>CM065912.1:6725000-16725000 GCA_033439115.1 Firmiana major
CAATTATGAGATCGATCTCTAGTTTACATAATGCTTCATGGGATCGATCTGCTCCTTGAGGAGATCGATTTTCTCCTTAATAGAAACATTTTGAGATCGATTCCTTCCTCATGAGATCGATTTCTTCATTAAAGAACCATAAGGAGATCGATCCCCAACCATTGGAGATCGATCTGCTCGCTTAAATTCCTCATTCCTTGTCATTTTAACTTACCAGATCGATCCTCTCTTCTCCAAGGTCGATCTGGCCCCATAGTTTCACACTTTAACATAAAATATCATTTATAACTCATTCATCACTTAAAATTTCATTCCATACCAACTCAATATATGAATACATCATATTTAGTTCAATCAATTACATTTCATGCTCTCATTACATAATTTGATATGTGTAAAATTCTCAGATCTCACAGCTTAGCTCCGTTCATCTTTGGTGCAAGAGCGCTCGCTAAATCGATCAGAGCATGTTAACCAACTGACTATAAAACGTGAAAGCTTCATGGTGGCTGTCGAGACCAACAATAATAATTCCTATTCAAAAATAAATTAAAGTTGTAGTATAGTTGAGTAAGGTCATTTCCCAAGAGATTGGTTAGATTTATTTTTTTCTGCAAAAGATTTAAAAAGAAAATATAATTGGGGATTTGTAAAAATGAAAATGAAAAGAAAATTTAATAAATTAAAATGTAGGCAAACAAATCGCTATGTAAAATATTGGAAGAAAATCAATATGATGAAAGCATCCAACTAAAGCAATAATCTTAGAATGGGTTCATGGAATTGATCATTGATGCAAGGATGAATTCTTTTAATCTTTACCAAATTGGTTATGGTTATTGGTACGACCTAACAACTTATCCCTCCTTACTTCTTTGATAATCAGGATACGATCTCTAATTATTTCTCTTGCCAGTTAAACAATCTTAGATACGATCTTAAGATTTAATTTACCAACAGCATTAAAAACTAGAGAGACTACCAATTCTAACAAACAAACACACATGTATGTTCATTTAAACTAGATTATATATCTTCTTAACATAGAATTGAAAACCTTTCTGTAATTAATTATGTTATTTACCACTTATATTATAATTCCTAAACAATTACAGATTCAGGTTTCTAATTGGTGATATATTATCATGACAATTGAACAAATGACCATTTTTGCACAATAAATCAAAACAATAATTTAAACAAGCATAGAAGATATATAAATAGCGAAGATATAAAAGAACAAGATAAAACTAATTAGATCTCACAATTCTTGAAGAACCCAAAACTTTAATTATCCTTTGGCTGGACTAAATAATTTAGCAAGCCATAAGTTAAGAGAAAAACACCAAAGAAATTTTCAATAGCCTAAAGAAAAATAAAAATACTAGAATGTAAAAATTATGTGTTCTTGATGATGGATGATCCTCCAGCCTCTTCCACTCTTAGTCTATAAATACTAGATATCCTAGCCCCCAAAATCTTGTTTAAAAGAAAACTTCTCTGATTGAGTTTGATTACAAATAATATTCTTTCCTTTTTCAACCACTTGCTAAAGACAATCATTGCATATCTCTTCCTTAATAATTAAAATCTTTCACTTGCCATCTTTAAACTGGTTAAGTCAACTTCAGCTACAAGTGATGGATCTTGACTTGAATTCACATATTTGACTTGTAATTCTTGTCACTGCCTTGGACGTGCCCACGTCTTACACCAAGATATCTTCTGGTTTTGTGACTTGATCAAAATTTGCAGCTTTACCTATTTCTTCATCCACAATATAAAACACAAAATATAAGTCAAATCCAAAAATTAAGTATATAGAATAATCTAAATCATGAGAAAATATGACAATTAATATGTTTACTATGCAACTTATCAAATTCCTCCACAGCTAAACATTGCTTGTCCTCAAGCATACAATAGTCTAAATTCATAATCTCTTCTCATCATTTCTTCATCCTCTTCATATGCTCATCCAAAACAAATTTTTCTTGAACAAAAGTTCTTAAAATGAATTCTCATAACACACATGAAAAACACCTTAATGATTCAATTAAGTTCATAAAATACATAGGATCCAATACCCTCGCAATTGGATTTCACTCATCAAACTCTAAGTGTTTAGGGTATATATATCAACAAACTCTCAAGTCATTGCATAGAAGATTTCTTACCATAAGCTTGCAAATTTATCATATCTCTTCCACCAATGAATAAATTAGGATGCAAAAATCTAAGGGTCTAAAAAGGTTATATCGGGGCTTAGGTAAGGTATGACAAAAGGATTTTTAGGTTAGAAAAATTGAAGGAATCATACAAAACTTTTCACACAAAATTCAAATCAATGATTTCAAAAGATTGCTTCAATCACATCACATTCATCCAAATATACAATGCGTACCTTTGATTGAACTACAAATAATTCTATAACTAGCTTTCAAGCATTGAAAATTGCACTTCTCTTTTTATTTTTATTTTCATTTTTTTTCTTTTCTTTCTTCATTTTTCTCTTTTTTTTCTATTTTTTTTGTTTTTATTTCGAAAGAGAAAAACTCAATGGAAATAATAGCTTGGAACACTAAATTTTCAACATGTTGCAGTCTTTTCAAAAATATTTTGAAGTTTCATGTGCATAACTCTATATGATTCTTCAATTCAAGGTTCAAAAAGAGGGAAAAATTAACAAAAGGATTTATTATGGCTTGTAATGTGGTTTAATCCAAAGAAAAAGTCAGGCTCAAAGTGGTTGTACTAAAGGTTAATAATAATAAGGGTAGGCTAGAAAAGAAATGGTTTAATGACAAAAAAAATGGTTTAACCTAAATGCCCTTGTTTGATTTATTATATCCAACTTATCAAAGGGGTTGATTGAGACATGTACGACAGAGCAAGTTCTAGAATAGTCGACTATGCATGACAATCACACAAACAAAGAAATGGAGCATGATGTAATGAATGCTTATAGGCTCAAATCTCACCAAAAAAGGTTATATGTGCTAGATCCTATACACTTTTTCATCTAATGAATCAAAAGTAACTAATCAGTGTTTTAATGAGAATTCAAAATTGTTTTACACATATGTAAATCATATTATTTTCATGGGATAAGCATTGAAAAAATCTAGAACTCAAAGAAATCACAAACAATAACTAATGTACCTTTTGGAACAATTTTTTTTTAGATTTGCAAAAATTTTCATGAAAATTATCAAAAATGAAAGAAAAATAAAGCAAACAACAGAGTCACAATTAAATACCATCTCCCACACCTAAATTATACATTGTCCTCAATGTATCAAATAAATGCTCATAAACTAGAAAAGAATTAAGAGAATGAAGGAACTTCCCTGAAAAATGTAGACCAGTGTAAAGCATTGCATTGATTTCCATGACTTTGCCAATCCGAGCACGCTTACGAGCGGAAGAAACTCCTTGATGTCCACTACAAACCATTAAGAAATTCCTCATACCGTGCGATGGTGAAGCACAAACAAGCAAAAATAACTATATCAAAGCAGATAATGTTAATAAAAATGGTATAGCTAAAACTCATCGGTTAAGCAACCACCACAACAATTTTTTTTTTGCTGTCTTTTATTGTTTTTTCTTCTTCTTTTTTTAGTGTTTTTCTAAAAAATATAGCAAAAAATAAAAATAAAAATAAAATCAAGGATAGCTCTGTGGTGCTGTTAGTGGCTGCCATGGCTGCGTTGTGCCGGAGCTCTGGTTGTCGGTTGGGGATTGGAGCTGGGAGAAGGGAGGTCGCGGGTTGCTGTTGTCGGTGTGTGGAATTGCTGCAGTCTGTCGAGGGGTCTCGGCAATCTAAAGGTGTTTAGGAGCTCGGGGAGAGGACTAGCGCGACTCGGAGAGGGGACCAACGGGTTGCTTCTGCCGGAGTTATGTTTCTCGATTCCGGTGGGTACTGGTCGGTCGCTGCTGCTGGTGTTTGGGGATTGGAGAAGGTTGAAGCTCGCAAGGCTACTGCGTGACAGCTGCCGACAGGGGGCTTGGTTTATGTCAGATCTGTTCTGTCGGAGCTGTGAGTCTCTGTAAGACCCGATTTTATTTAAAACACGAATGAAAAATGCAAAAAGATTGAAATAGTATTCCCGAACACGTGAAGGAGAAAACAGTCAAAAGACCAAAATTTGGTATTTACCGTGACAAGAAAATTTAATTAAAAGTATGGGATTGAGAAATCTTGATCAATAACAAAGAAATAATTAAATTTCGGGTTAAATTGATCAAGATATGAATTTATTGAAATTAACCGGAGATTTCACATCGAAAAATAATCTAAAAAATAATCAAAAATTATACTGGAAAGCCAAAATAATACCGATAAATTTATTTATTGGTTAAATGAATTAAATATAAATTTTTTTAGATATTTTGGCAAAATAATAATATAATATTGATTAAAATAATAATAAAAATAAATTATAAATAAATAAATAAAGTAAAAAAAAAAAGAAGTCTGAATCGCGAAATCGCGAAACAGAAAGAAAATGGTGAAAAGCAAGACGAGAAACCGACAGATTCGATTTCCCTCCAGCCGACGGCCACCGACGACCAGGGACCCAAGGTGAGGGTTGACGAAGGGCGACGAGCCTCGTGGGAACCACCAGGAGCCGGCACGCGCGCCGAGAACGGCGGAGAACATCGAAAACGAAGGGAGATGCTGCGGGAGAGAAGCTTCGATCGGCGACCATCGGCGTCGATTTGAGCCACACCGAGGCCCGATTATGGAAGCCCAGGCGATGGCGCGCCGAACGACACCAAAAACGGCTCAAGAATCGACCGGACGACACCAAAACAGCGAAATAAGGCCCTGAACCGGTAGAATCGGATCGAACCAGCTAGATCGAACCTGTCTGAACCGGGTTGAACCGGACCGAATCGGTTCAACCAAAAAGAAAAGGAAAAAGAAGAAAAATGGAAAAAAAAAGAGGAAAAATTGAGAAAAATTTTAGTGATGCAATCGAGCTACAGGGAAGTCGGTAAGTGGTCAAAATTGACCGATTTAAATTTTGAAATATTTAATTTGATAAATAATCGACTGAAAGTTTACCCGAAAAAAATATTTAATTGTGTAGCTAGACAATTGACGTCAAACGAGAGCTCGAGTCAGCTTCGATTGGCGTACTATCATGGAATCTTGGGTAAGTAACTCTTATTTACGACAATTTACATTGTTATGCGTGCTAGAAATTATCGCATAAATTACAGATTTAAATTTCGCATTAAATGAATTATATTCTGAAAATTTAGATAAATCGTCGTAAATAATTAAATAAGCTATTCGAGAATTTAAAACGAGACTCAATAAATACTGATGGGCCCAATGAGCCCAATAGGCCTCGATGATGTGAATAGTAAGTGAAAAACGGGCTTAAGGCCGATTAAGGCCCATTATGGTATAAACGGGCCTAATATGGGTAAACGGGCCCAATGATTTAAATTAAACCCAAAAAATATGAAATATAATTAATTGTATTAAATTTGACCTGATGTATATTTATACGCAGTTCCGGAGATTTGAATGAGAGCAAATCGGACTGCATGATGAGACATCAGTGTAAAGGTCAGACTGTACAAAAAAATGAGGTAAGGGAATTGTGTGAGTAGCTAGAGGTAGTTACGCGTACTTTAAATAGCTTTTGTATACACTGAATATGTATGTATACATTAATATTGTACAAAGGTCCAAAAAATGGTTTAAAGATTTTAAGGACTCGAAATAGGAAAAGACTATTTTACCCCTATTGAGGGAAGTTCACCTAAGGATGGTGAAAGCATGACATGCATGAAATGCATGATTTAAGGAATTTTCTGAATTAAAGAATTTTATTGGTTTTTAAACAAAGTAAATCGATAGATTGGCCAATAATTGCATAAATTTCACAAGATAACACTACGTAAGTGTTATTTAGATTTAAATGAAATTTCTTGAGAAAATGGGCCAACTATCAAGTTTATATGAAAACAGATAGTGTCGGCACATAGCTCTCACTATATCTGTGTTTGTGAGTGTGCATAAATGTGCTTGAGCGGTTACTCACACCGACTTGTGTGACATTATATGCATGAAATGTGCTAGAGCGGTTGCTCGCACTGATTTTTATTCTTGTGAAATGCATAAGAAGTGCTGGAGCCTAGCTTGCACTCTGTTTTGACATGTTTTGACTTGTTTTGACCTGATATGCATAAAAAGGTGCTGGAGTGATTGCTCGCACTAGTTTTAATGATTTGACATGCATGAGAGGTGCTGGAGCTTAGCTTGCATCCTGTTTTGATATGATAATTGCATAAAAGTGGTGCTGGAGTGTAACTCGCACGAGATTTGATATATTTATGCATAAAACCGTGCTAGAGTGTAACTCGCACGAGATTTGATTTATTGATACAAAACACCGTGCTGGAGCTCGCTCGCACGTGATTTTATATGGATTTATGTTGGTAGTCGAGACCAACAATAATAATTCCTACTGAAAATAAATTAAATTGTAATCTAAATGAGTAAGGTCATTTCCCAAGAGATTGGTTAGATTTATTTTTTTGCAAAATATTTAAAAAGAAAATCAATATGGGGATTTTGTTGTAGTTAGAATAAAAAGAAAAATATATTAAAATGTAGTAGAGAAAAATCAATATGATGAAAACATCTAACCAAAGGAATAATTTTAGAATGAGTTCAGGAAATTGATCATTGATGCAAAAATATGTTCTTTTAATCTTTACCAAATTGGTTATGGTTATTAGTACGACCTAACAACCTATCCCTCCTTACTTCTTCGATAATCAGGATACGATCTCTAATTATTTCTCTTGTAAATTAAACAACCTTAGATACGATCTTAAGATTTAATTTACCAACAGCATTGAAAACTACAGAGACTACCAATTCTAACCAACAAACACACATATAGGTTCATTTAAGCTAGATTATATATCTTCTTAACATAAAATTGAAAATTTATCTGTAATCAATTATGTTATTTACCACTTATATTAGAATGCCTAAACAATTACGGATTCAGGTTTCTAATTTGTGATATATTATCCTGACTATTGAACAAAGGGCCCTTTTTGCACAATCAATCAAAACAATAATTTAAACAAGAACAGAAGACATATAACTAATAAAGATATAAAAGAACAATATAAAACTAATTAGATCTCACAATTCTTGAAGAACCCAAACTTTAATTATCCTTTGGCTAAACTAAAAACTTAGCAAGCCATAAGTTTAGAGAAAAACACAAAAGAAAAAAATAAAAATATGTCTATGATAATTTAAGATTTTCGGAATGAGATTTTTAGCCTCTTCCACTCTTAGTCTATAAATACTAAATATCTTAGCCCCAGAATATGTTTCCAAAGGAAAGTTCTCTGATTGAGTTTGATTACAATTAAACTTCTTTCCTTTTTCCACCACTTGCCAAAGACAGTCATTGCATATCTCTTCTTTAATAATTAAAATCTTCCACTTGCTATCTTTAGATTGATTCAGTCAACTTCAGCTACAAGTGATAGATCTTAACTTGAATTCCAAGATTTTCTCTGATTTTGTGACTTGATCAGAATTTGCAGCTTTTAATCCATTTTGTCCATTTTCCTTCATTCACAATACAAAATAGAAAATATAAGTCAAATCCTAAAATTAAGCATATAAAAGAATTTAAATCATGGAAAAATATGACAATTAATATGTCTAATATACAACTTATCAAATTCCCCCACACCTAAACATTGCTTGTCCTCAAGCATACACTAGTCTAAATTCATAATCTCTTCTCATGATTCCTTCATCCTCTTCCTATGCTCATCCAAAACACATTTCTTAAAACAAGCGAATTCTCATAACACACATGAATAGCACTTTAATGATTCAATTAAATTCATAAAGTACAAAGGTTCTAACACCCTCGCAATTAGATTTCACTCATCACACTTTAAGTGTTTAAGGTATATATTAATGAACTCTCAAGTCACTGCATAGAAGATTTCTTACCATAGGCTTGCAAATTCATCATATCTCTTCCACCAATGAATGAATTAAGATGCAAAAATCTAAGGGTCTAAAAAGGGTTGTAATGGGGCTTAGGTAAGGTATGATAAAGGGATTTTTGGGTTAAAGAAATTGAAGAAATCATACCAAACTTTTCCCATAAAACTCAATTTAATGATTTCAAAAGACTGCTTCAATCACATAATTTTCAGAATTAACTTCCAAGCAATAAAAATTTTACTTCTCTTTCCTTTCATTTGTTCAACATTTTTTTCATCATTTTTTTTCTTTTCTTCATTTTTCCTTTCTTTTTTTCTTCTATTTTTTTTTCTTTTTTTTTTTCGAAAGAGAAAAACTCACTGGAAATAATAGCTTGGAACACTAAATTTTCAACATATTGCAATCTTTCTAAAAATATTTTGAAGTTTCGTGTGCATAAGTCTCTATGATTTTTCAATTCAAGGTTCAAAAAGATGGAAAATCAACAAAAAGGGTTTATTATGGCTTGTAATGTGGTTTAATCCAAAGAAAATGTCAGGCTCAAAGTGGTTTCTCTAGGGGTTAATAATAACTGGAGTAGGCTTGAAAAGAAATGGTTTAATGACAAGAATAAGGTTTTAACCTAAATGCCCTTATTTGATTCATTGCATCATATTCATCAAAGGGGTTGATTGAGACATGTATGGCAGAGCAAGTTCTAGAATAATCGACTATGCATGATAATCACACATACAAAGAAATGAAGCATGATGTAATGAATGTTCTTAGGCTCAAATCTCACCAAAAATGGTTATGTGTGCTAGATCCTATACATTTTTTTCATTTAATGAATCAAAAGTAACTAATCAATTTATTAAAGAGAATTCAAAATTGTTTTGCACATATGTAAATCACATTTTTTTCATGGGATAAGCATTGAAAAAATCTAGAATTCAAAGAAATCACAAACAATAACTAATGTACCTTTTGGAACAAAATATTTCTTTGGATGTGCAAAAATTTTCATGAAAATTAATCAAAATGAAAGGAAAAGAAAGCAAACAGCAGAGTCACAATTAAATACCCTCCCCCACACCTAGACTATACATTGTCCCCAATGTATCAAAATAATTACTTAAAACTGTAAAAAAAATTGAGAGAAATTAGAAAACTTCCCTAAAAAATATTGACCAGCGTGAAACTTTGCGTTGATTTTTACGACTTTGCATAATCCGAGCACGCTCACGAGCAGAAGAAACTTCTTGAATTCCACTACTAGCAATAGAGAAATTCGGCACACCTTGCGAATGTTAAGCACAACAAAAATAAATGATTGCATCAAATCAGATAATGGTAATAATAAAAAATGAAATAGTTGAAACTTGTGGAACACCACCAAAATTTTTTTTTTCTCATTTGTTTTTTTTTAACTATTATTTTTTTTCTTTTTTTTGAAGGTTTTATTTATTTATTTTTATTTTTTTTTGAATCTGATTGATGCCGAATTGAAGATGCTGAGAACTGCAGGCTTGTTGCCGAAAGGGAGCTCGGGACTGGAAAAAGGGGAGCAGGGGCGACTGCTGGGATGGGCTGCTGCAGGTAACCGGCACTGCTGCAACTTGGAGCTGGGGAAGATGAGATGAAGCTTGAAGGAGTCGGGGGTCACTGGTCTGTTGTTGCCGACTGCTGTGGAGATTGTCCTTTTGTGGGCTGTTGCAGTCGGGAGATGATCAGCGACGTGGCTACTGTTGCTGGTTATTGATTCTCAGCTCCAGTAGTTGCTGCCGGTTGGAATCTGGAAGCTGCTGTGGTGCCGTGAACGGGAGCTATTAGCTCGGGAGGAGGGGTCTGTTCGTGAAGCTCGATGAAGGGAGGTGACAGGCTCGGGAAGGGGACCGGTCTCGGTTCCGGTGGACAAGGAGGCAGTCGATGGTGGTTGTCGCCGATTGGTGCTGTCGGAATGGATTGCTGCCTATATCTAACTGTATCGATTGTCGGTGGAACTGTTGCTACCTGAGCTATGAAGACAGGCGAGAAAACTGCAAGATAAAAAAATAAAAAATAAATAAAAAATAAAAGAAAGGAAAAGAAAGGAAAAAAATAAATAAATAATTTTTTTTAATGTGATAATGGCAGAAGAAGTATATTGATAGGGCGTGGGCACACCCTATCAATAACGCTCTTCTGCAACTTTTGTAAATTTTTTTTTGTTTTTTTCTTAAAGGCAGAAGAGGGCTTTGAATAGGACGTGAGCACGCCTATCAAAACACTTCTTATGTTTTTTTTTTTAAAGAACTCAAAAATAAATATAAATTTTATATATTTCTAGTAAAATTATAAAAATTTAAAAAAATAGTTGCGAATCATAAAATAAAAAGTAATTTTGGGTTGCCTCCCAAAAAGCGTATTTTTTTAAAGTTTTTGGCTAGACATAATCATGCTTAATTGTATATTGGATATTTCAACCCAATTTGTTCAACTTCATGCACTTATAAACCTTCATAAAAATGCTTTAAGCGATGACCCTTGACCTTAGAGATCTGACCTGTATCCAAACTTTGAATTTCAACTTTACCACGAGGAAACGCGTTAGTAATAACATAAGGGCCTAACCATCTAGAACGAAATTTACTAGGAAATATTTTTAATTTAGAATGAGATAGTACAACTTTCTGACCAACATAAAATTTTTTTTTGGAAACCATATGATCATGAAAAGCCTTTATCTCTTCCTTGTAAATCCTAGAACTCTCATAATTATCATTGATATTAAACTTAATGATTTCATCATTAAATTCCATTGTAAGTGTACCATCATGCACATCAATTTTGGTTCTAGATGTTTTTAAGAAAGGTCTTCCCAACAAAATTAAAGATCTAGATAAATCATCATCCTTCATATTAAGCACATAAAAATCAGCAGGAAAGATCAATCCATTTACTTACACCAAAACATCCTCTAAGACACCTTCAGGATAAACGTTAGATTTATTAGCAAGCTGAATAATCACACTAGTCTCTTTTAATGGTCCAACATTCAAAGATTTATAAATAGACAGAGGCATGACATTAATTGAAGCTCCTAGATCTAACATTGCTCTTTCAATTTTAAGATTACCTACCTTACAAAGGATAGTAAACATACCTGGATCCTTACATTTAGGAGGTAACTTTTTCTGAAGGATAGCTTAAACATTCTCACCCATGCTCACAAATTCATTACCTTTCAGTTTCCTTTTGTTGATGCACAACTCCTTAAGAAACTTTGTATATCAAGGTACTTGTTTAATCGCATCAAGTAAAAGGGATATTTACCTCGACCTTACGGAAGATGTCAAAAATTTCCTTTTCCTCCTCCTCCTTTTTGGATTTGGATGATCTAAAAAGAAATGGAGGAATTGGTGCCAAAACTTTTTGTTGCTTGACATTAGGTTCCTTATGGTGATCTAACTGTGGCTGGGATGCAGTAACTTCCTTTTCAGCTTCTTCTTCTGGAATGCGCTTTCGGGTTGTCTTGCTAGACTCCCCTACCTCGGTTCCACTCCTCAAGGCCATTGCACTAACATTCTGTTTAGGGTTGATAATTGTTTGTGAGGGCAATTTTCCTTGAGATCCCAGTCTGCTCACAGAAGTGGCTAGCTGACTCATTTGATCTTCCAGCTTCTTGATACTTGTCCTTGTTTCCTGTTGAAATTGTTGTGTGTTAATTGCAAGTGATTTAACAATTTCTTCAAGAGACGTACCTGAACTTGAGGATGGCTGATGTTGTTGTTGTTGTGGAGCAGGCTGGCTATATTGAGAATTCTGAAATTGAGGCCTTGCTCCGTAACTAAAGTTGGGATGATTTCTCCACCCTAGATTATAAGTATTTGAATATGGATCGTGATTCCTTTATGGTGGACTTGGAAATCCTCTAACTGCATTTGCGTGCTCATGAGGTTCATCTTGAAGTGTGGGGCACATGTCGGTTGGGTGTCCAGTAACAATACAAATTCCATAGGCTTTAACTTGTTGTACGTTTCCCATTCCTATAGCCAATTGTTGAAAAACAGACGTTAGATTAGCTATTTGATTTTCAAGAGAATGTGTATTTACCTCATTTACTCTCTTGTGAGATATATCTTGTCTGAATCCAAACTGCTTGGAGTTTGCAGCCATGGTGAAAATCAAATCTCTAGCCTCTCTAAGAGTCTTATTCACTATCGTACCTCCACTGGCTGCGTCCATCATCCTTCTTTCCATGGGTAACAACCCTTCATAAAAAATTTGAATTAAGAGCTGTTAAGAAATCTCATGTTGAGGACAACTTGCACAGAGTTGCTTAAATCTTTCCCAATATTCATGAAGAGTCTCAATATCTTTTTGCTTAAGTCCACATATTTCTCTTCTAATGCTGGCAGCTCTTGAAGCAGGGAAAAAATTATCCAGGAATAATCTCACTATTTCAGTCCACGTAGTTATAGAACCAGGAGGTAAATAGAACAACCAATCTTTTGCTCTATCAGCTAGTGAGAACGAAAAAGCTCGCATTTCGATTTGCTCTTCGGTAACTCCTTGTGGCTTCAAGCTTGAACATACCACATGAAATTCCTTCAAATGCTTGTGAGGATCTTCATTCTCAAGACCATGGAATTTGGGAAGCAAATGGATTAAACCCGATCTTAATTCAAAATCTGCTTGCAGAGTTGGGTAATGAATGCAGAGGGGTTGTTGATTGACAGGTGGTGCAGCCAACTGCCTTAAAGTTTGCTCCTCTTCAGCCATTATTTCTTCAGTCTCAGAATCACTAGATGAGTTGGCCAAATCAAGTGCTAAATTCAGTCCAGGGGATGAAGATGTAGCTTTTTGTGCCTTTTGGATTTTTGTTTCCTTCCTATTCCGCTTAGCTGTCTTTTCAATCTCAGGATCGTACCGGATTAATTCACCTACATGAAAAGAACGGGGCATCAAAATAAATCTAATTAAAAACCAATCCCCGGCAACGGCGCCAAAAATTGGTGGTAGTCGAGACCAACAATAATAATTCCTACTGAAAATAAATTAAACTGTAGTATAAATGAGCAAGGCCATTTCCTAAGAGATTGGTTAGATTTATTTTTCTGCAAAATATTTAAAAAGAAAATAAATATAGGGATTTTGTTGTAGTGAGAATAAAAAGAAAAATATATTAAAATGTAGCAGAGAAAAATTAATATGATGAAAACATCTAACCAAAGGAATAATTTTAGAATGAGTTCAGGAAATTGATCATTGATGCAAAAATATGTTCTTTTAATCTTTACCAAATTGATTATGGTTATTGGTACGACCTAATAACCTATCCCTCCTTACTTCTTCGATAATCAGGATACGATTTCTAATTATTTCTCTTGTCAGTTAAACAACCTTAGATACGATCTTAAGATTTAATTTACCAACAGCATTGAAAACTACAGAGACTACCAATTCTAACCAACAAACACACATATAGGTTCATTTAAGCTATATTATATATCTTCTTAACATAGAATTGAAAATTTATCTGTAATCAATTAATTTACCACTTATATTAGAATACCTAAACAATTACGGATTCAGATTTCTAATTGGTGATATATTATCCTCACTATTGAACAAAGGGCCCTTTTTGTACAATCAATCAAAACAATAATTTAAATAAGAACAGAAGACATATAAATAATAAAGATATAAAAGAACAATATAAAACTAATTAGATCTTACAATTCTTGAAGAACCCAAACTTTAATTATCCTTTGGCTAGACTAAAAACTTAGTAAGCCATAAGTTTAGAGAAAAACACAAAAGAAAAAAATAAAAATATATGTCTATGATAATTTAAGATTTTCGGAATGAGATTTTTAGCCTCTTCCACTCTTAGTCTATAAATACTAAATATCCTAGCCCCAGAATCTGTTTCCAAAGGAAAGTTCTCTGATTGAGTTTGATTACAATTAAACTTCTTTCCTTTTTCCACCACTTGCCAAAGACAGTCATTGCATATCTCTTCTTTAATAATTAAAATCTCCCACTTGCTATCTTTAGATTGATTCAGTCAACTTCAGCTACAAGTGATAGATCTTGACTTGAATTCTAAGATTTCCTCTGATTTTGTGACTTGATCAGAATTTGCAGCTTTTAATTCATTTTGTCCATTTGCCTTCATTCACAATACAAAATAGAAAATATAAGTCAAATCCTAAAATTAAGCATATAAAAGAATTTAAATCATGAAAAAATATGACAATTAATATGTCTAATATGCAACTTATCAATTTATAACTCATGTTAAAGTCGTACTGGAGTGCTACTCGTACGCAGATTTTACTGATTTTAATGAAACCGTGCTAGAGCTTCGCTCGCACGAGGTTTTCAGATATCATGAATATGCATGGAGTCATGCTAGAGCTTCGCTCGCACAGGGATTTATATGACATGCATATAGTCGTGTTGGAGCCTACTGTAGACTGTGTGTCACAGTGAGATGATATGCTCACACGTGCATACTGAGACAGAGATGATATGGGTGGATAAGACCTATTGCAGGCACCCCTGATTGAGCTTGGGTCCACGGAGTATGTTGTACCGTGTATGTCACGCGGAGTATGCTGTACCGTGGGGATTGTTGGAGTGGAGTGACATTAGCCACGAGGCAGCAAGCCTTGCCCTCGCAATCCTGATGTTATGCTGTTCTAGCGGGTAGGACCGACCCACCTCCCATTTCAGGTGTGATACCCCGCACACTAGGTACCGTGTTTCCAGGGATCACTAGGTTATGGCTATAGTCCTTGTTGTTACTGATAGTCACCTACTTGTGTCACATGATATAACTATTGGTCGAAGATCAGGGTAGACCCGAGGGAGGGGTCAGGCCACCTGTGAGACCCCGTATATGTATAGCTGTATATAGGAACATGGGAATGTAAATAAAATCATAAGTATAATGATACATTTGTAATGTGAAGTATATGCAGTGTAAGTTCATAAGATTATGTACGCACTTGTAATAAGAATCGCGATTATACATACAAGTTGCATTATGAATGAGCAGGAAGAAGTGAACTTAAACACGAGAAGAATGTGATTGAAATGGAATATGAGTAGTGTAGTAAAATGGAAGGAAAGATTTTTATAAGTTGTATACTTCCATTCGGGTAATATCGTGAAAATTTGGTTGTACAAAGATTTGCCACAAGTTTTAATATATACTAAGTGTGATTGGATGGTATTTTAAAATCTCAAGGAGCGATGAATGAGGGAAGGACTATGGAGGTAAATTGAGGAAGTTTTGAATGAAGTTGTTGTAGAAAAACTGTAGGAAATCTGGAAATGTGAAGGCCAGATCGATCTCATAGGATGAGAGATCGATCTGGAAGAGCCAGAATGCTCTTATGAGAGTAATGGAATGGAGCAGATCGATCTCCAAAGGAATCAGATCGATCTCCTTAGCTCTCGGGTTGGAAGTAGATCGATCTCCCCTAAAACCAGATCGATCTCCTTAAGCTTCTGTTTGACAGCAGATCGATCTCAAGCCTCGACAGATCGATCTCCTGCCTTTAAAATGTCTTAGAAAAGAGGGATTTTTAGAGGACCAGATCGATCTCCACCCAAGGAAGATCGATCTCATCAAGTCAAAACTATAAATAGGAGCAGTTGGATCTGCAGATTTTTGGGATAAACCATTTCTTTCCACTTCAACTCAAAAAAACTAGCTTTCTCACTCCTAAATCCAGCCATTTTCAGTAAGATTTGAGGAAAAGCTATTAGAGACAAAGTTGTTCACATCAAAGAGAAGAACAACATAGTTGGGAGGCATTTTCTCCATTTATTGGATTTAAGCAACAAGGGCATTTCTAATTGGAGCAAAGAGAAAATCCAATGAGGTAAGTTCTAGTGCACAAATCTAAGTACATTGGTCTAGTTAATGATTATGAAGTTAATTGGGTGTGCACCTTGTGGGTAGAACTACCTAGAATGGCATGAAATGAATATAACTTAGAAATGGTCTAGTGTGAGAAACTGAAATGTAAAAGTGTTAATGATGAATGAGATATCTTGAGAGGATGATTATGTTATGGGCATGGTTTGGGCATGTTGATATTGGGATAAAATTGTAAGATTTACCACAAGGGGTAAAATGTGTATTTAAGGCATTGGATAAATGCTTAGTTGAATAAGAGTTAGAAACGTTAACTCAAGTGTTTGATGGATGAATTTCAGTTTCGGATGATACGCTGGAGCAAGTCAAGATGAAAACGTGAGAAGCATAAAGGCGGATAGTTGCACACAAGTAAAGTGAGGTAAGGGACTGTGTGTTAGCTATAGAGATGTTCGTGCGTATTTTACAGCAATTTCGTAGATATATTGCTAGAACTAGTACGATATTATAATTCTATGAAATGATATGGAAGCATGAAAAGTACTATGATGTATATATGTATTGAGAAATGGGATAGGGTAAGGAAATAGCATGATATGCATGTTTTCAATGTTTTTCTCTAATTTACACTGATCTTGATGATTGAGAAATGTTGATGATAGGTTGGCTAATTTTACATGTTTTAGCATGAAGAGGCATACTGTATGAACAAACATGTTTTGAGTTTTAAAAAGAGAAAATAGCCATCTATCAGTTTTGAGATGAGATTTGGTGTTGAAGCACTAGCTCACACCCGTTTTAATGCCTTTGATGTACCGTGCTGGAGTTTTAACTCGCGCGAGGGTTTTGAGAAAGTATGGGAACTTTGCTCGCACCTGTTTTATTGAGTTGAGGTAAACCTGGGGGTCTGGGACCCAAGGGGATACCAGCCAACGGCCATTTGAACGGGCTGGGCCTTAACGATAGATCGTACTGAGCTGGAGCCTTGCGATGACTGTGTGTCACGCTGCTTGCTCGGCTGGTATATGAGACATGGTTTAGGATGAAAAGTCCATCGGAGTTGGAGTATGGACTTGGGTCCACGATCGTACATAGAACAGTGTAGTTATCCGTTGGTATACTATGTACCGTGCTGGGTGCACGTGAGTACGAATAACGCGTAGATGACACACGGCTTATTCTTACCGTGAGTATATGAGGAGATGTGGTTGATTGAGATGAGCCGGAGGGCAGGACTGACCCATTCCCCTTCAGGCGAAGTGATGCCCTGTGCACACCTGATCAGTGAGGCTCGGGATCACTGACTATGGCCATATGTCGTGGATATTTGATTGCCGAAAATTCGATGCCTGTCTCAGAGATTCGAGAAACAGAGATAATCTCAGAAAAGAAAGAGATTTGCAAAAAAAGTGAATTAAGAAAAGAAAGAGATTTTGTGTTTTTGATAAATCTCTGATTTCACATTTGTGCCGTGAGGGCACTATTTATGAGCATGTTTTAAATGGAAGCTTGATATTTGATTTACACGAAAATGCTATTGAGAAATATATGTTTAAATGCATTTTTCGTATGGTATTTCCATTTGTACTGAAAACATGGTTTTGATTTATACATGCATGGGCTATGTAGGTAGTACGATATCTACCTGCTAGCATACATTTCCTTACTGAGCTGTGGTTTGCTCATCCCACTATTTTCCCCCTCCAGGTACTGAGAAGTAAGAGAGCGGTGGTCTCTAGGTCTTTTGTGTTGAACAGCTCCCACAATTCTGTAAAGGTATAAGATTTGTATACACGAGTATTTTGTATCTAATTTATCGTATCGCACAGTTATATCTTGGAATTGTAAACAGTATTATGGGGATGATATGTAAGCACATGGTATTTATACAATTGATTTTGTATATCTACACACACACACCTAGGAGTGTGAATTAAAGATTTAAATCTTCCGCTGTAAATGAATGAATTTTAGTAATTGTATCTTCTCACAGCCCAACCGTAGTAGAGAATGTATGGATAGAAGAGTTCCCAGAAGTGGGGTGTGACAGGTTTGGTATCAGAGCATGGTTGATCTGATGTGAGTTGATGTTTAGGACTAAGAAAACATACATCCCCAAGTTACTGTGCGATATTTAGATACAAATGTGTGTACGGAGCAAGTAGTGAATTAAATGTTTGTTATAACGCAGGAAAGTTATCAAGCTAGTGAGTTATGCCTGAGAGACACCGCAAGAGGGGAGAGAGCTCGAGAGCTCTAGGGCGAAATGACAGAACTGAGAGGCACAGTAGATCATCCTCTAGTCATGAGCCCCAGGAACAGATAGAGGCTTCTGATCCTCGAATAACTCGATTGGAGGAAGACATGCGCACGATGATGACCATGATGGGTCAGATCATGGCTAGGTTTGAGGGTACACCTGGTACAGCGGGATAGGCTGCACCGAATCCCCCAGCAGCTGCACCTGAACCTGAGAATGTTGCACCTGCGCAAGCTGAACCGGTTAGGCCACGTGAACCTCATATTCGACCCATACCTCCTCCAGTAGCCCCACAGCAGTATGATGATGATTTGGGGTATGGATATGACTGTGATATGGAGATATTGAGGCATTTTATGGACTTTAAGCCTCCTTCGTTTAGCGGGGTAAAGGATCCGACAGTGGCTGAGGACTGGATCAGTCAGATGGAGAAGTTATTTGACTTCTGTAGATGTTCAGCTACGGAGAGAGTAGCGCTTGAGGCCTTTGTATTGAGAGGCGAAGCAGAGCACTGGTGGAAGTCCACCAGGCCGATGTTGAGAGCTTAAGGTATGACTATCACTTGGGATATGTTCTTGGGTGTTTTCAGAGAGCAATACATCCCAGATACTGCTCGACGGAGACTACAGATGGAATATCTGAATCTGACCCAAGGGAATCGAACAGTTGATGAGTACAAGTCACGATTCACTTCACTGGGTCGATATGATCCGAACTCGATCAGGAGTGAAGCTATCAGAGTCCGTAGATTTGTAGATGGACTGAGGCCTTCAATCCGAGCGAAGTTGGCCCCATTTGATGTCGCTACATATAGAGAGGCTGTGCGACGGGCCCAGTTATGTGAGCAAGATTATGACTTACGGACTTCTGAGTTTAGTTGGGGTAAAGACAAGGGTCCGAGGAAGCTGGGAGATGGCAAGAGTGCCAAATTTGGTCAAAAATTCATAAGTAAGCGTCAGAGAGAGGTAGATGAGTTCCAGAAAAAGGTTGCTAGACCTTTTATGCCTCCGACTCAGACACCAGCCAGGGGTATAGTGATTGGTGGACCCCGATCGACTACAGATCAGTGTAGACTATGCGGTCGATACCATGGTGGTAGGCCATGTCATCTTCAGGGTACCCGATGCTTTAGATGTGGTAAATTTGGACATTATGCCAGAGAGTGCCTGAAGATAGTTGAGGCAACTCCACAGAGGGGTAAGGAGCCAGAGAGGGTTCTTACAGTTGCACCTCCTGCAAGAAAGAAAGCCTCGGCTGAAGAAAAAGGAAAACAAGTTGTGGGTCAAGGCAGGGTGTATGCGATAGACCAGGCATCGGCTGATACCTCTTCTGAAGTGATAAAAGGTACAATCTTGATTTTCAATTTGGAGGTTATAGCTTTGTTTGATTTTGGTGCTACGTATTCCTTCATATCACCTGCATGTGCATCTAAGTTAAAAGGTTTTGTAGAACCCACATACTTGAGTAGGACTTTACTAATAAGTACTCCAATGAGAGTTAGCCAATTAGTTGAGCAAGTGTATAAAGATTGTAAAGTGAGGGTGGGAGATAAGTTTATGACAACCATCTTGATTTTGTTGAATATGTATGACATTGATGTAATTTTGGGAATGGATTGGTTAGCCGCCAATCATGCTGTCATAGACTGTCGTTCTAAGTCCATTAAGTTTTCTCTACCTGAAGAATGTATTGTAAGATTTTAATAGAAGAAATGAAATCTTAAATTTTGTGTTAAGTAAATTATTTTGGTATAAATGACTGGAGTGTTGTTTTGAAGGTTTTGTTGCTTATGTGGTGGATTTGAACAAAGTACATCCGGATATGGAAGACATCCCAGTGGTCAGAGAATTCCCTGATGTCTTTCCAGACGATCTACCAGGATTGCCACCTAATAGAGAAATGGAATTCGGTATAGACTTGACGCCTAGAATCGAACCAATATCTAAGTCACCATATAGGATGGCTCCAGTTGAGTTAGAGGAATTAAGGAAACAGCTGCAAGAGTTGTTAGAGAAGGGGTTCATAAGACCGATCATCTCACCATGGGGAGCCCCGATATTGTTTGTGAAGAAGAGAGATG
The DNA here is from genome assembly GCA_033439115.1 of Firmiana major. Lineage (NCBI taxonomy): Eukaryota > Viridiplantae > Streptophyta > Magnoliopsida > Malvales > Malvaceae > Firmiana > Firmiana major. Next base: position 6,745,210 of record CM065912.1, read on the forward strand.
GGAGCCTCAGGTTGTGCATCGACTATCGGATGTTGAACAAGGCTACCATCAAGAATAAGTACCCCTTGCCATGCATTGACGATTTATTGGATCAGCTTCGGGGAGCACAGATCTTTTCCAAGATAGATTTGAGGTCTGGGTATCATCAATTGAAGATTCGAAAGGAGGATGTGCCCAAGACAGCATTTCGTACCCGCTATGGCCATTACGAATTCTTAGTGATGCCTTTTGGGTTGACCAATGCGCCGACAGCTTTTATGGCTCTAATGAACGAAGTATTCAAGCCATACCTGGACCAGTTCGTAATTATTTTCATTGATGATATATTGGTGTATTCAAGGTCCAGAGAAGAGCATGAGCAGCACTTAAGGATTATTTTACAGACCCTCCGAGAAAGAAGGTTATATGCCAAGCTTAACAAATGTGACTTTTGGCTAGAACAGATTTCTTTTCTAGGCCATGTTATATCGAAGGATGGGGTGTCAGTAGATCCATCTAAGATTGAGGCTGTTGTTCAGTGGGAACAACCTAGGACAGTCACAGAGATCAGAAGCTTTCTGGGTTTGGCTGGTTACTACAGGAGATTTGTAGAGGGTTTCTCTAGATTAGCTGCTCCATTGACATGTCTTACGAGGAAGAGTGTGGAGTTTTCATGGGATGAAGCTTGTGAAAGAAGTTTTCAGGAACTTAAGCGCAGATTAACCACCGCGCCAGTTCTTATCATCCCTAACAGTTCAGGGAATTACTCTGTGTATAGAGATGCTTCGCATCAAGGACTAGGCTGTGTTTTGATGCAAGATGGAAGGGTGGTAGCTTATGGATCTAGACAGCTGAAAGATCATGAGAGGAACTACCCCACTCACGATTTGGAGTTAGCAGCCGTAGTGTTTGCGTTGAAGATATGGCGTCACTACTTATATGGTGAGAGATTTCAGATCTTTACGGATCATAAGAGTCTGAAATATCTATTCTCACAGAAGGAGTTAAACATGAGGCAGAGGAGGTGGTTGGAACTCCTCAAGGACTATGATTATGAGATCTTATACCACCCGGGGAAGGTAAATGTGGTTGCCGATGCATTGAGTCGGAAGAGTCTCGGGTTGGTATCACATATGATGGTTAGAGAGCACGAGTTGTTGGAGCAATTCACGAACCTTAGTCTGGATATGACCCTACCTGAGATTGACAACTATGGGATTATTGCTAGCTTGAGATTAGAACCGGAGTTGATTGAGAAAATTCGACAAGCTCAGCAAATTGATCAATGGTGTATTGACATGATTAGCCAAATCCGAAAAGGGAAGGGTACCGATTTTATATTGAGTTCAGATGGAATACTAAGGTTTGGAGATACAATATGTGTTCCTAAGGATTTAGAGCTGAGGAAGCTGATCTTATCAGAGGTTCACTCGTCAAGATATACGATACACCCGGGGAGTAGTAAGATGTATCAAAATCTCCGAAAGGCATATTGGTGGTCTGAAATGAAGAGAGACATAGCTGAGTATGTCGCTAGATGTCTCATTTGTCAGCAAGTAAAAGTCGAACATCAGAAACCAGGAGGATTATTACAACCTCTACCGATACCAAAATGGAAGTGGGAGCATGTCACCATGGATTTTGTGATGGGGTTACCGAGAACCCGTAAGAACCATGATGCGATATGGGTGATAGTAGATCGGTTAACGAAATCAGCACATTTCTTAGCCATGAGATCTACAGATACATTGAGTGCATTGGCGAACCTGCATGTCCGAGAAATAGTGAGATTGCATGGAGTCCCAGTGAGTGTTGTTTCTGATCGGGATGCCCACTTCACTTCCCACTTTTGGGGACATTTTCAGAAAGCGATGGGGACCCAATTGAGTTTTAGCACCGCTTTTCATCCTCAAACAGATGGTCAGTCAGAGAGGACTATACAAACCTTGGAGGATATGTTGAGAGCGTGTGTGCTGGACTTTAGAGGCTCATGGGACGATCACTTGCCATTGATTGAGTTCGCCTACAATAACAGTCATCACTCAAGTATTGGTATGGCCCCTTATGAGGCACTATATGGTCGTAGATGTCGATCGCCCATTGGTTGGGAAGAAGTTGGTGACAGACAGTTGCTCGCTCCCGATTTGGTTAAGCAAGCCTCCGAGGATGTTCAGATAATATGCGAGAGGCTGCGAACAGCTCAAAGTCGACAAAAGAGCTATACTGACAGGAGACGAAGACCACTTGAGTTTGATGTTGGTGAGTCCGTATTTTTGAAAGTATCTCCTTCTAAGGGAATAACGAGGTTTGGGAAGAAAGAAAAATTAAGTCCTCGTTACATTGGTCCCTTCGAGATTTTGGATAGAGTGGGAGATGGAGCATATAGGCTAGCCTTGCCACCTGAGCTAGCAGAAGTCCACAATGTCTTTCACGTTTCTATGCTTCGAAAGTACTACCCGGATCCGACACATGTAATTAGCTATGAGCCGTTGGAGCTCAAGGAGGTTATGTCGTATGTCGAGAGACCGATCAGGGTGTTGGACAGAAAAGAGACGGTGTTGCGGAACAAGACGATTTTATTGGTTAAGGTTTTGTGGCAACATCACACTGTGGAAGAGGCCACATGGGAACTGGAAAGTTTGATGCAGGAAAAGTATCTCGAGTTATTCACAGATTGAATTGGTTCTAATTTGGAGAACCAAATTCTCTAAGTGGGGGAGAATGTAAGACCCCGTATATGTATAGCTGTATATAGGAACATGGGAATGTAAATAAAATCATAAGTATAATGATACATTTGTAATGTGAAGTATATGCAGTGTAAGTTCATAAGATTATGTACGCACTTGTAATAAGAATCGCGATTATACATACAAGTTGCATTATGAATGAGCAGGAAGAAATGAACTTAAACACGAGAAGATTGTGATTGAAATGGAATATGAGTAGTGTAGTAAAATGGAAAGAAAGATTTTTATAAGTTGTATACTTCCATTCGGGTAATATCGTGAAAATTTGGTTGTACAAAGATTTCCCACAAGTTTTAATATATACTAAGTGTGATTGGATGACATTTTTAAGTCTCAAGGAGCGATGAATGAAGGAAGAACTATGGAGGTAAATTGAGGAAGTTTTGAATGAAGTTGTTGCAGAAAAACTGCAGGAAATCTGGAAATGTGAAGGCCAGATCGATCTGGAAGAGCCAGAATGCTCTTATGAGAGTAATGGAATGAAGCAGATCGATCTCCAAAGGAATCAGATCGATCTCCTTAGCTCTCGAGTTGAAAGCAGATCGATCTCCCCTAAGACCAGATCGATCTCCTTAAGCTTCTGTTTGACAGCAGATCGATCTCAAGCCTCGACAGATCGATCTCCTGCCTTTAAAATGTCTTAGAAAAGAGGGATTTTTAGAGGACCAGATCGATCTCCACCCAAGGAAGATCGATCTCATCAAGTCAAAACTATAAATAGGAGTAGTTGGATCTGTAGATTTTCAGGATAAACCATTTCTTTCCACTTCAACTCAAAAAAACTAGGTTTCTCACTCCTAAATCCAGCCATTTTCAGTAAGATTTGAGGAAAAGCTATTAGAGACAAAGTTGTTCACATCAAAGAGAAGAACAACATAGTTGGGAGGCATTTTCTCCATTTGTTGGATTTAAGCAATAAGGGCATTTCTAATTGGAGCAAAGAGAAAATCCAATGAGGTAAGTTCTAGTGCACAAATCCAAGTACATTGGTCTAGTTAATGATTATGAAGTTAATTGGGTGTGCACCTTGTGGGTAGAACTACCTAGAATGGCATGAAATGAATATAACTTAGAAATGATCTAGTGTGAGAAAGTGGAATGTAGAAGTGTTAATGATGAATGAGATATCTTGAGAGGATGATTATGTTGTGGGCATGGTTTGGGCATGTTGATATTGGGATAAAATTGTGAGATTTACCACAAGGGGTAAAATGTGTATTTAAGGCATTGGATAAATGCTTAGTTGAATAAGAGTTAGAAACGTTAACTCAAGTGTTTGATGGATGAATTTCCGTTTCGGATGATACGCCAGAGCAAGTCAAGATGAAAATGTGAGAAGCATAAAGGCGGATAGTTGCACACAAGTAAAGCGAGGTAAGGGACTGTGTGTTAGCTATAGAGATGTTCGTGCGTATTTTACAGCAATTTCGTAGATATATTGCTAGAACTAGTACGATATTATAATTCTATGAAATGATATGGAAGCATGAAAAGTACTATGATGTATATATGTATTGAGAAATGGGATAGGGTAAGGAAATAGCATGATATGCATGTTTTCAATGTTTTTCTCTAATTTACACTAATCTTGATGATTGAGAAATGTTGATGATAGGTTGGCTAATTTTACATGTTTTAGCATGAAGAGGCATGCTGTATGAACAAACATGTTTTGAGTTTTAAAAAGAGAAAATAGCCATCTATCAGTTTTGAGATGAGATTTGGTGTTGAATCACTAGCTCACACCCGTTTTAATGCCTTTGATGTATCGTGCTGGAGTTTTAACTCGCGCGAGGGTTTTGAGAAAGTGCGGGAACTTTGCTCGCACCTGTTTTATTGAGTTGAGGTAAACCTGAGGGTTTGGGACCCAAGGGGATACCAGCCGACGGCCATTTGAACGGGCTGGGCCTTAACGATAGATCGTACCATGCTGGAGCCTTGCGATGACTGTGTGTCACGCTGCTTGCTCGCCTGGTATATGAGACATGGTTTAGGATGAAAAGTCCATCGGAGTTGGAGTATGGACTTGGGTCCACAGTCGTACATAGAACAGTGTAGTTATCCGTTGGTATACTATGTACCGTGCTGGGTGCACGTGAGTACGAGTATCGCGTAGATGACACACGGCGTATTCTTACCGTGAGTATATGAGGAGATGTGGTTGATTGAGATGAGCCGGAGGGCAGGACTGACCCATTCCCCTTTAGGCGAAGTGATGCCCTGTGCACACCTGATCAGTGAGGCTCGGGATCACTGACTATGGCCATATGTCATGGATATTTGATTGCCAAAAATTCCATGCCTGTCTCAGAGATTCGAGAAACAGAGATAATCTCATAAAAGAAAGAGATTTGCAGAAAAAGTGAATTAAGAAAAGAAAGAGATTTTGTGTTTTTGATAAATCTCTAATTTCACATTTGTGCCGTGAGGGCACTATTTATGAGCATGTTTTAAATGGAAGCTTGATATTTGATTTACACGAAAATGCTATTGAGAAATATATGTTTAAATGCATTTTTCATATGGTATTTCCATTTGTACTGAAAACATGGTTTTGATTTATACATGCATGGGCTATGTAGGTAGTACGATATCTACCTGCTAGCATACATTTCCTTACTGAGCTGTGGTTTGCTCATCCCACAATTTTCCCCCTTCAGGTACTGAGAAGTAAGAGAGCGGTGGTCTCTAGGTCTTTTGTGTTGAACAGCTCCCACAATTCCGTAAAGGTATAAGATTTGTATACACGAGTATTTTGTATCTAATTTATCGTATCGCACAGTTATATCTTGGAATTGTAAACAGTATTATGGGGATGATATGTAAGCACATGGTATTTATACAATTGATTTTGTATATCTACACACACACCTGGAAGTGTGAATTAAAGATTTAAATCTTCCGCTGTAAATGAATGAATTTTAGTAATTGCATCTTCTCACAGCCCAACCGTAGTAGAGAATGTATGGATAGAAGGGTTCCCAGAAGTGGGGTGTGACACCCCCGATTTTATGATTTTATGATATGTGACCTTGAAAGAAGGGTGATTTTATAACCGAAGTTTTATGAGATGATTGACCCAGAAGGGTTAGTTTATATTGCAGTTTTAATGAAATGATTTGAATGCAGTAGCATGATGATGTTTTCCATGCTTTCATTTCAAATTCATGATTTGTCTTATATGACATGAAAGAATGCATGATCTTAATTTACTTCATGCTAATTATGATTATGGATGTCACATAAAATGTTATTGATGCATAAGAAGTATGATTTATATATGCACGAACAGTTTTATAAACTATGTCATTGACGTATGCATGACTTTGTGCTTGAGATTTTAATGAAAAGAAATGGATTTAAGGGCATGACATTATGAGCATGTAGATAGTAGAGCTATCTACTTACTTGCATAATTGTCTTACTGAGCGTATGGTTTGCTCACCCCCTTATTTTCCCATCTTTTCAGAGCACTCGCAATAATTAGTGAGCGGCTGATGACTTGCATTCTAGGTATCTGCTGCTTCCAATCGAGAGACCGGTATAAACATTTGTATTGTTTTGTATCTAAATATGTAATGCACAGTACTGTAAATGGATATGATGTCGGGGATGTAAGGTTATGTAATACCATTGTATATGTATTAGTTAAAGTCAAATGATAGTAAATCCTGATATATGAATGTGATTAGGGAAATGGAATGGTAAATAGGTGAGAGGTGACTAACACCGAATCATAGTCCAATTGTTTGTAGAATGGTCACGATGAGACAAAGGTAAGAATTAAATAATAAATGAAAAAGCGAAAAATTTACTCTGATTTTTAGGTAATTTGGGTCGTGACAGTCTCGGGTTTACTGATGGTTGGGGTTGTGAAGAAGAGTACAGATCGAAGGAGTTATTGGCTGTGATGGTGCCAAATGGAGATTGGAAAAGGCTAAAGCTCGGTGAGGTGAGATGATCGGCGCATGTTGAAACTCGATGTAGCTTGGAGAGATCCCGTGGGTGCTATCGAAATTTGTTTTGCAGCTGAGTCAAAGAGTGAGACGAGATTGCGGGAGCTACTGCTGGAGATGGGGCTGTTGCAGATGGTTGAAGCTGGGAGAGGGGAGATGATGACTGGTGCTCCTGCGATGGAGCTGGGAGAAGGGAACTACTTGGCTGCCACTACTGTTGGTGTTTGGGGTAGGACTGGCTCCGGTGGGTACTGCTGGTCTCGGTTTCGGAGATGGCTGATTGGTGGCTATTGTGTTGTCTGTGTCATGTTTCTCAGTTTTGGTGATGTTGTGCTGCCGAAAATGCTGGAACTGTGGCGCCAAAAAAAAGTTTACAAGTGGGAAGAAAAAGAAAGAGCTGGAGGAGAGAGAAAAGTAATAATAATAATAATAAAAACATATGTTCTAAATTTTCTTTTTGGGCAGAAGTGGTTTTTAGATAGGGCATGGGCACGCACTATGAAAGCACCACTTCTAGAATTTTTCTTTTTTTTTGCAGAAGAAGGTTTTCAATAGGGCTGAGCACGCCTTATTATAACACGTCTGCTGTAATTTTTTTTTTTCACAGAAGAGTTCTAGTCATAAAGCGTGCCCACGCCTTATGCAAACACCACTTCTATTTTTTTTAACTGTCCAGATTTCTCCATATGGCATGCCTAGCCTTATGAGAAATCATCTTCTGTCCACCAAAGCAAGTATAAAAAAAATAACAAAAATCAAGAAAAATATTAGCTAAACAGAAAATAAAGAGAAACTTTGGGTTGCCTCCCAAAAAGCGCATTTCTTTAAAGTCTTTGGCTAGACATAGTTATGCTCAATTGTAATTTGGATATTTCAACCTAATTCGTTCAATCTCATGCACTTGTAAACCTTCATAAAAAGGCTTTAAGCGATGACCCTCGACCTTAGAGATCTAACCTGTATCCAAACTTTGAATTTCAATTGCACCACGAGGAAACATGTTTGTAACAATAAAGGGACCTAACTATATAGAATGAAATTTACTAGGAAATATTTTTAATTTAGAATGAGATTGTATAACTTTTTGACCAACATAAAAATTTTTCTTAGAAACCATACAATCATGAGAGACCTTTATTTTTTCCTTGTAAATCCTAGAACTCTCATAGTCATCATTGATTTTAAACTTAATGATTTCACCATCAAATTCCATTGCGAGTGTACCATCATGCACATCAAATTTTGGTTCTAGATGTTTTTAAGAAAGACCTTCCCAACAAAATTAAAGATCTAGATGAGTCATCATCCTCCATATTAAGCACATAAAAATCAGCAGGAAAGATCAATCCATTAACTTGCACGAAAACATCCTCTAGAACACCCTCAGGATAAACATCATATCTATCAACAAGCTGAATAATCACACCAGTTTCTTTTAATGGTCTAACATTCAAAGATTTATAAATAGACAAAGGCATGACATTAATTGAGGCTCCTAGATCTAACATTGCTATTTCAATTTTAACATTACCTACCTTACAAGGGATAGTAAACATACCTGGATCACTACATTTAGGAGGTAACATTTTTTGGAGGATAGCTTAAACATTCTCATCCGTGCTTACAAATTCATTACCTTTCAATTTCCTTTTGTTGGTGCACAACTCCTTAAGAAACTTGGCATATCGAGGTACTTATTTAATTACATCAAGTAAAGGGATATTTACCTCAATTTTACGAAAAGTGTCAAAAATCGTTTTTTCCTCCTCCTTTTTGGATTTAGATGATTTATAAGGAAAATGAGAAAATGGTGCAAGAATTTTTTGTTTCTCGCCATTAGATTCCTTAAAGAGGACCTCGTTCTAACTTCAAGAGTTGGATCACCTACTATTTCACAATCTTTGACATATCCTAGTTCTCTTGGTGCTCTAGACTCTCTTTCTAGTATTTCTAGTTCTTCTACATCCTCTTTATTAATGTCAAATTTTTCTAGTAGATTATCTTCTATCTTTGAGGAATCTTTCATGGTCTCATCAAATATTTCAATATCCTCTGTTGGCTCTACCGAGAGGGGGGTGAATCGATTTTCTAGTGAAGATGCTAAATTTAAACTTAATTAAATTTTATTGCAAGTAATCAAAGAATAAGCAGTAGAGTAGTGCAGTAAATTAAAGGAGATAAAGGAAGGAAGCAGCAAACTCAGTAATTTATAGAGGTTCGGCCAATTGCTTGCCTACGTCCTCTCTTCTTGAACTTCTTGTCAAGAGCTTTCTTTCACTATCACAATAGTTGATACAATCTCCTTTTTAAGGTTAAGGAATAACCTCTCTACCCCTTTTTACAAAGATAAGTATTCACCCCTGTAAGACCCGAATTTAATTAAAATACGAAATGAATGAGTATTCGTGAAGAGAAGTCGGGTTAAATTAATCCCGAACACGTGCAAGGGTAAAATGGTCAAAAGATCGAAAGTCGGTATAATTTCGATAAGGAAATTTAATTAAAAATAATGGATTGCGAAATCTTGGTCAATAAAGGTGAAATAAATTTATTCTGGATTAAATTGATCAAGATATCAATTTATTGGAATTAATCGGAATTAATCGGGATTTTTAGTTCAAAAAAATAATCCCGAAAATAATCGAAAAATATACCGAAAAGTCATTCGGGACAATAACCGAAAAATACGGAGAAATTATACCCAAAAAAGGGTTAAAATAAATTAAATAAATTAAATAAAATTAAATAAATGAATTTAGAATTAAATAATAATTTTAAGGATATTTTAAGGGATATTTGGGTATTTTTAATGTATTTTAATGATTAAAATAATAATAAAAATAATTAATAAAATAAATGAAAAAAAAGAAAAAAAAAGGGGGAAACAGATTGAAAAAAAAAACATTGGGGAGAGAGAACGAAAACGAAGCCGAACGAACCGAGGATGGCCGGCGAGCCGTCTGGCGACCAACGACCCCGACGAGGAGCCGACAAGGAAGACGAGAGGCCGACGATCTTCAAGGCACCGGAGACGCGCAGTTTGGAGGCCGGAGGACGCCGATCGGAGGAAGGAAAAATCGAGGGAGAGAATGGCTCGGTTCCGACGATCCACGGCGGCTGGGCATCAACGGAGGTCACCGATGAGTTCAGGAGGAGGAGCTGGTCATTTTGAGACCGGTAGCAGCCGACGAAATGGTCGGAATCGCTGGCGACGACGAAGAGGAAGAAATGGGTTTTCGACGCCGGGGAGAAGAGGCCGAACCGGCGGTGTTCCGGCGGACTTGGGTGAAACCGATGGTAGATTCGAGCTGCGGACGACCTTTCGGAGCCACTGGCGGTGGAAGCCGACGGAGAACTGATCGGCAAGGCTGTGAACCGGAGCGAACCGGAGTGAACCGGGGTGAACCGACGGTCCGAACCGGGTTGAACCGGACCGAACCGGTTCAGCCAAAAAGAGAGGAAAAAAGGGAGAAAAAGAGAAAAAGAAAAGGAGAAAAAAATTAGAGAAAATTTCAGTGATGCAATCGAGTTTCGGGTAAGTCAGTAGTGGTCGAAATTGACACGATTTAAATTTTGGAGTATTTAATTTAATTAATTTTGGGCTGAAAACTTACCCAGAAAAATTATGAAATTGTGTAGCTCGATAATTGGCATCCACCAAGAGCTCGAGACAGTCTCGATTTGCGGACTAGCATGGAATCTCGGGTAAGTGACTCTTATTTACGACAATTTACATCGTTATGCGTGATATGAATTTAAATTTTGCATAAATTGAATTAAATTATGGAAATTTAGATAAATTGTCGTAAATAATAAATTTAGCTATTCGAGAGTTAGAACGAGGCCCAATAAATTGTTGGTGGGCCCAATGAGCCCAATAGGCCTCGATAAGGTGAAAATTAAGTGAAAAACGGGCTTAAGGCCGATTAAGGCCCATTAAGGTGCAATCGGGCCCAATAGGGGTAAATGGGCCCAATGATTTAAATTAAGCCCAGAAAATAGGAAATACAATTAAATTGTATGTTATCTGACCTGAGGAATATTGATACGCAGTTCCGGGCATTGGATTGAGAGCAGATCGGACTACGCAATGTGACATCAGTGGAAAGGTCAGACTCGACAGGAAAATAAGGTAAGGAAATTCTGCGGACTGCTAGAGGTAGCTTTACGCAATTTTAAGTTCATTTGCAGTCTTTAAAAAATTACCTGAAGGGTCTAGAGGTCAATTAATAATTTTAGTGCCCCGGATGGGTAAATTACCAAAATACCCTTGTTAAGGGTAAAATTTACAAAGTTAGAAAAAATTGGGAGGAGCAAGAACAAGAGGTTCTTGCTCATTCTGGAGGTGTTTTGATGCATGCATTAGTAGGCTGGCTAACCTTGAAAGAAAATGCACAGCATTGCATACTTGCAACGTGAAATTGTTTTGAAAATTGTTTTGAGGAAACAGAGCCGCCTACGTGTTTTACTGACATGTGACGTGCTAGAGCTCAGCTCGCACGATATTTTCGATTTGTGTGATGCACGCATTAGTACTGGAGTGAGAGCTCGCACTAGAGTTTTACATGCATAGGTGCTGGAGTCCAACTCGCACCAGATTCTTATATATATATGATTTTCGTGACAGGGTGCTAGAGTCTAACTCGCACCATATTTTTATATGATTTTGAGACAGGGTGTTAGAGCTTCGCTCGCACCAAATTTTTATACGGTTTGCATACAGAGTGCTAGAGCTTAGCCCGCACTAGATTTACTTGATTTGATGAGAGTGCTGAGCATCGCTCGCACTGATTTTATGAGAACATGTGATGAACCGTGCTTGGAGCATCCGGTAGACTGTGTGTCACCGATTAAATAGGCCCGCACGTGCGTTTTGAGACATGGCATGTTAAAACAACCTGATGAGCCCGAACGAGGGATAAGGGTTAGAGAAACAACCTGATGAGCCCGAACGAGGGATAAGGGTTAGAGAAACAACCTGATGAGCCCGAACGAGGGATAAGGGTTGGAGATCCACCTGATGAGCCCGAACGAGGGATAAGGGTTGGAGGACCAGCTGATGAGCCCGAACGAGGGATAAGGCTGGGGGTCCACGGAGTACGATGTACCATGCAAGTAGCATGGAGTACGATGTACCGTGTGTTATCTTTGCATACGTTGGTATCTTTGTGATACTTGGTATCTTTGTGATACGTTAGCATCTTCGGATGCATGGGATCGGATAAGACTGACAGGTTGGATTGACCCACCTCCCGGGCGGTTCTCGATCAGGGTGAGACCTCGCACACTAGGATCCGTGTAGCTAGAGGGACTCACGAGGACACATATGGCCATAGTCCTGGTTATTTGCCGATATACAGACGTTGCCTAGTCTCACATGTCGTCGATTTTGATGAAATCAAATTGGGTTTTAAACTAAATTTGCATGATGGTATTTCCATGCTTTTCAAACCCATGTGTGAATGTAAATCGATTTTCATGGTTTTGTGTGAGTCAGGATCACCCGCAGGAGGGGTCGAGTCCTGACTTTATTGTGAAAATTTTAATTGAGAAATAATTATTTGTAATAATTGCATGTTGAATTTTCCGTGCAAACTTGATTTACATAACATCATAATTCATATCATTTGTTTTAAAATGTGTGGAGAAAGGGTGGTTTATACATGGCACCACGTTCATGTAGGTAGTATGGTTACCTACTTATTCGTAGGATTGCCTTACTGAGCTTGATGTGCTCACCCCTTTCATTTTCTCCCACAGATAATCTCCAGTTAAAGTTGAGGCAACTCAGTACTGCATTCCGGATATCCGCTGCTGCCCATCAACATAAGGTATATACACTTGTACATATTGTATCTACACAAGCATAGCACAGTAACATGTTTGTAAGTAACTTTAGGGGGATGTATAAATATTGTAAACAATTATAAATGACTGGAGAAGAAATAAGTTAGATGGTAATTGAATGGTGGGACTGGCATTGACGCACAGCCCAATTATTAGTGGAGTGTGGTCACGATCAGGAGACAGGTAAGAATTTAAGTAATAAAAATAACAAAACGCGAAAAATTAACTCTGATTTTTAGGTAGTTCGGGTCGTGACATGTTTGGTATCAGAGCGGCAATTGGTCTGATGTGTGTCAGTGTCAGTAATTAGGAAATTACATCCCCATGTTACTGTGCTCGGTTAGATACAATAGTGTATATCGAGATGGGTTTTGACTAAGAAATGGTTGAGAATGCAGGAATGCCTAATATGAGTCGCGTTAGATGAGATAGTGCACGAGGCAGAGGTCGTAGAGGTAGACCTGAGTCTGCTAAGTCGTGCTGAGTTGACCTGTGAGAATCAGGATGAGATTGAAATGAAGGCTAATGTTGAGCATGCCCCACAGAGTCCGACAGAGAGATCGTACAGTATTGAGACACGCTTCGCGAGATTGGAGCGGAGTGTGGAGATTATTTTGAGGAGCAAAATTGCTCAGATTATGAATAAGATATGAGGGCGCAGCGGAGCATTGGTGGAAACCGCTCGACCCATCTTAAGTGTTAAACATCCAGAGCTGACGTGAGAAATGTTTATGGATGTATTCCGGTGATACGATATCCCGGACATGATTTAAAGGAAATTATGGATAAAAGTCCTTACTCTGACCCAGAGGATTTGAATTATTGATGAGCATGAATTATGAGTATGAAACTCGGTTATATTCTTGGGCAAATATTACCTCGACATTATGAACAAGTGAAAGTCGAGATGTCTAAAAGTTCATGAAATGGCTCAACTTTTCAATTAGAGTCCGATTGGCCCGTGAGATATTACTTATACCGAGGCAGTGCGCAGATTTACAGTTGGGTAAATAAGAACATGAATTGCACGCCTCCGAGATTAGGAAAGGTAGTAAAGGCTGAAATAGAGACAGAAAAGAGAATCGAGAAATGACAAAGATGTTAAAATGGGAAATGGTAATTGGTAAAAGATTTAATTTGACGAGTCATGGAGTAAGATAATTGGTAAGGCCCCAGTGCATCCAATTTTGGCAATCTTGAGGGGCCTTGTGATTGGAGGACCCCGACCTGCTACGAAGCAGTGTAGCAGTGTAAGCACTGTAAGCAATGTGGAATGTGTGGTGGATACCACGGAAGGAGGGTCTATATCTACACTGTATTGATGAAAATGGCCGTCAAGTGTGATAAGACGGACCATTGATTTTGATTGCACAGAGTTGGACGAGATCGCCCCACAGAAAAGTAAAGAGACAGAAAAACTTCGTTGTTATAGCTGTAGCGAAAAGGGAGGCCATAACCGAAGAGAAAAAAAAGAAGTAGGCTGTTGGACGAAGGCGAGAGGATGTCTTGGACTAGGATACTATTGATGTTTCATGGATGTGGTGTAAGATACCACACTTGTTATGAATAATGAAGTACATATGTTCATTGATCCTGGTGCCACACATTTATTCATACCGCCTTCATTCGCATATAAATGAGTAAAAGGCATGAATGCCTACATCATTGGACACAATACTGATAAATGAGTACCCCAATAGAGGAGGATTAATTAACGGAATATGGATATAGAGATTTTAAGTTGAAAACATGGGTGAAAACAGTACTGAAAAGTATACTGTAAATGTTGACAAGTGATAAAAAGGGGTGTAACAGTTGAAATTAAAGGAGTAAAGGATTGTACTCACGAAATGAATAATGACAAGAGTTTCGTTATAATAGATACACTAAGGAGATAATCTTTAAGATGAGATATGCTTAATTCTGAATACAAGATGTATCGGAGTAAGAGGCGTATGCAAGGTGAGAACATCCTTACGATATGAAGTCATTAGGATTAAAGCAATTAGTAGCGAACATAAATTGTGACCACATGGACTGGTATATAGAGTATATGTGGTTAAGTCTGAAGGTTAATAAAGGTATTTCAAAATACCTCCCCGCCTGAAGACTTGACAGCGTCTAAAAGTATATATATATAACCTATAACGTGAAATCGATTGTTGTAATAAATACCTTTAGCATTAGGATACCTTTACTAAGACGATAAGAATATTAAAATTCGACAAATCATAAAGGTTAACATAGTAAAATTTAATAAGAGCCGTTAAGATTAGAAAAGGAAATGACGCAGGTTAGTACCTGAAAACGTAAGCGATTTTGAAGGATCTTATACGCTTATGCGTAAATAAGTCAAGGATTGGACCGATTTGTAATCATCATTATCGATGATATGTTGGGTGTAGTTAAAGTCCAGGGCAAATTGTAAGCAATAATTGAAAATTGCTCTTACAATTGGGTTGTTGTGAATTCTCAATATGGTCTACTTGGTTGACACGTTTAACTATGAAAACGTGATCTTTGAGTGAGATGATAGACGTGACGTGAATTTCGGTGTAGTGAAGTATGAACTGACCACCGTGATTAATTTCACCATACCCAACAGCTCAAGAGGTTCACAGTGAGTATGGATACCTCGAAATTATAAAGGAGCTGTGTATTGATGTATAATGGGAAGATAGACAATTTTTGGAGTTAGACAACTCAAGGATCATGAAATAAACTATCTGACCGATGATTTAAAGTTGACAACAGTATTTGTACCGAGGATATGGTACTATTATGTACACGATGAGAAATTTTGGGTATGCACTGATTATAAAGCCCCAAGTATCTATTTTCACAGAAAGAGGCGAATATGAGAACACATAGTGGGATAGAGCTTCTGAGAGATTTTAATTGTGAAAATTGTACCACCCAGGAAAGGCTAATGTGATGGCTGATGCCTCGAGTAGAAAGAGCTTCGGGATGGTACCGCATATGATGGTCAGGGAGCGTGAGCTGCTAGAGCAGTTATGAGCCTCAATATTGATGTGATCCCTTCTGATGATGACAGTGATTGTGTGACAGCTAGCCTGAGACTAGAACCGGATGAGAGTGCCCGGATTTGACAGGCTTAGCGTGATGATCGGCATGATGTCGATAGTTTGGGTCAGATTCAGAAGGGTACAGTGATAGAGTTCACAGAGTATGATAATGATTTACAGAGAGATTCAGAGACAGTATAAGTGCTCCCCAGGACCACAGTTGATGAGGTAGTAATATTGTCAGAAGCTCACTCTTCGGGATATACAGTGCATACAGAAAGTGACGAATATATATATTGAAATCTCGAAAAGGGTATTGGTGGTCAGATGTGAAAAGAGATATGGTAGAGATTGTGAAAAAGTGACTAGTATGTCAGCAGAATATGGTAGAGTATTAAAAGTCTGCAGAGTTATTGCAGCCTCTACCTATATAGACACGCACGGAAAATGAGAGCAAGTCTCCATGAATTTTATGATGGGTTACAGAGAACCCAGGTGAATTACGAGGCTATTTGGATGATAGTCGATATAGTGATTAAGTCTACCCACCTTCTGGTTATGAGGTCTCCAAATACTCGGAGTGTATATGAAGATTTATGTGTAAGGAAGATTGTGAAACATTAAGTAGCGTTCCAGTGAGCATGATATTTTATAGGGAGTCCCGCTTCACTTCTTACTTCAGGGAATATTTTTCAGGAAGCTATGGGAACCCGACTGAGTATTAGCACAGCTTTCCATCCTCAGACAGATGGTCAGTCAGAGAGGACTGTACAAGTTCTGGTGAATCCGATGAAAGCGTGTGCCCTTGATTTTATAAGCTCCTGGAATGATCAGTTGTCACAAATCGAATTCGTCAATAGTGACAGTTGTCACTTGAGTATCGGGATAACAAGAAATGAGGCAGTGTATGGCTGTAGGGGTTGTTCCCCAAATTGGATAAGAAAAAGTGGGTGACAGATAGAATTATTTTCGACTTTGGATAATAAGTCTCTGAGGATGTCTAGTTAAGGATGAGAGATTAAGAACACCTCAGAGCAGATAGAAAAGTATTGGAATTCACCCTTGGTGAATTAGTATGGTTTAAAGTTACTCGTCCTAAGGGAATAAGGACATAGCGAGCTTTTGGAAGAAGGTAAATTGAGTTGCGCTGGATGGAATATTTTGAGAGATTGGACAAGTGGGAGATAAGACCTGTAGGTGGCATTTCCACTTGAATAAGCAGGCACCCACAATGTGTTCCAGCTTTTGATGCTTTGGCAATACTATCCAGATCCAGCATAGGTGATAGGATATGAATTCCAAAAGTTCAGCTTAATGCAAATATAAGTATATTGAAGAAGTTGATTCGGGCATTAAACAGGAAAGAGAAAGTATTGAGGTTTAAGACGATCTCCCTAATTAAAGTCCTTTGGTAGTAATACACTCCGGAGAAAGTCACATGAGAATTAAAAAGTATGATACGATTAATGTACCCGGAGTAATCTATGGACTCATATGAATTGGTTCTAATTTGGAGGACCAAATTCCTTAAGTGGGGGAGAGTTGTAAGACCCGAATTTAATTAAAATACGAAATGAATGAGTATTGGTGAAGAGAAGTCGGGTTAAATTAATCCCGAACACGTGCAAGGGCAAAATGGTCAAAAGATCGAAAGTCGGTATAATTTCGATAAGGAAATTTAATTAAAAATAATGGATTGAGAAATCTTGGTCAATAAAGGTGAAATAAATTTATTCTGGATTAAATTGATCAAGATATCAATTTATTGGAATTAATCGAAATTAATCGAGATTTTTAGTTCGGAAAAATAATCCCGAAAATAATCGAAAAATATACCGAAAAGTCATTCGGGACAATATCCAAAAAATACGAAAAAAATATACCCGAAAAAGGGTTAAAATAAATTAAATAAATTAAATAAAATTAAATAAATGAATTTAGAATTAAATAATAATTTTAAGGATATTTTAAGGGATATTTGGGTATTTTAATGTATTTTAATGATTAAAATAATAATAAAAATAATTAATAAAATAAATGAAAAAAAAAGAAAAAAAAAGGGAAACAGATTGAAAAAAAAACATCGGGGAGAGAGAACGAAACGAAGCCGAGCGAACCGAGGATGGCCGGCGAGCCGTCCGGCGACCAACGACCCCGACGAGGAGCCGACAAGGAAGAGGAGAGGCCGACGATCTTCAGGGCACCAGAGACGCGCCGATTGGAGGAAGGAGGACGCCGATCGGAGGAAGGAAAAATCGAGGGAGAGAATGGCTCGGTTCCGGCGATCCACGGCGGCTGGGCATCAACGGAGGTCACCGATGAGTTCAGGAGGAGGAGCCGGTCATTTTGAGACTGGTAGCAGCCGACGAAACGGCCGGAATCACCGGCGACGACGAAGAGGAAGAAATGGGTTTTCGACGCCGGGGAGAAGAGGCCGAACCGGCGGTGTTCCGGCGGACTTGGGTGAAACCGAGGGTAGATTCGAGCTGCGGACAACCTTCCGGAGCCACTGGCGGTGGAAGCCAGCGGAGAACCGACCGACAAGGTGGTGAACCGGAGTGAACCGGAGTGAACCGGGGTGAACCAGCGATCCGAACCGGGTTGAACCGGACCGAACCGGTTCAGCCAAAAAGAGAGGAAAAAAGGGAGAAAAAGGGAAAATGAAAAGGAGAAAAAAATTAGAGAAAATTCTAGTGATGCAATCGAGCTTCGGGTAAGTCAGTAGTGGTCGAAATTGACCCGATTTAAATTTTGGAGTATTTAATTTAATTAATTTTGGGCTGAAAACTTACCCGAAAAAATTATGAAATTGTGTAGCTCGATAATTGGCATCCACCAAGAGCTCGAGACAGCCTCGATTTACAGACTAGCATGGAATCTCGGGTAAGTGACCCTTATTTACGACAATTTACATCGTTATGCGTGATATGAATTTAAATTCCGCATAAATTGAATTAAATTATGGAAATTTAGATAAATTGTCGTAAATAATAAATTTAGCTATTCGAGAGTTAGAACGAGGCCCAATAAATTGTTGGTGGGCCCAATGAGCCCAATAGGCCTCGATAAGGTGAAAATTAAGTGGAAAACGGGCTTAAGGCCGATTAAGGCCCATTAAGGTGCAATCGGACCCAATAGGGGTAAATGGGCCCAATGATTTAAATTAAGCCCAGAAAATAGGAAATACAATTAAATTGTATGTTATCTGACCTGAGGAATATTGATACGCAGTTCCGGGCATTGGATTGAGAGCAAATCGGACTGCGCGATGTGACATCAGTGGAAAGGTCAGACTCGACAGGAAAATAAGGTAAGGGAATTCTGCGGACTGCTAGAGGTAACTTTATGCAATTTTAAGTTCATTTGCAGTCTTTAAAAAATTACCTGAAGGGTCTAGAGGTCAATTAATAATTTTAGTGCCTCGGATGGGCAAATTACCAAAATGCCCTTGTTAAGGGTAAAATTTACAAAGTTAGAAAAAATTGGGAGGAGCAAGAACGAGAGGTTCTTGCTCATTCTGGAGGTGTTTTGATGCATGCATTAGTAGGCTGGCTAACCTTGAAAGAAAATGCATAGCATTGCATACTTTCAACGTGAAATTGTTTTGAGGAAACAGAGCCGCCTACGTGTTTTACTGACATGTGACGTGCTAGAGCTCAGCTCGCACGATATTTTCGATTTGTGTGATGCACGCATTAGTGCTGGAGCGAGAGCTCGCACTAGAGTTTTACATGCATAGGTGCTGGAGTCCAACTCGCACCAGATTCTTATATATATATATGATTTTCGTGACAGGGTGCTAGAGTCTAACTCGCACCATATTTTTATATGATTTTGAGATAGGGTGTTAGAGTTTCGCTCGCACCAGATTTTTATACGGTTTGCATACAGAGTGCTAGAGCTTAGCTCGCACTAGTTTTACTTGATTTGATGAGAGTGCTGAGCATCGCTCGCACTGATTTTATGAGAACATGTAATGAGCCGTGCTTGGAGCATCGGGTAGACTGTGTGTCACCGATTAAATAGGCCCGCACGTGCGTTTTGAGACATGGCATGTTAAAACAACCTGATGAGCCCGAACGAGGGATAAGGGTTAGAGAAACAACCTGATGAGCCCGAACGAGGGATAAGGGTTAGAGAAACAACCTGATGAGCCCGAACGAGGGATAAGGGTTAGAGAAACAACCTGATGAGCCCGAACGAGGGATAAGGGTTGGAGATCCACCTGATGAGCCCGAACGAGGGATAAGGGTTGGAGGACCAGCTGATGAGCCCGAACGAGGGATAAGGCTGGGGGTCCACGGAGTACGATGTACCGTGCAAGTAGCATGGAGTACGATGTACCGTGTGTTATCTTTGCATACGTTGGTATCTTTGTGATACTAGGTATCTTTGTGATACGTTAGCATCTTCGGATGCATGGGATCGGATAAGACTGACGGGTTGGATTGACCCACCTCCCGGGCGGTTCCCGATCAGGGTGAGACCTCGCACACTAGGATCCGTGTAGCTAGAGGGACTCACGAGGACACATATGGCCATAGTCCTGGTTATTTACCGATATACAGACATTGCCTAGTCTCGCATGTCGTCGATTTTGATGAAATCAAATTGGGTTTTAAACTAAATTTGCATGATGGTATTTCCATGCTTTTCAAACCCATGTGTGAATGTAAATCGATTTTCATGGTTTTGTGTGAGTCAGGATCACCCGCAGGAGGGGTCGAGTCCTAACTTTATTGTGAAAATTTTAATTGAGAAATAAATGATTTGTAATAATTGCATGTTGAATTTTTCGTGCAAACTTGATTTACATAACATCATAATTCATATCATTTGTTTTAAAATATGTGGAGAAAGGGTGGTTTATACATGGCACCACGTTCATGTAGGTAGTATGGTTACCTACTTGTTCGTAGGATTGCCTTACTGAGCATGATGTGCTCACCCCTTTCATTTTCTCCCACAGATAATCTCCAGTTAAAGTTGAGGCGACTCAGTACTGCATTTCGGATATCCGCTGCTGCCCATCAACATAAGGTATATGCACTTGTACATATTGTATCTACATAAGCATAGCACAGTAACATGTTTGTAAGTGTCTCTAGGGGATGTATAAATATTGTAGACATTTTATAAATGACTGGAGAAGAAATAAGTACTATGGTAAATGTATGGTGGGACTGGCATTGACGCACAGCCCAATTTGTTAGTGGAGTGTGGTCACGATCAGGAGACAGGTAAGAATTTAACTAATAAAAATAACAAAACGCGAAAAATTAACTCTTATTTTTGGGTAGTTCGGGTCGTGACAACCCCTTACATAATTCTCTCACAGAGGAACTCTTCTCTTTTCTCTTGGATTAAGGATGAATACAAATAGGAACTTTCTTTTAGTGGGTAGGAAGAATAACTTCTACACAAGCTATTTAACACAGTACAATCAATGTGATGTTGAAGACAAAGGGAATGTTAAAGAATGATCTCTTGAGAGTATTCAGAATTTACAGCACAGTCTCATCTTCTTCAGTGTCTTCAATGCTTGGTTTTTATACAGCAGGAAGGTAGGTGAAACATTTAATGTTGTTTTTCCTATTGAAGATTTTACAGAAAGAGCCGTTGGGAACCTCCAGTAGAGTATCAGATCGATCTTCCATCATGACTAGATCGATCTTCTAGTTTAAATTTCTGCAATTACAAACCAACTTGAAGCAAGGAGATCGATCTCATATTTGTAGAGATCAATCTTATAATTTAAAAAATGTTAGTGAATATCGATCTGTTGAACCAACAGATCGATCTTCTAAACTCTCTGTTTGAAGAAGATCGATCTCCAAATCGATCTAGCAAGAATTCTCGTAGAGGGGAGATCAATCTCTAATCACCTTAGATCGATCTCCTAAATTCTTTGACTTTAAGGAGATCGATCACTATCCATATGAGATCGATCTCATAAGCACTCTGTTTGAACATAGATCGATCTACAGATCGATCTAAGACCTTTAACCTTTGCCTTAGAAGAGATCGATCTCTTCCTAGACCAGATCGATCTCATAGGCATTCTGTAATTTAAAGATCGATCTCATAACCCCTAAAGATCGATCTCTTCTTTCTTAACATCCTATACATGTTCTCTGAGTCTTTAATCCTTAAACAAATCAATCTCATATTCTCATGAGATCGATCTCTCATACTTGAAAACCCACGAGATCGATCTCTCATCCTTTAATAGCCAGTTTCTTGCAATGACATGTATTTAATTAACCTCCTAACATGTTTAAAACATTTCTAGATTTATACTATCCATTATTGAATTACTGTTTTGTCATTTCAAAATATATTAACTTAACATCCTCATCATTGGTAGAACCTTTAGATGCATCGTTTGACTCATCAAATATTACATGTATTGATTATTCTACCATCAAGGTTGTTTTGTTATATACTCTATATGTCTTTGAATTCAAGGAGTAGCCTAAAAAGATTCCTTCATCACTTTTGGCATCAAATTTTTCCAAGTTGTCTTTTCCATTATTTAAGACAAAGTATCTACAACCAAAAGGGTGGAAATAGCTAATATTAGGCTTCTTTCCCTTGTAAAGCTCATAAGGGGTTTTCTTTAGGATTGGTCTAATCATAACTCTATTTATGATGTAGCATGATGTATTTATAGCTTCAGCCCAAAAATATTTAGGTAAATTATTTTCACACAACATTGTTCTAGCTATTTCTTCTAATGTTCTATTTCTTCTCTCAACTACCCCATTTTGTTGTGGTGTCCTAGGGGCTGAAAAGTTATGACTAATTCCTTGATCATTGCAATATTCATCAAAACCAAAATTTTCAAATTCCTTGCCATGATCACTTCTAATGCTAGTGATAGTGCAACCTTTTTTTCATTTTGGGCTACTTTTGTATAGACAATGAATTTTTCTAAGGCTTCATTTTTACTTTTAAGAAAAATACCCAAGTAAACCTAGTGTAATCATCTACAATCACAAACCCATAATGCATACCACCTAGGCTTGTAGTTCTAGTTAGTCCAAATAGATCTAAGTGAAGCAGTTGAAGAGGTCTAGTGGTTGATACACTATGTTTAGGTTTAAATGTTTTCCTTTTATGTTTTCCCTTGACACAAGCTTCACAAATTTTGTCATAGTCAAAGGACAACTTAGGTAATCCTACAACAAGGTATTTTCTAGCTAGCTTAGATAATACATGCATGCTAGCATGACCTAGTCTTCTATGCCACAACCAAGGTTCTTTTTCTTTATCTACCATAAGGCATACATTTTCATTTTTAAGTTCATTTAGATAAACAATGTATATGTTACCTTGTCTATGTCCTAGAAAAAGAACTTTATTTGATTTAGGGTCTATTACACGGCAATTCAAGCAATCAAAAATTACTTTGTAACCTTTGTCACAAAGCTGACTAATACTTTGCAAATTATGTTTTAGACCTCTAACAAGTAAAACATTTTCTAATGAGAAATAGTTATTACCAATTGATCCACTTCCTTCAACTTAGCCTTTGGAGTTGTCCCCAAATGTGATTTTTTCACCAACTTTTGATTTGAATGAGTTGAAGTGACTTCTATCACCGGTCATGTGTCTTGAGCATCCACTATCCAAGTACCAAGCTTCCTTTGTTTTTGCCTTGTAGCAATGCTCAACTACCTATAATCAACATTCAAACTTTTGTCTTAGGTACCCAAATTTTCTTGGGTCATTTGGAGTTAATGAATAGAATTCTTGATCCTTTTGGGATTCATTATAATATTACATTAATATCTTTTGAATTAACCACATCTTTTGGGACCCATATTCTTCTAACTATCCTTCCTCTAAATGTGGTCATCTTCACATTCCAACTATATGATGCATGCTCCTTTTTATTACAATGTGAGCAAGTAGAGGATTTATGCATATTCTTTCTAGCCAAGAAACTTTTGAGGTGAGTTTCCCTACTTTTGCCATCATATCCTAACCCTTTTTTTTTTTATCAAAGAAGGCCCTTTGAGTTTCTAGCATGTGATCTAGTTTTTGTTGACCCATGTAAAATCTAGTAAATGAATTATGTAAGTTACTATTCTTTTCCTTTAGGTCATGGATTTCAAGATTTGTACTTTCTAATCTCTTTTCACATTCTATCTTATCATTTAGTATTAATTCATTTTCTTTCTTTAGTTTAGAAATCAATTTTTTGTACTTCAAATTCATGCATCATATTCTAATGCAAGATCATCAAATGCATCTTGTAGTTCATCAAAAGAGTACTCATTGGGATCAGAAGTTACCTTTTCATCTTCATTTACCATGAAGCATAGATTGGCAATATCTTCATTTGAATCATCATCGGAGCTGTCACTGTCGCTCCATGTTGCCATCATTTCTTCTTTTTGTGATTCTTATCACTTGATCTTTGTAGAAGAGGACAGTTAAATTTAATGTGTCCAGGTTTTTTGCATTCATAGCACACAATGGTATCTTTTCTACCTAATTCTTCTTGTTCATTCTTGTAGTTTCTCCTACCACTACCATTGGCTCTCATTCTCATAAATTTATTAAATCTATTGGCAAACATTGCCATTTCAAAATCTTTTTCATTACCACTCTCATTTTTATTTTTCTTTCAAATCCTCTTGAGTAGTGGATTTTAGAGCTACTCCTACTTTCTTGGATGACTCTTCATTTCTCCTCAATTTCATTTTATATGTGAGCAATGACCCTATCAATTCATCTAATGATAGTGTGTGGGGTTCCTTGGACTCTTCAATTGCTGTTACCTTAGCTTCCCAAGATTTTGGTTGGCTATTCAGGATTTTCTTTACCATTTCTATATTGGAGTAGATTTTGCCTAAGGATTTTAGTCTTTTTATTACATCAGTAAATCTAGTGAACATGTCACTAATTGACTCTCCTTCTTTCATCCTAAATAACTCATAATCATGTGTGAACATTCCTACCTTAGTCTCCTTTACTTGAGTTGTGTCTTTATGAGTAATTGTCAATTTATCCCAAATTTGTTTGGCATTATCACAACCGGAGACTCTATTATAGTCATTGGGCCCTAATGCACAAAATAAGGTATGCATGGCCTTTGCATTTAACTGAGCACATTTTACATCATTAGAATCCCACTCATCTTCTTCTTTTGGGATATCTCTTCCCTCTATCTTCTTAGTAGGGATTTGAGGACCTTTAGTAATAATCCTCTATACCTCATAATCATTAGCTTGAATGAAAAATATCATTCTAGTTTTTCAATATGCATAATGTTCACCATTGAACATGGGAGGCCCAACTGTAGAGTGCCTCTCTCCTACTAGACTTGTTGCTACATTGCTATGAGTCATTAGATCGTTTTAACTCTTAGGAAGTTATTCCTTAATGATCAAAGAGTCCGAGCTCTGATACCAATTGTTGGCTCTACCGAGAGGGGGGGTGAATCGATTTTCTAATGTGAATGCTAAATTTAAACTTAATTGAATTTAATTGCAAGTAATCAAAGAATAAGCAATAGATTATAGTGCAGTAAATTAAAGTAGATAAGAGAGAGAAGAAGCAAACTCAATAATTTATAGAGGTTCAACCAATCTCTTGCCTACGTCCTCTCTTCTTGACCTTCTTGTCAAGAGTTTTCCTTCATTATCTCAATAGTTGATACAGTCTCCTTTTTAAGGTTAAGGAATAACCTCTCTACCCCTTTTTACAAAGATATGTATTCACCCCTTACAAGATTCTCTCACATAGGAACTCTTCTCTTTTCTTTCGGTTTAAGGATGAACATAAATAGGAATTTTCTTTTGTGGGTAGGAAGAATAACTTTTTCACAAGCTATTTAACACAATACAATAAATATGAAGTGGAAAAGAAAGGGAATGTTGAGGAATGATCTCTTGAGAGTATTCAAAATTTTCAGCACATGTCTCTTTACTTCCAGTATCTTCAATGGTTGGTTTTATATAGCAGGATTGATAGTTGAAGAATTTAATGCAGTTTTTTTCGTTGAGGATTTTGCAGAGACAGCGTTGGGAACCTCCAATAGAGTACCAGATCGATCTTCCATCATGACCAGATCGATCTTCTAGTTTAAATTCCTGTAATTACAAAGCAACTCAAAGCAAGGAGATCATTCTCATACTTGTAGAGATCGATCTTATAATTTGAAAAATGTTAGTGAAGATCGATCTGTCGAACTATCAGATCGATCTTCTAAACTCTCTGTTTGAAGCAAGATCGATCTCCATATCGATCTAGCAGGCATTCTCGTAAAGGGGAGATCGATCTCTAATCACCTTAGATCGATCTCCTAAACTCTCTGACTTTGAGGAGATCGATCTCTATCCATATGAGATCGATCTCATAAGCTCTCTGTTTGAACATAGATCGATCTAAGACCTTTAACCTCTGCCTTTAGAAGAGATCGATCTCTTCCTAGACCAGATCGATCTCATATGCATTCTGTAAGACAAAGATCGATCTCATAACCTTTAGGGATCGATCTCTCCTTCCTTAACTTCCTATACATGTTCTTTGAGTCTTTAATCCTTTATCAGATCGATCTCATATTCTCATGAGATCGATCTCTCATACTTGAAAACCCATGAGATCGATCTCTCATCTCATGAGATCGATCTCTCAACATTTAATACCCAGTTTCTGGCAATGACATGTATCTAATTAACCTCTTTAACATGTTTAAAACATTTCTAGATTTATAATATCCATTATTGAATTACTGTTTTGTCATTTCAAAATATATTAACTTAACACTTAATTTTGCTACATCGTTTCTACTTTGGTTTTTCTTTATTTTAATTTCTGTAAATTTGTTACAGTTTTATGTTGACCCCTTTTGCTAAATACCTTAGTTTATGTTTTATGTTTGATGTTTAGCTGTCTTTGATTCTGCCTTGCTTGCTAGAATCTGGGCTGAGCGAGACCTGTGCAAGTGACTGTGTGAAGGGTTAGTTCGTGCTGAGCAGCTGCAGGACGTGGTAACTGAAGCAGCAACAGGCGTTACTGGATGTGAGCTGCTGGAGTGCACTCGACCGCTTCTGTTGGGTGCTGGATTGATAACAGTGGTTGATTTTCCCTGCTGTGTTATAGGCTAAAGCAGTGCAGAGCTGGTCATGGTTGGGATGCAGCAGGTGGTGCTGGATCCGCCTACACTGCTGCGTGAAGTTGCTTCCCTGGTGCTCTGCTGCTGTTACGGGAGTTGAAGACGTGTTGTGATCTTGCAGTGTAAAACAGATGAAAGGCGGTGGTACAGTGCAGAGGACAGAATTTCAGTGCAGAATTATGTTACGGCATTTGTGGCATAACAGTACATGGCCTAGTATTGATAGTTTGTTTTGTAGTTTTATTTGCAAATAGTTTAAGAGTTTATTATTAGTAGTTTAGTAGTATTTTAATTCAGTACACTTTTTAATTAGTTTAGGTAATATTTCATTAGTTTAATTATATTGCATATGATTAGGATTGTGAGATTTAAGAGCTTTAGATTTTAGTTTAGATTAAATTTTAATTTTTCATATGCAATTGAAATTTTAATTTAATTATTTTTTTGCATATATTTAGGATTTAATTATTTCTCAAGCATCACTTAGAGTAGATTTTATATTTGATTTAGGTATTTTAGTAAGTTAGTAATTATTTATTGCTTTATATATTTGAATTTTATTTCATTAGATCTTGGGTTAGATTATTTTGCTTTAGATTAAAAACATGCAATTTTATTTTCATATTAGAATTTTCTAGTTTTATTCATTTTATTTTACATTTTATTTTATTTGCATCTTAGTCTATTTGCATTAATTAATTCTAGTTTCAATATTTTTCTTTTGCAGCTTATCGCTTTTATTTTCTTGGAGCTCTGTAAGTAATTTTAGCTCTGATTTAATTATTTTATAGTTTTCACATTTTTATTGTCTTACAATATTTTCAAATTAAACCTTGTAGATCACTCCCTTAATATTCATAATTTATTAGGATATACATAAGGAAAAATTAACTGGTACTTAGTTACGCTAACTGTATTCTCTGTAGGACGATAATCTGATACTCAATTCCCGTTATTACTTGTGTGACACGCGCACTTGCGGTTAACATGTCTAAGGTCACTTTAGATGTTGCGTATCACTTTGGCTAGACTAAATAATTTAGCAAACCATAAGTTAAGAGAAAAACACCAAAGAAATTTTCAATAGCCTAAAGAAAAATAAAAATACTAGAATGTAAAAATTATGTGTTCTTGATGATGGATGATCCTCCAGCCTCTTCCACTCTTAGTCTATAAATACTAGATATCCTAGCCCCCAAAATCTTGTTTAAAAGGAAACTTTTCTGATTGAGTTTGATTACGAATAATCTTATTTCCTTTTTTAACCACTTGCCAAAGACAATAATTGCATATCTCTTCCTTAATAATTAAAATCTTCCACTTATCCTCTTTAAACTGGTTAAGTCAACTTCAGCTACAAGTGATGGATCTTGTCTTGAATTCACATATTTGACTTGCAATTCTTGTCACTGCCTTGGATGTGCCCACGTCTCACACTAAGATATCTTCTGGTTTTGTGACTTGATCAAAATTTACAACTTTAATCCATTTTGCTCCTATTCCTTCATCCACAATATAAAACACAAAATATAAGTCAAATCCAAAAATTAAGCAGAATAATCTAAATCATGAGAAAATATGACAATTAATATGTTTAATATGCAACTTATCACTTCATCTGCCCTAATATCTCTGATTATGAGAATCTATTGGATCCAATTTGTGATCAACTAGGTTAGATATGTTCCACTCTAAGGGTTAGATCCGAGGTGAACCATGACACTCGAACCAAAGAGAAGCTAATAAAAATGTGGTCAATAGTTTCTTCCTCCGCATTACACAGAGGACACTGAGGTGACATGATGATGTTTCATTTTTGGAGCTCAGTACATTTCGGAAAGCCTTGATTGCATATTTTCCATGGGAAAATAACCAGTTTAGAAAGAAGTGATAGCCTCTAAAGTTTATTCCAGCAGTTTGAGTTGATTCTCGCTTCTCTATCCATTATTTCATCCTCAACAAGGCACTAATTGGCTGAATTGATTGTGAGTAGTTATGAATTTTCACATTATTTTATCATCCCCCCCCCCCTCCCCCCAATTGTGAAAAAAGTTCTCTCCTAAGATTTGCATAGTTCTGTACTTCTAATAAATCATTAGCAATCGTCTCTTTATGAGTTTGGTTAATAATTGCTTTGACCGGAGTCACATCTTCCCTTGTTCCAATGGTTGAGCTTTCCCTATAAAGCTTGCCATTCTTGATGCATGTTTGGTCTCCTTCCCGAATTTGAACACCCATACCCTTCACACAAACATCTCTACCAGTTAGGATACTTTTCTAATCCATGAATTTCCTGGTTTGGGTTGAACTTCTTCAAACGTAGTATTCTTGTTGTACTTGTTGAGGAAGACACCTTTGAGCATGTGAAATTTGGATTGGAAAGAATTTTCCATGCTTGTTTTCCTAGGAGTGCTTTGTTAATTACTTTCACTTTCCTTATGCCAAGACCACCATGATCTTTTTTTTTGGTAGAGTTTATCCTGACTGACGAAATGGATTTTCCTTTTGTTGTCCTCATGCCCCCACCAAAGGTTTCTCATGGTCTGATCAATTTTTTGACAAATATAGGTGGGTGCTTTGAAACATGATAAGGTGTAAACCGGTATTTAACTAATCGTGGCTTTGATAAGAGTTAATCTTCCTCCTTATGATAGATATCAGGCTTTCCATCCGTACAATTTATCCTAAATTTTGTCAAGAAGAGGTTGGAAAAAGGCTTTTTTAGTACCCATCTTATTAAAATCAAGTCCTAGATATTTCCCAAGTCCCTCGACAGTTTTAATTCCCAAAATTCCTCTAAACCAACACTTCCACCTTGTGTTACGGTTAAGGCTAAGGATGACATGCCGTGTCCTAGTTACCTAGACGTGTAAACCGCAAGTGCATGGGTCGTGCAAGTAATAACGGGAATTGAGTCCCAGATTATCATCCCATAGAGAATATAGTTAGCCTAACTAAGTACTAGTTAATTTTACCCTAAGTATATCCTAACAAATTATGAATGTTGAAAGAGTGATCTACAAGGTTTAAATTGAAAATAATGTAAAACACTGAAAATAATGAAAATAAAGAAAATAGAGCAAAAATTACTTACAGAGCTCCAAGCAAATAAAAACAATAATCTGCAAAAAGAAAAATACTAAAACTAGAATTAATTAGTGTGAATAGACTAAGATGCAAATATAAGAGAATGCAAAATAAAATAAATAACACTAGGAAATTCTAATATGAAAATAAAATTGCATGTATTTAATCTAGTGCAAAATAATCTAACCTATGGTCTAATGAAATAAAACTTCAAATAAATAAATCAATAAATAATTACTAACTTACTAAAATGCCTAAATAAAAAATACAAAATCTACTCTAAGTGATGCATAAGGTATAATTAACTCCTAAATATATGCATGAAAATAATTAAATTAAAATTTTAATTGCATAAAAAGAAAATAAAATTTAATCTAAACTAAAATGTAAAGCTATTAAATCTAACAATCCTAAATCTATGCAATGTAATTAAACTAATTAAATATTACCTAAACTAATTAAAAGTGTGCTAATTTAAAATACTACTAAACTGCTAATAATAACTCTTAAACTATTGCAAACAAAACTATAAAACAAACTATAAACGTTAAAACACCACTATGTACTGCTAGTAGCCGAGCAGCACATTTCTGCACTAACCACGTCCTGCCATGCACTGCTATGTGATACCACACAACCTGGCATCAGTTTTATTCCCTGCACAGCAGCAGAACACAACTGTTGATGCTGTCTTGCCATCAACCCTCTGCCCAGAAGCCGACACCGAATCTGCCTTCTTGCCAACTCCTGCTCGAGGTACAGCAGCAGCGGATAACGCTTACCTTAATCTTGCAACTTTGCTCCAACACGTCCCAGACAGTCCTGCCACAACACTAACACATATTTTATACTTCAGTCCAGCACAAGCACGTATTGAACAACAAATAGCAGCAAAATCAGGAGCAAAAAAATGATTAAAGAAAATTAATCGTTATGCAAAACAGCGAAGATGAAATGAAACCCAACACAACCGAGAAAAATTTTAAGTGTAGAAAGATGAGAAGTCCAACGCAGTCGAAGAAAAATGCAGTGATAATAAGTTAACCTGAACCTGACTTTTGAATAGAAATATAAAGAGAATAAAGCAGAAAATACAAAGAGACAATGAAACAGTAAATCAACTTAGAAACAGAGCATGAAGATGAGGGAGACGGAGATCATAATTATACTTGAATGGCTAAAACCGAATAGCAACATGCAGAAAAATGGGAAGAGATGTGGCTGCCAGTGACCAACCCAGCTTTCCTGCATTGCCAGACATTCCTGCACTGCAAGCTCAACAACACGTATTGCCCCGATTGTCCAGAATCCTTCATTCACGTCGTTCTTGTTTTCATGATGCAACAGTAGCAGCTAGAAGCATGGTTTTAAATAGCGGTAGCGGTAGTGGCCGTTACCGCTATGCGTGAAATAACGGGTGTCACACCCGCAATGACCTAATTGATCCGTTATTACCGTTATCGAGGACCGTTATTACCGTTATCGACTGTTATTACCGCTATCGAGGGTCGTTATTACCGTAATCGACCGTTATTGTCGCTATCGTCCGTTAAAAAAATTATGCGATATTAAAAAAAATTCACGACCGCGATGACCGTTATGACCGCAATAATCTCCGTTATGTCCGAAACCGCAATAAACGCAACGTAACCGAAAACGTGATCGCAACCGCAATTTAAATCCCTGGCTAGAAGCTGTCCAGAAACGCACAACCAAGCTTCTTGCTCCAGGCAGTAGCGACTTCAGCACTACAATCACCGTTTAGCTGGCCAGCAAATGGGAGAAGTAGCCACAAAATGCCCAGTACCCCTCCTACATAAATGAACAGTACGAGAGCAACAAAACAGAGCAAAACAAAGGTGGCTAAAGGATGCTTGAAAAAAAATAAAATAAAATAAAACTAAACATCAACAACGTTAAGGAGAAGAAGAAATGTAACTAATGGAAACTAAAGCAGTAAATGTAAACCAAATCTGCAAACTGGAATGAAACAAAGAGCTAAGTCTACGGTTTCTTGCTTTCTCTTCCCCTCAACAGCAGCCATTAACCCAGCTCTTGCTTCATCACACACACAACAATAGCAATAAAAAACCACGTCCAGCGACGGTAGCACTGCTTTAGCCTCAACTTCCAGCCTACAGTAACAACGTTGCAGTAGCCTCATTCACGTCCTGCACTATCAACACAGTAAGCTAACACTGAAGCAAGGACTGCAGTCGTGGATGCACCAATCAAGCCAGCAACAACATAATAGATCATAGCAGAAAGAAATTGCAAGAAATAGGAAACCAGCATAAAAATGTAGCAGAGAAGAATAAAAATTCTAGAAACAAAAAATGTAGACAACTGATGCTAATTTGCAAACAATCGAAGCTCAAAATAGAAGCTTACAATTGAAATAGAAAAGATAAAATAGAATCTATAGTTAAAACCTATTAAAACCGAGAGAAAGATTTTAAAGCTGTGTCAAGTAGCTAACTTCTTCCTTCAACAGAACCACCGAGGACATAATGATGAAACAAAAGAACTGGAAAATGTAATATAAACAAAATATAAAAAGGCAAGAAACGAAAATGAAACAGGGGCAATGGTTAATATTTGCTTTAAGCTACAACTGATCTAAATTAAAGAAACCATACAAATTTGAGAGGATAAAAAAAAACTAACTCATTAAACAGTAATGTAAATTGAAGCTATCATGATGAGAAGCTTAAAATAACTATTACGGTAAAGAAAATTTTCAAACATTGAATTTAACTCTATAATTATCTTAAACAACTTGAAAATAGAAAATAATGTGCTTGAAATAAAGCTAAAACCTAAAACAGAAGAAGAAGAAGAAGCTGAGACATGAAGAGAGACTATGGCCACTGTCACCAGTAAAAAATTTTCCTTTTTTCCGTCCAACAACTTCCCCCAATGAACAGTAAATTTTAAAAGAAAAATATAAAACTAAAAGAAACCTAGCCACCAACCTAAAAAAACCTTAACCTAAAACTCTAAAAAAACCAAAAAACTACTTCTTAAAAACTACTTTAAAATCTACTTGTAAACTACTTTAAAAACTACTTTAAAAACTACTTCTAAACTACTTGGTTTCCAATTGTCTCATCATGTTCTATTTATACACAAAATTGGGGGTACAAAGGTAATTTCTAATCCTAGATGAGTTGGCATTGTTTGGTCACTTGTCTTTACTCCATTCACTTTAGAAAAGATATTTCCATGTCATTTGTCTTCTTGTCCACTTGGATGTGCGATGTGGCATGTGGTGGCCAATGTGTCCTTTTAAGCCCATTTTCAGTCCATTTTTTACCGAAATGATTGAAGTTTATCCGGATTTAATTTATCTGCAAACATGAGAATTTTAATTAAAATGAGGAGATAATTAATAAAATAATATGAGGATTAAAATAATTAATTCAAAAATTAAGTATAAATAATTCTATTTTAATAGAATTATTAAAGGAATATTTCTAACTTTTCCATATTGATCTATTGCCATGATAAGTGACAAAACTTTTGTAGGGTTGCCTTCACCAATCTAGTCGTCTTCACATCTGCTCTAAAGAAGAGATAACAGTTATTAGCAAAGAAAATGTGGCAAATTGGTGATCCATTTCTACTCACATTGATACCATGGAGTTTCCTTTCAGCCTCAGCTTTCTCCAACATTATTAAGAGGGCATTTTGACAAAGTATAAAAAGGTGCGGTAAATGATAGTAGAAGGCTAAGTAAGACTAAGAAAAGCTAAGCAGAGGTAAAAAAAAACAATGCTATAAAGAGAGTTAGAGAAGAGAGAGTTCTAAAGAGAATTTCAAAAAGTTAGGAAAAATCTTTTCAATAGTAAAAACTCCTATATATATGTGTCGTGAAGAATAGGAGTTACATATCTTTAGCATTATTAATAAAATAATGAAAATTGGTGATTATAAAAAGAATTAATATTTTGTCTAATGGAAGTTTCACTTTGAAGATAGTGAGTAATTCATTACTCAGTTTTGAAGGAAATGGAAAAAACACTCATAGTTTAGAGAAAGGTTAAGAGAATTCTTAACTATCTTTATATCTGATCTACTAAGCTAAACTCTCAGTACATCCTAATAGGGAAGTTAACCCAAAGAATCTTTCTATTCTAGAATTATTTCCACTTCTTCTTTTCGGTGAAATTTGTCGAAGAAGCTATTTTGAGAATAATTATTCTGCGAAAGGGCTAATTTGAGAAGAGGTTGTTTCGTAATCTTTAATAGAACAACCTTATTACATGTTCTGAGTTGCTTCATCACAAAATGATTTTTAGTGAAATTTAAAAAATTAAAATACCTGTAATTAAAATCAAGTACCTACATTTTGCTCATTGTATGAAAATTCTTAGCCAAAGAAGTTCTCATTTATTATTATTATTATTATTATTATTATTATTATTATTATTATTATTATTATAAAGGATAAAAATTAGATCAAAATATATAAAAAAGTGACAAACAATTGTTCTTCCAGGCTACTGTTCTACTAGTAGCTACTCTGCCAAATAACAACAGTTGTTTTGCTAGGCAATTGTTCTAGCAAATAACTATTTTACCAACAGATCGATGTTTTGCCACTAGCTATTTTGCCCCTTGCATAAGAATTTTTCGAGAAAAGAAATGCTCCATGCATAAATTAAACTCAAAATAAATAGTGAATGTTTGTAAGCATATACCTTTCAACTTGTTAAACAAATTATATTTTTTTATTTAGCTCGCAATTCCGAAAAGAAGCTCACGAGTTTAATCCTGTGAGCTTCTTAAGTTAAGCTCACAGGATTTTGAGTTCTTTGATGTGAAAAGGAAATGCTGCAAATCAGTAGATGAGATGTGCTGAAAGGCGACGAAGAGGAACATTGGACCAGAGCCTGAAGTATTGATTGCAGCAGCATGTGGCAGTAGAAGGTTGACTAACAATGAAAAAAGTTAAGTAGAGAAGAAAACAATGTTAAAAAAAAAGTTAGAGAACAGAGAGTTCTAGAAAGAATTTCAAAGAGTTAGGAAAAATCCTTTGCAGAATATGAGAACTCTTATATATAGGTGTGAAAAATAGGAGTTACATATCATTAGTGTTAATAATATAATAATGAATATTAACTGTTATAAATTGTCTAATGAAAGCTCAATTTTGAAAATAGTGAGTAATTTATTATTGTGTTTTCAAAAAAATGGGTAAAATACTCATACTTTAGAGAAAGGTTAAGAGAATTCTTAACTATCTTCATATCTGACCCATCAAGTCAAATTCCCATACACATCCCAGTAGTGAAGTTAACCCAAGAATTCTGTGCTATTACGGGATTATTTCATCTTCTTCTTTTTGGCGAAAGTGTTGTTCTGTAAAGAATTTGTTCTGTAAATGAGCTTTTCAGTGAAGAAGTTATTTTGAAAAGAGTTATTATGTGAAAGAGTTGCTGTGAGAAAAGGTGATTCTGTTATCTTTTGTAAAACAATCTTATTACCTGTTCTAAGTTGCTTTATCATAACGACTCTTTGCGAAATTTAAGAAATAAAATTTTTGTAGCTAAAATCAAATATCTACATTTTGTTTGACAAATTTGCAACATTTTGTCTACAAAGCAAAGAATTAACACACAAAGACCAACTTAAATATTTTAATATTAATATAGTTGTATAGATAATATATTATTCTAATTTTTTAAATGAGGATAAATTCTATTTAAATCTCTAAGGTTTGATCACAATCCAACTTTAGCTTATTAGTATAAAAAAAAAACAATTCACACCAAACTTTTCTATTTCATAGGATAAGTTAGTCATTCCATTAATCAACCGCTAAGTTAACCATTAAAAAATTAATTTTGAAATTATTTTACCCCTTAAACAATATGAAGTGTTTTAAATATTCAAGTCAATCAATAATAAATAAGGATATACTAAGAGCTATTAGGTTTTGAAATGTTAATTTTTTTTATTCTTTTTTAATTTATTTTTTGTTTATCTACTCATATTTATTATTTATTGTTTATTATTTTTATTTGTTAGGTACTAAGCTATTTATTAGTTAAGTAATGTAAAAAACAACAATAATGTAATAGTTAGTATAATACCTAATAAATAAAAATAATAGACAAAAAAATATTAAACAATAAATAATAAGTTAATAAATAAAGAAAAAATAAATTAAAAAGAAAAAAATGAAAACTAACATTTCAAAACCTAGTAACTTTTAATATTTGCTTATTCATTATCGATTGGTTTGAATATTTAAATCACTCTATATGATTTAAGGGGTAAAATAATCTAAAAATTAAATTTTTAACGGTTGACTAACAAAAGAATTAATTTATCTTACGAAATATAAAAGTTTGAACAAAGTGTCCATTTTTAATACTAATAGATTAAAATTGAATTAGTGTCAAACTTTAGACACTTAAATGAAATTACCCTTTAAATTAATATTAAATTTCAATAATAAAAGAATAAGATAAAACCTTTCTATTACAATTTAATTATATTTAAGTTTTTAATATTTAAAGAAAATAATAATATATTTTTAAAAAAATACAAATGTTGAATACGCAACATGCATGGCACCATGAGCTTGTCTAAACTAAAATAAACGGTAATTTAAGTAAAATATTCATTTATTTTCTCAAAGAATATTATTTTGATTATTAATTTTTAATTATTTTTTATACTAAATTTAAAAAATACATCAATAAAATCACATCATATATCTTATTTAATATATATATATATATATATATATATATATATATATATATAAACCAAAACCTTTGATTAAAAAAAAAGAAAATATACATTTGGATGGTTTACTCTTGTGTATTATCTTAAATATTGCATTTAATTATTTTGAATTGATCTAAATTTCAAAAATTAAAATAGTAAATTATATTTTTTTCATTTACATTTTTTTATTAATTCATTTTTTATGTTTGAGATGGCTATAAATAAGATTTTTCCAAAATCCAAGAAAAAAGAGTTTCCATGTTTAATAAATCAATTCAAATAGGAAATAAAACCAACAAGAATTCCAATAATTACGAGCATATAAATAATTTAGGTTTAATAGTTAATATATCTTAATCTTCTGATGAATATAAAACTTAAATATTTTATTATAAGTAAATTAGTATATAAACTTATGTTTCACTGGTAATAAATATCCAATATTTTAAAATTATGTAATTAAATTCAAATCTGTTAAATGACACTAACTTCCGTTTATTCTACACACATTGCATATCACATGAAAACAAAAAAAAAAACAATCCACTTCAGCTGCTAAGTAGGATGTTTAAATAACAGTTAGTATAATTTAATAGATTTAGATTAATTGCATAATTTGAAAAGTTGCTAGTTGTTATACAGTAAATTAAAAATTTATAAACAGAGTTACATGCAATAAAGTATTGCAATAACTTAATTAATTGTCAATAAAAACTATTATAAAATTCATATTGTAAATTCTTTTTGTGGTCAATTTTCTATGTTTAAAACATATCTATTCTATCTTTTATTCATTATTGTTATTATTATTTTTTTGGTTACACATTATTGTTATTAGTTTTGGGTATAGTTTGTAATCACTATTACCTACCAATTATATTAGGTAATGCACCCACATGTATTTTTATGAACAATTCCAGTGAGAACCGCAAATACATCTGTTTGATTGAAGTTGTCAGAAAAATTGAATAATTAGAGTTGTCTGATATATTTCCAGGTTACAAAACTTGGTAGCATATGGGATGCCCAATTATGGTGTATGTGAGTTGACCATTGTGTTATTTTTATTTGTGGGGTACCTGCATCTGAGGCTCTAATGGAATTTGCCGTGGCTTAGTGAGTGTTGCAATTTTAAATTCATTATTTTTTTAATTTTAATTTTAATATTATTTTTAATAATTATTTTTTTATTATACTTATCTCATCGTCACTATTATAATTAAATTTAAATATATTTTTTAATATCAATTTCATCATTGTTATTTTCAATCTCATCCAAAATTAATTAAACTTTTCATTCTAATTAAGCTTGCGAAAATCAATGGTAACCTATTAATGGCTGATGTCGTAATAATTACCTTTTCTAACATTAGAGCTATTCTATTCTATTCTATTCTATCTATTTATTTATTTAATATTTAAAATTTATTATATTTAATCTTTCTATTTTTAATTAATATTTGATTTCAAATTATTTTTTAATGGGTGTTTTTTACATAAGCATTAAGATTTTTTATACATTATTCAATCTTTCTATTTTACTTTTAAAATTATTATAAATTAAAATTGTTACTATATATCACCCCGATTTAAATCTAATTCATTCAAAAATAAGTGTTAAAATTGATCAAAAACTATTTATACGTAATCATATGTCTTAAGGATGTATAAATTAACTATTTCTATGCATACTTAAGTGTAGGGTCTGTTTCGCCTAGCTGAAACTTTTATAAAAAATGTTGTTTGAGTATAACTTTTTTAAAAGTGCTGTTAAAAAAAGGTTAAATTAGTGTTTGACAAATTTAATATAAAATATTGTTGATTGTCGAAAACTATTTAATATAATTTTTATATATTTTTAGTAAATGTAAAAATAAAATAATATATTAAATTAAATCACAATTTTTTTAAGTGAAACAAATAAATAAAATAAAAAATATTTTTCTAATTAAAATAAAAAAATTAAATAAAAATGAAAATTGCACAAAAATAAATAAATTAACGTAGAATAATATAACCCTCTTTATAATTTTGTGAATTATTGAACAGTAAAATGAAAATGTAAAAATTTTCGCTAAATACATGTTATTAAGTTTAATACTTCTCAGAAAAGCTTTAATTTATAAATTCATTAAAAAACTAAAATTTGCTTCTTGCATAAGCTAAAAATTATAAAATTTTGAATGCCAAACACCTAGCTTCTGCTTTTACAGTAGATAACCTCTTCCATAAACTAGGCCAAATATATACCTATTATTAAGATAAAAGTTTTTTAAAAAAGAGATAAAATTATAATTATCTAAAAATCAAAGAGAAGATGAAACGAGTTAACTACACTTATTTAATTGTGGAAAAAAAGCACAATATTAAGTTTAAAACATTTAAATCAATTCTTATTTTAAGAAAAAGAAGCAAAAAGACTTAAATATGAAGAACAGAACCAATATGAAAAACAGGAAGCTAAAACTGCAGGATAGAAATAGAATTTGGAATTGGAAGGTATCTCATATATGAAATGAAAATGAAAGTAGCATGTTAATTGTGGATTGTGATCATAAACAGAGATAAAATGGTTTAAATTTCTACCACTGTCTTAATTAGTATCTCTACCATGGAAAGTCAAAATGTAGGATCTAACATTATAACTCCCATTGCTTCAGGGTAATCTGTTCACTGAAATTTTCATTTACTTTGTGAATATCATACAGATAAGAGCATCAATTATTCATGAAGGTAAAGGTGGAGACAACACAAATCTCTTTAATTCTACTGCAAAAACCATAACTGAAACTATACTTCCTAAGCACTGAATTAAGCGGTTAGCCATCGATAGTATCCCGTATCTGCCACCAAGTGAAACGCTTTGAATTATTTTATCGGCTTAAAATGATTCAAGGAAATCGGAAGCTGTCCGATGTGGCAAAATTAGAACTTGTATGGTGTCGCCCTTCCCCTATTTCGGGACAATCCAGGTATAGCAGTTTTAACTAAAATAAACCTGCCATCAAAAAACTAACCAATTTGAAGTCGTGAGAAAGGGATGCAATGGTATTGCCAGATGAGTGTTAACATAATTGCAGGGTATGGTACCTTTCCATTCATCTCCTTCACAGCAAACCGGGCAGACTCTTCCTTGTCAAACCAAACAAATGCAGATCCTAAAGATTGCTTAGATACTATTTCCCTGACAACATTGACTGCAAGATCATATTAAACAATTACAGAGACAGCTACAATCTCAACAACTCTTGTTCTGAATTTTAAGCAATGATACAAAAATCATCAGTGATCATCGCATTTTGAATAAAAATAAATATGCTTAAGATATGGCTTCTTACACCCGTGTATTAAATTTAGAACACTAATCCCCAACAACAAGAAACAACTTTGATTTTTGCAAGAACTCCAAGCAGAAACATGTGCACATCCTATTGAAGTCGTGCTTGATTTTGGGACCATGTCTTTTCCTAGTGTTAGAAAAGAAACAGTTTTCACAATTGAAGCTCAATTAGATAGGGCAACTAGTAGTAGAAAATATAAATTCCTTTTGCTACAGAAGCTCATATTTGCTAACATATTTTACCAACGGCAATTAGACACAACTCACAAGTTAATAATTATGCTTTCCTTCTACTTTTGATCTTGTTTTATACCCAGCAGACACCTTACAAATCCTCGTATACGAAATTCTTTGCCACTAATTCTCTACTACAAATACAATTTCATTCATGCACAAACAAATGAAAATTCCTTAAAAAAAAAAAAAATCTATTACTAAAAGCAAATATCAGATTAGCAGGACATGAATATCTTCATAGTATCTTCCAATAATCCTATCTAGATTGAAACTTTCCTCATTTAATAGAATTTGGAACAATTCCATGGATGAATATCATATTAAGCAGGAAAAAATACTTGTCCTTCAACATTATGAAAATCAAAAAAAAAAAAATTTTGATGAACAGGTTCACCTTGTTTAACTTCCCCAAACTGTGAAAACACTTTCTTCAAATGTCCTTCAGCTGTTGAGTGAGGCAATCCTAAGACAACAACATAGAAAAACAATAATATCTTGTTAGCTGCATGTATCATTACTACTAAAAATCCAAACATACACAAGCCTCAAAATTTTACCTTTGATGAAAACTCCTGTGGAAGGAGAACTACTGGATTCTGATTCAAAACTGGAGTTAGAACAGTAAATGGGTTGATGGGTCAGAGATGGGAAGGTAACTCTGAATGTTTTGGGGATATGGGTATTGGAGATTGAGCGCCTTGAGTTGATTGTGGAGAGTTTTGGGGGTTGGAAGGAGGAAGCAAGTGGCGATAGACATGACCAAGGAAATGCCATCCAGTTCCAAGGAACTGCCAATGCCAAATGGCTTGTTGGGTTTTGAGAAATTTTATATGCCCAAAGTGAAACATTTCCCATGGCCCTAAACACCGTCAATTGTTGGACGAAACTATTTGTTAAACTTTTTTCTTCAAGGAGAGAAGACAATTATGATAAGTGAAAATACGAGGCTCACTCAAATGGTTCAGTTACTTTCAGGAGGTGGATTTCGACAAGATTCAAGTTCGATATTTTGTATTTACAAAATTTTCCTTCTTTTGGGAATATATATATATATATATATATATATATATATATATATATATATATATATACTTTTGGACATCTTAAATCATTGTATAATGTGTTAGTATCCACTTATTAGGCCCCGGGTCGTGAGACTCAAGAGCACTTGCCATAGGCCTCGAATCAGAGGGCCTCGGAGGGAAAGCTAGGTCCAGCTCTCTCAAAAGCCTAAAGCGGCAGTTCAGACAAGCCCATTAACCGCCCACTCCCTTGAATACAGGGACAAGTCATACTACGACCTATAGTTCAGCATTGTGGGAGAGCTGAAACCGGTATCCTAGGAGAGCACTATCTAAAGGTCTATAAAAAGGGCAGACCTTGTACATTGCCAGGTTCCGACCCTTTTCTACACTTTCCTACTTTCTGAACATTTGATTGTCTGAGAATCCTTATTGATTTAGACATTGAAGCAAGTTTTATTGAAAAAAAAAAAATCTTAGTAGATCTTATTTTGTAGGTTGATCCAAGAAGGAAAGAGTTTGATCCACCATCAAAGAAGCTTCATACTTTTTTGGTATCATTGTGGGGCCGTACCTGGGAAACTCGAAGAAGAAGAAGCCATGCCGAGTTCTCACACAATTCAACCGGTACCAAACCCAGAAAATACACAACTAGCTACTGCTATGGCCACCACCTCACTGCCCTCTCGACTGTTGCCCAATCGTTCTTCCCCAGTACATCCAACCATACAATCCTAATATCTACGAGACAACCTTAAGACACGACAAACACACAACCTCAAGTCACCGCGAACACACATCCTCCAACAGTGCCCATGGAATTATACAACCAGCTATTGGCCCAAAACCAGGCTTTGGCTGCAGGCATGGCTCACTTTACTAAGCTAGTGGAATCACTAGTATCCCAACGAAGCACAACGCCACCAACCAAACTTGACATTCACGCAAATGTGCCTGAAATACCGCCTGTGCTACCAGCTCCAGCTCAACACGCACCAAAGCCACCACCACATCCTGAAAATTGCTGACCTCCATATAAATCTCTAAAATATCATATTTTAAAAAACTTTAGTACATAAATTTTGATTTAATTTTAGAATTTTTCTTCAATTTCTTTCTTATTTATTGAATATTTCTTCGTATGCAGAAAATCCATAAA
The DNA here is from genome assembly GCA_033439115.1 of Firmiana major. Taxonomy (NCBI): domain Eukaryota; kingdom Viridiplantae; phylum Streptophyta; class Magnoliopsida; order Malvales; family Malvaceae; genus Firmiana; species Firmiana major. Next base: position 6,787,482 of record CM065912.1, read on the forward strand.
AAAAAAAAATGAAAATGGTGCAAATTAGTTTCATGAAGCAAGATACATCAAAAAAGCAGGTTAGGTGTGCAGCAAAACAAACAAGGAAAGAAGTTGGACAAAGGAAGAGTCCACGAAACAATTGAAGTCTCGGCAAAACAAGGAAGGATCGGCTATAAATTAGGAGTTGACTAGATCATAGAAGACTGCTAAGGACTGCCAATACCCTAAAGAAGATTTAGCCTATATAAAGAAGAGGAGCCGCATTAGAGAGTGTGGAGGAAGCGGTTTGTGACTGTGGCCAAAGCTTCTCCCCTGTTTTGCTGCGTTGTTTGATCCTTTTTCATTGCGTCGTCTTTTAGTTGTTCTCAATTCTTTTGTCTTTAAGCTTTCGGTCTACTTAGATTGTTTGTAGTTCAGTTTAGTTTTAAATTAGTTTATGCAATTTTACATTAAAACTCAAGTTTCTTTATAAATTAGATTAAATAAATTTACAGCTTTTCTTTATTCTTCAATACTCTGGTTTTGCGTTAGCTTACTGTCTTACTGCCTTTTGATATTTTTATGCTTAAGTTTCTTCAAGTTCTGATTTAAAATTCAAGTTCTGGTTCATTAATTCTGTTCTGTGTTGCTTCTTACCTTTTCTGTATCAATTTATTTTGTGTTTAGCTGGTCTTTGTTCTGCATATTACTCTGTTTCTTGATTTAAATATTTTGCTGTGTTTGCTTCGTGTTTCTGTTTCTTGCGTTCTGATAGCAGGACGCGACTGCAGGCAGAACAGGGTTGATACTGAGAGGCCTGGGAGTGGAGCTGGTGCTGCCCGTTGCTGCTGTTGCTCGCGCTGAGAAGTGGCTGTGTTTGTTTCCTACTGAAGCTTGTGCAGAGCCGGTGTCGTGGAAAGGGACTGAAGCTAAGCACCTGGCGACGTGGTGGTTGCTGAGCACAGTTGCTGGCTGTGGCAAGCAGAGCGTGGCTAGATGTTGCGGGCTGCATGGAAGCATGGCGTGGCAGTGCATGGAGGCGTGCATGTGGCTAGGCTGGGTGTTTGTGTTTCGCGAGTTATTGTTTTATTTTGCATGCAATTTTAGTTTGGTTTATAATATTTTAATGCTTTAGTATGTTACTTCAGTAGGTTAACTTTATACTAGCTTTATATTAGAATAGTTTAAGTATTTAGTTCGTTAGTTATTTAATTAATTAGTTATAATATATGTTTAGGTTAAATAAAATAATTAGGTATTTAATTATGGCAATTTTTAATTTAATTAGTTAGTCATGTTTAGTTTAAATTATGACATGCACTTTTAAATTTATTTAGTCTTCTAATTTTTTGTTCACTAAATTTAATTTTCATGCTCTTTGATTTTATTTTGTATTTTAATATTTTAGTATATAATTTAATTTAGAAAATTTTCAAATATTTGGATAAATTTAGGGTGAAATAATTTTAGTACTTAATTAAAACAATTTAATTAATCATCATGGGAACGATGCTCTACTTCACTCTGTATTACTTATGGTGACCCGTACACTTGCGGTATAGGTTTGGAAGCAACACTTGCACCACCTCACCCAAACGACTTTATCCTCACCTATCGTCGAGATCCTTTGGCGGAACCGCACGACGTGTAGCATAATCCCCCACAATCACATTATGAGTTATGAGGCTACTCTAGATCTGTACGACACTACGGATGCAGTAAAACGTAGAACATTCCCCACTACATTGAGGGGATTGGCTAGAACTTGATTCTACTTACTAGCCCCAAACTCCATCCCCAACTTTGACTAGCTCAGTAAATTATTCGCTGGACATTTCATCACCAACAAGAAGCAAATAAGGACATCTGCGATCCTATTTCCTGTAGTACAAAAACTAAAGGAGAAGTTGATAAATTACATCATTAAGGTTACAACAGCTTATACTGATGTTAAGGATCCCAATGATAACTTCGCAGTAAAGGTGTTGCGAGCTGGAGTGCTGAGTGACAATGTGCGTTACTTCCTGTGCGATGAGAAGCTGAGAGCTTTACATGAGGTCTTACAAAAGCTAATGAGCTGGTAGAGGGAGAGGAAATAAGAGAGAGGAACTTTGAGAAGGCTATTCTAAGGCTTGAGTAAGAGTGTAAATGAGTTAAGCTACTTGTAAGCTACTCGATTTTAGCTCGATGTTTACTCTAATTCAAGTCGTTTATTTTCGAGTCAAGCTCGAGTTTGAGCTATTTGAGTAACGAGTCGAGCCGAGTTGGAGCTTTTAAGTACCCGGCTCGAGCGGCTCGCGAGTCTTATCGAGCTTTATACATATATATTTAATATTTTACCCTAAATATATGTTGTGAAATGATAATTCGATCCTAACGAGTTGAGTTTGAGCCTATCAAGCTGAGCTCGAGTTACTCGAGTATTCTATCACGTCGAGCTCGATCTTCAAAAGCTAAGTTCGATCATGCTCGAGTTGAGCTTTGAGCCTTAAGTTTTCAAGTCAAGAGAAGCTCGAGCCTAATATTGAATCGTTTCGACTGTGCTCGATAACACCCCTAGGCCTGAGAGAAGGAATGACCAACTCGAGTATATAAGAGGAAGGGATAGGCCCATGGGCAGACCAGTGTTAGACCTAGATCCCTCTAGGGGAAGTTTTAGTGCTATACCCTATTAATGGCAACCCGAGAAACCATCTTGAACGCCATAGCACATGAGCCATATGGGTAACACCCACCTGTCGCTTAAATCCAAATGCTGATAGGAACTATGGCCATACTACTGAGGATTCTCAAAAATTGAAGGATGAGATTGAATTTCTAATTAAGAAGGGGCACCATAGAAATCATGTGAATGATAGAGTTGTTGATTGGCGAGATAAGGAAAAGGCTACTAGTAAGAGGCCGTTCTCTAGAGTGATAACAACAACAGTAGGGGCAATTAAAAGATTGGGCGACTGTAGGGAATAAAAAGAAAGCCCACCTAAGAAGTATAATTGCAGTAGAAACTATAGTAAAGAAGCCTAAATCTGAAGGGGATTGGCAAATCAAATTCTCAAAAGATGATGTTGACATCCTCGTTGACAATGGTAATGATCCTATAGTAATCTCTGTTCTAATTAGTAATTACGAGTTTGAAAGGATTTTGATAGATGATGGTAGTACTGTGGAGATCCTATCTTGGAGTGCTCTTTTAAAAATAAGGCTGACTGCGAGGCCAATCTATGGCTTTGCTAACTGACCTATCAAAGTTAAAGTGGTCATAAGCTTACCAGTAACATTGGACCAATGCGAGTACACAGTGAGTGTTATAGCCAACTTTTTGCTGGTAGACCAGCTCACGGCTTACAACGACATATTTGGGCAGCCTCTGATGGAGCATACTAGCATGGTAACTGTCGTTTACTATTTAACCATCAAGTGCCCAACCCCTATAGGTATTGGCTTTGTCAAGGCCAACCAAGCTATAGCCAGGAGGTCCATATTCAGTCCATGCAGTTGACTATTAGAGGTGAAGCCTCTGTGAAACCTAATATTTTTTCATATTATGATGCTTATGAGAAGTAAATTATAGCTCAATGTGACATTTTGCAGGCCCGTAGATGACTAAAGCACTCGGTTATAGCATGGGGCTCGATGGTACGCAAATTGAGGTAAGGTCCTAGACCCGAGAATTACTTAGAAATGCTATGTTCATGCATGAAATGATGTGTTTAAGGAAAAACTAAGTGATTGGAGATGAAAAAGTGAGTTAAACTCGGGTTTTAAATTAAATCGAGAAAACAGACCTAATAAGGGAAATAAATCCGAATAAAATTCTAAAAATTCGTGAAAATTATTTCGAGGCCATGGGAAATTATATAAGTTGAAATTGACATGGGAAATAAAAATCCTAAAGAAATATGGAGATTTAGGGGTTCAAATGAATTTTTAAAGCTAACCGAAACCTTAATTCCATTTTTCTTGGTATTGGCTAAATCGCGCAAAATGAGCTCGTTCGTGACATTTTTCTTAAACAAGTGGCCCCCAAATTTTTATGGGACATACTATAGACATATTATAACAATTTAGAAGTGGAATTTTGAAGAAATCTAATCAGGATTAATTTTGGTAAATTTTATAAAACAGAACAGTCATTTCCCCTGCTTAGAGTAAACTGCCAGCCAATGAAAATCACCCAATTTGATGACCTTCTAGATGTTTTTTGTTTTTGATATTTTCTATTCTGAAATTAAACTGGATAAGCTTCATAAGAAGGTAAAATTCACCCCGAAATGAGTTGAAACCCGAGAGATATCCTGTACCCATCCTTGCCGCAGGCGTTACCTCTGCTCCTGACTGGCAAGATTTTTCCGGCCACATTCCGGCTAGTTTCAGGCAACGGTCCCTCCATATGAAATCTTCTCTTCCTCCCCTATATCACATATAAAAAATTGAGACCTAATTGAATTTGTTTACACCCTGAAACGTTAGAGAGAAGAACATGATAGAAAACTGCTTTGTTCCGAGGTAAGTAAAAAATGAAATTTTTGGATGAATTTGATGAGTTCTTTGGATGATTCTGAACACTTATAAGCTCTATATATGTTGTATTACAGTTGAGTGGCAATTTTGAAGCTTGCAATTGAAGTCAAAGTTGGTTAAAGGAGTGAAGAATTTGAGGTATGATGATGATGATGAGATAGGTTGTTAAATTGTGATTTTTGGATGAATTTTTGTTAAAGGAAATTTGATGGAATGATTTATATGATGGAATGATGATATGAGATGTAATTAAAATGAATTTACAGTTAAAATTATCCTGCAAAGGTTCAGTTTAGTGTTTAACTAGGCGAATTATCGAAATAATGCAAGAATCGATAATTTAAGGTCTTGTATGAAGTGAAATGAAGTGGAATGAATTGCTGGAATGTAAGACACAATGTGGAGGTATTGAAAATGAATTTAAAGGTGTCGAACATGTTAAGAAAGTTTAAACCGAGGCTTAAACCGATAAAATCGAGCAAAATGAGTAAAGTAGCGAAAAGTCAACTTTTGGTCAACATTTTAGATGTAATCACATATTGAATATATTAACATGAATTTGAGCTATATGTGATGAGATAACTTGGTATGTGACAGCTCGGGATATCGACACGTATTTCAAGGTGAGCTCAAAAATCGAGGAACATGCACTACCTCCGACGTTAAGAGGTAAGGGATATAATTTAGGGTAGCATTAGTGCTCCACAATCCTTACCAATGAATTTATGTATGTTAGTTGAATGAGATTTTATGAAATAAGTTGCAATGCCTTAGAAACCGAAACTAAACTGTTTCCCGAGTTTTTCCACATGTTTTCCACTTGCATGAGATACATTTTACTTCACATGTTTATGAAAATGTGATTTTTCAATATGAAGAAGAAAACATGGTTTGATTTCATGAAATGACAGGGAAGAGCCCCGAGAATGCTTTACGAAAGTAATATTTTCATGACACGGGTTAAAGTCTCGAAATAGCTTTTAAACTATGTTTTTATGATTACATGGGTTAAAATCCCAAGAATTGATTTGAAACTATGGTTTTCCACAAGAAATGATTTGATAAAACGGGTAAGAGACCCAAAATGATTTGATAAAATGGGTAAGAGGCCCAAAATGATTTTGTGGGGTAAAAAGACATGATTTGATGTTAGTTATCGGATCTGAGGTCGATCTCGCATACATAGGGTAGCGTATGGAGACGATCAAGGATCTACTTAGCCGACGGCCAGGGAACAGGCAGGCTCTGACTTGATATGCAAAATGTGCGTATAGACCACACTTGGTGATGGATGTGAGTTCGTGCGTATAGTCCCCATTTAGTGGTGCACGAGAGATAAGACAGCGTAGGACCCTGATCCAGTCCTACGGCTCCCTGTACTATAGCCATGAGTACCCATGATTTTGTCCTACGGGATCAAATGTATGATGTCCTTCGAGACTAGTATATGAGACGATTGCCTGACCCTACACGATAATGATATAATGTTTTATGTTTTCACACATCTATGCTACCTGTTTTGTTGCTATCGGTTTTAGCACTATGTTATATAATGATATTTAATGGTAGCTATGTTTATGTTTTGAAGAAATGAGTTGTGAAAACATGATTTCACTTTTTAAAGTGATGATGGGTTATGATATATTTGATTTGAGATTTTGAGATGCTCTTTATGTATGTTTACACTATGAAACATGTTTTCAGCATGAGATGTTTTATGAAAACGAGATGCTTTATGACTGTTTACACTAGTGATATATTTATAGCATGATACGTTTTACGAAAAAGGATGCCTGATGTGTAAACTAATGATTTTAAAGCATGATGTTGCTGCTTTTCTAAATGTAAGCATCTCTACTTTCGTACATGTTTATGTTGAGTTGTGAAATCACATATTTTACTGGTTTTAAGTACTAAGGTTACTTTAAATGTATCTCTTACTGAGCTTGAAAAGCTCACCCCCTTCCTTTCATATTCCAGATTACCTACAGTGATTCTACTGCAATCACGTGCTAGAGGTCGTGGACGAGGCAGTTCGACCTTTCGTCAGATCATTTGTAGCAACGAGGTATAGCTTTACTTTTATTCCAGACACGATGTATAGCATAGACACTAATGTATATGACAGTCGGGATGTAATAGTTGTAAAGGATTATGTTTATGTACAGAGTTTTTATTACGCAAAATAAATATATGTTGTAGATGTTATGAGATCTTGGAATAGAAGAAAAACTGTGTTGCGGATGTGGGTTGAAAATTATAAACTGCGTTTTAAAAACTCTATAGGTTGGTTAAGTCAAAATGCAGCCGTTATGCTGTCGAACTTTCTAAAATAAAAGAGGTTTTAAATCTAGACATGAGATAGGAAAACAACTTAATTAAGGGATAAAAAAGTTTAAATTAGCCCCATTTTTTCGCGTTCCCGGGGCGTGACGGTTTACATTGTATCAGAGCAAATGTTATGTAGTATTGTCGTGTCTAGTAATAAGAGTGTAATAAGAGTGTATTACATCCCAATGTGTCTATGTATGTCCGGTAATAAAGTAAGCTTACCTTTTAAAGGATGACTTAATTTATGGATTATGTGCAAATAGTAGATCACTGATCATGAGTGGTAGACAGGGCCGTTCACTGAGACGAGCTCAACCGACTCCACCATCTCCCCCTCAACCCGAGAGCCCTACTGAAAGAATAAGGATGCTCGAAGAGATAGTACAGGGTATGAGGGAAGGACTTACAGCCTTTACCACTAGGTTTACCTAGCAATTTGGGGTACGTATACTTGGTACGGAGATAGCTACTCCTAATCCTAATCCTCCTCCCCCACCAGTTCCTCCAGTAGCCCCATCCCTCAGCCAGCAGTTCCCTAGCATAGGGATGACAGGGAGACTTAAAGGGTACAAGATTTCTTGGGTATGCATCCTCTAGAGTTCACAGGGCTTAAGGACCCGGTTAAGGCTGAGGAGTGGATCGTAGATCAGGCAGTATTTCAGTTTTTGGGGTGTACTTATAGAGAGAGCGTGACTATAGCGGGTTAAATGATGAAGGGACGAGCTAAGTTCTGGTGGAGTTCGATACAGACTGCATTAGTCAGGGATCCCTTAGAGATCACATGGAATGTTTTCTTAGTCGCATTTCGAGAGTAGTATGTACCACTTGCAGCTCGAAAAAAAGATGCAAGTAGAGTTTTTGGACTTGAGAGGGAAGTTCTACAGTAGATGAATATGAGAACAGATTTACGACCCTAATGAGATATGATCTAGAGACAGTTAGAGATCTCGAGCATCGGACAAAGAGATTTTTGGCAGGATTGAGATCCGAGATCAGAGATAGGCTGTTGGGTCAGAATATCGTAGATTTCATGGATGCTCTGGGGTCAGCCCAAGAGACAGAGGGTGGAAGGACCTCAGATAGGGGCTGGTAAGCCCAAGACCCCGGTTGGTGCCGCAGGTATGATTAGAGGCCCGGAGATAAGAGTGTCACAGTACTGGACATGTGGCAATATTCACACTAGACCTTACCGCGCAGGTACATTTACTTGCTACAGATGTGGTGAAGCAGGATACCTGATGAGAGAGTGTACACTTATGATATCTCAGGAACCTCGTAAGGCACCTAGACAGACTGAGAGACAGGCTTAGGCTCCACAGAGGAGAGCTATAGTCGCAGACAAGGGCAAGAAGCCTGTCTCATAGGGTCGAGTGTACGCCCATGACCAGGAGACAACAGATACATCCTTCGATGCTATCCGATGTACTCATGTACTGTTTGACCTAGGTTCCACACACTCGTTTGTGTCACCACAATTTTCATGTAAGTTTCATAGGAAACCTGGAGTCACTAGATTACATGTTACACATAAGTACACCTACGAGATACAAAAAACAGATATGATATGTAAAGCTTGTGAGATGATGGTAGGAGATAAGAAGTTATTAGCAGATCTAGTGTGGTTGAATATGCAAGACTTTGATGTAATATTAGGCATGGATTGGTTAGCTACCAATCGTGTAAGACTAGACTGCTACACTAAGAACTTAACTTTCTCCTTACCAGAAAAGTTCAATGTATGTTTTGCGAGAAAGAAATAAAAGTGCATGGTGATGAAAGTTTTTGTGTTATGTGTTATGTGACGATATGATATATATATATATGTGCAAGATTAATCTATAATATTTTTTTATTGTGTGAAGGATACATTGCCTTTATTTCTGATGAGAGTCGAGAACCACCAAGTATACAGGATGTTCCGGGGGTATGTGAGTTTTTCGATGTATTCCCAGAGGACTTACCGGGGTTACCACCTGATAGAGAAGTTGAGTTTGCCATTAAGTTAGCACCTGATACTCAACCCATCTCCAAGCCACATTATCGAATGACACTAGTAGAATTAGAGGAATTAAAGAAGTAGTTGCAAGAACTTCTCGATAAGGGGTTTATAAAACCTAGTGTGTCACCATGGGGTGCTCCGATACTGTTCGTCAGAAAGAAGGATGGTAGTCTTCGCCTTTACATAGACTACATGCTTTTAAATAAGGCAACAGTTAAGAGTAAGTATCCCCTGCCGAGAATACATGACCTGTTTGATCAGTTGAGTGGGGTTTCAGTGTTTTCGAAGATAGACTTGAGATCGGGCTACCATCAACTAAGGATTAAGGAGGCTGATATACCGAAGATAGCTTTGACCCGATAAGGGCATTACGAGTTTTTAGTGATGCCCTTTGGATTGACTAATGCCCCAACTGCATTTATGAGCCTTATGAATGATGTCTTTCGAGAATATCTGGATAGATTTGTGATAGTATTCATCGATGACATCCTGATCTATTCTAGATCCTGAGAAGAGCACGAGCAGCATTTGAGGATTGTGCTCCAGACTCTCCGTGAGAAGAAACTAAATGGTAAATTCAGTGTGCATTCTGGCTAGAGCAAATTTCCTTCCTCGGACATATAGTATCTAAGGACGGGCTGTCACGACCCATTTTTCCTAAAAACCCCTACAAATTTTTTGCCTTTTCATTTCCTTACCCGTTGTGAATAGTTTCACTACTAACAGTTGGGCTATGAGTCGATGTTAGTCCCTCCTATCATGTTACTTACCTTAACATCTATTTTCCATATTTCATTTACATATCAATTTATTTTAACTAAATATATCCCCAATATTACATTCGTGTACAGTACTGTGCCTTTATATGTTCAGATACAAAATTATACGAATGTGTATACCTGGTCTTGATAGGAAGCAGCGGATAACCAAAATGCAAGACTACTGTCACTCTCTTCTACTGAATGTACCCTATAGGGTGAAAAATGAAAGGGTGAGCGCAACTTGCTCAGTAAGGCAATAATGCAAGCAGGTAGATAACTACACTATCTACATACTGGTAAAGGCATGACATGTAAAACATTTATATCTCGAGCATGAGGCAATTAAAACCATGCCATGTATGAGTATATCATATATCGTAAAACATGAATTGGCATGTAAAACATGAAAAACATCTCATGTAAAACCTCTCATGCTCGGTACAGTAAAACTCATCAAAACAATCTCAGAGGGATTCAATACATCTTTAAAATCATTAATATCCTTATAAAAACCCATCAATTTCTCATTTAATACCACATTTCATGAAAATCGTCACAAATCGGGGCTCGACCCCTCCCTTGGGTCTACCCTAGTCTAACAAGACCAATCAAATATATATCATGTGAGACATGCAGGTTACTGTATGGAAACAATCGAGGACTATGTTCCTGTGATCCCAGGCTACACGAATCCCGGTATGCGGGGTATCACAACTATAATGGCTGATGGGTCACCTTACCCGCCAGAATATCACATCACGTAAATACAATAGTCATGACTACATGGTATAGCGTACTCCATGTGACATACACGATACAACGTACTCCATGAACCCAATATCACAGTCTGGGGATGCCTGTTGTTGAGTTAATATATTTTGAAATGACAAAACAAGTAAATTCAATAATATAGAAATGATTTAAAACATGTTTAGAGGTTATCAGTACCAGAAACTAAGTATTTAAGGATGAGAGATTGATTTGGTGAGATGAGAGATTGATCTCTTGGGTTTTCTAGTATGAGAGATCGATCTCATGGGAAAATAAGATCAATCTGCTAAAAGATTGAAATCTCAAAGAAACTGTATAGGATGTTGAGGAAGCAGAGATCGATCTGTAAGGGTTATAAGATTGATCTGTTTATTACAGAATGTCTGTGAGATCGATCTGGTCTAGGAAGAGATTGATCACCTCTAAAATAAAGGGAAAAAGTAGTAGATCGATCTGTAGATCGATCTATGCTCAAACAGAGAGTTTATGAGATCGATCTCATGAGGATAGAGATCGATCTCCTCAAAGTCAGAGAGTTAAGGAGATCGATCTCCTCTCTACGAGAATACTAGCTAGATCGATCTGGAGATCGATCTTGCCTCAAATAGAGAGATTGGAGGATCGATCTGCTGGTTCGACAGATCGATCTCACTAACATTTTTAAATTATAAGATCGATCTCTACAAATATGAGATCGATCTCCATGCTTCAAGTTGCTTTGTAATCGCAGGAAATTAAACTAAGAGATCGATCTGGTCATAATGGGAGATCGATCTGGCATTCAACTGGAGGTTCCAACGGCTCTTTCTGCAAAATCTTCAACGGGAAAAACAACATTAAATGCTCCAACTACCAATCCTGCTGTATAAAATCAAGCATTGAAGACACTGAAAAAAGAGAACTATTGCTGTAAACTCTGTATATTCTCAAGAATTCTTTTCAACATTCTCTTTGTCTTCAAGCTTCATTCATTGATATCACTGTAAAAATCTTTGTGTAAGAAAGCTATTCTATCCTACCCTCAAAAGAAAGCTTTACCTTGTATTCATCCTTAAATCAAGAGAGAAGATGAGAGTTCCTTTGTGAGATAATTTTGTAAAGGGTGAATATTTGTTTGTGTAAAAAGGGTAGAGGTTATTCCTTAACCTGTAAAAGGAAGTTTGTAACATCCATTGATAGAGTGAAAGAAAGCTCTTGACAAGGAGGTCAAGAAGAGAGGACGTAGGCAAGAGATTGGCCGAACCTCTATAATCTACTGAGTTTGCTAATTCCTTCCCTTATCTTCTTTCAATTTATTGCATTACATTATATTAATTGTTCTTTAATTGCAATTAGATTTAATTAAGTTTAAATTTCCCATTAACTTTAGAAAACCGATTCACCCCTCCTCTCGGTAGAGCTAACAATTGGTATCAGAGCTAGGACTCTTTGATCATAAAGGAATAACTTCCTAAGAGTTAAAAACGATCTAATGGCTCACAACAATGAAGCAACCAATCTAGTAGGAGAGGGGCATTCTACAGTTAGGCCTCCTATGTTCAATGGTGAACATTATGCTTATTGGAAAACTAGGATGATGCTTTTCATTCAAGCAAATGATTATGAGGTACAAAGGATTATAACTAAAGGACCTCAAATCCCAACTAAAAGAATAGAGGGAAGAGATATCCCTAAAGAAGAAGATGAGTAGGATTCAAATGACGTAAAATGTGCTCAACTAAATGCAAAGGCCATGCACACCCTATTTTGTGCTTTAGGGCCAAATGAGTATAATAGAGTCTCCGGTTGTGACAATGCCAAACAAATATGGGACAAATTGACAATAACTCATGAAGGCACAACTCAAGTAAAGGAGACTAAGGTAGGAATGCTCACACATGATTATGAGCTATTTAGGATGAAAGAAGGAGAGTCAATTAGTGACATGTTCACTAGATTCATTGATGTAATAAATGGGTTAAAATCCTTAGAAAAAATTTATTCAAATATAGAAATGGTTAAGAAAATATTGAATAGCCTACCAAAATCATGGGAAGCTAAAGTAACTGCAATTGTGGAGTCCAAAGATCCCCACACACTGTCACTAGATGAATTAATAGGATCACTACTTACTTATGAAATGAAGTAAAGAAGAAATGAAGAGCCACCCAAGAAAGTGAGAGTAGCTTTGAAATCTACTACTCAAGAGGAGAATAAAAATGAGAGCGGTAGTGAAGAAGATCTTGAAATGGCAATGTTTGCCAAAAGATTTAACAAATTTATGAGAATGAGAGCAAGTGGTAGTGGTTGGAGAAACCACAAGAAAGATCAAGAAGAGTTAGGTAGAAAAGATACTATTGTATGTTATGAATGTAAAAAACCTGGACATATTAAATTTAACTGCCATCTTCTTAAAAGATCAAATGATAGGTTTCACAAAAAGAAGGTAATGATGGCAACATGGAGCGACAGTGATAGCTCCGATGATGACTCAAATGAGGATATTGCTAATTTATGTTTCATGGTAATTGAATATGAAAAGGTAACTTCAGATCTCAATAAATATTCCTTTGATGAACTGCAAGATGCATTTGATGATCTTACATTAGAATATGAATGCATGAGTATGAAGTACAAAAAATTAATATCTAAATTAAGGAAAGAAAATGAGTTATTGCTAAAGGATAAGATAGAATGTGAAAAGAAACTAGAAAATACAAATCTTGAAATTTGTGACCTAAAAGAAAAAAATTGTAACTTACATAATTCTTTTACTAGATTTTACATGGGTCAACAAAAATTAGATAACATGCTAGAAACTCAAAGGGCATTCTTTGATAAGAATGGATTAGGATATGATGGAAAAAGTAGAGAGACTCACCTCAAAAGTTTCATAGCTAGAAAGAACATGCATAAACCTTCAACTATTTGTTCATATTGTAATAAAAAGAGGCATGCACCAAATAGTTGTAAGTGAAGATGACCACATTTAGAGGAAAAATAGTGAAAAGAATTTGGGTTCCAAAAGATGTAGTTAATTCAAAAGATATTAATACTATTGTAAAATGGATCCCAAAGGGATCAAGAATTGTATTCACTAACTCCAAAGGACCCAAGAAAATTTGAGTACCTAAGACATGAGTTTGAATTTTGATTATAGGTGATTGAGCATTGCCACAAAGCAAAAACAAAGGAAGCTTGGTACTTGGACAGTGGATGCTCAAGACACATGACCGGTGATAGAAGCCACTTCAACACATTTAAATTAAAAGTTGGTGGAGAAGTCACATTTGGGGACAACTCCAAAGGTCAAGTTGAAGGAAGTGGTTCAATAGGTAATGACTACTTTTCATTAGAAAAGGTATTGCTTGTTAGGGGTCTAAAACATAATTTACTAAGTATTAGTCAACTTTGTGACAAAGGTTACAAAGTAATTTTTGATTGCTTGAAATGTCATGTTATAGATCCTAAATCTAATAAAGTTCTTTTTCTAGGTCATAGGCAAGGTAACATATACATTGTTTATCTAAATGAACTTAAAAATGAAAATATATGCCTTATGGTAGATAAAGAAAAAGAACCTTGCTTGTGGCATAGAAGACTAGGTCATGCTAGCATGCATGTGTTATCTAAGCTAGCTAGAAAAGATCTTGTTATAGGATTACCTAAGTTGTCCTTTGATTATGACAAAATATGTGAAGATTGTGTTAAAGGAAAACATAAAAGGACAACATTTAAACCTAAACATAGTGTATCAACCACTAGGCCTCTCCAATTACTTCATCTAGATCTATTTGGACCAACTAGAACAACAAGCCAAGGTGAGAAACATTATGGGTTTGTAATTGTAGATGATTACACTAGGTTTTTTTAGAGCAAAAAATGAAGCCTTACAAAATTTATTGTCTATACAAAAGTGGCTCAAAATGAAAAAGGTTACACTATAACTAGTATTAGAAGTGATCATGGTAAGGAGTTTGAAAATATTAGATTTGATGAATATTGCAATGATCAAGGAATTAGTCATAACTTTTCAGCCCCTAGGACACCACAACAAAATGAGATAGTTGAGAGAAGAAATAGAACATTGGAAGAAATGGCTAGAACCATGTTGTGTGAAAATAACTTATCTAAATATTTTTGGGCTGAAGCTACAAATACATCTTGCTATATCATTAATAGAGCTATGATTAGACCAATTTAAAGAAAACCCCTTATGAGCTTTACAAGGGAAAGAAGCCTAATATTAGCTATTTTCACCCCTTTGGTTGTAAATGCTTTGTCTTAAATAATGGAAAAGACAATTTAGGAAAATTTGATGTCAAAAGTGATGAGGGAATCTTTTTAGGCTATTCTTTGAATTCAAAGGCATATAGAGTATATAACAAAAGAACATTGATGGTTGAAGAATCGATACATGTAATATTTGATGAGTCAAATGACATATCTAAAAGTTCAACCAATGATGAGGATATTGAAATATTTAATGAGAACTTAAAAGAAACCTCAAACATAGAGAATGATCTATTAGAGAAACTTGACATTAATAAAGAGGATGATGAAGAACTAGAAATATTAGAAAGAGAGTCTAGAGCACCAAGAGAATTAGGATATGTAAAAGATTGTGAAATAGTAGGAAATCCAACTCTTGGAGTTAGAACTAGATCATCTCTAAGGAATGCGTGTCAATATATAGCCTTTGTATCTCAAATTGAACCTAGAAATGTCAATGAAACTTTAGATGATAATGATTGGTTTTTAGCTATGCAAGAAGAACTAAATCAATTTGAGAGAAGTAAAGTATGGAAACTAGTTCCTAGACCTAGTGATCACTCTATAATTGGAACTAAATGGATCTTCAAGAACAAGATAGATGAAAATAGTGTGATCATAAGAAACAAAGCTAGGCTAGTTGCACAAGGCTATAGGCAAGAAGAAGGAATAGACTATGATGAA
The DNA here is from genome assembly GCA_033439115.1 of Firmiana major. NCBI lineage: Eukaryota > Viridiplantae > Streptophyta > Magnoliopsida > Malvales > Malvaceae > Firmiana > Firmiana major. The sequence continues at coordinate 6,802,761 of CM065912.1, forward strand.
ACTTATGCACCGGTAGCTAGATTAGAAGTAATAACAATGCTACTTACCTTTGTATGCTATAAAACTTCAAATTATATCAAATGGATGTAAAGAGTGCATTTTTAAATGGTTTCATTAATGAAGAAGTTTATGTTGAGCAACCTCCCGATTTTGAAAGTCATGAATTTCCTGAACATGTCTTCAAACTATCTAAGGCACTTTATGGTTTGAAACAAGCTCCTAGAGCATGGTATGAAAGACTGTCAAAATTCTTAATAGAAAAAGGATTTTCAAGAGGAAAAGTAGATACTACTTTGTTTATCAAAAATAAAAATAAAGATTTACTAGTTGTTCAAGTGTATGTGGATGACATTATTTTTAGATCAACTAATGAATCTCTATGCCAAGAGTTTGCTAAGATCATGCAAGGTGAATTTGAAATAAGCATGATGGGAGAACTCACCTACTTCTTAGGACTTCAAGTAAATCAAACTAAAGATGGAACCTTCATCAATCAAGCAAAATATACTAAGGATTTGCTCAAACGATTTGGAATGGACAACTGCAAACCTCAAGCAATTCCAATGGGCACCAACATCAAGCATGATAAAGATGAAAGTGGTAAGTGTGTAGACACTAAACTATATAGGTCTATGATTGGTTCATTGCTCTATCTTACTGCAAGTAGACCAGATATTTTGTTTAGTGTATGCTTATGTGCTAGATTTCAATCCTCTCCTAGAGAGTCACACTTATTAGCCACTAAAAGGATCTTTAGATAACTTAAAGACACTCATTCTCTAGGACTTTGGTACCCTAAGGACTTCACCTTTGCTCTTCATGCTTTTTCTGATGCAGATTTTAGGGGCTGTAAAATAGATAGAAAGAGCACTTCTGGTACATGCCAATTCTTAAGGAATAGATTAATCTCATGGTTCTCTAAGAAACAAAATAATGTAGCACAATCCACAACAGAGGCTGAATATATAGTAGTAGGTAGTTGTAGTGCTCAAGTGTTGTGGATTAAACAACAAATGAAAGACTATGGTATTGACATGAAGCAAGTCTCAATCAAATGTGATAATACCAGTGCCATTAATCTATCTAAAAATCCAATTCAACACTCTAGAACTAAGCATATTGAGATTAGGCACCATTTTCTTAGAGATCATGTACAAAAAGGAGATATAATTCTAGAGTATATTGATACTTTACATCAAATAGCTGATATCTTCACCAAACCACTTGATAGAGATAGATTTTGTGTTCTTAGAGGTGAATTAGGACTCATGAATGTTCTTTAAGATTTATCCCCTTCAAAACCTTGATTTCAAAGTGATTTTCAACGAATTTTTCAATGATTTTTCTGGGCAAAGAGTATGAGAGATCGATCTTCAATCACTATAGATCGATCTTCATGGTCCAAGTTAGTCTAAAGCAGAAAGGTTCAGCTAAGAAAATCGATCTTCTTCACCATAAGATCGATCTCCTTAAGCTTCTGTATTTCATAGATCGATCTATGCATTTGGCAGATCGATCTCCTTAAGCCTCTGTAAAATAGCAGATCGATCTATGCATCTTGAAGATCGATCTCCTTAAGCCTTTGTAACATAACAGATCGATCTATGCATTTGGCAGATCGATCTCCTTGAGCTTCTGTATTTTAGAGATCGATCCTCAGAAACAGCAGATCGATCTCTTCAAGTTTCTGGAAATATGAGACTGATCTGGTACCTCGACAGATCGATCTTCTTAGCCCTAGACTATAAAAACTGCTTCAAAATCTCTAAATTTCAAAAACCTAAATTTTCAAATCCCTAACCCTCTGTCACGCCTCAACCTTTGATTCTCCTTCCCAGATCGATCTCGGTAAGGTTTTTGCCAAATCTTTTCATCATTTAGTGTTCTAGCAACCTATATTGCTGAATTTTCTTAAAAAATTTCTTATTTTTGTGCTGAAATCTTCATTAGGGCAATTCTAGCATTGTTTCATTGGCTAGGTTTTAGAGAACTCCTCAAACTAGTGCTTAGGTGTCTTTAGAACAATCCTTGTGTGTGTCTAGGTTACCTCTTAGTATACAATTATGCCCCGTCTTAAGATAGCGGCCAATAGAGAGCCTAGACCATCTTCCTCACAACCACCATTGCCTTTTCTGTCACTACCTTTAACAGGTGTTTTCAAACACCTGCAAAAAGGAAACGATATGAAGAGTATTTCTCCACTATGCCAATTAAACATTGGCGGACAATTGACTTCTCATTTTTAAATCGTATTGACTTTCCTTACCTATCACAAATGGAAGAATTTGGGTGGCTTCCATTTCTTAAAATTAATACCCCGGCACCTCCAAACATCATCAGGGCCTTCTTTTCTAACGCTGAACTCATCTACGACTCTGATGATACCTGCAAAATACTAGGGTTTAAAATGTTTATCATGTCTAAAACACTATCTATAGACACATCCATACTAGCCTGAGTGTTTGACATAAAAGATGACGGGTTGACCGATAAAGAGGAGGAAGTTCCTCTAGAATTTGACCTTCCCGGGGATAAGGCGAGTGATCTATCGAAGCACCCGAGGTTGCTCCACCTTATCATCTCGTGGAATCTTAGACCCTTTGGTACCCGTTACTCCACAGTTAGGAGATTAGATCGATTTTGGCTCCACCGCCTTCATTTTTCCCAAAATCAAAAACCCAATCTGGTCCACTTCATTTATGAAGACTAGCTGAAGATCGTATGCGGTCAAGCCTCCACGATAGTCTTTCCACAACCGCTAGAGTACTTACTTCAACAACTCGGGGTCAATTGTTCTTGTGAAACTGGTGAAGTACCTTCCCCAAAGAGCGTATTAAACATTGGCACACTTCACCACATGGGGTACTATAAGGACTTTCAAGGGCAATGGAGGAAGAAGCGAGAACAGCAGTCTGAGGCAGCCATGGAAGAAGACCCATCAGCAGAGCTTACTACCCCACCAGCTGAACCTACTGAGGTTTCGTCTTTATCGACCACTCAGCCCACTGCACCTACATCATCATCAGACGGGCTGGAATCGATTGTGGGGATGATTATGGAGCTTAACCAAAAGATGGATGAAGGATTTGCAAACCTTCATGCCACACAACAGGTTATGTTCGATGAGCTGCAGGTTACTCGCACTCGAGTCGAGGAACTCATGGAGCGCTTTCCTCCTCAACCTTAGGACATGATTGTTAGGAATATTTTAGATATTTATTCATGTTTACTGTTTGTTGTTTGAAACATCATTTGCTTGAATGCTTACTTTGTGAGATAACATGGTGGTTCATTTTGAAATGTGTTATAATGAGTTATCATTTTGAAATGACATATCTTTTGGAAGTTAAATTGCCTTTATGCCTTTATTGCCATTGATATAACAAAAAGGGGGAGAAGAATACGCTAAGAAAACATGTTTAATGTTTTAAAGGAAAACCTAAATTAAGGAGGAGTTAAGGGGCTAAATTTAAGGGGGAGTTAAGGGGAGATTACATTAAAGGGGGAGTTTGTGAAAGCAAAACAAATTTTGTGCATAATGCAAATGGGGTAACTAAACATGTTATTGAATAAGTTTTGTCATATCAAAAAGAGGGAGATTGTTGAGTTAATATATTTTGAAATGATAAAACAAGTAAATTCAATAATATAAAAATGATTTAAAACATGTTTAGAGGTTATCAGTACTAGAAACTAAGTATTTAAGGATGAGAGATCGATCTGGTGAGATGAGAGATCGATCTCCTAGGTTTTCTAGTATGAGAGATCGATCTCATGGGAATATGAGATCGATCTGCTAAAAGATTGAAATCTCAAAGAAACTGTATAGGATGTTGAGGAAGCAGAGATCGATCTGTAAGGGTTATAAGATCGATCTGTTTATTACAGAATGTCTATGAGATCGATCTGGTCTAGGAAGAGATAGATCTCTTCTAAAACAAAGGGTAAAGGTAGTAGATCGATCTGTAGATCGATCTATGCTCAAACAAAGAGTTTATGAGATCGATCTCATGAGGATAGAGATCGATCTCCTCAAAATCAGAGAGTTAAGGAGACCGATCTAGGGTGTTTAGAGATTGATCTCCTATCTACGAGAATACTAGCTAGATCGATCTGGAGATCAATCTTGCCTCAAACAGAGAGATTGGAAGATCGATCTGCTGGTTCGACAGATCGATCTCACTAACATTGTCAAATTGTAAGATCGATCTCTACAAATATGAGATCGATCTCCATGCTTCAAGTTATTTTGTAATCACAGAAAATTAAACTAAGAGATCGATCTGGTCATAATGGGAGATCGATCTGGCATTCTACTGGAGGTTTCAACGGCTTTTTCTACAAAATCTTCAATGGGAAAAACAGCATTAAATGCTCCAACTACCAATCCTACTGTATAAAATCAATCATTGAAGACACTGAAAAAAGAGACACTATTGCTTTAAACTCTGTATATTCTCAAGAATTCTTTTCGACATTCTCTTTGTCTTCAAGCTTCATTTATTTATATCACTGTAAAAATCTTTGTGTAAGAAAGCTATTCTATCCTACCCTCAAAAGAAAGCTTTACCTTGTATTCATCCTTAAATCAAGAGAGAAGAGGAGAGTTTCTCTGTGAGATAATTTTGTAAAGGGTGAATATTTGTTTGTGTAAAAAGGGTAGAGAGGTTATTCCTTAACCTGTAAAAGGAAGTTTGTAACATCCATTGATAGAGTGAAAGAAAGCTCTTGACAAGGAGGTCAAGAAGAGAGGACGTAGGCAAGAGATTGGCCGAACCTCTATAAACTACTGAGTTTGCTATTTCCTTCCCTTATCTTCTTTCAATTTATTGCATTACATTATATTAATTGTTCTTTAATTGCAATTAGATTTAATTAAGTTTAAATTTCCCATTAACTTTAGAAAACCGATTCACCCCCTCTCGGTAGAGCCAACCCCTGCCATAGGTCTTATCCCACTACAAACCATGTCGATAACCAACCCATGTCTCAATCTACACTTGCGAGCATATCTTCTCACTGTGACACAGTCTACAGGAGGCTTCAGCACGATTATATGCATGTCATAAAATTCCTGTGCGAGCGAAGCTCTAACACAGCTCCATGCATATTCATGATATCAGAAAAACCCTTGTGCGAGAGAAGCTCCAGCACGGTTTCATAAAAATCAATGAAATCTGCGTACGAGTAGCGCTCCAGTATGACTTAAAATAATTATAAATCCAATTTAAATTCACGTATGAGCAATGCTCTAGTACGGATACATAAAACCAAGTAAAATCCACGTAAGAGCACAACTCCAGTACGAATATGTATATAAAATGGTATAGACCTCGTACGAGCAAAAGCTCCAGTACGGTAGTCATGTAAAGCAAGTTTGTATAACTCAGTGCGAGCAGTGCTCCAGCACTCTGTATATGAGTCAAAATATAAAATCCAGTGCGAGTAGTGCTCCAGCACGATTTAAAACTCATAAAATCATGATAGGCTGCTCAATTTCACTAAAACAAATCAAAAATCACAACTGGCACCTAACTCGTGCCATTTTCATGTAAAAACATGAAATAAACATCCGGCCTATCCATAATTTGCTTAAATTAAAGCAACATAATCATAGGAATATAAAAAACATGAAAATCATGCAATTCATAGCCTTACTACCCTTTTTGAAATTTTCCTAACTAGGGGCAAAATCATAATTTTCACATATACCACGATTTTCGTAAAAATTATTATTCTATTTCTAGATACCTTATGAAATTCTATGTAATGTAAATAACCCCAAAAATACGCGCAAGTTTCTCTAAGCGCTTACAAAATTCCCTTACCTCGATTCTCTGTACAGTCTGACTTTACAATGCAGAGAATTTCGCTCAGTTCGATTTGTTCCCAATTAAATCTTCGGAGTTGCATATAACCATTATTGGGTTAAACACAATACACTTATCCATATTTAACCTTTATTGAGCTTAAATTTAAAATGCTAGGCCCGTTTACTCTTATTGGGCCCGATTACACCTTAGTGGGCCTTACTCCGGTTTTACGCCCATTTTCACTTACTATTCACATCATCGAGGCCTATTGGGCTCATTGGGCCCTCAACACTTATTGGGCCTCATTCTAGGCTCTTTGGATAGCTTATACAGTTATTTACGACAATTAATTTCTAATTCCAAACATTACGAAATTATACGAAAATTAAATCGCAACGTACGTGATTAATTCCTAACTCGTATAACTATCCAATTTATAGAAATCGAGCTTCACTTAACCAAGATTCCGTGTTGATATGAAAATCGAGGCTGACTTGAGCTCTCGTTTGTCGTCAATTATCGAGCTACACATTTATACATTTATCGGGTCAATTTTGATCAAATATAATTTAAATAATTATCCCGAGAATTAAATCAGTCAATTTCGATCGCTTACCGACTTACTGTAGCTCGATTGCATCACCAAAAATTTCTCCCTATTTTTTCTCTTTTTTTTCTTTTTTTTCTTTCTTTCTTAGCTGAACCGGTCCGGTCCGATTCAGCATAATCCCCTCTTCACTGAATCGGCTGTACCGGTTCAGTACTCACTCCACCGTTCACGATGTTTTCGGCCGGTTCCCGTCTCCCTTCTGCCACCAATCAACTCGTCTCTGGTTGGGTAACCTTCGGCTAGCCTTGGATCAGACTGAATGTCGCTGGTGGCTGTCAAATTTTCCTTTCTCTCCTCGGTAAACTCCCTATCCGATCTGCCAATTTTGGCGTGTCGGTGCGCGTCCTGGCGGCTGGTGGCTCTCACGGGGTCGAGCTCCTCTCCCCGGTCGTCGCCTGCCCCTCTCTCCGGTCGGTGGTCGTCGGAGCTGAGGTCTCCCTCGGTTGTCTCCTTCTTCTTTTTTTCTTTTCTGTTTTCATGTTTCGCGATTTCAAAATTATATATATATATATATATATATATATATATTATTTTTTAATTATTTAATTAATTATTTATTATATTATTATTTTATTAAATAAAAAATAATTTTTTTGACAAAATATCTACACTATTCCTTAAATTAATATATTTAATTAATTAAATATATTTGTATCTTCTTTAATTATTTTTTTCGGTATAATTTTCCCTATGTTTTTGAAATAGTGTTCCGAAACAAAATTTTGGTAAATCTTACTAAATTCGTATCTTGATCAATTGGATTCAGAATTCAATAATTTCTCTGGTATTGATCAATATTTCCTAATTCATATTTTTAATAATAATTTCTTATTGAATTTATACCGAATTTTAGGTCTTTTGACCATTTTACCCTTCTACACATTCGGGACCAATTTAGACCAACTTTCCTTCTTGGACCCACTATAATTTCTCATTTACAATTCCTATCTCTGTCTGAAAAATTCAAATCTCATAAATTTAATTTGAAATTCCTTAACTGTCTATTTTCAAATTTTACGTACGTTCGACTATTTCATTCATATTTATATGATCAAAATCATCCATCTTATGATTCCATTAACATATAACAATATTCATACAATGTGTGAATCATAAGGAAATACGATAAAAATTGGGTCTTACACGGGGTGTCTGTAGATCCGTCCAAGGTAGATGCGTATTGAGATGGGAAAGACCGAGGACAGTCATGGAGGTTAGAAGCTTCTTGGGATTGGCAGGGTACTATCGATGGTTTATCGAGGGGTTTTCACGGATAGCAGCTCTATTGACCAGACTGACCTGTAAGGAGGTACAGTTTGTATGTTCTGAGCAGTGTGAGCAGAGATTCTAAGAACTTAAACGTCGGTTGACTACGACACCAGTCTTGACCATTCCGAGTGGTTCTGAGGGATATGTGGTGTATAGTGATACTTTCCACCAGGGTCTCGGCTGTGTACTGATGCAGCATGGTAGAGTGGTAGCTTATTGATCCCATCAGCTAAAGGATCATGAACGGAATTACCCCACTCACGATTTAGAGTTAGTCGCAGTAGTTTTTGCACTCAAGATATGGCGGTATTATTTGTATGGAGAGAGATTTCAGATCTTCACTGACCACAAGAGTCTCAAGTATTTATTTGATCAGAAGGAGCTCAAAATGAGACAGCGGAGATGGATAGAGCTCCTGAAAGACTATGACTATGAGATCCTGTATCATCCAGGCAATGCGAATGTGGTAGCTGATGCCTTGAGTAGAAAGGGTATGGTGTCCTACATGATGATCAGAGAGTGGGATTTGTTGGGACAGTTCGTCGAGCTGAGGATCAGTGTAGATGAGATTGAGCATGGATACATGGCTAGCCTACGGATGGAGCCTAATATACTAGATCATATTAGAGCTGGATAGAGGAATGATAAAAAATTACTGGATATGGTTAGCCAGGCAGATGAGAGATCATAATCTGAGTTTATGGTCAGTGATGATGGATTACTAAGATACAGAGGTCGTATTTGCGTGCCACACGATGACACCTTGAGACAGAGCATACTGAAGGAGTCCCATTGTTCTAGATTCACCATGCACCCGAGCAGTACCAAGATGTAACAGGATCTCTGGAAGGTGTATTGGTGGATTGAGATGAAGAGAGATATGGCAGACTTTGTAGCCAGATGTTTAGTTTGCCAACAGATTAAGGCTGAGCACCAGAGACCTGTAGGAGTGTTGAAGTCACTACCAATTCCTACATGGAAATGAGAGCATATTACGATGGAGTTCATTATGAGATTACCGAGGACCCAGAGAAGTCATGATGTAGTTTCGGTGATTGTGGACAGATTGACTAAGAGCGCTCACTTCCTTGCCATCAAGAGCACAGATTCACTGGATAAGCTAGCTGATTTATATGCCAAAGAGATAGTACGGTTGCATGGGGCACCTATGCGCATCACATCTGATAGAGATTCTCGCTTCACTTCTAGGTTCTGGACTAGATTTTAGGAAGCTATGGGGTCTCGACTGAACATAAGCACCACTTATCATCCTTAGATAGATGGTCAGTCCGAGCGGACTATACAAACCTTAGAGGACATGTTAAGAGCTTGTGCTTTGGACTTTATGGGCTCATGGGATGACCACTTGCCTCTTGCAGAATTTGCTTATAATAACAGCTATCAGGCTAGCATTGGAATGGCTCCATACGAGGCTCTATATGACAGGAGATGCAGATCCCCGATTGCTTGGGAAGAAGTGGGCGATAGAAAGATCCTTGCTCCCAAGTTAGTTAAACAAGCAAGTAGTGGTGTTTAGTTGATCTGTGACAGGTTGAGGATGACACAAAGTAGACAGAAGAGTTATGCAGATATGCGAAGACGTACTCTTGAGTTTCAGGTTGGAGACTTTGTATTTATTAAGGTGTCACCGATGAAAGGTGTAGTACGTTTCAGGAAAAGAGAAAAGCTGAGTCCTCGCTTCATTGGTCCATTCGAGATTTTGAGTAAAGTGGGAGATGTAGCATATCGGCTAGCACTACCTTCATAGTTGTTGGGTATACATGATGTCTTTCATATTTCGATGTTAAGGAAGTATCATCCGGACCTTTCTTATGTCATCGAGTATGAGCCACTAGAGATTCATGAGGACATGAGTTATGTTGAGCAATCGATCCGAATTCTCGACAGGAAGGAGAAAATGCTAAGATCTAAGACTATCCCACTAGTGAAGGTTCTCTGGCAACATCATGAGACAGAGGAAGCTACCTGGGAGCTAAAGAGCCAAATGAGGGAGAAGTATCCTCATCTATTTGATGGACCGGCTTGAATTCAGAGGACTGAATTCTTAAAAGGTGGGAAGAAATGTGAAACCCAATATTTTTTCATATTATGATACTTATGAGAAGTAAATTATAGCTCAATGAGATGTTTTGCAGGCCCGTAGACGACTAAAGCACTCGGTTGTAGCGTGGGGCCCGATGGCACGTAAATCGAGGTAAGGTCCTAGACCTGAGAATTACTTAGAAATGCTACTTTCATGCATGAAATAATGTGTTGAAGGAAAAACTAAGTGATTGGAGATGAAAAAGTGAGTTAAACTCGGGTTTTAAATTAAATCGAGAAAACGAACCTAATAAGGAAAATAAATCCGAATAAAATTCTAGAAATTCGTGAAAATTATTTTGAGGCCATGGGAAATTATTATAAGGTGAAATTGACATGGTAGATAAAAATCATGAAGAAATATGGAGATTTAGGGGTTCAAATGAATTTTTAAATCTAACCGAAACCTTAATTCCATTTTGCTGGGTATTGGCTAAATCATGCAAAATGAGCTCGTTTGTGACATTTTTCTTAAACAAGTGGCCCCAAAATTTTTAGGGGATATACTATAGACATATTATAACAATTTAGAAGTGTAATTACGAAGAAATCTGATAAGGATTAATTTTGGTAAATTTTATAAAACAGAACAATCATTTCCCCTGCTTAGAGTAAACTGTCAGCCAATGAAAATCACTCAATTTGATGACCTTCTAGATGTTTTTTTGTTTTTGATATTTTCCAGTCTGAAATTAAACTGGATAAGATTCATATAAAGGTAAAATTCACCCTAAAATGAGCTGAAACCCGAGAGATATCTTGTACCCATCCTTGCCGCAGGCGTTACCTCTGCTCCTGACTGGCGTGATTTTTTTGGCCACATTATGGCCAGTTTCAGGCGACAGTCCCTTCATATGAAATCTTCATCTTCCTCCCCTATACGACATATAAAAAATTTAAACCTAATTAAAGTTGTTTATCCCCTGAAACATTAGAGAGAAGAACATGACAAAAACCTGCCTTGTTCCGAGGTAAGTAAAAAATGAAATTTTTGGATGAATTTGATGAGTTCTTTGGATGATTCTGAACACTTATAAGCTCTATATATGTTGTATTACAGTTTAGTGGCAATTTTGAAGCTTGAAATCGAAGTTAAAGTTGGTCAAAGGAGCGAAGAAGTTGAGGTATGATGATGATGATGATGATGATGATGATGAGGTATGTTGTTAAATTGTGATTTTTGGATGAATTTTTGTTAAAGAAAATTTGATGGAATGATTTATATGATGGAGTTCAGCTGCTGCCAGCATGATTTAGTTGCTGGAATGATGATATGGGATGTAATTAAAATGAATTTACAGTTAAAATTATACTGTAAAGGTTCAGTTTAGTGTTTAACTTGGCGAATTATCGAAATAATGCAAGAATCAATAATTTAAGGTCTTGTATGAAGTGGAATGAATTGCTGGAATGTAAGACACAATGTGGAGGTATTGAAAATGAATTTAAAGGTGTCGAACATATTAAGAAAGCTTAAACCGAGGCTTAAATCGATAAAATCGAGCAAAAAGAGTAAAGTAGCGAAAAGTCAACTTTTAGTCAACATTTTAGATGTAATCACGTATTGAATATATTAACATGAATTTAAGCTATATGTGGTGAGATAACTTGGTATGTGACAGCTCGGGTTATCGGTATGCATTTCGAGGTGAACTTTAAAACCGAGGAACATGCACTACCTCCGACGTTAAGAGGTAAGGGATATAATTTAGAGTAGCATTAGTGCTCTACGATCCTTACCAATGACTTTATGTATGTTAGTTGAATGGGATTTTATGAAATAGGTTGCAAGGCCTTAGAAATCGAAACTAAACTGTTTCCCGAGTTTTTCCACATGTTTTCCACTTGCATGAGATACATTTTACTTCACATGTTTATGAAATGTGATTTTTCAATATGAAGAAGAAAACATGGTTTGATTTCATGAAATGACTGGGAAGAGCCTCGAGAATGCTTTACGAAAGCAATATTTTTATGACACGGGTTAAAGTCCCGAAATAGCTTTTAAACTATGTTTTTATGATTACATGGGTTAAAATCCTAAGAATTGATATGGTTTTCCATAAGAAATGATTTGATAAAACGGGAAGAAACCCAAAATGATTTGATAAAACGGGAAGAGACCCAAAATGATTTGATAAAGTGGGTAAGAGGCCCAAAATGATTTTGTGGGGTAAAAAGGCATGATTTGACGATAGTCAGAGGATCTGGGGTCAATCTCGCATACATAAGGTAGCGTATGGAGACGATCGTGGATCTACCTAGCCGACAGCCAGGGAACAGGGAAGCTCTAACTTGATATGAGAAATGTGCTTTTAGACTAGACTTGGTGATGCAAGTGAGTTCGTGCGTATAGTCCCCATTTAGTGGTGCACGAGAGATAGGGCAGCGTAGGACCCTGATCCAGTCCTACGGCTCCCTGTACTATGGGCATGAGTACCTATGATTTTGTCCTACGGGACCAGATGTATGATGTCCTTCGGACTAGTATATGAGACGATTGCCTGACCCTACACGATAATGATATGATGTTTTATGTTTTCACACATCTATGCTACCTGTTTTGTTGCTATCTATTTTAGCACTATGTTATATAATGATATTTAATGGTAGCTATGTTTATGTTTTGAAGATATGAGTTGTGAAAACATGATTTCACTTTTTAATGTGATGATGGGATATGATATATTTGATTTGAGATTTTAAGATGCTCTTATGTATGTTTACACTATGAAACATGTTTTTAGCATGAGATGTTTTATGAAAACGAGATGCTTTATGACTGTTTACACTAATGATATATTTATAGCATGATACGTTTTACGAAAAGGATCCATGATGTGTAAACTAATTATTTTAAAGCATGATTTGCTGCTTTTCTAAATGTAAGCATCTCTACTTTCGTATATGTTTATGCTGAGTTGTGAAATCACGTATTTTACTGGTTTTAAGTACTAAGGTTACTTTAAATGTATCTCTTACTGAGCTTGAAAAGCTCACCCCCTTTCCTTTCCATCTTCCAGATTACCTACAGTGATTCTACTGCACTCACGTGCTAGAGGTCGTGGACGAGGCAGTCCGAACTTTCATCAAATCATTTGTAGCGACGAGGTATAGCTTTACTTTTTTTTCCAGACATGATGTATAGCATAGACACTAATGTATATGACAGTCGGGATGTAATAGTTGTAAAGGATTATGTTTATGTACAGAGTTTTTATTACACAGAATAAATATATGTTATGGATGTTATGAGATCCTGGAATAGAAGAAAAACTGTGTTGTGGATGTGGGTTGAAAATTATAAACTGCGTTTTAAAAACTCTACAGGTTGGTTATGTCAAAATGCAATCGTTATGCTGCCGAAATTTCTAAAATAAAAGAGGTTTTAAATCTAGACATGGGATAGGAAAACAACTTAATTAAGGGATAAAAAAGTTTAAATTAGCCTCATTTTTTCGCGCTTCCGGGGCGTGATAGCCTCTACCTTAGGAGATGTATTGGCCATACAACAAAGTGGTAGAGAGCAGTTATAGTTGGATGGGTTGGACCCAAAAGGAGATCAGGATTAGTATCAACCAGTTGAGAAAATAATGTAGGTATTAATTAGGGGTGATTCATTGAAAACAACCCAAATCGAGGGAAACATACCTAAAGAGCAGAAGAAGTAGCTGACCACATTCCTTCAGAAGAATATAGATGTGTTTGCTTAGTCAACCTTTGAGATGCTTGATATAGACCTAGTTGTGATTTGCCGTAGGCTCAATGTAGATCCTCGTGTAAGGCCAGTCAGGCAAAAGAATAGGAAATAATATTTTGACAGTATTGAGACCATTAGGTAAGAGACACAGAAGTTGCTGAAGGTCGAGTATGCAAGGGAAGTGAACTACCTAGAATGGCTTTCCAATTTTGTGATGGTGAAAAATGTGAACGACAAATGTAGAATGTGTGTGGATTTCACTGACCTCAACCGAGCATGCCCTAAAGATAGTTTCCCATTTACCAATCATTAATAGGTTAGCAGATGCATCTACAGGCCACAAAGTGTTGAGTTTCATGGATGCCTTTTCAAGGTATAACTAGATAATGATGGATATAAAACTAGGAGAAAATAACCTTCATTGCAGAGGAAAACATATATTGCTACAAGGTTATGCCCTTTGGTCTGAAAAATGCTGGGGCCACTTACCAAAGGCTGGTGAATAAAGTCTTATTTGAACAAATTTGGAGATCAATGGAGGTACATATGGATGAAATGCTAGTCAAAAGTTCAAGTTTGGAACAACACCTAATTGATCTTGAAAGTGAGTTCTCCATCTTGAGGCTGTATAAAATAAAGTTGAACTCGAAAAAGTGTACATTCGCTGTAAAAGTAGAGAAATTCTTGGGATTTATGATCTCCTATGGAGGAATCAAGGCTAACTTGGAGAAAATCAAGGCGATCCTAGATATGAGACCTCTTACCTCTACCAAGGAGATCTAAACACTTATTGGGAGAGTAGAGTCACTAAGCAAGTTTGTTTCTAAGTCTACCAAGAAATGTTTACTTTCTTTAACGTTTTGAGAAGTGCAGCTAGGTTTAGGTAGGGGGATTGCTAAAAGGCAATTGAGAAGTTGAAAACTTACCTCAGCTCACCACTTGTGTTCACCAGCCCTGAATTAGGAGAGAATTTATTTTTATATATCAATATATCCATGGAAACCATGGTGGCTGTGTTAGTAAAGAAGAAAAGGAGGGTTGTAGTATCTAGTTTTTTATGTTAGCTGATCATTGAAAGGGGAAAACCAAATTACAACGATATTGAGAAGGTAGTATATGCCTTGATTGTAGTAGCCAGGAAGTTAAGGCCTCATTTTCAGAATCACCATATAGTGGTATTGACAGACAAGCCTTTGAATGAGGTGTTACAGAGAATGAACACTTCACAAAGAATGAGCACTTCACAGAGAATAGTGAAGTGGAGCATTGAGCTAAGTGAGTTTAGTTTGGAGTTTAAGCCTCGAAAGACAATCAAAGCCCAAATGTTGGTAGATTTCGTGGTAGAATGCAGATTTGGGGATAAGGATCAATCTTCTTTCGAGTATGTTTTCTGCTTTTGTCTTCTGAGTAAGCTTGATTTCTAAATTGGTTTTTCTAAATAAAAACATGTTTCTGAATTTGTTTTCTGAACAAGAACATGTTCTCTGAATTTGTATTCGGAATAATTGCATATTTCTGAATTTGACTTATGAATAAGAGCATGTTCTCTGGAATTGTCTTTTGAATAAGATGGTTGTATTTTGATATTTTTATATATGAAAACTATAGTATGTTTTGAGACTAAGGGCCACTTATGTTATATGCTAACGCATGTCATGCTCGCCTTTGTGGCTTCTGAACTTCACCTTCGTGGCGTCTGAACTTCGCCTTTGTGGTGTCTGAATTCCACCTTCGGGTGTTTGAACGCTGTACGACATTGATCACGTCTACAGCCCTACCATGACCATAGGTTCTGAATTCCCTCTACGAAGGATGATTTTGTTATTGATGCATGATAATCATATGGGCCAGCATAGTCTCTATCTAAACTAAATTTTGTTTTCAGATTTGATTCTGTGATATGTGATTTATATGCAAATATGTTTTTGAAATTTCGAATATACGAAAGGTTATATTATGACTGTTAAGTCAAGTACTTAAATATTCACGTTTTGATTGATGATGCTTCCGATTTCTTAAATTCGAAGGTCCTTTATATTAGTTGCAGAGAGAAGTCATTTTACGTATTATTATGTTTTTCTGTATATTTTAATCACTATGATCGTTTTAAATGAACTTTCTTACTGAGTTTTTTTTCGAAAGCTCACCCCTCTACCTATCACATTTTTGCAGTTAATTACAGTTAATAAATGCTGCATAGACGACGTAGGCTGGTGGATATGAGCTTCCCCAGACTACCTTTTGTACATGCGTGAGGTATACATTCTTATCTCTTTACTAGACCATTTGTATGCATAGACATCTATTGAAAGTAATGTGTTGGGATGAAACCTGTATAAAGATAAATGAAATGGAATATTTTTAAGGATTGACACTGAACAACAATACAGCCTAAGTGAATAAATGATTAAATTGCAAGTCGAAGTTTTAAAAAAAAAAATTTTCTTGAATTTTTATAGGTCACGGGTCGTTACATAACATAATTACATTGTATCTAATTGTATAATTAGTTGACTAATTGTTCAATTATAATGTTAATTAATAATATAGTATATGTTAAAAAAGTACTAATAATTTGTTTAACCTTAATAATCAATACTTAAAAATTTGATAAAATCATGATATGTAAAAATTAATAGAAATAGTAGTATCTATCTCATTTGACCATTTTAACATTAACATTAGATATAATTATATTCATCAATTAAAAAAGGTATAGAAATTATAAAAAAAAGGTACCAATTATCATTTTAAAAATACTTAATATGAATAATTATTTATCTAATTAGCTCCATTTTATATCTAATTTGATTTTGATTTGTACATAAATCATAATATTAGTATTACTACATTAAATATAATTATATGCATTAATTAACCAAATATCTCATTAAAATTTGAAACATTCAATTAAAAATGTTATATACACCAATTAACTTATATTATTAACATTTGACATAATCATATCATATACAATTATACACCAATTAAGTACTAATTTAATCATGTAAACATTAATATAATAACATTAAAATTATTTGATATTCATATATATATATATATAAATATCTTTTTTTAAATTAATTTTATTTAATAATTGAATTTGAAGGTTCAATACTTATTTTGTTGATAATACATTGTGTAATAAATATTAATTATTTTGAAAATTTTAAAAATTGTTAATTTAAAAAAGTGTATTATTTATATATTTGATTATTTTATTTTTTTAAAAACTTAATCATATAGTTAAAATTTATTTTTTTATAAATTTTTTACGGGTCTCAATTCGGATGAGTTTCGGATTTGGATCATATCAGGTTTGGATTATGTCGGGTTTTGATTATTTTAGGTTTGAATATTTCGGATTTAAGTTTTTTCAAGCTTTATTTTTTTTTATGAATTCGAACTTTTATTTTTAAAAATCAATTTGTGTAGTTTAAGTTAGTTTTTGGGTTCGAATTATTTTTTGTCAACTCTAAATAAAAGCTCTCATGACGATGATAATGATGATGATGATAGATCCATAATAAGCAACTACGAATTGTTTTATTATGTCCACTTTGCAGATCAACTTGTAGACTCACGAAGCCACTCAGTCGGCAACAATATGAGCAGCAATGTCATGAGATTGGTGTCGTTATGCAACGCCAATCTTAAGTGTGCATGACATGGCAACAACATCTTCAGCTTTAATAATGCCATAAGTCTTGCATCATGATTGACAACATCCTTTGTGATGTATCTACAAATCTCACGCTGATCAACATTTTATTACCTTCTATACTTGGTTCTTATAATCACTGTAAATGAAAAAGCTCAGCCGTTCATATTTTTCCATAGAATTGTCATACATTTTAGGTTTTCTTAATTTATTGATTTCCCTTTGTAACAAAATAAAACACGAAAACAAATAAAACCACCGTGCAAGCGACAAGACAGCCGATGATTAATGAATAATTTGGGGATAAAAGTGAATGGAATTTTAGCAAAAGGTGGGAGCTGAAAGAGGCTTTTCTCTTTCAGATTCTTTGGGAATGGGATTCAACTTGGGGCTTTGATTCAAGCCCTGAACAAGACATCTTGGTAGGTCTTGCCGCCCATGATGTGATGCTTATTTATTTATTTCTAAGAACACATGTAATTTTTCGGATGTACACGAATATAATTATTATGTTTACATCAGAAAGATGACAAGACCCTCCCGCGTCGAAACAGCACCTCGTCGCCTTCGTATCAATTCTACTTCTGCCTGTTCAACTAGCCACGTGCCCAACTTGGATCAAATGTAATGCCTCCTCTGTCACCACTATAAATACATACAAATGATAACCGTCCCAGTCTTCAAGTTGCCGTTCTTTCTTAATTCTTAGAATTTACACTCATTTGATTTCAAAAATCGGATAGAAAACTCAGATTACCTACTTCAAAATTCTTAAGGCATTTTTGTTTTGAAGAAACATAACACTTAAAAAAATAAGATTAATTTGAAAGTATTTTAAAATCCAAAATTAAGCTTCCAAATGCAAGCATTTTTTTTAAAGTTTTGTACTTTATGAAAATCAGACTTGAATTCTACGCTTTAATTATCTTGCAAAAAAAATATTATCCATTCAACAACAAAAATTATTTATTAGTAAATTGTTGAGTTTAAACAATCAAATTTTGATTAATAATTGATACATTTCGTTTAAAAAAATTAAGTGAATATCTATTTTTTGTGTCTTTTTTTATGGACCAAAAGAAATATGGCTATAGTTTTTAGTTTTCTTTATAAAAGTTGAATTTTTATTGTTTCAAATTTTATCAAATAATAATATTTTTAAAATATAAAAAAATATTTAATTTAAAGATTGATTCATAATCCTTGTACTCGAACGTCAAAATTTGAATTCTCTTTTTAGGAAAAAAAAAAAAAAAAAGAATGTCAATGCTCTTAGGCCAGTCATTCCCGTACGGTAGCCTTTTAGGAGTAAATGAAAAGTAATACTCAACTTGAAATCCTTCAGGGCCATTCGAATGCGAATGGGATGCTATATGTGTCGGGCTACTTCATGAACACACACATGACTTGCCTCAATATCTACCACCCCGTACTTTCACATCGTCCCGAAGGATGGTTCGCCTGTCCTCTTGTTGTACTAGCTCGCTAGGCAACATATCGAACCCAAGATTCTCTCAGCCCAAAAAAACAAAACGTACAACTTTGCTGGTTTTCTAGATCATTGATGTTTGATTGATGCATCCACTGGATAGTTATGCCTTCGATCAGTCACTTTAAGATACCGTGTGCACTACCCGATATTGAACCCCGGTATAATGATTGATCATATTGTTCCCTTCGATCTTTATATTATTGTCTTGTGCTCGAACAAGTGATTGATTGATAGTGATAAATTAGTAGAATCAAACAGTGCTTTAGAGAATACTTTCTGTCTCCCATCCCATTCAATCCTAACTTCTACCATTAAAAAGGATAAAAAACATATTCTATAAAAGTAAGGAATGACGAAGGATGTATTAGCATAGATATCTTTTATTTTCTCCTTTTGGTTTTAGTTTTCTCTAATTTCATACAATGCACAGACATATACAAATTCAAAAGTGTATTTTTGGTGTACACATAATGCAATAATATTTTCGTACATATACAAACACACACATATATATAAAATTGGTTTGTTTTAAAAGCATTCCTAGAACTTAGTCAACTTCATCTTGTTGTCGCAATAGATCCTAAACCCTAAGCTATATATATGTGGTATGATTAGTTTTAAAAGTATTCTTAGAATTTAGTCGATTTTGCCTGGTTTCTCAATGGATCCTATTAGAAATTCTAAAAAGAATTGTAGCAAGAAATATTGTTAAAATAGTTTCAAAATAATGAAAAAAGTAATTGATTTAACATGATGTTTAATCAATGAAATAAAATATTACTACAATAGTTTTGGAAAGTTTTCAGGTTAAAGAAATCTATTTAAAGTTAATTGGTTAAGTTTAAGCATAAGGATAGCCGATTGCCTTACAAGGGAATCGATTTCTATATGTAGGAAAACATTTTATTTAAATTTCACAATTGGAGCTGCCAAATGTCCTTTGAGTGTCAGTTGACTGCCTTGCCCTAAAATGAGGCATTCAAATGATATTCCAATTGCATTTGAATGAAGTGATTTTGAAAAGTGTTTTGGAATAAAAAATATATTAAGGCAATAGATTACCTTTGTTAGGCAGTCAATACAAAACTTATCAATGAATAGTTTCTTTTTTGAAGAGTTACGTGCTCTTTCGAATATTTTTTTTTTCACTTTTAACTGGTTGAAAAAGATAACTAATGATTTTTCAGAAGTTGTGATGTTATTGAATGCAAGTTTGTTGGATCAAACAATATAATTTAATGATCACGACATTTGATTAAAGGATCACAACATTTTAAATGAATCTCTATAAATAGTTGATAGATTTCATTTTTTATACGCTTGAGCTGTTTGGAAAGTTCAAAAAAATTTTGCTTCCCTTTTATCCTCACATTAGAAATAATCTCTTAGGCATTGTTTGTATTAGAAAGTAGTAGCAGCTAAGATAAAGTACTTTTGTACTTGCTCAAAGTGTTTAGTGGTTTGACTTCACAAATGCAAAGTGTTTTCAAACAAGGGCTTTATTGTATCCTAAGGCTACTCGACATACTTCTATTACGTACCGTGATTAGTGGGGCAAAATAAGCCTTAGTGAAAGTGACATTAACAAATCTTGAAATTGTTTTTTGCATTAGTTCTTTAAATCAAAATCCATCAAGAAGAGTAATGAAAAAGTTTAAAAACTTAAAGAAGGAATAAGACTGTAATGTCTCATTTCAACAAAAATTGGATTAAAATTTTCTTTTCCTTATCTATGTTTGTCAACGATCAATGTAGCACCTAATTGCTTTCGTTGATTTTATTGATCAACTCTATTGTGATTCCCTTTATTCTTGGTCACATCTATAGGTGTGTGACGTGATTTTCGTACATTCTATCATACAAACATACCATTAAAATCATAACTGTTTTCATTAATAAAGTGTCTACAACAGAATACCAATGTACTTGACTTGATCAATTCGTTACACTTTACTTACAAGTCCCCTACCTTGTGGGATTGATCCTTTATTGAAAATTATTGAAAGTCGTAAGCATAATCCAAAACTCATAAAACTTGCATGCATGCATTAAAAACAAAAAGACACCTTGACTCTACATGTAATCCCTTAGCTCTAGGCAATTGCAACATTTAGCCTTGGTTTTTAGCACAAAGCTTAGGTTAGGCAATGCATCCATGTTGTCCAACTTCTCTCAAGGGATTTTTTTTCCTGCAAAAGCTAAATTTTTACCACCTAGTTTCTTAACGATTTACTTACTTAAACTTTCATAACCTCAAACCTTTCTTAACTTAACATTTCTCTTAATTTTTCGTAAGTCTTAGCATAAATTCTTAGCTTATAAACTCCCACAGACTTCCTTAATCATCCATTACCATAACTCATACTATAAACATTCTAAATTCATCCTTAACATCATTTCATTCATTACACTCATTAATACAACTATTCTTATATAAAACCCCAAATTCATCAAAACTCAAACCCTTAATTATCATTCCATAAATTATTTAAAAAATTAACCTTAGCAAATCAATACATTGCAATGCCAATCTCAACAAATAATTATTTTACAATTTTTTGAAATCATATTTTGTTTAGAGAGAGAAACCCTAGTTTGTTTTTCTAAGCCTACCTCTCCAACAATCACCTTCAAACCATTAATACTCATGAATACAATATTTAATAACGATGAATAAACCATACCCACCAATCAAAATCTAAAATAAAGCATCTTACCATTGTTCTTTCCTTTTGAGCCATGCGCTTTTTTCCTTATTCACTTTCTCTATTTTCTCTTAATCTAATTGCACCCAAGAACTTGTATTTTAAAGTAATGCATGTAGAAAGTGAGAGTGGGGTAGAGTTTCTTTAGCCTTTTTCTTTTCTTTTTTATTTTCCTTTCTCTTTCTCCTTTCCTTTCTCTTTTCTCTTTTCTCTTTTTCTATCTTGTGACGCCTCAGAAACGTGAAAAATAGGGCAAGTTTAAAACTTTTTACTCATCAAATCACAATTAAGGGTGCATTCCTGTGCAGTGTCATACATCATCATACTTATCATGCCTCAGGATCTCATCATAAAATAGTATATATCATATCATATACATTACTCAATTCTGAGTTAATTAATCATAATACATCCCATACATTATTGTACGACAAGTGTCTGAATTACAACTTTAGTCTGGGTACATGAAAAGATAAATTATACCTCAATACAATATATGGCTTGGAGCTCAAGTCTTCCACTAGCCACTACTCCGTATGTCGCAGGGAAAACTCTCTCCACTTGAAGAAATATGGGGGGAAGAGAAAACATGGTGAGCTTCTAAATCACTCAGTAAGGGGGTAAGGGACTCATCAATAAAACAATGATTTGCACAGTACAATCGTTTTAACTCATAGTTGAAAACTCATTAGAAAATGTTGCATGACTTAATAAAACATCATTCTCATCTCATTCTCTAAAATCATGTGAAAACATGAGAGTACATAACTCAGTATAAATCATAGTTACAAGCATGTGAAAATCATGATGCGATAATGGCTTTTCTCATTAAAATGTGATAAAAATCACCGTAAAAAAATGCACGTGGCACAGCCACAAAACACAACTCATGTGTATAAAAAGGAGACTAGGCAATAAAACTCATATAAAACTTGTCATGGCACATCAATAATATATCTCCTCTTGGTGCGCATCCCAGGCATCCTCATAAGAGGGAACGTTGACATATGGTCGTGTACATGGTATATTGGACTTATGCGTTACCAGAACAAGGCTCGACCTTACATTCTACTAGAGCAATGCCTCTCCTCATGCACACTATCATGTGGTCCCTGGGTCAGTTCCCAAGCGGCCCACTCTCTCGGTCTTACATGCTACCAAAGCAAGGCCACCCAGCATTACCAGAATGGGGGTCATCTCACGTTATCAAAATGGAGGAATCTCTCGTTACCAAAACGGAGGAATATCGAACTTACATGCTACCAGAGCAAGGCTCGGACTTATATGCTACCAGAGTAAGGCCTCCCAACGCTACCAAAGCGGAGGAATAATCGGACTTACATGTTACCAAAACAAGGCCCGGACTTACATGCTACTAAAGCAACGCTCGATGTGTATTCAACATGACACGCCTAAGTCTCAATCATTAGTCATTATCATATAAAACGTTTTGCCTTCACATAGAACTCATAATGGTTTTCTTTCATAAATCTCATTAAAAACATTTGTGTACTCAACACAAAACATGTTAAAATCGAGTTCCAACTAGCAAAACCACGCACACATTTCTTAATCTCAGTATGCCTTAACGTAGAGCCCAAATCTCTTTTTCACGTTTTAAACACAAAACGGTTGTAAAACATTTTCACCCATAGTTTACAACTCATAAAAATTGGGCCCCAATAGGCTATAAAATCATGTGCAATCTCTCATTCACAACACATAAAACATGCTTGTTTTCTCAATCACAATTCATGCTACAACATTTCACAATTCACATACACAAACGAGTTTAAGTTTCCCTTGCCTCTTTGCACCTCGTATAGTGCAATCGTTCCCCCGTATCACGGACTAGTCTTGTATTCCTCTCTAGAACTCCCGAGCTGTCCAAACGATGTAAAAACATCAAAACTCATTATCACATAACCTCCAAATCTCTACATTGAGCATATTGCCCATATTCTCATTAAATACCTCAATTATCCCATTTCTCATGACTCTATCAAATTCATAATCTCATCCACTACATTTCAACCTTCTACATTTCGCATGCATAATAACCATGCCAAAATCACTTTATCGCCTAAATTTCTAATTTATAGACAAAAATCTCAATTTACCACAATTTACTGAATATCATCATCACTCCAATAAAATCACATTTTTTGTCAACTCTAATCCTTTCCTAACTATTTCACCACAATGCCCATATTCACAATCACCAAAAATCACTTCAAAATCCAAGATTGAAGTTTAGAGATTACCCAAACTTGTGGAGTGCTCAACTCACACCTCGATTCGATTCGTCTTTCGATGTCCAAGTATGTTGTTCTTCTTTGGACGAGGAACAACTTTTCTTCTTGCCACAACCCTTGATTTGGATGAAAATGAGGACTTTAGAAGAGAGAGAAAGTTAGGGTTCGGCTGAAATGGAGGTTTGGGAGAGAGAGAGAGAGAGATCCATTTCTAGGAAAAACAAAGGGGTCTTTATATAGACTGAGGGTAGGAGATCGATCTGCATTTAAATTTGGGGACGATTTGGGGTAATTTTATACCTAAGAGATCGATTTGTCATGGGGTACGATCGATCTCTTAAACGCTTTATGAGATCGATTTGCTCCAATTATGAGATCGATATCTAGTTTACAGAATGCTTTATGAGATCGATCTGCTCCTTAGGGAGATTGATCTTCTCCTTAACAGAAACATTTTGAGATCAATTCCTTCCTCATGAGATCGATCTCTTCATTACAGAATCATAAGGAGATCGATCCTCTTCCATTGGAGATCGATCTGCTCACTTAAATTCCTTATTCCTTGTCATTTTTGACCTACCAGATCGATCCTCTCTTCTCTAAGATCGATCTGGCCCCATAGTTTCGCACTTTAACATAAAATCTCATTATAACTCATTCATCACTTAAAATTTCATTCCATACCACCTCAATATATGAATACATCATATTTAGTTCAATCAATTACACTTCATGTTCTCATTACATAATTTGATATGTGTAAAATTCTCAGATCTCACATTTCTTGAGTTCCCTTAGCCTTTCTTAAGTTTCTTGTGTCTTTAAAACCTATTTTAAGTCATCAGACAACTAGGGGATTGATCCTTTTATCAGGGGGTTCGATCATCTCCTTTCAAAATTACTCTTGGGATGCTTTCTGTGCAAAAAGGATTGATCCTTCTGTGCATTATTATTCTTTCTTACATCCTGCCAATAAAGGATCGATCCCTTAAGCATAAGGGATCGGTCCTTTGCTCTTTTACTATACAAATTTGGCCACTGCCAATTAGGGATCGGTTCTTCTGAGGTAAGGGATCGATCTCTTAGCTTGGAACATATTCTTAATGTTTAAATCCCAAAAATAAGAAACTTTTAACCCCTAATATCATTTAATCCTTTAACACCTTAAACGTCATTCCGTAATACATCAATATGCACATTTAAATCAAGAATATCATATTCATAACATCTCATGTGATCCAAATCCTTAATTTCCACTTAAAACCTCATACACGCATAAAATCAATAAACATAATTCATCTTAACTTCAACATCATAAAACATTGATTCATAAAGCATCTATGACATCTTTAAAATATATCCAATAATCATAACATCTATACTTTACAAATTTGACTTATTCAACATAGTATCGAGGCTTATACAAGGAAAAATCGAGGCTTTACATCTTCCATATCTTATGAAATTTTATCCTCTAAATTTCCTAAGAAATTCAAAATAGGTATGGGTACTTCTCTTTCATTAAGCTTTCTAGCTCCCAAGTGGCTTCCTCGAAGGAGTGGCGTTGCCAGAGAACTTTGACCGTCAAAATCGTCTTCGACCTCAACACCCTTTCTTTCCTATCTAGTCCGGATCGATCATTCATCATAACTGAGATCATTCCTAATTTCTAATGGTTCATACTCAATAAGGTAGGAGAGATTCAGGTGGTACTTCCGAAGCATGGACATGTGAAAAACGTTTTACACCCCTGATATCTGTGGAGGCAATGCTAATCGGTATACAACATTTTCCACTCGATCTAAGATCTTGATTGGCTTGATGAATCGAGGGCTTAACTTCCATTTCTTCCTAAACCATACGATTCCTTTAGATGGTGAAACCTTTATGGATACCTAATCACCCACTATGAATTCTATATCTTGTCTTCGAATGTCAGCATAGCTATTTTGTCGGCTTTGAGTTGCCTTAAGTTTTTTACAAATTAATCGAACCTTCTCAGAAGCCTGTTCAACCATTTGAGGAGCATATACTCTCCTATCACTAACCTTTTCTTAGCATATAGGAGACCTACAATTAGGTTACTTCTCACTAACCATCTCAATGTTAGAGTTGTAGCTGTTATTATATGCAAATTTGACTAATGGTAGATGGCTATCCTAGGAGCCCTTAAAATCCATAACATAAGCTCGTAACATGACCTCTAGAGTTTAAATGGTCTTCTTCGATTGACCATCAGTCTAGGGATGGAAGGCTATATTGAAGTTTAGTTAAGACCCCACAGCTTCTTAGAATCGCTCCCAAAAGTGAGAAGTAAACTGAGAGTCTCTATCCAAAGTGATGCTATTCACTGAAACCCCATGTAGCCTGATTATCTTGTTGACATACACAACTAAGGCACCGAGAGTATCCATGATCTTAATGGCTAGGATGTAAGGCCCGTAAATTTATATGTATTCTTATGAATTCGTGATGTACAGATAAGTTACATTGATATGAATCATAAGAAATGAATGTTTTTAAGTCCCAAATGTGCATGAAATGCAAATTGACTAGTTAAGCAAATGAATATGAAGTTAAAATTGATTTTCTGATAAAAACTGCAGCAAGAATGCTTCAGATTAAGGGCAAATCGATCCCTCATTCAAAGCAGATCGATCTTGGATAGGTTCTGGTTGAGGCAGATCGATCTCTAAAGGGTTCTGAATAGCACAAATCGATCTCTTATCAAGGGCCAAATCGATCTATATATGATTCTGTTTGAGCCAGATCGATCTCATACTAAAGAGCAGATCAATCCTATTTTTTCAAAGTCGAATTCTGAAGAGATAAACACAGGGTAGATCGATCTCTCATAGTTAGGAGATCGGTCTCTGAGGGCAATTCTATATATACTGGACTGTGACACCTTCATTTCCCTGAGAAATAACCAATCCTTCATTTAAACAAAGTGAAACCTAACCTTCCTACTCCAAAAATCATCACCTTTCAATCAGTTTTGAGTGAGATTTGTTTCAGCAATGTTGTTCCTTGTGAAAAGGAGAACAATATCGTTGAAAACTAGAAGTTAAAAATAAGGATTGAAGTAGCAAAGGGATTTTCCCCGAATTTGGCAAAAAGAGGAAAAATCAAGCTAGGTAAGATTCAATGCACCAACTTCAAGTATGTTAATATAGGTATCTTGGTGAGTTGATTGGTGTATGTTTTGTTGGCTGAAAGCACCTTAAACATTTATATCTCCATGACCTTAAAATTGGTTTGGATATGAGAAAATGAGAGAAAGTTGACTTGGCATGGATTAAAGGATGATTTAAGCATGTAGTTGTGACAGCCTGGAAGCGCGAAAAATAGGGCTGATTTAAAATTTTTCTTAGAATAAACTTCCTACTCAAGGTGCATTCCTGTGCAGTGTCAGTTAATTTATTTCTATCTCATCAATCAATATCCCAAGGATCTCTCAACATCCACATTTACTTAATTAAATATCATGACATCAAAAGAAGTCTACTTCTCCATTCATTTACAAATATCAATTTGATTACATCCCAATATTACTCAAATATAAGTGTCTGCATTACACAACTGTCTGGATACAAAATGAATTGAATTATACCTTTCGTGTGTACAAGCAATAGCTTGGGAAGAGTCTCGTCTACTAGCCTATGTCACGTACACCGCAGGTACCAACGCTCACTGTAAATAATTTGTGGGGGGAAGAGAAACGGGGTGAGCTTCAACACGCTCAGTAAGGAGTGCATATGAGCTTTAAAAATCATCATTAAGGCATAAGTGTAATAATTGCATAATTCACATGATTATAAATACGTGATTAAAATCACAGTTCGTCAAAACATCTTTATCTCATTTCATAAACATGTCATATCTCAAATAATTATGGAGACTAGGCATAGTATAAACGTCATGAAAGCAATCATCATATCACATCATATCATATCATCCTTAACGAGGGCATCCTCAAATGAGGGAATCATCTGCCTGTGGTAAGACCCGGTCCTAGCAAAGCCTTGGCGTCAACCAAAGCAAAAATATCTTAACGCTACCAGGACAGACATCTCATGTTAACAAAGTGGAGGCATCTTACGTTACCAAAACAAAGGCATCTCACGTTACCAAAACGGAGGCATGGCAAGACCTGGGCCTAGTAAAGCCTCTACGTCAACCGAAGTGGAGGCATCCACCGATGTGTAAGTTTCATGACAAGCCTTTTAGTCTCAAAAATCACATGCCATTATTATGTAGAAAATAGTTTTGCCTTCACGTAAAGCTCATGATAGTTTTATTTATAAATTTCTTTTAAATAAAAATATATATTTGCTTACAAATAACTTAAATCACAAAACCGAGCTCAAACCGGTAAAACAAGCACTCAAGTATAAATCTCAAATCAAACTCTTTTCTCAATAAGTATGCTCATTTGTAAACTCATTTTATGCTACTAAAGCATTTTCATCAGTAAGGAAATTCATATGCACAAAAGGTTGCATCCCTTACCTCTTGCACCTCGGGTGATGCAATGTTCCCGTTTCACGGACTAGCTCCGACTCACGAGTCAAACTCTCAAGCTGTCCAAATAACATCAAAACATCAATAATTTCTTATTATACCACTACTTCACACTTCTATTTATTCAAATCGAAAATGGGGTCTTTCGGACCCTTATTGATTACTTCCTCTATTCTCTCAGTTTTTCATTTATCCGGTTTATAAACCAGGTTCCTTCGATATTAAATAAACATCCAATAGCCTTTGTTTAATCCATTTATTCATGCGTTGTCTTAAACACTCTAGATGCATATTTTCTTAACTCCATCAAATTCCATTAGTTAATCATACCAAACCATCTCACAATCATGCATATAACATCACCATCACTATAGTACATTCATTCCATCGTTAATTCAATCCATAGTTCACTTTCTCACACTAAACCTATTTTTGACTATGGTTAGTTCATCATATTGTAGGTATTTCCAACCAACAATACATACACCAATCAACCCATAATAATATCTAGATAAACATAGTTGAAGTTGGTGTATTAAAATCTTACTTAGCTAGAATTTTCTCCTTTTTTGCCAAATGTAGGGAGAGATTCTTTTTCTCTTTCAATCCTTCGATCCAACCTCTAGTTTTCAACTATATTGTTCTCCTCGTCTTAAGTAACAACTTTGCTCAAATACATTTTTCTCAAATCTCTTTGGAAGGTGTTGAAAATCTAGAGAGAGAAAGCTAGGTTATTGCTCAAACATGGAAGGTTTTCAATGTTCAAGGAAAGAAGGCTCAAATGGTCGGGCTTTATATAGAATTGGCCTTATGAGATCGATCTCATAGGGTGGGAGATTGATCTGTCCTTACTCCAACTACACAATTCATTGCCTTCAAGATCGATCTAGCCTAAAGGAAGGATCGATCTTTGTTTGGTAGTAGTTTATGGAGATTGATTTGGCATAGGGATGAGATCGATCTGCTCATGGCTGAGACAAATTAAGATCGTTCTCCTAGGGAAAGGGATCGATCTTTTCCAGGCAGAGTCACTTTGAGATCGATCTTCTTGGGGAGGAGATCGATCTGCTCTTCAACAGGGGATCGATCTGGCTTGAATAAAGGATCGATCTACTTGCCTAAAAACCTTGGTGTTTTCATTCAGAAATTGCAAGATCGATCTTGTCACCACATGGGATCGATCTGGCCTTCATCTGCAAGCTTCCTATTGCAGTTTTTTTTCTAGATTTCCAAAGTTAAATTTCCATTCATTTTCTTTCATACTCATTTTACATTTCATTCACACTTAGAGCTTAAAACATCTATTTCTTGAGATTCATATGTAATGTAACTTGTCTGTATATTCCAAAATCATAAACATTACATAGAAATTTGTAGGTCTTACATTCTTCCCCTCCTTCAAGAAATTTGGTCCTCCAAATTTGAACCAAGTCATTCTTCAAAAAGTTGGGGGTACTTCTTCTGCATCAGGTTCTCCAGTTCCCAAGTTGCCTCTTATGTTGAGTGGTGCTTCTAGAGAACCTTTACCAATGGAATTCTCTTTGTCTGAAGTACTTTTTCTTTCTTGTCGAGGATTCGAACAGGTTCTTCTACATAGCTCATGTCTCCCTAGATGTCTAATGGTTAATACTCGATGACATGGGAGGGATCCGGATTATACTTCCTCAACATCGAGACGTGGAAGACATTATGAATCGCGAAAAGGTATGGGGGTAAAGCTAACTAGTAGGCGACATCTCCCACTCTCTTTAATACCTCAAACGGACCAATAAAACAAGGACTCAACTTCCTCTTCTTCCCAAAGTGCACGATACCTTTACTTGGAGACACCTTAAGAAACACAAAATCTCTCGTTTGAAACTCAAGTGGCCGTCTACACACATCAGTGTAACTTTTCTGTCAGCTTTGAGCATCTCGCAATCTATTACAAATAATCTGTACACTCTGAACTGCCTGCTCAACAAGGTTGGGGGCAATTACTTTCCTATCACCCACTTCTTCCTAAGCTATCGACGATCTACACATCCTACCATACAGTCATACCAATACTCGCATGATAGCTATTATTGTAAGCAAACTCAGTAAGGGGCAGGTGATCGTCCCATGATCCCTTAAAATCTATTATACATGCCCGTAACATATCGTCCAATGTCTGTATAGTCCACTTAGACTGACCATCAGTCTGAGGATGATAGGCGATACTAAAATTCAACTGAGATCCCATGGCTTCTTGAAAATGAGTCTAAAATTTAGAAGTAAACCTGGAATCTCTATTAGATGTAATACTCACTGGGGCCCTATGTAATCTAGCTATCTCTCTGACATACAACTCTGCTAAGGCACTCAAAGTATCCGTGCTCTTGATGGCAAGGAAGTGGGCACTCTTAGTTAATCTGTCTACTATCACCCAGATTGCATCATGACCTCTCCGGGTCCTCGGTAATCCCATGATAAAGTTCATGGTGATATGCTCTCATTTTCATTTAGGCACTGGCAAGGACTTAAGTAATCCTCTGGGCTTTTGATGCGCAGCTTTTACCTATTGACACACCAAACACTTGGCCACAAATTCTGCCACTTCTTATTTCATACCACTCCACCAATACACCTTACGCAGGTCTTGATACATCTTACTACTACCTGGGTGCATGGTGTAAAGGGAACAGTGAGACTCCCTCAAAATTGGCTGCTTCAAGGTATCATTGCTCAGGACACAAATACGACCCTTAAACCTCAACAATCCATCATCACTGACTGTAAAATCTGACTACGGGGTCTTCTTAGCTTGGCTAACCAAATCCAGTAGCTTCTGATCACTTCTCTGTCTAATTCTAATCTGATCCAACATGCTGGGCTCTATCTGTAGGCTAGCCATAAATTCGACCTCTGCTGCCTCAACTCGTATCCTGAGTCCGATGAACTGTTCCAATAGATCCCATTCCCTAATCATCATAATAGAAACCATGTTTTTTTTGCTCAGGGCATTAGCAACTACGTTCGCCTTCCTCGAATGATATAAACTCTCACAGTCATAGTCTTTAAGGAGCTCCATCCATCGTCTTTGTCTCATATTAAACTCCTTCTGGTCGAAGATATACCTCATACAGTTACGATCAGTGAAGATCTGAAATCTTTCTCCATATAGATAATGCCACAAAATCTTCAAGGCAAACACCGCTGCAGCTAATTCCAAATCATACGTGGGGTAGTTCCGCTCATGGTCCTTTAGTTGCGTGATCCATAAGCGACTACTCTTCCGTGCTGCATGAGTAGGCACCCCAAACCCAGATGGGAAGCATCACTATACACTGCGAAGCCTCCAGATCCACTTGAAATCATTAAAATGGGTGCTATAGTCAATCGTCGTTTAAGCTCTTGGAAAATTTGCTCACACTGATCTGACCATATAAACGGAACGTCCTTACAAGTAATCTTAGTCAAAGGAGCTGCAATCTTGGAGAATACCTCAACAAACCTCCTATAATATCCTGCAAGTCCCAAAAAACTTCAGATTTCTTTAACTGTTCTCAGTCTCTTCCAATTAAGTACAACCTCTACCTTGGACGAATCAATTGACACTCCGTCCCTAGATACAATGTGGTTAAGAAAGCTATCTGATCCAACCAAAACTCACTTTTACTGAGCTTTGCATATAACTGCTTGTCTCGGAGTATATGAAGCACAATCCTCAAATGCTGTGCGTGTTCCTCTTGGGATCGAGAATATATAAGGATATCATCAATGAAGACTATTACAAATTGATCTAGATAGTCTCGAAATACCTCATTCATCAAACTCATGAAAGCAGTAGGGGCATTCGTCAAACCAAAGGGCATTACTAAGAATTCGTAGTGGACATAATTAGTTTTGAATGTCGTTTTCAGAATATCCTCTTTTTTGATTCTTAACTGGTGATAGCCCAATCTTAAATCAATCTTAGAAAATATAGAAGCCTCTCTCAACTGATCAAACAAGTCGTCTATCCTTGGTAAGGAGTATTTGTTCTTCACCGTAGCCTTGTTCAGTAGTCTGTAGTCTATACACAATCTGAAGCTACCATCCTTCTTCCTCACAAACAAAATTAGAGCTCCCCATGGTGACACACAAGGTCTAATAAAACCCTAGTCGAGCAGCTTTTGTAACTGTTTCTTTAACTCTTCTAATTCAACCAATGCCATCCTATAAGGAGGTTTAGAGATTGGCTGTGTATTTGGTACTAAATCGATAGTGAACTCCAGCTCTTTCTCCGGTGGTAAACCCGATATTTGGTACTAGAAACTCGCATACTACTAGTATGTCCTCTATCCTCAGAGGTTCCTGACTGATATCAAAGATGAGTGCTATGTAACCTTCACATCAATAATCTAATCAGCATTTTCAAGAAATCATAATTATATCAATAAGATTTCTCACAAAAATCTTCACACATTTTCATTCCTTAACATTCAAACATACACTAAACTTTTCAGGTATGGATAAAGTTACAGTTTTAGTGTAACAGTCTAGACTCACGCGGTTGGCCGCTAATCAATCCATCCCTAAAATCACATCAAAACCACACATATTTAATAACGCTAGATATGCAAACATCACTTTAGCTCCCACCTTAATCTCACATTTTCTACATACCATATCAGTACTCTATGATTCACGCATAGGTCTACTTACATGTAAAATATGAGCTAGCGGTTTAGGTTCTAAATTCAATTTACATGCAAAGTGTACTGAAATAAAGGAATGCGTGGACCTTGGGTCAAACAATACATGAGCCTCATGATTACAGATAAGAAGTGTACCTCGTATAGCCTTAGACGAAGTGTCTGCAGTCTCCTTATCCAAAGTTAATACACACCCCTCAGTGACAGGCCTCTTTCCTTTATCAACAACCGTGACCCATCTCTGAGGGATCACTCTCTGTGGCTATTGTCGAGGAGGCTCTTAAGGATGTGGTCTCTGTTGCTTCGGGTAATCCTTCACCCTTTGACCCATGTCCCCACACCTGAAACATCCTTGTAGTATCCGGAAACAAGTACCCTCATGCGGTCGACCACAGTCTCTACAGATCTTAGTGTCGAGTTTGACACCTCAAGGGGTCTCTATAGTAATGAGAGGAACTCGGGGTCTATCAACTCTCCCTTTAGGTCCCTCGACCATTTGCCTCTTAAAAGAACCCCTTTTGAAGTTGGTGTGCGCAACTGCAGGTCTCTTACCCTTATCCTTGGTTATCACTTGGGACTCAGACTGAGACTGTATCAACTCTAGTCCTCTCTCAACTTCCTGTGCCTATTTTCGAGCATCATTAAACTCAGAAATGAAGAGCCCCATCAATCTATCTCGAATGGTTGGTCTCAACCCATAAACAAATCGTTCTGTTCGGCGCTCCTTGTCCTTAACAGTCTCCAGATCATATCTCAACAAGGCGACGAACCGGTTCTCATATTCATCGACTGTCATGCTGCCCTATACTAGATTTAGAAAATCTGCTTGCATCTTCCTCTGAGAAATGAAAGGGATATAGTGGATCCTGAAGGCTGACTGAAAAGTCTCCCAACTGATCACTAGATGAATGGAAGTCAATATACTATGGGTGGTATTCCACCAACATCGAGCTTGTTCCTTAAGCATGTAGGTACCCATACTAACCCTCTCTGCATCAGTGCATCCTAGAAAGTCAAAGATTATCCACATTTTTATTAGCCACTCCTCCATCTTGGTTGGACCTTTCACCCCTTTAAATGTTGTCAGATTTATCTTAAGAAAGTCCTTCAACGGGCTCATATCTCTATCATCGAGCTTGGTCTGTATTGGGGATTGAATGATGGGTAGCACTTAGTTAGTCTTTATAGGAGGTGGGGGCGGATCCTGTGGTGGTGTAGGAGTCGGGGTAGGTGTGGTACCTGAGGCATTAGCCCCGAAATGCTGCGCAAATAACACTATTATCTACTCGAACCCCTGTCGTGCATCCTTCTCCAGCCGATTAATTCGAGAGTTTGGACTCTCAAGCTGTGGTTCAGGTGGTGGAGGTGGCTCTGCCTGCCTCTAGGGACGACCTCATTTTTTCCTCATATCTTATCTCTTATGTACCTGTGTGTACACATTAAACATCAGTTAAAATTTTAACCGTCAAATTCAATTCATAACCAGACAATTACAGACAATTGAGAAGTAATCTATTTCCAATTACTCAACATTGACAGTACTAGGCAACCTTTGCTCTGATACCACCAAATTTGTGACAACTCGACAGCGCGAAAAATAGGGCTGATTTAAAAATTTTCTTAGATTAAACTTCCTACTCAAGGTGCATTCCTGTGCAGTGTTAGTTAATTTATTTCTATCTCATCAATTAATATCCCAAGGATCTCTCAACATCCACATTTACTTAATTAAATATCATGACATCAAAAGAAGTCTACTTCTCCATTAATTTACTAATACCATTCTGATTACATCCTAATATTACTCAAATACAAGTGTCTGCATTACACAACTGTCTGGATAAAAACTGAATTGAATTATACCTCTTGCATGTACAAGCAATAGCCTGGGGAGATTCTTGTCCACCAGCCTATGTCATGGACGCCGCAGGTACTAACGCTCACTGTAAATAATCTGTAGGGGGAGGAGAAAGGGGGGTGAGCTTCAACACGCTCAGTAAGGAGTGCATATGAGCTTTAAAAATCATCATTAAGGTATAAGTGTAATAATCGCATAATTCACATGATTATAAATACGTGATTAAAATCACAGTTCGTCAAAACATCTTTATCTCATTTCACAAGCATGTCATATCTCAAAATAATTATAGGGACTAGGCATAGTATAAACGTCATGAAAGCAATCATCACATCACATCATATCATATCATCCTCAACGAGGGCATCCTAAAACGAGGGAATCATCTGCCTGTGGTAAGACTTGGGCCTAGCAAAGCCTCGACGTCAACGAAAGCAAAAATATCTCAACGCTACCAAGGTAGGCATTTCACGTTAGCAAAATGGAGCCATCTCACGTTACCAAAATGGAGGTGTCTCTCGTTACCAAAACAGAGGCATCTCTCATTACCAAAATGGAGGCATCTCACATTACCAAAACAGAGGCATGGCAAGACTCGAGCCTAGCAAAGCCTCAACGTCAACCGCCATTATGTAGAAAATAGTTTCGCCTTCACGTAGAGCTCATGATAGTTTTGCTTATAAATCGCTTTTAAATAAAAAGATATATTTGCTCACAAATAACTCAAATCACAAAATCGAGCTTAAACTGGCAAAACATGCTCTCAAGTGATAAATCTCAAATCAAACACTTTTCTCAATAAGTATGCTCATTTGTAAACTCATTTTATGCTACCAAAGCATTTTCATCAGTAAGGAAATTCATATGCACAAAAGGTTGCGTCCCTTACCTCTTGCACCTTGGGTGGTGTAATATTCCCGTTTCACGGACTAGCTCCGACTCACGAGTCAAACTCCCAAGCTGTCCAAATAACATCAAAACATCAATAATTGCTTATTATATCACTACTTCAGACTTCTATTTATTCAAATCAAAAATGGCATCTTTCGGACCCTTATTGATTACTTCCTCTATTCTCTCAATTTTTCATTTATCCGGTTTATAAATCGGGTTCCTTCGATATTAAATAAACATCCAATAGCCTTTGTTTAATCCATTTATTCCTGCATTTTCTTAAACACTCTAGATGCACATTTCCTTAACTCCATCAAATTCCATTAGTTAATCATACCAAACCATCTCACAATCATGCATATAACATCACCATCACCATAGTACATTCATTCCATTGTTAATTCAATCCATAGTTCACTTTCTAACACTAAACCTATTATTGACTATGGTTAGTTCATCATATTGTAGGTATTTCCAACCAACAATACATACACCAATCAACCCATAATAATATCTAGATAAACATAGTTGAAGTTGGTGTATTAAAATCTTACTTAGCTAGACTTTTCTCATTTTTTGCCAAATATGGGGAGAGATTCATTTTCTCCTTCAATCCTTCGATCCAACCTCTAGTTTTCGACTATATTGTTCTCCTCCTCTTAAGTAACAACTTTGCTCAAATACATTTTTCTCAAATCTCTTTGGAAGGTATTGAAAATCTAGAGAGAGAAAGCTAGGTTATTGCTCAAACATGGAAGGTTTTCAATGTTCAGGGAAAGAAAGCTCGAATGGTCGACGTTATATAGAATTGGCCTTATGAGATCGATCTCATAGGGTGGGAGATCGATCTGTCCTTACTCCAACTACACAATTCATTGCCTTCAAGATCGATCTGGCGTAAAGGAAGGATCGATCTTTGTTTGGCAGTAGTTTATGAAGATCGATTTGCCATAGGGATGAGATCGATCTGCTCATGGCTGAGAAAAATTAAGATCGTTCTCCTAGGGAAAGGGATCGATCTTTTCCAGGCAGAGTCACTTTGAGATCGATCTTCTTGGGGAGGAGATCGATCTGCTCTTCAACAGGGGATAGATCTGGCTTGAATAAAGGATTGATCTACTTGCCTTAAAACCTTGGTGTTTTCATTCAGAAATTGCAAGATCGATCTTGTTACCACATGGGATCAATCTAGCCTTCATCTGCAAGCTTCCTATTGCAGTTTTTTTTTCTAGACTTCCAAAGTTAAATTTCCATTCATTTTCTTTCATACTCATTTTACATTTCATTCACACTTAGAGCTTAAAACATCTATTTCTTGAGATTCATATGTAATGTATCTTGTCTGTATATTCCAAAATCATAAACATTACATAGAAATTTATAGGTCTTACATTCCTCCCATCTTTCAAGAAATTTGGACCTCCAAATTTGAACCAAGTCATTCTTCAAAAAGTTGGGGGTACTTCTTCTGCATCAGGTTCTTCAGTTCCCAAGTTGCCTCTCTGTTGAGTGGTGCTTCCAGAGAACCTTTACCAATGAAATTCTCTTTGTCTGAAGTACTTTTTCTTTCTTGTCGAGGATCCAAATAGGTTCTTCTACATAGCTCATGTCTCCCTAGATGTCTAATGGTTCATGCTCGATCATATAGGAGGGATCCGGATTATACTTCCCCAACATCGAGACATGAAAGACATTATGAGTCACGAAAAGGTATGGGGGCAAAGCTAATCGGTAGGCGACATCTCCCACTCTCTTTAATACCTCAAATGGACCAATAAAATAAGGACTCAACTTCCTCTTCTTCCTAAAGTGCACGATACCTTTACTTGGAGACACCTTAAGAAATATAAAATCTCCAGTTTGAAACTCAAGTGGCCGTCTACACACATCAGTGTAACTTTTCTGTCAGCTCTGAGCATCTCGCAATCTATCACAAATAATCTGTACACTCTGAACTGCCTGATCAACAAGGTTGGGGGCAATTACTTTCCTATCACCCACTTCTTCCTAAGCTATCGACGATCTACACATCCTACCATACAGTCATACTAATACTCGCATGATAGCTATTATTGTAAGTAAACTCAACAAGGGGCAGGTGATCGTCCAAGGATTCCTTAAAATCCATTGTACATGCCCGCAACATATCGTCCAAAGTCTGTATAGTCCACTTGGACTGACCATCAGTCTGAGGATGATAGGCGATACTACAATTCAACAGAGATCCCATGGCTTCTTGGAAATGAGTCTAAAATTTGGAAGTAAACCTGGAATCTCTATCAGATGTAATACTCACTGGGGCCCTATGCAGTCGAGCTATCTCTCTGACATACAATTCTGCTAAGGCACTCAAAGTATTCGTGCTCTTGATGGTAAGGAAGTGGGCACTCTTAGTTAATCTGTTTACTATCACCTAGATTGCATCATGACCTCTCCGGGTCCTCGGTAATCCCATGATAAAGTCCATGGTGATATGCTCTCATTTTCATTTAGGCACTGGCAAGGACTTAAGTAATCCTCTGGGCTTTTGATGCGCAGCTTTTACCTATTGACACACCAAACACTTGGCCACAAATTCTGTCACTTCCTATTTCATACCACTCCACCAATACACCTTACGCAGGTCTTGCTACATCTTAGTACTACCTGGGTGCATGGTGTAACGGGAACAGTGAGACTCCCTCAAAATTTGCTGCTTCAAGGTATCATTGCTCAGGACACAAATACGACCCTTAAACCTCAACAATCCATCATCACTGACCGTAAAATCTAACTACGGGGTCTTCTTAGCTTGGCTAACCAAATCCAGTAGCTCCTGATCACTTCTATGTCTAATTCTAATCTGATCCAACATACTGGGCTCTATCTGTAGGCTAGCCATAAATTCGACCTCGCTGCCTCAATTCGTATCCTGAGTCCGATGAACTGTTCCAATAGATCCCATTCCCTGATCATCATAACAGAAACCATGTTTTTTCTGCTCAGGGCATCAGCAACTACGTTCGCCTTCCTCAGATAATATAAACTCTCATAGTCATAGTCTTTAAGGAGCTCCATCCATCGTCTTTGTCTCATATTAAACTCCTTCTGGTCGAAGATATACCTCATACAGTTACGGTCAGTGAAGATCTGAAATCTTTCTCCATACAGATAATGCTACCAAATCTTTAAGGCAAACACCACTGCACTAATTCCAAATCATACGTGGGGTAGTTTCGCTCATGGTCCTTTAGCTGCGTGATCAATAAGTGACTACTCTTTTGTGCTGCATGAGTAGGCACCCCAAACCCAGATGGGAAGCATCACTATACACTGCGAAGACTCTAGATCCACTCGAAATCGTTAAAATGGGTGCTGTAGTCAATCGTTGTTTAAGCTCTTAGAAAATTTGCTCACACTGATCTGACCATATAAATGGAACGTCCTTGCATGTAAGCTTAGTCAAAGGAGCTATAATCTTGGAGAATACCTTGACAAACCTCCTGTAATATTCTGCAAGTCCCAGAAAGCTTCAGATTTCTTTAACTGTTCTCAGTCTCTCCCAATTAAGTACAACCTCTACCTTGGACGAATCAATTGACACTCCGTCCCTAGATACAATGTGGCTAAGGAAAGCTATCTGATCTAACAAAAACTCACTTTTACTGAGCTTTCCATATAACTACTTGTCTCGGAGTATATGAAGCACAATCCTCAAATATTGTGCGTGTTCCTCTTGGGATCGAGTATATATAAAGATATCATTAATGATGACTATCACAAATTGATCTAGACAGTCTCGAAATACCTCATTCATTAAACTCATGAAAGCAGTAGGGGCATTCGTCAAACCAAATGGCATTATTAAGAATTCGTAGTGGCCATAATTAGTTCTGAATGCCGATTTCAGAATATCCTCTTTTCTGATTCTTAACTAGTGATAGCCCAATCTTAAATCAATCTTAGAAATACAGAAGCCCCTCTCAACTGATCAAACAAGTCGTCTATCCTTGGTAAGGAGTATTTGTTCTTCACCGTAGCCTTGTTCAGTAGTCTGTAGTCTATACACAATCTGAGGCTACCATCATTCTTCCTCACAAACAAAATCGGAGCTCCCCATGGTGACACACAAGGTCTAATAAAACCCTGGTCGAGCAGCTTTTGTAACTGTTTCTTTAACTCTTCCAATTCAACCAATGCCATCCTATAGGGAGGTTTAGAGATTGGCTGGGTATTTGGTACTAAATCGATAGTGAACTCCAGCTC
The DNA here is from genome assembly GCA_033439115.1 of Firmiana major. Taxonomy (NCBI): domain Eukaryota; kingdom Viridiplantae; phylum Streptophyta; class Magnoliopsida; order Malvales; family Malvaceae; genus Firmiana; species Firmiana major. Next base: position 6,842,548 of record CM065912.1, read on the forward strand.
TTTCTCCGGTGGTAAACCCGGTAACTCATCTGGGAACACATCCAGAAACTCGCATACTACTGGTATGTCCTCTATCCTCAGAGGTTCCTAACTGATATCAGAGATGAGTGCTATGCAACCTTCACATCAATAATCTAATCAGCATTTTCAAGAAATCATAATTATATCAATAAGATTTCTCACAAAAATCTTCACACATTTTCATTCCTTAACATTCAAACATACACTAAACTTTTCAGGTATGGAGAAAGTTACAGTCTTAGTTTAACAGTCTAGACTCACACGGTTGGTCGCTAATCAATCCATCCCTAAAATCACATCAAAACCACACATATTTAATAATGCTAGATATGCTAACATCACTTTAGCTCCCACCTTAATCTCACATTTTCTACACACCATATCAGTACTCTATGATTCACGCATGGGTCTACTTACATGTAAAATATGAGCTAGCGGTTTAGGTTCTAAATTCAATTTACATGCAAAGTGTACTGAAATAAAGGAATGCGTGGACCCTAGGTTAAACAATACATGAGCCTCATGATTACAGACAAGAAGTGTACCTCGTATAGCCTCAGATGAAGTGTCTGTAGTCTCCTTGTCCAAAGTTATACACACCCCTCAGTGATAGGCCTCTTTCCTTTATCAGCAGCCGTGACCCATCTCTGAGGGATCACTCTCTGTAGCTATTATCGAGGAGGCTCTTAAGGATGTGGTCTCTGTGGCTTCTGGCAATCCTTCACCCTGTGACCCATGTCCCCACACCTGAAACATCCTTATAGTATCCAAAAATAAGTACCTTCATGCGGTCGACCACAGTCTCTACAGATCTTAGTGTCGAGTCTGACACCTCGAGGGGTCTCCATAGTAATGAGAGGAACTCTGGGTCTATCAACTCTCCCTTTAGGTCCCTCGACCATTTGCCTCTTAAAAGAACCCCTTCTGAAGTTGGTGTGGGCAGCTGCAGGTCTCTTACCCTTATCCCTGGTTATCACTTGGGACTCAGACTGAGACTGTATCAACTCTAGTCCTCTCTCAACTTCCTGTGCCTGTTTTCGAGCATCATTAAACTCAGTAATGAAGAGCCCCATCAATTTATCTCGAATGGTTGGTCTCAACCCATAAACAAATCATTCTGTTCGGCGCTCCTTGTCCTTGACAGTCACCAGATCATATCTCATCAAAGCGGTGAATCGATTCTCATATTTATCGACTGTCATGCTGCCCTGTACTAGATTTAGAAAATCTGCTTTAATCTTCTTCTGAGAAATGCAAGGGATATACCAGGTCCTGAAGGCTAACTAAAAAGTCTCCCAACTGATCACTAGATGAATGGAAGTCAATATACTATAGGTGGTATTCCACCAACATCGAGCTTGTTCCTTAAGCATGTAGGTACCCATACTAACCCTCTCTGCATCAGTGCATCCTAGAAAGTCAAAGATTATCCTCATCTTTATTAGCCACCCCTCCGTCTCGGCTGGACCCTTCACCCCTTTAAATGTTGTCGAATTTATCTTAAGAAAGTCCTTCAATCGGCTCATATTTCTATCATCGAGCCTGGTCTGTGCTGGGGATTGAATGACGGGTGGCACTTGGTTAGTCTTTATAGGTGGTGGGGGCGGATCCTGTGGTAGTGTAAGAGTCGGGGTAGGTGTGGTACCTGAGGCATTAGCCCCGAAATGCTACGTAAATAACGCTGTTATCTACTCGAACCCCTGTCGTGCATCCTTCTCTAGCCGATTAATTCGAGAGTTTGGACTCTCAGGCTATGGTTCAGGTGGTGGAGGTGGCTCTGCTTGCCTCCGGGGACAACCTCATTTTTTCCTCATATCTTATCTCTTATGTACCTGTGTGTACACATTAAACATCAGTTAAAATTTTAACTGTCAAATTCAATTCATAACCAAAGAATTACAGACAATTGAGAAGTAATCTATTTCTAATTACTCAACAATAGTACTAGGTAACCTTAGCTCTGATACCACCGAATCTGTGACAACCCGACAGCGCGAAAAATAGGGCTGATTTAGAATTTTTCTTAGTTTAAATTCCTACTCAAGGTGCATTCCTGTGCAGTGTTAGTTAATTTATTTCTCTCTCATCAATCAATATCCCAAGGATCTCTCAACATCCACATTTACTTAATTAAATATCATGACATCAAAAGAAGTCTACTTCTCCATTCATTTACTAATACCATTCTGATTACATCCCAATATTACTCAAATACAAGTGTCTGTATTACACAACTGTCTGGATAAAAACTGAATTGAATTATACCTCTTGCGTGTACAAGCAATAGCCTGGGGAGATTCTTGTCCACCAGCCTATGTCATGGATGCCGCAGGTACCAACGCTCACTGTAAATAATCTGTAGGGGGAGGAGAAAGGGGGTGAGCTTCCACACGCTCAGTAAGGAGTGCATATGAGCTTTAAAAATCATCATTAAGGCATAAGTGTAATAATGGCATAATTCACATGATTATAAATACGTGATTAAAATCACAGTTTGTCAAAACATCTTTATCTCATTTCACAAGATGTCATATCTCAAAATAATTATAGAGACTAGGCATAGTATAAACGTCATGAAAGCAATCATCATATCACACCATATCATAATATCATATCATATCATCCTCAATGAGGGCATCCTAAAACAAGGGAATCATCTACCTGTGGTAAGACTTGGGCCTAGCAAAGCCTCGACGTCAACGAAAGCGAAAATATCTCAATGCTACCAGGGCAGGCATTTCACGTTACCAAAATGGAGGTGTCTCTCGTTACCAAAACAGAGGCATCTCTCATTACCAAAATGGAGGCATCTCACATTACCAAAACAGAGGCATGGCAAGACCTGAGCCTAGCAAAGCCTCAACGTCAACTGTCATTTTTATGTAGAAAATAGTTTCGCCTTCACGTAGAGCTCATGATAGTTTTGCTTATAAATCTCTTTTAAATAAAAAGATATATTTTCTCACAAATAACTCAAATCACAAAATCGAGCTCAAATCAGTAAAACATACACTCAAGTGATAAATCTCAAATTAAACACTTTTCTCAATAAGTATGCTCATTTGTAAACTCATTTTATTCTACCAAAGCATTTTCATCAGTAAGGAAATACATATGCACAAAAGGTTGCATCCCTTACCTCTTGCACCTTGGATAGTGCAATATTCCCATTTCACGGACTAGCTCCGACTCACGAGTCAAATTCCTGAATTGTCCAAATAACGTCAAAACATTAATAATTTCTCATTATATAACTACTTCACACTTCTATTCATCCAAATCTAAAATGGGATCTTTCAGACCCTTATTGATTACATCCTCTAGTCTCTTGATTTTTCACTTATCCAGTTTATAAATCGGGTTCCTTCGGTATTAAATAAATATCCAATAGCCTTAGTTTAATCCATTTATTCATGCATTTTATTAAACATCCTAGATGCACATTTTCTTAAGTCCATCAAATTTCATTAGTTAATCATACCAAACCATCTCACAATCATGCATATAACATCACCATCACCATAGTACATTCATTCCATCATTATTTCAATCTATAGTTCACTTTCTCACACTAAACCCATTTTTGATTATGGTTAGGTCATGATATTCTAGGTAGTTTCAACCAACAATACATACACCAATCAACCCATAATAATATCTAGATAAACATACTTGAAGTTGGTGTATTGAAATCTTACCTAACTATAGTTTTCACTTTTTTTTGCCAAATGTGGGGAGAGATTCTTTTTCTCCTTCAATCCTTCGATTCAACCTCTAGTTTTCAACTATATTATTCTCCTCCTCTTAAGTAACAACTTTGCTTAAATAAATTTTTCTCAAATCTCTTTGGAAGGTGTTGAAAATCTAGAGAGAGAAAGCTAGGTTATTGCTCAAACATGAAAGGTTTTCAAAGTTCAGGGGAAGAGGCTCAAATGGTCGGGCTTTATATAGAATTGGCCTAATGAGATCGATCTCTTAGGGTGGGACATCGATCTGCCCTTACTCCAACTACACAATTTATACCCTTCAAAATCGATTTGGCCTAAAGGAAGGATCTATCTTTGTTTGGTAGTAACTAATAAAGATCGATCTGCCATAAGGATGAGATCGATTTGCTCCTGGTTGAGACAAATCTCCTAGGGAAAAGGATCGATCTTTTCCAGGCAGAGCCACTTTGAGATAGATCTTCTTGAGGAGGAGATCGATCTGCTCTTCAACGGTGAATCAATTTGGCTTGAATAAAGGATCGATCTACCTGCTTAAAAACCTTGGTGTTTTCATTTTGAAATTGCAAGATCGATCTTGTAACTGCATGAGATCGATCTAGCCTTCATCTGCAGGCTTCCTACTGTAGTTTTTTTTCCAGATTTCCAAAGTTAAATTTCCATTCATTTGCATCTATACTCATTTTACATTTCATTCACACTTAGAGCTTAAAACATCCATTTCTTGAGATTCGTATGTAATGTAACTTATTTGTACATTTTGAAATCATAAATATTACATAGAAATATACAGGTCTTACAGTAGTGATGTTATTAAGCACGTATATATGAGTGCAAGATAGTTTTCTGAAATACATGTGTTGGAATGGACTTAAGAAAGACTAAGGTCCAATGAGATGTAATAAAGACAAATGAATGTGAAAAAGGGCTAAATGCATTGATTTGAGATTCATGCAAGTGAAAATTTAGTAGATTAAGGTATACTTGTGTGAATGGTTATCTACAGCTTTAGAGTTTATATTGGAAGCTGATCGGACTGTAAAGTTTAGCAGCACCGAGGAAATGAGGTCTATGAGATCTGATAATTTTCTACATATCTAAACTGTGTAATGAGAACATGAAGTGTAATTGATTGAACTAAATGTGATGTACTCATATATTCAGGTTGTATGGAATGGAATTTTAAGTGATAAATGGGAAATGAATGAGAATTAATCAATAAAGTAAATTATGGCTATTACCTATGGGGATTTTATGTTAAGTGTTCGGCTAAGTGTGAAACTATGAGGCCAGATCGATCTTGGAAAAGAGAGGACTGATCTAGTAGACTAAAAGGACAAGGAATGAGGAAGTTAAGTGAGCAGATCGATCTCCAATGGAAGAGGATCGATCTCCAAAATGACTCTGTAATGAAGATATCGATCTCATGAGGAAGAAATCAATCTCAGGAAGAATTCTATAAGGATAAGATCGATCTCCTTAAGGGGCAGATTGATCTCATAAAGTCATTAAGAGATCGATCTCACCCCACGATAGATCGATCTCCTAGGCATAAAACTACCCTAAAACATTCCCAAATTCAAATGCAGATCGATCTCATTAAGGGCCAGATCGATCTCCTACCCTCCGTCTATAAAAAGACCCCTGTGTTTTTCTGTATTTCATCTTTTCTCTCTCTTCCAAACCTCTATTTCAATCGCACCCTAGCTTTCTCTCTCTTCCAAAGCCCCATTTTTTATCTAAATCGAAGATTGTGGCAAGAGGAAAAGTTATTCCTCATCCAAAGGGGAGCAACCTGCTTGGAAATCGAAAGACGGATAGAATCGAGGCAAGAGTTGAGCACTCCACAAGTTGGGTAAATTTCTAAACTTTGATCTTGGATTTTAGAGTGATTTTGGTGATTATGGTTGTAGGCATTGGGATTAAATAGTTAGAAAATGGTTAAGGATTGATGAAACTATGATATTGTTGGAGTAAAGGTAACGTTAGGCAATCTGTGGTAATTTAGGATTTTTGACTATAAATGTGGAATTGAGGCAATAAGGTGAATTTAGCATGGAATATGGTATGAGAAATGTAGAATTTTGAGATGTAGTGGATGAGAATGTGAATTGTGATAGAATTGTGAGAATTGAGTTATTTGAGGTGTTAATAAGAAATATGAGCAAATATGTGCTCGATGAGGTGATTGAGATAAATTACTGATGTTTTAACATCGTTTTGACAGCGCGGGAGTTTCAGAGTGGAATGCGAGACTAGTCCGTGATACAAGGGAATAATTTCACTATACGAGGTGCAAAGAGGTAAGGGAAAACTTAAACTCGTTTGTGTGTGGGTTTTGTGACAATATTGTAGCATGAATTATGATTTGAGAAAACAAGCATGTTTTATGAGTTGTGAATGAGTATTGCACACAATTTTATAGTCGGTTGGGGCCCAACTTTTATGAGTTACAAACTAAGTGTGAAAATGTTTTACAACAGTTTTGTGTTTAAAACGTGAAAAGAGATTTGGGCTCTACATTAAGGTGTACTGAGATTGAGAAATGTGTGCGTGGTTTTGCTGGTTGGAACTCGATTTTAACATGTTTGTGTTGAGTACACAAATGTTTTAAATGAGATTTATGAGAGAAAACTATTATGAGTTCTACGTGAAGGCAAGACGTTTTATATGATAATAGCTAATGATTGAGACTTAGGGGTGTCATGTTGAATACACATCAGGCATTGCTTTAGTAGCATGTAAGGCCGATATTATTCCCTGCTTTGGTAGCGTTAGGAGGCATTGCTTCGGTAGCATGTAAGGCCGATATTATTCCCCACTTTGGTAATGTTGGGAGGCATTGCATTGGTAGCATGTAAGGTCGATATTATTCCCCGCTTTGGTAGCGTTGGGAGGCATTGCTTTGGTAGCATGTAAGTCCGATATTTCTCCGTTTTTGGTAACGTGAGATGACCCCATTTTGGTAACGCTGGGTGGCCTTGCTTTGGTAGCATGTAAGACCGATAGTGTGCATGAGAAGAAGCATTGCTTTGGTAGCATGTAAGGCCGAGCCTTGTTTTGGTAACTCGTAAGTCCAATATACCATATACACGACCATATTGTCAACATTTCCCTCTTTTGAGGATGCCTGAGATTAGGGATGTAAATGGGTAGTGTATAAACGGGTACCCGATACTACCCGCCCCGTTTAAGTCGGATTCGGGTACCGATAAACGGGTTTTAATCGGGTTCGGGTAGTAATTTCACTACCCGTGACGGGTTCGGGTAGGGTTCGGGTAGTATCCCTCGGATACCCGGTACCCGAACCCGATTAATGTAATCGGGTTATTAATCGGGTTCGGGTACCCGAACCCGGTACCCGAACCCGTTTATTTTTTATTACAAAATATAATTTTTAAGGTTGTGGGGACTTGAATCTTCATTTTTTAATCTTTATACAATGAACTTGTCAAGTAAATTATAACTTATATTTGACATAATGGGTTCTAAAAAATATTTATACAATAAAATTGTATGTCTAAAAAAAATTAGTAATTAGCATAATAAAAATAGTTATGAAATTAAAATAATTGATTATACTTAAAATAATAAGTTTTAAAATTTTAAATATAATGTACTAAAATTAAATTAAAAAAATCATAATTAGTTAAAACGCAATTCTTACACATTAATAATTAGTCATTTGCATATATGATATCAATTCATAGTATACTTATATGATACAAATTGTAATTAAAATTGTAATTTTCAATTTTAATAAAACATTGTTGACTAAAAAAATTAATAAAAAATAATAATAAAATAAATAATTATGAAATTAAATTGGGTTAGTTATGCTTAAGATAATGTCTTAAAATTTTAAATACAAGGTACTGAAATTGAAATAATAAAAGTTTCATATTTAGTTAAAATCAAATTCATATATATATATATATATATATATATATATATACACACACACACACACTAATATAGTATTTGTATATGATATAAATTATACTTAAAATTGAAATTATCAATTATAGTAAAACATTTTTTAGTCAAAAAATTAAAGAAACATTATAATAAAATAATTATGAAATTAAATTAGTAAATTATGTTTAAGATAATAAGTATTTAAATTTTAAATATAAACTACTGAAATTAAAATGATAAAATTTTCAAATTTGATTAAGATGTAATTCTTGCAAATTGACCATTTACATGTATTATATATAATCCTAATATAGTACATGCATATGATACAAATTGTATTTAAAATTGAAATTATCAATTATAATAAAACATTGTTTACTCAAAAAAATCAATGATTCAAATTAAAATTTTAAGTATATGATAAATTGATAACTTCATATTATAGTATATGATATTATAGTATAATTATAATATATGATATTATAATATATGATCATTTACATATATGATACTATAGTATATGTATATGATACAAATTGTAATGAAAATATTAATTATCAATTTAAGGTCTACATATTTTTAATCATTTAATATTATTATCATTGATTAAATTAATTTACATTACATAAATATATCATAACTTCATAAGAAATCAAATGTATCAAATTAGAAATACTATGGTATATATTATGCACTCATAATGGTTTCAAGTTACTTGTTGAACTATTAAAGTTTGTTTAATTATGATGGAATATGTATGTTTTTATTTAATTTTATGTTTTTGATTTTTGATGTTAGAATAATTTTTTTCATAGTCGGGTTCGGGTTTCGGGTTCGGGTTATTAAACGGGTTGTCAAAATATTAATTGAATAATCGGGTAATTATGCGGGTTCGGGTTTTTAACGGGTAGTGCAAAATTTATTCGGGTAGGGTTCGGGTAATTGTTTAAAAAATTAATCGGGTAATTATAGGGTTCGGGTTTTGTAATTATTAATCGGGTTCGGGTTCGGGTAGTCCAAAATTAACGGGTACCCGCCCCGTTTACATCCCTACCTGAGATGCGCACCCAAAGGAGAATTATATTAATGTGCCATGACGAGTTTCATATGAGTTTTCTTGCCTAGTCTCCTTTTTATACACATGAGTTTGTGTTTTGTGGCTGTGCCACGTGCATTTCTATTGAGGTGATTTTTATCACGATTTGATGAGAAAAGCCATTATTGCATTTTGATCTCCACATGCTTGTGATTGTACTTTGTACTGAATTATGTACTCTCATGTTTTACATGATTTTTGAGAATGAGATGAGAATGATGTTTTATTTAGTCATGCTACATTTTTATCGAGTTTTCAACTACAAAACAAATGATTTTGTTGTGCAAATACAAAACAAATGATTTTGTTGTGCAAATCATTAATTGTAAAGAGTCCCTTACCTCCTTACTGAGCGATTTAGAAGCTCACCTTGTTTTATCTTCCCCTCAGATTTCTTCAAGTAAAGAGAGTTCCCTGCGACTTACGGAGTAGTGGTTAGTGGAGGACTTGAGCTTCAGGCTACATAAATTGTGTTGAGGTAGAATTTACATTCATGTACCCAGACTTATGTTGTATTTATAGACACTCGATGTACTATGATGTATGGGATGTATTAGGATTAATTAACCTTGAATTGAGTAATTTATATGGGATGATGTATAATAATGAGATAATGGGATCCTGAGGTATAATTGTGTATGACGATGTATAACACTGCACAGGAATGCACCCTTAATTGTGAATGGATGAATAAAAAGTTTTAAATTTGCCATATTTTTTGCTCTTTCGGGACGTCACAGAGTTTTCTTAGTATTAGAGCTTAGGGTGTTTAGTACTGTCAGTGTCGATCAAGTGAATTATAATACATCCCAAGTGTCTGTATAAGTCTGGTCATGAACTGAAATTAAGGATTGAAATTTCAATCAAGTTTGATATTTACGCGTAAGAAATGAGTTAAGATTGAGAATGAGTAGACGACGAGGTCGTTCGAGAAGGCAGGCAAAGCCACCTTCGCCACTTGCCCCACAACCAGAGAGTCCTAACTCTCGATTTAATCGGATTGAGCATGATGTGTGGCAAGGTTTTGAGCAAATGGCAGCGCTATTCACGTAACATTTTGGAGTTAATGCTTCGGGTACTACTCCTACACCACCACAAGGACCCCCAGTACAGATGGACTTGGTACCTCCTGTTACTTTGCCCAATGATAGGAGCATGGTCTGACTGAAGGACTCTTTAAAAATGAATCCACCCGCATTCTGAGGGAAAAAGGATCCTGTAGAGGCTGAGGAATGACTAACTGAGTTGAGAGTCATATTTGACTATTTGGGATGCACTGATGCTAAGAGGGTCAGTATGGGTGCCTATATGTTGAAAGGGAGAGCTCTAGATTGGTGGGGTACTACCCAAGGTATTCTGATTTCCAGCTAGGATGTGATTAGCTAGAAAGAATTTCAGGCGACCTTTAGAGCCCAATTTGTACCACGAGTTGCTCAGAGAAGGCAGCAAGCAGAGTTTTTGAATCTGGTACAAGGCGATATGTCTGTAGATGATTATGAGAGTCGATTTATCGCTCTAATGAGGTATGATCTGGAAACCTTCAAAAATGAAGAGCTTCGCACTGAGAGATTCGTGTATGAATTGAACCCCATCATTAAAGATCGATTGATAGGGCTATGTATTACAGAGTTTGGAGATGCTCTGAGACGAGCACAAGAGATTGAGAAGGGAATCGAAATTGTGCAATCCCAGAACGAGTTCAGTGCTATGACTAGGGATAAGGGCAAGAGGCTAGCGATTTCCCAGGCAGATGTTCGGAGAGGTTCCTTCAGAAGAGGAAGGATTGAGGTATAGAAGGGCAAATTTGAGAGATCCAGAGCTTATCCCATCATTAGAGAAACCCCTCGAGATATCAGGCCTGAGATAAGGGTTTATCGAGACTGTGGCCGACCGCATGAGGGAAGTTATACTAGGTTGATCTGTGGATGTTTCAGATGTGGAAACATGGGTCACAGATTAAGAGATTACCCTCAACCTCAGAGACCACATGCTCCGGAGCCTGCCAAACCACAACCTCAAAGAGTAAATCCCCAGAGACGACCATTGCTGCAGAGAAAGGAAAGAAGCCCATTACAGTGGGACGTGTGTTTGCTTTGGACAAGGAGATAGCAAACAGTTCAACAGAAACTATAAGAGGTATACTCTCTGTCTGTAATCATAAGGCTCATGTGTTGATTTATTCAAGGTCCACACATTCGTTTATTTCTGAATATTTTGCATGTAGATTAAAATTGAAGTTTGAACCTCTAGAGTATGTACTACATGTAAATACCCCTGTGCATGAGTCCCAGAGAACTGAATTAATTTGTAGAGGATGTGAAATAAAGGTGGGAGATAGAGTAATATTAGCAGATTTAATAATGTTAAATATGTATGGGTTTGATGTAATCTGGGAATGGATTAGCTAGCAACCAATCGAGTGAGTTTAGACTGCTACACTAAGATTGTAACCTTCTCCTTACCTGAACCTTACAGTGTACGTTTGAAATATTGAGCAAGTAAATGTGTGGAATTTTAGTAAGCAAGTTGAAATCTTGATGTTGTTTTTGAGGGTACTAAATTTGAGTATTCATGTGAAGATTATGAAACATTCATCTCATATGATGATCGAGAACATCCAAGTGAGGATATACCTGTGGTGTGTGAATTTTTGGATATTTTCCCAGATGAGTTGCTAGGTTTACCACCAGAGAGAGAGAGCTGGAGTTTATCATTGATTTGGTACCAAATACTCAGCCATCTCTAGACCTCCATATAGGATGGCCCTAGTGGAACTTGAAGAATTGAAGAAACAACTACAAGAGCTGTTGGATTAAGGGTTTATTAGACTAATGTTTTATCGTGGGGAGCACCAGTTTTATTTGTTAAGAAGAAGGATGGTAGTCTCAGACTATGCGTAGACTACCGATTATTGAATAAAGCCACGGTGAAGAATAAATACCCATTGCCCAAGATTGATGACCTACTTGATCAACTGAGAGGGGCCTCAGTCTTCTCTAAGATTGATTTGAGATCGAGCTATCACCAATTGAGGATTAAGGAGGAAGATATTCCGAAGACGACGTTCAGGACAAGGTATGGCCATTATGAATTTCTAGTGATGCCCTTCGGATTGACGAATGCCCCTACAGCCTTTATGAGGTTAATGAATGAAGTGTTCAGAGGCTATCTAGATAGGTTTGTGATAGTCATTATTGATGATATCTTGGTGTACTGTCGGTCTTATGAGGAGCACGCATAGCACTTGTGGTTAGTACTTCAGATACTCCGAGATAAGCAATTATATGAAAATCTTGGTAAGTGTGAGTTTTGGCTGAATCAGATAGCTTTTCTTGGTCATATACTTTCAGCGGAAGGAGTATCAGTGGATCCAAGTAAAGTAGAGGCTATGCTTAATTGGGAAAGACCGAGGACAGTTACAGAGGTACGAAGCTTCTTTGGTTTGGCAGGGTATTACAGAAGATTTATGAAAGGATTTTCCAAGATTGCAGCTCCTTTGACTAAGCTCACACATAAGGAGACTCCATTCATATGGACTGATCAGTGTGAGCTCAATTTTTAGGAATTGAAGAGGAGATTAATAGTGGCACTTGTTTTGACTATTCCTGAGGGATTAAGAGGATTTTCAGTGTACAGTGATGCCTCGCATCAAGGATTGGGGTGTATACTCATGCAGCATGGAAGAGTGGTCACTTATGGATCGCGATAATTAAAAGATCATGAGCGAAATTACCCCATGCATGATTTGGAGTTAGCCACTGTGGTATTGGCCTTGAAGATCTGGCGATACTACTTATATGGGGAAAGATTCCAGATCTTCACTGAACACAAGAGATTGAGGTATCTCTTTGATCAGAAGGAGTTAAACATGAGACAAAAGAGATTGATGGAACTACTTAAGGATTATGACTACGAGATTCTATACCATCCGGGTAAGACGAATATAGTTACTGATACCTTGAGCAGGAAGTGTATGATATCTACTATAATGATCAGGGAATGGGATTTATTGGAGCAGGTCGTTGAACTCTGGATAGGAGTTAAAGAGGTAGAGATTGGATTTTTGGCTAGCCTATGAATAGAGCCCAAGATCATGGATTAGATTAGAACTGGGCAGCATAATGATCAGAGGTTGATAGATATGGTCAGCCAAGTTGAGCAGACTTCACAGTCGGATCTCACAATCATTGTGGATGGATTGTTGAGATTCAGAGGATGGATTTGCATACCTGACGATGATACCCTGAAGAGACAGATACCGAGAGAATCCTACTGTTTGTGATGCACCATGTACCCAGGGAGTACTAAGATGTATTGACATTTGAGAAAGGTGTACTGGTGGAACGGTATGAAGCAAGATGTGGTAGAGTATGTGGCCAGATGTTTAGTATGCCAGCAAGTGAAAACTGAGTATCGGAAGCCCAAAGGACTAGTACAGCCTTTACCTGTACCTACATGGAAATGGGAGCATGTCAACATGGACTTTATTATAGGTTTATCGAGGACCCGGAGCAGTCGTGACGCTATATGGGTTATAGTGGATAGACTGACAAAGAGTGTCCACTTCCTTGCCATCAAGAGCACATATACGGTGGATGCCTTAACTGAGTTATATGTCAGCGAGATAGCTAGATTACATGAGGCTCTTGTGAGTATTACTTCTGACAGAGATTCTCGATTTACTTCCAGATTTTGGACCCAGTTTCAGGAGTCCATGGGATCTCGATTGAGTTTTAGTATCGCCTATCATCCTCAGATAGATGGTCAGTCAGAGAGGACTATTTAGACCCTAGAGGATATGTTGAGGGCGTGTACGATGGATTTTAAGGGATCTTGGGATGATCACTGCCCTTAGCAGATTTTATGTACAATAATAGCTATCATACGAGTATTGGAATGGCTCCTTTTGAGGCTCTATATGGTAGGAGGTATAGATCCCCTGTAGCTTGGGAAGAAGTGGGTGACAGAAAGATAAATGCTCCTGAACTTGTTGAACAGGCTGTACAGAATGTGAAACTCATATGTGAGAGATTACGGGCTGCACAGAGTAGGTAGAAAAGCTACATGGATGTGCGTAGACGACCACTTGAGTTTGATGTTGGTGATGCAGTATTTCTGAAGATATCACCAAGTAAGGGTATCATGAGATTTAGAAAGAAAGAGAAATTGAGTTCTCGATACATTGGACCATTCAAGATTCTTGAGAGAGTGGGAGAGATAGCCTATAGGTTGGCATTACCCCCATAGATATCCAAAATACACAACGTCTTCCATGTGTCCATGTTGAGGAAGTACCACCCGGACCCTTCTCATGTCATAGAGTATGAAAAGATGGACATACAAGAGGACATGAGCTACACCGAAGAACCTGTTCAGATTCTCGATAGAAAAGAGAAGGTACTTCGAACTAAGAGCATCCCATTAGTGAAAGTTTTGTGGAAACATCACTCAATGGAGGAGGCGACTTGGGAATTGAAGAGTATCATGAAGGAGAAGTACCCCCATCTGTTTGATGAGTCGAATTAAAATTCGAAGGACCAAATTCTTTTAAGGTGGGAAGGATGTGAGATCTGATAATTTTGTACATATCTAAACTGTGTAATGAGAACATGAAGTGTAATTGATTGAACTAAATGTGATGTAATCATATATTGAAGTTGTATGGAATGGAATTTTAAGTGATGAATGGGAAATGAATGAGAATTAATCAATAAAGTAAATTATGGCTATTACCTATGGAGATTTTATGTTAAGTGTTCAGCCAAGTGTGAAACTATGAGGCTAGATTGATCTTAGAAAAGAGAGGATCGATCTAATAGACCAAAGGGACAAGGAATGAAGAAGTTAAGTGAGCAGATCGATCTCCAATGGAAGAGGATCGATCTCCAAAATGACTCTGTAATGAAGAGATCGATCTCATGAGGAAGAAATCGATCTCATGAAGCATTTTGTAAGGAGAAGATCGATCTCCTCAGGGGGTAGATCAATCTCATGAAGTGTTCTATAAATAGAAGATTGATCTCCTCAAGGAGCATATCATTCTCATAAAGCCATTAAGAGATCGATCTCACCCCACGACAGATCGATCTCCTAGGAATAAAATTACCCCAAAACGTTCCCAAATTCAAATGCAAATCGATCTCATTAAGGGCCAGATCGATCTCCTACCCTCCGTCTATAAAAGGACCCCTGTGTTTTCCTGCATTTCATCTTTTCTCTCTCTTCCAATCCTCTATTACAGCCAAACCCTATCTTTCTCTCTCTTCTAAAGCCCCATTTTTCATCCAAATTGAAGGTTGTGGCAAGAGGGAAAGTTGTTCCTCATCCGAAGGGGAACAACATGCTTGAAAATGGAAAGACGGATTGAATCGAGGCAAGAGTTGAGCACTCCACAAGTTGGGTAAATTTCTAAATTTCGATCTTAGATTTTAGAGTGATTTTGGTGATTATGGTTGTAGGCATTATGATTAAATAGTTAGGAAATGGTTAAGAATTGATGCAACTATGATTTTTTTGGTGTAAAGGTAACGTTAGGCAATTTGTGGTAATTTGGGATTTTTGACTATAAATGTGGAATTGAGGCAATAAGGTGAATTTAGCATGAAATATGGTTTGAGAAATGTAGAATTTCGAGATGTAGTGGATGCGAATGTGAATTGTGATAGAATTATGAGAATTGAGTTATTTGAGGTGTTAATGAGAAATATGAGCAAATATGTGCTCGATAAGGTGATTGGGATAAATTACTATTGTTTTAACATCATTTGGATAGTTCGACAGTCCCAGAGTGGAATGTGAGACTAGTCCGTGATACGGGGGAACGATTGCACTATACGAGGTGCAAAGAGGTAAGGGAAAACGTAAACTCGTTTGTGTGTGGGTTTTATGACAATATTGTAGCAGGAATTGTGATTTGAGAAAACAAGCATGTTTTATGAGTTATGAATGAGTATTGCACACGATTTTATAGCCGGTTGGGCCAAACTTTTATGAGTTGTAAACTAAACATGAAAATGTTTTACAACAGTTTTGTGTTTAAAACGTGAAAAGTGATTTGGGCTCTACGTTAAGGCGTACTGAGATTGAGAAATTTGTGCGTGGTTTTGTCGGTTGGAACTCGATTTTAACATATTTTGTGTTGAGTACACAAATATTTTAAATGAGATTTATGTGAGAAAACCATTATGAGTTCTGCGTGAAGGCAAGACGTTTTATATGATAGTGGCTAATGATTGAGATTTAGGCGTGTCATGTTAAATACACATCAGGCATTACTTTGGTAGCATGTACAGCATATATTATTCCCCGCTTTGGTAGCGTTGGGAGGCATTACTTTGGTAGCATGTAAGGTCGATATTATTCCCCTCTTTGGTAGCGTTGGGAGGCATTGCTTTGGTAGCATGTAAGTCCGATATTCCTCAATTTTGGTAATGAGAGATGCCTCCGTTTTGATAACAAAAGATGCCTCTGTTTTGGTAACAAGAGATGCCTCCGTTTTAGTAACGTGAGATGACCCCGATTCGATAATGCTAGGTGGCCTTTCTTTGGTAGCATGTTAGACCGATAGTGTGCATGAGGAGAGGCATTGCTTTAGTAACATGTAAGGTTGGGCCTTGTTTTGGTAACGCATAAGTCCAATATACCATGTACACAAGCATATTGTCGACATTTCCCTCTTTTGAGGATGCCTTGGATGCGCACCCAGAGGAGAATTATATTGATGTGCCATGACGAGTTTTATATGAGTTTTCTTGCCTAGTCTCCTTTTTATACACATGAGTTTGTGTTTTGTGGCTGTGCCACGTGCATTTCTATTGATGTGATTTTTATCACAATTTGATGAGAAAAGCCATTATCGCATTTTGATCTCCACATGCTTATGATTGTACTTTGTACTGAATTATGTACTCTCATGTTTTACATGATTTTAGAGAATAAGACGAGAATGATGTTTTATTGAGTCATGCTACATTTTTATCAAGTTTTCAACTACAAAACAAATGATTGTGCTGTGCAAATCATTAATTGTAAAGAGTCCCTTACCTCCTTACTGAGCGATTTAGAAGCTCACCCTATTTTATCTTCCCCCTAGATTTCTTCAAGTAAAGAGAGTTCCCTGCGACGTACGGAGTAATGGCTAGTGGAGGACTTGAACTCCAGGCTACATATATTGTGTTGAGGTATAATTTACATTTCATGTACCCAGACTTATGTTGTATATACTGACACTCGATTTACTATGATGTATGGGATGTATTACGATTAATTAACCTTGAATTGTGTAATGTTTATGGGATAATGTATAATTATGAGATAATGTATAATTATGAGATAATGGGATCCTAAGGTATAATTATGTATGACGATGTATGACACTGCACAGGAATGCACCCTTAATTATGAATGGATGAATAAAAAGTTTTAAATTTGTCATATTTTTCGCGCTTCCGAGGTGTCACAAGGTCACGCGACGTGATCAGAGGTAAGGAAATTTTGTATGTAGCTAGAGGTAGCTACACATATTTCAAATAGAATTTTGAGTATTTATATTATATATGGATTTTTGAGTATAGAAAAGTTTCGTTAGGAACCGATAAAGTAAATTTGTGATTTTACCTCGAATAAGGGTAAAAAGCTTAGGAAGCATGTTTGTGACTTAGTTTTGACATTTTTTGACAGTGCATAGATAGACTGGCTAATGTTTTCATGTTATATGCAAAAACAACACGTTATAGTGTCGATTTGATTTAATTAAGTGAATTTCAATTGAAATAAGCTATCTATCGGTTTGTATGAAAACCGATAGTGCTAGATAATATTCGCACTAGATTTTATAAGATATGCATCACATAGTACTTGAGTAATCCTCGTACTTGATTTTAATGCAATTTGTACATGATAGAGTACTGGAGAGTTGCTCGTACTCAGTTTTATTGATTGATGCATGATAGAGTATTAGAGCATTGCTCGTACTCAGTTTTACATGACATAGTGCTGGGAGCATTACTCGCACTAGTTTTATATGACCATATGCACGAGTTCATGCTGGAGTTTACTCGCATGTACCAATTTTGAAAGAGACAGCATGAAACAGCCGTGCTGGGATATTGTGAAGACTGTGTGTCGCACCGATTATAGGCTCGTACGTACTAAATTTTGAGATATGGCCGAGGGTTATCAAAATTATTATCCATGGTATAAGGGCTAAGACCTATGGCAGGCACCCGACTGTGAGGATTGGGTCCATAGAGTATTTTGTACCATGTATGTCACATGAAGTACGATGTACCGTGAGTACACGATGATATAGAGTTGTTAGCTGATGGTTGAGGATTTGACCCACCTCTCATTACAGTAAATGTGAGACCTTGTACACCGAGTACTGTGTTGCCTGGGATCACGAAAAATGAGTTATGATCATAATCTCAGAACAAGTAGTTGCATATCTCACCTTACTGATATTTCTTATTTGAATTGTCACATGAGTTTTTATAAATTGGGTAAACCCGAGGGATGGGTTGAGCCTCGACATGTGACCTTATGTGTGAAAGAGTAACCTGAAGGATGAGTGAGGCCCGAATTTCCATGTTTTTACATGATTATATGCCATCTTTGTTTTGATTTAATTGATATGGCATAATGAAATGTGATTTACAATAATTACATGAAAATGCAATGTTTTGCATAAAGTGCTGAGGTTATTAAACCGAAATGTTTTCAGTTCATATTAACGATTTGTATATATATATTGCATAAATGTTTCAAGAAAGATACATGCTTCAGATGTGAATCGAAAAGGAAATGATTTAATGGCATGAGTATTATATTTTGTAGATAGTGTGGTTATCTACTTGCTTGCCTTATTTCCTTACTAAGCTTTGAGCTCACCCTTTTTTTTCCCCTCTCTACAGAGCGTTCGCAGTAGTTGGAGACGGCTGAGGACTGGTATTCCTTTATCCGCTGCATACCATCTCACGAAAGGTATACACATTCGAACGTTTTGTACTAAACAATGTAAAAACACAGTTATATAAACGAATGTACGTTTGGGGATGTATATGTACAAGTATTTGTATTAATGTATATGAGTTTACTTTTAAGACAAGAGTACTTACAATCAATAGATAATTGAATTGACATGTATGCATGTTGTGAAATAAATGTGGTTGAGGTGACTAATATTGAATCACAGCCCAACAGTTTGGTGTTGAGTTATGACAGAAGGAAAGGTAAGTAAAATGCAAAAAATTTGTGGTGGTTTTTGGTAAGTCACGGGAGGTCGTGATAGAATGGTATCAGAACTGAGTCGGTCTGATGTGAATCGATATTAGTATTTAGGAAAGTGTACATCCTCATATTACTGTTCTTTGTTCAGTTACAATTGTGTATATGAGATGGGAGTTAGACTAATTAATGGTTATGAATGCAGGAAATGAGCCATTATGGCTAATACCAGTGCTAATACCAGCCATGGTAAAGGGGCTAGAGGTAGGGCTCGAGGCCGTAGAGGTAGGCTTGAGACCCGAGATGAGACGACATGTCTCACTCAAATACCAGAGAGTATTAAGGCACACTTCATGAGATTAAAGCGTCGCCTTGAGACTATAGTGGAGTTATTGGCACAGACTTTGCCAGGTGGACAGGGGCAGGATGCAAGGACTGCGCTTAGGGAGGTAGCTGTACCTGGTACGCCTGTACAATAAGCCCAGACACCACACCCTACAGATAGTCCTACATGCTCACCAGCTGAGGACACGCCTTCTCATGTTACTTCACGATAGGGCAGTAGTGCTTTGGGGTATGGTTGTGAACTTGATAGATTGCGATAGTTCCAGAAGCTTGGACCACCTTCGTTTAATGGGGTGAAGAATCCTGTGGTTGCAGAGGATTGGTTGGGAGAGATGGAGAAGCTTTATGGATTCTTTGAGTGTACGACGATCGAGATGGTCGCGTTTGCTGCATTCCTACTGAAGGGATCGACAGAGCATTGGTGGAAGTTCACCAGGGTTATATTGAGAGCACAACACTCAGAGATCACTTGAGATATCTTTCTGGATGCCTTCAGGAGGTAGTATGTACCGGACACAGTGCAACGGAAGCTACAGATGAAATTCTTGGGGTTGAGCTAGAGGACTCAATCTGTGGATGAGTACGAGACACGATTTATATCCCTGGGTAGGCATGACCCTGATACTATGAGTAGTGAGACCAAGAAGGTTCGTAGATTTATTGATGGCCTGAGACCAGTATTACAGTCTAGACTGGTTCCATTTGATATCTCTACCTATGATAAGGCAGTGCGTAGGGCGCAACTCTGTGAGCAAGACTATGAGAGGAATGTCTCTAAGTTCAAGACAATTGGCAAGGGTAGAGACCGAGATAGGAAGAGGCCGGTGAGTGACAGTGCCAAAGGTTTCATATATCGAGGAGAGAGGAGACTCTTCGATAAGAGACCACGGACCGAGAAAGTACAGGAGAAGATTGTCAGATCTCCTGTATATCTGGCTATAGCTCTAGCTAGAGGTGTTGTTAATGGAGGACCGAGGCCTACCACTGAGCAGTGTAGTAGATGTGGTAGATTCCATATAGCTAGACCTTGTACTATTTCCAGTGGATTGTTCTTCATATGTGGGAAGTCAGGGCATATGGTGAGAGTTTACCCAGAGATTATAGATATTGCCCCACAGAAGGGCAAGGAGCTAGAGAGAGTTCCAGCTGATACGTTTGTCCCAAGGAGAAGAGCGACGGCAGAGGAGAAGGGGAAGCAGGTCATAGGATAATGACAAGTACATGACTTGGACCAGGGCACAGCTGATGCTTCATCTGGTGTGATTAGAGGTAACATCTTGATGTATGATTTATAAGCATATGTTTTAATTGATCCTTATGCCACATTAATTTGTATCGCCTTCATTTGCATGTAAGTCAGCAAAGCATGTAGAGCATACACCTTTAAGTAGGATGATGTTGATTAGTACGCATATGGATAATAGTCAGCTAGTTGAGAATGTGATAAATGACTGCAAGTTAAGAGTAGGGGAAAAGGATATGACAACCAATCTAATATTGTTAAGTATGAATGATTTTGATGTAATCTTAGGAATGGATTGGTTATCGTTAAACCATGCTGTTTTAGATTGTTATGATAAGACAGTTATGTTTCTGACCCTTATGACTTATGTTGTAAAGTTTGATGAAAAGAAATGAAAGTAGTAGTTATAGTTACAATAAATAATGTACTATGCTAACTGCGAAATAAAAATATTGAAGGTTTTATGGTGTACATGGTCGATACGAATAAGGTACATATGGAGTTGGCATATATTCCTGTGGTTATTAAGTTCCTATATGTCTTTTCGGATGAGTTACCAGAGTTACCACCAGACAGAGAGATGGAGTTCTGTATAGATTTTAGTGCCTGGTACTGAACCTATTTCGAAACCACCGTATCGCATGGCCTTAGTTGAGTTGGAGGAACTCAAGAGATAGTTACAAAATCTATTGGATAGGGGGTTTATCAGACCGAGTGTTTCGCCTTGGGGAGCATCGATTTTGTTTGTAAAAAAGAAGGATGGAAGCTTACAATTGTTTATAGATTAATGATTGTTGAACAAGGCTACCATCAAGAATAGGTATCCCTTTCCATGCATTGATGACTTGTTGGATCAGCTCTAGGGAGCGCAAGTCTTTTCTAAGATTGATCTGAGATCTGGGTATCATCAGTTGAGAGTTCAGAGTGGAGTCGTGCCCAAGATAGCATTTAGGGCACGTTATGGCCACTATGAGTTTTTGGTTATGCCATTCGGATTAACGAATGCTCCAGCAGCTTTCATGGCTTTGATGAATGATGTGTTCAAGCTATATTTGGATCAGTTTGTTATCATCTTCATCAATGACATATTGGTATACTCGAAATCCGAGGACGAGCATGAGAAACACCTCAAGATTGTATTGCAGACCTTACGAGAGCAAAAGTTGTATGCTAAACTCAGTAAGTTTGACTTTTGGTTGGCACAAATCTTGTTTTTGGGACACTTTATGTTGATAGATGGTGTATTAGTATATCTATCTAAGATTGAGACTGTAGTTCAGTGGGAACAACCGAAGACAGTCTCCGAGATCAAGAGTTGTCTGGGTTTAGCAGGATATTATCGGAGATTCATTGAGGCATTTTTGAAGTTGGCTGCTCCATTGACACGTCTCACTCGAAAGGGTGTAGCATTCGTGTGGGACGATGATTGTGAGGAATTTTCAGCAGTTGAAGCGTTGATTGACCACCACTCCAATTCTCACTATCCCTACCAGCTCAGGAGGATTTTCAGTGTATACTGATGCTTCACATCAAGGACTGGGTTATTTATTGATGCAGGATGGGAGGGTAGTTGCTTATGGATCTAGACAGCTGAAAGACCATGAGAAGAACTATCCGACCCACGATTTGGAGTTAGAAGCAGTAATGTTTGGGTTTAAGGTATGGTGCCACTACTTGTATGGTGAAAAGTTTTAGATTTTTATCAACCACAAAAGCCTCAAGTATATGTTCTCACAAAAAGAACTGAACATGAGACAAAGAAGATGACTAGAGCTTCTGAAGGACTATGATTGTGAGATACTTTATCATACGGGTAAAGCTAACCTTGTAGTTGATATTTTAAACAAGAAGAGCCTTGGGATGGTAACATATATGATGGTTAGGGAAGATGAGTTGCTAGAGCAGTTTGCTAGCCTCAGTTAGGATGTTGTGTCTTTTGACATGGATATGAACTGTATGATTACTAGTCTACGTTTGGAGCCGGATCTGTTAGATAGGATTAGACAGGCTCAGCAAACTGATCCGTATTGCAGTGATGTGACTGATAAGATACAGAGTGGCACAGTGACTGATTTTGAGTTTAGTTATGGTGGACTACTGAGGTTCAGAGGCTGATTGTGTGTTCCTGAGAACCTAGAGCTCAGGAAGCTGATTTTGTTGAAAGCTCATTTTTCAAAGTACACGTTACATCTGGCGAGTAACAAGATGTATCAGAACCTCTGGAAGGTGTACTGGTGGTCGGATATGAAGAGAGATGTAGCAGATTTTGTTGCAAGATGTCTCGTATGTCAGCAAGTGAAGGTAGAGCATCTGAAGCTTATAGGGTTATTCCAGCCTCTACCTATACCGACATGGAAATAGGAGCATATCACCATGGATTTCGTGATGGGTTTACCGAGGACCCGAAGGAATCACGATGCTATATGGGTGATCGTTGATAGACTGACGAAGTCAACCCACTTCTTAGCTATCAGAGCTACTGAAACTCTAAGTTCATTGGCAGAATTGTATGTACGCAAGGTAGTGAGGTTACATGGTGTTCCAGTGAGCATTGTCTCCGATAGGAATTTTCGCCTCACTTTCCACTTTTGAGAACATTTTTAGGAAGCCATGGGAACCCAGTTGAGTTTGAGCATTGATTTCCATCCTCAAACAGATGGTCAGTCAAAGAGGACTATACAGACTCTGGAGCATATGTTGAGAGCATGTGTGCTAGATTTTAGAGGCTCTTGGGATGATCATTTACCACTAGTTGAATTCACCTACAACAATAGTTATCATTCGAGTATCGAGATAGCACCGTATGAGGTGTTGTATGGCCATAGATGTCGTTCCCCTATTGGTTGGGAAGAAGTGGGTGATCATAAGATTTTTGCTCCTAATTTGGTTACATAGGCCTCTGAGGATATCTAGTTGATTATTGAGAAATTGATGACAGCTTAGATTTGACAGAAGAGTTATGCTGACAGGAGACAAAGACCACTTGAATTCGGAGTTGGTGATTCAGTATTTTTGAAGGTTTCTCCCTCCAAGGGTATAGCAAGATTCGGGAAGAGAGGTAAGTTGAGTCCTCGCTACATTGGACCCTTTGAAATACTTGATTGAGTGGGAGATAAGGCCTATAGGTTGGCTTTGCCACCGGACTTATCAAGCGTGCATGTCTTCCACATTTTGATGCTTTGGAATTTATCATCCAGATCCAACCCATGTGATTCGTTATGAGCCATTGGAGCTCAAGGATGATTTGACATATGTAGAGAAATCAATCCGAATTTTGGATAGGAAGGAGACAGTCTTGAGATCGAAGACCATTGGGTTAGTTAAGGTTCTCTGGCAGTATCACACTTCAGAGGAGGCTACTTGAGAGCTAGAGAGTCTGATGAGAGAGAGACACACCCAGTTGTTTGATGATTTACTTGGTTCTAATTTGGAAGACAAAATTTCTTGAAGGAGGGGAGTAATGTAAGACCCGTAAATTTATATGTATTCTTATGAATTCGTGATGTACAGACAAGTTACATTTGATATGAATCATAAGAAATGAATGTTTTTAAGTCCCAAATATGCATGAAATGCAAATTGGCTAGTTAAGCAAATGAATATGTAGTTAACATTGATTTTTTGGAAAAAAAATACAGAAAGAATGTTGCAGATGAAGGGCAGATCGATGTCATTAGCAATGGGAGATTGATCTCATGGCTTGAAATACAGTGCCAAAATATTCTGCAAGAGGGAGATCGACCCCTCATTCAAAGCAGATCGATCTTGGATAGGTTCTGGTTGAGGCAGATCGATCTCTAAAAGGTTCTGAATAGTATAGATCAATCTCTTTTCAAGGGCCAGATCGATCTTTATATGATTTTGTTTGAGCCAGGTCGATCTCATACTGAAGAGCAAATTGATCCTATCTTTTCAATTCTGAAGAGATAAACACATGGTAGATCGATCTCTCGTGGTTAGGAGATCGATCTACAAGGGTAATTCTATATATACTAGATTGCTGCACCTCCATTTCCCTAAGAAACAACCAATCCTTTATTTAAACAAAGTGAAACCTAACCTTCATACTCTAAAAATCATCACCTTTCAATCAGTTTTGAGTGAGATTTGTTTCAACAAAGTTGTTCCTTGTGAAGAGGAGAACAACATAGTTGAAAACTAGAAGTTGAAATCAAGGATTGAAGGAGCAAAGGGATTTTCCCCCAATTTCGTAAAAAGAGGAAAAATCAAGGTAGGTAAGATTCAAAACACCAACTTCAAGTATGTTAATATAGGTATCTTGGTGAGTTGATTGGTGTATGTTTTGTTGGCTAAAAACACCTTAAACTGTTAAATCTCTATGACCTAAAAATTGGCTTGGATGTGAGAAAATGAGAGAAAGTTAACTTGGCATGGATTAAAGGAAGATTTAAGCATGTAGTGATGTTATTAAGCATGTATAAATGAGTGTAAGATAGTTTTGTGAAATACATGTGTTGGAATGGACCTAAGAAAAAGTAAGGTCCAATGAGATGTAATAAAGCCAAATGAATGTGAAAAAGGGCTAAATGCATTGATTTGAGATTCCTGCAAGTGAAAATTTAGTATATTAAGGTATACTGATGTGAATGGTTATCTACAGCTTCAGAGTTTATATTGGAAGCTGAATGGACTACGAAGTTTAGCAACACCGAGGAAGTGAGGTCACGCGACGTGATCAGAGGTAAGGGAATTTTGTGAGTAGCTAGAGGTAGCTACACGTATTTCGAATATAATTTTAAGTATTTATATTGTATATGGATTTCTTAGTATAGAAAAGTTTTGGTAGAAACCGATAAGGTAAATTTTTTATTTTACCCCAATTAAGGGTAAAAATCTTAAGAAGTATGTGTGTGACTAGTTTTGACATTTTTTGATAGTGCATAGATAAACTGGCCAATGTTTTCATGTTATATGTGAAAATAACATGTTATTGTGCCGATTTGATTTAATCGAGTGAATTTCAATTAAAATAAGCCATCTATCGGTTTGTGTGAAAACCAATAGTGCTAGAGAATACTCGTACTAGATTTTATAAGATATGCATCACATAGTACTTGAGTAATCCTCGTACTTGATTTTAATGCGATTTTTGCATGATAGAGTACTAGAGAGTTGCTCGTACTCAGTTTTGTTGATTGATGCCTGATAGAGTATCGGAGTATCGCTCATACTCAGTTTTAAATGACATAGTGCTGGGAGCATTGCTCGTACTAGTTTTATATGACCATATGCATGAGTTCATGCTGGAGTTTACTCGCACGTAACAATTTTGAAAGAGACAACATGAAATAGCTGTGCTGGGAGCCTATGCAGATTGTGTGTCGCACCGATTATAAGCTCGCATGTGCTAAATTTTGAGATATGGTCGACGGCTATCGAAATTATTATCCATGGTATGAGGGCTAAGACATATGGCAAGAACCCCGACTATGAGGATTGGGTCCATGGAGTACTTTGTACCATGTATGTCACACGGAGTACGATGTATCGTGAGTACACGATGATAGAGAATTGTTAGTTGACGGTTGAGGATTTGACCCACCTCCCGTCACAGCAAATGTGAGACCCCGCACATCGAGTACTGTGTAGCCTGAGATCACGAAAAATGAGTTATGATCATAATCTCGAAACAAGTAGTTGCCTATCTCACCTTATTGATATTTCTTGTTTTAATTGTCACATGAGTTCTTATAAATTGGGTAGACTCGAGGGATGGGTTGAGCCTTGACATGTGACCATGTGTGTGAAAGGGTAACCCGAGGGATGGGTGAGGCTCAGATTTCCTTGTTTTTACGTGATGATATGCCATCTTTGTTTTAATTTAATTGATATGGCATAATGAAATGTGATTTACAGTAATTACATGAAAATGCAATGTTTTGCATAAAGTACTGAGGTTATTAAACCAGCATGTTTTCAATTCATATTGACGATTTATATCAATATATATTGAATAAATGATTCAAGAAAGAAACGTGCTTTAGATGTGAATCGAAAAGGAAATGATTTAATGGCATGAGCATTATATTTTGTGGATAATGTGGTTATCTACTTGCTTGTCTTATTTCCTTACTGAGCTATGAGCTTATGCTTTTTTCCCCTCTCTACAGAGCTTCTACAGTTGTTGGAGATGGCTGAGGACCAGTATTCCTTTATCTGCTGCATACCCATCTGAAGAAAGGTATACACATTCGAACATTTTATACTGAACAATTTAAAAGCACAGTTATATAAATGAATGTACGGTCGGGGATGTATATGTACAAGTATTTGTATTAATGTATATGAGTTTACTTTTAAGAAAAGAGTACTTACAATCAATAGATAATTGAATTAACATGTATGCATGTTGTGAAATGAATGTGGTTGAGGTGACTAATATCGAATCACAGTCCAACGGTTTGGTGTTGAGTTATGACAGAAGGAAAGGTAAGTAAAATGCGAAAAATTTGTGGTGATTTTTGGTAAGTCACGAGAGGTCGTGACAGAATGGTATCAGAGTCGAGTTTGTCCGATGTGAATCGGTATTAATATTTAGGAAAGTGTACATCCCCATATTACTGTGGTTTGTTCAGTTACAATTGTGTATATGAGATGAGAGTCAGACTAATTAATGGTTATGACTGCAGGAATTAAACCATTATGGCTAATTCTAGCCATGGTAGAGGGGATAAAGGTAAGGCTCAATGCCGTAGAGGTAGGCCTATTAGATGACAACTCCCACTCAGATACCAGAGAGTATCGAGGCACGCTTCATGAGATTAGAGCGTCGCCTTGAGACTATAGTGGAGTTATTGGCACAGACTTTGCCAGGTGGACCGGGGCAGGATGCAAGGACTGCGGCTAGGGAGGCAGCTGCATCTAGTACGCCTGTACACCCAGCTCAGATGCCACAGCTTACAAATACTCCTACACCCCCACTAGCTTAGGACACGTCTTCTCATGTTACTCCATGATAGGGCGGTAGTGCTTTGGGGTATGATTGTGAACTTGATAGATTGCGACAGTTCCAAAAGCTTAGACCAACTTCGTTTAGTGGGGTGAAGGACCCCGTGGTTGCAAAGGATTGGTTGAGAGAGATGGAGAAGCTTTATGGATTCTTTGAGTGTATGACGTTTGAGATGGTCGCATTTGCTATGTTCCTATTAAAGGGATCGACAGAGCATTGGTGGAAGTCCACCAGGGTTATATTAAGAGTACGACACTCAGAGATCCCTTGGGATATCTTTTTGGATGCCATCAGGAGGCAGTATGTCCTGGACACAATACAACGGAAGCTGCAGATGGAATTCTTGGGGTTAAGCTAGAGGACTCAGCCTGTGGATAAGTACGAGATGATTTATATCCCTGAGTAGGTATAACCCCGATACTATGAGTAGTGAGACCGGGAAGATTCGTAGATTTATTGATGGCCTGAGACCAGTATTACGGTCTAGACTGGTTCCATTTGATATCTCTACCTATGATGAGGCAGTGGACAAGGCGCAACTCTGTGAGCAGGATTATGAGAGGAATATCTCTTAGTTCAAGACAGTTAGCAAGGGTAGAGACCGAGATAGGAAAAGGCCGATGAGTGACAGTGCCAAAGGTTTCAGATATTGAGGTGGGAGGAGACTCTTCGGTAAGAGACCATGAAGAGTATTAGATCTCCTGTATATCCAGCTATAGCTCCAGCTAATGGTGTTATTATTGGAGGACCGAGGCCTACCACTAAGCAGTGTAGTAGATGTGGTAGATTCCATGGAGGTTGACCTTGTATTATTTCTAGTGGATTATGCTTCCGATGTGGGAAGCCAGTGCATATGGTGAGAGTTTGCCCAGAGATTATAGATATTACCCCACAGAAGAGCAAGGAGCCAGAGAGAGTTCCAACTGATACGTTTGTATCGAGGAGAAGAGCGGGGACAGAGGAGAAGGGGAAGCAGGTCATAGGATGAGGGCAAGAACATGCCTTGGACCAGGGCGCAATTGATGCTTTATCAGGTGTGATTAGAGGTAACATCCTGATGTATGATTTAGATGCATATGCTTTAATTGATCTTGGTGCCATGCATTCATTTGTATCGCCTTCATTTGCATGTAAGTTAGCAAAACCTGTAGAGCGTACACCTTTAAGTAGGATGATGTTGATTAGTACGCCCATGGATAACAGTCAACTAGTTGAGTATGTGTTAAATGACTGCAAGTTAAGAGTAGGGGAAAAGGATATGACAACCAATCTAATATTGTTATGTATGAATGATTTTGAAGTAATCTTAGGAATGGATTGGTTATCGTCAAACCATGCTATTTTAGATTGTTATGCTAAAACAATTATGTTTCCTACCCTTATGAATTACATTGTAAAGTTTGATGAAAAGAAATGAAAGTAGTAGTTATGGTTACAATACTTAATGTACTATGCTAATCGTGAAATGAAAATATTAAAGGCTTTATTACGTTCGTGGTCGATAAGGATAAGGCACATCCAGAGTTGGCAGATATTCCTGTGGTTAGTGAGTTCCCAAATATCTTTCCGGATGAATTGCCAGGGTTACCACCAGATAGAGAGATGGAGTTCTGTATAGATTTGGTGCTTGGTACTAAACCTCTTTCGAAACCACCGTATCGCATGGCTTTAGTTAAACCGGAGGAGCTCAAGAGATAGTTGCAGGAACTGTTGGATAGAAGGTTTATTAGACTGAGTGTTTCGCCTTGGGGAGCACCGATTTTGTTTGTGATGAAGAAGGATGGAAGCCTACAATTGTGTATAAATTACAAATTATTGAACAAGGCTACCATCAAGAATAAGTATCCCCTTCCACGAATTGATGACTTGTTAGATCAGCTTCGGGGAACGCTGGTCTTTTCTATGATTGATCTAAGGTCTGGGTATCATTGGTTGAGAGTTCAGAGTGAAGATGTGCCCAAAACAGCATTTAGGACCCGATATGGCCACTATGAGTTTTTTGTTATGCCATTCGATTTGACGAATGCTCCTGCAACTTTCATGGCTTTGATGAACGATGTGTTCAAGCCATATTTGGATCCATTTGTTATCGTCTTCATCGATGACATATTGGTATACTCGAAATCTGAGGAAGAGCATGAGAAGCACCTCAGGATTATATTGCAGACCTTATGAGAGCAGAAGTTGTATGCTAAACTCAGTAAGTGTGAGTTTTGGTTGGCACAGATCTCGTTTTTGGGACACGTGTCGAGGGATGGAGTATCAGTAGATCTATCCAAGATTGAGGTTGTAGTTCAATGGGAACAGTCGAAGACAGTCACTGAGATCAGGAGTTTTTCGGGTTTAGTAAGATATTATTAGAGATTTGTTGAGTGTTTTAGAAGTTGGCTGCTCCGTTGACACGTCTCACTCGAAAGGGTGTAGCATTGGTATAGGACGATGATTGTGAGAGGATTTTTCAGGAGTTGAAGCATCGATTGACCACCGCTTCGATTCTTACTATCCCTACTAACTCGAAGGATTTTCAGTGTATACCGATGCTTCGCATCAAGGATTGGGCTGTGTAGTGATGCAGGATGGGAGGGTAGTTTCTTATGGATCCAGATAGCTGAAGGACCATAAGAAGAACTATCCGACCCACGATTTGGAGTTAGTAGCAGTAGTGTTTGCGTTGAAGGTATGACGCAACTGGTATGGTGAAAAGTTTTAGATTTTTATCAATCACAGAGCCTCAAGTATCTGTTCTCGCAGAAAGTACTGAATATGAGACAGAGAAGATGACTAGAGCTTCTGAATGACTATGATTATGAGATATTTAATCATCCGGGTAAGGCTAACCTTGTAGCTGATGTTTTGAACAGTGAGAGCCTTGGGATGGTATTGTATGTGATGGTCAGGGAACATGAGTTACTAGAGTAGTTTGCTAGCCTCAGTTTGGATGTTGTGTCTTCTGACATGGATACGGACTGTATGATTGCTACTCTACGCTTGCAGCTGGATCTGTTGGATAAGATTAGACAGGCTCAACAGAATGATCTGTATTGTAGTGATGTGACTGATCAGATACAGAGTGGCACAGTGACTGATTTTGAGTTTAGTTCTGATAAAATACTGAGGTTCAGAGGCCGATTGTGTGTTCCTGATGACCTAGAGCTCAGGAAGCTAATTTTGTTGAAAGCTCATTCTTCGAAGTACACGTTACATCCGGGGAGTAATAAGATGTATCAGAACCTCCGGAAGGTGTACTGGTAGTCGGGTATGAAGAGAGTTGTGGCGGATTTCAAGGCAAGATGTCTCGTATGTTAGCAGGTGAAGGTAGAGCATTAGTAGCCTGTAGGGTTATTGCAGCCTCTACCTAGACCAACATGGAAATGACAACATATCACCATGGATTTCGTGATGGGTTACTAAAGACTCGGATGAATCACGATGCTATATGGGTGATCGTTGATAGACTGACGAAGTCAGCCCACTTCTTAGCTATGAGAGCTACTGATACTCTGAGTTTATTGGCAGAATTGTATGTAGATGAGGTAGTGAGGTTACATGGTATTCCAGTGAGCATTGTCTCAGATAGGGATTCCCATTTCACTTCCCACTTTTGAGAACATTTTCAAGAAGCCATGGGAACCTAGTTGAGTTTGAGCATCACTTTCCATTCTCAGACAGATGGTCAGTCAGAGAGGACTATATAGACTCTGGAGCACATGTTGAGAGCATGTGTGCTAGATTTTAAAGGCTCTTGGGATGATCATTTACCACTAGTCAAATTCGCCTACAGCAATAGTTATCATTTGAGTATCGAGATGGCACCGTATGAGGTGTTGTATGGTCGTAGATGTCATTCCCCTATCGGTTAGGAAGAAGTGGGTGACCGTAAGATTTTTACTCCTGATTTAGTTACATAGGCCTATGAGGATGTCCAATTGATTATTGAGAAATTAAGGACAGCTCAGAGTATACAGAAGAGTTATGCTGACAGGAGACGAAGACCACTTAAATTTGCAGTTGGTGATTTTGAGTTCTCCTTCCAAAGGTATAGTGAGATTTGGGAAGAGAGGTAAGTTGAGTCCTCGCTACATATGACCATTTGAAATACTTGATTGAGTGGGAGATAAGGCTTATAGGTTGGCTTTGAAACCGGATTTATCAAGCGTGCATAATGTCTTCCACATTTCGATGCTTCAGAAGTATCATCCAGATCCGACCTATGTGATTTGGTATGAGCCATTAGAGCTCAAGGATGATTTGACATATGTAGAGAAATCGATCCGGATATTGGATAGGAAGTAGATAGTCTTAAGATCAAAGACCATCGTGTTAGTTAAGGTTCTCTGGCAGCATTACACATCAAAGGAGGCTACTTGAGAGCTAGAGAGTCTGATGAGAAAGAGACACCCCCAGTTGTTTGATAATTTACTCGGTTCAAATTTGAAGGACCGAATTTCTTGAATGAGGGGAAGAATGTAAGACCCGTAAATTTATATGTATTCTGATGAATTTGTGATGTACAGACAAGTTACATTTGATATGAATCATAAGAAATGAATGTTTATAAGTCTCAAATATGTATGAAATGCAAATTGACTAGTTAAGCAAATGAATATGAAGTTAACATTGAAAGGCAGATCGATCTCATTAGCAAGGGGAGATCGATCTCATGGCTTGAAATACAATGCCAAAGAATTCTGCAAGGGGGCGATCGATCCCTCATTCAAAGCAGATCAATCTTGGATAGGTTCTGGTTGAGACAGATCGATCTCTAAAGGGTTCTGAATAGCACAGATTGATCTCTTATCAAGGGCTAGATCGATCTCTATATGATTCTGTTTGAGCCAGATCAATCTCATACTAAAGAGCAAATCGATCCTAGCTTTTCAAAGTCGAATTATGAAGCGATAAGCATAGGGCAGATCGATCTCCAAGGGCAGTTCTATATATACTGGATTGTTGTACCTTCATTTCCCCGAGAAACAACTAATCTTTCATTTAAACAAAGTGAAACCTAGCCTTCCTACT
Organism: Firmiana major; assembly: GCA_033439115.1. Lineage (NCBI taxonomy): Eukaryota > Viridiplantae > Streptophyta > Magnoliopsida > Malvales > Malvaceae > Firmiana > Firmiana major. Next base: position 6,875,109 of record CM065912.1, read on the forward strand.
CTAAAAATCATCACTTTTCAATCAATTTTGAGTGAGATTTGTTTCAGCAAAGTTGTTCCTTGTGAAGAGGAGAGCAACATGTTGAAAACTAGAAGTTGAAATCAAGGATTGAAGAAGCAAAGGGATTTTCCCCCAATTTCGTAAAAAGAGGAAAAATCAAGCTAGGTAAGATTCAATACACCAACTTTAAGTATGTTAATATAGGTATCTTGGTGAGTTGATTGGTGTATGTTTTGTTAGCTGAAAACACCTTAAACATGTTAAATCTCCATGACTTAAAAATTGGCTTGGATGTGAGAAAATGAGAGAAAGTTGACTTAGCATGGATTAAAGGAAGATTTAAGCATGTAGTGATGTTATTAAGCATGTATAAATGAGTGTAAGATAGTTTTGTGAAATACATGTGTTGGAATGGACTTAAGAAAGAGTAAGGTCCAATGAGATGTAATAAAGCCAAATGAATGTGAAAAAGGGCTAAATGCATTGATTTGAGATTCATGCAAGTGAAAATTTAGTATATTAAGGTATACTGATATGAATAGTTATCTACAGCTTCGGAGTTTATATTGGAAGCTGATCGAACTGCGAAGTTTGGGGGTGTGATAATTATATGAAAATAGAGTTATTTATATTTAATTTCTTAATTAACTATTTTAATCCTCATATTATTTTTTTAATTATCCAATGAATTTAATTAAAATTCTCATGTTTGCTGATAAATTAAATCCGGATGAATTTCAGTCATTTCAATAAAAAATGAACTAAAAATGAGCTAAAAAGGAGATTGGACCACTACCATTTTGTCTTGTAGCATGAGTCACCATTCTTCTTGACACATGATTCCAAGTGTCCATATTTTATTCACCTTTGAAGGATAAGATCAAAGAACACCTTGGCCACCTCATGGAAGACACAAGCCATGCCACCTTGCACATCTAAGTGGACAAGAAGACAAATGATATGAAAATATCTCCTCTAGAAGCTAATGGTGTGAAGACAAGTGGTCAAACAATGCCAACTCATCTAGGGTTAAAAATATCATTTGAACCCCCATTTTGATGTGTATAAACAGAAATGGATGAGACAATTTTAGGTAGGAGTTTTTAGGGTAGAGTTTTTAGGCTAGAGTTTTTTTTTTAGTTAGTTTTATGTTTGCTGCTAGGGTTTTAGGTAGGGGATATATTTCTTTTATTTTTTTTTACAAGGTTCTCACGGAGGGTAGGAGCCACCAAAAATGTTCTCGGGTTGGCAAGTTTCCATTCCTTGTATTTGGCACATTTAAGCTCTTTAATGCATAGTTTTATTTCTTTTCTTTAGTTTTTGGTATCTATGATCATTTTCCAGCCCTTACAATATTTTTGTGATCCTCTTTTCTGAATCTTTTAGTTGTTCTTAAGCTTGAGTTATATCTATTTTGGTAAATGATGGCATTGAATATGGGAGCATGGAAGCATGGTTAGTGACAACAGCTGCATGCTTCTGTCTTTTGCTGCATCTTTTAGTTGTTTCTTAGTTTAGAGTTTTATTTATCTATTTTTTTACCTTACTGGTTTAAATTAAAACTTTCTGCGCATTTGTTGTTGCGATCTCTTTCTCTTTCGTGTTCTTTTTCTCTGTTATCTCTTTATACTGATTTTTGGTTCTCTGACCTGTGGTTGGATTCCTGGCTACTTGTTGGGTTCTTTCGTGCTTCACATCCGTTTTTTTCTACATTTATTTTCTACTTTTCTATGTTAGTTTCTGCACTCTTTTGGGATTGCTCTGCTCTGTTTTCAGTTCTAGCTACTATTTTGCTTTTCTAGTTCTTCAATCTTGAACGATATCTATGTTGTTCTACTTCTTGTCGCTGTTGTGCTGTCTTTTCAGAGAGGGCATGAAGTGTGGATTTGGTTCTCGGTTTCATTCCAGTTTTCATGTTTTGTTTTATATTTACTGCTTTAGTTTCTATTAGCTTAACTTCTTCTTCTTTTTAATGTTGTTGTTGTTGTTCGATTTTGTTGTTTCTTCAAGCAGCCATTAGCTTCCTCTGTTCTGCTCTATTCCTTGTCCCCTTTACTGTTCTATAAACTTGTTTGCTAGAGTCGAGGTTGCTGCATGAAAGTGGAGGACGCTGGAGGCTGGTGACAGTGCCCAGAAGTCTCCTATGTAACTGCATTTTCCTTTAGTTTCGGTTATTTCTGTCTTCAAGCTTAGTCCTTTACTATTTTCAATTCTTTTAGAGTCGTTTACTTAGCTTGGTAGGTTTACATTGAAGCTTTGTCTAAACATTTTGATTTTATTAGAAAGTTATATATATATATATATATATATATATATATCCTCTGTTCAAAGTTTCATGCCCTTTATAAATCTTCATCTATTCTCGTTACTGCTTGAAGCTTTCTTTTATTTATTCTTTTCCTTCTTAAGCTCAAGGTTTGGTTTAGATTTAAGGTAATTAAGTAAGATTATTGGTTCCATGCTATTCTCTGCTTCAATTTTGCACTGTTTGTTGCTGAAGCGTGACTTCCACTGCTGCCGATTGTTGAAAGTCACTAGCAGTTTGGCAAGGCGTGGCTATGTTACGATCTAAAGCTTATGCCTGGGTGTACAAAACGGTACAGGAGCTGACGCAGGGATGTACGAGTTTACAGGTCTATTGCAGGGAATGTGGCCAGTAGCTGAATCAGCAGCAGGAGTGCAGAACAGGCGTAAGGTTGGAGTACGTTGCTGAAGTAGGAGGGAGTACAGTGCAGGAATGTGGAGGTTGGTCGGTACTTGGCATGGCAAGCTTGAGGAGCGTGGTCTACGTGGCTGAGTTTAATTTTTTATTTTATTTTTACAATTTGCATTATCATGTTTTCATATTAATTGTTAGATGTTAGTTTTTCTTTTATTACTATTTGTTAGTTTAGGAAATAGTATTAGTAGGTAAATTATGATTCTTGAATTAACTTGCGCGCTATCTTAATTTTCTTTGCCTTTTAGTTTAAGATTTAATTTTAATTGTAATAATATTTGATTTTTGAATGCAATAGGATTTAAGATTTGATTTTAAGTGTAGTGCTTATGTATTGCATTTTAAGTTAGTTTACGAGTAAAATCATTTTATGCATCTTTAGGATAGCTTTCATTTTAAATTTTAGAAATCCAAAAATATTTTATTTCTCATGCATCATTTAGAATAGATTTTATTATTTATTTAGGCATTTTATTAATTTAGTATTATGTAAAGTTATATATAATTTTGGGTCATTAAATTAGGTATTTAGATTTAAAGTTATACTTAGGAATTTTTAAAATTTGTATTAAAACTTTATTTCATTAGGCTTTAAGTTAGATTATTTTGTATTTTTATTTTTTCTTTTCTTAATTAGATTAAATACATGCAAATGTTAATTTCATATTAGGATTTTCTAGTTTTAATCTATTTATTTTTAATCTATATTTCTTATATTTGCATCTTTAGTCAATTTACACTAATTAATTCGAGTTTTAGTATTTTCTTTCTTTTGCAGATTCTCACTTTTATTTTGCTTGGAGTTCTGTGAGTAATTTTTGGTCTATTTTGCTTCATTTTAGTGTTTTTATTATTTTCCTTGCTTTCCAATATTTTCAAATTAAACTTTGTAGATCACTCTTTTAATATTCATAATTTGCTAGGATATACTTAGGGTAAAATTAATTAGTATTTAGTTAGGCTAACTGTGTTTCTCTGTGGGATGATAATCTGGGTCTCAGTTCCCTTTATTACTTGTGCGACCCGTGTACTTGCGGTATACACGTCTAGGAAGGACGCAATCAAGTTTTTGGCGCCGTTTCCAGAGAGCCACGCTTAGCCATTGACTAATATTGACGAAATTATGCTTAGCTATACTTCTAGTTTTGTACATACTTGGGTTGTAAATATTTGGAACCTTAATTTAGATTAGTTAATTTCCTTCCTTAAAAAAAAAAAAAAATCATTCCTTAGGGCTTCTGGATGTCTGCATGCGTAAAGCCAAAGAACTTTGATTGGTTTCCTTTAGATCCTGAAATAGAAAGAACACTTAGAAAAATAAGAAAGGACTCTAGGAAAATAGTAGCTCCGCTTCAAGACAAGATGGCTAAAAACAGAGAGATCAGGACTGTGGGAGACTTTGTTGTCCCGACCATAGGAGGTTACTACACTAGCATTAGGCCACCAGTTGTCCCAACAAATAACTTTAATATTAAGCCTTCGATCCTCCAAATGATCCAAACTTCACTTCAGTTCAGTGGGCTTCCCCATGATGACCCACATGCTCACTTAGAGCAATTTCTAGATCTGTGCAACACTTTCAAGCATAATGGACTCTTGGACGATCCATTTAGGCTTAGGCTATTTCCTTTCTCTCTTAGAGACAGAGCTAGACACTGGTTGACCTCTTTACCTCCTTGATCCATATCCACCTGGGATGAGTTAGCCCATCAGTTCTTAGCCAAGTTCTTTCCTCCTTCCAAAATGGCTAAACTACGTAGTGATATATCTTCCTTTGCTCAATTCGACTCTGAGTCCCCTTATGAGGCATGGGAATGATACAAGGACCTTCTTTGGAAGTGTCCCCATCATGGTCTGCCCTTATGCTTCAAGTCCAAACCTTCTATAACGGACTCACTAGCCAGAATAGGACCATAGTCGATGCTGCTGCGAGTGATAATTCTATTAAAATAGAATTATTTGTGCTTAATTTCTTAATTAATTATGTTGATACCAATATTATTTTATTAATTATCTCCTCAATTTAATTAAAATTATCTTATGTGCAGGTAAATTAAATCCGAATGAATTTCAGTCGAAAATAGGCTGAAAACGGGTTAAAAGGAGATTGACCACTACCATTTTGCTGTCTGAGTCACCATTCGTCTAGACATGTGTGATGTCGGGTGTTCGTATTTTACTCGCCTCGAAAAGATAAGATCGGCGGATACAGTGCCTACCTTCTGAAAGACACACGTCGGGCCACATCGTACAACCAAGTGGACTAGAAGATAAATAACGTGAAAATATCTTCTCTACAGCAAATGGAATGAAGACAAGTGGCCAAACAATACCAACTCATCTAGGATTAAAAATTACATTTGTACCCCCAATTTTGTGTATAAATAGAATACGATGGGGCAATTGCAAGAAGAGTAGTTTTTTTTAGGGTAGCTTTAGCTCTTAGGTTAAAATTATTGCTAGGTTTATTTTCCCTTTGTTTTCTTATTAGTTTTTCTTTTATTTGATCATTGGCAGCCATTTATTTTACTGTTCATCACAACTTAAAATTTTCTTCAATGAAAAGTTTCTTTTTTTTTTCTCTAGTTCATTTTCATTGCTGCTTTTCATTCCCTCTTTACTATTGCATCGGGTTGTTGAAGGGGCTGGTGACAGCAGTGCATCCTTCAACCCTTTCATGTTTTTCTCTAAATTTTCCATCGATTTAGACATAAGCTTGCTTACTATTGCATTTTTGCATAACCCGTTTTACTATCTTCAATTTATTATCATGTTTTTATTGTTTTCATTTACTATTATTTGGGTATAGCTTGAAACACTCTGTTATGGTTTGATCACTACTGCCAGTGTCTTGTTCTGGTGCTTTGATGTTGATTTGATGCTAGGCATTGTTCCCGCGTTAATGGCACAGTGGAACAATGGTAGGCTGAGCAGAAAATGAAGCAAGGCGTGGCCACTGTTGCTTTCTCACTTCTCTGTTATTATTGCTCTAATTTCTTTTAATTCCTGGTTTCGTTATTCTACTGCAATGATGTATTTTTCTTTTCTTTGAACTTTACCTCTTTACACAATTAAACCACACTGTTTCTGCATTGCTGGTTCCCTTAAACCGTGGCTAGTGGCGAGGAGTTTGCTGGTTGTGGTACAGGTGTCAAGATGTCTTCTTCCCTCCTGCAATTTCTGTCCATTTTTACTGTTGTTCATCTCGGTTTCTGCATGAGCTGTGTGATAGTGTGCCGGCTGTTGAAGCTAGTATAACTACTGTTGACCAGTGCAGATCAAAGCAGTAATGGAATGCTACTGAAGATACGGGCTATAGTCACACTCTGTTTCACGTTTATGTTACTATTGAAAGCTTTTTATTGTTTCTTTAGTTCTCGGTTGCAACAACAAAACTTCATTCAAGTTTCTTTTAATTTCTCTGCACTAGTTCTTTTTATTTTGCAGTCTGTTTCTGGTTAAATCCTTTCTTTTCTATTTCAAGTTTTGTTTTAGGTTTACTAGTGTTCTTTTGTTGTCTTTCTTTTCGTTGCTTTAGTTCTCTCAGTTTACTTCCTTGCTACTTTAAGTTCTGTTAATTCATTTTGTTTCCACATCTCCTTTTAGTTTATAGGACAGTGGTGTGGCTGCTACGGGAGGAGGCTCAACTAGTGACAAACTGTGTCTTCCCTGCTTCTGCTGTGCTTACTGGTTGTGTCTCTGGTGTATTCTGTTGTGCTGTGTACGATAGCTGTTGGCTGGGTTCGGCAGAAGGCATAAGCAGGAGACAGCAGGAGCAGAGGACAGTACCAGCTACATGGTTGTGCTGGTGCAGGGAATGGAAAACAGATGCTAGAGGCATAGCAGGACGTAGCGAGCAGCTGACCCGTGCACATGGCAGTACATGCGTGAGGAAATGGTTGGGAGTGTTGCTGCTAAAGGAGGCTACTATGAAGGATTGTTGGCGATAGAAGTACAGAACAGGTGTATGGCAGGGAGTACAGTAGGAACGGGTACAATACAGTGCGTGAAGCAGCTGTGTGCATGGCAGAGCAGTGCATGACTTTGTTTAATCTTCAGATTTCACTTTTAAGTTTTGTTTACAATAGATTAGAAATTTATATTTATTAGTAGTTAGTATTAGTTTAATGTAGTGCATTTTTTTACTTAGTTTGGATAATGTCTAGTTAGTTAATTAAATTAAATATGTTTAAGACCATTAGATTTAATAGCTTTAGATTCTAGTTTAGATGAAATTTTAATTTCTTTTTATGCATTTGAAATGTTAGTTTAATTATTTTCATCCATATATTTAGGAGTTAAGTATTTTTTATGCATCACTTAGAGTAGATTTTATCTTTAACTTTGGTATTTTAATTAGTTAGTAATTATTTGTTGCTTTTTATATTTGAATTTTATTTCATTAGACTTAGGTTAGATTAATTTGTATTTTTATTTTTAAATTAATTAGGTTAATTACAAGCACATTTTATTTTTATCTTAGGATTGTCTAGTTTTATTCTAGTTAATTTTATTTCTTTATTTTCTTAATTGCATCTTTAGACTATTTACACTAATTTTCGCTCTATTTTATTTATTTTATAATTTTCATTATTCTTATTGTTTTCCAGTAATTTTAATTTAAAGCCTTGTAGATCACCCACTGAATTTTCATAATTTGCTAGGATATACTTAGGGTAAAATTAACCGGTACTTAATTAGGCTAATAAGATTCTTTGTGGGATGATAATCTAAGACTCAAATCCCATTATTACTTGTACGACCCGTGCACTTGTGGTTAACACGTCTAGGTAACTTAGGATGGGCAATGTCAGCAGGAGGAGCTTTGATGTGTAAGACGGGGGAGGAAGCTTATAGTCTGTTGGATAAGATGGCAGCTAACAATTATCAGTGGTCATCAGAGAGGTAGATACCTAAGAAAGCTGCGGGTATTTATAAGTTGGACACACTTTCTACCTTAACTTCTCAAATTACCAATCTCACACAGAAGGTAGAGTCTCTTAGTACCCAGAATAGTTCTGCCAATAGTCCCAGTCCTGTTTTAGCTATCCAAAGTCCCTTCATCTCATGCACTTTGTGTGGTGGTACACAGTCAATTGATAGGTGCCCATTAAACTCAGAGTTTGTTTAGTACATTGCACCACCTCAAAGGCAACAGAATAATCCATTTTCGAGCACCTACAATCCAGGGTGAAGGAATCACCTTAATCTTTCTTAGAACCAAAATCAGGGGCAGTCTTCTAATCACAGACCTATGGGGTCCCCTGGTTTTCAGGTTCCACCTATTCATGTACCACCACCTCAATAACTTCTACATCATCAGTCTAATCATTCTCACACCCACATCAGTTTTAACATCATCCACCACCACTGCCACTTGTGCAGCCCCAACACTTATATGCACCAGCAGCTGCAGCTAAGAAGAAGCCTTCACTTGAGGAGATGTTCATGACTATCCTGCAGAATCAAACTACCTCTATTAAGAACCTGGAAGTCCAAGTTGGACAGATAGCTAATGCTTTCAGTCAGCGTCCACAAGGGACCCTCCCCAGTAATATCGAAGCTAACCCTGTCAGACAAAGGGAAGGTAAGGAGCATGTTAAGGCCATAACCCTTAGGAACGACAGAGAGTTAGATGATCAACATGACAGGTCTAGTCTTGTTAAGCCTACAGTGGCAGAGCCCCTAGGTTCTAAAGAGATAGTTCAAAAAGAGCAGAAACAAGATGATCAGGCTGCAAAGAAAACTAAGTCAGGCACTTCTTCATCTTCTTCTTCACAGCCTTCCTCCACCTGCTACCACTACACTTCCTCCAATTAGACTCCTATTACCTTTTCCTCAGAGGTTCCAAAACCAGAAGCTTGATCAGAAATTTGTTAAATTTCTTGAGGTGTTTAAGAAGCTTCATATTAACATTCCTTTTGCGGATGCTTTAGAGAAAATGCTCAGTTATGTGAAGTTCATAAAGGATATCCTCTCGAGGAAGATAATACTAGATGATTATGAGACAATGGCATTTACTGATGAGTGTAGTGCCATCATTCAGAGGAGAGTACCCCATAAGCTCAAAGATCCAGGCAGTTTTATCATACCTTACACAATAAGAGATTAGTTCTTTGGTAAAGCCCTATGCGATCTAGGATCTAGTATTAATCTCATGCCTTGGTCCATATACCAGAAGTTAGGAGTAAGAGATGCAAAGCCTACCATAATAAACCTTTAATTAGTTGACAGATCCATTAAGTATCCGAAGGGAATCATTGAGGATGTCCTAGTTAAGGTGGACAAGTTCATTTTCCCTGCAGACTTCATTATGTTTGATATGGAGGAAGATAGGGAAGTCCCCATCATTCTAGGTAGACCCTTAGCTACTGGTAGGATATTGATTGATGTACAGAAGGGGGAATTAACCATGAAAGCTCAAGATCAGGAAGTGACATTTAATGTTTTCAAATCTTTGAGGTTCCCTGATGACTCTCAAGATTGTTTTAGGAGTGACATTGTAGATAGAGACATCACCGAGGAGTTCTCTAAGATACACCCATTTAACCATTGAGAAGCTTCCTTGGTGAGATCAGTTAATCTTAAGGAATACAATGAGGATGATGATGATGTTTATGAGGCTTTACAGTTGTTAGAGGTTGCTCCCCTCGTAGAGATTGCCCAGTTTGAGACTTTAGACACTTCATCTACTCCAACATTAGATGTCTCTCCATCCACCAGTGATCCTCCAGCTTTAGAGCTTAAGCCCTTACCCTCACACCTTAGATATGCTTATCTAGGTGAGTTCTCTACTAGGTCGATGATAGTGTCTACTGCTCTCTCCATTAATCAAGAGGAGAAATTACTACAGGTTTTGAGAGAGCACCAGAAAGCTATAGGCTGATCTATTTCTGATCTCAAGGGTATTAGTTCCTCAATATGTATGCACAAGATACTGTTGGATGCAGGGTATAGGTCGTAAGTAGGGCACCAGCGTAGGTTGAATCCTGTGATGAAAGAAGTCGTAAAAAAAGAGATAATTAAGTGGTTAGATGCTGGGATTATATATCCCATTTTTGATAATGCCTCGGTAAGCCCAGTTTAATGTGTCCCTAAGAAATGATAGATGACTATGATTGAGAATGAGAACAATGAGCTCATACTTATTAGGACTGTCACTGGTTAGCAAGTATGTATGGACTATAGGAAACTTAACAAGGCCACCAGGAAAGACCACTTTTCTTTACACTTTATTAACCAGATGCTAGATAGATTGGCTGGTCATGAGTTTTACTGCCTACTGAATGGGTACTCTGGGTATAATTAAATAGCTATAGCCCTAGAGGACCAAGAAAATACCACCTTCACCTGTCCCTACGGGACGTTTGCTTTTAGGAGGATGCCTTTTGGCCTACGCAATGCACCTGCTACCTTTCAGCGTTGCATGATGGCCATATTTCATGATATGGTGGACGATTTTCTAGAGGTCTTCATGGATGATTTTTCTATATTTAGGGATAGCTTTAATCTTTGTCTGCATAACTTGGCACTTGTTCTGAAAAGATGTGAAGAAACGAATTTGGTGCTTAATTGGGAGAAGTTTCATTTTATGATTAAGGAAGGTATAGTGCTTGGGCACAAGATATCTATTAGAGGGATAGAAGTGGATAGAGCTAAGGTAGAAATCATTGAGAAATTACCTCCCTCTACCTCTGTTAAAGGATTTAGTAGTTTTCTAGGCTATGCAGGATTTTACAGAAGGTTCATAAAGGACTTTTCCCAAATTTCAAAGCCTTTGTATAACCTTCTGAAAAAAGATATTGCATTCTATTTTTATGAGCATTTCTTAGAAGCATTTAAGACTTTGAAGGAAAAGTTAGTGACAGCCTTTGTAATCATAGCTCCGGATTGGAGTTTACCTTTTGAGCTAATGTGTGATGCAAGTGATTATGTAGTTGGGGTTGTACTTGGATAAAGAAAAGGAAAAGTCTTTTATGTTATCCATTATGCGAGTAAGACTAATAATGAAGCCCAGTTAAACTATGCTACTACCGAGAAGGAGCTATTGGCTATAGTGTTTGCTCTTGATAAGTTTCACTCCTATCTTATTGGCACTAAGGTGGTAGTATATACTGATCATGCTGTCATTAAGTACGTAGTTTCCTAGAAGGATGAAAGCTTAGATTGATTAGATGGATCCTCCTACTGCAGGAGTTTGACTTGGAGATTGGGAATAGGAAAGGGACAGAGAATCATGTTGTTGACCATTTATCTAGATTAGAGAGTGGACTTAAAGAAGATGGTACAGTAATTAATGAGTCCTTTCCTAATGAGCAGTTATTTACTTTTGGGCACTCCAATTTGCCCTGGTATGGTGATTTTGTGAACTATTTGGTGAGCAATGTGATGCCACCAGATTTGACTCCTATCAAGAAAAGAAGTTTTTGAGTGATGTCAAGTATTTTGTGTGGGATGAGCCCTTTCTGTATAAGCAATGTAAAGATCATGTTTTAAGGTGGTGTGTTCCCATGGAAGAAGTAGAGGATATACTTAGACATTGTCATTCTTTTGATTATGGAGGGCATTTTGGAGGAGAAAGGATAGCTGCTAAGGTTTTACAATGTGGATATTACTGGCCCACCTTGTTTAAGGATGCCCACTACTTTATGGTGAAATGTGATAGATGTCAGAGGGTAGGTAATATTTCCAAAAGAAATGAGATGCCTCTGACAAATATTTTGGAAGTAGTGCTTTTTTATGTTTGGGGTATAGACTTCATGGGACATTTTGTTCCTTTATATGGGAATCTCTACATTTTGGTAGCCGTAGATTATGTGTCAAAATGGGTTGAAGCACTGCCTTTATCAACTAATGATGCCAAGGTGGTGATCAGGTTTTTGAAGAAGAATATTTTCACGAGATTTAGCACACCTAGAGCCATCATTAATGATGGGGGATCCCATTTTTGCAACAAGAGTTTTGACGGGATTTTGAAGAAATATAGGGTCAAGCATAAGGTAGCCACTGTTTATCACCCATAGACTAGTGGTCAGGTAGAGTTATCTAATAGGGAGATTAAGGGGATATTAGATAAGACAGTGAATCCAAGTAGGAAGGATTAGTCCATTAGTTAGATTATTCAGTTTGGGCCTATAGGACAGCCTTTAAAACACCTATAGGGATGTCCCTTTATCAGCTTGTTTATGGTAAAACTTGTCATTTGCCAGTGGAGCTTGAGCATAAGGCCTATTGGGCCCTTAAGAACTTGAATTTCAATTTAGATGCAGTAGGGGAGAAGAGGCTGCGACAGCTTAACTAGTTAGATGAGTTTAGGTTACAAGCATATGAGAATGCCAAGCTCTATGAGGAAAAGACTAAGCGATGGCATGATTAGAAAATAAAGGAAAGACACTTCGAGCCAAGCCAGCAAGTATTGTTTTTCAATTGTCACTTGAAGTTGTTTCCAGGAAAGCTTAAGTCTAGATAGATATGACCTTTTACCATTACATAAGTATTCCCTCATAGAGCCATTGAGATCATGGATGAGACCCTGAAGCAACCCGTTAAAGTTAATGTGTGTAGACTTAAGCACTATTTTGAGGAAGGATTTGACCGTCAGCATTCCGTCACCACTTTGGCTGATCCTTCTGCTTCTGATCCTGCTATTTGGCTGCACTTCATTTGAGGTTGCTTTAATTTTCTTTTCATTTCTTGTACAATTCTTTTTCTCTTTTTTGTTGCTTCTTTCTTTGTTTCTTGTATAGATACCATTTGCAGCAGCACGCTCTCATCAAGCTTCACATATTCTTCATCATCAGATAAGGGAGTATTCTATTCTTGAGCTTTAATTCTTATATTATCTGCACACTGAGGATACTGTGCACTTAAAGTTTGGGGGAGGGGATTCACTTGAGCATTTTTAAAAGTTTTTGGGCAGAATTGCAAAATTTTACGAAAATATGAGCTTATATAGTCTGGAGGAGTACTTAACATGTGGTTTTTCCCATTTTCTGATGATATAACCCCATGATTTAGTCTGACTTTGATTGAATAAGAAGCATGATTGTAGGAAAAGCATGAAGTTGAATTCTTGAATTTGTCTTGATTCTGATTGTGATTTCCTCATTTTATGCACATGTCATATCATGAATCTGTGTACTTATTTAGAGAAAGCTTATGTGGACATAGGATTGCATTTGTTCAGTTGATTTTGTGCATAATATACTAGAATTTTTTTGATCTTCTCTTGAAGTGAAATATTAGATCATACTTAATTAAGGAAATGATTTAGGTCATCTTTGAACCGTTTGAGCCTTTCTAGCCGTCCTTGTACATATTTTACCCCTAATCACCCATTTGGGCCAAATAAGCTTTTCTTTGTATATAAACCTGCACATTTTTCCTTAGCTTAAGCACTCTTTTCCTATCTCTTACCCCGAAAGGGTGTAATTTCACTAGGATATATTTTGAGCTATGTACATATGGGTTATAGGTGATAGTGAAATTGAAAAAAAAAAAAAGGAAAGAAGAAGAAAAAAGAAATACCAAAATAGAATAATAATGCTTAGCAAAATAAATAAGTTTGTGGGAATAATTATGAGCTCTTACATCAAAGATCCTAGAAGTAACGCATGTTGAGAGGTCATTAAACCTAAATCGACTTTACCATACATTAACACTGGCCTCACATTACAAGCTGAATAAAGTCCTATTGATCTTTGGTTAACTGTGACTACATTAGTGGAGAGAGAATTGAAAATCAAACTTATGTGAATGATCACTTGTCATTGACTTTGCATTTACTGTGTTTGCATAATTTGATCTGGGTAATATATTGTGAAGTGGCTTTGACATTTTCACACACACACGAGGAGTCCAATTTGGGTTAAGACTTATGATTGAATGTGTAAGACGCTGTATATGTATAATTGTATATATGTACATAGAAATGTAAATGGAGTTATATTATGAATTCATTAGTGAAGTATATGTGATGTAAGTCCATAAGTTAATTTATACACTTGTAATAAGAGTTGTGATTGTACGTACAACTTACATTATATAGGAACATGAAGAAATAGACTTAAACATGTGGAGAATGGAATATGAGTAGTATGGTAAAATGGAAGGAAGATTGCATAAGTTGTGCACTTCCATTTGGATTATATCAGGTACCTTTTGGATATACAAAGATTCTACACAAGTTTTAATGTGTATGAAGTATTATTGGATGCCATTTTCAAGTCTCAAAGATGATTGGATAAGAAAATGACTATGGCAGCAAATTAAAGTTGTTTTGGTGTAAGTACCTGCAGAAAACTGTAGTAAGATTTGGAAATATGCAGGCCAGATCGATCTCATAGGATGAGAAATCGATCTAGAAGAGCTAAAATGCTCTTATTTTGAGCTATGGAATAGGACAGATCGAACTCCAAAGGAGCCAGATCGATCTCCTAAACATTCTGTAGAATGTAGATCGATCCTTAATGGAACAGATCGATCTCCTTAGCTCTCTGTTTGGGAGTAAATCGATCTCAAGCTTCGACAGATCGATCTCATGCTTGAAAATACCGTGAAAAAGAGGAAATTAAGGGGACTAGATCTATCTCCACCTAAGGAAGATCGATCTCATCAAGTTGAATCTATAAATAGGAGCAGTTGAAATCTGGAAATCATGAAAATAACCATTCCATCTCCATTCCGAACCCAAAACCTAGATTTTTCTCTCTAAATCCAGCAATTTTTAGTAAGATTTGAGGGAAAGCTATTAGAGATAAAGTTGTTCACATCGAAGAGAAGAACAACTTAGCTTAGAGGCATTTTCCCCATTTGTGGATTGAAGGATCAAGGTGCATTTCCATTTAGAGCAACGAGGAAATCAAGCTAGGTGAGTTTCTAAAAAAACAACTAAGTACATTGTTAAGCTATTGATGTTTGGGGTTGATTGGAGTGCTTAATATTGTTAGAAAGTATCTCTAAAATACATTGGAATGACTATAACCTAGAAATGGTCTAGTGTGAGAAAGTGGAATGTATTAAGGTTAATGAGGAATGGGATATCTTGAGGTGATAATGGCATTATAAGTATGATTTTAAAATATTGTTAGTGAATAAATGGTGAGATTTACCAAAATGGGTAAAATGTGGATTAAGGCATTGGTAAATGCATAGATGAATTATATTGACTAGTGAAGTCAAAATGTGAGTTAAGAGCATTAACTCAAGTGTTTGATGAATGAATCGCAGCTCACAAGGATACACCGAAGCAAGGCGAGCCAAAAGCTCAAGAAACTAAAAGGAAGAGAGTCGCAATCAAGTAAATCAAGGTAAGGAAATTCTGTGGAATCTTAGAGATATCTGTGCGCAATTTGGGAACTTAAATGCTTTGCTAGAATGCATGAGATGTTAGGAAATGAAATTGGGTGATTGAAGGGAAAAACTTGGGTGTTTGAGAAATGTGCATGAAAACAAAAGCATAATGCTTTGAAAATCATATTTTATTACTTTTTAGCAAATGATTGGTAGGTTGGCTGACATTTGAAATGATTTGTAAAAGAAATGAGTTGTTTTGGTTTGTTAAACATACTTTGCAAAGATTTGAGCCACCTACATGGTTTTCGTGAGAATGAAAGCATGTTAGAGTATGACTCGCATGAGATTTGATGTATTTTATACGCTTGAGTGCTGGAGCTTAGCTCGCACTAGTTTTCACATGGATTTCATACTGGTTTTGGCATGGTGCTTGGAGTTTAGCTCGCCTTAGATACCCACCTTATTTGTGCCGTGCTTGGAACTTTAGGTAGACTGGGTGTCGCATCGATTAAATAGGCTCGCACGTGCATTTGTGATATTTTGACATGTTGATAGCCGAGTTAGGATCTTCGAGTAGAGGAGGTCGTACAGATTAAATAGGCTCACCATACGTTTGAGATGTGGTGTGATATGATATGTTGATATGGGTCCACGGAGTACGTTGTATCGTGCAGGTAGCATGGAGTACGTTGTATCGTGTTGAGATGTGGTATGTCGTCTTCAGACAAGATCTGTTATGGACCGACGGGCAGGATTTGACCCACCTCCCGTGTGGAAGCAGATAGTGGTGATATCCCGCACACCTGATCCGTGTAGTTGGTATCACAGGTTATGGCCATAGTCCTAGAGGTTATTTCCCTTATTGAATTGCCTATCTCACATGTCTATTTCTTTGTGAATAAATTCATGTTTGAAAGGATTTGTGGGTTAGGATAGGCTGAGGGAGGGGCTGAGTCCTGACAAGTGTTAGACTGTTTTGTGATAAGGTTTGTTAATGGTTTTAAATTGCACGTACGCATGATGTTTAATGTCATGCTTTACTTATGAAATATACATGATGATTAATGTCATGCCTTACTTATGAAATATGCATGATGGTTAATGTCATGATTTGAATTGAATTGTACACTGGATTTTAATAGCATGAATGCTTTACATACCATTAACACCAGCATGAACTCATATTTTGAGAAAATGATGAAATGCATGCTTTAAGCATGGCATCACGATCACGTAGATAGTGTAGTATCTAGTTGTTCGCATGATTGCCTTACTGAGCGTGTGGTTTGCTCAGCCCCCTTATTTTCCCCCTCTCTATAGAGCTTTGAGTATAGATTATGGGTGACTAGAGGCTTATCCCTTTTGGTATCCGCTGCATCCTATCGCTAAAGGTATACACACTTGAATTATTTTGTATCTAAACTAGACATAGCTTAGTAGCATTTTGTATGTAAACATTGGAGATGTAAAGCAATGTAAGCACTTGGAAACAGTAACTCTGATGTATTTATAAAAGTGTTTACTTTTGAAATTAAATTGTTATGCATGGATGAGGTAGACATTGACACATAGCCAAATTATTGAGTGTGTAGCTGATCATGATTGAGGTAAGGATGATTAATAAACAACGATGAAAATGCGAAAAATTTGAACGTATTTTGGTAAGTTGAGGGTCGTGACAGAAGTTGGTATCAAAGCTCGAGTTGGTATCAGAGCAGTTATCTATCTGCTCGCATGATTGTCTTACTGAGCATGTGGTTTGCTCACCCCCCCTCTTATTTTTCCCCTCCACAGAGCACTTACAATAGATAGTGGGCAACTGAGGATTGGATTTTTTGTGTCCGTTGCATCCCATCACATGAGGTATACACATTTGTATGATTTTTGTATCTAGACATGTCAAAGCACAGTAATATCCTTAAATGTAATTTTTGGGGATGTAAAGAATTGTAAGCACATGTAATACAACAACTCTGATTAAGAAATACAGAGTTTACGTTTTTAAATGAATTGTAATTTGAAATGGTTTGTTTGGACAAGATTGACACCGATACATAACCCAACTATTGGTGGTGTAGCTAGTCACGATCGAGTAAGGTAAAGGTACAAAACAAATGACACACCGCGTCCTAGTTACCTAGACATGTAAATCGCAAGTGCACAGGTCGTGCAAGTAATAACAGGAATTAAGTCCCAGATTATCGTCCCACAGAGAATACAGTTAGCCTAACTATGTACCAGTTAATTTTTTCCTAAGTATATCCTAGCAAATTATGAATTAAAAAAATTTGATCTATAAGGTTTAAATTGAAAATACTAGAAAACTGTAAAAGTGATGAAAATTATAAAATAAATAAAATAGAGCGAACATTACTTACAGAGCTCCCAGTAAATTAAAGCAATAACCTGCAAAAGAAAAATATTGAAATTAAAATTAATTAGTGCATATAGAATAAGATGCAAATATAAGAGAATGTAAAATAAAATAAATAACACTAGAAAATTCTAATATGAAAATAAAATTGCATGTAAATTAATCTAATGCAAAATAATCTAACCTATGGTCTAATTGTCACGCCCCGAAAGCGCGAAAAAATGGGGGTAATTTAAACTTTTTATCCATTAACTATGCTGTTTTCCTGTCCATGTCTAGATTTAAAATCTTTTTCATTTTCCAAGATCTCATTACATTACATACATTCTGTATATATAAAATTATTTACAACTATTACATCCCGACTATTATATACATTAGTGTCTATCATGTATCACATGTCTGGAATATAAGTAAGACTGTACCTCAATGTTACGAAAATATCCGATGAAAGGTCAGACTAACTTGTCAATGACCACAGTCTCGTATGTGCAGTAGACTCGCTATAGATAATCTGGGAGGTGGAGAGGAGAGGGATGAGTTTTTCAGACTCAGTAAGAGATACATTTAAAATAGCTTTAAATACTCAAAACATGGTAAAACTCATGGTTTTACAAATCAGCATAAACATGTACTGGAGTAGAGATGCTTACATTTCATAAAGCAGTAAAAACATGCTTAAATCATAAGTTTACACACCATGCATCTTTTTAGTAAAACTCATATATAGTATGCATATCACGTCGTGTAAACAAGTAAAAAGCATCTCAAAACTTAATCATGCATATCATAACATGCTTATCACTTTGAAATGAAATTGTATTGTCATATGCATATTTCGTAAAATATACTCATGGCTACCTTTAAAATCTCATTATAGAAAATATGTGCTCAATAAAATCATAAAACAGGTAGTATGAAATGTGCGAAAACATATATATATCATTCCGTCAATTCATCGTGTAGGGTCAGGCAATCGTCTCATATACTAGTCCCGAAGGACATCATACATCTGGTCCCGTAGGATAAAATCATGGGTACTCATGGCCATAGTACAGGGAGCCGTAGGACTGGATCAGGGTCGTACGCTGCCCTATCTCTCTTGCACCACTAAATGGGGACTATACGCACGAACTCACATGCATCACCAAGTGTGGTCTATACGCACGTTTCTCATATCAAGTCAGAGCTTGCCCGTTTTCTGGCCGTCTGCTAGGTAGATCCTCGATTGTCTCCATACGAGATCGACCCCAGATCCTCTGACTTTCTTCATATCATGCCTTTTTACCCCACAAAAATCATTTTGGGCCTCTTACCCAATTTATCAAAATCATTTCAGGCCTCATACCCGTGTATTAAAATCATTACGGGACTCTAACCCGATTTTCATAAATCATTACGGGACTCTAGCCCGTTTTTCATAGAAAACATAGTTTTCATAAATCATTGCGGAATTCTAGCCCGTGTAAATATGGAAAGCATAGTTATCAAAGTTAATTCTTGGGACTCTACCCGTACCGTGAAAATATAGCTTAAAAGCTGTCTCGGGACTTTAACCCGTATCATGAAAACATGGTTTCAAAAAACATATCGGGACTTTAACCCGTAATCTCACATAAAAATACTATGCTTTCGTTTCAAAAGTGAAAAATCACTTTTATAAACATATATGCTGTAAAATGTATCTCAAATATATAAAACATGCTGAAAACTCAGGAAATGGTTTTGGCTTCGGTTTAAATACCATTGAAAATCCATTTCGTAAAATCTCATCCAATTCTCATACATAAACAGTTGGTAAGGACGTAGGAGTACTAACGCTACTCTAAATTATATCCCTTACCTCTTAGCGATTGATGTAGAGCACTTTCCTCAATGCTCGAATTTACCTCGTAAAATGTGTTGATAGACCGAGCTATTGTAAAACAAGTTCAATTTATCACATATGGCTTAAATTCATTTCAATATATCTAAATATGTGATTATATCGAAGTTTTGACCAAAAGTTGACTTTTACTCGATTTTACTCTTTTTGCTCGGTTTTACCGGTATAAACCTCGATTTAATTGTATTTAACTCAATAAATATTTTTCTCATATTTATTATGGTCGATTTAGCTAATTGAACCAATTTCTCTCTTATTGGGCCAAATTGTACCTTAATGGGCTTTAATCCGTTTTAAGCCCGTTTTCACTTATTAATTCTTTCATCGAGGCCTATTGGGCTCACTGGGCCCATTAGTACTTATTGGGCCTTTTTCTAAACTCTTTGAATAGCCCGTATATCATTTACGACAATTGAATTAAAAATCTTGATTTAATCCACTAAATGCGCAATTTAATTCGTAACTCGTAAAATAAACTTTTAATGCACAATAATCACATATATGGTGTCGTAAATGAGCTTTACTTACCCGAGATTTTACGATAGTGTGCAAATCGAAGTTCGATCGGCTCACGTACGCGATTTATCATCGAACTGCACAATTTATATATTTAATTCCGGGTAAATTTTCGATCAAATATAATTTAAATAAATTTCTCGAAAATTAAATTGGTCACTTTTGACCTCTTACCGACTTACCCAAGTCCAGTGTATCCCCAAAAATTTTTCCTTTTTCCTTTTTCTCTTTTCCTTCCCTTTTTCTCCTTTTTCCCTCTCTTTCTTAGCTAAACCGGTTCGGTCCGGTTCAGACCGGTCCGGTTCAGTCCGGTTCAACTTCTCCCTCGCAGTTCGGGGCTTTTTCGGCCGGTTCTCCGTCGGCTTCCGCCTCCAGCTTGTTCGCAGGGTAGTCCGATGCATGGATCTGTGGTCGGCTTCGCCAAAGCTCGTCGGAAAGTGATCGGTCCGGCCTCTTCTCTCCTCCGACGGCGGCACCGAATTTTTCCCACGTCGTTCGGTGGCGTTTCAGGCCGATCTGCGCCTGGATCAGCGTCGCAGAGGTCCCCTCTAGCCGGTGGTGGTTCGCTCCTCCCCTCATCGGCCGCCGATCTCTCTCTCTCCTCTCTTTTCTCTCTTTCTCTCTCGGTCTCTCTCTCCCTCTCTTTTCCCTCGCCGGTCACGTCTTCTTCTCCCTCTTCCGACGCCGACGAGGCTCGGTTGCTTCGGCTCTCTCCCTTGGTCAGTTCTCCGGTGGTGGCTCGCGGTGACCAGGGGCAGATGGGGCTGGGTTCGCGTTTGTCTTCTGTTTTCTTCTCTGTCGCGCGACTTTGTTTCGCGCGACAGAGTTTCGTTTTTTTTTTTTTAACTTTATTAATTATTATATTATATTATATTATATTTATTATATTTTATTTTAATCAAATAAAATATAATAAATTGTACAAAAAATCTCATATTATATTTTATTAATTAATTTATTTATTTAATTTAATTTTAACTATTTCGGTGTATTTTTTGCATATTTTTGGGATAATGTCCCGGGCGAAAATTACAAAAATTCGTAATATCTCCGTATCTTGACCAATTGGACTCGGAATTCCATAATTTCTCCTTTATCGATCAAGATTTCCTAAATCCATATTTTTAATGAAATTTCTTCATCGAATTTACACTGAAATTAGGATCTTTTGACCATTTTACCCTTCTACACGTTTGAGATTAATTTAGACCGATTTTCCTTCTCGGACTCACTATCTTTTCTCATTTAAATTCTGTATCTTTCGTCCAACGATTTAAATCCCTTTTATTTAAATTATGGTCCCAAATAATGAACATAGTGGGAAAAATCCGGGTTTCACACTAATAAAATAAAATTCAAATATATAAAACAATAAATAATTACTAACTTCCTAAAATGCCTAAATTAAAGAAAAAATCTACTCTTAAGTGATGCTTGAGAAATAATTAAATCCTAAATATATGCAAGAAAATAATTAAAATTAAATTTTCAATTGCATAAAAAAATTTAAAATTTAATCTAAACTTAAAATCTAAAGCTCTTTAATCTAACAATCCTAATCATAAGCAATTTAATTAAACTAATGAAATATTACCTAAACTAATTAAAAAGTGTGCTAAATTAAAATACTACTAAACTAATAATAATAACTCTTAAACTATTGCAAACAAACTACACAATAAACTATCAATACTCGGTCATGTACTGCTCTTGTAAGACCCGTATTTTTGGATGTAAATCTTATGGATTCATAAGTGTGGTAATGTACTTGTAATGTGAAGTACAATTAATGTAAAGTCTATAAATGTAATGTACATACGTGTAATATGAGTTTGTAATGTACATACAAGTTTCGTTGTGTATGAATATGAATAAATGAGCTTTTATAAGTAATGAATGTGCTTGGAGCTCAAAATGAGTAATATGGTAAATGGAAGGAAGTTGCATGAATCTAAATACTTTCGTTTAGCTTGGTATGGCATACTTTTGGCTATACAAAGTATACACACAAGTTTTAATGTGTATAAGGTATGGATGGATGCTATTTTCAAGTCTTAAAGGTGGTTGGATGAAAAAATGACTATGGCAACAAATTAAGGATGTTCAGGTGTGTGTTGCTGCAGAAAAACTGCAAAAAATATGAGAAATATGAAGGCCAGATCTATCTCATAGGATGAGAGATCGATCTGAAAGTGTCTGAATGCTTTTATTTGAGCAACAGAATAGAGCATATCGATCTCCCATGGGGCCAGATTGATTTCCTAAACATTCTATAATGAAAAGATCGATCTTTAAACATACAAATCGATCTCCTTAGCTCTCTGTTTGGAGCAGATCGATCTCAAGCTTTGACAGATCGATCTCATGCTTAAAATGTCGTGAAAAAGAGGGAATTAAGGGGACCAAATCGATCTCCTCCTAGTGCAGATCGATCTCCTCAAACTATTTCTATAAAAGGAGTGCTGAAATCTGAACTTTTCGGGAAAACAACATAACCTTTCCATTTTTCACCCAAAACCTAAGTTTATCTCTTGAAAGTCAGTATGTTTCCAGTAAGAATTGGGAGTAGGCTATTAGATACAAAGTTGTTCATCTTGAGGAAGAGAACAATATAGTTGAAACCCAAAACCTCATTGTTGGTATTGAAGGAGCAAGGAACATTTCCCTTTGGAGCAAAAAGAGAAATTTGATTTGGTAAGTTTCTAATACTCCAATCTAAGTACATTATTTATTTAAGTGATTTTGGAGTTGATTTGCATGTGTATGGATGATAGGAAACACCTAGGATAAGATGGAATTAGTATGTGACCTAAAAATGGAATGAGTCTAGTGTGAGAAAGTGTAGATTGGGTGAGTTGGTGGTTTATGGATGTTGATAAGTTGTTATTGGAGTAATGTGGATAATTTGAGATGGGTGAATGAAGCCACATTGTGAGTTTAGAGAATTTATGGAAATGAGTAGGTAAAATGCTTGATAAATGCCATAGTGAAGAAATCAAGGAAAACTAATGAAATAGGAACGCTGTGAGCTTAATATCGATTTGATATCGATAGGGTATGAATTAATAGGCCTAAAAGAATCATTGAGTTCAATATATGAATAGAACAATGAACCTAGGCCTTATGAGAGCTAATGGGGACTATAGGTCGAATCAACTATAGTAAACGCAAGAGTTGGATTATAATGGACTATAATGATGTGAAATACGACTTTGTGCAATTCCGAAGAGCTCGAAGGAGACGAATCGAACAACACGAGTAAGCAGCTTAAAGGAAATGGAAATATCGCGACGTGATTTCCAGGTAAGGGAATTTTGTAAGTATATAGAGGTAGCTGCTCATATTTTGTGGGTGTATAGGGCTTTGGAAATGTGCATGAATTTATAGAAATGTGTTTGACGATGTATGGAAGTATCTATGAGTATTTGTATGAGATTTGGTTGTTGAAATGCTATTATAAAGAAGTGGTATAGTAAGGCTAATAATTGCATAAATCAAATGTTTTGAATATTTTCACAAAACATATTACTTTGTTTTAAGCAAATTGATGGATAGGTTGGCTAGTGTTTGAATAATGTTGTGTAATAGCACATGTGAGGTGCTAAATATGTTTTGAGATTGGTTTTTTAATGTTTATGAGCCGCCTATCATGTTTATGAGAATTAAACCGTACTGGATATTGATGTTTCTACGTGTTTGAAATGTGCTGAAGCATAGCTCGCACTTTGATTTGAACTGTAGTAATGTTCTATAAATCGTACTAGAGCTTTTGCTCGTACATAGATTTCGAGTGGTTTCTTATGCATATAACCGTACTGGAGCTATGCTCGTACGTGGTTTTCTTCATGTTTTATGCCTAAATGTCGTACTAAAGCATTGCTTGTACGAGGTAGCTTATTTATGATGCATGAATTCATGCTAGAGTGTAGCTCACATAGGTTTTTAGACAGTGGTATGTATGATGTCATGGTGAGGGTAATACGGGTTGGTGTTTAGGGAACCCAATAGGCCTAACAGACCTCTTGAGTGGGGTGAGGGGGAGGGGCTAGGACCTGGCACTAATCCATTCAGGGAACCCAACAGGCCTAACAGACCTCTTTAGTGGGGTGAGGGTGAGGGGCTAAGACCTGAATCAGGGAACCCAATAGGGGCGAGCAAGGCCATGAGGGGCTAGGACCTGGTATTAAGAGTTCTCCCACGTGCACTTGAGACTAGAGGTTTCACTTGGTATGGGGTAGATAAGACCTACGACAGGCACCCTCAACCATGTTATGGGTTCACGGAGTACAATGTATCGTTTATATCATATGGAGTACGATGTACCGCGTGGTTGAGATACTGATGAGAAAAGTCTAGCGGAGAACTAACCCACTTTCGTTCCAGCATGATACCCCGCACACCGGGATCCGTGTGGTCTGGGATGATTTGTGACATAGTTGGCTAACATAGTCAGTCGAGATATAGTGACTCGTCTCCTTGTTTATTACATAATAGCACATGGTCTTGATACTTGAGTGTGATTTTGACTGTCCATGGTAGACCCGAGGGAGGGGTCGAGCCTTGTGGGATTTGATTTGTGAAATGATAAAGATGTTTGTGATTGAGAATTGATTTCGATGGGATTTTATGTATTGAGAATGAGCTTTGTGATTTGATTTAAAAAAGGAGATTTCTTAAATGAATTGCCCTTTTCATGAGATTAAATGAAAATGAGCATGACATGGTTTTACATGTTGATGTTTCCATGTTTTATCTACCAATTTTGCATGACTTTGATACCTGATATATGTATATTCACATGGAATAGTTTTAATTCCTCATGCTCCTATTATAAAAGATTTATGCAAAACACTATCAACATGTAGATAGAGTAGTTATCTACCATGCTTGCATTATTGCCTTACTGAGCGTGTGGTTGCTTATCCCTCTCTATTTTCCCCCTCCTACAGAGCGTGCATAGTAGCTCAGTGAGGATTGAGGTGTGGTATTTTGGACATCCGCTGCATCTCTATCACTCAGAGGTATATACACAGTGATTCCTTTTTGTATCTAAACAATGTAAAAGCACAGAGTCATTTGAAACATAATTATGGGGGATGTAGATGTCAGTAATCATATTTTGTATGAATGAATGATTGACGTTCAAATGTATGACATCACTTTTATTAACTAAGAATGGATATTGCGAGTGGATTATTATTGACTCATAGCCCAACAGTGTTGTGTTAAGTTTGTTCACGACTGAGTAGGAAAAGGAATAAATGCAAAAAAAAAATTATTAAGATTTTCGGTAAAAAAGAACGAAAAGGGTCGTGACAGTTCTGCCATGCAAAACGTTTTATACTGTACAAGTTCAGCTACCCGCGATAGCCTTCCAGCATCTGCTTCAGGACAAGACAATACCAGCTACTATTGCACCTTCCTTTTCTGTACAATGCTGCAACATATTTCTGCACTAAAATTTTATCCTCTGCGCTGTACTGTCGCCTTGTACCTGCTCTGCACTGCAAGCTCAGTTATAGTGGTATGCAAATCTGCTTCATTCCTGATTGTCCTGCAGCAATGCACGTCCCTGCCTGGCTAACATCTAATTCAACTGCACACCAAATTCCTCACGCAGATGCTTCTTGTCGCACCTCATGCATTGCTTCAGCCCGTACACAACAATGAAAATTGAGCTTTCCCTACAGAATCAAGCAGCAGCCACGCCACTATCCTGTAAACTAAAAGCAAACCTGAAAACAAAATGAATTAAACAGAACTAAAGTACCAAGGAAATAAACCGAGAGAACTAAAGCAATGCAAATAAAGAAAGCAAAAGAACACTCTTAACTTAAAACAAAACCTGAAATAGAGAAGAAAAGAATCAAACAAAAACGGGCTGCAAAATAAAATAAACTAGTGCAGAGAAATTAAAGGAAGCTTGAAGGAAGTTTGTTGTTTAAAACCGAGAATTGAAGAAACATTAAAAAGGTTTGAACAGTAACATGAACTTGGAACAAAGCAGAACATAGTATGAATGTAGCCCCTGTCCTCTGCAGCAATCCACTACTACTTTGATCTGCACCAACTGGCAGCAGTCACACCAGCTTCAGCAGCCAGAACAATGTCACACATTTCATACAGAAGCCGAGAAGAATAGAAGTAATGAGGGAAAAGATTTACGGCAGGGAAGAAGACATCTTGTCACCATATGCCTTTCGACAACAACCGTAAACCATCATCAGTAAGCAGTAGCGGTTCTACCTCCAGCACTAGTCACGATTGCTAGTGGCAAGTTCTGGCCCAGCACATTGCTTCAGCCCCTTTCTTCAGTACAACAACACGTCCCATAATGCATAGCATGACAACACCAACTTCATCAACTTCCACGCACATAGCAGCAAAAACTGCATCCAGCAAAGGCTCAAAATGCAGCAATGAACAAGGCATAATAATGACAGCTTTCTCACCACCCGGTACTACCAGGAAACAAAGATGCTCTGAGCAACAACAATAGAAAATGAACAGTGGAAAATAGTGCAGTTTGATGAATAGTAAATTAAAATTTAAAAAAAAATTCAGGCAGAAGAATTAAATGAGGGAAAATTAAGCTTGAAAAAGTAGCAAAGGATTAAAGAAAATGGCTGCTGTCACCAGCCTTCTCGGCTCAACCAATATAGCTTCACCATGCCAGCGACGAGGGATCAATGTCCAGCAACAGACCCGTACCACAAACCATGAGTGCTTCCTCTCAGAACAGTAAATTTTTCATTTTAAACTTTAAGAAATTAAAGTAGAAAATAGTAGAAAGATGATGAAACAGTAAACAATTGAAACACAACCGAACTGTAAAATGGAGAATGATGAAATGCATAAACTGGAAAATTGCAAGATAAAAGGAATGTAATAAATATGCAGCAAAGTGAAAATGAAACAGTGGTAATCAGGTTGAGCAATATAGCTGTGGTTCACCAGCTCAAGCTCTCTCGAATCTACCTGAATGAACACTAAAAGCCATGGAAAACTAACAGTGAAAAAGACTAGGAAAAGAAAAAGAAACCAAAGCTTTTCATTGAAGAGGTTTAATTGTGCCGAAAAATAAAAACAGTAAAAGAGAAACTTGCAAAACCCATATTAATGGTGGCTGCCAACGTGAAATACCTTAAAAGGAAACTAGGGAAAGAAAATAAACCTAGCAATAGAAACTTTAACCTAAAAAAAAAAAACTAAAACTACTTCTAAAAACTACTTTAAAATCTACTTCCAAAAACTATTTAAAATCTACTTGGTTTCCAATTGTCTCATCATGTTCTATTTATAAACAAAATTGGGGGTACAAAGGTAATTTGTAATCCTAGATGAGTTGGCATTGTTTGGCTACTTGTCTTCACTCCATTCATTTTAGAGAAGATATTTTCATGTCACTTGTCTTCTTGTCCACGTAGATGTGTGATGTGGCATGTGGTGGCCAATGTGTCCTTTTAAGCCCATTTTCAGTCCATTTTCTATCGAAATGATTGAAGTTCATCTGGATTTAATTTATCTGCAAATATGAGAATTTTAATTAAAATGAGGGGATAACTAATAAAATAATATAGGGATTAAAATAACTGATTCAGAAATTAAGTATAAATAACTCAACTTTAATAGAATTATCACACCCCCAAACTTGAGCTTTTGCTTGTCCTCAAGCAAAACAAAACATATGTAGGAATTGACAAGCACTAAACATATTAATTTTCCTAATATTATCCTCAAAGAAAAAGTACAAACTCTGATATCAAATATTCACAATTATAAGTCTAACACTCAGAATCATTCAATCATAAGTCCTAACCCAAATTGGACTCCTCGTGTGTGTGTGAAAATGTCAAAGCCACTTCACAGTACATTACTTGGATCAGATTATGCAAACATAGTAAATGCAAAGTCAATGACAAGTGATCATTCTCATAAGTTTGCTTTTCACTTCTCTCTCCACTAATGTAGTGTAAGACCCCGTATATGTAAAAGGGTAATATGTGTAATTGGATCAAATAATATGATTGGACTTGTGATGTAAAGTATGATTGATGTAAGTCCATGGATTCAATGTATGTATGTGTAATATAAATTGTAACGTACATACAAGTTTCATTGAGTGTGAATACGAAGAAATGAGTTATAGCAAGTGATGGATGTGATTGAGACTCAAGATGAGTAGTGTGGTAAAATGGAATGGAGTTATGCTTCCATTTGGTTTTATGTAGCATACCTTTGAACATACAATGAATGCACACAAGTTTCAATGTGCATAAGGTATGAATGGATGCCATTTTCAAGTTATAAAGGTGGATGGATGAGAAAATGGCCATGGCAATAGATTAAGGATGTGTTGGTATGAGTTGCAGCAAAGAAACTGCAGGAAATCTAGAAAACATGAGGTCCAGATCGATCTCATAGGATGAGAGATCGATCTGGAAGAGCCAGAATACTCTTATTTGGGCGAAAGAATAGAGCAGATCGATCTCCAATGGAGCCAGATCGATCTCCCAAGCATTCTGTAGTGGAAAGATCGATCCCCAAGCACCCAGATCGATCTCCTTAGCTCTCTGTTTGAGACCAGATCGATCTCATGATTTGACAGATCGATCTCATGCTTCAACAGACCTATCTCATTGCTTCGACAGATCGATCTCAGGCTTAAAAATGTCGTGAAAAAGAGGGATTTTAAGGGACCAGATCGATCTCCTCTTGGACCAGATCGATCTCCCCAAGCTATTTCTATATAAGGAGAGCTGAAAATCTGGAAATCTCAGAAAAACATATTAACCTCCCATTTTCAACCCAAAAACCTAACTTTCCCTCTCTAAAATCAGCCATTTTCAGTGAGATTTGGAGAGAGATCATTAGAGGCAAAGTTGTTCCTATCAAAGAGAAGAACAACATAGTGAGAGGGCATCTTCCCATCTTTGGAATTGAAGGAGTTAAGGGCATTACCAATTGGAGCAAGAAGAGAAATCATATTGGTAAGATTCTAACACTCCAATCCAAATGCATTAGCTATTTAATTGATTTTGGAGTTGATTGTTAGGAGGATTGATGGATAAACTACTTAGGAATGTTGTGAAATTTGGTGTGACCTAGAAATCTAAAATGGGTATAATGTGAGGATATGTGGGATAGAATGAACTTATGGTTTATGGCATGCTAAAGTTGTCATTGGGATAATGTTATGATTTTAGATGGTTAGATGGAATTACATGGTGGGTTGGAAGAAATGTGGAAATGGGTATGTATATAATTGATAAATGCCATAGTGAGGGGATTCATGGAATATGAACGCTATGAGCTTTATGTCGATTTGATATCGACTTTGAATAAGTTAATAGGCCTAAGAAGGTCCATAGACTCGAGCTATGGGTAAAGTAATGAAACGAGGCCAAATAAGCTTTAATAGAGGCTATAGATTAAATTGACTATAGCAAGCACAAGGGTTGCAATATATGGATGAATATAATGCGGGATACGATTTTGTGCAGTCCCGAAGAGTTCGTTGAAGGCGAACCAAACCGTACGAGAAAGCAGCTTAAGGAAGTGGAATCACGCATTGCGATTCCAGGTAAGGGAATTTTGTAAGTATATAGAGGTAGCTGCTCGTATTTTGAACTCGTGGGTATATATAGGGCTTTGGAAATATGCATGGACTTATAGAAATGTGTTTTGATGGTGTATGAGTATTTGTATGAGATTTGGTGGCTTGAGATGGTTATTGAAAAAGGGATAGTAAGGCTAATAATTGCATAAATCATGTGTTTTGAATGCTTTTACAAAACACAATGCTTTGATTTGAGCAAATAAAAGGATAGGCTGGCTAGTACTTGAATGATGTTGTGAAATAGCCCATATGAGGCACTAAGCATATTATGAGATGTTTTGAATGCATGTAAGCCGCCTATCGCGTGTATGAGATATAATTCGCGTTAGAGCCTCGCTCGCGCGAGATTTCTATGTTTTCACTTGTGTGAAACGTGCTTGAGCTTAGCTCGCACTTTGAAATTGAATTGTGATGATGTTATAAACCGTACTGGAGCTTATGCTCGTACGTGGATTTGAGTGGTTTTTCTTATGCATATAACTGTACTGGAGCTATGCTCGTACAAGTTTTCTTCATATTTTATGCATAAATGTCGTACCAGAGCGTTGCTCGTACGAAGTGATTGGTTTTGATGCATGAATTCGCGCTAGAGCGTAGCTCGCGCTGGTTTTCACACTGTGGTATGTATGAGGCCGTGGTGAGAGATACGGATTAGCTCAGGGAACCCAACAGGCCTGACAGACCTCTTAGGTGAGGGGAGGGTGAGGGGCTAGGACCTGACATAATCCATCCAGGGAACCCAACAGGCCTAACAGACCTCTTAGGTGAGGTGAGGGTGAGGGGCTAAGACCTGGATCAGGGAACCCAACAGGGGCGAGCAAGGCCATGAGGGGCTAGGACCTGGTATTGCGGTTACTCCCACGCGCTCTTGAGACTATAAAGGTTACACTCGATATGGGGTAGATAAGACCTATGGCAGGCACCCCCTAACCATGATTATGGGTCCACGGAGTACGATGTACCGTGTATATCACATGGAGTACGATGTACCACGTGGTGGTTACTTGAATTGAGAAAGTCTGACGGAGAACTAACCCACCTTCGTGCCAGCATGATACCCCGCACACTGGAATCCGTGTGGTCTGGGATGATATGTGACGATTGGCCAATGTAGTCACTTGAGATATAGTAACCTGTCTCCTTACTTGAATTACTTACTACCACATGATTTTAAATCTCTAAGTGTGATTGTGATTGTTTAAGGTAGACCCGAAGGAGGGGTCAAGCCTCGTGGATTTGAATTGTGAAATGAAAATGAGGTTGTGATTGTGAATTGATGTGATGTGATGTATGTGATGAGAAAGAGTTTATGACGTGGGTTTTAAAAAGGAGGTTTCTTAATGAATTGCCCTTTTTATGAATTGAAATAAGATCAAGCATGAGATGATTTATACATGATGTTTTACCATGTTTTATATGCCAATTTTACATGACTTTGATACATGATATATATGTATACTCATATGGCATAGTTTTATTCCTCATGCTCCTACCATAAATGATTTATGCATAACACTATCAGCATGTAGATAGAGTAGTTATCTACCATGCTTGCATTATTGCCTTACTGAGCGTGTGGTTGCTCATCCCACTCTATTTTCCCCCTACAGAGCGTGCATAGTAGCCCAGTGAGGACTGAGGCGTATTATTTCGGACTCCGCTACATCTCCATCGCTAAGAGGTATACACACAGTGATTCTTTTTGTATCTAAACAATGTAAAAGCACAGTATTCTTTTGAGTTGTACTTATGGGGGATGTAGATGTCAGTAAAACATGTATTCGTATAAGTACACGATTAAATGCACATGTATGACATCGTTTTAATTAATTGAGAATGAATGAGATGTGGTGTTTATTATTGACTCACAGCCCAACAGTATGTGGTGAGTTAGTTCACGACCGGGTAAGGTAACAGTAAAACGCGAAAAAAAAAAATTTCAGTGATTTTCGGTTAAAGAGAATGGAATTGGGTCGTGACAGAGATTGGTATCAGAGCTGTGTTGGCCTGATGTGAGTCATTAATAAAATGTAGGAAAGTACATCCCCGTAGTACTGTGCTTTTGTTTAGATATAACTGTGTATACCGTGATGGATTGAGCTTAATGAATTATTATAATACAGGGAGTTAGGCATTATGCCAGTCACACGCAAAGGTAGAGGGGCGAGAGCACGTGCTAGAGGCCGTAGAGGTAGGCCTGAGAGCCGTGCGGAGCCACAGACTGAGCAGGCTCCATAGAACCCTGCTGAGAGAGCGGGTGATACTGAGGCTCGCTTCGCTAGATTAGAGCGGAGTATTGAGAGTCTGGTGGAGATAGTCACGCAGGCCTTGGGCGCCGGTGACAGACGAGGTCCCGCGGCACAGCCTACTACTGAGCAGGCAGCTGCAGAGGCGGAGAGACCTCAGACTGCTGAGACAGCTACAGTTACACCACCTCCAGCCCAGGATACAGATTCTCCTATCGCTCCACAGCAGAGCGGTAGTGATGTGGGTTATGACTGCGACTTGAGCAGGTTGCGAGAGTTTCAAGCGCTGAAACCCCCAGTGTTTAGAGGGGTGAAGGACCCAGTGATTACGGAGGATTGGGTGTATGAGATGGAGAAGCTATATAGGTTTTTTCGATGCACTTCAGCTGAAAAGGTAGCCTTTGCCGTATTTATGTTGAAAGGCGAGGCCGAGCATTGGTAGAGGTCCACCGAGACTATTTTGAGGGCCAGACATTCTGAGATCTCATGGGAGATATTTCTAGAGGCCTTCAGGAGACAATATATTCCAGCTACCGCACAGAGGAAACTGCGGATGGAATTTATGAATTTGGTTCAGGGGAACCATACCGTGGACGAGTATGAGTCCAAGTTTATGTCCTTGGGGAGATATGACCCGGACACGATGGGTAGTGAGACCCGAAAGATACAGAAGTTCATGGATGGATTGAGATTGGCCATCCGGACAAAGCTAGCTCCCTTCGACATTGTGACTTATGAGGAGGCTGTACATAAGGCTCAGTTATGTGAGCAAGACTTTCAGCGAAATGCCTCCGAGCTTGGAAGGATCAGTGTCAGGAAAGACAGAGACCGGAAGAGATCCGGGTTTGGAAAAGTGGCCAAGAGAGGTGGCCAAAGGTTTTTTGAGAAGAGGCCTAAGATCGAGGAGGTGCAGGAGAGAGCTGCCAGACCTCCCGTATACCCAGCCTTGACAGCGCCGAGGGGTATAACTATTGGAGGACCACGACCTACCACGGACCAGTGTAGGAGATGTGGGAGATACCATGGGACTAGGCCATGTCAGGTGCCCCCTGTTTCGTGTTTTAGGTGTGGGAGGCCAGGACATATATCGAGGTACTGCACTGAGACGATTGAGGTTGCCCCACAGAAGGGCAAGGAGCCAGAGGGAGCTCCAGTTGAGACAGCAGCCCCGAGAAGGAGGGCTACAGCTGAGGAGAAAGGGAAACAAGCTGCGGGTGTGGGCAGAGGAAGAGTACATGCACTGGATCAGGACACCGCAGATGCTTCGACAGATGTGATTAAAGGTACCATCCGAATCTTTGATTTAGAAGCATTGGTATTATTTGATCCCGGTGCCACGCATTCTTTCATATCACCTTCCTTTGCACATAAATTATTGAAATATGTGAAACCTGCATTGATGGATAAAATGTTGATGATTTCCACACCCATGAATGATAGTCAATTGACTGAGCATGTATGTAGAGATTGTAAGATAAAGATAGAGGGGAAGGAAATGATAGCCAATCTGATTTTATTGAATATGAATGATTTTGATGTAATTTTGGGAATGGATTGGTTGGCTACCAATCGTGTTGTGATGGATTGTCATGCCAAAACATTGATGTTTTCAGGATTAGACAATCTTATTGTAAACTTTGATAAAAAGAAATGATATGAAACTAGCATGTTTGTTGTAAATAAAAGGAGTATGATTTTAAATTCATATTGCTTGAGAGATAAATTTATTGTTCATGATAAATATTGAATGTGGAGTGATGGTTTATGTTACTAACGATGGAGAGGATATTGTGAAGGGTTCATTGCCTATGTGGTCGATACAGATGAGGCACACCCGGAATTGAAGGACATACCCATAATTACAGATTACCCTGATGTCTTTCCGGATGAATTACCAGGACTACCACCTGAAAGGGAAATGGAATTTTGCATTGAGTTAGTGCCTGGTACAGAGCCGATATCGAAACCACCCTATAGAATGGCTCCGATAGAATTGGAAGAGCTGAAGAAACAGCTGCAAGAGTTATTGGAGAAGGGGTTTATTAGACCGAGTGTCTCACCTTGGGGAGCACCGGTTCTATTTGTAAGGAAGAAGGATGGAAGCCTCCGACTGTGTATAGATTACCGGTTGTTGAATAAGGCCACCATTAAGAACAAGTACCCCCTTCCAAGAATCGATGATTTGTTGGATCAGCTCCAGGGAGCTGAAGTATTTTCTAAGATAGATCTACGGTCAGGGTATCATCAATTGAGGATCAGGAGTGGAGATATACCCAAGACAGCATTTCGTACCCGTTATGGCCACTACGAGTTTTTGGTGATGCCATTCGGATTGACGAATGCTCCCGCAGCATTTATGGCATTGATGAATGACATATTCAAGCTATACCTGGACAAGTTTGTGATTGTTTTCATAGATGATATTTTGGTGTATTTCAAGTCCAGGAAAGATCATGAGGAGCACTTGAGGATAGTTCTGCAGACCCTCCGAGAGAGAGAATTGTATGCCAAACTCAGCAAGTGTAACTTTTGGTTGGAACAGATCTCGTTTCTGGGGCATGTTGTGTCTAAGGATGGGGTATCAGTGGATCCATCCAAGATAGAGGCAGTTGTACAGTGGGAACAGCCCAAGACAGTAATTGAGATCAGGAGTTTCCTGGGATTGGCAGGGTATTATCGGAGATTTGTAGAGGGTTTCTCCAGACTAGCTGCTCCGTTGACACGCCTCACGCGTAAAGATGTTAAGTTTACATGGGATGAGGCATGCGAGAGGAGTTTTGAGGAGCTTAAGCGTCGATTGACGACTGCTCCAGTTCTCACCATTCCTACCAGCTCAGGAGGATTCTCAGTGTATACGGATGCATCACACCAGGGACTGGGCTGTGTGCTTATGCAGGATGGGAAGGTAGTTGCCTAAGGATCTAGACAGTTGAAAGATCATGAGAGGAACTACCCGACACATGATTTAGAGTTGGCGACCGTAGTTTTTACCTTGAAAATATGGCGCCACTATCTCTATGGTGAGAAATTTCAGGTGTTCACAGATCATAAGAGCCTTAAGTACCTGTTCTCGCAGAAAGAGCTGAATATGAGACAGAGGAGATGGCTCGAACTCCTGAAAGACTATGATTGTGAAATCATGTACCACCCAGGTAAGGCAAATGTAGTTGCCGATGCTTTGAGTAGAAAGAACCTTGGGTTGGTGTCATATATGATGGTACGGGAACATGAATTGTTAGAACACTTTGCGAACCTCAGTTTGGATGTAACCCCACCTGGACCTGAGAGACTTGAGATCGTGGCTAGTTTGAGACTAGAGTCAGAGTTGATTGGCCGTATTCGGCAAGCCCAGCAGAGCGATCGACTGTGTATCGATTGGCTGAGGCAAATACAGACAGGTGTGGGTATTGATTTTGAGCAGAGTGCTGATGGCTTATTGAGGTTCAGAGGCAGAGTATGCGTTCCCAGGGATCCTGAGATCAGGAGAATGATTTTATCAGAGGCTCACTCATCGAAGTATACGATACATCCGGGAAGTACCAAGATGTATCAAAACCTTCGGAAGGTTTATTGGTGGTCTGGAATGAAGAGAGACATTGCTAAATATGTAGCTAAGTGTCTCATTTGTCAGCAAGTGAAGGTAGAGCATCAGAAGCCTGCAGGATTATTGCAGCCTCTACCGATACCGACATGGAAGTGGGAGCATGTCACCATGGATTTTGTGATGGGGTTGCCGAGGACCCGTAGAGGTCATGATGCCATATGGGTTATTGTGGACCGGTTGACTAAGTCCGCCCATTTTTTGGCTATGAGAGCTACCGATACACTGAGTCAGTTGGCGAACCTGTATATTCGAGAGATAGTACGGCTACATGGTGAACCAGTGAGCGTTGTTTCTGATAGGGATGCCCGCTTCACTTCCCATTTCTGGGAACATTTTCAGGAGCGCTGGGGACCCGATTGAGTTTTAGCACCGCTTTTCATCCTCAGACAGATGGGCAGTCAGAGAGGACTATACAGACCCTCGAGGATATGTTGAGAGCGTGTGTGCTGGATTTTAGAGGCTCCTGGGATGACCACCTGCAGTTAGCCGAGTTCGCTTATAATAATAGCTATCATGCTAGTATCGAGATGGCACCCTATGAGGCATTATAAGGGCGTAGATGCCGTTCCCCTATTGGATGGGAAGAGGTTGGTGACAGACAGATTTTTACTCCAGACTTAGTATAGCAGGCATCTGAGGACATCCAGTTGATATGTGAGAGATTACGGACAGCTCAGAGCCGGCAAAAGAGTTATGCTGACAAGAGACGAAGACCACTGGAGTTTGATGAGGGTGAGTCGGTGTTTTTGAGGGTATCACCATCGAAGGGTATTATGAGATTTGGTAAGAAGGGCAAGCTGAGCCCTAGATATATCGGACCCTTCGAGATTTTGGAGAGAGTGGGAGATAAGGCGTATAGGTTGGCATTGCCACCGGACTTGGCAAATGTCCACAACGTCTTCCACGTCTCGATGCTTCGGAAGTATCACCCGGACCCGGCACACGTGATAAGATATGAGCCGTTGGAGCTCCATGAGAGTATGACATACGTTGAGAAGCCGGTTCGGATATTGGACAGGAAAGAGAGAGTGTTGCGAAATAAGACAATTCCCTTGGTGAAAGTGCTTTGGCAACACCACACGGCGGAAGAGGCCACGTGAGAATTGGAGAACTTGATACGGGAGAAGTACCCCCAACTGTTTGAGGAGTGACTTGGTTCTAATTTGGAGGACCAAATTCCTTGAAGGAGGGGAGAATGTAAGACCCCGTATATGTAAAAGGGTAATATGTGTAATTGGATCAAATAATATGATTGGACTTGTGATGTAAAGTATGATTGATGTAAGTCCATGGATTCAATGTATGTATGTGTAATATAAATTGTAACGTACATACAAGTTTCATTGAGTGTGAATACGAAGAAATGAGTTATAGCAAGTGATGGATGTGATTGAGACTCAAGATGAGTAGTGTGGTAAAATGGAATGGAGTTATGCTTCCATTTGGTTTTATGTAGCATACCTTTGAACATACAATGAATGCACACAAGTTTCAATGTGCATAAGGTATGAATGGATGCCATTTTCAAGTTATAAAGGTGGATGGATGAGAAAATGGCCATGGCAATAGATTAAGGATGTGTTGGTATGAGTTGCAGCAAAGAAACTGCAGGAAATCTGGAAAACATGAGGTCCAGATCGATCTCATAGGATGAGAGATCGATCTGGAAGAGCCAGAATGCTCTTATTTGGGCGAAAGAATAGAGCAGATCGATCTCCAATGGAGCCAGATCGATCTCCCAAGCATTCTGTAGTGGAAAGATCGATCCCTAAGCACCCAGATCGATCTCCTTAGCTCTCTGTTTGGGACCAGATCGATCTCATGATTTGACAGATCGATCTCATGCTTCAACAGATCGATCTCATTGCTTCGACAGATCGATCTCAGGCTTAAAAATACCGTGAAAAAGAGGGATTTTAAGGGACCAGATCGATCTCCTCTTGGACCAGATCGATCTCCCCAAGCTATTTCTATATAAGGAGAGCTGAAAATCTGGAAATCTCGGAAAAACATATTAACCTCCCATTTTCAACCCAAAAACCTAACTTTCCCTCTCTAAAATCAGCCATTTTCAGTGAGATTTGGAGAGAGATCATTAGAGGCAAAGTTGTTCCTATCAAAGAGAAGAACAACATAGTGAGAGGGCATCTTCCCATCTTTGGAATTGAAGGAGTTAAGGGCATTACCAATTGGAGCAAGAAGAGAAATCATATTGGTAAGATTCTAATACTCCAATCCAAATGCATTCGCTATTTAATTGATTTTGGAGTTGATTGATAGGAGGATTGATGGATAAACTACTTAGGAATGTTGTGAAATTTGGTGTGACCTAGAAATCTAAAATGGGTATAATGTGAGGATATGTGGGATAGAATGAACTTATGGTTTATGGCATGCTAAAGTTGTCATTGGGATAATGTTATGATTTTAGATGGTTAGATGGAATTACATGGTGGGTTGGAAGAAATGTGGAAATGGGTATGTTGAGTTAATGTATTTTGAAATGACAAAACAAGTTAATTCAATAATGTTAAGATGATATACAAACATGTTTAGATGTTATTAGTACCAGAACTTAGAGTTCTGCTGATGAGAGATCGATCTGGGGTATGAGAGATCGATCTCCTGGGTTTTACTTGATGAGAGATCGATCTTATGATGGAAGAGATCGATCTGGCAAGCCTTAAATCGGTACAAAGGCACTTAGGAAGAATGAGATCGATCTGCAAGGGTTAAGAGATCGATCTGGCTAATGCTAGAGTTGTGAGATCGATCTGGCAAGGAAGAGATCGATCTCCTCAAAGTCAGAGAGCTAAAGAGATCGATCTGTAGTGTTGAGAGATCGATCTCCTCTCTACATGAGTGCATGATAGATCGATCTAAAGATCGATCTTGCTTCAAACAGAGAGTTAAGGAGATCGATCTGCCTATTCGGCAGATCGATCTGCCTCATTACATTTAAACTAACAGATCGATCTGCTAACCTATGAGATCGATCTCCTTGTGTATTTGTGCTTCAATCTTGCAGGATTTATAACTAAGAGATCGATCTGGCCAAGAAGGCAGATCGATCTGGCACTCTACTGGAGGCACCCAACGGCTAGTTTCTGCAAAAACACAACGGGAAGAATAGTATTTAATGCTCCAACTACCCATCCTTCAGTATTTAACCAAGCATTGAAGACAAAGAGAACAGAGACACTATTGCTGCATATTCCAAACATTCTCAAGCTTTAATTCTTTCATTCTTTGTGTCCCTATTGCTCATTCATTGAGAATCATTGTAAAAGCTTAAGTGCAAAATAGCTACACTTGTCCTACCACTTTAAAGCATTAAATTGTATTCAGTCTTATCTTAAAAGAGAAGAGGATTGTTCCTCAGTGAGAGTATATTGTAAGAGGCTGAATACTTTTTTCTGTATTGCCAAAGGTAGTGAGGTTATTCCTTAACCTGTAAAAGGAAATTTGTAAGCTCTATTGAAAGAGAGAAAGAAAGCACTTGACAAGAAGGTCAAGGAGAGAGGACGTAGGCAAGAGTTTGGCCGAACCTCTATAAGTGACTGTGTTTGTTTCTCTTTCCTTCTCTTTGCATTAAATTGTTATATTGCACTGTTTTATTCATTATCATTTGTGTTTAAATTGTGATTAATTTAAAATCTGCCATAATTGTTAGAAAACCGATTCACCCCCCCTCTCGGTAGAGCCAACAATTGGTATCAGAGCTAGGACTCTTTAATCACGTAGGAACAACTTCCTAAGAGTTAGAAAACGATCAAATGGCTCTTAACAATGTAGCAACTAGTTTGATAGGAGAGGGGCACTCCACGGTTAGACCTCCCATGTTCAATGGTGAACATTATTCATATTGGAGGACTAGGATGATGCTATTCATTCAAGCAAATGACTATGAAGTATGGAGAATTATAGTTAAGGGACCTCAAATCCCTACAAAGAAAATAGAGGGAAGAGATATCCCCAAAGAAGAAGATGAATGGGATTCTAATGACATTAAATGTGCACAACTAAATGCTAAAGCTATGCACACATTATTTTGTGCTTTAGGTCCTAATGAATATAATAGAGTCTCCGGGTGTGATAATGCCAAGCAAATATGGGATAAATTGGCAATAACTCATGAGGGTACAACCCAAGTGAAGGAGACAAAAGTAGGTATGCTCACACATGATTATGAGCTTTTTAGGATGAAGGAAGGAGAATCGATTAGTGATATGTTCACTAGATTTACAGATGTAATTAATGGACTAAAGTCCTTAGGAAAAATATATTCTAACATTGAAATGGTAAAGAAAATTTTAAATAGCTTACCTAAAGCATGGGAAGCTAAAGTGACAGCAATAGAGGAATCTAAGGATCCACACACATTGTCCTTAGATGAATTAATAGGTTCCTTGCTAACTTATGAGATGAAGCTTAAAAGAAATGAAGAGCCACCCAAGAAAGTGGGAGTTGCTCTAAAATCCACTGCTGAAAAGGAGATTAAAAATGAGAGTGGCAGTGAGGAGGATATTGAGATGGCA
This sequence comes from Firmiana major, assembly GCA_033439115.1. Classification (NCBI taxonomy): domain Eukaryota; kingdom Viridiplantae; phylum Streptophyta; class Magnoliopsida; order Malvales; family Malvaceae; genus Firmiana; species Firmiana major. The sequence goes on from CM065912.1 coordinate 6,914,904, forward strand.
ATGTTTGCCAAAAGATTTAATAAATTCATGAGGATGAGAGCTGGTAATAGCAATAGGAGAAACAATAGGAGAGAACAAGAGAAAGTAGGTAGAAAAGACTCTATTGTGTGTTATGAATGTAAAAAACCTGGACACATAAAGTTTAACTGCCCTCTTCTCAAAAGATCTAATGATAGGTTTCATAAAAAGAAGGCAATGGTAGCAACATGGAGTGACAGTGACTGCTCCGATGATGAATCAAATGAGGACATTGCCAACCTATGCTTCATGGCAATTGATGATGATGAAAAGGTAACTTCTAATATCAATGAATACTCTTTTGATGAACTGCAAGATGCATTTGATGATTTAGCATTAGAGTATGAATCTATGAGCATGAAGTATAAAAAGTTAACATCTAAATTAAAAAGGGAAAATGAGATAATGTTAAAAGATAAATTGGAATGTGAGAAGAAACTAGAAATTGCAAATTTAGAAATTTGTAACCTTAAGGAGAAAAATAGCAATTTACATAACTCCTTTAATAGATTTCACATGGGGCAACAAAAGCTAGATAGCATGTTAGAAACCCAAAGGGCATTTTTTGACAAAAATGGCTAAGGGTATAATGCACAAAGTAGGGAGACCCATCTCAAGAGTTTTATTGCTAGGAAGAGCATGAATAAACCTGCAATTACTTGTTCATATTGTAATAAGAAGGGACATAAGTCACATTATTGCAATATAAAGATGAGGAATCTTAAAGGAAAAATTGTAAAAAGGATATGGATTCCAAAAGAGGTAATTCATTCCAAGGACTGCAATGCATTAGCAAAATGGATCCCAATGGGATCAAGAATTTCATTTACTAACCTCTAAGGACCCAGGAGAATTTGGGTACCTAAGACTTGAGTGTGTTTATTTTTTGTTGTTGTAGGTGATTGAGCATAGCCACAAAGCTAAAACAAAAGAAGCTTGGTACTTAGATAGTGGATGCTCAAGGCACATGACGGGTGATAAAAGCCATTTCAATTCCTTCAAATCGAAAATTGGTGGAGAAGTCACTTTTGGGGACAACTCCAAAGGCCAAGTGGAAGGAAGTGGATCAATAGGTAATGATCATTTCTCTTTAGAAAAAGTATTACTTGTTAGGGGTCTAAAGCATAACTTACTAAGACTTTGTGACAAAGGTTACAAAGTAATTTTTGATTGCATGAAATGTAATGTTATAGATCCTAAGTCAAATAAAATTCTCCTTCTAGGTCATAGGCAAGGTAACATATATATAGTCTACCTTAATGAACTCAAAAATGAAAACATATGCTTAATGGTAGACAACAAAAAGGAATCTTGGTTATGGCATAGAAGACTAGGTCATGCTAGCATGCATGTGCTATCCAAATTAGCTAGAAAGGATCTAGTTATAGGCTTACCCAAAATATCCTTTGATCATGAAGAAATATGTGAAGCTTGTGTTAAAGGAAAACATAAGAGAACAACTTTTAAGCCTAAGAATAGTGTATCCACCACTAGGCCTCTTCAATTACTGCATTTAGACTTGTTTGGACCAACTAGAACCACTAGCCTAGGTGGGAAACACTATGATTTTGTAATAGTTGATGATTACACTAGATACACTTGGGTGTTCTTTTTGAGAGTAAAAAATGAAGCCTTAGAGAAATTCATGGCTTACTCAAAGGTGACTCAAAATGAAAAAGGATATACAATAACAAGCATTAGAAGTGATCATGGCAAAGAATTTGAAAATATAGGATTTGATGAGTATTGCAATGATCAAGGAATTAGCCATAATTTTTCAGCCCCTAGGACACCACAACAAAATGGTGTAGTTGAGAGAAGAAATAGAACTTTGGAAGAGATGGCTAGGACCATGTTATGTGAAAATAACTTGCCAAAGTACTTTTGGGCTGAAGCTATAAACACATCATGTTATATAATTAATAGAGCTATGATAAGACCCATGCTAAAGAAAACTCCTTATGAGCTCTACAAAGGCAAGAAGCCTAACATTAGTTACTTCCATCCTTTTGGCTGCAAATGCTTTGTTCTAAATAATGGAAAAGATAACTTAGGAAAATTTGATGCCAAGAGTGATGAGGGAATATTTCTAGGATATTCATTGAATTCAAAGGCCTTTAGAATATATAACAAAAGAACATTAGTGGTTGAAGAGTCTATTCATGTTATATTTGATGAATCAAATAATATATCTAAAGATTCAACCAATGATGAAAATGTTGGAATATTTGATGAAGGCTTAGAAGATGACTTTCTAGAAAAACTTGACTTGAATAAAGAAGATGAAGAAGAAATAGAGGTTTTAGAAAGAGAGCCTAGAGCACCAAGAGAGTTAGGATATGTAAAAGATTGTGAAATAGTAGGAGATCCAACTCTTGGAGTTAGAACTAGATCATCCCTAAGGAATATGTGCCAATATATAGCCTTTGTATCTCAAATTGAACCTAGGAATGTCAATGAAGCCTTAGAAGACAATAATTGGTTCCTAGCAATGCAAGAAGAATTAAATCAATTTGAGAGAAGCAAAGTATGGAAACTAGTTCCTAGGCCTAGTGATCACTCAATAATTGGAACTAAATGGATATTCAAGAACAAGATGGATGAAAATAGTGTGATCGTAAGGAATAAGGCTAGGCTAGTTGCTCAAGGCTATAGACAAGAGGAAGGCATAGACTATGATGAAACATATGCACCGGTAGCTAGATTAGAGGCAATAAGAATGTTACTTGCCTTTGCATGTTATAAAGATTTCAAGTTATATCAAATGGATGTAAAGAGTGCATTCTTGAATGGTTTCATTAATGAAGAAGTCTATGTAGAGCAACATCCCGGATTTGAAAATCATGAATTTCCTGAACATGTTTTCAAATTATCTAAGGCACTTTATGGGTTAAAACAAGCTCCTAGAGCTTGGTATGAAAGGTTGTCAAAGTTCTTAATAGAAAAAGGGTTCTCAAGAGGAAAGGTAGACACCACATTATTCATAAAAAATAAAAATAAGGACTTACTAGTTGTACAAGTATATGTAGATGATATTATTTTTGGTTCAACTAATGAGTCTTTATGCCAAGAATTTGCTAAGATCATGCAAGGAGAATTTGAGATGAGCATGATGGGAGAACTCACATTCTTCTTGGGACTTCAAGTGAAGCAAACAAAGGATGGAACATTCATCAATCAAGCAAAGTACACCAAGGACTTGCTCAAGAGATTTGGGATGGACAATTGCAAATCTCAAGCCACTCCAATGGGCACCAACATCAAGCTTGACAAAGATGAAAGTGGTAAGTGTGTAGACACTAAACTCTATAGGTCTATGATTGGTTCTTTGCTTTATTTAACTGCTAGTAGACCAGATATATTGTTTAGTGTGTGCCTTTGTGCTAGATTTCAATCATCTCCTAGGGAATCACATCTATTGGCAACTAAGAGAATCTTTAGATACCTCAAAGACACTCCCTCACTAAGACTTTGGTACCCCAAGGACTCTACTTTTGCCCTTCATGCATTTTCAGATGCTGATTTTGGAGGCTGCAAAATAGATAGGAAAAGTACTTCAGGTACTTGCCAATTCTTAGGAAATAGGTTAATTTCTTGGTTCTCCAAGAAGCAAAACAGTGTAGCTCAGTCCACAACTGAAGCTGAGTATATAGCAGCTGGTAGTTGTAGTGCTCAAGTGTTGTGGATTAAACAACAAATGAGAGATTATGGTATTGACATGAAACAAGTGTCTATTAAATGTGATAATACCAGTGCCATTAATCTGTCTAAGAATCCCATACAACACTCCAGAACCAAGCACATAGAAATTAGACATCACTTTCTTAGAGACCATGTACAAAAAGGGGATATAATTTTAGAGTACATTGACACTCTACATCAAATAGCTGATATATTCACCAAACCCCTTGATAGAGATAGGTTTTGCATCCTTAGAGGTGAATTAGGACTCATGGATAAGCCTTAGGATTTTTTTGTGTTTCAAAAATCTTGGTTTCAAATTGATTTTAAATGAGTTTTTGCAAAGATTTTCTGGCAATGAGGATGAGAGATCGATCTCCTTGCAATATAGATCGATCTCCATACCTCCAACAAGCCTAAATCATCAAGGTTAAGCTAAGCAGATCGATCTTCTAACCATAAGATCGATCTCCTTACGTCTCTGTTTAAAGGCAGATCGATCTGTCCACACGACAGATCGATCTCTTCAAGCTTCCGCATTCTATAGATCGATCTTTTCATTTGGCAGATCGATCTGCCTCAGCCTCTGTTAAACGACAGATCGATCTTACGACAGATCGATCTTTCTTGGCTTTCTGGAAATGACAGATCGATCTGTCGCCTCGACAGATCGATCTCCTGTGCCCTGGACTATAAATACCCGCGTAAAATTCCCAAATTTCAGAAACCCAATTTTCAAATTCCCAAATCTCCCTCGCATCTTTTCCTCCAATTCCTTCTCAGATCGATCTCTGTACGGTCCTCCTTGCGTCTCGATGTCAAAATTCGGTATTGTAACCAACATTCCTTACTGATTTTCTCAAAATCTGTCTTCAATTTGTGTTCATTTTGATTCTAGGTCAAACCGAGGTACTGTTTCATTGCTTTTCTCTCTGTTGAATTTGTTTAGGCGAATTTAGAATCTAGAATCATGCCTAGGAAGTCAGTAGCAAACAAACCCCCTAGAACCACAGGAGAGGCAGGTTCCTCATCACAACCCATTCCTCCACCTCCTATCGCTTCCTTCAATCGGTGTTTTAAAACACCAGCAAAAAGAAAGCGGTATGAGGAATATTTTTCAACCATGCCAATCAAGCATTGGCGCACTATCGATTTTTCGTTCCTCAATCGCATAGAGTTTCCCTATTTGTCAAAATTTGAGGAGTTTGGTTGGACAAACTTCTTGAAAATCAACACTCCTGTCCCTCCAAATCTCGTTCGCTCATTCTTTTCCAATGCCGAACTCGTTTATGACCCCGATGACACCTGCAAAATCCTTACCTTCAAAACCTTCGTCATGGGTCAATCCATTATAATTGACTCTGAAGTTCTAGCCAAAGTATTTGATATACGCGATGAAGGCTTAACAAATGAGGATGAGGAAGTCCCCTTTGCGTTTGAACTCCCCGGGGACAAGGCGAGTAACCTTCCAATGCACCTTCGGTTACTCCACCTCATAATCTCGTGGAACCTCCGCCCTTTCGGTACTCGTCATTCTACCGTTAGGCGTCTAGATCGTTTTTGGCTCCATCACATTCACACCACAAGCCAAAAACCTAACCTCCCTCACTTTATTTACGAAGATTGGCTGAAGATTGTGCGTGGCCAAGCTACCACAATAGTTTTTCCACAACCAGTGGCTTACCTTCTCCACCGCGTTGGTATCAACTGCAGCGGCGAAACTGGCGAACTCCCATCTCCCAAAAGCGTGCTTAACATTGGGACCCTACATCATATGGGGTACTACAAAAATTTCCAAGGAGAGTGGACGAAAAAGCAAGAACAGCAACCTGCTGAGGCTGAGGAGGACCCCACTGATGAACCAGCACACCAACCTGCTGCACCAGCTGCGGAACCATCGGCTCCGCCCACTGCACCAACATCGTCTCCTGCTGAATTGGAGATGCTCATAACGATGGTGACGGACCTCAGTCAGCAGATTAATGACGGCTTTGCCACTCAGCGACGTATGATCGAGGACTTAACCCAACAAGTGGATAAGATTCAAGAGACTCAAGAGGCGATGTTCGATGAGCTCCAAGTAACACGCACGCATGTTGAGAATCTTTTGGATCGTGATCCTCCCTCACAATAGGCATTAAGTGCTTTGATTTAGTGTAGTTACAACATTATTAAGCTACTTGATGTTCTCTGTGAAAAATTTGCTTGAATGAAATGTTGATTGACTTGTGTTAATGAAATGTCATTCTTGTGTTAATGCAAGATATTATTTTGAAATGATGAGTATTCCATTCTTGTCTTATTGATATGACAAAAAGGGGGAGAAGAAACATGAGCTGTTTGTGTTAAAGAATGATTTAATTGAGGGGGAGTTAAGATTTAACTGAGGGGGAGTTAAGATTTAACTGAGGGGGAGTTAAGATTTAACTGAGGGGGAGTTATGTCATTAACAAAATCAAACGCTCACAAAAAGGGGAGTTTTGCAAAATCACTAAACATGTTTAAATTGATGAGTTTTGTCATATCAAAAAGGGGGAGATTGTTGAGTTAATGTATTTTGAAATGACAAAACAAGTTAATTCAATAATGTTAAGATGATATACAAACATGTTTAGATGTTATTAGTACCAGAACTTAGAGTTCTGCTGATGAGAGATCGATCTGGGGTATGAGAGATCGATCTCCTGGGTTTTACTTGATGAGAGATCGATCTTATGATGGAAGAGATCGATCTGGCAAGCCTTAAATCGGTACAAAGGCACTTAGGAAGAATGAGATCGATCTGCAAGGGTTAAGAGATCGATCTGGCTAATGCTAGAGTTGTGAGATCGATCTGGCAAGGAAGAGATCGATCTCCTCAAAGTCAGAGAGCTAAAGAGATCGATCTGTAGTGTTGAGAGATCGATATCCTCTCTACATGAGTGCATGATAGATCGATCTGAAGATCGATCTTGCTTCAAACAGAGAGTTAAGGAGATCGATCTGCCTATTCGACAGATCGATCTGCCTCATTACATTTAAACTAACAGATCGATCTGCTAACCTATGAGATCGATCTCCTTGTGTATTTGTGCTTCAATCTTGCAGGATTTATAACTAAGAGATCGATCTGGCCAAGAAGGCAGATCGATCTGGCACTCTACTGGAGGCACCCAACGGCTAGTTTCTGCAAAAACACAACGGGAAGAATAGCATTTAATGCTCCAACTACCCATCCTTCAGTATTTAACCAAGCATTGAAGACAAAGAGAACAGAGACACTATTGCTGCATATTCCAAACATTCTCAAGCTTTAATTCTTTCATTCTTTGTGTCCCTATTGCTCATTCATTGAGAATCATTGTAAAAGCTTAAGTGCAAAATAGCTACACTTGTCCTACCACTTTAAAGCATTAAATTGTATTCAGTCTTATCTTAAAAGAGAAGAGGATTGTTCCTCAGTGAGAGTATATTGTAAGAGGCTGAATACTTTTTTCTGTATTGCCAAAGGTAGTGAGGTTATTCCTTAACCTGTAAAAGGAAATTTGTAAGCTCTATTGAAAGAGAGAAAGAAAGCACTTGACAAGAAGGTCAAGGAGAGAGGACGTAGGCAAGAGTTTGGCCGAACCTCTATAAGTGACTGTGTTTGTTTCTCTTTCCTTCTCTTTGCATTAAATTGTTATATTGCACTGTTTTATTCATTATCATTTGTGTTTAAATTGTGATTAATTTAAAATCTGCCATAATTGTTAGAAAACCGATTCACCCCCCCTCTCGGTAGAGCCAACAGGGTATGTATATAATTGATAAATGCCATAGTGAGGGGATTCATGGAATATGAACACTATGAGCTTTATGTCGATTTGATATCGACTTTGAATAAGTTAATAGGCCTAAGAAGGTCCATAGACTCGAGCTATGGGTAAAGTAATGAAACGAGGCCAAATAAGCTTTAATAGAGGCTATAGATTAAATTGACTATAGCAAGCACAAGGGTTGCAATATATGGATCGAATATAATGCGGGATACGATTTTGTGCAGTCCCGAAGAGTTCGTTGAAGGCGAACCGAACCGTACGAGAAAGCAGCTTAAGGAAGTGGAATCACGCATTGCGATTCCAGGTAAGGGAATTTTGTAAGTATATAGAGGTAGCTGCTCGTATTTTGAACTCGTGGGTATATATAGGGCTTTGGAAATATGCATGGACTTATAGAAATGTGTTTTGATGGTGTATGAGTATTTGTATGAGATTTGGTGGTTTGAGATGGTTATTGAAAAAGGGATAGTAAGGCTAATAATTGCATAAATCATGTGTTTTGAATGCTTTTACAAAACACAATGCTTTGATTTGAGCAAATAAAAGGATAGGCTGGCTAGTACTTGAATGATGTTGTGAAATAGCCCATATGAGGCACTAAATATATTATGAGATGTTTTGAATGCATGTAAGCCGCCTATCGCGTGTATGAGATATAATTCGCGTTAGAGCCTCGCTCGCGCGAGATTTCTATGTTTTCACTTGTGTGAAACGTGCTTGAGCTTAGCTCGCACTTTGAAATTGAATTGTGATGATGTTATAAACCGTACTGGAGCTTATGCTCGTACGTGGATTTGAGTGGTTTTTCTTATGCATATAACTGTACTGGAGCTATGCTCATACAAGTTTTCTTCATATTTTATGCATAAATGCTGTACCAGAGCGTTGCTCGTACGAAGTGATTGGTTTTGATGCATGAATTCGCGCTAGAGCGTAGCTCGCGCTGGTTTTCACACTGTGGTATGTATGAGGCCGTGGTGAGAGATACGGATTAGCTCAGGGAACCCAACAGGCCTGACAGACCTCTTAGGTGAGGTGAGGGTGAGGGGCTAGGACCTGACATAATCCATCCATGGAACCCAACAGGCCTAACAGACCTCTTAGGTGAGGTGAGGGTGAGGGGCTAGGACCTGGATCAGGGAACCCAACAGGGGCGAGCAAGGCCATGAGGGGCTAGGACCTGGTATTGCGGTTACTCCCACGCGCTCTTGAGACTATAAAGGTTACACTCGATATGGGGTAGATAAGACCTATGGCAGGCACCCCCTAACCATGATTATGGGTCCGCGGAGTACGATGTACCGTGTATATCACATGGAGTACGATGTACCGCGTGGTGGTTACTTGAATTGAGAAAGTCTGGAGGAGAACTAACCCACCTTCGTGCCAGCATGATACCCCGCACACCGGAATCCGTGTGGTCTGAGATGATATGTGACGATTTGCCAATGTAGTCACTTGAGATATAGTAACCTGTCTCCTTACTTGAATTACTTACTACCACATGATTTTAAATCTCTAAGTGTGATTGTGATTGTTTAAGGTAGACCCGAAGGAGGGGTCGAGCCTCGTGGATTTGAATTGTGAAATGAAAATGAGGTAGTGATTGTGAATTGATGTGATGTGATGTATGTGATGAGAAAGAGTTTATGACGTGGGTTTTAAAAAGGAGGTTTCTTAATGAATTGCCCTTTTTATGAATTGAAATAAGATCAAGCATGAGATGATTTATACATGATGTTTTACCATGTTTTATATGCCAATTTTACATGACTTTGATACATGATATATATGTATACTCATATGACATAGTTTTATTCCTCATGCTCCTACCATAAATGATTTATGCATAACACTATCAGCATGTAGATAGAGTAGTTATCTACCATGCTTGCATTATTGCCTTACTGAGCGTGTGGTTGCTCATCCCACTCTATTTTCCCCCCTACAGAGCGTGCATAGTAGCCCAGTGAGGACTGAGGCGTATTATTTCGGACTCCGCTACATCTCCATCGCTAAGAGGTATACACACAGTGATTCTTTTTGTATCTAAACAATGTAAAAGCACAGTATTCTTTTGAGTTGTACTTATGGGGGATGTAGATGTCAGTAAAACATGTATTCGTATAAGTACACGATTAAATGCACATGTATGACATCGTTTTAATTAATTGAGAATGAATGAGATGTGGTGTTTATTATTGACTCACAGCCCAACAGTATGTGGTGAGTTAGTTCACGACCGGGTAAGGTAACAGTAAAACGCGAAAAAAAAAATTTCAGTGATTTTCGGTTAAAGAGAATGGAATTGGGTCGTGACATGTAGTCACACTTAACCAAAGATCAATAGGACTTCATTCAGTTTGTAATGTAAGGTCAGGGCTAAGGTATGATAAAGTCGATTTAGATTTAATTACCCCTCAACATGCATTACATTCTAGGATCTTTGATGTAAGAGCTTATATTTGTTCCCCCAAACTTATTTATTTTACTAAACATTTTTATTCTATTTTTGTATTTTTCTTCTTCGTCTTCTTTCTTTCTTTTTTTTTTTTTTTTGGATTTCACTATCACCTATAACCCATATGAACATAGCTCAAAATATATCCTAGTGAAATTACACACTTTCGGGGTAAGGGATAGGAAAAAAGTGTTTAAGCTAAGGAAAAATATGTAGGTGTATTTACAGAGAAAAGCTTATTTGGCCCAGATGGGTGACTAGGGGTAAAATATATACAAGGACAGTTGGAAAGGCTAAAACGATCCAAATCATTTCCCTAATTAAGTGTGATCTAATATTTCACCTCAAGATAAGATCAAACAAATTCTAGAATATAATTCACAAAATCAACTGAACAAATGAAATCCTATGTCCACATAAGCTTTCCCTAAATAAATATATAGATTCATGACATGACATGTGCATAAAATGAGGAAATCACAATCAGAATCAAGACAAATTCAAGAATTCAACTTCATGCTTTTCCTACAACCATGCTTCTTATTTAATCAAAGTCAAACTAAAATCATGGGGTTATATCATCGGAATATGGGAAAATCACATGCTAAGTACTAAATCATTCTAAAATCAAATAATGTAAGCTCATATTTTCGAAAAAATTTACAATTCTACTCAAAAAATTTCAAAATTGATCAAGTGAATCCCTTCCCCAAACTTAAAGTGCACAGTGTCCTCAGTGTGCAGATAATATAAGAATTGAAGCTCAAGAATATAATACTCCCCTATATGATGATGAAGCACATGTGAACCTTGATGAGAACATGTTGTTGCAAAGGCTATCTAACAAAGAAAGAAACAACATAAAAGAGAAAAGAACTATACAAAAAGTGAAAAGAAAAATAAAACAGCATAAAATGAAATGAAGCTAAGTAGCAGGATCAGAAGCAGGAGGATCAGTCAAAGTGGTAACAGAATGCTGACGGTCAACTCCTCCCCCAAAATAGTACTTAAGTCCTAATGATTCTTTTCTTTTTAAAAAAAAAAATTAGATTTTTTTTCATAGAGAGAGAAAATTAACTACTCCAAATTAATGTTCTAAATATTTACAACCTAGATATGTACAAAACTAGAATTATACCTAAGCCTAATTTCACTGATATTAGTTAATAGCTAATTGTGATTCCCCGACAACGCGCCAAAAACTTAATACGCGACGTCCTAAGTGACCTTAGATGTGTAAACCGTAAGTGTTCGGGTCGTGCAAGTAATAACTGGAATTGAGTCCCAGATTATCATCCCACAGAGAATACAGTTAGCTTAACTAAGTACCAGTTAATTTTACCCTAAGTATATCCTAGCAAATTATGAATTAAAAATGGTGATCTACAAGGTTTAAATTGAAAATACTAGAAAACTGTAAAAATAATGAAAATTATACAATAAATAAAATAAAGCGAACATTACTTAAAGAGCTCCCAGCAAATTAAAGCGATAACCTACAAAAGAAAAATACTGAAACTAAAATTAATTAGTGCATATAGACTAAGATGCAAATATAAGAGAATGTAAAATAAAATAAATAACACTAAAAAATTCTAATATGAAAATAAAATTGCATGTAAATTAATCTAATGCAAAATAATCTAACCTATGGTCCAATAAAATAAAATTCAAATATATAAAACAATAAATAATTACTAACTTACTAAAATACCTAAATTAAATATAAAATCTACTCTAAGTGATGCTTGAGAAATAATTAAATCCTAAATATATGCAAGAAAATAATTACAATTCAAATTTCAATTGCATACAAAAAATTAAAATTTAATCTAAATTTAAAATCTAAAGCACTTTGATCTAACAATCCTAATCATAAGCAATTTAATTAAACTAATGAAATATTACCTAAACTAATTAAAAAGTGTGCTAAATTAAAATACTACTAAACTAATAATATTAACTCTTAAACTATTGCAAACAAACTACACAACAAACTATCAATACTCGGCCATGTACTGTTCTGCCATGCAAAATGTTTTGCACTATACAACTTCAGCTACCTCGCGACAGCCTTCTAGCATCTGCTTCAGGACAGGCCAATACCAGCTGCTACTGCCCCTTCCTCCTCTGCACAATGCTGCAACATATTTCTACACTAAAATTTTATCCTCTGGGCTGTACTGCCGCCTTGCACCTTCTCTGCACTGCAAGCTCAGTTATATTGATCTGCAAATCTGTTTCATTCCCGATTGTCCTGTAGCGATACACGTCCCATCACATAGTACTTGAACATTTCTCGTACTCAATTTTATTGATTGATACATGATAAAGTACTGGAGCATTGCTCGTACTCAGTTTTACATGACATAGTGTTGGGAGCATTACTCGCACTAGATTTATATGACTTGTGTATGAGGTCGTTCAGGAGTTTACTCGAACGTACCAATTTTGAAAGAGATAGCATGAAACAGCCGTGCTGGGAGCCTGCGCAAATTATGTGTCGCATCGATTATATGCTCGCACGTGCAATTTTTGAGATATGGCCGAGGGCTATCGAAACTATTATATGTGGTATGAGGGTTAAGACCAATAACAGGTACCTCAACCTTGATATTGGGTCCATGGAGTATTTTGTACTGTGTATGTCACATGGAGTACGATATACCATGAGTACACGATGATATAGAGTTGTTGGCTGATGGTTGAGGATTTAACCCACCTCCCGTTACAGCAAATGTGAGGTCCCGCACACCGAGTATTATGTAGCATGGGATCACGAAAAAATGGGATATGATCATAATCCTCGAACATGTAGTCGCCTATCTCATCTCACTTCATTTCACTTAATATTTCTTGGTTGAATTATCACATGATTTTATAAATTGGACATGTGACTTTGTGAATTGTGAAATGGTAACCCGAGGGATGGGTAAGGCCCGGATTTCCATGTTTTTACATGACAATATGCCATCTTTGTTTTGATTTAATTGAAATGGCATAATGAAATGTGATTTACAGTATTTACATAACAATGCAATGTTTTGCATAAATTGTTGAGGTTATTAAACTAGCATGTTTTCAGTTCATACTGATGATTTGTATCTCTCTCTCTCTCTCTATATATATATATATATATATACTTGTATAAAGGTTTCAAGAAAGATACATGCTTTAGATGTGAATCGAAAAGGAAACGATTTAATGGCATGAGCATCATATTTTGTAGATAGTGTGGTTATCTATTTGCTTGCCTTATTTCCTTACTAAGCTTTGAGCTCACCCCCTTTTTTTATTTCCTCATCTCTACAGAGTGTTCACAGTAGTTGAACACGGCTGAGGACTGGTATTCCTTTATCTGCTGTATACCCATCACATAAAAGGTATACACATTTGAAACCTTTTGTACTGAACAATGTAAAAGCACAGTGATGTAAATGAATGTACTGTCAGGGATGTATATGTACATGTAATTGTATTAATGTATATGAGTTTACTTTTAAGAAAAGAGTACTTACAGTCAACATATAATTATGTTGACATGTATACATGATATGAAATAAATGTGGTTGAGGTGACTAATACCGAATTACAGTCCAATGATTTGGTGATTGAATTATGATAGAAGGAAAGCTAAGTAAAATGCAAAACTTTTGTAGTGAGTGTTGGTAAGTCACGGGCGGTCGTGACAGTGTATGTTATGATAAATGAGACAATGTAACCTTACAGTTAGAACTTACCAAACTCGAGTATCAATACCTTATCAAGGATTTCTATGAAATAACTAATAGGTATCAATACCATAACCCTAAAGTGTTGATACCTAAATAAAGCATTTACCTTTTGCCCAAGGGAAATGATGGGGTATCGATACCATGCATCAAACCTCCCAATATTTAGGAAAATAGTATCGATATCTTTACCTATGGTATCAATGCCTTAAATTTTTAAGGCATATTTTTGGCAAGTCAAACGTGGACTTACTTCAATGAGTCAGTTATAAAATCAATCATTATTGCATCAGTACATTTGTGTTTCAATTAATTCTTAAGTCACTTAGCATAATTTCTTCACTGAATTTCACAACTAAGTTCAAGCTAAAAATATGTTAATCTGATTAAAAGTCAATATTTTTAAGTTATTTCTAAGTCATATAAAAAACTTTAGTATTTCAAAGCTATCAATATATATTTGGCAAGTCAAACATGAAATCATTTCAATAATGCAATAATTAAAAAATTAAACATACATAAAATCAAACATACATTTTCAATTAACTCCTAAGTCACTAGCATAATTTCTTCACATAATTTCACAGTTAAGTTCAAGCTAGAAATATGCTAGTGTGATTAAAATTCTATTCTCTTAAGTTTCCTAAGTCATGTCAATATCTTAAGCATTTTAAAGCTGACACAGATGAAAGACCATAACAAAGATGTACCCATGTCACCCAAAAACATGTATATAAACGACATCATCATAAATAAAACAACTATGTACAAGCTCTTCAACCATCCGCAGTTTATGTTGGACAGTCACAACCAAGAAGTTACGCCTTGTATAGACCTATAACCTATAAAAGAAATTATCAAAACCATTAACATACAATAAATAGATTACAATATTTTAACATTATCTCATTTTTTTAAAAAAAATAGTACAAGAACTGAACATTTTCTAAGGAACCAAATGAGGGAGCAAACAAATAGCTCTTACATAACTGTAATGTTTTTACATAACTGTATTGTGAGAACTGAAAATTTTGTATACCCCAGTTATGAGAATTGTAATTTGGTGTATGTAATTATGATAGGTTTATGTACACACAAGTTTTAAATATGATGAAGTATAAGAAGATCAGGTTTTTAAGTCTTGAATGTATATGGATTGAAATATGGACTATGGGGTAGATTTTGGGAAGTTTTACATTGAGTTTTCTACAAATTGATGCAGCAACAGTGCAATCTATGAAGGCCAGATCGATCTCCAAGGATAAGAGATCGATCTCATGGCTCCAAAATGAAGAAAATGTGTAAAAACTGATAGGCAGATCGATCTCACAGACAAGCAGATTGATCTCCAAATGTTTCTGTAAAGAGAAGATCAATCTCCTCAATGAGCAGATCGATCTCATGAAGCATTCTGTAAACAGAAGATCTATCTCCTCAAGGAGCAGATCGATCTCATGAAGCAATTAAGAGATCGATCTCGCTCCACGACAGATCGATCTCCTAGGCATAAAATTACCCCAAAACTTTTCCAAATTTAAAAAGAGATCGATCTCATCAAGGACCAGATAGATCTCCTATCTTCGGCTATATAACGACCCCTTTGTTTTTCTAGAAGTCGATCTCTCTCTCTCTCCAAATCGCCATTTTCGTAACCCTAGCTTTCTCTCTCCTTTAAAACCCTCATTTTCATCTAAATCTCAGGCAGAAGCAAGAAGGAAAGTTGTTCCTCATCCATAGGAGAACAACATACTTGGAAATCGAAGGACGAATTGAATCGAGGTGTGACTAGAGCTCTCCATAAGTTTTGGGTAAATTTCTAAGCTTAAATCTTTGATATTGAGGTGATTTTGGTGATTGTGACTATGGGTGTTGTGATAAAATAGCTAGGAAATGATTAGAGTTGATGAAATTGTGATTTCATTGGAATGATGATGATATTATACAATTTGTGGTAATTTTAAGATTTTGACTAAAAATTGGAATCGAGACAATAAGGTGATTTTGGCATGGATATTATGCATGAAAAATATAGGATTAGAAATGTAGTGGATGAGAATATGGATTAGGATAGGAATATGAGACAAATGAGGTTTGTAGTATTTAACGAGAATATGAGCAAATATATGCTCGATGATGTGATTGAGATGAATTATTGATGTTTTAGAATCGTTTGGGCAGCCCGAGAGTTTCAGAGAGGAATGCGAGGCTAGTCCGTCATTTAGGGGAATGATTTGCACTATACGAGGTGCAACGAGGTAAAGGAAAACTTACACATTTGTGTATGCGATTTTGTTGAGATATTGTAGCATGAAATGTGATTTGAGAAAACAAGCTTGTTTTTATTAGTTGAGAATGAGTTATTGCACATAGTTTTATAGCTAGTTGGGTCCCAATTTTTATGAGTTGTAAACTAAATGTGAAATTGTTTTACAACCGTTTTGAGTTTAAAAGTGAAAAGTGATTCGAGCTCTACGTTAAGGCTTACTGAGACTTGAGAAATGTGTACGTGGTTTTATCGGTTTGAGCTCGATTTTGACATGTTTTGTGTTGAGTACAAAACGGTTTTTGAGATGAGTTTTATGAGAAAAACCATTATGAGCGCTACGTGAAGGCAAAACGGTTTTATTTGATAATGGCTATTACTGAGACTTAGGCATGTCATGTTGAATACACATCAGGCTTTGCTCTAGAGTATGTAAGGTCGGGTCGTGCTCTAGTAGCACGTAAGACCGACTCCTTCGTTCTGGTAACATAAGATAACCCCGCTCCGCGGTAGCGATGGGTGGCATTGCTCTAATAGCATGTAAGACCGGGCCGTGTTTTGATAGCATGTAAGATCGACGGCTGTACAACTCTGATCAAGTCTACAGCGAACCATGGCTATGGGTGTATTATTGTTGATGAAATCCCTCGATTGGGGATGTCCGCCTAGGGGACAAGTTCAATCGTTTTGATGTGCCATGACGAATTTTTTATATGAGTTTTATTTGCCTAGTCTCATTTTACACATGAGATTGTGTTTGGTGGCTACGCCACATGCATTTTTATTGCGGTGATTTTCATCATGTTTTATGAAAAAAGCCATTATTGCATCCTGTTTTTTACATGCATGTAACTGTGGTTTTTATATTAAACCAATTATTCTCATGTTTCTGCATGAGCTTTGAGAAATGAGTTGAGATGGTGTTTTGATTCTTCATGCTACACTTTTCTACTGAGTTTATTGGGTTTTCACCCACAAGATAAAATGATTGTGCTGTGCAAATTGTTATTTTATTAATGAATCCCTTAACCCCTTACTGAGCGATTTAAAAGCTCACCTTACTTTATCTCTCCCCAGATTTCTTCAAGTGAAGAGAGTTTTTTTGTGGCGTACGAAGTAGTGGCTAGTGGAGGACTTGAGCTTCAGGCCATATATTGTACTTTAAGGTATAATTTATCATTTCATGTACCCAGACTAATATTGTATTTACAGACACTTGATGAACAGTGATGTATGGGATGTATTAGGATTAATTAATTCAGAATTGAAGAATGAATATGATGTAATATATAAATGCTAGATGATGAGATCCTGAGGTGTAAATTATAATTTATCTATGATGATACATGACATTGCACAGGAATGCACCTAGAATTGTGAAATGATGAAAGGAAATTTTAAATTTGTCGTGTTTTTTGCGCTTTTGGGGCGTCACAGAGTTGTCTTGGTATCAGAGCCTAGGGTGTCTAGTACTGTCAGTGTCAGTTAAGTGAAATAGAATACATCCCAAATGCCTGTATAAGTCTGGTCATGAACTAAAATTGAGGATTGAGACTTCAATCGAATTTGATGTGTACGCACAGGAAACGTATTGAGATTGAGAATGAGTGGACGACGAGGTCGTTTGAGGAGGCAGGCAGAGCCACCTCCGCCACCTGCCCCACAACCGGAGAGTCTTAACTCTTGATTTAACCAGATTGAGCATGATGTGCGGCAAGGTTTTGAGCAAATGGTTGCGCTATTCGCGTAACATTTTGGGATCAATGCCTCGAGTACTACTCCTACACCACCACAATGACCTCCTATGCCCCCAGTACAGGTGGACCCGGTGCCTCCCGTCACTCAGCCTGATGATAGAAGTATGGTTCGATTGAAGGACTTTTTGAAAATGAATTCGTCCACATTCAAAGGGAAAAAGGATCCTGCAGAGGCTGAGGAGTGGCTGACTGAGTTGAGAGTCATATTTGACTATTTGGGATGCATAGATGCTGAGAGGGTCAGTATGGCCGCGTATATGTTAAAAGGGAGAGCTAGAGATTGGTGAGGTACTACCCAAGGTATTCTGATGTCCAGCCAGGATGTGATTGGTTAGGAAGAGTTTCAAACGGCATTTAGAGCTCAATATGTACCACGAGCTGCTCAGAGAAGGAAGCAGGTAGAGTTTTTGAATCTGGTACAGGACAATATGTTTGTGGATAATTATAAGAGCCGATTTACAGCTCTATTGAGGTATGATCCAGAGACCTTCAAAAATGAAGAGCTCTGCACAAAGAGATTTATGTATGGATTGAAGCCTATCATCAGAGATCGATTAATAGGGCTGTGTATTACTGAGTTTGGAGATGCCCTGAGATGAGAACAAGAGATTGAGAGGGGAATCAAAATTGTACAATCCCAAAATGACTTCAGTGTAGTAACTCGGGATAAGAGTAACAGGCCAGCGATTTCCCAGGCAGATGGTCAGAGAGGTTCCTTCAGAAGAGGAAGGATTGAGGTACAGAAGGGCAGATTGGAGAGACCCAGAGCTTATCCTATCATTAAGGAGACCCCTCGAAATGTCAAGCCTGAGATAAGAGTTTGCAGAAATTATAGCTGATTGCATGAGGGAAGTTATCCTGGGTTGATCCATGGATGTTTTAGATGTGGAGACATGGGTCACAAAGTAAAAGACTGCCCTCAACCTCAGAGACCACATGCTTTGGAGCCTACTGGACAGCAACCTTAGAGAGTGAATCCCCTGAGACAAGCAACTGCAGCAGAGAATAGAAAGAAGCCCATTACAGTGGGACGTGTATTTACTTTGGACAAGGAAACAGCAGACACTTCTACAGAAACTATAAGAGGTACACTTTCTGTCTGTAATCATAAGGCTCATGTGTTGATTGATCCAGGGTCCACACATTTGTTTATTTTCGAGCATTTTGTATGTAGATTAAATTTGAAGTTTGAACCTTTAGAGTGTGTACTACATGTAAATACCCCTATGCGTGAGTCCTAGAGAACTGATTTAACCTGTAGAGGGTGTGAAATAAAGGTGGGAGATAGAGTGATGTTAGCAGATTTAATGATGCTAAATATACATGGATTTGATGTAATTTTATGGATGGATTGGCTGGCAATCAATCGAGTGAGTTTAGACTGCTACACTAAGATTGTAACTTTCTCCCTACCTGAACCTTACAGTGTACGTTCGAAATATTGAGAAAATAAATGTGTGAAATTTTTGTAAGTAAATTGAAATTTTGATGTTGCTTTTGAGAATACTAAATATGATTGTTCATGTGAAGGTTATGAAACACTCATCCCAGACGATAATCGGGAACATCCGAGGATTTAGGATATACCTGTGGTATGTGAATTTCTGGATGTCTTTCCAGATGAGTTATCAGGTTTACCACGAGAGAGAGCTGGAGTTTACCATTGATTTGGTATCAGATACTCAGCCTATCTCTAGACCTTCATATAGGATGGTATTAGTGGAACTTGAGGAATTGAAGAAGCAACTACAGGAGTTATTGGATCAAGGATTTATTAGACCCAGTGTATCACCGTGGGGAGCACCAGTGTTATTCGTGAGAAAGAATGATAGTAGTCTTAGATTATGCATAGACTACCGACTGTTGAATAAAGCCACGGTGAAGAATAAATACTATTGCCTAGGATTGATGACCTACTTGATCAGCTGAGAGGGGTTTCAATCTTCTCTAAGATTGATTTGAGATCGGACTATCACCAATTGAGGATTAAGGAAGAAGATATTCCGAAGACGGCCTTCAGGATAAGGTATGGCCATTATGAATTTCTAGTAATGCCCTTTGGATTGACAAACGACCCTGCAACCTTTATGAGGTTAATGAACGAAGTGTTCAGAGACTATCTAGATAAGTTTGTGATAGTCTTTATTGATGATATCTTGGCTCTCGACCTTATAAGGAGCACGCGCAGTACTTGTGGTTAGTACTTCATATACTCCGAGATAAGCAATTATATGGAAAGCTTGGTAAGTGTGAGTTTTGGCTGGATCAGATAGCTTTCCTTGGTCATATAGTTTCAGCGAAAGGAGTATCAGTTGATCTAATTAAAGTAGAAGCTGTGCTTAATTGGGAAAGATCGAGGACAGTTATCGAGGTATGAAGTTTCCTTGGTTTGGCAAGGTATTCAAAAGATTTGTTGAGGGATTTTCCAAGATTGTCGCTCCTTTGACTAAGCTTACGTGCAAGGAGATTCTGTTCATATGGACTGATCAATGTGAGCTCAATTTTTAGGAATTAAAGAGGAGATTAATAGCGGCACCTGTGTTGACTATCCCTGAGGGATCAGGAGGATTTTCAGTGCATAGTGATGCTTCTCATCAAGGATTGGGATGTGCTCTCATGCAGCATGGAAGAGTGGTCGCCTATGGATCGCGACAATTGAAAGATCATGAGCGAAATCACCCCACGCATGATTTGGAGTTAGCCGTTGTGGTATTTGCATTGAAGATCTGGCGGCACTACTTATATGGGGAAAGATTCTAGATCTTCACTGACCATATGAGTTTGAGGTATCTGTTTAATCAGAAAGAGTTAAACATGAGACAAAGGAGATGGATGGAACTCCTTAAGGATTATGACTGCGAGATTCTGTACCATCCGGGAAAGGCGAACATGGTTACTGATGCCCTGAGCATGAAGAGTATGATATCTGCTATGATGGTCAGGGAATAGGATTTATTGGAGCAGTTCGTCGAACTCCGGATCAGAGTTAAAGAGGTAAAAACTGGATTTCTGGCTAGCCTACGAATAGAGCCCAGGATCATGGATCAGATTAGAACTGGGCAGCGAGATGATCAGAGGTTGATCAATATGGTTAGCCAAGCCGAGCAAACTTCGCAGTCGGATCTCATAGTCAGTGAAGATGGATTGTTGAGATTCAGAGAATGAATTTATGTATCAAACGATGATACCCTAAAGAGATAGATATTGAGAGAATCTCACTACTCGCGATACACCATGCACCCAGGAGTACTAAAATGTACCAAAATTTGAGGAAGGTATATTGGTGAGTGGTATGAAGTGAGACATGGTCGATTTTGTACCCAGATGTTTAGTGTGCCAGCAAGTGAAAGCTGAGCATCGGAAGCCCAGAGGATTATTGCAGCCTTTACCTGTGCCTACATGAAAATGAGAGCACGTCACCATGGACTTTATTGTTTACCGAGGACCCGAATGAGTCGTGATGCGATATGGGTCATAGTGGATAGACTGACGAAAAGTGCCCACTTCCTTGCCATCAAGAACACTGATACTGTGGATGCCTTAGCTGAGTTGTATGTCAGCTAGATAGCTAGATTATATGGGGCTCCAGTGAGTATTACTTCTAACAGAGATTCCCAATTTACATCCAGATTTTGGACCCAATTTCAGGAGTCCATGGGATCTCGATTGAGTTTTAGTACCGCCTATCATCCTCATACAGATGGTCAGTCGGAGAGGACTATTCGACCCTGGAGGATATGTTGAGGGTATGTACGATGGATTTTAAGGGATCATGGGATGATCACCTGCCCCTAGTAGAGTTTGCGTACAATAATAGCTATTATGCGAGTATTGGAATGACACCTTTTGAGGCTCTATATGGTAGGACATGTAGATCCCTTGTAGCGTGGGAAGAAGTGAGTGACGGAAAGATAAATGCTCCCAAACTTGTTGAACAAGCTGTACAGAGTGTGAAACTCATATGTGAGAGATTACGGGTTGCACAGAGTAGACAGAAAAGCTACGCGGATGTACGTAGATGGCCACTCGAGTTTGATGTTGGTGATGCAGTATTTCTAAAGATATTACCGAGTAAGGGTATCATGAGATTTAGAAAGAAAGGGAAATTGAGTCCTCGATACATCGAACCATTCAAGATTCTTGAGAGAGTGGGAGAGGTAGCCTGTAGGTTGGCATTACCGCCACAAATGTCCGGAATACACAATGTCTTTCATGTATCTATGTTAAGGAAGTACCACCCAGACCCTTCTCATGTCATAGAGTATGAAGAGATGGACATATAAGAGGACATGAGTTATAATGAGGAATCCGTCCAGATTCTCGATAGAAAAGAGAAGGTACTGAGGACCAAAAGCACCTTATTAGTGAAAGTTTTGTGGAAACATCACTCAATGGAAGAGGAAACTTGGGAATTAGAAAGCCTCATGATGGAGAAGTACCCCCATCTGTTTGATGAGTCAGTTGAATTTGGAGGACCAAATTCTTTAAAGGTGGGGAGGATGTCAGAACTGAGAATTTAGTATACCCTAGTTATGAGAATTATAATTTGGTGTATGTAATTATGATATGTTTATGTACACACAAGTTTTAAATATGATGAAGTATAAGAAGATGAGGTTTTTAAGTCTTGAATGTGTATGGATTGAAATATGGACTATAGGGTAGATTTTGAAAAGTTTTACATTGAGTTTTCTACAAATTGATGCAGCAGTAGTGCAATCTGTGAAGGCCAAATCGATCTCCAAGGATGAGAGATCGATCTCATGGCTCCAGAATGTAGAAAATGTGAAAGAACTGATAGGCAGATCGATCTCATAGACAAGCATATCGATCTCCAAATGTTTCTGTAAAAAGAAGATCGATCTCCTCAAGGAGCATATCATCTCATGAAACATTTTGTAAACAAAGATCGATCTCCTCAAGGAGTAGGTCGATCTAATGAAGCAATTAAGAGATCGATCTCACCCCATGACAGATCGATCTCATAGGCATAAAATTACCCCCAAAACGTTCCCAATTTCAAAAAGAGATTGATCTCATCAAAGACCAGATCGATCTCCTACCTTCGACCTATATAAGGACCCCTTTATTTTTCTGGAAGTCGATCTCTCTCTCTCCAAATCACCATTTTCGACACCCTAGCTTTCTCTCTCCTTTAAAACCCCCATTTTCATCCAAATCTCAGGCAGAGGCAAGAAGGAAAGTTGTTCCTCATCCATAGGAGAACAACATACTTGGAAATCGAATGACGAATTGAATCGTGGTGTGAATATGTCACGACCCATTTTTCCTAAAAACCCCTACAAATTTGTTTTGCTTTTTTATTTCCTTACCCGTCGTGAACAGTTTCACTACTAACAGTTTGGCTATGAGTCGATGTTAGTCCTTCCTATTATGTTACTTACCTTAACATCTATTTTCCATATTTCATTTACATATCAATTCATTTTAACTAAATACATCCCTAATATTACATCCGTGTACAGTACTGTGCCTTTATATGTTTAGATATAAAATTATACGCATGTGTATACCTGGTCTTGATAAGAAGCAGCGGATAACCGAAATGCAAGACTACAGTCACTCTCTTCTACTAAATGCACCCTGTAGGGTGGAAATGAAAGGGTGATCGCAACTTGCTCAGTAAGGTAATAATGCAAGCATGTAGATAACTACACTATCTACATGCTGGTAAAGGCATGACATGTAAAACATTTATATCTCGAGCATGAGGCAATTAAAACCATGTCATGTATAAGTATATCATATATCGTAAAACATGAATTGACATGTAAAACATGAAAAACATCTCATGTAAAACCTCTCATGCTCAGTACAGTAAAACTCTTTAAAACAATCCCAGAGGGATTCAACACATCTTTAAAATCATTAATCTCCTCATAAAACCCATCAATTTCTAATTTAATACCACATTTCATGAAAATCGTCACAAATCCGGGCTCGACCCCTCCCTCGAGTCTACCTTGGTCTAACAAGACCAATCAAATATATATCATGCGAGACATGTAGGTTACTGTATGGAAACAATCGAGGACTCTGTCCCAGTGATCCCAGGCTATACGGATCCCGGTGTGCGGGGTATCACAACTGCAACGGGAGGTGGGTCAAATCCTACCAGCCAGAATATCAAGTAACGTGAATACAATAGTCATGACTACATGGTACAGCGTACTCCGTGTGACATACACGGTACAACGTACTCCATGAACCCAATATCACAGTCTGGGGATGCCTGCCATAGGTCATATCCCACTCCAAACCATGTCGATAACCAACCCATGTCTCAATCTACACGTGCAAGCATATCTTCTCGCTGTGACACACAGTCTACAAGAGGCTCCAGCACGGTCATATGCATGTCATAAAATTCTTATGCGAGCAAAGCTCTAGCACGGTTCCATGCATATTCATGATATCAAAAAAACCCTTGTGCGAGAGAAGCTCCAACACGGTTTCATAAAAAATCAATGAAATCTGCGTACGACAAGCACTCCAGTACGACTTAAAATAGTTATAATAAGTTATAAATCCAATTTAAATTTAGTTACGAGAAATACTCTAGTACGGATGCATAAAACCAAGTAAAATCCACGTACGAGCACAACTCCAGTACGGTAGTCATGTAAAGCAAGCTTGTAAAACTCAGTGCAAGTAGTGCTCCAGCACTTTGTATATGAGTTAAAATATAAAAGTCAGTGCAAGCAGTGCTCCAGCACGATTTTAAAACTCATAAAAACATGATAGGCTGCTCAATTTCACTAAAACAAATCAAAATCACAACTGGTACCTAACTCGTGCCCTTTCATGTAAAAACATGAAATAAATAGCCAGCCTATCCATAATTTGCTTAAATTAAAGCAATATAATCATAGGAATATCAAAAACATGAAAATCATGCAATTTCATAGCCTTACTACCCTTTTTGAAATTTTTCTAACTAGGGGCAAAATCGTAATTTTTACATATACCACGATTTTCGTAAAAATTATTATTCTATTTCTAGATACCTTATGAAATTATACGTAATGTAAATGACCCCAAAAATACGCGCAGGTATCTCTAAGTGCTTACAAAATTCCCTTACCTCATTTTTCTGTACAGTCTGACTTTTTCCACTAATGTCTCGTCACGCAGTCCGATTTGGTCCCAATCCAATCTTCGCAACTGCGTATAAATATTTATCGGGTTAAATACAATACACTTATTCATATTTAACCTTTATTGTGCTTAAATTTAAATTGTTGGGCTCGTTTACTCTTATTGGGCCCGATTATAGCTTAATGGGTCTTAATCAGCCTTAAGCCCATTTCCACTTACTATTCACATCATCGAGGCCTATTGGGCTCATTGGGCCCTCAACACTTATTGGGCCTCATTTCTAGGCTCTTTGGATAGCTTATACAGTTATTTACGACAATAAATTTCAAATTCCAAACATTACGAAATTATACGGAAATTAAATCGCAACGTTCCTAGCTCGTATAACTATCCAATTTATAAAAATCGAGCTTCACTTACCCGAGATTCCGTGCTGATACACAAATAGAAGTTCGATCATCTCACGTATACGATTTATTACCGAACTGCACAATTTTATATTTAATTTTGGGTTAATTTTTGATCAAATATAATTTAAATAAATTTCTCAAAAATAAAATCAATCACTTTTGACCTCTTACCGACTTACACGAAGTCCGGTGTATCCCCAAAAATTCTTCCCCTTTTTTCTTTTTTTCTTTTTCTCCTTTTTTCCTCTCTTTCTTGGCTGAACCGATTTTGTCCGGTTCAACCTGATTTAGATCGGTCAATTCAGCCCGGTTCACTTCTTGCTTAACCGGTCTGTATTGGTTCAGGCTTCCCCGTCGTCGTTCATGGCATTTTCGGTCGGTTCTCGGCTCGATTCTGGTGTTGTTCAACTCGTCTTTGGCCGGGCAACCTTCGGCTAGCCTCAATCGGGACCAAATCACACCGGTGGCTGCCGGATTCACCCTCTCTCCCTCGCGGCTTTAACTAGATGATCTGGCTATTTTCGACGCCGTCGGTGCGTATTCTGGTGGCAGAAGGGTCGCATGTTTCTCGGCCATCTTTTTTGACCCTTCGCGTGGCCGTTGGTCGCCGGTGCTGGCTTCTCCGGTGGCCTCTTCCTCGATCGCCTTTCGGTTTCGTTTCCACAGGTTTCTCTCTCCCCGCGTTTTCAGCTTTCTGATTCTTTTTTCTCTTCTTTTTTTCTATAAATTTTTATTTATAATTTATTTTAATATTATTTTAATCATTAAAATATTCTAAAAATCCCAAAATATTCTTAAAAAATTATATTTTATTCAAATTAATTTATTTAATTTATTTATTCTATTTTTCCACTTTTTCGGTATATTTTCTCCGTATTTTCGAGATATTGTCCCGAGTAAAAATTCTGATTAATTCCAGTAAATTCATATCTTGATCAATTTAACCCGAAATTTAATTATTTTTTCGTCATTGATCAAGATTTCTCAATCCCATATTTTTAATTAAATTTTCTTATCGAATTTATACCGACTTTTGATCTTTTGACTGTTTTACCCTTGCACGTGTTTGGGAATACCATTTCAGTCTTTTTGCATTTTTTTCATGTTTTGAATAAAATCAGGTCTTACATAATCTCCCCCACTTAAGAAATTTGGTCTTCCAAATTAGAACAAAGTCAAATGGATCCATAAACAACTCCGGGTACGTCTATCGTATCATATACTGTCATTCTCAAGTTACTTTTTTGGAGTGTAATACTACCAACATACTTGACTAGGGAGATCATCTTAAATCTCAACACTTTCTCTTTCCATCTAATACCCGAATCGATTTTTTTCAACATACATTTTACTTTCATAGAGCTAAACGGTTAGAGCTCATATTCGATCACATATGCTGGGTCCGAATAATATTTTCGAAGCATCAAAAGATAGGACACATTGTGGATGCCTGCTAATTTAAGTGGTAACGCCAACCTACAGGCCTTATCTCCCACTTTGTCCAATCTCAAAGGATTTAATCTAATGAAACTCAATTTTCCTTCTTTCCGAATCTTGTTATGTCCTTAGGACAAGTAATTTTCGACAATACTAATTCACCCTCGGTGAATTCCAATGGTTTCTATTTCTTGTCAGCATAGCTTTTCTATCTGCTCTGAGATGTTTTTAATTTCACACAATCAACTGAACATCCTCAGAGGTTTGTCTTACCAATTCGAGAACAACTCTCTATCTGTCACTCACTTCTTCTTATCCAAATCGAGGACAACCCCTACGACCATACAATGCCTCATCTGAAGTCATCTCGATACTCAAGTGACAACTATCATTATTGGCAAATTTGATTAGTAACAATTGATCACCCCAGGAGCTTATAAAATCAATGGCACATGCTCTCATCATATCTTCTAGAACCTGTACAGTTCTATCTGATTGATCATCTGTCTGAGGACGAAAAGTTATGCTAACACTCAATTGGGTTCCCATAGCTTCCTGAAAACGTTCTTAGAAGTGGGAAGTGAAGCGGGAATCCCTATCTGATACCATGCTCACTGGAACGCTACAAAATGTTCCATAATTTTCCATACACATAAATCTGCCTACACACTCAGAGTATCTGGAGATTTCATAACTAGAAGGTGGGTAGACTTAGTCAATCTATCGACTATCACCCAGATAGCCTCATGATTCATCCGGGTCCTTTGTAACCCATCACGAAATTCATGGTAACTTGTTCTCATTTCCGTGTCAATATAGGTAGAAACTGCAATAACCCTGCAACTTCTTTTGCTCTACCTTAATCTGCTGACATACGAGACACTTTTCCACAATCTCTACAATGTCTCTTTTCATATCTGACCACCAATATCCTTTTTTAAGATTTTGATATATTTATTCCTTCTCGGATGCACTGTATATCCCGAAGAGTGAGCTTCTGACAATAACACTATCTCATCACTGTGGTCTTGGGGAGCACTTATATTGTATCTGAACCTCAGTAAGTCATCATCACTCTCTATGAACTCTGTCACTGTACCCATCTGAATCTGACCCATACTATTGACATCACGCTAAGCTTGTCAAATTCGGTCACTCAAATCCGATTTTAATCTCAAATCACTGTCATCATCAAATGGATCACATCACTTACAACTGCTCTAGCAGCTCACGCTCCTTGACCATTATATGTAATACCATCCCGAGGCTCTTTCTACTCAAGGCATTAGCCATCACATTAGCCTTTCCTGGGTGGTACAATTTCCACAATCATAATCCCTCAGAAGCTCTAACCCTCTTTGTTCTCATATCCAACTGTTTCTGTGAAAACAGATATTCGGGGCTTTTATGATCAGTGCATACCTGAAATTTCTCACCGTAAAAGTAGTGGCGCCATCCCTTAGTGCATTACTACGGCTACCAACTTTAAATCATGGGTTGGATAGTCCTATCATGATCCTTGAGTTGTCTGGATCCATAATCGACTATCTTCCCTTTTGCATCAATACACAGCTCATTCATTATTTTGAGGTATCCATAGACTCATGAGAAACCTCTTGAGCTATTGGGTATGGTGAAAATAAATGCGGTGGTCAGTTCATACTTTAATACACCAAAACTTTTGTCACGTCTATCATCTCATATCCTTGACCTATGTACGCATAAACGTATAATGTCATTTTTTAAATCGCTTTCGTTCAAGATACTAACCCGCATCATTTTCTTTTTTCTTATATTAACGGCTTTTATAAAATTTTAATTTTTAAACCTTCATGATTAATTGAATTCGATATTTCTTTATCGTACCAGTAAAGGTACCCTAATTTTAAATTTATATATTACAACTGTCGATTTCAATTTATAGGTTGTGTGTGCGCTACTAGACGCTGTCAAGTCTTCAGGCGAGGAGGTATTTTGAAATACCTTTATCAACCCTCAGACTTGACCACATGAACTAGTTATGGCTATATCCACCCCTTCTCCTTAGTCACAATCCATATTCACTACATATCACTTAATCCAAATTACTTCACATATCAGAGATATTCGTACCTTGCATGCGCCTCTTATTCCAATAGATCTTGTATTCATGATCTATCACATCTCAAAGCTTATCTCCTTTTGTATATCACTATCTTAGGATAGAAATCTGAACAGCATAGTTTGCAGCTGAATCAATCTATTCTCAAATATTACTTCAAAATTATTCTTATTCTATTGAATAAAATCGGCTGACTTATACTTCTTCCCCCGTTTTTGACTTATAATCCCAATACCCATATTCAGTTAGTGATAATCATCTAACCATCATCATCTTGCCTAAGGGTACAGGCCTCACATCTTTCCCTTTCTCTTCGGCTGTGGCCTCCCTTTTTAGGTGCAGAGATACCAACAGGGTTTTCTCTGTCTCTTTGCACTTCTGTGGGGTAGTCTCACCCAACTCTGAGCAATCATTTAATAATTGGCCCGTCTTACCACACTTAACGCCTACTTTAGTAAATAAAGTGTAGGTGTAGGCCCTACTTTCGTGGTATCTGCCACACATCCTACACTGCTTACACTGCTACACTGTTACACTGCTTATACTGCTACGGAGCAGGTCGGGGTCCTCCAATCACAATACCCCTCAAAAGTACTGCATTTGGATACACTAGGGCCTTACCAATCATCTTACCCCATGACTCATCAACTCTAATCTCTTACCAACTGGTCTCTTTCCCACTCTAACATCTCTGTCATTCTCTATTCTCTTCTATCTCTATTTCGACCCTTGCTACCTTTCCCAATCTCATAGGCGTGCAACACATGATCTTATTCACGCAACTGTATTCTACGCACTGCCTCGACATAGGTAGTGATATCTAACGGGGCCAATCGGACTCTAATCGACAATTTGAGCCCTTCCATGAACTTTTGAGCTTTTCGACTCTCACTGCCCATAGTGTCGGGATAATACCTGGGCAGGTATATAAATTGAGTTTCATACTCGTCAATTAACCAGTGCCTTTAGGTCAATGTAAGAAATTTTACCTGTAATTTCCTTTAAGCAGTGTTCGGGATATTCTGTCACCGGAATACATCCTAAAATATTTCTCATGTCGGCTCTAGACGTCTAACTCTTCAGATGGGTCGAGCGGACTTCCACCAATACTCTGCCTCGCCCTCCAACATAAACATATTTAAAAGTCACTTTCTCAGTTGACATACACCGAAAGAATCCATACATCTTCATAAAATACCAGAGGGTGTAGGAATCTCTATGGTCTGAGGCACCTATTTAGGCTTTACCCTGCCTATCCTCAACTCCCTGCATAGATTGAGAAAACAACTCCAAAATATTTTCTACACTCCACTCCATCCTCTTGGAGCGTGTCTCATTACTGTTTGCTCTCCTTATATGACCCCTGGGAGTATACTCAACATCAGCCTCCACCTCACTCTCATCTTGAGTCTCATGTGATGACTCATTCGACTCTTAAGCCTATCTTTACAGCCTCGAGCATGTGTACTCGCCCCTCTACCAAAGCGACTATCAGTTATAAAAACTATATTCTTGCATTTGAACTAAATTCTTAGTTGACTTCCACCTTGATATACAAAATTGTATCTAAACAATACACAGTACATAGGGATGTAAATTTACTTAACCACTAACACCGACTCATATCAGGCCAACTCCGCTCTGATGCGACCTCTTGTCACGACCCATTTTTCCTAAAAACCCCTACAAATTTTTTTCTTTTTCATTTCCTTACCCGTCGTGAACAATTTCACTACTAACAGTTGGGCTATGAGTCGATGTTAGTCCCTCCTATCATGTTACTTACCTTAACATCTATTTTTCATATTTCATTTACATATCAATTCATTTTAACTAAATACATCCCCAATATTACATCCATGTACAGTACTGTGCCTTCATATGTTTAGATACAAAATTATACAAATGTGTATACCTGGTCTTGATAGGAAGCAGCGGATAACCGAAATGCAAGACTACAGTCGCTCTCTTCTACTAAATGCACCCTGTAGGGTGGAAAATGAAAGGGTGATCGCAACTTGCTCAGTAAGGTAATAATGCAAGCAGGTAGATAACTACACTATCTACATGCTGGTAAAGGCATGACATGTAAAACATTTATATCTCGAGCATGAGGCATTTAAAACCATGTCATGTATGAGTATATCATATATCGTAAAACATGAATCGGCATGTAAAACATGAAAAATATCTCATGTAAAACCTCTCATGCTCAGTACAGTAAAACTCTTCAAAACAATCTCAGAGGGATTCAACACATCTTTAAAATCATTAATCTCCTCATAAAACCCATCAATTTCTCATTTAATACCACATTACATGAAAATCGTCACAAATCGGGGTTTGACCCCTCCCTCGGGTCTACCCTGGTCTAACAAGACCAATCAAATATATATCATGTGAGACATGTAGGTTACTGTATGAAAACAATCGAGGACTTGTCCCTGTGATCCCAGGCTACAGGGATCCCGGTGTGCGGGGTATCACAACTGCAACGGGAGGTGGGTCAAATCCTACCCGTCAGAATATCAAGTAACGTGAATACAATAGTCATGACTACATGGTACAGCGTACTCCGTGTGACATACACGGTACAACGTACTCCATGAACCCAATATCACAGTCTGGGGATGCCTGTCATAGGTCATATCCCACTCCAAACCATGTCGATAACCAACCCATGTCTCAATCTACACGTGCAAGCATATCTTCTCACTGTGACACACAGTCTAAAGGAGGCTCCAGCACGGTCATATGCATTTCATAAAATTCCTGTGCGAGCCAAGTCCAGCACGTTCCTTGCGTATTCATGATATCAAAAAAACCCTCGTGCGAGCAAAGCTCCAGCACGGTTTCATAAAAAATCAATGAAATCTGCATACGAGCAGCGCTCCAGTACGACTTAAAATATTTATAAATCAAATTTAAATTCATGTACAAGAAATACTCTAGTACGGATGCATAAAACCAAGTAAAATCCACGTACGAGCACAACTCCAGTACGGTAGTCATGTAAAGCAAGTTTGTAAAACTCAATGCGAGTAGTGCTCCAGCACTCTGTATATGAGTTAAAATATAAAATCCAATGCGAGCAGTGCTCCAGCATGATTTTAAAACTCATAAAAACATGATAAGCTGCTCAATTTCACTAAAACAAATCAAAATCACAACTGGCACCTAACTCGTGCCCTTTCATGAAAAAACATGAAATAAATAGTCAGCCTATCCATAATTTGCTTAAATTAAAGCAATATAATCATAGGAATATCAAAAACATAAAAATCATGCAATTTCATAGCCTTACTACCCTTTTTGAAATTTTTCTAACTAGGGGCAAAATCGTAATTTTCACATATACCACGATTTTCGTAAAAATTATTATTCTATTTCTAGATACCTTATGAAATTCTACGTAATGTAAATGACCCCAAAAATACGCGCAGGTATCTCTAAGTGCTTACAAAATTCCCTTACCTCATTTTTCTGTATAGTTTGACTTTTTCTACTAATGTCTCGTCTCGCAGTCCGATTTGCTCCCAATCCAATCTCCAAAACTACGTATAAATATTTATCAGGTTAAATACAATACACTTATTCATATTTAACCTTTATTGAGCTTAAATTTAAAATGTTGGGCCCGTTTACTCTTATTAGGCCCGATTACACCTTAATGGACCTTAATCGGCCTTAAGCCCATTCCACTTACTATTCACATCATCAAGGCCTATTGGGCTCATTGGGCCCTCAACGCTTATTGGGCCTCGTTTCTAGGCTCTTTGGAAAGCTTATACAGTTATTTACGACAATAAATTTCAAATTCCAAACATTACGAAATTATATGAAAATTAAATCGCAACGTACGCGATTAATTCCTAACTCGTATAAGTATCCAATTTATAGAAATCGAGCTTCACTTACCCTAGATTTCATGTTGATACGCAAATCGAAGTTCTATCGTCTCACATATATATCACTGAACTGCACAATTTTATATTTAATTTCGGGTTAAGTTTTGATCAAATATAATTTAAATAAATTGCTTGGAAATCAAATCAATCTCTTTTAACCTCTTACCGACTTACCCGAAGTCGAGTGTATCCCCGAAAATTCTTCCCCTTTTTTCTTTTTCTCCCTTTTTCCTATCTCTCTTGGCTGAACCGGTTTGGTCTGGCTCAACCCGGTTCAGACCGGTCGATTCAACCCGGTTCACTTCTTGCTTAACCAATCCGTACTGGTTCAGGCTTCCCCATCTCCGTTCACGGTGTTTTCGGCCGATTCTCGGCTCGATTCTGGTGCTGTTCAACTCGTCTTTTGTCGGGCAACCTTCGGCTAGCCTTGATCGGGGCCAAATCATGCTGGTGGCCATCGGATTCACCCTCTCTCCCTCGCAGCTTCAACTCATTGATCTGGCTATTTTCGACGTCGTCGGTGCGCGTTCCGGTGGCAGAAGGGTCGCACGTTTGCCGGCTATCTTTTTCGACCCTTCGCGTGGCCGCTGGTCGCCGGTGCTAGCTCGTCCGATGGCCTCTTCCTCTGTCACCTTTCGATTTCGTTTTCGCGGGTTTCTCTCTCCCCGCGTTTTTAGTTTTTTTATTCTTTTTTTCCTTCTTTTTTTCTATATATTTTTATTTATAATTTATTTTAATATTATTTTAATCATTAAAATATTCTAAAAATCCCAAAATATCCTTAAAATTTTATATTTTATTCAAATTAATTTATTTAATTTATTTATTCTATTCTTCCACTTTCCCGGTATATTTTCTCCATATTTTTGGGATAATGTCCCGAGTGAAAATTCTGATTAATTCCAGTAAATTCATATCTTGATCAATTTAACCCGAAATTTAATTATTTCTTCGTCATTGATCATGATTTCTCAATCCCATATTTTTAATTAAATTTTCTTATCGAATTTATACCGGCTTTCGATCTTTTGACCGTTTTGCCCTTGCACGTGTTCGAAAATACCATTTCAGTCCTTTTGCATTTTTTTTCATGTTTTGAATAAAATCGGGTCTTACAGAATAGAGCTCTCCATAAGTTTTGGGTAAATTTCTAAGCTTTAATCTTCGATATTGAGGTGATTTTGGTGATTGTGACTATGGGTGTTGTGATAAAATAGCTAGGAAATAATTAGAGTTGATGAAATTGTGATTTCGTGGGAATGATGATGATATTATGCAATTTATGGTAATTTTGGGATTTTGACTATAAATTGGAATTGAGACAATGAGGTGATTTTGGCATGGATATTATGCATGAAAAATATAAGATTTGAAATGTAGTGGATGAGAATGTGGATTAGGATAGGAATATGATAAAAATGAGGTTTGTTATATTTAACGAGAATATGAGCAAATATGTGCTCGATGATGTGATTGAGATGAATTATTGATGTTTTAGCATCGTTTGGACAGCCCAGGAGTTCCAGGGAGGAATGCGAGACTAGTCCGCCGTTTGGGGGAACGATTTGTACTATACGAGGTGCAACGAGGTAAGGGAAAACTTACTCATTTGTGTATGCGTTTTGTTGATGATATTGTAGCATGAAATGTGATTCGAGAAAACAAGCATGTTTTTATGAGTTGAGAATGAGTTATTGCACACGGTTTTATAGCCGGTTGGGGCCCAATTTTTATGAGTTGTAAACTAAATGTGAAATTGTTTTATAACCGTTTTGAGTTTAAAAGTGAAAAGTGATTCGGGCTCTACGATAAGGTGTACTGATATTTGAGAAATTTGTGCGTGGTTTTGCCAGTTTGAGCTCGATTTTGACCTGTTTTGTGTTGAGTACAAAACGTTTTTTGAGATGAGTTTTATGAGAAAAACCATTATGAGCGCGACGTGAAGGCAAAACGGTTTTATTTGATAATGGCTATTACTGAGACTTAGGCGTGTCATGTTGAATACACATCGGGCTTTGCTCTGGTAGCATGTAAGGTCGGGCCGTGCTCTAGCAGTACGTAAGATCGACTCTTCCATTCTGGTAACGTGAGATGACCCTGCTCTGGGGTAGTGATGGGTGGCATTGCTCTGATAGCATGTAAGATCATGCCGTACTTTGATAGCATGTAAGATTGACTGTTGTACGACTTTGATCAAGTCTATAGCGAACCAAGGCCATGGGTGTATTGTTGTCGATGAAATCCCTCGAGTAGGGATGTCAACCTAGGGGAGGAGTTCAATCGTTTTAATGTGCAATGACGAATTTTTTATATAAGTTTTATTTGCCTAGTCTCGTTTTACACATAAGATTGTGTTTGGTGGTTGCGCCATGTGCATTTCTATTGTGGTGATTTTCATCACGTTTTATGAGAAAAGCCATTATCGCATCCTGTTTTCTACATGCTTGTAACTGTGGTTTTTATATTAAACCAATTATTCTCATGTTTCTGCATGAGTTTTGAGAAATGAGTTGAGATGGTGTTTTGATTATTCATGCTACACTTTTCTACTGAGTTTATTGGGTTTTCACCCATAAGATAAAATGATTTTGTTGTGCAAATCGTTATTTTATTAATGAATCTCTTACCCCCTTACTGAGCGATTTAAAAGCTCACCCTGTTTTATCTCCCCCCAGATTTCTTCAAGTGAAGAGAGTTTCTCTGTGGTGTACGGAGTAGTGGCTAGTGGAGGACTTGAGCTCCAGACCATATATTGTACTTTGAGGTATAATTTATCATTTCATGTACCCAGACTAATATTGTATTTACAGACACTTGATGAACAGTGATGTATGGGATGTATTAGGATTAATTAATTCGAAATTGAAGAATGAATATGATGTAATATATAGATGTTGGATGATGAGATCCTAAAGTGTAAATTATAATTTATATATGATGATGCATGACACTGCATAGGAATGCACCTAGAATTGTGAAATGGTGTAAAGAAATTTTAAATTTGCCCTGTTTTCCACGCTTCCGAGGTGTCACATGTATTCTATTTGCTTTTCTCTAGTGGTGAAACATCGAACCCTTAAGTATTTTAGGTTCATTTTAATGGCAGATACGCTGTGAATTGTTCTTTTTTTTCAAAACCATTATTGTTTTAGGTTTCTTATTTAGTTAAATGCATTATTAAAAAATTGTTAAGTGATTACATGTGCACATTTAGCATTGACATGTCTCGTTATAGAACCTTCAGACAAGATTTGGTGTCTTTCTTAAGTGCAACTTTGATATCGTTTGGGTATGTTTCAAAAACTATACCATTAAATTACAAGATGAGACATACAAGATCTAGATACCATAAAAGCTTTTGGATAGATCTAGATGTCATAAATATTTCTTTTTATCCACCTATCATCGGGGCTTTTAAGCAAAATAGGAGAAATATTTGAGGATTATTATATGAAAAAAAGCACAAAATGTAATGTACTTGGAAGCAAAATTTTGGACTAAACTTTTCCTTAACTTCTTATGTTTGTCATCGCTCAGTATAGGTTTTGGTTAGCTTAGTTAGCTAACGTATTTAGTTCCTTGTTAGAGTTAGTCCTGTCCCAAGCTTAGTGTCCTTTTGATCCATACAATTGACCCAAATGAAGATCATGGTTTTTTATAAAATAACTTAACAAGAAGCTTTAATATGATCAAGATAGCACACAACTTATTTATTAACATATATTCATTGATAATACATAATACTTACATGGTTCACATCATAAATACATCTGGTCTTAACATTTACACCACAAAGTACCATAATGTTACAATTTACATCTCAAAGGGTCTTAATTTACATCACATACATATATACTATGCGTAACATGTATGAAAATATAAACATACAAACGTCAAGGTTTATACCTCTCAAAAGACAAATGTAGGCTTAGAAGATCCAATAAATTTCGCTAGCCCACATGCTAGTGATGTCTCGAGTGTCTACTGTAGATAATCTGAAAAGAGGAAATGGAAAGGAATGAGCTTACGCCCATTAACAAATATATATATATAAAGAGGTTAGTCTCATATCGTGTTAAATGCTTACTCATAAATGCTTAAGTTACATCAATAATTGCTTCACTTTCGAGTTAGGGTCTTTAGGGTATTAGTCAGAAGGATGCTTTAGAGCACCTCATTTCCCCAAACCCTAACACCTGAGCTAAGCTAACCTTACATGTACAACGGTATGCCTCAATATACATGCTATGTATAAAACTTTCATACTCAAAATCGTAGTTATACTTAAGAGCATGTTATAAAACAAAGCATTAGGTAAAATACTGATTAAATATACATGCCTAAAAATATTTACTTAGCGACATTAGTACAAAATAATAATCTTTACAAGTATTCATTAAAAAAATCATATACTTAGAAAATCGTACACAAGCATATCATCAAAACATTCGTGCAAATAAATTTCTTAGAAGACTAGGCAAGTTTCCCTATAGTTATCATGCAACATACTAAAGCTCTACTTAAGGGAGCAACCTGTGGCCATCGATTGGTGTCCTTAATCTCCACCGATCAAGTGAAAATCGAGACTCGATGTGATCAAGTGTCAAACAGAACGTGCGAAAGATACCTCGCTAAAAGCAAAAGGCATAACATGGGTACCATGTAGGCACATGCAAGAGAGGTGTTGCATAGGCACAAGCATAAATGCCAAGTTGGCACAATATGATTGCCATAAAGGTAGGTACTTACAATGTTTGTCGTCTCAAAACAAAACATTTCTTAAAACATTCATACAAAGCTTAGCATAATTTCCATAAAAACATAATCTTAAAGATTCATAATAAAGCGTACAAAGATTGGACATTTGTCCCATTGAAATCATGTTTTTTTTAAACAAAAACATGTTTGAAAAGAATTTTAAGCATCATGTATCATGTTTTCAAAACAAGAAGATAACCCACATCATAAAGCACGCATAAGTTATATAATTTAAACCACTGCATAGTTATTAGCCAAATAATAATAAGCCACATGTTCATGCTTTTCACATCAAAATACATGCTAAATACACATGTTCAAGGCTCTCTTAGTGCAATCAAATAGTTAACACATGCATATAAAGTTTACATGCATTAACTTCAAAACAATACTTCAATCATAATGTCATGACTTTTATGCTATGCGTAAATGTGTAGAATGCATCATGACATGACTCATATGATTAACAATCCATAATTACTATGCCTAGGCTAAATGTATGGGAAAGTGCATCTACATGATTCTACTCCAATTCCATGCACATTTAGGCCAAATGCTTATTCCCTACATGATTAAATAAGTTTCATCTCATCTATATCACCATTTTACATCACCATAATACCTCTAACAACAATCATTATTCTAGCTTTGTTTTCATCATTTAAATGACACCATATTAATTCTAGTAATGAAACATGACATTAATAATCTTATGGTATAATATTAATACACATGTACAACAATGGTCTATTATACCTGTCACGACCCTCAACTTACCAAAAATCGTCACAAATTTTTTTCGCTTTTCATGCATTTTTATTATTTGTCCTTACCTTACCTCGATTGTGATCAGCTACACTCTCAACAGTTGGGCTGTGTGTCAATGTCTACCTCATCCAACCATAACAATTTAATTTGCATTATAATTTAGAAGTAAACATTTGTATAATTAAATCAGAGTGTTGATTACATGTGTTTACATTGCTTTACATCCTCAATGGTTACGTACAAAATGCTATTGTGCTATCGAAAGTTTAGATACAAAATTACATCAGTGTGTATACCTTACGCAATGGGATGCAGCGGATACCAATAGGGAAAGCCTCCAATCGCTCTCACTCTATACTCAAAGCTCTGTAGAGAGGGGAAAATAAGGGGGTGAGCAAACCACAGGCTCAGTAAGGCAATCATGTGAACAGGTAGATACTGCACTATCTACGTGATCGTGATGCCTTGCTCAAATTATTCATTTCATCATTTCATCTCAAAACATGAGTTCATGCTTGTGTTAATGGCATGTAAAGCAATTCATGCTATGAAAATTCATTGCACCATTTGAATACAAAGCATGGCATTAAACATCATGCATTTTCATAAATAAGGCATGGAAAACTCATCATGCGTAAGTGCATTTTAAAACCATTAACATACTTTCTCATCTCAAACAAATTAACACTTGTCAGGACATCAGCCCCTCCCTCGGACTGTCCTGACTCACAAAACATTTCAAACATGGATTTATTCATAAACAAAGACATAGGAGATAGGTAATATAATAAGGGAAATCTCCTCTAGGACTATGGCCATATCCTGTGATCCCAGGCTACACTGATCAGGTGTGTGGAGTATCACCACTATCTGCTTCCACACGGGAGGTGGGTCATGTACAGCCCGTCGGTCCATAGCAGATCTAACATCGTTCGAAGACGGCATATCACAATCTCAACACGGTACAACGTACTCCATGTTACCTACACGGTACATCGTACTCCGTGGACCCATATCAATACATCATATCACGCATCATCTCAAAAGTGCACATATGAGCCTATTTAATCGGTACGACATCCTGTCTACCCGAAGCTCCTAGCACGACTATCAACATATCAATTCTAAAAAATGCACGTGCCAACTTATTTAATCGATGCGACACCCAGTCTACTCGAAGCTCCTAGCACGGCAACCAGTATGGTGGGCATCTAATGCGAGCTATGCTCCAGCACCATACCAAAACCAGTGTAAAGTCTGTGTGAGCTCAACTCTAGCATGACATCATAAAAATCCATGTGAAAACTAGTGCGAGCTATGCTCTAGCACTCATACGTATGAAAATACATCAAATCTCGTGCAAGTCATACTCTAGCACGCTTTCATTCTCACAAAATCCATGTAGGTGGCTCAATTCTTTGCAAAACATGGTTATCAACCAAATCAAATCATTTCTTTTATAAATCATTTCAAATGTTATCCAACCCACCAATCATTTGCTAAAAAGCAACAAAACAACGTTTTCAAAGCGTCATGCTTTTGTTTTCATGCACATTTCTCAAAACCCAACTCTTTGCCCTTCAATCACCCAATATCATTTCTAGTACCACATCCATTCTAGCAAAACATTTAAGAGCCCAAATTGCACACAGATATCTCTAAGAGTCCACACAATTTCCTTACCTCGATTCACTTGGGGTACGACTCTTCTCCTTTACGCTTCTCACGCTCTTGACTCAACTTGCTCCAATGTATCCTCGGGAGCTACAAATCATTCATCCATCAA
Source organism: Firmiana major (assembly GCA_033439115.1). Lineage (NCBI taxonomy): Eukaryota > Viridiplantae > Streptophyta > Magnoliopsida > Malvales > Malvaceae > Firmiana > Firmiana major. Next base: position 6,954,899 of record CM065912.1, read on the forward strand.
ACACTTGAGTCAACGTTGCTAACTCTCATTCGACTATGCATTTTACCCAATGCCTTAAATACTCATTTTACCCTTTTTTGGGTAAGTCTTACAATTTATTCTGTAACATCATCTTAAAATCATACCCACAATACCATTATCACCTTAAGATATCACATTCATCCTTAATACCTCTACATTTCACTTTCTCACACTAACCTATTTCTAGGTTATAATTGTTTCATGGCATTCTAAGTAGTTCTACCATTAATATGCACACAAAATAACTTCATAATCAATAACTAAACCAATATACTTGAGCTGGTGCTTTAGAAACTCACCTCTTTGGATTTTTTTCTCACTCCTAATGACAATGCTCCTAACTTCTTCAAGACAACAAATGGGAAAGTGCCTCCAAGCTATGTTGTTCTTCTCTTTGATACAAACAACTTTTTATATAATAGCCTTCCCTCAAATCTTACTGAAAATAGGTGGATTTAGAGAGAGAAACTTAAGTTTTGGGTTAAAAATGGTAGAGTGAGAGTGTTTCCCAAAATCTGCAGATCCAACTGCTCCTATTTATAGATTTACCTTGATGAGATCGATCTACCTTGGGTGGAGATCGATCTGGTCCTTTTAAAATCCCTCTTTTTCACGAAATTTGATGGCAGGAGATCGATCTGTCGAGGGCTTGAGATCGATCTGTCTCAGGCAGTAGCTTAAGGTTATCGATCTGGTCTTAGGGGAGATCGATCTGTTTCATTAAGGATCGATCTGCATTTTACAGAATGTTTAGGAGATCGATCTGGCTCCATTGGAGATCAATCTGCACTGTTCCTATTGCTCGAATAAGAGCATTTTGGCTTTTCCAAATCAATCTCTCATCCTATGAGATCGATCTGACCTTCATATTTTCCAGATTTTCTATAGTTTTTCTGCAGCAACTCCCACCCAAACATCCTTAATTTGTTGTCATGGTCGTTTTCTCATCCAGTTACCTTTAAGTCTTGAAAATGATATTCATACTTTATACACATTAAAACTTGTATGCATTCATTATATACCCAAAGGTATACAATAAAAAACCAAATGAAAGTGCATAACTCATGCAATCTTCATTCCATTTTACCACACCACTCATATTTCATTCCACTCACACTCATCACATAAAAAAGTCTATTTCTCCATATTCATACAAAATAAAACTTGTATGTACATCACAAACTCTTAATACAAGTGTGTACATTTAATTTATGGACTTTACATCACTTATACTTCACATTATAAGTACATCACCACTTACATATATATTCAAAGTTATACTTATATAGGGTCTCACAATACCCTCATTACTTTAGTAGGTCACACACCTATTTATAACTATTACATAACACTTAAAGTAACTCAATTCATTAATATTTTCATCGTTGAACCATGACTAGTACATAACACCATCGAATAATTTAATTTCATTTTACACTCATCATGGCAAAACCTTATCATTCATGCATTCATCACACATACATGACTCACATAACATGACACTACACTAATTTTTATAAATATTCCTTACCCAACGTAACTTTCAGCAACTATATCACACCAATTTGCACCAAGCAACACTTATGCAATGCATATATTACCTTGGTTGAAATGCTCTCTGTGAGACCCCATATACGTATAGTTGTGATGTGTGTAATTAGATCAAATGAAAGTGAATGGACTTGTAATGTAGAGTATAATTGATGTAAGTTCATGGATTCTATGTACATACGTATAATATGATTTGTAATGTACATACAAGTTTTATTGTGTATGAATATGAAGAAATGAGTTTTTATAAGTGATGAATGTGATTTTAACTCAAAATGAGTAGTGTGGTTAAATAGGATGGAGTTATGCTTCCATTTAGTTTGGAATATTATACCTTTGACTAAACGATGAATACACGCAAGTCTTAATGTGTATAAGGTATGGATGGGTGCCATTTTTAAGTCTAAAAGGTGGTTGGATGAGAAAATGACCATGACAGTAAATTAAAGACATTTGGGGAGGGAATTATTGTAGAAAACTACAGCAAATCTGAAAAATATGAAGGCCAAATCGATTTCATAGGATGAGAGATCGATCTGGAAGAGCCAGAATGCTCTTATTTGAGCAATGGAATAAAGCAGATTGATCTCCCATGGGGCCAGATCGATCTTGTAAGACCCGAATTTAATAAAAATACGAAAACTAAATAAGAAAAGATAGAGGAAGTATGAAGGAAGTCGGGTTAAATTAATCCCGAACACGTGTAAGGGCAAAACGGTCAAAGGACCGAAAGCCGGAGTAAATTCGATAAGGAAATTTAATTAAAAATAAGGATTTAAGAAATCTTGGTCAATAAAGATGAAATAAAATTATTTCGGATTAAATTGATCAAGATATTAATTTATGAAAATTAATCGGGATTAATCGAGATTTTTAGTTCGGAAAAATAATCCCGAAAATAATCGAAAAATATGCCGAAAGGTCACCCGGGACAATATCCCGAAAATACGGAGCAATTATACCCGAAAAAGGATTAAAAATAAATTAAATAAAATTAAATTAGTTAAATTAGAATAAAATAATAATTTTGTAGATGTTTTGAGGTATTTAATATATTTTAAATGAATAGTAAAATAATTAAAATAAATAAAAATAAAAATAATAAAATTGATAAAATAGAAGAAAAAAAAAAAAAAAAAAAAGAAACAAAAAAAAAAAAAAAAAGGGAGAAGACCCGAGAAAACCGAAAACCGTGAACAGTGACCCGAAAACCATCACCGTCGAATCTCACCACCGGCGACCGTTCGAGTCCGACGAAGCTTCCAGGAGCAAGAGGAGAGTCTGGCGAACACGTGGGTACCGGTTTCACGCCTTCAGGTGGCCGGAGCAGCCCGATCGGAACCGAGGAAGACCGCCGGAGAAACCAGTCGATTCCCGACGAACCACTGCGTCTGGGTTGAAACGGAGGGCACCGATACACTCAGGGGAGGAAGCCGGTCCTTTTGGCACCGGTCTTGGCCGGCGAGACCGCCGGAAACGCCGGCGACGGCAAGAGGCAGTGAGGAGCTTCAAAACGGCACCGTTTGGCTGGCTGGAAGGAAAGGGAAGGAAAGGGAAGGAAAGGGAAGGAAAAGGAAGGAAAAGAGAAAGGAAAAGAGAAAGGAAAAAGGGAGAAAAAGGGAAAAGGAAAAAGAGGAAAAAATTGGAGAAAATTCCGGTGATGCAATCGAGCTTCGGGTAAGTCGATAAGCGGTCAAATTGACCGATTTAAATTTGGAATATTTTATTTAATTAATTTTGGGCTGAGAACTTACCCGGAAAAATTGTGGAATTGTGTAGCTCGACGATTGGCATCCACCGAGGGCTCGAGACAGCCTCGATTTGCGGACTAGCATGGAATCTCGGGTAAGTGACCCCTATTTACGACAATTTCCTCGTTATGCGTGATATTGATTAAATTTACGCATAAATTGAATTAATTTATGGAAATTTAGATTAATTGTCGTAAATATTAAATTTAGCTATTCGAGAATTAGAACGAGGCTCAATAAATTATTGATGGGCCCAATGAGCCCAATAGGCCTCGATAAAGAGAAAATTAAGTGGAAAACGGGCTTAAGGCCGATTAAGGCCCATTAAGGTGCAATCGGGCCCAATAGGGGTAAACGGGCCCAATGATTTAAATTAAGCCCAGAAAAGATTAAGTACAATTAAATCATAATATCTGACCTGAGGAATATTAATACGCAGTTCCGGGCATTGGATTGGAAACATATCGGACTGCGCGATGGGACTACATTGGAAAAGAGAAAGGTCAGACTCGACGAGAATCGAGGTAAGGGAATTCTGCGGACTGCTAGAGGTAACAGTACGCAATTTTAAATTCATGTGCAGTCCTTTAAAATATCCTGAAGGGTCTAGAGGTCAAATAACAATTTTAGTGCCCCGAATGGGCAAATTACTAAAATACCCTTGTTAAGGGTAAAATTCTAAAAATCTAGGAAAAATTGGGAGGAGCAAGGACAAGAGGTTCCTGCTCGTTCTGGAGATATTTCAACGCATGCATGAGTAGGCTGGCTCGCCTTGAAAGAAAGTGCACCGCATTGCATACTTTCAACGTGAAATTGATTTGAAAACTGTTTTGAGTAAATAGAGCCGCCTACGTGTTTTATTGACATATGACGTGCTAGAGCTCAGCTCGCACGGTAATTTCGATTTGTGTGATGCATGCATTAGTGCTGGAGCGAGAGCTCGCACTAGAGTTTTACATGCATAGGTGCTAGAGTATAACTCGCACCAGATTTCACATGCTCTTTCGTGACACGGTGCTAGAGTCTGACTCGCACCATATTTTTACATGATTTTCGAGACAGGGTGCTGGAGTTTAACCCGCACCAGTATTTATAAAATTTTCATGTGATTTATAATATACAGAGTGCTGAGCTTAGCTCGCACTAGTTTTACCGGATTTGTGGAGTACCGCTGTCTGCCCTTGGAGTCAGCCAAAAGGCCCAACAGGCTCAAGAGACCTCTTAGGTGGGGTGAGAGTGAGGGATGAGGTTGGCGGCCTTGTGGGGATGTAAGCGGGCTCTGCCAGTTGACGTGTTTTGATGAGAGTGCTGAGCATCGCTCACACAGATTTTATGAGAACATGCGATGAGCCGTGCTTGGAGCATCGGGTAGACTGTGTGTCACCGATTTAATAGGCTCGCACGTGCGTTTTGAGACATGGCATGAGTATTGAGAAACAAACCTCTGTGGGAAGCAGGCCAATTGGGCCGGAGTACCTAGAGATATTACATGGGTTCATGGAGTACGATGTACCGTGCAAGTAGCATGGAGTACGATGTACCGTGTTGTATCTTCGGATACGGCATCTCCGGATGCAGCATCTTCGGATGCCGGGGATCGGATAAGACTGACGGGATGGACTGACCCACCTCCCGGGCGGTTCCCGATCATGGTGAGAACCCGCACACTAGGATCCGTGTAGCTGAGGAACTCACGAGGACAGATGTGGCCATAGTCCTAGTTATTTACCTATATACAGACGTTGCCTAGTCTCGCATGTTGATGATTTCTATGATGATTTAAACTGGGTTTTAAAACTAAATTGCATGATGGTATTTCCATGCTTTTCAAAACCCACGTGTGAAGTAAATGTTTTCATGATTTTGTGTGAGTCAGGATCACCCGCAGGAGGGGTCGAGTCCTGACTTTATTGTCAAAATCTTAATTGAGAAAGAAATGATTTATGATAATTGCATGTTGATTTTCCGTGCAAATGTATTTTACATATCATCATAATGCATAGCATTGTTTTAAAATGTGTGGAGAAAGGGTGGTTTATGCATGGCACTACGTTCATGTAGGTAGTATGGTTACCCACTTGTTCGTAGGATTGCCTTACTGAGCTTGATGTGCTCACCCCTTTCATTTTCTCCCACAGATGATCTCCAGTTGAAGTTGAGGCGACTCAGTACTGCATTCCGGATATCCGCTGCTGCCCATCAACATAAGGTATATACACTTGTACTTATTGTATCTACATAAGCATAGCACAGTAACATGTTTGTAAGTAACTTTAGGGGATGTATAAATAATATAACAATTATAAATGACTGGAGAAGAAATAAGTACTGGGGTAGATGTATGGTGGGACTGGCATTGACGCACAGCCCAATTAGTAGTGGAGTGTTGGTCACGATTCGAGGACAGGTAAAAATTAAATAAGAAAATAATAAAAACGCGAAAAATTAACTCTGATTTTTGGGTAGTTTGGGTCGTGACAATTATTTTGGTATCAGAGCGTAATTGGTCTGATGTGTGTCAGTGTCAGAAGTTAAGAAATTACATCCCCGTGTTACTGTGCTTAGTTAGATACAATAGTGTATATCGAGATGGGCTTGACTAAGAAATGGTTGAGAATGCAGGAATGCCTAATATGAGTCGCGCTAAATGAGATAGTGCACGAGGCAGAGGTCGTAGAGGTAGACTTGAGTCTGCTAAGTCGTGCTGAGTTTGGCTATGAAAATCAGTATGAGATTGAAATAGAGGCGAATGTTGAGCATGCCTCACAGAGTCCGACAGAGAGATCGGACAGTATTGAGACACGCTTCGCGAGATTGGAGCGGAGTGTGGAGATTATTTTGAGGAGCTAATTACTCAGATTATGTACGAGATCAGAGGGCGCAGCGGAGCATTGGTGAAAACCCGCTCGACCCATCTTAAGAGCTGATATGAGAAATGATTATGGATGTATTCCGGTGACAGGATATCCTGGACATGATTTAAAGGAAATTTTGGATTAAAGTCCTTACTCTGACCCAGAGGATTTAATTTATTGACGAGTATGGAGACTCGATTATATTCTGGGCAGAGATTACCTCGACACTATGAAAAGTGACAGTCGAGATGTCTAAAAGTTTATGGAAGGGCTCAGATTTTCAATTAGAGTCCGATTGGCCCGTGAGATATTACCTATACCGAGGCAGTGCACAGATTTACAGTTGGGTAAATAAGAACATGAATTGCACGCCTCTGAGACTTGGAAAGGTAGTGAGGGCCGAGATAGAGACAGAAAGAAAAGCGAGAAATGACAAGGATGTCAAAAATGGGAAAATTGGTAATTGGTAAAAGATCTGATGTAACGAGTTATGGGCTAAGATAATTGGTAAGGCCCTAGTGCATCTAATTTTGGGCACTCTTGTGGGCATTGTGATTGGAGGACCCCGACCTGCTACGAAGCAGAGTAGCAGTGTCATTACTGTGGAATGTGTGGTGGATACCACAGAAGGAGCGTCTATACCTACACGGTATTGATGAAAATGGTCGTTAAGTGTGGTATGATGGACCATTGATTTTGATTACACAGAGTTGGGCGAAATCGCCCCACAAAAAAAGTAGAGAGACAGAGAAAAATTTCGTTGTTATAGCTGCAACGAAAAGGGAGGTCATAGCCGAAGAGAAAAAGGAAAGTAGACTGTTGGACGAAGGCGAAAGGATGTCTTGGACCAGGACATTATTGATGTTTCATGGATGTGGTGTGAGATACCACACTTGTTATGAATAACGAAGTACATATGTTCATTGATCCTGGTGCCACACATTTATTCATACCGCCTTCATTCGCATATAAGTGAGTAAAAGGCATGAATGCCTACGTCATCGGTTACAATATGGGTAAATGAGTACCCCAATAGAGGAGGATGAATTAACGGAATATAGATATAGAGATTTTAAGTTGATAAACAGGGGTGTAACGGTTGAAATTACAGGAGTAAAGGATGTACTCACAGAATGAATAAAGACAAGAGTTTCATTATAATTGATACGCAAAGGAGAAAATCTTCGAGATAAGATAGATCCTAAGTACAAGATGTATTGGAGTAGAGATATATGCTAGATAAGGAATACCTTTAATATGCGAAGTAATTGAGGTTAAACAATTAGTAGCGAATACAAATTATAACCAAGGACAAAGATGGGTATAACCATAACCGGTAGTTGTGGTTAAGTCTGAAGGCTAATAAAGGTATTTCAAAATACCTCCCCGCCTGAAGACTTGACAGCATCTAGATATATATATATATATATATATATATAATCTATAACGGGAAATCGATCATCGTAATAAATACCTTTAGCATTAGGTTACCTTACTAAGACGATAAGAACATTAAAATTCGACAAATTATAAAGGTTAACGTAGTAAAATTTGATAAGAGCCGTTAAGATAAGAAAAGGAAATAGCGCAGGTTAGCACCTGGAAAACGTAAGCGGTTGAGAAGGATCTTGTACGCCTTGCGTAAATAAGTCAAGGATTAGATCGAGTGTAATCATCATTAACGGTGATATGCTGGGAGTAGTTAAAGCCTAGGGCGAATTATAAGCAACAATTGGAAGATAGCTTTTACAGATGGATTATTGCGAGATTTAAAATGGTATACCCTGTTGACACGTTTAACTAAGAAAACGTGATCTTGGAATAAGATGATAAATAAGATGATAGATGTGACGTGAATTTGGCGTGATGAAGTATGAACTGACCACCATGATTAATTTCACCATGCCCAACAGCTCAAGAGGTTTTTCAGTGAGTATGAATGCCTCAAAGTTATGATGGAGCTGTGTATTGATGTATAATGGGAAGATAGTCAATTTTGGAGTCAGACAACTCTTCGATCACGAAATAAACTATCTGACCCATGATTTAAAGTTGGCAACAGTATTTGTACCGAGGATATGGTACTATTATGTACAGGGTGAGGAATTATGGATATGCACTGATCATAGAGCCCGAGTATCTGTTTTCACAGAAAGGGGCGAATATGAAAATACATATTGGGTTAGAGCTTCTGAGAGATTTTGATTTATGAGAATTGTACCACCCAAGAAAGGCGAATGTGATGACTGATGCCTTGAGTAGAAAGAGCCTCGGGATGGTACCACACATGATGGTCAGGGAGCGTGAGCTGCGAGATGCAGTTGTGAGCCTCAGTAAAGATGTGATCCCTTCTGATGATGACAGTGATTGGTATGATTGTGTGACAGCTAGCCTGATGACTAGTACCGGATGAGAGTGCCCGGATTTGCCAGGCTTAGCGTGATGATCGACCGGATGTCGATGGTTTGGGTCTGATTCAGAAGGGTACAGTGACAGAGATCACAGAGAGTATGATAATGATTTATAGAGAGGCTCAGAGACAGTATGAGTGCTCCCCAGGACCACAGTTGATGAGATAGTAATGTTGTCAGAAGCTCACTCTTCGGGATATACAGTGCATACGGAAAGTAAAGAAATATATCGAAATCTCGAAAAGGGTATAGGTGGTCAGATATGAAAAGAGATGTGGAGAGGTTGTAAAAAGTGCCTAGTGTGTGTCAGCAGAGTAAGGTAGAGTATTAAAAGTCTGCAGAGTTATTGCAGCACCTACCTATATCGACACGGCACGAAAAACGAGAGCAAGTCTCCATGAATGTTGTGATGGGTTATAGAGGACCCGGATAAATCAGGAGACTATTTGGATGATAGTCGATAGAGTGACTGAGTCCACCCACCTTCTAGTTATGAACTCCCCAGATACTCAGAGTGTGTATGAGGATTTATGTGTAAGGCAGTTTGTGGAACATTATGTAACGTTCCAGTGAGCATGGTATCATATAGGGATTCCCACTCCACTTCCTACCTCTGTGGATATTTAAGGAAGCTATGGGAACCCGACTGAGTATTAGCACAGCTTTCCATCCTCAGACAGATGGTCAGTCAGAGAGGACTGTACAAGTCCTGGAGGATCCGATGAAAGCGTGTGCCATTGATTTTATAAGCTCCTGGAATGATCAGTTGATTTCTAATTGAAGTCGCCAATAACGACAATTGGCAATTGAGTATCGGGATAACAAGTTATGAGACAGTGTATAGCTGTAGGGGCTGTTCCCCAAATTGGATAAAAAAAAAAAAAGTTGGGTGACAGATAGAATCATTCTGATTTTGGGATAATAAGTCTCTGAGGATGTTTAGTTAAGGATGAGAGATTAAGAACACCTCAGAACAGATAGAAAAATATTGGAATTCACCCTTGGTGAATTATTATGGTTGAAAGTTACACGTCCTAAGAGAATAAGGACATAGCGGAACTTTTGGAAGAAGTAAATTGAGTTGAGCTGGATCGAATCCTTGAGAGATTGGACAAGTAGGAGATAAGACCTGTAGGTTGTTGTTAATCACTTGGATTAACAGGCACCCACAATGTGTCCCAGCTTATGATGCTTCGGTATTACTATCCAGATCCAGCAGAGGTGATAGGATATGAACTCCAAAAGTTCAGTTTAATGAAAATATGAGTATATTGAAGAAGTTGATTCGGGCATTGAACAGGAAAGAGACAGTATTGGGGTTTAAGATAATCTCCCTAATTAAAGTCCTTTGGTAGTAATACACTCCGAAGAAGGTCGCATAAATTTTAAGAGTATGATATGATCGATATACCCGGAGTTGTATATGGACTCATATGACTTGGTTCTAATTTGGAGGACCAAATTCCTTAAGTGGGGGAGAATTGTAAGACCCGAATTTAATAAAAATACGAAAACTAAATAAGAAAAGATAGAGGAAGTATGAAGGAAGTCGGGTTAAATTAATCCCGAACACGTGTAAGGGCAAAACGGTCAAAGGACCGAAAGCCGGAGTAAATTCGATAAGGAAATTTAATTAAAAATAAGGATTTAAGAAATCTTGGTCAATAAAGATGAAATAAAATTATTTCGGATTAAATTGATCAAGATATTAATTTATGAAAATTAATCGGGATTAATCGAGATTTTTAGTTCGGAAAAATAATCCCGAAAATAATCGAAAAATATGCCGAAAGGTCACCCGGGACAATATCCCGAAAATACGGAGCAATTATACCCGAAAAAGGATTAAAAATAAATTAAATAAAATTAAATTAGTTAAATTAGAATAAAATAATAATTTTGTAGATGTTTTGAGGTATTTAATATATTTTAAATGAATAGTAAAATAATTAAAATAAATAAAAATAAAAATAATAAAATTGATAAAATAGAAGGAAAAAAAAAAAAAAAAGTAATTGAAACAAAAAAAAAAAAAAAAAAAAGGGAGAAGACCCGAGAAAACCGAAAACCGTGAACAGTGACCCGAAAACCATCACCGTCGAATCTCACCACCGGCGACCGTTCGAGTCCGACGAAGCTTCCAGGAGCAAGAGGAGAGTCTGGCGAACACGTGGGTACCGGTTTCACGCCTTCAGGTGGCCGGAGCAGCCCGATCGGAACCGAGGAAGACCGCCGGAGAAACCAGTCGATTCCCGACGAACCACTGCGTCTGGGTTGAAACGGAGGGCACCGATACACTCAGGGGAGGAAGCCGGTCCTTTTGGCACCGGTCTTGGCCGGCGAGACCGCCGGAAACGCCGGCGACGGCAAGAGGCAGTGAGGAGCTTCAAAACGGCACCGTTTGGCTGGCTGGAAGGAAAGGGAAGGAAAGGGAAGGAAAGGGAAGGAAAAGGAAGGAAAAGAGAAAGGAAAAGAGAAAGGAAAAAGGGAGAAAAAGGGAAAAGGAAAAAGAGGAAAAAATTGGAGAAAATTCCGGTGATGCAATCGAGCTTCGGGTAAGTCGATAAGCGGTCAAATTGACCGATTTAAATTTGGAATATTTTATTTAATTAATTTTGGGCTGAGAACTTACCCGGAAAAATTGTGGAATTGTGTAGCTCGACGATTGGCATCCACCGAGGGCTCGAGACAGCCTCGATTTGCGGACTAGCATGGAATCTCGGGTAAGTGACCCCTATTTACGACAATTTCCTCGTTATGCGTGATATTGATTAAATTTACGCATAAATTGAATTAATTTATGGAAATTTAGATTAATTGTCGTAAATATTAAATTTAGCTATTCGAGAATTAGAACGAGGCTCAATAAATTATTGATGGGCCCAATGAGCCCAATAGGCCTCGATAAAGAGAAAATTAAGTGGAAAACGGGCTTAAGGCCGATTAAGGCCCATTAAGGTGCAATCGGGCCCAATAGGGGTAAACGGGCCCAATGATTTAAATTAAGCCCAGAAAAGATTAAGTACAATTAAATCATAATATCTGACCTGAGGAATATTAATACGCAGTTCCGGGCATTGGATTGGAAACATATCGGACTGCGCGATGGGACTACATTGGAAAAGAGAAAGGTCAGACTCGACGAGAATCGAGGTAAGGGAATTCTGCGGACTGCTAGAGGTAACAGTACGCAATTTTAAATTCATGTGCAGTCCTTTAAAATATCCTGAAGGGTCTAGAGGTCAAATAACAATTTTAGTGCCCCGAATGGGCAAATTACTAAAATACCCTTGTTAAGGGTAAAATTCTAAAAATCTAGGAAAAATTGGGAGGAGCAAGGACAAGAGGTTCCTGCTCGTTCTGGAGATATTTCAACGCATGCATGAGTAGGCTGGCTCGCCTTGAAAGAAAGTGCACCGCATTGCATACTTTCAACGTGAAATTGATTTGAAAACTGTTTTGAGTAAATAGAGCCGCCTACGTGTTTTATTGACATATGACGTGCTAGAGCTCAGCTCGCACGGTAATTTCGATTTGTGTGATGCATGCATTAGTGCTGGAGCGAGAGCTCGCACTAGAGTTTTACATGCATAGGTGCTAGAGTATAACTCGCACCAGATTTCACATGCTCTTTCGTGACACGGTGCTAGAGTCTGACTCGCACCATATTTTTACATGATTTTCGAGACAGGGTGCTGGAGTTTAACCCGCACCAGTATTTATAAAATTTTCATGTGATTTATAATATACAGAGTGCTGAGCTTAGCTCGCACTAGTTTTACCGGATTTGTGGAGTACCGCTGTCTGCCCTTGGAGTCAGCCAAAAGGCCCAACAGGCTCAAGAGACCTCTTAGGTGGGGTGAGAGTGAGGGATGAGGTTGGCGGCCTTGTGGGGATGTAAGCGGGCTCTGCCAGTTGACGTGTTTTGATGAGAGTGCTGAGCATCGCTCACACAGATTTTATGAGAACATGCGATGAGCCGTGCTTGGAGCATCGGGTAGACTGTGTGTCACCGATTTAATAGGCTCGCACGTGCGTTTTGAGACATGGCATGAGTATTGAGAAACAAACCTCTGTGGGAAGCAGGCCAATTGGGCCGGAGTACCTAGAGATATTACATGGGTTCATGGAGTACGATGTACCGTGCAAGTAGCATGGAGTACGATGTACCGTGTTGTATCTTCGGATACGGCATCTCCGGATGCAGCATCTTCGGATGCCGGGGATCGGATAAGACTGACGGGATGGACTGACCCACCTCCCGGGCGGTTCCCGATCATGGTGAGAACCCGCACACTAGGATCCGTGTAGCTGAGGAACTCACGAGGACAGATGTGGCCATAGTCCTAGTTATTTACCTATATACAGACGTTGCCTAGTCTCGCATGTTGATGATTTCTATGATGATTTAAACTGGGTTTTAAAACTAAATTGCATGATGGTATTTCCATGCTTTTCAAAACCCACGTGTGAAGTAAATGTTTTCATGATTTTGTGTGAGTCAGGATCACCCGCAGGAGGGGTCGAGTCCTGACTTTATTGTCAAAATCTTAATTGAGAAAGAAATGATTTATGATAATTGCATGTTGATTTTCCGTGCAAATGTATTTTACATATCATCATAATGCATAGCATTGTTTTAAAATGTGTGGAGAAAGGGTGGTTTATGCATGGCACTACGTTCATGTAGGTAGTATGGTTACCCACTTGTTCGTAGGATTGCCTTACTGAGCTTGATGTGCTCACCCCTTTCATTTTCTCCCACAGATGATCTCCAGTTGAAGTTGAGGCGACTCAGTACTGCATTCCGGATATCCGCTGCTGCCCATCAACATAAGGTATATACACTTGTACTTATTGTATCTACATAAGCATAGCACAGTAACATGTTTGTAAGTAACTTTAGGGGATGTATAAATAATATAACAATTATAAATGACTGGAGAAGAAATAAGTACTGGGGTAGATGTATGGTGGGACTGGCATTGACGCACAGCCCAATTAGTAGTGGAGTGTTGGTCACGATTCGAGGACAGGTAAAAATTAAATAAGAAAATAATAAAAACGCGAAAAATTAACTCTGATTTTTGGGTAGTTTGGGTCGTGACAGATCTCCTAAACATTCTGTAATGAAAAGATCGATCCTTAAACATACAGATCGATCTCCTTAGCTCTCTATTTGGAGTAGATCGATCTCAAGCTTCGACAGATCGATCTCATGCTTAAAATGTCGTGAAAAAGAGGGAACTAAGGGGACCAAATCGATCTCTTCCTAGTGCAGATCGATCTCCTCAAGCTATTTCTATAAAAGGAGCAGTGAAAATCTGCATTTTTCAGAGATTGGACAAGTTCTTCCCATTTCCAACCCAAAACCTAGATTTATCTCTTTAAAATCAGTCATTTTTAGTAAGAATTTAGGGGAGGCTATTAGGTACCAAGTTGTTCATCTTGAGGAAGAGAACAATATAGTTGAAACCCAAAATCCCATTATTGGTATTGAATGAGCTAAGGACATTGTCATTTGGAGCAAGAAGAGAAACCTAATTTGGTAAGTTTTTAAAACTCCAGCCTAAGTACATTGTCTATTAAATTGATTTTGGAGTTGATTGGCATGTATATGGATGATAAAAATTATCTAGAAAGTAATGGAACACATATAACTTAGAAAACGGAATACCTCTAGTGTGAGAAAGTGTGATTTGGGGAGTTGGTGGTTTATGGGTTATGATAAGTTGTTATTTGTGTAATGTGGATGATAAGAAATGGGTAAATAAAGCTACTTTGTGGGTTTTGTGGATTAATGAGAATGAGCACATGTAGTGTTTGATAATATGCCATAGTGAAGGAAATTTATAAAAAATGAACATTATGAGCTTAACATCGATTTAATATCGATTTGGAATGAATAAATAAGCCTAAAGGAATCCGTAGACTCGAGTTATAGGTAAAGTAATAAAACGAGGCCTCATAAGCGTAATAGAGACTAGACTGAATCGACTATAGTAAACGCGAGAGTTGGATTATAATGGGCTAAAACGTTGTGGAATACGTTTATGTGCATTTTCGGAGAGTTCGTTAGAGACGAATCGAACCATACGAGTAAGCAGCTCTAAGGAAGTGGAATCACGCGTCGCGATTCCAAGTAAGGAAATTTTGTAAGTATATAGAGGTAACTGCTTGTATTTTATGGGTACGTAGGGCTTTGGAAGAGTGCATGATTTTATAGAAACGTGTTTGATGATGTATGGAAATAACTACGAGTATTTGTATGAGTTTTGGTTATTGAAATGGTATTGTAAAGAAATTGGATAGTAAGGCTAATAATTACATAAATCAAGTGTTTTGAATGCTTTCACAAAACATGTGTTTTGTTTTCAGCGAATTGATAGATAGGCTGGCTATTGTTGTTTGATGTTGTGTGATAACACATGTGAAGTGCTAAAAGTGTTTTGAGATTGGTTTTGAATGTCCATGAGCCGCCTATCGTGTTTATGTGAATTAAATTGTACTGGAGCCTAGCTCGCACTGGGAATTGATTTTTTTATATGTTTGAAACGTGCTGAAGCTTAGCTCGTACTTTGATTTGAACTGTGGTGATGTTTTATAAACCGTGCTGGAGCTTTTGCTCGTACGTGAATTTTGAGTGGTTTTCTTATGCATATAACCGTACTGGAGCGATGCTCATACGTGGTTTCTTCATATTTTTATGCATAAATGTCGTACTAGAGCGTTGCTCATACGAGGTGATTTATTATGATGCATGAATTCGAGCTAGAGCGTAGCTCACACTGGTTTTCACACTGTGGTATGTATGAGGCCGTGGTCATAGTGATACGGATTGGTGTTCAGGGAACCCAACAGGCCTAACAAACCTCTTGAGTGGGGCGAGGGTGAGGGGCTAGGACCTGACATAATCTATTCAAGAAACCCAGCAGGCCTAACAGACCTCTTGAGTGGGGTGAGGGTGAGGGGCTAGGACCTGAATCAGGGAACCCAACAGGGGCGAGCAAGGCCATGAGGGGCTAGGATCTGGTATTAAGAGTACTCTCACGTGCACTTGAGACTAGAGGTTTCACTTGGTATGGGGTAGATAAGACCTAATGCAAGCACCCCCAACCATGATATGTGTCTGTGAAGTACAATGTACCGTGTATATCACATGGAGTACGATGTACCGTGTGGTGGTTACTTGATTTGAGAAAGTCCGACGAAGAACTAACCCACCTTCGTTCCAGCATGATACCCCGCACACCGGGATCCTTGTGGTCTGGGATGATTTATAAAATAGTTGGTCAACATAGTCAGTTGAGATATAGTGACCTGTCTCCTTGCTTGATTTACATGATACCACATGGTTTAAATACTTAAGTGTGATTTGACTGTCCAGGGTAGACCCGACGAAGGGGTCGTGTCACGCCTTCCTCCCACACGCAACTTTACCAAAAACTACAATAAATTTTTCACTTTTTACTTACCTTTATCTCCTCAACAGTTGGGGTGTGAATATGCATTAGTCTCCTCATCCAGACATACCTTACCATTCTTTTTTGTATCAAACATACATGACATTTATATCATAAGTAAATTCGTATACTTAAATATAATTACATCATTACATCCCCCAACATTAAATCGTGTACATCACTGTGTTTATGCATTGTTCAGATACAAAAGAGTACGCATGTGCATACCTTTCGCTAGATGGGGAGTGGCAACGGATCAAAGGAATGCAATACCTCAGCCGACTCAATCTACTGACGAGAATCTGTAGAGATGGGGGGAAATGAATGGGATGAGCTATCAACGCGCTCAGTAAGGAAATCAAGTAAGCAAGTAGACATCCATACTATCTATTGAAAATAGTGTTTTGCCTTTCCTTCTCTCATTTCAAAAGCATGTTTAAAATATATATAATATAGTACAGATTTAAAATTTCATGTACTAAACACATGCTGGTTTCTCAATCAGAGGCATTCATGCAAAACAGTGCATATTTAATAATTTAAGAATGCCTTTATATAAAATATGCCATTTACATTCAAAACACAGTAAATATGGCATTTCTCATCACAACACAAATAAACTGGGTTTCGACCCATCCCTTAGGTCTACCCGTATCATAAAACACATGTGATATATCATGCGAGACTCAGTGGCTAAATGCAATCTCTCTAGACTATGTAAGAGAGCCTCCCCGCCGAACAGAGCCTCCCCGCCCACTCTGGCTTAAGGATGTTGGGCTTAAGGATCTTATCGTAAGAGAGCATCTCCGGACTATGTACATATCCTAACATGTGGTGAAATCCCAGGCAACACAATACTCGGTGTGCGGGTTATCACTGCTGTAATGGGAGGGGGGTCAGTCCATCACAACCGCCAGCTATCAACACTCTCCTCCACAACTCCACAACACAAAACACGGTACAATGTACTCCATGCCACATGCACGATACAACGTACACCCGTGGACCCATGCATCATGTTCGAGGTGCCTGCCATAGGTCTTAGCCTCTCATACCATGGAAATACATCATAGTTGGGGTGCCTGCCATAGGTCTTAACCCTCATACTATGGAATCAATGCCACGTCTCTAAATCCACGTGAGAACATCTCAACAGTGTGACACTCAGTCTACACGGAGGAAATCGTCATGGTTTTTCTAACATGTGTATATATCACGAAAAACTACAGTGCGCGTCTTGAGTGTGACACACAATCAACACTCCGCCTCAAAACACTGTATATGCATGTCAAAATATCAACACTAGTGCGAGTAAACCTCTAGCACCAGGTCATGCATAGTTCTCATTACAAATCAAGTACGAGCAAATCGCTCAAGTACAATGACATGTACAAATCATGAAAAATCGAGTGCGAGCAATGCTTCAGCACTCTGTCATGCATCTCATGTAAAACTCGAGTACGAGCTAATCGCTCCAGCACTCTATCATGCACAAATCACATAAAAACTGAGTACGAGCAACGCTCTAGTACTCTATCATGCATGTCAAATAAATGTAGAGCGAGTAAACCTCCAGCACTAATGTATGTGAAAAACATCTGAAATCAAATGCGAGTTGTGCTCTAGCATGATTGTTTCCACATAATTTGGTAGATGACTCTTTAAAAATAGGGATATTTAAAATCATTAAAATCAGCACTATAAAGTGTGCTTAGTTTACATCGACCTCAAAACATTAGCCCATCCACCTACTCTTCTGTTACACAGCAGGAAAAACCACTCAAAACATCATTTCCATGCTTTTTGGAACTTTTCTCCAAATTTCACTTTTTGCCTAACTAGGGGCAAAAATCGTAATTTACCCATATCGGGTCCCTATAATTATTATAGATTTTCTCTAACCCTCAAACAATTTCAGTGAATGTAAAATTCAATGAAAATATGTACAGATATCTCTAGCTACTTGCAAGAGTCCCCTACCTCGGATCACGTCGTGTGACCTCTTTTCCTCTGTGCTGTCTAATCTGGCAGTCCGGTCAACTCTCAATATGACTCTGGAGCTGCATTTAATCATTCACTGAGTTAATTACACGTTTCCTACTGTATTACACATTTAATACAGTTCATTTCACTTAAATGAGCTCGTTTACTCTTAATGGGCCTTAAACACGTTAATCGGGCCTTAATCCGTATTAAGCCCGTTCATCAGGGTCTATCGACTCATTGGGCTTATTCCAAGCTCTTTGGATAGCCCGTATATCATTTACGACATTTATTTCAAAATTTCGAATATAATTCACTAATTGCAGAATTTAATCCAAAATGCGTAAATTAAATCTTAAATACGCATAAATCACTTAAATTTTCGTAAATGAGCTTTACTTACCCGAGATTGTGCGATGGTACGCAAATCAAAGTTCGATCGGGCTTCCATTCGAAATTAATCGTCGAACTGCACAATTTCGTATATTTAACTCCGGGTCAATTTTCGATTAAATATAATTTAAATAAATTTATCGAAAATTAAATTGGTCACTTTTGACCTCGTATCGACTTACCCGAAGTCCGGTGAAATCTCAAAAATTTTCCTTTTCCTTTTTCTTTCTTTTTCCTCTTTTTCCCCTTTTCTCCTTGGCTGAACCGGTCCGGTCCGATTCAGTTTAGAAGGTTCTGCCTTAAACCGCCGATCGGTTCAGGGGTGATTTAGCCGTGCCGGCGTCGTCTGGCCGATTCTCCGAAAGCTGCTGTCCCCGTTCGGTGCGCCACAACCTGGGGATCGTTCGGCTGGGCTCGATCGGAGCCTAGCACCGCCGGTGGCCGTCGGATTTCACGCTTTCCTCCGCGGTAAACTTCTCCGCCGATCTCCCCTTTTTGGCGCCAGTGAGGAGCGTTACCGGTGCCAGGGGGTTCGCGTTGTGCCCCTCTACCTTTTTCGGTCATTCGCTGGCCGCTGGGGTCGCCGGATGGTGGCCATCCGGTGGTCTCTCCTCTCCTCGATCTGCGTCGGTTCCGTTCCTTCTCTCTCCCCGCGTTTTCTGATTTCTTTTTTTTCTATTTTGTTTTTTTCTTTATAATATATTTTTAATATTATTTTAATCCTTAAAATAATACTAAAAATCCTAAAATATCCCAAAAATATCTCAAAAATTTCTATTAAATTCATTTAATCCGTAAATGAATTTATCAGTCTGATTTTGCCTTTTCGATATATTTTTCTCTTAGTTTTAGGCTCAATTTTCGAGACAAAAATTCCAAAAATATTAATTAAATTCATATCTCGATCAATTGGATTCGAAATTCAATATTTTCCTCGTTATTGATCAAGATCTCTCGATTTCATATTTTTAATGAAATTTTCTCATCGGATTTATATCGAATTTTGGTCAATTAACTGTCTTACCCCTGTACTTGCTCGAAAATTAATTTAACCCTCATCTCGCTATTATGTAGCTTACATGCATTTTTAATTCTCAATAAATCGATTGCATGATAGTAAATACTCTTCTTATGATTCAACTATGAAATATAACGTTCGTACACATAGGAATCATAAGGTACAAGCTACATACGTAAATCAAAAACTCGAGTCTGACAGGTCGAGCCTTGTGGGATTTAATTTGTGAGATGGTAATGATATTGTGATTGTGAAATGATTTGTTTTTTATTGTGAAATGACTTGATGACTTTGGGGTATTGAGAAAGAGATAATCAAAAAGGATGTTTCTTAAACGAATTGCCCTTTTTTTATCAGATTTGATAATTGATGAGCATGAGACAATTTTTACATGTTGATGTTACCATGGTTTATATGCCAATTTTCATGAATTTAAATACATGATATATGTATACTCATATGACATAGTTTTAATTCCTCATGCTCCTATTATAAATAATTTATGCATAACATTATCAGCATGTAAATAGAGTAGTTATCTACCATACTTGCATTATTGCCTTACTAAGCATGTGGTTGCTCACCCTCTCTATTTTCCCTCTCCTACAAAGCGTACATAGTGGCCCTGTGAGGACTAAGGCCTTTTGGTTAAGACATCCGCTGCATCTCCATCACTCAGAGGTATATACACAGTGACTCCTTTTTGTATCTAAACAATGTAAAAGCACAGTAGCTTATTGAAATGTAATTATGGGGATGTAGATGTCAGAAATCATATTTTGTACAAATGAATTATTGACGTTCAAATGTATGATATCACTTTTATTAACTGAGAATGGACATTGCGAGTGAATTATTATTGACTCACACCCAACAGTGTAATGGTAAGTTTGTTCACGACCGAGTAGAGAAAAGAATAAATGCGAAAAATTTATTGAGATTTTCGGTAATAAGAGGATAAAAAAAGGGTTGTGACACTCTCTTGGCACCCTATCACCATTTCCTAATTTCTTACAACCATATTAGTTCAATTCATCTTAAAACACTTCATATAACATCATAACATTGCTTAGGAAATGAACTACACACTTACCCTCACAAATCCCTTAATGATTGTGAGTCGCCTAAGGGGTTCTTTCTACCTTTGTTGCATATACACCACATTAAACATTTAATAACAATCTATATACATTGATCCATGCATAAAACACTATCAATTTACACTTATCTTTTAATTTCACTCTGGGGAAAAAGCTTAATCCTTATGATCCCTTTAGAATTTTTAAAATTTAACAAATAATTCATGTTTAGCATCCTTTCAAACATTACATATATAAAAATCCAGCAAAACCAAATACACTTACTCCTAGTCCTTCCTTAGGGAAACAAATTCAAACCCTTTCTTCCTTATGAAATCTCATCAAACTAACACCAAAATCATGCTTAGCATATATACCACATATATCAAAATCAAGCTTCAAAAATAATTTCTTACCCTTTATTCCTTTTATGGCCAAATCCTTCACTCTTTTATTCCAATTTGTTTCTTTCAACTAAACTGATGAAATAACACTTCAAATCAGGTTTTTAGCTTGTAGAAGTATAGAAAATTAGGTTTCGATGTTTAGCTTTCACTCTCTCATTCTTCTTATTCTTCTTTTTTTTCTTTTCTCTCTTCATGTTTTCTACTAGGTTTCTTTGCTTCTGGTTTGTTCCACCACTAAGACCTCTTTTCAAACACTTAATTGTTAAGTTTTTCTTTATAAATATCTAGGATATTATGTATTAATTACCTAGTAATTTAATTACACTTGTAATAATAATATATTTAACACTTGTCTTTGTTTTTCTTAGCTGGAATTTCAGACTCCATTATCTAGCATATTTAATACTTAGCTAACCCTAATTGGCCTTAGTTAAATGCTTCTTCAAGAAGCTTATATATTTAATTGGTTATACTTAGGATATTTATACATTAATCATCCATTTGCATGGGAGTTTCATGGCTATAATTTCCAGCCCACCTTTACACATATTCAAGCCCTTTTATTAACTTTTCCAAGTGAGAAAAGTCTTGGTGAGATGTTCGGCCAAGGTGGCATTCTATGGGGGATGGGATTTTATCTCGCATATATAGGGTTTGACTAGTCAAAAAAGGTTTGACTTTGTTAACTTTAATTTAGGGTTCGATTGATCCTATTTGAAATTTATAAAGTTAACTTTTATAGCTTTAACCCATTTATTTATGGACTTAATAGTCATTATGAGTGTAAGATCCGAATTTAATTAAAATACGAAATAAATGAGTATTCATGAAAGGAAGTCGGGTTAAATTAATCCCGAACACGTGTAAGGGCAAAACGGTCAAAAGATCGAAAGCCGGAGTAAATTCGATAAGGAAATTTAATTAAAAATATGGATTTGAGAAATCTTAGTCAATAAAGGTGAAATAAATTTATTTTGGGTTAAATTGATCAAGATATTAATTTATGGAAATTAATCGAGATTTTTAGTTCGGAAAAATAATCCCGAAAATAATCGAAAAATATATTGAAAAGTCATTCGGGACAATATCTCGAAAATACAGAGAAATTATACCCGAAAAAGGATTAAAATATAATAAATAAATTAAATTAAATTAATTAATTTGGAATAAAATAATAATTTTAAGGGATATTTGGGTATTTTTAAGGTATTTTAATGATTAAAAAAAAAAAGAGAGAAATCTGAAACTATCGGGGAGAGAGAAGAAGAATGGAAAACGGAGAAGGAGACCCGCGCGTGGCCGACCGATCCACGGCCACCGGCGATCGAGCGACTCCGACGAAGGGTCGAGGAGGAAGAGGAGAGGCCGACGAAGCTTTGGGCACCGGTGACGCGCGCCGACGATGGCTTTGTCCGGCGAACGGAGAGAGAGAAGATCGCGGGGAAAACGGGATTGATCCCGGCGATCCACGACAGCTGGGCACCAACGGTGGGTACCGACGAGTTCAGGAGGAGGAGCCGGTTCTTTTGAGATCGGTATTGGCCGGCGAAACCGCCAGAATCTGGCGGATCAAGGGAGAGAAACCGACGGGGAGATGAGAGATTTTTTCGACGATCGGCGCCGATTTGAGCCCCACCAAGGCTCGATTTTGGAAGCCTAGGCGACGGTGAGCCGATTGGTACCGAAAACAGCCACCGAAACCGGTGGACGGCCCAGAAAACGGCGAGGAAAGAAATGGGTTCTGACGCCGAAGAGGAGAACGATCGGACCAGCGACTTTTCGGCGGCCTTGGACGAAACCGAGGCCAGATTCGAGCTGCGGACAACCTCACGGAGCTGCTGGCGGTGGAAGCCGATAGAGAACCGATCGGCAAGGTGGTGAACCGATGGTGAACCGGCCGAACCGGAGTGAACCGACGGTCTGAACCGGTCCGAACCGAACTGAACCGGTTCAGCCAAAAAGAGAGGAAAAAAGGAAGAAAAAGGGAAAAAGAAAAAGAGAAAAAATTGGAAAAAATTCCAGTGATGCAATCGAGCTTCGGGTAAGTCGATAAGTGATCAAATTGACCGATTTAAATTTTAGAATATTTTATTTAATTAATTTTCGACTGAAAATTTACCCGAAAAATTATGAAATTATGTAGCTCGACGATTGGCATCCACCGAGAGCTCGAGATAGCCTCGATTTGCAGACTAGCATGGAATCTCGGGTAAGTGATCCTTATTTACAACAATTTACATCGTTATGCGTGATATGAATTTAAATTCCGCATAAATTGAATTAAATTATGGAAATTTAGATAAATTGTCGTAAATAATAAATTTAGCTATTCGAGAGTTAGAACGAGGCCCAATAAATTGTTGCTGGGCCCAATGAGCCCAATAGGCCTCGATAATGTGAAAATTAAGTGGAAAACGGGCTTAAGGCCGATTAAGGTCCATTAAGGTGCAAACGGGCCAAATAGGGGTAAATGGGCCCAATGATTTAAATTAAGCCCAGAAAATAGAAAATACAATTAAATTATATAATATCTGACCTGAGGAATAATTATACGCAGTTCCGAACATTTGATTGGGAGCATATCGGACTGCGCGACGAGACAACAGTGGAAAAGAAAAGGTCAGACTCGACAGGAAAATAAGGTAAAGAAATTTTACGGGCTACTAGAGGCAGCTTTACGTAATTTTGAATTCATATACAGTCTTTTAAAAATGTTTTGGAGGGTCTAGAGGTCGAAGAATAATTTTAGTGCCCCGTATGGGCAAAATTACCGAAATACCCTTGTTAAGGGTAAATGTTTCCAACTTTAGGAAAAATTGGGAGGAGCAAGGACAAGAGGTTCCTGCTCGTTCTGGAGGTATTTTAACACATGCATGAGTAGGCTGACTCACTTTTAAAGAAAAATGCATAGCATTGCATACCTTAAACGATGTAATTTCTGTGAAAACTATTTGGAGATAACCGAGCCGCCTACGTGTTTTTATTTACATGTGACGTGCTAGAGCTCAGCTCGCATGATGTTTGATTTGTGTTATGCATGCATTAGTGCTGGAGCGAGAGCTCGCACTAGAGTTTTACATGCATGGGTGCTAGAGTCTAACTCGCACCAGATTTTACATGATTTTCGAGACAGGGTGCTGGACTTTAACTCGCACCAAATTTTATAAGATTTTCATGTGATTTATATACAGAGTGCTGAGCTTAGCTCGCACTAGATTTACTGGATTTGTGAAGTAGCGCTGTCTGCCCTTGGAGTCAGTCAAAAGGCCCAACAGGCTCAAAAGACCTCTTAGGTGGGGTGAGAGTGAGGGATGAGGTTGGCGGCCTTGTGGGGATGTAAAGCGGGCTCTGCCAGTTTTATTTGATTTGATGAGAGTGCTGAGCATCGCTCGTACTGATTTTATGAGAACATGTGATGAGCCGTGCTTGGAGCATCGGGTAGACTGTGTGTCACCGATTAAATAGGCTCGCACGTGCATTTTGAGACGTGGCATGAGTATTGAGAAACAAAACCTCTCTGTGGAAAGCAGGCCATTTGGGCTGGAGTACCTAGAGTGATATGGGTCCATGGAGTACGATGTACCGTGCAAGTAACATGGAGTACGATGTACCGTGGGGTATCTTCGGATACAGTATCTTTGTGATACGGGGTATCTTCGGATACGGTATCTTGTGATACGGGGTATCTTCGGATACGACATCTTCGGATGCGTGAGATCGGATAAGACTGACGGATTAGATTGACCCACCTCCCGGGCGGTTCTCGATCAGGGTGAGACCTCGCACACTGGGATCCGTGAAGCTAGAGGGACTCACGATGACACATATGGCCAGTCCTGGTTATTGCCGTTATACAGATATTGCCTCATCTCGCATGTCGATGATTTCGATAATTTAAACTGGGTTTTTAATTAAATGTGCATGATGGTTATTTCCATGCTTTTTAAACCCATGTGTGATGTATACCGATTTTCATGGTTTTGTGTGAGTCAGGATCACCCGAAGGAGGGGTCGAGTCCTGACTTTATTGTGAAAATTTTAATTGAGAAAGAAATGATTTGAAATAATTGCATGTTGAATTTTCTGTGCAAACTCGATTTACATAACATCATAACTTTCATATCATCTGTTTTAAATGTGTAGAGAAAGGGTGGTTTATGCATGGCACCATGTTCATGTAGGTAGTATGGTTACCTACTTGTTCGTAGGATTGCCTTACTGAGCTTAATGTGCTCACCCCTTTCATTTTCTCCCACAGATAATCTCCAGTTGAAGTTGAGGCGACTCAGTACTGCATTCCAGATATCCGCTGCTGCCCATCATTTAAGGTATATACACTTGTACATATTGTATCTAAATAAGCATAGCACAGTAACATGTTTGTAAGTGACTTTAGGGGATGTATAAATATTGTAAACATTTATAAATGACTGGAGAAGAAATAAGTACTATGGTAAATATATGGTGGGACTGGCATTGACGCACAGCCCAATTTGTTAGTGGAGTGTGGTCACGATCTGAGGACAGGTAAGCAATGAAAGAAAATAATAAAACGCGAAAAATTAACTCTGATTTTTGGGTAGTTTGGGTCGTGACATATAAAAGTGGTATCAGAGCGCAATTGGTCTGATGTGTGTCAGTGTCAGTAATTAGAAAATTACATCCCCGTGTTACTGTGCTTGGTTAGATACAATAGTGTATATCGAGATGGGTTTTGACTAAGAAATGGTCGAGAATGCAGGAATGCCTAATATGAGTCGCGTTAGATGAGATAGTGCACGAGCAGAGGTCGTAGAGGTAGACCTGAGCCTGCTAGTCATGCTGAGTTGACCTGTGAGAATCAGGGTGAATTTGAAATAAGAGGCTAATGTTGAGCATGCCCCACTGAGTCCGACAGAGAGATCGGATAGTATTGAGACACGCTTCGCGAGGTTAGAGCGGAGCGTGGAGATTATTTTAAGGAGCTAATTGCTCAGATTATGAATGAGATTCGAGGGCGCAGCGGAGCATTGGTGGGAACTCGCTCGACCCATCTTAAGAGTTGATATGAGAAATGTTTATGGATGTATTCCGGTGATAGGATATCCCGGACATGATTTAAAGGAAATTTCGGATTAAAATTCCTTACTCTGACCCAAAAGAATTGATTTATTGATGAGTATGAGACTCGGTTATATTCTTGGGCAGATATTACCTCGACATATAAAAAGTGACAGTCGAGATGTCTAAAAGTTCATGAAATGGCTCAACTTTTCAATTAGAGCCCGATTGGCCCGTGAGATATTACCTATACCGAAGCAGTGCGCAGATTTACAGTTGGGTAAATAAGAACATGAATTGCACGCCTCTGAGATTGGGAAAGGTAGTGAGGGCTGAAATAGAGACAGAAAAGAGAATCGAGAAATGACAAAGATGTTAAGATGGGAAAATGGTAATTGGTAAAAGATTTAATTTGATGAGTCATGGAGTAAGATAATTGGTAAGGCCCCAGTGCATCCAATTTTGGCACTGTTGAGGGGCATTGTGATTGGAGGACCCCGACCTGCTACGAAGCAGAGTAGCAGTGTGATCACTGTAAGTAGTATGGGATGTGTGGTGGATACCACGGAAGGAAGGTCTATACCTACACTGTATTGATGGAAAATGGCCGTTAAGTGTGGTAAGACGGACTATTGATTTTGATTGCACAGAGTTGGGCAAGATCGTCCCACAAAAAAGTAAAGAGACAGAAAAACTTCGTTGGTATAGCTGCAACGAAAAGGGAGGTCATAGCCGAAAGGAAAAAGGAAAGTAGGCTATTGGACGAAGGCGAGAGGATGTCTTGGACCAGGACACTATTGATGTTTCATGGATGTGGTGTAAGATACCACACTTATTATGACTAATGAAGTACATATGTTCATTGATCCTGGTGCCACACATTTATTCATACCGCCTTCATTCGTATATAAGTGAGTAAAAAGCATGAATGCCTACATCATCTGGCACAATATTGATAAATGAGTACCCCAATAGAGGAGGATTAATTAACGGAATATGGATATAGAGATTTTAAGTAATAAAAAGGGGTGTAACAGTTGAAATTAAAGGAGTAAAGGATTGTACTCACGAAATGAATAATGAAAGAGTTTTGTCATAAGGGACATACCAAGGAGATAATCTTCGAGATATGCTCGATTCTGAATACAAAATGTATTAGAGTAAGAGTGCGTATGCGAAGTCATTAGGATTAAAGCAATTAGTAGCGAATACAAATTGTAACCACATGGACTGGTATATAAAGTAATTGTGGTTAAGTCTAAAGGTTAATAAAGGTATTTCAAAATACCTCCCCGCCTGAAGACTTGACAGCGTCTAAAAGTATATGTATATAACCTATAACGTGAAATCGATCATCGTAATAAATACCAGGATACCTTTACTAAGACGATAAGAATATTAAAATTCGATGAATCATAAAGGTTAACATATTAAAATTTAATAAGAGCCGTTAAGATAAGAAAAGGAAATGATGCAGGTTAGTACCTGAAAACGTAAGCGATTTTGAAGGATCTTATACGCTTATGCGTAAATAAGTCAAGGATTGGACCGATTTGTAATCATCATTATCGATGATATGTTGGGTGTAGTTAAAGTCTAGGGCAGATTGTAAGCAATAATTGGAAAATGGCTTTTACAAATGGGTTGTTGCGAGTTCTCAATATGGTCTACTTGGTTGACCACGTTTAACTAAGAAAACGTGATCTTTAAATGAGATGATAAATAAGATCATAGATGTGACATGAATTTCGATGTAATGAAGTATGAACTGACCACCATGATTAATTTCACCATACCCAATAGCTCAAGAGGTTCTCAGTGAGTATGGATACCTCGAAATAATAAAGGAGCTGTGTATTGATGTATAATGGGAAGATAGTCAATTTTGGAGTCAGACAACTCCTTGATCACGAAATAAACTATCTGACCCATGATTTAAAGTTGGCAACGGTAGTATTTGTACCGAGGATATGGTACTATTATGTACACGATGAGGAATTGTGGATATGCACTGATCATAAAGCCCCGAGTATCTGTTTTCACAGAAAGAGGCGAATATGAGAATACATAGTGGGTTAGAGCTTCTGAGAGATTTTAATTGTAAAAATTATACCACCCAGGAAAGGCTGATGCTTTGAGTAAAAAGAGCCTCGGGATGGTACTACGTATGATGGTCAGGGAGCGTGAGCTGCTAGAGCAGTTGTGAACCTCAGTATTGATGTGATCCCTTCTGATGATGACAGTGATTGTGTGACAGCTAGCTTGAGACTAGAACCGGATGAGAGTGCCCGAATTTGACAGGCTTAGCGTGATGATTGGCATGATATCGATAGTGTGGGTGAGATTCAGAAGGGTACAGTGACAGAGTTCACAGAGTATGATAATGATTTACAGAGAGGTTCAGAGACAGTATAAGTGCTCCCCAGGACCACAGTTGATGAGATAGTAATATTGTCAGAAGCTCACTCTTCGGGATATATAGTGCATATGGAAAGTAAAGAATATATATCGAAATCTCGAAAAGGGTATTGGTGGTCAGATGTGAAAAGAGATATGGTAGAGATTGTAGAAAAGTACCTAGTATGTCAGCAGAATAAGGTAGAGTATTAAAAGTCTGCAGGATTATTGCAGCCTCTACCTATATCGACACGGCATGGAAATGGGAGCAAGTCTCCATGAATTTTATGATGGGTTACAGAGAACCCAGGTGAATTACGAGGCTATTTGGATGATAGTCAGTAGAGTGTCTAAGTCTACCCACCTTCTGGTTATGAAATCCCCAGATACTCAGAGTGTGTATAAGGATTTATGTATAAGGAAGGTTGTGGAACATTAAGTAGCGTTCCAGTGAGCATGGTATCATATAGGGATTCCCGCTTCACTTCCCACCTCTTTGGATATTTTTAGGAAGCTATGGGAACCCGACTGAGTATTAGCACAGCTTTTCATCCTCTGACAGATGGTCAGTCAGAGAGGACTGTGCAGGTTCTGGAGGATCCGATGAAAGCGTGTGCCGTTAATTTTATAAGCTCCTGGGATGATCAGTTATTACAAATCGAATTCGCCAATAGTAACAGTTGCCATTTGAGTATCGGGATAACAAGATATGAGGCAGTGTATGGCTGTAGGGGTTGTTCCTCAAATTGGATAAGAAAAAGTGGGTGACAGATAGAATTATTTTTCGACTTTGGATAATAAGTCTCTGAGGATGTTTAGTTAAGGATGAGAGATTAAGAACACCTCAGAGCAGGTAGACAAGTATTGGAATTCACCCTTGGTGAATTAGTATGGTTGAAATGTTTCTTGTCCTAAGAGAATAAGGACATAGCGAACTTTTGGAAGAAGGTAAATTGAGATTCGCTGGATTGAATCTTTTGAGAGATTGGACAAGTGGGAGATAAGACCTGTAGGTTGGTGTTATCACCTGAATTAACAGGCACCCACAATGTGTCTCAGCTTTTGATGCTTCGAAAATATTATCTAGATCCAGCATAGGTGATAGGATATGAGATCTAACAGTTCAGTTTAATGAAAATATAAGTATATTGAAGAAGTTGATTCGGGCATTAAACAGGAAAGAGAAAGTATTGAGATTTAAGATGATCTCCCTAATTAAAGTCCTTTGGTAGTAATACACTCCGGAGAAGGTCACATAAGAATTTAAGAGTATGATACGATCGATGTACCCGGAGTAGTCTATAGACTCATATGAATTGGTTCTAATTTGGAGGACCAAATTCTTTAAGTGGGGGAGAGTTGTAAGACCCGAATTTAATTAAAATATGAAATAAATGAGTAT
This sequence comes from Firmiana major, assembly GCA_033439115.1. Lineage (NCBI taxonomy): Eukaryota > Viridiplantae > Streptophyta > Magnoliopsida > Malvales > Malvaceae > Firmiana > Firmiana major. The sequence continues at coordinate 6,984,670 of CM065912.1, forward strand.
TCGTGAAAGGAAGTCGGGTTAAATTAATCCCGAACACGTGTAAGGGCAAAACGGTCAAAAGACCAAAAATCGGAGTAAATTCGATAAGAAAATTTAATTAAAAATATGGATTTGAGAAATCTTGGTCAATAAAGGTGAAATATATATTATTTTGGGTTAAATTGTTCAAGATATTAATTTATGGGAATTAATCAAGATTTTTAGTTCGAAAAAATAATCCCAAAAATAATCGAAAAATATACTGAAAAGTCATTCGGGACAATATCCCGAAAATACAGAGAAATTATACCCCAAAAAGGATTAAAATATAATAAATAAATTAAATTAAATTAATTTGGAATAAAATAATAATTTTAAGGGATATTTGGGTATTTTTAAGGTATTTGAATGATTAAAAAAAAAAAGAGAGAAATCTGAAACTATCGGGGAGAGAGAAGAAGAATGGAAAACGGAGAAGGAGACCCGCGCATGGCCGACCGATCCACGGCCACCGGCGATCGAGCTACTCCGACGAAGGGCCGAGGAGGAAGAGGAGAGGCCGGCGAAGCTTTGGGCACCGGTGACGCGCGCCAACGATGGCCGTGTCCGGCGAACGGAGAAAGAGAAGATTGCGGGGAAAACGGGGTTGATCCCGGCGATCCACGGCAGCTGGGCACGAACGGTGGGTACCGACGAGTTCAGGAGGAGGAGCCAGTTCTTTTGAGACCGATATTGGCCGACGAAACCGCCGAAATCCGACGGATTAAGGGAGAGAAACCGACGGGGAGAGGAGAGATTTTTCCGGCGATCGACGCCGATTTGAGCCCCACCAAGGCTCGATTTTGGAAGCCCAGGCGACGGTGACCCGATTGGTACCGAAAACAGCCACCGAAACCGGCGGACGGCGCCGAAAACGGCGAGGAAAGAAATGGGTTCCGACGCCGAAGAGGAGAACGACCGGACCGGCGACTTTTCGGCGGCCTTGGACGAAACTGAGGCCAGATTCGAGCTGCGGACAACCTCACGGAGCTGCTGGCGGTGGAAGCCGACAGAGAACCGGTCGGCAAGGCGGTGAACCGATGGTGAACCGACCGAACCGGAGTGAACCGACGGTCTGAACCGGTCCAAACCGGACTGAACCGGTTCAGCCAAAAAGAGAGGAAAAAAGGAAGAAAAAGGGAAAAAGAAAAAGAGAAAAAATTGGAAAAAATTTCAGCGATGCAATCGAGCTTCGGGTAAGTCGATAAGCGGTCAAATTGACCGATTTAAATTTTAGAATATTTTATTTAATTAATTTTCGACTGAAAATTTACCCGAAAAATTATGAAATTATGTAGCTCGATGATTGGCATCCACCGAGAGCTCGAGATAGCCTCGATTTGTGGACTAGCATGGAATCTCGAGTAAGTGACCCTTATTTACGACAATTTACATCGTTATGCGTGATATGAATTTAAATTCCGCATAAATTGAATTAAATTATGGAAATTTAGATAAATTATCGTAAATAATAAATTTAGCTATTCAAGAGTTAGAACGAGGCCCAATAAATTGTTGCTGGGCCCAATGAGTCCAATAGGCCTCGATAATGTGAAAATTAAGTGGAAAACGGGCTTAAGGCCCATTAAGGTGCAAACGGGTCTAATAGGGGTAAATGGGCCCAATGATTTAAATTAAGCCCAGAAAATAGAAAATACAATTAAATTGTATAATATCTGACCTGAGGAATAATTATACGCAGTTTCGGACATTTGATTGGGAGCATATCGGACTGCACGACGAGACAACAGTGGAAAAGAAAATGTCAGACTCGACAGGAAAATAAGGTAAGGAAATTTTACAGGCTACTAGAGGTAGCTTTACGCAATTTTGAATTCATAGACAGTCTTTTAAAAATGTTCTGGAGGGTCTAGAGGTCGAAGAATAATTTTAGTGCCCCGTATGGGCAAAATTATCGAAATACCCTTGTTAAGGGTAAATGTTTCCAACTTTAAGAAAAATTGGGAGGAGCAAGGACAAGAGGTTCCTGCTCGTTCTGGAGGTATTTTAACACATGCATGAGTAGGCTAGCTCACTTTTAAAGAAAAATGCATAGCATTGCATACCTTAAACGATGTAATTTCTGTGAAAACTATTTGGAGATAACCGAGCCGCCTACGTGTTTTTATTTACATGTGACGTGCTAGAGCTCAGCTCGCACGATGTTTGATTTGTGTTATGCATGCATTAGTGCTGGAGCGAGAGCTCGCACTAGAGTTTTACATGCATGGGTGCTAGAGTCTAACTCGCACCAGATTTTACATGATTTTTGAGACAGGGTGCTGGACTTTAACTCGCACCAGATTTTATAAGATTTTCATGTGATTTATATACAGAGTGCTGAGCTTAGCTCGCACTAGATTTAATGGATTTGTGGAGTAGCACTGTCTGCCATTGGAGTTAGCCAAAAGGCCCAACAGGCTCAAAAGACCTCTTAGGTGGGGTGAGAGTGAGGGATGAGGTTGGCGGCCTTGTGGGGATGTAAAGCGGGCTCTGCCAGTTTTATTTGATTTGATGAGAGTGCTGAGCATCGCTCGCACTGATTTTATGAGAACATGTGATGAGCCGTGCTTGGAGCATCGGGTAGACTGTGTGTCACCGATTAAATAGGCTCGCACGTGCGTTTTGAGACGTGGCATGAGTATTGAGAAACAAAACCTCTCTGTGGGAAGCAGGCCATTTGGGCTGGAGTACCTAGAGTGATATGGGTCCATGGAGTACGATGTACCGTGCAAGTAGCATGGAGTACGATGTACCATGGGGTATCTTCGGATACGGTATCTTTGTGATACGAGGTATCTTCGGATACGGTATCTTGTGATACAGGGTATCTTCGGATACGACATCTTCGGATGCGTGAGATCGGATAAGACTGACGGATTGGATTGACCCACCTCCCGGGCGGTTCTCGATCAGGGTGAGACCTCGCACACTGGGATCCGTGAAGCTAGAGGGACTCACAAGGACACATATGGCCAGTCCTGGTTATTGCCGTTATACAGATATTGCCTCGTCTCGCATGTCGACGATTTCGATGATTTAAACTGGGTTTTTAATTAAATGTGCATGATGGTTATTTCCATGCTTTTTAAACCCATGTGTGATGTATACCGATTTTCATAGTTTTGTGTGAGTCAGGATCACCCGAAGGAGAGGTCGAGTCCTGACTTTATTGTGAAAATTTTAATTGAGAAAGAAATGATTTGAAATAATTGCATGTTGAATTTTCTGTGCAAACTCGATTTACATAACATCATAACTTTCATATCACCTGTTTTAAATGTGTGGAGAAATGGTGGTTTATGCATGGCACCACGTTCATGTAGGTAGTATGGTTACCTACTTGTTCGTAGGATTGCCTTACTGAGCTTGATGTGCTCACCCCTTTCATTTTCTCCCACAGATAATCTCCAGTAGATGTTGAGGCGACTGAGTACTGCATTTCGGATATCCGCTGCTGCCCATCATTTAAGGTATATACACTTGTACATATTGTATCTAAATAAGCATAGCACAGTAACATGTTTGTAAGTGACTCTAGGGGATGTATAAATATTGTAAACATTTATAAATGACTGGAGAAGAAATAAGTACTATAGTAAATGTATGGTGGGACTGGCATTGACGCACAGCCCAATTTGTTAGTGGAGTGTGGTCACGATCAGAGGACAGGTAAGCAATGAAAGAAAATAATAAAACGCGAAAAATTAACTCTGATTTTTGGGTAGTTTGGGTCGTGACAATGAGAGTTGTTGGCACAAATTCTTAGGTATACCAAAATGCATGCTACATGAGTTAAAATTGCTTGCCTAATGTAAATCATGCTCTGAACATTGATATTCTATACTTTCAGATCGATTTTAATTTTTCAGGAATCTCGTGGAGCTATACATTCATGCACTCTCGACCTTATGTAAAGATTAGAATTGTTATCTTTCGATTATGAGATACATCTAAGATACCAAGTAGCATGTATAAGGTACAAAGAAAGGTAGGATTCTCACACAAAATAATACACTGAGATCATAATGGGTATTATTTTCTTGTTACCAACCGCACTAGAATCCATTGTTGATATGGTCACTAATATTTGTAAAAAAATATATTGCTTTTGTGTCAATAAAGGGCACAATCATTGCCATGATTCAGTATTAGCTCATCATATTGAACTGCATTGTTGAGATGTTGTTTCAAAACTAAATGGTTTTTAAAATGTGGTTACATGGAAAATAAAGTTAGTCAACTTAGATTCCTATTTTTTAAAAATAATTTTTTTAAAATTAAAGAAGCCCGGTTAATATTGTCCAATCAGAGAATGATAAAGTTTTTAAATTCTTAAAAAAAAAGTAATTGAAGTTGACTACTACTAATTGATAATTTTATGGTTTAGTCAAACAAGTTGGTAATTTAATCTAGGTATATAAAACATCCAAGTGAGTCTAATTTAATTTATTGTGATCATACAAGATATGAGCATTGTGCATATTATTAGGTCAGTACAATATGATAGTTGTGTAGGCCTTAAAACTCTACAAGCCTTCAATTGGAGGCCTATATATATTTATATATATATATATATATATATATATATATATATGTATGTATGTATGTATGTATGTATGTATGTATGGCTAAGTTCCCTCTCCACTTCTCATATATAATATTAGTATTTCCTCATTGAAAGTCACCTGAAAGAAGAAGAAAAGAAGACTATCCTAATCATGATTTTGACGATTTTGCTTTCATTTTTAATAATGTCTACCCAAATAAGTGTGTCAATTTATTTAATAATAGTGTTCTTATTATCAAATAGGATCGATAAAATAATTCTTACACAAATAATTAACTATTAAAGATCTCTCACGCGGTATTACTTATGTACATACGAAGTAGATAGATAGGCACCCTTGTTCTTCCAAAAAGAACAAAAAGGAGAAAAGAATTATAGCCCCATGGAACCTTTAAAATATCATTATCCCTTACGCAATACGGGATGCAAACCAAGGTTAGCCCCCTCCCCAACACCTATTCCCTCTTTCTCTCTACTTCTTTTTCAACTAAAGGTGATTTTGACGACTTTAAAACAAAATGTTCTATGAAAGCTTTTATATTTCGACAAATGGTTATTAATGCCTATTGACAATATGAAATGCTATATATAAAAAATAATTTTGAAACTGATGTATTAGATTATTTTTCTATGCATTAGAGATGGACTCGGTTTTATGCCACAATCGAATTTATATAATTATCACATATAAATTTAATTATTTAATATTTAATACGTCTTAATATTTTAAATCCGTCCATAAAATTTGAAAACTTTGCCATTAATATAATGAATAATCCATTATTTATTCTTACAATGAGAATGATTATTAAAAGAAAACTATATATAATATAAAATTTTAATAAATTCTTAAAAAAAATCGTTAACTAAAACGTATGATATAATGAGTAATATTTAATATATCATTGATGTAGTTTTCAAATTCCATCAAAGGGACTAAAGAGCTAACAGTTAGTACACAGTTCTTAAAATAAAATTTAAAAAACTGATACGTTAATATATTAAAAAATCAGGGGTATAGAACTGATTAAAGATAATTAAACTATTATTTAGAAAGATTTTTACATTTAATACATGACTTTCATCAAATTCATTGCATAGTAGTTTTCGAAATGACAATTATTTTTCAAATACAAAACTTCTTTTCTTATTAAAAATTGATGAATGCTTAAGAACCTCTTACTTGTGCATACAAGTCTACGTGTAAGTGTAAAAACTAATATATATATATATATATACACACACATGAGTTTATATACGATATATTGACCGTATATAATTTTTATTATCAGTTAATCACATATTATCACCTTATTAATAATGTAAAGTTTAAAAATACATAAATCTTTAAAAATAAATTAAAAATTTTATTAATATTTACTTTTAAGGGTTTAAATATTTTTAAATTTTACTTCCAATGAGGTGATAATTTATGATTACTTGATAAATAGAGATTATAAGCTGTTATTTTTATCATATAAACTATATATATATATATATATACATATATGTATGTATATATATATATATATATATATATATATATATATATGTATACATATATGTATGTATGTATGTATGTGTGTGTGTGTGTTTAAAGACATCTCTCATGTGGTATTACTTTGACATAAATATCTAAATACGATGTAGATAGGCACCCTTTGGGCTTCCTTACCTCTGCCAAAAGAACAAAAAGGTGAAAAGAATTCTACACCCAATGGAACCTTTAGAATATCATTATCCCTTTCGCAATATGGGATGCAAAGCAAGGATAGCCCCCTCCCCAACGCCTATTCCCTCTTTCTCTCCACTTTATTTTTTACTAAAGGTGATTTTGATAACTTTGAAAACAAAACTTTTTTTTTTTAATTTCCATGTAGGTTCTATTCTATGAAAGCTTTTTTTTTTTTTTTGACAAATGTTTAATGTCTATTGATAATATAAAGCGTTATTTATATAAATAATATTGTAATTTATGAATTAGATTATTTTTTTGTACATTAGTGATGGAGTTTCTTTTACTCCACGATCAAATATATAATATTATCATATGTGTCCTTTTTATAATTTGATAATTAATTATTTTTTAAATACATTTTTACAGAATATATGTTAACTTTTTAACTCTACTCATAAAAATTTAAAATTTTTTCATTAATATAATGAATAATCCATTATTTATTCTCAAATATAACGAGAATGAATATTAAATGAAACGTAAAATAGAATTTTAATAAATTTTTATGCATTCTTATAAAAATCATTATCTAAAAAAGTATGATATAATAAAAAAATTATTTAATATATTATCGAAGTGATTTTTAAATTCCATCAAAGAGGTTAAAGTATCACATTTATAAAGATATTTGTAATTACATAAAAAAAATGTTAACAGTTAATACACACTCTTAAAATACATTTTGAAAATTAAATAATTTAATATAATAAAAAGTAATTTTTAACCTTCTCAAAAATTTTAAAAATTTTAGTGTAGTTAATAATAATAATAATAATAATAATAATAATAATAAGTGGTGGGCTGACAGGTGAGTGGGCATAAAGCAGCATATTATATGGATTGGAATCATATATGGCATTTGGAGGACAAAAGCTTCTGCAATGACCCCACCAAATGAAACTGTTATGGCCATTCGCCCATTTCCTAGATTCCCCAGAAAATATTCAATCACAGCCGTTGGTATCCATCAAATGGCAATTAAAAGGCGCAAGATGTTTTTCTGGAAGAGGGAACTAGATTTCCAAGGTTCCAGAACCGTCTGATCAGTAGAAACGGCAACTGATTAAGCAAGATGGGGTTTAAGGCAAACAAAAGATGGCGCAATCCAATGATTTCTTTATACATTATAATATATATCATTATACTTGACATTTGTACGAAAGTAAAAAAAAATTAAAAAAAGTTACAGGTCATGTCATTTAAAAAGACATAAATGCCACTCTGGGTCAGGGGCACAAAAGGTTCCAATCCATGGGCTTATTAGACTTTTAACACAAATGACATGGACCCCATAGAGGAGAGTCTTCTGTATCATGCTTGTACGGAAACGAACCGTTTGCACGGATTTGTAAAATGCTTCCATTTGTACGACCTCTAAATTTACGTAGTTAACGACCTGACGACAACTTCTACAACTATAAACTTCTTCAATCCAATCTGCAAGCCGGAAAATATTTTTTCCTTTTTGTTTTTTATACTAATAGTTGATCTCTTAAAAAAATTAGATAAAAGTATAGAGGTAGGATGCCAGCCTGCCATGTTGCATGATGCCACGTGGAATGACATTTGCATGCGGCAGATTCCATGGGTCCAACCTTTAACGAGTGGCTGCCGCTACCGCAGGGATGGAGACCGATGATGTGGTGGCTGAGGCGGTGGCAGCGGTCATCATGGGGTCGGAGGGGACAATGTTGGCGACACGGTTTTTGTCACGGAGGAATTGGCCTACGATCATGGTGCTTGGTCGAGCCACGAGTCTCTCCCATGCCTCGTCAGCCTCGTCGCCGCACTTCAGGAATGCTTCCGTGGCATCAATCCGGTGCATTCTCCAATTCCATTGGCTGTAAAGCCGGAGGATTTTTTGCCATTGGCGACAAGCTAGCATACATGTATTTTCCTTGATTTTTGAAATGGCCGCGTCAAGCAACCTAGCGCGAATTTTGGCATCAAGAATTGATTCAGTGCGGAAATATTGGTCCAATTCGGGGACCCCAATTGCACGTCTAATCCCCCGGGAATAATCAGCCATTGGATCAAACATCTGTTTAACCTCATCAACGAAGCCAGCTTGAACCATCTTATCAACCCGTTCGGACACAAACGAGTGTAACACGGGCAAGGACACATCTACCCAAAGAAAGCAACATTCGCACCTTAGTTGAAATTCAGGATCATCGTTCACCAATGCCTCGATGTACGAATTGGAGCCGCCGGCGATGATTGGGAGCCGGCCTTCGGTGTATATGGATTCAACAGCAAGTGATGCATGGTGTCGGAAATCCATGGATGTGAAATTCGAGTTGGGGTCAACTACGCCTAGCAGATGGTGCGGGACCCCACGGCACTCCTCTTCAGTGACTTTGTTAGTTACTATGTCGAGGCCTTTATAAACTTGCATTTTGTCTGAATTTATAATCTCAGCTGGAAAACGGGTGGCCAGGTCGATTGCCAGACGGGACTTGCCGGTTCCGGTTGCTCCCATTACGAGCACCACCTTGTCTTTCCGGCGGAAGAAAGGCTCCAGGTTGAGCCCCAAATTCACTCGGGGATGTACTTGTTTGCAGGCAGACATGGAAAGTTTCATGTCAAAACCCTGGAAAAGTTGACTGAAGATATTAAGTAGCATTCAGTTAGAAGAAAACCAGTTGGAAATGGAACAAGGAAAAGAAACAAAACCATTGCAATTAGGTGAAGCTAGCTCTCCGTATTTATCCTAATAAAGCATGTAACACACGACAATGAAAAGTCAATAAGCCGGCCCACACGTTTTCACTGACCACCGTACCTTTTATTGTGAAATATGCTGCGACCTTTAGAAGGCTCAGAAAAAAGAGAAAAGTCCGCAGAGAAAAAGAGAAAGTGTATATTTGTTGCTGAAGGCTGAAGCTGCGTTTAAAATTTGTGATGATGGTTTTGAAATGAAAATGCTAGTGGGGAGAAACTTGGGGGAATGGGTTTTCTTTGTGGGTATATGCAATTCCTGTTTAGAGCACAAATAAAAGGGTATATATTTGCTGCTATATTTACCCTGAGAAGATAAAACAAACAGACAAACAAACAGAGAGACTTATATGAAGGAAAGCTTGAATCTTTTGAGAAAGAATACCACAAATTAAACTCAAATATTTTCACAACCTGGATAACTATGGGAAGATTAGGCTGGGTATTTATGGTGCCGGGAAAAGAGAACTTCGAGTCTTTAACAAGTGATTTCACAGGGATTTCATCACTCTGAACTCAACAGGGAACACTTCGGATTTTTTTTTATTCATTAATGGATATTTATTTCTGTTATTATTTTCTAATTTTTTATAATGGGATACATAATTATGTTTTGAACTATTCCGGAATTCACTTTTATCAGAAAAGAAGGAAAAAGAAGCTTACAGAAACTATAGAAAAAGCTAGCAAAGCAAGACAGACAATTTCTGCGGCCATTGGCCATCTCTGTTTTTTAAGATTTGTAGGTCAATCGTAGAAGCTTGTAGCATGGATATTTCATGGAACCTGATTGACTATTAACTGTCATTGGTAGGTCAAATGGTAGGCTGACTTCAGTCCGGCTCCAAATTTATACCGTCTTTGGATAGTATTTAAGTTTCCGAACAGACATCTTTGCTATTTGACTTATCATTTTTTTTTTTTTTCATATATTTCATGAAATCTTCCATAAATTTAAATTAAAGGGTCCTCTGTTAAATATCTACTGTCTTGTATTTTATGAATCATAGTTCGTCAACTGATCATGGGAGAAGATGTGGCTCACAATAAGAGAGGATTCCTCTCTCTCTTTCTTTTTTTTTTTCCTTTATCAGTTTTATCAATAGCTTCAATAAATAAATGAATAAATAATTTTTTATTATTATTATGGGGTGGCAGGGGTACTCCTGATACCCCATATAAAAATGGCAGCACAATTTCCCAACAATGTTGGTCGGCTAGTTGTTTTCAGAAAAAGCAGTGGGCAAAGAGAAGTTCCTTTTTAGTGGTTTTGATACCTGAATAATAGTCTTTTTTTATAAATCTACAGTGAAAGAGCAAAAAGTAAAACTCTTGTGTTCAATAGAGAATTATATATTCTCATTTTGAGGTCTCATCTGATGTTTTTGCTCTTAGATTCCACAAGTGTTAATAATTGGTCTTTAATTTCTTTGATTACTAAAATATTAATGACAAGACATGTTAATAAAACCTGAAATAATAGGAACTGCTACTTCTTTAATTGCCTATATGATTCACAGAATAGAAAATTCATTATAGAATTTCAAACTGTTTGTTGCAGTGCTTGCTGAGTGTAGAGAAAAAGTCTTCTCTCTTTTTTTTTTTTTTTTTATCTCAGTAAAACCCTGTAAAAATAAATGTAATAAAGATTATCTGCAGCCTGATGGTGTTTATGCAAATTACTGTCTACTTTTATTCATTAGAAAATCCGGGCTGGAATTTAATCTAGAGTAGAATGTAGATGTTAACCAATCAGCTGCAGACAAACATGTGAAAGTAGTTTCAAACTAACAGTAGCAGAATATCACCACCGCCTTTGGAGGTTTTTTTTTTTTTTTTGTATTTAATCAAGATCAGTTAAACAACGGCATTTATTTTCTATAAATAGCAGCCTCTGGAATCATATAGACCTGAAAAGTTAGAGAATAAGTATTGTTTTAGTACAGGTTTCTGTATAGGAATATTGAGAGTGTAAACGAAGTTTAGAAATTTATGCAGCAACATTGATTGACTACACATTCAAGAATCTTTCTTCTTTCTCTTTTCTTTTCCTCTAATCCTCTCTTTTCGATTATTTGGTATTCTCCTACTTTCTTTTCTTGTTTAATGCTTGAGGAATTAGCTAAATCAGAACTCTGCTCACTACTTTGACCAATCAACTTTGCTCAATAGGACACTGAAATATTAGTGGAGGTGACAAAAAAACAAGGATATATGCTATTGAATGCCAATTGGTAACATGCACAAGTACCGGATAAACTGATCATATATTATCATTGTTTGCAGTTAATATGCTTTTTGACATTTCCCTTATAGATGGCATGCATATAAGTAATTAGAGGCAGAGATTAAATTGCAGATCAACATCTAGGGGTTCAGGCTTCCCTTTTGTTCATGCAAGTATTAAACTCACGCGCGGTAAGCATAAATAGACGATCTTTAATATAATGGCAATGGAACATCATTCATTTCGACTGTCATGCAAGTGTTCCATCAATGATGCTAATGTTAATGAAAATCATACAAAATGGCATATGATTACTTAAATCAAACACTCCCGAAGTGCCTAAACAACTTTAATTGATAACAACATATTATGAATACGAAAGTGACTGAATAAAAATTTGAAGCCTGTCATCAGCTGTGTTGTCAGTTAAAATTAGTTTAACTGAACGGCGAAATTAATTTTTTACAATATTAAAAAAATTAAATTTTAAGTATATAAATATTTTAATAAAATAATATTAAAAAATTAAAATTTAAAAATAAAGAGATAATTTTATCCCTCTAATTTTTTTATCTTTTCATGTTTTTGAGCTCTCGCATCAATATGATTGACTTTGCTATTAATCATTAGCAAGAGAATATTATACATTATCCAAGGTACCAACTTGTCAAATTAGTGTATGTTAAAGATTGTAGAAGAAACTAAACATTAATTGTCAAAATTAGTTCAATCGATGAAATTAGTGTATGCATTAATTATATCCAAGATATTTAATTATTTATTTTTATTATGAATGATGGTTTGCGTCGTGCGTGGTTTCTGTACAAGTGCTGAAGTCACTTTAAATATGAAATCCAAAAGGAAGTGGCACTCAATGATATGACTGAGATCAAAGGCAAAAAAAAAAGAATTGCCACAATCTTAGTTACTTTCTTTCTTAGCTTAATTAAAGAGGACTTAATGCTGTTCCAATTCGACATTGAATATTCAAACACATTAATTTAGAGCTGCTCAAAACTTTATTTGGGGCGCTGAATTAAACTCTCCATTAGCTTTTCATCATTGATTGATAGGCTCCTCCATTGATTGCACATACACCACAAGAAAAGTCAGTATCAGCTATGGAATTTTAGGAACGAAAATTTTCCGTCGCTGCGACAAATTAATTAACAAATTTTATAGCAGAATTAACGGCATAATTTACGACGGAAATCCATCCGTGTTGCGTCAAGTGTTCGCGTCTGTTTTGCACATGCTTGCTTGGTGAGAACTGAGACGAAAGAGTTTTGCAGCGCCAAAAGAAAAACCAGCATTCTACACATCCACCAAAGTTATATGCTTGGCTTCCGTCCTTTGAGGAATCACTCTCAGGGTGTCTACGCATAATAAGAAACTCGAAAAGCAATCATGAGCGAAGTCAATAATGGGTTTAAATTATAACTTACTTTTTCATAATAGAATCACCATAACTACATTTTTATAATCCTAGAGGACACCGTGCAAAACCACCTTTTATAATACTGATAAATAAGACTTCTTTCGGGGGCACATTTACATTTGTTAATTAAATATTTTATTGAAGGGTTGTTTCTTCCTTTGAGCCCACCTTCCTTGATTCCTCAAGACCCCACTTCCGTTCAATGCATTTATAGAAAAATTCCAATTCTTTGCACCATTTTTGTGTTTATTAGAACTCCATTGGAGAACTAAATTAAAATTTATTAAGGGACATCACCAAATTGTCATTTTCTGATTAGATAGCTGGTTTGCTACGCAATATGTAAGGGAATGTCATCAAGTAAATCAGATTTTAATGCTTAGTTAAAATAAATTTTCGAGCTAAGCCTATGGTTGTCAACGCGTTTAGTTGTTAATTGCTATGTCGTATTCTTCAATACTTTGGGAATTTGTTTTCTTGATTTATGCATAAATATAAATATAAAGCCTGATCAGAAGAAAAGAGCCAGGAAGAAGTGTGTAATATAGTATGCAAATCACAAACGACGTCTGCCACAACCAGAGTTAAAAAGGGCTTATTATAGTTATATCGATCGATCAAGGTAGTTCCATCCTACTCTGCCTATGAAAATTATTAGGGCGTTAGAAATTTGGTTTAAATACAGTCTGGTGATAAAAAGATATAATTGAACCCTAGAGATCAAGGCTTTTAGGTTACACGAGGTCTACTAAAAATGCATAAAATTCAAAATAAATAATTGATAATTCATGTTCAGTTTTCATCTTTTGGCAGTAAATACATAGAATTAAATCCATAAAATAAGACTTAAAAGATTACAAATAAAAAAATAAATAGTTGATTCAGTGGTATAATATATTATTGTGTTTATGAATGAATATGATTTATAATTATAAATTTAATATTTGAATTTTTATAAAGTTAAATTTTTTTCTTATATCAACAAGCCAGCCAAACCAAATATTCATACATTTCAAAGTTAATAATAAAACTAAAAGGGTTGTTACTTCGGAAAAGAAGCCTAAATGTTATATTGGCGTTGGTCTTGAACTCAAATCAAAGTTGGTAATAGAAAGATGTACATCCCAAATTTAGTTGTACTGGTAATTCTGAAAAAAAGCTGGCAGAACCCAACTTTTGGACAAATTTAAACTTTAAATTGACATGACTGTTGAGTGAACATAAGAATAAGAATTTACATACTCGTACCTATATCAGAATTCTTAATTAATATTTAGGACAGTCCAAAAATGCTAAGCTATAATCATAACAATATAGGTATATATCAGGGCATGGAAAGTTACAATGATAATGCCTTGGGAATATAATGCAAAAGCATTTTTCCCATTGGATTTTCCGGAGCTGACCCCATGTAGATGATTGGATTGGTCGGTTTTAAAAGGAATTAATTCATCTAGATGTACCCACAGGTCTTATTGCAACTAACTTGCCTAGGATTTTATACAACCAAATATTTATGGCAAGTTATCATACCTCCTTGCTAGATCTATCATCTGGAAGAAATCCGTACACATTTTCTGAATAACTACTCTGGTCATTTTCACCCAAAAGTGGTTAGGCTAGAGGCTAGAGGCTAGAGCTACAACTTTTAGGCCTGTTACCAACACAGGTACCTATGTTTAATGCAGTCTACTGTCTGTTTTTTGTCCTTTTTCATAAATGTTACAGAAACTGAGTCCCACAAGAGAATTTTTGTTGCCTTATATAGTAAACCAGAGTTAGAATAGGGAACGTTTCTGGCTTCTGATGGTTAAATTTCAACACAGAATATACCCGAGGGATTGCTCTCTTTTTTCTTCTATGTCTTTATTGATTTATTTAAAGGATGGGTTACTACTACTTGAATGGAATAATAAAGAAGCGGAAGTAAATTTTTTATTAAAATATTTGGATAAAATTTGAATTTAAAAATCATCATTATTAGAAAGATTTTATATAAATTCACTTCGACCCGAATAAGATAGTCTTAAACCATAAAATGAATCAGATTACATGTGGTATCACAAAAAAATGGAATGGTCTTCTTTTTACAATGAAACCTAATATTTGATCAATATTAAATTAAACTTTAACTATTCTAAGTCTGTAATTATAAAGAGATAACTGATAAATTAAACGATCCAATTGTGATATAACCGATAAATTATATAGAGATAATTGCAAGAAAAGTAGGTATTAGAGATAGAATTGTAACAAAATTCTGTCTATAATATCCAAGTTCAGTCTTTAATGCATTTTAGTGACTAATTTTTTCATAACAATTCGGTTGGCAAAATATGGGTTGGTATAAAAGACTATCCGTAAGTAATTCCATTGGAAATTAGTGATAGAATTACCGACTATATTAGCAATAGAATTTTCATCGCTAAATGTAGTAAGTTCGTCAAATATTAGCAATAAAATTACTAATGGTATTAGCAACGAAAATTTTGTCGCTAAATACAAAATGCATTTTAAAATCTTTTTAGGATATTTTGAAAATATTTTTAAAAAAATGAAGGAAATTTCATTTTTTAAATAGACTTATTAACAAAATTTTCATTACTAATTTTCTATGGATAACTTTTTTTTTAATTTAAGGAAATTTCGTTACTCAAGGCCTTTCCTTTTTTTGGCTTTTTTTTTTTAAATTTTAAACCAATACATAGTTATGTACCTAAATCCGTATTCATAATGCAATTTTTCAGTAAATAAAAGCCATTCACACTAGTTGCAACTAAAATCATTCACGTCAACAAAATTCAATAAACATTCATAAAATCCGTAAAATATTTATCAAGATTCATAAACATTCATATCAGCTAATATAAAGAAAGAATCAAGGTCTCATTGAGCATTATCTCCTGATCCAAACAATCTAGCTCTGGAATGTGATGCATGATATTGAACTCAAACATTTAGCTCATCCTAAGAAAATTCTTTTTCATTTAATTTTGATTTCTCAACCTTTGGTCTGATGCGAAGATAGATTTTCAATTTGATATGCATAACTTGCATTTACAGGTTCTATGACGAACTTGATGCTTAGGGGGATGCAAGATCGTAAACAACAGCTGAGTAGGATTAGCTAGAAGAGTTAGAGGTGTCATACCCCGGAAACATGAAAATATGAGCTAATTTTTCTTTTTCTTGATTAAGTTGTATTCTCATCAGTGTCAATTCTTAACCTTTTCATTTTAGAAATCTCGTCGACATAACGACTTATTTATGAACTTACCTCCCTGCAAAGTTTAAAACACAGTTTATATCCCACAATAGTTACTTCTAATCTTATTTCATAATTAATAGTGACTTCTGTAATACCCCTGAAAGTACATTTATTCTATAAACTATACGTTTATAACTTTACATACATACTTGCCTAGATTACATCCTAAAATATTCTTTACATCAATTGTCTATGCTATACAGGATGTCTGGCAATAAAAGCAAAAATATATCTTATCTTGTACTAGAGATAGCCTAGGGAGAGTATCGAGTCCACCAATCTACTTCAATTACATGACAAACGTAGACAGTGATCAGTTCAAGTAGTCTGTAAGAGTAGAGAAATGGGTGAGCTCTTCAAGCTCAGTAAGATATGCGTTTAAGGCAATTTTAATATCAGAGCGTACAAAAACAAGATGCTTTTATACAAAAACTGGTAAGCACACATATATATATATATATATATATATATATATATATATATATATATATATATATCGAAAATAAACTTATCTTAAAACAAGTAAATCAAACACATTTCGGATGACATAATTCACTTGTCACAAAGTTTATTACTTTTCTTTCGAAGTCATACAAAACATACGCTGGAGACTAGGCAATTACACATAGCAAACCTAAGTCATGTTCATATAAACTCAACATCCAAAGAGGGAGACAAACAAACAGAGTACTGATGGCCATGGTAAGGGGACCATAGTGTAACGACCCGAAATTGCCTATTTTAAGTAATTTATTGCAGAAGTATGAAAATTTTGGGTTAAATTTTTCAAATTTTCTTTCCCTACATGTTTGTCATGTGAGTACAATGTAACTATTTCTAGGTCTTAAAATTACTTAGTTTGGTTTAAGGTTATGAACCTAGGGTCCCATCTTAACTTCTTATTATTTTTTGTAATCATTTCTTAATTTAATACACATCTTGATACATGCACTGAAAAGCAACTGTTTGAAAATTAAATCAATATAAACAAATATATCGCTATAAGCTGCGAGATCTCGAAGCGCTTACTTCGAAACTGATACTGATAATGATGCCAGTATGCCTCTAGTCTGAACCTGTGATGGAAAAAGAAAGCGGTGAGCTTTGGGAAGCTCAGTAAGCAAACCATACAAGTACCGAGGAATTTACTTACACGATACTGAATTTCTAATGCATTTCTAATTTATTTCCATTCTATCATTCTTTCTTATCACTTATCCGAACTTATCACATATTGAAACATGTCTTGTCCTACAACATACTTTACAATTGAAACTTATTGAAATGTCATATTTCTCATGAGTTTATAGACTAAGGTATATTTTAGACGCTGTCAACTTTTTTCGGGAGGGGGGAGGGGTATTTTGAAATACCTTAATTAGCCATCAAACATGACCACTCGTACTAACATAGCCATAAGAATTCAAAATTTCAAATCATAGTCGAAAGCAGAAACCAAAATTTATTGATATCCTCATTCATCATTCAAACACAACCGTTCTGAAAATTATATCATATATCAAGAGTATTCATATACCGAAAATAATCGTACTTCAAAACATCACTTATTAATACATCACTCGTATTCGAAGCTTATCACACTTTAAACTTATCTCGTTTCAAACATCATCTATATCAAAACATTTACCTTATTTGGGATTGGTCTTACATCTAAAATATATTCTCATTCGAAATATGATCCTTATATTTGAAACATTTTTCATATTCCAAACTCTCTTCGTTCTCGAAACACAGTTCTTATTCTGAAACATATATCGAAATTCGAAGCGTATCTTGTATCTTTTACTAATTATTTTAAACCGTTAGCAATGACACCATTGACTATTCTATTCCTTCAGTTGGGACTCCATTACTAACTATTTCTTCCCCATTAGCAGAGGCAACAACATACTTATTTCACATCGTTAGGATATGTTTTGTGAACCATGCTTATGTTCATAAAAACATTTTCGAAAACATAATTTCATACTTCAAAACATATTTCACGTTACAAAGAAGGCAGTTAAAAAAATCCTGACAATCCTTAAAACATGTGGGAAATCAGGGTTAACATGCCTCCACGCTTACTTAAATCATTTACATAAACTTACTTTAAAATAAAACATTTGTACATACATACTTCTGAAATTCATTTTATATACGTACTTACTTACTTTTAAGTAAAACATGCTTACATACATGCTTACTTTATCAAACTTACATACTTATTTACTTTGAAATACATCATACTTATATACGTACGTACTTCCATACTTTATTTCATACTTAAAACATTCATACATTAAAACATGGAGACTAGGCTATGTCTGTATAGCTATCATGCAAACATGCGTCTTCCTCCGAAGAGGGAACATCATACCCCTGGCCATGTGGGGCTGTAGATTTGATCAGGGTCATACAACAAACATGCGTAGTATCTAAATAAACTTTACACTAGCACACAACTAGGCCACGGGCACCAGTGACACTCGCCGTGCGAGAGACATACATGCATGCTGCGCGGGCACGAGATACTATGAAAACATCTACCACGTGTAGAGAATTCAACCACCACAAAGGTGAAGACAAGCACTACATGGGTTCCACGTATCAGGCACTACAAATGGCGGAGTCGGAACACCACAAGTAGTAGGCAAAATATGCACATAGCATATGCTAAGAGGGTAGCCTTCTAGTCTCAGGAAAATCTTAATTGCTTTCATACTTACTTAAAACCAATTTGAAATCATTTTCAAATTTATTTATACAAAAGCTTACGAAAATTGTGATTCGGAAAACACACATATACATAAGCCTCGTCTCATAAACTTTCATTTTCACGTAGCAAATTACATTTCAAAACATTTTACAAAAGCCATAAATTCGTAGGTAACCAAGCATGGGCTATCTGTCATTTTGAAATCTGTGCTAGTCATGGTGTGGATAAAAGCAGAGTTAGCTTAAATTTAAAACACAGAGACGTATGCCTCATATACTTTTAAAACATGTTATAAGTGAGATTTTAAATCTTCTTTAGTGCAGATATAAATCAATGTAAACTTTCTAAATCTCACAAAATCATATTGTACATTAAGATGCAAATTGTAATGTAAAACACGGCTCACATAAGAACATATCCTTTTCGATAATCTTATCGCCAATGTTTCCATATACTTGTAACATTTAAGATCCTTGAACATCATTCCATTCTTACTCTAGGACCCGATAATCAGTACGATGCTTCCTCGCATTAACAGAAACTAATTTATATCTTAAGATGCTATTTTGTATCCCAAAGATCACTTATCAATCACTCATAACAATTACACCTAGTCCTTGAAACATTATTCAATTTATGTTTTAGGACTCATTTCATTCCATATGATGATATCACGCATCTACGAAATTAGCTTGTACTTCATGATGCTACTTCGTACCTAAATGAACACTGATCGATTTTATATTCTTATCATTATTCCAATCACGTATTCTTTAACACTTATTATAATTCTCAACCAGTATCTAATTTCTATTAGAGAACTCGAATTTACTTCATACAATGCTGCCTAGCAGCTATGGATTTAACTTAGAATTTTTTAGGTTCAGAATTATCTCATATGATGCTTCTTTACATCCTAAAAAAGAGCTACTAACCCGATATCTCGTTCGCAGAGTTTGATAATTTGATTTTACGAATATAAGCGGCGTCCGCAACTATATTCTGATAATGGCTTTCTCGTTGTAGCTATCAGTGAGCTGAACTTTCCCCATGACTAAGGTATTATCTTTGATTACAGATCCGAAGCTCTATATATACTCTATCATAATTAACTTAATTAAATCGTCCGTAAACGAAGAACGTCCAACAATCATGTTTTAAAAATCCATATCACGATCGAGACGGAAAGCAGTTAATGCTTAAATCTGAAATACTGAGCACAAGCTAAATAAGTTATATGCTCCATTTAGTCCAAAACTCAATTAAATGAGATTATAGAGACAAAATCTGTATAATCTTCTAAATTTTTCACGAAACGCCAAGTAATGATTTTAATGTTTAAAAATCGTCGTGAGTTTCGAAAACAAGTCAAAGACCTAAAATTGCATTTTTGATAGTCTAAAGGTTCCAACTCGGGACACCGATAATTTATAAAATTGTTAAATTTTTGCAATAAGACCAGATATCATTTGCTCATTACCCTGCCTGCAAAGCAGAAATAAATTTATATTCCCAACCGGTTGCTTCATCACTTGACATCTTTCAAATCGATTAGACAGTTCACATATGTCTTCGAGAAGTTCAAATAATTATTTACGATAGCAATTGTTTAATTCCAAACCATAACGCAATTTATACGAAATTAAATCGTAACTTATACGATTAAATCTAACCAATATAATAATACAATTGGTAGCAAGTGGTGTTCACTTACCCGAGTTTCAGTGCTGGCACGTAGATTGATGCTGAATCGAACTCTCGTTTGTCGCCTATTGTTGCGCTACACATTTATATATTTAAATCGGGTTAAATTCGATCAAATATAAATTTAAATAATTTTTTTAAAAATTGAGACTGTAAGACCCCGTATATGTATAAGGGTAATGTGTGTAATTGGATTAAATAATATGAATGGACTTGTAATGTAAAGTATGATTGATGTAAGTCCATGGATTCAATGTATGTATGTGTAATATAAATTGTAACGTACATACAAGTTTCATTGAGTATGAATACGAAGAAATGAGTTCTAGCAAGTGATGGATGTGATTGAGACTCAAGATGAGTAGTGTGGTAAAATGGAATGGAGTTATGCTTCCATTTGGTTTTATGTAGCATACCTTTGAACATACAATGAATGCACACAAGTTTTAATGTGCATAAGGTATGAATGGATGCCATTTTCAAGTTATAAAGGTGGATGGATGAGAAAATGACCATGGCAATAGATTAAGGATGTGTTGGTATGAGTTGCAGCAATGAAACTGCAGGAAATCTGAAAAACATGAGGTCCAGATTGATCTCATAGGATGAGAGATCGATCTGGAACAGCCAGAATGCTCTTATTTGGGCGAAAGAATAGAGCAGATCGATCTCCAATGGAGCCAGATCGATCTGCCAAGCATTCTGTAGTGAAAAGATCGATCCTCAAGCACCCAGATCGATCTCCTTAGCTCTCTGTTTGGGACCAGATCGATCTCATGCTTCGACAGATCGATCTCTTGCTTCAACAGATCGATCTCATTGCTTCGACAGATCGATCTCAGGCTTAAAAATGCCGTAAAAAAGAGGGATTTTAAGGGACCAGATCGATCTCCTCTTGGACCAGATCGATCTCCCCAAGCTATTTCTATATAAGGAGAGCTGAAAATATGGAAATCTTGAAAAAACATATTAACCTCCCATTTTCAACCAAAAAACCTAACTTTCCCTCTCTAAAATTAGCCATTTTCAGTGAGATTTGGAGAGAGATCATTAGAGGCAAAGTTGTTCCTATCAAAGAGAAGAACAACATAGTGAGAGGGCATCTTCCCATCTTTGAAATTGAAGGAGTTAAGGGCATTACCATTTGGAGCAAGAAGAGAAATCATATTGGTAAGATTCTAACACTCCAATCCAAATGCATTAGCTATTTAATTGATTTTGGAGTTGATTGATATGAGTATGGATGGATAAACTACCTAGGAATGTAGGGGAATTGGTGTGACCTAGAAATCTAAAATGGGTATAATGTGAGGATATGTGGGATTGAATGAGCTTATGAATTATGGCATGCTAAAGTTGTTATTGGGGTAATGTTTATGATTTTAGATGGTTAGATGGAATTACATAGTGAGTTGGAGGAATTGTGAAAATGGGTCTGTATATGATTGATAAATGCCATAGTGAGGGGATTCATGGAATATGAACACTATGAGCTTAATGTCGATTTAATATGGATTTTGAATAAGTTAATAGGCCTAAGAAGACCCATAGACTCGAGTTATGGATAAAGTAATGAAACGAGGCCAAATAAGCTTTAATAGAGGCTATAGATTAAATTGACTATAGCAAGCACAAGGGTTGCAATATATGGATCGAATATAATGCGGGATACGATTTTGTGCAGTCCCGAAGAGTTCGTTGAAGACGAACCGAACCGTACGAGTAAGCAGCTTAAGGAAGTGGAATCACGCATCGCGATTCCAGGTAAGGGAATTTTGTGAGTATATAGAGGTAGCTGCTCGTATTTTGAACTCGTGGGTATATATAGGGCTTTGGAAATGTGCATAGACTTATATAAATGTGTTTTGGTGATGTATGAGTGTTTGTATGAGATTTGGTTGTTTTGAAATGGTTATTGAAAAAGGGATAGTAAGGCTAATAATTGCATAAATCATGTGTTTTGATTGCTTTTACAAAACACAATGCTTTGATTTGAGCAAATAAAGGATAGGCTGACTAGTACTTGAATGATGTTGTGAAATAGCCCATATGAGGCACGAAGCATATTATGAGATGTTTTGAATGCATGTAAGCCGCCTATCGCGTGTATGTGATTTAATTCGCGTTAGAGACTCGCTCGCGCTGGACTTCTATCTTTTCACTTGTGTGAAACGTGCTTGAGCTTAGCTCGCACTTTGAATTTGAATTGTGATGATGTTTATAAACCGTACTGGAGCTTACGCTCGTACGTGGATTTGAGTGGTTTTTCTTATGCATATAACTGTACTGGAGCTATGCTCGTACATGGTTTCTTCATATTTTATGAATAAATGCCCTACCAGAGCGTTGCTCGTACGAAGTGATTGGTTTGATGCACGAATTCGTGCTAGAGCGTAGCTCGCGCTGGTTTTCACACTGTGGTATGTATGAGGCCGTGGTGAGAGATATGGATTAACTCAGGGAACCCAACAGGCCTGACAGACCTCTTAGGTGGGGTGAGGGTGAGGGGCTAGGACCTGACATAATCCATCCAGGGAACCCAACAGGCCTGACAGACCTCTTAGGTGAGGTGAGGGTGAGGGGCTAGGACCTGGATCAGGGAACCCAACAGGGGCGAGCAAGGCCATGAAGGGCTAGGACCTGATATTGAGGTTACTCCCACGCGCTCTTGAGACTATAAAGGTTACACTTGGTATGGGGTAGATAAGACCTATGGCAGGCACCCCCAACCATGTTAAGGGTCCGCGGAGTACGATGTACCGTGTATATCACATGGAGTACGATGTACCGCGTGGTGGTTACTTGATTTGAGAAAGTCTGGTGGAGAACTAACCCACCTTCGTGCCAGCATGATACCCCGCACACCGAAATCCGTGTGGTCTGGGATGATATGTGACGATTGGTCAATGTAGTCACTTGAGATATAGTAACCTGTCTCCTTGCTTGATTTACTTACTACCACATGATTTTAAATCTCTAAGTGTGATTTGTGATTGTTTAAGGTAGACCCGAAGGAGGGGTCGAGCCTCGTGGATTTGATTTGTGAAATGAAAATGAGGTTGTGATTGTGAGTTGATGTGATGTGATTGTATGTGATGAGAAAGAGTTTTATGATGTGGGTTTAAAAAGGAGGTTTCTTAATGAATTGCCCTTTTATGAATTTAAATGAGATCGAGCATGAGATGATTTATACATGATGTTTTACCATGTTTTATATGCCAATTTTACATGACTTTGATACATGATATATATGTATACTCATATGGCATAGTTTTATTCCTCATGCTCCTAACATAAAGGATTTATGCATAACACTATCAGCATGTAGATAGAGTAGTTATCTACCATGCTTGCATTATTGCCTTACTGAGCGTGTGGTTGCTCATCCCTCTCTATTTTCCCCCCTACAGAGCGTGCATAGTAGCCCAGTGAGGACTGAGGCGTGGTATTTTGGACTCCGCTGCATCTCCATCGCTTAAAGGTATATACACAGTGATTCTTTTTGTATCTAAACAATGTAAAAGCACAGTATTCTTTTGAGATGTAATTATGGGGGATGTAGATGTCAGTAAAACATGTCCTTGTATAAGTACATGATTAATGTGAATGAATGACATCGTTTTATTTAACTGTGAACGAATAATAAGTGATGTTTATTATTGACTCACAGCCCAACAGTGTGTGGTGAGTTAGTTCACGATCGGGTAAGGTAACAGTAAAACGCGAAAAATTTTCAGTGATTTTCGGTTAAAGAGAATGAAATTGGGTCGTGACAGAGATTGGTATCAGAGCTGTGTTGGCCTGATGTGAGTCATTAATAAAACATAGGAAAGTACATCCCCATAGTACTGTGCTTTTGTTTAGATATAACTGTGTATACTGTGATGGATTGAGCTTAATGAATTATCATAATACAGGAAGTTAGGCACTATGCCAGTTACACGCAAAGGTAGAGGGGCGAGAGCACGTGCTAGAGGCCGCAGAGGTAGGCCTGAGAGCCGTGCGGAGCCACAGACTGAGCAGGCTCCACAGAACCCTGCTGAGAGAGCAGGTGATACTGAGGCTCGCTTCGCTAGATTAGAGCAGAGTATTGAGAGTTTGGTGGAGATAGTCACGCAGGCCTTGGGCGTCGGTGACAGACGAGGTCCCGCGGCACAGCCTACTACTATACAGGCAGCTGCAGAGGCGGAGAGACCTCATGCTGCTGAGACAGCTACAGTTACACCACCTCCAGCCCAGGATATAGCTTCTCCTATCGCTCCACAGCAGAGCGGTAGTGATGTGGGTTATGACTGCGACTTGAGCAGGTTGCGAGAGTTTCAAGCGCTTAAACCCCCAGTGTTTAGAGGGGTGAAGGACCCAGTGATTACGGAGGATTGGGTGTATGAGATGGAGAAACTATATAGGTTTTTCTGATGCACTTCAGCTGAAAAGGTAGCCTTTGCCGTGTTTATGTTGAAAGGTGAGGCCGAGCATTGGTGGAGGTCCACCGAGGTTATTTTGAGGGCCAGACACTCTGAGATCTCGTGGGATATATTTCTAGAGGCCTTCAGGAGACAGTATATTCCAGCTACCACCCAGAGAAAATTGCGGATGTAATTTATGAATTTGGTTCAGGGGAACCGGACTGTGGACGAGTATGAGTCCAAGTTTATGTCATTGGGGAGATATGACCCGGACACGATGGGTAGTGAGACCCGAAAGAAACAGAAGTTCATGGATGGATTGAGATTGGCCATCCGGACTAAGCTAGCTCCCTTCGACATTGTGACTTATGAGGAGGCTGTACATAAGGCTCAGTTGTGTGAGCAAGACTTTGAGCGAAATGCCTCCGAGCTTGGAAGGATCAGTGTCAGGAAGGACAGAGACCGAAAGAGATCCGGGTTTGGAAGAGTGGCCAAGAGAGGTGGCCAAAGGTTTTTCGAGAAGAGGCCTAGGATCGAGAAGGTGCAGGAGAGAGCTGCCAGACCTCCCGTATACCCAGCCTTGACAGCGCCGAGGGGTATAACTATTGGAGGACCATGACCTACCATGGATCAGTGTAGGAGATGTGGGAGATACCATGGGACTAGGCCATGTCAGGCGCCCCCTGTTTCGTGTTTTAGGTGTGGGAGGCCAGGACATATATCGAGGTACTGCACTGAGATGATTGAGGTTGCCCCACAGAAGGGCAAGGAGCCTGATGGAGCTCCAGTTGAGACAGCAGCCCCGAGGAGGAGGGCTACAGCTGAGGAAAAAGGGAAACAGGCTACGGGTGTGAGCAGAGGAAGAGTACATACATTGGACCAGGACACTGCAGACGCATCGACGGATGTGATTAAAGGTACCATCCGAATCTTTGATTTAGAAGCATTGGTATTATTTGATCCTGGTGCCACGCATTCTTTCATATCACCTTCCTTTGCACATAAATTGTTGAAATATGTGAAACCAACATTGTTGGATAAAATGTTGATGATTTTCACACCCATGAATGATAGTCAATTGACTGAGCATGTATGTAGAGATTGTAAGATAAAGATAGAGGGGAAGGAAATGATAGCCAATCTGATTTTATTGAATATGAATGATTTTGATGTAATTTTGGGAATGGATTGGTTGGCTACCAATCGTGTTGTGATGGATTGTCATGCCAAAACATTGATGTTTTCAGGATTAGACAATCTTATTGTAAACTTTGATGAAAAGAAATGATATGAAACTAGCATGTTTGTTGTAAATAAAAGGAGTATGATTTTAAATTCATATTGCTTGAGAGATAAATTTATTGTTTATGATAAATGTTGAATATGGAGTGATGGTTTATGTTACTAACGATGGGGAGGATAATGTGAAGGGTTCATTGCATACGTAGTCGATATAGATGAGGCACACCCGGAATTGAGGGACATACCCGTAATTACGGATTACCCTGTTGTCTTTCCAGACGAATTACCAGGACTACCACCTGAAAGGGAAATAGAATTTTGCATTCAATTAGTGCCTGGTACAGAGCCGATATCGAAACCACCCTATAGAATGACTCCGATAGAATTGGAAGAGCTGAAGAAACAGCTGTAAGAGTTGTTGGAGAAGGGGTTTATTAGACCGAGTGTCTCACCTTGGGGAGCACCGGTTCTATTTGTAAGGAAGAAGGATGGAAGCCTCCGACTGTGTATAGATTACCGGTTGTTGAATAAGGCCACCATTAAGAACAAGTACCCCCTTCCAAGAATCGATGATTTGTTGGATCAGCTCCAGGGAGCCGAAGTATTTTCTAAGATAGATCTGCGGTCAGGGTATCATCAGTTGAGAATCAAGAGTGGAGATGTACCCAAGACAGCATTTCATACCCGTTATGGCCACTACGAGTTTTTGGTGATGCCATTCGGATTGACGAATGCTCCCGCAGCATTTATGGCATTGATGAATGATATATTCAAGCCATACCTGGACAAGTTTGTAATAGTGTTCATTGATGATATTTTGGTGTATTCCAAGTCCAGGGAAGATCATGAGGAGCACTTGAGGATAGTTCTGCAGACCCTCCGAGAGAAAGAATTGTATGCCAAACTCAGTAAGTGTAACTTTTGGTTGGAGCAGATCTCATTTCTGGGGCATGTCATGTCAAAGGATGGGGTATCAATGGATCCATCCAAGATAGAGGCAGTTGTGCAGTAGGAACAGCCCAAGACAGTAACTGAGATCAGGAGTTTTCTGGGATTGGCAGGATATTATCAGAGATTTGTAGAGGGTTTCTCCAGACTAGCTGCTCCGTTGACACGCCTCACGCGTAAGGATGTTAAGTTTACATGGGATGAGGCATGTGAGAGGAGTTTTGAGGAGCTTAAGCATCGATTGACGACTGCTCCAGTTCTCACCATTCCTACCAGCTCAGGAGGATTCTCGGTGTATACGGATGCATCACACCAGGGACTGGGCTGTGTGCTTATGCAGGATGGGAAGGTAGTTGCCTATGGATCTAGATAGTTGAAAGATCATGAGAGGAACTACCAGACACATGATTTGGAGTTGACGGCTGTAGTATTTGCATTGAAAATATGGCGCCACTATCTCTATGGTGAGAATTTCAGGTGTTCACAGATCATAAGAGCCTTAAGTACCTGTTCTCGCAGAAAGAGCTGAATATGAGACAGAGGAGATGGCTCGAACTCCTGAAAGACTATGATTGTGAAATCATGTACCACCCGGGTAAGGCAAATGTAGTTGCCGATGCTTTGAGTAGAAAGAACCTTGGGTTGGTGTCTTATATGATGGTACGGGAACATGAATTGTTAGAACACTTTGCGAACCTCAGTTTGGATGTAACCCCACCTGGATCTGAGAGACTTGAGATCATGGCTAGTTTGAGACTAGAGCCAGAGTTGATTGGCCGTATTCGGCAAGCCCAGCAGAGTGATCGACGGTGCATCGATTGGCTGAGGCAGATACAGATAGGTGTGGGTATTGATTTTGAGCAGAGTGCTGATGGCTTATTGAGGTTCAGAGGCAGAGTATGCGTTCCCAGGGATCCTGAGATCAGGAGAATGATTTTATCAGAGGCTCACTCATCGAAGTATACGATACATCCGGGAAGTACCAAGATGTATCAAAACCTTCGGAAGGTTTATTGGTGGTCTGGAATGAAGAGAGACATTGCTAAATATGTCGCTAAGTGTCTCGTTTGTCAGCAAGTGAAGGTAGAGCATCAGAAGCCTGCAGGATTATTGCAGCCTCTACCGATACTGACCTGGAAGTGGGAGCATGTCACCATGGATTTTGTGATGGGGTTGCCGAGGACCCGTAGAGGTCATGATGTCATATGGGTTATTGTGGACCGGTTGACTAAGTCCGCCCATTTCTTGGCTATGAGAGCTACCGATACGCAGAGTCAGTTGGCGAACCTGTATATTCGAGAGATAGTACGGCTACATGGTGTACCAGTGAGCATTGTTTCTGATAGGGATGCCCGCTTCACTTCCCATTTCTGGGAACATTTTCAGGAAGCGCTGGGGACCCGACTGAGTTTTAGCACCGTTTTTCATCCTCAGACAGATGGGCAGTCAGAGAGGACTATACAGACCCTCGAGGATATGTTGAGAGCGTGTGTGCTGGATTTTAGAGGCTCCTGGGATGACCACCTGCAGTTAGCCGAGTTCGCTTATAATAATAGCTATCATGCTAGTATCGGGATGGCACCCTATGAGGCATTATACGGGCGTAGATGCCGTTCCCCTATTGGATGGGAAGAGGTTGGTGACAGACAGATTTTTGCTCCGGACTTAGTACAGTAGGCATCTGAGGACGTCCAGTTGATATGTGAGAGATTACGGACAGCTCAGAGCCGGCAAAAGAGTTATGCTGACAAGAGACGAAGATCACTGGAGTTTGATGAGGGTGAGTCGGTGTTTCTGAGGGTATCACCATCGAAGGGTATTATGAGATTTGGTAAGAAGGGCAAGCTGAGCCCTAGATATATCGGACCCTTCAAGATTTTGGAGAGAGTGGGAGATAAGGCATATAGGTTGGCATTGCCACCGGACTTGGCAAAAGTCCACAACGTCTTCCACGTCTCGATGCTTCGGAAGTATCACCCGGACCCGGCACACGTGATAAGATATGAGCCGTTGGAGCTCCATGAGAGTATGACGTATGTTGAGAAGCCGGTTCAGATATTGGACAGGAAAGAGAAAGTGTTGCGGAATAAGACAATTCCCTTGGTGAAGGTGCTTTGGCAATACCACACGGCGGAAGAGGCCACGTGGGAATTGGAGAACTTGATACGGGAGAAGTACCCCCAACTGTTTGAAGAGTGACTTGGTTCTAATTTGGAGGACTAAATTCCTTGAAGGAGGGGAGAATGTAAGACCCCGTATATGTATAAGGGTAATATGTGTAATTAGATCAAATAATATGAATGGACTTGTAATGTAAAGTATGATTGATGTAAGTCCATGGATTCAATGTATGTATGTGTAATATAAATTGTAACGTACATACAAGTTTCATTGAGTATGAATACGAAGAAATGAGTTCTAGCAAGTGATGGATGTGATTGAGACTCAAGATGAGTAGTGTGGTAAAATGGAATGGAGTTATGCTTCCATTTGGTTTTATGTAGCATACCTTTGAACATACAATGAATGCACACAAGTTTCAATGTGCATAAGGTATGAATGGATGCCATTTTCAAGTTATAAAGGTGGATGGATGAGAAAATGACCATGGCAATAGATTAAGGATGTGTTGGTATGAGTTGCAGCAATGAAACTGCAGGAAATCTGGAAAACATGAGGTCCAGATCGATCTCATAGGATGAGAGATCGATCTGGAAGAGCCAGAATGCTCTTATTTGGGCGAAAGAATAGAGCAGATCGATCTCCAATGGAGCCAGATCGATCTGCCAAGCATTCTGTAATGAAAAGATTTATCCTCAAGCACCTAGATCGATCTCCTTAGCTCTCTGTTTGGGACTAGATCGATCTCATGCTTCGACAGATCGATCTCATGCTTCAACAGATCGATCTCATTACTTCGACAGATCGATCTTAGGCTTAAAAATACCGTGAAAAAGAGGGATTTTAAGGGACCAGATCGATCTCCTCTTGGACCAGATCGATCTCCCCAAGCTATTTCTATATAAGGAGACTGAAAATCTGGAAATCTCGGAAAAACATATTAACCTCCCATTTTCAACCCAAAAACCTAACTTTCCCTCTCTAAAATCAGCCATTTTCAGTGAGATTTGGAGAGAGATCATTAGAGGCAAAGTTGTTCCTATCAAAGAGAAGAACAACATAGTGAGAGAGCATCTTCCCATCTTTGGAATTGAAGGAGTTAAGGGCATTACCATTTGGAGCAAGAAGAGAAATCATATTGGTAAGATTCTAACACTCCAATCCAAATGCATTAGCTATTTAATTGATTTTGGAGTTGATTGATATGAGTATGGATGGATAAACTACCTAGGAATGTAGGGGAATTGGTGTGACCAAGAAATCTAAAATGGGTATAATGTGAGGATATGTGGGATTGAATGAGCTTATGAATTATGGCATGCTAAAGTTGTTATTGGGGTAATGTTTATGATTTTAGATGGTTAGATGGAATTACATAGTGAGTTGGAGGAATTGTGAAAATGGGTATGTATATGATTGATAAATGCCATAGTGAGGGGATTCATGGAATATGAACTCTATGAGCTTAATGTCGATTTAATATCGATTTTGAATAAGTTAATAGGCCTAAGAAGATCCATAGACTCGAGTTATGGATAAAGTAATGAAACGAGGCCAAATAAGCTTTAATAGAGGCTATAGATTAAATTGACTATAGCAAGCACAAGGGTTGCAATATATGGATCGAATATAATGCGGGATACGATTTTGTGCAGTCCCGAAGAGTTCGTTGAAGACGAACCGAACCGTACGAGTAAGCAGCTTAAGGAAGTGGAATCACGCATCGCGATTCCAGGTAAGGGAATTTTGTGAGTATATAGAGGTAGCTGCTCGTATTTTGAACTCGTGGGTATATATAGGGCTTTGGAAATGTGCATGGACTTATATAAATGTGTTTTGGTGATGTATGAGTGTTTGTATGAGATTTGGTTGTTTTGAAATGGTTATTGAAAAAGGGATAGTAAGGCTAATAATTGCATAAATCATGTGTTTTGATTGCTTTTACAAAACACAATGCTTTGATTTGAGCAAATAAAGGATAGGCTGGCTAGTACTTGAATGATGTTGTGAAATAGCCCATATGAGGCACTAAGCATATTATGAGATGTTTTGAATGCATGTAAGCCGCCTATCGCGTGTATGTGATTTAATTCGCTTTAGAGACTCGCCCGCGCTGGACTTCTATCTTTTCACTTGTGTGAAACGTGCTTGAGCTTAGCTCACACTTTGAATTTGAATTGTGTGATGTTTATAAACCGTACTGGAGCTTACGCTCGTACGTGGATTTGAGTGGTTTTTCTTATGCATATAACTGTACTGGAGCTATGCTCGTACATGGTTTCTTCATATTTTATGAATAAATGCCCTACCAGAGCGTTGCTCGTACGAAGTGATTGGTTTGATGCACGAATTCGCGCTAGAGCGTAGCTCGCGCTGGTTTTCACACTGTGGTATGTATGAGGCCGTGGTGAGAGATACGGATTAACTCAGGGAACCCAACAGGCCTGACAGACCTCTTAGGTGGGATGAGGGTGAAGGGCTAGGACCTGACATAATCCATCCAGGGAACCCAACAGGCCTGACAGACCTCTTAGGTGGGGTGAGGGTGAGGGGCTAGGACCTGGATCAGGGAACCCAACAGGGGCGAGCAAGGCCATGAGGGGCTAGGACCTGGTATTGAGGTTACTCCCACGCGCTCTTGAGACTATAAAGGTTACACTTGGTATGGGGTAGATAAGACCTATGGCAGGCACCCCCAACCATGTTAAGGGTCCGCGGAGTACGATGTACCATGTATATCACATGGAGTACGATGTACCGCGTGGTGGTTACTTGATTTGAGAAAGTCTGGTGGAGAACTAACCCACCTTCGTGCCAGCATGATACCCCACACACCAGAATCCGTGTGGTCTGGGATGATATGTGACGATTGGCCAACGTAGTCACTTGAGATATAGTAACCTATCTCCTTGCTTGATTTACTTACTACCACATGATTTTAAATCTCTAAGTGTGATTTGTGATTGTTTAAGGTAGACCCGAAGGACGGGTCGAGCCTCGTGGATTTGATTTGTGAAATGGAAATGAGGTTGTGATTGTGAGTTGATGTGATGTGATTGTATGTGATGAGAAAGAGTTATATGATTTGGGTTTAAAAAGGAGGTTTCTTAATGAATTGCCCTTTTTATGAATTTAAATGAGATCGAGCATGAGATGATTTATACATGATGTTTTACCATGTTTTATATGCCAATTTTACATGACTTTGATACATGATATATATGTATACTCATATGGCATAGTTTTATTCCTCATGCTCCTAACATAAAGGATTTATGCATAACACTATCAGCATGTAGATAGAGTAGTTATCTACCATGCTTGCATTATTGCCTTACTGAGCGTGTGGTTGCTCATCCCTCTCTATTTTCCCCCCTACAGAGCGTGCATAGTAGCCCAGTGAGGACTGAGGCGTGGTATTTTGGACTCCGCTGCATCTCCATCGCTTAAAGGTATATACACAGTGATTCTTTTTGTATCTAAACAATGTAAAAGCACAGTATTCTTTTGAGATGTAATTATGGGGGATGTAGATGTCAGTAAAACATGTCCTTGTATAAGTACATGATTAATGTGAATGAATGACATCGTTTTATTTAACTGTGAACGAATAATAAGTGATGTTTATTATTGACTCACAGCCCAACAGTGTGTGGTGAGTTAGTTCACGATCGGGTAAGGTAACAGTAAAACGCGAAAAATTTTCAGTGATTTTCGGTTAAAGAGAATGGAATTGGGTCGTGACAGAGACAGTCAAATTCGACCTCTTACTGGTCTATCGTTAAACCCGAGGCATACCGAGTTTTTCTCCTTTTTTTCTCTTTTGTTTTAAAAATTTTTGCTGGCTAAATCGGATCGGTCTGTTCCAACCTATATTTATTTCACTGAACTAGTTTCGTACCGGTTCAATCTTCTCTTCGTCGTTACCGACGCTGCCGAACCAATCGCCTCAGCTTCACCTGGGGAACCTTCGATTGGCTTGGAGCTGGGTAGATCGACGTCAACGCCGACGATTTCTCCTCTTCTCTCTCGTGACCATTTTCCTCTCTTTTCGTCGTCGATCATCGCTCCTCTTCACCAGATTCCTCCTGGTCGGTATTGGTAGCTTCTCCTCTTTCCCTGGTCACCGTCTCCCTTCTCCTCTCTCACTGCCTCGCGTCGGGGAAGAATTCAGGGGAGGATTAGATTTTTCTGATCCTTTCCCTTCCTTGGGTCGCGCGATTTTATTTCACGCAATCCCTTTTTTATATATATATATAATATTTTTTAATATAATATATTATATAATATAAAATATCGAGATATTATATAATATATTATTACATTATATTATGTATGTATATAAATATCTACATGTAAGGCCTGTAAAATTCTATGTAATCTTACTTTTTTCATGATGTACAGACAAGTTAAATTATATATGGATCATAAGAATTGAATATTTTTTAGTGTTAAGTGTGAATGAAATGCAAAATGAGTAGTGAAGTGATTTAATATGAGTTTATCCTTGAAAACATGGAAGACTTCAGCTGAAATGCTGTAGGATGAATGCCAGATCGATCCTACATGCAAGGAAGATCAATCTCTTAACCTTGAAATGCAATGCCAAGATATTCTATAAGGGAGAGATCGATCCCTCATCCAGGCAGATCGATCTCAAGTTGCTCGGTTTGGACAAGATTGATCTCCTCCCATATCTCTAGTGGTATCTGGATAGGCCAGATCGATCTCTTCTTAAGGCAAGATCGATCTCTAAAGCCTTCTGCCGAGCCAAGATCGATCTCTAAAGCCTTCTGCTGAGCCAAGATCGATCCCATCCCACGAACAAAGATCGATCTCTTCATCAAGGCTAGATTGATCTCTGAAGTTCACTGCCTAACAAAGATCGATCCTATTTCATTGAGTAGATCGATCTCATACAATAAGGCAGTTCGATCTCATGCAGAAAACAGGTCGATGCCCTAGCCTGAAATGTCAAATTCGGAAGGAAATTAAGCAATGGGAGATCGATTTCCACCCTTGGACATCGATCTCATAACACAATTTCTATAAAAACTGGGCAGCTGAATCTTTATTTTCACGAGACAACCCAAGTTTCCTCCATTTTTAACATTAACCTAGCTTTCTCACTCTAAAAGCCATCACATTTCCAAAAAGATTTGAGGAAAAATTATTAGAGTAAAGTTGTTCATTGAGAGGAGGAGAATAACATAGCTTGGAGTCAATATTCAACTTGTTGGATTGAAGGAGCTAAAGGGTCTTCTTATTTGGAGCAAGAGGAAAGTCAAGCTAGGTGACTTTCCAATACACCAACTCAAAATATATTTATCTAGTTGTTGCTGTGAGTAGATTGATGTATATATTAATGATTGAAACTACCTAGAATGTAATGGAATAAGCATAACCTAGAATGGGTTTAGTGTGAGAAAATAGAATGTGGTTGATTAGATGGAAAAAGGGATTATATCAAGTTGTAAGTGATGTGATATGTATGATTTTGAGATTGATTGAATGAAGCTACATTGTGAGATTAGTCAAGTGATGAAAATGAGCGTATGAGGTGTTTGATAAATTGTCATAGTAAAGGAAATGATGAACTAGAGGCACTATGAGCTTAATACCGGTTTAGTGTGAATCAATAGGTCTAAAAGAGTTCAATAGATTCTTGAGAAATTAATAGAGCAATCAAAATGGACTTAAGAGGAAAAATGGGCCTTATAAGTGTTAATGAAAACTATAAGTCGAATCGACTGCAGTAAATGCAAGAATTTTATTACATTGGATTAAATTGATGTGATATATAATTCCGTGCAATCCCGGAGATTTCGTTGGAGGCGAATCAAATTGCACAATCAAGCAGCTCTAAGGAAGTGGAATCACTCGACGTGATTTCAGGTAAGGAAATTTTGTGAGTATATAGAGATAGCTGCACGTATTTTGAGGGTGTTTATAGGGCTTTGTAAATGCTTGGTTATCTAGAAAAGAAATGATGATTGTATGACAAACTTCGGATATAAATGATTTCGGTTTGGAAGCGAATCTTACAAAAAAAAGGATAATAAGGTTAATAATTGCATAAATCACATGTTCTGATATTTTTACAAAATACTTTGCTTTGGTTTAAGCAAAATTGACGGATAGGCTGGCTAGTGATTTCATGATTTTGTGAAATAGCACCGGTTAGGTGTTAACTTTGGTTTTGAGAGTGTTTTATTGAAATAGAGCCGCCTATCATACTTATATGAGTTAAACCGTGCTGGAGTTTCGCTTGCACTGGATTTTGATGTTTTGATATGTATGAAGCGTTCTGGAGCCTAGCTCACACTATATTTTGAATCAATGATGTTTTATAAATCGTATTGGAGCTTTTGCTCGTACGTGGTTTCCCATTGATTTTCTTATGCATATAATCGTACTGGAGCTATGCTCATACGTGATTTCTTCATTGTTTATTATGCATAAAGTCATACTAGAGCGTTGCTCTACGAGAGAATTTATTGATGATGCATGAATCGTGCTAGAGCTTAGTTCGCACTGGTTTTCACACTGTGCTATGTAATGAGTCGTGCTGGATGCCTCGTGTAGATTGTGTGTTACACGAATGAGATGCTCACACGAGTTGTGCTGGATGCCTCGTGTAGACTGCTAGTCACACGGATGAGATGCTCGCACGTGCATTTGAGACTGAGTAGGTTATGCATGGCAGGGGTAGATAAGACTTACGGCAGGCACCCCCAACCATGATATGGGTCCGTGGAGTACGTTGTACCGTGTGGATCACATGGAGTACATTGTACTGCATGGTTGTGATGTTGATTTAAAAGTCTGGCGTAGGACTAACCCACCTTCGTTCCAGCATGATGCCCCACACATCGGGATCCGTGTAGTCTGGGATGATTATGACATAGTTGGCCAACAGAGTCCTTGGTTTATAGTGATCACCTGTCTCACATGATATCACAAGGGTTTATATACTGATTATGATTTGTGTTGTCCAGGGTAGACTCGAGGGAGGGGTCGAGCCTTGTGAGATGTTTTTAAAGAGATGATGTGCTATTTGTGATGAATTCTACTACGTTTTGAGAAAGCGATGAATCCTGAGGGATGGTTTTATGATGAGTATGAAAACTATAATTTGAGATGAAAATGATGAGTTTTATTATGAAGAGCATGACAGATTTTACATGATGATTTTCCATGTTTACATGTCCGTTTTTCATGTTTTCAATACATAATATATGTATATACATGCAACATAGTTTTAATATTTCCTCATGCTCTGGACTTATATCATTTTATATTATGACATTAAGCATGTAGATAGTGCAGTTATCTACCATGTTTGCATTATTGTCTTACTAAGTGTGTGGTTGCTCATCCCTCCATTTTCCCCCCTCTACAGAGCGCACACAGTAGTCCAGTGAGGGACTAAGAAGTTGTAACAGGGTATCCACTACTCTCCATCGCAAAGAGGTATATACACAAGATTCTTTTTGTATCTAAACATGTAATAGCATAGTAATCATTTTGAATTGTAATATGGGAGATGTAAATGTTAGCAAACATGTCATGTATAAGTATATGACTTAAACTTTCAACTGTATGCGTTTACTTTTGATTAATTGAAAGATGAATGGTAAGTAATGATTAATACTGACTCATAGCCCAACTGTGTGGTGGTAAGGATGTTCACGATTAGGTAAGGAAATGAAAAAGTGAAAAATTTATAGTGATTTTCGGATGAAAAGGATGAAAAGGGTCGTGACACTACATGTATATATATATATATATATATTTTTATTTTACATATAATATACTATATTAATATCCATATATTAATATAATATATTATTTAATTTATTTCTATATATATATATATATAATTTTTTTTATATCGACACACATTTTTTTCTTGGAATATTGTCTTGTAATTTCGAAATAAATTTTGAAAGCGGGAAAAATTTTAGGTTATCACATCCTACCCCTTTAAAAAAATTCGGTCCTCCTTCCAATCTAAATGGGTTATCTGAACTCATATTCGAATTACTCTTTTAGGGAGAGTGATGCCATCGGAGTTACTTATTCTTACTCAAATCCTTTCGGAAGTTCACAATATAGAAATCAATTTAACTATTGAAGAGGCTAAAATAAGCTCTTCAAAATCTATATCTATCAAAGCTCTCCCTGAGAGCTAAGAATGATTAACCTAAAAGAATAGGAAAACTCTTACTCATATCCCAAATCAGAAAGTTTACTAGAATCATAAAATCATCTACCTGGACAAGAACATTTACTGTCAATCCTTTAAAGTGGCTAATAGACCTATCTGTAATCTGAAGAGTAGTCTTAGTAGGCTTCAACTCCCCTAATCTTAACCTTTCATACATGATTAAGTTCATCAAATTAACACTAGAACCTAAGTCAACAAAGACATTAGGAATAAACTTCGTGAGATGGTGTAAAGTGAAACTACTTGGGTCGTCTATCTTACATATGACTTACTTCTCTATGATTATTTTTCATTTCTTAGTAAGCGCAGCTGGCTTTGGGGTAGGCTCACTAAATTTTGGCTTGATAAGCCTCTGTGGAAAAGATATGGAAGGTGTATAAATTAAGGTCTTATAGAAGCCAGGCTCTACTATCTTAGGGGGCTTTATAACAGGAGCTGAGTTTGAAACATCAGAGGTAGAAAATGAACAAGAGTTAGGCTGAACTATCTCAAATGGTCGTATAGGAGTAGGCTCTAGAGATTTAGTGTGAGTTGGGCATGATGAAATACCACAATAAGAAAATGAGCAAGAGCTGAACTCAATTGAACCCACGGTATTAGCAAAGAGTAGGCTCTAACTCTTAACCTATCTCTATATCATCCTTGATCAACTGTCTCTTATCCTCATGATTTTTAACTTCATAGTTGGAACCGCATAGATGTGGGTGATAGTTGTGTCTGGTATTACTGAGGTGCTGATACCAGTGTAGGTGGAGGAATATGATAAAATGGAGGTTGAAAATCGGGGGATCCTGAAGGTCTATTCATAGAAGACTACCCCTGATTTTAGCTCCAAAAAAATTAAGGTGAGTCCTTCACCCTAGATTATAGGTGTTGGAGTAACGGTTATTTTGCTGCCTCTGAGGGGTGGGGCAATGTACTGAACTGTTTTTACCTTGATAAAATACCTATCTATCAAGTGGGCAGTACCACATAAGTCATAGGAAGAAAATGGGCTTTATATAGCCATAACTAGACTAAGACTAGGACTAAGTTGGTTGCTTAAGGACCCTACCTTCTTAGTTAAGGTGGCAATCTGTAAAGTCAGTGTAGTAAGGGCGTCAAGCTAGTATATACCCTCAACCTTCCTAGGTAGCAACCTCTCAAACGACTACTGATAATAATTTGTAGCCATCTTGTCTAGTAGGCTGTAGGCTTCCTCCTTCGTCTTGCAAATCAATGCTCCTCCAACTGCAACATTAATAATAGTCCTATTTTGACTAGTAAGACCATTGTAGAAGGTCTGGACCTAAAGCCATAGTGGCAGGCTATGGTGTAGACGCTTCCTAAGTAGGAACCACAGTATAAGCACTCAATCAAACTAAGCGAATGGGGATATATCTTCTGAATTTGGCTTCTTTGGAAGGAGGAAAGAATTTGGCTAAAAACTTTAGACTAGTTCATCCCATGATCAGATGGACCCAGGAGGTAGCAAAGTCAACCAATGTTTGGCTCTATCCCTAACTGAGAAAAGGAATAACCTAAGCCTAATATCATCCTCTGGGACTCTATTATGCTTAAAGTATCGTAAATCTCAAGAAAGCTGCCCAAGTGTGAGTGTGGGTCATCACGGCGCAACCCACTAACCTGCATAGAAGTTTGGATCATCTAAATGATTGTGGGCTTAATCTTGAAGTTATTGGCTAGAATCACTGACCTCTAAATCCCTGTGTAATATCCACTAATAGCTAGGTGGGCATAGTCTCCAATCGTCCTAAGCTCTCTATGCTTAGCCATGATATCTACTTGTAGTGGAGCAATTACTTTCCTAGAATCCGTCCTAATTTTCTTAAGAGTCTTCTAAATATCAAGGTCTAGGGTAAAGAATTTGCAACTCTTGGCTTTGCACATGCAAGCATCCAAAAAGCCCTAGAAAGCTTTTATTTTTTAACTTTTTATGTCTTTAAAAAGAAAATCTAACTAAACTACTCCTAATCTAACCTAAAGCTCAAAGTATATACAAACTAGAACTATACCTATGAATGTTTTCTCTAATATCAACTAAGGTTAACATAATCCCAAACAACTACACCGAAAACTTATCACATCCAAAACGTCTCTACGCAAGGGCACGAGTTGCAAAAGTAGCATAGGACTGGAGTCCCGAATTATCGCCCTACAAAGATTAAGTAACTTTCACTAATTACCATATAATCACACCTTAATTATATTCTAACCAATTATAAAAAGATGGGTGATCTACTAAGGCTAATTTCATAAAATAAAATAAAATAAACAATTAAAATAGTAAAATGCAATAAAAATGAAAATAAAAATAAAAAATACTTATAATAAAATCCAAGCAAATAAAAATTAACCATAAAATAAAAGTATAAAAATCAAAATTAGTAACTAGATGGGCTAAAAATGCAAATAAGAAAAAGTATGGTCTAAAATACAAATACTGAAAATAAATCTAAAAATCCTAATGTGAAACTAAGAATGCATGAAACTACTTAATTAAAAAGTAGGAAAATTCAAAAGAATGAAATCTAGTGCAAATGAAATTAAAACCTTAATTAAAAACCCTAAAAACCCTATTTGAACACCTCAACCCTAAAAAGCCTAAATAGCTAACCCTAAATTAAACATAACCCTAAATGACATCTACACAAATGCAAAACATGATTAACCCACTAATTACTAACCTAAATGATGCATAAGAAATAATATTTTTTTTTAATTTTGGAAAGTGAAATGAAAATAACATAAAAATGCATGAAATGTAACCTAACCCTAAACTAACCCTAAATGTAACATTTAAATCCTAAACTACACTTAACTAATGCATGAAAAAAATCATAAATTGTCCCTAAACAAACCACTAAAATCGAAAATAGAAGAAAATTAAATTAATGCAACTAATGCATATAAATGCTTAAGAAAATGCTATGAAATCTTAATCTAATTTAACCCTAACTTAACCCTAAATGAGATCTAACCTAAGACCTGATGAACTAACCTAAAACAACCTTAAAATGCACTAAAATAGTAAAGAATTAAAACCTAGACAGAACTTAAATTGCATGCAAAATCTAACCTAAAATGATATGGAATCTAACCGAAATGCATCATAAACATTAACCACTAATTACATAACTTCAAAAATGAATTAACAATTAACTAAATGCACTTAAATGTACCTAATACTACCTAAAACAGTTAGAAAAAAAATTTGGACAGTGCATAGTGAATCACACCTAAAGCCCTAAATGTAAAATGCTATTAAAATGCAAATAATATCTAATGTATCTAAGACTTTAACAACATCTAAGAACACTTAAATTACACCTAAAAGAATGCAAGATAGCAAATATAAGAATACTGGACTAGGAGGCCTAAACAAGAAATAAAATGAGAAATATCAAAATAAATACCGTAAAATCTAATTTAAACCACTTCTAAAATTTACCTAATAACTATATGATCCTAATATGACATTACCTTACCTAAATAGTCCTAAACAGATGCATGAAATAGCTATTGAAATATCCCCTAAATGACGCCTAAAAATCCTGATGCAGTAAAGAAAGAATGCAATGAAATGAGAAATGAAAATACCATGTAACCTAGGTTAATTAAATCCTAAAAATTACCACATTGATGTCTAATCCGAAAATGATGAAATACTTAAATGGACATGAAACAACCACAAAACAGTAGCTAATGAAGACCCTAAAGTGACGCCCAACTTAACAAAAACTGAAAGAAATAAATCCTAGCTTAATAAAAATAAGAACTAAAAATGAAATCCAAACTTAGAGAACTATTTTTAGGTTATCGAACTTCAATAAAATTGTTTAGAACATAAGATGTAAGATTAGAAACATTACAATCAACCTCAAAATAAAAAATCGAAACTAAAAGAGTGAAGAGACTTTTAATGGAAAACAATGTGGACTAAGTTAGATCACAAAGGCTATGGAGGTAGTTTTTCAACCTCCTAAGATTTCATGATGTTAAAACTCAATCAAGATATAAAATGAAAGATAGAGAAGGAGCAAAAGAAGAAAATATTATTGGAATTCAAAACTTGTATTAAGACCTGATGATTAAAGTGCTTAAAACAAAGGAATTAACAAGAAACATATAGAAATTACAAAAAAAAAAGAGTAAAGGACAAAAAGCAATAGAAATGGTGGCTGCACTACACTAAAAAAAAACCATTAAAGAAAACATGAAAATAACCTAAAATAAACCTAGGTAGTCAACCCCTTCATTTTTCCCTCACATTTTGCTTAAATAGTTAGGAACATTAAAGGTAAAGGGATAAATAGACTAAGTGGATGAGTTGGTAAGCCTTGCCACTTATTCTATCTTCATTAGGTCTTCTACGAAGATATTTCCACATCATTAAGGATCCCATAATAGCCCATGGACACCTCACACCTTGTAGCATTTTCCTTTTGTCTTTTTGTCCAAGTATCATCTTAAGTGACAAAAGAATGTGACTTCCCTGTGATCCCTTGTCATTATCTTCCAAAAGTGAATGAAATGAGGACATGTTGCATGTAAGTTGGCAATGAATGGGTGAGTTATACTACAAGATAAATTTTCTTGGTATTTTGTTTTTTAGTGGCATGAAATTTGTCTTGTAGTGAATCTAGTCCAATTCATGCATGTTTTGGCCCAAACACAATCAAATCATCCGATTTCTTCTAATATTTATCTATCTGCATAATTAGAAAAAATTAAACAAGTTTAGAGGATAATTAACCTATTTACAATAGAATTAAGCAAAATTCAAGGAAATAAAGTACTGAAATAACTTTATGAAATAGAGTTATCACATACGTTCCATCCAATTGTAAGTTCTCGTTTAACGAATTTGTTGTTTTACATTTACAAGGCAATAATTGCTATTACAAGGAAAGCCAAAATAAAAATATAGAACAAAAATACATAAAAACATCTTTATACAACCTCACCCTTTCTTTATCCCTAACATTCACCCCATCATCGGCGACCACAACAAAATCCTTAACATCTACATTAATGAGATCCTTCACAATAGAAGGATCAACAAAAAGATCTACAAGAAGTGTCTTCACAAGAGCAAGAGGGACATCTACTAGAGATTGAGGGATCCCCACAAGAGCAGGTGAAACTTCCACAATAGCCTCTTCCATTATTGGGACCTTATTAGCAATAGAATCCTTATTAAATGCAATAACTCCATTAACCTCATCCTTTTCTATAGAGATGTCAGATCGCTAGAGTAACAAAAATTAAAAGAATGGTTACAACATTAAGGACAGTCGGGCGATCCACTTTTGCCTTAGCCCTTAACCTCATCAACTCCTCTTTATCATTTGGATTGTACACATTGAAGTCTTCAGAAGGTTGGCAGGGAGATGCTCAATCCAAGGAAGACAGGTCCAAAAGACCATATAGCAATTACACCTCATATAAGGCTGACAACTTAACATTCTCAATAACCTCCACTTGCCTACCTGTCGCCTTCCTCAGTTGGCTTTTCTT
This sequence comes from Firmiana major, assembly GCA_033439115.1. Classification (NCBI taxonomy): domain Eukaryota; kingdom Viridiplantae; phylum Streptophyta; class Magnoliopsida; order Malvales; family Malvaceae; genus Firmiana; species Firmiana major. Next base: position 7,027,540 of record CM065912.1, read on the forward strand.
ACCCTTTTTAGCTGTGTCACCAGCTCCACTATCTTTACCTCCATCTCTTGCACCTACTTTGCCAGGTTATTCCTCTCGCTTTATACCTTCACCTTTTCCCACTTCTCTTAAGCCACCTTTATTGAACTTGAGAGCCTTATCCAATTCTGCTTTTAACTTATCCAACTCTACCTAGAGTGACTCTTGTGTATGAGTCTCAACTGCTAGAGAAGCTAGGCTAACCCAAAGACCCCGCTCAGAGTGAGCCAACTTATCTTTCTACATCTTCACCCTTTGCCTTAACTGCAAGTTCTCTCTTCTCAAGCTCTCCACTAAAATAACCTGCTTCTTGAAGGCATCATTTAACTTGTGTTCTTTAGTTAGCTTCTTGATTTTAGTGTCTACAGCCTTTACCTGTTCATCTAGTGTAGTCTGAGCTCTAATAGCCTGCAAAATTTGGCAATAAAAACCAAAGTCAATACACATCAAATACAACAAACAATGTATTATAATTTACTGCAAATACATATTATGGTAAGCCCATTCATTTATATTTGTGACAAAAGCAAAGGCATGATACTCTTTTAAAATCCCTAGGTCTTCAGCGGGGAAGTTCTTATTCACACAAGACAAACTAGCCTCGTGGTTGATATAAATGCTACCTATCCCAAGCTAGGGTTGTTAGAAATTCCTAGCACCTCTAGATCGATAAGAAGATGGTGAATCAATTCGTTGAACTTCTATGTTGCTCTAGTTTCCCTAAGAACTTAACTGATGTAAGTGCTTATGACTAGTAGACTGCTCCTCAGAGTCAGTACCCCTTCTCCTTGGCCAAAAGAGAGAGCCACTGCCACATCTAATCCACGAGAGGTAGCATCCCCACTCTTAGTAGAAGGTTTTGATGGTGGGATAACTACTACCTTCGAAAAGGTGGTGACAACAGATTGTGCAAGGGATGGGCAAACAAGTGGTGCTAGATCAGTAGCTGGTAGGCGAAAGGGTGATATTGGCTTAATAAATGGCAGGCGAACAGAGATTGCATTTGTAAAATTAACCATAACAATTCAGGTAGCAATAGTAGTTAAGGGAGTTGTAGCAGCCACTACAACAAATATGATAATTTGTGACGATTGTTCTATGTGACGCATTAAATTTCGTCACGTAAACTATATCATACATGACGAATACTATAATTCGTCACGATTTTCTATTATTTTAATATTTTTATGACGATATAAAAAATCATCACATGAAAGTGTCACTAAATATTTGGCGCCAAATTTTTTCATTAAACATAAATGGAGGGAAATTTTTTTGTGACGTGTTTTTACTTTTGGTGACGATTTAATATATTGTCATAAATGAACACTTTATATGTGACAAATTATATAGCGTCACATTTCTATAAAAGCGTCACTAAATATTTGATACCAAATTTTATAATGAAATATAATTTGTGGAAAATTTTTTTATAACGTTTTTTTATTTTTAGTGACATTTGTGTTTTCACCATAAAAAAAAACACATTTTATGTGACGAATTACTTTTCATGACGTTTTCGTAAAAATGTCACTAAATATTTGGCGCCAAGTTTTATCCCCAAAGATACATACTTTAATATTTTCGTGACGTTTTTTTTTAATTTCGATGACATTTTTGTTTTCATCATAAAATAAGCACTTCAAATGTGAAGAATTACTAAAGTTTCGTTTTTGTAAAAATGTCACTAATTATTTGGCTTCAAATTTTATCACCAAATATACATGATTCAAAATTTATCAACAAACCTATTAATTATGCTAAAAATCGGTTATATATATTGATTTTGTAATGAATTGAATCATATCGTATAATACATATGATATCGATAAATATGACTATTATAAATGCTAAAATAGAAAATATCTTTATAAATTCGAGTTATATCAATTAAAAAATTTAAAATATCACTCAATTTAACTCGAAAAAATGTTATAAGAAAATATGTGTATATATATATATTTGTTAAATTGAAAATGCATAATAAAAAAAATAAGAAATAAAATATATATATATATAAATATATATATATATATAAATATAAAATATATATATAATAAAATAAATAAAAAGAAAAAAAAGGACATACGAAATAAAAAAAAAAAGATGAAACGGAAAAAAAAAAATTAGGATCGCACGATCCTAAAGAAAAACCCTCCCCCCCCTCTTTCATCTTTCCCTCTCCAATCTTTTCCCCGATCATCCCTGCCGATCTCCTTTCTCTGACCGACCGACTGAGACCCCAAGACCGGCAGCCACTCCTCGTCGGACTCCGACCAGCCTCCCTTCTCCCTCCTTCCTCGCTCGCCGAAGCCCGAAAATCTTCTGCTCACAAAAAGTGGAAGGGTGAAAATTGGTGATTTCAGTGTGAGCCAGGATTTTGAGGTAAGTTTAATGCTCATTTTGATAGGAATATCATTCTGGCTCACACAATTTTTTAAATATAAATTTAAAAAAAAGGGAAAAATAGTATTTTATTTGCATGCCTCACCTTAAAATATTTAATGAAACGTAATCCAGCTCAAGTTTTTAGTTTGTATTTTATAATGATTTTTTTTTTATGTTTTAAATTTTATTTTTGGTAGCGTAATGTTTCAAAAGGAGGCTTGACGTCGGCAGATTTGAATCCCCATCTAACCATACACTATGGAATACCGGCAACTGCCTCAATTCTGGCTTGTGATCTCGTTCAACTCCTCGTGGCAGTTGGAACATTGTTAGTAATTTTGATTTAATTATCTCGAATTTTAAGCTTTAATTGAAATCAAACATTGTTTGTGTCACGACCCAAATTACCTAAAAATCCCTATAAATTTTTCGCTTTTTCATTTCCTTACCCGTCGTGAACAATTACACTCCTAAACAGTTGGGCTATGATTCGGTGTTAGTAACCTCTCACCTATTTACCATTCCATTTTCATATTCACATTCACATGTCAATTTATTTAAACAAAATACATCCCCAATATTAAATCCATATACAGTACTGTGCATTTGTATGTTCAGATATAAAAATTATATAAATGTGTATACCTGGTCTTAATAAGAAGCAGCGGATAATCGAAGTGCGAAACTATTGTCGCTCTCTTCTACTGAGTGTACCCTGTGGGGTGGAAAATGAAAGGGTGAGCGAAACGTGCTCAGTAAGGCAATAATGTAAGCAGGTAGATAACTATACTATCTACGTGCTGATAATGTCATGATGTAAAAATCGTTTACTTTCGGAGCATGAGGTACGATTAAAACAATGCCACATGTATGTATATATCATATACAATGAATCATGAAATCGACATATAAAGCACACATGAAAAATCATCATGTATGACATCTCATGCTCGTCACATTAAAACTCATTTGTTTAATCACAAACTCATCACTTTGAAACTTATTTGTTTCATTATAAATTCATCTCATTTAAAACTCATTTATTTCATCATAAACTCTCACTTTAAAACTCATTTGTTTCATTATAAAACAACTTCATCAAGGTCAAACCCATCTCTCGGGAATACCTTGATTCATCAAATCAAATCTCTTTTAAAAACATAAATCGGGACTACCCCTCCATCGGGTTTGTCCTGGTCTATCCAGACCGTATGATATCATGTGAGGCATGTAGGTTACTGTATGAAAAATCGAGGACTATGGCCATACTATGTCCCTGTGATCCCATGCTACACGGATCCCGGTGTGCGGGGTATCACAACTGTAACGGGAGGTGGGGTCAAGTCCTACCCGCCAGAATATCAAGTAACATCAAAGAGTCATCATGACTGCACGGTACAGCGTACTCCGTGTGACATACACGGTACATCGTACTCCGTGGACCCATATCATAGTCTGGGGGTGCCTGCCGTAGGTCTTATCCACCCCAATACTATGTCGATAACCAACCCATGTCTCAAAGTATATGTGCGAGCATCTCAACTCTCTGTGACACACAGTCTACAGGAGGCTTCCGCACGACTATATGCATGTCAACTCGCGTCTAGTGAGTTTATGTGAGCATCCTGCTGCCCGCCCCACACCAGGTCACAGGCTTACGGAGCTCCAGCACCACGCTATGCATATCATGATATCTAAAATCTCGTGCGAGCGAAGCTTCAGCACGATTTTGTGCACACACAAATTTCTCGTACGAGCAATGCTCTAGTACGGCTTTTCATGAGAATAAAATCAGTAAACTTGAGTACGAGAAAGACTCCAGCACTCTTTTTACTTGTATAAATACGATAGGTGGCTAAATCTTGACAAAACATCTTTAAAAATGGTAACCGGTACAAACCGGTACCCTTTCGTATAGTTCACGAAATCAATAGCCAACCTATGTTCATATATGCTTAAATCAGAACAATATAATCATATAAAACATTAAAATCATGAAATTCATGCAATTTCATAGCCTTACTACCCTTTTTGAAATTTTCCTAACTGGGGGCAAAATAGTTATTTTCCTTTATTTATTTAAGCCCCGGTTTTCGTAAAAATTATTACTTCATTTCTAGATGCTTTAAGAAATTTCTAAACCCTGTAAATCCCCTCTCAAAATACGCATAATTATCTCTATGCACCTACAAAATTCCATTACCTCGATTCTCGTCGAGTCTGACCTTTCCTTTTCCACTGTTGTCACGTCGCGCAGTCCGATCTGCTCCCAATCCAATGCCCGGAACTGCGTATTAATATTCCTCAGGTCAGATAACATACAATTTAATCGTATTTAATCTTTTCAGGGCTTAATTTAAATCGCTGGGCCCATTTACCCCTATTAGGCCCGATTGCACCTTAATGGGCCTTAATCGGCCTTAAGCCCGTTTTTTCACTAAATTCTCACTTTATCGAGGCCTATTGGGCTCATTGGGCCCTCCAATAATTTATTGGGCCTCGTTCTAATTCTCGAATAGCTAAATTTAATATTTACGACAATTTAACTAATTTTTCATAATTTAATTCAATTTATGCGGAAATTAAATCAATATCACGCATAACGAGGTAATTGTCGTAAATAGGGGTCACTTACCAGAGATTCCATGCTAGTCCGTAAATCGAGGCTGTCTCGAGCCCTCGGTGGATGCCAATCGTCGAGCTACACAATTAAATATATTTTCCGGGTAAACTTTCAGTTGATAATTAATAAAATAAAATATTCCAAATTTAAATCGGGTCAATTTGATCGCTTATCGACTTACCCGAAGCTCGATTGCATCATAGAAATTTTCCCCAATTTTTTTCCTCTTTTTCTTTTTCCCTTTTTTCTCCTTTTTTCCTCTCTTTTTGCTGAACCGGTTCAGTCCGGTTCGGACCGGTTCAGACCGCCGATTCACTCCGGTTCGGCCGGTTCACCTCCGGTTCGCCACCTTGTCGACCGGTTCTCCGTCGGCTTCCACCGCCAGCAGCTCCGCTGGGTCGTCCGCACCTCGAATCTACCCTCGGTTTGGGTCAAGCTCGCCGGAACGCCGCCGGTCCGGCTCTTCTCCCTCGGCCGTCGGACCCATTCTCCTCCTCTTGGCCACCGCCGGCGATTCCCGCCGTCTCGTCGGGTGCTATCGGTCTCAAAAGCACCGCCGTCGCCTGGGCTCTCGAAATCGGGCCTCGGTCCCGCCCGGATCGCCGCCGTTCGCCGGGACCGAGCCCCTCAATCCCGTCGGCCTTTCTCTCCTCCGATCGGCTTCCTCCGGCGTCGGTTGGGCGTGCTGCCGGTACCAGTGAGGTCGCCGGCCTCTCCTCTACCTCCTCGTGGCCTCGTCGGAGCCGTTGGTCGCCGGGCGGGGGTCCGGTCTTCCTCGGTTGTCGCGGCTTCCGTTTTTCTTCTTCTCTTTCTCTCTCCCCGACCCATTTTCTCTCTTTTTTTTTTTCAATTCTTTTTTTTTTCAGATTTATTTATTATTTATCTTTTATTATTTTAATCATTCAAATACCTTAAAAATACCCAAATATCCCTTAAAATTATTATTTTATTCCAAATTAATTAATTTAATTTTATTTAATTTATTTATTATATTTTAACCTCTTTTTCGGGTATAATTTCTCCGTATTTTCGGGATATTGTACCGAGTGACTTTTCGGTATATTTTTCGATTATTTTCGGGATTATTCTTCCGAACTAAAAATCTCGATTAATCCCGATTAATTCCAATAAATTAATATCTTGATCAGTTTAACCCAAAATAAATTTATTTCACTTTTATTGACCAAGATTTCTTAAATCCATATTTTAATTAAATTTCCTTATCGAATTTATTCCGACTTTCGGTCTATTGACCGTTTTGTCCTTACACGTGTTCGGGATTAATTTAACCCGACTTCCTTCATACTTCCCCCCATCTTTTTTTTATTTAATTTTCGTATTTTAATTAAATTCGGGTCTTACAACTCTCCCCCACTTAAGGAATTTGGTCCTCCAAATTAGAACCAAGTCATATGAGTCCATATACAACTCCGGGTACATCGATTATATCCTACTCTTAAATTCTTACGTGACCTTCTCCGGAGTGTATTACTACCAAAGGACTTTAATTAGGGAGATCATCTTAAACCTCAATACTTTCTCTTTCCTGTCTAATGCCCGAATCAACTTCTTCGATATACTTGTATTTTCATTAAACTGAACTTTTGGAGTTCATATTCTATCACCTCTGCTGGATCTGGATAGTAGTACCGAAGCATCAAAAGCTGAGACACATTGTGGGTGCCTGCTTATTCAAATGGAAATGTCACCTACAGGTCTTATCTCCCACTTGTCCAATCTCTCAAAATATTCCATCCAGCGCAACTCAATTTACTTTCTTCCAAAAGTTCGCTATGTCCTTATTCTCTTAGGACAAGAAATATTTCAATCATACTTAATTCACCAAGGGTGAATTCCAATACTTGTCTATCTGCTCTGAGGTGTTCTCAATCTCTCATCCTTAACTAAACATGCTCAGAGACTTATTATCCAAAGTCAGAAATAATTTCTACCTGTCACCCACTTTTTCTTATCCAATTTGGGGAACAACCCCTACAGCCATACACTCATATCTTGTTATCCCGATACTCAAGTGGCAACTATCGCTATTGGCGAATTCAATTAGAAATCGACTGATCATTCTAGGAGCTTATAAAAATCAAGGGCACACGCTTTCATCGGATCCTCCAGAACTTGTACAGTCCTCTCTGACTGACCATCTGTCTGAGGATGGAAAGCTGTGCAAATATTCAGTCGGATTCCCATAGCTTCCTAAAATATCCTCAGAGGTGGGAAGTGAAGCGGGAATCCCTATATAATACAATGCTCACTGGAACGCTACATAATGTTCCACAATCTTCCTTACACCTGAATCCTCATACACACTTTGAGTATTTAGGGATTTCATAACTAGAAGGTGGGTAGACAACTTAGCGACTATCATCCAAATAGCCTCGTAATTCACCTGGGTTCTCTGTAACCCATTATAAAATTCATAGAGATTTGCTCTCATTTTTCATGCCGTGTCGATATAGGTAGGTGCTGTAATAACTCTGCAGACTTTTAATACTCTACCTTATCTCTTTCCACATCTGACCACCAATACCCTTTTTAGATATTTCATATATATAATGGTTACTTTCTGTATGCACTGTATATCCCGAAGAGTGAGCTTCTGACAACATTACTATCTCATCAACTGTGGTCCTGGGGAGCACTTATACTGTCTCTGAACCTCTCTGTAAATCATTATCACACTCTTTGTGATCTCTGTCACTGTACCCTTCTGAATCAGACCCAAACTATCGACATCCGGTCGATCATCACGCTAAGCCTGGCAAATCCGGGCACTCTCATCCGGTTCTAATCATCAGGCTAGCTGTCACACAATCACTGTCATCATCAGAAGGGATCACATCTCTACTGAGGCTCACAACTGCTCTAGCAGCTCACGCTCCCTGACCATCATATGTGATATCATCCTGAGGCTCTTTCTACTCAAAGCATCAGCCTTTCCTGGGTGGTACAATTTTCACGATCAATATTTCTCAGAAGCTCTAACCCACTATGTATTTCTCATATTCGCCTCTTTCTGTGAAAACAGATACTTGAGACTTTATGATCAATGCATATCCGTAATTTCTCATCGTGTACCTAGTAGTACCATATCCTCAGTACAAGTACTACCATTGCCAACTTAAAATCATGAGTCAGATAGTTTATTTCATGATCAAGGAGTTGTCTGACTCCATAATTGACTATCTTCCCATTATACATCAATATACAGCTCCTTCATTATTTCGAGGTATCCATACTCACTGAGAACCTCTTGAGCTGTTGGGTATGTTGAAATTAATCACGGTGGTCAGTTCATACTTCACTACACCGATATTCACGTCACCTCTATCATCTTATTTATCATCTCATTCAAAGGCCACGTTTCTCTAGTTAAACGTGTCAACCAAGTAGACCATTTGAGAACTCGCAACAACCCATTTGTAAAAGCAATCTTCCAATTGTTGCTTATAAATCGCCCTAGACTTTAACTACACCCAATATATCATCGATAATGATGATTACAACTCGATCTAAACCTTGACTTATTTACTCATAAGCGTATAAGATCCTTCTCAACCGCTTACGTTTTCAGGTACTAACCTGCGTCATTTCCTTTTCTTTTCGTACTGGCTCTTATTAGATTTTTACTACGTTAACCTTTACGATTTGTCGAATTTTAATATTCCTATCGTCTTCGTGAAAGTATCCTAATGCTAAAGATATTTATTACGATGATCGATTTCCTGTTATAGATTATATATATATACTTTTAGACACTGTCAAGTCTTCAGGCGGGGAGGTATTTTGAAATACCTTTATTTACCTTCAGACTTAACCACAACTACGTTATATCTCAGTCTACGTGGTCACAATTTATATTCACTACTAATTGCTTTCATCCAAATTACTTCGCATATTAAGGGTATTCCTACCTAGCATACGTCTCTTACTCCAATACATCTTGTATACATATCTCAAAGATTATCTCCTTAGTGTATCAATCATGAGAAAACTCTTGTCATTATTCATTCCGTGAGTACAATCCTTTACTCCTGTAATTTCAACTGTTGCACTCCTTTTTTTTATTACTTAAAATTTCTATATTCATATTTCGTTAATTAATCCTCCTCTATTGGGGTACTCATTTAACAGTATTGCCCAATGATGTAGGCATTCATGCCTTTTACTCACTTCTATGCGAATGAAGGCGGTATGAATAAATATGTGGCACCAGGATCAATAAACATATGTACTTTATTATTCATAACAAGTGTGGTATCTTACACCACATCCATGAAACATCAATAGCGTCCTGGTCCAAGACATCCTTTCGTCTTCGTCCAACAACCTACTTTCCTTTTTCTTTTCGGCTATGGCCTCCCTTTTCGTTGCAGCTATACCAACGAAATTTTTCTCTGTCTCTTTACTTTTCTGTGGGGCGATCTCGCCCAACTCTGTGCAATCAAAATCAATGGTCCGTCTTATCACACTTAACGGCCATTTTCATTAATACCGTGTAGGTATAGACCCTCTTTCTGTGGTATCCACCACACATTCTACAGTGATCACACTGCTACTCTGCTTCGTAGCATATCGGGGTCCTCCAATCACAATGCCCCTCAACAGCGCCAAAATTGGATGCACTGGGGCCTTACCAATTATCTTACTCCATGACTCGTCAAATTAAATCTTTTACCAATTACCATTTTTCCATTTTAACATCTTTGTCATTTCTCGATTCTCTTTCTGTCTCTATTTCAGCCCTTACTACATTTTCCAATCTCAGAGGCGTGCAATTCATGTTCTTATTTACCCAACTGTAAATCTGCGCACTGCCTCGGTATAGGTAATATCTCACGGGCCAATCGGACTCTAATTGAAAATATGAGCCCTTCCATAAACTTTTAGACATCTCGACTGTCATTTGTTCATAGTGTCGAGGTAATATCTGCCAAAGAATATAACCGAGTCTCCATACTCGTCAATAAATTAAATCCTCTGGGTCAGAGTAAGGACTTTTATCTATCACTCCCTTTAAATAGTGTCCGGGATATCCTGTCACCGGAATATATCTAAGATATTTCTCATCTCAACTCTTAAGATGGGTCGAGCGGGTTTCCACCAATGTTCTGCTGCACACTCTGATCTCATTCATAATCTGAGCAATTAGCTCCTCAAAATAATCTCCACACTCCGCTCCAACCTCGCGAAGCGTGTCTCAATACCGTCCGATCTCTCTGTCGGACTCTGTGAGGCATGCTTAACATTAGCCTCTGTTCCAATCTCATACTGATTCTCATAGTCAAACTCAGCATGACTTAGCAAACTCAGGTCTATCTTTATGACCTCTGCCTCGTGCACTATCTCATCTAACGCGACTCATATTAAGCATTCCTGCATTCTCAACCATTTCTTAGTCAAGCCCATCTCGATATACACTATTGTATCTAACTAAGCACAGTAACACGGGGATGTAATTTCCTAATTACTGACACTGACACACATCAGACTAATTGCTGCTCTGATACCACCTTAATTTGTCACGACTCAAATTACCTAAAAATCCCTATAAATTTTTCGCTTTTTCATTTCCTTACCCGTCGTGAACAATTACACTCCTAAACAGTTGGGCTATGATTCGGTGTTAGTAACCTCTCACCTATTTACCATTCCATTTTCATATTCACATTCACATGTCAATTTATTTAAACAAAATACATCCCCAATATTAAATCCATATACAGTACTGTGCATCTATATGTTCAGATATAAAAATTATATAAATGTGTATACCTGGTCTTAATAAGAAGCAGCGGATAACCGAAGTGCGAAACTATTGTCGCTCTCTTCTACTGAGTGTACCCTGTGGGGTGGAAAATGAAAGGGTGAGCGAAACGTGCTCAGTAAGGCAATAATGTAAGCAGGTAGATAACTATACTATCTACGTGCTGATAATGTCATGATGTAAAAATCGTTTACTTTCGGAGCATGAGGTACGATTAAAACAATGCCACATGTATGTATATATCATATACAAGGAATCATGAAATCGACATATAAAGCACACATGGAAAATCATCATGTATGACATCTCATGCTCGTCACATTAAAACTCATTTGTTTAATCACAAACTCATCACTTTGAAACTTATTTGTTTCATTATAAATTCATCTCATTTAAAACTCATTTATTTCATCATAAACTCTCACTTTAAAACTCATTTGTTTCATTATAAAACAACTTCATCAAGGTCAAACCCATCTCTCGGGAATACCTTGATTCATCAAATCAAATCTCTTTTAAAAACATAAATTGGGACTACCCCTCCATCGAGTTTGTCCTGGTCTATCCAGACCGTATGATATCATGTGAGGCATGTAGGTTACTGTATGAAAAATCGAGGACTATGGCCATACTATGTCCCTGTGATCCCATGCTACACGGATCCCGGTGTGCGGGGTATCACAACTGTAACGGGAGGTGGGGTCAAGTCCTACCCGCCAGAATATCAAGTAACATCAAAGAGTCATCATGACTGCACGGTACAGCGTACTCCGTGTGACATACACGGTACATCGTACTCCGTGGACCCATATCATAGTCTGGGGGTGCCTGCCGTAGGTCTTATCCACCCCAATATTATGTCGATAACCAACCCATGTCTCAAAGTATATGTGCGAGCATCTCAACTCTCTGTGACACACAGTCTACAGGAGGCTTCCGCACGACTATATGCATGTCAACTCGCGTCTAGTGCGTTTATGTGAGCATCCTGCTGCCCGCCCCACACCAGGTCACAGGCTTACGGAGCTCCAGCACCACGCTATGCATATCATGATATCTAAAATCTCGTGCGAGCGAAGCTTCAGCACGATTTTGTGCACACACAAATTTCTCGTACGAGCAATGCTCCAGTACAGCTTTTCATGAGAATAAAATCAGTAAACTTGAGTGCGAGAAAGACTCCAGCACTCTTTTTACTTGTATAAATACGATAGGTGGCTAAATCTTGACAAAACATCTTTAAAAATGGTAACCGGTACAAACCGGTACCCTTTCGTATAGTTCACGAAATCAATAGCCAACCTATGTTCATATATGCTTAAATCAGAACAATATAATCATATAAAACATTAAAATCATGAAATTCATGCAATTTCATAGCCTTACTACCCTTTTTGAAATTTTCCTAACTGGGGGCAAAATAGTTATTTTCCTTTATTTATTTAAGCCCCGGTTTTCGTAAAAATTATTACTTCATTTCTAGATGCTTTAAGAAATTTCTAAACCCTGTAAATCCCCTCTCAAAATACGCATAATTATCTCTATGCACCTACAAAATTCCCTTACCTCGATTCTCGTCGAGTCTGACCTTTCCTTTTCCACTGTTGTCACGTCGCGCAGTCCGATCTGCTCCCAATCCAATGCCCGGAACTGCGTATTAATATTCCTCAGGTCAGATAACATACAATTTAATCGTATTTAATCTTTTCTGGGCTTAATTTAAATCGCTGGGCCCATTTACCCCTATTGGGCCCGATTGCACCTTAATGGGCCTTAATCGGCCTTAAGCCCATTTTTTCACTAAATTCTCACTTTATCGAGGCCTATTGGGCTCATTGGGCCCTCCAATAATTTATTGGGCCTCGTTCTAATTCTCGAATAGCTAAATTTAATATTTACGACAATTTAACTAATTTTCCATAATTTAATTCAATTTATGCGGAAATTAAATCAATATCACGCATAACGAGGTAATTGTCGTAAATAGGGGTCACTTACCCGAGATTCCATGCTAGTCCGTAAATCGAGGCTGTCTCGAGCCCTCGGTGGATGCCAATCGTCGAGCTACACAATTAAATATATTTTTCGGGTAAACTTTCAGTCGATAATTAATTAAATAAAATATTTCAAATTTAAATCGGGTCAATTTGACCGCTTATCGACTTACCCGAAGCTCGATTGCATCATAGGAATTTTCCCCAATTTTTTTCTCTTTTTCTTTTTCCCTTTTTTCTCCTTTTTTCCTCTCTTTTTGGCTGAACCGGTTCAGTCCGGTTCGGACCGGTTCAGACCGCCGGTTCACCCCGTTCGGTCGGTTCACCACCGGTTCACCACCTTGTCGGTCGGTTCTCCATCGGCTTCCACCGCCAGCAGCTCCGCTGGGTCGTCCGCACCTCGAATCTACCCTCGGTTTGGGTCAAGCTCGCCGGAACGCCGCCGGTCCGGCTCTTCTCCCTCGGCCGTCGGACCCATTCTCCTCCTCTTGGCCACCGCCGACGATTCCCGCCGTCTCGTCGGGTGCTATCGGTCTCAAAAGCACCGCCGTCGCCTGGGCTCTCGAAATCGGGCCTCGGTTCCGCCCGGATCGCCGCCGTTCGTCGGGACCGAGCCCCTCAATCCCGTCGGCCTTTCTCTCCTCCGATCGGCTTCCTCCGGCGTCGGTTGGGCGTGCTGCCGGTACCAGTGAGGTCGCCGGCCTCTCCTCTACCTCCTCGTGGCCTCGTCGGAGCCGTTGGTCGCCGGACGGGGGTCCGGTCTTCCTCGGTTGTCGCGGCTTCCGTTTTTCTTCTTCTCTTTCTCTCTCCCCGACCCATTTTCTCTCTTTTTTTTTTTCAATTCTTTTTTTTTTAGATTTATTTATTATTTATCTTTTATTATTTTAATCATTCAAATACCTTAAAAATACCCAAATATCCCTTAAAATTATTATTTTATTCCAACTTAATTAATTTAATTTTATTTAATTTATTTATTATATTTTAACCTCTTTTTTGGGTATAATTTCTCCGTATTTTCGGGATATTGTACCGGGTGACTTTTCGGTATATTTTTCGATTATTTTCGGGATTATTCTTTCGAACTAAAAATCTCGATTAATCCCGATTAATTTCAATAAATTAATATCTTGATCAGTTTAACCCAAAATAAATTTATTTCACTTTTATTGACCAAGATTTCTTAAATCCATATTTTAATTAAATTTCCTTATCGAATTTATTCTGACTTTCGGTCTATTGACCGTTTTGTCCTTACACGTGTTCGGGATTAATTTAACCCGACTTCCTTCATACTTCCCCCCATCTTTTTTTTATTTAATTTTCGTATTTTAATTAAATTCGGGTCTTACAGTTTGCTTAGCCAAAAAAATGAAATAATTTTGTTTGATTCGGTTTTGGTTAAATTCTTTGCTTTCTAAATGAAGTTTTTGATTTTAATTGGTTCAGGGATGGGAGGATTAAAGTGATTGGTGGCGAAAATATTGAAGCTCTTCGAGTGTCTCCTAAGCCGTTACCTTTCAGACACTTGGAAGTTTGTAAGTTCATAAAATTGAGACTGATTTGTTGGATTGCTGGTTTTCATGTTTGTTCTATATGGTTAAATTTTTGGCATCTTTCAACACTCATACGATGAATTTTGTTTTTTGTTTCAAATTCTTTTCTTGACAGTTTCTACAAAATCAAGGTTTTCTTGTTAGTGTGTCAAACGAAAATGAGATTCAAGTATTTGGTTGTTTGTATGCCTTACTGCATGTTCCTTTGAAGAGGTTTTTGAATTAGTGGACCATTTCTAGTTGCAAGCCTTTGCTGTTCAGAACAAGTGTGTGTGTGTGTGTGTTTATATATCTTCTATCTTGTTTCTCTGCTTTATCTGTCTGTATGCTGACTTATATGATTGCCTTAATAATAGACTATTGATGCTGGCAGGTGTGGGATTTGGAACAAAGGCAAATAGCTTCCATTATACAGTGGGAGTCCAATATAACTGCTTTCAAAGTCATTCATAACACCAGCTACATGTATAAAGCATTTTGTAACCTTGTTACATTAACATCATCATTTAGCATTTCTTTCCTGCAATATGACATAGTTGATTATTAACATCATTACCCTGCCATTATCTTCAGGTATCTCGGAGATGAGCATAGAATGGTGTCTTTTATAAAGTATGACGCTGAACAACACAAGCTTGCCCAACTGCCCTATTATGTTCCCACAAATGTTATAGATGGTAGTGCATTCATTATTTTACTGATTATGTAGTCTTTTTGAGTAAAAGTTTTCAGGCTTGTGCACCCTCCCTCCTTGTTTTGCATGAACCCTTGTTTTGCAACTATGAAAATATAGAATTTTGTAATCAATATGATTGGGTGCCTAGTCCTATACTCTGAAATTAAGAATGTAGAAAGCAAATCGAACCTTGGATGCCTATATCTTTGGCTATATACCTTGATATCAGTGTCTGAGTATTTATTTAGCTCTATGATGTGGAATGTCTTCTTAATATTACATTTTCTCAACTATGCAGATGTGGCTGGGATTTCATCATCTAATTATCCTTCAGTTGTCGAAGTTCTCCCCCAACCTTGTTCTCAGGGAAACAGGTAAGAATACTTACTGGAAGTTTCTCTTCTTTTTGTCCCCTATTTATGCTTAATTTGAAGAATGTGCATTCTTTTTTTGTGACCCTTTTGCATTACATAGGTTATTACAAAAGAATCACTTTTAGCTGCACAGGTAAAAATACTAATTAATGGGACAATATATTAGAAACTTTACCAAGAACACCAAAAATTCTTTTTGAGCAGAAGTTTTGGATCAATTTCAAGGATAAACTTCTTAGTGAAAGAAGTGTGCATGTCAAAAGATAAGCATATCTTGCTACAAGAGATTTACAGCATTTTTATTACACTAATGCAACCTTTGGCATAAAAATCACATATGGATGACAGATACAGTTTATCATGGAAAAGCAGCTGATATATAGGCTACAAGTGTTACCCTATATTACATGGTGGAAGGCTGTTATCCTTTCATTGCTGATAGTATACCTGAGACTTATACCTACTTGATAATAATGGGATTTATGACTGATGGCTCTCTTACGTCCTTCATCCTTTATAGTCTCACAGGTACTTTCTCATGATTGTTTTTTATGTTCAATATGCAATTTTGGTTTAGAACTATTTTTTGCATGGCATGTTAGTGATAAACAGCTTATTTTCATGGCAGATTAATATCAATAAGATTTTCATATAGCTAAATCTCTATGCCTGCAGTTGGGTCCTCAGTATGCTCGTTATCAAGATCATATGTATCTGCTCTAAAAGCTTCAGGGTCAAGTAAGAGGATTTTTCAGCTCTTAGACCGTGTCTCAAGCATGCTTAAATCAAGAGACAAGTGCCCAGTGGGGTTAGTCAAATTACAATATTTGTATCTTTTCATATTAAAGATTTCTAATTGTAAGAGAAAGTCTTCCTGCAACTTTATTTTTTGTGTAACTTGTCTTCACACATGAGTAATGCATCATGTGTGCATAAATTAATTTCTCATTTTATAATCCTTTGATAGGTTGTTTTTTCATCATTTTTTACTATTAATTTCTTATTGTCTTTCATAAATAATAGCTTTAAATTTTATTTATTATTTAATATATTGTATTTATCATTTGTTAATAATTGTTTATTGCAGTTTCAAGTGACTCAAACTCACCATCAACACAAACACCCTCTACACAAGATTTGGATTGAGAGCTATGAGATGAACTTGTACCAGTGATTTCCATCTCTGGTATATTTTGTTTCAAAAATTCAAATGTGATCATCGTACTTTATTTGAGCTTTTAGATTTAGACAATGTGGATTATATTAGTTTTATTACATTTGGAATAGTAGTATTATTGGATTATGATTATATACTTTATTCAAGGTATTACATTTGAGATTCATTGCAAATCTTAAATTAATTATTTACTTTGCAATACTAGTTAAACTGGATTTTGCATGAACAATATTATTTATATTTGATTATTTAAGAAAAATATAAACATTATTTAAATTTAAAGAAATATGTCAATATTATTGCAACATTAAATATTTTATGACGTATTATTGTCATAGATAACAATAACTTATGTCACCTATAGTGTGAGAATTTATATATCGTCACCTAAAATCAAATTTTTAACCATCTTTAGTGACATTTAAAAGTTTTTATGACGTTAGTTATATGGTAACAAATCGATGTTTCGTCACCTTAAAATAAATTTTAATTTTTTTAGTGACATTTGAGAAGTTTTTTACTAGCATATGTGACGAAAATATGTCACTTATAATTTGACGATTTAACATTTCGTCATGTAAAATTAAAATTATCACTATCTTTAGTGACATTTGAGATATTTTTTGACGTTACTTTACTATCATAGGTGACGATAATATATGTCACCTAAAGTGTGACGTCACTAATACTTATAATTTTATCACATATTCTGTGACGTTATCGGTATTTAGTGACGAATATTTGTATTAATTTATGACTTATTCGGACGTCACAAAAAAGTAATCATATCGTGACGTTATTTATTATCGTCACGTTAGATTCGTGAATAGGTGACGAAATATTCATATCGTCACATTTGACCTTTAGCGACGTGGCAAAGGTGACGAACGTCGTGACAACATAATTTTCGTCATAAAAATATATTGGTGAAGAAAAATTAATATTTTGTAACATTAGTTCATGCGTCACAAATTGCTAAATTTGTTGTAGTGAGCCTTCCTTCTAATCATGATAATAGTTTATTGCCTCTTAGCAGCATAGGCAACAAATATATCGGTGGCAACTCTCTACCATTATTTTTGGCCTTCTTTACCCTTGATGTTGCCCGAGCAACCTCTTCCTTCTGTTTCTCAATATCTTCTGCACCTTCAACCATATGTATGAAATAAAGGAAAAGGAAACACATCAAATGGCCAATACAAGGCACAGAACTCAAACAAAAACCCCTAACTCGAAAACCACGACAAAACATCCTTCACATTCGCCCAACTTGTAATAAAGACACTTAGTGCCTCGCCTAATAAAAACTCAAGAGGTAGAACAATCTCAAATACTCACCAAAATCATGAAGGAATTCCCCTAAAGAAACATTAAACTGCACATTATTAAACCCTTAAGGCTCTGCCCCTAACCAAACAATAATCCCTAATGATCCCCCTCGACCAACTCTTTCACATCTTGGCTGTGATTCATAAAGAACTTGCTCCATTTAAAAGGCACATAACAACACCTCTGAATTCACCCTAGGCCTAACAAAACTCTAAAGTACGTTAAAACCTCAATTAACATCATTCACGAAAATGGCAAAATACTTATCTTCATCAAGATGATTGCGTGGCTTGATACTTTTCACCTAGGCTCATGCCTTCCTCAACCTTAGTGTATACAACTTCCTGATCATGTTAAAGGGTGCTAGCTAATTACACCTCTCATAAGCCACAAAGTAAGTCACCAAATGAGCCCATCTATTGTTCGCCCAGTTGTGAAGCAGTAGCCCCCAAACCCTCTAAACACCTGGCGAAAAATGGATGATGAGGCATGTTAAAGCTAACTTTAAATTGCCAATTGTAGAAGCACACTTTATTCCCTAAAATAGTGTTCACCTAAAGATTAGGTTAAGGCAGTGTGCTATATAGATCTGAATCCAACTGCCATTCCAAACTACTTAGTAGTGAGTTTATGGCAGGCATCACTATTGTGCTTTTTTTCTCATCATGTTCCTAGCCACCTTCAGGAACTAAGGGGCCAACATTACTGGATTCCCTTCCTCGGGACCTGCATCTTCTTCCTTGTAAACACCAACTTGCTCCTCTTCGCCATTATCATTACCATCATTATTCCCTCATCCCCAATGACCCTTTGACCGCAACCGAGATCACCACTCTAGCCGTCGGCAAGCATAACATCTCTTATCATAGCAATGAAATTATCACTGTTATGGCTATCCTCGGTATTAGATTTCGATACATACCTGATAACTCTATTTTATAGAGTTATGTGTTTATTTTTCTTAACTATTGCTTAATTCTCTTGTAAAAATATTAATTTCCCCTCTAATTTGATCGATTTTCTCTAATTGTGTAAATAAATATTTTTTAGAAGAAATTAGATTAATTTGATGGCATTGGAGTTTACCCATGTAAAATGAGATTGAGTGTACTAAAAGAAAAACTCCATGCCACTAAAAGACAAAATAACAATAAAATTTATCTTTTAGTACAATTCACTTATTGCCACCTAGCATGCTACATGACTTTATTTCATTCACTCTTAAAAGAGGATAACAAGTTTTCACATGGACTTCACATAGGTTAGAGACTTAGGATAACACTTGGACAAGAAGACAAAAAGGTGGTTAAGGAGCTTTGATGATGTGAAAATATCTTCCATGAAGACTTAATAAAATTAAGACAATTGGCATTAATTGCCAACTCACCATACTTGTCATTTTACCTTTTTACTGTTAACTTCCCTGTGTATATAAACAAAATGATGGGAATTGAGAGAGGGCTCAACTACCATTAGGATTTTAGGATTATTTTCAAGCCTTCTTTAATGTTTTTAATAGTTTAGGGTAGCCACCAATTTATTTTCTAAGTACCTTTGAAATTTCTATTGTTAATTTACTTGTTTTTTTTTTTTTTACATTTCAAGTTCAATCTTTACTTTAGTCTTGCATTTCAATTATGTTCTTTAAATTCTAGCATTTAATCTCATCTTCTACTCTTTTCTTATCTTCCATTTCAGTTTATGTTTGAGTTTTATGGACATAGGAGTTTAAGAGGTTGAAAAATTACCTTTACAACTTTTTTGTTTAAGCTTGATCCACATTAATTTTCTAGGTTATTTTTCATTACTATTTTGGTTTGTCAAGGCTGTTTGGGTTGTGTGGTAGTTATCGAGACCAACATTATAAATTCTCACTCAAAAATAAATTAAAACTGTAGTATATATGAGCAAGGTTGTTTCCCACAGAGATTGGTTAGATTTATTTTTCTGCAAAAGATTTAAAAAGGAAAATATGTTTAGGGATTTGTTATAATGAAAAGAAAAATTAATATAGAAAAGAGAAATCACTATGTAAAATGTTGGAAGAAAATCAATATTATGAAGCATCCAGCCGCAGGAATAATTTTAGAATGAGTTCATGGAATTGATCATTGATGCAAAGATGAGTTCTTTTAATTTTGGCCAAATTGGTTATGATTATTGGTACTACCGAACAACTTGTCCCTCCTTATTTCTTCGATCATCATGATACGATCTCTAATTATTTCTCTTGTCAGTTAAACAACCTTATATACGATCTTAAGATTTAATTTACCAACAGCATTAAAAACTAGAGAGAGTACCAATTCTAACCAATAAACACACATGTAGGTTCACTTAAATTAGATTATACATCTCCATAACATAGAATTGAAAACCTCTCTGTAATCAATTATATTATTTACCACTTATATTAGAATTCTTAAACAATTACAAATTCAAATTTTTAATTGGTGATATATTATATTGACAATTGAACAAAGAGCCATTTTTGCACAATCAATCAAAACAATAATTTCAATAAGTATAGAAGATATATAAATAGTAAATATATAAAAGAACAAGATAAAACTAATTAGATCTCACAATTCTTGAAGAACCCAAAACTTTAATTATCCTTTGGCTGGACTAAATAATTTAGCAAGCAATAAGTTGAAAGAAAAAACACCAAAGAAATTTTCAATTGCCTAAAGAAAAATAAAATATAGAATTGTGTGTCTATGATGATGATCCTCCTCTGCCTTCCCCTCTCTTAGTCTATATATACTAAATATCCTAACGCAGAATCTTTTTCCAAAGGAAACTTCTCTGATTGAGTTTAATTACAATTAAACTTCTTTCCTTTTTCAACCACTAATTGCTTTTTGCCAAAGATAGCCAATTCATATCTCTTCCTTAATAAATAAAATCTTCCACTTGTCATCTTTAGACTGGTTAAGTCAAATTCAGCTACAGGTGATGGAGCTTGACTTGAATTCACTTATTTGAGTTGCAATTCTTGTCACTGCTTTAGACGTGCCTACGTGTCACGACCCAAAACTACCCAAAAATCAGAGTTAATTTTTCGCGTTTTGTTATTTTCTTTCATGCTTACCTGTCCTCTGATCGTGACCACACTCCACTAACAAATTGGGTTGTGCGTTAATGCCAGTCCCACCATTCATTTACCATATAACTTAATTCTTTCTCAGTCATTTATAAGTATTTACAATATTTATACACCCCTTAAAGTTACTTACAAACATGTTATTGTGCTATGCTTATTTAGATACAATATGTACAAGTGTGTATACCTTAAATGATGGGCAGCAGCGGATATCCGGAATGCAGTACTGAGTCGCCTCAACGTCTACTGGAGATTATCTGTGGGAGAAAATGAAAGGGGTGAGCACATCAAGCTCAGTAAGGCAATCCTACGAATAAGTAGGTAACCATACTACCTACATGAACGTGGTGCCATGCATAAACCACCCTTTCTCCACACATTTTAAAACAGATGATATGAGTTATGATGTTATGTAAAACACGTTCGCATGGAAAATTCAACATGCAACTCATTTTAAATAATTTCTTTCTCATTTAAAAATTTCACAATAAAGTCAGGACTCGACCCCTCCTTCGGGTGATCCTGACTCACAGAAAACCATGAAAATCGATTTACATCACACATGGGTTTAAAAAGCATGGAAATAGCATCATGCAAATTTAGTTTAAAACCCAGTTTCAAACATCGTCAAGATCATCAACATGCGAGACTAGGCAACGTCTGTATATCGACAATAACCAGGACTATGGCCATGTGTGTCCTCGGGAGTTCCTCTACTACACGGATCCTAGTGTGCGGGTTCTCACCATGATCGGGAACCGTCCGGGAGGTGGGTCATGCCATCTTGTCGGTCTTATCCGATCCCATGCATCCGAAGATGCTGCATCCGAAGATGCCGTATCCGAAGATACCACACGGTACATCATACTCCATGCTACTTGCACGATACATCGTACTCCGTGGACCCCCAGCCTTATCCCTCTTTCGGGCTCATCAGCTGGACCTCCAACCCTTATCCCTCTTTCGGGCTCATCAGGTTGTTTTAACATTAAAACGTATTGCCATGTCTCAAAACGCACGTGCGAGCCTATTTAATCGGTGACACATAGTCTATCCGATGCTCCAAGCACGGTTCATCACATGTTCTCATAAAATCAGTGCGAGCAATGCTCAGTACTCTCATCAAATCAAGTAAAACTAGTGCGAGCTAGGCTCTAACACTCTGTCTCAAAAATCATATAAAAATATGGTGCGAGTTAGACTCTAGCACCCTGTCATGAAAATCATATATATATATATATATATATATATATAAAATCTGGTGCGAGTTGGACTCCAACACCTATGCATGTAAAACTCTAGTGCGAGCTCTTGCTCCAGCACTAATGCATGCATCACACAAATCAAAATATCGTGCGAGCTGAGCTCTAGCACGTCACATGTCAATAAAAACACGTAGGCGGCTTTGTTTCCTCAAAACAGTTTTTCAAAACAATTATATCGTTGAAAGTATGCAATGCTGTGCATTTTCTTTCAAGGTTAGCCAGCCTATTCATGCATGCATTAAAATGTCTCCAGAACGAGCAGAAACCTCTTGTTCTTGCTCCTCCCAAATTTTTTCTAAATTTGTAAATTTTTATCCTTAACAAGGGTATTTTGGTAATTTGCCCATTCGGGGCACTAAAATTATTATTTGACCTCTAGACCCTTCAGATAATTTTTAAAGACTGCAAATGAACTTAAAATTTCGTACAAGTTACCTCTAGCAGTCCGCAGAATTCCCTTACCTTATTTTTCTGTAGAGTCTGAAGCCTTTTCCACTGTTGTCTCGTCGCGCAGTCCGATATGCTCCCAATCAAACCTCCGAAACTGCTTATAATTATTCCTCAGGTCAGATAACAAACAATTTAATTGTATTTCCTATTTTCTGGGCTTAATTTAAATCATTGGGCCCATTTACCCCTATTGGGCCCCATTGCACCTTAATGGGCCTTAATCGGCCTAAAGCCCGTTTTCCACTTAATTTCCACATTATCGAGGCCTATTGGGCTCATTGGGCCACTAATAATTTATTGAGCCTCGTTCTAACCCTCGAATATCTCAATTTAGTATTTACGACAATTTATCTAAATTTCTAAAATTTAATTCAATTTATGCAGAAATTAAATTCATATCACGCATAACGAGGTAATTGTCATAAATAAGGGTTACATACTCGAGATTCCATGCTAGTACGTAAATCGAGATTGTCTCGAGCTCTCGTTGGATGTCAATTGTCGAGCTACACAATTTCATAATTTTTTGGGTAAATTTTCAGTCGAAATTAATTAAATAAAATATTCTAAAATTTAAATCGGTCAATTCGACCGCTTAGCGACTTACCCGAAGCTCGATTACATCACTGAAATTTTCTCCAATTTTTTCTCTTTTTCTTTTTCCCTTTTTCTTCCTTTTTTTCTCTCTTTTTGGCTGAACCGGTTCAGTCCGGTTCAGACCGGTTTCGACCATCGGTTCACCCCGGTTCACTCCGGTTCACCACCTTGCTGACCGGTTCTCCGTCGGCTTTCACCGCCAGCAGCTCCGCTAGGTCGTCCGCATCACAGATCTGCTCTCGGTTTCACCCAAGTCCGCCGGAAAGTCGCCGGTCCTGCTGTTCTCTTTTCTGTCGTCGAAACCCATTTTTTCCCTTGGCCGTCGTCAACGATTCCCGCCGTTTCGTTGGCTGCTACTGGTGCAGAAAGAACCGCTGTCGCCTGGGCTTTCAGAATCGGGCCTTAGTTCCGCCTGAATCGCCGCCGTTCGCCGCCGGTGACCATTTCTTTCCCGCGGCCTTCTCCTCCGTTTTTCGGCGTTCTCCGGCGTTCCCACGGCGCGTCGTCGCCGCTAATAGGTAGCCTGAGGTCGGGCTGCCTTCACCGGCCCTAGCCTGGGGTCCCTGGCCGCCGGTGGCTCGTCGGACTTCCTCGGTTGCCGTTTTCATTTTCTGCTTCTCGCGATTTCGTTTCAGTTTTCTCTCTCCCCGATTTGTTTCAATCTGATTCCCCTTTTTTTTTTTCAATTTACTAATTTATTTTTATTTATTATTTTAATCATTAAAATACATTAAAAATACCCAAATATCCCTTAAAATATCCTTAAAATTATTATTAAATTCTAAATTCATTTATTTAATTTTATTTAATTTATTTAATTTATTTTAACCCTTTTTCGAGTATAATTTCTTCGTATTTTTGGGATATTGTCCCAAATGACTTTTTGGTATATTTTTCGATTATTTTCAGGATTATTTTTCTGAACTAAAAATTTTGAATTAATCTCGAACAGGTGTAAGGGTAAAATGGTCAAAAGACCGAAAGTCGGTATAATTTCGATGAGGAAATTTAATTAAAAATAATGGATTAAGAAATCTTGGTCAATAAAGGTGAAATAAATTTATTCTGGATTAAATTGATCAAGATATTAATTTATTGGAATTAATCCGGATTAATCGAAATTTTTAGTTCAGAAAAATAATCCCGAAAATAATCGAAAAATATACCGAAAAGTCATTCGGGACGATATCCCGAAAATACGGAGAAATTATACCCGAAAAAGGGTTAAAATAAATTAAATAAATTAAATAAAATTAAATAAATGAATTTAGAATTTAATAATAATTTTAAAGATATTTTAAGGGATATTTGGGTATTTTTAATGTATTTTAATGATTAATTTGAGTCAAATTCAGAAGGGTACAGTGATAGAGTTCACAGAGCGTGATGATGATTTACAGAGAGGTTCAGAGACAGTATAAGTGCTCCCCAGGACCACAGTTGATGGGATAGTAATATTGTCAGAAGCTCACTCTTTGGGATATACGGTGCATACGAAAAGTAAAGAATATATCAAAATCTCGAAAAGGGTATTGGTGGTCAGATGTGAAAAGAGATGGTAGAGATTGTTGGAAAAGTGCCTAGTGTGTCAGCAGAATAAGGTAGAGTATTAAAAGTCTGCAGAGTTATTGCAGTCTCTACCTATATCGACACGGCACGAAAAATGAGAGCAAGTCTCCATGAATGTCGTGATGGGTTACAGAGAACCCAGGTGAATCACGAGGCTATTTGGATGATAGTCGAGAGAGTGACTAAGCCTATCCACCTTCTGGTTATGAAATCCCCAAATACTCATAGTGTATATGAGGATTTATGTGTAAGGAAGATTATGGAACATTAAGTAGCGTTCCAGTGAGCATGGTATCATATAGGGATTCCCGCTTCACTTCCTACCTCTGAGGATATTTTTTTCAGGAAGCTATGAGAACCCGACTGAGTATTAGCACAGCTTTCCATCCTCAGACAGATGGTCAGTCAGAGAGGACTGTACAGGTTCTGGAGGATCCGATGAAAGCGTGTGCCCTTGATTTTTATGCTCCTGGAATGATCAGTTGTTACAAATCGAATTCGCCAATAGTGACAGTTGCCACTTGAGTATCGGGATAACAAGATCTGAGACAGTGTATGGCTGTATGGGTTGTTCCCCAAATTGGATAAGAAAAGTGGGTGACAGATAGAATTATTTTCGACTTTGGATAATAGGTCTCTGAGGATGTTTAGTTAAGGATGAGAGATTAAGAAACACCTCAGAGCAGATAGAAAAGCATTGGAATTCACTGAGGGTGAATTAGTATGATTGAAATGTTTCTTGTCCTAAGAGAATAAGGACATAGCGAACCTTTGGAAGAAGGTAAATTGAGTTTCGCTGGATTGAATCTTTTGAGAGATTGGACAAGTGGACGATAAGACCTGTAGGTTGGCGTGATCACTTAAATAAACAGGCACCCACAATGTGTCCCATTTTTTTATGCTTCGAAAATACTATCCAGATCCAGCATAGGTGATAGGATATGAGATCCAACAGTTCAGCTTAATGCAAATATAAGTATATTGAAGAAGTTGATTCGGGCATTAAACAGGAAAGAGAAAGTGTTGAGGTTTAAGACGATCTCTCTAATTAAAGTCCTTTGGTAGTATTACACTCCGAAAAAAGGTCACATGAGATTTAAAAAGTATGATACAATTGATGTACCCGGAGTAGTCTATGGACTCATATGAATTGGTTCTAATTTGGAGGACCAAATTCCTTAAGTGGGGGAGATTATGTAAGCCCCGAATTTAATTAAAATACGAAATGAATGAGTATTCGTGAGGGGAAGCAGGCCATGAGGGCTAGAGTACCCGAATGAAACAAAGCCGTGCGGGCTTTGGCCCAAAGCGGACAATACGTGGATGTTGTGGAGTAGCGCTGTCTGCCCTTGGAGTTATCCAACAGGCCCAAAAGTCTACCAGTGAGGTAGTGAGGGTGAGGATAGCGGCCTTGTGGGGATGTAAAGCGGGCTCTGACACTACGCCTAATACCAAGACATCTTCTGATTTTGTGACTTGATCAAAATTTGCAATTTTAGTCCATTTTGCTCCTATTCCTTCATCCACAATACAAAATACCAAATATAAGTCAAATCCAAAAATTAAGCATATAAAAGAATTTAAATCATGAGAAAATATGATAATTAATATACTTAATATACAACCTATCATTGTGTTTCAATTGTTTTTTAGGTTTATTTTCATGTTTAAATTCATTTTATTAAAGTTTATAAAGTTAAAAATGGTTTTCATAACTTAGATGCTAGTGATTTTACCTAGTTTTCATCTTAGGATTTCATTTGTTTCATTTTTTTTTTTTTGAAAAATTTTTGGTAATCTGTTTGGGAGTTTTAAGTTGCTACGTAGTGTGTTTTAAATGTCCATTTAGTTAGTTTAAAGTCATATTTACATCATATTTACATTGGGTAATTTTTAAGACTCATTTAAAGTAGTTACCATGCATTTTTCTTCTCATTGTGGCATTACTTTTGGGACATTCCTTATCTATTATTTCATGCTTTATCTTATGTTATTTAGTTGCATTTAGAACATATTAAATCATAGATTAATTATGTAAATTTTAGGGATGCATTAGTATAGGTTTCATAAGCATTTTAGTTCTTCTTTCAAATTCTGCTGTTTGGCGTCAATTACATGTTCTATTAGTCTATTGTTTTGTGTTGTTTCTAGTGTCATTTAGTGAGTATTATGTCCTATTAGGTTCATATATTTATTGGGTAATTTTTAGGAATTAATTAGATGAGTCTTTATTGATATTCATAACATTTGGCCGATTTCTTCCTAGCATTAGGTGTTAGTTTCAAGTTCTGTCTAGGCGTTTTGTAGCTACTGTTTTATCATTTAAAAGGTCATTTAAGTAGAATGAATTCATATTAGGATCATGCATCAAGTAGGAAATTTTTAAGACTCAATTGGTTTAGCTTTTATTGCATTTACATGGCATTTTTAGCACTTTATTTCCTGCTGATTGGCGTTAGTTGTAGGCATTTTTTGGCTGCGGTTTTGTAGCTTATTTAGGGTCATTTAGTGAGATTTAATCGTTTAAGAATCATGCATTTAGTGAGAAATTTATTAGGGCATTTGTCATTGCATTTTTAGGAATTTATTAAAGCATTTATCATTGCATTTTCATGGCATTTTGCATGTATCAGTTAGCTTTAGGCGTGATTGTCTAGGTTCCATTTAGTAGCTGTTTTGGTTAGTTTTAGGTGTCATTTAATGGATTCTTAAGTCACTTTTAGGTTATACATTTAGTGGTTAAAGTGTAGTTAGTGTTAGAATTAAATTCCATATCATTTCCATTGCATTTAGGATTTTATTTTCATTATTTTTCAATTCTGTCCAAGGTTATTTTTGCTACTATCCAACCTTGTTTGTGCACAAATTTTAATGTTTTTCATGTGTCTTAGGGTAGTATAAATATAGGTTAAGGGTTAAGTAAAGTTTGATTAAGTTTTAGTAACATTTGCATTAGCATTTCCCTGCATTAGTTAAGCGTTTTTGCATTTACATATTTTTGGTTTTTAGGGGTTGTTTTAGGTGCATGTTAATTACTATTTTAAGCATTCATTTGTACTAGATAAGAGTTTAAGTCGTGCATTTAGAATTAGTTTAGGGTTAGGATACATTTTATGCATAATTAGCATTTATTTCATTTTAATTTTGAAAATTCCATAAGATTTTAGTTTTCATGCATCATTTTAGTGTTATTAGTTTGTTTAGGAGCTGTTTAATTAGTTTTAGGGTCATTTAGGGTTAGACTTAATTTAGAATTTACATTTTAGGGCATTTTAGGGCTAGAATTATCATTTAGGATTTTTAAAATTTTTATTAGGATTTTATTTTATCATGCATTAGTTTAGGTTATTTTCCATTTTTATTTCATTTAATTAAATTAGATGCATACATTTTTTATTTCATCTTAGGATTTTCAAAATTTATTTTTATTATTTGCATTTTAAGCTCATATTTTTTATTATTTGCATTTTTAGCCTATTTTCATTATTGATTTTGATTTTGTTATTTTTCTTTTAATTTGCTATTTGGGTTTTGTAAGTATTTCTATTTTTATTTTTTTAGTATATTTATTTTAATTTATATTATTATTTTTATTTTTCATGTAATTAGCCTTAATAGATTAATTTTTTTCATAATTTATTAAAATATTCCTAGTATGTAATTATCTATTAATCATTTAGTCTAACTAATATCTATGAAACAATATTCTAAAATTTCAATTTTTATATTACTTGTACTAGCTGTGAACTTGTAGTAGATACCATCACCACTATCGGACCCCTCATTTTTGCAATTTCCTCCACTCCATCTTTGCCGTTTCAGCCTCCATAAGAATCACTACTGAGGCCATAGCATCCGCCTCCTCCTTCATCGCGCATCCCATCACTTCCTCATTGTCAGCCTCCGATTCCGACACTGCAAAAATAATCGTTCTCCTCTTCACCATGTTTTACCAGACAAACAAAACATTAACAATCAAAGAAGAGAAGTACTCACCCCTGTCTTCACCTAAAATCGATCTTAAGTCTGGAAAATCACACCGTTGAAACACCACGACCACCGTTGAAACAGTATGACCATCGCTACTTAAGTCACCTGCAACATAAATGATAACCTAGAGCAAATGTCAAACAGGAGCAAACAACGCAGAAGAGAATAAACCCTGAAAAACTCTCCAAGTCCTAGAATACATAGTCACAACCACAAAAGGCAAAATGGTCCTAGGACCTGTACTGCCAAGGAAAAAACTGTCAGAAGACCCGTACTACCTTTGAGTTCCGTACCCTGACGCAACTGCACAGCTGGTCACCGTCCTCCACGTGGTGCGTCATTTATTAGCGCATACACTCAACCGTCGGCCACCCCATGTGGCAATAGCATACTCGACACGCGCCTGCAGCAACCATAGTACAACCCGCACCTGTAGCTTTCACCCTAAAATTCAAAATTTTCAGGATTTTGAAATTTATGAACTCCTTAACTAGCGAAGACATTAGCCACTCGCCATCAGCTACTCACCAGCAAATCACTCCTAGGCCCAATACATTCCACCTCTCATTTAGTACAGGAACTCTGCTCTAGCACAGCTTACAGGTCCACTTCACTCTCAAGCTCCGACTCTTGGGCCGGCACTTTATACTTGTCATCGAGCTAAGCGGGGTAATTGTTAGGCCTTAACCATAAAGTCCAAGATTCTTCAGCCCATCTTGGGCGAATAGATCTTGATAGGCCTATGTGCTGAGAAACCCAAAGAATAGATATCAGTCGAGTCGGGTGAGTAGGCATTACACATCAAGCAAATTCAACTCGCCTAAATAAACCCAATTCCCTCAGCAGACAATTCGGTACATAGTGGCATTTGACCACCTATTAAATTGATAGACATGTATTCAATCAAAATAGAGAATGCCCGCTTTGTCATGTAGTTCTGGCACGTACCACATGCAAATATAAAAATGAGGCAAAAAGGAGAGAAGAGATTTCAATTTTCCACCCTCACACAACATACTCAATTCAACGCAACTCCTTATGAGTTGGTAAACTCTTTCAATACTTTATATCTCCGTTGTTAACCTTTCTTTAAGATCCTCCACTGTGAGCTTGATATTACACTGGAGCTCTCATCTTTACTCCGACCATTATTGTCTTCTTCTCCTCTGTCTTCGTATACCTATCCAGAAAAGGTCCTATGTATTATTTCAAAGGGAGATCTCATCTCATTGTTGTAAGTCCCAGAAAAAGTACTTTTTGGAGAAGGACCAAAGCTTTTTAATCCACTGCATTTGATCTTCTTTTCTTACTCTTTTAATTGTTTTATTTACTTATCCTTGTTTTTATTACTTAGAATTGTTTTATTTCTCGTGCTTATCTTTCAATTTTGTTTAAAAATTTTAAAAAACCAATTTACACCTTGGTTTCATTCATTACTTTAAGGCAACAGCTTGGAGAGCTGTACACATGGTAGGTGAGATGTTTGCATTGGGAACATGCAAACGAGTCCCAGAGAAGCATCGATTTGTCCAGTTGGTTAGTTCCACCATCCTACGTTCTTAGAAGAAGCAGCAGGGCAATTTTTTATTTAAATTCTGAAATTATGTGGCGTGAAAAAAAAATGATGATCAGATATACAAATGATTTGTCCTTGTTGATTGCTATGACTAGAGTGGAACAGACAGTCCCTTGAATGCTGAGATAAGGCTATTTATTGGGATTGACTGTAACCGTGGATTTAAGGAATTAATAATGTTATATTATCGATGAGAGTATATGTTGGAATGGTTCATAACATTACTGATTTAGCCTCCACCCGAGAGAGTTGTCAGTTTATACAAGTCAAGAAAGCAACCACTTATCTAACTCATAATTTGGAGGTAACTGGTCAATTTATTGTTGGAGCAGCCAAGGAGACACTTCTTTCTTTTATGATGTATCCGAAATTGAATTCTAATTAGTTTTGAATGAAAAATTTTCATTTTTACTAAACAATGAAAGATATTAACTTATTTTAGAATATTTTAAAAAGCGACTTTTTAGGTATTATTAGTTTATATTTATATATCAATTAATATATTTATATATCAATAAATATATATATTTATATAAAATAATTTTTATTAGAAACTTTATCATATAAGTTTTTGAATTTATGAGTGTTGTTGTCCAACAAAATGGTGACGTATTGCTGACGTTCTCGTTTTGATTTTCGTGTCACGTGTTATCAAATCGATCTTCGTGCCACGTGTTACCAAAAACTCTGTAAGAAAAAGAATGATCAGAGAGACGCAGGAGTTCTCTCTGCGTAAGCACTCCGATATTTAAGTCAGAAGGAAATTTTGATAAGGTTTCTGTAGAGAAAATAGAAACTTAGGTTTTTAAGTCATACATGACCCCTATTTATAGAGATTTATTATGTCAGTAATTACGTATGTATCTTTGGATTAAATGTCTTTTTTGTTTTATTTATGTCTCCTGTTACATTGTTTCCAAGGCGGTAGACCCGGTTCTCCACTTGTTTTTTTCATGCGCCACGTGGCGCACTTTATTATTTATTATTTTTATTTTTATTTTTGCTTTTATCATGCACAACAATGTGCAACCAAACTTTTTCTTTCTAATTTTTCTTTTATATTTTGCATATTTCAATATAGTAAAATAAGAAATTTTCTTTACCCATCTAAATTTGAAATAGAGATTTGATTTTCTTAATATTTTTCCTTATAAAAAGAAAGTAAGATAATATATAGTTAATTTTAATTTAAGATAATAAATTGAAAAAATTGGAAAAGATAATTTTTTTATTTTAAAGAAATTGAAAAAAAGATAATTGATTTTTTAAAAAAATTTAACCTATATGGTAGACTAACCTTTATAGGTAATTTTAATTTAAGATACATAAGAAAAGAAATTGAAAAACATAATTCATTTTTTAATTTTAAAAATTTTGAAAAAAAAGAATAATATTTTTTAATTTTAATTTATATGAGTTAAGAATTTAAAAAGAGATAATTATTTTTTTTAGTTTTAATATGTTTAAAATAATATACATGTCAAAAGTTCAAATTATCTACGTAGGATATTATCCTTTTGGTCAAAAGTTTTTGCTTTTATATATTTATATTATAATATAATTTTTATTTAAAACTTTATAATTTAAAATTCAAATTTATGACCAACCCAAAATTTTTCTCTTTGATATTTTTTTCTTCATACATATTTGTATATTTCAATACAATAAAATAGGAAAATATCATTTCCCACCTAAATTAAAAAAGTATGATTGCTTTTTTTAATATTAATACATGTAATAAGAATGTAAGATATATAGGTAATTTTAATTTAAAATAATAAATTGAAAACAATTTGAATAAAGAAATTAAAAAAGATGATAATTTATCTTTTTAATTTTAAAGAAATTAAAAATATAACTTATTTTTTTAAGTTTAATATATATGGGTAATGAATTTAAAACAAATTATTGAGTTTTTAATTTTAATAAATTTAAATAAATTATCTACGTAAAAAATTTTACTTTTTGCCCAAAACATTAGCTTTTATATATTTATATAAGACTAGAATAATTCTAATGAATATTACTTGAAAGACATGTAATTAATATCATAAAATTATTTTCATCAAATCAATTATGTTTAACTGAATTAACTCAAATTATTATGATGAAAATAAAATATTGACTTATAAAAAAATATACATAATAAAAATTAAATTTTATCTTGAAAGATATAGAAAGGAAAAAAAAAACAACTATCAAATATGTATTATAATTTTTATTGTATATAAATTTTTAATCTAAAATCCTTAATGTCATATTCTCTTCTCGCTATATTTAATTTTTTTTTTATTCATAGGAGATACAAATGAGAAATGGCCAATGGAAAATTGAAGCTCGGATTTAATTCATTCTAAAGAGAGATAACAACTATTAAGTCAAATCTTACTTGTTTGACTACATTTTACTTTAGCGCCACAATTTGCATCTAAACACAAATTCAACTATTTATTTAAATTCATCGCTACATGAATGCAATACATAATTTCACTATGAGGGGGCATTTGGTTCACGAAATTTAGGATTCCTCCAAGGAATTTATTGTTCATAAATGTTTAACATTGTTAAATTGTACAATTTTCCCTTAATCCGAAATCCTAAATTCTCAATTCTGTCAAAATGGGGGAAAATAAGGGGGAAAGCAATACCCTCCTTCCTATTAGGTAATTTTATTTTCCTTAAGAAATCCTTTTTTTGTTCTAAGTTTAACTTTAATCTCTTTTATATTTGATTCAACATTACCCTTTATCATCAAAGATATTACATCTTAAATAATTATTTATATTAAAATAAATAAATAAATTAACATTATAAACAATTAAATAAGTAGTTTAGATTTAATTATGCCGATTTATTTCTTAAAAATTACAGTCCTAAATAAAACACTTATTAAAAATCCTTTGTTTCTTTTTAATCATTAAAAACTCTTTCTTAGTTACAATATAATGGTTACTTTCTTTGCATCTAAATATGATTTATAAGTTTGCAAATATCAAAGTAACATTTCTTAACTAAACTGGTGATTGATAAATGTTATGGTCACTTATAATTGCATTTTGTGTCTATTTTACCTATGAATATCGTATAAAAAAATGGATCAATTAAATAAATATGTTAACTTAGTAAATATATTAATTGATATCTTATAATTACAAATGAATAGCTAATTAATTAACTAAATCAAAATAATTTACATATTAAACATCTTATAAAAATAGACCAAATAAATAAATATAAATAGATTAATTGACATCTTACAAATTAATAATTTAACTAATTAAACAAATAAAAATAACTTACATATTAAATATCCTATAAACAAATAGACTAATTAATTAACATGTGTTGAATAAATTAATTAACATTTGTTAAATGAATAAGCTTAAATAATAAATAAATATATAAATAAAAAAATATGTTAACCATAACTTCCATAAAAATGTTATTAACTTTAAATCAACTATTTATTCACTTTAATACAATATGGTAATACAGTAAAATGTGTCGTTTAGTAATCTTAAATTCCTTGAACATATAAAAATCAAACATTTCCCCTAATGCAACCAAACGAACGAATTTAATCCTCCCAGAAATTTGTCAAATAAAATGATTTAGGGGTAAAATGATACTGAAAGGGAATTTTAGTTTCTGCAAACCAAACGACCTTTTACTGTAATTAATCTCATTGTCATTGTTATTTTTAATCTTAATGAAACCAGCTTAACCGTCAATTGGAGTTAGCTCACCCTTGCGTGATCACAACTCTTTTGTCCCGTCTATTATAGCATGTGTGTCGCCTAGGGCATAAGAAGCATGACGACTTGACGTTATCTTCACCTTCCTTTGGCTTATAATCAGCAGTTTGCTTAGGGTTCCAAACTTAACAGTGACAACAAAACACGAGGGTTGTGCTCGTTGCAAGACTTAACACAACACCATATAGCACGAGCTAACAACATCTGTCATGCCCCGAAAACGTGGAAATATGAGTTAATTTTAACTTAATTTCTTATTTAAGTTGCATTCTTGTCAGTGCCGATTACTTAACCTTTCATTTTACAGAAATTCACTGGCATAACGGCTTATTTATGAACTTACATCCCTGCAATGTTTCAAACACAGTTTGTATCCGCAACCAGTTGATTTTAACCTCTTTCCATAATTAATAGTGATTCTCGTAACCATTACATTTTATTATACAAACTGTAAGTTAATAACTTTACATACATACTTGCCTAGATTACATCCCAAAATATTCTTTACAATCCATTGTCTATGCTATACAAGATGTCTGGTAATTAATACAATAGTATACTTTTCCGTGTACTGGAGGTAACTTGGGGAGAGTATCATATCCACCAGCCTATGTCAAACTACACGGCAGGTGTAAAAAGTGATCACTGCAAATAGTCTGAAAAAGTACAGAAAGGGGTGAGCTCTTCAAGCCTAGTAAAAAATACGTTTAAAATAGTTTCAATGTGACAGTATGCTAAAACTGAATACCTTTGCACAAACCTTTGGTATATATATATGCTTACTTAAAAGGTAAGTCAAACAATTTTCAAATCACATAAATCACATATCACCAACATTTTACTTTTCTTTCGAAGTCATACAGAATCTATTACGGAGACTAGACTAATACACATAGTAAGCATAAGTCATTTTCATACAATCTCAACCTCCAAAGAGGGAGTTAAACAAACAGAGTACCGATGACTATGGTAAGGGAACTGTAGACTGGACCGGGGTCGTACAACGCTTTACGCCACTAAGGACCAAATGAACAATGCACGAAGTGGCGAAAGATAAGGCATCGAGTGGGCAACACATGCACAATGTGGTTAAACATGCACCATAAAGGATTGAACATGCACGATGTGGCTTAAGACAAGCACCACGAAGGACCAAACTCCACATGGGCCATACATGACAGATATCATGGACTACATGTTACCATTGTCTCAAAACGAAACTTACAAATCCTTTTTCGGGCTTGTTAACTACATACTAGCAAAACCGAGTTTTATATTTCAAAATGGTCGCGTCCTAGCTACCTAGACGTGTAAATCGCAAGTGCACATGTCGCACAAGTAATAACGAGAATTGAGTCCCAGATTATCGTACCACAGAGAAACATAGTTAGCCTAACTAAGTACTAGTTAATTTCACCCTAAGTATATTTTAGAAAATTATGAATATTAAGAGGGTGATTTACAAGGTTTAAATTGAAAATATTGGAAAGTAAGGAAAATAATAGAAACAAAAAAATAAATAAAATAAACAAAATAGAGCAAAAATTACTCACGGAACTCTAAGTAAATAAAGCGATAATCTGCAAAATAAAAATACTGAAATTAGAATTAATTAGTGTAAATGGACTAAATATGCAAATAAGAAAATAAGGAAATGAAAATAAATAGATTAAAACTAGAAAATTCTAATATGAAAATAAAATTTGCATGTGATTAATCAAATTAATTAAAAAAATAAAAATGCAAAATAATCTAACCTAAGGCCTAATGGAATAAAATTCTAATAAAAATTCTAAAAATTCCTAAGTATAACTTTAAACCTAAATGGCTAAATTGGTAACTGAAATTATATCAAGCTATAAATAATTACTAACTTAATAAAATGCCTAAATTAAATATAAAATCTACTCTAATTGATGCATGAGAAATAATTAAATCCTAAATATATGCATGAAAATGATTAAATTAAAATTTCAATTGCATAAAAAAAAGAAACTAAAATTTAATCTAAACTAAAATCTAAAACTCTTAAATCTAATAATCTTAGACATATGCAAATTAATTAAACTATTAAAATATTATCTAAACTAATTAAAAAGTATACTAAATTAAAATAATACTAAACTACTAATAATAAACTCTTAAACTAATGCAAACAACACTTCAAAATAAAATATAAGCATTAAAACGCAGCCATGCACTGCTCTGCCAACAATGCCGCCATATTCCTGCTCTGCTCAAACAGCTCTTGCACCGCACAGACATTCCAGCACTGTAAGCTGCAGCTTCAACAACGTACTCCAACATTCAATCCATGCATCAGCCTCGCCTTATGCTACATTCCATTCACGCCAGCTTCAGTATAGAAACGCAGCAAAATTCCTGCACTATGCTCCCTTCTGCTCCACATGTCCTTGAATGTCAGCCACACTCTTTAACAACAAAACAGATTAGTACCAGCCCACACAGCCACATGCCACGTCCAACTTCCTCTATGCTTCAGCACTGACAATCACTGCCTCGGCTTTGCTTGTGTTAGACAGTAATAGTGCTACCTGTACTCCACATAACACTATTATGCCCGTGAACATAGCAAGCCAACACGTACCAACAATCCTGCAATCACCTTAAAAGCAGCATGAAGCAGAACCCGGTCAGTTTAAAAATCAGCAATAGAGAGATAAGCTGAAGACGGGAGAAGCATAACAGAAAAATTGAAAATAAAAATTCTTGAGTGCAAATGATGAACACATGAAACAGATAAAAGAAAGGCAATCTATGCAGAATTAAAAAGAACAAAAATGGAATCGTGCACAGAAAACCAAAGCAGGAAAGAATAAATATTATTAAAATAGTAAATTGTCAACAAAACAAGGCAGAACAGAGGAGGAAATTTGGCCCCTGTCCGCTGTAACACTACACTCATATTGTGGTTCAGCTGCTGGAAACATTCTCTGCAACATCCTGCGCTAGCCACGTTTCCTGCTTCACACCCGCTTTACCTTGCAGCAACCTGCAGTGAACCATGCAGTCCAGCATATCTCCTCTGCTTTTGTTATGCACAGACCAGCACCTGTAATAACAGACACTGCAGCATGTCTCTCTAATGTCCCTTTGTTTCAAGCAAGTAGCCTTGTACGACCA
Organism: Firmiana major; assembly: GCA_033439115.1. Lineage (NCBI taxonomy): Eukaryota > Viridiplantae > Streptophyta > Magnoliopsida > Malvales > Malvaceae > Firmiana > Firmiana major. The sequence goes on from CM065912.1 coordinate 7,064,909, forward strand.
CGAAAGCAATAACACAGGTGAGGATAGTCATGTCCGATGCTTCCGGCAAACTTCAGTGCAAAAATGATGAAGAAACTTGAAGACAAGGTAGACAACTAAAGAAAATCGGGAATAAGAAACGAGCTTTATCACACAGCTCAGCTCTTACTCTTCTCACGTACAACAGCAACTACTTACACAAATAAAGCTTGACATAATGTAATGGAAATTGCAGCAGCAAAGTGTGAAGAAAATAAACACAGTCAAGTGGACGAAAGAAGCAGGCAGCTGTCACCCAGCCAAGAACCGATCAACAACGTCTAAGACCAAAAGAACCAGCAAAACCGGATGATGCAAAAGTTCAAACAGTGAGCAAGCTAAAACAACCAACAACCGAGAGTGAGAAGAAAAACAAATCGAAAGTAACTTTGCTCCCTTACAAAGAAATACAAATCTTTTTAATATATGCTATGCAAGTAAAAACAAGCTAACCTACAATCGAAGTCAAAGGAAATATGTAAAGAAAAGAATGGAAAGGGTTGAAGAATGAGCTGCTGTCACCAAGCTGAACATAAGAACATAAAATAAAAACAAAAAAACTATCATAAAAGAAAGAGGTAAAAACTGAGACTAAACAAAGGCAAATGAAACTTTTTCATAAAAGAAATTTTAAATGTGCCAAAAACAATAGCAAAATGGATACTTGCAAACCAAGAGGCAATGGTGGTTGCCTCCACCAACGTGAAAAACTCTTCCTAAAACATAAAGGAAAAAAAAAAAGCTTGAAAGAAAACCTAGTTGCTAACTAAAAAAACGTTAACCTAAAAATTCTAAAAAAAAAAAACTATCCTCCAATTGTCTCATCATGTTCTATTTATATACATTAAAATGGGCGTACAAGGGCATAAGGAGTGCAAGAACAAGGGTGTTAAACCGAGTTCGAGCCTCCGAGGACGTGTTCTGAGGGGAAGCAGGCCATGTGGGCTGGAGTACCCGAATGAAACAAAGCCGTGAGGTCCAATGGGCCAAAGCGGACAATACGTGGAGGTTGTGGAGTAGCGCTGTCTGTCCTTGGAGTTATCCAACAGGCCCAAAAGTCTACCAGTGAGGTAGTGAGCATGAGGATAGCGGCCTTGTGGGGATGTAAAGCGGGCTCTGACATATGTATACTACACATATATATTCATGTACATTAAATACACATATATACATATATATATATATATATATATATATATATATACATATATATATATATATATATATATATATATATATATATATATATATATATATATATACATTTTACCTTTTCTTTTTTCCTTTTTTTCCTTTTTTTATTTTCTTTTCTCCTCTCTCAGTCAGCCCTTCTTCTTCCTCGATTTGTTTCAATTTCCAGCCTCTGCCTTCTTCTTCCTCTCCCCTGCCTCTTGGTTTCACTTCCTCCTTCGGTCTCCCTCTCTTTCTCCCTCGATTAGCTGCTATTTCCCAGCTTCAGCTTGCTTCGGTGCTGCTCTGCTTCCATTTTTTTTACTTTGCTTCAATTCTGTTCTGCTCCATTCTCTGTCTACTCCAATTTCCAGCTTTCGGTCTGCTTCAATTTCCTTTCCCTTGGGTCGACTCCAGCTTCAGATTTCTCCTGCTTCAGTTTCAGCTTCCTCTTTCTTTCTTCCTTCTCTTTCCCTTCCTTTCCTTCTCCCTTGTCGACCCAGCTTTCCTTCCCCTTTCCTTCTTCTTCCTCTTCTCCTTTCTCTTTTCTTTTCTCTCGGCAGAATCAGCTTCCCTTCTCTTCTCCCTTTCTTTTTTTTTTCTTTCCTTTCTTTTCTTTCTTTTCTTCTCCTTCTTCCTTGGCCAGCAGCTCTTTCTTCTCCAGCCGAGCAGCCTTCATTCTCTTCTTCTTCTTTTCCTTTCTCTTTTCTCTCCTTTTCCTTTCTTCTCTTCTTCTCTTTCTTCTTTCTTCTCCTCTCTTCCTCCTGGCCAGTCCTCTCCTTCTTCCTTTCTCCTCTTCTCTTCATTTCTTTTCCCTTTCCCGCTCCCAGCTACAGCCTCTGCATTTCAAAAATGAAAGCCAATTCCGTGCCACCTAATATATATATATATATATATATATATATATATATATAATATTAACATATATATTATTAATATATTAATATATAGATAGATATTTAGTTGTTTGTTTTTGTTTAAAGTTTGTATTATTTTTTTTATTTTATTGTTTTGTGTTTATTTATTAATTCTTATTTATTGTATGTTATACATTACAATAAATATATATATATATATATATAATATCATTATTTGTCCATTTAAATTTGTCTAGTATATATATATATATATATATATATATATATATATATATATATATATATATATATAAATATATATATATTCTCCCCCCCTTTTTTTTTTTAAAATCACCTAATGACAATATTCATGCCTTCCATGAAATTTTCATTATTCCGAAAATGAAATATTATTGGGATTTCGTCATTCCTCATAACTTCCTGATACAAGTTTTTACATCAACAATTTTCAACTAATAAATTAAAATTTTTCAATCCCTCCGTGCTTACATTTGCTTTGTCACTCCCTGTATTTCGGGTTCCCTGTCGTTCACGGGCTTCTTGGTTCCTATAGTCCTCGAGCCCTATAACGAATATTCACACTTCCATTAAAATTTATTATTCCCATTTTTATATATAGTCTAACTAAATGTAGGAAATTTGTGGTGTTTACAGGACTTCATTCAGCTTGTAATGTAAGGTCAGGGCTAAGGTATGATAAAGTCGATTTAGGTTTAATTACCCATCAACATGCATTACTTCTAGGATCTTTGATGTAAGAGCTCATATTTACTCCCCCAAACTTATTTATTTTGCTAAACATTTTTATTCTATTTTTGTATTTTTTTTTTCAAGATTTCACTATCACCTATAACCCATATGTATATAGCTCAAGATATATCCTAGTGAAATTACACGTTTTTGGGGTAAGGGATAGGAAAAGATTGTTTAAGCTAACGAAAAATATGCAAGTGTATTTACAGAGAAAAGCTTATTTGGTCCAGATGGGTGACTAGAGGTAAAATATGTACAAGGACAGCTGGAAAGGCTCAAACAATCCAAAGATGATCTAAATCATTTCCCTAATTAAGTGTGATCTAATACTTCACCTCTAGATAAGATCAAACAAATTCTAGAATATGATGCACAAAATCAACTGAACAAATGCAATCTTATGTCCACATAAGCTTTCTCTAAATAAATATACAGATTCATGATATGACATGTGCATAAAATGAGGAAATTACAATAAGAATCAAGACAAATTCAAAAATTCAACTTTATGCTTTTCCTACAATCATGCTTCTTATTCAATCAAAGTCAGACTAAATCATGGGGTTATATCATCGAAATATGAGAAAAAATCACATGCTAATTACTAAATCATCCCAAAATCAAATAACATAAGCTCATATTTTCGAAAAATTTTACAATTTTGCCCAAAAAATTTCAAAAATGCTCAAGTGAATCCCCTTCCCTAAACTTAAAGTGCACAATGTCCTCAGTGTGCAGATAATATAAGAATTGAAGCTCAAGAATAGAATACTCCCCTATCTGATGATGAAGCACATGTGAAGCTTGATGAGAACATGTTGTTGCAAAGGCTTTCTGTAAAAGAAACAAAGAAAGAATCAACAGAAAAGAGAAAAAGAACTGTACAAAAAGTGAAAAGGAAAATAAAACAGCATAAAATGAAATAAAGCTAAGTAGCAGGATCAGAAGTAGGAGGATCAGCTGTAATGCCTGTAATGCTACAAGGATATCTTAAGAGGCTATGATGTATATATGTATATGTATATGTACATTGTTACTAGTGTATAAATAATAAAGGATGTAAGGAATTATGAGATTTAATGAAACATCCATGATTTTAAGTTGTGTGCACAAGTTTTATTACCTATGAACTATATGGAAGGGATGTCATTATACGTTAATTGTGCACGGATTGTAAATTTAGGTATGAAGTAAATGAGGATGAGTATGCATTGGAAAATCTGTAGAAAAATGCAGAAATGAGGGTGGAGGGGATGATAGATCGATCTCATATGAAGGAGAGATCGATCCCCTCTCATGAAATGCCATGAATTAGCGCAATACAACAGGGCAGATCGATCTCATAGGGAAGGAAGATCGATCTCCTTAAGTCTCTGGCTAGATGGAATCGATCTTTCACAAAGCACAGATCGATCTCCTTAAGTCTCGGTCAAGAAGAGACCGATCTCCATTAAGCAACAGATCGATCTCCCCTTTACCAAAACAAATCGATCTCATTATGAAGGCAGATCGATTTGGTAGTAGATTGCGTTAGGTAAAAGGACTACCAAGCCATGAAGAGATCGATCTCCACAAGGGACCAGATCGATCTCATGTCTCTGAATCTATAAAAAGAGCACGAGATTAGATTGAAAACTTAGATTTCTTCCCCACCAAACCCGCATCTGTCATTTTCTCTCTAAGAAACCAAGCCTTCTCACTCTAAATATCACTACATTCCAGCTAGAATCTGAAGAAGCTCAAGAAGGGAAAGTTGTGCCTTGAAGCAAGGAGAACAACATACCCAAAAATCACACGTTGGTGTGACTAAGAGAAGGAGTTTTGGCTAAAGAAAAAGACTAAGCTAGGTAAGCTCTTTAACCTTCAAGCCTAAAATAAAAGATTACTAGACATTTATTGGGTTGAATGGTTTGTGAAATATTGGTAGGAATGATGATTTGTCACGACCTCAATTCGTGACTTAACAAAAACCACTACAATTTTTTTTTTTTGCTTTTTACTTCCTTTATCTTCACCAACAGTTGGGCTGTGATTATATATTAGTCACCCACTCACATTCATTCACAATACATATAGAATTTAGTATTCTTTTCGATAACATAAACTGTTATACAGTATTTATACATATACATCTCGACCGTACAATTGGTTACATAACTGAGCTTATACATTGTTCAGTACAAAATGTTCGAATGTGTATACCTCTCGTAAGATGGATAGGCAGTGGATAAAATGAATGCTATACCTCAGTCGGACACAATCTACTGCGGATGATCTGTAGAGAGTGGAATATAAAGGGGGATGAGCAAACAACGTGCTCAGTAAGGAAATCAGGTAAGCAAGTAGACAACCGCACTATCTATTGAAAATAAGGCTTTGCCTTTCCTTCTCTCATCTCAAAGCATGTATCAAATGGTATAATAGTAGTATAGAATATATTCAATGTACTTGAAATCATGCTGAGTTAACAAATGTAGGCATTCATGCAAAAAAAATGCATCTTTATAATATTTGGAATGCCTTTATCTCAATCATTCCATTTACATTTAAATCACAGTAAATATGACATTTCACAATACAACACAATAATCGATTTTTGACCCATCTCTCTCAGGTCTAACCGTATCATGAAAACAAGTGATATATCATGCGAGACTCAGTGGCTAAATACAAACTCTCCTGGACTATGGCCATATCCTAAAATGGTGAAATCCTAGGCAACACAGATCTCGGTGTGCGGGTTATCACTGCTGTAATGGGAGAGGGGTTAGTCTATCACAACCGCCAGCTATAAACTTCTCAACTCCACAACTTCACCACACAGTACAATGTACTCCATGCCATTCGCACGGTATAATGTAAACCCGTGGACCCTCTCCTCATGGTCGGGATACCTGCCATAGGTCTTAGTCCTCACACCATGGAAATACATCATAGTCGGGGTACTTGCCATAAGTCTTAGCCCTTATACTATGGAATAAATGCCACGTCTCTAAATCCACGTGCGAATATCTCAATGGTGTGACACTCAGTCTACACGGAGGAAATCATCACGATTTTTTCTCTTTAACATGTATTATATATCACATAAAAACAACAGTGTGCGTCTTGAGTGTGACTCACAATCAACATTTCACCTCTTAAACACTGTGTATGCATTTCAAAATATCAAACAATAGTGCGAGTAACCTCTAGCACTAGGTTAATGCATAATTCTCTTTTCAAATTAAGTACGAGTTATCACTCAAGTATTATATCATGTATAAATTGTGAAAACTGAGTACGAGCAATGCTCCCAGTACTCTATCATGTAAAACTGAGTATGAGCAAAGCTCCCAATACTCTATATGCATCAATCAAAAACTGAGTACGAGCTATGCTCCCAGTACTCTCACATGTATAAAATCGCATTTAAAACTTAGTACGAGTAAACACTCCTGTACTATATGATGCATATCTTAAAATATAGTGCGAGTATTCTCTAGCACTTATGGTTTTCACACAAAACCAGATAGATGGTTTATTCAAATCACAATTCACTCATTTCAAATCAAATTAGCACTTAAGTGTGCTGTTTTCGCATATACATGAAAACATTAGCCATTCTATTATGTAACTCATGAATTATGGGCCACAACATGCTTCTAAGGCTTTTTATCCTATTTTTTGATAAACACACTTCATATCATTAATCCTTAGCACACACAACATGTCTATTTCAGGGAATTCATATAGAGTATAATATCGAAACTCTATTTAAAATACGTTTAGCCATCTCTAGCTACTCACGAAATTTCCTTACCTCGGATCACGTCAAGTGACCTCTCTTCCTCGGTTTTGCTCACTCTTGCAGTCCGATCAGCTTCCAATGTGATTTTCGAAGCTGTTATAAATATTGATGTTAGTATATCACTCTATACTTATTTCATTTGCCAAATCTCAATTTAATACATAGTTTTCATCACTTCCTCCAAATATAGTATCAAACCATGTTTTCACATAACTATCTTCATTTTTCCTTATATCCAATTTATGCATTTCATAAGATTACCTTATAATCTTCCATTCATGCATAATCTACCATTAAATCAATGTTAACTTAATTTCCTCATCACTTTCTCACTTTCATGCCAAAACTAGGTCATGCTCATTTTTCATGATCTTTCATTTCCAACAAATCATATATACACGATTTAACTCCTCAATACACCTAGTTTAACATATATCAACTTGGTGCATTAAATCTTACCTAGTTGAACTTTCCTTCCTTTGTCATCAAAATGGTAAAATACTCCTTGCTCCTTGAACTATTGATTTCAATCCTTTGTTTCCAAGTATATTGTTCTCCTCTTTGCTAATAACAACTTTGCTTACTTATATCTCACTCAAACCTGATCACAAATTGAAGTTTTCTAGTGTTTCTTGGCTAGGTTTAGGTTTGGTTCTTAAATGGAATAGTAGTAACTCTTGGGAAAATAAAGTGTAGAAGCACAGTATTTATAGAACTATCTTGATGAGATCGATTTGCTACCCTAGGAGATTGATCTGCTCTGTATTTTTTCTCTTGAAACTAACCTTTCAGACATCATGAGATCGATATACTCTTAGCATGAGATCGATTTGTTGCAACATAGAATCTTAAGGAGATAGATCAGCTCTTGCATAAGATCGATCTGTTGCAAGTCAGTAGCTTAAGAAAATCGATCTAACCCTTCAAAGATCGATACCTTCAACACAGAATGCTCAGCAGATCGATCTGGTCCCATTGGAGATCGATATGACCTATTCCATCGCTCAAATAAGAGCATTTTTGACTCTTTAATATCGATCTCTCATCCCATGAGATCGAACTCTCATTCATATTTTTCAGATTTTATTGCAGTTTTCTATAGTAACTCACACCAAACTTCCTAAATTTTACTACCATAGTCATTTTCTCATCCAACCTCCTTCAAGGCTTGAAAATGACATCCATTCACACTTCATACACATTAAAACTTGTGTGCATTCATTGTATAGCCAAAGGTATACAATATAACCCAATTGAAGGTATAAGACTCATTCCATTTTACTTAAGTACTCAAAACTCAAGATATTCCCATTTCACTTATGAAATTATCCCTCTTACACTTGTTCTATACTTATAAACTTGCATGTATACATTCCATACACATTTACAAACTTCACATATACATTCCTCATGATTTCATTATTTGTGACTTATATACACATCACAAAGTCATAAGGTTACATATACAAAATTGTGGATCTTACAATCCTCCCCTCTTTAAAAGAATTTGGTCCTCCAAATTAGAACTAAGTTAGTCTCTAAACAATTGGGGATATTTCTCTCGCATCAAACTCTCTAGCTCCTAAGTAGCTACCTCTGAAGTATGATGCTGCCAGAGAATCTTCACTAACCCGATAGTCTTATTCCTCAAGACTTTCTCCTTTCTATCCAAGATCCAGATCGGTTTCTCGATATATTTCAAATCATCTTTGAGCTCCAATGGCTTATACCGAATCACGTGATTTATATCTGGATGATACTTCCTCAACATCAAAATGTGGAAGACATTATGCACTCCGGATAAATTTGGTGGCAAAGCCAATCTATATGCCTTATCTCTCACTCTGTCCAGTATCTCAAAGGGTTCAATGTAGCGAGGACTCAGCTTACCTCTCTTCCCAAATCTCGCTATACCCTTCGAAGGAGAAACCTTTAGAAATACGAACTCACCAACTGTAAACACAAGTGGCCTACGTCTCCTGTTAGCATAACTCTTTTGTCTACTCTGAGCTATCCTTAATCTCTTTACAATCAAACGGACATCCTCAGATGCTTGTGTAACCGAATCAGGAGCAAATATCTTTCTGTCACCCACTTCTTCCCATCCGATAGGGGAATAACATCTACGGCCATACAAACCTCATACGGTGCCATCCTGATACTTGCATGATAACTGTTGCTGTAAGCGAACTCGGCTAGTGGCAAATGATTATCCCAAGAGCCTCTAAAATTCAGCACACATGCTCTCAACATATCCTCCAGGGTCTGTATAGTCCTCTCTGACTAACCATCTGTCTGAGGATGATAAGCGGTGCTCAAACTCAATTGGGTTCCCATGGCTTCTTGAAAATGTTCCCAAAAGTGGGAAGTGAAGCGGGAATCCCTATCTGAAACAATGCTCACTGGAATACCATGTAACCTTACTACCTCGCGTACATACAACTCTGTCAATGCACTCAGAGTATCGATAGCCCTCATAGCTAAAAAGTGGGCTGACTTCGTCAGTTTATCAACTATCACCCATATAGCATCGTGATTCTTTCGGGTCCTAGGTAAACCCATCACGAAATCCATGGTGATATGCTCCCATTTCCATGTTGATATAGGTAGAGGCTGCAATAACCTTATAGGTTTTTGATGGTCTACCTTCACTTGCTGACATATAAGACATTTTGCCACACAATCTGTAGCATCCTTCTTCATACCTGACCACCAGTACACCTTTCGAAGGTTTTGGTACATCTTATTACTCCCTAGATTTAGCGTGTACCTCGATGAATGAGCTTCCGACAATATCAATCTCTTGAGCTCTGGGTCCTCCGGAACACATAATTTACCTCTGAACTTTAGGAGTCCATCTGAACTTATCTCAAAGTTAGTCACTGTGCCCTTCTGTATCTGACCTCTCATGTCAATACAATACAGATCAGTCTGCTGAGCCACTCTGATCCTCTCTAATAGATTCGACTCTAAGCGTAGACTAGCAATCACACAGTCCGTATCCATGTCAGAAGGTAAAACTCCCAAACTGAGGCTAGCAAACTGCTCTAGCAACTCATGTTCCCTCACCATCATATACGATACCATCCCAAGGCTCTTTCTGCTTAATGCATTTGCTACAACATTAGCCTTACCCAGATGATAAAGTATCTCACAATCATAGTCCTTTAGAAGCTCTAGCCAACTTCTTTGTCACATGTTCAGTTCTTTTTGTGAGAACAGATACTTGAGGCTCTTATCGTCGGTAAAAATCTGAAACTTCTCTCCATATAAGTAGTGGCGCCATACCTTCAATGCAAACACTACTGCTGCTAACTCCAAATCATGGATAGGATAGTTCTTCTCATGATCCTTCAGCTGTCTGGATCTATAAGCAAGTACCCTCCCATCCTGCATCAATACACAGCCCAATCCCTGATGCGAAGCATCAGTATACACTGAAAATCCTCCTGAGCTGGTAGGGATAGTGAGAATTGGAGCGGTGGTCAATCGACTCTTCAACTCCTAAAAACTCTTCTCATAATCCTCGTTCCACAAAAATGCCACACCCTTCCTAGTGAGACGTGTCAACGGAGCAGCTAACTTAAAAAATCCTTCTACGAATCTCTGATAATATCCTGCTAAACCCAAGAAACTCCTGATATCGGTAACTGTCTTTGGCTGTTCCCATTGAACTAGAGCCTCAATCTTAGATGGATCCATTGATACACTATCCTTCGACACTACATGTCCCAAAAATGAGATATGTGACAACCAAAAATCACACTTGTTAGGTTTTGCTCTCATAAAGTCTGCAATACAATCCTGAGGTGTCTCTCATACTCTTCCTCACACTTAGAGTATACCAAAATGTCATCGATGAAGACGATAATAAATTGATCCAAATATGGCTTGAACACATTGTTCATCAAAGCCATAAAAGCTGCGGGAGCATTCGTCAATCTGAATGGCATAACCAGAAACACATAATGGCCATATCGGGTCCTAAATGCTGTCTTAAGCACATCTCCACTCCGAACTCTCAACTGATGATACCCATATCTTAAATCAATCTTAGAAAAGACCTGCGCTCCCTAGAGCTGATCTAACAAATCATCAATACGTGGAAGGGGATATCTATTCTTGATGGTTGCCTTATTCAATAATCGATAATCTATACACAATTGAAGGCTTCCATCCTTCTTCCTCACGAACAAAATCGGTGCTCCCCATGGTGAAACACTTGATCGAATAAAACCCCTGTCCAACAGCTCCTGTAAGTGTTTCTTGAGCTCCTCTAGCTCAACTAAGGCCATACGATACGGTGGTCTCGATATAGGTTCAATACCAGGCACCAAATCTATACAGAATTCCATCTCTGTCTGGTGGCAACCCTGGCAATTCATCCGGAAAGACATCTGAGAACTCACTAATCACAGGAATGTTTGCCAACTCCGGATGTACCTTATCCGTATCAACCATGTATGCAATGAAACCTTCAACATATTCATTTCTCAGTCAGCATAGTGCATTATTAATCACAAATCATGACTACTACTTTTATTTTTTTGCATCAAGCTTTACAACATATTTTTCAGGGTTAGGAAACATAATTGTCTTAGCATAACAATCTAAAACAACATGGTTTGACGATAACCAATCCATTCCTAAGATTACATCAAAGTCACTCATACTTAACAATATCAGATTGGCTGTCATATCCTTTTCCCCTACTTTTAGCTTACAATCATTTAACATATACTCTGCTAGCTGACTATTATCCATAGGCGTACTAATCAATATCATCCTACTCAAAGGAGTATGCTCTTCATACTTTGCTAACTAACATGTAAATGAAGGTGATAAAAAATGAATGTGTGGCACCAGGATCAATCAATACATGTGCTTCTAAATCATAAATCAGGATGTTACCTCTAATCACATCTGATGAAGCATCAGCTGTCCCTTAGTCCAAGGCATGTACTCGCCCTTATCCCATCACTTGTTTCCCTTTCTCTTCTGCTGTGCTCTCCTCCTCGGAGCAGACGTATCAGCTGGAGCTCTCTCTGACTCCGTACCCTTTTGTGGGGAAGTCTCAACTGTCTCTGGGTAAACTCTAGTAATATGCCCTGGTTTCCCACATCAAAAACACATAATAGGACTCATCGGACAAGGTCTACCACCATGGTATTTTCCACATCTATTGCACTGATCAGTAGTAGGCCTCAGTCCTCCAATCACACCTCTTCTAGATGAAGCTATAGCTAGGTATGTAGGATATCTCAAAATCTTTTCCTTTACTTCCTCGATCTTTGATCTCTTACCGAAGAGTCTCCTCCCTCCTCAATAACTGAAACCTCGAGCACTATCACTCACTGACCTCTTCTATCTCTGTCTCTACCTTTTTCGACTGTTCTGAACTCTAAAACATTCCTCTCATAATCTTATTCATAGAGTTGCATCCTGTGCACAGCCTCATCACAGGTAGAAATGTCGAATGGAACTAGTTGAGACCACAACACTGGCCTCAGTCCATCTATAAATCTGCAGATATTCCTAGTCTCGCTGTACATGGTATCAGGGTCATACCTTCCTAGGGCTAAAAATCTAGTCTCATACTCAACTAGTGAAAGACTCCCCTGGCTCAACCCCAAAAACTCAGCCTGCAGCCTCCGTGTACCGAATTTGGAACAAACTGCCTGCTAAAGGCATCCATAAATAGCTCCCAACTAATCTCGGCATGTCGGGCTCTCAATATAGGCCTGGTGGACTTTCACCAATGCTCTGCCGTTCCCTTTAGTAGGAATACAACAAATGCGACCCTTTCTCAAGTCGTACACTCAAAGAATTCGTACAACTTCTCCATCTCTCCTATCCACTCCTCAGCAACAACTAGGTCCTTGACCCCTCTAAAAGATGGAGGTCCAAGCTTCTGAAATTGTCGCAATCTATACAAATCGCACCCGTATCCCAATCCACTACTCTCCTGAACTGGTGGGGGTGTAGGAGTATCTGCAGCCTGTAGCATCTCTGTAAGACCCCGTATATGTATAAGGGTAATGTGTGTAATTGGATCAAATAATATGAATGGACTTGTAATGTAAAGTATGATTGATGTAAGTCCATGGATTCAATGTATGTATGTGTAATATAAATTATAACGTACATACAAGTTTCATTGAGTATGAATACGAAGAAATGAGTTCTAGCAAGTGATGGATGTGATTGAGACTCAAGATGAGTAGTGTGGTAAAATGGAATGGAGTTATGCTTCCATTTGGTTTTATGTAGCATACCTTTGAACATACAATGAGTGCACACAAGTTTCAATGTGCATAAGGTATGAATGGATGCCATTTTCAAGTTATAAAGGTGGATGGATGAGAAAATGGCCATGGCAATAGATTAAGGATGTGTTGGTATGAGTTGCAGCAATGAAACTGCAGGAAATCTGGAAAACATGAGGTCCAGATCGATCTCATAGGATGAGAGATCGATCTGGAAGAGCCAGAATGCTCTTATTTGGGCGAAAGAATAGAGCAGATCGATCTCCAATGGAGCCAGATTGATCTGCCAAGCATTTTGTAGTGAAAAGATCGATCCTCAAGCACCCAGATCGAACTCCTTAGCTCTCTGTTTGGGACCAGATCGATCTCATGCTTCGACAGATCGATCTCATGCTTCAACAGATCGATCTCATTGCTTCGACAGATCGATCTCATTGCTTCGACAGATCGATCTCAGGCTTAAAAATACCGTGAAAAAGAGAGATTTTAAGGGACCAGATCGATCTCCTCTTGGACCAGATCGATCTCCTCAAGCTATTTCTATATAAGGAGAGCTAAAAATCTGGAAATCTCGGAAAAACATATTAACCTCCCATTTTCAACCCAAAAACCTAACTTTCCCTCTCTAAAATCAGCCATTTTCAGTGAGATTTGGAGAGAGATCATTAGAGGCAAAGTTGTTCCTATCAAAGAGAAGAACAACATAGTGAGAGGGCATCTTTCCATCTTTGGAATTGAAGGAGTTAAGGGCATTACCATTTGGAGCAAGAGGAGAAATCATATTGGTAAGATTCTAACACTCCAATCCAAATGCATTAGCTATTTAATTGATTTTGGAGTTGATTGATATGAGTATTGATGGATAAACTACCAGGAATGTAGTGGAATTGGTGTGACCTAGAAATCTAAAATGGGTATAATGTGAGGATATGTGGGATTGAATGAGCCTATGATTTATGGCATGCTAAAGTTGTTATTGGGGTAATATTTATGATTTTTAATGGTTAAATGAGATTACATTGTGAGTTTGGAGGAATTGTGGAAATGGGTATGTATATGATTGATAAATGCCATAGTGAGGGGATTCATGGAATATGAACGCTATGAGCTTTATGTCGATTTGATATCGACTTTGAATAAGTTAATAGGCCTAAGAAGGTCCATAGACTCGAGCTATGGGTAAAGTAATGAAACGAGGCCAAATAAGCTTTAATAGAGGCTATAGATTAAATTGACTATAGCAAGCACAAGGGTTGCAATATATGGATCGAATATAATGCGGGATACGATTTTGTGCAGTCCCGAAGAGTTCGTTGAAGGCGAACCTAACCGTACGAGTAAGCAGCTTAAGGAAGTGGAATCACGCATCGCGATTCCAGGTAAGGGAATTTTGTGAGTATATAGAGGTAGCTGCTCGTACTTTAAACTTGTGGATGAATATCAGGTGTTTTTATGAAATGCATGATTGCTCAAATAAATGTTGATGGTATTCGTGAATGATGATGAGTACATGCGTGATTTTGGATTTGAAGTGGATTTTATGAAATGGGATAGTAAGGCTAATAATTGCATAAATCTAATGTTTTGATGCTTTTCAAAACGAATTGCTTGGTTTTAAGCAAGCTTGTAGATAGGTCAGCTAGTATTGTAATGTTGTTGTGGAAAAGCATTTGTGAGTGCTAAACCCGAATTGCCGAGATTGATAAATTGTATATGAGCCGCCTATCACATTTGTATGACATAAATTGCGCTAGAGCCTCGCTTGCGCTGGATTTCTATGTTTTCACTTGTGTGAAACGTGCTTGAGCTTAGCTCGCACTTTGAATTTGAATCGTGAAGATGTTTATAAACCGTACTGGAGCTTACGCTCGTACGTGGATTTGAGTGGTTTTTCTTATGCATATAACTGTACTGGAGCTATGCTCGTACATGGTTTCTTCATATTTTATGCATAAATGCTGTACCAGAGCGTTGCTCGTACGAAGTGATTGGTTTGATGCATGAATTCGTGCTAGAGCGTAGCTCACGCTGGTTTTCACACTGTGGTATGTATGAGGCCGTGGTGAGAGATACGGATTAACTCAGGGAACCCAACAGGCTTGACAGACCTCTTAGGTGGGGTGAGGGTGAGGGGCTAGGACCTGACATAATCCATCCAGAGAACCCAACAGGCCTGACAGACCTCTTAGGTGGGGTGAGGGTGAGGGGCTAGGACCTGGATCAGGGAACCCAACAGGGGTGAGCAAGGCCATGAGGGGCTAGGACCTGGTATTGAGGTTACTCCCACACGCTCTTGAGACTATAAAGGTTACACTTGGTATGGGGTAGATAAGACCTATGGCAGGCACCTCCAACCATGTTATGGGTCCGCGGAGTACGATGTACCGTGTATATCACATGGAGTACGATGTACCGCGTGGTGGTTACTTGATTTGAGAAAGTCTGACGGAGAACTAACCCACCTTCGTGCCGGCATGATACCCCGCACACCGAAATCCGTGTGGTCTGGGATGATATGTGACGATTGGCCAACGTAGTCACTTGAGATATAGTAACCTATCTCCTTGCTTGATTTACTTACTACCACATGATTTTAAATCTCTAAGTGTGATTTGTGATTGTTTAAGGTAGACCCGAAGGAGGGGTCGAGCCTCGTGGATTTGATTTGTGAAATGGAAATGAGGTTGTGATTGTGAGTTGATGTGCTGTGATTGTATGTGATGAGAAAGAGTTTTATGACGTGGGTTTAAAAAGGAGGTTTCTTAATGAATTGCCCTTTTTATGTATTTAAATAAGATCGAGCATGAGATGATTTATACATGATGTTTTACCATGTTTTATATGCCAATTTTACATGACTTTGATACATGATATATATGTATACTCATATGGCATAGTTTTATTCCTCATGCTTCTAACATAAAGGATTTATGCATAACACTATCAGCATGTAGATAGAGTAGTTATCTACCATGCTTGCATTATTGCCTTACTGAGCGTGTGGTTGCTCATCCCTCTCTATTTTCTCCCCCTACAGAGCGTGCATAGTAGCCCAGTGAGGACTGAGGCGTGGTATTTTGGACTCCGCTGCATCTCCATCGCTTAAAGGTATATACACAGTGATTTTTTTTTGTATCTAAACAATATAAAAGCACAGTATTCTTTTGAGATGTAATTATGGGGGATGTAGATGTCAGTAAAACATGTCCTTGTATAAGTACATGATTAATGTGAATGAATGACATCGTTTTATTTAACTGTGAACGAATAATAAGTGATGTTTATTATTGACTCACAGCCCAACAATGTGTGGTGAGTTAGTTCACGATCGGGTAAGGTAACAGTAAAATGCGAAAAATTTTTAGTGATTTTTGGTTAAAGAGAATGGAATTGGGTCGTGACAGAGATTGGTATCAGAGCTGTGTTGGCCTGATGTGAGTCATTAATAAGACGTAGGAAAGTACATCCCTATAGTACTGTGCTTTTGTTTAGATATAACTGTGTATATTGTGATGGATTGAGCTTAATAAATTATTATAATACAGGAAGTTAGGCACTATGCCAGTTACACGCAAAGGTAGAGGGGCGAGAGCACGTGCCAGAGGCTGTAGAGGTAGGCCTGAGAGCCGTGCGGAGCCACAGACTGAGCAGGCTCCACAGAACCCTGCTGAGAGAGCAGAGGATACTGAGGCTCGCTTCACTAGATTAGAGTGGAGTATTGAGAGTTTGGTGGAGATAGTCACGCAGGCCTTGGGCGCCGGTGACAGACGAGGTCCCGCGGCATAGCCTACTACTGAACAGGCAGCTGCAGAGGCGGAGAGACCTCATGCTGCTGAGACAGCTACAGTTACACCACCTCCAGCCCAGGATATAGCTTCTCCTATCTCTCCACAGCAGAGCGGTAGTGATGTGGGTTATGACTGCGACTTGAGCAGGTTGTGAGAGTTTCAAGCGCTGAAACCCCCAGTGTTTAGAGGGGTGAAGGACCCAGTGATTACGGAGGATTGGGTGTATGAGATGGAGAAACTATATAGGTTTTTCCGATGCACTTCAGCTGAAAAGGTAGCCTTTGCCGTGTTTATGTTGAAAGGCGAGACCGAGCATTGGTGGAGGTCCACCGAGGTTATTTTGAGGGCCAGACACTCTGAGATCTCGTGGGAGATATTTCTAGAGGCCTTCAGGAGACAGTATATTCCAGCTACCGCACAGAGGAAATTGCGGATGGAATTTATGAATTTGGTTCAGGGGAACCGTACTGTGGACGAGTATGAGTCCAAGTTTATGTCATTGGGAAGATATGACCCTGACACGATGGGTAGTGAGACCCGAAAGATTCAAAAATTCATGGATGGATTGAGATTGGCCATTCGGACTAAGCTAGCTCCCTTTGATATCTTGACCTATAAGGAGGCTGTACATAAGGCTCAGTTATGTGAGCAAGACTTTGAGTGAAATGCCTCCGAGCTTGGGAGAGTCAGTGTTAGGAAGGACAGAGATCGGAAGAGATCCGAGTTTGGAAGAGTGGCCAAGAGAGGTGGCCAAAGGTTTTTCGAGAAGAGGCCTAAGATCAAGGAGGTGCAGGAGATAGCTGCTAGACCTCCCGTATACCTAGCTTTGACTGCACCGAGGGGTATAACTATTGGAGGACCACGACCTACCACGGATCAGTGTAGGAGATGTGGGAGATATCATGGGACTAGACCATGTCAGGTGCCCCCTGTTTCTTGTTTTAGTGTGGGAGGCCAGGACATATATCGAGGTTCTGCACTGAGATGATTGAGGTTGCCCCACAGAAGGGCAAGGAGCCAGAGGGAGCTCCAGTTGAGACAACAGCCCCGAGGAGGAGGGCTACAGCTGAGGAGAAAGGGAAACAAGCTGCGGGTGTGAGCAGAGGAAGAGTACATGCACTGGATCAGGACACTGCAGATGCTTCGACTGATGTGATTAAAGGTACCATCCGAATCTTTGATTTAGAAGCATTGGTATTATTTGATCCTGGTGCCACGCATTCTTTCATATCACCTTCCTTTGCACATAAATTGTTGAAATATGTGAAACCAACATTGTTGGATAAAATGTTGATGATTTCCACACCCATGAATGATAGTCAATTGACTGAGCATGTATGTAAAGATTGTAAGATAAAGATAGAGGGGAAGGAAATGATAGCCAATCTGATTTTATTGAATATGAATGATTTTGATGTAATTTTGGGAATGGATTGGTTGGCTACCAATCATGTTGTGATGGATTGTCATGCCAAAACATTGATGTTTTCAGGATTAGACAATCTTATTGTAAACTTTGATGAAAAGAAATGATATGAAACTAGCATGTTTGTTGTAAATAAAAGGAGTATGATTTTAAATTCATATTGCTTGAGAGATAAATTTATTGTTTATGATAAATGTTAAATGTGGAGTGATGGTTTATGTTACTAACGATGGAGAGGATAATGTGAAGGGTTCATTGCATACGTGGTCGATATAGATGAGGCACACCCAGAATTGAGGGACATACCCGTAATTGTGGATTACCCTGATGTCTTTCCGGACGAATTACCAGGACTACCACCTGAAAGGGAAATGGAATTTTGCATTGAATTAGTGCCTAGTACAGAGCCGATATCGAAACCACCCTATAGAATGGCTCCGATAGAATTGAAAGAGCTGAAGAAACAGCTGCAAGAGTTGTTGGAGAAGGGGTTTATTAGACCGAGTGTCATACCTTGGGGAGCACCGGTTCTATTTGTAAGGAAGAAGGATGGAAGCCTCCGACTGTATATAGATTACCGGTTGTTGAATAAGGCCACCATTAAGAACAAGTACCCCCTTCCAAGAATCGATGATTTGTTGGATCAGCTCCAGGGAGCCGAAGTATTTTCTAAGATAGATCTGCGGTCAGGGTATTATCAATTGAGGATCAGGAGTGGAGATATACCCAAGACAGCATTTCCTACCCGTTATGGCCACTACGAGTTCTTGGTGATGCCATTCGGATTGACGAATGCTCCCGCAGCATTTATGGCATTGATGAATGACATATTCAAGCCATACCTGGACAAGTTTGTGATTGTTTTCATAGATGATATTTTGGTGTACTCTAAGTCCAGGGAAGATCATGAGGAGCACTTGAGGATAGTTCTGCAGACCCTCCGAGAAAGAGAATTGTATGCCAAACTCAGCAAGTGTAACTTTTGGTTGGAACAGATCTCATTTCTGGGGCATGTTGTGTCAAAGGATGGGGTATCAGTGGATCCATCCAAGATAGAGGCAGTTGTACAGTGGGAACAGCCCAAGACAGTTACTAAGATCAGAAGTTTCCTGGGATTGGCAGGATATTATCGGAGATTTGTAGAGGGTTTCTCCAGACTAGCTGCTCCATTGACACGCCTCACGCGTAAGGATGTTAAGTTTACATGGGATGAGGCATGTGAGAGGAGTTTTGAGGAGCTCAAGCGTCGATTGACGACTGCTCCATTTCTCACCATTCCTACCAGCTCAGGAGGATTCTCGGTGTATACGGATGCATCACACCAGGGACTGGGCTGTGTGCTTATGCAGGATGGGAAGGTAGTTGCCTATGGATCTAGACAGTTGAAAGATCATGAGAGGAACTACCTGACACATGATTTGGAGTTGGCGGCTGTAGTATTTGCTTTGAAAATATGGCGCCACTATCTCTATGGTGAGAAATTTCAGGTGTTCACAGATCATAAGAGCCTTAAGTAGTGTTCTCACAGAAAGAGCTGAATATGAGACAGAGGAGATGGCTCGAACTCCTAAAAGACTATGATTGTGAAATCATGTACCACCCGGGTAAGGCAAATGTAGTTGCCGATGCTTTGAGTAGAAAGAACCTTGGGTTGGTGTCATATATGATGGTACGGGAACATGAATTGTTAGAACACTTTGCGAACCTCAGTTTGGATGTAACCCCACCTGGATCTGAGAGACTTGGGATCATGGCTAGTTTAAGACTGGAGCCAGAATTGATTGGCCGTATTCGACAAGCCCAGTAGAGTGATCGACAGTGCATCGATTGGCTGAGGCAGGTACAGACAGGTGTGGGTATTGATTTTGAGCAGAGTGCTGATGGCTTATTGAGGTTCAGAGGTAGAGTATGCGTTACAGGGATCCTGAGATCAGGAGAATGATTTTATCAGAGGCTCACTCATCGAAATATACGATACATCCGAGAAGTACCAAGATGTATCAAAACCTTCGGAAGGTTTATTGGTGGTCTGGAATGAAGAGAGACATTGCTGAATATGTCGCTAAGTGTCTCGTTTGTCAGCAAGTGAAGGTAGAGCATCAGAAGCCTGCAGGATTATTGCAGCCTCTACCGATACCGACATGGAAGTGGGAGCATGTCACCATGGATTTTGTGATGGGGTTGCCGAGGACCCGTAGAAGTCATGATGCCATCTGGGTTATTGTGGACCGATTGACTAAGTCCGCCCATTTCTTGGCTATGAGAGCTACCGATACACTGAGTCAGTTGGTGAACCTGTATATTCGAGAGATAGTACGACTACATGGTGTACCAGTGAACGTTGTTTCTGATAGGGATGCCCGCTTCACTTTCCATTTTTGGGAACATTTTCAGGAAGCGCTGGGGACCCGATTGAGTTTTAGCACCGCTTTTCATCCTCAGACAGATGGGCAATCAGAGAGGACTATACAGACCCTCGAGGATATGTTAAGAGCGTGTGTGCTGGATTTTAGAGGCTCCTGGGATGACCACCTACAGTTAGCCAAGTTCGCTTATAATAATAGCTATCATGCTAGTATCGGGATGGCACCCTATGAGGCATTATACGGGCGTAGATGTCGTTCCCCTATTTGATGGGAAGAGGTTGGTGACAGACAGATTTTTGCTTCGGACTTAGTGCAGCAGGCATCTGAGGACGTCCAGTTGATATGTGAGAGATTACGGACAGCTCAGAGCCGACAAAAGAGTTATGCTGACAAGAGACGAAGACCACTGGAGTTTGATGAGGGTGAGTCGGTGTTTCTGAGGGTATCACCATCGAAGGGTATTATGAGATTTGGTAAGAAGGCAAGCTGAGCCCTAGATATATTGGACCCTTCAAGATTTTGGAGAGAGTGGGAGATAAGGCATATAGGTTGGCATTGCCACCGGACTTGGCAAATGTCCACAACGTCTTCCACGTCTTGATGCTTCAGAAGTATCACCCGGACCCGGCACACGTGATAAGATATGAACCGTTGGAGCTCCATGAGAGTATGACGTATGTTGAGAAGCCGGTTCGGATATTGGACAGGAAAGAGAAAGTGTTACGGAATAAGACAATTCCCTTGGTGAAGGTGCTTTGGCAACACCACACGACGGAAGAGGCCACGTGGGAATTGGAGAACTTGATACAGGAGAAGTACCCCCAACTGTTTGAAGAGTGACTTGGTTCTAATTTAGAGGACCAAATTTCTTGAAGGAGGGAGAATGTAAGACCCCGTATATGTATAAGGCTAATGTGTGTAATTGGATCAAATAATATGAATGGACTTGTAATGTAAAGTATGATTGATGTAAGTCCATGGATTCAATGTATGTATGCGTAATATAAATTGTAACGTACATACAAGTTTCATTGAGTATGAATACGAAGAAATGAGTTCTAGCAAGTGATGGATGTGATTGAGACTCAAGATGAGTAGTGTGGTAAAATAGAATGGAGTTATGCTTCCATTTGGTTTTATGTAGCATACCTTTGAACATACAATGAATGCACACAAGTTTCAATGTGCATAAGGTATGAATGGATGCCATTTTCAAGTTATAAAGGTGGATGGATGAGAAAATGGCCATGGCAATAGATTAAGGATGTGCTGGTATGAGTTGCAGCAATGAAACTGCAGGAAATCTGGAAAACATGAGGTCCAGATCGATCACATAGGATGAGAGATCGATCTGGAAGAGCCAGAATGCTCTTATTTGGGCGAAAGAATAGAGCAGATCGATCTCCAATGGAGCCAGATCGATCTGTCAAGCATTCTGTAGTGAAAAGATCGATCCTCAAGCACCCAGATCGATCTCCTTAGCTCTCTGTTTGGGACCAGATCGATCTCATGCTTCGACAGATTGATCTCATGCTTCAACAGATCGATCTCATTGCTTCGACAGATCGATCTCAGGCTTAAAAATGCCGTGAAAAAGAGGGATTTTAAGGGACCAGATCGATCTCCTCTTGGACCAGATCGATCTCCTCAAGCTATTTCTATATAAGGAGAGCTGAATATCTGGAAATCTCGGAAAAACATATTAACCTCCCATTTTCAACCCAAAAACCTAACTTTCCCTCTCTAAAATCAGCCATTTTCAGTGAGATTTGGAGAGAGATCATTAGAGGAAAAGTTGTTCCTATCAAAGAGAAGAACAACATAGTGAGAGGGCATCTTCCCATCTTTGGAATTGAAGGAGTTAAGGGCATTACCATTTGGAGCAAGAAGAGAAATCATATTGGTAAGATTCTAACACTCCAATCCAAATGCATTAGCTATTTAATTGATTTTGGAGTTGATTGATATGAGTATTGATGGATAAACTACCTAGGAATGTAGTGGAATTGGTGTGACCTAGAAATCTAAAATGGGTATAATGTGAGGATATGTGGGATTGAATGAGCCTATGATTTATGGCATGTTAAAGTTGTTATTGGGGTAATATTTATGATTTTTAATGGTTAAATGAGATTACATTGTGAGTTTGGAGGAATTGTGGAAATGGGTATGTATATGATTGATAAATGCCATAGTGAGGGGATTCATGGAATATGAACGCTATGAGCTTTATGTCGATTTGATATCGACTTTGAATAAGTTAATAGGCCTAAGAAGGTCCATAGACTCGAGCTATGGGTAAAGTAATGAAACGAGGCCAATAAGCTTTAATAGAGGCTATAGATTAAATTGACTATAGCAAGCACAAGGGTTGCAATATATGGATCGAATATAATGCGGGATACAATTTTGTGCAGTCCCGAAGAGTTCGTTAAAGGTAAACCGAACCGTACGAGTAAGCAGCTTAAGGAAGTGGAATCACGCATCGCGATTCCAGGTAAGGGAATTTTGTGAGTATATAGAGGTAGCTGCTCGTACTTTGAACTTGTGGATGAATATCGGGTGTTTTTATGAAATGCATGATTGCTCAAATAAATGTTGATGGTATTCGTGAATGATGATGAGTATATGCGTGGTTTTGGATTTGAAGTGGATTTTATGAAATGGGATAGTAAGGCTAATAATTGCATAAATCTAATGTTTTGATGCTTTTCAAAACGAATTGCTTGGTTTTAAGCAAGCTTGTAGATAGGTCGGCTAGTATTGTAATGCTGTTGTGGAAAAGCATTTGTGAGTGCTAAACCCGAATTGCCGGGATTGATAAATTGTATATGAGCCGCCTATCACATTTGTATGACATATATCGCCCTAGAGCCTCGCTCGCGCTGGATTTCTATGTTTTCACTTGTGTGAAACGTGCTTGAGCTTAGCTCGCACTTTGAATTTGAATCGTGATGATGTTTATAAACCGTACTGGAGCTTACGCTCGTACGTGGATTTGAGTGGTTTTTTTTATGCATATAACTATACTGGAGCTATGCTCGTACATGGTTTCTTCATATTTTATGCATAAATGCCGTACCAGAGCGTTGCTCGTACGAAGTGATTGGTTTGATGCATGAATTCGCGCTAGAGCGTAGCTCGCGCTGGTTTTCACACTGTGGTATGTATGAGGCCGTGGTGAGAGATACGGATTAACTCAGGGAACCCAACAGGCCTGACAGACCTCTTAGGTGGGGTTAGGGTGAGGGGCTAGGACCTGACATAATCCATCCAGGGAACCCAACAGGCCTGACAGACCTCTTAGGTGGGGTGAGGGTGAGGGGCTAGGACCTGGATCAGGGAACCCAACAGGGGCGAGCAAGGCCATGAGGGGCTAGGACCTGGTATTGAGGTTACTTCCACGCGCTCTTGAGACTATAAAGGTTACACTTGGTATGGGGTAGATAAGACCTATGGCAGGCACCTCCAACCATGTTATGGGTCCGCGGAGTACGATGTACCGTGTATATCACATGGAGTACGATGTACCGCGTGGTGGTTACTTGATTTGAGAAAGTCTGGTGGAGAACTAACCCACCTTCGTGCCAGCATGATACCCCACACACCGAAATCCGTGTGGTCTGGGATGATATGTGACGATTGGCCAACGTAGTCACTTGAGATATAGTAACCTGTCTCCTTGCTTGATTTACTTATTACCACATGATTTTAAATCTCTAAGTGTGATTTGTGATTGTTTAAGGTAGACCCGAAGGAGGGGTCGAGCCTCGTGGATTTGATTTATGAAATGGAAATGAGGTTGTGATTGTGAGTTGATGTGATGTGATTGTATGTGATGAGAAAGAGTTTTATGACGTGGGTTTAAAAAGGAGGTTTCTTAATGAATTGCCCTTTTATGAATTTAAATGAGATCGAGCATGAGATGATTTATACATGATGTTTTACCATGTTTTATATGCCAATTTTACATGACTTTGATACATGATATATATGTATACTCATATGGCATAGTTTTATTCCTCATGCTCCTAACATAAAGGATTTATGCATAACACTATCAGCATGTAGATAGAGTAGTTATCTACCATGCTTGCATTATTGCCTTACTGAGCGTGTGGTTGCTCATCCCTCTCTATTTTCCCCCCTACAGAGCGTGCATAGTAGCCCAGTGAGGACTGAGGCGTGGTATTTTGGACTCCGCTGCATCTCCATCGCTTAAAGGTATATACACAGTGATTCTTTTTGTATCTAAACAATGTAAAAGCACAGTATTCTTTTGAGATGTAATTATGGGGGATGTAGATGTCAGTAAAACATGTCCTTGTATAAGTACATGATTAATGTGAATGAATGACATCGTTTTATTTAACTGTGAACGAATAATAGGTGATGTTTATTATTGACTCACAGCCCAACAGTGTGTGGTGAGTTAGTTCACGATCGGGTAAGGTAACAGTAAAACGCGAAAAATTTTCAGTGATTTTCGGTTAAAGAGAATGGAATTGGGTTGTGACAATCTCAAGTGCAGCTTGTACAGGTGTGTCAGGTGTAACTGCATCTCCTCTCGTAGTCTCTCCATCATGTCCCTGTCTATTTGGCCTAGTCTGTGCCAGCAACTCCACTATCATCTCTAAGCTATGTTCAATCCTTGTGAAGTGTGCCTCTGTAACCTTTGGTACCTCATTAGTACCCACATTCTTGTCTCGGGTCTCTGGCTTACCTCTACGACCTTGAGCCCTACCTCTCGCCCCTCTACCACGGCTGGTATTAGCCATATAGACTAAATTCCTATATTCATAATCATTAATTAGCCTGATATCCATCTTGTATACACAATTGTAACTGAACAAAGCACAGTACTATAGGGATGTACACATTTCTAAACTAATACCGATTCATATCAGACTAACTATGCTCTGATACCATTCTGTCACGATCTCAATCTGTGACTTACCAAAAACCACTACAAATTTTTTTTTTCGCTTTTTACTTACCTTTCTCTTCACCAACAGTTAGGCTGTGATTCGATATTAGTCACCCACTCACATTCATTCACAATACATATAGAATTTAGTATTCTTTTCGATAACATAAACTGTTATACAGTATTTGTACATATACATCCCGATCATACAATTGGTTACATAACTGAGCTTATACATTGTTTAGTACAAAATGTTCGAATGTCTATACCTCTCGTAAGAAGGATAGGCAGCGGATAAAATGAATGCTATACCTCAGTCGGACTCAATCTACTATGGATGATCTATAGAGAGTGGAAAATAAAGGGGGACGAGCAAACAACGCGCTCAATAAGCAAATCAGGCAAGCAAGTAGACAACCGCACTATCTATTGAAAATAAAGCTTTGCCTTTCCTTCTCTCATCTCAAAGCATGTATCAAATGATATAATAATAGTACATAATTTATTCAATGTACTTGAAATCATGCTGAGTTAACAAATGTATGCATTCATGCAAAACAATGCATTTTATAAAATTTGGAATTCCTTTATCTCAATCATGCCATTTACATTTAAATCACAGTAAATATGACATTTCACAACACAACACAATAACCAGTTTTTGACCCATCTCTCTCAAGTCTAATCGTATCATGAAAACAAGTGATATATCATGCGAGACTCAATAGCTAAATGCAATACTCTCCTGGACTATGACCATATCCTAAAATGGTGAAACCCAGGCAACATAGATCTCGGTGTGCGGGTTATCACTGCTGTAACGGGAGGGAGGTCTGTCAATCACAACCGCTAGCTATAAACTCCTCAACTCCACAACTCCACCACACAGTACAGTGTACTCCATGCCACTCGCACAGTATAACGTACACCCGTGGACCCTTTCCTCATGGTTGGGATGCCTGTCATAGGTCTTAGTCCTCACACCACGAAAATACATCATAGTCGGGGTGTTTGCCATAAGTTTTAGCCCTCATACTATAGAATAAACGCCACGTCTCTTAATCCACGTGCAAACATCTCAACGGTGTGACACTCAGTCTACACGGAGGAAATCGTCATGATTTTTCTCTTTAACATGTATTATATATCACATAAAAACAACAGTGCGCGTCTTGAGTGTGACTCACAACTAACACTCCGCCTCTTAAACACTGTGTATGCATTTCAAAATATCAAACACTAGTGCGAGTAACCTCTAGCACTAGTTTAATGCATAATTCTCTTTTCAAATTAAGTACGAGTTATCACTCAAGTGCTATATCATGTATAAATCATGAAAAATAAGTACGAGTAATGCTCCCAGTACTCTATCATGTAAAACTGAGTATAAGCAAAGCTCCCAATACTTTATATGCATCAATCACAAACTGAGTACGAGCTATGCTCCCAGTACTCTCACATGCATAAAATCGCATTTAAAACTTAGTAAGAGTAAACACTCCAGTACTATATGATGTATATCTCAAAATATAGTGCGAGTATTCTCTAACACTTACGATTTTCACACAAAACCAGATAGATGGCTTATTCAAATCACAATTCACTCATTTCAAATCAAATTAGCACTTAAGTGTGCTGTTTTCGTATATACATGAAAATATTAGCCATTCTATCAAGCAACTCATGAATTATGGGTCACAACATGCTTCTAAGGTTTTTTATCCTATTTTTGGATAAACACACTTCATCTCATTAATCCTTAGCACACACAGCATATCTATTTCAGGGAATTCATATAGAGTATAATATCGAAACTCTATTTAAAATTTATGTAGCTATCTCTTGCTACTCACGAAATTCCCTTACCTCGGATCACGTCAAGTGACATCTCTTTCTCGGTTCTGCTCACTCTTGCAGTCCGATCAGCTTCCAATGTGAGTTCAGCAGCTATTATAAATATTGGCGTTAGTATATCACTCTATACTTATTTCATTTGCCAAATCTCAATTTAATACATAGTTTTCATCACTTCCTCGAAATAAAGTATCAAAACACGTTTTCACTAACTATCTTCATTTCTCCTTATATCCAATTTATGCATTTCATAAGATTACCTTATAATCTTCTATACATGCATATTCTACCATTAAATCAATGTTAACTCAATTTCCTCATCACTTTCTCACTTTCATGCCAAAACGAGGTCATGCTCATTTTTCATGATCCTTTCATTTCCAAAAAATCATATATACACATTTAACTCCTCAATACACCTAGTTTAACATATATCAACTTGGTGCATTAAATCTTACCTAGTTAAACTTTCCTTCCTTTGTCACCAAAATGGTAAAATCCTCCTTGCTCCTTGAACTCTTGATTTCAATCCTTTGTTTCCAAGTATATTTTTCTCCTCTTTGCTAAGAACAACTTTGCTCACTTATATCTCACTCAAAACTGATCACAAACTGAAGTTTTCTAGTGTTTCTTGGCTAGGTTTAGGTTTAGTTCTTAAATGGAATAGTAACTCTTGGGAAAATGAAGTGCAGAAGCCCAGTATTTATAGAACTGTCTTGATGAGATCGATTTGCTACCCTAGGAGATCGATCTGCTCTGCATTTTTCCTCTTGAAATTGACCTTTCAGACCATATGAGATCGATATGCTCTTAGCATGAGATCGATTTGTTGCAACACAGAACCTTAAGGAGATCGATCTACTCTTGCATGAGATCGATCTGTTGCAAGTCAGTAGCTTAAGAAAATCGATTTGACCCTTCAAAGATCGATTCCTTCAACACAAAATGCTCAGTAGATCGATCTGGCCTCATTGGAAATCGATTTAACTTATTTCATCGCTCAAATAAGAGCATTTTTTGCTCTTTAAGATCGATCTCTCATCCCATGAGATCGATCTGTCATTCATATTTTCTAGATTTCACTGCAGTTTTCTACAGTAACTCACACCAAACTTTTTAAATTTTACTACCATAGTCATTTTCTCATCCAACCTCCTTCAAGGCTTGAAAATGACATCGCTTCATACACATTAAAACTTGTGTGAATTCATTGTATAGCTAAAGGTATACAATATAACCCAATTGAAGGTATAAAACTCATTCCATTTTACTTAAGTACTCAAAACTCAAGATATTCCCATTTCACTCATGAAATTATCCCTCTTACACTTGTTCTATACTTATAAACTTGCATGTATTCATTCCATACACATTTACAAACTTCACATATACATTCCTCATGATTTTCATTATTTGTGACTTATATACACATCACAAAGTCATAAGGTTACATATACAAAATTGTGGATCTTACATGATTGTAGTGATGAGTGAGTAATATTAAGAGAAATTTATGATGGAAAATCCATGGAAAAGTGATGAAAGGCTTAAGAGAGGATATAATGATACTAGTGGGAAAGGTGAGATATGATTTTAAGGATTGGGAAGTATGAATAGATAGATAAATGACAATGTGGAGGTTTAGAAGAAGGAAAGAAAAATAACTTAATGATTTACACATGTAGATTGAAATACATGGAACACGATTAACTCGGATCGCGAATGGGGCAAACGAGATGTAAATACCGAAAATTTTCAATATACTTACTGCTGTCTACAAATAATAAATTAGGCAATTGAGATTAAATATGTGATTATGAGTGAATTAATTTAAGTATAAATGATTGACTAACCTTATGTTTATATTACATGGAGAATTTAATTAAGTACTTAGACATACATGTATATATAGGTAGGCAATATTTATTTATTCGCCAAGATTAATATATACAAATATACGCATATATATTTATATATATAGAGATGAATGTATACATGTAAATATGTATATATATATAACAAGAGTAAATAATATACACATATAGCTACAAGCCGAGAGCCCTTCTACTGTATTCAGACATAGGATATTTATGTGTATATATATACACATAAATGGGTTGAAAGGGATGCTTGCGGTTCGGTAGAGAAGAGAAGCAAGGAATAAAATATGCTTATAAGGGAAACTAGGATTGGCAGTTGTATAAAAAAAAAAAATATATATATATATATATATATATATATATATAGAAAATTGAAGCAGGACAGCAAACCACGTGAAATTTTTAGCCCACCGACTAGTGCCAGAAGCTATGACAGCAAGTAGGGGGAGCAGTTGGTGCTTGAGTTCAGCTTCCAATGAAGCCATATCGAGGGCCATTCTTTTGCAGTAAAATAACTGCAGTAGAAAATGTGAAGGGAAAGGCCTAAAAAAAAAACTTGGCAGTGAAAGGAAATGAATTGACCGAAGGCTAGCATGGCACTGAGTATGATGTAAACACTAACTGAAATAAGCTAAATGCCCCTCGCGTGATGCTCTTCCTGTGTGAACATAAGAGGAGAAGAGCTGAGAGTTTAAGGAAATCCGAGAATGAAGGTGAAACAGAGGTGAACCCGAGGTTGGTAGAGGCTTGTGCGTGGGGGCTGGGAATAGTGGATGTGGCTGGTGTTAGGAAGGACATGAACTGGGCTGAGTAAAACCTAGAAAACGAGAGAAGTTGGCATGTTTTAAGGAGACCCGAGAGCAGAGGCAGAAGGAGAAGAAAAACAGAGGAGACACGATTGGTGGGAGGCGACGGTACAGGTCGGGTCGTCGGTGCTGGTTGCCTAGAGATGTGAGAGAAGAGTGGTATCCCTCTTATTACTGTCTCGAGAAAGAAAATGATGGCGAACGATCGGCGAGTTGGGAAACAGGAGTTGGCTGTAAGGAGAGGAAGCCTCTTTACAGGAGCGGGTGATCGAAAAAAATCGAGACTTGGACAGGGAATGTGACTGGAACTGAGACATAGGAGAAGATGATGATGGTGATGGGATGATGACTGAACCAAGGGAGTGTTGGAATGATGATAGGATCAGGAGGAT
This sequence comes from Firmiana major, assembly GCA_033439115.1. NCBI lineage: Eukaryota > Viridiplantae > Streptophyta > Magnoliopsida > Malvales > Malvaceae > Firmiana > Firmiana major. The sequence continues at coordinate 7,095,223 of CM065912.1, forward strand.
GATAAACATGAGAAACAGTGGAAGAGAAGCTTGTGAAGCCGAGAGGAAGGAGGCAGATGAGGAGAACAGAGGCAAAGCACAATGCTCTCGGTGATAATGGAGATGATGATGAATAGTATCGAGGAGAGGAAACAGAGGAAGAAGAAATGAAGGAATAGTAAGGAGTGAATAGTGATTAAAAAAGAAAAGAAAAGAGTAGGCGGGAAAATTCAAAGAAAAAGAAAAAAAGGAGAAAAGAAAAGGATGAATAGTAACCAAAAAAAAGAGATGAAGAAAGTAATATAAATATATATATATTAAATATATATATATTATTGAAAATAGAGGAAAAATCGAGGAAGGAAAATAAGGGTACTAAATTTTGGAAATTTGGGGAAAAGCCCCGAAAAATTTATCGAGAGGACCGGACCCATTGACTCGCTAAGTCGAAGTAATCAAGAATTACGGACAGACACCAAGGTAATAAATTTATACAAGTTTTAGGGATAATTATACGTATTTTATAATTTCGAGTGTATTTTCACTAGGTAAGCAAGGTTACAATTTTGACGCATCGCAATTAATTCGATAAATATGATACTAAGAAATACAATTTTCGGTGTAGGAGAATCGTAGAACGATATAAGGGAGATATTAGGAGGCGTCACCACTCGAATTCGGGATTTTTGTTAAATCGAGGTAAGGGGTACTATTTAACTTAGTTCTGATAATGCATTTTTGTTTCACCGATAAATGATTTTATGAAAGAGCATATGATTTGAAATGAATTTCCTAAGGTATGAAGCGTATGGATGTTTTACATTTATTTATGTTTTTATATCCATATCATTAAAGAAAATTTTAACAATTTCAAAAGTATTTAAGAAAAGAAATTTGTTTTCGAAAGGGGATTGTGAGGGCCACCTCTTGAGTCCTGCGGGAACAAAGTGCCACACAGTCTTTCTATTTTTTGAAAGAGTTTTCAGATTACAAGAAATTCTATTTTATTACTCGATATGAGTTTATGGGTTATAAAACCCAAGAAAGATTTTGAAAACTCTAGTTTGAGACTATAGGCTTCATGAATGGTTACTTCTTGTGGTGTTCCGGCTCCACCACTTGGGTGCCAGTACGTACGACCCCTTTAGCACTTGACTCAACCTGTGTGGAAGATGTCGTGCTACTGGTGGTTTATGATGATGTTTTGGTAGTATCTCGTGCCTGCGTAGCATGCATGAATGTTCCCCACACGGTGAGTGCTATAGGTGCCCGTGCCCTAGCTATGTGCTAGTATATGATAAGAAATAAGAAGATACTACCCATGTTTATAATTATGATTGATGTACGAACCTGATCCAGTCTACAACCCCCCTTACCATGGCCATAGGTATGATGACTCTCTACGGAGACTGACATGTATCGCATGACTTAGTTATAGCCTAGTCTCCTCGATTTGATTATGAAAATCGACTATGATGAATGAATATGTGTTTTCATGATATATATGATAATTGGTTACGACCGATATATTTCATGAAATGTTTATAAAATGTTTCTGAAATGATTATGAAATGTTTATGAAATGTTTATGAAAGGTTCATGAAATGTTTATGAAATAGTCATGGAATGTTTATGAAATGATTATGAAATGTTTATGAAATGTTTACGAAACGTTTACGAACCCGATGGTTTCAAGAACTCATTCATGAATAATGAAAAGTTGTAAAATGGTTAAGCATGTCATTTGTTTAAAGACACGCATGCTTTATGATTTTTATGATGATTATGCATGAAATGACAATTTAGATATTTCATTAAAGTTTGGTTCTATGAACGATTGCACATGCTTTTATACATCAGAACTGCTTTAAGAGTATTATCTTATGGGCTTTTCCCCAAAAGCTCACCTCTCTACCTCTCAGACCATTTGCAGTGATCCGTAGGCGCTACTTGCCGCGTACACGACGTAGGCTGTGGGAAAGAGCTACCCTAGGCTACTTTTTGTACACGCAGCAAAGGTATACGATTACATTCCTTTACCAGACATACTTGTATGCACAGACATATATTGGGAATATTTTGTTGGGATGTAATTTGTAAGGAAAACGATGTAATGAATATGATTCTTGGGATTATGTTTTAAGATGATTGGTATTAAATCGATATGGATGTATTGAGTTGTAAATGTGGATGTGGAAAGTATGCTTAGTAGTTGTGGATATCTAGGATTGTTGGAAAGCATGCTTGATAGTTGTGGATATCTAGGGTTGTCAAAACAACTGAATTGTAGGTGGGTAGGCTTATATATAAGCCGTTATGCCGCCGAAATTTCTATCGGCCATATAGGTCAAAGTAAGGAAATTAAATATAATTACAAATAAAGGATTAAGAAAAGTGTTTCGACACTGCATAAGAATGCAACCTAAGTGAATAAGGGAATACGTGGGTAAATTAAATTCAAAAAAAATCTCTCGATTTTCAAGGGTCAAGGGTCGTTACAGTTTAAGTGGTATCAGAGCGAAGCTTGTCTAGTACTGTCAGTGTCGAAATGAGGCTAAAATTACATCCCAATGTCTGTGCTTATCTGGTTATAGGTAATGTATACCTAATGAATTTAAGATTTGATCTTTGGTTTACGCACAAGAATTAGATCACGGGCTAGAGGCCGCAGAGATAGGCCTGAGAATCATGTAGAGTCATCATATGAGACTCATGAATGATACCGGGATTGAAACTAATGTTGAGCGTGCTCTATCAGGTCCTGTGGAAAGGATAGATGGTATTGAGATACACTATGCTAAGGTTGAGTGGAGTATTGAACATATTATGGAAAATTAGGACAGAGGCTATGTTAGGTGATGGGGTAGACGAAAGAATAGAAAGACAGATTACTCCCAATACGCCCGCACAGCCTGCAGAGATTGTTTCAGAACTAGAATATGCTTGCTCCCGTAGCTCCACACTAGAATGATGATGACTTGAGTTAGGAGTAGGAGCTACACTAGATAAGACAGTCTCAGAACTGCAGACCGCCATTGTTAAATGGAATAAAGGACCCGGTAGTTATAGAGGACTGAATGAATGAGATTAAGGAAACTACAAATGAAATTTATGGCTCTAGCACATGAAAATTGATTTGTCTATGAGTATGAATTATAGATTATATCCTTGAAAATGTATGACCCAATGTTAAGGGCAGTGAAGTCAAGAAATGTCTGTAAGTTCACTAATGGAAAGAGGCCGAGCTGATTTCGAAGGATAGTATGCTATTACATGCTGAAATCAAGAATCCAATTGAAATAGAAAACTGAAAAATTAAATTGGAAAACGTGGATGGATTCTTAGAGTATGACTGTGAGCTTAATAGACTGGGGGCAGTTTCAAGAGTTTAAGCCTCCATTTTTTAACAAGGTTAAGAATTCAGTGATTTGGAGTGTTGGATGAATGAGATAGAAAAGATTGATGACTTTAGATGTAACTCTACCGAGAAATTTTCCTTTGCAACTTTTGTGTTAAAGGATTGGTGGAGCTATATGGATTTTCAGAGTGTGCTACTATAAAGAAAGTAGCCTTTGTAGCATCAGTATCTAAATGGAAAGTCAAACTCGGAGGAAAGTTCCCCGATTTAATCCGAGAGTCGACATCAAAAAAAATTTTCATAGGATATATTCTGAAGGCCCTTAGGCGGCAGCACATTCCAGATGAAATAAAGTAACAATTATGGATGAAATGATTGCAATCAGACATAAAGTAACACGTCTATGGATGATTATGAAATTAAATTTATAACTTTGGAAGAAGAATAATCCAGATAAGTAGAGAAGTGAAATAGAGGAAGTCCAAGAAACTCATAGGAGGTACTGGGATCCTCAATCGAGCTAAGTTAGCTCCACTTGATGTTATTTTGAGGGAACAGTGCACAAGACACAACTATGAGAATATGAAATATATATTTCGAGGTTACTAAGAAAATGATAAGGTAAAGAGTGTGATAGAAAAGAGATGTATGATGGAAGCAATGAGAATGATAAAGTAAGGTCACTATAACTGAAAAGATGAAATTATAGAACTAAAGGTATAAGTGAAGGTTACACTGTTTACATAATTGATAAAGATAGGACATGTTCAGAGCAAAGGAACACCTAGTAGACAGAGAAATTTTTGACACGTATTCGGATGATCTATCAGAGTTGCCACTAAATTGAAAGGTGAAGTTCTGGAAGTGATCTAGTACTTTATATTGAATTATTATTCAAACCTCAGTATTGAACAGTTTCAATTGAATTAGAAATGCTAAAAAAAAAAAAGAAATTACAAGGATTACATAAAAAGGAGATTATCGAACTAGGTGATCCACTTTGGAGTGTACTGGCATTAATTGATAAGGAGACCCGGAGTCTTCTGGGCCACGATATGTCAAGAACGAGAGTTAGTTGGATTTTTCCAAAACAGAGATTATAGTTCAGTGGGAAAGACCCAAAACTCTTAAAGATGATTCAGAGTTTGAGATATATGGAGACTTTGGACTATGAATTACGTATCGAGTCTAAAGATTGTGAATTGCTCATGCTTATGTTTCGAATGCGAGACTTAATTGGAATAAGGAAAGAGTTCTGATATAATTGATGTACGAAATGAGGCAAGTTTGAAATGTGATAGATTTGGAATACAGGTGATACTATGAACAAGAGATGTATACGATGTATGAATACTTCTGGTAATTTAAATTATTCCGATCAAGTAATATGAATAGAGAATGAGTGTGACTAAAGGATAAATTGAAATTGACAGTCGAAATATTTATGTTTGAAGTCAGGATACCATTACTTGTACTGTGAAGAATTATGGAATTCTACTGATCATGAAGGTTAAGTATTAAATTTTACAAAAGCTGTCAAATACAAAAAAAAAATGATGAATGACTCGAGTTAGTGCTTTGAGCAAAAGTGATTACGGGATGGCGTTACGTTTATTGGTCAAGGATATGAGTTATTGAAATATTTAGTGAACCTCAATTGGATGTGGTTCATTTCTGATACTGACATTTATTTCGTGGTAGCGAGCCTGAGACTGGAAAACTGGATTTGATTGATTTAATCAAAGAGGCTCAGCGAAATGATAAATACTGTATTGATGTGGCTGGTTAGACCCAGATGGGTGCCGCAACTAGCTTAAGTATCGATATTGATAAATTATTGATATTTAAAAATAGAATTGTGTACCAAATGGTCTATAGTTAATAAATGGATGTCGTCAGAGACCCATTTATCGAGATATACTCTATATCCGAAGAGTACAAAAGTCTATGAGGTTACCACCGCCTCAACCATGACAATATGGAATTGAGAGCATGTATCGGGAATTTTAAAGGCTCTTGAAAGGACCAATTACAAATTAATAAAGTTCACATGTAGTATGGTCAAAAGGTCATTCACTGATTGGATGGAAGAAGTGGGTAAGAGGAAGATAAGCGCACAGGTTGGCGTTACCGTCAGAATTAACGAGTATTCATAATGTCTGCCATGTTTCAATACTACGTAAGTATCACCCAGGTCTGACGCATGTAACTAAGTGTGAACCACTGAAATTGAAAAAGAGATTTGACATATTTCGAGAAATCTATTCGGATATAGTATAGGAAAGAAAAGGCATTGCGGTCTAAGACGATTCATTTGGTCAAAGTTTTATGGCAGTATCACACTTCGGAATAGGCCACGTGGGAATTAGAAAGTCTAATGCGAGAGAAATACCCACACTTGTTCAAGAACTAATGTATTTTTAAATTTGGGGATCAAATTTCCCAAGGTGGGGAGAATGTAAATACCAAAAATTTTCAATATACTTAGTGCTATCTACAAATAATAAATTAGGCAATTGAGATTAAATATGTGATTATGGGTGAATTAATTTAAGTATAAATGATTGACTAACCTTATGTTTATATTACATGGAGAATTTAATTAAGTACGTAGACATACATGTATATATAGGTAGGCAATATTTATTTATTCACCAAGATTAATATATACAAATATACGCATATATGTTTATATATATAGAGATGAATGTATACATGTAAATATGTATATATATATATATAACAAGAGTAAATAATATACGCATATAGCTACAAGCCGAGAGCCCTTCTACCGTATTCACACATAGGATATTTATGTGTATATATACACATAAATGGGTTGAAAGGGATACTTGCGGTTCGGTAGAGAAGAGAAGCAAGGAATAAAATATGCTTATAAGGGAAACTAGGATTGGCAGCTATATAAAAAAAAATTATAGAAAACTGAAGCAGGACAGCAAACCACGTGAAATTTTTAGCCCACTGACTAGTGCCAGAAGCTATGACAGCAAGTAGGGGGAGCAGTTGGTGCTTGAGTTTGGCTTCCAATGAAGCCATATCGAGGGCCATTCTTTTGCAGTAAAATAACTGTAGTAGAAAACGTGAAGGGAAAGGCCTGAAAAAAAAACTTGGCAGTGAAAGGAAATGAATTGACCGAAGGCTGGCATGGCAGTGAGTATGATGTAAACACTAACTGAAACAAGCTAAATACCCTTCGCGTGATGCTCTTCCTGCATGAACATAAGAGGAGAAAAGCTGAGAGTTTAAGGAAATCCGAGAATGAAGGTGAACCCGAGGTTGGCGGAGGCTTGTGCGTGGGGCCTGGGAACGGTGGATGTGGCTAGTGTCTGGAATGACGTGAACTGGGCTGAGTAAACGCTAGAAAACGAGAGAAGTTGGCATGTTTTAAGGAGACCCGAGAGTACAGGTAGCAAGAGAAGGAAAACAGAGGAGACGCGATTAGTGGGAGGCGACGGTACAGGTCGGGTCGCCTGTGCTGGCTGCCTAGAGATGTGAGAGAAGAGTGGTAACTCCCTCTTATTACTGTCCTGAGAAAGAAAACGATGGCAGACGATCGGCGAGTAGGGAAACAGGAGCTGGCTGTAAGGAGAGGAAGCCTCTTTACAAGAGCGGGTGATCGAAAAACAAATTGAGACTTGGACAGGGAATGTGACTGGAACCGAGACATAGGAGAAGATGATGATGGTGATGGGATGATGACCGAACCGAGGGAGTGTTGGAATGATGATAGGATCGGGAAGATGATGAATGTGAGAAACAATGGAAGAGAAGCTTGTGATGCCGAGAGGAAGGAGGCAGATGAGGAGAATAGAGGCAAAGGACAATGCTCTCGGTGATAATGGAGATGATGATAAATAGTGTCGAGGAGAGGAAACAGAGGAAGAAGAAATGAAGGAATAGTAAGGTGTGAATAGTGATCAAAAAAAGAAAAGAGTAGGCGGGGAAATTCAAAGAAAAAGAAAAAAAGGAGAAAAGAAAAGGATGACTAGTAACCAAAAAAAAGAGATGAAGAAAGTAATATATATATATATTATTGAAAATAGAGGAAAAATCGAGGAAGGAAAATAAGGGTACTAAATTTTGGAAATTCGGGGAAGAGCCCCGAAAAATTTACCGAGAGGACTGGACCCATCGACTCGCTAAGTCGAAGTAATCAAGGATTACGGACAGACATCGAGGTAATAAATTTATACAAGTTTTAGGGATAATTGTACGTATTTTATAATTTTGAGTGTATTTTCCCTAGGTAAGCAAGGTTACAATTTTGATGCATCACAGTTAATTCAATAAATAGGATACTAGGAAATACAATTTTCGGTGTAGGAGAATCGTAGAACAATTTAAGGGAGATACTAGGAGGCGTCACCACTCGAATTCGGGATTTTCGTTAAATCGAGGTATGGGATACTATTTAACTTAGTTCTGATAATGCATTCTTGTTTCACCGATAAATGATTTTATGAAAGAGCATATGATTTGAAATGAATTTCCTAAGGTATGAAGCGTATGGATGTTTTACATTTATTTATGTTTTTATATCCATATAGTTAAAGAAACTTTTGACAATTTCAAAAGTATTTAAGAAAAAAATTTGTTTTCGAAAGGGGATTGTGGGGGCCACCTCTTGAGTCCTGCGGGAATAAAGTGTCACACAGTCTTTCTATTTTATAAAAGAGTTTTCAGATTACAAGGAATTCGATTTTATTAATCGATATGAGTTTATGGGTTATAAAACCCAAGAAAGATTTTGAAAACTCTGTTTTGAGACTATAGGCTTCATGCATGGTTACTTCTTGTGGTGTTCCGACTCCACCACTTGGGTGCCGGTACGTACGGCCCCTTTAGCACTTGACTCAACCTGTGTGGAAGATGTCGTTCTATTGGTGGTTTATGATGATGTTTTGGTAGTAACTCGTGCCCGCGCAGCACGCATGAATGTTCCCCGCACGGTGAGTGCCATAGGTGCTCGTGCCCTAGCTATGTGCTAGTATATGATAAGAAATAAGAAGATACTACCCATGTTTATAATTATGATTGCTGTACGAACCTGATCCAGTCTACAGCCCCCCTTACCATGACCATAGGTATGATGACTCTCTACGGAGACTGACACGTATCGCATGACTTAGTTATAGCCTAGTCTCCTTGATTTGATTGTGAAAATCGACTATGATGAATGAATATGTGTTTTCATGATATATACGATAATTGGTTACGACCGATATTTTTCATGAAATGTTTATGAAATGATTATGAAATGTTTATGAAAGGTTCATGAAATGTTTATGAAATGGTCATGGAATGTTTATGAAATGGTCATGGAATGTTTATGAAATGTTTATGAAATGTTTATGAAACGTTTATGAACCCGATAGTTTCAAGAACTCATTCATGAATAATGAAAAGTTGTAAAATGGTTAATCATGTCATTTGGTTAAAGACACGCATGCTTTATGATTTTTATGATGATTATGCATGAAATGACAATTTATATATTTCATTAAAGTTTGGTTCTATGAACGATTTCACATGCTTTTATATATCAGAACTGCTTTAAGAGTATTATCTTACTGGGCTTTTCCCCAAAAGCTCACCCCTCTACCTCTCAAACCATTTGCAGTAATCCGTGGATGCTACCTGCCGCGTACACGACGTAGGCTGTAGGAAAGAGCTACCCTAGGCTACTTTTTCTACACGCAGCAAAGGTATACGATTACATTCCTTTACCAGACATACTTGTATGCACAGACATATATTGGGAATATTTTGTTGGGATGTAATTTGTAAGGAAAACGATGTAAAGAATATGATTCTTGGGATTAGGTTTTAAGATGATTGGTATTAAATCGATATGGATGATTTGAGTTGTAAATGTGGATGTGGAAAGTATGCTTAGTAGTTGTGGATATCTAGGATTGTTGGAAAGCATGGTTGGTAGTTGTGGATATCTAGGGTTGTCAAAACAACTGAATTCAGGTGGGTAGGCTTATATATAAGCTGTTATGCTGTCAAAATTTCTATCGACCATATAGGTCAAAGTAAGGAAATTAAATATAATTACGGATAAAGGATTAAGAAAAGTGTTTCGACACTGCACAGGAATGCAACCTAAGTGAATAAGGGAATATGTGGGTAAATTAAAATAAAAAAATCCCTCGATTTTCAAGGGTCAAGGGTTGTTACACGAGACAAAGGGAATACAAGCGCGATTCGAGGTAAGGGATTGTATGTTAGCGATAGAGGTATTTGTACGTATTTTACAGCAATTTTAATAGATATGACGCTAGTAATAGTACGTTTAGCTATTGAGCTATGAGATGATATGAGATCATGAAATGTATTATGGTATATATATTGTGAAAATGGGATGTAGGAAGGAAAACAGCCTAACATGCATGTTTTTAATGCTTTTACATCTATACGATGTTTTTGATTTTTAGATCGAGAAATGACGATGGGTAGGTTGGCTAGCTTTACATATTTAGCATGGGATGACATGCTTCGTAAATGATCATGTTTTGAGTTTTTAAAAGAGAAAATAGCCACCTATCGGATTTGGGGAGTGAATCGGTGTTGGAGCATTATCTCACACCTGTCCTGATGATTTTGATTATGCTGAAGTTTTACTCGCATATATTTACATGTTTTGATAAACTGTACTGGAGCGTGACTCGCACGTGGTTTTATAATGATAATGTGCTGGAGTTTTAGCTTGCATATGTTTCTATGTTTTTGATGTGTCATGCTGGAGTTTAACTCGCACGATGATTTTTGAGAGAAGTGCTGGAGCATTGCTCGCACCAGTTTTTACTGAGTTGAGATGATATAGTGCTAGAAGCTGTTACTCGCACTGAGATATCGTGCTGGAGCCTTGCGATGACTGTGTGTCACATTGATTTGCTCACCTGGTATATGAGACATTGTTCAAGTTGATGAGTCTATAGGAGTTGGAGTAAGGACAAGGGTCCGAGGAAACTGGGAGATGGCAAGAGTGCCAGATTTGGAAGAAAAACTCTGAGTAAGCGTCAGAGAGAGGCAGATGAGTCACAGAAGAAGGCTGCTAGACCTTTTATGCCTCCGACTCAACAACCAGCTAGGAGTATAGTGATTGGTGGACCCCGGTCAACTACTGATCAGTGCAGAGTATGTGGCTGATATCATGGTGGTAGACCTTGTCATTTTCAGGGTACACGATGCTTCAGATGTGGTAAGCTTGGCCACTACGCAAGAGATTGCCCAGAGACAGTTGAGGTAGCCCCACAAAAGGGCAAAGAGTCAAAGAAAGTTCCTACAGTTACACATCCTGCAAGGAAGAGAGCCACGGCTGAAGAAAAAGGAAAGCAAGTTGTGGGTCAAAGCAGGGTATATGCGATAGACCAGGCATCAGTAGATACCTCTTCTAAGGTGATAAAAGGTACAATTTTGATTTTCAATTTGGAAGCTATAGCTCTATTTGATTCTGGTGCTACGCATTATTTTATATCGCCTGCATGTGCATCAAAGTTAACAGGTTTTGTAAGACCCACATACTTGAATAGGACTTTATTAATAAGTACTCCAATGAGAGTTAGTCAATTAGCTTAACAAGTATACAAAGATTGTAAGGTGAGAGTAGGAGATAAATGCACGACAGCTAATCTGATTTTGCTGAATATGTATGACCTTGATGTAATCTTGGGAATGGATTGGTTAGCTACCAATCATGCTATCTTAGATTGTCACTCTAAGGTTATTACATTTTCTCTACCTGAGAAACTTGTTGTAAAATTTTGTGAGAAGAAATGAAATCCTGATTTTTGTAGCAAGTGAAGTGCATTGGTATATGAATGACATGAATGTTATTTTGAAGGTTTTATTGCTTATGTGGTGGATTTGAACAAAACACATCCGGATATAGATGACATTCCAGTGGTTAGAGAATTCCCTGATGTCTTTCCAGATGACCTACTAGGATTGCTGTAAACCCCACGAATTTCCTACGTTTAATTAGATTATATTTTAAATGGAAGTGTGGATGTTCGTTGTAGGACTTGAGAATATAGGAGTCGAGAAACCCGTGAATGATCGGGAACCCGAAGATACAAGAAGTAATAAGGCGAATGCAAGTACGAAAGGATTAGAAAATTTTAATTTGTTAATCGAAAATTGTTGATGTAAACACTTGTATCGAGAATTTATGAAGAATGATGGAATCCCGATACTATTTTATTTTTGGAATAAAGAAAATCTCATGGAAGGCATGATATTATGTCTTTGGATAAATTATACAAGAAATTGTATATGTGTAGAGACATACATAAGTGAAAATGTATATATATATATGTATATATATATATATATATATATATAGATATATGACAATTTAAAATGGAAGAATGATGATATATATATATATGTATTGTAATGTATAATGTGTAAGATATTCAAAATAAAATGGAAACAAAAAAAAAACATATATATAATAATAATAACAATACAAATACATAACAAATAATACCTACATACTAATATAATATATATATATACATTAAACTAATATATATATATATATTATGGCATGTACGGAATTGGCTTAGAAAAGCCAATTCCGTCTGCCACTATTCTAAATTGAAAAGGAAAATAAAAAACAGAGGAGTGTTGGGCGAGAACCGAAAGGAAAAGAGAAGAGGAAGGAGAAGAAAAGAGGGAGGAAAGGAAGAGAGGCCGGCCGAGGAAGAAAGAAAGAAAACCAGGAAAGGAGAGGAAGAAGAAGGAAAATGGGGGGAGAGTGGGTTGATCGGCTGGGAGAGAGGAGGAAGAGAAGAAGAAACGAGGAAGAAGGAGAATCGAGAAGCTGGAAATGGGAGCTGAAAATCGAGACCAGTGAGGAGGAAAAGAAACAGAACCGGGATTGAAGAGACAGCAGCTGACCGAGAAGAAGAAACTGAAGCTGTTGGGAGTAGAACAGGGGTATGTGACTGGTCCGAAGCTGTTGGGAACAGGAGCTGGACAGAGTAGCTTGAAGTAGTAGCAGCCAGAAAGTGATGATAACAGGGGAGAAAAGGAAGCTAGGAATCGAGAATTGAGGGAGACCGAAGGCAGCACCGAGAGCAAGAAAACCTGGAAATAGAATCGGGATTGAAGGGATAGCAGAACAGGGGCTGGAAATGGAGGCTATAACTGAGACCAAACAGGAGAAACCGTGAGGGAGAAAGGGCTAGAACCGAGGGAAAAAGGGAGGCAGAAGAAGAGCAATCGGGATAGTGAGTAGCTGGGCTAACCGAGAGGGAAGATAGGAAAAAGAAAGAAAAAAAAAAGAAGAAAAGAAAGAAAGAAAAGGTAAAATACATGTATGTATAATGTATATTGATGGGCATGTATATATATGTATAGTATGTGTATAGCATGTTAGTTATAAATTAAATTAGACAAAAAAAATGGAAAGATAAGAGGTAGGCAAAAATATATAGATGTGATATTGAATAATGAAAACAAGTGATAATATATATATATATGTATGTATTTATGTGAATATATATATATATATATATATTTGGGTATATACATATAGGTGTGTATAATGAAAGGGTATGTTAGTATATGTACATATGTTTGATAATGAATAAGGGAAGCCAAGGATAGAATAAATATGTATATACTTAGGTGTATATACAAATGAGTATAAAATAAATGTGTGTTTTAGTATATATACATACAAAGAATGGATACATGTGATAAGGAAAAATGAAAAACAATGATATATATATATATATATATATATATATATATATATTTATTTAGGAGCATATACGTATGGATGTACATAGGATGAATGTGTGCTAGTATATGAGATAGGGAAATATGAAAAAACAAATAAAAGTATATATATGTATATACAAAGAATGTATATATGTGAGATAGGAAAACATGAAAACAATAAAAGTATATATATATATATACATATATACATATAGGAGTGTATATATATAAATATATATTTATGCGTGTATACATGAGGATGTATATAATAAAGGTATATGTTAATACTTGTAGGAGCAAATATATAAATAGTGAAGAAATATATAAACATGCGTGTCGGCCTAAGGATATACAATAATAAGTACACACGCAGTAGCAACGATAAATTATGATTTTAACGCAATTCGCATGAATAGGGTGCTAAGTCTACAATTTCGGTGTAGGAGATTGTAGAAGGGATTAAAGGAGGTACTAAGAGGCGTCACCACTCGAGCACGAAGATTTCGATAGACCGAGGTAAGGGGATATAATTTAAAACGGTAATAGTTACTTTCTGAGTTTTGATTAAGGAAAGCTTACAAAGACATAAAGTATGATTTTTCATGCATGTTTCTAAATTATATTTCTGATCAAGATGATGCTTTCTGTATTTGTGCTTTTGAAATAAGAACATGTTTTCTGAAATATTCTTTCGAACAAGATGATTTTTAATTCGATGTTTTCGCATATGAGAAATATAGTATGTTTCGAGACTAAGGGCCATTTATGTTGTATGCTAACGCATGTCAACTTCGCCTGTGTGGCATCTGAACTCCGCCTGTGTGGCGTCTGAACTTCGCATGTGTGGCGTCTGAACTTTGCCCTTGTGGTTCTAAAGCGCTGTATGACCTTGATTCCGTCTACGGCCTCGCAGTGGCCATAGGTTCTGAATTTCACCTTCGGGTTCTGTCTCGCCGTGGCCATAGGTTCTGAATTTCACCTTTGGGTTCTGTCTCGCCGTGGCCATAGGTTCTGAATTTCACCTTCGGATTCTGTCTCGCCGTGACCATAGGTTCTGAATTCCCTCTACGGAGGATGACTTGGTTATTTACCGCATGATAATTAGATGGGCCGATGTAGTCTCAATTTGAAAATTAAACTCTGTTTTCAGAATGTGATTCTATATTATGTGATTTGACATATATTCTTGTTTTTGGAATTCTGATTATACGACCAGTTTACGTAATATCTGTTAAGTTCACGTGCTTAAAGAATTACGTTTTGAATCTCGATGTTTCTGATTTTCCTTAATCTTTGAATGTCATTTATATTAGTTTTCAGAAAGTATCATTATACGTACTATTGTGTTTTCTACATATTTGAATTGCTAGGATCGTTTTAAATACATCTTCTTACTGAGCTTTTTCCCGAAAGCTCACCCCTCTACCTCTCAGATTAATTGCAGTGATCCGTAGGCGCTACCTGCCGCGTACACGACGTAGGCTGGTGGGGAAAGCTACCCTAGGCTACTTTTTGTACACGCAGAAAGGTATACATTTACATTCCTGTACCAGACATATTTGTATGCATAGACATGTATATTGAGAATATTTTTGTTGGGATGTAATTTGTAAGGAAATACGATGTAAACAATATTATTTTGGGTTTATATTTTGAGATGGCTAGTATTAAATCGAAATCGATACATTGAGTTGTAAAAGTGGATTGAGAAAGTATGCTTGGTAGTTGTAGATATCTAGGATTGTCGAAAAACAACTGATTTGCAGGTGGGTAGGCTCATATATAAGTCGTTGTACTGCCGAAATTTCTATCGACCGTATAAGTTAAAATATAGAAATTAATTATAATTACGAGTAAAGAATTAGGACAAGTGTTTTGACATTATACTGGAATACAACCTAAGTGAATAAGGGAATAAGTGGGTAAATTAAATTCAAAAAAAAAAATTTCCAGATTTTCGAGGGTCAAGGGTCGTTACAATTGCCACCGGATAGAGAAATAGAATTTGGTATAGATTTGACACCTGGAACAAAGCCAATATCCAAACTACCATACAAGATGCCTCCAATTGAGCTAGAGGAATTAAGGAAGTAGTTGCAAGATATGTTAGATAAGGGGTTTATAAGACCGAGCGTCCCACCATGGGGAGCCTCGGTATTGTTTGTGAAAAAGAGAGATGGGAGCCTTAGGTTGTGTATTGATTATCGGATGTTGAACAAGGCTACCATCAAGAATAAGTACCCCTTGCCGTGCATTGATGATTTGTTAGATCAGCTTCAGAGAGCGCAGATCTTTTCCAAGATAGATCTGAGGTCTGGGTATCATCTATTGAAGATTCAGAAGGAAGATGTGCCCAAAACAGCTTTTTGCACCCGCTATGGTCATTACAAATTCCTAGTGATGCCTTTCGGGTTGACTAATGTGCTAGCAGCTTTTATGACTCTAATGAATGAAGTATTCAAGCCATACTTGGATCAGTTCATGATCGTTTCCATTGATGACATACCTGTGTATTCAAGGTCTAGGGAAGTGCATGAGCAGTACCTAAAGATTGTATTACAAACTCTCTGAGAGAGAAATTTGTATGCCAAGCTTAATAAATGTGACATTTGGCTAGAGCAGATTTCTTTTCTAGGCCATATTGTATCGAAGGATGGGGTGTCAGTGGATCCACCCAAGATTAAGGCTATTGTTTAGTGGGAATAGCCCAGGACAGTTACAGAGATTAGAAGCTTTTTGGGTTTGGCTAGTTACTGCAGGAGATTTGTAGAAGGTTTCTCTAGATTGGCTACTCTGTTGACACGACTTACGAGAAAGAATGTGGAGTTTACGTGGGATGAATCTTGTAAGAGGAGTTTTCAAGAACTTAAGCACAGATTAACTACCGCACCAGTTCTCACCATCCCTAATAGCTCAGGGAACTATTCTGTTTACACAGATGCTTCGCATCAAGGATTAGGCTGTGTCTTGATGCAAAATGGAAGGGTAGTTACGTATGGATCCAAACAGCTAAAGGATCATGAGAAGAATTACCCTACTCACGATTTAGAGCTAGCGGCTATAGTATTTTCATTGAAGATATGGTTCCACTACTTGTATGGTGAGAGATTTCAGATCTTTACGGATCACAAGAGTCTTAAGTATCTATTTTCACAGAAGGAGTTAAATATGAGACAGATAAGGTGGTTAGAACTCCTCAAAGACTATGATTGTGAGATTTTGTACCACCCGGGGAAGGCGAATGTGGTTATCGATGCATTGAGTAGGAAAAGTCTCAAGTTGGTATCATATATGATGGTTAGTGAGCATGAGTTATTGAAATAATTCACAAACCTTAGTTTGGATATGACCCTACCAGAGATTGGTAGTTATGGGATTATAGCTGGCTTGAGACTAGAGCCGGAGTTGATTAAGAGAGTCCGACAAGCTCAGCAAAATGATCAATGATGTAATGATGTGATTAGCCAAATTCAGAAGGGTAAGGGTATGGAATTTGTATTGAGTTCAGATGGAATACTAAGGTTCGAGAATAGAAATGTGTCCCTAAGGATTCAAAGCTCCGAAAGTTGATTTTATCAGAAACTCACTCATCGAGATACACAGTACACCTGAGGAGTAGTAAAATGTATCAGAATCTCCGGAAGGTAATTGGTGGTCTGGGATGAAAAGAGACATAGCTGAGTATGTGGCTAGATGTCTCATCTATCAGCAAGTTAAGGTAGAGCATAAAAAACCTGAAGGATTATTGCAACCTCTACCCATACGGACATGGAAGTGGGCGCACGTCACTATGGATTTTGTGATGGGGTTACTGAGAACCCGTAAGAACCATGATGCTATATGGGTTATAGTAGATCGGTTAATGAAATCAGCACACTTTTTGGCCCTATGAGATCTACAGATACTTTGAGTGCGTTTGTCAGCCTGTATGTACGGGAAATAGTGAGATTGCATGGAGTCCCAATGAGTGTTGTTTTTGATAGGGATGCCCACTTCACTTCCCACTTTTGAGGACATTTTCAGGAAACGATGGGGACCCAATTGAGCTTTAGCACCACTTTTCATTCTTAGACAGATGGTCAGTCAGAGAGGACTATACAGACCCTGGAGGATATGTTGAGAGTCTGTGTGCTGGATTTTATAGGCTCATGGGACGATCACTTGCCACTGATTGAGTTTGCCTGCAACAACGGTTATCACTCAAGTATTGGTATGGCCTCCTACGAGGCACTATATGGTCGTAGATGCCGACCACCCATTGGTTGGGAAGAAGTTGGTAATAGACAGTTGCTCATTCCCTATTTGGTTAGACAAGCCTCAGAGGATGTTCGGACAATATGTGAGAGGTTGCGAACAGCTCAAAGTCGACAAAAGAGCTATGCTGACAGGAGATAGAGACCACTTGAGTTTAATATGGGTGAGTCTGTATTTCTGAAAGTATCTCATTCTAAGGGAATAACAAGGTTCGGGAAGAAAGGAAAGCTAAGTCCTTGTTACATTGGTCCCTTCGAGATTTTGGATAGAGTGGGAGATAGAGCCTATAGGCTAGCCTTACCACCTGAGCTAGCAGAAGTTCACAATGTCTTCCATGTTTCTATTCTTCGAAAGTACAACCCGGATCCAACACATGTAATTAGCTATGAGCCATTGGAGCTCAAGGAGGATATGTCGTATGTGGAGAAACCGATCCAGATATTGGATAGAAAAGAGAAGGTGTTGCGAAACAAGTCAATTTCATTGGTTAAAGTCCTGTGGCAGCATCATACATCAGAGGAAGCCACTTGGGAGTTAGAGGAGCTGATGAAGGAAAAATATCCCCAACTTTTTGAGGAATTGACTGGGTTCAATTTGGAGGACCAAATTTTCTAAGGAGGGGAGAAATGTAATGCCTGTACTGCTACAAGGATATCTTAAGAGGCTGTGATTTATATATGTATATGTATATGTACATTGTTCCTAGTGTATAAATAATAAAGGATGTAGGGAATTATGAGATTTAATGAAACATCCATGATTTTAAGTTGTGTGTACAAGTGTTATTACCTATGAACTATATGGAAGGGATGTCATTGTACGTTAATTGTGCACGGATTATAAATTTAGGTATGAAGTAAATGAGGATGAATATACATTAGAAAATCTACAGAAAATGCAGAAATGGGGGTGCAGGGGATGAGAGATTGATCTCATATGAAGGAGAGATCGATCCCCTCTCACGAAATGCCATGAATTAGTGCAATACAACAGGGCAGATTAATCTCATAGGGAAGCAAGATCGATCTCCTTAAGTCTCTGCCTGGAAGGAATCGATCTTTCACAAGGCACAAATCGATCTCCTTATGTCTCAGCCAAGAAGAGATCGATCTCCTTTAAGCAACAGATCGATCTCCCCTTTACAAAACATATCGATCTCATTATGAAGGCAAATCGATCTGGTAGTAGATTGCGTTAGGTAAAAGGACTACCGAACCATGCAGAGATCGATCTCCATAAGGGACCAGATCGATCTCATGTCTCTGCATCTATAAAAAGAGCACGGGATTGGATTGAAAACTCATATTTCTTCCCTACCAAACCCGCATTTGTCATTTTCTCTCTAAGAAACCAAGCCTTCTCACTCTAAATATCACTATATTCCAGCTAGAATCTGAAGAAGCTCAAGAAAGAAAAGTTGTTCCTTGAAGCAAGAAGAACAACATACCCAAAACTCACACATTGGTGTAACCAAGAAAAGGAGTTTTGACTCCACAAGTTTGGGCTAAGGAAAAAGACTAAGGTAGGTAAGCTCTTCAACCTTCAAGCCTAAAATATAAGATTACTAGACATTTATTGGGTTGAATGGCATGTGAAATATTGGTAGGAATGATGATTGTAGTGATGAGTGAGTAATATTAAGAGGAATTTATGAAGGGAAATCCATGGAAAAGTGACGAAAGACTTAAGAGAAGATATAATGATAGTAGTGGGAAAGGTGAGATATGATTTTAAGGATTGGGAAGTATGAATAGATAAATAAATGAAAATGTGGAGGTTTAGAAGAAGGAAAGGAAAATAACTTAATGATTTACACGTGAAGATTGAAATATGCGGAACACGATTAACTCGGATCGCGAACGGAGCAAACGAGACGAAGGGAATATAAGCGCGATTCGAGGTAAGGAACTGTATGTTAGTGATAGAGGTATTTATACGTATTTTACAACAATTTTAGTAGATATGACGCTAGTAATAGTACGTTTAGCTATTGAGCTATGAGATGATATGAGATCATGAAATGTATTATGGTATATATATTGTGAAAATGGGATGTGGGGAGGAAAATAGCCTGACATGCATGTTTTTAATGCTTTTACATCTATACAATGTTTTTGATGTTTTCTCAAATATGTGATGATTTTTAGATCGAGAAATGACGATGGGTAGGTTGGCTAGCTTTACATATTTAGCATGGGATGACATGCTACGTAAATGATCATGTTTTGAGTTTTTAAAAGAGAAAATAGCCACCTATCGGGTTTGGGATGTGAATCGGTGTTGGAGCATTAGCTCACACCTGTCTTGATGATTTTGATTATGCTGGAGTTTTACTCGCATATATTTACATGTTTTGATAAACCGTGCTGGAGCGTGACTCGCATGTGGTTTTATAATGATAATGTGTTGGAGTTTTAGCTCGTACATGTTTCTATGTTCTTGATGTGTTGTGCTGGAGTTTAACTCGCATGATGATTTTTGAGAAAAGTACTGGAGTATTGCTCGCACCAGTTTTTACTGAGTTGAGATGATACAATGCTAGAAGTTGTTGCTCGCACTGAGAGATACCGTGCTGGAGCCTTGCGATGACTGTGTGTCATGCTAATTTGCTCACCTGATATATAAGACATGGTTCAAGATGATGAGTCCATCGGAGTTGGGTGGATGGACCGGGTCTATGGTCGTATGTTAAACTGTGTAGTTGTTCGTTGGAATACTATGTACCGTGCTGGGTGCACGTGAGTACGAGTATCACGTAGATGACACATGCCATACATTGCACTATTAGTATATGTGATATGATGAGGGAGATGATGTTTGTTGAGATGAGCCGGAGGGTAGGACTGACTCATCCCCCCTTCAGGCAAGTGATGCCCTATATATACCTGAACAGTGAGGCCCAGGATCACTGACTATGACCATATGTCATGGATATTAGTTTGTCAAGAATTCCATACCTGTCTCAGAGATAAGAGAAATTAAGAAACTCAGAAAAGAAAGAGATTTGATGAAAAGAAATAATTTGAAAAAAGCAAAGAGATATTGTGATTTGATAAATGTCTTGTTTTGAATGCTTATGTGAGAAGCATGTTTAAATCCATTTACTAGTGATATTTCCATTTATATTGAAACATGGTTTTGTTATTTCATGCATGGGCTATGTAGGTAGTACAATATCTACCTGTTAGCATCTATTTCCTTACTGAGTTATGGTTTGCTCATCCCACTATTTTCCCCTCCAGATACTGAGGAGTAGAGCCGTGCAGTGATCTCTAGATCCCTGTTTGTGTTGGATAGCTCCCACCAGCTGCAAAGGTATAAAGATTTGTATACACATGAGCATTTTGTATCTATTATAATGTATCGCACAGTCATGAATTGAAAAGGTGAACAGTTGTATGAGGATGTTATGTAAAGATAAATTATTATACAATTGATTTTGAATATTTACACACGCTTGGGAGTGTGTGAATTAAAGTTTTAAATTTTTCGCTATAAGTTATGGAATTTAGTAATTATATTGACTCACAGCCCAACCATTAGTAGTATATGTATGGATAAAGGGCACCCGGAAGTGGGGTGTGACATCAGCTAAAGTGGTAACAAAATGCTGACGGTCAAATCCTCCCCCAAAATAGTGCTTAAGTCTACACCCATTAACCTTAAAGGGTTGCTTCAGGGTCTCATCCATGATCTCAATGGCTCCATGAGGGAATACTTGTGTAATGGTGAAAGGTCTTGTCTATCTAGACTTAAGCTTTCCTGGTAACAACTTCAAGCGAGAATTGAAAAGCAATACTTACTGGCCTGGCTTGAAGTGTCTTACCTTTATTTTCTTATCATGTTATCGCTTAGTCTTTTTCTTATAGAGCTTGGCATTCTGATATGCCTGTAACCTGAACTCATCTAACTGGTTAAGCTGTAGCAACCTCTTCTCCCCTGCTGCATCTAAATTGAAATTCAGGTTCTTAAGGGCCTAGTAGGCCTTATGCTTAAGCTCCACTGGCAAATGACAGACCTTACCATAAACTAGCTGATAAGGGGACATCCTTATAGGTGTTTTGAAGGCTGTCCTATAGGCCCAAAGTGCATCATCTAACCTAAGGGACCAATCCTTCCTACTTGGATTAACTGTCTTTTCTAATATCCCCTTAATCTCCCTATTAGATAACTCTACCTGACCACTCGTTTGTGGGTGATAAGCGGTGGCTACCTTATGCTTGACCCCATATTTCTTCAAAAGCCCGTCAAAACTCTTGTTGCAAAAATGGGATCCCCATCACTAATGATAGCTTTGGGTGTGCCAAATCTCGTAAAAGTATTCTTCTTCAAATACCTTATCACCATCTTGGCATCATTAGTTGGTAAAGCCATTGCTTCAACCCATTTTGACACATAATCTATGGCCACCAAAATGTAGAGATTGCCATATGAAGGAACAAAAGGTCTCATGAAGTCTATACCCCAAACATAAAAAAGCTCTACTTCTAAAATGTTAGTCAAAGACATCTCATTTCTTTTGGAAATATTACCTACCCTCTAGCATCTATCACATTTCATCGTAAAGTAGTAGGCATCCTTAAACAATGTGGGCCAGTAATATCCAGATTACAAAACCTTAGCAGCTGCCCTTTTTCCTCCAAAATGCCCTCCATAATTAGAAGAATGGCAATGTCTAAGTATATCCTCTACTTCTTCCATGGGAACACACCTTCTTAAAACCTGATATTTACATTGCTTGTACAAGAGGGGCTCATCCCACACATAATACTTGACATCACTCAAAAACTTTTTTCTTTTGTTGGGCAATCAAATCTGGTGGCATCACATTACTCTTTAAATAATTCACAAAATCAACATACCATGGCAAACTGGAGTGCCCAAAAGTAAATAACTACTCATCAAGAAAAGACTCGTTAATTACTGTACCATCTTCTTTAAGTCCACTCTCCAATCTAGATAAATGGTCAGCAACCTGATTCTCTGTCCCTTTTCCTATCCCTAATCTCTAAGTCAAACTCTTGCCTTAGGAGGATCCATCTAATTAATCTAGGCTTTGCATCCTCCTTGGAAACTAGGTACTTAATGACAGCATGATCAATATATACTACCACCTTAGTGCCAATGAAATAGAAGCGAAACTTATTAAAAGTAAACACTACAGCCAACAGCTCCTTCTCGATAGTAGCATAGTTTAACTGGCTTCATTCATAGTCTTACTTGCATAATAGATAACATAAAAGACTTTTCCTTTTCTTTGTCCAAGTACAGCCCCAACTGCATAATCAGTTGCATCACACATCAGCTCAAAAGGTAAACTCCAATTCGGAGCTATGATTACAGGGGTTGTAACTAACTTCTCCTTCAAAGTCTTAAATGCTTCTAAGCAATGGTCATCAAAACAGAATGCAATATCTTTTTCCAAAAGATTACATAAAGGCTTTGAGATCTGGGAAAAATCCTTTATGAACCTTTTGTAAAATCCTGCATGGCCCAAAAAACTCCTAATTCCCTTAACAGAGGTAGGGGGAGGTAACTTCTCGATGATTTTCACCTTGGCTTTATCCACTTCGATCCCTCTAGCAGATATCTTGTGCCCAAGCACTATACCTTCGGTAACCATAAAATGGCACTTCTCCCAATTAAGTACTAAATTCGTTTCTTCACATCTTTAGAATAAGTGCCAAGTTGTGCAAACAAAGATCAAAGCTATCCCCAAATACAGAAAAATCATCCATGAAGACCTCTAGAAAATCCTCCACCATATCATGAAATATGGCCATCATGCAACGCTAAAAGGTAGCAGGTGCATTACATAGGCCAAAAGGCATTCTCCTAAAAGCAAATGTCCCATAGGGACAAGTGAAGGTGGTCTTTTCTTGGTCTTCTGGGGCTATAGCTATCTGGTTATACCCAAAGTACCCATCCAGCAAGCAACAGAACTCATGACCAGCCAATCTATCTAGCATCTGGTTAATAAAGGGTAGAGGGAAGTGGTCTTTCCTGGTGGCCTTGTTAAGTTTCCTATAGTCCATACACACTCGCCAACCAGTGACAGTCCTAGTGGGGATGAGCTTATTATTCTCGTTCTCAATCACAGTCATCCCTCCTTTCTTAGGGACACATTGAACTGGGCTCACCTAGGCACTGCCAGAAATGGGATATATGATCCCAACATCCAACCACTTAATTATCTCTTTTTTGACCACTTCTTTCATTACAGGATTTAGTCTACGTTAGTGCTCTACTGACGACCTATACCCTTCCTCCAACAGTATCTTATGCATACATATTGAGGGACTAATACCCTTGAGATTAGAAATAGACCAACCTATAGCCTTTTGATGCTCTCTCAAAACTTGTAGTAATTTCTCCTCTTGATCAACGGAGAGAGTAGCAGACACTATCACTGGCCTAGTGGAGACTCACCTAGATAAGCATATCTAAGGTGTAAGGGTAAGGGTCTAAGCTCTAAAGCTGGAGGATCACTGGTGGATGGAGAGATATCTAAAGCTGGAGTAGATGAAGTGTCTAAAGTCTCAAACTGGGCAATCTCCACGAGGGGAGTAACCTCTAACAACTATAAAGCCTCATAAACATCATCATCATCCTCATTGTATTCCTTAAGATTAACTGATTTCACCAAGGAAGCTTCTAAAGGGTTAAATGGGTGTGTCTTAAAAAACTCATCGATGATGTCTCTATCTACAATGTCCATCCTAAAACAATTGAGAGTCATCAGGGAACCTCAAAGATTTGAAAACATTAAATGTCACCTCCTGATCTTGAACTTTCATGGTCAATTCCCCCTTCTGCACATCAATCAATGTCCTACCAGTAGCTAAGAAGGGTCTGCCTAGAATGATGGGGACTTCCTTGTCTTCCTCTATATCAAACACAATAAAGTCTGCAAGGAAAATGAACTTGTCCACCTTAACTAGAACATCCTCAATGATTCCCTTCGGATACTTAGTGGATCTATCAGCTAACTGAAGGGTAACTGTGGTAGGCTTTGCATCTCCTACTCATAACTTCTGGTATATGGACCAAGGCATAAGATTAATACTAGCTCCTAGATCGCATAAGGCTCTACCAAAGAACTGATCTCCTATGGTGCAAGGTGTCATAACCCTTCTTATCCATTTCATCTAAAAATCACCATAAATTTTTCACTTTATTCATTAGCTTACCCAGTCGTGAACAACCCTCACAAATAACAGTTGGGCTGTGAGTCAGTAATAATCATCGTTTCTCGTCCATTTCCCAATTAATCAAAAGCAATGTCATACATTTGAAAGTTAAGTCACATGCTTATACATGACATATTTTCTAACATTTACATCCCCTATATTACAATTCAAAATGGTTACTATGCTTTTACATATTTAGATACAAAAAGAACCTCTGTGTGTATACCTCTTGGCAATGGAGAGCAGCGGATGTCCCAATATAACACCTCAGTCCCTCATTGGACTACTATACACGCTCTATAGAGGGGCAAAGTGAATGGGATGAGCAAACACACGCTTAGTAAGGCAATAATGCAAGCATGGTAGATAACTACACTATCTACATGCTCTTAATGTCATGCATAAAATCATTAATATCCAGAGCATGAGGAAATAATAAAACTATGCCATATGTCTATACATATATCTTGTACTAAAAAACATGGAAATAGGCATGTAAAACATGGAAAGATCAACATGTAAAACCTTTCATGCTCATCATCCTTAAAACTCATCATAAAAAGGGAAACTTAACGCAAAACATCCCTTAAGATTTATCACTTTCTCAAAACACGTCAAAACTCATCACCAATGGCAATACCATCTCTTTAAAAACATCCCTCAAGACTCGACCCCTCCCTCGGGTCTACCTTGGACAACACAATTCATACTCAGTATACAAAACTATGTGATATCATGTGAGACAAGTGGTCACTATATCTCAAGGACTATGTTGGCCTACAATGTCATAATCATCCCATACCACACGGATCCCAATGTACGGGGCATCATGCTGGAACGAAGGTGGATTAGTCCTACGCCAGACTTTTAAATCAACATCACTACTACACAGTACAGTGTACTCCATGTGATCTACACGATACAACATACTCCGTGGACCTATATCATGGTTGGGGGTGCCAGTGTAGGTCTTATCTACCCCATGCCATGCATAACCTACTCAGTCTCAAGTGCACGTGGTAGCATCTCATTCGTATGACTAACAGTCTACACGAGGCATCCAGCACGGCTCGTGCGAGCATCTCATCTATGTGACACACAATCTACACGAGGCATCTGGCACGACTCATTTCATATCACAGTGTGAAAACCTGTGCGAGGTAAGCACTTGCATGATTCATGCATCATCAATAAATCTCCTCGTACGAGCAATGCTCTAGTACGACTTTATGCATAAAATCATGAGGAAATCACATACGAGCATAGCTCCAATATGATTATATGCATAAGAAAGTCAATCGAAATCCACGTACGAGCAGAAGCTCCAGTACGGTTTATAAAACATCATAATTCAAATCAAGGTGTGAGCTAATCTCCAGCACATTTCATACATGTCAAAACATCAAAATCTAGTGCGAGCGAAGCTCCAGCACGATTTAACTCATGTAAACTCGGTAGGTGGCTCTATTTCAACACAACACATTACAATCAAAGTCAACACCCGACTCATGTTTTTTTCATGAAATCATGAAAATCAAGTAGCCAGCCTATCCATCAATTTGCTTAGAACAAAGTAATGTGTTTTCATAAAAATGTCAAAACATGATATTTATGCAATTATTAACCTTTCTATCCCTTTTGTAAGATTCACTTCAAAACCAAATCATCCATGTTTGTAGCCGTTCACACAAACCATTTATTCTTTTCTAGTTAACCAAGCATTTGCAACGCCCTATATACACCCACAAAATACGTGCAACTATCTTTAAGTACTTATAAAATTCCCTTGCCTAGAATCGCGTCGAGTGATTCCACTCCCTCAGAGCTGCTCGCTTGTGCAGTTTGATTCGCCTCCAATGAAACCTTCGAGACTGCACGAAATCACATACCACATCAATTTGGTCCAATATAACACAATTCTTGCGTTCACTCCCTCTTAAGTCTGTTTTGATCGCTTTATTAATTTCTCGAGGGTCTATTGAACTCTTTTAGGCCTATTGATTCACACTAAATCGATATTAAGCTCATAATGCCTCTAGTCCACCATTTACTTCACTATGGCACTTTATCAAACACCTTATGTACTTATTTTCTTAACTTGACTAATCTCACAATGTAGCTTCATTCTATCATCTTAAATTCATACATATCACCTCACTAACACTTTAGTTCAAGCCATTCATCCTCAACTCAACTACATCACATTTTCTCACACTAGCCTCATTCTAGGTTATGCTTATCCTATTACATTCTATGTAGTTTCAATCATCAATAGACACACCAATCAACTCACAACAACAACTAGATAAATATACTTTGAGTTGGTGTATTAGAAACTTACCTAGCTTGATTTTCTTCTTGCTCCAAATAAGAACACTCCTTTGTTCCTTCAATCCAACCAATGGAGTATTGATTCCAAGCTATATTGTTCTTCCCTTTATAATGAACAACTTTGCTCTAATAGCCTTTTCTCAAATCTTTATGAAAATGGGATGGTTTTAGAGTGAGAAAGCTAGGTTTAAGGTTGAAAATGGAAGAAGTGAAGTTTGATCCTGTGAAATGCAAATCCAATTGCCCCCTTTTTATAGAAATGGCATTAGGAGATCGATCTGCATAGGGTGGAGATCGATCTAGCCTTGCTTAAATTCCTTCAAAACTCGACTTTGCAGGTCATGAGATCGATCTTCCCATTGTATGAGATCGATCGACTCAAGGGAATAGGATCGATCTTTGTTCATGGAGTGGGATCAATCTGCTTCAGGCAAAGAGCTTCAAAGATCGATCTGGCCTTAAGAGGAGATCGATCTGGTCTATCCAAAGGCTACTAGAGATCGATCTGCTTGAGTGAAAGATCGATCTCCCTCTTACAGAATGCTTGGCATTGTGTTCTCAGACCATGAGATCGATCTCTCCTTGCATAGGATCGATCTGGCCTTTATCT
Organism: Firmiana major; assembly: GCA_033439115.1. Lineage (NCBI taxonomy): Eukaryota > Viridiplantae > Streptophyta > Magnoliopsida > Malvales > Malvaceae > Firmiana > Firmiana major. The sequence continues at coordinate 7,122,704 of CM065912.1, forward strand.
TGCATCATTTTAGCTGAATGTTTCCTAGTTAAACTTATATCCAATGACTTCAATACTCATTTATCATTCCATTCACGCTTAGAACTTAAAAACGTTTATTTCTTGTTATTCATATGTAATGTAACTTGTCTGTACATCAATTAATCATATACATTACATAGAAATTTACGGGTCTTACATTCCTCCCCTCCTTTAGGAAATTTGATCCTCCAAATTAGAACCAAGTTAACCTAAGAACAACTCCGGGTACTTCTCTTGCATCATACTCTCCAATTCACATGTAGCTTCCTCCGGAGTGTGATATTGCCAAATAACTTTCACTAAGGGAATAGTCTTCGACCTCAACACCTTCTCTTTCTTATCCAATATTCAAACCGACTTCTCAACATATGTCATACTCTCATTGAGCTCCAATGGCTCATATCTTATTACATGTGCCGGGTCCGGGTGGTACTTCCGAAGCATAGAGACGTGGAAGACGTTATGAACACTTACGAAGTCTGGTGGGAACGCCAACCTATAAGCCTTATCTCCCACTCTCTCTAGAATCTCGAAGGGTCCGATATATCGAGGGCTCAACTTTCCCTTCTTACCAAACCTCATAATCCCTTTAGAGGGAGAAACTCTAAAAAAAACTGACTTACCCACAGCAAACTCCAGTGATCTCCGTCTCCAGTCAGCATAACTCTTTTGCTGGCTCTAAGCTGTCTGTAATCTCTGACATATCAACTGAACATCCTCAAAGGCCTGTTGCACTAAATCAGGAACAAAAATCTGTCTGTCACCAATCTCTTCCCATCCAATAGGGGATCGACATCTACGTCCATACAGTGTCTCATATAATGCCATCCTGATACTCGCATGATATCTGTTATTATAGGCGAACTCGGCTAACGATAAGTGATCATCCCAAGAGCCTCTGACACACATGCTCTCAACATATCCACCAGGGTCTGTATAGTCCTCTCTGACTGACCATCTGTCTAAGGATGAAAAGCGGTGCTAAAACTTAATTGGGTCCCTATCACTTCCTAAAAATGTTCCCAGAAATGGGAAGTGAAGCGGGCATACCGATCAGAAACAACGCTCACTAGAACACCATGCAACCGAACTATCTCTCGAACATACAAGTTCGCCAATTGACTTAGAGTATTGGTAGCTCTCATAGCTAAAAAATGGGCTGACTTCATCAACCGATCCACAATAACCCAAATGGCATCATGACCTCTGCGGGTTCTAGGTAAACCCATCACAAAATCCATGGTGACGTGCTTCCATTTCCATGTCGGTATCGATGGAGGCTGCAATAACCCTGCAGGCTTCTGATATTCTACATTCACTTGCTGACAAACGAGATATATAGTGACATATTCAGCAATGTCTCTTTTAATTCCAGACCACCAATAAGCCTTTCGAAGGTTTTGATACATCTTGGTACCCTCGGATGTATCGTATGCTTCGATGAGTGAGCTTCTGATAAAATCAATCTCATGATCTTTGGATCCTCGGGAATAGATACTCTGCCTCTAAACCTCAATAGTCCATCTGTACTCAGCTCAAAATCAGTACTCCCACCTGCCTGCACTTGACTCAACCAATCGGTACACTGTTGATCACTCTGCTGAGCCTGTCGAATACGAAAAATCAATTATGGCTCCAATCTCAAACTAGCCACAATATCAAATCCCTCTATACCAGGTGGGGTTACATCCAAACTGAGGTTCACAAATTGCTCTAACAACTGGTGTTCCTGTACCATCATATAAGACACCAACCCGAGATTCTTCATGCTCAAGGCATCGACAACTACATTTACCTTACCGGGGTGGTACATGATCTCACAATCATAATCCTTCAGGAGTTCGAGCCATCTTCTATGTCTCATATTCAACTCTTTCTATGAAAACAGATACTTAAGGCTCTTATGATCGGTATATAAATGAAATTTCTCACCATAGAGATAGTGACGTCATATCTTAAATGCAAACACTAAGGCCGCCAACTCTAAATTGTGAGTCGAATAGTTCCTCTCATGATCCTTTAACTGTCTGGACCCATAGGTAACTACGTTCCCATCCTGCATAAGTATACAGCCCAGTCTTTGGTGTGTTTCATCTGTATACACAAAGAAACCTCTTGAGCTGGTAGGAATGGTGAGAATCAGAGTAGTGGTCAATCGACGCTTAAGCTCTTAAAAACTCCTCTCACATGCCTCATCCCACACAAACTTAATATCTTTCTGCGTCAGGCATTAACGGAGCAGCTAGTCTAGAGAAACCCTCAACAAATCTCCGATAATAACCTGTCAATCCCAGAAAACTTCTAATCTCAGTAACTATCTTAGGTTGTTCCCACTATACAACTGCTTCAATGTTGGATGGATCCACTGATACCCCATCCTTCGACACAACATAGCTCAGAAATGAGATTTGCTCTAACCAAAAGTTACAGTTACTGAGTTTGGCATATAATTCCCTCTCTCGGAGGGTCTGCAGAACTGTCCTTAAGTGCTCCTCATGATATTCCCTGGACTTGGAATAAACCAAAATATCATCAATAAATACGATGACAAACTGGTCCAGGTATGGCTTAAATACATCTTTGATCAATGCCATAAATGCTGCGGAGGCATTCGTCAATCCGAATGGCATAACCAAAAACTCGTAGTGGCCATAACGGGTACGAAATGCTGTCTTGGGTACATCTTCACTCCGAATCCTCAACTGATGGTACCCAGATCGCAGATCTATCTTAGAAAAGACCTGTGCTCCCCGGAGCTGATCCAACAAATCGTCAATGTGTGGAATGGGGTACTTGTTCTTAATGGTGGCTTTATTCAACAATCGATAATCTATACACAGACGGAGGTTCCCATCATTCTTCCTCACAAATAGCACCGGAGCTCCCCAAGGTGAGACGATCGGTCTAATAAACCTCTTCTCTAGCAACTCTTGCAATTGCTTCTTTAGCTCCACCAACTCAATCGGAGCCATTCTATACGGTGGGTTAGATATTGGCTCTATACCAAGCACTAACTCTATATATAACTCCATTTCCCTGTCAGGTGGTAGCCTTGGTAAATCGTCCGGAAAGACATCAGGAAATTTTACAATTACTGAAATGTCTCTCAATTTTAGGTGTGTCTTATCTATGTCAACCACGTATGCAATGAACCCTTCACATTACCTTTTCCACCGTTAGCAACATAAGTGATCACATTAACATACATAATTGATAAATAAATTCATCTCTCAAATATGATTAATTAAAATTATACTCTTTTCATTTATAATAGTCATGTTCTTTCATTTCCTTTCAACAAAGATTACAATAAGGTTGTCTATCCCTGAAAACATCAATGTCTTGGCATGACAGTCCATAGCAACATGATTTGCAGCCAACCAATCCATTCCTAAGATTACATCAAAATCACTCATACTCAGTAAAATTAAATCGGCTGGCATTTCCTTTCCCCCTATCTTCAACTTACAATTCCTATTACATACTTAGTCAACTGACTATCATTCATGGGTGTAGAAATCATCAACATTCTATCTAACAGTGTGAGTTTTACATACCTCAACAACTTAAGTACAAAAGAAGGCAATATAAAGGAATACGTGGTACCAGGATCAAATAATACAAATGCTTCTAAATCAAAAATTAGGATGGTACCTTTAATCACATCCGTCAAAGTATCAGCAGTGTCTTGGTCCATTGCATGTACTCGTCCTCTACCCACCGCCTGTTTCCCTTTTTTCCTCAGCTGTAGCTCTCTTCCTCGGAGTAGCTGTCTCAACTGGAGCTCTCTCTGGCTCCTTGCCCTTTTGTAGGGCAATCTAAATCATCTCTGGACAACACCTCATGATATGTCCCTATTTCCCACATCTGTAACATGCCACGGGGGTCGTCGAACAAGGCCTAGTTCCATGAAATCTGCCACATCTCCTACACTGCTCAATAGTAGGTCGTGGTCCTCCAATGATCATACCCCTCGGCGCAGCTAAAGCCAAGTACACGGGAGGTCTAGAAGCTCTCTCCTGTACCTCCTCAATCTTTGGCATTTTCTCAAATAATCTTTTGTATCCTCTCTTGACCACTCTATCAAACCCAGATCTCTTTCAGTCCCTGTCCTTTCTGCCACTAACCTTCCTAAACTCAGAGGCATTTTGCTCAAAGTCATGTTCACATAATTGCGCCCTGCGTACTTCCTCTTTGTAGGTGAGGATGTCGAATGGAGCTAATTTGGATCTGATGGCTGGTTTCAGTCCATCTATGAATTTTTGGACCTTCAAAGCCTCACTGTTCAAAGAGTCAGAGTCATACCTACCCAAGGATATGAACCTCGACTCATACTCATCCACAGAACGGTTCCCTTGATCCAAGTTCATAAATTCAATCCTCAACTTCAGCCGTGCTGTGGTTGGGATGTAATGCCTCCTAAAGGCCTTCAAGAGTATCTCTCATGTGATCTTAGAGTGTCGAGCCTTCAGAATAGATTCGGTGGATCTCCACCAATGCTTTACCTCGCCTTTCAGCATAAATACGATAAAGGCCACTTTCTCGATCGATGTACATTTGAAAAACCTATACAATTTCTCCATCTCATACATCCAATCCTCAGTAATAATCGGCTCCTTCACTCCTCTAAATACTGGAGGTTTCAGCTCTTGGAACTACCTTAACCTACTCAACTCGTAATCATAACCCAGGTCACTCTCACTTGGCTGTGGAGCTATAGGAGAAGCAGTATCCTGAACTGGGGGTGGCGTAATTGCCCTGTAGTATAAGGCTTCTCTGCCTCTGCAGCTGCCTGCCCAGTAGTAGTAGGTTACGTTGTTGAACCTCATCTATCATCAGCCCTTAATGCTTACGTGACTATCTCAACGAGGCTCTCAATACTCTGCTCTATCCTAACGAAGCACGCCTCAGTATCCCCTAGTCTCTCAACAGGGTCCTGTGGAGCCTGATCAGTTTGTGGCTCCGCACGGCTCTCAGGCCTACCCCTACAGCCTCTCACAGGTGCATTCACCCCTCTACCTCGGCATGTAACAGGTATAATACCTAACTTCCTATATTCATAACCATTTATTAGTCTCATTCCATCTCAGGTATACACAGTTATATTTAAACAAAAGCATATTAATATGAGGATGTAATTTTCCTACTTATTATTACTGACTCACATCAAGCCAACTCAGCTCTGATACGAATCTCTGTCATGACCCTTCTTATTCATTTCATCCAAAAATCACCATAGATTTTTTAATAAATAACAGTTGGGCTATGAGTCAGTAATAATCATCGTTTATCGTCCATTTCCCAATTAATCAAAAGCAATGTCATACATTTAAAAGTTAAGTCACATGCTTATACATGACTTGTTTTCTAACATTTACATCCCCCATATTACAATTCAAAATGGTTATTGTGCTTTTACATGTTTAGATACAAAAAGAATCCTTGTGTGTATACCTCTTGGCGATGGAAAGTAGCAGATGTCCCAATACAACGCCGTAGTCCCTCACTGGGCTACTATGCGCGCTCTATAAAGGGGGAAAGTGAATGGGATGAGCAACCAAATGCTCAATAAGGCACTAATGCAAGTATGGTAGATAACTACACTATCTACATGCTTATAATGTCATGCATAAAAGCGTTAATATCCAGAGCATGAGAAAATAATAAAACTATGCCATATGTATATACATATATCTTGTACAGAAAAACATGGAAATAGGCATGTAAAACATGGAAAGATCAACATGTAAAACCTCTCATTCTCATCATTATTAAAACTCATCATAAAAAGGGAAACTCGACGTAAAACATCCCTAAGGATTTATCACTTTCCCAAAACAAGTCAAAACTCATCACCAATGGCAATACCATCTCTTTAAAAACATCCCTCAAGGCTCGACCCCTCCCTCGGGTCTACCGTGGACAACACAATTCATACTCAGTATACAAAATCATGTGATATCATGTGAGACAGGTGGTCACTATATCTCAAGGACTTTGTTGGCCAATAATGTCATAATCATCCCAGACCCTATGGATCTCGGTGTGCGAGGCATCATGTTGGAACGAATGTGGGTTAGTCCTACGCCATACTTTTAAATAAACATCACAACTACACGATACAATGTACTCCATGTGATCTACAAGGTACAACGTACTCCGTAGACCCATATCATGGTTGGGGGTACCAGCCATAGGTCTTATCTACCCCATGCCATGCATAACCTAGTCAGTTTCAAGTGCACGTACGAGTATCTCATCCGTGTGACTAACAATCTACATGAGGCATCCAGCACGGCTCATGCAAGCATCTCATCTGTATGCCACACAATCTACATGAGGCATCTAGCACGACTCATTTCATATCACAATGTGAAAACCTGTGCGAGTTAAGCTCTAGCACGATTCATGCATCATCAATAAATCTCCTCGTAGGAGCAATGCTCTAGTATGACTTTATACCTAAAATCATGAGGAAATCACATACGAGCATAGCTCCAGTATGCTTATATGCATAAGAAAGTCAATCGAAATCTACATACGAGCAGAAGTTCCAGTACGATTTATAAAACATCATAATTCAAATCAAGGTGCGAGCTAATCTCCAGCACATTTCATACATATCAAAACATCAAAATCCAGTCGAGCGAAGCTCCAGATGATTTAACTCATGTAAACTCGGTAGGCGGCTCTATTTCAACACAACACAGTACAATCAAAGTCAACACCCAACTCATGCTTTTTCATGAAATCATGAAAATCAAGTAGCCAGCCTATCCATCAATTTGCTTAAAACAAAGCAATGTGTTTTCATAAAAATGTCAAAACATGATATTTATGCAATTATTAGCCTTACTATCCCTTTTGTAAGATTCACTTCAAAACCAAATCATCCATGTTTATAGTCGTTCACACAAACCATTTATTCATTTCTAGTTAACCAAGCATTTGCAATGCCCTATATACACCCACAAAATACGTGCAGCTATCTCTAAGTACTTACAAAATTCCCTTACCTGGAATCGCATCAAGTGGTTCCACTTCCTCAGAGCTGTTCGCTTGTGCAGTTTGATTCACCTCCAACAAAACCTTCGGGACTGCACGAAATCACATACCACATCAATTCGGTCCAATAAAACACAATTCTTACGTTTACTATAGTCGATTCGACCTATAATCTTCGTTAACACTTATAAGGCCTCGCTCCCTCTTAAGTCAGTTTTGATCGCTTTATTAATTTCTCGAGGGTCTATTGATCTCTTTTTGGCCTATTGATTCACACTAAATCAATATTAAGCTCATAGTGTCTCTAATGCACCATTTACTTCACTATGACACTTTATCAAACACCTCATGTACTTATTTTCTTAACTTGACTAATCTCACAATGTAGCTTCATTCTATCATTTAAAGTCATAAATATCACCTCACTAACACTTTAGTTCAAGCCATTCATCCTCAACTCAACCACATCACATTTTCTCACACTAGACTCATTCTAGGTTATGCTTATCCCATTACGTTCTAGGTAGTTTCAATCATCAATACACACTCCAATCAACTCACAACAACAACTAGATAAATATACTTTGAGTTGGTGTATTAGAAACTCACATAGCTTGATTTTCTTCTTACCCAAATAAGAACACTCCTTTGCTCCTTCAATCTAACCAATGGAGTATTGATTCCAAGTTATGTTGCTCTTCCCTTTATAATGAACAACTTTACTCTAATAGCCTTTTTCTCAAATCTTTATGAGAATGAGATGGTTTTAGAGTGAGAAAGCTAGGTTTAAGGTTAAAAATGGAAGAAGTGAAGTTTGTTCCCGTGAAATACAAATGTAACTGCCCCTTTTTTTTTATAGAAATGGCATTAGGAGATTGATCTGCATAGAGTGGAGATCGATCTGGCCTTGCTTAAATTCTTTCAAAACTCGACTTTACAGGTCATGAGGTCGATCTTCTCATTGTATGAGATCGATCGACTCAAGGGAATAGGATCGATCTTTATTCATGGAGTGGGATCGATCTGTTTCAGGCAGAGAGCTTCAGATATCGATCTGGGCTTAAGAAGAGATCGATCTGGTCTATCCAGAAGCTAATGGAGATCGATCTGTTTGAGTGAGGGATCGATCTCCCTCTTGTAGACTGCTTGGCATTGTGTTCTCCAGACCATGAGATCGATCTCTCCTTGCATGGGATCGATCTGGCCTTCGTCCTGCATCATTTTAGTTGAAATTTTCCTAGTTAAACTTGTATCCAATGACTTCAATACTCATTTATCATTCTATTCATGCTTAAAACTTAAAAACGTTTATTTCTTGTAATTCATATGTAATGTAACTTGTCTGTACATCAATTAATCGTATACATTACATAGAAATTTATGGGTTTTACACAAAGTATGGTAAAATTACCTGAATCTTTAAGCTTAGAGGGTAATCTCCTCTGAATGATTGCACTACACTCCTCAGTAAGTGCCACTGTCTCATAATCCTCTAGTCTTCTTTTCCTCGAGAGGATATCCTTCATGAACTTCACATAACTGGGCATTTTCTCTGAAGCATCTGTGAAAGGAATATTAATGTGAAGCTTTTTAAACACCTTAAGAAATTTAGCAAATTGTTGATCAAGCTTCTGGTTTTGGAACCTCTGAGGAAAAGGTAATAGGGGTCTAACTGGAGGAAGTGTATTGGTAGCAGGTGTAGTATCAGATGAAAAGGAAGGTTGTGAATAAGAAGATGAAGATGAAGAAGTGCCTGACTTAGTTTCCTTTGCAGCTCGATCATCATTTTCCTACCCTTTTTGAACTGACTCTTTAGAACTTAGGGGCTTTGCCACTATGGGCTTAATAGGACTGGACATATCATGTGGATCATCTAATGCTCTACCGCTCCTAAGGGTTATCGCCTTAACATGCTCCTTACCTTCCCTTTATCTGATAGGGTTAGCTTCGATATTACTGGGAAAGGTCCCTTGTGGACACTGGCTAAGAGCACTAGCTATCTATCCAAGTTGGACTTCTAGATTCTCAATAGAGGCTGCTTGATTATGCAGGATAGTCGTGAACATCTTCTCAAGTGAAGGCTTCTTCTCAGCTATAGCTACTGGCGCAAGTAAGTGTTGAGGCTGCATAGGTGACGGTGGTGGTGGATGATGTTGAAACTGATGTGGGTGATTGGAATGGTTAGGCTGATGATGTGGAAACTGTTGAGGTGGTGGTACATGAATAGGTGGAGCCTGAAAATCAGGGGGTCCCATAGGTCTGGAATTAGAAGACTGCTCTTAATTTTGGTTCCAAGAAAAATTTAGGTGATTCCTCTACCCTAGATTGTAGGTGCTCGAAAATGGATTGTTCTATTGCTTTTGAGGTGGGGCAACGTATTGAACAGACTCTAAGTTTAATGGGAACCTATCAATAGAGTGTGTACCACCACACAAAGTGTATGAGATGAATGGACTTTGGACAACTAAAATAGGACGGGACTGGTGGCAGAACTATTTTGGGTACTAAGAGACTCTACCTTCTTTGTGAGATTGGCAATTTGAGAAGTTAAGGTAGAAAGTGTGTCCAACTCATAAATACCTATAGCTTTCTTGGGTAATTGCCTCTCTGATGATCACTGATAATTGTTAGCTTCCATCTTATCCAACAGAGTATAAGCTCCCTCCTCCTTCTTATACATCAAAGCTCCTCCCGCAGCAGCATCGACTATGGTCTTATTTTAGCTAATGAGTCTGTTATAGAATGTTTAGACTTGAAGCCATAAGGGCAAGCCATGATGGGGACACTTCCTAAGAAGGTATTTGTATATTTCCCATGCCTCATAAAGGGATTCAAATTCGAATTGAGAAAAGGAAGATATATCACTGCGTAGTTTAGCCATTTTGGAAGGAGGAAAAAACTTGGCTAAGAACTGATGGGCTAACTCATCCCAGGTGGAGATGGATCCAGGAGGTAAAGAAGTCAACCAGTGTCTACCTCTATCCCTAAGAGAGAAAGGAAATAGCCTAAGCCTAAGTGCATCGTCTGAGAGTCCATTATGCTTGAAAGTGTTGCACAGATCTAGAAATTGCCCTAAGTGAGCATGTGGGTCATCATGGGGAAGCTCACTGAACTGAAGCGAAGTTTGGATCATTTGGAGGATTGAAGGCTTAATCTCAAAGTTGTTTGCTGAGATAGATGGTGACCTAATGCCAGTGTAATAACCTCCAATAGTCGGGATAACTGTCATACCCCAATTCCAGGTGTCCTTTATCCATACTTACTCAATCACGGTTGGGCTGTGAGGCGATGCAATTACTAAAATTCATACATTTCCAGCAAAAAATTTTAAAACTTTTAATCACACCCCAGGTGTGTGTAGATACACAAAATCAATTGTTTTTACATATCATCCCCTTGGAGCAGTTTACTATTTCCAAGGTAGAACTGTGCAATACGACAAGATAGATACAAAATATGCTTGTGTATACAATTCTTATACCTTTACAACTAACGGGAGCTTTCCAACTCAAAAAGAAATCTAGAGACCACCGCTCTCCTACTTCTTGGTACCTAGAGGGGGAAAATAGTGGGATGAGAAAACCACAGCTCAGTAAGAAAATGAATGCTAGTAGCTAAATATCGTACTACCTACATAGCCCATGCATGTATAAACCAAAACCATGATTTCATTATAAATGGAAATATCATACGAAAATGCATTTAAACATACATTTCTCATTTGCACTTTCATGTAAATCATATGTGCCATGCTTCCATTTTAAAACATGATTCATAAAAATAATGCCCTCACGGCATAAGTGTTTAAATCAGAGAATTATCAAAACACAAAATCTCTTTACTTTCTCAATCACTTCTTTTCCTCAAATCTCTTTCTTTTTTGAGATTGTCTCTGTTTCTCGAATCTCTGAGACAGGCTTGAAATTTTTGACAATCAAATATCCACGACATATGACCATAGTTAGTGATCCCCGACCTCACTGATCAAGTGTGTAAGGGGCATCACTTGCCTGAAGGGGGATGGGTCAGTCCTACCCTCCGGCTCATCTCAATCAACCTCATCTCCTCATATGCTCACGGTATAAGGTACGCCATGTGTTATCTACGTGATACTCGTACTCACATACACCCAGCATGGTACATAGTATACCAACGGACAACTACACAGTACTACATATGACCGTGGACCCAAGCCCATACTCCAAATCCGATGGACTTTTCATCCTAAACCATGTCTCATATACCAGGCGAGCATGCAGCGTGACACACAGTCATCACAAGGCTCTAGCACGGTACGATTTATCATTAAGGCCCAGCCCGTTCAAAGGCCATTGGCTGGCATCCCCTTGGGTCTCAAACCCCTAGGTTTACCTCAACTCAGTAAAAACAGGTGCGAGCAAAGCTCCAGCACTTTCTCAAAACCATCGTGCGAGTTAAACTCCAGCACTTAGTCAAAGTCATTAAAAACGGGTGTGAGCTAGAGCTCCAACACCAACTCTCATCTCAAATTTGATAGTTGGCTATTTTCTCTTTTAAAACTCAAAACATGTTTATTTAGGCAGCATGCCTCTTCATGCTAAAACATGTAAAATTAGCCAACCTATCATCATCATTTCTCAATCACCAATATCCATACAAAATTGAGAAAAACATTTAAAACATGCACATCATGCTATTTCCTTACCCTATCCCATTTCTCAATACATATATATATATATCATAGTACATTTAATGTTTCCATATCATTTCATAGAATCGTAGTATCGTACTAATTCTAGTATTATATCTACGAAATTACCGTAAAATACGTACGAACATCTCTATAGCTAACACACAGTCCCTTACCTTGATTTACTTGTGTGCAACTATCCTCCTTTATGCTTCCCGCGTTCTTATCTCGTCTTGTTCCGGTGTATCATCGAAAACTACAATTCATCCATCAAGTACTTGAGTTAACATTTCTAACTCTTGTTCAACTAAGCATTTATCCATTGCCTTAAATATACATTTTACCCCTTGTGGTAAATCTCGTAATTTATCCCAATATCAGCACATCCAAATCATACCCACAACATAATCATCCTCTTAAGATAACTCATTCATCATTAATACTTCTACATTCCACTTTCTCACACTAGACCATTTCTAGGTTATGGTGGATTCTTTACTTTCTAGGTAGTTTCTATCATTTCTATGCATACTATTCATTTCCCACATCAATATCCAAACAAATATACTTTGGGTATTTGCATTAGAAACTCACCTAGCTTGATTTCCTCCTTGCTCCAATAGAAATGCACCTTGTTGCTTAAATCCAACAAATGGGAAAAATGCCTCCCAACTATGTTGTTCTTCTCTTTGATGTGAGCAACTTTGTCTCTAATAGCTTTCCCTCAAATCTTACTGAAAATGGCTGGATTTAGGAGTGAGAAACCTAGGTTCTTGAGTTAAAATAAAAAGGGTGAAGTGTTTTTTTCAAAATCTGCAGATTCACTACTCCTATTTATAGAATTGGCTAGATGAGATCGATCTACTCTAGGAAGAGATCGATCTGGTCCCTTTAAATCCCTCTTTTCCACGACATTTTAAGCATAAGATCGATCGGTCGAAGCTTGAGATCGATTTGCTCCAAACAGAGAGCTAAGGAGATCGATCTATTCCCCTAAGGATCGATCTACATTTTACAGAATGTTTTGGAGATCGATCTTGCTCCCTTGGAGATCGATTTGCCCTATACCATTGCTCAAATAAGAGCATTCTAGCTCTTCCAAATCGATCTCTCATCCTATGAGATCGATCTAACCTTCATATTTCCAGATTTTCTGCAGCAACACATACCAAAACATCCTTAATTTACTGCCAAAGTCATTTTCTCATTCGATTATCTTTAAGACTTGAAAATGACATCCATCCATATCTTGTGCACATTAAAACTTGTGCGTAACCTTTGTGTAACCAAAGGTACATGATATAAACCAAATGAAAGTGCACAACTTATGAAATCTTCCTTCCATTTCACCATACCACTCATATTCTTCCCATGTTTAAGTCTATTCCTTCACATTCATATATAAATAAGGTTAAACCTATACGGGGTCTCACATTCTCCCCCACTTAGAAAATTTGGTCCTCCAAATTTGAACCATTCATTCTGTGAATAACTCGGGATACTTCTCCCATATCAAACTCTCCAATTCCTATGTGGCCTTTTCTGCGGTGCGATGTTGCCACAAAACCTTAACCAATGAAATCGTTTTGTTCTGCAACACCTTCTCTTTTCTATCCAATATCCGGATTGGTCTCTCGACATATGACATATTCTCCTTAAACTCCAATGGCTCATAGTTAATTACATGTGTCGAATCCGGGTAGTACTTCCGAAGCATAGAAACATGGAAGACATTGTGGACTTCTACTAGCTCAGGTGGTAAGGCTAGCCTATATGCTCTATCTCTCACTCTATCCAAGATCTCGAAGGGACCAATATAACGAGGACTTAGTTTTCCTTTCTTCCCGAACCTCGTTATTCCCTTAGAAAGAGATACTCTCAAAAATACAGACTCACCCACTTCAAACTCAAGTGGTCTCCATCTCCTGTCAGCATAGCTCTTTTGTCGACTTTGAGCTGTTCGCAGCCTCTCGCATATTATTTAAACATCTTTGAAGGCTTGTTTAACCAAATCGAGAGCGAGCAACTGTCTGTCACCAACTTCTTCCCAACCAATAGGCGATCGGCATCTACGACCGTATAATGTCTCATAAGGGGCCATACCAATACTTGAGTGATAACTGTTATTGTAGGTGAACTTAATCAATGGCAAGTGATCGTCCCATGAGCCTCTAAAATCCAGCATACACGCCCTTAACATATCTTCCAGGGTCTGTATAGTCCTCTCTGACTGACTATCTGTCTGAGGATGAAAAGCGGTGCTAAAGCTCATTTGGGTTCCCATCGCTTCATGAAAATGTCCCCAAAAGTGGGAAGTGAAGCGGGCATCCCGATCAGAAACAACACTCATTGGGACTCCATGCAATCTCACTACTTCTCGTACATACAGGTTCGCCAGTGCACTCAATGTATCTGTAGATCTCATGGCTAAAAAGTGTGTCGATTTTGTTAACCGATCTACTATCACCCATATAGCATCATGGTTCTTACGGGTTCTCGGTAACCCCATCACAAATTCCATGGTGACGTGCTCCCACTTCCATGTTGGTATCGGTAGAGGTTGCAATAATCCACCTGGTTTCTGATGTTTAACCTTTACTTGCTGACAAATGAGACATCTCGCGACATACTCAGCTATGTCTCTCTTCATTCCCGACTATCAATATACTTTTTGGAGATTCTGATACATTTTACTACTCCCTGGGTGTACTATATATCTCGATGAGTGAGCCTCTAACAATATCAACTTTCTCAGCTCTGAATCCTTAGGAACACATATTCTATCTCCAAACCTTAGTACTCTATCTGAACTCAATATAAAATCTGTACCCTTCCCCTTCTGAATTTGGCTAATCATGTCAATACACCACTGATCAATTTGCTGAGCTTGTTGGATTCTCTTAATCAACTCCGGTTCTAATCTCAAGCTAGCAATAATACCATTGCTGCCAATCTCAGGTAGGGTCATATCCAGACTAAGGTTTGTGAATTGTTTCAACAACTTGTGCTCTCTAACTATCATATGTGATACCAACCCGAGACTCTTCAAACTCAATGCATCGGCAACCACATTTGCCTTCCCTGAGTGGTACAAAATCTCACTATCATAGTCCTTGAGGAGTTCTAACCACCTTCTCTGTCTCATATTTAACTCCTTCTGTGAGAATAGATACTTCAGACTCTTGTGATCTGTAAAGATATGAAATCTCTCACCATACAAGTAGTGACGCCATATCTTTAATGAGAATACTACGGCTGCCAACTCCAAATCATGAGTGGGGTAGTTCTTCTCATGATCTTTTAGCTGTCTAGATCCATAAGCTACTACTCTTCCATCTTGCATCAAAACATAGCCTAGTCCTTGATGCGAAGCATCTGTATACACCGAGTAGTTTCCTGAACTGTTAAGGATGATAAGAACTAGCGCGGTGGTTAATCTGCACTTAAGTTCTTGAAAACTCCTCTCACAAGCTTCATCCCATATAAACTCCATACGTGTCAATGGAGCAGCCAATCTAGAGAAACCCTCTACAAATCTCCTATAGTAATCTGTCAGACCTAGAAAACTTCTGATCTCTGTGACTGTCCTCGACTGTTCCCACTGAACAACTGCCTCGATCTTGGATGGATCTACTGACACTCCATCTTTCGATACAACATGGCCCAGAAAGGAAATCTGCTCTAGCCAAAAGTCACATTTACTAAGCTTGGCATATAACCTTCTCTCTCAGAGGGTCTGCAAAACAATCCTCAAGTGCTGCTCATGCTCTTCTCTGGACCTTGAATACACCAATATATCATCAATGAAAACAATCACGAACTGGTTTAGGTATGGCTTGAATACTTCATTCATTAGAGCCATAAAAGCTACTGGCGCATTAGTCCACCCGAAAGGCATCACTAGGAATTTGTAATGACCATAGCAAGTGCAGAAAGCTGTCTTGGGCACATCCTCCCTCTGAATCTTCAATTGATGATACCCAGACCTCAGATCTATCTTGGAAAAGATCTGTGCTCCCCGAAGCTGATCCAATAAATCACTAATGTGTGGCAAGGGATATTTATTCTTGATGGTAGCCTTGTTCAACATCCTATAGTCCATACACAACCTAAGGCTCCCATCTCTCTTTTTCACAAATAATACCCGAGCTCCCCATGGTGAGACGCTCGGTCTTATAAACCCCTTATCCAGCATATCTTGCAACTGCTTCCTTAATTCCTCTAGCTCAATTGGAGCCATCCTATATGGTGACTTAGATATTGGCTCGATTCCAGGCGTCAAGTCTATACTGAATTCTATTTCTCTATCAGGTGGCAATCCCGGTAGGTCATCTGAAAAGACATCAGAGAATTCTCTAACCATTGGAATGTCTTCCATATTCGTATGTACTTTGTCCAAATCCACCACATAAGCAATAAAACCTTTTATCACCTCAGAGGAGGTATCAGCTGATGCCTGGTCTATCGCATACACCCCGCCTTGACCTGCAACTTCTTTCCCTTTTTCTTCAACCGTGGCTCTCTTCCTTGCATGATGCGTAACTGTATGAGCTCTCTCTGGCTCCTCACCCCTTTGTGGAACTGCCTCAACTGTCTCTGGATATTCCATTGCATAATGTCCAAACTTGCCACATCTGAAGCATCGTGTACTCTGAAGGTAACATGGCCTACCACCATGATATCAGCCACATGCTTTACACTGATCCATAGTCGGTCGGGGTCCACCAATTACTATACCCCTGGCTGGTGTCTAAGTCGGAGGCATAAAAGGTCTAGCAACCTTTTTCTGGAACTCATCTGCCTCTCTCCGACACTTACTTATGAATTTTTGACCAAATTTGGCACTCTTGCCATCTCCCATCTTCCTCGGACCCTTGTCCTTACCCCAACTAAACTCAAAAATCTATAAGTCATAATCCTGCTCACATAACTAGGCCCATCGCACAGCCTCTCTATTGTAGCGACATCAAATGGGGCCAACTTCGCTCGGATTGAAGGCCTCAGTCCATCTACAAATTTGTGGACTCTGATAGCCTCACTCCTCATCGAGTCCGGATCATATCTACCCAGTGAAGTAAATCGTGACTCGTACTGATCAACTGTTCAATTCCCTTAAGTCAGATTCAAAAATTCCATCTGCAGCCTACGTCAGGCGGTATCTGGGATGTATTGCTCTCTGAAAACACCCAAGAACATATCCTAAGTGATAGCCATACCTTGAGCTCTCAACATAGGCCTGGTGGACTTCCACCAGTGCTCTGCTTCGCCTCTCAATACAAAGGTCGCAAGCACTACTCTCTCCGTAGCTGAACATCTATAGAAGTCGAATAACTTCTCCATCTGACTGATCCAGTCCGCAGCCATTGTCAAATCCTTTACCCCGCTAAAAGAAGGAGGCTTGAAATCCATGAAATGCCTCAACCTCTCCATATCACAGTCGTATCCGTACCCCAAATCATCCTCATCACACTGTGGTGGGGCTACTGGAGGAGGTACCAGTCAAATATGGGGATCTCGTGGCCTAACCGGTTCAGGTTGTGCAGGTGAAACATTCTCAGGTTTAGGTGCAGTTGCTGGGGGATTCGGTGCAACCTGTCCCGCTGTACCAACTGTACCCTCAAACCTAGCCATAATCTGACCCATCATGGTCATCATCATGCTCATGTCTTCCTCTAATCGGGCTATCCGAGTGATCGAAAGCCTCTATCTGTTCCTGGGGCTCATGACTAGAGGACGATCTACTGTGCCTCTAAGTCCTGTCATTTCGCCCTTGAGCTCTCGAGCTCTCTCCCCTCTTGCGATGTCTCTCAGGCATGACTCACTAGCCTGATAACCCCTTGCATATATAACAAACGTTTAATTCACTACCAGCTCCGTATACACATTTGTATCTAAATATCGCACAGTAACTTGGGGATGTATGTTTTCTTAGTCCTAAACATCGACTCACATTAGACCAACCATGCTCTGATACCAAATCTGTCACACCCTAATTCCAGGTGTCCTTTATCCATACTTACTCAATCACGGTTGGGCTGTGAGGCGATGCAATTACTAAAATTCATACATTTACAGCGAAAAATTTTAAAACTTTTAATCACACTCCTAGGCGTGTGTAGATACACAAAATCAATTGTTTTTACATATCATCCCCTTGGAGCTGTTTACTATTTCTAAGGTATAACTGTGCGATACGACAAGATAGATACAAAATACGCTTGTGTATACAATTCTTATACCATTACAACTGGCGGGAGCTGTCCAACTCAAAACGAAATCTAGAGACCACCGCTCTCCTACTTCTTGGTACCTGGAGGGGGAAAATAGCGGGATAAGAAAACCACAGCTCAGTAAGGAAATGAATGCTAGCAGGTAGATATCGTACTACCTACATAGCCCATGCATGTATAAACCAAAACCATGTTTTCATTATAAATGGAAATATCATACAAAATGCATTTAAACATACATTTCTCATTTGCACTTTCATGTAAATCAAATGTGTCATGCTTCCATTTTAAAACATGATTCATAAAAACAATGCCCTCACGGCACAAGTGTTTAAATCAGAGAATTATCAAAACACAAAATCTCTTTACTTTCTCAATCACTTTTTTTCCTCAAATCTCTTTCTTTTCTGAGATTGTCTCTGTTTCTCGAATCTCTGAGACAGGCTTGGAATTTTTGACAATCAAATATCCATGACATATGGCCATAATCAGT
Source organism: Firmiana major (assembly GCA_033439115.1). NCBI lineage: Eukaryota > Viridiplantae > Streptophyta > Magnoliopsida > Malvales > Malvaceae > Firmiana > Firmiana major. The sequence goes on from CM065912.1 coordinate 7,141,122, forward strand.
GATCCCCGACCTCACTGATCAAGTGTGCACAAGGCATCACTTCGCCTAAAGGGGGATGGGTCAGTCTTACCCTCCAGCTCATCTCAATCAACCTCATCTCCTCATATGCTCACGGTATAAGGTACGCCATGTGTCATCTACGTGATACTCGTACTCACGTACACCCAGCAGGTACATAGTATACCAACGGATAACTACACAGTACTACGTACGACCATGGACCCAAGCCCATACTCCAACTCCGATAGACTTTTCATCCTGAACCATGTCTCATATACCAGGCGAGCATGCAGCGTGACACACAGTCATCACAAGGCTCTAGCGTGGTACGATTTATCGTTAAGGCCCAGCCCGTTCAAAGGTCGTCGGCTGGCATCCCCTTGGGTCCCAAACCCCTAAGTTTACCTCAACTCAGAAAAAATAGGTGTGAGCAAAGCTCCAGCACTTTCTCAAAACTATCGTGCGAGTTAAACTCCAGCACTTAGTCAAAGTCATTAAAAACGGGTGTGAGCTAGAGCTCCAACACCAAATCTCATCTCAAATCTGATAGTTGGCTATTTTCTCTTTTAAAACTCAAAACATGTTTATTTAGGCAGCATGCCTCTTCATGCTAAAACATGTAAAATTAGCCAACCTATCATCATCATTTCTCAATCACCAATATCCATACAAAATTGAGAAAAACATTTAAAACATGCACATAATGCTATTTCCTTACCCTATCCCATTTCTCAATACATATATATATCATAGTACATTTAATGCTTCCATATCATTTCATAGAATCGTAGTATCATACTAATTCTAGTATTATATCTATGAAATTGTCTTAAAATATGTACGACCATCTCTATAGCTAACACACAGTCCCTTACCTCGATTTACTTATGTGCAACTGTCCTCTTTTATGCTTCTTACGTTCTTATCTCGGCTTGTTCCGGTGTATTATCGAAAACTGTAATTCATCCATCAAGTACTTGAGTTAACATTTCTAACTCTTGTTCAACTAAGCATTTATCTAATGCCTTAAATATACATTTTACCCCTTGTGGTAAATCTCGTAATTTATCCCAATATCAACGCATCCAAATCATACCCACAACACAATCATCCTCTTAAGATAACTCATTCATCATTAATACTTCTATATTCCACTTTCTCATACTAGACCATTTCTATGTTATGGTGGATTCTTTACTTTCTAGGTAGTTTCTATCATTTCTATACATACTAATCATTTCCCACATCAATATCTAAACAAATATACTTGGGTATTTGCATTAGAAACTCACCTAGCTTTATTTCCTCCTTGCTCCAATAGAAATGCACCTTGTTGCTTAAATCCAACAAATGGGAAAAATGCCTCCCAACTATGTTGTTCTTCTCTTTGATGTGAGCAACTTTGTCTCTAATAGCTTTTCCTCAAATCTTACTGAAAATGGCTGGATTTAGGAGTGAGAAACCTAGGTTCTTGAGTTGAAATAAAAAGGGTGAAGTATTTTTTTCAAAATCTGCAGATTCACTGCTCCTATTTATAGAATTGGCTTGATGAGATCGATCTACTCTAAGAGGAGATCGATCTAGTCCCTTTAAATCCCTCTTTTCCACGACATTATACGCATGAGATCGATCTGTCGAAGCATGAGATTGATCTACTCCAAATAGACAGCTAAAGAGATCGATCTGTTCCCCTAAGGATCGATCTACATTTTACAGAATGTTTTGGAGATCGATCTTGCTCCCTTGGAGATCGATTTGCTCTATACCATTACTCAAATAAGAGTATTTTGGCTCTTCCAAATCGATCTCTCATCCTATGAGATCGATCTGACCTCATATTTCCAGATTTTCTGCAGTTTTTTCTGCAGCAACACATACCAAAACATCTTTAATTTGTTGCCATAGTCATTTTCTCATTCGATTATCTTTAAGACTTGAAAATGACATCCATCCATATCTTGTGCACATTAAAACTTGTGTGTAACCTTTGTGTAACCAAAGGTACATGATATAAACTAAATGAAAGTGCACAACTTATGAAATCTTCCTTCCATTTCACCATACCACTAATATTCTTCCCATGTTTAAGTCCATTCCTTCACATTCATATATAAATAAAGTTAAACCTATACTGGGTCTCACAACAACATAATCCCTTACAGTGCTAATTTCTTTGTTTTAAGCTATTTTGTCTTGCAGCAGAACTACTATTTTCCTAGAGTCTTTCTTGATTTTTCTAAGTATTCTTTCTATCTCAGGATCTAAAGGAGAGCAGTCAAAGCTCTTGGCTCTATGTATACAGACATTCAGAAGTCCTAAGGAATGATTTTTTTTCGATTTTAATTTATATATATATATATATAGAGAGAGAGAGAGAGAGAGAGAAAATTAACTAATCTAAATTAAGGTTCTAAATATTTACAACCTAAGTATGTACAAAATTAGAATTATACCTAAGCATAATTTCACTGATATTAGTCAATGACTAAGCGTGATCCCCGGCGACGGTGCCAAAAACTTGGTCGCGTCCTAGCTACCTAGACGTGTAAACCGCAAGTGCACGGGTCACACAAGTAATAATGGGAATTGAGTCTCAGATTATCGTCCCACAGAGAAACACAATTAGGCTAAATAAATATCAGTTAATTTTACCCTAAGTATATCCTAGCAAATTATGAATATTAAGAGGGTGATCTAAAAAGTTTAAATTGAAAATATTGGAAAGTAAGGAAAATCTACTCTAATTGATGCATGAGAAGTAATTAAATCCTAAATATATGCATGAAAAAAGATTAAATTAAAATTTCAATTGCATAAAAAAAGAAACTAAAATTTAATCTAAACTAAAACCTAAAGCTCTTAAATCTAATAATCTTAGACATATGCAAATTAATTAAACTATTAAAATATTATCTAAACTAATTAAAAATGCACTAAATTAAAATAAAAATGCACTAAATTAAAATAATACAAAACTACTAATAATAAGCTCTTAAACTAATGCAAACAACACTTCAAAATAAAATATAAACATCAAAACGCAGCCATGCATTGCTTGTTCCTTATGATTCCTATGTGTATGAACACTTTATTTTCATGGTTGAATCATAATAAGAGTATTTACTATCATGCAATTGACAATTAAAGAATAAAAATGGATGTAAGCTATATCAAAGCCAAATAAGGGCCGAGATGGCCATAGGCCAAGCTAAAAAGGGATCGAAATCAAGTTGACTGAAAATAAGAAGTTAAATAAGAAAAGATGGTGGGTTTATGAAGGAAAGTCGGGTTAAATTGGTTTCGAACAAGTGCAGGGGTAAAACGGTCAAAAGATCAAAATTCGGTATAAATTCGATAAGAAAATTTCATTTAAAAATATGGATTTAAGAAATCTTGATTAATAACGAGAAAAATATTGAAATTCGAGTCCAATTGATCAAGATATGAATTTATTGGAATTAATCAAAAATTTCACCTCGAAAAACTATCCCGAAAATGTTGAAAAAATATACCGGAAAGACAAATAAGACTGATAAATTCATTTATTGATTAAATGAATAAAATATGAATTTTTGGAGATATTTTGAGATTTTTATTATATTTTATTTGATTAAAATAAAATATAATAAATTTATATATATATATATATATATATATAAAGAGAAACAAAATCCGAAAAAACGTGAAAGAAAGAAATAGAGAAAACTGAAGGCGCGTCCGAGAAGATCCGAGAAGCCCGACAACCATCCGACCACCGAAGAGGGTCGGAGAAGGAAGAGGACGACTGCGCAACCCTCCTGCCACCGGAATGCGACCCACCGACGTCGAAATCCGGCAGATCGAGGGAGAAGAGAGGAACGACGACCACCGACGGGGTTTCGATCTGACCTAAGGCCAACCAAGCGTTCCCCTGCCCGAGACGAGATGAACGGCGGCAGCGAGGCACCGAGACCCGACCGAATTACATCGAAACAACAAAAAGAGACTGAACCGGTCAATCGGTTCAGTGAGAAGGATACTGTATTGAACCGGATCGGACTGGTTCAGCCAAGGAGGAAGGAGAAAAAGGAAAAAGGGAAAGATTTTTGGGGATACACTGGACTTCGGGTAAGTCGGTAAGAGGCAAAAGTGATCGATTTGATTTTTGAGAAATTTATTTAAATTATATTTGATCAAAAATTAACCCGGAATTTAATATAAAAATTATGCAGTTCGACGATAACTTCAGAACGTGAGCCGATCTAACTTCGATTTACGCACCATCGCATACTTTCGGGTAAGTAAAGCTCATTTACGACAATAGTATGATTATTGCGCTAATTGAATTTAGTTTGCGGATTTCAGATTAATTACTGCATAAAATAAATTATATCTGAATTTTTGAATTAACTGTCGTAAATGATATACGGGCTATCCAAAGAGTTTGGAACAAAGCCCAATGGGTATTGATAGGCCCAATGAGCCAATAAACCCTGATGAAGGGAATTAATAAGTGGAAAATGGGCTTAAGACAGAGTTAGGCCCAATTAAAGTGTTTAAGGCCCAATAAGAGTAAACGGACCCATTTAAGTGAAATAGACTATATTAAATGTGTAATACAATAGGAAAAGTATAATTAACCTAGTGAATGGTTAAATGCAGCTCCGGAGTCATATTGAGAGTTGACCGGACTGCGAGATTTGAGCAGCACAGAGGAAGTGAGGTCACGCGACGTGATCCGAGGTAAGGGACTTTTGCAAGTAGTTAGAGATATCTGTGCGTATTTTCGTCTGCTTTTACATTCACTGAAATTGTCTTAGGGTCAAAAAAATCAATAATATTTATAGGGACCCGATATGGGTAAATTACGATTTTGCGCCTAGTTAGGCAAAAAGTCAACTTTTGGAAAAAGTTGTAAAAAGCATAGAAACAATGCTTTTGAGTGTTTTTACTGCTGTGTAGCAGAAGAGTACGTAGATGAGTTAATGTTTTAAGGTTGATGTAGACTAAGCACACTTTATAGTGCTGATTTTCATGTTTTGAAACATCACTAATTTTAAAGAGCCATCTACCGAACTATGTGAAAACATTCGTGCTGGAGCACAGTTCGCACTTGATTTCAGATGCTTTTCACATACATTAGTGCTAGAGTGAGACTCGACTGCATTTATTTGACATGCATGATACAGTACTGGAGCATTGCTCGTACTCAGTTTTATGTGATTTGTGCATGATAGAGAGCTGGAGCGATTAGCTCGTACTCGAGTTTTACATGAGATGCATGACAGAGTGCTGGAGCGTTACTCATACTCGATTTTTCATGATTTATACATGACATAGTACTTCAGAGATTTGCTCGTACTTGATTTAAATGAGAACTATGCATGACCTATTACTGGAGGTTTACTCGCACTAGTGTTTGATGTTTTGACATGCATATACAGTGTTTAGAGGCAGAGCGTTGACTGTGAGTCACACCCCAGACACGCACTGTAGTTTTTACGTGATATATAGACATGTTAGAAAAATCATGAAGATTTTCTCGTGTAGACTGAGTGTCACACTAGAGATGTTTGCACGTGGATTTAGAGACGTGGCATTGATTATTTTGTGGTATGAGGGCTAAGTCCTATGGCAGGCACCTCGACCATGAGGCAGGGTCCATGGGTGTACGTTGTACCGTGCGTGTGGCATGGAGTACACTGTACCATGTGTTGTTGTGGAGGAGAGTTGTTGATAGCTCACGGTTGTGATGGACTGACCCCCCTGCCGTTACAGCAGTGATAACCCGCACACCGAGTACTATGTTGCCTGGGATTTCACACGTTAGGATATGGCCATAGTCCAGGAGATATTGCATTTTAGCCACTTAGTCTCGCATGATATATCAAATGTATTTATGATACCGGTAGACCTGAGGGATGGGTCGAAACCCGGTTGTTGTGTTGTGTTGTGAAATGCCATATTTACTATGTTTTGAATATAAATGGCATATTTTATATAAAGGCATTCCGAAATGATAAATATGCATTGTTTTGCACGAATGCCTATGATTGATAACTCAACATTTATTTAGTACATGAGATTTTAAATTTGTACTATTATTATATAAATTTTGAAACATGCTTTTGAATTGAGAGAAGGAAAGGCAAAGCACTATTTTCAGTAGATAGTATGGATGTCTACTTGCTTGCCTGATTTCCTTACTGTGCCAGATAGCTCACCCCTTTCATTTTTCCCCCTCTCTACAGATCATCATCAGTAGATTGAGTTGGCTGAGGTATAGTATTCCTTTTGACCGCTGCCATTCCCCATCTAGCGAAAGGTATACACGATGCGTACTCTTTTGTATCTGAACAATGTATAAACACAGTGATGTACACGTTTTTAATATTCGGGATGTAATTATATTAAAGTATATGAAATTACTTAGAAGAAAAGTGTACGTACAGTCAATAAATATTTAGAATGACGTGCATGTATGATACGAAAGAGAATGGTAAGGTATGTATGGATGAGGAGCTAATGTCTAATCATAGCCCAACTGTTGAGGAGAGAAAGGTAAGTAAAAAGTGAAAAATTTATTGTGGTTTTTGGTAAGTTACGAAAGGAGGTCGTGACAGAATGGTATCAGAGCGTAGTTGGTCTGATGTGAGCAGGTATTAGTAATTAGGAAAATGTACATCCTCATATTACTGTGTTTTGTTCAGTTATAATTGTGTATACAAGATGGGAATTGGATTGATTTATGGTTGTGAATGCAGGAATCTAGCCTTTATGGTAATTACCCGCCATGGTAGAGGGGCGAGAGGTAGGGCTAGAGGCCGTAGAGGTAGGCCGGATAGCCAAGGCGAGTCTTCATCTGCCCATACGCCACCAGAGACTACTGAGGTACACTTCACGAGGATAAAGCATAGCCTGGATGCGATAATAAGGCTGTTGGTACAGACTTTGCCAGGTAGACAGAGAAAAGATGCAAAGACTGCGACTGGGGAGGCAGTTGCACCGATACACCTGTACAGCCTGCACAGATGCCACAGACTACTAATACTCCTACACCCCCACCAGTTTATGGTAGTACCGGATTGGGATATGGGTGTGATTTGGATCGACTGCGACAGTTCCAAAAGCTTGGACCTCCATCTTTTCGAGGGGTCAAGGACCCAGCTAGTGCTGAGGAGTGGATTAGAGAGATGGAGAAGTTGTACGACTTCAGAGAGAGTCGCATTTGCTACGTTCCTACTCAAGGGAATGGCAGAGCATTAGTGGAAGTCCACCAGGCCGATATTGAGAGCCCGACACACAGAGATTAGTTGGGAGATGTTCTGGATGCCTTCAGGAGGCAGTTTGTTCTAGATACGACACAGCGTAGACTGCAGGCTGAGTTTTTAGGGTTAAGCCAGGGGAGTCTCTTGGTGGATGAGTACGAGACTAGATTTTTGGCCTTGGGGAGGTATGATCTCGATACCATGTATAGCGAGACCAGGAATATCCATAGGTTTGTCGATGGATTGAGACTGGTGTTGCGGTCTAGGTTGGTACCACTGGATATTGGTACGTATGATGAGGCAATGCGCAGGGTGTAACTTTGCGAGCAAGACTACGAGAGGAATGCCTATTAATTTAAGAAGTTTAGTCGGAGCCGAGATAGAGAGAGGAAGAGGCCGACTAGAGATAGAGGTTTCAGTTATCAAGGAGGAATGAGACTCATTGGTAAGGGACCACAGATAGAGGAGGTGCGAGAGAGACTAGTTAGACCTCCTACATACCCAGCCATAGCTCTGGCGAAGGGCATTGTGATTGGAGAACAAAGGTCTACTACAGATCAGTGCAGTAGATGTGGTAGACATTATGGTTGTAGACCTTATCCGTTGAGTCCTATTGTGTGTTTTCGATATGGGAAACAGGGGCACATTACTAGAGCTTGCCCAGAGACATTTGAGATTACCCCACAGAAGGGCAGGGAGCCTGATAGAGCTCCAGCTGGTACGTCTGCTCAGAGGGGGAGAGCGACAACAAAGGAGAAGGGTAAGCATGTGATGGGTCGAGGGTGAGTACATACCTTGGACCAGGACACAGTTGATGCTTCATTGGATGTGATTAGAGGTTTCATTGCATACGTGGTGGATACGGATAAGGTACATCCGGAGTTGGTAGATCAGTGAGTACCCAGATGTTTTCTCGGATGAGTTGCCAGGGCTACCACCAGACAGGGAGATGAAGTTCTATATAGATTTGGTGCCGGTACTAAGCCTATTCCAAGACCACCGTATCTCATGGCCTTAGTTGAGCTAGAGGAGCTCAGGAGACAGTTGCAGGAGCTGTTTGATATGGGGTTCATCAGACTGAGTGTTTCACTATGGGGAGCATCGATTTTGTTCGTGAGGAAGAATGATGGAAGCCTCTGATTGTGTATAGACTACAGATTGTTGAATAAAGCTACCATCAAGAATAGGTATCCCCTTCCACGCATTGACGACTTACTAGATCAGCTTCGAGGAGCGCAGGTCTTTTCTAAGATTGATCTGAGGTCTGGGTATCATAAGTTGAGAGTTCAGAGTGGAGATGTACCCAAGACGACATTTAATACTCGATATGGCCACTATGAGTTTTGAGTTATGTTATTCGGACTGACGAATGCTCCCGCAGCTTTCATGGCTCTAATGAATGATGTGTTCAAGCCATATTTGGATCAGTTTGTTATCATCTTCATCGATGACATATTGGTATATTCGAGATCCGAGGAGGAGCATGAGCAGCACCTCAAGATTGTATTGCAGACTGTACGAGAGCAGCAGCTGTATTCTAAACTCAATAAGTGTGACTTTGGTTGACAGAGATCTCATTTTTAGGACACATAGTGTCGAGGGATAATGTATTAGTAGATCTATCCAAGATCGAGGTTGTAATTCAGTGGGAACAGCCGAGCATAATTACCGAGATCAAGAGTTTTCTAGGTCTAGCAAGGTACTATCGGAGATTCGTTAAGGGATTTTTGAAGTTGGCTGCTCCGTTGATGCATCTCACTCGGAAGAGTGTTGCATTCATGTGGGACGAGGATTGTGAGAGGAGTTTTCAAGAGCTGAAGAGTCGATTAACCTCCTCTCCGATTCTCACTATTCCTACCAGCTCAGGAGGATTTTCAATATATACCGATGCTTCGCATCAGGGACTGGGCTATGTGTTGATGCAGGATGGAAGGGTAGTTGCTTATGGATCTAGACTGCTGAAGGACCATGAGAAGAACTATCCGACCCACGATTTGGAGTTGGCAACAGTAGTGTTTGCGTTGAAGGTATGGTGCCACTACTTGTATAGTGAGAAATTTCAGATATTTACCGACCACAAGAGCCTCAAGTACTTGTTCTCACAGAAGGAGCTGAACATGAGACAGAGAAGATAGCTAGAGCTTCTGAAGGACTATGATTATGAGATACTTTATCATCTGGGTAAGTCTAATGTTGTAGTAGATGCTTTGAGTAGGAAGATCCCAGGGATGGTATCGTATATGATGGTTAGGGAACACGAGTTGCTAGAGCAGTTTGCTAGCCTCAGTTTAGGAGTTGTGCCTTCGAACATGGATTCAGATTGTATGATTACGAGTCTAAGCTTAGAGCCGGATCTGTTGGATAGGATCAGACAGGCTTAGCAGACTGATCCGTATTGCATCGATATGACAGGCCAGATGCAAAGGAGCACAGTGACTGATTTTGAGTTGAGTTTTAATGGACTACTAAGGTTCAGAGGTAGACTGTGTGTTCCCGAGGACCCAGAGCTCAGGAGATTGATATTATCGGAAGCTCATTCATCGAGATACACGTTGTATTCGGGGAGTGGCAAGATGTATCAAAACCTCCGGAAGGTGTACTGGTGGTCAGGTATGAAGAGTGATATGGCGAATTTTGTGCCGAGATGTCTTATAAGTCAGCATGTGAAGGTAGAGCATCAGAGACCTGCAGGGTTATTGCAGCCTCTACCTATACTGATATGGAAATGGGAGCATATCACCATGGATTTCGTGATGGGTTTACCAAGGACCCAAAGGAATCACGATGCTATATGGGTGATCGTTGATAGACTAACGAAGTCGGCCCACTTCCTAGCTATGAGAGCTACCGATACTCTGAGTACATTGGCAGGGTTGTATGTACGCGAGGTAGTGAGGTTACATGGTGTTCTAGTGAGTATTGTCTCTGATAGGGATTCCCGCTTCACTGCCCACTTTTGGGAACATTTTCAGGAAGCCATGGGAACCCAGTTGAGTTTGAGCACAGCTTTCCATCCTCAAATAGATGGTCAGTCAGAGAGGACTATACAGACTTTGGAGGATATGTTGAGAGCATGTGTGTTAGACTTTCGAGGCACCTGGGATGATCACTTGCCACTAGCCGAGTTCGCTAACAATAACACTTATCATTCGAGCATCGAGATGGCACCGTATGAGGCCTTGTATGGCCGTAGACGTCGTTCCCCTATTAGGTGGGAAGAAGTGGGTGACCAAAAACTTTTTGCTCCTGATTTGGTTACACAGGCTACTAAGGATGTCCGATTGATAGTTGAGAGATTGAGGATAGCTTAAAGTCAACAGAAGAGCTATGCTGACAAGAGACATAGGCCACTTGAGTTCGCAGTCGGTGAGTCCGTGTTTTTGAAGGTTTCTCCTTCTAAGGGTATAGCGAGGTTTGGGAAGAGGGGTAGGCTGAATCCTCGCTACATTGGACCCTTTGAGATACTTGATCGAGTGGGAGATAAGGCCTATAGGTTGGCATTGCCACCAGATTTGTCAGGCGTGCATAACGTCTTCCACATTTCGATGCTTCGGAAGTATCACCCGGATCCGACATATGTGATTAGTTATGAGCCGTTGGAGCTCAATGAGGACATGTCATATGTTGAGAGGCCGATTCGGATACTGGATAGGAAGGAGAAGGTTTTGAGGTCGAAGACTATCGAGTTAGTGAAGGTTTTATGGCAGCATCACACTTCCAAAGAGGCTACTTTGGAGTTAGAGAGCTTGATGGGAGAGAAGCACCCCCAGTTGTTTAATGATTGATTTGGTTCTAATTTGGAGGACCAAATTCTTTTAGTTGGGGAGAATTGTCAGACCCGTATTTTCGATTTATGTATGTAGCTTGTTCCTTATGATTCCTATGTGCATGAACACTTTATTTTCATGGTTGAATCATAAGAAGAGTTTTTACTATCATACAATTGACAATTAAAGAATAAAAATGCATGTAAGCTACATCAAAGCCAAATAAGGGTCGAGATGGCCATAAGCCAAGCTAAAAAGGTATCGAAATCAAGTTGACTGAAAATAAGAAGTTAAATAAAAAAAAAAGATAGTGGGTTTATGAAGGAAAGTCGGGTTAAATTGGTTCCGAACAAGTGCAGGGGTAAAACTGTCAACAGATTGAAATTCGGTATAAATTCGATAAGAAAATTTCATTTAAAAATATGGATTTAAGAAATCTTGATCAATAACGAGGAACATATTGAAATTCGAGTCCAATTGATCAAGATATGAATTTATTGGAATTAATCGAAATTTTCACCTCGAAAAACTATCTCAAAAATATTGAAAAAATATATCGGAAAGACAAATAAGACTGATAAATTTATTTATTGATTAAATGAATAAAATATGAATTTTTGGAGATATTTTGAGATTTTTATTATATTTTATTTGATTAAAATAAAATATAATAAATTTATATATATATATATATAAAGAAACGAAATCTGAAAAAAACGCGAAGGAAAGAAACAGAGAAAACCGAAGGCGCGTCCAAGAAGTTCCAAGAAGCCCGACGACCATTCTGCTACCGACGAGGCCAGACGAGGGCCAGAGAAGGAAAACGACGACCGCGCGACCCTCCTGCCACAGGAATACGACCCACCGACGTCGGAATTCTACAGATCGAAGGAGAGAAGGCCGAGAGGGAGAAGAGAGGAACGACGGCTACCGACGGGGTTTCACTCCAACCCAAGGCCAACCGAGCGTTCCCCTGCCTAAGACGAGCCGAACAGCGACAGCGAGGTACCGGGAACTAGCCGGACGATGCGTGAACGACAAAAAGAGACTGAACCGATCGGCCGGTTCAGTGAGAAGCATACTGTGTTGATCCAGATCGAACCGGTTCAGCCAATGAGGAAAGAGAAAAAGGAAAAAGGGGAAGATTTTTAGGGATACATCGGACTTCGGGTAAGTCGGTAAGAGGTCAAAAGTGACCGATTTGATTTTCGAGAAATTTATTTAAATTATATTTGATCGAAAATTAACCCGAAATTTAATATAAAAATTATGCAGTTCGACGATAACTTCCGAACATGAGCCGATCAAACTCCGATTTGCGCACCATCGCATAATTTCGGGTAAGTAAAGCTCATTTATGACAATAGTATGATTATTGCACAAATTGAATTTAGTTTGCGGATTTCGTATTAATTTCTGCATAAAATAAATTATATCCGAATTTTTGGAATTAACTGTCGTAAATGATATACGGGTAATCCAAAGAGTTTGGAACAAAGCCCAATGGGTATTGATAGACCCAATGAGCCAATAGACCTTGATGAAGGGAATTGATAAGTGGAAAATGGGCTTAAAACAGAGTTAGGCCCATTAAAGTGTTTAAGGCCCAATAAGAGTAAACGAGCTCATTTAAGTGAAATAAACTGTATTAAATGTGTAATACAGTAGAAAAAGTATAATTAACCCAGTGAATGGTTAAATGCAGCTCTGGAGTCATATTGAGAGTTGACCGGACTGCGAGATTTGAGCAGCACAGAGGAAGTGAGGTCACGCGACGTGATCCGAGGTAAGGGACTTTTGCAAGTAGTTAGAGATATCTATGTGTATTTTCATCTGCTTTTACATTCACTGAAATTGTCTTAGGGTCTAAGAAAATCAATAATATTTATAGGGACCCGATATGGGTAAATTACGATTTTACCCCTAATTAGGCAAAAAGTCAACTTTTGAAAAAAGTTGTAAAAAGCATGGAAACAATGCTTTTGAGTGTTTTTACTGCTGTGTAGCAGAAGAGTACGTAGATGAGCTAATGTTTTAAGGTTGATGTAGACTAAGCACACTTTATAGTGCTGATTTTCATGTTTTGAAACATCACTAATTTTAAAGAGCCATCTACTGAACTATGTGAAAACATTCGTGCTGGAGCATAGCTCGCACTTGATTTCAGATGTTTTTCACATACATTAGTGCTAGAGTGAGACTCGAACTACATTTATTTGACATGCATGATAGAGTACTGGAGCATTGCTCGTACTCAGTTTTATGTGATTTGTGCATGATAGAGTGCTGGAGCGATTAGCTCGTACTCGAGTTTTACATGATATGCATGACAGAGTGCTAGAGCGTTGCTCGTACTCGATTCTTCATGATTTATACATGACATAGTACTTGAGCTATTTTCTCGTACTTGATTTAAATGAGAACTATGCATGACCTTGGTCCGATCTAAACGTATTGTCCGCAAGTGCACGGGTCGTACAAGTAATAATGGGATTTTGAGTCTCGGATTATCGTTCCACAGAGAAGTTGATCAGCCTAATTAACTACCGGTTAATATTACCCTAAATATATTCTAGCAAATTATGAAGTGAAGATGGGTGATCTACGAGGTTGAAATTAAAAGTACTGAAAACAATAAAAACTATAATATAAAGAAAATAAAACTGAGCTAAAATTACTTACAGTGCTCCAAGCAATTAAAAGCAACAACCTACAAAAGATAATTAAAACAGTTAAAATGAATTAACGCAACTAAAATAAAATGCAAATATGAAAATAAAGAAATAAAATTAAACTAAAATTTAAACAAACTTTAAATAAAAAAATGCATGTAATTAAACTAATAAAAATTGCAAATTAAACTAACCTAAAATTTAATGAAAGTGAAGACTAAATTAAAAATGCATGAAACACATTTAATCTAAATTAATTCTAAATGCAACTCATAAAATACTAAACTAAAACAAAGTCCTAAAATATATAATATAAAACTAACTACTAACTAAAAAATTAAATTAACAACTAAAACACTAGATTTAACCTACAATTATCAACTAACAACTAATAAAAGCAATAAAAATAATATAAATGCAATAAGTTTTAAAGTATAAAAGAAAGGGATGTGGCCAAACATGGCCTTATTCAGATAATCCAACCAAGTGGTCCCGATTCTGTCACTGTTCACATTTCTTCATTAGTTGCTCCAGGTGTGTCCTGCTCTTTCCCCCACTCTCGGTTTGTCCTCTGCTCCAGGTGTGTCGGTCCTGTCCAGCGCATGTCTTGCTTCTGCTGTTTGTTGCTCCAGCTCCCAGTTATGTCTGTTCCCTGCACCAGCATTCCTTCAATCTGCTAACAATTGTTGTCAAGCATTCAAGCACGGTACCAGCTAGTCACGCATAGCATCAGCCAAGCGTCTGGTATTGTTGCCAGGTCCTGCTTCTGCTGTTTGCTACTCCAGCTCCTGGTTCTGTCATATACTACTGCAGGTGCTGCTGTCCTCTGCCCCAAGTGCTGCCCAGCTTCAAAATCAACTATGTCAGCACCCCGAGTCCACCAGGAGGCACCCAACAATGCCCAGCTGCAGCTCTGCTGCTCCTACACCCTCTACAGCAGCTAAGTTACAGCAACGCATTTCCTGCTATGCTTAGCAAAGTAGACTAGCAAACATTATTAAAATGTAAGTTTACAGCAATAAATGAAGAACAAAAAAAACTTTAAAATGACTGAAACTAAAAACTAAACCAAAGAAAGAAGATGAACAGTAAAAGCATTCTAAAACAGGGGAGAACAAAGGTATGGATTGCTGGTTCGGTCTATTGCTATGGTACAGTCCATCTTATGTTCAGTGCAGTTCATCACCGACCAGTAACCTCCTCCCGTCACTCAGCCTCTGCAAAATGAAAGAGAACAGAAAAATCAATGCACAAAAGGTCTTAAACTAGCTGCTTAATCTTAAACTAACTTATAATGAAAAGGGCAGTAAACAAGAAAATGAAAAATCTAGTGGCCACTATCAAGCATTCTTCTCGGTTCAACCTTAATCAATCTCGTTGCTTCATGCCAATCATCATGCAATACACCACTTAAAGAGTAACAAGAAAGACCGAATGAAAGAAAGCATAAGAATTAGAAAGTATTAATGAAATGATGATTCTTGTAAAAAAAAGGTCTCTCGATTCTGCCCATAACATGCAAACCTAAGAGCTTATGAAGGAAAAATGGAAACGTAACCTAATCGTAAAGATAAACTTTGCAAAAAAAAAATATCAAATCTTAAACTTGGACAAAAATAAACTTGTGAAATCGAGAATACAAAACATGGTAAATAAAAATTAATGCTAAAACTAAGAAAATTGAAACCATGAAACTATTCATAAAATAAAGCAATTGGAACTTAACATGAACAGTAGCGAAACAAGAATAAAATAACACCATGAAAAGAAAGTGATCGGAAAAGCTTAAAAGAAAAGTTAAAACTAAAACTACTCCTAAATTACTCTACACTACTCTTACCCTAGATTACTTCCTACACTACTTACCCTCTTTTTTTTTCAATTGCTATCATGTTCTATTTATACACACACTTAGGGGTACAATGGTAATTTTTTCATCCTAGATGAGTTGGCATTCTTTGGCCACTTGTCTTTCTTTAATTTGCTGCAGAGTAGATATTTTCACGTCATCAGTCTTTTGTCCAATTGGCTGTGCGATGTGGTCCGACGTGTGTCTTCCAGAAGGTTCGCACGATGTTCGTCGATCTTATCATTTCAGAGCGAATAAAATACGGACACCTGGCATCACGCGTGTCCAAATGACTGGTAACTCGGTCTGCAATTTGGAAGTGGTACAGTCTCCTGTAGCCCATTTTCAGCCCAATTTTGATTGAAACGACTGAGTTTCATTAGGATTTAATTTATTTGCACATTAAAGAATTTTAATTAAATAAAGGGGATTATTAATAAAATAATATAAGGATTAAATAAATAATTAGGAAATTAAGCACAAATAATTCTATTAAAAATAGAATTATCAGACCTAGTGCTGGAGGTTTACTTGCACTAGTGTTTGATGTTTTGACATGCATATACAGTGTTTAGAGGTGGAGCGTTGACTATGAGTCACACTCAAGACGCGTACTGTAGTTTTTACGTGATATATAGACATGTTAGAAAAATAGTAACTATTTCCTCGTGTAGACTGGGTGTCACAGTGGAGATATTCGCACGTGGATTTAGAGACGTGGCATTGATTATTCTGTGGTATGAGGGCTAAGGCCTATGGCAGGCACCCTAACCACGAGGCAGGGTCCACGGGTGTACGTTGTACCGTGCATGTGGCATGGAGTACACTGTACCGTGTGTTGTTGTGGAGTTGTGGAGGAGAGTTGTTGATAGCTGACGGTTGTGATGGACTGACCCCCCTCCCGTTACAGCAGTGATAACCCGCACACCAAATACTGTGTTGCCTGAGATTTCACACATTAGGATATGGACATAGTCTAGGAGATATTGCATTTTAGCCATTGAGTCTCGTATGATATATCACATGTATTTATGATACGGGTAGACCTGAGGGATAGGTTGGAACCCGGTTGTTGTGTTATGTTGTGAAATGTCATATTTACTGTGTTTTGAATGTAAATGGCATATTTTATATAAAGGCATTCCGAAATGATAAATATGCATTGTTTTGCATGAATGCCTATGATTGATAACTCAGCATGTGTTTAGTACATGGGATTTTAAATCTGTAGTATTATTATATAAATTTTGAAACATGCTTTTGAATTAAGAGAAGGAAAGGCAAAGCACTATTTTCAGTAGATAGTATGGATGTCTATTTGCTTGCCTTATTTCCTTACTGAGCCAGATAGCTCACCCCTTTCATTTTCTCCCCTCTCTACAGATCATTGTCAATAGATTGAGTCGGCTGAGGTATAGCATTCCTTTTGACCACTGTCATTCCCCATCTAGCGAAAGGTATACACGATGCGTACTCTTTTATACCTGAATAATGTATAAACACAATGATGTACATGTTTTTAATATTGGGGATATAATTATATTAAAGTATATGAAATTACTTAGAAGAAAAGTTTACGTACAGTCAATAAATATTTAGAATGACATGCATGTATGATACGAAAGAGAATGGTAAGGTATGTATGGATGAGGAGACTAATGCCTAATCATAGCCCAACTGTTGAGGAGAGAAAGGTAAGTAAAAATCGAAAAATTTATTGTGGTTTTTGGTAAGTTACGAAAGGAGGTCGTGACAGGAGCAGTAATTTAAATTAAGGAGACTTAAATCGTTGGACGAAAGATACGAGTTTAAAATGAGTAAAGATAGTGGATCCAAGAAGGGAAGTCGGTTTGATTTGGTCCCGAATACATGCAAGGGTAAAAAGGTTAAAAGACCTGAAATCCGATATAAATTCAACGAGAAAATTTCATTATTAATATGGATTTAGGAAATCTTGATCAATAAAGGAGAAACTATTGAATTCCGAGTCCAATTGGTCAAGATACGAAAATATTACGATAAATCGTAATTTTCACCCGAGACATTATATCGAAAATATGAAAAAATTCTACCGAAAAAATACAATAAGATTGATAAATTCATTAAATTGATTTAAGGAATAAAATATGATTATTTTAGAAATTTTGGGTATTTTATTATATTTTATTTTATTAAAATAAAATATAATATAATTATTAAAAAAGAAAAAAAAAAAGAAGAATCAGAATCGTGAAATCGCGATTCTGAAAACAAAGGAAACAGAAGACAACGAGGGAAGCTGAGCCTCCCCCATCTGCCACACCGAATGGAGGCCACCGACGATGGACCCAGGCGAGATGGTCGCAGGACGAGGCAATCGAGCCATCGCCGGCACTGATAGGTGAAGAAATAGACGCGACCGACGAGATAAAGAGAGAGAAAGAGAGAAAACGAAATTCAGCGATCACCAGCACCGATTAGCCTTGACCACCACCAGTCGAACGTCCCCCAAGCGAAGATCGACCGCTCGGTGGCTAAATCAGCCAGTGAAATGGCTGGCAACGTCTTCATCGGTTGCAGAGAGAAAACGGCAGTGACGTTGAAGAGAGAAGATGTCAGACCGACCACTTTTCGACCAGTCCTGACGAAACCGACACCAGATCCGTGCACCGGACAACCCCGCAGACGTGCTTGAGATGGAAACCGGTAAAGATCCGGATGGCGAAGCTCTGAACGGTGAAGGAGAAAATCAAACTGGGCTTAATCGAACATGTCTGAACTAGGCTAAACCGGACCGAACCAGTTCAGCTAGAAAAGAGGAAAAAAAAGAAACGAAAAGGAAAAATTTGGAGAAAAATTCGACGAAGCAGTCGAGCTATGGATAAGCCGAAAAGCGGTCACAATTAACCGATTTGATTTTTGAGAAATTTATTTAAATTATATTTGGTCAAAAATTTACCCGGAATTAAATATAAAATTATGCAGTTCGACGATAAATCGCGTATGTGAGCCCGATTGAACTTCGATTTGTGCACCATCGCATAATCTCGGGTAAGTAAAGCTCATTTACAACAATTTATGTAATTATCGCATATTAAAGATTTATTTTACGAGTTACGGATTACATTCCACATTTAGTGGATTATATTGGGATTTTTAATTAAATTGTCGTAAATAATATACGGGCTATTCAAAGAGTCTAGAAAAAGGCCTAATAAGTACTGATGGGCCTAGTGAGCCCAATAGGCCTTGATGAAAGAATTAATAAGTGGAAACGGGCTTAAAACAAATTAAGGCCTATTAAGGTGCTATCGGGTCCAATAAGAGAAAATTGGCCCAATTAGCTAAATCGACTGTAGTAAATATGAGAAAAATATTTATTGAGTTAAATTGACTTAATAAATAATTATATGCAGCTCCGAGACTGGATTAGGAGCAGGTCGGACTGGACGAACCTCCGACGAAGAGATTTAGCTACGTACTCGACGGGATTTGAGGTAAGGGATATAATTTAGAGTAACATTAATGCTCCTTCATCTTTAACTATGGTTTATGAATATGAATTGAATGAGATTTTATGAAATGGATTTCCAATTGTCTTCAAATCGAAGCCAAAACCATTTCCCAAGTTTTCAGCATGTTTTCTATATATGAGATACATTTTATAGCATACATGTTTATAAAAGTGATTTTTCACTTCTAAGACGAAAGCATAGTGTTTTCATGTGAGATTAGGGTTAAAGTCCCGATATGTTTTATGAACTATGTTTCCATTATACGGGTATAAGTCCCAAGAAATGACTATGATAACTATGCTTTCCATGTTTACACGGGCTAGAATCCCTTAATGTTTTATGAAAACCATGTTTTCTATGAGAAACGAGTTAGAGTCCTGTAATGATTTTTAGAATCGGGTTAGAGTCCCGTAATGGTTTTCAGTACACGGGTATGAGGCCTTAAATGATTTTGATAAAATGGGTAAGAGGCCCAAAATGATTTTTGTGGGGTAAAAAGGCATGATATGACTATAGTCAGAGTATATGGGGTCGATCTCCCATACATAGGGTAGCGTATGGAGACGATTGAGGATCTACCTAGCCGACGGCTAGGGAACAGGCAGGCTCTGACTTGATATGAGAAATGTGCGTATAGTCCACACTTGGTGATGCACGTGAGTTCGTGCGTATAGTCCCCATTTAGTGGTGCACGAGAGATAGGGCAGCGTACGACCCTGATCCAATCCAACGACTCCCTTGTACAATGGCCATATGTACCTATGATGAACGTCCTACAGGACCTGGTGTATGATGTCCTTCAGGACTAGTATATGATTATGCCTGGCTCCACGATGAATTGACGGAATGATATATATATGTTTTTGCATATTTCATGCTACCTGTTTTATGATTTGTTATTGAGTACAGATTTTCTATTATGAAATTTGAAAGGTAACCATGAGTATGTTTTACAAATTGTGTTTGTGATAGCATGATTTCACTTTTTAAAGTGACAGTGTGATATGATTCACGCATTTTGAGCTTTTGAGATGCTTTATGTATGTTTACACTATACGCTATGATTTCAGCATGATATGTCTTACGAAAACAATGTATAGGTGTAAACCGATGATTTTAAGCATGTTTTTACTGCTTTTATGAAATGTAAGCATCTCTGCTCCACTGCATATGTATGCTGATTTGTAAAACCATGAGTTTTACCATGTTTTGAGTATTTAAAGCTATTTTAAATGTATCTCTTACTGAGTCTGAAAAACTCACCCCCTCCTCTCTATCTCCCAGATTATCTACAGCGAGTCTACTGCACATATGAGACTGTGGTCGTTGACAAGATAGTCTGACCTTTCATCAGATACTTTCGTAGCCTTGAGGTACAGTCTTACTCGTATTTTAGACATGTGATACAGAATAGACATTATTATATATAATAGTCAGGATGTAATAGTTGTAAATGATTATATATATACAGAGTTTTAATTACGCAGAATGTATGTGATGTAATGAGATCCTGAAAATGAAAAAGGTTTTAAATCTAGACATGGGACAGGAAAATAACTTAGTTAATGGATAAAAATTTTAAATTAACCTCATTTTTTCGCGCTTCCAGGACGTGACAGCTTTGCTAGGTATCAGAGAAAATGTTGTGTAGTACTGTCGTGTCTAGTAATAAGAGTGTATTACATCCCAATGTGTCTATGCATGTCTGGTAATAAAGTAAGCTTACCTATCAAAGTATGACTTAATTTATGGGTTATGTGCAAATAGTAGATCACTAATCATGAGTGGTAGATGGGGCCGTTCACAGAGACGAGCTTAACCCGCTCCACCATCTCCCCCTCAACCCAAGAGCCCTATTGATAGAATAAGGAGTCTCGAGGAGACAGTACATGGTATGAGGGAAGGGCTTATAGCCTTTACCACTATGTTTACCTAGCAGTTTGGGGTACATACACTTGGTACAGAGACAGCTACTCCTACGCCTAATCATCCTCCCCCACCAGTTCCTCTAGTAGCCCCAGCCCTCAGCCAGCAGTTCCCCAGCATAGGGATGACAGAGAGACTCAGAGGGTGCAAGATTTCTTAGGTATGCATCCTTCGGAGTTCACAGGGCTTAAGGACCCGGTTAAGGCTGAGCAGCGGATCGTAGATATTGAGGCGGTATTTTAGGTTTTGGGGTGTACTGATAGGGAGAGAGTGACTATGGCGGGTTAAATGATGAAGGGACAGGCTAAGTTCTGGTGGAGATCGACACAGACTGCATTAGCCGGGGATCCCTCGGAGATCACATGGAATGCTTTCTTAGTCGCATTTCGAGAGCAGTATGTACCACTTGCAGCTCAAAAAAAAGATACAAGCAGAGTTTTTAGACTTAAGATAGGGAAGTTCTACAGTAGATGAGTATGAGAACAGATTTACGACCTTGATGAGATATGATTTAGAGACAGTTAGAGATCCCGAGCACCGGACAGAGAGATTTCTGGCAGGATTGAGATATGGGATCAGAGATAGGCTGTTGGGTCAGAATATCGTAGATTTCAGAGATGCTTTGAGGTGAGCCCGATAGAGAGGGGTTTAGACGTTACTCAAGCAGAGCATGGTTTCAGGAGTTCAAGCAGAGATAAGGGGAAGAGAGCAGCTACTTCCCATCATGAGTTGAGAGGGGGGTCAGTCCAAGAGACAAAGGGCAGAAGGAACACAGATAGGGGCTGGTAAGCCCAAGACTACAGTGGGTGCTACAGGTATGATCAGGGGCACTGAGATAAAAGTGCCACGGTGCAGGACATGTGGCAATATTCATATTGGACCTTGTCGCACATGTACCTTTACTTGCTACAGATGCGGTGAAGTAGGGCACATAATGAGGGAGTGTCCGCTTATGTGGCCTTAGGAGCCTCGTGAGGCACTTGGATAGACAAAGAGATCGGCTCAGGCTCCATAGAGGCAAGCTACACAGAGGAGAGCTACAGCCACAAATAATGGCAAGAATCCTGTCTCCTAGGGCTGAGTGTTTGCTATTGATCAAGAGACAGCTGATACATCCTCCGATGTTATCCGAGGTACTCTCATTGTCTGTAATCATGAAGCACATATACTGTTTGACCAGGTTCCACACACTCATTTGTGTCACCACAATTTACATGTAAGTTTCATAGGAAACCTAGAGTCACTAGATTACATGTTGCATAGAAGTACACCTATGCATGAGATACAGAAAAAATATATGATATGTAAAGCTTGTGATATGATGGTAGTTGATAAGAAGTTGTTAGCAGATCTAGTATGGTTAAATATGCAAGACTTTGATGTAATATTAGGCATGGATTGGTTAGCTACCAATTGTGCAAGTCTAGACTGCTACACTAAGACCTTAACTTTCTCCTTACCAGAAATGTTCAGTGTATGTTTACTAGAAAGTAATGAAAGTGCATAGTGTTAAAGTTATGAAATGATATGATGTTTATTTATGAGATTGACGTATGATGTTTTATTGTGTGAAGGATACATTGCCTTCATTCTTATGAGAGTCGGAACCACCAAGTATATAGGATGTTTCGGTGGTATGTGAGTTTCCCGAAGTATTCCCAGAGGACTTACCGGGGTTACCACCCGAGAGAGAGGTTGAATTTACCATCGAGCTAGTATCGGATATTCAACCCATCTCTAAGCCATCGAATGGAACTGGTAGAGTTGGAAGAATTAAAGAGGCAGTTGCAAGAATTACTCGATAAGGGGTTTATAAGGCCTAGTTTGTCACCATGGGGTACACTTGTACTATTTTTCAGAAAAAATGATGGTAGTTTTCGTCTATACATAGACTACAGGCTTTTGAATAAAACAACAGTTAAGAACAAGTATCCCCTACCAAGGATAGACGAATTATTTGATCAGCTGAGAGGGGCTTCAGTGTTTTCAAGGATAGACTTGAGATCGGGTTATCATCAGCTAAGGATTAAGGAGGCTGATGTACCGAAAACAGCATTTTGGACCCGATACGAGCACTACGAGTTTTTGGAGATGCCCTTTTGGATTGACTAATGCCCCAGCTACATTCATGAGTCTTATGAACAATATCTTTCGAGAATACTTGGATAGATTGGTGATAGTATTCATCAATGACATCTTGATTTATTCTAGATCCCGAGAAGAGCACGAACAACATTTGAGGACTGTGCTTCGGACTCTTCGTGAGAAGAAGCTATATGGTAAGTTTAGTAATTGTGCTTTCTAGCTAGATCAGATTGCATTCCTCAGACATGTGGTATCTAAGGATGGAGTGCCAGTAGATCCGTCCAAGGTAGATGCAGTTATTGAGATGGGAAAGACTGAAGATAGCCACGGAGGTCAAAAGCTTCTTGGGATTGGCAGGGTATTACCGACGGATTGTCAAAGGGTTTCCATAGATAGCAGCTCCATTAACCAGACTGACCCGTAAAGAGGTTCATTTTATATGGTCTGAGTAGTGTGACAGAGCTTTCAAGAGCTTAAACATCGTTGACTATGACACCAGTCTTGACCATTTCGAGTGGTTCTGGGGATTTGTGGTATACAATGATGCTTCCCACCAGGGTCTCGACTGTGTGCTTATGCAGCATGGTAGAGTGGTAGCTTATGGATCCCGTCAGCTAAAGGATCACGAGCGTAATTATCCCACTCACGACTTGGAGTTAGCTGCAGTAGTGTTTTCACTTAAGATATGACGACATTACTTGTATGGAGAGAGATTTTAGATCTTCACTGACCATAAGAGTCTTAAGTACTTGTTTGATCAGAAGGAGTTGACTATGAGACAGCGGAGATGGATAGAGCTCCTCAAGGTTTATGACTGCGAGATTTTATACCATCTTGGTAAGGCAAACGTGGTAGCCAACGCCCTGAGCTGAAAGGGTATGATGTCCTACATGATGATTAGAGAGTGGGACTTATTAGGACAAGTCGTCAAACTCAAGATCAGTATGGATGAGATTGAGCATGGATATATGGCTAGCCTACAGATTGAACCCAATATACTAGACTAGATTAGAGCTGGATAGCGAAACGATCAGAGGTTACTGGATATGGTTAGCCAGGTAAAGGAGAGATCGCAGTCTAAGTTTACGGTCAATAATGATGGATTACTGAGGTACCAAGGCCATATCTGTGTGCCACATGATGACACCTTGAGACAGAGCATTCTAAAGGAATCCAATTGTTCTAGATTCACCTTGCTTCTAATTTAGTGGAACAGGCAGCTAAGGGTGTTCAGCTCATATGTGACAGATTGAGGACCGCACAGAAAAGTTATACCGATGTGAGCAGACGACCTCTTGAATTTCAGGTTAGGGACTCCGTATTTGTTAAGGTGTCATCGATGAAGGGTATTGTATGTTTCGAAAAAAAGAGGAAAAGCTGAGTCCTCGCTTCATTGGTCCATTCAAAATTTTGAGTAAAGTGGGAGATGTAGCATATCGGTTTGCACGACCTTCTCAGTTATCGGGTATACATGATGTCTTCCACATGTCGATGTTAAGGAAGTATCATCCGAACCCTTCTCATGTCATCAAGTACGAGCCACTAGAGATTCATGAGGACATGAGTTATGTTGAGTAGTCGATCCAGATTCTCGACAGGAAGGAGAAAGTGCTAAGGTCTAAGACTATCCCACTAGTGAAGGTTCTCTAGCGACATCACAAGATAGAGGAAGCTACTTAGGAGCTAGAGAGCCAAATGAGGGAGAAGTACCCTCACCTGGTTGATGGACCAGCTTGAATTCAGAGGACTAAATTCTTAAAAGGTGGGGAGAAATGTGAAACCCAAATTTTTCCCACTATGTTCATCATTTTGAATCATAAGACGGATGAATTGAGCATATGAATGTTAATGATGTAGTGGAGGTATGAAAATACGAAACATGATAAATGAGGAGCAGTAATTTAAATTAAAGGGACTTAAGTCGTTGGATGAAAGATATGAGTTTAAAATGAGAAAATGTTGGCTCTACCGAGAGGGGGGGTGAATCGGTTTTCTAACAATTATGGCAGATTTTAAATTAATCACAATTTAAACACAAATGATAATGAATAAAATAGTGCAATATAACAATTTAATGCAAAGAGAAGGAAAGAGAAACAAACACAGTCACTTATAGAGGTTCGGCCAAACTCTTGCCTACGTCCTCTCTCCTTGACCTTCTTGTCAAGTGCTTTCTTTCTCTCTTTCAATAGAGCTTACAAATTTCCTTTTACAGGTTAAGGAATAACCTCACTACCTTTGGCAATACAGAAAAAGTATTCAGCCTCTTACAATATACTCTCACTGAGGAACAATCCTCTTCTCTTTTTAAGATAAGACTGAATACAATTTAATGCTTTAAAGTGGTAGGACAAGTGTAGCTATTTTGCACTTAAGCTTTTACAATGATTCTCAATGAATGAGCAATAGGGACACAAAGAATGAAAGAATTAAAGCTTGAGAATGTTTGGAATATACAGCAATAGTGTCTCTATTCTCTTTGTCTTCAATGCTTGGTTAAATACTGAAGGATGGGTAGTTGGAGCATTAAATGCTATTCTTCCCGTTATGTTTTGCAGAAACTAGCCGTTGGGTGCCTCCAGTAGAGTGCCAGATCGATCTGCCTTCTTGGCCAGATCGATCTCTTAGTTATAAATCCTGCAAGATTGAAGCACAAATACACAAGGAGATCGATCTCATAGGTTAGCAGATCGATCTGTTAGTTTAAAGTAATGAGGCAGATCGATCTGTCGAATAGGCAGATCGATCTCCTTAACTCTCTGTTTGAAGCAAGATCGATCTTCAGATCGATCTATCATACACTCACGTAGAGAGGAGATCAATCTCTCAACACTACAGATCAATCTCTTTAGCTCTCTGACTTTGAGGAGATCGATCTCTTCCTTGCCAGATCGATCTCACAACTCTAGCATTAGCCAGATCGATCTCTTAACCCTTGCAGATCGATCTCATTCTTCCCAAGTGCCTTTGTACCGATTTAAGGCTTGCCAGATCGATCTCTTCCATCATAAGATCGATCTCTCATCAAGTAAAACCCAGGAGATCGATCTCTCATACCCCAGATCGATCTCTCATCAGCAGAACTCTAAGTTCTGGTACTAATAACATCTAAACATGTTTGTATATCATCTTAACATTATTGAATTAACTTGTTTTGTCATTTCAAAATACATTAACTCAACAGAAAAGATAGAGGATCCAATAAGGGAAGTCGGTTTGATTTGGTCCCGAATACATGCAAGGGTAAAAAGGTTAAAAGACCTGAAATCCGATATAAATTCAAAGAGAAAATTTCGTTATAATTATGGATTTAGGAAATCTTGATCAATAAAGGAGAAACTATTGAATTTCGAGTCCAATTGGTCAAGATACGAAAATATTACGATGAATCGTAATTTTCGCCCGAGACATTATACCGAAAATATGGGAAAAATTATATCGAAAAAATAAAATAAGACTGATAAATTCATTAAATTGATTTAAGAAATAAAATATGATTTTTTTAGATATTTTGGGTATTTTATTATATTTTATTTGATTAAAATAAAAAAATATAATTATAAAAAAAAAGAATCAGAATCGCGAAATCGCGATTCTGAAAACAAGGGAAACAAAAGACAACGAGGGAAGCTGAGCCTCCCCTATCTGCCTCACCGAACAGAGGCCACCGGCGATGAACCCAGGCTAGATGGCCGAAGGACGAGGCAGTCGAGCCATCGTCGACGCAGGTAGGCGGAGGAATAGACGCGACCGACAAGAGAAAGAGAGAGAAAGAGAGAAAACGAAATTCGACGGTCACCGGTGCCGATTAGCCCCGACCACCACCAGCCAAACGTCCCCCAAGCGAAGACCGATCAATCAGTAGCTGAATCGGCCAGTGAAATGGCAGGCAACGTCATCAACGACGGCAGAGAGAAAACGACAGTGACGCCGAAGAGAGAAAAGGTTGAACCGGCCACTCTCTGGCCAGTCCTGGCGAAACCCACACCACATCCGTGCACCGGACAACCCCGCAGACCTGATGGAGACGGAAGCCAACAAAGAACCCTTCGGTGAAGCTCCGAACGGCGAAGGAGAAAATCGAACCGGGTTGAACCGAACCGATCTGAATCGGACCGAACCGATTTAGCTAGAAAAGAGGAAAAAGAAAAGTAAAGAAAAGGAAAAATTTGGGGAAAAATCTGGCGATGCAGTCGAGCTACGGGTAAGCCAGTAAGCGGTCACAATTGACCGATTTGATTTTTGAGAAATTTATTTAAATTATATTTGATCAAAAATTTACCCGGAATTAAATATAAAATTGTGCAGTTCGACGATAAATCGCGTATGTGAGCCCGATCGAACTATGATTTGCGCACCATCGCATAATCTCGGGTAAGTAAAGCTCATTTACGATAATTTATGTAATTATCGCAAATTAAAGATTTATTTTATGAGTTACAGATTAAATTCCGCATTTAATGGATTATATTGAGATTTTTAATTAAATTATCGTAAATGATATATGGGCTATTCAAAGAGTTTAGAAAAATGCTCAATAAGTACTGATGGGTCTAGTGAGCCCAATAGGCCTTGATGAAAGAATTAATAAGTGGAAACGGGCTTAAAACGGATTAAGGCCCATTAAGGTGCAATCGGGTCCAATAAGAGAAAAATTGGCTCAATTAGCTAAATCGACTGTAGTAAATATGAGAAAAATATTTATTGAGTTAAATTGACTTAATAAATAATTATATGCAGCTCCGAGACTAGATTAGGAGCAGGTCGAACTGGACGAACCCCTAACAGAGAGATTTAGCTACGTACTCGACGAGATTCTAGGTAAGGGATATAATTTAGAGTGGCATTAATGCTCTTCCATCCTTACCTACGGTTTATGAATATGAATTGAATGAGATTTTGTGAAATGGATTTCCAATTGTCTTCAAACTGAAGCCAAAACCATTTCTCAAGTTTTCAGCATGTTTTCTATATATGAGATACATTTTTACATCATACATGTTTATAAAAGTGATTTTTCACTTCTGAGGTGAAAGCATAGTGTTTTCATGTGAGATTAAGTTTAAAGTCCCGATATGTTTTATGAACTGTGTTTTCATTATACGGGTATGAGTCCCAAGAAATGACTATGATAACTATGCTTTCCATGTTTACATAGGCTAGAGTCCCGTAATGATTTATGAAAACCATTTTTTCTATGAGAAACGGGTTAGAGTCCCGTAACGATTTTGAGAATCGGGTTAGAGTCCCTTAATGGTTTTCAGTACACAGGTATGAGGCCTTAAATGATTTTGACAAAATGGGTAAGAGGCCCAAAATGATTTTGTGGGGTAAAAAGGCATGATATGACGATAGTCAGAGGATCTGGGGTCGATCTCGCATACATAGGTTAGCGTATGGAGACGATCGAGGATCTACCTATCCGATGGCCAGGGAACGGGCAGGCTCTGATTTGATATGAGAAATGTGCATGTGGTCCACACTTGGTGATGTACGTGAGTTCGTGCGTATAGTCCCCATTTAGTGGTGCACAAGAGATAGGGAAGCGTACGACCCTAATCCAGTCATACGGCTCCCCTGTACAATGGCCATATGTACCTATGATGAACGTCCTACGGGACTTGATGTATAATGTCCTTCGGGACTAGTATATGATTATGTCTGGCTCTATGATGAATTGACAGAATGATATATATATATATATGTGTGTGTGTGTGTGTGTGTGTGTGTGTGTGTGTTTTCGCACATTTCATGCTACTTATTTTATGATTTGCTATTGAGTACAGATTTTCTATGATGTAATTTTAAAGGTAGCCATGAGTATGTTTTACGAATTGTTCCTGTGATAGCATGATTTCACTTTTTAAAGTAACAGTGTGATATAATTCACACATTTTGAGCTTTTGAGATGCTTTATGTATGTTTACTCTATACGCTATGATTTCAGCATGATACGTTTTACGAAAATGATGTATAGGTGTAAACTGATGTTTTTAAGCATGTTTTTACTGCTTTTATGAAATGTAAGCATCTCTACTCCACTGCATATGTATACTGATTTGTAAAACCATGAGTTTTACCAAGTTTTGAGTATTTAAAGCTATTTTAAATGTATCTCTTACTGAGTCTGAAAAACTCACCCCCTCCTCTCTATCTCCCAGATTATCTACAGCGAGTCTACTGCACATACGAGACTGTGATCATTGACAAGATAGTCGACCTTTCATCGGATACTTTCGTAGCCTTGAGGTATAGTCTTACTCGTATTCCAGACATGTGATACAAATAGACACTATTGTATATAATAGTCAGGATGTAATAGTTGTAAATGATTATATATATACAAAGTTTTAATTACGCAGAATGTATGTGATGTAATGAGATCTTGAAAATGAAAAAAGTCTTAAATCTAGACATGGGATAAGAAAACAACTTAGTTAATGGATAAAAAGTTTAAATTAGCCCCATTTTCCAGCACTTCCGGGGCGTGACAACCCGGTCAGTTCAAAAATCATCAACAGAGAGATAAACTAAAGACGGGAGAAGAATAACAGAAAAATTAAAAATAAAAATTCTTGAGTGCAAATGATGAACACATGAAACAGATAAAAGAAAGGCAATCTATGCAGAATTAAAAAGAACAAAAATGGAATCATGCGCAGAAAACCAAAGCAGGAAAGAACAAATATTATTAAAACAGTAAATTGTCAACAAAACAGGGCAGAACAGAGGAGGAAATTTGGCCCCTGTCCACTGCAACAGTACACTGCTACTGTGGTTTAGCTATTGGAAACATTCTCTGCAACATCCTGCGCTAGCCACGTTTCCTACTTCACACCCGCCTCACCTTGCAGCGAACCATGCAGTCCACCACATGTCCTCTGCTTCTGTTATGCACAGACCAGCACCAGCAATAGCAGACATTGCAGCACGTCTCTCCAATGTCCCTCTGTTTCAAGCAAGCAGCCTTGCACGACCATGCAAGCAATAGCACAGGTGAGGATAGCCATGTCCGATGCTTCCGGTAAACTTCAATGAAAAAACGATGAAGAAACTTGAAAACAAGGCAGACAATTAAAGAAAACCGAGAATAAGAAACGAGCTTTATCACACAGCTCAGCTCTTGCTCTTCTCACGCACAACAGCAGCCACTCACGCAAATAAAGCTTGACAGAATGTAATGGAAATTGCAACAGCAAAGTGAGAAGAAAATAAACACAGTCAAGTGGATGAAAGAAGCAGCCAACTGTCACCCAGCCAAGAACCGATCAACAATGTCTAAGACCAAAAAAATCAGTAAAATCGGATGATGCAAAAGTTCAAACAGTGAGCAAGCTAAAACAACAAACAACCGAGAGTGAAAGAAGAAAAACAAATCGAAAGTAACTTTGCTCCCTTATAAAAAATACAAATCTTTTTAATATATGCTATGCAAGTATAAACAAGCTAACCTACAATTGAAGTTAAAGGAAATATGTAAAGAAAAACATGGAAATGGTTGAAGAATGAGCTGCTGTCACAAAGCTCAACATAAGAACATAAAAGAAAAACCAAAAAACTATCATAAAAGAAAGAGGTAAAAACCGAGACTAAAGAAAGGCAAATGAAACTTTTTCATAAAAGAAATTTTAAATGTGCCAAAAACAATAGCAAAATGGAAACTTGCAAACCAAGAGGCAATGGTGGCTGCCTCCACCAACGTGAAAAGCTCTTCCTAAAACATAAAGGAAATAAAAAAAATAAAAAACTTGAAAGAAAACCTAGCTGCCTACTAAAAAAACGTTAACCTAAAAATTCTAAAAAAAATCTCTCCTCCAATTATCTCATCATGTTCTATTTATACACATTAAAATGGGAGTACAAAAGGAATTTTTAATCCTAGATGAGTTGGCATTTTTCGGCCACTTGTCTTCACACCATTGTCTTATAGAGAATATATTTCCATGTCATTTGCCTTCTTGTCCACTTGGATGTGCAAGGTGACATGGCTTGTGTCTTCCATGAGGTGGCCACAGTGTCCTTTTATCTTTATCCTTTAAAGGTGAATAAACTATGGACACTTGGCGTCACATGTGTCCAGAAGAATGGTGACTCATGCTGGGAAATGGTAATGGTTCAGTCTCATTTTTAGACCATTTTCAGTCCATTTCCTACTGAAATGACTAAAATTTATCAGGATTTAATTTATATGCAAATATGAGAATTTTAATTAAAATGAGGGGATAATTAATAAAATAATACGGAGATTAAAATAATTAATTAAGAAATTAAATATAAATAATTATATTTTAATAGAATTATCACCAAACTGCGTATTTATGAAAACTTATTCATAAAACTCTTTTCCATAACAAAACTTGCATTTTCCAAAACATTTTACAGTTGCTAGAAAGTACTCTGAGGGCTTAGGAAAATTGGTTTTTCTTTCGATTTTCGGGTTATGCATGAATAATG
Source organism: Firmiana major (assembly GCA_033439115.1). Classification (NCBI taxonomy): domain Eukaryota; kingdom Viridiplantae; phylum Streptophyta; class Magnoliopsida; order Malvales; family Malvaceae; genus Firmiana; species Firmiana major. The sequence continues at coordinate 7,172,616 of CM065912.1, forward strand.
CTTTCCCGGCTATCAAGTACATTCTACATACGAGTTCTTACTTCAAACATATTTGTATCTTAAAAATATGGTAACGGGATACCAATACTGCTTTAAATTACATCCTTTACCTAACGACTCTTGAGGCAGCACAAAATCATTGGATGTTGGGCTTACCTCGATTTACGTGCCAATAACCCGAGCTGCCCAAGATAATTTCAAAACCATCAGATGACGCTTAATTTCATCTTAGTATGCTTAAACATACATCCACTTTCATAAATTTCACTAAATTCGACTATTTCGTTAACCTTCCCTTCTTTTGATAATTCTATTAAAATAGAATTATTTGTATTTAATTTCTTAATTAATTATTTTAATCCCCATATTATTTTGTTAATTATCCCCTCAATTTAATTAAAATTCTCATGATTGCAGATAAATTAAATCCGAATGAAATTCAGTCGTTTCAGTAGAAAATGGACTGAAAATGGGCTAAAAGGAGATTGGACCACTACCATTACGCAACATGGGTCATCAGTCCTCTGGACACGTGTGACGACCTGTGTCCATTTTTTATTCGCCTCAAAAGGATAAGCTCAACGGACACCGTGCCCACCTCATGGAAGACACATGCCGGACCACATCGTACAGCCAAGTGGACTAGAAGACAAATGACGTGAAAATATCTTCTCTATAGCGAATGGAATAAAGACAAGTGGTCAAACAATGCTAACTCATCTAAGATTGGAAATTACCATTATACCTCCAATTTTATGTATATATAGAATATGATGAGCAATTGAAATCCAAGTAGTTTTAGGGTAAGAGTAGAAGTAATTCTATGGCAGTTTTTAGTTTTATTTTAGTTTCCATTGCTAGGTTTATTTTTGGTTTTCCTTTTAGTTTTTTCGAAAAATGGTGGCTGCCACCATTATCGTTAGTCAGCAAGCTTTCATATTTTTTATTTTAACTTCCTTTAAAAGATTTCATTTACAATGTTACTAATTTCTATAATATTCTATTTGTTTTCATTTTCTTTTATTGCCCATTCAGAAAGCTTAAGCATGGTGACAAGCAGCCTTTGTTCCTAATATTTTACACATTCTTCCTTTGCTGGAGCACGACTAAGTTTCTTGAATGAAAACTTCATTTCCAGTTTAATAGTTTTATTTACTATTTTTTTATTGCATGGCTCATTCGGAAGACAGCCACTCATCATTTAACCCCTTTCATGCTTCTCTTTATATTTTCCATTGATTTAGACTTGATCGGGCTTATTGGTTGCATTGTTGCATAAACCGATTTAACTAGACACATTTACTATTATGTTTTTATTGTTATCATTTATTGTTATTCGTGTAAGCGCTTGAGGAGCTGTTTAGCTCTGCTGATTTCTTAAAACTCAACGATTCTGCCTCTACCATTTTCTGTGTTAAGAGCTAGGTTATGGAGCAAGTTTATGGCTGAACAGTGCTTCTGTTACTGACATAGTGTAGCTAAGATGGCTGAGCCTAGAAGCTACTGGTTCAGGAAATGCAAGGGCCATTGATTGTGGAGGGCCGAGGCAGAAGACATCCCAGTGCTTACCCGACTGCTTGGCTCGCCTGGGTTCTGTGTTTGGCAAGTCTGGGTATCTGTGAAAGTGGTGAAAAGGTTGCTGGCCGGTATGAAGCTGGAGGAATGGATGCTATTCAGTGTAATACAAAAGCTGCCTTATGGTTGTAGTAGACAGATGCCATATTCACTCTCTGTTCTACTCTGTTTGTAGCTTATTACACTATTCATTTTAGTTTATCTTTCTAAGCTTCATTGTTCCATTAACTGCTGGTGTTTCAGGCTTGGCTATTGTTCAGTTCAATCTGGTTATCATCTGCTAATTAATGTTAGGCAATGGGGTTCAAAACTCTTTAATGTTTCTGCAATTTTCAGTTTCGAACAGCAACTTGCAAGCTTCTTGGAATTTCTCTGCTCTAGTTATTTAGTTCACAGCCTGTTTCTGTTTGACATTCTAAATGTTCTTCTTTCTTTTTTAGGTTTAGTTTTAAGTTTTTTTTTTTTTTCCATTGCTTTAGTCATCTTGGTTACTTCCTTACTACTTTAATTTCTGTGAATTATTCTTGTTTCCAAATTTGCATTTGCTTTTGCTTTACAGGAAGGGTGCACGGCTGCTGTGCGAGGGGGAAGAAAGAAAGGCGTGGCTGGTGACAGACCATCTTTACCTGCTTCACAAGCTGTGCCTACTGGGTCGGTTCCTTAGCTGCATTGTTGTTCTGCTAAGCGGGTTGCTGCTATGCTGATCTTCTGAGAATGGTGACAGTGGTTGGGTTCGGCTGAAGTTTTGCACAGGACAACAGTACAGAACAGGAGTACAGGACAAGTGCATGGCATGAAGCTGTAAGTTGCTGCAAACATATAGCATAATGCAGCGCAAAAGCGAGAGTATGATGCTGGAGTGCTGTTGCTGGAGGAGGCTACTGTAGATTGAAGAATTACTGCGACAACGGTACAGAACAGGTGTATGCTGAAATTTGGTTTTTATACTAGTTGCTTAATGTTATTTCTTTTACTATAGTTGGTTCGCTTAGGTAAAGTTAGTCTTGAATTAATTAGCATGATTAGCTTATTTTCTTTGCTTGTTAGTTTAAAACTTGGTTTCAATTATGTTAATACTTAATTTTTGAATACAATAGGATTTAAGACTTACATTTTAGAATAATGCTCATGTGTAGCATTTAGAGTTAATTTAGGAGCAGAATTATTTTATGCAATTTTTGTTAGTTACTTTTCACGTTAAATTTTAAAAAACCAAAAATATTTATTTTTCATGCATTATTTAGATTTTATTATTTATCTAGATAATGTATTAGGTTAGTATTTAGCTATAGTTATATTTAATTTAGAATTACCATTTTAGACATTTAGATTTAGAGTTATATTTAGGAATTTCCTTAAATTAATAGAATTTTAATTCATTAGGTCATAGGAAAGATTAAGTTGCATTAAATTAAATACATGCCATTTTTAGTTTTGTAGTAGAATATTCTAGTGTTATTTATTTTATTTTTACATTCTGTTATTTTTTCTTTTTAGTCTATTTGCATTAATTAATTTTAGTTTCAGTATTTTTCTCTTTTACAGATTATTACTTTTATTTGTTAGGAGCTCGGTAAGTAATTTTCGCTCTATTTTATTTATTTTGTAATTTTCATTATTTTTATTTTTTTCCAATAATTTTAATTTAAAACTTAGTAGATCACTCTTTGTATTTTCATAATTTGTTAGGATATATTTACGGTAAGATTAATCGGTACTTAATTAGGCTAATTAGATTTTATGTGGGACGATAATCCGGGACTCAATTCCCATTATTACTTGTACGACCCGTGTACTTGCGGTTAACACGTCTAGGTAACATAGGACAGGCGTGTCATCTTTCTTGGTTTTACCGATTTAAAGGTTGGTTTAGGCAATTTTTGATAATTTCTTTTCTCCTAACTTCAAACTTATAAACTTAATAACCTAAACACTTATCCAAGTCTAAAATCAACATACCACAACTTGTCAAATTATCAAACTTTCATACTTTTACAGTTCTCCACTAAACTAAGCTATAAACCAAACTTTTCGGTATTAAATAATCATTCTACAACATAAAATTCAACTAAATTTCAACATTTCCTTAACATTTCAAGGCTGGCTGAACTCAATTTTCTACTTTAATAAAAATCATCCAAATTTATCAAATAACAACATATCTAACATTCATCATCTTCCACCAACTTCTCACACTGTTTGACCAACTTTGACCACTTCTTCTTGCTCTAACAATGATTCTCAGCTATGAAATAATATGCATACAATTTAGAATCATCAAAAATGAGCTCAAAAACCAACCAAGAACTTATGAATTTAAGTTTCTCTCTTACATAGAAACAGGGTAAATTTTTCCCATGTTCTCCTATCTAGCTTCTCACCTAGCAAACGAGCTTGTTTAAGGCTAGATTTTTTATATATTGTAGAAGACTTAGGAAGAAAATTTTCATCCTTCTAGATAAAACTCTAAAAGTGGCCAAAAAAATGGTACAAGCTTGGCTAGTGGAAGACGTTAAGCGGTAAGATGGGAGATGTGGTTCTTTCGAGTTTTAGGTCGGTTGGAGGAGGTCTTGGTTATTCCAGAAAGAGCATGAAGTGCTCTTTTATTCTGGAGAAGATTGGGCTCAAAAGCCTTCTGGATGGGCTTCAAATTGGGTCAATTTGTTGGGCTAGCAGATGCTGGGCTTGGGCTTACCAGCAGCCCTGTTTTTGTAAAATCCATAAAAAAATATTTCCAATCCATTTTCATGCAAATTTCCACTTCTTAAGTGTTATTCTAAGTCTCTAGTATGTCCCATAAACATTTGGAGTCCACTTGTTTAAGAAAAGTTCCTCGTTTGAGCCCATTTTTCCCGATTTAGTCATTACCGATTGAAATTACTTAAGGTTTTCTGTTTCCTTTAAAATTTCATACAACTACCGAGACCTCAAGATTTCCACTCAATTTTCATTCCCCAGGTCAATTATACCTTATGTTAATTTCTTATGGTCTCAGAAGAATTTTTACAACTTTATAGAATTTATTCCGAATTTATTTCACTTACTAGGCCGCCCAATTGCTCGGTCTAGTGTTAACTCGAGTTTTTACTAACTTTTTCACTTTCAATACCTTAGTTTCACCTTATGATCACCAAAGCATACTTATATTTACAATCTTTGAGAGGTACTTAAACTTAAAGCCTTACCTCGATTTTTATACCTTGAGCTTCGTGCCACTATTTCGCGTGCTTCGGTTATTCCGAGCTTGCACAATATTATTTTGAGTATCTTAATTGCTTTCTAGTTTCCAAATAAATAATGAAACAAAAAATCTCGAGTTTCACAATTCTCCCTACTTTTTAGAAATTTGATCCTCCAAATTCAGACTGGTCCATCGAACAATTGAGGGTACTTTTCTCTCATGTGGCTCTCTAACTCCTACGTAGCTAATTCTGTCGAGTGGTTTTGCCAGAGAACCTTCACTAAGGGAATTATCTTAGATAGAAGTACATTTTCTTTTTTTTTCAAGAATCCAGACCACTTGCTCAACATAGCTCATATCTTCTTGTATGTCCAACGGTTCATACTCAATAACATGAGAAGGGTCCAGATGATACTTTCTCAACATAGAAACATAGAAGACATCATGTACCCCAGACAACTGTAGGGGTAAAGCATGTCTGTAGGCAACGTCTCCCACTTTTTCTAATATTTCAAATGGACCAATAAAGCGATGACTTAACTTCCCTTTCTTTCCGAAACGCATGACACCCTTCATCAGAGACACTTTCACAAATACAGAGTCCCCAACTTGAAATTCTAGATGATGTTTTCGCACATCAGCATAACCCTTCTGTCTACTCTGTGATGTCCTCAATCTATCACAAATAGCTAAACACCTTTAGTTGCTTGTTCCACAAGATCGAGAACAGATATTTCCTGTCACCCACTTCTTCCCACGTTATAGGGGATCTACACCTTTTGCCATATAGAGTTTCGTATGGTGTCATCCCAATACTAGCATGATAGCTATTATTGTAGGCAAACTCTGGAGAGGCAAATGATCATCCAATGAGCCCTTAAAATATAACGCACATGCCCTTAACATGTCCTCTAGGGTCTGAATAGTCCATTCGGACTGACTATCAGCCTGAGGATGGTAGGCAGTGCTCAGATGTAACTGAGATCCCATAGCTTCCTGAAAATGAGTCCAAAATCTAGACGTGAGCCTGAAATCCCTATTAAATGTAATACCCATGAGAGCCTCATGCAATCGTGCTATCTCTCGAACGTACAAGTTTGCCAAAGCATTAAGGGAATCTATGCTCTTGATAGCAAGGAAGTGGGTACTCTTAGTCAGTCTGTCCACAATCACCTAGACTGCGTCATGGCCCCTTTAGGTCCTCAGTAATCCCATAATGAAATCCATAGTAATATGCTCCTTTTTTCATGTAGGCACTGGTAATGGCTTAAGCAGCCCTACTAGCTTCTGGTACTCAACCTTAATCTGTTGGAAAACTAAACATCTAGCCACAAAGTCTGTCACATCTCTCTTTATTCCAATCCATCAGCACACCTTACGTAGGTCACGGTACATCTTAGTACTTCCAGGGTGCATGGTGAATCGAGAACAGTGGGACTCTCTCAAAACTCTCTGTCTCAGGGTGTCATCATGTAGCATACAAATAGGGCCTTGTAACCTTAGTAGCCTATCATCATTGACCGAGAAGTCTAATTGGATCACTTTTTCGCCTAACTAATCATATCCAATAACTTCTAATCATTTCTTTACCCTAATCTGATTTGGTCTAAGATATAGGGCTCAATCTGGAGGCTAGCCATAAATCCATTATCAACTTCCTCAACACTGATACTGAGCTCGGTGAACTGTCCCAATAATTCTCATTCTCTGACCATCATATAGGACACTATACCCTTCCTACTGAGGGCATCCGCTACCATATTCGCCTTGCCTGAATGGTACAAAATTTTGCAATCATAATCCATCTTCTTTCCTACTGAAGGCATCCGCTACCACATTCGTCTTGCCTGAATAGTATGAAATTTCGTAGTCATAATCCTTTAGGAGCTCATATTCAGCTCCTTCTTATCAAAAAGATACTTAAAACTCTTATGATCAGTGAAGATTTGAAATTTCTCACCATATAAATAATGTCGCCATATCTTCAGAGCAAAAACTACTACGGCTAATTCCAAATCATGAGTGGGATAGTTCCGCTCATGGTTCGTACGCTGATGGGAACCATAAGCGACTATTCTACCATTCTGCATCAGCACACAACCCAAACCCTGGTGAGAGGCGTTACTGTATACTGCAAACCCTCCTGATCCACTTGAGATGATCAAGATTGGTACTGTAGTCAACCGATGCTTGAGCTCTTGGAAGCTTTGCTCACACTGATCAGACCACTCAAATGGGACATCCTTACATGTTAATCTGGTCAATGGAGCTACAATCCAGGAAAACCTCTCAACAAATCTCCAGTAGTACCCTGTCAATCCCAGGAAACTTCAAACCTCCGTCACTGTCCTCGATCTCTCCCACTTCATTACTGCATCAATCTTGGACGGATCGACAGACACCCCGTCCTTAGATACAATATGCCCAAGGAAAAAAATATGATCCAACCAGAATTCACACTTACTAAATTTTCCGTACAATTTCTTCTCATGGAGGATCTGAAGCACAATCCTCAAATTCTGCTCATGCTCCTCTCGGGACTCAAAATAGATTAAAATGTCATCAATAAAGACAATAACAAATCTATCTAAATACTCCCGGAATACATCATTCATCATACTCATAAAAGCAGTAGGGGCATTAGTCAATCCAAAGGGCATCATCAGAAACTCAAAATGCTTGTATCGGGTCTTGAAAGCTGTCTTTGGTACATCAGTCTCCTTAATCCTCAACTAGTGATAACCCGATCTCAAATCTATCTTGAAAAAAATTAAATCCCTTTCTCAACTGATCAAACAAATCATCTATCATTGGCAGTGGATACTTATTCTTTATCGTCACCTTATTTAGAAGTCGATAATCTATACATAAACAGAGACTCCCATCATTCTTTTTAACAAATAATATCGGAGCACCCCACGAAGATACACTCAATCTAATGAACCCTTTATCGAGCAGTTCTTGCAATTATTTCTTCAGTTCTTCCAATTCGACCAGTACCATTTGATAAGGTGGCTTAGAGATATGCTGAGTGTCGGGCACCAGATTAATGGTAAACTCAATTTCCCTCTCCCCCGACAATTCATACGAAAAAACATCGAGAAACTCACATACTACAGGAACATCCTGAATACTGGGCAGTTCCTGACTATCATAAAAAACAAAAGCAATATACCCTTCACAAAATTGATATCATCGGGAATTTTTAAACATATCGACACCTTATAACTTCATATAACTTCATACCATACGTTTAATTTCTTATTAACAAAACATACATAAAATTTATCAGGTAGAGAGAAGGTTACGGTCTTAAAGTAGCAGTCTAGACTTACCCGATTGGCAATTATCTAATCCATACCCAAAATTACATCAAAGCCATACATATTTAGTAAAACTAGATCTGCTAACATTATCCTATCTCATACCTTGATTTCATAATTTTTACACACCATATTAGTCATCTGCGATTCATGCATGGGTGTGCTTATATGGAACATGTGATCTAGAGACTCAGGTTCTAAATGTAATTTATGTACAAATTGTGGAAAAACAAAGAAGTGTGTGGAACCTAGGTCAAATAAAACATGTGCCTCATGATTACAGAAAGGAGTATATCTCTAAAAGTTTCAGAGGAGGTGTCGGTTGTCTCCCTATCGATCGCTAATACACGTCCCTGTGAGACAAGCTTCTTACCCTTGTCCGTGGCTGCGACCATTCTTTGTGGGGCCTGTATTTAGGGAGCATGTCGCTCAAATTGCCTTAGTTGCTCTCGAAGCTCAATGGGTCTCATCTGTGAACAGTCCTTAATCTGGTGGCCCACCTTTATGCATCTAAAGCAAGCACCCATGACCCAGTTACAAGGCCCATTATGTAGCCTGCCACAGTTCTTGCATCGTCGAAATTTAATCTCGGGGCCTCGGGTGGTGTCTGTACTATCAATAGGGGTCTTGGGCTTACCAGCCCTCACCCGCGACTCGTCAATCTGCTGTCTCTTGGCCTGACCTCGGCTCAGTTCAAATTGGGATGCCCCTACTCTCTTCCCTTTTCATTGCCCTTACTTCTAGACCCAAACTTTGCTTGTGTCACATCCAGACCTCTCTCAAATTCTTGAGCCCGTCCAAGGGCATCCTTAAGATCTGTGACCCGGAGTCCCAGCAATCTATCACAGATCCCCGATTCAAGCCCGTAAAAAATCTCTCGGTATGACGCTTAATGTCCCTAACTGTCTCGGGGTCGTACCTCATCAGGATGGTGAACTGGTTTTCATACTCATCCACCGTCATGCTACCCTGAACCAGATTCAGAAATTTTGTCTGCAACTTTTTCTAAGCCGTGCGTGGAATATATTGGGTCTTGAATGCATTAAGGAAGGCATCCCAAGAAATATTCGACTGACTGTCCGCCAAAACTGTCTGTGTAGCCATCCACCAAAACTTAGCCTGACCCATCAACATATAGCAAGCCATAGCCACTATCTCTCTATCTGTACACCTCAAATACTGAAAGGCTGTCTCGATATCCTGTAACCATCCCTCGACCTTAACCAGATCCTTAACCCTTGTAACCTCTTGGGAGTTCATCCTAAGAAAGTCTTGTAGTCTTTGAGTATCCCTATCATCTTTGGGTTGGGGGACTGTAGGCGGAGGAACTGGGGCTATCGGAGGAGCCTGTGGTGGAGGATGTGGGGGAGTAGGTGCAGGTGTAGTAGCATCGGTGCCAGAAGTATTTGCCTCGAATTGTTGGGCAAACATAGCGGTAAGTGCACTAAGCCCCTCTCTCATACTTTGCATACACTGCTCGAGCCTCATCATTCTGGTATTAGGGCTTATCATTTTGCTCTTGCTCACTGTTTAGTAATCAGTTACCTACATGTAAACCAAGGTTTTAGTCATAACTTTAACATATATACTCACTTTATAACCAAACAAGCATAAACAATTGGGATGTAATTTAACTTCAACTAGTCGACACTGATAGTACTAGACAACTTTTGCTCTGATATCACGTAAACTGTCACGCCCTGAAAACATGAAAATATGGGCTAATTTTAACTTAATTTCTTATTTAAGTTGCATTTCTGTTAGTGCCAATTACTTAACCTTTCATTTTACGAAAATTCGCCAGCATAACGGCTTATTTATGAACTTATCTCCCTACAATGTTTCAAATACAGCTTGTATCCACAACCAGTTGATTTTAACCTCTTTTCATAATTAACAGTGATTCTCGTACCCATTACATTTTATTATACAAACTGTAAGTTGATAATTTTACAAACATACTTGCCTAGATTACATCCTAAAATATTCTTTACAATCTATTGCCGATGCTATACAGGATGTTTGGCAATAAATACAATAATATACTTTTTTCGTGTATCGGAGGTAGCTTGGGGAGAGTATCGTGTCCACCAGCCTACGTCAACTATACGACAGAAGTAAAAAGTGATAATTGCAAATAGTCTGAAAAAGTACAAAAAGGGGTGAGCTCTTTATGCCCAGTAAGAAATGCGTTTAAAATCTCAGTGTGACAGTATGCTAAAACTAAATACTTTTACACAAACCTTTGGCAAACAAATACACACACACACACACACACACATATATATATATATATATAAATATAAATATATATCAAAATATGCTTACTTAAAAGGTAAGTCAAACAATTTTCAAATCACATAAATCATATATCACCAACATATCACTTTTCTTTCGAAGTCATACAGAATCTATTATGGAGACTAGGCGAATACACATAGTAAGCATAAGTCATGTTCATACAATCTCAACCTCTGAAAAGAGGGTTAAACAAACAGAGTATCGATGGCCATGGTGTCACGACCCAAACTACCCAAAAATCAGAGTTAATTTTTCGCGTTTTGTTATTTTTATTACTTAAATTCTTACCTGTCTCCTGATCGTGACCACACTCCACTAACAAATTGGGTTGTGCGTCAATGCCAGTCCCACCATAAATTTACCATGTAACTTATTTCTTCTCCAGTCATTTATAATTGTTTATAATATTTATACATCCCCTAAAGTTACTTACAAACATGCTACTGTGCTATGCTTATTTAGATACAATATGTACAAGTGTATATACCTTAAATGATGGGTAGCAGCGGATATCCGGAATGCAGTACTGAGTCGCCTCAACGTCTACTGGAGATTATCTGTGGGAGAAAATGAAAGGGGTGAGCACATCAAGCTCAGTAAGGCAACCCTACAAACAAGTAGGTAACCATACTACCTACATGAACGTAGTGCCATGCATAAACCACCCTTTCTCCACACATTTTAAAACAAATGATATGAGTTATGATGTTATGTAAAACACATTTGTACGGAAAATTCAACATGCAATCATATTCGAAATCATATCTTTCTCATTTAAAAATTTCACAATAAAGTCAAGACTCGACCCCTCCTTCGGGTGATCCTGACTCACACAAAACCATGAAAATCGATTTACATTCACACATGGGTTTGAAAAGCATGGGAATACCATCATGCAAATTTAGTTTAAAACCCAGTTTCAAACATCGTCAAGATCATCAACATGCGAGACTAGGCAACGTCTATATATCGGCAATAACCAGTACTATGGCCATATGTGTCCTCGGGAGTTCCTCAGCTACACGGATCCTAGTGTGCGGGTTCTCACCATGATCGAGAATCGCCCAGAAGGTGGGTCAATCCATCCCGTCAGTCTTATCCGATCCCAGAAATCCGAAGATGCTGCATTCGGAGATGCCGTATCCGAAGATACCACACGGTACATCGTACTCCATGCTACTTGCACGGTACATCGTACTCCGTGAACCCATATAATATCTCTATACTCATGCCATGTCTCAAAACGCACGTGCGGCCTATTTAATCGGTGACACACAGTCTACCCGATGCTCCAAGCACTGCTCATCGCATGTTCTCATAAAATCAGTGCGAGCGATGCTCAGCACTCTCATCAATCAAGTAAAACTGGCAGAGCCCGCTTTACATCCCCACAAGACCGCCAACCTCATCCCTCACTCTCACCCCACCTAAGAGGTCTTTTGAGCCTGTTGGGCCTTTTGGCTGACTCCAAGGGCAGACAGCGCTACTCCACAAATCCAGTAAATCTAGTGCGAGCTAAGCTCAACACTTTGTATATAAATCACATGAAAATCTTATAAAATCTGGTGCGAGTTAGACTCTAGCACCGTGTCACGAAAAAGCATGTGAAATCTAGTGCGAGTTATACTCTAGCACCTATGCATGTAAAACTCTAGTGTGAGCTCTCGCTCCAGCACCAATGCATGCATCACCCAAATCAAAACATCGTGCGAGCTGAGCTCTAGCACGTCACATGTAAATAAAAACACGTAGGCGGCTCTGTTTTCTCAAAACAGTTTCCAAAACAGTTATATCGTCGAAAGTATGCAATGCTGTGCATTTTCTTTCAAGGTTAGCCAGCCTACTCATGCATGCATTAAAATGTCTCCAGAACGAGCAGAACCCTCTTGTTCTTGCTCCTCCCAATTTTTCCTAAATTTGTAAATTTTACCCTTAACAAGGGTATTTTAGTAATTTGCCCATTCGGGGCACTAAAATTATTATTCGACCTCTAGACCCTTCAGATAAATTTTAAAGACTCCATATGAACTTGAAATTTCATAAAGTTTACCTCTAGCAATCCGTAGAATTCCCTTACCTTATTTTCCTGTCGAGTCTGACCTTTTCTTTTCCACTGTTGTCTTGTCGCGCAGTCCGATATGCTCCCAATCAAATGCCCGAAACTGCGTATTAATATTCCTCAGGTCAGATATTATACAATTTAATTGTATTTAATATTTTCTAGGCTTAATTTAAATCATTGGGCCCATTTACCCCTATTGGGCCCGATTGCACCTTATAGGCCTTAATCGGCCTTAAACCCGTTTTTCACTTAATTTTCACATTATCGAGGCCTATTGGGCTCATTGGGCCCACCAATAATTTATTGGGCCTCGTTCTAACTCTCGAATAGCTAAATTTAATATTTACGACAATTTATCTAAATTTTCCATAATTTAATTCAATTTATGCGGAATTTAAATCCGAAACACGCATAACGATGTAAATTGTCGTAAATAAGGGTCAGTTACCCGAGATTCCATGTTAATACGTAAATCGAGGCTATCTCGAGCTCTCGGTGGATGCCAATCGTCGAGCTACATAATTTCATAATTTTTCGGGTAAATTTCCAGTCGAAAATTAATTAAATAAAATATTCCAAATTTAAATCGGTCAATTTGACCGCTTATCGACTTACCCGAAGCTCGATTGCATCGCTGAAATTTTCCTCAATTTTTTTCTCTTTTTCTTTTTCCCTTTTTCTTCCTTTTTTCCTCTTTTTTTGGCTGAACCGGTTTAGTCCGGTTCGGACCGGTTCAGACCGTCGGTTCACTCCAGTTCGGCCGGTTCACCATCAGTTCACCGCCTTGCCGGCCGGTTCTCTGTCGGCTTCCACCGCCAACAGCTCCGTGAGGTTGTCCGCAGCTCGAATCTGGCCTCGGTTTCGTCCAAGGCCGTCGGAAAGTCGCCGGTCCGGTCGTTCTCCTCTTCGGCGTCGGAACTCATTTCTTTCCTCGCCGTTTTCGGCGCCGTCCGCCGGTTTCGGTGGCTGTTTTCGGTACCAATCGGCTCACCGTCGCCTGGGCTTCCAAAATCTAGCCTTGGTGGGGCTCAAATCGGCGTCGATCGCCAGAAAAATCTCTCCTCTCCCCGTCGGTTTCTCTCCCTTGATCCGTCGAATTCCGACGGTTTCGTCGGCCAATACCGGTCTCAAAAGAACCGGCTCCTCCTCCTGAACTCGTCGGTACCCACCGTTCGTGCCCAGCTGCCGTGGATCGCCGGGATCAACCCCGTTTTCCCCGCGATCTTCTCTTTCTCCGTTCGCCGGACACGGCCATCGTCGGTGCGCATCACCGGTGCCCAAAGCTTCGCCGGCCTCTCATCTTCCTGCTCGGCCCTTTGTCGGAGTCGCTCGGTCGCCGGTGGCCGTGGATCGGTCGGCCACGCGCGGGTCTCCTTCTCCGTTTTCCATTCTTCTTCTCTCTCCCCGATAACACTTTCAGATTTCTCTTTTTTTTCTTTTTTTTAATTATTTTAATCATTCAAATACCTTAAAAATACCCAAATATCCCTTAAAATTATTATTTTATTCCAAATTAATTAATTTAATTTAATTTAATTTATTTATTATATTTTAATCCTTTTTCAGGTATAATTTCTTCGTATTTTCGGGATATTGTCCCGAATGACTTTTCAGTATATTTTTCGATTATTTTTGGGATTATTTTTTCGAACTAAAAATCCCGATTAATTCTCATAAATTCATATCTTGATCAATTTAACCCGAAATAAATTTATTTCTCCTTTATTGACCAAGATTTCTCAAATTCATATTTTTAATTAATTTTTCCTTATCGAAATTATTCCAACTTTCGATCTTTTGACCATTCTGCCCTTGCACGTGTTCGGAATTAATTTAACCCGACTTCTCTTCACGAATACTCATTCATTTCGTATTTTAAATAATTTCGGGTCTTACAAATCTCCCCCACTTAAGGAATTTGGTCCTCCAAATTAGAACCAATTCATATGAGTCTATAGACTACTGCGGGTACATCAATCGTAGCATACTTCTTTAATTCTCATGTGACCTTTTTCCGAAGTATTACTACCAAAGGACTTTAATTAGGGAGATCATCTTAAACCTCAATACTTTCTCTTTCCTGTTTAATGCCCGAATCAACTTATCAATATACTTATATTTGCATTAAGCTGAACTATTGGATCTCATATCCTATCACCTATGCTGGATCTAGATAGTGTTTCCGAAGCACCAAAAGATGGGACACATTGTGGGTGCCTGCTTATTCAAGTGGAAATGTCACCTACAGGTCTTATCTCCCACTTGTCCAATCTCTCAGAATATTCAATCCAACGAAACTCAATTTACCTTCTTCCAAAAGCTCGCTATGTCCTTATTCTCTTAGGACAAGTAACTTTCAACCATACTAATTCACCAAGGGTGAATTTCAATACTTTTCTATATGCTTCTGAGGTGTTCTTAATCTCTCATTCTTAACTAAAACATCCTCAGAGACTTATTATCCATAGTCGAAAATAATTCTATCTGTCACCCACTTTTTTCTTATCCAATTTGGGGAACAACCCCTGCAGCCATACACTGCCTCATATCTTGTTATCCCGATACTCAAGTGACAACTGTCACTATTGGCTAATTCGATTAGAAATCAACTGATTATTCCAGGAGCTTATAAAATCAATGGCACATGCTTTCATCGGATCCTCCAGAACTTGTACAGTCCTCTCTGACTGACCATCTGTCTAAGGACGAAAAGCTGTGCTAATACTCAGTCGGGTTCCCATAGCTTCCTGAAAAATATTCCCCGAAATGTGAAGTGAAGCGGGAATCCCTATATGATACCATGCTCACTGGAACGCTACATAATGTCTCACAATCTTTCTTACACATAAATCTTCATACACTCTGAGTATTTTGGGGATTTTATAACCATAAGGTGGGTAGACTTGGTCACTCTATCGACTATCATCCAAATAGCCTCGTAATTCACCTGGGTTCTCTGTAACCCATCACGATATTCATAGAGACTTGCTCTCATTTTTCGTGCCGTGTCTATATAGGTAGAGGCTGCAATAACTCTGCAGACTTTTAATACTCTACCGTATTTCTTTTCACATCTGACCACCAATACCCTTTACAGAGATTTCATATATATATATATATTCATTACTTTCCGTATGCACTGTATATCCCGAAGAGTGAGTTTCTGACAATATCACCGTCCCATCAACTGTGGCCTTGGGGAGCACTTATACTGTCTCTGAACCTCTCTGTAAATCATTATCATACTCTGTGAACTCTATCACTGTACCCTTCTGAATCTGACCCAAACCATTGACATCCTGTCGATCATCACGCTAAGCCTGTCAAATCCGGGCACTCTCATCTGGTTCTAATCATCAGGCTAGCTGTCACATAATCACTGTCATCATCAGAAAGGGTCACATCACTACTGAGGTCCACAACTGTTCAAGCAGCTCACGCTCCCTGACCATCATATGTGGTACCATCCCGAGGCTCTTTATACTCGAGGCATCAGCCATCACATTAGCCTTCCCTTGGTGGTACAATTTTTACAAATCAAAACCTCTCAGAAGCTCTAACCCACTATGTATTCTCATATTCGCCTCTTTCTGTGAAAAACAGATACTCAGGGCTTTATGATCAGTGCATATCCAAAATTCTTCATCGTGTACATAATAGTACCATATCCTCAGTACAAGTACTATTGCTGCCAACTTTAAATCATGGGTTAAATAGTTTATTTCGTAATCGAGGAGTTGTCTGACTCCAAAATTGACTATCTTCCCATTATACATCAATACACAGCTCTTTTATTATTTCGAGGTATCCATACTCACTGAGAACCTCTTGAGCTGTTGGGTATGGTGAAATTAATCACGATGGTCAGTTCATACTTCACTACACCGAAATTCACGTCACATCTATCATCTCACTCAAAGACCACGTTTTCATAGTTAAACGTGTCAAGGTATACCCTTTTTAGAAGTCGCAACAACCCATTTGTAAAAGCAATTTCCAATTATTGCTTACAATTTGCCCTAGACTTTAACTACACCCAACATATCATCGATAATGATGATTACAAATCGGTCCAATCCTGGACTTATTTACGCATAAGCGTATAAGATCCTTCAAAATCGCTTACGTTTTCAGGTACTAACCTGCGTCATTTCTTTTTCTTATCTTAACGGCTCTTATCAAATTTTACTATGTTAGTCTTTATGATTTGTCGCATTTTTATATTCTTATCGTCTTAGTAAAGGTATCCTAATGCTAAAGGTATTTATTACGACGATCGATTTCACGTTATAGGTTATATATATATATTTCTAGACGCTGTCAAGTCTTCAGGCGGGGAGGTATTTTGAAATACCTTTATTAACCTTCAGACTTAACCACATATACTTTATATACCAGTCCATGTGGTCACAATTTATGTTCGCTACTAATTGCTTTAATCCTAATGACTTCATATCGTAAGGATGTTCTTACCTAGCATACGCCTCTTACTCCGATACATCTTGTATTCAGAATTAAGCATATCTCATCTTAAAGATTATCTCCTTAGTGTATCTATTATAACGAAACTCTTGTCATTATTCATTCCGTGAGTACAATCCTTTACTCCTTTAATTTCAACTGTTGCACCCCTTTTTTTTTTCAACTTAAAATCTCTATATCCTTATTCCGTTAATTAATCCTCCTCTATTGGGGTATTCATTTATCAGTATTGTACCCAATGATGTAGGCATTCATGCCTTTTACTCACTTATATGCGAATGAAGGCGGTATGAATAAATGTGTGGCACCAGGATCAATGAACATATGTACTTCATTATTCATAACAAGTGTGGTATCTTACACCACATCCATGAAACATCAATATTGTCCTGGTCCAAGACATCCTCTCGCCTTCGTCCAACAGCCTACTTTCCTTTTTTTCTTTTCTTTTCGGCTATTACCTCCCTTTTCGTTGCAGCTATGCCAACGAAGTTTTTCTCTGTCTCTTTACTTTTCTATGGGGCAATCTCGCCCAACTCTGCGCAATCAATATCAATGGTTCGTCTTACCACACTTAACGGTCATTTTCATCAATACAGTGTAGGTATAGACCCTCCTTCCGTGGTATCCACCACACATCCCACACTGCTTACAGTACTTACACTGCTACACTGCTTTGTAGCAGGTCGGGGTCCTCCAATCACAATGCCCCTCAAGAGTGCCAAAATTGGATGCACTGGGGCCTTACCAACTATCTTAGCCCATAACTCGTCAAATTAAATCTTTTACCAATTACCATTTTCCCATTTTAACATCTTTGTCATTTCTCGATTCTCTTTTCTGTCTCTATTTCAACCCTCATTACCTTTCCCAATCTCAGAGGCGTGCAATTCATGTTCTTATTTACCCAACTGTAAATCTGCGCACTGCCTCGGTATAGGTAATATCTCACGGGGCCAATTGGACTCTAATTGAAAAGTCGAGCCATTTCGTGGACTTTTAGACATCTCGACTATCACTGTTTATAGTGCGAGGTAATATCTGTCCAAGAATATAACTGAGTCTCCATACTCATAAATCATACTCATCAATAAATCAATTCCTTTTAAATAGTGTCCGGGATATTCTGTCACCGGAATACATCCATAAACATTTCTCATCTTAGCTCTGGATGTTTAACACTTAAGATAGGTCGAGCGGGTTTCCACCAATGCTCCGCTGCGACCTCATATCTCATACATAATCTGAGCAATTAGCTCCTCACAATAATCTCCACACTCCGCTCCAATCTCGCGAAGCGTGTCTCAATACTGTCCGATCTCTCTGTCGGACTCAGTGGGGCATGCTTAACATTAGCCTCCATTTCAATCTCATACTGATTCTCATAGGTTAACTCAGCACGACTTAGCAGACTCAGGTCTACCTCTACGACCTCTGCCTCGTGCACTATCTCATCTAACGCGACTCATATTAGACATTCCTGCATTCTCAACCATTTCTTAGTCAAAACCCATCTCGATGTACACTATTGTATCTAACTAAGCACAGTAACACGGGGATGTAATTTCTTAATTACTGACACTGACACACATCAGACCAATTGTTGCTCTGATACCACCTTTATATGTCACGACCCAAACTACCAAAAAATCAGAGTTAATTTTTCGCGTTTTGTTATTTTTATTACTTAAATTCTTACCTGTCTCCTGATCGTGACCACACTCCACTAACAAATTGGGCTGTGCATCAATGCCAGTCCCACCATACATTTACCATGTAACTTATTTCTTCTCCATTCATTTATAATTGTTTTTTATATTTATACATCCCCTAAAGTTACTTACAAACATGCTACTGTGCTATGCTTATTTAGATACAATATGTACAAGTGTATATACCTTAAATGATGGGTAGCAGCGGATATCCGGAATGTAGTACTGAGTCGCCTCAACGTCTACTGGAGATTATCTGTGGGAGAAAATGAAAGGGGTGAGCACATCAAGCTTAGTAAGGCAACCCTACGAACAAGTAGGTAACCATACTACCTACATGAACGTAGTGCCATGCATAAACCACCCTTTCTCCACACATTTTAAAACAAATGATATGAGTTATGATGTTATGTAAAACACATTTGCACGAAAAATTCAACATGCAATTATATTCGAAATCATATCTTTCTCATTTAAAAATTTCACAATAAAGTCAAGACTCGACCCCTCCTTCGGGTGATCCTGACTCACACAAAACCATGAAAATCGGTTTACATTCACACATGGGTTTGAAAAGCATGGGAATACCATCATGCAAATTTAGTTTAAAACCCAGTTTCAAACATCGTCAAGATCATCAACATGCGAGACTAGGTAACGTCTGTATATCGACAATAACCAGTACTATGGCCATATGTGTCCTCGGGAGTTCCTCAGCTACACGGATCCTAGTGTGCGGGTTCTCACCATGATCGGGAACCGCCCAGGAGGTGGGTCAATCCATCCCGTCAGTCTTATCCGATCCCAGGCATCCGAAGATGCTGCATCCGGAGATGCCGTATCCGAAGATACCACACGGTACATCGTACTCCATGCTACTTGCACGGTACATCGTACTCCGTGAACCCATATAATATCTCTATACTCATGCCATGTCTCAAAATGCACGTGTGGGCCTATTTAATCGGTGACACATAGTCTACCCGATGCTCCAAGCACGGCTCATCGCATGTTCTCATAAAATCAGTGCGAGCGATGCTCAGCACTCTCATCAATCAAGTAAAACTGGCAGAGCCCACTTTACATCCCCACAAGGCCGCCAACCTCATCCATCACTCTCACCCCACCTAAGAGGTCTTTTGAGCCTGTTGGGCCTTTTGGCTGACTCCAAGGGCAGACAGCGCTACTCCACAAATCCAGTAAATCTAGTGCGAGCTAAGCTCAACACTTTGTATATAAATCACATGAAAATCTTATAAAATCTGGTGCGAGTTAGACTCTAGCACCGTGTCACGAAAAAGGATGTGAAATCTGGTGCGAGTTATACTCTAGCACCTATGCATGTAAAACTCTAGTGCGAGCTCTCGCTCCAGCACCAATGCATGCATCACCCAAATCAAAACATCGTGCGAGCTGAGCTCTAGCACGTCACATGTAAATAAAAACACGTAGGCGGCTCTGTTTTCTCAAAACAGTTTCCAAAACAGTTATATCGTTGAAAGTATGCAATGCTGTGCATTTTCTTTCAAGGTTAGCTAGTCTACTCATGCATGCATTAAAATGTCTCCAGAACGAGCAGAACCCTCTTGTTCTTACTCCTCCCAATTTTTCCTAAATTTGTAAATTTTACCCTTAACAAGGGTATTTTAGTAATTTGCCCATTCAGGGCACTAAAATTATTATTCGACCTCTAGACCCTTCAGATAAATTTTAAAGACTGCATATGAACTTGAAATTTCGTAAAGTTTACCTCTAGCAGTCCGTAGAATTCCCTTACCTTATTTTCCTGTCGAGTCTGACCTTTTTTTTTTCACTGTTATCTCGTCGCGCAGTCCGATATGCTCCCAATCAAATGCCCGAAACTGCGTATTAATATTCCTCAGGTCAGATATTATACAATTTAATTGTATTTAATATTTTCTGGGCTTAATTTAAATCATTGGGCCCATTTACCCCTATTGGGCCCGATTGCACCTTAATAGGCCTTAATCGGCCTTAAGCCCGTTTTCCACTTAATTTTCACATTATCGAGGCCTATTGGGCTCATTGGGCCCACCAATAATTTATTGGGCCTCGTTCTAACTCTCGAATAGCTAAATTTAATATTTACGACAATTTATCTAAATTTTCCATAATTTAATTCAATTTATGCGGAATTTAAATTCGAAACACGCATAACGATGTAAATTGTCGTAAATAAGGGTCACTTACCCGAGATTCTATGCTAATACGTAAATCGAGGCTATCTCGAGCTCTCGGTGGATGCCAATCGTTGAGCTATATAATTTCATAATTTTTCGGGTAAATTTCTAGTCGAAAATTAATTAAATAAAATATTCCAAAATTTAAATCGGTCAATTTGACCGCTTATCGACTTATCCGAAACTCGATTGCATCGCTGGAATTTTCTTCAATTTTTTTCTCTTTTTCTTTTTCCCTTTTTCTTCCTTTTTTCCTCTCTTTTTGGCTGAACCGGTTCAGTCCAGTTCGGACCGGTTCAGACCGTCGGTTCACTTCGGTTCGGCCGGTTCACCATCGGTTCACCACCTTGCCGGTCGGTTCTCTGTCCGCTTCCACCGCCAGCAGCTCCGTGAGGTTGTCCGCAGCTCGAATCTGGCCTCGGTTTCGTCCAAGGCCGTCGGAAAGTAACCGGTCCGGTCGTTCTCCTCTTCGGCGTCGGAACCCATTTCTTTCCTCGCCGTTTTCGGCGCCATCCGCCGGTTTCGATGGCTGTTTTCGGTACCAATCGGCTCACCGTCGCCTGGGCTTCCAAAATCGAGCCTTGGTGGGGCTCAAATCGGCGCCAATCGCCGGAAAAATCTCTCCTCTCCCCGTCGGTTTCTCTCCCTTGATCCGCCGGATTCCGACTGTTTCGCCGGCCAATACCGGTCTCAAAAGAACCGACTCTTCCTCCTGAACTCGTCGGTACCCACCGTTCGTGCCCAGCTGCCGTGGATCGCCGGGATCAACCCTGTTTTCCCCGCGATCTTCTCTTTCTCCGTTCGCCGGACACGGTCATCGTCGGCGCTCGTCACCGGTGCCCAAAGCTTCACCGGCCTCTCCTCTTCCTGCTCGACCCTTCGTCCGAGTCGCTCGGTCGCCGGTGGCCGTGGATCGGTCGGTCACGCGCGGGTCTCCTTCTCCGTTTTCTATTCTTCTTCTCTCTCCCCGATAACACTTTCAGATTTCTCTTTTTTTTTTCTTTTTTTTAATTATTTTAATCATTCAAATACCTTAAAAATACCCAAATATCCCTTAAAATTATTATTTTATTCCAAATTAATTAATTTAATTTAATTTAATTTAATTTATTATATTTTAATCCTTTTTCGGGTATAATTTCTTCGTATTTTCGGGATATTGTCCCGAATGACTTTTCAGTATATTTTTCGATTATTTTTGGGATTATTTTTTCGAACTAAAAATCCCGATTAATTCTCATAAATTCATATCTTGATCAATTTAACCCGAAATAAATTTATTTCTCCTTTATTGACCAAGATTTCTTAAATCCATATTTTTAATTAATTTTTCCTTATCGAAATTATTCCAACTTTTGATCTTTTGACCATTCTGCCCTTGCACGTGTTCGGGATTAATTTAACCCGACTTCTCTTCACGAATACTCATTCATTTCGTATTTTAAATAATTTCGGGTCTTACACATGGTAAGGGGACTATAGACTGAATCGGGGTCGTACCGTGCCCTACGCCACTAAGGACCAAAACGAACAATGCACGAAGTGGCAAAAGATAATGTGAGATCTGAGAATTTTAGATATATTTTAATGATGTAATAAGAACCTGAAGTGTAATTTATTGAGCAAAGTGAATTGTGAAAATTATATTTGGAGATTTATGTGTAAATGTTTAACATAAGTGTGAAACTAAGAGGTCAGATCGATCTTGGAGAAGGAGAGATCGATCTGGTGAGTTAAAAATGACAAGGAATGAGAAATTTAAGGAGCAGATTGATCTCCAATGGAAGAGGATCGATCTCCTTATGATTCTGTTTGAGAGAAGATCGATCTCATGAGGAAGGGATTGATCTCATGAGGAAGGGATCGATCTCCAAATGTTTCTGTTTGGGAGAAGATCGATCTCCTCAAGGAGCAGATCGATCTCATAAAGCCATAAAGAGATCGATCTCACCCCTCGACAGATCGATCTCCTAGGCATAAAATTACCCCAAATCGTCCCCAAATTCAAATGCAGATCGATCTCATTAGGAGCCAGATCGATCTCCTATCCTTCGTCTATATAAGGAATCCCTACTTTCTCCTGCAATTTTTTTTCTCTCTCTTCAAAACCCCATTTTCACCCGAGCCCTAGCTTTCTCACTCATCCAAACCACCCATTTCCGTCCAAATCAGAGGCTGTGGCAAGAAGCAAAGTTGTTCCTCATCAAAGGGAGAACAACATACTTGAAAATCGGAAGACGGATTGAATTGAGGCAAGAGATAAGCTCTCCACAAGTTTTTGGTAATTTCTAAACCTCGATCTTGATATTTGAGATGATTTTGGTGATAATGGTTGTTGGTATTGAGTTGAAATAGTTGGAAAATGATTAGGGATTGATGAAAT
The DNA here is from genome assembly GCA_033439115.1 of Firmiana major. Taxonomy (NCBI): domain Eukaryota; kingdom Viridiplantae; phylum Streptophyta; class Magnoliopsida; order Malvales; family Malvaceae; genus Firmiana; species Firmiana major. Next base: position 7,195,836 of record CM065912.1, read on the forward strand.
TGCAATGTTGTTGGAGTGATAATGATACTTAGCAATTTTGGTAATTTTGAGAATTTTGAGTTATAAATGGAAATTTAGACAATGTGGTGAATTAGCATAGATAATTTGGCATGAGAAATGTAGAGCGTTGAGATGTTGTGAATGAGATTATAGTTTGGGGTAGAGTTACGAGAATCGAGAGATTTGAGGTGTTATGAGCAATTATGCTCAATTTTGAGAATTGAGGTTACTGTAATGATGAGTATTGATGTTTTAATATCGTTTGGACAGCTCGGGAGTTTCAGAGTGGAATGCGAGACTAGTCCGTGACAAGGGGAAACAATTGCACTATACGAGGTACAAAGAGGTAAGGGAAACTAAACCATCTGTGTATGTGATTTGTGAACTATTGTAGCATGAATTGCGATTTATAAAACAAGCATGTTTGATGTGTTGTGTTTTAATGAGAATGCACACGATTTTTATAGCCAGTTGGAGCCCAATGTTTTTATGAGAAATGAATTGGGCTCTACGTTAAGGCAATATTGAGATTTGAGAAATGTGTGCATGTTTTGCCGGTTGAAACTCGATTTTAAATATGTTTTGTGTTGAGTACAAAACGATTTTTAAATGAGTTTTATGAGAAAGAAACCACTATGAGTTCTACATGAAGGCAAACCAGTTTTACATGATAATGGCTATTGATAAAGACTTAGGTGTGTAATTTTGAGTACACACCGGGCATTGCTCTGGTAGCATGTAAGCCCGATTCTTCTCCGTTCTGGTAACGTGAGATCCCCCATTCTGTGGCTGTGCCACGTATATTTGGTGGCCGTTGCCACCTGAAACCCTATTCTGTGGCTGTGCCACGTATATTTGGTGGCTGTTGCCATGTGAGATCCCTCATTCTGTGGCTATGCCACGTATATTTGGTGTCGTTGCCACGTGAAACCCTATTCTGTGGCTATGCCACGTGTGAATCTAAATCAGTGGCTATACCACGTATATTTGGTGGCCGTTGCCACGTGAAACCCTATTCTGTGGCTGTGCCACGTGTAAATCTAAACCAGTGGCTATGCCACGTATATTTGGTGGCCGTTTCCACGTGAAACCCTATTCGGTGGCTGTGCCACGTGTGAATCTAAATCAGTGGCTATGCCACGTGTGTTTGGTGGCTGCGCCACGTGCATTATTATCACAGTGATTTTATCACGTTTATTGAGAAGGCCATTATCGCATTATTTTCACATTGCTTGTTACTGCTCTATATTGAGCCTTTTACTTCATGTTTCCACATGATTTTGAGATATGAGAATGTTGTTTTTAGAACTTTCATGCTATGATTTTCAAATGAGTATACTGAGTTTCACGCGCAAATAAATATTTTATGATGTGCATTATGGTTTATATAACGAGTCCCTTACCCCCTTACTGAGCGATTTAGAAGCTCACCCTGCTTTCTTTCCCCCCAGATTTCTTCAAGTGAAAAAGGGTTTCCCTGCGACGTACGGAGTAGTGGCTAGTGGAGGACTTGAGCTCCAGGCCATATACTGTGTTTTGAGGTATCATTTATCTTTTCATGTACCCAGACAATTATTGTAATTACAGACACTTGATGTATAACATTGTATGGGATGTATTAGGATTAATTAACTTAATATTGAGTAATGTATATGATATGATATATACTATCTAATGATGAAATCCTGAGGTATGAAATATATATGATGATGTATGATACTGCACAGGAATGCACCCTTAATTGTGATTTGATGAGTAAAAAATTTTTAAATTTGCCCTCTTTTCGCGTTTCTGGGGCGTGATAGATAAGGCATCGAGTGGGCAACGCATACACAATGTGGTTAAACATGCTCCACAAAGGACTGAACATGCACGATGCGGCATAAGGCTTACACCACTAAGGACCAAACTCCACATGGGCCATACATGACAGATATCATAGACTATATATTACCTTAGTCTCAAAACGAAACTTACAAATCCTTTTTCGGGCTTGTTAACCTGCATACTAGCAAAACCGAGTTTTATATTTCAAAACTGCATATTTATGAAAACTTATACATAAAAATCGTTTCCATAACAAACTTGCATTTTTCAAAACATTTTACAGTTGCCAGAAAGTATATTAAGAGGGCTTAGGAAAATTATTTTTTCTTTCGGTTTTCGGGTTATGCATGAATAGTATTTTCCCGGCTATCAAGTACATTCTACATACGAATTCTTACTTCAAACATATTTGTATCTTAAAAATAAGGTAATGGGATACCAATACTACTTTGAATTACATCTCTTACCTAACGAATCTTGAAGCAATATAAAATCGTTGGGTGTTGGGTTTGCCTCAATTTACGTGCCATTACCCCGAGCTGCCCAAGACAGTTTCAAAACCATCAGATGACGCTCAATTTCATCTTAGTATACTTAAAAATACATCCACTTTCATAAATTTCACTAAATTTGACTATTTTGTTAACCCTCCATGCTTTCTTAATTTTATCGATTTAAGGGTCGATTTAGGCAATTTTCGATAATTTCTTTTCTCCTAACTTCAAATTTATAAACTTAATAACTTAAACACTTATCCAAGTCTAAAATCAACAAACCACAACTTGTCAAATTATCAAACTTTCATACTTTTACCGTTTTCCACTAAACTGAGCTATAAATCAAACTTTTCGGTATTAAATAATCATTCTACAACATCAAATTCAACCAAATTTAAGCATTTCCTTAACATTTCAAGGCTGGCGAATTCACACCTATCTCTAGAAATTATTTCTCAATTTTTTACTTTAGTAAAAATCATCCAAATTCATCAAATAACAACATATCTAACATTTATCATCTTCCACCAACTTCTTACCTTGTTTGAATAACTTTGACCACTTCTTCTTGCTCTAGAAATGATTCTGAGCCTTGAAACAACATGCATACAACTTAGAATCATCAAAAGGAAGTTGAAAAACCAACTAAGAACTTATGAATTTAAGTTTCTCTCTTACCCATTAACAGGGCAGATTCTGCCTCTGTTCTTCTCTCTAACTTTTCACCTAGCATACGAGCTAGTTTAATACTAGATTTTTTAAGATTTGATCTTTTTGACCAAACTCTAAAAGTGGTTGGAAGGTGGCTGAAAAAATCGCACAAGTTTGGCTATTGGAAGACGTCGGCGACAAGATGGGAAGGGTGGTTCTTTCGGGTTTTAGGTCGGTTGGAAGAGGTCTTGGTTGTTCCAGAAAGAGCTTGAAGTGCTCTTTTATTCTGGAGAAGATTTGGCTCAAAATCTTTTTGGATGGGCTTCAAATTGGGCCATTTTGTTTGGCCAGCAGATGTTGGGCTTAGGCCTACTAGCAGCCCTATTTTTGTAAAATCCATAAAAATTATTTTCAGCCCATTTTCATGCAAATTTCCACTTCTCAAGTGTTATACTAAGTCTCTAGTATGTCCTATAAAAATTTGGAGCCCACTTGTTTTAGAAAAGTTCCCCGTTTGAGCATATTTTTTCTGATTTAGTCATTACCGATTGAAATTACTTAAGGTTTTCGATTTCCTTTAAAATTTAATTCGACTACCGAGACCTGAAGATTTCTACTCAATTTTCATTCCCCAAGTCAATTATACCTTATGTTAATTTCTATGGCCTCAGAATACTTTTTACAACTTTATAGAATTTATTCCGAATTTATTTCACTTACTAGGCCCAATTGCTCGGTTTAGTTTTAACTCGAGTTTTTACTAACTTTTTCACTTCCAATACCTTAGTTTCACCTTCTAATCACCAAATCATACTTATATTTACAATATTTGAGAGGCACTTAAACTTAAAGCATTACCTCGATTTTCGTGTCCCGAGCTCTGTGCCACTATTCCAAGTACTTCAGTTATTCTGGGCTTGCATAGTATTATTCCGAGTATCTTAATTGTTTTTTAGTTTCCGAATAAATAATGAAACAAAAAATTTAGAGTTTCACAACGACCATGCATCACCTATGCCTGCATTCCCGAAGGCACCCCTCTATTTCAAGAGGATTCGCGGCATGTCAAGCCCTGGTAAGGTTCTTCGCTTTGCATCGAATTAAACAACATGCTTCATCACTCCACTGGAAATACCTTCTGCCCCTACCTTACTCTAGCTTAGTTTCCCTTGCCTATCCAAGGTTGAGCCTTGGATTTGAGAGCAGACTTAAAAAGTCACCTACAGATGCTTTACGCCAAATCATTTCGGATGACGCTTGTATCCTCTGTGTTACCGCGGCTACTAGCACAGAGTTAGCTGATGCTTATTCCCTAGATACTATCATTACTTCTTCTCCAAGAAATGAAGTTCACGACTCATGGGCCTTCTACCTCCACGCGACATTGTTTTGTCATGCTTTCGCCCATTGTGAAAAATTCTCCTCTATTTCATCTGGTAAGAGTCTAGGTAGTGTCTTAATAAAAAAAATCCTAAAATAAAAAGAATTTTCAATAAAAATAATTTTTTTAAAATAATAATAAAATTGAAAACTTACGTAAACCAACTCAATCGATGTTAAAAAAAGAAGAAGAAGAAAACATGCTTCTAAACTGGCTCATTTAATCATTTTAAATTTTTAATATTGTCGAGAAAGAAAAACAAATGCTATAAAATCAGGGAAAATAAAAACAAAAATAGAAGTTTTGAAGTTTCTAAGTTGTACCACGCGCTCTACCGACCTCGTGGACTGAATCAAATGTTTGAGGTTCCGGTTCTCGGCAAAGTAGCAAGGAGACGACATTATTTCACAACAAAAGTTTTACACAAACAAGAAAAAAAATTCAGATCTTTCTCTTCTCTTCCTTAGAATCCGTAAAGGAAATCTTGATGTTGTTGAATTTTAATTTTATTATTTACTAAAAAATGAATTCTCTCTCTCAATCTTCCACAGTTTCTTCTTCATCTAACTCTTCGGCATCGTCGGCTTCTTGGTTTTCCGGCATTGTTAGAGGCAGGTCCTCCTCCGTCAAGATGGCTGGAAGCTCCTCCTCAGGCGGCGGATTCGCTACCGATAACGAAGGACCCATCAAGGGCAAAAACCAGTTCCGTGGTGTGCTCTTCAAGTATGGGCCTAAACCCATTCAGGTTCGTCCAATTCAAAATTTTGAATCTTTACTTAATCGGAAATCTTTGATGGCTTCAATTTGAGTTAAAGGCCACGTTTTCTAGTGAAATTGGTGGGATTTTGATGGTGGGTAGTTTTCAATTCGATTCGTTCGAGGTTGAAGATAATTTTTATTATTTAATTGAGCTGATAAATGAGTTTAAATTTTTTATTTCTAGGGTGAATTATTATTTATTTGATGTAAATGCTGAGTGGGAATCCTATCTTTGAGCATAAAAAGGATTGTTGCTCCAGAATGGTAATTTTAGCTCTCGTGTCGCAGCTGCTTGATTCTGAACATTGAGAAGATTCATAAAGATTTAGTGGTTTGATTTCCGTATATTCATTTTGAGAGAGAATATTCTGATCTATTCCAGTTACTAGATAGGCGTTTATTGAAGCATACAATATTGTCAATCTTAATGAGCTACACAATTGAACACGCTGAAGATAAATCTTTCGGTCTAGTATTTTTATCCAGTGAATGCAGTGACAATTTGGTTGTCCTAGACTATAATTCAGCGTGCTGGTGGTATTTGAAGTGGCTGCAATATGTTCCATTCATTTTTTTATTAGTTAAATTGAGCAGTCATTTTTATATTGCAGGTCATATTTGCAATCAATAATGGGGGATTAGCTTTATACCTTTTGAGAACAGTTGTCATTCCTTTGATAGCTTTAGTTTAACACTTTAAAACTATAAATGCAACATGGTGTAATAAGAGTTAGATTTTACTAAAATGTCAAATTGTTTAGATGATACTATTTAGCTGGATTTAGCAGGTTAATTGAAAGATCTTATTAGTTTGGCTTCTTGGTAATGTCCTAATGTTGGAACATTACGGACAAGCAGGTATATTTTGCATCTACAGTATAATTTTCAGATTGTCGGATGAAAATGTGGGGTTAGTGGTTAATTTTGTTATCTATGGATCAGATGCCACGATTATGCTCTCTTATTGGAATTCAGACTTCTGGTGGCTTAACATTTATTTTAAATTAGATATCTCTCATTTTGTTTTTTACCTTTTTAGGTTGCATTCAAAACAGGTGAATATAAGCAACAAGTTATTTTCATTGGTGGACTGACGGATGGATTTCTAGCAACTGAGTATGTTTTCTATCCCATTACCTTTCTTTCATTACCTTCATGAAAGAAATGAACGTATTTACCAATAAAGTATTGGTTGAGGTGGTAAGAGGCCTCTACCCCGATAAGGGTGAGAACACAAGTTCGATCCCCCGGAAGCGTACTTGTTAGGAGTGCTTTAACCTTTTATGCTCCCGGCTCGAAAGGGATTAGTCTTAGGCCAAAATGGGTTGGGGATACCCCCTTGATTACACCAAAGAAAGAAATGAACATATTTTTATAGTAATGAGATCAAGCATAATGATGGAGATTAATGACATGCACTTTCTTAAGTTACCCTGTCCATCTTACTGAAGGTTTTACCCTCTGCAAAGATGAACTTTTTTGAGGTGTCTATACCACCGTCAATTTTTTTTGTTTTTTGGTAGAGTTGTTTTGTAGGTTGTCTCTGCAATGCTGAAAGCCTTAAAAAGAGTTGTCGCTAAAATTGTCTCTTGGCAAATTTGGAAGTGACACAAATCCAGGGAATGACTTCTAAGAAGGACAAACCTTTTTGGTTTGACTAAAGAGAGATTGAGTGGATTAGATCAATGTTTTTCTATTGCATGGTCGAATACTGAATATCTATTGTGAATCCTATAATTCTTAAATGTAACTCTCTCTCTCTCTCTCTCTCTTTAGATACTTGGAACCTCTTGCAATTGCTTTGGATAATGAGAAATGGTCACTTGTTCAACTGCTCATGTCATCTTCATACACCGGATATGGCACCTCCAGCTTGCAACAAGTAAGACATGTTTTCTAAGTAGACATTGATGATTCCGCATGAATCTAGTTTCTCTTATTTTTCATTATTGTTTCTTTTATTATGTCATGAGTTGGATAAAAATCTGGTCATGTCGTGTTAAATATTTATTCAACAATGATGCCATTTTGAAAAGACAGTGGGATCTAACTTGGGGTATACTGCTTGTCTTACATGGAGATAAGGGCTTAGCTTAGGAATTTTTTCCCCCTCCAACATTTAGATTTCTTAATGACAATCTTCGAGTCTTTGAAACTACTCTTAATGTTAGACCTTTGTTTTTAATGAAGGGGAAGCAGTATAGGACATGTTATTATTATTAAATATTTTGTTCTTTTGCACTTATCAAAGGCATTGGAGTGAATTGGACTACTACCTTAATGGCCATGCTGCTCTATCGATATTCACATAATGCCATCAATTCATCCTAGACTTTCAGTATGTTTTCCCCCCTTCGCAAAGAAAATTTCCAGTAACTTAATATCTTTAATTTGATGGAACAAATCTTTTGTTCATTCAAGTTTCCTTATTAGTTTTTAGTAAATTTCACAACTTGACAGTAGAAAAAACTTGTTTTGGGGGTCATCTTCAGATTCGAATGTTATGCCTTTATATTTAGTTTATCTAAAATATTGCTCATAGACTTATGTCAAGCCACTCCACTGACTTTGTTTGGACAATCTAAGAGTTAATTTTGAAAATGAGGCAAGAATAGTGAACTAAGAATTAGTTTGGATGGATGGTGAGATTGGCTTTTGTGGCAAACAACGGTGAAGGTAATATTAGTCGTTGTAGCAGTGAGATTGGGTATTGTAACGTTAAGATTAAAATCAGTGGTAGGATATATGCTTAGATGAAAACGCACTGGTGGTGGTGAGATGAAATTTAGCACGAAGGGACAATGACCATTAAGGACATTAGGTTAAAATTTGTATATTATGAAATATATAATATTTATTTAGTACTTGTAAAATTAATAAACAATTAAAAATTATTTATATCGAATATTATTATTTTTAATAAATTTAAAACTCTTAAAATTTGTTATATCAAATAAGAAATTTGTTTTTAAATATTTAAATTCTATTTTTAAATATATTAAATGAATAAATAATTTTAAAAATTTTAAAATTTGAAAAGTAAAATAAATAATTTAAAATTTTTAAATAAACAATTAATAAAATTAAAAAAATTAGAAAAAAGGTTTAGGGTTTAGTCAAATTTCAGTCACCGGCACAGTGAGATTTAGTTTCTCACCATGCTGGGATGCAACCCAAATGCATCAATCTGTGCGTTTGGGTGGCAGGATTAGTGCAATCCAAACTCACCCTAAACTTGCTTCTTCCGTAGGGGAGATAAATATTTTGTCTCTCAGATGTTGGCTATTTAAGACCTCCAAAATTTTCAATAACTTACCTTCTAGCAAAAATTTTACGGTTTTAAACTATTCAAATTTGTGATTTTACAATTTGATTGGCATTCAAGCTTGAAACAAGTTTGTTCCTTGGTTGTACTCTGTTCCTTGCTATATTCCTCAAACTTCATGTTATTGTGCTCCTTATTTAAGATGTTCTTGCACCATATGTCTTGAAGGATGCCATGGAGATCGATCAGCTTATTAGTTATCTTATCAACAAAGAAAATTCTGAGGGTGTAGTCTTACTTGGTCATAGCACTGGTTGTCAGGTATCGCTGGTTTTGTGTTCAATTTGTTCTGTATCCAAAGTTTGTTTGACTGCTTATCAGTTGCATTTTCTAGAATCATTTACTTGTTTGCACATGAATCTAGGATATTGTGCATTACATGCGCACAAATGCAGCTTGTTCCCGAGCAGTCCGTGCTGCCATTTTGCAGGTAGTTGCTATTCACTTTGATCAGCTTGTTCTTTATATATTTTGTGCATGTTTGGCCTACCTTATGAAAGAGTTTATCTATTGTAGAAGCAGAAGCTAGGTGTTTGACTCTTAAAATTTTAAAATTTTTAGCTTATGTGAGAAGCAAATTTTAGTTTTTTGATGAAGTTATACATTGAAACTTTTTCAAGAAATACTAATTTTAATAATAATATTTAGTGAAATTTTTTACATTTTCACTTTACTTTCTATAATTCACAAAATTATAACGGAGATTATATTATTTTATATTGATTTATTTATTTTATGCTATTTTTATATTTATTTAATTTATTTATTTTAATTAGCAAAGTATTTTTATTTTATATAGTTGTTTCACTTAAAAACTTGTGATTTAATTTAATAAAGTTTATTATTTTATTTTTACATTTATTAAAAATATACAAAAATTTCATTAGATAGCTCTTAGCATTCTGCAGTGCTTTTATATTAAGTTAGCCAAAATCTAATTTAACTTCTCTTGATAGAACATTTAAAAAAAGCTCTACTCGAATAACACTTTTTATAAAAACTCTACTTGGGCCAAACAGACCCTTTATCTACAACTTATGTACTTTATTATCAAGGCGTGACAAAGGGATTTTTGCTAGTCTGTTACCATGATCATTTTAAGGAGAAATCCTGCCGAGGGGCACTTTTTGATGGTTTGAAGTACAGGGAACATCTGCATTACTGTTTGGCAGTTTCTGATATATCATTTATGGAAATTAATTTAACTTTCTATGGTTTTCAACTAATATGTGCATATTTTAGTCCAGGAGAATATGTTAGTTAGTAGCATGAAATAATGCTGACTTCCTTTACTTTATTATTGCCTAGAGCAATTTTTTCTTCTTGCAACTGCCTACACAATGATTCACTTACAGCTTTATTAATATTGCCAATAATGTTCAGGCTCCTGTAAGTGATCGAGAATACGGGGCAACTCTTCCTGAAACAGCTGCTATGATTGACTTAGCCTCAAGCATGATAAAGGAAGGTCGGGGTTCAGACTTAATGCCTAAGGAAGCCGATCCATCTTCCCCTATAACTGCCTATAGGTAGGTAGGCTACCTCTGTTTTTCTTCTTGAAATGACCATATTCTTTTATTCATTCCTTATTTTTTTAACAAAAGCTGATTAAAAATCCCCCATTTCCCAATAAAATCTGAATCTATTATAGGCAGTTTAGTCTTTTTGTACAAATTTAAAACTATGGGGAATGTGATGTAATCATTTATCCAATGAGATGAATAAAGTATTGGATGCTTTTTACAGGAAACTCTAGGTGACATTAGTCTTTCTTGTGATTGATTTGAGTCCATTATCTTTATTTTTCTGCTTTGATGCTACTGCATTGCCACCTTTTTTTTTTTCCTTGTTAGAATTCCAATGTCTTGCAGATACTACTCCCTTCATGCCTACATGGGTGATGATGACATGTTCAGTTCCGACCTTAATGATGACCAGCTTAGAATGAGACTTGGACACATGGCTAACACTCCTTGCCAGGTACCAGACACCTTTTATATATTTTTACTGAAAGTAGCTGATGTTGGTAATGATCATTAAAATGTCAGAGACAAATCCATAAACATCGTAGTTCATAATCTTCAGAACCAGCCTTTTTTTCTGTGGTATAGCATAGCGTACTTTCCTTTGGAATCGGATTATGCCATTTATCGTAGGGTTTTGCTTAATAACTAGGATTCTCAGTGTTATAAGTTCAATAACTTAAAGCTTGCATATGTGATGTTTTTCTTTCAGGTTATATTTTCCATGGCTGATGAATATGTGCCAGAGTATGTTGATAAGAAAGCATTGGTTGAAAGGTGAGACCAAACTCTCTTCCGGTTTATGTTTCTCCGGCAACATTTGTGCATTCACTTCAGCATCCTATTAGTAACATCTCTTTATTGCATCCAAGTGTGTGCATGTCTGGGGAGAGAGAGAGAGAGAGACTGTTGTTCTTTACCTGATCAAATGGTCATGTTGGTTTCTCAACTCCTGGAACAGTTAATGTTTGTCTGTAAACATTTGCACATTCAATTCAACATATCCTGTTTTTAATATCTATTTATTGCATGCATGTCTATACGTATATAAGAGAGAGTTTTCTTATTTGAGTAAATGATCATATCGATTCATGAACTCCTCAGATTGTGCAGAGCTATGGGTGGTGCAGAGAAAGTTGAAATTGAACACGGGAATCACTCCCTCTCTAACCGAGTCCATGAATGCGTGCAGGCCATTATCGCCTTTGTTAAAAGAGAAGGACCCAAAGGCTGGGATGATCCATGGAGCTAATGCTCTTATATTTTGTAATCTCATTTTCTCCTTTTTTGTTTTTTTTTGGTATTCCTTTGCTTATGCTCTCCGTTCTTTGTTAATTCATCGTTTCCATTCTAATTTCTAAGCCATGTTCAGTGATTTTGATTATTCAGAACATATATAAAAATAGGCAGTGTGAATTTCATCCCCAGGCTAGTGTGAAAGAGGTTTTACTCTTCGTACGGATGAGGCTTGTTTTCCTCGAGATGGAACCTGAGCGTTAGCATTAATCGATTTCTTCATCAACTCATCATTTTTTCAGAAAGTGATTTGCTGATATGTTGACTTGTTCAGGAATTTCAATCCGCACTATGCCATTTGTAGAGAATAGTTGTTCACCTCATCATTTTTATCTGGATTACACGTTACAGCCTTGATGTGCATCTTTCCTACTTTCTGGTTTCATTTTACATATGTTGAATGGTTTGAATCCTAAGTAATTAACATCCCACGTCTTCAACTTAAAAAAAAAAAAGAGAATCCCAAATTGAGTGGTAGCCTCTATAGATATTTATGATCAGTGCTTAATAATTTATTTTTTTTCTCACTTTTAATCCCTTTAAAAAAGTTCTAGTATTCATTCACTACTTTTTTAATATAAATTGTTTAAATTTATTGGTTAACTTTATCAAAACTCAATCAATTCATCATGTATTTTGTCTTGAAGTTTAATTTATATTTTATACAACTCATAGTTATGGTCAATTTTTATCTTCATATTAGAGTAGGTTATATGAATCAATTTATGGATTTACGTTAATTTGTCAACATTAATTTTCTTTATTCACTCATTTTATATAAAGTAACGTGTTCTTCAAATATTTATGTCATCATATATTTGCGAATGATTATTTTTTTCAAATCATTTTCAGGTTTTTCTTACCCTTATATATATATATATATATATATATATATATATATATATATATATATATATATCATTGATAGTTTTCATTCTCCTAATCGAAGTATTCACAGGTCTACATTGTATGTGTTCAAACCAACATAAAATGGTTTTCATTCATCATATTGTAGATATAGATGCTACACAAGTCGAGTCTAGTCAAACTGGCTTGGTTTTTTAGGTTGAGCTTTACCCGTTTCAACCCATTTTAAGAATGAACCGGTTTAAACCGGTTATAATATGGATCGATTTTGATTCCATTCCATATCAAGGATAAAAGGAATCGAATTGGTCCATTAAATCAGAGTTGCGGTTTTGGTTTTGAATAATTTTGATTTTTGTTTTTTATTTTTCTAAGAAAATTAATTATTAGTTTTAATAAAAAATAAGAAAAATGTTTTCTTATAAATAAATTATACATAAATGATAAATATAATAAATAAAATTTAATTTTAATATTTTAAACAAAATTCAAGATAAAAGCTAATATTGGTTTTAGAAATCTAATGAATAAATTATAAATGCTAAGTTTAAGAATTTAAACTAGAACTTTTTTTTATTTATTTATAAGTTTAATTAAATTAGAAATGTAATAAATAAGTCATTTAAGTTTTAACTTTATTAAAAGAAAATAAAAAAAATTTAAGAGTATTATAATCATTTTTAAAATTATAATTCTAATTAGATTAAATAGAAATCTATTTAAAAGTTCTTTCACTTTATCAAATGAAATTAATTATTAAATAAGACTTATTTAATATATTTTTATCTAATCTAATTAAAATTATTATTTTAAAATATTAGAGCGAGCTTTTAATTTTTTTATTTCATTTGATAAAATTAAACTTATTTATTACATTTTAAAAATATAATTAAACTTATCATTTAAAAGAGATTCTATTTTAGATTTTCAAACTTGTCATTTTGCATATGAAATATTTATTGAGTTACCATTTACCTTTAAGAAAGCATATTTATTTAGTATGTTTTTAAAATATTTATTCATTTTACATTTAAAATGTTTATTCATTTTCCAAACTTATAACTTTAATTTATTTAGTATTTAACAATAATAATAAATGAAAATAATAAAAGAGACCAAATAATTTTTTACGTGGAAAACCCCTTTAAAAGTTAGAAATGTAAAAAATATGAGAGGGTAATCCATAAAAAATTTACCATAAGTGAATTTATTTACTTATAATTTATAAAGAAAGAAAAATAAAGCTATTGTTGGTATTGCCTAATTATATTTTGAAATATTTCCTATTGTTCATAATTGATAAGGGTTACCTTGGAAATTTCTTCTTCCTTCTTCAAAAGATTCTTGACAAACTAGTTGGACATTGGTTGTTTTTTATTGTGAGTTTCAGCTTCAAACCAATCTTTCAGACATGTTAGTATATGCATAATAAAGATGGATTAAGATTGGCTTAGTGAGCGCCAATTTTTCTTGCACGTGTACAGAAAGTGAATTCTGAAACAATGGATAATGTTTGGACCATGAAAACATTTCGAGCCATGGAAGCTAAAATAAAAAATTATCTTTAGTTTTCTTTTCATCATTTGAGCAAATTAAAATTCTTATCTATTCAAAAATTTTGATTCAAGAAAACTTGTAGCTCATTCAAGTTATATCCAAAACTTCATTGAGAAGATGATGATCTCCACTATTTTTTTGTGACAATTGCAACTTTTGGCACCAAGTGAGTAATCTAAACTACTATCGAAGTTTTTGGTTCATATCAATCATGGAGCATGATGGAATTAAAGACTGATAAGGGGCATATTGACACAAAATGGAAAAAAATATTTGTGTATGATGTACATGGAATTAAGCTAGGTAATGGATTTTTAAAGTATGAGAATTTTTAGTAGCATGAAGGGATTGAGTATTCAATCATTAAGTGTAAATGATAAACATACACAAAAAAATAATGAAATTAATAATGTGTATATATATATATATATATACATATATTAAGCATATACATGTATTTTGTATATATGTTGTAACGCCTCGGAAGCACAGAAAATGAGCTTTTTTTAACTTTTTTTTAATCTTTTTTAATCTAAGTTGCATTCCAATCAATGTCATATACTTAACCCAATTTATTTATAAAAATTTCAGCAGCATAACGGCTGCCATTGGACCTAACCCACCTGCAAAGTTTAAACACAGTTTATGTTCGCAATCCAATTGATTTTAGAATCTTTCCCCAACTCAATATCATCTACATTCTCATTGCAATACACATAAAACATATAAAATACACCAATGTATAGATTACATGTTTACAACTATGTTTACATCCATTTACACCTAATTACATCCCAAACATAAACTTCCATCATTATCTATGCTTTACAAGAAGCCTGACATATAAAGTAAAGTAATACCTTGCTAATACAAAATAGTTTGGAAGGGTTGGGTGCCTCGTCCACGACCACTATACTGCAGGTGCAGAAACGATCACTGTAGGTAATCTGAAAGATGGAAAGGAAGGGGGTGAGCTCTTCAAGCCCAGTAAAACGTGCATTTAAAACAATCTTAGCAATAAAACATGTAAATCACATAGCTTTTCAAATCAACATATACATGTATACAATTTGAAATATTTATAGTCTTACAAGTAAGATAAAACATGCTTGAAATTAAAGCTCGTAACATGCGAAAGTATAAAAATGTAGGAAACGAACTGCGTAACCTATATAGCTCATAGGACGCGTTACTTGAAATTCACGTAGGAGAGAACACGTAGAATATTTTGTAAGTAAAATCAAAGCTTTCATGTAGTTTATATCACGTAAAGTACTTGAAAACATCAGATCAAGTGTTCGCATAACATATATCACGTAGCACGTGGCATATAAGCCGTATGACTTATAAAATAGCACATGGCATATGAAACACATAATTAAACATTCTTTTCATGGAGACTAGGCTATAACACGTAGCATCTCATGTCATGTTCTCGTAGATGTTTCCCGAAGGAAATCCGCGTAGATAATTCTCGTAGACAGGGTACCAATGGCCATGGTAAGGGGGCTGTAGACTGGATCAGGGTTGTGCAGCGCCCTACGCCACTTAATCAAATGGCAAAAATAAGGCTCCGTGTGGTTTAACTACTCAACGTGCTCAAACGTGCGCCATAAGGGACTGAAAGTACACCAAGTGGTTTATAGCACGGACCGCAGAAGTTCAGACCTCACACGAGCCATTCATGACAAGTTTTTGTAGATTTCATGTGGCCTCAGTCTCAAAACATAGCTTTTAAAGCATTTTTCGGGTCTATATCTCGTATACTCGTAGAAAACAACACTTTTCTTTCATTTCATAAACAAAATAATTTTCACATAGACATTTACATTTCAAAGCATCTCATATATCATGAAAAGTGTGTTTGAAGAGCTCGAAAAACAAGGTTTCTCGGTTTTGGGTGAATAGTAACCCTTTTTTAGGTTTTCAGGGGACTTTTTCATGGAAACATGTAAAAACATGCATACTTAAGCATACGCGTGTGTGTGTGTATATATATATATATATATATAAGAAGGGTATTAGAATGCCAATACTACTTTAAAATACACCCCTTACCTCTTAAACCTTAAATGATGCAAAATGTCGATTCCCAGGTTTGCCTCGATATGCACGTTAATAACCTGAGCTGCCCAAACATGACCGATTCATCAAACAATGCTTAATAACATGTCAACATGTTCAAATATGTGATTACTTTTCCTTTTGTTGACCAAGTTTGACTTTTTCGTTAACTTTGCCTATTTTCTTGATTTTTTCCCGTTTAAGTATCGATTTAAGCTCTAAATCAGACTCTTACGGTATAAATTTAACTGTAAACATCCTCGAATTAGATCAAAATTCATCATTTCCATAACTTCTTCATGCTGGCAGCAACTACATCAATTCATACAAATTAATTCATCCAATTCCATTTCACTAAAAATCAGTTAAAAATACCAAACAAGAACATATCACATGTTCTTCATCATTCATCAATTTCTCTTACCTTTTGATCAAAGAAAATCACTCCAAAAATACTCCAAATCAGTCAACAGCTATAAATAATCAAATATACAACTTAGATTTACTTATAAACACATGAAAACCCAAGTAGATTTCATCAAAAATCAAAACCCCCACTTACCATGAATAGGACAGTTTTCTGTCCAGCAATTTCTCTCTAACTTTTCGTCTAGTAAATGGACTTAGTTTTAGCTGGATTTTTTTATATGTTAAAGAAGGTTAAGAGGGGAATATTTTTGTCTTCTTGACCGTCACCTGAATCTAGCCGAAAGACTGTTGAAAAATTAGTGCATTGTTGAAGGGTACAGTACCAATTGCGGCATGGATGGGAAGGGGATTGCTCTCGGGTTTGGTAATATTTTCAGGAGTTTTTGATTTCCACGGGAAGCTAGTTAAGTGGTATTGATATCTAGAAAATATGGGAGCCGTTGGATGAGGGGAAGATCTTAA
The DNA here is from genome assembly GCA_033439115.1 of Firmiana major. Classification (NCBI taxonomy): domain Eukaryota; kingdom Viridiplantae; phylum Streptophyta; class Magnoliopsida; order Malvales; family Malvaceae; genus Firmiana; species Firmiana major. Next base: position 7,212,474 of record CM065912.1, read on the forward strand.
AATCCAACGGTTTCCACATAAGGGTCAGGTTGACTATGCAGGGCAGATTTTCTGCCCTGTTTTGTAAGATCCCAAAATAATATTTCTAGTCCGATTTCTCCCAAATTTTCACTTCTCCAATATTCCATCATGTCTCTAGTATCTCCTATAAAAATTTGGGAGTCACTCGTTTAAGAAAATTTTCCTAAATCGAGCTCATTTAGTTGATTCAATCAAAACCGAGCTAATCGGTTTAAACTTTCTAACTTACTCTAGAAATTCATTTGGTCATCCAAACTTCATTATTTCCACTTGATTTAATTTTTCCAAGTCAATATTACTTTTTACTAACTTCTTGTGGTCTCAGAATAATTTCCTTGAATTTTTATAATTTCTTCTGATTTATTTCCTTAACTAGGCCCATTTTTCGGTTCAATGCAAAACCCGAGTTTAACTAACTTTTTCACTTGTAATGACTTAGTTTCTATTCCTAGACATCATTTCAAGCATGTTCATGAAATTTTGAATGAATTCTTGAGCTTAGGACCTTACCTCGATTTTCGTGTCATTAGGCCCCACGTTACTAACCGAGTGCTTTGATCGTCTTCGGGCCTATACAACATTATTAAGAGTTTTTAGTCACTTCTTAACATTCCAAATAACTAACATAGTGTGAAAAATTTGGGTTTCACATATGTACGATACAAAATGACATATTGTATATATATATTAAACCAAATAATAATATATACATTTATTATACATTATATGTATATATTATACCATATATTATTATATATATATTAGATTAAATTGTATATTATGTGAATATATATTAAACAAAATATAATAATAAATAATAAAAAAAATAGAGATGAGGTTTGGTTATTTTGGGGTTTGTGTTGGTTGAGACTTTAGGTTGAGTTTAAAGGACTGATCAGGGGTCTCGACAGTGACAAAATAGGGCTCTCTGCTGGTTGAAAATAAAGGAGTGTTAAAGGCTGAATTTGGGTGAGTTGCGTGTAGGAACCAAGGTTGAGACATGGGCTGTGTAGGCTAGCTTTGTTAAGGTTGAAACAATGCCATAAGTTAAGCACTGAGACAAGAAGAATTGGTTTGAAATAAAGAGCTGCTAAGGGACTTTAAGGGGTTGTCTTAATCGAGAAAGTTAACGCTTATCTCGGTGTTAATGTAAGATGATGGTTAAGACAATGTCGTAGATGTTGTTTTACTTTATAAAAGTATTTAGATTATGGTTGGACTATACTAAGTCATTAGATGTCATTTGAATATGTGGCGTGAAGCTGAGGTGATGGAAGCAGAGTTCTGCTAAATCCAACACACAAGCGCTAAACAAGTAGTCGGGAAGTTATTTGTACAATGTTGAATTAAAATTATACTATATGTGGTTGAAGATGACCTAGGGTACTAGAAATTAATTTGACCAGGTTATATATGTTGGAATGATTAATTGACATGAAGATATTTAGTTGGCACAAATATATGATGATTAATATTGCGAATTTTATTGCTTAAGAATGTGGTTGCGAGATGATATTGAAATATCGATAGGAAATAGATAAAGTGTTGAGAATTTATAACAAAATGTTGTGTGATGAAAATGAATGAGATGATGAACTTGTGATTAAATGATAATGTTTATGCTTTGAACGTGCTAAGAGAACATTTATATATTTGTGGGATATTGAGAGGACTTATAATGATGGTGGGGGTTTCAGTATTGATATTGTGATGTAAAAGTGATGGTTATGGTTTGAAAATGTTGCTTGATTGTGTAGGATAATTTACCCTAATTGATGTATGACTTGGAAATGATTAGTTAAAATGGGAAATGTATGGAATAAGGATATGATGAATACTTGATAGAATAGTATGTTTGGGATGCCTTATGGATTTTGATACAACAATTGCCTACTCAATAGTATATTCACACAAGTGTAAATTACATAGATACAAATTAGGATTATACAATGTTTTGGAATTTTGAAGATGTGACTAAATGAGAAAAAGGTCATGGATATGTGATGGTAAATGTTTAAATGATGTTGATGTTGTGATTATGTGATTATGGATAGGTTCTCAGACTAGGTTTTAATTGATGTCATTGATATTTGTCAGACCCGAGTTTTTGATTTACGTATGTAGCTTGTACCTTATGATTCTTATGTGTACGAACACTTTATTTCATAGTTGAATCATAAGAAGAGTATTTACTATCATGCAATCGATTAATGGAGAATTAAAATGAATGTCAGCTACATAACAGCTTAATAAGGGTTAAATCGATTCCCAAACAAGTACAGGGGTAAAACGGTCAATTAATCAAAATTCGGTATAAATTTGATGAGAAAATTTCATTAAAAATATGAAAATGAGAAATCTTGATAAAAAACGAGGAGAATATGGAATTCGAGTACAATTGATCAAGATATGAATTTATTTGATATTTTCAGAATTTTCACCTCGAAAAATGATCCCAAAAATAGTGAAAAAATATACCGAAAAAAAGTAAAATCGGATTGATAAATTCATTTACGGACTAAATGAATTTAATATGAATTTTTGGGATATTTTTGGGATTTTTATTATTATTTTAAGGAATAAAATAATAATAAAAATATATTATAAAAGAAAAGAAAAAAAAAGAAATCAAAAAATTTGGAAATCTGAAGAGAGTTTTGGGGAGAGAGAAAACAGAGAAATTGAAGAGAAACAGAAGGAAACCGAGCAAGCCGACCCGAGGGAGAAGGAGTCACTGGCGACGAACCAGTGGTAGACGGCGCGAGGAGTGCTGGGTAACGGGATGACTGGCACCAGGGGAGAGCTCGACGGCCACCATGCGCCGTGAATCGCTGCCGGAGAGGAGATCTGAGAGAGGAATAGCCGCGGAGGAAAAGAGGAAAATCGACGGCCACCGACGGTTATTGGGTCTGATTGAGGCTAGTCGAGAGATCCCCAGGCCGAGACGCGTCGAACGGCGATGGAATCGATCGGAGAACCGGTCGGACGACGTCGGCATGACCAAGGGAAGCTTGAACCGATCGACGATTCAGGGAAGAACCTTCTAAACTGAACCGGACCGGACCGGTTCAGCCAAGGAGAAAAGGGGAAAAAGAGGAAAAAGAAAGAAAAAGAAAGAAAAAGGAAAAGGAAAATTTTTAGGATTTCAACGGACTTCGGGTAAGTCGATGCGAGGTCAAAAGTGCCCGATTTGATTTTCGATAAATTTATTTAAATTATATTTAATCGAAAATTGACCCGAAGTTAAATATACAAAATTGTGCAGTTCGATGATAAATTTCGAATGGGAGCCCGATCGAACTTCGATTTGTGTACCATCGCATAATCTCGGGTAAGTAAAGCTCATTTACGACAATTTAAGTGATTTATGCGTATTTAAGATTTAAATTACGCATTTCGGATTAAATTCCGCAATTAGTGAATGATATTCGAAATTTTGAAATAAATGTCGTAAATGTTATATGGGCTATCCAAAGAGCTTGGAATAAAGCCCAATGGGTATTGATAGGCCCAATGAGTTAATAGACCCTGATGAACCGGTTAATACGGATTAAGGCTCAATTAAAGTATTTAGGCCCATTTAAGTGAAATGAACTATATTAAATGTGTAATACAGTAGAAAACGTGAAATTAATCTAGTGAATGGTTAAATGCAGCTTTAGAGTCATATTGAGAGTGACCGGACTGCGAGGTTTGGACAACACAGAGGAAGAGAGGTCACACTACGTGATCCGAGGTAGGGGACTCTTGCAAGTAGTTAGAGATATCTGTGCGTATTTTCGTCTGCTTTTGCATTCACTGAAATTGTTTGAGGGTCAGAGAAAGCAATAATATTATTGGGACCTGATATGGGTAAATTACGATTTTGCCCCTAGTTAGGCAAAAAAGTCAAATTTTGGGAAAAGTTGTAAAAAACATGGAAATGATGTTTTGAGTGATTTTTACTGCTGTGTAGCAGAAGAGTAGGTGGATGGGCTAATGTTTTGAGGTCGATGTAAACTAAGCACACTTTATAGTGTTGCATTTTAGTAATTTTAAACATCCCTGTTTTTAAAGAGCCATCTACCAAATTATGTGGAAACAATCGTGCTGGAGCACAGCTCGCACCTGATTTCAGATGTTTTTCACATACATTAGTGCTGGAGGTTTACTCGCACTACATTTACTTGACATGCATGATAGAGTACTAGAGCATTGCTCGTACTCGAGTTTTACATGAGTTGCGTGACAGAGTGCTGGAGTGTTGCTTGTACTCGATTCTTCATGATTTGTACATGATAGTACTTGAGCGATTTGCTCGTACTTGATTTGAATGAGGACTATGCATGACCTAGTGCTGGAGGTTTACTCGCACTAGTGTTGATATTTTGACATGCATATACAGTGTTTTGAGGCGGAGCGTTGACTGTGAGTCACACTCAAGACGCGTACTGTATTTTACGTGATATATAGACATGTTAGAAAAACTGTGACGATTTCCTCCGTGTAGACTGAGTGTCATAATGTTGAGATGTTCTCACGTGGATTTAGAGACGTGGCATTTATTCCATAGTATGAGGGTTACGACCTATGGCAGGCACCCCAACTATGATGTATTTCCATGGTATGAGAGGCTAAGACCTATGGCAAGCACCCCGACCATGATGTACGGTCCACGGGTGTACGTTGTACCGTGCGTGTGGCATGGAGTACACTGTACCATGTTTTGTTGTGGAGTTGTAGAGGAGAGTTATTGATAGCTGGTGGTTGTGATGGACTGACCCCCCTCTCGTTACAGCAGTGATAACCCGCACACCGAGTACTGTGTTGCTTAGGATTTCATCATGTTAGGATATGGCCATAGTCCGGAGATATTGCATTTAGCCACTGAGTCTCGCATGATATATCACATGTGTTTTATGATACGGGTAGACCTGAGGGATGGGTTGGAACCCGATTGGTTTGTGTTGTGATGAGAAATGCCATATTTATTGTGTTTTGAATGTAAATGACATATTTTATATAAAGGCATTCTTAAATGATTAAATATGCACTGTTTTGCATGAATGCCTCTGATTGATAAACCAGCATGTGTTTAGTACATGAGATTTTAAATCTGTACTATATTATATATATATATTTTGAAACATGCTTTTGAATTGAGAGAAGGAAAGGCAAAGCACTATTTTCAGTAGATAGTATGGATGTCTACTTGCTTGCCTGATTTCCTGATTGAGCGCATTGATAGCTCATCCCATTCATTTTCCCCCATCTCTACAGATTCTCGTCAGTAGATCGAGTCGGCCAGGGTATTGCATTCCTTTGATCCGCTGCCACTCCCCATCTAGCGAAAGGTATATACATGCACACTCTTTTATATCTGAACAATGCATAAACACAGTGATGTACACGGTTTTAATGTTGGGGATGTAAATGTAATGATGTAATTATATTTAAGTATATGAACTTACTTATGATATGAATGTCATGTATGTATGAATCGAAAAAGAATGGTAAGGTATGTATGGATGAGGAGACTAATGCCTATTCACAGCCCAACTGTTGAGGAGATAAAGGTAAGTAAAAAGTGAAAAATTTATTATGGTTTTTTGTAAATCGCGTGTGGGAGGAGGGCGTGACAGAATGGTATCAGAGCGTAATTGGTCTGATGTGAATAGGTATTAATAATTAGGAAAATGTACATCCCCATATCACTGTGTTTTGTTCAGATACAATTGTGTATACAAGATGGGTGTTGGACAAATTAATGTTTGTGAATGCAGGAATCTAGCCTTTATGGCAATTACCCGCTGTGGTAGAGGGGGGAGAGGTAGGGCTAGAGGCCCTAGAGGTAGGCCTGAGAGCCGAGATGAGTCCTCATTTAACTTGGTGACGTAGAGTCGCATTGAGGTACCAATGAGTAACAAGGCATGCTTCACGAGGTTGGAGCGTAGCCTAGAGACGATAGTAGAGTTGTTGGCATGGACTATGCCAGGTAGACAGGGACAGGATGCAGAGACTGCGACTAGGGAGGCAGTTGCACTTGATACACCTGCACAGCCTGTACAGAGGCCACAGACTACTGATACTCCTACACCCCTACCAGTTCAGGTTAGTAGTGGATTGGGATATGGGTGTGATTTTGCGACAGTTCCAGAAGCTTGGACCTTCATCTTTTCGAGGGGTCAAGGACCCAGCCAGTGCTGAGGAGTGGATTGGCGAGATGGAGAAGTTGTACGACTTTTTTGACTGTACGACTTCAGAGAGAGTTGCATTTGCTGCGTTCCTACTGAAGGGAACGGTAGAGCATTGGTGGAAGTCCACCAGGCCGATATTGAGAGCCCGACATGCTGAGATCAGTTGGGAGCTGTTTCTAGATCCCTTCAGGAGGTAGTTTGTTCCTGATACGGCACAGCGTAGACTGCAGGCCGAGTTTTTGGGATTGACCCAGGGGAGTCTCACAGTGGATGAGTACAAGACTAGATTTTTGGCCCTGGGGAGGTATGATCCCGATACCGTGTATAGCGAGACCAGAAAGGTCCGCAGGTTTGTCGATGGATTGAGATCGGTGTTGCGGTCTAGATTGGTACCACTGGACATTGGTACATATGATGTGTCACGACCCAATTCCATTCTCTTTAACCGAAAATCACTAAAACTTTTTCGTGTTTTACTGTTACCTTACCCTGTTATGAACTAACTCACCACACACTGTTGGGCTGTGAGTCAATAATAAACTCCACATCTCATTCATTCTCAGTTAAATAAAACGATGTCATACATTTGCATTTAATCTTGTACTTATACAAAAGCATGTTTTACTGACATCTACATCCCCTATAATTACAACTCAAAAGAATACTGTGCTTTTACATTGTTTAGATACAAAAAGAATCACTGTGTATATACCTCTAAGCGATGGAGATGCAGCGGAGTCCAAAATACCACGCCTCAGTCCTCACTGGGCTACTATGCACGCTCTGTAGGGGGAAAGTAGAGAGGGATGAGCAACCACACGCTCAGTAAGGCAATAATGCAAGCATGGTAGATAACTACTCTATCTACATGCTGATAGTGTTATGCATAAATCATTTATGGTAGGAGCATGAGGAATAAAACTATGCCATATGAGTATACATATATATATCATGTATCAAAATCATGTACATTGACATATAAGACATGGTAGAAACATCATGTATAAATCATCTCATGCTCAATCGCATTTAAACTCATAAAAAGGGTAATTCATTAAGAAACCTCCTTTTTAAACCCACATCATAAAACTCATTCTCAAACACATACAATCCCATCAAATCAATTCACAATCACAACCACATTTTCATTTCACAAATCAATTCCACGAGGCTCAACCCCTCCTTCGGGTCTACCTTAAACAATCACAATCACAATCACACTTAGAGATTTAAAATCATGTGGTAGTAAGTAAATCAAGCAAGGAGACAGGTTACTATATCTCAAGTGACTACGTTGGCCAATCGTCACATATCATCCCAGACCACACGGATCTCGGTGTGCGGGGTATCATGCTGGTACGAAGGTGGGTTAATTCTCCGCCAGACTTTCTCAATTCAAGTAACCACCTTGCGGTACATCGTACTCCATGTGATATACACGGTACATCGTACTCCGCGGACCCATAACATGGTTGGGGGTGCCTGCCATAGGTCTTATCTACCCCATACCAAGTGTAACCTTTATAGTCTCAAGAGCGCGTGGGAGTAACCTCAATACCAGGTCCTAGCCCCTCATGACCTTGCTCGCCCCTGTTGGGTTCCCTGATTCAGGTCCTAGCCCCTCACCCTCACCCCACTCAAGAGGTCTGTTAGGCCTGTTGGGTTTCTTGAATGGATTATGTCAGGTCCTAGCCCCTCACCCTCACCCCACTCAAGAGGTCTATTAGGCCTATTGGGTTCCCTGAGTTAATCCGTATCTCTCACCATGGCCTCATACATACCACAGTGTGAAAACCGGCACGAGCTACGCTCTAGCGCGAATTCATGCATCAAAACCAATCACTTCGTACGAGTAACGCTCTAGTACGGCATTTGTGCATAAAACATGAAGAAACCACGTACGAGCATAGCTCCAGTACGGTTATATGCACAAGAAAAATCACTCAAATCCACGTACAAGCGTAAGCTCCAGTACGGTTTATAAATATTGTCACAATTCAAATCAAAGTGCGAGCTAAGCTCAAGCACGTATCACACAAGTGAAAGCATAGAAATCCAACGCGAGCGAGGCTCTAGCGCGATTTATGTCATACAAATACGATAGGCGGCTCATACACAATCAAACAATCCCGACGACCGGGTTTAGCACTTCACAAATGCCTTTTTCCACATCATTAATAAACATTAGCCGACCCATCTACAAGCTTGCTTAAAACAAAGCAATTTTGTTTTGAAAGACATCAAGATATTAGATTTATGCAATTATTAGCCTTACTATCCCATTTCATAGAATCCACTTTCAAAACCAAAAATCACACATATACTCTTTCTCATTCATGAATACCATCAATCATTTACTTTAGCAACCATGCACTTCGTAAAACACCCAATATTCACCCACAAATTTTAAAGTACGAGCAGCTACCTCAATATACTCACAAAATTCCCTTACCTGGAATCGCGATGCGTGATCCCACTTCCTTAAGCTGCTTACTCGTACGGTTCGATTCGTCTTCAACGAACTCTTCGGGACTGCACAAAATCGTATCCCGCATTATATTCGATCCATATAATATGACATCGTGCGTTCACTATAGTCAATCCGACCTATAGTTTTTATCAACGCTTAGGAGGCCTCGTTTCATTACTTTACCCAAAACTTGAGTCTATGAATTCTTTTAGGCCTATTAACTCATTCTAAATCGATATTAAATCGATATCAAGCTCATAGTGTTCATATTTCATTGATTTTCTCACTATAGCATTTGTCAAGCATTTACATGCTCATTTTCATAATTTCACTTAAACCCACATTATAACTCCACATAACCATTCCAAATCACCCACATTACTCATTTAACAACTTATCATAACCCATAAACCACCAACTACCCAAATCATACTTTCTCACACTAGAGGCATTCCATTTTCTAGGTTACATTTGTTTCTAAACAACCTATGTGTTTCCATCCATCCATACTCATGCCAAACAACTCCAAAATTAATTAAATAGACAATGTACTTGGATTGGAGTGTTAGAATCTTACCAAATATGATTTTTCTTCTTGCTCCAAATGTCAATGCTCTTATCTCCTTCAATACCCACAATGGGATTTTGGGTTCCAACTATGTTGTTCTCTTCCTCAAGATGAACAACTTAATGTCTAATGGTCTCCCCTCAATTCTTGCTGAAAATGGCTGATTTTAGAGAGAAAAAGTTAGGTTTTTGGGTTAGAAATGGAAGATTGGTGTTTTTCCCGAAATTTTCAGATTTTCAGCCCTCCTTATATAGAATTAGCTTGGGGAGATCGATCTGGTCCAAGAGGAGATCGATCTGGTCCCCTTAAATCTGTCATTTTCATAAAATTTTAAGCATGAGATCGATCTGTCGAAGCATGAGATCGATCTGGTCCTAAACAGAGAGCTAAGGAGATCGATCTGGGTGCTTGAGGATCGATCTTTTCATCACAGAATGCTTAGGAGATCGATCTGCTCTATTCCATTGCCCAAATAAGAGCATTCTGGCTCTTCCAGATCGATCTCTCATCCTATGAGATCGATCTGGCCTTCATGTTTTCCAGATTTCCTACAGTTTCCTTGCTGCAACTCATACCAACACATCCTTAATCTGTTGCCATGGCCATTTTCTCATCCATCCACCTTTATAACTTGAAAATGGCATCCATTCATACCTTATGCACATTGAAACTTGTGTGCATTCATTGTATGTCCAAAGGTATGCTACATAAAACCAAATGGAAGCATAACTCCATTCCATTTTACCACACTACTCATTTTGAGTTTCAATCACATCCATCACTTATAAGAACTCATTTCTTCATATTCATACTCAATGGAACTTGTATGTACGTTACAAATCATATTACACATACGTACATTGGATCCATGGACTTACATCAATCATACTTTACATTACAAGTCCATTCACATTCATTACACATCACAACTTTACATATACGGGGTCTCACATTCTCCCCTCCTTCAAGGAATTTGGTCCTCCAAATTAGAACCAAGTCACTCTTTAAAAAGTTGGGGGTACTTCTCCCGTATCAAGTTCTCCAATTCCCATGTGGCCTTTTCCACCGTGTGATGTTGCCAAAGGACTTTCACCAAGGGAATTGTCTTATTCCGTAACACTTTCTCTTTTCTATCCAATATCCGAACCGACTTCTCAACATACGTCATACTCTCATTGAGCTCCAACGGCTCATATCTTATCACGTGTGCCGGGTCCGGGTGATACTTCCGAAGCATTGAGACGTGGAAGATGTTGTGGACATTTGCCAAGTCCGGTGGCAATGCCAACCTATACGCCTTATCTCCCACTCTCTCTAAAATCTCGAAGGGTCCGATATATCTAGGGCTCAGCTTGCCCTTCTTATCGAATCTCATAATACCCTTCGATGGTGAAACTCTCAGAAATATCGACTCACCCTCATCAAACTCTAGTGGTCTTCGTCTCTTATCAGCATAACTCTTTTGTCGGCTCTGAACTGTCCGTAATCTCTCACATATCAATTGGACGTCCTCAGATGCCTGCTGCACTAAGTCCGGAGCAAAAATCTGTCTGTCACCAACCTCTTCCCATCCAATAGGGGAACGACATCTATGCCCGTACAATGCCTCATAGGGTGCCATCCCGATACTAGCATGATAGCTATTATTATAAGCGAACTCGGCTAACTGCAGGTGGTCATCCCAGGAGCCTCTAAAATCCAGCACACATGCTCTCAACATATCCTCGAGGGTCTGTATAGTCCTCTCTGACTGCCCATCTGTCTGAGGATGAAAAGCGGTGCTAAAACTCAATCGGGTCCCCAGCGCTTCCTGAAAATGTTTCTAAAAATGGGAAGTGAAGCGGGCATCCCTATCAGAAACAATGCTCACTGGTACACCATGTAGCCGTATTATCTCTCGAATATACAGGTTCGCCAACTGACTCAGTGTATTGGTAGCTCTCATAGCCAAGAAATGGGCGGACTTAGTCAATCGGTCCACAATAACCCATATGGCATCATGACCTCTACGGGTCCTCGGTAACCCCATCAGAAAATCCATGGTGACATGCTCCCACTTCCATGTCGGTATCGATAGAGGCTGCAATAATCCTGCAGGCTTCTGATGCTCTACCTTCACTTGCTGACAAACGAGACACTTAGCGACATATTCAGCAATGTCTCTTTTTATTCCAGACCACCAATAAACGTTCCGAAGGTTTTGATACATCTTGGTACTCCCCGGATGTATCTTATACTTTGATGAGTGAGCCTCTGATAAAATCGTTCTCCTGATCTCAGGATCCCTGGGAACGCATACTTTGCCTCTGAACCTCAATAACCCATCAGCACTCTGCTCAAAATCAATACCCACACATGTCTGTATCTGCCTCAGCCAATCGATGCATCGTCGATCGCTCTGCTGGGCTCGTCGAATACGGCCAATCAACTCTGGCTCTAGTCTCACACTAGCCATGATCTCAAGTCTCTCAGATCCAGGTGGGGTTACATCCAAACTGAGGTTCGCAAAGTGTTCTAACAATTCATGTTTCCGTACCATCATATAAGACACTAACCCAAGGTTCTTTCTACTCAAAGCGTCGGCAACTACATTTGCCTTACCCGGGTGGTACATGATTTCACAATCATAGTCCTTCAGGAGTTCGAGCCATCTCCTACGTCTCATATTCAGCTCTTTCTGCGAGAATAGGTACTTAAGGCTCTTATGATCTGTGAACACCTGAAATTTCTCACCATAGAGATAGTGGCGCCATATTTTCAAAGCAAATACTACAGCCGCCAACTTCAAATCATGTGTCGGGTAGTTCCTCTCGTGATCTTTCAACTGTCTAGATCCATAGGCAACTACCTTCCCATCCTGCATTAGCACACAGCCCAGTCCCTGGTGTGATGCATCCGTATACACCGAGAATCCTCCTGAGCTGGTAGGAATGGTGAGAACTGGAGCAGTCGTCAATCGACGCTTAAGCTCCTTAAAACTCCTCTCACATGCCTCATCCCATGTAAACTTAACATCCTTACGCGTGAGGCATGTCAACGGAGCAGCTAGTCTGGAGAAACCCTCTACAAATCTCCGATAATATCCTGCCAATCCCAGGAAACTTCTGATCTCAGTAACTGTCTTGGGTTGTTCCCACTGTATAACTGCCTCTATCTTGGATGGATCCACTGATACCCCATCCTTCGACACAACATGGCCCAGAAATGAGATCTGCTCCAACCAAAAGTTACACTTGCTGAGTTTGGCATACAATTCTCTCTCTCGGAGGGTCTGCAGAACTATCCTCAAGTGCTCCTCATGATCTTCCCTGGACTTAGAATAAACCAAAATGTCATCTATGAAAACAATCACAAACTTGTCCAGGTATGGCTTGAATATATCATTCATCAATGCCATAAATGCTGCGGGAGCATTCGTCAATCCGAATGGCATCACCAAAAACTCGTAGTGGCCATAACGGGTACGAAATGCTGTCTTGGGTACATCTCCACTCCTGATCCTCAACTGATGATACCCTGACCACAGATCTATCTTAGAAAATACTTCGGCTCCCTGGAGCTGATCCAACAAATCATCGATTCTTGGAAGAGGGTACTTGTTCTTAATGGTGGCCTTATTCAACAACCGGTAATCTATACACAGTCGGAGGCTTCCATCCTTCTTCTTTACAAATAGAACCGGTGCTCCCCAAGGTGAGACACCCGGTCTAATAAACCCCTTCTCCATCAACTCTTGCAGCTGTTTCTTCAGCTCTTCCAATTCTATCGGAGCCATTCTATAGGGTGGTTTCGATATCGGCTCTGTACCAGGCACTAACTCTATGTAGAATTCTATATCCCTTTCAGGTGGTAGTCCTGGTAATTCATCCGAAAAGACATCAGGGTAATCCGTAATTACGGGTATGTCCCTCAATTTCGGGTGTGCCTCATGTATATCGACCACATATGCAATGAACCCTTCACATTATCCTCTCCATCGTTAGTAACATAAACCATCACTCCACATTCAACATTTATCATAAACAATAATTTATCTCTCAAGCAATATGCATTTAAAATCATACTCCTTTATTTACAACAACATACTATTGTCATATCATTTCTTTTCATCAAAATTTACAATAAGATTGTCAAATCCTGAAAACATCAATGTTTTGGCATGACAATCCATCACAACACGATTGGTAGCCAACCAATCCATTCCCAAAATTACATCAAAATCATTCATATTCAATAAAATCAGATTGGCTATCATTTCCTTCCCTTCTATCTTTAACTTACAATCTCTACATACATGCTCAGTCAATTGACTATCATTCATGGGTGTGGAAATCATCAACATTTTATCCAACAATGTTGGTTTCACATATTTCAACAATTTATGTGCAAAGGAAGGTGATATGAAAGAATGCGTGGCACCAGGATCAAATAATACCAATGCTTCTAAATCAAAGATTCGAATGGTACCTTTAATCACATCCGTCGAAGCATCTGTGGTGTCTTGATCCAGTGCATGTACTCTTCCTCTGCTCACACCCGCAGCCTGTTTCCCTTTTTCCTCAGCTGTAGCCCTCCTCCTCGGGGCCGCTGTCTCAATTGGAGCTCCCTCAGGCTCCTTGCCCTTCTGTGGGGCAACCTCAATCATCTCAGTGCAGAACCTCGATATATGTCCTAGCCTCCCACACCTAAAACATGAAATAGGGGGCACCTGACATGGCCTAGTCCCATGGTATCTCCCACATCTCCTACACTGATCCGTGGTAGGTCGTGGTCCTCTAATAGTTATACACCTCAGTGCAGTCAAGGCTGGGTATACGGGAGGTCTAGCAGCTCTCTCCTGCACCTCTTCAATCTCAGGCCTCTTCTTGAAAAATCTTTGGCCACCTCTCTTGGCCACTCTTCCAAACCTAGATCTCTTCCGGTCTCTGTCCTTTCTAACACTGACTCTCCCAAGCTCGGAGGCATTTCGCTCAAAGTCTTGCTCATATAACTGAGCCTTATGTACAGCCTCCTCATAGGTCAAGATGTCAAAGGGAGCTAGCTTAGTCCGGATGGCCAATCTCAATCCATCCATGAACTTTTGTATCTTTCGGGTCTCACTACGCATCGTGTCCGGGTCATATCTCCCCAAGGACATAAACTTGGACTCATACTCGTCCACAGTATGGTTCCCCTGAACCAAATTCATAAATTCCATCCGCAGTTTCCTCTGTGCGGTAGCTGGAATGTATTGTCTCCTGAAGGCCTCTAGAAATATCTCCCATGAGATCTCAAAGTGTCTGGCCCTCAAAATAGCCTCAGTGGATCTCCACCAATGCTCGACCTCGCCTTTCAACATAAACATGGCAAAGGCTACCTTCTCAGCTGAAGTGCATCGGAAAAACCTATATAGTTTCTCCATCTCATACACCCAATCCTCCATAACCACTGGGTCCTTCACCCCTCTAAACACTGGAGGTTTCAACGCTTGAAACTCTTGCAACCTGCTCAAATCGCAGTCATAACCCAAATCACTACCGCTCTGCTGTGGAGCGATAGGAGAAGCTATATCCTGGGCTGGAGGTTGTGTAACTGTAGCTGTCTCAGCAGTCTGAGGTCTCTCCACCTCTGCAGCTGCCTGTTCTGTAGTAGGCTGTTCCGTGGGACCTCGTCTGTCACCGGCGCCCAAGGCCTGCGTGACTATCTCCACCACATTCTCAATACTCCGCTCTAACCTAGCGAAGCGAGCCTCAGTATCCTCTGCTCTCCCAGCAGGGTTCTATGGAGCCTGCTCAGTTTGTGGCTCCGCACGGCTCTCAGGCCTACCTCTACGGCCTCTAGCACGTGCTCTCGCCCCTCTACCTTTGCGTGTAACTGGCATAGTGCCTAACTTCCTGTATTATAATAATTCATTAAGCTCAATCCATCACAGTATACCCAGTTATATATAAATAAAAGCACAGTACTATGGGGATGTACTTTCCTACGTTTTATTAATGACTCACATTAGGCCAACACAGCTCTGATACCAATCTCTGTCACGACCCAATTCCATTCTCTTTATCCGAAAATCACTAAAAATTTTTTGCGTTTTACTGTTACCTTACCCGGTCGTGAACTAACTCACCACACACTGTTGGGCTGTGAGTCAATAATAAACTCCACATCTCATTCATTCTCAGTTAAATAAAACGATGTCATACATTTGCATTTAATCTTGTACTTATACAAAAGCATGTTTTACTGACATCTACATCCCCCATAATTACAACTCAAAAGAATACTGTGCTTTTACATTGTTTAGATACAAAAAGAATCACTGTGTATATACCTCTAAGCGATGGAGATGCAGCGGAGTCCAAAATACCACGCCTCAGTCCTCACTGGGCTACTATGCACGCTCTGTAGGGGGGAAGTAGAGAGGGATGAGCAACCACACGCTCAGTAAGGCAATAATGCAAGCATGGTAGATAACTACTCTATCTACATGCTGATAGTGTTATGCATAAATCATTTATGGTAGGAGCATGAGGAATAAAACTATGCCATATGAGTATACATATATATCATGTATCAAAATCGGATTGATAAATTCATTTATGGACTAAATGAATTTAATATGAATTTTTGAGATATTTTTGGGATTTTTATTATTATTTTAAGGAATAAAATAATAATAAAAATATATTATAAAAGAAAAGAAAAAAAGAAATCAAAAAATTTGAAAATTTGAAGAGAGTTTCGGGGATAGAGAAAACAAAGAAATTGAAGAGAAACAAAAGGAAATCGAGCAAGCCGATCCGAGGGAGTAGGAGTCACCGGTGACGAACCAGCGGCAGACGGTGCGAGGAGTGCTGGGTAACAGGACGACCGGCACAAGGGGAGAACTCGACGGCCACCACGTGCCGTGAATCGTTGCCAGCGAGGAGATCTGAGATAGGAATAGCCGCGGAGGAAAATAGGAAAATTGACGGCCACCGACGGTGATTGGGTCCAATCGAGGCTAGTTGAGAGATCCCCAAGCCGAGACACGTCGAACGGCAGTGGAATCGGTCGGAGAACCGGCTGTACGATGTCGGCAAGACTAAGGGCAGCCTGAACCGATCGGCGGTTCAGGGAAGAACCTTCTAAACTGAACCGGACTGGACTGGTTTAGCCAAGGAGAAAAGGGGAAAAAGAGGAAAAAGAAAGAAGAAGGAAAAAGAAAATTTTTGGGATTTCACCGGACTTCGGGTAAGTCGATGTGAGGTCAAAAGTGACCGATTTGATTTTCGATAAATTTATTTAAATTATATTTAATCAAAAATTGATCCGGAGGTAAATATACAAAATTGTGCGGTTCGATGATAAATTCTGAACGGGAGCCTGATCGAACTTCGATTTGCGTACCATCGCATAATCTCGGGTAAGTAAAGCTCATTTACGACAATTTAAGTGATTTATGCGTATTTAAGATTTAAATTACGCATTTCGGATTAAATTTCACAATTAGTGAATTATATTCGAAATTTTGAAATAAATGTCGTAAATGTTATACGGGCTATCCAAAGAGCTTGGAATAAAACCCAATGGGTATTGATAGGCCCAATGAGTCAATAGACCCTGATGAACGGGTTAATACGGATTAAGGCCCAATTAAAGTATTTAGGCCCATTTAGAGTAAACGGGCCCATTTAAGTGAAATGAACTGTATTAAATGTGTAATACAGTAGGAAACATGAAATTAATCTAGTGAATGGTTAAATGCAGCTCCAGAGTTATATTGAGAGTGACCGGACTGCGAGGTTTGGACAACACAGAGGAAGAGGTCACACTACGTGATCCGAGGTAGGGGACTCTTGCAAGTAGTTAGAGATATCTGTGCGTATTTTCGTCTGCTTTTGCATTCACTGAAATTATTTGAGGGTCAGAGAGAAGCAATAATATTATAGGGACCCGTTATGGGTAAATTATGATTTTGCCCCTAGTTAGGAAAAAAGTCAAATTTTGAGAAAAGTTGTAAAAAACATGGAAATGATGTTTTGATTGATTTTTACTGTTGTGTAGCAGAAGAGTAGGTGGATGAGCTAATGTTTTGAGGTCGATGTAAACTAAGCACACTTTATAGTGCTGATTTTAGTAATTTTAAACATCCCTGTTTTTAAAGAGCTATCTACCGAATTATGTGGAAACAATTGTGCTGGAGCACAGCTCGCACTTGATTTTAGATATTTTTCACATACATTAGTGCTGGAGGTTTACTCGCACTACATTTACTTGACATCCATGATAGAGTACTTGAGCATTGCTCGTACTCGAGTTTTACATGAGATGCATGACAGAGTGCTGGAGCGTTGCTCGTACTCGATTCTTCATGCATGATTTGTACATGACATAGTACTTGAGCGATTTGCTCGTACTTGATTTGAATGAGAACTACGCATGACCTAGTGCTGGAATTTTACTCGCACTAGTGTTGATATTTTGACATGCATATATAGTGTTTTGAGGCGGAGCGTTGACTGTGAGTCACACTCAAGACGCACACTGTATTTTACGTGATATATAGGCATGTTAGAAAAATTGTGACGATTTCCTCCGTGTAGACTGAGTGTCACACTGTTGAGATGTTCTCACGTGGATTTAGAGACGTGGCATTTATTCCATAGTATGAGGGCTAAGACCTATGGCAGACACCCCAACTATGATGTATTTCCATGGTATGAGAGGCTAAGACCTATGGCAAGCACCCCAACCCATGATGTAGGGTCCACGGGTGTACGTTGTACCGTGCGTGTGGCATGGAGTACACTGTACCATGTTTTGTTGTGGAGTTATGGAGGAGAGTTGTTGATAGCTGGCGGTTGTGATGGACTAACCCCCTTCTCGTTACAGCAGTGATAACCCACACACTGAGTACTGTGTTGCCTGGGATTTCACCATGTTAGGATATGGCCATAGTCTGGAGATATTACATTTAGCCACTGAGTCTCGCATGATATATCACATGTGTTTTATGATACGGGTAGACCTGAGGGATGGGTCAGAACCTGATTGGTTTGTGTTGTGATGAGAAATGCCATATTTACTGTGTTTTGAATGTAAATGGCATATTTTAGATAAAGGCATTCTTAAATGATTAAATATGCACTATTTTGAATGAATGCCTCTGATTGATAAACCAGCATGTGTTTAGTACATGAGATTTTAAATCTGTACTATATTATATATATATTTTGAAACATGCTTTTGAATTGAGAGAAGGAAAGGCAAAGCACTATTTTCAATAGATAGCATGGATGTCTACTTGCTTGCCTGATTTCCTTACTGAGCGCGTTGATAGCTCATCCCATTCATTTTCCTCCATCTCTACAGATTCTCGTCAGTAGATCGAGTCGGTCAGGGTATTGCATTCCTTTGATCTGCTGCCACTCCCCATCTAGCGAAAGGTTTATACATGCATACTCTTTTATATCTGAACAATGCATAAACACAGTGATGTACATGGCTTTAATGTTGGGGATGTAAATGTAATGATGTAATTATATTTAAGTATATGAACTTACTTATGATATGAATGTCATGTATGTATGATACGAAAAAGAATGGTAAGGTATGTATGGATGAGGAGACTAATGTCTATTCACAGCCCAACTGTTGAGGAGATAAAGGTAAGTAAAAAGTGAAAAATTTATTGTGGTTTTTGGTAAGTCGAGTGTGGGAGGAGGGCGTGACAATATTAGAATGATTTTTATATTATCATGAAATATTGCTAGAGTAATATTTAAATATTCTGACATACTAAGAGGACCTATAATGATAGTGGGGGTCTTAGTATCGATTTTATAATGCAAAAGTGATTGAAATTTTTTTATAATATTGAGGAATGATATTGGGTTATGAATGAGAACTTGAGACCTTAAGAACCTATGTACAATGAAATTGAGATTTAAGGATTTTAAATTGTACGAATTGAGTATAATCATACATCTACTAGCATAAATGACCTATAGGTGATATTGTGATATAATGAGGGCATAATAACACAGGTGATGCATGTACAAATGGAAATAAGAAATGATATTGTTGTGACTGAATCCTTAGGATGTCCATAGGATAGCTTTGTATTGTGATGAGATATGACACCTTTGACATTTCATTTTGGAAATTATGATTATGCATTGGCTAAAAGCTTGTATCTCATATTGTAAGTGTTTGAAAACTATGCATGGTTTTGAACATGCATGAGTTAAAGTCTTGAAATTCATTCGATTGGTTTTGAATAACATGGGCATATGGCATAATGCATGTGCACTAGTGGCTTTTGACAGAAAGCATTTCATAGCTTCCATGATTTTGAAAACAAATGGTTTTGAACCAAATGAATTTGAAGAAAATAATGAGCCCTTAATTTCATAGATCTTGGTAGATGATATGATATGATAGCGTCAATAAAGCATCAATAAAATCGCTTACGTGGATGATTAATCCTTAGGCATAATGACTTGTTCAATAATAGTCATAGACAGGTTCTAGCTTGCATTTGATCAATGGAACTGGAGTTTAGTGGATCTATAGCCACAGGTAGCACCTTTTTCATGGACGAGTGGCTAACCGAATAGCTACAATGAGATATGTATGTATAGACGAGTAGACTCTGAATCAGATAATAAGCTTTGGACATTAATTAGAGGAGTTGGAAATTCTTTATTGACTAGTAGAATATGCCTCGAGAGATGAGTGGACTTTGCTTGGGCAATAGGCCTTAGACATTAATCAGAAGAGTAGAAAGGTCTTTATTAACGAATGGAATACGTTTCGAGAGACAAATGGACTCTAAGTAGGGTAATAAGCCCTAGTCATTAATAAAAGGAATGGACAGTGAAGCCAAATCTTGAACTTACTATTGACTTGTTGAAAATAGTGTTTTATTGAACAATGAACTCTGAGTCCGACAATAAGCTAGGGACATTTATAAGAGTAGTAGACAGTGAACTCTGAGTAGGGCAATAAACCCTAGACATTAGCTAGAATAGTTTTTATACCAAAAAGTGTTTTATTGAATAGTAAAATGGTTTATCAAATATTAGTTTCAAAGATCCTAAATGATTTGACAATGTACTCTGCATATTTTGCTAACATGTAGTAGTATGGACATATGAACTTGGCTAAAACCTTGTTTTGGATCTTAGATTTATGACATAACATGACATGATTGGTACTTATGTCTTGATTTTGGAACTATGATTTAAATATGTTTTATGCATATTAGACCTTGAGCTTAAGTAAAGTCTCAACCTTGGTGATTGATTTCAATAATTATTGATACCACCGATGATTTATGAGTTGTTTTCATATTATTTCAAGTATGTGGATCTTCACATGATGAGATTTTAATAATGATCATACTTTCACTCATTCAGTATGTCTTGTACTCACTGCATAAGAGTTTGAAATCACTATGTATATTTTATTAGATATTTTAGATTGATATTGCGATATGTGATGGACATTGGGAATTGATATTGGGATATGTGATACATGCTACATATTAAGATTTTATTGACAGGTGCCGAGGATAGGGATAATGAGGTACTTTAAAGTATTCTTTCATCATTACCCTAAAAATCTGGCCCACCTAGAGTTTTTAGGACATGATCTCGGTTTAGATTATGAGATGATGCAATTTAAATGGTTATATCTGATGGCATACTTGCAGGTGTATGCACTATATTTAAAATAGTATAAGCCCAATTCTGTGTTTATACAAATGACTTACTAAGTCATCGCTTGTTAAACTTTATTTAATTCTTCTACGTATTAAGCACTGACTTAGGGAAGCATTTCAGATTTACCTGAAACAGCAGAGGCCTAAAATATTGTCCCAACTATCTGAAAAGATTATTTTTGGAATTTTGGATTATTTTGGTACAGTAATATTATCTTTGTACATAGTGTTAGTTTCAGGCTAATTTTGTTATAGTACGATAGGATGGGATGTAAACCATGTTAATGAATAGTTGTTACATTTTTTGAAGCTTTGATATGGGATCAAACACATTTCCGTAGACTTGAACTAATGATTATAAGGCATGAAGAGCATAGATGAGAATGATAATGTGCACGGACATTATGGGAAACTTTATAATCTGATGTATGATATAAGTTACATACAGGTACAAATAGGGGCCTTGAGCAAAGAGCTTAAAATAGGACATTTAGTTAATAGTTATACATTTAGAACTACACAACATTTAGACAAACATAATGAAAAAAAAGAAAAATTAGCTCACATTTTTGCGTAGTAAAGTTATCCATCGTGGCCTTTGAGTCACAAACACTTTTCCATTTAACTTTATTCTCTTCCTTGTTGATACCTTAATTGCATCCAAAATACTCCAGTCGCCGAAATCACTATCGGATCTTCATTGGATTCTTGTACTTGGTTGGAGAGTTATTTCTTAAGGTCTTAAAAAGAAAATATTACTTGATGACTTTTTATCATCAATATTATCAATATCAAAAAAAATATTTATAATAATAAAAAATTATATTATCCTCACTTTGACTAGGATTTAACAATGATGCAATGTAATGAATAGGAAGAATTGTTTCCCAATATTTTAATTTTTTTAATGACGTATACAAAAGAACATAAAAGAGTAACAATATTTTTATTAGGTAAAACAAGTGAAAGCAAATGATGTAGTGAGTTCCATTTTAATGGAAACAAAACGAGATTTAAGTTACTCATTTAACAAAGTCGCTTCCATTTACCTTGTGATTTGGGTTGCGAATCCATTTTGTTAAAGATTTTTAATTTTTTTCAATTGAAACTGTAACATTAAAACCATTTTAAGCACACAAATTTATTATATGACATACCCATATAACATGAAAAAAATACTCCATTTAAAATTAGGTATAAAGTTTTCATTAACATAAGAATAGTTGCATTATTATTCAAGACATTATCTAAAGTAGTAGAAAATATTTTATTTTCAATATCATACATTTTACATGTGTTAGTAATAGATTTATGCATCTCCATCCATTGCGGTATAAGAACCCTTGCTTATTTGACACTACATCTAGATGTCGATGTATCGCGTCACTTTCAAGCAATGACCTAACAACCTTTATATAATTTTCACTGCATTTAGGCTTCAGTGCAGCATGTCGCTGAATAGGGGAATGCCCCAATGATGTTTAGAAGTAGGTTCATTTCATGAAATTGGACTAATTTTAATGGCTAATTGTCCAACCTTTTGCCACCCTCGTCCTTTATTCGAGCTTGGGATAAGATGGGTTAACATTCAACACAGGCGAAGTTCTATGTACTCTTTTATATAAGTTAAAAAATTCAGAATGTAGTCGTTTGAGTTTCTCTATAGATGTAGGTTTCATGACCGAACCTTTCTTTGTGTTCTTCCTTTTCTATTGTTATTTTCTTTTCACAAATTATTATTATTATTACTATTAGAAATTTAATAGTTTGCATCAAAGACATCTCACATTATTGATTTTAATCACCCCAATATCTTTGGAGTCAATCTCACTATCCATACAAATGAATGCTATAGTAAATAATTAAAACTATAACTTCTTACTTTTAGGTTGAGGCATCGTTTAAGAGACCCGAGCGACTTCATTGGATTGTTTCCCCAAGTTATCAATTTTTTTCTTAATTTTCCCCATAATTTCCAATAGAGTTATAAGTTAAAAGGTAAACTATTTTATTTATTTCGAATAAAATTTATTTTATTTATGATGCACCTGATCTTGGTAATCATTGATTTCATATTTCTTTTTTTTTTTCATATATAGGAACAACCTTTGCAAGTTGAGGTGGATTTTGATTATTTCAAAGATGTTGGTTTTGTGGTTAGAAAAATGTTGGTTTTGATTTTTGTTTGAGTTTCGATGATCTAATTGTAAATATAATCTGATAAATGATGATTTTGTATTGAATTCTCTATTGAATGACAGTACGTATATATAATACAAGGATAATTGATTATAATAAATGATTGAAAAATTATAAAATAGTGATATACACAATAATTGGATTGATATTGACGATTCTAAATCCTTGAATTTAGGCATAAATCATGAAGGCTAAGATTCAGCTCTATCATGCCCTTGCAAGAGAGGCAAAGAGTCAACAATGCCAAGCTTGGAAGGTTATACCAAAAGCTTCTGTTGGTTGCAAGGTTTTGTGAAAGAATCTGCTAGTTTATCATTAGAGTGAACACGAAGAACTTGTAGTTGATTTTGCTCAACCTAATGACAAACATAATGAAAATCCACCTTGATTTGTTTCATATAAGTGTGAAAGACTAGACTACAACACAACTATGTGGTGCTAACATTATCATAATAAATGGTAGGAGCAGTAGGAATGGTAAAGCATACCTCATAAAAAAAGGATTTTGAAGTCAATTAATTTTTACAACAGTGGCGGCAATAACTCTATATTCAGCCTCAGAGGAGGACTGAGCAACAGTGCGTTGCTTTTTAGAACACCAACTGATTAGAGTGGTCCAAAGAAAAGTAACGCAAGCTGTAGTAGATGTACTATCAACGGTATCTCCAACCTAATTGGCATCTGAAAATCCATGGAGAAAGGTATGAGGAATCTAACGATCATCTATCCATGAAGAATGACGTAGTACCCTTTTTTGCTGTTGTTCAATAATAACAATTGGACAATGTATAAATTGGGGTAAACGATTTATTGTAAATGAGATGTCATGTTGAGTGAGAGATAAATACTTAAGAGAGCCAATTACTTGATGAATTGTTTTGCATCAGTAAGATAAAAACCATCCTGCAAACATAGTTTGATAGTAGTCGATAATGGACTAGACACACCATTATTCTTTGAGACAAAACTAGCCAAAATTTAGATCGCAAAAATTCAACACCAAGAAAGTAATGTACGTCACCAAGATCTTTAAGTGAAAATTAGGAATCAAGATTAGATATCACTATTGAATAAAGGATAAATTGTTACCAGTGGCCACAATATCATCCACATGTACTAGAAGATAGACTAAAACTCATCCTTGGTGTCAAACAAAAAGAGATGTATCTGATTAAGCATTAACAAATCCTTGAGATAACAATAAATTGTGTAGTTTAGCATACCAAGCCTATGGTGCTTATCGAAGACATTACATTGCTTTTGCACAGGCAACAAACATGAGTAGAACAGTCAAGATTTCAAAAACCTAGTGGCTACTGCATAAAAACTTCTTTTTCAAGAGAACCTTGAAGGAAGGGATTGTAACTTGCAATTGCAGAATTGGCCATGAATGTCACGACCCTTAACTTACCAAAATACGAACAAATTTTTCACATTTTCATGCGTTGTTTATTAATCATCCTTACCTCGACCGTGATCAGCTACACACTCAACAGTTGGGCCGTGTGTCAATGTCTACCTCATTCATCCATAACAATTTAATTTCAAAAGTAACACTTTTATAAATACATCAGAGTTACTGTTTATAAGTGTTTACATTGCTTTACATCCCCAATGTTTACATACAAAATGCTACTGTGCTATGTCTAGTTTAGGTACAAAATAATTCAGGTGTGTATACCTTTAGCGATGGGATGCAGCGGATACCAAAAGGGATAAGCCTCCAGTCACGTTCAGTCTATACTCAAATCTCTGTAGAGAGGGGGAAAATAAGGGGGGTGAGCAAACCACACGCTCAATAAGGCAATCATGAGAATAGGTAGATACTGCACTATCTACGTGATCGTGATGCCATGCTCAAAAGCATTTAATTCATCATTTTATCTCAAAACATGAGTCTATGATTGTGTTAATGGTATGTAAAGCATTCATGCTATTAAAATCCAGTGCACAGTTCAATTCAAAGCATGGCATTAACCATTATGCATATTTCATAAGTAAAGCATGGCATTAAACATCATGCATATTTCATAAGGAAAGCATGACATTAAACATCATGCATCAGTACACCTTAAAACCATTAACAAACTGATATCTCAAAACAATTCATCACCTGTCAGGACTCAGCCCCTCCCTCAGACTATCCTGACCTACAAATCATTTCAAACAGGGATTTATTCATAAAGCAATAGACATGTGAGATAGGCAATTCAATAAGGGAAATAACCTCTAGGATTATGGCCATAACCTGTGATACCGACTACACGGATCAGGTGTACGGGATATCACCACTATCTGCTTACACACGAGAGGTGGGTCAAATCTTGCTCGTCGGTCCATAGAAGATCTCATCCGAAGACGACATATCACATCTCAACATGGTACAACGTACTCCATGCTATCTGCATGGTACAACGTACTCTGTGGACCCACATTAACATATCACATCACGCCACATCTCAAATGCACGTGTGAGCCTATTTAATCGGTACAACCTCTTATCTACCCGAAGCTCCTAACACGACTATCAACATGTCATAACATTACAAATGCACGTGTGAGCCTATTAATCGGTGCGACACCCAGTCTGTCTGAAGCTCCAAGCACGGTACAAATAAGGTGGGCATCTAATGTGAGCTATGCTCCAGCACCATGCCAAAACCAGTATAAAAATCCATGTGAAAACTAGTGCGAGCTAAGCTCCAGCACTTATGTGTATAAAACACGTCAAATCTCGTGCAAGTCATACTCTAGCACGCTTTCATTCTCACTAAAACCATGTAGGTGGCTCAAATCTTTGTAAAGTATGGTTAACAAACCAAAACAACTCATATCTTTTGCAAATCATTTCAAATGTCAGCCAACCTACCAATCATTTGCTAAAAAGCAATAAAACATGATTTTTAAGTCATTATGCTTTTGTTTTCATGCATATTTATCAAACACCCAACTTTTACCCTTCAATCACCCATTTTCATTTCTTAATAACTTATGCATTCTAGCAAAGCTTTTAAGCACCCAAATTACGCACAGATATCTCTAAGAGTCCACATAATTCCCTTACCTCGATTTACTCAGGGTGCGACTCTCTATCTTTACGCTTCTCACGTTCTTATCTTGACTTGCTCCGGTGTATCCTCAGGAGCTGTGATTTATTCATCAAACACTTGAGTTAACGCTCTTAACTCGCATTTTGACTTCACTAGTAAATATAATTTATCTATGCATTTAGCAATGCCTTAATCCACATTTTACCCCTTTTGGTAAATCTCCCTATTTATTCACTAACTACATCTTAAAATCATACTCATAACACTATTATCACTTCAAGATACCCTATTCATCATTAATCTCAATACATTTCACTTTCTCACACTAGACCATTTCTAGGTCATGGTGGATTCATTCTACTCTGGGTAGTTTCTACCATTTCTACGCATACCAAATCATTTCCCACATCAATATCCAAACAATGCACTTGGGTATTTGCATTAGAAAATCACCTGGCTTGTTTTTCTCTTTGCTTCAAATGAAAATGCACCTTGATCCTTCAATCCACAAATGGGGAAAATGCCTTCAAGCTAAGTTGTTCTTCTCTTCGATGTGAACAACTTTATCTCTAATAGCTTTCCCTCAAATCTTACTGAAAATGACTGGATTTAGAGAGAAAAATCTAGGTTTTAGAATTGAAATGGAAAGAGAATGGTTATTTTCATGATTTGCAGATTTCAACTGCTCCTATTTATAGATTCAGCTTGATGAGATTGATCTGCATTGGGTAGAGATCGATCTAGTCCTCCTAAACTCCCTCTTTTTTCATGGTAATTTGAGGTAGGAGATCGATTTGTCGAGTAGGAAAGATTGATCTACTTCAAATAGAAGGTTAAGGAGATCGATCTGGTCTTAGGGGAGATCAATCTGCTTCCAACCTGAGAGCTAAGGAGATCGATCTGTTCCATTAAGGATCGATATGCATTTTACAGAATGTGTTAGGAGATCGATCTGGCTCCCTTGGAGATCGATCTGTCCTGTTCCATAGCTTAAAATAAGATCATTTTGGCTCTTCCAGATCGATCTCTCATCCTATGAGATCGATCTGGCCTTCATATTTCCAGATCGTACTGCAGTTTTCTGTAGGTACTTGCACCAAAACAACTTTAATTTGCTGCCATAGTCATTTTCTCATCTAGTCATCTTTGAGACTTGAAAATGACATCCAATAATACTTCATACACATTAAAACTTATGTAGCATCTTTGCATATTCAAAGGTACATGATATAAACCAAATGGAGGTGCGCAACTTATGCAAATCTTCCTTCCATTTTATGTAAGACCCGAATTTAATTAAAATATAGAAATTAAATAAGAAAAGATGGGGGGAAGTATGAAGGAAGGTCGGGTTAAATTAATCCCAAACACGTGTAAGGGCAAAATGGTCAAAAGACCGAAAGCCGGTATAATTTCGATAAAGAAATTTAATTAAAAATAATGGATTTAAGAAATCTTGGTCAATAAAAGTGAAATAAATTTATTTTGGGTTAAATTGATCAAGATATTAATTTATTGGAATTAATCGGGATTAATTGAAATTTTTAGTTCGGAAAAATGATCCCGAAAATAATTGAAAAATATACCGAAAAGTCACCCGGGACAATATCCCGAAAATACGGAGAACTTATACCCGAAAAAGGATTAAAAATAATTTAAATAAATTAAATAAAATTAAATTAATTAATTTGGAATAAAATAATAATTTTAAGGGATATTTGGGTATTTTTAAGGTATTTGAATGATTAAAATAATAAAAGATAAATAATAAATAAATCTGAAAAAAAAAAGAATTGGAAAAAAAAAAAGAGAGAAAATGGGTCGGGGAGAGAGAAAGAGAAGAAGAAAAACGGAAGCCGCGACAACCGAGGAAGATCGGACCCCCGTCCGGCGACCAAAGGCTCCGACGAGGCCACGAGGAGGTAGAGGAGAGGCCGACGACCTCACTGGTACCGGCAGCACGCCCAACCGACGCCGGAGGAAGCCGATCAGAGGAGAGAAAGGCCGACGGAATTGAGGGGCTTGGTCCCGGCGAACGGCGGCGATCCGGGCGAACCGAGGCCCGATTTCGAGAGCCCAGGCGACGGCGGTGCTTTTGAGACCGATAGCACCCGACGAGACGGCGGGAATCACCGGCGGTGGCCAAGAGGAGGAGAATGGGTCCGACGGCCGAGGGAGAAGAGCCGGATCGGCGGTGTTCCGACGAGCTTGACCCAAGCCGAGGCCAGATTCGGGCTGCGGACGACCCAATGGAGCTGCTAGCGGTGGAAGCCGACGGAGAACCGGCCGGCAAGGCAGTGAACCGGCGGTGAACCGGCCGAACCGAAGAAAACCGACGGTCTGAACCGGTCCGAACCGGACTGAACCGGTTCAGCCAAAAAGAGAGGAAAAAAAAGGAAGAAAAAAGGGAAAAAGAAAGAGAAAAAAATTGGGGAAAATTCTGGTGATGCAATCGAGCTTCGGGTAAGTCGATAAGCGGTCAAATTGACCCGATTTAAATTTGAAATATTTTATTTAATTAAATTTTGACCGAAAAGTTTACCCGAAAATGTAATTAATTATGTAGCTCGACGATTGGCATCCACCGAGGGCTCGAGACAGTCTCGATTTGCGGACTAGCATGGAATCTCGGGTAAGTGATCCCTATTTACGACAATTACCTCGTTATGCGTGATATTGATTTAATTTTCGCATAAATTGAATTGAATTATGGAAATTTAGATAAATTGTCGTAAATATTAAATTTAGCTATTCAAGAATTAGAACGAGGCCTGATAAATTATTGGTGGGTCCAATGAGCCCAATAGGCCTCGATAAAGTGAAAATTAAGTGGTAAACGGGCTTAAGGCCGATCAAGGCCCATTAAGGTGCAATCGGGCCCAATAGGAGTAAATGGGCCCAACGATTTAAATTAAGCCCAGAAAAGATTAAATACAATTAAATTGCATAATATCTGACCTGAGGAATATTAATACGCAGTTCCGGGCATTTGATTGGGAGCATAACGGACTGCGCGACGAGACAACATTGGGAAAGAAAAGGTCAGACTCGACAGAAAATTAAGGTAAGGGAATTCTGCGGACTGCTAAAGGTAACTTTACGCAATTTTAAATTCATATGCAGTCCTTTAAAATTTATCTGAAGGGTCTAGAGGTCAATTAATAATTTTAGTGCCCCGAATGGGCAAATTACTAAAATACCCTTGCTAAGGGTAAATTCTAAAAATTTAGGAAAAATTGGGAGGAGCAAGGACAAGAGGTTCCTGCTCGTTCTGGAGGTATTTCAACACGTGCATGAGTAGGCTGGCTCACTTTTAAAGAAAAATGCATAGCATTGCATATCTTAATTGATGTGATTTCTGTGAAAACTATTTGGAAATAATCGAGCCGCCTACATGTTTTTATTTACATGTGACGTGCTAGAGCTCAGCTCGCACGATGTTTGATTTGTGTGATGCATGCATTAGTGCTGGAGCGAGAGCTCGCACTAGAGTTTTACATGCATAGGTGCTAGAGTATAACTCGCACCAGATTTCACATGCTTTTGCGTGACACGGTGCTAGAGTCTAACTCGCACAAGATTTTACATGATTTTCATGACAGGGTGCGGGAGTTTAACTCGCACCAGATTTTATAAGATTTTCATACGATTTATATACAGAGTGCTGAGCCTAGCTCGCACTAATTTTACCGAATTTGTGGAGTAGCGCTGTCTGCCCTTGGAGTCAGCCAAAAGGCCCAACAGGCTCAAAAGACCTCTTAAGTAGGGTGAGAGTGAGGGATGAGGTTGGCGGCCTTGTGGAGATGTAAAGCGGGCTCTGCCAAGTTTACTTGATTTGATGAGAGTGCTGAGCATCGCTCATACTGATTTTTATGAGAACATACGATGAGCCGTGCTTGGAGCATCGGGTAGACTGTGTGTCACCGACTTAATAGGCTCGCACGTGCGTTTTGAGACATGGCAACGAGTATTGAGTTATGAAAACCTCTGTGAGAAGCAGGCCATTTGGGCTGGAGTACCTAGAGTGATATGGGTCCATGGAGTACGATGTACCGTGCAAGTAGCATGGAGTACGATGTACCGTGGGGTATCTTCGGATACGGTATCTTTGTGATACAGGGTATCTTCGGATACGGTATCTTTGTGATACGGTATCTTTGTGATACGGGGTATCTTCGGATACGGCATCTTCGGATGCGTGAGATCGGATAAGACTGACGGGTTGGATTGACCCACCTCCTGGGCAGTTCCCGATCAGGGTGAGACCTCGCACACTGGGATTCGTGAAGCTAGAGGGACTCACGAGGACATATTGGCCAGTCCTAGTTATTACCGATATACAGTATTGCCTAGTCTCGTATCTTGTATATATATATACGTATGTTTTCGATATCGATGCTTTTGAGAAACTCAATTTCCATGGTTTTGTGTGAGTCAGGATCACCCGAAGGAGGGGTCGGTCCTGACTTCATTGTGAAATTTTTAAAGAGAAAGAAATGATTTAAAATAATTACATGTTGAGTTTTCTGTGCAAACTTGATTTACATAACATCATAACTTTCATATCATATGTTTTAAATGTGTGGAGAAAGGGTGGTTTATGCATGGCACCACGTTCATGTAGGTAGTATGGTTACCTACTTGTTCGTAGGATTGCCTTACTGAGCTTGATGTGCTCACCCCTTTCATTTTCTCCCATAGATAATCTCCAGTTGAAGTCGCGACGACTCAGTGCTGCATTCCGGATATCCGCTGCTGCCCATCAACTAAGGTATATATACACTTGTACATATTGTATCTACATAAGCATAGTACAGTAACATGTTTGTAAGTAACTTTAGGGGATGTATAAATAATGTAAACAATTATAAATGACTGGAGAATAAATAAGTTAGATAGTAATTGAATGGTGGGACTGGCATTGACGCACAGCCCAATTATTAGTGGAGTGTTGGTCACGATTCGAGGACAGGTAAGAATTTAAGTAAATAATAAAATGCAAAAAATTTACTCTGATTTTGGGGTAGTTTGGGTCGTGACATATAAAGGTGGTATCAGAGCATAATTGGTCTGATGTGTGTCAGTGTCGTTAATTAGGAAATTACATCCACGTGTTACTGTGCTTAGTTAGATACAATAGTGTATATCGAGATGGGCTTGACTAAGAAATGGTTGAGAATGCAGGAATGCTTAATATGAGTCGCGTTAGATGAGATAGTGCACGAGGCAGAGGTCGTAGAGATAGACCTGAGTCTGCTAAGTCGTGCTGAGTTGACTTATGAGAATCAAGATGAGATTGAAATGGAGGCTAATGTTGAGCATGCCCCACTGAATCCGATAGAGAGATCGGATAGTGTTGAGACACGCTTCGCGAGATTGGAGCGGAGTGTGGAGATTATTTTGAGGAGCTAATTGCTCAGAGGTATACATAAGATCAGAGGGCGCAGCGGAGCATTGGTGGAATTTCGTTCGACCCATCTTAAGAGCTGATATGAGAAATATCTTGGGATATATTCCGGTGACAGGATATCCCGGACATGATTTAAAGGAAATTTTAAGGAAAACTTTCTTACACTGCCTAGGAATACTAAATTGATTATGAGTATGAGACTCAGTTATATTCTTTGGCAGATATTACCTCGACGCTATGAACAAGTGACAGTCGAGATGTCTAAAGATCATGAAACGACTCAACCTTCCAATTAGAGTCTGATTGGCCCGTGAGATATTACCTATACCGAGGCAGTGCGCAGATTTGTAGTTGGGTAAATAAGAACATGAATTGCACGCCTCTGAGATTGGGAAAGGTAATGAGGGCTGAAATAGAAACAGAAAAGAGAATCGAGAAATGTCAAAGATGTTAAAATGGGAAAATAGAAATTGGTAAAAGATTTAATTTGACGAGTCATGGAGTAAGATAATTGGTAAGACCCTAGTGCATCCAATTTTGGCACTCTGGAGGGGCATTGTGACTGGAGGACCCTGACCTGCTATGAAGCAGTGTAGCAGTGTGAGCACTGTAAGCAGTGTGAGATGTGTGGTAGATACCACGGAAGGAGGGTCTATACCTACACTGTATTGATGAAAATGGCCGTTAAGTGTGGTAAGACGGACCATTGATTTTGATTGCTCAGAGTTGAGCGAGATTGCCCCACAGAAAAGGTAAGGAGACAGAGAAAAATTTCGTTGGTATAGTTGCAACGAAAAGGGAGGACATAGCCGAAGAGAAAAAGGAAAGTAGGTTGTTGGACGAAGGTGAAAGGATGTCTTGGACCAGGATGCTATTGATGTTTCATGGATGTGGTGTAAGATACCACACTTGTTATGAATAATGAAGTTCATATGTTCATTGATCCTGGTGCCACACATTTATTCGTACCGCCTTCATTCACATATAAGTGAGTAAAAGGTATGAATGCCTACATCATTGGGCACGATACTGATAAATGAGTACCCCAATAGAGGAGGATTAATAAACGGAATATGGATATAGAGATTTTAAGTAATAAAAAGGGGTGCGACAGTGAAGTTAAAGGAGCAAATAATGGTACTCACGGAATGAATAATGACAAGAGTTTCATTATAATTGATACACTAAGGAGATAATCTTTGAGATAAGATAGATTCTAAATACAAGATGTATTGGAGTAAGAGTGCGTATGCGAAGTCATTAGGATTAAAGCTATTAGTAGCGAATATAAATTATAACCAAGGATAAAGATGGGTATAACCATAACCAGTAGTTGTGGTTAAGTCTGAAGGTTAATAAAGGTATTTCAAAATACCTCCCCGCCTGAAGACTTGACAGCGTCTAGATATATATATAACCTATAACAGGAAATCGATCATCGTAATAAATATCTTTAGCATTAGGATAACATTACTAAGACGATAAGAATATAAAAATTCGACAATCATAAAGACTAACATAGAAAAATTTAGTAGGAGCCGTCAATATAAGAAAGGGAAATGACGCAGGTTAGTACCTGAAAACGTAAGCGGTTGAGAAGGATCTTGTACGCTTATGCGTAAATAAGTCAAGGATTAGATCGAGTTGTAATCATCATTATCGATGATATATTGGGTGTAGTTAAAGTCTAGGGCGATTTATAAGCAACAATTGGGGAAATTGCTTTTGCAGATGGTTGCTGCGAGTTCTAAAAGGATATCCTTTGTTGACACGTTTAATTATGAAAACGTGGTCATGGAATGAGATAATAAATAAGATGATGGATGTGATATAAATTTCGGTGTAGTAAGTATGAACTGACCACCGTGAATAATTTCACCATACCCAACAGCTCAAGAGGTTCTCAGTGAGCATGGATACCTCAAAGTTATGAAGGGGCTGTGTATTGATGTATAATGGGAAGATAGTCAATTTTGGAGTTAGACAACTCCTTGATCACGAAATAAACTATCTGACCCATGATTTAAAGTTGGTAACAGTAGTTGTACCGAGGATATGGTACTATTATGTACATGGTGAGAAATTGTGGATATGCACTGATCATAAAGCCCGAGTATCTGTTTTTACAGAAAGAGGCGAACATGAGAATACATAGTGGGTTAGAGCTTCTGAGAGGTTTTGATTTGTGAAAAATTGTACCACCCAAGAAAGGCTAATGTGATGACTGATGCCTTGAGCATAAAGAGCCTTGGGATGGTATTACATATGATGGTCAGGGAGCGTGAGCTGCTAGATGCAGTTGTGAGCCTCAGTATAGATGTGATCCCTTCTGATGATGACAGTGATTGTGTGACAGCTAGCCTGATGATTAGAACCGGATGAGAGTGCCCAGATTTGCCAGGCTTAGCGTGATGATCGACCGGATGTCGATAGTTTGGGTTTGATTCAGAAGGGTACAGTGATAGAGTTCACAGTGGGTGATAATGAGTTACTGAGGATTCAGAGACAGTATGAGTGCTCCCCAGGACCACAGTTGATGAGATAGTAATGTTGTCAGAAGCTCACTCTTCGGGATGTACAGTGCATACGAAAAGTAACGATTATATATATGAAATATCTAAAAAGGGTATTGGTGGTCAGATTTGGAAAGAGATAAGGTAGAGTATTAAAAGTCTGCAGAGTTATTGCAGCACCTACCTATATCGACACGACACGAAAACGAGAGCAAGTCTCTATAAATTTATGATGGGTTACAGAGACCCAGGTGAATTACGAGGCTATTTGGATGATAGTCGCTAAGTTGTCTACCCACCTTCTGGTTATGAAATCCCTAAATACTCAAAGTGTGTATGAGGATTCAGGTGTAAGGAAGATTGTGGAACATTATGTAGCGTTCCAGTGAGCATTGTATTATATAGGGATTCCCGCTTCACTTCCCACCTCTGAGGATATTTTAGGAAGCTATGGGAACCAGACTGAGTATTAGCATAGCTTTCCATCCTCAGACAGATGGTCAGTCAGAGAGGACTGTACAGGTTCTGGAGGATCCGATGAAAGCGTGTGCTATTGATTTTATAAGCTCCTGGAATGATCAGTTGATTTCTAATTGAAGTCGCCAATAACGACAATTGGCAATTGAGTATCGGGATAACAAGATATGAGACAGTGTACGGCTGTAGGGGTTATTCCCCAAATTGGATAAGAAAAAGTGGGTGACAGATCTGATCATTTTCGACTTTGGATAATAAGTCTCTGAGGATGCTTAGTTAAGGATGGGAGATTAAGAACACCTCAGAGCAGATAGACAAGTATTGGAATTCACCCTTGGTGAATTAAGTATGATTGAAATATTTCTTGTCCTAAGAGAATAAGGGCATAGCAAACTTTTGGAAGAAAGTAAATTGAGTTGCGCTGGATGGAATATTTTGAGAGATTGGATAAGTGGGACATAAGACCTGTAGGTGACATTTCCACTTGAATAAGCAGGCACCCACAATGTGTCTCAGCTTTTGATGCTTCGGTACTACTATCCAGATCCAGCAGAGGTGATAGGATATGAACTCCAAAAGTTCAGTTTAATGAAAATACAAGTATATCGAAGAAGTTGATTCGGGCATTAGACAGGAAAGAGAAAGTATTGGGGTTTAAGATAATCTCCCTAATTAAAGTCTTTCGGTAGTAATACACTCCGGAGAAGGTCACATAAGAATTTAAGAGTATGATACGATCGATGTACCCGGAGTTGTATATGGACTCATATGAATTGGTTCTAATTTGGAGGACCAAATTCCTTAAGTGGGGGAGAGTTGTAAGACCCGAATTTAATTAAAATACGAAAATTAAATAAGAAAAGATGGGGGGAAGTACGAAGGAAGGTCGGGTTAAATTAATCCCGAACACGTGTAAGGGCAAAATGGTCAAAAGACCGAAAGCCGGTATAATTTCGATAAAGAAATTTAATTAAAAATAATGGATTTAAGAAATCTTGGTCAATAAAAGTGAAATAAATTTATTTTGGGTTAAATTGATCAAGATATTAATTTATTGGAATTAATCGAGATTAATTGGAATTTTTAGTTCGAAAAAATGATCCCAAAAATAATTGAAAAATATATCGAAAAGTCACCCGGGACAATATCCCGAAAATACGGAGAACTTATACCCGAAAAAGGATTAAAAATAATTTAAATAAATGAAATAAAATTAAATTAATTAATTTGGAATAAAATAATAATTTTAAGGGATATTTGGGTATTTTTAAGGTATTTGAATGATTAAAATAATAAAAGATAAATAATAAATAAATCTGAAAAAAAAGAATTGGAAAAAAAAAAAGAGAGAAAATGGGTCGGGGAGAGAGAAAGAGAAGAAGAAAAACGGAAGCCGCGACAACCGAGGAAGACCGGACCCCCGTCCGGCGACCAACGGCTCCGACGAGGCCACGAGGAGGTAGAGGAGAGGTCGACGACCTCACTGGTACCGGCAGCACGCCCAACCGACGCCGGAGGAAGTCGATCGGAGGAGAGAAAGGCCGACGAAATTGAGGGGCTTGGTCCCGGCGAACGGCGGCGATCCGGGCGAAACCGAGGCCCGATTTCGAGAGCCCAGGCGACGGCGGTGCTTTTGAGACCGATAGCACCCGACGAGACGGTGGGAATCACCGGCGGTGGCCAAGAGGAGGAGAATGGGTCCGACGGCCGAGGGAGAAGAGCCGGACCGGCGGCGTTCCGGCGAGCTTGACCCAAGCCGAGGCCAGATTCGGGCTGCGGACGACCCAGCGGAGCTGCTGGCGGTGGAAGTCGACGGAGAACCGGCCGGCAAGGCAGTGAACCGGCGGTGAACCGTCCGAACCGAAGAAAACCGGCGGTCTGAACCGGTCCGAACCGGACTGAACCGGTTCAGCCAAAAAGAGAGGAAAAAAAAGGAAGAAAAAAGGGAAAAAGAAAGAGAAAAAAATTGGGAAAAATTCCGGTGATGCAATCGAGCTTCGGGTAAGTCGATAAGCGGTCCAATTGACCCGATTTAAATTTGAAATATTTTATTTAATTAAATTTCGACCGAAAAGTTTACCCAAAAATGTAATTAATTGTGTAGCTCGACGATTGGCATCCACCGAGGGCTCGAGACAGTCTCGATTTGCGGACTAGCATGGAATCTCGGGTAAGTGACCCCTATTTACGACAATTACCTCGTTATGCGTGATATTGATTTAATTTTCGCATAAATTGAATTGAATTATGGAAATTTAGATAAATTATCGTAAATATTAAATTTAGCTATTCAAGAATTAGAACGAGACCCGATAAATTATTGGTGGGCCCAATGAGCCCAATAGGCCTCGATAAAGTGAAAATTAAGTGGTAAACAGGCTTAAGGCCGATCAAGGCCCATTAAGGTGCAATCGGGCCCAATAGGAGTAAATGGGCCCAATGATTTAAATTAAGCCCAGAAAAGATTAAATACGATTAAATTGCATAATATCTGACCTGAGGAATATTAATACGTAGTTTCGGGCATTTGATTGGGAGCATAACGGACTGCGCGACGAGACAACATTGGGAAAGAAAAGGTCAGACTCGACAGAAAATTAAGGTAAGGGAATTCTGCGGACTGCTAGAGGTAACTTTACGCAATTTTAAATTCATATGCAGTCCTTTAAAATTTATCTGAAGGGTCTAGAGGTCAATTAATAATTTTAGTGCCCCGAATGGGCAAATTACTAAAATACCCTTGCTAAGGGTAAATTCTAAAAATTTAGGAAAAATTGGGAGGAGCAAGGACAAGAGGTTCCTGCTCGTTCTGGAGGTATTTCAACACGTGCATGAGTAGACTGGCTCACTTTTAAAGAAAAATGCATAGCATTGCATATCTTAATTGATGTGATTTCTGTGAAAACTATTTGGAAATAACCGAGCCGCCTACATGTTTTTATTTACATGTGACGTGCTAGAGCTCAGCTCGCACGATGTTTGATTTGTGTGATGCATGCATTAGTGCTGGAGCGAGAGCTCGCACTAGAGTTTTACATGCATAGGTGCTAGAGTATAACTCGCAGCAGATTTCACATGCTTTTGCGTGACACGGTGCTAGAGTCTAACTCGCACCAGATTTTACATGATTTTCATGACAGGGTGCGGGAGTTTAACTCGCACCAGATTTTATAAGATTTTCATACGATTTATATACAGAGTGCTGAGCCTAGCTCGCACTAGTTTTACCGAATTTGTGGAGTAGCGCTGTCTACCCTTGGAGTCAGCCAAAAGGCCCAACAGGCTCAAAAGACCTCTTAAGTAGGGTGAGAGTGAGGGATGAGGTTGGCGGCCTTGTGGAGATGTAAAGCGGGCTCTGCCAAGTTTACTTGATTTGATGAGAGTGCTGAGCATCGCTCACACTGATTTTTATGAGAACATACGATGAGCCGTGCTTGGAGCATCGGGTAGACTGTGTGTCACCGACTTAATAGGCTCGCACGTGCGTTTTGAGACATGGCAACGAGTATTGAGTTATGAAAACCTCTGTGGGAAGCAGGCCATTTGGGCTGGAGTACCTAGAGTGATATGGGTCCATGGAGTACGATGTACCGTGCAAGTAGCATGGAGTACGATGTACCATGGGGTATCTTCGGATACGGTATCTTTGTGATACAGGGTATCTTCGGATACGGTATCTTTGTGATACGGGGTATCTTTGTGATACGGCATCTTTGTGATACGGGGTATCTTCGGATACGGCATCTTCGGATGCGTGAGATCGGATAAGACTGACGGGTTGGATTGACCCACCTCCCGGGCAGTTCCCGATCAGGGTGAGACCTCGCACACTGGGATCCGTGAAGCTAGAGGGACTCACGAGGACATATTGGCCAGTCCTGGTTATTATCGATATACAGTATTGCCTAGTCTCGTATCTTGTAAATATATATATACGTATGTTTTCGATATCGATGCTTTTGAGAAACTCAATTTTCATGGTTTTGTGTGAGTCAGGATCACCCGAAGGAGGGGTGGAGTCCTGACTTCATTGTGAAATTTTTAAAGAGAAAGAAATGATTTAAAATAATTGCATGTTGAGTTTTCCGTGCAAACTTGATTTACATAACATCATAACTTTCATATCATATGTTTTAAATGTGTGGAGAAAGGGTGGTTTATGCATGGCACCACGTTCATGTAGGTAGTATGGTTACCTACTTGTTCGTAGGATTGCCTTACTGAGCTTGATGTGCTCACCCCTTTTATTTTCTCCAACAGATAATCTCCAGTTGAAGTCGCGACGACTCAGTGCTGCATTCCGGATATCCGCTGCTGCCCATCAACATAAGGTATATATACACTTGTACATATTGTATCTACATAAGCATAGCACAGTAACATGTTTGTAAGTAACTTTAGGGGATGTATAAATAATGTAAACAATTATAAATGACTGGAGAATAAATAAGTTAGATGGTAATTGAATGGTGGGACTGGCATTGACGCACAGCCCAATTATTAGTGGAGTGTTGGTCACGATTCGAGGACAGGTAAGAATTTAAGTAAATAATAAAATGCGAAAAATTTACTCTGATTTTGGGGTAGTTTGGGTCGTGACATTTTACCACACTACTCATAATCCATTCTACTCACATTCTCCACATGTTTAAGTCCATTTCTTCATGTTCCTATATAATGTAACTTATACGTACAATCATAACTCTTATTACAAGTGTATACATTAACTTATGGACTTACATCACATATACTTCACTTATGAATTCATAGTATAACTCCATTTACATTTCTATGTACATATATACAATTATACATATACAGGGTCTCACAATGAATATAGCGTGTTAATAGTGAGTATAACAAGCATGTGATAGATTTTACTACCAAACTAAATGTAGTTGTGTAATCAATTCCAGGCCTCTGAGTAAAACTTTTCACTACAAGACAAGCTTTATAATGATCAATTGTGCCATTATGATTGCATTTGATCCTGGAACTTCATTTATAATCAATAATATTTTGTGAAAGGGAAAGGGAACAAAATTTCAAGTTTTTTTCGCAAGAGTGCTTCAAACTTGACTTGCATAATATGACGCCAATGAGAGTGTTTAAGGGTCTGCTTAAGGTTGCATTTGGTATTTATAAGGTTGGCACTTAGCGCTGTAATTAAATTGGGTGCAAAGTAATTGTAGTATTTGGTTGGGACAAAAGCACTGCAAAGTGATTGCAACCAATTTTGCTGTAAAGTAAAATAAGTTACCCAAAATACCTTTATAACTTCCTCTCTTAAAAAATTAAACCCTTATTTTATTTACTTGATAATATAGTTACATTTTAAATTAATAATAATGTATCAAATTTTATATTACAATTGATTAACATATTAATAATTATAACTTTATATTATTTACATTTTAATATGATAATTATTAATAATGTATTAAATTTTATATTACAATTAATTAACATATTAATAATCATAACTTTATATTATTCACATTTTAATAAAATAATCACATTTTAAATTAATAATAATAAATCAGATCCGTTTTTGTACTTAAAGGTAATTTTTGAAATTTGCAACTACATTATCAACAAAGTGTTAGTTTAACAAACAACACAATGTTATTTTCACTGCAACTTAAACAACATTTTACAATGCATACCAAATACCACAATGTTACTTTCCCTGGAATTTAATTTCCAGTAATCACTTTCTTAAGAATCACTTTGCACTGCAACCACTTTACATGTAAAGTACCAAACACCACCTAAGTGTGTGTGGTTTAGTTTTAGTAACAACAGCCATGAAATCAACAATTTTCTTTGTCACGACCCTTTTTATCCATTTCATCTAAAAATCATGTGAGACCCCGTATATGTATAAGGGTATATATGTACATAGAAGTGTAAATAGAGTTGTACTATGAATTCATGAGTGAAGTATATGTGATGTAAGTTCATAAGTAATGTACACACTTGTAATGAGAGTGGTAATCGTACATACAAGTTCATTATGTATGAATGTGTAGAAATGGACTTAAACATGTGGAGAATGTGTGTAGAATGGATTATGAATAGTTTGGTAAAATGGAAGTAGAATTGCATAAGATGTGCACTTCCATTTTTGTTTATATTAAGTACCATTGGTCATACAAAGATTCTACACAAGTTTTAATGTGTATGAAGTGAGGATGGATGCCATTTTCAAGTCTCAAAGATGAATGAATGAGGAAATGATCATGGTAGCAAATTAAGGATGTTTGGTAAGTGTTGTTGCAGAGGAACTGCAGAAAATCTGGAAATTTTGAAGGGCAGATCGATCTCATGGGATGAGAGATCGATCTGGAAGAGCCAGAATGCTCTTATTTGGGCAAAAGAATAGAACAGATCGATCTCCAATGGACCAGATCGATCTCCTTAACTCTCTGTTTGGGAGCAGAATGATCTCATGCTTCGACAGATCGATCTCATGCCTCGACAGATCGATCTCATGCTTCGACAGATCGATCTCAGGCTTAAAAATATCGTGAATAAGAGGGATTTTAAGGGACCAGATCGATCTCCTCTTGGACCAGATCGATCTCCTCAAGCTAATTCTATATAAGGAGTGCTGGAAATCAGAAAATTTCGGAAAAAACACAAACCTTCCACTTTCAACCCAAAAACCTAACATTTTCTCTCAAAAATCAGCCATTTTCAGTGAGGTTTGAAGAGAGACCATTAGAGGCAAAGTTGTTCCTATCAAAGAGAAGAACAACATAGTTGGAAGGCATTTTCCCATTGTCGATATTGAAGAAGTTAAGAGCATTACCATTTGGAGCAAGAGGAGAAATCAAATTGGGTAAGATTCTAACACTCCAACTATGGTGCATTATTTATTTAAGTGATTTTGGAGTTGTTTGGCATGAGTATGGATGGTTAGAAACTATCTAGAATGCATTGGAATGATTTTGACCTAGAAGTGGTTTAGTGTGAGAAAGTGGAATGTATGGAGATTAATGATGAAAGAGATATGTAAAAGTTATTTATAGAGTTGTGGTATGATTTTAAGATGTGGTTAGTGGATAAATTGTGAGACTTACCTAAAAGAGGTAAAATGTGGATTAAGGCATTTGGAAAATGCATAAGTGGAAAATATTAACTAGTGAGGTCAATTATGGGTTAAATACATTAACTCAATCGATTTAATGAATGAATCGCAGCTTCCGAGGATACGTCGAGGCGAGTTGGGCCAAGAGCGTGAGAAGCTAAAAGGAAAGGAGTCACACCAAGTAAATCAAGGTAAGGGAATTGTGTGGACTCCTAGAGATATTTGTACGCAATTTGGGCGCTTAAATGTTTTGCTAGAATGCATGAGAATAGGAAATGATGTTGGGTGATTGAAGGGTAAAAGTTGGGAGTTTGAGAAATGTGCATGAAA
Source organism: Firmiana major (assembly GCA_033439115.1). Taxonomy (NCBI): domain Eukaryota; kingdom Viridiplantae; phylum Streptophyta; class Magnoliopsida; order Malvales; family Malvaceae; genus Firmiana; species Firmiana major. Next base: position 7,254,467 of record CM065912.1, read on the forward strand.
ACAAAAGCATATTGCTTTGAAAATCATGTTTTATTGCTTTTTAGCAAATAATTGGTATGTTGGCCAACATTGAAATGATTTGCAAAAGAAATGAGTGTGTTTTGGTTTTGTTAACCATATTTTGCAAGTTTTGAGCCACCTACATGATTTCGTGAGTATGAAAGAGTGCAAGAGGCACTAGTTTTCACATGGATTTCATAATTGTTTTGGCATTGTGCTCAAGTTTGTCTCGCACTGGATGCCCACCTTGTATGTTGCCTTGTTTGGAGCTTCGAGTAGACTGGGTGTCACATCTATTAAATAGGCTCACACGTGCATTGTTTTGACATGATTAATTAGCCGTGTTAGGAGCTTCGGATAGACAAGAGGTCGCCCCGATTAAATAGGCTCACACGTGCGTTTGATATGTGGCGTGATATGATGTGTTGAATTGGGTCCACGGAGTACGTCGTACCGTGCATGTAGCATGGAGTACATTGTACCGTGTTGAGTGGTGATGTGCCATCTTCGGACGAGATCTGCTATGGACCGGCGGGTAGGATTTGACCCACCTCCCGTGTGGAAGCAGATGGTTGTGATATCCCGCACACCTGATCCGTGTAGCCGGTATCATAGGTTATGTACATAGGCCTTGAGGTTATTACCTACTGTTGAACTGCCTATCTCACATGTCTACTACTATTTGAGATTAAATCCATGTTTGAAATGATTGTGGGTCAGGAAAGCCCGAGGGATGGGCCGAGACCTGACCAGTGATGAATTGATTTGTTAATGGTTTTTAAAGTGCAAGGATGCATGATGTTTAATGCCATGCTTTATTGTGAAAATGCATGATGTTTAATGCCATGCTTTTATTGTGAATTATGCATGATGATTTATACCATGCTTTGAGTTGAAATGTGCACTGAATTTTAAATAGCATGAATGCTTTACATACCATTAACACAATCATACACTCATGTTTTGAGATAAACAATGAATTAAATGCTTTTGAGCATGGCATCACGATCACGTAGATAGTGCAGTATCTACCTGTTCGCATGATTGCCTTACTGAGCGTGTGGTTTGCTCACCCCCCTTATTTTCCCCTCTCTACAGAGATTTGAGTATAGATTGAGCGTGACTGGAGGCGTTCCCTTTTTGGTAATCCGCTGCATCCCATCGCTAAAGGTATACACACTTGGATTATTTTGTATCTAAACTAGACATAGCACAGTAGCATTTTGTATGTAACTCCTGAGGATGTAAAACAATGTAAACACATGTAACAACTCTGATATATATACATTTATACAAGTGTTTACTCATAAATAGTGTTTCAAATTGAATTGGTATGGTGGAGTGAGTTAGACGTCGACACACAGCCCAACTGTTAAGTGTGTGGTTGTTCACGATCGAGGAAGGATGATTAAGGATTGATGCATGAAAATGCGAAAAATTTGTACGTATTTTGGTAAGTTGAGGGTCGTGACAGAAGTTGGTATCAGAGCTCGAGTTGGTTTGACGTGTGTCGTGTCTAAAATACTTAATAAGTTGAAAAAATTACATCCCCAAGTTACTGTGCTTGTTTAGATACAAATTGTGTATGTCGATGGGTTGACTAAGTAATTGGTTGTGAATGTAGGGAACTGAGTAAGTATGCCTAATACCAGTCGCAGTAGAGGGATGAGAGCACAGGCTCGAGGCCGTAGAGGTAGGCCTGGAGGTCGTGTTGAGCCAGAAACACACGAGGCTCAGGAGAATGTTAAGGTGGAGGCTGATGTTGAGCACGCTCCACAGGGTCCAGAGGAGAGGCCCGAGAGTACTGAGGCTCGCTTCGAGAGGATTGAGCTGAGCATTGAGATGATTGTGGAGTTGGTCACCCAATCTTTATCTGGAGTTGGCGGTAGACAGAGTCCCGCTACACAGGGTGATGCCGAGCAGACGGCAGCTCCTGAGGCACGAGCAAGGGAAGCCCAGAGGCCACAGACGACAGATACCCCACCCACACAGAATGTGCCTACGTCGGTTGCTATGCCAGGCAGTAGAGGTTAGGGATATGGATGTGATTTGGATAGACTGCGGCAGTTCCAGAAGTTTGGACCGCCATCTTTCAGTGGAGTAAAGGACCCAGTAGCGGCTGAGGATTGGATCAATGAGATCGAGAAATTATATGGGTTCTTTGAGTGCACTACTACCGAGATGGTAGCATTTGTTGCTTTTATGCTGAAGGGATCAGTAGAACATTGGTGGAAATCCACCAGGCCTATTTTGAGAGCCCGGCATACTGAGATCAGCTGGGATGTATTTCTAGAGGCCTTCCGGAGACAGTATGTCCCGGATACCGCAAAGCAAAAGCTAAAGATTGCATTTTTGGGACTGACCCAAGGGAGCAGGACTGTGGATGAGTATGAGACTGCTTTTATATCCCTGGGTAGGTATGATCCCAACACGATGGATAATGAGGTCGAGAAGATCCAAAAGTTTGTGGATGGATTGAGACCGACCATCAGGTCTAGATTGGTTCCCCTGGATATACCGACCTATAAGGAGGCAGTGCGCAGGGCGCAATTATGTGAACAAGATGTTGATAGAATCGCCTCGGAGTTTGGAAAGGTTGGTAAGATGAGGGACAGAGATAAGAAGAGACCTATGATGGATAGAGGCTTCAGCTATAAAGGAAGCAAGAGATTCTCTGGAAAGAGGTCGAGAATTGATGAGATCCGAGAGAGGACAGTTGATACTCCCATGTATCCGGCCATTGCTCCAGTTAAGGGAATCGTGATTGGAGGACCACGGCCTACTACAGAACAGTGTGGCAAGTGTGGTAGGTACCACGGTACTCGACCATGTTATGGACCTCAGGTTGTATGCTTCAGATGTGGGAAGCCAGGGCACATAATCAGAGATTGCCCAGAGATGATAGAGAGAGCCCCACAGAAGGGCAAGGAGCCAGAGAGAGCTCCAGTTGGTACAGCTGCTCCGAGGAGGAGGGCTACAGCTGAGGAAAAGGGGAAGCAAGCAGTGGGTGTAAGCAGAGGATGAGTGCAAGCACTGGACCAGGACACTGCAGATCAGTCATCGGATGTGGTAAAAGGTACCATCCAAATCTTTGATTTAGAAGCATATGTACTGTTTGATCCTGGTGCCACGCATTCCTTTATTTCGCCATCCTTTGCATGTAAATTGTTGAAGCATGTAAAACCCACGCTGCTTGATAAGATGTTGTTGATATCTACCCCTATGAATGATAGTCAGTTGACTGAGCATATATATAGGGATTGTAAAATGAAGATAGGAGGTAAAGAGATGGCAGCCGATTTAATTTTATTAAACATGAGTGATTTTGATGTGATCCTAGGAATGGATTGGTTGGCTGCCAATCATGTTGTTATGGATTGTCATGAAAAAACTTTGATGTTTCCAAAGATAGACAATCTTGTAGTTAATTTTGTGAAATGAAATTAAAGAACATGATTTTTATAAGTGTGATGAGTATAATCTTGATACATGATGTATGAAAGATAAATTTGATTTCATTTATGTGATGTGATGATTTATGATACTAATGGTGGAAAGAATAATGTGAAGTATTCATCGCTTTTGTGATTGAGACGGATAAGGCACGTCCAGAATTGGAAGACATACCCGTGGTTAGGGAATTTCCAGATGTCTTTCCGGATGAGTTACCAGGGTTACCTCCAGATAGGGAGATGGAGTTTGGTATAGATTTGCCACCTGGTACAGAGCCGATGTCCAAGCCACCATACAGAATGGCTCAAGTTGAGTTAGAGGAGTTAAGGAAACAATTACAAGAGTTGCTGGAGAAGGGGTTCATCTGGCCGAGCGTCTCACCTTGGGGAGCACCGGTTCTGTTTGTAAGGAAGAAGGATGGAAGCCTCCGACTGTGTATAGACTACCGGTTGTTGAATAAGGCCACCATCAAGAATAAGTATCCCCTCCCACGTATCGATGATTTGTTGGATCAGTTTAAGGGAGCGCAGGTCTTTTCCAAGATAGATCTGAGATCAGGGTACCATCAGTTGAAGATACGAGATGGAGATATACCCAAGACAGCTTTTCGCACCCGGTATGGACATTATGAGTTTATGGTTATGCCATTCGGGTTGACGAATGCTCCCGCAGCTTTTATGTATTTGATGAATGAGGTATTCCACCAGTACTTGGATCGATTTGTTATTGTGTTTATTGATGATATACTGGTGTATTCAAGGTCTAGAGAGGAACATGAAAGGCATTTAAGGATAGTGCTACAAACCCTCCGAGAGAAGAAGTTGTACGCTAAACTCAGTAAGTGCGACTTTTGGTTGGAACAGATCTCTTTTCTGGGTCACATAGTATCGAAGGATGGAGTATCAGTGGACCCATCTAAGATTGAGGCCGTAGTTCAGTGGCAGAGACCCCAGACAGTGACAGAGATCAGAAGTTTCCTGGGTTTAGCTGGGTATTACCGAAGGTTTGTAGAGGGATTTTCGAGGTTAGCTACTCCATTGACACGTCTCACAAGGAAAAATGTAGAGTTTATTTGGGACAAAAAGTGTGAAGACAGTTTTGAGGAGTTGCAAAGGAGATTAACTACAGCTCCAATACTCACTATTCCTACCAGCTCAGGAGGTTTCTCAGTGTATGCAGATGCTTCACACCTAGGACTGGGCTGTGTATTGATGCAGGATGGGAAGGTAGTAGCCTATGGATCAAGACAGTTAAAGGATCATGAGAGGAACTACCCGACCCATGACTTGGAGTTGGCAGCGGTGGTGTTTGCGCTGAAGATATGGAGCCACTACCTCTATGGTGAGAGCTTTCAGATTTATACAGATCATAAGAGCCTTAAGTACCTGTTCTCACAGAAAGAGTTGAACATGAGACAGAGGAGATGGCTCGAGCTATTAAAGGATTATGATTGTGAAATCCTATACCACCCGGGTAAAGCAAATGTGGTTGCTGATGCATTGAGTAGGAAGCATCTCGGGATGGTATCATTTATGATGGTCAGGGAACACGAGCTGTTGGAACAGTTCACGAACCTCAGTTTGGATATGATCTCGCCTGACGCTGATAGTAGATTTATAATAGCTAGCCTGCAGTTGGAACCGGATCTGGTAGATCGAATCCGACAGGCTCAGCGAGTTGATCAGCAGTGTAGTGATATTGTCGGGCAGATACAGAAGGGTATAGAGACGGACTTTGGGTTGAGTTCGGATGGATTGTTGAGGTTCAGAGGTAGGATATGTGTTCCTGATGACGTAGAGATCAGAAGGTTGATCCTGACAGAAGCTCACTCATCGAAGTATACGATACATCCAGGGGGTACCAAAATGTATCAAAACCTTCGAAAGGTTTATTGGTTGTCGGGAATGAAAAAGCACATTGCTGAATATGTTGCTAAGTGTCTCGTTTATCAGCAGGTGAAGGTAGAGCATTAGAAGCCTACAGGGTTATTGCAGCCTCTACTGATACCGACATGGAAGTGGGAGCATGTCACCATGGATTTTGTGATGGGATTACCGAGGACCCAGAGAGGTCATGATGCCATATGGGTGATTGTGGATCGGTTGACGAAATCAACCCATTTTCTAGCTATGAGAGCTACCGATACTCTGAGCCAGTTAGCGAACCTATATGTGGGCGAGATAGTGAGGCTACATGGAATTCCAGTGAGCGTTGTTTCTGATAGGGATGCCCGCTTCACTTCCCACTTTTGGGAACATTTTCAGGAAGCGATGGGGACCCAGTTGAATTTTAGCACCGCGTTTCATCCTCAGACAGATGGTCAGTCAGAGAGGACTATACAGACCCTGGAGGACATGTTGAGAGTGTGTGCATTGGATTTTGGAGGCTCCTGGGATGACCATTTGCCACTCGCAGAGTTCGCGTATAATAACAGTTTTCATGCGAGTATCGGGATGGCACCATATGAGGCATTGTATGGGCGTAGATGCCATTCCCCTATTGGATGGGAAGAGGTTGGTGACAGACAGATCTTTGCTCCCGACTTGGTTAGACAAGCCTCTGAGGACGTCCAATTGATATGTGAGAGGTTACGGACAGCTCAGAGCAGGCAAAAGAGTTATGCTGACAAGAGACGGAGACCACTAGAGTTTGAGGTGGGTGAGTCAGTGTTTCTGAAAGTTTCCCCTTCGAAGGGAATTATGAGATTTGGGAAGAAGGGAAAGTTGAGCCCTCGATATATAGGGCCATTTGAGATACTTGATAAGGTGGGAGACAAGGCGTATAGATTGGCATTGCCACCAGAGTTGGCAAGTGTGCATAACGTCTTCCACGTATCCATGTTGAGGAAGTATCACCCGGACCCGACACATGTGATAAGATATGAGCCTTTGGAGCTCAATGAGGGTATGACCTATGTTGAGAAGCCAGTTCGGGTATTGGACAGAAAAGAGAAAGTGCTGAGGACAAAGACAATTCCCTTGGTGAAGATACTTTGTCAACATCACACTGTGGAAGAAGCCACATGGGAATTGGAGAGTTTGATGCGGGAGAGGTATCCCGAGTTGTTCACAGAATAATTGGTTCCAATTTGGAGGACCAAATTTTCTAAGTGGGGGAGAATGTGAGACCCCGTATATGTATAAGGGTATATATGTACATAGAAGTGTAAATAGAGTTGTACTATGAATTCATGAGTGAAGTATATGTGATGTAAGTTCATAAGTAATGTACACACTTGTAATGAGAGTGGTAATCGTACATACAAGTTCATTATGTATGAATGTGTAGAAATGGACTTAAACATGTGGAGAATATGTGTAGAATGGATTATGAATAGTTTGGTAAAATGGAAGTAGAATTGCATAAGATGTGTACTCCCATTTTTGTTTATATTAAGTACCATTGGTCATACAAAGATTCTACACAAGTTTTAATGTGTATGAAGTGAGGATGGATGCCATTTTCAAGTCTCAAAGATGAATGAATGAGGAAATGATCATGGTAGCAAATTAAGGATGTTTGGTAAGTGTTGTTGCAGAGGAACTGCAAAAAATCTGGAAATTTTGAAGGGCAGATCGATCTCATGGGATGAGAGATCGATCTGGAAGAGCCAGAATGCTCTTATTTGGGCAAAAGAATAGAACAGATCGATCTCCAATGGACCATATCGATCTCCTTAACTCTCTGTTTAGGAGCAGATCGATCTCATGCTTCGACAGATCGATCTCATGCCTCGATAGATCGATCTCATGCTTCGACAGATCGATCTCAGGCTTAAAAATGTCGTGAATAAGAGGGATTTTAAGGGACCAGATCGATCTCCTCTTGGACCAGATCGATCTCCTCAAGCTAATTCTATATAAGGAGTGCTGGAAATCAGAAAATTTCGGGAAAAACACAAACCTTCCACTTTCAACCCAAAAACCAAACATTTTCTCTCAAAAATCAGCCATTTTCAGTGAGGTTTGAAGAGAGACCATTAGAGGCAAAGTTGTTCTATCAAAGAGAAGAACAACATAGTTGGAAGGCATTTTCCCATTGTCGATATTGAAGAAGTTAAGGGCATTACCATTTGGAGCAAGAGGAGAAATCAAATTGGGTAAGATTCTAACACTCCAACTATGGTGCATTATTTATTTAAGTGATTTTGGAGTTGTTTGGCATGAGTATGGATGGTTAGAAACTATCTAGAATGCATTGGAATGATTTTGACCTAGAAGTGGTTTAGTGTGAGAAAGTGGAATGTATGGAGATTAATGATGAAAGAGATATGTAAAAGTTATTTATAGAGTTGTGGTATGATTTTAAGATGTGGTTAGTGGATAAATTGTGAGACTTACCTAAAAGAGGTAAAATGTGGATTAAGGCATTTGTAAAATGCATAAGTGGATAATATTGACTAGTGAGGTCAATTATGGGTTAAATACATTAACTCAATTGATTTAATGAATGAATCGCAGCTTCCGAGGATACGCCGAGGCGAGTTGGGCCAAGAGCGTGAGAAGCTAAAAGGAAAGGAGTCACCCCAAGTAAATCGAGGTAAGGGAATTGTGTGGACTCCTAGAGATATTTGTGCGCAATTTGGGCGCTTAAATGTATTGCTAGAATGCATGAGAATAGGAAATGATGTTGGGTGATTGAAGGGTAAAAGTTGGGAGTTTGAGAAATATGCATGAAAACAAAAGCATATTGCTTTGAAAATCATGTTTTATTGCTTTTTACCAAATAATTGGTAGGTTGGCTAACATTGAAATGATTTGCAAAAGAAATGAGTGTGTTTTGGTTTTGTTAACCATATTTTGCAAGTTTTGAGCCACCTACATGATTTCGTGAGTATGAAAGAGTGCAAGAGGCACTAGTTTTCACATGGATTTCATAATTGTTTTGGCATTGTGCTCGAGTTTGTCTCGCACTGGATGCCCACCTTGTATGTTGCCGTGTTTGGAGCTTCGAGTAGACTGGGTGTCACATCGATTAAATAGGCTCACACGTGCATTGTTTTGACATGATTAATTAGCCGTGTTAGGAGCTTCGGATAGACAAGAGGTCGCCCCGATTAAATAGGCTCACACGTGCGTTTGAGATGTGGCGTGATATGATGTGTTGAATTGGGTCCAAGAGTACGTCGTACCGTGCATATAGCATGGAGTACATTGTACCGTGTTGAGTGGTGATGTGCCATCTTCGGACGAGATCTGCTATGGACCGGCGGGTAGGATTTGACCCACCTCCCGTGTGGAAGCAGATGGTGGTGATATCCCGCACACCTGATCCGTGTAGCCGGTATCACAGGTTATGTACATAGGCCTTGAGGTTATTACCTATTGTTGAACTGCCTATCTCACATGTCTACTACTATTTGAGATTAAATCCATGTTTGAAATGATTGTGGGTCAGGAAAGCCCGAGGGATGGGCCGAGACCTGACCAGTGACAAATTGATTTGTTAATGGTTTTTAAAGTGCACGGATGCATGATGTTTAATGCCATGCTTTATTGTGAAAATGCATGATGTTTAATGCCATGCTTTTATTGTGAATTATGCATGATGATTTATACCATGCTTTGAGTTGAAATGTGCACTGAATTTTAAATAGCATGAATGCTTTACATACCATTAACACAATCATACACTCATGTTTTGAGATAAACAATGAATTAAATGCTTTTGAGCATGGCATCACGATCACGTAGATAGTGCAGTATCTACCTGTTCGCATGATTGCCTTACTGAGCGTGTGGTTTGCTCACCCCCTTATTTTCCCCTCTCTACAGAGATTTGAGTATAGATTGAGCGTGACTGGAGGCGTTCCCTTTTTGGTAATCCGCTGCATCCCATCGCTAAAGGTATACACACTTGGATTATTTTGTATCTAAACTAGACATAGCACAGTAGCATTTTGTATGTAACTCCTGAGGATGTAAAACAATGTAAACACATGTAACAACTCTGATATATATACATTTATACAAGTGTTTACTCATAAATAGTGTTTCAAATTGAATTGGTATGGTGGAGTGAGTTAGACGTCGACACACAGTCCAACTGTTAAGTGTGTGGTTGTTCACGATCGAGGAAGGATGATTAAGGATTGATGCATGAAAATGCGAAAAATTTATACGTATTTTGGTAAGTTGAGGGTCGTGACAAATCACTACAAATTTTTCGCTTTATTCGTTAACTTACCCGGTTGCGAACAACCCTCACAAATACAGTTGGGTTGTGAGCCAGTAATAATCATCATTTTCCATCTATTTTCCAATTAATCAAAAGCATTTTCATACATTTGAAAGTTAAGTTAAATGCTTATACATGACATGTTTTCTAACATTTACATCCCCCATATTACAATTCAAAATGGTTACTGTGCCTTTACATGTTTAGATACAAAAAGAATCCCTGTATGTATACTTCTTGGCGATAGAGAGCAGCGGATGTCCCAATACTACACCTCAGTCCTCACTGGGCTACTATGTGAGCTTTATAGAGGGGAAAAATGAATGGGATGAGCAACCACACGCTCAGTAAGGCAATAATGCAAGCATGATAGATAACCACACTATCTACATGCTTATAGTGTTATGTGTAAAATCATCATTATCCAAAGCATGAGGAAACATTAAAACTATGCCACATGTATATACAAATATCATGTACTGAAAACATAAGAATAGGCATGTAAGACATGGAAAAGATCAACATGTAAAACCTCTCATGCTTATCATCATTAAAACTTATCATAAGAAAGAAACTCAACATAAAACATACCTCAGGATTCATCACTTTCTCAAAACACGTTAAATCTCATCACAAGTAGAAATATCATTTCTTTAAACACAATCCCACAAGGCTCGACCCCTCCCTCGGGTCTACCTTGGAAAACAAAATCATACTCAGTGTACAAAACCTGTGATATCATGTGAGACAGGCGGTCATGGTAAACTAAGGACTATGTTGGCCAACTATGTCATAATCATCCCAGACCACACGAATTTTGGTGTGCGGGGCATCATGCTGGAACGAAGGTGGGTTAGTTCTTCGCCAGACTTTTAAATCAACATCACAACCACGCGGTACAACGTACTTAATGTAATCTACGCGGCACAACGTACTCCTCGGACCCATATCATGGTTGGACGTGCCAGCTGTAGGTCTTATCTACCCCATGCCATGCGTAACCTACTCAGTCTCAAGTGCGCGTGCGAGCATCTCGTTTTAATGTAAGAGAGTCTTCCCACTGAACAGAGACTCCCCACCCCGCTAGGCTTGAGGATGTTGGCCTTGAGGATCTTACCATCTCTACGGCTCATACATACCACAGTGTAAAAATCCAGTGCGAGCGAAACTCTAGCATGATTTCATGCATCATCAGTAAATATCCTCGTACAAGCAACACTCCGGTACGACTTTTTGCATAACAAATAATGAAGAAATCACATACGAGCATAGCTCCAGTACGATTATATGCATAAGTAAGTCAAGGAAAACCCACGTATGAGCTATCAGCTCCAGTACGGCATATAAAACATCATTGACTCAAAATATGGTGCGAGCTAAGCTCCAGCACGTTTCATACAATTTGAAATCATCAAAATCCAGTGCGAGCAAGGCTCCAACATGATTTAACTCACGTAAATATGATAGGCGACTCTTTTTCAACGAAACACTCACAACAAACCAATGTTAGCACCTCACTTGTGCTATTTCACAAAATCATGAAATCACTAGCCAGCCTATCCGTCAATTTACTTAAACCAAAGCAATGTTTTCCGTAAAAATGTCAAAACATGTGATTTATGCAATTATTAGCCTTACTATACCCTTTTGTAAGATTACTTCGAAACCAAATCATATACATTCATACAGATCGTAAAATTCTCCTCTAAGTAACCAAACATTTGCAAAGCCCTATATACACCCACAAAGTACGTGTAGCTATCTCTATATACTCACAAAATTTTCTTACCTAGAATCGCGTCGAATGAATCCACTTCCTCAGTGCTGCTGGTTTGTGCAGTTCGATTTGCCTCCAACGAAGTCTCTGGGACTGCAGAAAATGATACGTCACATCAAGTCGGTCAACTATAACACAATTCTTGTGTTTACTATAGTTGATTCGACCTATAGTTTTCATTATTACTTATAAGGCCTCTCGTCCTTTTAAGTCCGTTTTGATCGCTTTATTAGTTTCTCGAGAGTCTATTGATTCATACTAAATCGATATTAAGCTCGTACTGTCTTCTGGTTCATCATTTACTTCACTACGGTAATTTATTAAACACCTCATATACTCATTTTCATAACTTGTCAAATCTCACAATGTAGTTTCATTCAATCATCTCAAAATCTTGCATATTACTTCACTAATACCTTAGCACAATCCATTTATCACCAACTCACCCATATCACATTTTCTCACACTAGACTCATTCTAGGTTACACTTGTTCCATTACATTCTAGGTAGTTTCTATCATCAATACATACACCCATCTACTCACAACAATAACTAGATAAATATATCTTGAGTTTGGTGTATTAGAAACTCACCTAGCTTGATTTCTTTTTTGCTCCAAATAAGAACACTCCTTTGCTCCTTCAATCCAACCACTGGAGTATTGATTCCAAGTTATGTTGTTCTTCTCTTTATAATGAACAACTTTGTTCTAATAGCCTTTTCTCAAATCTTTGTGAAAATGTGATGGTTTTTAGAGTTAGAAAGCTAGATTTAAGATTGAAAATGGAAGAAATGAAGTTGTTTCCCATGAAATGCAGATCCAACTGCTCTATTTTTATAGGAATGGCTTGATGGGATCGATTTGCATAGGGTTGAGATCGATCTGGCCTTGCTTGAATTCTACAGTTTCTCGACATTTTGTAGGCAGGGGATCGATCTGTTTGTTGCTTGAGATCGATTTGTCATGTTGCATGAGATCGATCTGCTCAATGTAACAGGATCGATTTGTTTCAGGCAGAAAGTTTAGGGGATCGATCTGGCCTTAAGAGGAGATCAATTTGGTCCAGCCTGAGACTAATAGAGATCGATCTGCTTGAGTGAGGGATCGATCTCCCTCTTGCAAAATGCTTGGTATTATGTTCTCCAGGCTATGAGATTGATCTCTCCTTGCATGGGATCGATCTGGCCTTCATCCTGCATCATTTTTGCTGTAATTTTCCCAGTTAAATTCTTATTTAAACCATTTGATATCCATTTTGCAATTTATTCACACTTAGAACTTACAAACATCCATTTCTTGTAATTTATATGTAATGTAACTTGTCTGTATATTCAAATAGTCATATACATTACATAAAAATTACGGGTCTTACATTCCTCTCCTCCTTCAAGAAATTTGGTCCTCCAAATTAGAACCAAGTTAACCTGAGAACAACTCCGGGTATTTCTCTTGCATCATACTTTCCAATTCCCACGTAGCTTCTTCCGGAGTGTGATATTGCTAAAGAACTTTCACCAAAGAAATCGTCTTTGACCTCAACACCTTCACTTTCTTATCCAATATCTAAACTCGCTTCTCAACATACGTCATACACTCATTGAGCTCTAGTGGCTCATATCTTATCACATGTGTTGGGTCCGGGTGGTACTTCCGGAGCATAGAGACGTGGAAGATGTTATGAACACTTGCTAAGTCTGGTGGCAACACCAACCTATAAGCCTTGTATCCCACTCTTTCCAAAATCTCAAAGGGTCTGATATACCGAGGGCTTAACTTTCCCTTCTTACCAAACCTCGTAATCCTTTTTGAGGGAGAAACTCTCAAAAATATTGATTCACCCACAACAAACTCTAATGGTCTCCTTCTCCAGTCGCATAACTCTTTTACCGACTCTGAGCTATCCGTAATCTCTCACTTATCAGCTAGACATCCTTAGAGGCTACATGTGTTTACATTACTTTACATCTTCAATGATTACATTCAAAATGCTACTGTGCTATGGAAAGTTTAGATACAAAATTATACAAGTGTGTATACCTTTCGTGATGGGATGCAACGGTACAAAAAGAAACCTCCAGTCGCCCTTAGTCTATACTCAGTGCTCTGTAGAGAGGGAAAAATAAGGGGGTGAGCAAACAACACGCTCAGTAAGGCAATCATGCAAACATGTAGATACTGCACTATCTATGTGATCGTGATGCCATGCTCAAAACCATACAATTTCTCATCACACCTAAAAAAGCATTAGTTCATACTTGTATTAATGCCATGTAAAGCAAATCATGCTATTTTGTTCAGTGTACAAATCAAATTCAAAGCATGGAATAACCATCATGCATATCTCATAAATAAGGCATGGAAAACCATCATGCGTAAGTGCACTTCAAAGCCATTATCATACTTTCTCAAGCAAATCATGTTATTTAGTTCAGTGCACAAATCAAGTTCAAAGCATGGAAAACCATCATGCGTGTGTGTACTTTAAATCCATTATCATGCTTTCTCATCTTAATAAAATTAACACTTGTTAGGACTCAGCCCCTCCCTCAGATTGTCCTGACTCACAATATACTTCAAAACATGGATTCATTCATAAATAAGAGACATGTGAGATAGGCAATATAATAAGGGAAATTTGCTCTAGGACTATAGCCTTATCTTGTGATCCCAGGCTACACTGATCAGGTGTGCGAGGTATCAACTCTATCTGCTTCCACACGGGAGGTGGGTTATGTCCAGCCCACCGATCCATAGTAGATCTCAACATCGTCCGAAGATGACATATCACAATCTCAACATGGTACAACGTACTCCATGCTACCTGCACAGTACAACGTACTTCGTGGACCCATATCAACACATCATATCATGCCACATCTCAAAATGCACGTGCGAGCCTATTTAATCGGTGTGACACCTTGTCTACCCGAAGCTTCTAGCACGACTATCAACATGTCATAAAACCACTTGCTAGTAATCTCAAGCACGACAACAAGTATGGTGGACATCTAATGCGAGCTATGCTCCATCACCATGTCAAAACCAGTATAAAGTCTGTACAAGCTAAGGTCCAGCACAACATCATAGAAATCCATGTAAAAACTAGTGAGAGCTAAGCTCCAGCACTCATGCGCATAAAAACACAGCAAATCTTGTGCGAGTCATGCTCTAGCACGCTTTCATTCTCACAAAATCCATGTAAGTGGCTCAATCCTTTGCAAAGCATGATTATAAACCAAATCAAATCATTTCTTTTGCAAATCATTTCAAATGTTAGCCAACCTACCCATCACTTTGCTAAAAAGCAATAAAACATGATTTTTCAAGCATCATGCTTTTGTTTTCATGCACATTCTCAAAACCCAACTCTTTGCCCTTCAATCACACATTTCATTTCCTATTACCACATGCATTTTAGAAAAGATAATGTGCCCAAAATGCACACAGATATCTCTAAGAGTCCACACAATTCCCTTCTCTCTATTCACTCGGGGTGCGACTCTCTTCCTCTTAGGCTTTGGCTCAACTTGCTCTGGGTGTATCCTTGGAAGATGCAATTCATTCACAATCATTTGAGTTAATTTGCTAACACACATTTTGACTTCAACTAGTCAATATATTTCATTGAGCCTATTGCGTTAAGTTTGACCCATTTTGCATTTGGCCATCATCAAGCTATTTCCAACCAATTTGTAACGACCATTGACCCTTGAAAATCGGGATAAATTTTTTTTTTTGAATTTAATTTACCCACTTACTCCCTTATTCAATTAGGTTGTATTCTTGTGCAATGTCAAAACACTTTTCATAATTCTTTACTCGTAATTATAATTAATTTCCATACTTCAGCTTATATGACCGATAGAAATTTCGACAGCATAACGGCTTATATATGAGCTTACCCACCTGCAATTCAGTTGTTTTCGACAATCCTAGATATCCACAACTGCCAAGCATGCTTTCCAACAATCCTAGATATCTACAACTACCAAGCATACTTTCCCAATCCACTCTTACAACTCAATATATCGATATTGATTAATACTAATCATCTTACAATCTAATCCCAAGAATCATATTCTTTACATCATTTCCTTACAAATTACATCCCAACAAAATATTTCTATTATATGTGTCTGTACATACAGATATGTCTGGTATAGGAATGTAAATGTATACCTTTCTGCATGTACAAAAAGTAGCCTATGGTAGCTCTTCCCACCAGCCTACGTCGTGTATGCGGCAGGTAGCGTCTATAGATACACTGCAAAGAATCTGAAGGTAGAGGGGTGAGCTTTGGGGAAAAGCCCAGTAAGATAATACTCTTAAAGCAGTTCTGATATATAAAAAACATTTGAAGTTATTCAAAGAACGAAACTTAATGCAATACATAAACTTCCATTTCATGCGTAATCATCATAAAGCATGCGTGTCTTTAAAACAAATCACATGTTTAACCGTTTTACAACTTTTCATAAATCTTTCATGAACATGTCATAAATCATTTCGTAAACATTTCATGAATATTTCATAGTCATTTCGTAAACATTTCATGCATATTTCATAATCATTTCATAAACATTTCATGAATATTTCATAATCATTTCGTAAACATTTCATGCATATTTCATAATCATTTCGTAAACATCTCACAAATATTTCATAATCATTTCGTAAACATTTCATGCATATTTCATAATCATTTCATAAACATTTCATGAATATTTCATAATCATTTCATAAACATTTCATGCATATTTCATAATCATTTCATAAACATTTCATGAAGCATATCGGTCGTAACCAATTTTCATATATATCATGAAAACACGTATTCATTCATCATAGTTGATTTTCATAATCAAATCAAGGAGAATAGGCTATAACTAAGTCATGCGATACGTGTCATTCTCCGTGGAGAGTCATCATACCAATGGCCATGGTAAGGGGGGGCTGTAGACTGGATCAGGTTCGTACAGCAATAATAATTTTAAACATGGGTAGTATTTTCTTATTTCTTATCATATACTAGCACATAGCTAGGGCACGGGCACCTATGGCACTCACCGTGTGGGAAACATTCATGAGTGCTGCGCGGGCACGAGATACTACCAATACATCATCATAAACCACAAGTAGCATGACATCTTCCACATAGGTTGAGTCAAGTGCTAAAGGGGCCAACGTACCGGCACCCCAAGTGGTGTAGCCGGAACACCACAAAAAGTAACCATGCATGAAGCCTATAGTCTCAAAACAGAGTTTCCAAAATCTTTCTTGGGTTTTATAACTCATAAACTCATATCGAGTAATAAAATCGAATTCCTTGAAATCTGAAAACTCTTTCATAAAACCAAAAGACTGTGTGGCACTGTGCACCCGCAGGACTTAAGAGGTGGCCCCCATAATCCCCTTTCGAAAACAAATTTTTTTTCTTACATACTTTTGAAATTGTCGAAAGTTTCTTTAACAATATGGATATAAAAACATAAATAAATGTAAAACATCCATACACTTCATACCTTAGGAAATTCATTTCACAACATGGAAAGTACTCGGGAAACATTTCGACAAATTAAAAAATGCTTCGTAAGTATGAAAGCATTGATAAATCATTTCAAATCATATGCTCTTTCATAAAATCGTTTATCGGTGAAACAAAAAATGTATTATCAGAACTAAGTTAAATAATACCCCTTACCTCGATTTATCGGATATCCTGAATTCGAACGGTAACGCCTCCTAGTACCTCCTTTAATTCTCTCTACGATTCACCTACACCGAAATTGTATACTTAGCACCCTATTCATGCGAATTGTCCAAATTGCGTTAAAATCGTAACCTATCGTTACTAATGCGTGTGTACGTATTATTGTTTATACTTAGGCCAACACGCACGTTTATATATTTCTTTACTATTTATATATTTTGTACCTACAAGTATTAACATATACCTTTATTATATACATCCACATGTATATACGCATAAATATATATATATATATATATATATATATATATATATATATATACACTCCTATATGTATATATATATACTTTTATTTGTTTTCATGTTTCCCTATCTCATATATATACATTCTTTGTATATACATAAACTAGCACACATTCATCTTATATACCCTCACATGTATATGCACCTAAATAAATATATATCTATATATATTATCATTGTTTTCCATTTTTCCTTATCACATATGCATACATATTTTTTTTGTACAAATACTATCATATCCATTCATTATATACACCTATATGTATATGCACCTAAATAAATAAATATATATATATATGAGTGTGTATATATATATATATATATACACACTCATATATATATATATATATATTATTATTGTTTTCCCATTTTTTTTCTCCTTATCACATATACATACATATTTGCCTACTCCTCATCATTCCCATTTTTGTCTAATTAAATCTACACTAACATACTTATATGTCAATCTATATGTACATGTATATTAAATGTACATATATACATAAATATACCATTTACCTTTTCTATTTTCTTTTTCTTCTTTCTTTTTTTTCCCTCTCTCGGTCAACCCTTCTTCTTCCTCTTCTTTCTTGATTTGCTTCAATTTCCAGCCCCTGCCTCCTTCTTCCTATCTCCTGCCTCTCGGTTTCACTTCCTCCTTCAGTCTCCCTCTCTTTCTCCCTCGATTAGCTGTTGTTGTCTGCTTCACTGCCTCACGATTTCTCCCTTAATTCTCGGTTCCAGCCCTTTCTTCAGCTCACGGTTCCAGCTGTTGTCTTCTGCCTTCGTTTTCTTCTTCGGTTACTTCTCAGTTTTTAGCTTCAAATCTCAGTCTTCTTCTTCCCCTTCGATTCTGCTAGCTCTTCAATCCGGTTCTATTTCAGATCCTCATCTCCTGCCTCTGTTCTAGCCCTCATTTCCAGCTTCGTTTTTTTGCTTCTCGATTTCTCCTTCTTCCTCAACCTCCCCTACACACCCTCGGTTCCAGCTTCATTTCCAGCCCTCTCCTCTTCTTTTTCTCCTTCCTTCCTTTCTTTTTTTTTTCTTCTCCACTCTTCCTCGGCCAGCAGCCCCTTTCTTTCCTTCTCTTCTTTTTCTTTTCTTTCTTTCTTTCTTCCTCCCTCGGCTGGACAGCTTCCCTTTTCTTTCTTTCCTTTCTCTCTCGACAAAATCAGCTTCTTCTCCTCTCCCTTCCCTTCTCTTCTTTCTCTTCCTTTCTTTTCCTTCTCCTTCTTCTCCAGCCGACCGAGCCTCTCCTTCCTTTCTCCTCTTCTATTTCCCGCCCAAGTCTCCTCTGTTTTGATTTCTTTTCAATTAGCAGGAGACGGAATTGGCTTCCTTTGAAAGCCAATTCCATACAACTTATTATATATATAATATTAATATATATTTATTATATTAATATATATATATGTTATATTAGTAGGTAGATAGATATTTGTTTGCTTGTATTATTATTATTATTATTTTTGTTTGTTTGTCTTTTTGTTTTGCTTCCATTTTTATTTTAAATTGTCTCATGCTTTATTTATTTATTTGTTTAATACTATATATTAAATACTATACACTAAATAATATATATATGATATATATATTATTATTCTTTTATTTAAATGTCTAGTATATATGTATATATATATACATATTCACCTATGTATATATCTACACATATACATTTTCTTGTAAAATTATCCAATGACATCATATCCATGCCTTCCATGAAATTTTCATTATTCTGAAAATGAAATAGTATCTGGATTCCATCATTCTTCATAAATTCTCGATACAAGTGTTTACATCAACAATTTTCAACTAACAAATTAAAATTTTCCAATCCCTCCATACTTGCATTCGCTTTATCACTTCTTGTATCTTCGAGTTCTCGATCATTCACGGGCTCCTCGGTCCCTATAGTCCTCGAGTCCTACAACGAATATTCGCACTTCCATTAAATTATAATATTTCCATTTTTACATAATCTAATTAAACGTAGGAAATTTGTGGGGTTTACATTCTCCCCACCTTAAAAGAATTTGGTCCTCTAAATTCATTCGGGTCCATCTGTCTACGATCACCCAAATTGTATCATGCCCCTTTCGGGTCCTTGGTAATCCCATTATGAAATCCACAGTAATGTGCACCCATTTCCAAGTAGGCACTGGAAGAGACTTAAGTAGTCCTGCTGGTCTTTGGTGTTCGATCTTAATCTGTTGGCAAATCTGACACTTGGCCACAAACTCAGCTACATCTCTTTTCATACCGCCCCACCAATACACCTTCCGTAAATCATGGTACATCTTAGTACTTCCCGGGTGCATGGTGTACCGAGAACAATGAGACTCCTTTAAGATATTTTACCGTAGGGCATCATCGTTTGAGACACCAAACTTATCACAATTTCCCATTTATCCTTAATGAGAACTTATTCTTAATTTATCTCACTTGATCCAAATCACTTCACATACCAGAGATATTCGTACCTTGCATACATCTTTTTCCCAATATGATTCGTGTACTCAAGATTTATCTCATTTCAAAGCTTGTCTTATTTCGTACATCAACTTATAGCAAAATTTCTTTCCTTATACCAATTAAGTCTCACATTCAAAACATAAGAATATAGAAATTTCAATCCTTAGATTCAATACGTAATCCATATTCCAAAGTTTCCTTATATCTCAACTTTAAATTTTCATAATAGTTTGAATCTTTCCCATTAACATGTAATCTCTGTCTGGGAAATCCTACTTACACCCATCCTTAATACACTGTGACCCAAGAGACTACGAGTCTCCTTAAAATTTAACACCAGTACACTCCAAAGTGGGTCACTCGGTCCGAAAATCTCCCCTTCATATAGTTCTTATAATTGCTCTCTCAGCATTTCTAATCCAAGCAAAGTCACTCAGTACAGTGGTTTGAGTAATTAATTCGATACCACCTGCTAAAATCAATTCTAGAACTTCTCCTTTTAGTTTAGGGGTAACTTGATAAATCATTTGATCATGTGTCAGAAAATTTTCCCTATTTACAGGGATGTTTCTATACTCCAAACACGCCCTATCTTTATCAATCATGTAAGCAGTGCGACTTTTAGAGTCTTATTTATACCGTTAGTTCCCTGATTCATTCTTCCAGTATAGTGACTACGTTCTTTCATTGTCACTATTTCCTTTGTAGATCTCTTTTTCATCATTCTCTTTATCTTTCCCCTTTTCTTAGTGACTTTAGAAATATACAATTCATATCATCATAATTGCGCTTGCGCTCTGTTTCCTCAAAGTAATTTCAAATGGAGTCATCTGAGCTTGACTAAATATCCCAATATCTCCTATGGGTTTCTGAACTTCCTTTATCTAATCGTTCTTGCAACTCATTTTTCATTTCCTAAAGATCCACAAAGTCCATTCGGCAAGGAGACTTTGAGATTGGTTGTGTCTCTAGTGCCAAATCTATAGTGAATTCCAACTCTCTCTCCAGTGGTAGTCCCGGTAGTTCCTCAGGAAACACATCCGAAAACTTGCATACCACAGATATATCTTGAATACTTGGACATTCTCGACTAGTATCAGAGATGAATGCAATATAACTTTCACATCAACATGTTCATAAAAAACTTTCATTAATAGTTAAAATCATACACTTTATTCCTTAATTGCAAAGCATACATTAATCTTACTAGGTAAGAAGAAGGTTACAATCTTAGAGTAGCAGTCTAAACTTACATGGTTGGTGGTTAGCCAATCCATACCCAAAATTACATCAAAGCCATACATGCTCAACAAAATTAGATCTACTAATATGATTCCATCTCCTACCTTGATTTCACAATTCCTACATACCCCATCAATCCTAGGCAAAGATCCTTCCATGAGTGATAGGCTTCTTGCCTTTCTCTGCCGCAGTAGCCCATCTCTGTGGGACTTGTCTCTGAGGAGCTTACCTTTCAGGTTGTCGTGGTGGCTCTGGGGGTTGTGGAAACTTATTCAGTGGGCAATCCTTAATCATGTGCCCCTTCTGTCCACACCTAAAGTAGCTCCTTGTGGCCCTGTAACAAATACCTTCATGGGGTTTATCGCACTTCCTACATAACTTTCCATATTACTGCGGACCTCTGGTAGTCTATGGGGTAGCTATAGGAGTCATAGGCCTATCAATCCTAGCCCGAGTCTCATCTGTCATCTGTCTCTTAGGTTGACCTCTCCTGAACTCCTGCCTCACAAACTCTGTCCGCTTACTCTTATCCCTGTCCTTTTCCTTAAATGTTGGAGGCTTCATCTCTAGGAAATTCCCCATCCTGCTGATCTCCCTCTCCTCCCCCCGGGTCTGTACAGGAGGCTGAGGCATCCTAGGTACTGAAGGAACTTGTGGAGGAGGAGGTGGTGTTGCTTGTGGAGGAGTCGGCACCAGAGTAGGAATTAGTGTCATACCAACTGAATCGAAAACGTTTGCCCTTAGATGTTAGGTAATCATGGCAGCTATCGACTCCAAACCTCGCTCGAGGCGCTGCTCCAACTGCTGCTTGAACTGAGCCATATGAGTACGAAGACTCTCTGGCTCAGGTGAAGGAGGTGGAGGTGGCCGAGCCTGCCTCCAAAGACGCCCACGTCTTCCACTCATCATGCAAGTGATCTAATACCTGCGCATAATTCCAAAGATCAAGTCTTAATTCCTTTAGGTATACATTACCTACAACCAGACAAGCACAAGCATTGGGATGTAATTTTAGCCTTATTTTCGACACTGACAGTACTAGACAACCATCGCTCTGATACCACTTAAACTGTAACGACCCTTAACCCTTGAAAATCGGGATAATTTTTTTTTGAATTTAATTTACCCACTTACTCCATTATTCATTTAGGTTGTATTCCTATGCAGTGTCAAAACACTTTTCCTAATTCTTTACTCGTAATTATAATTAATTTCCATACTTTAGCTTATATGGCCGATAGAAATTTCGGCAGCATAACAGCCTATATATGAGCCTACCCACCTGCAATTCAGTTGTTTTCGATAATCCTAGATATCCACAACTACCAAGCATGCTTTCCAACAATCCTAGATATCTACAACTACTAAGCATACTTTCCCAATCCACTTTTACAACTCAATATATCGATATTGACTAATACCAATCATCTTACAATCTAATCTCAAGAATCATATTCTTTATATCATTTTCTTACAAATTACATCCCAACAAAATATTTCTATTATATGTGTCTGTGCGTACAGATATGTCTAGTATCGAAATGTAAATGTATGCCTTCATGTGTGTACAAAAAGTAGCCTATGGTAGCTCTTCCCACCAGCCTATGTCGTGTATGCGGCAGGTAGCGTCTATAGATACACTGCAAAGAATCTGAAGGTAGAGGGGTGGGCTTTTGGGAAAAAACCCAGTAAGATAATACTCTTAAAGCAGTTCTGATATATAAAAGCATTTGAAGTTGTTCATAGAACAAAACTTAATGCAATACATAAACTTCCATTTCATGCTTAATCATCATAAAGCATGCGTGTCTTTAAAACAAATCACATGCTTAATCGTTTTACAACTTTTCATAAATCTTTCATAAACATTTCATAAATCATTTCGTAAACATTTCATGAATATTTCACAGTCATTTCGTAAACATTTCATGCATATTTCATAATCATTTCATAAACATTTCATGAATATTTCATAATCATTTCATAAACATTTCAAGCATATTTCATAATCATTTCGTAAACATTCATGCATATTTCATAATCATTTCATAAACATTTCATGAATATTTCATAATCATTTCATAAACATTTCATGCATATTTCATAATCATTTCATAAACATTTCATGAAGCATATCTGTCGTAACCAATTTTCGTATATATCATGAAAACACGTATTCATTCATCATAGTCAATTTTCATAATCAAATCGAGGAGAATAGGCTATAACTAAGTCATGCGATACGTGTCATTCTCCGTGGAGAGTCATCATACCTATGGCCATGGTAAGGGGGCTGTAGACTGGATCTGGTTCGTATAGCAATAATAATTTTAAACATGGGTAGTATTTTCTTATTTCTTATCATATACTAGCACATAGCTAGGGCACGGGCACCTATGGCACTCACCGTACGGGGAACATTCATGAGTGCTGCGCGGGCACGAGATACTACCAATACATCATCATAAACCACCAGTAGCACGACATCTTCCACACAGGTTGAGTCAAGTGCTAAAGGGGCCAACGTACCGGCACCCTAAGTGGTGTAGCTGAAACACCACAAAAAGTAACCATGCATGAAGCCTATAGTCTCAAAATAGAGTTTCCAAAATCTTTCTTGGGTTTTATAACTCATAAACTCATATCGAGTAATAAAATCGAATTCCTTGAAATCTGAAAACTCTTTCATAAAACCAAAAGACTGTGTGGCACTTTGCTCCTGCAGGACTCAAGAGGTGGCCCCTACAATCCCCTTTCGAAAACAAATTTCTTTTCTTAAATACTTTTGAAATTGTCGAAAGTTTCTTTAACAGTATGGATATAAAAACATAAATAAATGTAAAATATCCATACACTTCATACCTTAGGAAATTCATTTCACAACATGGAAAGTACTCGGGGAACATTTCGACAAATTAAAACATGCTTCGCAAGTATGAAAGTATTAATAAATCATTTCAAATCATATGCTCTTTCATAAAATCATTTATCGGTGAAACAAAAATGCATTATCAGAACTAAGTTCAATAATACCCCTTACCTCGATTTATCGGATATCCTGAATTCGAACGGTGATGCCTTCTAGTACCTCCTTTAATTTTCTCTACGATTCACCTACACCGAAATTGTATACTTAGCACCCTATTCATGCGAATTGTCCGAATTGCGTTAAAATCGTAACCTATCGTTACTACTGCGTGTGTACGTATTATTGTATATACTTAGGCCAACACGCACGTTTATATATTTCTTTACTATTTATATATTTTGTACCTACAAGTATTAACATATACCTTTATTATATACATCCACATGTATATACGCATAAATATATATATATATATATATATATATATATATATATATATATATACACTCCTATATGTATATATATACTTTTATTTCTTTTCATGTTTCCGTATCTCATATATATACATTTTTTGTATATACATATACTAGCACACATTCATCTTATATACCCCCACATGTGTATGCACCTAAATAAATAAATATATATATATATATATACTCCTATATATATTATCATTGTTTTCCATTTTTCCTTATCACATATGCATTTTTTTTTTGTATAAATACTAGCATATCCATATACACCTATATATATGCACCTAAATAAATAAATAAATATATATATGTATATATATATATATATATACACTCCTATATATTATTATTATTATTATTATTATTATTATTATTGTTTTCCCATTTTTTTTCTCTTTATCACATATACATACATATTTGCCTACTCCTCATCATTCCCATTTTTGTCTAACTAAATCTACACTAACATGTTTGTATCTCAATCTATATGTACATGTATATTAAATGTACATATATACATAAATATACCATTTACCTTTTCTATCTTCTTTTTCTTCTTTCTTTTTTTTCCCTCTCTTGGTCAGCCCTTCTTCTTCCTCTTCTTTCTTGATTTGTTTCAGTTTCCAGCCCCTGCCTCCTTCTTCCTATCTCCTGCCTCTCAGTTTCACTTCCTCCTTCGGTCTCCCTCTCTTTCTCCCTCGGTGAGCTGCTGTTGTCTGCTTCACTGCCTCACAGTTTCTCCTTCAATTCTTGGTTCCAGCCCTTTCTTCAGCTCACGGTTCCAGCTGCTGTCTTCTGCCTTCATTTTATTCTTCGGTTGCTTCTCGATTTTTAGCTTCAAATCTCAGTCTTCTTCTTCCCTTCAATTCTGCTAGCTCTTCAATCTCGGTTCTGTTTCAGATCCTCCTCTCTTGCCTCTGTTCCAGCCCTCATTTCCAGCTTCATTTTTCTGCTTCTCGGTTTCTCCTTCATCCTCAACCTCCCCTGCACACCTTCGGTTCCAGCTTCATTTCCAGCCCTCTCCTCTTCTTCTTCACTTCCCTTCCTTTCTTCTTTTTTCTTCTCCTCTCTTCCTCGACCAACAGAACCTTTCTTTCCTTCTCTTTTCTTTTCTTCCTTTCTTTCTTCCTCCCTCGGCTCTCTCTCGGTAGAATCAGCTTCTTTTCCTCTCCCTTCCCTTCTTTTCTTTCTCTTCCTTTCTTTTCGTTCTCCTTCTTCTCCAACCGGCCGAGCCTCTCCTTCCTTTCTCCTCTTCTGTTTCCTGCCCAAGTCTCTTTTGTTTTGATTTCCTTTTAATTAGCAGGAGACGAAATTGGCTTCCTTTGAAAGCCAATTCCGTACAACTTATTATATATATAATATTAATATATATATATTTATTATATTAATATATATATATGTTATATTAGTAGGTAGATAGATATTTGTTTGCTTGTATTATTATTATTATTATTTTTGTTTGTTTGTCTTTTTGTTTTGCTTCCATTTTTATTTTAAATTGTCTCATGCTTTATTTATTTATTTGTTTAATACTATATATTAAATACTATACACTAAATAATATATATATATGCTATATATATTATTATTCTTTTATTTAAATGTCTAGTATATATGTATATATATATATATATACATATTCACCTATGTATATATCTACACATATATATTTTCATGTAAAATTATCCAGTGACATCATATCCATGTCTTCCATGAAATTTTCATTATTCCGAAAATGAAATAGTATCGAGATTCCATCATTCTTCATAAATTCTCGATACAAGTGTTTACATAAACAAGTTTCAACTAACAAATTAAAATTTTCCAATCCCTCCATACTTGCATTCGCTTTATCACTTCTTGTATCTTCGAGTTCCCGATCATTCATGGGCTCCTCGGTCCCTATAGTCCTCGAGCCCTACAACGAATATTCATACTTCCATTAAAATATAATATTTTCATTTTTACATAATCTAATTAAACGTAGGAAATTTGTGGGGTTTACACAATTTATCTAGTAACTCACTTAGTTACTTGTTTAGGACTAGATGTGAAATACTCTACCCTTGTCATTCATTTATGCATTTTACTCAATGTCTTAAATACACATTTTACCCTTTTTGGGTAAGTCTCACAATTCATTCCATAACACCATCTTAAAATCATACTCACAACACCATTATTACCTTAAGATATCCCATTCATCATTAATTCTAATACATTTCACTTTCTCACACTAGACTCATTCTAGGTCATAATTGTTCCTTTGCATTCTAGGTAGTTTCTACCATTAATACACCACCCAATCAACTCACAATAGCAACTAAACAAACATATATTTGACTTGGTGTATTAGAAACTCACCTCTTTGGATTTCTTTCTTGCTCCAAATGAAAATGCTCCTAGCTCCTTCAATACAATAAATGGGGAAATGACTCCAAGCTATGTTGTTCTTCTCTTTGATGTGAATAACTTTGTATCTAATAGCTTTCCCTCAAATCTTTATGAAAATTGGTGAATTTAGGAGTGAGAAAGCTAGGTTTTAGGTTTGAAAATGGAGGAATGAGGTTGTTTCCTGAAATCTGCAGAATCCAACTGCTCTATTTATAGAATTAGCTTGATGAGATCGATTTGCATTGGGTGGAGATCGGTCTGGTCCTCTTAAAATGCATCATTTTCACGATATTTGAAGGTATGAGATCGATCTGTCGAGGCTTGAGATCGATATGCTTCAGGCAGAGAGTTAAGGAGATCGATCTGGCTAAGGGAGGAGATCGATCTACTCTAACCCAAGAGCTAAGGAAATCGATCTGCTTACATTAAGGATCGATCTCTTCATTTACAGAATGTTTAGCAGATCGATCTGGCCCCATTGGAGATCGATCTGCCCTGTTCCATTGCTCGAATAAGAGCATTTTTGGCTCTTCCAGATCAATCTTCCATCTATGAGATTGATCTGGCATTCATATTTTCTAGATTTTGCTGTAGTTTTCTGTAGTTACTCACACAAAACATCCTTAATTTTGCTGCCATAGTCATTTTCTCATCCAACCACCTTCAAGACTTGAAAATGACATCTATTCATACTTTATACACATTAAAACTTGTGTGCATTCATTGTATAACCAAAGGTATACAATACAAAACCAAATGGAAGTACACAGATTTATGCAACTCATGCAACTTCATTCCATTTTACCACACTACTCATTTTTCATTTCACTCACGTTCATCACATATAAAAGTCCATTTCTTCATATTCATACATAATGAAACTTGTACGCACATCACAAACTCTTATTCCAAGTGTGTACATTGAATTTATGGACTTTACATCACTTATGCTTCACATTACAAGTACATCACCATACTTATGAATTCATATTACTTGATCCAAAACTATCCATATTATAATTCAATTTATATATATACAAGGTTAAACATATATGGGGTCTCACATTCTCCCCCACTTAGAAAATTTGGTCCTCCAAATTAGAACCAAAACAATTCGCAAATAACTCAGGATACCTCTCCCGCACCAAACTCTCCAATTCCCATGTGGCCTCTTCCACCGTGTGATGTTGCCAAAGGACTTTCACCAAAGGAATTGTCTTTATCCTCAACACTTTCTCTTTTCTATCTAATATCCGAACCGGCTTCTTAACGTACGTCATGCTTTCATTGAGCTCCAAAGACTTGTACCTTATCACATGCACTGGGTCCGGGTGGTACTTCCGTAACATGGATATATGGAAGAAGTTATGTACATTCGCTAGCTCAGGTGGTAATGCTAGTCTGTATGCCTTATCCCCCACTTTATCAAGTATCTCAAATGGCCCTATATATCGCGAGCTCAACTTCCCCTTCTTCCCGAATCTCATAATCCCCTTTGAGGGAGAAACCTTCAAAAACACTGACTCACCTATATTAAACTCTAGTGGTCTCTGTCTCCTGTTAGCATAACTCTTTTGTTTGCTCTGAGCTGTCCGTAACCTCTCACAAATCAACTGGACATCCTCAGAGACTTGTCTAACTAAGTCAGGAGCAAAGATCTGTTTGTCACCAACCTCTTCCCATCCAATAAGGGAACAACATCTACGCCCATATAATGCCTCATATGGTATCATCCTGATAATGGTCATCCCAGGAGCCTCCAAAATCCAATGCACACACTCTCAACATATCCTCCAAGGTCTGTATAGTCCTCTCTAACTGACCATCTGTCTGAGGATGAAACGCAGTGCTAAAACTCAACTGGGTCCCCATCGCTTCTTGAAAATGTTCCTAGAAATGAGAAGTGAAGCGGGCATCCCGATCAAAATCAATGCTCATTGGAATTCCATATAGCCTCACTATCTCACGTACATACAAGTTCGCTAACTGGCTCAAAGTATCGGTAGCTCTCATAGCTAAGAAATAGGCTGATTTCATCAACCGATCCACAATCGCCCATATGGCATCATGACCTCTATGGATTCTCGATAATCTCATCATAAAATCCATGGTGACGTGCTCCCACTTCCATATCGGTATTGGTAGAGGCTGCAATAACCCTGCATGCTTACGATGCTCTACCTTCACCTGCTGACAGACGAGACATCTAGCGACATATTCAACAATGTCTTTCTTCATCCCAGACCACCAGTAAACTTTTTGAATGTTTTGATACATCTTAGTACTCTCTAGATGTATTGTATACCTCGATGAGTGAGCCTCTATCAAGATCAACTTCCTGATCTTTGGATCATCGGAAACATATATCCTACCTTTGAACCTCAACAATTCATCGGAACTCAACTCAAAATCAATCTCTCTGCCTCTTTGTATCTGCCTAACAATATCACTGCACTGCTGATCAATTCGCTGAGCCTGTCAGATTCGATCTACCGGATTCGGTTCCAACCGTAGGCTAGCTAACATAAAGCCACTATCAACATCAGGCGGGGTCATATCCAAACTGAGGTTCATGAACTGTTCCAACAGCTCGTGTTCCCTAATCATCATAAATGCACCAACCCAAGATACGTCCTACTCAGTGCATCAGCAACTATATTCGCTTTACCTGGGTGGTACAGGATATCACAATCATAATCCTTTAAAAGTTCGAGTCATCTCATCTGTCTCATGTTTAACTCTTTCTGCAAGAATAGGTACTTAAGGCTCTTATGATCAGTGTAAACCTGAAATGTCTCACCATAGAGATAGTGGCGCCATATTTTCAATGTAAACACTACGACCGCCAACTCTAAATCATGGGTCGGGTAGTTTCTCTCATGATCCTTCAACTATCTAGACCCATATGCAACTACCCTTCCATCCTGCATAAGTACACAGCCCAGTCCTTGGTGTGAAGCATCCATATACATCGAGAAACCTCCTAAGCTGGTACGAATGGTGAGAATCAGAGCTGTGGTTAATCTCCTTTTCAACTCCTGAAAACTTTCTTCACACTTATCTTCCCACACAAATTCAATATTCTTTCTTGTGAGACATGTCAAATGAGTAGCTAATCTCGAGAATCCCTCTACAAACCGTTAATAATATCCAGCTAAACCTAAGAAACTTCTGATCTCTGTTACTGTCTGGGGTCTCTACCACTGTATCACTGCTTCAATCTTTGATGGGTCCATTGACACTCCATCTTTCAATACTATATGTCCCAGAAAAGAGATATGTTCCAACCAAAAGTCGCACTTACTGAGTTTAGCGTATAACTTCTTCTCTCGAAGGGTCTGTAACACTATCCTTAGGTGTTGTTATGCTCCTCTCTAGATCTTAAGTACACCAGTATGTCGTCAATAAACACAATAACAAATCGATCCAAATACTGGTGAAATACCTCATTCATCAATGACATAAAAGCTGCAGGAATATTTGTTAACCCGAATGGCATAACCATAAACTCATAATGTCCATACCGGGTGCGAAAAGCTTTCTTAGGTACATCTCCATCCCAAATTCTCAATTGATGATACCCAGATCTCAGATCTATCTTGGAGAAAACCTGTGCTCCCCTAAGCTGATCCAACAAGTCATCGATGCGTGGAAGGGGGTACTTATTCTTGATGGTGGTCTTATTCAACAACCGATAATCTATACACAGTCGAAGGCTTCCATCCTTCTTCCTTACAAATAGAATCGGTGCTCCCTAAGGTGAGACGCTCGGTCTGATGAACCCCTTCTCCAGCAACTCCTGTAACTGCTTCCTTAATTCTTCTAACTCAACTTGAGCCATTCTGTATGGTGGCTTAGATATCGGCTCTGTACCAGGTGCCAAATCTATACAAAATTCTATCTCTCTATCTGGAGGTAACCCTGGTAATTCATCCGAAAAGACATCTGAAAATTCCCTGACCATTGAGATGTCTATCAACTCCGAATGTGCCTTATCTGTCTCAATCACATAAGCAATGAACTCTTCACATTATCTTTTTTCTACCGTTAGTCACACAAATCATCATATCAACATTTATAATTGATAAAAAATTCATCTCTCGAATATCATGTATTAAGATCATATTTATAGTAAATATGTTCTTTCACTTTATTTCAAGAAGTTTACAAAAAGATTTTTTATCTCGGGAAATATCAATGTTTTAGCACGACAATCCATAATAACATGGTTTGCAGCCAGCCAATCCATTCCTAGGATTACATCAAAGTCACTCATATTTAATAGAATTAAATCGACTGCCATTTCTTTACCTCCTATCCTCATCTTACAATTTCTATACACATGCTCAGTCAATTGACTATCATTCATAGGGGTAGATATCACCAACATCTTATCTAGCAGTGTGGGTTTTACATGTTTCAACAATTTATGTGCAAACCAGGGCACATAAAGGAATGCGTGGCACCAGGATCAAACAATACAAACGCTTCTAAATCAAAGATTTGGATGGTACCTTTAACCACATCTAAAGACTGATTCGCAGTGTCTTGGTCCAGTGCATGCACTCATCCTCTGCTCACATCCACTGCCTGCTTCCCCCTTTCCTCAGCTGTAGCCCTCCTCCTCGGAGTAGCTGTACCAACTGGAGCTCTCTCTAGCTCCCTGCCCTTCTGTAGGGCTCTCTCTATCATTTTCGGGCAATCCCAGATTATGTGCCCTAGTTTCCCGCATCTGAAGCATACTGCAAGAGGTCCGTAGCATGGTCGAGTACCATGGTACCTACCACACTTGCTACACTATTCTGTAGTAGGCCGTGGCCCTCCAATCATTATTCCCTTAGCTGGAGCTATGGTTGGATACATGGAAGGATTAACTGTCCTCTATCGGGTCTCCTCAATCCTCAGCCTCTTTCCAGAAAACCTCTTGTTTCCCTTATAACTGAAGCCTCTATCCAGCACTGGTCTCCTCTTATCTCTATCCCTCACTTTACCAACCTTTCCAAACTTTGAGGCAATCCTCTCAACATCTTGTTCACACAATTGCGCCTGGCGCACTGCCTCCTCGTAGGTCGGTATATCCAAGGGAACCAATCTAGACCTGATGGTTGATCTCTATCCATCCATAAACTTTTGGATCTTCTTGACCTCATTACTTATCGTATTAGGATCGTATCTGCCCAAGGAGACAAAAGTCAGCTCATACTCATCCACCATCCTGCTCCCTTGAGTTAGTCCAAAAAATGCCATCTTCATCTTTCGCTGTGGGGTATCAGGAACATACTGTCTTCGAAAAGCCTCCAAAAATACATCCCAGCTAATTTTTACATGTCGAGCTCTCAAAATAGGCCTAGTGGATTTCCACCAATGTTTTACTGATCCCTTCAGTATGAATGCGGCAAACGCTACCATCTCGGTAGTAGTGCCCTCAAAGAACCCATATAGCTTCTCAATTTCATTTATCCATTCCTCTGAAGCTACTGGGTCCTTAACTCTACAGAAAGACGGTGGTCCAAACTTTTGAAACTAGCGCAGTCTATCCAAATCACATCCATAACCCCAACCTTTATTGCCCTGTGGTATAGCAACAAGCGTAGGTATATCCTGTGCAGCTGGGGATGTAAGTGTATCTGTCGTCTGAGGTCTCTGGCCTAGTCATGCCCTTGCCTCAGGAGCTGTCGCCTGCTCGGCATCACCCTGTGTAGTGGGACTCTGTCTGCCCCCAACTCCAAGTAAAGATTGAGTGACCAACTCCAAGATCATATCTATACTTTGCTCAATCTTCGCCAAGCATGCCTCAGTACTCTCAGGTCTCTCCTCTGGACCTTAGGGAGCATGCTCAACCTCAGCCTCCACCTCAATCTCTTCCTGAGTCTTGTGTGCTCCTAGCTCAACACTACCCCCAGGCCTACCTCTACAGCCTCTAACTTGCGCTCTCGCCCCTCTACCACGACTGGTGTTAGGCATAATGCTCAATTCCCTACATTCACATTAATTTCTTAGTCAACCCATCGACATACACACAATTTGTATCTATACAAGCACAGTAACATAGGGATGCAATTTTTCAACTTATTAAGTATTTTAAACACCGACACATGTTAGACCAACTCAGCTCTGATACCAACTTCTGTCACGACCCTCAACTTACCAAAAATCGTCACAAATTTTTTACTTTTTGTGCATTATTTATTATTTGTTCTTACCTTACCTCGATCGTGATCAGCTACACTCTCAACAGTTGGGCTGTGTGTTGATGTCTACCTCATCTAACCATAACAATTTAATTTACATTATAATTTAGAAGCAGACACTTGTATAAATAAATCACAGTTGCTGTTTACATGTCTTTATATTACTGTACATCCCCAATGATTACATTCAAAATGCTATTGTGCTATGAAAAGTTTAGATACAAAATTATACAAGTGTGTATACCTTTCGTGATGGGATGCAGCGGTACAAAAAGAAACCTCCAGTCGCTCTCAGTCTATACTCAGTGCTCTGTAGAGAGGGGAAAATAAGGGGGTGAGTAACAACACGCTCAGTAAGGCAATCATGCGAACAAGTAGATACTGCATTATCTACGTGATCATGATGCCATGCTCAAAACCATACAATTTCTCATCGCACCTCAAAAAGCATTAGTTCATGCTTGAGGATGTTGGGCTTAATGATCTTACCATCTCCACGGCTCATACATACCATAGTGTAAAACTCCAGTACGAGCGAAGCTCTAGCACGATTTCATGCATCATCAGTAAATATCCTCGTACGAGCAATGCTCCAGTACGACTTTTTGCATAACAAATAATGAAGAAATCATGTACGAGCATAGCTCCAGTACGGTTATATGCATAAGTCAAGGAAAACCCACATACGAGCTATCAGTTCCAGTACGACTTATAAAACATCATTGACTCAAAATATGGTGGGAGCTAGGCTCCAGCACGTTTCATACAAAATGAAATCATCAAAATCCAGTGCGAGCAAGGCTCTAGCATGATTTAACTCACGTAAATATGATATGCGGCTCTTTTTCAACAAAACACTCTCAACAAACCAAGGTCAGCACCTCACTTGTGCTATTTCACAAAATCATGAAATCACTAGATAGCCTAT
Source organism: Firmiana major (assembly GCA_033439115.1). Classification (NCBI taxonomy): domain Eukaryota; kingdom Viridiplantae; phylum Streptophyta; class Magnoliopsida; order Malvales; family Malvaceae; genus Firmiana; species Firmiana major. Next base: position 7,288,461 of record CM065912.1, read on the forward strand.
CTGTCAATTTACTTAAACTAAAGCAATGTGTTTCATAAAAATGTCAAAACATGTGATTTATGCAATTATTAGCCTTACTATCCCCTTTTGTAAGATTACTTCAAAACCAAATCATATACATTCATACAGATTGTAAAATTCTCCTTTAAGTAACTAAACATTTGCAAAGCCCTATATACACCCACAAAGTACGTGTAGCTATCCCTATATACTCACAAAATTCCCTTACCCGGAATTGCCTCGAATGATTCCACTTCCTCAGTGCTGCTCGTTTGTGCAGTTCGATTCGCCTCCAACAAAGTCTCCAGGACTGCACGAAATGATACGTCACATCAATTCGGTCAACTATAACATAATTCTTATGTTTACTATAGTTGATTTGACCTATAATTTTCATTATTACTTATAAGGCCTTTCTTGCTCTTAAGTTCATTTTGATTGCTTTATTAGTTTCTCGAGAGTCTATTGATTCATACTAAATCGATATTAAGTTCATAGTGCATTCTAGTTCATCATTTCCTTCACTACTACAATTTATCAAACACCTCATATACTCATTTTCATAACTTGTCAAATGTCATAATGTAGCTTCATTCAATCATCTCAAAATCTTGTATATTCCTTCACTAACACCTTAGCACAATCCATTTATCACCAACTCACCCATATCACATTTTCTCACACTAGACTCATTCTAGGTTATACTTGTTCCATTACATTCTAGGTAGTTTCTATCATCAATACATGCACCCATCTACTCATAACAAGAACTAGATAAATATATCTTGAGTTGTGTATTATAAACTCACCTAGCTTGATTTCTTTCTTGCTCCAAATAAGAACACTCCTTTGCTCCTTCAATCCAACCAATGGAGTATTGATTCTAAGCTATGTTGTTCTTCTCTTTATAATGAACAACTTTTTTCTAATGACCTTTACTCAAATCTTTAGGGAAATGGGATGGTTTTTAGAGTGAGAAAGCTAGGTTTAAGATTGAAAATGGAAGAAATGAAGTTGTTTCCCATGAAATACAGATCCAACTGCTCTGTTTTTATAAGAATGGCTTGATGAGATCGATCTGAATAGGGTGGAGATCGATCTGGCCTTGTTTGAATTCCTCAGTTTCTCAACATTTTGCAGGTAGGAGATTGATATGTTTGTTGCATGAGATCAATTTGCCATGTTGCATGAGATCGATCTGCTCAATGTAACATGATCGATTTGTTTCAGCCAGTTAGCTCAGGGGATCGATCTGGCCTTAAGAGGAGATCGATTTAGTCCAGCTCGAGACTAATGGAGATCAATCTGCTTGAGTGAGGGATCGATCTCCCTCTTGCAAAATGCTTGTCATTGTGTTCCCCAGGCCATGAGATCGATCTCTCCTTGCATGGGATCGATCTGGCCTTCATCTTGCATCAATTTTACTGTAATTTTCCCAGTTAAATTCTCATTTAAACCATTCGATATCCATTTTGCGATTTATTCATACTTAGAACTTACAAACATCCATTTCTTGTAATTCATATGTAATGTAACTTGTCTATACATTTAAATAGTCATATGCATTACATAGAAATTTACGGGTCTTACATTCTTAGGTTTGAAGATTTGATTTTGCGATAGAGTGATGATTCTTGGAGGAGGTGGAGGTGGATTGACCTGTAATAAAGGAGTAGTTGGGGTGACAGGTGCATTCGAGGCAGGTGGGATAGAACTATCACGCCTCGGACACATGATAGTTACATTCATGTTATTGCCGATTACTTAACCTTTTATTTTACAAAAATTCGTCAGCATAACGGCTTATTTATAAACTTACCTCATTGTAATGTTTAAAACACAGTTTGTATCCGCAACCAATTGATTTTAACCTCTTTTTAGAATTAACAGTGATTCTCGTAACCACTACATTTTATTATACAAACTGTGAGGTGATAACTTTACATACATACTTGCCTAGATTTCATCCCAGAATATTCTTTACAATCCATTATCCATGCTTGGCTAGTGGAAGACATCAACGACAGAATGGGAGGGATGATTCTTTCGGGATTTAGGTCGGTTGGAGGAGTTCTTTGCTTTTCCAGATAGAGCATGAAGTGCTTTTTTATTCTGGAGAAGATTGAGCTCAAAAGCGTCTTGGATTGGTTTCAAATTGGGCTTTTATGTTGCGCCTATCAGGTGCTGGGCTTGGGCTAGCTAATTGCCCTGCTTTTAGAAAATCCATAAAAATATTTTCAGCCAATTTTCATCCAAATTTCCACTTATCAAGTGTTATACTAAGTCTCTAAAAATCTGAGGCCCACTTGTTTGAGAAAATTTTCTCGTTTGAGCCCATTTTTTCGATTTGGTCATTACCGATTGAAATTGCTTAAGGTTTTCGGTTTCCTTTAAAAATTAATTCGACTACCAAGACCTCCGTTTCTTTATCCCCCAAGTCAATTATACCTTATACTAATTTCATATATCCTCAAAATAATTTGTATGAATTTATAGAATTTATTCCGAATTTATTTCACTTACTAGGCCCAATTTCTCGGCTTAGTATTAACTCGAGTTTTGCTAACTTTTTCACTTTCAATACCTTAGTTTCACCTTCTAACCACCGAAACATATTATACATACAATCTTTGGGAAATACTTGAACTTAAAACCTTACCTTAATTTTTGTGCCTTTGAGCTCCGTGCCATTAACCTAAGTGCTTCGATTGTTCCGGGCATGCATAATATTATTCCGAGTATCTTAATTTCTTTCTAGTTTCCAAATAAGTAATGAAACAAAAAATTTCAGGTTTTACATTTTTCCCTACCTTCTAGGAATTTGGTCCTCCAAATTCAGGTTGGTCTATCGAACAATCGAGGGTACTTCTCTCTCATGTGGCTCTCTAGCTTCCACGTAGCTTCTTCTGTTGAGTGGTGTTGCAAGAGAACCTTCACTAAGGGAATCGTCTTATATCGAAGTACCTTCTCTTTTTTGTTGAGAATCTAGACTGGTTGCTCAACATATCTCATATCTTCTTGTATGTCCAATGGTTCATACTTTAAAACATGAGAAGGGTTCAGATGATACTTCCTTAACATAGAAACATGGAAAACATCATGCACCCTAGACAGCTGTGGAAGTAGGGCAAGTCTGTAGGCCACATCCCCCACTCTCTCTAATATTTCCAATGGACTAATAAAAAGAGGACTCAGCTTCCATTTCTTTCCGAAGTACATGACACCTTTCATCGGAGACACTTTCATAAATACAGAGTCCCCAACTTGAAATTCTAAAGGACGTCTTCACACATCAGGATAACTCTTCTGTCTACTCTGTGCTGTCCTCAATCTATCACAAATTAGCTGAACACCTTTAGTTGTTTGTTCAACAAGATCAGGAGCAGATATTTTCCCATTACCTATTTCTCCCCACGCTACAGAGGATCTACACCTTCTGCCATATAGAGCTTCGTATGGTGCCATCCTAATACTGGCATGAAAGCTATTATTGTAGGCAAACTCTGAGAGAGTTAAATGATCATCCCATGAGCCCTTAAAATCTAATGTACATGCCCTTAACATGTCCTCTAAGGTTTAAATAGTCCGCTCAGACTACCCATCGGTCTGAGAATGGTAGCCAGTGCTCAGATGTAACTACGATCCCATAGCTTCCTGAAAATGAGTCCAAAATCTGGACGTGAACCTAGAATCCCTATCAAAGGTAATACTTACGGAAGCCCCATGCAATCGTGCAATCTCTCGAACATACAAGTTTGCTAAAGCATTAAGGGAATTTGTGCTCTTGATGGCGAGGAAGTGGGCACTCTTAGTCAGTCTGTCTATAATCATCCAGACTACGTCATGGCCCCTCTGGGTCCTCGCTAATCCCACAATGAAATCCACAGTAATATGCTCCTATTTCCATGTAGGCACTGGTAATAACTTAAGTAGTCCTACTGGTTTCTAGTGCTCAACGTTAATCTACTGGCAGACTAAACATCTAAACACAAAGTTTGCCACATCTCTCTTCATTCCAAATATGTAGGTCATGGTACATCTTAGTACTTCTTGGTTGCATTTCAAAATCCTCAAGCTCAGGGTGTCATCATGTGGCACAAAAATACGACCTCGAAGCCTTAGAAGCCCATCATCACTGACTGAGAAGTCTGACTGCAATCTCTCTTCATCTTGGCTAACCATATCCAATAACGTCTGATAATTTCTCTGCCCTAACTTGATTTGATTTAAGATAATGGATTCAATCTGTAGGCTAGCAATAAATCCATCATCAATTTCCTCAACACTGATACTGAGCTCGATGAATTGTCTCAACAGTTCCCATTCTTTGATCATCATATAGGACACCATACCCTTTTTACTAAGGGCATCCGCTACCACATTCTCCTTGTCAGGATGGCACAAAATTTCGCAGTCATAATCCTTCAAGAGCTATCCATCTCTTCTGTCCCATATTAAGCTCTTTCTGATAAAAAAATATACTTAAGACTCTTGTGGTTAGTGAATATCCAAAATTTCTCACCATATAAATAATGCTGTCATATCTCCAGAGCAAAAACCACTGCGACTAATTCCAAATTATGAGTGGAATAGTTCCGCTAATGGTCCTTAAGCTGGCGAGAACCATAAGCGATCGCTCTACCATTCTGCATCAGCACACAGCCCAAACCTTGGTGAGAGGCATCACTGTACACTGCTAACCCTCTCGATCCACTCGGAATGGTTAAGACTGGTGCAGTAGTCAACCGGTGTTCGATCTCTTAGAAGCTCTGCTCACACTGATCAGACCACTCAAATGGGACATCCTTACGTGTCAATCTGGTCAATAGAGCTACAATCTGGGAAAACCCCTAAACAATTCTCTGGTAGTACCCTACCAATCCCAGGAAACTTCGAACCTCCGTCACTATCCTGGGTCTCTCCCACTTCAGCACTGCATCGACCTTGGACGGATCAACAGACACCCCGTCCTTAAATACAATGTGCCCGAAGAAAGCAATCTGATCAAACCAAAATTCACACTTACTAAATTTCTCGTACAATTTTCTCCTCACGAAGGATCTATACTACAATCCTCAAATGCTACTAGTGCTCCTCCCAGGACTTAGTGTAACGACCCAAATTTCCACACAATTTGGTTGGGCTACAAGTCGATATTAGATCAAACAGTGAAATCTAATAGTCTCAATTAAATTTCTTCTACAAATAGTCATGTTCACATTCCTCCAAGCACATCTCATTTACATTACTACACTTACAAAAATTTTAGATATAAAAGAATTTTTTAAAATTAGGTATACCTTCAATGCAGAAATATAATCCATGGAATCATAGCCGTGCGAAATGCCCTACTAACAGAAGCAGTCGAAGTCACTGATGGACTTTGTGGAGGAAAGTAAGGAGTGAGCTCAACATACTCAGTAAGCAAAACCTCATAGATACCAAAAAACTGATTTCAGAAACCATAATATATATCAGTATTAAAATTAGCTACTATAGTAAGTACAGAAATTTTAGAGCTTCTAGTAGCAAAATAAACGGATTTCCAGATAACACGGTTCATGCAGACAGTTCAAAAAATATTTTAAATATTCACAGAGACACTGCCAATTCCGAAAAATCAAAATCAAAAAAAATCTATGGTAATTTCAGTATGAAAATGGAACTGAAATCAATACCGTTTTTCAAAACTTTAAACAGCTTTTAAAAGCGATGACAGTGTGACACTTTGGTCCCGGAGGATTTAAAAGGTGGCCCCCACGGTCTTTTATGCATTAAAATATTAAGTTCCATGCGAAAATACAATCACATGGTTAATTCAGAAGTTCAAATAGACGAGATCAGATATCAGAAATGACAATTGGCCAATGTCGGTGACTCCGGGCAATCACGAGCCAGGTGTGCCGGGATGTCAAGTGCTGTGGGAGTGATCAGCTACCCAAACGACTCACAGAGTACACTATTTTCCAGTAACACGGTACATCGTACACACATGCACACAACATGATACATCGTACTCCATGGACCTTGGCATCATTCACAATTTAGTATAATTTCATCATTCACAATTCCATATAATTTCACCGTCATCTTTTTTCCTCAAATCACGCCTGACTAGCACGATTTTATCATCAAAATACTTAAATCTCGTGCAACAGATTCGTGCAAGATCACACAGCAATACACGTCTGACTAGCACGGTTTTAACCTCAAATACTTTAATCTCGTTTCAACGCATAAAATAGAGTGAAAGGGGCTGATCTTGCCATTTTTCAGTATTATTCCGAAAGTTTAGATTTTTCACAAATAATTTTAAAACTACACACATAGCTATTTAAATAGGCTAAATAATATTATACCGAAAATCAAGGTGATTTTCGGAGTTTAAAACTTTTTCCTAAAATTTCAAAATGGTAAAACTCGGCCTAAGATTTTCTACAGTTCAGGTGACTAAAACTTTCTGTCCTAAAGTTCGTAGTCTCAAATACTCAGAAAATATACGCAAATATTTTTAACAGTTTGTGAATATTTGTCTACAGTAGAAATACAACCAAACTTTATATCTACAAAGCATCAGAAAGTATGTGCAATTTATCTCTATCAACACATGAGAATTTTCCTTACCTCGATATCTGCCCGTAATCTGCAATGCCTTTAATGACTGGAGTCAGTAGGCCCGGTTTGCTTGATTAATTTCCCTGGAGTTCCTTCCCTCGGGTTTTTGAATTTCTCTGTGTCTTCTCTTCTATCTCTATATATATATATATATATATATATATATATATATATATATATATATATATATATATATATATATATATATATACAAAATTATATATAAATATATATACTTCCTCCTTTTAAAAAAAAATCATTTCTCCTTTCCCGCCAACCCCATCTTCTATCTTTTCTTCTTCGTTTTCTTATTCTTCAGCTTACTATTCACTGTTTCCCTTCTCGACACCATTCCTCTTCATCTCATTCGGCCACCACAATCGTCCATCATCATTCTTCTTCCCGACCTGCCAAATCCGGCTTCCTTCCTATATATATATATACAAAATTATATATAAATATATATACTTCCTCCTTTTTTAAAAAAATCATTTCTCCTTTCCCGCCAACCCCATCTTCTATCTTTTCTTCTTCGTTTTCTTATTCTTCAGCTTACTATTCACTGTTTCCCTTCTCGACACCATTCCTCTTCATCTCATTCGGCCACCACAAGCGTCCATCATCATTCTTCTTCCCGACCTGCCAACTCCGGCTTCCTTCCTTCCTCTTGGTGTCACCATTTCCAGTACATCTGCCTAGCTTCCCTATCCCTCCACCTCTCTCGGTCACCTGCTTCGTCTCGGTCGTCCTCTGTTTTCAGCTTCTCATTGCTTCCACCAGCTTCAGTCGTGTTTCTACCACCATCATCTTCATCTCCCAGCCTCCACAGTCCGCCACTGCTTCTGTCCATGGTCCACGTTCTCTGCTCTGATTTTTCTACTTCAATACGTTTTCCAGCTCCTACATCTCTGTTTCAGAACTACGTTTCTGGAAATTTGTGACAATTTCAAGAGGGTGGAACCCCTCTGTTTCAGCCTCTCCCTCTCGGTCTCCTGCTCCGTTTCCCGCTGCAGCTCCCTGATTTCAGCCACCCTTCAGTCCACGTTTCCTGCTACCGCCATCATCTTAACCCGTACAGCCACCTCGCACACTAGTTGCGCCTCCTCTGTTTCGGTTCTTTCCCGCATGCCCCAACTTCGGTTTTCAGTCCTTACCTTCATTTCTTCAACAGACCACCTGCATACGGTACAACCCATTTTGGGTCTGACTTCCCTGTTATTGTTTCAGTAACACACACACACACACACACACACACACACACACACACACACACACACACACATATATATATATATATATATATATATATATATATATATATATATTACCAACTCTTTGTCAGTTTCATCTCATCTTCAGTATTCCTTTCTCACGTTTCAATTTCTGCCAAGACATCAACATTAGTTCTTTTCATTTCTTGTGTTGGTCTATGAAGAACAACAAACTAACTATCCTTCCAATCTAATGTTTCTCTTCTCCATACAATTTTGCTGCTATTTTACTGCAGCAGCATAAGTCCTCGGGATTGGCTTCAATTGAAGCCAATCCATAGGCTTGCAAGTTTCTTTCTTCTTCTTACCAAACCTCCATCTTCATCGAATTTCCTGCAGTTTTACTGTAGTGAACATAACTCTTGGGATTGGCTCTTTGGAAGCCATTCCATGTGCTAACAGTTTTCTTTACTCCTCCAAACCAAGAGCCATCATCACCATTTCTATGTTTTCCTTTTCTTCTCGTTTCTTATTAGTCAGAAATCATCATCATTTTAAGTTCTTTACTACATTTTCCCGCTGCTGCTTTGGTAGGTGATAATCGACTGCCATGCCGGCCTATTTCTTCAGTCTTCTACCGTAGGCCATTACATATATATATATATATCTTGTTCTTTATGTTTTCCCTTACCAAACACTACTCCTCACTAACTCCAACTCCAATTCCCCTTTTTCCTTTCGGTTCTTCCCACGTTTCTAGCACTCTTTTCAATCAATTTATGTATATATATTCATCCATGCCTATATATATATATATATTTAGTAGACTTTGCCTGCCATGCCATCTTTTCCTAGTACATCCTATACACGTAGGTTTTTATTTCTTTTCCCTTCACTGCCGAGGCTAATCCTTCCCACCAACTCTAACTTCCTCACATTTTCGACAAATTGGAACACTCACAATCTTGCTTAATTCCAATCTTCCTCATTTCATACATATATATATATATATATATATATATATATATATATATATATATATATATATATATGTATACATTTATATACCCCTTGGTAATGATTTGCTATACAGCTCTCGGCCATATTGAAGCATTTATATATTTATATATGTATATACATTGATATATATATATATATATATATATATATATATATATATATATATATATATATATATATGTGTGTGTTCTTATACTCATAGTTATTTATTTTCTTAAGGCTAATATATTTTAATTAAATTAATTCTTCTAAGTATCTCATCATAGAAATTTATTATCAATACATACATTTATAATTTCATTTGTTCATCTCATTAACCGGTTACAAGAAAATTTCGTGGGGTTTACATTCTCTCTACCTTAGAAATTTTGATCCTCAAATTTGAAAGTACATCAATCCTCAAATAATTAGGGTTACTTCTCTCGCATTAAACTTTTCAATTCCCACATGGCCCCCTCCGAGGTGTGGTACTACCACAGAACCTTAACTAGTGGAATTGTTTTAGACCGTAAAGCTTTTTTTCTTTCCTGTCCAAGATCCGAATTGATTTCTCTACATACACATGTCTTTTTTCAATTTCAGTGGCTCATACTTTATCACCTGTGTTGGATTTGGATGATACTTGTATAGCATCGAAACGTGGAAGACATTGTGGATACTTGATAACTCCGGCGGTAAAGCTAATCTATAGGCTTTGTCTTTCACTCGGTCTAAGATCTCGAAAGACCCAATATATCGAGAACTTAGTTTTCCTTTGTTTCCAACTCTTGTATACCCTATCTTTAAGCTGTTGACATATGAGGCTTTTAGTCACAATTTCAATTATATCTCTTATTGTCTTTGATTACCAATATATCTTTAGGAGATTTGATAAATCCTATTATTCTTCTAATGTGGGGTATATCTCTGTAAATGAGTCTCTGACGACATCAATTCCTTTAACTATAGATTCATTTGGTACACAGTTTTGTTTTTAAATCTCAATAAATTATCAGTACTAATACTCAAGCTAGTTACAGCACCCATCTGGGTCTGACCGCCACATCAATACTGTGTTTATCATTACGCTTTGCCTATTTGATTCGATCAATCACGTCTAGTTTCATCTCTCAGGCTAATCACCATGTAATGAATGTAGGTATCAGAAAAAGGACCACATCCAAGTCGAGGTTCACTAAATGTTTCAATAACTTATGCCCCTGACCAATAGATATAAATATATAATGTCATCCCGAAGTCACTTCTGCTCAAAGCATTAATCCTAGTCATTTTCTTTTTCTTGTATTAGACGGCCTTTGTGAAATTTAATATTTAAACCTTCTTGATCAGTAGGATTCTATAATTCTTCATCGCACAAGTAATGGTATACTGACTTCAATGTGAATATTACGACTATCAATTTCAATTTACGGGTTATGGTTACTTCTAAGCGCGGTCAAGTCTCTCAGGCGGGGACGTATTTTGAAATACCTTTATTAGCCATTAGACCCGACCACATAACTGGTTATGGATATAAGGGTTCAAGGTTCAATCTTAATAGAAAGTAGGATACCAAAACTTATCGCAATTTCACATTTATCCTTTAGTCACAACTCATTTGTTTTCGGTTTAAAACTCTTGACCCGAATCATTTCACATACCAGAGATTTTCTTACCTTGCATACATCTCTTATTCCTATAAAACTTGTATTCATGATTTATCCCATTTCAACACTTGTTTCATTTCATATATCAATTATAACGAAACCCTTTCTTTATTCCAATTAAGTCTCGCATCCCAAAACATTAGCACACCTAAATTTCAATCCTTGATTCGAAATGTACTTCATACTCCAAAGTCTCTTTATATATCTTAAAACTCTAAATCTTCTTAACAGTTTTGAGTTTTTCCTACTGATTTATAATCCTTGTTTGGGGGAATCCAATTGATAACCATTCTTAATACAACGTGACCCAAAAGACTCCGAGCCTTCTTAAAAATTAACGCCAGTACACTCCAAAGTGGATCACCTGGTCCAATAATCTCTTTTTCATGTAATCCATGTAATTACTTTTTTAACATCTCTAATTCAATCAAAGCCACTGAGTATAGTGGTCTAAATAATTAATTCAATACCAGGTGCTAAATCAATTTTAGAACTTCATCTTTCAATTTAGTAGTAACTTTGACAGAAAATTCTATCTCTACAGGGGTGTCTCTTTACTCTGAACACACCATATCTTTATCAATCATATAAACATTCTGACCTTCACTTATACTTTTAGTTCTGTAATTCATATTTTAAGTTACAGTGACTTTACTCTATCACTCTCACTCCCTCCTTAGTACATCTCTTTTTTGTCACTCTCTTTATTTTTTCATTTTCTTAGTAACCTCGAAAGTATATATCTCATATTCTCATATTTGTGCCTTACACACTACTCCGTCAAAATAACATCCTGTGGAGTTAACTTAGCTCGATTGAGGATCTCAGTACTTTCTATGAGTTTCTTGGACTTCCTTCGTTTCACATCTCTACTTATCCGAATTATTCTTCTTCCAAAGCTATAAATTTAATTTCATATTCATCCACAAACTTGTTACTTTATATCCGATTTTAATCATTTCCTCTATAATAGCCAATATGCTTTAGCTGGGATGTGTTGCCGTCTAAGTGTTTCCAAAAACATATTCATGTAATTTCCTGATGTCGGCTCTTGGATTAAATCGGGGGACTTCCCTTCAAGCTCAACTTCCCATTTCGATGTTTATGCCACTAGAGCTACTTTTTTTTTATAGTAGTGCACTTCAAAAGTCCATATAACTTCTCCCCAATTCTTTAGCACGAAGTTGCAAAATCGACTTTCTCGGTAGAGTTACTTCTAAAATCATCAAGCTTTTCTATCTCATTCATCCAACCCTTTGAATCTCTGAATTCTTAACCTTATTGAAAAACAGAGGTTTAAACTCTTGAAACTGCCCCTAGTCTATTAAGTTCACAGTCATACTTTAAGAATCCATGTAAGTTTTCCAATTTAATTTTTCAGTTTTACATTACAATTGGATTCTTGACTCCAGTATGTAATAGCATACTATCTTCCGAAATTAGCTCGGTCTTTCTCTCAGTCGCACCTCAATTGTTATCATTATCATGGTGCCGCTATCACTTGATCAAACAATGCCATCATTGCTTTCATGTCCTGCTCAAATCTTACGAAACAGACTCTAAAATTTCTAGTGAAACTATAAAGTGTACACTCAGACGAGGGTTCACTGTACCTCTCAGGCTTATCTCTACGGCCTCGAGGAATGGTTCATTTCAATATGCCAATATGGTTGTAATACTAATCAGCCATATCTATCAGTTTCCCTTCATTCAATGACACAATTTTCAATAAAGTACAACCAGGTATACCTGTTTGTATCTAAATAATGTATAGTAATGCTGGGGATGTGAACTTTTCAAATTTTCTCTCATTTTTAATATCAACTCGTATCAGGCTAACCTTGCTCTGATACCACTTCTGTAACGACTCAAATTCCACACAATTTGATTGGGCTAGAAGTCAATATTAGATCAAACAGTGAAATCTAATAGTAAGTCGATATTAGATCAAATAGTGAAATTTAACAGTCTCAATTAAATTTCTTCTAAAATAGTCATGTTCACATTTCCCTAGTACATCTCATCTACATTACTGCACTTACAAAAATTTTAGATACAAAAGAATTTCTTAAAACTGTGTATACTTTCAACGTAGAAATATACTCCATGGAATCACTGTTGTTCGAAATGCCCTACTAACGGAAGTGGTCCAAGCTACCGATGGGCTCTATGGAGGAAAGTAAGGGGTGAACTCAACATGTTTGTTGGCTCTACCGAGAGGGGGGTGAATCGATTTTCTAACATTAATGGCAAATTTTAAATTAATCCTAATTTATTCAGCAAATGATAATGAGCAATACAATGAAATTAAACAAATTAATACAAGATAGGGAAGAGAAAAACAAACACAATTGTTTATAGAGGTTCGGCTAATCTCTTGCCTACGTCCTCTCTCCTTGACCTTCTTGTCAAGTGCTTTCTTTCTCTCCTTCAACAGAAGTTACAATGTTCCTTTTTCAAGTTAAGGAATAACCTCTCTACCCTTTGCAATACAAAGAAGTATTCACCCTTTTACAATGTTTTTCTCACTGAGGAACAATCCTCTTCTCTTTTGAGGTAAGGATGAATACAATGTCAAGCTTTAATGTGGGTAGGACAATTACAGCTTTTGCACTTAAGCTTATACAACAAACTCAATAAATGAGGAATGAAGACATAAGGAATGAAAGAATTAAACTCTTGAGAATGTAAGAAAAATGTGCAGCAATGGTCTCTCTTCTCATTGTCTTCAATGCTTGGTTAAATACTGAAGGATTGGTAGTTGGAGCATTAAATGCTGTTTTTCCCGTTGAGATTTTTGCAGAACTAGCCGTTGGGTACCTCCAGTAGAATGTCGGATCGATCTGCCATCTTGACCAGATCGATCTCGTAGTTATAAATCCTGCAAGATCAAAGTAAAATAACACAAGGAGATCGATCTCATAGGTGAGTAGATCGATCTCATGATTTGAAAATATTAGAGGAGATCGATCTGTCAAATAGGCAGATCAATCTTCCAATCTCTCTGTTTGAGTATAGATCGATCTCACAGATCGATCTACTGTCTTTACTTTAGGGGAGATCGATCTCTCAATAACCCAGATCGATCTCCTTAGCTCTCTGACTTTGAGAAGATCGATCTCTTCCTTAGCAGATCGATCTCATAAGCTCTTTGTTTGAGTGTGGATCGATCTTACAGATCGATCTACTGTCTTTGCTTTGAGGGAGATCGATCTCTTTCTAGATCAGATCGATCTCCTCAACTCCAGTATTAGGCAGATCGATCTCATAACCCTTATAGATCGATCTTACTCTTCCTCAATACCTTTGTATAGGTTCAAAGCTTGGCAGATCGATCTCATCTTCCTGAGATCGATCTCTCATCCAAGAAAATCCCAGGAGATCGATTTCTCATAACCCAGATCGATCTCTCATCAACAGAACTTAAAGTTCTGGTACTGATAACCTCTAAACATGTTTTTATATCATCTTTACATTATTGAATTTACTTGTTTTGTCATTTCAAAATACATTAACTCAACAATGTTCAGTAAGAAAAACCTCATAGTAGGTAGACAAATACACTACCTAAGATTATATAAATATATATATATATATATTTGCCAAATCCGAAACATTGCAAGTGGTTCGGTAAGTTTACAGATACCAAAAAATGAAATTCAGAAACCAGAACATATATCGGTAGTAAAATTAGCTACTGTGGTAAGTACAGAAATTTCAGAGCTTCCAATAACAAAATAAACGAATTTCCATATATCACAGTTCATGCAGGTAGTTCAAAAAATATTTTAAATATTTATAGAGGCACTGCCAATTCTGAAAAATCAAAGTCGAAAAAATCCATGACAATTTCAATATGAAAATGGAACTAAAATCAATATCGTTTTCTAAAACTTTAAATAGCTTTTAAAAGTGATGACGGTGTGGCACATTGGTCCAGTAGGATTCAAGAGGTGGCCCCTACGGTCTTTTATGCATTAAAATATTCAGTTTCATACGAAAATACAATCACACAGTTAATTCAGAAGTTCAAATAGACGAGACAAAGCAGACATGCTATATCAGATATCAAAAATGACAATTGGCCAATGTCGGTGACTCTGGGCAATCACGGACCAGGTGTGCCTGGATGTCAGGTGCCGTGGGAGTGGTCAGCTACCCAAACGGCTCACACAATACACTATTTTTCAGTAACACGGTACATCGTACACACTTGCACACAGCATGGTACATCGTACTTCATGAACCTCGGCATCATTCACAATTCAGTATAATTTCATCATTCACAATTCCATATAATTTCACTGTTGCTTTTTTTCGTCAAATCACATGCGAGCAGGTCAGTGTAAGATCACACAGCAATACACACCTGACTAGTATGATTTTATCATCAAAATACTTAAATCTCGTGTAACAGATTGGTGCAAGATCACATAACAATACACGTTTGACTAGCACGATTTTAACTTCAAATATTTAATCTCGTTTCAGCGCATAAAATAGACTGAAAGGGGCTGGTCTTGCCATTTTTCAGTTAAAATCCACAAAACATGATTTTTCAGTATTAGTCTGAAATTTTAGATTTTTCACAAATAATTTTAAAACTACACAAATAGCTATTTAAATAAGCTAAATAATATTATACCGAAAATCAGGGTGATTTTTCAGAGTTTAAAACTTTTTCATAAAATTTCAAAATGGTAAAACTCGACCTAGGATTTTCTACAGGTCAGGTGACTAAAAATTTCTGTCATAAAGTTCGTAGTCTCAAATACCCAAAAAATATACGCAGATATTTTTAGCAATTCACGAATATTTTTCTACAGTAGAAATACTGCCTAAATTTATATCTACAAAGCATCAGAAAGTATGTACGATTTATCTCTAGCAGCACACGAGAATTTTCCTTACCTTGGTACCTGCCCGTAGTCCACAATGCCTTTAATGACTAGAGTCAGTAGATCCGGTCTACTTGATTAATTTTCCCGGAGTTTCTTCCCTCCGATTTTTGAATTTCTCCGTGCCTTCTCTCCTATATCCAAATATTTTTATATATATATATATACATAAATATATATATACTTCCTCATTCTCCTATTTTTTTTTTAAATCATTTCTCCTTTCCCGCCAACCCCGTCTTCTTTATTATCTTCTTCGTTTTCTTCTTCTTCAGCTTACTGTTTACTGCTTCCCTTTTTGACACTGTTCCTCTTCATCTTGTTCAACCACCACCATCGTCCATCGTCATTCTTCCTCCCGGCCTGCCAACTCCGGCTTCCTTCCTTCCTCTTATTGTCACTGTTTCCAGTACATCCATCTAGCTTCCCCTTCCTTCCGCCTCTCTCGGTCACCTGCTTCGTCTCGGTTATCCTCTGTTTTTAGCTCCTTGTTGCTTCCTTCGACTTCAGTCGTGTTTCTGCCACCATCATCTTCATCTCCCAGCCTCCACAGTTCGCCACTGCTCCTGCCCAAGGTTCATGTTCTTTGTTCTGATTTTTCTGCTTCAATGCATTTTTTAAGCTCCCGCGTCTCTATTTTTGTGACAATTTCCAGAGGGTGGAACCCCTCTGTTTCAGCCTCTCCCTCTCGGTCTCCTACTCTGTTTCTTGCTTCAGCTCCCCGATTTCAGCCACCCTTCAGTCCACGTTTCCTGCTACCGCCATCGTCTCAACCTGTACAGCCACCTCGCACACTAGTTGCGCCTCCTCTGTTTCGGTTCTTTCCTACCTACCCTAACTTCGGTTTTCAGTCCTTACCTTCATTTCTTCAACAGACCACCTGCATACGGTACAACCCATTTTTTGTCTGACTTCCATGTTATTGTTTCAATAGTATACATATATATATTTACCAACTCTTTCTCAGTTTGATCTCATCTTCAACATTCCTTTCTCACGTTTCAATTTCTGTCAAGACATCAACATCACTCTTTTCATTTCTTGTGTTGGTCTGTGCAGAACAGCAGACTAACTCTCCTTCCAGTCTAACGTTTCTCTTCTCCATACAATTTTACTGCTATTTTATTGTAACAGCATAAGTCCTCGGGATTGGCTTCAATTGAAGCCAATCCATAGGCTTGCAAGTTACTTTCTTCTTCTTACCAAGCCTCCATCTTCATCGAATTTCCTGCAGTTTTACTGTAGTGAACATGACTCTCAGGATTGGCTCTTTGGAAGCCATTTCATGTGCTGACAGTTTTCTTTACTCCTCCAAACTGAGAGCCATCATCACCATTTCTATGTTTTCCTTTTCTTCAAATTTTTTATTGGTCAGAAATCATCATCATTTTAAGTTCTTTACTACACCCGCTGCTGCTTTGGTAGGTGATAATCGACTGCCATGCCAGCCTATTTCTTCAGTCTTCTACCGTAGGCCATTACCCTTACTACATATATATATATTGTATCTTATTCTTTATGTTTTCCCTTACCGAACACTACTCCTCACCAACTCCAATTCCCCTTTTTCCTTTCAGTTCTTCCCACGTTTCTAGCACTTTTTTCAATCAATATATATATATATATATATATAAACATGCCTATAATATATATTTTCCTTCCCTTAGCTGACTTTGCCTGCCATGCCATCTTTTTCTAGTACATCCTATACAGGTAGGTTTTTATTTCTTTTCCCTTCACTACCGAGGCTAGTCCTTCCTACCAACTCCTACTTCCTCACATTTTCAGCAAATTGGAACACTCACGGTCTTGCTTAATTCTAGTCTTCCTTATTCGATATATATATATATATATATATATATATATATATATATATATATATATATATATATATATATTTTCCTTCCTTTAGCTGACTTTGCCTGCCATGCCATCTTTTTCTAGTACATCCTATACACGTAGGTTTTTATTTCTTTTCCCTTCACTACCGAGGGTAGTCCTTCCTGCCAACTCCTACTTCCTCACATTTTCAGCAAATTGGAACACTCACGGTCTTGCTTAATTCTAGTCTTCCTCATTCGATATATATATATATATATATATATATATATATATATATATATATATATATATATATATATATATATATATACCCTTGGCAATGGTTTGCTGTACAGCTCTCGACCATATTGAAGCATTTATATATATATATATATACATATATATATATATATGTATAAATATTGATATATATATATATATATACATATATATGTGTACTTATACTCATAGTTATTTATTTTCTTAAGGTTAATATATTTTAATTAAATTAATTCTTCTAAATATCTCATCATAAAAATTTATTATCAATACATACATTTATAATTTCATTTGTTCATCTCATTAACCGGTTATAAGAAAATTTTGTGGGGTTTACACTTAGAATAGATTACGATGTCATCAATAAAGACAATAACAAATCTGCCTAAATACCCTTGGAAGACATCATTCATCAAATTCATAAAAGCAGCAGGGGCATTAGTCAGTCCAAAGGGCATCGCCAACAACTTAAAATTCTCGTATCTAGTCTGGAAGGTTGTCTTCGGTACATTAGCCTCTTTAGTCCTCAACTAGTGATAACTCGATCTCAAATCTATCTTAGAAAACACTAAAACCCCTCTAAATTGATCAAACAAATCATCTATCCTTGGCAGGGGATACTTATTCTTTATTGTCGCCTTGTTCAGAAGTCGATAGTCCACACACAAGCGTAGACTCCCATCTTTCTTTCTGACAAATAATACCAAAGCACCCTATGGAGATACACTCGATCTAATGAATCCCTTATTGAGTAACTCTTGCAACTGCTTCTTCAGTTCTTCTAATTCGATCAGTACCATTCGATAAGGTGGCTTAGAGATAGGCTGAGTGTTAAGAACCAAATCAATGGTAAACTCAATTTCCCTCTCCGGTGGTAACCTCGACAATTTATCCGAAAAAATATCGAGAAACTCACATATTAGTGGGACATCCTGAATGCTTGGCGGTTCCCTACTATCATAAAAAATAAAAGCAATATACCCTTTACAAAATTGATATCATCAGAAATTTTTAAACATATCGACCCCTTATAACTTCATAGAACTTCATACCATACGTTTCATTTCTTATTAACAAAACATACATCAAATTTATCAGGTAGAGAGAAGGTTATGATCTTAATATAGCAGTCTAGACTTACCCGATTGGCAGTTGGCCAATTCATACCCAAAATTACATCAAAGTTATACATATTTAGTAAAACTAGATCTCCTAACATTATCCTATCTCCTACCTTAATTTCACAATTTTTACACACTATTTCAGTCATCTGCGATTCATGCATGGGTGTGCCTATGTGCATGATGTGATCTAGAGACTCAGGTTCTAGATGCAATTTATGTGCAGATTGTGGGGAAACAAAAGAGTGTGTGGAACCTGGGTCAAATAAAACATGTGCCTCATGATATCAGACAATGGTATACCTTTAATAATTTCAGAGGAGGTGTCGGTTGTCTCCCTGTCGATGGCAAACACACGTCCCTGTGAGACAAGCTTCTTGTCCTTGTTTGTGGCAGTGGCCTTCCTCTGTAAGGCTGTTCTGAGGAGCCTATCGCTCGATTTACCTTGGCTGCTCTCGAGGATCGATAGGTCTCATCTATGGACAGTCCTTAATCTGGTGACCCATGACTCCACATTTAAAGCTGGCATCCGTGACCTAATGGTAAGGCTCAACATGCGGCTTACATGCGGCTTGCCACAGCTCTTGTATCGTCAAAACTCAATCCCGGGGCCTCGAGTGGTGTCTATACCATCAGCAAGGGTCCCTCACCTGAGACTCATCTATCTGCTGCCTCTTGGTTTGACCCAGCATCAATTCAAATCAAGATGCCTCTGCTCTCTTTCCCTTATTTGTGCTTTTACTTCTAGACTCATACTCTGCTTGAATAACATCTAGGCCTCTCTTAATTTTCTGAGCTCATCCAAGGGCATCCTTAAATTCTTTGACCTGGAGTCCTAACAATCTATCACGGATCCCAGATCTCAAGCTTGCCAAAAATATCTCGGTATGATGCTCGGGGTCCCTAGCTGTCTTGGGGTCGTACCTCATCAAGATGGTGAACTGGTTCTCGTACTAATCCATCGTCATGCTACCCTAAACTAGATTCAGAAATTTCGTCAGCATCTTTTTTGAGCAATGTGTAGAATATACTGGTCCTAAATGCATCAAGAAAGGCATCCCAAGAGATAACAGATTGATTGCCTGCCAATATTGTCTGAGTGGACGTCCACTAAAACTTAGCCTGGCCCCCCAACATATAACTGGCCATAGTCACCTTCTCTGCATCTGTACACCCTAAATACTAGAATGCTATGTCGATATCTAGTAACCATCCCTTGGCCTTAACCGGATCTTTAACCTCTGTAAACTCTGGGGGGTTCATCCTAAGAAAGTCTCGTAGTCTTTGAGTATCCCTATCATCTCTGGGCTGTGGGACTGGAGACAGAGGAACTGGGACTGGTGGAGGAACCTGTGATAGAGGAGGTGGGGGAGTAGGTGCTGGTGTAGTAGCACCAGTACCAGAAGTATTTACCCTAAATTGTTGGACAAACATAGTGATGAGTGCACTGAACCCATCTCTTATACTTTGCATACCTTGGTCGAGCCTCATCAGTCTGGTATTAGGGCTCTCAAGCTGAGGGGGAGATGATAGAGGGGGTTGTGCCTACCTCCATGGACTACCGCGTCTCCCGCCCATTGTTTAATGATCAGTTACCTGGGTGTAAACCAAAGTTTTAGTCATAACTTTAACAGATATACTCACTTTATAATCATACAAGCATAGATAATTGGGATGTAATCTAACTTCAACTAGTCGACACTGACAGTACTATGCAACTTTTGCTCTGATACCGCGTAAATTGTCACGCCCCAGAAACATGACAATATGGGCTAAATTTTCTTTTCTTAATTCCTTATTTAAGTTGCATTCCTGTCAGTGCCGATTACTTAACATTTTATTTTACGAAAAATCACCGGCATAACGGCTTATTTATGAACTTACCTCCCTGCAATGTTTAAAACACAGTTTGTATCTGCAACCAGTTGAATTTAACCTCTTTTTTAGAATTAACAGTGATTATCGTAACTATTACATTGTATTATACAAACTGTGAGGTGATAACTTTACATACATACTTGCCTAGATGTCATCCCAAAATATTCTTTACAATCTATTGTCTATGTTATACACGACGTCTGGCAATAAATACGAGAGTATACCTTTTTGTGTACCGAAGGTAGCTTGTGGAGAGTATCGCGTCCACTAACCTACGTCAACTACACGACAGGCGTAGAAAACGATCACTGTAAGTAATCTAGAAAAGTAGAGAAAGGGATAAGCTCTTTAAGCCCAATAAGAAATGTGTTTTAAAACAGTCTCAGTATGATAGTATGCTAAAACCGAATGCCTTTATACAAACCTTTGGTAAACAAATATATATATATACATATATATTAATATATGTTTACTTAAAAGGTAAGTCAAACAATTTTCAAATCACATAAATCACATATCACCAACATATCACTTTCTTTTCGAAGTCATACAGAATCTATTATGGAGACTAGGCGAATACACATAGTAAGCATAAGTCATGTTCCTACTAACTCAACCTTGGAAGAGGGAGACAAACAAACAGAGTACCGATGGCTATGGTAAGGGAACTGTAGACTAGATCATAGTCGTACAGCGCCTTACGCCACTAAGGACTAAAACGGGCAATGCACGAAGTGGCAGAAGATAAGGCACCGAGTGGTAACACATACCTGACGCGGTTAAACATGCACCCCAAAGAACTAAACGTGCGCAATTTGGCATAAGGCATGCAACACGAAGGTCCAAACTCCACACGTGCCATACATGATAGATCTCATAGACTACATGTTGCCTTAGTCTCAAAAGGAAACTTACAAATCCTTTTTCGGGTTAGTCTCAAAATGAAACTTACAAATCCTTTTTTGAACTTGTTGACCCGCATACTACCAAAACTGAGTTTTATATTTCAAAACTGCGTATTTATGAAAACTTATTCATAAAACTCGTTTCCATAACAAAACTTTCATTTTTCAAAAAAATTTATAGTTGCCAGAAAGTACACTCAAAGGGCTTAGTAAAGTTGGTTTTTCTTTCGATTTTTGGGTTATGCATGAATGGTACTTTTTCGACTATCGAGTACATTCTACATACGAATTCTTCCTTCAAACATATTTGTATCTTAAAAATAAGGTAACGGGATACCAATACTACTTTAAATTACATCCCTTATCTATTGAATCATGGGATAACACAAAATCACCAAGTATTGAGCTTGCCTCGATTCACGTGCCAATACCCCGAGCTACCTAAGACAGTTCCAAAATCATCATATGATGCTCAATTCCATCTTAGTATACTTAAATATACATTTATGTTCATAAATTTCACTAAATTTAACTATTTTGTCAACTTTCTCTACTTTCTCGACTTTATCGATTAAAGGGCCGGTTTAAGCAATTTCAATAGTTTCTTTTCTTTTAACTTTCAACGTACCAACTTAATTATTCAAACACTTATTCAAACCTAAAATCAACACATCACAACTTGTCAATTTATCAAACTTTCACAATTTTACAGTTCTCTCTTAAACTGAGTTATAAACTGAACTTTTCGGTATTAAACAACCATTCTTCAACATCTAATTCAACTGAATTTCAGCATTTCCTTAACATTTCAAGGCTGTCCGAATTCACCTTATACACTAGAAATTATTTCTCAATTTTATACTATAGCAAAAGTCATTCAAATTCACCAAACAATAGCATATACGAGTATAATCATCTTTCATCAACTTCTCACCTAGTTTGCCCAACATTAACCACTTCTTCTTGCTCCAACAATGATTCTCAACCGTAGAAAAACATGTATACAACTTAGAATCATCAAAAATGACATAACTAACCAAGAACTTATAAATTTAAGTTTCTCTCTTACCCAGAAATAGGGTAGATTCTACCCTTGTTCTTCTCTCTAGGTTTTCACTTAGAAAACGAGCTTGTTTAAGCTGGATTTTTTTATATGTTGTAGAGGACTTTGGAAAGAAGATTTTATCTTTCATACCAAACTCTAAAAGTGGCCAAAAGGTGGCCGAAAAAATCGCACAAGCTTGGCTAGTGGAGACGTCACGACAGAATGGGAGGGATGGTTTTTTTTCGGGTTTTAGGTCAGTTGGAGTAGTTCTTTGCTATTCCACAAAGAGCATGGAGTGCTCTTTTATTCTGAAGAAGATTGGGCTCAAAAGCCTCCTGGATGGGCTTCAAATTGGGCTTTTATGTTGGGCCTGTAGGGTGCTGGGCCTGCAAACTGCCATGCTTTTATAAAATCCATAAAAATATTACCAGCCATTTTCATCAAATTCCCACTCCTCAAGTGTTATACAAAGTCTCTAGTATATCCCATAAAAATTTGAAGCCCACTTGTTTGAGAAAAGTTTCCTGTTTGAGCCCATTTTGTTTGATTTGGTCATTACCGATTGAAATTGCTTAAGGTTTTCGGTTTCCTTTAAAAATTAATCGACTACTGAAACCTCCGTATTTCCATTAAATCTTCATCCCCCAAGTCAATTATACCTTATACTAAATTCCTAGGGCCTCAAAATAATTTTTATGAATTTATAGAATTTATTCAAAATTTATTTCTCTTACTAGGCCCAATTTCTCGGTTTAGCATTAACTCAAGTTTTGCTAACTTTTTCACTTTCAATACTTTAGTTTCACCATCTAACCACGAAAACATACTTATACATACAATCTCTGGGAAATACTTGAACTTAAAACCTTACCTCGATTTTCATGCCCTCAAGCTCCTTGCCATTAACCTGAGTGCTTCGATTGTTTCGGGCCTGCATAATATTATTTCAAGTATCTTAATTTCTTTCTAGTTTCCAAATAAGTAATGAAACGAAAAAATTCATGTTTCACAAGAACTAAAAGTTGGAACAAAAATAAAAGAAGCTAATGAAACAAACGTCAGAACAAAAACAATTGTGATAAGAGATGAAGATGCTATTAAGATATGGAGGCTGGACAGATATAAAAGAGCTCAATGAAGATGACATCAAATAGGTAGTTGGTAAGAGAAACTAACGTAGAAGATTAGCAGAAAAGGTGGAATGAGACCCTATTTTTTTGAAGGGAAAAATAGACTCTACGAAAATAACATGGCATAATAAGAAAACTCTAGATGTTTGGAGGCTAAGGCACTAAAAACAATGATACGAAAGTGAATAGACAAGGGAAACACATGGGTTAGATTTCATCTCGAATTTGTATTTGGTATACGATTTCAACCACGGATAACAGAGACAACCAAAAATTTATAGATTAGTGTATGATGGCTTGCAATAAAACAAGGCTTCAAATTGTGATATATTTTAGAAGGGAAGTAGGGCATACGATTTATAAGGTAGATCACAGTTTGGCAGACATAGTCCCAAAATTTAAGTGGTACAGCAACATGATGAAAGAGAGTTAGTTCAGTTTCAATGATGTGTCTATGGCAGCGTACGACAGTGTTGACACATTAAGGTTCGTGTGGGGGAGAGTAAAGATGTTGAATGTTGTGATGTTGAAGGAATAAGTCAAAACCATCATATAATCCTTTGTATGCACCACCACCATCAAAGTATGTTGGCTCTACCGAGAGGGGGGGTGAATCGGTTTTCTAACAATTATGGCAGATTTTAAATTAATCACAATTTAAACACAAATGATAATGAATAAAACAGTGCAATATAACAATTTAATGCAAAGAGAAGGAAAGAGAAACAAACACAGTCACTTATAGAGGTTCGGCCAAACTCTTGCCTACGTCCTCTCTCCTTGACCTTCTTGTCAAGTGCTTTCTTTCTCTCTTTCAATAGAGCTTACAAATTTCCTTTTACAGGTTAAGGAATAACCTCACTACCTTTGGCAATACAGAAAAAGTATTCAGCCTCTTACAATATACTCTCACTGAGGAACAATCCTCTTCTCTTTTAAGATAAGACTGAATACAATTTAATACTTTAAAGTGGTAGGACAAGTGTAGCTATTTTGCACTTAAGCTTTTACAATGATTCTCAATGAATGAGCAATAGGGACACAAAGAATGAAAGAATTAAAGCTTGAGAATGTTTGGAATATGCAGCAATAGTGTCTCTATTCTCTTTGTCTTCAATGCTTGGTTAAATACTGAAGGATGGGTAGTTGGAGCATTAAATGCTATTCTTCCCGTTATGTTTTGCAGAAACTAGCCGTTGGGTGCCTCCAGTAGAGTGCCAGATCGATCTGCCTTCTTGGCCAGATCGATCTCTTAGTTATAAATCCTGCAAGATTGAAGCACAAATACACAAGGAGATCGATCTCATAGGTTAGCAGATCGATCTGTTAGTTTAAATGTAATGAGGCAGATCGATCTGTCGAATAGGAAGATCGATCTCCTTAACTCTCTGTTTGAAGCAAGATCGATCTTCAGATCGATCTATCATGCACTCACGTAGAGAGGAGATCGATCTCTCAACAACACAGATCGATCTCTTTAGCTCTCTGACTTTGAGGAGATCGATCTCTTCCTTACCAGATCGATCTCATAAGTTCTCTGTTTGATCGTGGATCGATCTCTCAGATCGATCTATAGTCTTAAGCTCTTAAGGGAGATCGATCTCTTCCTAGACCAGATCGATGTCTCAACTCTAGCTTTAGCCAGATCGATCTCTTAACCCTTGCAGATCGATCTTATTTTACCTTAATCCCTTTACAACATTTTAAGGCTAGGCAGATCGATCTCTTACTTCATGAGATCGATCTCTCATCAAGTAAAAGCCCAGGAGATCGATCTCTCATACCCCAGATCGATCTCTCATCAGCAGAACTCTAAGTTCTGGTACTAATAACATCTAAACATGTTTGTATATCATCTTAACATTATTGAATTAACTTGTTTTGTCATTTCAAAATACATTAACTCAACAATCTCCCCCTTTTTGATATGACAAAACTCATCAATTTAAACATGTTTAGTGATTTTGCAAAACTCCCCCTTTATGTGAGCTTTTGACCTTTGTTAATGACTTAACTCCCCCTCAGTTAAATCTTAACTCCCCCTCAATTTAAATCATAGCTCCCCCTCAATTAAATCATTCTTTTAAACATTTAACACAACCACAACTCATGTTTCTTCTCCCCCTTTTTGTCATATCAATCACACACGAAAGAGAAGATTCATGGCATTTCAAAATTAACATTTTCATTAACTCACCAAATATCCAATCAAATCACATTTCATTCAAGCAAATTTTTCACAGATAACATCAAGTAGCTTAAAAGTGTTGTAACTACACTAAATCAAAGCACCTAATGCCTATTGTGAGGGAGGATCACGATCCAAAATATTCTCAACGTGCGTGCGTGTTACTTGGAGCTCATCGAACATCACCTCTTGAGTCTCTTGAATCTTATCCACTCTTTGGGTTAAGTTCTCGATCATACGCCGCTGAGTGGCAAAGCCGTCATTCATCTGCTGACTGAGGTCATTCATCATCGTCATGAGCATCTCCAAGTCAGCAGGGGACGATGTTGGTGCAGTGGGCGGAGCCGATGGTTCCGCAGCTGGTGCAGCAGGTTGGTGTGCTGGTTCATCAGTGGGGTCCTCCTCAGCCTCAGCAGGTTACTGTTCTTGCTTTTTCGTCCACTCTCCTCGGAAATTTTTGTAGTATCCCATGTGATGGAGGGTCCCGATGTTGAGGACGCTCTTGGGAGAGGGCAGTTCTCCGGTTTCGCAACTGCTGTCTATCTTGAGGCGTTGAAGAAAGTATGCCAACGGTTGAGGAAACACTATCGTTGTCGCTTGGCCTCGGACTATTTTTAACCAGTCTTGGAAGATGAAGTGAACTAGGTTGGGTTTTTGACTGGTGGTATGGATATGATGAATCCAAAACCTATCTAGCCTCCGAATAGTTGAGTGTCGAGTACCAAACGGACGAAGGTTCCACGAGATGATGAGATGGAGTAGTCGGGGATGCATCGGAAGTTCACTTGCCTTATCCCCGGGAATATCAAACTCTAAGGGAACCTCTTCATCTTCGTTTGTCAAACCTTCGTCACGTATGTCAAAGGCTTGGGCTAAAATTTCAGGGGTTACGGCAATTGATCGTCCCATGACAAACGTTGGGAAACCAAGGATTTGACAGGAATCAATGGGATCGTAATTGAGTTCGGCATTGGAAAAGAATGCACGAACGAGATTTTGAGGTACAGGAGTGTTTATTTTCAAAAAAGACATCCAACCAAATTCCTCAAATTTTGACACGTATGGAAAATCAATGCGATTGAGGAAAGAAAAATCTATAGTCCGCCAATGCTTAATTGGCATGGTTGAGAAGTACTCTTCGTATCGCTTCCTTTTTGTAGGTGTTTTAAAACACCTATTGAAAGAAGCGATGGAAGTGGAAGGAGTGGGTTGGGAAGATGAACCAGCCTCTACATTGGTTCTAGGGGGTTTGTTTGCTACTGACTTCCTAGGCATGATTCTAGATTCTAAAGAGGTGCTAAACACAGTCAACAGTGAGAAAAGCAATGAAACAGTACCTAGGGTTGCCCTAGAATGAATAACAACACAAATCAGAGAAAATTTTTGAGAAATTTGTAAGAGATGTGGGTTAAAATACCAGAATACGACACTGGGATGCAGGAATGACCGTACGAAGATCGATCTGAGAAGGATTCGAAGGTGATGGTGCGAGGGAATTTGAGAATTTGAAATTTTAGGTTTTGTGAGAATTGGGGATTTTTTTGCGAGATTTTATACTGCAGGACACAGGAGATCGATCTGTCGAGGCGACAGATCGATCTGTCATTTCCAGAAAGCCAAGAAAGATCGATCTGTCGTAAGGCCAGATCGATCTGGTCGCAAACAGAGGCTTAAGGAGATCGATCTGTTACACACAGATCGATCTGTCGTTTAACAGAGGCTGAGGCAGATCGATCTGCCAAATGCAAAGATCGATCTGTAGAATGCGGAAGCTTGAAGAGATCGATCTGTCGTGTGGACAGATCGATCTGCCTTTAAACAGAGACGTAAGGAGATCGATCTTATGGTTAGAAGATCGATCTGCTTAGCTTAACCTTGATGATTTAGGCTTGTTGGAGGTATGGAGATCGATCTAAATTGCAAGGAGATCGATCTCTCATCCTCATTGCCAGAAAATCTTTGCAAAAACTCATTTAAAATCAATTCGAAACCAAGATTTTTGAAACACAAAAAATCCTAAGGCTTATCCATGAGTCCTAATTCACCTCTAAGGATACAAAACCTATCTCTATCAAGGGGTTTGGTGAATATATCAGCTATTTGATGTAGAGTGTCAATGTACTCTAAAATTATATCCCCTTTTTGTACATGGTCTCTAAGAAAGTGATGTCTAATTTCTATGTGCTTGGTTCTGGAGTGTTGTATGGGATTCTTAGACAGATTAATGGCACTGGTATTATCACATTTAATAGACACTTGTTTCATGTCAATACCATAATCTCTCATTTGTTGTTTAATCCACAACACTTGAGCACTACAACTACCAGCTGCTATATACTCAGCTTCAGTAGTGGACTGAGCTACACTGTTTTGCTTCTTGGAGAACCAAGAAATTAACCTATTTCCTAAGAATTGGCAAGTACCTGAAGTACTTTTCCTATCTATTTTGCAGCCTCCAAAATCAGCATCTGAAAATGCATGAAGGGCAAAAGTAGAGTCCTTGGGGTACCAAAGTCCTAGTGAGGGAGTGTCTTTGAGGTATCTAAAGATTCTCTTAGTTGCCAATAGATGTGATTCCCTAGGAGATGATTGAAATCTAGCACAGAGGCACACACTAAACAATATATCTGGTCTACTAGCAGTTAAATAAAGCAAAGAACCAATTATAGACCTATAGAGTTTAGTGTCTACACACTTACCACTTTCATCTTTGTCAAGCTTGATGTTGGTGCCCATTGGAGTGGCTTGAGATTTGCAATTGTCCATCCCAAATCTCTTGAGCAAGTCCTTGGTGTACTTTGCTTGATTGATGAATGTTCCATCCTTTGTTTGCTTCACTTGAAGTCCCAAGAAGAATGTGAGTTCTCCCATCATGCTCATCTCAAATTCTCCTTGCATGATCTTAGCAAATTCTTGGCATAAAGACTCATTAGTTGAACCAAAAATAATATCATCTACATATACTTGTACAACTAGTAAGTCCTTATTTTTATTTTTTTATGAATAATGTGGTGTCTACCTTTCCTCTTGAGAACCCTTTTTCTATTAAGAACTTTGACAACCTTTCATACCAAGCTCTAGGAGCTTGTTTTAACCCATAAAGTGCCTTAGATAATTTGAAAACATGTTCAGGAAATTCATGATTTTCAAATCCGGGAGGTTGCTCTACATAGACTTCTTCATTAATGAAACCATTCAAGAATGCACTCTTTACATCCATTTGATATAACTTGAAATCTTTATAACATGCAAAGGCAAGTAACATTCTTATTGCCTCTAATCTAGCTACCGGTGCATATGTTTCATCATAGTCTATGCCTTCCTCTTGTCTATAGCCTTGAGCAACTAGCCTAGCCTTATTCCTTACGATCACACTATTTTCATCCATCTTGTTCTTGAATATCCATTTAGTTCCAATTATTGAGTGATCACTAGGCCTAGGAACTAGTTTCCATACTTTGCTTCTCTCAAATTGATTTAATTCTTCTTGCATTGCTAGGAACCAATTATTGTCTTCTAAGGCTTCATTGACATTCCTAGGTTCAATTTGAGATACAAGGGCTATATATTGGCACATATTCCTTAGGGATGATCTAGTTCTAACTCCAAGAGTTGGATCTCCTACTATTTCACAATCTTTTACATATCCAAACTCTCTTGGTGCTCTAGGCTCTCTTTCTACAACCTCTATTTCTTCTTCATCTTCTTTATTCAAGTCAAGTTTTTCTAGAAAGTCATCTTCTAAGCCTTCATTAAATATTCCAACATTTTCATCATTGGTTGAATCTTTAGATATATTATTTGATTCATCAAATATAACATGAATAGACTCTTCAACCACTAATGTTCTTTTGTTATATATTCTAAAGGCCTTTGAATTCAATGAATATCCTAGAAATATTCCCTCATCACTCTTGGCATCAAATTTTCCTAAGTTATCTTTTCCATTATTTAGAACAAAGCATTTGCAGCCAAAAGGATGGAAGTAACTAATGTTAGGCTTCTTGCCTTTGTAGAGCTCATAAGGAGTTTTCTTTAGCATGGGTCTTATCATAGCTCTATTAATTATATAACATGATGTGTTTATAGCTTCAGCCCAAAAGTACTTTGGCAAGTTATTTTCACATAACATGGTCCTAGCCATCTCTTCCAAAGTTCTATTTCTTCTCTCAACTACACCATTTTGTTGTGGTGTCCTAGGGGCTGAAAAATTATGGCTAATTCCTTGATCATTGCAATACTCATCAAATCCTATATTTTCAAATTCTTTGCCATGATCACTTCTAATGCTTGTTATTGTATATCCTTTTTCATTTTGAGTCACCTTTGAGTAAGCTATGAATTTCTCTAAGGCTTCATTTTTTACTCTCAAAAAGAACACCCAAGTGTATCTAGTGTAATCATCAACTATTACAAAACCATAGTGTTTCCCACCTAGGCTAGTGGTTCTAGTTGGTCCAAACAAGTCTAAATGCAGTAATTGAAGAGGCCTAGTGGTGGATACACTATTCTTAGGCTTAAAAGTTGTTCTCTTGTGTTTTCCTTTAACACAAGCTTCACATATTTCTTCATGATCAAAGGATATTTTGGGTAAGCCTATAACTAGATCCTTTCTAGCTAATTTGGATAGCACATGCATGCTAGCATGACCTAGTCTTCTATGCCATAACCAAGATTCCTTTTTGTTGTCTACCATTAAGCATATGTTTTCATTTTTGAGTTCATTAAGGTAGACTATATATATGTTACCTTGCCTATGACTTAGAAGGAGAATTTTATTTGACTTAGGATCTATAACATTACATTTCATGCAATCAAAAATTACTTTGTAACCTTTGTCACAAAGTTGACTAATGCTTAGTAAGTTATGCTTTAGACCCCTAACAAGTAATACTTTTTCTAAAGAGAAATGATCATTACCTATTGATCCACTTCCTTCCACTTGGCCTTTGGAGTTGTCCCCAAAAGTGACTTCTCCACCAATTTTCGATTTGAAGGAATTGAAATGGCTTTTATCACCCGTCATGTGCCTTGAGCATCCACTATCTAAGTACCAAGCTTCTTTTGTTTTAGCTTTGTGGCTATGCTCAATCACCTACAACAACAAAAAATAAACACACTCAAGTCTTAGGTACCCAAATTCTCTTGGGTCCTTGGAGGTTAGTAAATGAAATTCTTGATCCCATTGGGATCCATTTTGCTAATGCATTGCAGTCCTTGGAATGAATTACCTCTTTTGGAATCCATATCCTTTTTACAATTTTTCCTTTAAGATTCCTCATCTTTATATTGCAATAATGTGACTTATGTCCCTTCTTATTACAATATGAACAAGTAATTGCAGGTTTATTCATGCTCTTCCTAGCAATAAAACTCTTGAGATGGGTCTCCCTACTTTGTGCATTATACCCTAAGCCATTTTTGTCAAAAAATGCCCTTTGGGTTTCTAACATGCTATCTAGCTTTTGTTGCCCCATGTGAAATCTATTAAAGGAGTTATGTAAATTGCTATTTTTCTCCTTAAGGTTACAAATTTCTAAATTTGCAATTTCTAGTTTCTTCTCACATTCCAATTTATCTTTTAACATTATCTCATTTTCCCTTTTTAATTTAGATGTTAACTTTTTATACTTCATGCTCATAGATTCATACTCTAATGCTAAATCATCAAATGCATCTTGCAGTTCATCAAAAGAGTATTCATTGATATTAGAAGTTACCTTTTCATCATCATCAATTGCCATGAAGCATAGGTTGGCAATGTCCTCATTTGATTCATCATCGGAGCAGTCACTGTCACTCCATGTTGCTACCATTGCCTTCTTTTTATGAAACCTATCATTAGATCTTTTGAGAAGAGGGCAATTAAACTTTATGTGTCCAGGTTTTTTACATTCATAACACACAATAGAGTCTTTTCTACCTACTTCCTCTTGTTCTCTCCTATTGTTTCTCCTATTGCTATTACCAGCTCTCATCCTCATGAATTTATTAAATCTTTTGGCAAACATTGCCATCTCAATATCCTCCTCACTGCCACTCTCATTTTTAATCTCCTTTTCAGCAGTGGATTTTAGAGCAACTTTCACTTTCTTGGGTGGCTCTTCATTTCTTTTAAGCTTCATCTCATAAGTTAGCAAGGAACCTATTAATTCATCTAAGGACAATGTGTGTGGATCCTTAGATTCCTCTATTGCTGTCACTTTAGCTTCCCATGCTTTAGGTAAGCTATTTAAAATTTTCTTTACCATTTCAATGTTAGAATATATTTTTCCTAAGGACTTTAGTCCATTAATTACATCTGTAAATCTAGTGAACATATCACTAATCGATTCTCCTTCCTTCATCCTAAAAAGCTCATAATCATGTGTGAGCATACCTACTTTTGTCTCCTTCACTTGGGTTGTACCCTCATGAGTTATTGCCAATTTATCCCATATTTGCTTGGCATTATCACACCCGGAGACTCTATTATATTCATTAGGACCTAAAGCACAAAATAATGTGTGCATAGCTTTAGCATTTAGTTGTGCACATTTAATGTCATTAGAATCCCATTCATCTTCTTCTTTGGGGATATCTCTTCCCTCTATTTTCTTTGTAGGGATTTGAGGTCCCTTAACTATAATTCTCCATACTTCATAGTCATTTGCTTGAATGAATAGCATCATCCTAGTCCTCCAATATGAATAATGTTCACCATTGAACATGGGAGGTCTAACCGTGGAGTGCCCCTCTCCTATCAAACTAGTTGCTACATTGTTAAGAGCCATTTGATCGTTTTCTAACTCTTAGGAAGTTGTTCCTACGTGATTAAAGAGTCCTAGCTCTGATACCAATTGTTGGCTCTACCGAGAGGGGGGGTGAATCGGTTTTCTAACAATTATGGCAGATTTTAAATTAATCACAATTTAAACACAAATGATAATGAATAAAACAATGCAATATAACAATTTAATGCAAAGAGAAGGAAAGAGAAACAAACACAGTCACTTATAGAGGTTCGGCCAAACTCTTGCCTACGTCCTCTCTCCTTGACCTTCTTGTCAAGTGCTTTCTTTCTCTCTTTCAATAGAGCTTACAAATTTCCTTTTACAGGTTAAGGAATAACCTCACTACCTTTGGCAATACAGAAAAAGTATTCAGCCTCTTACAATATACTCTCACTGAGGAACAATCCTCTTCTCTTTTAAGATAAGACTGAATACAATTTAATGCTTTAAAGTGGTAGGACAAGTGTAGCTATTTTGCACTTAAGCTTTTACAATGATTCTCAATGAATGAGCAATAGGGACACAAAGAATGAAAGAATTAAAGCTTGAGAATGTTTGGAATATGCAGCAATAGTGTCTCTATTCTCTTTGTCTTCAATGCTTGGTTAAATACTGAAGGATGGGTAGTTGGAGCATTAAATGCTATTCTTCCCGTTATGTTTTGCAGAAACTAGCCGTTGGGTGCCTCCAGTAGAGTGCCAGATCGATCTGCCTTCTTGGCCAGATCGATCTCTTAGTTATAAATCCTGCAAGATTGAAGCACAAATACACAAGGAGATCGATCTCATAGGTTAGCAGATCGATCTGTTAGTTTAAATGTAATGAGGCAGATCGATCTGTCGAATAGGAAGATCGATCTCCTTAACTCTCTGTTTGAAGCAAGATCGATCTTCAGATCGATCTATCATGCACTCACGTAGAGAGGAGATCGATCTCTCAATAATACAGATCGATCTCTTTAGCTCTCTGACTTTGAGGAGATCGATCTCTTCCTTACCAGATCGATCTCATAAGTTCTCTGTTTGATCGTGGATCGATCTCTCAGATCGATCTATAGTCTTAAGCTCTTAAGGGAGATCGATCTCTTCCTAGACCAGATCGATGTCTCAACTCTAGCTTTAGCCAGATCGATCTCTTAACCCTTGCAGATCGATCTTATTTTACCTTAATCCCTTTACAACGTTTTAAGGCTAGGCAGATCGATCTCTTACTTCATGAGATCGATCACTCATCAAGTAAAAGCCCAGGAGATCGATCTCTCATACCCCAGATCGATCTCTCATCAGCAGAACTCTAAGTTCTGGTACTAATAACATCTAAACATGTTTGTATATCATCTTAACATTATTGAATTAACTTGTTTTGTCATTTCAAAATACATTAACTCAACAAAGTAAATGATTATTATGGAATGCTTAAAGAACTTTTCAACCAAAGTTTTAAAGAATTGAAAAACCATAGTGACATTTGATGTATTTTTAAGAGGATAGAGGTAGGAATACTTTGTGAAGTGATCAATAAAGATGACAGAGAAACGATTTTTATTAGTGGACATCATCGGTGTAGGACCACAAACATCATTAAAAAGTAATTCCAAAAGACGTGAACTATGTAATGAGTTGATACCAAATTGTAACCAATGACTTTTATTGCATAGATAGGAATTACAATGAAAAGTAGATGATTTCGTGGATAGTGGAAGAGAGTTGGAAGTAACAATGGACTGAAGTGTACGAAGATAGGCTGATCTAATCGTTGATGCCAAAAAGAGAGGGTTAGATGCAGACTTGACTGATGAACATAGACTTCATAAGAAGAGATAACAGAAGATGAAGGTGGTCGTTTGTAAAAGTTGCTTTTATTCCTACTGAGAATGAGGTATGCCCTAATTTTCTTGTCACGACCCTCTTCCTGTGACCTTACCTACCACTTACCACAAATAGTTGAGCTGTGAGTCAACATCCAATTCATATCTCATCCATTTATAGTTTAATTAATGTAATTAAACAAATTGAAATAGAAACTGGACTTTTATATGTATGTGCAAAAGCGTTTACATCAGTTTCTATTAACTATACATCCCTTTTTTGTGCAAATATCACTAGATTGTGCATTAATTTATAGGATACAAAATTTTTCTCATTACATAGTGTATACCTCTCTGTACCGTTGGATGACTAGAGAACACCGTAGTAGGGACGACTGCAGTACTCACTATTGCGTAGTATCTGTAAAGGAGGAAATAAGGGTGTGAGCATAACATGCTCAGTAAAGAAAATATGAAACTAGGTAGATAACTATACTATCTACATTCTAAAATACATAATCATATTTCCTTATAAAACAATATGCATGTTCTTTAAAACAACTTCCATCAATGTGAAATCATTAATTCACTAGATGGGTATAGCCATATTCACACAACAGATCTTTTTC
The DNA here is from genome assembly GCA_033439115.1 of Firmiana major. Classification (NCBI taxonomy): domain Eukaryota; kingdom Viridiplantae; phylum Streptophyta; class Magnoliopsida; order Malvales; family Malvaceae; genus Firmiana; species Firmiana major. The sequence goes on from CM065912.1 coordinate 7,323,427, forward strand.
ACACAGATCATCTTTTAAAACCACACAGGTTCATTTATAAATATCTTGGCACCCAGTAAATCAATGTTCATATGAGACATAATTATGGGTTATCACATTCCCGAGACACACAGAAAGGGAAGATATCTGTCACCTCACACAGTAGTGACAATATCATATCACACGTATATAAAAGACTTATGGCCATAGTCAGATTCCAGGCTACACTGATCAGGTGTGCGGGAACCCTACGCTTGGGGAGGCGGCTCAACCATCCTTTCAGCTCATACTTAAATCACGACACATCGTATCCTATGGCTAATGCTCACGCTACATTGTGCTCCCATGGATCCTTATCACCCATTTTCGTTGTCTCAAAATCTCATGCGAGCAGGTCAATGCCAGACACACAACAGTACACGACGACTCTAGCATGATTTATCCATCACACAACAAATTTCATAAACTCTCATGCGAGCTCTTGAGTGGAACACACAGTATCATCGAGGCATCAAGCATGGTTTTGCTTATCACACAGAAGCTCAAGAGACTACGTGCGAGCAACTAAGTGTAAAGCACACAACATATCTGAGGCATCGAGCATTACTATCCCATTACTTTAAATCGAAAGGGTCACATGCAAGCATAATCAGAGCAAGATCACTAAGAAGTACTCTATGGCTCCAACATGATTCCCAAAATATAGTACGAGCAGCTCTAATGGAACACTCATCATCACCCGAGGCATCGAGCACTCTTTATCTTTTATCAAAAACACTTTAAAATTAATGTGCGAGCAGGGTTGGTCAATCTACCGTTGCCTCTCATGCTCTAGCATGATTTCACACAGAAAAGAAATAGAAAGGGCTCCATGTACTGTCATGAGTGAGAGGGCAAATCTCTCTTCAATCACTCTTTAAAAGCATTTCCTGCAACTCATCAAAACCGAGAGCCCTTCTATTGTTATTCTTTCTCAAAACATTGCCAAAAACCTCTTTTCACAACAAATCATAGAAGTCATGCAACTCATATTATAGACTTATTCTCATACGTAGTTTTCTATCTAGCCATATCAATATCTATGTATTTATCACATACATGTGCATTCAGCAGGCAAGAAAATATACGTATAGCTATCTCTAAAGCTCACATAAGTCCCTTACCTCGAATCACGCTTGAATCGTCTTCCTTGATTCCAATAGCTTGTGATTCGATCTTGTCAACTCTGATTTTATCTTCTGGAGTTGAAATTGTGTTTTACACACATCAGTATATAGTATACTTCATTTCACATGAATGATATTTAAATCAATGCATTTGGCCTCTTTATACCTTTATTGGACTTTATTCTTCCTTAAGTCCATTTCACTCATTTTATTTGTTTTCTCAAGAATCCATTAGACTCCTCGAGTCCATTGATTCCATATTGAACCGGCATTTAGCTCCCAATGCCACTAGTTCATCATTTCATTTTATTGAGGTATTTCATCAAATACCTCATATACTAAATTTCCACCATTATCCATTCTAGCTTATGGATTTCAGCAAACCATTTTATAAGCATATAAACATGCTCAATAACATCTATTCATGCTCAAATCAGCTTTAAACCCACACCTACTCACCATTTCCTCATTTTGGCACATTTAACCATTTTATAGGTTATGAAGAGTTCAGTATGTTCTAAGATGTTTCAATCATAAATCTATATACCAATCTACTCTCATAAGTATATAGATTAACATATATGAGATTGGAGTATTGAAATCTTACCAATCTCAACTTTTCTCTTTTTTTTCTAGAATTGGAGAAAAACTCCTTTTCTCCTTCAATGAATCAACTCAACTTCTAGCTTCCAACTATGTTGTTCTTCTCCACTGTATGAACAACTTGGATGTAATAAACTTTCCTCCAATCTCTATGGAAAGTGTTTATAGTCTAGGGAAGGGATTTAGGTCACTTGGCTTTAAAAATGGAAAGGTTTTGATGCTTTCTCGAAATCTGCAGTTCAGCAGCCCTGTTTTATAAAAAATGCTTGGTGAGATCGATCTCCTAGGTTAAGGATCGATCTTCCTCTATTTTTAAGCCTTTCAGAATGCAAATTTAAGCCTATGAGATCGATCTATCGAGGCATGAGATCGATCTGTTTCCAGGCAGTAGCTTAAGGAGATTGATCCGTTCTAAGGGTGAGATCGATCTTCTCCAAATCAGTAGCATTTGGAGATCGATTTGGCCCTTCAGGGGATCGATTTCTTCTATACAAAATGTTTAGCATATCGATCTGGCCCTATTGGAGATCGATCTACCCTATTCCATTGCTCGAATAAGAGCATTTTTGGCCCTTACAAATCGATCTTTCCTTCTATGAGATCGATCTGGCATTCATATTTTCCATATTTTACTACAGTTTTCTGCAGTAACTTACACAAAACATTTTAAATTTTGCTGCTATAGTCATTTCCTCATCCAACCACCTTTTATACTTGAAAATGACATCCATTCATACTTTATACACATTAAAACTTATATGCATTCATTGTATAATCAAAGGTATACAATACAAAACCAAATGGAAGTACCAAGATTTACGTAACTCATGCAACTTCATTCCATTTTACCACACTACTCATTTTTCATTCCACTCACATTCATCACTTACAAAAATCTATTTCTTCGCATTCATACAAAATGAAACTTGTGTGTACATCACGAATCCACATAACTAGTGTGTATATCAGTTTTATGGACTTTACATTGCTTATGATTCACATTACATGTACATAGACATACGTACGAAATCGTAAAGTTACATATGAAAATACGGGTCTTACATTCCTCCCATCCATAAAAGAATTTGGTCATCCAAATTAGAACCAAGTTACTCTTCAAAAAGTTGGGGGTATTTCTCCTGTATCAAGTTCTCTAACTCCTAGGTAACTTCCTCTAAGTTATGTACTACTAGAGAACCTTAACAAGCAGAATCGTCTTATTCCATAACACTTTCTCTTTCCTATCCAGTATCTGGATCAATTTCTCTACATATGTTAAGTCATCTTTGAGCTTCAATGGCTCGTACCGAATCACATGAATTGGATTTGGATGGTACTTTCGAAGCATCGATATGTGGAAGATATTATGAATGCTTGCCAACTTCGATGGCAACGCAATTCTGTAAGCCTTATCTCTACTCGTTCCAGTATCTCAAATGGTCCGATATACTAAGGGCTCAACTTACCCTTATTACCGAACCTCATAATCCCTTTCGAGGGAGAAACTTTCAAAAATACTTAGTCACCCACAGTGAACTCTAGTGGCATGCGTCTTATGTCAGCGTAGCTCTTCTACCTGCTCTGAGCTGTTCTCAATCTGTCACATATTAACTGAACAACCTCAGAGTCTTGCTGTAACAAATCAGGTGCAAACATTTTCCCTTCACCCACTTCTTCCCAACCAATAGGGGACAACACTTCTACCATATAATGCTTCATATGGTGCCATCCCGATACTAGAGTGATAACTATTATTCTATGCAAATTTGGCTAACGGTAGGTGATCATCCTAGGAGACTTTTGCAATACCCATAACTTCTCATGTATCTGTTTTATGAAGATATAATGTACATGTATGTTGTTACAAAAATAGCTTGAGAAGCTATGATGTATGTATATGTATTTTTACATGTGTATAAGTGATAAAAGGAATGTAAGGATTTTGGAAATTTAATGAAACCTCCATGATTCTAAGTTGTGTGCACAAGTTTCATAAACTATAAACTGGGTGGAATGGATGCCATTGTGTGTAAAGTGTGCACGGAATGCAAATTGAGGTATACAGTAAATTTGGATGAGTTTATAAAAATCTGTAGAAAATGAGGGTGCAGGGGATGAGAGATCGATCTCACATAAAGGAGAGATCGATCACCCCTCATGAAATGCCCAGAAAGTGTCGAATGGAACTATGCAGATCGATCTCATGGTAAGATAGATCGATCTTAAGCCTTGACAGATCGGTCTCCTTAGGGTTCTGTAAAGAGCAGATCGATATTCTACAAGAGGCAGATTGATCGCCAAGAAGAAATTTGCCTGCATACTGATCGATCTTATCATGGAAGAAGATCGATCTGGTAGTAGTTGCGTTTGGTAAAAAGGACTACCAAACCTTGCAGAGATCGATCTCCACAAGGACCAGATCGATCTCATGTCTCTGCATCTATAAAAAGGGGCACAGGATTTGGACTGAAAAACTCAATTTTTCTCCCACCAAACCCGCACCTGCCATTTTCTCTTAAAACACCAAGCTTTCTCACTCTAAAAACCACTACATTCCAGTCAGTTTTGGAAGAAGCTCAAGAAGGGAAAGTTGTTCTTTAAAGCAATGAGAACAACATACCCAAAATCACACATTGGTGTGACCAAAAGAAGGGATTTTAGCTACCACAAGCTTAGCTAAGTAAAGGGGTGAGCTCTTCAACCTTCAAGTCTTAAATATGTGTTTTTAGATATTTGTGAGTTGGATAATATACGAAATATAGATTGATATGACGAATGTAGTGATGGGTGAGTAATATTAAGAGAGATTGTAAAGAGAAAATCCATGGAAAGCTTAAGAGATGATAAAAAGGGTATTATTAGAAGAGTGAAATGTGATTTTAGGATTGGGAAGCATAAATAGCTAATTGGGTGACAATGTGTATATTAGAAGAAGGAAAAGGAAATAACTCAACGATTTATAAGTGTAGGTTGAAATATATGGAATACGATTGACCAGGATCACGAACGGAGCAAATGAGACGAAGGAAATATGAGCGCGATTCGAGGTAAGGGACTGTATGTTAGCAATAGAGATATTTGTACATATTTTTACTGCGATTTTGGTAGTATGACACTAGAAATACTATGCTTAGCTATTGAACCACATGTGAATGGAAATGTATTATGGTACATATATATTGTGAAAATAGGATGTGGCAAGGAAAACAGCCTGACATGCATGTTTTTAATGTTTTTACATCTACACGATGTTTTTGATGATTTCTTAACTATGGGTTGATTTTGTGAATGAGAAATGATAATGGATAGGTTGGCCAGTTTTACATGTTTTAGCATAGGATGACATGCTACTTAAATAAACATGTTTTGAGTTTTTAAAAGAGAAAATAGCCACCTATCGGATTTGATATGTGAAATGGTGTTGGAGCTCTAGCTCACACTAGTTTTAATGACTTAAAGTGTGCTGGAGTTTATCTCGCACATGTTTCTAATGTTTTGATATGTCGTGCTAGAGTTTAACTTACACGATGGAGTTGAGAAAGGTACTGACCCATCCCCCTTCAGGCGAAGTGATGCCCTGTGCACACCTGATCAGTGAGGCCTGGGATCACTGACTCTGGACATATGTCGTGGATATTAGATTGTCAAGAATTCCATGTTTGACTGTCATGCCCTCCTCCCACACGCCACTTACCAAAAATCACAACAAATTTTTCACTTTTTACTTACCTTTCTCTCCTCAACAGCTGGGCTGTGATTAGACATTAGTCTCCTCATCCATACATATCTTACCATTCTTTCACGTATCATACATACATGACATTCATATCATAAGTAAATTCATATACTTAAATATAATTACATCCCCCATTATTAAAAACGTGTACATCACTGTGTGTATATATTGTTTAGATACAAAAGAGTGTGCATGTGTATACCTTTCGCTAGATGGGGGTGGCAGCGATCCAAAGGAATGCAATACCCTGGCCGACTCAATCTACTGACGAGAATCTGTAGAGATGGGGGAAAATGAATGGGATGAGCTATCAACGCGCTCAGTAAGGAAATCAGGCAAGCAAGTAAACATCCATACTATCTACTGAAAATAGGGCTTTGCCTTTCCTTCTCTCAATTTAAAAGCATGTTTAAAATATATATAATAATAGTACAGATTTAAAATCCCATGTACTAAACACATGTTGGTTTATCAATCAGAGGCATTCATGCAAAACAATGCATATTTAATCATTTAAGAATGCCTTTATATAAAATATGCCATTTACATTCAAAACACAATAAATATGGCCTTTTTCATCACAACACAAACAAATCGGGTTTCGACCCATCCCTCAGGTCTACTCGTATCATAAAACACATGTGATATATCATGCGAGACTCAGTGGCTAAATGCAATAACTCCGGACTATGGCCATATCCTAACATGTGGTGAAATCCCAGGTAACACAGTACTCGGTGTGCGGGTTATCACTGCTGTAACGGGAGGAGGGTCAGTCCATCACAACCGCCAGCTATCAACAACTCTCCTCCACAACTCCACAACAACACACGGTATAATGTAATCCATGCCACACGTACGGTACAACGTACACCTATGGACCCTACATCATGGTCGGGGTGCCTGCCATAGGTCTTAGCCTCTCATTCCATGGAAATACATCATAGTTGGGGTCCCTGCTATAGGTCTTAGCCCTCATACTATGGAATAAATGCCACGTCTCTAAATTCACGTGCGAACATCTCAACAGTGTGACACTCAGTCTACACGAAGGAAATCATCACGATTTTTCTAACATGTATATATATCACGTAAAATACAGTGCGCGCCTTTGAGCGCGACTCACAGTCGACACTCTGCTCAAACACTGTTTCACATCACAAACTCAACTCTAGTGCGAGTAAACCTCTAGCAACTAGGTCAATGCATAGTTCATGTTTCAAATCAAGTACGAGCAATAGCTCCAGTACCATGCTATGCACAAAAGTCATCAAATCAAGTACGAGCAATAGCTCCAGTACTATGTCATGTATAAATCATGAAGAATCGAGTACGAGCAACGCTCCAGCACTTTGTCACGCATCTCATGTAAAACTCAAGTACAAGCTAATCGCTCCAGCACTCTATCTTGCACAAATCACATAAAACTGAGTACAAGCAATGCTCCAGTACTCTATCATGCATGTCAAATAAATGTAGTGTGAGTAAACCTCCAGCATTAATGTATGTGAAAAACATCTAAAATCAAGTGCGAGCTATGCTCCAGCACGATTGTTTCCACATAATTCGGTAGATGGCTTTTTAAAACTAGGGATGTTTCAAATCATTAAAATCAGCACTATAAAGTGTGCTTAGTTTACATCGACCTCAAACATTAGCCAATCCACCTACTCTTCTGCTACACAACAGTAAAAGCCACTCAAAACATTAGTTTCATGCCTTTTGAATCCTTTCCCAAAATTTAACTTTTTGCCTATTTAGGGGTAAAATCGTAATTTACCCATATAGGGTCCCTATAATATTACTGATTTTCTTTGACCCTCAAACAATTTCAGTGAATGCAAAAGTAGATGAAAATACTCACAGCTATCTCTAACTACTTGCAAGAGTCCCCTACCTCGGATCACGTAGTGTGACCTCTCTTCCTCTGTGCTGACCAAACCTCGTAGTCCGGTCACTCTCAATATAACTCTGGAGCTATATTTAACCATTCACTGGATTAATTTCACGTTTCCTACTGTATTACACATTTAATACAGTTCATTTCACTTAATTGTACCCGTTTACTCTAAATGGCTTAAATACTTTAATTGGGCCTTAATCCGTATTAAGTCCGTTTTCCACGTATTATTTTCCTTAATCAGGGTCTATCGACTCATTGGGCCTATCAATACCCATTGGGCTTTATTCCAAGCTCTTTGGATAGCCCGTATATCATTTACGACAGTTAATTCAAAATTTCGAATATAATTCACTAAATGCAGAATTTAATCCGAAATGCGTAAAATAAATCTTAAATACGCAATAATCACATAAATTGTCATAAATGAGCTTTACTTACCCGAGATTATGCGATGGTACGCAAATCGAAGTTTGATCGGGCTTCCGTTCGAAATTAATCGTCGAACTGCATAATTTCGTATATTTAACTCCGGGTCAATTTTTGATTAAATATAATTTAAATAAATTTATCGGAATTCAAATCGGTCACTTTTGACCTTGTATCGACTTACCCGAAGTTCGGTGAAATCTCAAAAACTTTCCTTTTTCTTTTTCTTTCTTTTTCCCCCTTTTCTCTTTCCTCCTTTGCTGAATCGGTCCGGTCTGGTTCAGTGTAGAAGCTTCTTCACTGAACCGCCGACCGGTTCAGGGCTTCTTTGGTCATGCCGAGGTCATCCGGCTAGTTCTCGATGTCTCACCACCACCGTTCGACGTGCCATAGCCTGGGGACCTCTCGACTGGCATCGATCGAAACCAACTACTCGTCGGTGGTCGCCGTTTCTCTTCTCCTCTTTTCGACAATTCCATCACCGATCTGCTCCTGCTGGCGCCGGTGGAGCGTGTTGTCGGTGGCGGAAGGATCGCGGGGCCTTCCTCTTGCTTTTCGATAGTTGGCCTGGCCGTGGGGTCACCGGTGGTGGCCGTCCGGTGGTGAATACCTTGTCTCGGCTAGCTTTACTCTCTCCCCGATTTTCAATCAGTTTTCCAATTTTCTGATTTTTAATTTCTTTTTTTTCAATTTCTTTTCTTTTCATATTTATAAATGATTTTAATATTATTTTAATCCTTAAAATAATATTAAAAATTTCCAAAATATCTAAAAAAATAATATTAAATTCATTTAATCCGTAAATGAATTTATCAGTCTGATTTTATCTTTTCGATATATTTTTCTCCTATTTTTGGGCTCGTTTTTCGAGGTAAAAATTTTGAAAATATCAAATAAATTCATTTCTTGATCAATTGGACTCGAAATTCAATATTTTCTTTGTTTTTGATCAAGATTTCTCAATCTCATATTTTTAATGAAAGTTTCTCGTCGAAATTATTCCGAATTTCAGTCATTTGATCATTTTACCCCTGCACTCGTTCGGGAATCAACTTAACCCTTATCTCGTTGTTATGTAGCTTACATGCATTTTTAATTTCTTAAATTGTCGATTGCATGATAGTAAATGCTCTTCTTATGATTCAACTATGAAATAAAGTGTTTGTACACATAGGGATCATAAGGTACAAGCTACTTACGTAAATCGAAAACACGAGTTTGACAATCCTCCTCAACTAAAAGAATTTGGTCCTCTAAATTAGAACCAAATCAATCCTCAAACAACTGGGGGTGCTTCTCTCGCATCAAGCTCTCTAACTCCCAAGTAGCCTCCTCGGAAGTGTGATGCTGCCATAAAACCTTCACTAACCCGATAGTCTTTGACCTCAAAACCTTCTCCTTCCTATCCAGTATCGGAATCGACCTCTCAACATATGACATGTCCTCACTGAGCTCCAATGGCTCATAACTAATCACATGTGCCGGATCCAGGTGATACTTCCGAAGCATCGAAATGTATAAGACGTTATCCACGCCTGACAAATCTGGTGGCAATGCCAACCTGTAGGCCTTATCTCCCACTCGATCCAGTATCTCAAAGGGTCCAATGTAGTGAGGACCCAGCTTACCCCTCTTCCCAAACCTCACTATACCCTTGGAAGGAGAAACCTTCAGAAACACGGACTCACCTACTGTGAACTTAAGTGGCCTACGTCTTTTGTCAACATAACTCTTCTATCGATTCTGAGCTGTCCTCAATCTCTCAACTATCAACCGGACATCCTCAGAAGCCTGTGTAACCAAATCAGGAGCAAAAATCTTTCGGTCACCCACTTCTTCCCACCCAATAGGGGAACGACATCTGTGGCCATACAAGGCCTCATACGGTGCCATCTCGATACTCGAATGATAACTGTTGTTGTAGGCGAACTCGGCTAGTGACAAATGATCATCCCATGAGCCTCTAAAATCCAACACACATGCTCTCAACATATCCTCCAAAGTTTGTATCGTCCTCTCTGACTGACCATCTGTCTGAGGATGGAAAGTTGTGCTCAAACTCAACTGGGTTCCCATGGCTTCCTGAAAATGTTCCCAAACGTGGGAAGTGAAGCGGGAATCCCTATCCGAAACTATGCTCACTGGAACACCATGCAACCTCACTACCTCCCGTACATACAACTATGCTAACGTACTCAGAGTATCAGTAGCTCTTATAGCTAGGAAGTGAGCTGACTTCGTCAGTCTATCAAAGATCACCCATATAGCATCGTGATTCCTCCGGGTCCTCAGTAAACCCATCATGAAATCCATGGTGATATACTCCTATTTCCATGTCGATATAGGTAGAGGCTGAATAATCCTGCAGGTCTCTGATGCTCTACCTTCACCTGCTGACATACAAGACATCTCGCCATAAAATTCACCACATCTCTCTTAATACCTGACCACCAGTACACTTTTCAGAGGTTCTGATACATCTTGCCACTCCCCGGATGCAATGTGTACCTCGATGAATGAGCTTTCGACAATATCAATCTCCTGAGCTCTGGGTCCTTGGGAACACATAGTCTACCTCTGAACCTCAGTAGTCCATCAAAATTCAACTCAAAATCCATCATTGTGCCCCTCTGTATTTGACTAATCACATCGATGCAATACGGATTAATCTGCTGAGCCTGTCTGATCCTATCCAACAGATCTAGCTCTAAACGTAGACTCGCAATCATACAATCTGCATCCCTGTCCGAAGGCACAACTCCCAAACTGAGGCTAGCAAACTGCTCTAGCAACTCATGCTACCTGACCATCATATACGATATCATCCCAAGGCTCTTCCTACTCAAAGCATCTGCTACAACGTTAACCTTACCCGAATGATAAAGTTTCCCATAATCATAATCCTTCAGAAGCTCTAGCCATCTTCTCTGTCTCATGTTCAGCTCCTTCTATGAGAACAGGTACTTGAGGCTCTTGTGGTCAATAAATATCTGAAACTTCTCGCCATACAAGTAGTGGTGCCATACCTTCAATGCAAACACTACTGCTGCTAACTCTAAATCGTGGGTCGGATAGTTCTTCTCATGGTCCTTCAGCTGTTTGGAACCATAAGCAACTACCCTCCCATTCTGCATCAGCACACAGCCCAGTCCCTGATGCGAAGCATCGGTATATACTGAAAATCCTCTTGAGCTGGTAGGAATAGTGAGAATCGGAGCGGTGGTCAATCGACTCTTCAGCTCCTGAAAATTCCTTTTACAATCCTCGTCCCACACGAATGCAACACTCTTCCGAGTGAGACGTGTCAACAGAGTAGCCAACTTTGAAAATCCCTCTACGAATCTTCAATAGCACCCGGCTAAACCCATAAAACTCCTGATCTCGGTAACTATCCTTGACTGTTCCGACTAAACTACAACCTTAATCTTAGATGGGTCTACTGATACACCATCCCTCGACACTACGTGTCCCAAAAATGCGATCTCTATCAACCAAATATCACACTTACTGAGTTTAGCATACAACTGCTGTTCTCGTAGAGTCTGCAATACTATCCTAAGGTGCTGCTCATACTCTTCCTTGGATTTCGAATACACTAATATGTCATTGATGAAAACGATAACAAACTGATCCAGATATGACTTGAACACATCGTTCATCAAAGCCATGAAAGCTGCATGAGCATTCATCAGTCCGAATGGCTTAACTAGGAACTCATAGTGGCCATATCGGGTCCTAAATGCCGTCTTGGGTACATCTCCACTCCGAACTCTCAAGTGATGATACCCAAACCTTAGATCAATCTTAGAAAAGACTTGCCCTCCCTGAAGCTGATCCAATAAGTCGTCAATGCGTGGAAGGGGATATCTATTCTTGATGGTAGCCTTATTCAACAATCTATAGTCTATACACAATCGGAGGCTTCCATCCTTCTTCCTCACAAACAAAATCGGTGTTCCCCACGGTGAAACACTCGGTCTGATGAAACCCCTATCCAACAACTCCTGCAACTGTCTCTTGAGCTCTTCTAGCTCAACTAAGGCCATGCGATACGGTGGTCTCAAAATAGGCTCAGTACTAGGCACCAAATCTATACAGAACTCCATCTCTCTGTCTGGTGGTAACCTTGGCAACTCATCCGGGAAAACATCTAGGTACTCACTGACAACAGGAATATCTACCAACTCTGGATATACCTTATCTGTATCCACCACGTACGCAATGAAACCTCAAATCACATCCGTAGAAGCATAAACTGTGTCATGATCCAAGGTATGCACTCGTCCTTGACCCATCACCTGCTTCCCTTTCTCCTCTGTCGTCGCTCTACCTCTCTGAGTAAACGTACCAGCTGGAGCTCTATCAGGCTCCCTGCCCTTCTGTGGGGCAGTCACAAATGTCTCTGGGCAATCTCTAGCAAAATGCCCCTGTTTCCCACATCGAAAACAAACAATAGGGCTCAACGAACAAGGTCAACCACCATGATTTCTACCACATCTACTGCACTAATATGTAGTAGGACTCTGTCCTCCAATCACAATGCCCTTCGTTGGAGTTATGGTCGGGTATGTAGGAGGTCTAACTGGTCGCTCTCACACCTCCTCTATCTGTGGTCCCTTATCGAAGAGTCTCCTTCGTCCTCGATAACTGAAACCCCTATCTCTAGTCGGTGACTTTCTCTCTCTATCTCGGCTTCGAATAAACTTTCCAAACTCAGAGGAATGCCTCTCATAATCTTGCTCGTAAAGCTGCGCCCTGTGCACTGCCTCATCATACGTACCAATATCCAGTGGTACCAATCTAGACCGTAACATCGGTCTCAATCCATCGACAAATCTGCAGACCTTTCTGGTCTCGCTATACATGGTATCAGGATCATACCTCCCCAAGGCCAAAAATCTAGTCTCATACTCATCCACTGAGAGACTCCCCTGGCTCAATCCCAAAAACTCGACCTACAGTCTAGGCTGCGTAGTATCAAGAACAAACTGCCTCCTGAAGGCCTCTAGAAACATCTCCCAACTAATCTCTGTGTGTCGGGCTCTCAATATCGGCCTAGTGGACTTCCACCAATGCTCTGCCGTTTCCTTCAGTACGAACACAGCAAATGTGACTCTATCTGAATTCGTACAATCAAAGAAGTCGTACAACTTCTCTATCTCGCTAATCCACTCCTCTGCACTGGTTGGGTCCTTGACCCCTCGAAAAGATGGAGGTCCAAGCTTCTGGAACTGTCGCAGTCGATCCAAATCACATCCATATCCTAATCCACTACTACATTGAACTGGTGGGGGTGTAGGAGTATCAATAGTCTATGGCCTCCGTACAGGTTGTGCAAGTGTATCAAGTGCAACTGCTTCCCCAGTCACAGTCTTTGCATCCTGTCTATGTTTACCTAGTAGAGTCTGTGCCAACAACTCTACTATCGTCTCTAAGCTATGCTCTATCCTCGTAAAGTGTGCCTTAGTAGTCTCTAGTACCTCATTAGTACCCACATTCTTATCTCGGGCCTCTGGCCTACCTCTACGGCCTCAAGCCCTACCTCTCGCCCCTCTACCTCAGCTAGTATTAGCCATAATGGCTCAATTCCTGCATTCATAAACATTAATTTACCCGATTCCCATCTTATATACAAAATTGTAACTGAACAAAACACAATGATATGGGGATGTACATTTTCCTAATTACTAATACCTATTCACATCAGACCAACTACGCTCTGATACCACTCTGTCACGCCCTTCTCCAACACGCGACTTACCAAAAACCATAACAATTTTTTTGCTTTTTACTTACCTTTCTCTCCTCAACAGTTGGGCTATGATTAGGCATAAATCTCCTCATCCATACATATCTTACCATTCTTTCACATATCATACATACATGACATTCATATAATAAGTAAATTCATATACTTAAATATAATTACATCCCCCATTACTAAAAACGTGTACATCACTATGTGTATACATTGTTCAGATACAAAAGAGTGTGCATGTGTATACCTTTCGCTAGATGGGGAGTGGCAGCGGTCCAAAGGAATGCAATACCCTGGCCGACTCAATCTACTAACGAGAATCTGTAGAGATGGGGGAAAATGAATGGGATGAGCTATCAACACGCTCAGTAAGGAAATCAGGCAAGCAAGTAGACATCCATACTATCAACTGAAAATATTGCTTTGCCTTTCCTTCTCTCAATTCAAAAGCATGTTTAAAATATATATAATAAAGTACAGATTTAAAATCTCATGTACTAAACACATACTGGTTTATCAATCAGAGGCATTCATGCAAAACAATGCATATTTAATCATTTAAGATGCCTTTATATAAAATATGCCATTTACATTCAAAATACAGTAAATATGGCCTTTTTCATCACAACACAATCGGGTTTCGACCCATCCCTCAGGTCTACCCGTATCATAAAACACATGTGATATATCATGCGAGACTCAGTGGCTAAATGCAATAACTCCGGACTATGGCCATATCCTAACATGTGGTGAAATCCTAGGTAACACAGTACTCGTTGTGCGGGTTATCACTGCTATAACGGGAGGGGGGTTAGTCCATCACAACCGCCAGCTATCAACAACTCTCCTCCACAACTCCACAACAACACACGGTATAGTGTACTCCATGTCACACGTACGGTACAATGTACACCTATGGACCCTACATCATGGTCGGGGTGCCTGCCATAGGTCTTAGCCTCATATACCATGGAAATACATCATAGTTGGGGTACCTACCATAGGTCTTAGCCCTCATACTATGGAATAAATGCCACGTCTCTAAATCCATGTGCGAACATCTCAACAGTGTGACACTTAGTCTACATGGAGGAAATCGTCACGGTTTTTTTAACATGTCTATATAACACGTAAAATACAGTGCGCGCCTTTGAGCGCGACTCACAGTCGACACTCCGCTCAAACACTGTTTCACATCACAAACTCAACTCTAGTGCGAGTAAACCTCCAGCAACTAGGTCAATGCATAGTTCATGTTTCAAATCAAGTACAAGCAATAGCTCCAGTACCATGCTATGCATAAAACTCATCAAATCAAGTACGAGCAATAGCTCCAGTACTATGTCATGTATAAATCATGAAGAATAGAGTACGACCAACGCTCCAGCACTCTGTCATGCATCTTATGTAAAACTCGAGTACAAGCTAATCGCTCCAACACTCTATCATGGATAAATCACATAAAACTAAGTACGAGCAATGCTCAAGTACTCTATCATACATGTCAAATAAATGTAGTGCGAGTAAACCTCTAGCACTAATGTATGTGAAAAACATCTAAAATCAAGTGCGAGCTATGCTCCAGCACGATTGTTTCCACATAATTCGGTAGATGGCTCTTTAAAACTAGGGATGTTTCAAATCATTAAAATCAGTACTATAAAGTGTGCTTAGTTTACATCGACCTCAAACATTAGCCCATCCACCTACTCATCTGCTACACAGCAGTAAAAACCACTCAAAACATTAGTTCCATACTTTTTGAAACCTTTCCCAAAATTTAACTTTTTGCCTATTTAGGGGTAAAATTGTAATTTACCCATATCGTGTCCCTATAATATTACTGATTTTCTCTGACCCTCAAACAATTTCAGTTAATGCAAAAGCAGATGAAAATACGCACAGATATCTCTAACTACTTGCAAGAGTCCCCTACCTCGGATCACGTAGTGTGACCTCTCTTCCTCTATGCTGTCCAAACCTCGCAGTCCGATCACTCTCAATATGACTCTGGAGATGCATTTAACCATTCACTAGATTAATTTCATGTTTCCTACTGTATTACACATTTAATACAGTTCATTTCACTTAATTGTGCCCGTTTACTCTAAATGGCCTAAATACTTTAATTGGGCCTTAATCTGTATTATGCCCGTTTTCCACGTATTATTTCCATTCATCAGGGTCTATCGACTCATTGGGCCTATCAGTACCCATTAGGCTTTATTCCAAGCTCTTTGGATAGCCCGTATATCATTTACGATAGTTAATTCGAAATATTGAATATAATTTAATAAATGTGGAATTTAATCTGAAATGCGTAAAATAAATCTTAAATACGTAATAATCACATAAATTGCCGTAAGATGGTATGCAAATCGAGCTTTGATCGGGCTTTCGTTCGGAATTAATCGTCAAACTGCACAATTTCGTATATTTAACTCCGGGTCAATTTTCGATTAAATATAATTTAAATAAATTTATCGAAATTTAAATCGGTCACTTTTGACCTCGTATCAACTTACCCGAAGTCCGGTGAAATCTCAAAAATTTTTCTTTTTCTTTTTCTTTCTTTTTCCCCTTTTTTCTCATTTTTCTCTTTCCTCCTTGGCTGAACCGGTCCGGTTCAGTTCAGCGCAAAAGCTTCTTCACTAAACTGTTGACTGGTTCAGGGCTTCTTTGGTCGTGCTGGTGTCGTCCGACCAGTTCTCAGTGTCTCACCACCACCGTTCGACGCGCCACAGCCTGGGGACCTCTCGGCTGGCCTCATCGGAGCCAACTCCTCGCTGGTGGCCGCCGTTTCTCTTCTCCTCTTTTCGGCAATTCCTTCGCCGATCTGCTCCTACCGGCGTCGGTGGAGCGTGTCGTCGGTGGCGAAAGGATCGCGGGGTTTTCCTCTTCCTTTTTCGGCAGCTGGCCTGGCCGTGGGGTCGCCGGTGGTGGCTGTCCGGTGGTGAATCCCTCGTCTTGGCTTGCTCTACTCTCTCTCCCCGATTTTCAATTAGTTTTCCAATTTTCTGATTTTCAATTTCTTTTTTTTTCAATTTCTTTTTTTTTCATATTTATAAATGATTTTAATATTATTTTAATCCTTAAAATAATATTAAAAATTCCCAAAATATCTAAAAAAATCATATTAAATTCATTTAATCCGTAAATAAATTTATCAGTCTGATTTTATCTTTTCGATATATTTTTTTCCTTTTTTTGGGCTCATTTTTCGAGGTGAAAATTTCAAAAATATCAAATAAATTCATATATTAATCAATTGGACTCAAAATTTAATATTTTCTTTGTTTTTTATCAAGATTTCTCAATCTCATATTTTTAATGAAATTTTCTCATCGAAATTATATCGGATTTCAGTCATTTGACCGTTTTACCCCTGCACTCGTTCGGGAATCAACTTAACCCTTATCTCGCTGTTATGTAGCTTACATGCATTTTTAATTTCTTAAATTATCGATTGCATGATAGTAAATACTCTTCTTATGATTCAACTATGAAATAAAGTGTTCATACACATAGAAATCATAAGGTACAAGCTACATACGTAAATCGAAAACACGGGTTTGACACTGTCTTAGAGATAAGAGAAATTGAGAAACTCAGAAAAGAAAAGAGATTTGATGAAAAGAAATGGTTTGATAAATCTCTCTCGATTTGAATGCTCGTGCTATGATAGCACTGTTTATGACATGTTTTCAAATGGGAATATCGTATACTTGATTTCATGAAAATGTTTGTGTGAGAAGAAATGTTTAAATGCATTTTCTAGTATTATTTCCATTTATATTGAAACATGGTTTTTTTTATGCATGCATGGGCTATGTAGATAGTACAATATCTACATGTTAGCATCCTTTTCTTTACAGAGCTGTGGTTTGCTCATCCCATTATTTTTCCCTCTCCAGATACTGAGAAGTAGAACAGTGCGATGGTCTCCAAATCTCTTTTTGTATTGGACAGCTCCCACCAGTTGGCAAAGGTATAAGAATTGTTACACAAGAGCCTTTTGTATCTATTATAATGTATCGCATAGTCATGAATGGAAATTATAAACAGTTGTATATGGATGTTATGTAAAGATATTATATTATACAATTGATTTTGTATATCTACACACACCTGGGAGTGTGAATTAAAGTTTTAATTATTTTTGCTGTAAATCTATGGAATTTAGTAATTGCATCGTCTCACAGCCCAATCGTAAGTAGTGTATGTATGGATGAAGGGCACCTGGAAGCGGGGTGTGACACCTTTAAAATCCATAACACTAGCTCTCAACATGTCCTCTAACATTTAGATGGTTCTCTCTGATTGACCATCAGTTTGAGGATGGGAAGCAGTACTGAAACTCAATCGGGTTCCCATAGCTTCTTGGAATTGTTCCCAAAAGTGAGAAGTGAAGTGGGAATCCCTATTCGATACGATGCTTACTGGTACACCATGTAGCCTTACTATCTCCCGTACATACAACTCTGTTAAGCTACTCAAAGTATCTGTAGATTTCATATCTAGAAAGTGGGCTGATTTCATCAATTTGTCAACCACTACGCAGATAGCATCATGGTTCCTCTTAATCCTCGGCAATCCCATAATGAAATCCATGGTGACATGCTCCTATTTCTATGTTGGTACTAGTAGAGGCTGCAATAACCCTACAGGCTTCTGATGCTCTACCTTTACTTGCTGACATACTAGACATCTTGCCACAAACTCTGCGATATCTCTTTTCATCCCTGACCACTAAATACACTTTTCAGAGATTCTGTTACATCTTGTTACCTCCCGGATGTAATGTGTATCTCGATGAATGAGCTTCTGTCAATATCAATCTCTTTAAGTCTGGGTCATCGGGAATGCAAATCCTGCCTCTAAACCTCAGTAGGTCATCATCACTCATAAAGAAATCGGCCACATCACCCCTCTGAATTTGACTAGCATGATCCTCACACAGTAGATCGGCATGCTGAGCCTGGCGTATCTGGTCAATCAAATCCGATTCCACTCACAACCTAGCTATCACACAGTCTCTATAAATATCAAGAGGGTCTATATCCAACCTGAGGTGAGCAAACTGCTCGAGCAGCTCATATTCCCTAACCATTATGTTCTTTACCATTTTGAGGCTCTTTCTACTCAGGGCACCAGCTACAACATTAGCCTTTCTTGGATGGTATAATATCTCTCACTCATAATCTTTTAGAAGTTCTATCCATCTTCTCTGCCTCATATTCAACTCTTTCTGTGAAAACAGATATCTGAGGCTCTTATGATCAGTATACACCTGAAATTTCTCACCATATAAGTAGTGATGCCATATTTTCAATATAAATACCACGACTGCCAACTCTAAATCATGGGTCGGGTAGTTCCTCTCATGGTCCTTAAGCTGTCTGGATCCATAGCCTACTACCTTCTCGTCCTGCATCAACACACAATCCAGTCCCTGTCCCGAGGCATCTGTATACACTGTATAACCTCCTGAACTGGTAGGTACAGTGAGAATAGGTGAGGTGGTCAGTCGATACTTTAACTCACAGAAACTACTTTCATATTTATCATCCCACTCAAATGCCACATCCTTTCGAGTGAGACGAGTCAATGGAGCAACCAGCTTAGAGAATCTCTCAATAAATCGTTGATAATAACCTTCTAAACCCAAGAAACTTTGGATCTCTGTAACCGTCTTGGGTCTATCCCACTGTACCACAGCCTCTATCTTGGACAGATCCACTGATACACCGTCTCTCGAGACTACATGACCCAAAAACGATATCTCACTCAGTCAGAAATCACACTTGTTGAGTTTAGCATACAACTCCTGATCTGGGAGGGTCTGCAATACTGTTCTCAAATGTTGTGCATGCTCTTCCCTGGACTTCGAGTACACCAGTATGTCATCTATAAAGACAATCACAAATCTATCCAGGTATAGCTTAAATACATCATTCATTAATGCCATAAACGCCGCAGGAGCATTCGTCAACCCAAATGGCATAAACAAAAACTCATAATGACCATAACGAGTCCTAAATGCTGTCTTGGGTACATCTCCACTCTGAATACTCAACTGATGATACCCAGACCTCAGATCAATCTTCAAAAAGATCTGTGCTCCCTACAACTGATCCAATAGATCATCTATCCGTGGAAGGGGATACTTATTCTTAATGGCAGCCTTGATCAACAACAGATAGTCTATACACAGTCGGAGACCCCCATCTTTCTTCCTTACAAACAGAACCAGTGCTCCCCAAGGTGACACACTCGGTTTGATAAACCCCTTGTCCAATAGCTCTTGCAATTGTTTCGTTAGCTCCTCCAACTCAATTGGAGCCATTCTATATGGAGGCTTGGATATCGGTTCAGTTCCAGACGCCAAATTAATACAGAATTCCATCTCTCTATCTGGTGGCAATCTTGGTAATTCTTTCGAAAAGACATCGAAAAAATTCTCTAACCACTGGGATGTATACTGATATCGACTACGCCCACTCTACGTGACCTAGACGAGTTAACCGTAAGTGCACGGGTCGTACAAGTAATAATGGGATTTGAGTCCCGGATTATCGTCCCACAGAGAATCTAATTAGGCTAATTAAGTACAGATTAATTTTATCCTAAGTATATCCTAGCAAATGATGAAATTTTAGTGGATGATCTACAAAGGTAACAGAACTAAAAATAATAAAAACTATAAAATAAAGAAAATCAAACAGAGCTAAAATTACTTACAGAGCTCCAAGCAATTAAAAGCAATAACCTACAAAAGATAATTGAAACAGTTAAAATTAATTAATACCAAAGAACTAAAATGCAAATATGAAAATAAAGAACTAAAATTAATCAGATTAAAATTAAACAATCCTAAAAAAAATAAAATATGCATGTAATTAAACAAATTAATAAAATTGCAAATTAAGCTAACTTAAACTCTAATGAAATAAAATCCTAGAAAATTAAGAAAATAACTATAAGTCTAAATGTCTAAAATATTGATTCTAATTTAATCCTAACTATAGCTAAATACTAACTTAACAATAACATCTAAATAATGCAAGAGAAATATTTTTGGATTTTTTTAAAATAATAACTAAATTAAAAATGCATAAAATAATTCTACCTCTAATTTAATTACAAATGCAATATCTAAATACTTGAATTAAATCATAAATCCTATTGCATAAAATTAACTATTAACCTAATTAAAACTAAGTTTTATACTAATAAGCAAAGGACATTTAACTAACATGCAAATTCATTTAAGAATCTAATATAAGCTAACAAATAAAATTAAAAGGAATAATAAAAACAAAGTAATAGGCATGCATGAAAAATGGATATGTGACAGAAATGAAATGCCAAACGTGGCCTTAGCCACAATCCCAGCCAGCTAGTGAACCCATGCATTGTACTGTGCACGTTGCTTCATTTCCAGGTATTGTCCTGATCACTGGATCCTGGTACCGTTCCTCGGCCTACCCAGCTAGCAAGTACGTCCTCCTCGGCTACACGGGTAGCAACAGTAGAATACGCACGTAGCAGCAGCTCCTGCGTCTGTCTAGTACCCAACAGAAGCAGACGATTAAACTCAGCAGCACCCGTCCTGCAACTGTTTCATTATATTGTTCTGCAACTCAGTTTCATTTTCTATTGTTCTGCAACAATGCCTTTCCCTGCCCAGCTATAGCTGATTTCCAGCCACCATGGCACTTAGCCCACAGCAGATCATTCACGCAGCTAAAGTCATGAACCAACATGCACAGCCTGTGAGTAAATAGGAAATACAACAGTCACGCCACCATAGTTAAACCAAAAGCAATCCTGGAAATGAAATTAATGGAACAAGCTTAACATTGCAAGGAAACAAATAAGAGAACTTAATCAATGTTAAGACAGACAGCAGAAGGACAATCTTGGACCTACAACTAAACTTGAGATAAACCGGAGGAAAACAGAACAACAACTAAATAAATTCACTAGCAGAAACTAAAGCATCAACAACAATGAAATAATCTAAGGTGAAAAGTAATACGAACTTGGAACAGAGGAGAATAGAGGAAGATAACTGATGATTGAAGACACATAAAGGCTGAACATTAACAACATAAAGGAGTTGACAACATGAAACTAAGAGAAATTAAAGCAGTAAATGTAAACAAAATTATGGAAAATTGGAATGAACATAGAACCAAAGCCACGACTCTCTGTTTGCTCTTCCCTTTGACCGGAGCATCAAACAGATACTCATTTTAATCCTTAGCAACGTCCAATACACTGCTTAACTCCCACTATTGCTGCTACTTCCCGTCAGCCAGCATTCGGCTTCGAACCAGCAAACACCCGCAGTCATTCCTGCACTATTTCACCTTGCGACGACAGCAGTGGCAAAACACTAAAGCTATGCAATGCCTTAGTCATCTTTCCTTCTCTCCCTTGTTTGATCACCCAAGATTAAGATTAAAGCGAGATGAGCTATTCGCGAAACCGTCACACAACCTCCATTCACCATTCCAATTCAATAGTAATGACAGACTGAACAGAAACAAATGATGAAAAGTACTCTGGAAAATTGAAAGGTAAATGAAATAAAATAGAAAAATATAAAAATGTAGGAAACGAAAATGGAACAAGGGTATGGGTTGAGCAATAGGGCTGCTATTCACCAGCTCAAGCTCTCCAGAATCGACCCGAATGAACACTAAAAGCCATAGAAACAAAGTAGTGAAAATGAACTAAAGAAAAAAAAATAAGCTTTTCATTGAATAGTTTTAAAGGTCCGAACTTTAGTAAAATAAAAACTTGTAAAAACCCATATCCATGGAGGCTGCTAACGTGAACTACAGAAGAATTAGAAAAGAAATGAAACTTTGCATAAAATAAACATAACAATGGCTATGAACAGTAGATAAACAAGAATGGTGGCTAAAAAAAACCAATCGGGAAAGCTTAAAACAAAACTAAGGGAAAGAAAATTTTAACCTAAAAACAATTCTAAAGCTACCCTAAAATTACTTCTACCGTAAATTACTTCTACTTCTGCCCTACCTACTTCTACCCTAAAAACTATTTTTTTTTCATTTGCTCATCATGTTCTATTTATACACAAAATTGGGGTACAATGGTAACTTTTAATCCTAGATGAGTTGGCATTGCTTGGCCACTTGTCTTCATTCCACTCATTGCAGAGAAGATATTTTCATGTCATTCGTCTTCTTGTCCACTAAGTTGTGCGATGTGGCCCGACGTGTGTCTTCCAAAAGGTGGGCACGGTATCTGTCGATCTTATCTTTTCAAAGCGAATAAAATATGGATACCTGACATCACACGTGTCCAAACGAATGGTGACTCGATCTGCAAATTGGGAGTGGTCTAGTCTCCTTTAGCCTGTTTTCGGCCCATTTTCGACTGAAATGACTAAGTTTCATCCGGATTTAATTTACCTACACATTAAAAAATTTTAATTAAATAAAGGGGATAATTAATAAAATAATATGGGGATTAAAATAATTACTTAAGAAATTAAGCACAAATAATTCTATTTTAATAGAATTATCACACCCCAAACTTGAGCTTTTGCTTATCCTTAAGCAAAACAAAACAAATGTAGGAATGACAAGTACCAACATAATAATTTCTCCAATATTATCCTCAAAGAAAAAGTACAAACTATGATCTCAAAGATTCACAATTATAAGTCTAACATTTTGAATCATTCAATTATAAGTCCTAACCCAAATTGGACTCCTCGTGTGTGTGTGAAAATGTCAAAGCCACTTCACAGTACATTACCCGGATCAGATTATGCAAATACAGTGAATGCAAAGTCAATAACAAGTGATCATTCTCATAAGTTTGCTTTTCACTTCTCTCTCAACTAATGTAGTCACACTTAATCAAAGATCAATAAGACTTCATTAAGCTTGTAATGTAAGGTTGGAGCTAAGGTATGATAAAGTCGATTTAGGTTTAATTACCCCTTAACATACATTACTTCTAGGATCTTTAATGTAAGAGCTCATATTTATTTCCCCTAAACTTATCTATTTTGCTAAACCTTTTTATTCTATTTTTATATTTTTCTTCTTCTTTTTCTTTTTCTTCTTTTTTTTTTGAATGAATTTCACTATCACCTATAACCCATATGTACATAGCTCAAGATATATCCTACTGAATTTACAGCTTTCGGGGTAAAGGATAGGAAAATAGTGTTTAAGCTAAGGAAAAAAAATATGCAGGTGTATTTACAGAGAAAAGCTTACTTGGCTCAGATGGGTGACTAGGGGTAAAATATGTGCAAGGACTGCTAGAAAGGCTCGAACGATCCAAAGATGGCCTAAATCATTTCCCTAATTAAGTGTGATCTAATATTTCACCTCAAGATCAGATCAAACAAATTCTAGAATATGATGCACAAAATCAACTGAACAAATGCAATCCTATGTCCGCATAAGCTTTCTCTAAATAATTATACAGATTCATGACATGACATGTGCATAAGATGAGGAAATCACAATAAGAATCAAGACAAATTCAAGAACTCAACTTCATGCTTTTCCTATAATCATGCTTCTTATTCAATCAAAATCAGACTAAATCATGGGGTTATATCATCGGAATATGGGAAAACTACATGCTAAGCACTAAATCATCACAAAATCAAACAATATAAGCTCATATTTTTGAAATTTTTTTTAATTTTGCCCAAAATCAAACAATAAAGTGCACAGTATCCTCCGTGTGCAAATAATATAAGAATTTAAGCTTAAGAACAGAGTACTCCCCTGTCTGATGGTGATGACGAAAAATTCAAGCTTGATTGGAACATACTAGAAAAGCAATCTGTAAAAGAAATAAAGAAAGAAACAACGAAAAAGAAAAATAAAAAGAACTATACAAAAAGTGAAAAGAAAAATTAAGCCACTTCAAATGCAGCTAAAGAAAACGACACTCAACAGCAGGGCGAGAAGTAGGAGGGTCAGCCAAAGTGGTGATAGAATGCTGACAGTCAAATCCTCCTTAGCTTTATCTACTTTCTTCCTTCTCTCAGATTTCTTATGCTCAAGCCTTAGATCCTCCATCCTAAAACATTCTTGAGAGTCATCAGGGAACTCCAAAGGTTTGAAAACTGTAAATGTCACCTCCTGATTTAGGACTCTCATAGTTAATTCTCCCTTTTGTACATCAATTACTGTTCTACCAGTAGCTAGGAAAGGTCTTCCTAAAATAATGGGAACTTCCCTATCTTCCTCCAAGTCCAACACAATAAAATCTGTAGGAAAAATAAACTTGTCCACCTTTACTAGCACATCCTCAATGATCCCCTTCGGACACTTAATGGATCTATCAGCTAGCTAAAGGGTCATAGTGGTAGGCTTGGCATCCCCTATTCTTAACTTCTGGTAAATAGACTAATGCATCAGATTGATACTAGCTCCTAGATCACACAGAGCTCTACCAAATAATTCATCTCTTATGGTGCATGGTATGGTAAAACTCCCTGGATCTTTGAGCGTAGGGGGTAATTTTCTCTGAATAATTACACTACACTCCCCAGTCAAGGCTACTGACTCATAATCTTCCAATCTTCTCTTCCTCGAGAGGATATCCTTCAGGAATTTCACATAACATGGCATTTACTCTAAAGCATCTGCGAAAGGAATGTTGATGTGAAGTTTCTTAAAAACCTCAAGAAATTTAGCGAATTATTGATCGAGCTTCTGGTTTTGGAACCTCTAAGAAAAAGGTACTGGTGGTCTAACTAGGGGAAGTGTAGTGGTAACATGTGTCGCATCAGATGAAGAGGAAGGCTGTGAAGAAGAAGAAGAAGAAGGTAAAGATGAAGAAACGCCTAACTTAGATTCCTTTGCAGCCTGATCCTGATGTTCCTGCTCTTTCTAAGCTGCCTCTTTAGAACCTATAGATTTTTTAACTATGGGCATTTCAGGTTTGTACTTAACTTGTTGATCATCTAGCTCTTTGTCGCTCCTAAGGGTGTTGGCTTTAACATGTTCCTTACCCTCCCTCTGCCTAACATGGTCAACTTCAGTATTACTAAGGAGGGTCCCTTGTGGACGCTGGCTAAGAGCACTAGCTATTTGTCCAACCTGAACTTCAAGGTTCTTAATTGAGGCTGCTTGATTTGCAGGATAGTTATGAACATTTCCTCTAGTGTAGTCTTCTTCTCAGCTACAGCTGCTGGTGCAAGTAGGTGTTGTGGCTGCATATGTGGTGGTGGTGGTGGTTGATGAAATTGAGGTGGTGGGTGGGAATGATTAGGTGGATGGTGTGGAAATTGCTGCTGTGGTGGTACATGAACTGGTAAAGCTTGAAGATCAAGGGGTCCTACAGGTCTAAAATTAGAACATTGCCCTTTGTTTTGGCTCTAGGAAAAGTTAGGATGGTTCCTCCACCCTAGATTGTAGGTGTTTGAAAATGGGTTCTTCTGTTGCTTATGAAATGGGGCAACGTACTAAACCGATTCTAAGTTAAGGGGCAACGTACTAAACCGATTCTAAGTTAAGCGAACACCTATATAAAGAGTGTGTACCACTACACAGATCACAAGAAAGAAAAGGACTTTGGATAGCAAGAATAGGATTAGGACTAGTTACAGTATTATGCTGGGTACTGAGTGACTCTACCTTCTTCGTAAGATTAGCAATTTAAGAGGTCAAGGTAGACAGTGTATCTAACTCATAGATACCCGCTGACTTGTTAGGCAGATGCCTCTTTGAAGAGCATTGGTAGTTGTCAGCAACCATCTTGCATAAGAGTCCGTAAGCTTCCTCCTCTGTTTTGCACATTAGAGCTCCACCCACAGTAGCGTCAATGATGGTCCTATTTTGGCTAGTTAGTCCATTGTAGAAGGTTTGGACTTGCAGCTATAGAGGTAGGCCATGATGAGGGCACTTCCTAAGAAGCTCCTTATATCGTTCCCGAGCTTCGTAAAGAGATTCAGAATCGAATTGGGCAAAGGAAGATATCTCACTACGGAGTTTGGCCATTTTAAAGGGAGGGAAAAACTTAGCTAGAAATTAATAGGCTAACTCGTCCTAAGTGGAAATGGATCCTGAAAGTAAGGAGGTTAACTAGTGTCGTGCCCTATCCCTAAGTGAGAAGGGAAATATCCTAAGCCTTATTACGTCATCCGATAATCCATTGTGCTTGAAGGTGTTGCACAAATCCAAAAATTACCCTAGGTAAGCATGTGGGTCATCATGGGGAAGCCCACTGAACTGTAGCGAAGTTTAGATCATTCGGAGGATTGAAGGCTTAATTTTGAAACTGTTAGCTAGGACAGCTGGTGGCCTGATACCAATGTAATACCCTCTAATAGTCGGTACAGCATAATCTCCTATAGTCCTAATTTCTTTATTTTCAGCCATCGTGTTTTGCAGCGGAGCTATTAATTTTTTAGAATCCTATTTCCTAAGTGTTCGTTCAATCTCAGGATCTAAAGGAAAGCAATCATAACTCTTGGCTCTACGCATGCAAACATCTAGAAGTCCTCAGAATGTTTTTTATTTTTCAATATTTTTTAATTTTTTAATTTTTTATGAGAGAGAAATTAACTAATCCAGATTAAAGCTCAAAATATTCACAACCTAAGTATTTACAAACTAGAATTATACCTAAGTATAATTTCACCGATATTAATTACTAGCTAATTGTGATTCCCCGACAACGGCGCCAAAAACTTGATGTCGACTACGCCCACTCTAAGTGACCTAAACGTGTTAACCGCAAGTGCACGGGTCGTACAAGTAATAATGAGATTTGAGTCCCGGATCATTGTCCCACAGAGAATCTAATTAGCTTAATTAAGTACTGATTAATTTTATTCTAAGTATATCCTAGCAAATTATGAAGTTTTAGTGGGTGATCTACAAAGCTAACAGTACTGAAAATAATAAAAACTATAAAATAAAGAAAATCAAACAGAGCTAAAATTACTTACAGAGCTGCAAGCAATTAAAAGCAATAACCTACAAAAGATAATTGAAACAGTTAAAATTAATTAATACCAATGAACTAAAATGCAAATATGAAAATAAAGAACTAAAATTAATCAGATTAAAATTAAACAATCCTAAAAATAAATAAAATATGCATGTAATTAAACTAATTAATAAAATTGCAAATTAAGCTAACTTAAACTCTAATGAAATAAAAGCCTAGAAAATTAAGAAAATAACTATAAGTCTAAATGTCTAAAATATTGATTCTAATTTAATTCTAACTATAGCTAAATACTAACTTAACAATAAAATCTAAATAATGCAAGAGAAATATTTTTGGATTTTTTTAAATTAATAACTAAATTAAAAATGCATAAAATAATTCTACCTCTAATTTAATTATAAATGCAATATCTAAATACTTGAATTAAATCATAAATCCTATTGCATAAAATTAACTATTAACCTAATTAAAACTAAGTTTTATACTAATAAGCAAAGGACATTTAACTAACATGCAAATTCATTTAAGAATCTAATCTAAGCTAACAAATAAAATTAAAAGGAATAATAAAAACAAAGTAATAGGCATGCATGAAAAATGGATATGTGACAGAAATGAAATGCCAAACGTGGCCTTAGCCACAATCCCAGCCAGCTAGTGAACCCATGCATTGTACTGTGCACGTTGCTTCATTTCCAGGTGTTGTCCTGATCACTGGATCCTGGTACCGTTCCTCGGCCTACCCAGCTAGCAGGTATGTCCTCCTCGGCTACACGGGTAGCAACAGTAGAACGCGCACGTAGCAGCAGCTCCTGCGTCTGTCTAGTACCCAACAGAAGCAGACGATTAAACTCAGCAGCACCCGTCCTGCAACTGTTTCATTATATTGTTCTGCTACTCAGTTTCATTCTCTATCGTTCTGCAACAATGCCTTTCCCTGCCCAGCTATAGCTGATTTCCAGCCACCATGGCACTTAGCCCACAGCAGATCATTCACGCAGCCAAAGTCATGAACCAACATGCACAACCTGTGAGTAAAGAGGAAATACAACAGTCACGCCACCATAGTTAAACCAAAAGCAATCCTAGAAATGAAATTAATGGAACAAGCTTAACATTGCAAGGAAACAAATAAGAGAACTTAATCAATGTTAAGACAGACAGCAGAAGGACAATCTTGGACCTACAACTAAACTTGAGATAAACCGGAGGAGAACCGAACAACAGCTAAATAAATTCACTAGCAGAAACTAAAGCATCAACAACAATGAAATAATCTAAGGTGAAAAGTAATAAGAACTTGGAACAGAGGAGAATAGAGGAAGATAACTGATGATTGAAGACACATAAAGGCTGAACATTAACAACATAAAGGAGTTGACAACATGAAACTAAGAGAAATTAAAGCAGTAAATGTAAACAAAATTATGGAAAATTGGAATGAACAGAGAACCAAAGCCACGATTCTCTGTTTGCTCTTCCCTTTGACCGGAGCATCAAACAGCCACTCATTTTAATCCTTAGCAATGTCCAATACACTGCTTAACTCCCACTATTACCGGTACTTCCCGTCAGCCAGCATTCGGCTTCGAACCAGCAAACACCCGCAGTCTTTCCTGCACTATTTCACCTTGCGACGACAGCAGTGGCAAAACACTAAAGCTATGCAATGCCTTAGTCATCTTTCCTTCTCTCCCTTGTTTGATCACCTAAGATTAAGATTAAAGTGAGATGAGCTATTCGGGAAAATGTCATACAACCTCCATTCACCATTCCAATTCAATAGTAACGACAGACTGAACAGAAACAAATGATGAAAAGCACTCTGGAAAATTGAAAGGTAAATGAAATAAAATAGAAAAATATAAAAATGTAGGAAACGAAAATGGAACAAGGGTATGGGTTGAGCAATAGGGCTGCTATTCACCAGCTCAAGCTCCCCAGAATCTACCCGAATGAACTGTAAAAGCCATAGAAACAAAGTAGTGAAAATGAACTAAAGAAAAAAAATAAGCTTTTCATTGAATAGTTTTAAAGGTCCGAACTTTAGTAAAATAAAAACTTGTAAAAACCCATATCCATGGAGGCTGCCAACGTGAACTACAGAAGAATTAGAAAAGAAATGAAACTTTGCATAAAATAAACATAACAATTGCTATGAACAGTAGCTAAACAAGAATGGTGGCTAAAAAAAACCAATCCGGAAAGCTTAAAACAAAACTAAGGGAAAGAAAATTTTAACCTAAAAACTATTCTAAAGCTACCCTCGAATTACTTCTACCTTAAATTACTTCTACTTCTGCCCTACCTACTTCTACCCTAAAAACTATTTTTTTTTTCAATTGCTCATCATGTTCTATTTATACACAAAATTGGGGGTACAATGGTAATTTTTAATCCTAGATGAGTTGGCATTGCTTGGCCACTTGTCTTCATTCCATTCATTGTAGAGAAGATATTTTTCATGTCATTCGTTTTCTTGTCCACTAAGCTGTGCGATGTGGCCCGACGTGTGTCTTCCAAAAGGTGGGCACGGTATCTATCGATCTTATCTTTTCGAAGTGAATAAAATATGGACACCTGACATCACACGTGTCCAGACGAATGGTGACTCGATCTGCAAATTGGGAGTGGTCTAGTCTCCTTTAGCCCGTTTTCGGCCCATTTTTGATTGAAATGACTGAGTTTCATCCGGATTTAATTTACCTACACATTAAAAAATTTTAATTAAATAAAGGGGATAATTAATAAAATAATATGGGGATTAAAATAATTAATTAAGAAATTAAGCACAAATAATTCTATTTTAATAGAATTATCACACCCCCAAACTTGAGTTTTTGCTTATCCTTAAGCAAAACAAAACAAATGTAGGAATGACAAGTACCAACATAATAATTTCTCCAATATTATCCTCAAAGAAAAAGTACAAACTATGATCTCAAAGATTCACAATTATAAGTCCAACATTTTGAATCATTCAATTATAAGTCCTAACCCAAATTGGACTCCTCGTGTGTGTGTGAAAATGTCAAAGCCACTTCACAGTACATTACCCGGATCAGATTATGCAAACACAGTGAATGCAAAGTCAATAACAAGTGATCATTCCTATAAGTTTGCTTTTCACTTATCTCTCCACTAATGTAGTCACACTTAATCAAAGATCAATAAGACTTCATTAAGCTTGTAATGTAAGGTTGGAGCTAAGGTATGATAAAGTCGATTTATGTTTAATTACCCCTTAACATACATTACTTCTAGGATCTTTAATGTAAGAGCTTATATTTATTTCCCCTAAACTTATCTATTTTGCTAAACCTTTTTATTCTATTTTCATATTTTTCTTCTTCCTTTTCTTTTTCTTCTTTTTTTTTGAATGAATTTCACTATCACCTATAACCCATATGTACATAGCTCAAGATATATCCTGCTGAATTTATAGCTTCCGTGGTAAAGGATAGGAAAAGAGTGTTTAAGCTAAGGAAAAAAAATATGCAGGTGTATTTACAGAGAAAAGCTTATTTGGCCCAGATGGGTGACTAGGGGTAAAATATGTGCAAGGACAGCTAGAAAGGCTCGAACGATCTAAAGATGGCCTAAATCATTTCCCTAATTAAGTGTGATCTAATATTTCGCCTCGAGATCAGATCAAACAAATTCTAGAATATGATGCACAAAATCAACTGAACAAATGCAATCCTATGTCCGCATAAGCTTTCTCTAAATAATTATACAGATTCATGACATGACATGTGCATAAGATGAGGAAATCACAATAAGAATCAAGACAAATTCAAGAACTCAATTTCATGCTTTTCCTATAATCATGCTTCTTATTCAATCAAAGTCAGACTAAATCATGGGATTATATCATCGGAATATGGGAAAACTACATGCTAAGCACTAAATCATCACAAAATCAAACAATATAAGCTCATATTTTCAAAAAAAAATTTAATTTTGCCCAAAATCAAACAATAAAGTGCACAGTATCCTCCGTGTGCAAATAATATAAGAATTTAAGCTTAAGAACAGAGTACTCCCCTGTCTGATGATGATGACGAAAAATTCAAGCTTGATTGGAACATACTAGAAAAGGAATCAGCAAAAGAAATAAAGAAAGAAACAACGGAAGAACTATACAAAAAGTGAAAAGAAAAATTAAGCCACTTCAAATGCAGCTAAAGAAAACGACACTCAACAGCAGGGCGAGAAGTAGGAGGGTCAGCCAAAGTGGTGATAGAATGCTGACAGTCAAATCCTCCTTAGCTTTATCTACTTCCTTCCTTCTTTCAGATTTCTTATGCTCAAGCCTTATATCCTCCATCCTAAAACACTCTTGAGAGTCATCAGGGAACTCCAAATGTTTGAAAACAGTAAATGTCACCTCCTGATTTAGGACTCTCATAGTAAATTCCCCCTTTTGTACATCAATTACTGTTCTACCAGTAGCTAGGAAAGGTCTTCCTAAAATAATGGGAACTTCCCTATCTTCCTCCAAGTCCAACACAATAAAATCTGTAGGAAAAATAAACTTGTCTACCTTTACTAGCTCATCCTTAATGATCCCCTTCGGACACTTAATGGATCTATCAGCTAGCTAAAGGGTCATAGTGGTAGGCTTGGCATCCCCTATTCTTAACTTCTGGTAAATAGACTAAGGCATCAGATTGATACTAGCTCCTAGATCACACAGAGCTCTACCAAAAATTTGATCTCTTATGGTGCATGGTATGGTAAAACTCCCTGGATCTTTGAGCGTAGGGGGTAATTTTCTTTAAATAATTAGACTACACTCCTCAGTCAAGGCCACCGTCTCATAATCTTCCAATCTTCTCTTCCTCGAGAGGATATTCTTCAGGAATTTCACATAACTTGGCATTTACTCTAAAGCATCTGCGAAAGGAATGTTGATGTGAAGCTTCTTAAAAACCTCAAGAAATTTAGCGAATTATTGATCGAGCTTCTGGTTTTGGAACCTCTAAGAAAAAGGTACTGGTGGTCTGACTGGGGGAAGTGTAGTGGTAACATGTGTTGCATCAGATGAAGAGGAAGGCTGTGAAGAAGAAGAAGAAGAAGGTAAAGATGAAGAAACGCCTAACTTAGATTCCTTTGCTGCCTGATCCTGATGTTCCTGCTCTTTCTAAGCTGCCTCTTTAGAACCTCTTGATTTTTTAACTATGGGCTTTTCAGGTTTGTACTTAACTTGTTGATCATCTAGCTCTTTGTCGCTCCTAAGGGTGTTGGCTTTAACATGTTCCTTACCCTCCCTCTGCCTAACAGGGTCAACTTCAGTATTACTAAGGAGGGTCCCTTATGGACGCTGGCTAAGAGCACTAGCTATTTGTCCAACCTGAACTTCAAGGTTTTTAATTGAGGCTACTTGATTTTGCAAGATAGTTATGAACATTTCCTCTAGTGTAGGCTTCTTCTTAGCTACAGCTGCTGGTGCAAGTAGGTGTTGTGGCTGCATATGTGGTGGTGGTTGATGAAATTGAGGTGGTGGGTGGGAATGATTAGGTGGATGGTGTGGAAATTGCTGCTGCGGTGGTACATGAACTGGTAAAGCTTGAAAATCAAGGGGTCCTACACGTCTAAAATTAGAAGATTGCCCTTGGTTTTGGCTCCAGGAAAAGTTAGGATGGTTCCTCCACCCTAGATTGTAGGTGTTTGAAAATAGGTTCTTCTGTTGCTTCTGAAATGGGGCAACGTACTGAACTGATTCTAAGTTAAGCGAACACCTATATACAGAGTGTGTACCACTACACAGATCACAAGAAAGAAAAGGACTTTGGATAGCAAGAATAGGATTAGGACTGGTTACAGTATTATGCTGGGTACTGAGTGACTCTACCTTCTTCGTAAGATTAGCAATTTAAGAGGTCAAGGTAGACAGTGTGTCTAACTCATAGATACCCGTTTACTTGTTAGGCAGATGCCTCTCTGAAGAGCATTGGTAGTTGTCAGCAACCATCTTGCATAAGAGTCCGTAAGCTTCCTCCTCTGTTTTGCACATTAGAGCTCCACCCACAGTAGCGTCAATGATGGTCCTATTTTGGCTAGTTAGTCCATTGTAGAAGGTTTGGACTTGCAGCTATAGAGGTAGGCCATGATGAGGGCACTTCCTAATAAGCTCCTTATATCGTTCCTAAGCTTCGTAAACAGATTCAGAATCGAATTGGGCAAAGGAAGATATGTCACTACGGAGTTTGGCCATTTTAAAGGGAGGGAAAAACTTAGCTAGAAATTAATAGGCTAACTCGTCCTAAGTGGAAATGGATCCTGGAAGTAAGGAGGTTAACTAGTGTCGTGCCCTATCCTTAAGTGAGAAGGAAAATATCCTAAGCCTTATTGCGTCATCCGATAATCCATTGTGCTTGAAGGTCTTGCACAAATCCAAAAATTGCCCTAGGTGAGCATGTGGGTCATCATGGGGAAGCCCACTGAACTGTAGCGAAGTTTAGATCATTCGGAGGATTGAAGGCTTAATTTTGAAACTGTTAGCTAGGATAGCTGGTGGCCTGATACCAATGTAATACCCTCCAATAGTCGGTATAGCATAATCTCCTACGATCCTAATTTCTCTATTTTCAGCCATCGTGTTTTGCAGCGGAGCTATTAATTTTTTAGAATCCTTTCTAATTTTCCTAAGTGTTCGTTCAATCTCAGGATCTAAAGGAAAGCAATCATATCTCTTGGCTCTACGCATGCAAACATCTAGAAGTCCTCAGAATTTTTTTTATTTTTCAATATTTTTTAATTTTTTATGAGAGAGAAATTAACTAATCTAGATTAAAGCTCAAAATATTCACAACCTAAGTATTTACAAACTAGAATTATACCTAAGTATAATTTCACTGATATTAATTACTAGCTAATTGTGATTCCCCGACAACGAGGCCAAAAACTTGATGTCGACTACGCCTACTCTAAGTGACCTAGACGTGTTAACCGCAAGTGCACGGGTTGTACAAGTAATAATGGAATTTGAGTCCTGGATCATCGTTCCACAGAGAATCTAATTAGCCTAATCAAGTACCGATTAATTTTATCCTAAGTATATCCTAGCAAATTATGAAGTTTTAGTGGGTGATCTACAAAGCTAACAGTACTGAAAATAATAAAAACTATAAAATAAAGAAAATCAAACAGAGCTAAAATTACTTACAGAGTTACAAGTAATTAAAAGCAATAACCTACAAAAGATAATTGAAACAGTTAAAATTAATTAATACAAATCAACTAAAATGCAAATATGAAAATAAAGAACTAAAATTAATCAGATTAAAATTAAACAATCCTAAAAAAATAAAATATGCATGTAATTAAACTAATTAATAAAATTGTAAATTAAGCTAACTTAAACTCTAATGAAATAAAATCCTAGAAAATTAAGAAAATAACTATAAGTCTAAATGTCTAAAATATTGATTCTAATTTAATCATAACTATAGCTAAATACTAACTTAACAATAAAATCTAAATAATGCATGAGAAATATTTTTGGATTTTTTTAAATTAACAACTAAATTAAAAATGCATAAAATAATTCTACCTCTAATTTAAATATAAATGCAATATCTAAATACTTGAATTAAATCATAAATCCTATTGCATAAAATTAACTATTAACCTAATTAAAACTAAGTTTTATACTAATAAGCAAAGAACATTTAACTAACATGCAGATTCATTTAAGAATCTAATCTAAGCTAACAAATAAAATTTAAAGGAATAAAAAAAACAAAGTAATAGGCATGCATGAAAAATGGATATGTAACAGAAATGAAATGCCAAACGTGGCCTTAGCCATAATCCCAGCCAGCTGGTAAACCTGTGCACTGTACTGTGTACGTTGCTTCATTTCCAGGTGCTGTCTTGATCACTGGATCATGGTACCGTTCCTCGGCCCGCCCAGCTAGCAGGTACGTCTTCCTCGGCTACACGGGTGGCAGCAGTAGAACGCGCATGTAGCAGCAGCTCCTGTGTCTATCTAGTACCCAACAAAAGTAGACGATTAAACTCAGCAGCACCCGTCCTGTAGCTGTTTCGTTATATTGTTCTGCAACTCAGTTTCATTCTCTGTTGTTCTGCAACAATGCCTGTCCCTGCCCAGCTATAGCTGATTTCCAGCCACCATGGCACTTAGCCCACAACAGATCATTCACGCAGCCAAAGTCATGAACTAACATGCACAGCCTGTGAGCAAAGAGGAAATACAATAGTCACGCCACTATAGTTAAACTAAAAGCAATCTTGGAAATGAAATTAATGGAACAAACTTAACATTGCAAAGAAACAAATAAGAGAACTAAATCAATGCTAAGACAGACAGCAGAAGAACAATCTTGGATCTACAACTAAACTTGAGATAAACAGGAAGAGAACTGAACAACAGCTAAATAAATTCACTAGAAGAAACTAAAGCATCTGTAATAATGAAATAATCTAAGGTGAACAGTAATAAGAACTTGGAACAGAGCAGAATAGAGGAAGATAACTGATGATTGAAGACACATAAAGGCTGAACATTAATAACATAAAGGAGTTGACAACATGAAACTAAGAGAAATTAAAGCAGTAAATGTAAACAAATTCTGGAAAATTGGAATGAACAGAGAACCAAAGCCACGGTTCTCTGTTTGCTCTTCCCCTTGACCGTAGCATCAAACAGCCACCCATTTTAATCCATAGTAGCGTCTAATGCACTGCGTAACTCCTACTATTGCCGCTATTTCCCGTCAGCCAGCATTCGGCTTCAAACCAGTAAACACCCGCAATCTTTCCTGCACTATTTCACCTTGCGACAATAGCAGTGGCAAAACACTAAAGCTGTGCAATGCCTTAGTCACCTTTCCTTCTCTCCCTTATTTGATCACCCAAGATTAAGATTAAATCAAGACGAGCTATTCGAGAAACTGTCACAGAACCTCCATTCACCATTCCAATTCAATAGTAATGACAGACTGAACAGAAACAAATGATGAAAAACACTCTGAAAAATTGAAAGGTAAATGAAATAAAATAAAAAATATATAAAAATGCAGGGAACAAAAATGGAACAAGGGTACGGGTTGAGCAATAATGCTGTTATTCACCAGCTCAAGCTCCCTAGAATCTACCCGAATGAACACTAAAAGCCATAGAAACAAAGTAGTGAAAATGAACTAAAGAAAAAAAAATAGCCATAGGGTTTAGGGTTTAGGGTTTAGGGTTTTTGGTTTAGGGTTTAAGGTTTAGGGTTTAGGGTTTAGGATTTAGGGTTTAGGGTTTGGTTTTCATTGAATAGTTTTAAAGGTTCGAACTTTAGTAAAATAAAAACTTGTAAAAACCCATATCCATGGAGGCTGCCAATGTGAACTACAAAAGAACTAGAAAAGAAATGAAACTTTGCATAAAATGAACATAACAATTGCTATGAATAGTAGCTAAACAAGAATGGTGGGTAAACAAAAAAACTGATCTGGAAAGCTTAAAACAAAACTAAGTGAAAGAAAAATTTAACCTAAAAACTATTCTAAAGCTACCCTAGAATCACTTCTACCCTAAATTACTTCTACTCCTACCCTACCTACTTCTACCCTAAAAACTACTTTTTTTTTCAATTGCTCATCATGTTCTATTTATACACAAAATTGGGGGTACAATGGTAATTTTCAATCCTAGATGAGTTGACATTGCTTGGCCACTTGTCTTCATTCCATTCTCTGTAGACAAGATATTTCCATGTCATTCGTCTTCTTTTCCACTTAGTTGTGCGATGTGGCCCGACGTGTGTCTTCCAGAAGGTGGGCACGATATCCGTCGATCTTTTCTTTTCGAAGTGAATAAAATACGGACATCTGATATCACACGTGTCTAGATGAATAGTGACTCGATTTGCAAATTGGGAGTAGTCCAGTCTCTTTTAGCCCGTTTTCAGCCCATTTTTGACTGAAACGACTAAGTTTCATCCAGATTTAATTTACCTACACATTAATAAATTTTATTTAAATAAAGGGGATAACTAATAAAATAATATGGGGATTAAAATAATTAATTAAGAAATTAAGCACAAATAATTCTATTTTAATAGAATTATCATCAACCATATCCAGATATACCTTATACAAATCAATCATATAGGCTATAAAACCTTTAACATATCACAATCACATTTGATTAGTAAAACCATTCATCCTTGGAAATGATAATTTACTACTTCTTTCATTACTTTGCAAAACTTACAACATACTTTTCAGGGGTAGGAAACATTACTGTCTTAGCATAACAATCTAAGACGGCTTGGTTTGCAGTTAACCAATCCATCCCTAATATTACATTAAAGTCTTTCATATTTAGTAGGATGAGATTGGCTGACATGTCCTTTTCCTCTACTTTTAGCTTACAACCATTACAGACATACTCTGTCATTATATTCTCTCCAAGTGGAGTGCTTATAAGCACGGTCTTACCTAGAGATACAGGTATTACATGTTCAATCAATTTACATTCAAAGGTAGGCGATATGAATGAATGCGTCGCACTAAGATCAATCAATGCTAATGCTTCAAAATTAAAGACTAGGATGGTACCTTTAATCGCATCTTTAGAAGTCTCTGCAGAAACCTGGTCTAAAGCAAACACTCGCCCACGACCAACAACTTGTTTCCTCTTCAGCTGTGGCTTTCCTCTTAGGTGTAGATGTTTCAACCGTAGCCTTCTCTGGCTCTTTGCCCTTCTGTAGGGATATATCAGTCAACTCAGGGTATTCACGAGCTATGTGCTCTGCTTTACTGTATCTATAGCATAATCTTGTTATAGGACATGATCTACCCCCATGGTATTTACCACACAACCTGCACTGCTTTGTGGTAGGTCGAGGTCCACCAATCACTATACCCCTCGATGCTGGATGAACTGGAGGCTTCACAGGCCTCTCTCGTGTCTCCTCAATCTTAGGCCCCTTACCGAATAACCTTAAACCTTTTCGGAACCCTCTGTCATCAACCGACCTCTTACGGTCTCTATCTCTGCCCTTACCACTCCTGCTCAACTCTGAGGCGTGCAACTCATAGTCTTGCTCACACAACTGAGCTCTGCGTACTACCTCGTCGTAGGTGGTAATGTCCAACGGAGCTAGTCGGGCTCTAATGGAAGGTCTCAATCCCTCTAGGATTTTTTGAACCTTTCTATCCTCAAGGCTCATGGTCACTGTATCATACCTGCCCATGGATGTGAATCCAAACTCATACTCATCCACTATCAGGTTCCCCTGAGTCAATGTCATGAATTCAAACTGCATCTTTCTCTGAGCAGTAGCTGAAATATATTACCTCCTGAAGGCATCCAAGAATATATCCCAAGTCATAATCGGGTGTCGTGCACTCAACATCGGTTGTGTGGCCATCCACCATTGCTTGGCCTCATCCTCTAACACAAAAGTCGCAAAGGTGACTTTCTTTGTGTCGGAGCAATGGAAAAATCGGTAGAGCTTCTCCATACTACGTATCCAACGCTTAGTTGACACTGAGTTTTTCACCCCACTAAATGAAGGTGGTCCAAACTTACGGAACTCTCTGAGTCTACCCAGATCACAATCGTAAATTCCCTCTCCACCAACCTATTGTGTAACTATAGGATCCTGAATTGGTGGGAGAATGTCCTAAACTGGGGAAGGTGCAGGTATCTTTGCCTCTACATCTCGAGGTCTCAGTGCAGGTTATGCTGGCTCATTTCTCTCAGGTGCAGCAGCCTGACTAGTAGGGCTCTCTTGTCTACCCTCCATTCTGGCCATAGCCTATGTAAACATCTCCATAACCGTGTCTACACTGCACTATATGGGCCTCAGCAGCCTTAATAAGCTCTGGTGGATCTCTACGAGAACTAGACCCACTGCGCCTCTTGGGCTCATCTCTATGCCCCTGAGAGAACGAACTCTCTCCTCCATGAGTATGTCATCTATCAGACATCCTGCATACTCAAAATAAGTGTCTCAGTCTCATTTTTCAGCTTGGTATACACAATTGTATCCTAATAATGCACAGTACTTTAGGGATGTATAATTTCTTAATTATGGAAGTGACTCACATCAGACCCATTCAGCTTTGATACCACTAAACCTGTCATGACCCTCTTCCCGTGACCTTACCTTACCACTTACCACAAATAGTTGGGCTATGAGTCAACATCCAATCCATATCTCATCAATTTATAGTTTAATAAATGTAATTAAACAAATTGAAATAGAAATTGGACTTTTATATATATGTGCATGTAAGACCCAAATTTATTTAAAATACGAAATAAATGAGTATTCGTGAAGGGAAGTCGGGTTAAATTAATCCCGAACACGTGCAAGGGTAAAACGGTCAATAGACCGAAAGTCGATATAATTCGATAAGGAAATTTAATTAAAAATATGGATTTGAGAAATCTTGGTCAATAAAGGTGAAATAAATTTATTTTGGGTTAAATTGATCAAGATATTAATTTATGAGAATTAATCGGGATTTTTAGTTCGGAAAAATAATCCCGAAAATAATCAAAAAATATACCGAAAAGTCATTCGGGACAATATCCCAAAAATACGAAGAAATTATACCCGAAAAAGGGTTAAAATAATTAAATAAATTAATTTAGAATTAAATAATAATTTTAAGGATATTTTAAGGGATATTATGGATTTTTAGAGTATTTTAATGAATAGTGAAATAATTAAAATAAATAATAATAATAAAAATAATTAATAAAATAAATGAAAAAAAAGAAAAAAAATCAGAAAACGGAAATATCGGGGAGAGAGAAAGAGAAGCAGAGAACAAAAACGAAGCTGAAATCGGGGGGGAAGGCCGGACGACCACCGGCGATCCAATCGGCCAGGCGAAGGTCGAAAATGGAAGAGGAGAGGCCGGCGACCTCCCTGGTACTGGCGGTGTGCCTCACCGACGCCGAAGGAGCCCAAAAATGGAAAGAGAAGTCGCGGGAAAAATACTCCGATCGGCGGCGAACGGCACCGATTCGAGCCCCACCAAGGCTCGATTCTGGAAGCCCAGACGACGGTGCGCTGAATGGCACCGGAAACAGCCACCGAAACCGGTGAACGGTGACAAAAACGGCGAGGAAAGAAATGGGTACCGACGGCGAAGAGGAGAAGAGCCGGACCGGCGGTGTTCCGGCGACCTCGACCGAAATCGAGGGCAGATTCGAGCTGCGGACAACCTCACGAAACTGCTGGCGGTGGAAGCCGGCAGAGAACCGGCCGGCAAGGCGGTGAACCGACAATGAATCGGTCGAACCGGAGTGAACCGACAGTCTGAACCGGTTCGAACCGGACTGAACCGGTTCAGCCAAAAAGAAGAGGAAAAAAGGAAGAAAAGGGGAAAAAGAAAAAGAGGAAAAATTGGAGAAAAATCTCGACCCTGCAATCGAGTTATGGGTAAGTCAGTAGTGGTCGAAATTGACCCGATTTAAATATCGGAGTATTTAATTTAATTAATTTTTGGACTGAAAATTTACCCGAAAAATTATGAAATTATGTAGCTCGATAATTGGCATCCAACGAGAGCTCGAGACAGCCTCAAATTTCGTACTATCATGGAATCTCGGGTAAGTGACCATTATTTACGACAATTTACATCGTTATGCGTGATATAAATTTAAATTCCGCATAAATTGAATTAAATTATGAAAAATTAGATAAATTGTCGTAAATAATAAACTTAGCTATTCAAGAATTAGAACGAGGCCCAATAAATTATTAGTGGGCCCAATGAGCCCAATAGGCCTCGATAAAGTGAAAATTAAGTGAAAAACGGGCTTAAGGCCGATTAAGGCCCATTAAGGTGCAATCGGGCCCAATAGGGGTAAACGGGCCCAATGATTTAAATTAAGCCCAAAAAATATTAAATACAATTAAATTGTATAATATCTGACCTGAGGAATATTAATACGCAGTTTCGGGCATTTGATTGGGGGCATATCGGACTGCGCGACGAGACAACAGTGGAAAAGAAAAGGTCAGACTCGACAGGAAAATAAGGTAAGGGAATTTTGTAAGTGCATAGAGATGCCTATACGTATTTTGAGGGTATTTACAGGGTTCAGAATTCCTTAAAGCATCTAGTAATGAAATAATAATAATTTTACGAAAATCGGGGCATAGGTGAGTAAAGGAAAAAGACGATTTTGCCCCTAGGAGTAAAATTTACAAAAAGGGTAGTAAGGCAGGTAAATTGCATGATTTCGTATTTTTAACGTGTTATATGAATATATTGCTTTGATTTAAGCAAATATGCACATAGGTTGGCTGTTGATTTCATGAATTTTACGAAAGGGTACCGGTTTGTACCGGTTATGATTTTAAAAGATATTTTATCAAGATTGAGCCACCTATCGTATTTATATGAATAAAAAGAGTGCTAGAGTCTTTCTCGCACTCAAGTTTACTGATTTACTTCTCATGAAAAGCCGTACTGGAGCATTGCTCGTACGAGAAATTTGTGTGTGCACAAAATCGTGTTGGAGCTTCGCTCGCACGAGATTTTAGATATCATGATATGCATAGCGTGGTGCTGGAGCTTCGCTCGCACTAGACGTGAGTTGACATGCATATAGTCATGCGGAAGCCTCCTGTAGACTGTGCGTCGCAGAGAGTTAAGATGCTCGCACGTATACTTTGAGACATGGGTTGGTTATCGACATAGTATTGGGGTGGATAAGACCTACGGCAGGCACCCCCAGACTATGATATGGGTCCACGGAGTACGATGTACCGTGTATGTCACACGGAGTACGCTGTACCGTGCAGTCATGATGACTCTATGATGTTACTTGATATTCTGGCGGGTAGGACTTGACCCCACCTCCCGTTGCAATTGTGATGCCTCGCATACCGGGATCCGTGTAGCCTGGGATCATAGGGACAAAGTATGGCCATAGTCCTCGATTTTTCATACAGTAACCTACATGCCTCACATGATATCATATGGTCTGGATAGACCAGGACAAACCCGATGGAGGGGTAGTCCCGATTTATGTTTTTAAAAGTGATGTGATTTGATGAATCAAGGTATTCCCGAGAGATGGGTTTGACCTTGATGAAGTTGTTTTATAATGAAACAAATGAGTTTTAAATGTGATGAATTTATGATGAAACAAATAAGTTTCAAAGTGATGAGTTTTGTGATTAAACAAATGAGTTTTAAAGTGAAGAGTTTATGATGA
Organism: Firmiana major; assembly: GCA_033439115.1. NCBI lineage: Eukaryota > Viridiplantae > Streptophyta > Magnoliopsida > Malvales > Malvaceae > Firmiana > Firmiana major. Next base: position 7,366,176 of record CM065912.1, read on the forward strand.
AATAAATAAGTTTTAATGTGACGAGCATGAGATGTCATACATGATGATTTTTCATGTGTGCTTTATATGTTGATTTCATGATTTATTGTATATGATATATACATACATGTGGCATTGTTTTAATCTTACCTCATGCTCCGAAAGTAAACGATTTTTACATCATGACATTATCAGCACGTAGATAGTATAGTTATCTACCTGCTTACATTATTGCCTTACTGAGCACGTTTCGCTCACCCTTTCATTTTCCACCCCACAGGGTATATTCAGTAGAAGAGAGTGACAACAGTCTCGCAATCGGTTATCCACTGCTTCTTATCAAGATCAGGTATACACATTTGTACAATTTTGTATCTGAACATATAGATGCACAGTACTGTATATGAATGTAATATTGGGGATGTATTTAGTTTAAATAAATTGATATGTAAATGAAAGGTGAAAATGGAATGGTAACTAGGTGAGAGGTGACTAACACCGAATCATAGCCCAACTGTTTAGTAGTGTAACTGTTCACGACGGGTAAGGACATTAAAAAGCGAAAAATTTACTCTGATTTTTAGGTAATTTGGGTCGTGACAAAGGTGGTATCAGAGCAGAGTTGGCCTGATATGAGTCGGTGTTAGTGGTTAAGTAAATTACATCCCCATGTACTGTGCATTGTTTAGATACAATTGTGTATATCAAGAGGGAACAGCAGCTAAGATTTTAGTTTCGAATGCAAGAATCTAGTTTTTATAACTGATAGCCGCTATAGTAGAGGGGCGAGTACACATGCTCGAGGCCGTAGAGATTGGCCTGAAAATCGAATGAGTCATCATATGAGACTCAAGATGAGATAGTGCACGAGGCAGAGGTCGTAGAGGTAGACCTGAGTCTGCTAAGTCGTGCTGAGTTGATTTGTGAGAATCAGGATGAAATTGAAATGGAGGCTAGTGTTGAACATGCCTCTCAGAGTCCGACAGAGTGATCGGATAGTATTGAGACACGCTTCGCGAGATTGGAGCGAAGTGTGAAGATTATTTTAAGGAGCTAATTGCTCAGATTATGAATGAGATACGAGGGCACAACGGAGCATTGATGGAAGTCCGCTCGACCCAACTTAAGAGTTAGACATCCGGAGTCGACATGAGAAATATTTCTGGATGTATTCTGGTGACAGAATATCCCAGACATTTAAAGGAAATTTCAAATGAAATTATTTACTCTGACCCAAAGGAACTAGCTGATTAACGAGTATGAATCTTAGATTATATCACTAAGCAAGTATGAACTCGATATTGCGGGCAGTGAGAGTTGGGAAGCCCAAAAGTTCATGAAATGACTCAAATTGTCGATTAGAGTCCGATTGGCTCATTACCTATGTAGAGGCAGTGCGTAGAATACAGTTGCATGAATAATATCATGTGTTGCACGCCTCTAAGATTGGGAAAAGTAGTAAGGGTCAAAATAGAGACAGAAGAAAATAGAGAATGGCAGAGATGTCAGAGCGAGAAAGAGACCAGTTGGTAAGAGATTAGAGTTGATGAGTCATGGAGTAAGATAATTGGTAAGGCCCCAGTGCATCCAATTTTGACACTCTTGGGGGGCATTGTGATTTGAGGACCCCGACCTGCTACGAAGTAGGGTAGCAGTGTAAGCACTGTAAGCAGTGTGAATGTGTGGTGGATACCACGGAAGGATGGTCTATACCTACACTGTATTGATGAAAATGGTCGTTAAGTGTGGTAAGACGGACCATTGATCTTGATTGCTTAGAGTTGAGCGAGATTGCCCCACAGGAAAGTAAAGAGACAGAGAAAAACTTCGTTGGTATAATTGCAACGAAAAGGGAGGCAATAGCTGAAAAGAAAAGAAAAAGGAAAGTAGACTGTTGGACGAAGGCGAGAGGATGTCTTGGACCAGGACACTATTGATGTTTCATGGATGTGGTATAAGATACCACACTTGTTATGAATAATGAAGTACATATGTTTATTGATCCTGGTGCCACACATTTATTCATACCGCCTTCATTCGCATATAAGTGAGAAAAAGGCATGAATGCCTACATCATTGGGCACAATACTGATAAATGAGTACCCCAATAGAGGAGGATTAATTAACGGAATATGGATATAGAGATTTTAAGTTGAAAACAGGAGTGAAAACATCACTAAAAAGTATACTGTAAGTGTTTATAAGTAATAAAAAGGGGTGCGACAGTTGAAATTAAAGGAGCAAATGATGGTACCCACGGAATGAATAATGACAAGAGTTTTGTGATGATGGATATACCAAAGGAGATAATCTTTAAGATAAGACATGCTTGATCCTAAATACAAGATGTATTGGAATAAAAGACATGTGCTAGGTAAGGAATACCCTTAATATGCGAAGTAATTAGGATTAAAGCAATTAGTAGCGAATATAAATTGTAACCACATGGACTGGTATATAAAGTAATTGTGGTTAGTCTGAAGGTTAATAAAGGTATTTCAAAATACCTCCCCGCCTGAAGACTAGACAAGCGTCTAAAAATATATATATATATAACTTATAGTGTAAATCGATCGTCGTAATAGATAACTTTAGCATTAGGATACCTTTACTAAGACGATAAAAATATTAAAAGAACATAGTAAAATTTAATAAGAGCCGTTAAGATAAGAAAAGGAAATGACGCAGGTTAGTACCTAAAAACGTAAGCGATTTTGTAGGATCTTATACGCTTATGCGTAAATAAGTCAAGGATTGGACCTATTTGTAATCATCATTACCGATGATAGGTTGAGTGTAGTTAAAGTCCAGGGCAACTTATAAACAACAATTGGAAAATTGCCCTTACAGATGGTTGCTGCAAGTTCTAAAAAGGGTATACTTTGTTGGCACGTTTAACTAAGAAAACGTGGTCTTTGAATGAGATGATAAATAAGATGATAGATGTGACATGAATTTCGGTGTAGTGAAGTATGAACTGACTACCGTGATTATTTTCACCATACCCAACAGCTCAAGAGGTTCTCAGTGAGTATGGATACCTCAAAATTATGAAGGAGCTGTGTATTGATGTATAATGCGAAGATAGTCAATTTTGGAGTCAGACAACTCCTTGATCACAAAATAAACTATCTGACTCATGATTTTAAGTTGGCAACAGTATTTGTACCGAGGATATGGTACTATTATGTACACGATGAAGAATTTTGGATATGCACTGATCATAAAGTCTCAAGTATCTGTTTTCACAGAAAGAGGCGAATATGAAAATATATAGTGGGTTAGAGCTTCTGAGAGGTTTTGATTTGTGAAAATTATGCCACCCAGGAAAGACTAATCTGATGGCTGATGCCTCGAGTATAAAGAGCCTTGGGATGGTATTACATATGATGGTCAGAGAGAGTGAGCTGCTAGAGCAGTTGTGGACCTCAGTAATGATGTGATCCCTTCTGATGATGACAGTGATTGTGTGATAGCTAGCCTGAGACTAGAACCGGATGAGAGTGCCCGGATTTGTCAGGCTTAGCGTGATGATCGACAGGATGTCGATAGTTTGGGTCAGATTCAGAAGGGTACAGTGACAGAGTTCACAGCGAGTGTTGATGATTTATAGAGAGGTTCAGAGACAATATGAGTACTCCCCAGGACCACAGTTGATGGGATAGTAATATTGTCAGAAGCTCACTCTTCAGGATATACAGTGCATACGGAAGGTAATAAGAATATATTAAAATCTCGAAAAGGGTATGGGTGGTCAGATGTGAAAAGAGATATTGTAGAGGTTGTGAAAAAGTGCCTAGTATGTCAACAGAATAAGGTAGAGTATTAAAAGTCTGCAGAGTTATTGCAGCACCTACATATATCGACACGGCACGAAAAAATGTGAGCAAGTCTCCATGAATTTTATGATGGATTACAGAGAACCCAAGTGAATTACGAGGCTATTTGGATGACAGTCGATAGAGTGACTAAGTCTACCCACCTTTTGGTTATGAAATCCCTAAATACTCAGAGTGTATATGAGGATTTATGTATAAGGAAGATTGTGGAACATTATGTAGCGTTCCAGTGAGCATTGTATTATATAGGGATTCCCGCTTCACTTTCTACTTCAGGGAATATTTTTCAGGAAGCTATGGGAACCCGACTGAGTATTAGCACAGCTTTTCATCCTCAGACAGATGGTCAGTCAGAGAGGACTGTACAAGTTCTGGAGGATCCGATGAAAGCATGTGCCATTGATTTTATAAGCTCCTGGAATGATCAGTTGATTTCTAATCGAATTAGCCAATAGTGACAGTTGTCACTTGAGTATCGGGATAACAAGATATGAGGCAGTGTATGGCTGTAGGGGTTGTTCCCCAAATTGGATAAGAAAAAGTAGGTGACAGATAGAATCATTTTCGACTTTGGATAATAAGTCTCTGAGGATGTTTAGTTAAGAGTGAGAGATTAAGAACACCTCAGAGCAGATAGACAAGTATTGGAATTCACCCTTGGTGAATTGGTATGGTTGAAAGTTACTTGTCCTAAGAGAATAAGGACATAGCGAGCTTCTGGAAGAAGGTAAGTTGAGTTTCGCTGGATTGAATATTTTGAGAGATTGGACAAGTGGGAGATAAGACCTGTAGGTTGGCGTTATCACTTGAATTAGCAGGCACCCACAATGTGTCCTAACTTTTGATGCTTCGGCAATACTATCCAGATCCAGCATAGGTGATCGATTATGAATTCCAAAAGTTCAGTTTAATGAAAATATAAGTATATTGATAAGTTGATTCGGGCATTAAACAGGAAAGAGAAAGTATTGAGGTTTAAGATGATCTCCCTAATTAAAGTCCTTTGGTAGTAATACACTCCGGAGAAGGTCACATAAGAATTAAAGAAGTATGATACGATTGATGTGCCCGGAGTAGTTTATGGACTCATATGAATTGGTTCTAATTTGGAGGATCAAATTCTTTAAGTGGGGGAGAGTTGTAAGACCCAAATTTATTTAAAATACGAAATAAATGAGTATTCGTGAAGGGAAGTCGAGTTAAATTAATCCCGAACACGTGCAAGGGTAAAACGGTCAATAGACCGAAAGTCGGTATAATTCGATAAGAAAATTTAATTAAAAATATGGATTTGAGAAATCTTGGTCAATAAAGGTGAAATAAATTTATTTTGGGTTAAATTGATCAAGATATTAATTTATGGGAATTAATCGGGATTTTTAGTTCGGAAAAATAATCTCAAAAATAATCGAAAAATATACCGAAAAGTCATTCGGGACAATATCCCAAAAATACGGAGAAATTATACCCGAAAAAGGGTTAAAATAATTAAATAAATTAAATAAATTAATTTAGAATTAAATAATAATTTTAAGGATATTTTAAGGGATATTTTGGATTTTTATAGAGTATTTTAATGAATAGTGAAATAATTAAAATAAATAATAATAAAAATAATTAATAAAATAAATGAAAAAAAAGAAGAAAAAAAAATCAGAAAACGAAAATATCAGGGAGAGAGAAAGAGAAGCAGAGAACAAAAACGAAGCCGAAATTGGGGGGGAGGCCGGACGACCACCGGCGATCCAATCGGCCAGGCGAAGGTCGAAAATGGAAGAGGAGAGGCCGGCGACCTCCCTGGTACCGACGGCGTGCCTCACCGACGCCGGAGGAGGCCGAAAACGGAAAGAGAAGTCGCGGGAAAAATACTCCGATCGGCGGCGAACGGCGCCAATTCGAGCCCCACCAAGGCTCGATTCTGGAAGCCCAGACGACGGTGCGCTGAATGGCACCGAAAACAGCCACCAAAATCGACGAACGGCGACAAAAACGACGAGGAAAGAAATGGGTACCGATGGCGAAGAGGAGAAGAGCCGGACCGGCGGTGTTCCGGTGACCTCGACCGAAAACCGAGGGCAGATTCGAGCTGCGGACAACCTCACGGAACTGCTGGTGGTGGAAACCGGCAGAGAACCAGCTGGCAAGGCGGTGAACCGGTCGAACCGGAGTGAACCGGCGGTCTGAACCGATCCGAACCGGACTGAACCGGTTCAGCCAAAAAGAAGAGGAAAAAAGGAAGAAAAGGGGAAAAAGAAAAAGAGGAAAAATTGAAGAAAAATCTCGGCGCTGCAATCGAGTTATGGGTAAGTCAGTAGTGGTCGAAATTGACCCGATTTAAATATCGGAGTATTTAATTTAATTAATTTTTGGACTGAAAATTTACCCGAAAAATTATGAAATTATGTAGCTCGACAATTGGCATCCAACAAGAGCTCGAGACAGCCTCAAATTTCATACCATCATGGAATCTCGGGTAAGTGACCATTATTTACGACAATTTACATCGTTATGCGTGATATAAATTTAAATTCCGCATAAATTGAATTAAATTATGGAAAATTAGATAAATTGTCGTAAATAATAAACTTAGCTATTCAAGAATTAGAACGAGGCCCAATAAATTATTAGTGGGCCCAATGAGCCCAATAGGCCTCGATAAAGTGAAAATTAAGTGGAAAACAGGCTTAAGGCCGATTAAGGCCCATTAAGGTGCAATCGGGCCCAATAGGGGTAAACGGGCCCAATGATTTAAATTAAGCCCAGAAAATATTAAATACAATTACATTGTATAATATCTGACCTGAGGAATATTAATACGCAGTTTCGGGCATTTGATTGGGGGCATATCGGACTGCGCGACGAGACAACAGTGGAAAAGAAAAGGTCAGACTCGACAGGAAAATAAGGTAAGGGAATTTTGTAAGTGCATAGAGATGCCTATACGTATTTTGAGGGTATTTACAGGGTTCAGAATTCCTTAAAGCATCTAGTAATGAGATAATAATAATTTTACGAAAATCGGGGCATAGGTGAGTAAAGGAAAAAGATGATTTTGCCCCTAGGAGTAAAATTTACAAAAAGGGTAGTAAGGTAGGTAAATTGCATGATTTCGTATTTTTAACATGTTATATGAATATATTGCTTTGATTTAAGCAAATATGCACATAGGTTGGCTGTTGATTTCATGAATTTTACGAAAGGGTACCGGTTTGTACCGGTTATGATTTTAAAAGATATTTTATCAAGATTGAGCCACCTATCGTATTTACATGAATAAAAAGAGTGCTAGAGTCTTTCTCGCACTCAAGTTTACTGATTTACTTCTCATGAAAAGCCGTACTGGAGCATTGCTCGTACGAGAAATTTGTGTGTGCACAAAATCGTGTTGGAGCTTCGCTCGCACGAGATTTTAGATATCATGATATGCATAGCGTGGTGCTGGAGCTTCGCTCGCACTAGACGTGAGTTGACATGCATATAGTCGTGCGGAAGCCTCCTGTAGACTGTGTGTCACAGAGAGTTGAGATGCTCGCACGTATACTTTGAGACATGGGTTGGTTATCGACATAGTATTGGGGTGGATAAGACCTACGGCAGGCACCCCCAGACTATGATATGGGTCCACGGAGTACGATGTACCGTGTATGTCACACGGAGTACGCTGTACCGTGCAGTCATGATGACTCTATGATGTTACTTGATATTCTAGCGAGTAGGACTTGACCCCACCTCCCGTTGCAGTTGTGATGCCCCGCACACCGGGATCCGTGTAGCCTGGGATCACAGGGACAAAGTATGGCCATAGTCCTCGATTTTTCATACAGTAACCTACATGCCTCACATGATATCATACGGTCTGGATAGACCAGGACAAACCCGATGGAGGGGTAGTCCCGATTTATGTTTTTAAAAGAGATGTGATTTGATGAATCAAGGTATTCCCGAGAGATGGGTTTGACCTTGATGAAGTTGTTTTATAATGAAACAAATGAGTTTTAAATGTGATGAATTTATGATGAAACAAATAAGTTTCAAAGTGATGAGTTTTGTGATTAAACAAATGAGTTTTAAAGTGAAGAGTTTATGATGAAATAAATAAGTTTTAATGTGACGAGCATGAGATGTCATACATGATGATTTTCCATGTGTGCTTTATATGTTGATTTCATGATTTATTGTATATGATATATACATACATGTGGCATTGTTTTAATCTTACCTCATGCTCCGAAAGTAAACGATTTTTACATCATGACATTATCAGCACGTAGATAGTATAGTTATCTACCTGCTTACATTATTGCCTTACTGAGCACGTTTCGCTCACGCTTTCATTTTCCACCCCACAGGGTATATTTAGTAGAAGAGAGAGACAATAGTCTCGCAATCGGTTATCCGCTGCTTCTTATCAAGATCAGGTATACACATTTGTACAATTTTGTATCTGAACATATAGATGCACAGTACTGTATATGAATGTAATATTGGGGATGTATTTAGTTTAAATAAATTGATATGTAAATGAAAGGTGAAAATGGAATGGTAAATAGGTGAGAGGTGACTAACACCGAATCATAGCCCAACTGTTTAGTAGTGTAACTGTTCACGATGGGTAAGGACATTAAAAAGCGAAAAATTTACTCTGATTTTTAGGTAATTTGGGTCGTGACAGTGCAGAAGTGTTTACATCAGTTTCTATTAACTATACATCCCCTTTTGTGCAAATATCACTAGACTGTGCATTAATTTACAAGAAATTTTTTTTTCTCATCACATAGTGTATACCTCTCTGTACCGCTGGATGACTAGAGAACACCATAGCAGGGATGATTGCAGTACTCACTACTGCGTAGTATTTGTGGAGGGGAAATAAGGGGGTGAGCATAACATGCTCAGTAAGAAAAATATGAAAGTAGGTAGATAACTACAGTATCTACATGCTAAAATACATAATCATATTTCCTTATAAAACAATATGCATGTTCTTTAAAACAACTTCCATCAATGCGAAATCATTAATTCGTTAGATGGGTATATGCATATTCACACAACAGATCTTTTTCACACAGATCATCTTTCAAAACTACACAGGTTCATTTATAAATCTCTTAGCACCCAGCAAATCAATGTTCATATGAGACATAATCACGAGTTATCACATTCCCCAAACACACAACAAGGGAAGATATTTGTCACCTCACACAGTAGTGACAATATCATATCACACAAATATAGAAGACTTATGGCCATAGTCAAATTCCAGGCTACACTAATCACGTGTGCGGGAACCCTACACTTGGGGAGGCGGATCAACCATCCCTTCAGCTCATACTCAAATCATGGCACATCATACCCCATGGCTGTCTGGCCCGAATTTTTTGTAGCTTGTTCCTTATGATTCCTATGTGTATGAACACTTTATTACATAGTTGAATCATAAGAAGAGTATTTACTAACATGCAATCGACAATTTGAGAAATTAAAAATGCATGTAAGCTACATAACAACGAGATAAGGGTTAAGTTGATTCCCGAACGAGTGTAGGGGTAAAACGGTCAAATGACTGAAATTCGATATAATTTCGATAAGACAATTTCATTAAAAATATGAAATTGAGGAATCTTGATCAAAATTAAGGAAAATATTTAATTTTAAGCCTAATTGATAAAGATATAAATTTATTAGAATTTATCAAAATTTTTACCTCGAAAAATGAGCCCAAAATAGTGAAAAAATATACCGAAAAGGTAAAATCGGACTGATAAATTCATTTACGGACTAAATGAATTTAATATGATTTTTTAGATATTTTTGAGATATTTTTAGGATATTTTAGGATTTTTATTATTATTTTAAGAATAAAATAATAATAGAAATATATTATAAATAAAAAAAGGAAATCTGAAATTTGGAACGCGGGGAGAGAGAAAAAATGAGAGGAAACCGACGCAAGTCGACCTGAGGAAGAAAGAGTCACCGGCGAGCATCCGGCGACCCCACGGCCAGGTAAGCGGTCGAGAAAGGGAGAGGAAGTCCGTGCACACCCATCGGCACCAGTCACGCCCTTCACCGACGCCGGACGCCGGTGAATCGAAGTGAAATTGCTACGGAGGAAAAGAAGAGATTCGACGGCCACCGGCGGTGCTTGGTCCCAATCGAGCCCAGCCGAGTGTTGCCCAGGCTGAGGAGTGCCGAACTACGGTGGTGATGCATCGGGAACCGATCGAAAGACGCCGGCACGACCAAAGGAAGCCTGAACCGATCGGCGATTCAGTGAAGAAGGTTCTGCGCTGAATCGGACAAGATCGGTTTAGCCAACGAGAAAAGGGGAAAAAGAGGAAAAAAGAAAGAAAAAGGAAAAGGGAAATTTTTGGGATTTCACCGGACTTCGGGTAAGTCGATACGAGGTCAAAAGTGACCGATTTGATTTTCGATGAATTTATTTGAATTATATTTAATCAAAAAATTGACTCGGAGTTAAATATACAAAATTGTGCAGTTCGACGATTAATTCCGAACGGAAGCCCAATCGAACTTCGATTTACGTACCATCGCATAATCTCGGGTAAGTAAAGCTCATTTACGACAATTTATGTGATTATTGCGTATTTAAGATTTATTTTACGCATTTCGAATTAAATTTCATATTTAGTGAATTATATTCAAATTTTTGAATTTACTGTCGTGAATGATATACGGGCTATCCAAAGAGTTTGGAATAAAGCCCAATGGGTATTGATAGGCCCAATGAGTCGATAGACCCTGATAAACGGTCTTAATACGGATTAAGGCCCAAATTAAAGTGTTAAGGCCTAATAACTGTAAACGGGCCCATAGTGAAATAGACTGTATTTAATGTGAAATACAGTAGGAAAAGTGTAATTAACCTGATAAATGGTTATATGCAGCTCCAGAGAGTATTAGAGAAGCAAATCAGATTGCTAAAACGAGCAGCGCAGAGAAAGTGAAATTTCTCGAGTGATTGCAGGTAAGGAACTTTTGTGAGTAGTTAGAGATACCTGCATGTATTTTTGTCTGCTTTTACATTCACTTAAAAACTCTGAGGGTCAGAGAAAGTGAATAATAATTAATGCAACCCAATAGTGGCAAATTACGATTTTGCTCCTAGTTAGTTAAAAAGTCAACTTTTGTGAAAAGTTGCAAAAAGCATGGAAACTATTATTGTAAGTGTTTAACTGCTGATTAGCAGGAGAATAAATAGATGGGCTAATGATTTTAAGATTGATGTGAAATAAGCACACTTTATAGTACTGATTTTGATGTTTTGTAAATCATCCCTTTTTAAAGAGCCATCTATCATATTTTGTGAGAATGAATTGTGCTGGAGCACAGCTCGCACGGGATTTCATATATTTTCCACATACATTAGAGCTGGATTTTGATTCGCACTAGATTTCCATGACATGCATGATAGAGTACTGGAGTTCTTACTCGTACTTAGTTTTATATGATATATGCATGAGAGAGTGCTGGAGCGATTAGCTCGTACTCGAGTTTTACATGAGATACATGACAGAGTACTGGAGCATTGCTCGTACTCGATTCTTCATGGTTTATACATGACATAGTACTGGAGCTATTTGCTCATACTTGATTTGATGATATTATGCATAGCATGGTACTGGAGCTATTGTTCATACTTGATTTAATACATGAACTATGCATTGACCTAGTTGCTGGAGGTTTACTCGCACTAGAGTTGAGTTTGTGATGTGAAACAGTGTTTGAGCGGAGTGTCGACTGTGAATCGCACTCAAGGCGCGCACTGTATGTGATATATAGTACATGTTAAAACCCATGCCAAAGTCCTTGTGTGATTGTGTGTCACATCTTGTGAGAGGATATCCACATGAGGGTAATATAGATGTGGTATGATATTCCATGGTTTAAGGGCTAAGACCTATGGCAGGCACCCCGACTGTGTGTAGGGTCCACGGGTGTACTTTGTACCGTGCCCGGGGCATGGGAGTACATTGTACCGTGTCTTGTTGTATAGCTGACGGTTGTAATGGACTGACCACCCTCCTGTTGCAGCAGTGATGCCCCGCACACCGAGTACTGTGTTGCTTGGGATCACATGTCAGATATGATCATAGTCCAGGATACTATTTGCATTTCACCACAGAGTCTCACATGATATATCACATTGATTGACTGATTTAAATTACGGACAGACCTGAGGGATGGGTCAGACTCCGATTTTGTGATGTGAATGATTTAAATGCCATATTTATTGTGATTTAAATATACATGGCATGATTTATCTAAAGGCATGATTTATATAAAGATGCATTGTTTTGCACTACATGCCTACATTTGAGAAAGAAAGCATGATTTCTGTACATGGGATTTAATCTGCACAAGTATACTTTTATATATTTAAAGACATGCTTTTAAAGTGAGTTAAGGAAATAATGTTTTCAAGGCATATTATTATTTTGAGTAGATAGTGTAGATATCTACTTGCTTGCCTGATTTCCTTACTGAGCGCGTTGTATGCTCACCCCCCTCTCTTTACATCTCTCTACAGAGCATCAGTAGAGCGAGAGCTATCAAGGGATAGTATTCCTGAGTCCACTGCTAGTTCCTATCGACTGCCAAGTATATAGAGTTTGTACGGTTATGTATCTAAACATAGAAATAGCACAGTGATGTATACGATATATATTATGGGGAATGTATTTGTATTAGACTTTATATAATCTCACATGTATTATAAAAGTAGTTACAGTCAGTAACAGTATATTGACATGTATGTATGATAATGGAAAATGTGGTAAGCGAGGATTCTGATATCAAATCACAGCCCAACCATTGAAGAGAGGAAAGGTAAGTTAAAAATACGAAAAATTTGTAGTGATTTTGGTTAAAGTCATGGATTAAGAATGAGTCCTAACAATGGCTAACGTTCATGGTACATTGTGCTCCCGTGGATCCTTATCATCCATTTCCATTTTCTCAAAATCTCGTGCAAGTAGGTCAGTGCCAGACACACAGCAGTACACGACGGCTCTAGCACGGTTTATCCATCACATAGCAAATTTCATAAACTCTCGTGGGAGCTCTCGAGTGGAACACACAGTACCACCGAGGCATCAAGCATGATTTTACTTATCACACAGAAGCTCAAGAGACTACGTGCGAGCAACTCAGTGTAAAGCACACAGCATATCTGAGGCATCGAGCACGGTTATCCCATCACTTTAAATCGAGAGGGTCACATGAGAGCATAATCAGAGTAAGATCACTAAGAAGTACTCTATGGCTCCAACATGATTCCCAAAATCTAGTGCAAATAGCTCGAGTGGAACACATATCATCACCCGAGGCATCGAGCACTCTTTATCTTTTCTAAAAAACACTTTGAAATTAATGTGTGAGCGGGCTGGTCAATCTACCATTGCCTCTCATGCTCTAGCACGATTTCACACAGAAAAGAAATAGAAAGGGCCCTTTGTACTGTGTAAACACCACAAAATTCCTATATTTAATTAGACTATACAAGAAAAAAATAATATGTTTTAATGGAAGTGTGAATATTCGTTGTAGGGCTCGAGGAGTATGGGAGCCAAGAAGCCCGTGCATGACAGGGAACCCGAAATACAGGAAGTGATGAAGCAAATGCAAGCATGGAGGGATCAAAAATAATTTTGATGTAAAAAACTTATATCGGGGATTTATGAGGAATGATGAAATCCCAAGGATATTTCATTCTCGAAATAATGAAAATTTCATGGAAGGCATGAATATTGTCGTTGGATGATTTTATAATATATATATATATACATATGTATATATATATTATAAAATCATCCAACGACAATATATGTATATATATACATATGTATATATATATATTATAAAATCATCCAACGACAATATGTATATATATATATATATATATATACATATGTATATATATATATATACTAGAAAAATTTAAATAGATAGATAATAATGTAAATATATAACAAATGTATATGTTAGGTAATATATAGTATGTAATATAGGTTAATAAAAAAATGAAAATGAAATGAAATGAAATGAAAAATGAATGAATGAAATGGATAATAACAAATAAAACAAAAACAACAAACAACAAACAAAAATAATAATAATAATAATAATAATAATAATAATAATAATATAATAATACCAAGCATCGAATAATATCTATATATATTAATACAATATATAAAAAAGGGTGTACAAAATTGGCTTTCAAATAAAGCCAATTTCATTTGCTGCAAATTGAAAAGCAGAGGTATCCTCTACTGGGCAGGAAAGTAAGGAAAAAAAAAGAGCTGGTCGGCTGGGGGAGAAAGAAGGAAAGAAAAGAAAGAAACGAAAAAGAATAGAAGAAGGAGGAAGAAAGAAAAGAAAGGAAAGAAGAAGAGAAGAGGAAGAAAGTTGTTCAGCCGAGGGAGAAAGAAAGAAAGAAAGAAAAGAAAGGAAAAAAGAGGAGGGCTGGCTGGGAGAGAAAAGGAAAGAAAGAAAAAGAACAGGAAGGAAAGGAGAGCTGATCAGCCGAGAAGGGGGATGAAGAAGGAGAAGAAAGAAAGAAAGAAAGAAAGAAAGAAAGAAAGAAAGAAAGAAAGAAAGAAAGAGGAAAGAAAGGGAGAAGAGGAAGCTAGAAGTGAGACCGCGAGGCAGGGGAGAAGAAGAAGAAGACCTACGGGAAGCAAAGCAGAACCGGGGCTGGAAAAAAATTGAAGCAGATCGAGAGCAGCAAATTTGAAGCAGACCGAGGGGCTGAAGAGGAGACTGATCGAATGAGGATGATGATGATGGAAGGCTAGAACCGAGGCTTGAATTGAAGCAAACCTGGAAATTGAAACAAAATCGAGGAAGAGAAGAGTTGAAGGAGCAAACCGAGAGTGAGGAAAGTAGGACCTGAGAGCTGAAGGAGGAAGAAGACCAAGCAAACCGAGGCTGGGCTGGCTGAGAGAGGAGAAAGGAAAAGGAGAAAAGAAAGAAAAAAGAAAAAGGAAAAGCTGGAAATTGGAAAAAAAAAAAGGTAATATATATATATGTATATATGTATATTTAATGTACATGTATATATATGTGTTGTATGTATATAGCATGTTAGTGTAAAGTAAAGTAGATGTGAAATAAAAATGGGAGAGATGAGAAATAGACAAAATATATATATATATATATATTTATATATATATATGTGATGATGAATAAGGAAAACAAATGATAAAATATATATGTGTATATACTTAGGCGTATATACATATAGGTGTATATGATGAATGTGTGTGTTAGTATATGTACATATAAAAAATATATAGTAATAAAAATATATAAACATACATGTTGGCCTAGGTATGTACAATTATACGTACACATGAAGTAGTAACGAATAGGTTACGATTTTAACGCAATTCGGACAATTTGCATGAATAGGATGCTAAGTAAATAATTTCGGTGTAGGTGAATCGTAGAAAGAATTAAAGAAGGTACTAGGAGGCGTCACCACTCGAACTCGAAAATTTCGATAGATCGAGGTAAGGGGGTATAATTTAAAACGGTAATAGTTTACTTTTTGAATCCTGATTAAAGAAAACTTACAAGGATCTGAATTATGATTTTCGAGCATGTTTTCTGCTTTTGTTTTCTGAGTAAGAACATGATTTCTGAAATTGGTTTTTCTGAATAAAAGCATGTTTCTGGATTTGTTATCTGAACAAGATTATGCTCTTTGAATTTGTATTTTGAATAACTGCATATTTCTGAATTTGACTTCTGAATAAGAGCATGTCTGAAATTATCTTTTGAATCAGATGGTTGTATTTCTATTTTTTTATATATGAAAACTGCAGTATGTTTTAAGACTAAGGCCCGCTTATGTTGTATGCTAACGCTTATCATGCTCGCCTGTGTGGCATCTGAACTTCGCCTGTGTGGCGTCTGAACTTCGCCTTTGTGGCATCTGAATTCCACCTTCGAGTGTTTGAATGCTGTATGATCTTGATCACGTCTACAGCCGTACCATGGCCATAGGTTCTGAATTCCCTCTACGGAGGATGATTTTGTTATTGCCGCATGATAATCATATGGGCCAATGTAGTCTCTATCTGAATTAAACTCTGTTTTCAGATTTGATTTTATGATATGTGATTTTGCATGTAATCATGTTCTTGGAATTCTGAAAATACGAAAAGGTTATGTGATAACTGTTAAATACAAGTACGTAAAGAATTACGTTTTGAATCATGATGTTTTCGATTTTTCTTAATTTTTGAAGGTCCTTATATTAGTTTTAGAGAGTAGTTATTATACGTATTATTATGTTTTTCTACATATTTGAATTACTAAGACCGTTTTAAATGCATTTTCTTACTGGGCCTTTTCCCGAAAGCTCACCCCTCTACCTTTCAGACTATTTGCAGTGATCCGTAGGCACTACCTGCCGCGTACATGACGTAGGCTAGTGGGAAAGAGCTACCCTAGGCTACTTTTTGTACACGCAGAAAAGGTATACAATTACATTCCTTTACCAAACACATTTTGTATGCACAGACATATTTTAGAAATATTTTGTTGGGATGTAATTTGTAAGGAAAACAATGTAAAGAATATTACTTTTGGGATTATATTTTGAGATGATTGGTATTGAATCGATATGGATGTATTGGGTTGTAAATGTGGATTTGAAAAGTATGTTTGGTAGTTGTGGATATCTAGGATTGTTAAAACAATTGATTTGCTGATAGGTAGGCTCATATATAAACCATTATGCTGTCGAAATTTCTATCGGTCATATAAGTCAAAGTATGAAATTTAAATATAATTACGGATAAAGAATTAGGAAAAGTGATTTGACACTGAACAGGAATACAACCTAAGTGAATAAGGGAATAGGTAGGTAAATTAAGTTAAAAAAAATCCCCCAATTTTCAAGGGTCAAGGGTCGTTACAGTTAAAGGTGGTATCAGAGCAAAGGTTGTCTAGTACTGTCAGTGTCGAAAATAAGGATAAAATTACATCCTAAATGTTTGTACTTGTCAGGTTGTAGGTAATGTATACCTAATAAATTTAAGATTCGATCCTTGGAATTACGCACAGGTATTAGATCACTTGGATGACGAGTGGAATACGAGGACACCCTTGGAGGCAGGCTCAGCCACCTCCTCCACCGCAGCCAGAGAGTCCCAATACTTGTATGGCTCAGTTCGAGCAGCGTTTGGAGCAGCGCCTCGAGCGAGGTTTGGAATCGATAGCTATCATGGTTGCCCAACACTTAGGGGTAAACGTTTCTGATTCAGCTGGCACGGTACCAATTCGTACTCCGGTGCCGACTCCTCCACAAGCACCACCTCCACCTCCTCCTCCACAAGTTCCTCCAGTACCTATAGCACCTCAGCCTCCTGTACAGGCTCAGAGGGAGGAGAGAGATATCGGTAGGATGAGGGATTTTCTGAAGATGAAGCCTTCAACATTTAAGGGAATTAAGAATCCGGTAGAGGCTGAAGAGTGGCTAGTAAACCTCAGGAAGATCTTCGATTTTTTGGGGTGTTCTGATGTTGAGAAGGTTTATATGGCCATATAGATGCTGAAGGGCCAAACAGAGTATTGGTAGGGATCCACCAAGGTCCTTCTGACTGCTCAGCATCCGCTGATTAGTTGGGATGCATTCTCCATAGCCTTTAGAAATCAGTATGTTCCACGAGCTACCCAGCAGAAGTTGAGGACAGACTTTTGGAATTTGATACAAGGCAGTATGACCATGGATGAGTACAAGAGTAAGTTTACGATGCTGATGAGGTATGACTTGGAGACGTTCCAGAATGAAGAGCATCGTACGGAGAGGTTTCTAGCAGGGTTAAAGCCAGCTATCCGAGATAAACTTTTAGGGTTATGGATTATTGAATTTCAGGATGCCCTGGGTAGAGCACAGATGATTGAGAGGGGTCTAAATGTCACACAGACGGAGTATGGCTTTAAGGGAAAGAGCAGGGATAAGAGTAAACGGATGGAGTTTGTGAGACAGGATTTTTGGAGGGGCCAGCCTAAGAGACAGAGGCAATAAGTCTCGGGCTAGGATTGATAGGTCCACGGCTCCTATAGCTACCCCGCAGATTACCAGAGGCTTCCAGCAGTACGAGAGATTGCGTACTAGTTGTGGTAATTTTCATAGAGGTGTGTGTCACTGGTCCTCAGGGAGCTGTTTTAGGTGTGGACAGAGGGGACACCTGATTAAAGATTGCCCATTGAATAAGGTTCCATAGCCTCCAGAGCCACCACGACAACCTGAGAGGTAAGCTCCCCAGAGACAAAACCCACAGAGATGGGCTACCGCAGCAGAGAAGGGCAAGAAGCCTGTCACTCATGAGAGGGTCTTTGCTTTGGACAGAGAGACTACTGATGCCTCCATTGAGACCATTCAAGGTAAGCTTTTAATTTTCAATCATGAGGCACATGTATTGTTTGATTCAGGTTCCACACGCTCATTCATATCACCCCATTTCGCACGTAAATTGCTTATTAAGCTTGAATCTCTAGATTTTACGTTACACGTTAGTACACCTATGTATAAATCACAAAAGACTGATATGGTGTGTAGAAGTTGTGAAATCAAGGTAGAAGATAGGATCATGTTAGCAGATCTAATCTTGTTGAGCATGTATGGCTTTAATGTAATTTTGGGTATGGATTGGCTAGCCACCAACCATGTAAGTTTTGACTGCTACTCTAAGACTGTAACCTTCTCCTTACCTAGTAAGCTTGATGTATGCTTTGTAGTTAAGGAATAAATTTTATGACTTTAACTATTGATGAAAATTTTTGATGAACGTGTTAATGTGAAGGTTATGTTGCATTCATCCTCGATTCTAGTCGAGAATGTCCAAGTATTCAGGACATATCAATGTTATCGGAGTCCTCGGATGTATTTCCTGAGGAACTACCGGGACTACCACCAGAGAGAGAGTTAGAATTCACTATAGATTTGGCACCAGAGACTCAACCAATCTCGAAGTCTCCTTACCGGATGGCCCTTGTTGAACTTAAGGAACTGAAAAAGCAGTTGCAAGACCTGCTAGATAAAGGGTTCATTAGGCCAAGTGTATCCCCGTGGGGAGCTCCAGTATTATTTATGCGAAAGAAGGATGGTAGTCTCAAGTTATGTATGACCACAAGCTACTGAAGAAGGCCACAATTAAGAACAAGTATCCCTTACCCAGAATAGATGATCTATTTGACCAGCTAAGATATGCTACGGTGTTCTCAAAAATTGACCTGAGATCGGGCTATCACCAATTGAGGATTATGAAGAAGGATGTTCCGAAAATGGCCTTCAGAACGAGATATGGCCACTATGAGTTCCTCGTGATGCCCTTAGGTCTAACTAATGCCCCAACTGCATTCATGGGCCTGATGAATGAGGTATTTCGAGAGTATCTAGATCGGTTCGTCATAGTTTTCATCGACGATATTCTGATCTACTCAAAGTCCCGAGAGGAGCATGAGCAGCATTTAAGAGTAGTGCTCCAAACTCTCAGAGAGAAGCAGTTGTATGGGAAGTTGGATAAGTGTACGTTTTGGTTGGAGCAAATAGCATTTTTGGGCCATATTATTTCTAAGGACGGGGTATCAGTAGATCCGTCTAAGGTTAAGGCAGTACTTAACTGGGAAAGGTCGAAAACTATTACGAAAATCTGGAGTTTTTTGGGACTAGCTGGATACTACATGAGATTTGTAGAAGGTTTCTCCAAGATTGCTGCTCCACTGACTAAGCTGATACGTAAGGATGTTCCATTCGAGTGGACTGATCAGTGTGAATAGAGTTTTGAAGAACTCAATAAGAGGTTGACTACCGCCCCAGTCTTAACCATTC
This sequence comes from Firmiana major, assembly GCA_033439115.1. Lineage (NCBI taxonomy): Eukaryota > Viridiplantae > Streptophyta > Magnoliopsida > Malvales > Malvaceae > Firmiana > Firmiana major. The sequence continues at coordinate 7,385,862 of CM065912.1, forward strand.
CTAGTGGGTCTGGAGGCTATGCAGTATACAGTGATGCATCATACCAGGGCTTGGGGTGTGTACTTATGCAGCATGGGAGAGTGGTCGCATATGGTTCTCGCCAACTTAAGAACCATGAAAGGAATTACCCCACCCATGACTTGGTGTTAGTCGCGATTGTTTTTGCTTTGAAGATATGGCGACACTATCTATATAGAGAAAGATTTCAGATTTTTTACTGACCACAAGAGCTTGAAGTATATATTTGATCAGAAGGAGCTAAATATGCTAGACAGAGACAGAGGATTGAGCTCCTTAAGGATTATAATTGTGAGATTCTGTATCACCTGGGCAATGCAAACGTAGTGGCAAATGCTTTAAGTAGGAAGGGGATGATTTCTTTCATGATGGTCAGAGAATGGGAGTTGATAGAGCAGTTTTCCAAACTCAGTGTTAGTGTGGAAACAACAGATGTTGGGTTCATAGCTAGTTTGCAAATTAAACCTAGTATACTAGATCAGATCAGGACTGGACAAAGGGGTGATCAAAAATTATTGGACATGGTCAGTCAGATAAAACAGGACGTACAATCAGACTTAGTGGTAGGTGAGGACGAGTTGATGAGATTTACGGGTCGTATATGTGTCCCAAACGATGATGCCCTATGACAAAGGATCTTAAAAGAGTCACATTGTTCTCGGTACACCATGCACTCAGGAAGCACTAAGATGTACCATGATTTACGGAAGGTGTATTGGTAGGTCGGTATGAAAAGAGATGTAGTTGAGTTTGTGGCCAAGTGTCTGATTTGTCAACAGATTAAGATCGAACGCCAAAGGTCAGCGGGATTACTTAAGTCTCTTCTAGTGCCTACTTGGAAATAGGAGCACATTACTATGGATTTCATTATGGGTTTACCAAGGACCCGAAAGGGGCATGATGCAATCTGGGTGATTGTAGACAGATTGACTAAGAGTACCCACTTCCTAGCCATCAAAAGTACAGACTCCTTGAGTGCTTTAGCAGAGTCGTATATGAGAGAGATAGCTCGGTTGCATGGGGCTCCCGTGAGCATTACATCAGATAGAGATTCTTGATTTACTTCTAGATTTTGGGCTCATTTTTAAGAAGCCATGGGATCTCAGCTTAATTTGAGCACAGCCTATCATCCTCAGACTGATGGTCAGTCTGAGAGGACCATGTAGACCTTAGAGGATATGCTGAAGGCATGCGTTTTAGAGTTTAAGGGCTCATGGGATGATCATCTGCCTCTCGTAGAGTTTACTTACAATAACAACTATCATGCTAGCATTGGGATGGCACCTTATGAGGCCTTGTATGGTAGAAGATATAGGTCTCTAGTGGCTTAGGAAGAAGTGGGTGACAGAAGGATCTTGGCTCCCGAGTTGGTGGAACAGGCAGTAGAAGGTGTTCGAATAATCTATGATAGACTTAAGACCATACAAAGTAGGCAGAAGAGTTATGCGGATAAGCATAGGCGACCACTTGAGTTTCAGATTAGGGACTCCGTGTTTCTTAAGGTATCTCTTAGCAAGGGTATCATGTAGTTCGGGAAGAAGGGGAAATTGAGTCCTTGCTTCATTGGTCCTTTTGAGATCCTAGAGAGAGTGGGAGACGTAGCCTACAGACTTGCCTTACCACCGCAGCTTTCTGGGGTACACAATGTCTTCCATGTCTCGATGTTAAGGAAGTATAATTCGGATCCCTCACATATCATTGAGGATGAGCCCTTGAGCATTCAAGAGGATATGAGCTACGTTGAATGACCTACCTGATTTTGGACAGAAAAGAAAAGGTACTACGATCAAAGACGATACCTCTGGTAAAGGTTCTCTAGCAACACCATTCGATTGAAGAAGCTACATGGGAGCTAGAGAGCCTCATGAAGGAGAAGTACCCACATCTATTTTGATGGACCCGAATGAATTTAGAAGACCAAATTCTTTAAGGTGGGGAGAATGTAAACACCACAAAATTCCTCTATTTAATTAGACTATACAAGAAAAAAAGATAATATGTTTTAATGGAAGTGCAAATATTCGTTGTAGGGCTCAAGGAGTATGGGAGGCTAGAAGCCCGTGCATGACAGGGAACCCGAAATACAAGAAGTGATGAAGCAAATGCAAGCATGGAGGAATCGAAAATAATTTTAATGTAAAAACTTATATCGGAGATTTATGAGGAATGATGAAATCCCAAGGATATTTCATTCTCGAAATAATGAAAATTTCATGGAAAGCATGAATATTGTCGTTGGATGATTTTATAAAAAAAAAAAAAGAATATATATATATACATATGTGTATATATATATATATACTAGACAAATTTAAATAGATAATAATGTAAATATATAACAAATATATATGTTAGGTAATATATAGTATGTAATATAGGTTAATAAAAAAAGAAAATGAAATGAAATGAAAAAAAAATGAATGAAATGGATAATAAAAAATAAAACAACAAACAACAAACAAAATAATAATAATAATAATAATAATAATAATAATAATAATAATAATAATAATAATAATACCAAACATGAAATAATATATATATATTAATATAATATATAAAAAAGGGTGTACAGAATTGGCTTTCTTTGAAAGCCAATTTTGTTTGCTGTAAATTGAAAAGCAGAGGTATCCTCTGCTGGGTGGGAAAGCGAAGGAAAAAAAAAAGAGCTGGTCGGCTGGGGGAGAAAGAAGGAAAGAAAAGAAAGAAAGGAAAAAAGAAGAGAAGAAGGAGGAAGAAAGAAAAGAAAGGAAAGAATAAGAGAAAAGGAAGAAAGTTGTTCAGCCGAAGGAGAAAGAAAGAAAGAAAGAAAAGAAAGGAAAGAAGAGGAGGGCTGGCCGAGAGAGAAAAGGAAGGAAAGAAAAAGAAGAGGAAGGTAAGGAGAGCTGGTCAGTCGAGGAGGGGGAGGAAGAAAGAGAAGAAAGAAAGAAAGAAAGAGGAAGGAAAGGGAGAAGAGGAAGCTAGAAGTGAGACCGCGAGGCAGGGGAGAAGAAGAAGAAGACCCAAGGGAAGCAAAGCATAACTGGGGTGTAAGACCCAAATTTAGTTAAAACACGAAAAAAATGCAAAAGGACTGAAATGGAAATCCCGAATACGTGCAAAGGTAAAACGGTCAAAAGATCGAAAGTCGGTATAAATTCGATAAGAAAATTTAATTAAAAATAATGGATTTGAGAATCTTGATCAATAACAAATTAAGAGGTTTCTCACGAGTCTATGGATATCTCAAAATAATGAATGGGCTGTGTATTGATGCAAAAGGGGAAGATAGTCGATTATGAATCCAGACAACTCAAGGATCATGAAAGGACTATCCGGCCCATGATTTAAAGTTGACAGCGATAGTGGTTGTATTGAGTATATGACACTACTATGTATACGGTGAGAAATTTCAAGTATGCACTGATCATAAAAGCCCCAAGTATCTGTTTTCACAGAAAGAGTCTAATATGAGAACAAAAAGGGTTAGAGCTTCTGAGAGATTACAATTGTGAAAATTGTACCACCCAGGAAAGGCTAATGTAATGACTAATGCCTTGAACAGAAAGAGCCTCGGGATGGTATTACATATGATGGTCAGAGAGTGTGAGCTGATAGAGTAGTTGTAAGCCTCAGTAGTGATGTGATCCCCTCTGATGATGACAGTGATTGTGTGACAGCTAGCCTGAGATTAGAGCCGAATTTGAGTGATCGGATTTGACAGGCTTAGCGTGATGATCGGCATGGTGTCGATAGTATGGGTCAGATTCAGAGGGGTACAATGATAGAGTTCACAGAGAGTGATGATGGTACTGAGGTTCAGAGACAGTATAATAACATAAGTGCTCCTCAGGACCATAGTTGATGAGATAGTGATATTGTTAGAAGCTCACTCTTCGGGATATACAGTGCATCCGAGAAGTAATATATATATATATATATATATATCAAAATCTTTGAAAAGGGAATTGGTGGTCAGATATGTAAAGAGACATGGTAGAGATTGTGGAGAAGTGTCTCATATGTCAGCAGAATAAGGTAGAGCAAAAGAAGTTGCAAGGTTATTGCAGTTTCTACCTATATTGACACGAAAATGGGAACAAGTTACCATGAATTTCGTGATGGGTCATAGAGGACCCAGATGAATCATAAGGCTATCTGGGTGATAGTCGATAGATTGACTAAATCTAACCACCTTCTGGTTAGGAAATCCCCATATACTCTTAGTGTTTAGGTGGATTTATGTGTATGAAAAATTGTGAAACATTTTGTAGCGTTTTAGGGAGCATGGTACAGGTAGGGATTCCCGCTTCACTTCCCACTTCTGGGAACATTTTTCAGGAAGCTATGGGAACCCGACTGAGTGTTAGCACAGCTTTCCATCCTCAGACAGATGGTCAGTCAGAGAGGACTGTACAGGTTCTGGAGGATATGATGAAAGCGTGTGCCATTTATCTGATAAGCTCCTGGGATGATCAGTTGTTACTAATCAAATTCGCCAATAATGACAGTTGTCACTTGAGTATCGGGATGACTTCAGATGAGGCATAGTATGGCAGTAGGGGTTGTTCCCCGATTTGGAAAAGAAGAAGTGGGTGAAAGATAGATAATTGTTTCTCGAATTAGTAAGACAAACCTCTGAGAATGTTTAGTTAATTGTGAAGGATTAAGAACACCTCAGAGCAGATAGAAAAGCTATGTTGACAAGAGACAGAAACCATTGAAATTCACCGAGGGTGAATTAGTATTGTTGGAAGTTACATGCTCTTAGGACATGGCATAAGGACGTAACGAGATTCGGAAAGAGATTGGACAAAGTGGGAGACAAGGCCTGTAGGTTGGCGTTACTACCTAAATAAGCAGGCATCCACGATGTGTCCTATCTTATGATGTTTCGAAAATATTATCCAGACCCAACGTATGTGACCAGATATGAGCTCCAACAGCTTAGCTCAATGAAAATATAACGTATGATTGGAAAAATCGATACGGGTATTAGATGGAAGGAGAAAGTGTTGAGATTTAAGATGATCTCCCTAATTAAAGTATGTTGGTAGTATTACACTCCGGAAAAAAGTCACTTGAGAATGATAATATATGACACAATAGACCTACCCGGAGTTGTTTATGAATCCATTTGACTTGGTTCAAATTTGAAGGACCAAATTTCTTTAGTGGGGGAGATTTTGTAAGACCCGAATTTAGTTAAAACACGAAAAAAATGCAAAAAGACTGAAATGGAATTCCCGAATACGTGCAAGGGCAAAACGGTCAAAAGATCGAAAGTCGGTATAAATTCGATAAGAAAATTTAATTAAAAATAATGGATTTGAGAATCTTGATCAATAATGAAGAAATAATTAAATTTCGGGTTAAATTGATCAAGATATGAATTACTGGAACTAATCAAAATTTTCGCTCGGGAGAATATCCCGAAAAGACGGAGAAAATATACTGAAAATGGTTAAAATAAATTAAATAAATGAAATAAAATTAAATAAATGAATTTAGAATAAAATAAGAAATTTGTAGATAATTGTAGAATATTTATGAATATTTTAATGATTAAAATATTAATAAAATAAATAAATAAATAAATAAAAATAAATTAATTAATTAATTAATAAGAAACAAAAAGAAGAGGATCGCGCGTGTAAGACCCGAATTTAATTAAAATATGAAATGAATGAGTAATTGTGAAGGGAAGTCGGGTTAAATTAATCCCGAATATGTGCAAGGGCAAAATGGTCAAAAGACCAAAGGTCGGTATAATTTCGATAAGGAAATTTAATTAAAAATATGGATTTAAGAAATCTTGGTCAATAAAGATGAAATATAATTATTCTGGATTAAATCGATCAAGATTCAGAAATTTAAAAATACTGAAAAATTGTCGGAACGATATCTCGAAAAACGCGAAGAAATATATCGAAAAGTCACCCGAAACAATATCCCAAAAATACGGAAAAATTATACCCGAAAAAGAGGTTAAAATATAATAAATAAATTAAATAAAATTAAATTGATAAATTTGGAATTTAATAATAATTTTAAGAGATATTTTGGGTATTTTAATGTATTTTAATGAATAGTAAAATAATTAAAATAAATAATAATAATAATAAAATTAATAAAAAAAAAAGCAGAAACGCAAAGAATCGCGCGACAAACAGAGGCGAAAACGGAAGCTGAAGACCGAGCCCCTACCGGCGAAACGACGGCACCGGAAGCCCAGGCAAAGGAAACCCGACGAGGCCCGGACCACCACCGGCACCGTGGAAGCACGAACGGCGGCGAAACGACGAAGGAAACGACGAAACCGAAACCGAGGGAGAGAAGAAGAATCGCCAGCGATCGGCGAGATTCAGGCCCGATCGACCCCAGCCGAAGCCTCCCCAAGCGACGGTGAGCAGATTGGCGGTGGTGACAGCCACCGAAACCGGCGGACGACGTCGGAAACGGCCAAAAAGCAAAATGGGTCCGACGGCGAAGAGGAGAACAGCAGGACCGGCCACTTTTCGACGACGTTGAGTGAAACCGAGGGCAGATCTGAGACGCGGACAGCCTTGCGGACCCACTGGCGGTGGAAGCTGGCGAAGAACCGACAGGCAAGGAGGTGAACCAGCGGTGAACCGGCCGAACCGGAGAGAACCGAATGTCTGAACTGGTCCGAACTGGACTGAACCGGTTCAGCCAAAAAGAGAGGAAAAAAGGAAGAAAAAAGAGAAAAAGAAAGAGAAAAAAATTGGGAAAAATTTCGGTGATGCAATCGAGCTTCGGGTAAGTCAATAAGCGATCAAATTGACCCGATTTAAATTTGGAATATTTTATTTAATTAAATTTCGACCGAAAAGTTTACCCGAAAATGTAATTAATTTTGTAGCTCGACGATTGGCATCCACCGAGGGCTCGAGACAGTCTCGATTTGTGGACTAGCATGGAATCTCGGGTAAGTGACCCTTATTTACGACAATTACCTCGTTATGCGTGATATTGATTTAATTTTCGCATAAATTGAATTAAATTATGGAAATTTAGATAAATTGTCGTAAATAATCGATTTAGCTATTCGAGAATTAGAACGAGGCCCAATAAATTATTGGTGGGCCCAATGAGCCCAATAGGCCTCGATAAAGTGAAAATTAAGTGGAAAACGGGCTTAAGGCCGATTTAGGCCCATTAAGGTGCAATCGGGCCCAATAGGGGTAAATGGGCCCAATGATTTAAATTAAGCCCAGAAAGTATTAAATTCAGTTAAATTGTATGTTATCTGACCTGAAGAATATTAATACGCAGTTCCGGGCATTTGATTGGGAGCATATCGGACTGCGCGACGAGACAACAATGGAAAAGAAAAGGTCAGACTCGACAGGAAAATAAGGTAAGGGAATTCTACGGACTGCTAGAGGTAAACTTTACGCAATTTTAAATTCATATGCAGTCCTTAAAAATGTTCTGGAGGGTCTAGAGGTCGAAGAATAATTTTAGTGCCCCGTATGGGTAAAATTACTAAAATACCCTTGTTAAGGGTAAAATTTACAAAGTTAGAAAAAATTGGGAGGAGCAAGAACAAAAGGTTCCTGCTCATTCTGGAGGTGTTTTGATGCATGCATGAGTAGGCTGGCTCACCTTGAAAGAAAATGCACAGCATTGCATACTTTCAACGTGATATTGTTTTTTGAAAACTGTTTTGAGGAAACAGAGCCGCCTACGTGTTTTTATTGACATGTGACGTGCTAGAGCTCAGCTCGCACGATGTTGTCGATTTGTGTGATGCACGCATTAGTGCTGGAGCGAGAGCTCGCACTAGAGTTTTACATGCATAGGTGCTGGAGTCCAACTCGCACCAGATTCTTATATATGATTTTCGTGACAGGGTGCTAGAGTCTAACTCGCACCATATTTTTATATGATTTTGAGACAGGGTGTTAGAGCTTCGCTCGCACCAGATTTTTATACGATTTGCATACAGAGTGCTAGAGCTTAGCTCGCACTAGATTTACTTGATTTGATGAGAGTGCTGAGCATTGTTTGCACTGATTTTTTATGAGAACATGCGATGAGCCATGCTTGGAGCATCGGGTAGACTGTGTGTCACCGATTAAATAGGTTCGCACGTGCGTTTTGAGACATGGCATGAGTATTGAGAAACAAAACCTCTGTGGGAAGCAGGCCAATTGGGCTGGAGTACCTAGAGATATTATATGGGTTCACGGAGTACGATGTACCGTGCAAGTAGCATGGAGTACGATGTACCGTGTGGTATCTTCGGATACGGCATCTCTGGATGCAGCATCTTCGGATGCCGGGGATTGGATAAGACTGACGGGATGGACTGACCCACCTCCCGGGCGGTTCCCGATCATGGTGAGAACCCGCACACTAGGATCCGTGTAGCTGAGGAACTCCCGAGGACAGATATGGCCATAGTCCTAGTTATTGCCGTTATACAGATATTGCCTCGTCTCGCATGTCGACGATTTCGATGATTTAAACTGGGTTTTTAAACTAAATTTGCATGATGGTATTTCCATGCTTTTCAAATCCACGACTGATGTAAACTATTTTCATGGTTTTGTGTGAGTCAGGATCACCCGCAGGAGGGGTCGAGACCTGACTTTATTGTGAAAATTTTAATTGAGAAAGAAATGATTTGTAATACTTGCATGTTGGATTTTTCGTGCAATGTGTTTTACATAACATCATAATTCATAACATCTATTTTAAAATGTGTGGAGAAATGGTGGTTTATGCATGGCACCACGTTCATGTAGGTAGTATGGTTACCTACTTGTTCGTAGGATTGCCTTACTGAGCTTGATGTGCTCACCCCTTTCCTTTTCTCCCACAGATAATCTCCAGTTGAAGTTTCGACGACTCAGTACTGCATTCCGGATATCCGCTGCTGCCCATCAACATAAGGTATATACACTTGTACATATTGTATCTACATAAGCATAGCACAGTAACATGTTTGTAAGTAACTTTAGGGGATGTATAAATATTGTAAACAAATATAAATGACTGGAGAATAAATAAGTTAGATGGTAATGGTATGGTGGGACTGGCATTGACGCACAGCCCAATTATTAGTGGAGTGTGGTCACGATTCGAGGACAGGTAAGAATTCAAGTAAATAAACAAAACGCGAAAAATTAACTCTGATTTTTGGGTAGTTTGGGTCGTGACAATTATTATGGTATCAGAGCAGAAATTGGTCTGAAGTGTGTCAGTGTCAGTAATTAGGAATTACATCCCCGTGTTACTGTGCTTAGTTAGATACAATAGTGTATATCGAGATGGGTTTGACTAAGAAATGGTTGAGAATGCAGGAATGCCTAATATGAGTCGCGTTAGATGAGAAAGTGCACGAGGCAGAGGTCGTAGAGGTAGACCTGAGTCTGCTAAGTCGTGCTGAGTTGACCTGTGACAATCAGGATGAAATTGAAATGGAGGCTAATGCTGAGTATGCCCCACTGAGTCCGACAGGGAGATCGGATAGTATTGAGACACGCTACGCGAAGTTGTAGCGGAGTGTGGAGATTATTGTAAAGAGCTAATTGCTCAGATTATGTAAGAGATATGAGGGCGTAGCGGAGCATTGGTGGAAACCCGCTCGACCCATCTTAAGAGCTGATATGAGAAATATCTTGGATATATTCCGGTGACAGGATATCCCGAACATGATTTAAAGGAAATTTCGGATTAAAGTCCTTGCTTTGACCAGAAGATTTGATTTATTGACGAGTATGGAGACTCGATTACATTCTGGGTAGATATTACCTCGACACTATGAACAAGTGACAGTCGAGATGTTTAAAGGTTCATGAAATGACTCAACTTTTCAATTAGAGTCCAATTGGCCCGTGAGATATTACTTATACCGAGGCAGTGCGCAGATTTACAATTGGGTAAATAAGAACATGAATTGCACGCCTCTGAGATTGGGAACGGTAGTAAGGGCTGAAATAGAGACAGAAAAGAGAATCGAGAAATGGCAGAGATGTTAAATTGGGAAAATGGTATTGGTAAAAGATCTAATTTGATGAGCCATGGAGCAAGATAATTGGTAAGGCCTCAGTGCAACTAATTTTGGCACTCTTGAGGGGCATTGTGATTGGAGAATCCCGACCTGCTACGAAGCAGAGTAGCAGTGTGATCACTGTAGAATGTATGGTGGATACCACAGAAGGAGGGTCTATACCTACACTGTATGGATGAAAATGGTCGTTAAGTGTGGTAAAGACGGACCATTGATTTTGATTTCACAAAGTTGGGCGAGATTGCCCCACAGAAAAATAAAGAGACAGAGAGAAAAACTTCGTTGGTATAGCTGCAATGAAAAGGGAGGTCATAGCCGAAAAAAAAAGGGAAAGTAGGCTGTTGGACGAAGGCAAAAGGATATCTTGGACCAGGACACTATTGATGTTTCATGGATGTGGTGTAAGATACCACACTTGTTATGAATAATGAAGTACATATGTTCATTGATCCTGGTGCCACACATTTATTCATACCACCTTCATTCGCAGATAAGTGAGAAAAAGAGCATGAATGCCTACACCATTGGGCGCATACTGATAAATGAGTACCCCAATAGAGGAGGATTAATTAACGGAATATGGCTATAGAGATTTTAAGTTGAAAAAAAAAAAGGGGGTGCAACAGTTGAAATTAAAGGAGTAAAGGATTGTACTCATGGAATGAATAATGACAAGAGTTTCGTCATGATTGATATACGAAGGAGATAATCTTTGAGATAAGATAGATCCTAAATATAAGATGTATTGGAGTAAGAGGCGTATGCTAGGTAATAACATCCTTAAGATATGAAGTCATTAGGATTAAAGCAAGTGGTAGCGGATATAAATTGTAACCACATAGACTGAGATATAACGTAGTTGTGGTTAAGTCTGAAGGTTAATAAAGGTATTTCAAAATACCTCCCCGCCTGAAGACTTGACAGCGTCTAGAAGTATATATATATCCTATAACGTGAAATCGATCGACGTAATAGATACCTTTAGCATTAGGATACCTTTACTAAGACGATAAGAATATTAAAATTCGACAAATCATAAGGTTAATATAGTAAAATTTAATAAGAGCCATTAAGATAAGAAAAGGAAATGGCGCAGGTTAGTACCTGAAAACGTAAGCGATTTTGGATGATCTTATACGCTTACGCATAGATAAGCCAAGGATTGGACCGATTCGTAATCATCAGTATCGATGATATGTTGGATGTAGTTAAAGTCTAGGGCGATTTATAAACAACAATTGGAAAATTGCTTTTACAAATGGGTTGCTGCGAGTTCTAAATGGATATACTTGGTTAACACGTTTAACTAAGAAAACGTGATCTTAGAATGAGATGATAAATAAGATGATGGATGTGATATAAATTTTGATGTAGTGAAGTGTGAACTGACCACCGTGATTAATTTCGTCATACCCAACAGCTCAAGAGGTTCCCAGTGAGTATAGATACCTCGAAATTATGATGGAGCTGTGTATTGATGTATAATGGGAAGATAGTCAAGTATGGAGTTAGACAACTCCTTGATCGCGAAATAAACTATCTGACCCATGATTTAAAATTGACAGCAGTAGTACTTGTACCGAAGATATGGTACTATTATGTACAAGGTGAGAAATTATGGATATGCACTGATCATAAAGCCCGAGTATCTGTTTTCACAGAAAGAGGCGAATATGAGAATACATAGTGGGATAGAGCTTCTGAGAGATTTTAATTGTGAAAATTGTACCACCCAGGAAAGGCTGATGCTTTGAGTAGAAAGAGCCTCGGGATGGTATTGCATATGATGGTCAGGGAGCATGAGCTGCTTGAGCAGTTATGAGCCTCAGTATTGATGTGATCCCTTCTGATGATGACAGTGATTGTGTGACAGCTAGCCTGATGACTAGAACCGGATGAGAGTGCCCGGGATTTGACAGGCTTAGCGTGATGATCGGCAGGATGTCGATAGTGTGGGTCAAATTCAGAAGGGTACAGTGATAGAGTTCACAGTGGGTGATGATAAGTTACTGAGGATTCCGAGACAGTATGAGTGCTCCCCAAGACCACAGTTGATGAGATAGTAATATTGTCAGAAGCTCACTCTTCGGGATATACAGTGCATACGGAAAGTAATGAATATATATATTGAATTCTCTGAAAAGGGGTATGGGTGGTCAGATGTGAAAAGAGACATGGTAGAGATTGTAGAAAAGTGCCTAGTGTGTCAGCAGAGTAAGGTAGAGTATTAAAAGTCTGCAGAGTTATTGCAGCATCTACCTATATCGACACGGCACGAAAAACGAGAGCAAGTCTCCATGAATGTCGTGATGGGTTATAGAGGACCCGGATAAATCAGGAGACTATTTGGATGATAGTTGCCAAATTAATTGAGTCTACCCACCTTCTGGTTATGAAATCCCTAAATACTCAAAGTGTGTATGAGGATTCAGGTGTAAGGAAGATTGTGGAGCATTTAGTAGCGTTCCAGTGAGCATGGTATCATATAGGGATTCCCGCTTCACTTCCTACCTCGGAGGATATTTTTAGGAAGCTATGGAAACCCTACTGAGTATTAAGCACAGCTTTCCATCCTCAGACAGATGGTCAGTCAGAGAGGACTGTACAAGTTCTGGAGGATCCGATGAAAGCGTGCGCCATTGATTTTATAAGCTCCTGGAATGATCAGTTGATTTTCAATCAAATTAGCCAATAGTGACAGTTGTCACTTGAGTATTGGGATGACAAGATATGAGACAATGTATGGCTGTAGGGGTTGTTCCCCAAATTGGATAAGAAAAAGTGGGTGACAGGTAGAATCATTTACGACTTTGGATAATAAGTCTCTGAGGATGTTTAGTTAAGGATGAGAGATTAAGAACACCTCAGAGCAGATAGATAAGTATTGGAATTTACCCTTGGTGAATTAGTATGGTTGAAATATTTCTTGTCCTAAGAGAATAAGGACATAGCGAACTTTTGGAAAAAAGTAAATTGAGTTGCGCTGGATGGAATATTTTGAGAGATTGGACAAGTGGGAGATAAGACCTGTAGGTTGGTGTTATCACCTGAATAAACAGGCACCCACAATGTGTCTTAGCTTTTGATGTTTCGGCAATACTATCCAGATCCAGCATAGGTGATCGAATATGAATTCCAAAAGTTCAATTTAATGAAAATATAAGTATATTGAAGAAGTTGATTCGGGCATTAAACAAGAAAAAGAAAGTATTGAGGTTTAAGATGATCTCCCCAATTAAAGTCCTTTGGTAGTAATACACTCCGGAGAAGGTCACGTAAGAATTAAAGAGTATGATACGATCGATGTACTCGGAGTTGTATATGGACTCATATGACTTGGTTCTAATTTGGAGGACCAAATTCCATAAGTGGGGGAGAGTTGTAAGACTCGAATTTAATTAAAATATGAAATGAATGAGTAATTGTGAAGGGAAGTCGGGTTAAATTAATCCCGAATATGTGCAAGGGCAAAATGGTCAAAAGACCAAAGGTCGGTATAATTTCGATAAGGAAATTTAATTAAAAATATGGATTTAAGAAATCTTGGTCAATAAAGATGAAATATAATTATTCTGGATTAAATCGATCAAGATTCGAAAATTTAAAAATACTAAAAAATTGTCGGAACGATATCTCGAAAAACGCGAAGAAATATATCGAAAAGTCACCCGAAACAATATCCCAAAAATACGGGAAAATTATACCCGAAAAAGAGGTTAAAATATAATAAATAAATTAAATAAAATTAAATTGATAAATTTGGAATTTAATAATAATTTTAAGAGATATTTTGGGTATTTTAATGTATTTTAATGAATAGTAAAATAATTAAAATAAATAATAATAATAATAAAATTAATAAAAAAAAAAAAGCAGAAACGCGAAGAATCGCGCGACAAACAGAGGCGAAAACGGAAGCTGAAGACCGAGCCCCTACCGGCGAAACGACGGCACCGGAGGCCCAGGCAAAGGAAACCCGACGAGGCTCGGACCACCACCGGCACCGTGGCAGAACGAACGGCGGCGAAACGACGAAGGAAACGGCGAAACCGAAACCGAGGGAGAGAAGAAGAATCGCAGGCGATCGGCGAGATTCAGGCCCGATCGACCCCAGCCGAAGCCTCCCCAAGCGACGGTGAGCAGATTGGCGGTGGTGGCAGCCACCGAAACCGGCTGACGGCGTCGGAAACGGCGAAAAAGCAAAATGGGTCCGACGGCGAAGAGGAGAACAGCCGGACCGGCCACTTTTCGACGACGTTGAGTGAAACCGAGGGCAGATCTGAGACGCGGACAGCCTTGCGGACCCACTGGCGGTGGAAGCCGGCGAAGAACCGACCGGCAAGGAGGTGAACCGACGGTGAACTGGCCGAACCGGAGAGAACCGGCGGTCTGAACCGGTCTGAACCGGACTGAACCGGTTCAGTCAAAAAGAGAGGAAAAAAGGAAGAAAAAAGAGAAAAAGAAAGAGAAAAAAATTGGGAAAAATTTTGGTGATGCAATCGAGCTTCGGGTAAGTCGATAAGCGGTCAAATTGACCCGATTTAAATTTGGAATATTTTATTTAATTAAATTTCGACCGAAAAGTTTACCCGAAAATGTAATTAATTTTGTAGCTCGACGATTGGCATCCACCGAGGGCTCGAGACAGTCTCGATTTGTGAACTAGCATGGAATCTCGGGTAAGTGACCCTTATTTACGACAATTACCTCGTTATGCGTGATATTGATTTAATTTTCGCATAAATTGAATTAAATTATGGAAATTTAGATAAATTGTTGTAAATAATCGATTTAGCTATTCGAGAATTAGAACGAGGCCCAATAAATTATTGGTGGGCCCAATGAGCCCAATAGGCCTCAATAAAGTGAAAATTAAGTGGAAAACGGGCTTAAGGCCGATTTAGGCCCATTAAGGTGCAATCGGGCCCAATAGGGGTAAATGGGCCCAATGATTTAAATTAAGCCCAGAAAGTATTAAATTCAATTAAATTGTATGTTATCTGACCTGAAGAATATTAATACGCAGTTCTGGGCATTTGATTGGGAGCATATCGGACTGCGCGACGAGACAACAATGGAAAAGAAAAGGTCAGACTCGACAGGAAAATAAGGTAAGGGAATTCTACGGACTGCTAGAGGTAAACTTTATGCAATTTTAAATTCATATGCAGTCCTTAAAAATGTTCTGGAGGGTCTAGAGGTCGAAGAATAATTTTAGTGCCCCGTATGGGCAAAATTACTAAAATACCCTTGTTAAGGGTAAAATTTACAAAGTTAGAAAAAATTGGGAGGAGCAAGAACAAAAGGTTCCTGCTCATTCTGGAGGTGTTTTGATGCATGCATGAGTAGGCTGGCTCACCTTGAAAGAAAATGCACAGCATTGCATACTTTCAACGTGATATTATTTTTTGAAAACTGTTTTGAGGAAACAGAGCCGCCTACGTGTTTTTATTGATATGTGACGTGCTAGAGCTCAGCTCGCACGATGTTGTCGATTTGTGTGATGCACGCATTAGTGCTGGAGCGAGAGCTCGCACTAGAGTTTTACATGCATAGGTGCTGGAGTCCAACTCGCACCAGATTCTTATATATATATGATTTTCGTGACAGGGTGCTAGAGTCTAACTCGCACCATATTTTTATATGATTTTGAGACAGGGTGTTAGAGCTTCGCTCGCACCAGATTTTTATACGATTTGCATACAGAGTGCTAGAGATTAGCTCGCACTAGATTTACTTGATTTGATGAGAGTGCTGAGCATTGCTCGCACTGATTTTTTATGAGAACATGCGATGAGCCGTGCTTGGAGCATCGGGTAGACTGTGTGTCACCGATTAAATAGGTTCGCACGTGCGTTTTGAGACATGGCATGAGTATTGAGAAACAAAACCTCTGTGGGAAGCAGGCCAATTGGGCTGGAGTACCTAGAGATATTATATGGGTTCACGGAGTACGATGTACCGTGCAAGTAGCATGGAGTACGATGTACCGTGTGGTATCTTCGGATACGGCATCTCCGGATGCAGCATCTTCGGATGCCGGGGATCGGATAAGACTGACGGGATGGACTGACCCACCTCCCGGGCGGTTCCCGATCATGGTGAGAACCCGCACACTAGGATCCGTGTAGCTGAGGAACTCCCGAGGATAGATATGGCCATAGTCCTAGTTATTGCCGTTATACAGATATTGCCTCGTCTCGCATGTCGACGATTTCGATGATTTAAACTGGGTTTTTAAACTAAATTTGCATGATGGTATTTCCATGCTTTTCAAATCCACGTGTGATGTAAACTATTTTCATGGTTTTGTGTGAGTCAGGATCACCCGCAGGAGGGGTCGAGACCTGACTTTATTGTGAAAATTTTAATTGAGAAAGAAATGATTTGTAATACTTGCATGTTGAATTTTTCGTGCAATGTGTTTTACATAACATCATAATTCATAACATCTATTTTAAAATGTGTGGAGAAAGGGTGGTTTATGCATGGCACCACGTTCATGTAGGTAGTATGGTTACCTACTTGTTCGTAGGATTGCCTTACTGAGCTTGATGTGCTCACCCCTTTCATTTTCTCCCACAGATAATCTCCAGTTGAAGTTCCGACGACTCAGTACTGCATTCCGGATATCCGCTGCTGCCCATCAACATAAGGTATATACACTTGTACATATTGTATCTGCATAAGCATAGCACAGTAACATGTTTGTAAGTAACTTTAGGGTATGTATAAATATTGTAAACAAATATAAATGACTGGAGAATAAATAAGTTAGATGGTAATGGTATGGTGGGACTGGCATTGACGCACAGCCCAATTATTAGTGGAGTGTGGTCACGATTCGAGGACAGGTAAGAATTCAAGTAAATAAACAAAACGCGAAAAATTAACTCTGATTTTTGGGTAGTTTGGGTCGTGACAATTATTATGGTATCAGAGCAGAAATTGGTCTGAAGTGTGTCAGTGTCAGTAATTAGGAATTACATCCCCGTGTTACTGTGCTTAGTTAGATACAATAGTGTATATCGAGATGGGTTTGACTAAGAAATGGTTGAGAATGCAGGAATGCCTAATATGAGTCGCGTTAGATGAGAAAGTGCACGAGGCAGAGGTCGTAGAGGTAGACCTGAGTCTGCTAAGTCGTGCTGAGTTGACCTGTGACAATCAGGATGAAATTGAAATGGAGGCTAATGTTGAGTATGCCCCACTGAGTCCGACAGAGAGATCGGATAGTATTGAGACACGCTACGCGAAGTTGTAGCGGAGTGTGGAGATTATTCTGAAGAGCTAATTGCTCAGTTTATGTAAGAGATATGAGGGCGCAGCGGAGCATTGGTGGAAACCCGCTCGACCCATCTTAAGAGCTGATATGAGAAATATCTTGGATATATTCCGGTGACAGGATATCCCGGACATGATTTAAAGGAAATTTCGAATTAAAGTCCTTGCTTTGACCAGAGGATTTGATTTATTGACGAGTATAGAGACTCGATTACATTCTGGGTAGATATTACCTCGACACTATGAACAAGTGACAGTCGAGATGTTTAAAGGTTCATGAAATGACTCAACTTTTCAATTAGAGTCCAATTGGCCCGTGAGATATTACTTATACCGAGGCAGTGCGCAGATTTACAATTGGGTAAATAAGAACATGAATTGTATGCCTCTGAGATTGGGAAAGGTAGTAAGGGCTGAAATAGAGACAGAAAAGAGAATCGAGAAATGGCAGAGATGTTAAATTGGGAAAATGGTATTGGTAAAAGATCTAATTTGATGAGCCATGGAGCAAGATAATTGGTAAGGCCTCAGTGCAACTAATTTTGGCACTCTTGAGGGGCATTGTGATTGGAGAATCCCGACCTGCTACGAAGCAGAGTAGCAGTGTGATCACTGTAGAATGTATGGTGGATACCACAGAAGGAGGGTCTATACCTACACTGTATGGATGAAAATGGCCGTTAAGTGTGGTAAAGACGGACCATTGATTTTAATTTCACAAAGTTGGGCGAGATTGCCCCACAGAAAAATAAAGAGACAGAGAGAAAAACTTCGTTGGTATAGCTGCAATGAAAAGGGAGGTCATAGCCGAAAAAAAAAAGGGAAAGTAGGCTGTTGGACGAAGGCAAGAGGATATCTTGGACCAGGACACTATTGATGTTTCATGGATGTGGTGTAAGATACCACACTTGTTATGAATAATGAAGTACATATGTTCATTGATCCTGGTGCCACACATTTATTCATACCGCCTTCATTCGCAAATAAGTGAGAAAAAGAGCATGAATGCCTACACCATTGGGCGCATACTGATAAATGAGTACCCCAATAGAGGAGGATTAATTAACGGAATATGGCTATAGAGATTTTAAGTTGAAAAAAAAAAGGGGGTGCAACAGTTGAAATTAAAGGAGTAAAGGATTGTACTCATGGAATGAATAATGACAAGAGTTTCGTCATGATTGATATACGAAGGAGATAATCTTTGAGATAAGATAGATCCTAAATACAAGATGTATTGGAGTAAGAGGCGTATGCTAGGTAATAACATCCTTAAGATATGAAGTCATTAGGATTAAAGCAAGTGGTAGCGGATATAAATTGTAACCACATAGACTGAGATATAACGTAGTTGTGGTTAAGTCTGAAGGTTAATAAAGGTATTTCAAAATACCTCCCCGCCTGAAGACTTGACAGCGTCTAGAAGTATATATATATCCTATAACGTGAAATCGATCGGCGTAATAGATACCCTTAGCATTAGGATACCTTTACTAAGACGATAAGAATATTAAAATTCGACAAATCATAAGGTTAATATAGTAAAATTTAATAAGAGCCGTTAAGATAAGAAAAGGAAATGGCGCAGGTTAGTACCTGAAAACGTAAGCGATTTTGGATGATCTTATACGCTTACGCATAGATAAGCCAAGGATTGGACCGATTCGTAATCATCAGTATCGATGATATGTTGGATGTAGTTAAAGTCTAGGGCGATTTATAAACAACAATTGGAAAATTGCTTTTACAAATGGGTTGCTGCGAGTTCTAAATGGATATACTTGGTTGACACGTTTAACTAAGAAAACGTGATCTTAGAATGAGATGATAAATAAGATGATGGATGTGATATAAATTTCGATGTAGTGAAGTGTGAACTGACCACCGTGATTAATTTCGTCATACCCAACAGCTCAAGAGGTTCCCAGTGAGTATAGATACCTCAAAATTATGATGGAGCTGTGTATTGATGTATAATGGGAAGATAGTCAAGTATGGAGTTAGACAACTCCTTGATCGCGAAATAAACTATCTGACCCATGATTTAAAATTGACAGCAGTAGTACTTGTACCGAAGATATGGTACTATTATGTACATGGTGAGAAATTGTGGATATGCACTGATCATAAAGCCCGAGTATCTGTTTTCACAGAAAGAGGCGAATATGAGAATACATAGTGGGATAGAGCTTCTGAGAGATTTTAATTGTGAAAATTGTACCACCCAGGAAAGGCTGATGCTTTGAGTAGAAAGAGCCTCGGGATGGTATTGCATATGATGGTCAGGGAGCATGAGCTGCTTGAGCAGTTATGAGCCATAGTATTGATGTGATCCCTTCTGATGATGATAGTGATTGTGTGACAGCTAGCCTGATGACTAGAACCGGATGAGAGTGCCCGGGATTTGACAGGCTTAGCGTGATGATCGGCAGGATGTCGATAGTGTGGGTCAAATTTAGAAGGGTACAGTGATAGAGTTCACAGTGGGTGATGATAAGTTTCTGAGGATTTCGAGACAGTATGAGTGCTCCCCAAGACCACAGTTGATGAGATAGTAATATTGTCAGAAGCTCACTCTTCGGGATATACAGTGCATACGGAAAGTAATGAATATATATATTGAATTCTCTGAAAATGGGTATGGGTGGTCAGATGTGAAAAGAGACATGGTAGAGATTGTAGAAAAGTGCCTAGTGTGTCAGCAGAGTAAGGTAGAGTATTAAAAGTCTGCAGAGTTATTGCAGCATCTACCTATATCGACACGGCACGAAAAACGAGAGCAAGTCTCCATGAATGTCGTGATGGGTTATAGAGGACCCAGATAAATCAGGAGACTATTTGGATGATAGTCGCCAAATTAATTGAGTCTACCCACCTTCTGGTTATGAAATCCCTAAATACTCAAAGTGTGTATGAGGATTCAGGTGTAAGGAAGATTGTGGAGCATTTAGTAGCGTTCCAGTGAGCATGGTATCATATAGGGATTCCCGCTTCACTTCCTACCTCGGAGGATATTTTTAGGAAGCTATGGAAACCCTACTGAGTATTAAGCACAGCTTTCCATCCTCAGACAGATGGTCAGTCAGAGAGGACTGTACAAGTTCTGGAGGATCCGATGAAAGCGTGCGCCATTGATTTTATAAGCTCCTGGAATGATCAGTTGATTTTCAATCAAATTAGCCAATAGTGACAGTTGTCACTTGAGTATCGGGATGACAAGATATGAGACAATGTATGGCTATAGGGGTTGTTCCCCAAATTGGATAAGAAAAAGTGGGTGACAGGTAGAATCATTTACGACTTTGGATAATAAGTCTCTGAGGATGTTTAGTTAAGGATGAGAGATTAAGAACACCTCAGAGCAGATAGATAAGTATTGGAATTTACCCTTGGTGAATTAGTATGGTTGAAATATTTCTTGTCCTAAGAGAATAAGGACATAGCGAACTTTTGGAAGAAAGTAAATTGAGTTGCGCTGGATGGAATATTTTGAGAGATTGCACAAGTGGGAGATAAGACCTGTAGGTTGGTGTTATCACCTGAATAAACAGGCACCCACAATGTGTCTTAGCTTTTGATGTTTCGGCAATACTATCCAGATCCAGCATAGGTGATCGAATATGAATTCCAAAAGTTCAATTTAATGAAAATATAAGTATATTGAAGAAGTTGATTCGGGCATTAAACAGGAAAAAGAAAGTATTGAGGTTTAAGATGATCTCCCCAATTAAAGTCCTTTGGTAGTAATACACTCCGGAGAAGGTCACGTAAGAATTAAAGAGTATGATACGATCGATGTACTCGGAGTTGTATATGGACTCATATGACTTGGTTCTAATTTGGAGGACCAAATTCCATAAGTGGGGGAGAGTTGTAAGACCCGAATTTAATTAAAATATGAAATGAATGAGTAATTGTGAAGGGAAGTCAGGTTAAATTAATCCCGAATATGTGCAAGGGCAAAATGGTCAAAAGACCAAAGGTCGGTATAATTTCGATAAGGAAATTTAATTAAAAATATGGATTTAAGAAATCTTGGTCAATAAAGATGAAATATAATTATTCTGGATTAAATCGATCAAGATTCGAAAATTTAAAAATACTAAAAAATTGTCGGAACGATATCTCGAAAAACGCGAAGAAATATATCGAAAAGTCACCCGAAACAATATCCCAAAAATACGGGAAAATTATACCCGAAAAAGAGGTTAAAATATAATAAATAAATTAAATAAAATTAAATTGATAAATTTGGAATTTAATAATAATTTTAAGAGATATTTTGGGTATTTTAATGTATTTTAATGAATAGTAAAATAATTAAAATAAATAATAATAATAATAAAATTAATAAAAAAAAAAAAGCAGAAACGCGAAGAATCGCGCGACAAACAGAGGCGAAAACGGAAGCTGAAGACCGAGCCCCTACCGGCGAAACGACGGCACCGGAGGCCCAGGCAAAGGAAACCCGACGAGGCCCGGACCACCACCGGCATCGTGGCAGCACGAACGGCGGCGAAACGACGAAGGAAACGGCGAAACCGAAACCGAGGGAGAGAAGAAGAATCGCCTGCGATCGGCGAGATTCAGGCCCGATCGACCCCAGCCGAAGCCTCCCCAAGCGACGGTGAGCAGATTGGCGGTGGTGGCAGCCACCGAAACTGGCGAACGGCGTCGAAAACGGCGGAAAAGCAAAATGGGTCCGACGGCGAAGAGGAGAACAGCCGGACCGGCCACTTTCCGGCGATGTTGAGTGAAACCGAGGGCAGATCTGAGACGCGGACAGCCTTGCGGACCCACTGGCGGTGGAAGCCGGCGAAGAACCGACCGGCAAGGAGGTGAACCGATGGTGAACCGGCCGAACCGGAGAGAACCGGCGGTCTGAACCGGTCCGAACCGGACTGAACCGGTTCAGCCAAAAAGAGAGGAAAAAAGGAAGAAAAAAGAGAAAAAGAAAGAGAAAAAAAATTGGGAAAAATTTCGGTGATGCAATCGAGCTTCGGGTAAGTCGATAAGCGGTCAAATTGACCCGATTTAAATTTGGAATATTTTATTTAATTAAATTTCGACCGAAAAGTTTACCCGAAAATGTAATTAATTTTGTAGCTCGACGATTGGCATCCACCGAGGGCTCGAGACAGTCTCGATTTGCGGACTAGCATGGAATCTCGGGTAAGTGACCCTTATTTATGACAATTACCTCGTTATGCGTGATATTGATTTAATTTCCGCATAAATTGAATTAAATTATGGAAATTTAGATAAATTGTCGTAAATAATCGATTTAGCTATTCGAGAATTAGAACGAGGCCCAATAAATTATTGGTGGGTCCAATGAGCCCAATAGGCCTCGATAAAGTGAAAATTAAGTGAAAAACGGGCTTAAGGCCGATTTAGGCCCATTAAGGTGCAATCGGGCCCAATAGGGGTAAATGGGCCCAATGATTTAAATTAAGCCCAGAAAGTATTAAATTCAATTAAATTGTATGTTATCTGACCTGAAGAATATTAATACGCAGTTCCGGGCATTTGATTGGGAGCATATCGGACTGCGCGACGAGACAACAAGGGAAAAGAAAAGGTCAGACTCGACAGGAAAATAAGGTAAGGGAATTCTACGGACTGCTAGAGGTAAACTTTACGTAATTTTAAATTCATATGCAGTCCTTAAAAATGTTCTGGAGGGTCTAGAGGTCAAAGAATAATTTTAGTGCCCCGTATGGGCAAAATTACTAAAATACCCTTGTTAAGGGTAAAATTTACAAAGTTAGAAAAAATTGGGAGGAACAAGAACAAAAGGTTCCTGCTCATTCTGGAGGTGTTTTGATGCATGCATGAGTAGGCTGGCTCACCTTGAAAGAAATGCACAGCATTGCATACTTTCAACGTGATATTGTTTTTTGAAAACTGTTTTGAGGAAACAGAGCCGCCTACGTGTTTTTATTGATATGTGACGTGCTAGAGCTCAGCTCGCACGATGTTGTCGATTTGTGTGATGCACGCATTAGTGCTGGAGCGAGAGCTCGCACTAGAGTTTTACATGCATAGGTGCTGGAGTCCAACTCGCACCAGATTCTTATATATATATGATTTTCGTGACAGGGTGCTAGAGTCTAACTCGCACCATATTTTTATATGATTTTGAGACAGGGTGTTAGAGCTTCGCTCGCACTAGATTTTTATACGATTTGCATACAGAGTGCTAGAGATTAGCTCGCACTAGATTTACTTGATTTGATGAGAGTGCTGAGCATTGCTCGCACTGATTTTTTATGAGAACATGCGATGAGCCGTGCTTGGAGCATCGGGTAGATTGTGTGTCACCGATTAAATAGGTTCGCACGTGCGTTTTGAGACATGGCATGAGTATTGAGAAACAAAACCTCTGTGGGAAGCAGGCCAATTGGGCTGGAGTACCTAGAGATATTATATGGGTTCACGGAGTACGATGTACCGTGCAAGTAGCATGGAGTACGATGTACCGTGTGGTATCTTCGGATACGGCATCTCCGGATGCAGTATCTTCGGATGCCGGGGATCGGATAAGACTGACGGGATGGACTGACCCACCTCCCGGGCGGTTCCCGATCATGGTGAGAACCCGCACACTAGGATCCGTGTAGCTGAGGAACTCCCGAGGACAGATATGGCCATAGTCCTAGTTATCGCCGTTATATAGATATTGCCTCGTCTCGCATGTCGACGATTTCGATGATTTAAACTGGGTTTTTAAACTAAATTTGCATGATGGTATTTCCATGCTTTTCAAATCCACGTGTGATGTAAACTGTTTTCATGGTTTTGTGTGAGTCAGGATCACCCGCAGGAGGGGTCGAGACCTGACTTTATTGTGAAAATTTTAATTGAGAAAGAAATGATTTGTAATACTTGCATGTTGGATTTTCCGTGCAATGTGTTTTACATAACATCATAATTCATAACATCTATTTTAAAATGTGTGGAGAAAGGGTGGTTTATGCATGGCACCACGTTCATGTAGGTAGTATGGTTACCTACTTGTTCGTAGGATTGCCTTACTGAGCTTGATGTGCTCACCCCTTTCATTTTCTCCCACAGATAATCTCCAGTTGAAGTTCCGTCGACTCAGTACTGCATTCCGGATATCCGCTGCTGCCCATCAACATAAGGTATATACACTTGTACATATTGTATCTACATAAGCATAGCACAGTAACATGTAAGTAACTTTAGGGGATGTATAAATATTGTAAACAAATATAAATGACTGGAGAATAAATAAGTTAGATGGTAATGGTATGGTGGGACTGGCATTGACGCACAGCCCAATTATTAGTGGAGTGTGGTCACGATTCGAGGACAGGTAAGAATTCAAGTAAATAAACAAAACGCGAAAAATTAACTCTGATTTTTGGGTAGTTTGGGTCGTGACAGCGCGACACAGTCGTGCGACCCAAACTGAAAACCAAAATCGATCTCTTGACTCCGGCGGACGGCGGCACGATGGAGGGCGAGGTGACCGGCAAAGCAAGGTCGGCACTGAGGCAGCCTCCACCGGTCGGCACGCGCTCCCCAGTCAACGAAATTTGCGAGAACGACGAGGGGGGAGAAACCGAAATAAGAAAAGCGAATTGGCGACCACCGACGTCGATCTGGCCAACCCCGCCCCCAGCCAAACGTCTCTGAGGCGAAGACGAGCTGATTGGTGGTCGCGACGACTACGAAAACGACGAAAAAGAGGAAGAGCACCGACGGCGAAGGGAGAACACACCGGACCAACCACTTTTCGATGGCCTTGGACGAAACCGAGGCCAGATTCGAGAATCAGACGACCCCGCGGAGCTGCTGGCGATGGAAGCCGGTGGAGAACCAACCGACGAGACCCTGAACCGATCGAAGCGGAGTGAACTGGACCGATCTGAACCAGTTCAGCCAATAAAGAGAGGAAAAAGGGGAAGAATTTTCGGGGATACACCGGACTTCAGGTAAGTTGGTAAGAGGTCAAAAGTGACCGATTTGATTTTTGAGAAATTTATTTAAATTATATTTAATCGGAAAGTAACCCGAGATTAAATATATAATTGTGCAGTTTTATGACAAAGCCCGAACGAGAGCCGATTGAGCTCCGATTTTTGTACCCTGCATCATATTGGGTAAGTATATTTTAATTTCAAGAATATGAGTCCTTTAATACAGAGTTTCGATTATTTTATGGATTAATTCGGTATAAAAGAAATAGTATTCGGAATATTAACGTACTTGTCGTCAATAGTGTACGGGCTATCCAATGAGTTTGGAATGAAGTCCGATGATTATTGGTAAACTGAATGAGCCCAGTAAACCCGAAGAATGGATTTAATAAGTAGAAACAGGTTGAAAATGGGTCGAGGCCCATTAAGGTGCAATTGGGCCCAATAAAGTAAAACGGACCCAGTACGTTAGATTCGATCAGTAAATGTGATATATTGATAAAAATAAGTGAATTAACCTAAAATATGTAGTTATATGCAGTTTCGTAGATTTCGTTCACGCGCAGTTGGACTGAGAGATCGAATATTATCGAGACGAGATAAGTTTACGCCTAAATCGAGGTAAGGGAATTTTGTAGGTACATAGAGATTTCTATACGTATTTTTGAGGGGATTTACAGGGCCTAGAAATTCTTAAAGTATCTAAAAATGAAATAATAATTTTTGTGAAAACCGGGCCACAGGTGAATAAAGGAAAAAGATAATATTGCCCCTGGGAGTAAAATTTACAAAAAGGGTAGTAAGGCAGATAAATTGCATGATTTCATGTTTAATGTTTTATATGAATGTATTGCTTTGGTTTAAGCAAATTTACACATAGGTTGGCTGTTGATTTCATGAATTATACGAAAGGGTACCGGTTTGTACCGGTTACGATTTTAAAGGATGTTTTATAAAGATTGAGCCACTTATCATATTTACACGAGTAAAAAGAGTGCTAGAGTCTTACTCGTACTAAAGTTTACTGATTTATTACTCATGAAAAGTCGTACTGGAGCATTGCTCGTACGAGAAATTTGTGTGTGCACAAAACCATGCTGGAGCTTTGGTCACATGAGACTTTAGATATCATGATATGCATAGCGTGGTGCTGGAGCTTCACTCGCACTAGACGTGAGTTGACATGCATATAGTCGTGCGGAAACCTCCTGTAGACTGTGTGTCGCAGAGAGTTGATATGCTCGCACGTATACTTTGAGACATTTGTTGGTTATCGACATAGTATTGGGGTGGGTAAGACCTACGGCAGGCACCCTCAGACTATGATATAGGTCTACGGAGTACGTTGTATCGTGTATGTCACATGGAGTACGTTGTACCGTGCAGTCATGATGACTCGATGATGTTACTTGATATTCTGGTGGGTAGGATTTGACCCCACCTCCCGTTGCAGTTTTGATGCACCGCACACCGAAATTCGTGTAGCCTGGGATCACAAGGATAAATGATGGCCATAGTCCTCGATTTTCATACAGTAACCTACATGCCTCACATGATATCATACGGTCTGAATAGACTAGGACAAACCCGAAGAAGGGGTAATGTCCCGATTTATGTTTTTAAATGAGATGCGATTTAATGAATCAAGGTATTCCCGAGTGATGGGTTTAACCTTGATGTGATTATTTTATGATGAAACAAATAAGCTTTAACGTGATGAGTTTATGATTAAACAAATAAGTTTTTAAGTGTTGAGTTTATGATGAAACAAATAAGTTTTAATGTGACAAGCATGAGATGTCATACATGATGATTTTTCCATGTTTGATTTATATGTCGATTTCATGATTTCTCTTCTATGATATATACTTACATGTGGCATCATTTTAGTCACACCTCATGCTCCGATTATAAACGATTTTATATCATGACATTATCATCACGTAGATAGTATAG
The DNA here is from genome assembly GCA_033439115.1 of Firmiana major. Classification (NCBI taxonomy): domain Eukaryota; kingdom Viridiplantae; phylum Streptophyta; class Magnoliopsida; order Malvales; family Malvaceae; genus Firmiana; species Firmiana major. The sequence continues at coordinate 7,413,090 of CM065912.1, forward strand.
TTATCTACCTGCTTACATTATTGCCTTACTGAGCAAGTTTCGCTCACCCTTTCATTTTCCACCCACAGGGTATATTCAATAGAAGAGACAGACAATAGTCTTGCATTTCGTTATCCGCTGCTTCTTATCAAGACCAGGTATACACATTTGTATAATTTTGTATCTGAACATATAGAGGCACAGTACTGTATATGGATGTAATATAGGGGATGTATTTAGTTTAAATAAATTGATATGTAAATGAAATATGAAAAATGGAATGGTAAATAGGTGAGAGGTGACTAACACCGAATCATAGCCCAACTGTTTAGTAGTGTAACTGTTCACGACCGGTAAGGAAATGAAAAAGCGAAAAATTTGTAGGGATTTTTAGGTAATATGGGTCGTGACACGGGGCTGGAAAAAAATTGAAGCAGACCGAGAGCAGCAAATTTGAAGCAGACCGAGGGGCGGAAGAGGAGAGTGATCGAAGGATGATGATGATGATGGAAGGCTGGAACCGAGGCTTGAATTAAAGCAGAACCTGGAAATTGAAACAAAATCGAGGAAGAGAATAGTTGAAGGACCAAACCGAGAGTGAGGAAAGCAAGACCCGAGAGCTGAAGGAGGAAGAAGACCAAGCAAACCGAGGTTGGGATGGCCGAGAGAGGAGAAAGGAAAAGGAGAAAAGAAAGGAAAAAGAAAAAGGAAAAGCTGAAAATTAGAAAAAAAAAGGTAAAATATATATGTATATATGTATATTTAATGTACATGTATATATATGTGTTGTATGTATATAGCATGTTAGTGTAAAGTAAAGTAGATGTGAAATAAAAATGGGAGAGATGAGAAATAGACAATATATATATATATGTGATGATGAATAAGGAAAACAAACGATAAAATATATATGTGTATATACTTAGGCGTATATACATATAGGTGTATATGATGAATACGTGTGTTAGTATATGTACATACAAAAAATATATAGTAATAAAAATATATAAACATACGTGTTAGCCTAGGTATGTACAATTATATGTACATACGAAGTAGTAAAGAATAGGTTACGATTTTAACGCAATTCGGACAATTTGCATGAATAGGATGCTAAGTAAGCAATTTCGGTGTAGGTGAATCGTAGAAGGAATTAAAGGAGGTACTAGGAGGCGTCACCACTCGAACTCAAAAATTTCGATGAATCGAGGTAAGGGGGTATAATTTAAAATGGTAATAGCTTACTTTTTGAATCCTGATTAAAGAAAACTTACAAGGATCTGAATTATGATTTTCGAGCATGTTTTCTGCTTTTGTTTTCTGAGTAAGAACGTGATTTCTGAAATTGGTTTTTCTTAATAAAAGCATGTTTCTGGATTTGTTATCTAAACAAGATTATGCTCTCTAATTTTTATTTTAAATAATTGCATATTTCTGAATTTGACTTTTGAATAAGAGCATGTCCTCTGAAATTATCTTTTGAATCAGATGGTTGTATTTCGATGTTTTTGTATATGAAAACTATAGTATGTTTTGAGACTAGGGGCCACTTATGTTGTATGCTAACGCTTATCATGCTCGCCTTTGTGGCCTTTGAACTTCGCTTGTGTGGCATCTAAACTTCGCCTTTGTGGTGTCTGAATTCCACCTTCGGGTGTTTAAACGTTGTACGACCTTGATCACGTCTACAGCCCTACCATGGCCATAGGTTCTAAATTCCCTCTACGGAGGATGATTTTTTTATTGTCGCATGATAATTATATGGGCCAATATAGTCTCTATCTGAATTAAACTCTGTTTTCAAATTTGATTTTATGATATGTGATTTTTGGATGTAATCATGTTCTTAGAAGTCTGAATATACGAAAAGGTTATGTGATAACTGTTAAATACAAGTACGTAAAGAATTACGTTTTGAGTCATGATGTTTCCGATTTTTCTTAATTTTTGAAGGTCCTTATATTAGTTTCAGAGAGTAATCATTATATGTATTATTATGTTTTTCTACATATTTGAATTACTAAGACCGTTTTAAATGCATTTTCTAACTAGGCTTTTTCTCGAAAGCTCAGCCTTCTACCTTTCAGACTATTTGCAGTGATCTGTAAGCACTACCTACCGCGTACATGACGTAGGCTGGTGGGAAAGAGCTACCCTAGGCTACGTTTTGTACACGCAGAAAAGATATACAATTACATTCCTTTACCAAACACATTTTATATGCACAGACATATTTTAGAAATATTTTGTTGGGATGTAATTTGTAAGGAAAACAATGTAAAGAATATTACTTTTAGGATTATATTTTGAGATGATTGGTATTGAATCGATATGGATGTATTGGGTTGTAAATGTGGATTTGGAAAGTATGTTTGGTAGTTGTGGATATCTAGGATTGTTAAAACAATTGATTTGCAGGTGGGTAGGCTCATATATAAGTCGTTATGTTGCCGAATTGCTATCGGCCATATAAGTCGAAGTATGAAATTTAAATATAATTACGGATAAAGAATTAAGAAAAGTGATTTGACACTGAACATGAATACAACCTAAGTGAGTAAGGCACTAAGTGGGTAAATTAAGTTCAAAAACAAATCCCCTAATTTTCAATGGTCAAGGGTCGTTACATACTGTCATGAGTGAGAGGGCAAATCTCTCTTCAATCACTCTTTAAAAGCATTTCCTACAACTTATCAAAACCGAGAGCCCTTCTATTGTTATTCTTTCTCAAAACATTGTAAAAAACCTCTTTTCACAACAAATCATAGAAGTCATGCAACTCATATTATAGACTTATCTCATACGTAGTTTTGTATCTAGCCATATCAATATCTATGTATTTATCACATACATGTGCATTCAGCAGGCAAGAAAACATACGTATAGCTATCTCTATAGCTCACATAAGTTTCTTACCTGAATCATGCTTGAATCGTCTTCCTTGATTCCAATAGCTTGTGATCCAGTCTTGTCAACTCTGATTTTATCTTTTGGAGCTGAAATTGTGTATTGCACACATCAGTATATTGTCGTATACTTCATTTCACATGCATGATATTTAAATCAATGCATTTGGCCTCTCTATGCCTTTACTGGACTTTATTCTTCCTTAAGTCCATTTCACTTGTTTTATTTATTTTCTCAAGAATCCATTAGACTCCTCGAGTCCATTGATTCCATATTGAACCCGCATTTAGCTCCCAATGCCACTAGTTCATCATTTCTTTTCATTGAGGCCTTTCATCAAATACCTCATATACTAAATTTCCATTATTATCCATTCTAGCTTATGAATTTCAGCAAACCATTTTATAAGCATATAAACATGCTCAATAACATCTATTCATGCTCAAATCAGCTTAAACCCACTCTTACTCATCATTTCCTCATTTTGGCACATTTAACCATTTTATAGGTTATGGAGCGTTTAGCATGTTCTAAGATGTTTCAATCATAAATCTATATACCAATCTACTAACATAAGTATATAGATTAACATATATGATATTGAAGTATTGAAATCTTACCAATCTTAACTTTACTCCTTTTTTGCTAGAATTAGGGAAAAACTCATTTTCTCCTTTAATGAATCAACTCAACTTCTAGCTCCTAACTATGTTGTTCTTCTCCACTCTATGAACAACTTTGATGTAATAAACTTTCCTCCAATCTTTATGGAAAGTGTTTATAGTCTAGGGAAGGGATTTAGGTCACTTGGCTTCAAAAATGGAAATGTTTTGATGTTTTCCCGAAATATGCAGTTTAGTAGCCTTGTTTTATAGAAAATGCTTGGTGAGATTGATCTCCCTATGTTAAGGATCAAATTTCCTATGTTTTTAAGCCTTTCAGAATGAAAATTTAAGCCTATGAGATCGATCTGTCGAGGCATGAGATCGATCTATTTCCAGGCAGTAGCTTAAGAAGATCGATCTGCTCCAAGGGTGAGATCAATCTTCTCCAAGTCAGTAGCATTTGGAGATCGATCTGGCCCTTTAGGGGATCGATTCCTTCAATACAAAATGTTTAGTAGATCGATCTGGCCCCATTGGAGATCGATCTGCCCTATTCCATTGCTCGAATAAGAGCATTTTTTGCCCTTCCAGATCGATCTTTCCTTCTATGAGATCGATCTGGCATTCATATTTTCCAGATTTTACTGCAGTTTTCTGCAGTAACTTACACAAAACATCTTTAATTTTGCTGCTATAGTCATTTCCTCATCCAACCACCTTTTAGACTTAACTAAAGGTATACAATACAAAACCAAATGGAAGTACTAAGATTTACGCAACTCATGCAACTTCATTCTATTTTACCACACTACTTATTTTTCATTCCACTCACATTCATCACTTACAAAAATCCATTTCTTCTCATTCATACAAAATGAAACTTGTGTGTACATCACGAATCCACATAACTAGTGTGTACATCGATTTTATGGACTTTACATTGCTTATGATTCACATTACATGTACATAGACATACGTACGAAATCGTAAGGTTACATATGAAAATATGGGTCTTACATTTCTGATCCTTCACCACAAAAGAAAACAAAAAGAATTCATTTGAGGCATTATTTGTTTTGCAAAATTGAAAAAGAAGTCAAAATTTTTGAGAAAAATGTTCACGTAGAAAATTGTTAAGTGTAAATAACTTTAAAGGTGCAGATAAAAACGCAGAACCTGTATGTGTGATAAGGACATTATTACTATCGTCAACATTACTATCATTGTACTCATAATGGGTGCAAGATTTTTTAGGTTGAGGTGATCTGATGAGAGGCTTTAGTGTCCATAATCAAATTACCATTGAACTGATTTTGAGAGTGAGCCATGACATTTGCTTTTAGATCAACAGCTAGACATGACCTACATATCTTGTCCGAATGATCAAGCTTCGCATACATCTAGCATCGAATTTTAGTAGTATTGGGAGCACAATTTGCATTGTAACAATGCTGAGATTAATGTAGAGAAGTACTTTGTGAAGAGGAGTATTCGGATTTACCACCTATACCATTGTTTTGGCACCGATTTCTATTGGAATTTTGGTAGTTGCCACAAGCCTTGTTGGAGTTATTTGTGTAACGACCCGTGACCTATAAAAATTTGAAAAAAAAAATTTGAAACTTCAGCTTGCAACTTAATCCTTTTATTCACTTAGGTTGTATTCATGTTCAGTGTTAATTCATTTTCTTACTTCTTTATCCGTAATTATAATTGAGTTTCACATTTGGATTTATATGGCCGATAGAAATTTCGGCAGCATAACGGCATATATATAAGCCTACCCACTTGAAAATTTTCTCACAATATCAACCCTAGCTATCCACAACTATCAGACATGCTTCCCAAGTCATATCATCAAATCATTCTACATATTCCAAAACACGTCTAGTTACTCCCAAAAATCAATCCTTAAAAATATTTCATTTATCCTTATACAGATTACATCCCGACACATTACTTTCAATAAATGTTTGTGCATACTACTGGTCTGGTAAAGAGATAGAAATGTATACCTCACGCATGTACAAAAGGTAGCCTAGGGAAACTCGTATCTGCCAGCCTACGTCATCTACGCAACAATCATCAACTGTGGTTTCACTGAACACATCTGTGATGTGAAGGGGTGAGCTTTCAGGGAAAAGCCCAGTAAGAAATGCATTTAAAATGATCATAGTGTTTTAAAACATACAGAGTAAATAATAATACCAAAATGTGGCATTTCTTTACAAATATTGCATCACTTTTAAAACGCATATCACGAAAAACACATTTAATAGAGACTGTTTCAAAATAAGAAAACCTTAGCAGACCGATCAGAATCTTTCATGATATACAGAACTTCAAAAACATAGTTGAGCATGAAGTATGTATCGAAAGATCAAATATCCTAAACAAAAATCTTATCGAATAGAAATCAAAACCTTTCAGATCATACAGGACTTCAAAAGCATTGCTGAGTATAAAACATATTTCGAAACATCAACATCTTAAAACAGAGATCATGTCAGATGGAAATCATAACCTTTCAGTTCATACAGAACTTCAAAAGCATTGCTAAATGTAAATCACATATAAAAGAATCAAATCTTAAAACAGAGTTCGTTTCGGATTGAGACTAGGCTAGCTCATGTAATCGTCATATGGAAATAACATATTTATCCTCCGTAGAGGGAAAATCATAGACATGGCCATGGCAAGGCTGTAGACGTGATCAGGGTTGTACAGCAAAACAAACGCACCTAGGCCCTTTGGCTACCTCACCCCATTCAAGAGGTCTTTCTGGCTAGCTGGGCCTTTTTTGCAACCTCGCCCCACTTAAGAGGTCTTTCTGGTTAGCTGGCCTTTTGGCTAACTCACCCCACTTAAGAGGTCTTTCTAGTTAGCTGGCCTTTTGGCTACCCCACCCCACTTAAGAGGTCTTTCTGGCTAACTAGCCTTTTGGCTACCTCACCCCACTTAAGAGGTCTTTCTGGCTAGCCTCATCTCAGGTGGCAATCATACACACCTGGGCCTTTTGACTACCTCACCCCACTTAAGAGGTCTTTCTGGTTAGCCTCATCCCAGGTAGTAAACATATACGCCACGAAGGCGAGCATGACAATTATGCATTGACCGTGTGACACTTTGCATCTGTAAGACCCAAGAGGTGGCCCCCACAGTCACATAGACTTGTGTGGCACTTTGCTCCCATAGAACCCCACGATCGCATATCATTAAACGTTGCCTTTATCTCAAAACAGAGTTTTCAAAATTTATCTTGGGCTTTATAAGTCTTGTGAGGGCTCGGGCTTTTTGACTACCTCACCCCACTTAAGAGGTATTTCTGGCTAGTCTCATCCCAGTTGGGCCTCACTCACATACTAAAAATTCATAAACCGAATTTCAAATCAACTCTCTTTTACGGTTAAAAACTCTTTCATAAAACAGAGAAATTGTGCTCATATAACAAATTCCATTTCTCATAAAGTATGTAACAAGTTCATGCATAAGTCAAAATCAAATCAATTCGTTCAAGAAACAAAATCAGAAGACATGTTCACAGATTTGGAGACATGCTTGAAACTCATGCATTTAAATTCATAAATCTTTCTTTCAGTTTCAGAAACATGACAAGATAAGGCTGGGGCTCAATAAAAGTTAGGCTTGGTTTTGTTTAAATGTTAACATAGACTAAAGAACGAACGCTTGGTATAAATTCTTATCATTTACTAAAATATTGCGTAACTCAAATATTTTCATAAATCCAAGTTTGAGGGAAAGGAGAATACTATTACCATTTTAAATTACATCTTTACCTCGTTCACCTAATGGTAGCGAAATTCTATCGGGTCTCAAAAATGCCTCGATAAGCGTGTCGAGTTTTCGAGCTGTTCAAAAACAACTTCAATCATCACGTATAGGTCATTATTATTCAAACATATTCAAATATACATTTACTTTTCTAAAAATGACCATTTTTGACCTTTTCGTCTACTTTGTTCCTTTTCTCGTTCCTGCCGATTTAAGCTTTGGTTTAAGCCATTTTTACAAATTCACTATCCTAATTCCAAATCCATCATCAAAATAGCCTAAATATAACTTCCACATATTCCATTCCTACTTATAAACATCCATATTATTGAAACTTACACTTTTCGATTTTACCGAGCTTTAAACTAGTCTCTTAATATTTTTCTCTAACATTTATTCACATAATAAAATCTTCATACACCTTACTACACATTACCCTTGCTGGCCAAATCCTTAAACAGCCCCAAAAATTCATTTCTTCATTTTCTTTTAACATCATCATCATCTAAAGAAATTTCTAGCATTAACATTATTCATCATCTTCATCTTCCATCATTTATTTTTATTTTTATTTTTATTTTTATTTTTATTTTTATTCCACTCAAAAATTCCAACATTTCTTCTAATCTATTTACAGCAGAAAAGCATCCATTATACAACTCACATTTTCCCCAAAACATATTAAAATCTAACCACATTAAATCAAAATCCCAAAGAATTCACTTATTCGAACAGGACAGTTTTCTGTCCAGGACTTCACTTCGACTTTTCCATTAGAAAATGAGCTCGGTTTTTAATGGATTTTTATATGTTGTCGAGGGTTGAGTGGGGAAGATTTTTTCCTCTAATGGCCATTTCCTATTTCTGCCTAGAAGGGCCCCCAAAAAATTGCACAATCTCGATGAACAGTACCACTTACGGGAATGAAGAAGAGAGCAAGAAGTGGTTGGTTCTCTCGGGCTGGTTGGGAAAATTGAGTGATTCCAGAGGCATTGGTTAGCTGACTTAATTAACTTATGATCTGCAGCAGATAGGAGGCGTTGGATGAGAGGAAGGTAATCAAATCCAAGGATTGTTATGAGTGGTCTACAGACTTGGGCTCGCAGATTTCATGCCCTGTTTTGTAAATTCCCAAAAAGATATTTCTAGTCCAATTCCTCTCAAATTTTCACTTCTCTAATATTCTATCATGTCTCTAGTATCTCACAATAAAATTTGGGGGTCACTTATTTAAGAAAAGTTTCCAAAATCGAGCCCTTTTCCTTGATTCCGTCAAAACCGAGCTAAACGGTTTAAGCTCACTAACTCACTTTAAAAATTCATTTAAATACATAAACCTCCATATTTCCACTTGATTTAATTTTTCCAAGTTAATTTCACCTTATACTATCTTTCCATGGACTTAGAATAATTTTCTTGAATTTCTATAATTTATTCCGATTTATTTTCTTAACTAGGCTCATTTTCTCGGTTTAATACAAAACTCAAGTTTTACTAACTTTTTCACTTCCAATGACTTAGTATTCACTCCTAGACATCATTTCAAGTATAACAATATAATTCTTAATATAATCTCGGGCTTAGGGCCTTACCTCGAATTACAAGCCACTGGGCCCCATGCTACTAATCCAAGTGCCTCGGTCTTAGTTGGGCCTACATAGCATTATTCTGAGTTTTCTTAGTCACTTTTAAATTCTTTAATCACAATTATAGTGAGAAGATCTAGGTTTCACATTTCTCCCCACCTTTAAAGAATTCAATCCTCCGAATTCATGTTGGTCCATCGAATACTTCTCTCTCATATGGCTCTCTAGCTCCCCTGAAGCCTCTTCTGTTGAATGGTGTTGCCAGAGAACTTTCACCAAATGGATCGTCTTAGATCAAAGTAACTTTTCTTTTCTTTCGAGAATCCGGATCGGCTGCTCAACATAACTTAATCCTCCCGAATCTCTAAGGGTTCATATTCAATGACATGAGAAGGGTCTGGATAATACTTCCTCAACATCGAAACATGAAAGACATCATGAATCCCAGATAGATGTGGAGGTAGTGCAAGCCGATAGGCAACATCTCCTACTTTTCCCAATATCTCGAATGGACCAATAAATCGGGGACTCAACTTTCCCTTCTTTTTGAAGCGCATGACACCCTTCGTCGATTTTGGTACATTTTAGTACTATTAGGGTGTAGAATGTACTTACTACTATGGGCTTCAGTCAAGATTAACCTCCATATTAAAGATCAACCACTTGTTAAATTAACAATAAACCAAAAGTTGTAACTTAAATCCAATCACACTTCAATTGCTCCCTCTAATATGTCATTCGAATATAATCGTGGAAACTTCAAAGTTATTGTTCATAACATTATCCGGGATCAACATAATTTCTTAATCACCAAATTCCTTAGAATAAAATTTTCAAATCATGTTAAGTAATTATAACCACATAAAACTTTAAATTTGAATAATGATATCAACAAATTCTCTAAATACTCATAAACTATTGGATATTGATTTCCTTTTCTTTTTCACTGTATCAGAATATTTATCATCAGTTGATCATCATATAATACGATAAAGATGAAATCAATATAACAAAAATTTGTAATAAACATAAGTTTTTCACACCCAACAAATTCAATCATAATTCTATGAGTATCCAACTCATCTCTAACCTCAAATATTAATAGCTTTTAAGTATGATAAATCAATTATAGATGACGATGAAACTCTTCGCATAGCTTATATTATCGTAATCTAAAATTTTCTATTAGCCAAATACACTATTAACTCCAACTAAAAGTCAGAGCTTATGAATAATAGGAAAAGTCGGTCGATAATTTCGATCATTATAACTCCAAATAATAAAATTCATATCAATGTCACAACTCTAAACACCAATCACATACATCACATAATCTCATTGATTCCTCAATCTTTGGAACCATTATCACAAATTAATCACTCTCATCATTAACAAATTAATAGCACTCCATGTAGAAGTTTAAAGATTGCCCTGCTACAACTTGAATAATTATCAATTCATATTCTCAAGTTGAGATACTTTTCTCTTTCTTTTACTAAACCAAAATCACTTCAAATTAAGCAATTATCCTCTTTAAATGCAAGATTCATTCCAGCCAATAGAAATCTTACAATATACAATGATAAATTTTATGTTGATGATTTTCAATTACTGCCTCAAACCTACGTTCCCACATAGCATTTCTTTGCACTTGATATTGAACCATTAATCCATATTCCATAGTTCATACGATTTCATTAGAATGAAATTCATTTCCTCACCTTCACAAGTAATGGTATCCTGACTTCCAACACGAATATGACGATTGTGAATTTCAATTTATAGGTTATGGATTAGGGTACTTCTAGACGCTGTCAAGTCTCTCAAGCGGGGAGGTATTTTGAAATACCTTTGTTAGCCATCAGACTTGACCACATAAACTAGTTATGGATATAAAGATTCAAGGTTCAGTCCCAATGGAAAGTAGGATACCATAATTTATCACAATTTCACATTTATCCTTTAGTCAGGACTTATCCTCAATTCATATCACTTCATTCCGAATCACTTCACATAACATAGATATTCTTAGTTTGCATACACCTCTTATTCCAATGTAACTTCTATTCACAATCTATCACATTTCAAACTTGTATCATTTCATACATCAATTATATCAGAACTCTTTCATTATTACAGTTAAGTCTCGCATTCGAAACATAAGCATGAACAATTTACAATCTTTAGATTCAATGCATAATTCATATTCCAATGTCTCCCTATATCTCAAACTCTAAATCATCTTTAAGAGTTTTGGGTCTTTCCCATTGATCCATCATTTCTGCTTTGGGAGAATCCAATTAACTCTCATTCTTGATATATCATGACCTAGAAGACTCCGGGTCTCATTAACAATTAATACCAGTACATACCAAAGTGAATCACCTGGTCCGATAATCTCCTTTTCATGTAATCCTTGTAATTGCTTTCTCAGCATTTTAATTTAATCCTGTAAGTAGTGTGACCTTCACTTATACTTTTTAGTTCCGTAATTCATCTTTTCAGTTACAGTGACCCTACTTTATCACTCTCACTGCTTCCTTATTACATCACTTTTCTTGTCACTCTCTCTACCTTTTCATTTTCTTAGTAACCTCGAAGGTATATATCTCATATTCTCATAGTTGCGCCTTGCGCACTGCTCCTTCAAAATAACATCTAGTGAAGCTAACTTAACTCGATCGAAGATATCAGTACATCCTATGAGTTTCCTGGATTTCCTCCATTTCACAGCTCTACTTATCCGGATTATTCTTTTTCCAAAGCTATAAATTTAATTTCATAATCATACATATACTTGTTGCTCTATGTCCGATTGCAATCATTTCATCCATAATTGCCACTTTATTTCATCCGAAATGTGATGCCGCCTAAGGGCCTTCAGAATATATCCCATTTAACAATGGCGGTCTACACTTCTGAAACTGCCTCATCTCATGTAGCTCCTACTCCTAACCCAAGCCGTCATCGTTCTGCTGTGGAGCTACAGGAGCAAGTATATTTATAGTTCTGAAACATCTCTACAGTCTGTGCGGGCGTATCACAAGTAATCTGCCTGTCTATTCTTCCGTCTACCCCATCACCTAACATAGTCTGTGTCCCAATTTTTCCATAGTATATTCAATACTCCACTCAATCTTAGCAAAGTGTATCTTAATACCTTCTGTCCTTTCCACAGGACCTGATGGAGCACGCTCAACATCAGTTTCAATCTCAGTATCATTTTGATAAGTCATTATTTATGCACTTTATTTAACTTATTTTCCTATGGTTTTGTATGAATTTTATACTTAATCTATGGATAATTGATCATTCTTGAATAATTGTAGAATTCATGGAATTGATGAATTAAAGGATGATTTAGACGGATTTTAGAACAAGGGAAATCATGTGGAAGAAGTGAGAAATGATGAATGCGAGCCAGGTCAGTGCTGGGTGCAGCCTTAGGCGAGACTCTCGCCTAAGGATCCCTTTACTGCGCAGTTCTCAATCAAGGTCAATGCTGGGTACAGCCTTGGCGAGACTCTCGCCTAAGGATCCCTTTACTGTGCAGTTTTCAATTCAAGGCAGAGCCGGATACAGCCTTAAGTGAGACTCTCGCCTAAGCATCCAATACGATAATTTTCTCTTTCCTCTTTAGATTTGACTTTTTCAAATTACTTGGAAGACTTTTTATCAGATTATTATTTTAATTAAATGTAAGGACTTTAAGTCTAACTAGGAGTAGGGCTTTTATCTCTATTTTTTTAGTTATAAATAGGCTCTTGAAGATCTAGGTTAAGGAGAGACTTTTGATTAGATTTTCTGATACAAATATTTCACTACTTTTACCCGATATTCATGGGTTGCTAAACTTTCTTTCCAATCTAAGGATAATTGAAGATTTGGTTTATAAGTTGTGAGATCTAATTGTTCTTATTTATTTTCTTTAATCTTTTCTATTCTTATAATTTCTGCACTTCATTATTATTATTGTTTTGTGGTTGCTTCAAAAAGGCCTATTGATTCATTCACAAGGTAATATACATCCAATTGAAATATCTGAATCCGTAATTGTTTGGCTGTTTCAATAACAAGTGGTAAGTAACAAGATTAATTGCACTTCTAGTTTTTAGTCTTTGTTATGTGATTATAAGATCTTATTTAAATAAACCTACATGTGTGTTTGTTGATTAGAATTGGTAATCTCTTTAGTGTTCAATGCTATTCGTAAATTAAATCCTAAGATCGTATCTAGGGTTGTTTATTAGTAAGAGCAGCAATTAGAGAACGTTTCCTGATTGTCGAAGCAGTAACAAGAGATAGGTTGTTAGGTCGTACCAACAACCATAACCAGTTTAGTTAGGATTAAGAAAAATTATCTTGCGTCAATGATCAACTTACCGAACCAAATCTGAAAATTACTCATTGGGTTGGATTTCTCAAATTATTGAATTCTTCTACTCAATTTTGTTTTCTTTCTATTAAGTTTTATTATTTTAGTTAATCAATCTTTCAAACCCCTCTTGTTTTATTTTTCTTTTATTTGCAGAAAAGTAAATCGGAATTAATCAATCTCTTTTGGGACACGACCTTACTCCCTATACTACTAATTATTTGTTTGAGCAAGTTATTTAATACTGTTGGTTTCGACAACCATCAATTTTTGGCGCCGTTGCTGGGGAGATTAAATTTAATTTGGATTTATTTTGATGCTTCGTTCTTCTTGTACAAGTGAATTAATTCCATATGATCCTACCATCAAGAAGACTGAGAGAAGACTTAGGAAAGAGGCTAGAAATCGCAAGCACGAAGAAAGCTTTACATCATCACCAGGATTGAATCTTGCACTAGACCTTGAAAACTCATCAAGTGACTCCGAATCTGAGCAAGAGATGGACATCAATCAAGAGAGAACTCTTAGACAACTCACCGCTCCAGCTTTGGATCAACAACCATTATGTATTCAATATCCTGCTTTGCAAACAGAGTTCGAACTGAAATCTGGACTAATTCACCTTCTTCCAAAGTTCCATAGGTTGGAAAACAAAGATCCTCATAAACATCTCAAGGAATTTCATGTGGTTTGCTCCAGCATGAAGCCACAAGCTGTTAGGGAGGATCAAATCAAGCTTAGGGCCTTTCCATTCTCACTCGAGGATAGAGCTAAGGATTAGTTATTCTACCTTCCTCCAGGTTCAGTTACAACATGGACTGACATGGTAAAATGCTTTCTTGACAAATTTTTTCCAGCTTCTAGGGCCACAAACATAAGAAGGGAGATATGTGGAATCAAGCAAAGAGATACCAAAAATCTTCATGAGTATTGGGAAAGATTCAAGCAACTTTATGCTAGCTGCCCACAACATGGGATTTCTGAACAACTACTCATCCAATACTTCTATGAAGGACTCTTGCCAATGGAAAGAAGAATAATGGATGCTGCTAGTGGAGGAGAAATAGTCAATAAAACCCCCACCGAAGCTAGGAATTTAATTTCCACCATAGCTACAAATTCTCAACAATTCGGGACTAGACAGGATGTGCCTAGAAGAGTGAATGAGGTGAGTACATCTTCAGTTGACAATCAAATTGCTAATCTAACCTCTATTGTGCAGCAACTTGCTTTAGGAGTGGGAAACATGCAACAATCCAAGGTCTGTGGAATTTGTGCTATTAGACATCCAACCGATATGTGTCCTACACTTCAAGAAGATTCACAAGAGCATGTTAATGTGGTTGGATGATACCAAGGGCCTTCCCAAAGAAAATATGATCCCTATTCCAATACTTACAATCCAGGATGGAGGGATAATCCAAACTTCAATTATGGACAAAGGCCGCAATACCAAAACTACCAACCTAGGAAACCTCCTCAACAAATGCAGCAATCATCAAATTCAGGTACATCTCTGGAAAAGGTTGTTAAATCCCTTGCTGATGGTACTCAACAATTTCAACAGGAAACAAGGTCCAACCTCAAGGAATTAAAAGATCAAGTGAACCAACTAGCCGCATCAGTAAGCAAGCTAGAATCCCAAGGAAGATTGCCATCGCAAACCATAGTCAACCCTAAGCAAAACGCAAATGCAATCACTTTGAGAAGTGGAACCAAACTGAAAGAACCTCAAATCCGAACCCATAACACAAGAGGTGAAGAAACGAAAAAAGGAGTTGAACCACCTCAACTTAAATTCGAAACGACCACTGAAGGGAGCATGAAGATACCAGAGATAATACCTCATTTTCCTCCAAAGTCAAAGTCCAAAAAAGAAGAGGAAAAGAAGGCAATTCTAGATACCTTCAGAAAAGTCGAGGTAAATATTCCCTTATTAGATGCTATCAAACAGGTTCCAAAGTACGCCGAGTTTCTCAAGGAATTGTGCAACAATAAGAGGAAGCTTAAGGGAAATGAGTATGTGAACATGTGAGAGAATGTTTCTGCAATCCTCCAGAAAAAGTTACCACTCAAATGCAAGGATTCAGGTATGTTCACTATCCCATGTAAAATTGGCAATTTAAAGATCGAAAAAGCCATGTTAGATTTAGGAGCCTCAATTAATGTCATGTCATTATCTATTTACAAGTCTATGACTATGGGCAAATTGAAAAATACTGGTGTGATAATTCAATTGGCTGATAGATCTAATGTTTATCCCGAAGGAGTGTTAGAAGATGTTTTGGTGCAGGTTAGATTCAATCTTCCCAGCAGATTTTTATGTCTTCAACATGGAGGAAGATGATACATCTTTGCTTTTATTGGGCAGACCTTTTCTCAAAACCTCTAGAACAAAAAAAGATGTTTACGATGGCACTCTTACTATGGAATTTGATGGTGAAGTTATAAAATTTAATATATATAATGCCATGAAATACCCTAGAGATATTTCTATTTTTTCTTTAGATATTATTGATCCTTTAACTGACATGTATTTGAACATTTGTGATGAGGATAAATTGAAAGTTGTTTTAAGTAGGCACTCATGCTTGAGGATTCAAAGAGATTGGAGAAGAAGTTTGCGTGGGAACCGAAATTATTAGAAACGGTCTAAGAGCTAGGATCACTAAGCACAATGAGGTTTGATGTTTCTCATATTCAATTGCCATTATCTCATACAAAACTTCTTCCCTCTATTATGCAAGCACCAGATTTAGAATTGAAGACTCTTCCAGAACACCTCAAATATGTTTTCTTAGGTGATAGGGAAACACTTTCGGTGATCATTTCCAATAAACTATCTAATTTAGAAGAAGAGAAGTTGCTTAGAGCACTCAAGGAATACAAGGAAGCTATCAGATGGACAATAGCGGACATCATGGGAATAAGCCCAACAACTTGCATGCACAAGATCCTTATGGAAGAGGAATGTAAGCCTACTAGGCAAGCACAAAGAAGACTCAACCTACCAATGATGGAAGTTGTTAAAAAGGAGATTTTGAAACTACTTGATGCGGGTATGATCTATCCAATTTCGGATAGCAAATGGGTAAGTCCAGTCTAGGTGGTTTTGAAGAAAATAGGTATAACGATTATACAAAACCCGGATGGTGAGTTGGTAGCTACCGAATTCAAAACGGGTGACAAGTATGCATAGATTATAGGAAGTTGAATGTATCTACAAGAAAAGACCACTTCCCTCTTCCTTTTATTGATCAAATGCTTGAAAGATTGGCAAGTAAAACTCATTATTGTTGTCTTGATGGATATTCAGGTTTTCATCAAATTTCGGTGGCACCTGAAGATCAGGAAAAGACTACCTTTACATGTTCGTTTGGAACCTTTGCTTACAAGTGCATGCCCTTTGGTCTATGCAATGCTCCAGCCACATTCCAGAGATGTATGGTTAGTATATTTCCTGATTATGTAGAAGATATAATAGAAGTGTTCATGGATGATTTTACTGTTCATGGAAATACCTTTGATGAATGCTTAGCTATCCTCACTAAAATCCTCAATAGATGCATAGAAAGTAACCTTATTTTAAATTATGAAAAATGCCATTTTATGGTTGATCAAGGTATTATTATAAGGTATATAGTATCTTCTAAGGGGATAGAAGTGGATAAGTCAAAAATAGAAGTGATAAAATCTTTGCCTTAGCCAGCATCTGTGGTGGGAAGTTCGCTCTTTTCTTAGACATGTAGGATTTTATAGGCGATTCATTAAGAACTTCTCTAACATCACCCAACCCCTGTGTCGACTACTACAAAAGAACGTAGCATTCGAATTTGATGAGACATGCAAGAAGGCATTTTACAAACTCAAAGACATGTTGACCACCACATCGATCATCGAACCCCCAAATTGGAATCTACCGTTCGAAATTATGTGCGATGCAAGTAACTACACAGTAGGAGCTGTACTTGGACAAAGAGAGGAAAGAGTTCCACATGTCATCTACTATGCCTCACGAACCCTTGATAGTGCACAATGCAACTATTCCACAACGAAAAAAGAACTCCTAGCCATTGTTTTTGCTTTAAAAAAATTTCGTTCTTATTTACTAAGAGCTAAAGTGATTATTTATTCTGATCATGCAACTCTCAAGTATTTACTCTCAAAGAAAGAAGCAAAACTAAGACTCATCAAGTGGATATTGTTGCTACAAGAGTTCAATATAGAAATCAAGGATAAGAAGGGAGCTGAAAACCTGGTGGCTGATCACCTTAGTAGACTCATCACAAGTGAAGAACCTTCACCCTTAGAGATGAATATCCAGATGAGTATCTTTTTTTCCATTCATGAAAGACCATGGTATGTTGATATTGCTAACTTTTTAGCTACAGGAATTTTGCATAATGAATTGTCTAGGTTTCAAAAAGATAAGATAAAAAGAGATGCTAAGTATTACGCTTGGGATGAACCTTACTTATGGAAATATTGTGCTGATCAAGTTGTCACGACCCAATTCCATTCTCTTTAACCGAAAATCACTGAAAATTTTTTTTGCGTTTTACTGTTACCTTACCCGATCGTGAACTAACTCACCACACACTGTTGGGCTGTGAGTCAATAATAAACATCACTTATCATTCGTTCACAGTTAAATAAAACGATGTCATCCATTCGCATTAATCATGTACTTATACAAGGTCATGTTTTACTGACATCTACATCCCCCATAATTACAACTCAAAAGAATACTGTGCTTTTACATTGTTTAGATACAAAAAGAATCACTGTGTATATACCTTTAAGCGATGGAGATGCAGCGGAGTCCAAAATACCACGCCTCAGTCCTCACTGGGCTACTATGCATGCTCTGTAGGGGGGAAAATAGAGTGGGATGAGCAACCACACGCTCAGTAAGGCAATAATGCAAGCATGGTAGATAACTACTCTATCTACATGCTGATAGTGTTATGCATTAATCATTTATGGTAGGAGCATGAGGAATAAAACTATGCCATGTAAATATACATATATATCATGTATCAAAATCATGCGCGTTGGCATATAAAACATGGTAGAAACATCATGTATAAATCATCTCATGCTCAATCTCATTTAAATTCATAAAAGGGCAATTCTTTAAGAAACTTCCTTTTTAAACCAACACCATAAACCCCACCAAATCAACTCACAATCACAACCACATTTTCATTCCACAATTCACGCATGTGTATAAATCTAGGTCACTATATCAAAAGTGCCTATGTGAACCATTACATCATAAATCATCCCAGACCACACGCATCCAGGTGTGCGGGGTATCATGCTGGCACGAAGATGGATTATCCCTCGCCAGACTTTCTCATCACATAACCATCATGAGGTACATCGTACTCCATGTGATATACACGGTACAGCGTACTCCGCAAACTCATATCGTGATTGGGGGTGCCATTCCTAGGTCTTATCTACCCCATACCAAGAGTTTTCCATATTTCGTGAAGGAGAGCCTCCCTGCCGAACAGAGCCTCCCCGCTTAACAGAGCCTCCCCGCCTAACAGAGCCTCTCCGCCTCTTTGGGCTTAAGGATGTTGGCTTAAGGATGTTAGCTTAAGGATGTAGGGCTTAAGGATCCTTTCCGTAAGAGAGCCTCCCCACCGAACAGAGCCTCCCCGCCTAACAGAGCCTCCCCACCTCTTTAGGCTTAAGGATGTTGGCTTAAGGATGTAAGGCTTAAGGATCTTACTATACCCATGTAGGAGAACCTCCCTGCCTAACGGAGCCTCCCCGCCTCTTTGGGCTTAAGGATGTTGGCTTAAGGATCCCACCGTAAGAGAGCCTCCCCACCAAACAGAGCCTCCCCACCTAACAGAGCCTCCCCGCCTAACAGAGCCTCCCCGCCTCTCTGGGCTTAAGGATGTTAGCTTAAGGATGTAAAGCTTAAGGATGTAAGGCTTAAGGATCCCACAGTAAGAGAGCCTCCCCACCAAGCAGAGCCTCCCCGCCTAACAGAGCCTCCCCGCCTCTCTGGGCTTAAGGATGTTAGCTTAAGGATGTAAGGCTTAAGGATTTTACCAACTTTCACAACCTTATGATTATCACCATGTGCAAACTTGTGCGAGCAATTCTCTAGCACGACTCATGCATCCTCTCATAAAGAGACGCGTACGAGCATAGCTCCTAGTACGGTTATACTCTTAAGACAACCACTCAAAATCCACGTACGAGCAGAAGCTCCAGTACGGTTTACAAGCATCAACATAATTTCCAATCAAGGTGCGAGCTAAGCTCCAGCACGTTTCACACAAATGAAAACATAGAAATCCAGCGCGAGCGAGGCTCTAGCGCGATTTATGTCATACAATTTCGATAGGCGGCTCATACATAATAAAACAATCCCGAAAATCGGGTTTAGCACTCACAAATGCTTTTCCACAATAACCATACAATACTAGCCGACCCATCTACTAGCTTACTTAAAACCAAGCAAATTTCGTTTTGAAAAGCATCAAAACATTAGATTTATACAATTATTAGCCTTACTATCCCATTTCATAAAACCCACTTTAAATCTAAAACCACGCATATACTCATCATCATTCACTTATTTGAGCAACCATGCATTTCATAAAACACCTAATATTCACCCACAAGTTCAAAGTACGAGCAGCTACCTCTATATACTCACAAAATTCCCTTACTTGGAATCGCGATGCGTGATTCCACTTCCTCAAGCTGCTTACTCGTACGGTTCGATTCGTCTTCAACGAACTCTTCGGGACTGCACAAAATCGTATCCCGCATTATATTCGATTCATACAATGCAACCCTTGTGCTTGCTATATCCAATATAATCTATAGCCTCTATTAAAGCTTATTTGGCCTCGTTTCATTACCTTACCCATAACTCGAGTCTATGGATCTTCTTAGGCCTATTAACTTATTCAAAGTCGATATTAAATCGACATAAAGCTCATAGTGTTCATATTTCATGAATCCCCTCACTATGGCATTTATCAATCATATACATACCCATTTTCACAATTCCTCCAACTCACCATGTAATTCCATCAACCATCTAAAATCATAAACATTACCCCAATAACAACTTTAGCATGCCATAAATCATAAGCTCATTCAATCCCACATATCCTCACATTATACCCATTTTAGATTTTCTAGGTCACACCAATTCCACTACATTCCTAGGTAGTTTATCCATCAATACTCATATCAATCAACTCCAAAATCAATTAAATAGCTAATGCATTGGGATTGGAGTGTTAGAATCTTACCAATATGATTTCTCTTCTTGCTCCAAATGATAATGCCCTTAACTCCTTCAATTCCAAAAATGGGCAGATGCCCTCTCACTATGTTGTTCTTCTCTTTGATAGGAACAACTTCGCCTCTAATGGTCTCTCTTTAATTCTTGCTGAAAATGGTTGATTTTAGAGAGGGAAGGTTAGGTTTTTGGGTTGAAAATGGGAGGTTAATATGTTTTTCCGAGATTCTAGATTTTCAGCTCTCCTTATATAGAAATGGCTTGAGGAGATTGATCTGGTCCTTGAGGAGATCGATCTGGTCCCTTAAAATCCCTCTTTTTCATGGCATTTTTAAGCCTGAGATCGATCTGTCGAAGCATGAGATCGATCTTTCTAGGCATGAGATCGATCTGTCGAAGCATGAGATCGATCTGCTTCCAAACAGAGAGCTAAGGAGATCGATCTGGGTGCTTGGGGATCGATCTTTTTCACTACAGAATGCTTGGAAGATCGATCTGGCTCCATTGGAGATCGATCTGCTCTATTCTTTCGCCCAAATAAGAGCATTCTAGCTCTTCCAGATCGATCTCTCATCCTATGAGATCGATCTGGGCCTCATGTTTTCCAGATTTCCTGCAGTTTCCTTGCTGCAACTCATACCAACACATCCTTAATCTATTGCCATGGCCATTTTCTCATCCATCCACCTTTATAACTTGAAAATGGCATCCATTCATACCTTATGCACATTGAAACTTGTGTGCATTCATTGTATGTTCAAAGGTATGCTACATAAAACCAATGGAAGCATAACTCCATTCCATTTTACCACACTACTCATCTTGAGTCTCAATCACATCCATCTCTTAGCAGAACTCATTTCTTCATATTCATACTCAATGAAACTTGCATGTATGCTACAATTCATATTATACATACATACATTGAATCCATGGACTACATCAATCATACTTTACATTACAAGTCCATTCGTATTATTTGATCCAATTATACATATTACCATTATACATATACGGGGTCTTACACAAGTGATTAAAAGATGCATGCCTGACCATGAAATCTCTTCTATCTTAAATTTTTACCACTCATATGCATGTGGTGGACATTTCGGTCCAAAGAGGACAGCACGTAAGGTACTTGAATGTGGATTATTTTGGCCAAATTTATTTTAAGATTCTTATATGTATTGTAAAACTTATGAGAAGTGCCAAAAAAACAGGAAGTCTAGGACATAGAGATCAATTACCTTTAACACCTATTTTAATCTGTGAAATTTTTTATGTATGGGGTATTGACTTTATGGGCCCTTTTCCTGTTTCTAATAATCATGTATATATCTTGCTTGCTGTGGACTATGTTTCGAAATGGGTTGAAGCTAAGGCAACCAGAACTGACGATGCTAAAGCTGTTGTCAATTTTGTCAAATCTAACACCTTTTCTAGGTTCGGGACACCGAGAGCAATAATAAGCGATAGAGGAACCCATTTTTGCAACAAGGTGGTGGAAGCACTAATGAAGAAATATCATGTAACTCATAGAGTATCTACTGCCTATCATCCTCAAACAAATGGTCAAGCCGAGGTATCAAATAGAGAAATTAAGTCCATCCTCGAAAAGACGGTGAACCCAAATAGAAAGAATTGGAGCACAAGACTTAATGATACACTTTGGGCATATAGAACGACTTACAAAACCCTCATAGGTATGTCTCCTTATCGCATTGTATACGAAAAATCATGTCATCTTCCCGTAGAATTGGAGCACAAGGCCTATTGGGCAATCAAGCTGTGCAATATAAACTTGAATGAAGCCGGTGAAATGAGAAAGCTTCAATTGCAAGAACTGGAAGAGATCCGAAATGATGCATATGAAAATTCTAAGATTTACAAGGATAAGACAAAGGCCTTCCATGATCAAATGATCTCCAAGAAACAATTCTTTGTTGGTCAGAAAGTTATTTTTTTTAATTCTAGACTTAAGTTATTTCCTGGAAAATTACGCTCTAGATCGCTAGGGCCCTTTGTTGTTACTAATATCTCTCCTCATGGTGCAGTTGAAGTACAAAGTATGGATACGGGTAAGATTTTCAAGGTTAATGGTCATCTTTTGAAGTCTTTTTATGAAGGGTTTCAAGTACATGAGGTTGATCTAATTGATTTAGAGTATCCTAAGTACGAATGAGAGGTAACAACGTCTAGCCAAAGACGTTAAAGAAAGGCGCTTGTTGGGAGGTAACCCAATTTTTATTATTATTTTATTTATTTATTTACTTATTTTCATGCATTTTTAAGTATATGTGTCAGTCTTTGGTTTATAAAATTAAAAAAAAAAAGTGAAAACAGAGATGGGTCGAACCTTAGGCGAGACTCTCGCCTAAGGTGACCCCTTAAAAAAAATTAATGGTTGCCGAAATCAACAATATTAAATAACTTGCTCAAACAAATAATTAGTAGTATAGGGAGCAAGGTCGTGTCCCAAGAGAGATTGATTAATTTCGATTTACTTTTCTACAAATAAAAGAAAAATAAAACAAGAGGGGTTTGAAAGATTGATTAACTAAAATAACAAAACTTAATAGAAAGAAAACAATTGAGTAGAAGAATTCAATAATTTGATAAATCCAACCCAAAGAGTAATTTTCAGATTTGGTTCGGTAAGTTGATCATTGACGCAAGATAATTTTTCATAATCCCAACTAAACTGGTTATGGTTATTAGTACGACCTAACAACCTATCTCTTCTTACCGCTTTGACAATCAGGAAACGTTCTCTCATTACTGCTCTTACCAATAAACAACCCTAGATACGATCTTAGGATTTAATTTACCAATAGCATTGAACACTAAAGAGACTACCAATTCTAATCAACAAACACACATGTATGCTTATTTAAATCAGATCTTATAATCACATAACAAAGATAAAAACCAGAAGTGCAATTAATCTTGTTACTTACCACTTGTTATTGAAACAACCAAACAATTACGGATTCAGATATTTCAATTGGATGTATATTACCTTGTGAATGAATCAATTGGCCTTTTTGAAGCAACCACAAAACAATAATAATACTGAAATGCAGAAATTATAAGAATAAAAAAGATTAAAGAAAATAAATAAGAACAATTAGATCTCAAAACTTATAAACCAAATCTTCAATTATCCTTAGATTGGAAAGAGAGTTTAGCAACCCATGAATATCGGGTAAAAGCAGTGAAATATTTGTATCAGAAAATCTAATCAAAAGTCTCTCCTCCTTAACCTAGATCTTCAAGAGCCTATTTATAATTAAAAAAAATAGAGATAAAACCCTACTCCTAGTATGACTTGAAGTCCTTACATTTAATTAAAATAATAATCTGATAAAAAGTCTTCTAAGTAATTTAAAAAAGTCAAATCTAAAGAGGAGAGAGAAAATCATCGTATTGGATGCTTAGGCGAGAGTCTCGCCTAAAGCTATAACCGACTCTGCACTGAATTGAAAACTGCACAATGAAGGGATCCTTAGGCGGGAGTCTCGCCTAAGGCTACACCCAACACTGACCTGGATTGAGAACTGCGCAGTGAAGGGATCCTTAGGCGAGAGTCTTGCCTAAGGCTGCACCCAGCACTGACTTGGCTCCCATTCATCATTTCTCACTTCTTCCACATGATTTCCCTTGTTCCAAAATCCATCTCAATCATCCTTTAATTCATTATTTCCATGAATTCCTACAATTATTCAAGAATGATCAATTATCCATAGATTAAGTATAAAATTCATACAAAACCATAGGAAAACAAGGTAAATAAAGTGCATAAATAATGACTTATCATATACCCCCACACTTAAACCTTGCTTATCCTCAAGCAAACATTAGTTCAAACTTATAACCTTCCATTCATTTATGCTCAACTTCAACCCATCCAAAACATTTTAGCATGCATAAAAATATTAAGTTCATGTGAATTCTCACCAATAACACATAATGATAATCAAATCAAACTTAAAACACATAGATCTTAGCACCCTCACAAAGGTTTCACTAGTTACACTCAAAGTGTTTCGGTTTATCATTTGATCACTCAAGTCAATGCATAGAAAATTCTTACCATAAGCTTGCCATTAAATCACATCTCTTCGTCCTTCAATGGAATAAGATACATAAATCAAGAGCGTAAAAGGGTATGATGGGGCTTGGGTAAGGTATGTCAAGGCTATTTTGGTTTAAAGGAATTGGAATAATCAATTTAAACATAAACATAAGTGACTTACTTGAAATTCAATCATTCTTCTTGCTTTTCTTCCTTCTCTTTTTGTTGTGAATTTTCCCTTATTTTTATTATTATTATTTTGTTCTTTAATATTTTTTAGAAGGTTCAAATCTTCTTTCTTTTCATCAAGGAAGAATCCATCATTAACGAACATGGGTCATACAAAACAATCTTTTTCCTAATGAATTCAAGTCTCCTATATCTAAGTTCAAATAATTTCCAATTCAAGGTTCAAAAATCCGTTTGGATAAAAACAAGAAAAGGGATTTCATTGGCTTGTAATGTGGTTTAAAAACAAAGAAAAGCTTAAAGCTCAAAGGGGGTTCACTAAGGGTCTAATAAAGGGTAGGTTAACAAGAAAAAAAGGGTCAAATTCAAAGGGCTTATCCAAATGCTCTTATTTTTTATCAATGCACCATATTCATCAAAGTGGTTGATAGAGACATGTATAACATGAAAAGTTCTAGAATTACTAACTATGCATTTCAATCACACATAAAAGAATAAAGAGCATGATTTAATGAATGCTCATTAGGTTCAAATCTCATAAGGGTGTAATGTGCTAATCTATGCATTTGTTCATTCAATTCAATAATCATAAGCATCAAGATGAAAATTCAAAACAATTTCGCATACAAGAAGATCATAAATTCAGTGCGAGGATGAGTATAAGAAGATCATAAATTTCATAGATGGCAATTAAGAAAGAACACATGCTCACTAGTGAACTAAGATCATCTTGAATAAGATTTTGCAGAAATTTGATCAAATCAAACAAATAAGAAATAAAATCAACTTCCTAAACACCCCCTACACTTAGATGGGACATTGTCCCCAATGTCACAAATGCTCAATATTTAAAAATTGAAAAGACAAAGGAAAAAGAATACTCCCCTGAAGTTATTGAGCATCAGAAGCTATGGTGGCTTACTATGGTGGTGGCGATGGTAGGAAAAGGGGGTTGAAGCCCATGTGTGCATAAAATGCCAATTGATTTTGCTCCATCTGGAATTGGTCTTGTTGCAATTGACTTATCATCTGAGCTTGGTTTTGCTACATTTGGTGTTGATCAAAAGTCAATTGTGAAACTTGGTTCCGTAGATCGGTGAGTAGTTCGGAGGCTTGATGTGACTGCCCCACATCGTCATCTTTCTTGTTCATGAACAGGTGGAAGTATCCTTCTAGCCCTTTTCTTATAAGGTCTTGGACCTTGGAAACTGTATGTTCCATCGTCATTCTGCCGTATAAGATTCTAGTGAATTAATGACCGGATGTCTAGTGGTTTCATTTGCCCTACCACTTGAAATAATGTATCATTTGGATCTAACAAACCTACTTGAACAGCTAAAGCAGTAATCATAGAACCAAGAATCAAAGGCTTTTTAAAATCTCCTACGCTGTTAAATTGGGAAGCCAACCAATATCGTAAGTTAACTTTAAGACCCTTTGACATGCACCAAAGAAAGTAACTCTCGGCCTTAGTTAAAAGAGCCGCATTTACTACTCTACCAGAAAAACTATAGGCTAAAAGCCTATGCATGTATTGTTGAGCAGGCTCTTGAAATTCACTATCAGTGGTGTGATGGGGGTCATAATACTTGTGAGGTTTCCCTGTCAATTCATTTCTATAAAATTGCATGGCATCAAAATCAAGATCATAATCACAAAGGTTACTAAGGTATTCCTCACTTTCAGCAAATTCATTGGTAATAAGCCCCAAAGCAATATTAAATTGAGTTATAGATAACTCAAATTTCTTACCCATGATCCTAAACTTCACTACTTTGGGAGTATTGAGGTTGTACTCCGCCGGAGGAGTGTACTTATAAGTTGCGTAAAACTCCTGCATAGTTCGGTATAAGCATGACAAGTAATTTCAAAGAATGGTCTCCAACCTATGTTGTCAATATAAGTATGAATTTTTTCTCGAATCCCTAAGATTTCCAAGGTTTGGTCATCGTATCGCTTACCCGATACAATTGTTTTACCACATAAATTGTCATACCTTTTTTTTTCGATTTTTGTAGTGAAGTCTAAGTTACCATGTAGATTGGCCTTAGGTAATACCACATTTTTCTTTGATACTCTTGCCCTTTGTTGACGGGATGGTGATGGTTGGCTTCCACTCATTTCCTACAAAATATTGATCAATAAATACATCTCTCTTGCTTAGCATAAATCAATCCAATTTCATCACCCTAATTCACACATTACCATTCATAATTCATCTTAGTACATACTATGAAATTTTCTAAAATCATACCAAAAACATATATTCATGAACAAGCCAAAAAATAAAAATTTAAAGCGTTATTCATAAATTCAAAATCAAAAGAAAAATATGAAAAGAATAATTACTCATCATACTTGTTTTTGTCCTCTGCGTAGTCATGGTAGATGAGAGAAAATGAGTATGAAATGCTTACCTTAGATAATGAGAGATCTTACAATATGAAAATAGGAATGGGTTTTGTGTTTTTGGGTTGAAATATGGAGAAATTTTGTGCTTTTGGTAGAGGATTTGTATGGGATTGAGTTTTGGGTGAAATGAGAAAATGGGGGAAAAGGATGAAGAGGAAAATAAGAGAAAGAGAGAGAGAGGGTCGGACTTTTAATTTTTTTTGAAATTACTTGTCATGCTTATACCGAACTATGCAGGAGTTTTACGCAACTTATAAGTACACTCCTCCGGTGAAGTATAATCTCAATACTCCCAAAGTAGTGAAGTTTAGGATCATGGGCAAGAAATTTGAGTTATCTATGACTCAATTTAATATTGCTTTGGGGCTTATTACCAATGAATTTGCTGAAAGTGAGGAATACCTTAGCAACCTTTCCGATTATGATCTTGATTTTGATGCCATGCAATTTTATAGAAATGAATTGACAGGGAAACCTCACAAGTATTATGACCCCAGTCACACCACTGATAGTGAATTTCAAGAGCCTGCTCAACAATACATGCATAGGCTTTTAGCCTATACTTTTTCTGGTAGAGTAGTAAATGCGGCTCTTTTAACTAAGGCCGAGAGTTACTTTCTTTGGTGCATGTCAAAGGGTCTTAAAGTTAACTTAGGATATTAGTTGGCTTCCCAATTTAACAGCGTAGGAGATTTTAAAAAGTCTTTGATTCTTGGTTCTATGATTACTGCTTTAGCTGTTCAAGTAGGTTTGTTAGATCCAAATGATACGTTACTTCAAGTGGTAGGGCAAATGAAACCACTAGACATCCGGTCATTAATTCACTGGAATCTTATATGGCAGAATGACGATGGAACATACAGTTTCCAAGGTCCAAGACCTTATAAGAAAAGGGCCAGAAGGATACTTCCACCTGTTCATGAACAAGAAGATAACGATGTAGGGCAGTCACATCAAGCCTCCGAACTACTCACCGATCTACGGAACCAAGTTTCACAATTGACTTTTGATCAACACCAAATGTAGCAAAACCAAGCTCAGATGATAAGTCAATTGCAACAAGACCAATTTCGGATAGAGCAAAATCAATTGGCATTTTATGCACACATGGGCTTCAACCCCCTTTTCCTACCATCGCCACCACCATAGTAAGCCACCATAGCTTCTGATGCTCAATAACTTCAGGAGAGTATTCTTTTTCCTTTGTCTTTTCAATTTTTAAATATTGAGCATTTGTGCTGATCAAGTCATTAAAAGATTCTTATATGCATTTTAATGCATCTTAAGATAAATTACTTGTCATGCTTATATCGAACTATGCAGGGAGTTTTACGCAACTTATAAGTACACTCCTCCGACGGAGTACAACCTCAATACTCCCAAAGCAGTGAAGTTTAAGATCATGGGCAGGAAATTTGAGTTATCTATAACTCAATTTAATATTGCTTTGGGGCTTATTACCAATGAATTTTCTGAAAGTGAGGAATACCTTAGCAGCCTTTGTGATTATGATCTTAATTTTAATGCCATACAATTTTATAGAAATGAATTGACAGGGAAACCTCGTAAGTATTATAACCCCAGTCACACCACTGATAGTGAATTTCAAGAGCCTGCTCAACAATACATGCATAGGCTTTTAGCCTATACTTTTTCTGGTAGAGTAGCAAATGTGGCTCTTTTAAATAAGGCCGAGAGTTACTTTCTTTGGTGCATGTTAAAGGGTCTTAAAGTTAACTTAGGATATTGGTTGGCTTCCCAATTTAACAGCGTAGGAGATTCTAAAAGGCTTTTGATTCTTGGTTCTATGATTACTGCTTTAGTTGTTCATGCAGGTTAGTTAGATCCAAATGATACGTTACTTCAAGTGGCAGGGCAGATGAAACCACTAGACATCCGGTCATTAATTCACCAGAATCTTATAAGGCAGAATGACGATGGAACATACAGTTTTCAAGGTCCAAGACCTTATAAGAAGAGGGTCAAAGGATACTTCCACCTGTTCATGAACAAGAAGATGACGATGTGGGGCAGTCACATCTAGCCTCCGAACTACTCACTGATCTACGAAACCAAGTTTCACAATTGGCTTTTGATCAACACCAAATGCAGCAAAACTAAGCTCAGATGATAAGTCAATTGCAACAAGACCAATTTCGGATGGAGCAAAATCAATTGGCATTTTATGCACACATGGGTTTCAACCCCCCTTTCCCACCATCGCCACCACCACAATAAGCCACCATAGCTTTTGATGCTCAATAACTTCAGGGGAGTATTTGTTTTCCTTTGTCTTTAAAATTTTTAAATATTGAGCATTTGTGACATTGGGGACAATGTCCCATCTAAGTGTGGGGGGTGTTTAGGAAGTTGATTTTATTTCTTATTTGTTTGATTTGATCAAATTTCTGCAAAATCTTATTCAAGATGATCTTAGTTCACTACTGACCATGTGTTCTTTCTTAATTGCCATCTATGAAATTTATGATCTTCTTATACTCATCCTCGAACTGAATTTATGATCTTCTTATACTCATCCTCGAACTGAATTTATGATCTTCTTGTATGCGAAATTGTTTTGAATTTTCATCTTGATGCTTATGATTATTGAATTGAATGGACAAATGCATAGATTAGCACATTACACCCTTATGAGATTTGAACCTAATGAGCATTCATTACATCATGCTCTTTATTCCTTTATGTGTGATTGAAATGCATAGTTAGTAATTCTAGAACTTTCCATGTTATACATGTCTCTATCAACCACTTTGATAAATATGGTGCATTGATAAAAAATAAGAGCATTAGGATTAAACCATTTGAATTTTACCCTTTTTTTCTTATTAACCTACCCTTTATTAGACCCTTAGTGAACCCCCTTTGAGCTTTAAGCCTTTTCTTTGTTTTTAAACCACATTACAAGCCAATGAAATCCCTTTTCTTGTTTTTATCCAAATGTATTTTTGAACCTTGAATTGAAAATTATTTGAACTTAGATATAGGAGACTTGAATTCATTAGGAAAAAGATTGTTTTGTATGACCCATGTTCGTTAATGATCGATTCTTCCTTGATGAAAAGAAAGAAGATTTGAACCTTCTAAAAAAATAAAAGAAAATAATAATAATAATAATAATAATAATAATAATAATAATAATAATAATAAGGGAAAATTCACAACAAAAAGAGAAGGAAGAAAAGCAAGAAGAATGATTGAATTTCAAGTAAGTCTCTTATGTTTATGTTTAAATTGATTATTCCAATTCCCTTAAACCAAAATAGCCTTAACATACCTTACCCAAGCCCTATCACACCCTTTTACGCTCTTAATTTATGTATCTTGTTCCATTGAAGGAGGAAGAGATGTGATTTAATGGCAAGCTTATGGTAAGAACTTTCTATGCATTGACTTGAGTGATCAAATGATAAACCGAAACACTTTGAGTGTAAATAGTGAAACCTTTGTGAGGGTGCTAAGATCTATGTGTTTTAAGTTTGATTTGATTATCATTATGTGTTATTGGTGAGAATTCACATGAACTTAATATTTTTATGCATGCTAAAATGTTTTGGATGGGTTGAAGTTGAGCATAAATGAATGGACGGTTATAAGTTTGAACTAATGTTTGCTTGAGGACAAGCAAGGTTTAAGTGTGGGGGTATATGATAAGTCATTATTTATGCACTTTATTTACCTTGTTTTTCTATGGTTTTGTATGAATTTTATACTTAATCTATGGATAATTGATCATTCTTGAATAATTGTAGCAATTCATGGAATTGATGAATCAAAGGATGATTTAGATGGATTTTGGAACAAGGGAAATCATGTGGAAGAAGTGAGAAATGATGAATGCGAGCCAGGTCAGTGCTGGGTGCAGCCTTAGTCGAGACTCTCGCCTAAGGATCCCTTCATTGCGCAGTTCTCAATCAAGGTCAATGCTGGGTGCAGCCTTAGGCGAGACTCTCAGCTAAGGATCCCTCCACTGTGCAGTTTTCAATTTAGTGCAGAGCCGGATACAGCCTTAGGCGAGACTCTCGCCTAAGCATCCAATACGATGATTTTCACTCTCCTCTTTAGATTTGATTTTTTCAAATTACTTGGAAGACTTTTTATCGGATTATTATTTTAATTAAATGTAAGGACCTTAAGTCCAACTAGGAGTAGGGCTTTTATTCTATTTTTTTAGTTATAAATAGGCTCTTGAAGATCTAAGTTAAGGAGAGACTTTTGATTAGATTTTCTTATACAAATATTTCACTGCTTTTACCCGATATTCATGGGTTGCTAAACTCTCTTTCCAATCTAAGGATAATTGAAGATTTGGTTTATAAGTTGTGAGATCTAATTGTTCTTATTTATTTTCTTTAATCTTTTCTATTCTTATAATTTCTGCACTTCATTATTATTATTGTTTTGTGGTTGTTTCAATAAGAAGTGGTAAGTAACAAGATTAATTGCACTTCTCGTTTTTAGTTTTTGTTATGTGATTATAAAATCTGATTTAAATAAACCTGCATGTGTGTTTGTTAATTAAAATTGATAGTCTCTTTAGTGTTCAATGCTATTGATAAATTAAATCCTAAGATCGTATTTAGGGTTGTTTATTGGTAAGAGCAGCAATTAGAGAACGTTTCCTGATTGTCGAAGCGGTAAAAAGAGACAGGTTGTTAGATCGTACCAATAACCATAACCAGTTTAGTTGGGATTAAGAAAAATTATCTTGTGTCAATGATCAACTTACTGAACCAAATCTGAAAATTACTCCTTGGGTTGGATTTCTCAAATTATTGAATTCTTCTACTCAATTTTGTTTTCTTTTTATTAAGTTTTGTCATTTTAGTTAATCAATCTTTCAAACCCCTCTTGTTTTATTTTTCTTTTATTTGCAGAAAAGTAAATCGGAATTAATCAATCTCTCTTCGGACACGACCTTGCTCCCTAAACTACTAATTATTTATTTGAGCAAGTTATTTAATATTGTTGGATTCTGTAACCATCACATTTATGAGTCTCATATGATGATTCTGTATGATTCTCAGGCCTATCTCTGCGTCCTCCAGCCCGTGATCTAATTCCTCACGTAAACCAAACATTAAGCCTTAACTTTATTAGGTAAACTCCGTCTACAACCAGACAAGCACAAACATTTGGGATGTAATCTTATCCTTATTATTGACACTGATAGTACTAGACAACCTTCGATCTGATACTATCTTAAACTGTAATGACCTGTGACCTATAAAAATTCGAAAAAAAAAAATTTTGAAACTTAATCCCTTTATTCACTTAGGTTTTATTCATGTTCAGTGTCAATTCATTTTCTTACTTCTTTATCCGTAATTATAATTGAGTTTCACATTTGGATTTATATGGCCGATAGAAATTTCAGCAGCATAACGACATATATAAAAGCCTACCCACCTGAAAATTTTCTCATAATATCAACCCTAGCTATCCACAACTATCAGACATGCTTCCCAAGTCATATCATCAAATCATTCTACATATTCCAAAACACGTCTAGTTACTCCTAAAAATCAATCCTTAAAAATATTTCATTTATCCTTATACAGATTACATCCCGACACATTACTTTTAATAAATGTCTGTGCATACTACTGGTCTAGTAAAGAGATAGAAATGTATACCTCACGAATGTACAAAGGTAGCCTAGGGAAACTCCTATCCGCCAGCCTACGTCGTCTACACAGCAATCATCAACTGTGGTTTCACTACACACATCTGTGAGGTGAAAGGGTGAGTTTTCGGGGAAAAGTCCAGTAAAAAATGCATTTAAAATGATCATAGTGTTTTAAGACATACAGAGTACCTAATAATACCAAAATGTGGCATTTCTTTACAAATATTGCATCACTTTCAAAACGCATATCACGGAAAACACATTTAATAGAGACTGTTTCAAAATAAGAAAACCTTAGCAGACTGATCAGAATCTTTCATGATATACAGAACTTCAAAAATATAGCTGAGCATGAAGTATGTTTCGAAAGATCAAATATCCCAAACAAAAATCATATCAAATAGAAATCAGAACCTTTCAAATCATACAGGACTTCAAAAGCATTGCTGAGTATAAAACATATTTTGAAACATCAACATCTTAAAACAGAGATCATGTCAGATTAAAATCAGAACCTTTCAGTTCTTACAGAACTTCAAAAGCATTGCTGAATGTAAATCACATATAAAAGAATCAAATCTTGAAACAGAGTTCGTTTCGGATGGAGACTAGGCTAGCTCATGTAATCGTCATATGGAAATAACATATTCATCCTCCGTAGAGGGAAAATCATAGACATGGCCATGACAAGGCTGTAGACGTGATCAGGGTCGTACAGCAAAACAGATGCACCTGGGCCCTTTGGCTACCTTACCTGACTCAAGAGGTCTTTCTGGCTAGTTGGGCCTTTTTTGCTACCTCACCCCACTTAAGAGGTCTTTCTGGTTAGCTGGCCTTTTGGCTAACTCACCCCACTTAAGAGGTCTTTCTAGTTAGCTGGCCTTTTGGCTACCTCACCCCACTTAAGAGGTCTTTCTGGTTAGCTGGCCTTTTGGCTACCTCACCCCACTTAAGAGGTCTTTCTGGCTAGCCTCATATCATGTGGCAATCATACACACCTGGACCTTTTGACTACCTCACCCCACTTAAGATGTCTTTCTGGTTAGCCTCATCCCAGGTAGCAAACATATACGCCACAAAGGCGAGCATGACAATTATGCATTGACCGTGTGGCACTTTGCATTTGTAGGACCTAAGAGGTGGCCCCCACAGTCACACAGACTTGTGTGGCACTTTACTCCCACAGAACCCCACGATCGCATATCATTAAACGTTGCCTTTGTCTCATAACAGAGTTTTCAAAATTTATCTTGGGCTTCATAAGTCTTGTGAGGGCCTGGGCCTTTTGACTACCTCACCCCACTTAAGAGGTCTTTCTGGCTAGTCTCATCCCAGTTGGGCCTCACTCACATATTAAAAATTTATAAACCGAATTTCAAATCAACTCTCTTTTGCGGTTGAAAACTCTTTCATAAAATAGAGAAACTGTGCTCATATAACAAATTCCATTTCTCATAAAGTATGTAACAAGTTCATGCATAAGTCAAAATCATATCAATTCGTTCAAGAAACAAAATCAGAAGACATGCTCACAGATTTGGAGGCATGCTCGAAACTCATGTATTTAAATTCATCAGTCTTTCTTTCAGTTTCAGAAACATGACAAGATAAGGCTGAGACTCAATAAAAGTTGGGCTTGGTTTTGTTTAAATATTAAATTGGACTAAAGAACGAACACTTGGTATAAATTCTGATCATTTACTACAATATTGTGTAACTCAAATATTTTCATAAATCCAAGTTTAAGGGAAAGGAGGATATTATTACCATTTTAAATTACACCTCTTACCTCGTTCACCTAATGGTAGCGAAATTCTACCGGGTCTCAAAAATGCCTCGTTAAGCGTGTCAAGTTCCCGAGCTATTCAAAAAAAACTTCAATCATCACGTATAGGTCATTATTATTCAAACATATTCAAATATACATTTACTTTTCTAAAAATGATAATTTTTGACCTTTTCGTCAACTTTGTTCATTTTCTTGTTCCTGCCGATTTAAGCTCTGGTTTAAGCCATTTTTACAAATTTACTATCCTAATTCCAAATCCATCATCAAGATAGCCTAAATATAACTTCCACATATTCCATTCCTACTCATAAAACATCCATATTATCGAAACTTACACTTTTCGATTTTACCGAGCTTTAAACCGGTCTCTTAATATTTTTCTCTAATATTTATTCACTTAATACAATCTTCATACACCTTACTACACATTACCCTTGCTGGCCGAATCCTTAAACCGCCTCAAAAATTCATTTCTTCATTTTCTTTTAACATCATCATCATCCAAAGAAATTTCTAGCATTAACACTATTCATCATCTTCATCTTCCATCATTTATTTTTATTTTTATTTTTATTCCACTCAAAACATTCCAGCATTTCTTCTAATCTATTTACAGCAGAAAAGCATCCATTATACAACTCACATTTGCCCCCAAAACATATTAAAATCCAACCACATTACATCAAAATCCCAAAGAATTCACTTACCCGAACAGAACAGTTTTCTGTCCAGGACTTCACTTCGACTTTCCATTAGCAAATGAGCTCGATTTTTGCTGGATATTTTATATGTTGTCGAGGGTCAAGTGGCGAAGATTGTTTCCTCTAATGGCCATTTCCTATTTCTGCCTGGAAGGGCCCCGAAAAAATTGTACAATCTCGATGAATAGTACCACTTATGGGAATGAAGAAGAGAGGAAGAAGCGGTTGGTTCTCTCTGGCTGGTTGGGTAAATTGAGTGATTCCAGAGGCATTGGTTAGCTGACTTAATGATCTTATGATCTGGAGCAGATGGGAGGCGTTGGATGAGAGGAAGGTAATCTAATCCAAGGATTCTTATGAGTGGTCTGCAGACTTGGGCTGGTAGATTTCATGCCCTATTTTGTAAATTTCCAAAAAATATTTCTTGTCCAATTTCTCTCAAATTTTCACTTCTCTAATATTCTATCATGTCTTTAGAATCTCACATAAAAATTTGGGGTCACTTATTTAAGAAATTTTTCCAAAATCGAGCCCTTTTCCTTGATTCCGTCAAAACCGAGCTAAACGGTTTAATCTCACTAACTCACTTTAAAAATTCATTTAAATGCCTAAACCTCCATATTTCCACTTGATTTAATTTTTCCAAGTTAATTTCACCTTATACTATCTTTCTATGGTCTTAGAATAATTTTCTTGAATTTTTATAATTTATTCCAATTTATTTTCTTAACTAGGCTCATTTTTCCGGTTTAATACAAAACTCGAATTTTACTAATTTTTTCACTTCCAATGACTTAGTATTCACTCCTAGACATCATTTCAAGTATAACCATATAATTATTAATATAATCTCGAGCTTAAGGTCTTACCTCGAATTGCGAGCCACCGAGCCCCACACTACTAGTCCAAGTGCCTCGGTCTTAGTTGGGCCTGCATAGCATTATTCTGAATTTTCTTAGTCACTTTTAAATTCTTTAATCAAAAATATAGTGAGAAGATCTAGGTTTCGCAATTTGACTGACAAAACTATGTAGTGAGAGAAACAATGTTAATTTTATTTGTTTCATGCTTAAACAAAAGTTCATGGTCAGTAAGTCTCTCAGTTAGTTCTACAAATGTAATGGAGGTGTCACTAGCGCGAATTGCAGCATTGATTTCTTTTTATTTTGGACGAGACTGGTTAGTATTTTGATCACTAACTCATCATTGTTTACTAGTAAACTTGCAATTGACAACTCATCAATAATAGTTTTAATTTTCCCTAAGATACTCAGCAACTGATTTTAAGTCTTTGGTGAGCATGGCTAGGGGGCATGCAAGCCATAGATGCGTATTTTGAAGGCAGTGGCAAAGGTAGTGGAGAGGCGCTCCTAAACCTCTTGTACTATGGTTTCTGTCATTATTAAAGTGGCAATGGTGAAGTGGGCAGACGTCATTATAGCATTACGTATGAGACTATTTTGGCAAATCTATAGTTTGTATTTATATTACTTTATGTCAGAAGGACAGGTGGTGGAGCCAGTGAACCCCATGAGATTATATCCGCTCAATAAGGTAAAAAGTTTGGCACGCAAGATTGGATACATATGATTGTTGGTCAATTTGATTGGTAAAGAAATAGTCTTGATGGAGATAAAAAAGCATGATGGATTAAATGTGTTGTTGATAATAACCCATTGAGTAAACACCATAAATTTTATATATTTAAATTTATCTATAGATAATAATGTAGCTATTTAAATTAGAGGTGCGATTTTATTGTGAGATTTGAAAAAATAAATTAAATAATATACATTAACCCTAAAAAAAAAACAAAAAGAGGTATATATATATATATATATATATATATATTAGTGTATATCAAGGAATATATTATATATATACATGACCGAGAGCCATTGAGTAATATATATATATGAGGATATATTTATATATCTTATATATTCATAAGAGTACTTTAAGGGAAATAGTGGCCATCCGAGGACAGTTTTTGCAAGGCATAAAGGAGAGAATAAAAATGAATATATGTGTTGGATACATTAAGGGAAGGTAACCGGAAGTCTCAAGGCTGCTTGGGAGGCATTGTCCAATGGTAGAAGATGTTAAATATATAAACGGGTACCCTTTAACCTGTTGATTTGGTGAAAATGGATCGGAGCTTAATGTTGCAACAAGAAATGACAGAGGAGGCAGATTTGTGAGGGCAGTAACACGACCGGTTAGGTAGAGAAGGAAATATGGAAGACTGAAGCTAGACGGAATAGATAAGCAAACCGGAAAGTGATTTCTGCTGCAGTAAACTACAGCAGAAAACATGAGAGAGGGATAAGAAGATGGCAGTAGGTTGAAAGGATAATGATGCTGGTTCAGAAGAAAGGAGGAGACGTGAGGGAAACAGAGGAGCAAGACTGATCAAAAACTGACATGTATAGTCTGAAATAAGGACGACAAGCTGGAACGTTGCAGTAGATAAAAATATATATAAGATGGCAATAGGCCTGCAACTACAAGAGAAGGGAGAGAAGGAAAAGAAGCAAGCATGTGATCGTTGTTTACAGTAGTGAAGGAGTAGGAGAGTAGGCTGTTTGGCTACTGCTGCAAATGACAGCATAGTTATTGAGGGATGGCAGGTGTTGTCCTATTGACTGAACATATACATGGAAATAGTATATAATAATAAGGAAGAATAGGGGTTAGTGACCGGTAGTGAAAGGAAAGATGAGAGACACGAGAAATGAGGAAACTGAAGCTGGAATGGCGCCTGCTAAACTTACCGCATTGGTGGACAAAACACGATGGGAAGCAGTTCAATAATTTCTTAAACACGAAAAGAAAATGTAGGAATAAGGCGGGAATAAAGAAAGAAACAGATAGACTAAGCTAATTGTGAAAGGATCATTATAAATAGAGCAATAGAGCTAGAGGACACGAAGTGTAAAGTGTCTACCTTCCCTTCATTTTTGCTTCAGAAGGTTGTCATGTGATAAAGGATAGGAAACAAGTTTGCAAACTAAGTGCCAAGAGTGTGGGGGGTGAGGGGTAGAAACAAAAGAAGAAAGGCAAAAGTAGTGCAAGAGATGGCAGTTGTGATGAACGTGACCATGAGTTTTGAGGCTGTCATAAGGCATGGAACGAAGTGAACAGAAGCAGAAACACAACCAACTAGAATATGACAGAAGTGAAAGGAAGGAAGAGGGAAGGAAAACGTGAGTGACATCATCTGATTTTCTAAGTGGTTTAGGAACTTAGATAACCGGGATAAGGGAAAAGAAAAAGGAAAATTGAAAGGAGCTAGTGGAACCGAAGCAAGAACTTGTTGAATGAAGGTGAGCTGAGTCCGGGTGGTTGAAACAATCATAGAAGACTTTTAAAGAACTGAAATAATAAAAGGAAACATAGGCTAAAAGAGTGCAAGCTCTAAAGGAAACAAACTTGCAAGAACGGACTGACTAACTCTCCTACGGGCGTGTAGAGGAAATTACCGACTTCCACTGGTGGTAAGGAAAATTGTTATGAGCTATTAGTGATATTTACATATATTTTCTATAGAATTGTAGATATAGAATCCTAGATCGATTTTATAGTAATTGAAATCACAGAAAACTCTAGACCAATTTTATAGTCTCGAAGCTACTGAAAAGCTTTAGCCTCAATTAACAACCTATCCTTACCGATATAAAATTTAATTTATTATAGATATCAATATAGTTTTGATTATTGATTTTAATCAAAAAAATCCCTAGCATTAATTTCCACATTTGGACACTAGGATTCTTAAACGAAAAAGGGTATGCCAACCTCTTTTTGAATTATTTATGTATCGAACTGAATTTATAATTGATTTAATGAAAATGATCTGCTTATAAATTAGTACTGATAAAATGTGCTTGAGCATATGTTGACAGTGTGCCATATAGCCTAACTTGCATTGGCTTTTGAGGCAAAGACAATAATTAATCATGCTACATTGTTATTGTTACTGAATCGTTATTGTTATTGTGGTCCATGGAATACGATGTATCGTGCATCACGCATGTAAGTACGTAATACCGTGCTATCGGTCTTCAGACATATTGTATTGTGAGCCATTTGGGTAGCTGACCACTCCCACGATGATTGACATCCCAGCACACCTGATCAATGATACTCAGAGTCACCAACATTGGCCAATTGTCATACTAATTATTTTTATAGCATATTCTGTCTTGTCTCGTCCATTTGATTTACCAAATTGACCATATGAACTATATTATTGTATGAAAATCGTTTATTCTACCGTATAAAGTTTTAGAACCTATATTTATTGCAGTTCAATGATTATACTATTGCTATTGAAATTGTTATTGATTTTCAAGTATGATTTTACTGGAGTGCTCGGTATATTTTTTATAATAACCCGATTATGCAAATATGTAGATAGTGTATTTATCTATCTGCTACATATTTTTCTTACTGAGCACGTTGAGTTCACTCCTTATTTTTCCCCACAGAGCCTCATCAATAGCTGAACCACTTTTGTAAGTAAGGTTCTTTTGCATAGCCATACTTCCACAAAGTAATCTGCTACGTTAAAGGTATACGCAGATTTAAGTATTCTTTTGTATTTAAAATTTTTGTAAGTACAGTAATGTACAGGAAAAATAATTGGGGAACGTGAAAGGTGATTATTTTGTAAAAAAACAATTATGCTAATAAATTGGAAAGCACCTTCATCGGTTTTGTTTAAATTTGTCACCAAGAAATGTAATTGAATAAGCGAATTCATTGTTTTGATCCATTATCGACTCGTAGCCTAACCATATTGTACTGTAAAAATGGTCGTTATAGAAGTTGGTATCAGTGCCTAGTTGGCCTGATATGAGTCGATATTAGGAGTAAAAGGATATCTGAAAAGTTCACATCCTCAACATTACTGTACATTGTTTAGATACAAACGAGAATACCTGGTTGTGTTTTACTGATAAATTGTGTCATTGAATGAAGGAAAACTTATAGATATGACTAGTAGGTATTACAACCATAAAAGTAGACGAGGGGAAATCATTTCTCAAGGCCATAGAGATAGGCCCGGGAGATATAGTGAATCCTCGATTGACCGTGCACCTCATAGTTCAATTGAAAATTCTAAAACCCATTTTGCAAGATTAAAGTAGAGACAATGATGATATTATTTAATTAGGTAATGGCGCACATTGATAGTTTGCATGGCATGGCTGGACCTTTTATTTTTACTGTGTCATCACTACCCCCATCTACACAAATTAATCTCGAACTGTCATCTATCTAATCACACGTAGTATCACAACCCTTAGCAGAGCCTCAAACGGCCCTATACCAGCGTAATAGTAAGAATGATAATTTAGGGCATGACTATGATTTAGAGAGAGATTGAGGTAGTTTTGAAAGTTAGTCCACTATTATTTACTGAAGTCAAGAATCCAGTTACAATGAAAAAATGGACTAAAGAATTGGAGAAGTTATATGAATTCTTAAGAAGTACTACTATAAAGAAGGTATCTTTTGCAGCATTGATATTAAAATACGAAGCCAAACCTTGGTGGAAATTCCCCGATTTATTCCGAGGACTCGACATTAGAGAGTTACATGGGATGTGTTTTTAGATACCTTGACGAAAATAATCCCGAACATGGCACAACAACAATTACAAATGAACTTTTTGAATCGGACATAAGGTAACAAGTCCAAGAGTGAATATGAATTAAAATTTATAATTTTGGGGAGGTATAATCTAAAAAAGTTGAGTGACGAAATGAAGAAGGTAATCTGAGCTAGGCTGCCTTTATTTTAATGTTATTACTCATAAGGAGGCAGCGCGCAAGATGCAACTGTGTGATTATGAGATGTATGTCTCTGAAAATTACTAAGAAAAAGGGAAGGTAAAGAGCGTGACAGAAAGAGATCTACTGAAGAAAGAGTGATAATGAAAGAGTAAAGTCACTGTAACTGGAAGAATGAATTATGGAACCAATTGTATAAATAAAACTTTGAAGGCTTCATTGCTTACATGATTGATACAGATAAGGCGCGTCCGGAGTTAAGAGACATCCTTGTAGCCAAGGAGTTGTTCCCGATGTATTACCGGATGATTTACCAAGGTTACCTCCAAATAAGGAGATGGAGTTTTGTATCGATCTGATACCTAATACTGAGCCTATATCTAAACCACCGTACCGAATGACTACAGTTGAGTTAGAAGAATTGAAGAAGCAATTACAAAAATTGCTAGATAAGGGGTTTATCAGACCGAGTGTTTCACCATGGGGTGCACTAATGTTGTTCATTAAAAAAAAATGAGAGACTAAGGCTATGCATCGATTATAGATTACTCAACAAGGCGACCATCAAGAACAAATATCCCCTACCCTATATTGATGATCTTCTTGACCAACTACGAGGAGCACAGATCTTTTTCAAGATTGATCTGAGGTTAAGGTACCATCAGTTGAAGATCAGAAGTGAAGATGTACCCAAGGCAACCTTCAAGACCCAATACGGACATTATGAGTTTTTGGTTATGCCTTTCGAGTTGACGAATGCTCTTACAGCTTTCATGGCATTGATGAATGAAGTACTTAAGCCGTACTTGGACAGATTCTTCATAGTTTTTATTGATGATATTTTGGTATATTCTAAGTCTAGAGAAGAACATGAGCAACATTTGAGAATGGTTCTATAAACACTCAGGGAGAAGAAATTGTATGTCAAGCTCAGCAAGTGTGATTTTTGGTTAGATTAGATAGCTTTTTTGGGTCACGTGTGTCTAAAGATGGGGAGTCTGTGGGTCCGTCTAAGATCAATGCTGTAGTGCAATGGGAAATACCCAAGACTGTTATTGAGATTTGGAGCTTTCTGGATTTAACCGAATATTACAGAAGATTTGTCGAGGGTTCCTTTAAGTTAGCTGCTCTTCTGACACGACTTAAGAGAAAAAATGTAAAGTTTGACTAGAATGACTCGTGTGAAAGGAGTTTCCAAGAACTGAAGCATAGATTGACCACCGCACCTATTTTGACTATACCTGCTAGTTCGGGAGGCTTCTCGATGTATACAGATGCGTCTAGTTAAGGTCTAGATTGTGTGTTAATGCAGAATGTGAAGGTAGTTGCTTATGGTTCTCAACAATAAAAGACCATGAGAAAAACTATCCGACCCACGATTTAGAATTGGTAGCTGTAGTATTTGCATTGAAAATATGACGTCATTATCTGTGTAGAGAGAAGTTTCAGATCATAAAAGCCTCATGTATTTATTTTCGCAGTAGGAGTTGAATATAAGGCAAATGAGGTGGATGGAGCTTCTGAAAGATTATGACTGTGAAATCCTTTACCACACGAGAAAGACAAATGTAGTAGCAGATGCCTTAAGCAGGAAGAATATCGGGATGGTCTCGTATATGATGATTCGGGAATATGAGTTGATAGAACAGTTTACGAACCTCAATTTGGACATTGAACCATCTGACACGGCCAGTTATGGAGTGATAGCTAGCCCGAGAATAAAACTGGATTTGATTGAAAGAATTCGACATGCTCAACATACTAATTGATATTGTATAGATATGACTAGTCAGATCCAATTGGAAGCTGTGACAGATTTTAAAGTTAGCTCTGATGGTCTATTGAGGTTCAGAGTTTGAGTTTGTGTTCCTAATGATGCACAGTTGAAGAAACTGATATTGCTAAAAGCTCATTCCTCAAGGTATACCTTACACCCGGGAAATAATAAAATGTACCAGAATTTGTGGAAAGTTTATTGGTGGTCAAGAATGAAAAAGGATGTGGCCGAATTTGTAGCTCGATATCTTGTGTGTCAGCAAATTAAGGTAGAGCATCTGAAACCTGCAGGATTGTTACTGCCTCTACCAATACCAACATAGAAATGAGAGCATATCACCATGGATTTCATTATGGAATTGTCAAAAACCCGTAGAAACCATGATGCAATTTAGGTAGCAGTTGATAGATTAACGAAGTCCACTCACTTTCTAGCTATGAAGTCCACTGATACTTTAAGTACTCTAGCAGATCTATATGTGCGAGAGATTGTAAGATTACATAGCGTACCAGTGAGCATTGTATCTGATAGGGATTCCTGGTTCACTTCGTACTTTTGGAAACATTTCTAAAGAGCAATGGGAACCCAACTGAACTTTAGCATAACTTTCCATCCTCAAACAGATGGGCAATCAGAGAAAACTATTTAGACATTAGAGGATATATTGAGAGCATGTGCTTAAGATTTTAAAGGCTCATGGGATGACCATTTACCGCTAGCGGATTTTACATATGATAACAGTTACCACTTAAGTATCAGAATGGCACCATACGAAATATTGTATGGTCGAAGGTGTCGTTAGCCGATTAGATGAGAAGAAATGGGTGAAAGAAAGATATTTGCTCCCGATCTGGTTAAGCAAGCTTCTGAAGATGTTCAGTTAATTTATGAGAGGTTGAGAATAGCTCAGAGCAGACAGAAAAGCTACGCTGACCAAAGACAAAGACCTTTGAAATTTTCAATTGGAGATTCGGTGTTTCTAAAGGTTTCTCCTTCCAATGGTATAATGAGGTTTGGGGAGAAAGGAACATTAACTCCCTGTTATATTAGGCCTTTCGAGATCTTAAACCGACTGGGAGACAAAACTTACAGATTAGCTTTACCGCCAAAATTATCAAGTATCTATAATGTCTTCTACATTTCAATGCTACGCAAGTATCCTTCAGATCCAACGCATGTGATAAAGTATAAGCCGCTGGAGTTGAAGAAGGATAAGAATATGTGAAGAAGCCGATCCGGATACTGGACAGGAAAGAGAAAGTATTGCGGTCTAAGAGGATTCCTCTGGTCAAAGTTCTATGGCAATACCACACCTCAGAGGAGGTTACGTGGGAATTGGAGAGCTTAATACGAGAAAAATACCCACATCTATTTAAGGATGTATTTTCAAATTTGGGGACCAAATTTTCTAACGTAAGGAGAATGTAAACACCATAAATTCTATGTACTTGGACTTATCCATGGATAACAATGTAGCTATTGGAATTAAAGGTGTGATTCCTTAAATTAAAGATTTAAATTAAAATTGTATTGTTTCAT
This sequence comes from Firmiana major, assembly GCA_033439115.1. Taxonomy (NCBI): domain Eukaryota; kingdom Viridiplantae; phylum Streptophyta; class Magnoliopsida; order Malvales; family Malvaceae; genus Firmiana; species Firmiana major. Next base: position 7,457,543 of record CM065912.1, read on the forward strand.
TGTGGGATTTGGAAGAATAAATTAAATAAAATACATTAGCCCTAAGAAAAAAACAAAAAATGGTATATGCACACATATATATGTATATATGTATATATATATATATTAGTGTATCAAGGAATATACATATATATATATATATATGAATACACATACAGCTACATGGCCGAGAGCCATTGAGTAATATATATATATATATAAATATATATATATATGAGGATATATTTATATATCTTATATATTCATGAGAGTACTTTAAGGGAAATGGTGGCCACTCGAGGATAGTCTTTGCAAGGCATAAAAGAGAGAGTAAAAATGAATATATGTGTTAGATACATTAAGGGAAGGTAACCAGAAGTCTTAAGGCTACTTGGGAGGCATTATCTAATGGTAGAAGATGTTAAATATATAAAAGGGTACCCTTTAACCTGTTGATTTGGTTAAAATAGACCAGAGCTTAATGTTGCAACAAGAAATGACAGAGGAAGCAGAGTTTTGAGGGTAGTAACATGATCAGTTAGGTAGAGAAGGAAATATGGAAGATTAAAGCTAGATGGAGTAGAGAAGCAAACCCGAAAGTGTTTTCTGCTGCAGTAAACTGCAGCAAAAAACGTGAGAGAGGGATAAGATGATGGCAGTAGATTAAAAGGATAGTAATGCTGGTTCAGAAGAAAGGAGGAGACGTGAGGGAAATGAAGAACAAAACTGATCAAAAGCTTACATGTATAGTATGAAATAAGGATGACAAGTTGAAACATTGTAGCAGATAAAAATATATATAAGATGGCAATAGGTCTGCAACTGCTAGAGAAGTGAGAGAAGGAAAAGAAGCAAGCATGTGACCGTTGTTTACAGCAGTGAAGGAGTAGGAGAGTAGGCTGCTTGGCTACTGCTATAAATGATTGCATAGTTAATTAGGGATGACATGTGTTATTAATAACAACCACCAACTTAAGTCAAATCGGAATGATAAGGACCAACTTGAGTCAAACCGGAGTGATAAGGATAGTAGAGATAAGGTTGATAGGAGTAATAAAGAAGCTGATCAAGTCATGGTTATCATTCCTAATATAAAGGATCATACGAGTAATTTGAGGAGTTGTATTGAGACTCAATCATATCAAAGTGATAAGTTAGTAAAAGAGCATCTATCTTCATCAATCAAGGAAAGTGATAGCATAAAAAGAGGGATTGATTGATTGAAATTTTATCTTTCCATTCTTTGTATCATTCTCTTATGTAACAATGCCTATAAATATAATAAGACTTGGACTCTTTTCTTACGTTAAAAAATAAATAAAAGTTACTTTTATAAAATCTTGTTCAATTTCTTTTTATTTTATTTTATGGTATCAGAGCCTTTGTGGGACAAGAGAGTTCCATACTACAGAATAATGGCTTCTACAATTTCTTTGAATGTTACCAACTTTGTCATACTCAAACTCACCCCAGAAAACTATCCTTTATAGTGTGAACAAATCTTGCTCTTGCAGAAAGCCAAGACATGGTTGGACTCCTCATGGGTGAAACAGAGAAACCATCCATGTACAAAAACAACACTACAATAGAAGAAACTTCAACCAATGAAACAAAAGCACTCTCAGAAGAATATCACAAATGGCGGAAAGAAGATCGTCTCCTACGGGGATGGATTATTGGAACACTTACCAAAGAAGCTTTAGGTCTTGTTATTGGCCATGAATCATCGCAATCAATTTGGAATGTCTTGAAAGAAGCATATGCTCAAGATTCACAAGAATGAGAATTTACTCTTCGACAACAACTTACATATCTCAGAAAAGATCCAAATTAGTCATTGGCAAAATATTTGAGTAAGTTTAAAAGTATTTGTGACAGTTTTGCAGCCATAGGGAGCCATGTACCTGATAAGACAAAAGTCTACTCTTTGCTTGCCAATCTTGGTTAGAAATATGAATATTTTACAATGGCAATGCTCAAACCTCCCATGCCGTCTTATTCCAAAGCTGTGTCACTCCTACAAGGTTTTGAACAACGAAACACATGGGCTGAAGCATCCAACTCACCGACATATGCCTTTTATGGACAACGCAACCAAAACTAGCAGTAAACTTACAACAACAACAATCGTCACAACAGTCAATTCTCCTCAAATGTAGAGGTTTTCAAGCTACTAACAATAATTTTCAGTATTCAAATCATGCAGGAAATAATTCACAATAATCACTTAGAGTGAACAATCACACTCCACGACCACCACCACCTGGTCAACGATGAATGACAAGCACAGAACGAGAAATGTATAAGAATGAACACTGTCAGCTTTGCGAAAGACTTGGACATATTGCCAAAATTTGTTGGAGCCTACCAAATCAACCAGTGAACAATGAGGATCTACCTCAAGCTCTTGCTACCCTTACCATGGATACTGCAGTCCCAGATGTCGAATGGACAACTGACATTGGAGCCTCAAATCATATGACTGCGCACTCATGTATGTTACAAAATCTTAGAAAATATGTTAGTCATGATTCAATCTTCATTGGTGATGGTTCACCTTTAAAGATAGATGCAGTTGGGGATGTTTTAGTTTCTGACGGTAAGAATGATTTATTTCTTCATGATGTCCTACATGTACCTCAATTAACTCTTAATTTACTCTCTATTAGTCAATTAACGTCACAATACGCTTTGAATTGTGAATTTACTGACAAGTTATTTTGCATTAAGGAACGAGCAACAGGTCGAACTCTGGTAGTGGGACAACGTAAGGGGGACCTTTATGTTCTATCGAAACTAAAGGAAGTACACTTCTCCAATAGATAAAACTCAGGGACTGAAGAGTTGTGGCACCAATGTCTTGGACATCCACAAAATTCAACTGTTCAATTATTACGTACTAAGAGTTTAATTCATGTTAGCTCCAATAAAAAAGTAGACACTGTATGTGAAAGTTGCCAATTAGGCAAACTTAGCAAATTACCTTTTAGTTCATCTCATTCTTCTAGTACTGGTATTTTTGAAAAAGTCCATTGTGATATTTGGGGACCAGCCCCTATTTTATCTCTTGGTAAATTTCGATACTATGCATGTTTTATGGATGATTATTCTCATTATGTTTCGATAATTCCTCTTTGTACCAAGTCTGATTTTATTGATGTTTACCAATCCTTTGAAAGCTATGTGCAATGTCAATTTGATAGAAAAATTAAGATTTTTCATTTTAATGGTGGCAGTGAATATGTAAATAAAAGACTATCTCTACACTTTCAGCAATAGGGAATCATTCATCAGCTTTCTTATCCTCATACACCTGAACAAACAGGCATTGTTGAACGTCGTCATCGTACTATCAAAGAACTCGGGATGACTATGATCTTTCACAGTGGAGTACCTAATTTTCTATAGGTTAAAGCCTTTACTACATCAGCCTTTTTAATCAATCGTTTGCCTTCTTCTTCTCTTAATTTTAATTCTCCTTATTTTTGTTTACATGGTGCTCATCCTAACTACTCTATTTTACGTGTGTTTGGGTCAAGATGTTACCCATATGCATGGGACACCAAGAAGAACAAATTTGACCCTAAAACAATTCCTTGTGTGCTTGTAGGTTACAACGATAAGCATAAAGGGTACCCGTGTTTCGATTCAAAAACTCACAGAATGTTTGTGTCTAGGCATGTCGTGTTTGATGAGAACATGTTTCCTTACAAGACAAAAGAGTCATTGTTATCTTCCAATGCTAGCATAACAGATTTCCTAGATGCCCCGCTTCCTACATTAACGACTTCAACATCTCCATCCACAGCCATGGACTTAACACATATCCCAATACCAACCCATGTTTCAAGTTCGTCGTCATCTATAACAGAACATACCAACTTAGATGTGTCATCTGAGTTGCTGTCAAAACATGCTCATAATCACACATCCAACAATGCTGACCTCGACATCTCACCATAAGAACATGACTCAACCTCTTCCACATCTCTTCCCATTGAAGATAACCATTCGGTGAGTATAAATCCTACATTTTCTCATTCTTCTGAACAGGTTCAGTCAACATCTCATTCTATGATTACAAGAGCAAAACATGGGATGTACAAGCCTAATCCTTATTATGCATTAATTCTTACCTGTGGTGATATACTAAGTGAGCCACGTCAAAACAACCCTTCAACATGCTGGGTGGAGGCAAGCCATGCTTGATGAACTTGATGCATTGCATCAAAATCAAACATGGACCTTAGTTCCCAGAGAATCTCATATGAATATTGTCGGATCAAAATGGGTCTTTAAAGCTAAATTAAAAGCTGATGGCACACTTGATAGGCTAAAAGCTAGACTCGTTGCAAAAGGGTATCACCAAGTTGACGGTATCGACTATATCGAAACTTTTTCTCCCGTCATAAAACCAGGTACTATTCGCCTAGTTCTTAGTTTAGCTATGGTTCGACGATGGGATATTAGACAGCTTGATGTTAAAAATGCTTTCCTCCATGGTTACATAAATGAAGATATTTATATGGAGCAACCACCAGGTATGTATAATCCAAAGATTCAATCTCATGTTTGTAAACTTCAAAAAGCTCTTTATGGCCTTAAACAGGCACCAAGAGCTTGGTTTGATCGTTTTAGTGCCTTTTTGCTCAAACATGGTTTCTTCTATAGTCTTGCTGACCCATCTTTATTTATTATGTACTCGGCGCATGACACATTAGTCTTACTCCTTTATGTTGATGATATGTTGTTGATAGGATCTAATGCAAAGTTACTTACTGACTTTATCACAATTTTACATTCTGAATTTGCCATGAAAGATCTTGGACCCGTACATCATTTTCTTGGTATAGAAGTTCAACGGTCTACTAATACTCTGCATCTTTCTCAGACTCACTATACTCGAACTATTCTTGACAAAGCTAAAATGTTGGATTGCAAACTAATGAATACGCCAATGGAGTCTAAGACCAAAGGTCTTAATGATAACACTCCCTTTTCTGAACCTACTTTTTATCGTAGCATTATTGGTGCTTTACAATATTTAACACTTACAAGACCTGATCTTTCCTTTAGTGTTAACTATGTTTCTCAATATATGCAATCACCAACTGTTGCTAGTATAAAAATGGTTCGACGTATTTTAAGATATGTTAAAGGTTCTATTACTTTGGGTTTGCATTTAACTGGAGACACTACATTTGATCTTTTTACCTTTTCTGATGCAGATTGGGCAGGTTGTCCTACTACTCGACGGTCTATAATGGGTTTTTACACGTTTTTGGGTCGCAACATTATCTCTTGGTGCACTAAAAAATAACCAAAAATCTCACACTCGAGCACTAAGGCTGCATATCGTGCTATGGCTAACACAGTAGTCGAATTAACATAGCTCACTTTTCTCTTACGTGATCTTCAAGTTCCTTAATCGCGACCACCAATTCTCTTTTGTGATAACTTGAGTGCTTTACACATGACTGTCAATCCTGTCTTTCATGCTCGTAGCAAACATATTGAACTAGACTATCATTTTGTTCGTGAGAGAGTTTCAATGGGACTCCTTATTACTCGACATGTCTCCTCTACTTTTCAGCTTGTGGACATTTTCACAAAGTCATTATGTAAGGCCACTCTACTTCATTTTCGTAACAAACTATGCCTCCAACCTCGGCACATTTTGACGGAGGGTAATAACAACCACCAACTTGAGTCAAACCGGAGTGATAAGGATAGTAGAGATAAGGTTGATAGGAGTAATAAGGAAGCTGATTAAGTCATGGTTATCATTCCTAATATAAATGACCATAAGAGTAATTTGAGGAGTTGTATTAAGACTCAATCATGTCAAAGTGATAAGTCAATAAAAGAGCATCTATCTTCATCAGTCAAGGAAAGTGATAGCACAAAAAGAGGGATTGATTGTTTGAAATTTTATCTTTCCATTCTTTGTATCATTCTCTTATGTAACAATGTCTATAAATATAATAAGATTTGGACTCTCTTCTTACGTTAAAAAATAAATAAAAGTTACTTTCATAAAATCTTGTTCAATTTCTTTTTTTTTTATTTTAGTTATCCTATTGACTGAACATGTACATGGAAATAATATATCATAATAAGGAAGAACTGGGGTTAGTGATCGGTAGTGGAAGAAACGGGTAGTGAAAGGAAAGATGAGAGACACAAGAAATAAGGAAACTGAAGCTAGAATGACGCCTGCTGAACATTACTGCGATTGGTGGACAAAACACGATGGGGAGCAGTTCAATAATTTCTCAAACATGAAAAGAAAATGTGGGAATAAGGCGGGAATAAAGAAGGAAACAAATAGACTAAAATAGTTGTGAAAGGATCATTATATATAGAGCAATAGAGCTAAAGGACTCGAACTGTAAAGTGTCTACCTTCCCTCCATTTTTGCTTATGAAGGTTGTCATGTGATAAAGGATAGGAAACAAGTTTGCAAACTAAGTGGCGAGAGTGTGGAGGGGTGAGGGGTAGAAACAAAAGAAGAAAGGCAAAAGTAGTGCAAGAGATGGCAGCAATGATGAACGTAACCATGAGTATTGAGGCTGTTAAAAGACATAGAACGAAGTGAACAGAAGCAGAAACACAACCAACTAGAATATGACAGAAGTGAAAGGAAGGAAGAGGGAAGGAAAACGTGAGTGACATCATCTGATTTTCTAAGTGGTTTAGGAACTTAGATAACCGGGATAAGGGAAAAGAAAAAGGAAAATTGAAAGGAGCTAGGAGAACAGAAGCAAGAACTTATTGAATGAAGGTGAGCTGAGTTCGAGTGGTTGAAACAATCATAGAAGAATTTTGCTGAACCGAAATAATAAAGAGAAACATAGGCTAAAAGAGAGCAAGCTCCGAAGGAAACAAACTTGCAAGAACGGACTCAGTAACTCTCATACGGACGCGTCTGACGACCATTGGTGGTAAGGAAAATTGTTGTGAGCTGTTAGTGATATTTACACGTATTTTCTGTAGAATTGTAGATATAGAACCCTAGACCGATTTTATAGTTATCGAAATTATAGAAAACTCTAGACCGATTTTATAGTTATCAAAACTACTGAAAAACTTTAGCCTCAATTAACGACCTATCCTTACCGATATAAAATTTAATTTAGTATAGATATCAATATAATTTTGATTATTGATTTTAATCGAAAAATCCCTAGCACTAATTTTCATATACTGCACACTTGGATTTTTCAACCGAAAAAGGGTGTGCCAACCTCTTTTTGAATGTACCGAACTTAATTTATAACCGATTTAATGAAAATGATCTGCTTATAAATTAGTACTAATAAAATTTGCTTAAGCGCGTGTTGACTGTGTGTCGCACGGCCTAACTCGCACTGGCTTTTGAGGCAAAGGCAATAATTAATCATGCTACATTGTTATTGTTACTAAATCGCTATTGTTATTTTGGTCCACGAGTATAATGTACCATGCAACACGCATGCGAGTACGCTGTACCGTGCTATCGGTCTTCGAACATATTGTATTGTGAGCCGTTTAGGTAGCTGACCACTCCTACGATGACTGGTATCCTAGTACACCTAATCAGTGATGCTTGGAGTCACCGACATTGATCAATTGTCATACTGATTATTGTTATAGCATGTTCTACCTTGTCTCGTCTATTTGATTTACCGAATTGATCGTATGAACTGTATTATTGTATGGAAATCGCTTGTTCCACTGTATAAAGTTTTAGAACCTGTATTTATTACAGTTTGATTATTATACTATTGATATTGAAACTGTTATTGATTTTCAACTCTGATTTTACTGGAGTGCTCGGTATATTTTAGATAATAACCCTATTATGCAAATATGTAGATAATGTATTTATGTATCTGCCACATATTTTTCTTACTGAGTACGTTGAGCTCACTCTTTATTTTTCCCCACAAAGTCTCATCAGTAGCTGAGACCACTTTTGTAAGTAAGGTTCTTTTGCATGGCCATACTTCCGCAAAGTAATTTGCTACGTTAAAGGTATACCCAGATTTAAGTATTCTTTTGTATCTAAAATTTTTGTAAGTACAATAATGTATAGGAAAATATATCTGGGGAATGTGAACGGTGATTATTTTGTAAAAAAACAATTATGCTGATAAATTAGAAAGCCCCTCCATTGGTTTTGTTTAAATTTGTCACCAAGAAATATAATTGAACAGGTCAATTCACTGTTTTGATTCATTATTGACTCATAATCCAACCATATTGTACCGTAATAAAGGTCGTTACAGTAGGAGAGGTGTGAGTAGAGAAGTTGTCTTTGGCAGCCATTGGAGTAACAGGGTGATTAAAAAAATGAAAGGATCTCCTAGTTAAAGCAATAGGCCTCTTGATACTTTGTAATGGTAATCTAATGAATGATATTTTGTATTGAATTCTCTATTGAATGACAGTATATATAGTACAAGGATTGTTCATTACAATAAATGATTCAGAAATTATAGGATAGTGATATACACAATATATAGGATTGATATTGATAGATTCTAAATCCTTGAATTTAGGCATTAATCACAGAGCTAAGATTCAACTTTATATTAGTAATTGGTTTCTTGAACCACGCATCTATCTGTTTTTCATAAAAACATCACCATTCTTTTCCGTGTAATATAATCAACTTTCGGTGGTTGTTTTAGAAGAAAAAGGATGATAAACTGAATGTTCAATGAATTTTAATTAATCTGGTATTGGAAAAAGAATGAAACCTAGATCTTATAATTTTTAATTTCAGAGATATCTTTATTTTTCAGTTAACTTAATGTGCTATTCTAAAAATCTAAAAAAGTCAATTTGGATAGTGATTTTTAGAAAAACTTAGCACTTTGGTTAATTAAAAATTTAAACGATTTCAGAAAATTTTTGAAATTGTAATGGTAAAGCCATATAGTGCAGTTTATTTGTTGTATCTTTGAGTATGTTTCTTTCCACTGATTTATAAACCTGTCTAGGATGCTTATTCCTGTTAAGGTTAGTGATACATGCAATTCATGGTTGTTTTCTGCCTGTTTTGTAGGGGAAAAAAATAAAGGAGAAAATTTTATCTATTTTCTACAGTGAATCAGATTGATGATTCTTTTCATAATCAAATAGCAGCACTTTCACGAGGTACAAATTTCATGCTTTTTTAAAGAAGACAATGTTCCATGTAAAATAGAAGAGGTAGTAGACATGATTTCCTTTTCTAAATTTGTTATTTTGTTTATTCATGTGTGTGTGTTTTTTTAAAAAAAAAAAAAATTGTTTTTTTGGCTTTCAATTTCTCAGGGTCTCTTTTTGAGTTCTATTTCGTTTACAAATAATATGGATACACTGGAAAGTTTAAATATCACACACATCTTAACTTTCACCTAGTTCATTAAAACATTCTCATAGCAATGACTTTGTGTACAAATTATACCAGGTGGCAAAGTTCTCTTTTAATCAGGTGATATAATCCAAACTAACATATCATGGAGCTCTGACTTTTAGTGTTGTGATTCGTTGGCATTTGTAGTTCAATTTATCCGTGGTTGTTTAAATCATTTGCATTTGTTCAGTGTGCTTATTATGACTAAACTATTGGCTTGATAATTACTGATAGGTTAGCTTTGCTAGAATGTTTTTCTATTAAATGAGTTTCCAACTAAGATCACAACAAACTATTTTTTACTTGAAATTCTATGATAATTTCCCAGATTAAGCTGTCTGTGCCGTATGGTTAACCTTCTCTTGAGTTGCCTTGATGCTATACAGTTTCAACCATGTTTTTCTCTTATGTTATATTTGATTTGTATATTTTTCTATGCTTTCTCAAGCTTCAGCATTATGATTTCTTCCCTCCATAAACAAGTTTTTTTAACACATTAACCTAGTATATTTCCTAATGCAAAGCAAATGTATCTCATTCTTATTAATGTTATAAACGATATAGAGCATCCTGAAGTTCCATTTAGGGATAACTCTTAAGATATTTTGTGCTATTTCAGGCTCGGACAAAGAAGACATAAACATAAGTTAGTACTTTGATGAATGCTTTGATTTCACAAATGAAGCAGAAAGACATTGTGGTAGTGTTGCAAAATCAAGAAGGCAATGTTTTTAGTGATCTTCAATTCATCTTTCTAACATGATTGTTCATACAGATATTTAATATCAACATGTGTTTAACATGATGACTTGCATTCAATATCCACGTTTTTATGTTGTGTTTCTGACTTGCCACATTCATGTGTTTCTGACTTGCCCATTATCTATCTAATGGGCAGTTTTTATTGGTAGAACCAGTTAATGAACCCAAAAATAAAGTATGAAATTTAACTCTCTAGGTTAAACTACGCAGCTCAAATCTTTCAAATGAATTATGTTTCAAAAATTAAGTGCAAGCCTTATGTTAAAAGCCTTAGTCATTGCTAGGTTATTTTGTCTTTTACAACTCAGTTACTAAAGTTTAAGCCTGTACTTCATCAAAACCAAGTCATAGGCTTGAGACTTTATGGTTAGCTCTCTGCTTATGTTTGTGTTGATGTTGACATCGTCTGAAGCAAATTTTAAGAGAAAATGTAAAGATGAATTTTAAAACAATGTAAGGGTGTCATAATTTCTATTACTGAGAACTCTGATTATTAAGGTAATTTCTTAGTGTGTTCTAAGGATTAGCAACTTGTATGCATCTATTAATATGATCTTTTTCTCAATTTCCCATGCTTAAACAACACATTTTATAAAGAAATTCTTTCAAGGTGCACGTTGCTTCTTTGAAACCATTATATGCCTAAAGCATATTGTAAATTTTCTTTTCCAAGAAAAGTTGTATCGTGCTTAAATTTTTATGTATGTAGTGCGGCCATTGTTGTTACATGTCTAATGAAAAAACATGGTATGAGCTTATCACAAGGCTTGGAACATGTGATGAGCAAACAACCACTGGAAACTCTTAATTTTAGCTTTATCCAACAATTGAAAGTGCTCGAAAAATCTATTCAAGGTGTATACTAATATTACTTTCCTTAACATTAGAGTTTTTAACTCAATAGATTGGAAATGTTATATAAATCAATATATGAAATCATATTAAGTTGTCAACATGAATTATACTTAACTCTTTTTTATTTAAGACAATGTGTTCTTTTAACTTTCATATCATTATATCTTTTCGAATGATTTTTTTTCAATTCTTTTTGTCTTTCTAAAGTCTTGACCATTTTTACATCAATTATGACCTCTACTCTTATCATTGAAATATCCATAAATTTACATCATATATATCCAAATTAACGTAAATAACTTTAACACATTTTTTTTTTATTGACGTGTAATTTGTTGTTAGCTAAATTGTAGATAAGCTATCCAAGATGGTGGGCTGGGTTCACTCTAAAATTTTCCAAAAGCGATTTTCAATATTTATGAGTGAGAAAATAACAATTTAATAAGGCTTCGTTTATTTTGCAAAAAAAAAAAAGACTTTCAGAATATCATTTCTATATTTTTTTTATATTTATTTTGACTAAAAATTGATGTCAACAAAAATACTCTTTGGTCAAAGAAAAATAAAGTCATATTTTTTATAAAATATCTTCCTCTTTTAAAAAAGAGGACGAATTTTTTTGAAAAATAACTTTTTATATGTTGAGCTACTTATTAAGCTCGTGAACATAGTTTTACTCTAATCGAATTTTAGATATTATTTTTTTAAATTTTAGTTTAATTTAACTTAACATAAAATGTTATTATATTAATAAAAATATTTAATTTTAATTAAAAATATTAACGTTAAAAGTTTTGATATTTAAATTTTAAATATTTTATTTTGTAATTAATAAACAAAATTTTTTAATATTTTAATAATAAAAAGAGAATTATATTTTTTTACTAATAAAATAAATCCTTTAGTAGAAGTAATATTTTATTATTTCAATAATTAATATTTATTATTATAAAATAATAAGAAATGTAAAAAAAAAAAACTTAGGCAATTAACAACCTATTTCCAAATAGATTAAAATAAGTAAAAAAAATCTTAAATAATAACAAGAAAAAAATAATGTTTTAAAAAGCTAATACATTGACGAAGTTACCAAGAGAAAACAAGCACACCTTATTTGGCACATGTTTACTTATGGGTAGACTGATCTTTGTGACCTTGTCTTTTAAGGAATGCTAACAATTCGGTCCGTGATTTGGTTTAGGAATAACGGAGTGAAGGTTATTTTGGGCCAAAGTTCTCTAGGGCCATAACCCCATACTTCTAGACACTAGCCCTAGTAATCTCATTATGGTACACCCTTCAGTTTCAAGACTATACGGTTCTCCCATCTGGACTCCAAAAATGTTGTGGAAAGTTCCTAGAATCAAGCTCATAACTCCATTCTAGCTGCCACCCCAAGTTCAAAGAGAATACTACTCTATGGAACTAAAACATATTTGGCAATGTTATCCATAGAAAAAGACTTCGAGCTAGATTTGATGGGATTCAAAGAGCTCTTTCAACCTCTCATAATGCTTGGCAATTAAAGTTAGAGGAAAATTTGAAAGTAAAATACCAAAACATGCTCAACTCGAAGAAGAGCTTTAGAACTTGAGTCCAGAGTTTATTGGATTACAGATGAGGATCGGAATAACCGATTCTATCACATGAGCACCATCCAACATAGGAGGAAAAAAAGATTTTGGTTCTTAGAGACTCAGTGGGAAGCTAGTTGAGTCATGCATTAGAAATCAAATCCACCATCTCAATTATTTCTCTTGTTCACTACAAAGTTGGAAGTCAGCTATATTTCTGTAAAACCCGAATTTATTTAAAAACACGAAATAAATTAGTATTTGTGAAGGGAAGTCAAGTTAAATTAATTCCGAACACGTGAAGGGCAAAACGGTCAAAAGACAGAAACTCGGTATAAATTCGATAAGATAATTTAATTATAAATAATGGATTTGAGAATTTTGATCAATAACGAAGAAATAGTTAAATTTCAGATTAAATTGATCATGATATGAATTTACTGGAATTAATCAAAATTTTCGCTCGGGACAATATCCCGAAAAAACGAAAAAAATATACCGAAAAAGTGAAAAAATAGATTAAATAAATTAAATAAATTAATTAGAATAAAATATAAATTTTTTAGATATTTTTGGCAAAATAATAATAAAATAATAAATATAATAATAATAAACTAATTTATTAATAATAATAAATAAAAATAATAATAATTGTAAAAAAAAAGGAAGGAATCAGAAACCTTAGTCGGGGAGAGAGAAAATAAAGAAAACCGAGGAAGGAGATCGCGCGTGGCCCGACCGACCTACGGCCACCGACGACTGACGACCCCGACGAAGGACCGAGGAGGAAGAAGAGAGGCCGGTGAAGTTGTTGGCACCGGCAACGCGCGTCAAGGACAGTCGAATCCGACGAACGGAGGAGGAGAAATCGACGGGAGAAAGGAGCTCGATCCCGGCGATCCACGGCTGCTGGGCGTGAACGGAGGCCATCGGTGTGATCGGGAGGATAAGCCGGTCCTTTTGAGACCGGTATTGGCCGGCGAAACTGCCAAAATTCGGTGGATCGAGGGAGAGAAGGTCGAGAGGGAGAAGAGAGGAACGGCGGCCACCGGCGGTGATTCGGTCCCGATCGAGGCCAGTCGAAGGTTGCCCGGTCAAAGACATGTCGAATGGAGCCAGAAACGAGACGAGAACCGACCGAAAACGCCGTGAACGGCGGCAGGAAGGTCTGAACCGGTACGAACCGGTTCAGCAAAGAGGTGAACCAGACTGAACCGGCTGAACCGGACCGGTCTGAACCGGGTTGAACCGGACTGAACCGGTTCAGCCAAGAAAGAAGGGAAAAAGGGAGAAAAAGAGAAAAAGAAAAAAGGGAAAGAATTTTTGGGGATACACCAGACTTCGGGTAAGTCGATACGAGGTCAAAAGTGACCAATTTGAATTTCGAGAAATTTATTTAAATTATATTTAATCGAAAAGTAACTTGGAATTAAATATTAATTGTGCAGTTTTACGACAAAGCCCGAATGAGAGCCGATTAAGCTCCGATTTTCGTATCCCGCATCATATTGGGTAAGTATATTTTAATTTCGATAATATGAGTCCTTTAATACAGAGTTTCGATTATTTTACGGAATTTATGGATTAATTATGTATAAAAAGGAATATTTATCGAAATTGCAACGTAATTATCGTAAATAGTATACGGGCTATCTAATGAGTTTGGAACGAAGCCCGATGATTATTGATAAGATGAATCAGCCCAGTAAATCTGAAGAAGGAATTTAAATAGTATAAACAGGCTGAAAACGGGCTCGAGGCCCATTAAAGTGTAATTGGGCCCAATAAAGTAAAACGAGCCGAGTACGTTAGATTCGATCAGTAAATGTGATATACTGATAAAAATAAGTGAATTAACCCAAAATATGTGGTTATATGCAGCTTCGTAGACTTGGTTGACGTGCAGTTGGACTGAGAGATCAGATATTATCGAGACGAGATAAGTTTGCGCGTAAATCGAGGTAAGAGAATTTTGTAGGTGCATAGAGATTTCTATACGTATTTTTAAAGGGATTTAAAGGGCCTAGAATTTTTTTAAGTATCTAAAAAATGAATGATAATTTTACGAAAAACGGGGCATAGGTGAATAAAGGAAAAAGACGATATTACCCCTGGGAATAAAATTTACAAAAAGGATAGTAAGGCAGATAAATTGCATGATTATCTTGTTTTAATGTTTTATATGAATGTATTGCTTTGATTTAAGAAAATATACACATAGGTTGACTATAGATTTCATGAATTTTACGAAAGGGTACCGGTTTGTACCGATTACTATTTTAAAAGATGTTTTATAAAGATTGAGACACCTATCGTATTTACATGAATAAAAAGAGTGCTAGAGTCTTACTCGCACTAAATTTTACTGATTTATTACTCATGAAAAGCCGTACTGGAGCATTGCTTGTACGAGAAATTTGTGTGTGCACAAAACCGTGCTGGAGCTTCGCTCGCACGAGATTTTTAGATATCATGATATGCATAGCGTGGTGCTGGAGCTTTGCTCGTACTAGACGTGAGTTAACATGCATATAGTCGTGCAGAAGCCTCCTATAGACTGTGTGTCACAGAGAGTTGAGATGCTCCCACGTATACTTTGAGACATGGGTTGGTTATCGACATAGTATTGGGGTGGATAAGACCTACGGCAGGCACCCCCAGACTATGATATGGGTCCACGGAGTACGATGTACCGTGTATGTCACACGAAGTACGCTGTACCATGCAGTCATGATGACTCGATGATGTTACTTGATATTCTAGCGAGTAGAAATTGACCCCGCCTCCCGTTGCAGTTGTGATACCCTGCACACCGGGATCCGTGTAGCCTGGGATCACAAGGACAAAGAATGGCCATAGTCCTCGATTTTTCATATAGTAACCTACATGCCTCACATGATATCATACGGTCTGGATAGACCAGGACAAACCCGAATGATGGGTAATGTCCCGATTTATGTTTTTAAATTAGATGTGATTTAATGAATCAAGGTATTCCCGAGAGATGGGTTTGACCTTGATGAAGTTGTTTTATGATAAAACAAATAAGTTTTAACGTGATGAGTTTGTAATGAAACAAATAAGTTTTAATGTGACGAGCATGAGATGTCATACATGATGATTTTCCATGTTTGATTTATATGTCGATTTCATGATTTCTCTTATATGATATATACATACATGTGGCATCGTTTTAGTCTTACCTCATGCTCCAAAAGTAAACGATTTTATATCATGACATTATCAGCACGTATATAGTATAGTTATCTACCTGCTTACATTATTGCCTTACTGAGCAAGTTTCGCTCACCCTTTCATTTTTCACCCCACAGGGTATATTCAGTAGAAGAGAACGACCGTAGTCATATCCACTGCTTCTTATCAAGACCAGGTATACACATTTGTATAATTTTTGTATCTGAACATATAGAGGCACAGTACTGTACATGGATGTAATATTGGGGATGTATTCATTTAAAATAAATTGATATGTACATGAAATATGAAAATGGAATGGTAAATAGGTGAGAGGTGACTAACACCGAATCATAGCCCAACTGTTTAGTAGTGTAACTGTTCACGACGGGTAAAGAAATTAAAAAGCGAAAAATTTACTCTGATTTTTAGATAATTTGGGTCGTGACAGAAAAGGTGGTATTAGAGCAGAGTTGGCCTGATATGAGTCGATTTTAGTGGTTAAGTAAATTTACATCCCCATGTACTGTGCATTGTTTAGATACAATTGTGTATATCAAGATGGAATTGCAGCTAAGAATTTAGTTTCGAATGCAAGAATATAGTTTTTATAACTGATAATCGCTATGGTAGAGAGACGAGTACATATGCTCGAAGCCATAGAGATCGGCCTGAGAGTCGAATGAGTCGTCACATGAGACTCAAGATGAGAGTGAGGTGGAGGCTGATGATGAGCATACTCCACAAGGTCTTATAAAGAGACCAAATAGTATTGAGACACGCTCCGAGAGGATGGAGTGAAGTGTAAAAAATATTTCGGAGTTGTTTACTCAATCTATGCATGTAGTTGAGGATTGGCAGGGTAAAGCCTAAACAGATGCCTCAGACTATAGAGATTTTCACACCCCTCCGGTATTTAGCGAAGTAAAGAAGTCAATAGTTGCTGAGGACTGGGTGAATGAGATAGCGAAGTTGTATGGATTCTTTTGGTGTATGTCGACCGAGAAAGTGACTTTTAAATACGTTTATGTTGGAGTCGAGGCGGAGCATTGGTGGAATTCCGCTCAACCTATCTGAAGAGTTAGACGTCCAAAGTCGGCATGAGAAATATTTCTGGATGTATTCCGGTGACAGAATATTTCGGACACTATTTAAGGGAATTTACAATAAAAATTTCTTACACTGACCGAGAGACACTAGGTGATTGATGAGTATGAAACTCAATTTATATCTCTGGACAGGTGTGAACCTGATACCATGGGCAGTGAGAGTAGGAAAGCCCAAAAGTTCATGAAAGGGCTCAAATTATCGATTAGAGTCCAATTAGCTCATTACTTATGTCGAGGTAATGCGCAGAATACAGTTGCGTGAAGAAGATCATGTGTTGCACGCCTCTGAGATTGGGAACGGTAGTAAGGGCCGAAATAGAGACAAAAGAGAATAGAGAATGATAGAGATGTCAGAGCGAGAAAGAGACTAGTTGATAAGGGATTAGAGTTGATGAGTCACGGGGTAAGATGATTGGTAAGGCCCAGTGTATCCAATTTCAGCACTTTTGAGGGGTATTATGATTTGAGAACCCCGACATGCTCCATGGCAGCGTAAGCAATGTTAGCAGGGTGAGCAGTGTAGTAGTGTAACGGTGTAACAGTGTAAGCAGTGTAGGATGTGTGGTAGATACCATGGAAGTAAAGCCTACACCTACACTTTATTGACTAAAATAAGCGTTAAGTGTGGTAAAACAAATCAATTATTTAATGATTACTCAGAGTTGGGTGAGACTGCCCTACAGAAGAGCAAAGAGACAGAGAAAACCATGTTGGTATCTCTACATCGAAAAAGGGGTGTAGCGATTGAAATTAAAGGAGTAAATGATTGTACTCACGGAATGAGTGATGACAGAGTTTATTATAAGTGATATACGAAAGGAGATAAGCTTTTAGATGTGATAGATCTTGAATACAAAATCTATTGGAATAAGAGGCATATGCAAGGTAAGAATATCTATGATACGTGAAATAATTTGGATTAAGCGATATATAGTAAATATGAATTGTGACCACATGGACTGATATGTAAAGTAATTGTGGTCAAGTCTGAGGGTTAATAAAGGTATTTCAAAATACCTCCCCACCTGAAGACTTGACAGCGTCTAAAAGTATACACATAACCTATAAATTGAAATCGACAGTCGTAAAATATACGTTTAAAATTAGGGTACCTTTACTGGTACAATAAGAAATATATAATTCGATTAATCAGGAAAGTTTAAAAAATTTAAAATTTTATAAAAGTCGTTAAAAAGGAATTGACGCAGGCTAGTAGCTTGAACGAAAGCGATTTTGAAGGATATTTTACGTTTATGCGTACATAGGTCAAGGAAATGGGTAATTGAAATATTCAATGGAACTCAACTACGACAAGTTAATTAAACTTTACCTGGACCGATTTGTTATCATCCATATTGATGATATTTTGGGTGTATTTAAAGTCCAGCGAAATCATAAGCAACAATTGGAGATTGTTTTTACAAATGATTTGTTGAGAGTTCTCGGAATGGACTACTTTATTGACACGTTTAACTTAGAAAAAGTTGTATTTGAATGGGATGATAGACGTAACAGGAGTTTTAGTGTATTGAAGTAATAAATTGACCACCGCATTTATTCTCACCATACCCAACAGATTAAGAGGTTTCTCATGAGTCTATGGATACCTCAAAATAATGAATGAGCTGTGTATTGATGCAAAAGGGGAAGATAGTCGATTATGAATCCAGACAACTCAAGGATCATGAAAGGACTATCCGGCCCATGATTTAAAGTTGACAGCGATAGTAGTTGTATTGAGTATATGACATTACTATGTATACGGTGAGAAATTTCAGGTATGCACTGATCATAAAAATCTCGAGTACCTGTTTTCACAGAAAGAGTCGGATATGAGAACAAAGAGGGTTAGAGCTTCTGAGGGATTATGATTGTGAAAATTGTACCACCAGGAAAGGCTAATGTAATGGCTAATGCCTTGAGTAGAAAGAGTCTCGGGATGGTATTACGTATGATGGTCAAGGAGCGTGAGCTGCTAGAGCAGTTGTAAGCCTCAGTAGTGATGTGATCCCTTCTGATGATGACAGTGATTGTGTGACAGCTAGCCTGAGATTAGAACTAGATTTGAGTGATCGGATTTGACAGGCTTAGCGTGATGATCGGCATGGTGTCGATAGTGTGGGTCAGATTCAGATAGGTACAGTGACAGAGTTCACAAAGAGTGATGATGACTTACTGAGGTTCAGAGACAGTATAAGTGCTCCCCAGGACCACAGTGATGAGATAGTGATATTGTCAGAAGCTCACTCTTCGGGATATTCAGTGCATCCGAGAAGTAATAAATATATCGAAATTAAAAAAAAGGGTATTGGTGGTCAGATATGAAAAGAGACATGGTAGAGATTGTGGAAAAGTATCTCGTATGTCAGCAGAGTAAGGTAGAGCAAAAGAAGTTGCAGGGTTATTACAGTTTCTACCTATATTGACACGAAAATGGGAACAAGTTACCATGAATTTTGTGATGGGTTATAGAGGAACCAGATGAATCACGAGGCTATCTGGGTGATAGTCGATAGATTGACTAAGTCTACCCACCTTCTGGTTAGGAAATCCCCAGATACTCTGAGTGTGTAGGCGGATTTGTGTATGGAAAATTGTGGAACACCAATTATCTTTCCAGTGAGCATTGTATTATATAGGGATTCCCGCTTCACTTCTCACTTCTGGAAACGTTTTCAGTAAGCTATGGGAACCCGACTGAGTGTTAGCACAGCTTTCCATCCTCATACAGATGGTCAGTCAGAGAGGACTGTACAGGTTTTGGAGGATATGATAAGAGCGTGTGCCATTTATCTAATAAGCTCCTGGGATGATCAGTTGTTACTAATTGAATTCGTCAATAATGACAGTTGTCACTTGAGTATCGGGATAACTTCAGATGAGGTATAGTATGCCCGTAGGGATTGTTTCCCCGATTTGGATAAGAAGAGGTGGGTAACAGATATAGAGTTGTTCCCGAATTGGTAAGACAAACCTATGAGCATGTTCAATTAATTGTGAAGGATTAAGAACACCTCAGAACAGACAGAAAAGCTATACTGACAAGAGACAAAAACCATTGGAATTCACCGAGGGTGAATTAGTATTATTGGAAGTTACATGCCCTCAGGACATAACATAAGGACGTAACAAGATCCGGAAAGAGATTGGAAAAGTGAGAGATAAGGCCTGTAGGTTGGCGTTACCACCTAAATTAGCAGGCATCCACAATGTGTCCTATCTTATTATGCTTCGAAAATACTATCTGAATCTAGCATATATAATCGGATATGAGTTTCAACAGTTTAACTCAATGAAAGTATAACATATGATTGGAAAATCGATTCGAGTATTAGACGGAAGGAGAAAGTGTTGAGATTTAAAAGAATCTCCCTAATTAAAGTTCTTTGGTAGTAGTACACTCCGAAAAAAGTCGCATAAGAGTTAAAGAGTATGATATGTGTGAAATATCCGGAGTGATTTACAGACTAACTTGGTTCTAATTTGGAGGACCAAATTTCTTAAGTCGGGGAGATTTTGTAAAACTCGAATTTATTTAAAAACATGAAATGAATTAGTATTTGTGAAGGGAAGTCAGGTTAAATTAATCCCAAACAAGTGAAGGGCAAAACAGTCAAAAGATCAAAACTCGGTATAAATTCGATAAGATAATTTAATTATAAATAATGGATTTGAGAATCTTGATCAATAACGAAGAAATAGTTAAATTTTGGATTAAATTGTCATGATATGAATTTACTGGAATTAATTGAAATTTTCGCTCGGGACAATATCCCGAAAAAACGGAGAAAATATACCGAAAAAGTGAAAAAATAGATTAAATAAATTAAATAAATTAATTAGAATAAAACATAAATTTTTTAGATATTTTTGACAAAATAATAATAAAATAATGAATATAATAATAATAAACTAATTTATAAATAATAATAAATAAAAATAATAATAATTGTAAAAAAAGGAAGGAATCGAAAACCTTATTCGGGGAGAGAGAAAATAAAGGAAACCGAGGAAGGAGATCGTGCGTGGCCCGACCGACCCACGGCCACCGGCGACTGACGGCCCCGACGAAGGACCGAGGAGGAAGAGGAGAGGCCGGCGAAGCTGTTGGCACCGGCGACGAGCGTCAAGGACAGTCGAATCCGGCGAATGGAGGAGGAGAAACCGACGGGAGAAAAGAGCTCAATCCCGACGATCTAGGCTGCTGGGCATGAACGGAGGCCACCGGTGTGATCGGGAGGATGAGCCGGTCCTTTTGAGATCGGTATTGGCCGGCGAAACCGCCAGAATTTGGCGGATCGAGGGAGAGAAGGCCAAGAGGGAGAAGAGAGGAACGGCAGCCACCGGCGGTGATTCGATCCCAATCGAGGCCAGTCGAAGGTTGCCCGGTCAAAGACCAGTCGAATGGCACCAGAACCGAGACGAGAATCGGTCGAAAACACCGTGAACAGTGGCGGGAAGGTCTGAACCGGTATGAATCGATTCAGCAAAGAGGTGAATCGGACTGAACCGGCTGAACCGGACCAGTCTAAACTGGGTTGAACCGGACTGAACCGGTTTAGCCAAGAAAGAAGGGAAAAAGGGAGAAAAAGAGAAAAAAGAAAAAGGGGAAGAATTTTTTGGGATACACTGGACTTCGGGTAAGTCGATACGAGGTCAAAAGTGACCGATTTGAATTCCAAAAATTTTATTTAAATTATATTTAATCGAAAAGTAACTCGAAATTAAATATTAATTATGCAGTTTAACGACAACGCCCGAACGAGAGCCGATTGAGCTTTGATTTTTGTATCCCGCATCATATTGGGTAAGTATATTTTAATTTCGATAATATGAGTCCTTTAATACAGAGTTTCGATTATTTTACGGAATTTATGGATTAATTATGTATAAAAAGGAATATTTATCGAAATTGCAACGTAATTACCGTAAATAGTATACGGGCTATCCAATGAGTTTGGAACGAAGCCCGATGATTATTGGTTGGTAAGCTGAATCAGCCCAGTAAATCCGAAGAAGGAATTTAAATAGTATAAACGGGCTCGAGGCCCATTAAAGTGCAATTGGGCCCAATAAAGTAAAACGAGTCGAGTACGTTAGATTCGATCAGTAAATGTGATATATTGATAAAAATAAGTGAATTAACCCAAAATATGTGGTTATATGCAGCTTCGTAGACTTGGTTGACGTGCAGTTGGACTAAGAGATCGGATATTATCGAGACGAGATAAGTTTGCGCGTAAATCGAGGTAAGAGAATTTTGTAGGTGCATAGAGATTTCTATACGTATTTTTAAGGGGATTTAAAGGGCCTAGAATTTCTTTAAGTATCTAGAAAACGAAATGATAATTTTACAAAAAACGGGGCATAGGTGAATAAAGGAAAAAGACGATATTATCCCTGGGAATAAAATTTACAAAAAGGGTAGTAAGGCAGATAAATTGCATGATTATCTTGTTTTAATGTTTTACATGAATGTATTGCTTTGTTTTAAGCAAATATACACATAGGTTGGCTATAGATTTCATGAATTATACGAAAGGGTACCGGTTTGTACCGGCTACTATTTTAAAAGATGTTTTATAAAGATTGAGCCACCTATCATATTTACATAAATAAAAAGAGTGCTAGAGTCTTACTCGCACTAAATTTTACTGATTTATTACTCATGAAAAGCCGTACTGGAGCATTTCTCGTACGAGAAATTTATGTGTGCACAAAACCGTGCTGGAGTTTCGCTCGCACGAGATTTTTAGATATCATGATATGCATAGCGTGGTGCTGGAGCTTCGCTCACACTAGACGTGAGTTGACATGCATATAGTCGTGCGGAAGCCTCTTGTAGACTGTGTGTCACATAGAGTTGAGATGCTTGCATGTATACTTTGAGACATGGGTTGTTTATCGACATAGTATTGGGGTGGATAGGACCTATGGCAGGCACCCCCAGACTATGATATGGGTCCACGGAGTACGATGTACCGTGTATGTCACACGGAGTACGCTGTACCATGCAGTCATAATGACTCGATGATGTTACTTGTTATTCTGGCGGGTAGGAAATGTCCCCACCTCCCGTTGTAGTTGTGATACCCCACACACCGGGATCCGTGTAGCCTGGGATCACAAGGACAAAGTATGGCCATAGTCCTCGATTTTTCATACAGTAACCTACATGCCTCACATGATATCATACGGTCTGGATAGACCAGGACAAACCTGAAGGATGGGTAATGTCCCGATTTATGTTTTTAAATGAGATGCGATTTAATGAATCAAGGTATTCCCGAGAGATGGGTTTGACCTTAATGAGGTTGTTTTATGATAAAACAAATAAGTTTTAACGTGATGAGTTTGTAATGAAACAAATAAGTTTTAATGTGACGAGCATGAGATGTCATACATAATGATTTTTCATGTTTGATTTATATGTCGATTTCATGATTTCTCTTATATGATATATACATACATGTGGCATCGTTTTAGTCTTACCTCATGCTCCAAAAGTAAACGATTTTATATCATGACATTATCAGAACGTAGATAGTATAGTTATCTACCTGCTTACATTATTGCCTTACTGAGCCAGTTTCGCTCACCCTTTCATTTTCCACCCCACAGGGCATATTCAGTAGAAGAGAACGACAGTAGTCATATCCACTGCTTCTTATCAAGACCAGGTATACACATTTGTATAATTTTTGTATCTGAACATATAGAGGCACAATACTGTACATGGATGTAATATTGGGGATGTATTTATTTAAAATAAATTGATAAATGAAATATGAAAATGGAATGGTAAATAGGTGAGAGGTGACTAATATCGAATCATAGCCCAACTGTTTAGTAGTGTAACTGTTCACGATCGGTAAAGGAATTAAAAAGTGAAATATTTACTCTGATTTTTAGGTAATTTGGGTCGTGATAATTTCTCCTTCTTTAGCTAGCAGATATGGTAACATGTTGACCGACTGTGAGAGAGAGCTTCTAAATAAACCTGTAATGCATGAAGAGAGGTGGTTAGAGCCATCAGCTCCATGAAACCCCTCAAGGCATTGGAGCTAGATGGACTTCACCCTATTTTCTATAAAAAAGGCTAGGACATTATTGGGAATTCCATCAAGAAAGTGTTCTCCTCGTGTCGAATTCCTAAGGTGATCAATGAATGTTTCATTTGTTTGATACCCAAAATGCAAGACTTGAGTCTTTAAGCCAATATCAACCAATTGGATTTTGTAACACCACCTACAAAACTATTACAAAAGTCCTAGTTAATAGAATTAGACCCATGCTCGAAATGATTATTCATCCTCTTCAATGGCTTTATTGCAGGAAAGAGAGCAAGGATAATGTGGTCATAGCTTAAGAAATCATCCACTCTTTCAAAAAAGGAAAAAAAAAAAGGAAACAAGGTCTCTTAATGGCAAAATTTGATCTTGAAAAAGTCTATGACATGATTGAATGGAGTTTCATATGAGAGGTTTTTAACTTCTATCAATTTCCTCAAAATTGGATCACTTTAATCATGTCATGCATTTATTTGTCTTCAATGATCATTCTCATCAATGGGGAACAAAGTGACAAGATTATCCCAACACGAGGAATATTTTAAGATGATCCACTATCACCCTATACTTTCATCTTTGTATGGAATATCTTTCATTGAAGGTCCGTGAAACTTGTTAAGACCACCAATTGGAGCAGATCTAATTTGCTAGAGGTGGCCCCAAGCTCTCCTACCTATTTTAAGCTGACAATTATATCTTAATGGGATAAGCTATAGACACCATATGTAGGACTATGTTTAATGTGTTGCATAAGTTTTGCAAGATCTCTGGTACTTTTCTTATTCCGCAATAATAAGGTGGATAAAAGACACTCTAAGCAATATTGTAGGTAGTTCATATTCGGATAATCTTGGAAGATACTTGGGATTTCCCATTACCAAGGGTTATAAAGTTGTGAACTATAAGCTCATTTGACAAGATCAAAAACAACTTGGCTAGTTGGAAGGTCATCTTCTTTCTTAGCAGGAAGAACATCCCTCATAAGTTCTATTTTAAATGCCATCCCCGCGTATGACACGCAAGCGACTCACCTCCTGAAGATTATTTGGAATGAAATCAACAAGATCATAAGTAATTCTCTATGGGGATCGTGTGAAAATAAAAAAAAAATTATATGGTTAATTGGGACACTGTGATCACCTTACCTAAGCTTGAGAAAGAGATGGGTATCAAACCCATGCACCACTTTAACGAATCTAATATGGCCAAACTCTTTTAGCATTTTCTTATTAAATTTAACAGCTTATGGATTAAAGTTTTAAAATCCAAATACTTCACGAATAGGGCTTTCACTAAAAGACTTGCTCACCATAAGGGTCTGGAATGCGTAGGGGAGCTTTCATTCTTGAGAAAGTTATTTGATATATTATTCAATTAGGGATGCGGGCGTTATTTGGGTTTGATGATTGGACAAGTCTTGGACCCTTATGTTCAATCATTTATAGGTACTAGACTCCTCATGATGAAACTGTGGTTGTCAAGGCTGCTATCTCCTAGAAGGGTGAGTGAAAAATGGATGAGATGAGTGCCCCTATCCCTCTTGGGCTACAAGAAAAGATCAAGGAAATATCTTTATAAATTGAAGGCCCGAGCAATGATTCTCTATCTTAGAAATTTTCTCCCTAAGTCTGTTCTCTCTTAATTCAGCTTATATTTTGGACAAAAGTGTAAGACCCGATTTTAGTTAAAACACGAAATTAAAAATTCAAAAGGACTGAAATGAAAATTTTGAAACACGTACAAGGGCAAAACGACCAAAAGATCAAAATTCGGTATAAACTCGATAAGAAAATTTAATTAAAAATATAGGATTGAGAAATCTTGATCAATAACGAAGAAATAATTAAATTTCAGGTTAAATTGATCAAGATCTAGAATTTTTAGAAATACCGAAAAGTCATTCGGGACAATATCCCAAAAATACGGAGAAATTATACCCGAAAAAGGGTTAAAATATAATAAATAAATTAAATTAAATTAAATTAATTAATTTTGAATAAAATAATAATTTTTGTTAGATATTTTAGATATTTTAATATATTTTATTGATTTAAAATATTAATAAAATTAAATAATAAATTAAATTAATTAAGTTAAAAATAAAAAGAGGAATCAGAAATTGGTCGGGGAGAGAGAAACGAAAAACGAAGGAAATAGAAAAATGAAATCGAGGAAGAAGAAGGGATCAGACAGCTACCGTCCGGCGACCAACGGCCAGGCGAAGGGCCGAAAAAGGAAGAGGAGAGGCCGACGACCTCCCTGGTACCGACGACGCGCCCCATCGACGTCGGAGAACGCCGGATCGAGGGAGAGAAGCCGAGAGAGGAAAGGGGAGATTCCCGGCGATCGGCGTCGATCTGGCCGACCCTACCCCCAGCCGAACGTTCCCCAGGCGCAGGCGAGCTGATTGGTGGCGGCGACGACAGGCGAAACCCACGGACAGCGTCGAAAACGACGAAAAGAGGAAATGGGTACTGACGGTGGAGAGAACAGGCCGGATCGACGACTTTTCGACGGCCTTGGACGAAACCGAGGCAGATTCGTGCTGCGCCCGGCCCAGTGGAGCCATTGGCGACGAAAACCGGTGAAGAATCGATCGGTAAGGCACTGAACTGACCGAACCGGAGTGAACTGGCAGTCCGAACCGGGTTGAACCGGACCGAACCGATTCAGCCAAGAAAGAAAGGAAAAAAGGAGAAAAAGGGAAAAAGAAAAAAAGAAAAAATTGGAGAAAACTCTCGGTGGTGTAATCGAGCTACGGGTAAGTCGGTAAGCGGTCGAAATTGACCGATTTGAATTTTGGAATATTTTATTTAATTATTATTCGACTGGAAATTTACCCGAAAATTTATGAAATTGTGTAGCTTGACATTCGACGTCAGACGAGAGCTAAAGACAGCCTCGATTTGCGTACTAATATGAAATCTCGGGTAAGTAACCCTTATTTACGATAATTTACATCGTTATGCGTACTTCAGATTTAATTTTCGTATTAATTAAATTAAATTTTGGAAAGTCGGATAAATTGTCGTAAATAATAAATTGAGCTATTCGAGAGTTAGAATGAGGCCCAATAAATTGTTGGTGGGCCCAATGAGCCCAATAGGCCTCGATAATGTGAAAATTAAGTGAAAAACGGGCTTAAGGCCGATTAAGGGCCATTAAGGTGCAATCGGGCCCAATAGGGGTATATGGGCCCAATGATTTAAATTAAGCCCAAAAAATAGGAAATATAATTAAATTGTATGATATCTGACCTGAGGAATATTTATACGCACTTCTGAACATTGGATTGGGAGCAGATCGGACTGCGTGACAAGACAACAGTAAAAAAGGAAAGGTCAGACTCTACAGAAAAATAAGGTAAGGGAATTCTACGGACTGCTAGAGGTAACTTTACGAAATTTCAAAGTTCATATGCAGTCTTTTAAATTATCTGAAGGTTTAGAAGTAAGTTAAAAATTGTAGTGCCCTAGATGGGCAAATTACCAAAATACCCTTGTTAAGGGTAAAATTTTCAATTTTAGGAAAAATTGGGAGGAGCAAGAACAAGAGGTTCCTGCTCGTTCTGGAGATGTTTTGACGCATGCATGAGTAGGCTGGCTAACCTTGAAAGAAAAATGCACAGCATTGCATATTTTCAATGATGAAATTGTTTTGAAAACTGTTTTAAGTAAACAGAGCCGCCTACGTGTTTTTATTGACATGTGACGTGCTAGAGCTCAGCTCGCATGATGTTTTGATTTGTGTGATGCATGCATTAGTGCTGGAGCGAGAGCTCGCACTAGAGTTTTACATGCATTGGTGCTGGAGTCCAACTCGCACCAGATTTTCCACATGATTTGATGAGAGTGCTAGAGCTTAGCTCGTACTAGTTTTACTTGAATTGACGAGAGTGCTGGAGCATCGCTCGCACCCCCCACTGATTTTTATGAGAACATGCGATGCGATGAGCCGTGCTTGGAGCGTTGGGTAGACTGTGTGTCATCGATTAAATAGGCTCGCACGTGCGTTTTGAGACATGGCATGAGTATAGAGATATGATATGGGTCCACGGAGTACGATGTACCATGCAAGTAGCATGGAGTACGATGTACCGTGTGGCATCTTCGGATGCGTGGTATCTTCGGATACGTGTGGCATTTACGGATGCGGAGGGTTGGATAAGACCGACGGGATGGAGTAACCCACCTCCCGGGCGATTCCCGATCATAGTGAGATCTCGCACACTAGAATCCGTGTAGCAGAGGGACTCCTGAGGACACATGGCCATAGTCCTAGTTATTACCGATATACAGATGTTGCCTAGTCTCGCATGTTGACGATTTTAATGAGATCAAAACTGGGTTTTAAATCAGATTTGCATGATGTTATTTCCATGCTTTTTAAACCCATGTGTGATCTAAACTGATTTTCATGATTTTGTGTGAGTCAGGACCACCCGAGGGATGGGTTGAGTCCAGGATTTGTTGTGAAATTTTAAATGAGAAAGAAATGATTTGAAATAGTTGCATGTTGAATTTTCCATGCAAACTTGTTTTACATGACATCATGAATCATAGCATCAGTTTTGAAATGTGTGGAGAAAGGGTGGTTTATGCATGGCACCATGTTCATGTAGGTAGTATAGTTACCTACTTGTTCGTAGAATTGCCTTACTGAGCTTGATGTGCTCACCCCTTTTATTTTCTCACACAGATAATCTCTAGTAGATGTTGAGGCAACTGAGTAATGCATTCCGGATATCCGCTGCTGCCTATCATTTAAGGTATATACACTTGTATATATTGCATCTAAATAAGCATAGCACAGTAACATGTTTGTAAGTAACTTTAAGGAATGTATAAATATTGTAAACATTTATAAATGACTGAGAAAGAATTAATTTGGTGGGACTGGCATTGACGCACAGCCCAATTATTAGCAGAGTGTGGTCACGATCAGAGGACAGGTAAGAATCTAAGAATAAACAAAAAGTGAAAAATTTACTCTGATTTTTGGGTTGTTTTGGGTCGTGACAAAAAGTTTTCATGCTCTTTTGAAAATTAAGTGGAAAGATACATGGAAGACCATTACTTTACCTAAAATCCAATTTTTTTTCCTCTGGCAATGCAACCACCAAAAAATGGCCACACACTACGTTTTAGCCTTAAGAGGAATGCAAATAATGTCCCAATGTCTAAGAAGTAGCTTCGAAGATGAAACCTTAGTCCACTGTTAAAGGGATTGCAATTTAGTAAAAGAGTTATGGGAGCTCATAAAAATTCCAAATGGATTGCGCTCCCTTTTTTTATGGATATTAACTATTGATTTTTGTTTAATCTCAACTCCAACGAGATGTCCTCTCTTGAAGGAATTCCTTGGAAAGTTGTTTTTCCTTTCGCTCTTTGGATGATATGGATAGACGAGCAAAAAATTATCTTAGAAGGTGCCCTTAAAACAAATCATGTTTGGTTTGACAGCTTTAGAATATAGCCAAAGAATTTTGGGCAATCATGAGCCCAAATATGACGACCAAACAGAAAGTCCAAATTAGCGTTGGATTGCAACCCTCTTTTGATAATTACGTCAAGCTTAACATTAATTAATGAAAACTCTAGAAATGTGGGGGCTGGTGGAAATTTTAGAAACGTAAATGGCGATTGGATTGATGGCTACGCTCACAATCTTGGAGTTGCAACTAACGTCTGTGTGGAACTTTAGGGGCTGAGAGATGGTCTTCACATGGGAATCTCATAATGCGTCTTAAGGTATGTTGTTAATGATGTTCTAGCTTCTCATACTTATAGCGCCATTGTGTTAGATTGCAAGTTCTTTTTGCCCAGTTATGGAGAATAGCTCACATTTTCAAGGAGGCAAATGACACGGTGCAAATGCTACAACAAAGATAGGAGTCTCCTTAGATACTTCTTTTGTGTCATTTGACTATCCTCCTAGTTGCATTATGTCAAAGTTGATATACGATCGCATGAGATACATATTTTCCATAATTGTTAGTTATAACCCCATTAAGGGCTGATTTTGGTTTTTATATGATTCCTTTTACACCAACAAAAAAAAATAAACTTTTAAATTTAATGATCAAATTCAATTTATGAGTATATTATCTATAATTTTTTTACTAGTATCTTATAATTATTCAATCATAACAAAAAATTATAAGTTCCCAGCTTAAAAACATGAATTTTAAATAATATTTTATAGAACTTGCTCAATTTAAGATTGTGATGACATTAATTTCATTGCAATAATTATAGGAGTATTCTCTGTATTAGATCAAGATATTCTCAAATAAATAAATAAAAGTTAAAGAGTAAAAAAAGCCTTGTAGAAAAAAAGAGTTTAGAAATTAAGTTTTTATATTTTTTTCGCAATTAATTGAACCATTAAATTTCAATTTTCACTCAATTGAACCTTTTTTTTTTTATAAATGAGAAATATTACACCCGTACATGATTTTCGTTACACGTGGCGAAAAATATAACCGTTTCCGTTACGGAAAGGGTTCAATTAAATAAAAACCGAAATATAAGAGTTCATTTGATTGCAAAAGTGAAATCCTTTATTTTCTTATGGGTTTTTTACCCTTTTGCGAAAAAAAAATCAAGCGACAAGAACCATAAACTTTTTTATTTTAAATTGTATGATGATCTAACTATTAAGAAGAAATAAATATTAATAAAATTATTTATGTATTTATTTTCTACATATAAGTTGTCATGCTGTTAAAATATCATACCAAAAAAGCATTATTTACATTTTGAATATGGCGGATTACAATTGATCAAAATTTTAAAGATCAGAATCCCTTCAAGAATAATTCATGAGAAGCAGTAAAATAACATAAATGTACTGTAAAGTTACTTCCAATTATTTTTGTTGTAGCCAAACATAATGATGATGTATTGCTGACGTTCTTGCTTCGATCTTCGTGTCACGTGTTACTAGAGGCTCTGCAAGAAAGAGAATGATTAGAGGGATGCAGGGGTTATTCCCTGCGTAAGCACTCTAATGCTTAAGTCAAAAGGGAATTTGACAGAGTTTCTATAAGCAAAATAGAGACTTAGCATTTTGAATCATACCTGACCCCCATTTATAGGGATTTATTTTACCTGTAATTACGTATGTATCCTTGGATTAAATATCCTTATTTGGGACTTGTACAATTTAAAATATACAATGAATAAAATATATAATTTTCCTCATGCCACGTAGTAATTTTTTATTGGACCAAGTGTTTTGAATATTTTTATCCATAACAATTACTCGACACTCTTTCGCAAGTTGTAACTTTACGGAAGAGTACACTTTGTTTATTGTTGTTGTTGTTGTTTTTTTTTTACAGTATTAGCCATCAGAGTCATCCTGTTCGTGGGAGTCTATACGGCTCGCGGCATATACATAAGTGCAGTGAGTCGTCGGCATCACCGCTTCACTCGCATATTCTCTCAAACAATACTCTCAAGGCAGACCCTCGCGGCAGACCCTCGCAGCAAGTATACCCTCGCTGCAAGCACACCTCTCACAGTAAGTATACCTCTCGCAGCAAGCACCCTCACGGTAAGCACCCTCGTGGCACATCTGCTCTCACGGCCAGTACCCTTGCGGCAAGCACCCTCGAGGCACCTACCCTCGCGGCACTTTACTCTCGCGGTAGGTACCCTCGCGACAGTTTACTCTCACGGCAGGTACCTTCGCGGCGCTTACCCTCGTAGCACCTACCCTCGCGGCGCTTACCCTTGCGGCATAACTAGTCATACTTAATTTACTTCCCGATGGTTAGACAAGGTACTAGGAAACAAATACACTTAAAATCTTATTCCAGACTTAAGGAGTCCAATCCTGAGTTTAGTCGTAGTACTTTTCCTCTTCCTGAGGGCTATTATTATAGGCTCTTAACCAATGCAGAATGCACCCCTCAAGCTGTTAGCAGTGGTGTTACTGTCCACCAAGCCTCATTATAATTTGCATTATGTTTTCCCTTATCTGACTTCGGAGTTGCTTTCCTTCAACATTACGGCATAGTCCCTGCTCAACTTCACCCTAATGGATAGGCGCAAGTGATTGGGTTTACAATTATATGTCATAGATTTAATGTTACGCCTATTATTCCCTGTTTAACTAATTATTTAGAGTTTGTAGTGTTCGAAACTCGACACGTTTTTGTATTCAGAAGGTTTTCGGGAGGGGATAGAGTAGCAAACTTTTCGGGAAGCCTCCATCTAAACTACATAATTATGCATCTGATTGGCTTATTGTCGAGATTCCTTCGACTTTACACATCCCCAATCAATGGTGTCTCCATGGGCCAACTTTTTGACTTAAGGGATGTATATGGTCCTTTTATCTCTCAGTTGTAAGCAAATGATGAGAGTACTTTATTGTCTCTTCTAACTCCAAAAAATATAACCGTCGTAGGTTGGGGGCGCGTTCTCGTTGCTCTAGTTTCCGCATCCGAGCCTGTTTTTCCTTCTAATTCCCTCGAAGGAGGTCAAGGTATGGGACATTCCACTGATCCTTTTGATGAGGACTTGAATTGGGGCCGGGGCGAGGCTTTTGGGAGCCCCTTTCTAGACTTCCCTTCAGATGAGAGTTTAGCTAACATCCATTCTCTTGATGATTATCTTAATTCGGGTGATTTTGTATTGCATTTTAATCTGCAAATAATCATCTATTTCAAAATGGTTTCTCTAACTCTATTTCACTTGTTTTCACTTAAGAATGAGTCCACTCGAAAGGGCTTTTGATTGTCTGGCAGAGACTGACAATGCTACTACGGCCGCTCGCCCACATAAGCGCAAACGCCCTATGAGCTCCGTTCAAGAACAAGCTAAGGGGACTTCCTCTTAGGAGCGAACTCGAGGTGAAAGGATAAGATCCTCTCCTATTTCTTCAACCCATCCTGAGGGGTCAACTTCTCAAAATCGAGACAGGGGAAAATAGCTGACAATGGAGGCTCCACTTCCTGACCCTAATTTAAAGGAATATCATAATAGCAGTCGGGCAGAGTGGAATGTTTCTTACCCTTCTCGTAGGCAAACCTTGCATATTGAGTCGGCTATGCAGGATGCGCCAACACTTCCAGCAATCGCTAAGCTCAACACTTCTCGATTCCAAATGGATGGTGGTACAATGGTTCATGGTCAAAATTTCATCGTTTACCTAGGTGTTAATGACAACGACTTGATTCTTGATCTTGGATTTGCATCTCGCCTGGGATGGTCGACTATTCTCCCTCGAGATGAGGCAGAACTATTCAAGAGCTTCCCTGGTCTTGAAGATCGATCCAATTATTTAATAATTCAGGTACTCTTCTATCTTTTCCATTTCTCTCTTTTCTGTCTTGTTAACTTTATCTTATTTTATCATCCCTTGTTCATTTTCAGGCAGCTCAGCAAGTGATCGCTTGTAATGCACGACACAGATCATACAAAGCGCAGGCTGATGTTGAGCTTGACCAACTGAAGGCTGAAAGATCCAAGTTGCAAAATGAAAGAGCTCAATATCTGAGGTTTCCTGAGCAAATTGATCGATTAAAAAAGGAGAAATAGGACCTCTATCTTGAAAACCTTCGCCTTCAAGAGAATTTTACCAAGGAGCGTGAGGTGCATTCTACCACTTGTGAGTAGATTAATTCTTTCAAGTCTGATTACGAAGTTATTCTATATAAATTCTAAAACCTCCAAACTAGCAATGACGAGTTAAAATCTGATCATAGAAGGTTGGAAGAAGAGCTTTCTAGGCTACGTGAAGTATCTCAATATTCCACCAATAACCCAGGCGCGCGCAACCAGATCTGTTCTGAAGCTGTCAGAGAATATCGCCTATTTCAGGATTGTCATGATAAGAAGCTTATGTTCTCTACAGGTTTTGTCAAATATGGTTTCTATATGGCGCATTCTTGGTTAGAGAAAGAGAGATCAGGCGAGTCTTTTCCCGAGCTACAGTGGTCAAGGCAGTTTGAGCATTGTACTGATGAGTTTCATGGTTGGACGGATTACAACCCCAACGACAAAAATTTTACAGCTTATATGGAAAGAAGAGCTCATGACGATCTTTCTAATCTTTCAAGTCCCTAGGAGCCTCATCCTCAACAAGGAGTGATTGACGCCTTAGGAGATTTAGATGGTGACGAGTCAGATTTTTTCGATAGGGGCGTTTCTCCACCGACCGAGGAGTAGTTTTAGGTTTTTTTTTTTTTTGTCTTGTTAATACTTTGAGTCAATCTATAATAAGAAATCAAATTTATTATTCATATATAGGGAGTTTCACTTTTTCTTAGAAGTTTCGATTATTCCATATATGTTCTTATATTATTAAGATGACTTATTTTGCATATTCTCATTTTAAGTTTCCTTTATGGCTTGTTTCCTACATTTTTTGCTTCATGCCTTTTATTTTTTATTTGTGGTTTACCTCGTGCACTTTTCGCTTCAAGTCTCTTAATTGTTTGGGTGCATCGCTTACCTCGCGCATTTTTCGCTTTAAGCCCTTTATTTGCTTAGGTGCGTGGTTTACCTCGCGCATTTTTCGCTTCAAGCCCTTGCACAATTGTTTTGTGGCTTACCTCGTGCATTTTTTCGCTTCAAGCCCTTGTACAATTCGTTTGTGGCTTACCTCACGCATTTTTCACTTCAAGCCCTTTAATTTTAGTCATCTGCCAACTATTTAAAATCCTCAGTGGGAAATATCAATATGGAATAAATCGCAATCAAGTTCCTAAACATGGTTCAATAATGGAAACAAAAAACAAAAAATAACATTAAGAAATTAAAATTCTATTGCCAATATGGTCTTCAGTGGATGGCATTCCACATCTTCGCTATCTTCTCGCCTTGCAGACTTTCCAAGATGCATGTGTCAGGTCCAATCATCTTCTTGATCCTGTAAGGTCCTTCCTAATTCGCCCTGAACTTCTTATATTCTTTTAAGGTGTTGGTAACGGCTGACTTTCGTAGCACCAGGTCTCCCTCTTACAAAGGTCTATCTTTCACGCTAGAGTTGTAATAACGGGTGACTTTTTGTTGGTAAGTGGCTAACCGTATAGCTACAAGGTCCCGTTACTCATGAAGTAGATCCAAATTCACTCGGAGGCCCTGAGAGTTTGCTTCTTACTCATAAGGAATTATCCTCGGTGAGACAACTCCAATCTCTACTGGTATTAAAGCTTCAGTCCCGTATACCAAGCTGAATGGCGTCTCCCTTATCGATACCCGACTTGTTGTCCTATATGCCCATAAAATACTAGGCAGCTCATCCACCCAAGCTCATTTCGCCTTGTCCAGGCGAGTCTTAAGGCCATAGAGTATAGTCCTATTACTGATTTTAGCTTGGCCATTAGCCTATGGATATGATACCGAGGATATCCTAAGTTGGATCCCCAATCCTTCACAAAAGTTTCAAAAAACGTCACAATCAAGCTACTTTCCATGATCAACATTTAAGATTCTCGGGATTCCAAATCGACAGATTATTTCTTTCCAGACCATGGCTTCAACCTTCTTCTCTGTAATCAATGCTAATAGCTCTACTTCTATCCACTTGGTAAAATAATCCATAGATACCAACAAGCACTTCCTTTGCCTCGTGGCCATTGTCCAAACCCTATTGAGCGAACGGCATTGTTTGGAATGTGAAGTGAAGAGTCGACATTGGGGTAGTTCTCAAAGGGGCGAATCTTTGATATTTGACACACTTTCACACTTTATTAAAAATATCTTGCTTAAGTATGGGCCAATAGAACCCCGCTCTGAGTATCTTTGCTGCTAGAGCTTGGGCTTCTGGATGTTCTCCACATATCCCCTCGTGAACCTCTGCCAACGTGTAGTTAGCTTGCTCTGGGCCTAAACATTTCAACAATGGCATAGTATACCCCCTTTTATAGAGTTCCTCATTCAGTAAAGTGAATTTTGCATGTTTGAATTTTCATTTTTTGAGCTGTTTCCTCGTCATCAGGAAGTGTTCCCTCCATTAAGTACTGTTTAACAGGTGTTCTCCAGTTAACACCGACTTCAATCTCTAGCACTTCTTCATCTTCTATGTTAGGCTTTCACCAACCTCTCCACCTTTACGGGTCTTCCAACTGCCTCTCTGGAGGTTGCCAATTTAAACAGGGTATCGACATGACTATTTTTAGACCGATTGATTTAAGTCAACTGGAATTCATCAAACAATCGAGCTAGCTATTGGACCTTTTGTAAATATGGGATGAGGGCAGCTTCTCAGGCCTTATACTGTCCACTCAACTGGTTAACGACTAGTTGTGAGTTGTTATGGGCTAATAATTTTTTAGCTTGGAGTTCTTTCGCTAGCTTCATACCACCAATTAAGGCCTCATACTCCACAACATTGTTGGAGCTAGGGAAACTGAAGCACAGGGAATACTCCAACATCTCCCCCTCTAGCGATACCAATACGATGTCGGCCCCGCTCCTTTTGCTGCTTGATGCCCCATCTACAAACAACTTCCACCTTCATGACTTGTTCCTTAGGATCTTCCCCGCATGTACATTCAACTCTAAAATTCGCCAATACTTGTGCTTTGATAGCCTGCCAAGGCTGAAAAGAGATATTGTATTCTCCGAGCTCTACAGCCCACTTCACTAACCTTACTGAATGATTAGATTTTTGGAGTATTTACCTCAAGGGTTGGTATGTTAACACCGTTATTGAATGTGCCAGAAAATAAGGGCGCAATTTTGGTGCAGCTATGACAAGAGCTACTGTCACTTTCTCTGCTTACGGATACCTCGTTTCTGCCTCCAAAAGCACTTTGCTCACATAGTAAACTGGCTTATCTCCTTTTGCAGTTTTCCTTAGCAAGACTACACTAACAGCTTTATCATCTACCCTAAGGTACATAAACAGATGCTCCCCAGTCAAGTGCCTTGACAATAAAGAAAGTTCTTTCAGGTATTCTTTTAACTTTTTAAAGGCCGCTTCGCATTCTTCGGTCCATTAAAAATGCTTTCCACCTCAGAGTGTCTTGAAGAATGGTAAGTTTCTTTCGACATATTTCGATAAGAAACGATTTAATGTGGCTATTCTCCCCGTCAACCTTTGCACCTCTTTAAAAGTAACTGGAGGTTTCATGTCCAAGATAGCTTGGACCTTCTCGGGGTTGGCCTCGATCCCACGATTGGTTATCATAAATCCTAAAAACTTCCTGGATTGAACCCCGAACGAACACTTGTTGGGATTCAACTTCATGTTGTACCTCCTTAGAACTTCAAACACTTTGGACAATTATACAGCATGTGATTCCCCCTCTTTACTCTTTACGATCATGTCATCCACATAAGTTTCCATTGTATTACCAAGTAGATTTTTAAATATTTTGTTCACCATGCGCTGATATGTAGCACCTGCATTTTTCAAGCCAAACGGCATCACCTTGTAATAGTAAGTGCCTTTATCAGTGATGAAAGACATTTTTTCTTCGTCTTTGGGGTGCATTAAGATTCGATGGTAACCAGAGAATGCGTCTAAGAAGCTAGAAACTTGTACTCTGAAGTTTCATCCACTAGCTTATCAATCTGAGGCGATGGGTAAGAGTCGTTTGGACATGCCTTATTCAAGTCGGTGAAGTCCACACACATTCTCCATTTTTTGGTGGCTTTCTTCATCATTACCACGTTCGCAAGCCAGTCCGGATACCAGACCTCCCGAATGAATCCAACTGCAAGCAGCTTATCAACCTCTTCTTCTATGACCTGTTGTCTCTCAAGAGCGAAGTTCCTTTTCTTTTGTTTGAAGGTTTCACCCCGGGCAACACATTAAGTTCATGACTTTCAGATCGACTTCAGGCATGTCAAAAGGGGCCCATCCAAAAACATCTGAGTTATCTCTTAAGCACTTTACTATCTCCTCCTTCACTCCTGGTCTCAATTGGCCTCTAATGTATAGTTTCTTCTCTTCCCTGTCGGCCTTTAACTTTACTTCTTCCATTTCTTCAACATGTCTTGACTTATATGGTTCAGTAATAGTGAGGGTTTCTTTCCTATGAATCCCTTTGCATGTAGTCGAGGCGACATTACATGTTCTTACTCTCCTTTGGTCTCCTTGTACCTGTCCTACACCTCTGGGAGTTGGGAATTTCATCAACAGATAGCATGGGGAGAGTATAGCCCTCATGTCACTCAATAGTGATTGTCCAATGATAATGTTGTATGCTATAGATGTTGACTTGAGTACCATAAATAAGACTTGCCTCATAACACTCTTAGGGTCTTCTCCCAAAGTAACAGACAACTCAATAAATCCTATCACCTTTACTTTCTCTCCAGTGAAGCCGAACATGGGGGTAGTTACAGGCTTTATTCTATCTTCCCTTAGATTCATTTTTTTCAAAGCAATTCGAGTAGATATGGTTCACCGAGCTTCCATTATATACTAGAATCTGACTTATCACCGTCGATATGACCATAGGATCATCATACGGCACAATTATATCTCCTTGATCATCAAGTGTGAATGCAATCACCTTCTCTTTCTCAGTTACCTTCATCACATAATGAACCTGGTATGCCTGTCTAGCATAAGCTTTCCGCGAAGCAGATGAGCTACTAGCCATGTATTCTCTACCAGAAATAACAGTAATGGCAACTCCTATAGGTTCATTGTCTATCTGTTAGTTCTTAGGTTCTCCTGGCCTCGCCCCGTTTCCTCTCTCTTCATTCCCCCTTAAATTTCTTTTATTATCATTATGCCTTTCACGTAACCTGTTATCTCCTTGACCCTGCACTTGATACTGATTCCTTTCGTTTCTCTGCACG
Source organism: Firmiana major (assembly GCA_033439115.1). NCBI lineage: Eukaryota > Viridiplantae > Streptophyta > Magnoliopsida > Malvales > Malvaceae > Firmiana > Firmiana major. The sequence goes on from CM065912.1 coordinate 7,496,246, forward strand.
TAGCGTTCTAACTGCCCTTCTCTAGCTAGCTTCTCAAGCTGATTCATGAGGTCCCAACACTTTTCAGTTGAATAGCCGAAGGTAGAATGAAAACTACAATAAGATCTAAAATCTTGTCTAAGATTCTTCCCACTTCTTCTAGGGAATTGAAGCATCCTTGTCCTTTCTATTGCCGTTAGGATTAAAGCGTGTGGCTCAGTAAACAGCGTGTAGGTTACATATTTCAACTTTAAGGTCTTTCCTATTCTATCTGATCTTTCGATGTTCTTATCATCAAGCTTCCTTTCTCGTTTCCTTCCTTCTTTCAAGTCTCGTGTCGGTATCATCTTCATAACCTTCTCTTGAGTAATGTACTTGTTTGCTCTAGAGAACAAGTCTGAAATTGTTGTCGGCTAATCCAAAGACAACAATTCTTGTAGCCTTTCGGACCTTGTCCCTTGTAGCATAGCTGTCACTGCTACCCCAACTTGTAGATAACGTATCTTAAGAGTAGCATCACAGAACCGATCCACGTAGCTTCTAAGTGACTCCTTATTCCCTTGCCTCAAGGTAAGAAAATGGGTGGCCTCCTTCCTCTTCTGGCTATTTATCAAAAAGGCCTTTAGAAACTCACTTCTCAACTAATTAAAAGATGAAACAGACCCATCTGATAAACTATTGAACCATTTTAGTGTGTGACCAATTAAAGTTAAGGAGAATGCTCTACACATAATCTTATCCTCCCATCCATGTAATAACATTAATGACTCATTGTTCTGGACATAGTCATAAGGGTCAGTCTTTCCAGCATATGTCATTATCTATGGCATCTTAAACTTCGGTTGCAGTGGTTTTTCCATGATTGCTGAACTGAATGAGATTCTTCTTCTCTGGTTTTCTTCTGCTGGGACCAACCTTTTCTCTTCTAAGATACGTTCCACCATTTTCTTCATATCTATGGCATCTTGTGTCATGGATGCAGACTTATTTTGCACCTTGCATGAATCAGCTTAATCATAGTCAATAGCCTCTCTCCTAGTATATCGCATTTGGTTTTGACGAGCCCGGGGTTGAAAGTTTACCATTTCAATTTTAGGGTTCCATGTCGGATCTACTTTCGAGTTTCTCCCATCATGTGTGTCTGTCATTCCAACACCTCTGACCCCATTGTTTGGCAAGCCATTTGTGTTTTGGGACTAGGGATCTTATGTATTCAAATACCCAGAATCTACCATAGTTGGACTCTCAAAGCTATTAATATTTTGACGTCTTTAGTCACCAACAATCTTCCGTATTGCATTCCTCATACCCTGACGTCGTGGTTCTCCAAAACCCTAATACCTCCAGAAAATTGGAGTCTCACGCATGGGATCTTCTGCAGCTTGGTGTCTCAGGCCTTCCGAACCCTCATGCCCAGGGCCTCTCATACCCTGAAGCCTCATACCTCATACGATTTCATGCCCAAGGTCTTTCAGAATTTCTTGTACGGGGTCTTGCGTACCCCGATGCCTCAATCCTTTTGTAGCCTCATGCATAAGGTCTACTGCAACCTCATGTAATAGATCTCCAACAGCCAGGCCCACAGGGTCTCGCGCCATCAGACTGTCAGGATCTCGTGCGGCTAGGCCATTGGAGTCTAGCGAAGGGATGCCGTTAAGGTCTTGTGCCGACATGCCGTGAGGGGCTAACGGTCATATTGTGAGGGCCTCGCGCGACTAAGCCGTCAGGGTCTCATGCAACTCGGCCTTTAGTTCTCGCTTCATCCTGTCTTAAGGGTCTCGTACGAACATGTCGAGAGAGTCTTGCGTGACTAGGCCATCAAGGTCTCACACAAATCGGCCTTCAGTGTCTTGCATCATCCTGCCGTGAAGGTCTTAAGCGAACATGGCGAGAGAGTCTCGCACGACTATGCCATCAGGGTCTCGCGCAGCTTGGCCTTCGGTGTCTCACGTCAACCTGCCGTGAGGGTCTCTCGCGAACATTCTGAGAGAGTTTTACACGACCATTCCGTCAGGGTCTCGCGTAGCTCGACCTTCAGTGTCTCGCGCCATCCTACTTCGAGGGTCACTCGCGAACATGCTGAGAGAGTCTTGCATGACCATGTCGTCAGGGTCTCGCTCAGTACTTCTTTCTCCCACCAAATTTTGGACAGTTAAGAGCAGATTCACTTACGGAAAGACACCTTTGAACAGATCAACCATAGCCCGTAAGGCTTGGACAGTTTCTTCCCCTTGTTTTCTCATAGCTTTAAATTCATCTACGGGAATTGTCATCATACTCGACCCTCTCTCCCCTTGGACTCCATCACCCAGGCCACTAATTGGAGAGCTTGCCACATCTTCATTCTCACCGCTTCTCATCGCTGTTGAACGTGTCCGTACCATCGTTGTAGAGCAAAAAGTTTTTCTTTCTATTTCCCACAGACGGCGCCAATTATTGTAGCCAAACAGAACAATGATGTATTGCTAACGTCCTCACTTCGATCTTCGTGTCACGTGTTACCAGAGGCTCTGCAAGAAAGAGAATGATCAGAGGAACATAGGGGTGTAACCTGCATAAGCACTCTGATGCTTAAGTCAGAAATTTAGCAGAGTTTCTGTAAGCAAAATAAAGACTTAGCCTTTTGAGTCATACCTGTCCCATATTTATAAGGATTTATTCTACCTGTAATTATGTATGTATCCTTGGATTAAATATCCTTATTTGGGACTTGTATAATTTAAAATATACAATGAATAAAATATATAATTTTCCTCATGTCACGTAGTAATTTTTTATTAGACCAAGTGTTTTGAATATTTTTATCCATAACAATTTTGATTCTTTTCTAGTCGACAAAAAATAATTAATACTTTTTTAAGCAAAAACTAACAATACTCAAAATGAAAATTAATCGTTCTCTTTTATGGGAATCAATCTATTCTAAAGCATTATATTATTGAACTATATATAAAACAAAGTACATATAGTATCTGGTGAATCAAAGGATCAATGCATAAACTGATAAGATATTGGATAACCGACGACTATCTTTTATGTATTCATTACTTCCCAGGTGAGTGATTCGCTCTTGTCTTTCTTTTTCTCTTCCTTTGCATTATATTATCCATTTTATTTAAAGAAATCAGTTATTATTTGTGAAATTTTGCATTCTTGGAACTCATTCTCTTTTTCTGTTAGTTTGCTCTAAAGATATGTTTTATCTGTTTACTCCATTTTCGTAGGATTACATTACCTTAATTACTGTTTGTATCAATTTTGCAGACATGTTTTTATGTTTGTAAATCTTTAAACTATTATACATTTATGCTTCAATTGTTGTCCTAATGGTTGCAATCGGAGAGACCTATTAAAAGGACTTTTCTAGATCAATGGATTTTCATGGTTTATGTAATTCAAGGTAAATGCATAGTTTTCTTTTTTTATGAGTGATGACTTTGCTTTAGCATAGAACATTTGAAATTTGGCCTTTTTTATTTTTATTTTTATTTTTTTAATCCAATTGGAAAGTTTAATCATGTATGAGTAAATTTTTCCCCAGTGTTTGTAGATAGATAACTGTACATGCTCTCTATTGCTAGAATTTAGCTCTATTTGTGATTCAAAATATGATCTGCTCATTGCTGACGTCATGACAACTCTATTAAATTAGAGTTATTTTTGTAATTAAAAAGTTAAGTTTTTATTTAATTTATTCCTTAATTTAATTGCAATGAGAAGTTAATTTGAACTTGTAGGAAACATTTGTGAAGTGGGGATGATTTTTTGAATGAAAAAGAGTTGAGAGTGGGCAACATCAACAAAAACACATACCACATAGGATGCAAGGTGGACTAACTAAGGGGCTATATTAAAATTGGATGTCGACTAAAATGGAAGAAAAGACACTACAACTTTAACTTAACTAAAACGGCAACTTGGATCAGATAAATGACAAGACTTTATTTATAAAAGAATACAGGCTGGACAACAAGGAAACACTTAGTTTTTGGTCTTTTATAAATTTTTAGGTATTCTTTAATAGGGGTGGCAACTAAGGTTTGTCTTCTGGAGAGTTTTTCTTATTATTATTATTATTATTATTATTATTATTATTATTATTATTATTATTATTATTTTAGAAAAAAATGGGGAGGAACAACTGGAGTGACAACAGCTCTCTTCTTCATTGTTTACTATAATTTCTTTTAGAGATCAAAGTTAAGTTTACTATAATGCGCGATGTAAGTCACAAAAAAAAAGTACAAGAGCTTGAAGTTAAAAATGTACGAGGTAAGCCGCGCACTTAAATTAATAAGGGTTTGAAGCGAAAAGTTTGCAAGATAAGTCATAAAGAAAAAGTGCAAGGGCTTAAAACGAAAAATGCGCGAGGTAAGCCACGCACTAAAAATTAATAAGGGGTTGAAGTGAAAAGTGTGTGAGGTAAGCCACAAAAAAGTGCAAGGGCTTCAAAATGCACGAGGTAAGCCACACACTCAAATTAATAAGTGCTTGAAGTGAAAAGTACGTGAGGTAAGACATAAAGAAAAAGTACAAGGACATGAAGTGAAAATACGCGAGGTAGGCCGCGCACTCAAATTAATAAGGGCTTGAAGCAAAAAGAGTGTGAAGTAAGCTACAATGAAAAAGTGCAAAGGCTTTAAGCGAAAAATGCGTGAGGTAAGTTGCGCACTCAAATGAATAAGGGCTTGAAGCAAAAAGTGCATGAGGTAAGTCATAAAGAAAAGTGCAAGGGCTTGAAATGAAAAAAGCGCGAGGTAAGCTACGCACTTAAATTAATAAGGGCTTCAAGCGAAAAGTGCGCGAGGTATGTAAGACCCCCTTTTGGTGATGTATACCTTATGATTCAATATAATGTACACATTTCCATATGTAATCGAATCATAAGAACTTTTGACTTGAATAAAGTTGCATAGAGAATGAATGAATATTCATGAATCAAGTAAGGGCTAAATGAGGGTTGAAATAGCCACTGATGGAATGAGTGGAATTAAAACCCTTTAGACTAAAGATAAGGTTTTAAAACACGAAATGATAATGCAAGAACTATGAATTTTGTGTACCCTTTTATGATTCCAAGTAGTACACACAAGTTTCATAACACAAATATCATAAGAGATGAACCTTTTCCATGCTCTAAGTGTGAATAGATTGCAAAATGACTAGTGAAGCAATCAAATGCAAGTTTACCTTTGGAAAACTGGAAATATTTGTAGCAGGAAGCCTGCAGATGAAAGCCAACTCAATCTCCTATGCAAAGCAGATCGATCCCTTGTTCAAGTAGGACTATCTCGAGTTGATTCTGCAAAGAGCAGATCAATCTCTCCCTAGTGCAGATCGATCCCCAAGTGCTTCTTCCAAGCAAAGATTGATCCCTCCACATGAGCAGATCGATCTCCACTTGATTCTGCCAAGAATGGATCGATCTCTTCCTAAAGAGCAAATCGATCCCACCCTTTCATGCTTGAACAATTCGATAGTTCAAAACCAAAAAAAGATCGATCTCTACCCTAGCAGATCGATCTTATCACCCTTATCCTATAAAAACCTGACGATAAAAAAAAAACTCATTCTTAAGAAAAACATAGCATTCTCTCTATTTTTACCCAAAATATCAAGCTTTCTCTTTTTAGAATACCATCCCTTTCCAAAAAGATTTGAGAAAAAGCTATTATAGCAAAGTTGTTCATTGTGAGGAGGAGAACAACATAGCTTGAAATTAGCATTTGGCTTGTTGGATTGAAGAAGTAAAAGAATCTTCCAATTTCGGACAAGAGAAAAGCCAAGCTAGGTGAGTTTTCAATACACCAACTCGAAGTATGTATATCTAGATGTTGTTATGAGTTAATTGGTGTAAGTATTATTGGTTGAAACTACCTAGAATATGATGAATCAACCATGACCTAAAATGTGAGACCCTGTATATGTATAGCTGTATATAGGAACATAAAAATGTAAATGAAATCATAAGTATGATGATACATTTGTAATGTGATGTATATGCAACGTAAGTCCATGAGATAATGTACACACTTATAATAAGAATCGTGATTATATGTACAAGTTGCATTATGAATGAGTATGAAGAAATGAACTTAAACACGAGAAGAATGTGAATGAAATGGAATATAAGTAGTATGGTAAAATGGAAGGAAAGATTTACATAAGTTGTATACTTCCATTCGGGCAATATCGTGTATATTTGGTTATACAAAGATTGCCCACAAGTTTTAATACGTGCTAAGTGTGATTGGATGGCATTTTTAAGTCTCAAGGAGGGATGAATGAGGAAAGGACTATGGAGGTAAATTGAGGAAGTTTTGAATGAAGTTGTTGCAGAAAAACTACAGGAAATCTGGAAATGTGAAGGCCAGATCGATCTTATAGGATGAGAGATCGATCTGGAAGAGCCAGAATGCTCTTACGTGAGTAATGGAATGGAGTAGATCGATCTCCAAGGGAATCAGATCGATCTCCTTAGCTCTCGGGTTGGAAGCAGATCGATCTCCCATAAGACCAGATTGATCTCCTTAAGCTTCTGTTCGACAGCAGATCGATCTCAAGCCTCGACAGATCGATCTCCTGCCTTTAAAATGTCTTAGAAAAGAGGATTTTTTAGAGGACCAGATCGATCTCTACCCAAGGAAGATCGATCTCATCAAGTTAAATCTATAAATAGGAGCAGTTGGATCTACAGATTTCGGGATAAACCATTTCTTTTCACTTCAACTCAAAAACCTAAATTTCTCACTCCTAAATCTAGCCATTTTCAGTAAGATTTGAGGAAAAGCTATTAGAGACAAAGTTGTTCACGTCTAAGAGAAGAACAACATAGTCTAGAGGCATTTCCCCATTTGTCGGATTGAAGGAATAACGGGCATTTCTAATTGGAACAAAGAGGAAATCCAAGGAGGTAAGTTCTAGTGCACAAATCCAAGTACATTGGTCTAGTTAATGATTATGAAGTTAATTGGGTGTGCACATTGTGGGTAGAACTACCTAGAATGACATGAAATGAATATAACTTAGAAATGGTCTAGTGTGAGAAAGTGGAATGTAGAAGTGTTAATGATGAATGAGATATCTTGAAAGGATGATTATGTTGTGGACATGGTTTGGGTATGTTGATATTGGGATAAAATTATGAGATTTACCACAAGGGGTAAAATGTGTATTTAAGGCATTGGATAAATGCTTAGTTGAATAAGAGTTAGAAATGTTAACTCCAGTGTTTGATGGATGAATTTCAGTTTCGGATGATACGCCGAAGCAAGTCGAGATAAGAACGCGAGGAGCGTAGAGGAGGATAGTTGCACATAAGTAAAGCGAGGTAAGGGACTGTGTGTTAGCTATAGAGATGTTCGTGTGTATTTTACAGCAATTTCGTAGATATATTGCTAGAACTAGTACGATATTATAATTCTATGAAATGATATGGAAGCATGAAAAGTACTATGATGTATATATGTATTGAGAAATGGGATAGGGTAAGGAAATAGCATGACATGCATGTTTTCAATGTTTTTCTCAATTTTATATTGATACTGAGGATTGAGAAATGTGATGATAGGTTGGCTAATTTTACATGTTTTAGCATGAAGAGGCATGCTGTATGAATAAACATGTTTTGAGTTTTAAAAAGAGAAAATAGCCATCTATCAGTTTTGAGATGAGATTTGGTGTTGAAGCGCTAGCTCACACCCGTTTTAATGCCTTTGATGTACCGTGCTGGAGTTTTAACTCGCACGATGGTTTTGAGAAAGTGCAGGAACTTTGCTCGCAACTGTTTTATTGAGTTGAGGTAAACTTGGGGGTCTGGGACTCAAGGGGATACCAGCCGACGACCATTTGAACGGTCTAGGCCTTAACGATAAATCGTACCGTGCTGGAGCCTTACGATGACTGTGTGTGACATTGCTTGCTCGCCTGGTATATGAGACATGGTTCAAGATGAAAAGTCCATCGGAGTTGGAGTATGGACTTGGGTCCATGGTCATACGTAGTACAGTGTTGTTGTCCATTGGTATACTATGTACCGTGCTGGGTGTACGTGAGTACGAGTATCGCGTAGATGACACACGACGTATCTTTACCGTGAGTATACGAGGAGATGAGGTTGATTGAGATGAGCCGGAGGGCAGGACTGACCCATCCCCCTTCAGGCGAAGTGATGCCCTATGCACACCTGATCAGTGAGGCCTGGGATCACTGACTATGGCCATATGTTATGGATATTTGATTGCCAAAAATTCCATGCCTGTCTCAGAGATTCGAGAAACAGAGATAATCTCAAAAAAGAAAGAGATTTGCAGAAAAAGTGAATTAAGAGAAGAAAGAGATTTTGTGTTTTTGATAAATCTCTGATTTCACATTTGTGCCGTGAGGGCACTATTTATGAGCATGTTTTAAATGGAAGCTCGACATATTTGTTTAACACGAAAATGCTATTGAGAAAAATATGTTTAAATGCATTTTTCGTATGATATTTCCATTTATAATGAAAACATGGTTTTAATTTATACATGCCTGGGCTACGTAGGTAGTACGATATCTACCTGCTAGCATACATTTCCTTACTGAGCTGTGGTTTGCTCATCCCACTATTTTTCCCCTCCAGGTACTGAGAAGTAAGAGAGTGGTGGTCTCTAGGTCTTTTGTGTTGAACAGCTCCCACAATTTCTCAAAGGTATAAGATTGTATACACGAGTATTTTGTATCTAATCTATTGTATCGCACAGTTATATCTTGGAATTGTAAACAGTATTATGGGGATGATATGTAAGCACATGGCATTTATACAATTGATTTTGTATATCTACACACACACCTGAGAGTGTGAATTAAAGATTTAAATCTTCCACTGTAAATGAATGAATTTTAGTAATTGCATCTTCTCACAGCCCAACCGTAGTAGAGAATGTATGGATAGAAGGGTTCCCAGAAGTGGGGTGTGATAGAAATCTTTCGCTATAAATGAATGAATTTTAGTAATTGCATCTTCTCACAACCCAACCATAGTAGAGAATATTGGATAGAAGGGTTCCTAAAAGTAGGGTGTGACAGATTTGGTATCAGAGCATGGTTGGTCTGATGTGAGTCGATGTTTAGGACTAAGAAAACATACATCCCTAAGTTACTGTGCGATACTTAGATACAAATGTATGTACGGAGCTGGTAGTGAATTAAATGTTTGTTATAACGCAAGAAAGTTATCAGGCTAGTGAGTTATGCCTGAGAGACACCGCAAGAGGGGAGAGAGCTCGAGAGCTCTAGGGCGAAATGACAGGACTGAGAGGCACAGTAGATCATCCTCTAGTCATGAGCCCCAGGAACAGATAGAGGCTTCTGATCCTCGAATAGCCCAATTGGAGGAAGATATGCGCACGATGATGACCATGATGAGTCAGATCATGGCTAGGTTTGAGGGTACACCTGGTACAGCGGGACAGGCTGCACCGAATCCCCCAGCAGCTGCACCTGAACCTGAGAATGTTGCACCTGCACAAGCTGAACCGGTTAGGCCACGAGAACCTCATATTCGACCAGTACCTCCTCCAATAGCCCCACACTAATATCATGATGATTTGGGGTATGGATATGACTGTGATATGGAGAGATTGATGCATTTTATTGACTTTAAGCCTCCTTCGTTTAGCGGGGTAAAGGATCCGACAGTGGCTGAGGACTGGATCAGTCAGATGGAGAAGTTATTCGACTTCTATAGATGTTCAGCTACGGAGAGAGTAGCGTTTGCGGCCCTTGTATTGAGAGGCGAAGCAGAGCACTGGTGGAAGTCCACCAGGCCGATGTTAAGAGCTCAAGGTATGGCTATCACTTGAGATATGTTCTTGGGCGTTTTCAAAGAGCAATACATCCCAGCTACTGCTCGACGTAGACTACAGATGGAATTTTTGAATCTGACTCAAGGGAATCGAACAGTTGATGAGTACGAGTCACGATTCACTTCACTGGGTAGATATGATCCGGACTCGATCAGGAGTGAGGCTATCAGAGTCCGTAGATTTGTAGATGGACTGAGGCCTTCGATCCAAGCAAAGTTGGCCCCATTTGATGTCGCTACATATAGAGAGGCTGTGCGACGAGCCCAGTTATGTGAGCAGGCTTATGACTTACAGACTTCTGAGTTTAGTTGGGGTTAGGACAAGGGTCTGAGGAGGCTGGGAGATGGCAAGAGTGCCAAATTCGATCGAAAATTCATGAGTAAGCGTCGGAGAGAGGCAGATGAGTTCTAGAAAAAGGTTGCTAGACCTTTTATGCCTCCGACTCAGACACCAGCCAGGGGTATAGTGATTGGTGGACCTCGACCGATTACAGATCAGTGTAGACTATGTGGTCGATACCATGGTGGTAAGCCATGTCATCTTCAAGGTACCCGATGCTTCAGATGTGGTAAATTTGGACATTATGCCAAAGAGTGCCCGAAGATAGTTGAGGTAATTCCACAGAGGGGTAAAGAGCCAGAGAGGGTTCCTACAGTTGCACCTCCTGCAAGAAAGAAAGCCTCGACTGAAGAAAAGGAAAAACAAGTTGTGGGTCGAGGCAGGGTGTATGCGATAGACCAGGCATCGACTGATACCTCTTTCGAAGTGATAAAAGGTACAATCTCGATTTTCAATTTAGAGGTTATAGCTTTGTTTGATTCTGGTGCTACGCATTCCTTCATATCACCTGCATGTGCATCAAAGTTAAAAGGTTTTGTAGAACCCACATACTTAAGTAGGACTTTACTAATAAGTACTCCAATGAGAGTTAGCCAATTAGTTGAGCAAGTGTATAAAGATTGCAAAGTGAGGGTGGGAGATAAGTGCATGACAACTAACTTGATTTTGTTGAATATGTATGACATTGATGTAATCTTGGGAATGAATTGGTTAGCCACCAATCATGCTGTCATAGACTATCGTTCTAAGTCCATTAAGTTTTCTCTACCTGAAGAATGTGTTGTAAGATTTTAAGAGAAGAAATGAAATCTTAAATTTTGTGTTAAGTAAAGTACTTTGGTATAAATGACTTGAGTTTTGTTTTGAAGGTTTTGTTGCTTATGTGGTGGATTTAAACAAAGTACATCCGGATATGGAGGACATCCCAGTGGTCAAAGAATTCCCTGATGTCTTTCATGACGATTTACCAGGATTGCCACCCGATAGAGAAACGAAATTCGGTATAGACTTGACCCCTGGAACTGAACCAATATCCAAGTCACCACATAGGATGGCTTCAGTTGAGTTAGAGGAATTAAGGAAACAGCTGCAAGAGTTGCTAGAGAAGGGGTTCATAAAACCGAGCGTCTCACCATGGGGAGCCCAGGTATTGTTTGTGAAGAAGAGAGAAGGGAGCCTCAGGTTGTGCATCAACTATCGGATGTTGAACAAGGCTACCATCAAGAATAAGTACCCCTTGCCACGCATTGACGATTTATTGGATTAGCATTGGGGAGCACAGATCTTTTCCAAGATAGATTTGAGGTCTGGGTATCTTCAATTGAAGATTCGAAAGGAGGATGTGCCTAAGACAGCATTTTGTACCCGCTATGGCCATTACGAATTCCTAGTGATGCCTTTTGGGTTGACCAATGCGCCGGCAGCTTTTATGGCTCTAATGAATGATGTATTCAAGCCATACCTGGACCAGTTCGTAATTGTTTTCATTGATGATATATTGGTGTATTCAAGGTCCAGAGAAGAGCATGAGCAGCACTTGAGGATTATTTTGTAGACCCTCCGAGAGAGAAGGTTATATGCCAAGCTTAGTAAATGTGACTTTTGGCTAGAACAGATTTCTTTTCTAGGCCATGTTGTATCAAAGGATGGGGTGTCAGTAGATCCATCCAAGATTGAGGCCGTTGTTCAGTAGGAACAACCTAGGACAGTCACAGAGATTAGAAGCTTTCTGGGTTTGGCTGGTTACTACAGGAGATTTGTAGAGGGTTTCTCTAGATTGGCTGCTCCATTGATACGTCTTATGAGGAAAAGTATGGAGTTTTCATGGGATGAAGCTTGTGAGAGGAGTTTTCAGGAACTTAAGCGCAGATTAACCACCGCACCAGTTCTTATCATCCCTAACAGTTTAGGAAATTACTCGATGTATACAGATGCTTCGCATCAAGGACTAGGCTGTGTTTTGATGCAAGATGGAAGGGTAGTAGCTTATGGATCTAGACAGCTGAAAGATCATGAGAAGAACTACCCCACTCATGATTTGGAGTTAGCGGCCGTAGTGTTTGCGTTGAAGATTTGACGCCACTACTTATATGGTGAGAGATTTTAGATCTTTACGGATCACAAGAGTCTAAAATATCTATTCTCACAGAAGGAGTTAAATATGAGACAGAGGAGGTGGTTAGAACTCCTCAAGGACTATGATTGTGAGATCTTGTACAATCCGGGGGAGGCAAATGTGGTTGCCGATGCATTGAGTCAGAAGAGTCTCGGGTTGGTATCACATATGATGGTTAGAGAGCACGAGTTGTTGGAACAATTCATGAACCTTAGTCTGGATATGACCCTACTTGAGATTGGCAACTATGGGATCATTGCTAGCTTGAGATTAGAACTGGAGTTGATTGAGAGAATTCGACAAGCTCAGCAAATTGATCAATGGTGTATTGAAATGATTAGCCAAATTCAGAAGGGGAAGCGTGCCGATTTTATATTGAGTTCAGATGGAATACTAAGATTTGGAGATAGAATATGTGTTCCTAAGGATTTAGAACTGAGGAAGCTGATCTTATCAGAGGCTCACTCATCGAGATATACGATACACCCGGGGAGTAGTAAGATGTATCAAAATCTCTGAAAGGTATATTGGTGGTCTGGAATGAAGAGAGACATAGCTGAGTATGTTGCTAGATGTCTCATTTGTCAGGAAGTAAAAGTGGAACATCAGAAACCAGGAGGATTATTACAACCTCTACCGATACCAACATGGAAGTGGGAGCATGTCACCATGGATTTTGTGATGGGGTTACCGAGAACCCATAGGAACCATGATGCGATATGGGTGATAATAGATCGGTTAACGAAATTGGCACATTTCTTAGCCATGAGATCTACAGATACATTGAGTGCACTAGTGAACCTGTATGTGTGAGAAATAGTGAGATTGCATGGAGTCCCAATGAGTGTTATTTCTGATCGGGATGCCCGCTTCACTTCCCACTTTTGAGGACATTTTCAGGAAGCGATGGGGACCCAGTTGAGTTTTAGCACCGCTTTTAATTCTCAAACAGATGGTCAGTCAGAGAGGACTATACAGACCCTGGAGGACATGTTGAGAGCGTGTGTATTAGATTTTAGAGGCTCATGGGACAATCACTTGCCATTGATTGAGTTCGCCTACAATAACAGTCATCACTCAAGTATTGGTATGGCCCCTTATGAGGCACTATACGGTCGTAGATGCCGATCGCCCATTGGTTGGAAAGAAGTTGGTGACAGACAGTTGCTCGCTCCCGATTTGGTTACACAAGCCTCCGAGGATGTTCAGATAATATGTGAGAGGCTGCGAACGGCTCAAAGTCGACAAAAGAGCTACGCTAACAGGAGACGGAGACCACTTGAATTTGATGTTGGTGAGTCCGTATTTTTGAAAGTATCTCCTTTTAAGGGAATAACGAGGTTTGGGAAGAAAGGAAAATTAAGTCCTCATTACATTGGTCCCTTTGAGATATTGGATAGAGTAGGAGATGGAGCATATAGGCTAGCCTTGCCACCTGAGCTAGCAGAAGTCCACAATGTCTTCCACGTTTCTATGCTTCGAAAGTACTACCCAGATCTGACACATGTAATTAGCTATGAGCCATTAGAGCTCAAGGAGGATATATCGTATGTCGAGAGACCGATCCGGATGTTGGACAGAAAAGAGAAGGTGTTGCGGAACAAGACGATTTCATTGGTTAAGGTTTTGTGGCAACATCACACTGTGGAAGAGGCCACATGGGAACTGGAAAGTTTGATGCGGGAAAAGTATCCCGAGTTATTCACAGATTGAATTGGTTCTAATTTTGAGGACCAAATTCTCTAAGTGGGGGAGAATGTGAGACCCCGTATATGTATAGCTGTGTATAGGAACATAGAAATGTAAATGAAATCATAAGTATGATGATACATTTGTAATGTGATGTATATGCAATGTAAGTCCATGAGATAATGTACGCACTTGTAATAAGAATCGTGGTTATACGTATAAGTTGCATTATGAATGAGTATGAAGAAATGAACTTAAACACAAGAAGAATGTGAATGAAATGGAATATGAGTAGTGTGGTAAAATGGAAGGAAAGATTTACATAAGTTGTATACTTCCATTCGGGCAATATCTTGTATATTTGGTTATACAAAGATTGCCCACAAGTTTTAATACGTGCTAAGTGTGATTGGATGACATTTTTAAGTCTCAAGGAGGGATGAATGAGGAAAGGACTATGGAGGTAAATTGAGGAAGTTTTGAATGAAGTTGTTGCAGAAAAACTGCAGGAAATCTGGAAATGTGAAGGCTAGATCGATCTCATAGGATGAGAGATCGATCTTATAGGATGAGAGATCGATCTGGAAGTGCCAGAATGCTCTTATATAAGTAATGGAATGGAGCAGATCGATCTCCAAGGGAATCAGATCGATCTCCTTAGCTCTCGGGTTGGAAGCAGATCGATCTCCCCTAAGACCAGATCGATCTCCTTATGCTTCTGTTCGACAGTAGATCGATCTTAAGCCTCGACAGATCGATCTCCTGCCTTTAAAATGTCTTAGAAAAGAGAGATTTTTAGAGGACCAGATCGATCTCCACCCAAGGAAAATCGATCTCATCAAGTTAAATCTATAAATAGGAGCAGTTGGATCTACAGATTTCGAGATAAACCATTTCTTTTCACTTCAACTCAAAAACCTAGCTTTCTCACTCCTAAATCCAGCCATTTTTAGTAAGATTTGAGGAAAAGCTATTAGAGACAAAGTTGTTCATGTCTAAGAGAAGAACAACATAGTCTAGAGGCATTTCCCCATTTGTCAGATTGAAGGAATAAAGGGCATTTCTAATTGGAGCAAAGAGGAAATCCAAGGAGGTAAGTTCTAGTGCACAAATCCAAGTACATTGGTCTAGTTAATGATTATGAAGTTAATTGGGTGTGCACATTGTGGGTAGAACTACCTAGAATGACATGAAATGAATATAACTTAGAAATGGTCTAGTGTGAGAAAGTGGAATGTAGAAGTGTTAATGATGAATGAGATATCTTGAAAGGATGATTATGTTGTGGACATGGTTTGGGTATGTTGATATTAGGATAAAATTATGAGATTTACCACAAGGGGTAAGATGTGTATTTAACGCATTGGATAAATGCTTAGTTGAATAAGAGTTAGAAACGTTAACTCAAGTGTTTGATGGATGAATTTCAGTTTCGGATGATACGTCAGAGCAAGTCGAGATGAGAACGCGAGGAGCGTAAAGGAGGATAGTTGCACACAAATAAAGCGAGGTAAGGGACTGTGTGTTAGCTATAGAGATGTTCGTGCATATTTTACAGCAATTTCATAGATATATTGCTAGAACTAGTACGATATTATAATTCTATGAAATGATATGGAAGCATGAAAAGTACTATGATGTATATATGTATTGAGAAATGGGATAGGGTAAGGAAATAGAATGATATGCATGTTTTCAATGTTTTTCTCAAATTTATATTGATACTAAGGATTGAGAAATGTGATGATAGGTTGGCTAATTTTACATGTTTTAGCATGAAGAGGCATGCTGTATGAATAAACATGTTTTGAGTTTAAAAAAGAGAAAATAGCCATCTATCAGTTTTGAGATGAGATTTGGTGTTGAAGCGCTAGCTCACACCCGTTTTAATGCCTTTGATGTACTGTGCTGGAGTTTTAACTCGTACGATGGTTTTGAGAAAGTGCGGGAACTTTGCTCGCAACTGTTTTATTGAGTTGAGGTAAACCTGGGGGTCTAAGACCCAAGGGGATACCAGTCGACGACCATTTGAACGGGCTGGGCCTTAACGATAGATCGTACCGCGCTGGAGCCTTGCGATGACTGTGTGTCACGCTGCTTGCTCGCCTGGTATATGAGACATGGTTCAAGATGAAAAGTCCATCGAAGTTAGAGTATGGACTTGGGTCCACGGTCATACGTAGTACAGTATAGTTGTCCGTTTGTATACTATGTACCGTGCTGGGTGCACGTGAGTACGAGTATCGCGTAGATGACACACGGCGTATCTTTACCGTGAGTATACGAGGAGATGAGGTTGATTGAGATGAGCCGGAGGGCAGGACTGACCCATCCCCCTTCAGGCGAAGTGATGCCCTGTGCACACCCGATCAGTGAGGCCTGGGATCACTGACTATGGCCATATGTCGTGGATATTTGATTGCCAAAAATTTCATGCCTTTCTCAGAGATTCGAGAAACAGAGATAATCTCAAAAAAGAAAGAGATTTGCAGAAAAAGTGAATTAAGAGAAGAAAGAGATTTTGTGTTTTTGATAAATCTCTGATTTCACATTTGTGTCATGAGAGCACTATTTATGAGCATGTTTTAAATGGAAGCTTGACATATTTGATTGACACGAAAATGCTATTGAGAAATATATGTTTAAATGCATTTTTCGTATGATATTTCCATTTATACTGAAAACATGGTTTTAGTTTATACATGCATGGGCTATGTAGGTAGTACGATATCTACCTGCTAGCATACATTTCCTTACTGAGCTGTGGTTTGCTCATCCCACTATTTTCCCCCTCTAGGTACTGAGAAGTAAGAGAGCGGTGGTCTCTAGGCCTTTTGTGTTGTACAGCTCCCACAATTTCGCAAAGGTATAAGATTGTATACAAGAGTATTTTGTATCTAATCTATTGTATCGCATAGTTATATGTTGGAATTGTATAATATTATGGGGATGATATGTAAGCACATGGCATTTATACAATTGATTTTGTATATCTACACACACACCTGGGAGTGTGAATTAAATATTTAAATCTTTCGCTGTAAATGAATGAATTTTAGTAATTGCATCTTCTCACAGCCCAACTGTAGTAGAGAATGTATAGATAGAAAGGTTCCCAGAAGTGGGGTGTGACATAAAAATAGGCTAGTGTGAGAAAATGAGATATGGTTGATTTAATGATAAATGAATTATACCAAAGTGTTAGTAATGTGATATGCATGATTTTGAGATGGTTGGGTGAAATCACATTATGGGATAGGTCAAAGTGATGAAATTTGTATATATGGTAATTGTGAAATGCATGAATGAATAGAGGAACTAAGGTTAGAGCATGCAAGTCAAGTGCTTGATAGATAACTAAGTGAGTTTGTTAGCTAAATTGGCTATGATTAGCTAGAGAAGTGTTCGACCACCATGATATGGCCAAATGTGATAATGGGCCAAACTTGATGAAATAGGCTTAATAAGATATATTGACTAGGAAGAAGTCAGTATATGAGTTATCGGTTTTGACTTATGTGATTGATGAATGTTTGCAGCTCCCGAGGATATATCCAGAGCAAGTTGAGCCTAATCGCAAGAAGCGGGAAAGGAAGAAGGAAGTTGCTTTAAAGTGGATTGAGGTAAGGGAATTGTGTTGGCCCTAGAGGTATCTGTACGTGTTTTTGGGCGCATTGGTTATTTTCTTAAAGTATCTAAGGGTCTTAGAATGAATGGATGTTTGAAGGGCAAAGAAAATGGGATTTGAGAAAAGTTCATGAAAAGCAAGAACATAATGTTCTTGGGTTTTTACTGCTTTTTAGCATGTGAATTAGTAGGCTGGCTAGAGTTTAAGTGATTTGCATGAAAATAGCTTGATTTTGTTTTTATAACCATGCTTTGCAAAGAATGAGCCACCTACATGAGTTTTGTGGAAATGAAGCGTGCCAAAGCGTTACTCGCACGAGATTTGACGTGTTTATACGTGCATTAGTGTTGAAGCGATGCTCGCACTAGCATTTTATATGCATGAGTGTTGGAGCTTAGTTCGCACTAGTTTTTCACATGGATTTTTATGACATTGTGCTGAAGCCTAACTCGTACTAATCTTCATACTGATTTTGACATGGTGCTAGAGCATTGCTCGCACCAGATGTCCACTATACTTGCTGTTGTGCTAGAGATTACTCGCACGTGATTCTTATGACATGTTGAGAGTCGTGCTAGGAGCTTCGGGTAGACTTGGTGTCGCACCGATTAAATAGGTTCGCACATGCATATTGAGATGTGGCGTGATATGATGCGATGATATGGGTCCACAGAGTACGTTGTACCTTGCATATAGCATGAAGTACGTTGTACCGTGTATGGATATATATATATACCATCTTCGGACGAAGTTTAGATCTGCTATGGACCTGCGGGTTGGACGTGACCCACCTCCCATACCGAAGCAGATAGAGGTGATACCCCGCACACTAAGATCCGTGTAGCCTAGGATCATAGAGGATATGCCCATAGTCCTAGTTAATTCCCCTATTATTATTTGCCTATCTCATATGTCACTTGATTTATAATAAATCCATGTTTAAAATGTGTTTGTGGGTCAAGAAAGTCTATGGGAGGGGCTGAGTCCTGACAAATGGTGATTTATATTGATTTGCATTGAGTTTTGAAATGCTTTTAAGTGCACCTTACATGATAATTTTTCCATGCTTTGATTTCGACTTACGCATGATTATTTTCCATGCTTTGTTTAAGAATTGTGCACTAATTTTAATAGCATAAACTGCTTTACATATCATGAACACGAACATAAACTGATATATTTTGGGTATGTCAAGTAACTACGTGGTTTTACACATGGCATCATGATCATGTAGATAATATAGTTATCTACCTGCACACATGATTGCCTTTCTGAGCACGTGGTTTGCTCACCCCCCTCTTATTTTCCCCGTCTACAGAGCACTTTCAGTAGACAGAGAGCGACTGAGGATTGATTTTTGGAGTCTGCTGCATCTCATCATATGAAGGTATACACATTTGTACAGTTTTGTATCTAGATATGCAATAACCGTAATATTTTGAATGTGACTTTTGGGGATGTAAAGAATAGTAAACATATGTAAATTGCAACTCTGATTTAGAAATGCAAGTGTTTACCTTTAAATAAAATGTAAATTGAAATGGTATGGAAGGATGAGATTTACATTGATTTACAGCCCAACTGTTGGTGGTGAAGTTGTTCTGTCATGCCCCGAAAACGCGGAAAATAGGGCAATTTTAAAACTTTTTACTTATCAATTCTCAATTAAGAGTGCATTCCTGTGCAGTGTCATACATTATCATATTTATCGTACTTCAGGATCTCATCACTAGAAATTATATATCATATCAAATACATTAATCCATCTCAAGTTAATTAATCCTAATACATCCCATACAATGTTATACATCAAGTGTCTGCAATTACAGAAATTGTCTGGGTACATGAAAAGATAAAAGATACCTCAAAATACAATATATGGCCTGGAGCTCAAGTCCTCCACTAGCCACTACTCCGTACGTCGCAGGAAAACCCTTTTCACTTGAAGAGATCTGGGGGGAAAGAAAACAGGGTGAGCTTCCAAATCGCTCAGTAAAGGGGGTAAGGGACTCATTTCATAAACCAAAATGCACACCACAAAATATTTATTTGTATGTGAAACTCATTAATCTCATTTGAAAACCATAGCATGAAAGTATTCAAAACGACACTCTCATGTATCAAATCATGTGAAAACATGAAGTAAAAAGGCTCAGTCTAGAGCAATAACAAAGCATGTGAAAATAATGCGATAAACGCTTTCTCAATTAACGTGATGAAATCACTGTAATAATAATGCACGTGGCACAACCACTAAACACACGTGGCATAGCCACTGATTTAAATTTACACGTGGCATAGCCACTAAACACACGTGGCATAGACACTGATTTAACTTCACACGTGGCATAGCCACTAAACACACGTGGCATAGCCACTGATTTAAATTCACACGTGGCATAGCCACAGGATAGGGTTTCACGTGGCAACGGCCACCAATTTGGATTCTCACGTGGCAACGGCCACCAAATAGGGTTTCTCACGTGGCACCGGCCACCGATTAGGGTTTCTCACATGGCAACGGCCACCAAATGGGGTTCTCACGTGGCAACAGCCACCAAATAGGGTTTCTCACGTGGCAACGGCCACCAAATAGGGTTCTCACATGGCAACGGCCACCAAATAGGGTTTCTCACGTGGCAACGGCCACCAAGTAGGGTTTCTCACGTGGCAATGGCCACCAATTATACGTGGCATAGCCACAGAATGGGTTATTCTCACGTTACCAGAACGGAGAAGAATCGGGCTTACATGCTACCAGAGCAATGCCCGGTGTGTACTCAAAACTACACACCTAAGTCTTAATCACATAAGACTAGTTCGCCTTCACGTAGAACTCATAGTGGTTTTTCTCTCATAAAACTCATTTGAAAACCGTTTTGTACTCAACACAAAACATAATAAAACCGAGTTCCAACTGGCAAAGCACGCACACATTTCTCAAATCTCAATATTGCCTTAACGTAGAGCCCAGTTATAAACTCATAAAAACATTGGGCTCCAACCGGCTATAAAAATCGTGTGCAATTGTATCACAACACAACACTCAACATGCTTGTTTTATAAATTACAATTCATGCTATAATAGTTCGCAAATCACATACACAAATGGTTTAGTTTCCCTTACCTCTTTGCACCTCGTATAGTGCAATCGTTTCCCCCGTATCACGGACTAGCCTCGCATTCCACTCTGGAACTCCCGAGCTGTCCAAACGATGTTAAAACATCAATACTCAATTATCTCATCAACCTCAATTCTCAAAAATCGAGCATAATTGCTCATAACACCTCAAATCTCTTGATTCTCGTAACTCTACCCCAAACTACACTCTCATTCACAACATCTCAACATTCTACATTTCTCATGCCAATTATCTATGCTAATTCACCACATTGTCTAAATTTCTATTTATAGCTTAAATTCCTAAAATTTCTAAATATCATTATCACTCCAACCACATTGCAATTTCATCAATCCCTAATCATTTTTCAGCTATTTCAACACAATGCCAACAACCATTATCATCGAAATCATCTCAAATATCAAAATCAAGGTTTAGAAATTACCCAAAACTTGTGGAGAGCTTATCTATTGCCTCGATTCGATCCGTCTTACGATTTCCAAGTATGTTGTTCTCCCTTTGATGAGGAACAACTTTCCTTCTTGCCACAACTTCTGATTTGGCCGGAAATGGGTGCTTTGGATGAGTGAGAAAGCTAGGTTTCGGTAAAAATGGGGGTTAGAAGAGAGAGAAAGTGAGATTGCAGGAGAAAAACAGGAGTTCCTTATATAGGCTGAGGGTAGGAGATCGATCTGGCTCTTGATGAGATCGATCTGCATTTGAATTTTTGGGACGATTTGGGGCAATTTATGCCTAGGAGATCTATCTGTCGAGGGGTGAGATCGATCTCTTTATGGCTTTATGAGATCGATCTGCTCCTTGAGGAGATCGATCTTCTCCCAAACAGAATCATTTGGAGATCGATCTCTTCCTCATGAGATCGATCTTCTCTCAAACAGAATCATAAGGAGATCGATCCTCTTCCATTGGAGATCGATCTGCTCCTTAAATTCCTCATTCCTTGTCATTTTTAACTCACCAGATCGATCTCTCCTTCTCCCAGATCGATCTGTCCTCATAAATTCTTACTTATTTTAAACACTTAACATATAAATCTCCAATTATCATTCCCCAATTCACTTAGCTCAATAAATTACACTTCAAGTTCATATTACATCATTCAAATATATCTAAAATTCTCAGATCTCACATCCTCCCCACCTTAAAAGAATTTGGTCCTTCAAATTCAACTCAACTAGTTGAATAGATGGGGGTATTTCTCATTCATGAGATTCTCTAGTTCCCACGTTGCCTCTTCCCTTGAGTGATGTTTTCACAAAACTTTCACTAATGGGATGCTCTTAGTTCTCAGTACCTTCTCTCATCTATCGAGAATCTGGACAGGTTCCTCAGTGTAGCTCATATCCTCTTGAATGTCCATCTCGTCATACTCTATGACATGAGAAGGGTCCGGGTTGTACTTCCTCAACATAGACACATGAAAAACATTGTGTATTCTGGACATCTGTGGGGGTAATGCTAATCTATAAGCTACCTCTCCCACTCTCTCAAGAATCTCGAATGGTCATACGTATCGAGGACTCAATTTCCCTTTCTTCCCAAATCGCATGATACCCTTACTCGGTGATATTTTCAGAAATACTGCATCACCAACCTCAAACTCGAGTGGCCGTCTACGCACATCCGCGTAGCTTTTCTGTCTACTTTGTGCAGCCCGTAACCTCTCACATATGAGTTTCACACTATGTACGGCTTGCTTAACAAGCTCGGGAGCATTTATCTTTCTGTCACCAACTTCTTCCTAAGTTACAGGGGATCTACACCTCCTACCATATAGAGCCTCAAAAGGTGCCATTCCAATACTCGCATGATAGCTGTTATTGTATGTAAACTCTGCTAGGGGCAGGTGATCATCCCATGATCCCTTAAAATCCATCGTACATGCCCTCAACATATCCTCCAGGGTCTGAATAGTCCTCTCTGACTGATCATCTGTCTGAGGATGATAGGCGGTACTGAAACTCAATCGAGATCCCATGGACTCCTGAAACTGGGTCCAAAATCTAGAAGTAAATCGGGAATCTCTATCAGAAGTAATACTCACTGGAGCCCCATGTAATCTACTATCTCGCTGAGGCATCCACAGTATCTGTGCTCTTGATGGTAAGGAAGTGGGCACTCTTGGTCAGTCTATCCACTATAACCCATATAGCGTCACGACCTCTTCGGGTCCTCGGTAAAACCATAATAAAGTCTATAGTGACATGCTCCCATTTTCATGTAGGTACAGGTAAGGGCTGTAGTAGTCCTTCGGGCTTCCGATGCTCAGCTTTCACTTACTAGCATACTAAACACCTGGCCACATACTCTGCCACGTCTCGCTTCATACCACTCCACCAATACACCTTTCTCAAGTCTCGGTACATCTTAGTACTCCCTGGGTGCATGGTGTATCGCGAGCAGTGAGATTCTCTCAGTATCTGTCTCTTCAGGGTATCATCGTCCGGTACACAAATCTGTCCTCTGAATCTCAACAATCCATCCTCACTGACTGTGAGATCCGACTGCAAACTCTGTTCAGCTTGGCTAATCATATCTATCAATCTATGATCACTGCGCTGCCCAGTTCTAATCTGATCCATGATCCTGGGCTCTATTCGCAAGCTAGCCACAAATCCAGTCTCTATCTCTTTAACTCTGATCCGAAGTTCGACAAACTGCTCCAGTAAATCCCATTCCCTGATCATCATAGCAGATATCATACTCTTCCTGCTCAGGGCATCAGCAACCACATTCGCCTTGCCCAGATGATATAGAATCTCGCAGCCATAATCCTTAAGGAGTTCCATCCATCTCCTTTGTCTCATGTTTAACTCTTTCTGATCAAAGAGATATCTCAAACTCTTGTGATCAGTGAAGATCTGGAATCTTTCCCCATATAAGTAATGTCGCCAGATCTTCAAAGCAAATACCACAGCGGCTAACTCCAAATCATGCGTGGGGTAATTCCGCTCATGGTCTTTCAGCTGTCGCGATCCATATGCGACCACTCTTCTGTGCTGCATAAGCACACACCCCAATCCTTGATGAGATGCATCACTATACACCGAGAATCCTCCTGATCCCTCAAGAATAGTTAACACAGGTGCCGCTGTCAACCTCCTCTTTAATTCCTGAAAACTGAGCTCACATTGATCAGTCCATATAAATGGAGTCTCTTTGCGCGTGAGCTTAGTCAAAGGGGCGGCAATCTGGGAAAATCCTTCCACAAATCTTCTGTAATACCCTGCCAAACCAAGAAAGCTTCGTACCTCAGTAACTGTTCTCAGTCTCTCCCAATTAAGCACAGCCTCCACCTTGCTTGGGTCCACTGATACTCCTTCCTCTGAGACTATATGACCAAGGAAAGCTATCCGATCCAGCCAAAACTCACACTTACTAAGCTTTCCATATAATTGCTTATCTCGGAGTATCTGTAGTACTAACGACAAATGCAGTGCATACTCCTCATACGACTGAGAGTACACCAGGATATCATCAATAAAGACTATCACAAATTTATCCAGATAGTCTCTGAACACCTCGTTCATCAATCTCATAAATGCTGCAGGGGCGTTCGTCAATCCAAAGGACATCACTAGAAATTCATAATGGCCACACCTTGTCCTGAAGGCCGTCTTTGGAATATCCTCTTCCTTGATCCTCAATTGGTGATAGCCCGATCTCAAATCAATCTTAGAAAAGACTGATGCCCCTCTTAGCTGATCAAGTAGATCATCAATCCTGGGCAATTGGTATTTATTCTTCACCGTGGCTTTATTCAATAACCGATAGTCTACGCATAATCTGAGACTACCATCCTTCTTCTTGACAAATAAAACTGGTGCTCCCCACGGTGAAACGCTGGGCCTAATGAACCCTTGATCCAATAACTCCTGTAGTTGTTTCTTTAATTCCTCAAGTTACACTAATGCCATCCTGTAGGGAGGTTTAGAGATCGGCTGAGTATCTGGTACCAAATCAATGGTAAACTCTAGCTCTCTCTCTGGTGGTAAACTTGGCAATTCATCTGGGAAAACATCCAAAAATTCACACACCACAGGTATATCCTCAATCCTCGGATGTTCCCGCTCATCGTCTGAGATGAGTGTCTCATAACCTTCACATGAACAATCATATTTAATATTCTCAAATTACTTACTAGAACTCCACATATTCATTTCCTCAATATCTCAACCGTACACTGTAAGGTTCAGGTAGGGAGAAAGTTACAATCTTAGTGTAGCAATCTAGGCTCACTCGATTGGTTGCCAACTAATCCATTCCCAAAATTACATCAAATCCATGTATATTCAACATGATTAGAGCTGCTAACATCCCTCTATCTCCCACCTTTATCTCACATTCTCTACAGATTAACTCAGTTCTCTGGGATTCACGCATAGAGGTATTTACATGTATATATTCTAGAGGTTCAAACTTCAAGTTTAATCTACATGCAAAATGCTCAGAAATAAACGAATGCGTGGATCCTGAATCAATCAACACATGAGCCTTATGATTACAGACAGAGAGTGTACCTCTTATAGTTTCTACAGAAGTGTCAGCAGTCTCCTTATCTAGGGCAAACACATGTCCCTGGGTAACAGGTCTCTTTCCTTTCTCTGCAGCAGTGTCCCGTCTCGGGGGATTCACTATCTGAGGCTGTTGTCTAGTGGGCTCCAAGACATGTGGTTTCTGAGGTTGAGGGCAATCCTTCACCATGTGACCCATGTCTCCACATCTAAAACATCCATGGATCGACCCAGTACAACTTCCCTCATGCATTCGGCCACAATTTTCGTAAAACCTTGTCTCTGGCCTAACATCTCGAGGGGTCTCTTTAATGTTAGGGTACCCTCTGGGTCTCTCTAATCTGCCCTTCTGTACCTCAATCCTTCCTCTTCTGAAGGAACCTCTCCGAGCCTCTGTTTGGAAAATCGCTGGCCTCTTGCCCTTATCTCTATTCACCGCTCTGAGCTCATTCTGGGATTGTACCATTTCAATTCCTCTTTCAATCTCTTGTGCTCGTCTCAGAGCATCTCCAAACTCAGTAATACATAGCCCTATCAATCTATCTCTGATGATGGGCTTCAATCCATACACAAATTTCTCTGTGCAGAGCTCTTCATTCTTAAAGGTCTCTGGGTCATATCTCAATAGCGCTGTGAATTGGCTCTCATAGTCATCCACAGACATGTCACCCTGTACCAAACTCAAAAACTCGGCCTGTTTCTTTCTCTGGGCGGCTCGTGGTACATATTGGGTCCTAAAGGCTGTCTGAAACTCTTCCCAACCAATCACATCCTGGCGGGACATCAGAATACCCTGGGTAGTACCCCACCAATCTCGAGCTCTCCCTTTCAACATATAGATACTCATACTGATCCTCTCAGTATCGGTGCACCCCAGATAATCAAATATAATTCTCAACTCCGTCAGCCACTCCTCAGCCTCTGTAGGATCCTTCTTTCCCTTAAATGCGGGCGGATTCATCTTCAGAAAATCCTTCTGTCGGACCATACTTCTATCATCAGGCTGAGTGACGGGAGGTATTGGGGGTATGGGAGGTCCTTGTGGTGGTGTAGGAGTAGTACCCGAGGTATTAACTCCAAAGTGTTGCGCGAATAACGCTGCCATCTGCTTAAAACCTTGCCTCACATCGGTCTCAATCCGATTAAATCGAGCGTTAGGACTCTCTGGTTGTGGGACAGGTGGCGGAGGGGACTCTGCCTACCTCCTCGAACGACCTCGTCGTCCACTCATTCTCTATCTTAACTCGTCTCCTGCGCGTACATATCAGAATCGATTGAAATCTCAATCCTCAATTTCAGTTCATGACCAGACTATTACAGACACTTGGGATGTATTCTATTCCACTTAACCGACACTAACAGTACTAGACACCATAAGCTCTGATACCAAGAAAACTCTGTCACGCCCCGAAAACGCGAAAAATAGGGCAATTTTAAAACTTTTTACTCATCAATTCTCAATTAAGAGTGCATTCCTGTGCAGTGTCATACATTATCATATTTATCGTACCTCAGGATCTCATCACTAGAAATTATATATCATATCAAATACATTAATCCATCTCAAGTTAATTAATCCTAATACATCCCATACAATGTTATACATCAAGTGTCTGCAATTACAGTAATTGTCTGGGTACATGAAAAGATAAAAGATACCTCAAAATACAATATATGGCCTGGAGCTCAAGTCCTCCACTAGCCACTACTCCGTACGTCGCAGGAAAACCCTTTTCACTTGAAGAGATCTGGGGGGAAAGAAAACAGGGTAAGCTTCTAAATCGCTCAGTAAAGGGGGTAAGGGACTCATTTCATAAACCAAAATGCACACCACCAAATATTTCTTTGTATGTGAAACTCATTAATCTCATTTGAAAACCATAGCATGAAAGTATTCAAAACGACACTCTCATGTCTCAAATCATGTGAAAACATGAAGTAAAAAGGCTCAGTCTAGAGCAATAACAAAGCATGTGAAAATAATGCGATAAACGCTTTCTCAATTAACGTGATGAAATCACTGTAATAATAATGCACGTGGCACAACCACTAAACACACGTGGCATAGCCACTGATTTAAATTTACACGTGGCATAGCCACTAAACACACGTGGCATAGCCACTGATTTAACTTCACACGTGACATAGCCACTAAACACACGTGGCATAGCCACTGATTTAAATTCACACGTGGCATAGCCATAGGATAGGTTTTCACGTGGCAACGGCCACCAATTAGGATTCTCACGTGGCAACGGCCACCAAATAGGGTTTCTCACGTGGCAACGGCCACCAAATAGGGTTTCTCACGTGGCAACGGCCACCAATTAGGGTTTTTCAAGTGGCAACGGCCACCAAATGGGGTTCTCACGTGGCAATGGCCACCAAATAGGGTTTCTCACGTGGCAACGGCCACCAAATAGGGTTTCTCACATGGTAACGGCCACCAAGTAGGGTTTCTCACGTGGTAACGGCCACCAAATATACATGGCATAGCCACAGAATGGGTTATTCTCACATTACCAGAACGGAGAAGAATCAGGCTTACATGCTACCAGAGCAATGCCCGGTGTGTACTCAAAACTACACACCTAAGTCTTAATCACATAAGACTAGTTCGCCTTCACGTAGAACTATAGTGGTTTTTCTCTCATAAAACTCATTTGAAAACTGTTTTGTACTCAACACAAAACATAATAAAACCGAGTTCCAATCGGCAAAGCACGCACACATTTCTCAAATCTCAATATTGCCTTAACGTAGAGCCTAGTTATAAACTCATAAAAACATTGGGCTCCAATCGGCTATAAAAATCGTGTGCAATTGTATCACAACACAACACTCAACATGCTTATTTTATAAATCACAATTCATGCTATAATAGTTCACAAATCACATACACAAATGGTTTAGTTTCCCTTACCTCTTTGCACCTCGTATAGTGCAATCGTTTCCCCTATATCACGGACTAGCCTCGCATTCCACTCTGGAACTCCCGAGCTGTCCAAACGATGTTAAAACATCAATACTCAATTATCTCATCAACCTCAATTCTAAAAAATCGAGCATAATTGCTCATAACACCTCAAATCTCTTGATTCTCGTAACTCTACCCCAAACTACACTCTCATTCACAACATCTCAACGTTCTACATTTCTCATGCCAATTATATATGCTAATTCACCACATTGTCTAAATTTCTATTTATAGCTCAAATTCCCAAAATTGCTAAATATCATTATCACTCCAACCACATTGCAATTTCATCAATCCCTAATCATTTTTCAGCTATTTCAACACAATGCCAACAACCATTATCATCGAAATCATCTCAAATATCAAGATCGAGGTTTAGAAATTACCCAAAACTTGTGGAGAGCTTATCTCTTACCTCGATTTGATCCGTCTTACGATTTTCAAGTATGTTGTTCTCCCTTTGATGAGGAACAACTTTCCTTCTTGCCACAACTTCTGATTTGACCGGAAATGGGTGCTTTGGATGAGTGAGAAAGCTAAGTTTCGGTAAAAATGGGGGTTGGAAGAGAGAGAAAATGAGATTACAGGAGAAAAACAGGAGTTCCTTATATAGGCTGAGGGTAGGAGATCGATCTGGCTCTTGATGAGATCGATCTGCATTTGAATTTTTGGGACGATTTGGCGCAATTTATGCCTAGGAGATTGATCTGTCAAGGGGTGAGATCGATCTCTTTATGGCTTTATGAGATCGATCTGCTCTTTGAGGAGATCGATCTTCTCCCAAATAGAATCATTTGGAGATCGATCTCTTCCTCATGAGATCGATCTTCTCTAAAATAGAATCATAAGGAGATCGATCCTCTTCTATTGGAGATCGATCTGCTCCTCAAATTCCTCCTTCCTTGTCATTTTTAACTCACCAGATCGATCTCTCCTTCTCCCAGATCGATCTGTCCTCATAACTTCTTACTTATTTTAAACACTTAACATATAAATCTCCAATTATCATTCCCCAATTCACTTAGCTCAATAAATTACACTTCAAGTTCATATTACATCATTCAAATATATCTAAAATTCTCAGATCTCACATGTTCATGATCAAAGCATGGTAAGAAGTGGATTAAATAAAAAATGAAAAATTTGTAGTGATTTTTTATAAATTGAGGGTCGTGGGAAGGTAAGCCACAAAGAAAAAGTACAAGGGCTTGAAGCGAAAAATACGCGAGGTAAGCCGCGAACTCAAATTAATAAGGCATCGAAGTGAAAATTACGCGAGGTAAGTCACGCACTCAAATTAATAAGGGCTTCGACCGAAAAGTGCGCACTCAAATTAATAAAGGCTTCGACTGAAAAGTGCGCGAGGTAAGCCTAAAAAAAGTGTAAGGGCTTGAAGCGAAAAATGCACGAGGTAAGCCGCGCACTCAAATTAATAAGGGCTTGAAGTGAAAAGTGCACGAGGTAAGCCACAAAAAAAAGTGCAAGGGCTTGAAGTGAAAAATGCGCGAGGTAAGCCACGTACTCAAATTAATAAGGGCTTGAAGTGAAATGTGCGCGAGGTAAGCCACAAAGAAATAGTGCAAGGGCTTGAAGCGAAAAATGCGCGAGGTAAGCCACGTACTCAAATTAAATAGGGCTTGAAGCGAAATGTGCACAAGGTAAGCCACAAAGAAATAGTACATGGGCTTGAAACGAAAAATGCGCGAGGTAAGCCACGCACTCAAATTAATGAAGGCTTAAAGTAAAAAGAGTGCAAGAAAAACCACCCTCTCAAAATAAAGAATGCATGAAATAAGTCATACTTATAAAAGAAAGTGAAATCCAAATTCTAATGAGGCTTGATGCACAGGAACGCCGCTACTAACAGCTTGAGGAGCGCGTTCTGCATTAGTTGAGAGCCTATAAGAATAACCTTCAGGAAATGGAAAAGTGTTACGAATAGAACGAAAGTCAAATTCCCTAAGCCTGAAAGAGGAACCTAAATTTATTTGTTTTCCACTACCTTGTCCTGCCATTGGGGAGCAAGCAATAAAATCGACGATTAGAAAATATGAAATACCAAGCAGATATCTTCAGCCGGAGAGTTTGGCGTGAGAATTAGACTTTAGAGTTTGACTTCAGAATTTGACTTTAGAGTTTGGCGTAAGAATTTAACTTCAGAGTTTGACGTGAGAATTTGACTACAGAGTTTGGCATGAAGATATATGTGAGAACTTGACCTGAGACTATGACGAGAATATATGTCCTCTTCCGTAAGGTTATACCTAAAGAAAGAGTGTAGAGCAATTATTGTGGGTAATGAAGCCCGATTAACCAAGACAGATATAAACAAAAGGAAATTGACACATGTAGGCGCACGGCCCCACATGCCATTGCCGAAAAGTGGACTCGCACCACATGGCAGCAAATGTTTACGCCATCTAGCGTAATCGGGGTGCACCATGTGGCACGAGCAAGATACGTCACGTGGTGCAAGCTCCACAATTAAAAGAGGTGTGCCACGTGATGCACTCTCATGCATACAGGAGTCTATTATTCCCGCATAGATGCGAATGAGTCTAAACAGCCTGCACGAGAGCATTGCGCGTGGGAAAACCACGCGCTCAAGGGGCTCATGCATTGAAATTTATTTTATTCAGATGAAATTCATAATTGGACAATTTTATCCTTAAATACCTTTAATTAAAGTTATGCGGAACTCATAAAACAGTAAGAAACACTTAATTAGCAGATAAATATGTAATTAAAAGTGAAGTCAATCCCTATAAATAGGAGGCAGGTATGATTCAACTAAGGAAGGTTCTATTTTGTTTACAGAAACTCTGTCAAATTCTCTTTCTGACTTAAGCATCGAAGTGTTTATACAGGGAAAAACCCCTGCATCCTTTTGATTATTCTTTTCTTTGCAGAACTTTTCAAGTAGGTGGTACGAAGATCAAGGCTTTAACGTCAGCAATACATCATTGTTGTATCAGGTAACAATAGTTACCTTTACTTGGTTTTAGATTTTGTTACAATTAAGTACTTTTAAATTCAAGCTTGTTATTCAAAACGTGTTTCAATATTTTCAATTACATTTTTATTTTGCAATTCAATCTGGTTTTGTTCATTGTTTTTATTTAGCAGTAGTTAAGTTTTGTTTCATACTTTAAATTACAAGAATTAAACTTAGATTTTTAAAGAGGCAATTAGCTATTGATAGCAGATTATAGTATAGGGTTTTGCTTTGTTTTTAGCTTTTGGAGCTGATGTAAATAGGGCAGAGATTAGGAATTGGGTATGTTTCTGTGAGCAGAACAGGTCGAGTTTGCTGCCTTTCTCTCCATCTACCGGCTGGAGATTTATTGTGAGAACTGAGAATTTTATGTACCCTAGTCATGAGAATTGTAATTTGGTGTATGTAATTATGATATATTGATGTACACGCAAGTTTTAGATATGATGAAGTATAAGAAAATTAGGTCTTTAAGTTTTGAATGAGTATGGATTGAATTATGGACTATGGGGTAGATTATGGAAAGTTTTACATTGAGTTTTCTGCAAATTGAATACAGCAGCAGTGCAATCTGTGAAGGCCAAATCGATCTCCAAAGATGAGAAATCGATCTCATGGCTCCAAAATGCAGGAAATGTACAAGAACTGATAGGTAGATCGATCCCATAAGCAGTAGATCGATCTCTTAATGTTTCCATAAAGGGTAGATCGATATCCTACAAGAGCAGATCGATCTAAAAATGTTTCTACAAAATGCAAATCGATCTCCTCACAAGGAGAAGATCGATCTCCTCAAGAATATGAGATCGATCTTACCCCTCGACAGATCGATCTAGTAGGCATAAAAAGTGCCCAAAACGTTCCCAAAATTCAAAGGCAGATCGATCTCCTGCCCTTCGCCTATAAAAGGACCCCTGCGTTTTTCCTCCATTTCATCCTTTCTCTCTCTAGAAAACTGAATCCCTAGCTTTCTCTCTCCTTTAAAGCACCCATTTCCATTCGAATCAGAAGTTGTGGTAAGAGGGAAAGTTATTCCTCATCAAAAGAAGAACAACATACTTAGAAATCGAAGGGTGATTTGAGCTGAGGTGTGCATTGAGCACTCCACAAGTTTTGGGTAAATTTTTAAGCTTTAATCTTTGATTTGGAAGTAAATGTCTGCGTTTGTGGCTGTAGATGATGTGATAAATGAGCTGAAATTGATTAGGGTTGATAGGAATATTGAGAAATTATGAGGAATTTGGTTAATGAGGTTTTGAGATGTTAAATGAGAATGTGAGCAATTATGCTTGATATTGAGATTTGAGACAATGTGATAACGTATTGATGATGTTCTTACATCATTGGGATAGCCCGAGAGTTCCAAAGAGGAATGCGAGGTGATGGTTGCCGAAACCAACAATATTAAATAACTTGCTCAAATAATTAATTAGTAGTATAGGGAGCAAGGTCGTGTCCCAAGAGAGATTGATTAATTCCGATTTACTTTTCTGCAAATAAAAGAAAAATAAAACAAGAGGGGTTTTAAAGTTTGAATTAACTAAAATAACAAAACTTAATAGAAAGAAAACAAAATTAAGTAGAAGAATTCAATAATTTGAGAAATCCAACCCAAGGAGTAATTTTCAGATTTGGTTCGGTAAGTTATCATTGACGCAAGATAATTTTTTCTTAATCCCAACTAAATTGGTTATGGTTGTTGGTACGACCTAACAACCTATCTCTTCTTACTACTTTGACAATCAGGAAATGTTCTCTAATTGCTACTCTTACCAATAAACAACCCTAGATACGATCTTAGGATTTAATTTACCAATAGCATTGAACACTAAAGAGACTACCAATTCTAATCAACAAACACACATGTAGGTTTATTTAAATTAGATCTTATAATCACATAACAAAGACTAAAAACCAGAAGTGCAGTTAATCTTGTTACTTACCACTTGTTATTGAAACAGCCAAATAATTACGGATTCAGATATTTCAATTGGATGTATATTACCTTGTGAATGAATCAATAGGCCTTTTCGAAGCAACCACAAAGCAATAATAATAATGAAGTGCAGAAATTATAAGAATAGAAAAGATTAAAGAAAATAAATAAGAACAATCAGATCTCACAACTTATAAACCAAATCTTCAATTATCCTTAGATTGGAAAGAGAGTTTAGCAACCCATGAATATTGGGTAAAAACAGTGAAAATATTTGTATAAGAAAATCTAATAAAAAAAAGTCTCTTAACCTAGATCTTCAAAGGCCTATTTATAACTAAGAAAAAAAATAGAGATAAGAGTCCTACTCCTAGTTGGACTTAAAGTCCTTACATTTAATTAAAATGATAATTCAATAAAAAGTCTTCCAAGTAATTGAAAAAGTCAAATCTGTAAAGGAGAGAGAAAATCATCGTATTGGATGCTTAGGCGAGAGTCTCGCCTAAGCCTTGACTCGTCTCTGTCCAACAATTCGAAGTCGGCTCGTTAAGAAGACCCTTAGGCGAGAGTCTCACCTATGGCTGCATCCGGTTCTGCCCTTGGAAGAAAACTGCTCAGTGAAGGGAACCTTAGGCTAGAGTCTCGCCTAAGGCTGCACCCAGCACTGACTTGGTTTAAAAACTGCACAATCAAGAAGACCCTTTGTCAGAGCCCGCTTTACATCCCCACAAGGCCGTTATCCTCACCCTCGCTACCTCACTGGTAGACTTTTGGGCCTGTTGGATAACTCCAAGGGCAGACAGCGCTACTCCACAACCTCCACGTATTGTCCGCTTTGACCCATTAGACCTCACGGCTTTGTTTCATTCGGGTACTCCAGCCCACATGGCCTGCTTCCCCTCAAAACGCGTCCTCGGAGGCTCGAACTCGGGACAACACCCTCATTCTCGCACTACTTATGCCTTTGAGCCATTTAATTGTCAGAGCCCGCTTTACATCCCCACAAGGCCGCTATCCTCACCCTCACTACCTCACTGGTAGACTTTTGGGCCTGTTGGATAACTCTAAGGGCAGACAGCGCTACTCCACAACCTCCACATATTGTCCGCTTTGGGCCGAAACCCACACGGCTTTGTTTCATTCGGGTACTCCAGCCCACATGGCCTGCTTCCCCTCAGAACGCGTCCTCGGAGGCTCGAACTCGGGTTAACACCCTTGTTCTTGCACTCCTTATGCCTTTGAGCCTTGTGGGGATGTAAAGCGGGCTCTGACAATTAAAACGCGCTGGCTCAATGGCATCAGGAGTGCAAGAACAAGGGTGTTAACCTGAGTTCGAGCCTCCGAGGACGCGTTCTGAGGGGAAGCAGGCCATGTGGGCTGGAGTACCCGAATGAAACAAAGTCGTGAGGTCCAACGGGCCAAAGCGAACAATAGTGGAGGTTGTGGAGTAGCGCTGTCTGCCCTTGGAGTTATCCAACAGGCCCAAAAGTCTACCAGTGAGGTAGTGAGGGTGAGGATAGCGGCCTTGTGGGGATGTAAAGCGGGCTCTGACACCCTTAGGCGAGAGTCTCGCCTAAGGCTGCACCCAACACTGACTTGGCTCCCATTCATCATTTCTCATTTCTTCTACATGATTTCCCTTGTTCTAAAATCCTTCTAAATCATCCTTTTATTCATCAATCCCATGTATTCCTACAATTATTCAAGAATGATCAATTATCCATAGATTAAGTATAAAATTCATACAAAACCATAGGAAAACAAGGTAAATTAAGTGTATAAATAATGACTTATCATATACCCCCACACTTAAACCTTGCTTGTCCTCAAGCAAACATTAGTTCAAACTTTATAACCTTCCATTCATCTATGCTCAACTTTAACCCATCCAAAACATTTTAGCATGTATAAAAATATTAAGTTCATGTGAATTCTCACCAATAACACATAATGATAATCAAATCAAACTTAAAACACATAGATTTTAGCACCTTCACAAAGGTTTCACTAGTTACACTCAAAGTGTTTTGAGTCAATGCATAGAAAGTTCTTACCATAAGCTTGCCATTAAATCACATCTCTTCCTCCTTCAATGGAATAAGATACATAAATCAAGAGCGTAAAAGGGTGTAATGGGGCTTGGGTAAGGTATGTCAAGGCTATTTCGGTTTACGGGAATTGGAATAATTCAAACATAAACATAGGAGACTTACTTGAATTCAATCATTCTTCTTGTTTTTCTTCCTTTTCCTTTTGTTGTGAATTTTCCTTTCTTCTTCTTTTCTTTTTATTTTTTTATTATGTTTTTCTTTTTTTTTTCTTTCTTTCTTTTTTATAAGATTCAAATCTTCTTTCTTTTCATCTAGGAAGAATCGATCATTAACGAACATTGGTCATACAAAACAATCTTTTTCCCAATGAATTCAAGTCTCCTATATCTAAGTTCAAATAATTTCCAATTCAAGGTTCAAAATATGTTTGGATAAAAATAAGAAAAGGGATTTCATTGGCTTGTAATGTGGTTTAAGAATAAAGAAAAGGCTTAAAGCTCAAGGGGGTTCACTAAAGGTCTAATAAAGGGTAGGTTAACAAGAAAAAAGGGTAAAATCCAAAAGGGTTTAATCCTAATGCTCTTTATTTTTTATCAATGCATCATATTCATCAAAGTGGTTGATAGAGACATGTATAACATGGAAAGTTCTAGAATTACTAACTATGCATTTCAATCACACATAAAGGAAAAAAGAGCATGATGTAATCAATGCTCATTAGGCTCAAATCTCACAAGGGTGTAATGTGCTAATCTATGCATTTGTTCATTCAATTCAATAATCATAAGCATCAAGATGGAAATTCAAAACAATTTTGTATACAAGAAGATCATAATTTCAGTTCGAGGATGAGTATAAAAAGATCATAAATTTCATAGATGGCAATTAAGAAAGAACACATGCCCACTAGTGAAGTAAGATCATCTTGAATAAGGTTTTGTAGAAATTTGATCAAATCAAACAAATAAGAAATAAAACCAACTTCCTAAACACCCCCCCACACTTAGATGGGACATTATCCCCAATGTCACAAATGCTCAATATTTAAAAATTTAAAAAGACAAAGGAAAAAGAATACTCCCCTGAAGTTATTGAGCATCGAAAGCTATGGTGGCTTACTGTGGTAGTGGTGGTGGTGGTGGTGGGAACGGTGGGTTGAAGCCCATGTGTGCATAAAATGCCAATTGATTTTGCTCCATTCGGAATTGGTTTTACTGCATTTGGTGTTGATCAAAAGCCAATTGTGAAACTTGGTTCCGTAAATCGGTGAGTAGTTCAGAGGTTTGATTTGACTGCCCCACATCGTCATCTTCTTGTTCATGAACAGGTGGAAGTATCCTTCTGGCCCTCTTCTTATAAGGTCTTGGACCTTGGAAACTGTATGTTCCATTGTCATTCTGCCTTATAAGATTTTGGTGAATTAATGATCAGATGTCTAGTGGTTGCATCTGCCCTGCTACTTGAAGTAACGTATCATTTGGATCTAACAAACCTGCATGAACAGCTAAAGCAGTAATCATAGAACCAAGAATCAAAGGCTTTTTGGAATCTCCTACATTGTTAAATTGGGAAGCCAACCAATATCCTAAGTTAACCTTAAGACCCTTTGACATACACCAAAGAAAGTAACTCTCGACCTTAGTTAAAAGAGCCGCATTTGCTACTCTACCAAAAAAAGTATAGGCTAAAAGCCTATGCATGTATTGTTGAGCAGGTTCTTGAAATTCACTATCAGTGGTGTGACTGGGGTCATAATACTTGTGAGGTTTCCCTGTCAATTCATTTCTATAAAATTGCATGGCATCAAAATTAAGATCAGAATCACAAAGGCTGCTAAGTTATTCATCACTTTCAGCAAATTCATTGGTAATAAGCCCCAAAGCAATATTAAATTGAGTTATAGATAACTTAAATTTCTTGCCCATGATCTTAAGCTTCACTACTTTGGGAGTATTGAGGTTGTACTCATCCGGAGGGGTGTATTTATAAGTTGCGTAAAACTCTCTGCATAGTTCGGTATAAGCATGACAAGTAATTTCAAAGAATAGTCTCCAACCTATGTTGTCAATATAAGTATGAATTTTTTCTCGAATCCCTAAGATTTTCAAGGTTGGGTCATCGTATCTCTTACCCGATACAATTGTTTTACCACATAAATTCTCATACCTTTTCTTTTCGATTTTTGTAGTGAAGTCTAAGTTACCATGTAGATTGGCCTTAGGTAATATACCACATTTTTCTTTGATATTCTTGCCCATTGTTGACGGGATAGTGATGGTTGGCTTCCACTTATTTCCTACAAAATATTGATCAATAAATACATCTCTCTTGCTTAGCACAAATCAATCCAATTTCATCATTCCAATTCACACATTACCCTTCATCATTTATCTTAGTACATACTATGAAATTTTCTAAAATCATACCAACATATATTCATGAACAAGCCAAAAAATAATGAAAATTTAAAGCATTATTCATAAATACAAAATCAAAAGCAAAATATGAAAAGAATAATTATTCATCATATTCATTTTCATTCTCTGCGTTTTCATGGTAGATGAGAGAAAATGGGTATGAAATGCTTACCTTAGATGATGAGAGATCTTTACAATATGAAAAGAGGAATGGGTTTTGTGTTTTTGGTTTGAAATATGGAGAAATTTTATGTTTTTGGTAAAGGATTTGTATGGGATTGAGTTTTGGGTGAAAATGGGAAAATGGGGGAAAAAGATGAAGAGTAAAATAGGAGAAAGAGAGAGAGTGTCGCGCTCCTAAGATTTTTTTGGCTTTTAAGATTTTTTTTTTTTTGTCGAGGACACCTTAGGCGAGAGTCTCGCCTAAGGTGTGACTTGTTTCTGGTATCCCTTTTTTTTAATTATTTTTTTAGGACACCTTAGGCGAGAGTCTCGCCTAAGGTGTTACTCATTTCTGTAAAAAGTTTTTTTTTGAGGACACCTTAGGCGAGACTCTCGCCTAAGGTTTTACTCGTTTCTGTAATTTTTAAAAACAAAAAAACAAATGCTAACATGTATACTTAAAAAAATGCATGAAAATATGTAAATAAATAAATAAAATAATAATAAAAATTGGGTTGCCTCCCAACAAGCGACTTTCTTTAACGTCTTTGGCTAGACGTTGTTACCTCTCATTCGTACTTAAGATACTCTAAATCAATTAGATCAACCTCATGCACTTGAAACCCTTCATAAAAAGGCTTCAAAAGATGACCATTAACCTTAAAAATCTTACCCGTATCCATACTTTGTATTTCAACTGCACCATGAGAAAAGACGTTAGTAACAAAAAAGGGCCCTAGCCATCTAGAGCGTAATTTTTCAGGAAATAACTTAAGTCTAGAATTAAAAAGAATAACTTTTTGACCAACAAAGAATTGTTTCCTAGAGATCATTTGATCATAGAAGCCCTTTATCTTATCCTTATAAATCTTAGAATTTTCATATGCATCATTTCGGATCTCTTTCAATTCTTGCAATTGAAGTTTTCTCATTTCACTGGCTTCTTTCAAGTTCACATTGCACTGCTTGATTGCCCAATAGGCTTTGTGCTCCAATTCTATAGGAAGATGGCATGATTTTTCGTAAACAATCCGTTAAGGAGACATACCTATGGGAGTTTTGTAAGCCGTTCTATATGCCCAAAGTGCATCTTCAAGTCTTGTGCTCCAATCCTTTCTATTTGGGTTTACTGTCTTTTCGAGGATGGACTAGATTTCTCTATTTGACACTTCAGCTTGACCATTTGTTTAAGGATGATAGGCGGTAGATACTCTATGAGTTACATGATATTTCTTCATGAGTGCTTCCACCACCTTGTTGCAAAAATGGGTTCCTCTATCGCTTATTATTGCTCTTAGTGTCCCGAACCTAGAAAAGATGTTAGATCTGACAAAATTGACAACAGCTTTAGCATCGTCAGTTCGAGTTGCCTTAGCTTCAACCCATTTTGAAACATAATCCACAACAAGCAAGATATATACATGATTATTAGGAACAGGAAAAGGGCTCATAAAGTCAATACCTCATACATCAAAAATTTCACAGATTAGAATAGGTGTTAAAGGTAATTTATCTCTATGTCTTAGACTTCCTATTTTTTGGCACTTCTCACAAGTTTTACAAAACATATAAGAATCTTGAAATAATTTTGGCCAAAATAATCCACATTCAAGTACCTTGCGTGCTATCCTCTTTGGACCGAAATATCCACCACATGCATATGAATGGCAAAAATTTAAGATAGAAGAGATTTCATGGTCAGGCATGCATCTTCTAATGACTTGATCAACACAATATTTCCACAAATAAGGTCCATCCCAAGCATAATACTTAGCACCTCTTTTTATCTTATCTTTTTGAGACCTAGATAATTCATTATGAAAAATTCCTGTAGCTAAGAAGTTAGCAATATCAGCATACCATGGTCTTGTTTTATGAATGGAAAAAAGATACTCATCTGGAAATTCATCTTTAAGAGGTGAAGGTTCTTTACTTGTGATGAGTCTACTAAGGTGATTAGCCACCAGGTTTTCGGCTCCCTTTCTTATCCTTGATTTCTATATTGAACTCTTGTAGCAACAATGTCCACCTGATGAGTCTTGGTTTTGCTTCTTTCTTTGAGAGTAAATACTTGAGAGCTGCATGATCAGAATAAATAATCACTTTAGCTCCTAGTAAATAAGAACGAAATTTTTCTAAAGCAAAAACAATGGCTAGAAGTTCTTTTTCTGTTGTGGAATAGTTGCATTGTGCACTATCAAGGGTTCGTGAGGCATAGTAGATGACATGTGGAACTCTCTCCTCTCTTTGTCCAAGTACAGCTCCTACTGCGTAATTACTTGCATCGCACATGATTTCGAACGGCAGATTCCAATTTGGGGGTTGGATGATCGGCGTGGTAGTCAACATGTCTTTGAGTTTGTCAAATGCCTTCTTGCATGTCTCATCAAATTCAAATGCTACGTTTTTTTTGTAGTAGTCGACATAGGGGTTGGGTGATCTTGGAGAAGTTCTTAATAAATCGCCTATAAAATCCTGCATGTCCAAGAAAAGAGCGAACTTCCCGCACAGATGCGGGGTAAGGCAAAGATTTTATCACTTCTATTTTTGATTTATCCACTTCTATCCCCTTAGAAGATACTATATGCCCTAGAATAATAACTTGATCTACCATAAAATGGCATTTTTCATAATTTAAGATAAAGTTACTTTCTATGCATCTATTGAGGATTTTAGTGAGGTTAGCTAAGCATTCATCAAAGGTATTCTCATGAATAGTAAAATCATCCATGAACACTTCTATTATATCTTCTACATAATCAGAAAATATACTAACCATACATCTTTGGAATGTGGTTGGAGCATTGCATAGACCAAAGGGCATGCGCTTGTAAGCAAAGGCTCCAAATGGACATGTAAAGGTAGTCTTTTCCTGATCTTCGGGTGCCACCAAAATTTGATGAAAACCTGAATATCCATCATGACAACAATAATGAGTTTTACCTACCAATCTTTCAAGCATTTGATCAATAAAAGGGAGAGGGAAGTGGTCTTTTCTTGTAGATGCATTCAACTTCCTATAATCGATGCATACTCGCCACCTGTTTTGAATTCGGGTATCTACCAACTCACCATCTGGGTTTTGTATAACCGTTATACCCATTTTCTTCGGAACCACTTGGACTGGACTTACCCATTTGCTATCCGAAATCGGATAGATCATACCTGCATCAAGTAGTTTCAAAATCTTCTTTTTAACTACTTCCATCATTGGTGGGTTGAGTCTTCTTTGTGCTTGCCTAGTAGGCTTACATTCCTCTTCCATAAGGATCTTGTGCATGTAAGTTGTTGGGCTTATTCCCTTGATGTCTGCTATTGTCCATCCGATAGCTTCCTTGTATTCCTTGAGCACCCTGAGCAACTTCTCTTCTTCTAAATTGGATAGTTTATTAGAGATGATCATCGGAAGTGTTTCCCTATCACTTAAGAAAACATATTTGAGGTGTTCTGGAAGAGTTTTCAATTCTAAATCTGGTGCTTGCACAATAGAAGGAAGAAGTTTTGTATGAGATAATGGCAATTGAATGTGAAAAACATCAAACCTCATCGTGCTCAATGATCCTAGCTCTTGGATCGTTTCCAATAATTCTGGTTCTCACGTAAACTTCTTCTCCAATCTCTTTGAATCCTCAAGCGTAAGGTGCCTACTCAAAACAACCTTCAATTTATCCTCATCACAAATGTTCAAATACATGTCAGTTAAAGGATCAATAATATCTAAAACAAAAACAGAAGACATATCTCTAGGGTATTTCATGGCATTATATATATTGAATTTTATAACTTCACCATCAAATTCCATTGTAAGAGTGCCATCGTAAGCATCTATTTTTGTTCTAGAGGTTTTGAGGAAAGGTATGCCCAATAAAATCAAAGATGTATCATCTTCCTCCATGTTTAAGACATAAAAATCAGCTGAGAAGATTTGTAACGACCCTTGACCCTTGAAAATCGGGATAAATTTTTTTTTTTGAATTTAATTTACCACTTATTCCCTTATTCACTTAGGTTGTATTCCTGTGCAGTGTCAAAACACTTTTCCTATTTCTTTACTCGTAATTATAATTAATTTTCCATAATTTAACTTATATGGCCGATGGAAATTTCGGCAGCATAACGACTTATATATGAGCCTACCCACCTGCAATTCAGTCGTTTCCAACAATCCTAGATATCTACAACTACCAAGCATACTTTCTCAAGCCACTTTTACAACTCAATATATCGATATCGATTTATACAATCATCTTACAACCTAATCCCAAGAATTATATTCTTTACATCATTTCCTTACAAATTACATCCCGATAAATTATTTCTATTATATGTGTTTGTGCGTACAGATATGTCTGGTACAGGAATGTAAATGTATACCTTTCTGTGTGTACAAAAAAAGTAGCCTATGGTAGCTCTTCCTACGAGCCTACATCGTATACGCGGCAGGGAGCATCTATAGATACACTGCAAATGATCTGAAGGTAGAGGGGTGAGCTTTTGGGGAAAAGCCCAGTAAGATAATATTCTTAAAGCAGTTTTGATATATAAAAGCATTTGAAATTGTTCATAGAACGAAACTTAATGCAATACATAAACTTCCATTTCATGCGTAATCATCATAAAGCATGCGTGTCTTTAAAATAAATCACATACTTAACCGTTTTGCAACTTTTCATAAACCTTTCATGAACATTTCATAAATCATTTCGTAAACATTTCATGAATATTTCATAGTCATTTCGTAAACATTTCATGAATAATTCATAATCATTTCGTAAACATTTCATGAATATTTCGTAATCATGACAACACATATTCATTCATCATAGTCGATTTTCATAATGAAATCGAGGAGACTAGGCTATAACTACGTCATGCGATACGTGTCATTCTCCATTGGAGAGTCATCATACCTATGACCATGGTAAGGGGGGCTGTAGAATGGATCAGGTTTGTACAACAATAATAATTATAAGCATGGGTAGTATCTTCTTATTTCTTATCATATACTAGCACATAGCTAGGGCACGGGCACCTATGGCACTCACCGTGCGAGGAACATTCATCTGTGCTTTGCGGGCACGAGATACTGCCAAAATATCATCGTAAACCACCAGTAGCACGACATCTTCCACACAGGTTGAGTCAAGTGCTAAAGGGGCCAACGTACCGGCACCCCAAGTGGTGTAGCCGGAACACCACAAGTAGTAACCATGCATGAAACTTATAGTCTCAAAACAGAGTTTCAAAATCTTTCTTGGGTTTTATAACCCATAAACTCATATCAAGTAATAACATCAAATTTCCTTGAAATCTGAAAACTCTTTCATAAAACCGAAAGACTGTGTGGCACTTTGTTCCTATAGGACTCAAGAGGTGGCCCTCACAATCCCCTTTCAAAAATAATTTCTTTTCTTAAATACGTTTGAAATTGTCGAAGTTTTTTTAACAGTATGGATATAAAAACATAAATAAATGTAAAACATCCATACACTTCATACCTTAGGAAATTCATTCCACAACATGTAAAGTACTCGGGAAATATTTCGATAAATTAAAACAT
Source organism: Firmiana major (assembly GCA_033439115.1). Classification (NCBI taxonomy): domain Eukaryota; kingdom Viridiplantae; phylum Streptophyta; class Magnoliopsida; order Malvales; family Malvaceae; genus Firmiana; species Firmiana major. The sequence goes on from CM065912.1 coordinate 7,539,594, forward strand.
GCATCGTAAACAGTTTCACAAGTATAAAAGCATTGGTAAATCACTTCAAATCATATGCTCTTTCATAAAATCATTTATAAGTGAAACAAGGATGCATTATCAGAACTAAGTTAAATAATACCCCTTACCGCGATTTATCGGATATCTAGAATTCGAACGGTGACGCCTCCTAGTACCTCATTTAATCCCTTTTACAATCACCTACACCGAAATTGTACACTTAGCACCCTATTCATGCGAATTGCGTTAAAATTGTAATTTATCGTTGCTACTACGTGTGTACGTATTATTGTATATCCTTAGGCCAACACGCACGTTTATATATTTTTTTCATTATTTATATATTTTGCTCCTACAAGTATTAACATATACCTTTATTATATACATCCACATGTATGCACGCATATATATATATATATATATATATATATATATATATATATATATATATATATACACTCCTATATGTATATATATATAGATATATACTTTTATTGTTTTCATGTTTCCCTATCTCACATATATACATTCTTTGTATATACACTTATATACTTTTATTTGTTTTTCATATTTCCCTAACTCATATTTATATATATATATATATATATATATATATATATATATATATATATATATATATATATATATTTAGGTGCATATACATATGGATGTACATAGAATGTATATATATATATATATATATATATATATATATATATATATATACATTCTTTGTATATACATATACTAGCATACATTCATCCTATGTACATCCATATGTATATGCACCTAAATATATATATATATATATATATATATATATATATATATATATATATATATACACTCCTTTATATATATATATATTCATTGTTTTCCATTTTTCTGTAAGACCTGAATTTAGTTAAAACACGAAATGAGTATGTTTATGAAAGGAGGATTAAAATGGTCCCAAATTAAACGAATGGGATTCGGACTGAAAATAAGGTTTTAAAATGCGAAATGAATGAGTATTCGTGAAGGGAAGTCGGGTTAAATTAATCCCGAATACGTGCAAGGGTAAAACGGTCAAAAGATTGAAAGCCGAAATAAATTCGATAAGAAAATTTAATTAAAAATAATGGATTTGAGAATCTTGATCAATAACGAAGAAATAATTAAATTTCGGGTTAAATTGATCAAGATTTAAATTTATTGGAATTTATGGGAATTAATCGAGATTTTTAATTCAAAAAATAATCTCGAAAATAATCAAAAAAATATACCGAAAAGTCGAAATAATACCGAGAAAATTATTTATTGATTTAATGAATAAAATATAAATATTTTAGATATTTTTACCAAATAATAATAAAATAATGAATATAATAATAATAAACTAATTTATAAATAATAATAAATAAAAATAAAATAAATAAATAAAAAAACGAAAATCTGAAATCGGGAGAACCCGAAAACTGAAAACCAAAAATGACCCGCGAGGAAACCCGACCCACCGACGACCGTCCGGTGACCAATCGGCCAGGTGAGGGCCAAAAAAATGAAGAGGACACCGGCGCGACCTCCCTGGTACCGGCGGCGCAGCCCACCGACGCCGGAATCCAGTGAAATCGAAAGAGAGAGAACTCGAGGGAGAAAAGGAGATCGACGGCAACCGGCACCGATCTAGCCCCAACCGACCCCAGTCGAGGCTTCCCCAGGCCTAGACGACGCGATCGGTGGTGGCCACGGTCGGCGAAACTGACGGAAAAGGTCGAAAATAGCGGAAAAGAGGAAGAACACCAACGGTGAAAGGAGAAGACACCGAACCAACCACTTTTCGACGGCCTTGGACAAAATCGAGGCCAGATTTGAGAATCGGATGACCCAGCAGAGCTGCTGGCGACAGGAACCGACGGAGAACCGACCGGCAAGACCTTGAACCGGGCTGAACCGGAGTGAACCGAGCTGAACCGGAGTGAACCGGGCTGAACCGGACCGGTCTGAACCAAGTTGAACCGGACCGAACCGGTTCAGCCAAGAAAAAAAAGGAGAAAAAGGAAAAAGGGGAAGAATTTTTGGGGATACACCGAATTTCGGGTAAGTCGATACGAGGTCAAAAGTAACCAATTTGATTTTTGAGAAATTTATTTAAATTATATTTAATCAAAAAGTAACCCGAAATTAAATATATAATTGTGAAGTTTTACGACAGAGCCCGAACGAGAGCCGATTGAGCTCCGATTTTTGTACCCCACATTATATTGGGTAAGTATATTTTAATTACGATAATATGAGTCCTTTAATACAGAGTTTCGATTATTTTACGAAATTTACGGTGTAATTCTGTATAAAAAGGCATATTAATCGAAATTGCAACGTAATTACCGTAAATAGTATCCGGGCTATCCAATGAGTTTGAAATGAAGCTTGATGGTTATTGGTAAGCCGAATGAGCCCAATAAACCCGAAGAAGGGATTTAATAAGTAAAAATGGGCTGAAAATGGGTCGAGGCCCATTAAGGTGCGATCGGGCCCAATAAGAGTAAATTGACCCAATTAGTTAAATCGACTGTAGTAAACGTGAGAATTATATTTATTGGGTTAAATTGACATGGTAAATAATTATCTGCAGCTCCGGAGTACATATTGGGAGCTAAACGGATCGGGTGATCGGTATAATTGGAGAGGTCAGACTGTACAGAGAATCGAGGTAAGGGAATTTTGTAGGTGCATAGAGATTTCTATACGTATTTTTGAGGGGATTTACAGGGTCTAGAATTTCTTAAAGTATCTAGAAACGAAATAATAATTTTTGTGAAAACTGGGGCATAAGTGAATAAAGAAAAAGATGATTTTGCCCTTGAGAGTAAAATTTACAGAAAGGGTAGTAAGGCAGATAAATTGCATGATTTTATGTTTTTAATGTTTTATATAAATGTATTGCTTTGATTTAAGCAAATATACACATAGGTTGGCTGTTGATTTTATGAATTATACAAAGGGTACCGGTTTGTACCGGTTACGATTTTAAAGATGTTTTATCAAGATTGAGCCACCTATCATATTTACACGAGTAAAAAGAGTGCTAGAGTCATACTCACACTAAATTTTACTGATTTATTACTCATGAAAAGCCGTACTGGAGCATTGCTCGTACGAGAAATTTGTGTGTGCACAAAACCGTGCTGGAGCTTCACTCGCACGAGATTTTAGATATCATGATATGCATAGCGTCGTGCTGGAGCTTCGCTCGCACTAGACGTGAGTTGACATGCATATAGTTTTACGGAAGCCTCCTGTAGACTGTGTGTTACAGAGAGTTGAGATGCTCGCACATATACTTTGAGACATGGGTTGGTTATCGACATAGTATTGGGGTGGATAATACCTACGGCAGGCACCCCCAAACTATGATATGGGTCCACGGAGTACGTTGTACCGTGTATGTCACACGGAGTACGTTGTACCGTGCAGTCATGATGACTCGATGATGTTACTTGATATTCTGGCGGGTAGGATTTGAACCCACCTCCCGTTGCAGTTGTGATGCCCCGTACACCGGGATCCGTGTAGCCTGGGATCACAGGGACATAGTATGGCCATAGTCCTCGATTTTCATATAGTAACCTACATGCCTCACATGATATCATACAGTCTAGATAGACCAGGACAAACCCGAAAGAGGGGTAATGTCCCGATTTATGTTTTTAAATGAGAAGCGATTTAATGAATCAAGGTATTCCCGAGAGATGGGTTTGACCTTGATGTGGTTGTTTTGTGATACAACAAATAAGTTTTAACGTGATGAGTTTATGATGAAACAAATAAGTTTTTAATGTGATGAGCATGAGATGACATACGTGATGATTTTTCCATGTTTGTTTTATATATCGATTTCATGATTTCTCTTATATGATATATACATACATGTGGCATCGTTTTAGTCTTACCTCATGCTCCAAATGTAAACAATTTTATATCACGACATTATCAGCACGTTGATAGTATAGTTATCTACCTGCTTACATTATTGCCTTACTGAGCTGTTTATGCTCACCCTTTCATTTTCCACCCCACAGGGTACATTCAGTAGAAGAGAACGACAGTAGTCTTACATTTCGGTTATCCGCTGCTTCTTATCAAGACCAGGTATACACATTTGTATAATTTTTGTACCTGAACATATAGAAGCACAGTACTGTATATGGATGCAATATTGGGGATGTATTTAGTTAAAATAAATTGATATGTAAATGAAATATGAAAATGGAATGGTAAATAGGTGAGAGGTGACTAACACCGAATCATAGCCCAACTATTTAGTGGTGTAACTGTTCACGACGGGTAAGGAAGTGAAAAAACGAAAATTTTACTCTGATTTTTAGGTAATTTGGGTCGTGACATTTTTCTTATCACATTTGCATACATATTTTTTTGTACAAATACTAGCATACCCAAATATATATATATATATATATATATATATATATATATTCACATGAATACATATATATATCATTATTTGTCTCCATTATTCACCATCACATAAATATATATGCATACATTTTTTTGTCTATTATTCATCTCTCCCATTTTTATTTTTATTTCACATCTAATTCAATTTACCTTATCATACTTATATACCATCACATATATATATATATGTAAAATTAAATATACATATATACATATAGATTTTTACCTCTTTTCCCTTCATTTTCATTTCACACACCTTAATACACACTAAGCCTATAACTCTAGCATGTATACATATATATTCATACATGTATATTTGTACATTAAATTTACCTTTTCTCCCTTTTTTTTTTCCAATCTACACTAACATGCTTATGTACACTACCACCTATGTATACATGTATATTAACAAGAAAATACATATATACATAAATATCTTACCCTTTTTTTTCTTTTTTCCTTTTCTTTTTTCCTTTTCCCTTTTTTTTTCTTTTCTCCTCTTTCCTCTCGGTTCCAGCTGCTCACTATCCCAATTTCTCTTCTTCTTCCTCTCTTTCTCCCTCAGTTCCAGCCCTTTCTCCCTCACGGTTTCTCCTGTTTGCTCTCGGTTGCAACCTCCATTTCCAGCCCCTGTTCTGCTATCCCTTCAATCCTGATTCTGTTTCCAAATTTCCTGCTCTCGGTGCTGCCTTCGGTCTCCCTCAATTCCCGATTCCCAGCTCCATTTTCTCCCCTGTTATCAACTCTTCCTGGCTGCTACTGCTTCAAGCTACTCTGTTTAGCTCCTATTCCCAACAGCTTCAGACCCATTCACGCACCCCTGTTCTGCTCCCAACAGCTTCGGTTTCTTCTTCTTCTCGGTGCTGCTGTCCCCATTTCCTTCCTCTCGGTTTCCTTTTTTTTTCCTTTCTCTTCTTCCTCGGTAGACTCAGCTTCCTTCTCCTCTCGCTTCCCTTCTCTTCTTTCTCTCTTCTTTCATTTCCTCTTCTCCCCAACCGATTAGCCCCCTTTTCTTCTCTTTCTCCTCTTCTGTTTCCCGCCCACTCTCCTCTGTTTTGTTTCTTCTCTTCTTTTAAATTGAAACCATAACAGACGGAATTGGCTTAGAAAAGCCAATTCTGTACATGTTGTTTTATATATATATATATATATTGTATTAATATATATATTAGTATAATATATATATTATACTAATATTTATATACATTACTTGTTTATTATGTATTTTTGTATCATTATTTTGTTTGTTTTGTATGGTTCCCATTTCTTCTATTTTTTTAATTGTCTTATGCTTTATTTATTTATTTGTTTAATACTATATACTAAATTCTACACACTAAATAATATATATATGTTATATATATATATATAGTGTTATTCTTTTATTTAAATGTCTAGTATATATGTATATATATAAACATATTCACCTATGTATATATCTACATATTTACATTTTCTTGTATAATTTATCCAAAAACATAATATCATGCCTTCCATGAAATTTTCCTTATTCTGAAAATAAAATAGTATCGGGATTCCATCATTCTTCATAAATTCTCGATACAAGTGTTTACATCAACCATTTTCCATTTAACAAATTAAAATTCTCTAATCCCTCCGTACTTGCATTCGCCTTTTCACTCTTTGTATCCTCGGGTTCCCAGTCCTTCACGGGCTTCTCGGTTCCTATAGTCCTCGAGCCCTACAACAAATATTCACACTTCCATTAATATATATTATTTCCATTTTTTTTAAATAATTAAATTAATGTAGGAAATTTGTGGGGTTTACAAGATTAAATCATTAACCTGCACCAAAACATCTTCTAACACTCCTTCGGGATAAATGTTAGATCTATCAGCCAATTGAATTATCACACCAGTATTTTTCAATTTGCCCATAGTCATAGACTTGTAAATAGATAATGGCATGACATTAATTGAGGCTCCTAAATCTAACATGGCTTTTTCGATCTTTAAATTGCCTATTTTACATGGGATAGTGAACATACTTGGATCCTTGCATTTGGGTGGTAACTTTTTCTGGAGGATTGCAGAAACATTCTCTCTCATGTTCACATACTCATTTCCCTTAAGCTTTCTCTTATTGTTTCATAATTCCTTGAGAAACTTGGCATACTTTGGAACCTGTTTGATAGCATCTAATAAGGGAATATTTACCTCGACTTTTCTGAAGGTATCTAGAATTACCTTTTCTTCCTCTTCTTTTTTGGACTTTGATTTTGGAGGAAAAGAAGGTATTATCTCTGGTATCTTCATGCTCCCTTCAGTAGTCGTTTCAGATTTAAGTTGAGGTGGTTCAACTTCTTTTTTCGTTTCTTCACCTTTTGTGCTATGGGTTCGGATTTGAGGTTCCTTCAGTTTGGTTCCACTTCTCAAAGTGATTGCATTTGCATTTTTCTTAGGGTTGACTATGGTTTACGATGGCAATCTTCCTTGGGATTCTAGCTTGCTTATTGATGCGACTAGTTGGTTCACTTGATCTTTTAATTCCTTGAGGTTGGAACTTGTTTCCTATTGAAATTTTTAAGTACTATCAGCAAGGGATTTAACAATCTCTTCAAGAGACGTACCTGAATTTTATGTTTACTGCATTTGTTGAGGAGGTTGTCTAGGTTGGTAGTTTTGGTATTCCGGCCTTTGTCCATAATTGAAGTTTGGATGATCCCTCTATCCTGGATTATAAGTATTGAAAGAGGGATCATATTTTCTTTGGGATAGCCCTTGGTATCCTCCCACTGCATTAGCATGCTCTTGTGAATCTTCTTGAAGCGTAGGACACATATCGGTTGGATATCTATTAGCATAAATTCCACAGACCTTGGCTTGTTGCATGTTTCCCACTCCTAAAGCAAGTTGCTGCACAATAGAGGTTAGATTAGCAATTTGATTATAAACTGAAGATGTACTCACCTCATTCACTTTTCTAAGCACATCTTGTCTAGTCCCGAATTGCTGAGAATTTGCAGCCATGGTGGAAATTAAATTCTTAGCTTCGGTGGGAGTTTTATTGACTATTGCTCCTCCACTTGCAGCATCCATCATTCTTCTTTCCATTGGCAAGAGTCCTTCATAGAAGTATTGGATGAGTAGTTGTTCAGAAATCTCATGTTGTGGGCAACTAGCATAAAGTTGCTTGAATCTTTCCCAATACTCATGAAGATTTTCGGTATCTCTTTGCTTGATTCCACATATCTCCCTTCTTATGTTTGCAGCCCTAGAAGCTGGAAAAAATTTATCAAGAAAGCATCTTACCATGTCAGTCCATGTTGTAACCGAACCTGGAGGAAGGTAGAATAACCAATCCTTAGCTTTATCTGCGAGTGAGAATGGAAAGGCCCTAAGCTTGATTTGATCCTCCGTAACAGCTTGTGGCTTCATGCTGGAGCAAACCACATGAAATTCCTTGAGATGTTTATGAGGATCTTCATTTTCCAACCCATGGAACCTTAGAAGGAGGTGGATCAGTCTGGATTTCAGTTTGAACTCTATTTGCAAAGCAGGATATTGAATACATAATGGTTGTTGATCCAAAGCTGGAGCGACGAGTTGTCTAAGAGTTCTCTCTTGATTGTTGTCCATCTCTTGCTCGGATTCGGAGTCACTTGTAAGGTCTAATGCAAGATTCAATCCTAGTGATGATGAAGAGTTTTCTTCGTGCTTGCTATTTCTAGCTTCTTTCTTAAGTCTTATTTCAGTCTTCTTGATGTCAGGATCATATGGAATTAATTCACCTGTACGAGAAGAACGAAGCATCAAAATAAATCAAAATTAAATTTAATCTCCCCGGCAACGGCGCTAAAAATTGATGGTTGCCGAAACCAACAATATTAAATAACTTGCTCAAATAATTAATTAGTAGTATAGGGAGTAAGGTCATGTCCCAATAGAGATTGATTAATTCTGATTTACTTTTCTGCAAATAAAAGAAAAATAAAACAAGAGGGGTTTGAAAGTTTGAATTAACTAAAATAACAAAACTTAATAGAAAGAAAACAAAATTGAGTTCCCAACTAAACTGATCATTGACGCAAGATATTTTTTTCTTAATCCCAACTAAACTGGTTATGGTTGTTGGTACGACCTAACAACCTATCTATTCTTACTGCTTTGACAATCAGGAAACGTTCTCTAATTGCTGCTCTTAACAATAAACAACCCTAGATACGATCTTAAAATTTAATTTACCAATAGCATTGAACACTAAAGAGACTACCAATTCTAATCAACAAACACACATGTAGGTTTATTTAAATTAGATCTTATAACACATAACAAAGACTAAAAACCAGAAGTGCAATTAATCTTGTTACTTACCACTTGTTATTGAAACAGCCAAACAATTACGGATTTAGATATTTCAATTGGATGTATATTACCTTGTGAATGAATCAATAGGCCTTTTTGAAGCAACCACAAAGCAATAATAATAATGAAGTGCAGAAATTATAAGAATAGAAAAGATTAAAGAAAATAAAGAAGAACAATCAGATCTCACAACTTATAAACCAAATCTTCAATTATCCTTAGATTGGAAAGAGAGTTTAGCAACCCATGAATATTGGGTAAAAACAGTAAAAATATTTATATAAGAAAATCTAATAAAAAAAAGTCTCTTAACCTAGATCTTCAAGGGCCTATTTATAAAAAAAAAAACAGAGAGATAAGAGTCCTACTCCTAGTTGGACTTAAAGTCCTTACATTTAATTAAAATGATAATTTAATAAAAAGTCTTCCAAGTAATTGAAAAAGTCAAATCTATGGAAGAGAGAGAAAATCGTTGTATTGGATGCTTAGGTGAGAGTCTCGCCTAAGCCTTGACTCGTCTCTGTCCAACAATTTGAAGTCGACTCGTCAAGAAGACCCTTAGGCGAGAGTCTCGCCTAAGGCTGCATCCGGTTCTGCCCTTGGAAGAATACTGCTCAGTGAAGGGAACCTTAGGCGAGAGTCTCGCCTAAGGCTGCACCTTGCACTGACTTGGCTTAAAAACTGCATAATCAAGAAGACCTTTAGGCGAGATTCTCGCCTAAGGCTGCACCCAGCACTGACTAGGCTCCCATTCATCATTTCTCATTTCTTCTACATGATTTCCCTTGTTCCAAAATCCTTCTAAATCATCCTTTTATTCATCAATTCCTTGAATTCCTACAATTATTCAAGAATGATCAATTATCCATAGATTAAGTATAAAATTCATACAAAACCATAGGAAAACAAGGTAAATTAAGTGTATAAATAATGACTTATCACAAGGCTAGTTCGTCATTAGGGGGAAACAATTGCACTATACGAGGTGCAACGAGATAAGGGAAAACTTAAACTCGATTGTGTATGTGATTTGTGATGATATTGTAGCATGAAATGTGATTTGAGAGAATAAACATGTTTTATGGGTTGTGAATGAGTTATTGCACACAATTTTATAGTCGGTTGGGGCCCAATTTTTATGAGATGTGAACAAAGTGTGAAATTGTTTTACAAACCGTTTGAGTTTAAAATGTGAAACGGGATTTGGGCTCTACGTTAAGGCGTACTGAGATTTGAGAAATGTATGCGTTGTTTTGCCGGTTTGAGCTCGGTTTTGACAAGTTTTGTAAATGAGTTGTAAGACCTGATTTTAGTTAAAACACGAAATTAAATATGTAAAAGGACTGAAATGGAATTTTTGAACACGTGCAAAGGCAAAATGGTCAAAAGATCGAAAGCCGATGTAAATTCGATAAGGAAAAATTTATTAAAAATAAGGGATTGAGAAATCTTGATCAATAACGAAGAAATAATTAAATTTCGGGTTAAATTGATCAAGATATGAATTTATGGGAATTAATCGAAATTAATCGAGATTTTTAATTCAAAAAAATAATCCCGAAAATAATCGAAAAATATACCGAAAAGGGTTAAAATAAATTAAATAAAATTAAATAAATGAATTTAGAATAAAATAAGAAATTTGTAGATATTTGTAGAATATTTGTGAATATTGTAATGATTAAAATATAATAAAAATAAATAAATAAATAAATAAATAAATAAATAAATTTAAAAAGAAAAAGAAAAAAAAAGAGGAATCAAAAAAAAATCAGGGAGAGAGAAACAAAAAACAGAGTCGAACCCGTGGAGAAGGCCGGACGACCACCGACGACCCAATCAGCCAGTCGAGGGCCGAAAAAGGAAGAAGGCGTCGGCGCGACCTCCTTGGTACCGGCGACGTGCCACAACGACGTCGAAGGAGGCCAAAAACTGCAGGAGAAGCCGTGGGAAGAAAGAGCTCCGATCGACGGCGAACGGTGCCGATCTGGCCTACCCCGCCCCCAGCCGAGGCTTCCCCAGGCCCAGGCGATGCGATCGGTGGTGGTCACGATCGGCGAAACCGACGGACGGCGTCGAAAACGACGGAAAGAGGGAGAACCACCGACGGCGAAAGGAGAACAGTCGGACTGACCACTTTCTGACGACCTCGACCGAAGCCACCCCAGATCTAAGATGCAGACGACCCAACGGAGCCACTAGCGGCGGAAGCCAGCGGAGAACCAGCCGGCAAGGCCCTGAACCGATCGAACCGGAGTGAACCGACGAGTCCGAATCGGGTCTAAACCGGACCGAACCAGTTCAGCCAATGAGGAAAGGAAAAAAGCAGAAAAAGGGAAAAAGAAAAAGATAAAAAATTGTAGAAAAATCTCGACGATGTCATCGAGCTAAGGGTAAGTCAGTAGCGGTCGAAATTGACTGATTTAAATTTTGGAATATTTTATTTAATTAATTTACGACTGAAAATTTACCCAAAAATTTATGAAATTGTGTAGCTTGATAATTGACGTCAAACGAGAGCTCGAGATAGCCTCGATTTGCATAATGGCATGAAATCTCGGGTAAGTAACCTTTATTTACGATAATTTACATCGTTATGCGTGCTTCAGATTTAATTTCAGCATTAATTAAATTAAATTTTGGAAAGTCGGATAAATTGTCGTAAATAATAAATTAAGATATTCGAGAGTTAGAGCGAGGCCCAATAAATTGTTGGTGGGCTCAATGAGCCCAATAGGCCTCGATAATGTGAAAATTAAGTGAAAAACGGGCTTAAGGCCGATTAAGGCCCATTAAGGTGCAATCGGGCCCAATAGGGGTAAATGGGCCTAATGATTTAAATTAAGCCCAGAAAATAGGAAATACAATTATATTGTATGATATCTGACCTGAGGAATAATTATACGCAGTTTCAGACATTGGATTGGGAGCAGATCGGACTGCGTGACGAGACAGCAGTGGAAAAGGAAAGGTCAGACTCTACAGAAAAATAAGGTAAGGGAATTCTACGGACTGCTAGAGGTAACTTTACGAAATTTCAAAGTTCATATGCAGTCTTTTAAATTATCTGAAGGGTCTAGAAGTAAGTTAATAATTTTAGTGCCCCGAATGGGTAAATTACCAAAATACCCTTGTTAAGGGTAAAATTTTCAATTTTAGGAAAAATTGGGAGGAACAAGAACAAGAGGTTCTTGCTCGTTCTAGAGAGGTTTTGACGCATGCATGCGTAGGCTGGCTAACCTTGAAAGAAAAATGCACAGCATTGCATATTTTCAATGATGAAATTGTTGTGAAAACTGTTTTAAGGAAACAGAGCCGCCTACGTGTTTTTATTGACATGTGACGTGCTAGAGCTCAGCTCGCACGATGTTTTGATTTGTGTGATGCATGCATTAGTGTTGGAGCGAGAGCTCGCACTAGAGTTTTACATGCATTGGTGCTGGAGTCCGACTCGCACCAGATTCTTTTTATATATATATATATGATTTTCGTGACACGGTGCTAGAGTCTAACTCGCACCAGATTTTCCACATGATTTGATGAGAGTGCTAGAGCTTAGCTCGCACTAGTTTTACTTGATTTGATGAGAGTGCTGGAGCATCGCTCGTACCCCCCACTGATTTTTTTATGAGGATATGCGATGAGCCGTGCTTGGAGCATCGGGTAGACTGTGTGTCACCGATTAAATAGGCTCGCACGTGCGTTCTGAGACAAGGTATGATATATGGGTCCACGGAGTACGATGTACCGTGCAAGTAGCATGGAGTACGTTGTACTGTGTGGTATCTTCGGATGCGTGGTATCTTCGGATACGTGTGGTATCTTCAGATGCGTGGTATCTTCGGATAGGTGTTGCATCTTCGGATGCGTGGTATCTTCGGATATGTGTGGCATCTTCGGATGCGTGGTATCTTCGGATACGTGTGGCATCTTCGGATGCGTGGTATCTTCGGATACGTGTGGCATCTTCGGATGCATGGTATCTTCGGATACGTGTGGCATCTATGGATGCGTAGGGTCGGATAAGACCAATGGGATGGAGTGACCCACCTCCCGGGCAATTTTCGATCATGGTGAGACCCCGCACACTAGGATATGTGTAGCAGAGGGGCTCACGAGGACACACGGCCATAGTCCTGGTTATTATCGATATATAGATATTGCCTAGTCTTGCATGTTGATGATCTTGACGGTGATTGAAACTGGGTTTTAAACTAAATTGCATGATGTTATTTCCATGCTTTTAAATCCATGTGTGATGTAAACTGATTTTCATGGTTTTGTGTGAGTCAGGACCACCCAAGGGTGGGTTGAGTCCTGGATTTGTTGTGAAATTTTAAATGAGAAAGAAATGATTTGAAATAGTTGCATGTTGAATTTTCCATGCAAACTTGTTTTACATGACATCATGAATCATAGCATCAGTTTTGAAATGTGTGGAGAAAGGGTGGTTTATGCATGACACCACGTCCATGTAGGTAGTATGGTTACCTACTTGTTCGTATGATTGCCTTACTGAGCTTGATGTGCTCACCCCTTTCATTTTCTCACACAGATAATCTCCAGTAGATGTTGAGGCAACTGCATACTGCATTCCGGATATCCGCTGCTGCCCATCATTTAAGGTATATACACTTATACATATTGTATCTAAATAAGTATAGCACAGTAACATGTTTGTAAGTAACTTTCGGGGATGTATAAATATTGTAAACATTTATAAATGACTGAGAAAGAATTAATTTGGTGGGACAGGCATTGCACAGCCCAATTGTTAGTGGAGTGTGGTCACAATCAGAGAACAGGTAAGCATGAAAGAAAATAACAAAACGTGAAAAATTTACTCTGATTTTTGGGTAGTTTTGGGTCGTGACATGAGTACAAAACGATTTTTAAATGAGTTTTATGAGAAAAACCATTATGAGCTTTACATGAAGGCAAAACTGTTTTATATGATAATGACTATTACTGAGACTTAGGCGTGTTATGTTGAATACACATTGGGTCTTGTTCTGGTAGCATGTAAGTCCAGGCCTTGCTTTGGTAGCATGTAAGTCTGATATTCCTCCGTTTTGGAAATGAGAGATGCCTCCATTCTGGTAACGTGAGATGACCCCCGCTCTGGTAGCGTTGGGTGGCCTTGCTCTGGTAGCATGTAAGTCTGATATCTTCCCCACTTTGGTTGCGCTGGGAGGCCTTGCTTTGGTAGCACATAAGTCTGAGCCTTGCTTTGGTAGCATGTAAAACCGATAGTGTGCATGAGGAGCAGCTTTGCTCTGGTAGCATGTAAGGCTGGGTCTTGTTTTGGTAACGCGTAAATCCAATATACCATGTACACGACCATATTGTCGACATTCCCTCTTTTGAGGATGCTTGGGATGCGCACCCAGAGGAGAATTATATCGATGTGCCATGACGAGTATTTTATCTAAATTTTATTTGCCTAGTTCCATTTTACACATGAGATTGTGTTTTGTGGTTGCGCCACGTGCATTACTATTGAGGTGATTTTTATCACGTTTTATGAGAAAAGCCATTATCGCATCTCGATTTACATATGCTTGTAACTGTGTTTTTTATATTAAACCAATTACTCTCATGTTTCTGCATGAGCTTTGAGAAATGAGTTGAGATGATGTTTTAATTAGTCATGCTATATTTTTCTACTGAGTTTATTGGGTTTTCACCTACAAAATAAAATGATTGTGCTGTGCAAATCATTATTTTCTCAATGAGTCCCTTACCCCCTTACTAAGCGATTTAGAAGCTGACCCTGTTTTTCTATTCCCCCCAAATTTCTTTAAGTGAAGAGAATTCCCTGTGACGTACGGAGTAGTGGCTAGTGGAGGACTTGAGTTTCATGTCATATATTGTATTTTGAGGTATAATTATCATTTCATGTACCCAGACTAATATTGTATTTACAGATACTTGATGAACAATAATGTATGGGATGTATTAGGGATTAATTAAATGATGAGATCCTAAGGCGAAAGATGTATAATGTATGTATGATGATGTATGACACTGCACAGGAATACACCCAGTATTGTGTATTGGTGAAAATAAGTTTTAAATTTACCCTGTTTTCTGCGCTTCCGGGGCATCACACTTATGAAGCTGTGGTTGCACGAAACGTGTGCTGGCGTGAAACAGGGCAGTGAAGGGCTACTGAAGAAGCACTTGGGGGCAAGACGTGGCAGCTGTACTTGGGTCATGTAGAAGGACGAGTTGATTACTAGGGCGCTTGCTTGGTTTGCTATTTTAATGCTACTTTTGTTTTATTAATTCATGTTTTATATTGATTTAAATTACTTTGGTTTTAGTATAAGTTTTTAGTTTACATAATTAACATAGTTTAGAATATCCATGAATTTTTATTTTAGATTTAATTAAATTTAATTCATTGTTAATTTTGATTTTCACTTGGTTAATTTGATTTTGCAGTAGTTGATTTTTAGATTTGAGTAGTAAGTATTGTTGCTTTATTTTTTATATTTTTGAGTTAATTGATAAAGCATGTTTATCTTATGTTTGAATAAATGCTAGGTCGAGATAATTTTGGTGCTTAGTTAAGGTTTTGCATATACCAATATTTGTGGGACAATACTTGATCTCATCATTATATTACTCGTTAATTATGTGCACTTGCATGTTAGTACTCTTGGTAGTTTGTCGAATAAGTTTTTGGCACCGTTACGGGGGAATGGTAAAGGCCATTAATTAATATTTATACTAATCGGACTTGCATTTATATCAAACTTGTCGATAACTAGTTTTAGGATAGATTTAGAGTAGTTTTCGAGAAAAAAAATTAAGAAAATTAAAAAAATTAAAAACAATTAGGATAGAGTTAATTTAGAGCCTTTTTAGGACATTTTAGAGTATATTGATTTTTCTTGAAAACTTGATTGCTGCATGCATAGAACTAAGAGTTATGAGCTTATTCCTTTAGACTTGGAAATTGAAAGAACACTTTGGCAGATAAGAAAAGGAAAACAGCACACTCTTGTTCCACAAGAACCTATAGCTGAACAGCAGCAATCTAGGGCAGTAGGTGACTATGCTCTCCCTATTGTAGATGGGTACCAGAGTGGTATCCGAAAGCCAGCCATCTAGGCCAATAACTTTGAGATTTAACCTTTTATCCTTCAGATGATACAAAACTCTGTCCAGTTTGGTGGGTTACCAGATGAAGATCCTCATGATCATTTGAATAAATTTCTAGAGTATTGTGACACATCCAAGAGCAATGGCATTACGCTGTTAAACTTATGTTATTTCCCTTCTCACTTAGGGATAAAGCTAAGAATTGGTTGAAATCAGTCCCTAATGGATCTATCACCACCTAGGAAGAACTCAATCAGTAATTCTTAACTAGATTTTTCCTACCCTTTAGAGTAGCAAAGCTTAGGAATGAGATCACATCTTTTGTGCAATATGGTAAGGAATCACTGAATGAGGTATGGGAACAATTTAAGGAAACACTTAGGCAGTGTCCTAATCATGGCTTATCCATATGGCTACTGTGAGATCTGAGAATTTTAGATATATTTTAATGATGTAATAAGAACTTGAAGTGTAATTTATTGAGCTAAGTGAATTGTAGAAATTATATTTGGAGATTTATGTGTAAGGGTTTAACATAAGTGTGAAACTAAGAGGTCAGATCGATCTTGAAGAAGGAGAGATCGATCTGGTGAGTTAAAAATTACAAGGAAGGAGGAATTTAAGGAGCAGATCGATCTCCAATGGAAGAGAATCGATCTCCTTATGATTCTGTTTGAGAGAAGATCGATCTCATGAGGAAGGGATCGATCTCTAAATGTTTCTACTTGGGAGAAGATCGATCTCCTCAAGGAGCAGATCGATCTCATAAAGCCATAAAGAGATCGATCTCACCCCTCGACAGATCGATCTCCTAGGCATAAAATTGCCCCAAATCGTCGACAAATTCAAATGCAGATCGATCTCATCAAGAGCCAGATCGATCTCCTACCTTCAGTCTATATAAGGAACCCCTGCTTTCTCCTACAATTTCATTTTCTCTCTCTTCCAAACCCTATTTTCACCGAGCCCTAGCTTTCTCACTCATCCAAAGCACCCATTTTCATCCAAATCAGAGGCTGTGACAAGAAGGAAAGTTGTTCCTCATCAAAGGGAGAACAACATACTTGGAAATCGTAAGACGGATTGAATCGAGGCAAAAGATAAGCTCTCCACAAGTTTTGGGTAATTTTCAAACCTCGATCTCGATATTTGAGATGATTTTGGTGATAATGGCTGTTGGCATTGTGTTGAAATAGTTGGAAAATGATTAGGGATTGATGAAATTACAATGTAGTTGGAGTGATAGTGATATTTAGCAATTTTGGTGATTTTGGGAATTTTGAGTTATAAATGAAAATTTAGAAAATGTGCTGAATTAGCATAGATAATTTGACATGAGAAATGTAGAACGTTGAGATGTTGTGAATGAGATTGTAGTTTGGGGTAGAGTTACGAGAATCAAGAGATATGAGGTGTTATGAGCAATTATGCTCGATTTTGAGAATTGAGGTTACTGTGATGATGAGTGTTGATGTTTTAACATCGTTTGGACAGCTCGGGAGTTCCAGAGTGGAATGCAAGACTAGTCCGTGACAAGGGGAAAACGATTGCGCTATACGAGGTGCAAAGAGGTAAGGAAACTAAACCATTTGTGTATGTGATTTGTGAACTATTATAGCATGATTTGCGATTTATAAAACAAGCATGTTTGATGTGTTGTGTTTTGATGAGAATGCACACGATTTTTATAGCCGATTGGAGCCTAATGTTCTTATGAGTTTATAATTGGGCTCTACGTTAAGGCGATCTTGAGATTTGAGAAATGTGTGCGTGTTTTACCGGTTGGGACACGGTTTCAATATGTTTTGTGTTGAGTACAAAATGGTTTTAAATGAGTTTTATGAGAGAAAAACCACTATGAGTTCTACTTGAAGGCAAACCAGTCTTATGTGATAAAAACTTAGGTGTGTGATTTTGAGTACACACCGGGCACTGCTCTGGTAGCATGTAAGTCCGATTCTTCTCCGTTCTGGTAACGTGAGAACCCTAATTGGTGGCCGTTGCCACGTGAGAAACCCCATTCTGTGGCTATGCCACGTATATTTGGTGGCCGTTGCCACGTGAGAAACCCCATTTTGTGGCTATGCCACGTATATTTGGTGGCCGTTCCCACGTGAGAACCCTAATTGGTGGCCGTTGCCATATGAGATTCCCCCCATTCAGTGGCTATGCCACGTATATTTGGTGGCCGTTGCCACGTGAAACCCTATTCTGTGGCTGTGCCACGTGTGAATTTAAATCAGTGGCTATGCCATGTGTGTTTAGTGGCTGCACCACGTGCATTATTATTACAGTGATTTTATCACATTTATTGAGAAAGCATTTATCGCATTGTTTTCACATGCTTGTTACTGCTTTAGACTGAGCCTTTTTACTTCATGTTTTCACATGATTTGAGATATGAGAATGTCGTTTTGAGTACTTTCATACTATGGTTTTCAAATGAGTATACTAAGTTTCACATACAAATGAATATTTTATGATGTGCATTATGGTTTATATAATGAATCCCTTACCCCCTCTACTGAGCGATTTAGAAGCTCACCCTGTTTTCTCCCCCCCCCCCCAGATTTCTTCAAGTGAAAAGGGTTTCCCTGCGACGTACGGAGTAGTGGCTAGTGGAGGACTTGAGCTCCAGGCCATATATTGTATTTTAAGGTATCTTTTATCTTTTCATGTACCTAGATAATTATTGTAATTACAGACACTCGATGTATAACATTGTATGGGATGTATTAGGATTAATTAACTTGAGATTGAGTAATGTCTATGATATGGTATATACTAGTTAATGACGAGATCCTGAGGTATGATAAGTGTGATGATGTATGACACTGCACAGGAATGCACTCTTAATTGTAAATTGATGAGTAAAAAATTTTAAATTGGCCCTATTTTTCGCATTTTTGGGGCATGACAGAGCTTTCTTGGTATCAGAGCTTAGGGTGTCTAGTACTGTCAGTGTCGATTAAGTGAAATAGAATACATCCCAAGTGTCTATAATAGTCTGGTCATGAACTGAATCTGAGGATTGAGATTTCAATCGATTTTGATATGTACGGGCAGGAGACGAGTTAAGATAGAGAATGAGTGGACGACGAGGTCGTTCGAGGAGGCAGGCAGAGTCCCCTCCGCCACCTGCCCCCCAACCAGTGAGTCCTAACTCTCGTTTTAATCAGATTGAGACCGATGTGAGGTAAGGTTTTGAGCAGATGGCAGCGCTATTCGTGCAACACTTTGGAGTTAATGCTTCGGGTACTACTCCTACACCACCACCAGGACCTCTCGTACCCCCAGTACAGATGGATCAGTGCCTCTCGTCACTCAGCTTGGTGATAGAAGTATGGTTCGACTGAAGGATTTTTTAAAGATGAATCCACCCGTATTTAGGGGAAAGAAGGATCCTACCGAAGCTGAGGAGTGGCTGACGGAGTTGAGAATTATATTTGATTATCTGGGGTGCACCGATGCTGAGAGAGTCAGTATAAGTATCTATATGTTGAAGGGGAGAGCTTGAGATTGGTGGGGTACCACCCAGGGTATTCTGATGTCCCGCCAGGATGTGATTGGTTGGAAAAAGTTTCAGACAGCCTTTAGGACCCAATATGTACCACGAGCAGCCCAAAGAAAGAAACAGGTTGAGTTTTTGAGTTTGGTACAAGGTGACATGTCTGTGGATGACTATGAGAGCCAATTCACCGCGCTATTGAGATATGACACAGAGACCTTCAAGAATGAAGAGCTCTGCACAGAGAAGTTTGTGTATGGATTGAAGCCAATTATCAGAGATAGATTGATAGGGCTATGTATTACTGAGTTTGGAGATGCTCTGAGAGGAGCACAAGAGATTGAGAGGGGAATTGAAATGGTACAGTCCCAGAATGAGCTCAGAGCAGTAAATAAAGATAAGGGCAAGAGGCCAGCGATTTTCCAAACAGATGCTTGGAGAGGTTCCTTTAGAAGAGGAAGGATTGAGGTGCAGAAAGCAGATTAGAGAGACCCAGAGTTTACCCTAACATTAGGGAGACCCCTCGAGATGTTAGGCCTGAGATAAGGTTTTGCAGAAATTGTGGCCGAATGCATGAGGGAAGTTGTACTGGGTCGATCTATGGATGTTTTAGATGTGGAGACATGGGTCACATGGTGAAGGATTGCCCTCAACCTCAGAAACCACATGTTCTGGAGCCTACTAGACAACAGCCTCAGAGAGTGAATCCCTAGAGACGGGCCACTACTGCAGAGAATGGAAAGAGACCTGTTACACAAGGACGTGTGTTTGCCCTGGATAAGGAGACCGCAGATACTTCTGCAGAAACCATAAGAGGTATACTCTCTGTCTGTGATTATAAGGCTCATGTGTTGATAGATCCAGGATCCACGCATTCGTTCATTTCTGAGCATTTTGCATGTAGATTAAACTTGAAGTTTGAACCTCTAGAATATATACTACATGTAAATACCCCTATGCGTGAATCCCAGAGAACTGAGTTAATCTGTAAAGGATGTGAGATAAAGGTGGGAGATAGAGTGATGTTAGTATATCTAATCATGTTAAATATGCATGGGTTTGATGTAATTTTGGGGATGGATTGGTTGGCAACCAATCGAGTGAGTTTAGACTGCTACACTAAGATTGTAACTTTCTCCTTACCTGAACCTTACAGTGTACGTTTGAACTATTGAGTAAATAAACGTATGAAATTTTGATGTTGCTCTTGAGAGTCCTAAATATGATTGTTCATGTGAAGGTTATGAACACTCATCTCAGATGATGAGTGGGAACATCCGAGGATGGAAGATATACCTGTGGTGTATGAATTTCGGGATGTTTTCCCAGATGAGTTACCAGGTTTACCACCAGAGAGAGAGCTGGAGTTTACCATCGATTTGGTACTAGATACCCAGCCGATCTCTAGACCTCCATACAGGATGGCATTAGTGGAACTTGAGGAATTGAAGAAACAACTACAGGAGCTATTGGACCAAGGGTTCATTAGACCCAGTGTTTCACCGTGGGGAGCACCAGTTTTATTTGTTAAGAAGAAGGATGGTAGTCTCAGATTATGCGTAGACTATCGGTTGTTGAATAAAGCCACGGTGAAGAATAAATACCCATTACCCAGGATTGATGATCTACTTGATCAGTTGAGAGGGGCTTCAGTCTTTTCTAAGATTGATTTGAGATCGGGCTATCACCAATTGAGGATCAAGGAAGAAGATATTCCAAAGACAGCCTTCAGGACGAGGTATGGCCATTATGAATTTCTGGTGATGTCCTTTGGATTGATGAACGCCCCTGCAGAATTTATGAGATTAATGAACGAGGTGTTCAGAGACTATCTGGATAAGTTTGTGATAGTCTTTATTGATGATATCCTGGTGTACTCTCAGTCGTATGAGGAGCATGCACAGCATTTGTGGTTAGTACTTCAGATACTCTGAGATAAGCAATTATATGGGAAGCTTAGTAGTGTGAGTTTTGGCTGGATCGAATAGCTTTCCTTGGTCATATAGTCTCAGAGGAAGGAGTATCAGTGGATCCAATAAAGTGGAGGCTGTGCTTAATTGGGAGAGACCAAGGACAGTTACTAAGGTACGAAGCTTCCTTGGTTTGGCAGGGTATTACAGAAGATTTGTGAAAGGATTTTCCAAGATTGTCACCCCTTTGACTAAGCTCACGCGCAAAAAGACTCCATTTATATGGACTGATCAATGTGAACTCAGTTTTCAAAAATTAAAGAGGAGATTAACAGCGGCACCTGTGTTAACTATTCCTGAGAGATCAGGAGGATTTTCGGTGTGTATCGATGCTTCTCATCATGGATTAGGGTGTGTGCTTATGCAGCATGGAAGAGTGGTCGCATATGGATCGCGACAGTTGAAAGACCATGAGCGGAATTACCCCATGCATGATTTGGAGTTAGCCGCTATGGTATTTGCCTTAAAGATCTGGCGACACTACTTATATGGGGAAAGATTCCAGATCTTCACTGATTACAAGAGTTTAAGATATCTCTTTGATCAGAAGGAGTTAAACATGAGACAAAGGACATGGATGGAACTCCTTAAGGATTATGACTACGAGATTCTATATCATCCGGGTAAGGCGAATGTAGTTGCTGATGCCCTGAGCAGGAAGAGTATGATATCTGCTATGATGATCAGGGAATGGGATTTACTAGAGCAGTTCGTCGAACTCCAGATCAGAGTCAAAGAGATAGAGACTGGATTTTTGGCTAGCTTGTGAATAGAGCCCAGGATCATGGATCAGATGAGAAATGGGTAGCGCAGTGATCAGAGATTGATAGATATGGTTAGCTAAGCTGAACAGAGTTCGCAGTCGGATCTCATAGTCAATGAGGATGGATTATTGAGATTCAGAGGATGGATTTGTGTACCGGACAATGATACCCTGAAAAGACAGATACTGAGAGAATCTCCGCGATACACCATGCACCCAGGGAGTACTAAAATGTACCGAGATTTGAGAAAGGTGTACTGGTGGAGTGGTATGAAGCGAGACGTGGTGAAATATGTGACCAGATGTTTAGTATGCCAGAAAGTGAAAGCTGAGCATCGGAAGCCCGAAGGACTACTACAACCCTTACCTGTACCTACATGGAAATGGGAGCATGTCACTATGGACTTTATTATGGGTTTACCGAGGACCCACAGAGGTCGTGACGCTATATGGGTTATAGTGGATAGATTGACCAAGAATGCCCACTTCCTTGCCATCAAGAGCACGGATAATGTGGATGCCTTAGCTGAGCTGTATGTCAACGAGATAGCTAGATTACATGGGGCTCCAGTGAGTATTACTTCTTATAGAGATTCCTGGTTTACTTCCAGATTTTGGACCCAGTTTCAGGAGTCCATGGGATCTCGATTGAGTTTCAGTACCGCCTATCATTCTCAGACAGATGGTCAGTCAGAGAGGACTATTCAGACCCTGGAGGATATGTTGAGGGCATGTACGATGGATTTTAAGGGATCATGGGATGATCACCTGCCCCTAGCAGAGTTTGCGTACAATAATAGCTATCATGCGAGTATTGGAATGGCACCTTTTGAGGCTCTATATGGTAGGAGGTGTAGATCCCCTGTAGCTTGGGAAGAAGTCGGTGACAGAAAGATAAATGCTCCCGAGCTTGTTGAGCAAGCTGTACAGAGTGTAAAACTCATATGTGAGAGGTTACGGGCTGCATAAAGTAGACAGAAAAGCTACGCGGATGTGCGTAGACAGCCACTCGAGTTTGATGTTGGTGATGCAGTATTTCTAAAAATATCACCGACTAAGGGTATCATGCAATTTGGGAAGAAAGGGAAATTGAGTCCTCAATACGTAGGACCATTCGAGATTCTTGAGAGAGTGGGAGAGGTAGCCTACAGATTGGCATTACCCCCACAGATGTCCGAAATACACAATGTTTTTCATGTGTCTATGTTGAGGAAGTACCACTCGGACCCTTCTCATGTCGTAGAGTTTGACGAGATGGACATACAAAAGGACATGAGCTACACTGAGAAACCCGTCTGGATTCTTGATAGAAAGGAGAAGGTACTGAGAACTAAGAGCATCCCATTAGTGAAAGTTTTGTGGAAACATCACTCAATCGAAGAGGCAACGTGGGAACTAGAGAATCTCATGAAGGAAAAATACCCCCATCTATTTGACTAGTTGAGTTGAATTTGGAGGACCAAATTCTTTTAAGGTGGGGAGGATGTGAGATTTGAGAATTTTAGATATATTTTAATGATGTAATAAGAACTTGAAGTGTAATTTATTGAGCTAAGTGAATTGTGGAAATTATATTTGGAGATTTATGTGTAAGTGTTTAACATAAGTGTGAAACTAAGAGGTCAGATCGATCTTGGAGAAGGAGAGATCGATCTGGTGAGTTAAAAATGACAAGGAATGAGGAATTTAAGGAGCAGATCTATCTCCAATGGAAGAGGATCGATCTCCTTATGATTCTGTTTGAGAGAAGATCGATCTCATGAGGAAGGGATCGATCTCTAAATGTTTCTGTTTGGGAGAAGATCGATCTCCTCAAGGAGCAGATCGATCTCATAAAGCCATAAAGAGATCGATCTCACCCCTCGACAGATCGATCTCCTAGGCATAAAATTGAGCCAAATCGTCCCCAAATTCAAATGCAGATCGATCTCATCAAGAGCCAGATCGATCTCCTACCCTCAGTCTATATAAGGAACCCCTGCTCTCTCCTGCAATTTCATTTTCTCTCTCTTTCAAACCCCATTTTCACCGAGCCTTAGCTTTCTCACTCATCCAAAACACCCATTTCCGTCCAAATCAGAGGCTGTGACAAGAAGGAAAGTTGTTTCTCATCAAAGGGAGAACAACATACTTGAAAATCGTAAGACAGATTGAATCGAGGCAAGAGATAAGCTCTCTATAAGTTTTGGGTAATTTCTAAACCTCGATCTCGATATTTAAGATGATTTTGGTGATAATGGCTGTTGGCATTGTGTTGAAATAGTTGGAAAATGATTAGGGATTGATGAAATTACAATGTAGTTAGAGTGATAGTGATATTTAACAATTTTGGTAATTTTGGGAATTTTGAGCTATAAATGGAAATTTACAGAATGTGGTGAATTAGCATAGATAATTTGACATGAGAAATGTAGAACGTTGAGATGTTGTGAATGAGATTGTAGTTTGGGGTAGAGTTACGAGAATCAAGAGATTTGAGTTGTTATGAGCAATTATGCTCGATTTTGAGAATTGAGGTTACTGTGATTATGAGTGTTGATGTTTTAACATCGTTTGGACAACTCGGGAGTTCCAGAGTGGAATGCAAGACTAGTCCGTGATAAGGGGAAAATGATTGCGCTATACGAGGTGCAAAGAGGTAAGGGAAACTAAACCATTTGTGTATGTGATTTGTGAACTATTATAGCATGATTTGCGATTTATAAAACAAGCATGTTTGATGTGTTGTGTTTTGATGAGAATGCACACGATTTTTATAGCCGATTGGAGCCCAATGTTTTTATGAGTTTATAATTGGGCTCAACGTTAAGGCGATCTTGAGATTTGAGAAATGTGTGCGTGTTTTTCCGGTTGGGACTCGGTTTCAATATGTTTTGTGTTGAGTACAAAATGGTTTTAAATGAGTTTTATGAGAGAAAAACCACTATGAGTTCTACGTGAAGGCAAACCAATCTTATGTGATAAAGACTTAGGTGTGTGATTTTGAGTACACACCGGGCACTGCTCTGGTAGCATGTAAGTCCGATTCTTCTCCGTTCTGGTAACTGAGAACCCTAATTGGTGGTCATTGCCACGTGAGAAACCCCATTCTGTGGCTATGCCACGTATATTTGGTGGCCGTTGCCACATGAGAAACCCCATTTTGTGGCTATGCCATGTATATTTGGTGGCCGTTGCCATGTGAGAACCCTAATTGGTAGCCGTTGCCACGTGAGATTCCCCCCATTCAATGGCTATGCCACGTATATTTGGTGGCCGTTGCCACGTGAAACCCTATTCTGTGGCTGTGCCACGTGTGAATTTAAATCAGTGGCTATGCCACGTGTGTTTAGTGGCTACGCCACGTGCATTATTATTATAGTGATTTTATCACGTTTATTGAGAAAGCATTTATCGCATTGTTTTCACATGCTTGTTACTGCTCTAGACTGAACCTTTTTACTTCATGTTTTCAAATGATTTGAGATATGAGAATGTCGTTTTGAGTACTTTTATGCTATGGTTTTCAAATGAGTATACTGAGTTTCACATACAAATGAATATTTTATGATGTGCATTATGGTTTATATAATGAATCCCTTACCCCCTCTACTGAGCGATTTAAAAGCTCACCCTGTTTTCTTTCCCATCCAGATTTCTTCAAGTGAAAAGGGTTTCCCTGCGACGTACGGAGTAGTGGCTAGTGGAGGACTTGAGCTCCAGGCCATATATTGTATTTTGAGGTATCTTTTATCTTTTCATGTACCCACACAATTATTGTAATTACAGACACTCGATGTATAACATTGTATGGGATGTATTATGATTAATTAACTTGAGAATGAGTAATGTCTATGATATGGTATATACTAGTTAATGACAAGATCCTAAGGTATGATAAGTGTGATGATGTATGACACTACACAGGAATGCACTCTTAATTGTGAATTGATGAGTAAAAAGTTTTAAATTGGCCCAATTTTCTGCATTTTCGGGGCGTGACAGAGCTTTCTAATGGCTCAGTGGTATCAACAGAGTGCAAGGACTACGCGTCCTGGGTGAGCAAAATCTTGATGATCCAGTGGGACCAAAAGAGAACAATACATAGCTATGGTGACGAGGCCTAGTCGGCCCAGGGAGTCAATGGGCTCGTCTGCGGAGGCTAGGGGCTCTCACAGCTGCAGGTGCAAACATTTTATAATGGTCTGTTGCACCAAAATAGGACCACGATAAATACAGCTGCTGGAGGTGCACTTATTGGTAAATTGGTAGATGAGGCTTATGAATTGTTAGACAAGATGGCCACTAGCACTTACTATTGGTCAAATTAACGTCAAATTCCTCAGAAACCATATTCACACTTATAATCTTGGATGGAAGAACCACTCTAACTTCTCTTGGAGCCTAAATCAAGGCTAAACTTCTAATGCTGAATCCTCATTTCCCCTGGCTTTAATGCTCAACATCAACCTGTCTAACCCTCTATCAGTATCAACCACCTCAGCAGTTCCCTTCCATGCCACTAATGCAAAACCCTTCTACACCTTTGGTTTAAAAGAACCCCACTTGAGGAAAGGTTCACTGTAATTCTGAAAAATCAAGCTACTTCTATTGAGAGCTTGGAAGTCCAGGTTAGACAGATAGCTAGTGCTCTTAGTCAGCGTTCTTACGGATCTTTTCCTAACAATATTGAATCCAATCCTTTTAGAATAAGGATAAAGAACATATTAAAGCCATTACCCTAAGGAATGGTAGAGAGCTAGATGACCCATTTGCTAGGTCCATCTTGTTGAACCCTTAGTGGTAGAGCCCTATGGTCCGAGCGAGGTAGCTAGGAAAGAGCAAAAAAAGGATGATATGAGTGCAAAGAAACCTATGGATGTTAGTTCCAATTCAACACTTACTCCTTGTAGGCCACGTAGACATTTCCCCCAAAGGTTCCAAAACCAAAAGTTAGACCATCAGTTCTCTCAATTTTTAGAAGTCTTAAAGAAACTTCACATTAACATCCCTTTTGCCAATACCTTAGAACAAATGCCTAGTTATGTGAAGTTTATGAAGGACCTATTGTCAAAAAATAGGAGACTAGAGGATTATGAGACTGTAGCCTTCATAGAGGAGTGTAGTGATATCATCCAAAGGAGATTACCTCCTAAGCTTAAGGATCTAGGTAGCTTTACCATCCCTTATACCATAGGAAATCAAATTCTTTAGTAGAGCCCTATGTGACTTAGGACCTAGTATTAACTTTATGCCTTTGTCCATTTACCAGAGATTATGAATAGGGTTTGCAAAGTCCACCACAGTAACCCTACAACTAACCGATAGGTCTATTAAGTATCCAAAAAGAGTTATTGAGGATGTGCTAGTTAAGGTATATAAGTTTATTTTTCCTGTTGATTTTATTGTTTTAGAGATGGAAGAAGACATAGAGATACCCATTATTATAGGTATACCTTTTCTAACTACTGGTAGGGCATTGATAGATGTTCAGAAAGGGGAGTTAACTATGAAAGTCCAAGAACAAGAAGTAATCTTTAATGAATTTAAATCTATGAGATTTCCCGATGACCTTTAGGATTATTTTAGGATGGATGTGGTAGACAAAAATACCACAAAGGAGTTTTCTAGGTCAAACCTAATGAACCCTTAAGAAACTTCTTTAGTTAAATCTATTGATCTTAAAGATTACGATGAGGGCAATGATGACATAATTGAGACTTTGTAATTATAAGAGGCTTCCCTCTAATGGAGATAGCTTAATTTGAGACCTCAGACTCATTATCCACCTCAGCATTAGATGTCCACCCATCCATGAGTGACCCTCCAGCTTTAGAACTTAAGCTTTTACCCCCACACCTTAAATTTATTTATCTAGGTGAGTTTTTCTCTAGACCAATCATTGCATCTACTGCTTTCACTAGTGATCAGAAGGAGAAATTGTTAAAGGCATTAAAAGAGCGCCAGAAGCCCATATGTTGGTCCTTAGTGACATTAAAGGTATTAGTCCCTCGATTTGCATACATAAGATACTTTTTGAGGAGAGGTATATGTCACGACCCTCAACTTACCAAAATATGTACAAATTTTTCGCATTTTTATGCATCAATTGTCAATCATCCTTCCTCGATCGTGAACAACCACACTCTTAACAGTTGGGCTGTGTGCCGACGTCTAACTCACTCCACCATACCAATTCAATTTGTATATTATTCATAGGTAAACACTTGTATAAATGTATATATATCAGAGTTGTTACATGTGTTTACATTGTTTTACATCCCCAATAGTTACATACAAAATGCTACTGTGCTATCGTAAGTTTAGATACAAAATTTCAACAGTGTGTATACCTTTAGTGATGGGATGCAGCGGATTACCAAAAGGGACAAGCCTCCAGTCACGCTCACTCTATACTCAAATCTCTGTAGAGAGGGGGAAAATAAGGGGGGTGAGCAAACCACACGCACAGTAAGGCAATCATGCGAACAGGTAGATACTGCACTATCTACATGATCGTGATGCCATGCTCAAAAGTATTTAACTCATTATTTATCTCAAAACATGAGTGTATGATTGTGTTAATGGTATGTAAAGCATTCATGCTATTAAAATCAAGTGCACATTTCAACTCAAAGCATGGTATAAATCATCATGCATAATTCACAATAAAAGCATGGCATTACCCATCATGCATTTTCTCAAATAGCATGGCATTAACCATCATGCAAATTCACAATAAAGCATGGCATTAACCATCATGCATTTTCACAATAAAGCATGGCATTAAACATCATGCATCCATGCACTTTAAAAACCATTAACAAATCAATTTCAACACTGGTCAGGTCTCGGCCCATCCCTCAGGCTATCCTGACCCACAAATCATTTCAAACATGGATTTATTCTTAAATAGCAGTAGACATGTGAGATACGCAGTTCAACAACAGGTAATAACCTCAAGGCCTATGTACATAACCTGTGATACCGGCTACACGGATCAGGTGTGCGGGATATCACCACTATCTGTTTTCACACAGGAGGTGGGTCAAATCCTACCCGCCGGTCCATAGCAGATCTCGTCTGAAGACGACACATCACATCTCAACACGGTACAATATACTCCATGCTACATGCACGGTACAACGTATTCCGTGGACCCAATCAGCACATCATATCACGCCACATCTCAAACGCACGTGTAAGCCTATTTAATCGGTACGACCTCTTGTCTACCCGAAGCTCCTAACATGGCTAATTAATCATGTCAAAATAATGCACGTGTGAGCCTATTTAATCGATGTGACACCCAATCTACTCGAAGTTCCAAACACGACAACATGCAAGGTGGGCATCCAGTGCGAGACAAACTCGAAGCACAATGCCAAAACAAATATGAAATCCATGTGAAAACTAGTTCCTCTTGCACTCATATGTATAAAACACGTCAAATCTCGTGCGAGTCATACTCTAGCATGTTTTCATACTCACGAAATCATGTAGGTGGCTCAAAACTTTGCAAAGTATGGTTAACAAAACCAAAACACACTCATTTCTTTTGCAAATCATTTCAATGTTAGCCAACCTACCAATCATTTGCTAAAAAGCAATAAAACATGATTTTCAAGGCAATATGCTTTTGTTTTCATGCACATTTTATCAAACTCTCAACTTTTGCCCTTCAATCACCCAACATCATTTCCTAATCTCATGCATTCTAGCAAAACATTTAAGCGCCCAAATTGCGCAAAGATATCTCTAAGAGTCCACACAATTCCCTTACCTCGATTTACTTGGTGTGACTCCTTTCCTTTTAGCTTCTCACGCTCTTGGCTCAACTCGCCTCGACATATCCTCGGAAGCTACGATTCATTCATTAAATCAATTGAGTTAATGTATTTAACCTATAATTGACCTCACTAGTCAATATTTTCACTTATGCATTTTACAAATGCCTTAATCCACATTTTACCTCTTTTAGGTAAATCTCACAATTTATCCACTAACCACATCTTAAAATCATACCACAACACTATTAATAACTTCTACATATCTCATTCATCATTAATCTCCATACATTCCACTTTTTCACTCTAGACCATTTCTAGGTCATAATCATTCCAATGTATTTAGATAGTTTCTAACCATCCATACTCATGCTAAACAACTCCAAAATCAATTATATAAATAATGTACCATAGTTAGAGTGTTAGAATCTTACCCAATTTGATTTCTCTTCTTGCTCCAAATGACAATGCCCTTAACTCCTTCAATACCAACAATGGGAAAATGCTTTCCAACTATGTTGTTCTTCTCTTTGATAGGAACAACTTTGCCTCTAATGGTCTCTCTTCAAACCTCACTAAAAATGGCTGATTTTAGAGAGAGAAAGTTAGGTTTTTGGGTTGAAAGTGGAAGGTTAGTGTTTTTCCCGAAATTTTCTGATTTTCAGCCCTCCTTTTATAGAAATAGCTTGAGGAGATCGATCTGGTCTAAGAGGAGATCGATCTGGTCCCCTTAAATCCCTCTTTTTTATGGCATTTTAAGCATGAGATCGATCTGTCGAAGCATGAGATCGATCTGCTCCCAAACAGAGAGCTAAGGAAATCGATCTGGGTGCTTGAGGATCGATCTTTTCACTACAGAATGCTTAGGAGATCGATCTGGCTCCATTAGAGATCGATCTGCTCTATTCCATTGCCCAAACAAGAGCATTCTGGCTCTTCCAGATCGATCTCTCATCCTATGAGATCGATCTGTCCTTCACAATTTCCAGATTTTCTGCAGTTCTTCTGCAGCAACACTTACCAAACTTCATACATTTTGTTGCCATGATCATTTTCTCATCCAATCATCTTTGAGGCTTGACAATGACATCCATCCACACTTCATACACATTAAAACTTGTGTAGAATCTTTGTATGACCAATGGTACTTAATATAAACAAAAATGGAAGTGCACAACTTATGCAATTCTACTTCCATTTTACCAAACTACTCATAATCCATTCCCCTCACATTCTCCACATGTTTAAGTCCATTTCTTTACATTCACACATAATGTAACTTGTATGTACAATCATAACTCTTATTACAAGTGTGTACATTAACTTATGGACTTACATCACATATACTTCACTTATGAATTCATAGTACAACTCTATTTACATTTCTATGTACATATATACCATTATACATATACGGGGTCTCACATTCTCCCCCACTTAGAAAATTTGGTCCTCCAAATTAGAACCAATTATTCTGTGAACAACTCGGGATACTTCTCTCGCATCAAACTCTCCAATTCCCATGTGGCTTCTTCCACAGTGTGATGTTGCCAAAGTATTTTCACCAAGGGAATTGACTTTGTCCTCAGCACTTTCTCTTTTCTGTCCAATACCCGAACTGGCTTATCATCATAGGTCATACCTTCATTGAGCTCCAAAGGCTCATTTCTTATCACATGTGTCGGGTCCGGGTGATACTTCCTCAACATGGATACGTGGAAGACGTTATGCACACTTGCCAACTCTGGTGGCAATGCCAACCTATATGCCTTATCTCCCACTCTATCAAGTATCTCAAATGGCCCTATATATCGAGGGCTCAACTTTCCCTTCTTCCCGAATCTCATAATTCCCTTCGAAGGGGAAACTTTCAAAAACACTGACTCACCCACCTCAAACTCTAGTGGTCTCCGTCTCCTGTCAACATAACTCTTTTGCCTGCTCTGAGCTATCTGTAACCTCTCACATATCAATTGGATGTCCTCAGAGGCTTGTCTAACCAAGTCGGGAGCAAAGATCTGTCTATCACCAACCTCTTCCCATCCAATAGGGGAACGGCATCTACGCCCATACAATGCCTCATATGGTGCCATCCCGATACTCGTATGAAAATTGTTATTATACGCGAACTCTGCGAGTGGCAAATGGTCATCCCAGGAGCCTCTAAAATCCAATGCACATGCTCTCAACATATCCTCCAGGGTCTGTATAGTCCTCTCTAACAGACCATCTGTCTGAGGATGAAACGCGGTGTTAAAACTCAACTGGGTCCCCATCGCTTCCTGAAAACGTTCCCAGAAGTGGGAAGTGAAGCGGGCATCCCTATCAGAAACAACGCTCACTGGAATTCCATGTAGCCTCACTATCTCGCGCACATATAGGTTCACTAACTGGCTTAGAGTATTGGTAGCTCTCATAGCTAGAAAATGGGCTGATTTCGTCAACTGATCCACAATCACCCATATGGCATCATGACCTCTCCGGGTCCTCGACAATCCCATCATAAAATCCATAGTGACATGCTCCCACTTCCATGTCGGTATTGGTAGAGGCTGCATTAACCCTGCAGGCTTCTGATGCTCTACCTTCACCTGCTGACAAACGAGATACTTAGCAACATACTCAGCAATGTGCTTTTTCATTCCAGACCACCAATAAATCTTTCGAAGGTTTTGATACATCTTAGTACCCCCTGGATGTATCGTATACTTTGATGAGTGAGCCTCTGTTAAGATCAACCTTCTAATCTCTACATCATCAGGAACACATATCCTACCTCTGAACCTCAACAATCCATCTGAACTCAATCCAAAGTCCGTATCTGTACCCCTCTGTATCTGCCCGACAATATCACTACACTGCTGATCAACTCGCTGAGCCTGTCGGATTCGATCTACCAAATCCGGTTCCAACTGTAGGCTAGCTATCATAAATCCACTATCAGCGTCAGGCAGGGTCATATCCAAACTGAGGTTCGTGAACTGATCTAACAGCTTGTGTTCCCTGATCATCATAAATGATACCATCCCGAGATGCTTCCTACTCAAAGCATCAGCAACCACATTTGCTTTACCCGGGTGGTATAGGATTTCACAATCATAATCCTTTTAACAGCTCGAGCCATCTCCTCTGTCTCATGTTCAGCTCTTTTTGTGAGAACAGGTACTTAAGGCTCTTATGATTTGTATAAATCTGAAATCTCTCACCATAGAGGTAGTGGCGCCATATCTTCAGCGCAAACACCACCGCTGCCAACTCCAAATCATGGGTCGGGTAGTTCCTCTCATGATCCTTTAATTGTCTTGATCCATAGGCTACTACCTTCCCATCCTGCATCAACACGCAGCCCAATCCTAGGTGTGAAGTATTCGTATACACCGAGAAACCTCCTGAGCTGGTAGGAATGGTGAGGATTGGAGCTGTGGTTAATCTCCTTTTCAGCTCCTCAAAACTTTCTTCACACTTATCGTCCCACACAAACTCCACATTCTTTTTTGTGAGGCGTGTCAAAGGAGCAGCTAACCTCGAAAATCCCTCTACAAACCTTCGATAATACCCAGCTAAACCCAAGAAACTTCTGATCTCTGTCACTGTCTGGGGTCTCTGCCACTGAACTACGGCCTCAATCTTAGATGGATCCACTGATACTCCATCCTTCGATACTATGTGACCCAGAAAAGAGATCTGTTCCAACCAAAAGTCGCACTTGCTGAGTTTAGCATACAACTTCTTCTCTCGGAGGGTTTGTAACACTATCCTTAAATACCTTTCATGCTCCTCTCTAGACCTTGAATACAACAGTATATCATCAATAAACACGATCACAAATCGGTCCAAATACTGGTGGAATACCTCATTCATCAACGACATAAAGCTGCGGGAGCATTACTCAACCCGAATGACATAACCATAAACTCATAATGTCCATACCGGGTGCAAAAAGCTGTCTTGGGTACATCTCCACCTCGTATCTTCAACTGATGGTACCCTGATCTCAGATCTATCTTGGAAAAGACCTGCGCTCCCTTAAGCTGATCCAACAAATCATCGATACGTGGGAGGGGATACTTATTCTTGATGATAGCCTTATTCAACAACCGGTAGTCTATACACAGTCGGAGGCTTCCATCCTTCTTCCTTACAAACAGAACCGGTGCTCCCCAAGGTGAGACGCTCGGCCTGATGAACGTCTTCTCCAGCAACACTTGTAATTGTTTCCTTAACTCCTCTAACTCAACTTGAGCCATTCTGTATGGTGGCTTGGACATCGACTCTGTACCAGGTGCTAAATCTATACCAAACTCTATCTCCCTATCTGGAGGTAACCCTGGTAACTCATCCGGAAAGACATCTGAAAATTCCATAACCACTGGTATGTCTTCCAATTCCGGACGTGCCTTATCCGTCTCAATCACAAAAGCGATGAATCCTTCACATTATTCTTTCCACCATTAGTATCATAAATCATCACATCACATACATAAATGAGATCAAATTTACCTTTCATACATCATGTATCAAGATTGTACTCATCACACTTATAATAATCATGTTCTTTAATTTCATTTCACAAAATTAACTACAAGATTGTCTATCTTTGGAAACATCAAAGTTTTTGCATGACAATCCATAACAACGTGATTTATAGCCAGCCAATCCATCCCTAGGATTACATCAAAATCATTCATATTTAATAAAATTAAATCGGGTGCCATCACTTTACCTCCTATCCTCATCTTACAATCCCTATATACATGCTCAGTCAACTGACTATCATTCATAGGGGTAGATATCAATAAAATCTTATCGAGCGGCGTGGGTTTTACATGCTTCAACAATTTACATGCAAAGGATGGTGATACAAAAGAATGCGTGGCACCAGGATCAAATAGTACATAAGCTTCTAAATCAAAGATTTGGATGGTACCTTCTACCACATCCGATGACTGATCTGCAGTGTCCTGGTCCAGCGCGTGCACTCATCCTCTGCTTACAACCACTGCTTGCTTCCCCTTTTCCTCAGCTGTAGCCCTCTTCCTCAGAGCAGCTGTACCAACTGGAGCTCTCTCTGGCTCTTTGCCCTTCTGTGGGGCTCTCTCTATCATCTTTGGGCAATCTCTGATTATGTGCCCTGGCTTCCCACATCTGAAGCATACTACAGGAGATCCATAGCATGGTCGAGTACCATGGTACCTACCACACTTGCCACACTGTTCCGTAGTAGGCCGTGGTCCTCCAATCACAATTCCTTTAGCTGGAGCAATGGTCGGATACATGGGAGTATTAACTATCCTCTCCCGTATCTCATCAATCCTCAGCCTCTTCCCAGCGAACCTCTTGTTTCATTTATAGCTGAAGCCTCTATCCATCACTGGTCTTTTCTTATCTCTGTCCCTCATCTTACTAACCTTTTCAAACTCTGAGGCGATTCTATCAACATCTTCTTCACACAATTGTGCACTGCGCAGTGCCTCCTCATAGGTCGGTATATCCAGGGGAACCAGTCTAGACCTGATGGTCGGTCTCAATCCATCCACAAACTTCTGGATCTTCTCGACCTCATTACTCATGGTGTGGGGATCATATCTGCCCAGGGATATAAAAGCAGTCTCATACTCATCCACAGTCCTGCTCCCTTAGGTCAGTCCCAAAAATGCAATCTTTAGCTTCCGCTGTGCGGTATCCAGGACATACTGTCTCCGGAAGGCCTCTAGAAACATATCTCAGCTGATCTCAGTATACCGGGCTCTCAAAACAGGCCTGGTGGACTTCCACCAATGTTCTGCCGATCCCTTCAGCATAAAAGCGGCAAACGCTACCATCTCGGTAGTAGTGCACTCAAAGAACCCATATAATTTCTCGATCTCATTGATCCAATCCTCAGCCGCTACTGGGTTCTTTATTCCACTGAAAGACGGCAGTCTAAACTTTTGGTACTGCCGCAGTCTATCCAAATCACATCCATATCCCCAACCTCAACTGCCTGGTGTAGCAACCGACGTAGGCACATCCTGTGTGGGTGGGGTATCTGTCGTTTGTGGCCTCTGGGCTTCCCTTGCCCATGCCTCAGGAGCTGCCGCCTGCTCGGCATCACCCTATGTAGCGGGACTCTGTCTACCGCCAACTCCAGATAAAGATTAGGTGACCAACTCCACAATCATCTCAATGCTCCGCTCAATCCTCGCGAAGCGAGCCTCAGTACTCTCGGGTCTCTCCTCTGGACCCTATGGAGCGTGCTCAACATCGGCCTCCACCTCAACATCCTCCTGAGCCTCGTGTGTTTTCGGCTCAACACGACCCCCAGGCCTACCTCTACGGCCTCGAGCCTGTGCTCTCATCCCTCTACCGCGACTGGTAGTAGGCATACTTACTCAATTCCTTACATTCACAACCAATTACTTAGTCAACCCATCGACACACACACAATTGTATCTAAACAAGCATAGTAACATGGGGATGTAATTTTCCAACTTATTAAGTATTTTAGACACGACACACGTCAGACCAACTCGAGCTCTGATACCAACTTCTGTCACGACCCTCAACTTACCAAAATATGTACAAATTTTTCGTATTTTCATGCATCAATTGTCAATCATCCTTCCTCGATCGTGAACAACCACACTCTTAACAGTTGGGTTGTGTGCCGACGTCTAACTCACTCCACCATACCAATTCAATTTGTATATTATTCATAGGTAAACACTTGTATAAATGTATATATATCAGAGTTGTTACATGTGTTTACATTGTTTTACATCCCCAATAGTTACATACAAAATGCTACTGTGCTATCGTAAGTTTAGATACAAAATTTCAATAGTGTGTATACCTTTAGCGATGGGATGCGGCGGATTACCAAAAGGGACAAGCCTCCAGTCACACTCACTCTATACTCAAATCTCTGTAGAGAGGGGGAAAATAAGGGGGTGAGCAAACCACACACTCAGTAAGGCAATCATGCGAACAGGTAGATACTGCACTATCTACGTGATCGTGATGCCATGCTCAAAAGCATTTAACTCATTATTTATCTCAAAACATGAGTGTATGATTGTGTTAATGGTATGTAAAGCATTCATGCTATTAAAATCAAGTGCACATTTCAACTCAAAGCATGGTATAAATCATAATGCATAATTCACAATAAAAGCATGGCTTTACCCATCATGCATTTTCTCAAATAGCATGGCATTAACCATCATGCAAATTCACAATAAAGCATGGCATTAACCATCATGCATTTTCACAATAAAGCATGGCATTAAACATCATGCACCCGTGCACTTTAAAAACCATTAACAAATCAATTTCAACACTGGTCAGGTCTCGGCCCATCCCTCGAGCTTTCCTGACCCACAAATCATTTCAAACATGGATTTATTCTCAAATAGCAGTAGACATGTGAGATAGGCAGTTCAACAACAGGTAATAACCTCAAGGCCTATGTACATAACCTGTGATACCGGCTACACGGATCAGGTGTGTGGGATATCACCACTATCTGCTTCCACACAGGAGGTGGGTCAAATCCTACCCACCGATCCATAGCAGATCTCGTCCGAAGACGGCACATCACATCTCAACACGGTACAATGTACTCCATGCTACATGCACGGTACAACGTATTCCATGGACCCAATCAACACATCATATCACGCCACATCTCAAACGCACGTGTGAGCCTATTTAATCGGTACGACCTCTTGTCTACCCGAAGCTCCTAACATGGCTAATTAATCATGTGAAAACAATGCACGTGTGAGCCTATTTAATCGATGTGACACCCAATCTACTCGAAGCTCCAAACATGGTAACATGCAAGGTGGGCATCCAGTGCGAGACAAACTCGAAGCACAATGCCAAAATAAATATGAAATCCATGTGAAAACTAGTGCCTCTTGCACTCATGCGTATAATACACGTCAAATCTCGTG
This sequence comes from Firmiana major, assembly GCA_033439115.1. Taxonomy (NCBI): domain Eukaryota; kingdom Viridiplantae; phylum Streptophyta; class Magnoliopsida; order Malvales; family Malvaceae; genus Firmiana; species Firmiana major. The sequence goes on from CM065912.1 coordinate 7,577,434, forward strand.
CGAGTCATACTCTAGCACGTTTTCATACTCACGAAATCATGTAGGTGGCTCAAAACTTTGCAAAGTATGGTTAACAAAACTAAAACACACTCATTTCTTTTGCAAATCATTTCAATGTTAGCCAACCTACCAATCATTTGCTAAAAAGCAATAAAACATGATTTTCAAGGCAATATGCTTTTGTTTTCATGCACATTTTATCAAACTCTCAACTTTTGCCCTTCAATCACCCAACATCATTTCCTAATCTCATGCATTCTAGCAAAACATTTAAGCGCCCAAATTGCGCACAGATATCTCTAAGAGTCCACACAATTCCCTTACCTCGATTTACTTGGTGTGACTCCTTTCCTTTTAGCTTCTCACGCTCTTGGCTCAACTCGCCTCGACATATCCTCGGAAGCTACGATTCATTCATTAAATCAATTGAGTTAATGTATTTAACCTATAATTGACCTCACTAGTCAATATTTTCACTTATGCATTTTACAAATGCCTTAATCCACATTTTACCTCTTTTAGGTAAATCTCACAATTTATCCACTAACCACATCTTAAAATCATACCACAACACTATTAATAACTTCTACATATCTCATTCATCATTAATCTCCATACATTCCACTTTTTCACTCTAGACCATTTCTAGGTCATAATCATTCCAATGTATTTAGATAGTTTCTAACCATCCATACTCATGCTAAACAACTCCAAAATCAATTATATAAATAATGTACCATAGTTAGAGTGTTAGAATCTTACCCAATTTGATTTCTCTTCTTGCTCCAAATGACAATGCCCTTAACTCCTTCAATACCAACAATGGGAAAATGCTTTCCAACTATGTTGTTCTTCTCTTTGATAGGAACAACTTTGCCTCTAATGGTCTCTCTTCAAACCTCACTAAAAATGGCTGATTTTAGAGAGAGAAAGTTAGGTTTTTGGGTTGAAAGTGGAAGGTTAGTGTTTTTCCCGAAATTTTCTGATTTTCAGCCCTCCTTTTATAGAAATAGCTTGAGGAGATCGATCTGGTCTAAGAGGAGATCGATCTGGTCCCCTTAAATCCCTCTTTTTCATGGCATTTTAAGCATGAGATCGATCTGTCGAAGCATGAGATCGATCTGCTCCCAAACAGAGAGCTAAGGAAATCGATCTGGGTGCTTGAGGATCGATCTTTTCACTACAGAATGCTTAGGAGATCGATCTGGCTCCATTAGAGATCGATCTGCTCTATTCCATTGCCCAAACAAGAGCATTCTGGCTCTTCCAGATCGATCTCTCATCCTATGAGATCGATCTGTCCTTCACAATTTCCAGATTTTCTGCAGTTCTTCTGCAGCAACACTTACCAAACTTCATACATTTTGTTGCCATGATCATTTTCTCATCCAATCATCTTTGAGGCTTGACAATGACATCCATCCACACTTCATACACATTAAAACTTGTGTAGAATCTTTGTATGACCAATGGTACTTAATATAAACAAAAATGGAAGTGCACAACTTATGCAATTCTACTTCCATTTTACCAAACTACTCATAATCCATTCCCCTCACATTCTCCACATGTTTAAGTCCATTTCTTTACATTCACACATAATGTAACTTGTATGTACAATCATAACTCTTATTACAAGTGTGTACATTAACTTATGGACTTACATCACATATACTTCACTTATGAATTCATAGTACAACTCTATTTACATTTCTATGTACATATATACCATTATACATATACAGGGTCTCACAGTATAAGAGTTCAGTAGAACCCTAACGTAGGCTGAATCTTGTAATGAAAGAAGTGGTCAAGAAAGAAATCATTAAGTGGTTAGATGTAAAGATTATTTATCCTATTTCGAATAGCTACACAGTGAGTCTAGCTCAATGTGTCCTAAGAATGGAAGGATGATTGTAGTAGACAATAATAGCAATGAACTCAATCCCACTAGGACTGTCACTAGTTGGTGTGTATACATGGATTATAGGAAGTTAAACAAGGCCACCACAAAAGACCATTTCCCTTTACCTTTCATTGACTAGATGTTGGATAGGCTAGTTGGTTATGAGTTTTATTGTTTGCTACATGGGTACTTGGGATATAATCAGATAGCCATAGCCCTAGAAAACTGAGAGAAAACCACTTTCACCTGTCCCTATTGGACCTTTACCTTTAGGAGAATGTCATTTAGGCTTTATAATGCACCTGTCACTTTCTAAAGATGTATGATGGCTATTTTCTTCGATATGGTGGAAATTTTCTTGAGGTTTTTATGGATAACTATTCAGTATTTAGGGATAATTTTAACCTATGTTTACATAATTTGCCCCTAGTGTTAAGAAAATGTGAAGAAAACTAACCTTGTACTTAAATGAGAGAAATGTCATTTTATGGTTAGGGAAGGTATAATGTTCGGACATAAAATTTCTACCAGAGGGATTGAGGTGGATAAAGCTAAGATAGAAACCATTGAAAAACTACCTCCCCTTACTTCAGTTAGAGGCATTCGCATTTCTTAGTCATCCAGGCTTCTATAGGAGATTCACAAAGGACTTCTCCCAAATTTCTAGCCTTTATGTAATCTGCTTGAGAAAGATGTACCCTTTAGATTTGATGAGCATTGTTTAGAGGTATTTAAGACCTTGAAGGAAAAGTTAGTAACAACTGTAGTGATTGTAGCTTCAGATTAGGATCTGATATGTGATGCTACTGATTATGCTCTTGGGGCAGTCTTAAGTTAGAGGAAAAGAAAGGTTTTTCATGCTATCTATTATGCAAGTAAGACTCTCACAGATGCCCAGTTGAATTATGCCACCACTGAGAATGAGCTATTAGAGTAGTATTTGCATTTGATAAATTTCGCTCCTATCTCATTGGACTAAAGTGGTGTTATATCCCCACCGCTCTGCAATCAAGTACCTTATTTCAAAGAAAGATGCTAAGCCTAGGTAAATTAAATGGATCATACGCCTTTAGGAGTTTGATCTAGAAATTAGAGATAAAAAAAGGAATAGAAAACCAAGTGGCTAATCATCTTTCTAGGTTAGAGAGTGGAGTAGGAGAGAATGAGACATTGATTAATGAGTCCTTCCCAGATGTATAGTTATTTACCTTTAGTCATACTAGTTTACCTTGGTATGTTAACTATGTCAATTTTCTAGTTAGTGATGTTTTGCCACCTGACTTGTCTTTACAACAGAAGAATAAATTTTTGCATGATGTTAAGTATTATGTTTGGGATGAACCTTCCTTGTATAGGCAATGTAGAGATCATATCTTAAGGAGGTGTGTACCTGGTGAAGAAGTTGAGAGTATACTTAGACATTGTCATTCTTCTGATCATGGGAGACATTTTGGTGGTAAGAGGGTAGTTGCCAAGGTACTACAGTGTGGATATTATTGGCCCATCCTATTTAAGGATGCCCATCACTTTGTAACTAGGTGTGATAGATGTCAGAGGACTGGCAATATCTCGAGAAGGAATGAGATGCCTCTAACTAACAGCTTAGAGGTTGAGTTGTTTGATGTGTGGGGCATCAACTTCATAGGGTCATTCATTTCCTCCTATGGGAATCTTTATATTCTAGTAACAGTTGATTATGTTTCTAAGTGGATGGAGTCAATAGCATCAACCACTAATGATGCTAAGATAGTGATGAAATTCATTAAGAAACACATTTGTTCTAGATTGGGCACACCTAGGGCAATCATTAGTGATGAGGGATCCCATTTTTTGCAATAGAACTTTGGATGGACTCTTAAAGAAATATGGGGTCAAGTATAAGGTAACTACTCCCTATCACCTTCAATCAAACAGGCATGTAGAGATTTCTAATAGGGAAATCAAGGAAATTTTGGAAAAGACTTTAAATCCCATTAGGAAAGATTGGTCTTTTAGGCTAGATGATGCATTATAGGCCTATAAAACTGCATTCAAAACTCTTATAGGGATGTCACCTTTTAAGTTAATTTATGGGAAAGCCTGTCACTTACCTATAGAGTTAGAGTATAGGGCCTATTGGGCTATTAAGAACCTAAACCTTGATCTTAAGGCAGCCAATGAGAAAAGATTGTTGCAGCTTAATGAGTTAGATGAGTTTAGGTTACAAGCATATGAGAATGCCAAGCTCTACAAAGAAAAGGTCAAGCTATGACATACTAGGAAAATCAAGGAGAAACACTTTAAGCTTGGACAACAAGTGTTGCTTTTCAATTCTCACTTGAAGTTGTTTCCTAGTAAGCTTAGGTCTAAGTGGTTAGGTGTTTTTACCATTACTCAAGTCTTTCCACATAAGACTGTAGAGATTATGGATGAATCCCTTAATCAGCCTTTTAAGGTTAATGGACAGAGGCTCAAGCACTATTATGGAGGAGGTTATGACCGTTAGCAATCTGTCACTATTTTAGCTGACATGAATACCTCAAATCGTGTTAAAGGAAATTGACTGAGAAAATCTCCTGATGACTTTAACCCAACATATTTTTTCTCTTCTTTTATTTGCTGATTTTTGTTATTTATGCCTTAGGATATTTTTTTTCTTCTTCTTTTTTCTTTTCCTGTTTTCATTTTGTAGGTAAAAAAAAATTACAGAAATAGGAAAGATGTTGCACTTGTTAGTTGAGAGAAGCCTCCTAATATACAGTCACTGTTTTGATGCCCTTGTTTTGCTGTGTTTCAATTGTTTCTAATTTGAAAAAAAAAATGATCGATTTGTTGTTTTTAGATTAATGCATCTTCATTCTTTGTTGATTGCAGCTATCAGCGATATGCTACTACTTGAGTTGAGCTGATTGGTGTGCTGAAATTACTGATTTTCATGCTTTAGTAGGCATCGAAAATGGGCTGTTTGTTGTGTATCGCTGTTTTTCAAAGATTAAACATGTTAAATAGTGGCTGTAGGCAGAAATTGGTTGCTGCCATATGAACGATGTGGGTTGCTGATATTAGGGGAGTATTTCTGACCATTCTTACTCTCTTAATTATTTTTCACATTGAAGACAATGTGATTTTCAAGTTTGGGGGAGGGATACAAAAATTTTCAAAGATTAAAAATTTTTTTCAAATTTTTTTGAAATTGTGTTAAATCTCTTTTTTCTTTGAGGTATACATGTGTTTGTTTTGATAGTTCCTATTATCCTATGAATGATATTGATAATGACTTGTGGTTAACCATGACTGTTGAGTAAGCATGAGTTGATTTTGTGAATTAACTTGATTTTGATTGTGATTTATCCAAGGCTTAATAATCAAATATACCCTCAATCTTTCGCACAAAATAGATGTAAACTCTCAACATTTTATCGCATGGAAATCAGTCCATAAACATTTATTTTGCTGTAAATAAACCCTTAACCTTTGAAAATCATGTAATTAAGTCTAAATCTTTTAAATGAAACTAGCTTCTGTTATTATTGCACATGTGGCATGTCATGTGGCAGCAAACTAAGCTATCAACGTAGGATGTCCACATAACAGGTAGTGTTATTTAACAGATCTGGACTTAATTCCATGATTTTGAAAGGTTGAGGGTTTATTTATAGTAAAATAAAAGTTTATGGACGAATTTTCATGCAATAAAATATTGAAGTCTTATATCAATTTTGTGCAAAAAATTGAGGGTATATTTGACTATTATGCATTTATCCAAGCGTCTATACTTGTCATGACCATTGATTAGTGTGCAAGGTTAGAGAAATATTATGTGGATATAGATTTGCAAAATTATCTTTGAAGTAGTTTTTTATTCTAGAATTTATTTTAAACTTCCCTCAAGGCGATTCTAGAACATATTTGTTTAGGAACATGATATATTTCATATTTGGATCGTTTGAACCTTTCAATCTAACATGTTATGCATAGATATCCTTAATGTCCCCTTTTGAGCCTAATGACCTTCTCTTTGTTACATACTTATTCAAGTAATTTGATCTTAGCCTATAAATAAATTCTTACCTTTTTGCCCGAATGCTTGGGATTATATAGAAAGAGATTACGAACTATGCATGTATTATGGTGTAAAGGAGACATATTTTGGAAAAAAAAGAAAAAAGGAAAAAAAATGACAAATTGGTAAGAAAAAAAAAAGAGAATAAATTTCTCAAAAAGAGAATAAGGTGTGGGGAAGAAAGTTGAAAATAAGTTTTGGGGATGTACTTGAAGCGTAACAATTAAAATCCTAGAAAATAATGCATGCTTAGGGTTTTGAGCCTAAAATTTCTCTTTATCCCACCTTAACCCTTGCCTAACATTACAAGCTAAATAAAGCCCTATTGATTTCTAACCAAGTGTAACTACATTAGTGGAAAGAGAAGAATATAACAAACTTATGGAATTTGATTACGCTTTATTGAAATTAGCTTGCTATATCTATGTACTCCTATCTAAAATTGTAGGCTTTGATATGTGAATGTTGCACATGAAGGAAATTCAATTGGAAGTAGGGCTATTTTGTGAATGATTCTCAATGTGTATGCATTGATTTTCCTTACTAGTTAGAATCTTTATTTGTTCTTATAGGAGATATGGAATTGATCATATTGAGTACATGTTATCTTTGGCATAATTTTAGTTTGTATTCTTGTTTTACTTGAGGACAAGTAAAAGATTAAGTTTTGAGAGTGTGATAACTCTATTAAATTAGAGTTATTTTTGTGCTTAAAATGTAAAGTTTTGCTTAGTTCTCAATATTTTTATTTAATTTATCCCGTAATTTAATTGATTTTACTCATATGAAGTTAATTTGAATTTGTAGGAAATATTTGTGAATTGGGGATGATTTTTTGAATGAAAAAGAGCTAAAAATGGGCCACACCAAAAAAGACACATGCCACATAGGATGCAAGGTGGACTGACCAAGGGGCTTAATTAAAATTGGATGCTGGCTAAAATTGAAGAAAAGTCACTACAGCTTTAACATAACCAAAACAGCAGCTTGGATTTAATAAAACAGCAAGACTTTGTTCATAAAAGAATACTAGGCTGGACGGTATAGAAGACACTTAGTGCCCGTTTGGTATTAAGTAAGTGAACACTTTGCACTGTAATTTAATTGGGCGCAAAGTGTTTACAGTGTTTGGTATTGAGTAAGTGACCCGCAAAGTGATTGCAGCCAAATTTGGCTGCAATCACTTTGCAACCAAGTCTGCAAAGTCAAATTGGACACAATTACCCTACCATTCCCATTCACGACGCGGTTCTGCTCTCCCATCCTCACCATCATCAACTCCTTTTTCTGCAAATCTTTATAGCCACGCACAGATCAACTAACCTCCAGTCCCCGCGCTTCTGTTTGTGTCTTCTTTCAGCTGCCAAACCATTGGACAGTTTGGCATAGTTTCTTCTCAAACGATTGGCAGTAAGTTACGGTTCTTTCATGGGTTTTCTTGTTTATGCCTTTCACCTTTCTGTCTTTTTTTTCTTACTGGTTTCTCATTTCCAGGTTTCTCAAAATCCCTCTTATAGCAGCATCGGGGCAAGCAAGTTTGCTGCTTCTTTGTTTTCTGGGGATTTATTCACTGCTTTCTTTTCAGATCTAATCTCTCAGGAGTGTTACCCAGTCAAGTCAGGTAATTTTTACTTCTCATTCTTTGTTTAATTTGATTCTGATTAGTTGCAAGTTGAAAAATTGTATGGATCTAAGCAATATTTGCAGTCAAGCATGTTGCTCTGTTGAAACTCCAGATATTCCCTGTACTTCATTGCTTTGTATGCTGGTGGATTGCTCCATGGTCCAGCATAAATGAATTTCAACTTAGTCTATGAGGTGTCAAAGTGATCTTCTGATGCATGTTTCTGATTCATGACATACTTTATTTTGTCTCAGAATTTGATGTTATCTACCTCTTCATATTCGGCTGAGTCACAGACGTTATGTTTTTCACAAGATATCTATCACAAACAGCATCTTATTCTGCTTTTATTTTTTTTTAGTTTTATGCAAAGTAGTTAAACGATGAATTGTGTGTTTTATAATTGATTGAAAGTATTAATACAATTATGCCTTTCTAACTCTATTTCCAATAGAAGTTATTCGATTTGAAAAGTATGTCCAATAAAATAAAATAAAAACTGTTCTTTTGTGAAATATTCTCCTAGAGTTTGCATACAATCAGCTTAATTGATGCATAGGTAGAACTTGTTACTCAATATTATCTGGGGTTTCGGATGACAGAGCATTAAGATGCATGATATATATCTATATTCACGGTTGTTGATGTGAGAAATATGATATATTTCCTTGCATTAACGACCTTGGAAAAATTCTGTTTCTTTACTGTCTCCATATGCCAAAATAAAGCAAGCTTGCTTTTACGTTAGACATTTTCTTGGTAGTTTGTCTGTAGTTAAAATTTTAACTTTCTTAGACCAATGGCATGTAGATATTTATTGTATTGGCTTCCATTAATCTCACATGCCTTCCATCTGGACATTCCTTGATTCAATCAAAGCTCAATTGTTTAAACAAGGCTAACCATAATTAAGATGGTGATAAGGATTAAATCAGAATTGAGATAAATATTGTCCCTGGTGATTATCAAGAAAGCTTATAGATTGAAAAGAACCATCATTTTCTGTCGATGTCCCCTTTTAAAATGTCTTCCCATGTGTACGTGCAGCCAAGAATCATGGCTTCTCTATATTTCTGTATTGGGTATTGTTGAAGTGATTGATGTCATTTCATTGCCACTGGTTTTCATGGTTTCAACTGTTGCTACCAAAGCTTTCCATTTTGTTGATAGAGGATGCTGGAAGGGGAAAGCTGAATTAAATTGATATGCTAGAGGATATGCAGAGTCGTGTAATGGAGTTGAATGATATGCTAATTAGGTATATTTCATTGTAGTTGAATGATATAACCCAAACTTGATACTTTCTTTTGGCAGCATTAGGCTTTAACAAAAACACTATACGCTTCTGATTTCTGGAGATTGTTGTTCTTGAGTTTTGACCATTTCTTTTCAAATTTACTTGGAAGTTTTCTTTTCTTTACTATAAAATTTTGAATTGCTATTTATGATATTGATTTTAATATTAATTAATAAATGTTGAATTTGCTTTCTAAGTTAGTAGTATTAATTATACAACTGGATATATTCCTTTTAGACAACTTTTCATTGCTCAGCACTTGCTTAGAAATAGTGAGGATTTTTTTATGATGGCTCTTTGACATGGAAGGCAACACAAAACAGTCAATGAATATTATTGTTGCAAATATGCAACCTCAAAATAATAATTTTTAATAAATTTAAAATTTAAAATTCAAAATTTAATATTTATATTTTTTTTTCCAGAAAAAAAATATTGTAATTGAGGTGAAATGAAACAGTTGAAAGATGGGATTTTGGCTTAAAACTTTTTTCTTACCTTTAAATTCCAATAAATTGTCTTGAAATTAAGGTAAAAAAATTTTAGGTCCTTTTGCATTTGCACCTTGATTTCTCCCATTAATTCTTCACTAATATAACACATTTCCCATTCTCAGTGTTCTCAGCTATTTCACTACAGTTTCAAAAGCTTTCATGACCTCATCTTCTTCCAACAATGAAAATTATGAAACAAGTCACCTTCAAATCTTTCCAATTATTTCCCTTCTCTGAACCCAATCAATTTATACTGTATTTGTTTTACTTATTATTATTATTATTATTATTATTATTATTATTATTATTATTATTATTATTATTATTATAGTTTAGAAAGAAGAAAGATTATCCATTTGATCCTTGATCGATTACGTCAATTATAATCGTCAATGGCTTCAATTATTGGTCACCTGATAATTAATCCCCAGAATTTTAAGTGGTCTTATTCAGATTTTTATATAAATTATTAGACTCCCAGCTAAATAGGGAATTAATAGTGTTCATACACTGCAACGTAGAAAAAAATACATCTTTACAAATAAAAAGTTACATTTGTTTGACCCTGTTTTTTTTTTATAATTTATATTTTTTTACCAAGTACATGGCAAAATCATTTGGCAGTACTGATACAGACAGTATTCAAGATCATTGAAGTTTGAACAAAGATTTGGTAGTTAGGATGAAAAGCAATATTTTAAAGGTAGGGGCTTGCAAGACTATTCAAAAGAAAGAGCCTGTCTTTGAAAAACATGTTACTGGCTATTATTAAAATTTGAAAAAGATTGAGACAGTGCACAATTTCTTCACCTAGATTGAAGAAAAAAAATTGAAAAACATGTTATTGGCTATTATCTGCTTAATGTTTCTTATTCCTAAGAGCTGATGATTATTGAAAAACATGTTATTGGCTATTACCTGCTAATGATCTTATTCAACATTTAAACAGGCTAACCTGTCAACAAGGTAATCAGAGTCCATAGACATTCTGTTAAGCCTTGTCATGCTTTGCTCAAGAGCACGCCTTAGTTTTCCATTGTCTTCCTCCAGCTTGTTTACTCTGGTTTTCGCTTCTGCAAGCATTCTTTCAGTTTGCAAAAGCTTCGCCAGAATTTCTTCCTTTTCCCTCTTTAATAATTCTGCATTTTCATCTGCCTCCTGAAAAATACATAGATGATCAGAAAGGAAAAGCAGGGAAAATTAGTGCATATACAATATTAAAAAAATTAACTTACCTTAGCTTCAATTTCAGCATAGTACTGACCAAGAGCAGTTTGAAGATTTAGTAGTTCAACATTTTTTGCATCTATTGTTCTTATACAGTTTGCAAGTTTATTATTCAGATCATCAATGATTTCCTTACACTTCTGAATTTCATTGTTGTTCATCATCTTAACTTCCTCCTGATTTGCCATTGCCAGCTTTAGGGCTTTCTCCAAATGTGCAATTTGAGCTCTTTGATATTCAGTGTTCTCACGAAGTTCTTCAATAATTTTGCTATCTTCATCCATTTTTTCTGATTCTTCAGATTCCTAGAAAAAATTGCAGGAGCAGAAACCATCTTCAATTTTGACAGTAGAAATTGTAAGAAATTACATTTTCATTAACTTAAAACATAAAAGATCCAGGATCACCATAAAATATAGCACAGGAAACAGAAAGTAGAAATTGATCCTAAAGAAAGCTTAAATTTAGACAACCACACTACAATTGTTTTTCTCAAAGTGGCATGTAGCCAACATACTCAGCCAAAAAATCTGTTAAAAAAATTAACATCAACATAGTAGCTATAAAATCAAGAATAGACCCTTTAACAAAGAAAAATTAGATGTAAGAATTATTCCTAAGAGCCCTTCCCATTCTTGTTTCATTTGATTCTGATTGGTTGCAAGTTGAAAAATTGTATGGATAAAATTATTCAATTTAGCTTTGATTATTATATGATAGTAGTAATGACAGTCAATCCTAAGCCTTATTTTTATGTAATCTGCTTACTGTTTCTTATTCCTAAGAGCTGATGGTTTGATGAAATGTTTACATGTGGCATTTGTTTGCATAACATAAAAAAAAAGTAAAACATAAAAAAGTTAATCATTTCTACAATTTTGGTAATTAGATATGGCAAAGACATACGTAGTGTATATTGGATACAGACCGGGCATATATAACAGTTGGCCGGAAGCTCAAAGACAAGTCAATGGGTTTATGGGAGCAACTTATCAATCATTTCCTACTAGAGCCCAAGCTGAACAAGCTTTTTTGGATTATTGGGGATTGAATGATTATTCTAATACTGAAATACCAAGTGTCGATGCTATTAGGCACCAAGAAAGACAGTTAAATGATCAGCAGCGTCCTATGATTCAACATCAACCTTCCACTGTTTATTGGTGTCATTTAGTAATTGCATTCTGTATTGGTGTTATTTTAACTTTGATTTATGTTCGTAATGGTTAGCGTAATTGGTTTGATGGTCTTGTAATTTGAATTCTCATATGGATTTAAGGGTTTAATATGACAATGTGCTAGACAATATATATGTATGTTGTTAGTTAAATGATATGTGAATTTGTTATGTTAAATAACTTTTTCATTTAAACTTTTGTTAATGACAGAATGGGAGGATTATCACAACAACAATATGCAATGGTCGCCACTGCCATAGCTTTATGTCTAAAGCTTTTAAACATTATTCACTTGGTTAATGTTTGTGTTCAAGATTGCGGTATTTTGTTATTGAATATGAGAAAGCGTAAAAGGGAGAGTGGTACTAGTTATGAGAGACAAGTCATTAGGCAGTTGAATTTTAGAAGAATGGTGTTTGATTCTGATTTGACATGTGTTGAAAACATTAGAATGGATAGGCACTGTTTCTATAAACTGTGTAATATGCTTCAAACAATTGGTAGACTTGCACCAACAAAAAACATGAATGTTGAGGAAATGGTTGCTATATTCTTGTACATTATTTCCCATCACGCGAAAAATAGGATCCTTAAGCGAGAATTTGTTAGGAGTGGAGAGACCGTGAGTAGGCAATTTACTATGGTATTAAATTCAGTACTAAGGGTACATTCAGTTTTGTTAAAGAAGCCAGAGCATGTAGTTGAGAATTCCAATGACCCTAGATGGAAATGGTTTAAGGTAATGTGTCTATATGTTGAAGTTTATACGTACATTCACTATAATGCTTAAATGAAACTAATTGACAAAATATTTGTGTCAATTTTCTATTGGAAACAATAGAACTGTTTAGGTGCATTAGATGGGACTTATATTAAAGTTAACGCTTTGGAGGTTGATAAGCCTAGGTACAGGACAAGAAAGAATGAAATTGCTACAAATGTTTTAGGGGTCTGTTCACAAGATATGCAATTCATATATATCTTACCTGGATGGGAAGGATCCGCTGCAGACTCTAGGGTTCTTCGAGATGCTATCTCTAGAAGGGATGGGTTGAAAGTGCCTAAAGGTATGAAATTATTATTAGCAGCGTGGATTTTTTTTTCACATTGGAAGGGTTTACCTAAGACTTAAATTTTTTCTTGTACCATAGGTTTTTATTATTTATGTGATGCTGGGTATACCAATGGAGAAGGATTTTTAACTCCATATCGAGGGCAAAGGTATCATTTAAGTGATTGGAGACAAAATCACACCCCTCGATCAAAAGAAGAGTTGTTTAATTATAGACACTCTAGTGCCAGGAATGTTATCGAGAGATGTTTTGGGTTACTAAAGATGAGATGGGCAATACTTCGAGAGAGATCATGGTATCCAGTGAAAACAAAGTGTAGAATAATTTCTGCATGTGCTTTGTTACACAACCACATAAGAAGAGAGATGTCAATTGATCCACTTGAGGCTGAACTAATAGATGCATTTGTTGAATCTAATCAAGAGGCTGAGACCATCGCATTCATCGAGTCTTCTCCTGGATGGATAAATTGGAGAGACAACTTAGCAGAAGAGATGTGGAATGATTGGCTTGCTTCAACGAACCGCAATTAATCTATGTCTTATGCTATTGTGTTGTTTGTTTGATTTCGAACAATCTAAATATGTTTGGTTTGTACGATTTCTCATAAATGGTTGTACTTATTTGTGATATTAGGCAGTTGAATTTGAACTATCTAAACTAGACACTTGTTTGATTGTTTATTTCAATGTTTGTTTGGGTGAATTGATTAGAATGTTAAAATTATCACATTTTCTTTTAACTATTTCATTCCTTCCAACAAGTTGTTTTTCTAGTTTACTTGTGTAACAGGTTGATGGAAGGTGATTCATCCCAACGAGCTGCAAATAGAAGGCCCACACACCAGTGGACAGCAATTGAGGATGTCATCTTAATCGATTGTTGTATAGATCTCGTCAACCAGGGTGGTTGGAGCAAAGATAATGGTACATTCAAGGCTGGATACTTGACACAACTTGAAAAATGGATGGCCGAAAAAATCCCGAACTGTGATATCAAAGGTAACCCTCACATCAACTCCAGGATGAGAACGCTTAAGTCACAATACAGAGAGGTTGCAGATATGTTAGGTAATGCTGCATCTGGATTTGGGTGGGATGAAGAGAAAAAGTGTGTAACATGCGAGCTTGATGTTTGGCATGGTTGGGTAAAGGTATTATAAATTATAACTTATTGCAATTCATATATATATTTTTTGATATAATATAGTTTAATTAAAGAATGTGCATTATTTTGAATTGAATTGTAGGGCCATCCTGGAGCAGCGGGACTACGAAACAAGCCTTTCCCACACTTTGATAAGTTATCTCTTGTTTTTGGTAAGGATAGGGCAACTGGTTTAACAGCAGAAACTCCTGGAGAAGCTGTTGATAATATCGACACTGAAAATGCAAATGCAGAAGCAGGTCTTGAATATATGAATCTTGATGCTGATGTAGGTGAAAATGAGGCATTCACACCATGCAGTGATCCATCTGTTAGTACTCAAAGACGTTCAGTTTATAACGCTGATAGTGATGTTACTCGCAATAGAAACAAGAAAAAGAGATCTGCAAATTCTGGTATGGAGGCAGTTGCAGAAGCATTAGTCCAGAACATGAATGGCCTTCATACCATATGTGAGAAAGCGACTGCACAAGTTGGTATGTTGGCTGAGTGCTTTAAATTTATGGCTGATGATGCTGCTAGAAGGATGAAGGTGATGGATTTAATAGCAGAACTGAAGGATGATGTTGAAGGATTGACAGAAAATGATATAGTTGAGATTACAGAAATCATTCTCAGTAGTTCGACCAGGGTTGATGTTTTCTTCTCATGTTCTATTGAAAGGAGAATGCTCTATGTGAAGAAATACCTTCGTCAAGTTCGTGCTGCATCTGAGATATAGGGGTTTGAGCTTTGGATGGTTGATTTAGGATGTTTATGACTTTTTATTATAAGTTGATGGATTTTTATAACTTATTATGTATGAGGATATGCTAGTAGGACTTAGTTTGATTGTTAATGGATGATTATGGAAAGTTGTGGATTATTATTATGTATGAAGATATGCTAGTAGGACTTTAATTGGATTATTATGAATTGATGGATGTTTATTAGGAGTTTTCTGAATTATTATGACTTTCATGCATGTTTTAAGTAATTATCATAACACAAAAATACTTTTATGAATGTTTTAGGTAATTATCAAACATAAAAAATATTTTATAAGGATTTGTATGAATTATTATGACTTTCATGCATGTTTTAGATAATTATCATGCAACAAAAATTCTTTCATGGATGTTATAGGTAGTTATTATACATAAAAATATTTTATAAGGACTAAAATAAAATATTATGACATTGATTAAAAATAATAGATGTTCTAAAATTTAAATTAATAATACATGAATTTGTAAATTAATAAATTTATTAATTTAAATTAATAAATGAATGTGTAATAATATACTAATTAAAATTTAAATTAATAATCATGAAAAATTAGAATTACAAATAATGAGTAATATTAATAATATAATTTTATATCATTTTCATTTTAATTCATTTTTTATTGCATTCAATTTGTTTATTATAGTTATGGGTATTTTGGGTATTTGACACAACTTTCCCAGCAAAGTGAATGCATACCAAACGCTGTAAAGTTACTTTCCCTGCAATTTAAACATAACTTTACATTGCATACCAAACACTGCAAAGTTACTTTCTCAGCAATCACTTTCCCAGCAATCACTTTCCCAGCAATCACTTTGCGCTGCAATCACTTTCCCACTAAGATACCAAACGACCCCTTAGCTTTTGGTCTTTTATAATTTTTTAGGTTTTCTAGAGTAGGGAAGGCAACTATGGGTTATCTTGTGGAGAGTTGTTTCTTAGATTTCTTTTTTAAGATTTGTTGTGCATAATAAAAATAAATAAATAAATAAAATAATAAATAATAAAATACATCATACGAAAAAATATAAAAATAAATAAATAAAAAAATAATAAATAATAAAGTACATCATATAACATACGAAAAAAATATAGAGATCAAATTTATCATTTTAAAAATAGTATAACGAAAGATATAAATAAAATAAAAATATATATTTAATCTAATAATACATATATAATTACTGACAGAATAAATATTTATAAATAAAGGTTAGGGATGATTTAAAATTTAAAATTTTTATTTTTTGTACAGAAATCTTGTCAAAATTTCTTTCTAACTTAAATATTGAAAAAAAAATTTTTATGTCTTTGATCATTATTTTTTTTTACAGAATATATGATAACACGTTACACAAAAATCCAAATAAAAACATCAACAATACGCGGTCGTCATTTTGGAGGGCACAAGACTAAATGGGGAAGAACAGCTGGAGTGACAACAACTCTCTTCTTCATTATTTACTACAATTTGTTTTAGAGATTTGTTCGAAGTTAAGTTTGTTACCATTAGTTGGTTTTAGATTTTGTTATAATTAATTGCTTTTCAATTCAAGTTTGTCATTTAAAGCGTGTTTCAATATTTTCAGTTAGATTTTTCTTTTGCAATTCAATCAGGTTTTGTTGATTGTTTCTATTTTGCAGTATTTAAGTTTTGTTTCATACTTTAAATTGCAAGAATTAAACTTAGATTTTTAAGGAGACAATCGGCTATTGATAGCAGATTACAATATCGGGTTTTGCTTTGTTTTGAGTTTTTGGAGCTGGTATAAACAGGGCAGAGATTAGGAATTGGGTCTGTTTCTGTGAGCAGAGCAGGTCGAGTTTGCTGCTGTGCTCTCCATCTACTGGCTGGAGACGTGTGAAGCGGTGGTTGCGCTAGACGTGTGCTGCCGTGAAACAGGGCAGTGAAGGGCTGGAGAAGAAGCACTTGGGGACAAGACATGGCGGCTGTACCTGGGACATGTAGAGGGCAGAACTGGTTATTGGGGCCCTTGCTTGGTTTGCTATTTCTAATGCTACATTTAGTTTTATTAATTCATGTTCTATATTGATTTAAGTTACTTTGGTTTTAGTATAAGTTTTTAGTTTACTGAATTAACATAGTTTAGGATATCCATGAATTTCTATTTTAGATTTAATTAAATTTAGCTCATTGTAAATTTTTATTTTCACTTGGTTAATTTGATTTTCCAGTAGTTGATTTTCAGATTTGAGCAGTCAGTATTCTTGCTTTATTTTTTATATATTTGAGTTAATTGACAAAGCATGTCTTTGTTGTGTTTGAATAAATGCTAGGCTGAGATAATTTTGGTACTTAGTTATGGTTTTTCATATACCAATCTCTGTGGGACGATCCTTGATCTCATCATTTTATTATTCGTCGATCATGTGCACTTGAATGTTAGTACTCAAGGGAGTTTGTCGAACATGTTATATCATTTTTAACAGTGGCAATGTATATATATGTATAAAGATTAGTGAAACAATAAAAATGGTTTTCATATATATTTTTCAATAGCTAGACTGTCATTGTAATCTCTATGAAAATCTAATTTTAAACATGAGATAGTAGTAGCTGCAGGTACAGGCAGGTTATAAAGCATGATAGTCGAAAGTTTTGGTTTTTCTTCTGCTAAGAAATATTGAGAGATTAATACTACTGTAAACACTTTTAGTTCAATTCATTTTGATTTGGATGATGTTGCACTGTTATTCCAGGTACTAGAGCAATGATCCATATGACATATTTGTTTTTTGCAGCATAGTTAAATATAATTTAGTTGACTGAAGACAATGCAAAACTGAATCTCACATAGAACAAATGTTTGAAAGTGAGAAAACATTCTACATGTGAAATTTTTGGATTCTAACTTGTAATGCATATCATTTCTGATACTATATATCTCTCACTTAATATTATCTCTAACCTTTTCTTTTCTCTTTTAGATAGTATAGTAATGCTTGTGCTAGCTGGTATTTCACTGAAGTGGGAAAATGGTTTGACATCAAATTGAGAAATTTTGTCTCTTATAGAATAAAACATGTTTCTTAGCAGTTCTGCACCTACCTTTGAAGGGGAAAAGCAACAACTCAAAAAGAATTAGAAGAGAGTCTCTTTATTGGTTATGGATCGGATTGATAATTCAATCCAAAATGAAATACTAGAAACTTGGAGAGTAGATATAAATAGATATTTTCAAGCTAATAATGCTCTATGCCAAATAGAAGAGGTACTCATTCTGATGATATCGTGTTGCAGTATTTTACTTTAGGTTTTTTTTTTTTTTAAGGAAAAAAACATCTTATTTAACTTTGTTTTTACTTTTTTTGTGGTCTTAAATTTTTTGGATAAGGGCATCTTCTTAGGTTCCTTGGGTGATGCAAGCAACAAGGCTGCACTGAAAAAGTTCAAATGTGACACATATCTTAACTGTGGCTAACCTGTCTGTCCCTTCATATCCAAATGATGTTGTGTACAATTGAAGGTATGTAAAATTCTTCCCTAGTTATGGCAAAAACTTGTTATCAAATTTGTGCATGATATTTTAATTTTATTTAAAAGTTATGCTTCAGCAAATCATTTTTCCTTTTAATATCCTTTTGGATCCCTTTATGTTTCCAATTGCTATGCTACAGAAATAGCAGTAGGCTTGTTCACCCTGTTTAATTTAACCCCAATATCTTGATGCACAGTTGAGAGACATTAACAACTAGCTGCAACCTTGTAATCTTTTGTTCTTTGAGCATTTTTAATGCTTTCCATTATTATACCTTTTGAAGAGTATAAAATTGAATGTTCAAACTTACCAAATTCTTGGTATTTTTTATCATTGAGGCAGTCATGCACACGGAAGATACAAATGTAATGCGGTACTTTGACGAGTGTTTCAGTTTCATTGATGAAGCTAAAAGACTAGGAGGTGATGTGTTGGTTCACTGCTTTATGGGAATATCTAGAAGGTGTTTTTCTTATGTTTTGATTCCTTGATCATAAGCTTTTATTTGTAGTATTACATCATAACTAAGAAATGATACTCTTTACTGAAAAGTGTGGCCATCTGTATATAAAGTTATACTTTTAACAGACATTCTCAGAACACTATTGCCTCATCTTGCATTTATGTTATTCTGCAACCTTTCGTTGTTTGTCACAAAAGGGAATTTCCTGGTAGTATCAGTGATCTGATAAATATTAAAAAAAATGCTTATAGGCATACGATCAAGAAAAGAGTACCTATAATCACATGAAAACCATGAAAGCCAGTTGCTATGAAAATGATAGAACCATAAAGGCCATCTGTTATAGTGAAAGGTGCTTGATAATATTCTATTCCTTGAAATCCAATGAATAGTAGAGCCAGAAAAACAGTAGCTAGATGTCATTTCATACTACCTCAATAGTAGTATGTAACTAGTTAGATGTGGCATTTGATGTTAATTTTCCATTTATTTTGTGCAGTTCCTAAATTGTACTAGTTTTACTTGTTAGATTTATGCTGCTATTTTGACTTGCATCTTTTGCTTAAAGTGCATAATCATACTGTTAAACAACTCAAAGTTGAGGTAAAGTATATTCTGCCAAAAATAAGAAAAGTATGCTAATAAGAAATTACTTTTACTTTCAAATTTCCGAAACCTGGGAGAAAACTAATAAAGTAGATTGTGTTAAAACTTTTGTTTTCTTACTTCTTGAAGTGTGTCAGTGGTTGTTGCTTTTCTAATGAAAAAACAGGGTATGAGTTCTTCTTGGGCTTTGCAGCATGTAAAGAGGAAACGGCCTCAAGCCTCTTCTAAATCTGGTTTCATTTTACTGTTGCAACACTCCAAAAAAACTCTTCAGGTTGATCAATTTTTGGCCACTTTCCTCAACCCTAGAAGTTTCATCTGTTGCTGAACACTATAATTTGTGATTTTGTTGTCCTTAGTACAAATAGTTTCTTGTTGAATGTGTAATAACATCCATTGAACTTTGTTTTTGCAAAATTTTTCTTGTAATGTAGGCAAAGAGGAGGAAAAGATGAGGCTCGATCTGTCTGCATTGCTTAGTGAGACCATTTTCTCATTCTTCAACAAAAAGCACTGAGAAGGCAATGAAGTGATAAACGCAGAAAGGCCAACCATTGTAGGAACAGGCTTTTTGCTTTGTCATAGACCTCCCTTAATTAAGCTGCTATATACGTTGTGCTATGGCAAAATGTAATCGAAATATACTAGCCACATGAACATGATCTTATTAATTCATATGAATTAGAACAAATAAGATTTGGTGGAGGGGGAGGAGGGGGATTTTGGACCAAACTAAGATCAAGCTTTACATATTTTATCTTTTCATTTCCTATTCAAGCAATGAACTAAAAATTTTCATCAATCGGCCGGTGCTTCATATGGAGGTCTAGAATACAAGGCTACTATCTGTTGCATTATCTGCAGGCTACTAGCCTGTTTTCCCTGCATTCTGCCAGTGGTTCCACAAAGGATTTTCTAGCAGATGGGTTCTCAATTTAGTTTTACAAGAGCTGACTTGACTGATTCACAAGATCAGGAAGAAATGCAATTTTCACATCTTTGTTGTATTTATCTATTGTTCAAGATCTTGTTGTGGGTAGAGTGACATATTGGATTATGTTACAAAAGTGGTATTCTGAGTGTGAAACTAGAATTATTTCTTATGCAAAGTTGCCTTAGACATTGAATTTGGTAGGAAGCAGAGAGAAAAGTGGAGGAAAAGAAAAAAATTTATGTTCTGAAGAAAATTAACTTGATGGGACAAGTTTTTGCCTTATATTCATATAATTCACCGGTTGGGAAAATATCCCCAATTGAAATACTCATAAAATTGAAGAAAGCAAAAACAAACACAATAAGATGGTTTGATCCAACTAAATTGACATATAATCATCCAATCAAATTAATAATCAATCAAAATTGCAACTATAAAACTTTTAAAAGAGAAAAATTGCAAACTTCTTATAAGCTCAAAGCCCAACTACCCAAAGAACAAAACTACACCTTTTATAATAGCCCACACACGAGTTATTCTATTAGTGTTTACAACTCTTTATATATATTACAAACCAAGCTTAACACATTATTTATAAAAAGAAAAAGCCCTAAAAACTTCTCTTACACTTTCGATGAGGGATTGAAGGCAAACTCCAACAAATCCTCCTTCAACTTGAATCTTCAAACTCTCTAAATTGTTAGATAACATCTGAAAAATAGCATGCCTTCGAGTCTTTTAATTCGTGGTAACAACTCTATCTTTTGCTTTTACTAAAACATCATCAAGCAAATATAATTGTTTCTCATTCCTCTTTCCTTTAAAACTAAATCACCATTCTTGTATATTTTGCAGCAATTATCATTACCAATATATGTGTAGCCTCACGAAGCTAACTCACCCAAAGAAATCAAGTTGCAGCTAAAATTGGGCACTGGCCTCACATTATAAAGAGTCCTGACACCACAATTGTGGAACTTGAGTTGAACACTCGCAATACTTTCAATCTTCTCTCATTATCATTTCCAATTGCAATATTTCCAAAACTTCCATCATCTTTCAAATCACCAAAGCAATCTTTATCACTGGAAATATGTAAAGATGCAGTTGAATCCAAAAACTAACTTTTTTCATAAGTATGAGACTCTTCTATACAAGTTTCCAAAAACAAACCATCATTATCTAAATCAGTCACAACAGCACATGCGTCGTTCTTGTTTCCATTATCACTCTTTCACTATGCCTTCTTGAATTTAGCCATATCCTCCATTAATCTCTTGCAATGTGTTTGTATATGACCATTCTTCTACAATAATAACATACCACCTGACTATAATATCTGAATCTTTATTTTGATCTCCCTCTTAATCCACCATGTCTCTCATCGTCCTCTATCGAGTAGGACCTTCCATAGCTAATACACCTCCAGCAGATGAAGAATGTTTTTCCCCATAAATCTTTCATTTTCACGCAACACAGCAATCTTCACCATCTAACATCAAAGTAGCTTTACCCACTGATAAAGTCTGAACAAAAGGTCTATAAGACTTAGGCAAAGATAACAACAATAGCAATGACTTCTCTTTTTCTTCAACTTAGAATCAATAGCCAATAAATGTGAAACTAGTTTATTAAATTCATTTAGGTGATCATAGAGACTCATACCTTCATCCTTCTTCAGAAAATATAGATCCATCTTCAAAAAATATAAATCCATTTTCAAACACAACCTATTCGTTAACGATTTTGATGCATAGATGTCTCCCAATTTTTTTCACAATCCAGTTGGTGTCGTCTCAGTCAACACATTGTACTTAATTTCTAGAGCAAATGCCAATTTGATTGTGCTAACAACCTTATTCTGAATTTTAACCCAATCTTTATTAGACATTCCATCTAGCTTAATTTCTTCTAATGTCAAATCCAGATCTTGTTGTACTCGAAGATCCTAAATTGTATTTTCCATAACATAAAATTACTTTTACCATTAAATAAAGGAATCTCAAACTTAGACATAGCTCTAGACATAATGTTCTGTCATGCCCCGCTTTTGGGAACCCTTCTATCCATACATTCTCTACTACGGTTGGGCTGTGAGAAGATGCAATTACTAAAAATTCATTCATTTACAGCGGAATATTTAAAGCTTTAATTCACACTCCCAGGTGTGTGTGTAGATACACAAAATTAATTGTATAAATACCATGTGCTTACATTTCATCCCCATAATACTGTTTACAATTCCAAGATATAACTGTGCGATACGATAAATTAGATACAAAATACTCGTGTATACAAATCTTATACCTTTGCAGATTGTGGGAGCTGTTTAACACAAAAGATCTAGAGACCACCGCTCTCTTACTTCTCAATACCTGGAGGGGGAACATAGTGGGATGAGCAAACCACAGCTCAGCAAGGAAATGTATGCTAGCAGGTAGATATCGTACTACCTACATAGCCCATGCATGCATAAACCAAAACCATGTTTTCGTTATAAATGGAAATATCATACGAAAAATGCATTTAAACATATATTTCTCAATAGCATTTTCGTGTAAATCAAATGTCAAACTTCCATTGAAAACATGCTCATAAATAGTGCCCTCATGGCACAAAATGTGAAATCAGAGATTTATCAAAAACACGAAATCTCTTGCACTTCTCAAATCACTCTTTTTCGACAAATCTCTTTCTTTTCTGAAATTGTCTCTGTTTCTCGAATATCTGAGACAGGCATGGAATTTTTGGCAATCAAATATCCATGACATATGGCCATAGTCAGTGATCCCAGGCCTCACTGATCAGGTGTGCATAGGGTATCACTTCGCCTGAAGGGGGATGGGTCAGTCCTACCCTCCGGCTCATCTCAATCCACCTCATCTCCTCGTATACTCACGGTGAAGATACGTCGTGTGTCATCTACGCGTTACTCGTACTCACGTGCACCCAGCACGGTACATAGTATACCAACGGGTGACTACACTATTCTACGTACGACCGTGGACCCAAGTCCATACTCCAACTCCGATGGACTTTTTATCCTAAACCATGTCTCATATACCAGGCGAGCAAGCAGCGTGACACACAGTCAACGCAAAGCTCCAGCGCGGTACGATCTATCGTTAAGGCCCAACCCGTTCAAATGGCCGTCGGTTGGTATCCCCTTGGGTCCCAGACCCCCAGGTTTACCTCAACTCAACAAAACAGGTGCGAGCATAGTTCTCGTACTTTCTCAAAACCCTCGTGCGAGTTAAAACTCCAACACGGTACATCAAGGCATTAAAACAGGTGTAAGCTAGCGCTTCAACACCAAATCACATCTTAAAACTGATAGATGGCTATTTTCTCTTTTTAAAATTCAAAACATGTTTATTCATACAGCATGCCTCTTCATGCTAAAACATGTAAAATTAGCCAACCTATCATCAACGTTTCTCAATCATCAAGATTAATGTATAATAGAGAAAAACATTGAAAACATGCATATCATGCTATTTCCTTACCCTATCCCATTTCTCAATACATATATATATCCTAGTACTTTTCATGCTTCCATATCATTTCATAGAATTATAATATCGTACTAGTTCTAGCAATATAACTACGAAATTACCGTAAAATACGTACGAACATCTCTATAGCTAACACACAGTCCCTTACCTCGTTTTACTTGTGTGCAACTATCCGCCTTTATGCTTCTTGCGTTCTCATCTCGACTTGCTCCGGCGTATCATCTGAAACTGAAATTCATCCATCAAACACTCGAGTTAACGTTTCTAACTCTCGCTCAACTAATCATTTATCCAATGCCTTAAATACATATTTTACCCTTTGTGGTAAATCTCACAATTTTATCCCAATATCAACATGTCCAAATCATTTTCACAACATGTTCCTCCACTCAAGATATCTCATTCATCATAAACACTTCCACACTCCACTTTCTCACACTTGACTATTTCTAAGTTATATTCATTTCATACCATTCTAGGTAGTTCTATCCACAATATGCACACCCAAATATCTTTATAATCATTAACTAAACCAATGTACTTGGATTTGTGCATTAGAACTTACCTCATTGGATTTCCTCTTGCTCCAATTAGGATTGCCCTTTATTTCTTTAATCCATCAAATGGGGAAATGCCTCTAGACTATGTTGTTCTTCTTCTTGTTGTGAACAACTTTGTCTCTAATAGGCTCTCCTTAAATCTCACTGAAAATGGCTAGATTTAGGAGTGAGAAAGCTAGTTTTTTTTGAGTTGAAGTGAGAGGAAATGGTTTATCCCGAAATTCTGCAGATCCAACTGCTCCCATTTATAGTTTTTACTTGATGAGATCGATCTCCCTTGGGTGGAGATCGATCTGGTCCTCTGAAAATTCCTCTTTTCTAAGGCATTTTAAGGGCAGGAGATCGATCTGTCGAGACTAGAGATCGATCTGCTGTCGAACAGAAGCTTAAGGAGATCGATCTGGTCTTAGGGGAGATTGATCTGCTTCCAACCCGAGAGCTAAAGAGATCGATCTGCTTCCTTTGGAGATCGATCTGTTCCCTTCCATTACTCACATAAGAGCATTCTGGCTCTCCTAGATCGATCTCTCATCCTATGAGATCGATCTGGCCTTCACAAATTCCAGATTTCCTGCAGTTTTTCTGCAACAACACCCTTCAAGACTTCCTCAATTTACCTTCATAGTCCTTTCCTCATTCATCGCTCCTTGAGACTTAAAAATGTCATCCCATCCCACTTAATGTATTTTAAAACTTGTGGAAAATCTTTGTATAACCAAATATACACGATATTACTCGAATGGAAATATACGCTTATGTAAATCTTTCCTTCCATTTTACTATACTACTCATATTCCATTTCGATCACATTCTTCTCGTGTTCAAGTTTATTTCCTCCTATTCATGCATAATGTAACTTGTACGTATAATCACAATTCTTATTACAAGTGCGTATATAATCTTATGAACTTACATTGCATATACTTCACATTACAATGTATCATCATACTTATGATTTTATTTACATTCCCATGTTCCTATATACCTAGCTATACATATACGGGGTCTCACATTCTCCCCCACTTAGAGAATTTGGTCCTCCAAATTAGAACCAATTTAATCCGTGAATAACTTGGGATACTTTTCCCGCATCAAACTTTTCAGTTCCCATGTGGCCTCTTCCTCAGTGTGATGTTGCCACAAAACCTTAACCAATGTAATCGTCTTGTTCCGCAACACCTTCTCTTTCCTGTCCAACACCCTGATCGGTCTCTCGACATACGACATATCTTTCTTGAGCTCCAACGGCTCATAACTAATTATATGTGTCGGATCCGGGTAGTACTTCTGAAGCATAGAAACGTGGAAGACATTGTGGACTTCTGCTAGCTCAGGTGGTAAGGCTAGCCTATATGCTCTTTCTCCCACTCTATCCAAAATCTCGAAGGGACCAATGTAACGAGGACTTAATTTTCCTTTCTTCCCAAACCTCATTATTCCCTTAGAAGGAGATACTTTCAAAAATACAGACTCGCCAACATTAAACTCAAGTGGTCTCCGTCTCCTGTCAGCGTAGCTCTTTAGTCGACTTTGAGCTGTTCGCAGCCTCTCGCATATTATCTGAACATCCTCGGAGGCTTGCTTAACCAAATCGAGAGCGAGCAATTGTCTGTCACCAACTTCTTCCCAACCAATGGGCGATCGGCATCTACGACCGTATAGTGCCTCATAAGGGGCCATACCAATACTTGAGTGATGACTGTTATTGTAGGCGAACTCAATCAATGGCAAATGATCGTCCCATGAGCCTCTAAAATCCAGCACACACACTCTCAATATATCCTCCAGGGTCTGTATAGTTCTCTCTGACTGACCATCTGTCTGAGGATGAAAAGCGGTGCTAAAACTCAATTGGGTCCCCATCGCTTCTTGGAAATGTCCCCAAAAGTGGGAAGTGAAGCGGGCATCCCGATCAAAAACAACACTCACTGGGACTCCATGCAATCTCACTATTTCTCGCACATACAGGTTCGCCAGTGCACTCAATGTATCTGTAGATCTCATGGCCAAGAAATGTGCCGATTTCGTTAACCGATCTACTATCACCCATATCGCATCATGGTTCTTACGGGTTCTCGGTAACCCCATCACAAAATCCATGGTGACATGCTCCCACTTCCATGTTGGTATCGATAGAGGTTGTAATAATCCTCCTGGTTTCTGATGTTTGACTTTTACTTGCTGACAAATGAGACATCTAGCGACATACTCAGCTATGTCTCTCTTCATTCCAGACCACCAATATGCTTTTCGGAGATTTTGATACATCTTACTACTCCCCGGGTGTATCGTGTATCTCGACGAGTGTGCCTCTGATAAGATCAGCTTTCTCAGCTCTAAATCCTTAGGAACACATATTCTACCTCTAAACCTTAGTATCCCATCTGGACTCAATATAAAATCAGCACCCTTCCCTTTTCGGATTTGGCTAATCATGCCAATACACCATTGATCAATTTGCTGAGCTTGTCGGATTCTCTCAATCAACTCCGGTTCTAATCTCAAGCTAGCAATAATCCCATAGTTGCCAATCTCAGGTAGGGTCATATCCAGACTAAGGTTCATGAATTGTTCCAACAACTCATGCTCTCTAACCATCATATGAGATACCAATCCGAGACTCTTCCGACTCAACGCATCGGCAACCACATTTTCCTTCTCCGGGTGGTATAAGATCTCACAATCATAGTCCTTGAGGAGTTCCAACCACCTCCTCTGTCTCATGTTTAACTCCTTTTGTGAGAATAGATATTTCAGACTCTTATGATCCGTAAAGATCTGAAATCTCTCACCATATAAGTAGTGGCGCCATATCTTCAACGCAAACACTACGACCGCTAACTCCAAATCGTGAGTGGGGTAGTTCTTCTCATGATCTTTCAGCTGTCTAGATCCATAAGCTACTACCCTTCCATCTTGCATCAAAACACAGCCTAGTCCTTGATGCGAAGCATCTGTATACACCGAGTAATTCCCCGAACTGTTAGGGATGACAAGAACTGGCGCGGTAGTTAATCTGCGCTTAAGTTCCTGAAAGCTCCTCTCACAAGCTTCATCCCATGAAAACTCCACACTCTTCTTCGTAAGACGTGTCAATGGAGCAGCTAAGCTGGAGAAACCTTCTACAAATCTCCTGTAGTAACCAGCCAATCCCAAAAAACTTCTGATCTCTGTGACTGTCCTAGGTTGTTCCCACTGAACAACTGCCTCAATCTTGGATGGATTTACCGACACCCCATCCTTCGATATAACATGGCCTAGAAAAGAAACCTGGTCTAGCCAAAAGTCACATTTGTTAAGCTTGGCATATAACCTTTTCTCTCTGAGGGTCTGCAAAATAATCCTTAAGTGCTGCTCATGCTCTTCTCTGGACCTTGAATACACTAATATATCATCAATGAAAATAATTACGAATTGGTCCAGGTATGGCTTGAACACTTCGTTCATTAGAGCCATAAAAGCTGCCGGCGCATTGGTCAACCCAAAAGGCATCACTAAGAATTCGTAATGGTCATAGCGGGTACGAAATGCTGTCTTGGGCACATCCTCCTTCCGAATCTTCAATTGATGATACTCAGACCTCAGATCTATCTTGGAGAAGATCTGTGCTCCCCGAAGCTGATCCAATAAATCGTCAATGCATGGCAAGGGGTACTTATTCTTGATGGTAGCCTTGTTTAACATCCGATAGTCAATGCACAACCTGAGGCTCCTATCTCTCTTCTTCACAAACAATACCGGGGATCCCCATGGTGAGACGCTCGGTCTTATGAACCCCTTCTCTAATAACTCTTGCAGCTGTTTCCTTAATTCCTCTAACTCAACTGGAGCCATCCTATATGGTGACTTCGATATTGGTTCAGTTTCAGGCGTCAAGTCTATACCAAATTCCGTTTCTCTATCACGTGGCAATCCTGGTAGATCGTCTGGAAAGACATCAGGAAATTCTCTGACCACTGGGATGTCCTCGTATACTCACGGTGAAGATACGTCGTGTGTCATCTACGCGATACTCGTACTCACGTGCACCCAGCACGGTACATAGTATACCAACGGGTGACTACACTATTCTACGTACGACCGTGGACCCAAGTCCATACTCCAACTCCGATGGACTTTTTATCCTAAACCATGTCTCATATACCAGGCGAGCAAGCAGCGTGACACACAGTCAACGCAAAGCTCCAGCGCGGTACGATCTATCGTTAAGGCCCAGCCCGTTCAAATGGCCGTCGGCTGGTATCCCCTTGGGTCCCAGACCCCCAGGTTTACCTCAACTCAACAAAACAGGTGCGAGCATAGTTCTCGCACTTTCTCAAAACCCTCGTGCGAGTTAAAACTCCAACACGGTACATCAAGGCATTAAAACAGGTGTAAGCTAGCGCTTCAACACCAAATCACATCTTAAAACTGATAGATGGCTATTTTCTCTTTTTAAAATTCAAAACATGTTTATTCATACAGCATGCCTCTTCATGCTAAAACATGTAAAATTAGCCAACCTATCATCAACGTTTCTCAATCATCAAGATTAATGTATAATAGAGAAAAACATTGAAAACATGCATATCATGCTATTTCCTTACCCTATCCCATTTCTCAATACATATATATATCCTAGTACTTTTCATGCTTCCATATCATTTCATAGAATTATAATATCGTACTAGTTCTAGCAATATAACTACGAAATTGTCGTAAAATAAGTACGAACATCTCTATAGCTAACACACAGTCCCTTACCTCGTTTTACTTGTGTGCAACTATCCGCCTTTATGCTTCTTGCGTTCTCATCTCGACTTGCTCCGGCGTATCATCCGAAACTGAAATTCATCCATCAAACACTCGAGTTAAGGTTTCTAACTCTCACTCAACTAATCATTTATCCAATGCCTTAAATACATATTTTACCCTTTGTGGTAAATCTCACAATTTTATCCCAATATCAACATGTCCAAATCATTTTCACAACATGTTCCTCCACTCAAGATATCTCATTCATCATAAACACTTCCACACTCCACTTTCTCACACTTGACTATTTCTAAGTTATATTCATTTCATACCATTCTAGGTAGTTCTATCCACAATATGCACACCCAAATATCTTTATAATCATTAACTAAACCAATGTACTTGGATTTGTGCATTAGAACTTACCTCATTGGATTTCCTCTTGCTCCAATTAGGATTGCCCTTTATTTCTTCAATCCATCAAATGGGGAATGCCTCTAGACTATGTTGTTCTTCTTCTTGTTGTGAACAATTTTGTCTCTAATAGGCTCTCCTTAAATCTCACTGAAAATGGCTGGATTTAGGAGTGAGAAAGCTAGTTTTTTTTGAGTTGAAGTGAGAGGAAATGGTTTATCCCGAAATTCTGCAGATCCAACTGCTCCCATTTATAGTTTTGACTTGATGAGATCGATCTCCTTGGGTGGAGATCGATCTGGTCCTCTAAAAATTCCTCTTTTCTAAGGCATTTTAAAGGCAGGAGATCGATCTGTCGAGACTAGAGATCGATCTGCTGTCGAACAGAAGCTTAAGGAGATCGATCTGGTCTTAGGGGAGATCGATCTGCTTCCAACCCGAGAGCTAAAGAGATCGATCTGCTTCCTTTGGAGATCGATCTATTCCCTTCCATTACTCACATAAGAGAATTCTGGCTCTCCCAGATCGATCTCTCATCCTATGAGATCGATCTGGCCTTCACAAATTCCAGATTTTCTGCAGTTTTTCTGCAACAACACCCTTCAAGACTTCCTCAATTTACCTTCATAGTCCTTGAGACTTAAAAATGTCATCCCATCCCACTTAATGTATTTTAAAACTTGTGAAAAATCTTTGTATAACCAAATATACACGATATTACTCGAATGAAAATATACGCTTATGTAAATCTTTCCTTCCATTTTACTATACTACTCATATTCCATTTCGATCACATTCTTCTCGTGTTCAAGTTTATTTCCTCCTATTCATGCATAATGTAACTTGTACGTATAATCACAATTCTTATTACAAGTGCGTACATAATCTTATGAACTTACATTGCATATACTTCACATTACAATGTATCATCATACTTATGATTTTATTTACATTCCCATGTTCCTATATACCTAGCTATACATATACGGGGTCTCACATGTTCCTCCTCTTGTAAGATCACAAAACTTTGGCTCTGATATCACTTTTGTAAAAAATATCAGCAATCTAACCACCCACAAAAATTGATGAAATGAAAAACAAACACATTAATAAGGTTTGGTCAAACTAAATTGACCTAGAACCACCCAACTAAACTAATAATCAATCAAAATTACAATTATACAACTTTTTGAAGAGAAAAAAAAAATCACAAACCTCATACAAGCCGAAAGCCCAACTACCCAAAGAGCCCAACTACACCTTGTATAATAGTCCAAAAACTAGTTATTCTATTGGTGTTTATAACTCTTTGGATACATCACAAACTGAGTCTAATACATCATTTATAAAAGGAAAAAGCCCTTATAACTTCTCTTACATTTTTTATGTGGGATTTAAGGCAAACCCTAACATCACCAACACAGCATAACAAGTATGGGGTAGTATCAACCCATGTATCCTCATCAAGAAAACTAATAATATAGTAAAAGAGGGAGTTTTATTGGTCAAATACATTTGCAGCTTAGTCAGTTATATGGTGACAATGGTTTACATCTTAAAGAGTACTATTTCCTATTTATAAAGGAAATGATGATTTTCAAGCTAGTGGCGGAGTGATTCACTTGTAAAATCTTTTGGCTTGATTCCACAACCACAATTTCATGAACAAGGCTTTGTCTAGCTCAAGAAGTAGTCTTTATGACATTTGGATGGTCTTGTCCACATAAATCAGCTATAAGATATCTTGACAATCTAATGAAGCAACTAGCAAGCCATAAGTTATTATTAGAAATGCAAAGATATAATAGGGCATAAAAAGTTCATACAGGATCAACTCTCATTGCCTTTGGAAGAAAAAATGTTTTATTAATGCTAATGAGATTACGACCGTTAAAAAAGAGTGATTAGTCTTTCTCACCATTGTTGAGGCCAAATGAGTAGCCCTAGATGAGTGGTCTGGCACGTATCTTCATAAGTGAGACAACCCAATATCTGTCGATAGCTCTCCTTTCTATAGTAGCAAAAGAGTTCTTACAAGAATGCTACCAAAAACCATTATAATGTTTGAAAACACTTTTCTTAAGTACATGAGCTTTGCTCCTCCCCTACCTTCAAGCAGCTTTACCCGATCATGGCCTTATACAAGGTTAACTCATGACATCCTTCCTCACTCAATCGTCGATGCCCCTATCAATCTGGTTGCCTAAAATTCTTTAATCTTCTGCTTGAAGGCTCTAAGGTCATGCTCTTTTTGTCAACCATTTTCTTCTAATCCTAGGCCTCCCCATTTTACAAGATATTCTTATTTTCATCTTCTTGGCACTATGGTTAGCCTATTAGCTAAGATTTTCAACACAACGCTCTGAAAGTGCTTTCATACTGATGGCAGCTCTAATTGATCTATTTCGACTTGCATAAGATCTGCACGATATGGCTTCTGGTTGTTTATATGGAACACGATATGGACTTTCATCTATTTTGAGGAGGCACACCCCACGTTGTCAAGAATCATCACTGGACTCTTATGCTTGCACACTAACTAGTGGTCTCGCTTCTGTAGGAATCTAAGCTACTCGAGCACTAGCTTGACCAATATCATATCACTAATCTTAAATTATTGTGCCTTTCGACCCTTATCAGCCTATTTCTTCATGTGCTTCAATGCTATTTCCAGGTAAGCTAGGACAATCTTTTTGTTTTACTTCCACTCTTAGCCTAAAGAATTAAGCAAGTTATGGGATCTCTTATTCATTCAACTTAATCGGCATTTGTAGAAGATAGACAAATTATGGACATCAGTCTCCTTGATAATGAAGTGATTGAATAAATGAAGGAATAAAAAAAGGATGGCCATTACTCAAACTAGATTTCAAAAATTCTTATGGTAAAGTAATTGGAATTTTCTCTTTGAAGTCATGAAATTAATGGGCATTGGGTAGAATTGGATTTAATGGATAAGAAGCTGGATCTCCTCAGCTACGGTTTCAATTCTCATTAATGGTTCACCATCAACTCCAATTAGATTAAGTCTAGGTAACCCCATATCCCCTTTCCTATTCATCATGATAACATAATGTCAAAGTTTGCTACTGAGAAAAGGCATCGATCATGGTTTATCCTCTAGTTTAAAAATCAGTCACAGTATCATGCATATTCATAATCTACAATTCGCAGATGATACAATCATATTTTTTGAATCAGACTCAAATCAATTGTTGGCTATCAAAAAAAATTCTTAGATGCTTCCATTTAACCTTTGGCTCGAAAGTTAATTTCTCAAAAAAGTGTCATATATGGCATTAAAATCAACCTTGACAACATTGAAGTTTGGGCTGGAAAAATCCTTTGCAAGGATTGCCTCCCATGCAAAAACCTCGGTCTCTCTTTTAGAGCTAATCCAAGATTGAGCTTTTTATAGCAGCCAATAATTAACTAATTCAAAAACAAGTTGAATATGTGGAAGAGTGAACTTCTGGCTATGAGTGTTAGGATTTCCCTCATCAAATCCATTCTTTTAAATTTACCAATTTATTATATGTCTCTCTTTGAAATTCCAAAAGGGGTGTCATTGAACTTGAGAAAAATTAATGCCAATCTTTATGGGGTGAAACATATTCTAGTGGGAAATTAAGGTTGGTTGATTGAAACATTATTTTAAAAAGTAAAAGACATGGGGGTTTGGGAATCATAAACCTTAATGTTTGCAATCAAGCTCTCCTCTTAAAATGGCCTTGGAGATTCGATAGAGATCCTTCTGCTCTTTAGAGAGATGTCATTTATGAAAAATATCTTCTCCTATCTATCAACTTATGGCCTTTTCCTTGCTCAAATGGTACCATATCTCGTGTGTGGATAGACATTCAAAGCAATTGGGGTAAAAGAGGATTTTGTAACTTTATAAATTTTACTTTCCTTTTTGTGCAGGTAATGGAGCAAGAATTCGTTTATGAAGTGAAATGGATCCAAAATCTTATTCTCAAAAATGTTTTTGGAAGAATCTATGCATTATCAATCAATAAAGAGTGCTTCATCAATGGAAGAAATTAATGGATTTGCTTAACTTAATAACTCTCTCTCAAATTACTTCTAACAAGTTGTTTGGAGTCGCACAATAAACGAAAAGTATAGCTCAAATTCTTTTCGAAGTGAATTTGAAAAATCTTTAAATTAAGTCAGTCCTATCAAGAGATTCATATGGAAAGGTCTTGCTCCCTTAAGGTTGAATTTTTTTGTTAGAAAGTCTGAATGGTAAAATTCTAGTCATTGATTATCTTCACAAAAGAAGATATTTACTGAACAAAGAGAATAAGTGTGTCTTTTTAACAAGCCAGAAACCATGGATCATCTTTTGCCTATTTGTTTGTATTCCTAAGATATTTGGTGTCTTTGTTAGAGCTAATAAGAGTTATTATGGGTTATTTCAGGTTCTCTAAAATATTTTTTTCTCTTATGGGGTGATCTCAACCTAAAAAAGAAAATTAGAAATTAATATGGTAATCTCTCTTCTATTCAATGATGTGGTCTATATGGTTATCTCATAATGAAAGAATCTTGAACAAAATAAATATATTTCTCCTAATCAATTATCTCATCTATTTCGAACTAGATTAAGTTAGTGGTTAAAAGCTAGTCATGCCAAACTTGAAATGCTACTTCTCACTAAAAATATTGAAGACATTTCCCTTTTTGCTAAACAAAAACCAATCAAGAATAACATCTCCTAGTTTCATCCACAATTAGAGTACGAAAATTCAACATTGATGGATCCTAGATGAGCAAACTAAGAGCTACGAGAATAGGAAGAGTACTGCGTAACTCAAGAAGGCACATCCTGATGATCTTCTCAAAAAATATTGGCATTATAGAATCAAATTTGGTTGAGCTTTTGGCAATGGTTGAAGCTTTTTCAATCATTATCAATGTAAAACTCAATCCACAGACTCAATTAGTCCTCGAAAGCTATTCTAAAGAGGTAACCTCTTAGTTAAACAAAATTCTTGACAATCCTTGAAAGTACAACAATCTGCTCAATCTTTACTTGAGTTTCAAGATCATATATTTTGTTCATGTTTTGCTAAACTCCTTTGCCAAACAAGAATTGCACCGAAATTTTGATCTTGTAACTTAGTTGTAATTTGCCTATTATCTTAATTAATAAATAACTTTCAACCTTTTTTTAAAAAAAGAACACCGTAGTCAAATATTTTGAATTAGACTACGTACGAGAAAAACTGTAACCTATGATATATAAGAAAAGACTTCGTTTAAATAGACTACATTTTTTAAATCTGGTCTTTGATTATTTTTTTTTTTTTTGTAGTTGTGATGCTACTTCAAATAAGACAATGATTCCTAGAGAAACGAGGTCCATAGATCTAATAAATCATTTTGTATTCAAATAAATTGAATTTATTAATATATTTAAGCCCTGTGTTTTATATATTAGACTTTGTTTAAGAACCGTAATCTATGATACTTGTAAAAGATTATGTTTGAATAGATTATGGTTAATAAAATAGTCTTGCATAGACTACGTTGTTTAACCATAGGTTTTTTTTTAAACCTTTACTAAGAAAGATTATGCTTAAATATAAAAAATTAATATCTTATACACCGCCAGTAGAGTTTTTTAACTTTACAAGTGGGGTTAGGATGATTACACATCCCTTATTTTATTTATTTTTTTATTTTTTAATATAGTTAATGGACATGTGTTGTCATCCTAACTCTACATGTGGAGTTAAAAAACTCTACTGACGGTGTATAAGATAATTATTAATATAAAAATATAGTTTAATTTAGAAGAACTATGATTTTTCTCTAAATCGTAGTCTAATATTTATAAATGGACTGCTCTTAGTCGAAGCCTCCTGTTAGTTTCATGAAATTCAACATTGATGGTTCTTCCCTAGGGAAGTCGGGTCCTGCAGGTATAGAAGGAATTCTTAGAAATCATCAAGAAGCAATTAAAGGTGTTTCCTCCAAATCAATTGGCATTGCTAGTTGAATTCCTTGTTCTTGTTACTTAAAATAACAATGATGTGATGCTGATGTAAGAATCTTGATCTTCATTCTCCTTTACTAAGAACTTTGTAAGAAAAGAAAAGTCAAAGAGATGCAAGGGTTTGTTACCTACGTGCACACTCCAATGCTTAAGTCAATAATTGATCTAACTGAGTCTTAGTAAAAAATAAAGAGTAATTAATTGAGTTTAGAATATACTTGATGGCTATTTTTATTACTGCATGCCTAATTACATCATTAACCTTGGGTTCTTGGCCTTCTGGCAGTTGGAGTTTATATGTAAGCATATGTGGTGGCCCTAGAACTTGTATTTAGGACAACGACCTCAAGTGTACAAAAACCCCAAAGTTGGGCCAACTAAAACATTGGCTCATCAGCCAATGTATACCTGGCAACTGGGTCAGCCATTGGGCAAGCTTTGACCTAGCAGCTAGGCCAGCCGTTGGGTCTTACATGACCCGACGGCTGAGTTAGCCGTTGACCTTTATTGACCCAACAGCTGGGTCAATCGCTAGGTCTTACATGCCCAACGATTGAGTCATGCAGCTGGGTTCCGCCACATGTCATCATACTGACGTGGCTAGACATGTGGAGGGTTACGTGGACCTTAATCTTGGGTATGTAGCTCTCTTTTTGTTATGTCGCATGTCATTCGTCTTTTTTCCTCTAGGCTGCGTCCAATTTGAATTTAAGCCCATTTATTTGGGTATCATCGATATCAATTGCTCTCCACTCTTCTACCAAAATTGTTTGGTGGAAGAATATATGAAAAAAAGGTTTTTTTGGTACTTTTCAGTTTGTCTTCAAGCTTTTACTTTAGGTTTTGGTGTACAGTAATCAAGGTCAAGATTAGCGGGTGATTATTCGCCTTCCCATCCGCGATTGTATAAGATAAGATGACGAGTCTTTCGCATGAGTTTTCCTCTAAAATCACTCAGCCACTAGGCATTTGCCACCCGACCGCTCATTATTCGTAAGCTATCTGACTTCCACCTGCTAAAAACCCAGCCGCCAAGCATACACAACCCAACCGCTAACCTTACACGACTCAATTGCCTATCACCTTAAACCAATCTGCCACTTCTATCCTGACTTTTTCCATCTCTGGTAGTGTACCCATTCTTTTCTTTTAAGTGAACTCTTTTGAGATTTGTTCAGATAATACTTTATGGCTTCCTAAGGTAGTGGTAAACGAATTAGTTTAGGCCCTATCTCTAGTTTAACCCCTTTTGACTTAGAAGAAATCAAAGAAAGGTTTCCATTGCCTGAGGATTATTTGTATAAGCTCCCTACCCTTAAAGAATAATCCTCTTCACAACCGTTTAGCAGAATAGATCGTCTTTAGAACTCGGGCTTCCCTTTCCCCTTTCTTACTTCAGGGCAAAGTTCCTTAAGGACCAAGGTATTACCCCCTTTCAGCTTCATCCCATTGCATAGGGTGTGACGCCCCGGAAGCGCAAAAAATAGGGCTAATTTAAAACCTTTTTACTCATTAATTCACAATTAAGGGTGCATTCCTGTGCAGTGTCATACATCATCATAATTATCATGCCTCAGGATCTCATCATAATATAGTATATATTGTATCATATATTTTACTCAATTCCAAGTTAATTAATCCTAATACATCCCGTACATCATTGTACATTAAGTGTCTGTAAATATAACTCTAGTCTGGGTACATGAATATTAAATATCTACCTCAGTACACAAAATACGGCCTGGAGCTCAAGTCCTCCACTAGCCTCTAACCCGTACGCTGCAGGGAACTCACTTCACTTGAAGCGATCTGGGGGGAAGAGAAAACAGGGTGAGCTTCCAAATCGCTCAGTAAGAGGGGTAAGGGAACTCAATTATATAAATCATATCACACATCACAAATATGTATTTGTTTATGAAGCTCATTTGAAATCATAGCATGAAAGTTCTCAAAACATCATCATCTCATAACTCATAAATCATGTGAAAACATGAAGGTAAAAAGGCTCAATATTGAGCACTCACAAGCATGTGTAAATATATGCGATAATGGCTATTCTCAAAATACGTGATAAAAATCACCTAAGTAAATAGCACGTGACAAGGTCACAAAACACAACTCATGTGTAAAACGACACTAGGCAATAAAACTCAATTAAAACTCGTCATGGCACATCAAATATGTAATCTCCTCTGGGTGCGCATCCCAGGCATCCTCGTATAGAGGGAACGTCAACAATATGGTCGTATGCATGGTATATTGGACTTATATGTTACCAGAACAAGGCCCGGCCTTACATGCTACCAGAGCAATGCCTCGCCTCATGCACACTATCACGTGGTCCCTGGGTCGGTTCCCAGGCGGCCCACTCTCTCGGTCTTACATGCTACCAAAGTAAGGCCACCTAGCGTTACCAGAATGGGGGTCATCTCACGTTACCAAAATGGAGGCATCTCTCGTTACCAAAACGGAGGAATATCGGACTTACATGCTACTAGAGCAAGGCCTCCCAACGCTACCAAAGCGGAGGAATAATCAGACTTACATGTTACCAGAACAAGGCCTGTGGTCCCTGGGTCGGTTCCCAGGCGTCCCACCATATCGGTCTTACATGCTACCAGAGCAAGGCCCGATGTGTATTTAACATGACACGCCTAAGTCTCAATCATTAGCCATTATCTTATAAAACGTTATGCCTTCACGTAGAACTCATAATGGTTTTCTCTCATAAAACTCATTTAAAACATTTGTGTACTCAACACAAAACATATTAAAACTGAGTTCCAACCTGTAAAACACACACACATTTTCTCAAATCTCAATATCGCCTTAACGTAGAGCCCAATTTACTTTTCACGCAACTCAAAGGTTTATAAAGCAATTTCACACTCAGCTTATAAACTCACAAAATAATGGGCTCCAACCGGCTATAAAAATCGTGTGCAATTATATCACAACACAACACCAAACATGCTTGTATTCTCAAATCATGGTTCATGCTACAACAATTCATCAAAACACATACACAAATGGTTTAGTTTTCCCTTACCTCTTTGCACCTCGTATAGTGCAATCGTTTCCCCCGTATCACGGACTAGCCTCGCATTCCATTCTGAAACTCCCGAGCTGTCCAAACGATGTTAAAACATCAATACTCATCATCACATCAACGTCAATTCTCAAAATCGAGCATAATTGCTCATAACTCCTCAAATTTCTCAATTCTCATAACTCCATCACAAACCACAATCTCGCTCACGACACCTCAACATTCTATATTTCCTATGCCACAATATCTATGCTAATACACCACATTGTCTAAATCTCCATTTATAGCTCAAAATTCCTAAATTTACCAAAGTTGCCAAATATCATCATCACTCCAACTACATTGTAATTTCATCAATCCCTAATCATTTTTCAGCTATTTCAACACAATGCCAACAACTATCATCACCGAAATCATCTCAAATATAAGGATCGAAGTTTAGAAATTACCCAAAACTTGTGGAGAGCTTATCTCTTGCCTCGATTCGATCCGTCTTTCGATTTCCAAGTATGTTGTTCTCCCTTGGGTGAGGAACAACTTTCCTTCTTGCCACAACTTCTGATTTGGACGAAAATGGGTGCTTTGGATGAGTGAGAAAGCTAGGGCTCGGTGAAAATGGGGGTTGGAAGAGAGATAAAGTGAAATTGCAGGAGAAAAACAGGAGTTCCTTATATAGGCTGAGGGTAGGAGATCGATCTGGCTCTTGATGAGATCGATCTGCATTTGAATTTGGGGACGATTTTGGGCAATTTATGCCTAGGAGATCGATCTGTCGAGGGGTGAGATCGATCTCTTTATGGCTTTATGAGATCGATCTGCTCCTTGAGGAGATCGATCTTCTCCCAGACAGAAACATTTGGGGATCGATCTCTTCCTCATGAGATCGATCTTCTCTCAAACAGAATCATAAGGAGATCGATCCTCTTCCATTGGAGATCGATCTGCTCCTTAAATTCCTCCTTCCTTGTTATTTTTAACTCACCAGATCGATCTCTCCTTCTCCCAGATCGATCTGTCCTCATAACTTCATACTTATTTTAAACACTTAACATATAAATCTCCAATTATCATTCCCCAATTTACTTAGCTCAATAAATTACACTTCAAGTTCATATTACATAATTAAAATATGTCTGAAATCTTCAGATCTCACATCCTCCCCACCTTAAAAGAATTTGGTCCTCCAAATTCAACTCAACTAGTCAAAGAGATGGGGTATTTCTCCTTCATGAGGTTCTCTAGTTCCCATGTTGCCTCTTCCCTTGAGTGATGTTTCCACAGAACTTTCACTAATGGGATGCTCTTGGTTCTCAGTACCTTCTCCTTTCTATCAAAAATCTGGACGGGTTTCTCAGTATAGCTCATGTCCTCATGTATGTCCATCTCATCATACTCTATAACATGAGAAGGGTCCGGGTGGTACTTCCTCAACATAGAAACATGAAAAACATTGTGTATTCCGGACATCTGTGGGGGTAATGCCAATCTGTAGGCTACCTCTCCCACTCTCTCAAGAATCTCGAATGGTCCTATGTATCGAGGACTCAATTTTTCTTTCTTCCCAAATCGCACGATACCCTTACTCGGTGATACTTTCAGAAATACTGCCTCACTAACATCAAACTCAAGTGGCCATCTATGCACATCCGCGTAGCTTTTCTGTCTACTCTGTGCAGCCCGTAGCCTCTCACATATGAGTTTCACACTCTGTACAGCTTGCTTAACAAGCTCGGGAGCATTTATCTTTCTGTCCCCGACTTCTTCCCAAGCTACAGGGGATCTACACCTCCTACCATATAGAGCCTCAAAGGGTGCCATTCCAATACTTGCATGATAGCTGTTATTGTACGCAAACTCTGCTAGGGGTAGGTGATCATCCTATGATCCCTTAAAATCCATCGTACACGCCCTCAACATATCCTCCAGGGTCTGAATAGTCCTCTCTGACTGACCATCTGTCTGAGGATGATAGGCGGTACTAAAACTCAATCGAGATCCCATGGACTCCTAAAACTGGGTCCAAAATCTGGAAGTAAACCG
This sequence comes from Firmiana major, assembly GCA_033439115.1. NCBI lineage: Eukaryota > Viridiplantae > Streptophyta > Magnoliopsida > Malvales > Malvaceae > Firmiana > Firmiana major. Next base: position 7,618,029 of record CM065912.1, read on the forward strand.
GGAATCTCTATCAGAAGTAATACTCACTGGAGCCCCATATAATCTAGCTATCTCGCTGACATACAGCTCAGCTAAGGCATCCACAGTATCTGTGCTCTTGATGGCAAGGAAGTGGGCACTCTTGGTCAATCTATCCACAATGACCCATATCGCATCACAACCTCTTCGGGTCCTCGGTAAACCCATAATAAAGTCCATAGTGACATGCTCCCATTTCCATGTAGGTACAAGTAAGGGCTAAGTAGTCCTCTGGGCTTCCGATGCTCAGCTTTCACTTGCTGGCATACTAAACACCTGGCCACATACTCTGCCACGTCTCGCTTCATACCACTCCACCAGTACAGCTTTCTCAAGTCTCGGTACATCTTAGTACTCCCTGGGTGCATGGTGTATCGCGAGCAGTGGGATTCTCTCAGTATCAGTCTCTTTAGGGTATCATCGTCCGGTACACAAATCCGTCCTCTGAATCTCAACAATCCATCCTCACTGATGGTGAGATCCGACTACGAACTCTGCTCAGCTTGGCTAACCATATCTATCAATCTCTGATCACTGCTCTGCCCAGTTCTAATCTGATCCATGATCCTAGGCTCTATCCGCAAGCTAGCCAAAAATCTAGTCTCTACCTCTTTAACTCTGATTCGAAGTTTGGCGAACTGCTCTAACAAATCCCATTCCCTGATCATCATAGCAGATATCATACTCTTCCTGCTCAGGGCATCAGCAACTACATTCGCCTTACCCGGATGATATAGAATCTCGCAGTCATAATCCTTAAGGAGTTCCATCCATCTCCTTTGTCTCATGTTTAACTCTTTCTGATCAAAGAGATATCTTAAACTCTTGTGATCAGTGAAGATCTGGAATCTTTCCCCATATAAGTAGTGTCGCCAAATCTTCAAAGCAAATACCACAGCGGCTAACTCCAAATCATGCGTGGGGTAATTCCGCTCATGGTCTTTCAACTGTCGCGATCCATATGCGACCACTCTTCCGTGCTGCATAAGCACACACCCCAATCCTTGATGAGATGCATCACTATACACAAAAATCCTCCTGATCCCTCAGGAATAGTTAACACAGGTGCCGCTGTCAATCTCCTTTTTAACTCCTGAAAACTGAGCTCACATTGATCAGTCCATATGAACGGAGTCTCCTTACGCGTGAGTTTAGTCAAAGGAGCGGCAATCCTTGAAAATCCTTCCATAAATCTTCTGTAATACCCTGCCAAACTAAGGAAGCTTCGCACCTCAGTAACTGTCATCGGTCTCTCCCAACTAAGCACAGCTGCTACTTTACTTGGATCCACTGATACTCCTTCCTCTGAGACTATATGACCAAGGAAAGCTATCCGGTTCAGCCAAAACTCACACTTACTAAGCTTTCCGTATAATTGATTATCTCGGAGTATCTGAAGTACTAACCATAAATGTTGTGCATGCTCCTCATATGACCGAGAGTATACCAGGATATCATCAATAAAGACTATCACAAATTTATCCAGATAGTCTCTGAATACTTCGTTCATCGACCTCATAAATGTAGCAGGGGCGTTCGTCAATCCAAAGGACTTCACCAGAAATTCATAATGGCCATACCTTGTCCTGAAGGCCGTATTGGGAATATCTTCTTCCTTGATCCTCAATTGGTGATAGCCCGATCTCAAATCAATCTTAGAAAAGACTGAGGCCCCTCTTAGCTGATCAAGTAGATCATCAATCCTGGGCAGTGGGTATTTATTCTTCACCGTGGCTTTATTCAACAGCTGGTAGTCTACGCATAATCTGAGACTACCATCCTTCTTCTTGACAAATAAAATCGGTGCTCCCTACGGTGAAACACTGGGCCTAATGAACCCTTGATCCAATAACTCCTGTAGTTGTCTCTTTAATTCCTCAAGTTCCACTAATGCCATCCTGTAGGGAGGTTTAGAGATCGGCTGAGTATCTGGTACTAAATCAATGGTAAACTCCAGCTCTCTCTCTGGTGGCAAACCTGGTAGCTCATCTGGGAAAACATCCGGGAATTCACACACCACAGGTATATCCTCAATCCTTGGATGTTCCCTCTCATCATCTGAGATGAGTGTTTCGTAACCTTCACATGAACAATCATATTTAATACTCTCAAAAATAATATTAAAATCCTCAAATTACTTACCACATATTCATTTCCTCAATATCTCAACCGTACACTGTAAGGTTCAGGTAGGGAGAAAGTTACAATCTTAGTGTAGCAGTCTAAACTCACTCGATTGGTTGCCAACCAATCCATCCCCAGAATTACATCAAACCCATGTATATTCAACATGATTAGATCTGCTAACATCACTCTATCTCCCACCTTTATTTTACATCCTCTACAGATTAACTCAGTTCTCTAGGATTCACGTATAGGGGTATTTACATGTAGTACATACTCTAGAGGTTCAAACTTCAAATTTAAACTACATGCAAAATGCTCTGAAATAAACGAATGCGTGGATTCTGGATCTATCAATACATGAGCCTTATGATTACAGACAGAAAGTGTACCTCTTATAGTTTCTGCTGAAGTGTCCGCAGTTTCCTTATCCAGGGCAAACACACGTCCATGTGCCACAGGTTTCTTCCCTTTCTCTGCAGCAGTGGCCCGTCTCTGGAGATTCACTTTCTGAGGCTGCTGTCTAGTAGGCTCCGGAGCATGTGTTATCTGAGGTTGAGGACAGTCCTTCACTCTGTGACCCATGTCACCACATCTAAAACATCCACGGATCGACCCAGTACAACTTCCCTCATGCGATCGGCCACAGTCTCTACAAACCCTTATCTCCGGCCTGCCATATCGAGGGGTCTCCTTGATAATAGGATAAGCTCTGGGTCTCTCCAATCTGCCCTTCTGTACCTCAATCCTTCCTCTCCTGAAGGAACCTCTCTGAACATCGGCTTGAGACATCACTGGCCTCTTGCCTTTGTCCCTAATCACTGCTCCAAACTCATTCTGGGACTGTACAATTTCAATTCCCCTCTCAATCTCTTGTGCTCATCTCAGAGCATCTCCAAACTCAGTAATACATAACCCAATCAATCGATCTCTGATGATGAGCTTTAATCCATACACAAATCTCTCTGTGCGGAGCTCTTCATTCTTGAAAGTCTCTGGATCATATCTCAACAGAGCGGTAAATCGACTCTTGTAATCATCTACAGACATGTCACCCTGTACCAAACTCAAAAACTCTGCTTGCCTCCTTCTCTGGGCAGCTCGTGGTACATATTGGGCTCTAAAGGCTATCTAGAACTCTTCCCAACCAATCACATCCTGGTGGGACATCAAAATACCCTGGGTAGTACCCCACCAATCTTGAGCTCTCCCTTTCAACATATAGGCACTCATACTGACCCTCTCAGCATCGGTGCACCCCAGATAGTCGAATATAACTCTCAACTCCGTCAACCACTCTTCAGCCTCTGTAGGATCCTTCTTTCCCCTAAATGCAGGTGGATTCATTTTCAAAAAGTCCTTCAGTCGGACCATACTTCTGTCATCAGGCTGAGTGACGGGAGGCATTGGGGGTATGGAAGGTCCTTGTGGGGGTGTAGGAGTAGTACCCGAGGCATTAACTCCGAAGTGTTGCGCGAATAACGCTGCCATCTGCTCAAAATCTTGCCTCACATCGGTCTCAATCCGATTAAATCGAGAGTTAGGACTCTCTAGTTGTGGGACAGGTGGCGGAGGGGACTCTGCCTGCCTCCTCGAACGACCTCATCGTTTACTCATTCTCTATCTCAACTCGTCTCCTGCGCGTACATATCAAAATCGATTGAAATCTCAATCCTCAGATTCAGTTCATGACCAAACTATTACAGACACTTGGGATGTATTCTATTTCACTTAACCGACACTGAAAGTTCTCAAAACATCGTCATCTCATAACTCATAAATCATGTGAAAACATGAAGGTAAAAAGGCTTAATATCGAGCACTCACAAGCATGTGTAAATATATGCGATAATGGCTATTCTCAAAATACATGATAAAATCACCTCAGTAAATAGCACGTGACAAGGTCACAAAACACAACTCATGTGTAAAACGAGACTAGGCAATAAAACTCAAGTAAAACTCGTCATGGCACATCAAATATGTAATCTCCTCTGGGTGCGCATCCCAGGCATCCTCGTATAGAGGGAACGTCGACAATATGGTCGTATGCATGGTATATTGGACTTATATGTTACCAGAACAAGGTCTGACCTTACATGCTACCAGAGCAATGCCTCGCCTCATGCACACTATCATGTGGTCCCTGGGTCGATTCCCAGGCGACCCACTCTCTCGGTCTTACATGCTACCAAAGTAAGGCCACCCAGCGTTACCAGAACGGGGGTCATCTCATGTTACCAAAACGGAGGCATCTCTCGTTACCAAAACGGAGGTATCTCTCGTTACCAAAACGGAGGAATATCGGACTTACATGCTACCAGAGCAAGGCCTCCCAACGCTACCAAAGCGGAGGAATAATCGGACTTACATGTTACCAGAACAAGGCCTGTGGTCCTTGGGTCTGTTCCCAGGCGTCCCACCATATCGGTCTTACATGCTACCAGAGCAAGGCCCGATGTGTATTCAACATGACACGCCTAAGTCTCAATCATTAGCCATTATCTTATAAAACGTTATGCCTTCACGTAGAACTCATAATGGTTTTCTCTCATAAAACTCATTTAAAACATTTGTGTACTCAACACAAAACATATTAAAACCGAGTTTCAACCGGCAAAACAAGCACACATTTTCTCAAATCTCAATATCGCCTTAACGTAGAGCCCAATTTACTTTTCACGCAACTCAAAGGTTTATAAAGCAATTTCACACTCAACTTATAAACTCACAAAATAATGGGCTCCAACCGGCTATAAAAATCGTGTGCAATTATATCACAACACAACACTAAACATGCTTGTATTCTCAAATCATGGTTCATGCTACAACAATTCATCAAAACACATACATAAATGGTTTAGTTTTCCCTTACCTCTTTGCACCTCGTATAGTGCAATCGTTTCCCCCGTATCACGGACTAGCCTCGCATTCCATTCTGGAACTCCTGAGCTGTCCAAACGATGTTAAAACATCAATACTCATCATCACATCAACGTCAATTCTCAAAATCGAGCATAATTGCTCATAACTCCTCAAATTTTTCAATTCTCATAACTCCATCACAAATCACAATCTCGCTCACAACACCTCAACATTCTATATTTCCTATGCCACAATATCTATGCTAATACACCACATTGTCTAAATCTCCATTTATAGCTTAAAATTCCTAAATTTACCAAAGTTGCCAAATATCATCATCACTCCAACTACATTGTAATTTCATCAATCCCTAATCATTTTTCAACTATTTCAACACAATGCCAACAACTATCATCACCAAAATCATCTCAAATATAAGGATCGAAGTTTAGAAATTACCCAAAACTTGTGGAGAGCTTATCTCTTGCCTCGATTCGATCCGTCTTTTGATTTCCAAGTATGTTGTTCTCCCTTGGGTGAGGAACAACTTTTCTTCTTACCACAACTTCTGATTTGGACGGAAATGGGTGCTTTGGATGAGTGAGAAAGCTAGGGCTTGGTGAAAATGGGGGTTGGAAGAGAGAGAAAGTGAAATTGCAGGAGAAAAACAAGAGCTCCTTATATAGGCTGAGGGTAGGAGATCGATCTGGCTCTTGATGAGATCGATCTGCATTTGAATTTGGGGACGATTTGGGGCAATTTATGCCTAGGAGATCGATTTGTCAAGGGGTGAGATCGATCTCTTTATGGCTTTATGAGATCGATCTGCTCCTTGAGGAGATCGATCTTCTCCCAAACAGAAACATTTGGGGATCGATCTCTTCCTCATAAGATCGATCTTCTCTCAAACAGAATCATAAGGAGATCGATCCTCTTCCATTGGAGATCGATCTGCTCCTTAAATTCCTCCTTCCTTGTCATTTTTAACTCACCAGATCGATCTCTCCTTCTCCCAGATCGACTGTCTTCATAACTTCATACTTATTTTAAACACTTAACCTATAAATCTCCAATTATCATTCCCCAATTCACTTAGCTCAATAACTTACACTTCAAGTTCATATTACATAATTAAAATATGTCTGAAATCTTCAGATCTCACATAGGGCCAAGTGATGGATTTTTGTATTTTGTGCTACACAAGGGGATTATCCATCTGATTTGTTTATTCGAGGCTTTTTATAGGATATGTTAGTTTTCTGGCATAGTTCCTTATTCTACCTAATAGGTGACAGTTGCTAATTTCAAAAACAAGTTATTTACAGACTTCCCCGATCCATAGTATTGTTATGTACAGGGAAAGAAGTGGAGTTATCTTCCCTCATGACTCTGAAAAACTTATTTGCTACAGGCTGAGGTATCACGAATACTCAACCTGATTTCCTTTTGAATCCTCATCTAGTGCCCAATCAAAATGACCTTAATCCAAGTCAAGAAGGTTTTCCTAATGATTCCGTAAGTAAATCTTCAATACATGAAAATCTTATGCCTCCCATAAGTTTACCATCAAGTGTGAAACTCTTTCATCTGTTGCTTTTTCTTTTAGTGACCCAAGCCCATAGGATGACAATGATCGAGTTACGGAAAGAAAGAATAACAGTTCTTTTGGGGAGGATAATGATTGTAGCCAACACGAAGGCTTTGGGTCCTCATTCCTTCTTCTTCCAGAAGATTCTCTAAACATCGAGGCACTCGATCAGTTACTAGAGTCTATTGAGGGTAAATTTAAGTCTATGCGTGCGTCACTTTGTTTTTAATGGACCCTCTCTTATTTAAGTGCCCTATTTGTTTTGCAGATATGAATTCAGTTGCTAGGGGTATTCAGAAGAGGAAAGAGGGAAAGAGACCATCAAAACCTCATCCATAAAAGCAACTTCAGTCTGAGGTTGTCATTCATGAGAAATCTCGAGATCAAACCCTTCCTCCTACCTAAAATTCTAGGTTAGAGTCCATGCATAGCCTTCATTTGACTCCTCAGCAGATTAATGTTCTTAGCTCTTCACAATAGTCTAGACATGGCAAAAGAAAGACAACGCGTTAGGAAGAGTGGAAGAAAGAAAAAAAGAAACTTATGAGAAGAAAAAAGCTGATTGTAACCTCTTTTACTCATAAAGGACAGACCAGAGGTTTTTGAACATAGAGGAAGTTATGAAAATTAGGCTTGTGCTTCCCATGGTTTCTCTTATTAGTAGTAAACACCACAAGATAGATGTCGGAAGCATTGTAAGGGGGAAAGATTTCAAGGGTTTTGATGGGAGTTAATGATAATGATATCATTGATGATTTTGAAGTCGCTTTTTGTTTAGGATAAGCTACCATTCTTCTTAAAGACGAAACAAACTTGTTTCGAAGCTTTTCAGAGAGTGAGAATCGATCAGACTGGTTGCTATGAAGGTATTCTTTCTTGTAATGTTAGATTTAGTGCCACTTTTTTACAATTCTTCAATTACAATAATTCTTTTTTAACCTTTGCAAGCTGACTGAGAGCTTGACCAGTTTCAGAAAGAGAAAGCTAAATAGTTGGCCTCCAATAAGCAATGAGAGCATTATCCCCAAGGGGTGGAGGAACTGAAGAAGAAAAATAAGGATCTTGTTGGCTCAACCGAAAGGGGGGGTGAATCGATTATCTAGTTTAAATGCTAAATTTAAACTCTTTTAAATTGAATTGCAAGGAATCAAATAATAAGTAATAGAATATAGTGCAGTAAAATAAAGGAGATAAGAGAGAGAAGCAGCAAACTCAGCAATTTATAGAGGTTCGGCCAATCGCTTGCCTAAGTCCTCTCTTCTTGACCTTCTTGTCAAGAGTTTTCTTTCACTATCACAATAGTTGATACAACCTCCTTTTCAAGGTTAAGGAATAACCTCTCTACCCTTTATACAAAGATATCTATTCAACTCTTACACAATTCTCTCACAGAGGAACTCTCCCCTTTTCTTTTGGATTAAGAGTGAATACAAATAAGAACTCTCTTTTGTGGGTAGGAAGAATTACTTCAACTCAAGCTATTAAAGACAATACAATGAATATGATGTTGAAGGTAAAAGGAATATTGAGGAATGATCTCTCAAGAATATTCAGATTTTTTCAGCTCTATTTCTTGCCTCCCCAATGTCTTCAATGCTTGGTTTTATACAGCAGGATGGTAGGTGGAGCATTTAATGCAGTTTTTTCTGTTGAAGATTTTGCAGAGAGAGCCGTTGGGAACCTCTAGTAGAGTACCAGATCGATCTTCCATCATGACCAGATTGATCTTCTAATTCAAATTTCTGCAAGTACAAAGTAACTCAAAGCAATGAGATCCATCTTATTTTTGTAGAGATCGATCTTATGATCTGTAAAATATTAGTGAAGATCGATCTGTCGAACCATCAGATCGATCTGTCGAACCATCAGATCGATCTTATAAACTCTCTATTTGAAGTAAGATCGATCTCCAGATCGATCTTGGAAGCATTCTCGTAGAGTGGAGATCGATCTCTAATTACCCTAGATCGATCTCAAAAACTCTCTGTCTTGAGGAGATCGATCTCTATCCATATGAGATTAATCTCATAAACTCTCTGTTTGAACATAGATCGATCTACAGATCGATCTAAGAACTTTAACCTTTGCCTTAGCAGAGATCGATCTCTACCTCGACCAGATCGTTCTCATAAACATTTTGTAAGACAAAGATCGATCTCATAACCCTTAGAGATCGATCTCTTCTTCCTTAACATCCCATACATGTTCTTTAAGTCTTTAACCCTTAATCAGATCGATCTCATATTCTCATGAGATCGATCTCTCATCCTTGAAAACCCAGGAGATTGATCTCTCATCTCATGAGATCGATCTCTCATCCTTTAAAACCCGATTTCTGGTAAGGACTTGTATCTCAAAATGTTCTAATTAACCTCGTAACATGTTTTAAACATTTCTTGATTTATCATAACCATTATTGAATTACTGTTTTGTCATTTCAAAATATATCAACCTAACAGATCTTATAGTCGAGAACGCTAGTTTAAAGGTGAAGTTGTCTGATGAAAAAGCTAACACCGAGTCCTTAGTATAAGGACGTCTACACCTCGGCCTACGATAAGTTGAACTTATTACTTCTTCAACGTCAAAACGTTCAATTAGAGCATGAGTATACAACTACCAAGCTTCAAAAGTTATAATTTGATTATGATAACCTTATGTCGCAGTATAAGCAGCTTGGTGATAGGAAGCAAGAATTGGAGGCAGAGATTACTTACTGTGATTACCTACCTTCAGTTTCCTCTTTCACTGATAAAAAGAAGAATCGTATTTGAACCGAGGCCATGAAAGAGTACTTGTCCCAAGACTTCCATGATAAGAAATTTGTATGTGGAACATCTTTTATCAAGTTTGGTTTCTACATGGTAGGTTCTTGGTTGGAGGCTAAATGGCCCATAGAGACTTTTCTTAAGCTGTAGTTTATTGAAGAGTTGTAGTCTTTTTAAGTAGGAGAAGTGGACCACTTACGAGTCGGATGGCGAGGATTTTGAGGCTTATCTAGAGGAAGGCCACAAGGATGGTTTCCTCGTAAACCATTTAGTATGATCGATGCTCTTAGCTATTTAGCGGCACAAATCAAAATGATTTAGAAACTGACACCACTGACGGCTCAGGCGATCTCTCAATACCATCTTCACAAGATACCGCTTTGCACACTCGGGATGGTTCTTCTTGTTCTCCTAAAGCTATTCTAGATTAAGATCCTCTACTAGCTGATTCATAGTTTTGTTGTTTTTCTAGGATTTTACTTATCGTAAGGAGCCAGAGTGTAAAAAAACTTTAAATTTTAAATAAAATTCTAGCTATATTATTTTATATAGTTTTATTATTTATCTTTTATGCATGTATACTCTCGTATATGACCATGCTCCCTAGTTATTTTTTAAGAAGCCTATTTTCATAAAGAACTCTAACTAACTTTTCTCGCGGACTTGTATGTTGTCATGCTTTGGTATGGTTTGCTTCAAGTACATGTTTTTCTGTCTGTGCATGACTTGCTTCATGCACTTTTTGTTTCAAGTACATGCTTAGCTTACTTTACGCATTTTCTGTTTCAAGCCTTTAATATTTCTTACATGACTTACATCGTGCCTTTTTCGCTTCCAGTGTATGCTTGGCTTACTTCGCTCACTTTTCGCTTCAAGCCTTTTATAGTTTATGCACGACTTACATTACGCCTTTTCCGCTTCAAGTGCATTCTTGGCTTACTTCACGCATTTTTCACTTCAAACCTTTTATAGTTTATGCATGACTTACATAATGTCTTTTTCGCTTCAAGTGCATGCTTGGTTTACTCCGCACACTTTTCGCTTCAAGCCTTTTATGTTCTAATCTTTTTCTTGTGCATTGTACGCTTCTTGGATATTATAGTTGCATAACTCATAGTTGTAAAATAAGCAATTATAAATTAAAGATCATAAACAAAGGAATTCCTAATTCTATTTTTGTATAGTAGAGTATTGCTAAAAGCGTAATAAGACAAGATAAGTTCAAGGCAATTAAACTGTCACTTAATAAAAAGGAACTATCACAAGTCTATTGCCAATGCAATTTCAAATGATAAGTATTCTAAGCCTTCACTATCTTTTTTCCCTGCAAGGTCTCTAGTGTACAGATGTTTGGTCCTATTATCTTTCTGACTCGGTATGACCCTTCCCAATTGGCTTAGAGCATTAGTGATAGCAGATCTTCTTAACATTAAATCTTTCTTTCTTAAGGGTCTAGGTTTCACCCTGCCATCGTAGTGATTAGCAACCCTTTGTTGATCCGTTGCCAGTCGTATCGTAGCTAAATCTCTTTGCTCATCGATCAAAGCTGAATATTGAGACCATTGTAAAACTTTTTGAAGGCGTTACAGTTAAATTGCTTACCATGATCAGTATTTAACGCTTTCAGGACCCTAAAGTGCCAGATAATATCCTTCCACACCATTGCTTCAACCTTTCTTTCAGTAATGGTGGCTAAAGGTTCAGCTTTGATCCATTTAGTAAAATAGTTCATAGCCAGTAGCAAATATTTTCTTTAGCCTATAGTAGGAGGGAAAGGACCTAGAATATCAAGACTCCACTATGTAAAGGGAATCGGCTGAAATGTGATTTGAAGTGCTGTCATAGCCACTAGCAAATCTTTGGCATTTATCATATTTACAAACCTTCTCAACTGTGTCTTTTTTCAATGTAGGCCAATAGTAATTAGCTCGTAGCACCTTAGTAGCGAGTGCTCAGGCCCTTAAATGTTCTCTGCATACCCCTCATGTACTTTAGCTAATGCATAGTTAGACTGTTTAAGGCCCAAACACTTCAATAGCAGGAATGTATACCCCTTCTTGTACAACTCCTCTTTTATCAGAGTGAATGTTGAACGTCGTATCTTTAGCTTCCGAGCTTCTTCTTTATTTTCGAGAAGCACATTTTCTAACAAGTATTTATTTATTAGTTCCCTCTAATCATCACTGACCTTAACGTCATACACTTCATCCTATACCACACTCAGCTTTCCAAGCTTTTCCACTTGTACCATTCTACCGACGGTCACCTTAGAAGAAGCCATTTTGATAAGGTATCAACATGAGCATTTTTTGTCCTATTTGTTTGAAGTAGCTGAAAGCCGTCAATTGATCTTTCTAAAAGTTAAACTTTTCTTGGTAAAGTACCAACGTAGCCTCACTAGTCTCGTATCGATCATGAAACTAATAAACTTTTAACTGAGAATCGCTATGAGCCATCAAATTTTTTACTTGTAACTTTTTGATTAACTTTATAGCAGCTATCAAGGCTTCATACTCAGCCACATTATTGGAACACGAAAAGTTGAAGTGCAACAAGTAGTCAAACATTTCTTCTTCTAGAGCTACTTAAACAATTCCGGCTCCACTACCATTTATACTCGAGGCTCCATCTACATATAACTTCTACCATGGGATGTCTTGTTGGGGAGCTTCTTTAACACAATGCACTCAACTATGAAATCAACCAAGGCTTGGCCTTTGATTGCTTGCCTAGATTGAAAGGTGATGTCATATTCTCTGAGCTCTACAGCCCACTTTACCAATCTCTCTGAGCACTCAGGCTTTTGCAATATCTATCTCAGCGGTTGATCAGTCAGGATAGTGATAGCATATGCTTGAAAATAAGGTCATAATTTGCGTGAAGCCATGACCAATGCTAAAGCCACTCTTTCAATATGTGGCAACTACATTTCAGCTTTTGGGAACACCTTACTCACATAATAGACAGGTCAATCTCTGTTTTCATCTTTTTTTTTTCAAAAGCAGGACACTAACTACTTTTGCTTCATTCCAAGATACATAAATAGTCGCTCCCTTGTTTCAGGCCTTGTTAATAAAGGAAGTTCCTACATGTACTTTTTTAACTCCTCAAAGGCTTTTTGAAACTTTTCTATCCATTTAAAATTCTTTCTGCCCCGTAGGGCTTTAAATAATGGCAGGTTTCACACGGCTGACTTAGACAATAAGCGGTTAAGTGTAGCAATCCCCTTTATTAGCCTTTGTTCTTTTCTCATAGTGGTCGAGGGCTTCATATAAAGGATGGCTAGGATTTTTTTGGGGTTAGCCTTAATTCCTTGATTGGTAATCATGAACCCTAGAAAATTTTTAGTATGTACTCCTAAAGAACATTTACTGAAATTTAACTTCATGTTAAACTTTCTCAGTACCCCAAAGACCTTTCTGATTATTTTTCATAAGGTTCTTCTTTTCTACACTTCAAAATCATATCGTTCACATAAGTATCCATGGTTTTGCCTAACAAATTATTAAAAGCCTTGTTCACCATTAGCTGGTAGGTGGCTCCAACATTCTTCAGTTTGAAAAGCATTACACAATAACAGAAGGTTCCATTATCATTAATGAAAGAGATTTTCTCTTTATCCTTGGGATGCATCATAATTTAGTGATATCATAAAAAGGCATCAAGGAAGCTAAAAAGCTCGTACCCAGATGTCTCGTCCACCAGCTTATTAATACGAGGTAAAAGCTAAAAGTCCTTAAGACATGCCTTGCTAACGTCAGTGAAGTCTACGCATATTCTCCACCTCTTATTGGTCTTCTTCGTCACATTTGCTAACCATTCAGGATAGTTAACCTCTCATAGAATCTGACTTCCAATAGTTTTTCAACCTCTTCATCAACGATTTGTTACCTTTCGAGGGTATAATTGCTCTTGTTATGCTTGACCGATGTAACATATAGCCAAACATTAAGTTGATGGCAAATAATCTCTGAATCAACACCAAGCATATCAGCCGGAGTTCAAGCGAAAACATCAAAAAATTTTAGAAGACATTTCACAATCTTCACTTTCTCTTCATTCAACATCCTACTTCCCGCATTCACCTTTTTCTAATCATCTCCTTTTATTAATTCTATAGATTCCACTTCTTTTATCGTCTTAAGCTTAAGTGGGTCAAATATGGTTAGAGTTTCTTTCCTCTGAATTGCCTTACACGTAGTAGATGAATTGTAGCAAGTTTTCACTTTCTTTTGGTCCTTTCGAACTTGTCCGACTCCATTGGGAGTTTAAAACTTCATAAGTAGGTAGTAAGAAGAAACCACAGCTCTCATGTCATTTAGGAATGGACGTCCCAAAATCATATTGTAAGTTACCGAGTTTGACTTGACCACCATAAAAAGAACTTGTCTGGTAACGTTCTTGAGACTTTTCCCTAGCGTAATAAGTAGTTGAACAGACCTCGACAACATTTACTTTCTCTTAAACAAAGCCATAAAGTGGAATGACTATTGGTTTTAGCCTATCTTCCAAAATTTTTATTTTCTAGAAATAGTTATAACTAATAAAGTTTACGAAACTTCTATTATCGACCTGAATAGTCCTAAAGGGTGTTTAGCCACTATTGTCGATATTACCATTGGGTCATCATGAGGGGTAATCACATCCCCTCTTTCGTTCGGTGTAAAAACAATCAGTTCTTCATCTCCAAATTCTCCATCATGGAGTTAACTTGGTATACTTGCCTAGCATACGACTTTCAAGACGATAAATAGCTTTTTGCCATAGAGTCCCCTCCCGAGATGATATTAATAGTCGGTTTCATTGGGTCATTATCATGTTATTTTTCTTCATCATCATTTCTCATTCTCTTTTTATTTTCCTCTGTGTTTCTCCTAATATCATCTCTCCTATCCCGTGGTCGGTTATTCCTCTTATATCAAGCTGGATAGCGAAATATCTCACTCCTCCAAATGAGCTTATCAATCTTCTTTTCTCAAGGAAGCTTCTCTAGCTGATTCATGAGCTCTCTACACTTTTTTGTTGCGTGTCCATTAGCAAAGTGAAAATTACAATAAGAATCTACATCTTTTCCAAGATTCCCAGCCACATTCTTCGGAAACTATAGCAAGCCTGTCCTCTCTATGGCTGCCAAAGTGGTTGCTTTGAGCTCACCAAGATTTGTATAATTATCATATTTGAGTTTATAAGCCTTATCAGGCTTGTCTAATCTTGAAGTATCTCTGTCAATAAGGCTCCTTTCATATTTTTCCCTTCCTTAGCATTTTTAGGCATACCATTCTCATCATTTCCTGTTGTATTATGTATTTATTTGCCTTTGAGAACAAATCTAAAACTGTTGTTGGTTGATCAAGAGACAGTGACTCTTGCAGATTTTCAGATTTGGTCCCCTCTAACATAGTCGCCATGGCAACACCTACTTACAAATCTCAAAGTTCCAATGTAGCATCTCTGAATTTGTCCACATAGCTTTTTAAAGACTATTTGGCCCTTTGTTTGATGGTAGACAAATAAGTGGCATCTTTTTTCTCTGGCTATTGATCATAAAAGCCTTCAAAAATTCCCCCTAAATTGATCAAAAGAAGATATTGACCCTTCTTTGAATCTGTTGAACCATTTCACTAAATGACATGTTAGGGTAAGCGAAAAGGTTCTAAACATGATTTCATCCTTCCAACCATGGAGGAGCATTAAGGATTCGTAATTTTGTATGTGATCATATGGATCCGTCTTCCCAGAATAGGTCAGTATTTGGGGCATTTTAAACTTACAGGGCAATGGCTTTTCCATTATTGTTATACTAAAGGGTATCATCCTCCTTTAGCTATCCTCTAAGGATACCAACCTTTTCTCTTCCAGAATTCTCTCCACTAGTTTCTTCACATCATCTGTCCTAGTGGCAGGGTAGGCTCTCACCTGTTCAAGGCTAGATGAACCTACTTGGTCATCATTAAGGACTACCTTTTCTTTTCCTTAAGCTTCAAGAACTGGGTTTCTATGAGCTCGATTCAGTACTTTTATCCCTAAATCCATTTTCGGGTTCTACGTGAAATCCATTCTAAAATCCAAAGGCTAAACACCTCTTGCCTTTTGGGACTGGTGCACTCCTATATTTGAGTGGGTAACTGATTCTCCCTTTGAGTTTGCCTTCGAGTGGGTAGCTAACTTTTCATCTGGGTCAAATCTTAAATCAGTGGTTGTGTACCCCTTTGGATCTGATCCTGAGTCAGCAGGTGAGTAACCTCTTGGGTCTGATCCTGAGTCAACGACAGAGTACCCCTTTAGGTCTAATCCTAAGTCAGTGGTTGAGTACCCCTCTAGGTCTGATCTTGAGTCAGCGGCTGAGTCTCCCTCTAAGTCATGAGATCACCCATTTCTATAGCTTGTCTTCATAGCTTGTTCCACTCATGAGATTTTAGACTTTCCGAGGAAGACTCATTTGTGAAAAAATACTAGCAAAATGATGTACCACGACTTTCAATGCCTGAGTGGTTTCCTCACTTCGTTTTCTTAAAGCCTCAAGTTCAATAAGAGGAACTGTGGGCACAAATTGCTCCCATCTCCCTTGGGTTTGTCGTTGAAAGCCATGGTTAAGGGAAACCACCAAACCCTCATCTCTATCATTCCTGCCTATAGCAGATTGTGTTCGTACCATCTTATCTAGAATATGGCTTTTTATAAGTGTTTTCCACAGATGGCACCAGATGTTGTTGCTCAAAACAATAATGATGTGATGCTAATATAAAAATCTTGATCATCGTGCTCTTTTACTAAGAACTCTAAAAGAAAAGAAAAGTCAGAGAGATTTAGGGGTTTATTCCCTGCGTGCCCACTCTGATACTTAAGTCAGTAAATGATCTGATCGAGTCTCAGTTAGAAAAAGAGTAATTATTTAAGTTTAGAATATACATGATGACTATTTATAGAGGTTACTTCATGTTTAATTATATCATTAACCTTGAGTTCTCAGCCTTCTGGCTGTTGGAGTTTATATGTAACCATTTGTGGTGGCTCTTGGACTTGTATTTAGGCCAAGCGCCTCAAATGCATAAAAGCTCTAAAGTTGGGTTAACTCATATATTGGTTTACCGACCAATATATGTCTGGCAATTGGGTCAGCCACTAGGCAGGCTTTGACCTAACGGCTGAATCAGCCATTGAGTCTCACATAACCCAACAGCTGAGTTAGCTGCTGACCTTTATTGACCCAATGGTCAAGTTATGCCTTTAGGTTTTGCCACATGTCATCATGCTAACATGGCTAGACATGAGGCGGGTTATGTGGGCCCTCACTCTTGGGTATGTGGATATTTCTTTATTATGCCACGTCTTTCATTTTGTTTCCTACAAGTTAGGTCTAATTTGAACCACTTACCTAGGTAATATCCATATCACTTGCTATTAGAGAAGCTGTGTTTTTTCTTCCTAAGCTTATTGCAGTTCTTGCTCCTTTCTCATCGAAAATGATTCAAGAAACGTTATTGGTTGGGTAAACTTTCCTCATTGGGTTTCATGGAAGTTGAGAAATGCCTATAATCATCTTTCTCAATTTTCCCATTTGATTAAGTTGGCAAGTATCACGTACGTTCCTATAGAAGCTAATTCTATTACTAACAGTTTTGCTATGGCTGGGGTCAACAAAATTGATGTTCTTCATGTTCATCTCTAATATTTTGTCTTCTGTTTGTTCCTTCTTGTTTTTTTTTTCCTTCTTTTTTTGGAACCCTTTACTTTGTTTTATCTTCTCTGATGTTTTTCCCGCTTTGTACATTTTCCTCCGCACTCACCTTATTTTCCTATCATCTATTATTACTATTTGTTTTAACAAGTCACCAAAAAAAAAAAAAAAGATTAGGTTTGAATAGATAATGTAAAAAAAAAAAAAAAAAGAACATAGTTTTTGTTCATAAACTACTATTTTTAAATTGTAATGTTTTAAATTCTTACAATAGTGGAGATATAATAAAGAGTAAAAAGACCATTTTAGCCAACCATTTTAAGAGTAACATAAGATTATTAATATTAGCTATGGGACTGACGTTGTGGGTACTAATACGTCCTTTAGACGTAATCAACTATCAAACTTAACTCTATAATGCAGACTATGATCTATACTTTTTTAAAAGTTCTAACTAGATTTAGGGTCTTTCGAAAGAAGGTAGGCTCAATCATGTGACCAATTGCATCTAGCCAATAAAAATTTGTGGTGACTCCATGTTGCACATTTAACAGTCGAGTAATTTATGACACTACTAATCATGCCATTATCCCTTTAGTTAATCTGATAAAAAAACATTATGCCTATTTCTTAAACCATAATTCTTCCCATATAGCACCCAAAAGCTCCATGCAAATTGGTGGTTGTCGAGACCAACAATAATAATTCTTACTCAAAAATAAATTAAAATTGTAGTATAAATGAGTAAGGTCGTTTTCCAAGAGATTTGTTAGATTTATCTTTCTGCAAAATATTTAAAAAGTAAAATGGGGATTTTGGAAAAATGAAAATAAAAATTAAATTAAAATCTAGGCAAGTAAAATCGCTATATAAAATATTTAGAGAAAATCAATATAATGAGAACATCCAACCAAAAGAATAATCTTAGAATGGGTTCAAGGAATTGATCATTGATGCAAAAATGAATTCTTTTAATCCTTACCAAATTGGTTATGGTTATTGGTACGACCTAACAACTTATCCCTCCTTACTTCTTCGATAATCAGGATACGATCTCTAATTATTTCTCTTATCAGTTAAAGAATCTTAAATACGATCTTAAGATTTAATTTACCAACAGCATTGAAACCTAGAGAGACTACCAATTCTAACCAACAAACACACATGTAAGTTCATTTAAGCTAGATTATATATCTTCTTAACATAGAATCGAAAACATATCTGTAATCAATTATGTTATTTACCACTTATATTAGAATGCCTAAACAATTACGGATTCAGATTTCTAATTGATGATATATTATCCTGACAATTGAACAAAGTGCCCTTTTTGCATAATCAATCAAAACAATAATTTAAATAAGAACAGAAGACATATAAATAATAAAGATATAAAAGAACAAGATTAAACTAATTAGATCTCACAATTCTTAAAGAACCCAAACTTTAATTATCCTTTGGCTATACCAAAAGTTTAGCAAGCCATAAGTTCAGAGAAAAATACAAAAGAAAAAATATAAAATTGTTTGTCTATGATAATGATCAAGATTCAGATTGAGATGCCTCTCCCTAGCTACTCTTAGTCTATAAATACTAAATATCCTAGCCCCAGAATCTGTTTCCAAAGAAAAGTTCTCTGATGAGTTTGATTACAATTAAACTTCTTTTCTTTTTTCACCACTTGCCAAAGACAGTAATTGCAAATTTCTTCCTTAATAATTAAAATCTTTCACTGGCCATCTTTAGATTGATTCAGTCAACTTCAGCTACAAGTGATAGATCTTGACTTGAATTCCAAGATTTCTTCTGATTTTGTGACTTGAGCAGAATTTGCAGCTTTTAATCCATTTTGTCCATTTTCCTTTATTCACAATACAAAATAGAAAATATAAGTCAAATCCAAAAATTAAGCATATAAAAGAATTTAAATTATGAAAAAATATGACAATTAATATGTCTAATATGCAACTTATCACAAATAACCATGAAGAACGCAAAACACGTACCATCATTCAATAAGATCCTTATATATAAAAACCTACTAATATATATATAGACACGTACACGTACTTGTTGTAAATAATATGTATTATATTCAGTGATGTAGTCATGTACTAAAAGTGGGATCAAATGACCCCACTGAAATTTAAAAAATCTTTTATAATACATTCTTTTTTTCTGTTACAAGGGAAATACTTGATAATTAGGAACGGGATAAGGTTGCTTGGATTTAAACACAGTCCTTACAATATATCATAACTTTTCTTTAACCAGTTTTTAATATAAGATAAATTATAAATTTATCTCGTAAAAATTAAATTTTGAGATAAATTGATCCCACTAAAATTAAAATTTAGGAATTAATAAATGATTTAGGATCAATGTATGATTAGTGCAAAATAGAGAAAACATAAAGAGTAGTTAAGACAAGAAAAATGTTAGTAATATTTATGCACTAGTTTTTTTTCTTTGCTTAAACTAATTTTGATTTTACCGATTGCCACTACAAGTATCTAATTTTTTATAAAGTTATTAGTACAAGAAAATTTACCATATATTCTAGTATGAAACATAATAAATCAATAAATTACGTCAAATAGATAAACCAATTAAATAACAAATGAACATATGATTGGATAAATCTAATATAAAATTGAGCTCAACCCATATATGATAGTACTTAAATATGAAACCTCAAAGTGTGAATATCTTTTCATTGCAATTAAATCAATATTTTATTAGTAATATATAAGAATTTTTTTCCAAAAATAAAAATAGTTAAAAGTTTGTTATCAAACTAATAGGATATAGTTTGTTGAATAATACTTTGATTACATATATGCATTAATATATTAAAGATATTTTCAAAATATAAAGACTCTCGACTACAATTGCAATAAGATGTCTTTATATTAAAGATTTTTTTAAATTATTATTTTCTATATTGATGGTAGAGTCCTTAAACTCCTCAAGTAAGACTTGATTGCTATTTGTTTATTTAATAATTGAATAATTTATTATTTTAATATATCTTAATGGATATACTATATATGTTAACTCTTAAACTTCATTTGTGAAATTTAAAATTTTACTTTCATATAAGATGATTATTATTTTATTTTTATTATTTGTACTTAATTTTTGTAATGGTATGTAATTATTTAAAGATTTTGTACGAAATATTTCATATTCATATATTTGTCTTTAAAATATAATTTTCAATCTTTTTAATATCTTTCCTTTTTATTTTCGCAAACTAAGAAATATAAAGTAAGAATTGATTGACAAGATATATAAAAAAAAATCCCATGTTAAAAAATGATATAATTTAAAAATAAAAAAAATTAATAACAAATAATTGTATTTTGACCCCACTAGATAATATTTCTGGTTAGGCCACTGATTATATCCATTTCTCTTTCTTTTCTTTTCTTTTCTTTGTTTTTGGTATTGGAGAATTTTATTTATTCCTTAAGTCGATTACGCATGCATGTAGGACATGTATACAGTAGAGAGGGGAAGTTCATGAGAAATAGATAAAGGCAGTAAAAGATGAGTAAAACCAAGCCTTTCTCTGGCCTTTGTTTTAACTATATCACGCTGAGGCATGTAATTGTTGCAAGAAAATAAACGTGAGCTAGCTACACGTAATAACAATTATTTCCAAGAGTAACCAAGAACCTCACGAGACTGCAACATACAGCATTAATTATTTCCCAACTAAGTCATCAGCCCACCACATTCCCAAATATATATATATACACATATATGGAGAAATCAAAGCAAACTACTTCATGTTAAAACAAATTAAGGAGAAACTTGTAGTTGAAGAATTATATGTACAAGAAACCTAGTTGAAATTAATAACATGTCTCATATAGCTGTGGAAAGAAATAGGAGAAGGCAAATGAATGAGCATCTCAAAGTTTTGCGTTCTTTAACCCCTTGTTTTTATATTAAAAGGGTATTTCTTCTTCGTCTTGGTTTCTTAATTTCTAGCTATTTCCGCTTTTTTCTGTCTTTTAACTTGGTTTTGTTTTTGATGTTTTAGGGTGACCAAGCATCGATCATAGGCGGTGTGATTGAGTTCATCAAGGAGTTGCATCAAGTGTTACAAGCTTTGGAGGCGAAGAAACAAAGGAAGAGTTTAAGCCCTAGCCCAGCTGGTACTCCAAGTCCAAAGCCTGTACTGCAGCTGCCTACGCAACCCGATCACAGCCTCTTTGGATTTGAAAGTGTAGGAGAAGTAGGTGCATGTTGCAACTCATCTGTTGCAGATGTTGAGGCAAGGATCTCTGGATCCAATGTTATCCTAAAAGTTATTTCCCGACGAATACCGGGTCAAATTCTCAAGATAATAGCTGTGCTGGAGAAATCTTCATTTGAGATTCTTCACCTCAACATCAGCAGCATGGAAGACACTGTTTTATACTCCTTTGTGGTCAAGGTATATCTATGATCATGAATCTCTTTCAGCTCTCAGTCTCTCACAAAGTAAGGATATATTGAATTATTGATTAGATAGAGAGAAAAAAAATGGAAGATTCAAAATATTAGTGAATCTGAAAAGGAGAACTTAATTTGGACAAATTAACAACTATTAAATAACTAATCAGCAGGCCGATTAAATTTTTCTATAGAGTATATACATTTATTTATTTTGCTTCTAAGATCTAAATTAACATGTTAATTTGAAGAAGAATTAATTGTAAATAGTAAACACCCGAGGGCACGCTAGCTGCAACCATTCTCTCAAGTGAAAAAAAAAATGAGAACAAAAAAAAGAAAAGCATGACTTGATTTTGAACCCTTCAAGATTCAAGCACGGAATGCATTATACATCAGAACTAGGGCACCAGACTCAGATATTTTTTGCTTAACTCAAGTCTGGCATTCTAATTAATCAAGATATATATTATCACTTAATTATAAGATGTTCTTATTAGGATAATTTACTGAGTAAATAATACGCCTGTAATATTGGGAAAGTTTTGAGAGAATTACTTTTTATTTTAACCATAGAAAATCATGTTTCATACAGTATTATTTCTATGCATATTCCAGTTCAAGTATACAATAGACACTATATTTTAGAGTTGCAGTTGATCGTAATATGATTGATTAATTTCCATATATATATATATATATATATATATATATATATATATATATATATATATTAATTATCTTATTTTTCAATATCTGTTTTTCTTTCTTTTTATTTTTTTTTTGTCAGATTGGTCTAGTATGTCAGCTGAGCTTGGAGGAACTTGCTGTTGAAATTCAGCAGAGCTTCTTCGTAGATCCTGTATTTCTGAAGGAGATATAGTTTTTGATAGTTAAAATGTTCGTGTTTTGTGCTCATACAAGAAATGAAACATAAATAATTTCGTTTCTTTTGGTTTAAACATAATTACTAGTAACGAGTACATATGAATGGAAAACAATTATTGATAAAAATCAAAGTTAAGAAAAATTAATTAATAAAACAATTCAGTCACAACGCACAACTTAGTTTCATTCATTATGTTGAATTAGAATAAACCATTGGGGTTTGATGGAAAGAAAAGAGAAAAAGAAATGAAAGAAAAAAAAAATTAAACGAAAGAAGAAAGAAATAAAAGAAAAAAAAAATGAAATGAAATACAAACGCAACGTGACAAGATATGATCATCTAAATGATGGCATGATGGATGTTGATGTAGCCTAATTATCCCACTTATGGAAGATAGAAAAAGTACCCTTATTAGAGAATAAAAGTTTTCTTTAATTTCAAATTCGCAAAAAACTCATCAATATATATATGGCTAGTCTGATTAAATTTTCGAGTATAGAGAAGTAATAACCTATGCAATTACAAAACCATAACATAATATTAATCATCCAATTAAAAATAAGAGGAAGCTTTTAAGAAGATGATTTCTAAGTCGGATATTGAGAATTTTCATTCACCACCTACCTTCGCGAGTCTGCTTTATGAATTCCTCTCGGCGGATGCTTGGTGACTGTGATTTATTTTTGAATGTGCCTTCATTCCATCTTTTCTTATTTAAAACAACTTTCAGGTATACTAGTAGGTTCTTTCAAACAAGTAATATAGAGAAACTGAAAGAGAACGAACAGAAAATCCATTGAGCGTCATAGTCTTATTTAATTGTGCAAATGATATTGTATGTTTCTAACTAATTTCCAGTTTTAAAATGTTGCTTACCTTACCCAAATAGAAAAATATACTTTCAAAATCTTCTGAAAAAAAAAATTACACTCAAAAAAGCCATCCTGATCACACTATTGACAATCACCATTCATCCAAACAAAGAGCTGACGGTAGCTACAGGGTAAAAATTTTACCGGGCTGCTGGCCCAAATCATACCCAAATAAGGCTAGGCTTGGTCTCAGTATCTCTTTGGAGACTTAACCAAATATCAGGTTGGTTTCGGATTTTCAGGCTTGTAGACCTTAAGAAGTAAGAATGAAGCCCCGATGAATGGACCATATAGCAATTCTCACAAGTTATTCAGTCTGAACACTGTGAGAGACGGTATTACACAAGTACTTGATATTGGGAAATATGTTTTAGTCTTTTTACCATATAGCAATAGTATACTTATAGCCAAGGAACAGTAATTTTCACTTCCTTTTTACATTGCTTTTATACACTTTAGTTCTTCTAGTAAAAATACTGCAAGAAGATTTGTTGCTAAGCGTACATTTCAATTACATGTTGTTAGCAACCCAAAGCCGCAAATAGATGGCCCTTTTTTCACCACTAGGTAGCAAGTATGGCAATATTTCAATCAAGCATCATTTAATTGTAGCTTATAATTAAAGGTATTTTTGTTTTTGTTTTTGGGTCCACCATTGAAGAACTTGATAGACATCCATATCAACGCAAGTATTCTACCTTCATACTTGCCAAGTTCACGGTATGTTTGGCTTGACTGTGTTTCTTTTTATTTTACCTTTCTTTCTGACCCACATTCAATTTTTATTGCTGTTTGGAAAATAATAAGTTTGGCAAAAGAGCTATAGGGCATGAGCCCACCTGAGTTTTTTTTTTTTTTTTTTTTGGATTCTAAAGGAAGATTTGTAAAAAAGAGATCAAACAAACAACTTTTTTATTTTAAAGAATAAATTCACTCCCCGACATCAAGATTTTCTCATTAGGTCAAACTCACATGAGCTTTGACATTTGAATAATTTGATTATGTCGAGTTATTATTTTTTGCTTTTGTTGTTAAAGCTTTGGAGCAAAGCAAGTGGCTTTTGGCCTTTTTTTTATTCTGTAATCTGTACCAATGTTCTTCCCTTTCGTCATACGTTGAAAGACAATTGTTGTCGAGCAATGTTGGAAAAAAAATAAGATCGAAATTTCAGTCAATTACCAAGAATGTCAATTTCTACAAGCGCTGAGAATCTTGTGA
Organism: Firmiana major; assembly: GCA_033439115.1. Taxonomy (NCBI): domain Eukaryota; kingdom Viridiplantae; phylum Streptophyta; class Magnoliopsida; order Malvales; family Malvaceae; genus Firmiana; species Firmiana major. The sequence goes on from CM065912.1 coordinate 7,642,495, forward strand.
AGGTTTCTAGAAAAGCTGAATTTAATTTATTATAACTAAAATAATGAATAATTTCTACAAAGCTTAACCAATCATTTAGGCCCATTTTAACGCCAATTATTGACCTTGGCTAATACTGTAGAGATGAAACTATTGCTTTGACATTCACCATGTTTAATTTGTCTTTTATTTCAATCAGTCATTGTTAATAAACCACTTTTTTGACATTCATGGAACCTAAGGGATAAATCATCACCATCATCATCATTATAAGAAAAGCTTAAACTACAAGATATAGAATAAACCTTACTTCTTATTTTCTCTTAACCGCAACTAATTTTTGACAAAGCTGATATTAATCCACGCCAGTTCATCATTTTTCAATATTTACTAATTCCAGTCACAAGAATATAAATATAGTTTGAATTTGATAGGAAATTACTATATTAAGAAATTATATTATTTTTTGTTCCTAGAAAATTTTGTTTATGAATAGGTATAAAGAATGAAAGAAGATTCAAACTTTAGATTTAGTACATTATAAGGATGAGTAATTTTGCTAAATAAAATTTGGGTTTGTTAGGAAAATGTGATTTGATATCTAAAAAAGCATGTTGGATAAAAAAAATTATGACCCAAAACCATTTTTGAAAAGAAATTAAATATCACATTATTTTTCTGTATACTAACATGGAATTTATTAACTACAGAAGTGAAATGGACAATAAATATGTATTTATTTAATAATTAATCATTTTTAGTTTTTCATAAATTTATCCTAATGAGATAATTATCAATCTTAACTAACACCCTGTTTATGCAATTTAAAAACTCAATCATTAGTCTAAGAATTTTTTTTATTAGTAATCCATTCTAAATCATAAAGAAAGGATACATCTAAATATCTCAATTTAAAAAAAAAAAGACAATAAGAGATCTAAATCTAAATTCAAAGGTTAATATTAATTATTTGAACCGCCTTAAAGGACAATTAAACTAGATGGAGACTCAAAAACTTGATACTAAGTTGAAAGAAGTGAAAATATATTTTTTTTTTCAAAATATTGAAAAAATATTTAAATTTTAAAATTGTCAATATTAAAATTTTTTTAAAAAAAATTACTCTCAACTCAAATAAATTTAATTTTAAATCATAAAATAATTAAAAAAATCATATATAACATATCCGGTACACAGATACAGAACAAATGAGCTTAAGCTTCCACACGCTTTTCTTACTCCAATCATGCAAATGACGTTAAAGATAAACAAGCCGACAACCCCATCTTTATTTCTCAATAATCAGACATTCAAAACAGAAAAATATAAATATTTTGAGTTTCACTTTTAATTAACTTTTTCAATATTTCGATTCTTAGAGTAAAAAAATCAATTATTAAATTCATCCGTCCTAGATGATAGTTTTAGGTTGGAGGTTTACTCGTGAATATAATATAATGCAACACATCTTATCTTAATTTCGATTAAAAAAATACTCAAAACTCGAACAAAAATAAATGACGTGCTCATCTTTGTTTTTAGCAAAAATATTCATCCGACTAGAAAAATACAACGAAGGGGAGGGGGCTGCTGCAATAAGAGGTGTGTAATAATGATGCGTGGATTCGTAATGGGTGGGACCCAATTCCCCGTTAACCCCGTCCGTACTGGATTCCCGCGGTCTTCGTCACAGGCTAACTGACAATTTTGCCGTTTATTAGCGTCCGTTATCTTTTTACTTTTTTTCTTTTTTGCCTTCTGCTGCTTCCTTCCTTGTCAATATTTACCTTGATTTTTATATTTTTTTCGTCGTCCATTTTTTTTTCTTCTTAATGGTTTTCACCGTTTTACTGCTTCAATTTAATGACTCGGCTCCGCTAGGCTCGGCCTTTCCGGCTAATGACTTTTCCCACTGGGCTCATTCGATATTCCACCTACTTTTTTTCAGTGTATTTTAGAAGATACTGGAGATTACAAAATCAAGCCAGCTTGTACAAATCTATACTAATTTTCGTATCACATATATTCAAAAATCTCTTCATGTCTTTTTTCGAAATGAAACATCCATTAATTAGAATCGAATTACAAATCATCAATGGAAAAGACCTCAACCACACAGATTGAGATCCAACCCAACAATTCACTCTTGTTAAAGCATGTGCAAGTTTGTTTGCAACACTACTAAATTAAAAAACACAAACATCTAAGGTGAAAGCCAACTTCTTAATATTTTATATTGATATTATATCCCCCCTCAAAAAAAAAAAAAAAAAGAATACTCCTTTTTGTTGATTTCATAATATCTTTAGTAATGCCACTCTCAATTTATCACAATTTTAAACTCCCTTTCTATCCCTAGCCCCCTACCCTCCCCCCCTCTTAAAAAAAAAAAAAAAAAAAAGACTCCCATTTTGTTGATTTCATTGTATCTATAGTAGAGCCACTCTCAATTATCACATTTTTAAACTCCTTTTCTATGGCTACTTTGAGCCCCCACTGGATAGCATACGCTTCAGCATACAGAAAGTTGTCCACTCTGTCTAGCCACTTGATTGCTAACACCACCACATTACTTGCAGTCGTGAGCCACTTTCCCTAGCCTTAATATTATGTCATTCCTTGAAAAGAAGGCATCCATATTGATCTTTATCAGCTCCCCTTAATGTACCAACCATCTTTGACCTAAGTTTTCTACTTCTGTATCATTTATAATCAGCCTTCCCGTTGATCCCACCTCAATTGCCATACTTCGAGCCTCAAACAAGAGAACCTTTGTTGTGCTATACTACCCCTCATGAAAACACTTGTTTCTGTTATCCCAAAGTAACCATAAAGCATATAAACCCATTTCCAAGCAATTTGTTTGCACAAAATTTTCAACAACCTCATTCCAAAACACTAGTATAGGGGAATTTAAATTCATTGAATCCATATGAACTATTTAACCTCCTTGTTTATACATTTTTGTAGTAAAATGACACTTCATAAAAAATATGGCTCCATGATTCCATACTTGCACCTCATATGGGATAACGCATGTTAACTGATAACCGTTTTTTCCTCAAAGCTTCAAATGTAGGTAGTATGCCGTGCGTGAGTCTCCAAATGAAAACTTTCACCTTTGAGATGACATTTGTTGTGCATTATGCCTCCAAACTAGAACTATCTATATCTTAGAGATAACTTACCTCGTTAACATCCTCATTGCTAATGCATATGTTGACTTTGCTGTAAACTGCCAGAGCATAATCTCATTCCAAATGAGAACATCTTTGTTGCTTTTCTCGTTCAACGGAGTTTGTATAACCTGATCCACATCATTAGTAGAGAACAGCTCTTTCACCATTTCCTCCCTCCACCTCATATTAATATGATTGATCAGTTTGCCCATTGTCAATATAGTTCACTGTGGATCATATAACACTTCTACCACATACATCGATGGTTTGTTCAACCACTCGTCTTTCCATACTTCAATGGAACTTCCATCTCCAGCCTTCCAGCGAGAGCCTTGCGATAGCACCTTCTATGCTTCTAGAAGACTATAACACAAATAAGATAGATGAATCATCCCTAGCTTTGCCTAAAGAAAAAAACAATTTGGAAAGTATCTAGCTTGAAAACCTTATGACATAGAGAATCTCATCTTGTACCACATGCCAACACTACATGGTTAATAAAGCTAGGTTGACTGCCTTAAAGTCTTCAAACCTCGATTGTTTGTCCATTTTCAAAAAACACAGATCATCCCATTTAATCTAGGAATTTTTCAGTGAGCCGAGCCATCTCCCTGCCAAAACCTTGCTGTAGGCATTAAAAAAATAATAATTAATTAGTATTATTAGTTAATTAAATTAAATATTTAATTAATTAATAATTTCTAATAAATTGGTGATAAATAAAAATTATCAACCAATTGTATTATCTCTAATTAAATTAAATTAATTAGAGATAAATCCTGGAGTGATCGAGTCCCTTTAGAACTCTCTACCATCAAGCATTATAAATAGAGAGCTCTTCCACACTCAGAAGACACACAGAGGAATTCAGTCAGAAGACACAGAAGAAGACAGTCAGAAGACTCAGAATACTCAGAAGAAGCAGACAGAAAGCGCTGAAGAAGAGAAGTCTCAACCTCCTCAGAGAATTGAAAGCCTGCAGAATACCGGCCGTTCTCCGATCAAGCCTTCTCTTCAGTCAAGTCTTTTCTTCAACAAAGCCGTCAGCAAATCTACAAGAGGACAACAAGTCACAGACCGTTCTCTCAACAATCAGCCGCATCGCTACAAATCCACGAGGAACCACAGACCGTTCTCTCAACGATTAGCCACACCGCTGCAAATTCAAGAGGAACAACAAGCCCCTTTGGCCGTTTCTCTCAATCAATCACTCTTTTCACTCCGTCGGGATCAAGCATCACGCCCTCGACAAGTGCAATCAGGAGACCGAATCAGAGGATCATAATTCTTTTTGTAAAGAATTCAAAACAGAGAATTGTACTCACACATAAATACAAAAATTGAATTTTATCACTAATTCGTGTTTTAATTTTTCAGACGCGAAAATTTGTGTATACAAATTTCTGGCACACCTAGTGGGACATCTCTGCCTCTCATCTCGCTCTCCATTATCAATCAAGATCAACCAATTGATCAGATCTATGGCTCCGAAGACTGCTGCACCAAGTCACGAATTCAACCCTGCTGCGACCATGCAACCTGGTTACACTGGACCGACGAATCATGCTAGAGTACGATATCTTGCAACACAAGGTCAAGACTTAATGGGGCCAATCAACAATGTTGCTCATCAGCCTGTCATCTCGATGGATCTTTTGGAATCTGCTTCGCAAGTACCAACAAAACAATCAGTGTCTACTCTCCAAACCATGTCTGCGATGGTTACTAATGCGACTACTCTAGAGGAAAGGATCTCTGAAATGGAGAGGATGATGTCGACCCTGCACAAGATAGTCGAAGAAAAGGATGCTGAAATGGTGATGTTGAAGAGTCGACTGGAAGCTCAATACGATGAAGAATCCAACGATAATCCAGCACCAAACAAACCAACTGCTGAAGCCGCTAAAAAACTGAAAGCAGTTCATGGTGCTGAAAACCCCGAAAATGGATCATCATCGATATCGGTTGGGTCTTTGTCTGTTCAACAACTACAAGAGATGATTGCAAATACCATCAAGGCTCAGTATGGTGGACGTCATCTAAGTCTTATTATGCATACATTAAACCGTATACGAGGAGAATTGATGATTTAAGGATGCCGGCAAATTATCAACCTCCTAAGTTCCAGCAGTTCGATGGGAAGGGAAATCCACGTCAACACGTGGCCCATTTTGTGGAGACGTGTAACAATGCAGGAACATACTGAGATCTTCTGGTTAAACAGTTTGTAAGGTCGCTGAAAGGAAATGCCTTTGAATGGTATACTGACTTGGAATCCGAGTCTATTGATAGCTGGGAACAACTTGAGAGGGAGTTTCTCAATCGTTTCTTTAGTACTCGCCGCACAATGAGTATGATAGAGCTAACTAATACCAAACAAAGGAAAGACGAACCTGTCGTCGACTACATCAATATATGGAGAGCGTTAAGTCTTGATTGCAAAGATAAGCTCTCTGAAATTTTTGTTGTTGAGATGTGCATCCAAGGTATACATTGGGAACTTCTTTACATTCTCCAAGGGATAAAGCCGCATACTTTCGAAGAATTGGCCACCCGTGCTCATGACATGGAGTTGAGTATTGCTCATTCTGGTAACAAAAGTTCTTCGATTCTTGATCCTAGGAGAGACAAGAAGGATTTCAAGAAGGTTGAGAGGCCTTTAAAGAGCACTGCTAAGGAGTCTCTGTTCGTTGAGGCTAAACCTTTAAAATTTTCCTCCAAAGGCACTAAAAAGGCTAAGGAAAATATCAGGCGGCCCCAAATGAAAAGTAAACAATGCCTGAGCTTCGAAGAAAAAGAAGCAAAGAAATATCCTTTCCCTGATTCAGATGTGCCTGACATGCTGGATCAACTCCTGAACCAGAAGCTGATTGAACTTCCAGAGTCCAAAAGGCCAGGAGAAAAGGGAAAAGTTACCGATCCAAAGTATTGTAAGTACCATGGCATCATTGGTTATCCCACTGAAAAATGTTTTGACCTGAAAGATCTGATAATGAAGCTAGTGAATGAGCGCAAGATTGAACTTGATATGGACGACATAGTAGAGTCAAATCATGCTACTTTCACTTCTTTGCCTACAAAAGGCATAACGTATCGACTGATTCAATTTGGCTGCTTGGAACCTGTTGTCCTGCCAGTTGCGGTAACAAGCTCAATTACTAGCTTTTTTAAAGATGTTGAATCTACTGCGGATGACGAAGAACAATGGACATTGATAACATGACGAAAATCACGAAAGCGATATGTCCGATCCGCAAACCTTCCTTTTCAAAAGGGAACTCAGCAGTTAAATAACTCGCATCCACGTTGGGGATAGAGGAAAACTATGAGGCATCCCCAATTCCAAAATTTTTTGGGGCAAAAGCCTCGAAAACAAATAACACTAGAAGAATTCTTTCCTAAAGGTTTTCTTAGGGAAGAACAAGTGAGTGTTGGTGTTCATACGGCTTCGTTTAAAGAGGAGTCAGAGGGAGAAAGCTCAAAGGCTATTAAGGCTCGAGGAGATGGTCAGACTGAAACAGTCCGGGAAGAATGCCTTAAAATCTTGAAAGGGATCTCTTCTCATCTTACCATCTACGAGTTGTTGCAGTATCCAAAGGCAACACGTGACGCGATTGCGCATGCTTTGGAAAACCCAAAAATTTACGCTGCACATCTTTCAACTCCCACGAAACCTGCTTCAGATGAGGGTTTTTGTGATTACTGCTTGACAACTCTTGCATTCACAGATGAGGATCTATTGTTAGGATCAAAACCCCACAATCGGCCACTTTATGTTTATGGATACATCCGAGAACAAAGAGTGAATCGTATGTTGGTCGATAATGGGTCTGCAGTTAATATCATGCCCAAGGCAACAATGGAGGAACTTGGCATAACAATTAATGAATTGTCAAAAAGTCGACTTTTGATCCAAGGTTTCAATCAAATGGAGCAACGTGCTTTGGGAATAATACGAGTGGATGTCGCGATCGGTGAATTAATGTCGAGTACAATCTTCCATGTCATCGACGCTAGAACTACATATAAGTTGTTGCTCGGGCGACCTTGGATTCATGCAAATGGCGTTGTACCTTCTACACTGCATCAATGTTTAAAGTTTTATCGAGACGGACCGAGAAAGGTTGATGCTGATTTAAAACCATTCAATGAGGTCGAGTCTCACTATGCTGATGCCAAGTTCTACTCAGAGAACTGTGATATAAAAGAAGTTTTACCCACTCAAATGCCAAGCACTGGAAAAATTGAAATTAAGGGTAAAAAGAAAATAGAGCCTAATGTGATGAAAGGGCCTTTAGATACATCCCTTGAAGGTGTTCCCAAGCTTACATTGGAAGATGTTGTAAAGGACAACCCAGTCAAATCTTCACCCAGTGAGGCAAAAGAAACTCCAGTTCTCCGCTATATTCCAAAGGCTCGTCGTAAGGAGGGTCAATCGCCATTCTTGGAATGCTCAGAAATTAATCAAGCAGAGTGTTCTCCTAACAGGGTAAGAGAAGACATAAAACTGTTGAAGGATGCTTGCACATTGCCTCTAACTAACATGGCTCATAGTCAAGCCAAGAAACCGTTGAAAGGGTTTGTTCGACCGTCCCAAGGCGCAATAGAACATGGGACCTTGCCTAAAGGTCGTACTGTTGAAAATTACGTTCCAAAGGCCTATAAACTGATCGCTAAAGCTGGGTTTGACTTTTCCAAGTCATCATCCATGAATGAGTTGCATGATGGGAAGACGACTGCAAAGTTGCAAGGGATCATTGAAACCCATCAAAAGCTGATAAACAAGTCGGATGGGAAACCTTTTCCAAAAGATGGATTAGGATGTGAATCCCAAAACCCGGTACGAATTTGTGTTGGCAGGAAAAATAAATTAGTCAGTACTCAACACATTTCGGTGGAGGTTACTGAAGAATGTGATGAGCCAAAAGCTTCTCCAACTCATCCTCCTCAAAACACTACTTGTGTGTCAGTATTCAATCGTTTGGGAACGTCAGCAACTCGTATTTTAGTGTTTGATAGGCTCAATGTCACTCACCCTGAGTTACATCAAGCATCCAGAAGACGCAATTCAGTTTTTGATAGATTGAATGCTTCAAGCAGTGAAGTGAAGCAAGAAGAAAGTCAAAACTGCACTGAATTGAAGGATGAAAAAGAAATTCGAAGCTCGATTCCATCTCGCATGAAGAGGCGTTTAGAGCTTGAAATCTCTGCAGAAGGGCCATTGAAAGTGCGACGTCATACTGTAGTGGACACCAGCTCATCAGTACATCTCAAAGAAGATCAAAAGTTTATTCAACATATCATGTAACCATCCAAGAAAGCGCAGAGGATGAATCATCAGAAGATGAGTCTGAAGAGCCATCTGAAATTGAAGAAGAAGAAGCTCCTGCTGCTTTAGAAGATGGGGGGCAAGCAACTGTCGACAGGCTGGAAGAGGTAAATCTTAGCACCTCGGATGCACCACGTCCTATATTTTTGAGTGCACTCCTTAGCCCAGAAGAAAAAGAAAAGTATGTCGCACTATTGTTAGAATACAAAGACGTCTTCACCTGGACATATAAAGAGATGCCCGGACTTGATCCGAAAGTTGCAGTTCATAACTTGGTTGTTCGAAAAGGAGTAAAGCCAATTAAACAGTCCCAAAGGCGCTATAGACCTGATCTTATCCCACTCATAGAAACCGAAGTCAACAAGTTAATCGATACAGGATTCATACGTGAAGTGAAATATCCATCTTGGATAGCTAATATAGTGCCAGTCAAAAAGAAGAATGGACAACTTCGCATCTGTGTCGACTTTCGCGATCTAAACAATGCATGCCCAAAAGATGACTTTCCACTACCCATCACCGAAATAATGGTCGATACTACTATAGGGCATGAGGCTTTGTCATTCATGGATGGATCATCTGGTTATAATCAGATTCGAATGGCACCAAAAGATGAAGAGCTAACCACATTTCGAACACCTAAGGGAATTTATTGCTATAAAGTAATGCCCTTTGGCTTGAAAAATGCTGGCGCAACTTATCAACATGCTATGCAGAGAATTTTTTATGACTTACTGCATAAAACAGTAGAATGTTATGTTGATGATCTTGTGGTCAAGTCAAAGAAAAGAAACGACCATTTAGAAAATCTTCGTTCAGTGTTTGATAGGTTGAGGAAGTACCAACTGAAGATGAACCCGCTGAAATGTGCCTTTGGAGTGACATCTGGGAAATTCCTTGGTTTTATTGTGAGACACCGAGGCATTGAAATAGATCAGTCCAAAATAGACGCTATCCAGAATATGCCAGAGCCCAAGAACTTAAAAGAGCTCCGAAGTCTTTAAGGTAAATTGGCATACATTCGAAGGTTTATTTCAAACCTAGCTGGAAGATGCCAACCATTCAGTCGACTAATGAAGAAGGACGTACCATTCGAGTGGGATGAATCCTGTAGCAATGCTTTTAATGCGATTAAGGAATACTTGCTTAATCCTCCAGTTTTGGGAGCACCAATTCATGGAAAGCCATTAGTCCTTTATATTGCTGCACAGGACAAGTCCTTAGGGGCATTACTCGCACAAGAAGATGAACAAAGGAAACAAAGGGCTTTATATTATTTAAGCCGAACACTTGTAGGGGCAGAATTAAACTACTCCCCTATTGAGAAAATGTGTCTTGCTTTGTTCTTCGCCTTTGATAAACTAAGACACTACATGCAAGCATACATCGTCCATTTAATAGCACGAGTAGATCCTGTGAAATATATTTTGTCTAGACCAGTTCTTTCTGGGAGATTGGCAAAGTGGGCGGTAATCCTTCAACAATATGACATTGTTTATGTTTCCCAAAAGGCGGTGAAGGGGCAAGCCTTGGCAGATTTTCTAGCAGATCATCCTATCCCATCTGATTAGAAATTGTCAGATGATTTACCCGATGAAGAAGTCCTTTTTGTCGACTTAAAGCCAAGCTGGAGGTTATTTTTTGACAGTGCTTCAAGACAAAGTGGAGCAGGAGTAGGGGCAATTCTCGTTAGCCCTTACAATCAAGTCTTGCCATATTCTTTTATCTTGAGCGAATTATGCTCTAATAATGTTGCTGAATATCAAGCACTTATTTTAGGCTTAGAAATGGCACTTGAAATGGGGATTAAAGACATCGAAGTGTATGGAGACTCTAAGCTGATAATACATCAACTCTTGGCAGAATATGAAGTCAAGAAAAAAGATTTGATTTCATATTTCAAATATACTAAACGGTTGATGGATAAGTTTGATTACATAACGTTGAAGCATATCCCAAGAGGTGAAAATCGGCAGGCAGATGCTTTGGCTAACTTGGCAACAACTTTGGCCATCAATGAAGATGAAAAGTTGAATGTTCCAATATGTTGCAGATGGATAGTACCTATACAAGGCATAGTTCATGAAGAAGTCAGTGCGATATCGGTATACACAATTGAAGTTGAAGATTGACGACAGCCTATTATTGATTATCTTCAGCATGGCAAACTTCTGAATGATTTACGTCACAAGTCTAAAGTGCGACGCAGAGCAACAAGGTTCATCTATTATAAAGATACCTTGTATCGTTGGTCATTTGATGGGCAATTCTTACGTTGCCTAGGAAGTGAGGAAGCCAAACAAGTGTTAGAAGAGGTTCATTCTGGAATCTATGGTGCACATCAATCTGGGTCGAAAATGCATTACAAGATCAAGAGAATGGGGTATTATTGGCCTACAATGGTGCAAGATGCTATAGATTTTGCAAAGAGATGTCAACCATGCCAGTTCCATGCCAATTACATACATCAGCCACCAGAGCCTCTTCATCCCACAGTTGCATCGTGGGCTTTCGATGGATGGGGTCTTGATCTTGTAGGACCATTGCCTAAGTCTTCAAGAGGACACTTATACATTCTGGCTACAACAGATTATTTCTCTAAGTGGGCAGAAGCGTTACCTTTCAGAGAGGTCAAGAAAGAACAAGTGGTAGAATTCATTCGTGTGCAGATCATCTATCGCTATGGAGTTCCTCGGTACATCATCACTGACAATGGCAAATAATTCTACAATAGCCTCATGGATAAATTGTGCGAGAAATTCAATTTCAAATAATACAATTCTTCCATGTATAATGCCCCAGCAAATGGCCTTGCAGAAGCATTCAACAAGACACTTTGTAATTTGTTGAAGAAAGTTGTTGCGAAGAGTAAAAGAGATTGGCATGAAAGAATCGGAGAAGCACTTTGGGCGTATCGCACTACATATTGAACACCCACGCAAGCTACTCCATATGCCCTTGTTTATGGTGTCGAAGCCATTCTTCTGTTGGAATGTCAAATTCCTACCTTAATAATTGCCATTCAAGAAGGCTTAACACAAGAGAGCAATGCCCAATTGCGCCTTCAAGAGCTTGAAGCGTTGGATGAAAGACGTCTGCAAGCACAACAACATCTTGAATGTTATCAAGCATGCCTCTCTAAAGCTTTTAACAAGAAAGTCCGCCCACGTTCCTTTCAAGTAGGAGATTTAGTGCTCGCCATGCGCAGGCCAATTAACTTTCATCATCATCTTGGTGATAAGCTTACTTCCTAGTGGGATGGACCTTATGTTGTGCAAGAAGTTTATACAAACAATGCTTACAAAATTGTTGACAGTGAAGGATTGCGAGTCGGCCCTATCAATGGGAAATTTTTGAAACGCTATTATGCGTGAAAGCTCCAATTTCTATGCACAACATCAAATAAAAAAAATAATGAAGCCTGCTAGATTGAAAACCCCATTGGGGCGGTCTAGGCAAAAGTTAAGGCAAAGCCTGCTAGATTGAAAACCCTCCCCATCGGGGCGGTCTAAGCAAAAGTTAAGACAAAGCCTGTTAGATTGAAAACCCCATCGGGGCGATTTAGGCAAAAATTAAGGCAGTTAAAAAACAAAGCCTGCTAGATTGAAAATCTCATTGGGGCGGTCTAGGCAAAAATTAAGGCAAAATAAAAAAAATAAATAAATGAACTACGTAATGACTTGATCCTTCTCTTAGAAGGTACGTAGGCAGCTTAGGAAACCCATCCATCCTAAGTTCAGTCACACCAAATAAAAAAAAATCATCATTGTAATGATTAAAATCCTATATGACATAGATGAAATGCTGAAAATGTCTATTACAAATGAAATAAAATAAAATGCTCAAGCAATATCTAGGACTTGCTGCTCCAACTGTCGACCAAAGAGTCTCGATGAGTCTGCAATGCTCTCCTAAGCTCTTCAATGTTCTCCATGTCTTCATCAGCAATGGAAACTGTGGCCTCTAATTCAGTCATCAGCTTTTCAAAGGAAGCAATTTTATCATTGGCCTTGCTTACTTCAACAACTCGAGCATCCAAATCAGTCTTCGCCTTCAATTCCTCCTTTCGAATTAAATGCAACTTCTCTTCTAGTGCAGCACGTTCATCTTGCAAAACTTGAAGCTTTGTGGCTTGTGCTTCATAATGTTGTTGCTTCGACGTCAATGAAGACTTAGCACATTCCAGCTGTTCTGTTACTTCCTCCTTCTTCCTTTCTAAAGTTTTTTGAGAAAGACGACCATCAAGTTCTTTCTCAAGGCACAACAATGCCTTCACCTCCCCAACATAGGAGTCAACAATTTTTTTTAAGGAAGTCGAATCACTATGCAAACTTTCAATGCCTGAATAAACAGTGGAAGCATCTTCGTAAAGCTTGCTAACTTGAGAAAAAAGAGGCATCTCTGAGTCGAAGTAAGAAATTATGTCCGATACCTTTAATAGCTTTTTCAAAAATCTTGGAAGAATACTTGCCAGGATGATAAGTCGAAACAGAGATAGTATCTCGTTCAAGAGAGTGATTAATTGGCAACTGGGGTGGATCCTGATTAGGAAGTTTATTCCCAACTGGGTCGTCACCTCGAGCTCTCTTAGTCGATGAATTGATTGAAATAGACTTAGAGCTACCCTTGGTTGAAGATGTGGAGCCTATTTTAGCAGACAACTGTTTCACTTGGTTTCGAACTTTACCAACATCACTTACAGATTCCTCACTTTTTGAAGGCTCATCATCGGGCATGATGTTTTTAACCTGGTCAACAGTGTTTTTATTTAACATCTCTGTAAGAGGAATCGCATCATCACCGGTCGAATCAACAACTTCTTCCTGTGCAATCGAAATCCTCTTCTCAAACTCCTCGCGATCAGTTTCAGGACATCTCCTCTTTAAGGAAAGACGAAGCCTACCATGACAAGATTTCTTAGGGGAACCAACCCTTGTTACTTGACTTGAAATCTTTGGTTGCTCGGAGACCATCACTTTTCTTTTCAAAGAAGATCTCACACCTCTCCTAAGCCTTCTGGGATTGCATCTGTCACTATCATGATCACTGATAGGTTCCACAGGTCTATCACTACAATCATCACACTGACGAGGTTGTTCATCTCTGACAACGAGAGCCTCTATCCCATCCACAGCAGGGGTTAAAGGACCTTTGCTTTGTTCAAATTGCCCCATGTCAAGGCGTTGCGTCATGGTAACATCATCAATATCTTCAGCCTCAAGGTCAGTAGTCTCAATCAAAGGTTGCACTTGCTTCGATAATCTTTCTTTACAAGAGCTAGAAGAAGCAAGTCTGAAATTAGTACTTGTACTATCTTTCAAGATGGGTATACTAGTACGATAGTAATCTCTTATTGACCTTGCCACCATACAAAGAATTTTCTTTTTACAAACAAGTGTTCATTGGTACTACTCCATTTAAGAATAGTCACTTCACAGCTTTGACCTCTGAACACGCTACATTGCCAATAGCGCAACAACCCTCTCAAACTGGCAGTTCTAATAGCAGTTGTCAAAGATCCCGGAACATCTTGACAGTATCCAAATTGCCTTGCAAAGCGATGAGGACTATATGATTCTACCAAGTGAAAATTGCCTCTTCGTAAAGTCAAAAATGAAAATCGAAGGCTGACCAAGTATTCAAAATCATCGATCTTAAGTCGGTTCCCTGGAGTGTCCAAGAGTTTAGTCTTACAAGTGTCAAATATGCTAGTGGCTTGCCAATCTATGCTAAGTAATTGTTGAATAATTTCTCGACTTTTGACCTCACCATAAGATTTGTGACCAAAAGATCCCTCGTACTTGCACATTTTAGGTCTTCTTTGTGCTCTATTTGATTCAGGATGAGTCCCAAAGTAAGATGCCATCCACACATGCACAAAATGCCAAGGAAGAGCAACATTGCATTGACCAGGACCATCAATGCAAGTAGCAATTTGATTCAATCCATTGTATATGCTTGCCAAGACAGGAATAGCAAGATTAAATCGGGTACCTTTTGTTATGAAAGAAGCCACTTTGAAAGTCTTAGGCCGAACTACATCACCACGGGTACTCGGAAGAATAAAAGAGCATAACCAGACTGATAAGAATGCGGCTAAGAACACCTCATCTCTATCAACATCAAGAACACCTAGATCAAGGAAAACTTCATTTTCCTTTCTAGTACGAAGTCAGTGTCTGAAACGATCATCAGGAGTATATAGAGAATTTTTCTTGCCTTTGATCGTGATCGAATCATAAGGATCATTGTATTTGCTTTTGCCTCGAAACCAAAATCTCACCCAAGCAAAAGCAGAAACTTCATTGCTTTTCGAAGCCCCATGATCCTCCTGTAGCCTGATGAGGTGATATGCAAGAAAAAGGTATCGACAACTGACCGGAAGAATGGGACATGAAGATTCATCAAGACCAGTTATTTCTTCTAAACTGGGGGCAACCTCATCGTAAAACTCTCCAATAATAGGAAAGCCTCCTAAAACCTTCAGATCCCACAATGAAATAGAAATCTCCCCACGATAAGATAAAAATGTATTGGTGGCTGGACACCAAGCTTCGTACAAGGCATGAATCATATTTCGACATTGGTCATAAACAAACAGCGAAGCGAAGATCGATTCATAGACGCCCGCTTGCTCTAAAGTCTGTTTGTGCTGACTCAAAATAAGCTCTGACCATTCCCAATATCTAGGAGGAGGAACAAATTCTCCACGTGGTTGAAAGCCATGCCAAGAAACTTCGCGTCTATAAATACGATGGCCCAAAGTGGTGAGGGCAGTGTACTTGACGCTCTCTTCATGGTGACTATCTTGCAACTTCAGCACGGTCTTAAAGGCACCCTTTTGAGTAGTGTGAGAATTGCAAGGAAATACCTCATCGACCTCTTCAGAAGTCCAGACATCCAAATGGTAAAGAGTTGCCACATCGGAATCCCAGTTATTTGCATTACTACCAATAGCTGGAGTGTGAATTAAACACCTAGTAGCTTTCTTTATATCCTCATTGGACTTATTTCGGATAAGTAGAAAGTCACGTAGACGACCTTTATACTCCTCTTGAGTCTTTGAAAAAAAAGGTCTACCCTTAACTTCATCCTGGTAATGCTTGACAGTAGATGGTCTTGGAAGGCGATATGAAAGAAATTCGTCCATGACTACATAAAAAAAAAAAAAGGTAAGAAAGGAGGATCAAATAAAAATTCAAAAAAAAAAAGAAGAAAAAAAATCAATCAAAAAAAATTCAACAAAAACCAGCCAGAAAGCCAGGTGGGGCCGTAGAAAGATCTGTTTTTTTTTTTCTTTCATAATTGCTTTTAAAAATATCGTTTTCACAATCACAGACTCACTAGTCAGTAGCAACTGGCAACTTCGAAGAGTTGCGAATCTGGCAGATGGTCAAAGGCTCAAAGCCAACACCATTCATAGAATATACAAGTATAAAACAAATCCAATAATAGCGTATCTTCATTTCTCCATCTGAACTCTCCGCTCCACTTCTGCTACTCCTCCCTTCCATCACCCGGAGCTCACATTTCAATCTCAGATCCAAGAAAGGTTTAGAATTTACACCCAGCAAAGAAAGGCGGAAGAAAATGCCAAAACTATCTAGCGCTCTCTATCTCTGTCTACGTTCTCTTGTTTTCATCATCACATTCTCGAAACTTTTGTTTGCAGCAAATTCTAGAACATGTCCAGCAGATGTGCGAGTACTCAAAGATCTAAAAAATGGGGTGGACCCCGATCCATAGCTTCCGGATCTTGTTTGAGCTCATGGGATTTCTCCTTGGATCCATGTGACAACATCTTCACTGACCATTTTACTTGCGGGCTTAGGTGTGATAGAATCGTCTCTGGTTCTGCTCGAGTCACAGAGATCACTCTTGATCTTGTTGGTTACTCCGGTTCACTCAACTCAACTTCATGGAACCTTCCTTATCTACAGACCTTGGACATCTCCGACAATTCGTTCTCTGGCTCAATTCCTGACTCCTTGTCCAATTTAACACGTTTACGTTGACTTTGTCTATCTGGGAACTCACTGGCCGGTCTAACTCTCGACGCCGTTTTGGGAAACGCCAAACCGTCGACACCGCCGTCGAACTAGAACCCTACGCTGCTGGATATTGTACGAGACGATAGGTCTAACAAGGACAAAAGGAGTTGGAAAGTATTTCGGGATAAGCTCCGACTAAAACGAGCTGGTCTGCTTGGACCTCCCGATTCCTATCTCTGCTTTCGGTGTTAATGTTCATAGTAACAGATCCCAATTCTCCCGGCGGGGTTTCGTTTCGTTCTAACTCGGCCAACTCGACCCATGTTGAGGATGGTGGTGTGAACTCTCGGATGCAATTGGCTCGAAGGGGTTCTGTACGATTCAGGCACAATCCGACTCAGACAGATTACGATGATTTGACGGATGTCAGTCTGCAGAGCGATGTTCCACCGTCGAGAAGCTTCAGGCCATAAATGGCCCGCCATAAGTCGACTCGTGCTCCTGCCTTCGGAAACGACGTTGACAGCAGCGACGACGACGGCTCTCCTGGGACGCGTGATGGATCGCACCAATTGGCGGGGGAGAGGGCATTGTCCACGAGAGAAGCAGTTGCTGCATAGGAAGCAGCGAAAGCGACAGCAGCAGCTGCAGCCACCGCGGAACAAGCAGCGGTAGAAGCAGCAGCAGAAAAAAATAATGCTTCGCCAACGGGTGCGGCAGAGGAGCCGGTGACGATGTCATTGATGGATTTATTGGGGGAAACGGGATACATGATGGGCGTACGAAGAATTGTCGGTTTCATCATCTTCTGCATAAAATCATTCTCTCGAAATCTCATGAGGTAGAGAACTAGCTGCTGTATTGAAAAGCTAAGCGCCGCGATGAAGATGACAAAACAGAGAATTGCTGCTATGGCCAGTATTGAAGATGGAAGCAGAATCAATTTCAGAGCAGGAACCGGGAACGATGGTGATAGAGGCAGAGAGCTAGTTACTGTGATAGAAAGCTAGCGGCTGACAGAGAGCTAGCTGCTGTGATGAAGAGCTAGCAGGGAAGCGTGACGAAGTAAGGCGCTGCATAGACTCGGGGAAGATGGTGGTTGCAGCGATGGCACGGTATAATAACAAAATTCAAGCATGCAAAATAACAATATAGATGGCCACATAACAATAATTCAAATATCAACATACAAATGATTTATCATGGGTGTGCGAGCATACATTCACAAAAAAAGAAAAAGAAAAAAAGAAAAAAGAGTCTTACCTAATGATCTGCAGAATTGATCTGAGCTGCTTGAAATTTGTGAAGAGGAGTTATGATTATCAGTCAATAGATATAGTTTGACAGAAGAATTTAAGATGAACTCTAACTGAAGAGATGTAATTGTAATTTGTTTCTTTAGTTCAATTTGTGTTGAAAATAAACACAAAATTCAATATATATATATATATATAGCACAAAAAAAAATATATATTGTGCTATTAAAAAAAAAATCAAGGAATTTTGTCATAGCACGCATGCTCTTGACATTGATGGACTTCAAGTACCATACGTACTTCATGCCTAGCATACGCACGTCCGTATCTTGAAGTGGGGGCATTTGTAGGTATTAAAAAAATAATAATTAATTAGTATTATTAGTTAATTAAATTAAATATTTAATTAATTAAAATTTCTAATAAATTGGTGATAAATAAAAATTATCAACCAATTGTATTATCTCTAATTAAATTAAATTAATTAGAGATAAATCCTGCAGTGATCGAGTCCCTTTAGAACTCTCTACCATCAAGCATTATAAATAGAGAGCTCTTCCACACTCAGAAGACACACAGAGGAATTCAGTCAGAAGACATAGAAGAAGACAGTCTAAAGACTCAAAATACTCAGAAGAAGCAGACGGAAAGCGTTGAAAAAGAGAAGTCTCAGCCTCCTCAGAGAATTGAAAGCCTGCAGAATACCAGCCGTTCTCCGATCAAGCCTTCTCTTCAGTCAAGTCTTTTCTTCAACAAAGCCGTCAGCAAATCTACAAGAGGACAACAAGTCACAGACTGTTCTCTCAACAATCAGCCGCACCGCTACAATTCCACGAGGAACCACAGACCGTTCTCTCAGCGATCAGCCACACCGCTGCAAATTCAAGAGGAACAACAAGCCCCTTTGGCCGTTTCTCTCAATCAATCACTCTTTTCACTCCGTCGGGATCAAGCGTCACGCCCTCGACAAGTGCAATCAGGAGACCGAATCAGAGGATCATAATTCTTTTTGTAAAGAATTCAAAACAGAGAATTGTACTCACACATAAATACAAAAATTGAATTTTATCACTAATTCGTGTTTTAATTTTTCAGACGCGAAAATTTGTGTATACACTTGCATTCAACATATTTAACTAATGAATAAAACCCATAAGAATATTAAAAAAAAATCTTATTATATATATGGATATGATTATGACATATTATGACATAGCCTGAATTAAAACCACCCTCTTTACATTAGACAACAAGCAGCCTCGCCAACCTTGTAGCTTTCTCCAGACCTTGTCTCTTAAGGATCTCAGCACTGTACCTTATTTCTCTTTATGATCATTGGCATTCCTAGGTAAGTGTTATTGTCCATTACATTTTGGATCCATAAGAACTGCATTTTATCTGTCTTTACATCTGACTTTGTATTGGCACTAAAAAATACAACTAACTTTCTTATATTCACCACCTGCCTTGTTGCCTTCTTATACTAATGTAGCAATTGGAAAACCTTAGTACACACTCTTAATTTGCATTTATAAACAGTAAATTATCATTTGCAAAAAGGAGATGAGATACTCTCAGTGCACCTCCTCTTATTGCTATACCATGTAACGAACCATTCCTCATCTCATCATGTAATAAACTAGAAAGGCCTTCCGCACATAACAAAAATAAATACCGAGATAAACTGTTGGACGTGGGACGCCCATAACTGGTGTCCCCATGTCCAACATGAAAAATTGCCTTGGGCAGTTTAAAAGCAAAATGAAAAAAAAAAAGTATATAGATCCGAGAAAAAAAAAACAAGAGAAAGAAGAGAAGAAGAAAAAAAAGAATAATAGTATTCTTTATTTTTGTACTTTGCAATTGTTAAGGATTTAAGCTGTGAAATGTGCATAACTTTCGCTGTGTGATTTTGTGTCTGACTAGTGAATCAAGCAAACAATTTCATTTGAAACTGTAAGTATTTAAATTCCGCAAATTATTGTTCGTAAATTGTATGTTCAATCATATACATAATTGTTTTCGATAAGAGGATTGTGAATATGATATTGTACGTAGTATATGGTTGACGTATGATATTTTTCACTATTGGTATCAGAGTCAAGTTGCTTGATTTCTGGTATAAAAAAAAATGCATGTTGTTGTTATTTCGTGTAGAACAATTGAAAAACATAATTAATACGCGATATCATTGGAGATCACACAAATGTGTGTGATTTATTCAAAATTGTTGCAAATGTGTATAGGATATTTCAACAATTTAAAAAATTGTAAATCCTGCATTAGCATGAGGAGTCCATATAGCACAAGGATGATTAAAATTCGTTTTTAATCGCTACGAGACTTGTGTTATATATATGTGTTCATTATTTTTTCTGTATTTGTTACAAAGAATCATGTCGATCATGATGAGGACTCCTAGGACTATTAGGATAGAGCCTCAGTATTGCAGAGCTATGAAATTGCTAAATGAACTAACCAATTATCGGATGGATCCTAATGATGATATGGAGAGACATACCATTATAGTTAATAAAAAAATACAATAGTCTATATGGAGTGGCAGTTTACATTTGAGGAGTGACTATAACAAATACCTCATGTTAAGGAGTACGTTGATCACTCCAAGTCAAAAGGGTCTTTTAGATGATCTTTGAAAACAAAATCTAAAACTTAATTATGCAATGTTAGTGACAAATTTTTTGAAAGAATATATGAAGATAAGGGCAAGAAGGACTACAACCCTCTCAATTAATACTAGCCTTTGCAAAGGGAAATACAAAGTTCCCGGTACTCCATGGTTTTCAGATTTAGAGTTTAAAGTGTCTAAAAAATTTAAAGAATCTATTCTAGTAATTAGAAAAATAATTCATAGGAACTAGTTTTATTTTATTTTATTATGTTGTTATTTGACTATGTTTGAACAAATATTGTTATTTTAAAAGACTTGTTTATGTAAATATTTTTATTATTTTTATGCAATCAATATATGTTATTATTTGTATATATATAGTTGATTTATTTGCGGTGGGAGTTCTAAGGTATTTTAATAAAAAAAATTGTAATTACCTTAGAATAATAAATTTTGCACAATAAAATTAATTGGTGATAATTAAACACATCGAATTGGAGGATGATTGTGAAACTTGGTGAACTTTTGATTCCATGACATGTGAATAATTATCATTAATTTAATTTTGAAATTGTGGCAAAATGGATGTGTGTAATGCTAGGCACTAATTAAGTGCATAGGGTTTAGGGGTTTAGGGTTTTATTTTAAACTTTCATAGCACTGGTTTAAATTTGTGTTTGGAAACGAATTATTATGGTTCTGGATATTTATTGGATGGTTATATTGTAATGGATGTTGACTACACTTTAAGTGGTGATATGTGTAGTAATAGTTTTTTCCTTGTTATATCTTCTGATGTTGATGTAAATGTTTGGCATGCTAGACTAGGCCATATTAGGCAACAAAGAATGGATAGATTAGCTAAAGAGGGATTACTAGGCCCTATAGAAAAAGTTAATTTATCGACATGTGAAAGTTGTCTAGCGAGAAAAATGACAAGAAAATCATTTGGCAAAGGAACTAGAGCTGAAATTCCATTGCAATTGATTCATTTCGATATTTGTGGCTCAATGAATGTAAGGTTACGAAGTGGATGTGTATATTTCTTGACATTCATTAATGATTACACACGTTTCGGATTTGTCTATTTGATCTCTCATAAATCTAAAGCTTTAGAATGCTTTAGAAAATATGTGAATTTTATGGATAATCAATTAGATAAAAATGTTAAAGCGTTAAGAACAGACCGTGGACGTGAGTACTTATCTGAACAATTCAGATTTTTATGTGATGAAAAAGAAATCGATAGGCAGTTGACCATTCTAAGAACTCCACAACAAAACGGTGTTGCGGAGAGAAGAAATAGAACCCTTTTGGAAATGGTTAGGTCCATGATGACCTAAGCAAATTTTTCAATCACCTTTTGGGGTGATGCATTATTAACAGCTGCCTACATACTCAATCGAGTACCCTCCAAGTGAGTTGCATCCACTCCCTATGAATTATGGACGAGAAGAAAACCTGATCTTAGTAATCTAAGACCTTGGGGTTGTGCTGCCTATGTTCATGAGCCTGCTCATCAACATGGCCAAGTTAGGTCCAAGAGGAAAAAAGAGCATATTTGTAAGATACTTTGAACATTCAAAGGGATATGTGTTAATTGGTAAACAAACAAGTTGGAGTGTAATTGAATTTGAATCTCGGGATGCTACTTTTCTAGAAAATGATTTTTCAAATAGAGGTGAGATAAATCAGGAAAAATCTCTTTATGAGATTCAAGATCCAAATGATTTGATTGTTGCAAATCGTTTAATGCATATACCTGATAATGAACAAACAGTATCTCATCCAAGTGGGAGCATGACAAAATATGATGAATTTGTTTCACAAGAATCACAAGTCAGGCGTAGTAATCGTGAAAAAGTTCCTCAACGTCGTTTTGACATAGAGGGAGAAGCTTTCATGATTACCCCACAAGATGAAGAAGAGCCAAAAAATATTCATGAGGCTCTTTCTTGTATGCAAAAGAAAAGTGGATGAAAGCAATGGAAGAAGAAATGGAGTCTATGAGATCAAATAATGTTTGGGAATTGATTGATCTTCCAAAAGGATGCAAAGTAATTTGGAACAAGTGGGTTCTCAAAATTAAGCATAAGTTAGATGGGACAACTGAAAAATATAAGACTCGTCTAGTAGCTAAGGGGTATACTCAACAAGAGGGAGTTTATTATGAAGAAACATTATCTCTTGTTGTAAGATTTACCTCAATACGCTTGATTCTAGCCATAGTTGCAAGGTTAGATTTGGAGTTACATCAAATGGATGTAAAAACTGCTTTTCTAAACGGAGAACTAGAAGAGAAAATCTATATGGAACAACCTATAGGTTTCATTAAAAAAAGTCAAGAACACAAAGTGTGTAGACTATTAAGATCAAATTATGGTCTTAAACAATCTTCCAGGCAGTTGTATATTAGATTTCATCAAGCGATAATTTCTTATGATTTTATCATGATTGATGAAGACCACTGCGTGTATGTCAAAAGGCCCAAAGACAAGTTTGTAATATTGTCACTTTATGTGGATGACATACTATTGGCTGGAAATGACAAGGAGTATATTATTACAATGAAAAATTGGTTGTCCTCAAATTTTGAAATGAAGGACATGGGCGAAGCAGCTTACATACTTGGTGTTAAAATTGAAAGGGATCGTTCCAAGAAATTGTTAGCTCTTTCATAAGAGCAATATATAAAGAAAATTCTTGAACGATTCCACATGCAAGATTGCAAGCCAATAGATACTCCTATTGCTATAGGCGGAGGCTTAAGTCAAAGAATGTATCCTAAGACTCCTCAAGAAAAGGAACAAATGACAAGAGTTCCTTATTCGAGTGCTATTGGAAGCCTTATGTACGTTATGATGTGCACAAGGCTAGATATTTGTTATGCAGTTGGAATGGTAAGCAGGTACCAATCCAATCCAGGACAACTCCATTGGAAAGCCGTTAAAAGGATATTAAGGTATCTTAAAGGCACTACAAATTATTCATTGTGCTATCATGGAAGTGATCTGCATTTGATTGGCTATACAGACGCTGATTGGGGAGGAGATTTAGATGAAAGAAAATGTACCTCGAGCTATGTTTTCTTACTGAATAATGGGGCAATCTCATGGAGTAGTAAGAAACAGACGTGTCTAGCTCTTTCCACAATGGAAGCTGAATTTGTAGCATTTTCAGCAGCAGTGCAAGAGGCTGTTGGGCTCAAAAGATTTTTGAATCACTTAGAATTTAATTATTGTTTGCTCAACCGAGAGGGGGGTGAATCAGTTTTATAGTCTAAATGCTAAATTTAAGCTTAATTGAATTTAATTGCAAGTAATCAAATAATAAGCAATAGACTATAGTGCAGTAAATTAAAGGAGATAAGAGAGAGAAGTAGCAAACTCAACAATTTATTGAGTTTTGGCCAATCGCTTACCTACGTCCTCTCTTCTTGACCTTCTTGTCAAGAGTTTTCTTTCACTATCACAATAGTTGATACAACCTCCTTTTTAAGGTTAAGGAATAACCTCTCTACCCCTTTTTACAAAGATATATATTCACCTCTTACACAATTCTCTCACAGAGGAACTCTCCTCTTTTCTTTTGGATTAAGAGTGAATACAAATAAGAACTTCTCTTTTGTGGGTAGGAAGAATAACTTTCACTCAAGCTATTTAAGACAATACAATAAATATGATGTTGAAGACAAAGGGAATGTTGAGGAATGATCTCTTGAGAATATTCAGAATTTTTAGCACAAGTCTCTTATCTCCAGTGTCTTCAATGCTAGGTTTTTATACAGCAAGATGGTAGGTGAAGCATTTAATGCAGTTTTTCCCGTTAAAGATTTTGCAGAGAGAGCCGTTGGGAACCTCCAGTAGAGTACCAGATCGATCTTCCATCATGACCAGATCGATCTTCTAATTTAAATTATTTCAATTACAAAGCAACTTAAAGCAAGGAGATCGATCTCATATTTGTAGAGATCAATCTTATAATTTGTAAAATGTTAGTGAAGATTGATCTGTCGAACCATCAGATCGATCTTCTAAACTCTTTGTTTGAAGTAAGATCGATCTCCAGATCGATCTATCAAGCATTCTCGTAGAGGGGAGATCGATCTCTAATCACCCTAGATCGATCTCATAAACTCTCTGACTTTGAGGAGATCGATCTCTATCCATATGAGATCGATCTCATAAGCTCTCTATTTGAACATAGATCGATCTATAGATCGATCTAAGACCTTTAATCTCTGCCTTAGAGGAGATCGATCTCTTCCTATACCAGATCGATCTCATACGCATTTTGTAAGTCAAAGATCGATTTCATAACCCTTAGAGATCGATCTCTTCTTCCTTAACATCCTATACATGTTCTTTAAGTCTTTAATCATTAATCAGATCGATCTCATATTCTCATGAGATCGATCTCTCATACTTAAAAACTCAGGAGATCGATCTCTCATCTCATGAGATTGATCTCTCAACCTTTAACACCCAGTTTCTGGCAATGACTTGTATCTCAATATATTCTAATTAACCTCTTAACGTGTTTTAAACATTTCTAGATTTATAATATCCATTATTGAATTACTGTTTTGTCATTTCAAAATATATTAACTTAACAATTATGATGAATCAAACTCAGTGTTAGTGAATTGTGATAGTCAAGCAGCAATTGCATTCACTAAAGATCCCAAATATCATTCAAAAACCAAACATATAGATACCAAGTATAATTTTATTAGAGACATGGTTGCACGAAAGGAAGTCAACATGCAGTACATCTCTACGCATAAGATGATTACAGATTCATTTACAAAGCCAATACCTAGAGATGTGTATAATGGACCATTAGAACTCTAGGATTGCGTAGATTTTGATGTACTTGCTAAGATGTTTTTAGTAAACGATTTACAATTATCTTCTCATTAGTATTTGATGTTGACTAATTTTAATTTCAGTTAATGCCTATAAAGTTCAGTATTTTGTTTTATGAAGCATACACACATATATGTTAAGTACATATACAGTATCATGTTAAAGGTATGTCGAACAGATGATTGACTTTCTCACACAGGCTATGACCTTTATGGCTTAGTGCCATGGAGATGAGATTGTTTTAAGTGGTAAGAACTAGAGAGCTCAGGCTTAAAACGGAATCGCCTTGACTGTGAGTCAAGATGAGGTCATATGATAATGGGTTTTTATGATCGAAAGTGAATGACCCTACCATTCATTTTATCTGTCTTTGAATGCCAGATGGAAGTCCTGTTGTTATTTTTCAAAGTAAATAGAGTTGTGGACTCAAGTTAGATACTGAGTGTATCTGAACTATCACCTGTACGGTATTGGAATTATGATAAAGACATACGCTTCATGGGAAAAAGAGAGTAATACCGTAGCATGTGTTTCATACCACATGTGCATTATTCGACCAATAAGGGTAACATAAGAATTGATCTCTACTTCAATATTGTGTGAGACCCATGAGGTAAAAAGGATCTCAAATTAGTACCCTTATGACTTTTGACTGTTTCTTAAATTTTCAGTTCACTGTTAGCTATCTTGGAATGTTACCAATGATTATGGATAATTCGATCTAATGGGATGTATCCGGATAGCAGTTGAATTGAAATTGAGAGATTCTAGAAGAAGGGAAGACCATTCTGATGTCACATTTAATTGTATTCACTGGTGGACTAAATATGTTTAAATAGTTAGACATAATTGTAAATACAAAAGAATATCATACTGTTTGATAAAAGAGAGATCATGAGAAACTTGAAATGTGATTGAATGGATCTAGGGTACTGCATACTAACTCTACTTGTATTTTGGGTTGCTATATATACCTAATAGTTGTATAGCAACAAGCTTTCGAGACGATAAAGTATGCTGGTCGCACGACCTATTTTCTTGTATGAACTTTGCAGAGAAAAGAGATGTGTTATCTTGAAATTGATTATGAGAATGACACACCCATTATGTGCGAGTGCGAGATGTTAGACGTGGGACACCCATAACGGGTGTCCCCATGTCCAACATGAAAACTGCCAAGGTAGTTTAAAAGCAAAAAAGAAAAAAAAAAGGTATATAGATCCGAGGCAAAAAAAAAAAAAAAAACAAGAGGAAGAAGAGAAGAAGAAGAAAAAAATAATAGTATTCTTTATTTTTGTGCTATGCAATTGATAAGGATTTAGGCTGTGAAACGTGTACAACTTTCGCTGTATGATTTTGTGTCTGACCAGTGAATCAAGCAAACGATTTCATTTGAAATTGTAAGTATTTAAATTTCGTAAATTATTGTTCGTAAATTGTATGTTCAATTATATACATAATTGTTTTCAATAAAAGGATTGTGAATATGATATTATACGTGGTATATGATACATATGATATGTTTCAATATAAACAATCCCCTTGTCTTAACCTTCTAGACCGAATAATCCTACCATATTGTTGTTTATTGATTATCACTAAGCATGAAACACTACGAACACAAATCATAATCAATGTAACCCACCTCTCCTATTTTGTAGGATAAAAAGCATTCATCTTTAACCCACTTTCCAAAAAGCTAGGAATAGCTTTTGTGACATCTTTGCCTGCTATGTGCCAATATCATTGAAAGAACATTGCAGTCATACCATCTGGGCCTAGAGCCTTACTCAGGTTCATCTATTCTATTGCCTCAACTATCTCTATTGCTGTAAATTGCTTAACGAAATTTGCCATCCAACCTTTTGTTAATTGACTCTTGAGAGAACATAATACTCCTTCCATGTTGTCTGGTTTTAAAGAAGTAAAAATGGATTGGAAATACTCCAAAATGATATCTTGTACCGTTTATGGATCGACCTGCAATGTACCCTTGTCATCATATAATTAGTGGATGAAATTCACCATTCTTTTCCTTGAAACCATCTAATGAAAAACCTTGTATTACGATCACATTCCAAGAGCCAAATTACCTTTTCCTATTTCCAACTCTATCGCCTTATTACCTTTTCTTGATGTAACAAATCTATCAATTCTTTTTTGTCTTAGATAAACACCTTAAAGTCTTGGCTGTTATTTTTGCATACAACATTGCTTGTTTATTAGTCTTTTGATGAATAGCTCCAAATTCACTCCTATTCCAAAGAGAAAATACTTGACCAAATTGTCCCAATCCACTAACCAAATCCTCCTCGCCATTTATCTCCCAACCTACCCATTTTGATTGATAGTATCCTTACACCCTCCATGCTCCATCCACATGTTTTCAAACTTGAAGGATCTCAAACCCTTTCCTACTTCGTTTAACCGAGATCCAAATTGAAAAAAACAATGGCAAAAGATAGAAATCAAATGATGTACTGTAATGAGTTAAAACCTAACTGCCTAAGCTCCATTGATGAATCCCATATCAAGCCATTTAAGAATAATCTCCTCTTCACATTTTCGAGACTAAGTATAATAACGTCAATCAATATGAATTTCCATAAAATCTGGTTTACCTACCTTTTTGAAGCTTTTAATTTTCCATTCTGGTCGTTGCCTACCTCTTCTCTTCTCATTATGTGCCAATATTTCATTGAAATCTCCAGCACATAACGACGGTAAAGAGGATTTTTCCTTTAAGTTATAGAGAATTGACCATAAGCCTACCCTTCTAACCATATCAAGATTTCCATAAAACCCAGTAAACTTCTAATCTTTTATTCCTTCTCACTTCTTGCAACATTTTATATTATTTACGGAAAAGGACAACTATTTAACACATACCTCATTTGTCCATGGCAAATCTAAACCTCTTTTTGTACCTTTACAATCCATTAAAAACATCGAATCAAAACCCAATTTCATACGAATCCATTCCATCTCTTTACTTTTCTTCTTTGTTTTCGAGAGAAAAAAGTATATAGTGTCTATGTACCTTGACCACTCTGGTCAAGTCATGAATTGCCCGAGAAGCCCTTAAACCCTTGCAATTCCAAACTAAACATCTCATTGTTGTTGGCGGGATTGGATTTCAACGCCCTACCAATTGAATGTACTCATTGAATCCTGAAACATCATCCCCTCCTTATTTTGTAGTTTTCTTTACTCTGTTGCCTTACCATATTTCCCGAGTACCCGGCTCTTCCTGGACTCTCTCTTTTCTAGCCAAATCATCGCTCTTTTTTCCTTATTTTCCAATTGAACTCCATGCCCCGTTATATTTGTATTCATGAAATTTTTTTATATTTAATTTTAAATGAATTAATTTAAAATTTAATATATCATTATTAAAGAATAATTAATTGAATTCATATTGAAACGCGATAAACTTGAATAAATTAAATTAAAATAAAATATCCAATCTGACAATATAAATGAGTACAAATATAAGATAATATCAAATGGAGTGTAATATCAAATATAAGATAGTATTATCGTTTTAGTGTTATTTACTAATTTTTTACAACAAGATTTACCCCACCTACTTTAACAAACCCGAAGCCAGGACAGAATCAGATTTTCTATTTATTAAATAATTGAGTATAATGTCATTATAATCTAATATACTATATAATAATATTATTTACTAGTCCAGTTTAATGATTTAAGGACCAAAATTTGCTCCATTTTTTAAGTCCACCCGAAAACCATTATAATTAATGGTTGATGAGGATGCCTCTGTGGAGAAGGATAATTAAGAAAAAATGAATGATGGAAATTGAGTTGTTCCATCAGCTGCAACAATTCATTAAAGACAGGGGATGTTAGCTGTTTGGCAGAAAAGAACTGACAAGGAAGTGGGGCAGTGAGCTGAAAAACCGAGAATCTAGCCCAGCAGAGCATGGTACAAACTGAAAACGTGAGTGGGAGTGGCTAGAAACGAAAGCAGGAAGGAAGTGAAAGAAGACAGAAGCGGTAAAACGTGAAAAAAAAAATATATATATATATATATATATATATATATATATATAGAGAGAGAGAGAGAGAGAGAGAGAGAAATTGAAGGAACGTAGCTGAGGTAGATCGAAACGAAAGGAGGCAGTGGTGTGTGATGGCTGTAGGAAACGATGAAAACGAGAAAAACAGTAGGAAACAAGGAAGAGTTGGTGGTTGAAAACCGAAGACAAAGATTTGGGACCAAGGGCATTGGATGGCCTGCTACCTGGAACCATTAGGTGGAGGATATGTATATATATACATATATATAGTACTGGAAACAACAGCAGCAATGTATGATTCGAGGCAGAAGACGTGGGAAAGAACATGAAGGAAAATGATGAGGACGTGGGAGTATGGTGGAACAGAGTGTACGTGTGATTACTTGAGAGAAAGATAATGAAACTCACTGAAAATATGAAGGGGCTGAATGAATTGAAGCTGAAACACGCGAGAAGAAGAGAAACAGTAGAGGCAAAATAGGGAGAAACTGGAAAACAGAGGCAAGCGGGAGCGACACAGGGGTCGGGTCTTCCCAAAGCCATCGCCACTGTTGAAGGTTTCTGGTGCCGTTGGAGACAGAAACAAGGGACCATTCTGCCTATTCAGTTAAGAAGCAAAGGTGAAGGGAAGCAACAGATGGGAAATGAGCCAGCAAAAACAGAGGAGCAAAACGGAAGCCGCTAAGAGTGATGGAAACATGACCAGGAGGTTCGATCGCTTCCATCACCTGCATTCTTCGGGCTGTGCAGATACGACGAGGACTGAAGAAAACAGAAGCAGTGAAAGTGTTGCTCAGCCTTGCCCAGTCTCTACATGACAGAAGGCGACAAGAAAGGAGGAGAAACAGAAGCTGGGAACAGGGACAGAAGCAGGGACACTGGGGATGGCAGAGTCGTGAGGATATTGGCCGAATGGTGGGGATGATGATGATGGTAGCAGAAACGTGGACAATGAAGGATGGCAGAATCGGGGAGGATGAAGGAGGAAATGGCAGCGACGAGAAGAGGAGGAAGACAATGAACAGTGGGCTGTGGAGAAGAAAGGAAAAAGGGCACGGAAAGAAAGAATGAAAAGAAGAAGAAGAAGAAAAAGTAAAAAAGTGGTGTATATATATATATATATATATATATATATATATATATATATATATATATTAGTGAATAGAAATATTGAAGATTGAGAAAAGTGCATAGAAAACTTAGAAAAATTTGAGGGGAGAATGACTTGAAAATTATTAAACAAATATTAATTCAAGCTTTAGAAAAATAAATCGATTAGATCGGACTTATTAATTCATATCACTGAGATATTGAGGATTACTGATAGATACAGAGGTAAAGAAAATTATTATGAGCTGTTAGTGATATTTACACGTATTTTTTGTAGAATTATATATATAGAACCCTAAGTCGAATTTATAGTTATCGAAATTATAGAAAACTCTAGACCGATTTTATAGTTATCGAAACTATTGAAAAACTTTAGCCTCAATTAATCAGCCTATTTTTACCGATATAAATTTATTTAGTTTATTTATATAAATATCAATGTGGTTTTAATTATTGATTTTAATCGAAAAATCTCTAGTCTTAGTTGCTATAGACGGCACATTGAGGATTTTGATCGAAAAAGGATGAGCCAACCTCTTTTGAATTGTTTTATGTATCGAACTGAATTTTATCAATTGATTTGATGGAAATGAACTGCTTATAAATTAGTACCGATATAATGTGCTTGAGCGCGTGCTGACTGTGTGTCGCATGGCCTGACTCGCACTGATTTTGAGGTAAAGACGATGGTTAATCATGCTGCACTGTTACTAAACTGTTATTGTACTGTTATTGTTTTTATGGTCCATGAAGTATGATGTAACATGCAACACGCATGTGAGTACGCTATAACGTGCTATCGGTCTTTAGACATACTGTATTGTGAGCCGTTTGGGTAGCTGATCACTCTCTCGGCGATTGACATCCCAGCACACCTGATCAGTGATGCTCGGAGTCACGACATTGGCCAATTGTCATATTGATTATTGTTATAGTATGTTTTGTCTTGTCTTGTCCATTTGATTTACTGAATTGATTGTATGAACTGTATTATTGTATGAAAATCGTTATTCTACTGTATAAAGTTTTAAAATTTGTATTTATTACAGTTCAATATTTATACTATTGATATCGAAAATATTATTGATTTTCAACTCTGATTTTACTGGATTGCTCAGTATATTTTACATAATAAGCCTATTATGCAATAAGTAGATAGTGAATTTATCTATCTGTCACATATTTTTCTTACTGAGCACGTTGAGATCACTCCTTATTTTTCCCCTCAGAGCCTCATCAATAGTTGGACCGCAGACGTAAGTAGGGTTATTTTTGCACAACCATAGTTCCACAGAGTATTATTATGCGTTTAAAGGTATACCCAGGACATCATTATTTTGTATCTAAAATTTTTGTAAGTACAGTAATGTATAGGAAAAATGTATTAGGGGAACGTGAATGGGGATATTTTGCAAAAGAATAATTATTCTGATTTATCGAAAAATATTTTCTTTGGCTTTGTTCAAAGATTTACTGTTTGATTTAACATCGACTCGTAACCCAATCATGTTGTACCCTAAATAGGGTCATTACAATGTTCTCAATTACCTCATTTACATGTATCATGCAAAACACGCGTGGAATAAAACATTATCTCACACCTTTATAGGAATATTCACTAAAAGAGACTCCTTGTTAACTTGTGACTATTGATTGGGCCTAACCTTAGAGCACATCCTCTGATATTCTTTCTTAGTTGCATGCATAATGGGATAAAACTACCTTTATTATCCCTCAAATGGTTAACCATGTCCTGAAGCTAACCTACCTTTTTGAAACAACTCTGAATTACTCCACTAGGAGACGATTTTCCCTCAAACTCATCAACTATTGCCTTTAGTGCCACCAAGTTTTAGTTCCTACTGTCGTTCATTTCATTACTGAAATCTCTGCGTAGCCATGATTCTAATTTGGACTGAGAAGAAAAAGAAGCCATTCCAAACTCATCATCCTTTGACGACCATGTCTTTTGAATCGATACTCTTAGTCAGGCTCCTTAATCATGAGCAACTTTTCCTTGTTCCTTTTTCATTCTTATAGCTATATCACATCCACTTTCTATATGGTCAAGTCCCCACATGTAAACAAATAGTCGGTAGTCTTTCTTATCTAAACATCATTACCACATCTTCTACTCTTTCCAATATTAGCTTAAGCATCCCTTTAGAGGTTTATGAACATTCAAAATAACTTTGACACAATGGAATTGACCCCATGCAGATTGGCTGCCTTCCATATCCACTTCCTGAACAATCCCAATTGTTTCACCCAAAACAATACAAACTTTCTTGTTCATTATTCTCAATGGAAGATCATAGATTTGAATCCAAAATAAACAATAATCCATACTAATAAAATCTACAAATGTCGTATCCTCAAACTCCCTTAACATCAATAGAACTTTGTTGAATGACCAGGATTGATTAAGAAGCACTTTGTCTTTCTCCAACCTATTACCAAATTGAAAGATTAAAAGTTTGACTCCCATTTTTCTTATAGTCAGCCTCTCATTCAGTTTTCAAATCTTCTCAAAGACATTGTTCAAAACTTCAACATTAACTTCATTCTTTGTAATGAGTTTTCCAACCAAAAAGAGTTTTCCTAGCTACAAAGTAGCCTCTGTCCATTCTCTTTCAATTACCACACCTTGCTACTTTTCCCCTGTTAACGAAAAATAATCGTACTTTTCCTATAAACTCCTAAGCATGGTGAAAACTCACACTAAAGCTACTAAAACCAGACCGAGATGTAAAAGGCTAATAGATCAAAACGCTAAAACAACTATTACACAATGAAAACTAAAACCAACAAACCTTCTAAACTCTCATTAAAGAATGCTAACCTTTATAGAGACAAAAAAGTAACTTCAGTTAATTAAACTTTTTGTAAGTCATGTTGTCAATTTAGTTTACAAAAATGCTAGTTGTTGATGTTCATTATTGGTTCTATTTTTATTTTAAATATTTAATATCTCATTTTACTGAGAACTAAAAATTAAACATATTCTTTTGTTTATTGAGTGAAAATAAGTTTAAATACAAGCTTAGTTTTTATTGGATTTGGGGTTTTATTTACAGATTAAGAAAAAAGATTATATTGAATGAATGAAAACCTCTATGGTTGTTGAAATCATATGAAGCTATAGAAAGCAGAGTTAGAAGAAGTAATAGCAAATGAAAGTGTGATTAAAAAAGTAAAAGATTTGAGGAAATTTTGCTTGACTTGATCTTTCCTAATCAATGGGCCCTTCAATCCTGATGTCATTTTTCTCTATGCTTAGGCTCATTTGGAGACCAATTAAAGGTGTGTCCTTTAGGGTTTTTCTAACACCTTTAGAAGCTTAGAAATATAAGCTAACATTTTCCTTTCCTTATTGCGCTTGTCATTTGTGCAGTATATGTTTCGCTAAAAAAGTGGGTTACTAATCATTTAGAAGTGCAAGACTCATTATCTAAGGTCTCAAATAATTACCTCGTCATGCGTGCCAGTTAACCTAAGGCAGTTTACAATCATACTTACCTACTTTCCATCTTTAATCAATAACATATTATTTCGTTAAATCAAGAATTCAATAATCCATCCTATAATCATCCAAAAAATAGCTTCATGGCACTTTTCATATAATCCTACTTAACTTTCATCACAAAGCATAATAATAACATACATTTACTGTTCTCGTTCCTATTACTTTCATCCCAATCTTATAGACTGTGTATACAAAAAAATATCATAGTTTAGAATATAAATGAAACAACAAAGATGCTATACCTCAACAAAAGTAATAAGCTTCTGACGCATATGGAGCAGCCACTCTCGTGCCAAGTCTATTGGAGGTAATTTTTAAGGAGAAAAAAAAGATGAGCTAAAACCTAATAAGAAATATATACAAAATGATGCTAAGCTCATATTGTACTAATGGGTGTATGTGTATGCACGAAAACTAAGGTTAAGTAGTGTAAAGCATGTCGTTTGCATCCTGACAAGTCTACATAACTATCCTTGACCATTACAGTAGTTAAGGATTTAAGGGGTATTAGTCGAAAGAATGCTTTGAAACTCCTAATTTCCTTGAACCCTAAAACACCTACATACTGTGGTCCCCACACACGCAAATCTTTACTAACAAAATGCATGTGCCATGCATAAAACGATACTGTCAAAACATGTCATGTTTTAAATACAGTTTTCTATAGGGCTTTGAACACAATATTACATAGTTTGCAAAGTAGAAAAGAGTTATGCAATACGTATTTAAAACTCATATTCAGTATTTCTCAGGATAGTTATCAAAGCTGAGATCTCATAAGTAAACGTATAAATCAATAACAGTATAACCACGAGACAAGGTATCAATCTCCAATTAGGCAATATAAGCACACTATATCCATGGTAGCTGGCCATGGTCCTGACTCCTGATCATTATTATGGGCACACTATCTACAATCATAAATCTTCCCAATGCCACTGATTAGCTGGTCATTGGTGTAAATTTGTCGACTAGTTTGTCAGACACAACTTTACCATAAGGTATTTACAATAACTATCAAAATCATAATACATGTTTATATATGGCTTCATGTGAGACCCCGTATAGGTTTAACCTTGAACATATGTAAATGAATTCATAAGTATGATGATGTACTAGTAATGTGAGGCATATGTGATGAAAAGTCCATAAGATTTATGTACACGCTTGTAATAAGAGTTGTGATGTACGTACAAGTTGTATTAAGTATGAAAATGAAGAAATGGACTTTGATATATAATGAATGTGAGTGGAATGGAATATGAGTATTGGAGTAAAATTGAATGAAATTGCATAAGTGGTGCAAGTCTTTATATTTCCATTTAGTTATAT
Organism: Firmiana major; assembly: GCA_033439115.1. Taxonomy (NCBI): domain Eukaryota; kingdom Viridiplantae; phylum Streptophyta; class Magnoliopsida; order Malvales; family Malvaceae; genus Firmiana; species Firmiana major. The sequence continues at coordinate 7,677,740 of CM065912.1, forward strand.
ATTGTGTATATATTTGGTCATGCAAGGATTACACACAAGTTTTAATGTGTACAAAGTATGGTTGGATGTCATTTTCAAGTCTCAAAGATGAATAAATGAGAAAATGACTATGGCAGCAAATTTAAGGTGTTTTGGGTGAAGTTACTGTAGAAAAACTGTAGAAAATCTGAAAAATATGAAGGTCAGATCGATCTTATAGGATGAGAGATTGATCTGGAAGAGCTAAAGTGACCTTATTTTGAGAAATGGGACAAGATAGATCGATCTCTAGTGGAGCCAGATCGATCTGCTATACATTCTGTAATGAGAAGATCGATTTTAAGGCAAGAAGATCGATCTCCTTATCTCTCTGTTTGAGAACAGATTGATCTTAAGACTTGACAGATCGATCTCCTTAAGGGTTCTGTAAGGAGCAGATCGATCTCCTACAAGGGGAAGATCGATCTCCAAGAGGAAAATTGCCTTCGATAGATCGATCTCATCTTGAAAGAAGATCGATCTTGTAGTGGTTGTGTTTGGTAAAAAGGACTACTGAACCTTGCACAGATCGATCTCCAAAAGGGCTAGATCGATCTCATGTCTCTACATCTATAAAAAGATCACGAGATTGAGATGAAAACTCAGAACTCTTTTCCCACCAAACCTCACCTGCCATTTTCTCTCAAAAACCCAAGTTTTCTCACGTTAAAAATCACTACCTTGCAGTCAGAATCTGAAGGAGCTCAAGAAGGGAAAGTTATTCCTTGAAGCAAGGAGAACAACATACCCAAGAACCTCACATTGGTGTGATCAAGAGAAGAAGTTATGGCTACCACAAGTTTGACTAAGTAAAAGGGTAAGTTCTTCAACCCTCAAGCTTTAAATAAGGATTCCAGACATTGTATAGGATGAATGGTATGCAAAATGTTGATAAGAGTGATTTGTAGTGATGAGTGAGTGATATTAAAAGGGATTTATGGAGAGAAAATCCATGAGAAATGGTATAATGAGATTATGAGAAAGATGAAATGTGATTTACTGGGTTGAGGAGTATGAATAAATAAATAAATGACAATGTAGAGGCTTAGAAGAGGGAAAAGAAATAACTTGATCATTGTACGTGTAGCTCGAAAGAACGTGGAACATGGCTAACCCGGATCGCAAATGGAGCATACGTGACAAAAGAAATACGAGCGCGATTCGAGCTAAGGGACTGTGTGTTAGCTATAGAGATGTTCGTACGTATTTTACGACAATGTCATAGATATATCGCTAGGATTAGTACGATACTACAATTCTATGAAATGATATGGAAGCATGAAATATACTATGATATATATGTATTGAGAAATGGGATGGGGTAAGGAAAAAACATGATTTGCATGATTTCAATGTTTCCTCAATTTTGTATTGATGTGGTGATTGAGAAATGATAATGATAGGTTGGCTAGTTTTACATGTTTTAGCATGGAAAGACATGCTGCATAAATAAACATGTTTTGAGTTTAAAAGAGAATAGCCACCTATCGGATTTGAAATGAGATTGGTGTTGGAGCTCTAGCTCATACCCATTTTAATGACTTGACTATGTGCTGGGGTGTTAGCTCGCACATGTTTCTATGCTTTTGATGTGTCGTACTGGAGTTTAACTCGCACGATGGTTTTGAGAAAAGTTCTGGAGCATTGCTCGCACCTGTTTTTAATGAGCTGAGGTAAACCTAGGGGTTTGGGACCTAAGGGGATGCCAGCCGATAACCTTTAAACGAGTTGGGCCTTAACAATACCTCGTACCGCGCTGGAGCCTTGTGATGACTGTATGTCACGCTGCTTGCTCGCCTGGTATATGAGACATGGTTCAGGATGAAAAGTCCATCGGAGTTGGAGTATGGACTTGGGTCCACGGTCGTACGTAGTACTGTGTAGTTGTTCGTTGGTATATTATATACCGTGCTGGGTGCACGTGAGTACGAGTATCGCGTAGATGACACATGGCGTACCTTATATCCTAAGAATATGAGGAGATTAGGTTGATTGAGATGAGCCGAAGGTAAGGACTGACCAATCCCCCTTCAGGCGAAGTGATGCTCTGTGCACACCTGATCAGTGAGGCTTGGCATCACTGACTATGACCATATGTCTGGATATTAGATTGTCGAAAATTCCATGCCTGACTCAGAGATTCGAGAAACAGAGACAATTTCAAAAAAGAAAGAGATTTGAGGAAAAGAAATATTTGAGAGAGCAAAGAGATTTTGTGTTTTGATAAATCTCTAATTTAAACACTTGTGCCGTGAGGGCATTGTTGTATGAATCATGTTTTAAAATGGAAGCATGGCATATATGATTTACATGAAAGCGCAAATAAGAAATGTATGTTTAAATGCATTTTCGTATAATATTTTCATTTATATCGAAAACATGATTTCTAGTTTATACATGCATGGGCTATGTAGGTAGTACGATATCTACCTGCTAGCATTCATTTCCTTACTGAGCTGTGGATTGCTCATCCCACTATTTTCCCCCTCAAAGTACTGAGAAGTAGGAGAGCGGTGGTCTCTAGATTTCTTTTTGAGTTGGACAGCTCCCACCAGTTATAAAGGTATAAGAATTGTATACACACGTGTATTTGTATCTATCTTGATGTATCGCACAGTTATACCTAAGAATGTAATAGTTTTATGGGGATGATATGTAAAGATATTATTATACAATTAATTTTGTATATTTACACACCTGGGAGTGTGAATTAAATTTTAAATATTTTCGCTATAAATTCAAGGAACTTTAGTAATTGCATCGCCTCATAACCCAACCGTAAGTGGTACTTGTATGGATGAAGAACACCTGGAATTGGGATGTGACAGATTTGGTATCAGAGCACTAGTTGGTCTGATGTGAGTCAATGTTTAGGACTAAGTAACACATCCCTAAGTTACTGTGCGATATTTAGATACAAATGTGTATACAGAGCTGATAGTAAATTAAACGCTTGTTATAAATGCAGGAAAGTTATTAGGCTTGTGAGATATGCCTGAGAGACATCGCAAGAGGGGAGAGAACTCGAGAGCTCAAGGGCGGAATGATAGGACTGAGAGGCTCGTCCTCTAGTCATGAGCCCCAAGAACAGATAGAGGCTTTCGATCCTCGGATAGCCCAATTAGAGGAAGATATGCGCACGATGATGACCATGATGGGTCAGATCATGGCTAGGTTTGAAGGTACACCTGGTACAGTGGGACAGGCTGCACCGAATCCCCCAGCAGCTGCACCTGAACCTAAGAATGTTGCACCTGCACAACCTGAACCGGTTAGTCCATGAGAACCTTATATTCAACCAGTACCTCCTCCAGTAGCCCCATAACAGTATAATGAGCATGATTTGGGGTACAGATACGACTGTGATATGGAGAGGTTGAGGAATTTCATGGATTTCAAGCCTCCTTCTTTTAGTGGGGTAAAGGATCCGACAGTGGCTGAGGACTGGATTAGTTAGATAGAGAAGTTGTTTAACTTCTGTAGATGTTCGGCAACGGAAAGAGTAGCGCTTGCGGCCTTCGTACTGAGAGGTGAAGCAGAGCACTGGTGGAAGTCCACCAGGCCTATGTTGAGAGTTCAGGGTATGACCATCACGTGGGATATGTTTTTGGGCGCTTTCAGAGAGCAATACATCCTAGATACTGCTCGACGTAGATTACAGATGGAATTTTTGAATCTGACTCAAGGAAATTGAAAAGTTTACGAGTACGAGTCACAATTCACCTCACGAGACTGATATGATCCAGACTCTATCAGGAGCGAAGCTATCAGAGTCTGTAGATTTGTAGAAGAACTGAGGCCTTCAATTCGAGCGAAGTTGGCCCCATTTGATGTCGCTACATATAGAGAGGCTGTGCGACGAGCCCAATTATGTGAACAGGATTATGACTTACAGATTTTTGAGTTGAGCTGGAGTAAGGACAAAGGTCCAAGGTAGTTGGGAGATGGCAAAAGTGCCAAATTTGGTCGAAAATTCATGAGTAAGTGTCGGAGAGAGGCAGATAAGTTCCAGAAAAAAGGCTACTAGACCTTTTATGCCTTCGACTCAGACATCAGCTAGGGGCATAGTGATCGGTGGACCCCGATCGACTACAGATCAGTGTAGAGCATGTGGCCAATATCATAGTGGTAGGCCCTGTTACCTTCAAAGTGCACGATGCTTCAGATGTGGTAAGTTTGGACATTATGCAAAGGAATGTCCAGAGACAGTTGAGGTAGTTCCACAGAGGGGTCAGGAGACAGAGAGAGCTCCTATAGTTACGCCTTATGCAAGGAAGAGAGCCACGGTTGAAGAAAAAGGGAAACAAGTTGTGGGTCAAGGCAGGGTGTATGCGATAGACCAGGCATCAGCTGATACCTCCTCTGAGGTGATAAAAGGTACAATCCTGATTTTTAATTTGGAAGCTATGGCTTTGTTTGATTCTAGTGCTACGCATTCCTTTATATCACCTGCATATGTATCAAAGTTAAAAGGTCTTGTAGAACCCACATACTTAAGTAGGACTTTATTAATAAGTACTCCAATGAGAGTTAACCAATTAGCTGAGCAAGTGTATAAAGATTGTAAAGTGAGGGTAGGAGATACGTGTGAGACAACCAACCTGATTTTGTTGAATATGTATAATATTGATGTAATCTTGGGAATGGATTGGTTAGCTACCAATCATGCTGTCTTAGATTACCACACTAAGTTTATTACATTTTCTCTACCCGAAGAACGTGTTGTAAGATTTTAAGAGAAGAAATGAAATCTTGAATTTTGTGATAAGTAAAGTACACTAGTATAAATGACTTGAATGTCGTTTTGAAGGTTTTATTGCTTATGTGGTGGATTTGGACAAAGTACGTCAGGATATGGAAGACATCCCAGTGGTTAGAGAATTCTCCGATGTCTTTCCAAATGACCTATCGAGATTGCCACTGGATAGAGAAATGGAGTTTGGTATAGACCTGACACCTGGAACCGAGCCAATATCCAAGTCACCATATAGAATGGCTCCAGTTGAGCTGAAGGAATTAAGGAAGCAGTTGCAAGATATTCTAGATAAGGGGTTTATAAGATCGAGCATCTCACCATGGGCAGCTCCAGTATTGTTTGTGAAGAAGAGAGATGGGAGCCTTAGGTTGTGTATTGACTATAGGATGTTGAACAAGGCTGCCATCAAGAATAAGTACCCCTTGCCATGCATTGATGATTTATTGGATCAGTTTCGGGGAGCACAGATCTTTTCTAAGATATATCTGAGGTCTGGGTATCATCAATTGAAGATTCGGAAGGAGGATGTGCCCAAGACAGCTTTTCGCACCCGTTATGGCCATTACGAATTCCTAGTGATGCCTTTCGGGTTGACAATGCACCAGCAACTTTTATGGCTCTAATGAATGAGATATTCAAGCCATACTTGGACCAATTTGTGATCGTTTTCATTGATGATATATTGGTGTATTCAAGGTCCAAGGAAGATCATGAGCAACACTTAAGGATTGTTTTGCAAACCCTCCGAGAGAGAAAGATGTATGCCAAACTGAGTAAATGTGACTTTTGGCTAAAGAAGATTTTCTTTTTAGGCCATGTTGTATCGAAGGATGGGGTGTTAGTAGATCCATCCAAGATTGAGACCATTGTTCAGTGGGAACTACCCAAGATAGTTATAGAGATTAGAAGCTTTCTGGGTTTGGCAGGTTACTATAGGAGATTTGTAGAGGGTTTCTCTAGATTAGCTACTCCATTGAGACGTCTTATGAGAAAGAATGTGGAGTTTATATGGGATGAAGCTTGTGAGAGGAGTTTTCAGGAACTTAAGCGCAGATTAACCACTACGCCAGTTCTTATCATCCCTAACAGCTCAGAGAACTACTCGGTGTATGCAGATGCTTCGCATCAAGGACTAGGCTGTGTTTTGATGCAAGATGGAAGGGTAGTAGCTTATGGATCTAGACAGCTAAAAGATCATGAGAAGAACTACCTCACTCACGATTTGGAGTTAGTAGCCCTAGTTTTCACATTGAAGATATAGCGCCACTACTTGTATGGTGAGAGATTTTAGATCTTTACGGATCACAAGAGTCTGAAGTATCTATTCTCATATAAGGAGTTAAATATGAGACAGAGAAGGTGGTTAGAACTCCTCAAGGACTACGATTGTGAGATCTTGTACCACCCGAGGAAGGCAAATGTGGTTACTAATGCATTGAGTAGAAAGAGTCTTGGGTTAGTATCACATATGATGGTTAGAGAACATAAGTTGTTGGAGCAATTCACGAACCTTAGTCTGGATATGACCCTACCTGAGATTGGCAGCTATGGGATTATTGCTAGCTTGAGATTAGAACCGGAGTTGATTGAGAGAATCCGACAGGCTTGGCAAAATTATCTGTGGTATATTGATATGATTTGCCAAATCCAGAAGGGTAAAGGTACGAAATTTGTATTGAGTTCAAATGGAATACTAAGGTTCGGGAATAGAGTATGCGTTCCTAAAGATTCAGAGCTGAGGAAGATGATCTTATCAAAGGCTCACTCATCAAGATATACAGTACACTCAGGGAGTAGTAAAATGTATCAGAATCTCTGAAAAGTGTATTAGGGGTCTGGAATAAAGAGGGACATAGCGGACTATGTCGCTAGATGTCTCATTTGTCAGCAAGTAAAAGTTGAACATCAGAAACTAGGTGGATTCTTACAACCTCTACCGATATCGATATGGAAGTGGGAGCACGTCACTATAAACTTTGTAATGGGTTACCGAGAACCCGTAAGAACCATGATGCTATATGGGTGATAGTAAACTAGTTAACGAAATCGGTACACTTTTTAGCCATGAGATCTATAGATACATTGAGTGCACTAGCGAACCTGTATGTGTGAGAAATAGTGAGATTGCATGGAGTCCCAGTGAGTGTTGTTTCTGATCGAGATGCCTGCTTCACTTCCCACTTTTGGAGACATTTTTAGGAAGCAATGGGGACCCAGTTGAGCTTTAGCACCGCTTTTCCTCAGACAGATGGTCAATCAGAGAGGACTATACAGACCCTGGAAGATATGTTGAGAGCGTGTGTGCTGGATTTTAGAGGCTCATCGGACGATCACTTGCCATTGATTGAGTTTGCCTACAATAACAGTTATCAATTAAGTATTGGAATGACCTCTTATGAGGCATTATACGGTCGTAGATGCCGATCGCCCATTGGTTGGGAAGAAGTTGGTGACAGACAGTTGCTCGCTCGCGATTTGATTAAATAAGCCTCCGAGGATGTTTAGATAATATGCGAGAGGCTGCGAACAGCTCAAAGTCGACAAAAGAGCTATGTTGACAGGAGACGGAGACCATTTGAGTTTGATGTGGGTGAGTCTGTATTTTTTAGAGTATCTCCTTCCAAGGGAATAACGAGGTTCGGGAAGAAAGGAAAACTAAGTCCTCGTTACATTGGTCCCTTCGAGATCTTGGATAGAGTGAGAGATGGAGCATATAGGCTAGCCTTACCACTTGAGCTAGCGAAAGTTCACAATGTCTTCCATGTTTCTATGCTTCAAAAGTACTACCCGGATCCAACACATGTAATTAGCTATGAGCCATTGGAGCTCAAGGAGGATATGTCGTATGTCGAGAGACCCATCCAGATATTAGACAAAAAAGAGAAGGTGTTGTGGAACAAGACGATTTCATTGGTTAAGGTTTTGTGGCAACATCACACCGTGGACGAGGCCACATGGGAATTGAAGAGTTTGATGCAGGAGAAGTATTCTGAGTTATTCACAGAATGATTGGTTCCAATTTGGAGACCAAATTTTCTAAGTTGGGAGAATGTGAGACCCCGTATAGGTTTAACCTTGAACATATGTAAATGAATTCATAAGTATAATGATGTACTAGTAATGTGAGGCATATGTGATGAAAAGTCCATAAGATTTATGTACACGCTTGTAATAAGAGTTGTGATGTACGTACAAGTTGTATTAAGTATGAAAATGAAGAAATGGACTTTGATATATAATGAATGTGAGTGGAATGGAATATGAGTATTGGAGTATGAAATGAAATTACATAAGTGGTGGAAGTCATTATATTTCAATTTAGTTATATATTGTGTATATATTTGGTCATGCAAGGATTACATGTGAGACCCCATGTATATACAGTTGTATATAGGTACATAGAAATGTAAATGAAATCATGAGTATGATAATACATTCGTAATACAAAGTATATGCAATGTAAGTTCATAAGATTATGTACGCACATGTAATAAGAGTCGTGATTGTACGTACAAGTTGCGTTATGAATGAGTATGAAGAAATAAACTTAAATACGAGAAGAATGTGATTGAAATGGAATAAGAGTAGTGTGGTAAAATGGAAGGAAAGATTTACATAAGTGTATCTTTTATTCGGGTAATATCGTGTATATTTGGTTATACAAAGATTTTCCCACAAGTTTTAATATGTACTAAGTGTGATTAGATGACATTTTTAAGTCTCAAGGAGGGATGAATGAGGAAAGGACTATGAAGGTAACTTGAGCAAGTTTTGAAGGGAGTTTTTGCAGAAAAACTGCAAGAAATCTGGAAATGTGAAGGCCAGATCGATCTCATAGGATGAGAGATCGATCTGGAAGAGCCAGAATGCTCTTACGTGAGTAATGGAATAGAGCAGATCGATCTCCAAGGGAATCAGATCGATCTCCTTAGCTCTCGGGTTGGAAGCAGATCGATCTCCCCTAAGACCAGATCGATCTCCTTAAGCTTCTGTTTGACAGCAAATCGATCTCAAGCCTCGACAGATCGATCTCCTGCTTTTAAAATGTCTTAGAAAAGAGGAATTTTTAGAGGACCAGATCGATCTCCACCCAAGGAAGATCGATCTCATCAAGTTAAAACTATAAATAGGAGCAGTTGGATTTGCAGATTTTCGGGATAAACCATTTCTTTCCACTTCAACTCAAAAACCTAGCTTTCTCACTCCTAAATCTAGCCATTTTCAGTAAGATTTGAGGAAAAGCTATTAGAGACAAAGTCGTTCACGTCTAAGAGAAGAACAACATAGTCTAGAGGCATTTCCCCATTTGTCGGATTGAAGGAATAAAGGGCATTTCTAATTGGAGCAAAGAGGAAATCCAAGAGGTAAGTTCTAGTGTACAAATCCAAGTACATTGGTCTAGTTAATGATTATGAAGTTAATTGGGTGTGCATCTTGTGGGTAGAACTACCTAGAATGGCATGAAATGAATATAACTTAGAAATGGTCTAGTGTGAGAAAGTGGAATGTAGAAGTGTTAATGATGAATGAGATATCTTGAGAGGATGATTATGTTGTGGGCATGGTTTGGGCATGTTGATATTGGGATAAAATTATGAGATTTACCACAAGGGGTAAAATATGTATTTAAGGCATTGGATAAATGCTTAGTTGAATAAGAGTTAGAAAAGTTAACTCAAGTGTTTGATTGATGAATTTCAGTTTCGGATGATACGCCGGAGCAAGTCGAGATGAGAATGCGAGAAGCGTAGAGGAGGATAGTTGCACACAAATAAAGTGAGGTAAGGGACTGTGTGTTAGCTATAGAGATGTTCGTACGTATTTTACAGCAATTTCGTAGATATATTGCTAGAACTAGTACGATATTATAATTCTATGAAATGATATGGAAGCATGAAAAGTACTATGATGTATATATGTATTGAGAAATGGGATAGGGTAAGGAAATAGCAAGATATGCATGTTTTCAATGTTTTTCTCTAATTTACATTGATCTTGATGATTGAGAAATGTTGAAGATAGGTTGGCTATGTTTTAGCATGAAGAGGCATGCTGTATGAATAAACATGTTTTGAGTTTTAAAAAGAGAAAATAGCCATCTATCAGTTTTGAGATGAGATTTGGTGTTGAAGCTCTAGCTCACACCCGTTTTAATGCCTTTGATGTATCGTGCTGGAGTTTTAACTCGCGCGAGGGCTTTGAGAAAGTGCGGGAACTTTGCTCGCACCTGTTTTATTGAGTTGAGGTAAACTTGGGGGTCTGGGACCCAAGGGGATACCAACCGACGGCCATTTGAACGGGCTGGGCCTTAACGATAGATCGTACCGCGCTGGAGCCTTGCGATGAATGTGTGTCACGCTGCTTGCTCGCCTGGTATATGAGACATGGTTTAGGATGAAAAGTCCATCGGAGTTGGAGTATGGACTTGGGTCCACGGTCGTACGTAAAACAATGTAGTTATCCGTTGGTATACTATGTACCGTGCTGGGTGCACGTGAGTACGAGTATCGCGTAGATGACACACGGCGTATTCTTACTGTGAGTATACAAGGAGATGTGGTTGATTGAGATGAGCCGGAGGGCAATACTGACCCATTCCCCTTCAGGCGAAGTGATGCCCTGTGCACACCTAATTAGTGAGGCTCGGGATCACTGACTATTGCCATATGTCGTGGATATTTGATTGCTGAAAATTTCATGCCTGTCTCAGAGATTCGAGAAACAGAGATAATCTCAGAAAAGAAAGAGATTTACAGAAAAAGTGAATTAAGGGAAGAAAGAGATTTTGTGTTTTTGATAAATCTCTGATTTCACATTTGTACCGTGAGGGTACTATTTATGAGCATGTTTTAAATGGAAGTTTGATATTTGATTTACACGAAAATGCTATTGAGAAATATATGTTTAAATGTATTTTTCGTATGGCATTTCCATTTGTACTGAAAACATGGTTTTGGTTTATACATGCATGAGCTATCTAGGTAGTACGATATCTACCTGCTAGCATACATTTCCTTACTGAGCTGTGGTTTGCTCATCCCACTATTTTCCCCCTCCAGGTGCTGAGAAGTAAGAGAGCGGTGGTCTCTAGGTCTTTTGTGTTGAACAGCTTCCACATTTTCGTAAAGGTATAAGATTTATATACACGAGTATTTTGTATCTAATTTATCGTATCGCACAGTTATATCTTGGAATTGTAAACAGTATTATGGGGATGATATGTAAGCACATGGTATTTATACAATTGATTTTGTATATCTACACACATACCTGGGAGTGTGAATTAAAGATTTAAATCTTCCGCTGTAAATGAATGAATTTTAGTAATTGCATCTTCTCACAGCCCAACCGTAGTAGAGAATGTATGGATAGAAGGGTTCCCAGAAGTGGAGTGTGACAGATTTGGTATTAGAGCTTGGTTGGTCTGATGTGAGTTGATGTTTAGGACTAAGAAAACATACATCCCCAAGTTACTGTGCGATATTTAGATACAAATGTGTGTACGGAGCTGGTAGTGAATTAAATGTTTGTTATAACGCAGGAAAGTTATCAGGCTAGTGAGTTATGCCTGAGAGACACCGCAAGAGGGGAGAGAGAGCTCGAGAGCTCTAGGGCGAAATGACAGGACTGAGAGGCACAGTAGATCATGCTCTAGTAATGAGCCCCAGGAACAGATAGAGGCTTCTGATCATCGAATAACTCGATTGGAGGAAGATATGCGCATGATGATGACCATGATGGGTCAGATCATGGCTAGGTTTAAGGGTACACCTGGTACAGCGGGACAGGCTGCACCAAATCCCACAGCAGCTGCACCTGAACCTGAGAATGTTGTACCTGCGCAAGCTGAACCGGTTAGGCCACGGGAACCTCATATTTGACCCGTACCTCCTCCAGTAGCCCCACAGTAGTATGATGATGATTTGGGGTATGGATATGACTGTGATATGGAGAGATTGAGGCATTTTATGGACTTTAAGCCTCCTTCGTTTAGCGGGGTAAAGGATCCGACAGTGGCTGAGGATTGGATCAGTCAGATGGAGAAGTTATTCAACTTCTGTAGATATTCAGCTATGGAGAGAGTAGCACTTGTGGCCTTTGTATTGAAAGGCGAAGCAGAGCACTGGTGGAAGTCCACCAGGCCGATGATGAGAGCTCAAGGTATGACTATCACTTGGGATATGTTCTTGGGCGTTTTCAGAGAGCAATACATCCCAGATACTGCTCGACGTAGGCTACAGATGGAATTTCTGAATCTGACTCAAGGGAATCGAACAGTTGATGAGTACGAGTCACGATTCACTTCACTAGGTCGATATGATCCGGACTCGGTCAGGAGTGAAGCTATCAGAGTCCATAGATTTGTAGATGGACTGAGGCCTTCAATCCGAGCGAAGTTGGCCCCATTTGATGTCGCTACATATAGAGAGGCTGTGCGACGGGCCCAGTTATGTGAGCAAGATTATGACTTGCAAATTTTTGAGTTTAGTTGGGGTAAAGACAAGGGTCCGAGGAAGCTGGGAGATGGCAAGAGTGCCAAATTTGGTCGAAAATTCATGAGTAAGCGTCGGAGAGAGGTAGATGAGTTCCAAAAAAAGGTTGCTAGACCTTTTATGCCTCCGACTCAGACATCAGCCAGGGGTATAGTGATTGGTGGACCCCGACCAACTACAGATCAATGTAGACTATGCGGTCGATACCATGGTGGTAGGCCATGTCATCTTCAGGGTACCCGATGCTTCAGATGTGGTAAATTTAGACATTATGCCAGAGAGTGCCTGGAGATAGTTGAGGCAATTCCACAGAGGGGTAAAGAGCCAGAGAGGGTTCCTACAGTTGCACCTCCTGCAAGAAAGAAAGCCTCGGCTGAAGAAAAAGGAAAACAAGTTGTGGGTCAAGGCAGGGTGTATGCGATAGACCAGGCATCGGCTGATACCTCTTCTGAAATGATAAAAGGTACAATCTTGATTTTCAATCTGGAGGTTATAGCTTTGTTTGATTCTGGTGCTACGCATTCCTTTATATGACCTGCATGTGCATCTAAGTTAAAAGGTTTTGTAGAACCCACATACTTGAGTAGGACTTTACTAATAAGTACTCCAATGAGAGTTAGCCAATTAGTTGAGCAAGTGTATAAAGATTGTAAAGTGAGGGTAGGAGATAAGTGCATGATAGCCAACTTGATTTTGTTGAATATGTATGACATTGATGTAATTTTGGGAATGGATTGGTTAGCCACCAATCATGCTGTCATAGACTGTCGTTCTCAGTCCATTAAGTTTTCTCTACCTAAAGAATGTGTTGTAAGATTTTAAGAGAAGAAATGAAATCTTAAATTTTGTGTTAAGTAAAGTACTTTGGTATAAATGACTTGAGTGTTGTTTTGAAGGTTTTGTTGCTTATGTGGTGGATTTGAACAAAGTACATCCGGATATGGAGGACATCCCAGTGGTCAGAGAATTCCCTGATGTCTTTCCAGACGATCTACTAGGATTGCCACCTGATAGAGAAACAAAATTCGGTATAGACTTGACACCTGGAACCAAACCAATATCCAAGTCACCATATAGGATGGCTCCAGTTGAGTTAGAGGAATTAAGGTAATAGCTGCAAGAGTTACTAGAGAAGGGATTCATAAGACCGAGTGTCTCACCATAAGGAGCCTCGGTATTGTTTGCGAAGAAGAGAGATGGGAGCCTCAGGTTGTGCATCAACTATCGGATGTTGAACAAGGCTACCATCAAGAATAAGTACCCCTTGCCAAGCATTGACGATTTATTGGATCAGCTTCGGGGAGCACAGATCTTTTCCAAGATAGATTTGAGGTCTGGGTATCATCAATTGAAGATTCGGAAGGAGGATGTGCCCAAGACAGCATTTTGTACCCGCTATGGCCATTACGAATTCTTAGTGATGCCTTTTGGGTTGACCAATGCGTCGGTAGCTTTTATGGCTCAAATGAACAAAGTATTCAAGCCATACTTGGACCAGTTCGTAATTGTTTTCATTGATGATATATTGGTGTATTCAAGGTCCAGAGAAGAGCATGAGCAGCACTTAAGGATTATTTTGCAGACCCTCCGAGAGGGAAGGTTATATGCCAAGCTTAACAAATGTGACTTTTGGCTAGAACAGATTTCTTTTCTAGGCCATGTTATATCGAAGGATGGGGTGTCAGTAGATCCATCCAAGATTGAGGCCGTTGTTCAGTGGGAACAACCTAGGACAGTCACAGAGATCAGAAGCTTTCTGGGTTTGGCTGGTTACTACAGGAGATTTGTAGAGGGTTTCTCTAGATTGGCTGCTCCATTGACACGTCTTACGAGAAAGAATATGGAGTTTTCATGGGATGAAGCTTGTGAGAGAAGTTTTCAGGAACTTAAGCGCAGATTAACCACCACGCCAGTTCTTATCATCCCTAATAGTTCAGGGAATTACTCGGTGTATACAGATGTTTCGCATTAAGGACTAGGCTGTGTTTTGATGCAAGATGGAAGGGTAGTAGCTTATGGATCTAGATAGCTGAAAGATCATGAGAGGAACTACCCCACTCATGATTTGGAGTTAGCGGCCGTAGTGTTTACGTTGAAGATATGGCGCCACTACTTATATGGTGAGAGATTTCAGATCTTTACGGATCATAAGAGTCTGAAATATCTATTCTCACAGAAGGAGTTAAACATGAGACAGAGGAGGTGGTTGGAACTCATCAAGGACTATGATTGTGAGATCTTATACCACCCGGGGAAGGCAAATGTGGTTACCGATGCATTGAGTCGGAAGAGTCTCGGGTTGGTATCACATATGATGGTTAGAGAGCACGAGTTGTTAGAACAATTCACGAACCTTAGTCTGGATATGACCCTACCTGAGATTGACAACTATGGGATTATTGCTAGCTTGAGTTTAGAACCGGAGTTGATTGAGAAAATTCGACAAGCTCAGCAAATTGATCAATGGTGTATTAACATGATTAGCCAAATCCGGAAAGGGAAGGGTGCCGATTTTATATTGAGTTCAGATGGAATACTAAGGTTTGGAGATAGAATATGTGTTCCTAAGGATTTAGAGCTGAGGAAGCTGATCTTATCAGAGGCTCACTCGTCAAGATATACGATACACCCGGGGAGTAGTAAGATGTATCAAAATCTCCAAAAGGCATATTGGTGGTCTGGAATGAAGAGAGACATAGCTCAGTATGTCGCTAGATGTCTCATTTGTCAGCAAGTAAAAGTCGAACATCAGAAACTAGGAGGATTATTACAACCTCTACCGATACCAAAATGGAAGTGGGAGCATGTCACAATGGATTTTGTGTTGGGGTTACCGAGAACCCGTAAGAACCATGATGCGATATGGGTGATAGTAGATCGGTTAACGAAATCGGCACATTTCTTAGCCATGAGATCTACAGATACATTGAGTGCATTGGTGAACCTGTATATGCGAGAAATAGTGAGATTGCATGGAGTCCCAGTGAGTGTTGTTTCTGATCGGGATGCCCGCTTCACTTCCCACTTTTGGGGACTTTTTCAGGATACGATGGGGACCCAGTTGAGTTTTAGCACCGCTTTTTATCCTCAAATAGATGGTCAGTCAGAGAGGACTATACAGACCTTGGAGGATATGTTGAGAGCGTGTGTACTGGACTTTAGAGGCTCATAGGACAATCACTTGCCATTGATTGAGTTCGCCTACAACAACAGTCATCACTCAAGTATTGGTATGGCCCCTTATGAGGTACTATACGGTCGTAGATGCCGATCGCCCATTGGTTGGGAAGAAGTTGGTGAGAGACAGTTGCTCGCTCCCGATTTGGTTAAGCAAGCCTCCGAGGATGTTCAGATAATATGCGAGAGGCTGCGAACAGCTCAAAGTCGACAAAAGAGCTACGCTGACAGAAGATGGAGACCACTTGAGTTTGATGTTGGCGAGTCTGTATTTTTGAAAGTATCTCCTTCTAAGGGAATAACGAGATTTGGGAAGAAAGGAAAATTAAGTCCTCGTTACATTGGTCCCTTCGAGATTTTGGATAGAGTGGGAGATGGAGCATATAGGCTAGCCTTGCCACCTGAGCTAGCAGAAGTCCACAATGTCTTCCACGTTTCTATGCTTCGAAAGTACTACCCGGATCCGACACATGTAATTAGCTATGAGCCGTTGGAGCTCAAGGAGGATATGTCGTATGTCGAGAGACCGATCCGGATATTGGACAGAAAAGAGAAGGTGTTGCGGAACAAGACGATTTCATTGGTTAAGGTTTTGTGGCAACATTACACTGTGGAAGATGCCACATGGGAACTGAAAAGTTTGATGCGGGAAAAGTATCCCGAGTTATTCACAGATTGAATTGGTTTTAATTTGGAGGACCAAATTCTCTAAGTGGGGCAGAATGTGAGACCCCGTATATGTACAGTTGTATATAGGTACATAGAAATGTAAATAAAATCATGAGTATGATAATACATTCGTAATACAAAGTATATGCAATGTAAGTTCATAAGATTATGTACGCACTTGTAATAAGAGTCGTGATTGTACGTACAAGTTGCGTTATGAATGAGTATGAAGAAATAAACTTAAATACGAGAAGAATGTGATTGAAATGGAATAAGAGTAGTGTGGTAAAATGGAAGGAAAGATTTACATAAGTGTATCTTTTATTCGGGTAATATCGTGTATATTTGGTTATACAAAGATTTTCCCACAAGTTTTAATATGTACTAAGTGTGATTAGATGACATTTTTAAGTCTCAAGGAGGGATGAATGAGGAAAGGACTATGAAGGTAACTTGAGCAAGTTTTGAAGGGAGTTTTTGCAGAAAAACTGCAAGAAATCTGGAAATGTGAAGGCCAGATCGATCTCATAGGATGAGAGATCGATCTGGAAGAGCCAGAATGCTCTTACGTGAGTAATGGAATAGAGCAGATCGATCTCCAAGGGAATCAGATCGATCTCCTTAGCTCTCGGGTTGGAAGCAGATCGATCTCCCCTAAGACCAGATCGATCTCCTTAAGCTTCTGTTTGACAGTAAATCGATCTCAAGCCTCGACAGATCGATCTCCTGCTTTTAAAATGTCTTAGAAAAGAGGAATTTTTAGAGGACCAGATCGATCTCCACCCAAGGAAGATCGATCTCATCAAGTTAAAACTATAAATAGGAGCAGTTGGATTTGCAGATTTTCGGGATAAACCATTTCTTTCCACTTCAACTCAAAAACCTAGCTTTCTCACTCCTAAATCTAGCCATTTTCAGTAAGATTTGAGGAAAAGCTATTAGAGACAAAGTCGTTCACGTCTAAGAGAAGAACAACATAGTCTAGAGGCATTTCCCCATTTGTCGGATTGAAGGAATAAAGGGCATTTCTAATTGGAGCAAAGAGGAAATCCAAGAGGTAAGTTCTAGTGTACAAATCCAAGTACATTGGTCTAGTTAATGATTATGAAGTTAATTGGGTGTGCATCTTGTGGGTAGAACTACCTAGAATGGCATGAAATGAATATAACTTAGAAATGGTCTAGTGTGAGAAAGTGGAATGTAGAAGTGTTAATGATGAATGAGATATCTTGAGAGGATGATTATGTTGTGGGCATGGTTTGGGCATGTTGATATTGGGATAAAATTATGAGATTTACCACAAGGGGTAAAATGTGTATTTAAGGCATTGGATAAATGCTTAGTTGAATAAGAGTTAGAAACGTTAACTCAAGTGTTTGATGGATGAATTTCAGTTTCGGATGATACGCCGGAGCAAGTCGAGATGAGAATGCGAGAAGCGTAGAGGAGGATAGTTACACACAAATAAAGTGAGGTAAGGGACTGTGTGTTAGCTATAGAGATGTTCGTGCGTATTTTACAGCAATTTCGTAAATATATTGCTAGAACTAGTACGATATTATAATTCTATAAAATGATATGGAAGCATGAAAAGTACTATGATGTATATTTGTATTGAGAAATAGGATAGGGTAAGGAAATAGCATGATATGCATGTTTTCAATGTTTTTCTCTAATTTACATTGATCTTGATGATTGAGAAATGTTGATGATAGGTTGGCTAATTTTACATGTTTTAGCATGAAGAGGCATGCTGTATGAATAAACATGTTTTGAGTTTTAAAAAGAGAAAATAGTCATCTATCAGTTTTGAGATGAGATTTGGTGTTGAAGCGCTAGCTCACACTCGTTTTAATGCCTTTGATGTACCGTGCTGGAGTTTTAACTCGCGCGAGGGTTTTGAGAAAGTGCGGGAACTTTGCTTGCACCTGTTTTATTGAGTTGAGGTAAACCTGGGGGTCTGGGACCCAAGGGGATACCAACCGACGGCCATTTGAACCGGTTGGGCCTTAACGATAGATCGTACCGCGCTGATAAGTTGCATATTATACATATTAATTGTCATATTTTTCCATGATTTAAATTATTTTATATGCTTAATTTTTGGATTTGACTTATATTTTCTATTTTGTATTGTGAATGAAGGAAAATGGACAAAATGGATTAAAAGCTGTAAATTCTGCTCAAGTCACAAAATCAGAAGAAATCTTGGAATTCAAGTCAAGATCTATCACTTGTAGCTGAAGTTGACTGAAACAGCTAAAGATGGCAAGTGGAAGATTTTAATTATTAAGGAAAAGATATGCAATTTCTGTCTTTGGCAAATGGTGGAAAAAGGAAAGAAGTTTAATTGTAATCAAACTCAATCAGAGACTTTCCTTTGGAGACAGATTCTGGAGTTAGGATATTTAGTATTTATAGACTAAGAGTGGAAGAGGCTGGGGATCTCATTCTGAATCTTGAATCTTCACATATTTTTATTTTTCTTTTGTGTTTTTCTCTGAACTTATGGCTTGCTAGATTTTTAGTCTAGTCAAAGGATAATTAAAGTTTGGGTTCTTTAAGAATTGTGAGATCTAATTAGTTTTATATTGTTCTTTTATATCTTTACCCTTTGTTCAATTGTCAGGATAATATATCACCAATTAGAAACCTGAATCCGTAATTGTTTAGGCATTCTAATATAAGTGGTAAATAACATAATTGATTTCAGACAGGATTTCAATTCTATGTTAAGAAGATATATAATCTAATTTAAATGAACCTACATGTGTGTTTGTTGGTTAGAATTGGTAGTCTCTCTAGTTTTCAATGCTGTTGGTAAATTAAATCTTAAGATCGTATCTAAGGTTGTTTAACTGGCAAGAGAAATAATTAGAGATCGTATCCTGATTATCGAAGATGTAAGGAGGGATAGGTTGTTAGGTCGTACCAATAACCATAACCAATTTGGTAAAGATTAAAAGAATTTATTTTTGCATCAATGATCAATTCCCTGAACCCATTCTAAAACTATTTCTTTGGTTAGATGTTCTCATTATATTAATTTTCTATAAATATTTTATATAGCGATTTTACTTGCCTAGATTTTAATTTAATTTTTATTTTCATTTTTCCAAAATCCCCATTTTACTTTTTAATTATTTCGCAGAAAGATAAATCTAGCCAATCTCTTGGGAAACAACCTTACTTATTTATACTACAGTTTAAATTTATTTTGAGTAGGAATTATTATTGTTGGTCTCGACAGCCACCAATTTTTGGCGCCGTTGCCGGGGATTGGTTTTAATTAGATTTATTTTTATGCCCTGTTCTTTTCGTGCAGGTACTGAAGAAATAATGGCTGAAGAAGAGCAAACTTTAAGGCAGTTGGCTGCACCACCTGTCAATCAATAGCCGTTCTGCATTCATTATCCAACTTTACAAGCAGATTTTGAGTTAAGATCGGGTTTGATCCACTTGCTTCCCAAGTTCCATGGTCTTGAGAATGAAGATCCTCACAAGCACTTAAAAAAATTTCACGTGGTATGTTCAAGCTTGAAACCACAAGGAGTTACCGAAGAGCAAATCAAAATGCGAGCTTTTCCATTCTCACTAGCTGATAGAGCAAAAGATTGGTTATTCTATTAACCGCCTGGTTCTATAACCACGTGGACTGAAATAGTGAGATTGTTCCTTGACAAATTTTTCCCTGCTTCAAGAGCTGCTAGCATTAGAAGAGAGATATGTGGAATCAAGCAGAAAGATATTGAGACTCTTCACGAATACTGGGAGAGATTTAAGCAACTTTGTGCAAGTTGTCCTCAACATGGGATTTCTGAACAACTCTTAATTCAATATTTTTATGAAGGATTATTACCCATGGAAAGAAGGATGATGGACGCAGCTAGTGGAGGTGCTATAGTGAACAAGACGCCTAGAGAGGCTAGAGATTTGATTTTCACTATGGCTGCCAACTCCCAACAGTTTGGATTCAGACAAGACATACCTCATAGAAGAGTCAACGAGGTAAACACATATTCGCTTGAAAGTCAAATAGCTAATTTAACATATGTTGTTCAACAATTGGCTATAGGAATGGGAAACGTACAACAAGTTACAGTCTGTGGAATTTGTGCTGCTACTGGACACCCAACTGACATGTGCCCCACACTTCAAGATGAACCTCATGAGCACGCAAATGCAGTTGGAGGAGTTTCAGGTCCACTACAAAGGAATCACGATCCATATTCTAATACATATAACCCAGGGTGGAGAGACCATCCCAACTTGAGCTATGGAGCAAGACTTCAATTTCAAAACTTTCAATATAAACAGCCCGCTCCACAGCAACATCAGCCATCCTCAAGTTCAGGTACGTCTCTTGAAGAAATTGTTAAATCACTTGCAATTAACACACAACAATTTCAACAGGAAACAAGGACAAGTATCAAGAAGCTGGAAGATCAAATGAGTCAGCTAGCCACTTCTGTGAGCAGACTGGAATCTCAAGGAAAATTGCCCTCACAAACAATTATCAACCCTAAACAGAATGTTAGTGCAATGACCTTGAGGAGTGGAACCGAGGTAGGGGAGTCTAGCAAGACAACCCGAAAGCGCATTCCAGAAGAAGAAGCTGAAAAGGAAGTTACTACATCCAAGCCACAGTTGGACCACCCTAAGGAACCTAATGGCGAGAAACAAAAAGTTTTTACACCAGTTCCTCCTTTTCCTTATAGATCATCTAAATCCAAAAAAGAGGAGGAAAAGGAGATTTTTGATATTTTTCGCAAAATTGAGGTAAATATCCCTTTACTTGATGCAATTAAACAAGTACCTCGATATGCAAAATTTCTTAAGGAGTTGTGCACCAATAAAAGGAAACTGAAAGGTAATGAATTTGTGAGCATGGGTGAGAATGTTTCAGCTGTCCTCCAGAAAAAGTTACCTCCTAAATGCAAGGATCCAGGTATGTTTACTATCCCTTGTAAGGTAGGTAATCTTAAAATTGAAAGAGCAATGTTAGATCTAGGAGCTTCAATTAATGTCATGCCTCTGTCTATTTATAAATCTTTGAATGTTGGACCATTAAAAGAGACTGGTGTGATTATTCAACTTGCTGATAGATCTAACGTTCATCCTGAAGGTATTCTAGAGGATGTTCTGGTACAAGTAAATGGATTAATCTTTCCTGTTGATTTTTATGTGCTTGATATGGAGGATGATGATTTGTCTAGATCTTTAATTTTGCTAGGAAGGCCCTTCTTAAAAACATCTAGGACTAAAACTGATGTGCATGATGGTACACTCACAATGGAATTTGATGATGAAATCACTAAGTTTAATATCAATAATGACTGTGAGAGTTCTAGGATTTACAAAGAAGAGATAAAGGCTTTTCATGATCATATGGTTTCTAAGAAAAAAATTTATATTGGTCAGAAAGTTATACTATCTCATTCTAAATTAAAAATATTTCCTAGTAAATTTCGTTCTAGATGGTTAGGCCCTTATGTTGTTACTAACGTGTTTCCTCGTGGTAAAATTGAAATTCAAAGTTTGGATACAGGTCAGATCTCTAAGGTTAAGGGTCATCGCTTAAAGCCTTTTTATGAACGTTTACAAGTGCATGAAATTGAACGAATTGAGTTACAATGTCCAACATATAATTGAGCATGATTATGTCTAGCCAAAGACTTTAAAGAAAGGCGCTGTTTGGGAGGCAACCCAAAATTTCTCTTTATTTTCTGATTCATAATTATTTTTCTTAATTTTTTTTGTTGTTTTATTAATAAAAAAAATTATGTGTTTTGATGTTAAAAAAAAAAAGCAGAAGACGTGTTTGCATAAGGCGTGCCCATGCCTTATGACAAAAGCACTTCTGTTTAAAAAAAAAAACCTGTGTTTTCGTAGGCTGCAAAATTGCAGAAGTGGGACTTTGATAGGGCGTGCCCACGCCCTATCAAAACACCTCTTCTGCTACCAAAAAAAAAAATAAAAAAACATATGTATTTATTTTTATATTTTTCTTTCTTTTCTTTTATTTATTTAATTATATTTTTATTTTTTCTTTCCTACAAATCCCCACAAGCAGCAGCTACCGGCAGCACCCCTCTGCCAGCCTCCAGTCTCCAACCGACGACCAATGACCACCAATTTTCCTCCAGTCCCGCAACAGCCCAGCACCGACTGCAACATCACCAAGAGACCTGTCCCCTTCCCGAGCCTGTCACCTCCCTTCATCGAGCCTCACGAACAGACCCCTCCTCCCGAGCTAACAGCTCCCGTTCACGGCACCATAGCAGCTTCCAGATTCGAACCGGCAGCAACCACTAGAGCCGAGAATCAATAACCAGCAACAGCAGCCACGTCGCCGGTCATCTCCCGACTGCAACAGCCCACAAACCGACAATCTCCACAGCAGTCTGCAAACAACAGACCAGTGACCCCCGACTCCTTCAAGCTTTATCTCATCTTCCCCAGTTGCAAGTTGCAGCAGCGCCGGTTACCTGCAGCAGCCCATCCCAGCAGTTGCCCCTGCTCCCCTCTTTCCGGTCCCGAGCTCCATTTCGGCAACCCAGCATCTTCAATTCGGCATCAATCAGATTCAAAATAAATAAATAAATAAATAAACCTTCAAAAAAAAAGGGTGGTATTCCACAAGTTTCAACTATTTCATTTTTTATTATTACCATATCTGATTTGATGCAGTCATTTATTTTTGTTGTGCTTAACATTCCCAAAGTGTGCCGAATTTCTCTTTTCCTAGTAGTGATATTCAAGAAGCTTTTTCCGCTCATGAGCATGCTCGGCTTGGCAAATTAGTGGAAATTAACGCAATACTTTACAGTGCTCAATATTTTTCAGGGAAATTTCTTAATTTCTCTTAATTCTTTTACAGTATCTGAGTAATTATTTTGATACATTAGGGACAATGTATAGTCTAGGTGTGGGGGAGGATATTTAATTGTGACTCTGCTATTTGCTTTATTTGTCTTTCATTCTTGATTAATTTTCATGAAAATTTTTGCAAATCTAAAAAAAAAACATTCTTTGTTCCAAAAGGTACATTAGTTATTGTTTGTGATTTCTTTGAATTCTAGTGAAAAAAAAATTGCGATTTACATATGTGCAAAACAATTTTGAATTCTCTTTAAAACACTGATTAGTTACTTTTGATTTATTAGATGAAAAAGTGTATAAGATCTAGCACACATAACCCTTTTTGGTGAGATTTGAGCTTATGATCATTCATTACATCATGCTCTAATTTCTTTGTTTGTGTGATTGTCATGCATAGTAGACTATTCTAGAACTTGCTCTGCCATACATGTCTCAATGAACCCCTTTGATGAATATGATGCAATTAATCAAACAATGGCATTTAGGTTAAACCCTTTTTCTTAATATAATACCTTTCTTTTCAAGCCTACCCTTATTATTATTAACCATTAGAGAAA
This sequence comes from Firmiana major, assembly GCA_033439115.1. Taxonomy (NCBI): domain Eukaryota; kingdom Viridiplantae; phylum Streptophyta; class Magnoliopsida; order Malvales; family Malvaceae; genus Firmiana; species Firmiana major. The sequence continues at coordinate 7,701,292 of CM065912.1, forward strand.
CCACCTTGAGCCTAACCTTTTCTTTAGATTAAACCGCATTACAAACCATAACAAACCCTTTTGTTGATTTTCCCTCTTGTTGAACCTTGAATTGAAAAATCATATAGACTTATGCACATGAAACTTCAAAATACTTTTGGAAAGATTGCATATGTTGAAAATTTAGTATTTCAAGCTATTGCTTTCATTGAGTTCTTCTCTTTTGAAAAAGAAAATCGAGAAAAAAAAAGTTGAAAAAAAAATGAAGAAATGAAAAATGAAGAAAAAAATGAAAAAAAAAAGAAAAAGAAAAAGAGAAAGAGAAAGAGAAGTGTAATTTTTATTACTTGGAAGTTAGTTCTGAAAATTATGTGATTGAAGCAGTCTTTTGAAATCATTAATTCAAATTTTGTGTGAAAAGTTTTGTATGATTCTTTCAATTTCTTTAACCTAAAAATCCTTTTGTCATACCTTACCTAAGCCCCATTACAACCCCTTTTTAGACCCTTAGATTTTTGTATCTTAATTCATTCATTGGTGGAAGAGATGTGATGAATTTGCAAGCTTATGGTAAGAAATCTTCTATGCAGTAACTTGAGAGTTTATTGATATATACCTTAAACACTAAGAGTATGATGAGTGAAATCCAATTGTGAGAGTGTTGGATCCTATGCATTTTATGAACTTAATTGAATCATTAAGGTACTTTTCATGTGTGTTATGAGAATTCATTTTAAGAACTTCTGTTCAAGAATAATTTGTTTTGGATGAGTATAGGAAGAGTAAGAAGGAATGATGAGAAGAGATTATAAATTTAGACTAGTGTATGCTTGAGGACAAGCAATGTTTAGGTGTGGGGGAATTTGATAAGTTGCATATTATACATATTAATTGTCATATTTTTCCATGATTTAAATTATTTTATATGCTTAATTTTTGGATTTGACTTATATTTTCTATTTTGTATTGTGAATGAAGGAAAATGGACAAAATGGATTAAAAGCTGTAAATTCTGCTCAAGTCACAAAATCAGAAGAAATCTTGGAATTCAAGTCAAGATCTATCACTTGTAGCTGAAGTTGACTGAAACAGTCTAAAGATGGCAAGTGGAAGATTTTAATTATTAAGGAAAAGATATGCAATTTCTGTCTTTGGCAAATGGTGGAAAAAGGAAAGAAGTTTAATTGTAATCAAACTCAATCAGAGACTTTCCTTTGGAGACAGATTCTGGAGTTAGGATATTTAGTATTTATAGACTAAGAGTGGAAGAGGCTGGGGATCTCATTCTGAATCTTGAATCTTCACATATTTTTATTTTTCTTTTGTGTTTTTCTCTGAACTTATGGCTTGCTAGATTTTTAGTCTAGTCAAAGGATAATTAAAGTTTGGGTTCTTTAAGAATTGTGAGATCTAATTAGTTTTATATTGTTCTTTTATATCTTTATTATTTATATGTCTTCTGTTCTTATTTAAATTATTGTTTTGATTGATTGTGCAAAAAGGGCCCTTTGTTCAATTGTCAGGATAATATATCACCAATTAGAAACCTGAATCCGTAATTGTTTAGGCATTCTAATATAAGTGGTAAATAACATAATTGATTTCAGACAGGATTTCAATTCTATGTTAAGAAGATATATAATCTAATTTAAATGAACCTACATGTGTGTTTGTTAGTTAGAATTGGTAGTCTCTCTAGTTTTCAATGCTGTTGGTAAATTAAATCTTAAGATCGTATCTAAGGTTGTTTAACTGGCAAGAGAAATAATTAGAGATCGTATCCTGATTATCGAAGAAGTAAGGAGGGATAGGTTGTTAGGTCGTACCAATAACCATAACCAATTTGGTAAAGATTAAAAGAATTTATTTTTGCATCAATGATCAATTCCCTGAACCCATTCTAAAATTATTCCTTTGGTTAGATGTTCTCATTATACTAATTTTCTATAAATATTTTATATAGCGATTTTACTTGCCTAGATTTTAATTTAATTTTTATTTTCATTTTTCCAAAATCCCCATTTTACTTTTTAATTATTTCGCAGAAAGATAAATCTAGCCAATCTCTTGGGAAACAACCTTACTCATTTATACTACAGTTTAAATTTATTTTGAGTAGGAATTATTATTGTTGGTCTCGACAGCCACCACGTGCTGGAGCCTTGCGATGACTGTGTGTCACGCTGCTTGCTCGCCTGGTATATGAGACATGGTTTAGGATGAAAAGTCCATCGGAGTTGGAGTATGGACTTGGGTCCACGGTCGTACGTAGAACAGTGTAGTTATCCGTTGGTATACTATGTACCGTGCTGGGTGCACGTGAGTACGAGTATCGCGTAGATGACACACGGCGTATTCTTACCGTGAGTATACGAGGAGATATGGTTGATTGAGATGAGCCGGAGGGCAGGACTGACCCATTCCCCTTCAGGCGAAGTGATGCCCTGTGCACACCTGATTAGTGAGGCTCGGGATCACTGACTATGGCCATATGTCGTGGATATTTGATTGTCGAAAATTCCATGCCTGTCTCAGAGATTCGAGAAACAGAGATAATCTCAGAAAAGAAAGAGATTTACAGAAAAAGTGAATTAAGGGAAGAAAGAGATTTTGTGTTTTTGATAAAACTCTGATTTCACATTTATGCCGTGAGGGCACTATTTATGAGCATGTTTTAAATGGAAGCTTGATATTTGATTTACACAAAAATGCTATTGAGAAATATATGTTTAAATGCATTTTTCATATGGTATTTCCATTTGTACTGAAAAAATGGTTTTGGTTTATACATGCATGGGCTATGTAGGTAGTACGATATCTACCTGCTAGCATACATTTCCTTACTGAGCTGTGGTTTGCTCATCCCACTATTTTTCCCCTCCAGGTACTGAGAAGTAAGAGAGCGGTGGTCTCTTGGTCTTTTGTGTTGAACAGCTCCCACAATTCCGTAAAGGTATAAGATTTGTATACACGAGTATTTTGTATCTAATTTATCGTATCGCACAGTTATATCTTGGAATTGTAAATAGTATTATGGGGATGATATGTAAGCACATGGTATTTATACAATTGATTTTGTATATCTACACACATACCTGGGAGTGTGAATTAAAGATTTAAATCTTCCGTTGTAAATGAATGAATTTTAGTAATTGCATCTTCTCACAGCCCAACCGTAGTAGAGAATGTTTGGATAGAAGGGTTCCCAGAAGTGGGGTGTGACATTACACACAAGTTTTAATGTGTATAAAGTATGGTTGGATGTCATTTTCAAGTCTCAAAGATGGATGAATGAGAAAATGACTATGACAGCAAATTTAAGGTGTTTTGGGTGAAGTTACTGCAGAACATCTGGAAAATATGAAGGTCAGATCGATCTCATAGGATGAGAGATCGATATGAAAAAGCCAAAATGACCTTATTTTGAGTAATGAGACAAGACAGATCGATCTCCAATGGAGCCAGATCGATCTGCTAGACATTCTGTAATGAGAAGATCGATTTTAAGGTAAGAAGATCGATCTCCTTAACTCTCTATTTGAGAACAGATCAATCTCAAGACTTGACAGATCGATCTCCTTAAGGGTTCTGTAAGGAGCAAATCGATCTCCTATAAGGGAAAGATCGATCTCCAAGAGGAAAATTGCCTTCGACAGATCGATTTCATCATGGAAGAAGATATATCTTGTAGTGGTTGTGTTTGGTAAAAAGGACTATCAAACCTTGCACAGATCGATCTCCACAAGGGCTAGATCGATCTCATGTCTCTGCATCTATAAAAAGAGCACAGGATTGAGATGAAAACTCAGAACTCTTCTCCCACCAAACCTTACCTGCCATTTTCTCTCAAAAACCCAAGCTTTCTTACTCTAAAAATCACTACCTTGCAGTCGAAATCTAAAGGAGCTCAAGAAGGGAAAGTTATTCTTTAAAGTAAGGAGAACAACATGCCCAAAAACCTCACATTGGTGTGATCAAGAGAAGAAGTTGTGGCTACCACAAGTTTGACTAAGTAAAAGGGTAAGTTCTTCAACCGTCAAGCTTTAAATAAGGATTCTAGACATTGTATGGGCTGAATGGTATGCAAAATGTTGATAAGAGTGATTTGTAGTGATGAACGAGTGATATTGAAAGGGATTTATGGAGAGAAAATCCATGAGAAATGGGGAAAGCTTAAGAAAAGTATAATGAGATTGTGAGAAAGATGAAATGTGATTTACTGGGTTGAGGAATATGAATAAATAAATAAATGACAATGTAAAGGCTTAGAAGAGGGAAAAGAAAATAACTTGATGATTGTACGTGTAGCTCGAAAGAACGTGGAACACGACTAACTCGGATCGCAAACGGAGCATACGTGACAATGGAAATACGAGCGCGATTTGAGGTAAGGGACTGTGTGGTAGCTATCGAAATGTTCGTACGTATTTTACGATAATTTCTTAGATATATCGCTAGGATTAGTACGATACTACAATTCTATGAAATGATATGGAAGCATGAAATATACTATGATATATATGTATTGCGAAATGGGATGGAGTAAGGAAATAGCGTGATATACATGATTTCAATGTTTCCTCAATTTTGTATTGATGTAGTGATTGAGAAATGATAATGATAGGTTGGCTAGTATTACATGTTTTAGCATGGAAAGACATGCTGCATAAATAAACATGTTTTGAGTTTAAAAGAGAATAGCTACCTAACGAATTTGAAATGAGATTGGTGTTGGAGCTCTAGCTCACACCCATTTTAATGACTTGACCATGTGTTAGGGTGTTAGCTCGCACATGTTTCTATGCTCTTGATGTGCCATGCTGGAGTTTAACTTGCACGATGGTTTTGAGAAAAGTGCTGGAGCATTGCTCGCACCTATTTTTAATGAGTTGAGGTAAACCTGGGGGTTTGGGACCCAAGGGGATGCCAGTCGACGACCTTTGAACGGGCTGGGCCTTAACAATACCTCGTACCACGCTGGAGCCTTGTGATGACTGTGTGTCACGCTGCTTGCTCGCCTGGTATATGAGACATGGTTCAGGATGAAAAGTTCATCGGAGTTGGAGTTTGAACTTGGGTCCACGGTCGTATGTAGTATTGTGTAGTTGTTCATTGGTATATTATGTACCATGCTGGGTGCACGTGAGTACGAGTATCGCGTAGATGACACATGACGTACCTTATACTATGAGTATATGAGAAGATAAGGTTGATTGAGATGAGCTGGAAGGTAGGACTGACCCATCCCCCTTTAGGCGAAGTGATGCCCTGTGCTTACCTGATTAATAAGGCCTGGGATCACTGATTATGGCCATATGTCGTAGATATTAGATTATCAAAAATTCCATGCCTGTATCAGAGATTCGAGAAACAGAGACAATCTCATAAAATAAAAAGAGAATTAAGGAAAATAAATGTTTGAGAGAGTAAAGAGATTTTGTGTTTTGATAAATCTCTAATTTAAACACTGGTGCCGTGAGGGCATTGTTTTATGAATCATGTTTTAAAATGGAAACATGACATATATGATTTACATGAAAGTGCAAATGAGAAATGTATGTTTAAATGCATTTTCTTATAATATTTCCATTTATATCGAAAACATGGTTTCTGGTTTATACATGCATGGACTATGTAGGTAGTACGATATCTACCTACTAGCATTCATTTCCTTACTAAGCTGTGGATTGCTCATCCCACTATTGTCCCCCTCCAGGTACTGAGAAGTAGGAGAGTGGTGGTCTCTAGATTTCTTTTTGAGTTGGACAGCTCCCGCCAGTTGTAAAGGTATAAGAATTGTATACACAAGTGTATTTGTATCTATCTTGATGTATCGCATAGTTATACATAAGAATGTAACAGTTTTATGGGGATAATATATAAAGATATTATCATACAATTAATTTTGTATATTTACACACCTAGGAGTGTGAATTAAATTTTAAATATTTCCGCTGTAAATTCAAGGAACTTTAATAATTGCATCGCCTCACAGCCGAACCATAAGTGGTAATTGTACGGATGAAGAACACCTGGAATTAGGGTGTGACACTTCAACCATACAGGTGGCCATCCAACTATATATATAACATGCACATACTGGCAATCTGATATGCAATATTAAGGTATCTTAATCTTAAAACAAATTCTTTATTTAAATAGTCTTTATGATAACATATGATCAAAATATTTAGTATTCCCAATGCATGATCAAAACAAATAATAATATGGGTGCGTGACTATAAGTCCTATCAAGGTATATTAAACACACAAATAACACATGGTTATAGAAAACACTTTAGTTCAACGTATGCTTTGTAAGGATTTAATGCATTATTTCTAAAATAATGCCAATACTTTAAACACATAGATCTCAGTTAAAACTTTTCTCATGGAATACATGATTAAAAAAATCGCGTAATGCATGCTTAGGCTAACACTACGAGGTACGACTAGGGTAATCTCAAACCTTAATCCTACATCAAAGTGGTGTAATTGATTCCACCATTATCAACATATCCACACAGGCTACTTAGCCTTCACTTTCCTCCCATAATATACATAGAATTACTCCACATGCTCACATGGGCTATTATGTTCTCATTAGGCAGTATATCACTCATCGAAAATTATATATGCATAGTACTTCATTCAATATACCTTAAACAATATTAGTTTCACATGCAACCATACGAGTCGAATATCATTCCTTAATATTTCCACAATCTCACTTCTTATAACTAATAAATACTCATCTTATTCATCATATTTATTTTTCATGTCATTTCAAGTCTGTATAAATATATATATATATATATATATATGTATGTGTGTGCGTGTGTGTGAAATCATCACAAATATAGCTGAAGCATAATCAGCACATAACTGGCACTATTGTGATCAAACGCTAGTCATTATCCACTCTTCACTTTACATAAACATATCACAATATTTCAAAACCAATTCTTCCACTTTCACATCACAATATCAATGCTACTACCCCCATTATCATTATGAGTCCTCTTAGTATTCCGTGAATATTTAAATATTACCTTTGTAATATTTCAAAATTATTTCTATAATTGTAACGACCCTTTTTACCACACATTTGGTTGGGCTACGAGTCGATAACAGATCAAAATCCATAAATCCGCCTATTTAATTTAATTTTCTTGACAACGATTTAAAACAAAAATAATGGTAACTACTTCTTCAATTAATTAGCACTGTAGTTCTTTGATAAAAAAAATTCATGTTCACATTCCCCAGACACATTTTGTACACATTACCGCACTTTCAAAATGTAGATACAAAAATAAATGTCTATACTGGGTATACATTTAGCGCAAAAGAACGCTTTTCTGACGAATGACTGTGCAAAATAAACAACTTATAAAGACGGTCTCCACTACTGATGAGGCTTTATGGAGGAAAATAAGAGGGGTGAGTTTAACGAGTTCAGTAAGAAAAACCTCATAGAAGGTAGATAAATAACTACCTAAAATACATATATATATATATATATATATATATTTGCCAAAACAAAAAATTTTCACAAAGTATACAAATAATTTGGCAAATTCACAAATACCAGAGTCAAAAATCGAAAACAGAATTAGTATCGTTAGTGTAATTAATTTACTGTGGTAAATACATGAATCACAAAACTTTCAGTAGAAAAATAAACAATTTCCAGATAACACGGTCCATGCAGATAATTCAGAAAAATCAAATAGACGAGATAAGACAGTACATGCGATATCAGATATCAGAATGATAATTAGTCAATGTCGGTGACTCTGGGCAATCAATGATCAGGTGTGCCGAGATGTCAATTGCAGTGGGAGTGGTTAGCTACCCAAACGGCTCGCACATCAGAATGTACAAATACCAGAATAAGAAACACAATACATCGTACTCGCATGCATGCTGCATGGTACATCGTACTACGTGGATCACAGAAACAGAAACAGTTCACCACTGATGTAACGGACCAGCCCGACCGGTCATGGCCACCCCTGTGAGCCCACAAACAACGACTGTTGTGACAACGTTATATAGTAACATTAACAGTGGAGCATGACTAATCATCGCCTTTGTCTCAAAATTAGTACAAGTCAGAACATGTGACATACAGTCAGCACGCGTTTAAGCACATATCATCAGTATATTCCTTTATAAGCAAATCACTTTCTTTAAATCACTTATAAATTTAGTTTGTTTCATAAAACAATTCAAAAGGGGCTGACTAGCCATTTTTTTTAGTTAAAAATTCCAGTACTCGATGCAGAGTAATCAACTCTAGGGGTTTTCGATCTAAAATCAATAACTATAATTACTGATATTTTTGTCTAAATAAACCAAGTAAATCTATATCGGTAGCTGGGACGATCTACGAAGTTTAAAATTTTCCTTAAATTCCAAAGCGTAAAATCGGCCTAGGGTTTTCTAAAATTTCAGTAACTAGGAAATTTACCCTAAAATTTATATCTACAAACACAGAGAAATTACGTATATTTATCTCTAGCAGCACACAAGAATTTTTCTTACCTCGGTGTCTGCCCACAGTCTGCAATACCTTTAGTGACAGGAGTCTGTGGGTCCGGTCTGCTCGGTTAATTTCCCCGGAGCCCCTTCCTTAGGGTTTTCCCAATTTCTCTATGCCTTTTTTCCTATTTCCAAATATTTTTATTTTCATTTATATATATATATATATATATATATATACACACACACAATCATACACATACATATATATAAATAAATGTTCTCTTTCTCTCTTTTTTTAAAAAAAAAAAATCATTTCTCCTTTCCCACCAACTCCTTCTTCTTTCTTTTCTTCTTCTCCTTCCTCGCTGGTCACCTTTGTTCAATTGTCTTCCTCGTTATCACCTCATTCACGGTGCTACCACGCCACCACTCCATCATCCTGTTAGCTCCGATTCACCTGCTCCGATGCTCTCCTACCGTCACCATCTCCAGCTCCTCATCCGTTCACTCTGCCTCTCTTAATCTCGTACTTGTCTCGGTTGCCCCCTGTTTGAGCTTCTCCAACCTGTTTTCAATGCTAGCCAACGAAGTGAACACAACGGGGCCTTACATGCATGCACAACTGCCTTCAATTTTGAACCAACCTTCTAGTAGGCTGTGGTTATGCGTCTCCCCTCTTGTTCACTCCTCTTGCTCTCGGGCACCATCTCTCTTCCCTATTTCTTTGTTTTTGGTTCTCACTTTGATAACTCTCAGTTTCTCCCTTTTTCCTTCCCTACTTTCGGTTCCGACATCCTTATGCTGCCACTGGTTTCCAGCACCCTCTCGTCTGACTCCCCTATTTAATGCTTTTTCTTTAGCTTTGCCTCGCAGTTCTTCCCCTCTCACTCTCGCCAAGCTCTTGGGTTTCACTCATCCATGCCTCTATTTTCTCGTACACTCTCTAGACTATCCCTTCATTCCTTCTTGGCCCCTCTTTTCTGTTTCCAGTTTCCCTCGTTTCTTGCTTTTGTTTATATACACAAAAATCGAGGTAGAGATGGAGAGGCATGTTGGCGTACAGTGAAAAAGAAAATTTACAGAGGTTGGTTAGTTTGGTCACTGTAGCCTTATTGTTCAACCCTTGCACATGGCCTGCCAGACCTGTTTACTTCATCACCGAACACCCACATTATTTATGGTTTCTCTCCCTCTCTCGTTTCAGCCTCCCCCTTAACCTGCTCCAACTATAATTTGTAACTTATATATATATTTAACCTACTCCCACTCACCCTTGGTACAGGTCTGCCCAAATCTTATCATCCAATCTGTCATCAATTTACCATCGAACACCACTTCACTATCAACTCTTCATGTCTTTTCTTATTCCTTTCCCTTACCGAGAGCCACAAGTTTCCATTATTTCTTTTCTTTGTTTCTTCACGTTTTCAATTTCATTACTCACTCCACTGACAAACATCCTATCCCATATAAATGTACATAGGTATTTAAGTATACCTTGCATAATGCTGAAGAAAGCTCTCGGCTCACATGTATGTGTACTTGTATACGTACATATACTCTTATATACATATATATATACACGTATATTTACATGGTGCATTTAACCTTACTTATATAATTATCTGTGTATATCTGTATACCCTTACACATATATTTATCTACACATTAATCTTACAAAATAATTAAAGTATTGCATACATATAGGTATACATGTATGTCTATGTATTTTGATTAAATTCTCCACGTAGTGTAAAATGGGGTTAGTCTAATATTTATTCTCAAATTAATCCATCCGTATTTACACATTTAGCCTTAATTGTCTAAATTATTATTTATAGACAACGACAGGTACATTGAAAATTTTCGATATTTATATTCTCCCCACATTGGGAAATTTGACCCTTCTCGAACAAGTGTGGGTATTTCTCTCGCATTAAACTTTCTAATTCCTACGTTACCTCTTCTGAAGTCTGATACTGCCATAAAACCTTAACCAAAGGAATCGTCTTAGACGACAATGCTTTTTCCTTCCTACCTAAGATCCGAATTAGTTTCTCCATATATGTCATATCCTTTTTCAACTCTAGTGGTTCATACTTAATCCCATGGGTTAGATTCGGATGTTACTTACGTAGCATTGAAACGTGGAAGACATTATGGATACGCGATAACTCTGGCAATAATGCCAATCTATATGCTTTGTCTCCCACTTGGTCTAAGATCTTGAAAGGTCCAATATAACGGGGACTCAACTTTCCTTTCTTCCTGAATCTCATTATACCCTTAGATGGAGAAACTTTCAGAAACATCGAATGTGAGACCCCGTATATGTATAGCTGTATATAGGAACATGAGAATGTAAATGAAATCATAAGTATGATGATACATTTGTAATGTGAAGTATATGCAATGTAAGTTCATAAGATTATGTACGCACTTGTAATAAGAATCGTGATTATACGTACAAGTTGCATTATGAATGAGTATGAAGAAATGAACTTAAATACAAGAAGAATGTGAATGAAATGAAATATGAGTAGTGTGGCAAAATGGAAGGAAAGATTTACATAAGTTGTATACTTCCCTTCGAGCAATATCGTGTATATTTGGTTATACAAAGATTGCCCACAAGTTTTAATACGTACTAAGTGTGATTGGATGACATTTTTAAGTCTCAAGGAGGGATGATGAGGAAAGGACTATGGAGGTAAATTGAGGAAGTTTTGAATGAAGTTGTTGCAGAAAAACTGTAGGAAATCTGGAAATATGAAGGCCAGATCGATCTCATAGGATGAGAGATCGATCTGGAAGAGCCAGAATGCTCTTATGTGAGTAATGGAATGGAACAGATCGATCTCCTTAGCTCTCGGGTTGGAAGCAGATCGATCACCCCTAAGACCAGATCGATCTCCTTAAGCTTCTGTTTGACAGCAGATCGATCTCAAGCCTCGACAGATCGATCTCCGCCTTTAAAATATCTTAGAAAAGAGAGATTTTTAAAGGACCAGATCGATCTCTACCCAAGGAAGATCGATCTCATCAAGTTAAATCTATAAATAGGAGCAGTTGGATCTGCAGATTTCGGGATAAACCATTTCTTTTCACTTCAACTCAAAAACCTAGCTTTCTCACTCCTAAATCCAGCTATTTTCAGTAAGATTTGAGGAAAAGCTATTAGAGACAAAGTTGTTCACGTCAAAGAGAAGAACAACATAGTCTAGAGGCATTTCCCCATTTGTTGGATTGAAGGAATAAAAGACATTTCTAATTGGAGCAAAGAGGAAATCCAATGAGGTAAGTTTCTAGTGTACAAATCCAAGTACATTGGTCTAGTTAATGATTATGAAGTTGATTGGGTGTGCACATTGTGGGTAGAACTACCTAGAGTGACATGAAATGCATATAACTTGGAAATGGTCTAGTGTGAGAAAGTGGAATGTAGAAGTGTTAATGATGAATGAGATATCTTGAGAGGATGATTATGTTGTGGGCATGGTTTGGGTATGTTGATATTGGGATAAAATTATGAGAGTTACCACAAGGAGTAAAATGTATGTTTACGGCATTGGATAAATGCTTTGATGAGCAAGAGTTAGAAACGTTAACTCAAGTGTTTGATGGATGAATTTCAGTCTCGGATGATACATCAGAGCATGTCGAGATGAGAACGCGAGAAGCATAAAGGTGGATAGTTGCACACAAGTAAAGCGAGGTAAGGGACTGTGTGTTAGCTATAGAGATGTTCGTGCGTATTTTACAACAATTTCGTAGATATATTGCTAGAATTAGTACGATACTATAATCCTATGAAATGATATGGAAGCATGAAAAGTACTATGATGTATATATGTATTGAGAAATGGGATAGGGTAAGGAAATAGCATGATATGCATGTTTTCAATGTTTTTCTCAATTTTATATTGATATTGATGATTGAGAAATGTTGATGATAGGTTGGCTAATTTTTCATGTTTTAGCATGAAGAGGTATGCTGCATGAATAAACATGTTTTGAGTTTTAAAAAGAGAAAATAGTCATCTATCAGATTTGAGATGAGATTTGGTGTTAAAGCTCTAGCTCACACCCATTTTAATGACTTTGACTATGTAGTGTTAGCTCGCACTTGTTTATATGCTTTTGATGTGTCGTGCTAGAGTTTAACTCGCACGATGGTTTTGAGAAAGTGCGGGAACTTTGCTCGCAACTGTTTTATTGAGTTGAGGTAAACCTGGGGGTCTGGGACCCAAGGGGATACCAGCCGACAATCATTTGAACGGGCTGGGCCTTAACGATAAATTGTACTGCGCTGGAGCCTTGCGATGACTGTGTGCTGCGCTGTTTGCTCGCCTGGTATATGAGACATGGTTCAGGATGAAATGTCCATCGGAGTTGGAGTATGGACTTGGGTCCACGGTTGTGCGTAGTACAGTGTAGTTGTCCGTTGGTATACTATGTACCGTGCTGGGTGCACGTGAGTACGAGTATCGCGTAGATGACACACGACGTATCCTTACCGTGAGTATATGAAGAGATGAGGTTGATTAAGATAGGCCGGAGGGTGGGACTGACCCATCCCCCTTCAGGCGAAGTGATGCCCTGTGCACACCTGATCAGTGAGGCCTGAGATCACTGACTATGACCATATGTTGTGTATATTTGATTGCCAAAAAATTTCATGCCTGTCTCAGAGAGTCGAGAAACAGAGATAATCTCAGAAAAGAAAGAGATTTGAGGAAAGAGTGATTTGAAAAAAAGAAAGAGATTTTGTGTTTTTGATAAATCTTTGATTTCACATTTATGCCGTGAGGGCACTATTTATGAACATGTTTTAAATGGAAGCTTGATATTTGATTTACACGAAAATGCTATTGAGAAATATATGTTTAAATGCATTTTTTGTATGATATTTCCATTTATAATGAAAACATGATTTTGGTTTATGCATGTATGGGCTATGTAGGTAGTACGATATCTACCTGCTAGCATACACTTCCTTACTGAGCTGTGGTTTGCTCATCCCACTATTTTTCCCCTCCAGGTACTGAGAAGTAAGAGAGCGGTGGTCTCTAGGTCTTTTGTGTCAAACAGCTCCCACAATCCGCAAAGGTATAAGATTTGTATACACGAGTATTTTGTATCTAATTTATTGTATCGCACAATTATATATTGGAATTGTAAACAGTATTATGGGGATGATATGTAAGCACATGGTACTTATACAATTGATTTTGTATATCTACACACACGCCTGGGAGTGTGAATTAAAGTGTTAAATCTTCCGCTGTAAATGAATGAATTTTAGTGATTGCATCTTCTTACTGCCCAACCGTCTTAGAGTAAGTGTGGATAGAAGGGTTCCCGAAAGTGGGGTGTGACATCGAATCTCCTACTGAAAATTCCAAGGGTCTGCGTCTTTGGTCAACGTAACTCTTTTGCCTGCTCTGAGAAATCAATCGGACATCCTCAGAAGCTCGCTTAACCAAATCGGAAACAAATATCTTTCTTTCACCCACTTCTTCCCATCTGATTGGCGATCGACACCTTCGACCATATAGTGCTTCGTTGGGTGTCATTCTAATACTTGAGTGATAACTGTTATTATACGCAAACTCCGCTAGCGATAAATGGTCATCCCAAGAGCCTTTAAAATCTTGAGCACAAGCTCTGAAGGTATCCTCTAATGTTTGAATGGTTCTCTCTGATTGTCCATCTGTTTGGGGGTGGAAAGCTGTGCTAAAATTCAGTTGGGTTCCCATGACTTCTTGGAAATGTTTCTAGAAGTGTGAAGTGAACCGAGAATCCCTGTCAGATACAATACTCACCGATATGCCATGAAAACTAACAATCTCCTGTACATATAGACCCGCTAGTGCACTCAAAGTATCAGTGGACTTCATAGCTAGGAAGTGGGTGAACTTTGTTAATCTATCAACGATTACCCAAATCGCATCATGGTTCCTCCGGGTCCTTGGCAACCCTATAATGAAATCCATAGTAACATGCTCGTATTTCCATGTAGGTATCGGTAGAGGCTGTAATAACCTTGCAGGTTTCTAATGTTCTACCTCAATCTGCTGATATATAAGACATCGGGCCACAAATACGGCCACATCCTTTTTCATCCCTGACCACCAGTACACTTTTCGTAAATTCTAATACATCTTATTACTTCTCGGGTGCAATGTATACCTCTAGGAATTAGCTTTTTTCAATATTAGTTTCTTCAACAGTGCATCATCGGGAACACAAGTTCTACCTCTGAACCTCAATAGACCATCGGGGCTAACTACAAAATCTATCACAGTGCCCAATTGGATCTGACCAACCATATCTACACAGTACTTATCAGTACACTGAGCCTGTAAAATTCTGTCAATCAAGTCTGGTTCTATTCTCAGGCTAGCTATCACACCACAACTGGCAGTATCAGACAGTTCAATGTCCAAGCTGAGGTTCGTAAACTGTTCTAATAGTTCGTATTCTTGAATCATCACGTACGATACCATCCTAATGTTCTTCCTGCTTAAGGTATCTGCTACTACGTTGGTCTTTCTCAGGTGGTACAGGATCTCATAGTTATAGTCCTTTAGAAGCTCTATCCACCTCATCTGCCTCATATTCAACTCCTTCTAAGAAAATAAATACTTGAGGCTCTTATGGTTTGTGAAGATCTAGAAATTCTCTCCATATAAGTAATGACAAAATATTTTTAGTATAAACACTATGGCTGCTAATTCTAAATCATGGATTGGATGGTTCCACTTATGGTCTTTTAACTGACGGGAACCATAAGCCATTACCCTCTCATGTTACATCAATATACATCCCAAACCTTGACTAGATGTATATGTATACACTGAGAAGCCTCTCGAACTAGCGAGGATAGTCAATATGGGTGCGGTGGTCAGTCTGTGCTTCAACTCCTGGAAGCTCATTTCACATGCGTCACTCCACTCAAACTTAACATTTTTCCTTGTTGGCCATGTCAGAGGAGCAGCCAACTTACAGAAACTCTCAATAAACCTTTTGTAATATCTGGCTAAACCCAAAAAACTTCGAATCTCAGTAACAATCTTGGGTCTTTCCCACTGTACTACAACCTCAACCTTAGACGGATCTACAAACACCCTGTCCTTAGACACAATGTGACCCAGAAATGCTATCTAATTCATCCAAAAATCACACTTACTGAGCTTGGCATACAACTTCTTCTCCTTGAGGGTCTACAGAACCATTCTCAAATGCTGCTCATGTTCTTCTCTAGAATTGGAATACACTAAAATATCATCAATGAAAGCTATGACAAATCTATCCAGGTATGACTTAAGCATTTCGTTCATCAGTGCCATAAAAGCTGCAGAAGCATTCGTCAACCCGAAAGGCATAACCAAAAACTCATAACGTCTGTAACGGGTTCTGAAAGCTATCTTGGGTACATCCTCACTCCTGATTTTTAACTAATGGTACCCTGATCTCAGATCAATCTTGAAAAAAATCTGTGCTCCTTACAGCTGGTCCAACAAATCATTGATACGAGGTAAAGGGCATTTGTTCTGGATTGTTGCCTTGTTGAGTAATCTATAATCGATACACAGCCTGAGACTCCCATCTTTCTTTTTAACAAATAGCACTGGTGCACCCTATGGTGAAAAACTCAGTCTGATGAACCCCTTATCTAACAATTCTTGTAATTACTTGTCACGACCCAATTCCATTCTCTTTAACTGAAAATCACAAAAAAATTTTCGCGTTTTATTGTTAACTTACCCGGTCGTGAACTAACTCACCACACACTGTTGGGCTGTGAGTCAATAATAAACATCACTTATTATTCGTTCACAGTTAAATAAAACGATGTCATTCATTCACATTAATCCTGTACTTATACAAGGACATGTTTTACTGACATCTACATCCCCCATAATTACATCTCAAAAGAATACTGTGCTTTTACATTGTTTAGATACAAAAAGAATCACTGTGTATATACCTTTAAGCGATGGAGATGCAGCGGAGTCCAAAATACCACGCCTCAGTCCTCACTGGGCTACTATGCACGCTCTGTAGGGGGGAAAATAGAGAGGGATGAGCAACCACACGCTCAGTAAGGCAATAATGCAAGCATGGTAGATAACTACTCTATCTACATGCTGATAATGTTATGCATAAATCATTTATGATAGGAGCATGAGGAATAAAACTATGCCATATGAGTATACATATATATCATGTATCAAAGTCATGTAAAATCGGCATATAAAACATGGTAAAACATCATGTATAAATCATTCCATGCTCGATCTCATTTAAATTCATAAAAAGGGCAATTCATTAAGAAACCTCCTTTTTTAAGCCCACGTCATAAAACTCTTTTTCATCACATATAATCACATCACATCAACTTACAATTACAACCTCATTTTCATTTCACAAATCAAATCCACGAGGCTCGACCCCTCCTTCGGGTCTACCTTAATCAATCACAATCACACTTAGAGATTTAAAATCATGTGGTAGTAAGTAAATCAAGCAAGGAGACAGGTTACTATATCTCAAGTGACTACGTTGGCCAATCGTCACATATCATCCCAGACCACACGGATTCTGGTGTGCGGGGTATCATGCTGGCACGAAGGTGGGTTAGTTCTCCGCCAGACTTTCTCAAACCAAGTAACCACCACGCGGTACATCGTACTCCATGTGATATACACGGTATATCGTACTCCGCGGACCCATAACATGGTTGGGGGTGCCTGCCATAGGTCTTATCTACCCCATACCAAGTGTAACCTTTATAGTCTCAAGAGCGCGTGGGAGTAACCTCAATACCAGGTCCTAGCCCCTCATGGCCTTGCTCGCCCCTGTTGGGTTCCCTGATCCAGGTCCTAGCCCCTCACCCTCACCTCACCCAAGAGGTCTGTTAGGACTGTTGGGTTCCCTGAATGGATTATGTCAGGTCCTAGCCCCTCACCCTCACCCCACCTAAGAGGTCTGTCAGGCCTGTTGGGTTCCCTGAGTTAATCCGTATCTCTCACCACGGCCTCATACGTACCATAGTATGAAAACCAGCGCGAGCTACGCTCTAGCGCGAATTCATGCATCAAAACCATTCACTTCGTACGAGCAACGCTCTGGTACGGTATTTATGCATAAAATATGAAGAAACCATGTACGAGCATAGCTCCAGTACAGTTATATGCATAAGAAAAATCACTCAAATCCACGTACGAGCGTAAGCTCCAGTACGGTTTATAAACATGATCACAATTCAAATTCAAAGTGCGAGCTAAGCTCGAGCACGTTTCACACAAGTGAAAACATAGGAATCCAGCGCGAGCGAGTCTCTAACGCGAATTAAATCACATACACGCGATAGGCGGCTTACATGCATTCAAAACATCTCATAATATGCTTAGTGCCTCATATGGGCTATTTCACAACATCATTCAAGTACTAGCCAGCCTATCCTTTTATTTGCTCAAATCCAAGCATTGTGTTTTGTAAATGCATTCAAAACACATGATTTATGCAATTATTAGCCTTACTATCCCTTTTTCAATAACCATTTCAAAACAACCAAATCTCATACAAACACTCATACATCATCAAAACACATTTCTATAAGTCCATGCACATTTCCAAAGCCCTATATATACCCACGAGTTCAAAATACGAGCAGCTACCTCTATATACTTACAAAATTCCCTTACCTGGAATCGCGATGCGTGATTCCACTTCCTTAAGCTGCTTACTCGTACGGTTCTGTTCGCCTTCAACGAACTCTTCGGGACTGCACAAAATCGTATCCCGCATTATATTCGATCCATATATTGCAACCCTTGTGCTTGCTATAGTCAATTTAATCTATAGCCTCTATTAAAGCTTATTTGGCCTCGTTTCATTAGTTTACCCATAGCTCGAGTCTATGGACCTTCTTAGGCCTATTAACTTATTCAAAGTCGATATCAAATCGACATAAAGCTCATAGCGTTCATATTTCATGAATTCCCTCACTATGGCATTTATCAAGCATATTCATACTCATTTCCACAATTCCTCCAAACTCACAATGTAATCTCATTTAACCATTTAAAATCATAAATATTACCCCAATAACAACTTTAGCATGCCATAAATCATAGGCTCATTCAATCCCACATATCCTCACATTATACCCATTTTAGATTTCTAGGTCACACCAATTCCACTACATTCCTAGGTAGTTTATCCATCAATACTCATATCAATCAACTCCAAAATCAATTAAATAGCTAATGCCTTTGGATTTGAGTGTTAGAATCTTACCAATATGATTTCTCTTCTTGCTCCAAATGGTAATGCCCTTAACTCCTTTAATTCCAAAAATGGGAAAATGCCCTCTCACTATGTTGTTCTTCTCTTTGATAGGAACAACTTTGCCTCTAATGATCTCTCTCCAAATCTCACTGAAAATGGCTGATTTTAGAGAGGGAAAGTTAGGTTTTTGGGGTTGAGATTGTAAGGTTAAGTATTTTTTCGAGATTTCCAGATTTTCAGCTCTCCTTATATAGAAATAGCTTGAGGAGATCTATCTGGTCCAAGAGGAGATCGATCTGGTCCCTTAAAATCCCTATTTTTCACGGCATTTTTAAGCCTGAGATCGATCTGTCAAAGTATCAGATCGATCTGTTGAAGCATGAGATCGATCTGTCTAAGCATGAGATCGATCTGGTTCCAAACAGAGAGTTAAGAAGATCGATCTGGGTGCTTGGGGATCGATCTTTCCACTACAGAATGCTTGGGAGATCGATCTGGCTCTATTAGAGATCGATCTGCTCTATTCTTTCACCCAAATAAGAGCATTCTGGCTCTTCCAGATCGATCTCTCATCCTATGAGATCGATCTGGGCCTCACGTTTTCCAGATTTCCTGCAGTTTCCTTGCTGCAACTCATACCAACACATCCTTAATCTATTGCCATGGCCATTTTCTCATCCATCCACCTTTATAACTTGAAAATGGTATCCATTCATACCTTGTGCACATTGAAACTTGTGTGCATTCATTGAATGTTCAAAGGTATGCTACATAAAACCAAATGGAAGCATAACTCCATTCCATTTTACCACACTACTCATCTTGAGCCTCAATCACATCCATCACTTGCTAGAACTCATTTCTTCGTATTCATATTCAATGAAACTTGTATGTACGTTACAATTTATATTACACCTACATACATTGAATCCATGGACTTACATCAATCATACTTTACAGTACAAGTCCATTCATATTATTTGATCCAATTACACACATTACCCTTATACATATACGGGGTCTTACATTACTTCCTCAACTCTTCCAAATCGATTGAAGCCAACCTGTAAGGTAGTTTAGATATCGGCTCAATACCAGGCATTAAGTTAATACAAAATTCCATCTCCCTATCTGGAGGTAGCCCCGGTAAATCGTCCTGTAATACATCGAGAAACTCCCTGACTACAGGGATCTCGCCCAATTTCAGATTTGCCTTATCCGTATCGATTACATACGCAATGTAACCTTCAAAATATTATACATACAGTTAATAAAATTTTTTCATTGAACCATTAAGTCTTTTCCATTACCTTTCAGAAAAACTTCCAACATAGTTTTCAGGCAAGAAAGTTACTGTCCTATTATGACAATCAAGGTTAACCCGAATTGCTGTAGTCCATGCCCAATATCACATTAAAATCATACATATTTAATAGGATCAGGTCTGCTAACATGTTCTTGTCTCCTATTTTAAGTCTACAATCTTTATATAGTTGCTTTATCATTTGACTATCTTTCATTGGTGTCCTAATCATTAACACCCTTCTTAATGGTTTAGGTTGTACATATGAAATCAGTTTACATGCAAACATAGGCGATATAAATGAATAAGTTGCACCAGAATATAATAAAACTACTGCCTTAATATAAAAAAATTAGAATGGTACCTTTAAATGCTTCAACTGGTGCATCCGTTTCTGTCGCCTCCCGCTCTAGAGCGTACACTCGCCCCTATCTCGCAACCTACTTACCCTTATCTTTTGCAGTGGCTTTCCTCCTCGATGTAGAGGTTGTAGCAGGTGCTCTTATCTATTCTGTGTTCCTCTGCGGTGTTGCGCTGTATTCTCTGGACAATCTCTAATCAAGTGCCCCATCTTACCACATCTGAATCACGTCTTAGTCATCCTATAGTAGGGCCTGTTACCATGATTTCCCCCATAGTGACTGTACACCTCATTATTAGGCCGAGTCCTCCGATCACAATCCCCTTAGTAGGAGCTAAGGATGGATAAGTGAGAGGCCTTATAGTCTTACCACACAACTCCTCACAGTTCTCCTTCGCTGAAATAATGGCCTTCTACCCTCTCTGTCACTCTTATCTCCAACTGACCTCTTTCGATTCTGCTCCTTACCTCTGCCCATCTTATTAAAGTCAAAGGCATGCATCTTGTAATCTTGTTCCCACAACTGGGCTTGGTGAACTACCTCCTCATACGTACTGAGATCCAACTGAGCTAGTCAGGCTTGAATTGAGGGCCTCAGTCCGTCTATAAACTTTCAGACTTTTTTCGCTTCATTGTCCATGGTGTCAGGATCATATCTCCCCAGCAAGGTGAACTTTGACTCATACACATCCACGGATCTATTCCCCTAAGTCAAGTTCAAAAATTCTGTCTGTAGTCTCCTTTGGGTAGTATCTAAAATGTACTTCCTCTTGAAGGCATCAAGAAATAAATCCCAAGTGATTACCCCATGCCTCTTTCTTAGGATCAGTTGAGTGGACTTACACCAGTGTTAAGCTTCTTCTTTTAGTACAAAAGCTGTAAAAGTAACTTTCTTGGTAGAGGTACATCGAAAAAACTCATAAAGTTTCTCCATCTGATTTATTCAGTTCTCTACAACCACTGAATCCTTAACCCTACTAAAAGACGAAGGCTTGAATTCCTGAAAGTGCCTCAGTCTGTCTAGTTCACACTCGTACCCCATATCATTACTATACTACTATGGGGCCACCAGAGCCGGTGAATATGGCATAAGTGGGGTTTGCGGTAATGTAGTCGACGGGGATGTAGAGGGTTCTTCCGTTGGTGGTATAACCGCTGTCTGGGCTGGCGCGGGCGTATTAGGCGTGACTGCTAGAGTAGTCATTGTAGTTTGAGTAGCAATGGTCGGTGGGTTGTATAACTTGGCCATCACTTGCCCAATTAGATTCAGTATGGACTCCACGCCTTGTTCCAGGCTAGTAATTTGGGCCTCGGAGCTCTCAGTAGGGTTAAGGCAGACTTTTCAGCAGTGGGGCCACCCAATCCTTCAGGCCTCTCCTCACGATCTTGGGATGACCTGCCACCTCGCCCGCTTGATTGACCTTATCGTCTACCAGCCATAACTAATCAGTTTCCTACATTCTGTAGCAATTTATTAGCAAAGTATAGTGTGACGCCCCGAAAACGTGAAAAATATGGCAAATTTAAAAACTTTTTACTCATCAAATCACAATTAAGGGTGCATTCCTGTGCAGTGTCATACATCATACTACTTATCATACCTCAGGATCACATCATTAGATAGTATATATCATATCATATACATTACTCAATCTCAAGTTAATTAATCCTAATACATCCCATACAATGTTATACATCAAGTGTCTGTAATTACAATAATTGTCTGGGCACATAAAAAGATAAATGATACCTCAAAACACAATATATGGCATGGAGCTTAAGTCCTCCACTAGCCACTACTCCGTACGTCGCAGGGAAACCCTTTTCACTTGAAAAAATCTAGGGGGGAAAGAAAACAGGGTGAGCTTCTAAATCGCTCAGTAAGGGGGTAAGGGACTCATTATATAAACCATAATGCACATCATAAAATATTTATTTGCATGTGAAACTCAGTACACTCATTTGAAAACCATAGCATGAACATTCTCAAAACAACATTCTCATATCTCAAAACCATGTGGAAACATGAAATAAAAGGCTCAGTATAGAGCAGTAACGAGCATGTGAAAATAATGCGATAATGGCTTTCTCAATAAACGTGATAAAATCACTGTAATAATAATGCACGTGGCACAGCCACCAAACACACGTGGCATAGCCACTGATTTAGATTCACACGTGGCACAGCCACAGAATAGGGTTTTACATGGCAACAACCACCAAATATACGTGGCACAACCACAGAATGGGGGATCTCACGTGGCAACAGCCACCAAATATATGTGGCACAGCCACCAAATATACGTGACTAGAACGGAGAAGAATCAGACTTACATGCTACTAGAGCAATGCCCGGTGTGTACTCAAAATTACACACCTAAGTCTTTATCAATAGCCATTATCATATAAAACTGGTTTGCCTTCACGTAGAACTCATAGTGGTTTCTTTCTTATAAAACTCATTTAAAACCGTTTTGTACTCAACACAAAACATATTAAAATCGAGTCCCAACCGGCAAAACACGCACACATTTCTCAAATCTCAATATCGCCTTAACGTAGAGCCCAATTCATTTCTCACACAAACTCAACGATTTATAAAGCGGTTTCACGCGTAACTTATAAACTCATAAAAACATTGGGCTCCAACCGGCTATAAAAATCGTGTGCATTCTCATCAAAACACAACACATCAAACATGCTTGTTTTATAAATCGCAAATCATGCTATAATAGTTCACAAATCACATACACAAATGGTTTAGTTTCCCTTACCTCTTTGCACCTTGTATAGTGCAATTATTTCCCTCTTGTCATGGACTAGTCTCACATCCCACTCTGGAACTCCCGAGCTGTCCAAACGATGTTAAAACATCAATACTCATCATCACGGTAACCTTAATTCTTAAAATCGAGCATAAATGCTCATAACACCTCAAATCTCTCAATTCTCATAACTCTATCACAATCCAAAATCTCATTCACAACATCTCAACATCCTACACTTCCCATGCCACAATATCTATGCTAATTCACCACATTGTCTAAATTTTCATTTATAACTCAAAATTCCCAAAATTACCAAAATTACTAAATATCATCATCACTCCAACTACATTGTAATTTCATCAATCCCTAATCATTTTCCAGCTATTTCAACACAATGCCATCAACCATTATCACCAAAATCATCTCAAATATTAAGATCGAGGTTTAAAAATTACCCAAAACTTATGGAGAGATTATCTCTTGCCTCGATATAATCCTTCTTTCGATTTCCAAGTATGCTGTTCTTCCTTTGATGAGGAACAACTTTCCTTCTTGACACAGCATCTGATTCGGATGGAAATGGGTGCTTTGGATGAGTGAGAAAGCTAGGGCTCGGGTGAAAATGGAGTTTTGAAGAGAGAGAAAATAAAATTACAGGAGAAAGCAGGGGTTCTTTATATAGACGGAGGGTAGGAGATTGATCTGGCTCTTGATGAGATCGATCTGCATTTGAATTTGGGGACGATTTTGGGCAATTTTATGCCTAGGAGATCGATCTGTCGAGGGGTGAGATCGATCTCTTTATGGCTTTATGAGATCGATCTGCTTCTTGAGGAGATCGATCTTCTCCCAAACAGAAACATTTGGAGATCGATCCCTTCCTCATGAGATCGATCTTCTCTCAAACAGAATCATAAGGAGATCGATCCTCTTCCATTGGAGATCGATCTGCTCACTTACTATCCTCCTTCCTTGTCATTTTTAATTTACCAGATCGATCTTTCTTCTCTAATATCGATCTGACCTCATAGCTTCCCACTTGGTTAAGCACATACACATAAATTTTCAAATATAATTTTCACAATTCACTTAGCTCAATAAATTACACTTCAAGTTCTTATTACATAATTAAAATACGTCTAAAATTCTTAGATCTCACACATAGCCACGTATACCTGTTTGTATCTAAACAATGTACAATAATGCTGGGGATATGAACTTTCCAAATTTCTCTTACTCGTAATATTGACTCGTATCAGGCCAACCTTGCTCTGATACCAACTTTTGTAACGACCCTTTTTACCACACATTTGGTTGGGTTATGAGTCAATAACAGATCAAAATCCATAAAATTTTCTATTTAATTTAGTTTTCTTGGTAACGATTTAAAACAAAAATAATGGTAACACTTCTTCAATTAATCAGCACTGTAGTTCTTTTACAAAAAATATTCATGTTCACATTCCTCAGATACATTTTGTATACATTACTGCACTTTTAAAAAGTAGATACAAAAATAAATGTCTATACTGGGTATACCTTTAGCACAAAAGAACACTTTTTTGTCGAATAACTGTGCAAAATAAACAACTTATAAAGATGGTTTCCGCTACTGATGAGGCTCTGTAGAGGAAAATAAAGGAGGAGCTTAATGAGCTCAGTAAGAAAAACCTCATAGCATGTAGATAAATACACTACCAAATATATATAATATATATATATTTACTAAAACCAGAAAAATTTCACAAAGTATACAGATAATTTGACAAATTCACAGATGCCAAAGTTAGAAATCAGAAACATAATTAGTATCGGTAGTGTAATTAATTTTCTATGGTAAATACAAGAATCCCAAAACTTTCAATAGTAGAATAAACAGTTTCCAGATAACACAGTCCATGCAGATAATTCAAAAAAATCAAATAGACGAGACAAGGCAGTACATGCTATATCAGATATCAAAATAACAATTGGCCAATGTTGGTGACTTTGGGCAATCACTGATCAGGTGTGCCAGGATGTCAATTGCCGTGAGAGTGATCAGCTACCCAAATGGCTCACACATCAGAATGTATGAAGACCAGAATCAAAAACACGGTATATCGTACTCGCGTGCATGCTGCACGGTACATCATACTCCGTGGACCACATAAACAGAAACAGTTCACCACTGATGTAACGGACCAGCCCAGCCAGCCATGGCCACCCTTGTGGGCCAACAAACAACGGCTGTTGTGGCAACGTTATACGGTAACATTAACAGTTGGGCATGACTAATCATCGTCTTTGTCTCAAAATCAGTGCGAGTCGGACCGTGCGACACAAAGTTAGCACGCGTTTAAGCACATATCATCAGTATATTTTTTATAAGCAAATCATTTTCTTTAAATCACTTGTAAATTTAGTTTGTTTTATAAAACAATTCAAAAGGGGCTGACTAGCCTTTTTTGGGTTAAAAGTTTCAGTACTTGGTACAGAGTAATCAACTCTAGGGGTTTTCAATCTAAAATCAATAATTATAATTATCGAGATTTTTGTCTAAATAAACCAAGTAAATCTATATCGATAGTTGGGCCGATCTACGGAGTTTAAAATTTTTCTTAAATTTCAATACGTAAAATCGACCTAAGGTTTTCTATAGTTCCGGTAACTAGGAAATTTACCCTAAAATTTATATCAACAAACACACAGAAATTACGTATATTTATCTCTAGTAGCACACGAGAATTTTTCTTACTTCAGTGTCCGCCCACAATCCGCAATGCCTTTAGTGACTGGAGCCAGTGGGTCTGGTATACTTGTTTAATTTCCCTAGAGCTCCTTCTCTCGGGTTTTCCCAATTTCTCCATGCCTTCTTTCCTATCTCCATATATATATATATATAAATGTTCTCTTTTTCTCTTTTGTTTTTTTATATCATTTCTCATTTCCCGCCAAACTCCTTCTTCTTTCTTTTCTTCTTCGTCGCTGGTCACCTCTGTTCAATCGTCTTCCTTGTTATCACCTCATTCACGGTGTTGCCACGCCACTACTCCATCATCCTGCCATCTTCGATTCACCTGCTCCGATGCTCTCCTCCCGTCACAGTCTTTAGCTCCTCCTCCGTTCACTCTGCCTCTCTTGATCTCCTGCTTGTCTTGGTTGCCTTCTGTTTGAGCTTCTCCAACCTGTTTTCAATGCTGGCCAGCAAAGTGAACACAACGGGGCCTTACATGCATGCAAAACTGCCTTCAATTCTGAACCAGCCTCCTAGCAGGCTGCGGTTACGCATCTCCCCTCTTGTTCACTCCTCTTACTCTCGGCCACTATCTCCCTTCCCTGTTTCTCTGTTTTCAGTTCTCACTCCGGTAACTCTCAGTTTCTCCCTTTTTCTTCACTACTGTCAGTTTCGACGTCCTCATGCTGTCACTGGTTTCCAGCACCTTCTCCTCCGACTCCATTGTTTTAGGCTCTTTCTTCAGCCTTGCCTCGCAGTTCTTCCTCTCTCACTCTCGCCAAGCTCCCGGGTTTCACTCAACCATACCTCTATTTTCTCGGACACTCTCTATAGACTATCCCCTCATTCCTTCTTGGCTCCTCTTTTATGTTTCCAGTTTCCCTTGTTTCTTGCTTCTGTTTATATACACAAAAATCAAGGCAGCCATGGAGAGACATGTTGGCGTACAGTGAGAAAGAAAATTTACAAAGGTTGGTTAGTTCAGTCACTGTAGCCTTGTTGTTCAGCCCTTGCACATGGCTTGCCAGACCTGTTTACTTCATCACCGAACACTCACATCATTTTTGGTTTCTCTCCCTCTCTCGTTTTAGCCTCCCCCTTAACCTGCTCCCACTATAATTTGTAACTTATGTATGTATATATATATATATATATATATATATATATATATATATATATCTAACGTGCTCCCACTCACCCTTGGTACAGGTCTGTCCATATCCTATCATCCAATTTGTCATCCACTTACCACCGAACACCACTTCACTATCAACTCTTCGTGTCTTTTCTTAATCCTTTCCCTTATCGAGAGCCACCATTTCCCCTTATTTCTTTTCTCCTTATATATATATATATTTAACGTGCTCCCACTTACCCTTGGTGCAGGTCTGTCCATATCCTATCATCCAATTTGTTATCCATTTACCATTGAACACCACTTCACTATCAACTCTTCATGTCTTTTTTTAATCTTTTCCCTTACTGAAAGCCACCATTTTCCCTTATTTCTTTTCTCCTTCTCTTCATGTTTTCCATTTCATTACTCACTCCATTGACAAACATCCTATCCCATGTATATATATATATATATATATATATATATATACACATAGGTATTTAAGTATACCTTGCATAATGTTGAAGAAAGCTCTCGACTCACATGTATGTGTATACGCGTATATTTACATGGTGCGTTTAATCTTACTTATATAATTATCTGTGTATATCTGTATACCCTTGCACATATATATTTATCTATACATTAATCTTGAAAAATAATTAAAGTATTATATACATATAGGTATACATGTATGTCTACGTATTTTGATCAAATTCTCCACTTAGTGTAAAAGTGGGGTTAGTATAATATTTATTCTTAAATTAATCCATCCATATTCACATATTTAACCTTAATTGTCTAAATTATTATTTATAGACAATGCCAGGTACATTGAAAATTTTTGGTATTTACAATAATCACATATAAGTACTCCTGTATCAATTTAATAACAAATTCAATATGCAATTCGCAATATCTTGTCATTAATTCTCATGACATTCAAGCATCATCTTAATATTATCAGATCAAAAACTCACAATGATTCAACCATTTTGTAATTTTTTGTTTACCATCTTCATCATGTATCAAGATCATTTTACATGTGTCATCTTCACCCCACACCTTAAGATTTTATAATTAAACATTCACTCCATGCTATCATAGCAAGGTGAAACAATTTAATACCTATATGTGATTATCCACTTATCATATTTTTTTTATACATCCAAATATCACCGTCTTATATCACACCATTAAATTATCAAGTAAATTTGTCAATAATACCACAACACGTATATAATCCAACAACATAGCAATCTTGCTTTCAATCCATAACAATCCACATTTACATGATTAATCATATAATTCTTATAACATCATATCTTGGTAAATTCTCCAAGATATAATCACAATTTGTCATATGTATATCATCCTCCATATTATGAAAATATAATTCATTATATATGTGAGAACCCTGCTGCCCGCCCCTCACCAGGTCACAGGCTTACGACGAACTCATCACAAACCCGTATTGTCCTCTTTGCAGGCCTCGGCCCACTTAAGGTTTTGTTTGTCACGCCCCGGAAGTGCAGAAAATAGGGCTAATTTAAAACTTTTTACTCGTTAATTCACAATTAAGAGTGCATTCCTGTGCAGTGTCATACATCATCATAATTATCATGCCTCAGGATCTCATCAATAGGATTTATATATCATACCAAATACATTAATCCATCTCAGGTTAATTAATCCTAATACATCCCGTATAATGTTATACATCAAGTGTCTGCAATTACAATAATAATCTGGGTACATGAAAAGATAAAAGATACCTTAAAACACAATATATGGCCTGGAGCTCAAGTCCTCCACTAGCCACTACTCCGTACGTCGCAGGGAGATCCTTTTTTCACTTGAAGAACTCTGGGGGGAAAGAAAACAGGGTGAGCTTCTAAATCGCTCAGTAAAGGGGGTAAGGAATTCATTTCATAAACCAAAATGCACATCACAAAATGTTTGCTTGTATGTGAAACTCATTTGAAAACCATAGCATGAAAGTACTCAAAACGATATTCTCATATCTCAAATCATGTAAAAACATGAAGTAAAAGGCTCACTCTAGAGCAATAACAAAGCATGTGAAAACAATGCGATAAACGCTTTCTCAAATACGTGATAAAATCACTGAAATAGTAATGCACGTGGCACAACCACTAAACACACGTGGCATAGCCACTGATTTAAATTCTCACGTGGCATAGCCACAAAACACACGTGGCAAAGCCACTGATTTAATTTCTCGCGTGACATAGCCACAAAACACACGAGGCAAAGCCACTGATTTAATTTCTCGCGTAGCATAGCCACAGAATAGGGTTTCTCAACGTGGCAACGGCCACCAATGGGGTATAACGTGGCACAGCCACCAATGGGGTATAACGTGGCACAGCCACCAATGGGGTATCACGTGGCATAGCCACAGAATGGGTTATTCTCACGTTACCAAAACGGAGAAGAAATCGGGCTTACATGCTACCAGAGCAATGCCCGGTGTGTACTCACAACTACACACCTAAGTCTTATCACATAAGACTGATGTGCCTTCACGTAGAACTCATGATGGTTTTTCTCTCATAAAACTCATTTGAAAATCGTTTTGTACTCAACACAAAACGTAATAAAAACCGAGTCCCAACCGGCAAAGCACACGCACACATTTCTCAAATCTCGATATTGCCTTAACGTAGAGCACAGTTATAAACTCATAAAAACATTGGGCTCCAACCGGCTATAAAAATCGTGCGTAATTTAATCTCAACACAAAGCCTAACATGCTTGTTTTATAAACCACAATTCATGCTAAAATAGTTTACAATTCACATACACAAATGGTTTAGATTTCCCTTACCTCTTTGCACCTCGTATAGTGCAATCGTTTCCCCCGTATCACGGACTAGCCTCGTATTCCACTCTGGAACTCCCGAGCTGTCCAAACGATGTTAAAACATCAATACTCAATTATCTCATAAACCTCAATTCTCAAAATTGAGCATAATTGCTCATAACTCCTCGAATCTCTTGATTCTCGTAACTCTACCCTAAACTACAACCTCATTCACAATATCTCAACGTCCTACATTTCTCATGCCCATTATCTATGCTAATTCATCACATTGTCTATATTTCCATTTATAGCACAAATTCTCAAAATTACCAAAATTACCAAATATCTACATTACTCCAACTACATTGCAATTTCATCAATCCCTAATCCTTTCTCAACTATTTTAACGCAATGACAACCACCAATATCATCAAAATCATCTCAAATATCAAGATCGAGGTTTAGAAATTACCTAAAGCTTGTGAGACGCACAACCCACGCCTCGATCCGATTCGTCCTTCGATTTCCTAGTATGTTGTTCTCCCTTTGATGAGGAACAACTTCCCTTCTTGCCACAACCTCTGATTCGGCCGAAAATGGGTGATTTGGATGAGTGAGAAAGTTAGGTTTTCGGTGGAAATGAGTTTGGAAGAGAGAGAAAGTGAGTTTGCAGGAGAAAAACACGGGTTCCTTATATAAACTGGAGGTAGGAGATCGATCTGCCTCTTGATGAGATCGATCTGCGTTTGAAATTTTGGGGACGATCTGGGCAATTTTATGCCTAGGAGATCGATCTGTCGAGGGGTGAGATCGATCTCTTTATGGCTTTATGAGATCGATCTGCTCCTAAGGAGATCGATCTTCTCCCAAACAGAATCATTTGGAGATCGATCTCTTCCTCATGAGATCGATCCTTTCTCAAGCAGATTCATAAGGAGATCGATCCTCTTCCATTGGAGATCGATCTGCTCCTTAAATCCCTCCTTCCTTGTCATTTATAACTCACCAGATCGATCTCTCCTTCTCCCAGATCGATCTGCTCCTTAAATTTCTCCTTCTTTGTCGTTTATAACTCACCAGATCGATCTCTCCTTCTCCCAGATCGATCTGTCCTCATAGTTTCACATTTATTTTAACACTTAACATATAAATCTCCAATTATCATTCCCAAAATTCACTTAGCTCAATAAATTACACTTCAAATTATTATTACATCAATAAAATATGTCTGAAATTCTCAGATCTCACATTGTTCCGCTGGGGGGGCAAGCCCATCTCCAGCCAGACGCATCACCTTCAAGGCTCGAACTCGGGTCTTCACCCTTGTTCTTGCACTCTTGGTACCATTGAGCTCGTCAAGCTTAATGGTACCAAGAGTGCAAGAACAAGGGTGAAGACCCGAGTTCGAGCCTCGAGGGTGACGCGTCTGGCTGGAGATGGGCTTGCCCCCCAGCGGAACAAAACCTTGAGTGGGCCGAGGCCTGCAAAGAGGACAATACGGGTTTGTGATGAGTTCGTCGTAAGCCTGTGACCTGGTGAGGGGCGGGCAGCAGGGTTCTCACATTACACAAAAAGATATAATAATTTCTACACAATAATACAGTTTTATTCAGTCAGTTCAATAAAACAAATGGACGAGACAAGACAGTACATGCTATAGACAGTATGACAAATGACCAATGTTGATGACTCCGAACACCACTGATCAGGTGTGCTGAGATGTCAATCGCCGTGAGAGTGGTCAGCTACCTAACCGATTCACAGTACAGTATGTCCGAAGACAAATATGGTACAACGTACTCACGTGGTGTCGCACGGTACATCGTACTCCATGGATCACAGTAACAGTAATAGTAATAGTATTAGTAACAGTAACAGTAATAGGCAGTGCAACACGTTGTCGGCACGCGGATCAAACACCTTTATCCGATACATATTGATAAGCAGCTCATTTTCATTAAAACAGTTCTAAACTCAATTTAGTATATAAAACAATTTAAATAAGAGCTGACTCATCATTTTTTGGTTAAAATCCTAGTGTGCAGTATGTGACAATTAACACTAGGGATTTTCAATTTAAAACAATATTTTAGATAGTATCGGTGTCTATGTAAATAAATTAAATTTTATCGGTAAGGTTAGACAATTTAACTAAGACTAAAATTCTATAATTTCAATAGCTATAAAATTAGCCTAGAATATATATCTACAGTTCAATGAAAAATATATGTAAATATCTCTAGCAGCTCATAAAATTTTCTTTACCTCGATGGTAGAAGGTAGTATTTATATTTCAGTATCGTAAGTCAGTCGGTCCATTGTACCCTGTTCACATTTCCAGAGCTGTAGTAAATTATCAATCATCTTTATAAATTGACATTTGTGTTTTCTTAACTATGGTATTGTACGCCTATTTATAGTTACATATATGTATATATCTCATGTTGAACGTTTCCTCACCTTTTGGAGCCTTCAAGTCAGTCGTACTATAGCTCACTAGTTTTCGTTTTGCCTACTTTGGTAGCGGCTCCAGACCAAAGACTCCCTTAGTTTTAAGATAACTGAAATTCTCGATTTTTCTGTTTTGCCTTTCACAGCCAGTCTCGTTTTTTCTTTCTTCCTTTGTTCGCATCCGGTCTTGGTTTTCACGATTTTTCTGGCACCAGTAGCATCATCTGAATGCCACTATCGCAGCTTGCTTCTCCCTCAACGTATGCTGTGTTCAGCTTGGTCTTGTTCCAGCAAATGAGGCAGAGGTGTAACTGCCTCGGTCCAGCAACAAATTCTGGTTTCGTTACAGCTCTGTCCACGTTTTCAGAAATGAAACAGGGGTGAAAGGAGAGCTACTGCTTAGTCATTCCCTTCCAGCCTCGTTTGAGCTCCAATGTCAGTTCTCTTCTAGCTTACGGTCCTGTCTTCCTTTCACCTGTTTCACCTCTTCGATTTTCTTCCTATTTTCTTTTCGGTTGCTTCTGTTTCTACTATATATACTGCCTCACTGATACACAGTCTCTCAATTTAATCATTCCCTCTCTTTTCTGTTTGTGCAGGATAGCAACCAGAAGTGACACAACAAATGAGGCCGTAGCCAAGCAGCTGCTCACGATCACGCCTTATTCTCCATTCTTTGTTTCTGTTTCATGCCTCAAATACCAGTCCAGCTCCCTAGTCACCTGCACTACCTCTATTTTCCACTTCTCCTTCTCGCGCACCAGTTCTCGCTCATGTCTCTCTTCCTCTGATCTCCTACCTCGTCTGCTACTGCTTCACTCTCTAAAACTCTCTTTCCCTTTCACCACTTCAACCCACTTTCTCAATCTTTCCTCTCATTTGCCATCATTCCTAGATCACACACACACACACACACACACACACACACACACACATATATATATATATAAACATTCTTTAGTATTTTCCTCTTACCGAGACTTCACAACTGCCTCCACTGTTTCATTTTTAATCTTTAACAACCTCTCTCGGGTTGTCCATTCTTCAGCAGCTAGCCTTCAACTCCCCTGTTTTCTATCTATTTTGTTACCTGCCCTGCTTTAGCTTCGGTTCTCTCTTATTTCTCTCTTTCTCTGCTGCATCATCTATCTCGTTCCCTGGTCTCTCTCTACTGACTTCATTTTCAGCTCATCATCTTTTCTTTCCTACTCTCGCTTAGTCTCTTCTTGTTTCTGTAGCGGACCATACCTCTTTTCTGCGGTCTTCACTGCTTCATTTCCTACTGACTTCCTTGTTTCAATGCAGAGAATGGCATCAGAAAGTAGGGAAGGTGAGTGATGAGAGACGAAAGTGACGAGGATTGATGGGGGGTACTTTGCCTTGTGACACAGTAGGTAGGGAAGGTCGGTTTAGGTTGGAAGGTTTCCTTTTTATTCCTTTTTTTTTTCTTTCCCTTGTTTCTAGCTTTCCTTCCATTTTCGGTCTGTCATTTCTCTACTGCAACAGCAGTCCCAAGTCTGTTTCTTTTCCTTCTCTTCTTTTCCACCGAAAACTATCCCATCCTTCTCCACCATACTATCCTATTGCATGTCACTTCCCTTCCTTTATTGGCTTCATTTTAGAAGCCAATCCATAGTTTGTATATATATACACACTAGGCTAGAAGGTTAAATATACTATTATCTATATTTATATGTCTATATTTCTATATACTTATTAATTTTTCTTCATGTAGTATTAAAATAAATTTAATTTAATATTTAAACTTACTAATCGTAGAATAATATTTTATGTATTAATCGAGCTTATTAAAATTATTTTTATACCTCATAATTATTTATTCTTCAAGTTAAAATATTTTAATTAATTAAATTCACCCGAGTCTCTCCTATTAAAATATAACCTCGATTAATTTTTCACTAAAGGCACACTTTTAATTCCAATGGTTTACACATGAAATTTACGGTGTTTACATAGCAAAACTTATACAAAATGATTCCACACTAAAACAATGTAAACACATTTGAAGGAAACCAATTTAATGCAAACCTTTGCTTTAAAATAGCCAAATTGATTTAATTATGAAATTTCATAAAACAACATTCTTTAATGCAGTTGGCGAGATCTCCTTACTTATTTCATGAATTCATAAGCTTAATTGTAATGCCCCAGAAACGTAGAATTTAGGGCTAATTTAAAATTTTATTTTATAATTCAACTTATACACAAGGTGTATTCCTGCTCAGCGTCAATTCATATGTTATCTTTTCATTATTAAACTCCTCATATTCAATTATACTTATATCACTTTTGATGAAAATTCGGCAGCATAACCCCTTATATATATCCCTATCCTCGTGCAAATTTCAAAACTCACATAATAATCTCAAGCAGTTGATTTTATGTCCATTTTATTACCAAGACATTCAAGAACTCCTAAACATCCATATCTAATTTCATTATATCATTAACATTAAAATGACTAACTTTTCCAATTATATACATGTACAACCCTGATTACATCCTAAACATTTACTTATATATAAGCATATGTACTACATAAGTTGTCTGGATACAAAATGAATTATATCTTACACGTGTACAAGAAGTACAAGAAATAGCTTGGGGAGAGTCTCGTCCACCAGCCTATGTCAGGTACGCAGCAGACACTGACAATTACTGTAAATAATTTGAGAGGAAGAGAAAGTGGGGGGGTGAGCTTCAACTAGCCCAATAAGGAGTGCATTTAAAATAAGAAATGATAAATCAAGTCACTAGTAGAATAATGGTACAATTCACACCTCAAACTACGTGATAAAAAAAATCATTCGAGTATATATACTCAAAACATCAACTTATTATCATATCAAATTATATCTCATAATAATATGGAGACTAGACATTTACTATTCCTGTCATGAAAGAAATCACCACGCTATCCTCAAAAGAGGGCATCCTTCGAAGAGGGAATCAACTCATTCTCGAAAGAGGGCATCATCCGAAGAGGGAATCAAATACTTATGGCCATGGTAAGACTGTAGATTGGATCAGGGTCATACAACATCATCTCAACGCCACCTAGGCAGTATATCCAATAAATAAAGGAAAGCACTGTGACAAAGACATAAGATATGCATAACATGGTCAATATCTAGCCCGATCATAGGCCGTCGACTAGAATTTCCTTGGCTCTCACTCAATCGACCCCCAAGTTTCCCTGACTCATATGCTATTGAGCATACAGTCTCAAAATGTACCATTATTATATTGAAAATAGTTTTGCATTCATCATAGAGCTCTTAATAGTCTTGCTTCATAAATCTCATACACATATATATTTTGTCCGCAAAGCTTTAAAATCATGCAATCAAGCTCAAATACAACAAAACATGCACTCGGGTAAAAAACTCGGGCTATAGGTCTTTCTCAGGGTTTATGCTTATTTCATAAAACATTTACATGCTACCAATTGTTTATTTGTAAATTAGGAACTTAGGTATTGAAATCGATTGCATCCCTTACCTAAATGAGGTCAAGGTAGCCCTGAATCATCGGGTGTCGGGTTCACCTCGTTTCACGTGCCAACATCTCGAACTGTCCAAAATAATTTCAAAACCATCAATTGATGCTCAATTTCATCTTTACTTCATATTTATATTCATTTGAAACTCAAACAGGGTCAATCAGACCCTTTTTCGACCATTTTCCTTATTTTCTCAATTTTATCGAGAAAGTCTCAGTTTAAGCTATTTTATTAGTTTCTTTCCATCAAATTTATAACTTATAAATCTAATAGCTTAAACATTTATTTTAAACTCCATTTAATCATTCACAACATCCTAATTGTCAAATTTTTACACTTTTATGGTTTTTCACTTAACTAAGCTATAAACCGAGCTTTTCGGTATAAATTTAACTGTCTGTAACATTCAACACAGTCAAAATTCATCACTTTCTTACTTTACATATGCTGGTCGAAACTACACCCCTCTCTAGAAATCATTTCAATAATTCTTGCTTAACTAAAAATCATCCTACAACATCAAACAATCACATATCATGAGTTCATCATCTTCTAACAATTTCTTGGCAACTTTGACAAACTTTGACCAACCATTTTTGCACCAGCAAGAATTCTAAACTATCAATCAACATGTAAACACCTTAAAATAATCTAAAACAATAAGAAAAACAAATAAAAAACTTTCAAAAATTAAAGCTTTCTCTCACATCGGAACATGACAATTTTTGCCCCTGTTTTTCTTATTAGATTTTCACCTAGCAAATGACCTTCTTTGGGGTTGATTCTTTTTATATGTTATAGAGAGGTTAAGGAGAAAGATTTGATCCTTTTGATAATTACCTGAAAGTGGCCAGAAGGTGGCCATAAAATCCGTACACTCCTGGGAAGAAGAAGACGAATACGACAGGCTGCTTGGCTTGGTTCTCTCTCATGCCTGGTCGGTTCCAGGTGATTCAAGAGCCTATGAAAAGCCTACTAAGTCTGGTTTTATTTTGGAGAGGCTTATATTTTTTGGACTTTTAGATGGGCTTCAAATTGGGTCAATTTTGATGGGTATATAGATTCCTAAAGTAGGGCAGCCCACTGCCCTGTTTTGTAAAATCCATAAAAAATTAGGTGTAAGACCCGTAATTTTAGTATGTACTCTTTATGATTTTGTGATGTATGGACAAGTCACAATTGATATAAATCATAAGGAATGAATGTTAAGTTGCAAATGTGTATGAAATGTAAAACGGGTAGTTAAGCAAAGTTAATATCAATGTAACAGTGAATTTTGGGAAAAGTTACAGCAGAACTACTTCAGAAGAGGAGCAGATCGATCTCTCACTCAATATAGATCGATCTTGGATAGGTTCTAGGTAGAACAAATTGATTTTATAACAAGGTCGGATCGATCTCCTTAAGGGTCTGTGTAAAGCAGATCGATCTCATGCTTAAGAGCAAATCGATCCCGTAAGCTCAAAAGGTCGGTTCTTAAAGAGAAAAAGGTAGGACAGATCGATCCCTCAGCAGTGGTAGACTGATCCCTAAGAGCAATTCTATAAATACACGACTCTATTTTCTCGAGAAATACCAAAACCCTTCAAGAAACAAAGTTAAACCTAACCTTTCTACTCCAAAAATCTTCAACTTTCAAGTAGTTTTGAGTGAGATTCAGTTCAGCAAAGTAGGGCAGCCCACTGCCCTGTTTTGTAAAATCCATAAAAATTAGGTGTAAAACCCGTAATTTTAGTATGTACTATTTATCATTTTGTGATATATGGACAAGTCATAATTGATATAAATCATAAGAAATGAATGTTTTTAGTTGCAAACGTGTATGAAATGTAAAACGAGTAGTTAAGCAAAGTTAATATCAATGTAACAGTGATTTTTGGGAAAAGTTACAGCAGAACTGCTTCAGAAGAGGAGCAGATCGATCTCTCACTCAATATAGATCGATCTTGGATAGGTTATGGGTAGAACAAATTGATCTCATAATAAGGCCAAATCGATCTCCTTAAGGCTCTGTGTAAAGCAGATCGATCTCATGCTTAAGAGCAAATTGATCCCCTAAGCTCAAAAGGTCGGATCCTGAAGAGAAAAAGGCAGGACAGATCGATCCCTCTCCAGTGGCAGATCAATCCCCAAGAGTAATTCTATAAATACATGACTCTGTTTTCTTGAGAAATACCAAAACCCTTCAAGAAACAAAGTTAAACCTAACCTTTCTACTCCAAAAATCTTCTACTTTCAAGTAGTTTTGAGTGAGATTCAGTTCAGCAAAGTTGTTCTTAGTAAAGAGGAGAACAACATACTTGGAAACAAGAAGTTAGGATCAAAGATTAAAGGAGCAAGGTGGATTTTGCCAATTATAGTGAAAAAGAGAGAAGTTCAAACTAGTTAAGATTCAATACACCAAGTTCATATATGTTAATCTAGGTGTCTTAGTGAGTTGATTGGTGTATGTTTAAATTATTGAAAACACCTCGATCATGAAAAATATCCATAACCTAGATATTGGTATGAAGTTGAGAAAATGATGAGGAAGTTGAGTAAACATGGATTAAATGATGAAATAAGCATGTATGAAAGATTGTAAGGTAGTTTTATGAAATACATAAATTGGAATAGTGAGAAATGAAGATAGGTATATGAGATATATGGTATAACACCATTGAGAGGAGTAAAAAACATTGATTTTTGTTATGCAAGTGAAAACAAGTATATTAAGGTATACTGATGTGAATGATTTTTAATAGTTTCGAAGTTGATATTGGAAGCTGATCGAACTGCAAAAGTGAGCAGCACTGAGGAAGTGAGATCACGCGACGTGATCCGAGGTAAGGGAATTTCGTGAGTAGCTAGAGATAGCTACACGTATTTTGAATAGAATTTCAATACTATATTCTATATGAATTTCCGTGAATAGAAATGTTGTGATAGAGACCGATGAGATAAATCGTGGTTTTATCCAAAAGACTAGGGTAAAAAGCCTTGGAAGCATGTTTGTGACTAATATTCATAGTTGCATGATAGAATGACTAATGTTTTCATGTATATGCGAAAACAACATATTTGAGTGCCTATTTGATTTGATTGTGTGAAATTCAATTTAGATAAGCCATTTATCGAGTTTGTGTGTAAACCATTAGTGCTAGAGGACACTCGCACTATATTTTATGAGATATGCATCACATAGTATTTAAGTATATTTCTCGTACTTAATTTTAAATGCTATTTATGCATTATGGAGTATTGGGAGCATTGCTCATACTCAATTTTACATGATAGAGTACTGGGAGCATTGCTCGTACTCAGTTTTCATTGATTAATGCATTATAGAGTATTGAGAGAATTGCTCATACTCAGTTTTACATGATAGAGTACTGGAAGCATTGCTCGTACTCAATTTTCATTGATTGATGCATTATAGAGTATTGGGAGTATTGCTCATATTTAATTTTTACATGAGATAGTGCTGGAAGCATTGCTCGCACTGGATTTATATCAATTGTGTTATGGTCGTGCTGAGATATTACTCACATGTACCAATTTTGAAAGAGAAAACATGAGACAATCGTGTTGGGAGCCTGTACTGACTGTGTGTCACACCGATTATATGCTCGCATGTGCGTAATTTGAGATATGGTCGAGGGCTATCGAAATTATTATCCATAGTATGAGGACTAAGACTTATGGCAAGCATCCCGACTATGAGGTATATCCAAGGTATGAGGACTAAGACTTATGGCAAGCATCCCAACCTTGAGATTGGGTCTATGGAGTACTTTTTATCGTGTATGTACATGGAGTATGTTGTACCGTGAATACACGATGTGATTGAGATGTGAGCTGACGGTAGAGGATTTGACCCACCTCCCGTTACAGCAATTGTGAGATCCCGTACACCGAGTACTGTGTAGCTTGGGATCATGAAAAATGAGTTATGATCATAGTCTCAGAACATGTAGTCGCCTATCTCCTTTCATGCAAATTGAGTGTCACGACCCAAATTACCTAAAAATCCCTACAAATTTTTCGCTTTTTCATTTCCTCACCCGTCGTGAACAGTTACACTACTAAACAGTTGGGCTATTATTCGGTGTTAGTAACCTCTCACCTATTTACCATTCCATTTTCATATTCACATTCACATATCAATTTATTTAAACAAAATACATCCCCAATATTAAATCCATATACAGTACTGTGCATCTATATGTTCAGATACGAAATTATACAAATGTGTATACCTGGTCTTGCTAAGAAGCAGCGGATAACCGAGATGCGAAACTATTGTCGCTCTCTTCTGCTGAATATACCCTGTGGGGTGGAAAATGAAAGGGTGAGCGAAAACGTGCTCAGTAAGGCAATAATGTAAGCAGGTAGATAACTATACTATCTACGTGCTGATAATGTCATGATGTAAAAATCGTTTACTTTCGGAGCATGAGGTAAGATTAAAACAATGCCACATGTATGTATATATCATATACAAGAAATCATGAAATCGACATATCAAGCACACATGGAAAATCATCATGTATGACATCTCATGCTCGTCACATTAAAACTCATTTGTTTAATCACAAACTCATCACTTTGAAACTTATTTGTTTCATTATAAATTCATCTCATTTAAAACTCATTTATTTCATCATAAACTCTCACTTTAAAACTCATTTGTTTCATTATAAAACAACTTCATCAAGGTCAAACCCATCTCTCGGGAATACCTTGATTCATCAAATCAAATCTCTTTTAAAAACATAAATCGGGACTACCCCTCCATCAGGTTTGTCCTGGTCTATCCAGACCGTATGATATCATGTGAGGCATGTAGGTTATTGTATGAAAAATGGAGGACTATGGCCATACTATGTCCCTGTGATCCCAGGCACACGGATCCCGGTGTGCGGGGTATCACAACTGCAACGGGAGGTGGGGTCAAGTCCTACCCGCCAGAATATCGAGTAACATCGTAGAGTCATCATGACTGCACGGTACAGCGTACTCCGTGTGACATACATGGTACATCGTACTCTGTGGACCCATATCATAGTCTGGGGGTGCCTGTCGTTGGTCTTATCCAGCCCAATACTATGTCGATAACCAACCCATGTCTCAAAGTATATGTGCGAGCATCTCAACTCTCTGTGACACACAGTCTACAGAAGGCTTCCGCACGACTATATGCATGTCAACTCACGTCTAGTGCGTTTATGTGAGCATCCTGCTGTCCGCCCCACACCAAGTCACAGGCTTACGGAGCTCCAGCACCACGCTATGCATATCATGATATCTAAAATCTCGTGCGAGCGAAGCTTCAGCACGGTTTTGTGCACACACAAATTTCTCGTACGAGCAATGCTCCAGTACGGCTTTTCATGATAAATAAATCAGTAAACTTGAGTGCGAGTAAGACTCTAGCACTCTTTTTATTCATGTAAATACCGTAGGTGGCTTAATCTTAATAAAAACATCTTTTTAAATAGTAACCGGTACAAACCGGTACCTTTTCGTAAAATTCACGAAATCAACAGCCCACCTATGTGTATATTTGCTTAAATCAAAGCAATATATTCATATAAAGCATTAAAAACATGAAATCATGCAATTTACCTGCCTTACTACCCTTTTTGTAAATTTTACTCCTAGGGGCAAAATCATCTTTTTTCTTTATTTATCTAAGCCCCGGTTTTCGTAAAAATTATTATTTTAATTCTAGATGCTTTAAGAAATTTCTAAGCCCTGTAAATCCCCTCTTAAAATACGCATAATTATCTCTATGCACCTACAAAATTCCCTTACCTCGATTCTCGTCGAGTCTGACCTTTCCTTTTCCACTGTTGTCACGTCGCGCAGTCCGATCTGCTCCCAATCAAACCTCCGGAACTGCGTAATAATATTCCTCAGGTCAGATATTATACAACTTAATTGTATTTAATACTTTCTGGGCTTAATTTAAATCATTGGGCCCATTTATCCCTATTGGGCCCGATTGCACTTTAATGGGCCTCGACCCATTTTCAGCCCGTTTATACTGTTTAAATCCCTTCTTCGGGTTTACTGGGCTCATTCAGCTTACCAATAATTATCGGGCTTCGTTCCAAACTCATTGGATAGCCCGTATACCATTTACGGTAATTACGTTGTAATTCCGATTAATATTTCTTTTATACAGAATTAATCCGTAAATTCTGTAAAATAATTGAAACTCTGTATTAAAGGACTCTAATTGTCGGAATTAAAATGTACTTACCCAGTATGATGCGGGATACGAAAATCGGAGCTCAATCGACTCTCGTTCGGGCTTTATCGTCGAACTACACAATTATTATATTTAATCCTGGGTTACTTTTCGATTAAATATAATTAAA
The DNA here is from genome assembly GCA_033439115.1 of Firmiana major. Classification (NCBI taxonomy): domain Eukaryota; kingdom Viridiplantae; phylum Streptophyta; class Magnoliopsida; order Malvales; family Malvaceae; genus Firmiana; species Firmiana major. The sequence continues at coordinate 7,743,491 of CM065912.1, forward strand.
ATAAATTTCCCGGAAATCAATTCGGTCACTTTTGACCTCGTATTGACTTACCCGAAGTTCGATGTATCCCCGAAAATCCTTTCCCTTTTTCCTTTTCCTCTTTTTCTCCTTTTTTCCTCTCTTTTTGGCTGAACCGGTTCAGTCCGGTTCAGACCGGTTCAGACCGTCGGTTCAGCTCGGTCTGGTTCGGTTCAATTTTGGCCGGTTCAGGCTGGTTCGACCGGTTCAATCCCCATTTGCTCATTCCGGCGCCGTCCGGCCGGTTCCCGGTGCGATTTCGATGCCGTTCGGCTCGGCTACACCTGGGCATTCAGAATTGGGCCTCGGTTGGGGTCGAAACGCGACCATCGTCGGTGAATTCCTCCTTCTCCCCCGCGGCTGTCTCCTCCCGATCCGACGGATTTCGGCGGTTTCGCCGGCCGATACTGGTCTCAAAAGGACCGGCTCCTCCTCCTGATCACGCTGGTACCCGCTGTTCGCCCCCAGCTGCAGTGGATCGCCGATACCGACTCTGTTTTCCCGGCGATCTTCTCCTCCTCCGTTCGGCGATCTCCGGCCTCATGACGGCGCGTCACCGGTGCCATTGGCTTCGCCGGCCTCTCCTCTTGCTGCTCGGCCCTTCGTCGGAGGCCGTCGGTGCCCGGTGGCCGTCGGTCGGATGAGCCACGCGCGGTCTCCCCTCTCCGTTCCCTTTTCTTTCTCTCTCCCCGACGTTTTACAGATTTCTCTTTTTTTTTTTTTACAATTATTATTTTATTTAACAATTTATTTTATTATTAAAATATTCATTAAAATAGTCTTAAAAAAATCTGAAAATATCTACAAAATTAATATTTTATTCCAAACAATTTAACTTAATTTAATTTATTTTATTTATTATATTTTTAACCATTTTTCGAGTATAATTTCTCCGTATTTTTGGGATATTGTCCCGGGTGACTTTTCGGTATTTTTAAAAATTCCGGATCTTGATCAGTTTGACTCAAAATTATATAATTTCCTCATTATTGATCAAGATATTCTAAATCCTTATTTTAAATTAAATTTTCTTATCGAATTTATCTCGGCTTTCGGTCTTTTGACCGTTTTGCCCTTACACGTGTTCGGGATTTATTTAGCCCGACTTCCCTTCACGAATACTCACTCATTTCGCATTTTAAATTCTTACCTCCTATCCGAATCCCGTTCCTTTAAATTTGTGAACATTTTTCTACCTCATAAAATTTACGATTAAATTTCGGGTCTTATAAATCTCCCCCACTTAAGGAATTTGGTCCTCCAAATTAGAACCAAGTCATATGAGTCCAGATACAACTCCGGGTACATTGATCGTATCATACTCTTAAATTCTTATGTGACCTTCTCCGGAGTGTATTACTACCAAAGGACTTTAATTAGGGAGATCATCTTAAACCTCAATACTTTCTCTTTCCTGTTTAATGCCCGAATCAACTTCTTCAATATACTTATACTTGCATTAAGATGAACTGTTGGATCTCATATCCCATCATCTATGCTGGATCTGGATAGTATTTTTGAAGCATCAAAAGCTGGGACATATTGTGGGTGCCTGCTTATTCAAGTGATAACACCAACCTGCAGGTCTTATCTTCCACTTGTCCAATCTCTCAAAATATTCAATCCAGCGAAACTCAACTTACCTTCTTCCAAAAGCTCGCTATGTCTTTATTCTCTTAGGACAAGAAACATTTCAACCATACTAATTCACCAAGGGTGAATTCCAATACTTTTCTATCTGCTCTAAGGTGTTCTTAATCTCTCATCCTTAACTAAAACATCCTCAGAGACTTATTATCCAAAGTCAAAAATGATTATATCTGTAACCCACTTTTTCTTATCCAATTTGGGGAACAACCCCTACAGCCATACACTGCTTCATATCTTGTTATCCCAATACTCAACTGCCAACTGTCGTTATTGGCGACTTCAATTTGTGACAATTGATCATTCCAGGAGCTTATAAAATCAACGGCACACGCTTTCATCGGATCCTCTAGAACCTGTACAGTCCTCTCTGACTGACCATCTGTTTGAGGACGAAAAGCTGTGCTAATACTCAGTTGGGTTCCCATAGCTTCCTTAAATATCCTCAGAGGTAGGAAGTGGAGCGGGAATCCCTTTATAATACAATGCTCACTGGAACGTTACATAATGTTCCACAATCTTCCTTATACATAAATCCTCATATACACTCTGAGTATTTTGGGATTTCATAACCCAGAAGGTGGGTAGACTTAGTTACTCTACCGATTATCATCCAAATAGTCTCCTGATTTATCCGGGTCCTCTATAACCCATCACGACATTCATGGAGACTTGCTCTCGTTTTCGTGCCGTGTCAATATAGGTAGGTGCTGCAATAACTCTGCAGACTTTTAATACTCTACTTTATTCTGTTGACATACTAGGCACTTCTCCATAATCTCTACAATATCTCTTTTCACATCTGACCACCCATACCCTTTTCGAGATTTTCATATATATATAATCGTTACTTTTCGTATGCACTGTATATCCCGAAGAGTGAGCTTCTAACAATATTACTATCCCATCAACTGTGGTCCTGGGGAGCACTTATACTGTCTCTGAACCTCTGTAAATCATTATCATACTCTGTGAACTCTGTCACTGTACCCTTCTAAATCTGACCCACACTATCGACATCATGCCGATCATCTCGCTAAGCCTGTCAAATCCGGGCACTCTCATCCGGTTCTAGTCTCAGGCTAGCTGTCACACAATCACCGTCATCATCAGAAGGGGCCACATCAATACTCAGGCTCACAGCTGCTCTAGCAGCTCACGCTCCCTGACCATCATATGCGGTACCATCCCTAGGCTCTTTCTACTCAAAGCATCAGCCGTCACATTAGCCCTTCCTTGGGTGGTACAATTTTCACAATCAAAACCTCTCAGAAGCTCTAACCCACTATGTATTCTCATATTCGCCTCTTTCTGAAAAAAAAAAACAGATACTCGAGGCTTTATGATTAGTGCATATCCACAATTTCTCACCCTGTACATAATAGTACCATATCCTCGGTACAAATACTATTGTCAACTTTAAAATCATGGGTCAGATAGTTTATTTCGTGATCAAGGAGTTGTCTGACTCCATAATTGACTATCTTCCCATTATACATCAATACACAGCTCCCTCATTATTTCGAGGTATCCATACTCACTGAGAACCTCTTGAGCTGTTGGGTATGTTGAAATTAATCACGGTGGTCAGTTCATACTTCACTACATCGAAATTCACGTCACCTCTATCATCTTATTTATCATCTCATTCAAAGACCACGTTTCTCTAGTTAAACGTGTCAACCAAGTAGACCATTTGAGAACTCGCAACAACCCATTTGTAAAAGCAATCTTCCAATTGTTGCTTATAATTTGCCTTAGACTTTAACTACACCCAACCTATCATCGAAAATGATGATTACAACTCGATCCAATCCTTGACTTATTTAAGCATAAGCGTATAAGATCCTTCAAAATCGCTTACGTTTTCAGGTACTAACCTGCGCCATTTCCTTTTCTTACCCTAACGGCTCTTATTAAATTTTACTATGTTAACCTTTATGATTTGCCGAATTTTAATATTCTTATCGTCTTAGTAAAAGTATCCTAATGCTAAAGGTATTTATTACGATGATCGATTTCACGTTATAGGTTATATATACATACTTTCAGACGCTGTCAAGTCTTCAGGCGGGGAGGTATTTTGAAATATCTTTATTAACCCTTAGACTTAACCACAGTTACTTTACATATATGTCCTTGTGGTCACAATTTATTTTCACGACTTATCGCTTAATCCTAATGACTTTATATCGTAAAGATGTTCTTACCTTGCATACGCCTCTTACTCCGATACATCTTGTATTCAGAACCAACATATCTCAAAGATTATCTCCTTTCGTATATTAATCATAACGAAACTCTGTCATTACTCATTCCGTAAGTACCATCATTTGCTCCCTTAATTTCAACTGTCGCACCCCTTTTTATTACTTAAAATCTCTATATCCCTATTCCGTTTATTTAATCCTCCTCTAATGGGGTACTCATTTATCAGGATTGTGCCCAATGATGAAGGCATTCATGTCTTTTACTCACTTATATGCGAATGAAGGCGATATGAATAAATGTGTGGCACCAGGATTAACGATCATATGTGCTTCATTATTCATAACAAGTGTGGTATCTTACACCACATCCATGAAACATCAATAGTGTCCTGGTCCAAGACATCCTCTCACCTTCGTCCAACAACCTACTTTCCTTTTTCCTTTCGGCTATTGCCTCCCTTCTCGTTGCAGCTATACCAACGAAGTTTTTTTTTTCTCCGTCTCTTTACTTTTCTGTGGGACGATTTCGCCCAATTCTGTGCAATCAAAATCAATGGTCCGTCATACCACATTTAACGGCCATTTTCCATCAATACAGTGATATAGACCCTCTTTCCGTGGTATCCACCACACATCCCACACTGTTCACAGTGCTTACACTGCTACACTGCTTCGTAGCAGGTCGGGGTCCTCCAATCACAATGCCCCCCAAGAGTGCCAAAATTGGGTGCACTGGGGCCTTACCAATTATCTTACTCCATGACTCGTCAAATCAAATCTTTTACCAATTACCATTTTTCCATTTTGACATCTCTGTCATTTCTCGATTCTCCTTTTCTGTCTCTATTTCGGCCCTCACTACCTTTCCCAATCTCAGAGGCGTGCAATTCATGTTCTTATTTACCCAACTGTAAATCTGCGCACTGCCTCGGTATATGTAATATCTCGCGGGGCCAATCGAACTCAAGTTGAAAAGTTGAGCCATTTCATGAACTTTTAGACATCTCGACTGTCACCTGTTCATAGTGTCGAGGTAATATCTACCAAAGAATATAACTGAGGTTCATACTCATAATCAATTTAGTATTCCTGGGCAGTGTAAGAAATTTTTTCAATAAATTCCTTTAAGTAGTGCCCGAAATATTCAGTCACCAGAATACATCTAGAAATATTTCTCATGTCGACTCCGGATGTCTAACTCTTAAGTTGGGTCGAGCGGACTTCCACCAATGCTCCGCTGCGCCCTCATATCTCATTCATAATCTAAGCAATTAGCTCCTCAAAATAATCTTCACACTCCGCTCCAATCTCGCGAAGCGTGTCTCAATACTATCCGATCACTCTGTCGGACTCTGAGAGGTATGCTCAACATCAACCTCTATTTCAATCTCATCTCGATTCTCATGGGTCAACTCAGTACGACTTAGCAGACTCAGATCTACCTCTACGACCTTTATCTCGTGCACTATCTCATCTTGAGTCTCATATCATGACTCATTTGATTCTCAGACTGATCTCTACGGTCTCGAGCATGTGTACTCGCCACTCTACCATAGCGGGTATCAGTTATAACAACTATATTCTTGCATTTGAAACTAAATTCTTAGCTGCAATTCCATCTTGATATACACAATTGTATCTAAACAATGCACAGTACATGAGGATGTAAATTTACTTAACCACTAACACCGACTCATATCAGGCCAACTCTGCTCTGATACCATTAAATTGTCACGACCCAAATTACCTAAAAATCCCTACAAATTTTTTGCTTTTTCATTTCTTCACCCGTCGTGAACAGTTACACTACTAAACAGTTGGGCTATGATTCGGTGTTAGTAACCTCTCACCTATTTACCATTCCATTTTCATATTCACATTCACATATCAATTTATTTAAACAAAATACATCCCCAATATTAAATCCATATACAGTACTGTGCATCTATATGTTCAGATACGAAATTATACAAATGTGTATACCTGGTCTTGCTAAGAAGCAACAGATAACCGAGATGCGAAACTATTGTCGCTCTCTTCTGCTGAATATACCCTGTGGGGTGGAAAATGAAAGGGTGAGCGAAAACGTGCTCAGTAAGGCAATAATGTAAGCAGGTAGATAACTATACTATCTACGTGCTGATAATGTCATGATGTAAAAATCGTTTACTTTCGGAGCATGAGGTAAGATTAAAACAATGCCACATGTATGTATATATCATATACAAGAAATCATGAAATCGACATATCAAGCACACATGGAAAATCATCATGTATGACATCTCATGCTCGTCACATTAAAACTCATTTGTTTAATCACAAACTCATCATTTTGAAACTTATTTGTTTCATTATAAATTCATCTCATTTAAAACTCATTTATTTCATTATAAACTCTCACTTTAAAACTCATTTGTTTCATTATAAAACAACTTCATCAAGGTCAAACCCATCTCTCGGGAATACCTTGATTCATCAAATCAAATCTCTTTTAAAAACATAAATCGGGACTACCCCTCCATCGGGTTTGTCCTGGTCTATCCAGACCGTATGATATCATGTGAGGCATGTAGGTTATTGTATGAAAAATCGAGGACTATGGCCATACTATGTCCCTGTGATCCCAGGCACACGGATCCCGGTGTGCGGGGTATCACAACTGCAACGGGAGGTGGGGTCAAGTCCTACCCGCCAGAATATCGAGTAACATCGTAGAGTAATCATGACTGCACGGTACAGCGTACTCCGTGTGACATACACGGTACATCGTACTCCGTGGACCCATATCATAGTCTGGGGGTGCCTGCCGTAGGTCTTATCCAGCCCAATACTATGTCGATAACCAACCCATGTCTCAAAGTATATGTGCGAGCATCTCAACTCTCTGTGACACACAGTCTACAGGAGGCTTCCGCACGACTATATGCATGTCAACTCACGTCTAGTGCGTTTATGTGAGCATCCTGCTGCCCGCCCCACACCAGGTCACAGGCTTACGGAGCTCCAGCACCACGCTATGCATATCATGATATCTAAAATCTCGTGCGAGCGAAGCTTCAGCACGGTTTTGCGCACACACAAATTTCTCGTACGAGCAATGCTCCAGTACGGCTTTTCATGATAAATAAATCAGTAAACTTGAGTGCGAGTAAGACTCTAGCACTCTTTTTATTCATGTAAATACCATAGGTGGCTTAATCTTAATAAAAACATCTTTTTAAATAGTAACCGGTACAAGTCGGTACCTTTTCGTAAAATTCACGAAATCAACAGCCCACCTATGTGTATATTTGCTTAAATCAAAGCAATATATTCATATAAAGCATTAAAAACATGAAATCATGCAATTTACCTGCCTTACTACCCTTTTTGTAAATTTTACTCCTAGGGGCAAAATCGTCTTTTTCCTTTATTTATCTATGCCCCGGTTTTCTAAAAATTATTATTTTAATTCTAGATGCTTTAAGAAATTTCTAAGCCCTGTAAATCCCCTCTTAAAATACGCATAATTATCTCTATGCACCTACAAAATTCCCTTACCTCGATTCTCGTCGAGTCTGACCTTTCCTTTTCCACTGTTGTCACGTCGCGCAGTCCGATCTGCTCCCAATCAAACCTCCAGAACTGCGTAATAATATTCCTCAGGTCAGATATTATACAACTTAATTGTATTTAATACTTTCTGGGCTTAATTTAAATCATTGGGCCCATTTATCCCTATTGGGCCCGATTGCACTTTAATGGGCCTCGACCCATTTTCAGCCCGTTCATACTGTTTAAATCCCTTCTTCGGGTTTACTGGGCTCATTCAGCTTACCAATAATTATCGGGCTTCGTTCCAAACTCATTGGATAGCCCGTATACCATTTACGGTAATTACGTTGTAATTCCGATTAATATTTCTTTTATACAGAATTAATCCGTAAATTCTGTAAAATAATTGAAACTCTGTATTAAAGGACTCTAATTGTCGAAATTAAAATGTACTTACCCAGTATGATGCGGGATACAAAAATCGGAGCTCAATCGACTCTCGTTCGGGCTTTATCGTCGAACTACACAATTATTATATTTAATCCTGGGTTACTTTTCGATTAAATATAATTAAAATAAATTTCCCAGAAATCAATTCGGTCACTTTTGACCTCGTATTGACTTACCCGAAGTCCGATGTATCCTCAAAAATCCTTTCCCTTTTTCCTTTTCCTCTTTTTCTCCTTTTTTCCTCTCTTTTTGGCTGAACCGGTTTAGTTCGGTTCAGACCGGTTCAGACCGCCGGTTCAGCTCGATTCGGTTCGGTTCAGTTTTGGCCGGTTCAGGCCGGTTCGACCGGTTCAATCCCCATTTGCTTATTTCGACGCCGTCCAGCCGGTTTTCGGTGCGATTTTGGTGCCGTTCGGCTCGGCTACACCTGGGCATTCAGAATCGGGCCTCGATTGGGGTCGAAACGCGACCATCGTCGGTGAATTCCTCCTTCTCCCCCGTGGCTGTCTCCTCCCGATTCGGCGGATTTCGGCGGTTTCGCCGGTCGGTACTGGTCTCAAAAGGACCGGCTCCTCCTCCTGATCACGCTGGTACCCGCCGTTCGCCCCCAGCTGCCGTGGATCGCCGGTACCGACTCCGTTTTCCCCGCGGTCTTCTCCTCTTCGGTTCGACGATCTCCGGCCTCCTGACGGCGCGCCACCGGTGCCATTGGCTTCGCCGGCCTCTCCTCTTGCTGCTCGGCCCTTCGTCGGAGGCCGTCGGTGCCCGGTGGCCGTCGGTCGGATGAGCCACGCGCGGTCTCCCCTCTCCGTTTCCCTTTTCTTTCTCTCTCCCCGACGTTTTACAGATTTCTCTCTTTTTTTTTTTTTACAATTATTATTTTATTTAACAATTTATTTTATTATTAAAATATTCATTAAAATAGTCCTAAAAAAATCTGAAAATATCTACAAAATTAATATTTTATTCCAAACAATTTAACTTAATTTAATTTATTTTATTTATTATATTTTTAACCATTTTTCGAGTATAATTTCTTCGTATTTTCGGGATATTGTCTCAGGTGACTTTTCGGTATTTTTAAAAATTTCGGATCTTGATCAGTTTGACTCAAAATTATATAATTTCCTCATTATTGATCAAGATATTCTAAATCCTTATTTTAAATTAAATTTTCTTATCGAATTTATCCCGGCTTTCGATCTTTTGACCGTTTTGCCCTTACACGTGTTCGGGATTTATTTAGCCCGACTTCCCTTCACGAATACTCACTCATTTCGCATTTTAAATTCTTACCTCCTATCCGAATCCCGTTCCTTTAAATTTGTGAACATTTTTCTACCTCATAAAATTTACGATTAAATTTCGGGTCTTACATTGAGTTTTCTTGAATGAACTATCACGTGATTTTATAATTTGAACATGTGAATTTGTGTGTGATAAATGGTAACCCGAGGGACGGGTGAGGCCCAGATTTTCATGTTTTTAAACATGATGATATGCCATATTATTTTGATTAAATTGAATGGCATGATAAATATGAAATTTATGAATTTCATGAGAAATGCAATGTCTTGCATAAATTGCTGAGATTTAATTAATCAGCATGATTTCGGTTACATAACTGACGAATTTTATCTATATGTATATATTGCATAAAAGTTTCAAGCAAGATGCATGCTTTACATATGAATCGATAAGGAAATGATTTCAAGGCATGAGCATTGTATTTTGTAGATAGTGTAATTATCTACTTGCTTGCCTAATTTCCTTACTGAGCTGTGAGGTCACCCCCTTTTTATTTCCCCTCTCTACAGAACATTCACAGTAGTTGGGCACAACTGAGGACTGGTATTCTTTGATCCGCTACATATCTATCTTACGAGAGGTATACACATCTGAAACGTTTTGTATCGAACAATGTAAAAGCATAGTTATGTAAACGATTGTACGGTCGGAGATGTATATGTACAAGTATTTGTATTTAAAGTATATGAGTTTACTTTTAAGAAAAGAATACTTATAGTCAATAGAATATATGTATTGACATGTATGTATGTTGCGGAATGAATATGGTTGAGGTGACTAATATCGAATCACAGCCCAACGGTTTGGTGTTGAGTGATGACAGAAGGAGAGGTGAGTAAAATGTGAAAAATTTATGGTGGTTTTGGTAGAAGTCACGGGCGTTGTGGGCGGTCGTGACATTAGGTCTGGCCCATTTTCCTCCAATTTTCCATTTTTCAAGTGTTCTACTATGTCCCTAGTGTCTCCCATAAAAATTAGGGGCCCACTTGTTTAAGAAAGTTTTCTCAATTGAGCCCATTTTGTACGATTTGGTCAATACTGATCAAAATTGCTTAAGGTTTTCGGTTTACTTTAAAAATTAATTCTAACCCCAAAACCTCGTTATTTCCACTCCATCTTCATTCCCCATGTCCATTATGCCTTATGTGAATTTCCTATGGTCTCAAAATAATTTTCGTGAATTTGTAGAATTTATTCCTCTTACTAGGCTCATTTGCTTGGTTTTGTGTAAACCCGAGTTTCACTAATTTTTGTTCACTTCTAACACCTTAGTTTCACTTTATAATCATCAAAACATGCTTTAAATCACATTTTTTGAAAAATACTTAAAATTTCATCCTTACCTCGAAATGCGTGGCTTAGGCTTTGTGCCACTATCTCGAGCTTCTCGATCATTCTGGGCCATACATGGACATTTACATGAGTCTTAGACTTCTCAGTTTAACGTAGAATGAATAGTAATATGATAAAATTCGGGTTTCACATTAATAAATCATGCTTACATTGGCTTTAAACCAAATCATTTCAATTTGTGTTTATGCAAGTTTTAGGACAAAAACTTAAGAAGGGATTGATCCCATGAAGCAGAGGGATCAATCCTAAAGTGGTAGAATGCTTCTACCTTTTGAACATGAGCATGGGGACCGATCGCTCATATGTCGAATGCATTTTTTTGAAATTTTTTTTATGAGAGATCGGTCCTTTACCTCAAGAGCTCAATCCTTAAGTACCAAATATGCATTTTTTGTCAAATAGTTCAAACTTCATGCATCTCAAAACATCTTAAAACCTTAAACACATGCTTAAATCAAAGTGTACGCATGTCTCTACATGTAATCCCTTACCTTTTGGTAATGCAACACTTAAACTTGGTCTTTGGTACCAAGATTTAAGCTCGGCAATGCATTTATATTACATAACTCCCTCCAAATAGTTTTCTTAGCTACAATGCCAATCAAACAAGTCCTAATTACCATCATTTTACTTACTGAGACTTTAACATAACTTAAACATAAAACTCAATTCTTCATATTCTTAACTTAAAAAATTTAACCTTAATGCTCCTATAGACTTCCCTTTTTCATTCCATAGGCCATAAATCATCTTACATAGTTCCTATATTATTCTAAAGTCATGATGGCCTAGTTAGTAGCTTCAAATCTCCATTCATCAATAAAGTTCCAATTGATTATCATCTTACTTACTTATTTCTTATTACAAATCTTATATACCAATCATCCAAGTACTTAAATACCAAAACCCTCAAGGATCATAGCTTTAAACCACAAAATCATCCTTACCTTATTTTCTTTCCTTGGTAAGAACCCTAATTCAAACCTCCAATGTCTTGGCTACGTTAAGCCACCCAAAATAGCTTTAAGAACCTTTGTATTAGCATAAATATTCTAAAGCTTAAAGATCAAAGCTTTTGATTATTGAAAGGCTGGATTAGAAGACAATAAACACATTTGCTCTTAATTTTTTATTAAAAATGTTTTCTTCTTCTCTTTAATATAAAAACTGATTTCTTTATATTTAATATTATGTTTGCCAATTTCTTTATCATGTCTAGCTAATTTCTTTAATTCAGTTATTAAGTATTCTTTTAAATCTTGGATGAATGTTGTGAGATGTATGCACTTAAAATAGATTATTGATAAAGTATCTAAGATTCTCTGAGTATATTAACATGATTGTTAGTTTAATTTGATAAGATGCATATTATTTTGTTAATTTTAATAATCTATTACTAGATTAAAACTTAAGTCAAGAATTGCTTGATGCTTTTAATCACTAAGAGATCTAGGAGAATCAAGCTTTAAGTTAAATAAACCAACCTTGTGTGTTTGTTACTTAATTCAATCCATATCTTTCTAAATAGTGACGCTGTTACAAAATCATATCTAAAGAGCTTATTCTAGGTAGTTTAGTAGTTAGGGATTAATTGAAGAGCCTATTTTAATTAACGAATTAGTAAGGAAAGATGGTGTAACAAAGCTTGTTGTTATGTTATGATTGAATATTTAATTGATAATAATCTTTTGAAATCAATGATCACCAGTAAAATCTAATAGAATTAAGATGCTTAATAATCGAAGCTTTCTTTATATATTAAAACTGAATTCTTTATATTGTTCTTACATGTTATTTAGTTAATTAAATTTCTAAATTAAAACCCCTCTTTTACTTTTAAATACAATTTTCTTAAGAACTTACTTTATATAAATAATTTAATTTACATCAATCTCTTTGGTATCAACTTCAACTTTGCTTTCTTAAAAATAGTTTTTTAGAGTAAATTATTTTTTGGTGTATTCGACGTGTTGGCGCTGTTGCCGAAGATTGATAGTTTAATTGAGTTATTTACTTTAATTATAGTTCTAATTATTTTTTATTTATTTTATTTATTTTTTTAGGTCTGCATCTTCCACCATCACCATAACTGAAGAAGATAAATAAAAGGACTCCATAGAGTAAGCTTATGCTATGAGAGGATTCATAGGACAACCATAATGTATTTATAACCCATATTACAATGCCTACAATCAAGAATGAAGGAATCATCCCAATTTCAAATATGAGAATTATCAAAAGGATTACAATGCACCATTCCTAAATAGTCATCCCTCTCAAAACTCAGGTATGTCACTTGAAGATATTATTAAGTCATTTGCTACTAACACTTTACAATTTCAATAGGAAACAGAGATGAGCATTCAAAATTTAGGAAATCAAATAAGTCAATTGGCATCCAGAATGAGTAGATTTGTAGCAAAAGCTTTGAAAAAGTTATTAAGAGAGAATGCTATTGCTATAATCTTGCAAATTTGGAAAAAATTGGAGACACCCACTAAAGAACCTCCAATGGTAGCAACCGAAGACTTTTAAGAAACTCAAAAAGGTACTCAAGAACTTCCACATTTATATAAACCCAAGGTAAGTGAAAAACGTATTCCTTTTAATACTGGTATTTACCCTCTTTCTTTTCCTAGTAGGTTTGCAAGCATGAACAAAGAAGAAAAAGGCAAGGAAATTTTGGAGACATTTTGAAAGGTAGAAGTAAATATTCTTTCTTTTGATGAAGTTAAGCAAATGCTTCGATATGCCAAGCTTTTGAAAGAGTTGTGCATTTCCAAGAGGAAATTAAAAGGTAATGCAAAGGTAATTGTGGGGGGGAATGTTTCGGTTGTCATACAATGTAAGCTTCCCTCAATGTGTGGAGATCCTGGTATATTTTCATTCCTTGTAAAATAAGCAATACTAAGTTTGAAAAAGCTATGATAGATTTAGGAGTTTCAATTAATGTCATATCAAAATCAATTTATGCTTCTTTAATTCTTGGACCTTTAAAAAAGATTAGTGTAATACTTTAATTGGTTGATCGATCTAATACTTATCTTGAGGGAGTAGTAGAAGATGTTCTTATGCAAGTTAATGCATTAGTTTTCCCTGCCTATTTTTATATTTTAAATACTGAGGATGATAACTTTATAAATCTAGTACCACTTTTACTAGGAAGACCATTCTTGAAAAAATCAAAGGCAAAGATAAATGTGCATAATGAAACAATCACAATGAAATTTAATGATGAAATCCTTATGTTTAAAATTTTTGAAGACATAAGGTGTTGTAGTGATATAAATCCTGTTTTTGCTATTAAAGTTGATCATGTGCAGCAAAAGTAATTTATTTTTTAAGGAACTCAACAAGAAAAGAAAAGCCATGAGAAAGAATATTGAGAAAGAAACACCCAAAAAATCAAGAAAAAGTGAGATTTAGGATAGGTTAAGAGAAGTGATAGAGTAAGGCAAATGACATTAAACAAATCCATCGCTTGGGAGGTAACCCAAGGATGACAAAAAGTATCTTGAAATAAGAGGAGATTCTCTTTACTTTTTCTTTTATTGTTGATATTTAGTTTTTGTATATGAGTTTGTATTACTTTTTTTTTTGTCATGATAGACTTACTTTGAGGACAAAGAAGTTAAGTGTGGGGGAAAAGTAAATGATTTTAATATTAGGAAATATGTCTAGTGTCAATATCAATTTTTTCTTTAATATTAGGGTAGTTTGTCGATATTTTATAAAGTTATGTCAAGTTTGTCGATTTTTTTAATATTATAGTCATATACATAGGAAAACTGATTTTAGGGGAACTTAATATTGTGTCAAATTAGACTTTTATAAAGACTACAAATTGGTTTTAAATAGTTTAAGGTGTCAGTTTTAAGGGCTTTACATTATAGTTTACGTTAGGTCTAGGGTTTAATAATATGTATAGTTCGCATTATCTTCATTAGGATTGTGAGTTAAGTCTATAAAGTGTTAATGTGTCAATAAGGTCATGATTTTTTCTTTTGATAATTAATTTTAAACTTAAAAAAGGTTTTATATGAAAGTTGAGAATGTTTTAATTGTTATAGTTGTTAAAGTGAATACTTTCTAAAGAAGTTTATGTGAATTCATAATTTGATATGATTGTTCGTGTGATGTTTATATTGTGACTTATCCATTGAAATTAGTCCTAAACAAGGTTCAAGTAAACAAAAATCTCTTAGAAAGAAAAAAAAGAGAAAAAAGGTTAAGAATTAAAATTTTATAAAGTCTACTCCAGTGTTTTAGTTACATAAGTTTTCATAGATAAATATATTTGAAGTGACTTGAAATATAGGTATGTAAAGCACTCTAAATACGAATGCTAACTTGTTTTACAAGTGAGTACTTAGAGAAGACATGTTATAACCTCAAAAAAAAAAAAGAAATAAAGTAGAAGAAAGGAAAAAATAAAAAGAATTCTTGATTTATTGCTTATGCTTGTAGTACAGAAGATGGATAGTTACAGTTTTATATTACATGTTCCATGTTAATTATGTATCTTATATGGATTTATTTAGAAGTATACATGGATATGAGAGTAATGGTTGAAATATGATTGACTTCGTTATTTGATTTTTGTAAGGACTTGGCCCCGGAGCACACCAGACCCCTCTGGGCCTCGCTCCCACTGCTAACCAGTCTTACAACTTCACGTATTGTCCTCTTTGGGCCCACTGACCCTCAACGTTTTGCTCCACTACCAAGAGATGCGTCCCCAGCGGCTCAAAATCAGGACTTCATCCTAGTCGACGCACTCCTGGTACCATTGAGCCAACTATTTGTGAGACCCCATGTATGTATGACTTTATTATATATTGATGGAATAATAAGACGGATGATTTTGATCATATATATGTGAATGAAATTGCATGGAGAATGCATGAATATTCATGAATACATGTAATGGCTAAATAAGGGCTGAAGTGGCCACAGACTAAATAAATGGAACTCAAGACATTCAAATTGAATATAAGGATTTAAAACACGAAATGGTAATGCAAGGACTGTGAATTATGTGTACACTTTTTCATTCCAAGCAGTACACACAAGTTCCTTAACACGAGAATCATAAGAAATGAATCTTTTTAATTTTAAGTGTGAATGGGATGCAAAATGACTAGTGAAGCAATCAAAGACAAGTTTTTACCTTGAAATTTTGGAAAATCTGCGGTTGAAAACCTGTAGATGAAGGCCAGATCGATCCCCTATTCAAAGCAAATCAATCTCCATTTAATTTTACCTAGAGAGGATCGATCCCCTCTTTAAAATAGATCGATCCCCACAAAATTCTGCAAAGAGCAGATCGATCTTTCCCCATGAGCAGATCGATCTCTAGTTGTTTCTGCCTAACAAAGATCGATCTCTTCCCAATGAGCAGATCGATCTTTCCCCATGAGCAGATCAATCTCCAGTTGTTTTTGCCTAGCAAAGATCGATCTCTTCCTAATGAGCAGATCGATCCTACACTCACATACCTGAATATTTCAATAGTTCAAACTAAGGGAAGATCGATCTCTTACCCTAGCAGATCAATCTCACCACACATATTCTATAAAAACCCGACGGCAAAGCTTCATTCCTCAGAAAATCAAAACATCCCTCCATTTTTACCCAAAAAGAGCAAGCTTTCTCACTCTAGAATACCACCCCCTTCCGAAATGATTTGAGAAAAAGCTATTTAAGCAAAGTTGTTCCTTGTGATAAGGAGAACAACATAGTTTGGAATCAACATTCAACTTGTTGGATTGAAGGAGCAAAAGGGTCTTCCAATTTCGGATAAGAGAAGAGTCAAGCTAGGTGAGTTTTCGATACACCAACTTCAAGTATGTTTATCTATGCACTGTTATGAGTCATTTAGTGTATGTATTGCTGGTTGAAACTACCCAGAGTATGATGAATCCTCTATGACCTAAAAATGAGTTAGTGTGAGAAAGTGAGCTATAATTGATTTATTGATGAAATGATTATACTATGGTGATAGTGATGTTAAATTCATAAATTTAAGATGATTTTGGGGAATAAATTAATAGGATTTGATGGAGTTATGAAATGTGCATAAGGGTTGTAGGATGAAATGCATTAGTAAAGGAGAGTGATGAACTTAAGGCATTGTGAGCTTAATGTCGGCCTAATACAAATCATGAGACTTAATGAGTCCAATAGATTCTCGAAAAATGAATAGTACAATCAAAATGGAATTAAGAGAAAGTAAGGCCCAATAAGAGAAAAAGGGGCCCAACAAGTTAAATTGATTGTAGTGAAAGTGAAATGCAAATAAATTAACTCTATGTGATGTGATAAGTAATTTCGTGCAGCTCCAGAGATTTCCTTAGGAGCGAATTAGACTACGAGATTGAGCAACCCTAAGTAAGTGGAATTAATCGACACAATTCCAAGTAAAGAAATTTTGTGAGTATCTAGAGGTAGCTGCACGTATTTTGAGGGTATTTACTGGACAATATAATTGCTTAGTTATCTAGAAAAGAAATAATGATTTGTGCGAACGATTTTGGATAAAGATGATTTTGTCTTTGGAAGTAAATCTTACAAAAGGGGTAGTAAGGCTAATAAATTGCATGAATGTCATGTTTTGATATTTTTATAAAATCCATTGCTTTGATTTAAGCAAAATTGATGGATAGGCTGGCTATTTGATTTCCATAATTTCATGAAGGAGCATGAGTCAGGTGCTAACTTTGGTTTTGAGCGTGTTTTTGTTGAAATAGAGTCGCCTATCAGAATTATATGAGTTTAATCGTGCTGGAGCTTTGTTCGCACTGGTTTTCTATATTTTGACATGCATGAAATTCGCTGGAGCCTAGCTCGCCCCATATTGTGAGTTGAGATGCATGCAAGCCGTACTAGAGCTTTTGCTCGTACGTAGGTTTACATTTATTTTTTATGCATATAACCGTACTGGAGCTATGCTCGTACATGATTTGACCATTGTCTATTTTACATAAAGTCGTACTAGAGTGATGCTCGTACGAGGACTTTACCGATTATGCATGAAATCGTGCTGGAGCTTTGCTCGCACTGGGCTTTTCACACTGTGATATGTAACGAGTCGTGCTGGATGCCTCGTGTAGACTGTGTGTCCCACGGCTGAGATGCTCGCATGAGTTGTGCTAGATGCCTCGTGTAGACTATTAGTCACACAGATGAGATGCTCGCATGTGCACTTGAGACTGAGTCGGTTACACATGGTATAGGGTAGATAAGACCTACGACAGGCATCCCCAACTGTGATATGGGTCCACGGAGTACGTTGTACCATGTATATCACATGGAGTACGCTGTACTGTGTGGTGATTGATGTTGATTTAAAGTCTGGCGGTGTCACGACCCTCTTCCTGTGACTTACCTTACGACTAACAGTTGGGTTGTGAGTCAACATCCATATCCATATCTGATCCATTTCTAATTTAAATTCATTTAATGAAATAGAAACTATACTTATATATATATATATATATATATATATATATGCGGAAGCGTTTACATTAGTTTCTATTATATATACATCTCTTGAGTACAAAAAATAACTTTACTGTGCACTATTATATAAGATACAAAATTTTTCTCTTATAAGTGTATACCTTTGTACTACTGGAGAACTGGAGAACACCGTAGCAGGAACAACTGCAGTAACTCACTACTGCGTAGAATTTGTGGAGGAGGAAAATAAGGGGGTAAGCTAACACGCTCAGTAAGGAAAATATGAAAGCAGGTAGATAACTACACTATCTACATGCTTAAAATATATATACATTCATTTTCCTTATAAAACATATGCATTCTTTAAAAATAGCTTCCATCGATGTGAAACCATTAATTCGTTGGATGGTTACATGCATATTCTTTTCAAAACCACACAGAATCACACAACTCAATCTTTAAAAACAGCACAGCTTCATTTTTCGTTTCACACAGTACACACTTAGAAATTTCTTTGCATTTAGCAAATAACTTAGTAAATCGATAAACATGAGACATAGTATGGGATATCATATCGCCCTGTATCACACAGTAGGGAGACATATGTCACCTCACACAGTAGTGACAATGTCATATCACACATATAAAAGGACTTATGGCCATAGTCTGGATTTTAGGTAACACTGATCAGGTGTGCGGGAATCCCATGCTTCCGTGGCTAACACTCACGATACAACGTGCTCCTGTGGATCCTTATCACCCATTTTCATTGTCTCAAAATCAGGTGCGAGTAGGTCTGTGCAAGATCACTCAGTAATACATGACGTCTCCAGCATGGTTTTACTCATCACACAACAAACATCATAAAACCACGTGCGAGTAACTCAGCGTAAGATCACACAACATACCTGAGACATCTAGCACGATTTTTGTCTCATCACACAGAAAGCTTATAAAACCACGTGCGAGCAACTCAGTGTAAGATCACACAACATACTTAAGACATCTAGCACAATTTTTGTCTCATCACATAAAAAGCTTATAAAACCATGTGTGAGCAACTCAGCTTAAGATCACACAGCATACTTGAGGCATCTACCACGGTTTTTGTCTCATCACACAGAAAGCTTATAAAACCACGTGCGAGTAACTCAACGTAAGATCACAAAGCATACCTGAGCCACTTACCACAGTTTTTGTCTCATCACTTTAAATCGAGAGAGTCACATGCGAGCATGGTCAAAGTAAGATCACTTAGCAGTACTCGAAGGCTTTAGCATGATTCTCAAAATCTGGTGCGAGCTCTCGAGTGGATCACACAGCTTCACTCAGCTCTAGCACCTTTTTGCTTTTCTAAAAATCCTTTTAAAATGATGTCTGAGCAAGGCTGGTAAGTCTACCGTTGCCACTTTGGCTCTAGCACAAGATCACACAGAAAAGAAATAAATGGCTCCATTCACTAAGTATGAGTGAGAGGGCAATCTCCCTTCAATCACTCGTTAAATGCTTTTCGTGTAACATAACTAAACCGGGAGCCAGTCTATTATTACTCTGTCACGCCCTTCTCTCAGACGCGACCTACCAAAATCACCACAAATTTTTCGCAATTCACTTATCTTTCCTTCACTCATCTCTCTACACCATTTAGTTGGGTTGTGATTTGATATTAGTCACCCATTCATACTCATTCACAACATACATAGAATTTAATATTCTTTGCTATAATATAACTCTTATACATGAATACAATTATTTGTAAATATAATCCCAGCCGTACAATCGTTATATAACTGTGCTTTTACAATATTTTGTACAAAATGTCAAGTGTGTATACCTCTCGTAAGATGGATATGCAGCGGAACAGAGTCTACAAATCTCCAACCATGTCCACCTACTATGAATGCTCTGAAAAGAGGGAAATAATAAGGGGGTGAGCTCACAGCTCAGTAAGAAAATCAAGCAAGCAAGTAGATAACCGCACTATCTACAAAATATAATACTTATGCCTTTAAATCATTTCCTTAACCTATCTGTATCTACAACATGCATCTCTCTCAAAGCTTTATGCAATATATATATATATACAAAACATCAATTATAAAACTGAAAATATGCTGGTTTTAACAACCTCAGCATTTTATGCAAAACACTGCATTTCTCATGTAATTTCACATAAATCACATTTATCATGCCATTTAGTTAAATCAAATCAATATGGCATTCATTATGTTTAAAAACATGGAAATCTGGGCCTCACCCATCCCTCAGGTTACACTTTTCACAATTCACAAACTCACATGTTTATATCATAAGACCATGTGATAGTTCAATCAAGAAATACTAATTCACATAGCATGAATAGATAATAGAGATAGGCAACTACATGTTCCAAGTGTATGATCATAACTCATTTTTCGTGATCACAGGATACACAGTACTCGGGGTGCGGGGTCTCAAAATTGCTGTAACGGGAGGTGGGTCAAATCTCTACCGTTAGCTCTCAATCTGAGGATCTGATCTCGGAGCACACCAGATCCCACTGGATCCCAGTCCCACTGTTAACTAGTCCTATCCAAGTACATTAATACTCACAGTACAACGAACCCCATGTGACATACATGGTACACAGTACTCCATGGACCCTATCTCAAGGTGGGATGCTTGCCATGAGTCTTAGTCCTCAAACCTTGGATATACCTCATAGTCGGGATGCTCTCCATGAGTCTTAGTCCTCATACCATGGGTTATTTTGATATCCCTCGGCCTTATCTCAAAATATTGCACGTGTGAGCATATATATTTATATATATATATATATCGGTGCGACACACAGTCAACACAGGCTCCCAATACGACTGTTTCATGCTCTTTTCAAATCCGGTACGTGCAAGTAAAACTCCCAACACGACCATATAAAATAGTGTAACTCTAGTGCGAGCAATACTCCCAACACTATGTCATATAAAACTCAAGTATGAGCAAATCTTCTAATACTCTATGATGTATAATATATGAAAACTGAGTACGAGCTAAGCTCCCAGTACTCTGTAAAACTGAGTATAAACATAACTCCCAACTCTATAATGCATCAGTCACAATTTTGAGTACGAGCAATGCTCCCAGTACTCTAATATGCATAAATCGCATTAAAATCTAGTATGAGTAAACACTCAAGTACTATGTGATGAATATCTCAAAATATAGTGCGAGTATTCTCTAGCACTTATGGTTTTCACACAAAACCAGATAGATGGCATATTCAAATCACAGTTCACCCAAGTAAATCAAATCCGCACTAAAATGTGATGTTTTCGTATATTCATGAAAACAATTACCATTCTATCATGTAACCATGCATTTTAGTCACAACATGCTCCTAAGGTATTTTCACCCTAGTTTTGAATAAAACACACTTATCCTCATTATTCTCAATCATCATAATATGCCTATTCAAGGGATTTCATAAAGCATATAATATCAAAATGCTATTCAAAATACGTGGAGCCATCTTTAGCTACTCACGAAATTTCCTTACCTCGGATCACGTCAAGTGACCTTTCTTCCTTGGTGCTGCTCACTCTCGCAGTCCAATTAGTTTCCACTATGATTTTTCGAAGCTGTTATAATTATTTACGTTAGTATACCGTATTATACTCGTTTCATTTGCTAAATCTTTATTGAATACATCAATCACACCATTTTCCCCCATTTTGGTGTCATGCCCTATTTTCCTTATAGCTATATTCATTACTCCTTATTTCCAATTTATAAATTTCACAAGATTAACTTAAAATCTTCCATACATCCATATTCCCTCATTAAATTCATGCCAACACCATTTCCTCATCATTTTCTCATTTTCACACTAATAGCTACGTCTTACTCATTTTTCATGATTCTTTCATTTCCAACAATTCATACATATACCAATAAACTCATCAATACACCTAGTTTAACATATATCAACTTGGTGCATTAAATCTTACCTAGCTGAGATTTCCATCCTTTTTCACCAAATTGGTACAAATCCTCCTTACTCTTGAAATCCTTGGTTTCAATCTCTTGTTTCTAAGTATGTTGTTCTCCTCTTTACCAAGAATAACTTTGCTCAACTATTTCTCACTCAAAACTGGTTACAAACTGAAGTTTCCTAGGGTAGAAATATTACGTTTTGCTTTTGTTCTTGAATGGAATAGTAAATCTCATGAAAAACTGAAGTGCAGAACCCATTATTTATAGAATTGCCTCTATGAGATCGATCTGCTCTCCAAATGAGATCGATCTGCCCTGTATTTTTCCTCTCGAAACCAACCTTTTAGTTTCATGAGATCGATCTTCCCCTAAGCATGAGATCGATCTGAAAAACTCAGAACCTTAAGGAGATCGATCTGCTCCAAGGTTGAGATCAATCTCTCCAAGTCAGTAGCATTTGAAGATCGATCTGGCCCTTCAGGGGATCGATTCCTTCTACATAGAATGCTTAGCAGATCGATCTAGCCCTATTGGAGATCAATCTGCCCTATTCCATTGCTCAAATAAGAATATTTTTGGCTCGTTCAGATCGATCTTTTCTTTAATGAGATCGATCTGGCATTCATATTTTCTAGATTTTGCTGTAATTTTTAACAGTAACTCATAGAAACATCCTTAATTTTACTGTCATAGTCATTTTCTCATCCAACCACCTTTAAAGCTTAAAAATGACATCCATTCATACTTTATATACATTAAAACTTGTGTGCATTCATTGTATAACCAAAGGTATACAATACAAAACCAAATGGAAGTACAAAGATTTACACAACTCATGCAACTTCATTCCACTTTACCACACCACTTAAAACTCAATATATTCACATTCCACTCATGGAAATATTCTTTTTACACTCGCTATACACTTTAAAATTTGCGTGTACTCATTTCACAATCCATATACACCTTACACAATGGAAATGGGAGTTTACCAAAAATTAAGGGTATTACATATGAATTTAAGGGTCTTACAATCCTCCCCACCTTAAGAATTTTGGTCCTCCAAATTAGAACCAAGTTACTCTACAAACAATTGGGGATATCTCTCTCGCATCAGACTCTCTAGCTCCTAAGTAGCTTCCTCTGAAGTGTGATACTGCCAGAGAATCTTCACTATCCGATAGTCTTATTTCTCAAGACTTTCTCGTTTCTATCTAGTATCCGAATCAATTTCTCTACATATGTCAAATCATCTTTAAGCTCTAATGGCTCATACCGAATCACATGAATTGGATCTGGATGATACTTCCTCAATATCGAAATGGGAAGACATTGTGCACTCCCAATAAATCTGGTGGCAAAGCTAATCTATATGCCTAATCTCCCACTCTGTCCAGTATCTCAAAGGGTCCAATGTAGCGAGGACTTAACTTACCTCTCTTCCCAAATCTCGCTATACCTTTGGAAGGAGAAACCTTCAGAAATACTGAATCACCAACTGCGAACTCAAGTGGTCTCCGTCTCTTGTCAGCATAGCTTTTCTGTCTACTCTGAGCTATCCTCAATCTCTCAACAATCATCCGGACATCCTCAGAGGCCTGTGTAACCAAATCAGGAGCAAAAATCTTTCTGTCACCCATTTCTTCCAAACTGATAAGGAAATGACATCTATGGCCATACAAAACCTCATACGGTGCCATCCCGATACTCGCATGATAAGTGTTGTTGTAGACGAGTTCGGCTAGTGGTAAATGATCATCCTAGGAGTCTCTAAACCCAGCACACACACTCTCAACATATCCTCCAAGGTCTGTATAGTCCTCTCTAATTGACCATCTGTCTGAGGATGAAAAGTCATGCTCAAACTCAACTGGGTTCCCATGGCTTCCTAAAAATGTTCCCAAAAGTGGGAAGTAAAGTAGGAATTCCTATCCGAAACAATGCTCACTGGAATACCATGTAACCTCACTACCTCGCGTACACACAGTTCTGCCAATGAACTCAGACTATCGGTAGCTCTCATAGCTAGAAAGTGGGCTGACTTCATCAATCTATCAACTATCACCCATATGGCATCATGATTCCTCCGGGTCTTTGTTAAACCCATCACAAAATCCATGGTGATAAGCTCCCATTTCCATGTTGGTATAGGTAGAGGATGCAATAACCTTTCATGTTTCTGATGTTCTACCTTCACTTGCTGACATACGAGACATCTCGCCACGAAATCCATCACATCTCTCTTCATACCTGACCACTAGTACACCTTCCAAAGATTCTGATACATCTTGTTACTCCTCGGATGTAGCGTGTACCTCGATGAATGAACTTCTGTCAATATCAATCTCCTGAGCTTTGGGTCTTCGAGAACACACAATCTGCCTCTAAACCTCATAAGTCCATCAGAACTTAACTCAAAATCAGTCACTGTGCCCTTCTGTATATGACTACTCACATTAATGATATACGGATCAGTTTGTTGAGCCTGTCTGATCCTGTCCAACAGATCCATCTCCAAGCGTAGACTAGTAATCACATAGTCCGTATTCATGTCAGAAGGCATAACTCCCAAACTAAGGCTAGCAAACTGCTCTAGCAACTCATGTTCCCTGACTATCATATAGATACCATCCCAAGGCTCTTCCTACTCAAAGCATCAGCTACAACATTAGCCTTACCCAGATGATAAAATATCTCACAATCATAGTCCTTTAGAAGATCTAGCCATCTTCTCTTTCTCATGTTCAATTCTTTTTGTGAGAACAAATACTTAAGGCTCTTGTGGTCGGTAAATATCTGAAATTTCTCTCCATACAAGTAGTGACGCCATACCTTCAACGCAAACACTACTGTTGCTAACTCCAAATCATGGGTCAGATAGTTCTTCTCATGGTCCTTCAGTTGTCTGGATCCATAAGCAACTATCTTCCCATCCTGCATCAATACACAGCCCAATCCCTGATGTTATGCATCAGTATACACTGAAAATCCTCCTGAGCTAGTAGGGATAGTGAGAATTAGAACAGTAGTCAATCGATCTACCCTTATTTAAATTCCTTCAGAATTTGACAATACAGGCTAGGGGATCGATCTGCCTCTTTGGATGAGATCGATCTGCTCAAAGGAATATGATCGATCTTTGCTCATGTGATGAGATCGATCTTAGCTAGGCAAAATGCTTTAGAGATCGATTTGACCTTAAGAAGATATCAATCTTTGCTAACCAGAGGTAATGAGAGATCGATCTGCCTTAAGGGAAGAGATCGATACAGATCGATCTTGTCCAAGCAGAAGCTGTAAGACCCCGTATATGTATCAGGGTAATGTGTGTACTTGGATTAAATAATATGAATGGACTGGTGATGTAAAATATGATTGATGTAAGTCCATGGATTCAATGTATGTATGTGTAATATAAGTTGTAACGTACATACGAGTTTCATTGAGTATGAATACGGAGAAATGTGTTCTAGCAAGTGATGGATGTGATTGAGACTCAAAATGAGTAGTATGGTAAAATGGAATGGAGTTATGCTTCCATTTGGTTTTATGTTGCATACCTTTGAATATACAATGAATGCACACAAGTTTCAATGTGCATAAGGTATGAATGGATGCCATTTTCAAGCTATAGAGGTGAATGGATGAGGAAATGGCCATGGCAATAGATTGAAGGTGTGTTGGTATGAGTTGCAGCAATGAAACTGCAGGAAATCTGGAAAACATGAGGTCCAGATCGATCTCCTAGGATGAGGGATCGATCTGGAAGAGCCAGAATGCTCTTATTTGGGTGAGCGAATAGAGCAGATCGATCTCCAATGGAGCCAGATCGATCTG
This sequence comes from Firmiana major, assembly GCA_033439115.1. Lineage (NCBI taxonomy): Eukaryota > Viridiplantae > Streptophyta > Magnoliopsida > Malvales > Malvaceae > Firmiana > Firmiana major. The sequence goes on from CM065912.1 coordinate 7,769,281, forward strand.
CCAAGCATTCTGTAAGTGAAAAGATCGATCCTCAAGCAGCCAGATCGATCTCCTTAGCTCTCTGTTTGGGACCAGATCGATCTCATGCTTCGACAGATCGATCTCATGCCTCAACAGATCGATCTCATGCTTCGACAGATCGATCTCAGGCTTAAAAATACCGTGAAAAAGAGGGATTTTAAGGGACCAGATCGATCTCCTCTTGGACCAGATCGATCTCCTCAAGTCATTTCTATAAAAGGAGAGCTGAAGAAATCTGGAAATCTCGAAAAACACTTAACCTTACAATTTCAACCCCAAAAACCTAATTTTCCCTCTCTAAAAACCAACCATTTTCAGTGAGATTTGAAGAGAGATCATTAGAGGCAAAGTTGTTCCTATCAAAGAGGAGAACAACATAGTGAGAGGGCATCTTCCCATTTTTGAAATTGAAGGAGTTGAGGGCATTACCAATTGGAGCAAGAAGAGAAATCATATTGGTAAGATTCTAACACTCCAATCTAAATGCATTAGCTATTTAATTGATTTTGGAGTTGATTGGTATGAGTATTGATGGATAAACTACCTAAGAATGTAGTGGAAGTGGTGTGACCTAGAAATCTAAAATGGATATAATGTGAGGATATGTGGGATTGAATGAGCCTATCATTTATGGCATGCTAAAGTTGTTATTGGGGTAATGTTTATGATTTTAAATGGTTAAATGAGATTACATTGTGAGTTGGAGGAATTGTGGAAATGGGTATGAATAGACTTGATAAATGCCCTAGTGAGGGAATTAATGAAGTAAGAACACTATGAGCTTAATATCGATTTGATATCGACTTTGAATAAGTTAATAGGCCTAAGAAAATCCATAGACTCGAGTTATGGATAAAGTAATGAAACGAGGCCAAATAAGCTTTAATAGAGGCTATAGATTAAATTGACTATAGCAAGTACAAGGGTTGCAATATATGGGTCGAATATAATGCGGGATACGATTTTGTGCAGTCCCGAAGAGTTCGTTGAAGGCGAACTGAATCGTACGAGTAAGCAGCTTAAGGAAGTGGACTCACGCATCGCGATTCCAGGTAAGGGAATTTTGTGAGTATATAGAGATAGCTGCTCGTATTTTGAACTGGGTGAATATTGGGTGTTGTATGAAATGCATGAATTGCTCAAATAAATGTTGATGGTATTTGTGAAAGATGATGGGTATATGCGTGGTTTTGGTTTTGAAGTGGATGTTATGAAAAAGGGATAGTAAGGCTAATAATTGCATAAATCATGTGTTTTGAATACTTTTACAAAACACAATGCTTTGATTTGAGCAAATAAAAGGATAGGCTGGCTGGTACTTGAATGATGTTGTGAAATAGCCCATATGAGGCACTAAGCATATTATGTGATGTTTTGAATGCACATAAGCCGCCTATCGCGTGTATGTGATATAATTCGCGTTAGAGCCTCGCTCGCGCGAGATTTCTATGTTTTCACTTGTGTGAAACGTGCTCGAGCTTAGCTCGCACTTTGAAATTGAATTGTGATGATGTTTATAAACCGTACTGGAGCTTCTGCTCGTACGTGGATTGTGAATGGTTATCTTATGAGTATAACCGTACTAGAGCTATGCTCGTACGCGCCTCTTTATGAGAAGATGCATGATGCATGAGTCGTGCTAGAGTTTTACTCGCACAAGCTTGTACAATGGGATTCGTATAGGGTTGTGAAAGTGGGTAAGATCCTTAAGCCTTACATCCTTAAGCTAACATCCTTAAGCCCGAGGAGGCAGGGAGGCTCTGTTAGGCGGGGAGGCTCTGTTTGGTGGGGAGGCTCTCTTACGGTGGGATCCTTAAGCCAACATCCTTAAGCCCAAAGAGGCGGGGAGGCTCTGTTAGGCAGGGAGGCTCTCCTACATGGGTAAGATGAAGGTAAGATCCTTAAGCCCTACATCCTTAAGCTAACATCCTTAAGCCCGAGGAGGCAGGGAGGCTCTGTTAGGCGGGGAGGCTCTGTTCGGTGGGGAGGCTCTCATACGGAAAGGACCCTTAAGCCCTACATCCTTAAGCTAACATCCTTAAGCCCGAGGAGGCAGGGAGGCTCTGTTAGGCGGGGAGGCTCTGTTCGGTGGGGAGGCTCTCATACGGAAAGGACCCTTAAGCCCTACATCCTTAAGCTAACATCCTTAAGCCCGAGGAGGCAGGGAGGCTCTGTTAGGCGGGGAGGCTCTGTTCGGCAGGAAGGCTCTCCTTCACGGAATATGGAAAACTCTTGGTATGGGGTAGATAAGACCTAGGAATGGCACCCCCAATCATGATATGAGTTGCGGAGTACGATGTACCATGTATATCACATGGAGTACGATGTACCGCATGATGGTTATGTGATGAGAAAGTCTGGCGAGGGATAATTCATCTTCGTGCCAGCATGATACCCCGCACACCTGGATGCGTGTGGTCTGGGATGATTTATGTTGTAATGATTCACATAGGCACTTCTGATATAGTGACCTAGATTTATACACATGCGTGAATTGTGGAATGTAAACGTGGTTGTGGTTTGTGAGTTGATTTGGTGGTGTTATGTTGTTGGTTCAAAAAGGAAGTTTCTAAATGAATTGCCCTTTTATGAATTTAAATGAGATTGAGCATGAGATGTGTTATACATGATGTCTCTACCATGTTTTATATGCCAATGCACATGATTTGATACATGATATATATGTATATTCACATGGCATAGTTTTATTCCTCATGCTCGTACTATAAACGATTTATGCATAACACTATCAGCATGTAGATAGAGTAGTTATCTACCATGCTTGCATTATTGCCTTACTGAGCGTGTGGTTGCTCATCCCACTCCATTTTCCCCCTACAGAGCGTGCATAGTAGCCCAGTGAGGACTGAGGCGTATTATTTTGGACTCCGCTGCATCTCCATCGCTAAGAGGTATATACACAGTGATTCTTTTTGTATCTAAACAATGTAAAAGCACAGTATTCTTTTGAGTTGTACTTATGGGGGATGTAGATGTCAGTAAATCATGTATTCGTATAAGTACACAATTAAATGCACATGTATGACATCGTTTTAATTAATTGAGAATGAATGAGATGTGGTGTTTATTATTGACTCACAGCCCAACAGGGTGTGGTGAGCTTAGTTCACGACTGGGTAAGGTAACAGTAAAACGCGAAAAATTTTCAGTGACTTCGGTTAAAGAGAATGGAATTGGGTCGTGACAGAAGCAACTTGAGATCGATCTGCTTTGAATGAGGGATCGATTTGCCTTTTGTAGAATGCTTTGGCATTGTATTTCAAGGCAATAAGATCGATCTAGATTGATCTTCCCTTCATCTAAGATTGATCTGCCCTTCATCTGCAGCATTCCAGTTACAATTTTCCCAGATTTCCAAAGTTAAACTCATACCCAATTACTTCACTACTCATTTTGCATTTCACTCACATTTAGCACTTAAAAATATCCATTTCTTATGATTCATACATAATGTAACTTGTTTGTACATCCTGGAATCATAAACAATACATAGATATTTACGGGCCTTACAGGCGGGTAGGATTAACCCACCTCCCGTTACAGCATGATGCCCCACACACCGAGATCTGTGTGGTCTGGGATGATAGTGACATAGTTGGCAAACAGAGTCCTTGATTATATAGCGACCACCTGTCTCTCATGATATCACATGGTTTTGTATACTAAACACGTTTTGTGTTATCCAAGGTAGACCCGATGGAGGGGTCAAGCCTTGTGGGATGTTTTTAAAGGGATGATATGTTGTTTGTGATGAGTTTTACTATGTTTTGAGAAGGTGTTAAGCCCTGAGGGATGGTTTTATGGCGAGTTTTCCTTATTATGATGAGTATGAAATCTATGATTTGAGATGAAAAGATGAGTTTTATTATGATGAGCATGAGAGGTTTTACATGATGATTTTCCATGTTTACATGCTTATTTTCATGTTTTCAGTACATGATATATGTATATACATGTGGTATAGTTTTAACATTACCTCATGCTCTGGATATAAATGATTTTATGCTATGACATTATAAGTATGTAGATAGTGTAGTTAGCTACCATACTTGCATTATTGCCTTACTAAGCATATGGTCGCTCATCCCCTTCATTTCCTCCCTCTACAAAGAGCACACAATAGTCTAGTGAGAGATTGAGGAGTTACATTCTGATATCCGCTGCTCTCCATCACCAAGAGGTATACACACTGGTTTCATTCTGTATCTAAACATGTAATAGCACAGTAATCATTTTGAAATGTAATATGAGGGATATAAATGTTAGCAAACATATATAAGTATAAAACTTAAATTTTTAGATGTATGTGTTTACTCTTGAATAATTAAAAGATGGATGGTAAATGATGATTAATACTGACTCATAGCCCAACTGTTATTGGTGAGAATTGTTCACGATCGGAAAAGGAAATGAAAAACTGAAAAATTTGTAGCGATTTTGGGTAAAATGTGTCATGACAGAGATTGGTATTAGAGCTAAGTTGGCTCAATATGAGTCAGTATTAGTAAGTAAAAAAGTTACATCCCCATATTACTGTGCTTTGTTTAGATATAACTGTGTATACCGAGATGGAATAAGACTAATAAATGGTATGAATACAGGAAATTAGGCATTATGTCTGTCACCCGTCGTGGTAGAGGGGCGAGTTTACGTGGTAGAGGCCGTAAGGGTAGGTCTGAGAGACGTGGGGAGCCACAGACTGATCAGGCTCCACAGGACCCTGTTGAGAGACCAGAGGATACTGAGGCACGCTTCGCTAGAATAGAGCGGAGTATTGAGAGCCTTGTTGAGATAATCACACAGGCGTTGGGACTAAGGATAGACGAGGTCCAGTTGGGCAGCCTACTGCTACTGGACAGATAGGTGCAGAGAGACCTCAGACTACAGAGATTGTTACACCACCCCCAGTTTAGGATACAACTTCTCTTGTCACTCCACAGCAATGCGGAAGTGATCTAGGTTATGACTGTGAGTTGGATAGGTTACGACAGTTCCAAGAGTTGAAACCTCTAGTCTTTAGAGGAGTGAAAAACTCGGTTATTGCCGAGGATTGGGTATCTGAAATGGAGAAATTGTTTGGGTTCTTTAGATGTACATCGATTGAGAGGGTTGCCTTTGCCGTATTTATGTTGAAGGGCGAGGCAGAGCACTAGTGGAGATCCACAGTATCTCTCCTGAGAGCCCGACACACAGAGATTACTTGAGAGATATTTTTGGAGGCTTTTAGGAGGCAGTATATTCCGGCCACTCCACAACAGAAGTTGCTGATGGAGTTCTGACAGCTCGAAGCGTGGAAAATAGGGAAAATTTAAATTTTTTCTTAATTAAAACTAACAACTCTTGGTGCATTCCTATACAGCATCTTTAAATCACTATCATTTATACATAAACATTATCCCCAATATCATACAACTTATACTTAATGAAATCAAACACATAATATCCCAAAAAGAATCAACCCATAAGTCTCAAATCATTTCTTTCATATCAACCTAATTACATCCCAAAATACTCATCACAAATGTCTGTAATACATCATTGTCTGGATACAAAATGAATTGAATTACACCTTATGCGTGTACAAGCGATAGTCTGGGGAGATCTTGTCCACCAGCCTATTACACGTACGCGGCAGGCTCAATCTCGCTTACTTCAAATAATCTGGAAGGGGAAGAAAAAGGGTGAGCTCTCAAAATGCTCAGTAAGAAGGATAAGGGAAGTTATAAAATCATCATCACAAACACAATATGATGGAAATATTTAAGCATACAAATCGTTATAGAAATAACGGTAGAAAACAATGGCATCAGCACAATTCATGTGATAAAATCACAAATCACATCACATCAAATCTCAATGCATGATATAAATTGCAGTTGTAAAATCGCATCATCATCACAGAAATTAAGACTAGGCATTTATAAAAACTCAGATGAAATCAACGTCAAAGGTACATCACATCATTGAATTAGTCCCCTAGGCGGGCATCCCTGATAATTCTATTTTTTTATAGAATTATTTGTGCTTAAATTTCTAATTATTTATTTAATCCCCATATTATTTCACTAATAATCCCCTTTATTTAATTAAAATTCTTTAATGTGTAGGTAAATTAAATCCAGATGAAATTCAGTCGTTTCAGATGAAATTGGGCTAAAAACGGGCTAAAGGAGACTAGACCACTTCCAATTTGCAGACCGAGTCATCAGTCGACTGGACATGCGTGATGTCAGGTATCCGTATTTTATTTGCTCCGAAACGATAAGATCGAAGGACAACGTGCCAACCCTCTGGAAGACACACGCCAGGCCACATCGCACAGCTAATTGGACAAAAAGACTGATGACATGAAAATACCTACTCTGCAACAAATCAAATGAAGACAAGTGGCCAAACAATGCCAACTCATCTAGGATGAAAATTTACCATTGTACCCCTATGTTTGTGTATAAATAGAACATGATGGCTATTGAAAAATCAAGTAGTTTAGGGTAGAAGTAGGAGTAGTGTAGTTTAAGGTGAATTAGTTTGTAGGAGTAATGTAGATTAGGGTAGAATAGCTTTTAGATTAATTTTAAAAGTTTTCCTAGAATTTCCGCATAGTTTTTTTTTCTTTTACAAAATTATTTTACTATTCATTTCATGTTCTTCATTACAATTTGTTAAATTTCCTTTTCAATAGAAATTCAATCTCTTTTTCATGCTCTCGGTTTCTTTCCCGTGAGTTCTCTATTTGTCAAATTTTTTTTCCTTAACTCATTTTCCTAATTCATGTCTCGGTTTCTTTTCCAGATGCATTACTTATGTTTTGTTTTTCTTGTTATTTGTTAAACCATTACTCTAGTAGCTCTCGGTTAGATTTCAAGAGGTGCAGTCGAGTGACATAGCTCTTTGATTACTGCCATAGGTGTTCTGATGCTTTGATGTGGATTTAATGTTAAACATTTTGTCTACATCAAAAGCTCGGTGGAACCATGATGGCAGCAGAAACTGAAGCAACCCGAGGCTACAATAGCTTCACTACTTCTCTGTTTTGCGGATGATTGATATTTCAATTTTCAGATACTGATTTTGCATGGTTTATTCGACGTTAAGATGAATACACACTATTGCATGGTCATTTCTGTTGCATGATTTATTTCCATTTGCTGCAGTAGAGTAGGATTTTTCTTGTCTGCATTTTATAATTTATATACAGTTCAGCCCTTAGCTCATTTTTAACCGGTTCTGTAATTGATCATTTCAGTAGTTATTTGTCTTTGTTTATCTCATTTGATTGCTGGAAGATGGTGAAGATGGTGTTTTAGTTGCTACTGTGTGCGAAGCTTAGCAATAGTGTGCTGTCCGAAAACATACTTCCTTCTCTGTTCATCCCTGTTTCAAGTCTATTCTACTGTTCATTATCTTTACAAACATTCCTTTTCTGATTTCTGTCTTAATATTCTGATATTTACTGCTGAATGCTATTATTGCTTTGGGCTTCACTAATGCTGAGCTGCTGATGAATGCTAGTTGCAACTGATGCATGGTGATCAAGGGCTGAGTAACGCATGTTACAGCACCTGAATGGGGCAGTTGCTGAATGTGAGTGCATGCTTGGAGCAGAAAATTATTAATGCCGGAGGGTGTTTAACTGCGGGGCATAGCAAACTACTGGTGGCGTGAACAAAACTGTTGTGTAGCTGCTGCTGGACGTGCACAACAGCTGATGTCCTATTGCTATGCATGAAGTAAAGCAGGGCAGGGCAGAATAGAGCAGCCGAGAAAGACGCGTCTGCTATCTGGCAGAGTTGTGTGCATTGTTAGTGCGAGATAGGTAGTCCGAGGAATGTGCAGCAAGAGCAGTACCTGGAGCAAAAGTGGCCAAAATCGAGAGTGCAAGATGCCTACAGCACATGGAGACAGCAACCCGAGAGATCACCTGGTACCGAAAAGTGAAGAAGACAAATGAACAGTGCAGACTATCGGGACCACTTTGGTTTAGCAATATTGCCTAAGGCCATGTTTGACATATGTATAATGTAGTGTTTAATTCATTTTTGCATGCATTTTAGTTAGACTAATTTCAATTTTATTAGTTAGCTTAGTTAGTTGATTTCTTATGTGCATGATTAGTCATAGTTCATTTGATTGATTAGTCTAGAATTTAGATTTAATTATGCCATTAGTTAATTTTATTTTAGTAATAGGTTTTTCAATTAGAATTAATTTAGATTAAACTCATTTTATGCATTTTAAATTTAGTTTTCATTTTGATTAAATCTTAGGTTAGTTTAAATTGCAATTTTTATTAATTAGATTAATTTGCATGTACATTTCATTTTAAGTTTGTTTAAGTTTTAGTTTAATTAATTTTATTTCTTTATTTTTTATATTTGCATTTTAATTGCGTTAATTCATTTTAACTGTTTTAATTTTCTTTTGTAGGTTATTTGCTTTTAATTGCTCGGAGTACTGTAAGTAAATTTTGCTCGGTTTCATTTCCTTTATTTTATAGTTTTATTATTTTATTGCTTTCGGTATTTTAATTCTAGCCTTAGTAGATCACCCATTTTAAATTCATAATTTGCTAGGATATACTTAGGGTAAGATTAACTCGTACTTAATTAGGTTAGTCAACTTCTCTGTGGGACGATAATTTCGGCACTCAAATCCCATTATTACTTGGATGACTCGTGTACTTGCGGATAATACCCTTATGGCCTATCAATCCCCAAGAGAGGGATTTCGTCGATAGTAATAAATATGACCATGATTCGCTGTAGACTTGATCAGAGTCGTACAACCATCGGTCTTACATGCTATCAAAGCACAACCCGGTCTTACATGCTATCAAAGCAAGGCCACCCATCGCTAGCGGAGTGGGGTCATCTCACGTTACCAGAACGGAGGCGTCGGTCTTACATGCTACTAGAGCCCGGCCCGGCCTTACATGTTACCAGAGCAAAGCCCGATGTGCATCTCATGACAAGCCATAGTCTCAGTAAAAACATGCCATTGTTGTATAAAAATCGTTTTGCTTTCACGTAAAACTCATAGTGGTTATCACAAAACTCATTTTGGTTATAAACCATATGTGTTCACAATTACACAAATCTCATCAAAATTGAGCTCAAACCGGTAAAACACTCACACATTCATCAACACATTAAATTATCTCATTTCTCATAAACATGCTCATTTCATTAAACCTTTTTCATGCTATTAAAACGTTTTCATTCATTCGAAAACTCACAAGTACAAATGGTTTTATTTCCCTTACCTCTTGCACCCTAAGTGATTCAATATCCTCGGGTTCTCGGACTAGCCTCGTTTCCGATGTCAGATTCTTGAGCTATCCACACACATCATTAACCCATCAATATACATCATTCTTATTTCTCTTTTCTTTCTCTTACTCATTCTAACTCAACATTATCTCAAAACTCTTTATACATCTTTATCAATTCTTTAGTTAACTCATAACCATCACAAGACATCCACATTAAATCTCCTAACCAAACCCATTTGTTGGTTCCATCATGCCTTAAACATTTCTAACCAAATATATAAACATATATGTTTATTCACCCATATATAAAATGGTAATGCTTAAGAACAAAGGTCTTGTGAGCTTACCTAGCTTGTCTTCTCTCTTGACCAAGCTTGTAGAATGGTTGTCTCTTCCCTTTGTTCAAACCAACCTTTGATTTTCTAGTATGTTGTTCTCCTTGCCAAGAGGAACAACTTTGTCTCTTACCCCTTTGTCTAATTCAATCTAGAATAGGGTGAATCTTAGAGAGAGAAAGCTTGGTTTGGGTGAAAATGGTGAAGGTTTAGGTTTCAGAGAGAGAAAGGCTCGATTTCGGAGAAAATCCTGTGGTCCTTATATAGACAGAGGCTATGAGATCGATCTAGTATTTGAAGGAGATCGATCTTTGCTCGATTCAATTGCTCCAAACTGCTCCCTTAATAACTACAAGATAGATCTGGCCGAGGGTGGAGATCGATCTGCTAGAGGGTAGACATTGATCTCTTCCAGGCCGAGAGTTAAGGAGACCAATATGCCCTTGTGACAAGATTGATCCTTACTAGGCAGAGGCATTAGGAGATCGATCTTCTTCCTTATGAGATCGATCTGCCTGTCTGCTTTTGCAGGTTTTTTTGCATTCTGGAGCTATGGGATCGATCTCTCAACCTTGGAGATTGATCTGACCTTCACAGATTCTACTGTTGCTGCATCAATTGCAGGAAACTCAATGCAAAACTCACCATAATCTACTCCATAGGCCATATTTCAATCCATGCACATTTAAGACTTCCAAACTTCATCTCCTTATACTTCATTAAATTTAAAACTTGCGTGTACATCAACATATTACAGTTACATTCACCAAATTACAGTTATCACTTAGCAAATCTCATAAAATTTACAGTTCTTACATCCTCCCCACCTTAAGAGAATTTGGTCATCCAAATTCAACTCGACCCATTAAATAGCTGAGGGTACTTCTCCTTCATAAGGGTATCTACTTCCCAAGTTGCTTCCTCCATTGAGTGGTGTTTCTAGAGAACCTTAACCAATGGAATCCTTTTCGTTCGAAGTACTTTCTCCTTCCTATCAAGTATCGGGTGGGTTCTTCCACATAACTCATATCCCCTGAATATCTAATGCTTCATACTCAATGACATGGGAGGGATCCAGATTATATCTCCTCAACATGGAGACGTGAAAGACATTGTGGATTTCGAAAAACTGTGGAGGTAAAGCCAATCGATAGGCAACGTCTCTTACTCTCTCCAAAATCTCAAACGGTCCTATATATCGTGGACTCAATTTCCCTTTCTTCCCGAAATGCATGATACCCTTACTTGGAGATATCTTAAGGAACATCGAATCTCCAACTTGAAACTCAAGTGGCAGTCTACGCACATCTGTGTGACTTTTCTGTCGACTCTGAGCTACCCGTAATCTATCACAAATGATCCTCACATTCTGACCCGCCTGTTCAACTAGTTCGGGAGCAATTACTTTCCTGTCGCCCACCTCTTCCCACGCTATAGGGGATCTACACCTCCTACCATATAGAGCCTCATACGTTGCCATACCTATACTCTCATTGTCACACCCTTCCCCCACACACGACCTACCTTATTCACCATAAATTTATCGCATTTCACTTACCTCTTCTTCTGTCATCTCTCACATCAAACGTTAGGCCGTGATTAGATATTAGTCACCCATTCACACTCATTCACAAAACATATAGAATTTAATATTCTTTTCTATAATACAAACTCTTGTACATTAATACATTTATCTGTACATATACATCCTGACCATACATTTATTACATAACTGTGCTTATACATTGTTCAGTACAAAATGTCAAGTGTGTATATCTCTTACAAGATGGATCCGCAGCGGATATCAGGGAATATCAGTCCTCAACCGTGTCCACCTACTATGGATGTTCTGAAAAAGGGGAAATAATAAGGGGGTGAGCTCACAACTGATTAAGAAAATAAGCAAGCAAGTAGATAACCGCACTCTACAAAATACAATACTTATCCCTTGAAATCGTTTCCTTACCCTATATGTATCTATAGTATGTATCTCTCTCAAATCATTATGCAATATATCTATATAGATACAAAACATCAGTTATAAGACTAGAAATATGTTAGTTTAACAACCTCAGCATTATATGCATAACACTGCATTTCTTATGTAATTTCATAAATCTCATTTATGATGCAATGCATTTAAATCAAAATCATATAGCATTCATCATGTTTAAAAACATGAAAAACTGGGCCTTACCCATCCCTCGGGTTACCCTTTTCACAATTCACAAACTCACATGTTTATATCATAAAACCATGTAGTAATTCATTTAAGAAATTTAATTAGCAAGAAAGGAGATAGGTGACTATATGTTCCGAGTGTATGATCATAACTCATTTTTTGTAATCCCAGGCTACACAGTACTCAGTGTGCGGGGTCTCACAATTACTGTAACGGGAGGTGGGTCAAATCCTAGCCGTAAGCTCACAATTTATTCTTATCGTGTACTCACGGTACAACGTACTCCATGTGACATACATGGTACACAGTACTCCATGGACCCTATCTCAAGGTAGGATGCTCGCCATGAGTCTTAGTACTCACTCCTTGGATATGCCTCGTAGTCAGGATGCTCGTCATGAGTCTTAGTCCACATACTACCGGGTCTACCTCATAGTTAGGATGCTCACCATGACTCTTAGTCCTCACACCTATGGGTTATTTTGATAGCCCTCTGCCATATCTCAAAATAATGCACGTGTGAGCATATATATATATATATATATCAGTGCGACCCACAGTCAGCACAGGCTCCCAACACGGCTGTTTCATGCTCTTTTCAAAATCTGTTACGTGCGAGTAAAACTCCCAACACGACCATATCACATAATGTAACTCTAGTGCGAGCAATGCTCCCAGCACTACGTCATATAAAACTCAAGTATGAGCAAAGCTCTCAATACTCTATGATGTATAAGGTATCAAAACTGAGTATAAGCAAAGCTCCCAATACTCTATCATGTAAAACTGAGTATGAGCATAGCTCCCAATACTCTATAATGCATTAATCACAATCTGAGTATGAGCAATGCTCCCAGTACTCTAATATGCATAAATTGCATTAAAATCTAGTACGAGTAAGCCCTCGAGTACTATATGATGCATATCTCAAAATATAGTGCGAGTAATCTCTAGCACTTATGGTTTTCACACAAAACTAGATAGATGGCTATTCAAATCAAATAAGCACTCAAATGTGCCTGTTTTCGCATATACATGAAAACAATTTCCATTCTATCATGCAACTCATGAATTTTGGTCACAACATGCTTCTCAGGTATTTGCGCCCTACTCTTTTGGATAAAACACAACTTATCCATCTTTAGTTTCCTATCACAACATCATGCCTATTCATGGGAATTCATATAGCATATAATATCAAAATGCTATTCAAAATACGAGGAGCCATCTCTAGCTACTCACGAAATTCTTTTACCTCGGATCACGTCAAGTGACCTCTCTTCCTCGTTTCTGCTCAATCTTGCAGTCCGATCAGCTTCAATGTGATTCTCTGAAGCTGTTATAGTTATCTGCATTAGTATATAATATACTCATTTCATTTGCCAAATCTTAATTCCATACATCAATCTCATCATTTTCTTCCAATATGGTATTATACCACATTTTCCATATAGCTATATTTATTTCTCCTTATTTTCAATATATGCATCTCATAAGATTCATCTATAATCTTCCATACATGCATAATCCATCATTAAATCCATGTTAACACCATTTCCTCACACCAATAACTAGGTCATGCTTATTTTTCATGATGCTTTCATTTCCAACAATTCATATATATATATATATATATATATATATATATATATATATATATATATATATATATATATACCAACTAACTCATCAACACACCTAGTTTAACATATATCAACTTGGTGCATTAAATCTTACCAAACTTAGATTTCCTTCATTTTCTTCAAATTGGTACAAATCCTCCTTGCTCTTGAAATCCTTGATTTCAATCTCTTGTTTCCAAGTATGTTGTTCTCCTCTTTGCCAAGAACAATTTTGCTCAACTATATCTCACTCAAAACTGATTACAAACTAAAGTTTCCTAGCTTAGAAATGTTAGGTTACACTTTTTCTCTTGAATGAAATAGTTACTCTCGTGCAAACTGAAGTGCAAAAGTCCAGTATTTATAGAATTGTTTCTATGAGATCGATCTGCTCTTCAATGAGATCGATCTGCCCTGTACTTTTTTCTCTCGAAACTGACCTTTCTGACTTAATGAGATCGATCTGCTCCCAAGCATGAGATCGATCTGAACAACACAGAACCTTAAGGAGATCAATCTGCTCCTAGGTAAGATCGATCTTCTCCAAGTCAGTAGCTTAAGGAAATCGATTTGGCCCTCTAGGAATCGATTCCTTCTTCATAGAATGCTTAGCAGATCGATCTGACCCCATTGGAGATCGATCTGCCCTTGTTCCATTGCTCGAACAAGAACATCTTTTGCTCTTCCAGATCGATCTCTCATCCCATGAGATCGATCCCTCATTCATATTTTCCAGATTTTACTATAGTTTTCTACAGTAAATTACACCAAACTTCATACCTTTTGCTGCCATAGTCATTTTCTCATTCATTCACCTTTAAAGCTTGAAAATGACATCCATTCATACTTGATGTACATTGAAACTTGTGTGCATTCATTGTATAACCAAAGGTATACAATACAACACCAAATGGAAGTATAAGGATTTATGCACTTATGCAACTTCCTTCCATCTTACCACACTACTCATAATTCCATATATTCACATTCATCACATACAAAAGTCCATTCCTTCTTATTCCTATATAATGAAACTTGTACATACATCACAAACTCATATTACAAGGGTGTACATTGAATTTATGGACTTTACATAATTTATGCTTCACATAGTGTCACACCCCACTTCTGGGAACCCTTCTATCCATACATTCTCTACTACGGTTGGGCTGTGAGAAGATGCCATTACTAAAATTCATTCATTTACAGTGGAAGATTTAAATCTTTAATTCACACTCCCAGGTATGTGTGTAGATATACAAAATCAATTGTATAAATACCATGTGCTTACATATCATCCCTATAATACTGTTTACAATTCCAAGATATAACTGTGCGATACGATAAATTAGATACAAAATACCCGTGTATACAAATCTTATACCTTTACGGAATTGTGGGAGCTGTTCAACACAAAAGACCTAGAGACTACCACTCTCTTACTTCTCAGTACCTGAAGGGGGAAAATAGTGGGATGAGCAAACCACAGCTCAGTAAGGAAATGTAAGCTAGCAGGTAGATATCGTACTACCTACATAGCCCATGCATGTATAAACCAAAACCATGTTTTCAGTACAAATGGAAATACCATACAAAAAATGCATTTAAACATATATTTCTCAATAGCATTTTCGTGTAAATCAAATATCAAGCTTCCATTTAAAACATGCTCATAAATAGTGCCCTCACGGCACAAATGTGAAATCAGAGATTTATCAAAAACACAAAATCTCTTTCTTTTCTGAGATTATCTCTGTTTCTCGAATCTCTGAGACAGGCATGGAATTTTCGGCAATCAAATATCCACGACATATGGCCATAGTCAGTGATCCCGAGCCTCACTGATCAGGTGTGCACAGGGCATCACTTCGCCTGAAGGGGAATGGGTCAGTCCTGCCCTCCGGCTCATCTCAATCAACCACATCTCCTCATATACTCATGGTAAGAATACGCCGTGTGTCATCTACGCGATACTCGTACTCACGTGCACCCAGCACGGTACATAGTATACCAACGGATAACTACACTGTTCTACGTACGACCGTGGACCCAAGTCCATACTCCAACTCCGATGGACTTTTCATCCTAAACCATGTCTCATATACCAGGCGAGCAAGCAGCGTGACACACAGTCATCGCAAGGCTCCAGGGCGATACGATCTATCGTTAAGGCCCAGCCCGTTCAAATGGCCGTCGACTGGTATCCCCTTGGGTCCCAAACCCCTAAGTTTACCTCAACTCAATAAAAAAGGTGCAAACAAAGTTCCCGCACTTTCTCAAAACCCTCACGCGAGTTAAAACTCCAGCACGGTACATCAAAGGCATTAAAAAGGGTGTGAGCTAGCGCTTCAACACCAAATCTCATCTCAAAACTGATAGATGGCTATTTTCTCTTTTTAAAACTCAAAACATGTTTATTCATTTAGCATGCCTCTTCATGCTAAAACATGTAAAATTAGCCAACCTATCATCAACATTTCTCAATCATCAAGATCAATGTAAATTAGAGAAAAACATTGAAAACATGCATATCATGCTATTTCCTTACCCTATCCCATTTCTCAATACATATATACATCATAGTACTTTTCATGCTTCCATATCATTTCATAGAATTACAATATCGTACTAGTTCTAGCAATATATCTACGAAATTGCTGTAAAATACGCACGAACATCTCTATAGCTAACACACAGTCCCTTATCTCACTTTATTTGTGTGCAACTATCCTCCTCTACGCTTCTCGTATTCTCATCTCGACTTGCTCCGGCGTATCATCCGAAACTGAAATTCATCCATCAAACACTCGAGTTAACGTTTCTAACTCTTGTTCAACTAAGCATTTATCCAATGCCTTAAATATACATTTTACCCCCTTGTGGTAAATCTCATAATTTTTTATCCCAATATCAACATACCCAAACCATGCCCACAACATAATCATCTTCTCAAGATATCTCATTCATCATTAACACTTCTACATTCCACTTTCTCACACTAGACCATTTCTAAGTTATATTCATTTCATGCCATTCTAGGTAGTTCTACCCACAAGGTGCACACCCAATTAACTTCATAATCATTAAGTAGACCAATGTACTTGGATTTGTGCACTAGAACTTACCTCATTGGATTTCCTCTTTGCTCCAATTAGAAATGCCCTTTATTCCTTCAATCCGACAAATGGGGAATGCCTCTAGACTATGTTGTTCATCTCTTAGACGTGAACGACTTTGTCTCTAACAGCTTTTCCTCAAATCTTACTGAAAATGGCTGGATTTAGGAGTGAGAAAGCTAGGGTTTTGAGTTGAAGTGGAAAGAAATGGTTTATCCCGAAAATCTGCAGATCCAACTGCTCCTATTTATAGTTTTAACTTGATGAGATCGATCTTCCTTGGGTGGAGATCAATATGGTCCTCTAAAAATCCCTCTTTTCTAAGACATTTTAAAGGCAAGAGATCTATCTGTCGAGGCTTGAGATCGATCTGCTGTCAAATAGAAGCTTAAAGAGATCGATCTGGTCTTAGGGGAGATCGATCTTGTCACGACCCAATTCCATTCTCTTTAACCGAAAATCACTGAAAATTTTTTCGCGTTTTACTGTTACCTTACCCGGTCGTGAACAAACTCACCACACACTGTTGGGCTGTGAGTCAATAATAAACTCCACATCTCATTCATTCTCAATTAATTAAAATGATGTCATACATGTGCATTTAATCATGTACTTATACGAATACATGTTTTACTGACATCTACATCCCCCATAAGTACAACTCAAAAGAATACTGTGCTTTTACATTGTTTAGATACAAAAAGAATCACTGTGTATATATACCTCTTAGCGATGGAGATGCAGCGGAGTCCAAAATAATACGTCTCAGTCCTGACTGGGCTACTATGCACGCTCTGTAGGGGGAAAATAGAGTGGGATGAGCAACCACACGCTCAGTAAGGCAATAATGCAAGCATGGTAGATAACTACTCTATCTACATGCTGATAGTGTTATGCATAAATCATTTATGGTAGGAGCATGAGGAATAAAACTATGCCATATGAGTATACATATATATATCATGTATCAAAGTCATGTAAAATTGGCATATAAAACATGGTAAAACATCATGTATAAATCATCTCATGCTTGATCTTATTTCAATTCATAAAAAGGGCAATTCATTAAGAAACCTCCTTTCTAAAACCCACGTCATAAACTCTTTCTCATCACATACATCACATCACATCAATTCACAACCACAACCTCATTTTCATTTCACAATTCAAATCCACGAGGCTCGACCCCTCCTTCGGGTCTACCTTAAACAATCACAATCACACTTAGAGATTTAAAATCATGTGGTAGTAAGTAATTCAAGCAAGGAGACAGGTTACTATATCTCAAGTGACTACATTGGCCAATCATCACATATCGTCCCAGTCCACACGGATTCCGGTGTGCGGGGTATCATGCTGGCACGAAGGTGGGTTAGTTCTCCGCCAGACTTTCTCAATCAAGTAACCACCACGCGGTACATCATACTCCATGTGATATACACGGTACATCGTACTCCGCGGACCCATAACATGGTTGGGGGTGCCTGCCATAGGTCTTATCTAACCTTTATAGTCTCGAAAGCGCGTGGGAGTAACCTCAATACCAGGTCCTAGCCCCTCATGGCCTTGCTCGCCCCTGTTGGGTTCCCTGATCCAGGTCCTAGCCCCTCACCCTCACCTCACCTAAGAGGTCTGTCAGGCCTGTTGGGTTCCCTGGATGGATTATGTCAGGTCCTAGCCCCTCACCCTCACCCCACCTAAGAGGTCTGTCAGGCCTATTGGGTTCCCTGAGTTAATCCGTATCTCTCACCACGGCCTCATACATACCACAGTGTGAAAACCAGCGCGAGCTACGCTCTAGCGCGAATTCATGCATCAAAACCAATCACTTCGTACGAGCAACGCTCTGGTACGGCATTTATGCATAAAATATGAAGAAAACTTGTACGAGCATAGCTCCAGTACAGTTATATGCATAAGAAAAACCACTCAAATCCACGTACGAGCATAAGCTCCAGTACGGTTTATAAACATCATCACAATTAAATTTCAAAGCGAGAGCTAAGCTCAAGCACGTTTCACACAAGTGAAAACATAGAAATCCAGCGCGAGCGAAGCTCTAGCGCGATTTATGTCATACCAATGTGATAGGCGGCTCATATACAATTTATCAATCCCGGTAATTCGGGTTTAGCACTCACAAATGCTTTTTCACAACAACAATACAATAGTAGCCGACCTATCTACAAGCTTGCTTAAAACCAAGCAAATTCGTTTTGAAAAGCATCAAAACATTAGATTTATGCAATTATTAGCCTTACTATCCCATTTCATAAAATCCACTTCAAATCCAAAATCACGCATTTACTCATCATCATTCACGAATACCACCAACATTTATTTGAGCAATCATGCATATCATAAAAACACCCGATATTCACCCACAAGTTCAAAGTACGAGCAGCTACCTCTATATACTCACAAAATTCCCTTACCTGGAATCGCGATGCGTGATTCCACTTCCTTAAGCTGCTTTCTCGTACGGTTCGGTTCGCCTTCAACGAACTCTTTGGGACTGCACAAAATCGTATCCCGCATTATATTCGATCCATATATTGCAACCCTTGTGCTTGCTATAGTCAATTTAATCGATAGCCTCTATTAAAGCTTATTTGGCCTCGTTTCATTACTTTACCCATAGCTCAAGTCTATGGACCTTCTTAGGCCTATTAACCTATTCAAAGTCGATATCAAATCGACATAAAGCTCATAGCGTTCATATTCCATGAATCCCCTCACTATGGCATTTATCAATTATATACATACCCATTTCCACATTTCTTCCAAACTCACAATGTAATCTCATTTAACCATTTAAAATCATAAACATTACCCCAATAACAGCTTTAGCATGCCATAATTCATAGGCTCATTTAATCCCACATATCCTCACATTATACCCATTTTAGATTTCTAGGTCACACCAATTCCACTACATTCCTAGGTAGTTTATCCATCAATACTCATATCAAACAACTCCAAAATCAATTAAATAGCTAATGCATTTGGATTGGAGTGTTAGAATCTTACCAATATGATTTCTCTTCTTGCTCCAAATGGTAATGTCCTTAACTCCTTCAATTCCAAAGATGGGAAGATGCCCTCTCACTATGTTATTCTTCTCTTTGATAGGAACAACTTTGCCTCTAATGATCTCTCTCCAAATCTCACTGAAAATGGCTGATTTTAGAGAGGGAAAGTTAGGTTTTTGGGTTGAAAATGGGAGGTTAATATGTTTTTCTGAGATTTCCAGATTTTCAGCTCTCCTTATATAGAAATAGCTTGGGGAGATCGATCTGGTCCAAGAGGAGATCGATCTGGTCCTTTAAAATCCCTCTTTTTCATGGCATTTTTAAGCCCGAGATCGATCTGTCGAAGCAATGAGATCGATCTGTCTAGGCATGAGATCGATCTGTCGAAGCATGAGATCGATCTGCTCCCAAACAGAGAGCTAAGGAGATCGATCTGGTGCTTGGGGATCTATCTTTCCACTACAGAATGCTTGGCAGATCGATCTGGCTCCATTGGAGATCGATCTGCTCTATTCTTTCGCCCAAATAAGAGCATTCTGGCTCTTCCAGATCGATCTCTCATCCTATGAGATCGATCTGGACCTCATGTTTTTCCAGCTTTCCTGCAGTTTCTTTGCTGCAACTCATACCCACACATCCTTAATCTATTGCCATGGCCATTTTCTCATCCATCCACCTTTATAGCTTAAAAATGGCATCCATTCATACCTTATGCACATTGAAACTTGTGTGCATTCATTGTATGTTCAAAGGTATGCTACATAAAACCAAATGGAAGCATAACTCCATTCCATTTTACCACACTACTCATCTTGAGTCTCAATCACACCATCACTTGCTATAACTCATTTCTTCGTATTCATACTCAATGAAACTTGTATGTACGTTACAATTTATATTACACATACATACATTGAATCCATGGACTTACATCAATCATACATTACATTACAAGTCCATTCATATTATTTGATCCAATTACACACATTACCCTTATACATATACGGGGTCTTACATTCTCCCCTCCTTCAAGGAATTTGGTCCTCCAAATTAGAACCAAGTCACTCTTCAAACAGTTGGGGGTACTTCTCCCGTATCAAGTTCTCCAATCCCACATGGCCTCTTCCGCCGTGTGGTGTTGCCAAAGCACTTTCACCAAGGGAATTGTCTTATTCCGCAACACTTTCTCTTTCCTGTCCAATATCCGAACCGGCTTCTCAATGTATGTCATACTCTCATGGAGCTCCAACGGCTCATATCTTATCACGTGTGTCGGGTCCGGGTGATACTTCCGAAGCATCGAGACGTGGAAGACGTTATGGACATTCGCCAAGTCCGGTGGCAATGCCAATCTATACGCCTTATCTCCCACTCTCTCCAAAATCTCGAAGGGTCCGATATATCTAGGGCTCAGCTTGCCCTTCTTACAGAATCTCATAATACCCTTCGATGGTGAAATTCTCAGAAATACCGACTCACCCTCATCAAACTCCAGTGGTCTTCGTCTCTTGTCAGCATAACTCTTTTGCCGACTCTGAGCTGTCCGTAATCTCTCACATATCAACTGGACGTCCTCAGATGCCTGCTGCACTAAGTCCGGAGCAAAAATCTGTCTGTCACCAACTTCTTCCCATCCAATGGGAGAACGGCATCTACGCCCGTACAATGCCTCATAGGGTGCCATCCCGATACTAGCATGATAGCTATTATTATAAGCGAACTCGGCTAACTGCAGGTGGTCATCCCAGGAGCCTCTATAATCCAGCACACACGCTCTCAACATATCCTCGAGGGTCTGTATAGTCCTCTCTGACTGCCCATCTGTCTGAGGATGAAAAGCGATGCTAAAACTCAATCGGGTCCCCAGCGCTTCCTGAAAATGTTCCCAGAAATGGGAAGTGAAGCGGGCATCCCTATCAGAAACAACGCTCACTGGTACACCATGTAGCCGTACTATCTCTCGAATATACAGGTTCGCCAACTGACTCAGTGTATCGGTAGCTCTCATAGCCAAGAAATGGGCGGACTTAGTCAACCGGTCCACAATAACCCATATGGCATCATGACCTCTACGGGTCCTCGGTAACCCCATCACAAAATCCATGGTGACATGCTCCCACTTCCATGTCGGTATCGGTAGAGGCTGCAATAATCCTGCAGGCTTCTGATGCTCTACCTTCACCTGCTGACAAACGAGACACTTAGCGACATATTTAGCAATGTCTCTTTTCATTCCAGACCACCAATAAACCTTCCGAAGGTTTTGATACATCTTGGTGCTTCCCGGATGTATCGTATACTTCGATGAGTGAGCCTCTGATAAAATCATTCTCCTGATCTCAAGATCCCTGGGAACGCATACTCTGCCTCTGAACCTCAATAAGCCATCAGCACTCTGCTCAAAATCAATACCCACACCTGTCTGTACCTGCCTCAGCCAATCGATACACCGTCGATCACTCTGCTGGGCTTGCCGAATACTGCCAATCAACTCTGGCTCTAGTCTCAAACTAGCCATGATCTCAAGTCTCTCAGGTCCAGGTGGGGTTACATCCAAACTGAGGTTCGCAAAGTGTTCTAACAATTCATGTTCCCGTATCATCATATATGACACCAACCCAAGGTTCTTTCTACTCAAAGCATCGGCAACTACATTTGCCTTACCTGGGTGGTACATGATTTCACAATCATAGTCCTTCAGGAGTTCGAGCCATTTCCTCTGTCTCATATTCAGCTCTTTCTGCGAGAACAGGTACTTAAGGCTCTTATGATCTGTGAACACCTGAAATTTCTCACCATAGAGATAGTGGCGCCATATTTTCAAAGCAAATACTACTGCCGCCAACTCCAAATCATGTGTCGGGTAGTTCCTTTCATGATCTTTCAACTGTCTAGATCCATAGGCAACTACCTTCCCATCCTGCATAAGCACACAGCCCAGTCCCTGGTGTGATGCATCCGTATACACCGAGAATCCTCCTGAGCTGGTAGGAAGGGTGAGAACTGGAGCAGTCGTCAATCGACGCTTAAGCTCCTCAAAACTCCTCTCACATGCCTCATCCCATGTAAACTTAACATCTTTACGCATGAGGCGCGTCAACGGAGCAGCTAGTCTGGAGAAACCCTCTACAAATCTCCGATAATACCCTCCCAATCCCAGGAAACTCCTGATCTCAGTTACTGTCTTGGTCTGTTCCCACTGTACAACTGCCTCTATCTTGGATGGATCCACTGATACCCCATCCTTAGACACAACATGCCCCAGAAACGAGATCTGTTCCAACCAAAAGTTACACTTGCTGAGTTTGGCATACAATTCTCTCTCTCGGAGGGTCTGCAGAACTATCCTCAAGTGCTCCTCATGATCTTTCCTGGACTTGGAATACACCAAAATATCATCTATGAAAACAATCACAAACTTGTCCAGGTATGGCTTGAATATGTCATTCATCAATGCCATAAATGCTGCGGGAGCATTCGTCAATCCGAATGGCATCACCAAAAACTCGTAGTGGCCATAACGGGTACGAAATGCTGTCTTGGGTATATCTCCACTCCTGATCCTCAATTGATGATACCCTGACCGCAGATCTATCTTAGAAAATACTTTGGCTCCCTGGAGCTGATCCAACAAATCATTGATTCTTGGAAGGGGGTACTTGTTCTTAATGGTGGCCTTATTCAATAACCGATAATCTATACATAGTCGGAGGCTTCCATCCTTCTTCCTTACAAATAGAACCGGTGCTCCCCAAGGTGAGACACTCGGTCTAACAAACCCCTTCTCCAACAACTCTTGCAGCTGTTTCTTCAGCTCTTCCAATTCTATCGGAGCCATTCTATAGGGTGGTTTCGATATCGGCTCTGTACCAGGCACTAACTCAATGCAAAATTCCATTTCCCTTTCAGGTGGTAGTCCTGGTAATTCATCCGGAAAGACATCAGGGTAATCCGTAATTACGGGTATGTCCTTCAATTCCGGGTGTGCCTCATCTATATCGACCACATAGGCAATGAACCCTTCACAATATCCTCTCCATCGTTAGTAACATAAACCACCACTCCACATTCAATATTTATCATGAACAATAAATTTATCTCTCAAGCAATATGAATTTAAAATCATACTCCTTTTATTTACAACAAACATGCTAGTTTCATATCATTTCTTTTTATCAAAGTTTACAATAAGATTGTCTAATCCTGAAAACATCAATGTTTTGGCATGACAATCCATCACAACACGATTGGTAGCCAACCAATCCATTCCCAAAATTACATCAAAATCATTCATATTCAATAAAATCAGATTGGCTATCATTTCCTTCCCCTCTATCTTTATCTTACAATCTCTACATACATGCTCAGTCAATTGACTATCATTCATGGGTGTGGAAATCATCAACATTTTATCCAATAATGTTGGTCTCACATATTTCAACAATTTATGTGCAAAGGAAGGTGATATGAAAGAATGCGTGGCACCAGGATCAAATAATAACAATGCTTCTAAATCAAAGATTCGGATGGTACCTTTAATCACATCTGTCGAAGCATCTGCGGTGTCCTGATCCAGTGCATGAACTCTTCCTCTGCTCACACCCGCGGCTTGTTTCCCTTTCTCCTCAGCTGTAGCCCTCCTTCTCGGGGCTGCTGTCTCAACTGGAGCTCCCTCTGGCTCCTTGCCCTTCTGTGGGGCAACCTCAATTGTCTCAGTGCAGTACCTCGATATATGTCCTGGCCTCCCACACCTAAAACACGAAACAGGGGGCACCTGACATGGCCTAGTCCCATGGTACCTCCCACATCTCCTACACTGGTCCGTGGTAGGTCGTGGTCCTCCAATAGTTATACCCCTCGGCACTGTCAAGGCTGGGTATACGGGAGGTCTGGCAGCTCTCTCCTGCACCTCCTCGATCTTAGGCCTCTTCTCGAAAAACCTTTGGCCACCTCTCTTGGCCACTCTTCCAAACCCGGATCTCTTCCGGTCTCTGTCCTTCCTGACACTGATCCTTCCAAGCTCGGAGGCATTTCGCTCAAAGTCTTGCTCACATAACTGAGCCTTATGTACAGCCTCCTCATAAGTCACAATGTCGAAGGGAGCTAGCTTAGTCCGGATGGCCAATCTCAATCCATCCATGAACTTCTGAATCTTTCGGGTCTCACTACCCATCGTGTCCGGGTCATATCTCCCCAAGGACATAAACTTGGACTCATACTCGTCCACAGTACGGTTCCCCTGAACCAAATTCATAAATTCCATCCGCAGTTTCCTCTGTGCGGTAGCTGGGATGTACTGTCTCCTGAAGGCCTCTAGAAATATCTCCCACGAGATCTCAGAGTGTCTGGCCCTCAAAATAACCTCGGTAGACCTCCACCAATGCTCGGCCTCGCCTTTCATCATAAATACGGCAAAGGCTACCTTTTCAGCTGAAGTGCATCGGAAAAACCTATATAGTTTCTCCATCTCATACACCCAATCCTCCGTAATCACTGGGTCCTTCACCCCTCTAAACACTGGGGGTTTCAGCGCTTGAAACTCTCGCAACCTGCTCAAGTCACAGTCATAACCCACATCACTACCGCTCTGTTGTGGAGCGATAGGAGAATCTGTATCCTGGGCTGGAGGTGGTGTAACTGTAGCTGTCTCAGCAGCATGAGGTCTCTCCGCCTCTGCAGCTGCCTGTTCAGTAGTAGGCTGTGCTGCGGGACCTCGTCTATCACCGGCACCCAATGCCTGCGTGACTATCTCCACCAGACTCTCAATACTCCGCTCTAACCTAGCGAAGCGAGCCTCAGTATCACCTGCTCTCTCAGCAGGGTTCTGTGGAGCCTGCTCAGTCTGTGGCTCCGCACGGCTCTCAGGCCTACCTCTACGGCCTCTAGCACGTGCTCTCGCCCCTCTACCTTTGCGTGTGACTGGCATAGTGCCTAACTCCTTGTATTATAATAATTCATTAAGCTCAATCCATCACGGTATACACAGTTATATCTAAACAAAAGCACAGTACTACGGGGATGTACTTTCCTACATTTTATTAATGACTCACATCAGGCCAACACAGCTCTGATACCAATCTCTGTCACGACCCAATTCCATTCTCTTTAACCGAAAATCACTGAAAATTTTTTTGCGTTTTACTGTTACCTTACCCGGTCGTGAACAAACTCACCACACACTGTTGGGCTGTGAGTCAATAATAAACTCCACATCTCATTCATTCTCAATTAATTAAAATGATGTCATACATGTGCATTTAATCGTGTACTTATACGAATACATGTTTTACTGACATCTACATCCCCCATAAGTACAACTCAAAAGAATACTGTGCTTTTACATTGTTTAGATACAAAAAGAATCACTGTGTATATATACCTCTTAGCGATGGAGATGCAGCGGAGTCCAAAATAATACGTCTCAGTCCTCACTGGGCTACTATGCACGCTCTGTAGGGGGAAAATAGAGTGGGATGAGCAACCACACGCTCAGTAAGGCAATAATGCAAGCATGGTAGATAACTACTCTATCTACATGCTGATAGTGTTATGCATAAATCATTTATGGTAGGAGCATGAGGAATAAAACTATGCCATATGAGTATACATATATATATCATGTATCAAAGTCATGTAAAATTGGCATATAAAACATGGTAAAACATCATGTATAAATCATCTCATGCTTGATCTTATTTCAATTCATAAAAAGGGCAATTCATTAAGAAACCTCCTTTCTAAAACCCACGTCATAAACTCTTTCTCATCACATACATCACATCACATCAATTCACAACCACAACCTCATTTTCATTTCACAATTCAAATCCACGAGGCTCGACCCCTCCTTCGGGTCTACCTTAAACAATCACAATCACACTTAGAGATTTAAAATCATGTGGTAGTAAGTAATTCAAGCAAGGAGACAGGTTACTATATCTCAAGTGACTACATTGGCCAATCATCACATATCGTCCCAGACCACACGGATTCCGGTGTGCGGGGTATCATGCTGGCACGAAGGTGGGTTAGTTCTCAGCCAGACTTTCTCAATCAAGTAACCACCACGCGGTACATCGTACTCCATGTGATATACACGGTACATCGTACTCCGCGGACCCATAACATGGTTGGGGGTGCCTGCCATAGGTCTTATCTAACCTTTATAGTCTCGAAAGCGCGTGGGAGTAACCTCAATACCAGGTCCTAGCCCCTCATGGCCTTGCTCGCCCCTGTTGGGTTCCCTGATCCAGGTCCTAGCCCCTCACCCTCACCTCACCTAAGAGGTCTGTCAGGCCTGTTGGGTTCCCTGGATGGATTATGTCAGGTCCTAGCCCCTCACCCTCACCCCACCTAAGAGGTCTGTCAGGCCTGTTGGGTTCCCTGAGTTAATCCGTATCTCTCACCACGGCCTCATACATACCACAGTGTGAAAACCAGCGCGAGCTACGCTCTAGCGCGAATTCATGCATCAAAACCAATCACTTCGTACGAGCAATGCTCTGGTACGGCATTTATGCATAAAATATGAAGAAAACTTGTACGAGCATAGCTCCAGTACAGTTATATGCATAAGAAAAACCACTCAAATCCACGTACGAGCATAAGCTCCAGTACGGTTTATAAACATCATCACAATTAAAGTTCAAAGCGAGAGCTAAGCTCAAGCACGTTTCACACAAGTGAAAACATAGAAATCCAGCGCAAGCGAAGCTCTAGCGCGATTTATGTCATACCAATGTGATAGGCGGCTCATATACAATTTATCAATCCCGGCAATTCGGGTTTAGCACTCACAAATGCTTTTTCACAACAACAATACAATAGTAGCCGACCTATCTACAAGCTTGCTTAAAACCAAGCAAATTCGTTTTGAAAAGCATCAAAACATTAGATTTATGCAATTATTAGCCTTACTATCCCATTTCATAAAATCCACTTCAAATCCAAAATCACGCATTTACTCATCATCATTCACGAATACCACCAACATTTATTTGAGCAATCATGCATATCATAAAAACACCCGATATTCACCCACAAGTTCAAAGTACGAGCAGCTACCTCTATATACTCACAAAATTCCCTTACCTGGAATCGCGATGCGTGATTCCACTTCCTTAAGCTGCTTTCTCGTACGGTTCGGTTCGCCTTCAACGAACTCTTTGGGACTGCACAAAATCGTATCCCGCATTATATTCGATCCATATATTACAACCCTTGTGCTTGCTATAGTCAATTTAATCGATAGCCTCTATTAAAGCTTATTTGGCCTCGTTTCATTACTTTACCCATAGCTCAAGTCTATGGACCTTCTTAGGCCTATTAACCTATTCAAAGTCGATATCAAATCGACATAAATCTCATAGCGTTCATATTCCATGAATCCCCTCACTATGGCATTTATCAATTATATACATACCCATTTCCACATTTCTTCCAAACTCACAATGTAATCTCATTTAACCATTTAAAATCATAAACATTACCCCAATAACAGCTTTAGCATGCCATAATTCATAGGCTCATTTAATCCCACATATCCTCACATTATACCCATTTTAGATTTCTAGGTCACACCAATTCCACTACATTCCTAGGTAGTTTATCCATCAATACTCATATCAAACAACTCCAAAATCAATTAAATAGCTAATGCATTTGGATTGGAGTGTTAGAATCTTACCAATATGATTTCTCTTCTTGCTCCAAATGGTAATGTCCTTAACTCCTTCAATTCCAAAGATGGGAAGATGCCCTCTCACTATGTTGTTCTTCTCTTTGATAGGAACAACTTTACCTCTAATGATCTCTCTCCAAATCTCACTGAAAATGGCTGATTTTAGAGAGGGAAAGTTAGGTTTTTGGGTTGAAAATGGGAGGTTAATATGTTTTTCTCAGATTTCCAGATTTTCAGCTCTCCTTATATAGAAATAGCTTGGGGAGATCGATCTGGTCCAAGAGGAGATCGATCTGGTCCTTTAAAATCCCTCTTTTTCACGGCATTTTTAAGCCCGAGATCGATCTGTCGAAGCAATGAGATCGATCTGTCTAGGCATGAGATCGATCTGTCGAAGCATGAGATCGATCTGCTCCCAAACAGAGAGCTAAGGAGATCGATCTGGTGCTTGGGGATCGATCTTTCCACTACAGAATGCTTGGCAGATCGATCTGGCTCCATTGGAGATCGATCTGCTCTATTCTTTCGCCCAAATAAGAGCATTCTGGCTCTTCCAGATCGATCTCTCATCCTATGAGATCGATCTGGACCTCATGTTTTTCCAGCTTTCCTGCAGTTTCTTTGCTGCAACTCATACCCACACATCCTTAATCTATTGCCATGGCCATTTTCTCATCCATCCACCTTTATAACTTAAAAATGGCATCCATTCATACCTTATGCACATTGAAACTTGTGTGCATTCATTGTATGTTCAAAGGTATGCTACATAAAACCAAATGGAAGCATAACTCCATTCCATTTTACCACACTACTCATCTTGAGTCTCAATCACACCATCACTTGCTATAACTCATTTCTTCGTATTCATACTCAATGAAACTTGTATGTACGTTACAATTTATATTACACATACATACATTGAATCCATGGACTTACATCAATCATACATTACATTACAAGTCCATTCATATTATTTGATCCAATTACACACATTACCCTTATACATATACGGGGTCTTACATTCTCCCCTCCTTCAAGGAATTTGGTCCTCCAAATTAGAACCAAGTCACTCTTCAAACAGTTGGGGGTACTTCTCCCGTATCAAGTTCTCCAATTCCCACGTGGCCTCTTCCGCCGTGTGGTGTTGCCAAAGCACTTTCACCAAGGGAATTGTCTTATTCCGCAACACTTTCTCTTTCCTGTCCAATATCTGAACCGACTTCTCAATGTATGTCATACTCTCATGGAGCTCCAACGGCTCATATCTTATCACGTGTGTCGGGTCCGGGTGATACTTCCGAAGCATCGAGACGTGGAAGACGTTATGGACATTCGCCAAGTCCGGTGGCAATGCCAATCTATACGCCTTATCTCCCACTCTCTCCAAAATCTCGAAGGGTCCGATATATCTAGGGCTCAGCTTGCCCTTCTTACCGAATCTCATAATACCCTTCGATGGTGAAATTCTCAGAAATACCGACTCACCCTCATCAAACTCCAGTGGTCTTCGTCTCTTGTCAGCATAACTCTTTTGTCGGCTCTGAGCTGTCCGTAATCTCTCACATATCAACTGGACGTCCTCAGATCCCTGCTGCACTAAGTCCGGAGCAAAAATCTGTCTGTCACCAACTTCTTCCCATCCAATGGGAGAACGGCATCTACGCCCGTACAATGCCTCATAGGGTGCCATCCCGATACTAGCATGATAGCTATTATTATAAGCGAACTCGGCTAACTGCAGGTGGTCATCCCAGGAGCCTCTATAATCCAGCACACACGCTCTCAACATATCCTCGAGGGTCTGTATAGTCCTCTCTGACTGCCCATCTGTCTGAGGATGAAAAGCGGTGCTAAAACTCAATCGGGTCCCCAGCGCTTCCTGAAAATGTTCCCAGAAATGGGAAGTGAAGCGGGCATCCCTATCAGAAACAACGCTTACTGGTACACCATGTAGCCGTACTATCTCTCGAATATACAGGTTCGCCAACTGACTCAGTGTATCGGTAGCTCTCATAGCCAAGAAATGGGCGGACTTAGTCAACCTGTCCACAATAACCCATATGGCATCATGACCTCTACGGGTCCTCGGTAACCCCATCACAAAATCCATGGTGACATGCTCCCACTTCCATGTCGGTATCGGTAGAGGCTGCAATAATCCTGCAGGCTTCTGATGCTCTACCTTCACCTGCTGACAAACGAGACACTTAGCGACATATTTAGCAATGTCTCTTTTCATTCCAGACCACCAATAAACCTTCCGAAGGTTTTGATACATCTTGGTGCTTCCCGGATGTATCGTATACTTCGATGAGTGAGCCTCTGATAAAATCATTCTCCTGATCTCAGGATCCCTGGGAACGCATACTCTGCCTCTGAACCTCAATAAGCCATCAGCACTCTGCTCAAAATCAATACCCACACCTGTCTGTACCTGCCTCAGCCAATCGATACACCGTCGATCACTCTGCTGGGCTTGCCGAATACGGCCAATCAACTCTGGCTCTAGTCTCAAACTAGCCATGATCTCAAGTCTCTCAGGTCCAGGTGGGGTTACATCCAAACTGAGGTTCGCAAAGTGTTCTAACAATTCATGTTCCCGTACCATCATATATGACACCAACCCAAGGTTCTTTCTACTCAAAGCATCGGCAACTACATTTGCCTTACCTGGGTGGTACATGATTTCACAATCATAGTGTGAGACCCCGTATATGTATAAGGGTATATATGCACATAGAAGTGTAAATAGAGTTGTACTATGAATTCATGAGTGAAGTATATGTGATGTAAGTCCACAAGTAATGTACACACTTGTAATGAGAGTGATAATCGTACATACAAGTTTCATTATATATGAATGTGTAGTAATGGACTTAAACATGTGGAGAATGTGTGTAGAATGGATTTTGAATAGCTTGGTAAAATGGAAGTATAATGGCATAAGATGTGCATTTCCATTTTAGTTTACAATAAGTACCATTGGTCATACAAAGATCCTACACAAATTTTAATGTGTATGAAGTGAGGATGGATGTCATCTTCAAGTCTCAAAGATGAATGAATGAGGAAATGATCATGGTAGCAAATTTAGGATGTTTGGTAAGTGTTGTTGCAGAGGAAATCTGGAAATTTTGAAGGGCAGATCGATCTCATGGGATGAGAGATCGATCTGGAAGAGCCAGAATGCTCTTATTTGGGCGAAAGAATAGAACAGATCGATCTCCAATGGACCAGATCGATCTCCTTAGCTCTCTGTTTGGGAGCAGATCGATCTCATGCCTCGACAGATCGATCTCATGCCTCCACAGATCGATCTCATGCTTCGACAGATCGATCTCAGGCTTAAAAATGCCGTGAAAAAGAGGGATTTTAAGGGACCAGATCGATCTCCTCTTGGACCAGATCGATCTCCTCAAGTTATTTCTATATAAGGAGTGCTGGAAATCAGAAAATTTCGGGAAAAACACAAACCTTTCACTTTCAACCCAAAAACCTAACATTTTCTCTCTCAAAAATCAGCCATTTTCAGTGAGGTTTGAAGAGAGACCATTAGAGACAAAGTTGTTCCTATCAAAGAGAAGAACAACATAGTTTGAAAGCAATTTCCCATTGTTGATATTGAAGGATTTAAGGGCATTGCCATTGGAGCAAGAAGAGAAATCAAATTGGGTAAGATTCTAACACTCCAACTATGGAACATTGTTTATTTAGTGATTTTGGAGTTGTTGGCATGAGTATAGATGGTTGGAAACTATCTAAATGCATTGGAATGATTTTGACCTAGAAATGGTTTAGTGTGAGAAAGTGAAATTGATTGAGATTAATGAGAAATGGGATGTCTAGAGGTAACAATAGTGTTATGGGTATGATTTTAAGATGTTGTTGGTGGATAAATTGTGAGGTTTGCCTAAAAGAGGTAAAATGAGGGTTAAGGCATTTGTAAAATGCATAAGTAAATAATGTTGACTAGTGAGGTCAACTAATGGGTTAAATACGTTAACTCAATCGATTTAATGAATGAATCGCAGCTTCCGAGGATACGCCGAGGCGAGTTGAGCCAAGAGCGTGAGAAGCTAAAAGGAAAGGAGTCACACCAAGTAAATCGAGGTAAGGGAATTGTGTGGACTCATAGAGATATTGTGCGCAATTTGGGCGCATAAATGTTTTGCTAGAATGCATGAGACTAGGAAATGTTGTTGGGTAATTGAAGGGTAAAAGTTGGGAGTTTGAGAAATATGCATGAAAACAAAAGCATATTGCTTTAAAAATCATGTTTTATTGCTTTTTAGCAAATGATTGGTAGGTTGGCTAACATTGAAATGAATTGCAAAAGAAATGAGTGTGTTTTGGTTTTGTTAACCATATTTTGCAAGTTTTGAGCCACCTACATGATTTCGTGAGTAAGAAAGAGTGCAAGAGGCACTAGTTTTCACATGGATTTCATATTGTTTTGGCATTGTGCTTGAGTTTGTCTCGCACTGGATGCCCACCTTGCATGTTGCCGTGTTTGGAGCTTCGAGTAGACTTGGTGTCATATCGATTAAATAGGCTCACACGTGCATTGTTTTGAGACATGGCATGTTAAAACAACCTGATGAGCCCGAACGAGGGATAAGGGTTGGAGATCCACCTGATGAGCCCGAACGAGGGATAAGGGTTGGAGGAACAGCTGATGAGCCCGAACGAGGGATAAGGCTGGGGGTCCACGGAGTACGTTGTACCGTGCATGTAGCATGGAGTACATTGTACCGTGTTGTGATGTGATATGCCGTCTTCGGACGAGATCTGCTATGGACCGGCGGGTAGGATTTGACCCACCTCCCGTGCGGAAGCAGATGGTGGTGATATCCCGCACACCTGATCCGTGTAGCCGGTATCACAGGTTATGTACATAGGCCTTGAGGTTATTACCTATTGTTGAAACTGCCTATCTCACATGTCTAATGCTATTTGAGAATAAATCCATGTTTGAAGTGATTTTGGTCAGGAAAACCCGAGGGATGGGCTGGGACCTGACGTTGAATTGATTTGTTAATGGTTTTTAAAGTGCACGAATGCATGATGTTTAATGCCATGCCTTATTGTGAAAATGCATGATGTTTAATGCCATGCTTTTATTGTGAATTATGCATGATGATTTATACCATGCTTTGAGTTGAAATGTGCACTGAATTTTAATAGCATGAATGCTTTACATACCATTAACACAATCATACACTCATGTTTTGAGATAAACAATGAATAAAATGCTTTTGAGCATGGCATCACGATCACGTAGATAGTACAGTATCTACCTGTTCGCATGATTGCCTTACTGAGCGTGTGGTTTGCTCACCCCCTTATTTTCCCCCTCTCTACAGAGATTTGAGTATAGATTGAGCGTGACTGGAGGAGTTTCCCTTTTTGGTAATCCGCTGCATCCCATCGCTAAAGGTATACACACTTGGATTATTTTGTATCTAAACTAGACATAGCACAGTAGCATTTTGTATGTAACTACTGGGGATGTAAAACAATGTAAACACATGTAACAACTCTGATATATATACATTTACACAAGTGTTTACTCATAAATAATGTTTCAATTGAATTGGTATGGTGGAGTGGGTTAGACGTCGACACACAGCCCAACTGTTAAGCGCGTGGTTGTTCACGATCGAGGAAGGATGATTAAGGATTGATGCATGAAAATGCGAAAAATTTGTACGTACTTTGGTAAGTTGAGGGTCGTGACAGAATTCGCACACCTGATCCGTGTAGCCGGTATCACAGGTTATGTACATAGGCCTTGAGGTTATTACCTATTGTTGAAACTGCCTATCTCACATGTTTAATGCTATTTGAGAATAAATCCATGTTTGAAGTGATTGTGGTCAGGAAAGCCCGAGGGAATGGGCTGGGACCTGACGTTGAATTGATTTGTTAATGGTTTTAAAGTGCACGGATGCATGATGTTTAATGCCATGCTATTTGAGAAAAATGCATGATGGGTAATGCCATGCTTTTATTGTGAATTATGCATGATGATTTATACCATGCTTTGAGTTGATATGTGCACTGAATTTTAATAGCATGAATGCTTTACATACCATTAACACAATCATACACTCATGTTTTGAGATAAACAATGAATAAAATGCTTTGAGCATGGCATCACGATCACGTAGATAGTACAGTATCTACCTGTTCGCATGATTTCCTTACTGAGCGTGTGGTTTGCTCACCCCCCTTATTTTCCCCCTCTCTACAGAGATTTGAGTATAGATTGAGCGTGACTGGAGGCGTTTCCCTTTTTGGTAATCCGCTACATCCCATCGCTAAAGGTATACACACTTTGATTATTTTGTATCTAAACTAGACATAGCACAGTAGCATTTTGTATGTAACTACTGGGGATGTAAAACAATGTAAACACATGTAACAACTCTGATATATTTATATACAAGTGTTTACTCATGAATAATGTTTAAATTAAATTGGTATGGTAGAGTGAGTTAGACGTCGACACACAGCCCAACTGTTGAAAGTGTGGTTGTTCACGATCAAGGAAGGATGATTAATAATCGATGCATGAAAATGCGAAAAATTTGTACGTATTTTGGTAAGTTGAGGGTCGTGACAGAAGTTGGTATCAGAGCTCGAGTTGGTCTGACGTGTGTCGTGTCTAAAATACTTAATAAGTGAAAAAAATTACATCCCCAAGTTACTGTGCTTGTTTAGATACAAATAGTGTATGTCGATGGGTTGACTAAGTAATTGGTTGTGAATGTAGGGAACTGAGTAAGTATGCCTAATACCAGTCGCGGTAGAGGGATGAGAGCACAGGCTCGAGGCCGTAGAGGTAGGCCTGGGGGTCATGTTGAGCCGGAGACACACGAGGCTCAGGAGGATGTTGAGGTGGAGGTCGACGTTGAGCACGCTCCACAGGGTCCAGAGGAGAGGCCCGAGAGTACTGAGGCTCGCTTTGCGAGGATTGAGCGGAGCATTGAGATGATTTTGGAATTGGTCACTCAATCTTTACCTGGAGTTGGCGGTAGACAGAGTCCCGCTACACAGGGTGATGCCGAGCAGGCAGCAGCTCCCGAGGCACGGGTGAGGCAAGCCTAAGGACCTCAGACGACAGATACCCCACCCCCACAGGATGTGCCTACGCCGGTTGCTATGCCAGGCAGTAGAGGTTGGGGATATGGATGTGATTTGGATAGACTGCGGCAGTTCCAGAAGTTTGGACCGCCGTCTTTCAGTGGAGTAAAGGACCCAGTAGCGACTGAGGATTGGATCAATGAGATCGAGAAATTATATGGGTTCTTTGAGTGCACTACTACCGAGATGGTAGCATTTGCCGCTTTCATGCTGAAGGGATCAGCAGAACATTGGTGGAAATCCACCAGGCCTATTTTGAGAGCCCGGCATACTGAGATCAGCTGGGATGTGTTTCTAGAGGCCTTCCGGAGACAGTATGTCCCGGATACCGCCCAGCGAAAGCTAAAGATGGCATTTTTGGGACTGACCCAAGGGAGCAGGACTGTGGATGAGTATGAGACTGCTTTTATATCCCTGGGCAGATATGATCCCAACACGATGAGTAATGAGGTCGAGAAGATCCAGAAGTTTGTGGATGGATTGAGACCAACCATCAGGTCTAAATTGGTTCCCTTGGATATACCGACCTATGAAGAGGCAGTGCGCAGGGCGCAATTATGTGAACAAGATGTTGATAGAATCGCCTCGGAATTTGGAAAGGTTGGTAAGATGAGGGACAGAGATAAGAAGAGATCGATGATGGAAAGAGGCTTCAGCTATAAAGGAAGCAAGAGATTCTCTGGAAAGAGGCCGAGAATTGATGAGATCCGGGAGAGGACAGTTGATACCCCTATGTATCCGGCCATTGCTCCAGCTAAGGGAATCGTGATTGGAGGACCACGGCCTACTACAGAACAGTGTGGCAAGTGTGGTAGGTACCATGGTACTCGACCATGTTACGGACCTCAGGTTGTATGCTACAGATGTGGGAAGCCAGGGCACGTAATCAGAGATTGCCCAGAGATGATAGAGAGAGCCCCATAGAAGGGCAAGGAACCAGAGAGAGCTCCAGTTGGTACTGCTGCTCCGAGGAGGAGGGCTACAGCTGAGGAAAAGGGGAAGCAAGTAGTGGGTGTAAGCAGAGGACGAGTGCACGCACTGGATCAGGATACTGCAGATCAGTCATCAGATGTGGTAAAAGGTACCATCCAAATCTTTGATTTAGAAGCTTATGTACTGTTTGATCCTGGTGCCACGCATTCCTTTACTTCGCCATCCTTTGCATGTAAATTGTTGAAGCATGTAAAACCCACGCTGCTTGATAAGATGCTGTTGATATCTACCCCTATGAATGATAGTCAGTTGACTGAGCATATATATAGGGATTGTAAAATGAAGATAGGAGGTAAAGAGATGGCAGCCGATTTAATTTTATTAAATATGAGTGATTTTGATGTTATCCTAGGAATGGATTGGTTGGCTGCCAATCATGTTATTATGGATTGTCATGCTAAAACCTTGATGTTTCCAAAGATAGACAATCTTGTAGTTAATTTTGTGAAATGAAATTAAAGAACATGATTTTTATAAGAGTGATGAGTATAATCTTGATACATGATGTATGAAAGATAAATTTGATTTTATTTATGTATGTGATGTGATGATTTATGATACTAATGGTGGAAAGAATAATGTGAAGGATTCATCGCTTTTGTGATTGAGATGGATAAGGCACGTCCGGAATTGGAAGACATACCAGTGGTTAGGGAATTTCCAGATGTCTTTCCGGATGAGTTACCAGGATTACCTCCAGATAGGGAGATGGAGTTTGGTATAGATTTGGCACCTGGTACAGAGCCGATGTCCAAGCCACCATACAGGATGGCTCAAGTTGAGTTAGAGGAGTTAAGGAAACAATTACAAGAGTTGCTGGAGAAGGGGTTCATCAGGCCGAGCGTCTCACCTTGGGGAGCACCGGTTCTGTTTGTAAGGAAGAAAGATGGAAGCCTCCGACTGTGTATAGATTACCGGTTGTTGAATAAGGCCACCATCAAGAATAAGTATCCCCTCCCACGCATCGATGATTTGTTGGATCAGCTTAAGGGAGCGCAAGTCTTTTCCAAGATAGATCTGAGATCAGGGTACCATCAGTTGAAGATACGAGATGGAGATGTACCCAAGACAGCTTTTCGCACCCGGTATGGACATTATGAGTTTATGGTTATGCCATTCGGGTTGACGAATGCTCCCGCAGCTTTTATGTCTTTGATAAATGAGGTATTCCACCAGTACTTGGATCGATTTGTTATTGTGTTCATTGATGATATA
The DNA here is from genome assembly GCA_033439115.1 of Firmiana major. Taxonomy (NCBI): domain Eukaryota; kingdom Viridiplantae; phylum Streptophyta; class Magnoliopsida; order Malvales; family Malvaceae; genus Firmiana; species Firmiana major. Next base: position 7,806,918 of record CM065912.1, read on the forward strand.
CTGGTGTATTCAAGGTCTAGAGAGGAGCATGAAAGGCATTTAAGGATAGTGCTACAAACCCTCCGAGAGAAGAAGTTGTATGCTAAACTCAGTAAGTGCGACTTTTGGTTGGAACAGATCTCTTTTCTGGGTCACATAGTATCAAAGGATGGAGTATCAGTGGATCCATCTAAGATTGAGGCCGTAGTTCAGTGGCAGAGACCCCAGACAGTGACAGAGATCAGAAGTTTTCTGGGTTTAGCTGGGTATTATCGAAGGTTTGTAGAGGGATTTTCGAAGTTAGCTGCTCCTTTGACACGTCTCACAAGGAAAAATGTAGAGTTTGTGTGGGACAAAAAGTGTGAAGACAGTTTTGAGGAGTTGAAAAGGAGATTAACTACAGCTCCAATACTCACCATTCCTACCAGCTCAGGAGGTTTCTCGGTGTATGCGGATGCTTCACACCTAGGACTGGGCTGTGTATTGATGCAAGATGGGAAGGTAGTAGCCTATGGATCAAGACAGTTAAAGGATCATGAGAGGAACTACCCGACCCATGACTTGGAGTTGGCAGCGGTGGTGTTTGCGCTGAAGATATGGCGCCACTACCTCTATGGTGAGAGATTTCAGATTTATACAGATCATAAGAGCCTTAAGTACCTGTTCTCACAGAAAGAGTTGAACATGAGACAGAGGAGATGGCTCGAGTTGTTAAAGGACTATGATTGTGAAATCCTATACCACCCGGGTAAAGCAAATGTGGTTGCTGATGCATTGAGTAGGAAGCATCTCGGGATGGTATCATTCATGATGATCAGGGAACATGAGCTGTTGGAACAGTTCATGAACCTCAGTTTGGATATGACCCCGCCTGACGCTGATAGTGGATTTATGATAGCTAGCCTGCAGTTGGAACCGGATCTGGTAGATCGAATCCGACAGGCTCAGCGAGTTGATCAGCAGTGTGGTGATATTGTCGGGCAGATACAGAGGGGTATAGAGACGGACTTTGGGTTGAGTTCGGATGGATTGTTGAGGTTCAGAGGTAGGATATGTGTCCCTGATGACGCAGAGATCAGAAGGTTGATCCTGACAGAGGCTCACTCATCGAAGTATACGATACACCCAGGGGGTACCAAAATGTATCAAAACCTTCGAAAGGTTTATTGGTGGTCGGGAATGAAAAAGCACATTGCTGAATATGTTGCTAAGTGTCTCGTTTGTCAGCAGGTGAAGGTAGAGCATCAGAAGCCGGCAGGGTTATTGCAGCCTCTACCGATACCGACATAGAAGTGGGAGCATGTCACCATGGATTTTGTGATGGGAATGCCGAGGACCCGGAGAGGTCATGATGCCATATGGGTGATTGTGGATCGGTTGACGAAATCAGCCCATTTTCTAGCTATGAGAGCTACCGATACTCTGAGCCAGTTAGCGAACCTATATGTGCGCGAGATAGTGAGGCTACATGGAATTCCAGTGAGCGTTGTTTCTGATAGGGATGCCCGCTTCACTTCCCACTTTTGGGAACATTTTCAGGAAGCGATGGGGACCCAGTTGAATTTTAGCACCGCGTTTCATCCTCAGACAGATGGTCAGTCAGAGAGGACTATACAGACCCTGGAGGACATGTTGAGAGCGTGTGCATTGGATTTTGGAGGCTCCTGGGATGACCATTTGCCACTCGCAGAGTTCGCGTATAATAACAGTTTTCATGCGAGTATCGGGATGGCACCATATGAGGCATTGTATGGGCGTAGATGCCGTTCCCCTATTGGATGGGAAGAGGTTGGTGACAGACAGATCTTTGCTCCCGACTTGGTTAGACAAGCCTCTGAGGACGTCCAATTGATATGTGAGAGGTTACGGACAGCTCAGAGCAGACAAAAGAGTTATGCTGACAAGAGATGGAGACCACTAGAGTTTGAGGTGGGTGAGTCAGTGTTTTTGAAAGTTTCCCCTTCGAAGGGAATTATGAGATTTGGGAAGAAGGGAAAGTTGAGCCCTCGATATATCGGGCCATTTGAGATACTTGATAAGGTGGGAGACAAGGCGTATAGGTTGGCATTGCCCCCAGAGTTGGCAAGTGTGCATAACGTCTTCCACGTATCCATGTTGAGGAAGTATCACCCGGACCCGGCACATGTGATAAGATATGAGCCTTTGGAGCTCAATGAGGGTATGACCTATGTTGAGAAGCCAGTTCGGGTATTAGACAGAAAAGAGAAAGTGTTGAGGACAAAGACAATTCCCTTGGTGAAGATACTTTGGCAACATCACACTGTGGAAGAAGCCACATGGGAATTGGAGAATTTGATGCGGGAGAGGTATCCCGAGTTGTTCACAGAATAATTGGTTCCAATTTGGAGGACCAAATTTTCTAAGTGGGGGAGAATGTGAGACCCCGTATATGTATAAGGGTATATATGCACATAGAAGTGTAAATAGAGTTGTACTATGAATTCATGAGTGAAGTATATGTGATGTAAGTCCACAAGTAATGTACACACTTGTAATGAGAGTGATAATCGTACATACAAGTTTCATTATATATGAATGTGTAGTAATGGACTTAAACATGTGGAGAATGTGTGTAGAATGGATTTTGAATAGCTTGGTAAAATGGAAGTATAATGGCATAAGATGTGCATTTCCATTTTAGTTTACAATAAGTACCATTGGTCATACAAAGATCCTACACAAATTTTAATGTGTATGAAGTGAGGATGGATGTCATCTTCAAGTCTCAAAGATGAATGAATGAGGAAATGATCATGGTAGCAAATTTAGGATGTTTGGTAAGTGTTGTTGCAGAGGAAATCTGGAAATTTTGAAGGGCAGATCGATCTCATGGGATGAGAGATCGATCTGGAAGAGCCAGAATGCTCTTATTTGGGCGAAAGAATAGAACAGATCGATCTCCAATGGACCAGATCGATCTCCTTAGCTCTCTGTTTGGGAGCAGATCGATCTCATGCCTCGACAGATCGATCTCATGCCTCCACAGATCGATCTCATGCTTCGACAGATCGATCTCAGGCTTAAAAATGCCGTGAAAAAGAGGGATTTTAAGGGACCAGATCGATCTCCTCTTGGACCAGATCGATCTCCTCAAGTTATTTCTATATAAGGAGTGCTGGAAATCAGAAAATTTCGGGAAAAACACAAACCTTTCACTTTCAACCCAAAAACCTAACATTTTCTCTCTCAAAAATCAGCCATTTTCAGTGAGGTTTGAAGAGAGACCATTAGAGACAAAGTTGTTCCTATCAAAGAGAAGAACAACATAGTTTGAAAGCAATTTCCCATTGTTGATATTGAAGGATTTAAGGGCATTGCCATTGGAGCAAGAAGAGAAATCAAATTGGGTAAGATTCTAACACTCCAACTATGGAACATTGTTTATTTAGTGATTTTGGAGTTGTTGGCATGAGTATAGATGGTTGGAAACTATCTAAATGCATTGGAATGATTTTGACCTAGAAATGGTTTAGTGTGAGAAAGTGAAATTGATTGAGATTAATGAGAAATGGGATGTCTAGAGGTAACAATAGTGTTATGGGTATGATTTTAAGATGTTGTTGGTGGATAAATTGTGAGGTTTGCCTAAAAGAGGTAAAATGAGGGTTAAGGCATTTGTAAAATGCATAAGTAAATAATGTTGACTAGTGAGGTCAACTAATGGGTTAAATACGTTAACTCAATCGATTTAATGAATGAATCGCAGCTTCCGAGGATACGCCGAGGTGAGTTGAGCCAAGAGCGTGAGAAGCTAAAAGAGGAAAGGAGTCACACCAAGTAAATCAAGGTAAGGGAATTGTGTGGACTCTTAGAGATATTGTGCGCAATTTGGGCGCATAAATGTTTTGCTAGAATGCATGAGATTAGGAAATGTTGTTGTTGGGTGATTGAAGGGTAAAAGTTGGGAGTTTGAGAAATGTGCATGAAAACAAAAGCATATTGCTTTGAAAATCATGTTTTATTGCTTTTTAGCAAATGATTGGTAGGTTGGCTAACATTGAAATGATTTGCAAAAGAAATGAGTTTGTTTTGGTTTTGATAACCACATTTTGCAAGTTTTGAGCCACCTACATGATTTCGTGAGTATGGAAGAGTGCAAGAGGCACTAGTTTTCACATGGATTTCATATTGTTTTGGCATTGTGCTTTGAGTTTGTCTCGCACTGGATGCCCATCTTGCATGATTGCCATGTTTGGAGCTTCGAGTAGACTTGGTGTCACATCGATTAAATAGGCTCACACGTGCATTGTTTTGAGACATGGCATGTTAAAACAACCTGATGAGCCCGAACGAGGGATAAGGGTTGGAGATCCGCCTGATGAGCCCGAACGAGGGATAAGGGTTGGAGGAACAGCTGATGAGCCCGAACGAGGGATAAGGCTGGGGGTCCACGGAGTACGTTGTACCGTGCATGTAGCATGGAGTACATTGTACCGTGTTGTGATGTGATGTGCCGTCTTCGGACGAGATCTGCTATGGACCGACGGGTAGGATTTGACCCACCTCCCGTGTGGAAGCAGATGGTGGTGATATCCCGCACACCTGATCCGTGTAGCCGGTATCACAGGTTATGTACATAGGCCTTGAGGTTATTACCTATTGTTGAAACTGCCTATCTCACATGTTTAATGCTATTTGAGAATAAATCCATGTTTGAAGTGATTGTGGTCAGGAAAGCCCGAGGGAATGGGCTGGGACCTGACGTTGAATTGATTTGTTAATGGTTTTAAAGTGCACGGATGCATGATGTTTAATGCCATGCTATTTGAGAAAAATGCATGATGGGTAATGCCATGCTTTTATTGTGAATTATGCATGATGATTTATACCATGCTTTGAGTTGATATGTGCACTGAATTTTAATAGCATGAATGCTTTACATACCATTAACACAATCATACACTCATGTTTTGAGATAAACAATGAATAAAATGCTTTGAGCATGGCATCACGATCACGTAGATAGTACAGTATCTACTTGTTCGCATGATTTCCTTACTGAGCGTGTGGTTTGCTCACCCCCCTTATTTTCCCCCTCTCTACAGAGATTTGAGTATAGATTGAGCGTGACTGGAGGCGTTTCCCTTTTTGGTAATCCGCTGCATCCCATCGCTAAAGGTATACACACTTTGATTATTTTGTATCTAAACTAGACATAGCACAGTAGCATTTTGTATGTAACTACTGGGGATGTAAAACAATGTAAAACAATGTAAACACATGTAACAACTCTGATATATTTATATACAAGTGTTTACTCATGAATAATGTTTAAATTAAATTGGTATGGTAGAGTGAGTTAGACGTCGACACACAGCCCAACTGTTGAAAGTGTGGTTGTTCACGATCAAGGAAGGATGATTAATAATCGATGCATGAAAATGCGAAAAATTTGTACGTATTTTGGTAAGTTGAGGGTCGTGACACATAGTCCTTCAGGAGTTCGAGCCATTTCCTCTGTCTCATATTCAGCTCTTTCTGCGAGAACAGGTACTTAAGGCTCTTATGATCTGTGAACACCTGAAATTTCTCACCATAGAGATAGTGGCGCCATATTTTCAAAGCAAATACTACTGCCGCCAACTCCAAATCATGTGTCGGGTAGTTCCTCTCATGATCTTTCAACTGTCTAGATCCATAGGCAACTACCTTCCCATCCTGCATAAGCACACAGCCCAGTCCCTGGTGTGATGCATCCGTATACACCGAGAATCCTCCTGAGCTGGTAGGAAGCGTGAGAACTGGAGCAGTCGTCAATCGACGCTTAAGCTCCTCAAAACTCCTCTCACATGCCTCATCCCATGTAAACTTAACATCTTTACGCTTGAGGCGCGTCAACGGAGCAGCTAGTCTGGAGAAACCCTCTACAAATCTCCGATAATACCCTGCCAATCCCAGGAAACTCCTGATCTCAGTTACTGTCTTGGGCTGTTCCCACTGTACAACTGCCTCTATCTTGGATGGATCCACTGATACCCCATCCTTAGACACAACATGCCCCAGAAACGAGATCTGTTCCAACCAAAAGTTACACTTGCTGAGTTTGGCATACAATTCTCTCTCTCGGAGGGTCTGCAGAACTATCCTCAAGTGCTCCTCATGATCTTTCCTGGACTTGGAATACACCAAAATATCATCTATGAAAACAATCACAAACTTGTCCAGTTATGGCTTGAATATGTCATTCATCAATGCCATAAATGCTGCGGGAGCATTCGTCAATCCGAATGGCATCACCAAAAACTCGTAGTGGCCATAACGGGTACGAAATGCTGTCTTGGGTATATCTCCACTCCTGATCCTCAATTGATGATACCCTGACCGCAGATCTATCTTAGAAAATACTTCGGCTCCCTGGAGCTGATCCAACAAATCATCGATTCTTGGAAGGGGGTACTTGTTCTTAATGGTGGCCTTATTCAACAACCGATAATCTATACATAGTCGGAGGCTTCCATCCTTCTTCCTTACAAATAGAACCGGTGCTCCCCAAGGTGAGACACTCGGTCTAACAAACCCCTTCTCTAACAACTCTTGCAGCTGTTTCTTCAGCTCTTCCAATTCTATCGGAGCCATTCTATAGGGTGGTTTCGATATCGGCTCTGTACCAGGCACTAACTCAATGCAAAATTCCATTTCCCTTTCAGGTGGTAGTCCTGGTAATTCATCCGGAAAGACATCAGGGTAATCCGTAATTACGGGTATGTCCTTCAATTCCGGGTGTGCCTCATCTATATCGACCACATAGGCAATGAACCCTTCACAATATCCTCTCCATCGTTAGTAACATAAACCACCACTCCACATTCAATATTTATCATGAACAATAAAGTTATCTCTCAAGCAATATGAATTTAAAATCATACTCCTTTTATTTACAACAAACATGCTAGTTTCATATCATTTCTTTTTATCAAAGTTTACAATAAGATTGTCTAATCCTGAAAACATCAATGTTTTGGCATGACAATCCATCACAACACGATTGGTAGCCAACCAATCCATTCCCAAAATTACATCAAAATCATTCATATTCAATAAAATCAGATTGGCTATCATTTCCTTCCCCTCTATCTTTATCTTACAATCTCTACATACATGCTCAGTCAATTGACTATCATTCATGGGTGTGGAAATCATCAACATTTTATCCAATAATGTTGGTCTCACATATTTCAACAATTTATGTGCAAAGGAAGGTGATATGAAAGAATGCGTGGCACCAGGATCAAATAATAACAATGCTTCTAAATCAAAGACTCGGATGGTACCTTTAATCACATCTGTCGAAGCATCTGCGGTGTCCTGATCCAGTGCATGAACTCTTCCTCTGCTCACACCCGCGGCTTGTTTCCCTTTCTCCTCAGCTGTAGCCCTCCTTCTCGGGGCTGCTGTCTCAACTGGAGCTCCCTCTGGCTCCTTGCCCTTCCGTGGGGCAACCTCAATTGTCTCAGTGCAGTACCTCGATATATGTCCTGGCCTCCCACACCTAAAACACGAAACAGGGGGCACCTGACATGGCCTAGTCCCATGGTACCTCCCACATCTCCTACACTGGTCCGTGGTAGGTCGTGGTCCTCCAATAGTTATACCCCTCGGCGCTGTCAAGGCTGGGTATACGGGAGGTCTGGCAGCTCTCTCCTGCACCTCCTCAATCTTAGGCCTCTTCTCGAAAAACCTTTGGCCACCTCTCTTGGCCACTCTTCCAAACCCGGATCTCTTCCGGTCTCTGTCCTTCCTGACACTGATCCTTCCAAGCTCGGAGGCATTTCGCTCAAAGTCTTGCTCACATAACTGAGCCTTATGTACAGCCTCCTCATAAGTCACAATGTCGAAGGGAGCTAGCTTAGTCCGGATGGCCAATCTCAATCCATCCATGAACTTCTGAATCTTTCGGGTCTCACTACCCATCGTGTCCGGGTCATATCTCCCCAAGGACATAAACTTGGACTCATACTCGTCCACAGTACGGTTCCCCTGAACCAAATTCATAAATTCCATCCGCAGTTTCCTCTGTGCGGTAGCTGGGATGTACTGTCTCCTGAAGGCCTCTAGAAATATCTCCCACGAGATCTCAGAGTGTCTGGCCCTCAAAATAACCTCGGTAGACCTCCACCAATGCTCGGCCTCGCCTTTCATCATAAATACGGCAAAGGCTACCTTTTCAGCTGAAGTGCATCGGAAAAACCTATATAGTTTCTCCATCTCATACACCCAATCCTCCGTAATCACTGGGTCCTTCACCCCTCTAAACACTGGGGGTTTCAGCGCTTGAAACTCTCGCAACCTGCTCAAGTCACAGTCATAACCCACATCACTACCGCTCTGTTGTGGAGCGATAGGAGAATCTGTATCCTGGGCTGGAGGTGGTGTAACTGTAGCTGTCTCAGCAGCATGAGGTCTCTCCGCCTCTGCAGCTGCCTGTTCAGTAGTAGGCTGTGCTGCGGGACCTCGTCTATCACCGGCACCCAATGCCTGCGTGACTATCTCCACCAGACTCTCAATACTCCGCTCTAACCTAGCGAAGCGAGCCTCAGTATCACCTGCTCTCTCAGCAGGGTTCTGTGGAGCCTGCTCAGTCTGTGGCTCCGCACGGCTCTCAGGCCTACCTCTACGGCCTCTAGCACGTGCTCTCGCCCCTCTACCTTTGCGTGTGACTGGCATAGTGCCTAACTCCCTGTATTATAATAATTCATTAAGCTCAATCCATCACGGTATACACAGTTATATCTAAACAAAAGCACAGTACTACGGGGATGTACTTTCCTACATTTTATTAATGACTCACATCAGGCCAACACAGCTCTGATACCAATCTCTGTCACGACCCAATTCCATTCTCTTTAACCGAAAATCACTGAAAATTTTTTCGCGTTTTACTGTTACCTTACCCGGTCGTGAACAAACTCACCACACACTGTTGGGCTGTGAGTCAATAATAAACTCCACATCTCATTCATTCTCAATTAATTAAAATGATGTCATACATGTGCATTTAATCGTGTACTTATACGAATACATGTTTTACTGACATCTACATCCCCCATAAGTACAACTCAAAAGAATACTGTGCTTTTACATTGTTTAGATACAAAAAGAATCACTGTGTATATATACCTCTTAGCGATGGAGATGCAGCGGAGTCCAAAATAATACGTCTCAGTCCTCACTGGGCTACTATGCACGCTCTGTAGGGGGAAAATAGAGTGGGATGAGCAACCACACGCTCAGTAAGGCAATAATGCAAGCATGGTAGATAACTACTCTATCTACATGCTGATAGTGTTATGCATAAATCATTTATGGTAGGAGCATGAGGAATAAAACTATGCCATATGAGTATACATATATATATATCATGTATCAAAGTCATGTAAAATTGGCATATAAAACATGGTAAAACATCATGTATAAATCATCTCATGCTTGATCTTATTTCAATTCATAAAAAGGGCAATTCATTAAGAAACCTCCTTTCTAAAACCCACGTCATAAACTCTTTCTCATCACATACATCACATCACATCAATTCACAACCACAACCTCATTTTCATTTCACAATTCAAATCCACGAGGCTCGACCCCTCCTTCGGGTCTACCTTAAACAATCACAATCACACTTAGAGATTTAAAATCATGTGGTAGTAAGTAATTCAAGCAAGGAGACAGGTTACTATATCTCAAGTGACTACATTGGCCAATCATCACATATCGTCCCAGACCACACGGATTCCTGTATGCGGGGTATCATGCTGGCACGAAGGTGGGTTAGTTCTCCGCCAGACTTTCTCAATCAAGTAACCACCACGCGGTACATCGTACTCCATGTGATATACACGGTACATCGTACTCCGCGGACCCATAACATGGTTGGGGGTGCCTGCCATAGGTCTTATCTAACCTTTATAGTCTCGAAAGCGCGTGGGAGTAACCTCAATACCAGGTCCTAGCCCCTCATGGCCTTGCTCGCCCCTGTTGGGTTCCCTGATCCAGGTCCTAGCCCCTCACCCTCACCTCACCTAAGAGGTCTGTCAGGCCTATTGGGTTCCCTGGATGGATTATGTCAGGTCCTAGCCCCTCACCCTCACCCCACCTAAGAGGTCTGTCAGGCCTGTTGGGTTCCCTGAGTTAATCCGTATATCTCACCACGGCCTCATACATACCACAGTGTGAAAACCAGCGTGAGCTACGCTCTAGCGCGAATTCATGCATCAAAACCAATCACTTCGTACGAGCAATGCTCTGGTACGGCATTTATGCATAAAATATGAAGAAAACTTGTACGAGCATAGCTCCAGTACAGTTATATGCATAAGAAAAACCACTCAAATCCACGTACGAGCATAAGCTCCGTACGGTTTATAAACATCATCACAATTAAATTTCAAAGCGAGAGCTAAGCTCAAGCACGTTTCACACAAGTGAAAACATAGAAATCCAGCGCGAGCGAAGCTCTAGCGCGATTTATGTCATACCAATGTGATAGGCGGCTCATATACAATTTATCAATCCCGGCAATTCGGGTTTAGCACTCACAAATGCTTTTTCACAACAACAATACAATAGTAGCCGACCTATCTACAAGCTTGCTTAAAACCAAGCAAATTCGTTTTGAAAAGCATCAAAACATTAGATTTATGCAATTATTAGCCTTACTATCCCATTTCATAAAATCCACTTCAAATCCAAAATCACGCATTTACTCATCATCATTCACGAATACCACCAACATTTATTTGAGCAATCATGCATATCATAAAAACACCCGATATTCACCCACAAGTTCAAAGTACGAGCAGCTACCTCTATATACTCACAAAATTCCCTTACCTGGAATCGCGATGCGTGATTCCACTTCCTTAAGCTGCTTTCTCGTACGTTTCGGTTCGCCTTCAACGAACTCTTTGGGACTGCACAAAATCGTATCCCGCATTATATTCGATCCATATATTGCAACCCTTGTGCTTGCTATAGTCAATTTAATCGATAGCCTCTATTAAAGCTTATTTGGCCTCGTTTCATTACTTTACCCATAGCTCAAGTCTATGGACCTTCTTAGGCCTATTAACCTATTCAAAGTCGATATCAAATCGACATAAAGCTCATAGCGTTCATATTCCATGAATCCCCTCACTATGGCATTTATCAATTATATACATACCCATTTCCACATTTCTTCCAAACTCACAATGTAATCTCATTTAACCATTTAAAATCATAAACATTACCCCAATAACAGCTTTAGCATGCCATAATTCATAGGCTCATTTAATCCCACATATCCTCACATTATACCCATTTTAGATTTCTAGGTCACACCAATTTCACTACATTCCTAGGTAGTTTATCCATCAATACTCATATCAAACAACTCTAAAATCAATTAAATAGCTAATGCATTTGGATTGGAGTGTTAGAATCTTACCAATATGATTTCTCTTCTTGCTCCAAATGGTAATGTCCTTAACTCCTTCAATTCCAAAGATGGGAAGATGCCCTCTCACTATGTTGTTCTTCTCTTTGATAGGAACAACTTTGCCTCTAATGATCTCTCTCCAAATCTCACTGAAAATGGCTGATTTTAGAGAGGGAAAGTTAGGTTTTTGGGTTGAAAATGGGAGGTTAATATGTTTTTCTGAGATTTCCAGATTTTCAGATCTCCTTATATAGAAATAGCTTGGGGAGATCGATCTGGTCCAAGAGGAGATCGATCTGGTCCTTTAAAATCCCTCTTTTTCACGGCATTTTTAAGCCCGAGATCGATCTGTCGGAGCAATGAGATCGATCTGTCTAGGCATGAGATCGATCTATCGAAGCATGAGATCGATCTGCTCCCAAACAGAGAGCTAAGGAGATCGATCTGGTGCTTGGGGATCGATCTTTCCACTACAGAATGCTTGGCAGATCGATCTGGCTCCATTGGAGATCGATCTGCTCTATTCTTTCGCCCAAATAAGAGCATTCTGGCTCTTCCAGATCGATCTCTCATCCTATGAGATCGATCTGGACCTCATGTTTTTCCAACTTTCCTGCAGTTTCTTTGCTGCAACTCATACCCACACATCCTTAATCTATTGCCATGGCCATTTTCTCATCCATCCACCTTGATAACTTAAAAATGGCATCCATTCATACCTTATGCACATTGAAACTTGTGTGCATTCATTGTATGTTCAAAGGTATGCTACATAAAACCAAATGGAAGCATAACTCCATTCCATTTTACCACACTACTCATCTTGAGTCTCAATCACACCATCACTTGCTATAACTCATTTCTTCGTATTCATACTCAATGAAACTTGTATGTACGTTACAATTTATCTTACACATACATACATTGAATCCATGGACTTACATCAATCATACATTACATTACAAGTCCATTCATATTATTTGATCCAATTACACACATTACCCTTATACATATACGGGGTCTTACAGATCTGCTTCCAACCCGAGAGCTAAAGAGATCGATCTGATTCCCTTGGAGATCGATCTGCTCCATTCCATTACTCACATAAGAGCATTCTGGCTCTTCCAGATCGATCTCTCATCCAATGAGATCGATCTGGCCTCCATATTTCTAGATTTTCTACAGTTTTTCTGCAACAACTTCATTCAAAACTTCCTCAATTTACCTCCATAGTCCTTTCCTCATTCATCCCTCCTTGAGACTTAAAAATGTCATCCAATCACACTTAGTACATATTAAAACTTGTGGGAAAATCTTTGTATAACCAAATATACACGATATTACCTGAATGGAAATATACGCTTATGTAAATCTTTCCTTCCATTTTACCACACTACTCTTATTCCATTTCAATCACATTCTTCTCGTATTTAAGTTCATTTCTTCATACTCATTCATAACGCAACTTGTACGTACAATCACGACTCTTATTACAAGTGCGTACATAATCTTATGAACTTACATTGCATATACTTTGTATTACGAATGTATTATCATACTCATGATTTCATTTACATTTCTATGTTCCTATATACAGCTACACATATACGGGGTCTCACACATAGCATATACATGCATGTACTTATGAATTTAATGGTCTTACACGCATGATATCTATTATTGTATGCAAACTCAGCAAGGGGTAGGTGATTATCCCATGATCCCTTAAAATCCATCATACACGCTCTCGACATGTCCTCCAAGGTCTGTATAGTCCGTTCGGACTGACCATCAGTTTGAGGATGATAGGCGGTACTGAAACTCAATCGACATCCCATGGCCTCCTAAAAATGAGTCCAAAATCTGGAGGTGAATCGGGAATCTCTATCAGAGGTAACAGTCACTAGAGCCCCATGTAGTCTAGCTATCTCTCTAACATATAACTCAGCTAATGTACTCAATGTATCTGTGCTCTTGATGGTAAGGAAGTGGGCACTCTTTGTTAATCTATCACCTATCACCCATAATGAATCATGACCTCTTTGGGTCCTCGATAATCCCATGATAAAGTCCATGGTGATATGCTCCTATTTCCATATAGGCACAGGTAAAAGCTTAAGTAATCCTTCGAGATTTTGGTGCTCAGCTTTCACTTGTTGACATACCAAACATTTGGCCACGTATTCTGCCACGTCTCGTTTCATACCACTCCACCAATACACCTACCCTCCTCAGATCCTGATACATTTTGGTACTTTCTGGGTGCATGGTGTACTGCGAGTAGTGAGACTCTTTCAGTATTTGTTGCTTTAGGGTATCATCATTCAGAACACAAACTCGACCTTTAAACCTCAATAACCCATCGTCACTGACCATAAAATCTGACTGTGATTTCTGTTCAGCTTGGCTAATCGTATCTAATAGCCTCTGATCATTTCACTGCTCGGTTCTACTCTGATCCATAATATCGGGCTCTATCCGCAGGCTAGCCATAAATCCAACTTCTGTTTCCTCAACTTTGATTCTGAGTCCGATGAACTATTCTAATAAGTCTCATTCCTTAATTATCATAGCAGATATCATACTCTTCCTGCTTAGGGCATCAGTAACTACGTTTCACCTTCCCTTGATGGTAGAGTATTTTGTAATCATAATCTTTAAGGAGTTCCATCCATCTCCTTTGTCTTATCTTTTGGTTGAATATATATCTTAGACTCTTGTGGTCAGTAAATATCAGAAACATTTCCCCATATAAGTAATACCTCCAGATCTTCAATGTAAACACCACTACGGCTAACTCCAAATCAGTTGTGGGGTAGTTTCGCTCATGATCCTTCAACTGTCGCGAACCATAAGCGACTACTCTCCCATGCTGCATGAGCACACACCCCAATCCTTATTGAGAGGCATCACTGTACACTGCGAAGCCTCTAGGTCCATTTGAAATACTCAACATAGGTACCATCGTTAATCTCTTCTTTAACTCTTGGAAACTTTGCTTACATTTCTCCAACCATACAAAAGGAATCTCCTTTCGTGTGAGTTTGGTCAAAGGAGCGGTAATCCTGGAAAATCCTTCAACAAACTTTCTATAATATCCAGCAAGTCCTAGAAAACTCCGAATCTCTGTAACTGTCCTCGGTCTCTCCTGATTAAATACAACTTCTATCTTAGACGGATCAACTGACACTCCGTTTTTAGATACAATATAACCAAGGAAGTCTATTTCATCTAGCCAAAACTCACTCTTACTGATCTTTCCATAAAGCTGCTTATCCATGAGTACTTACAACACAATATTCAAATGCTGTGCATGTTCCTCATGAGACCGAGAATACACAAGGATATCATCAATGAAGACTATCACAAACTGATCTAGATAGTCTCTAAAAACCTTATTCATCAAGCTCATAAAAGCAGCAGGGGCATTCCTCAAACCAAAAGGCATTACGAAGAACTCGTAGTGGCCATATCTAGTTTTGAAGGCTGTTTTCGGAATATCCTCTTTCCTGATTCTCAACTGGTGATAGCCCGATCTTAAATCAATCTTAGAAAAGATAAAAGCCCCTTTCAGCTGGTCAAACAAATCATCTATCCTTAGTTGGGGGTACTTGTTCTTCACCGTAGCCTTGTTTAACAATCTGTAGTCTATACATAGTCTCAGGCAACCATCCTTCTTCTTTACAAACAACACTGGAGCTCCCCATGGCGACACACTAGGCCTAATAAAACCTTGGTCAAGCAGTTCTTGTAACTGTTTCTTTAACTCTTCCAATTCGACCAACGCCATCCTATAAGGAGGTTTGGAGATCGGCTGAGTATCTGGCACTAAATCGATAGTGAACTCCAGCTCTCTCTCTCGTGGTAAGCCAGGCAATTCATCTGGGAATACATTCGAAAACTCACATACTATCGGTATGTCCTCTATCCTCGGATGTTCTCGACTCATATCAGAGATGAGTGCGATGTAACCTTCACATCAATAATTCAATTAGTATTTATAGCGATATAATCATCTCTTAACATTTCATAACAAACTTCACACGTCTTTATTCTTTAATCATTCAAACATACACTAAACTTTTCAGGTAGGGAGAAAGTTACACTCTTAGTGTAGCAGTCTAGACTCACACGATTGGCCGCTAGCCAATCCATTCCTAAAATCACATCGAAACCATACATGTTTAACATCACTAGATCTGCTAACATCACCTTATGGTATGATCTAAACGTATTGTCCGCAAGTGCATGAGTCGTACAAGTAATAATGAGATTTGAGTCTCAAGTTATCATCCCACAGAGAAGTTGATTAGCTTAATTAACTACCAGTTAATCTTACCCTAAGTATATCCTAGCAATTGGGTGATCTACTATGCTAATTAAAATTACTGGAAAATAATATAATAATAAAAACTATAAACTAAATAATAAAACCGAGCTAAAAGTTACTTACAGAACTTCACGCAATTCAAAGCAAATAACCTACAAAAGAAAATTAAAATAGTTAAAATGAGTTAACGCAAATAAAATACAAATATGAAAATAAAGAAATAAAATTAATTAAACTAAAATTAAACAAACCTAAAATAAAATGTGCATGCAAATTAATCTGATTAATAAAAATTACAATTTAAACTAACCTAAAATCTAATAAAATAAAATCCTAGAAAATTAAGAGAAATAACCACAAATCTAAATGTCTAAACTAATGAATCTAAAATTAATCCTAATTATATCTAAATACTAACTTAACAATAGAATCTAACTAATGCATGTAACAAATTTAATCTAAATTAATTATAAATGTAACCCTTAAAACACTTAACTAATTTTAAATCCTAAAACATAAAATATAAAATTAACTATTAACTAAAAATTAAGACTAAAAATTAAATTAAAAAACTAAAACACTAGAACTAATCTAAATTGACAACTAATAAAAGGAGCAATCAAACTAATAAAAGTGCAATAAACATCAACTTGTAAAGAGGAAATAGCCAAACGTGGCCTTAGACAACATCAAAAACCAAGTGGTCCCGATACTGTCACTGTACACGTCTTCTTTGTTTCATTTTCATTTTTCACCAAGAGATGTCCAGGTGCTACTCTGCTGCACACATCCTCTACACTCTGCTCTCGGTTCTGTCCATGTGATGCCAACGGTACTGTCCTCGACCTGCTTCAGCTGCTGTTCGTCTTGCCTGCTACGCTGCTTCTGTTCGACTGTTGCTCCAGGCGTTGCTCTAGGTATGCTCCAGGTTGCTCTCGGTTCACGGTTCTATCCGCTTGCTCCTGCACCCAGGTGCTGCTCACAATTCTATATTGCACTGTCATGGCCACACTGCCCAGCTGCTATCCAGGTGCTATATTTTAACATTTAATAACTAGAAACTGAAGGCCAAAATGGGATTAAAACTGAATATCAGCACATGAAGATAATGAATAGGACATTGATATTGAAACAGAGATAAATAGAGGAAAATGAAGGATACTCCCTACTGCACCATGGACACCGTTATCTGCTCCTCACTACACGACAATGAGTCTACCCAACCTAAAACTGCAAGTGAATGCAAGTGATAGTAACCAGAAACTACTGAGATAACAATGCAGTAATTAAAATGGATTTCGAAAGTAAGAAAATGCAAGAACCATTAATATGGATGCTAATGATTAAATGCAAGTAAGAATCAAATCATGAATTGTATGCAACTAAAAATGAAATAAGGAAAAGAAAGAACAATGATGCATAGCTGAATACAAACTTAAAATCGAAAGGAAATAAAAATCACAACTATAACATCACCCGTGAGCTTCTTCCATTGACAGGGAACTCAACTTTCTCGGATTGCTTCATGTTCTTCTCCAACCATGTTCCACTTTGCTCTTGATGTGGACAAATGCTCAGCATCAATCGACATCTAGGAAACAGAACCACAAGGTAGAAGAATGAATGAAACATTCATGTCACCCGAATGCACCAAAGAAAAGCAACCCGAGAGCTAAAAAAAATATAATGGTTTTTTTCAAATAAAAACATAAGCAATTCTTTTGCAAACCGAGGGCTATAACTGGGAAATGTAAACTATGTAAACTATGTATTAAAACTGAAAAGTAGAAGAAATGAATTTAACAAAATCGAGAAGATCAATGAACAATGGTGGCAAATGGAAAGCTTCTAAAAGTTTAACAATGGTGATAAAAAAAATAAAATTAAAGAGTAAGACAAACGGGAAAGCTTAGAAAAATAAAATGCTAACTTAAAATTACCCTAAAAACTATTCTACCCTAACTTACATCTATTCTACACTACTCATACCCTAAATCACTTACCCTACTCCTACTTCTCCTTCCTACTTAATTTTTTTGAATTGCCATCATATTCTATTTATACACACACTTAGAGGTACAATGGTAATTTTTCCATCATAGATGAGTTGGCATTGTTTGGCCATTTGTCTTCATTTGATTTGCTACAGAGTAGATATTTTCACGTCACCCGTCTTTTTGTCTAATTGGTTGTGCGATGTGGCCCGACGTGTGTCTTCCAGAAGGTTCGCATAGTGTCCGTCGATCTTATCGTTTCGGAGCGAATAAAATACGAACACCTGGCATCACGCGTGTCCAGACGACTGGTGACTCGATCTACAAATTGAAAGTGGTCCAGTCTCTTTTAGCCCATTTTTAGCCCAATTTTGACTGAAACAACTGAGTTTCATCCGAATTTAATTTATCTGCACACAAGATAATTTTAATTAAATAAGGGGATAATTAATAAAATAAATTGGGGATTAAATAAATAATTAGAAAATTAAGCACAAATAATTCTATTAAAAATAGAAATATCACCTTATCTCCCACCTTGGTCTCACAACTCTTACACACCATATCAGTCCTCTGGGACTCACGCATAGGGGTATTTACATGTAGAATATAATCTAAGGATTCATACTTGAAACTCAGTTTACATGTAAATTGTACATCAATAAAAGAATGTGTGGATCATGAATCAAATAACACGTGAGCCTTATGATTACAGATAAGAAGTGTACCTCGTATGGTCTCAAACGAAGTGTCTGCAGTCTCCTTATCCAAAGCAAACACGTCCCTCTGTGATCGACTTCTTGCCCTTATCAACAGTCGTAGCCTGTCTCTGGGGAATCGTCCTCTGTGGCTGCTGTCTAGGAGGCTCTTGAGAATGTGGCTTTTGTGGTTGCAGGCAATGTCTCACTCTGTGACCCACGTCCCCGCATCTATAGCATCCTTGTATGGTTCTGGGATAGCTTCCCTCTTGTGCTCGTCTCAGAGCATCCATAAACTCAGAGATACAGAGCCTTATCAACTGGTCTCTAATGATGGGTCTTAGTCTATACATGAATCGCTCGGTACAGAGCTCCTCATCCTTAAGAGTCTCCAGGTCATACTTCAGTAGGGTGGTGAATCGACTCTCATACTCATCAACCGTCATATTGCCCTAAGCCAAATTTAGGAATTCAACTTGCTTCCTCCAATGGGCGGCTCTTGGCACATACTGAGTTCTAAATGCCGTTTGAAACATCTCCCAGCTAATCACCTCATGGCTAGTTGCCAATATACTCTGAGTAGTGCTCCACCAATCTCGATCTTATCCCTTTAACATATAAGTACCCATAATGACCCTCTCAGCATCAGTGCATCCCAAAAAGTCAAAAATGACTCGCAACTCTGTCAGCCACTCCTCAGCCTCTCCGGGATCTTTCACCCCTCTAAAAGTTGGTGGGTTCATCTTTAGAAAGTCCCTTAATTGACCCTTATCTCTGTCATAAAATTGGGTCTTGTGTGGCGGGAGGCACCGGGTAAGTCTGTAATGGGGGTGCAGGTGGTCCCTGTGGTGGTGGAGGAGTTGACATAGGTGTAGTGCCCGAGGTATTAGCCCTAAAATGTTATGCGAATAGCGCTGCCATTTGCTTGAATCCCTGACGTACGTCGTGCTCTACGAGATTCATTCGAGAGTTAGAACTGTTCGATTGTGGTTCAGGTGGTGGAGGTGGTTGTGCCTGCCTCCCTGAACGTCCTCTTCTCCCCCCTCATATTCTATCTCTTATGTGTCTACGCGTATTCATTAAATATCGACCATAATTTTACTCGTTAAATTCAATTCATTACCAGACAATACATACACTTGGAATGTAATCTACTTATAATTGATCGACACTGACAGTACTAGACACCATTTGCTCTGATACCAAGAAAATCTGTGACAGCCCGAAGATCGGAAAATAAGGCAAATTTAAAATTTTTCTTAATTAAAACTAACAACTCTAGGTGCATTCCTGTACATCATCTTTAAATCACTATCGTTTATACATAAACATTATCCCCAAGATCATACAACTTATACTTAATGAAATCAAACACATAATATCCCAAAAAGAATCAACCCATAAGTCTCAACTCATTTCTTTCATATCAGCCTAATTACATCCCAAAATACTCATCACAAATGTCTGTATTACATCATTGTCTGGATACAAAATGAACTAAATTATACCTTATGCGTCTATAAACGATAGCTTGGGGGGATCTTATCCACCAGCCTATTACACGTACGCGGTAGGCTCAATCTCGCTTACTTCAAATAATTTGGAGGGGGAAGGAAAAAGGGTGAGCTCTCAAAATGCTCGGTAAGGAGGATAAGGGAAGTTATAAAAATCATCATCACAAACATAATATGATGAAAATATTTGAGCATACAAATCGTTATAGAAATAACGATAGAAAACAATGGCATCAACACAATTCACATGATAAAATCACAAATCACATCACATCAAATCTCAATGCGTGATATAAATCGCAATTGTAAAATCACATCCTCATCACAGAAATCGAGACTAAGCATTTATAAAAACTCAAATGAAATCAACGTCATAGGCACATCACATCAATTGAATTCGTCCCTTAGGCGGACATCCCCAAGAGAGGGATTTCGTCGACAATAATACACATGGCCATGATTCGTTGTAGACTTGATCAGAGTCGCACAACCGTCGGTCTTACATGCTATCAAAGCACAGCCTAGTCTTACATGCTATCAAAACAAGGCCACCTATCGCAACTGGAGTAGGGTCATCTCACGTTACCAGGACACCGCAGAAGCATTAACGGATGTGATTAAAGGTACCATCTTAATTTTTGATTTAGAAGCATTTGTGTTATTTGACCTTGGTGCCACGCATTCATTTATATTGCCTTCATTTGCACATAAGTTGTCAAAGCATGTAAAGCCTACATCGTTAGATAGAATGTTTTTGATTTCAACACCTATGAATGATAGTTAGTTGACTAAGTATGTATATAAGGATTGTAGGTTGAAAATAGGGGGAAGGGATATGTCAGTTGATCTTATCTTACTTGATATGAGTGATTTTGATGTAATTTTAGAAATGGGTTGGTTGTCTGCGAACCATGCTGTTTTAGATTGTTATGCTAAAACAGAAATGTTTTCAGGGATACACAACTTTACTGTAAGTTTTTCTGAAAAAAAAAATGAAGGAATATGATTATTGTAATGGGAGAGTATAATTTTAATTCATCATATGTAAGAGATGAATTTGCTTATAAATCATGAATGTTAATATGATGACTATGTTACTAACAGTGGAAAAGGATAATTTGAAGGGTTCATTGCATACGTAGTTGACACAGATAAGGCACGTCTGAAATTGAGAGACATTTCAGTGGTTGCAGAGTTTTTCGATGTCTTCCTGGATGATTTACCAGGCTTACTACCCGACAGAGAGATGAAATTTTGTATAGAGTTGGCACATGGTACAGAGCCGATATCTAAACCACCGTACAGAATGGCTCCAATTGAGTTGGAGGAGCTAAAGAAGGAGTTGCAAAAATTATTAGAGAAGGGGTTTATTAGACCGAGCATCTCACCCTGAGGAGCTCCGATCTTGTTCATGAGGAAGAAAAATGGGAGCCTCCGACTGTGCATAGATTATCGATTATTGAATAAGGTTACCATTAAGAATAAGTATCCCCTTCCACTCATAGATGATCTGTTGGATTAGCTCCAAGGAACGCATGTCTTTTCTAAGGTAGATCTGCGATCTAGGTACCATCAGTTAAGGATACGAAGTGGAGATGTACCCAAGATAACATTTTATACTCGTTATGGTCACTACGAGTTCTTGGTTATGCCATTCGGTTTGACGAATGCCCCCGCAACATTTATGACCTTGATGAATGATGTATTTAAGCCATACCTGGACCAGTTTGTAACAATTTTCATCGATGATATATTAGTTTATTCCAAGTCCAGGGAAGATCACGAGCAGCACTTGAGGATAGTTATGTAGACCCTCTGAGAGAAGGAGTATATGCCAAACTCAGTCAGTGTAACTTTTGGTAGGAGCAAATCTCATTTCTGGGCCATGTTGTGTCGAGGGATAGGGTATCAATGGATCCATCCAAGATTAAGGCAGTTATTCTGTTGGAACAGCCTAAGACAATCACTGAGATCAAGAGTTTTCTAGGATTGGTAGGTTATTATAGGAGATTTGTAGAGAGTTTCTCAAGACTAGCTGCTCCGTTGACACGTCTCAAGCGAAAAGATGTTGAGTTTATGTGACGAGGCATGTGAAAGGAGTTTTCAGGAGCTTAACGTCGATTAACCACTACTCTAATTCTCACCATTCCTACCAGCTCAAGAGGTTTCTCTGTGTATACAGATGCATCACACCAGGGACTGAGTTGTGTACTTATGCAGGATGGGAAGGTAATGACCTATAGATCCAAACAGTTGAAGGATCACGAGAGAAACTACCCGAAACACGATTTAGAGTTGGCGGTCGTAGTATTTGCGCTGAAGATATGGTGCCACTATCTCTATGGTGAGAAATTTTAAGTATTTACGGACCAGAAGAGCCTTAAGTATCTGTTCTCGTAGAAGGAGATGAATATGAGACTAAGAAGATGGCTCGAGCTCCTGAAGGATTACGAATGTAAAATCTTGTACCACCCGGGTAAGGCGAATGTAGTTGCCGATGCCTTAAGCAGGAAACACCTTAGGTTGGTGTCTTATATGATGATTCGGGAACATGAGTTGTTGGAGCAGTTCGTGTCACGCCCTTCCCCCACACGCGACCTACCTTATTCACCACAAATTTTTTGCATTTCACTTACCTCCTCTTTTGTCATCTCTCACATCAAACGTTGGGCTATGATTCGATATTAGTCACCCATTCACACTCATTCATAACATATATAGAATTTAATATTCTTTTATATAATGCAAACTCTTGTACGTTGATACATTTTATTTGTACATATACATCCCGACTGTATGTTTATTTACATAGCTGTGCTTATACATTGTTCAGTACAAAACATCAAGTGTGTATACCTCTAACAAGATGAATCTGCAGCGGATATCAGGGAATGGTAGTCCTCAGCCGTGTCCACCTACTGTGGATGATCTGAAAAAGGGGAAATAATAAGGGGGTGAGCTCATAGCTCAGTAAGGAAATCAGGTAAGCAAGTAGATATCCGCACTATCTACAAAATACAATGCTTGTACCTCGAAATCGTTTCCTTACCCTATCTGTAGCTATAGCATGCATCTCTCTCAGATCATTATGCAATATATATATAGATACAAAACATCAGTTATAAAATTGGAAATATGCTGGTTTAACAACCTCAGCATTATATGCATAAATACTGCATTTCTCTTGAAATTTCATAAATCTCATTAATCATGCTATGCATTTAAATCAAAATCATATGGCATTCAGTTTTCAAAATATGGAAAACTGGGCCTCACCCATCCCTCGGGTTACCCTTTTCATAATTCACAAAACTCACATGTTTATATCATAAAACCATATGATAATTCATTCAAGAATTCAATTAGCAAGAAAGGAGATAGGAGACTACATGTTCTGAGTGTATGATCATAACTCATTTTTCGTGATCCCAGACTACACAGTACGTGCGGGGTCTTACAATTGCTATAATGGGAGATGGGTCAAATCCTAGCCGTCAGCTCACAATTTATTTTTATTGTGTGCTCACGGTACAACGTACTCCATGTGACATACACGGTACACAGTACTCCATAGACCCTATCTCAAGGTAGGATACTCGCCATGAGTCTTAGTCCTCACACCTTGGATATGCCTCGCAGTCAAGATACTCGCCATGAGTCTTAGTCCATATACTACGGGTACACCTCATAGTTAGGATGCTCACCATGAGTCTTAGTCCTCACACATTGGGTTATTTCGATAACCCTCTGCCATATCTCAAAATAATGCTCGTGTGAGCATATATATATATCAGTGCGACACACAGTCAGCACAAGCTCCCAACACGGCTATTTCAGGCTCTTTTCAAAATCAGTACGTGCAAGTAAAACTCCCAACACAACTATATCACATAATGTAACTCTAGTACGAGCAATGCTCCCAGCACTAGGCTATATAAAACTGGAGTATGAGCAAATCTCCTAATACTCTATAATGTATAATATGTGAAACCTGAGTAGAGCAAAGCTCCCAGTACTCTATCATGTAAAACTGAGTATGAGCATAGCTCCCAATACTCTATAATGTATAATATGTGAAAATTGATTACGAACAAAGCTCCCAGTACTCTATCATGTAAAACTGAGTATGAGCATAGAATACTCTATAATGAATCAATCACAATCTGAGTATGAACAATGCTCCCAGTACTCTAATATGCATAAATAGCATTTAAAATGTAGTACGAGTAAACACTCAAGTACTATATGATGCATATCTCAAACCTAGTACTCTAATATGCATAAATAGCATTTAAAATGTAGTACGAGTAAACACTCAAGTACTATATGATGCATATCTCAAAATATAGTGCGAGTAATCTCTTGCACTTATGGTTTTCACACAAAACCTGATAGATGGCTATTCAAATCAAATAAGCACTCAAATGTGCATGTTTTCGCATATAATTGAAAACAATTGCCATTCTATCATGTAACTCATGATTTTTGGTCACAACATGCTTCTAAGGTATTTCACCCTCTTTTTTTTTTTGGATAAAACACACTTATCCTCATTAATCTCAATCATCATAATATGCCTATTCAAGGGATTTCATATAGCATATAATATCAAAATGCTATTTAAAATACGTGGAGCCATCTCTAGCTACTCACGAAATTCCCTTACCTCGGATCACATCAAGTGACCTCTCTTCCTCAGTTTTGCTCACTGTTGCAGTCCGATCAGCTTCAATATGATTCTCCAAAACTGTTATAGTTATTTACATTAGTATATCGTAATATACTCATTTCATTTGTCAAATCTCAACTTAGCACATCATTTTCATGATTTTTTCCAATATGGTATTATACCACATTTTTCACATATCTATATTTATTTCTCCTTATTTCCAATATATGCATTTCATAAGATTACTTTATAATTTTCCATACATGCATATTCTATCATTAAATCCATGCTAACATCACTTCCGCATCATTTTTTCATTTTCATGTCAAAAGCTAGGTCATGCTCATTTTCTATGATTCTTTCATTTCCCACAATTCATATATATACCAATAAACTCATCAACACACCTAGTTTAACATATATCAACTTGGTGCATTAAATCTTACCTAGCTGAGATTTCCTTCCTTTTCCACCAAATTGTATAAATCCTCCTTGCTCTTGAAATCCTTGGTTTCAATCTCTTGTTTCCAAGTATGTTGTTCTCCTCTTTTCCAAGAATAACTTCGTTCAACTATATCTCACTCAAAATTGATCACAAATTGAAGTTTCCTAAGGTAGAAATGCTAGGTTACACTTTTGCTTTTGAATGGAATAGTTTCTCTCGTGCAAACTGAAGTGCAGAAGTCCAATATTTATAGAATTATCTCTGTGAGATCGATCTGCTCTCCAAAGAGATCGATCTGCCCTACACATTTTCCTATTGAAACCGACCTTCCAAACCTAATGAGATCGATTTGTTCCCAAGCATGAGATCGATCTTAACAACACAGAACCTTAAGGAGATCGATTTGCTCTCCAAATGAGATCGATCTTCTCTAAGTCAGTAGCTTAAGGAAATTGATCTGACCCTCTAGGGATTGATTCCTTCTTCACAGGATGCTTAGTAGATCGATCTGGCCCTATTGGAGATCGATCTGCCCCTGTTCCATTGCTCAAACAAGAGCATTTTTTGCTCTTCCAGATCGATCTCTCATCCCATGAGATCGACCTCTCATTCATATTTTTCAAATTTTACAGTAGTAACTTATACCAAACTTCATACATTTTGCTGCCATAGTTATTTTCTCATCCAATCACCTTTAAGTCTTGAGAATGACATCCATTCATACTTTGTATACATTGAAACTTGTATGCATTCATTATATAACCAAAGGTATGCAATACAACACTAAATGGAAGTATAAATATTTATGCACTTATGCAAACTTCATTCCTTTTTACCACACTACCCAAAATTCCTTATCTTCTCATTCATCACATACAAAAGTTCATTTTTTCTTATTCCTACATAATGAATACATCACAACTCATATTACAACTGTGTACATTGAATTTATGGACTTTACATCACTTATGCTTCACATAGCATATACATGTATGTACTTATGAATTTAAGGGTCTTACAGTTCACAAACCTTAGTTTGGATACAGCCCCACCTGATACAGAGAGATTTAATGTTATGGCTAGTTTGAGATTGAAGCAAGAGTTGATTAGTCATATTCGACTGGCTCAGTAGAGTGATCGACAGTGAATCGATTGGTTTAATCAGGTACAGACAGGTGTGTGTACAAATTTTGAGCTGAGTACAAATGGATTGCTAAGGTTCAGGGATATGACATGTGTTCTCGAGCATCCAGAGATCAGGAGATTGATTTTATCAGAGGTTCACTCATTAAGATATACGATACATCCGGGGAGTACCAAGATATATTAGTGTGAGACCCCGTATATGTATAGCTATGTATATAGGAACATGGGAATGTAAATAAAATCATAAGTAAAATGATGTATTGTAATGTGAAGTGTATGCAATGTAAGTTCATAAGATTATGTACGCACTTGTAGTAAGAATTGTGATTATACGTACAAGTTGCATTACGAATGAGTAAGAAGAAATGAATTTGAATACGAGAAGAATGTGATCGAAATGGAATATGAGTAGTATAGTAAAATGGAAGGAAAGATTTACATAAGTGTATATTTCCATTCGAGTAATATCGTATATATTTGGTCATACAAAGATTCTACACAAGTTTTAATGTGTATGTAGTGAGGATGGATCCCATTTTCAAGTCTCAAAGATGAATGAATGAGGAAATGATCATGGTAGTAAATTAAGGGTGTTTGGTAAGGGTTATTGCAGAACAACTGCAAGAAATCTGGAATTTGTGAAGGCCAGATCGATCTCATAGGATGAGAGATCGATCTGGGAGAGCCAGAATGCTCTTATGTGAGAAATGGAAGGGGACAGATCGATCTCCAAAGGAAGCAGATCGATCTCCTTAGCTCTCGGGTTGGGATCAGATCGATCTCCCATAAGACCAGATCGATCTCCTTAAGCTTTTGTTTGACAGCAGATCGATCTCCAGTCTCGACAGATCGATCTCCTACCTTTAAAACGTCTCAGAAAAGAGGGATTTTTGAGGAACAGATCGATCTCCACCCAAGGAAGATCGATCTCATCAAGTCAAAACTATAAATGGGAGCAGTTGGATCATCAGAAATTCGGGACAAAACATTTCCTTTTCACTTCAACTCAAAGAAATCTAGTTTCTCACTCCTAAATCCAGCCATTTTCAGTGAGATTTAAGGAGAGGCTATTAGAGACAAAGTTGTTCACATCAAAGAGAAGAACAACATAGTCTAGAGGCATTTTCCCATTTGAAGGATTGAAGAAATAGAGGGCAATCCTAATTGGAGCAAGAGAAAATCCAATGAGGTAAGTTCTAATGCACAAATCCAAGTACATTGGGTTAGTTAATGATTATAAAGATATTTGGGTGTGCATATTGTGGATAGAATTACCTAAAATGGTATGAAATGACTATAACTTAGAAATAGTCAAGTGTGAGAAAGTGGAGTGTGGGAGTGTTTATGATGAATGAGATATCTTGAGTGGATGAGTATGTTGTGGAAATGGTTTGGAAATGTTGATATTAGGACAAATTGGGAGATTTACCACAAAGGGTAAAAATGTATAATTAAGGCATTGGATAAATGCTTAGTTGAATAAGAGTTAGAAACATTAACTCAAATGTTGATGGATGAATTTCAGTTTCGGATGATACGCCAGAGCAAGTCGAGATGAGAACGCAAGAAGCATAAAGGCGGATAGTTGCACACAAGTAGAACGAGGTAAGGGACTGTGTGTTAGCTATAGAGATGTTCGTACGTAATTACAGCAATTTCGTAGATATATTGCTAGGACTAGTACGAAATTATAAGTTTATGAAATGATGTGGAAATATGAAAAGTACTATGATGTATATATATGTATTGAGAAATGGGATAGGGTAAGGAAATAGCATGATATGCATGTTTTCAATGAAATTCTCAATTTTATATTGTGATTGATGATTGAGAAATGTTGATGATAGGTTGGCTAATTTTACATGTTTTAGCATGAAGAAGCATGCTGTATGAATAAACATGTTTTGAATTTTTAAAAAGAGAAAATAGCCTTCTATCAGTTTTGAGATGTGATTTGGTGTTGAAGCGCTAGCTTACACCTGTTTTAATGCCTTGATGTACCGTGTTGGAGTTTTAACTCGCACGGGGGTTTTGAGAAAGTGCGAGAACTATGCTCATACCTTTTTTGTTGAGTTAAGGTAAACATGGGGGTCTGGGACCCAAGGGGATACCAGCCGACGGCCAATTGAACGGGCTGGGCCTTAACGATAGATCGTACCGCGCTGGAGCTTTGCGTTGACTGTGTGTCATGCTGCTTGCTCGCCTGGTATATGAGACATGGTTTAAGGATAAAAAGTCCATCGGAGTTGGAGTATGGACTTGGGTCCACGGTTGTACGTAGAACAGTGTAGTCACCCGTTGGTATACTATGTACCGTGCTGGGTGCACGTGAGTACGAGTATCGCGTAGATGACACACGACGTATCTTCACCGTGAGTATACGAGGAGATGAGGTGGATTGAGATGAGCCGGAGGATAGGACTGACCCATCCCTCTTCAGGCGAAGTGATACCCTGTGCACACCCGATCAGTGAGGCCTGGGATCACTGACTGTGGCCATAAGTCGTGGATATTTGATTGCCTAAAATTCCATGCCTGTCTCAGAGAATCGAGAAACAGAGACAATCTCAGAAAAAGAAAGAGATTTGTGAAAGAGAATGATTTGAGAAGTGAAAGAGATTTTGTGTTTCAATAAATCTCCGATTTCACATTCGTGCCATGAGGGCACTATTTATGAGCATGTTTTAAATGGAAGTTTGACATTTGATTTACACGAAAATTCTCTTGAGAAATATGAATTTAAATGCATTGTTCGTATGATATTTCCATTTATAACGAAAACATGGTTTTGGTTTATGCATGCATGGGCTATGTAGGTAGTACGATATCTACCTGCTAGCATACATTTCCTTACTGAGCCGTGGTTTGCTCATCCCACTATTTTTCCCCCTCCAGGTACTGAGAAGTAAGAGAGCGGTGGTCTCTAAGTCTTTTGTGTTGAACAGCTCCCACAATCCGCAAAGGTATAAGATTTGTATACACGAATATTTTGTATCTAATATATTGTATCGCACAGTTATATCTTGAAATTGTAATCAGTATTATGGGGATGATATGTAAACACTTGGTATTTATACAATTAATTTTGTGTATTTACACACACACACCTGGGAGTGTGAATTTAAGTTTTAAATATTCCGCTGTAAATAAATAAATTTTTAGTAATTGCATCTTCTCACAGCCCAACCGTAGTAGAGAATGTATGGATAGAAGGGTTCCCGAAAGCGGGGCATGACAGGCTTGGTATCAGAGCATGGTTGGTCTGATGTGAGTTGATGCTTAGGACTAAGAAAACATACATCCCCAAGTTACTATGCGATATTTAGATACAAATGTGTATACGGAGCTGGTAGTAAATTAAATGTTTGTTATAACGCAGGAAAGTTATCAGGCTAGTGAGTTACGCCTGAGAGACACCGCAAGAGGGGAGAGAGCTCGAGAGCTCGAGGGCAAAATGATAGGACTGAGAGGCACAGTAGATCATCCTCTAGTCATGAGCCCCAGGAACAAATAGAGGCTTCTGATCCTCGAATAACTCGATTGGAGGAAGACATGCGCACGATGATGACCATGATGGGTCAGATCATGGCTAGGTTTGAGGGTACACCTGGTACAGTGGGACAGGCTGCACCGAATCCCCCAGCAGCTGCACCTGAACCTGAGAATGTTGCACCTACGCAAGCTGAATCGGCTAGGCCACGGGAACCTCATATTCGACCGGTACCTCCTCTGGTAGCCCCACATCAACATGATGATGAATTGGGGTATGGATATGACTGTGATATGGAGAGATTGAGGCACTTTATGGACTTTAAGCCTCCTTCATTTAGCGGAGTAAAGGATCCGACGGTGGCTGAGGACTGGATCAGTCAAATGGAGAAGTTATTCGACTTCTGTAGATGTTCAGCTACGGAGAGAGTAGCACTTGCGGCCTTTGTATTGAGAGGCGAAGCAGAGCACTGGTGGAAGTCCGTCAGGCCGATGTTAAGAGCTCAAGGAATGGTTATCACTTGGGATATGTTCTTGGACGTTTTCAGAGAGCAATACATCCCAGATACTGCTCGACGGAGACTACAAATGGAATTTCTGAATCTGACTCAAGGGAATCGAACAGTTGATGAGTACGAGTCACGATTCACTTCACTGGGTAGATATGATCCGGACTCGATCAGGAGTGAAGCTGTCAGAGTCCGTAGATTTGTAGATGGACTGAGGCCTTCGATCCGAGCGAAGTTAGCCCCATTTGATGTCGCTACATATAGAGAGGCTGTGCGACGGGCCCAGTTATGTGAGCAAGATCATGACTTGCAGATTTTTGAGTTTAGTTGGGGAAAGGACAAGGGTCCGAGGAAGATGGGAGATGGCAAGAGTGCCAAATTTAGTCGAAAATTCATGAGTAAACGTCGGAGAGAGGTAGATGAGTTCCAGAAAAAGATTGCAGACCTTTTATGCCTCCGACTCAGACACCAGCCAGGGGTATAGTGATTGGTGGACCCCGACCGACTACAGATTAGTGTAGGCTATAGGGTCGATACCATGGTGGTAGGCCATGTCATCTTCAGGGTACCCGATATTTCAGATGTGGTAAATTTGGACATTATGCCAGAGAGTGCCCGGAGATAGTTGAGGCAATTCCACAGAGGGGTAGAGAGCCAGAGAGGGTTCCTACAGTTGCACCTCCTGCAAGAAAGAAAGCCTCGGCTGAAGAAAAAGGAAAACAAGTTGTGGGACAAGGCAGGGTGTATGCGATAGACCAAGCATCGGCTGATACCTCTTCTGAAGTGATAAAAGGTACAATCTTGATTTTCAATCTAGAGGTTATTACTTTGTTTGATTCTGGTGCTACGCATTCCTTCATATCACCTGCATGTGCATCTAAGTTAAAAGGTTTTGTAGAACCCACATACTTGAGTAGAACCTTACTGATAAGTACTCCAATGAGAGTTAGCCAATTAGTTGAACAAGTGTATAAAGATTGTAAAGTGAGGGTAGGAGATAAGTGCATGACAGCCAACTTGATTTTGTTGAATATGTATGACATTGATGTAACTTTGGGAATGGATTGGTTAGCCGCTAATCATGCTGTCATAGACTGTCATTCTAAGACCATTAAGTTTTCTCTACCTGAAGAATGTGTTGTAAGATTTTAAGGGAAGAAATGAAATCTTAAATTTTGTATTAAGTAAAGTACTTTGGTATAAATGGCTTGAGTGTTGTTTTGAAGGTTTTGTTGCTTATGTGGTGGATTTGAACAAAGTACACCCGGATATGGAAGACATCTCAGTGGTCAGAGAATTCCCTGATGTCTTTCCAGACGATCTACCAGGATTGCCACCTGATAGGGAAACGGAATTTGGTATAGACTTGACGCCTGGAACCGAACCAATATCTAAGTCACCATATAGGATGGCTCCAGTTGAGTTAGAGGAATTAAGGAAACAGCTGCAAGAGTTGTTAGAGAAGGGGTTCATAAGACCGAGCGTCTCACCATGGGGAGCCCCGGTATTGTTTGTGAAGAAGAGAGATGGGAGCCTCAGATTGTGTATTGACTATCGGATGTTAAACAAGGCTACCATCAAGAATAAGTACCCCTTGCCACGCATTGACGATTTATTGGATCAACTTCGGGGAGCGCAGATCTTCTCCAAGATAGATCTGAGGTCTGGGTATCATCAATTGAAGATTCGGAAGGAGGATGTGCCCAAGACAGCATTTCGTACTCGCTATGGCCATTACGAATTCTTAGTGATGCCTTTTGGGTTGACCAATGCGCCGGCAGCTTTTATGGCTCTAATGAATGAAGTATTCAAGCCATACCTGGACCAATTCGTAATTATTTTCATTGATGACATATTGGTGTATTCAAGGTCCAGAGAAGAGCATAAGCAGCACTTAAGGATTATTTTGCAAACCCTTCGAGAGAAAAGGTTATATGCCAAGCTTAACAAATGTGACTTTTGGCTAGAACAGATTTCTTTTCTAGGCCATGTTATATCGAAGGATGGGGTGTCAGTAGATCCATCCAAGATTGAGGCAGTTGTTCAGTGGGAACAACCTAGGACAGTCACAGAGATCAGAAGTTTTTTGGGTTTGGCTGGTTACTACAGGAGATTTATAGAAGGTTTCTCTAGATTAGCTGCTCCATTGACACATCTTACGAGGAAAAGTGTGGAGTTTTCATGGGATGAAGCTTGTGAGAGAAGTTTTCAGGAACTTAAGCACAGATTAACTACCGCGCCAGTTCTTGTCATCCCTAACAGTTCAGGGAATTACTCGGTGTATACTGATGCTTCGCATCAAGGACTAGGCTGTGTTTTGATGCAAGATGGAAGGGTAGTAGCTTATGGATCTAGACAGTTGAAGGATCATGAGAAGAACTACCCCACTCACGATTTGGAGTTAGCGGCCGTAGTGTTTGCGTTGAAGATATGGCGCCACTACTTATATGGTGAGAGATTTCAGATCTTTACGGATCATAAGAGTCTGAAATATCTATTCTCACAAAAGGAGTTAAACATGAGACAGAGGAGGTGGTTGGAACTCCTCAAGGACTATGATTGTGAGATCTTGTACCACCCGGGGAAGGCAAATGTGGTTGCCGATGCATTGAGTCGGAAGAGTCTCGGGTTGGTATCACATATGATGGTTAGAGAGCACGAGTTGTTGGAACAATTCACGAACCTTAGTCTGGATATGACCCTACCTGAGATTGGCAGCTATGGGATCATTGCTAGCTTGAGATTAGAACCGGAGTTGATTGAGAGAATCCGACAAGCTCAGCAAATCGATCAATGGTGTATTGTCATGATTAGCCAAATCCGGAAAGGGAAGGGTGCTGATTTTATATTGAGTCCAGATGGAATACTAAGGTTTGGAAATAGAATATGTGTTCCTAAGGATTTAGAGCTGAGAAAGCTGATCTTATCAGAGGCACACTCGTCGAGATACACGATACACCCGGGGAGTGGTAAGATGTATCAAAACCTCCGAAAAGTATATTGGTGGTCTGGAATGAAGAGAGACATAGCTGAGTATGTCGCTAGATGTCTCATTTGTCAGCAAGTAAAAGTCGAACATCAGAAACCAGGAGGACTATTACAACCTCTATCGATACCAACATGGAAGTGGGAGCATGTCACCATGGATTTTGTGATAGGGTTACCGAGAACCCGTAAGAACCATGATGCGATATGGGTGATAGTAGATCGGTTAACGAAATCGGCACATTTCTTAGCCATGAGATCTACTGATACATTGAGTGCACTGGCGAATCTGTATGTGCGAGAAATAGTGAGATTGCATGGAGTCCCAGTGAGTGTTGTTTCGGATAGGGATGCCCACTTCACTTCCCACTTTTGGGGACATTTCCAGGAAGCGATGGGGACCCAGTTGAGTTTTAGCACCGCTTTTCATCCTCAGACAGATGGTCAGTCAGAGAGGACTATACAGACCCTGGAGGATATGTTGAGAGCGTGTGTGCTGGATTTTAGAGGCTCATGGGACGATCACTTGCCATTGATTGAGTTCGCCTACAATAACAGTCATCACTCAAGTATTGGTATGGCCCCTTATGAGGCACTATACGGTCGTAGATGTCGATCGCCCATTGGTTGGGAAGAAGTTGGTGACAGACAATTGCTCGCTCCCGATTTGGTTAAGCAAGCCTCCGAGGATGTTCAGATAATATGCGAGAGGCTGCGAACAGCTCAAAGTCGACAAAAGAGCTATGCTGACAAGAGACGGAGACCACTTGAGTTTGATGTTGGCGAGTCTGTATTTTTTAAAGTGTCTCCTTCTAAGGGAATAATGAGGTTTGGGAAGAAAGGAAAATTAAGTCCTCATTACATTGGTCCCTTCGAGATTTTGGATAGAGTGGGAGAAGGAGCATATAGGCTAGCCTTACCACCTGAGCTAGCAGAAGTCCACAATGTCTTCCACGTTTCTATGCTTCGGAAGTACTACCCGGATCCGACACATGTAATTAATTATGAGCCGTTGGAGCTTAGGAAAGATATGTCGTATGTCGAGAGACCGATCAGGGTGTTGGACAGGAAAGAGAAGGTGTTGCGGAACAAGACGATTTCATTGGTTAAGGTTTTGTGGCAACATCACGCTGTGGAAGAGGCCACATGGGAACTGGAAAGTTTGATGCGGGAAAAGTATCCCGAGTTATTCACAGATTGAATTGGTTCTAATTTAGAGGACTAAATTCTTTAAGTGGGGGAGAATGTGAGACCCCGTATATGTATAGCTATGTATATAGGAACATGGGAATGTAAATAAAATCATAAGTAAAATGATGTATTGTAATGTGAAGTGTATGCAAAGTAAGTTCATAAGATTATGTACGCACTTGTAGTAAGAATTGTGATTATACGTACAAGTTGCATTACGAATGAGTAGGAAGAAATGAATTTGAATACGAGAAGAATGTGATCGAAATGGAATATGAGTAGTATAGTAAAATGGAAGGAAAGATTTACATAAGTGTATATTTCCATTCGAGTAATATCGTATATATTTGGTCATACAAAGATTCTACACAAGTTTTAATGTGTATGTAGTGAGGGTGGATCCCATTTTCAAGTCTCAAAGATGAATGAATGAGGAAATGATCATGGTAGTAAATTAAGGGTGTTTGGTAAGGGTTATTGCAGAACAACTGCAAGAAATCTGAAATTTGTGAAGGCCAGATCGATCTCATAGGATGAGAGATCGATCTGGGAGAGCCAGAATGCTCTTATGTGAGAAATGGAAGGGGACAGATCGATCTCCAAAGGAAGCAGATCGATCTCCTTAGCTCTCGGGTTGGGATCAGATCGATCTCCCATAAGACCAGATCGATCTCCTTAAGCTTCTGTTTGACAGCAAATCGATCTCCAGTCTCGACAGATCGATCTCCTACCTTTAAAACGTCTCAGAAAAGAGGGATTTTTGAGGAACAGATCGATCTCCACCCAAGGAAGATCGATCTCATCAAGTCAAAACTATAAATGGGAGCAGTTGGATCATCAGAAATTCGGGACAAAACATTTCCTTTTCACTTCAACTCAAAGAAATCTAGTTTCTCACTCCTAAATCCAGCCATTTTCAGTGAGATTTAAGGAGAGGCTATTAGAGACAAAGTTGTTCACATCAAAGAGAAGAACAACATAGTCTAGAGGCATTTTCCCATTTGAAGGATTGAAGAAATAGAGGGCAATCCTAATTGGAGCAAGAGAAAATCCAATGAGGTAAGTTCTAATGCACAAATCCAAGTACATTGGGTTAGTTAATGATTATAAAGATATTTGGGTGTGCATATTGTGGATAGAATTACCTAAAATGGTATGAAATGACTATAACTTAGAAATAGTCAAGTGTGAGAAAGTGGAGTGTGGGAGTGTTTATGATGAATGAGATATCTTGAGTGGATGAGTATGTTGTGGAAATGGTTTGGAAATGTTGATATTAGGACAAATTGGGAGATTTACCACAAAGGGTAAAAATGTATAATTAAGGCATTGGATAAATGCTTAGTTGAATAAGAGTTAGAAACATTAACTCAAATGTTGATGGATGAATTTCAGTTTCGGATGATACGCCAGAGCAAGTCGAGATGAGAACGCAAGAAGCATAAAGGCGGATAGTTGCACACAAGTAGAACGAGGTAAGGGACTGTGTGTTAGCTATAGAGATGTTCGTACGTAATTACAGCAATTTCGTAGATATATTGCTAGGACTAGTACGAAATTATAAGTTTATGAAATGATGTGGAAATATGAAAAGTACTATGATGTATATATATGTATTGAGAAATGGGATAGGGTAAGGAAATAGCATGATATGCATGTTTTCAATGAAATTCTCAATTTTATATTGTGATTGATGATTGAGAAATGTTGATGATAGGTTGGCTAATTTTACATGTTTTAGCATGAAGAAGCATGCTGTATGAATAAACATGTTTTGAATTTTTAAAAAGAGAAAATAGCCTTCTATCAGTTTTGAGATGTGATTTGGTGTTGAAGCGCTAGCTTACACCTGTTTTAATGCCTTGATGTACCGTGTTGGAGTTTTAACTCGCACGGGGGTTTTGAGAAAGTGCGAGAACTATGCTCGTACCTATTTTGTTGAGTTAAGGTAAACCTGGGGGTCTGGGACCCAAGGGGATACCAGCCGACGGCCAATTGAACGGGCTGGGCCTTAACGATAGATCGTACCACGCTGGAGCTTTGCGTTGACTGTGTGTCACGCTGCTTGCTCGCCTGGTATATGAGACATGGTTTAAGGATAAAAAGTCCATCGGAGTTGGAGTATGGACTTGGGTCCACGGTTGTACGTAGAACAGTGTAGTCACCCGTTGGTATACTATGTACCGTGCTGGGTGCACGTGAGTACGAGTATCGCGTAGATGACACACGACGTATCTTCACCGTGAGTATACGAGGAGATGAGGTGGATTGAGATGAGCCGGAGGATAGGACTGACCCATCCCCCTTCAGGCGAAGTGATACCCTGTACACACCCGATCAGTGAGGCCTGGGATCACTGACTGTGGCCATAAGTCGTGGATATTTGATTGCCTAAAATTCCATGCCTGTCTCAGAGAATCGAGAAACAGAGACAATCTCAGAAAAAGAAAGAGATTTGTGAAAGAGAATGATTTGAGAAGTGAAAGAGATTTTGTGTTTCAATAAATCTCCGATTTCACATTCGTGCCATGAGGGCACTATTTATGAGCATGTTTTAAATGGAAGTTTGACATTTGATTTACACGAAAATGCTCTTGAGAAATATGAATTTAAATGCATTGTTCGTATGATATTTCCATTTATAACGAAAACATGGTTTTGGTTTATGCATGCATGGGCTATGTAGGTAGTACGATATCTACCTGCTAGCATACATTTCCTTACTGAGCCGTGGTTTGCTCATCCCACTATTTTTCCCCCTCCAGGTACTGAGAAGTAAGAGAGCGGTGGTCTCTAAGTCTTTTGTGTTGAACAGCTCCCACAATCCGCAAAGGTATAAGATTTGTATACACGAATATTTTGTATCTAATATATTGTATCGCACAGTTATATCTTAAAATTGTAATCAGTATTATGGGGATGATATGTAAACACTTGGTATTTATACAATTAATTTTGTGTATTTACACACACACCTGGGAGTGTGAATTTAAGTTTTAAATATTCCGCTGTAAATAAATAAATTTTTAGTAATTGCATCTTCTCACAGCCCAACCGTAGTAGAGAATGTATGGATAGAAGAGTTCCCGAAAGCGGGGCATGACAATTAGAATCTTCGAAAGGTTTATTGGTGGTCTGGAATGAAGAAAGACATTGCTGAGTATATCGCTAGATGTCTCGTCTGTCAGCAAGTAAAAGTAGAGCATTAGAAGTCGACAAGGTTATTACAGCCTCTATTGATATCGACATGGAAGTGAGAGCATGTCACCATGGATTTTGTGATGGGTTTATCGAGGACTCGCAGAGGCCATGATGCCATCTGGGTAATTATTGATCGGTTGACGAATTCAGCCCATTTCTTAGGTATGAGAGCTACCGATACTCTGAGTCAGTTGATGAACTTGTATGTTCGAGAGATACTTCAGCTACATGGTGTTCCAGTGAGCATTATTTCAGATCAGGATGCCCGTTTCACTTCCCAGTTTTGGGAACACTTTCAGTGGGGACCCAGTTGAGTTATAGCACTGCTTTCCATCCTCAGATAGATGGTCAGTTAGAGAGGACTCTATAGACTCTAGAGGATATGTTGAGAACGTGTGTGTTGGATTTTAGAGGCTTATGGGACGATCATTTACCACTAACCGAGTTCGCCTATAATAACCACTATCATACGAGTATCAGGATGGCACCATATGAGGCACTGTATAACCGTAGATGTCGTTCCCCTATTGGATGGGAAGAGGTTAGTGAGAGACAGATTTTTGCTCCCGATTTAGTATAGCAATCCTCTGAGGACGTCCAATTAATTTGTGAAAGGTTACAAATAGCTCAGAGCAGATAATAGAGTTATACTGACAGGAGATAGAGACCACTGGAGTTTAGTATGGGTGAGTCGATATTTTTGAGACTTTCTCCCTCAAAAGGGACTATGAGGTTTGGTAAGAATGAGAAGTTGAGCCTTCGGTATATTGAGCCACTTGAGATACTTGATAGAGTGGGAGATAAGGCCTACAGGCTAGCATTACCACCCGAGTTAGTAAGTGTTCATAACATTTTCCACGTCTCTATGCTTCGAAAGTACAATCTGGATCTGACACGTGTTATTAGATATGAGCCGTTGGAGCTCAGTGAGAACATGTCATATGTCGAGAGACCGATTCACATATTGGATAGGAAAGAGAAGGTGTTAAGGTCGAAGACGATTCCCTTAGTGAGAGTTCATTGGTAATATCACACTCTAGAGGAAGCTACATGGGAGTTAGAGAGTATGATGCAAGAGAAGTACCCGAAGTTGTTCTCAGACTGATTTGGTTCTAATTTGGAGGATCAAATTTCTTTAGAGGGGGAGATTTGTGAGACCCCATGTATGTATGACTTTATTATATATTGATGAAATAATAAGACAGATGATTTTGATCATATATATATGTGAATGAAATTGCAAGGAGAATGCATGAATATTCATGAATACATGTAATGGCTAAATAAGGGCTGAAGTGGCCACAGACTAAACAAATGGAGCTCAAGACATTCAGACTGAATATAAGGATTTAAAACACAAAATGGTAATGTAAGGACTGTGAATTCTGTGTACCCTTTTTGATTCCAAGCAGTACACACAAGTTCTTTAACACGAGAATCATAACAAAAGAATCTTTTCGTACTTTAAGTGTGAATAGGATGCACAATGACTAGTGAAGCAATCAGAGGTAAGTTTTTCCCTTAAAATTCTAGAAAATCTGCAGTTGGAAGCCAGCAGATGAAGGCCAGATCGATCCCCTATTCAAAGCAGATCGATCTCTATTTAATTCTACCTAGAAAGGATTGATCCCCTCTTCAAAAGAGATCGATCCCCATTTGATTCTGCAAAGAGTAGATCGATCTCTCCCCATGAGTAGATCGATCTCCAATTGTTTCTGCCTAGCAAAGATCGATCTCTTCCCAATGAGTAGATCGATCCCACACTCACATACCTGAATATTTTGATAGTTCAAACCAAGGAAAGATCGATCTCTTACCCTAGTAGATCGATCTCACCACACTTATCTTATAAAAACCCGATGGCAAAGCTTCATTCCTCAGAAAATCAAAGCATCCCTCCATTTTTACCTAAAAAGAGCAAGCTTTCTCACTCTAGAATACCACTCCATTCCAAAAAGATTTGAGAAAAAGCTATTTAAGCAAAGTTGTTCCTTGTGATAAGGAGAACAACATAGTTTGGAATCAACATTCAACTTGTTGGATTGAAGGAACAAAAGGGTCTTCCAATTTCAGATAAGAGAAAAGTCAAGCTAGGTGAGTTTTCGATACACCAACTTCAAGTATGTTTATCTATGCATTGTTATGGGTTATTTGGTGTATGTATTGTTGGTTGAAACTACCTAGAGTATGATGAATCCTCTATGACCTAAAAATGGGTTAGTGTGAGCAAGTGAGCTATAGTTTATTTATTGATGAAATGATTATACTATGGTGATAATGATGTTAAATGCATGAATTTAAGATGATTTTGGGAAATCAGTTAATAGGATTTGATGGAGTTATGAAATGTGCATAAGAGGTGTAGGATGAAATGCCTTAGTAAAGGAGAATGATAAACTGAAGGCATTGTGAGCTTAATGTCGGCCTAATACGAATCATGAGACTTGATGAGTCCAATAGATTCTCGAGAAATGAATAGTACAATCGAAATGGACTTAAGAGAAAGTAAGGCCCAATAAGAGAAAAAAAGGGCCCAACAAGTTAAATCGATTGTAGCGAAAGTGAAATGCAGATAAATGAACTGTATGTGATGTGATAAGTAATTTCGTGCAGCTCTGGAGATTTTCTTAGGAGCGAATTGGACTACGCGATCGAGCAGCCCTAAGGAAGTGGAATTACTTGATGTAATTTCAGGTAAGGGAATTTTGTAAGTATCTAGAGGTAGCTGCACATATTTTGAGGGTATTTACAGGGCAATATAATTGGTTAGTTATCTAGAAAAGAAATAATGATTTGTGCGAATGATTTTGGATAAAGATGATTTTGTCTTATAAGTAAATCTTACAAAAAGGGTAGTAAGGCTAATAAATTGCATGAATGTCATGTTTTCATATTTTTATGAAATGCATTGCTTCGATTTAAGGTGGCTATTCGATTTCCATAATTTCATGAAATAACACGAGTCAGGTGCTAACTTTGGTTTTGAGCGTGTTTTGTTGAAATAAAGTCGCCTATCAGAATTATATGAGTTTAATCATGCTGGCGCCTTGCTCGCACTGGTTTTCGATATTTTAACATGCATGAAATGTGCTGGAGCCAAGCTTGCACTATATTTTGAGTTGAGATGCATCCAAGTCATACTGGAGCTTTTTCTCGTATGTGGGCTTACATTTATTTCTTATGCCTATAACCGTACTGGAGTTATGCTCGTACATGATTTAACCATTGTCTATTTTGCATAAAGTCGTACTAGAGCGTTGCACGTACGAGAACTTTTATCGATTATGCATGAAATCGTGCTAGAGCTTTGCTCGCACTGGATGCCTCGTGTAGACTGTGTGTCACACGGATGAGATGCTCACACGAGCCGTGCTGGATGCCTCGTTTAGACTATTAGTCACACAGATGAGATGCTCACACGTGCACTTAAGATTGAGTCGGTTATACATGGTATGAGGTAGATAAGACCTATGATAAGCACCCTCAACCGTGATATGGGTCTACGGAGTACGTTGTACCGTGTATATCACATGGAGTACACTGTACCATAGGTGATTGATGTTGATTTAAAGTCTGGTGGGTAAGATTAACCCACCTCCCATTGCAACATGATACCCCGCGCATCGGGATCTATGTGGTCTGGGATGATAGTGATATAGTTGGCCAACAGAGTCCTCGATTATATAGCGACCACCTGTCTCACATGATATCACATGGTTTTGTATACTAAACACGTTGTGTGTTATCCAGGGTAGACTCGATGGAGGGGTCGAGCTTTTTGGGATGTTTTTAAAGGGATGATATGTTGTTTGTGATGAGTTTTACTATGTTTTCAGAAGGTGTTAAACCCTGAGAGATGGTTTTATGACGAGTTTTACTTATTATGTTGAGTATGAAATCTATGATTTAAGATAAAAATGATGAGTTTTATTATGATGAGCATGAGAGGTTTTACATGATGATTTTCCATGTTTACATGCCTATTTTCATGTTTTCAGTACATGATATATGTATATACTTGTGGCATAGTTTTAACATTACCTCATGCTCTGGATATAAATGATTTTATGCCATGACATTATAAGCATGTAGATAGTATAGTTATCTACCATGCTTGCATCATTGCCTTACTGAGCGTGTGGTTGCTCATCCCCTTCATTTTCCCTCTCTACAGAGCGCACATAGTAGTCTAGTGAGATACAGAGGAGTTGCATCCTGATATCCGTTGCTCTCCATCACCAAGAGGTATACACACTGGTTTCATTTTGTATCTAAACATGTAATAGCACAGTAATCATTTTGAAATGTAATATGAGGGATGTAAATGTTAACAAACATGTATAAGTATAGAACTTAAATTTTCAGATGTTTGTGTTTGCTCTTGAATAATTAAAAGATGGATGGTAAATGGTGAGTAATATTTACTCATAGCCCAACTGTTATTGGTGAGAATTGTTCATAACCAGAAAAGGAAATGAAAAAGCAAAAAATTTGTAGCGATTTTGGGTAAAATGGGTCGTGAAAATTTTGTTATGTTATGAATTAAGAGTTAGAATATTGAAAAATGTTCATAAGTTTTAATTGTTATGATTGATTCTATAAAAGATTTTGTGGGTATATATTCTAAATGCCCTCACTAGACATAACTCGTCCACTTGGGTGACCTAAGGGTTTAAAGGCTTATTGCATATGCTAAATGCAATTGTGATTCGTACGAAAGTGAGTTAGGATTTAAGATTTAGATAAATAGTTAGGCTAGGATTTGCTTGAGGACTAGCAAATACTAAGTGTGGAGGAATTCGATAGATGAAAAAAAAAACGTTAACTTTTGTTTATTTAATAATATTCTCTTAATTATATTTTGTGTTTAAAAGAGCTTGCTAATGTTATCTTATGTTTTAGGTGGCAAAAATAAGTTTTTGAAGAAATCGGAGTTTAAATGACCAAATTTGGAATTTCTGACCAGTCAAGGTAAACTAGTAATTTCTCCATCTTAACCATTTTTATGAAGATGAAGTCTCATGAAAGTTGTAAAGGAATTCTCAAGGTTTCTAGAATGTACAAGATTAAGTGATTTTGAGTTCGTTTGATGGGTCAAACATCCTTGGAAATTCAGCACTAAATCTAGGAAATATTAATATTAGTGGGATTAGCATTACTAGATGGCTATATAAGGATCACTTGTGTAATCAGTTTTGAGACTTTTTGAAGAAATAAAATATAAGTAGAATAGTCTAAAAAGAGGTGAAAAGCTACGAAAACACTTTAAGATATTTAGGAGTTGCGGCAACACAAATATTAAAGTCAAGAAGAATTCTATTGAATGCAAGATTTAGAATTGGGAACAAACTCTCACTAGAGATTAACTTCTTCTTAATTTAGGACTGTAAATGTGACACCCCGAAAATGTAGAAATATGGGCTATTTTTAACTTTATAAATCCTTTGCTCAAGTTGTAATCCTATCAATGCCGATTTCTTAATCCTTTTATTTCGTAAAAATTTCGCCAGCATAACAATGTATTTTTATCCTAACCCTCCTACAAGGTATCAAACGCATTTTATAATCGCAACCAGTTGATTTTAATTTCTTTTTCTTACTCAATAGTACATCTATGCTCATTTCCACACTTTAACATTTTGGAATATACAATATTATGCAAACTGCATAATTGCAACTTTATTTACATTCATATCTACTTAGTTTACATACCAAAAGTTCCTTTACAATAACTGTCTATTCTTTACAAGGTGTCTAGATAGTAAAGTAACAGTATACCTTACTTGTACAAAAATAGCTCCAAAAAAGAGGTCGGGTCCACTCGTCCACGACCACTATACGATAGGTATAATTGGTAAATCACTTAAGATAATCTGG
Source organism: Firmiana major (assembly GCA_033439115.1). Taxonomy (NCBI): domain Eukaryota; kingdom Viridiplantae; phylum Streptophyta; class Magnoliopsida; order Malvales; family Malvaceae; genus Firmiana; species Firmiana major. Next base: position 7,850,382 of record CM065912.1, read on the forward strand.
AAGAGAGAAAGGAAGGGGTGAGCTCTTCAAGCCCAGTAAGACATGCATTTAAAGCAGTCTTAGCAATAAAACATGTAAAAGTAAACATTGTAACATGTAACTTTTAAAATCACCTAGCTCAATTCAGTTTCAAATATCATATAACTTATAAAGCACATAGCATATAACGCATAACATATAAATCACGTAGTACAAAAATCACGTAGCTCATTTGTTTTCAAAATCTTATAAACCACGTAGCATGTAATTCACGTAGCATATAAATCACATAGCTTATAAATCACGTAGCAAACATCACGTAGGTTTACATTTTGCATAGCATAATCGCGTAGTTCATTTCAAAAATCAATTCAAAACATGTAACATATGAAATGTGTAGCTTAAAACTCATTCTTTAAAATCATACGGAGTAATTTCATGGAGACTAGGTAGAGACATAGTAATAAAAGTCATGTTCGCATATATATTTCACGTAAGAATTTTGCGAAGATAGTTCACGTAGACAGTGTACCTATGGCCATGGTAGGGAACTATAAACTGGATTAGGGTCATACAGCGCCCTACGCCACTTAAATAAATGGCAGAAATAAGGCACCGAGTGGCATAAATACCTGACGAGGTTATGCATACGTCATAAGGGACTGAACGTACACCAAATGGCATACGGCACGCACCACGGAGGTTTAGAGTCCACACGGGCCGGACATGACAAATCGCTTTGACTACATGTGGCCTTAGTCTCAAAATAGTACTTTTAAAGCATATTTCAGGTCTATTAACCTGTAAACTCGTAGAAACAACATTTTTGTTTCATTTCATAAATATATGCATCATTTATAAAATTTCATTTTTGTGTAGCAAACCGTATTTCAAAACATGTCATAGGTACTAAAGTACGATTGGAGAGCTCAGAAAATAGGGCTTGTTCTTTGGTTTTCCCGATTTAATGTGAACAGTAACTTTTCGGGTTCGGGAATACATTTTCTATAAATCCAAGCATACTTAATGATTTCATATATCAAACATGGCATTTGAAGTCCCAGTACTACTTTAAAACACATCCCTTACCTTATAGACCTTGGGGCAGCGCACAACCGTCGGGTCTCGAGATTACCTCGATTTACGTGTCAATTTCTCGAGCTACCCAAAACGAATACCAAATCATCACATAATGCTTAATAGCATCTCAAAATATCCAAATATATGTTTAGTTTCATAAATGTTGACCAATTTTAACTTTTTTATCAACTTTTCCCATTTCCTCGGTTTTACCGATTTAAATGTCGGTTTAAGCTAAATTGGCCAATTTGGTTCTCTTAACTTCAAATTCATTACTTAATTTACCTCAATACTCATTCAAGTTCATAAATCATACATACACTTTTCGGTTTTTCTCTACACTAAGCTATAAACCTGACTTTTTCGTTGTAAATTTTAACTGTTAAAAAACACTAAATTCTTCCAAATTTCACCATAATCACTCTAACCTTATGCCAGCCGAAACTATTCTCATCCATAGAAATTAATTCTTTCAATTCCACTTAACTAAAAACCATTCAAAAACACCAAATAACAACATATCTCAAGTTCATCATCATTCATCAATTTTACCTCAACTTTGACCCAGGTTGATGATAATTCTATTAAAATAGAATTATTTATACATAATTTCTTAATTAATTATTTTAATCCCCATATTATTTTATTAATTATCCCCTCATTTTAATTAAAATTCTTATGTTTACAGATAAATTAAATCCGGATGAATTTCTGTTAATTCAGTAGAAATGGACTGAAAATGAGCTAAAAAGGAGACTGGACCACTATCATTTTGTAGCATAAGTCACCACTCTTCTAGACACATGTGACGCAAAGTGTCCATATTTTATTCACCTTAAAAGATAAGATCAAGGGACACCGTGACCACCTCATGGAGAACACAAGCCATGCCACCTTGCATATCCAAGTTGACAAGAAGACAATGACATGGAAATATCTTCTCTAGAAGCCAATGGTGTGAAGAGAAGTGGTCAAACAATGCCAACTCATCTACGATTAAAAATTCCTTATATACTCTCATTTTAATGTGTATAAATAGAACAAGATGAGATATTTTTTGGGAGAGTAGTTTTGTAGAATTTTTAGGGTAACGTTTTTTTTTTTTAGTTGGCAGCTAGGTTTTCTTTCAAGCTTTTTTTTTTTTTTTATTTCTTTTATGTTTTAGGAAGAGCTCTTCACGTTGGTGGAGGTAGCCACCATTGCCTCTTGGTTTGCAAGTTTTCCATTTTTCATTTTTGGCACATTTAAACTTCTTTAATGAAAAGCTTTATTTCCATTTTTTACTAGTTTCATTCACGACTTTTCTTTTTCATTTCCTTTACTGTTGAATCTGGATGGAGGAAGCGGCTGGTGACAGTGGTCAAACCTCTATTTGTTTTCTTATTGCGTTCTGATGTTTTTAAGTTCTGTTTTTATTATAGTATGTTCCGATTTCATATTAGTTTTGATTTAGTTCTATTAGATTTATATTAGAACGAATTTTTTTTTTTTTTTTAGTTTCAACAAATTTATAGTTTTCTTGTTTTCCTTCTATGCTGCTTTTGGTTTCTTTACTGATTTTAAATTTTCTTCATTGTTGTTTGTGTTATTTTCTTCTCAGTTATGCTTTACTTCATTTGTTTTGGTTTTTTTTTTTTTTAAATCCTACACTACTCTTTCTTTTATCTTGATCGTTGCAAACACTGATGCAACATCTCTTGTTTATGTTGCTCCCGTCTTATTCTGTTGCTGGAGCTGAGGTTCATGTCGCTGGACTGGGTTCTTGCGTGATTACCTGAAACGTGTGCAGCTCATATGCTGCACTTGAAGTTACTTGGGACATGATTTGGAGGCAGAACTAGGTGCTAGAGCTATTGCCCGAGTAATCACTACTGCGTGAAAGCAGGGAGGCGTTGTTAGAGGCTATTATACTGTGCGTTCTTACACTGTGTGAAGGTAGCTGAAGCTGAAGTTACTGCGACAGTGGTTCGACCTTGCTAGTTCTCATCTCGCGGCCCCTATACAGTGTGTTGCTGCTATGTTGAGCTGCTGAGTGGCTAGGCGTGACATCTGAGCAGAAGCTAGGCAGTGAGCTGGACGCTATTTTTCATGCTGTTGTTGTGTGATGAAGCAAGAGCTGGGTTATGTGCTGCTGTTAAGGGGAAGAGAAAGCAGGGAACCGTAGCTCTGGCTCTCTGTTTCATTTCAGTTTGCAGATTTTGTTTATATTTATTACTTTAGTTTCTATTAGTTTCATTTCTTCTTCTTCTTAATGTTGTTGATGTTCAGTTTTTTTTTGTTTCTTCAAGCATCCATTATTCTCCTCTAATCTGCTCTGTTTTGTGACGATTTACTGTTTTAATACTACTGAGTTTCTGAAAGTTGCAAGATTGTGGGAAGTAAAGCAAGACTGGTCGGGACTGGAGCTGGATTGAAGTTGCTGCGTGGCTGATAGAAAGAGGTTACAACAGTTGCTGGCAGTGCATTGAAGCAGGGGGCAGTAGCTGGTGGTAAAGCTGCAGGTGATTGGCGGCAGGATTGCTGCGAGGTGCATGATCTGCAGTACAGCTGGAGAACGTTGTTGAAGCAGTGCAGAGATGGTTGGCCAGGAGGTGGCGAGGCAGAAGACGCATGACAGTGCATGACAGTACTCTTTGTTTGTTGACATCAGTGAATGCCAGCAGGACGTGTTGCGTGAAAGAGCAGTGCGGTATAGGGACAAGTTGCACGGCTGCTAGCAGTGCATGGTTATGTCTTTGGTGTTTATATTTTATTTTGAAGCTTTATTTGCAATAGTTTAAGAGTTTATTATTAGTAGTTTAGTATTATTTTAATTTAGTATATTTTTTAATTAATTTAAATAATATTTTAATAGTTTAATTAATTTACATATGTCTAAGACTATTAGATTTAATAGCTTTAGATTTTAGTTTAGATTAAATTTTAGTTTCTTTTTTTTTTATGCAAATGAAATTTTAATTTAATTATTTTCAGGCATATATTTAGGATTTAGTTATTTCTCACGCATCAATTAGAGTAGATTTTATTTTTAATTTAGGCATTTTATTAAGTTAATAATTATTTATAACTTGATATAATTTCGGTTACCAATTTAGGCATTTAGATTTAAAGTTATACTTACGAATTTTTAGAATTCTTAATAGAATTTTATTAGGCCCTGGGTTAGATTATTTTGCAATTGTATCAATTAAATTAATCACATGCAGATTTTATTTTCATATTAGGATTTTCTAGTTTTAATCTGTTTATTTGATATTTATATTTTCTTATTTGCATCTCTAGTTCATTTACACTAATGAATTCTAGTTTCAGTATTTTTCTTTTGCAGATTATTACTTTTATTTTGCTTGGAGATATGTGAGTAATTTTTGCTCTATTTTGCTTTATTTTATTTATTTTATTGTTTCTATTATTTTCCTTACTTTCCAGTATTTTCACTTTAAACCTTGTTGATCACCCTTTTAATATTCATAATTTGTTAGGATATACTTAGGGTAAAATAAATTAGTACTTAGTTAGGCTAATGTATTCTCTAAGGGACAATAATCTGAGACTCAATTCCCGTTATTACTCGTGCGACCCGTGCACTTACGGTTTACATGTCTAGGTAGCTAGGACACGACCAAGTTTTTGGCGCCGTTGCCAGGGATCACGATTAGCCATTGACTAATATCGGTGAAATTATTTTTAGGTATACTTCTAGTTTTGTACATACTTAGGTTGTAAATATTTAGAGCCTTAATCTAGATTAGTTAATTTTATCTCCCTATATATATAAAAAAATAATTTAAATTTAAAAATTTTCATTCTTGAGGACTTTTGAATGTTTGCATGCGTAGAGCCAAGAGCTTTGACTGCTTTCCTTTAGATCCTAAAATAGGAAGAATACTTAGAAAAATCAAGAAGGACTCTAGGAAAATGGTAGCTCCGCTGTAAGACAAGATGGCTTAAAACAGAGAGATTAGGACTGTAGGAGATTATGTTATCCCGACCATAGGATGTTACTACACTGGCATTAGGCCACTAGCTGTCCTAGTAAACAACTTTGAAATTAAGCCTTCGATCCTCCAAATGATCCAAACTTCGCTTCAGTACATTGGGCTTCCCCATGATGACCCATATGCTCACTTAGGGCAATTTCTAGATCTGTGCAACACTTTCAAGCATAATGGACTCTCGGATGATGCATTTAGGCATAGGCTATTTCCTTTCTCTTTTAGAGACAAAGCTAGACACTAGTTGACCTCTTTACCTCCTGGATCTATCTCCATCTGGGATGAGTTAGCCCATCGGTTCTTAGCCAAGCTCTTTCCTCCTTCCAAAATGGCTAAACTCCGCAGTGATATATCTTCATTTTCTCTATTCGACTCTAAGTCCCTTTATGAGGCATGCGAACGATACAAATACCTTCTTAGGAAGTGTCCCCATATGGCTTACCCTTATGTCTTCAAGTCCAAACCTTCTATAACGGACTCACTAGCCAGAATAGAACCATAGTTGATGCTGCTGCAGGAGGTGCTTTGATGTGTAAGACGGAGGAGGAAGCTTATAGTCTGTTGGATAAGACGGACGGAAGCTAACAATTATCAATGGTCATCAGAGAGGCAGTTACCAAAGAAAGCTGTGGGTATTTATGAGTTGGACACACTTTCTACCTTAACTTCTCAAATTGCCAATCTCACAAAGAAGGTAGAGTCCCTTAGTACCCAGAATAGTTCTGCAAATAGTCCCAATCCTGTTTTAGCTGTCCAAAGTGCCTTTATTTCATGCACTTTGTGTGGTGGTACACACTCAATTGATAGGTGCCCATTAAACTTAAAGTCTGTTAAGTACATTGCACCACCTCAAAGGCAACAGAACAATCCATTTTCGAGTACCTACAATTCAGGGTGGAGGAATCACCCAAATTTTTCTTAGAACCAAAATCAAGGATAGTCTTCTAATTCCAGACCTATGGGACCTCCTGGTTTTCAGGGTCCACCTGTTCATGTACCACCACCTCAACAGCTTCCACATCATCAGTCTAATCATTCCCATCACGCACCTCAGTTTCAACATCATCCACAACCACCGCCGCCTATGCAACCCCAGCACTTACTTGCACCAGCAGCTGCAGCTGAGAAGAAGCCTTCACTTGAGGAGATGTTCATGACTATCCTATAAAATCAAGCTGCCTCTATTAAGAATCTAGAAGTTTAGGTTGGACAGATAACTAGTGCTCTCAGCTAACGTCCACAAGGGACCCTCTCCAGTAACACCAAAGCTAACCCTGTCAGACAGAAGGAGGGTAAGGAGCATGTTAAGGCCATAACCCTTAGGAACGGTAGAGAGTTAAACGATCCACATGATAGGTCTAGTCCTATTAAGCCCTCTATGGCAGAGCCACTAGGTTCTAAAGAGGCAGCTCAAAAAGAGAAGGAATAAGATTATCGGGCAGCAAAGAAAACTAAGTTAGGCGCTTCTTCATCTTCATATTCTTCTTCACAGCCTTCCTCTTCATCTGATACTACATCTGCTACCACTACACTTCCTCCAGTTAGACCCCCATTACCTTTTCCTCAAAGGTTCCAAAACCAGAAGCTTAAACAATAATTTCCTAAATTTCTTGAGGTGTTTAAAAAGCTCCACATTAACATTCCTTTTGCGGATGCTTTAGAGAAAATGCCCAGTTATGTGATGTTCATGAAGGATATCCTCCCGAGGAAGAGAAGACTAGAGGATTATAAGACAATGGCACTTACTGAGGAGTGTAGTGCCATTATTCAGAGAAGATTACCCTCTAAGCTCAAAGATCCAGGTAGTTTTACCATACTTTGCACCATAGGAGATCAGTTCTTTGGTAGAGCCTTATGTCATCTAGGAGCTAGTATTAATCTCATGCCTTGATCTATATACCAGAAGTTAGGAGTAGGAGATGCAAAGCCTACCACTGTGACCCTTCAGTTAGCTGACAGATCCATTAAGTATCCGTAGGGAATTATTGAGGATGTTCTAGTTAAAGTGGACAAGTTCATTTTCCCTGCAGACTTTATTATGTTGGATATGGAGTAAGACAGGAAGTCCTCATCATTCTAGGCAGACCCTTCTTAGCTACTGGTAAGACATTGATTGATGTGCAGAAGGGGGAATTGACAATGAGAGTTCAAGATCAGGAAGTGACATTTAATATTTTCAAATCTTTGAGGTTCCTTGATGACTCTCAAGATTGTTTTAGGATGAACATTGTAGATAAAGACATCACCGAGGGGTTCTCTAAGACACACCCATTTAACCCTTTAGAAGTTTCCTTGGTGAGATTAGTTAATCTTAAGGATTACAATGAGGATGAGGATGATGTTTATGAGGCTTTACAGTTGTTAAAGGTTACTCCTCTCATGGAGATTGCCCAGTTTGAAACTTTAGACACTTCATCTACTCTAGCTTTAGATGTCTCTCCATCCACCAGTGATCCTTCAGCTTTAGAGCTTAAGCCCTTACCCTCACACCTTAGATATGTTTATCTAGGTGAGTCCTCCACTAGGCCAGTGATAGTGTCTACTACTCTCTCCATTAATCAAGAAGAGAAATTACTATAGGTTTTGAGAGAGCACCAGAAGGCTATAGACTGGTCTATTTCTAATCTCAAGGGTATTAGTCCCTCAATATGTATGCACAAGATACTATTAGAGGAAGGGTATAGGTCGTTAGTAGACTAAATCCTGTAATGAAAGAAGTGGTCAAAAAGGAGATAATTAAGTGGTTGGATGCTGGGATCATATATCCCATTTCTGATAGTGCTTGGGTGAGCCTAGTTCAATATGTTCCTAAGAAAGGAGGGATGACTGTGATTGAGAATGAGAACAATGAGCTCATACTCAATAGGACTGTCACTAGTTGGCGAGTATGTATGGACTATAAAAAACTTAACAAGGCCACCAGGAAAGACCATTTTCCTCTACCCTTTATTGACCAGATGCTAGATAGATTGGCTAATCTTGAGTTCTATTGCCTGCTGGATGGGTACTCTGGGTATAATCAGATAGCTATAGCCCTAGAGGACCAAGAAAAGACCACTTTCACCTGTCCCTATGGGACGTTTGCTTTAGAAGGATGCCTTTTGGCCTATGCAATGCACCTGTTATCTTTCAGCGTTGCATGATGGCCATATTTCATGATATGGTGGAGGATTTTCTAGAGGTCTTCATGGATGATTTTTTTGTATTTAGGGATAGATTTGATCTTTGTCTGCACAACTTGGCACTTATTCTGAAGAGATGTGAAGAAATGAATTTAGTGCTTAATTGGGAGAAGTGTCATTTTATGGTTAAGGAAGGAGTAGTGCTTAGACATAAGATATCTGCTAGAGGGATTGAAGTGGATAGAGCTAAAGTGGAAATCATTAAGAAGTTACCTCCCCCAACCTCTGTTAAAGGAATTAGGAGTTTTTTGGGGCCATACAAGATTTTATAGAAGGTTCATAAAGGACTTTTCCCAGATCTCAAAGCCTTTGTGTAATCTTTTGAAAAAAGATACTGCATTCTGTTTTGATGAGCGTTACTTAGAAGTGTTTAAAACTTTGAAGGAGAAGTTAGTTACAGCCCTTGTAATCATAGCTCCGAATTGGAGTTTACCTTTTGAGCTGATGTGTGATGCAAATGATTATGCAGTTGGGGTTATACTTGGATAAAGAAAAGGAAAGTCTTTTATGTTATCTATTATGCATGTAAGACTATGAATGAAGCCTAGTCAAACTATACTACTACCGAGAAGGAGTTGTTGGTTGTAAGGTTTGCTTTTGATAAGTTTCGCTCTTATCTCATTGGCACTAAGGTGGTAATATATATTGATTATGCTGCCATTAAGTACCTAGTTTCCAAGAAGGATGCAAAGCCTAGATTGATTAGATGGATCCTCCTATTGAAGGAGTTTGACTTGGAGATTAGGGATAGGAAAGGGACAGAGAATTAGGTTGCTGACCATTTATCTAGATTGGAGAGTGGACTTGAAGAAGATGGTACAGTAATTAATAAGTCCTCTGATAAGCAGTTATTTACTTTTGGGAACTCCAGTTTGCCTGAGTATGCTGATTTTGTGAAATATTTAGTGAGCAATGTGATGCCACCAGATTTGACTGCCCAACAAAAGAATTGTTTTTTGAGTGATGTCAAATATTATTTGTGAAATGAGCCCTTCCTGTAGAAGCAATGTAAAGATCAGGTTTTAAAGAGGTGTGTTCCTATGAAAGAAGTAGAAGATACACTTAGACATTAACATTCTTCTGATTATCGAAGGCATTTTGGAGGAGAAAGGACAGTTGCCAAGGTTTTACAATCTGGATATTACTAGCCCACCTTGTTTAAGGATGCAGACTATTTTACGATGAAATATGATAGATGTCAGAGGGTAGGTAATATTTCCAAAAGAAATGAGATGCCTCTGACTAATATTTTGGAAGTAGAGCTTTTTGATGTTTGGGGTATAGACTTCATGAGACCTTTTGTTCCTTCATTTGGTAATCTTTACATTTTGGTGGCCATAGATTATGTGTCAAAATAGGTTAAAGCAATGGCTGTACCAACTAATGATGCCAAGGTGGTGATAAGGTTTTTGAAGAAGAATACTTTTACGAGATTTGGCACACCTAGAGCCATCATTAGTGATGGGGGATCCCATTTTTACAACAAGAGTTTTGATGGGCTTTTAAAGAAATATGGGGTCAAGCATAAGGTAGCCACTGCTTATCACCCACAAATTAGTAGTCAGGTAGAGTTATCCAATGGGGAGATTAAGGGGATATTAGAGAAGACACTGAATCCAAGTAAGATGGATTTGTCCATTAGGTTAGATGATGCACTTTGGGCCTATAGGACAGGCTTCAAAACACCTATAGGGATGTCTCCTTATTAGCATGTTTATGGTAAGACCTATTATTTGCCAGTGGAGCTTGAGCATAAGGACTACTGGGCCCTTAAGAACCTGAATTTCAATGTAGATGCAGTGGGAGAGAAGAAGCTACTACAGCTTAACCAGTTAGATGAATTTAGGTTACAAGCATATGAGAATGCCGAGCTCTACAAGGAAAAGACTAAGCGATGGCATGATAAGAAAATAAAGGAGCAACACTTCGAGTCAGGCCAGCAAGTATTGCTTTTCAATTCTCACTTGAAGTTGTTTCCAGGAAAGCTTAAGTCTAGGTGGACAGGACCCTTCACCATTACACAAGTATTCCCTCATGGAGCCATTGAGATCATGGATGAGACCCTAAAGCAACCCTTTAAAGTTAATGGGTGTAGACTTAAGCATTATTTTGGGGGAGGATTTGACCGTCAGCATTCTGTAACCACTTTGGCTGATCCTCCAGCTTCTGATCCTGCTACTTAGCTTCACTTTATTTGATATTGCTTTATTTTTCTTCTCACTTCTTTTTGTATAGTTCTTTTTCTCTTCTCTATTGTTTTTTTCTTTGTTTCTTTTACAGATAGCTTTTGCAGCAGCACGTTCTCATCAAGCTTCACATGTGCTTCATCATCAGACAGGGGAGTATTCTATTCTTGAGCTCCAATTCTTATATTATCTGCACATTGAGGACATTGTGTAACGACCCTTGACCCTTGAAAATTTGAGGGATTTTTTTGAAAACTTAAATTTCCCATTTATTCCTTTATTCACTTAGGTTGTATTCCTGTTCAGTGTCAAATTATTTTCCTACTTCTTTATCCGAAATTATATTTCAATTTCATGTTTTGATTTATATGGCCAATAGAAATTTCGGCTGCATAACGGCTTATACATAAGCCTACCCACCTACAAACCAATTGTTTTCAACAATCCTAGATATCCACAACTACCAAACATGCTTTCCAAATCCACATCATCAACCTAATACATCCATTTCAATTCAATACCAATCACTTTAAGACAAATTCCTAAAAAGTAGTATTCTTTACATTTGTTTTCTTACAACTTACATCCCAACAAAATATTTCTAATATCTGTCTGTGCATACAAAATGTGTCTAGTAAAGGAATGTAACTGTATACCTTTTCTGCGTGTACAAAAAGTAGCCTAGGGCAACTCTTTACCACCAGCCTACGTCATGTACGCGGCAGGTAGCGCCTATAGATCACTGTAAATAATCTGAAAGGTAGAGGGGTGAGCTTTCGAGAAAAAGCCCAATAAAAAATGCATTTAAAATGATCATGGTGGTTGAATCACATTGAATGCATGATAAAACTAAAAGATAGCATTTCTTTAGAAATATTACATAGCTTCCAAAATGCGTAAATGGAAAAACATAATCAATAGAAATATAATTTTCAGATAACAAATCTATTCAGTTACATCAAAGTCTTTCGAGACATACAGAACTTCAGAATCTTTCAAAACCCATAAAACTTCAAAAACATAACTGATGCATAAACATGTATCGAAAGATCAAAATCTTATAACATAGTTCATATCGGATAGAGAGTAGGCTAATTTATAGGATTGTCATGTGATGATAACATAGTAATCCTCCACAGAGGGAAATCATAAACATGGCCATGGCAAGGCTATAGACGTGATCAAGGTCATACAGCAGTTCAATCACACCCGAAGGTGGAATTCATATATGCCACAAAGGCGCGCATGACAAAAATGCATTGACCGTGTGGCACTTTGCATTTGTATGACCCAAGACGTGGCCCTCGTAGTCACACAGACAGTGTGGCACTTTGCTCCCACAAAACCTAAGAGGTGGCCCCCATGATCGCATGCCATTGTGAACCGTGTGGCACTTTGCTCCCGTCGGACTCAAGAGGTGACCCCCACAATTCCACTATACATTACTTTTTAGTCTCAAAACAGAGTTTTCAAAATCTTTCTTGGGTTTTATAGCCCATAAACTCATACCGAGTAATAAAATCAAATTTCTTGTAATCTGAAAACTCTTTCATAAAACAGAAAGACTCTGTTCACATACCAAATTTCATTTCTTTCAAAAACATGAAATCAATTCATACGTAAGTCGAAACCATAACATTTATTCAGAACTCATGCTCAAACCTATGCATTTAATTTCATATGGCATTTCTTTATTTCAAAAACATGACCAAATAAAACTTGAGATTAATAGGTGTAGGGTTTAGTTTTACAATCAATGGCTGCACGAGAAAGCTCAAAAATGTATAAATAAATCGGAGTCTAAGGCTAGGGATACCATAACCATCTTAAATTACACCCCTTACCTTGATTTATTGGAAGTGCCAGTTCGAGTAGTGACGTCTCCAAGTATCTCCCATATATCTTCTACGATTCTCCTACACCGAAATTTATATTCTTAGTATCCTATTTTTCGAATTGTCCACAATGCGTCAGAATCATAACCTTATTCATCTAGGAAAATATGCTTGGAATTTAAATTCTAACTTTCTAAAATCGCATCCAAATATATAATAAACCTCATGAAGTTTCCCAATTTCCCTCTTTTCTTCCAGTTCCATCATACATTCGAAAATTTAATCCTACTACAAAGTTTTTAGCTACATTCCTAATTAAATTGTCATTGTTCTCCTCTCATCTTATATGTTTCCTACCTGCTACTAGTTGTGTGTGTATATAATTGTCGATATGCACTTATACTAACATGCACATTTATTATATATATACATAAGTATATATATATATATATTATATTATTTATTTACAATTATTATTTTTATTATTATTATTTTTGTCTACTTCTCATTTCTTCTTTGGTTTTGTCGATTCAAAATTCGTTTTAAGCTACCCATAAAAAAAATTTCCCTACTTTCATCTTCATCATTAGGATGAGCCAAATCTATCATCCACAAAATGACCAAATACATACTTAATTTTATCATCTTCAATCTTCAATTCCAATTCTTGATAATTCAACTCCTAATGTCTAATTCCTTGCCTAATTCTCAAAATCCCCAATCTTTCAAATTAATCCCTAGTTCCCTAATTTCTTCACAATCAAATTTCAATTAATTCATACAAAAATCATGCTTCTATCATAAAATTTATACATACATTAAACTAAATAAAGCTTGGGTTTTTACCTAGGGATCCACTGGTACAAAAATGGGGAAGTAGAAATTAGGTATTTTATCTGTATTTTTTTAACACTGTAGCATCGAAAAAGGGTGGCTAGACGGGGAAGGATAGGGCAAGGGAGGTTGTCGGGGCTCAGGTTCGATGGGAGGCCGATTGTAAGACCCGTATTTTGGATGTAAACTTTATGAAATCATGAGTATGGTGATGTATTTGCAATGTAAAGCATAAGTGATGTAAGTCCATGGATTCGATGTACATACTTCTAATATGAGTTTGTAATGTACACATAAGTTTCATTTTATACAAATATAAAGAAATGGGCTTTTATAAGTGATGAATGTGATTGGAACTCAAAATGAGTAGTGCAGTAGATGGAATGAAGTTACATGAATTGCATAAGTAATTGTACTTCCATTTGGCTGTCTATTGTATACCTTTGGTTATACAATGAATGCACGCATGTTTTAATGTATATAAAGTATGAATGGATATCATTTTCAAGTCTTAAAGGTGGTTGGATGAGAAAATGACTATGGCAGCAAATTGAGGATGTTTTGTGTGAAGTTACTGCATGAAACTGCAGTAAAATCTAGAAAATATGAAGGCCAGATCAATCTCATAGGATGAGAGATCGATCTAGAAGAGCAAAAAAATGCTCTTATTTGAGCAATGGAACAAGTCAGATCGATCTGCTAAACATTCTGTAATGAGAAGATCGATTTTGAAAGGACCAGATTGATTTTCTTAGCTCTCGGGTTGGAGCAGATCGATCTCCCCCAGATGCAGATCGATCTCCTTAAGCTACTGCATAGGACAGATCGATCTCAAGCCCTCTACAGATCGATCTCATGCATTCAAATTGGCGTGAAAATGAGAGATTTAAGAGGACCATATAGATCTCATGCTTTGACAGATCAATCTCGTCAAACAATTTCTATAAATAGGAGCAGTGAAATCTGCAGATTTTGGAAAACAATCTTTTTCTTCCATTTCAACATAAAACCTCACTTTCTCACTCCTAAATCCACCCATTTCCAGTAAGATTTGAGGAAAGACCATTAGATACAGAGTTGTCCTTACCAAAAAGAAGAACAACATACCTTGGAATCAAAGCCTCATTTGTGGTATTGAAGGAGCAAGGTGTATTTTCCTTTGGAGCAAGAAGAGAAACTAGATTTGGTAAGTTTTAAATACTTCAGCCCGAATACATTGTCTATTTATTGATTTTAGAGTTGAGTTAGAGGTGTATTGATGGTTAGAACTACCTAGGTTATGATAGAACTAGGATGACCTAGAAAATAGAATGAGTTAGTGTAAGAAAGTGAGATTTTGAATGAGTTGATGATTTATGGGCATGCTAAGTTGTTATTGAAGTAATATGAATGATTTGAAATGGTTAAATGAAGCCACATTGTGAGTTTAGAGGATTTAAGGAAATGAGTATATAAGATGTTTGATAAAATGTCATAGTGAAGAAATTGATGAAATATGAACACTATGAGCTTCATATCGATTTATTATCGATTTGGTATGAATCAATAGGCCTAAAAGAATCAATAGACTCGAGATATGAGTAGAGCAATAAAACTAGGCCTTATAGGTGTTAATGGAGGCTATAGGATTAAATTGACTATAGCGAACACCAAAGTTGAGTTATATGGACTAAATCGATGTGATATACGATTTTGTGCAGTTTCGGAGAGTTCATTGGAGATGAATTGAACCGTACAAGTAAGCAGCTATAAGAAAGTGGAATTACGCGACTCAATTCCAGGTAAGGGAATTTTGTAAGTATATAGAGATAACTGCTCGTACTTTGAACTCGTTGGTGAATATAGGGCGTTTATGAAATGCATGACTGTTTACGAAAATGATTGTTGGTATGTATGAATTTCTACGAGCATTGTATATTGTTTGGATTATGAAATGATTCTTTAAAAGGGGATAGTAAGGCTAATAATTGCATAAATCGCATGTTTTGATGTTTTTACAAAACACATTGCTTTGTTTTAAGCAAATTTATGAGTAAGCTGGCTAATGTTTGAATGATGTTATGAAATAGCACATGTGAGGTGCTAAGCATGTTTTGAGATTGTTTTGAATGTATGAGCCACCTATCATGTTTGTGTGAATTAAATCGTGCTGGAGCCTCGCTCGCACGGGATTTTGGTATTTTCACATGTATAAAATGTGCTGAAACTTAGCTCGCACTTTGATTTATAATTGTGATGATGTTTTGTAAACCGTACTGGAGCTTCTGCTTGTACGTGAATTTCGAGTGGTTTTCTTATGCATATAATCGTATTGGAGCTATGCTCGTACGAGGTTTTTCTCATATTTTATACATAAATGTCGTACTAGAGCGTTGCTCGTACGAGGTGGTTTAGTTATGATGCATGAACTGTGCTAGAGTTTAGCTCACACAAGATTTCACACTGTGGTACGTATGATACCGTGGAAGTTGGTAAGATCCTCTAGCCCTACATCCTTAAGCCAGAGAGGGCGGGGAGGCTCTCTTACGATAAGACCCTCAAGCATAACTCCTCAAGCCAGAGAGGGCGGGGAGGCTCTGTTCTGTAGGGAGGCTCTCTTACATGAATGCAGAAAGCTCCACGTGAACTTGAGACAATGGCGATTACATTTGGTATGGAATAGAAAAGACCAATGGCTGGCACCCCCCAACCATGATATGGGTCCGCAGAGTATGTTGTACCATGTATATCACATGGAGTACGATGTACCGCGTGGGGGTTATGTGATGAGGAAGTCTGGCGAAGAACTAACCCACCTCATACCAGCATGATGCCACACACACTTGGATTCGTGTGGTCTGGGATGATTTATGACGTAGTTAGCCAACATAGTCCTTGAGATATAGTGACTTGTCTCACTTAATATTACATAGTACCACATGATTTTGATATATGAGTGTGATTGTGATTGTCTAGTGTAGACCAAAGAAAGGGGTCGAGCCTTGTGAGATTTTGATAAAGAAATGAGAATGATGTTTGCGAATGAGAAATGATTATGATGGGATTTTTAATGTGTTTTGAGAAAGAGACGAATTTTAAAGGATGTTTCTTAATGAATTTCCCTTTTTATTAGGAGATTCGATAAAGATGAGCATAAGAGGTCTTACATGATGATAATTCCATGCTTTATATGCTTGTTTTTCCATGTTTTATGTACATGATATAGTATATTCATACGACATAGATTTATTTCCTCATGCTCTGATTTTAAATGATTTATGCGTAACATTATCAGCATGTAGATAAAGTAGTTATCTACCATGCTTGCATTATTTACTTACTGAGCGTGTAGTTGCTCATCCCTCTCTACTTTCTCCCTCTACAGAGCGTACATAGCAACCCAGTGAGGACTGAGGCATTTTATTCTGGACATCCGCTGCTTCCATCGCCAAAAGGTATACACACAAGGATTCATTTTGTATATAAACATGTAAAGGCACAGTAGTCATTTGTATCGTAAAGTGGGGGATGTAAAAGTTAGAAAATGTGTTATGTATAACTTAACTGGAAATGAATGACACTTCTTGTGGTTTATTTGAGAATGAATGTTGAGTGATGTTTATTATTGACTCACAGCCCAACTGTGTAGTGGTGAGTGTGTTCACGACCGGGTAAAGAAAGGAAAACGCGAAAAATTTATAGTGATTTTCGGTAATTAAAAGGATAAAATGGGTTGTGACACTGACGTCGGGTCTTCTCCGGCCTTAATGCAGCTCACGAAACAGAGGAAAATCCATCTGTTTCATTTTCGATTCCAGGCAAGGGGAGAGGGGGAAAGAAAGGGAACAGGTCACCGATGGTCAGAGGGGGAGGAAAGGACATCGATCGGGTTGTTTCTCGATCGTTGGCATCTTGGCTGCATCAGCAGAAACCAAAGAGGGAGAGAGAGAGTTCGAGTTTCAGGCGAGCAAAGGGAAAGGAGAGAAGGGAAAGGGTTGTAGGTCGACGTTGGTTCGGTCGGTCAGTCGGTGAGGGGGGGCTTCAGTCCGGCGATCGTGGAGGAAGAAAGGGGGGTTTGGCTTTAGGATCTCGCAACCCTGTCGCACAATCCTTTTTTTTTTCTTTTCAGTTTATTTATTTTATTTTATTTTATCATATATATTATATTTATATTTATGTGTGTATATATATATATATATATATATTTCTTTTATTTGACATTTTCAATTTTGGACAAATACATGTATTTATATTTATTGTAATTATTTTTATCATTCATTTTTTTAATACATTTTCAATTTAACATATATATATATATATATACACATATTTTCTTATAACATTTTTCCATTTAATTTTATTGTTTAATTAAATACAGAAAATTTGCAGTGTTTACATTCTCCCCGCCTTTAAAGAATTTGGTCCTCCAAATTCATCTTGGTCCATCAGAATAGATGAGGGTACTTCTCCTTCATGAGGCTCTCTAGCTCCCATGTAGCTTCTTCAACCGAATGGTGTTGCCAGAGAACCTTTACTAGAGGAATAGTCTTCGTTCGAAGTACCTTTTCCTTTCTGTCAAAAATTCGGATAGGTTGCTCAATGTAGCTCATTTCCTCTTGAATGCTCAAAGGCTCATACTCAATGATATGAGAGGGATCTGGATTATACCTCCTTAACATCAAGACGTGCAAGACATTATGTACCCCGGAGAGCTGCGGGGGTAGGGCAAGTCTGTAGATTACGTCTCCCACTCTCTCTAGAATCTCAAAAGAACCAATGAAGTGAGAACTCAATTTCCCCCTTCTTTGCAAAGAGCATAATACCCTTACTCGGAGATACTTTCAGAAACACGGAGTCCGCAATTTAAAACTCAAGTGGTCGCCTATGCTTATCCGCATAACTCTTCTGCCTACTTTGTGCAGTCTTAAGTCTATCACAGATTATCTGAACACCTTTTGCTGCCTGTTCCACCAAATCGGGAGCAAAGATTTTTCTGTCACCCACTTCTTCCCAAGCCACTGGAGAGCTACATCTTCTACCATACAAAGCCTCATACGGTGCCATCCCGATGCTAGCATGATAGCTGTTGTTATAAGCAAACTCTGCAAGAGGCAGATGATCATCCCATGAGCCTTTAAACTCCAAAACGCACGCCTCAGCATATCCTCTAAGGTCTGAATAGTCCTCTCGGACTAACCATCGATCTGAGGATAATAGGCAGTGCTCAGGTTAAGCTGAGATCCCATGGCTTCTTGGAAATGAGCCCAAAATCTGGAAATGAATCAGGAATCTCTATCTGATGTAATGCTCACGGGAGCCCCATGCAACCGAGCTATCTCTTTCACATACAACTCTGCTAAAGCACTTAGGAGTCTGTACTTTTGATGGCTAGGAAGTGGGTATTCTTAGTCAATCTATCTACAATCACCCAGATTGCATCATGCCCCTTTCGGGTCCTTAGTAAGCTCATAATGAAGTCCATAGTAATGTGCTCTCATTTCCAAGTAGGCACTGGAAGAGACTTAAGTAACCCCGCTGGCTTTTGGTGTTCGATCTTAATTTGTTGACAAATCAAACACTTGGCCACAAACTCTACTAAATCTCTTTTCATATCGATCCACCAATACACCTTCCGTAAATCATGGTACATCTTAGTGCTTCCCGAGTGCATGGTGTACCGAGAACAATGGGACTCCTTTAAGATCCTTTGTCGTAGAGCATCATCGTTTGGGACACATATGCGGCCCCTAAACCTCGACAACCTATCCTCACAAACCACAAAGTCTGACTGCATGTTTTGTTTTCCCTGACTGACCATGTCCAATAATTTTTGATCACCCTTCTGTCCAGTTCTGATTTAATCTAGTATACTAGGTTCAATCTGCAAACTAGCTATGGACCCAACTTCTGTTGTTTCCACACTAACACTGAGCTTGGCAAACTGCTCTAACAACTCCCATTCTCTAATCATCATAGAAGAAATCATCCCCTTCCTGCTTAGAGCATCTGCCACTACATTTATCTTTCTCGGGTGATATAGAATCTCGCAATCATAATCCTTGAGGAGCTCTATCCACCATCTCTATCTTATATTTAGCACCTTCTGCTCAAAGATGTACTTCAAGCTCTTATTGTCAATGAAGATCTGAAATCTTTCCCCCATACAGATAATGCTGCCATATCTTCAAAGCAAAAACAACTGCGGCTAACACCAAATCATGGGTGAGGTAGTTTCTTTCATGATTCTTAAGTTGACGCGAACCATACGCGACTACTCTCCCATGCTGCATAAGTACACACCCCAAGCCCTGGTATGATACATCACTGTATACTGCATAACCTCCAGATCCACTAGGAATGGTTAAGACTGGGGCGGTGGCTAACCTCTTTTTAAGTTCTTGAAAACTCTGCTCACACTGATCAGTCCACTCAAATGGAACATCCTTGTGTATCAACTTAGTCAGTGGAGTGGCAATCTTGGAGAAACCTTCTACAAACCTCCTGTAATATCTAGCTAGTCCTAGAAAACTCTAGATTTCTATAACGATTTTTGGCCTTTCCTATTTGAATACTGCCTCAAGCTTAGACGGATCCATTGATACCCCGTCTTTAGAAATAATATGACCCAAAAAAGCTATTTGTTTTAACCAAAACTCACATTTATCCAGTTTCCCATACAACTACTTCTCTCTGAGAGTTTGGAGCACTATCCTCAAATGCTACACATGCTCCTCCCGGGTCTTTGAGTAGATCAGAATGTCGTCGATGAATACTATGACAAATCGATCTAGATATTCCTAGAACACCTCGTTCAGCAAGCTCATAAATGCAGCTGGGGCATTAGTTAGACCAAAGGGCATCACGAGGAACTCAGAGTGGCCATATCTCGTTCTGAAGGCCGTTTTTGGAACATCCTCTTTCCTGATTCTCAATTGATGATAGCCCGATCTCAGGTTAACTTTTAAGAACATCGTAGCCCCTCTTAGCTGGTCAAACAAATCATCTATTCTGGGCAAAGGATACTTGTTCTTGATTGTGACCTTGTTCAGCAGCCTATAGTCTATACATAACGTAAGACTACCATCCTTCTTTCACACAAATAATACCGGAGCTCCCCACGGGGCTACACTTGGCCTAATGAACCCCTTGTCTAACAGGTCTTGCAACTGCTTTTTCAGTTCCTCAAGTTCAACAAGGGCCATCCGGTAAGGAGACTTCGAGATTAGTTGAGTCTTTGGTGCCAAATCTATAGTGAATTTCAATTCTCTCTCTAGTGGTAGTCTCGATAGTTTATTAGGAAATACATCCGAGAACTCGTATACCACTGGTATGTCTTGAATACTTGGACGTTCCCGACTAGTATCAGAGATGAATGCAACATAACCTTCACATTAACACATACATTAGAAATTTTCATCAACAGTTAAAATCATGTACTTTATTCCTTAACTGCAAAGCATACTTCAAACTTATTAGGTAAGGAGAAGGTTACAATCTTAGTGTAGCAGTCTATACTTATGCGATTGGTGATTAGCCAATCTATACCCAAAATTACATCAAAGTCATACATGTTCAACAAGATTAGATCTGCTAACATAATCCTATCTCCTACCATAATTTCACAATTCCTACACACCATATCAGTCTTTTGAGATTTATACATGGGTGTGCTAATGTGTAACGTAAAATCTAGAGGTTCAGGCCTAATGTATAGATTACGTGCAAACTGGGGTGATATGAAAGAGTGTGTGGAACCTGGATCAAATAGTACATGTGCCTCGTGATTACAAATTAAAAGGTTACCCCGAATGGTCTCAGTGGAAGCATCAGCAGTCTCTCTGTCCAAGGCAAAGACTCTCCCATGAGTGATAGGCTTCTTACCCTTCTCTGCTGCGGTAGCCCGTCTTTATGGGATTTGTCTCTGGGGAGCTTGTCTCTCGGGTTGTCGTGATTGCTCTGGGGGCTGTGGAATCTGGTTCTGTGGGCAATCCCTTACCATGTGTCCCTTCTATCCACACCCAAAATAGCTCCCTGTGGTCATATAACAAACACCTCTATGGGGTTTTTTGCAATCTTTACACAACTTCCTATACTATTGTGGGCATCTAGCAATCTGGGGAGCAAGTACAGGAACTGTGGATCTATCAACCCTAGTTCGAAACTCATCTGTCCTCTGCCCCTTGGGCTGGTCCCTCCGATAATCCTGTCTCACAAACTCCGTCCTCAAACCCTTATCCTTGCTCTTTCCCTTATAACCATACTCTGTCTATGTAACATTTAGACCCCTCTCAATCATCTGTGCTCTACCCAGGGCATCCTTGAACTCAGTAATCCATAACCTCAATAGTCGGCCTCTGATGGCTGGCCTTTACCTGGCTAGAAACCTCTCAGTACGACGCTCTTCATTTCGGAACGTTTCAAGGTCATACCTCGTCAGCATAGTAAACTTACTCTCGTACTTATCCACGATCATACTACCCTGTACCAAATTCAAAAAGTCTGTCTGCAACTTCTGTTAGGCAGCTCGTGGAACATAATGATCATTGAAGGCTGTTAAGAAAGCATCCCAACTAATCACCGGATACTGAGCAGTTAGAAGGACCTTGGTGGATCCCCACCAATACTCTGCTTAGCCTTTCAACATGTACATGGCCATAAAAACCTTTTCTACAACAAAACACCCCAGATAATCGAAGATCTTCCCGAGGTCTACTAGCCACTCTTCAGCCTCTACTGGATCCTTAACTCCCCTGAATGCTGGAGGCTTCATCTTTAGGAAATCTCTCATTCTACCAATATCTTTCTCTTCCATCTGAGTCTGTATAGGCAGTTAAGGCGCCATAGGTACTGGGGGTACTTATGGAGGAGGAGGTGGAGGTGGTGCTTGTGGAGGAGTTGGCACCGGAGTAGGAATTGGTGTTGTGCCCGCTGAATCAGAGGCATTTGTCCTTAAGTGTTGGGCATCCATAGCAGCTATCGACTTCAAGCCTCACTCGAGGTGCTGCTCTAAACGCTGCTCAAATCGTGCCATACAAGTATTGGGACTCTCTGGCTGCGGTGAAGGGGGTGGAGGTGGCTGAACTTGCCTCCAAGGGCATCCTTGTCTTCCACTCATTATGCACATGATCTAATACCTGCGCGTAAACCAAAGATCAAATCTTAACTTCATTAGGTATATATTGCTTACAACCAGAAAAGCATAGACATTTGGGATGTAATTTTATCCTTATTTTCGACACTGAACAGTACTAGACAACTTTCACTCTGATACCACCTTAAACTGTAACAACCCTTGACCCTTGAAAATTTGAGGGATTTTTTTTAAAAGACTTATATTTCCCACTTATTCCTTTATTCACTTAAGTTGTATTCCTATTCAGTGTCAATTTATTTTCCTACTTCTTTATCCGAAATTATATTTTAATTTCACATTTTCATTTATATGGCCAATAGAAATTTCGGCAGCATAACAACTTATACATAAGCCTACCGACCTGCAAACCAATTATTTTTAACAATCCTAGATATCCACAACTACCAAACATGCTTTCCAAATCCACATCATCAACCCAATACATCCATTTCAATTCAAGACTAATCACTTTAAGACAAATTCCTAAAAAGAAGTATTCTTTACATTTGTTTTCTTACAAATTACATCCCAACAAAATATTTCTAATCTATGTCTGTGCATACAAAATGTGTCTGGTAAAGGAATGTAAATGTATACCTTTTCTGCGTGTACAAAAAGTAGCCTAGGGCAGCTCTTTCCCACTAGCCTACGTCGTGTACGCGGCAAGTAGTGCCTATAGATCACTGCAAATAATCTGAAAGGTAGAGGGGTGAGCTTTCGGGAAAAAGCCCAGTAAGAAATGCATTTAAAATGATCATGGTGGCTGAATCACACCGAATGCATGGTAAAAATAAAAGATAGCATTTCTTTACAAATATCACATAGCTTCCAAAATGCGTAAATGGAAAAACATATGCAATAGAAATATAATTTCGAGATAACAAATCTATTCAGTTACATCAAAGTCTTTCGAGACATATAGAACTTCAGAATCTTTCAAAACCCATAGAACTTCAAAAGTATAACTAATGCATAAACATGTATCGAAGGATCAAAATCTTATAACATAGTTCATATCGGATGGAGACTAGGCTGACTTATAGGATTGTCATTCGATGATAACATAGCCATCCTCCGTAGAGGAAAATCATAAACATGGCCATGGCAAGGCTGTAGATGTGATCAATGTCGTACAACAATTCAATCACACCCGAAGGCGAAATTCATATACTCCACAAAGGTGCTCATGACAAAAATGCATTGACCGTGTGGCACTTTGCATCTGTATGACCCAAAAGGTGGCCCCCACAGTCACACAGACGGTGTGACACTTTGCTCCCACAGAACCCAAGAGGTGGCCCCCACGATGTCATGTCATTGTGAACCTCGTGGCACTTTGCTCCCGTCGAACTCAAGAGGTGGCCCCCATAATTCCATTATACATTGTCTTTTTGTCTCAAAACAGAGTTTTCAAAATCTTTCTTGGGTTTTATAGCCCATAAACTCATCCCGGGTAATAAAATCAAATTTCTTGTAATCTGAAAACTCTTTCATAAAACAGAAAGACTGTGTTCACATACCAAATTTCATTTCTTTTAAAAACATGAAATCAATTCATACGTAAGTCGAAACCATAACATTTATTCAGAAATCATGCTCGAACCTATGCATTTAATTTCATATGCCATTTCTTTATTTCAAAAACATGACTAAATAAAACTTGGGCTTAATAGGTGTAGGGTTTTGTTTTACAATCAAGGGCTACACAATAAAGCTCGAAAACGTATAAATAATTCAGAGTCTAAGGGTAGGGATACCATTACCATCTTAAATTACACCCCTTACCTCGATTTATCAGAAGTACCAGTTCTAGTAGTGGCGCCTCCAAGTATCTCCCATATATCTTCTACCATTCTCCTACACCGAAATTTATATTCTTAGTATCCTATTTATTCGAATTGTCCACAATGCATCAGAATCGTAACCTTATTCGTTTATGAAAATATATTTGGAATTTAAATTCTAACTTTCTAAAATCGCATCCAAATATATAATCAACCTCATGGAGTTTACCAATTTCCCTTTTTTCTTCCAGTTTCATTATACATTCGAAAATCCAATCCTAGTACAAAGTCTTTAGCTACATTCCTAATCAAATTGTCATTTTTCTCCTATCATCTTATACGTTTCCTACCTGCTACTACTTGCGTGTGTATATAATTGTTGATATGCACTTATACTAACACGCACATTTATTATATATATACATAAGTAAATATATATATATTATTTATTTATTATTTATTTATTTATTATTTGTTTATTTCTTTACTATTATTATTTTTATTATTATTTTTTTGTCTACTTCTCATTTCTTCTCTGGTTTTGTCAATTCAAGATTCATTTTAAGCTACCCATAAAAATTTCTTTTCGCTACTTTCATCTTCATCATTAGGATGACCCATATCTATCATCTACAAAATGACCAATACATACTTAATTTTATCATCTTCAATCTTCAATTCCAATTCTTGATAATTCAACTCCTAATGTCTAATTCCTTGCCTAATTCTCAAAATCCCCAATCTGTCAAATTAATCCCTAGCTCCCTAATTTCTTCACAATCAAATTTCAATTAATTCATGAAAAAATCATGGTTCTATAATACAATTTATACATACATTAAACTAAATAAAGCTTGGGTTTTTACCTAGGGATCCACTGGTACAAAAATAGGGAAGTAGAAATTAGGTATTTCATCTGTATTTTTTTTTTAACAATGTAGCGTCGAAAAAGGGTGGTCGAAAGGGGAAGGACAGGGAAAGGGAGGTCGTCAGGGCTCGGGTTCAGTGGGAGGTCAGCGTCAAGTCTTCTCCGGCCTTGTCCCAGCTCGCGAAACAGAGGAAAACTCCTCTGTTTCATTTTCGGTTCCAGGCGAGGGGAGAGGGAGAAGGAAAGGGAACGGGTTGTCGGTGGTCAGAGGGGGAGGAAAGGATGTTGGTCGGGCTGTTTCTCGATCGTCGACGTCCTGGTTGCGTCGGCAGAAACCAAAGAGGGAGAGAGAGTTCGGGTTTCGAGCGAGCGGAGAGAAAAGAGAGAAGGGAAGGGGCTGCCGATCGTTGTTGGTTCGATCGGTCGGTTGGTGAAGGGGGACACGTGCACTGCAAGCGAGCTGAATTAAGGGAGAGGGGACTTCGGTCCGACGATCGTGGAGGAAGAAAGGGGGGTTTGGCTTTAGGATCGCGCGATCCTTTTTTTCGTTTCATTTTTTTTCTCTTTTTTTTTTCTTTTTCATTTTATTTATTTTATTTGATTATATATATTATATTTATATTTATGTATATATATTTTTTTTAATTTTACATTTTCAATCTTGGACAAATACATGTATATATATATTGTAATTATTTTTATCATTCATTTTTTTAATACATTTTCAATTTAACAAATATATATATATATATATTTGTTAAATTGAAAATGTATTAAAAAAATGAATGATAAAAATAATTACAATATATATATATATAAATATACACATATTTTCTTGTAACAATTTTCCATTTAATTTTATTGTTTAATTAAATACAAAAAATTTGCGATGTTTACACACTGTGCACTTTAAGTTTGGGGAAGGGGATTCACTTGAGCATTTTTTTTAAAGAAAAAAATTTGGGCATAATGGCAAAATTTTACAAAAATATGAGCTTACATTGTGTGATTTAGTACTTAGCATGTGGTTCTTCCTATATTTTGATGATATAACCCCATGATTTAGTCTGACTTTGATTGAATAAAGCATGATTGTAGGAAAAGCATGAAGTTGAATTCTTGAATTTGTCTTGATTCTGATTGTGATTTCCTCATTTTATGCACATGTCATGTCATGAATCTGTATTCTTATTTAGAGAAAGCTTATGTGGACATAAGATTGCATTTGTTAAGTTGATTTGGTGCATCATATTCTAGAATTTGTTTGATCTTATCTCGAGACAAAATATTAGATCACACTTAATTAGGAAAATTATTTAGGCCATCTTTGGATCGTTTGAGCCTTTCCAGCCATCCTTGTACATATTTTACCCCTAGTCACCCATCTGAGCCAAATAAGCTTTTCTCTGTAAATACACCTGCATATTTTTCCTTAGCTTAAACACTCTTTTCCTATCCCTTACCCCTTAAGTGTGTAATTTCACTAGGATATATTTTGAGCTATGTACATATGGGTTATAGGTGATAGTGAAATTCAAAAAAAAAAAAAAGAAGAAGAAAATTACAAAAATAGAATAAAAAATGTTTAGCAAAATAAATAAGTTCGGTGGAGTAATTATGAGCTCTTACATAAAAAAATCCTAGAAGAAATGCATGATGATGGGTAATTAAACCTAATTGACTTTATCATACCTTAACCCCGACCTTACATTACAAGCTTAATGAAGTCTTATTGATCTTTGGTTAAGTGTGACTATATTAGTGGAGAGAGAAGTGAAAAGCAAACTTAAGGGTATGATCACTTGTCATTGACTGTGCATTTACTGTGTTTACATAATCTGATCTGCGTAATGTACTGTGAAGTGGCTTTGACATTTTCACACACACACGAATAGTCAAATTTGGGTTAAGACTTATGATTGAATGATTCTGTGTGTTGGACTTATAGTTGTGAATCGTTGATATCAGAGTTTGTATTTTTTCTTTGAGGATAATATTAGGAAAATCATTATGTTTGGTACTTGTCAGTTCCTACATTTATTTTGTTTTGCTTGAGGACAAGCAAAAACTCAAGTTTGGGGGTGTGATAATTTTATTAAAATAGAATTATTTATACTTAATTTCTTAATTAATTATTTTAATCCCCATATTTTTTTATTAATTATCCCCTCATTTTAATTAAAATTCTCATGTTTGCAGATAAATTAAATCCAGATGAATTTCAGTCATTTCAGTAGAAAATGCACTGAAAATGGGCTAAAAAGGAGACTGGACCACTACCATTTCGCAGCATGAGTCACCATTCTTCTGAACATATGTGACGCCAAGTGTCCATATTTTATTCACCTTTAAAGGATAAGATCAAAGGACACCGTGGCCACCTCATGGAGGACATAATCCATGCCACCTTGCACATCCAAGTGTACAAGAAGACAAATGACATGGAAATATCTTCTCTAGAAGCCAATGGTGTGAAGACAAGTGGCCAAACAATGCCAACTCATCTAGGATTAAAAATTTCTTTTATACCCCCATTTTAATGTGTATAAATCGAACAAGATGAGACATTTTTTGGGAGAGTAGTTTTTTAGAATTTTTAGGGTAACTTTTTTTTTTTAGTTGGCAACTAGGTTTTCTTTCAAGTTTTTTTTTTTTTATTTCTTTTATGTTTTAGGAAGAGCTCTTCACGTTGGTGGAGGCAGCCACTATTGCCTCTTGGTTTGCAAGCTTCCATTTTGCATTTTTTGGCACATTTAAACTTCTTTAATGAAATGCTTTATTTCCATTTTTTACTAGTTTCATTCATGATTTTTTTTTTTCCATTTCCTTTACTGTTGAATCGGGATGAAGGAAACGGTTAGTGACAGTGGCCAAACCTCTATCTGTTTTCTTATTGCGTTATGATGTTTTTAAGTTCCGTTTTTATTATAGTATGTTCAGATTTCATATTAGTTTTGATTTAGTCCGATTAGATTTATATTAGAACGAAGTTTTTTTTTACTTTCAACAAATTTATAGTTTTCTTGTTTTCATTTTATGCTCTGCTTTTGGTTTCTTTACTGTTTTTAAATTTTCTTCATTGTTGTTTGTGTCATTTTCTTCTCGTTTCTGCTTTACTTCACTTGTTTTGTTTTTTTTTAAATCCTACACTACTCTTTCTTTTATCTTGATCGTTGCAAACACTGATGCAACATCACGTGTGCAGCTCTTGTGCTGCACTGGAAGTTACTTGGGACGTGATTTGGAGGCAGAACTAGGTGCTAGAGCTATTGCCCGAGTAGTCGCTACTGCGTGAAAGAAGGGAGGCGTTGTTAGAGGTTATTATATTGTGCGTTCTTACACTGTGTGAAGGTAGCTGAAGCTGAAAGTTATTGCAACAGTGGTTCGACCTTGCTGGTTCTCATCTCGCGGCCCCTATACAGTGTGTTGCTGCTATGTTGAGCTGCTGAGTGGCTAAGCGTGACATCTGAGCAGGAGCTAGGCAGTGAGCTAGACGTTGTTTTTCGTACTCCTGTTGTGTGTGTGATGAAGTAAGAGCTGGGTTATGTGCTGCTGTTGAGGGGAAGAGAAAGTAGGGAACCGTAGCTTTGGCTCTCTGTTTCATTCCAGTTTGCATATTTTATTTATATTTACTGCTTTAGTTTCTATTAGTTTCATTTCTTCTTCTTCTTAATGTTGTTAATGTTCAGTTTTGTTGTTTCTTCAAGCATCCATTATTCTTCTCTATTCTACTCTGTTTTGTGACGATTTACTGTTTTAATATTAATGAGTTTCTGAAAGTTGCAAGATTGTGGGAAGCAAAGCAAGACTGGTCGGGACTGGAGCTGGATTGAAGCTGCTGCGTGGCTGATAAAAAGAGGCTACAACGGTTGCTGGCAGTGCATTGAAGCAGGGGGCAGCAGCTGGTGGTAAAGCTGCAGGTGATCTGCGGCAAGATTGCTGCGAGGTGCATGATCTGCAGTACAGCTGGAGAAAGTTGCTGAAGCAGTGCAGAGATGGCTGGCCAGGAGGTGGCGAGGCAGAAGATGAATGACAGTGCATGAGGCGCAACAGAAGCAGATTGAAGTAGGGAATGTTGGTGCAGTTTTGTTTGTTTGTTGACATCAGTGAATGCCTGCAGGACGTGTTGTGTGAAAGAGCAGTGCGGTACAAGGACGGGTTGTACGGTTGCTAGCAGTGCATGGTTGTGTTTTTTGTGTTTATATTTTATTTTGAAGCTTTGTTTGCAATAGTTTAAGAGTTTATTATTAGTAGTTTAGTATTATTTTAATTTAATGCATTTTTGAATTAGTTTAGATAATATTTTAATAGTTTAATTAATTTACATATGTTTAAGACTATTAGATTTAATAGCTTTAGATTTTAGTTTAGATTAAATTTTAGTTTTTTTTTTATGCAATTGAAATTTTAATTTAATTATTTTCAGGTATATATTTAGGATTTAGTTATTTCTCATGCATCAATTAGAGTAGATTTTATTTTTAATTTAGGCATTTTATTAAGTTAATAATTATTTATAGCTTGATATAATTTCGGCTACCAATTTAGGCATTTAGGTTTAAAGTTATACTTAGAAATTTTTAGAATTTTTAATAAAATTTTATTAGGCCTTGGGTTAGATAATTTTGCAATTTTATCAATTAGATTAATCACATGCAAATTTTATTTTCATATTAGGATTTTCTAGTTTTAATCTATTTATTTGTAATTTATATTTTCTTATTTACATCTTTAGTTCATTTACACTAATCACTTTAAAAATTAATTTGATCCCCGAAACCTCTATATTTCCACTTGATTTTCATTCTCGATGTTAAATATGTCTTATACTAATTTCCTATGGTCTCAGAATAATTTTCGGGAATGTTTAGAATTTATTCCGAATTTATTTCCTTTACTAGGCCTTTTTTTCGGTTTATCGTAAACTCGACTTTTACTAACTTTTTAACTTCCAATACCTTAATTTTCACTTCTACACATCATTTCATGCTTATACATATAATTCTTAAGTAATTCTTGGGCTCAGAGCCTTACCTCAATTTTCGTGTCGTTAGGCCCCACACCACTAACCCGAGTGCTTTGATGGTTTTCAGGCCTGCATAACATTATTCTGAGTTCTCAATTACTTCTTAGTTCTTCCAAATAAGAAATAAAGTGGGAAAAATTTGGGTTTCACATTTCTCTCCACTTTTTAGGAATTCGGTCCTCCGAATTCAGGTTGTTCCATCGAATAACTGAGGATACTTCTCTCTCATGTGGCTCTCTAGCTCCCACGTAACCTTTTCTGTCGAGTGGTGTAGTGAGAGAACCTTTACCAACAGAATCATCTTATATCAAAGTACCTTCTCTTTTTGTCGAGGATCCAGATCGATTGTTCAACATAACTCATGTCTTCCTGAATCTTCAATGGTTCATACTCAATGACATGAGAAGGGTTCGGATAATACTTCCTCAACATGGAAACGTGGAAGACATCATGTATTCTCGACAGCTGTGGAGGTAGTGCAAGTTGGTAGGCAACGTCTCCCACTTTCTCCAATATTTCAAATGGACCAATGAAGCAAGGACTGAGCTTTCTTTTCTTTCCGAAATGCGTGACACCCTTCATCGGAGACACCTTTACAAATACAGAGTACCCAACTTAAAATTCCAGATGACGTCTTCGCACATCTGCATAACTCTTCTGTCTACTCTGTATCATCCTCAATCTATCACAGATTAGCTGAACACCTCTAGCTACCTGTTCAACCAATTCGGGAGCAAGTATTTTCCTGTCACCCACTTATTCCTACGCTATAGGAGATCTGCATCGTCTGCCATATAGAGCTTCATAAGTAGCCATCCTAATGCTAGCACGATAACTGTTATTATAGGCAAATGATTATCCCATGAGCCCTTAAAGTTCAATGCAAATGCGCTTAACATATCCTCTACGGTCTGAATAGTTTGCTCAGACTGACCGTCGGTCTGAGGATGGTAGGCAGTGCTCAAATTCAGCCGAGATCCCATGGCTTCTTGAAAACGTCTAAAACCTCGAAGTGAACCAAGAATCTCTATCAGAAGTAATGCTCACAGAAGCTCCATGTAATCGTGCCACCTCTTTGACATACAAATCTGCTAGCTTATCCAGAGGATCAGTGCTCTTAATGGCAAGGAAGTGGGCACTCTTATTCAGTCTGTCCACAATCACCAAGTCTGTATCATGACCCCTCTGGGTCCTTGGTAGCCCCATAACAAAATTCATAGTGATATCCTATCATTTCCATGTAGGCACCAGAAATGACTTAAGCAGTCCTGCGGGCTTCTGGTGCTCAACATTAATCTGTTGGCAGACTAAACATCTAGCCACAAAGTCTGTCACATCTTTCTTCATCCCTATCCACCAATACAACTTACGGAGATTGTGGTACATCTTAGTACTACCTGGGTGCATGGTAAACCGAGAACAATGTGACTCTTTCAGAATACTCTGTCTCAAGGTGTCATCATGTGGCACATAAATACGACCCCAAAAATCTGGAATCTTTCACATATAAGTAATGCCGCCATATCTTCAATGCAAAAATTACTGTGGTCAATTCCAAGTCAAGAGTGGGATAGTTGATCCTTAAGCTGATGAGAGCCATACGTAACCACTCTACCATTCTACATCAGCACGCAGCCCAAACCCTGGTAGGAGGTATCACTGTAAACGGTAAATCCTTCTGAACCACTCGTAATGGTCAAGACAGGTGTTGTAGTCAACCGACGTTTGGGCTCTTAGAAGCTCTGCTCATACTGCTCAGACCACTCAAATGGGGCATCCTTATGGGTCAGTCTAGTCAGTGGAGAAGCAATCTGGGAAAAGCCTTCTACAAATCTCCGATGGTACCCTGCCAATCTCAGGAAACTCTAAACCTTCTTCAATGTCCTCGGTCTCTCTATCACGACCTATTTTTCCTAAAAACCCCTACAAATTTTTTATTTTTTTTCATTTCCTTACTCATCGTGAACAATTTCACTAGTAACAGTTGGGCTATGAGTCGATGTTAGTCCCTCCTGTCATGTTGCTTACCTTAACATTCATTTCCATATCACATTTATTTTAACTAAATACATCCCTAGTATTACATCTATGTACGTACTGTGCCTCTATATGTTTAGATACAAAATTATACGAATGTGTATACCTGGTCTTGATAGGAAGCAGCGGATAACCGAAATGGAAGACTAGTGTCACTCTATTCTACTGAATGTACCCTGTAGGGTGGAAAATGAAAGGTTGAGCGCAACTTGCTCAGTAAGGCAATAATGCAAGCAGGTAGATAACTATACTATCTACATGTTGGTAAAGGCATGACATGTAAAACATTTATATTTCGAGCATGAGGCAATTAAAACCATGCCATGTATGAGTATATCATATATCGTAAAACATGAATCGGCATGTAAAACATGAAAAACATCTCATGTAAAACCTCTCATGCTCGATACAGTAAAACTCATCAAAACAATCCCAGAGGGATTCAACACATCTTTAAAATCATTAATATTCTCATAAAAACCCATCAATTTTTCATTTAATACCACATTTTATGAAAATCGTCACAAATCGGGGCTAGACCCCTCCCTCGGGTCTACCCTAGTCTAACAAGACCAATCAAATATATATCATGTGAGACATGCAGGTTACTGTATGGAAACAATCGAGGACTATGTCCCTGTGATCCTAGGCTACACAGATCCCGATGTGCGGGGTATCATAACTGTAATGGGAGGTGGGGTCAAATCCTACCCGCCAGAATATCAAGTAACGTGAATACAATAGTCATGACTACATGGTACAGCGTACTCCGTGTGACATACACGGTACAACGTACTCCATGAATCCAATATCACAGTCTGGGGATGCCTACCATAGGTCTTATCCCACTCCAAACCATGTCGATAACCAACCCATCTCTCAATCTACACGTGCTAGCATAACTTCTCACTGTGACACACAGTCTACAAGAGGCTCCAGCACGGTCATATGCATGTCATAAAATTCATGTGCGAGCGAAGCTCCAGCATGGCTCCATGCATATTCATAATATCAGAAAAACTCTCGTGCGAGCGAAGCTCCAGTACGGTTTCATAAAATCAATGAAATCTGCGTATGAGCAGCGCTCCAGTACGACTTAAAATATATTTATAAATCCAATTTAAATTCACGTACAAGCAATGCTCTAGTACGGATCCATAAAACCAATTAAAATCCACGTACGATTTAAAACACATAAAAACATGATAGGCTGCTCAATTTCACTAAAACAAATCAAAAATTACATCTGGCACCTAATTCGTGCCCTTTCATGTAAAAACATGAAATAAACAGCCAACCTATCCATAATTTGCTTAAATTAAAGCAATATAATCATAAGAATATCAAAAACATGAAGATCATGCAATTTCATAGCCTTACTACCCTTTTTGAAATTTTCCTAACTAGGGGCAAAATCGTAATTTTTACATATACCTCGATTTTCGTAAAAATTATTATTCTATTTCTAGATACCTTATGAAATTCTACGTAATGTAAATAACCCCAAAAATATGCGCAGATATCTCTAAGAGCTTACAAAATTCCCTTACCTCATTTTTCTGTACAGTCTGACCTTTTCCACTGATGTCTCGTCACGCAATCTGATTTGCTCCCAATTCAATCTCTGGAACTGCGTATAAATAGTTATCTGGTTAAATACAATACACTTATCCATATTTAACTTTTATTGAGCTTAAATTTAAAATGTTGGGTCCATTTACTCTTATTGGGCCCGATTACACCTTAATGGGCCTTAATCGGCCTTAAGCCCGTTTTTCACTTACTATTTATATTATCAAGGCCTATTGGGCTCATTGGGCCCATCAGTATTTATTGAGCCTCATTCTAAAGTTTCGGATAGCTCAATTAATTATTTACGACACTTTATCTCTAATTCCAGAATATAATTCATTTTATGCGGAAATTAAATCCATAATTTATGCGATAAATTTTTAACACTCATAACGATGTAAATTGTCGTAAACAAGGGTTACTTACCCGAGATTCCATGATAATACGTAAATCGAGGCTATCTCGAGCTCTCATTTGACGCTAATTGTCGAGCTACACAATTAATTATTTTTTTCGGGTAAATTTTCAGTCGATTATTTATCAAATTAAATATTTCAAAATTTAAATCGATCAATTTTGACCACTTACCGACTTACCCGTAGCTCGATTGCATCACTGGAATTTTTTCTCAATTTTTTCTCTTTTTCTTTTTCCCTTTTTCTCTTTCTTTTCCTTCATTTCTGGCTGAACCGATTCAGTCCGGTTCAACCCAGTTCAGACCGGTTCGATCCAGTGATTTAGTCCGGTTCGACCGGTTCAGGGCCTCACCGGCCAATTCTTCGTTGATTTTCGTCGCCAGCAGCTCCGCGGGGTCGTCCGATGCACGGATTTGGGGTTGGTTTCGTCCGAGGTGACCGGAAAGTGGCCGGTTCGGCTATTCTCCTTTTCGCTGTTGGTACCATTTCTTCCCTCGCCGTTTTTCGGCGCTAGTCGTCGTCCCACCGATCGATGATGCCACCAATCGCGTCGCCTGCTCCTGGGGATCTCTCGGCTGGTGGTGGCCAGGCCCAGATCGACACCGGTCACCAGATTTCTCCCTTTCTCTTCTCGGCTTTCTCTTTTCCTTTCGTCGGCCACCGTTCGTCGGTTTTTGTTGGTGCCAGTGGCTCGCACGGGGTCGGTCGCCTCTCGACTGGGCTCCCTCAATGGATCCCAGTCGCCGGTGGCCTCGTCCGTCGGTGGAGACAAAGGTCTCGGCTTCCGTTTCCTCTTCAGAATCGCGGCTCGCGATTCTTTCATTTTTTATTTTTTTAATTATTTTATTTTTATTTATTATTTATTTTTATAATTTATTATATTATTATT
Source organism: Firmiana major (assembly GCA_033439115.1). Taxonomy (NCBI): domain Eukaryota; kingdom Viridiplantae; phylum Streptophyta; class Magnoliopsida; order Malvales; family Malvaceae; genus Firmiana; species Firmiana major. Next base: position 7,885,177 of record CM065912.1, read on the forward strand.
TTATTCAATTAAATATTATTATTTTTGCCAAAATATCTAAACATTTTATATTTAATTCATTTTATCAATAAATAAATTTCTCGGTATTATTTTGTCTTTTCGGTATATTTTTCAATTATTTTCGGGATAATTTTCTGATGTAAAATTTTCGATTAATTCCAATAAATTCATATCTTGATCAATTTAACCCGAAATTTAATTATTTCTTCATTATTTATCAAGATTCTCAAATCAATATTTTTAATTAAATTTTCTTGTCAAATTTATACCGACTTTCGATCTTTTGACCGTTTTTTCCTTCAACATGTTCGAAAATTCCATTTCAATCCTTTGCATTTTTTTAAATGCATTCGAAAATTTTTTATTCATTCCCTTTGCTCTTACGATAAAAATCGGGTCTTACATAATCTCCCCCACTTAAGAAATTTGGTCCTCCAAATTAGAACCAAGTCAAATGGATCCATAAACAACTCCAGGTATGTCTATCGTAGCATATACAGTCATTCTCAAGTGACTTTTTTCGGAGTGTAATACTACCAACATACTTAACTAGGGAGATCATCTTAAACCTCAACACTTTCTCCTTCCTGTTTAATACCCGAATCGATTTTCCAATCATACGTTATACTTTCATTGAGCTAAGCTGTTGGAGCTCAGATCCAATCACATATGCTAGGTTCGGATAGTATTTTCGAAGCATCAAAAGATGGGACACATTGTGGATGCCTGATAATTTAAGTGGTAACGCCAACCTTCAGGTCTTATCTCCCACTTTGTTTAATCTCAAAGGATTCAATCTAACGAAACTCAATTTGCCTTCTTTCTGAATCTTGTTATGTCCTTAGGACGAGTAATTTCCGACAATACTGATTCACTCTCGGTGAATTTCAATGGTTTCTGTCGCTTGTCAGCATAGCTTTTCTATCTACTCTGAGGTGTTCTTAATCTCTCAAAATCAACTGAACATCTTCAGAGGTTTGTCTTACCAATTCGAGAACAATTTTCTATCTGTCACCCACTTCTTCTTATCTAAGTCAGGGAACAACTCCCTACGGCCATACAATGCCTCATAATTCATTCGGGTCCTCTGTAACCCATCACAATATCCATGGTAACTTGCTCCCATTTCCGTGTCAATATAGGTAGAGGCTGCAATAACCCTGCAGACTTTTTTTGCTCTACCTTAATCTGCTGACATACGAGACACTTTTCTACAATCTCTACAATGTCTCTTTTCATATCTAACCGCCAATACCCTTTTCTAAGATTTTGATATATTTATTACTTCTCGGATTCACTATATATCCCGAAGAGTGAGCTTCTGACAATAACTATCTCATCAACTGTGGTCCTGTGGGCACTTATACTGTCTCTGAACCTCAGTAAGCCATCATCACTCTCTGTGAACTCTGTCACTGTACCCATTTGAATCTGACCCACAATATCGACACCATGCCGATCATCACGCTAAGCCTATCAAATTCGGTCACTCAAATTCGGTTCTAATCTCAGGCTAGCTGTCACACAATCATTGTCATCATCAAAGGGGATCACATCACTACTGAGGTTTACAACTGCTCTAGCAGCTCACACTCCCTGACCATCATATGTAAAACCATCCTGAGGCTCTTTCTGCTCAAGGCATTAGCCATCACATTAGCCTTTCTTGGGTGGTACAATTTCTACAATACTAGGGGCTTTTATGATCAGTGCATACCTGAAATTTCTCACTGTGTGCATAGTATTGTCATATACTCAGTACAACCACTATCACTGTCAACCTTAAATCATGGGTTGAATAGTTTCTTTCATGATCCTTGAGTTGTCTGGATCCATAATCGACTATCTTCCCCTTTTTGCATCAATACAAAACCCATTCATTATTTTAAGGTATCCATAGACTCATGAGAAACCTCTTGAGCTATTGGGTATGGTGAAAATAAATACGGTGGTCAATTCATACTTCAGTACACCAAAACTCCTGTCACGTCTATCATCCCATTCAAATACAACTTTTTCTAAGTTAAACGTGTCAACAAAGTAGTCCATTTCGAGAACTCTCAACAAATCATCTGTAAAAACCATTTCTAATTGTTGCTTATGATTTTTCCTGGACTTTAAATACACCCAAAATATCATCAATAAGGATGATCACAAATCGGTCCAGGTAAAGTTTAAATACCTCATCGTAGTTGAGTTCCACTAAATATTTCAACCACCCATATCCTTGACCTATGTACGTATAAACGTATAATGCCCTTTCGAAATCGCTTCCATTCAACATACTAACTCGCGTCATTTCCTTTTTCTTATATTAACGGCTTTTATAAAATTTTAATTTTTAAACCTTCATGATTAATCGAATTCTATATTTCTTTATCGTACAAGTAAAGGTACCCTAATTTTAAATGTATATATTACGACTGTCGATTTCAATTTATAAGTTGTGTATACTTTTATACGCTGTCAAGTCTTCAGGCAAGGAGGTATTTTGAAATACCTTTATTAACCCTCAGACTTAACCACATTGACTAGTTATGGATATATCCACCCCTTATCCTTGGTCGCAATCCATATTCACTACATATTGCTTAATCCAAATTACTTCACATATCAGAGATATTCTTACCTTGCATACGCCTCTTATTCCAATATATCTTGTATTCAAGATCTACCACATCTCAAAGCTGATCTCCTTTCGTATATCACTTATAACGAACTCTGTTATTACTCATTCCGTGAGTACAATCATATACTCTTTTAATTTCAATCGCTACACCCCTTTTTATTACTTGTCAAAATTTACAATATACTTTTCAGGGGTAAACATATCACTATCTTAGGATAGAAATCTGAACAGTATAGTTTGCAGCCGACCAATTTATTCTCAAATATTACTTCAAATTATTCATATTCCATTGAATAAAATCGGCTGACATATCTTTTCTCCCCCGTTTTCGACTTATAATCTCTTCATAATTATTCCATTAGTTAACCCTCCTTTATTGGGGTACTAACTATCAGTCTTATACCCAAAGGTGTAGGCATTTATGTCTTTCACTAACTTATATACAAATGAAGGCGGTATGAATAAATGCGTAGTACCAGGATCAAGTAACATAATTACGTCTTTATTCATAACCAGTGTGGTATCTTTCACCACATCATATGAAACATCAATAGTGTCCTGGTCCAAGGCATACACTCGCCCCCGTCCAACAACCTACTTTCCATTTCTCTTCGGCTGTGGCCTCCCTTTTTCGGTGCAGAGATACCAACAGGATTTTCTCTGTCTCTTTGCCCTTTTGTGGGGCAGTCTCACCCAACTCTGATCAATCATTAAATAATTGGCCCGTCTTACCACACTTAACGCCTATTTTAGTAAATAAAGTGTAGGTGTAGGCCCTTCTTCCGTGGTATCTACCACACATCCTACACTGCTCACACTGCTATGGAGCAGGTCGGGGTCCTCCAATCACAATACCCCTCAAAAATGCTGAAATTTGATACACTGGGGCCTTACCAATCATTTTACCCCATGACTCATCAACTCTAATCTCTTACCAACTAGTCTCTTTCCCGTTCTGACATCTCTATCATTCTCTATTCTCTTCTATCTCTATTTCAACCCTTACTATCTTTCCCAATCTCAGAGGCGTGCAACACATGATCTTATTCACGCAACTATATTCTGCGCACTGTCTCGACATAAGTAGTGAGCCAATCGGACTCTAATCGACAATTTGAGACCTTTCATGAACTTTTGGGCTTTTCGCCACTCACTGCCCATAATGTCAGGGTAATACCTACCCAGGGATATAAATTGAGTTTTATACTCGTCAATCAACCAGTGCCTCTAGGTCAGTGTAAGAAATTTTTTACCTGTGATTTCTTTTAAGCAGTATCCGGGATATTCTGTCACCAAAATACATCCAGAAATATTTCTCATGTCGGCTCTGGATGTCTAACTCTTTAGATGGGTCGAGCGGACTTCCATCAATGCTCCTCCTCGCCCTCCAACATAAATGTATTTAAAAGTCACTTTCTCAGTCGACATACACCGAAAGAATTCTTACTACTTCGCTATCTCATTCACCCAGTCTTCAGTAACTATTGGTTTCTTTACTTCGCTAAATACCGGAAGGGTGTGAAAATCTCTATAGTCTGAGGCATCTGTTTAGGCTTTACCCTGCCTATCCTCAACTACCTGCATAGATTGAGTAAACAACTCCAAAATATTTTTTACACTCCACTCCATCCTATTGGAGCGTGTCTCAATACTGTTTGGTCTCTTTATAGGACCCTGTGGAGTATGCTCAACATCAGCCTCCACCTCACTCTCATCTTGAGTCTCATGTGATGACTCATTCGACTCTAAGGCTTATCTCTACGGCCTCGAGCATGTGTACTCGCCCCTCTACCATAGCGACTATCAGTTATAAAAGCTATATTCTTGCATTCGAAACAAAATTCTTAGCTGCAGTTCCATCTTGATATACACAATTGTATCTAAACAATGCAAAGTACATGGGGATGTAAATTTACTTAACCACTAACACCGACTCATATCAGGCCAACACAGCTCTGATACCACCTCTGTCACGACCTATTTTTCCTAAAAACCCCTACAAATTTTTCATTTTTTTCATTTTCTTACCCGTCGTGAACAGTTTCACTACTAACAGTTGGGCTATGAGTTGATGTTAGTCCCTCCTATCATGTTACTTACCTTAACATTCATTTTCATATCATATTTATTTTAACTAAATACATCCCCAATATTATATCCGTGTAAAGTATTTATATCCGTGTAAAGTATTGTGCCTCTATATGTTCAGATACAAAATTATACGAATGTGTATACTTGATCTTGATAGGAAGCATCGGATAACCAAAATGCAAGACTAGTGTCACTCTCTTCTACTGAATATACCCTGTAGGGTGGAAAATGAAAGGGTGAGCGCAACTTGCTCAGTAAGAAAATAATGCAAGCAAGTAGATAACTACACTATCGACATGCTGGTAAAGGCATAACATGTAAAACACTTATATTTCGAGCATGAGGCAATTAAAACCATGCCATGTATGAGTATATCATATATCGTAAAACATGAATCGCATGTAAAACATGAAAAACATCTCATGTAAAACCTCTCATGCTCGATACAGTAAAACTCATCAAAATAATCCCAGAGGGATTCAACACATCTTTAAAATCATTAATATTCTCATAAAAACCCATCAATTTTTCATGTAATACCACATTTCATGAAAATTATCATAAATCGGGGCTCGACCCCACCCTCGGGTCTACCCTGGTCTAACAAGACCAATCAAATATATATCATGTGAGACATGCAGGTTATTATATGGAAACAATCGAGGACTATGTTCCTGTGATCCTAGGCTACACGGATCCCGGTGTGCAGGGTATCACAATTGTAACGGGAGGTGGGGTCAAATCCTACCCGCCAGAATATCAAGTAACGTGAATACAATAGTCATGACTACATGGTACATCGTACTCCGTGTGACATACACGGTACAACGTACTCCATGAAACCAATATCACAGTCTGGGGATGCCTACCATAGGCCTTATCCCACTCCAAACCATGTCGATAATCAACCCATCTCTCAATCTACACGTGCTAGCATATCTTCTCACTATGACACACAGTCTACAGGAGGCTCCAGCATGGTCATATGCATGTCATAAAATTCTTGTGCGAGTGAAGCTCCAACTCAGCTCCATGCATATTCATGATATCAAAAAAACCCTTGTGCGAGCGAAGCTCCAACACGGTTTCATAAAATCAATGAAATCTGCGTATGAGCAGCGCTCTAGTACGACTTAAAATATATTTATAAATCCAATTTAAATTCACGTATGAGCAATGCTCTAGTAAGGATGCATAAAACCAAGTAAAATCCATGTACGATTTAAAACTCATAAAAACATGATAGGCTGCTCAATTTCACTAAAACAGATCAAAAATTACATCTGGCACCTAATTCATGCCTTGTCATGTAAAAACATGAAATAAACAGCCAACCTATCCATAATTTGCTTAAATTAAAGCAATATAATCATAGGAATATCAAAAACATGAAGATCATGCAATTTCATAGCCTTACTACCCTTTTTGAAATTTTCCTAACTGGGGGCAAAATCGTAATTTTCACATATATCTCGATTTTTGTAAAAATTATTATTCTATTTCTAGATACCTTATGAAATTCTACGTAATGTAAATAACCCCAAAAATACGAGTAGATATCTCTAAGTGCTTACAAAATTCCCTTACCTCATTTTTCTATACAGTCTGACATTTTTCACTGATGTCTCGTCACGCAGTCCGATTTGCTCCCAATCAAATCTTCAAAACTGCATATAAATATTTACCGGGTTAAATACAATACACTTATCCTTATTTAACCTTTATTGAGCTTAAATTTAAAATGTTGGGCCCGTTTACTCTTATTGGGCCCGATTACACCTTAATGGGCCTTAATCGGCCTTAAGCCCGTTTTCCACTTACTATTTACATTATCGAGGCCTATTGCGCTCATTGGGCCCATCAATATTTATTGAGCCTTATTCTAAATTTTCAGATAGCTCAATTAATTATTTACGACACTTTATCTCTAATTCCATAATATAATTCATTTTATGAGGAAATTAAATCCGTAATTTATGCGATAAATTTCTAATACTCATAACGATGTAAATTATCGTAAATAAGGGTTACTTACCCACGATTCTATGATAATACTCAAATCAAGGTTATCTCGAGCTCTCGTTTGACGCCAATTGTCGAGCTACACAATTAATTATTTTTTGGGTAAATTTTTAGTCTATTATTTATCAAATTAAATATTTCAAAATTTAAATCGGTCAATTTTGACCGCTTACCGACTTACCCGTAACTCGATTGCATCACTGAAATTTTTCACCAATTTTTTCTCTTTTTCTTTTTCCCTTTTTCTCTTTCTTTTCCTTCTTTTCTGGCTGAACCGGTTCAGTCTGGTTCAACCCGGTTTAGACCGATTCGGTCCAGTTGGTTCAGTCTGGTTCGATCAGTTCAGGGCCTCGCCTGCTGATTCTCCGTCGATTTTCGTCGCTAGTAGCTCCGCGGGGTCGTCCGATGCACGGATCTGGGGTCGGTTTCGTCCGAGGTGGTCGAAAAGTGGTCGGTTCGGCTCTTCTCCTTTCCGCCATCGGTACCGTTTCTTTCCTCACCGTTTTTCGACGCTAGCCGCCATCCCACCGATCGATGCTGCCAGCAATCGCGTCGCCTGCACCTGGGGATCGCTCAGCTGGTGGTGGCCGGGCCCAGATCGGCGCGGATCACCAGATTTCTCCCTTTCTCTTCTCGGCTTTCTCTTTTCCTTTCGTCGGCCACCGTTCGTCGGTTTTTGTTGGTGCCAGTGGCTCGCACGGGGTCGGTCGCCTCTCGACTGGGCTCCTTCGGTGGATCCCAGTCGCCGGTGGCCCCATCCGTCGGTGGAGACAGAGGTCTCGGCTTCCGTTTCCTCTTCAGAATCGCGACTCGCGATTCTTTCATTTTTTTATTTTTTTCATTTTTTTAATTATTTTATTTTTATTTATTATTTATTTTTATAATTTATTATTTTATTATTTTATTCAATTAAATATTATTATTTTTGCCAAAATATCTAAAAAATTTATATTTAATTCATTTTATCAATAAATGAATTTCTTGGTATTATTTCATCTTTTCGGTATATTTTTCGATTATTTTCGAAATAATTTCTCGATGTAAAATTTTTGATTAATTCCAATAAATTCATATCTTGATCAATTTAACCCGAAATTTAATTATTTCTTCGTTATTGATCAAGATTCTCAAATCCATATTTTTAATTAAATTTTCTTGTTGAATTTATACCGACTTTTGATCTTTTGACCGTTTTGCCCTTCAACGTGTTCGAAAATTCCATTTCAATTCTTTGCATTTTTTTTAAATGCATTCGAAATTTTTTTATCCATTCCCTTTGCTCTTACGATAAAAATCGGGTCTAACACTCTCCCATTTCAGCACTGCATGCACCTTAGACGGATCAACAAACACCTCGTCCTTAGATATAATGTGTATTAGGAAGGCAATCTGTTCCAACTAGAATGCACATTTACTGAATTTCTCATACAGTTTCTTCTCACAGAGGGTCTAGAGCACAATCCTTAAATGTTGCTCGTGCTCCTCCCGGGACTTAGAATAGATCAGTATATCATCAATGAACACAATCACAAACCTATCCAAAAACTCTCGAAAATATCATTCATCATATTCGTGAAGGCAACTGGGGCGTTAGTCAGTCCAAAAGGCATCACCAAAATTCATAGTGCCTGTATCGGGTCCGAAAAGCTGTATTCAGTACATCAGCCTCCTTAATTCTCAACTAATGATAGCCTGATCTTAAGTCTATTTTAGAGAACACTGAAGCCCCTCTTAATTGATCAAACAAGTTATCTATTCTTGGCAAGGGGTACTTGTTTTTTATCGTGGCCTTATTCAACAGTTTATAGTCAATGCACAGACGAAAACTGCCATCTTTCTTTCTAACAAACAATACCGGAGCACCCCATAGAGACACACTCGGCCTAATAAATCCCTTATCGAGCAATTCTTGCAACTGCCTTTTCAATTCCTCCAATTTAAACAATGTCATTCAATAAGGTGGCTTGGAGACAGGCTGAGTGTCAGGCACCAGGTCAATTACAAGCTCAACTTCCCTCTCCAGTGGTAGCCCTGGGAAATCATTCGGAAAGATATCAGGAAACTCACATACAACCGAACATTCTGGATACTTTGTGGTTCCCGACTATTGTCTGAAATAAAGGCAATATAACCTTCACAAAAATTTATACTGTTAGCAAATTTCAATTAATTTGATACCCGATAACTTCGTAAAATTTAACACCATGCACTTTATTTCTTATTAATAAAACATACATCAAACTTTTCAGGTAAGGAGAATGTTAGGGTCTTAGTGTAGCAGTCTAGACTTACACGATTGACGACTAGCCAATCCATGCCCAAAATTACATCAAACCCATACATATTCAATAAAACTAGATCTCCTAACAATTTCCTACCTCTTACTGTGATTTCTCAATTTTTACATATCATATCAGTCTTTTGTGATTTGTGTATGGGTGTATTTATGTGTAACATGCAACTTACATGCAGATTGTTTGGAGATAAAAGAATGGGCAAAACCTAGGTCAAATAATACATGTGCTTTATAATTACAGACAATGAGTGTACCTCTAATAGCATCGGAGAAAGTATCAGCAGTCTCCTTATCAATGGCATATACGTGTCCCTATGAGACAGCCTTCTTGCCCTTATCTGCAGTCGTGGCTTTTCTCTGTGGGGCTATCTCGAGGGAATCCATACCTCCCTCTCAGTCTGTCTTGGCTGCTCCCGAGGCTCCTAAGGTCTCATCAACGGACAATCGCTAATCAGGTGTCCTACCTCACCACATCTGTAATAGGTACCCATAGTCACGTGGCATGGTCCATAATAAGCTTGCCACATTTCTTACATCTGCGTAACTCTGTGTTAGGGCCTCAGGCAGTGTCAGTACTATCCATGGGGGTCTTGAACTTCCCAGCCCCAGTTTAAGGCTCCTCTGTCCTTTGCCTCTTAGGTTGACCCCGTCTCAAGTCAAACCGAGATGCTTGTACTCTCTTTCCCTTGTCTTTGCCCTTACTTCTATACCATGCTCAGCTTGTGTCACATCCAGGCCCTTTTCAACTTTTTGAGCCTGTCCTAAGGCATCCTTGAAATTCATGAATCGAAATCCCAGTAATCTGTCCTGGATCCCTGATCTCAACCCTGCCAGGAATCGCTCAGTCCGACGTGTAGGATCCCTAACAGTTTTTGGGTCATATCTCAACAGGGTAGTGAACCGATTCTCATACGCATTTACGGTAAAACTCCCTTGAACCAAACTCAAAAACTCCGCCTACATCTTCTTTCGTGCTGTGGGCGAAATGTACTTGGCCCGGAATGCATCAAGGAAGACATCCCATGTAATATCTGATGGATTCTCAGCTAAGGTTGTCTGCGTGGCCCTCCATCAAAACTTGGTCTGACCTCTCATCATGTAACTGATCATGGTTACTTTCTTCACATTTGTACACCCCAGATACTGAAATACTATATCGAGATCTAGTAACCATTCCTTGACCTTAATCGGATCTTTCACCCCTGTGAACTCTGGAAGATCCATTCTCAGAAAGTCTTGCAGCCTCTGCGTATCTCTGTCATCTCTAGACTGTAAGACTGTAGGCTGAGGAATTGGGGTTGCCAGAGGGTCTTGTAGTGGGAGAGGAAGAGTAGGTGCAGGTGTGGTGGTAATACCTCGGGTTCCTTCGAGCCCTACATGAACACTTAGGTAAGTTTTGAATTTCTCTGTTAGCTTTTAAATAAACAATAGTATGAAAAAAAATAGGTTTCACATTTAGAATTATTATGGCTTTAGTTGCTCATTATGACTTAGAGCTATATCAAATGGAAGTGAAATAATCTTTCTGAATGGAAATTTAGAGAAAAAAGTTTGCATGGACCAACTTTAGGGCCTTTTAGTTAAAAGAAATGAACACATGATGTGTAAACTTAAGAAATTAATATACATACTTAAACAAGCTTCCCAGCAATGGTATCTTAAATTCAATGATACCGTCACTTATTTTAAATTTAAGGAAAACATTGTTGACCAATGTATTTATCTGAAGGTCAGTCGGAGTAAGTTTATAATTATGGTTATGTATATTGATGACATCTTCTTTGCAACTAATGTTTTTGGTTTATTACATGAAACAAAAAAAATTCTCTTTGAGAACTTTGAAATGAAAGATATCGTAGAGATAACTTATGTTATTAGAATTGAAATCTTCCAAACTAGATCACAAAGAATGTTAGGGTTGTCTCAAAAAGCATACATAAATAAAGTTCTGGAGAGATTTAGAATGAAAAATGCTCAGCAAGTGTTGTTTCAATTCAAAAAGGGGACATATTTAGTCTTATGCAATGTCTAAAGAATGAATTGAAATTAAAGCAAATGAATCAGTAATTTCATGGAAGAGTGAAGAGTTCGTCATTGCTGCATCCGCTATGAAGGCTAAATTTGTGGCATGCTGTGAGACCACAATTTATGGAATTGGTTGCAAAACTTTATTTTAAGTTTTGGAATTTTCGACACTATTGTCAAGTTGGTGAAAATTTATTTTAATAACTCTGCAATAGTTTTATTCTCAAAGAACGACAAGTATTTCAAAAGTGTTAAGCATAAGGAATGGAAAACTTAAGATTAAGAAGAGTTAAGAAACAAAGAGTATCAATTGAACACATTATCACTAATCTTTATGATTGCAGATCCGTTAACTAAAGGATTACAACCTAAAATATTTAATGAACATGTTGAATGAATGGGCATTATTGAAAATCAGTATTGGACATTATGGTATGACATTATGATATTTACGTATTTGATACTATGAGGTCATTTATAATGTTGTTTCTGACATTTATGCATATCCTGTTTTATTTCTACTAGTATATACATGAATGATCTAACAAGGTTTGTCTCTGACTAAGATATTATTGTTTGACCATTATTGACTTCTCATTAAAAGTAAGTGAAAGTTGATAACGTAGTACATGGAAGGAAGATGTTGAAACAATAATATACAATCACCATGACTCTTATTAGTTTTTACTTAATAATGATATCTGATGTGATCAATGTATGAACAATTTTAGTTTATACTTATGCGCATTATGTTTTATTTAGAAATCTATAAAATGAAATGATCTTACATGGGTTTAGTGGGAGAATGTAACTGTCATACCCCGCTTTTGTGAACCCTTCTATCCATACATTCTCTACTACGGTTGGGCTGTGAGAAGATGTAATTACTAAAATTCATTTATTTTCAGCGGAATATTTAAAACTTTAATTCACACTCCCAGGTGTGTGTGTAAATACACAAAATTAATTGTATAAATACCAAGTGTTTACGTATCATCCCCATAATACTGTTTACAATTCCAAGATATAACTGTGCGATACAATATATTAGATACAAAATACTCGTGTATACAAATCTTATACCTTTTCGGATTGTGGGAGCTGTTTAACACAAAAGATCTAGAGATCACCGCTCTCTTACTTCTCAGTACCTGGAGGGGGAAAATAGTGGGATGAGCAAACCACAGCTCAGTAAGGAAATGTATGCTAGCAGGTAGATATCGTACTACCTACATAGCCCATGCATGCATAAACCAAAACCATGTTTTCGTTATAAATGGAAATATCATACGAACAATGCATTTAAACATATATTTCTCAATAGCATTTTCGTGTAAATCAAATGTCAAACTTCCATTTAAAACATGCTCATAAATAGTGCCCTCATGGCACGAATGTGAAATCAGAGATTTATTAAAACACGAAATCTCTTTCACTTCTCAAATCATTCTTTCTCGCAAGTCTCTTTCTTTTCTGAGATTGTCTCTGTTTCTCGATTCTCTGAGACAGGCATGGAATTTTCGACAATCAAATATCCACGACTTATGGCCACAGTCAGTGATCCCAGGCCTCACTGATCGGGTGTGCACAGGGTATCACTTCGCCTGAAGGGGGGTGGGTCAGTCCTACCATCCGGCTCATTTCAATCCACCTCATCTCCTCGTATACTCACGGTGAAGATACGTCGTGTGTCATCTACGCGATACTCGTACTCACGTGCACCCAGCACGGTACATAGTATACCAACGGGTGACTACACTATTCTACGTATAACCGTGGACCCAAGTTCATACTCCAACTCCGATGGACTTTTTATCCTTAAACCATGTCTCATATACCAGGCGAGCAAGCAGCGTGACACACAGTCAACGCAAAGCTCCAGCGCGGTACGATCTATCGTTAAGGCCCAGCCCGTTCAAATGGCCGTCGGCTGGTATCCCCTTGGGTCCCAGACCCCCAGGTTTACCTCAACTCAACAAAACAGGTGCGAGCAAGGTTCTCGCACTTTCTCAAAACCCTCGTGCGAGTTAAAACTCCCGCACGGTACATCAAGGCATTAAAACGGGTGTGAGCTAACGCTTCAACACCAAATCTCATCTCAAAACTGATAGATGGCTATTTTCTCTTTTTAAAACTCAAAACACGTTTATTCATACAGCATGACTCTTCATGCTAAAACATGTAAAAGTAGCCAACCTATCATCGACATTTCTCAATCATCAATAATAATGTAAAATTGAGAACATCATTGAAAACATGCATATCATGCTATTTCCTTACCCTATCCCATTTCTCAATACATATATACATCATAGTACTTTTCATACTTCTACATCATCTCATAGGATTATAATATCGTACTAGTCCTAGCAATATATCTACGAAATTGCTGTAATTACGTACGAACATCTCTATAGCTAACACACAGTCCCTTACCTCGTTTTACTTGTGTGCAACTATCCGCCTTTATGCTTCTTGCGTTCTCATCTCGACTTGCTCCGATGTATCATCCGAAACTGAAATTCATCCATCAACATTTGGGTTAATGTTTCTAACTCTTATTCAACTAAGCATTTGTCAAATGCCTTAATTACACATTTTTACCCTTTGTGGTGAATCTCACAATTTATCCTAATATCGACATGTCCAAATCATTCTCACAACATGTCCATCCACTCAAGATACCTCATTCATCAAAAACACTCCCACACTCCACTTTCTCACACTTGACTATTTCTAAGTTATATTCATTTCATACCATTCTAGGTAGTTCTATCCACAATATGCACACCCAAACATCTTTATAAGCATTAACTAAACCAATGTACTTGGATTTGTGCATTAGAACTTACCTCATTGGATTTCCTCTTGCTCCAATTAGGATTGCCCTCTATTTCTTCAATCCATCAAATGGGGAAATGCCTCTAGACTATGTTGTTATTCTCTTTGATGTGAACAACTTTGTCTCTAATAGCCTCTCCTTAAATCTCACTGAAAATGGCTGGATTTAGGAGTGAGAAACTAGATTTCTTTGAGTTGAAGTGAAAAAGAAATGTTTGTCCCGAAATTCTGATGATCCAACTGCTCCCATTTATAGTTTTGACTTGATGAGATCGATCTTACTTGGGTGGAGATCGATCTGTTCCTCTAAAATCCCTCTTTTCTAAGACGTTTTAAAGGCGGGAGATCGATCTGTTGAGACTAGAGATCGATCTGCTGTCAAACAGAAGCTTAAGGAGATCGATCTGATCTTAGGGGAGATCGATCTGCTTCCAACCCGAGAGCTAAGGAGATCGATCTGCTTCCTTTGGAGATCGATCTGTTCCCTTCCATTTCTCACATAAGAGTATTCTGGCTCTCCCAAATCGATCTCTCATCCTATGAGATCGATCTGGCCTTCACAAATTCCAGATTTCTTGCAGTTCCTCTTCAACAACCCTTACCAAACACCCTTAATTTGCTACCATGATCATTTCCTCATTCATTCATCTTTGAGACTTGACAATGGGATCCATCCTCACTACATACACATTAAAACTTGTGTAGAATCTTTGTATGACCAAATATATACGATATTACTTGAATGAAAATATACACTTATGTAAATCTTTCCTTCCATTTTACTATACTACTCATATTTCATTTCGATCACATTCTTCTCGTGTTCAAGTTCATTTCTTCCTACTCATTCATAATGCAACTTGTACGTATAATCACAATTCTTACTACAAGTGCGTACATAATCTTATGAACTTACATTGCATACACTTCACATTACAATACATCATCTTACTTATGATTTTATTTACATTCCCATGTTCCTATATACAGCTATACATGTACGGGATCTCACAGTAACAATAATGTGGCCCAGGTACATAATATTTTAATAAAAAGGATATATGAATAAATAATTACTAAAATCCTATTGGTTTTATTTTTGAGAAGTAGTAGCTTTATAAAAGATAATGGTATCTTGATGGAAGGTAATTCTTTTAATTAAGATTCTATTAAAACAGGTCTTCTCTGTTGTTTTACAGATGCATCATTTTCCATCAAAAAGAGTGTAGAAAGATATAACGAAAAAAAAAAACATAGTTTTTCTAATTGTCAAAAGGTGGATCGTCTTCTTCAATTAAGAGTTTTCATGGATTAAGGTACGCTTATTAATTTATTTCTTTAAGTTGTGAAAATCATTAAGTTTGAAAATCATATCAATTGAAAAATTAGGATTTAAGGAAATAAAGAACATATATTATTAATAATTTCATAATGTTTGGATGAATTTAAAATGCAGGTGCTTTTAAATTTTGATTGTGTTTTAAGAAAGTTAAAAGATAAACATGTTCCTCGCATTTCTGGCTAAGATTGAGGATAGTGCTTAATTCTTTTAGTTAAATGATTGAGAAGATAAAATAACAATGTTTCCTAACAAACCAATAGAAAAACAAAAGTTTTCTAGAAAAATGTGGGAGGGGTTCAGAAATTTATTTATGGTTTTAAATAGAAGAAAAGAATGAACTTTTGGATACAAAATTTAACGGTTTAATTGTCATTTTATTCCCTATTATATTTTTTATCAAATTGATAATTACAGGATCTTGTATTTCATAAAATAAATTATATCTAGATATCTAACCCCATTATCACGTTATTTATTTGACCAATGAGTCGATGACAAAACTTTAGATTAAAGATAACTGGTTAATCAACGAATACATCATCTGTTATTGATGATTTTATTTAGTTTTTTTTCACGTCAATTATTTTTCTCTTAAAAAAATTTAAAAGAAGAGAAAGTTTAAATTTTGGATTCAATTTTTCTTAATCAATAATAATAATTATTAAACAAACATTAGTTGTTTTCACTTCAATCGTCTATCATTAGACTAAATAGTAATGTTAGTCAGTCAAATATTGAGTAGAAGTAAATTTTGAATATCTAATTATGAATTTTTTATTTCTTATATATAGATACGCCTGAAATGATATCATTTGAGAAGAATAGAGCACTTAATTCAAAATTAAACTTTAGTCTCAAATATTCTTTTTTTATTAAAAAATAAAAAATTTAATCTTAGATTCTTTTTGGTCGTTTTTTTTTTTTTCACACAAACATAAACCTCAAGAGATGATATTTAAATAAAACAAATTGAAATTTTCGAGAAATTTGGACAGATTGTACTCAAAGATATAATATACGGCTCATTAAAAAAAAAAATCCAATTTCTTGAAACTAGCAAGAATATTACTATCAAAATGAACAATATTAATTTCCTCGATCCGCTTATATTTTCAAGAAATCCAACTATCGTTGTCGAAATACAAGACAGACAGTGACCCTCTTAGTTATTCGAACCTAGGTTTAGAATTTGAATGTTAAAATAAAAGAATGTGAAATATAGAATAAAAAGAACTAAGTTATTGACAAAAAATAGAAAAATCAATAAATAAATAAATAAAGAAGTATAGAAGTCCGGTAGTTAGTAGTTTAACATTCCTTTATTACCAAAAGTGAAACTATCATTGTTGACTGTCTCTAACCCAAAATAGAAAATGATGTTGTGATTTCATATGGTAAAATCTTATTCCCGTAAAAACATACTTTTTACGAGTTTGGTCATGAAATTGGAGCAAGCTGTTTCAGCGCAACTGCAGCCACAATTACTGACTCTTTGCAGCCTACTTACCGCTCAAAACAACGAAGAAGTATTATCTTATATTACATGCATTAAAAGAAGAGCATAAAAAATAGTATTTGAATTATAGTCCAAAGAAATACTGATCCAATAGAATAGTAGAAGTCAAAGTGAGGAATTCTACGCTGAATTCAAAGCACAAGGATCAAGAAAATTTGAGCAGTAAATCACATGGGTGCCATGTTTTGGTCTACAATGCAAGCCGAGGTGGAGGCTGAAGAAAGGGTGAAGAAATGGGCAAATCAAATGGCTCACTCATCAATTACATACTCTTTTTTTCTCTCTGTGAGATTGGGGTGGCAAATTCCTATGTATTTGGTTAGGACAATTTTCTCTCTCTGCTGTTTGCTTAATTAATTTTTCAAGGAGTAGGAAGCTCGTTCCTGCTTGTTTATTCACTGTACTTTTCATAGGACAGAATAAAAATCGATTTGAATTTGAAATAAATATTAACTGATAATATCTTTCAGACTATGAAGCTATCTAGCTAGCTCACAGTGGAGAGTAAGGGCTCAATCTGACAAAGAAGGCATGGTTTAAATACTGCTATAGGTGTTATAATAAGTTGTTATACATGAATGTAACATCAAATAGTGGAGCAGACGAGTTCAAACACTACTCGTTCATAGCTACCTAATTATTCTGCTTGCTCTAGTTTTGGACCTACCACAGGTCAAGATTTTTATTTCAATTTTTTATGTTCATCTGCTATTTTCGTTGCTAGGGTGCAAAAATCAACCAATAAAACTTGAAGAAAATGGAAGTAGTAGAAGAAATTTAAGCTTGCATTGTTCATGAATACCTATTTTTATTAAAAACAAACTATTTTGTAGTTTTTCATCTTTGTAACTATTACCACCGTCAAGTATTTGGATATTAAATGTAAATTGCCTCCTATTGATTCTTTTCTTTTTATAAGTAGACAACTTTCATTCATTCAAAATAGATCATACATGAGGATTTTGAAAGTTCATGAGTAAAGATCTAACCCAAACCTAACACACACCAGCTTCACAATTTAATTTAGTCAAATTTTGAGCAAAACAGTGTTACAACCCTAGGTAAATCCAACATCGACAAAACACGGGAAAGATACTAGATGTATAAGTTAACATGCTCCATACTCCTAGTGAGACCTTTTAAAATTATTAGGTCCAATGAGTCAAAGCGAATAATATCACCAGTGAGTTGGGCTGTTACGAGTGTCATATTGTTACATAGATAATTATGGATTTCACTATTATGATAACTTGATAAGTTAAATGTGATGAAGTGTGAGCATATTGTGAGTAGTATAAATAAATGTTGATTGATATCATTTTGTCATGTACTTGAACAATTTCTTTGGTATTTAGAGGTTAATGATATCATTGCTTATGGAATGGTATATGTAAAGAAGTATATTGACATGTCAATCAGGGCTATATATAGGAATTCAATTGAGTTGCATTAAAGATTAATATATCATGCTTGGGGATGGTATATTGTGAGAACCCCGCCCCTCACCAGGTCACAGGCTTACGGCGAACTCATCACAAACCCGTATTGTCCTCTTTGCAGGCCTCGGCCCACTCAAGGTTTTGTTCCGCTGGGGGGCAAGCCCATCTCCAGCCAGACGCGTCACCCTCGAGGCTCGAACTCGGGTCTTCACCCTTGTTCTTGCACTCAATGGTACCAAGAGTGCAAGAACAAGGGTGAAGACCCGAGTTCGAGCCTCGAGGGTGACGCGTCTGGCTGGAGATGGGCTTGCCCCCCAGCGGAACAAAACCTTGAGTGGGTCGAGGCCTGCAAAGAGGACAATACGGGTTTGTGATGAGTTCGTCGTAAGCCTGTGACCTGGTGAGGGGCGGGCATCAGGGTTCTCACATGTAAAGCTTTTAGAACTCAGGATGAATTCAACATAATATTTACTCTACTAAGACTGATGCTGTTATCGTTTTTTCGACTTTGATTTTTACTACATGTCAAAGGCTTCGTATTTTTTTCATGATAAACCTTTTTTATGCACATGTAGTTAGTGTATTTATCTACATGCCACATTCTTTTTCTTACTAAGCACGAAGAGCTCATCCCTTACTTTCCTCCACAGAATTTTATCAGTAGCTGGGATTGCTTTTGTAAGTAGGATTTCCTTTGCACAGTCATATTTCTGAGGAGTATTCTTTTGCGTTAAAGGTATACCCAGAATAGGCATTCTTTTGTATCTAAATTTTGTAAGTACAGTAATGTTTGTGAAATGTATCTGGGGATGTAAACGTAGTTAAATTGTAATTGAACGATAATTCTGATTAATTGAAAAATACCCTTTCGATTTTAATCGAGGACGTTAATTTTATGTATATTTGCATATAAACGATAAGAAAATGTATTATTTTGTATAAGCATGGAATCATACTATGTATGTTTTGAGCATTATTTTAAGAGACTGTAAGGCTATCATTAATATATGCTAAGGGGCATTTATCGCCTATAAGTAAGTGGTCGATCCGCACCTATATAATTAGGTCGATGCCCACCTTTAAGTGAGTAAGGCTGATAGACGTGGACATGTCTACAGCATTTTTAGTACTCACCGATCCAGTGGGATTGAGGAACCTCTAACCATAGCCATAGGTTAACCATGCTACTCTTAGAATACATTGCCTAACCTCTAACTTATATGTGAAAGTTCTAAATTATATGTGAAAGTATATGATTATATGTTCATAATCTACAATTTGAAAGTAAGTATTGTAAAAAGGATTACAAGCATATACAAGCTTGTTTGACATGATGTATTTGCAAGTTTAAGCTTTGTAAGATTCATATGATATGTTTTGAAATAAGTATACTTTGATATGTTTTGAAACAAGTATGCATCTTTTATACCTTCCCCTTTGCATGTATTATTTATTAGGCATAAGCTCACCCTTTTGCTCTCTCTTTCTCCACAGATTATCTACGCTAGATACCGAGAGTGTCTCTTTTGAGTAGGCTTGAAGAGTGCTTTCCCTCCACATTCTTTAAGTCATTTTGAAGACATATACACAGATTATATATCTTAGTTTGTATTTCAGACAGTTGATACACAATCTATGTATTCATTTTTGGGATGTAACGATGGACTATCAAATGTGATCTACATGCTATATTAAATGTCGGTCATAGCATGTATGTAGAATGTGATGTAACAAACTAATTGATGGTGATTATATTCTTTTGTAACCAGTTGATGAATGATATTAATTGGGGTTAACTTAAGTATGATATTAATATATGTTGGAAGCTATTTTGAAATCACATCACATACATTTGAATGATATCAGGACTAAAGAAATTATTAACCGAGTTAATCAAATAAAATCAACCAAAGCAATCAGATACTGCACTGATAGTTGACAAACCTAAGTAAAGATAAGAAAAATTTAGTCTAGTTTCCACAATTTAGCTCAGTTTCCACGATCCTAACCCTTACAGAGGAAGACTTTCTTATTAAAATTTTGTCAAAATCCCTTTTGATTTAATATTGAAATACATGCACAAGGACACACTCTTGCATCTCTCTAAGCGTTTCTTTTCTTGCAGTATTTTTAATAATTGTTTAGTGTGAAAATTGAGACTCCTACATCATCATAAATTCATTGGTATGTGAGGCAACATCAATAGGATTTTATGTTTTATTAGATACACTTTAAGCTGAAGTTGAATCTATTTAATATTTTTCCCTTCTTTATTTCATTTTAAACGTACAAGTATTAAAATGGAATAAATACAAAATTGGATTCGACGAATGATGAAAATGGTGTGATGAGACGTTTATAGAAAGTAACATCACCTTTGTGTAAAGGTATCAATACGGATCATATTGGATTTGTGTGAGATCTTTAAGATTAAACAAAAACTTGGGTAGAGCAATTGAAGCTTAAATCTTTTTTGATTTAGATGTTTCGAAGTTGGTATTTGAATTGTTATGTTAGAATAAATTTAAGTTTAAATTATTAAGGTTTAAATTAAATCAATTTATTTTCAATTCTTTTTGAGTTAAATTTTTAGATCGAAATTAAATTTTGGATATGAAGCAACCCAAATTGAATGTTGTCCGAGGTACACAGCAACGCAAAAGTTCGCGTAAGCAATTTGCGTAAGATGAAAAAATCTTAGCTTACCAAAAAAACCAACGTACAAAGTCCAATACCGCCCAAATTCGAGCGTCAATCAGTCACAGAGTCACAGTCACAGTCACAGACTCACAGGGTAGTTTTATTTTATTGTGAGTGGTCAGACAGATGGAGGATGGAGTTTGATGAGCTTTCCCCTCTCCCAATTCTCAGCAGGATCATCATCTATCATCATTGTTTCTGATTTGGGACTTGGGAGTTGGGACCCATCTTTCCAGTATTTTTATTTTAAAAGAAGAAATTTTCCTTTTATTAAAACAGAAGAACAGTAGGCTTTCTGTGATTTGTGATGATACTGTTTCCGTGATGATAAGACTAGACCCAGATTCTTCCCAGAATTGGTGTCAAAGTGTCAACACCGTTAGATTTTTCGCAATAAAAAGTAGTTAGGTTGTCCTTGTCAACACGTTCTATTTTCTTTCTCTCACTCTCGCACTGGACAATATTCAGTATTCACCGAAAAGTACATAGAGCTACAAACCAATAGCATTGCACTACTGACTACACTCCTCCATGTTTCCCGATTAATAATATTCAATAATGCTTATATGTCCTTTCATTTTCAACCTTTCATGAAAAATAAAACGATTTATTATTATTATTATTATTATTATGATACAAATGCCTTACCCTTGTGGAACTAAAAGTGGAAGGATTAGGTTTAAAAAAAATAAACAAATCAAAATTCGATAATTCAAATTCAAAATAATTTACTTTAAAATTTAATAAATTAAATTTAAAATAATATATCTTAAATTTCACTCACTTATCATCTCTAATTAAAATTATAAATGAATCAAATTATTTATAAATTATTTAAACGATCGATTAAAAAGTATTTAAATTTAATTTATTTATTTTTAAATAAATTTAAAATTTAAAATTTTTAAATCGAATTAACTTCAAATTTGATTACATCTTTATCTCTAAGTTATATCCCATTTTATTTTATTTTTCTTTTAAAATAAATATAGCTCATTTTCATCGGCAGTACTAACATAGATTTAAGACTCATAGTACTTTGACACCGATTAGAACTAAAGATTTTAATTGAAATCTTCAAAGTGTTCGTACGAAAAGAATAGAGTTTATGATATAAAAGAGGACTATTCACCTATTATTGGGAAATCCAAAATCATATATTATAAACCCACTAGTTCAAAGCTAGACAGTAGAAACTCTGTTTTACGGATACTCTGGAAGGTGGGTCCAATTCTCCAAGAAATCCAACTTATTGAGTGAGCCCCACACCATCACAAGACTCCATTTCTGTCCTAAATTGAAACAAGCATTAAGAATTGCATAACATGACCATAGAAATTAGCTGAGAGAAGGCAAGAGCACATGAGTGTGCTGAAATTAGAATATTATAATTACTATATTAAATAAAAAAAGAAACACATTAGGAGAGAAACGGGCAGAGAGAGATGGGCAGTTTTGGTTATCCACCCATTCTCTTCCTTCTTTTTCATCTTATTTGTTTTTGCAAAATATAAACACATATCAACATTCTCATAAAAAACGGAAAGCCCGCCGCTATCTCCCACTCACATCTCATAAACCTATTGATTCCTCTCCCCTAAAGACTTTAAATATATATCTATAAATACTCCCTATCATAATTAAAACCCTAATTCAACTTAGGATTAAAAAAGAAGAAGAAAATTGAAAAGGATTAAATAAAAAAGGGGAAAATAAAAATAAAAACCCATTTCCATGCTATATTATGGCATCAAACTCGTAATTCCTGAACCGCCGCCAGCACTGACGTGTCCTACCACAAACTTTAGATTCAAATCTATATCTTCACATCACATTGCAACTTGGGGCATTCTCATCACTAAAGAAATTGGAATACGGTTCAGGTTGGGGAGGCAGGTATGGATGCGGGTATGGATACGGGCATGGGGGCATATAGTTGACTGCCGGGGGTGGCCTAGCATACATCATGGGCTGAAACCTCTCATTTCCCCCCATTGTATGGTGTTGGTTCATCATGGCTGCCAAATACTGTTGTTGATAGTATGGGTTACCGGGCAAAACATCCGGACCAGACCCTTGGAAGTACCCGCCACCACCGCCGCCACCATCACCACCACCTCTCATGACAGTTGCCGGCAAGCCTTGGACTGCCGGAATGTTTCTCATCTGGTCCACTTGACCCATTTGGCTCATGGGTAAGCTGCCCATTTGGCTCATAGCCATATTCATGTTCGTGTTACCGTTGGGGTCACCCATGGTAGACAACCCATCATTAATAACATTAGAACCATTATTTCCCTTTTTGCCCCCATTGCCGCCATTTGCACCACCATTATTACCAACTTGCTTGTTTGCCCCTCCAACACCATTGTTACCAGTTTTTACTTCCTGAGGTATACCGCTATTTTTACCACCGTTTTTACCTCCACCTTGATATTGATTTCCCCCATTATTATTTCCTCCACCACCACCACCTTTTTTACCTCCATTTGTATTTTTACCCTCATTGTTACCACCGCCAGTTAGGACCTGTACAGGCACAGCATTGCCCCCAGCACCTCCAGCATTACCTCCTTTTTTACCATTGCCTCCACTATTTGCAGCACCATTTTGGGCATTAATGAGTTGATGTTGATTACCATTCATCAAGCCATTCGGCATCATCATGTTGGGCCCTCCTTTAGGCCCATTACCCATCATAGGTTTCATCTTGTTAAGAGGATACTGAGGATCATCCAACTCGTCGTCATAATCATCATCATCATAATCATCATCCAAGTCATCATAATCATCATCACTAAAGTCTTCCTCTTCAGCAAACTTGACAGCCTTCTGATTGTTTTTGTTTGGGTTGGAAGGAGGCATCTTCATGTCTTTTAATTGATGTAACTTCAGATCTTGTAACCCTTTGATTTGTTGAAGCTGCTGCTGCAGATGAAGCTGTTGGAGCTGCTGTAGCTGTTGAGGGGTTGGTTGGCCTCCTTTGGGCTGGTTATTGTGGCTATTGTTTTTGTTGCCATTTTGGGCTCCTTTGTTGTTGTTGTTGTTGTTGCTGTTGCTGTTGTTTCCACCTTTGCCATTATCAGGCTGCATGTTCTTGAACTGGTTGGCAAGGTGGCTTTGGTTGTTATTAGCTTTTGCAGCTCCCCAAAGCTCTGCATGTTTCCCTGCTTTTGCAAGCTTCTTCACTAGGACAGCTGGGTCTACATTTCCTGAGATTATTACTTTACCTTGCTCAGAATCTATGCTAGTTGTGTAAACCCCTGCCAAAATGAAACACCAACAAAGCAACCCAAGAACTCAAAATGAAGAAACGTATGTAAAAACTGGATTTGCAGGTCTGAGAAATGAAAACAAATGAACAGTTCTTCTGGTAACTAATTTTCTTAACAAGATGCAAAAAAGAAGTAAAAAAACTAAATTTTTAGAAGAAATACCATCAATTTTCTGCAAGATTTTCTTCACTTTGTGCTTGCATCCATCACAGTGTATGTTAACTTTGAGAACACAAGTCTGTAAAGAAAAAAACAACAGCCAAAAAGATTGAGTGGAAATGAAGTAAAGATACCAATTTGAAACTAAGGAAATAAGAGAGAGAAAGAGAGTTAGTACCTGGATCTTCATAAACTCTTCTTTACTCATTTTTCTGTAATGCTGGCAAACAACAAACAGAATCCGACAATAGTGAAAACAGAAAGAAAGAGAAAAAAAAAAGTTGGAAATAGATCTGAAGAAAAAACAGAAGAAGATGAATTTACAACAAATCTCCACAAAAGGATTAGCCTTTGTTCTTTCTTTTGGATCTTTTCTAGCAGAGAAGAAAGAAATGAGAGCAAAAACAAATGGGTTGGTCTCAGTTTTTCTCTCTCTTTCTGAACATAAGAACTTTTCGTGAGACGCAACTACATCAAAAAAAACCAACAAAAAAGGCTCAGTCTTGAAGAAAGAGAGATGTATAGAGAGATATCCGCAGGCGGTGGGTGAACAGTAAACTTCGCTGGTGATTTTACTTCCTCTATTTCAGGGCAGAGAGAGAAAAAATGTTAAGCCAAGAGTGAGAGTGCTGCCGGCAGAAGCAAGGCTTCACTCGATCTCCTGACCCTTTATTTATTCATATATTAGCTGGTTATATGTATTTTCTTAAACAATTTCAAATAGTAGTAGTAAGTATAGCACTTGTATGTGAATTTCTCTACTAGCCATGGCTAGCCAATTGGGTTTTTAGGTAGGCTTCAAATGTTTGATTGTTCTTAATTTTTTATTATGTTGATTTTTTATTAGGCTGGGCTTAGGCTGGGCTTTGCCTTCTCCGAAAATCTTTTAAAACCCAACCCCCCCCCCCCCCCTTTTTTTTTTAAATTTTACCGTGGGGGTATGGATTTTGCCATTTTGGTGTGGTTAATAAATGGTGATAAAGAGGGAAAATTGTATTCTCAGATTTGTTTTTTAATCTTTAATATAATTATTATCAAAAGATGTAAATAAAATCTTGTCAGATTTTCTCTCCCCCATTTGGTGTTACAATAAATATATGTCATAAATGGGCCAAGGGTTGCACACTTGCACAGTGAAAATTGTTTCTGGTTTAAACACTGTTTCTGGCTTTCTGGTACATCCCCAATTGCCACACCACAACTTATGGCTAATTGGCTATGAGTAACATGGTAAGACTATCCACCCTTGAATTACTCTGGGGGTATTGCCCTAGCTAAAAAACTTGCCCAACCCACCCAGTTCTATGATTGCTTCTTTGAACCATTGAACGCAAACTCAGTTTCGTTTCTTCCTTTGTCTTCATTATTGGTCATTTTTTTCTTATAAAAATGACTGCTTGGTTTGATGAAGGAAAAGGGTTTTATTTTTTTGGTATGAGAAGGAAAATGGTTTTATGCTCTAGTGACTTTCTATTCTGAATTTATAGGAATCTTGATTCATTGAGATTTTCCATTATCCGTGGCTGTTCTAATGGAAAATAAATGAACAATGAATCCAATACTTATTTGCTTTTAAGATTCATTTTATTTTCAAACTGTAAAGTTGGATTAACTAACAAACAAATTAAATGAATGATAGGTGTAGGTAGTAATTATGATTCTTACAAATTTTTTATTTTCCTTTTGCAAATTGATTGAATTAATAGTCTTAAAAACTTGACTCATGAACCTCTTTTCTCTCAAATCCAATTACACTGCTTCCTTGATAATTGGGCTTCTGCTGCCCATTTACGTCATCCATATAAGATAGAATTAATATTACTGAAACAATTCCCTTTCCACCACAAATTGAGGAGCAATTAAGATCTGTCTCACATTCTTAAGAATGAATGTACAGCACTACAAAATTATGTCTGAATTTACTCTGAGTTTCTTTTTAATTCTTTACATTCATATGTAAAATCCACCATGTTCTTCAGAAATCCTAACAATGAGTATCGTGTGTTAGAAAAAAGGAACAAAACAATTGAAGTAGTCACTTATATTTGAAGTGATGGGTAGATGGATAAATTAACAAGTATTTATTAAATCAATGGTTATGCCAGAAATGTAAATAATATATTTCAACTAATGAATTTATGTAGATAAATAATTGGTAAAAAGAGTAATTGATATTTAATCTTTGGCAGTAAATGCACTAGCTGAATCTAATTCTAATAATATTTTCAAAATATAGAAAAATTCTGAAAGCTCTATTCCAAGACTATGATTGATACTGGGGTAAACGAAGAATAATCATTAAAGCTGTTAAGACTTTGCATGCCTCTTTACATGAGTACACTTTTTTTTTTTCATCCTGCAAACCAATCTTATCTTATATATAATATAAATATATAAATGCTAAAGTTTTTTTTTTGCTGTAGGTAAAATATCATAGGGGGATAATTTAAATATTTGACATAAGTAATATTTTAAAATAAAAAATAATAATATTTTTTCAACGTTTTAAAAAATAAGAATTTATATACATTAAAATTAAAAAATAAATTAATTATATTTAAAAATCAATTATCTATTTCAATTTTTAAAAAATAAACATTTAAATATATTAAATTAAAGAAAAACTACATATCATTTATCGATTTCTTTACATATTTTTTTGTCAAGTACGGTTGCTTTCTATATATTTAGAATATATTTATAGATTTTACTTTGATAAAAAAATTTTACTTTGATGCAAATTTTTTTTTTTAAAGAAAAAGGCATACTTAATTTGTATGAACATGTAGGATATGTAGTAAGATAATTTTTTTTTTTTTCATTCAAAGTGTAAAATGCCCATCAAAAGGCATCTGATCATTTATATAAGGTTAGATTTCTAATTTCAATAAAATTTGGTTTTGATAACAATCTTATATTTTATATAAACATATGAAAGCCAAAATTTTTTGCTAAAAAAAAATACGTGGATAGTTTAACTTTTTTATACTTAGAATAATAAATTAATTTTAATTATCTACAAAATAACCTTGTTCAATTAATTATTTAATTTTAAAATACTTGAAATTTAAAAATTTAAATATCAATCATTTTATCCTCATTTAAATCAAATAAATTTTATCTCAGAATTTGATTTATTTTCTTTATCACTTATTATGTTATTTTTAAATTAAAAAAAATCTCCATATATTGTAATCGGAATTATCCTAAAGTTTTAGACCTTCTATCAAAAAATTAAAAGTGACATTTAAGTTTATATATTTTCGCATTGAATTAAAGTTTCATGTTTTTTTTTTTTCAATTTTCATTTCTTTCCCTTTTCAAATTTAATGGCTCAATCATTTTGTATATTTATTTGTTTAATCATTTTCTTTAGCAAAAAGAGAAATTATTCATATAAATTATCTATTCTTTTGAAATGTGTATTATTTTAAATATTGTGTATAATTATTTTGAATTGATTTAAAGTTTAAGAACTCAAATAATAGTTTATTTTTATTTTTATTTACATTTTTATTTTACTTATCTTTTATGTTTGAGACTATTATAAATTTCCAAAACCTTAAAAAATAGAGTTTCAACTCTAATTAATTTTATAAGACTCATTTGGAATCATTTAAATACAAATTTTAAAAATAAATCAATTTCAAATATGAAACATTAAATAATAATCTATTAATGATTAATGTAGTAAGAATTACTTTCATTAAGATTACAGCTATTTAATTATTTTATTTATTTAATATTTAAGATTTGTTAAATTTAATTTTTTATAGTTTTTCTAATTAGTATTTGATTTCAATTTATTTTTTTAATTTGTAGATCCTATATATGCATCAAGTTTTTTATACATTATCCAACATGTATTTCAAAATAAATTTCTTCTAATTTTGTTCTATTTTTAAAAAAATATTATAAATTAAGGTCGTAACCATGTATTGCATAGGTTTAAATCTAGTTGTGAATAAAGCTTTAATTTCTTGGCTAATTAGATCGGTTTACAGAAGATTGTCATCTTCTTCTTTATTCGTTCCAATTTTGGTGAAGTTGGGATCTAACCCCAGAAAGGTTAGTCAATGGTGTCAAAATTGTTAAGTGTGACTTGAAAACAAGACAAGTTAGTTTCTAAAAGAGAATAAAGTTGGATACTTCCTAAGCAATCAATAATATCTTTTGTTAGTATTGAAGAATAAGTAAAATTGAACCAATAAGAAGCACTTTCGATGTTCAAGGAATTTTACTCACTTTTCTTTTAAAACACCTATTCACAATTATAAAAGGGATAATTCAGTGCATTGTGAGTGTGATCAAGCCAAGAGTTTATAAATTATAATCTGTATTTTTATTTCTTTTGTTTATATATTTTTTTCATTTCTTGAGAAGAAACTTAATTTGATATGTTAATTTTGTAAATGGCAACATTATTAAAAATGTGCTTATTTTAATATTAATTGCTCTGTTTTCTTTTAATAAGTATGTTTGTTAATCCACAACCTTTAATATATTTATAGTTAGTTTGTAACCCGTGCCATGCGTGGAATTTTTTATTAAATGTGTCTAAAAATACAAAGGTTTAATTTAAAATGTAATAATTTCTATATTCAAAATAAATATAAAATAACTATAATTAAATACAATACAATAAAAATTGTTTAAAATAGTAGAATATTTTTAATGTATGATAAACAATAATCATGAATAATAAAATAGACCAATAATTTCATTCAAATATTCAAAAGAAAATCATAAACCAAAATATTCATGATATTATTACATATAAAATATTTTTGCCTTTCACATCTACAATAATTGAGCTTGATGAAAAAACATTTATGAGTTATAGAATATGATAAGAATTTTGTACAAACTTGATGCATTTGTTGTGTTGATCTACTACTTCTTGTAGATATATTTCACAGAGAAATAAAGTGTTCTTCTATTCCTTATATATGTAAATTAAATATTTACGTTAAATATTTTCATCAACAGTAAATTATGACGAAGAAAATTGTAGTCTAAAAAGTTGAACAACCTGATGCTCTGCTACTTGTTGAAAATAGAATTGAGATTTCTAAATTCTAAACTGATAAATCAATTAAGTTAAAAATGATTTCAGTATATCTATAAATGGAAACAAATATATTTTCTATCAACGTTGAATATAATTTCAGGGTTGATAATAAATTGCAGACCTCTATTTTCAATTTAGATACTCAATATATCCACCCCGTAATATGTATTATATAAAGTTACCAAGCTTGCTCTTAAACAAGCATAATGTGTTCGGATTTGTGTAGATTGTATATCAATAAATGTAGTCATTTTTTTCATAATTAATACATGTTTTTCAGGCAATTTTCAATTGATAGCTCAATCAATTATCAATTTCCTAGTTTAACTGTAACTACTCTAATTCCATATAGATTTTATAACAAAAAATGCAGTCAATCGCTTAATTTTTTTTGAAAGACTGTTTAATATTTAATACATGATTTCAAGCAATTTTAAATTGGCAACTCAATAATTGTGTAACGACCCGATAAACAGTACAATATGATTGAGTTATGAGTCGATAATAGATCAGAACAATAAATTCGTCTATTTAATTCTATTTCTTGGTGACAAATTTAAACAAAACTAATGGTAATACTTTCCAATTAAATCAACGTAATTGTTCTTTTACAAAATATTCAATATTTACATTCCCCAGACACATTTCCACATACATTATTGTACTTACAAGATTTAGATACAAAATAGATGTTTATATTGAGTATACCTTTATCATAGTAGAATGCTTTGCTGATGTATAGCTGTGCAAAATAATTTAACTTCCAAAAGCGAGCTCAGCTACTGGTGAGACTCTATGGAGGAAAGTAAGAGGTGAGCTCAACGTACGTAGTAAGAAAAGCACGCGACAAGTAGATAAATGCATTACCTATATATATATGCCAAAATAAGAATTCTCACGAAAATATATAGATAATTTGGTAATCCAGTAATATCAGTAAAATCAGAGACAAAAATCGATAATACCAAAATCAGAATTCGAAAACAGTATCAATACCGATAGTATAAACAGTTTACTGCAATAAATACAGGATTCTAAAAACTTCAAACAGTAGAATAAACGATTTCCACAAAATATTACAGTTCTTACGGTCAAATCCAGAATATCAAATAGACGAGATAAGACGGAACATGCTATATCAAAATTCAGAAATGACAATTGCCCAATGTCGATGACTCCAGGCCTCACTGGTTAGGTGTGCCGGGATGTCAATCATCGTAGGAGTGGTTAGCTACCATAACGGCTCACAGAACATAACAAAATGTCTGAAGACTAGAATACACGGTACATCGAACTCACGTGCGTGTCGCATGGTACATTGTACTCCATGGACCATAGAAACAAAAACAGAAATAGACGGTAGTGCAGCATGATTTAGCCATCGCCTTTGTCTCAAAATCAGTGCGAGTCGGACCGTACGACACACAGTCAGTACGCGCTCAAGTAGATATCCTCAGTATCACTTATAAGCACATCATTTTTCATTAAAATCAACTGTAATTTCAATTCGGAAATAAAATATCACATTCAGAAATAGGCTAATTCGCCGTTTTTCGATTAAAAATCACAGTAAACAGTTTACAAAAATTTAATTCGGGATTTTTCTATTTAAAACAATAATTACAAACTCCAGTGATTTTTATCTAAATAAACTGAATAAATTTATATAAATAAATGACCCAATTTATTGAGGTTAAAGTTTTCCCTAATTTCAAAAACTGTAAAATCAACCTAAGGCTTTCTAGAATTCTGGTAACTATAAAATTTGGCCTAAAATTTTATATCTACAATTTCATATAAAAATACGTGAATCTATCTCTAGCAGCACACAGAAGTTTTCCTTACAGTAAATTTTTTTCTAAAATATATATCTATGAATCAACAGAAAATACATGTAATTATCATTAAGAGCACACGACAATTTTTCTTACTTCGGTGTCTGCCTACAGTCCTCAATGCCTTAGTGACTGGAATTAGTGAGTATGGTCAGCTCGGTTTATTTCCCTGGAGCTATATATATATGTACTTTTTTTTCAAGTTTCCTTTTGTGCCAAATTCCTTTCTTCCTTATTCTTTTCCTTCTTCTTCTTCCTTGCAGATCACGTATACTGTTCACCACTTCCTTCCTCCCCTCGGAGTGGCACCTTCTTCCTCCGTTGACGTTCCCGTCCGGTGCTGGTAGTCCCTCTGGGCACGCCTTTTCTGGTTATCCATTTCTAGCTTCCACCGTCTGCCTTCGCTCCTACCCCGTGTGCAGCTACACGTGCCCTGTTTCCTTCTCTGTTTCTGCCTTCCTCCCTTCTATTAGTCTCACATTTTTGTCACACTTCATCATCATCCTCTTCCTTCTCTGATTCGGCCTCGTTCTTCCTTTCAACTTCAGCTCTCGGGTCCATTCAAACTTTCAGAAGACGAGACTCCTTTGTTCCGTCTACTGCTTTAACTTCACTGTCTTCCTCTGTTTTGGTCTAACATATGAGTGCCTTGCTTCCTCTCCCTTACACTCTCTCTCCCTTTTCTTCTTTCTTGCTATTGTCACCGGCCACTATACTGTCTGTATATATATATATATATATATATATATATATATATTTATTTATTTATACTTCTCCTTGTTTTCAGACTGCTCGTACTGCTACATGGGTTGCTGCCTTTGGTTCTCTCCTTCACTGCAGGTTTTAGTGACAGGAAATGGGATAATAAATGTGAAGCTCAACATGTTGCAGGTTGATAGAGTGGTGCTCTATCTTTGGCAGAGCAGGTAGAGGAAATCGGATAAGTTGGATCCGATCTCCATACCAATTTGCTTCGTTTTGCCCTCTGTTTGTGTATGTCCTTTACTGATATATTTTCAGTTTTCTCATAGATACTGTCTTTCCTTATCTTTTCGGTCTCAAGCTTCAATACTTCTCTCTTTCAACTTGTCTTAGTATTTCATTTCATTCCCATCATTCATTCATTCATTCTCATTTTTTTTGAAGCCCGAGCCATTCTCATCAATCCTCAGTCTTTCACTTCAACTCACTGCCAACTTTCAGCCCACCATTATTTTCTATCACCTTACTGTGTGTCATCTCAAGTCCCTTAGCCTCACGTCATGTGACGCCCCGGAAGCGCGAAAAATAGGGCTAATTTAAAACTTTTTACTCATTAATTCACAATTAAGGGTGAATTCCTGTGCAGTGTCATACATCATCATAATTATCATGCCTCAGGATCTCATCATAATATAGTATATATTGTATTATATACATTACTCAATTCCAAGTTAATTAATCCTAATACATCCCGTACATCACTGTACAATAAGTGTCTGTAAATATAACTCTAGTCTGGGTACATGAATATTAAATATCTACCTCAGTACACAAAATACGGCCTGGAGCTCAAGTCCTCCACTAGCCTCTAACCCGTACGCCGCAGGGAACTCACTTCACTTGAAGCGATCTGGGGGGAAGAGAAAACAGGGTGAGCTTCCAAATCGCTCAGTAAGGGGGGTAAGGAAACTCAGTTATATAAACCATATCACACATCACAAATATGTATTTGTTTATGAAACTCATTTGAAATCGTAGCATGAAAGATTCTCAAAACATCATCATCTCATAACTCATAAATCATGTGAAAACATGAAGGTAAAAAGGCTCAATATCGAGCACTCACAAGCATGTGTAAATATATGCGATAATGACTGTTCTCAAAATACGTGATAAAAATCACCTCAGTAAATAGCACGTGACAAGGTCACAAAACACAACTCATGTGTAAAACGAGACTAGGCAATAAAACTCAATTAAAACTCGTCATGGCACATCAAATATGTAATCTCCTCTGGGTGCGCATCCCAGGCATCCTCGTATAGAGGGAACGTCGACAATATGGTCGTATGCATGGTATATTGGACTTATATGTTACCAGAACAAGGCCCGACCTTACATGCTACCAGAGCAATGCCTCGTCTCATGCACACTATCACGTGGTCCCTGGGTCGGTTCCCAGGCGGCTCACTCTCTCGGTTTTACATGCTACCAAAGCAAGGCCACCCAGCGTTACCAGAACGGGGGTCATCTCATGTTACCAAAACGGAGGCATCTCTCGTTACCAAAACGGAGGCATCTCTCGTTACCAAAACGGAGGAATATCTGACTTACATGCTACCAGAGCAAGGCCTCCCAACGCTACCAAAGCAGAGGAATAATCGGACTTACATGTTACCAGAACAAGGCCTGTGGTCCCTGGGTCGGTTCCCAGGCGTCCCACTATATCGGTCTTACATGCTACCAGAGCAAGGCCCGATGTGTATTCAACATGACACGCCTAAGTCTCAATCATTAGCCATTATCTTATAAAACGTTGTGCCTTCACGTAGAACTCATAATGGTTTTCTCTCGTAAAACTCATTTAAAACATTTGTGTACTCAACACAAAACATGTTAAAACCGAGTTCCAACCGGCAAAACACGCACACATTTTCTCAAATCTCAATATCGCCTTAACGTAGAGCCCAATTTACTTTTCACGCAACTCAAAGGTTTATAAAACAATTTCACACTCAGCTTATAAACTCATAAAATAATGGGCTCCAACCGGCTATAAAAACTATGTGCAATTATATCACAACACAACACCAAACATGCTTGTATTCTTAAATCACGATTCATGCTACAAACAGTTCATCAAAACACATACACAAATGGTTTAGTTTTCCCTTACCTCTTTGCACCTCGTATAGTGCAATCGTTTCCCCCGTATCACGGACTAGCCTCGCATTCCACTCTGGAACTCCCGAGCTGTCCAAACGATGTTAAAACATCAATACTCATTATCACATCAACCTCAATTCTTAAAATCGAGCATAATTGCTCATAACTCCTCAAATTTCTCAATTCTCATAACTCCATCACAAACCACAATCTCGCTCACAACACATCACATTCTATATTTCCTATGCCACAATATCTATGCTAATACACCACATTGTCTAAATCTCCATTTATATCTCAAAATTTCTAAATTTACCAAAGTTGCTTAATATCATCATCACTCCAACTACATTGTAATTTCATCAATCCCTAATCATTTTTCAGCTATTTCAACACAATGCCAACAACTACCATCACCAAAATCATCTCAAATATAAGGATCGAAGTTTAGAAATTATCCAAAACTTGTGGACAGCTTATCTCTTGCCTCGATTCGATCCGTCTTTCGATTTCCAAGTATGTTGTTCTCCCTTTGATGAGGAACAACTTTCCTTCTTGCCACAACTTCTGATTTGGACGGAAATAGGTGCTTTGGATGAGTGAGAAAGCTAGGGTTCGGTGAAAATGGGGGTTGGAAGAGAGAGAAAATGAAATTGCAGGAGAAAAGTAGGAGTTCCTTATATAGGCTAAGGGTAGGAGATCGATCTGGCTCTTGATGAGATCGATCTGCATTTGAATTTGAGGACGATTTGGGGCAATTTATGCCTAGGAGATCGATCTGTCGAGGGGTGAGATCGATCTCTTTATAGCTTTATGAGATCGATCTGCTCCCTGAGGAGATCGATCTTCTCCCAAACAGAGACATTTGGAGATCGATCTCTTCCTCATGAGATCGATCTTCTCTCAAATAGAATCATAAGGAGATCGATCCTCTTCCATTGGAGATTGATCTGCTCCTTAGATTTCTCCTTCCTTGTCATTTTTAACTCACCAGATCGATCTCTCCTTCTCCCAGATCGATCTGTCCTCATAGCTTCACACTTATTTTAAACACTTAACATATAAATCTCCAATTATCATTCCCCAATTCACTTAGCTCAATAAATTATACTTCGAGTTCATATTACATAATTAAAATATGTCTGAAATCCTCAGATCTCACATCCTCCCCACCTTAAAAGAATTTGGTCCACTAAATTCAACTCAACTAGTCAAAGACATGGGGGTATTTCTCCTTCATGAGGTTCTCTAGTTCCCACGTTGCCTCTTCCCTTGAGTGATGTTTCCACAAAACTTTCACTAATGGGATGCTCTTGGTTCTCAGTACCTTCTCCTTTCTATCGAGAATCTGGACGGGTTCCTGAGTGTAGCTCATGTCCTCCTGTATGTCCATCTTGTCATACTCTATAACATGAGAAGGGTCCGGGTGGTACTTCCTCAACATAGACACATGAAAGACGTTGTGTATTCCGGACATCTGTGGGGGTAATGCCAATCTGTAGGCTACTTCTCCCACTCTCTCAAGAATCTCGAATGGTCCTATGTATCGAGGACTCAATTTTCCTTTCTTCTCAAATCGCACGATACCCTTACTCGGTGATACTTTCAGAAATACTGCATCACCAACATCAAACTCGAGTGGCCTTCTACGCACATCCGCGTAGCATTTTTGTCTACCTTGTACAGCCCGTAGCCTCTCACATATGAGTTTCACACTCTATACAGCTTGCTTAACAAGCTCGGGAGCATTTATCTTTCTATCACTGACTTCTTCCCAAGATACAGGGGATCTACACCTCC
The DNA here is from genome assembly GCA_033439115.1 of Firmiana major. Classification (NCBI taxonomy): domain Eukaryota; kingdom Viridiplantae; phylum Streptophyta; class Magnoliopsida; order Malvales; family Malvaceae; genus Firmiana; species Firmiana major. Next base: position 7,921,086 of record CM065912.1, read on the forward strand.
TACCATATAGAGCCTCAAAGGGTGCCATTCCAATACTTGCATGATAGCTGTTATTGTACGCAAACTCTGCTAGGGGTAGGTGATCATCCCATGATCCCTTAAAATCCATCGTACACGCCCTCAACATATCCTCCAGGGTCTGAATAGTCCTCTCTGACTGACCATCTGTCTGAGGATGATAGGCGGTACTAAAACTCAATCGAGATCCCATGGACTCCTGAAACTGGGTCCAAAATCTGGAAGTAAACCGGGAATCTCTATCAGAAGTAATACTCACTGGAGCCCCATGTAATCTAGCTATCTCGCTGACATACAGCTCAGCTAAGGCATCCATAGTATCTGTGCTCTTGATAGCAAGGAAGTGGGCACTCTTGGTCAGTCTATCCACTATAACCCATATAGCATCACGACCTCTTCGGGTCCTCGGTAAACCCATAATAAAGTTCATAGAGACATGCTCCCATTTCTATATAGGTACAGGTAAGGGCTGTAGTAGTCCTCCGGGCTTCCGATGCTCACCTTTCACTTGCTGGCATACTAAACACCTGGCCACATACTCTGCCACGTCTCGCTTCATACCACTCCACCAATACACCTTTCTCAAGTCTCGGTACATCTTAGTACTCCCTGGGTGCATGGTGTATCACGAGTAGTGGGATTCTCTCAGTATATATCTCTTCAGGGTATCATTGTCCGGTACACAAATTCGTCCTCTGAATCTCAACAATCCATCCTCACTGATGGTGAGATTCGACTGCGAACTCTGCTCAGCTTGGCTAACCATATCTATCAATCTCTGATCACAGCGCTGCCCAGTTCTAATCTGATCCATGATCTTGGGCTCTATCCACAAGCTAGCCAAAAATCCAGTCTCTACCTCTTTAACTCTGATCCGAAGTTCGGCGAACTGCTCTAACAAATCCCATTCCCTGATCATCATAGCAGATATCATACTCTTCCTGCTCAGGGCATCAGCAACTACATTTACCTTACCCGGATGATATAGAATCTCGCAGTCATAATCCTTAAGGAGTTCCATCCATCTCCTTTGTCTCATGTTTAACTCTTTCTGATCAAAGAGATATCTCAAACTCTTGTGATCAGTGAAGATCTGGAATCTTTCCTCATATAAGTAGTGTCGCCAGATCTTCAAAGCAAATACCACAGCGGCTAACTCCAAATCATGCGTGGGGTAATTTCGCTCATGGTCTTTCAACTGTCGCGATCCATATGCGACCACTCTTCCGTGCTGCATAAGCACACACCCCAATCCTTGATGAGATGCATCACTATACACCGAAAATCCTCCTGATCCCTCAGGAATAGTTAACACAGGTGCCGCTGTCAATCTCCTTTTTAACTCCTGAAAACTGAGCTCACATTGATCAGTCCATATGAACGGAGTCTCCTTACGCGTGAGTTTAGTCAAAGGAGCGGCAATCTTTGAAAATCCTTCCACAAATCTTCTGTAATACCCTACCAAACCAAGGAAGCTTCGCACCTCAGTAACTGTCCTCGGTCTCTCCCAACTAAGCACAGCTGCTACTTTACTTGGATCCACTGATACTCCTTCCTCTGAGACTATATGATCAAGGAAAGCTATCCGGTTCAGCCAAAACTCACACTTACTAAGCTTTCCGTATAATTGCTTATCTCGGAGTATCTGAAGTACTAACCACAAATGCTGTGCATGCTCCTCATACGACTGAGAGTATACCAGGATATCATCAATAAAGACTATCACAAATTTATCCAGATAGTTTCTGAACACTTCGTTCATTAACCTCATAAATGCAGCAGGGGCGTTCGTCAATCCAAAGGACATCACCAGAAATTCATAATGGCCATACCTTGTCCTGAAGGCCGTCTTGGGAATATCTTCTTCCTTGATCCTCAATTGGTGATAGCCCGATCTCAAATCAATCTCAGAAAAGACTGAGGCCCCTCTTAGTTGATCAAGTAGATCATCAATCCTGGGCAGTGGGTATTTATTCTTCACCGTGGCTTTATTCAACAGCCGGTAGTCTACGCATAACCTGAGACTACCATCTTTCTTCTTGACAAATAAAACCGGTGCTCCCCACGGTGAAACACTAGGCCTAATGAACCCTTGGTCCAATAACTCCTGTAGTTGTTTCTTCAATTCCTCAAGTTCCACTACTGCCATTCTGTAGGGAGATTTAGAGATCGGCTGAGTATCTGGTACTAAATCAATGGTAAATTCCAGCTCTCTCTCTGGTGGCAAACTTGGCAGCTCATCTGGGAAAACATCCAGGAATTCACACACCACAGGTATATCCTCAATCCTCGGATGTTCCCGCTCATCGTCTGAGATGAGTGTCTCATAACCTTCACATGAACAATCATATTTAATATTCTCCAAAATAATATTAAAAGTCTCAAATTACTTACTAGAATTCCACATATTCATTTCCTCAATATCTCAATCGTACAGTGTAAGGTTCAGGTAGGGAGAAAGTTACAATCTTAGTGTAGCAGTCTAAACTCACTCGATTGGTTGCCAACCAATCCATCCCCAGAATTACATCAAACCCGTGTATATTCAACATGATTAGATCTGCTAACATCACTCTATCTCTCACTTTTATTTCACATCCTCTACAGATTAACTCAGTTCTCTGGGATTCACGCATAGGGGTATTTACATGTAGTACATACTTTAGAGGTTCAAACTTCAAATTTAAACTACATGCAAAATGCTCTGAAATAAACGAATGCGTGGATCCTGGATCTATCAACGCATGAGCCTTATGATTACAGACAGGAAGTGTACCTCTTATAGTTTCTGCTGAAGTGTCCGTAGTTTCCTTATCCAGGGCAAACACACGTCTCTGTGCCATAGGTTTCTTCCCTTTCTCTGCAGCAGTGGCCCGTCTCTGGGGATTCACTTTCTGAGGCTGCTGTCTAGTAGGCTTCGGAGCATGTGGTATCTGAGGTTGAGGACAGTCCTTCACTTTGTGACCCATGTCACCACACCTAAACATCCACGGATCGACCCAGTACAACTTCCCTCATGCAATCGACCACAGTCTCTACAAACCCTTATCTCCGGCCTGCCATATCGAGGGGTCTCCTTGATAATAGGATAAGCTCTGGGTCTCTCCAATCTGCCCGTCTGTACCTCAATCCTTCCTCTCCTGAAGGAACCTCTCCGAACATCTGCTTGAGACATCACTGGCCTCTTGCCTTTGTCCATAATCACTGCTCCAAACTCATTCTGGGACTGTACAATTTCAATTCCCCTCTCAATCTCTTGTGCTCGTCTCAGAGCATCTCCAAACTCAGTAATACACAACCCAATCAATCGATCTCTGATGATGAGCTTCAATCCATACACAAATCTCTCTGTACGGAGCTCTTCATTCTTGAAAGTCTCTAGATCATATCTCAGTAGAGCGATAAATCGGCTCTCGTAATCATCTACAAACATGTCACCCTGTACCAAACTCAAAAACTCTGCTTGCCTCCTTCTCTGGGCAGCTCGTGGTACATATTGGGCTCTAAAGGCTGTCTGGAGCTCTTCCCAACCAATCACATCCTGGTGGGACATCAAAATACCATGGGTAGTACCCCACCAATCTCGAGCTCTCCCTTTCAACATGTAGGCACTCATACTGACCTTCTCAGTATTAGTTCACCCCAGATAGTCGAATATAACTCTCAACTCCGTCAACCACTCCTCAGCCTCTATAGGATCCTTCTTTCCCCTAAATGCAGGTGGATTCATTTTCAAAAAGTCCTTCAGTCGGACCATACTTCTGTCATCAGGCTGAGTGACGGGAGGAATTGGGGGTATGGGAGGTCCTTGTGGTGGTGTAGGAGTAGTACCCGAGGCATTAACTCCAAAGTGTTGCGCGAATAACGCTGCCATCTGCTCAAAACCTTACCTCACATCGGTCTCAATCCGATTAAATCGAGAGTTAGGACTCTCTGGTTGTGGGACAGGTGGCGGAGGGGACTCTGCCTGCCTCTTCAAACGACCTCGTCGTTTACTCATTCTCTATCTCAACTCATCTCCTGCGCGTACATATCAAAATCGATTGAAATCTCAATCCTCAGATTCAGTTCATGACCAGACTATTACAGACACTTGGGATGTATTCTATTTCACTTAACCGACACTGACAGTACTAAACACCCTAAGCTCTGATACCAAGAAAACTCTGTGACGCCCCGGAAGCACAGAAAATAGGGCTAATTTAAAACTTTTTACTCATTAATTCACAATTAAGGGTGCATTCCTGTGCAGTGTCATACATCATCATAATTATCATGCCTCAGGATCTCATCATAATATAGTATATATTGTATTATATACATTACTCAATTCCAAGTTAATTAATCCTAATACATCTCGTACATCACTGTACAATAAGTGTCTGTAAATATAACTCTAGTCTGGGTACATGAATATTAAATATCTACCTCAGTACACAAAATACGGCCTGGAGCTCAAGTCCTGCACTAGCCTATAACCCATACGCCGCAGGGAACTCACTTCACTTGAAGCGATCTGGGGGGAAGAGAAAACAGGGTGAGCTTCCAAATCGCTCAGTAAGGGGGGTAAGGAAACTCAGTTATATAAACCATATCACACATCACAAATATGTATTTGTTTATGAAACTCATTTGAAATCGTAGCATGAAAGATTCTCAAAACATAATCATCTCATAACTCATAAATCATGTGAAAACATGAAGGTAAAAAGGCTCAATATCGAGCACTCACAAGCATGTGTAAATATATGCGATAATGACTGTTCTCAAAATACGTGATAAAAATCACCTCAGTAAATAGCACGTGATAAGGTCACAAAACATAACTCATGTGTAAAACGAGACTAGGCAATAAAACTCAATTAAAACTCGTCATGGCACATCAAATATGTAATCTCCTCTGGGTGCGCATCCCAGGCATCCTCGTATAGAGGGAACGTCGACAATATGGTCGTATGTATGGTATATTGGACTTATATGTTACTAGAACAAGGCCCGGCCTTACATGCTACCAGAGCAATGCCTCGCCTCATGCACACTATCACGTGCTCCCTGGGTCGATTCCCAGGCGGCTCACTCTCTCGATTTTACATGCTACCAAAGCAAGGCTACCCAGCGTTACCAGAACGGGGGTTATCTCACGTTACCAAAAAGGAGGCATCTCTCGTTACCAAAACGGAGGCATCTCTCGTTATCAAAATGGAGGAATATCGGACTTACATGCTACCAGAGCAAGGCCTCCCAACGCTACCAAAGCGGAGGAATAATTGGACTTACATGTTACCAGAACAAGGCCTGTGGTCCCTGGGTCGGTTCCCAGGCATCCCACTATATCGGTCTTACATGCTACCAGAGCAAGGCCCGATGTGTATTCAACATGACACGCCTAAGTCTCAATCATTAGCCATTATCTTATAAAACGTTATGCCTTCACGTAGAACTCATAATGGTTTTCTCTTGTAAAACTCATTTAAAACATTTGTGTACTCAACACAAAACATGTTAAAACCGAGTTCCAACCGGCAAAACACTCACACATTTTCTCAAATCTCAATATCGCCTTAACGTAGAGCCCAATTTACTTTTCACGCAACTCAAAGGTTTATAAAGCAATTTCACACTTAGCTTATAAACTCATAAAATAATGGGCTCCAACCGGCTATAAAAACTATGTACAATTATATCACAACACAACACCAAACATGCTTGTATTCTCAAATCACGGTTCATGCTACAAACAGTTCATCAAAACACATACACAAATGGTTTAGTTTTCCCTTACCTCTTTGCACCTCGTATAGTGCAATCGTTTCCCCCGTATCACGGACTAGCCTCGCATTCCACTCTGGAACTCCCGAGCTGTCCAAACGATGTTAAAACATCAATACTCATTATCACATCAACCTCAATTCTCAAAATCGAGCATAATTGCTCAAACTCCTCAAATTTCTCAATTCTCATAACTCTATCACAAACCACAATCTCGCTCACAACACCTCACATTCTATATTTCCTATGCCACAATATCTATGCTAATACACCACATTGTCTAAATCTCCATTTATAGCTCAAAATTCCTAAATTTATCGAAGTTGCTTAATATCATCATCACTCCAACTACATTGTAATTTCATCAATCTCTAATCATTTTTCAGCTATTTCAACACAATGCCAACAACTACCATCACCAAAATCATCTCAAATATAAGGATCGAAGTTTAAAAATTACCCAAAACTTGTGGAGAGCTTATCTCTTGCCTCGATTCGATCCGTTTTTCGATTTTCAAGTATGTTGTTCTCCCTTTGATGAGGAACAACTTTCCTTCTTGCCACAACTTCTGATTTAGACGGAAGTAGGTGCTTTGGATGAGTGAGAAAGCTAGGGTTCGATGAAAATGGGGGTTGAAAGAGAGAGAAAGTGAAATTACAGGAGAAAAACATGAGTTCCTTATATAGGTTGAGGGTAGGAGATCGATCTGGCTCTTGATGAGATCGATCTGCATTTGAATTTGGGGACGATTTGAGGCAATTTATGCCTAGAAGATCGATCTGTCGAGGGGTGAGATCGATCTCTTTATAGCTTTATGAGATCGATCTGCTCCCTGAGGAGATCGATCTTCTCCCAAACAGAGACATTTGGAGATCGATCTCTTCCTCATGAGATCGATCTTCTCTCAAACAGAATCATAAGGAGATCGATCCTCTTCCATTGGAGATCGATCTGCTCCTTAAATTTCTCCTTCCTTGTCATTTTTAACTCACCAGATCGATCTCTCCTTCTCCCAGATCGATCTGTCCTCATAGCTTCACACTTATTTTAAACACTTAACATATAAATCTCCAATTATCATTCCCCAATTCACTTAGCTTAATAAATTATACTTCGAGTTCATATTACATAATTAAAATATGTCTGAAATTCTCAGATCTCACACGTCATTTGTCCCTCGTTTCCGTTGGCTTCTTCCCACTGTTCTCATTATATAAATATATACATGTCCCTTATCACGTTCTGCTCTTAAAGTTTGTACACGACAATGTGGTCTGCAGCACCCACCACAAAAGGAACTTTTAGCCATGTGGACATATATATATATATATATGTGTGTGTATACTTATATATTTACATATTTATGTGTACATACATTTACAATTTCATTTGTTCATCTCATTAACTGGATAAAAGAAATTTAGTGAGATTTACATTCTCCACACCTTAGGAAATTTGGTCCCCAAATTTAAAGGTACCCTAATTCTCAAATAATTGTGGGTATTTCTCTCGCATTAAACTTTTCAATTCCCACGTGGTCTCTTCCGGTGTGTGGTATTGCCATAAAACTTTGACCAGAAAAATTGTCTTAGACCGCAATACCTTCTCTTTCCTGTGTAGTATTCGAATTGGTTTCTCTACATATGTCATATCCTCCTTCAACTTCAGCGGCTCATACTTAATCACATGTGTGAGATCTGAATGGTATTTGCGTAGCATCGAAACATGGAAGACATTGTGGATACTCGATAATTTCAATGGTAACGCCAATTTATACGCTTTGTCTCTCACTCAGTCTAAGATCTCGAAAGGCCCAATATAACGGAGACTTAGCTTTTTTTTTTTCCAAATCTCATTATGCCCTTGGTATGTGAAACTTTCAGAAACACCGAATCTCCAACTAAAAATTTCAAGAGTCTTCGTCTTTGGTCAGCATAACGCTTTTGTCTGCTCTGAGCTGTTCTCAGCCTATCACAAATTAATTGTACATCCTCAGAAGCTTACTTAACCAGATTGGGAGCAAATATCTTTCTTTCAGCTACTTCTTCCCATCCAATTGGCGAACGATACCTTCGACCATATAACGTTTCATACGGTGTCATTCCGATACTTGAGTGGTAACTGTTATTATATGCAAACTCTGCTAGCGATAAACAGTTATCCCAGGAGCCTTTAAAATCTTGAGCACAAGCTCTTAACATGTCCTCTAATGTCTGAATAGTTCTCTCCGATTGCCTATCTATTTGATGATGGAAAGCTATGCTAAAATTCAGTTTGGTTCTCATGACTTCTTGGAAATGTTCCCAGAAGTGAGAAGCAAACCGAGAATCCTTATAAGACATAATGCTCACTGGGACGCCATGTAATCTTATAATTTGCCGCACATATAAATCCGCTAGAGCACTCAAAGTATCAGTGGACTTCATAGCCAAAAAGTGGGTGGACTTTGTTAGTCTGTCAACTATTACCCAATTTGCATCATGATTTCTCCAGGTCCTTGGCAATCCCATAACAAAATTCATGATAACATGCTCTCATTTCCATGTCAGTTTTGGTAGAGGCTGTAACAATCTCATAGACTTCTGGTACTCTACCTTAACTTGCTGACATATGAGATATTTAGTCACAAGTTCAGTTATATCTCTTATCATATCTTATTACTGGTATACCTTTTGGAGATTTTGATGCATCTTACTACTCTTCGGATATAAAGTATATCTCGATGAATGAGCTTCAAATATAATTTTCTTATTTAGTTGTGAATCATCGGGTTCATATTTTCTACCTCTAATCCTCAACAAACCATCAGTACCAATACCAAAATCTGTTGTAGTACACATTTGGATCTGATTGGCTACATTAATCCAATGCTTATCATTATGTTGAGCCTATTTGATACGATCAATCAAGTCTAGTTTTCAAATCTTAGGTTAGCTACCATTCAATAAACATCAGTGTCGAAAGAACCGTATTCAATTTGAGGTTCACAGAACGTTCCATCAGTTCGCATTTCCTGACCATTATATATATATATAACACCGTCTCAAGGTTACTTCTGCTTAAGGCACTAACTCTAGTCATTTCCTTCACCTTATGTTCAGTTCCCTCTGTGAAAACAAATATATAAGACTTTTATGATTAATAGAATCTATAATTTCTCACTAGACTAGTAGTGACGACATATCTTCGATGTAAACATTATAGTTGCCAATTTCAAATCATGGTTTAGGTAATTCCTCTCATGATCTTTTAATTTGCCAAGATCCATAAACAGTACCTCTCTACTCTGCATTAATATGCAGCCCAATCTTGGTCTCGAGGTATCTGTATACACTTTTCTCTTAGATTATGGGCTAGGATATTTTTAGACGCTATCAAGTTTTTCAGGCAGAGAGATATTTTGAAATACCTTAATTAGCAATCAAACCTGACCACACGAACGAAATACAATCATAAAGGGTCAAAATTCAAGTTATAGTCGAAAGTAGAAAACAACATTTATCGCAATTCTCATTTATCCTTTGGACACAATTCATTCTCAATTCATATCACTTAATCCAAATCATTTGATATACCATAAGTATTCATACATCGTATATATCTTTTATCCAAAATATAATCTGTATTCAAAATATATCACACTTCAAAATTTGTCTCATTTCGTACATCAATTATAACGAAACCTTTTTCCTTATTCGAATTAAGTCTCGCATTCGAAACAGAAGCACATGCAAATTACAATCCTTATATTCGAAACGTATTTCATATTCCAAAATCTCTTTATAACCCAAAAACTCCGAATCTTCTTAACTGTTTTGGGTCCTTCCTACTGATCTATAACCTTTGTTTTGGGAGAATCCAATTGACACCCGTTCTTGATACAACATGACCCAGAAAAGATATTTGTTATAATCAAAATCACATTTACCGATCTTGGTATACATTCTCTTCTCTCTGAGGGTTTGTAAAACAGTTCTCAATTGCTGCTTTTATTTCTTTCTAGGACTTAGGATACACCACAATATCATTGATAAATACTAAAACAAATTTATCCAGGTAGGTCTTAAATATTTCGCTCATACAGTTAGTTCAGTAATTCATTCTTCCAGTTACAGTAACTTTACTCTTTCATTACTTATCTGTTTTCAGTAAAATGATCTCTTTTAGTCATGCTCTTTACCTTTATTTTTTCTAGTACTTCGAAGACATGCATCTCATATTCACACAGTTGTGTCTTATCCAGGATGTATTACCATCTAAAGATATCTAGAAATATATCTCTTGTAACTCTCTAACGTCGAGTCCTTAGAATAAATAGGGGACTTCCGTTAAGGTTGGGCTTCCCATTTCAATATCAATGGTACAAAACCCAGCTTCTTTATGGTAGTACACCTTAAGAACCTATATTCATTATTCCAGTCTTCCATTATAACCAGATTCCTACCCCGGTAACTGATAGTGTACTATCTTCCGAAACTGTATCAGTTTTTCTCTAAGTTATAATCATACCTTAATCATCTTCATTGTTATTATGCTGCTGTCACTTTACCAAATAATGCCATCATTGTCTTTATGCCCCACTCTAATCTTACGAAGCGGGCTTCAGAATTTTTAGTTAAACTATGAGGTGCACAGTCAGATAAGGGTTCACTAAATCTCTTGAGCCTATCTCTACGACCTCGAGAAACAGTTCCTTTTCGTCTACTAGTATGGTTGCGATGCCAACCATCCATATCTATTAGTTTTCTTGCATTCAGTAGCAATTTGTAATAAAACACAGCCAGATATACTCATTTGTATCTAAATAATGTACAATAATGTTGGGGATGTGAACTTTCAAAAATTTCTCTTACTCTTAATATCGACTCATATCAGGCCAATCTTGCTCTGATACCAACTTCTGTAACAACCCAATTTACGACACAATATGGTTGAGTTACGAGTCGATAATACATCAGAATAATAAATTCGTCTATTCATGTCACGATCGGCTTTCACCAGAAACCTATACAAATTTTTCGTTTTTTACTTACATTTACTTCTGTCATACTTCAACCACCAAACAGTTGGGCTGTGATTCGGTATTAGTATTCTCACATTTTCTTACAATGTCAGCCATCCTTATCGATACATACATGTCAATAATAACTATCTATTGACTATAATTTACTTTATACCATAACTGAATCCACTATAATATTATATGAACCCATTACATCCCCGAATATTACATACGTTTACATCACTGTGCTGTTTATATGTTCAGATACAAAATCGTACATGATGTGTATACCTTTCGCTCAATGGGAATGCATCAGACAAAAGGAATGCTAGTCCTCAGTCGTACTCTATCTATCGTGGACGCTCTGTAGAGAGGAGGAAAATGAAAGGAGGTGAGCTCACTAGCTCAGTAAGTAAATCAGACAAGCAAGTAGATAACCACACTATCTACAAAATATAATGTTGTGCCTTGAAAATATTCATTTTCATTTCACATCTAAAGCATGTATCTTTCTTAAAGCATTTATGCAAGTATGTATATATAAATACAACTCATCAGTGTATACTGAAAACATACTAGTTTAATAACCTCAGCAAATCATGCAAAATATTGCTTTCTTTGGTAAATAATACAAATCACATTTATATCATGCCATATTGATTAAATCAAGTAAAGATGGCATTTCATCATGTTAAAACATGGAAATCGAGGCTTCACCCATCCCTCGGGTTTACCCTTAATAACACAAAGGTCACATGTCGAGGCTCAACCCATCTCTCGAGTCTACCCAATTTATAAAATCATGTGACAATTCAAACAAGAAATATCAGGTAAGATAGGCGACTACTTGTTCGGGGATTATGATCATATTCCCTTTTTTGGTGATCCCAGACTACACAGTATTCGGTGTGAGGGGCCTCACTTGTTGTAACGGGAGGTGGGTCGAATCCTCAACCGTCAGCCAATAACTCTACATCTCTATAACTCCACAACATCATGTACACACGGTACAACGTACTCCATGTGTCATACACGGTACAAATATTCCATGAACCCAATAACAGTTTTGATAGCCCTCTGCCATATCTCAAAATGCATGTGCGAGCATAAAATCGGTGCAACACACAGTCTGCACAAGGCTCCAGCACAACTATTTCATGCTATCTCTTTCAAAACTAGTATGTACGAGTAAACTTCAACACGACCTCATGCACAATTCATAAAGATCTAGTGCGAGTAATGCTTCAGCACTATGTCATGTAAAACTGAGTACGAGCAATACTGTAGTACTCTATCATGCATCAATCATATAAAATCAAGTACGAGCGACGCTCAAGTACTTTGTTATGCAGAACACATATAAAATCAAGTGCGAGTGGTGCTCCAGCATGATTTGTTTTCACACAACCTAATAGATGGCTTAATTAAAAGAGTTTCACTCAATTAAATCAAATCGGCACTATATTGTGATGTTTTCGTATTTAACATGAAAACGTCAACCAAACTATCAATGCATCTGCTAAACAACATTAAAAACACTTAAAAACATGCTTCCTAGGCTTTTTAGGACTTTTCCTAAATGTTGACTTTTTACCTTTAATAGAGGTAAAATCATAATTTACCCTTTCCAAGTCTCTTAAAATTTTATTCACTTTCTCTGACCCTCAGACTTTTTAAGTGAATGTAAAAGTAGATGAAAATACGTACAGATATCTCTAACTTCTCGCAAAATTCCCTTACCTGAAATCACTCAGAGCGAGATTACTTTCTCAACCCTGCTCGATCCTGCAGTCTGATCTGCTCCCAATATAATCTCTGGAGCTGCATATAACCATTTATTTGGTTAATTACACTTTCCTACTGTATTTCACATTTAATACAGTCTATTTCACTTAATGGGTCCATTTACTCTTATTGGGCCTTAATGAACCTTAATGGGCTTAACACTGTCTTAAGCCTATTTTTATTTTACTATTTATTTTAGTTGGGCTTATTGGGCTTATGGGACCTACCAACTCTTATTGGGCTTGTTCGAGGCCCATTACACCTTATTGGACTGAAACCAAGTCGACTTGGCCCATTTGGTCTCTCGGCCATGGCGTGTGGTCGAGAGCTACCATGCTGTCGGTCACACCACCCCACGCCTCTCATGGCCATTGCTAGCCAATTCACTAAGGCATTTTGTCAAACACTTGGTTGGCAATTGTCTTAAGCTTTCACTTAGTTCATTTAGGCATTTTATCAAACACCTTGATTGCCAACTTCAATTCACCCACCAATTGATCAAATTGATTAAAACTAACTATGCCATAATCATAAACACATGTATACCAACCTATTCATGCCTTAAAATCATATGGGCATTCATCAATTTACAAATACCCATTTTCGGCCAATCCATGTTCATGGTGATTTCATGTGTTTCAATGCATAAAACATATACCAATCAACTTAGAATAATTTATAGATTAACATATATGAATTTGGAAGCTTGAAAATATACCTAGCTTGCACTTCCCCTTGTGGTCGAGACTTCCCTCAAATTTGTCTCCTTCAATATGGCTCCTTGATAGCCAATTCCAAAGTATGCTAATCCTCTCTCAATTTGGAACAACTTCCATGAAGATTGCAAGTAGCCAATTCCAAAGTATGCTAATCCTCTCTCAATTTGGAACAACTTCCATGAAGATTGCAAGTTCCAATTATGTCTCTAACCTAGTGATTTCTAGTGTGAGAAAGCTTGAATTTATGTTTGGTAATGGTTTTCCTCTTTAGTCGAGAGCATCAGGAAGAAGATGATGTTGTGTTGGCTGATTTTCTAGCCTAAAGATTTATTCATTAAGTCACAAATTTCAGCCATTAATTTGGGCTTTAAAGGGTTTGGGCCATGGTTACCAATTTGGGCTTTTAGCTTGTTAACTAATGGGCTTGAAATCTAACTAATGGGCTTTAACTTTGGGCCTCTCGGTTTGGGCCTTCCTCATGGGCTTTCGGGCTAAAATTTTTACTACCTATTGGGCCTTCAATTGAATTCATATTAGGCTTATAAATCGGCCCAACAATTTGGCTTAATGGGCCTATGAAATTCGGCCCACACTTGTTATTGCTTAATGGACTTTAAAAATTCCTACTTTGGCCCATTGTGTTTTACCCGTTTAATTTAATCCGGATTTCGATTAAATCAATTTTCCTTACTTTGGGGGATGAATATCTTGTGTTTTAACCAAAAATATTTCTTCCTCACTTTTTAACCATACTTAGGTTAAATTATAACCATGATTAGTCAACTATGGTCAAAGTCCATTTTTCTTAACTACCATTGACTTTTCTTGACCATTGACCACATTTGACTTTTTTTCAAAATTCTGAAAGTGTCATATGTTATGATTTACACTCTCATTTTTATGTTTTGGCCATTTCCGGGAGGCGAATATGTCTAAAATACCTCAAACAGACCATTTCAGACTTGTTTAGCCCTTTTTTGGCTTTTACTCTACTTCTATGTGTTTGGGACTAAATCAAATCGGCTTTCCTTCATAAGCTCTTTATATTTTCTCATTTTAAGTTCTTATCTTTAGTCAGAATGATTTATCTCCACTCGGTTTAGCCTATGGCTCTTATTGTCATCTTTTAGCCTTTATGTAGCTTATGTGTGTTTAATCACTTTACTTACACTATAAATCAAGTAAATACTCTTCTTATGATTCTACTAACATAATAAAATGTTCGTACATATAGGAATCATAAGGAACAAAATACATAAAAAATCGGGTCTTACAATTCAATTCTATTTCTTGATGACAAATTAAAATAAAACTAATGGTAGTACCTTCCAATTAAATCAGCGTAATTGTTTTTTTACAAAATATTCAATGTTCACATTCCACAGACACATTTTCATGTATATTACTGTACTTACAAAATTTAGATATAAAATAGATGTCTACACTGGGTATACCTTTTGTAATGCCCGTAATTTCACACGTATTGATGGAGATATGATGCATATGTACGTTGTTACAAAAATAGCTTGACAAGCTATGATGTATGTATATGTAATATTGCAAGAGTATAAATGATAGAAGGATGTAAGGATTTTGAAAATTTAATGAAAACATCCATGATTTTAAGTTATGTGCACAAGTTTCATTAACTATGAACTATGTGGAATGGATGCCATTGTGTGTTAACTGTGTACGGATTGTAAATTGAGGTATAAAGCAAATAAGGTTGATTGTACATTGGAAAATTTGCAGAAAACTACAGAAATGAGGGTGTAGAGGATGAGAGATCGATCTTACATGAAGGAGAGATCGATCTCCCCTCTTAAAAATGCTAAGAATTTGTTAAAGGGAGTAGGGCAAATTGATCTCATGGGAAGGTAGATCGATCTCTTTAAGTCTCTGCCTGGAAGGAATCGATCTTTCATAAGGCACAGATCGATCTCCTTAACTCTCGACCTGGAAGAGATCGATCTCCCCTAAGCGACAGATCAATCTCATTAAGGTTCTGTAAGGAGCAGATCGATCTCCTACAAGAGGCTGATCGATCTCCAAGAAGAAATTTGCTTGTAAACAGATCGATCTCATCATGGAAGAAGATCGATCTGGTAGTAGTTACGTTTGGTAAAAAGGACTACCAAACCATGCAGAGATCAATCTCCACAAGGACCAAATCGATCTCATGTCTCTGCATCTATAAAAAGGGAACAAGATTTAGACTGAAAATCAGATTTCCCTCCTACCAAACTTGCACCTGCCATTTACTCTCAAGAAAACCAAGCTTTCTCACTCTAAAAATCACTACATTCTAGCTAGAATCTGAAGAAGCTCAAGAAGAGAAAGTTGTTTCTTGAGGTAAGGAGAACAACATACCCAAAAATCACACATTGGTGTGACCAATAGAAGGAGTTTTGGCTACCATAAGTTTGGGCTAAGGAAAAAGACTAAGCTAAGTAAGCTCTTCAACCCTTAAGCTTTAAATGTGGAATTCTAGACATTTATTGGGTTGAATGGTATGTGAAATATTGGTAGGAATAATGATTGTAGTGATGGATGAGTGATAATGAGGGGGGAATTCATGAAGAAAGCATGTGTAGAAAATGATGGAAAATTTGAGAGAAGGTATAATGAGATTAGTGGGAAAGGAGGAATATGATAAGAAGCTTGAGAAGTGTAAATAGCTAAATAAGTGAAATGTGTCTGTGTAGAGGAAGGAAAAGAAAATAACTTGACAATTTATACGTGTAGATTGAAATACGTGGAACACGACTAACTCGGATAGCGAACGGAGCAAACGAGATGAAGGGAATACAAGCGTGATTCGAGGTAAGGGACTGTATGTTAGCGATAGAGGTATTTATACGTATTTTACAACGATTTTAGTAGTTATGACGCTAGTGATAGCATGTTTAGCTATTGAGCTACGAAATGATACGAGATCATGAAATGTATTATGGTATATGTATATTATGAAAATGGGATGTGGGAAGGAAAATAACCTGACATGCATGTTTTTAATGCTTTTACATCGATACAATGTTTTTGATGTTTTCTCAACCATGTATTGATTTTGAGATTGAGAAATAATGATGGATAGGTTGCCAGTTTTACATGTTTAGCATGGGATGACATGCTACGTAAATAAACATGTTTTGGATTTTTAAAAGAGAAAATAGCCACCTATCAGATTTGAGATGTGAATTGGGGTTGGAGCTCTAGCTCACACCTGTCTTGATGATTTTGATTATGCTGGAGTTTACTCGTACATATTTGCATGTTTTGATAAACTGTGATGGAGCGTGACTCGTAGGTGGTTTTGATAGGCCGTGCTGGAGTTCATCTCGTACGATGGATTTGAGAAAAGTGCTGGAGCATTGTTCGCACCAAGTTTTATTGAGTTGAGATGATACAGTGCTAGAAGCTGTTGCTCGCACTGAGAGATACCGCGCTGGAGCCTTGCGATGACTGTGTGTCACGCTGATTTGCTCGCCTGGTATATGAGACATGGTTCAGGATGATGAGTCCATCAGAGTAGGGTGGATGGACCGGGTCCACGGTTGTACGTTGTATTATGTAGTTGTCCGTTGGTATACTATGTACCTTGCTGGGTGCACGTGAGTACAAGTATCGCGTAGATGACACATGGTGTACATTGTACCGTGAGTTAATGAGGAAGATGATGATGATTGAGATGAGCTGGAGGGTAAGACTGACCCATTCCCCCTTTAGGCAAGTGATGCCTTGTGCACACCTGATCAGTGAAGCCTGGGATCACTGACTATGACCATATGTCGTGGATATTAGATTGTCGAAAATTCCATGTCTGTCTCAGAGATAAGAGAAATTGAGAAACTCAGAAAAGAAAGAGATATTGTGATTTGATAAATCTCTTAATTTGAATGCTCGTGCTATGATAACACTGTTTTATGACATGTTTTTAATTGGAAGTATTGCATATGGTTTTACATGAACATGCCAATGAGAAATAAATGTTTAAGTGCATTTTCTAGTAATATTTCCATTTATATTGAAACATGGTTTTATTTATGCAAGCATGGGCTATGTAGATAGTACAGTATCTACCTGTTAGCATCATTTTTCTTACTGAACTGTGGTTTGCTCATCCCACTACTTTTCTCTCTCCAGATACTGAGAAGTAGGATAGTGCAGTGGTCTCCAGATCTTTTTTGTGTTGGACAGCTCCTACCAGTTGGTAAAGGTATAAGAATTGTATACACAAGAGCATTTTGTATCTATTATAATGTATCGCACAATTATGAATTTCAAATGTAAACAGTTGTATGGGGATGTTATGTAAAGAAAATACATTATACAATTGATTTTGTATATCTATACATGCCTGGGAGTGTGTGAATTAAAGTTTTTTCGCTATAAGTGTCATACCCCGCTTTTGTAAACCCTTCTATCCATACATTCTCTACTACGGTTGGGCTGTGAGAAGATGTAATTACTAAAATTCATTTATTTACAGCGGAATATTTAAAGCTTTAATTCACACTTCCAGGTGTGTGTGTAGATACATAAAATTAATTGTATAAATACCATGTGCTTACATATCATCCCCATAATACTGTTTACAATTCCAAGATATAACTGTGCGATACAATATATTAGATACAAAATACTCGTGTATACAAATCTTGTACCTTTTTGGATTGTGGGAGCTGTTTAACACAAAAGATCTAGAGATCACCGCTCTCTTACTTCTCAGTACCTGAGGGGGAAAATAGTGGGATGAGCAAACCACAGCTCAGTAAGGAAATGTATGCTAGCAGGTAGACCAAAACCTACATAGCCCATGCATGCATAAACCAAAACCATGTTTTCGTTATAAATGGAAATATCATACGAACAATGCATTTAAACATATATTTCTCAATAGCATTTTCGTGTAAATCAAATGTCAAACTTCCATTACATGCTCATAAATAGTGCCCTCATGGCACGAATGTGAAATCAGAGATTTATTAAAACACAAAATCTCTTTCACTTCTCAAATCATTCTCTCGCAAGTCTCTTTCTTTTCTGAGATTGTCTCTGTTTCTCGATTCTCTGAGACAGGCATGAAATTTTCGGCAATCAAATATCCACGACTTATGGCCACAGTCAGTGATCCCAGGCCTCACTGATCGGGTGTGCACAGGGTATCACTTCGCCTGAAGGGGGATGGGTCAGTCCTACCCTCCGGCTCATTTCAATCCACCTCATCTCCTCGTATACTCACGGTGAAGATACGTCGTGTGTCATCTACGCGATACTCGTACTCACGTGCACCCAGCACGGTACATAGTATACCAACGGGTGACTACACTATTCTATGTACAACCGTGGACCCAAGTCCATACTCCAACTCCGATGGACTTTTTATCCTTAAACCATGTCTCATATACCAGGCGAGCAAGCAGCGTGACACACAGTCAACGCAAAGCTCCAGCGCAGTACGATCTATCGTTAAGGCCTAGCCCGTTCAAATGACCGTCGGCTGGTATCCCCTTGGGTCCCAGACCCCCAGGTTTACCTCAACTCAACAAAACAGGTGCGAGCAAGGTTCTCGTACTTTCTCAAAACCCTCCTGCGAGTTAAAACTCCCGCACGGTACATCAAGGCATTAAAACGGGTGTGAGCTAACGCTTCAACACCAAATCTCATCTCAAAACTGATAGATGGCTATTTTCTCTTTTTAAAACTCAAAACACGTTTATTCATACAGCATGACTCTTCATGCTAAAACATGTAAAAGTAGCCAACCTATCATCGACATTTCTCAATCATCAATAATAATGTAAAATTGAGAACATCATTGAAAACATGCATATCATGCTATTTCCTTACCCTATCCCATTTCTCAATACATATATACATCATAGTACTTTTCATACTTCTACATCATCTCATAGGATTATAATATCGTACTAGTCCTAGCAATATATCTACGAAATTGCTGTAATTACGTACGAACATCTCTATAGCTAACACACAGTCCCTTACCTCGTTTTACTTGTGTGCAACTATCCGCCTTTATGCTTCTTGCATTCTCATCTCGACTTGCTCCGACGTATCATCCGAAACTGAAATTCATCCATCAACATTTGGGTTAATGTTTCTAACTCTTATTCAACTAAGCATTTGTCAAATGCCTTAATTACACATTTTTACCCTTTGTGGTGAATCTCACAATTTATCCTAATATCGACATGTCCAAATCATTCTCACAACATGTCCATCCACTCAAGATACCTCATTCATCAAAAACACTCCCACACTCCACTTTCTCACACTTGACTATTTCTAAGTTATATTCATTTCATACCATTCTAGGTAGTTCTATCCACAATATGCATACCCAAATATCTTTATAAGCATTAACTAAACCAATGTACTTGGATTTGTGCATTAGAACTTACCTCATTGGATTTCCTCTTGCTCCAATTAGGATTGCCCTCTATTTATTCAATCCATCAAATGGGGAAATGCCTCTAGACTATGTTGTCCTTCTCTTTGATGTGAACAACTTTGTCTCTAATAGCCTCTCCTTAAATCTCACTGAAAATGGCTGGATTTAGGAGTGAGAAACTAGATTTCTTTGAGTTGAAGTGAAAAGGAAATGTTTGTCCCGAAATTCTGATGATCCAACTGCTCCCATTTATAGTTTTGACTTGATGAGATCGATCTTCCTTGGGTGGAGATCGATCTGTTCCTCTAAAATCCCTCTTTTCTAAGACGTTTTAAAGGCAGGAGATCGATCTGTCGAGACTGGAGATCGATCTGCTGTCAAACAGAAGCTTAAGGAGATCGATCTAGTCTTAGGGGAGATCGATCTGCTTCCAACCCGAGAGCTAAAGAGATCGATCTGCTTCCTTTGGAGATCGATCTGTTCCCTTCCATTTCTCACATAAGAGCATTCTGGCTCTCCCAGATCGATCTCTCATCCTATGAGATCGATTTGGCCTCCACAAATTCCAGATTTCTTGCAGTTTTTCTGCAACAACCCTTACCAAACACCCTTAATTTGCTTCCATGATCATTTCCTCATTCATTCATCTTTGAGACTTGAACATGGGATCCATCCTCACTACATACACATTAAAACTTGTGTAGAATCTTTGTATGACCAATTATATACGATATTACTCAAATGGAAATATACACTTATGTAATTCTTTCCTTCCATTTTACTATACTACTCAAATTCCATTTTGATCACATTCTTCTCGTTTTAAGTTCATTTCCTCCTACTCATGCATAATGTAACTTGTACGTATAATCACAATTCTTATTACAAGTACGTACATAATCTTATGAACTTACATTGCATATACTTCACATTACAATGTATCATCATACTTATGATTTTATTTACATTCCCATGTTCCTATATACAGCTATACATGTACGGGATCTCACATTCTCCCCCACTTAGAGAATTTAGTCCTCCAAGTTAGAACCAATTCAATCCGTGAATAACTCGGGATACTTTTCCTGCATCAAACTTTTCAGTTCCCATGTGGTCTCTTCTTCAGTGTGATGTTGCCATAAAACTTTAACCAATGAAATCGTCTTGTTTCGCAACACCTTCTCTTTCCTGTCCAACACCATGATCGGTCTCTCGACATACGACATATCTTTCTTGAGCTCCAATGGCTCATAACTAATTACATGTGTCGGATCCGGGTAGTACTTCCGAAGCATAGAAACGTGGAAGACATTGTGGACTTCTGCTAGCTCAGGTGGTAAGGCTAGCCTATATGCTCCTTCTCCCACTCTATCCAAAATCTCGAAGGGACCAATGTAACGAGGACTTAATTTTCTTTTCTTCCCAAACCTCATTATTCCCTTGGAAGGAGATACTTTCAAAAATACGGACTCGCCAACATCAAACTCAAGTGGTCTCCGTCTCTTGTCAGCGTAGCTCTTTTGTCGACTTTGAGCTATTCGCAGCCTCTCGCTTATTATCCGAACATCCTCGGAGGCTTGCTTAACCAAATCGGGAGCGAGCAATTGTCTATCACCAACTTCTTCCCAACCAATGGGCGATCGGCATCTACGACCGTATAGTGCCTCATAAGGGGCCATACCAATACTTGAGTGATGACTGTTATTGTAGGCGAACTCAATCAATGGCATGTGATCGTCCCATGAGCCTCTAAAATCCAGCACACACGCTCTCAACATATCCTCCAGGGTCTGTACAGTCCTCTCTGACTGACCATCTGTCTGAGGATGAAAAGCGGTGCTAAAACTCAACTGGGTCCCCATCGCTTCCTGGAAATGTCCCCAAAAGTGGGAAGTGAAGCGGGCATCCCGATCCGAAACAACACTCACTGGGACTCCATGCAATCTCACTATTTCTCGCACATACAGGCTCACCAATGCACTCAATGTATCTGTAGATCTCATGGCTAAGAAATGTGCCGATTTCGTTAATCGATCCACTATCACCCATATCGCATCATGGTTCTTACGGGTTCTCGGTAACCCCATCACAAAATCCATGGTGACATGCTCCCACTTCCATGTTGGTATCGATAGAGGTTGTAATAATCCTCCTGGTTTCTGATGTTCGACTTTTACTTGCTGACAAATGAGACATCTAGCGACATACTCAGCTATGTCTCTCTTCATTCTAGACCACCAATATGCTTTTTGAAGATTTTGATACATCTTACTACTCCCCGGGTGTATCGTGTATCTCGACGAGTGTGCCTCTGATAAGATCAGCTTTCTCAGCTCTACATCCTTAGGAACACATATTCTATCTCTAAACCTTAGTATTCCATCTGGACTCAATATAAAATCGGCACCCTTCCCTTTCCGAAGTTGGCTAATCATCTCAATACACCATTGATCAATTTGCTGAGCTTGTCGGATTCTCTCAATCAACTCCGGTTCTAATCTCAAGCTAGCAAAAATCCCATAGCTGCCAATCTCAGGTAGGGTCATATCCAGACTAAGGTTCGTGAATTGTTCCAACAACTCGTGCTCTCTAACCATCATATGAGATACCAACCCGAGACTCTTCCGACTCAATGCATCGACAACCACATTTGCCTTCCCCGGGTGGTATAAGATCTCACAATCATAGTCCCTGAGGAGTTCCAACCACCTCCTCTGTCTCATGTTTAACTCCTTTTGTGAGAATAGATATTTCAGACTCTTATGATCCGTAAAAATCTGAAATCTCTCACCATATAAGTAGTGGCGCCATATCTTCAACGCAAACACTACGGCCGCTAACTCCAAATCGTGAGTGGGGTAGTTCTTCTCATGATCTTTCAGCTGTCTAGATCCATAAGCTACTACCCTTCCATCTTGCATCAAAACACAGCCTAGTCCTTGATGCGAAGCATCTGTATACACCGAGTAATTCCCTGAACTGTTAGGGATGACAAGAACTGGCACGGTAGTTAATCTGCGCTTAGGTTCCGGAAAACTCCTCTCACAAGCTTCATCCCATGAAAACTCCACACTCTTCCTCGTAAGACGTGTCAATGGAGCAGCTAATTTAGAGAAACCTTCTACAAATCTCCTGTAGTAACTAGCCAAACCCAGAAAACTTCTGATCTCTGTGACTGTCCTAGGTTGTTCCCACTGAACAACTGCCTCAATCTTGGATGGATCTACTGACACCCCATCCTTCGATATAACATGGCCTAGAAAAGAAACCTGTTCTAGCCAAAAGTCACATTTGTTAAGCTTGGCATATAACCTTTTCTCTCGGAGGGTCTGCAAAATAATCCTTAAGTGCTGCTCATGCTCTTCTCTGGACCTTGAATACACCAATATATCATCAATGAAGATAATTACGAATTGGTCCAGGTATGGCTTGAATACTTCGTTCATTAGAGCCATAAAAGCTACCGGCGCATTGGTCAACCCAAAAGGCATCACTAAGAATTCGTAACGGCCATAGCGGGTACGAAATGCTGTCTTGGGCACATCCTCCTTCCGAATCTTCAATTGATGATACCCAGACCTCAGATCTATCTTGAAGAAGATCTGTGCTCCCCGAAGCTGATCCAATAAATCGTCAATGCGTGGCAAGGGGTACTTATTCTTAATGGTAGCCTTGTTTAACATCCGATAGTCAATGCACAATCTGAGGCTCCCATCTCTCTTCTTCACAAACAATACCGGGGCTCCCCATGGTGAGACGCTCGGTCTTATGAACCCCTTCTCTAACAACTCTTGCAGCTGTTTCCTTAATTCCTCTAACTCAACTGGAGCCATCCTATATGGTGACTTCGATATTGGTTCGGTTCCAGGCGTCAAGTCTATACCGAATTCTGTTTCTCTATCAGGTGGCAATCCTGGTAGATCGTCTGGAAAGACATTAGGGAATTCTCTGACCACTGAGATGTCCTCCATATCCGGGTGTACTTTGTTCAAATCCACCACATAAGCAACAAAACCTTCAAAACAACACTCAAGCCATTTATACCAAGGTACTTTACTTAATACAAAATTTAAGATTTCATTTCTTCTCTTAAAATCTTACAACACATTCTTCAGGTAGAGAAAACTTAATGGACTTAGAACGACAGTCTATGACAGCATTATTGGCGGCTAACCAATCCATTCCCAAAATTACATCAATGTCATACATATTCAACAAAATCAAGTTGGCTGTCATGCACTTATCTCCCACCCTCACTTTACAATCTTTATACACTTGTTCAACTAATTGGCTAACTCTCATTGGAGTACTTATTAGTAAAGTCCTACTCAAGTATGTGGGTTCTACAAAACCTTTTAACTTAGATGCACATGCAGGTGATATGAAGGAATGCGTAGCACCAGAATCAAACAAAGCTATAACCTCTAGATTGAAAATCAAGATTGTACCTTTTATCACTTCAGAAGAGGTATCAGCCGATGCCTGGTCTATCGCATACACCCTGCCTTGACCCACGACTTGTTTTCCTTTCTCTTCAGTCGAGGCTTTCTTTCTTGCAAGAGGTGCAACTGTAGGAACCCTCTCTGGCTCTTTACCCCTCTATGGAACTGCCTCAACTATCTCCGGGCACTCTCTGGCATAATGTCCAAATTTACCACATCTGAAGCATCGGGTACCCTGAAGATGACATGGCCTACCACCATGGTATCGACCGCATAACCTACACTGATCTGTAGTTGATCGGGGTCCACCAATCACTATACCCCTGGCTGGTGTCTAAGTCGGAGGCATAAAAGGTCTAACAACCTTTTTCTGGAACTCATCTACCTCTTTCCGACGCTTACTCATGAATTTTCGACCAAATTTGGCACTCTTGCCATCTCCCAGCTTCCTCGGACCCTTATCCTTACCCCAACTAAACTCAAAAATCTGTAAGTCATAATCCTGCTCGCATAACTGGGCCCGTCGCACGGCCTCTCTATATGTAGCGACATCAAATGGGGCCAACTTCGCTCGGATCGAAGGCCTCAGTCCATCTACAAATCTACGGACTCTGATAGCCTCACTCCTAATCGAGTCCGGATCATATCTACCCAGTGAAGTGAATCGTGACTCGTACTCATAAACTGTTCGATTCCCTTGAGTCAGATTCAAAAATTTCATCTGTAGTCTCCGTCGAGCAGTATCTGGGATGTATTGCTCTCTGAAAACATCCAAGAACATATCCCAAGTGATAACCATTCCTTGAGCTCTTAACATCGGCCTAGTGGACTTCCACCAGTGCTCTGCTTCGCCTCTCAATACAAAGGCCGCAAGCGCTACTCTCTCCGTAGCTGAACATCTACAGAAGT
Organism: Firmiana major; assembly: GCA_033439115.1. NCBI lineage: Eukaryota > Viridiplantae > Streptophyta > Magnoliopsida > Malvales > Malvaceae > Firmiana > Firmiana major. The sequence goes on from CM065912.1 coordinate 7,946,143, forward strand.
CGAATAACTTCTCCATTTGACTGATCCAGTCCTTAGCCACTGTCGGATCCTTTATCCCGCTAAACGAAGGAGGCTTAAAGTCCATAAAGTGCCTCAATCTTTCCATATCACAATCATATCCATACCCCAAATCATCATCACGCTGATGTGGGGCTACCGGAGGAGGTACCGATCGAATATAAGGTTCCCGTGGCCTAGCCGGTTCAGCTTGCGCAGGTGCAACATTCTCAGGTTCAGGTGCAGCTGCTGGGGGATTCGGTGCAGCTTGTCCCACTGTACCAGGTGTACCCTCAAACCTAGCCATGATCTGACCCATCATGGTCATCATCGTGCGCATGTCTTCCTCCAATCGAGTTATTCGAGGATCAGAAGCCTCTATCTGTTCCTGGGGCTCATGACTAGAGGATGATCTACTGTGCCTCTCAGTCCTGTCATTTTGCCCTCGAGCTCTCGAGCTCTCTCCCCTCTTGCGGTCTCTCTCAGGATAACTCACTAGCCTGATAACTTTCCTGCGTTATAACAAACATTTAATTCACTACCAGCTCCGTATACACATTTGTATCTAAATATCGCACAGTAACTTGGGGATGTATGTTTTCTTAGTCCTAAGCATCAACTCACATCAGACCAACCACGCTCTGATACCAAGCCTGTCATACCCCGCTTTTGTGAACCCTTCTATCCATACATTCTCTACTACGGTTGGGCTGTGAGAAGATGTAATTACTAAAATTCATTTATTTACAGCGAAATATTTAAAGCTTTAATTCACACTCTCAGGTGTGTGTGTAGATACACAAAATTAATTGTATAAATACCATGTGCTTACATATCATCCCCATAATACTGTTTACAATTTCAAGATATAACTGTGCGATACACTATATTAGATACAAAATACTCGTGTATACAAATCTTATACCTTTTCGGATTGTGGGAGCTGTTTAACACAAAAGATCTAGAGATCACCGCTCTCTTACTTCTCAGTACCTGGAGGGGAAAAATAGTGGGATGAGCAAATCACAGCTCAGTAAGGAAATGTATGCTAGCAGGTAGATATCGTACTACCTACATAGCCCATGCATGCATAAACCAAAACCATGTTTTCGTTATAAATGCAAATATCATACGAACAATGCATTTAAACATATATTTCTCAATAGCATTTTCGTGTAAATCAAATGTCAAACTTCCATTTAAAACATGCTCATAAATAGTGCCCTCATGGCACGAATGTGAAATCAGAGATTTATTAAAACACAAAATCTCTTTCACTTCTCAAATCATTCTTTCTCGCAAGTCTCTTTCTTTTCTGAGATTGTCTCTGTTTCTCGATTCTCTGAGACAGGCATGGAATTTTCGGCAATCAAATATCCACAACTTATGGCCACAGTCAGTGATCCCAGGCCTCACTGATCGGGTGTGCACAGGGTATCACTTCGCCTGAAGGGGGATGGGTCAGTCCTACCCTCCGGCTCATTTCAATCCACCTCATCTCCTCGTATACTCACGGTGAAGATACGTCGTGTGTCATCTACGCGATACTCGCACTCACGTGCACCCAGCACGGTACATAGTATACCAACGGGTGACTACACTATTCTACGTACAACCGTGGACCCAAGTCCATACTCCAACTCCGATGGAATTTTTATCCTTAAACCATGTCTCATATACCAGGCGAGCAAGCAGCGTGACACATAGTCAACGCAAAGCTCCAGTGCGGTACGATCTATCGTTAAGGCCCAGCCCGTTCAAATGGCCGTCGGCTGGTATCCCCTTGGGTCCCAGACCCCCAGGTTTACCTTAACTCAACAAAACAGGTGCGAGCAAGGTTCTCGCACTTTCTCAAAACCCTCCTGCGAGTTAAAACTCCCGCACGGTACATCAAGGCATTAAAACGGGTGTGAGCTAACGCTTCAACACCAAATCTCATCTCAAAACTGATAGATGGCTATTTTCTCTTTTTAAAACTCAAAACACGTTTATTCATACGCATGACTCTTCATGCTAAAACATGTAAAAGTAGCCAACCTATCATCGACATTTCTCAATCATCAATAATAATGTAAAATTGAGAACATCATTGAAAACATGCATATCATGCTATTTCCTTACCCTATCCCATTTCTCAATACATATATACATCGTAGTACTTTTCATACTTCTACATCATCTCATAGGATTATAATATCATACTAGTCCTAGCAATATATCTTTGAAATTGCTGTAATTACGTACGAACATCTCTATAGCTAACACACAGTCCCTTACCTCGTTTTACTTGTGTGCAACTATCCGCCTTTATGCTTCTTGCGTTCTCATCTCGACTTGCTCCGACGTATCATCCGAAACTGAAATTCATCCATCAACATTTGGGTTAATGTTTCTAACTCTTATTCAACTAAGCATTTGTCAAATGCCTTAATTACACATTTTTACCCTTTGTGGTGAATCTCACAATTTATCCTAATATCGACATGTCCAAATCATTCTCACAACATGTCCATCCACTCAAGATACCTCATTCATCAAAAACACTCCCACACTCCACTTTCTCACACTTGACTATTTCTAAGTTATATTCATTTCATACCATTCTAGGTAGTTCTATCCACAATATGCACACCCAAATATCTTTATAAGCATTAACTAAACAATGTACTTGGATTTGTGCATTAGAACTTACCTCATTGGATTTCCTCTTGCTCCAATTAGGATTGCCCTCTATTTATTCAATCCATCAAATGGGGAAATGCCTCTAGACTATGTTGTTCTTCTCTTTGATGTGAACAACTTTGTCTCTAATAGCCTCTCCTTAAATCTCACTGAAAATGGCTGGATTTAGGAGTGAGAAACTAGATTTCTTTGAGTTGAAGTGAAAAGGAAATGTTTGTCCCGAAATTCTGATGATCCAACTGCTCCCATTTATAGTTTTGACTTGATGAGATCGATCTTCCTTGGGTGGAGATCGATCTGTTCCTCTAAAATCCCTCTTTTCTAAGACGTTTTAAAGGCAGGAGATCGATCTGTCGAGACTGGAGATCGATCTGCTGTCAAACAGAAGCTTAAGGAGAGCGATCTGGTCTTAGGGGAGATCGATCTACTTCCAACCCGAGAGCTAAAGAGATCGATCTGCTTCCTTTGGAGATCGATCTGTTCCCTTCCATTTCTCACATAAGAGCATTCTGGCTCTCCCAGATCGATCTCTCATCCTATGAGATCGATCTGGCCTCCACAAATTCCAGATTTCTTGCAGTTTTTCTGCAACAACCCTTACCAAACACCCTTAATTTGCTTCCATGATCATTTCCTCATTCATTCATCTTTGAGACTTGAACATAGGATCCATCCTCACTACATACACATTAAAACTTGTGTAGAATCTTTGTATGACCAATTATATACGATATTACTCGAATGGAAATATACACTTATGTAATTCTTTCCTTCCATTTTACTATACTACTCAAATTCCATTTTGATCACATTCTTCTCGTTTTAAGTTCATTTCCTCCTACTCATGCATAATGTAACTTGTACGTATAATCACAATTCTTATTACAAGTGCGTACATAATCTTATGAACTTACATTGCATATACTTCACATTACAATGTATCATCATACTTATGATTTTATTTACATTCCCATGTTCCTATATACAGCTATACATGTACGGGATCTCACAATAAGTGTATGGAATTTAGTAATTACATTGACTCACAGCCCAACTGTTACTAGTATATGTATGGATAAAAGGGCACCCGAAAGTGGGGTGTGACACCTTTACCACAGTAGAATGTTTTGCTGACGTATGGTTGTGCAAAATAATTTAACTTCCAAAAAATGAGCTCAGTTACTGGTGAGGCTCTATGGAGGAAAGTAAAGGGTGAGCTCAATGTGCTTAGTAAGAAAAACATACGGCAGTTAAATAAATACACTACCTATATATATATATACCAAAATAGGAATTCTCACGAAAATATACAGATAATTTGGCAATCCAGTAATATCAGTAAAATTAGAGACAAAAATCGATAATACCAGAATCAGAATTCAAAAACAGTCACCAGCCACTATACTGTATATATATATATATATTTACTTCAACACTCAACTTCTCCTTGTTTTCAGACTGCTCCTGTTGCTACATGGGTTACTGCCTTCGGTTCTCTCCTCCACTACAGGTTTCAGTGACAGGAATTGGGATAATAAATGATAAAGCTCGACATGTTGCAGGTTGATGGAGTGGTGCTCTATATTTGGCAGAGCATGTAGAGGAAATCAGATAAGTTGGATCCGATCTCCCTACCAATTTGCTTTGTTTTGCCCTCTGTTTGTGTATGTCCTTTACTGTTTCGTTTTTAGTTTTTTTTTTTACAGTTACTGTCTTTCCTTATCTTTTCGGTCTCAAGCTTCAATACTTCTCTCTTTCGACTTGTCTTAGTATTTCATTTCATTCCCATCATTCATTCATTCATTCATTCATTCATTCATTCATTCATTCATTCTCATTTTTGTTGAAACCCGAGCCATTCTTATCAATCCCCCGTCTTTCACTTCAGCTTACTGACAACTTTCAGCCCACCATGATTTTCTATCACCTTACCGTGTGTCATCCCAAATCCCTTAGCCTCACGTCATTTGTCCCTCATTTCTGTTGGCTTCTTCCCAGTGTTCCCATTATATAAATATATACGTCTCCCTCATCATGTCTTCTACTCTTAAAGTTTGTGCACCACAGTTTGGTCTGTAGCACCTCCTTTCCTCCATCAATTCCGTACGAGCATATTTATGTGTGTGTGTGTATATATATATATATTGTCCTCTCATATATATACCACTAAAGGAACTTTCGGCCATGTGGACACATATATATGTATACTTTGCATACACCCACAATTATTTATTCTTAGTACTAAGACATTTTATTGAATTTAATTCTTCTAAGTCTCTCATTATAGAAATTTAATACATACATTTATAATTTCATTTGTTCATCTCAGTAACTGGATACAAGAAATTTTGTAGGGTTTACAAATTGTCAATCAAGTTTCAATTTCATAACTATGGCTACTCTGATTTTGCCATTAATGGAGGTAAAAATCAAAGCCACAAAATATTTCAATAAGTGCAATATCAAAGTAATAATAAATTCAATCAATTGTTTAATGTTTAGTATATGTTATCAATTTGGTAGCTGTTTAATACATGTTAAACTACCGATTTAAGTCTTATTTGGTAACCGTTGCATAATGTCACGACCTCCCCTCTCGTGACCTACCAAAATCACCATAAATTTTTTTTCACATTTTACTTACCTCTCCTTCTGTCATAACTCAACATCAATCAATTGGGCTGTGATTCGATATTAGTTACCTCACCCATTTTCATCCATAACATGTTTACAAGTCAATGTTTTTTTCTTAATAGTAAACTCAATTACATAAATACAAATACTTGTACATATATACATCCCCAATTGTACATTCGTTTACATAACTGTGCTTATACATTGTTCAGTAAAAAAATGTTCATGTGTGTATACCTCTTTGCTAAGAACAACTTTGCTGAACTGAATTTCACTCAAAACTACTTGAAGGATGAAGTTTTCTGGAGTAGAAGGATTAGGTTAACTTTGTTTTCTTGAAAGGTTTGGTAATTCTCGAGAAAATAGAGGTTGCAGAGCCTTATATTTATAGAATTGCTCTTAGAGATCGATCTGCTAATGATGGGGATCGATCTGTCCTGCCTTTTTCTCCTCAGAAACTGACTTTCCAAGCTTATGAGATTAATCTGCTCTTAAGCATGGGATTGATATGTACACAGAACCTTAAGGAGATCGATTTGGCTTTTACATGAGATTGATCTGTTCTACCCAGAACCTCTTCAAAATCGATTTGCATTGAATGAGAGATCGATATGCTCCTCTTTAGAAGTAGTTCTGCTGAAATTTTCTTCCCAAAATCACTGTTACATTGATTTTCGATTTGCTTAACTACCCATTTTACATTCCATACACATTGGCAACTTAAAATCATTCATTCCTTATGATTTATATCAAATGTGACTTGTCTATACATCACAAAATCATAAAGAGTACATATTACATTACGGGTTTTACAATCCTCCCCACCTTAAGAAATTTGGTCCTCGAAATTAGAACTAAGTTACTCTACAAATAACTGGGGGTATCTCTCTTGCATCAGACTCTCTAGCTCCCAAGCAGCCTCCTCTGAAGTGTGATGCTGCCAGAGAATCTTCACTAATCCGATAGTCTTATTCCTCAAGACTTTCTCCTTTCTATCTAGTATCCGGATCGGTTTCTCTACATATGTCAATTCATCTTTGAGCTCCAACGGCTCATATCGAACCACATGAGTTGGATCTGGATGATACTTCCATAGCATCGAAATGTGGAAGACATTATGCACTCCTGATAAATCCGGTGGCAAAGCTAACCTATATGCCTTATCTCCCACTCGATCTAGTATCTCAAAGGGTCCAATGTAGCGAGGACTTAACTTACCTCTCTTCCTGAATCTCGCTATACCCTTAGAAGGAGAAACCTTCAGAAATGCTGAATCACCAACTGTGAACTTAAGTGGTCTTCGTCTCCTGTCAGCATCACTTTTCTGTCTACTTTGAGCTGTCCTCAATCTCTCAACTATCAACTGGACATCCTCAGAGGCTTGTGTAACCAAATCAGGAGCAAAAAGCTTTTTATCACCCACTTCTTCCCAACCAATAGGGGAACAACATCTACAATCATATAGAGCCTCGTATGGTGCCATCTCGATACTCACATGATAACTATTGCTGTAGGTGAATTCGGCTAGTGGCAAATGATCATCCCAGGAGCCTCTAAAATCCAACACACACGCTCTTAACATATCCTCTAGAGTCTGTATAGTCCTCTTTGATTGACCATCTGTCTGAGGATGAAAAACGGTGCTCAAACTCAACTAGGTTCTCATGGCTTCCTGAAAATGTTCTCAAAAGTGGGAAGTGAAGAAAGAATCCCTATCCAAGACAATGCTCATTGGAACACCATGTAACCTCACTACCTCGCGTACATACAACTCCGCCAAAGAACTTAGAGTATCGGTAGCTCTCATAGCTACAAAGTAGGCTGACTTCGTCAGTCTATACACAATCACCCATATCGCATCGTGATTCCTCCGGGTCCTCGGTAAACCCATCACGAAATCCATGGTGATATGCTCCCATTTCCATGTTGATACAGGTAGAGGTTGCAATAACCCTATAGGCTTCTGATGCTCTACCTTCACTTGTTGACATACAAGACATCTTTCCACAAATTTCACCACATCTCTCTTCATACCTAACCACCAATACACCTTCCGGAGGTTTTGATACATCTTGTTACTCCCCGGGTGTAATGTGTACCTCGACGAATGAGCTTCTATCAATATCAATCTCCTGAGCTCTGGGTCCTCGAGAACACACAATCTGCCTTTAAACCTTAGAAGTCCATCTAAACTTATCTCAAAATCAGTCACTATGCCCCTTTGTATCTGACTACTCACATGAATGCAATACAGATCAGTCTGTTGAGCCTGTTTGATCCTGTCCAACAGATTCGGCTCTAAGCGTAGACTAGCAATCATACAGTCCGTATCCATGTCAGAAGGCACAACTCCCAAATTGAGGCTAGCAAATTGCTCTAGCAACTCATGTTCCTTGATCATCATGTACGATACCATCCCAAGGCTCTTCCTGTTCAAAGCATCAGCTTCAACGTTAGCTTTACCCGGATGAGAAAGTATCTCATAATCATAGTCTTCCAGAAGCTCTACCCATCTTCTCTGTCTCATGTTTAGCTCTTTCTGCAAGAATAGATACTTGAGGCTCTTGTGGTCGGTAAAAATTTAGAATTTCTCACCATACAAGTAGTGGCACTATACCTTCAACGCAAACACTACTGCTGCTAACTCCAAATTGTGGGTCAGATAGTTCTGCTCATGGTCCTTCAGCTGCCTGGATCCATAAGCAACTACTCTCCCATCCTGCATCAATACACAGCCCAGTCCCTGATGTGATGCATCAGTATACACTGAAAATCCTCTTAAGCTGGTAGGGATAGTGAGAATCAGAGTAGTGGTCGATCGACTCTTCAACTCCTGAAAACTCTTCTCACAATCATCATCCCACATGAATGCTACACCCTTCTGAGTGAGATGTGTCAACGAAGCTGCTAATTTTGAAAATCCCTCAATGAATCTTCGATAATATCCTACTAAACCCAAAAAACTCCTGATCTCGATAACTGTCCTCGGCTATTCCCACTAAACTACAACCTCTATCTTGGATAGATCCACTGATACCCTATCCTTCGACACAACGTGTCCCAAATATGAGATCTGTGACAACTAAAAATCACACTTATTGAGTTTAGCATACAATTTCTGTTCTCGTAAGGTCTGCAATACAATCTTGGGGTGCTTTTCATGCTCTTCCTCAGATTTCGAATATACTAAGATGTCATCGATGAAGACGATAACAAACTGATCCAAATATTGCTTGAACACATCATTTATCAAAGCCATGAAAGCTGCGGGAGCATTCGTCAAACCGAATGGAATAACTAAGAACTCATAATGATCATATCGAGTCCTAAATGCTGTCTTGGGAACATCTCCACTCCGAACTCTCAAATGATGATACCTAAACCTCAGATCAATCTTAGAAAAGACTTGCGCTCCCCGGAGCTGATCCAATAAGTCGTCAATATGTGGAAGGGGATACCTATTCTTAATGGTTGCCTTATTCAACAATCTGTAATCTATACACAATCGGAGGCTTTCATCATTCTTCCTCACAAACAAAACTAGTGTTCCCCAAGGCGAAACACTCGGTCTTATAATTCCCCTATCCAACAGCTCTTGTAACTATCTCTTGCGCTCCTCCAGCTCAACTAAGGCAATGCGATACAGTGGTTTCGATATAGGTTCAGTACCACGCACCAAGTCTATACAGAACTCCATCTCTTTGTCTTATGGTAACCCTGGCAATTCATCCGAATGGACATTTGAGAACTCACAACCACAGGAATATCTGCCAACTCCAAATGTACCTTATTCATATCAATCACGTACGTAATAAAACCTTTAATATTTTCATTTCTCAGTCAACATACTATATTATTTATTGTAAACATCACTATTACTTTCATTTCTTTTCATCAAACTTTACAATACATTTTTCAGGGTTAGGAAACATAACTATTTTAGCATAACAATCTAAAACAGCATGGTTTGCAAATAACCAATCCATTCCTAAGATTACATCAAAATCATTCATACTTAACAATATTAGATTGGCTGTCATATCCTTTTCCCCTACTCTTAACTTGCTATCATTAAACACATACTCCACTAGTTGACTATTATCCATAGGTGTACTAATCAACATCATTCTACTTAAAGGTGTACGCTCTACATGCGTTACTAACTTACATGCAAATGAAGGCGATACAAATGAATGCGTGGCACCAGGATCAATTAAAACATGTGCTTCTAAATCATACATCAGGATGTTACCTCCAATCACATCCGACGAAGCATCAGCTGTCCCTTGGTCTAAGGCATGTACTTTCCCTCATCTAATGCTTACTTCCCTTCTCCTCTGCCGTCGCTCTTCTCCTCAGAGCAGACATATCAGATGAAGCTCTCTCTGGCTCCTTGCCCTTTTGTGGGGCAATATCAATAACCTCTTGGCAAACTCTAGCCATATGCCCTGACTTCCCACATCTGAAGCATAATCCACTAGAAACAGGACAAGGCCTACCTCCATGAAATCTACCACATCTACTGCACTGCTCAGTGGTAGGCCTCGATCCTCCAATCACAACCTCTCTAGCTGGAGCTATAGCCGAATATGCAGGAGATCTAACAGTCTTCTCCTGTACTTCCTCGATCCTTGGTCTCTTACCGAAGAGTCTCCTCCCTCCTCGATATCCAAAACCTCTGGCACTGTCAATCACTGGCCTCTTCCTATCTCGGTCTCTACCCTTACCAACTGTCTTGAACTCAGAGACATTCCTCTCATAATCTTGTTCACATAGTTGCTGTTACGACCCTTTTTATCCTTTTTAACCGAAAATCACTATAAATTTTTTGCATTTTTCCTTTCTTTACTCGGTCGTGAACAAACTCACTACTACACAGTTTGGGCTGTGAGGTAGTAATAATCATTCTTTACCATTCACTTTCTAAATAAATCAAAAGTAATGTTATATATCCAAATATTAAGTGGTATGTTCATATATACTAAGTGTTATGACATTTATATCCCTCATATTACAAATTCAAATTATCACTGTGCTTTTACAATTGTTTAGATACAAAAAGAATCTCTGTGTGTATACCTTTGGGTGATGGAGATGCAACGGATGTCTCAACAAAATGCTTCAGTCCTCACTGGGCCACTATGTACGCTCTGTAGAGGGGGAAAGTAGAGAGGGATGAGCAACCACACGCTCAGTAAGGCAATAATGCAAGCATTGTAGATAACTGCTCTATCTACATGCTGATAGTGTTATGCATAAATCATTTACAATCAGAGCATGCGGAAAACAAAACTATACCATATGCATATACATATATCATGTATTTAAATCATGGTAGTTGGCATATAAAACATGGTAAGATCATCATGTATAAATCATCTCATGCTCATCATTGTCAAATCTCATAATGAAAAAGAAAATTCAATTTGAAACATCCTTTTTGATTTATCTCATTTTCAATACATCAAAATCCCATCAAAATCATTTCACAATCACAAACATCATTATCCTTTCTCAATCAAAATCCCACAAGGCTCGATCCCTCCCTCGGGTCTACCCTAGACAGTCAAAATCATACTCAAGTATCAAAACATGTGGTACTATGTAAATCAAGTGAGACAGGTCACCATATCTCGACTGACTATGTTGGCCAACTACATCATAAATCATTCCAGACCACACGGATTTCGGTGTGCGGGTATTATGTTGGAACGAAGGTGGGTTAATTCTCTGCTAGACTTACTTATCTCGTAACCACCACGCGGTACATCATGCTCCATGTGATATACACGGTACAACGTACTCCGCAGACCCATATCATGGTTGGGGGTGCCTGCCGTAGGTCTTATCTACCACATACCAAGTGTAACCTCTATAGTCTCAAGTGCACGTGGGAGTACTCTTAATACCAGGTCCTAGCCCCTCATGGCCTTGCTCGTCCCTTTTGGGTTCCTTGATTCAGGTCCTAGCCCTTCACCCTCACTCCACTCAAGAGGTCTGTTAGGCTTGTTGGGTTCCCTGAATGGATTAGTGTCAAGTCCTAGCCCCTCACCCTTACCCCACTCAAGAGGTTTGTTAGGCTTGTTGGGTTCCCTAAACACCAATTCGTATTACCGTCACCATGGCATCATACATACCACAGTGTGAAAACCTGCGCGAGCTACGCTCTAGAACGAATTCATGCATCATAAACAAATTACCTCGTACGAGCAACGCTCTAGTAAGACATTTATGCATAAAATATGAAAAAAACCACATACAAGCATAGCTCAAGTACGGTTATATGCATAAGAAATCCACGTACGAGTAAAAGTTCCAGTACGGTTTATAAAACATCACCACAATTCAAATTCAACTGCGAGCTAAGCTCCAACACGTTTCAAACATGTGAAAACATCAATATACAGTGCGAGCTAGGCTTTAGCACGATTTCATTCACATAAAACAGGATAGGTGGCTCATAACACCCAAAACATTCACAACCCATGCTTAGTACCTCACATATGCTATTTTACAAAACGTTCAAACATTTGCCAGCCTATTAGTCATTTTGCTTAAAACAAAGCAAAGTGTTTTGTGAAAATATTTAAACACGTAATTTATGCAATTATTAGCCTTACTATCCCACTTCTTTACAAGACCATTTCAAACAACCAAATCTCATACAAATACTCATAGTAATTTCCATACATTATCAAACACATTTCTATAAACTCATGCATGTTTCCAAAGCCCTATATACCCACAAAATACGAGAAGCTACCTCTATATACTTGCAAAATTCCCTTACCTGGAATCGCGATGCGTGATTCCACTTCCTTAAAGCTGCATACTCGTGCGGTCCAATTCGTCTCCAACGATCTCTCCGGAACTACACATAAACGTATTTCACAACATTTTAGCCCATTATAATCCAACACTTGCGATTACTATAGTCGATTCGACCTATAGTCTCTATTAACGCTTAAGAGGCCTCGTTTCATTACTCTACCCATAACTCAAGTCTATGGATCCTTTTAGGCCTATTAACTCATTCCAAATAGATATTAGATCGATACTAAGTCCATATTGTTCGTATTTCAGTGATTTCTTCACTATGGCATTTATCAAGCATTTACATACTCATTTTCCACAATTCCTCTAAACTCCCAATGTGGCTTCGTTTAACCACTACAAATCATTCGTATTACTTTAATAACAACTTATCACAATCTACAAACCACCAACTCATTAAAATCATACTTTCTCACACTAGATTCATCCCATTTTCTAGGTTACCTTAGTTCCATCATAACCTAGGTAGTTTGACTATCAACACACATGCAAATCAACCCCAAAACCATTAAATAGACAATGTACTTGGGCTGAAGTGTTTGAAACTTACCAAATCTAGTTTTCCTTCTTGCTCCAAAGGGAAATGTTCCTTGCTCCTTCAATACCAACAATGAGGTTTTGATTCCTAACTATATTGTTCTCTTCTTTAAGATGAACAACTTTGTATCTGATAGCCTCCCTTCAATTCTTACTGGAAATGGCCAATTTTAGAGAGAAAAATCTAGGTTTTGGGTGGAAAATGGAAAGGATGGTTCTATCTCAGAAAAATACAGATTTCACTGCTCCTTTTTATAGAAATCACTTGATGAGATCGATTTATCGAAGTACAAGATCAATCTGGTCCCCTTAAATCCCTCATTTTCACGTCAATTTGAATGCATGAGATCAATCTATTGAAATCTTGAGATCGATCTGACTCAGGCAGTGGCTTAAGAAGATCGATCTGCATCCAGGGGAGATCGATCTGCTCCAACTCGAAAGCTAAGGAAATTGATCTGTTTGCCTTAAGAATTGATCCTCATTTTATAGAATGTTTAGCAGATCGATTTGTCTCCATTGGAGATCGATCTGCACTGTTCCTATTGCTCGAATAAGAGCATTTTGGTTCTTCCAGATCGATCTCTCATCCAATGAGATCGATCTGGCCTTCATATTTTCTAGATTTTCTACAGTTTTTCATAGTAACTTCACATAATACATCCTCAATTTGTTGTCATGGTCATTTTCTCATCCAACCACCTTTAAGACTTGAAAATGACATCCATTCATACCTTATACACATTAGAACTTGTGTGTATCCATTGTATAGCCAAAGGTATACCATACCAAGCTAAATGGAAGTTCAACTTCATTCCATTTTACCACACTACTCATTTTGAGTTCCAATCACATTCATCACTTATAAAAGCTCATTTCTCCATATTCATATAAAATGAAACTTGAGTGTACATTACAAACTCATATTATAAGTATGTACATCGAATCCACGGATTTACATCATTTATGCTTTACAGTATAAATACATCACCATACTCTTGATTTCATAAAGTTTACATAAAAAAATACGGGTCTTATAGTTGCGCCCTGAGCACTGCCTCATTATAGGTAGAGATGTCGAATGAAACCAGTTTATATCGTAATACTGGTCTCAATCCATCGATAAACCTGTGGACCTTCCTGATCTCTTTACTCATGGTGTTAGGGTCATACCTCCCCAATGATAAAAATCTGGTCTCATACTCGTTTACTGAATGACTCCCCTATCTCAACCCAAAAAACTCGACCTGCAGCCTCCGCTGAGCCGTATCTAGAACAAACTGCCTGCTGAAGGCATCCAAAAATATCTCTTAACCGATCTCTGTATGTCAGGCTCTCAATATGAGTCGGGTGGACTTCGATTAATGCTCTGTTGTCCCCTTCAGTAGGAAAGCAAAAAATGAGACCATCTCTGAAGTCGTACACTCAAAGAATCCGTACAACTTCTTCATCTCTCCTATCCACTCCTCCGTCAAAACTGGGTCATTAATCCCACGAAATGGAGGTCTTGGCTTCTGAAATTGTCGCAGTCTATCAAGATCACAACCATACCCTAAAACATTACCGCCCTGTTGTGGAGTAACATGAGACGGCGTATCCTAAACTGGTGGGGGTGTAGGTGTATTTGTAGGCTGTGGCATATGAACTGGCTGTTCAGGCGTATCAGGTGCAGTTGCCTCTCCAGGCACAATCCCTACATCTTATCTCTGTCCTCTTGGCATAGTCTGTGCTAGTAACTCTACTATGGTCTCAATGCGATGTTCTAATCTCGTGAAACATGCCTCGGTACTCTCGGGTACCTCAGTGAGACCTGTAGTCTCATCTCGAGTCTCTGGCCTACCTCTACGACCTCAAGCCCTACCTCTAGCCCCTCTACCTCGGTTGGTATTAGCCATAATTGCTAGGTTCCTGCATTTATAACCATTAATTTAGTTTGATTTTCATCTCGTATACACAATTGTAACTGAACAAAGCACAGTACTAGGGGGATGTACACTTTCCTAATTACTAATATCGACTCACATCAGACCAACTCTTGCTCTGATACCATTCTATCACGACCTCCCTTCCTGTGACCTACCAAAATCACTACAAATTTTTTTCACATTTTACTTACCTCTCTTTTTATCATAACTCAACATCAATCAGTTGGGCTGTGATTCGATATTAGTTACTTCACCCATTTTCATCCATAACATGTTTACAAGTCAATGTTCTTTTCTCAATAGTAAACTCAATTACATAAATACAAATACTTGTACATATATACATCCCCAATCGTACATTCGTTTACATAACTGTGGTTATACATTGTTTAGTAAAAAATGTTCAAGTGTGTATACCTCTTTGCTGAGAACAACTTTGCTGAACTGAATCTCACTCAAAACTACTTGAAGGATGAAGTTTTCTAGAGTAGAAGGATTAGGTTAACTTTGTTTTCTTGAAAGGTTTGGTAATTCTTAGGAAAACAGAGGTTGTAGAGCCTTATATTTATAGAATTGCTCTTAGAGATCGATCTGCTAACGATGAGGATCAATCTGTCCTGCCTTTTTCTCCTCAGAAACTGACTTTTCAAGCTTATGAGATCGATCTGCTTTACATAAAACCTTAAGGAGATCGATTTGGCCCTTACATGAGGTTGATTTGTTCTACCCAGAACCTCTTCAAAATCGATCTGCATTGAATGGGATATCGATATGCTCATCTTCAGAAGCAGTTCTACTAAAATTTTCTTCCTAAAATCACTGTTACATTGATTTTTGATTTGCTTAACTACCCGTTTTACATTACATACACATTGGCAACTTAAAATCATTCATTCCTTATGATTTATATCAAATGTGACTTGTCTATACATCACAAAATCATAAAGAGTACATATTACATTATGGGCTTTACACATAACTTATGTGTAAAAAAAGTATACTATTTACATAGGAGTCCATGTTAGAAAATTTTGATAGGCAAGCATGTATAATATATATATGATTATGTTATATGTAGTGAACATTTATACATATATATGAATATAATATTATAATATGTAACTTCGGGTCAAGTCGGATTTCAGTTTCAAATGATAAAGTTTAGGTTCGACTCAATTTTTGATAGGGCCATAATTGTTTTTGCCTAAGCCCATCTAATGCACTTAATATCACCATAATCATCAACAACGCCTTTATTCTAATATTGGGGTAGGTTACATGAACCAATATATGAACTCAAGCTAAGTCATCAACATAAATTTTCCTCTTCCCTTCATTTATATCTAATGTAATTTATTCTTCCAACTCTCATTCTACCGTATCTTTTCGAATAACTTCCTTCCAAGTTTTTTCAGTCTTCCCTTAACCTTGAACCTTTTTCTCATCACTCATGGCCTCTACTATCATAATTGGAGCATCCACAAGTCTATGCTTATGTGTCCAATTTCACTCATCTTGTCTTTGATGGGTTTCACTTCAACCTTCTAGTGAATGTCTTCATTTCTTATTCTACCCTTTCGCGTATATCCACACATCGATCGTAGCATTCGTATTTCTTTTACACTCATCTTCTGTGTATGAAGCCTTTTAGTTGCCCAACATTCATTACCATAAAGCAATATTAGTCTAAAAACTATATTGTAAAACTTGCCTTTTTTAACCTTATAGGAATTCCTTTATCACACAATACACTTGAAGCACTTCTCTACTTGCTTTAACCAGTTTGGATCCTATAGGTTGCATTACCATTAATCTTTTCATCCATTAGAACAATCGACCCCCGTATAGTTGAGATGATTTCGCTTAGGGATCACTGCCCCATCTAGTATCGCTATGTTTTGATCTTTTCTTTGTTTCAACTGAATTTATATTCCATGTATTCATTCTTCACTTGAATTAGTTTAAACCCTCTTTATGTTGGATAATTTGGTATTTCTTAAAAGACTTTTGTCCCACATTACTTAGATAGATGGTTTCTTAAATGTTTATATATTAACATCTTCTATGGGCTCGTAAAAGGCAAGCAAGAAAAGAGAGCCTCATGCATACATGAGAAATAGGTTGAAAGCCCATTCGCATTTAAAATCTGGAGATTTTCCTCTGTGCATGAGATAAACATGATTTAAGCCCCTTTTTACCTTTTTTTATTTTTAATTATTTTTTGGTATTTAATCCTTACATAGAAACTACCAGATTTTCTCATGATGTATTGGTCAAACATTATCTTGATTTTCTCCTTCATTTGTTGGTCAAAATTTCCTGATTTTCTCCTTCATTTCCTAGTAAAATATCTTCCAAATTTTTTGTTGATTTCTTGATTAGAATATCCTCTTCTAATTTTACAACGGTCATAATTTTCCCTATAAATATAGGGCTACACAAAGCTTTCAAATCTCAACTTCTTTACTTCTTATCTTCTCTGCTTTCTTTGCTTCTTCGCGTTCTTATTGCTTTTTTTACTTGGGTTGATTTTCTTTCTTTTTCTTTCTTACTGTTATTATTCCCAAGGCAATCTCAAAAGAGATTATTGAATCCTGGGGGATCACACCTATTAGAGAAATAATCCTTAAAGACAGTGCGATCACAACACGCCTTAAGTTTTATTTACTTACTGTTTTTCCCTTCTGCCTCCAACAATTTTCAAGATTACTTTCTCATCAATGGAAAATGGCAGCATAAATGCTGCTGCTACTACCTATTCTGCCATGCCTACTACTTCTAATGCTTGTCCTATAATGTTAGTTGCTGTCCATGGTTCTACCATGCTTACTGTTGCTACTCCTTCTACTGTGCCCATGCTTTATGCCAAACCCTTTCCAAACATCAGCAAGATCAAAATCTTTGATGGCTTGAACTACAAAAGATGGCAAGAATGTATTTTCTTGATACTTGATATACATGGAGTAGCTGTTGCCTTGATAGATCCAAAGGTTGATATTAAATTGCAGATGTTAAACATTTGTAATTTTGGACATATGCTAATAAGGTCTATAGACATACAATTATTAGTACTCTTTCTAATGATCTTTTTGATGTCTATTTTTCTTACAAGGAATTCAAACAAATTCGAAACTCCATGAATCTCAAATATACTCCTGAAGACGTTGGCAAGAAAAAGTTCATGATTAGCAACTTTTATAGTGGGAAATGACGGATGGAAAAGACATCAAAATTCAAATTAATGAGTACCACAAGTTATTGGAAGGTTTAAGTGCTGAAAACAATAGTTGAAACAGAAGCACAAACAACTTTTTGTAATGACCCAATTTGCACACATTTTGGTTAGGCTACGAGTCGATAATAGGTCAGAATAATAAATCAGTTTGATTAATTTTATTTATGAGTAACAAATTTAAACAAAAATTTCATTGAGATACTTTTCGATTTATCACCTTAATTGTTCTTTTACAATCTAGTCATGTTTACATTCCCCTGACACCTCTCGTATACACTATTGTACTTACAAATGTTTTAGATGCAATAGAATTACTTAAACCTAGGTATTTCTTCGATGCAGAAATATACTCCGCGGAATCATAGCTGTGTGAAATGCCCTACTAACGGAAGCGATCCAAATTACTGATGGGGCTCTGTGGAGAAAAGTAAGGGGGATGAGCTTAACATGCTCAGTAAGAAAAATCTCATAGTAGGTAGATAAAGACACTATGTATATAAGCATTTGCCAAATAGAGGTTCTCATGTAAACATACAGAAAATTTGGCAGATCAGAAATACCAGGGCCTGAAAATCGAAAACAGAACTAATATCGATAGTATATACAAATTATCGCGTTAGATACAAAATATCAAAAACTGTAAGCGATAATTTAAACAATTTCCAGCTAACACAGAGCCACTGCTAGTTCCGTAAAATTAGAGTCGAAAATCCCTAGCAATTTCAATATCAACATGGAACTGTAATCAAAACCGTTTCTAAAACTTTATACAGCTTTTAAAGTGACGACTGTATGGCACTTTGATCTCGTAAGATTCAAGAGGTGGCCCCCATAGTGTTTATACAGTAGAAAAGCACAGCTCCATATAGTTAAATCAGTTCACACAGTCACATCGAAAAATCCAAATAGACGAGACAAGGCAAACATGCTATATCAGATGTCAGAATGACTATTGGCCAATGTCGGTGACTCCGGGCAATCACTGATCAGGTGTGCGGGGATGTCAAGTGTCGTGAGAGTGGTCAGCTACCCAAACGACTCACACAGTATACTATTTTCTAATAACATGGTATAACGTACTCATAAGCACACAACACGGTACAACGTACTCCATGGACCACAGTAACATTCACAGTTCAGTATTATTCACCGTCCCCTTTTTACCTCAAAATCACGTGCGAGCAGGTCAGTGCAAGATCACATAGCATTACACGACTGACTAGCATAGTTTTAACATCAAACACTTTAAATCTCGTGCGAGCAGGTCAGTGCAAGATCACATAGCAATACACAATTGACTAGCATAGTTTTAATATCAAAACACTTTAAATCTCATGTGAGCAGGTCAGTGCATGATCACACAGCAATACACGAAGGCTAGCACGATTTTGTTTAAAGCCAAATCATAAACAGTCCATTTTATCCAAACAATTTCTAAAACCTCGATTCAGTAAATCAAACAAACTGGAAGGGCTGGTCTTGCCTTCTTTCAACTAAAAATCACAAGACACAGTCCCATGGTAAAAATATGAAATTTTAGATTTTATACAATAATTAAAAAGTACTCTAATATTTATTTAAATAGGCTCGATAATACTATATCAAAAATCAGGCCGTTTTACGGAGTTTTAAAACTCTTCCTTAAATTCCAAAGCATAAAATCGGCCTAAGGTTTTCTATAATTCCTGTAACTATGAAATTTACCTAAAATTTAGTATCTACAAATACACGAAAATTACACATATTTACCTCTAGCAGCACACGAGAATTTTCTTACCTTGATGATTGTCTGTAGTCCTTGATGCCTCAGTGATGCGGGTTAGTAGGTCCGCTCCAATCGGTTTATTTCTCTGAAAATTTTGAACTAATATTTTTTGGACTGATTTCCCTCAGGTTTTTCCCAAATTTCCAGTACGCTCTTTTTTTTTTTACCTTATTGTTCCTTCATTGCTCCATACTTTGCTTCCTCTCCCTTTCATCTTTCTCTCTTTCACCGATCCCAGTTCGCATTTCCTCATTCTCCTCAGCCAAACACCACCTGTTTAATTTCTTTTCCCCAACACCCGGGAGTCTTCAGCCGACCTCCATCATCATCACTATCCTTTTAGCTCTATCAGCCCTACCCTCAGTTCATCATCCTTCTTTACTTCAGTTTTCCAGGGGTAGAGCTCCTCTACTCTAGACGGCCTACTCACGTTTTTTGTTTCAATGCTCTGTTCTCGGCCACAGTCAAGCATTATCATCATCATCATTCGGCCATCATTCTCGCCACCTTGCCAGCTCAGGTGTCCTCCATTTGCCTCTATTTTCGGCTCGCCAACACTCAGTCTGAGAGCCATCATTGCTGCTCCCTGCCGAGAGCCCCGTTGATAGTAGCTCTCGGGTTTCTCTCATTCCCTTACACCTTTTGTTTCCTACTTCTGTTTTCCTCCCTACTACAGCTTCATCAACTTCCTCCTCTGTTTCATTCCTTTACCCCTCTTCAGCACTATATATATATTCACATTTTCAGCTGCACCTATAGCTACCAAATCACCTCAAACTCAGCCCACTTGACGCCACAATCCAACATTTACTCACTCTCGATTTTCCAGTCCCTCACCACTCCTATGTTCTTCGGTCTGCTTCACCTCATCATCAGTCTTATACCCTTCATTTCTTTCCTTTGTCCCAATCATTTCTTTCCTACTCTCAGTCTGTACCCCTCCTTTTTTTTTTCAGCAGCAGACCATACCTTTCTTCTTGGTTTTTCTGCTTTATTTTCTTCTCATGCTATTAGCCCCACCAAACCACTCCGCTCTCATTTCCTGCTCTCATTCACGTTCTCTTCCTTTCCTTTCCTGTCAGTCTACAACCTACTGCATTCAGGTTCCTTTCTTCCATTTTCTATAACCAACTTTTCTTTCTTCAACTCTTTTACTTAACTTCTTTTCTTTTATGTTTTGTATTCCACTATCTTTTTAGATTCCCTCTCGGTTTTTCTTCAAGTTTTCTACTCATTATCCTTTCTTTCCTACATATATATTCTCTCGGTCAATTTAGTGCCTACTAGTTACCAAACAACCTTCACTAACTCCCTCATTTAAGTTTTCTGATATCCAGCATCCATCTAGCGAATTTCCAACCATGTTGTCATGCCTCCTTTTTGTGTTTCCACATGTCTTCAGCTGCTCCACTTTTTTTTTTTTTATTTCACCAAATCAGTATAGTTTCAATAGGTGTCCTACTCTTTTATCATTTTATTTTTTGCCTCATACTGTTTCGGTCAGTATCTCTTCATCTGCCTACTTTCACGTAAGCCATAACCTTATCCCTCGATTTTATTTGAATCTTCAATAGATTTCCACTTGTTTCCTATCCCATCAAGCTCATCACTATTGTTTCTAACACAATTTCCACCTTCTTATTCTGACATCTCTCTTCGGTCTTCCTAGCCATTTTCTTCATTATTTTTCTCCTCTTTAATTGTTATTAGTAGTAGTGGTTTTGTAAACCTTGAAATTGTTTTCCTTTCATTCACGTTTCCTATTGCTTTCAACTTCATCATTTCCCTTCCCTAGGCTGTCGTACCCCTTTGTTTTACAGCCTTCACATGCTGTTTCGATTTTTCTCCCTTCCTTTGACTAATTCTTGTACACACACACACATATATACAACCTTGCATGTAAATATAGCAGGTGGCTCTCGGGTTTTGATTTCCTATGAAACCAATTTCCATAGCTCATGTTCATATGTACCTTCCTATATATATCCTTATATATAGGTGTATGTATTTACACATTTATATATATATATATGTATATTTATTCATACATTTATCTCAAGGAATAAATAGAACATTACCCATATGTATACATTTATGTATTTGTCAAATTCTCCTTGTAGTATAGGAAGTGAGTTTAATCTAATAATTTGGTCTACTTATTCTGGAGGAACACTTCCGCCATGATCTAGCAGATAAAAATAAAATTTATTTGTATTCCTTATAATTATTTGTTTCCATTAACTTAAATGTTTTTTGGATAAATTAAAATTCTCTTAAGTTTCTCATATTAATTGTAATTTAATTTAATTGTCCTCCAAGTGCACTCTTTTATTCCCAAATGTTTTAATTGTTATTTCTTGGTAAGACAGAATGCGTGAAAATTCATGGTTCTTACATTCTCTCCACCTTAGAAAATTTGGTCCTCAAATTTAAAAGTACATCAGTTCTCAAATAATTGTGGGTACTTCTTTCGCATTAAACTTTCTAATTCCCACATGGCTTCTTCCGTAGTGTGATATTGCCACAAGACTTTGACCAAGGGAATTGTTTTAGACCGTAATGCCCTTTTCTTTCCTTCCCAAAATCTGTATTGGCTTATCTACATACGTCGTATCCTTTTTCAACTTCAGTGGCTCATACTTAATCACATGTGTCAGATCTGGATGATACTTGCGTAGCATTGAAACATGGAAGATATTACGAATACTTGATAATTTCGACGTAATACTAATCTGTAAGCTTGGTCTTCCATTCGGTCTAAGATCTCGAAAGGCCTAATATAACGGTGACTTAACTTTCCTTTCTTCCCAAACCTCATTATACCTTTGGAAGGAGAAACTTTTAGAAATACTGAATCTCCAACTGAAACTTCCAAAGGTCTTCGTCTTTGGTCAGTGTAACTTTCTGTCTGCTCTGAGCTGTTATCGGTCTCTCGTAACTCAATTGTACACCCTTAGAAGCTTGCTTAACCAAAACGGTAGCCAATATCTTTCTTTCATCCACTTCTATCTATCTAATCGGCAAACGACACCTTCGACCGTGCAACGCTTCACACGGTGTCATGCCGATACTTAAGTGGTAGCTGTTATCATATACGAATTCTGCTAACATTTAAGACATTCAGTCACAAGTTCAGTTATTTCTCTTATTGTACCTAATTACCAATATACCATTAGGAGGTTTTGATATATCTTATTGTTCACCAGATGCGAAATATATCTCTATGGATGAGCTTTTGACAATATCAGTTTCTTCAATTATAAATCATTACTGTCGATACCAAATCTGTTATAGTACTCTTGGTATCTAACTAGCCATAACGATACAACATTTATCATTATTCTGAGCCTGTTCGATTTGATCAATCAAGTCTAGTGTTCAAATCTTAGGTTAACTATCATACAGTAACATCAGTATCAGAAGATTTGCATCCAATTTGAGGTTCACGAAACAGTCCACTAGTTTGCGTTCCCTAACCATTTTATACGACGCCATCTTGAGTTTCTTTTTGCTTAAGGTGCCAGCTCTAGCCATTTCTTTTCTTGTGTTACACTACTTTTGTGAAATTTAATATTTGAACTTCCATGATAAGTAAAATTCTATAATCCTTCACCGCACAAGTAATGGTATCCTGACTTCGAACGCAAATATTACGGCTATGAGTTTTAGTTTATGGTTTATGGATTAAGACATACCTAGACACTGTCAAGTTTTTCAGGTAGAGAGGTATTTGAAAATACCTTTATTAGCTATCAAACCCAATCACACAAACCAATTATAGCCATAGGGTTTCATGATTTAGTCCTAATTGAAAGTAGGATACCAAAATTTATCGCAATTCTCATTTATCCTTTGGACAAAATTCATTCTCAGTTCATAACGCTTAATCTGAATCATTTGATATACTAGAAGTACTCATTCATTGTATACATCTCTTATCCAAAATATAACCTGTATTAAAAAATTATCATATTTCAATTCTTGTCTCATTTCGTACATTAATTATAACAAAAACCCTTCCTTATTCAAATTAAGTCTCGTATTCAAAACACAAGCACATGCAAATTACAATTCGTAGATTCGAAATGTATTTCATACTCCAAACTCTCTTTATACCCCAAAAACTCTAAATCTTCTTAACAATTAACGCCAGTACACTCCAAAGTGGATCACTCGGTCTGATAATCCCCTTTTTATATAACCCTTGTAATTGCTTCTTCAGCTTTTCTAATTCAATCGAAACCATTCAGTATAATGGTTGGGATATCAGTTCGGTACCAAGTACTAAATCGATTTTCAAAACTTCATCTTTCTATCTAGTGGTAGCTTTGATAGATCATTTGGATATTTGTCGAAAAAACTTCCTGTCTACAGGAATGTCTCTTTATTCCAAACATGCCCTATCCTTATCAATTGCTTAGGTAGTAAAACCTTCAAGTTTCATTCATACATTTAGTTCCGTAATTCATCCTTTCAGTTATAGTGACTTCACTCTTTCACTATTAGTCTTTCTTCAGCAGACAACTTCCCGTCACGCTCTTTACCTTTCCCTTTTCTTAGTAGTTTCAGAGACACACAGTCGCGTCTTATCCACACAGTTACATCTAGCGCATTACTTTCTCAAAATAATATCAAATAGAGATATCCTAGCTCGATTAAGGATCCTAGTATCTCCTTGGAGGTTTTTTTTTCTGGACTTCCTTTATTTCACATCTCTACGTATCTGGATTATACTTCTTTCAACACTATAAATATAGTTTTCATATTCATTCTCGGACTTGTTACCTTATGTCTGATTTAATCATTTCATCTATAATTGTCATTGTGCTTTATCCGAGATGTGTTGCCATTTAAAGACATCCAAGAGTGTATCCCATGTGACCCTCTAGTGTCGAGTCCTCAGAATATATCGGGGAACTTCCACCAAGTTTTGGCTTCCCATTTTATTATCAATAATACAAAAGTTACCTTCTTCATAGCAGCGCTCCTTAAAAATCTGTGTAATTTTCTCAAATTTTCTAGCACAAAAGTTGCAAAAGCAATTTTCTCGGTAGAGTTACTTCGAAAAATCCATAGAGCTTCTCCATCTCATTTATCCAGTTTCCATTATAACTGGATTCCTACTCCAGTAAATAATAGTGTACTATATTCAAAAACTGTCTCAGTCTTTCTCTAAATTACAACCATACCTTATTCATCATCATTATTATTGTGCTGCTATCACCTGACAAAACAATTTCATCATTGTCTCCATGTCCCACTCAAATCTTATGAAGCGGACTTCAAAAATTTTGGTTAAACTATGAGGTGCACGGTCAATTGAGAATTCACCATATCTCTCGGGCCTATTCCTACGACCTCGAGAAATGGTTTCCTCACGCTTACTTGTATGGTCGTAATACCTATCAGCCATATCTATTAGTTTTTTTCATTCAATGACACAATTTCTCAATAAAACATAGTCGGGTATACCCATTTGTATCTAAACAATATACAGTAATGTTGGAGATGTGAACTTTTCCAAATTTCTCTTACTTCTAATATCAACTCGTATTAGGCCAACCGGGCTCTAATAACAACTTCTGTAATGACCCAATTTACACACATTTTGGTTGGGCTACGAGTTGATAATAGGTCAGAACAATAAATCAGTCAGATTAATTTTATTTCTGACTAACAAATTTAAACAAAAATTTCATAGAGATACTTTTTGATTTATCACCTTAATTGTTCTTTTTCAATCTAGTCATGTTCACATTCCCCAGAAACCTCTCTTATACATTACTGTACTTTCAAAAGTTTTAAATACAATAGAATTACTTAAACCTAGGTATACCTTTGACGCAGAAATATACTTCGCAGCATCATTGTTGTGCGAAATGACATACTAACGGAAGCGGTCCAAATTACTGATGGGGCTTTGTGGAGGAAATTAAGGGAGATGAGCTCAACATGTTCAGTAAGAAAAACCTCATAGCAAGTAGATAAATGCACTACCTATATAAGCATTTGCCAAATAGAGGTTCTCATGTAAACATACAAAAAATTTGGTAGTTCAGAAATACCAGGGTCTGAAAATCAAAACAGAACTAATATCGATAGTATATATAGATTACCGCATTAGATAAAGAATATCAAAAACTTTAAGTGGTAATTTAAACAATTTCCAGTTAACACAGAGCCACTACTAGTTCCGTAAAATCAGAGTCAGAAATCCATAGCAATTTCAGTATAAACATGGAACTGTTATCAAAACCGTTTCTAAAACTTTATATAGCTTTTAAAGCGACGACTGTGTGGTACTTTGGTCCCGCAAGATTCAAGAGGTAGCCCCCACAGTGTTTATGCAGTAGAAAAGCACAGCTCCATATAGTTAAATCAGTCTTCACAGTCACATCGAAAAATCCAAATAGACGAGACAAGATAGACATGCTATATCAGATATCAGAATGACTATTGGTCAATGTCGATGACTCTGGGCAATCATTGATCAGGAGTGTCGGGATGTCAGGTGCCGTAGGAGTGGTCAGCTACCCAAACGACTCACATAGTACACTATTTTCCAATAACTTGGTACAACATACTCACATGCACACAACACGGTACATCGTACTCCATGGACCACAGTAACATTCACAGTTCAGTATTATTCACCGTCGCCTTTTTTTGCTCAAAATCACGTGCGAGCAAGTTAGTGCAATATCACATAGCATTACATGACTGACTAGCATGGTTTTAACACCAAACACTTTAAATCTTGTGCGAGCAGGTCAGTGCAAGATCACTCAATAATACACAACTGACTAGCACGGTTTTAATATCAAAACACTTTAAATCTCATGCGAGCAGGTCAGTGCATGATCACACAGCAATACACGACGACTAGCACAGTTTCATTCAAAGCCAATTCATAAATAGTCCATTTTATCCAAACAGTTTCTAAAACCTCAATTCAGTAAATCAAACAAACTGGAAGGGCTAGTCTTGCCCTTTTTCAGCTAGAAACCATAAGACACAGTCCCTGGGTAAAAATCTGAAATTTTAGATTTTATACAATAATTAAAAACTACTCTAATATTTATTTAAATAGGCTCGATAATATTATATAAAAAATCAGGCCATTTTACGGAGTTTTAAAACTCTTAAATTCCAAAGCGTAAAATCGACCTAAGGTTTTCCATAATTCCTGTAACTAGGAAATTTACCATAAAATTTCGTATCTACAAATACACGAAAATTACGCATATTTATCTCTAATAGCAAACGAGAATTTTACTTACCTCGATCACTGTCCATAGTCCTTGATGCCTTAGTGGTGCGGGTCAGCGGGTCCGCTCCAATAGGTTTATTTCTCAGCAAATTTTGAACTAATATTTTTCGGACTGATTTCCCTCATATTTTTCCCAAATTTCTAGTACACTCCTTTTTTTTTGCCTTATTATTCCTTCATTGCTCCATACTCTATTTCCTCTCCCTTTCTTCTTTCTCTCTTTCACCGACCCCAGTATGTGTTTCCTCATTCTCCTCACCTAAACGCCACCTGTCTCATTTCTTTTCCCCAACACCCGAGAGTCTTCAGCCAACCTCCATCATCATCACCATCCTTTCAGCTCTACCAGCCCTGCCCTCAGTTCATCATCCTCATTTACTTCGATTTTCCAGGGGCAGAGCTCTTCTGCTCCAGACAACATCCTCACGTTTTTTGTTTCAATGCTCTGTTCTCGACTACAGTCGAGCATTATCATCGTCATCATTCAACCATCATTTTCGCCACCTTGCCAGCTCTGGTGTCCTCTATTTGCCTCTGTTTTTGGTTTGCCAACACTCAGTCCGAGAGCTATCATTATTGCTCCCTGCCGAGAGCCTCTGTGATAGTAGCTCTCAGGTTTCTTTCCTTCCCTTACGCCTTTTGTTTCATACTTTTGTTTTCCTCCCTACTACAACATCATCAGCTTCCTCCTTTGTTTCGTTCTTTCACCCCTCTTCAGCATTATATATATATATATATATATTCACATTTTCAGCTGCACCTATTGTCATGACCTCATTTCCGTGACTTACCAAAAACCACTACAAAGTTTTCACTTTTTACTTAACTTTCTCTTCACTAACAGTTGGGCTGTGATTCGGCATTAGTTGTCTCCCTCTCACTCATCTTATCATTCTTATTACATCATACATACATGTCATCATAAGTAAATTTATTTACATTAACATAATTACATCCTCAAATATTACAAATGTGTATATCACTGTGCTTATACATTGTTCAGATACAAATAGTAAGCGATGTGTATATCTTTAGCTCTTTGGGAAATGGCAGCGGACAATAGGAATGCTATAGCTCAGCCGAACTCACTCTACTGCGTATGATCTGTAGAGAGGGGAAATTAAAGGGGGTGAGCAAGCAACGCGCTCAGTAAAGAAATTCGACAAGCAAGTAGACAATTGCACTATCTACTGAAAATAAGGTTTTGCCTTTCCTTCTCTCATCTCAAAAGCATGGATCAAAACTGGTATAATAGTAGTACAAAATAAATCCCATGTACGTAAAATCTTGCTTCGTTATCAAATGTAGGCATTCATGCAAAACAATGCATCTTTATAAATTTCAGAATGCCTTTATAGAAATCATTGCCATTTACACATAAATCACAGTAAATATGGTAGTTCACAACACAAAACAAACTGGTTTCCGACCTATCTCTCTAGGTCTAACCGTATCATAAAAACAAGTGATATAACATGCGAGACTCAGTGACTAAATGCAATACTCTCCTGGACTAAGGCCATATCCTATAATGGTGAAATCTCAGGCAACACAAATCTCGGTGTGTGGGTTATCACTGCTGCAACAGGAGGGGGTTAGTCCATCACAACCATCAGCTATATACTCCTCAACTCCACAACTCCACATAACACATGGTACAGTGTACTCTATGCCACTTGCACGGTACAACGTACACTCGTGGACCCTCTCCTCATGGTCGAGATGCCTGTCATAGGTCTTAGTCCTCGCACCATGGAATACATCATAGTCGGGGTGCTTGCCATAAGTCTTAGCCCTCATACTATGGAAGATAAATGCCACGTCTCTAAATCCACGTTTGAACATCTCAACAGTGTGACACTCAGTCTACACGGAGGAAATCGTCACAATTTTTCTAACATGTCTTATATATCACATAAAAACTACAGTGCGCGTCTTGAGTGTAACTCACAATCAACACTCTGCCTCTTAAACACTGTGTATGCATCTCAAAATATCAAACACTACTGCGAGTAACCTCTAGCACTGGGTTAATGCATAATTCTCTTTTCAAATCAAGTACGAGCTATCGCTCTAGTACGATATCATGTATAAATCATGAAAAGTCGAGTACGAGTATTGCTCCTAGTACTTTATCATGTAAAACTGAGTATGAGCAAAGCTCCCAATACTCCATAATGCATCAATCACAAACTGAGTACGAGCTATGCTTCCAGTACTCTAACATGCATAAAATAGCATTAAAATATAGTACGAGTATATCCTCCAGTACTATGTGATGCATATCTCAAAATATAGTGCGAGTATTCTCTAGCACTTATGGTTTTCACACAAAACCAGATAGATGGCTTATTCAAAACACAACTCTCTCAATTCAAATCAAATTAGCACTTAAATGTACTGTTTTCTTATATACGTGAAAACATTAGCCATTCTATCATACAGCTCATGCATTTTGGGTCACAACATGCTTCTAAGGCTTTTTATCCCATTTTTGGATAAACTCACACTTTATCTCATTAATCGTTAGCACAACATGTCTATTTCAGGGAATCCATATAGAGTATAATATCAAAACTCTATTTAAAATACATGTAGCCATCTCTAGCTACTCACGAAATTTTCTTACCTCGGATCACGTCATGTGACCTCTCTTCCTCGGTGCAACTCACTTTCTCAGTCCGAGCAGCTTCCACGATGATTTTCGAAGCTGTTATAATTATTAGCATTAGTATCTCTCTATATACTCATTTATTTTGCCAAATCTTAATTAGGCACATCATCTCACTATTTTCTCCCAATATGGTATAAAATCACATTTTCACATAACTATCTTTATTTTTCCTTATTTTCAAGTTACCTATTTCATAAGATTAAGTTATAATCTTTCATACATGCATATTCCATCATTAAATCAATGTTAACACCATTTCCTCATGATTCTCTCAAATTCTCACCAATTCTAGGTCATGATGATTTTTCATTTTCAAGGTGTTGTCAACAAATCAAACATGCACTTATCAACTCTCCAATACACCTAGTTTAACATATGTCAAAGTGGTGTATTGAATCTTACCTAGCTGAGATTTCCTTCATTTTTCACCAAAATGGTAATATCCTCCTTACTCCTTCAACTCTTGATTTCAATCTCTTGTTTTCAATTATGTTGTTCTCCTCTTTGCTAAGAACAACTTTGCTCACCTATATCTCACTCAAAACTGATCACAAACTGAAGTTTTCTAGTGTTTCTTATCTAGGTTACACTTTTGCTCTTAAATGAATAGTAACTCTCGAGAAAAATAAAGTGAAGAAGTCCAGTATTTATAGAATTGTCTCTATGAGATCGATCTGCCATGTACTTTTTCCTCTCGAAACTGACCTTTCAGGCTAAATGAGATTGATCTGTTCCCAAGCGTGAGATCAATCTGAATCAACTCAAAATCTTAAGAAGATCGATCTGCTTTTGCATGAGATCGATCTGTTGGAAGTTAGTAGCTTAAGAAAATCGATCTGGCCTCCTAGGGATCGATTCCTTCTTCACAGAATGCTTAGCAGGTCGATCTGGCCCTCTTGGAGATCGATCTACCCTTGTTCCATTGCTCGAACAAGAGCATTTTTGGCTCTTCCAGATCGATCTCTCATCCCATGAGATCGATCTCTCATTCATATTTTCCAAATTTTTCTGTAGTTTTCTGCAGTAACTTACTCCAAATTTTATTTATTTTGCTGCTATGGTCATTTTCTCATCCAACCACCTTTAAGGCTTGAAAATGACATCTATTCCTACTTTATGTACATCAAGACTTGTGTGCATTCATTGTATAACCACAGGTATACAATTTACAACCAAATGGAGTATAACCATTTATGCAACTTATACATACCTCATTCCATTTTATCATACCACTCAATTTTCCATTCCACTTACATTCATCTTCTACAAAAGTCCATTTCTTATTATTCATACGTAACGAAACTTGTGCGTACATCACAAACTCATAATACATGTGTGTACATTAATTCTATGAACTTTACATCATTTATGCTTCACATAGCATGTACATGTATGCACGTATGAATTTAAGGGTCTTACACCTATAGCTATCAAATCACCTCAAACTCAACCCACTTCATGCCACAATCCAACATTTACTCACTCTCAATTTTCCAGTCCCTCACCACTCCTCTGTCCTTCGGTCTGCTTCACCTCATTATCAGTTTTATACCCTTCCTTTCTTTCCTTCGTCCTAATCGTTTCTTTCCTACTCTCGATCTGTGCCTTTTTTTCAGCAACAAACCATACCTTTCTTCTTGGTTTTTGTTGTTTTATTTTCTTCTCACGCTATTACCTCCACCGAACCACTTTACTCTCATTTCCTGCTGTCATTCATGTTCTCTTCCTTTCCTTTCCTGTCAGTCTACAGCCTACTACATTCAAGAACCTTTCTTCCCCTTTCTATGGCCAACTTTTCTTTCTTAAACTCTCGTTTCTCAACTTCCTTTCTTTTCTGTTTTTTATTTCACTATCTTCTTAGACTCCCTCTCAGTTTTTCTTCAAGTTTTCTGCTCATGATCCTCTCTTTCCTACATATATATTCTCTCGGTCAATTTAGTGCCTACTAGCTACCAAACAACATTCACTAACTCCCTTATTTAACTTTTCTAATATCCAACATCCATCCAGCAAATTTCCAACCATGTTGTCATGCCTCCTTTCCGTGTTTCCGCATGTCTTCGGCTGCTCCACTTATTTTTTTTATTTCACCAATTCAGTACAGTTTCAGTAGGTGTCCTGCTCTTTTATCATTTTATTTTCTGCGTCATACTGTTTCGATCAGTCTCTCTTCATCTGCATACCTTCATGCAAGCCACAACCTTATCCCTCAGTTTTATTTAAATCTTCAACAGATTTCCACTTGTTTCCTGTCCCATCAAGCTCATCACCATCGTTTCTAACTCAGTTTCCGCCTTCTTATTCTGACATCTCTCTCCGATTTTCCTAGCCATTTTCTTTATTATTTTTCTCCTCTTTAATTGCTGTTAGCAGCAGTGGTTTTGCAAACCTTGAAATCGTTTTCCTTCCATTCATGTTTCCTATTGCTTCCAGCTTCATCATTTCCCTTCCTTAGGCTGTTGTACCCCTTTGTTTTACAACCTTCACATGCTGTTTCGATTTTTCTCCCTTCCTTCAACTAATTCTTGTACATATATATATACAACCTTGCATGTAAATATAGCAGGTGGCTCTCAGGTTTTGATTTCCTGTGAAACCAATTTCCCTAGCTCATGTTCATATGTGCCTTCCCATATATATATATATATATGGGAAGGCACATATGAACATGAGCTAGGGAAATTGGTAGGTGTATGTGATACATCGCGTCCTAGCTACCTAGGCGTGTCCACCGCAAGTGCACGAGTCATACAAGTAATAATGGGAATTGAGTCCCGAATTATCGTCCCACAGAGAATACAGTTAGCCTAACTAAGTACTAGTTAATTTTACCCTACGTATATCCTAGCAAATTATAAATATTAAGAGGGGTGATCTAAAAGGTTTAAATTAAAAATACTAGAAGACTATAAAAATAATAAAAACTATAAAGTAAACAAAATAGAGCAAAAATTACTTACAGTGCTCCAAACAAATAAAAACGATAATCTGCAAAAGAAAAATGCTGAAACTAGAATTAATTAGTGTAAATAGACTAAGATGCAAATATAAGAGAATGTAAAATAAAATAAATAACACTAGTAAATTCTAATATGAACATAAAATTTCATGTATTTAATCTAATGCAAAATAACCTAACCTATGGTCTAATGAAATAAAATTCAAATATATAAAGGAATAAATAATTACTAACTAACTAAAATACATAAATTAAAGATAAAATCTACTCTAAATGATGCTTGAGAAATAATTAAATCCTAAATATATGCAAGAAAATAATTAAATTAAAATTTCAATTGCATAAAAAAATTAAAATTTAATCTAAACTTAAAATCTAAAGCTCTTTAATCTAACAATCCCAATCATAAGCAATTTGACTAAACTAATGAAATATTACCTAAACTAATTATAAAGTGTTCATAAGCAATTTTACTAAACTAATGAAATATTACCTAAACTAATTATAAAGTGTGCTAAATTAAAATACTTCTAAACTATCAATAATAAACTCTTAAGCCATATGTAGGTAAAACTACAAAACCAACTATCCATGCTCGGCTATGTACTGTTCTACCAACATTCCTGCCATGCGTTTGCCTCTAGTACAGCCTTGCCTTGCATGACCTATGATCATGCTTCAGTCCCAGCTCTTGCCAGCAGCCTTGCAGCACAATTCTGCACTGACATTCTTTGTTGTCCTTTGCGCTGTACTCCCACCATGCACCTGTTCTACACTGCTGCTCCCTAGCCATGACCAACTCTGCATTGCTAGCACGTTCTCTGCACAACATTACCGAGCTGCATCTCCAGCAGCAGCTTGACTCAAGCATCGACTAGCCACTCCCTGCCATGCATAGCTAAGTGACACCATGTACTGCATTCAGCTTGTACCCGCGACACACCCTGGCATCAGCTTCAGTTATACCACTCTATACGCCTACTTTGGTTCTGCTTGGCCACCATATGCTTTACGCACCACATCAGTCTTGCAGCAAACAACAGCTAACCATGCATTCCAGCACCTGTGACAGCAACACGGCAGCACGTCTCTCCAATGTCTTTCTGCAGTCAGCCTTGCCCGACCATGCAAGTGATAACACCAGTGAAGGTAACCATGTCCGATGCTTCCAGTAAATAACACAACAGCACACACACACAAGAAACTCCCGGTAGAATCAACAGTAAATTTCCAGTAAAATGCAAAACAAAAACTGGAAGAACTAAGCAGAACTAAAGCAATGAACCTATAAAAGAAACTATAGACTTTGGACAGATAAAACTTAAGATAAATCTAAAATTAATGAAGCAGAAAATCGAAACTAAAAATGCAAATGCATAACTTGAAGACAAGACAGAAAAGGAACCAGGGGATAGACCTGAGCTTTATCACACAGCTTCTGCACCCATAAAGACTTCAGCTGCAACCTACCTTTCTCTATCCAACATCCTTCACAGCAGCTCAATATTAGTGAAGGAACACAACAACAAAAACCTGCAGCCAGTAAATACGAGATTAGTGTAGAATAAAAGCAACACAAAGAAAATGAACAGTACAATAAACTTGAAACAGAGCATAACATAGGAGAGTTTGTGATCATTGTCCACTGCAACAGCGCATTCAGCCTTGGTTCTGTACCGAGCAGCTTCAGCCACCCCGTCCTGCCAAGGCCACGCACTATTAAACCTCCTGCCAACTTCAGCCAGCCACGTCCTCCTCACCACCACAACAACAGGACAACAACACTTTTCGAATAAGCAGCTAAGGAAAATCGTGAACTGCCTTTGTAATTGCAGTGCAAACTGAAAATGAATGTGATGGTTTAATAGAAGACTTTGGCAGAATGTGAAAGAGAACTTTAAAACTTCATAAAAACATTAGAAAATGGGCAAGGTTTCCTGTGTCACTCAACCTCCTTCCACCATCCCCATTCAATAGTAAAGATAAAATAAAAAGAAACAGAATAGTGAAGAACACAAACTGGAAAATTGTAAGATAAACAAATATATATATATACAAATGTAGGAAACGAAATGGAACAGGGGTAACGGGTTGAGCAATATGATTGTTGTTCACCAGCTCAAACTCCCCTCGAATCTACCCGAATGAACACTAAAAGCCATGGAAACAAAGTAGTGAAAATGAACTAGTAAAAGAAAAAAAAAACAAAGCTTTTTGTTGAAGAAGTTTAAATGTGCCGAAATTAGTAAAATGAAAACTTGTAAAACCTATAACAATGGTGGCTGCCAACGTGAAATGCTTAAAAGAAAACAAGGGAAAGAAAAATAAACCTAGCAATAAAAACTTTAACCTTAAAAAAAAAAAAACTAAAACTCTAAAAACAACTTCCTAAAAACTACTTTAAAACTACTTCTAAACTACTTAAAATCTACTTGGTTTCCAATTATCTCATCATGTTCTATATATACACAAAATTTGGGGTACAAAGGTAATTTCCAATCCTAAATGAGTTGACATTGTTTGGCCACTTGTCTTCATTCCATTCGCTTTAAAGAAGATATTTCCATGTCATTTGTCTTCTTGTCCACTTGGATGTGAGATGTGGCATGTGGTGGCCAATGTGTTCCTTTAAGCCCATTTTCAATCCATTTTCTATTGAAATAACTGAAGTTTATCCGGATTTAATTTATCTACAAATATGAGAATTTTAATTAAAATGAAGGGATAATTAATAAAATAATAGAGGATTAAAATTAATAATTCAGAAATTAAGTATAAATAATTTTATTTTAATAGAATTATCAGTATGCATTTACAAATATATATATATATATATATATTCATACATTTATCTCAAGGAATAAATAGAACATTACCCATATGTATACATTTATGTATTTGTCAAATTCTCCTTGTAGTATAAGAAGTGAGTTTAATCTAATAATCGGGTCTACTTGTTTCGGAGGAACACTTCCGCCATGATCTAGTAGATAAAAATAAAATTTATCTGTATTCCTTATAATTATATATATATATATATATATTCATACATTTATCTCAAGGAATAAATAGAACATTACCCATATGTATACATTTATGTATTTGTCAAATTCTCCTTGTAGTATAAGAAGTGAGTTTAATCTAATAATCGGGTCTACTTGTTTCGGAGGAACACTTCCGCCATGATCTAGTAGATAAAAATAAAATTTATCTGTATTCCTTATAATTATTAGTTTCCATTAATAATAGCGACTATGCCCACACAAACTGGAAAATTATAATTATCTGGTCAACTTATTTCGGAGGAACACTTTGCCTCATTTCCAAGTGTTATCCACTGTTTCTGCTTCATTCCCTACAACATAGCACAACACACACGCCAACCCAGCCAACCTTGCATGCCACCTTCTGCTTCAAGCTTCAACCGAACTCAACCAACCTCGCACGCCACCTTCTCTGTTCTGCAGAAACTGTTGGGTGCTCGACTGCAGATCATCACTCCCTCAGCTGAGGTTCCAGTAATGCCGAATCGAGGCAGTGTCTCCTTTGAAGAACTGTTGTAACAAGTTGGAATGCAGCAGTTTAGCTATTTAAACAGTCCTTGTTGTCACGAGAAGCCAGCTCCTGCTTTATTTTCCACCCATCCTAAATCCTACCTCAACCTGTGCCTCACACAATGCAATAGAAAACAATAAGTAATGCAGAATACAAACAACAACAGGATGAACAGTAAATATGATAAAAAACAGAGTAGAACAGAGACTATATGTCATCTATGTCTATTGCAACATTACACTACTGTTAATGATTGGCACCGATCGGCAAGTAATAAGCTAGCTTCATTAATTACTTCTTCTTTCTCAGCTTCAACAATTACCAGCAAAAGCCACCTCTCGGCACCACCCGAATAACCACTATGTCTGCTGCTACTTCAGTTATCTGCACCGACCCTCCCACACAAGGCTTCAACAACCATTCTGCTTGCTAAGCGTGGTGGCAGTCGGCTGGATGCACCGGTCACCTATCTTCAGCAGACAACAAGGAATTAACAACACTTAAAGGACAAGAAAATAACAATAGTAATCAAACTACTGCTAAAACAAAAAATGAAAAGGAGCAAAAGAGAAAAGAAATACAATGCTCTTGGACCTACTGCAGTTAAAAACTGAAATAAATGAAAACCAAACCGCAATCAAGTAACTACTAAATCATTTAAAATCGACAACACTAGAGGATAATAAAATAACTAAGATGAACAGTAGAAGATGATGAGGAACAGAGGAAAATTAGAGCATGATTTTGGTCTGATGATCTGCTTCCTCATTACCGTTTAGTTGTCCACCGAACAACACTCTCTCGGCACTACACAGAAACACCTTCAAGCAAGCTAAGAAAAATAGAAATGCTGAAAACTAACTCTTGAAAACTAAACCATAAATGAAGAAAATTGTAAAACATCAAAACAGTAAGTTCAAATGCCACGGTTTAGTTCACTCTCTGCTCATGCTAACATTGTTCCACCAATTCAGTATTGCAAGACAATACACAGTATTAGACTGGCAATACTGCACTAGAACATGGTAATGGCATTGATTATCAAAGCATCACAAATGTTTTAAACTACAAACGAAAATGGAGTAAATAAAATTGATAATAAAAGCCAGATAGTAACGAGTGAAGTAAAAATGAAATACTAAGAAAAATTAAGAAGTAACACTTATGATAAACTAGAAACAAAAACTTTTCATAAAAAACATAAGTTGTAATGAACAGTAGCTATGGAGAAAAAATGAAGGCAACAACAACTATTTAGGAAAAGCTTAAAAGGAAAAATAAAAAACTAAAGCTACCCTAAATTCTACCCTAGACTACTTTTTTCTTCAATTGCTATCATGCTCTATTTATACACACATTTAGGGGTACAATGGTAATTTTCTATCTTAGATGAGTTGGCATTATTTGGTCACTTGTCTTCATTTTATTTGCTGCAAAGTAGATATTTCCACGTCATCCGTCTTCTAGTACACTTAGCTGTGCGATGTGGCTCGGCGTGTGTCTTCTAGAAGGTTAGCACGGTGTCCGTCGATCTTATCATTTCGGAGAGAATAAAATACTAACACCCAACATCCCACGTGTCCAAATGACTGTTGACTTGGTCTGCAAATTGAAAGTGGTCCAGTTTCCTTTAGCTTGTTTTCAGCCTATTTTTGACTGAAATGACTGAGTTTCATTTGGTTTTAATTTACCTGAACATTAAAGAATTTTAATTAAATAAAGGGGATAATTAATAAAATAAATTAGAGATTTAAATAATTAATTAGGAAATTAAGCACAAATAATTCTATTAAAAATAGAATTATCACACCCCCAAACTTGAGTTTTTGCTTGTCCTCAAGCAAAACAAAATTCATGCAGGAATGGCAAGTACCAACATAATAATTTCTCCAATATTATTCTCAAAGAAAAAGTACAGACTATGATCTCAAAGACTCACAATTACAAGTCCAACATTCAGAATCATTCAATCATAAGTCCTAACCCAATTTGGACTCCTTGTGTTTGTGTGAAAATGTCAAAGCCACTACTCAGTACATTACCTAGATCAGATTATGCAAACACAGTGAATGCAAAGTAATTGACAAGTGATCATTCCCATAAGTTTTCTTTTCACTTCTCTCTCCACTAATGTAGTCATACTTAACCAAAGATCAATAGGACTTCATTACGCTTGTAATGTAAGGCTGGGGCTATGGTATGATAAAGTCGATTTAAGTTTAATTACCCCTTAACATGCATTACTTCTAGGATTTTCAATGTAGGAGCTCAAATTTATTCCCCCCAAACTTATTTATTTCACTAAACTTTTTATTCTATTTTTGTATTTTTCTTTTTTTTTTTACTCCTTCACTATCACTTAATACATATATGTACAAAGCTCAAGATATATCTTAATGAATTTTCATGCTTTTGGGGTAAGGGATAGGAACAAAGTGTTTAAGCTAAGGTAAAATATGCAGGTGTATTTACAGATAAAAGCTTATTTGGCTCAAATGGGTGACTAGGGGTAAAATATGTACAGGGATGTCTAAAAAGGCTCAAACGATCCAAAGATGGCCTAAATCATCTCCCTAATTATGTGTGATCTAATATTTCACCTCGAGATCAGATCAAACAAATTCTAGAATATGATGCACAAAATCAACTGAACAAATGAAATCCTATGTCCACATAAGCTTTCTCTAAATAAATATACAGATTCATGACATGACATGTGCATAAGATGAGGAAATCACAATCAAAATCAAGACAAAATCAAGAATTCAACTTCATGCTTTTCCTATAATCATACTTCTTAGTCAATCAAAGTAAGACTAAATCATGGGGTCATATCATCAAATATGGGAAAACTACATGCTAAGCACTAAATCATCCCGAAATCCAACAATGTTAGCTCAGATTTTTAAAAAAATTTTGAAAATTGTTTCTCAGATTTTCAAAAAACTTTTGAAATTTTTTCTAATTTTACCTAAAATTACTCAAGTGATACCCCTTCCCTCAAACTTAAAGTGCACAGTGTCCTCAATGTGCAGATAATATAAGAATTTAAGCTTAAGAACAGAGTACTCCCCTTTCTGATGATGATGAACAATCGAAGCTTGATTGAAAGCGTAATACTAGAAAAGAAATCTGCAAAATAAACAAAGAAAGAAACAACGAAAAAGAAAAAGAAAAAAGAACTATATACAAAGTGAAAAGAAAAATTAAGCCACTTCAAATGTAGCTGAAGAAAACAATACTCAACGACAGGGCGAAAAGTGGTGACAAAATGTTGACAGTTAAATCCTCATTAGCTATATCTACTTCCCTCCTCCTCTTAGATATCGTATGCCCAAGCCTTATATCCTCCATCCTAAAACAGTCTTGAGAGTCATCAGGGACTTTCAAAGGTTTGAAAACGTGAAATGTCACCTCCTGATTTAGGACCCTCATAGTCAATTTCCCCTTCTGTACATAAATTATTGTTCTACCAGTAGCTAGGAAAGGTCTGCCTAGTATAATGGGGACTTCCCTGCCTTCCTTCATATCCAAAACAATAAAATCTACAGGGAAAATAAACTTGTCCAAATTTACTAAGACATCCTCAATGACCCCCTTCGGATATTTAATGGATCGATCAGCCAACTGAAGGGTCACTGTAGTGGGCTTGGCATCCCCTATTCCTAACTTCTGATAAATTGACCATGTCATCAGATTTATACTGGCTCCTAAATCACATAGGCTTTACCAAAGAACAGATTTTCTATCGTGCAGGGTATGGTAAAACTCCTGGGATCTTTGAGCTTGGGGGTAATTTCCTCTAAATAATTGCACTACATTCCTCAGTTAAGGCCACCGTCTCATAATCTTCCAATCTTCTTTTCCTAGAGAGGATATCCTTCAAAAACTTCACATATCTTGGCATTTGCTCTAAAGCATCTGCGAAAGGAATGTTAATGTGAAGTTTCTTAAAAACCTCAAGAAATTTGGTGAATTGTTGATCGAGTTTTTGATTTTGCCATCTCTAAGGAAAAGGTACTGGTGGTCTAATTGGGAAAGGTGTAGTGGTAACATGTGTAGTATCAGAGGACGAGGAATGATGTGAAGAAGAAGAAGGTGTAGATGAAGAAGCACCTAACTTGAATTCCTTTGTAGCCTGATCCTGATGTTCTTGTTCTTCTGAGCTGCCTCATTAGAACTTATGGACTTTTCAGGCCTGGACTCAACTTGTGGATCATCTAGCTCTCTTCCACTCCTAAGGTTGATGGATTTGACATGTTCTTTACCCCCTTTGCCTAATAGGATTAGCTTCAGTGTTAGTAGGAAGGGTCCCTTGTGGACGCTGGCTATGAGCACTAGCTATTTGTCCAACCTAAACTTCTAAATTTTTGATTGAGGCAGCTTGATTTTGCAGGATCGTTGTGAACATTTCCTCAAGCGAGGGCTTCTTCTCAGCTACTGGTGCATGTAAATGTTGTGGCTGCACAGGTTGTGGTGGTGGTGGTGGTGGTGGTTGATGGAAGTGAGGTAGATAATGCTGAAATTGAGGTGGGGATGGTTGATGAGGCGGATGATATGGAAATTGCGGTTGTGGTGGTACATGAATCGGTGGAGCTTGAAAACCAAGGGGTTCTACAGGTCTAGAATTAGAAGATTGCCCTTGGTTTTGGCTCCAGGAAAAGTTAGGATGGTTCCTCTACCCTGGGTTATAGGTGTTTGAAAAGGGGTTGTTCTATTGCTTCTGAGATGGGGTAACGTACTAAACTGATTCTAAGTTAAGCGGACACCTATCTACAGAGTGTGTACCACTACACAGATTGCAGGAAAGGAAAGGACTTTGTACAAAATAAATAGGATTAGGACTGGTGGAAGGATTATGCTGGGTACTGAGCGACTCTACCTTTTTTGTAAGGTTGACTATTTGAGAGGTCAAGGTAGACAGTGTGTCTACCTCATAGATACCCGCCGACTTCTTAGGCAGCTGTCTCTCCGAGGATCATAGATAATTGTTAGTGGCCATATTATCTAACAACTCGTAAGCTTCCTCCTCTGTTTTGCACATTAAAGCTCCACCCGCAGCAGTGTCAACAATGGTCCTATTTTGGCTTGTAAGTCCGTTGTAGAAGGTCTGGACTTGCAGCCATAAAGGTAGGCCATGATGAGGGCACTTCCTAAGAAGCTCCTTATATCGTTCCCATGCTTCGTAAAGAGATTTAGAATCAAATTGGGCAAAAGGAAAATATATCACTACGGAGTTTGACCATTTTAGAGGGAAGGAAAAACTTCGCTAAAAATTGATGGGCTAACTCGTCCCAAGTAGAAATGGATCCTGGAGGTAAGGAGGTTAACCAGTGTCGCGCCCTATCCCTAAGTGAGAAGGGGAATAGTCTAAGTCTAAGCGCATCATCAGATAATCCATTGTGCTTGAAGGTGTTGCACAGATCCAGGAATTGCCCGAGGTGAGCATGTGGGTCATCATGCAGAATCCCATTGAACTGTAGCAAGGTTTGGATCATCTGAAGGATTGTAGGCTTAATTTCAAAATTGTTCACAGGGACAGCTGGTGGCCTAATACCGGTATATTATCTTCCAATCGTCGGTACTGCGTAATCCCCAACAGTTCTAATTTCTCTATTTTCTGCCATGATGTTTTGCAGCAGAGCTATTAATTTCCTAGAATCCTTTCAAATTTTCCTAAGAGTTCGTTCAATTTCAGGATCTAGAGGGAAGCAATCATAACTCTTGGCTCTATGCATGCAAATATCAAAAAGTCCTTAGAATTTTTTTAAGTTTTTAATTTTTCAATTTTTTTGAGAGAAAATTAACTAATTTAGATTAAAACTCTAAATATTTACAAGTCAGAATTACACCTAAGCATAATTTCACTGATCTTAATTAATGGCTAATTATCTTCCCCGGTAACGGCGCCAAAAACTTGGTAGCGACTACGCCCACTCTAAGTGACCTAGACGTGTATCCGCAAGTGCACGGGTCGTATAAGTAATAATGAGATTTGAGTCCCGGATTATCGTTCCACAGAGAAGCTAAATTGCCTAATTAACTACCGGTTAATCTTACCCTAAATATATCATAGTAAATTATGAATTTTTAGTGGGTGATCTACAAGGCTGAAATTAAAAATACTGAAAACAATAAAAATTATAAAATAAAGAAAATAAAACAGAGCAAAAATTACTTACAAAGCTCTGAGTAATTAAAAGAAAATACCTAGAAAAGATAATTAAAATAGTTAAAATTAATTAATGCAACTAAACTAAAATGCAAAATATGAAAATAAAGAAACAAAATTAATTAGACTAAAATTAAATAAACTTAAAATAAAATATGCATATAATTAAACTACTTAATAAAAATAAAATTAAACTAAATTAAAATTTAATGCAATAAACTCCAAGAAAAAAACCATAAATCTAAATGTCTAAACTATGGAATCTAAAATTAATCCTAATTATATCTAAATTCTAACTTAACAAAAAAAAAAAAAAACTACATAATGCATGAGAAATATTTTTGGATTTTTCAATTTAAAATGAAAACTTAAAATGCATAAAGTAATAGTCCTCTAATTTAATCCTAAATGCAACATCTAATTCCTAAATCCTAATATAGTCACAAATTAGCTACTAATAAAATTAAACTAAACCTTAAACTAATAAATTAAGAAAATTAAACTATTAATGTATACCTAAACTAACAAACAATAAAATGTATAAGTACCATTTAATAAAACAATATAAAAGCAGAAAATAATAATTTGTATCAATTCTAAGGGCCAAACGTGGCCTTGCTTAGTTTCCCAGCTGGCCTCGGCCCTGACTACTGCCACTGTACAATTTGCCTCATTTCCAAGTGTTGTCCACTGCTTCTGCTCCATTCCCTGCAACATAGCACAACACACACACCAGCCCAGCCAACATTGCACGCCACCTTCTGCTTCAAGCTTCAACCGAACCCAGCCAACCTCACATGCCACCTTCTCTGTTCTGTAGAAACTGTTGGGTGCTCGACTGCAAATCATCACGCCCTCAACTGAGGTTCCAGTAATGCCGAATTGAGGCAGTGTCTCCTTTAAAGAACTGCTGTAACAAGTTGGAATGCAGCAGTGTAACTATTTAAACAGTCCTTGTTGTCATGAGAAGCCAGCTCCTACTTAGTTTTCTACCCAACCTAAATCCTACCTCAACCCGTGCCTCACACAATGCAATAGAAAACAATAAGTAATGCAGAATACAAACAGCACCAGG
The DNA here is from genome assembly GCA_033439115.1 of Firmiana major. NCBI lineage: Eukaryota > Viridiplantae > Streptophyta > Magnoliopsida > Malvales > Malvaceae > Firmiana > Firmiana major. Next base: position 7,989,457 of record CM065912.1, read on the forward strand.
ATGAACAGTAAATATGATAAAAAACAGAGTAGAACAGAGACTATATGCCATCTATGTCTATTACAACATTACACTATTATTAATAATTGGCACCGATCGGCAACTAACAAGCTAGCTTTATCAGTTACTTCTTCTTTCTCAGCTTCAACAATTACCAGCAAAAGCCACCTCTCGGCATGTCACAACCTAAAAATCGAAGTAATTTTTTTCGCTTTTTCTTTCATACTTACCTATCCTCTAATTGTGACCACACTCCACTAACGATTAGGCTGTGCGTCAATGCCAGTCCCACCATTCATTCACCATATAACTTAATTCTTTACTAAAGAAAAGGTAAATACATGAGTGTTTTACTAATTATTTCTCATTCATTTACAAGTGTTTACAGTATCTATACATCCCCGAAAGTTACTTACAAACATATTACTGTGCTATTCTTTTTCAGATACAATATGTACAAGTGTATATACCTCAAAATGATGGGCAGCAGCGGATATCAGGAATGCAGTACTCAGTCACCTCAAAGTCTACTGGAAGAAATATGTGTAGTAAAAATGAAAGGGGTGAGCACATCAAGCTAAATAAGGCAATCCTACAAAAAAGTAGGTAACCATACTACCTACATGAACGTGGTGCCATGCATAAACCACCCTTTCTCCACATCATTTCAAAACAGATGCTAGATGCTACAATTTATGATATCATGTAAAACAAGTTCACATATGGATTTCAAAGAGCATGGAAAATTCAACATGCAATTCCATTTAAATCATTTCATTCTCGTTAAAATTTCACAATACAGCCAGGACTCAACCTCTCCCTCGGGTGTTCTTGACTCATACAAAACCATGAAATCAAATGCTTTTCAAAGCGATAGTAACATCACACATGGGTTTAAAAAGCATGGAAATAACGTTATGCAAGTTTCAATTTAAAACCCAGTTTCTTTCTCATCAAAATCAAGTATCAGTCAGGATCCAACCGCTCCATCGGGTGATCCAGACTCACACAAAAGTCCACAAAGCATGCTAAAAAATATCAAGTAATAACATGAGAGACTAGGCAATATATATATATATATCTCAGGAAAATAATCAGGACTATGGCCATATCCTCGTGATCCCACTGCTACACGGATCCTATGTGCAGGGTCTCACCACTATCGGGAATCACCCCAGGAGGTGGGTCAGTCCATCACGTCGGTCCTGCCCGATCACTCACATCCGAAGATGCCACTCACATCTGAATATGCCACATAATCAATCCCAGCACGGTACAACGTACTCCATGCTACTTGCACGGTACAACATACTCTATGGACCCATATCTCATATCAATAATCGTGCCTGTCTTAAAACACACGTGTGAGCATATTTAATCGACGTGACACACAGTCTACCCGACGCTCAAAGCACGGCTCATCGCATGTCTCATAAAATCAGTGCGAGCAATGCTCCAGCACTCTCATAAAATCAAGGAAAATCTCGTGTGAGCAAAGCTCCAGCACGTGTTTCATAAAATCTCATAAGATCTAGTGCGAGCTAAGCTCCAGCACTCTGTCAAAATCATGTAAAACTAGTGCGAGCTAGGCTCCAGCACTGTGTCATAAAAATCAAGTGAAAATCTGGTGCAAGTTAGACTCTAGCACCCTGTCACGAAAAACATATGAAAATATGATGCGAGTTAGACTCCAGCACCTATGCATGTAAAACTGTAGTGCGAGCCCTTGCTCCAGGACTAATGCATGCATCACACAAATCAAAACTTGTGCGAGATGAGCTCTAGCACGTCACACTTTCATAAAATCACGTAGGTGGCTCTGTTATTTCAAAGCAATTTAAAAAAAAAAATCACACTATTGAAAATATGCAATGCTATGCATTTTTATTTAAAAGCTAGCCAGCCTACTCATGCACGTGTCAAAACACCTTTAAACACCTCAAAAACAAGCAGGAACCTCTTGTTCTTGCTCCTCCCAACTTTTCCTAAATTTGAAAATTTTACCCTTCACAGGGATATTTTAGTCATTTGCCCATCCGAGCACCAAAATTCTTATTTTAAATCTAGACCCTTCAAAAAATTTTAGGGAATGTAAATGAGATCAAAATTGCGTATAATTACCTCTAGCAGTCCGTAAAATTTCCTTACCTGGAATCACGCACGAGCTTATCTTGTCTCGATCGTACCAGGTCTCTCAGTCCAATTCGTTCCGAACCAAGTCTATGGAGCTGCATATAACCACGTATTTGGGTAAGTTCTAATATACTTATCAGTATTTCACTCTTACTAATCGAATCTAAAACACTGGGTCTGTTTTACTTTATTGGGCTCGATTGCACCTTAATGGGCCTCGACCCCTTTTTCAGCCTGTTTCCACTTATTGAATCCCTTCAGCAGGGTCTATTGGCTCATTGGGCCTATCAATATCCATTGGGTTTCGATCCAAACTCTTTGGGTAGCTCGTAAATGATTTACAACAATTAATTCAAAAATTTGAATATAATTTATTTTATGCAGAAATTAATCCGAAATCCGTAAAATAAATTCTAATTGCGCAATAATCATACTATTATCGTAAACGAATTTTACTTACCCGAAATTATACGATGGTGCGTAAATCGAAGTTCTATCGGGCTCACGCACGTGATTTATCGTCGAATTGCACAATTTAATATTTAATTTCGGGTTAATTTTTGATCAAATATAATTTTAAATAAATTTCCCGGAATCAATTCAGTCAATTTTGACCGCTTAATGGCTTACCCGAAATTTGAGGTATCCCCGAGAATTTTCCTCTCCTTTTTTCTCCTTTTCCCTTTTTTCACTTTTTCTCCCTTTTTCCTTTCCTCATTGGCTGAACCGGTCTGGTCTGGTTCAGCGCAGTTTCTTTCCCCTGAACCGGCTGTTCGGTTCAGTTTCCTTTCACCGTTTCGGCTTCTTTTGACCCGGTTCTTGGCTCACCACTGCCGCCGTTTGGCTAGTCTCGGGCAGGAGAACACTCAATTGGCCTTGGACCGGGTCAAATCACGCTGACGACAGTCGGATTTTCCTTCTCCTCTTTTCGGCAATTACTTCACCGATCTGCTTTTTTCGGCGCCGTCAACGCGCGTCGCGGCTGCTGGTGGGTCGTGTGATTGTCCTCTCTCTTCGTCGGCCCCTCGCCTGGCAGTTGGGTTGCCGGATGGTCGTCGGTGATGGAGAACCGCTTCTCGGTTTCTTTGCTTCCTTCCTTCAGTTTTCCTTTCGCGTTTTCTTCAGATTCTGTTTTCTTCTTTTTTTATTATTACTTTATATTTATAATTTATATTATTATTATTATTTTAATCCATTAAAATACATTAAAAATAAAAAAATATCTCAAAAAAATCTTATTTTATTTATTTAATCAATAAATGAATTTATCAGTCTTATTTCGTCTTTTCAGTATATTTTTTCAGTATTTTCGGGATAATTTTTCGATGTGAAAATTTTGATTAATTCCAATAAATTCATATTTTGATCAATTAGACTCGAAATTCAATATTTTGCTCATTATTGATCAAGATTTCTCAATTCCATATTTTTAATGAAATTTTCTTATCGAACTTATACCAGATTTTTCGATCTTTTGATTATTTTACCCCTGCACTTGTTCAGAACCAATTTAACCCGACTTTTCTTCATACACTCACTATCGTTTCTTATTTTAAATTCTTATTTTTCAGTCAACTTGATTTCGATCCCATTCGCTTGGCCTATGGCCATCTCGACCCTTATTTGGCTACTACTTACATTCACCGATATTTTGTTTCATTCCATTTGAAATATAATTCAGTCAAAGCTCTTCTTATGATTTAATCAATATGTGGAACTGTACATCACATGAATCATAAGGAAATGCATCAATAAGTACTTAAAAAGTGGGTCTTACATAATCTCCCCCACTAAAAAAAATTTGGTCCTCCAAATTGGAACCAAGTCAACCAGCAAGCAACTCCGGGGTACTTCTCCCGTATCAAACTCTCTAACTCCTAAGTTGCTTCCTCCGGAGTGTAATGATGCCACAGTACTTTCATCAGGGAATTGTCTTCGGTCTCAATATCTTCTCCTTCCTATCCACAATCTGGATCGATCTCTCAACAGAGGACATACTCTCACTAAGCATCTAGTGGCTCGTATCTGATCACATGCGACAGATCCGGCTGATACTTCCGAAGCATGGAGACGTGGAAGACGTTATGGACATTCGCTAGCTCTGGTAGCAACGCTAGCTTATACGCTCGATCTCTCACTCTCTTGAGTATCTCAAAAGGTCCTATGAAGCGAGGGCTCAGCTTCCCTCACTTTCCGAATCTCGTAATACCATTGGAAGGAGAAACCTTTAAAATTACTGACTCCCCTGCTGTAAACTCCAACGGTCTACATCTCATGTCAGCAAAACTCTTTTGTCGACTATGAGCTGTCCTCAACTTCTCACAAATTAACTAGATATCCTCAGAGGTCTGACGTACCAAATCAGGAGCAAACATCTATCTGTCACCAACTTCCTCCCATCCAATAGGAGATCGACACCTACAGCCATACAAAGCCTCATACGGTGCCATCCCGATACTCGAATGATAACTGTTATTGTAGGCAAACTCTGTGAGCGGTAGGTGATCATCCCAGGAGCCTCTAAAATCAAGCACACAAGCTCTCAACATATCCTCGAGGGTCTATATAGTCCTCTCTGACTGCCCATCTGTCTGATGATGGAAAGCTATGCTAAATCTCAACTGGGTTCCCATAGCTTCCTAAAAATATTCCCATAAACAGGAAGTGAAGCAAGAATCCCTATCTGACACAACACTCACTGGGACACCATGTAGTCTCACAATCTCGTGCACATACAGATCTGCCAATCTACTAAGAGTATCAGTGGCTCTCAAAGCCAAGAAATGCACAGACTTTGTCAACCTGTCCACCATCACCCATATGGCATCATGTCTTATACGAGTCCTCGGTAAACCCATCACAAAATCCATGATGACATGCTCCCACTTCCAAGTCAGTATAGGTAGAGGCTGCAATAACCCTGCAGGCTTCTGATGCTCTACCTTCACCTGCTGACAGATGGACATCTCGCAACAAACTCCGCTATGTCTCTCTTTATCCTCGACCACCAGTATACCTTTCAAAGATTCTGATACATCTTTGTACTACCAAGATGCAAAGTATACCTCGATGAATGAGCCTCTATCAAGATCAACCTCCTGATCTCAGGATCATCGAGAACACGTATCCTATCTCAGAACCTCAGTAATCCATTTGAACTCAACTCAAACTCAGTCTCAATACCCCTCTGCATCTGCCTGACTATCTCAATACACTGCTGATCATCACGTTGAGCTTATTGGATTCGATCCATCAAATCCAGCTCTAACTGCAGGTTAGCAATCATATAACCACTATCAGCATCAGGCGGGGTCATATCCAAACTGAGGCCCGTAAATTGCTCTAACAACTCGTGTTTTCGTACCATCATATAAGAAACAAACCCAAGATGCTTCCTACTAAATGCATTATCCACTACATTCACCTTACCCGGGTGGTATAAGATCTCACAATTGTAATCTTTCAGAAGCTCAAGCCACCTTCTCTATCTCATGTTCAATTCCTTCTGTGAGAACAGATATTTGAGGCTTTTGTGATCGGTAAATATCTAGAATTTCTCACCATACAGATAGTGGCGCCATATCTTCAATGCAAACACTACGGCCTCCAACTCTAAGTCATGGGTCGGGTAGTTCCTCTCATGATCCTTTAGCTGCCTAGATCTATAAGCGACTACCTTCCTGTTCTGCATCAATACACAGCCCAGCCCTTAGTAAGAAGCATTTGTGTAAACAAAAAAAAAATCCTGAGCTGGTAGGAATGGTGAGAATCAGAGCATCGGTCAATTGACGCTTTAGCTCCTGAAACCTCTCCTCACATCTGTCGTCCCACTCAAATGCAAGATCTTTCTGAGTGAGACGCGTCAACGGAGCAGCCAACCTCGAAAACACCTCCACAAACCGTCTATAATATCCAGCTAAACCCAAAAAACTTCTGATCTCTGTAACTGTCTGAGGCCTTTGCCACTGAACTACTGCCTCAATCTTGGATAGGTCCACTGACACACCATCCCTTGTCATAATATGTCCCAAAAAGAAGGTCTGCTCAAGCCAAAAATCACACTTACTGAGTTTAGCATACAACTTCTTCTCACTGAGGGTTTGCAATACAATCCTCAGGTGCTGCTTATGCTCCTCTTTGGACCTCGAATAAACCACGATGTCATCGATGAACACTATCACAGATCGATCTAAATACGGCTGAAACACCTCATTCATCAATGACATAAACTCAAAGTGGCCATAACGGGTGCGAAAAGCTGTCTTGGGTACATCTCCATCTCGAACTCTCAACTGATGGTACCGAGATCTCAGATCAATCTTAGAAAAGACCTGTGCTTCTCGTAGCTGATCCAGTAAATCATCAATCCTCGAAAGGGGATACTTATTATTGATGGTAGCCTTATTCAACAATCTATAATCAATACATAATCGGAGGCTCTCATCCTTCTTCTTCACAAACAGAACTGATGCTCCCCATGGTGACACACTCGGTCTGATAAAACCCCTCTTAATAACTCCTGCAACTACTTCTTTAGCTCCTCCAACTCAACTGGAGCCATCCTGTACGGTGGTCTAGATATCGGCTCTGTACCAGGTGCCAGATCAATACTAAACTCTGTCTCTTCTGTTGACGGTAACCTTAGTAACTCATCCGGAAAGACATTTGGGAACTCTTTGACCACTGGAATGTCTTTCAGTTTCGGGCGTACCTCAGCCTTATCTACCACGTACACAATATAACCTTTCATCACATATGATGACTGATCTGCTGTATCCTGGTCTAGAGCATGCACTCGCCCTGTACCAATCAATTGCTTCCCCTTCTCTGCTGCTGTTGCTTTCCTCCGCGGCTCTCTGAACCCTTGCCTTTCTTATGGGCACTCTCAACTATGTCTGGGTAGTCTCTGATCATGTGTTCGAGCTTCCCGCATCTGAAGCATACTACTGTGGTACCATAACAGGATCTATCACCGTGATATCTACCACACCTACTGTATCTCCCAGTCGTAGGTTATGAAACCCTATCATAATATTTTTTTGTGGAGCAGAAGTAATGGTCGGATAAACTGGAGGTCTAACTGGCCTCTCTCAAATCTCTTCTATCCTTGACCTCTTCCCAGTCAACCATCTGCCCCCTCTATAATTAGATCATTTGTCTCATACTGGTATCTTCCTCTCTCTATCTCTAACTCTGCCAGCCTTCCCTAACTTTGAGGCACTCCTCTCAAAATCATGCTCTATCAACTGCGCCCTTCGCACTGCCTCCTCATAAGTCGGGACATCCAAAGGGACCAATCTAGATCTAATTGGTAGCTTCAATCCATCCATAAATCTTCGAACTTTCCTGACTTCACTACTCATAGTGTCAGGGTCATATCTGCCTAGGGAAATGAACCTCGTCTCATACTCATCCACAGACCTACCCCCTTGGGTTAAACTTAAAAACTTAGTTTACAGCTTCCGCTGCACTGTGTCCTGTACGTAATGCCTACAAAAAATCTCCAAAAATACCTCCAGTTAATCTCTGTATGTCTAGCTCTCAGAATCGGTCTGGTGGACTTCTACCAATGTTTCACTGTTCCCCTAAGCATAAATGCAGCGAACGCTACCATCTCAGTAGAGGTATACTCAAAGAACCTATATAGCTTTTCTATCTCACTCAACCAATCCTCAGCTACCACTGGGCCCTTCGCCCCGCTAAATGTCAACGGTCTTAACTTCTAAAACTGTTGCAGTCTGTCCATGTCACATCCATAACCCCATCCTCTAATACTCTGTGGTGGGGCATCAGGTAAAACTGTGTCCTGAACTGGTGGAGGTGTAGGAGTATCTGTATCCTGAACTGGCTGTGCAGGCACATCTAGAGTAGCTGCCTGTCCACCTCTATCTCCACGTAGAGACTGCTTAAATAACTCCAAAATCATCTCGAGGCTCCGCTCTATCCTAGCGAAACACACCTCTGTAGTCTCAGCAGGTCTCTCTACAGTACCCCTCTCTACAGGACCCTATGGAGCATGCTCAACCTCATCCTGGGTCTCATGAGTCGACTCAACACGACTAGCAGGCTTAGGTCTACCTCTACGACCTCTGCCTCATGCTCTACCTCCTCTACCGTGACTGGTGTTCGGCATAATGCCCAAATCCCACATTCTCAACCATTTCTTACTTAAAACCCATCTCGATATACATTATTGTATCTAAATAAGCACAGTAACAATGGTGATATAACTTCCTAATTACTGACACTGACACACATCATACCAATATTCGCTTTGATACCACAATTTGTCACGACCCAAAAATCAGAGTAATTTTTTTCGCTTTTTCTTTCATACTCACCTATCCTCTAATCGTGACCACACTCCACTAACAATTGGACTGTGCGTCAATGCCAGTCTCACAATTCATTCATCATATAACTTAATTCCTTACTAAAGGAAAGGTAAATACATGAGTTTTTCACTAATTATTTCTCATTCTTTTACAAGTGTTTACAATATCTATACATCCCCGAAAGTTACTTTCAAAGATATTACTGTGCTATTCTTATTCAGATATAATTGTACAAGTGTATATACCTCAAAATGATAGGTAGCAGCCGATATCAGGAATGCAGTACTCAATAGCCTCAAAGTCTACTGGAAGAAATCTGTGTAGTAAAAATGAAAGGGGTGAGCACATGAAGCTCAGTAAGGTAATCCTACGAACAAGTAGGTAACCATACTACCTACATGAACGTGGTGCAATGCATAAACCACCCTTTCTCCACATCATTTCAAAACAGATGCTAGATGCTACAATTCATGATGTTATGTAAAACAAGTTCACATATGGATTTCAAAGAGCATGAAAAATTCAACATGCAATTCCATTTAAATTATTTCATTCTCGTTAAAATTTCACAATACAGCCAGGACTCAACCCTTCCCTCGGGTGTTCCTGACTCACACAAAACCATGAAATCAAATGCTTTTTAAAGCAATAGTAGCATCATGCATGGGTTTAAAAAGCATGGAAATAACGTTATGTAAGTTTCAGTTTAAAACCCAATTTCATTATCATCAAAATCACGTCTCAGTCAGGATCCAACCCCTCCCTCGGGTGATCTAGACTCACACAAAGGTCCACAAAACATGATTATCAAAAACATCAAGTAATAACATGCGAGACTAGGTAATATATATATATATATATCTCAGGCAAATAATCAGGACTATGGCCATATCCTTGTGATCCCACTGCTATACGGATCCTGTGTACGGGGTCTCACCACTATCGGGAACCGCCCCAGGAGATGGGTCAGTCCATCCTGTCGGTCCTGCCCGATCACTCGCATCCGAAGATGCCACATAACTAATCCCAGCACGGTACAGTGCACTCCATGCTATTTGCATGGTACAACGTACTTCGTGGACCCATATCTCATATCAATAATCGTGCCTGTCTCAAAATGCACGTGCGAGTATATTTAATCAGCATGACACAGTCTACCTGATGCTCCAAGCACGGCTCATCGCATGTCTCATAAAATCAGTGCGAGTGATGCTCCAGCACTCTCATAAAATTAAGGAAAATCTCGTGCGAGCAAAGCTCCAGCAAGCGTTTCATAAAATCTCATAAGATCTAGTACAAGCTAAGCTCCAGCAATCTATCAAAATCATGTGAAACTAGTGCGAGCTAGGCTCCAACACTGTGTCATAAAAATCAAGTGAAAATCTTGTGCGAGTTAGACTCCAGCACCTATGCATGTAAAACTGTAGTGCGAGCCCTTGCTGCAGGACTAATGCATGCATCACACAAATCAAAACTTGTACGAGATGAGCTCTAGCATGTCACACTTTCATAAAATCATGTAGGCGGCTCTGTTATCTCAAAACAATTTTCAAAAGAAATAACATTGTTGAAAATATGCAATGTTGTGCATTTTTATTTAAATGCTAGCCAGCCTACTCATGTACGTGTCAAAACACCTCAAAAACAAGCAGGAACCTCTTGTTCTTTCTCCTCCCTACGTTTTCTAAATTTTGAAATTTTATCCTTTATGGAGGTATTTTAGTCATTTGCCCATTCGGGCACCAAAATTCTTATTTTAAATCTAGACCCTTCAGACAATTTTAGGAAATGTAAATGAGGTTGAAATTGCATACAGTTACCTCTAGCAGTCCGTAAAATTCCCTTACCTGGAATCATGCACGAACTTAACCTGTCTCGACCATACCAGGTCTCTCAGTCAAATTCATTCCAAACCAAGTATACGGAGTTGCATATAACCACGTATTTGGGTCAGTTATAATATACTTATCAGTATCTCACTCTTACTGATCGAATCTAAAACACTGGGCCTGTTTTACTTCATTGGGCCTGATTGCACCTTAATGGGCCTCGACCCCTTTTTTAGCCCATTTCCACTTATTAAATCCCTTCATCAGGGTCTATTGGCTCATTGGGCCTATCAATACCCATTGGGCTTCATTCCAAAATCTTCGGATAGCCCGTATATCATTTACAACAATTAATTCAAAAATCCAAATATAATTTATTTTATGCAGAAATTAATCTGAAATCCGCAAAATAAATTCTAATTGCGCAATAATCATACTATTGTCATAAACGAGCTTTACTTACCCAAAATTATACGATGGTGCGCAAATCAGAGTTCTATCGGGCTCACGCACTTGATTTACCGTCGAACTGCATAATTTAATATTTAATTTTGCGTTAATTTTTGATCAAATATAATTTTAAATAAATTTCTTGGAATCAATTCTGTCAATTTTGACCACTTAATGGCTTACCCAAAATTTGAGGTATCCCCGAGAATTTTCCTCTCTTTTTTTCTCATTTCACCTTTTTTTCCATTTTTCTCCCTTTTTCCTTTCCTCCTTGGCTAAATCGGTCTGGTCCGGTTCAGCGCAATTTTTTTCCCCTGAACCGGTTGTCCGGTTCAATCTCCTTTCACCGTTCCAATGTCGTCTGGTCGGTTCTCGATGCACCGCTGTCGCTGTTCGACTCGTCTGGGGCAGGAGAACACTCGATTGGTCTTGGATCGGGTCAAATCACGCCGATGACAGTCGAATTTTCCTTCTCCTCTTATCGGCAATTCCTCGATTTGGCCTTAATCGATCTGCCTTTTTCGACGCCGTCGACGCGCGTCGCGGCTGCTGGTGGGTCGTGCGATTGTCCTCTCTCTTCGTCAGCCCCTCGCCTGGCCGTTGGGTTGCTGGATGGTCGTCGGTGATGGAGAACCGCTTCTCGGTTTCTCTGTTTCCTTTCTTCAGTTTTCCTTTCGCGTTTTCTTCAGATTCTGTTTTCTTTTTTTTTTATTATTACTTTATATTTATAATTTATATTATTATTATTATTATTATTATTATTATTATTTTAATCCATTAAAATACATTAAAAATCACAAAATATCTCAAAAAAATCTTATTTTATTTATTTAATCAGTAAATGAATTTATCAGTCTTATTTTATCTTTTCGGTATATTTTTTCAGTATTTTCGGGATAATTTTTCGATGTGAAAATTTTGATTAATTCCAATAAATTCATATTTTGATCAATTGGACTCGAAATTCAATATTTTGCTCATTATTGATCAATATTTCTCAATTCCATATTTTTAATGAAATTTTCTTATCGAACTTATATCGAATTTTTTGATCTTTTGATTATTTTACCCCGTACTTGTTCGGAACCAATTTAACCCGACTTTCCTTCATACACTGTAAACACCGCAAATTTTCTGTATTTAGATTAAACAAATATATATATAATAAATAGAAATATGTTATAGGGAAATATGTGAATATATATATATATTTGTTAAGTTAAAAAAAAATGATGAAGGATAAAAATAATTACAATAAAAATAAATATATGTAATTGTCCAAGAATGAATTTATAATTAAAAATATACATATATATAAAAAATACAAATATAACATATATAAAAATATATATATATATAAGAATAAATATAAATAGATATATATATATAATATATATAATAAAAATAAAAAAATAAAAACAATATTAAAAAAAAAAGAATAAACGAAAAAAAATGGGGATCGCGCTCCCAAATAGAAAACCTTTCCCCCCTGTTCCTCTTCTCTGTTGTAGCCGACCGGAAGCCCTCCTGCCGTTCGCCCTACTGCCGACCACGCCTCCTTCACGCCGACGACCTTTCCCTCACCGGTCGACGGAACCGAGCCAAGCCAGCAACGATCGGCCTCCTTTCTTTTCCCCTTGCCATTTGTCGAACCCGAGCCCTTCCTCTCTCCATTTCGTTCGTCGACCGATTGAACCCGAGATAGTCGGCAGCTTTGCGTTGCCCGAACTCCGAGCTTCCTTCCCTTCCGACTGCCGGCCACTATTCCTTCCTTTTTCGCTCTCCCCTCGCTTGGAAACGAAAACGGAACCAGAGAGGTCTTTTCTCTGTTTCGCGTTTTGCAGCAAACGGAGGAGACTGACTCCGGCCTTCCTCCGAACCCGAGCCCCGGTAACCTCCCATCGCCTGTCCTACCCGTCCGGCCACCCTGTTCCGACGCCACAGTACATCTACAGTGGCAGTATACCAAATATATATATATATATATCCAGTTGATATTCCTCATCCTTGTACCAGTTAATTCCTAGGTAAAATCTGAATTTTATTTAGTTTATTGTATGCATAATTGTATTATGGAAGCATGATGTTGTAGGAATTAATTGAAATACAAGCATGTTTAGTGTAGATTAATTTGACAAAAAAATTGGAAAGATGAGAAGTAGAAAAATATATATAATGAATATTTATTTATTTAGGTACATGTACAAATAAGTCTATAATAAGTTGGGTATGCTAGTATTTGTACACAAAAAAAAAATATGTATGCATAGTTGATAAGGAAAAATGGAAAACGATGGTAATATATATATATATATATATTTATTTATTTAGGTGCATATACATATGGGGGATATGAAAGATGAATGTGTGCAAGTATATGTATATACAAAGAATGTATATATATGAGATAGGAAAACATGAAAACAATAAAAGTATATATATATATATATATATATATATATAAATATATATTTATGCGTGTATACATGTGGATGTATATAATAAAGGTATATGTTAATATTTGTAGGAGCAAATATATAAATAGTGAAGAAATATATAAACGTGCGTATCGGCCTAAGGATATACAATAATACGTAGACATGCAGTAGCAACGATAAATTATGCTTTTAACGCAATTCGCATGAATAGGGTGCTAAGTCTACAATTTCGGTGTAGGTGATTGTAGAAAGGATTAAAGGAGGTACTAGGAGACGTCACCGTTTGAATTCGAGATACCCGATAAATCGAGGTAAGGGGTATTACTTAACTTAGTTCTGATATTGCATTCTTGTTTCACTGATAAATGATTTTATGAAAGAGCATATGATTTGAAATGATTTATCAATGCGTCCATACTTGCGAAACTGTTTACAAAACATGATTTCGTTTTACAAAATGTTCGCTAGAACATCTATGTTTATGGAATAAACTTTCGAATTATGAAAATGCATGAAAGTTTTATGATGGCTTGAAAACCCATATTTACGCTTTGAAATGGTACTTTTGACGTTTTCAAAAGTATTTATAAAAAAAAGAAAATATGTTTTGAGACTTAGGTTTCATGCTTGGCTACTTCTCGTGGTGTTTCGGCTCCACCACTTGAGGTGCCGGTACGTAGGCCCCTTTGGCACTTGACTTGACCTGTGTGGAAGATGTCGTGCTACTGGTGGTTTATGATGATGTTTCGGTAGTATCTCGTGCCCGCGCAGCATGCAATTATGTTGCCCACACAGAGAGTGCCTTTGGTGCTCGTGTCCTAGCTAGGTGCTAGTGAAAGTAAGTAAGATGGATGCTACCCATATTTTACGAAATGGTTGTACGACCCTGATCCAGTCTACAGCCCACTTACCATGGCCATAGGTATGACGACTCTCCAATGGAGAATAACACGTATCGCATGACTTAGTTATAGCCTAGTCTCCTCGATTTTTATTTATAAAATCGACTATGATGAGATGTTTATGAAATGATTACGAAATATGCATGAGATGTTTATGAAATGATTACGAAGTATGCATGAGTTGTTTATGAAATGATTATGAAATGTGCATGAGATGTTTATGAAATGATTGTGAAATATTCATGATATGTTTACGAAATGATTTATGAAATGTTTATGAAAATGATTAAGCATGTTAATGGTTTTATTGACACGCATGTTTTATGACGTTTATGCATGAAATGAAAATTCCTATATTTTATTTAGTTTCGTTCCATGAACTATTTCAAATACTTTTATATGTCAGAACTGTTTTAATAGTACTATCTTATTGGGCTTTTCCCCAAAAGCTCACCCCTCTACCTTCAGATCATTTGCAGTGAATCTATAGACGCTATCTGCCGCTTACACGACGTAAGCTGGTGGGAAAAGCTACCCTAAGCTACTTTGTACACGCGAAAGGTATACATTTACATTCCTGTACCAGACATAATTGTATGCACAGACATATATTGGAATTATCAGTTGGGATGTAATTTTGTAAGGAACGATGTAAACATTACTACTTTGGGATTATATTTCGAGATGACTAGTATTAAATCGAAATAGATACATTGTGTGGTAAAGATGGACTGAAAAGTATGCTTGGTAGTTGTGGATATCTAGGATTGTTGAATACAACTGATTTGCAAGTGAGTAGGTTTATATATAAGCCGTTGTGTTGCCGAAATTTCTATCGGCCATATAAGTTAAAATATGAAAATCAATTATAAATTACGAGAAAAGAATTAGGAAAATATTTTGACACTGCACAGGAATACAACCTAAGTGAATTAGGGAATAAGTGGGTAAATTAAATTCAAAAAAAAAAAATTTCCCCGATTTTCAAGGGTCAAGGGTCGTTACATACACTCACTATCATTTCTTATTTTAAATTCTTATTTTTCAGTCAACCTGATTTCGATCCCATTCGCTTGGCCTATGGCCATCTCGACCCTTATTTGGCTACTACTTACATTCACCGATATTTTGTTTCATTCCATTTGAAATTTAATTCAGTCAAAGCTCTTCTTATGATTCAATCAATATGTGGAACTGTACATCACATGAATCATAAGGAAATGCATCAACAAGTACTTAAAAAGTGGGTCTTACACGACACCACCTGAATAACCACTACATCTGCACCGACTATCCCGCACAAGGCTTCAAGAACCATTTTGCTTGCTGAGTGTGGTGGCAGTCGGCTAGATGCACCGGTCACCTATCTTTAGTAGACAATAAGGAATTAACAACACTTAAAGGGCAAGAAAATAACAATAGTAATCAAACTACTGCTAAAACAGAAAATGAAAAGGAGCAAAAGAGAAAAGAAATACAATGCTCTTGGACCTACTACACTTAAAACCGAAATAAAAGAAAACCAAACAGTAATCAAGTAACTACTAAATCATTTAAAATCGACAATACTGGAGAATAATAAAATAACTAAGATGAATAATAGAAGATGATGAGGAACAGAGGAAAATTAGAGAATGATTTTGGTCTGATGATTTGGTCCCTCATTACCGTTCAGCGGCCCACCGAACAACACTCTCTCGGCACTACACAGAACACCTTCAACCAAGCTAAGAAAAATAGAAATGCTGAAAACTAACTCTTGAAAACTAAATCATAAATGAAGAAAATTGTAAAACATCAAAACAGTAAGTTCAAATGCCACGGTTTAGTTCACTCTCTGCACATGCCAACATTGTTCCACTAATTCAGTATTGCAAGACAATACACAGTATTAGAGCGACAATACTGCATCAGAACATGGTAATGGCATTGATGATCAAAGCATCACAAATGCTTTAGACTATAAATGAAAATGGAGTAAATAAAACTGATAACAAAAGCCAGATAGTAACGGGTGAAGTAAAAATGAAATACTAAAGAAAAATTAAGAAGCAACACTTATTATGAACTGGAAACAAAAACTTTTCATAAAAAACATAAGTTGCAATGAACAATAGCTTTGGAGAAAAAAAATGAAGGCAACAACAACTATTCGGGAAAAGCTTAAAAGGAAAAATAAAAAACTAAAGCTACCCTAAATTCTAACCTAGACTACTTTTTTCTTCAATTGCTATCATGCTCTATTTATACACACACTTAGAGGTACAATGATAATTTTCCATCCTAGATAAGTTGGCATTGTTTGACCACTTGTCTTCATTTTATTTGCTACAGAGTAGATATTTCCACATCATCTATCTTCTAGTACACTTAGCTGTGTAATGTGGCCCGACGTGTGTCTTCTAGAAGGTTGACATGGTGTCCGTCGATCTTATCGTTTTGGAGCGAATAAAATATGAACACCCGGCATCCCACGTGTCCAGAAGACTGTTGACTTGGTCTGCAAATTGGAAGTGGTCCAGTTTCCTTTAGCCCATTTTTGACTGAAACGATTGAGTTTCATCTGGATTTAATTTACCTGCACATTAAAGAATTTTAATTAAATAAAGGGGATAATTAATAAAATAAATTGGTGATTTAAATAATTAATTAGGAAATTAAGCACAAATAATTCTGTTAAAAATAGAATTATCACTTAACTTAAATGTTTTTGGATAAATTAAAATTCTCCTAAGTTCCTCGTATTAACTGTAATTTAATTTAATTGTCCTCCATGTGCACTCTTTTATTCACAAATGTTTTAATTGTTATTTCTTGGTAAGACAGAATGCATGAAAATTCATGGTGCTGACACTTTTTCTGGTGACTTAATCACACATATCATAAATGAAGACACATATTGAAGGAAACTTAAAGTTTCCAAACAAAAGAGATGACCTTAAAGGCTAACCTAGTGCAAGGAAAGTTTAACAATAAAAAGGTACGATAAAAAGAAACTTGATTACAAGCCTAAAGTTTCTAGCCCTTCCTTCAAGAAAACATGCACTTGTTTTGTGTCTGGAAAGCAAGGTCATCATGTTCTTCAATGTTGGAAGAGAGTAAGAATTGACAATCCTCCTAAACCAAAAGCTAATTTGGTTGAAAAAGATGATATTATTGTTGCAATCATTTCTCAAGCTAATCTTATGGCCAATGTGAAAGAATGGGTGGTAGACTTTGGTGCTACCAGGTATATTTGTGCCAATAAAGATGCCTTTACCTCCGACAATTTTGTGGGGGATGGAGAAGAACACATTTATCTTAGTGATTCTAGAGCTACAGATGTTCTTAAAAAAGAAATTTTTTCCTCGAGCTCATTTTAGCAAGACCTTAACTTTATATAATGTATTACATGTGCCTAATATTATAGCAAATTTAATTTCTGTGGCTCTATTAGGAAAGGCTGAGGTTAAAGTGTCATTTGAATCTGACCAGATTGTTATGACAAAGAATAATGTGTTTGTTGGGAAAGGCTAATATAATCAGGGACTCTTTGTACTAAATGTTTTTAAAGTTATGAATAAGAATGCATCATTGTCTGCTTACTTGACTGATTTTGTCGATTTATGGTAAGCTAGATTATGATATATTAACATTATCTATCTTAATAAAATGTCATCTGTTGGATTGATTTATGGTATTAATAGAGCAAATTCGATAAATGTGAAATATGAGCTGAAACTAAATTAATAAATAAACCTTGCACATTTGTTCGAAAGGAAACTGAATTATTAAGTTTAATTCATATTGATTTAGGGGATTTGAAACAAACCATGACCAGAAGTGGTAAAAAGTATTATGCAACTTTTATTAATGATTGTTCTGGATACACTAAAGCTCATTTACTTAGACATAAAGGGGAAGTCTTTAACTTGTTCTTATTATATAAAACTACATTAGAAAATCAATTAAATAAAAAGATTAAAAGAGTTAGATTTGATATAGGTGGTGAATATACTTTGTTTAATGAATTTAGTGAGAAAGAAGAAATCATTCATGAAATAACTTCTCCTTACTCACCAAAATTTTAATGGAGTAGCTGGAAGGAAAAATAGGATCTTAAAAGAAATGTTGAGTGCTTTACTTGTTAGTTATGGTGCACCTGATCATCTTTGGGGTGAAGCAATTTTATCTGCAAGTCACTTACAAAATGGAATTCCTAACAAGAAAATTGGTAAAACACCTTATAAATTATGGAAAGGCTATTCACTTAATTTTAAATATTTAAAAGTGTGGGGGTGTCTTGTTAAGGTAATGCTTCTTGATCCTAAGAAAAGGAAAATAGGTGCTAAAAGTTCTGATTGCATGTTTATTGGTTATATGGAACATAATGCAACACATAGATTTCTTGTGTTGAAAAGTGATATGCTTGATTGTAATACTATTGTTGAAAGTAAAAATGCTGAATTCTTCAAACATATTTATCCATTAAAAAACTGAAATTATTTCTTATTTCCTCGTTGTTCAAAAAGAAGGTGAAAATAATGTTGGGATTTGAGAATGAGCAAAAGGCAAAAAAAAAAAAAAATTTGTTTGGAAATGATTTTTACACATATCTTGTTGAAAATGATCCTCTTATTTTTTTTAAATGCCATTTCTTCTCTTAATGCACCATTTGGAAAGAAATTATAAAAATTGAAATTGATTCAATTAATCAAAATAATACTTGGATTTTAGTAGATTTACTTAATGGAGCAAAACCCATTAGTTGTTAGTGGATTTCTTAAAAGAAAATACAATCCTGATAGTTCTATTGATAAATACAAAGACGGATTGGTTGCTAAAAATTTTACTCAAAAACAAAATATTGATTATTTTGATACCTTTACTCCTGTAACAAGAATTACTTCTACTTAAGTTTTGATTGCTTTGACTTTAATTCATAAACTTTTTATTCACCAAATGGATATTAACAACTGCTTTTCTAAATGGTGATTTAGATGAGAGATTTATATGCTGCAACTGGAAGGCTGTGTGATTTTTGGACAAGAAAATAAAGTTTGTAAATTATTAAAATCTTTATATGACCTTAAATAAGCACTTAAACAGTGACATGAGAAATTTAATCAAGTTCTATTATGAGATGGTTTTTCTTTTGTCGAAGTGGATAAATATGGTTACATTAAACTTATTGCTAAAGATTGTGTAATTATATGCTTGTATGTGGATGATATACTCATTTTTGGTACTTTCTCTTGATATTATGTATAAGACTAAGAGTTTTCTTGCTTTAAAATTTGAAATATATGGATAAAGCAAATGTTATTTTGAGTGTTAGAATCATAAGGATGAGTGATATTATAATGCTATCATAAGAACATTATGTAGAAAAATTTCGTAGGAAGTTTCGACATTTTAATGATAAACCTATGAGTACCCCTTATGATTCTAGCATTCAATTAAAGAAAAATCAAGGAGATTTTGTGGCTCAATTGAGTATGCACAAATCATTTGGAGTTTGATGCACTTAATGAATTTTACATGTCTTGACATAGCTTATGTTGTGTGTAGGTTGAGCAGGATATACTCACAATCCCAAGCATAATCATTGAACTATACTAGTCAAACTCATGAGATATTTTGGAGGTACCATGAACTATGGTATTTTATATTGTGGATTTCCCGCTGCATTGGAAGGATACAATGATACTAGCTAGATTTCATATTCAAATGAGACAAAATCCACTAGTGGTTATGTTTATATCCTCAGTGGGTGTGTTGTTTCACGGAAATCAGCCAAACTAACTATTATAGCTAGGTCCACCATGGAATCAAAATTTGAAGCTTTGGAATTAGTTGGTAAAGAGGCTGAATAGTTGAGAAACCTCTTAGCTAATATATAGTTGGTCTTAAAACCAACATCTTCTGTGTTTATACGTTGTGATTGCTAGGCGACAATAGGCATTCCAAAGAATAAAAATTTCAATGGTAAAAATAGCAGCTGTTGAATGATGAAATTATATCAATTGATTATGTGAAGTCAGAAGTGAATTTTGCCAATCCTTAGACTAAACCTTTAAAGAGAAAGTTAATCTCTAAAACATCGAGGGGAATGTGACTTAAGCCAATTAGAGATTAATGGTGATGGTATCCCAACCTTTGTGATTGGAGATCCCATGAATAAGGTTTAATGGGTAATAACAAGTCACTGTTATTCGTGCTAGCACTAATAAATTTGTCTATTCCTATGATGTGTGTGAGTGATAGATTTTATGAATTTGAGAGGATGAGCTAAAGCTCTTAATGTTTTTCATATCCCTTATGGGTAGTGTACATAATTACAATATATACTTAATGAACACCTATATGAGTGTGGAGTAGGGTTGCTCCTATGAAATTGTGGCATAATTTCTAGAGCACCTATGAAATTACCGGGCACGTGCATGGCCTATTAGCGCAAAATGACGTTGCACAACAAAGAATTGTGAGGATATAGTGTGATTAATAAGACTTCTATTTTACAATAAAGAGTTATTGGGTCAAGAAGCTAAAACCTTCACCAATTACTTTGTAAAATAAGTTTTATGATTCTAGCTCTGGTTCAACTCCAAAAGACATTAGATACGAAGGATTAGACTCATAATTAACCCAACAAAATACTTTTTCTTTTTGTTTCTTTAAAAAGTCTTTTTGAAATATGTGAAGGATTGTTGGATAGTTTTGTCATGCCCCGCTTTCGGGAACCCTTCTATCCATACATTCTCTACTGCGGTTGGGCTGTGAGAAGATGCAATTACTAAAAATTCATTCATTTACAGCGGAATATTTAAAGCTTTAATTCACACTCCCAGGTGTGTGTGTGTAGATACACAAAATTAATTGTATAAATACCATGTGCTTACATATCATCCCCATAATACTGTTTACAATTCCAAGATATAACTGTGCGATACAATACATTAGATACAAAATACTCGTGTATACAAATCTTATACCTTTGCGGATTGTGGGAGCTGTTTAACACAAAAGATCTAGAGATCACCGCTCTCTTACTTCTCAGTACCTGGAGGGGAAAAATAGTGGGATGAGCAAACCACAGCTCAGTAAGGAAATGTATGCTAGCAGGTAGATATCGTACTACCTACATAGCCCGTGCATGCATAAACCAAAACCATGTTTTCATTATAAATGGAAATATCATACGAACAATGCATTTAAACACTTGTTTCTTAATAGCATTTTCGTGTAAATCAAATGTCAAACTTCCATTTAAAACATGCTCATAAATAGTGCCCTCACGGCACGAATGTGAAATTAGAGATTTATCAAAAACACGAATTCTCTTTCACTTCTCAAATCATTCTTTCTCGCAAATCTCTTTCTTTTCTGAGATTGTCTCTGTTTCTTGAATCTCTGAGACAGGCATGGAATTTTCGGCAATCAAATATCCATGACTTATGGCCATAGTCAGTGATCCCAGGCCTCACTGATCAGGTGTGCACAGGGTATCACTTCGCCTGAAGGGGGATGGGTCAGTCCTACCCTCTGGCTCATCTCAATCCACCTAATCTCCTCGTATACTCACGGTGAAGATACGTCGTGTGTCATCTACGCGATACTCGTACTCACGTGCACCCAGCACGGTACATAGTATACCAACGGGTGACTACACTATTCTACGTACGACCGTGGACCCAAGTCCATACTCCAACTCTGATGGACTTTTTATCCTTAAACCATGTCTCATATACCAAGCGAGCAAGCAGCGTGACACACAGTCAACGCAAAGCTCCAGCGCGGTACGATCTGTCGTTAAGGCCCAGCCCGTTCAAATGGCCATCGACTGGTATCCCCTTGGGTCCCAGACCCCCAGGTTTACCTCAACTCAACAAAACAGGTGCGAGCAAGGTTCTCGCACTTTTTCAAAACCCTCGTGCGAGTTAAAACTTCCGCACGGTACATCAAGGCATTAAAACGGGTGTGAGCTAGCGCTTCAACACCAAATCTCATCTCAAAACTGATAGATGGCTATTTTCTCTTTTAAAACTCAAAACACGTTTATTCATACAGCATGACTCTTCATGCTAAAACATGTAAAAGTAGCCAACCTATCATCGACATTTCTCAATCATCAATAACAATATAAAATTGAGAACATCATTGAAAACATGCATATCATGCTATTTCCTTACCCTATCCCATTTCTCAATACATATATACATCATAGCACTTTTCATACTTCCACATCATTTCATACAATTATAATATCGTACTAGTCCTAGCAATATATCTACGAAATTGCTGTAATTACGTACGAACATCTCTATAGCTAACACACAGTCCCTTACCTCGTTTTACTTGTGTGCAACTATCCGCCTTTGTGCTTCTCGCGTTCTCATCTCGACTTGCTCCGACGTATCATCCGAAACTGAAATTCATCCATCAACATTTGAGTTAATGTTTCTAACTCTTATTCAACTAAGCATTTATCAAATGCCTTAATTACACATTTTTACCCCCTTGTGGTAAATCTCACAATTTATCCCACTATCAACATGTCCAAATCATTCTCACAACATGTTCCTCCACTCAAGATATCTCATTCATCATAAACACTTCCACTCTCCACTTTCTCACACTTAACTATTTTCGAGTTATATTCATTTCATACCATTCTAGGTAGTTCTATCATGTCTATGCATACTAACCATTTCCCATATCAATATCCAAACCAATGTACTTGGGTATTTGCATTAGAAACTTACCTCATTGGATTTCCTCTTGCTCCAATTAGGATTGCCCTTTATTTCTTCAATCCATCAAATGGGAAAATGCCTCTAGACTATGTTGTTCTTCTTTTTGTTGTGAACAACTTTGTCTCTAATAGACTCTCCTTAAATCTCACTGAAAATGGCTGGATTTAAGAGTGAGAAACTAGATTTCTTTGAGTTGAAGTGAGAGGAAATGGTTTATCCCGAAATTCTGATGATCCAACTGCTCCCATTTATAGTTTTGACTTGAGGAGATCGATCTTCCTTGGGTGGAGATCGATCTGTTCCTCTAAAATCCCTCTTTTCTAAGACGTTTTAAAGGTAGGAGATCGATCTGTCGAGACTGGAGATCGATCTGCCGTCAAACAGAAGCTTAAGGAGATCGATCTGGTCTTAGGGGAGATCGATCTGCTTCCAACCCGAGAGCTAAGGAGATCGATCTGCTTCCTTTGGAGATCGATCTGTTCCCTTCCATTTCTCACATAAGGGCATTCTGGCTCTCCCAGATCGATCTCTCATCCTATGAGATCGATCTGGCCTTCACAAATTCCAGATTTCTTGCAGTTTTTTCTGCAACAACCCTTACCAAACACCCTTAATTTGGTTCCATGATCATTTCCTCATTCATTCATCTTTGAGACTTGAAAATGGGACCCATCCTCACTACATACACATTAAAACTTGTGTAGAATCTTTGTATGACCAAATATATACGATATTACTCGAATGGAAATATACACTTATGTAAATCTTTCCTTCCATTACTATACTACTCATATTCCATTTCGATCACATTCTTCTCGTGTTCAAGTTTATTTCTTCCTACTCATTCATAATGCAACTTGTACGTATAATCACAATTCTTACTACAAGTGCGTACATAATCTTATAAACTTACATTGCATATACTTCACATTACAATACATCATCTTACTTATGATTCTATTTACATTCCCATGTTCCTATATACAGCTATACATGTACGGGGTCTCACAAGTTTGGTATTTCTAAAAGGACTTATATTACACTACTTAAATAAATAGTTTCTTGAATGTTTATATACTAATGTTTTTCTATTGGCTTGTAAAGGGCAAGCAAGAAAAGAGAGCCTCACGTGCACATGAGAAATGGGTCGAAAGTCGATTTATAGATAAAATCTGGTAATTTCCCCTACGCACGAGATAGAAATGATTTAAGTCTGTTTTTACCTTTTTTATTTAATTATTGTTTGGTATTAATCCTTACTCGGAAAATTTTCTTCTGATTTACTGGTCAAACATTATCTTAATTTTCTCCTTGATTTGCTAGTCAAATATCTTGATTTTTTCCTTGATTTCTTGGTTAAATATCTTCTTGATTTTTCTTAAATTTCCTGGTTAGAGTACCTCTCTTAATTCTACAATGGTCATAAATTTCCCTACAAATACAGGGCTCGCAAAGCTTTTAGATCACAACTTCTTCACTTCTCATCTTCTCTACTTTCTATGCTTCTTCGCATTCTTATTGGTTTTCTAGCTAGGTTAATTTTCTTTATTTTTCTTGCTATTCCTATTTCGCAGGCAATCTGAGAAGAGCCTGTTGAATTCTGGGGATTACACCATTGGTGAAATAATCCTTAAAAACAGTGTGATCGCAGCATGCCTTAACTTTTATTTGCTTATTGTTCTTCATTTCTACCTCCAACACTTTATTCTAGCATCTATCTCCTCAATTCTAAATTTGCATTAACTTTCTCTCTAGTCTCAGCACACAAGATAATATCATATGCAAACATCATCCATCAAGGCACATTATCCTGAATGGATTTTATCAGCTCGTCCATTACCGTAGCGAACAATAATGGGCTTAATACCGACCCTTAATGTAATCCTACTTTGATAAGAAATTCGCTTGTTGCCCTTTATATATCCTCCCATGTGTGCTTGTATCTCTATATATGCTCTTAATTATTTCAATATATTTCACGATGACACTTTTCTTCATTAAGGATCAGAATAAAACCTCCTCAGACACTCTATAATATGCTTTCTCCAAGTCTATATAAACTATATGAAGATTTCTACCATGTACTTGAAAACGCTTTACAAATTTATCTAAGCAAGTGTATTACCTTTATACTTAATTGGTCAGACGTAAAACTAGATTGATTTTCCTATATTTCTACTTTCTTTTTCCATAATTTTATTGTGTGACTTGTTAATTTTAAGTCTTGGTATTTGGAGATAACTCTTTCCCATAATCTATTTGTAAGAACCCGAATTTACGAACATTTCGGTTGGGCTATAAGTCGATATTAGGTCAGAATAATGTTCAGTCTGATTAATTTTTTTTCTTTCCTAGTAACAAATTTAAACAAGATATGTTCACATTCCCCATACACATTTCGTATGCATTACTGTACTTATAAATATTTTTGATACAAAAAAATTTCTTACAACTGGGTATACCTTTAACACAGAAAGACACTCTACGAAACCATAGCTATTCAACATGCCTTACTAATGAAAGCGTCTAACTTACTGATGGGACTCTGTGGAGGAAAGTAGGGAGTGAGCTTAATGCACTCAGTAAGAAACTTATGTCAGCAGTAGACAACCATACTATTTACATGCTTTGATGCCAAATCATGCAGTAAAATATTCACTTTCAATTGAAACAATATCAATAAAATCGGCATTCAATCTATGCCATATCTATAAAAAAACCTCATTCAGTAAAAATCGTATTCGATACAGTACGGTAAAATTCGTTCAGTTCAGTAAACAGCGCAGTAATTCTATTTCAGTTCAGTATAGTCCAAAATGATTTAGTAGAGTCAAAACAGTGCAGCAGTTCAATATGGTAAAATAGTTCAGTTCAGTATGATAAATCATTCAATTCAGATTAATCAAAATACGATCGTCAAATATCAGTAAACAATATCAATAGAGACTAGGCAGGTGAATTTGGTAACAGTAGGATTCAGTCAAAAATAGTACAGTCGATATATGACCATAGTCAATGACCCCGCGCCTCACGACCCAGGTGTGCGCGAGCATCATACGCCTCAGGGGGGATGGGTTAGTCCAGCCCGTTGGCCAATCAATACAGTACAATTCAGTTTAGTTCAGTTTAGTAGTTCCAAGACTCATGTAAGACCGTATTTTTGGATGTAAACTTTATGAAATCATGAGTATGGTGATGTAATTGCAATGTAAGCATAAGTGGTGTATGTCCATAGAATCAATGTACATACCTGTGATATGTGTTTTTAATGTACATACAAGTTTCATTGTGTATGAATATGAAGAAATGAGCTTTTATAAGTGATGAATGTGATTGGAGCTCAAAATGAGTAGCGTGGTAAATGGAAGGAAGTTGCATGAATCTAAATACTTCCATTTGGATTTATATTGTATACCTTTGGTTATACAATGAACACACGCAAGTTTTAATATGTATAAAACTTGAATGGATGCTATTTTCAAGTCATAAATGTGGTAGAATGAGAAAATGACTATGACAGCAAATTGAGGATGTTTTGTGTGAAGTTACTACAGAAAACTACAACAAATCTGGAAAATATGAAGGCCAGATAGATCTCATAGAATGAGAGATCGATCTGGAAGAGCTAGAATGCTCTTATTTGAGCAATGAAATAGAGCAGATCGATCTCCAATGGGGCCAGATTGATCACCTTAGCTCTCCGGTTGGATCAGATCGATCTCAAGCTTCGACAGATTGATCTCATGCTTGAAAGTGCTATGAAAAAGAGGGATTTAAGGGGACCAGATTGATCTCTTCCTAGTGCAGATCGATCTCATCAAGCAATTTCTATAAATAGGAGCAGTGAAATCTGTATTTTTTTGAGACAAAACCTTTCCTTTCCATTTTTCCACCCAAAACCTAGATTTTATCTCTCTAAAATTAGCCATTTTCAGTAAGAATTGAAGGGAAGCTATTAGATACAAAGTTGTTCATCTTAAAGAAGAGAACAACATAGTTGGGAATCAAAACCTCATTGTTGGAATTGAAGGAGTAAGGAACGTTTCCCTTTGGACCAAGAAGAGAAACTAGATTTGGTAAGTTTCTAATACTCCAGCCCAAGCACATTTGTCTATTTAATTGATTTTGGAGTTGATTGGTATGTATATTGATGGTTGAAACTACCTAGGATGACATGGAATTAATGTGACCTAGAAAATGGAATGAGTCTAGTGTGAGAAGAGTGATTTGGGTATGTTGATGATTTATGGATTATGTTAAGTTGTTATTGGAGTAATATGGATTAATTGAGTTAGTTAAATGGAGTTGCATTATGAGTTTGGGGAAAATTATGGAAAGTGAGCATGTAAATGCTTAATAAATGCCATAGTGAAGAAATCAATGAAATATGAACACTATGAGCTTAAGATCAATTGAATATCGATTTGGAATGAGTTAATGGACCTAAAAGAATCCATAGACTCGAGTCATGGGTAGAGTAATGAAACGAGACCTCATAAGCGTTAATAGAGACTATAGGTCGAATCAACTATAGTAAACGTAAGAGTTGGATTATAATGGGCTAAAATGTTGTGAAATACGTTTATGTGCAGTTCCAAAGAGTTCATTGGAAATGAATCAAACCGCACGAGTAAGTAGCTTTAAGGAAGTGGAATCACGCATCGCGATTCCAGGTAAGGGAATTCTGTAAGTATATAGAGGTAGCTGCTCGTATTTTGTGGGTATATAGGGCTTTGGAAATATGCTTGAGTTTATAGAAATGTGTTTGATGATGTATGGAAGTAACTATGAGTATTTGTATGAGATTTGGTTGTTGAAATGGCATTATAAAGAAATGGGAAAGTAAGGCTAATAATTGCATAAATCACGTGTTTTGAATGTTTTCACAAAACATCTTGCTTTGTTTTAAGTAGATTGATCGATAGACTGGCAAATGTTTGAATGATGTTGTGTAATAGCACATGTGAGGTGCTAAATGTGTTTTGAGATTGGTTTTTGAATGTTTATGATCTGCCTATCATGTTTATGTGAATTAAACTGTGCTAGAGCCTAGCTCGCATTGGATACTGATGTTTTCATATGTTTGAAATGTGCTGGAGCTTAGCTCGCACTTTAATTTGAATTGTGGTGATGAGTTATAAATCGTACTTGAGCTTTTGCTCGTATGTGGATTTCTTATGCATATAATTGTACAGGAGCTATGCTTGTACGTGGTTTTCTTCATGTTTTATGCATAAATGTCGTACTAGAGCGTTGCTCGTACGAAGTGATTTGTTTATGAAGCATGAATTCGCGCTAGAGCATAGCTCGCGCAGGTTTTCACACTGTGGTATGTATGATGTCGTGGTGAGGGTAACACGGATTGGTGTTCAGAGAACCCAACAGGCCTAACAGACCTCTTGAGTGGGGTGAGGGTAAGGGGCTAGAACCTGGTACTAATCCATTCAGAAAACCCAATAGGCCTAACAGACCTCTTGAGTGGGGTGAGGGTGAGAGGCTAGGACTTGAATCAAGGAACTCAATAGGGGCGAGCAAGGCCATGAAGGGCTAGGACCTGGTATTAAGAGTACCCCACGTGCACTTGAGACTATAAAGGTTACACTTGGTGTGGGGTAGATAAGACCTATAGCAGGCACCCCCAACCATGATATGGCTCCGCAGAGTATGATGTACTGTGTATATCACATGGAGTAAGATATACCGCTTGGTGGTTACGTGATTTGAAAAGTCTGGCGGAGAACTAACCCACCTTCGTTCCAACATGATACCCCGTGCACCGGGCTCTGTGTGGTCTGGGATGATTTATGACATAGTTGGCCAACATAGTCAATTGAGATATAGTCACCTGCTCCTTACTTATTACATAATACCACATGTTCTTAATACTTGAGTGTGACTTTGATTGTCCATGGTAGACCCGAGGGAGGGGTCGAGCCTTGTGGACTTGATTTGTGAAATGATAATGAGGTTTGTGATTGAGAATTGACTTCGATGGGATTTTACGTATTTGAGAAAGAGATGTGATTTAAAAATGAGGTTTGTTAAATGAATTACCCTTTTATGAGTTTAATGAGAATGAGCATGAGATGTTTTCACATGTTGATATTCCATGTTTTATATGCCAATTTTACATGATTTTGATACATGATATATATGTATACTCATATGGCATAGTTTTATTCCTCATGCTCCTATTATAAATGATTTATGCATAACACTATCAGCATGTAGATAGAGTAGTTATCTACCGTGCTTGCATTATTACCTTACTGAGCGTGTGGTTGCTCATCCCTCTCTACTTTCCCCCTCTACAGAGCGTACATAGCAGCCCAGTGAGGACTGAGGCGTGGTATTTTAGACAACCGCTGCCATCCATTGCTAAGAGGTATACACATGAAGATTCTTTTTATATCTAAACAATTGTAAAAGCACAATAGTCATTTTGTATCTTAATGTGGGGGATGTAAAAGTTAGAAAATGTGTCATGTAACTTAACTGGAAATGAATGACACTTCTTTCGATTTAATTGAGAATGAATGTTGAGTGGTGATTATTACTGACTCACAGCCCAACTGTGTAGTGGTAAAGTTGTTCACGACCGGGTGATGGAAATGGAAAAAATGCAAAAAATCTGTAGGGATTTTTGGACGAATTTGATAAAAAGAAGTCGTAACAAAGATTGGTATCAAAGCTGTGTTGATCTGATGTGAGTCGATAATAAAACGTAGGAAAAGTACATCATCATATTACTGTGCTTTTTTTTAGATATAACTGTGTATACCATGATGGATTGAGCTTAATAAATGATTATTAATACAGGAAGTTAGGCGATATGCCTGTTACCTGCCGAGGTAGAGTGGCGGGAGCACTTGCTAGAGGCCGTAGAGGTAGGCTTGAGAGCCGTGCGGAGCCACAGACTGATCAGGCTCCACAGGACCCTGCTGAGAGAGTAGGAGATACAGAGGCACGTTTCGCTATTATAGAGTGGAGTATTGAGAACCTGGTGAAGATAGTCACGCAGGCATTGGGTGCTAGTGATAGGCGAGGTCCCGCAACACAGCCTACGACTGGACAGGCAGCCACAGAGTCGGAGAGACCTCAGACTGCAGAGATAGCTACAGTTACACCACCTACAGTCCAGGATACAGCTTCTCCTATCGCTCCACAACATAACGGTAGTGAGTTGGGTTATAACTGCTAGTTGAGCAGATTGTAAGAGTTCTAAGGGTTGAAATCCCCAGTGTTCAGAGGGGTGAAGGACCCAGTGGTTACAGAAGATTGGGTGTACGAGATGAAGAAACTGTATAGGTTCTTCAGGTGCACTTCAGTTGAGAAGGTAGCCTTTGCCATGTTTATGCTAAAAGGCGAGGCCGAACACTGGTGGAGATCCTCTGAGACTGTTTTAAGGACCAGACACCCCAAGATCACTTGGGAGGTATTTTTTGAGGCCTTCAGGAGACAGTACATCCCAACCACTACACCGAGGAAATTTGGAATGGAATTTATGAACCTGGCTCAAGGAAACCAAACTGTGGACGAGTATGATTCCAAGTTCATGTCTTTGGGGAGATATGACTCAGACACCATGGATAGTGAGGCCCGAAAGATTTAGAAATTCAATGATGGATTGAGGTTGGCCATCCGAACTAAGCTAGCCCCATTTGACATACAGACTTATGAGGAGGCAGTACACAAGGCTCAATTATTCGAGCAAGATTTTGAACGGAATGCCTTCGAGCTGGGAAAGTTTAGTGTCTGGAGAGAAAGAGATCAAAAGAGATCCGAGATGGATAGAGTGGCTAAGAGGGGAGACCAGAGGTTTTTTGTGAAGAGACCTAAGATCGAGGAGGTATAGGAGAGAGCTGCTAGACCTCACATGTACCCGACTTTGACTGCACCGAGGGGTATGGTTATTGAAGGACCATGACCTACTATTGACTAGTGTAGGAGATGTGGGAGATACCATGGGATTAGACCATGTCAGATACCCCCTGTATCATGTTTTAGGTGTGGAAGGCCCAGACATATTTTGAGGTACTGCATTGAGATAAATGAGACTGCCCCACAAAAGGGCAAGGAGCTAGAGAGAGCTCCAGTTGAGACAGCTGCCCCTAGGAGGAGGGCTACAGTTGAGGAAAAAGGGAAGCAGACGGCGGGTGTGAGCAGAGGAAGAGTACATGCATTGGATCAGGATACTGTAGATGCTTCGATGGATGTGATTAAAGGTACCATCCTAATCTTTGGTTTAGAAGCATTGGTATTATTTGATCCTGGTGCCACACATTCCTTCATATCACCTTCCTTTCCACGTAAATTATTGAAGCATGTGAAACCTACATTATTGGATAAAATGATGATGATTTTCGCACCCATGAATGATAGTCAATTGACTGAGCATGTATGTAGGGATTGTAAACTGATGATAGAGGGAAAGGAAATGACAGCCAATTTAATTTTATTAAATATGAATGATTTTGATGTAATTTTG
The DNA here is from genome assembly GCA_033439115.1 of Firmiana major. NCBI lineage: Eukaryota > Viridiplantae > Streptophyta > Magnoliopsida > Malvales > Malvaceae > Firmiana > Firmiana major. Next base: position 8,020,767 of record CM065912.1, read on the forward strand.
GAAATGGATTGGTTGGTGGCCAATCGAGTTGTTATGGATTGTCATGCTAAAACCTTGATTATTTCGAGATAGGAAACCATGTTGTAAGATTTATGAAATAAAATGAAATCACATGATTATGATGAATGAAATGAGTATGATTTAATTTTTAATGCTTGAGAGATGAATGTACTGTTTATTTTGAATATGGATGTGATGACTTGTGATACTAACGGTGGAAAGAATGATGTGAAGGGTTCATTGACTACGTGTCGATATAGATGAGGCACACCCAAAATTGAGGGACATACCCGTAATTACAGATCACCCTGATGTTTTTTTGGACGAATTACCAAGACTACCACCTGAAAGGGAAATGGAATTTTGCATAGAGTTAGTGCATGGTACCGAGTCATATCGAAACCACCGTATAAGATGGCTCCTATTGAGTTGGAAGAGTTAAAGAAACAGTTGCAAGAATTGCTAGATAAGGGGTTCATTAGGCAGAGTGTCTCACCTGGGGAGCTCCGATTCTATTTGTAAGGAAGAAGGATAGAAGCCTCTGACTGTATAGACTACCGGTTGTTGAATAAGGCCACCATTAAGAACAAGAATCCCCTTCCACGCATAGATGATTTATTGGATCAACTCCAATGAGCCTAAGTATTTTCAAAGATAGATCTGCGGTTAAGGTACCATCAGTTGAGGATCATGAGTGGGGATATACCTAAGACAGTATTTTGTACCCGTTATGCCACTACGAGTTCTTGGTGATGCCATTTGGATTGACGAATGCCCCCACAACATTTATGACATTGATGAATGATATGTTTAAGCCATACCTGGATAAGTTTGTGATTGTATTCATTGATGACATATTGGTTTATTCCAAGTCCAAGGAAGATCATGAGAAGTACTTGAGAGTAGTTCTGTAGACCCTCCGAAAGAAAAAGTTGTATGCCAAGCTCAGCAAGTGTAACTTTTGGTTAGAGCAAATCTCATTTTTGGGCCATGTTGTGTCGAAGGATGGGGTATCAGTAGATCCATCCAAGATAGAGGCAGTTATACAGTGGGAACAACCCAAGACAGTTACTGAGATTAGAAGTTTTTTGGGATTGGCAGGTTATTTTCAAAGATTTGTATGAGGTTTCTCCAGATTAGCTGCTCCATTGACACGCCTCATGTAGAAGGATGTTAAGTTTGTGTCGGATGAGGCATGTGAGAGGAGTTTTGAGGAACTTAATCATTGATTGGCCACTGCTCCAGTTCTCACTATTCCTATAAGCTCAGGAGGTTTCTCGATGTATATGGATGCATCATACCAAGGACTGGGTTGTGTACTTATGCAGGATGGGAAGGTAGTTGCCTATAGATCTAAAAAGTTGAAATATCACGAGAGGAACTACCCGACACATGATTTGGAGGTGGCGGTTGTGGTGTTTGCTTTAAAAATATAGCGCCATTATCTCTATGGTGAGAAATTTTAGGTGTTCACAGATCATAAGAGCGTTAAGTACTTGTTCTCGTAGAAAGAACTAAATATGAGACAGATGAGATAGCTCGAACTCCTGAAGGACTATCATTGTGAAATTATGTACCACCCGGGTAAGGCAAATGTAGTTGTCGATGCTTTGAGCAGGAAGAACCTTAGGTTGGTGTCTTATATGATGGTACAGGAGCATGAATTGTTGGAACACTTTGTGAACCCCAGTTTGGATGTAACCCCACCTGGATCGAAGAAATTGGATATCATGGCTAGTATGAGATTAGAGCCAGAGTTGATTGGTCGTATTCGGCAGGCCCAGCAGAGCGATCGACGGTGCATTGATTGGCTGAGGCAGATACAAACCGGTGTGGGTAGTGATTTTGAGCTGAGTACAAATGACTTATTGAGGTTCAGGGGCAGAGTATGTGGTCCCGAGGATCTTGAGATTAAAAGGCTGATTTTATCAGAGGCTCACTCATCGAAGTATACGATACATCCGGGGAGTACTAAGATGTATCAAAACCTTCAGAAGGTTTATTGGTGGTCTGAAATGAAAAGAGACATTGCTGAGTATGTCGTTAAGTGTCTCGTTTGTCAGCAAGTGAAGGTAGAATATCAAAAGCTTGCAGGATTATTGCAGCCTCTATCGATATCGACTTGGAAGTGGGAGCATGTCACCATGGATTTTGTGATGAGATTGTCGAGGACCCGCAGAGGTCATGATACCATATGGGTTATTGTGGACCGGTTGACTAAGTCTACCCATTTCTTAGTTATGAGAGCTACCGATACACTAAGTCAGTTGGCAAACTTGTATATTCGAGAGATAGTATGGCTACATGGTGTTCCAGTGAATGTTGTTTCTAATAGGGATGCCCGTTTCACTTCCCATTTCTGGGAACATTTTCAGGAAGCGCTAAGGACCCGATTGAGTTTTAGCACCACTTTTCATCCTCAGACAGATGGGCAGTCAGAGAGGACTATACAGACCCTGGAGAATATGTTGAGAGCGTGCATGCTGGATTTTAGAGGCTTCTGGGATGATCACCTATAGTTAGCCAAGTTCGCCTATAATAACAGTTATCATACGAGTATCGGAATGGCACCCTATAAGGCACTGTATGGATGCAGATATCGATCCTCCATTGGATGGGAAGAGGTTGGTGATAGACAGATTTTTACTCCGGACTTAGTGCAGTAAGCATCTGAGGACGTCCAATTGATATGTGAGAGATTACAGATAACTTAGAGCCGACAAAAGAGTTATGCTGACAAGAGATGGAGACCAGTAGAGTTTGATGTGGGTGAGTCGGTGTTCTTGAAAGTTTCACCTTCGAAGGGTATTATGAGATTTGGTAAAAAGGACAAGCTGAGTCTTAGATATGTCGGACCCTTCGAGATTTTAGAGAGAGCGGGAGATAAGGCGTATAGGTTGGCATTGCCACTATACTTGGCAAATGTTCATAACATCTTCCACGTCTCAATGCTCTAGAAGTATCACCCAGACCCGGCACATGTGATAAGATATGAGCCGCTGGAGCTCAATGAGAGTATGACATATGTTGAGAAGTCGATTCGAATATTGGACAGAAAAGAAAAAGTGTTGCAGAATAAGACAATTCCCTTAGTGAAAGTTCTTTGGCAACATCACACGGCGGAAGAGGCCACATGGGAATTGGAGAACTTGATACGGGAGAAGTACCCCTAACTTTTTGAAGAGTAACTTAGTTTTAATATGGAGGACCAAATTCCTTGAAGGAGGGGAGGAATGTAAGACCTGTATTTTTGGATGTAAACTTTATGAAATCATGAGTATGGTGATGTAATTGCAATGTAAGCATAAGTGGTGTAAGTCCATAGAATCAATGTACATACTTGTGATATGAGTTTGTAATATACATACAAGTTTCATTATGTATTAATATGAAGAAATGAGCTTTTATAAGTGATGAATGTGATTGGAGCTCAAAATGAGTAGTGTGGTAAATGGGAGGAAGCTAAATACCTTTGGTTATACAATGAATACACACAAGTTTTAATATGTATAAAGCTTAAATGGATGCCATTTTCAAGTCATAAAGGTGGTTGAATGAGAAAATGACTATAGCAGCAAATTGAGGACGTTATGTGTGAAGTTACTACAGAAAACTGCAGCACATCTGGAAAATATGAAGGCCAGATCGATCTCATAGGATGAGAGATCAATCTGGAAGAGCCAGAATGCTCTTATTTGAGCAATGGAATAAAGCAGATTGATCTCCAATGGGGCCAGATCGATCTCCTAAACATTCTGTAATGAAAAGATCGATCCTCAAGCATACAAATCGATCTCCTTGGCTCTCTGGTTGGAGCAGATCGATCTCAAGCTTCGATAGATCGATCTCATGCTTGAAAATATCATGAAAAAAAGGGATTTAAGGGGACCGGATTGATCTCTTCCTAGTGCAGATCAATCTCATCAAGCAATTTCTGTAAATAGGAGCAGTGAAATTTGCACTTTTCCAAGACAGAACCTTTCATTTCCATTTTCCACCCAAAACCTAGATTTTATCTCTCTAAAATCAGTCATTTCCAGTAAGAATTGAAGGGGAGTTATTAGATACAAAGTTGTTCATCTTAAAGAAGAGAACAACATAGTTAGGAATCAAAACCTCATTGTTGGTATTGAAAGAGTAAGGAACATTTCCCTTTGGAGCAAGAAGAGAAACTAGATTTGTTAAGTTTCTAATACTCCAGCCTAAGTACATTTGTCTATTTAATTCATTTTGGAGTTGATTGATTTGTATATTGATGGTTGAAACTACCTAGGATGAAATGGAATTAATGTGACCTGGAAAATGGAATGAGTCTAGTGTGCCAAAGTGTGATTTGGGTATGTTGATGATTTATGGATTATGTTAAACTGTTATTGGAGTAATGTGGATGAATTGAGTTAGTTAAATGGAGTTGCATTATGAGTTTGGGGAAAATTATGGAAAATGAGTATGTAAATACTTGATAAATGCCACAGTGAAGAAATTAATGAAATATGAACACTATGAGCTTAAGATCAATTTAATATCGATTTGGAATGAGTTAATAGGCCTAAAAGAATCCATAGACTCGAGTCATGGGTAGAGTAATGAAACGAAGCCTCATAAGCGTTAATAAAGACTATAGGTCTAATCGACTATAGTAAATGCAAGAGTTGGATTATAATGGGCTAAAATGTTGTGAAATACGTTTATGTGTAGTTCCGGAGAGTTCGTTGGAGACGAATCGAACCACACAAGTAAGCAGCTTTAAGGAAGTGGAATCACGCGTCGTGATTCCAGGTAAGGGAATTCTATAAGTATATAGAGGTAGCTGCTCGTATTTTATGGATATATAGGGCTTCGAAAATGTGCATGAGTTTATAGAAATGTGTTTGATGATGTATGGAAGAAACTATGAGTATTTGTATGAGATTTGGTTGTTGAAATGGTATTATAAAGAAATGGGATAGTAAGGCTAATAATTGCATAAATCACGTGTTTTGAATGTTTTCACAAAACATCTTGCTTTGTTTTATGCAGATTGACTGATAGGCTGGCAAATGTTTGAATGATGTTGTGTAATAGCACATGTGAGGTGTTAAATGTGCTTTGAGATTGGTTTTTGAATGTTTATGAGCCACCTATCATGTTTATGTGAATTAAACCGTGCTGGAGCCTAGCTCGCACTGGATACTGATGTTTTCATATGATTGAAATGTGCTGGAGCTTAGCTTGTACTTTAATTTGAATTGTGGTGATGAGTTATAAACCGTACTGGAGCTTTTGCTCGTACGTGGATTTCAAGTGGATTTCTTATGCATATAACCATACTGGAGCTATGCTCGTACGTGGTTTTCTTCATGTTTTATGCATAAATGTCATACTAGAGCGTTGCTCGTACGAAGTGATTTGTTTATGAAGCATGAATTCACTCTAGAGCGTAGCTCGCGTAGGTTTTCACACTGTGGTATGTATGATACCATGGTGAGGGTAATATGGATTGGTGTTCGGGGAACCCAACAGGCCTAACAGACCTCTTGAGTGGGGTGAGGGTGAGGGGCTAGGACCTGGTAGTAATCCATTCAGGGAACCCAATAGGCCTAACAGACCTTTTGAGTGGGGTGATGGTGAGGGGCTAGGACTTGAATCAAGGAACCCAACAGGGACGAGCAAGGCCATGAGGGGCTAGGACCTGGTATTAAGAGTACTCCCACGTGCACTTGAGACTATAGAAGTTACACTTGGTGTGGGGTAGATAAGACCTATGGTAGGCACCCCCAACCATGATATGGGTTCACGGAGTACGATATACTGTGTATATCACGTGGAGTACGATGTACCGCGTGGTAGTTATGTGATTTGAAAAGTCTGGCGGAGAACTAACCCACCTTCGTTCCAGCATGATACCCCGGACACCGAGATCCGTGTAGTCTGGGATGATTTATGACATAGTTAGCCAACATAGTCAATTGAGATATAATGACTTGTTTCCTTACTTATTACATAATACCACATGGTCTTAATACTTGAGTGTGACTTTGACTGTCCAGGGTAGACCCGAGGGAGGGGTCGAGCCTTGTGGACTTGATTTGTGAAATGATAATGAGATTTGTGATTGAGAATTGACTTCGATGGGATTTTACGTATTTGAGAAAGAGATGTGATTTAAAAATGAGGTTTCTTAAATGAATTGCCCTTTATATGAGTTTAATGAGAATGAGCATGAGATGTTTTCACATGTTGATATTCCATGTTTTCTATGCCAATTTTACATGATTTTGATACATGATATATATGTATACTCATATGGCATAGTTTTATTCCTCATGCTCCTATTATAAATGATTTATGCATAACACTATCAGCATGTAGATAGAGTAGTTATCTACCCTGCTTGCATTATTGTCTTACTGAGAGTGTGGTTGCTCATCCCTCTCTCCTTTCCCCCTCTACAGAGCGTACATAGCAGCCCAGTGAGGACAGAGGCGTGGTATTTTGGACATCCGCTGCCATCCATTGCTAAGAGGTATACATATGAAGATTCTTTTTGTATCTAAACAATTGTAAAAGCACAGTAGTCATTTTGTATCGTAATGTGGGGGATGTAAAAGTTAAAAAATGTGTCATGTATAACTTAACTGGAAATGAATGACACTTCTTTCAATTTATTGAGAATGAATGTTGAGCAGTGATTATTACTGACTTACAGCCCAATTATGTAGTAGTAAAGTTATTCATGACTAGGTGATGGAAATGGAAAAATGCGAAAAATTTGTAGGGATTTTTAGACGAATTGGATAAAAAGAGGTCGTGACAACTCAATACACGATGCAACGTACTCCAGTGCATCCATATGGTACAGCATGCCTTGTGGACTCCGATACAGTACAATAAGACGGAGGGTACCGATAGTCTCAAGGATTTACCACCCAGCATCAATATCAACCGACACCTTAGTCTCAAAATCCTGTGTGAGCAGGTCAGTGCAAGATCACACAGCAATACACGATGGCTCCAACACGGTTTTTCTAATAAATCATATAAAAAATCCAGTGCGAGTAATTCAGTGTGACACACAATCTATATGAGGTTCTAGCACTGTTTCATATCGAAAATCAGATAGGTGGTTCAATTCTTTCAAAAATGATATAAAAATCAATATTCAGTACATAAACAGTGCACAAACGATATTTGAGTGGAGATTTCCCGGGAGGTCACCCGTCATGAAATTTCTCCCACTCAAGCAAACTTAACTTCTTAAAATGTGCTATTTCATACAAATAGTAAAAACAACAACCAACCTATCCATATACCGTTAGAAATAGTATTTCAACGATGAAAACACTGAAACATGCAATTTATGCAATTATGAATTTTTTTCAAGATTTTTCAGTTCAGTTAAATCTATACGTAGGGGTAATATTGGGTTTTCAATCTCTACGGTATCTATTTCGCTACTTGAAATCATAAAATACGTACAGTTATCTCTAAAACTTGCATAAATTCTTAGGATAGGCTAGATTTCATAATTTTAAAGTAGGATTATAGGGTAGCCGATTTAATAGAGTAGCCTAGATTAAAATCCTCTTATCTATTGTTTTTATTAAAATGGCTTGATTTAAATTCTGTCATAGTATGCAGTTATTGATTTATGAGCTAATATTTTTACATGATAGTAGCATGTGCGTGTGATGCATTACAATATTGTTTGTAACTCCATGATGATTTATGATTTTGAAGATGTTGCATGGGCACTATTTGTAACTGTATTTTTGAAGTAAGCATGAGTTTGCACGATTTATATACATGCTGATTTTTTTATACAGTTGATAAATGTTTTATTTTCGATGAGTGGTTTTTTCCCAATTTTTGATATAATGATTTGGGATGAATTGTTGGATTTTTAAAGTGTACCCATCGAGGGATTTTTTTGAGTCTGTTGGCAACCCGGTTTATGCCTGTGTGGCAGTCATGTCCGTGAGAGCCATCTCTAGCACCCGGTAGGAGGTTCTGTGTGATTGCCCTACGGTGCCAAGTGCTTCACGGGGATGCCTTTGTGGCATCGAGTTGTTATCGTGAGAGCCATCTCTAGTACCCAGTAGGAGGTTCTGTGCGATTGCCCTATGGTGCCAAGTGCTTCACGGGGATGTCTTCGTGACATCAAGTATTTTATTGCTACCTAATACTGTGAGACCCTGAGCCCGTCTACAGTACCCTAGTCCGGAACCTGCTCAGTTAGGATAGGGCGGTAGTCACTATGGCCATATGTGTATTTATTTTGCATTGATATTGGTGAGGTTATTGAATATTGGATCCATGACTGGTTTGGGTTATTGCCACTTACTCGTATTATTGTATCGAATGCTTTAAGTATGCCCATGCATGTATTTAAATAAATTGCCCTTTGACTATGGTCTCGGTTTTGTGGACTTATAATTTCTCTTTGAAAAATCTGATTTTTGACTAATGATACATTGATTTTCAAATATATAAACTTGTTTAAACCGAAGCAAGTTCAGTATTGTTTATTCGATATATGCATGATATTTTATGTAATTATCTCGTTACAAACCTTCTGTAATACCCGGCTAATCCAAGAAAACTTCGTATCTCCGTCACTATCTTTGGTCTCTCCAGTTCACTATAGCTTCCACTTTGGATGGGTCAATAGATACTCCATCCTTGTCCACTACATGGCCCAGAAAACCAATTTGCTTCATCCAGAATTCACATTTGTCCAACTTAGCATACAATTTCCTTTCTCTAAGTGTTTGAAGGACTATGTATAGGTGTCGTTCATGTTCTTCCGGAGAACGAGAATATATTAAGATGTCGTCTATGAATACAATCACGAACTTATCCAAATACTCTTTGAAAACTTCGTTCATCAAGTTCATGAATGCTGCTGGGGCATTCGTCAAGCCGAATGGCATGACCAGAAATTCGTAATGCCCATAACGATTTCGGAATGCTGTCTTGGGAATGTCCTCACCTCTAACTTTCAGCTGGTGATATCCCGACCTTAGGTCTATTCTCGAGAACACTTTGGCACCCTTCAACTGATCGAACAAGTCATCGATCCTCGGCAGCGGGTACCGGGTCTTGACCGTAGCCTTATTAAGCATTCGGTAATCAATGCACAACCTCAAGCTACCATCCTTCTTCTTCACAAAGAGCACGGGTGCACCCCAAGGTGACACACTCGGACGTATGAATCCTTTATCCAGTAGTTCTTGGAGTTGTTTCTTCAATTCCTCCTACTCCATAGGTGCCAACCTATAGGGGGTTTGGATAAAGGTTCGGTTCCAGGCACCAAGTTAATGGTAAACTCCAACACTCTATCGGGAGGTAATCCTGGCAACTCTTCGGGAAAAACATCAGGGAATTCCTTGACTATCGAGATATCCTGAATGCTGGGCTTCAGCTTCTCATTACATTCCACGAAAGCTATAAAACCTTCATCATTTAAAATCAACTATCAAGACCACAAATAAATCAACCAAAAATTTACCTGTTATTCATTTATCTCCAAAAGTTACTACACACTTTTCGGGTAAGTACAAAGTCATCACCTTTCTAAAACAGTCTAAATTAACTCTATGGGTTGCTAACCAATCCATTCCTAGTATCACATCAAAGTCCAACATATCTAGCAGAATCAAGTTAGCTAGAACTACCTTATCGCCTATCTTTAACTCACAGTTCCTATATACTACCTCAGTCATTTGCGATTCTTTCATAGGTGTTTTTACACGAAGTAAATAATCTAAAGGCTCAGGCTCTATCGGTAACTTCCTAGCAAATGTGGGTGATACAAAAGAGTGAGTTGATCCAGAATCTATTAACACAAAAGCTTTAACATTTGAGATAAAAAGGTTACCCTTCACCACGGATGTTGAGGCATCTGCAGCTTCCTTATCCAACGTGAACACTCGCCCCTGACCAATGACTTTCTTGCCCTTGTCCACAGGAGCTGGTGGTGGTGGAGGAATCGTTCGTACTGGCTGGGCTGGTGGGGTTCTCAGCTTAGGACAATCTCTCTTCATATGCCCTACTTCTCCACACTGGAAGCATGTACCATAAATCTGACGGCAAGGTTGGTTGGCATAATGTCTCTTCCCACATCGGTTACACGTGGGGATCTGATAAGGAACTGGAGCATTCTGAGCAGGATAAGGCTTCGGCCTAGTCACCATGGCTTGAGAAGCTCCGACCCTCTACTTCTTGTTCTGCCATCTGTTCTGAAAAGGTCTCCGATCATCAATCCTCTTACCATGGCTCCTCAATCGTGATTGAAACTCAGTTTGAGATAAGTTCATATCGTGCTCAACAAACTGTGCCCTCTGGATAGCCTCAGCATATGTCTTTATATTTAGAGGAGCTAGCTTGCTTCTGATTGCCGGCCTCAGTCCATGAATAAACTTGGCAGTCTTCTTCAGCTCGTTCCTTGCAATATCGGGCTCATATCGAAGCAGTGCAGTGAATCTCGACTCGTACTGATCCACTGTTATATTTCCATGTACCAAGCTCAGAAACTCTGCCTCTTTCTTCATTCTTGCACACTCCGAAATATACTGATTATTGAAAGCTTCAAGGAACGTCTCCTATGAGATCTCAGTGTGCCTAGCCAACAGAACTGTCTCGACAGAAGTCCACTACCTCTCTGCTTCTCCCTCTAGCATATAGGTAGCCAATGCCACCTTATCCGAGCTACTGTAGTTCATAATCCTGAAAATCTTCTCTAACTTTTGAACCCACTTCTCAGCTGCATCTGGATCCTTTTCTCCCTTAAATACAGGCGGGTTCATCTTTTGGAACTGTCTGACCCGCTCCAAGTTCCTTTCAACCGAATCCTGTACTGGCGGATGTACTACCGATGGCTGGGGTGGAGGTACGAGTTCCTGGGGTACGGGTGGTGGTTATGGCTCTGGAGGTGGAGGAGCTTGCGGTGCATTTGCGGCATTAGCGAAATTCGTCATAAACTGAGTTATGGTGGCAGACATCTCTGCCATAGACCGCTCGAGTCTCTCTATCCTGGAGTTCGGACACTCTGGCTGTGGGGAAGGTACCGGAGGCGGTTGGGCTCACCTACCACGGCCCCTTACTCGTCTCCCACTCATACTGACTTGCAAATCCTATACCAATGACCCAAACAAGGTTAATAACATCGAAAGTATATGTGAACATATATATATATACATTTCAGACATACACGGTTGTGAGATGTACTTCGAGACTAACTATCCTACACCGACACGACCTATGACAAGCCCGCTCTGATACCAAAAAGATTTGTCACGCCCCGTGACCTAACCTCAAACTAGTCACGCAATGTTAAGCGGAATTGTATTTAAATGTAACTTAAATATTTCTATGCGGATCGTTTTACTTGTCGTTTGTGCCCGATGTAGGTATCATTCTACTCTTTATTATATTTTTATGCGTGATAAATTTCTAATCTTAACTTACAATATTAAAGATTTCGATTTATTTTTCTATTTAGGCAGCATGACGACAATATATAATTTAGTCCTTCATACTCAGTACAACATATTTATCACAAGTTCTCAACATCAAATATATTAACCCTGGGTTTCAATCATACATCATATAATCCCCTAATCCGACATAATAGTTAATGTCATATAGCATGCCCTGTCGTTCATCCATTTTATACCGAAAAGAAGAAACCTAAAGTAATACTTAATAGTCATGCTTAAACGTCTTTCAACTAGTACATCTCATAAATACAACCGTGCGTACATATCTGAAATAAAATGCATATATATAAATATATATCGTCCGTCGCATAATACCTTGAAAATACCAAAATCAGCTCACTAGGCTAAAGGAGACAGCTAGAGCGTGACGCTCGCCCCAAAATACTAATCTGAAAAATGTTGGAAAAAGAGGGGTGAGTAACCACACGCTCAGTAAGAAGCCTACATAACCGAAGCTAGCAAAACACGATGCAACACGCCATGCAATGGTAAACCGAGATAATTACGTAAAATATCATGCATATATCGAATAAACAATACTGAACATGCTTTGGTTTAAACAAGTTTATATATTTGAAAATCAATGTATCATTAGTCAAAAATCAGATGTTTCAAAGAGAAATTATAAGTCCACAAAACCGAGACCATAGTCAAAGGGCAATTTATTTAAATACATGCATGGGCATACTTAAAGCATTCGATACAATAATACGAGTATGTGGCAATAACCCAAACCAGTTATGGATCCAATATTCAATAACCTCACCAATATTAATGCAAAATAAATACACATATGGCCATAGTGACTACCGCCCTATCCTAACTGAGCAGGTTCCGGACTAGGGTACTGTAGACGGGCTCAGGGTCTCACAGTATTAGGTAGCAATAAAATACTTGATGTCACGAAGACATCCCCGTGAAGCACTTGGCACCGTAGGGCAATCACACAGAACCTCCTACCGGGTGCTAGAGATGGCTCTCACGATAACAACTCGATGCCACAAAGGCATCCCCGTGAAGCACTTGGCATCGTAGGGCAATCACACAGAACCTCCTATCGGGTGCTAGAGATGGCTCTCACGGAAATGACTGCCACACAGGCATAAACCGGGTTGCCAACAGACTTAAAATCCCTCGATGGGTACACGTTAAAATTAAATAATTCATCCCAAATCATTATATCAAAAATTATGGAAAACCACCCATCGAAAATAAAACATATATCAACTGTAATAAACCAGCATGTGAATAAATCGTGTAACTTCATGCTTATTCAAAATGCAGTTAAAACGGTGCCCATGCAACTTCTTAAAAAATTAGCAATCATCATGGAGTTACGAAAATATTGTAATGTATCACATGCATATGCTACTATCATGTAAAAAAAATATTTGTTCATAAATCAATAACTCCATGCTATGACAGAATTTAAGTCAGGACATTTTAATAAAAACAATAGATAAGGGAATTTTAATCTAGACTACTCTATTAAATCGGCTACCCTATAATCCTACTTTAAAATTATGAAGTCTAGCCTATCCTAAGTATTTTACTAACGTCAGCTATATAAAACCCCTTACCGCACAAGCTACGCGCCCGATTTAGCCTTTTCGCCTACCGCCTTAGACGCGCATATATGCGTCTAAGCTTCCTTGGCGCCTTCTGGTGTGCTTGCTGTGAAATACCATTAGGACTCACGTTATTTACCATTCGCACATCAATAAATTTAATTTTTTTTTCAGCACACGCACATTCGCAAAACAATTCTAAGCTAACTACTATTAACGTAGTTTATTGGTTTTAGCCTTACGCTTATTTGCTTCCAATTATACTCTCATGGATATAATTTGCAAAATTCTTATTTATTAATTATTATTCTCAATCTATATATATCAGCCAAGACCATGTGCAATAAATTTAATTTCTCACCATGATCACGCAACATATATTTTATACAATATTTTTCCCTTATATTTTTGTTTAATTTCTGCATTACATTGTTATGGGACTATATTGCTTTCCTTTCTATTTGCTTATTTTCCTTTCTAATTTCCAGCAAACATCATTGTCCCTAAAGTCCCAATTTTGAAAATTCCCAATTCACCTAACTAAGAACCCTAACTTCATGCATGCCATTTAAATTCTGAAATTAAACTAAAATTTTCCTTAATCTATACTAATATAATAGTAAATAAACAACCATTTTTTTTAGAATTTGAACACTACTTACCTTACTTGTAAATGACCCACCACCCTAGCATAAAATCCCTATTTTTTTTTTTAAAAAATTTCCTGGAGATGGGGCTGTTATGTGTGGAAGGTTATGGAGAGGGATATGGATGTTGCATGAAAGTTTAGAGGGCTGTTTTAGGGTGGCTGTGGCGTGAGCAATGGAGGCTTGCTGCTGGTTTTCTGTTTTTCCTGGTGAGAGTGGCGTGAGGGAGAATAAGATGAAGGGCTGTGGAGGTTTCTAGCTTGGTGTAAAAACGTGAAAGGGTGAAAGAATAGAATAGGGAAACCTAAAAAATAATAAAATGTTTACTTTCCCCTATTTATATTTTTTTGTTTTAATTTAGTTTTATTTACTTTAGTTTAGTAAATCTGAAACTTAGTTACAAAATTTGAAATTTAATTATACATGTGTATGATTAAGCTTTTACTATGATTTTTAACAATCTAATACAAATTGCAGATTTTTGCAATTATACTCTACATAAATTCTGGTTTCTATGTCTAATGTATGTTTAATCACATTTTTATTTTTATTTCAGATTTATGTTCATGCTAACTTAAGAAATCTGACTTTATACTATCACAATTATAATTAACATGTTTCAAATATAATTTTTACACAAGGTGTATATCTATGTATATTTTTTTTCAGATTTTATAATTTATACTTAAGGTTTATATCTCCATTATTTCAGATTTTTGTTACATTACTATATTAAATTAATTTGCTTCATAATTAATCTAATTAGCTTACTTAAATTAAGATTTTCACCACCTAATTATCATGAATTTTCCATTTAACCGAATTTATCATGGTTTCTTATCATTTTCGGTCACCACATTAATCTACTTACATGAATTAAATTTATTTCTACACTCATGAATATTTAGCTTAATGTCTAATGATAATTTATCTTAGTCTATCCTAATTTAATCACATGAATATATTTCAACTACATAAATTACGTTCATGACATAATCCTAATATTACTTTACTAAAATTACACCAAAATTATTATTCTAAGTGGTGTAAACCGAAATAATTCTACTCTAATTTCTATTTATTCTATCTCTTAATTAAATTAAATCTTTCCATCCGTAACTAATCCTGACTTAACAATACGATAACGAAACATTGGTATAGGAAATTTGCGGTCTTACATTTCTCCCCTCCTTAAAGAATTCGGTCCTCCGAATTTCGAGCCAGGTCAAACAGGTACGGGTATCTCTCCCGCATCAAGCTCTCCAATTCCCACGTCACTTCCTCAACCGAGTGGTGTTACCATAAAACTTTGACGAGCAGAATGACTTTAGATCTCAAAACTTTATCCTTCCTGTCAAGAATTTGAATCGGTTTCTCTTTGTAATTCAAATCCTTTCTTAACTCCAACGGCTCATAAGCTAGAATGTGAGATGGATCAGGCTGATACTTGCGAAGCATAGACACATGAAATACATTGTGTACCTCGGCTAGCTGGGGAGGTAAAGCTAGCCGGTATGCTACTTCGCCAATACGTTCCAATACTTCGAATGGTCCTATGTATCGAGGACTTAATTTACCCCTTTTTCCAAACCTCATCACACCTTTCGTCGGAGAAACCTTTAAGAATACATAGTCTCCCACTGCAAACTCTAAATCTCTTCTCCGATGGTCTGCATAACTTTTCTGTCTGTCCTGTGCTATCTGGAGCCATTTACAAATCATACAGACCTTCTCTGATGCTTGTTCAACTAAATCAGGTGCATAGATCATCCTATCACCAACCTCTTCCTAACCGATTGGTGATCTGCATCTTCGTCCATAAAGAGCTTCGTACGGAGCCATTCCTATACTGGCATGGTAACTATTGTTGTAAGCAAATTTCGCCAATGGTAAATGCTCATCCCATGAACTTCCGAAATCAATAACACAAGCACGCAACATGTCTTCCAAAGTTTGTATCGTCCGTTCTGACTGTCCATCAGTCTGCGGATGATATGCCGTGCTAAACTGTATCCGAGAACCCAAGGACTCCTGAATCTATTTCCAAAATCGAGATGTGAACCTAGAGTCCCTATCCGAAGTAATACTTACTGGGGTTCCATGAAGTCTTACTATCTCCTTAACAAACATTTCTACCAATGCATTCAAAGGAGTAGTCGAGCTAATGGCTAAGAAATGTGCTGACTTGGTGAGTTTATCAACGATTACCCAAATCGCGTCATGTTTCCTCCGAGTTCTAGGTAAACCCGTAACAAAGTCCATAGTTACGTGTTCCCACTTCCAAGTTGGTATGGGTAAGGGTTGGAGTAAACCTGCCGGTTTTTGGTGTTCCACCTTCACTTGCTGACACACCAAACACCTTGCTACAAACTAGGCAACCTCACGTTTCATTCCAGGCCACCAATACATCTTGCGTACGTTATGGTACATTTTGGTGCTCCTGGGATGTAAGGTATATCTACTAGAGTGAGCTTCAGACAAAATCAGTCTCTTAAGGTCCTCATCCTTCGGCACACATATCCGACCACTAAATCTGAGCAATCCATCTGAACCAATATCAAACTCAGAATCTCTACCCTCCTGAATCTGCCTGGACACTTCAAGTAACTTTTGATCTAGCTTCAGTGCCTGCATAATCTGATCAATCAGTGTCGGCTCAATCCTGAGACTAGCAACTAAAGGACTCTGATCTGACAGTGCTACATCAATAGACAAGCTTGCAAACTGTCCCAACAATTCCCACTCCTTAACCATCATACCAGACACCATACTCATGTTCTTCCTACTCAATGCGTCCGCTACTACATTTGCTTTCCCCGGGTGATATAGAATTTCACAATCATAGTCTTTCAACAATTCCATCCATCTACGTTGCCTCATGTTCAGTTCTTTCTGAGAAAATAGGTATTTGAGGCTCTTGTGATCGGTATAGATCTGAAACTTTTCTCCGTAAAGGTAATGCCTCCATATTTTCAAAGCAAAGACTACTGCTGCAAGTTCGAGATCATGCGTGGGGTAATTCCTTTCATGCTCCTTCAGTTGATGTGATCCATATGCTACCACTTTGCCATTCTGCATAAGCACACATCCCAATCCATTCAATGAAGCATCACTATACACCGTGAATCCTCCGGGTCCATCTGGTATGGTGAGGATCGGTGCAGAAGTTAATCGATGCTTGAGCTCTTGAAAACTGCACTCACAGGCATCGCTCCACTCAAACTTAACATCCTTACGAGTGAGTCGAGTTAAAGGAGCTGTAATTTTTGAAAATCTCGCTACAAACCTTCTGTAATACCCGGCTAATCCAAGAAAACTTCGTATCTCCGTCACTGTCTTTGGTCTCTCCCAATTCACTATAGCTTCCACTTTGGATGGGTCAACAGATACTCCATCCTTGTCCACTACATGGCCCAGAAAACCAATTTGCTTCATCCAGAATTCACATTTGTCCAACTTAGCATACAATTTCCTTTCTCTAAGTGTTTGAAGGACTATGTATAGGTGTCGTTCATGTTCTTCCGGAGAACAAGAATATATTAAGATGTCGTCTATGAATACAATCACGAACTTATCCAAATACTCTTTGAAAACTTCGTTCATCAAGTTCATGAATGCTGCTGGGGCATTCGTCAAGCCGAATGGCATGACCAGAAATTTGTAATGCCCATAACGATTTCGGAATGTTGTCTTGGGAATGTCCTCAACTCTAACTTTCAGCTGGTGATATCCCGACCTTAGGTCTATTTTCGAGAACACTTTGGCACCCTTCAACTGATCGAACAAGTCATCGATCCTCGGCAGCGGGTACCGGGTCTTGACCGTAGCCTTATTAAGCATTTGGTAATCAATGCACAACCTCAAGCTACCATCCTTCTTCTTCACAAAGAGCACGGGTGCACCCCAAGGTGACACACTCGGACGTATGAATCCTTTATCCAGTAGTTCTTGGAGTTGTTTCTTCAATTCTTTCAACTCCATAGGTGACAACCTATGCGGGGGTTTGGATAAAGGTTCGGTTCCAGGCACTAAGTTAATGGTAAACTCCAACTCTCTATCGGGAGGTAATCCTGGAAACTCTTTGGGAAAAACATCAGGGAATTCCTTGACTACCGAGATATCCTGAATACTGGGCTTCAGCTTCTCATTACATTCCACGAAAGCTATAAAACCTTCATCATTTAAAATCAGCTATCAAGACCACAAATAAATCAACCAAAAATTTACCTGTTATTCATTTATCTCCAAAAGTTACTACACACTTTTCGGGTAAGTACAAAGTCATCACCTTTCTAAAACAGTCTAAATTAACTCTATGGGTTGCTAACCAATCCATTCCTAGTATCACATCAAAGTCCAACATATCTAGCAGAATCAAGTTAGCTAGAACTACCTTATCTCTTATCTTTAACTCACAGTTCCTATATACTACCTCAGTCATTTGCGATTCTTTCATAGGTGTTTTTACACGAAGTAAATAATCTAAAGGCTCAAGCTCTATCGGTAACTTCCTAGCAAATGTGGGTGATACAAAAGAGTGAGTTGATCCAGAATCTATTAACACAAAAGCTTTAACATTTGAGATAAAAAGGTTACCCTTCACCACGGATGTTGAGGCATCTGCAGCTTCCGTATCCAACGTGAACACTCGCCCCTGACCAATGACTTTCTTGCCCTTGTCCACAGGAGCTGGTGGTGGTGGAGGAATCGCTCGTACTGGCTGGGCTGGTGGGGTTCTCAGCTTAGGACAATCTCTCTTCATATGCCCTACTTCTCCACACTGGAAGCATGTACCATAAATCTGACGGCAAGGTTGGTTGGCATAATGTCTCTTCCCACATCGGTTACACGTGGGGATCTGATAAGGTACTGGAGCATTCTGAGCAGGATAAGGCCTCGGCCTAGTCACCATGGCCTGAGAAGCTCCGACCCTCTGCTTCTTGTTCTGCCATCTGTTCTGGAAAGGTCTCCGATCATCAATCCTCTTACCATGGCTCCTCAATCGTGATTGAAACTCAGATTGAGATAAGTTCATATCGTGCTCAACAAACTGTGCCCTCTGGATAGCCTCAGCATATGTCTTTATATTTAGAGGAGCTAGCTTGCTTCTGATTGTCGGCCTCAGTCCATGAATAAACTTGGCAGTTTTCTTTAGCTCGTTCCTTGCAATATCAGGCTCATATCGAAGCAGTGCAGTGAATCTCGACTCGTACTGATCCACTGTCATATTTCCCTGTACCAAGCTCAGAAACTCTGCCTCTTTCTTCATTCTTGCACACTCCGGAATATACTGATTATTGAAAGCTTCAAGGAACGTCTCCCATGAGATCTCAGTGTGCCTAGCCAACAGAACTGTCTCGACAGAAGTCCACCACCTCTCTGCTTCTCCTTCTAGCATATAGGTAGCCAATGCCACCTTATCCGAGCTACTGTAGTTCATAATCCTGAAAATCTTCTCTAACTTTTGAACCCACTTCTCAGCTGCATCTGGATCCTTTTCTCCCTTAAATACAGGCGGGTTCATCTTCTGAAACTGTCTGACCCGCTCCAAGTTCCTTTCAACCGAATCCTGTACTGGCGGATGTACTACCGGTGGCTGGGGTGGAGGTACGGGTTCCTGGGGTACTGTGGTGGTTGTGGCTCTGGAGGTGGAGGAGCTTGCGGTGCATTCGCGGCATTAGCGAAATTCGTCATAAACTGAGTTATGGTGGCAGACATCTCTGCCATAGACCGCTCGAGTCTCTCTATCCTGGAGTTTGAACTCTCTGGCTGTGGGGAAGGTGCCGGAGGCGGTTGGGCTCACCTACCACGGCCCCTTACTCGTCTCCCACTCATACTGACTTGCAAATTCTATACCAATGACCCAAACAAGGTTAATAACATCGAAAGTATATGCGAACATATATATATATATATATATATACATTTCAGACATACACGGTTGTGAGAGGTACTTCGAGACTAGCTATCCTACACCGACACGACCTATGACAAGCCCGCTCTGATACCAAAAAGATTTGTCACGCCCCGTGACCTAACCTCGAACTAGTCGCACAATGTTAAGCGAAATCGTATTTAAATGTAACTTAAATATTTCTATGCGGATCGTTTTACTTGTCGTTTGTGCCCGATGTAGGTATCATTCTACTCTTTATTATATTTTTATGCGTGATAAATTTCTAATCTTAACTTACAATATTAAAGATTTCGATTTATTTTTCTATTTAGGCAGCATGACTACAATATATAATTTAGTCCTTCATACTCAGTACAACATATTTATCACAAGTTCTCAACATCAAATATATTAACCCTGGGTTTCAATCATACATCATATAATCCCCTAATCCGACATAATAGTTAATGTCATATAGCATGCCTTGTCTTTCATCCATTTTATACCGAAAAGAAGAAACCTAAAGTAATACTTAATAGTCATGCTTAAACGTCTTTCAACTAGTACATCTCA
This sequence comes from Firmiana major, assembly GCA_033439115.1. NCBI lineage: Eukaryota > Viridiplantae > Streptophyta > Magnoliopsida > Malvales > Malvaceae > Firmiana > Firmiana major. The sequence goes on from CM065912.1 coordinate 8,040,931, forward strand.
TAAATACAACCATGCGTACATATCTGAAATAAAATGCATATATATAAATATATACCGTCTGTCGCATAATACCTCGAAAATACCAAAATCAGCTCACTAGTCTAAAGGAGACAGCTAGAGCGTGACGCTCACCCCGAAATACTAATATGAAAAATGTTGAAAAAAGAGGGGTGAGCAACCACACGCTCAGTAAGAAGCCTACATAACCGAAGCTAGGAAAACACGATGCAACACGCCATGCAATGGTAAACCGAGATAATTACGTAAAATATCATGCATATATCGAATAAACAATACTGAACATGCTTCGGTTTAAACAAGTTTATATATTTGAAAATCAATGTATCATTAGTCAAAAATCAGATTTTTCAAAGAGAAATTATAAGTCCACAAAATCGAGACCATAGTCAAAGGGCAATTTATTTAAATACATGCATGGGCATACTTAAAGCATTCGATACAATAATACGAGTAAGTGGCAATAACCCAAACCAATCATGGATCCAATATTCAATAACCTCACCAATATCAATGCAAAATAAATACACATATGGCCATAGTGACTACCGCCCTATCCTAACTGAGCAGGTTCCAGACTAGGGTACTGTAGACGGGCTCAGGGTCTCACAGTATTAGGTAGCAATAAAATACTTGATGTCACGAAGACATCCCCGTGAAGCACTTGGCACTGTAGGGCAATCACACAGATCCTCCTACCGGGTGCTAGAGATGGCTCTCACGATAACAACTCGATGCCACAAAGGCATCCCCGTGAAGCACTTGGCACTGTAGGGCAATCACACAGAACCTACTATCGGGTGCTAGAGATGGCTCTCACGGACATGACTGCCACACAGGCATAAACCGGGTTGCCAACAGACTCAAAAAAATCCCTTGATGGGTACACTTTAAAAATCCAACAATTCATCCCAAATCATTATATCAAAAATTGGGAAAAAACCACCCATCGAAAATAAAACATTTATCAACTGTATAAAAAAATCAGCATGTATATAAATCGTGCAACTTCATGCTTATTCAAAATGCAGTTAAAACGGTGCCCATGCAACTTCTTCAAAAATTAGCAATCATCATGGAGTTATGAAAATATTGTAATGTATCACATGCATATGCTACTATCATGTAGAAAAAATATTTGTTCATAAATCAATAACTCCATGCTATGACAGAATTTAAATCAAGACATTTTAATAAAAACAATAGATAAGGGAATTTTAATCTAGACTACTCTATTAAATCGGCTACCCTATAATCCTACTTTAAAATTATGAAGTCTAGCCTATCCTAAGTATTTTACTAACGTCAGCTATATAAAACCCCTTACCGCACAAGCTACGCGCCCGATTTAGCCTTTTCGCCTACCGCCTTAGACGCGCATATATGCGTCTAAGCTTCCTTGACGCCTTCTGGCGTGCTTGCTACGAAATACCATTAGGACTCACGTTATTTACCATTCGCACATCAATAAATTTAATTTTTTTTTTTCAGCACACGCACATTCGCAAAACAATTCTAAGCTAACTACTATTAACTTAGTTTATTGGTTTTAGCCTTACGCTTATTTGCTTCCAATTATACTCTCATGGATATAATTTGCAAAATTCTTATTTATTAATTATTATTCTCAATCTATATATATCAGCCAAGACCATGTGCAATAAATTTAATTTCTCACCATGATCACGCAAAATATATTTTATACAATATTTTTTCCTTATATTTTTATTTAATTTCTGCATTACATTGTTATGGGACTATATTGCTTTCCTTTCTATTTGCTTATTTTCCTTTCTAATTTCCAGCAAACATCATTTCCCTAAAGTCCTAATTTTCAAAATTCCCAATTCACCTAACTAAGAACCCTAACTTCATGCATGCCATTTAAATTCTGAAATTAAACTAAAATTTTCCTTAATCTATACTAATATAACAGTAAATAAACAACCATTTTTTTTAGAATTTGAACACTACTTACCTTACTTGTAAATGACCCACCACCCTAGCATAAAATCCCCAATTTTTTTTTTTTTTAAATTTCTTGGAGATGGGGCTGTTATGTGTGGAAGGTTATGGAGAGGGATATGGATGTTGCATGAAAGTTTAGAGGGTTGTTTTAGGGTGGCTGTGGCGTGAGCAATGGAGGCTTGCTGCTGGTTTTCTGTTTTTATTGGTGAGAGTGGCGTGAGGGAGAATAAGATGAAGGGCTGTGGAGGTTTCTAGCTTGGTGTAAAAACGTGAAAGGGTGAAAGAATAGAATAGGGAAACCTAAAAAATAATAAAACGTTTACTCGGGTTACTGATAATAAGAAAAAATGTTTTCTTTCTGTAGTTCTCGATTGTCTCGACGTAACGAGTCGATAGGTCCGGTCCACTCGGGTTACTTCCGTCGGAGCCCTTTTTCCCGAGTTCCCAAATTCTCAGTACACTTGTCTCCTTTTTCTTCAATTTTTATTCGCTTCTCTTATATATATATATATATATATATATATATATATATATATATTTCCCTTTTTGGTTACTGTTCACCCAATATATTTTTTTGAATCATTTCATTCTTTCTCGCTATCCTCTTTTCTTCTTTGGTTTTGGATTTACTGTTTACCTTCTTCCTCCTCTTCTCCTTCATGGTTTCATTGTCCTCACCACCTTGCTGGCTCCGACGTCCCTCCATTTCCTCTGTTTTTGACTCACCGATGATCAGTCTGAGCTCCTTCGCCACTGCTCCCTGTCGAGAGCTTTAATGGCAGTAGCTATCGGTTTCTCTCTTCTGCCTCTCGCCCCCTGTTTTCTTCTCTTGCAGCCTATGCTCTTGGGTCTCCTCAAAACAGACCAACCTCTCTCATTTTCTAGGTTTCCCTCATGTCTGCCACCCTTTCTTGTCCACATTCCTGCCACCACCACAATCGTCATTTTCCTTTCCAACACCCCGTTCCCATTCCAGCAAGTGAGACAGAGGCGTTCTGCCTCTGTCTTCATGCTCCTTAGCTTTCTTTTCTGTTTTTTTGCCATCGTCGAGCTCCTCGACTTCCTCCACTCCCTCAACCTCTCCTTTCTACACACATCATCATCATCATCATCATCTTTGCTGCCATAACTCTCGGTTGCTGTTGTTTCCTGCTCTCGGTTGAACTAAGTTTTCCAGCTTTTGAGTTTTTTTTCCTTCCCTTCAGCCAACCGAGTTGTCTTTCTTCAAGCATCGACAACAGATCGTGATCACACCTCCGTTTCACGTCCTGCTTTTCGATTTTTCTTCAGCCTTCATCATTCACCACTGCTCTTACCCCTCTACTTTGTTTCCTTTCCCATTTATTTTCTCACATTTTCTGTCTTATATCAAGCCCCATTTTCTCCTCTGCAATAGAGGGTCAAGCTTACTGCACTGTCTTCCTCAAGTCCGACTTCCTTGTTACTGCTTCAGTAGTATGTACATATATATATATATATAAATAAATATATATATATATATATTTTATCTTCCACTCCTCTTCCATACCGAAGACCTACCTCATACCATTTTTATATGTGAGTATTACATCTTTTGCTGCAGTAAAACTGCAGCAGAATCATCCCCTCATGTTTAGCTTCTAATGAAGCCAAATTGTGGTTGTTGTTGTATGCAGCAGAGGCTGCTTCCCTGCTTTCACCCGTAAACCATCACCTTCATTCCTTATGGCCATGCTATTTCCAGCTATTACAGTACGCTTCCCCTCTTTCTCTTTCGGTTTACTTCTCTATTTTGTTCAACTTCAGACTTTCACATTTTCTTCTTCTTTCTTTTTTGACATTCTGCTGTAGCCATAGTACCTTCTGCCCTCTATCCCATTTAGTTCAGCCTTTCCCATAGTCCCATACTGATTGGACACCACGTTTGCTAACGTTTCCAACTTGCTTACATTGTTTTTCTACTGTACATGGCAGAAACTAACCCTCATGTTCAGTTTTCCTGCTCTTTTCCTGTCACTTTTCTAAGCATTCCCAATTTTCTTTTCTCTTTTCTGTTGCAGCTCGACATACAATACACATTTATTTATATCATTTCCCTTTTTTTTGTCATATTGTCGCTGCTATTTCTTTATAACTTCTCTATTCCGCCGAGGCTAACTCTTCACATTTCCCTTGTCCCCATCACCATCAGAAGCAGCCTTGTTTCCATGCTAGTGCACTATTCCTTTCTTTGCTGCCCACTGCTAGTTTCAGTCTAGTCTTCTTACACTGATTTCTTTTCTTTTCTTTCCTACCGTCACCATCATCAACACCACTCCTTCCCCCAATTCAGCTTCTGTTTATATATATATGTGAGATTGGTGGGAGGGCCATATTTGTCAGTTTCTACGTAGCCACATGTATATATGTGGATATACATACCTATACAGTTACACCCTTACACATTTCCTGGTACTTGACAGGTTTCTTATATAGTATGTATAAAATGAATCAAATTTAATATCCGTACTTATACCTCATATAGATACTTTCCCTAGCTCATACAGTTACAATTTTATTCCTATTTCCTTCGATATTCATTCTTAGATTTATTATAATTAAATTAAATTACTCCTTCCAAGTCTTACTACGGAGTAATATAATTTAAATTTAAATTTTTGACTAATGGAACGAAATCTTTAATCTCGATGATTAATTTGTTAATCATGGATAAAACCAAGTACATAAAATTTAGGGTACTTACATTCTATCCACCTTAGGAAATTTTGTCCCCAAATTTAGGAATACCTTAGTCCTTAAACAAATGCAGGTACTTCTCTCGCATCAAGCTCTCCAATTCCCTCGTGGCCTCTTCCGAAATATGGTACTGCCACAAATCCTTGACCAAAGAAATTGTTTTAGACTGCAATATCTTCTCTTTCCTATCCAGTATCCAAACTGGTTTCTTCATACACATCATATCCTTTTTCAACTCTAATGGTTCCTACTTTACCACATGTATTGGATCTGGATGATACTTGCAAGGCATTAAAGCATGGAAAACGTTGTAAGTACTCGATAATTCTGGCGGCAACGCCAATCTATTAGCTCATCTACCGCTCGGTTTAAGACCTTGAAAGGTCTAATGTATCAAGGACTCAATTTTCTTTTCTTTTCAAATCTTGTTATACCCTATCTTTAAGTTGCTGACATATGAGGCTTTTAGTCACAATTTCAATTATATCTCTTATTATCCTTGATTACCAATATATCTTCAAGAGATTTGATAAATCCTATTATTCTCTGAATATGGAGTATATCTCTGTAAATGAGTCTCTGACGACATCAATTCCTTTAACTATATATCATTGGTACATAATTCTATTTTTGAATCTCTTAAACCATCTATACTAATGCCAAAATCTATTGTAGTACCCAGCTGGATCTTACTAGCTACATCAGTACAATACATATTACTACGTTGAACCTATTGGATTCGATCAATCAAGTCTAGTGTACAATTCTCAGGTTAGCTATCATACAGTAAATATCAACATCAAATAAACTGCATCCAATTGAGGTTCACAGGATGTTTCAACAGTTTGCGCCTCCCATTATGTTCGATTCCTTCCGTGAAACTTTAATATCTAATACTCCCATGATTAGTAAAATTCTATAATTCCTCACCACACGAGTGGTAATGCCCTAATTCCAATGTAAATATTACAGTCGTCAATTCCAAATCATGGATTTAGTAATTCTTTTCTTGATCTTTAATTGCTCAGATCCATAAGCAGTCACATTTCTATTCCATATCAACTCACAAATCAATCTCTGTCTTGAGGTACCTATATATACTTTCCTCTTTGATTATAGGCTAAGATGTTTCTAGACGCTGTCAAGTCTCTCAGGCAGGGAGGTATTTTGAAATACCTTTGTTAGCCATCAGACTTAACCACATAAACTGGTTATGAATATAAGGGTTCAAGGTTCAGTCCCAATAAGAACCATAATTTATCGATATTCTCATTTATCCTTAGTCGTAATTCATATTCAGTTCATATCACTTGATCCAAATCACTTCACATATCAGAGATATTCTTAACTTGTATATGCCTATCATTCCAATTACAATCCTGTATTCAAAATTTATGACACTTCTAAACTTGTCTCATTTCGTACATCAATTATAATGAAATCATTTCCTTACTCAAATTGAGTCTCGCATTCGAAACGTAAGTATATACAAATTTCAATTCTTAGATCCGAAACGTATTTCATGTTCCAAAGTCTCTTTATGTTCTAACAATTCTGAATCCTCTTAACAGCTTGGGCCTTTCCCGCTAGTCTATAACCTCTGTTTTGGAGATTTCAATTGACACCCATTCTTAATACAACATGACCCAGAAGACTCTGACTCTCCTTAAAAATTAACGCCAGTACACGGGTATAATCATCCCACAGAGACTGGCACGACCGTCCTAAGTGACTTAGACATGTAAACCGCAAGTGCACGGGTCGTACAAGAAATAATGGGAATTGAGTCCCGGATTATCATCCCACAGAGAATTCAGTTAGCCTAACTAAGTACCAGTTAATTTTACCGTAAGTATATCCTAGTAAATTATGAATGTTGAAAGGGTGATCTACCAGATTTAAATTGAAAATACTGGAAAACACTAAAAATAATGAAAATTATGAAATAAATAAAATAAAGCGAAAATTACTTATAAAGCTCCCGGTAAATTAAAGCGATAACTTGCAAAAGAAAAATATTGAAACAAAAATTAATTAGTGCAAATAGAATAAAATGCAAATATAAGAGAATGTAAAATAAAATAAATAATCACTAGAAAATTATAATATGAAACTAAAAATAGCATGTGCTTAATCTAATTAATTAACAAAAATAAAATTGCAAATTAAACTAATCCTAAGGTTTACTGAAATAAAATTCTAGTAATTTAAAGAAATTCCTACATATAACTATGAACCTAAATGTCTAAAATGGTGACCCTAATTTAAATATAACTATAGCTAATTACTAACTTAATAAACTATCTAAATACAATAAACTATAATTGACCATGAAAAATAAATATTTCTTCAATATTTGCTAGAAAATCAATTAAATTAAAATTACAGTTGCATAAAAAATTAATCTACTCTAAAATCTTAAATCTAACAATCCTAAACATATGCAATTTAACTAAACTAATGAAATCTTAATTAAACTACTTGAAAAAGTATTGAATTTAAATAACCTAAACTAGTACTAATAAACAACTTAATATATTGCAAACACGGGTACAGAAGAAAATGACACTCGGCCATGTCCTGTTCTGCCTTGCAAAATAGTTTGCACTGCACCCATGCTTCAATCACGCCACCATGTTCCTGCAAATACTACCAACAACATTCAGCTCCCAGCCATCAACTAACCACGTCCAGCTTTTGAGTTTGCTGCTACCACATTCCCTGCCCAGTTCTGAAATCACGATGGTACAACATCACATGAAGCAGTCCCTGCTCTTGACAGCACGCACACAGCTGCAGGCGGTAATACAATCCATAGGCCACTACAACAGACTTTCGTGACACTACTTCCACGCCTTTGCACCAGCACAACCAAGTATTGAACCAGCAAACAGCAGTGCTTTCAGCCCCCTCACATTAGCCAAAAAATAACTACAACTATATGGAAGATAGCTGATGAAGAAACAGAACAACTCTCTAACGTCCACCAGTAACACCGTATACCACCGGTACACAAGTAATATAACTTATCACCAGCAAGCATAACAGTTGTTGACTCAACCGAGAGGGGGTGAATCGATTTTCTAATGATAATGCTAAATTTAAACTTAATTGAATCTTATTGCAAGCAATCACAGAATAATCAATAAAGTACAGTGCAATAAATTAAATGAGATAAGGGAAGGAAGCAGCAAACTCAGTAATTTATAGAGGTTCAGCCAATCTCTTGCCTACGTCCTCTCTTCTTGACCTCCTTGTCAAGAGCTTTCTTTCACTATATCAATAGCTGATACAAACTCCCTTTTTCAGGTTAAGGAATAACTTCTCTACCCCTTTTTCCAAAGACAAGTATTCACACCTTACAAAATTATCTCACAGAGGAACTCTCCTCTTCTCTCTTGAATTAAGAATGAATACAAATAGAAGCTTTCTTTTATGGGTAGGAAAAATAACTTCTACACAAGGTTTCTTTCACACAATACAATTAATGTGATGTTAAAGACAAAGAGAATGTTAGAAAAGATCTCTTGAGAATATACAGAGTTTGCAGCACAAGTCTCTTGTTTTCCAGTGTCTTGAATGCTTGATTTTATACACCAGGATTGGTAGTTGAAGCATTTAATGCTATTTTTTCCGTTGAAGATTTTACAGAAAAAGCCGTTGGGAACCTCCAGTAGAGTACCAGATCGATCTTCCATCATGACCAGATCGATCTCTTAGTTTAAATTCCTGTAATTACAAAGCAACTTGAAGCATGGAGATCGATCTCATATTTGTAGAGATCGATCTTATAATTTGAAAAATGTTAGTGAAGATCGATCTGTCGAACCATCAGATCGATCTTCTAATCTCTCTGTTTGAAGCAAGATCGATCTCCAGATCGATCTGGCAAGCATTCTCGTAGAGAGGAGATCGATCTCTAATCACCCTAGATCGATCTTCTAAACTCTCTGACTTTGAGGAGATCAATCTCTATCCATAGAAGATCGATCTCATAAACTCTCTATTTGAATATAGATCGATCTACAGATCGATCTAATACCTTTAACCTTTGTCTTAGAGGAGATCGATCTCTTAGACATTCTGTAATTCAAAGATCGATATCATAACCCCTACAGATCGATCTCTTCCTCCTCAACATCCTATACATGTTCTTTGAGTTTTTATAATCCTTTAGCAGATCGATCTCATATTCTCATGAGATCGATCTCTCATACTTGAAAACCCAGGAGATCGATCTCTCATCTCATGAGATTGATCTCTCATCCTTTAATACTCAGTTTCAGGCAATGACATGTATTTAAATAAACTCTAAACATGTTTAAAACATTTCTAGATTTATAATATCCATTATTGAATTAGTGTTTTTTAATTTCAAAATATATTAACTTAACAATCTCCCCCTTTTTGATATGACAAAACTTATTCAATAAAGTAATTTTATAAACATGTTTAGTTTCCCCCTTTAACATTATGCATCTAGTTCTCTGGTTTCAAAAGCTTTCCTCTTTGTTCAAAAAACTCCCCCTTAATGTAAGCTCCCCTTAACTCCCCCTTAATTTAAGCTCCCCTTAAACATGTTTTCTTAATATATTCTTAATATATTCTCTTCTCCCCCTTTTTGTCATATCAATGGCAATCAAGGCATAAAACCATGTATCATATATCAAGAAATTACTAAGCATAAAATTAACACATGTTTCAAAATAGATTGTCATTTCAAAAGATAAACGTTCACTCAATCATGTCTCAAAATAACAATACAACGAGAATAATCTAATCAAGCATGCCCTAAGGTGGAAGAGGAAATCGCTCCAAAAGTTCCTTGACTCGAGTGCGGGTGACCTGCAACTCATCGAACATGGCATGCTATGTGGCATGAAGGTTTGCAAAACCTTCATCCATCTTCCTGTTAAGCTCCATAACCATGGCCATAATCGATTCCATCCCATCGAAAGATGAGGCCAGTGTAGTAGGCTGAGCAGTCGACGAAGAAGGAACTTCAATAGTCAGGGCGGTAGGCTTAGCTGGTAAATCCTTTTCCATGGCTGCCTCATTATGGGTTTCTCGTTTCTTCCTCTACTATCCTTGGAAGTCATTGTAATAACCCATATGGTGAAGTGTGCCAATATTTAAAACGCTCTTTGTAGAAGGCACTTCACCGGTCTCACAGGAGCAGTCGACCCCGAGTTGTTGGAGCAGGTATGCAAGTGGTTGTGGGAAGACTATTATCATGTAGCCTTATCCACGCACAATTTTCAGCCAGTCTTCGTAGATGAAGTGGACTAGATTTGGTTTTTGGTCTTGAGAAGTGTGAAGGTAGTGGAACCAAAAATGGTCTAGTTTTTTTACTGTGGAATGGCGGGTACTGAAAGGTTTGAGGTTCCACGATATTATAAGGTGTAGTAACCTAGGGTGCATTGGTAGGTCACTAGCCTTATCCCCGGGCAGATTAAATTCGAGGGAAAATTCCTCCTCTTCATCAGTTAACCCATCATCTTCAATCCCAAACACTTGGGCTAATAGAGTTGTGTTTACGAAAATCGTTTTGGCCATGACGAATGTTTTGAAACCTAGAATCTTACAGGTATCGTCAGGGTCATATATGAGCTCAACGTTTGAGAAGAAGGCCCTAATAATGTTTGGAGATGCCGGTGTGTTTATCTTGAGAAATGAAAGCTAATCAAACTCTTCCATTTTTGACAAGTAGGGGAAATCTATACGATTAAGGAAGAAAAAATCAATTGTCCTCCAGTGTTTTATTGGCATAGTAGAGAAATACTCTTCATATCGTTTCCTTTTTGCAGGTGTTTGAAAACACCTGTTAAAAGTGGTGACAGAAGATGGATGGGCAGTTTGAGGTTGGGAGGAGGAACCTCTATCAATATTAGATGGTTATCTTGGTGGTTTGGGGTCTTTGGTTGCACCTCTCTTAAGACGAGGCATGGTTGTATACTATGAAATTAGCTGGACACACTCAAAGATTACTCCTAAGCAATAGTTTGAAGAGTTTGCTAACAACCTAGGCAATAGAACAGTTCAAGAATTGCCCTAATGATGATTTCAACAAAAACAAAGGAATTTTTTAAGAAAACTTGATAATGTAGGTTGCTAAAATGAAAATTGATGAAAAGATTGGACGAGAACCTTACCAAGATCGATCTGAGAGTGAAAATCGGAGGAGGAGGCGCGACAGAGGGTTAGGGATTTGAAATTTTGGCATTTTGAAATTTGGGGATTTTGAAGCAGTATTTATAGTCCAAGGCTAAGGAGATCGATCTGTCGAGGTACCAGATCGATTTGATATTTCCAGAAACTTAAAGAGATCGATCTGATGTTTTAAGGGATCGATCTTCAAAATACAGAGCTCAAGGAGATCGATCTGCCAAATGCAGAGATCGATCTGTAACTTACAGAGGCTAAAGGAGATCGATCTGCCAAATGCAGAGATCGATCTGTACAATACAGAAGCTTAAGGAGATCGACCTTATGGGATAGAAGATCGATCTGCTTAGCTAAACCTTACTACTTTAAGCCAATTTGGAGCATGAAGATCGATCCATAGTGATAGGAGATCGATCTCTCATACTTTTTGCCCAGAAAATGAGTTGAAAACTCAATTGAAAATTAATTTGAAATCAAGGTTTAGAAGGCAATAAATCTTAAGGAGCATTCATAAGTCCTAATTCACCTCTAAGAACACAAAACCTATCTCTATCAAGAGGGTTTGGTGAAGATATCAGCTATTTGACATAAAGTATCAATATATTCTAGGATTATATCTCATTTTTGTACATGATCTCTAAAGAAATGATGCCTAATCTCAATATGTTTAGTTCTAGAGTGTTGAATTGGATTTTTAGAGAGATTAATGGTACTGATATTATCACATTTGATTGAGACTTGGTTCATGTCTATACCATAATCTTTCATTTGTTGTTTAATCCACAACACTTGAGCACTACAACTACCAGCTGCTATATATTCTACTTTTGTTGTGGATTGTGCTACACTATTCTGTTTCTTAGAGAACCATGAGATTAATCTATTCCCTAAGAATTGGCATGTTCCTGAAGTGCTTTTTCTATCTATTTTACAACCTCCAAAATCTGCATCAGAAAAAGCATGAAGAGCAAAGGTGGAGTCTTTAGGGTACCAAAGTCCTAGAGAGGGAGTGTCTTTAAGATACCTAAAGATCCTTTATGTAGCTAGTAAGTGTGACTCCCTAGGAGAAGATTGAAATCTAGCACATAGGAATACACTAAACAAAATATCTGGTCTACTTGCAGTAAGATAAAGCAATGAACCAATCATAGACCTATATAGTTTAGTGTCTACACACTTACCACTTTCATCTTTATCAAGCTTGATATTGGTGCCCATTGGAGTTGCTTGAGGTTTATAGTTATCCATTCCAAATCGTTGGAGCAAATTCTTAGTATATTTAGCTTGATTGATGAAGGTTCCATCTTTAGTTTGCTTCACTTGAAGTCCCAAGAAGTAGGTGAGCTCTCTCATCATGCTCATTTCAAATTTACCTTGCATGATCTTAGTAAACTCTTGATATAGAGATTCATTAGTTGATCCAAAAATAATTTCATCTACATACACTTGAACAACTAGTAAATTTTTATTTTTATTTTTGATAAACAAAGTAGTATCTACTTTTCCTCTTGAAAATCCTTTCTCTATTAAGAACTTTGACAGTCTTTCATACCAAGCTCTAAGGGCTTGTTTTAAACTGTAAAGTGCCTTAAAAGTTTGTATACATGTTTAGAAAATTCAAGACTTTCAAAACCGGGAGGTTGCTCATCAGAAACTTCTTCATTGATGAAGCCATTTACAAATGCACTCTTTTCATCCATTTGATATAATTTGAAGTTTTTATAGCATGCAAAATCAAGCAACATTCTTATTGCTTCTAATCTAGCTACCGGTGCATAAGTTTCATCATAGTCTATTCCTTATTCTTGCCTATAGCCTTGTGCAACTAGCCTAGCCTTGTTTCTTATGATCACACTATTTTCATCTATCTTGTTTTTGAAAATCCATTTAGTTCCAATTATAGAGTGGTCACTAGGTCTAGGGACTAAATTTCATACTTTGCTTCTTTCAAATTGATTTAGTTCTTCTTGCATAGCTAAAAACCAATTATTGTCATCTAAAGCTTCATTGACATTCTTTGGTTCAATTTGAGATACAAAGGCTATATATTGACATACATTTCTTAGAGAGGACCTTATTCTAACTCCAAGAGTTTGATCACCTACAATTTCACAATCTTTGACATATCCTAATTCTCTTGGTGCTCTAGACTCTCTTTCTAGTATTTTTAGTTCTTCTTCATCCTCTTTATTAATGCCAAGTTTTTCTAATAGATCATTTTCTATGTTTAAGGTATCTTTCAAGGTCTCATCAAATATTTCAATATCTTCATCATTGATTGAACCTTTAGATGCATCGTTTGACTCATCAAATATTACATGTATTGATTCTTCAACCACCAAGGTTCTTTTGTTATATACTCTATATGCCTTTGAATTCAAGGAGTAGCCTAAAAAGATTCCCTCATCACTCTTGGCATCAAATTTTTCTAAGTTGTCTTTTCCATTATTTAAGACAAAGCATCTACAACCAAAAGGGTGAAAATAGCTAATATTAGGCTTCCTACCCTTGTACAGCTCATAAAGGGTTTTCTTTAAGATTGGTCTAATCATGGCTCTATTAATGATATAGAAAGATGTATTTATAGCTTCAGCCCAAAAATATTTAAGCATATTATTTTCACACAACATTGTCCTAGCCATTTTTTCTAATGTTCTATTTCTTCTCTCAACTACCCCATTTTGTTGTGGTGTCCTAGAGGCTGAAAAATTATGACTAATTCTTTGATCATTGCAATATTCATCAAAACTAATATTTTGAAATTCCTTACCATGATCACTTCTAATGCTAGTTATAGTGTAACCTTTTTTTCATTTTGGGCTACTCTTGTATAGACAATGAATTTTTCTAAGGCTTCATTCTTTACTCTTAAGAAGAATACCCAAGTGAACCTAGTGTAATCATCTACAATCACAAACCCATAATGCTTACCACCTAGGCTAGTAGTTCTAGTTGGTCCAAATAGATCTAGGTGAAGTAATTGAAGAGGTCTAGTGGTTGATACACTATGTTTAGGTTTAAATGTTGTCCTTTTATGTTTTCCCTTGACACAAGCTTCACAAATTTTGTCATAGTCAAATGACAACTTAGGTAATCCTACAACAAGATCTTTTCTAGCTAGCTTAGATAATACATGCATGCTAGCATGACCTAGTCTTCTATGCCACAAGGTTCTTTTTCTTTATCTACCGTAAGGCATACATTTTCATTTTTAAGTTCCTTTAGATAAACAATGTATATGTTACCTTGTCTATGTCTTAGAAAAAGAACTTTATTTGATTTAGGATCAAAAACATGACATTTCAAGCAATCAAAAATTACTTTGTAACCTTTATCACAAAGTTGACTAATACTTAGTAAATTATGTTTTAGAGCCCTAACAAGTAAAACTTTTTCTAGTGAAAAATAGTCATTACCAATTGAACCACTTCCTTCAACTTAGCCTTTGGAGTTGTCCCCAAATGTGACTTCTCTACCAACTTTTGATTTGAATGAGTTGAAGTGGTTTCTATCACCAGTCATGTGTCTTGAGTATCCACTATCCAAGTACCAAGCTTCCTTTGTTTTTGCCTTGTAGCAATGCTCAATCACCTATAATCAACATTCAAACTTTTGTCTTAGGTACCCAAATTTTCTTGGGTCCTTTGGAGTTAGTGAATAGAATTCTTGATCCCATTGGGATCCATTTTACTATAACATTAATGTCTTTTGAATTAACTACCTCTTTTTGAACCCAAATTCTTTTCACTATTCTTCCTCTAAATGTGGTCATCTTCATATTGCAACTATATGATGCATGCCCTTTTTTATTACAATGTGAGCAAGTAGTTGAGGGTTTATGCATATTCTTTCTAGCTAAGAAACTTTTGAGGTGAGTTTCCCCACTTTTACCATCATATCCTAACCCATTCTTATCAATGAAAGCTCTTTGAGTTCCTAGCATGTTATCTAGTTTTTGTTGACCCATGTAAAATCTAGTAAAGGAATTATGTAAGTTACTATTCTTTTCTTTTAGGTCATGGATTTCAAGATTTTTATTTTCTAATCTCTTTTCACATTCTATCTTATCCTTTAGTATTAAATCATTTTCTTTCTTTAGTTTAGAGATTAATTTTTTGTACTTCAAATTCATGTATTCATATTCTAATGCAATATCATCAAATGCATCTTGTAGTTCATCAAAAGAGTACTCATGGAGATCTGAAGTTACCTTTTTATCTTCAATTGTCATGAAGCATATATTGCCAGTATCCTCATTTGAATCATCATCGGAGCTGTCACTGTCGCTCCATGTTGCCATCATTGCCTTCTTTTTGTGATACCTATCACTTGATCTTTTAAGAAGAGGGCAGTTAAACTTCATATGTCCAAGTTTTTTGCATTCATAGCATACAATAGTATCTTTTCTACCTAGTTCTTCTTGTTCTTTCTTGTGGTTTCTCCTACCACTAGCATTTACTCTCATTCTCATAAATTTGTTAAATCTCTTGGCAAACATTACCATTTCAAGATCTTCTTCATTACCACTCTCATTTTTATTCTCTTTCAAATCTTCTTGAGTAGTGGATTTCAGAGCTACTCCCACTTTCTTGGGTAGCTCTTCATTTCTCCTTAATTTCATTTCATATGTGAGTAGTGACCCTATCAATTCATCTAATGATAGTGTGTAGGGGTCTTTGGACTCTTCAATTGATGTTACTTTAGCTTCCCATGATTTCGGTAGGCTATTTAGGATTTTCTTAACCATTTCTATATTTGAATAGATTTTGCCTAAGGACTTTAGTCCATTTATTACATCAGTAAATCTAGTGAACATGTCACTAATTGACTCTCCTTCTTTCATCCTAAATAGCTCATAATCATGTGTGAGCATTCCTACCTTAGTCTCATTTATTTGAGTTATGCCTTCATGAGTAATTGCTAATTTGTCCCAAATTTGTTTGGTATTGTCACAATCGGAGACTCTATTATACTCATTAGGCCCTAAACCACAAAATAAGGTGTGTATGGCTTTTGCATTTAGCTGAGTACATTTTAAATCATTAGAATCCCACTCATCTTCTTCTTTAGGGATATCTCTTCCCTCTATCCTTTTATTTGGGATTTGAGGACCTTTAGTTATAATCCTTCATACCTCATAATCATTTGCTTAAATGAAAAGCATCATCCTAGTTTTTCAATAAGCATAATGTTCACCATTGAACATGGGATGCCTAACTATAGACCGCCCCTCTCCTACTAGACTGGTTGCTACATTGTTATGAGCCATTAGATCGTTTTTAACTCTTAGGAAGTTATTCCTTTATGATCAAAGAGTCTAAGCTCTGATGCCAATTGTTGACTCAACCGAGAGAGGGTGAATCGGTTTTCTAATGATAATACTAAATTTAAACTTAATTGAATCTTATTGCAAGCAATCACAGAATAATCAATAAAGTACAGTGCAATAAATTAAATGAGATAATGGAAGGAAGCAGCAAACTTAGTAATTTATAGAGGTTCGGCCAATCTCTTGCCTACGTCCTCTCTTCTTGACCTCCTTGTCAAGAGCTTTCTTTTACTATATCAATAGCTGATACAAACACCATTTTTCAGGTTAAGGAATAACCTCTCTACCCCTTTTTACAAAGACAAATATTCACCCCTTACAAAATTATCTCACAGAGGAACTCTCCTCTTCTCTCTTGAATTAAGGATGAATACAAATAGAAGCTTTCTTTTGTGGGTAGGAAAAATAACTTCTACACAAGGTTTCTTTCACACAATACAATTAATGTGATGTTGAAGACAAAGAGAATGTTAGAAAAGATCTCTTGAGAATATGCAGAGTTTGCAGCACAAGTCTCTTATTTTCCAGTGTCTTCAATGCTTAATTTTATACAGCAGGATTGGTAGTTGAAGCATTTAATGTTATTTTTTCCATTGAAGATTTTGCAAAAAGAGCCGTTGGGAACCTCCAGTAGAGTACCAGATCGATCTTCCATCATGACCAGATCGATCTCTTAGTTTAAACTCCTGCAATTACAAAGCAACTTGAAGTATGGAGATCGATCTTATAATTTGAAAAATTTTAGTGAAGATCGATCTGTCGAACCATCAGGTCGATCTTCTAATCTCTCTGTTTGAAGCAAGATCGATCTCCAGATCGATCTGGCAAGCATTCTCATAGAGAGGAGATCGATCTCTAATCACCCTAGATCGATCTTCTAAACTTTCTGACTTTGAGGAGATCAATCTCTATCCACAGAAGATCGATCTCATAAACTTTCTGTTTGAATATAGATCGATCTATAGATCGATCTAATACCTTTAACCTTTGTCTTAAAGGATATCGATCTCTTCCTAGACCAGATCATCTCTTAGACATTTTGTAATTCAAAGATCGATCTCATAACCCCTACAAATTGATCTCTTCCTCTTCAACATCCTATACATGTTCTTTGAGTTTTTATAATCCTTTAGTAGATCGATCTCTCATACTTGAAAACCCAGGAGATCGATCTCTCATCTCATGAGATTGATCTCTTATCCTTTAATACTCAATTTTTGGCAATGACGTGTATTTAAATAAACTCTAAACATGTTTAAAACATTTTTAGATTTATAATATCCATTATTGAATTACTGTTTTGTCATTTTAAAATATATTAACTTAACAACAGTGAACTTAAAAGCATAGATGAGCCAGAATAGAAATGGCAGTAGGTAGAATAAGAGGGAACCGAGATTAAATTAATAGAAAGGAAGAAAAAGAGTTTGAGGAATTTTAACTAAGTGAACTGAGACTGAAAATAAATTGAAAGAGAGTTAAGAGCTGTAAAGAAAATGTTAAAAGCCTGAGGACAGAATGACTGTGACACCTAGCCTCCTTTCAACATGCACCACCTGGAAACAACAAGAACAGTAGAAACAGAAGTACGAAAATAACTAAAGAAAATCAGAACAGTAAATTAATTAAGAAACATAGCAGAATAGAGTATGAATGTCTCACCACTGTCGCTGCGAAGCTCAGCAGACCAGCCTCCTCACACGATGTTTAACAATGTCGTTGCTTCTACTGTAATGCAGTCCACCGTCCACCCACAGCATGCATCGAACGCTAGCTCCCACTTCAGTTGCCATGCTTCAGTGAGCCTTCCATGCTTCAATCCTACCAAACTGCAAGTATGCAACACAATCCCGCTACGATTTCAGCGCAAGCAACTCAAAATATGCACCTAGTCTATAGTAGTAGGCGGACCAGTCAACTCAGTAAAGCCACACCTCTACTCTACCCCTGTGACGTAGATCAAGGAAATTAAGCAAAAACTTGAAAATCCAATAATGCAGAATGATGAACAGTAGAAAACAAGCAGTAGTCTTGAAACAAAAAATGGATACGTTGATTACATTAGGAAGAAATTAAAAAAAATGGCAATGAAATCAAACTAACTCAAAACATCAAATTTATCATCATAAACTTGAAGAAATTAAAGTAGCCAATAGTAGAAAGGTGTTGATATAGTAAACATATGAAAAACTGTCACGCCCCGGAAGCGCGGAAAATAGGGCTAATTTAAAACTTTTTATTTATTAATTCACAATTAAGAGTGCATTCCTGTGCAGTGTCATACATCATCACCTACATTATACCTCAGGATCTCGTCATTAAATAGTATATATTATATCATATACATTTCTTGATCTCAAGCTAATTAATCCTAATACATCCCATACAATGTTATACACCAAGTGTCTGCAATTATGATAATTGTCTGGGTACATGAAAAGATAAAAGATACCTCAAAATACAATATATGGCTTGGAGCTCAAGTCCTCCACTAGCCACTACTCCGTACGTCGCAGGGAAACCCTTTTCACTTGAGGAAATCTGGGGGGAAAAGAAAACAGGGTGAGCTTCTAAATCGCTCAGTAAAGGGGGTAAGGGACTCATTTCATAAACCAAAATGCACTTCACAAAATATTTATTTGTATGTGAAACTCATTAATCTCATTTGAAAACCATAGCATGAAAGTACTCAAAACGACATTCTCATATCTCAAATTATGTGAAAACATGAAGTAAAAAGGCTCAGTCTAGAGCAATAACAAAGCATGTGAAAATAATGCGATAAACGCTTTCTCAATTAACGTGATAAAATCACTGTATTAATAATGCACGTGGCACAGCCACTAAACACACGTGGCATAGCCACTGATTTAAATTCACACGTGGCACAGCCACTAAGCACAAGTGGCATAGCCACTGATTTAAATTCACGCGTGGCACAGCCACAGAATAGGGTTTCTCGCGTGTTAACGGCCACCAATTAGGGTTTCTCACGTAGCAACGGCCACCAAATAGGGTTCTCACGTGGCAACGGCCACTAAATAGGGTTCTCACATGGCAACGGCCACCAAATAGGGTTCTCACGTGGCAACGGCCACCAAATAGGGTTCTCACATGGCAACGGCCACCAAATAGGGTTCTCACGTGGCAACGGCCACCAAGTATACGTGGCATAGCCACAGAATGGGTTATTCTCACGTTACCAGAACGGAGAAGAATCGGGCTTACATGCTACCAGAGCAATGCCCGGTGTGTATTCAAAATTACACGCCTAAGTCTTATCACATAAGACTGGTTTGCCTTCACGTAGAACTCATAGTGGTTTTTCTCTCATAAAACTCATTTAAAACCGTTTTGTACTCAACACAAAACATATTGAAACCGAGTCCCAACCGGCAAAACACGCACACATTTTTCAAATCTCGATATTGCCTTAACGTAGAGCCCAGTTATAAACTCATAAAAATATTGGGCTCCAATTGGCTATAAAAATTGTGTGCAATTGTATCACAACACAACACTCAACATGCTTGTTTTATAAATCACAAATCATGCTATAATAGTTCAAAATCACATACACAATTGGTTTAATTTCCCTTACTTCTTTGCACCTCGTATAGTGCAATTGTTTCCCCCGTAACACGGACTAGTCTCGCATTCCACTCTGGAACTCCCGAGCTGTCCAAACGATGTTAAAACATCAATATTCATCATCATTGTCACGACCCAATTCCATTCTCTTTAACCGAAATCACTGAAAATTTTTCGCGTTTTACTGTTACCTTACCCAGTCGTGAACTAAGCTCACCACACACTGTTGGGCTGTGAGTCAATAATAAACACCACATTTCATTCATTCTCAATAAATTAAAACGATGTCATACATGTGCATTTAATTGTGTACTTATACGAATACATGATTTACTGACATCTACATCCCCCATAAGTACAACTCAAAAGAATACTGTGCTTTTACATTGTTTAGATACAAAAAGAATCACTGTGTATATACCTTTTTTTTTGCGATGGAGATGCAGCGGAGTCCAAAATAATACGCCTCAGTCCTCACTGGGCTACTATGCACGCTCTGTAGGGGGAAAAATAGAGTGGGATGAGCAACCACACGCTCAGTAAGGCAATAATGCAAGCATGGTAGATAACTACTCTATCTACATGCTGATAGTGTTATGCATAAATCGTTTATAGTACGAGCATGAGGAATAAAACTATGCCATGTGAATATACATATATATATCATGTATCAAATCATGTACATTGGCATATAAAACATGGTAGAGACATCATGTATAAAACATCTCATGCTTAATCTCATTTAAATTCATAAAAGGGCAATTCATTTAGAAACTTCCTTTTTGAACCAACGTCATAACACCACCAAATCAACTCACAAACCACAACCACATTTACATTCCACAATTCACGCATGTGTATAAATCTAGGTCACTATATCAGAAGTGCCTATGTGAATCATTACATCATAAATCATCCCAGACCACACGCATCCAGGTGTGCGGGGTATCATGCTGGCACGAAAATGAATTATCCCTCGCCAGACTTTCTCATCACATAACCATCATGCGGTACATAGTACTCCATGTGATATACACGGTACATCGTACTCCGCAACTCATATCATGATTGGGGGTGCCATTCCTAGGTCTTATCTACCCCATACCAAGAGTTTTCCATATTCCGTGAAGGAGAGCCTTCCTGCCGAACAGAGCCTCTCCGCCTAACAGAGCCTCCCTGCCTCCTCGGGCTTAAGGATGTTAGCTTAAGGATGTAGGGCTTAAGGGTCCTTTCCGTAAGAGAGCCTCCCCACCGAACAGAGCCTCCCCGCCTAACAGAGCCTCCCTGCCTCCTCGAGCTTAAGGATGTTAGCTTAAGGATGTAGGGCTTAAGGATCTTACCTTCACCATACCCATGTAGGAGAGCCTCCCTGCCTAACAGAGCCTCCCCGCCTCTTTGGGGCTTAAGGATGTTGGCTTAAGGATCCCACCGTAAGAGAGCCTCCCCACCAAACAGAGCCTCCCCGTCTAACAGAGCCTCCCTGCCTCCTCGGGCTTAAGGATGTTAGCTTAAGGATGTAAGGTTTAAGGATCTTACCTTCACCATACCCATGTAGGAGAGCCTCCCTGCCTAACAGAGCCTCCCCGCCTCTTTGGGGCTTAAGGATGTTGGCTTAAGGATCCCACCGTAAGAGAGCCTCCCCACCAAACAGAGCCTCCCCGTCTAACAGAGCCTCCCTGCCTCCTCGGGCTTAAGGATGTTAGCTTAAGGATGTAAGGCTTAAGGATCTTACCCACTTTCACAACCCTATACGAATCCCATTGTACAAGCTTGTGCGAGTAAAACTCTAGCACGACTCATGCATCATGCATCTTCTCATAAAGAGGCGCGTACGAGCATAGCTCTAGTACGGTTATACTCATAAGATAACCATTCACAATCCACGTACGAGCAGAAGCTCCAGTACGGTTTATAAACATCATCACAATTCAATTTCAAAGTGCGAGCTAAGCTCAAGCACGTTTCACACAAGTGAAAACATAGAAATCTCGCGCGAGCGAGGCTCTAACGCGAATTATATCACATACACGCGATAGGCGGCTTATGTGCATTCAAAACATCACTTAATATGCTTAGTGCCTCATATGGGCTATTTCACAACATCATTCAAGTACCAGCCAGCCTATCCTTTTATTTGCTCAAATCAAAGCATTGTGTTTTGTAAAAGCATTCAAAACACATGATTTATGCAATTATTAGCCTTACTATCCCTTTTTCATAACATCCACTTCAAAACCAAAACCACGCATATACCCATCATCTTTCACAAATACCATCAACATTTATTTGAGCAATTCATGCATTTCATACAACACCCAATATTCACCCAGTTCAAAATACGAGCAGCTATCTCTATATACTCACAAAATTTCCTTACCTGGAATTGCGATGCGTGAGTCCACTTCCTTAAGCTGCTTACTCGTACGATTCGGTTCGCCTTCAACGAACTCTTCGGGACTGCACAAAATCATATCTCGCATTATATTCGACCCATATATTGCAACCCTTGCGCTTGCTATAGTCAATTTAACCTATAGCCTCTATTAACGCTTATACGGCCTCGTTTCATTACTTTACCCATAACTCGAGTCTATGGATCTTTTGAGGCCTATTAACTTATTCAAAATCGATATTAAGCTCATAGTGTTCATACTTCATTAATTCCCTCACTATGGCATTTATCAAGTATATTCATACCCATTTCCACAATTCCTCCAAACTCACAATGTAATCTCATTTAACCATTTAAAATCATAAACATTACCCCAATAGCAACTTTAGCATGCCATAAATGATAGGCTCATTCAATCCCACATATCCCCACATTATACCCATTTTAGATTTCTAGGTCACACCACTTCCACAACATTCCTAAGTAGTTTATCCATCAATACTCCTATCAATCAACTCCAAAATCAATTAAATAGCTAATACATTTGGATTGGAGGGTTAGAATCTTACCAATGTGATTTCTCTCCTTGCTACAATTGGTAATGCCCTCAACTCCTTCAACTCCAAGAATGGAAAAATGCCCTCTCACTATGTTGTTCTTCTCTTTGATAGGAACAACTTTGCCTCTAATGATCTCTTTTCAAATCTCACTGAAAATGGTTGATTTTTTAGAGAGGGAAAATTAGGTTTTTGGGGTTGAAATTGTAAGGTTAAGTGTTTTCCGAGATTTCCAGATTTTTCAGCTCTCCTTATATAGAAATGACTTGAGGAGATCGATCTGGTCCAAGAGGAGATCGATCTGGTCCTTTAAAATCCCTCTTTTTCACGGCATTTTTAAGCCTGAGATCGATCTGTCGAAGCAATGAGATCGATCTGTTGAGGCATGAGATCGATCTGTCGAAGCATGAGATCGATCTGGTCCCAAACAGAGAGCTAAGGAGATCGATCTGGCTGCTTGAGGATCGATCTTTTCACTTACAGAATGCTTGGCAGATCGATCTGGCTCCATTGGAGATCGATCTGCTCTATTCGTTCACCCAAATAAGAGCATTCTGGCTCTTCCAGATCGATCTCTCATCCTGGGAGATCGATCTGGACCTCATGTTTTCCAGATTTCCTGCAGTTTCATTGCTGCAACTCATACCAACACCTCCTTAATCTATTGCCATGGCCATTTTCTCATCCATCCACATTTATAACTTGAAAATGGCATCCATTCATACCTTATGCACATTGAAACTTGTGTGCATTCATTGTATGTTCAAAGGTATGCTACATAAAATCAAATGGAAGCATAACTCCATTCCATTTTACCACACTACTCATTTTGAGTCTCAATCACATCCATCACTTGCTAGGACACATTTCTCCGTATTCATACTCAATGAAACTCGTATGTACGTTACAACTTATATTACACATACATACATTGAATCTATGGACTTACATCAATCATATTTTACATCACAAGTCCATTCATATTATTTAATCCAAGTACACACATTACCCTTTTACATATACGGGGTCTTACATTCTCCCCTCCTTCAAGGAATTTGGTCCTCCAAATTAGAACCAAGTCACTTTTCAAACAGTTGGGGGTACTTCTCCCGTATCAAGTTCTCCAATTCCCACGTGGCCTCTTCCGCCGTGTGGTGTTGCCAAAGCACTTTCACTAAGGGAATTGTCTTATTTCGCAACACTCTCTCTTTCCTGTCCAATATCCGAACCGGCTTCTCAACATACGTCATACTCTCATGGAGCTCCAACGGCTCATATCTTATCACGTGTGCCGGGTCCGGGTGATACTTCCGAAGCATCGAAACGTGGAAGACGTTGTGGACATTTGCCAAGTCCGGTGGCAATGCCAATCTATACGCCTTTTCTCCCACTCTCTCTAAAATCTCGAAGGGTCCGATATATCTAGGGCTCAGCTTGCCCTTCTTACCGAATCTCATAATACCCTTCGATGGTGATACCCTCAGAAATACCGACTCACCCTCATCAAACTCCAGTGGTCTTCGTCTCTTGTCAGCATAACTCTTTTGCCGGCTCTGAGCTGTCCGTAATCTCTCACATATCAACTGGACGTCCTCAGATGCCTGCTGCACTAAGTCCGGAGCAAAAATTTGTCTGTCACCAACCTCTTCCCATCCAATAGGGGAACGGCATCTACGCCCGTATAATGCCTCATAGGGTGCCATCCCGATACTAGCATGATAGCTATTATTATATGCGAAGTCGGCTAACTGCAGGTGGTCATCCCAGGAGCCTCTAAAATCCAGCACACACGCTCTCAACATATCCTCGAGGGTCTGTATAGTCCTCTCTGACTGCCCATCTGTCTGAGGATGAAAAGCGGTGCTAAAACTCAGTCGGGTCCCCAGCGCTTCCTGAAAATGTTCCCAGAAATGGGAAGTGAAGCGGGCATCCCTATCAGAAACAACGCTCACTGGTACACCGTGTAGCCGTACTATCTCTCGGATATACAGGTTCGCCAACTGACTCAGTGTATCGGTAGCTCTCATAGCCAAGAAATGGGCGGACTTAGTCAACCGGTCCACAATAACCCATATGGCATCATGACCTCTACGGGTCCTCGGCAACCCCATCACAAAATCCATGGTGACATGCTCCCACTTCCATGTCGGTATCGGTAGAGGCTGCAATAATCCTGCAGGCTTCTGATGCTCTACCTTCACTTGCTGACAAACGAGACACTTAGCGACATATTCCGCAATGTCTCTTTTCATTCCAGACCACCAATAAACCTTCCGAAGGTTTTGA
Organism: Firmiana major; assembly: GCA_033439115.1. Lineage (NCBI taxonomy): Eukaryota > Viridiplantae > Streptophyta > Magnoliopsida > Malvales > Malvaceae > Firmiana > Firmiana major. Next base: position 8,065,952 of record CM065912.1, read on the forward strand.
TACATCTTGGTACTTCCCGGATGTATCATATATTTCGATGAGTGAGCCTCTGATAAAATCGTTCTCCTGATCTCAGGATCCCTGGGAACGTATACTCTGCCTCTGAACCTCAATAAGCCATCAGCACTCTGCTCAAAATCACTACCCACACCTGTCTGTCTCTGCCTCAGCCAATCGATACACCGTCGATCGCTCTGCTGGGCTTGCCGAATACGGCCAATCAACTCTGGCTCTAGTCTCAAACTAGCCATGATCTCAAGTCTCTCAGATCCAGGTGGGGTTACATCCAAACTGAGGTTCGCAAAGTGTTCTAACAATTCATGTTCCCGTACCATCATATAAGACACCAACCCAAGGTTCTTTCTACTCAAAGCATCGGCAACTACATTTGCCTTACCCGGGTGGTACATGATTTCACAATCATAGTCTTTCAGGAGTTCGAGCCATCTCCTCTGTCTCATATTCAGCTCTTTCTGCGAGAACAGGTACTTAAGGCTCTTATGATCTGTGAACACCTGAAATTTCTCACCATAGAGATAGTGGCGCCATATTTTCAAAGCAAATACTACGGCCGCCAACTCTAAATCATGTGTCGGGTAGTTCCTCTCATGATCTTTCAACTGTCTAGATCCATAGGCAACTACCTTCCCATCCTGCATAAGCACACAGCCCAGTCCCTGGTGTGATGCATCCGTATACACCGAGAATCCTCCTGAGCTGGTAGGAATGGTGAGAACTGGAGCAGTCGTCAATCGACGCTTGAGCTCCTCAAAACTCCTCTCACATGCCTCATCCCATGTAAACTTAACATCCTTACGCGTGAGGCGTGTCAACGGAGCAGCTAGTCTGGAGAAACCCTCTACAAATCTCCGATAATATCCTGCCAATCCCAGGAAACTTCTGATCTCAGTTACTGTCTTGGGCTGTTCCCACTGCACAACTGCCTCTATCTTGGATGGATCCACTGATACCCCATCCTTAGACACAACATGCCCCAAAAATGAGATCTGTTCCAACCAAAAGTTACACTTGCTGAGTTTGGCATACAATTCTCTCTCTCGGAGGGTCTGCAGAACTATCCTCAAGTGCTCCTCATGATCTTCCCTGGACTTGGAATACACCAAAATGTCATCTATGAAAACAATCACAAACTTGTCCAGGTATGGCTTGAATATATCATTCATCAATGCCATAAATGCTGCGGGAGCATTCGTCAATCCGAATGGCATCACCAAAAACTCGTAGTGGCCATAACGGGTACGAAATGCTGTCTTGGGTATATCTCCACTCCTGATCCTCAATTGATGATACCCTGACCGCAGATCTATCTTAGAAAATACTTCGGCTCCCTGGAGCTGATCCAACAAATCATCGATTCTTGGAAGGGGGTACTTGTTCTTAATGGTGGCCTTATTCAACGACCGGTAATCTATACACAGTCGGAGGCTTCCATCCTTCTTCCTTACAAATAGAACCGGTGCTCCCCAAGGTGAGACACTCGGTCTAACAAACCCCTTCTCCAACAACTCTTGCAGTTGTTTCTTCAGCTCTTCCAACTCTATCGGAGCCATTCTATAGGGTGGTTTCGATATCGGCTCTGTACCAGGCACTAACTCAATGCAAAATTCCATTTCCCTTTCAGGTGGTAGTCCTGGTAATTCATCCGGAAAGACATCAGGGTAATCCGTAATTACGGGTATGTCCTTCAATTCCGGGGGTGTCTCATCTATATCGACCACATAGGCAATGAACCCTTCACAATATCCTCTCCATCATTAGTAAAATAAACCACCACTCCACATTCAATATTTATCAAAATAAATGATTTATTTCTCAAGCATTATGCATTTAAAATCATACTCCTTTATTTACCACAAGTATACAAGTTTTCATATCATTTCTTTTCATCAAAATTTACAATAAGATTGTCTAGTCCTGAAAACATTAATGTTTTGGCATGACAATCCATCACAACACGATTGGTAGCCAACCAATCCATTCCCAAAATTACATCAAAATCATTCATATTTAATAAAATCAGATTGGCTATCATTTCCTTCCCCTCTATCTTTAATTTACAATCCCTACATACATGCTCAGTCAATTGGCTATCATTCATGGGTGTGGAAATCATCAACATTTTATCCAACAATGTTGGTTTCACATATTTCAACAATTTATGTGCAAAGGAAGGTGATATGAAAGAATGTGTGGCACTAGGATCAAATAATACCAATGCTTCTAAATCAAAGATTCGGATGGTACCTTTTATCACATCCGTCGAAGCATCTGCGGTGTCCTGATCCAGTGCATGTACTCTTCCTCTGCTCACACCCGCAGTCTGTTTCCCTTTTTCCTCAGCTGTAGCCCTCCTCCTCGGGGCTGCTGTCTCAACTGGAGCTCCCTCAGGCTCCTTGCCCTTCTGTGGGGCAATCTCCATCTTCTCGGGACAATACTTAGCCATATGTCCTGGTCTCTCGCATCTAAAACACACCATAGGGGTCATCGGACAGGGCCTATTCCCATGGAATCTCCCACATCTCCTACACTGATCAGTAGTAGGTCGTGGTCCCCCAATAGTTATGCCCCTCGGCGCAGTCAAGGCTGGGTATACGGGAGGTCTAGCAGCTCTCTCCCTCACCTCCTCAATCTTTGGCCTCTTCTCGAAAAATCTTTGGCCATCTCTCTTGGCCACTCTTCCAAACCCGGATCTCTTCCGATCCTTGTCCTTTTTAACACTGACTCTCCCAAGCTCGGAGGCATTTCGCTCAAAGTCTTGTTCACATAACTGAGCCTTGTGTACCGCCTCCTCATAAGTCACAATATCGAAGGGAGCTAGCTTAGTCCGGATGGCCAATCTCAATCCATCCATGAACTTCTGAATCTTTCGGGTCTCACTACCCATCGTGTCCGGGTCATATCTCCCCAAGGACATAAACTTGGACTCATACTCGTCCACAGTACGGTTCCCCTGAACCAAATTCATGAATTCCATCCGCAGTCTCCTCTGTGCGGTAGCTGGGACATATTGTCTCCTGAAGGCCTCTAGAAATATCTCCCATGAGATCTCAGAGTGTCTGGCCCTCAAAATAACCTCGGTGGACCTCCACCAATGCTCGGCCTCGCCTTTCAGCATAAACACGGCAAAGGCAACCTTCTCACTTGAAGTGCATCGGAAAAACCTATACAGTTTCTCCATCTCATACACCCAATCCTCCGTAATCACTGGGTCCTTCACCCCTCTGAACACTGGGGGTTTCAGCGCTTGAAACTCTCGCAACCTGCTCAAGTCGCAGTCATAACCCACATCACTACCGCTCTGCTGTGGAGCAATAGGAGAATCTGTATCCTGGGCTGGAGGTGGTGTAACTGTAACTGTCTCAGCAGTCTGAGGTCTCTCCGCCTCTGCAGCTGCCTGTTCAGTAGTAGGCTGTGCCGCGGGACCTCGTCTGTCACCGGCGCCCAAGGCCTGCGTGACTATCTCCACCAGACTCTCAATACTCCGCTCTAATCTAGCGAAGCGAGCCTCAGTATCACCCGCTCTCTCAGCAGGGTTCTGTGGAGCCTGCTCAGTCTGTAGCTCCGCACGGCTCTCAGGCCTACCTCTACGGCCTCTAGCACGTGCTCTCACCCCTCTACCTTTGCGTGTAACTGGCATAGTGCCTAACTCCCTGTATTATAGTAATTTATTAAGCTCAATCCATCACAGTATACACAGTTATATCTAAACAAAAGCACAGTACTATGGGGATGTACTTTCCTACATTTTATTAATGACTCACATCAGGCCAACACAGCTCTGATACCAATCTCTGTCACGACCCAATTCCATTCTCTTTAACCGAAATCACTGAAAATTTTTCGCGTTTTACTGTTACCTTACCCAGTCGTGAACTAAGCTCACCACACACTGTTGGGCTGTGAGTCAATAATAAACACCACATTTCATTCATTCTCAATAAATTAAAACGATGTCATACATGTGCATTTAATTGTGTACTTATACGAATACATGATTTACTGACATCTACATCCCCTATAAGTACAACTCAAAAGAATACTGTGCTTTTACATTGTTTAGATACAAAAAGAATCACTGTGTATATACCTTTTTTTTTGCGATGGAGATGCAGCGGAGTCCAAAATAATACGCCTCAGTCCTCACTGGGCTACTATGCACGCTCTGTAGGGGGAAAAATAGAGTGGGATGAGCAACCACACGCTCAGTAAGGCAATAATGCAAGCATGGTAGATAACTACTCTATCTACATGCTGATAGTGTTATGCATAAATCGTTTATAGTACGAGCATGAGGAATAAAACTATGCCATGTGAATATACATATATATATCATGTATCAAATCATGTACATTGGCATATAAAACATGGTAGAGACATCATGTATAAAACATCTCATGCTTAATCTCATTTAAATTCATAAAAGGGTAATTCATTTAGAAACTTCCTTTTTGAACCAACGTCATAACACCACCAAATCAACTCACAAACCACAACCACATTTACATTCCACAATTCACGCATGTGTATAAATCTAGGTCACTATATCAGAAGTGCCTATGTGAATCATTACATCATAAATCATCCCAGACCACACGCATCCAGGTGTGCGGGGTATCATGCTGGCACGAAAATGAATTATCCCTCGCCAGACTTTCTCATCACATAACCATCATGCGGTACATAGTACTCCATGTGATATACACGGTACATCGTACTCCGCAACTCATATCATGATTGGGGGTGCCATTCCTAGGTCTTATCTACCCCATACCAAGAGTTTTCCATATTCCGTGAAGGAGAGCCTTCCTGCCGAACAGAGCCTCTCCGCCTAATAGAGCCTCCCTGCCTCCTCGGGCTTAAGGATGTTAGCTTAAGGATGTAGGGCTTAAGGGTCCTTTCCGTAAGAGAGCCTCCCCACCGAACAGAGCCTCCCCGCCTAACAGAGCCTCCCTGCCTCCTCGAGCTTAAGGATGTTAGCTTAAGGATGTAGGGCTTAAGGATCTTACCTTCACCATACCCATGTAGGAGAGCCTCCCTGCCTAACAGAGCCTCCCCGCCTCTTTGGGGCTTAAGGATGTTGGCTTAAGGATCCCACCGTAAGAGAGCCTCCCCACCAAACAGAGCCTCCCCGTCTAACAGAGCCTCCCTGCCTCCTCGGGCTTAAGGATGTTAGCTTAAGGATGTAAGGCTTAAGGATCTTACCTTCACCATACCCATGTAGGAGAGCCTCCCTGCCTAACAGAGCCTCCCCGCCTCTTTGGGGCTTAAGGATGTTGGCTTAAGGATCCCACCGTAAGAGAGCCTCCCCACCAAACAGAGCCTCCCCGTCTAACAGAGCCTCCCTGCCTCCTCGGGCTTAAGGATGTTAGCTTAAGGATGTAAGGCTTAAGGATCTTACCCACTTTCACAACCCTATACGAATCCCATTGTACAAGCTTGTGCGAGTAAAACTCTAGCACGACTCATGCATCATGCATCTTCTCATAAAGAGGCGCGTACGAGCATAGCTCTAGTACGGTTATACTCATAAGATAACCATTCACAATCCACGTACGAGCAGAAGCTCCAGTACGGTTTATAAACATCATCACAATTCAATTTCAAAGTGCGAGCTAAGCTCAAGCACGTTTCACACAAGTGAAAACATAGAAATCTCGCGCGAGCGAGGCTCTAACGCGAATTATATGACATACACGCGATAGGCGGCTTATGTGCATTCAAAACATCACTTAATATGCTTAGTGCCTCATATGGGCTATTTCACAACATCATTCAAGTACCAGCCAGCCTATCCTTTTATTTGCTCAAATCAAAGCATTGTGTTTTGTAAAAGCATTCAAAACACATGATTTATGCAATTATTAGCCTTACTATCCCTTTTTCATAACATCCACTTCAAAACCAAAACCACGCATATACCCATCATCTTTCACAAATACCATCAACATTTATTTGAGCAATTCATGCATTTCATACAACACCCAATATTCACCCAGTTCAAAATACGAGCAGCTATCTCTATATACTCACAAAATTCCCTTACCTGGAATTGCGATGCGTGAGTCCACTTCCTTAAGCTGCTTACTCGTACGATTCGGTTCGCCTTCAACGAACTCTTCGGGACTGCACAAAATCATATCTCGCATTATATTCGACCCATATATTGCAACCCTTGCGCTTGCTATAGTCAATTTAACCTATAGCCTCTATTAACGCTTATACGGCCTCGTTTCATTACTTTACCCATAACTCGAGTCTATGGATCTTTTGAGGCCTATTAACTTATTCAAAATCGATATTAAGCTCATAGTGTTCATACTTCATTAATTCCCTCACTATGGCATTTATCAAGTATATTCATACCCATTTCCACAATTCCTCCAAACTCACAATGTAATCTCATTTAACCATTTAAAATCATAAACATTACCCCAATAGCAACTTTAGCATGCCATAAATGATAGGCTCATTCAATCCCACATATCCCCACATTATACCCATTTTAGATTTCTAGGTCACACCACTTCCACAACATTCCTAAGTAGTTTATCCATCAATACTCCTATCAATCAACTCCAAAATCAATTAAATAGCTAATACATTTGGATTGGAGGGTTAGAATCTTACCAATGTGATTTCTCTCCTTGCTACAATTGGTAATGCCCTCAACTCCTTCAACTCCAAGAATGGAAAAATGCCCTCTCACTATGTTGTTCTTCTCTTTGATAGGAACAACTTTGCCTCTAATGATCTCTTTTCAAATCTCACTGAAAATGGTTGATTTTTTAGAGAGGGAAAATTAGGTTTTTGGGGTTGAAATTGTAAGGTTAAGTGTTTTCCGAGATTTCCAGATTTTTCAGCTCTCCTTATATAGAAATGACTTGAGGAGATCGATCTGGTCCAAGAGGAGATCGATCTGGTCCTTTAAAATCCCTCTTTTTCACGGCATTTTTAAGCCTGAGATCGATCTGTCGAAGCAATGAGATCGATCTGTTGAGGCATGAGATCGATCTGTCGAAGCATGAGATCGATCTGGTCCCAAACAGAGAGCTAAGGAGATCGATCTGGCTGCTTGAGGATCGATCTTTTCACTTACAGAATGCTTGGCAGATCGATCTGGCTCCATTGGAGATCGATCTGCTCTATTCGTTCACCCAAATAAGAGCATTCTGGCTCTTCCAGATCGATCTCTCATCCTGGGAGATCGATCTGGACCTCATGTTTTCCAGATTTCCTGCAGTTTCATTGCTGCAACTCATACCAACACCTCCTTAATCTATTGCCATGGCCATTTTCTCATCCATCCACATTTATAACTTGAAAATGGCATCCATTCATACCTTATGCACATTGAAACTTGTGTGCATTCATTGTATGTTCAAAGGTATGCTACATAAAATCAAATGGAAGCATAACTCCATTCCATTTTACCACACTACTCATTTTGAGTCTCAATCACATCCATCACTTGCTAGGACACATTTCTCCGTATTCATACTCAATGAAACTCGTATGTACATTACAACTTATATTACACATACATACATTGAATCTATGGACTTACATCAATCATATTTTACATCACAAGTCCATTCATATTATTTAATCCAAGTACACACATTACCCTTTTACATATACGGGGTCTTACAATCATATTAACCTCTATTCTCAAAATCGAGCATAATTGCTCATAACACCTCTAATTTCTCAATTCTCATAACTCTATCACAACCCACAATCTAGCTCACAACACCTCCACATTCCATATTTCCTATGCCACAATATCTATGCTATTGCACCACATTGTCTAAATCTCCATTTATAGCTAAAAAATTCCTAAATTTACCAAAGTTGCTAAATATCATCATCACTCCACTACATAGTAATTTCATCAATCCCTAATCATTTTTCAGCTATTTCAACACAATGCCAACAACCATTATCACCAAAATCATCTCAAATATCAAGATCGAGGTTTAGAAATTACCCAAAACTTGTGGAGAGCTTATCTCTTGCCTCGATTCGATCCGTCTTATGATTTCCAAGTATGTTGTTCTCCCTTTGATGAGGAACAACTTTCCTTCTTGCCACAGCCTCTGATTTAGACGAAAATGGGTGCTTTAGATGAGTGAGAAAGCTAGGTTTCGGTGAAAATAGGGGTTGGAAGAGAGAGAAAGTGAGATTGCAGGAGAAAAACAAGAGTTCCTTATATAGACTGAGGGTAGGAGATCGATCTGGCTCTTGATGAGATCGATCTGCCTTTGAATTTTGGGGACGATTTGGGCAATTTTATGCCTAGGAGATCGATCTTGTCGAGGGGTGAGATCGATCTCTTTATGGCTTTATGAGATCGATCTGCTCCTTGAGGAGATCGATCTTCTCCCAAACAGAATCATTTGGAGATCGATTTCTTCCTCATGAGATCGATCTTCTCTCAAATAGAATCATAAGGAGATCGATCCTCTTCCATTGGAGATCGATCTGCTCCTCAAATTCCTCCTTCCTTGTCATTTTTAACTCACCAGATCGATTTCTCCTTCTCCCAGATCGATCTGTCCTCATAGCTTCACACTTATTTTAAACACTTAACATATAAATCTCCAATTATCATTCCCACAATTCACTTAGCTCAATAAATTACACTTCAAATTCTTATTACATATTTAAAATATGTCTGAAATTCTTAGATCTCACATCCTCCCCACCTTAAAAGAATTTGGTCCTCCAAATTTAACTCAACTAGTTAAAGAGATAGGGGTATTTCTCCTTCATGAGGTTCTCTAGTTCCCACGTTGCCTCTTCTCTTGAGTGATGTTTCCATAAAACTTTCACTAATGGGATGCTATTGGTTCTCAGTACCTTCTCCTTTCTATCGAGAATCCGGACGGGTTCCTCAGTGTAGCTCATGTCCTCCTGTATGTCCATCTCATCATACTCTATAACATGAGAAGGGTCCGGGTGGTACTTTCTCAACATAGACACATGAAAAACATTGTGTATTCTGGACATCTGTGGGGGTAATGCTAATTTGTAAGCTACCTCTCCCACTCTCTCAAGAATCTCGAATGGTCCTATGTATCGAGGACTCAATTTTCCTTTCTTCCCAAATCGCATGATACCCTTACTCGGTGATATTTTCAGAAATACTGCATCACCAACCTTAAACTCGAGTGGCCGTCTATGCACATTCGCGTAGCTTTTCTGTCTACTTTGTGCAGCCCGTAACCTCTCACATATGAGTTTCACACTCTGTACGGCTTGCTCAACAAGCTCGGGAGCATTTATCTTTCTATCACCGACTTCTTCCCAAGCTACAGGGGATCTACACCTCCTACCATATAGAGCCTCAAAAGGTGCCATTCCAATACTCGCATGATAGCTGTTATTGTATGCAAACTCTGCTAGGGGCAGGTGATCATCCCATGATCCCTTAAAATTCATCGTACACGCCCTCAACATATCCTTCAGGGTCTGAATAGTCCTCTCTGACTGACCATCTGTCTGAGGATGATAGGCGGTACTGAAACTCAATCGAGATCCCATGGACTCCTGAAACTAGGTCCAAAATCTAGAAGTAAATCGAGAATCTCTATCAGAAGTAATACTCACTGGAGCCCCATGTAATCTAGCTATCTCGCTGACATACAGCTCAGCTAAGGCATCCACAGTATCTGTGCTCTTGATGGCAAGGAAGTGGGCACTCTTGGTCAGTCTATCCACTATAACCCATATAGCGTCACGACCTCTTCGGATCCTCGGTAAACCCATAATAAAGTCCATATTGACATGCTCCCATTTCCATGTAGGTACAGGTAAGGGCTGTAGTAGTCCTTCAGGCTTTCGATGCTTAGCTTTCACTTGCTGGCATACTAAACACCTGGCCACATACTTTGCCACGTCTCACTTCATACCACTCCACCAATACACCTTTCTCAAGTCTCGATACATCTTAGTACTCCCTGGGTACATGGTGTATCGCGAGCAGTGGGATTCTCTCAATATCTGTCTCTTCAGGGTATCATCGTCCGGTACACAAATTCGTCCTCTGAATCTCAACAATCCATCCTCACTGACTGTGAGATCCGACTGCGAACTCTGTTCAGCTTGACTAATCATATCTATCAATCTCTTATCACTGCGCTGCCCAGTTCTAATCTGATCCATGATCTTGGGCTCTATTCGCAAGCTAGCCACAAATCCAGTCTCTATCTCTTTAACTCTGATCCGAAGTTCGACAAACTACTCCAGTAAATCCCATTCCCTAATCATCATAGCAGATATCATACTCTTCCTGCTCAGGGCATCAGCAACCACATTCGCCTTGCCCGGATGATATAAAATCTCGCAGTCATAATCCTTAAGGAGTTCCATCCATCTCCTTTGTCTCATGTTTAACTCTTTCTGATCAAAGAGATATCTCAAACCCTTGTGATCAGTGAAGATCTGGAATCTTTCCCCATATAAGTAGTGTCGCTAGATCTTCAAAGCAAATACCACAGCGGCTAACTCCAAATCATGCGTGGGGTAATTCCGCTCATGGTCTTTCAGCTGTCGCGATCCATATGCGACCACTCTTCCATGCTGCATAAGCACACACCCCAATCCTTGATGAGATGCATCACTATACATCGAAAATCCTCCTGATCCCTCAGGAATAGTTAACACAGGTGCCGCTGTCAACCTCCTCTTTAATTCCTGAAAATTGAGCTCACATTGATCAGTCCATATAAATGGAGTCTCTTTGCGCGTGAGCTTAGTCAAAGGGGTGGCAATCCGGGAAAATCCTTCCACAAATCTTTTGTAATACCCTGCCAAACCAAGGAAGCTTCGTACCTCAGTAACTATCCTCGGTCTCTCCCAATTAAGCACAACTTCCACCTTATTTGGGTCCACTGATACTCCTTCCTCTGAGACTATATGACCAAGGAAAGCTATCCGATCCAGTCAAAACTCACACTTACTAAGCTTTCCATATAATTGCTTATCTCGGAGTATCTGTAGTACTAACCACAAATGCTGTGCATGCTCCTCATACGACTGAGAGTATAACAGGATATCATCAATAAAGACTATCACAAATTTATCCAGATAGTCTCTGAACACCTCGTTCATTAATCTCATAAACGCTGCAGGGGCGTTCGTCAATCCAAAGGACATCACCAGAAATTCATAATGGCCATACCTCGTCCTGAAGGCCGTCTTTGGAATATCCTCTTCCTTGATCCTCAATTGGTGATAGCCCGATCTCAGATCAATCTTAGAAAAGACCGATGTCCCTCTCAACTGATCAAGTAGATCATCAATCCTGGGTAGTGGGTATTTATTCTTCACCGTGACTTTATTCAACAGCCGGTAGTCTACGCATAATCTGAGACTACCATCCTTCTTCTTAACAAATAAAATCGGTGCTCCCCACGGTGAAACACTGGGCCTAATGAACCCTTGATCCAATAACTCCTGTAGTTATTTCTTCAATTCCTCAAGTTCCACTAATGCCATCCTGTAGGGAGGTTTAGAGATCGACTGAGTATCTGGTACCAAATCAATGGTAAACTCCAGCTCTCTCTCTGGTGGTAAACCTGATAACTCATCTGGGGAAACATCCAAAAATTCACACACCACAGGTATATCCTCAATCCTCGGATGTTCCCGATCATCATCCGATATAAGTGTTTCATAACCTTCACATGAACAATCATATTTAATACTCTCAAAATTAATATTAAAATTCTCAAATTACTTACTAGAATTCCACATATTCATTTCCTCAATATCTCAACCGTACACTGTAAGGTTCAGGTAGGGAGAAAGTTACAATCTTAGTGTAGCAATTTAAGCTCACTCGATTGGCTGCCAACCAATCCATTCTCAAAATTACATCAAATCCATGTATATTCAACATGATTAGATCTGCTATCATCCCTCTATCTCCCACCTTTATCTCACATCCTCTACAGATTAACTCAGTACTTTGAGATTCACGCATAGGGGTATTTACATGTAGTATATATTCTAGAGGTTCAAACTTCAAGTTTAATCTACATGCAAAATGCTCAGAAATAAACGAATGCGTGGATCCTGAATCAATCAACACATGAGCCTTATGATTACAGACAGAGAGTGTACCTCTTATAGTTTCTGCAGAAGTGTCAGCGGTCTCCTTATCTAGGGCAAACACACGTCCCTGGGTAACAGGTCTCTTTCCTTTCTCTGCAGTAGTGGCCCGTCCCTGGGGATTCACTCTCTGAGGCTGTTGTCTAGTGGGCTCCAAGACATGTGGTTTCTGAGGTTGAGGGCAATCCTTCACCATGTGACCCATGTCTCCACATCTAAAACATCCATGGATCAACCCAGTACAACTTCCCTCATGCATTCGGCCACAATTTCTGTAAAACCTTGTCTCAGGCCTGACATCTCGAGGGGTCTCTCTAATGTTAGGGTAACCTCTGGGTCTCTCTAATCTGCCCTTCTGTACCTCAATCCTTCCTCTTCTGAAGGAACCTCTCCGAGCCTCTGTTTGAAAAATCGCTGGCCTCTTGCCCTTATCTCTATTCACCGCTCTGAGTGCATTCTGGGATTGTACCATTTCAATTCCTCTTTCAATCTCTTGTGCTCATCTCAGAGCATCTCCAAACTCAGTAATACATAGCCCTATCAATCCATCTCTGATGATGTGCTTCAATCCATACACAAATTTCTCTGTGCGGAGCTTTTCATTCTTAAAGGTATCTGGGTCATATCTCAATAGCGCTGTGAATTGGTCATCTACAGACATGTCACCTTGTACCAAACTCAAAAACTCAGCTTGTTTCTTTCGCTGGGAGGCTTGTGGTACATATTGGGTCCTAAAGGCTGTCTGAAACTCTTCCCAATCAATCACATCCTGACGGGACATCAGAATACCCTGGGTAGTACCCCACCAATCTCGAGCTCTCCCCTTCAACATATAGATACTCATACTGACCCTCTCAGCATCGGTGTACCCCAGATAATCAAATATAATTCTCAACTCCATCAGCCACTCCTCAGCCTCTGTAGGATCCTTCTTTCCCCTAAATGCGGGCGGATTCATCTTTAGAAAATCTTTCAGTCGGACCATACTTCTATCATCAGGCTGAGTGACGGGAGGCACTGGGGGTATGGGAGGTCCTTGTGGTGGTGTAGGAGTAGTACCCGAGGCATTAACTCCAAAGTGTTGCGCAAATAACGCTGCCATCTGCTCAAAACCTTGCCTCACATCGGTCTCAATCCGATTAAATCGAGAGTTAGGACTCTCTGGTTATGGGACAGGTGGCGGAGGGGACTCTGCCTGCCTCCTCGAACGACCTCGTCGTCCACTCATTCTCTATCTTAACTCGTCTCCTGCGCGTACATATCAGAATCGATTGAAATCTCAATCCTCAATTTCAGTTCATGACCAGACTATTACAGACACTTGGGATGTATTCTATTTCACTTAACCGACACTGACAGTACTAGACACCCTAAGCTCTGATACCAAGAAAACTCTGTCATGCCCCGAAAGCGCGAAAAATAGGGCTAATTTAAAACTTTTTATTTATTAATTCACAATTAAGAGTGCATTCTTGTGCAGTGTCATACATCATCACCTATATTATACCTCAGGATCTCGTCATTAAATAGTATATATTATATCATATACATTTCTTGATCTCAAGCTAATTAATCCTAATGCATCCCATACAATGTTATACATCAAGTGTCTGCAATTATGATAATTGTCTGGGTACATGAAAAGATAAAAGATACCTCAAAATACAATATATGGCTTGGAGCTCAAGTCCTCCACTAGCCACTACTCCGTACGTCGCAGGGAAACCCTTTTCACTTGAAGAAATCTGGGGGGGAAAGAAAACAGGGTGAGCTTCTAAATCGCTCAGTAAAGGGGGTAAGGGACTCATTTCATAAACCAAAATGCACATCACAAAATATTTATTTGTATGTGAAACTCATTAATCTCATTTGAAAACCATAGCATGAAAGTACTCAAAACGACATTCTCATATCTCAAATCATGTGAAAACATGAAGTAAAAAGGCTCAGTCTAGAGCAATAACAAAGCATGTGAAAATAATGCGATAAACGCTTTCTCAATTAACGTGATAAAATCACTGTAATAATAATTCACGTGGCACAGCCACTAAGCACACGTGGCATAGCCACTGATTTAAATTCACGCGTGGCACAGCCACAGAATAGGGTTTCTCGCTTGGCAACGGCCACCAATTAGGGTTTCTCATGTGGCAACGGCCACCAAATATGGTTCTCACGTGGCAACTGCCACCAAATAGGGTTCTCACGTGGCAACGGCCACCAAATAGCGTTTCTCACGTGGCAACGGCCACCAAGTATACGTGGCATAGCCACAGAATGGGTTATTCTCACGTTACCAGAACGGAGAAGAATCGGGCTTACATGCTACCAGAGTAATGCCCTGTGTGTATTCAAAATTACACACCTAAGTCTTATCACATAAGACTGGTTTGCCTTCACGTAGAACTCATAGTGATTTTTCTCTCATAAAACGCATTTAAAACCGTTTTGTACTCAACACAAAACAATTGAAACCGAGTCCCAACCGGCAAAACACGTACACATTTCTCAAATCTCGATATTGCCTTAACGTAGAGCCCAGTTATAAACTCATAAAAACATTGGGCTCCAACCGGCTATAAAAATCGTGTGCAATTGTATCACAACACAACACTCAATATGCTTGTTTTATAAATCACAAATCATGCTATAATAGTTCAAAATCACATACACAATTGGTTTAATTTCCCTTACTTCTTTGCACCTTGTATAGTGCAATCGTTTCCCTCGTATCACGGACTAGTCTCGCATTCCACTCTGGAACTCCCGAGCTGTCCAAACGATGTTAAAACATCAATATTCATCATCACATTAACCTCTATTCTCAAAATCGAGCATAATTGCTCATAACACCTCTAATTTCTCAATTCTCATAACTCTATCACAACCCACAATCTAGCTCACAATACCTCCACATTCCATATTTCCTATGTCACAATATCTATGCTATTGCACCACATTGTCTAAATCTCCATTTATAGCTCTAAAATTCCTAAATTTACCAAAGTTGCTAAATATCATCATCACTCCACTACATAGTAATTTCATCAATCCCTAATCATTTTTCAGCTATTTCAACACAATGCCAACAACTATTATCACCAAAATCATCTCAAATATCATGATCGAGGTTTAGAAATTACCCAAAACTTGTGGAGAGCTTATCTCTTGCCTTGATTCGATCCGTCTTACGATTTCCAAGTATGTTGTTCTCCCTTTGATGAGGAACAACTTTCCTTCTTGCCACAGCCTCTGATTTGGACGGAAATGGGTGCTTTAGATGAGTGAGAAAGCTAGGTTTCTGTGAAAATAGGGGTTGGAAGAGAGAGAAAGTGAGATTGCAGGAGAAAAACAGGAGTTCCTTATATAGACTGAGGGTAGGAGATCGATCTGGCTCTTGATGAGATCGATCTGCCTTTGAATTTTGGGGACGATTTGGGTAATTTTATGCCTAGGAGATCGATCTGTCGAGGGGTGAGATCGATCTCTTTATGGCTTTATGAGATCGATCTGCTCCTTGAGGAGATCGATCTTCTCCCAAACAGAATCATTTGGAGATCGATCTCTTCCTCATGAGATCGATCTTCTCTCAAACAGAATCATAAGGAGATCGATCCTCTTCCATTGGAGATCGATCTGCTCCTCAAATTCCTCCTTCCTTGTCATTTTTAACTCACCAGATCGATCTCTCCTTCTCCCAGATCGATCTGTCCTCATAGCTTCACACTTATTTTAAACACTTAACATATAAATCTCCAATTATCATTCTCACAATTCACTTAGCTCAATAAATTACACTTCAAATTCTTATTACATATTTAAAATATGTCTGAAATTCTCAGATCTCACAAAAACACACGACTGCAAAGTGTAAAATAAACGAGATATAAAAGATATGCAGGAAATGAAAAATGAAACAGGGGCAACGGGTTGAATAATATAGCTGCTGTCACCAGCCATTCTTCACACTCGAAAAATGAACAGTAGGAACAATAAGGAAAATCGAATATTAACAATGGAGTTTTTGAAACTAAATATTCTTTTTCATTAACCAAGTTTCACTGTGTAAGAATCCAAGGAAGCAAAACTTGCTGAAACCTATTTTAATGGCGGCTGAAAAGAAAAGAAAAACTAACGTGCAAGGTAAAACTAAAACCTAGGAATAAAAACTTCAACCTAAAAAAAGACTATTCTAAAACTACCTCTACTCCTACTTTTACCCTAAAAATTACTTGGTTTTCAATTGCTCATCATATTCTATTTATACACAAAATTGGGGGTATAATTGTAATTTCCAATCCTAGATGAGTTGGCATTGTTTGGCCACTTGTCTTCATTCCATTCGCTGTAGAGAAGATATTTTCACGTCATTTGTCTTTTAGTCCACTTGGATGTGCGATGTGGCCCGGCGTATGTCTTCCATTAGGTGGGCACGGTATCCGTTGATCTTATCCTTCCAAAGCGAATAAAATACGAACACTTGGTATCATATGTGTCCAGATGAATGGTGACTCAGACTGCGAAATGGTAGTGGTCCAGTCTCCTTTTAGCAAATTTTCAGTCCATTTTCTACTGAAATGATTGAAATTCATTTGAATTTAATTTATCTGCAAACATGGAAATTTTAATTAAATTGAGGGGATAATTAACAAAATAATATGGGGATTAAAATAATTAATTAAGAAATTAAGTACAAATAATTCTATTTTAATAGAATTATCAATCACCTAGTCTGGTAATCTCCTTTTCATGTAATCCTTGTAATTACTTTTTCAGCATTTCTAATTCAATCAAAGTCACTAAGTGTAGTGATCTGAATAATTAATTTGATACCAGGTGCAAAATCAATTTAAGAAATTCACTTTTCAATTTAGTGGTAACTCTAATAGATCATCCGAATATGTGTCAGAAATCTCTTTGTCTATTAGGGTGTCTCTTTTTCTTTTCTCCGAACACTCCCTATCTTTATCAATCATATAAACAGTGTGACCTTCACTTATACTCTTAATTCTATAATACATCTTTTCAGTTATAGTGACTTTACTCTATCACTCTCACTACTTCCTTAGTACATCACTTTCCTATTACTCTCTTTACCTTATCATTTTCTTAGTAACTTCGAAATATACATTTCATATCATCACAGTTGCGCCTTGTGCACTGCTTCCTCAAAATAACATCCAATGGGGTTAATTTAGCTCGATTGAAGATCTTAGTACCTCCTACGAGCTTCCTGGACTTCCTCTGTTTCACATATCTACTTATCCAGATTATACTCCTTCCAAATCTATTTAATTTCATATTCATTTTCGGACTTGTTTTCTTATGTTTGATTCAATCATTTCATCTATAATTGTCGCTTTATTTCATCTGAAATGTGCTGCCGCCTAAGGGCCTTCAGAAACATATCCCATGTAATTTTCTAATGTCGGCTCTCGGATTAAATTAGGAAACTTCCCTCCGAGATCTACTTTCCATTTTGATATTAATGCTATAAAAGCTACTTCTTTCTAGTAATGCACTCTGAAGATCCATGTAGCTTCCCCAATTCTTTACCACAAAATTGCAAGGCAACTTTCTCGGTAGAGTTACTACAAAATTCCATTGGATTTCTCCGTCTCATTATCCAATCTTTCGAAATCACTGAATTCTTACCTTCATCGAAAAAAACGGAGGCTTAAACTTCTGAACTTGCCTTTATTAAGTTTACAGTAGTACCTTACGAATTCATATAAATTCTTCCAATTCATTTATTCTAATTTTCCTTCACATTTGGATTCTTGACTCCAATATATATTAGTGTACTATTTTCTGAAATTGTCTCAGTCTTGCTCTTAGTCACACATCAATTGTTATCATCATCACGGGGTCACTATCACTTGACCCAACAATGTCATCATTATTTCCATGTCCTACTTGAATTTTACGAAGTGGACTCCAAAATTTTTCAGTAAAACTATAAGGTGTACACTCAGATGAGAGTTTACTACACCTCTTAGGCCTATCTCTACGATCTCGAGGAATAGTTCATTTTCATCTGCAATTATGGCTGTAATACCAATCAACCATATCCATCAGTTTCTCATCATTCAATGACACAATTTCTCATTAAAACACAGCCAAGTATACCCGTTTATTTCTAATGAATGTACAATAACGCTGGGGATGTGAAATTTTTAAGTCTTTTTCACTTTTAATATTGACTCGTATCAGACCAACTTGGCTTTGATACCAACTTTGTAACGACCCGAATTTCGGTTAGGCTACAAGTCAATCTTAGGTCAAAACAGTGTTCAGTCTGATTAATTCTTTTTATTTCCTAGTAACAAATTTAAACAAAATATGTTCACATTCCCCATACACATCTCGTATGCATTACTGTAAATATAAATATTTTAGATACAAAAGAATTTCTTACAACTAGGTATACCTTTAACGCAGAAAGATACTCCACGAAACCATAGTTGTGCGACATGCCTTACTAATGGAAGCGTCCAAGTTACTGATGAGACTCTGTGAAAGAAAGTAGGGAGTGAGCTTAACGCGCTCAGTAAGAAACTTATGTAAGCAGTAAACAACCATACTATCTACATACTTATGATGTCATGTCATGCAGTAAAATATTCACTTTCAATTAAAACAGTATTAGTAAAATTGACATTCAATCTATGCCATATATATATATATATATATATATATATATATATATATATAAAAGCTAATTCAATAAAAATCATATTCGGTTCATTACAGTAAAATCCGTTCAGCTCAGTAAACAACATAGTAATTCTGTTTCAGTTCAGTACAGTCCAAAACGGTTTAGTATAGTCAAAATAGTTCAGTAAACAGTACAGTTCAGTATGGTAAAATAGTTCAGTTCAGTACGGTAAATCATTCAGTTCAGTTCAATCAAAATATAGTCATCAAATATCAATAAACAATATCAATAAAGACTAGGCAGGTGAATTCGGTAACAGTACAATTCAGTCAATAACAGTACAGTTGACATATGGTCATAGTCAATGACCCCGCGCCTCACGGGCTAGGTGTACGCGAGTGTCATATGCCTCAAGGGGGATGGGTCAATCCAGCCCGTCGGTCAATCAATACACTACAGTTCAGTTCGGTTCGGTTTAGTAGTCCGAAGACTCAATACACGATGCAACGTACTCCATGTGCATCCACACGGTACAGCGTGCCATGTGGACCTCAATACAGTACAATACCACTGAGGGTACCGAGTAGTCTCAAGGAATTACCCCCCAACATCAGTATCAACCGACACTTTAGTCTCAAAATCCAGTGCGAGCAGGTCAGTGCAAGATCACATAACAATACACGATGGCTCCAACACGGTTTTTCTCATAAATCATATAAAAAATCCAGTGCGAGCAATTCAGTGTGACACACAGTCTACACGAGGGCGCTAGCACTGTTTCATATCGAAAATCGAATAGGTGGTTCAATTCTTTCAAAAATGATATAAAAATTAGTATTCAGTACAAAAATAGTGCACAAACAATATTTGAGTGGAGATTTCTCGGGAGGTCCACCCATCATGAAATTTCTCTCACTCAAGCACACTTAACATCGTAAAATGTGTTATTTCATGCAGACAGTAAAAATAACAACCAACCTATCCATATACCGTTAGAAACAATATTTCAACGATGAAAACACTGAAACATGCAATTTATGCAATTATGAATTTTTTTCAATATTTTTCAATTCAATTCAATCTATACGTAGGGGTAATATCAGGTTTTCAATCTCTACAGTATCTATTTCGCTACTTGAAATCATAAAATACGTACAGTTATCTCTAAAACTTGCATAAATTCCTTACATCAATGTCTGTTTGTAGTCCTCGATTATCTCGACCTAACGAGTCGGCGCGTTCGATCCACTCGGGTTATTTTCATCGGAGCCCTTTTTCTCGAGTTCCCAAATTCTCAGTACACTTGTCTCCTTTTTCTTCAATTTTTATTCTCTTCTCCAATATATATATATATATATATATATATATATATATATATATATACATATATATATATAATATTTCCCCCTTTTTTTTAATTTTGGTTACTGTTCAGCCAATATATTTTTTGAATCATTTCATTCTTTCCCGCCATCCTCTTTTCTTCTTTGGTTTTGGATTTACTATTTACCATCTTCTTCCTCCTCTTCTCCTTCACGATTTTATTATCCTCACCACCTTGCCAGCTCCGACGTCCCTCCATTTCCTCTGTTTTCGGCTCACCGATGATCAGTCCGAGCTCCTTCGCCACTGCTCCCTGTCGAGAGCTTTAATGGCAGTCGCTATCAGTTTCTCTCTTCTGCCTTTCGCCCCCTGTTTTCTTCTCCTGCAGCCTATGCTCCCGGGTCTCCTCAAAACAGACCAACCTCTCTCATTTTCCAGCTTTCCCTCATGTTTGCCACCCTTTCTTGTCCACATTCCTACCACCACAATCGTCATTTTCCTTTCCAGCACCCCCTTCCCCTGGCAAACCAGACAGAGCTGTTCTGCCTCTATCTTCGTGCTCCTTTGCTTTCTTTTTTGTTTTTCTGCCACCGTCGAGCTCCTTGACTTCCTCCACTCCCTCAACCTCTCCTTCCTTCACACATCATCTTCATCATCTTTGCCGCCATAACTCTCGGTTGCTGTTGTTTCCTGCTCTCGGCTGAACTAAGTTTTTCCGCTTTTGAGTTTTTTTTTTCCCTTCCCTTCAGCCAATCGAATTGTCTTTCTTCTAGCATCGACAGCAGCTCGTGATCACATCTCCGTTTTGTGTCCTGCTTTTCAGTTTTTCTTCAGCCTTCATCATTCACCACTGCTCTTACCCTCTACTCTGTTTCCTTTCCCATTTCTTTTCTCACATTTTCTGTCTTATATCAGGCCCCATTTTCTCCTCTGTAACAGACCCCAAGCTTACTGCACTGTCTTCCTCAAGTCCGACTTCCTTGTTACTGCTTCAGCAGTATGTACATATATATATATATATATATATATATATATATATATATATATATATATATATATTATCTTCCACTCCTCTTCCATGCCGAAGACCTACCTCATACCATTTTTGTATGTGAATATTACATCTTCTGCTGCAGTAAAACTGCAGCAGAATCGTCCCCTCGTGTTTGGTTTCTAATGAAGCCAAATTGTGGTTGCTGTTGTCTGCAGCAGAGGCTGCTTCCCTACTTTCACCCGTAAACCATCATCTTCATTCCTTATGGCCATGCTATTTCCAGCTATTACAGTACGCTTCCCCTTTTTCTCTTTCGGTTTACTTCTCTGTTTTGTTCAACTTCAGACTTTCACGTTTTCTTCTTCTTCTTCTTTTTGACGTTCTACTGTAGCCACAATACCTTCTGCCCTCTATCCCATTTAGTTCAGCCTTTCCCATAGTCCCATACTGATTGGACACCACGTTTGCTAACGTTTTCAACTTGCTTACATTGTTTTTCTACTGTACATGGCAGAAACCAGCTCTCATGTTCAGTTTTGCTGCTATTTTCCAAGCATTCCCAATTTTCTTTTCTCTTTTCTGTTGCCGCTCGACATACAATACACGTTTATTTATATCATTTCCCTTTTTTTTTTGTCATACTATCACTGCTATTTCTTTATCACTTCTTTATTCCGCCAAGGCTAACTCTTCACGTTTCCCTTATCCCCATCACCATCAGAAACAACCTTTTTTCCATGCTAGTGCACTATTCCTTTCTTTGCTGCCAACTGCCCACTGCTAGTTTCAATCTAGCCTTCTTACACTGATTTCT
The DNA here is from genome assembly GCA_033439115.1 of Firmiana major. Taxonomy (NCBI): domain Eukaryota; kingdom Viridiplantae; phylum Streptophyta; class Magnoliopsida; order Malvales; family Malvaceae; genus Firmiana; species Firmiana major. The sequence continues at coordinate 8,087,876 of CM065912.1, forward strand.
TTTCTTTTCTTTCCTACCGTCTGTGAGATCGGTGGGAGGGCCATATTTGTCCGTTTCTACCTAGCCACATGTATATATGTGGATATACATACCTATACAGTTACACCCTTATACATTTCTTGGTACTTGACAGGTTTCTTATATAGTAATTTAATATATGTACTTATACCTCATATAGATACTTTTCCTAACTCGTACGGTTACAATTTTATTTTTATTTTCTTCGATATTCATCTTTATATTTATTATAATTAAATTAAATTACTCATTCCAAGTTTTACTATAGAGTAATATAATTTTAATTTAATTTTTTGACTAATGAAACGAAATTTTTAATTTCGATGATTAATTTATTAATCATGAGGTACTTACACTATTGCAATTGATGTATATGTTCAAATTCACTCAAAATTCGAACAGACTTTTAAGACTTCAACAGGCTACTTGATCCATGCACAAGTCGGCCTATATTTAAAGAGTTCGGAAAAGAAGGTAGACAAAGGTCTCTGGCCAGGTTATGCTTAGTTTAGTAGCAATTAGGTAAAGCTACACTAAAATTAGCCCTATGATGCAAAACAAATCACGTTGGCAGGCCTATTTTCTTTTAAGCTTGAACCCGCCCTTTTTACCCAAATTATTGATGTTTTTCCCAAAAAGCCTAAAACTGTGATGAAATCCTCGTTTGTCTTGCTGTTTTTCTTTCTTAATTTTGATGTAACTTTACTTGTAGAAGGGCATTGAATCGTGACAAAGGGCCGAATGTACAATGGGTTTCTCTCCCTTAATTAAAACAATGAGAAAATTTTCTTTATTCTCACCTTTAGTCGCTGCATCTTGATATGATTTTCTGGTCTGGTATAGTGAAAAATATTAGCAAACATGATGATATTGTCTGTCAAATGTTTACAAGTAGGGAAAAGTTTGATCAACTCTATCAACTAGCCCAGGCAAAAGAATCAAACCTAGAACATGAAGATTTACTCGGTGCTGGAACTTCCCAAAGTCAAACATATATTTTTCTCTAACAAGTTGGAATCAATTATAGGCATTGCATGCAATTTATTACTATGAGTTTTGCTATCTGAATCTGAAAGTGCCAACGAGTTTTGGACATGAAAATACATAATTTGGCTCTGTTTCTTAAAGGGAATGCTTACTGCTTAGGGCAACCAAGGGTCATCACGAGCACCACATGGTTACGAAATGGTGATTAAAGGGAAAGGGCAGACAGAGAGGGGGCTGATATAGCTGCATTAACACAACACATGGTCCAATACAATCTTCCTTCTGTTGCAGCTCTAAATTTTTTGGTTGTTGAGTGTTAAAAATAATAATGGGAGATTGAGATGTTTAGTAAGTGTTGTAACTACAAAGGGAAAACTGGAAAACCTCCCTTCACTGCTTATACAGTTTCCTACTTGAATGATTTCATTGATGTCGATTGTCATTTTGCAAGAACCTCAACTGTTTCCATGATTACGTTTTCTTTGCTTTCGAAACAGCTCAAAGAATAGCACATGCAGCTACTGCTGCATGAGATAAAAAGTAAGCGAAGTAATCCGTTAGCTTTGTAACATTCTGGTGAGATTTACAACGGTAAGAGTAAGACTGAAAATTGTTATTGAGGTCAAAATAATGGTAAAATTGAAAACAACATAGCTGTTGAGATTTTGTGGCCATATAATTGATTATTAGGGACACATTACTACAGAACTCTCTAATCAATATATCACTTTATGTAGCAATTGAAATCTTGCAAATAATAATTGAGTTTTTTTTTTTTGTTTGACTAATGTCTTTCTTATTTTATTTCACAATTTACTACTACTAATTTGCAAGGGTAGTTTCAGAAATGACCAAATTAAATGAGAATATAAAGTATTGTCGTCTACCATTCCATTGTAGCACCAAATTTCCAACAAAAAATTCAAAATCTATATGTATAGATGATGAAATTAACTCCAATAATACAAAAAATAACTATCACGATGACATTCATTTTTTTAACAACTTAATAATGAGATTAAAATCATTAACAAAATATATTCTTCCGTAGTTAAACAATAGTCACAATGTAGTGAAAATAAAAAAATATCATTAAATTCTTTTAATTTAAAAATATACTAACCAGTTATTTTTAGATACATATTAATCTTATTTACTGTTTATAATTTTAAACATTTTATTTAATAATAATAATACATATCATTTTATATTAAATAATAATTAAAATTTTTAATATTACAAATATAAAAATACCTCAAAATATTCAATGTTAGTATAAATAATATTTATAACAATTGTAAATATTAAGATAAATTAATTTTAAACATATGAAATATAAAACAAAAAAAAAAAAGTTGTGTTGAATATATTTTAAAAAATAAAAATGTATAATTGAACCCAACAACTGATCAACATTTGCTCGCCCCACCTTTTTTCCTCGTGTCTTCAACTGAATGTTGAATTGAGGCTACATCACAAGATGGTATCCAAATGAGATTAAAAAAATGCACAGTTGCACCGCACCAGCATTAACTGGGCATCCACAAATGCATTTCATCCTCAGTAACATGCAAAAATATGATTAGCACAGCACTCATATCCAAAAAGCCCAACAAAACTTTGGAGAATCTTTACTTTCTCTCCTTAAATCCATTAATTAACTTAGATGGCAGACATTCCAAGCTTTTCTTTTAAGATGTCAATACTCAATAGGTTAACTTCAAACGGGGGGGCTAAAGGGCAAGAACAAAGAATAAAGCAAAGCATTTGAACATCTTACATGGTTGTCAATTCTTTGGAAACTTCAAACATCATCCAGCAGCAAACTGGAAGAAGGATTAATCACCTCACTCTAATACATGGCTTCCGAAAGGAGAAAATGAAAATGAAAATGAAAATGAAAATGAAAATGAAAAAAAGAATTTACTTACAAAGAGATGCAAGCTTTACATATAATTAACTAAATGATATCTTGAAACTTGTACCTCCAAAAGAGCCGCCAAGTGCCCATGCCAAGACTAGAAGAATGTGAAGACGGCTACCAATTCACACAGATATCAACTAATATTTACGTATGTATGTTGTTCACAAGCAGACACTTTCATCCTTAAAACATGTATTGTCAGATGGCTTCCTTGGCAAGTCGGATGGCCATGAATTCCTTCCGTGAGCCAAAATAAAAAAGATTAGGGATCAAAATATACAAAATAATTGCGAAATAAGTGAATCAGACAAAGATTACAAGCAAAAGATTTCATACCGTACAATCCGACTTCGCAAGAATAATTTTAATGATTGCTATTTATCTTGATTTCTATAAGCTCCTCGATTGGTTGCCGGCATATGGGACACTTATTTGACTGAAGCCTTAATGCTTTAGCACATTCACTGCACATACACTGAAAGACAAATTGTGTCACTTGAGAAAGATCTAATTATGTTTGGAAAGTAAAATTTGAAAAAAAAAAAAAAGAAAAAAAAAAGAACAAAGCTACTCTAGCTTCTAATTAGACAAAGCTTTAGAAGTTTCAAATGAATAATAGTGAACCAAGTTCCTCACTGTAGGATTTTTGAAAAAAAAAAAAAAAAAAAGAAGCAATATTGTGATAAAATTTTAGAAAACCCCAATAATTATTAACAACATATATCAAAACTTTCTATTCTAGATTTAAAATCTTGACAATATTCTATTAACCTTGCTGACATTCAACCAAAAAAGTCTCTGGCCACTTTGGCTTTAGTTGTTGGTAAGGGTAGGGTCAAAGAAAAGATAAGTCTCAGGTTTTATCACAGATATTTTCCTTGAACCAATAAAGAATGTATGTCCGAGCAGGCATTGCAACAGCCAAGTCACAAAAGAAAGAAACAAACAAAGCTCCAAATTACAGGCAAAACCACAATAAATTATTCAACCACCCACTCTTTCTTATAACTAGCATGCATATGTACACCAACCAGAAAAATGATAATGTTAGGATAAAATGGTAGAATTAATGCCATGTGGAACCCACTTCATAATAATCAGATTACGTAAATGTTGCTTGGCCCAATGAAATCCAAGTGCCCAAACACCGATGCTTGAGCCCGCATCCTTACCATTCTTAATCGCACCAGTTAACATGAGTACATAAGCATCAACTTCAAACTCTTATACCGGATTAATTATCAGCATGCTTTGTATGCAAGGAATATGAGGAATTTTTACCATGTGGCGGCAAGGTAGGACAGCAGTATCCTTAGGTTCAGTCATGCAGATAACACACTCTTTCCCTGGGTCACTATCATCAAAGCCTTCTGCAGCTGCCGAGCTTCCTATTCCGTATATCTCACGTAGCTCATAGCGAACTCCATCAACCCATAGTATCTGCCTTATCACTTTCACTTCGAAAGAATTACCATTATACTTCTCCAGAATAGCTTGAGAAATTTGCATGTGAGCTGATATTTTTTGAGCAGAATCTTCAATATGTTCATTGGATGAATGAGGCGGCATGCATGTTTCAGCAGAAATTACAAGAGGGAAAACATCTTCTCCTGGCGATGGTTTTGCGAGATCATCCAATTCAAAGAAACCTAAGTCAATTCCTGTTCCAGAAGGCTGCTGAAATCTTTGGCCAAGTCCTTTCTGAAATGGGACTCTCACAGGCTCATATGCTTCGGGAAATACCGGTACAAACCTACAGTTTGACTCTTCCTTGGCAAAGTAAAAAATGGTGATGCTGTAAATTAGAAAATAAAACAAGAGAAGCCATGTTAATTATGTAAAAGGATTCCACAGAATTCGCATACATTATCAGACCACTAACAATCATCAATTGTTTCATTACTTGGAAAGCTCACATATCACCCTAGAATAAGTCACACTTCTTGCATAATTGAGCCACCAGCTTAGATCCTTCTTATTAAACATATAATCACCATTTGGACACCTGTACTAGGATTCTGTAAAAGCTCACATATCACTCTAGAATAAGTCACTTCTTGCATAATTGAGCCACCAGCTTTGATCCTTCTTATTAAACATGTAATCACCATTAGGACACCTGAACTAGGATTCTGTAATTAACGTTTGGGTGTACTTATGGGTTTAACAAAAGCCAAAATTTCCTTTTCCACAAAGAACTGTTTTATCTAGATCATACAAAATCAATATCTTTGACATGCTATTACTTGCCTGGCAAGGGAGTAGAATTATTAAAATTTGCAGTTCACTTGCTTCATATGCAAATTAACTAACTAATAAAAAGCGCAAGGACAAAATTAAGAGCACAGTTCCATGAGATAAAGAACTCCCACTAACTGACAAATCCTCTATTCAGTGAAGGTCTGAACTTATTAAACAATATGAGCAAACTCATCCAAGAGATTTGGTTATTATTCCTTCAAAATCAGGTATCCATGTCTACAGCTTAACAATTGTTTTATATCCAATTATAATAACCTTTGTACCATACAACTTTGAGAACCCTTCACCCAGACAATCTCTATAGTCAAAGCTTTGTGATATCCACTGTAGATTCACATTACAAATCACGCTTCAAAAGCAAGAAGATTTCATAGTGAAAAACCAAATGGCATTTATCACAACCCCAAAGAAATAACAGTGATGAAATCCATACCCAACACAACCCTTCAAAAACAATGAATCAATCATTCCTCAAAACAAAAGAAATAAGAAATTCTTACACATTCTTGCAAACTAATGGCGGAATCAATTGGTTCTTACATGTTTGGCTCACAGCCTTTAAAAATTCTTAAAACAAGCTTAGCACAACCTTAAAAATCACATCAAGCAAACTCCTTAAAAACTAATTAAAAAAAAATAAAATAAAAGGTAGCAACTAAAGGTACCAACATCATGTTGGCACAAAATGCCAATATATCTGCCACAAACAGAGGAGGGAAGGTTGATGAAAAGATGAGGATTGGTACACTCCAAAGCTACAAGAATGGTTTCTTTTAAAATAGTAAACTTGATAACTTCCAAGAAGCATATTACCAACATCCAATCATTTATCTAGGTACAGTAAGAACTTCAATAATAAAGAGCAACTTTTCAAAATGGACTTTCTAACAAATGATAACAATAAAAACTAAAAGCAATAACAAAAGAGACAACCACACATTGTCTTGAATTCTAGGGTGAAAATTTTGAATACTCATTGCTACCATCCTAGCCCACCTCTTCTTATCAACAGTGTTTAGAAAAGATGCTGTTTACTTGACATTTCTTATGAAGTAATAGCTGTTTCTAGTAGGGTAAAGAAAATCAGAGTCGGTGAAAGAGAAAAGATGAAGGCGTCTATTCTGACTGCCTGCCAACATTTGTAAAATCATTTGAACTTATAGCAGAACATAAGGAAGTGGTTCTTTAATAAACTTTATGCCATTCACTTCACAAGCACAGCATTATAGCACTATAATCCACAGTTCAGCTAACAAACTTTATACATTCATAGAAAACAGGAACTTAAATATGTGGCAAACCCTACACTCCATGTGAAGCATAAAAAGTCAAAGGTGATGAAAAAGGTGAGAAACCTGTTGGCAAGACCTGATCTAATACTCTAGGGCTTGAACATCATCATAACAGATGAAAAGATGCATCACAGTTGTGGCCCCCTGAAAATTAGACTAGCCAGTAATGCCCAGGTGGGCTTTGCTTCACACAGGACAGAGATGTGATGCCCAAGTTGAACTAGGGAGTCCCGGGGTTAACCAAAGCCTTGAATAAGCATTCCTATCACCATTAAAAGCCCTAAGGATGAAGAGAACCTTTGCATGTTCTAAGGGAACTTCAAGAGCAAGCCTTCCAATACATTTGCAATCCACATTCCCCCATAATATAGCCTTCACAGTTGCTAATGCTTATCTGATACTTATAGTTTGACTAGCTAAGGCTAGAAAAGCAGTAACCTAATATGTTCTAATAAGAAAGCTCACCTGTTTATAGAATGTGGTTTCCATCATGCCGCACCCTAGATTGTGAGTCTTTCACCACCTACGCTACTAACTAGTGTAATGAGTGACCATTGCTCAGCCAAGGAGAAAGTTTCAGGAATAGCTTAATTCATTTAAGACTATTAATCCTACAAGAACCAGGAAAAAATTCGTATGACATCCAAATCCTAGCACATAATCTAATTTTCTATTTTCTGTAATCAGTTAATGATCAAAAAAGGTTTCCACCCCCTTCTTCAATTTATTGTCACATCAAACCTGCTACACCAACTTTGGGTTTGATTTCAATTTCATTTTTCTCCGTTAGTTATCTAGCCATGGCCCCGAAAGGGATTTAAAAAAAAATTAAAAAAAAAAATCTAAACTTTCAACAAAGAATTCAGTTTTCATTTCTTTGCAATTTCATCTAAAAACAAAACCATAAACCCCCTAACTTAATCAACAAGTCAAAATCGAAGAGAGGGTTCTATTTACCTGCCATCGAACAAGGCATCAAAAACAAAAGAAACCAAGTGATGATCAGGGTTTTGCTCATCTATTTCTATCTTCAAAGTATCCTTATGTACGTTCACATCATTCCTCACTTTCTTAGCATTCTGGTGCTCCACATAGGGCGGCGGTGGCTGCGGCGGCGCCGCCATTGAATGAGCGCGAATTGCGGGCCACCCACTGATCTGGTTTGAGTAATAAGGATGGTATTGAATAGGGATACGACCCATCATAGGGTTTGAGTAACTAGAGGAATTGTAGGGCGGGGAACAATAGTAATTGTTGTGAATTGGAGGCGGTGGATGTGGGGGGTGCGTAGGATAAGGGTTCTGGGGTTGCGTAGGATAAGGGACGCTCGTTGGAGGAGGAGGAAGAGGAGGAGGCGGAGGTGGAAGGGAACTGAGTTCTTGAGGGTAATAGAAAGTTGGAGGAGGAGGTGGTGGTGGTAGAGGGGCATGGAGGTAATTTTGATTTCTTCTCCTGTTGCTGTTGCTTATGCTGCTCCATGAGATGCCCATGTTTGGAGAATGGGAAAATGAAAGAGAAAAAGAAATAGAAGAGAATGGAAGCTGAGGAATCGAGATGTTTATTTGCCTGATGTAAACGAGAACAGTAGTTGAAATCGTTGCTTGTGTTCTGTTGAATAAAGAAAAGTTCATTTCACGCCATTCATTTTGACTTTTCCCTTTCTCTCACAAAGATTTGCTGCATTTCCCTCTACGAATTCTAGATCAATCTCTCTATTCTTGGTCTTCCCACTGAAAATTTGATTTTTCTCCCATATTTCACTTTCGCTTTCGCTTTCGGCCTAGTTTAATTTTGATTGAAATTATTGTTCTTAAAAAATTTTGGAAGATAAATATACACAATACAAGAAAAATTTCAATTCCCGAATAAAAAATTTCAATGTTACGGCTTTATTAGGTGTAGGGATGTAAACTGGTACAATTAAACCGGAAATCGAGATTACACACCCGAGTACGGGTACTTCATAATTGAATTTTAATAGGATTAAGATAATAATTTCATTACTCGGGTTTTAATATTAAATTATATTTATTTGTAGTTTCATAAATATATTTATGTAAGTTTTAAGTATTAAACTATTTCAAGTTTGTTGAATTATAATGAAATTTGTATATTTTTTTAAGTTTATGTTTTTAATAAATAGAAATTTAAATATTAAAATAAACGAGTAATATGAAATTTAGTACGATAGGGTTCAAATAATGCATTTAAAAATAATTTGGTAACTATAAGGTTCGGGTTTTTTATTAATAATCAGATTCGAGGTCGAGTGTCTTAAAATTAATAAGTATCCACCCTGATTACATTTCTAATTATGTGTATAACTGAACGTGTATACACGATATATAACATTAGCAAAAAGTTCAAGCATTGCCGCAAGAATAATAATGAATTGATTTTTATAAGGAATAATAATAAATTTATATTTTTCGATATAAAAAAATTTTGTTAAAAGAAAAAAAGAATCCTCAATAACACTTAATATTTGTTCTTGCTTGTCTTAGAAGCCAATTTCAACCCATGACTTTACCTTTAGATTATATATCTCTCTTCCGACATCAATAAAAAATGGATAGTAATATATACTCCAAGGCACATATAACCTTCCCCTTATATAATGTCATTCTTGTGGCTTTAAGTTTAAGCAGCTAAGCTCGAAAGGTAGTAAGTTTAAGCAGATAAGCTCGAAAGGTAGTAGGTAGAACTTTTTTGAAAATGGCAAGCTTGGTATTTGGGAACATATGCCAGCAAGAGAATCAGACACTTCAGTAGACCGAAGTGAAGTTAATCCATCACTAGCCCTTGTAATCCATCCAACAACATATAACTTATTATTTATGATTCGAGTCTTACAATAGGCTTTACCAGTTGACATTTTCACTCCATGAATTTAAAACTAGATTATATTGCCAATCATACCTTAGGGCTGAAGCTTTAGAGAACCTTATTAACATATAAAGGCAACCATTAATGGCAGCAATGGTTCACCCATATCATAACATTATGTCCTATACATCTTTTCTATCAAGCCAACCCCTTATGACACTTGCAATTCTTTTGTTTGAGCCCACCACATTTAGAGGCTAGCTAAAACTTTCTATGATTTTCCATCAAAAGCAACATTGGGTATTGGAGGCAACTTCTACCATCTTTATAATAGATCTAAAGCATACCACAGAAGCTTGTCGACTTCAACTTTAGTCAATACATACAGTTGTTCCTATGTTGTTTCAAGTTCTTTCATTATATTGAAAAGTTGAATACCCATGATGGCAACTTTTCAGCTTGTTACGGATGGACTTAGCCTAGAAGACCACACGCTTAGCTTGGCCCAATATGCCTAGCCCAAATCCTGCTCAGCCTCTTCGTTTCCCCAGTCTCATGGCTTGAAGACAAACTGACCTTACTCAAACTGCCAGACTCCACCAGATGATGACACATAGCTCGATCCTATGCTCTACACTTGCCTATAAATAGGCTATCCTTTCCAAGAGAAATAAATCTCTTAGCTCTCATTCTTGCTTAGACTCTGTTATATTTACTTTATGCCTTGCTACCTTTCTTACATATTTATACCCTAGTAACACTTAGACACCCATACCAGTCTTGTCAAGAGTGTTGTACTTGGTAAACATTCTAGTTCACACCAAATACTTAGTGGCAAAATCTCAGTTATCGTTGTGGATGTAGTCACATTACTAAACCACGTAAATCCAAATGTTTATCTCTTACATCATTTACACTCCATAATAATTGATGTTTTCATTGAGATTCGAACTTAACGCACGTAATGCTCTTGATCAAGTTTGTCTCAAAGAAAGGTTAAGGCAAGTTAGCCTACAGTGCCCTAATTCAAACTATGACACCATCCACATGAAAGGCTAGCGATAAAGAAAGCAATTTGGCATCCTTTAAGAGACCACGAGGACGAAAGGAAGAGATAGTGACCTTTAACTCTGAGGATTGGATAGATGATAGTACTCATAACAACAATATATTATTGATTACATCTACATTGACTATTTCATAGTAAAAAAGGTTATCTTCCATAGTGGTAGTGCGTTGGATGTTCTTTGCTATAAGGTTGCAAGTAAGATGGGGTTAATAGAGAAATGTCTCAAACCATTCCAAAAACGACCACATCTCTCTAACTATCTTGGTTAAACCAAAGGTCTGGTCGCCCTACCAGCCACTCACCTTGAAAGATAGGTCTAAAAAGATAATGACCATGATAGCATTTGTGATAGTGGATTTCCCTTTCCCTTTACAATAGAATCCTCGGACGCCTTAGCTAGCATAAGTTGAGACTACTGAGTCAATATTTCATGGAATGGTTAAGTTCCAACTTTTATCAGAATCGGAACAATGAGGAGAGACAGCATGCCAATAAATGAGTGCTAGCTTATTAACATCAAGCAACAAGAGAAAGAGACTTGCTTTGTAAATGAGCTTAAGACCAAGAAAATGCTAAAAGATGCTAGAGCCAAACTTAGGGAAAACTTAACCGTTGTGATACTTAAAAATGAAGATATAGAGTTGTTCAAATCGATCATCAATTCTTCTTGATGAGAAAGAAAAGCTCATAGAATTTATAAGGAAGAATGAGAACATCTTGGAATAGACGATAGGAGACATGCTAGGAATTGATTCTAAAGTCATTATACATCACCTAAATGTTGATCCCACTTTCAAACCTATTTGGAGAAAGAAAATACTTCTCGTAATAAATAGACAATGGGTGATAAATGAGTAGGTGAGAAAGCTTCTAAAGGGAAACTTCATTAGAGAAGTCCAGTACCCGGATTGGTTGGCTAATGTCATCATGGTTTAGGAAGTAAATAGAAAGTGAAGAATGTGTATAGATTTCATAGACCTCAAGAAAGCTTGTTCGAAAGATAGCCATCTTTACCAATATATTGATAAGCTTGTAGAGAGAAGCTCAAGCCGTGTACTTCTAAGTTTCATGGATGCATGTTCAGGGTATAATCAAATCAAAATGGTCGCTAAGGATGAGGAAAAGACTTCGTTTATTATTGAAAGGGGAATCTATTGTTACAAAGTAATGCCTTTTAGATTGAAGAATGTATGAGCAACATACCAAAGATTGGTGAATAAGATCTTCGAGCATTAGATAGGAAAGAATCGAACTTCATGTTGACGACATGCTAGTCAAACCCAAAGCTCATAAGACCAAGTATGAGATTTGGAGGATTGAAAATATAAGATGAAGCTTAACCCTACTAAGTGCGCTTTTGGCGTATCTTGAGGAAAGTCTCTTTATTTCATGGTGGCCTAAAGGGGAATCAAGGTGAACCCCCTAAAAGTGAAAGCTATAAGGGAGATGGAGAGTCCAAAAACTAAGAGAACATTCAAGTACTAATTGGGAGAGTAATGACCTTGGGAAGATTCATGTCAAAATCAACGAAAAGTGCCTTCTTTTCTTCAAAATCTTAAAGGGGAATAAAAGCTTTGAATGGATGGATCAATGCCAAAAAGCCTTTGATGAACTTAAACAGTTTCTGAGTTTACCTCTATAGATAACCAAGCTAGAAGAGGGCAAAAACTTGTACTTATACATATCAGTAACAACAAAATGGTTAGTGTAGGTTTGGTAAAGGAAACGAAAGATAGATAAAAGCCAATTTATTTCATGAGCAGGGTACTTCAAGCCATAAAGCTAAAGTATCATAAGCTAGAAAAGCTAGCTTATGTGGCCATTGTCGCAGCAAGTAAACTTAAACCATACTTCCAAGCCTTCACTATCACGGTTTTGACAAACCAACCATTACGACATGTTTTGCAAAAACCAAAAGTATCCAAAAAAATCATGAAGTTGGCCATCCAATAAAGTGAATTCGACATGCGTTTCAAGCCACGCATTGCATTAAAATCTCAAGTTCTAGAAGACTTCATAACAAAATGCATAATAAGTAAGCCCATTGATAATGCGGAAGATCCTTCGTGTTGGGATTTGCATGTAAATGGCTCTTCAAGTTTGCTAGATGTAACATAAGACAGATTTTGAAAGTGCCCAAAAGCCATCATGTTCACCTAGAGTACACCCTTCGCTTTAAATTCAAAGCATTAAATAACTAAGTAGAATATGAGGCCTTATGTAAGGCCCGTAATTTAATAAGTACTCTTTATGATTTTGTGATGTATGGACAAGTCACATTTGATATAAATCATAAGGAATAAATGTTTTTAAGTTCCAAATGTGTAAGAAATGCAAAACGAGTAGTGAAGCAAATTGGATATAAATGTCACAGTGATTTTCTAGGAAAAATTACAGCAGAACTGCTGTAGAAGAGGAGCAGATCGATCCCTCATTCAATGCAGATTGATCTTGGATAGGTTTTGGATAGAACAGATCGATCTCATTTCAAGGCCAGACTGATCTCTATATGATTTTGTGTTAAGCAGATCGATCTCATGCTAAAGAATAGATCGATATCCTAAGCATAAAAAGTCGTTCTCATCGTTAGGAGATCGATCTCTCATCGTTAGGAGATCGATCTCCAAGGGTAATTCTATATATACATGACTTCTACACCTTCATTTTCCCGAGAGCAACTAATCATTCATTGAACCAAAGTGAAACCTAACCTTTCCTACTTCAAAATCATCACTTTTCAATCAGTTTTGAGTGAGATTCATTTCAACAAAGTTATTCATAGTAAAGAGTAGAACAACATAGTTGGAAACTAGAAGTTGAAATCAAGGATTGAAGGAGCAAGGTGAATTTTTCCTAAATTGGCAAAAAGAGTAAAAATCAAGTTAGGTAAGATTCAATACACCAACTTCATATATGTTAATATAGGTATCTTGGTGAGTTGATTGGTGTATGTTTGAATTGCTAAAAACACTTTGAATTTGTAAAATCTCTATGACCTAGAAATTGGCATGAATTTGAGAAAATGAAGAGAAAGTTGAGTAAGCATGGATTTAAGGATGAAATAAGTATGTAAGTATGATTGTAAGATAGTTTTATGAAATACATAAATTGAAATAGATGAGAAATGAAAATGATGAAATTGAGGCATATGAGAGATTATACTGGTTTAATTTGAATCAATAGACTTGGACAAGTCTAATAGGTTCTCAAGAAATGAGTTGTAAAATCGAAATGGACGTAAGAGAGAGTAAAGTCCAATAAGATGCAATAAGACCAAATGAGTGTAAAAAGGGCTTAATGTGAGACCCCGTATATGTATAGCTATGTATATAGGAACATGGGAATGTAAATAAAATCACAAGTATGATGATACATTGTAATGTGAAGTATATGCAATGTAAGTTCATAAGATTATGTACGCACTTGTAATAAGAATTGTGATTATACGTACAAGTTGCATTATGAATGAGTAGGAAGAAATAAACTTGAACACGAGAAGAATGTGATCGAAATGGAATATGAGTAGTATAGTAAAATGGAAGGAAAGATTTACATAAGTGTATATTTCTATTCGAGTAATATCGTGTATATTTGGTTATACAAAGATTTTCCACAAGTTTTAAAATATATTAAGTGGGATGGGATGACATTTTTAAGTCGCAAGGAGCGATGAATGAGGAAAGGACTATGAAGGTAAATTGAGGAAGTCTTGTAGGGAGTTGTTGCAGAAAAACTGCAGGAAATCTGGAATTTGTGAAGGCCAGATCGATCTCATAGGATGAGAGATCGATCTGGGAGAACCAGAATGCTCTTATGTGAGTAATGGAAGGGAATAGATCGATCTCCAAAGGAAGCAGATCGATCTCTTTAGCTCTCGAGTTGGAAGCAGATCGATCTCCCCTAAGACCAGATCGATCTCCTTAAGCTTCTGTTCGACAGCAGATCGATCTCCAGTCTCGATAGATCGATCTCCTGCCTTTAAAATGCCTTAGAAAAGAGGAATTTTCAGAGGACCAGATCGATCTCCACCCAAGGGAGATCGATCTCATTAAGTCAAAACTATAAATAGGAGCAGTTGGATCAACAGAATTTCGGGATAAACCATTTCTCTCACTCCAACTCAAAGAAAACTAGCTTTCTCACTCCTAAATCCAGTCATTTTCAGTGAGATTTAAGGAAAGTCTATTAGAGACAAAGTTGTTCACGACAAAGAGAAGAACAACATAGTCTAGAGGCGTTTCCCCATTTGATGGATTGAAGAAATAAAGGGCATTCCTAATTGGAGCAAGAGGAAATCCAATGAGGTAAGTTCTAGTGCACAAATATAAGTACATTGATTTAGTTAATGATTATAAAGATATTTGGTTGTGCACAATGTGGGTAGAACCCCCTAGAATGGCATGAAATGAATATAACTTAGAAATAGTCTAGTGTGAGAAAGTGGAATGTAGAGGTGTTAATGATGAATGAGATATCTTGAGTGGAGGAACATGTTGTGGGAATGGTTTGGGCATATTAATATTGGGATAAAATTGTGAGATTTACCACAAGGGGTAAAATGTGTATTTAAGGCATTGGATAAGTGATTAGTTGAACAAGAGTTAGAAACGTTAACTCGGGTGTTTGATGGATGAATTTCAGTTTCGGATGATACACCGGAGTAAGTCGAGAGGAGAACGCGAGAAGCATAAAGGCGGATAGTTGCACACAAGTAAAGCGAGGTAAGGGACTATGTGTTAGCTATAGAGATGTTCGTGCGTATTTTACAGCAATTTCGTAGATATATTGCTAGAACTAGTACGATATTATAATTCTATGAAATGATAGGGAAGTATGAAAAGTACTATGATGTATATATGTATTGAGAAATGGGATGGGGTAAGGAAATAGCATGATATGCATGTTTTCAATGATATTCTCAATTTTATATTGTTATTGATGATTGAGAAATGTTGATGATAGGTTGGCTAATTTTACATGTTTTAGCATGAAGAGGCATGCTGTATGAATAAACGTGTTTTGAGTTTTAAAAGAGAAAATAGCCATCTATCAGCTTTGAGATGAGATTTGGTGTTGAAGCGCTAGCTCACACCTGTTTTTAATGCTTTGATATACCGTGTTGGAGTTTAACTCGCACGATGGTTTTGAGAAAGTGCGAGAACTTTGCTCGCATCTGTTTTGGTTGAGTTGAGGTAAACCTGGGGGTCTGGGACCCAAGGGGATACCAGTCGACGACCATTTGAACGGGCTGAGCCTTAACGATAGATCGTACCGCGCTGGAGCTTTGCGTTGACTGTGTGTCACGCTGCTTGCTCGCCTGGTATATGAGACATGGTTTAGGATGAAAAGTCCATCGGAGTTGGAGTATGGACTTGGGTCCAGGGTCGTACGTAGAATAGTGTAGTCACCCGTTGGTATACTATGTACCGTGCTGGGTGCACGTGAGTACGAGTATCGCGTAGATGACACACGACGTATCTTCACCGTGAGTATACGAGGAGATGAGGTGGATTGAGATGAGCCGGAGGGTAGGACTGACCCATCCCCCTTCAGGCGAAGTGATACCCTATGCACACTTGATTAGTGAGGCCTGGGATCACTGACTATGGCCATAAGTCGTGGATATTTGATTGTCGAAAATTCCATGCCTGTCTCAGAGATTTGAGAAACAGAGATAATCTCAGAAAAGAAAGAGAATTGCGGAAAGAATGATTTGAGAAATGAAAGAGATTTCGTGTTTTTGATAAATCTCAAATTTCACATTTGTGCCGTGAGGGCACTATTTATGAGCATATTTTAAATGGAAGCTTGATATTCATTTTACACGAAAATGCTATTGAGAAATATATGCTTAAACGCATTTTTCGTATGATATTTTCATTTATAACGAAAACATGGTTTTGGTTTATGCATGCATGGGCTATGTAGGTAGTACGATATCTACCTGCTAGCATACATTTCCTAACTGAGCTGTGGTTTGCTCGTCCCACTATTTTTCCCTCCAGGTACTGAGAAGTAAGAGAGCGGTGGTCTCTAGATCTTTTATGTTAAACAGCTCCCACAATCCGCAAAGGTATAAGATTTGTATACATGAGTATTTTGTATCTAATATATTGTATCGCACAGATATATCTTGGAATTGTAAACAGTATTATGGGGATGATATGTAAGCACATGGTATTTATACAATTAATTTTGTGTATCTACACACACACCTAGGAGTGTGAATTAAAGCTTTAAATATTCCGCTATAAATGAATGAATTTTTAGTAATTATATCTTCTCACAGCCCAACCGTATTAGAGTAAGTGTGGATAGAATGGTTCACAAAAGCGGGGTATGACAGGTTTGGTATCAGAGCATGGTTGGTCTGATGTGAGTTGATATTTAGGACTAAGAAAACATACATCCCCAAGTTACTGTGCGATATTTAGATACAAATGTGTGTACGGGGCTGGTAGTAAATTAAATGTTTGTTATAACGCAGGAAAGTTATCAGGCTAGTGAGTTATGCCTGAGAGACACCGTAAGAGGGGAGAGAGCTCGAGAGCTCAAGGGCGAAATGACAGGACTGAGAGGCACAGTAGATCATCCTCTAGTCATGAGCCCCAGGAACAGATAGAGGCTTCTGATCCTCGAATAACCCGATTGGAGGAAGATATGAGCACGATGATGACCATGATGGGTCAGATCATGGCTAGGTTTGAGGGTACACCTGGTACAGCGGGACAGGCTGCACCGAATCCCCCAGCAGCTGCACCTGAACCTGAGAATGTTGCACCTGCGCAAGCTGAACCGGCTAGGCCACGGGAACCTCATATTCGACCGATACCTCCTCCAGAAGCCCCACATCAGCATGATAATGATTTGGGGTATGGATATGATTGTGATATGGAAAGATTGAGGCATTTTATGGACTTTAAGCCTCCTTCATTTAGCGGGGTAAAGGATCCGACAGTAGCTGAGGACTGGATCAGTCAAATGGAGAAGTTATTCGACTTCTGTAGATGTTCAGCTATGGAGAGAGTAGAGCTTGCGACCTTTATATTGAGAGGCGAAGCAGAGCACTGGTGAAAGTCCACTAGGCTGATGTTAAGAGCTCAAGGAATGGTTATCACTTGGGATATGTTCTTGGACGTTTTCAGAGAGCAATACATCCCAGATACTGCTCGACGGAGACTACAGATGGAATTTCTGAATCTGACTCAAGGGAATCGAACAGTTGATGAGTACGAGTCACGATTCACTTCATTGGGTAGATATGATCGGACTCGACCAGGAGTAAGGCTATTAGAGTCCGTAGATTTGTAGATGGACTGATGCCTTCCATCTGAGCGAAGTTGGCCCCATTTGATGTCGCTACATATAGAGAAGCTGTGCGACGGGCCCAGTTATGTGAGCAAGATTATGACTTGCAGATTTTTGAGTTTAGTTGGGGTAAGGACAAGGGTCCGAGGAAGCTGGGAGATGGCAAGAGTGCCAAATTCGGTCGAAAATTCATGAGTAAGTGTTGGAGAGAGGTAGATGGGTTCCAGAAAAAGGTTGTTAGACCTTTTATGCCTCCGACTCAGACACCAGCCAGGGATATAGTGATTTATGGACCCCGACCGACTACAGATCAGTGTAGACTATGCGGTCGATACCATGGTGGTAGGCCATGTCATCTTCAGGGTACCCGATGCTTCAGATGTGGTAAATTTGGACATTATGCCAGAGAGTGCCCGGAGATAGTTGAGGCAGTTCCACAGAGGGGTAAAGAGCCAGAGAGGGTTCCTACAGTTGCACCTCCTGCAAGAAAGAAAGCCTCGGCTGAAGAAAAAGGAAAACAAGTTGTGGGTCAAGGCAGGGTGTATGCGATAGACCAGGCATCGGCTGATACCTCTTCTGAAGTGATAAAAGGTACAATCTTGATTTTCAATCTGGAGGTTATAGCTTTGTTTGATTCTGGTGCTACGCATTCCTTCATATCACCTGCATGTGCATCTGAGTTAAAAGGTTTTGTAGAGCCCATATACTTGAGTAGGACTTTACTAATAAGTACTCCCATGAGAGTGAGCCAATTAGTTGAGCAAGTGTATAAAGATTGTAAAGTGGGTGGGAGATAAGTGCATGACAGCCAACTTGATTTTGTTGAATATGTATGACATTAATGTAATCTTGGGAATGGATTGGTTAGCCACCAATCATGCTGTCATAGATTGTCGTTCTAAATCCATTAAGTTTTCTCTACCTGAAGAATGTGTTGTAAGATTTTAAGAGAAGAAATGAAATCTTAAATTTTGTGTTAAGTAAAGTACTTTGGTATAAATGACTTGAGTGTTGTTTTGAAGGTTTTGTTGCTTATGTGGTGGATTTGAACAAAGTACATCCGGATATGGAGGACATCTCATGGTCAGAGAATTCCCTGATGTCTTTCCAGACGATCTACCAAGACTGCCACCCGATAGAGAAACGGAATTCGGTATAGACTTGACGCCTGGAACCGAACCAATATCGAGGTCACCATATAGGATGGCTCCAGTTGAGTTAGAGGAATTAAGAAAACAGCTGCAAGAGTTATTAGAGAAGGGGTTCATAAGATCGAGCGTCTCACCATGGGGAGCCCAGGTATTGTTTGTGAAGAAGAGAGATGGGAGCCTCAGGTTGTGCATTGACTATCGGATGTTAAACAAGGCTACCATCAAGAATAAGTACCCCTTGCCACGCATTGACGATTTATTGGATCAGCTTCGGGGAGCACAGATCTTCTCCAAGATAGATCTGAGGTCTGGGTATCATCAATTGAAGATTCGGAAGGAGGATGTGCCCAAGACAGCATTTCGTACCCGCTATGGCCATTACGAATTCTTAGTGATGCCTTTTGGGTTGACCAATGCGCCGACAGCTTTTATGGCTCTAATGAACGAAGTATTCAAGCCATACTTAGACCAATTCGTAATTATTTTCATTGATGATATATTGGTGTATTCAAGGTCCAGAGAAGAGCATGAGCAGCACTTAAGGATTATTTTGCAGACCCTCCGAGAGAAAATGTTATATGCCAAGCTTAACAAATGTGACTTTTGGCTAGAACAGATTTCTTTTCTAGGCCATGTTATATCGAAGGATGGGGTGTCAGTAGATCCATCCAAGATTGAGGCAGTTGTTCAGTGGGAACAACCTAGGACAGTCACAGAGATCAGAAGTTTTCTGGGTTTGGCCGGTTACTACAGGAGATTTGTAGAAGGTTTCTCTAGATTAGCTGCTCCATTGACACGTCTTACGAGAAAAAGTGTGGAGTTTTCATGGGATGAAGCTTGTGAGAGGAGTTTTCAGGAACTTAAGCGCAGATTAACTACCGCTCCAGTTCTTGTCATTCCTAACAGTTCAGGGAATTACTCGGTGTATACAGATGCTTCGCATCAAGGACTAGGCTGTGTTTTGATGCAAGATGGAAGGGTAGTAGCTTATAGATCTAAACAGCTGAAAGATCATGAGAAGAACTACCCCACTCACGATTTGGAGTTAGCGGCCGTAGTGTTTGCGTTGAAGATATGGCGCCACTACTTATATGGTGAGAGATTTCAGATCTTTACGGATCATAAGAGTCTGAAATATCTATTCTCACAAAAGGAGTTAAACATGAGACAGAGGAGGTGGTTGGAACTCCTCAAGGACTATGATTGTGAGATCTTATACCACCCGGGGAAGGCAAATGTGGTTGCCGATGCATTGAGTCGAAAGAGTCTCGGATTGGTATCACATATGATGGTTAGAGAGCACGAGTTGTTGGAACAATTCACGAACCTTAGTCTGGATATGACCCTACCTGAGATTGGCAGCTATGAGATTATTGCTAGCTTGAGATTAGAACCGGAGTTGATTGAGAGAATCCGACAAGCTCAACAAATTGATCAATGGTGTATTATCATGATTAGCCAAATCCGGAAAGGGAAGGGTGTCGATTTTATATTGAGTCCAGATGAAATACTAAGGTTTGGAGATAGAATATGTGTTCCTAAGGATTTAGAGCTAAGAAAGCTGATCTTATTAGAGGCACACTCATCGAGATACACGATACACCCGGGGAGTAATAAGATGTATCAAAATCTCCGAAAGGCATATTGGTGGTCAGGAATGAAGAGAGACATAGCTGAGTATGTCGCTAGATGTCTCATTTGTCAGCAAGTAAAAGTCGAACATTAGAAATCAGGAGGATTATTACAACCTCTATCGACACCAACATGGAAGTGGGAGCATGTCACCATGGATTTTGTAATGAGGTTATCGAGAACCCGTAAGAACCATGATGCGATATGGGTGATAGTGGATCGGTTAACGAAATCGGCACATTTCTTAGCCATGAGATCTACAGATACATTGAGTGCATTGGCGAGCCTGTATGTGCGAGAAATAGTGAGATTGCATGGAGTCCCAGTGAGTGTTGTTTCTGATAGGGATGCCCGCTTCACTTCCCACTTTTGGGGACATTTTCAGGAAGCGATGGGGACCCAATTGAGTTTTAGCACCGCTTTTCATCCTCAGACAGATGGTCAGTCAGAGAGGACTATACAGACCCTGGAGGATATGTTGAGAGCGTGTGTGCTGGATTTTAGAGGCTCATGGGACGATCATTTGCCATTGATTGAGTTCGCCTACAATAACAGTCATCACTCAAGTATTGGTATGGCCCCTTATGAGGCACTATACGGTCGTAGATGCCGATCGCCCATTGGTTGGGAAGAAGTTGGTGACAGACAATTGCTCGCTCCCGATTTGGTTAAGCAAGCCTCCGAGGATGTTCAGATAATATGCGAGAGGCTGCGAACAGCTCAAAGTCGACAAAAGAGCTACGCTGACAGGAGACGGAGACCACTTGAGTTTGATGTTGGTGAGTCTGTATTTTTGAAAGTATCTCCTTCTAAGGGAATAATGAGGTTTGGGAAGAAAGGAAAATTAAGTCCTCGTTACATTGGTCCCTTCGAGATTTTGGATAGAGTGGGAGAAGGAGCATATAGGCTAGCCTTACCACCTGAGCTAGTAGAAGTCCACAATGTCTTCCACGTTTCTATGCTTCGGAAGTACTACCCGGATCCGACACATGTAATTAGTTATGAGCCGTTGGAGCTCAAGGAAGATATGTCGTATGTCGAGAGACCGATCAGGATGTTGGACAGAAAAGAGAAGGTGTTGCGGAACAAGACGATTTCATTGGTTAAGGTTTTGTGGCAACATCACACTGAGGAAGAGGCCACATGGGAACTGGAAAGTTTGATGCGGGAAAAGTATCTCGAGTTATTCACAGATTAAATTGGTTCTAATTTGGAGGACCAAATTCTCTAAGTGGGGGAGAATGTGAGACCCCGTATATGTATAGCTATGTATATAGGAACATGAGAATGTAAATAAAATCACAAGTATGATGATACATTGTAATGTGAAGTATATGCAATGTAAGTTCATAAGATTATGTACGCACTTGTAATAAGAATTGTGATTATACGTACAAGTTGCATTATGAATGAGTAGGAAGAAATAAACTTGAACACGAGAAGAATGTGATCGAAATGGAATATGAGTAGTATAGTAAAATGGAAGGAAAGATTTACATAAGTGTATATTTCCATTCGAGTAATATCGTGTATATTTGGTTATACAAAGATTTTCCACAAGTTTTAAAATATATTAAGTGGGATGGGATGACATTTTTAAGTCGCAAGGAGCGATGAATGAGGAAAGGACTATGAAGGTAAATTGAGGAAGTCTTGTAGGGAGTTGTTACAGAAAAACTGCAGGAAATCTGGAATTTGTGAAGGCCAGATCGATCTCATAGGATGAGAGATCGATCTGGGAGAGCCAGAATGCTCTTATGTGAGTAATGGAAGGGAACAGATCGATCTCTAAAGGAAGCAGATCGATCTCTTTAGCTTTCGGGTTGGAAGCAGATCGATCTCCCCTAAGACCAGATCGATCTCCTTAAGCTTCTGTTCGACAGCAGATCGATCTCCAGTCTCGACAGATCGATCTTCTGCCTTTAAAATGCCTTAGAAAATAGGAATTTTCAGAGGACCAGATCGATCTCCACCCAAGGGAGATCGATCTCATTAAGTCAAAACTATAAATAGGAGCAGTTGGATCAACAGAATTTTGGGATAAACCATTTCTCTCACTCCAACTCAAAGAAAACTAGCTTTCTCACTCCTAAATCCAGCCATTTTCAGTGAGATTTAAGGAAAGTCTATTAGAGACAAAGTTGTTCACGACAAAGAGAAGAATAACATAGTCTAGAGGCATTTCCCCATTTGATGGATTGAAGAAATAAAGGGCATTCCTAATTGGAGCAAGAGGAAATCCAATGAGGTAAGTTCTAGTGCACAAATCTAAGTACATTGATTTGGTTAATGATTATAAAGATATTTGGTTGTGCACAATGTGGGTAGAACCCCCTAGAATGGCATGAAATGAATATAACTTAGAAATAGTCTAGTGTGAGAAAGTGGAATGTAGAGGTGTTAATGATGAATGAGATATCTTGAGTGGAGGAACATGTTGTGGGAATGGTTTGGGCATATTAATATTGGGATAAAATTGTGAGATTTACCACAAGGGGTAAAATGTGTATTTAAGGCATTGGATAAGTGATTAGTTGAACAAGAGTTAGAAACGTTAACTCGGGTGTTTGATGGATGAATTTCAGTTTCGGATGATACGCCGGAGTAAGTCGAGAGGAGAACGCGAGAAGCATAAAGGCGGATAGTTGCACACAAGTAAAACGAGGTAAGGGACTGTGTGTTAGCTATAAAGATGTTCATGCGTATTTTATAGCAATTTCGTAGATATATTTCTAGAACTAGTACGATATTATAATTCTATGAAATGATAGGGAAGTATGAAAAGTACTATGATGTATATATGTATTGAGAAATGGGATAGGGTAAGGAAATAGCATGATATGCATGTTTTCAATGATATTCTCAATTTTATATTGTTATTGATGATTGAGAAATGTTGATGATAGGTTGGCTAATTTTACATGTTTTAGCATGAAGAGGCATGCTGTATGAATAAACGTGTTTTGAGTTTTAAAAAAGAAAATAGCCATCTATCAGCTTTGAGATGAGATTTGGTGTTGAAGCGCTAGTTCACACCTGTTTTTAATGCCTTGATGTACCGTGTAGGAGTTTAACTCGCACGATGGTTTTGAGAAAGTGCGAGAACTTTGCTCGCACCTGTTTTGGTTGAGTTGAGGTAAACCTGGGGGTCTGGGACCCAAGGGGATACCAGCCGACGGCCATTTGAATGGGCTGGGCCTTAACGATAGATCGTACTGCGCTGGAGCTTTGCGTTGACTGTGTGTCACGCTGCTTGCTCGCCTGGTATATGAGACATGGTTTAGGATGAAAAGTCCATCGGAGTTGGAGTATGGACTTGGGTCCACGGTCGTACGTAGAATAGTGTAGTCACCCGTTGGTATACTATGTACCGTGCTGGGTGCACGTGAGTACGAGTATCGCGTAGATGACACACGACGTATCTTCACCGTGAGTATACGAGGAGATGAGGTGGATTGAGATGAGCCGGAGGGTAGGACTGACCCATCCCCCTTCAGGCGAAGTGATACCCTATGCACACTTGATCAGTGAGGCCTGGGATCACTGACTATGGCCATAAGTCGTGGATATTTGATTGCCGAAAATTCCATGCCTGTCTCAGAGATTTGAGAAACAGAGATAATCTCAGAAAAGAAAGAGAATTGCGGAAAGAATGATTTGAGAAATGAAAGAGATTTCGTGTTTTTGATAAATCTCAAATTTCACATTCGTGTCGTGAGGGCACTATTTATGAGCATGTTTTAAATGAAAGCTTGATATTCATTTTACACGAAAATGCTATTGAGAAATATATGCTTAAATGCATTTTTCGTATGATATTTCCATTTATAACGAAAACATGGTTTTGGTTTATGCATGCATAGGCTATGTAGGTAGTACGATATCTACCTACTAGCATACATTTCCTTACTGAGCTGTGGTTTGCTCATCCCACTATTTTCCCCTCCAGGTACTGAGAAGTAAGAGAGCGGTGGTCTCTAGATCTTTTGTGTTAAACAGCTCCCACAATCCGCAAAGGTATAAGATTTGTATACACGAGTATTTTGTATCTAATATATTGTATCGCACAGATATATCTTGGAATTGTAAACAGTATTATGGGGATGATATGTAAGCACATGGTATTTATACAATTAATTTTGTGTATCTACACACACACCTGGGAGTGTGAATTAAAGCTTTAAATATTCCGCTGTAAATGAATGAATTTTTAGTAATTGTATCTTCTCACAGCCCAACCGTATTAGAGTAAGTGTGGATAGAATGGTTCACAAAAGTGGGGTATGACACTTAAGGCATTGATTTGAGATTCATGCAAGTGAAAACTAAGTATATTAAGGTATACTGATGAGAATGATTCTTAACAGCTTCGGAGTTCATATTGGAAGCTGATCGGACTGCGAGAGTGAGCAGCATCGAGGAAGTGAGATCACGCGATGTAATTAGAGGTAAGAGAATTTCGTGAGTAGCTAGAGGTAGCTACATATACTTTGAATAGAATTTTGATTATTATACTGTATATGAAATTTCGCGTCTAGAAAAGTTGCGATAGGAACCGATAAGGTAAATTTGTGGTTTTATCCAAATTAAGAGTAAAAAGCTTTAGAAGCATGTTTGTAACTAAATTTGATAGTTGCATTGCTAGAATGACTAATGTTTTCATGTATATGCGAAAACAACATATTTTAGTGCCGATTTGATTTGATTGAATGAAATTTCAATTGAAATGAGCCATCTATCGGTTTGTGTGAAAACTATTGGTGCTAGAGTGATACTCGCACTAGATTTTATAAGATATGCATCACATAGTACTTGAGTATATTCTCGTACTTGATTTTAATGCGATTTAAGCATGATAGAGTATTGGAGCGTTGCTCGTACTCAATTTTATTGATTGATGCATGATAGAGTATTAGAGCATTACGCATACTCAGTTTTACATGACATAA
Organism: Firmiana major; assembly: GCA_033439115.1. Lineage (NCBI taxonomy): Eukaryota > Viridiplantae > Streptophyta > Magnoliopsida > Malvales > Malvaceae > Firmiana > Firmiana major. Next base: position 8,113,294 of record CM065912.1, read on the forward strand.
TGCTGGGAGCTTTGCTCGCACTAGATTTATATGACTTGTGCATGTGGTTATGTTGGGAGTTTACTCGCATGTATTGGTTTTAAAAGAGAGAGCATGAAACAACCGTGCTGGGAGCCTTTACAGACAGTGCGTTGCGTCGATTATATGCTCGCACGTGCAAATTTTAAGATATGGTCGAGGGCTATGGAAAAACTATTATCCATGGTATGAGGGCTAAGACCTATGGCAGGCACGCCGACCTTGAGATTAGGTTCATGGAGTACTTTGTACCGTGTATGTCACATGAAGTACAATGTACCGTGAGTACACGATGTTATTTAGTTGTGAGCTAACAGTAGAGATTTGACCCACCTTCCATTACAGCAAATGTGAGACCCCACGCTGAGTACTGTGTAGCCTGAGATCACGAAAAATGAGTTATGATCATAATCTCGGAACATGTAGTCGCCTATCTCGTTTCATTCACTCGAGATTTCTTGTTTGAACTATCACATGATTTTATAACCTGAACATGTGATTTTGTGAATTGTGAAATGGTAACCCGAGGGATGGGTGAGACCAAGATTTTCATGTTTTTAACATGACGATATGCCATCATTGTTTTGATTTAATTGAAATGGCATGATAAAATGTGATTTATGAATTACATGAGAAATACAATGTTTTGCATAAACTGCTGAGATTTTTAAACCAGCATGATTTCAGTTTCATAGCTGACGATTTGTATATATATATTGCATAAATGTTTCAAGAAAGGCACATGCTTTAGATATGAGTCGAAAAGGAAATGATTTAGTGGCATGATCATTGTATTTTATAGATAGTGTGGTTATTTACTTGCTTGCCTTATTTCCTTACTAAGCTGTGAGCTCACCCCCTTTTTATTTTCTCTCTCTATACAAAGCGTCTGCAGTAGTTAGACACAGCTGAGGACTGATATTTCTTGATCTGCTATATACCCATCATACGAAAGATATACACATTTGAAATGTTCTGTACTGAACAATGTAAAAGCACAGTTATATAAACGAATGTACGGTCAGGGATGTATATGTATAAGTATTTGTATTAATGTATATGAGTTTACTTTTAAGAAAAGAGTATTTACAGTCAATAGATAATTGTATTGACATGTATGCATGTTATGAATGGATGTGGTTGAGGCAACTAATATCGAATCATAGCCTAACAGTTTGGTGTTGAGTTATGACAAAAGGAAAGGTAAGTAAAATGCGAAAAATTTGTGATGGATTTTGGTAAGTCACGTGCGGGTGGAGGGCGTGACACCTTAATAGCTGGTTTAAAGTTAGGTAACGAAGTGGAATCAAAGAAACTTAAGGTGTTTAGTGATTCACAACTAGTTGTCAATCAAGCTAATGGCGACTACGTCATGAAAGGCATGAGAATGGCTTAATTCTATAAGAAGTTGAGGGCACTAATCTAAGAGTTTGACGAAGCGTAATTGATAAAAATTACAAGATTAGAATATATGTTAGTTGACTCATTCTCAAGGTTGGCTATTTCATAAGTTTATTATGAAGGGAGAATAATCTTCATGGAAGAATTGAAAGAAATGAGCATATCTCATGTTAAAGAGGTGGAGCAAGTCGACAAGAAAGAGCCATGTTGCATTGATCGGATCAAAATCTACTTGCTTAACAGAACATTACCACAAGATAGCAAAGAAGCAATGATGGTAATGAGAAAAGCTCCATGGTATGTAATCATCGATGGTTAGCTCTACAAAAGATCCTTTATTTATCTGTAATTAAAGTGCCTACGTGTAGAAGAAGTAAGGATGGTATTGTGCAAAATCCATGAGTGTATATTTGGAAATCACCATGGCATTAAGATCATGTCGCATAAGGTACTTAGGCAAGGATACTACTGATAACTTTATAAAAATAGAGTTATTTATATGCTTAATTGCCTTAACTTTACTTAATCCTCTTGTAAAATTTGTTAATTGTGTCACTAATTTGTTTAATTTTCTTAAATTATACAGATATATAAAGTCAAGTTTACATCTAGTCGTTTTGGTGATTTTTGGGTTGAAAAAGGGCACTAAATGGGTTAGGCTCACTTAAAAACGAAACTTTAACACTAAAGGCCAAAAAACAAGATAGCTCATCTTGTAGTACATGTCATCTCTCCCATCCACCTAGCATTTTAAATGTCACCATCTTATGCAATCTTGGAAGCCAAGTATATGAAGGACACATGCTAAACACATGAAAGACATATGCTAACACATGGTCGCCACATGGATGCACAAGTGGACAAGAAGATAAATGGAAGAGGCTAGAAAGAGTGAGAATGACATAGAAATATCTTCTAAGAAGGGCCAATCGAGTGAAGACAAGCGACAATGGGTGCCAACTCATTAACCTTGTGCAAAGACTTCTCTACCTCTCGATTAGTTGCTTTATAAAGAAATAATGAAGAATGCCAAAAAATTAGCTCCTAGGGTTCTTTTAAGGTCTCTTTTATTTCCATTTTCATGTTATTTTTATAGTTTTAGGCAGCCACCAAATACTTGTTAATTTTCTTTTACATTTCTCTTGTTAAATTTAAGTGTTCTTTTTACATTTTCTTTGCAATCTCCACCTTTCTTTTGGATTTTCTTTTGAAAAATGACATCATCTTCCATTTCCAACATTGAAGTCATGTTTCCTTTCATTTTCTCTTACCATTTTTGGTATTGACTAAGTATTATAAGCATGAAAATCTAAAAGACATTGAAATTCTACCTTTAAGCTTTTGTGCTTAAACTAGTCCACGTTGATTCCTTTTATTTTTTGTTACTGCTTTGGGATTATTTGAGTTTCTGTTTGGTTCATGTTCTTGATGTTTTTGAGCTTCATTTGCATTTCTAAAATCATTTCCTTAAATTTTCATTTAGTAAATATGGTTCTTAGATAATAAATTTCCTTAGTTTCTTATAGATTTTAGTTGGTTTTCTTTGTCACCTTAAAACTTCTATTTTCCAGATTTTAGGAGTCAATTTCTAAGTTACATTAGCTTCTATTTTTTTCCATTTTTGAGGTTTGATTCATGCATTTTTAAGTGGTCCTAGGGTTAAGTATTCATTAGGTATAGGTTAGTCAAGGTTTAAGTAAGTTACTAGGGTATTCACCTTGCATTTGTAGTCATTATTTCATTTAATTCCAAATTCTGTCCAGCAACATTTGGGTTTCTATTTTAGTTATTTTTAAGTCTCATTTCATTAGTTTTTAGGTCATCTTAGGGTCTTATATATAGGGGTTAATAGTTAACTATTGTTATATTAAATGTCCATTACATTTTCATGCATTTTTCAACATTCTATTCCGCTTTTGGCGTCATTTCGAGGCAGTATTAGGCTACCACTTTAGATTGTTTTGAGTAATGTTTTATTAGGTTTAACCTCATAGTAGGGTCATGCATTCAGCGGTACATGTATAGCTAGTGTTTGATTAAATTCCCATAACATTTCCTCGGCATTTTGAGTCACATTTTGCATTTATTTTCAAGTCTGTCCAGGTTCTATTTTAGTTTTGTTTGGTGTCCATTTGCTATAGTTTTAGGATGTTTTAAGTGGCCTTAGGATGGTACAAATATAGGGCATAGTTGAGTTAATGTTTGATTAAATTCCTAGGTTATTTGCATTACCACTTCATGCATTAGTTAGTTACATTTAGGCTTTGTAGTGCACAGTTTTTCTGGATTATTTGTTGCTGTTTTGAAGGCTGATGTTTTAAGTATGTAAATGTCATAGTTTAGGGTTTTGCAATTTCATTTAGAGTTATTCTCACGATAGACTAATTTCATGCATAATTGATGAGCATTAATTTTCATTTTAAAAATACAAAAATCAATTATTTTCTATGCATCCTTCAACAGTAGGTAGTGTAAGGCCCGTATTTCAGATGTAAACCTTATGAATTCATAAGTATGATGATGTACATGTAATGTGAAACATAAGTGATGTAAAGTCCCTAAATTCAATTTACACATTTGTACTAAGAGTTTGTGATGTACGAACAAGTTTCATTATGTATGGATATGAAGAAATGGACTTTTATAAGTGATGAATGGGATTGGAACTCAAAATGAGTAGTGTGGTAAAATGAAATGAAGTTGTACTTCCATTTAGTTTTGAATTGTGTACCTTGGTTGTATAATGAATGTCCACAAGTTTTAATGTATATTAAGTATGAAAGAATGTCATTTGCAAACCTTAAAGGTGGTTGGATGAGAAAATGACTATGGCAGTAAATTGAGGATATTTGGTGTGAGTCACTGCAGAAAACTGCAGCAAAATCTGGAAATATGAATGCCAGATCGATCTCATAGGATGAGAGATCGATCTGGAAGAGCTAAAATACTCTTATTTGAACAATGGAACAAGACAGATCGATCCTCTATGGAGCCAGATCGATTTGTTAAACATTCTGTAATGAGAAGATCGATTTTTATGCAAACAAATCGATTTCCTTAGCTCTCGGGTAGGAGCAGATCGATCTCCCCTGAAAGCAGATCGATCTCCTTAAGCTACTGCTTGGGACAGATCAATCTCAAGCCCTCGACAGATCGATCTCATGCTTCGATAGATCGATCTCATGCTTCGATAGATCGATCTCATTGAGCAATTTCTATAAAAAGGAGTAGTGAAATCTGCAAATCACGGAAACAAACCCCCATTTCTTCCATTTGAACCCAAAACCTTGATTTCTCTTCCTAAAAGCCACCCATTTCCAGTAAGATTTGAAGAAAGCCTATTAGATACAAAGTTATTCCTATTAAAGAGAAGAACAACCTACTTTGGATTCAAAACCCCATTTGTTGGATTGAAAGAGCAAAGTGTATTTTCTTTGGAGCAAGAAGAGAAGCTAGATTTGGTAAGTTTCTAATACTTCAGCCCAAGTACATTGTCTATTTAATAATTTTGGAATCGATTTGCATGTGTATTAATGGATAAAACTACTTAGGATGTCGTGGAACTAGCGTAACCTAGAAAATGGAATGAATCTAGTGTGAGAAAGTGTGATTTTGATGAGTTGGTGGTTTATGGATTATGATAAGTTGTTATTGAAGTAATATGAATGAATTGTAGTGGTTAAATGAAGCCACATTGTGAGTTTAGAGGATTTATAGAAATGAGTACGTAAGATGTTTGATAAAATGCCATAGTGAAGAAATTGATGAAATATGAACACTATGAGCTTAATATAGATTTATTATCGGTTTGGTGTCACGACCCATTTTATTCCTGTTAACCGAAAATCATTGAAAATTTTTCGCATTTTTCCATTCCTTACCCAGTCGTGAACGAACTCACCACTACATGGTTGGGCTGTGAGGCAGTAATAATCATTCTTTACCAATCACTTTCCAAATAAATCAAAAGTATTGTTATATATCCAAATATTAAGTGGTATGTTCATACATACTAAGTGTTATGACACTTACATCCCCCATATTACAAATTCGAATAATCACTGTGCTTTTACAATTGTTTAGATACAAAAAGAATCTATGCGTATATACCTCTGGGTGATAGAGATGTAGAGGATGACTCAACAAAACGCCTCAGTCCTCACTGGGCAACTATGCACGCTCTGTAGGAGGGGAAAATAGAGAGGGATGAGCAACCACACGCTCAGTAAGGTAATAATGCAAGCATGGTAGATAACTACTTTATCTACATGCTGATAGTGTTATGCATAAATAATTTATAAGAGGAGCATGAGGAATTAAAACTATTCCATATGAGTATACATATATATCATGGATCAAAATCATGTAAAATTGACATATAAAACATGAAATATCAACATGTGAAAACGTCTCATGCTCATTCTCATTTAATCTCATAAAAAGGGAATTCATTTAAGAAACCTCCTTTTTAAATCACATCACAAAGCTCTTTCTCAAACATACCGAAATCCCATAAAAATGGTTTCTCAATCATAACATCATTATCATTTCTCAATTTAAAATCCCACAAGGCTCGACCCCTCCCTCGAGTCTACCTTAGATAGTTCGCAATCACACTCAAGTATCAAGACCATGTGGTATTATGTAATAAGCAAGGAGACGGGTCACTATGTCTCGACTGACAATGTTGGCCAACTGTGTTGTAAATCATCCCAGACCACACGGATCCCGGTGTGTAGGGTATCATGCTGGAACGAAGGTGGATTAGTTTTTCGCCAGACTTTCTCACCATTAACTCAACCACGCGGTACAACTACTCCATGTGATATACACGGTACAATGTACTCCACGGACCCATAACATGGTTGGGGGGTGCCTGCAGTAGGTCTTATCTATCCCATACCGAGTGAAACCTCTAGTCTCAAGTGCATGTGAGAGTACTCTTAATACCAGGTCCTTGCCCCTCATGGCCTTGCTCGCCCCTTTTGGGTTCCCTGATCCAGGTCCTAGCTCCTCACCCTCACCCCACTCAAGAGGTCTGTTAGGCCTGTTGGGTTCCCCCAACACCAACCCGTATTACCCTCGCCACGACATCGTACATACCACAGTATGAAAAACCAGCGCGGGCTACGCTCTAGCGTGAATTCATGCATCATAAACAAATCACCTCGTACGAGCAATGCTCTAGTACGACATTTATGCATAAAACATGAAGAAACCCACGTACGAGCATAGCTCCAGTACGGTTATATGCATAAGAAATCCACTCGAAATCCACGTACCAACAAAAGCTCCAGTACAGTTTATAAAACATTACCACAATTCAAATTACGGTGTGAGCTAAGCTCCAGCACGTTTCAAACATGGGAAAACATCAATATCCAGTGCGAGCTTAGCTTCAACATGGTTTAATTCACATAAACATAATAGGCGGCTCATCAACGTTCAAAAACCAATCTCAAAACACATTTAGCACCTCACATGTGCTGTCACACAACATCATTCAAACACTAGCCAGCCTATCCATCAATTTGCTTAAAACAAGTAATATGTTTTGTGAAAACATTCAAAATATTTGATTTATGCAATTATTAGCCTTACTATCCCATTTCTTTATAATACCATTTCAAACCACCAAATCTCATACAAATACTTGAAACAATTTCCATACATTGTTAAACATATTTCTATAAACTCATGCACATTTCCAAAGCCCTATATACCCATGAGTTTAAAATACGAGCAGCTACCTCTATATACTTACAAAATTTTCTTACCTGGAATCACGATGCGTGATTCCACTTCCTTAAGGCTGCGTACTCGTGTGGTCCGATTCGCCTCTAATGATCTCTCCGAAACTGCACATAAACGTATTTCACAACATTTTAGCCCATTATAATCCAACACTTGCATTTACTATAGTCGATTAGACCTATAGTCTTTATTAATGCTTATGAGGCCTCGTTTCATTATTTTACCCATAACTCGAGTTAATGGATCCTCTCAGGCCTATTAACTCATTCCAAATCAATATTAGATCGATACTAAGTCCATCGTGTTCGTATTTTATTGATTTCTTTGCTATGGCATTTATCAAGCATTTACAATCTCATTGTCCACAAATTCTCTAAACTCCCAATGTAGCTTCATTTAACCACTACAAATCATTCGTATTACTTCAATAACAACTTATCACAATCCACAAACCACCAACTCATCAAAATCACACTTTCTCACACTAGGTTCATCCCATTTTCTAGGTTACCTTAGTTCCATCATAACCTAGGTAGTTTGAGTATCAACACACATGCAAATTAACCCCAAAACCATTAAATGGACAATGTACATGGGCTGAAGTGTTATAAACTTACAAAATCTAGTTTCCCTTCTTGCTCCAAGTGTAAATGTCCCTTGCTCCTTCAATACCAACAATGAGGTTTTGGGTTTCAACTATGTTGTTCTCTTCCTCAAGATGAACAACTTTGTGTCTAATGGCCTTTCCTCAAATCTCACTGGAAATTGGGTGATTTTAAGGAGAGAAATCTATGTTTTTGGGTTAAAAATGGAAAAGGATTGTTCAATCTCGAAAAATACAGATCCAACTGCTCTATATTTATAGAATTTTCTTGATGAGATCGATCTGCATAGAGGGGAGATCGATATGGTCCTCTTAAAATCCCTCTTTTCCACGACATTTTAAGTCATGAGATCTATCTGTCGAGTAGGGGAGATCGATCTCTCTTTGGTAGAAACTTAAGGAGATCGATCTGGCTATGAGGGAGCTCGATCTGTCTCTTACAAAAAGTTAGGGAGATCGATCTAGTCTTAAGGGGGAATCGATCCAGGCTTGGCAGAGGCAAATGCAGATCGATTTGGCCATCGAGGAGATCGATCAGCCTTGGACATTTCACTCCAAATTGCCTTGTTTTGCACATGGGATCGATCTATCTTTAATAGGAGATCAATGTGGCCTTCATATTTTCAGATTTTACTGCAGTTTTTTTTTGTAGAAACTTACACCAAAACATCCTTAATTTGCTGCCATAGTCTTTTTCTCATCCAGCCACCTTTATGACTTGAAAATGACATCCATTCATACCTTATACACATTGAAACTTGTGTGCATTCATTGTATATCCAAAGGTATGCAATATAGAGCTAAATGGAAGTATTTAGATTCGTGCAACTTCCTTCCATTTATCACACTACTCATTTCTCATTCCACTCACATTCATCCCATACAAAAGTCTAATTCTTCATATTCATACATAATGAAACTTGTACGTACATCACATTCTCTTATTACAAGTGTGTACATTAAGTTTATGGACTTTACATCACTTATACTTCATATTACAAGTCTATTCACATTTATTTGATCTAATTACACATATTACAACTATACATATATGGGGTCTCACATTCTCCCCTCCTTTAAGGAATTTGGTCCTCCAAATTAGAACCAAGTTATCTTAAAACAACTCCGGGTACTTCTCTTGCATCAAACTGTCCAATTCCCATGTAGCTTCCTTCGGAGTGTGATGTTGCCAAAGAACTTTCACTAAAGGAATTATCTTTGTCCTCAACACTTTCTCTTTTCTATCCAATATTCGAACCGACTTCTCAACATACGTCATACTCTTATTGAGCTCTAACGGCTCATATCTTATTACCTGTGCCGGGTCCGGGTGATACATCCAAAGCATCGAGACATGGAAGATGTTATGAACATTTGCCAAGTCTGGTGGCAATGCCAACCTATACGCCTTATCTCCCACTCTCTCCAAAATCTCGAAGGGACCGATATATCTAGGGCTCAGCTTGCCCTTCTTACCAAATCTCATAATGCCCTTCGAAGGTGAAACTCTAAAAAATACCGACTCACCCACATCAAACTCTAGTGGTCTCCCTCTCTTGTCAGCATAACTCTTTTTCATGTTCTGAGCTATCCTTAATCTCTTGGATATCAATTGGAGGCCCACAGATGCCTGCTGCACCAAATTCGAAGCAAAAATCTGTCTGTCACCAACTTCTTCCAATCCAATGGGGGATCGACATCTGTGTCCATATAGTGCCTCATAGGGTGCCATCCCGATACTCGCATGATAGCTGTTATTATAGGCGAACTTGGCTAACTGCAGGTGGTCATCCCAAGAGCCTCTAAAATCCATCACACGCTCTCAACATATCCTCGAGGGTCTGTATAGTCCTCTCTGACTGCTTATCTGTCTGAGGATGAAAAACGGTGCTAAAACTCAATCGGGTCCCCAACACTTCCTGAAAATGTTTCCAAAAATGGAAAGTGAAGCGGGCATCCCTATCAGATACAACGCTCACTGGTACACCATGTAGCCGTACTATCTCTTGAATATATAGGTTTGCCAACTAACTCAATGTATCAATAGCTCTCATAGCCAAGAAATGGGCGGACTTAGTCAACCGATCCACAATAACCCTTATGGCATCATGACCTCTGCGGGTCCTCGACAATCCCATTACAAAATCCATGGTGACATGCTTCCACTTCCATGTCGGTATCGATAGAGGCTGCAATAATCCTACAGGCTTCTGATGCTCTACCTTCACCTGCTGACAAATGAGACACTTAGCGACATACTCAGTAATGTCTCTTTTCATTCCAGACCACCAATAAACCTTCCGAAGGTTATGATAAATCTTAGTACTCCCCGGATGTATCGTGTACTTCGATGAGTGAACCTCTGATAAAATTAGTCTCCTGATCTTAGGATCCTTGGGAACACATACTCTACCCCTGAACCTCAATACCCTATCAGCACTCAGCTCAAAATCAATACTCACACCTGTCTGTATCTGCCTCAGCCAATCAATGCACCGTCGATTGCTCTACTAGGCCTGCAGAATACGACCAATCAACTCTGGCTTTAAGCTCATACTAGCCATGATATCCAATCTCTCCAATCCAGGTGGGGTTACATCCAAATTGAGGTTCGCAAAGTGTTTCAACAATTCATGCTCCTGTACCATCATATAAAACACCAACCCAAGGTTCTTTCTGCTCAAAGCATCGACAACTACATTTACCTTACCCGGGTGGTACATGATTTTACAGTCATAGTCCTTTAGGAGTTCGAGCTATCTCCTCTGTCTCATATTCAGCTCTTTCTGCGATAACAGGTACTTAAGGCTTTTATGATCTGTGAACACTTGAAATTTCTCACCATAGAGATAGTCGCGCCATATTTTCAAAGCAAACACCACGGCAGCTAACTCCAAATCATGTGTTGGGTAGTTCCTCTTGAGATCTTTCAACTGTTTAGATCCATAGGCAACTACCTTCCCATCCAGCATAAGCACACAGCTCAGTCCCTGGTGTGAAGCATCCGTATACACCGAGAATCCTCCTGAGTTGGTCAGAATGGTGAGAATTGGAGCAGTGCTCAATCGACGCTTAAGCTCCTCAAAACTCCTCTCACATGCTTTATCCCATATAAACTTAACATCTTTCCGTGTGAGGTGTGTCAATGGAGCAGCTAGTCTGGAGAAACCCTCTACAAATCTCCGATAATAGCCTGCCAATCCCAGAAAACTTCTGATCTCAGTAACTATCTTGGGTTGTTCCCACTATACAACTGCCTCTATCTTGGACGGATCCACTGATACCCCATCCTTTGACACAACATGGCCCAGAAATGAGATCTGCTCTAACCAAAAGTTACACTTGCTGAGTTTGGCATATAACTCTTTCTCTCGGAGGGTCTGCAGAATTATCCTCAAGTGTTCCTCATGATCTTCCCTGGACTTGGAATAAACCAAGAAGTCATCTATAAACACAATCACAAACTTGTCCAGGTATGGCTTAAACATATCATTCATCAGTGCCATAAATGCTGCAAGGGCATTCCTCCATCCGAATGGCATCACCAAAAACTCGTAGTGGTCATAACGGGTACAAAATGCTATTTTGGGTACATCTCTACTCTGTATCCTCAATTGATGATACCCTGATCGCAAATCTATCTTTGAAAACACTTGAGCTCCTTAGAACTGATCCAACAAATCATCTATGCGTGGAAAGGGGTACTTGTTCTTAATAGTGGCCTTATTCAATAACCGGTAATCTATACACAGTAGGAGGCTCCCATCCTTCATCCTTACAAATAGTATCGGTGCTCCCCAATGTGAGACACTCGATCTTATAAACCCCTTCTTTAGCAATTCTTGCAGCTATTTCTTTAGCTCTTCCAACTCAATTGGTGTCATTCTATATGGTGGGTTCGATATCGACTTTGTACCAGGCACTAACTCTATGCAAAATTCTATTTCCCTTTCGGGTGGTAGTCTTGGTAGTTCGTCCAAAAAGACATCAGGGTAATACGCAATTACGGGTATGTCCCTCAATTCCGAGTGTGCCTCATCTATATCAACCACGTAGGCAATAAACCCTTTACATCATTCTTCCCACCGTTAGTATCATAAGTCATCACGTCCATATTCAAAATAAACAGTACATTCATCTCTCAATCATTAAAGATTAAATCATACTCTTTTCATTTATCATAATTATGTTCTTTTATTTTCATCATAGTTTACAATAAGATTGTCTAATCCTGAAAACATCAATGACTTGGCATGATAATCCATAACAACACGATTAGTAGCCAACCAATCCATTCCCAATATTACATCAAAATCACTCATATTCAATAAAATTAAATTGGCTGTCATTTCCTTTCCCTCTAAAGTTAGCTTACAATCTCTACATACATGCTCAGTCAATTGCCTATCATTCAGGGGTGTGGAAATCATCAACATTTTATCCAATAATGTAGGTTTCACTTGCTTCAACAATTTATGTGCAAAGAAAGGTGATATGAAGGAATGCGTGGTACCAGGATCAAACAATACCAATGCTTCTAAATCAAAGATTAGGATGGTACCTTTAATCACATCCGTCGAAGCATCTGCAGTGTCCTGATCCAATGCATGTACTCTCCTCTGCTCACACTCGCTGTCTGCTTCCCCTTTTCCTCAGCTGTGGCCCTCCTCCTCGGGATAACTATCTCAACTGGAACTCTCTCTGGCTCCTTGCCCTTCTGCGGAGCATTCTCAATCATCTTAGTACAGTACCTTGAAATATGTCCGGGCTTCCCACACCTAAAACACGAAACATGGGGCCCCTGATATGGTCTAGTCCCATGGTATCTGCCACATCTCCTACACTGATCAGTAGTAGGTCGTGATCCTCCAAAAGCCATACCCCTCGGTGCAGTCAAAGCTGGATATACGAGAGGTCTAGCAGCTCTCTCATGCACCTCCTCAATCTTAGGTCTCTTCTCAAAATATCTTTGGCCTCCTTTCCTAGCCACTCTATCCATCTCGGATCTCTTCCGGTCTCTGTCCCTTCGGACACTAAACTTTCCTAGCTCGAAGGTATTCCGTTCAAAATCTTGCTATCATAACTGAGCCTTGTGTACTGCCTCCTCATAAGTCTGTATGTCAAATGGGGCTAACTTAGTCCGTATGGCCAACCTCAACCCATCAACGAACTTCTGAATCTTGTGAGCCTTACTACTCATCGTGTCTGGGTCATATCTTCCCAAAGACATGAACTTGGACTCATACTCGTCCACAGTTCGATTTCCCTGAACCAGGTTCATAAATTCCATCCGTAATTTCCTCTGTGCGGTGGCTGGGATGTACTGTCTCCTGAAGCCCTCCAAAAATACCTCCCAAGTGATCTTAGGGTGTCTGGTCCTCAAAATAGTCTCGGTAGATCTCCACCAGTGTTCAGCCTTGCTTTTTAGCATAAACATGGCAAAAGCTACCTTCTCAGCTGAAGTGTACCTGAAGAACCTATACAGTTTATTCATTTCGTACACCCAATCTTCTGTAACCACTGGGTCATTCACCCCTCGAAACACTGGGGGTTTTAACCCTTGGAACTCTCGCAATCTGCTCAACTCGTAGTCATAACCCAACTTACTACCGCTATGCTATGGAGCGATAAGAGAAGCTGTATCCTGGACTGGAGGTGGTGTAACTGTAGCTGTCTCTGCAGTCTGAGGTCTCTCCGCCTCTGCAGCTGCCTGTCCAGTCGTAGGCTGTGTTGTCGGACCTCGTCTATCACTCGTACCTAATGCCTGCGTGACTATCTCCACCAGGTTCTCAATACTCCGCTCTATCCTAGCGAAGCGTGCCTCTATATCTCCTGCTCTCTCAACAAGGTCCTGTGGAGCCTGATCAGTTTGTGGCTCCGTACGACTCATAGGCTTACCTCTACGGCCTCTAGCACGTGCTCTCGCCCCTCTACCTCGATGCGTAACAGGCATATCGCCTAACTTCCTATATTAATAATCATTTATTAAGCTCAATCCATCATAGTATACACAGTTATATCTAAACAAAAGCACAATACTATGAGGATGTACTTTTCCTACGTTTTATTACTGACTCACATCAGGCTAACACAGCTCTGATACTAATCTTTATCATGACCCATTTTATTCCTGTTAATCGAAAATCATTGAATTGTTTTTGCATTTTTCCTTTCCTTACCCGATCGTGAACGAACTCACCACTATACGGTTAGGCCGTGAGGCAGTAATAATCATTCTTTACCATTCACTTTCCAAATAAATCAAAAGTATTGTTATATATCCAAATATTAAGTGGTATGTTCATACATACTAAGTGTTATGACACTTACATCCCCCATATTACAAATTCGAATAATCACTGTGCTTTTACAATTGTTTAGATACAAAAAGAATCTCTGCGTATATACCTCTGGGTGATAGAGATGCAGAGGATGACTCAACAAAGCGCCTTAGTCCTCACTAGGCAACTATGCATGCTCTGTAGGAGGGGAAAATAGAGAGGGATGAGCAACCACACGCTCAGTAAGGCAATAATGCAAGCATGGTAGATAACTACTCTATCTACATACTGATAGTGTTATGCATAAATCATTTATAACAAAAGCATGAGGAAATAAAACTTTGCCATATGAGTATACATATATATCATGGATCAAAATAATGTAAAATTGGCATATAAAACATGAAATATCAACATGTGAAAATGTCTCATGCTCATTCTCATTTAATCTCATAAAAAGGGCAATTCATTTAAGAAACCTTCTTTTTAAATCACATCACAAAGCTCTTTCTAAAACACACCGAAATCCCATAAAAATGGTTTCTCAATCATAACATCATTATCATTTCTAAATTTAAAATCCCACAAGGCTCGACCCCTCCCTCGGGTCTACTTGGACAGTTCGCAATCACACTCAAGTATCCAGACCATGTTGTATTATGTAATAAGCAAGGAGACGGGTCACTATATCTCGACTGATTATGTTGGCGAACTGTGTCGTAAATCATCCCAGACCACACGGATCCCGGTGTGTGGGGTATCATGCTAGAACGAAGGTAGGTAAGTTCTCCGCCAGACTTTCTTTCCAGTATCTTAACCACGTGGTACAGCGTACTCCATGTGATATACATAATACAATGTACTCCACGGGCCCATAACATGGTTGGGGGGTGCCTGCAGTAGGTATTATCTACCCCATACCGAGTGAAACCTCTAGTCTCAAGTGCACGTGGGAGTACTCTTAATACCAGGTCCTCGCCCCTCACGACCTTGCTTGCCCCTCTTGGGTTCCTCGATCCAGGTCCTAGCCCCACACCCTCACCCCACTCAAGAGGTCTATTAGGCTTGTTGGGTTTTCTGAATGGATTAGTGTCAGGTCCTAGTCCCTCATCCTCACCCTCACCCTACTCAAGAGGACTGTTAGGCCTGTTGGGTTCCTCGAACACCAACCCGTATTACCCTCGCCACGGTATCATACATACCACAATATGTAAAACCTGCACGAGCTACGCTCTAGCGTGAATTCATGCATCATAAATAAATCACCTCGTACGAGCAATTCTCTAGTACGATATTTATGTATAAAACATGAAGAAACCTACGTGCGAGCATAGCTCCAGTACGGTTATATGCATAAGAAATCCACTTGAAATTCACGTATGAGCAAAAGCTCTAGTACGATTTATAAAACATTACCACAATTTAAATTAAGGTGCGAGCTAAGCTCCAGCACATTTCAAACATGGGAAAACATCAATATCCAGTACGAGCTAGGCTCTAGCATCGTTTAATTCACATAAACATGATAGGTGGCTCATCAACGTTCAAAAACCAATCTCAAAACACATTTAGCACCTCACATGTGCTATCACACAACATCATTCAAACACTAGCTAGCCTATCCATCAATTTGCTTAAAACAAGCAATATGTTTGGTGAAAACATTCAAAACATTTGATTTATGCAATTATTAGCCTTACTATCCCATTTCTTTATAATACCATTTCAAACCATAAAATCTCATACAGATACTCGAAACAATTTTCATACATTGTCAAACATATTTCTATAAACTCATGCACATTTCCAAAGCCCTATATACCTACGAGTTCAAAATACAAGCAGCTACCTCTATATACTCACAAAATTCCCTTTACTGGAATCGCAACGCGTGATTCCACTTTCTTAAGGCTGCGTAATCGTGTGGTCCAATTCATCTCCAACGATCTCTCCGGAACTGCACATAAACGTATTTCACAACATTTTAGCCCATTATAATCCAACACTTGCGTTTACTATAGTCGATTCAACCTATAGTCTCTATTAACGCTTATGAGGCATCATTTCATTACTCTACCTATAACTCGAGTCTACGGATCCTCTCAGGCCTATTAACTCATTCCAAATCGATATTAGATCGATACTAAGTCCATAGTGTTCGTATTTCATGGATTTCTTCATTATGACATTTATCAAGCATTTACAACCTCATTTTCCATAAATTCTCTAAACTCCCAATATAGCTTCGTTTAACCAATACAGATCATTCGTATTACTTCAATAACAACTTATCACAATCCACAAACCACCAACTCATCAAAATCACACTTTCTCACACTAGGTTCATCCCATTTTCTAGGTTACCTTAGTTTCATCATAACCTAGGTAGTTTGACTATCAACACACATGCAAATCAATCCCAAAACCATTAAATGGACAATGTACTTGGGTTGAAGTGTTAGAAACTTACCAAATCTAGTTTCCCTTCTTGCTCCAAGTGTAAATGTCCCTTGCTCCTTCAATACCAACAATGAGGTTTTGGGTTTCAACTATGTTGTTCTCTTCCTCAAGATGAACAACTTTGTGTCTAATGGCCTTTCCTCAAATCTCACTGAAAATGGGGTGATTTTAGAGAGAAAAATATAGGTTTTTGGGTTAAAAATGGAAAAGAGATTGTTCAATCTCGAAAAATACAGATCCAACTGCTCCATATTTATAGAATTTGCTTGATGAGATCGATTTGCATAGAGGGGAGATCGATCTGGTCCTCTTAAAATCCCTCTTTTCCATGACATTTTAAGTCATGAGATCTATCTATCGAGTAGGGGAGATCGATCTCTCTTTAGTAGAAACTTAAGGAGATCGATTTGGCTATGAGGGAGATCGATCTGTCTCTTACAAAAAGTTAGGGAGATCGATCTAGTCTTAAGAGGGAATCGATCCAGGCTTGGCAGAGGCAAATGCAGATCGATCTGGCTATCGAGGAGATCGATCAGCCCTGGACATTTCACTCCAAATTGCCTTGTTTTGCACATGGGATCGATCTATCTTGAATAGGAGATCGATATGGCCTTCATATTTCCAGATTTTACTGCAGTTGTTTTTGTAAAAACTTACACCAAAACATCCTTAATTTGCTGCCATAGTCATTTTCTCATCTAACCACCTTTATGACTTGAAAATGGTATCCATTCATACTGTATACACATTGAAACTTGTGTGCATTCATTGTATATCCAAATGTATGCAATATAAAGCCAAATGGAAGTATTTAGATTCATGCAACTTCCTTCCATTTATCACACTACTCATTTCTCATTCTATTCACATTCATCCCATACAAAGTCCAATTCTTCTTATTCATACATAATGAAACTTGTACGTACATCACATTCTCTTATCACAAGTGTGTACATTAAGTTTATGCAAAATGAAACTTGTACGTACATCACATTCTCTTATCACAAGTGTGTACATTAAGTTTATGGACTTTACATCACTTATAGTTCACATTACAAGTCCATTTACATTTATTTGATCCAATTACACACATTACAACTATACATATACGGGGTCTCACATTTGGTATGAATCAGTAGGCCTAAAAGAATCAATAGACTCGAGGTATGAGTAGAACAATAAAACTAGGCCTTATAAGGATTAATATGATCTATAGGTTGAATTGACTTTAGCAAACACATGAGTTGTGTTGTATAGACTAAATTGATGAGATAAACGACTTTATGCAGTTTCGGAGAGTTCGTTGGAGACGAATCGAACCGCACAAGTAAGTAGCTCTAAGGAAGTGGAATCACGCAACACGATTCTAGGTAAGAAAATTTTGTAAGTACATAGAGATAGCTACCCGTACTTTGAACTCGTGGGTGAATATATGGTGTTTATAAAATGCGAATAGCTATGAGTATGTATACGATTTGGTTTATTAAACGATTCTTGAAAAAGGGGATAGTAAGGCTAATAAATGCATAAATCACATGTTTTGGATGTTTTGAGAAACACATAGCTTTGTTTTAAGCAAATCAACGGATAGGCTGGCTAGTGTTTGAATGATTTTATGAAATAGCACATGTGAGGTGCTAAGCATGGTTTGAGAACGATTTGGTTGTTTATTGAGCCGCCTATCGTGTTATGTGAATTGAATCGCACTGGAGCCTCGCTCGCGCTAGATTTTTAAGCTTTCTATTGTATGAATAGTGCTGGAGCTTAGCTTGCACCTTGACTTGATTTGTGATGATGTTTTATAAACCATACTGGAGCTTTTGCTCATACGTGGATTTCAAGTGGTTTTCTTATGCATATAACCATACTGAAGCTATGCTCGTACGTGGTTTTTCTCATGTTTTGTGCATAAATGTCGTACTAGGGCATTGCTCGTACGAGGTGGTTTTAGTTATGATGCATGAACCGTGCTAGAGTTTAGCTCGCACAAGATTTCACACTATGGTACGTATGATGCTGTGGAAGTGGTAAGATCCTCAAGCCCTACATCCTTAAGCCAGAGAGGGCGGGGAGGCTCTGTTCGATGGGGAAGCTCTCTTACGGTAAAACCCTCAAGCATAACATCCTCAAGCTAGAGAGGATAGGGAGGCTCTGTTAGGCAGGGAGGCTCTCTTACATGGATACAGAAAGCTCCACATGCACTTGAGACAATGGAGGTTACATTTGGTATGGGGTAGATAAGACTTACGGCTAGCACCCCCAACCATGATATGGGTCCGTGGAGTACGTTGTACCGTATATATCACATGGAGTATGATGAACCGCGTGGTGGTTATGTGATGAGGAAGTCTGGTGAAGAACTAACCCACATTCGTACCAACATGATGCCCCGTACACCAGGATGCGTGTGATCTGGGATGATTTTTGACGTGGTTGGCCAATATAGTCCATTGAGATATAGTGACCTGTCCCATATGATATTACATAGTACCACATGGTTTTGATACATGAGTGTGATTGTTGTTGTGCAGGATAGACTCGAGGGAGGGGTCTAGCCTTGAGAGATTTATGATTTAAAGAGATTTGTGATGAGTTTTGAATAAGCTTGGGGATGAGATGATTTTACATGTTGATATTTCCATGTTTTATGCCTGGTTACATGATTTTCCATACATGATATATGTATACTCCTATGGCATAGCTTTATTCCTCCTACTCCAATTATAAACGATTTATGCATAACATTATCAACATTTAGATAGAGTAGTTATCTACCATGCTTGCATTATTGCCTTACTGAGCGTGTGATTCCTCATCCCTCTCTACTTTCCCCCTCTACAGAGCGTACATAGTAGCCCAGTGAGGACTGAGGCGTTTTATTTTGGACATCCGCTACTTTCATCGCCAAAAGGTATACACACATGGATTCTTTTTGTATCTAAACCTGTAAAGGCATAGTAGTCATTTGTATCGTAATGTGGGGGATGTAAAAGTTAAAAACGTGTCATGTATAACTTAACTGGAAATGAATGACACATCTTTTGATTTATTTGAGAATGAATGTTGAGTGATGTTTATTATTGACTCACAACCCAACTGTGTAGTGGTGAGTTTGTTCATGACCGGGTAAGGAAAGGAAAAACGCGAAAAATTTATAGTGATTTTTGATAATTAAAAGGATAAAATGGGTTGTGACAGGTAGTCATGGTTTCCATGCATTATATTGCATTAGGAGTTCATTATGGTAGGTCATGTGAAACCTGAAATTTCTCCCTATGCTTAATTGTATGGATTAATGTGAAATAGGAAATTTAATAGGCATTTAGTCCTTAAGTGTTACCGAATAAGCAAAAAAATTAACCTTTTGGTACTGTTTTTGACTTAACTGAAACTTTAGAAACCCAATTGATGAGCCATAAAATTTACATGAAATTTAACTTAAATATGTTTACAGAAATATATGGTTCACTTCCTAATTCATTTTGAGTTAATATCAACAACTTTTCAAGGTTAGCTTATGTGCAGTCATGCTTAGGAAGCTTGGTCAGCCAACCTTTATGCACTGAATCACTCATAATTTATAGTAGGAATCTCTAATCAAAGTGAATCAAAAACCATTTTATAGCTAACTTAAATAGCTTTTCAAAATTTAGGGTTCATGGTTTATTCATTGTAAATTAATTTCTATGACTTTTTAAAGTAGACCTATATGCAGGGTGTTTTGCCAATGAGTAGCATGTAATGAATTATAGATCCCTTGTGCTAGGAAACTCCAAATTAGATGATTCCAATTTAAATAAAAAGGTAACTCAATTTTATTTGAACAATATAAGGTTCACTTTCTAATTAATTGTACATATATAACAATGAATTTTCAAAGATTCATCATGTGCAGGATTACGGGTAGTGAGCTATTGGAAATGAATCGAGCATAACTTTTGATTAGAAATTTCGATTTTGGTGATTCAAATATCGTTAGAAAGCTAATGTAAGGACCTTTCCAATCATATGTAGCATTCCTTAGAATCCTAATAGATCAATACAGTTAAATTTTAAAAGTTTGACTTGAATTAATTAATTAGAAGGATTATGATTAAATATTGGCCTAGTTTTTGAGGAGAATTTTTAAACAAGTGATTTAAAATACATGGTAACTATATGATTAAACTATGCATAAATTTAAATGTTAGTAGAAATATGTAAAAGAATTAAAGGAATTAGTGGCCAAAACTGTGGACCATTATCCCTAATTTCCCTAAATTAAATCATGCACAAGGAATATGATAATAAAGAATTAATATTAGGTGAACTACTAAGCAAATTATGGTCCCTTCATAATTATTAAAGGAAGGAAATTTACCACTATCATAACTGGCCATGTAAGGGATTAAAAAGGGAAATGGGTTGATATTAACTTACAATGACAAGTGTTGCATTAATGCATGCAAATGACACATGTAAGGTGACTCACCTAGCTAGTCAATTGTGGTGAAGGGTAATACTCTTTCATGCATCTCATTTCATCCTAAAAACAAGTCTAAAAATAAAACAAAAAAATAGGAAAGTAAAGGAGAAGTTATGGCTTGAAGAGAAAGTGAAGGTAAAGAAGGAAATCTTAAGAAAATGCATGGAAAACCATTGACATTTTAAGCTTGTTATAGGTGTATATGCATGTGGGAAACCTTTAGTGATGCTAGTGTTTAGATTCGGCCAAGGAGGTAATTAAGGTAAGGAAATTTTAAATACACTTGAAATTGTTGTAGATGAGTGAGTATTGGATGATGCTAATAAGGAGTTTTAATGGTTGCATGTTAAGGAAATCAAAGGAAAGGTTAGAGAAGCTCTCAACCATAGGTGGTGGTAAGTGAAATTGAGAGTGGCATGTTTAGATCTTAATGTTTATAGACATCTAAGAGAAGAAATTGTTAAATGGGTGGATTTTCTTAGTGTCCTTGAAGAAAATAGTGAAGGAATTGGCCATTTGATGAGTTAGGGCCTTAGAGGAGTCATATTAGCTTACCTTAGTGCCAAATGGTGAGTAAGTAATATTTAAATAATGTTAAATATTTAAAGTGTTGCTAAAAATACTGCATGTGTTTGTAGTAAATCGAGGTGGTATTGCGTAGAGTGCATTTAGTCGAGGTAAGGAAAATGCTTAATTGCATTGCATTGGTAAGTTAAATTTACAAGTGCGAGTCGGTTCATATGGTGCTGCCATGTTAAAATTAAGAATATATATAATCGTGATTATAGATATATATATATATATAATGTTAAGATTATGGATACACAAAAATTTATTTGGCATTAGGGATAAATATATATTAATATAATAAAGCTTGTGGATATATGTATATATATGACTGAGATTACAGATATTTATACAACTGAGATTGTGGGTAAATGCTCATTGACATCGGAAATAGTGGCATGTGATTGAAATGGTGAACATAGTTTAACAATTGTGATTGTGGATTAATAGCTATAGTCGAAAATTGAGGGTATATATCTATATTGATTGTGGATATATTGTAGACTTGTAAAATTTTGGAATTGTGGAATTTACTAGATGATAGAAATGATAAAGTGAGATGGAATTAATTGTAGTGTCGATATGGTATATATATTAAAATAAATTGAGACAAGAAATAATGCAATTTGGGGTTAAGAAGTCCCAAAATGCAAATTAGGGCCTTTTAGGATTTGGTTTAGCCAAACCTTAAATTGATGACTTAGGAATTCAATTTTATAATTAAAAATCACAATAAAATATTTTAAAGAATTAAAAGTCATACGAGACTGTAAGACCCGAAAATTTTATCGCAATTTCTTATAAAGAATTGAAAATGGTCCCAAATTAAATGAAACGAGATTTGGACAGGAAATAACGATTTAAAATGCGAAATGAATGAGTATTCGTGAAGGGAAGTCGGGTTAAATTAATCCCGAACACGTGTAAGGGTAAAACGGTCAAAAGACCAAAATTCGGAATAAATTCGATAAGAAAATTTAATTAAAAATAATGGATTTGAGAATCTTGATCAATAACGAAGAAATAATTAAATTTCGAGTCCAATTGATCAAGATCCGAAATTTTTAAAAATACCGAAAAGTCATCCGGGATAATATCTCGAAAATACGAAGAAATTATACCCGAAAAAGGGTTAAAAATATAATAAATAAATTAAATAAAATTAAATAAATTAATTTGAATAAAATAATAATTTTGGTAGATATTTTTGGCAAAATAATATTGAATAAAATAATAATAAAATTAAATAATAAATAAAATAAAAAAATGAAACTGAAAAAAAAAGAGGGGAATCGCGAAATCGCGATTGGAAAGGAAGCAGGCAACCGAGGCTGCCTCCACCGATGGACGGGGGTAACCGACGACTGGGACCCATCGAGGGAGCCCAACTAAGACGCGATCGACCCCGTGCGAGCCACCACCGGCACCAACAGCGTCGGAATCCAGCGAAATTGAGGGAGAGAAACCGACGGGGAGAGAAGAGAAATTTTCGGCGAACGACGTCGATTCGGCAACCACCGGCCACCGAAGAACCCCCACGTGATGCCGAGCCGAATGGGGGCGGAAACAGCTGGGGAAACGGCAGCCAGCGCCGGCAACGGCGAGAAACGAGCAAGCTACCGACGTCGAAAAGGAGAAGAGGTCGGACCGGCCACTTTCCGGCGACCTCGTGTGAAACCAAGACCAGATCTGAGCTGCGGACGACCTTGCGGAGCTGCTGGAGGTGGAAGCCGGTGGAGAACCGGTCAAATCGGAGCGAATCGGAGTGAACCGGACCGGTCTGAACCGGGTTGAACCGGACTGAACCGGTTCATCCAAGAAAGAAGGGAAAAAAGGAGAAAAAGAGAAAAGGGAAAAAGGAAAAGAATTTTTGGGGATACACCGAACTTCGGGTAAGTCGGTAAGAGGTCAAAAGTGACCGTTTTGAATTTCGAAAAATTTATTTAAATTATATTTAATCGAAAAGTAACCCGAAATTAAATATTAATTGTGCAATTTTACGACAAAGCCTGAACGAGAGCCGATTGAGCTCCGATTTTTGTATCCCGCATCACATTGGTTAAGTACATATTAATTTTGACAATTAGAATCCTTTAATACAGAGTTTCGATTATTTTACGGAATTTACGGATTAATTCTGTATAAAAGGGATATTAATCGGATTTACAACGTAATTACCATAAATGGTATACGGGCTATCCAATGAGTTTGGAACGAAGCTCGATAATTATTGGTAAGCTGAATGAGCCCAGTAAACCCGAAGAAGGGATTTAAACAGTATAAATGGGCTGAAAATGGGTCGAGGCCCATTAAGGTGCGATTGGGCCCAATAAGAGTAAATTGACTCAATTAGTTAAATCGACTGTAGTAAACAGGAGAATTATATTTATTGGGTTAAATTGACATGATAAATAATTATCTCCAGCCCAGAGACTGGATTAGCAGCAAATCGGATCGGACGAGCCTCCGACAGTGGAATTTAGATACGCGCTCGATGAGAATCGAGGTAAGGGAATTTTGTAGGTACTTAGAGATACCTATACGTATTTTTGAGGGGATTTACAGGGTCTAGAATTTCTTAAATTATCTAGAAAAGAAATAATAATTTTATGAAAACCCGGGGCATAGGTGAATAAAGAAAAAAAGATGATTTTGCCCCTGAGAGTAAAATTTACAAAAAGGGTAGTAAGGCAGATAAATTGCATGATTCCATGTTTTTAATGTGTTATATGAATGTATTGCTTTGATTTAAGCAAATATGCACATAGGTTGGCTGTTGATTTCGTGAATTATACGAAAGGGTACCGGTTTGGACCGGTTACTATTTTAAAAGATGTTTTATAAAGATTGAGCCACCTATCGTATTTACATGAATAAAAAGAGTGCTAGAGTCTTTCTCGCACTCAAGTTTACTGATTTATTTTTCATGAAAAGCCGTACTGGAGCATTGCTCGTACGAGAAATTTGTGTGTGCACAAAACCGTGCTGGAGCTTCGCTCGCACGAGATTTTAGATATCATGATATGCATAGCGTGGTGCTGGAGCTTCGCTCTCACTAGACGTGAGTTGACATGCATATAGTCGTGCGGAAGCCTCCTGTAGACTGTGTGTCACAGAGAGTTGAGATGCTCGCACATATACTTTGAGACATGGGTTGGTTATCGACATAGTATTGGGGTGGATAAGACCTACGGCAGGCACCCCTAGACTATGATATGGGTCCATGGAGTACGCTGTACCGTGTATGTCACACGGAGTACGCTGTACCATGCAGTCATGATGACTCTATGATGTTACTTGATATTCTGGCGGGTAGAACTTGACCCCACCTCCCGTTGGAGTTGTGATACCCCGCACACCGGGATCCGTGTAGCCTGGGATCACAGGGACAAAGTATGGCCATAGTCCTCGATTTTCATACAGTAACCTACATGCCTCACATGATATCATACGGTCTGGATAGACCAGGACAAACCCGTGGGAGGGGTAATGTCTCGATTTATGTTTTTAAAAGAGACGTGATTTAATGAATCAAGGTATTCACGAGAGATGGGTTTGACCTTGATGAAGCTATTTTATGATAAAACAAATAAGTTTTAACGAGAAGAGTTTGAAATGAAATAAATAAGTTTTAACGAGAAGAGTATATGATGAAACAAATAAGTTTTAAATGTGACGAGCATGAGATGACATACATGAGGATTTTTCCATGTTTGTTTTATATATGGATTTCATGATTTCTCTTATATGATATATACATACATGTGGCATTGTTTTAGTCTTACCTCATGCTCCAAAAACAAACGATTTTATATCATGACATTATCAGCACGTAGATAGTATAGTTATCTACCTGCTTACATTATTGCCTTACTGAGCTGTTTATGCTCACCCTTTCATTTTTCACCCCACAGGGTACATTCAGTAGAAGAGAACGACAGTAGTCATATCCGCTGCTTATTATCAAGATCAGGTATACACATTTGTATAATTTTTGTATCTGAACATATAGAGGCATAGTACTGTATATGGATGTAATATTGGGGATGTATTTATTTAAAATAAATTGATATGTAAATGGAATATGAAAATGGAATGGTAAATAGGTGAGAGGTGACTAACACCAAATCATAGCCCAACTGTTTAGTAGTGTAACTATTCACGACGGGTAAGAAAATGAAAAAGCGAAAAATTTACTCTGATTTTTAGGTAATTTGGGTCGTGACAGAAAAGATGGTATCAGAGCTGAGTTGGCCAGATATGAGTCAGTGTTAGTGGTTAAGTAAATTTACATCCCCATGTACTGTGCATTGTTTAGATACAATTGTGTATATCAAGGTGGAACAGCAGCTAAGAATTTAGTTTCGAATGCAAGAATATAGTTTTTATAACTGATAACCGCTATGGTAGAGAGACGAGTACATATGCTCAAGACCATAGAGATCGGCCTGAGAGTTGAATGAGTCGTCACATGAAACTCAAGATGAGAGTGAGGTGGAGGCTGATGATGAGCATACTCCACAGGGTCTTATAAAGAGACCAAACAGTATTGAGACACGCTCCAAGAGGATGGAGTGGAGTGTAGAAAATATTTCGGAGTTGTTTACTCGGTATATGTAGGTAGTTGAGGATAGGCAGGGTAAAGCCTAAACAGATACCTCAGAATATAGAGATTCTCACACCCCTCCGGTATTTTGCGAAGTAAAGAAACCAATAGTTGCTAAGGACTGGGTGAATAAGATAGCGAAGCGCTATGGATTTTTCGGTGTATGTCGACCGAGAAATTGACTTTTAAATACGTTTATGTTGGAGTCGAGGCGGAGCATTGGTGGAAGTCCGCTCGACCAATCTAAAGAGTTAGACGTCCAGAACCGACATGAGAAATAATTCTGGATGTATTCTGATGACAGAATATTTCGGACACTACTTAAGGGAAATTACAATTAAAATTTTTTACACTGACCTAGAGACACTAGTTGATTGATGAGTATGAAACTCAATTTATATCTCTGGGTAAGTATGAACCCGATATTGTGGACAGTGAGAGTCGGAAAGCCCAAAAGTTCATAGAAGGGCTCAAATTATCGATTAGAGTCTGATTGGCTCACTACTTATGTTGAGGCAGTATGCAAAATACAGTTGCGTGAATAATATCATGTGTTCCATGCCTCTGAGATTGGGAAAGGTAGTAAGCACCGAAATAAAGACAAAAGAGAATAGAGAATGACTGAGATGTCAGAATAGGAAAAAGAGACCAATTGGTAAGAGATTAGAGTTAATGAGTCACGGGGTAAGATCATTGGTAAGGCCCCAGTATATCCAATTTAACACTTATGAGGGGTATTATGATTGGAGGACCCCGACCTGTTACGAAGCAGTGTAGCAGGGTAAGCTGAATTAGCAGTGTAAGCAGTGTAGGATGTGTGGTAGATACCATGGAAGTAAAGGCCTACACCTACACCTTATTAACTAAAATAGGAGTTAAGTGTGGTAAGATGGACCAGTTAAGTAATGATTGCTCAGAGTTGGGTAAGAATGCCTTATAGAAGGGCAAAGAGACAGAGAAAACCCTATTGATATCTCTGCACCAAAAAGGGAGGCCACAGCCGAAGAGAAAAGGGAAAGTAGGCTGTTGGACGAGGGCGAGTTTATGCCTTGGACCAGGATACTATTGATGTTTCATATGATGTGGTGAAAGATACCACACTGGTTATGAATAGTGAAGTAATTATTTTAATTGATCTTGGTGCCACGTATATATTCATACCGCCTTCAACTGCTTATAAGTTAGTAAAAGACGTGAATGCCTACACCTTTGGGTACAATGCCGATAGTTAGTACACCAATGAAGGAGGGTTAACTAATGAAATAATTATGAAAAAATTATAAGTTGAAAACGGGGGAAGAAGTATAAGTCAGTCGATTTTATTCAATGGACTATGAATAATTTGAAGTAATATTGAGAATAAATCTCAATTGGTCGGCTGCAAATTATGATGTTCAGAGTTCTATTCTAAGATAGTGCTGTTTTACCCCTGAAAAGTATAGTGTAAGTTTTGACAAGTAATAAAAGGGGTGCAGCGATTGAAATTAAAGGAGTAAATGATTGTACTCACGGAATGAGTAATGACAGAGTTTGTTATAAGTGATATATAAAAAGAGATAGACTTGAATAAGAGGCGTATGCAAGGTACGGATATCTATGATAGGTGAAGTAATTAGGATTAAAGCGATAAGTAGTAAATATGAATTATAACCAAGGATAAGGGTGGATATAACCATAACTAGTCCCTGTGGTTAAGTCTAAGGGTTAATAAAGGTATTTCAAAATACCTCTCTACCTGAAGACTTGACAGCGTCTAAAAGTATACATAACTTATAAATTAAAAGCAACAGTCGTAATATATATATTTAAAATTAAGGTACCTTTACTGGTACAATAAGAATATGGAATTCGATTAATCAAGAAGATTTAAAAATTTAAAATTTTATAAAAAGCCGTTAAAAAGGAAATGATGCGGGTTAGTATTTTTAACAAAAGCGATTTCAAAAAGGACATTTTACGTTTATGTGTACATAGGTCAAGGAAATGGGTAATTGAAGTATTCAGTGGAAGTCAACTACGACAAGTTAATTAAACTTTACCTGGACCGATTTGTTATCATCCATATTGATGATATTTTGGGTATATTTACAGTCCAGGGAAATTATAAGCAACAATTGAAAATTGCTTTTACTGATGATTTGTTGAGAATTCTCGAAATGGACTACTTTGTTGAGACGTTTAACTTAGAAAAAGTTATATTTGAATGGGATGATAGACGTGACAGGAGTTTTGGTGTATTAAAGTAATAAACTAACCACCGCATTTATTCTCACTATACCTAACAGCTTAAGAGGTTTCTCATGAGTCTATGGTTAACTCAAAATAATGAATGAGCTGTGTATTGATGCAAAAGGAGAAGATAGTCGATTATGGATCCAGACAGCTCAAGGATCATGAAAGGACTATCTGATCCATGATTAAAGTTGACAACGATAGTGGTACTGAGTATATGACACTACTATGTATACGGTGAGAAATTTTAGGTATGCACTGATCATAAAAGCCCCGAGTATCTGTTTTCACAAGAAAGAGTCGGATATGAGAATACATAGTGGGTTAGAGCTTCTGAGGGATTATGATTGTGGAAATTGTACCATCTAGGAAAGGCTAATGTGATGGCTAATGCCTTGAGTAGAAAGAGCCTCGGGATGGTATTACATATGATGGTCAGGGAGTGTAAGCTGCTAGAGCAGTTGTAAGCCTCAGTAGTTATGTGATCCCTTCTGATGATGACAGTGATTTTATGATAGCTAGCCTGAGACTAGAACCAAATGAGAGTGCCCGAATTTGACAGGCTTAGCGTGATGATCGACATGGTGTCGATAGGTTGGGTCAGATTCAGATGGGTATAGTGATAGAGTTCACAGAGAGTGATGATGGCACTGAGGTTTAGAGATAGTATAAGTACTCCCCAGGACCACAATGATGAGATAGTGATATTGTCAGAAGCTCACTCTTCGGGATATTCAGTGCATCCGAGAAGTAATATATATATGAAATCTCTGAAAAGGGTATTGGTGGTTAGATGTGAAAAGAAATATTGTGGAGATTATGAAAAAGTGTCTCGTATGTCAGCAGAGTAAGGTAGAGCAAAAGAAGTTGCAGGGTTATTGCAATTTCTGCCTATATCGACACGAAAATGGGAACAAGTTATCAGGAATTTTATGATGGGTTACAGAGGACCCGAATGAATCACAAGGCTATCTGGGTGATAGTCGATAGATTGGCTAAGTCTACCCACCTTCCGGTTATGAGTGTATAGACGGATTTATGTGTAAGAAAGATTGTTGAACAGTATGTAGCGTTCCAGTGAGCATTATATCATATAGGGATTCCCGCTTCACTTCCCACTTCTGGGAACGTTTTTCAGGAAGCTATGGGAACCCGATTTAGAGTTAGCACAGCTTTTCGTCCTCAGACAGATGGTCAGTCAGAGAGGACTATACAGGTTCTGGAGGATATGATGGGAGCGTGTGCCATTTATCTGATAAGCTCCTGGGATGATCAGTCGTAATTAATCAAATTCGCCAATAATGACAGTTGTCACTTGAGTATCGGGATGACTTCAGATGAGACATTGTATGGTCGTAAGGGTTGTTTCCCTGATTTGGATAAGAAGAAGTGGGTGACAGATAGAAAATTATTCCCGAATTGGTAAGACAAACCTCTAAGGATATTCAATTAATTATGAAGGATTAAGAACACCTCAGAGCAGATAGACAAGCTATGCTGACAAGAGACAGAAACCATGAAAAATTCACCGAGGGTGAATTAGTATTGTTGGACGTTACATGTCCTCAGGACATAACATAAGGACGTAACGAGATCCGGAAAGAGATTGGACAAAGTGGGAGACAAAGCCTATAGGTTGGCGTTACCACTTGAATTGGTAGGCATCCACCATGTGTCCTATCTCATGATGTTTCAAAAATACTGTCCGGATCCAACGTATGTGATCAGATATGAGCTTCAACAGTTTAGCTCAATGAAAGTGTAATGTATGATTGAGAACTTGATTCGGGTATTAAAACAGGAAGGAGGAAGTGTTGAGGTTTAAGATGATCTTCCAAATTAAAGTATGTTGGTAGTATTACACTCCTGAAAAAGTCACAAGAGAATTATAGAGTATGATATGTGTGAAATATCCGGAGTGATTTACAGACTAACTTGGTTCTAATTTGGAGGACCAAATTTCTTAAGTGGGGGAGATTATGTAAGACCCGAAAATTTTATCGCAATTTCTTATAAAGAATTGAAAATGGTCCCAAATTAAATGAAACGAGATTCGGACAGGAAATAACGATTTAAAATGCGAAATGAATGAGTATTCGTGAAGGGAAGTCGGGTTAAATTAATCCCGAACACATGCAAGGGCAAAACGGTCAAAAGATCGAAATTCGAAATAAATTCGATAAGAAAATTTAATTAAAAATAATGGATTTGAGAATCTTGATCAATAACAAAGAAATAATTAAATTTCGAGTCCAATTGATCAAGATCCAAAATTTTTAAAAATACCGAAAAGTCATCCGGGATAATATCTCGAAAATACAAAGAAATTATACCCGAAAAAGGGTTAAAAATATAATAAATAAATTAAATAAATTAATTTAAATAAAATAATAATTTTGGTAGATATTTTTGGCAAAATAATAATATAATATTGAATAAAATAATAATAAAATTAAATAATAAATAAAATTAAAAAAAATAAAACTGAAAAAAAAAGAGGGGAAATCGCGATTGGAAAGGAAGCAGGCAACCGAGGCTGCCTCCACCGACGGACGGGGGTCACCGGTGACTGGGATCCATCGAGGGAGCCCAACTAAGACGCGATCGACCCTGTGTGAGCCACCACCGGCACCAACAGCACCGGAATCCAGCGAAATTGAGGGAGAGAAACCGACAGGGAGAGAAGAGAAATTTCGGGCGAACGACGCCGATTCGGCCCCAACCACCGGCCACCGAAGAACCCCCACGTGATACCGAGCTGAATGAGGGCGGAAACAGCCGGGGAAACGACGGCCAGTGCCGACAACGACGAGAAACGAGGAAGCTACCGACGCCGGAAAGGAGAAAAGGCCGGACCGACCACTTTTCGGCGACCTCGTGTGAAACCGAGACCAGATCTGAGCTGCGGACGACCTTGCGAAGCTGCTGGCGACAGAAGTCGACGGAGAACCAGCCGGTAAGGTACCAAACCGGTCGAACCGGAGCGAACCGGAGTGAATCAGATCGGTCTAAACCGGGTTGAACCGGACTGAACCGGTTCAGCCAAGAAAGAAGGGAAAAAAGGGGAAAAAGAGAAAAGGGAAAAAGGAAAAGAATTTTTGGGGATACACCGGACTTCGGGTAAGTCGGTAAGAGGTCAAAAGTGACCGTTTTGAATTTTGAAAAATTTATTTAAATTATATTTAATCGAAAAGTAACCCGAAATTAAATATTAATTGTGCAGTTTTACGACAAAACCCGAACGAGAGCCGATTGAGCTCCGATTTTCGTATCCCGCATCACATTGGGTAAGTACATATTAATTTCGACAATTAGAATCCTTTAATACAGAGTTTCGATTATTTTACGAAATTTACGGATTAATTCTGTATAAAAGGGATATTAATCGGATTTACAACGTAATCACTGTAAATGGTATACGGGCTATCCAATGAGTTTGGAACGAAGCCCGATAATTATTGGTAAGCTGAATGAGCCCAGTAAACCCGAAGAAGGGATTTAAACAGCATAAATGGGCTGAAAATGGGTCGAGGCCCATTAAGGTGCGATTGGGCCCAATAAGAGTAAATTGGCCCAATTAGTTAAATCGGCTGTAGTAAACAGGAGAATTATATTTATTGGGTTAAATTGACATGATAAATAATTATCTGCAGCCCCAGAGACTGGATTAGCAGCAAATCGGATCGGACGAGCCTCCGACAGTGGAATTTAGATACGCGCTCAACGAGAATCGAGGTAAGGGAATTTTGTAGGTACTTAGAGATACTTATACGTATTTTTGAGGGGATTTACAGGGTCTAGAATTTCTTAAATTATCTAGAAAAGAAATAATAATTTTATGAAAACCCGGGGCATAGGTGAATAAAGGAAAAAGATGATTTTGCCGCTGAGAGTAAAATTTACAAAAAGGGTAGTAAGGCAGATAAATTGCATGATTCCATGTTTTTAATGTGTTATATGAATGTATTGCTTTGATTTAAGAAAATATGCACATAGGTTGGCTGTTGATTTCGTGAATTATATGAAAGGGTACCGGTTTGGATCGGTTACTATTTTAAAAGATGTTTTATAAAGATTGAGCCACCTATCGTATTTACATGAATAAAAAGAGTGCTAGAGTCTTTCTTGCACTCAAGTTTACTGATTTATTTCTCATGAAAAGCCGTACTGGAGCATTGCTCGTACGAGAAATTTGTGTGTGCACAAAACCGTGCTGGAGCTTCGCTCGCACGAGATTTTAGATATCATGATATGCATAGCGTGGTGCTGGAGCTTCGCTCGCATTAGACGTGAGTTGACATGCATATAGTCGTGCGAAAGCCTCCTGTAGACTGTGTGTCACAGAGAGTTGAGATGCTCGCACATATACTTTGAGACATGGGTTGGTTATCGACATAGTATTGGGGTGGATACGACCTACGGCAGGCACCCCCAGACTATGATATGGGTCTACGGAGTACGCTGTACCGTGTATGTCACACAGAGTACACTGTACCATGCAGTCATGATGACTCTATGATGTTACTTGATATTCTGGCGGGTAGGACTTGAGCCCACCTCCCGTTGCAGTTGTGATAGCCCGCACACCGGGATCCGTGTAGCCTGGGATCATAGGGACAAAGTATGGCCATAGTCCTCGATTTTCATACAGTAACCTACATGCCTCACATGATATCATACGGTCTGGATAGACCAAGACAAACCCGAGGGAGGGGTAATGTCTCGATTTATGTTTTTAAAAGAGACGTGATTTAATGAATCAAGGTATTCCCAAGAGATGGGTTTGACCTTGATGAAGCTGTTTTATGATAAAAAAAATAAGTTTTAACGAGAAGAGTTTGAAATGAAACAAATAAGTTTTAACGAGAAGAGTATATGATGAAACAAATAAGTTTTAAATGTGACGAGCATGAGATGACATACATGAGGATTTTTCCATGTTTGTTTTATATATGGATTTCATGATTTCTCTTATATGATATATACATACATGTGGCATCGTTTTAGTCTTACCTCATGCTCCAAATACAAATGATTTTATATCATGACATTATCAGCACGTAGATAGTATAGTTATCTACCTGCTTGCAGCTGAGCTGTTTATGGTCACCCTTTCATTTTCCACCCTACAGGGTACATTCAGTAGAAGAGAATGACAGTAGTCATATCCGCTGCTTATTATCAAGATCAGGTATATACATTTGTTTAATTTTTGTATCTGAACATATAGAGGCACAGTACTGTATATGGATGTAATATTGGGGATGTATTTATTTAAAATAAATTGATATGTAAATGGAATATGAAAATGGAATGGTAAATAGGTGAGAGGTGACTAACATCGAATCATAGCCCAACTGTTTAGTAGTGTAACTGTTCACGACGGGTAAGAAAATGAAAAAGCAAAAAATTTACTCTGATTTTTAGGTAATTTAGGTCGTGACAGAGACCATCTGGGGAAGAATTGGACCTAAAAGTCAAGAGGTTGATTTTTCGATGTAGGGTTTGACTTTTAAGAAAAAATGGTTTAACTTGAGTCAAAATGAAGTCTGAAACAAGATTTGAGGCTCCTAATGATAAATTAAGGGTTTAAGTGACTCTCAGTAAAAGTAAACTCAAGGTTTAATCGGGCCAAACTTCGATGTTTGACTTTCATCAAGGGTTAACTTTGACAAAAAATTCAAACGAGGCTTGTGTGACGATCTACATTTTAATCCTTGATGTTAGCTTAATATTTTGAGGAATTAATCTATTTGAACTAATACACATGAAACTTTGATGGATTATGCTGTTAAAAGATGGTGAGAGGTCGTTTGTGAAGTTTGGACTTATTCCGAGTCCAAGGGCAAACCAGTAATTTTGAAATCTCGATATTTGACTATAAATTGGAGTACATTGGAAGCTATATAGGTTCATTTAACTTCTAAGTCAAACAGTGATTAATGATATATTCAAGGAGATAGGAATTTACTAGGCTGACTTTAATGTAATATTTAATTCAATAGAGAGATTATAACATTTATTTCTTTGGGCTCATAAATGTTGAAGTTAGTTGTAGTTTTATCTAAAAGCCTTTATGACTATTGAAAATAGTCAAACAATGACAATTATTATTGTAAAATAAAAATGTGAGACCCATTAAATAAAGTGAATTGCCATTAAATCTATGAGAATTAATATAGTTAGCTATTTACTTAAATAAAGACTCCTTAGTTTAACTAAAAGCTAAAAGCTTAACTATCTCATTCTTTTCTTTCTCATCAGCCATGGTGAACAATCAAGAAAAAGAACTCAAAAATTTCTTTCGGCCAAGAGAAATTCTGGAGCAAACTCACTAAATAATTAAAGGTGATGGTTTTAGCGAGGGGAGGTACGGAACCTAGTTGCATGTTTCGGTTTTAGCTTCCTTGAAGAAATTGAAAAGCCAAAAATTCAAAAGTGGTCTTGGTTATGCTATCTTAGGTAAGAAGGAGTGAATTTTTGTTTTAACAAACTTAGTTTATTAGAGATTAATGCATATCTTGTTTTTCATATTCAAGATTTTGACAAATTTGGTGCAATTGAAAAGATGAAGGCCTGAGGTGGAAATGTGTTCAAGGTAAAGAGATCGATATTTCCATGAACTAAGAAGGGATTTATTTTTGTTTAAGGTGGATTAATGTAACAACCCAAAACTGTAAACTTTTAGTAAATTTATTGCGGAAGTGTAAAAATTGTGAGCTAAATTTTTCATTTTTCTTTCCATACATCATTTGTCATGAGAGTACAGTCATAACTATTTCTAGGTTTCAAATTACCTTGTTTGGTTTAAGGTTATGAACCTAAGGTCCTAGTCTAACTTCTTATTAACTTTTGTAATCATTTCTTAATTTGATACACATCCCGACACATACACTGTAAAGTAATTGTTTAAACAAGTACATTAAACAGTATAAATAAATATACCGTTGCGAGCTGACAAATCTCGAAGCGTTCACTTCGAAGCTGATACTGATATTGATGCCGTTGAACATCTAATCTGAACCTGTGATGGAAAGAAGAAAGGGTGAGCTTTGGGAAAGCTCATTAAGTAAACCACACAAGTACAGAGGTAATAACTTACATGATATTGATTTTCTAATGCATGTCTAACATATTTCCATTTAATCATTCTTTCTTATTACTTATCCAAATCACAATTCGAAACTTATCATATTTCAAAACATACTTTATCCCAAACATACTTTGCTATTCGAAACTTATCGATAATCACACTTCTCTTTAAGTTTATAGATTAGACTTCTATCTAGACACTGTCAAGCTTTTTAAGCAGAGAGGCATTTTGAAATACCTTAATTAGCCATCAAACCTGATCGCACGAACTAAATATAGCCATAGGGGTTTAAGATTCAAATCATAGTCAAAAGCAGAACCCAAAGCTTATTGCAATCCACATTCATCCTTCGAACACAACCATTCTCAAATCATATCACTTAACTCTGAATCATATCACATATCAAATATTCATATATCGAAAACATTTCTTATTCAATATATAACTTGTATTCGAAACTTATTACACTTCAAAAGTTGTCTTATTTTGAACATCATCTATATCGAAACATTTTCCTTGTTTAGAAAGGGTCTCTTACCCGAAACATATTAATATTCAAAATATAATTCTTATAATCGGAACATATTTCATATTTTGAATTCTTTTCACATTTCGATAACATAGTTCTTATTTAAAACATATTTCACAACTTAAACTGTATTTAACATTATCTTTTGCTGACTATTCTAACCCGTTAGCAGGGACACTATTGACTATTATATTCTTTCAGTTGGAACTCCATTACTAACTATTATTGTCAAGACCCTCAATCCATCGAAAATCCTTCATTTTTCATTTATTATTTGATCCGTTTCTTATTGTTTGTTCTTTACCTTTACCTTACCCGATCGTGAACAGCTACACCACCAACAGTTGGGCTGTGTATCGGAGTCAATCTCATCCAATCATATTATTTCAATTTAAAATTCATTTAAACGTAAGCACTTGTATTTCTAAATCAGAGTTGCTGTTACATGTGTTTACAATCTTTTACATCCCCAAAAATTACATTTAAAGATATTACTGTGCTTTGACATGTCTAGATAAAAAAACTATACAAATGTGTATAGCTCGTGTGATGGGATGCAGCGGACACCAAAATTCAATCCTCAATCGCCCACTATCTGCTATAAGTGCTCTGTTGAGGGGAAAAATAAGGGAGGTGAACAAACCACGCGCTTAGTAAGGCAATCATGCTAGCAAGTAGATAACTGTACTATCTACGTGGTCGTGATGCCATGCTTAAATCACATATTTATTTGTCATACTCCAAAACCTATGTTCATGCTTGTGTTCATGACATGTAAAGCAATTCATGCTATTTAAATTAGTGCACAATTCTCAAAACATAGCATTGAAAATCATCATGCGTAAATCAAAATCAAGGTACGGTAAATCATCATGCAAAGTGCACTTATCAAGCATTTCAAATCTCAACACAAACCGATATAAAATCATCACTTGTCAAGACTCAGCCCCTCCCATGGACTATCCTGACCCACAAACACATTTAAAAACATGGATTTCTCATTCAACAATAGACATGTGAGATAGGCATATAATATCAATAAGGGTAATAATTAGGACTATGGCTATATCCTTTGTGATCCTAGGTTACACGAATCCTAGTGTGTGGGGTATCACCTCTATTTGCTTCTGTACAGGAGGTGGGTCACGTCCAACCCGTCAGTCTAAGCAGAATCCATCGTCCGAAGGTGACATATAAATAATATCACACACGGTACAACGTACTCTATGCTACTTGCATGGAACAATGTACTCCGTGGACCCATATTATCACATCATACTCTGCCACATCTCAATACGCATGTGCGGGCCTATTTAATCGGAGTGGCACACAGCCTGCCCGAAGCTCCTAGCCCGGCTCCCAACATGTCATAAAATCACGTGCTAGTAGTCTCAAGCACTGCAACAAGTATAATGGACATCTAGTGTGAGTTATGCTCCAGCACCATGTCAAATCTCGTATGAAAACTAGTACGAGTTAGACTCCAGCACAATGTCATAAAATTCATGTGAAAACTAGTGCGAGCTAAGCTCTAGCACTCACGCATGTAAAACTCTAGTGTGAGCATCGCTCCAACACTAATGCACATATAGAACATGTCAAATCTCGTGCGAGCAACGCTCTAACACGTTTCATTTCCACAAAACTCATGTAGGTGGCTCATTCTTTGCAAAGTATGGTTATGAAACCAAATCAAGCTATTTTTGTGCAAATCATTTCAAATGCTAGCCAACCTACCAATCACATGCTAAAAAGGAATAAAAAGATTTCAAAGCATCATGCTCTTGCTTTTCATGCACATTTCTCAAAAACCCAATTCTTTACCCTTCAAACATCCATTTCATCCTAAGACCCCTAGATATTTTAAGAAACTACCCATGTGCCCGAAAGGCGTGCAGATATCCCTAGGGCTAACACAATTCCCTTACCTCGATTCTCTTGGAAGACTCTTTCTTCCTTTCTCCTTCCTTTCTCGCTTTTCGCGATTTGGTTCAACTTGCTCTGGATTTATCCTCGGGAGCTACAAATATACGTCAATCATATGAGTCAATATCAATAACTCATATTGTAACTTCAACTAATCGATATATCTCATTGAGCCTATTTCATTAAGTTTGACCCTTTATCATATTTGACCATCATTATGCCATTTCTAGTCGACCCTTTATCATATTTGACCATCATTATGCCATTTCTAGTCAATTTAACTAGTAACATACTTGGTTACTTATCAAATATTTGGCATAAATGTTTATCTATAGCCTTCCATCATTTATGCATTCTCTACAACATCATTTATGCACATTTTTATCACTTGACTAATCTCACAATGTGGCTTCATCAAGTCATCTCAAAATCATACATATCACCTCACTAACAACTTAATATAATCTTTTTTGTCATCTAATTTGTAATGACCCTCAATCCACCGAAAATTCAGTACAAATTTTTCATTTATTATTTAATCCATTTCCTTATTGTTTGTTCTTTACCTTTACCTTACCTTATCGTGAAACAGCTACACCACCAACAGTTGGGCAGTGTATCGGTGTTAATCTTATCCAATCATATAATTTCGAATTACAATTCATTTAAATGTAAACACTTGTATTTCTAAATCAGAGTTACTGTTTATATGTGTTTATAATCTTCTACATCCCCAAAATTACATTTAAAGGCATTACTGTGCTTTGACAGGTCTAGATACAAATATTATACAAATGTGTATACCTCATGTGATGGGATGCAGCGGACTCCAAAAATCCAATCCTCAGTCATTCTCTATTTACTGAAAGTGCTTTGTAGAGGGGGAAAATAAGGGGGTAAGCAAACCACGCGCTCAGTAAGGCAATCATGCGAGCAGTATATCACTGTACTATCTACGTGATCATGATGCCATGCTTAAATCACACATTTATATGTCATACTCCAAAACGTATGCTCATGCTTGTGTTCATGACATGTAAAGCAATCCATCCTATTTAAATCAGTGCACAATTCTCAAAACATAGCATGGAAAAATCATCATGCATAATCAAAATCAAAGCATGGAAAATCATCATGCAAAGTGCACTTAAAAGTATTTCCAATTCTTAACACAAGCCGACACAAAATCATCACTCGTCAGGACTCAGCCCCTCCCATGGACTATCATGACCCACAAACACATTTCAAAACATGGATTTCTCATTTAACAATAGACATGTGAGATAGGCATACAATATCAATAAGGGTAATAACTAGGACTATGGCCATATCCTTTGTGATCTTAGGCTACACGGATCCTAGTGTGTGGGGTATCACCTCTATCTGCTTCCACACGGAAGGTAGGTCACGTCCAACCTGCTGGTCTATAGCAGAATCCATCGTCCGAAGACGGCATACATATAATATCACACACGGTACAACGTACTCCATTCCACTTGCATGGTACAACGTACTTCGTGGACCCATATCATCACAATATATCTTGTCACATCTCAATACGCACGTGCGAGCGTATTTAATCGACGTGGCACACAGCCTACCTGAAACTCCCAGAACGGCTCTTAACATGTCATAAAACCACGTGCGAGTAGTCTCAAGCATGACAACAAGTATAATGGACATCTAGTGCGAGCTGTGCATCAGCACCATGTCAAAACTCGTATGAAAACTAGTGCGAGCTAGGCTCCAGAAGAATATCATAAAATCCATGTGAAAACTAGTGCGAGCTAAGCTTCAGCACTCACTCAATGTAAAACTCTAGTGCGAGCATCGCTCCAGCACTAATACATGTATAAAACACGTCAAATCTCGTGCGAGCAGTGCTTTAGCACGTTTCATTTCCATAAAACTCATGTAGGTGGCTCATTCTTTGCAAAGCATGGTTATAAAACCAAATCAAGCCATTTTGTTGTGCAAATCATTTCAAATGCTAGCCAACCTACCGATCACATGCTAAAAAGCAATAAAAAGATTTCAAAGCATCATGTTATTGCTTTTAATGCACATTTTTGAAAAACCCAATTCTTTGCCCTTCAAACATCTTTTCATCCTATGACTCTTAGACGCGTTAAAAATTTTCCACGCGCCCGAAAGGTGTACAGATATCCTTAGGGCTAACACAATTCCCTTATCTTGATTCTCTTGGAACCACTCTTCCTTCCTTTCCTGCTTTTCATGATTTCGCTCAACTTGCTCCGGATGTATCCTCGGGAGCTGCACACATTCATAATTCATATAAGTTAATACAGATAACTCATATTGAGACTTCAACCAATCAATATATCTTATCGAGCCTATTTCATTAAATTTGACTCATTATCACATTTAGCCATCATTATGCCATTTCTAGTTAATTGGACTAGCAACACACTTAGTTACTTATCAAACACCTTGGCATAAATGTTTATCCATAATCTTCCATCATTTATGTATTCTCTACAACACCATTTATACACATTTTTATCACTTGAATAATCTCACTATGTGGCTTCATCCAATCATCTCAAAATCATACACATTACCTCACTAACAACTTGATATAATCCTTTTTATCTTCTAATCAACCACATTCTATTTTCTTACACTAAACTCATGCTAGGTTATGCTTGTTTCATTACATTCTAGGTAGTTTCATTCATCAATACATACACCAATCTACTGACAACAACCACTAGATAAATATACTTCGAGTTCGTGTATTGGAAACTCACCTAGCTTGACTTTCTTCTTTTCCAAGTTTGGAAGACTCCTTAGCTCCTTCAATCCAATGAGTTGAATGTTGGCTCCAAGCTTTGTTGCTCTCCTCCTCAAAATGAACAACTTTGGCTCTAATAGCTTTTTCCCAATTCTTTTTGGAAGAGGATGTATTCTAGAGAGAGAAAGCTTGGTATTTTGGGTAAAAATGGAAGAGGTGTGTGGGTTTGTTGAAGATAGAGTGTTTGCCATGGGGTTTTTATAGATTG
Organism: Firmiana major; assembly: GCA_033439115.1. Classification (NCBI taxonomy): domain Eukaryota; kingdom Viridiplantae; phylum Streptophyta; class Magnoliopsida; order Malvales; family Malvaceae; genus Firmiana; species Firmiana major. The sequence continues at coordinate 8,154,253 of CM065912.1, forward strand.
AGAGTGATGAGATCGATCTTCCTTTTATTTTTACCATCGAATTCTCAGGTTTGAAATGAGAGAGATCGATATGCTCATTGGAGAGAGATCGATCTTGTCTTGGCAGAAGCTTAAGGAGATCGATCTGTTCATAGGGAGAGATCGATCTGCTCTTGACAGAATCAAATGGAGATCGATCCGCACTTAAGGGGGGATCGATCTGGGCTTGACAGAGGCTAATGCAGATCGATTTGCTCATTGGGGAGATCGATCTGCTCAATGGGGAGATCGATCTGCCTTGGCAGATTCACTTATAATGGCACTCTTTTGCACAAGGGATCGATCTGCCTTAAATGGGAGATCGATTTGGCCTTCATCTGCAGCCCTTTTACTGCATTTTTCCAAATTTTTCAAGAGAGAACTTGCATTCGATTGCTTTGGTAGTCATTTTTGCAATCTATTCACACTTCGAGCATGGAAAGACTCATTTCCTATGATTTTCGTGTTATGAAACTTGTGTGTATTGTTTGGAAATCAAAATAGATACACAAAATTCACCGCCCATTCATTATCATTTCGTGTCTACATTCTTTATCTTCATTCCAAGTGTTTAAAATTTTATTTGTTTAGTTTATGGCCACTTCAGCCCTTATTTATCCTTTATTTGTATCTTGACACTCATTCATCCCATTTGCAAATTCATTCACATTTACTTGATCCAAAATCATTTGTCTTATAATTCCATTAACATATATTACAAAGTTATACATACATGGGGTCTCACATAATCTACCAAATTTTATTTTCTCACACTAAGCTCATTCTAGGTTATGCTTGTTCCATTACATTGTAGGTAGTTTCAATCATCAATACATACACCAATCTATTCACAACAACAACTAGATAGATATACTTAGAGTTGGTGTATTGAAAACTCACCTAGCTTATCTTTCTTCTTTTACATGTTTTGAAGACTCCTTTACTCCTTCAATCCAACAAACAAAATGTTGACTCTAAGCTATATTGTTCTTCTCCTCACAATGAACAACTTTGCTCTAATAGCTTTTTCTCAAATCTTTATGGAAGAGGGTGCATTCTAGAGAGAGAAAGCTTGGTATTTTGGGTAAAAATGGAAGAGGTGTGTTTGTTTGTTGAAGAAATAGGGTTTGCCGTGGGGTTTTTTTTATATATTGAGAGTGATAAGATCGATCTGCTAGGGTGAAGAGATCGATCTTCCATTGGTTTTTAGCCATCGAATTCTCAGATTTGAAATGGGAGGGATCGATCTGCTCATTAGGGAGTGATCGATCCTAGCTTGGCAGAAGCTTAAGGAGATTGATCTGATCATGGGAGATATCGATCTACTCTTTATAGAATCCAATGGTGATTGATCTACACTTAAGAAGGGATCGATCTGGGCTTGGCAAAGGCAATAAAAATTGACCTGCTTATTGGGGAGATCGATCTGCTTGATGGGGAGATCGATTTGGCCTTGGCAGATTCACTTGGAATTGCTTTGCTTGCACAAGGGATCGATCTGGCTTGGATAGGAGATCGATTTGGCCTTCATCTAGGGCATTTCCTGCTGCGTTTTTCAAGATTTTTCAAGAGTAAATTCCTATTTCTTTGCTCCAATACTCATTTTGCATTTTAATCCTACTTAAAGCATGGAAAGACTTATTTCCTATGATTGACATACAATATGAATTGTGTGTATTGCATGAATTCATAAAGAATACTTAGAATTCACTGACCATGCATTATTAATTCGTGTCTTCATTCCTTATCTTCAATTCGAATGCTTAAAGTTCAATTCATTTAGTTTGTGGCCACTTCAGCCCTTATTTATCCTTTATTTGTATCTTGACACTCATTTATCCCATTGCAAATCATTCACATTTACATGATCTGAAATCATTTGTCTTATAATTCCATTAACATATATTACAAAGTTATACATACATGGGGTCTCACAATCTCCCACACTTAAGGAAATTTGGTCCTCCAATTTGGAACCAATTCAGTCCGTGAACAACTCGAGATACTTCTCCCGTATCAAACTCTCCAACTCCTATGTAGCTTCTTCTGCAGTGTGGTGCTGCCAAAGGACTTTCACTAAGGGGATCGTCTTCGATCTCAACACCTTCTCCTTCCTATCCAATATCCGAATCGACTCCTTAACATATGTCATGTTTTCATTGAGCTCTAATGGCTCATATCTTATCACATGTGCCGGATCCGGGTGGTACTTCCGTAACATAGAGATGTGGAAGACGTTATGAACGCCTGCTAGCTCAGGTGGCAATGCTAGCCTATAGGCCTTATCTTTCACTCTATCCAATATCTCAAAGGGTCTAATGTAATGAGGACTTAATTGAGAAACTCACAAAAACATCGATTCGCCCACTATGAATTCCAATGGTCTCCGTCTCCTATCAGCATAATTATTTTATCTGTGTTGGCTCTACCGAGAGGGGGGTGAATCAGTTTTCTAACGTTAATGGAAAATTTTAAATTAATCCTAATTTAATCAGCAATGATAGCGAGCAGTACAATAAAATTAAACAATTTAATGCAAGATATGGAAGAGAGAAATAAACACAATCGTTTATAGAGGTTCGGCCAAACTCTTGCCTACGTCCTCTCTCCTTGACCTTCTTGTCAAGTGCTTTCTTTTTCTCCTTCAACTGAAGTTATAATGTTCCTTTTTCAGGTTAAGGAATAACCTCTCTACCCTTTGTAATACAAAGATGTATTCACCCTTTTACAATTTTATCTCACTGAGGAACAATCCTCTTCTCTCTTAAGGTAAGGATGAATACAAAATCAAGCTTTTAGTGTGGGTAGGACAATTACAGCTTTTGCACTTAAGCTTATACAACAAACTCAATAAATGAGGAATGAAGACACAAGGAATGAAAGTATTAAACTCTTGAGAATGTAAGAAATGTGCAGCAATAGTGTCTCTGTATTCATTGTCTTCAATGCTTGGTTAAATACTGAAGGATTGGTGGTTGGAGCATTAAATGCTGTTTTTCCCGTTGAGATTTTTGCAGAACTAGCCGTTGGGTACCTCCAGTAGAATGCCAGATCGATCTGCCATCTTGGCCAGATCGATCTCTTAGTTATAAATCCTACAAGATCAAAGCAAAATAACACAAGGAGATCGATCTCATATATGAGCAAATCGATCTCTTATTTGAAAATGTTAGGGGAGATTGATCTGTCGAATAGGCAGATCGATCTTCCAATCTCTCTATTTGAGGCAAGATCGATCTACAGATCGATCTGCGATGCAATCTCGTAGTGGGGAGATCGATCTCTCAATAACCCAGATCGATCTCCTTAGCTCTCTGACTTTGAGAAGATCGATCTCTTCCTTACCAGATCGATCTCATAAGCTCTCTGTTTGAGTGTAGATCGATCTTACAGATCGATCTACTATCTTTGCTTTAAGGGAGATCGATCTCTTCCTAGATCAGATCAATCTCCTCAACTCCAGTATTAGGCAGATCGATCTCATAACCCATATAGATCGATCTCACTCTTCCTCAATACCTTTATATAGGTTCAAGGCTTGGCAGATCGATCTCATGTCTTCCTGAAATCGATCTCTCATCCAAGGCAAACCCAGGAGATCGATCTCTCATAACCCAGATCGATCTCTCATCAACAGAACTTTAAGTTCTGGTATTGATAACCTATAAACATGTTTTTATATCATCTTTACATTATTGAATTCACTTGTTTTGTCATTTTAAAATACATTAACTCAACAATCTCCCCCTTTTTGATATGACAAAACCTATTCAATCAACATGTTTAGTTGCCTATTTTCATTTTGCACAAACTCCCCCTTTTTGTAAACTCCCCCTTACTTTTGGCTTTTGATCTCTAAACTTTCTTAACTCCCCCTCATTTTAATCATTCCTTTTAAACCATTAGATATGATTATTAAAGTCATTTAAACATGTTTTAACACACGCATGTGTTCTTAACATTATTTCTTCTCCCCCTTTTTGTCATATCAATGGTAAGAAGAAAATCTAAACAATACTCGGTCATTTCAAATTAACATTTCATTAAAAAGTCATTCAATAACACAGAGGGCAGTTCATTCAAGAAAATTCAGTTCAAACAACAACGAGTAATGAAAACATATAAAAAAACTATATCTAGCACATAAGTCTTATGGTGGAGGAGGAAATCGATCCATGAGATCCTCAACGTGAGTGCGAGTGACTTGAAGCTCATCAAACATCGCCTCCTGAGACTCATGAAGATTTGCAAAGTGTGACGCCCCCGAAGTGCGGAAAATAGGGCAATTTTAAAACTTTTAATTCATTCATTCACAATTAAGAGTGCATTCCTGTGCAGTGTCATACATCATCACCTATATTATACCTCAGGATCTCGTCATTGAATAGTATATATTATATCATATACATTACTTAATCTCAAGTTAATTAATCCTAATACATCCCATACAATGTTATACATCAAGTGTCTGCAATTACAGTAATTGTCTGGGTACATGAAAAGATAAAAGATACCTCAAAATACAATATATGGCCTGGAGCTCAAGTCCTCCACTAGCCACTACTTCGTACGTCGCAGAAAAACCCTTTTCACTTGAAGAAATCTGGGGGGAAAGAAAACAGGGTGAGCTTCTAAATCGCTCAGTAAAGGGGGTAAGGGACTCATTTCATAAACCAAAATGCACACCACAAAATATTTATTTGTATGTGAAACTCATTAATCTCATTTGAAAACCATAGCATGAAAGTATTCAAAACGACATTCTCATGTCTCAAATCATGTGAAAACATGAAGTAAAAAGGCTCAGTCTAGAGCAATAACAAAGCATGTGAAAATAATGCGATAAACGCTTACTCAATTAACGTGATAAAATCACTATAATAATAATGCACGTGGCATAGCCACTAAACACACGTGGCATAGCCACTGAGTTAAATTTACATGTGGCACAGCCACATGATAGGGTTTCACGTGGCAACGGCCACCAATTAGGATTCTCACATGGCAACGACCACCAAATAGGGTTTCTCACGTGGCAACGGCCACCAAATAGGGGTTTCTCACGTGGCAACAGCCACCAAATAGGGTTCTCACGTGGCAAACGCCACCAAATAGGGTTTCTCACGTGGCAACGGCCACCAAATAGGGTTCTCACGTGGCAACGGCCACCAAATAGGGTTTCTCACGTGGCAACGGCCATCAAATAGGGTTTCTCACGTGGCAACGGCCACCAAGTATATGTGGCATAGCCACAGAATGGGTTATTCTCACGTTACCAGAACGGAGAAGAATCGGGCTTACATGCTACCAGAGCAATGCCCGGTGTGTACTCAGAACTACACACCTAAGTCTTAATCACATAAGACTAGGTTGCCTTCACGTAGAACTCATAGTGGCTTTTCTCACATAAAACTCATTACCGTTTTGTACTCAACACAAAACATATTGAAACCGAGTCCCAACCGGCAAAACACGCACACATTTCTCAAATCTCGATATTGCCTTAATGTAGAGCCCAATTCATTACTCACACAAAATTCAACGGTTTATAAAGCAATTTCACACTCAGCTTATAAACTCATAAAATAATGGGCTCCAACCGGCTATAAAAATCGTGTGCAATTGTATCACCACACAACACTCAACATGCTTGTTTTATAAATCACAATTCATGCTATAGTAGTTCGCAAATCACATACACAAATGGTTTAGTTTCCCTTACCTCTTTGCACCTCGTATAGTGCAATCATTTCCCCCGTATCACGGACTAGCCTCGCATTCCACTCTGGAACTCTCGAGCTGTCCAAACGATGTTAAAACATCAATACTCAATTATCTCATCAACCTCAATTCTAAAAAATCGAGCATAATTGCTCATAACACCTCAAATCTCTTGATCCTCGTAACTCTACCCCAAACTAGACTCTAATTCACAACATCTCAACGTTTTACATTTCTCATGCCAATTATCTATGCTAATTCACCACATTGTCTAAATTTCTATTTATAGCTCAAATTCCCAAAATTGCTAAATATCATTATCACTCTAACCACATTGCAATTTCATCAATCCCTAATCATTTTTCAGCTATTTCAACACAATGACAACCACCATTATCATCAAAATCATCTCAAATATCAAGATCGAGGTTTAGAAATTACCCAAAACTTGTGGAGAGCTTATCTCTTACCTCGATTCGATCCGTCTTTCGATTTCCAAGTATGTTGTTCTCCCTTTGATGAGGAATAACTTTCCTTCTTGCCACAACTTCTGATTTGGCCAGAAATGGGTGAGTGAGAAAGCTAGGTTTCGATAAAAATGGGGGTTGGAAGAGAGAGAAAGTGAGATTGCAGGAGAAAAATAGGGGTTTCTTATATAGACTGAGGGTAGGAGATCGATCTGGCTCTTAATGAGATCGATCTGCATTTGAATTTTTGGGACGATTTGGGACAATTTATGCCTAGGAGATCGATCTGTCGAGGGGTGAGATCAATCTCTTTATGGCTTTATGAGATCGATCTGCTCCTTAAGGAGATCGCTCCCAAACAGAATCATTTGGAGATCGATCTCTTCCTCATGAGATCGATCTTTTCTCAAACAGAATCATAAGGAGATCGATCCTCTTCCATTGGAGATCGATCTGCTCCTCAAATTCCTCCTTCCTTGTCATTTTTAACTCACCAGATCGATCTCTCCTTCTCCCAGATCGATCTGTCCTCATAACTTCACACTTATTTTAACACTTAACATATAAATCTCCAATTATCATTCCCCAATTCACTTAGCTTAATAAATTACACTTCAAGTTCATATTACATCATTCAAATATATCTAAAATTCTCAGATCTCACATCCTCCCCACCTTAAATAGAATTTGGTCCTCCAAATTCAACTCAACTATTTGAATAGATGGGGGTATTTCTCCTTCATGAGACTCTCTAGTTCCCACGTTACCTCTTCCATTGAGTGATGTTTCCACAAAACTTTCACTAATGGGATGCTCTTAGTTCTCAGTACCTTCGCTCTTCTATCGAGAATCTGGACGGGTTCCTCAGTGTAGTTCATATCCTCTTGAATGTCCATCTCGTCATACTCTATGACATGAGAAGGGTCCGGGTGGTACTTCCTCAACATAGACACATGAAAAACATTGTGTATTCCGGACATCTGTGGGGGTAATGCTAATCTGTAAGCTACCTCTCCCACTCTCTCAAGAATCTCGAATGGTCCTACGTATCGAGGACTCAATTTCCCTTTCTTCCGTATGATATCCTTACTCGGTGATATTTTCAGAAATACTGCATCACCAACCTCAAACTCGAGTGGCCGTCTATGCACATCCGCGTAGCTTTTCTGTCTACTTTGTGCAGCCCGTAACCTCTCACATATGAGTTTCACACACTGTATGGCTTGCTCAACAAGCTCGGGAGTATTTATCTTTCTGTCACCGACTTCTTCCCAAGTTACAGGGGATCTACACCTCCTACCATATAGAGCCTCAAAAGGTGCCATTCCAATACTCGCATGATAGCTGTTATTGTATGCAAACTCTGCTAGGGGCAGGTGATCATCCCATGATCCCTTAAAATCCATCGTACACGCCCTCAACATATCCTCCAGGGTCTGAATAGTCCTCTCTGACTGACCATCTGTCTGAGGATGATTGGCGGTACTGAAACTCAATCGAGATCCCATGGACTCCTGAAACTGGGTCCAAAATCTGGAAGTAAACCGAGAATCTCTATTAGAAGTAACTCACTGGAGCCCCATGTAATCTAGCTATCTCGCTGACATACAGCTCAGCTAAGGCATCCACATTATCTGTGCTCTTGATGGCTAGGAAGTCGGCACTCTTGGTCAGTCTATCCACTATAACCCATATAGCGTCACGACCTCTTCGGGTCCTCGGTAAACCCATAATAAAGTCCATAGTGACATGCTCCCATTTTCATGTAGGTACAGGTAAAGGTTGTAGTAGTCCTCCGGGCTTCCGATGCTCAGCTTTCACTTGCTGGCATACTAAACACCTGGCAACATACTCTGCCACGTCTCGTTTCATACCACTCCACCAATACACCTTTCTCAAGTCTCGGTACATCTTAGTACTCCCTGGGTGCATGGTGTATCGCGAGCAGTGGGATTCTCTCAGTATCTGTCTCTTCAGGGTATCATCGTCTGGTACACAAATTCATCCTCTGAATCTTAACAATCTATCCTCACTGACTGTGAGATCCGACTGCGAACTCTGTTCAGCTTGGCTAATCATATCTATCAATCTCTGATCACTGCGCTGCCCAGTTCTAATCCGATCCATGATCCTGGGCTCTATTCGCAAGCTAGCCATAAATCCAGTCTCTATCTCTTTAACTCTGATCCGAAGTTTGGCAAACTGCTCCAGTAAATCCCATTCCCTGATCATCATAGCAAATATCATACTCTTCCTGCTCAGGGCATCAGCAACCACATTCGTCTTGCCCGGATGATATAGAATCTCGCAGTCATAATCCTTAAGGAGTTCCATCCATCTCCTTTGTCTCATGTTTAACTCCTTCTGATCAAAGAGATATCTCAAACTCTTGTGATCAGTGAAGATCTGGAATCTTTCCCCATATAAGTAGTGTCGCCAGATCTTCAAAGCAAATACCACAGCGGTTAACTCCAAATCATGCGTGGGGTAATTTCGCTCATGATCTTTCAACTGTCGCGATCCATATGCGACCACTCTTCCGTGCTGCATAAGCACACACCCCAATCCTTAATGAGATGCATCACTATACATCGAAAATCCTCCTGATCCCTTAGGAATAGTTAACACGGGTGCCGCTATCAACCTCCTCTTTAATTCCTAAAAACTGAGCTCACATTAATCAGTCCATATAAATGGAGTCTCTTTGCGCGTGAGCTTAGTCAAAGGGGCGGCAATCCGGGAAAATTATTCCACAAATCTTCTGTAATACCCTGCCAAACCAAGGAAGCTTCGTACCTCAGTAACTGTCCTCGGTCTCTCCCAATTAAGCACAGCCTCCACCTTGCTTGAGTCCACTGATACTCCTTTCTCTGAGACTATATGACCAAGGAAAGCTATCCGATCCAGCCAAAACTCACACTTACTAAGCTTCCCATATAATTGCTTATCTCGGAGTATCTGAAGTACTAACCATAAATGCTGTGCATGCTCCTCATACGACCGAGAGTATACCAGGATATCATCAATAAAGACTATCACAAATTTATCCAGATAGTCTCTGAACACCTCGTTCATCAATCTCATAAACGCTGCAGGGGCGTTCGTCAATCCAAAGGACATCACCAAAAATTCATAATGGCCATACCTCGTCCTGAAGGCCGTCTTCGGAATATCTTCTTCCTTGATCCTCAATTGGTGATAGCCCGATCTCAAATCAATCTTAGAAAAGACGGATGCCCCTCTTAGCTGATCAAGTAGATCATCAATCCTAGGCAATGGGTATTTATTCTTCACCGTGCTGTATTCAACAACCGATAGTCTACGCATAATCTGAGACTACCATCCTTCTTCTCGACAAATAAAATCGGTGCTCCCCACGGTGAAACGCTGGGCCTAATGAACCCTTGATCCAATAACTCCTGTAGTTGTTTCTTCAATTCCTCAAGTTCCACTAATGCCATCCTGTAGGGGGTTTAGAGATCAGCTGAGTATCTAGTACCAAATCAATGGTAAACTCTAGCTCTCTCTCTGGTGGTAAACCTGGCAATTCATCTGGGAAAACATCCAGAAATTCACATACCACAGGTATATCCTCAATCCTTGGATGTTCCCGCTCATCATCTGAGATGAGTGTCTCATAACCTTCACATGAACAATCATATTTAATATTCTCTAAAATAATATCAAAATTCTCAAATTACTTACTAGAATTCCACATATTCATTTCCTCAGTATCTCAACCATACACTGTAAGGTTCAGGTAGGGAGAAAGTTACAATCTTAGTGTAGCAATCTAAGCTCACTCGATTGGTTGCCAACCAATCCATTCCCAAAATTACATCAAACCCATGTATATTCAACATGATTAGATCTGCTAACATCACTCTATCTCCCACCTTTATCTCACATCCTCTACAGATTAACTCAGTTCTCTGGGATTCACGCATAGGGGTATTTACATGTAGTATATATTCTAGAGGTTCAAACTTCAAGTTTAATCTACATGCAAAATGCTCGAAAATAAACGAATGCGTGGACCCTGAATCAATCAACACATGAGCCTTATGATTACAGACAGAGAGTGTACCTCTTATAGTTTCTACAAAAGTGTCAGCAGTCTCCTTATCTAGGGCAAACACACGTCCCTGGGTAACAGGTCTCTTTCCTTTCTCTGCAGCAGTGGCCCGTCTCGGGGGATTCACTCTCTGAGGCTGTTGTCTAGTGGGCTCCAAGACATGTGGTTTCTGAGGTTGAGGGCAATCCTTCACCATGTGACCCATGTCTCCACATCTAAAACATCCATGGATCAACCCAGTATAACTTCCCTCATGCATTCGGCCACAATTTTTGAAAAAACCTTGTCTCAAGCCTAACATCTCGAGGGGACTCTCTAATGTTAGGGTACCCTCTAGTCTCTAATCTGCCCTTCTGTACCTCAATCCTTCCTCTTCTGAAGGAACCTTTTCGAGCCTCTGTTTGGAAAATCGCTGGCCTCTTACCCTTATCTCTATTCACCACTCTGAGCTCATTCTGGGATTGTACCATTTCAATTCCTCTTTCAATCTCTTGTGCTCGTCTCAGAGCATCTCTAAACTCAGTAATACATAGCCCTATCAATCTATCTCTGATGATGGGCTTCAATCCATACATAAATTTCTCTATGCGGAGCTCTTCATTCTTGAAGGTCTCTGGGTCATATCTCAATAGCGCTATGAATTGGCTCTCATAGTCATCCACAGACATGTCACCCTGTACCAAACTCAAAAACTCAACTTGTTTCTTTCTCTGGGCGGCTCATGGTACATATTGGGTCCTAAAGGCTGTCTGAAACTCTTCCCAACCAATCACATCCTGGCGGGACATCAGAATACCCTGGGTAGTATCCCACCAATCTCGAGCTCTCCCTTTCAACATATAGATACTCATACTGACCCTCTCAGCATCGGTGCACCCCAGATAATGAAATATAATTCTTAACTCCGTCAGCCACTCCTCAGCCTCTGTAGGATCCTTCTTTCCCCTAAACACGAGTGGATTCATCTTCAGAAAATCCTTCAGTCGGACCATACTTCTATCATCAGGCTGAGTGACTGGAGGTATTGGGGGTATGGGAGGTCCTTGTGGTGGTGTAGGAGTAGTACCCGAGGCATTAACTCCAAAGTGTTGCGCGAATAACGCTGCCATCTGCTCAAAACCTTGCCTCACATCGGTCTCAATCCGATTAAATTGAGAGTTAGGACTCTCTGGTTGTGGGACAGGTGGCGGAGGGGACTCTGCCTGCCTCCTCGAACGACCTCGTCGTCCACTCATTCTCTATCTTAACTCGTCTCCTGCGCGTACATATCAAAATCGATTGAAATCTCAATCCTCAATTTCAGTTCATGACCAGACTATTACAGACACTTGGGATGTATTCTATTCCACTTAACCGACACTGACAGTACTAGACACCTTAAGCTCTGATACCAAGAAAACTCTGTCACGCCCCGGAAGTGCAGAAAATAGGGCAATTTTAAAACTTTTTATTCATTCATTCACAATTAAGAGTGTATTCCTGTGCAGTGTCATACATCATCACCTATATTATACCTCAGGATCTCGTCATTGAATAGTATATATTATATCATATACATTACTTGATCTCAAGTTAATTAATCCTAATACATCCCATACAATGTTATACATCAAGTTTCTGCAATTACAGTAATTGTCTGGGTACATGAAAAGATAAAAGATACCTCAAAATACAATATATGGCCTGGAACTCAAGTCCTCCACTAGCCACTACTCCGTACGTCGCAGGAAAACCCTTTTCACTTGAAGAAATCTGAGGGGAAAGAAAACAAGGTGAGCTTCTAAATCGCTCAGTAAAGGGGGTAAGGGACTCATTTCATAAACCAAAATGCACACCACAAAATATTTATTTGTATGTGAAACTCATTAATCTCATTTGAAAACCATAGCATGAAAGTATTCAAAACGACATTCTCATGTCTCAAATCATGTGAAAACATGAAGTAAAAAGGCTCAGTCTAGAGCAATAACAAAGCATGTGAAAATAATATGATAAACGCTTTCTCAATTAATGTGATAAAATCACTATAATAATAATGCACGTGGCACAGCCACTAAACACACGTGGCATAGCCACTGATTTAAATTCACACGTGGCATAGCCACTAAACACACGTGGCATAGCCACTGAGTTAAATTTACACGTGGCATAACCACTAAACACACGTGGCATAGCCACTGAGTTAAATTTACACGTGGCACAGCCACAGGATAGGGTTTCATGTGGCAAAGGCCACCAATTAGGATTCTCACATGGCAACGGCCACCAAATAGGTTTTCTCACGTGGCAACGGCCACCAAATAGGGGTTTCTCACATGGCAACGGTCACCAAATAGGGTTCTCACGTGGCAACGGCCACCAAATAGGGTTTCTCACATGGAAACGGCCACCAAATAGGGTTCTCACGTGGCAACGGCCACCAAATAGGGTTTCTCACATGGCAATGGCCACCAAATAGGGTTTCTCACGTGGCAATGGCCACCAAGTATACGTGGCATAGCCACAGAATGGGTTATTCTCACGTTACCAGAACAGAGAAGAATCGGGCTTACATGCTACCAGAGCAATGCCCGGTGTGTACTCAGAACTACACACCTAAGTCTTAATCACATAAGACTAGTTTGCCTTCACGTAGAACTCATAGTGGTTTTTTTCACATAAAACTCATTTGAAAACCATTTTGTACTCAACACAAAACATATTGAAATCGAGTCCCAATCGGCAAAACACGCACACATTTCTCAAATCTCGATATTGCCTTAACGTAGAGCCCAATTCATTACTCACACAAAATTCAACGGTTTATAAAGCAATTTCACACTCAGCTTATAAACTCATAAAATAATGGGCTCTAACCGGCTATAAAAATCGTGTGCAATTGTATCACCACACAACACTCAACATGCTTGTTTTATAAATCACAATTCATGCTATAGTAGTTCGCAAATCACATACACAAATGGTTTAGTTTCCCTTACCTCTTTGCACCTCGTATAGTGCAATCGTTTCCCTCGTATCACGGACTAGCCTTGCATTCCACTCTGGAACTCCCGAGCTGTCCAAACGATGTTAAAACATCAATACTCAATTATCTCATCAACCTCAATTTTAAAAAATCGAGCATAATTGCTCAAACACCTCAAATCTCTTGATCCTCGTAACTCTACCCCAAACTAGACTCTCATTCACAACATCTCAACGTTCTACATTTCTCATGCCAATTATCTATGCTAATTCACCACATTGTCTAAATTTCTATTTATAGCTCAAATTCCCAAAATTGCTAAATATCATTATCACTCCAACCACATTGCAATTTCATCAATCCCTAATCATTTTTCAGCTATTTCAACACAATGACAACCACCATTATCATCAAAATCATCTCAAATATCAAGATCGAGGTTTAGAAATTACCTAAAACTTGTGGAGAGCTTATCTCTTGCCTCGATTCGATCCGTCTTTCGATTTCCAAGTATGTTGTTCTCCCTTTGATGAGGAACAACTTTTCTTCTTGCCACAACTTCTGATTTGGCCGAAAATGGGTGCTTTGGATGAGTGAGAAAGTTAGGTTTCGGTAAAAATGGGGGTTGGAAGAGAGAGAAAGTGAGATTGCATGAGAAAAATAGGGGTTTCTTATATAGACTGAGGGTAGGAGATCGATCTGGCTCTTGATGAGATCGATCTGCATTTAAATTTTTGGGACGATTTGGGGTAATTTATGCCTAGGAGATCGATCTGTTGAGGGGTGAGATCGATCTCTTTATGGCTTTATGAGATCGATCTGCTCCTTGAGGAGATCGATCTTCTCCCAAATAGAATCATTTAGAGATCGATCTCTTCCTCATGAGATCGATATTCTCTCAAACAGAATTATAAGGAGATCGATCCTCTTCCATTGGAGATCGATTTGCTCCTCAAATTCCTCCTTCCTTGTCATTTTTAACTCACCAGATCGATCTCTCCTTCTCCCAGATCGATCTGTCCTCATAACTTCACACTTATTTTAACACTTAACATATAAATCTCCAATTATCATTCCCCAATTCACTTAGCTCAATAAATTACACTTCAAGTTCATATTATATCATTCAAATATATCTAAAATTCTCAGATCTCACACAAAGCCTTCATCCACTTTGCGGTTCAGCTCCTCGAACATCCGCTGTTGGGTTGCATGAAGGTTTGCAAAGCCTTCATCGATCTTCCTGTTCAGTGCACCCAACATTGTCACAGTGGACTCCATGTCAGCGATTGAGGTAGCAGGTGCAGTGGGCTGAGGAGTCGAGGACGATGGACCCGCAGTCGGTGCAGCAGGTGGATCCATAGGCTCATCGGAGGGATCTTCCTCTATAGCTTCAGCAGACTGCTATTCCCTCTTCTTCTTCCAGTCCCCCTGAAAGTCCTTGTAGTAGCCCATGTAGTGGAGTGTCCCGATGTTGAGGACGCTCTTGGGAGAGGGCATTTCACACGTTTCACAGCTGCTATCCACTTTGAGTCGTTGGAGAAAGTACGCCAATGGTTGCGGAAACACGATCGTTGTGGCTTGGCCGCGTACAATCTTCAACCAGTCTTGAAAGATAAAGTGGACGAGGTTGGGTTTTTGAGTGGTGGAGTGAAGGTGGTGAATCCAGAACCTATCTAACTGCCTAACGGTGGAGTGACGGGTACCAAATGGTCGAAGGTTCCATGATATGATGAGGTAGAGTAGCCGGGGGTGCATCGGGAGATCACTCGCCTTATCCCCGGGAATATCAAACTCCAAAGGGACTTTCTCATCTTCGTTTATCAATCCTTCATCACGTATGTCGAAAGCGTGGGCTAGGATTTCAGTGTCTATGGCAATAGATTTTCCCATGACATACGTTGTAAACCCGAGAATATTACAGGGGTCGATAGGATCATAGGTGAGTTCGACATTGGAAAAGAATGCTCGAACGATATTTGGAGGTACGGGAGTATTGATTTTTAGGAACGACATCGAACCAAATTCTTCAAATTTGGATAGATATGGAAAATCGATGCGGTTTAAGAAGGAGAAATCGATTGTTCGCCAATGTTTAATTGGTATGGTAGAAAAATATTCTTCATATCGCTTCCTTTTCGCGGGTGTTTTAAAACACCGGTTGAAGGTAGCGACTGAAGAGGGAGGAATGGATTGGGAAGATGACCATTGTTCTACATTAGATCGGAGAGGTTTTTGACCTGCTCTCTTAAGTCTAGGCATGGTTCTAGACACGGGAATTATTCTAAGAAAGGTTCACAAACAAAAAATCAATGGAACAGTGACTAGATTTACCCTAGAGTGAAATTGAACACAAATCTTAAGAAATTTTTGAGAAAATAATAAGGAATGTGGGTTACTATACCAGTAAACGAAGGAGAGAAGCGACGAAGACGTATCGAGATCGATCTGAGGAGGAATCGAGAGAGGAGATGCGAGGGAAGTTAGGGATTTTGAAGTTTAAGGATTTGAAATTTGGGGATTTTTTGCCAGTTTTTATAGTCCAGGGCACAGGAGATCGATCTGTCGAGACGACATATCGATCTGTCATTTCCAGAAGCCGAAAGAGATCGATCTGTGGTTCCATAAGATCGATCTGCAGAATACAGAAGTAAAAGGAGATCGATCTGTCGTATGCACAGATCGATCTGCTGTTTGACAGAGGCTTAGGGAGATCAATCTGCCAAATGCATAGATCGATCTTCAGAATATAGAGGCTTGAAGAGATCGATCTGTCGTATGCACAGATCGATCTGCTGTTTAACAGAGGCTTAAGGAGATCGATCTTATGGATAGAAGATCGATCTGTTTAGCTTAACCTTAATGCTTTAGGCTTGTTGGAAGTATGGAGATCGATCTATATTGATAGGAGATCGAGCTCTCATACTTGTTGCCCAGAAAAATCTTTGTAAAACACTTTTAAACACAACTTAAAACCAAGATTTTGAAGCATAAACATCTTAAGGGATACTCATGAGTCCTAATTCACCTCTAAGGATACAAAACCTATCTCTATCAAGGGGTTTGGTGAATATATCAGCTATTTGATGTAAAGTGTCAATGTACTCTAGAATTATATCCCTTTTTTTCACATGGTCTCTAAGGAAATGATACCTAATCTCTATGTGCTTGGTTCTAGAGTGTTGAATAGGATTTTTAGATAGGTTGATAGCACTAGTATTGTCACATTAAATAGAAACTTGTTTCATGTCAATACCATAGTCTTTCATTTGTTGTTTTATCCACAACACTTGAGCACTACAACTACTTGTTGCTATGTATTCAGCTTCAGTTGTGGACTGAGCCACACTGTTTTGTTTCTTAGAGAACCAAGAGATTAATCTATTTCCTAAGAATTGGCAGGTACCTGAAGTACTTTTCCTATCTATTTTGCATCCCCCAAAATCTGCATCTGAAAATGCATGAAGTGTAAAGGTAGAGTCCTTGGGGTACCAAAGTCCTAGAGAGGGAGTGTCCTTAAGGTATCTAAAGATCCTTTTAGTTGCTAACAAGTGTGATTCCCTAGGAGAGGATTGAAATCTAGCACAAAGGCATACATTAAACAAAATATCTGGTCTACTTGCAGTTAAATAGAGCAATGAGCCAATCATAGACCTATAGAGTTTAGTGTCTACACACTTACCACTTTCATCTTTATCAAGCTTGATGTTGGTGCCCATTGGAGTTGCTTGAGGTTTGCAATTGTCCATGCCAAATCGCTTGAGCAAATCCTTAGTATACTTTGCTTGATTGATGAAGGTTCCATCTTTTGTTTGCTTCACTTGAAGTCCCAAGAAGAAAGTGAGTTCTCCCATCATGCTCATTTCAAACTCACCTTGCATGATCTTAGCAAACTCTTGACATAAAGACTCATTAATTGAACCAAAGATAATATCATCTACATACACTTGTACAACTAGTAAATCCTTATTCTTATTTTTGATGAATAAAGTGGTATCCACTTTTCCTCTTGAAAATCCCTTTTCTATTAAGAATTTTGACAACCTTTCATACCAAGCTCTAGGAGCTTGTTTCAAGCCATAGAGTGCCTTAGATAATTTGAAAACATGTTCAGAAAATTCATGATTTTTAAAGCCAGGAGGTTGTTCAACATAAACTTCTTCATTAATGAAACCATTTAAGAATGCACTCTTTACATCCATTTGATATAACTTGAAGTTTTTATAGCATGCAAAGGCAAGTAACATTCTTATTGCCTCTAATCTAGCTACCGGTGCATAGGTCTCATCATAGTCTATACCTTCCTCTTGTCTATATCCTTGTGCAACTAACCCAGCCTTGTTCCTTATGATCACACTATTTTCATCCATCTTGTTCTTGAATATCCATTTGGTTCCAATTATAGAGTGATCACTAGGCCTAGGAACTAGTTTCCATACTTTGCTTCTCTCAAATTGATTTAATTCTTGCTAGGAACCAATTATTGTCATCTAAGGCTTCATTGACATTCTTAGGTTCTATTTGAGATAAAAAGGCTATATATTGACACATGTTTCTTAGAGATGATCTAGTTCTAACTCCAAGAGTTGGATCTCCTACTATTTCACAATCTTTTACATATCCTAACTCTCTTGGTGCTCTAGACTCTCTCTCTAGTATCTCTATTTCTTCATCATCTTCTTTATTCAAGTCAAGTTTTTCTAATAAATCATCTTCTAAGTTTGGAATTTCCTCCAAGTTTTCATCAAATATTCCAACATCTTCATCATTGGTTGAATCTTTAGATACATCATTTGACTCATCAAATATAACATGAATAGATTCTTCAACCATTAATGTTCTTTTGTTATATACTCTATAAGCCTTTGAATTCAATGAGTACCCTAGAAAGATTCCTTCATCACTTTTGGCATCAAATTTTCCTAAATTATCTTTACCATTATTTAAGACAAAACATTTGCAACCAAAAGGATGGAAGTAATTAATATTAGGCTTCTTACCCTTGTAAAGCTCATAAGGAGTTTTCTTTAGTATGGGTCTAATCATAGCTCTATTAATTATATAGCAAGATGTGTTTATGGCTTCAGCCCAAAAATACTTTGGTAAATTATTCTCACACAACATGGTTCTAGCCATTTCTTCCAAGGTTCTATTTCTTCTCTCAACTACTCCATTTTGTTGTGGTGTCCTAGGGGCTAAAAAATTGTGACTAATTCCTTGATCATTGCAATATTCATCAAATCCTATGTTTTCAAATTCCTTGCCATGATCACTTCTAATGCTAGTTATTGTATACCTTTTTTCATTTTGAGTAATTTTTGTATAGGCTATGAATTTTTCTAAGGCTTCATTTTTTACTCTTAAAAAGAACACCCAAGTGAACCTAGTGTAATCAACTATTACAAATCCATAGTGTTTCCCACCTAGGCTAGTTGTTCTAGTTGGTCCAAATAAATCTAAATGAAGTAATTGAAGAGGCCTAGTGGTGGATACAATATTCTTAGGCTTAAATGTTGTCCTTTTGTGTTTTCCTTTAACACAAGCTTCACATATTTCTTCATGATCAAAGGATAGTTTGGGTAAACCTATGACTAGATCCTTTCTAGCTAACTTAGATAGCACATGCATGCTAGCATGACCTAGTCTTCTATGCCATAACCAAGATTCCTTTTTATTGTCTACCATTAGGCATATATTTTCATTTTTGAGTTCATTAAGATAGACAATATATATATTACCTTGCCTATGACCTAGAAAAAGAACTTTGTTTGACTTAGGATCTACAACATGACATTTCATGCAATCAAAGATTACTTTGTAACCTTTGTCACAAAGTTGACTTATGCTTAGTAAGTTATGCTTTAGACCCCTAACAAGTAATACATTTTCTAATGAAAAGTAGTCATTACCTATTGAGCCACTTCCTTCAACTTGGCCTTTGGAGTTATCCCCAAATGTGACTTCTCCACCAACCTTTGATTTAAAAGAGTTGAAGTGGCTTCTATCTCCCGTCATGTGCCTTGAGCATCCACTATCCAAGTACCATGCTTCCTTTGTTTTAGCTTTGTGGCCATGCTCAATCACCTACAAAAAGATTCAAACTCAAGTCTTAGGTACCCAAATTCTCTTGGGTCCTTTGAGGTTAGTGAATGCAATTCTTGATCCCTTTGGGATCCATTTTGCTAATGCATTAACATCCTTTGAGTGAATTACTTCTTTTGGAATCCATATCCTTTTTTACTATTTTTCCTTTAAGAGATCTCATATTTATATTGCAATTATGTGATACATGTCCCTTTCTATTACAATATGAACAAGAAGTTGAGAGTTTATTTATACTATTTCTAGCAATAAAGCTTTTAAGATGAGTCTCTCTACTTTTTGCATTATATCCTAACCCATTTTTGTCAAAGAATGCCCTTTGGGTCTCTAACATGCTATTTAACTTTTGTTGACCCATGTGGAACCTATTAAAGGAATTATGTAGGTTGCCATTTTTCTCTTTAAGGTCACAAATCTCAGAATTTGAAATTTCTAGTTTCTTTTCACATTCTAATTTGTCCCTTAGCATCAACTCATTTTCTTTTCTCAATTTGGATATTATCTTTTTATATTTCATATTCATGCATTCATACTCTAATGCAAGATCATCAAAGGCATCTTGCAATTCATCAAATGAATATTCATTGAGGTTTGAAGTTACCTTTTCATCCTCAATAGCCATGAAGCACAAGTTGGCAATGTCCTCATTTGATTCATCATCGGAGCAGTCACTATCGCTCCATGTTGCCACCATTGCCTTCTTTTTGTGGAACCTATCATTGGACCTTCTAAGAAGAGGGCAGTTAAATTTTATGTGTCCTGGTTTTTTACATTCATAACACACAATTGAATCTTTTCTACCTACTTCTTCTTGATCTCTCTTATTGTTTCTCCTATTACTACCACTAGCTCTCATTCTCATGAACTTGTTAAATCTTTTGGCAAACATTGCCATCTCAAGGTCCTCATCACTACCACTCTCATTCTTAATCTCCTCTTGAGCAGTGGATTTTAAAGCAACTCCCACTTTCTTGGGTGGCTCTTCATTTCTTCTTAATTTCATCTCATAAGTGAGTAGTGATCCTATTAATTCATCTAAAGACAATGTGTGAGGATCCTTAGATTCCTCAATTACAGTCACTTTAGCTTCCCATGATTTAGGTAAGCTATTTAATATTTTCTTGACCATTTCAATATTATAGTAAATGTTTCCTAAAGACTTTAATCCATTAATTACATCCGTGAATCTAGTGAACATATCACTAATTGATTCTCCTTCCTTCATCCTAAAAAGCTCATAGTCATGTGTGAGCATGCCTACCTTGGTCTCCTTCACTTGGGTTGTACCCTCATGTGTTATTGCCAATTTGTCCCAAATTTGTTTGGCATTATCACAGCCGAAGATTCTATTGTATTTATTTGGACCTAAGGCACAAAATAATGTGTGCATAGCCTTAGCATTTAGCTAAGCACATTTAATGTCATTTGAATCCCATTCATCTTCTTCTTTAGGGATATCTCTTCCCTCTATTCTCTTTGTAGGGATTTGAGGTCCTTTAATTATAATCCGCCACACCTCATAATCATTTGCTTGAATGAATAACATCATCCTAGTCTTCCAATAGGCATAATGTTCTCCATTGAACATAGGAGGTCTAACCGTTGAGTGCCCCTCTCCTACCAAACTAGTTGCTACATTGTTGTGAGCCATTTGATCGTTTCTAACTCTTAGGAAGTTGTTCCTATGTGATTAAAGAGTCCTAGCTCTGATACCAATTGTTGGCTCTACCGAGAGGGGGTGAATCGATTTTCTAACGTTAATGAGAAATTTTAAATTAATCCTAATTTAATCAGCAATGATAGCGAGCAATACAATAAAATTAAACAATTTAATGCAAGATAGGGAAGAGAGAAACAAACACAATTGTTTATAGAGGTTCGGCCAAACTCTTGCCTACGTCCTCTCTCCTTAACCTTCTTGTCAAGTGCTTTCTTTCTCTCCTTCAACTGAAGTTACAATATTCCTTTTTCAGGTTAAGGAATAACCTCTCTACCCTTTGCAATACAAAGATGTATTCACCCTTTTACAATTTTATCTCACTGAGGAACAATCCTCTTCTCTCTTAAGGTAAGGATGAATACAAAATCAAGCTTTTAGTGTGGGTAGGACAATTATAGCTTTTGCACTTAAGCTTATATAACAAACTCAATAAATGAGGAATGAAGACACAAGGAATGAAAGTATTAAACTCTTGAGAATGTAAGAAATGTGCAGCAATAGTGTCTCTGTATTCATTGTCTTCAATGCTTGGTTAAATACTGAAGGATTGGTGGTTGGAGCATTAAAAGCTGTTTTTCCCGTTGAGATTTTTGCAGAACTAGCCGTTGGGTACCTCCAGTAGAATGCCAGATCGATCTGCCATCTTGGCCAGATCGATCTCTTAGTTATAAATCCTGCAAGATCAAAGCAAAATAACACAAGGAGATCGATCTCATATATGAGCAGATCGATCTCTTATTTGAAAATGTTAGGGGAGATCGATCTGTCGAATAGGCAGATCGATCTTCCAATCTCTCTGTTTGAGGCAAGATCGATCTACAGATCGATCTGCGATGCAATCTCGTAGTGGGGAGATCGATCTCTCAATAACCCAGATCGATCTCCTTAGCTCTCTGACTTTGAGAAGATCGATCTCTTCCTTACCAGATCGATCTCATAAGCTCTCTGTTTGAGTGTAGATCGATCTTACAGATCGATCTGCTATCTTTGCTTTAAGGGAGATCGATCTCTTTCTAGGTCAGATCGATCTCCTCAACTCCAGTATTAGGCAGATCGATCTCATAACCCATATAGATCGATCTCACTCTTCCTCAATACCTTTGTATAGGTTCAAGGCTTGGCAGATCGATCTCATGTCTTCCTGAAATCGATCTCTCATCCAAGGCAAACCCAAGAGATCGATCTCTCATAACCCAGATCGATCTCTCATCAACAGAACTTTAAGTTCTGGTACTGATAACCTCTAAACATGTTTTTATATCATCTTTACATTATTGAATTCACTTGTTTTGTCATTTCAAAATACATTAACTCAACAATCTGCTCTGAGCTGTCCGTAACCTCTCACAAATCAATTAGACATCCTCAGAGGCTTGTCTGTCAGACCCATGTTTTTGATTTATGTATGTAGCTTGTTCCTTATGATTCCTATGTGTACGAACACTTTATTTCATAGTTGAATCATAAGAAGAGTATTTACTATTATGCAATAGACTATTTAAGAAATTAAGAATGCATGTAAGCTACGTAACAGTGAGATAAGGGTTAAGTTGATTCTCGAACGAGTACAGGGGTAAAACGGTCAAATGATAGAATTTCGGTATAATTTCGATAAGATAATTTCATTAAAAATATGAAATTGAGGAATCTTGATCAAAATCAAGGAAAATATTTAATTTCGAGTCCAATTGATCAAGATATAAATTTATTAGAATTTATCAAAATTTTTGCCTTGAAAAAGATCCCGAGAATAGTAGAAAAATATATCGAAAAGGTAAAATCGGACTGATAAATTCATTTACGGACTAAATGAATTTAATAAGATATTTTTAGATATTTTTGAGATATTTTTGGGATATTTTTGGGATTTTTATTATTATTTTAAGGAATAAAATAATAATAAAAATATATTATAAAAAAAAATGAAATCTGAAATTTGAAAACGTGGGGAGAGAGAAAAATGGAGAGGAAACCGAGCAAGCCGACTTGAGGGAGAAGGAGTCACCGGTGAGCATCTGACGACCCAACGGCCAGACCAACGGCTGAAAAAGAGAGAGGAAGTCGGCGCGATCCTTCTGCCACCGGTCATGCCCTCCACCGACGCCGGACGCCGACGAATCGAAGAGGAGAAGCTGGGGAGGAAAAGATGAAATCCGACGGCCACCGGCGGTGCTTGGTCTCGATCGAGCCCAGCCGAGTGTTCCCCAGGCTGAGGCGCACCGAACGGCGATGGTGAGACGTCGGGAACCGACTGGAAGACTCCGACACGACCAAAGGATGCCTGAATCTGTCGGCGGCTCAGTGAAGAAGGTTCTGCGCTGAACCGAATCGGACCAGTTCAGCCAAGGAGAAAATAGGAAAAAGAAAGAAAAAGAAAAAAAAGAAAATTTTTGGGATTTCACCAGACTTCGGGTAAGTCGATACAAGGTCAAAAGTGATCGATTTGATTTCTGATAAATTTATTTAAATTATATTTAATCAAAAAATTAACCCGAAATGAAATATACAAAATTATCCAGTTCAAGGATACATTTCGAACGGAAGCCCGATCGAACTTCGATTTATGTGCCATCACATAATCTCGGGTAAGAATAGCTCATTTACGATAATTTATGTGATTATTACGTATTTAAGATTTATTTTACGCATTTCGGATTAAATTCCGCATTTAGTGAATTATATTCGAAATTTTGAATTAACTGTCGTAAATGATATACGGGCTATCCAAAGAGCTTGGAATAAAGCCCAATGGGTATTGATAGGCACAATGAGTCGATAGACCCTGATGAAGGGAAATAATACGTGGAAAATGGGCTTAATACGGATTAAGGCCCAATTAAAGTATTTAGGCCCATTAAGAGTAAACGGGCACAAATAAGGGAAATAGACCGTATTTATGTGAAATACAGTAGAAAAAGTGTAATTAACCTGATAAATGGTTATATACAGAGATTATTGGAGGAGCAAATCGGACTGCTGAAACGAGCAGTGCAGAGAAAGTAAAATTTCTCGAGTGATTGCAGGTAAGGGACTTTTGTGAGTAGTTAGAGATACCTGCACATATTTTCGTCTGCTTTTACATTCAGTTAAAAACTCTGAGGGTCGGAGAAACTGAATAATAATTATTATGACCCGATAGTGGTAAATTATGATTTTACCCCTAGTTAGTCAAAAAGTTAACTTTTGTGAAAAGTTACAAAAAGCATGGAAACCACCATTTTGAGTGTTTTACTGCTGTTTAGCAGAAGCATAAATAGATGGGCTAAGGATTTTAAGGTTGATGTGAATTACGCACATTTTATAGTGCTAATTTTGATATTTTGTAAACCATCCCTTTTTAAAGAGCCATCTATCATATTATGTGAGAATGAATCGTGCTGGAGCACAGCTCGCACTGGATTTCATATATCTTCCACATATATTAGTGCTGGATTGTGATTCGCACTAGATTTCCATGACATGCAGGATAGAGTACTAGAGTTCTTACTCGTACTCAGTTTTATATGACATATGCTTGAGAGAGTGCTGGAGCGATTAGCTCGTACTCGAGTTTTCATGAGATGCATGACAGAGTGCTGGAGTGTTGCTCGTACTCGATTCTTCATGATTTATACATGACATAGTACTGGAGCTATTGCTCGTAGTTGATTTGATGATATTGTGCATAGCATGGTACTGGAGCTATTGCTCTTACTTGATTTAATACATGAACTATGCATTGACCTAGTTCCTGGAGGTTTACTCGTACTAGAGTTGAGTTTGTGATGTGAAACAGTGTTTGAGTGGAGTGTCGACTGTGAGTCGCGCTCAAAGACGCGCACTATATGTGATATATAATACATGTTGAAATCCATGCTTGATTCCTTGTGTAGACTGAGTGTCACACTATGTGAGAGGATATCTGCATGAGGATACTAGAGACGTGGTATGATATTCCATGGTTTGAGGGCTAAGACCTATGGCAGGCACCCTGACTGTGATGTAGGGTCCACGGAGTACGTTGTACCGTGCGAGTGGCATGGAGTACACTGTACCATGTGGTGTTGTGGAGTTGAGGAGGATATAGCTGGTGGTTGTGATGGACTGACCCCCTCCCGTTGCAGCAGTGATGCCCCGTACACCGAGATCTATGTTGCTTGGGATCACATGTCGGATATGATCATAGTCCAGGATACTATTTACATTTTCACCACAACGTCTCACATGATATAACACTTGATTAACTAATTTAAATTGAGGACAGACCTGAAGGATGGGTCGGACTCCGATTTTGTGATGTAAATGATTTAAATGCCATATTTATTGTGATTTAAATATACATGGCATGATTTATCTAAAGGCATGATTTATATAAAGATGTATTGTTTTGCATTACATGCCTACATTTGAGAAAGAAAGCATGATTTCTGTACATGGGATTTAATCTGTACAAGTATATATATATATATATTTAAAGACATGCTTTTAAAGTGAGTAAAGGAAATAATGTTTTCAAGGCATAGCATTATTTTGAGTAGATAGTGTAGATATCTACTTACTTGCCTGATCTCCTTACTGAGCGCGTTGTATGCTCACCCCCTTTCTTTACATCTCTCTACAAAGGATCAGCAGTAGAGCGACAGCTATTGAGGGATAGTGTTCCTGAGTCCACTACTATTTCCTATCGATCGATAGGTATACATATTCTGTACAGTTATGTATCTAAACATAGAAACAGCATAGTGATGTATACAATATATATTATGGGGAATGTATTTGTATTAGCTTTTATATAATCTCACATGTATTATAAAAGAAGTTACAGTCAGTAACAGTATATTGACATGTACGTATGATAATGGATGATGTGGTAAGTGAGGATTCTGACATCGAATCACAGCCCAACCATTGAAGAGAGGAAAGGTAAGTTAAAAATGTAAAAAATCTGTAATGGTTTTTGGTTAAGTCATGGATTGAGAACGGGTCCTGACAGAATGGTATCAGAGCCGAGGTTGGTTGGTTTGATGTGAGTCGTTGTTAGAAAATAGGAAAGTATACATCCCTATAGTACTGTGCTATGTTTAGATATAACTGTGTATACCAGATAGGAGACGAACTAATTCATGATTATGAATACAAGAACTTTGCCTATATGGCAAACACGCGTAGTGGTAGAGGTATGAGAGGTAGGGCTCGAGGACCGGGAGATAGGCCCGAGAGACGAGCTGCTACCGAACCATTACCTACGCATGAGACTCCAGGTGCTACTGAGGCACCCGAGTGTGCTGAGACACGTTTTACGAGATTAAAGCGTAGTCTTGAGATGATTATAGAGATGTTGGCAAAGACGGTGCCAGGTAGGCAGGGACAGGAGGCAGAAGCTGCGACAGGAGAGGCAGTTGCCCCTGATACACCTACACAGACAGCTCATGCACCGAGGACTATAGATACTCCTATACCTCCACCAGTTTTAGGTGGTAGTGGATTAGGGTACGGATGTGATCTACATCGGTTGCGAGAGTTCCAAAAATTTAGACCTCCATCTTTTAGTGGGGTCAAGGACCCTATAGCTGTCGAGGAGTGAGTAGCAGAGATAGAGAAGCTTTATGGATTCTTCGAGTGCATGACATCGGAGATGGTCACGTTTGCCGCGTTCCTACTGAAGGGAGCTGCAGAACATTGGTGGAAGTCCACTCGACCTATATTGAGAGCCCGACACACAGACATTAGTTGGGAGATATTTTAAGAGGCCTTTAGGAGGCAGTTTATACCCGATACCGCACAGCGAAAGCTACAAGTAGAGTTTTTGGGACTGAACTAGAGGAGTTTATTAGTGGACGAGTATGAGACTCGATTCCTATCCCTAGGAAGATATGACCCAGATACCATGTATAGTGAGGCCAGGAAGGTCCACAGGTTTATCGATGGGTTGAGACCAATTCTGCGGTCCAGGTTAGTTCCATTAGACATAGCTACCTTTGAGGAAACAGTGCGCAGGGCACAACTGTGTGAGCAAGATTACGAGAGGAATGCTTCTGAGTTCAGGAAGTTTAGCCGTAGCCGAGATATACAGAAAAAAAGGTCGGCTAGAGATTTCGATTATCGAGGAGGGAGGAAACTCTTAGGTAAGAGATCCCAGGTTGAGGAGACACAAGAGAGATTTGATAGACCTCCTGTTTATCCGACCGTGGGTCCAGCAAAGGGCATTGTCATAGAAGGACAGAGGCCTGCTACCAATCAGTGCAGAAGATGCGGTAGACAACATGGAGGTAGACCGTGTTCGCTCACTCTTATCGTATGTTTTCGATGTGGGAAACAGGGGCATATAGCTAGAACTTACCCAGAGATGGTTGATACTGAACCACTGAGGGGCAGAGAGCCGGATAGAGCTCCAACTGGTACGTCTGCTCAAAGAGGTAGAGCGACGGCAGAAGAAAAGGGGAAACAAGTGATGGGTTGAGGGCGAGTACATGCTTTGGACTGGGGGATAACTAATGCTTCATCGAAAGTGATACGAGGTAACATCCTGATTTATGATATTGAAGCATATGTTTTAATTGATCCTGGTGCCACACATTCTTTTGTATCGCCTTCATTTGCATGTAAATTAGTAAGACATGTAGAGCGTACACCATTATGTATGATGATGTTGATTAGTATGCCTATAAATAGTAGTCAAGTTGTAGAACATGCATTTAATGACTGCAAGTTGAGAGTAGGGGATAAGGAGATGACAGCCAATCTAATATTACTAAGTATGAGTGAATTTGATATAATATTTGGAATGGATTGACTATCTGCAAACTATGCTGTTTTAGATTGTTATGCTAAGACATTTATGTTTCCTAACCCTACTAGATATGTTGTAAAGTTTAATAAGAATAAATGAAAGGAGTAGTTATGATTATTACATGATTACTGATTTAGAAAAACCTTCAACATATCAAGGTTTCATTGCTGTGTGGTAGATATGGATAAGGTACATCCAGAGTTGTCAGATATTACTGTGGTCAGTGAGTACCCAGATATTTTTTCGGATGAATTGCCAGGGTTACCACCAGACAGAGAGATGGAGTTCTATATAGATTTGGTGCCTGGTACAGAGCCTATTTCGAGGCCACCATATCGTATAGCCTTGGTTGAGCTAGAGGAGCTCAAGAGACAGTTACAGGAACTGTTGGATAGGGGTTTTGTAGGACCGAGTGTTTCACCTTGGGGAGCACCGATTTTTTTGTGAGGAAGAAGGATGGGAGCCTCCAATTGTGTATAGATTACCGATTGTTGAATAAGGCCACCATCAAGAATAGATACCCCTTCCACGCATTGACGACTTACTAGATCAGCTTCAGGGTGCACAGGTCTTTTCCAAGATTGACCTGAGGTCTGGGTATCATCAGTTGAAGGTTCGGAGTGGAGATGTACCCAAGACAGCATTTCGTACCTGATATGGCCATTATGAGTTCTTGGTCATGCCATTCGGATTGAGGAATGCTCCAACTGCTTTCATGGCCTTAATGAACGATGTGTTCAAGCCATATTCAAACCAGTTTGTTATCGTCTTTATCGATGACATATTGGTGTATTCGAGATCCAAGAAGGAGCATGAGGAGCACCTCAGGATCGTGTTGCAGACTCTACGAGAGCAGGAGTTATATGCTAAACTCAGTAAGTGTGACTTTTGGTTGTCACAGATCTCGTATTTGGGACATGTTGTATCGAGAGATGGTGTATCAGTTGTTCCATCTAAGATAGAGGCTGTAGTTCAGTGGGAACAGCCGAGGACAGCCACCGAGATCAAGAGTTTTCTGGGTTTAGCTGGATACTATCGGAGATTCGTTGAGGGATTTTTTAAGTTGGCTGCTCCGTTGACACGTCTTACTCGAAAGTGTGTAGCATTCGTATGGAACGAGGATTGTGAGAAGAGTTTTGAGGAGTTGAAACATCGATTGACCACCACTCCAATTCTCATTATCCCTACCAGCTCAGGAGGATTTACAGTGTATATCGATGCTTCGCATCAGGAACTGGACTGTGTATTGATACAGGATGGGAAGGTAGTTGCTTATGGATTCAGACAGGTGAAGGATCATGAGAAGAACTATCCGACCCACGATTTGGAGCTAGCAGCAGTAGTGTTTATGTTGAAGGTATGGCGCCACTACTTATATGGCGAGAAGTTTCAGACATTTACCGACCACAAGAGCCTCAAGTATCTGTTCTCACGAAAAGAGCTGAACATGAGATAGAGAAGATGGCTAGAGCTTCTGAAGGACTACGATTGCGAGATACTTTATCATCCGGGTAAGGCTAACGTTGTACCCGACGCCTTGAGTAAGAAGAGCCTAGGGATGGTATCGTATATGATTGTTAGGGAATATGATTTGCTAGAGCAGTTTGCTAGCCTCAGTTTGGGAGTCGTGCCTTCTGACATGGATACAGGCTATGTGATAGCTAGTCTAGGCTTGGAGCCAGATCTGTTGGACAGGATTAGAGTGGCTCAGCAGACGAATCCATTTTGTATGGATGTGAGTAGTCAGATGCAGAAGGGCACAGTGACTAACTTTGAGTTGATTTCTGATGGACTACTGAGGTTCAGAGGTAGATTATGTGTTCCCGAGGATCCAGGACTCAAGAGATTGATATTAGCGGAAGCTCATTCATCGAGGTATACGTTACATTCGGGGAGTAATAAAATGTATCAGAACCTCCATAAGGTATACTGGTGGTCGTGTATGAAGAGAGATGTAGCAGATTTTATGGCAAAGTGTCTCGTATGTCAAGAGGTGAAGGTAGAGCATCAGAAACCTGTAAGGTTATCGCAGCCTCTACCTATACCGACATGGAAATAGGAGCATATCACCATAGATTTCGTGATGGGTTTACCGAGAACCCGCAGGAATCACGATACTATATGGGTGATCATCGATAGACTGACGAAGTCAGCCCACTTCCAAGCTATGAGAGCGACCGATACTCTGAGTTTATTAGCAGAGCTGTATGTACGCGAGGTAGTGAGGTTACACGGTGTACCAGTGAGCATAGTCTCTGATAGGGATTCCCGCTTCACTTCTCACTTTTGGGGACATTTTCAAGAAGCCATGGGAGCCCAGTTGAGTTTGAGCACTGCTTTCCATCCTCAGATAGATGGTCAGTCAGAGAGGACTATACAGACTCTGGAGGATATGTTGAGAGCATATGTGCTAGATTTTAGAGGCTCCTGGGATGATCACTTGCCACTAGCCGAGTTCGCCTACAACAAAGTTATCATTCGAGTATCGGGATGGCACTGTATGAGGCTTTATATGGTCGTAAATGTCGTTCCCCTATTGGATGGGAAGAAGTGGGTGACCGTAAGATTTTCGATCTTGACCTGGTTATGCAAGCATCTGAGGACGTCCACTTGATTGTAGAGAGACTGAGGACAGCTCAGAGTAGACAGAAGAGTTATGCTGATAGAAGACGTAGGCCACTAGAGTTTGCAGTTGGTGAATCAGTGTTTTTTAGAGTTTCTCCTTCTAAGGGCATAGCGGGATTTGGGAAGAGAGGAAAACTAAATCCTCGCTATATTGGACCCTTTAAGATACTTGATCGAGTGGGAGATAAGGCGTATAGGTTGGCATTGCCGCCAGACTTATCAGGTGTCCATAACGTCTTCCACATATCGATACTTCGAAAGTATCACCCGGATCCGACACATGTGATTAGTTATGAGCCTTTGGAGCTTCGAGAGGACATGTCATATGTTGAGAGACCGATTCGGATATTGGATAGGAAGGAGAAGGTATTGAGATCGAAGACCATCGGGCTAGTGAAGATTCTCTAGCAGCATCATACTTCAGAGGAGGCTACTTGGGAGCTGGAGAGTCTGATGCGAGAGAAGTACCCTCACCTATTTGATGACTGACTTGGTTCTAATTTGGAGGACCAAATTTTCTGAGTAGGGGAGGATTGTCAGACCCGTGTTTTCGATTTATGTATGTAGCTTGTTCCTTATGATTCCTATGTGTACGAACACTTTATTTCCTAGTTGAATCATAAGAAGAGTATTTACTATTATGCAATCCACTATTTAAGAAATTAAGAATGCATGTAAGCTATGTAAAAGCGAGATAAGGGTTAAGTTGATTCCCGAACGAGTGCAGGGGTAAAACGATCAAATGACTAAAATTCGGTATAATTTCGATAAGACAATTTCATTAAAAATATGAAATTGAGGAATCTTGATCAAAATCAAGAAAAATATTTAATTTCGAGTCCAATTGATTAAGATATAAATTTATTAGAATTTATCAAAATTTTTGCCTCGAAAAATGATCTCGAGAATAGTGAAAAAATATACCGAAAAGGTAAAATCAGACTGATAAATTTATTTATGGACTAAATGAATTTAATAGGATATTTTTAGATATTTTTGAGATATTTTTGGGATTTTTAGAGAGGAAACCGAGCAAGCCGACCCGAGGGAGAAGGAGTCACCAGCGAGCATCCGACGACCCAACGGCCAGACCAGCAACCGAAAAAGAGAGAGGAAGTCGGCACGATCCTTCTGCCATCGGTCACGCTCTCCACCGACATCAGACGCCAACGAATCGAAGAGGAGAAGCCGTGGAGGAAAAGATGAGATCCGACGGCCACCGGCGGTGCTTGGTCCCGATCGAGCCCAGCCGAGTGTTCCCTAGGCTGAGACGAGCCGAACGGTGGTGGTGAGACGTCGGGAACCGGTCAGAAGACGCCGACACGACCAAAGGATGCCTGAACCTGTCGGTGGCTCAGTGAAGAAGGTTCTGCGCTGAACCGGACCGGTTCAGCTAAGGAGAAAATGGGAAAAATAAGAAAAAAGAAAGAAAAGGAAAAAAAGAAAATTTTTGAGATTTCACCGGACTTCAGGTAAGTCGATACGAGGTCAAAAGTGACCGATTTGATTTTCGATAAATTTATTTAAATTATATTTAATCGAAAAATTGACCCGGAATGAAATATACAAAATTGTGCAGTTCAACGATAAATTTCGAACGAAAGTCCGATCGAACTTCGATTTGCGTACCATCACATAATCTCGGGTAAGAATAGCTCATTTACTACAATTTATGCGATTATTGCGTATTTAAAATTTATTTTACGCATTTCGGATTAAATTTCGCATTTAGTGAATTATATTCGAAATTTCGAATTAACTGTCGTAAATGATATACAGGCTATCCAAAGAGCTTGGAATAAAGCCCAATGGGTATTGATAGGCCCAATGAGTCAATAGACCCTGATGAAGGGAAATAATACGTGAAAATGGGCTTAATACGGATTAAGACCCAATTAAAGTATTTAGGCCCATTTAGAGTAAACGGGCACAAATAAGAGAAATAGACTGTATTTAATGTGAAATACAGTAGAAAAAGTGTAATTAACTTGATAAATGGTTATATACAGAGATAATTGGAGGAGCAAATCGGACTGCTGAAACGAGCAGCACAGAGATAGTAAAATTTCTCGAGTGATTTTAGGTAAAGGACTTTTCTAAGTAGTTAGAGATACCTGCACGTATTTTCGTCTGCTTTTACATTCACTTAAAAACTCTGAGGGTCAGAGAAAGTGAATAATAATTATTGTGACCCAATAGTGGCAAATTACAATTTTGCCCCTAGTTAGTCAAAAAGTCAACTTTTGTGAAAGTTGCAAAAAACATGGAAACCACCATTTTGAGTGTTTTACTGCTATTTAGCAGAAGAATAAATAGATGGGCTAAGGATTTTAAGGTTGATGTGTATTACGCACATTTTATAGTGCTAATTTTGATATTTTGTAAACCATCCCTTTTTAAAAAGCCATCTATCATATTATGTGAGAATGAATCGTGCTGGAGCAAAGCTCGCACTGGATTTCATATATTTTCCACTTATATTAGTGCTGGATTGTGATTCGCACTAGATTTCCATGACATGTATGATAGAGTACTGGAGTTCTTACTTGTACTCAGTTTTATATGACATATGCATGCGAGAGTGCTGAAGCAATTAGCTCGTACTCGAGTTTTCATGAGATGTATGACAGAGTGCTGGAGCGTTACTCGTACTCGATTCTTCATGACTTATACATGACATAGTACTGGAGCTATTGCTTGTACTTGATTTGATGATATTGTGCATAGCATGGTACTGGAGCTATTGCTCGTACTTGATTTAATACATGAACTATGCATTGACCTAGTTGCTGGAGGTTTACTCACACTAGAGTTCAGTTTGTGATGTGAAACAGTGTTTGAGTGGAGTGTCGATTGTGAGTCACGCTCAAAGGCGCGCACTGTATGTGATATATAATACATGTTGAAATCCATGCTTGATTCCTTGTGTAGACTGAGTGTCACACTATGTGAGAGGATATCCGCATGAGAATACTAGAGACGTGGTATGATATTTCATGGTTTGAGGGCTAAGACCTATGGCAGGCTCCCTGACTGTGATGTAGGGTCCACGGAGTACGTTGTACCGTGCGAGTGGCATGGAGTACATTGTACCATGTGGTGTTGTGGAGTTGAGGAGGATATAGCTGGCGGTTGTGATGGACTAACCCCCTCCTGTTGCAGCAGTGATGCCCCGCATACCGAGATCTGTGTTGCTTGGGATCACATGTCGGATATGATCATAGTCCAGGATACTATTTATATTTTCACCACAGAGTCTCACATGATATATCACTTGATTGACTGATTTAAATTGCGGACAGACCTGAGGGAT
Source organism: Firmiana major (assembly GCA_033439115.1). NCBI lineage: Eukaryota > Viridiplantae > Streptophyta > Magnoliopsida > Malvales > Malvaceae > Firmiana > Firmiana major. Next base: position 8,188,028 of record CM065912.1, read on the forward strand.
GGGTCGGACTTCGATTTTGTGATGTGAATGATTTAAATGCCATATTTATTGTGATTTAAATATACATGGCATGATTTATCTAAAGGCATGATTTATATATAGATGCATTATTTTGCACTATATGCCTACATTTGAGAAAGAAAGCATGATTTCTGTACATGGGATTTAATCTGTACAAGTATACATATATATATATATAAAGACATGCTTTTAAAGTGAGTAAAGGAAATAATGTTTTCAAGGCATAGCATTATTTTGAGTAGATAGTGTAGATATCTACTTGCTTACCTGATTTCCTTACTGAGCGCGTTGTATGCTCACCCCCTTTCTTTACATCTCTCTACAGAGCATCAGCAGTAGAGCGAGAGCTATTGAGGGATAGTGTTCCTGAGTCCACTGCTATTTCCTATCGATGGACAGGTATACATATTCTGTACGGTTATTTATATAAACATAGAAACAGCACAGTGATTTATACGATATATATTATGGGGAATGTATTTGTATTAGCTTTTATATAATCTAACATGTATTATAAAAACAGTTACAGTCAGTAACAATATATTGACATGTACGTATGATAATGGATGATGTGGTAAGCGAGGATTCTGACATCGAATCACAGCCTAACCATTGAAGAGAGGAAAAGTAAGTTAAAATTACGAAAAATTTGTAGTGGTTTTTGGTCAAGTCATGGATTGAGAATGGGTCCTGACATTGTCTCACTAAGTCGGGAGCAAATATCAGTCGGTCACCAACCTCTTCCCATCCAATAAGGGAACGACATCTACAGCCATATAAAGCCTCATACGGTGCCATCCTAATACTCGAATGATAACTATTATTATAGGTGAACTCTACAAGTGAAAAATGGTCATCCCAGAAGCCTCCAAAATCCAATGCACATGCTCTAACATATCCTCCAGGGTCTATATAGTCATCTCTGACTGACCATCTATCTGAGGATGGAACGCTGTGCTAAAACACAGTTGGGTCCCCATCGCTTCCTAAAAGTGTTCCCAAAAGTGGGAAGTGAAGCGGGCATCCCGATCAGAAACAACGCTCACTAGAACACCATGCAGCCTCACTATCTCACGCATATATAGTTTCGCCAATGTACTCAAAGTATCGGTGGCTCTCATAGCTAGGACGTGTGCCGACTTCGTCAATCTATCCATTATTACCCAAATCACATCTTGATTCCTGCGGGTCCTCAGTAAACCTATCATGAAGTCCATAGTGATTTGCTTCCATTTCCAAGTCAGTATAGATAGAGGTTGTAATAGCCTTGTAGGCTTCTGACGCTTAACCTTCACCTGCTGACATACGAGACACTTTGCCACAAATTCAACTACATCTCTTTTCATCCTTGACCACCAATACACACTCCGAAGGTTCTGATACATCTTGTTACTTTCGGGATGCAGTGTATACTTCGTCGAATGAGCCTCAGATAAAATCAACCTCCTGATCTTTGGATCATTGGAAACACATATCCTACCCTTGAACCTCAACAAACCATCTAAACTCAAATCAAAATCAATATTTGTACCCCTCTGTATCTGCCCGATAATATCACTACACTGTTGATTAATCTGTTGAGCTTACCGAAAATGATCTACAAGATTCGATTCCAATCGCAGGCTAGCTACCACCATACAACCACTATCAATATTAGGCGAGGTCACATCCAAACTGAGGCTTGCAAACTATTCCAACAACTCGTGTTCCTTGATCATCATGTGCGAAACCAACTTGAAGTTCTTCCTACTCAGTGCATCAGCTACCACATTCACTTTACCCTGGTGGTACATGATCTCACAATCGTAGTCCTTCAGAAGCTCAAGCCATCTCTTCTGTCTCATGTTAAACTCTTTCTGTGAGAATAGATACTTGAGGCTCTTGTGGTCTGTAAATACTTAGAATTTCCCACCATAAAGATATTTTTATGGTACCATATTTTCAAAGCAAATACCACAGCCGTCAATTCTAAATCGTGGGTCAGGTAATTCCTCTCGTGATCTTTCATTTGTCTAGATCCACAGGAGACTACCTTCCCATCTTACATCAGTACACAACCCATTCCTTGGTGTGATGCATCCGTATATACAGAAAAATCTCCTAAGCTAGTAGGAATGGTGAGAATTGGAGCTATAGTCAATCTCTGCTTCAACTCCTGAAAACTCTTCTCACATTTATCGTCCCACACAAATTTAACATTCTTTCTTATGAGAAATGTCAATGGAGCAGCTAATCTTCAGAATCCCTCCACAAACCATCGATAATATCCCACTAAACCCAAGAAACTCCTGATCTCTGTGATTGCCTGGGGTCTCTGCCATTAAACTACTGCTTCAATCTTGGATGGGTCTATCGACACACCATCCTTCGATACTATATGACCCAGAAAAGAGATATGCTCAAGCCAAAAATCATACTTACTGAGTTTAGCGTATAACTTCTTCTCTCGGAGGGTCCGTAGCTGTGAGATATGAGAATTTTACACATATCTAATTATGTAATGTGAACATGAAGTGTAATTTATTGAGCTGAATGTAATGTACTCATACATTGAGGTGGTATGGAATGAATTTTTAAATGAAGAATGAGATTTTATGTTAAGTGTTTAACCAAAGTGCGAAACTATGAGGCCAGATCGATCTTGGAGAAGAGAGGATCGATCTGGTAGGCTAAAATGACAAGGAAAGAGGAAATTAAGTGAGCAAATCGATCTCCAATAGAAGAAGATCGATCTCCTTACGATTCTGTAATGAAGAGATTGATCTCCTGAGGAAAGAATCGATCTCATGAAGCATTCTGTAAGGAGCAGATCGATCTCATGAAGCATTCTGTAAACAGAAGATCGATCTCCTCAAGGAGCATATCAATCTCATAAAACCATTAAGAGATCGATCTCACCCCATGACAGATCGATCTCCTAGGCATAAAATTACCCCAAAACGTTCCTAAATTCAAACGTAGATCGATCTCATCAAGGAATAGATTGATCTCCTACCCTCCATCTATAAAAGGACCCCTGTATTTTCCTGCATTTCATCTTTTTTCTCTCTTCCAAACCTCTATTTTTGTCGAACCCTAGCTTTCTCTCTCTTTCAAAGCCTCCATTTCCATCCAAATCGAAGGTTATTTGTTCCTTGTCCAAAGGAGAACAACATACTTGGAAATCGAAAGATGGATTGAATTGAGGCAAGAGTTGAGTACTCCACAAGTTGGGTAAAATTTCTAAACTTCGATCTTGGATTTTGAAGTGATTTTTGGTGATTGTGAGCATGGGCATTGTGATGAAATAGCTAGGAAATGATTAGAGATTTATGAAATTATGATTTTGTTGGAGTAAAGATAACGTTAGGCAATTTGTGGTAATTTGGGATTTTTTTACTATAAATTTGGAATCGAGGCAATGAGGTGAATTTAGCATGGAATATGGTAAGAGAAATGTAAGATTTGAGTTGTAGTGGAAGAGAATGTGGATTGTGACAGAAGTATGAGATAAAAAAAATATGAGCAAATGTGTGCTCGATGATGAAATTAAGATGAATTATTGATGTTTTAACATCATTTGGACAGCCCGAGAGTTCTAGAGAGGAATGCGAGGCTAGTCTGTGATACGGGGAAATGATTGCACTATACAAGGTACAACGAGGTAAGGAAAAACTTATGTTAGGTTAATAAATTTTGAAATGACAAAACAGTTATTCAATAATGGATATTATAAATCAAGAAATGTTTAAAACATGTTAAGAGGTTAATTAGAATATATTGAGATACAAGTCATTGCCAAAAACTGGGTGTTAAAGGTTGAGAGATCGATCTCATGAGATGAAAGATCGATCTCCTGGGTTTTCAAGTATGAGAGATCGATCTCATGAGAATATGAGATCGATCTGATTAAGGGTCAAAGACTTAAAAAACATGTATGGGATGTTAAGAAAGAAGAGATCGATTTCTAAGGGTTATGAGATCGATCTTTGACTTACAGAATTTCTATGAGATCGATCTAGTCTGGGAAGGGATCGATCTCCTCTAAGGCAAAGGTTAAAGGTCTTAGATCGATCTGTAGATCGATCTATGTTCAAACAGAGAGTTTATGAGATCGATCTCATATGGATAGAGATCGATCTCCTCAAAGACAGAGAGTTTAGGAGATCGATCTAGGGTGATTAGAGATCGATCTCCCCTCTACGAGAATGCTTACTAGATCGATCTGGAGATCGATCTTATTTCAAATAGAAAGTCTATGAGATCGATCTGATAGTTCGACAGATTAATCTTCACTAACATTTTACAAATTATAAGATCGATCTCTATTAATATGAGATCGATCTCCTTGCTTTGAGTTGCGTTGTAATTACAGGCATTTGACTTAGAAGATCGATCTGGTACTCTACTAGAGGTTCCCAACGGCTCTCTCTGTAAATTCTTCAATGGAAAAAACTGCATTAAATGCTTCACTTACCATCCTGCTGTATAAAACCAAGCATTGAAGACACTGGGCACAGAAGAGAAAGAGCTGAAAATTTTGAACATTCTCAAGAGATCATTCCTCAACAATCCCTTTGTCTTCAACATCATATTTATTGTATTGTCTTAAATAGCTTGAGTGAAAGTTATTCTTCCTACCCACAAAAGAGAGTTCTTATTTGTATTCACTCTTAATCCAAAAGAAAATAGGAGAGTTCCTCTGTGAGAGAATTGTGCAAGAGGTGAATATATATCTTTGTAAAAAATGGTAGAGAGGTTATTCCTTAACCTTAAAAAGGAGGCTGTATCAACTATTGTGATAATGAAAGAAAACTCTTGACAAGAAGGTCAAGAAGAGAGGACGTAGGCAAGCGATTGGCCGAACCTTTATAAATTGCTGAGTTTGTTGTTTCTCTCTCTTATCTCCTTTACTTTACTGCAATATTGTCTATTGCTTATTGTTTGATTACTTACAATTAAGTTTAAAAGAGCTTAAATTTAGCAATTAGACTAGAAAACCGATTCACCCACTCTCGGTTGAGCCAACAATTGGTATCAGAGCTAGGACTCTTTGATCATTAAGGAATAACTTCCTAAGAGTTAAAACGCTCTAATAGCTCATAGTAATGTAGCAACAAGTCTAGTAGGAGAGGGACACTCTACAGTTAGGCCTCCCATATTCAATGGTGAACATTATGCATATTGGAAAACTAGAATGATGCTTTTCATTCAAGCTAATGATTATGAGGTATGGAGGATTATTACTAAAGGTCCTCAAATCCCAACTAAGAAGGTAAAAGGAACAGATATCCCAAAAGAAGAAGATGAGTGGGATTCTAATGATATAAAATGTGCTCAGTTAAATGCAAAGGCCATGCACACCTTATTTTGTGCATTAGGGCCCAATGAGTATAATAGTCTCCGGTTGTGATAATGCCAAACAAATTTGGAATAAATTGGTAATTACACATGAAGGGACAACTCAAGTCAATGAGACTAAGGTAGGAATGCTCACTCATGACTATGAGTTATTTAGGATGAAAGAATGAGAGTCAATTAGTGACATGTTCACTAGATTTACTGATGTAATAAATGGACTAAAGTCTTTAGGTAAAATCTACTTCAATATAGAAATGGTGAAGAAAATCCTGAATAACTTACCAAAATCTTGGGAAGCTAAGGTAACAACAATTGAAGAGTCCAAGGACCCCTACACACTATCGTTAGATGAATTGATAGGGTCATTGCTCACATATGAAATGAAATTAAGGAGAAATGAAGAGCCACCCAAGAAAGTAGGAGTAGCTCTAAAATCCACCACTCAAGAGGATTTGAAAGAAGATAAAAATGAGAGTGGTAAGGAAGAAGATTTTGAAATGGCAATGTTTGCCAATAGATTTAATAAACTTATGAGAATGAGAGCAAATGGTGGTGGTAGGAGAAACTAAAAGAAAGAAAAAGAAGAATTAGGTAGAAAAGATACTATTGTTTGCTATGAATGCAAAAAACCTGGACACATTAAATTTAACTGTCCTCTTCTAAAAAGATCAAGTGATAGGAATCACAAAAAGAAGGCGATGATGGCAACATGGAGTGATAGTGACAGCTGCGATGATTATTCAAATGAAGATATTGCCAATCGATGCTTCATGTCACTTGAAGATGAGAAAGTAACTTCTAATCCTAATGAGTATCCTTTTAACGAATTACAAGATGCATTTGATGATCTTGCAATAGAATATGAGTGCATGAATTTGAAGTACAAAAAATTAATTTCTAAACTAAAGAAAGAAAATGAATTAATCCTAAATGATAAAATGGAATGTGAAAAGAAATTAGAAAGTACAAATCTAGAAATCCATGACCTAAAGGAAAAGAATAGTAACTTACATAATTCTTTTACTAGATTTTACATGGATCAACAAAAACTAGATCACATGCTAGAGACTCAAAGGGCTTTCTTTGATAGAAATGGGTTAGGATATGATGTCAAAAGTAGAGAAACTCATCTAAAAAATTTCTTATCTAGAAAGAATATGCATAAATCCTCTACTACTTGCTCACATTGTAATAAAAAGGGACATACATCATATAGATGCAATGTGAATATGACCACATTTAGAGGAAGGATAGTTAGAAGAGTATGGGTCCCAAAAGATGTGGTTAATTCAAAAGATATTGATGTAATATTAAAATTGATCCCAAAAGGATTAAAAATTCTACTCACTAACTCTAAAGGACCCAAGAAAATTTGGGTACCTAAAACAAAAGTTTGAATGTTAATTGTAGGTGGTTGAGCATTGCTACAAGGCAAAAACAAAGGAAGCTTGGTACTTGGATAGTGGATGCTTAAGACACATGACCGGTGATAGAAGCCACTTCAACTCATTCAAATCAAAAGTTGGTGGAGAAGTCACATTTGGGGACAACTCCAAAGGCCAAGTTGAAGGAAGTGGATCAATTGGTAATAACTATTTCTCATTAGAAAAGGTTTTACTTATTAGAGGACTAAAACATAATTTGCTAAGCATTAGTCAACTTTGTGACAAAGGTTACAAAGTAATTTTTGATTGCTTGAATTGCCATGTAATAGATCCTAAATCAAATAAAGTTCTTTTTCTAGGACATAGACAAGGTAGCATATACATTGTTTATCTAAATGAACTTAGAAATGAAAATGTATGCCTTATGGTAGATAAAGAAAAAGAACCTTGGTTGTGGCATAGAAGACTAGGTCATGCTAGCATGCATGTAATATCTAAGCTAGCTAGAAAAGATCTTGTAGTAGGATTACCTAAATTGTCCTTTGACTATGACAAAATTTGTGAAGCTTGTGTCAAGGGAAAACATAAAAGGATATCATTTAAACCTAAAAATAGTGTGTCAACCACTAGACCCCTTCAACTACTTCACCTAGATCTATTTGGACCAATTAGAACTACAAGCCTAGGTGGAAAACATTATGGGTTTATGATTGTAGATGATTTTACTAGATTTACTTGGGTATTTTTCTTAAGAGTAAAGAATGAAGCTTTAGAAAAATTCATTATCTATTCAAAAGTAGCCCAAAAGGAAAAAGGTTACACTATAACTAGTATTAGAAGTGATCATGGCAAGGAATTTGAAAATATTGGTTTTGATGAATATTACAATGATCGAGGAATTAGTCATAATTTTTCAGCCCCTAGGACACCACAACAAAATGGAGTAGTTGAGAGAAGAAATAGAACATTAGAAGAAATGGCTAGAATAATGTTTTGTGAAAATAATTTACCCAAATTTTTTTAGGTTGAAGCCATAAACACCTCATGCTACATCATAAATAGAGCCACGATTAGACCAATCTTAAAGAAAACCCCTTATGAGCTTTATAAGGAAAAGAAGCCAAATATTAGCTATTTTCACCCTTTTGGTTGTAGATACTTTGTCTTAAATAATGGGAAAGACAACTTAGGAAAATTTGATGCCAAGAGTGATGAAAGAATCTTTTTAGGCTATTCTTTGAATTCAAAGGCATATAGACTGTATAACAAAAGTACCTTGATGGTAGAAGAGTCAATACATGTAATATTTGATGAATCAAATGATGCATCCAAAGGTTTTACCAATGATGAGGATATTGAAATATTTGGTGATTCTTTGAAGGAATCCTCAAGAATTGAAGATAACCTACTAGAAAATCTTGACATTAATAAAAAGGAAGAAGATGAAGAATAACTACAAATACTAGAAAGAGAATCTAGAGCACCAAGAGAACTAGGATATATCAAAGATTGTGAAATTGTAGGTGATCCAGGTCTTGGAGTTAGAACAAGGTCCTCTCTAAGAAATGTATGTCAATATATAGCCTTTCTATCTCAAATTGAACCAAAGAATGTCAATGAAGTTTTAGATGATAATAATTCATTTTTAGCCATACAAGAAGAACTAAATCAATTTGAAAGAAGTAAAGTATGGAATTTAGTCCCTAGACCTAGTGATCATTCTATAATTGAAACTAAATAGATTTTCAAGAACAAGATGGATGAAAATAGTGTGATCATAAGAAATAAGGCTAGGCTAGTTGCACAAGGTTATAGGCAAGAGGAATGAATAGACTATGATGAAACATATGCACCAGTAGCTAGATTAGAAGCAATAAGGATGCTACTTGCTTTTGCATGGTACAAAAATTTAAAATTATATCAAATGGATGTAAAGAGTGCATTTCTAAATGGTTTCATCAATGAGGAAGTTTATGTAGAGCAACACCCCGATTTTGAAAGTCTTGAATTTCCTGAACATGTTTACAAACTTTCTAATGCACTTTACGGTTTGAAACAAGCTCCTAGAGTCTGGTATGAAAGACTTTCAAAGTTCTTGATAGAAAAGGGATTTTCAAGAGGAAATGTAGATACAACCTTGTTTATCAAAAATAAGAATAAAGATTTACTAGTTGTTCAAGTATATGTAGATGACATCATTTTTGGATCAACTAATGAATCTTTATGTCAAGAGTTTGCTAAGATCATGCAAGGTGAATTTGAAATGAGCATGATGGGAGAGCTCACCTATTTCCTGGGACTTCAAGTGAAGCAAACTAAGGATGGAACCTTCATCAATCAAGCTAAATACACCAAAGATTTGATCAAACGATTTGGAATGGATAACTGTAAACCTCAAGCAACTCCAATGGGCACCAACATCAAGCTTGATAAAGATGAAAGTGGTAAGTGTGTAGATACTAAGCTATATAGGTCTATGATTGGTTCATTGCTTTATCTTACTACAAGTAGACCTGATATTTTGTTTAGTGTATGTTTATGTGCTAGATTTCAATCCTCTCCTAGAGAATCACACTTACTAGCTACAAGAAGAATTTTTAGGTACCTTAAAGACACACCCTCATTAGGACTTTGGTACCCTAAAGATTCCACCTTTGCTCTTCATGCATATTCTGATACAGATTTTGGAGGTTGTAAAATAGATAGAAAAAGCACTTCAGGAACATGCCAATTCTTAGGGAATAGATTAATATCATGGTTCTCTAAGAAATAAAATAGTGTAGCACAATCCACAACTGAGGCAGAATAAATAGCAGCTGGTAGTTGTAGTGCACAAGTGTTGTGGATTAAGCAACAAATGAGAGATTATGGTGTAGACATGAAGCAAGTTTCTATCAAATGTGATAATACCAGTGCCATTAATCTCTCTAAAAATCAATCCAACACTCTAGAACTAAACATATTGAGATTAGGCATCATTTCCCTAGAGATCATGTACAAAAAGGAGATATAGTTCTAGAATATATTGATACATTGCATCAAACAGCTGACATTTTCACCAAACCTCTTGATAGAAATAGATTTTGTGTTCTTAGAGGTGAATTAGGACTTATGTATGCTCCTTACGGATTATTGCCGTCAAAACTTTGATTTCAAACTTATTTTTAATTGATTTTACAACTCATTTTCTGGGCAAAGAGTAAGAGAGATCAATCTCCTCACAATATAGATCGATCTAGTATGCTCCAAATTGGCCTAAAGCAGTAAGGTTCAGCTAAGCAGATCGATCTTCTATCCCATAAGATCGATCTCCTTAAGCTTCTGTATTTTACAGATCGATCTCTACATTTGGCAAATCGATCTTCTTGAGCTTCTGTATTTTATAGATCGATCTGATAAAACAACAGATCGATCTCCTTAAGTAGAAGATCGATCTGGTACCTCGACAAATTGATCTCCTTAGTCCTGGGCTATATATACTGCTTCAAAATCCCCAAATTTCAAAAATTCCAAATTCAAAATCCCTAACCCTCGTCACACACCCTCTTTCGATTTCTCTCAACAGATCGATCTCTGGTAAGGTATTAGTCAAATCTACTCCATTACTCGTCATTTTAGAACCTACATTGTTGATTTTTTGTCAAAAATTTCCTAGTTTCGTAGATTAATCATTAATAGGGTTTCTAGTGAACTATTCCATTGCTTAGGACGTTGCTTAGAACCATATTAGGCTATCCTTGACTGATTTGATAATACCTCGCATTAAGAGAGCTGGCAACAAAGAGTCCAGACCCTCCTCTTCACAGCTACCCAATGTCTCTTCATCTTCTATCACAACCTTCAGCAGGTGTTTTCAAACACCTGCAAAAAGGAAGAGATATGAAGAATACTTTTCTACAATGCCCATTAAACACTGAAGGACTATTGATTTTTCGTTCCTTTCTCACATTGACTTTCCTTATTTGACAAAAATAGAAGAATCTGGTTGGCTTCCATTTCTCAAAATAAACACCCCTACTCCTCCGAACATTATTAGGGCATTTTTCTCAAACGCAGAGCTTATCTATGACCCTAACGACACCTGTAAAATTCTAGGTTTTAAAACCTTCGTCATGGCCAAAACGATTTCCGTCAACACCAACATATTAGCCCAAGTGTTTGGAATTGAAGATGATGATTTGTCTGATGAGGAAGAGGAAGCACTACCTGAATTTAACCTACCCGGAGACAAGGCTAGTGACCTACCCATGCACTCTAGGTTACTACACCTAATCATATCTTGGAACCTTCGACCTTTTGGTACCCGATATTCTACAGTTAGAAAACTAGACCGTTTTTGGCTCCATCATCTTCATACCTCTCAAAACCAAAAATCGAACCTAGTCCACTTCATCTACGAGGACTGGCTAAAAATCGTGCGGGGTTAAGCCTCAACAATAGTCTTCCCTCAACCCCTTGCATTCTTGCTACAAAAACTCAGGGTTGACTATTCTTGTGAGACTGGTGAAGTGCCATATGCAAAAAGCGTTCTGAATATCAGCACTCTTCGTCATATGGGGTACTACAAAGACTTCCACGGTCAGTGGCGGAAGAAAAGCGAAATTCCTCACGAGGCAGCCATTGAAGAGGACATTCCAGCTGAGCCTATAGCACCGTCCACTGAGGTTCCTCCTACGTCTGCTACTCAGTCTACTGCACCAGCTGATGCCGTTATGTCCATGATAATGGATTTTCAGCAACACTTTGATACAACGATGGAGACGTTTGTACAACGGTTCACACGTTTTGAGAAACGTCTTGACACAATTGAGGTAGCGCAGCAAGCTATGTACGATGAGCTTCAAACCACTCGCGTTCGAGTTGAGGACATTGCTGATTGTTTTCCTTCACCATCCTCTTAGGAAATGATTTTTCTTTGCTATGCTTTGAACTATGTTTTTATGTTGTATGAACATTTATATTTTGAAATGACAGAATTATGATTCAGTTTTATGCTTCATAGTTTGTTGATATATGCTTTGTGATATTAATATGACAAAAAGGGGGAGAAGAGAACATATTAAGGGGAGCATAAATTAAGGGGGAGTTCTTGAACTAAGGGGGAGTTCTTGAATTAAAGGGGAGTTTTTTGAAATTGGAAAATTGGATGCATATGTAAAGGGGGAGATTAAACATGTTTATAAACTTAGTCTATTGAATAAGTTTTGTCATATCAAAAATGGGGAGATTGTTAGGTTAATATATTTTGAAATGACAAAACAGTAATTCAATAATGGATATTATAAATCAAGAAATGTTTAAAACATGTTAAGAGGTTAATTAGAATATATTGAGGTACAAGTCATTGCTAGAAACTTGGTGTTAAAGGTTGAGAGGTCGATCTCATGAGAATATGAGATCGATCTGATTAAGGGTCAAAGACTTAAAGAACATGTATGGGATGTTAAGAGAGAAGAGATCGATCTATAAGGGTTATGAGATCGATCTTTGACTTACAAAATGCCTATGAGATCGATCTGATCTGGGAAGAGATCGATCTCCTCTAAGGCAAAGGTTAAAGGTCTTAGATCGATCTGTAGATCAATCTATGTTCAAACAGAGAGTTTATGAGATCGATCTCATATGAATAGAGATCGATCTTCTCAAGGACAAAGAGTTTAGGAGATCGATCTAGGGTGATTAGAGATCGATCTCCCCTCTACGAGAATGCTTACTAGATCGATCTGGAGATCGATCTTAGGGACCGTTTGGTATGAGTAGAGTAATCACTTTACACTGCAATTTAATTGGGCACAAAGTGATTACAACGTTTGTTATCAAGAAAGTTGGATGTAAAGTGATTGCAACTACAATCACTTTATATCCAAAAGCTGTAAAGTGATTGCAGTCTAAGTAGGCTGTAATCACTTTGCGACCTTAGCTGTAAAGTTAATTTTACCCAATTTTACCCAAATTACCCTTTTATAAAAAACACAAAAATACTTTCATGGATGTTATAGGTAATTATCATACATAAACTGCAATCACTTTACATCCAAAAGCTGCAAAGTGATTGCAGTCCAAGTAGGCTGTAATCACTTTGCGGTCTTGGCTATAAAGTTAATTTTACCCAATTTTACCCAAATTACCCTTTTATAAAAAACACAAAAATACTTTCATGGATGTTATAGGTAATTATCATACATAAAAAATATTTTATAAGGACTAAAATAAATTATTATGAAATTCATTAAAAATAATAGATGAATTAAAATTTAAATTAATAATACATGAATTTGTAAATTAATAAATGAATTTGTAATAATTTACTAATTAAAATTTAAATTAATAATCATGAAAATTTAGAATTAAAAATAATGAGCAATATTAATAATATAATTTTATATCATTTACATTTTCATTTTAATTAATTTTTTCATTGCATTAAAATTGTTTTTTTATAGTTATGGGTATTTTAGGAATTTGACACAACTTTCCTAGCAAAGTGAGTGCATACCAAATGCTGTAAAGTTACTTTCCCTACAATTTAAACATAACTTTCCATTGCATACCAAACGCTGCAAAGTTACTTTCCCTGTAATCACTTTCCCAACAATCACTTTGCGCTGCAATCACTTTCCCTCTAAGATACCAAACGACCCCTTACTTTAAACAGAGAGTTTATGAGATCGATCTGATAGTTCGACAGATCGATCTTCACTAACATTTTACAAATTATAATATCGATCTCTAGAAATATGAGATCAATCTCCTTGCTTTGAGTTGCTTTGTAATTGCAAGCATTTGAACTAGAAGATCGATCTGGTCATGATGGAAGATCGATCTGGTACTCTACTGGAGGTTCCCAACGGCTCTCTCTGTAAATTCTTCAACGGGAAAAACTGCATTAAATGCTTTACCTACCATCCTACTGTATGAAACCAAGCATTGAAGACACTGGGCACAGAAGAGAAAGAGCTAAAAATTCTGAATATTCTCAAGAGATCATTCCTCAACAATCCCTTTGTCTTCAACATCATATTTATTGTATTGTCTTAAATAGCTTGAGTGAAAGTTATTCTTCCTACCCACAAAAGAGAGTTCTTATTTGTATTTACTCTTAATCCAAAAGAAAAGAGGAGAGTTCCTCTGTGAGAGAATTGTGTCAGAGGTGAATATATATCTTTGTAAAAAGGGGTAGAGAAGTTATTCCTTAACCTTAAAAAGGAAGTTGTATCAACTATTATGATAGTAAAAGAAAACTCTTGACAAGAAGGTTAAGAAGAGAGGACGTAGGCAAGCGATTGGTCGAACCTCTATAAATTGTTGAGTTTGCTATTTCTCTCTCTTATCTCCTTTACTTTACTGCACTATTGTCTATTGCTTATTGTTTCATTACTTGCAATTGAGTTTAAAAGAGCTTAAATTTAGAATTTAGACTAGAAAATCGATTCACCCCCCCTCGGTTGAGCCAACAACGTAAACTCATTTGTCCGTGTGAGTTGTGACAATATTGTAGCATGAATTGTGATTTGGGAAAACAAGCATGTTTTATAAGTTGTGAATGAGTGTTGCACATGATTTTATAGCCGGTTGGGGCCCAATTTTTATTGAGTTGAAAACAAATGTGAAATTGTTTTACAACTGTTTTAAGTTTGAAACGTGAAAAGAGATTTGGGCTCTACGTTAAGGCGTAGTTAGATTTGAGAAATGTATGCGTGGTTTTGCCGGTTGGAACTCGGTTTTAACATATTTTGTGTAGAGTACACAAATGTTTTAAATGAGATTTATGAGAGAAAACCATTATGAGTTCTACGTGAAGGCAAAACGTTTTATATGATAATGGCTAATGATTGAGACTTAGGCGTGTCATGTCGAATACACATCAGGCATTGCTTTGGTAGCATGTAAGGTCGATATTTTTCCCCGCTTTGGTAGCGCTGGGAGGCATTGGTTTGGTAGCGTTGGGAGGTATTGCTTTGGTAGCATGAAAGGCCGATATTTTTCCCCCGCTTTGGTAGCGCTGGGAGGTATTACTTTGGTAGCATGAAAGGCCGATATTTTTCCCCCGCTTTGGTAGCTCTGGGAGGCATTGCTTTAGTAGCATGAAGGCCGATATTTTTCCCTGCTTTGGTAGCGCTGGGAGACATTGCTTTGGTAGCATGTAAGATCGATAGTGTACATGAGGAGAGGCATTGCTTTGGTAGCATGTAAGGTCGAGCCTTGTTTTGGTAGCGTGTAAGTCCAATATACCATGTACACGACCATATTGTCGACATTCCCTCTTTTGAGGATGCTTGGGATGCGCACCCAGAAGAGATTATTTTGATGTGCCATGACGAACTTTATATGAGTTTTCTTGCCTAGTCTCCTTTTTATACACATGAGTTTGTGTTTTATGGCTGTGCCATGTGCTTTACTATTGAGGTGATTTTTATCATGTTTTATGAGAAAAGCCATTATCGCATACTGATTTCCACATGCTTGTAATTGTAATTGTAATTATACTTTGTACTGAGTTATGTACTCTCATGTTTTACATGATTTTAGAGAATGAGATGATAATGATGTTTTATTGAGTCATGCTACACTTTTATCGAGTTTTCAACTACAAAACATATGATTGTGCTGTGCAAATCATTAATTGTAATGAGTCCCTTACCCCCTTACAGAGCGATTTAGAAGCTCCCCCTGTTTTATCTTCCCCCCAGATTTCTTCAAGTGAAGAGAGTTCCCTGCGACGTATGAATTAGTGGCTAGTGAAGGATTTGAGCTCCAGGCTACATATTGTACTTGAGGTACATTTTAATATTTCATGTATCCAGACTAGAGTTGTATTTACAGACACTTGATGTACAATGATGTATGGGATGTATTAGGATTAATTAACCTTGAATGAGTCATGTATATGGTATGATATATAATTATGAGATCCTGAGGTCAAAAATTATAAATTATGTATGATGATGTATGAAACTGAACAGGAATGCACCCTTAATTTGTGAATGGATGGGAAAAAGTTTTAAATTTGCCCTATTTTTTTGCACTTTTGGGGCGTCACAGTAGCACTATCCTTAGGTGTTGTTCATGTTCCTCTCTAGATCTCGAATACACCAGGATATCATCTATGAACATGATCACAAACCTATCCAAATACTGGTGAAATACCTCATTCATCAACGAGATAAAAGCTACAGGAGCATTCGCCAACCCGAATGGCATAACCATAAACTCAAAATGACTATACCAAGTAGGGAAAGCTGTCTTGGGTACATCTCCTTCTCGAATTCTCAACTGGTGCTACCCAGATCTCAGATCTATCTTTAAAAAGACCTGTGCTCCTCAAAGCTGATCCAACATGTTCTCGATCCGTAGAAGGGGGTACTTATTCTTAATGGGAGCCTTATTCAACAACCTGTAGTCAATACACAGTCAGAGGCTCCCATCCTTCTTCTTTACAAACAGAATTGATGTTCCCCAAGGTGATACACTCAGTCTGATGAACCGCTTATCTAACAACTCCTGTAATTGCTTCTTCAGTTCCTCCAATTCAATCGGAGCCATTCTGTATGGTGGCTTGGATATCGGCTCTGTACCAGTGCCAAATCTATACAAAACTCCATCTCTCTATCTGACGGTAACCCTAGTAAATCATCCAGAAAGACATTTGGAAATTCCTTGACCAATGGGATGTCTCGCAATTCTGGGCATGCCTTATCTGCCTCAACCACGTACGCAATATAACCTTTCAAAATATCAATTATCAAATCAGTACAGAAATTCATATATTTCACTCACAACCACAATTGCTTTCATTATTTTTCAAGGGGGTTTTACATTACATTTATCTAGGAAACTTACGGTAACGCTTTCTACCCCTAAAAATGTTACCGTCTTAGAAAAACAATCTACTACAGCACAGTTTGCAGCCAACCAATCCATTCCTAGGATTACATCAAAGTCTCTCATATACATTAAAATGAGGTCTGTTGACATTTCCTTTTCCCCTACTTTCAACTTACAATCTCTAAATACATACTTCACTAGTTGACTATTATTCATGGGAGTGCTTATTAGCATCCTCCTACTCAATGGGGTAAGCTTCACATACTTAAACATTTTACATGCAAATGCAGGTGATATAAATGAATGTGTGGCACCAGGATCTATCAAAACATAATCTTCAAGATCAAAGATTAAGATGGTACCTTTCACCACATCTTATGACTGATCTACAGTATTCTGGTCCAAGATGTGTACTCGCCCTTTGCCAACCACCTGTTTTCCTTTCTTTTTAGTTGTCGCCCTCCATCTCAGAGTGGGAGTATCAACAGGAGCTCTCTCTGGCTCCTTACCCTTCTGTGGAGCAGTCTCAGTCATTGTTGAGCAATTTATGGTCATATGCCCAGGTTTCCTACATTTGAAACATACTGCAGAAGATCAATAACATGGTCGAGTCCCATGATACCTACTGCACTTACTGCACTATTCTGTAGTAGGCCGTGGCCCTCCAGTCATTATTCCCTTATCTGGAGCTATGGCAGGATAGACGGGAGGTTAACTGTCCTCTCCCGGATTTCCTCAATCCTCGATCTCTTCCCAAAAAATCTCTTGTTTCCTCTATAATTGAAGCCTTTATCCACTGTCTGTCTCTTCTGGTGTATGTCCGTCACTCTACCAACCTTTCCATACTCTGAGGTAACTCACTCGATGTCTTGTTCACATAACTGTGCCTTATGCACTGCCTCCTCGTAGGTCGGTATGTAAAAAGGGACCAATCGGGACCTGATGGCTAGTCTTAGTCCATCCACAAACTTTCGGGCCTTCTTGACCTCACTGTCTATCGTGTCAGGATCATACCTGCCTAGGGAAATAAATTTAGTCACTGATCTATTCCCCTAGGTCAGATAAAAAAACTCCATTTGCAGTCTCCGTTGTACAGTATCCGAAACATATTGCCTCTAGAAGGCCTCCAAAAATACATCCCAACTGATCTTTGTATGTCGGGCTCTCAAAATAGGTCTCGTAGACTTCCACCAATGTTCTGCTGATCCTTTCAACATGAATACGGCAAACGTTACCTTATGGGTAATAGTACACTCAAAGAACCCATATAGTTTCTCACTCTCATTCACCCAGTCCTTTGCAGCTACTGGGTCTTTAACTCCATTGAAAGATGGTGGGTTAAATTTCTAAAACTGTAGCAACCTATCAACGTCACATCTATAACCCCAATCTCTTCTTCTCTGTGGTAGAGAAACAATAGAAGGTGTATCCTATACTGGTGGGGGTGTTGGAGTATCTGTAGTTTGAGGTTCTTGGGCTGGTTGTGCAGGCATCTCAGGAGCAACAACTGGTTCATCATCATCACCCTGTGCAGCTGGCTCTTGCCCGCCCCCAACTCCAAGCAACGACTGGGCAATCAACTTTTCATGTAGCTTGGCATGGGTACAGGATCCTTTACATGTAACACCAATTGCTCATGCAATTTAGGATCCTCATTTTGGTCAACCAGCTGTGGAAGCTTTTACTAGAGGGGGCGCTCCTAGTCCAGTGAATATCGCTTACTCTGGTGTTTATCAGTGGTGGTATACAATTGGGTTACGTACTAATGAAGATCTTTATACTGGAGCTCTTTTTCTATTATTTCTTTCTGCTCTGTCCTTAATAGCGGGTTGGTTACACCTACAACCGAAATGGAAACCGAGCATTTCGTGGTTCAAAAATGTGGAATCTCGTCTCAATCATCATTTGTCAGGACTATTTGGAGTAAGTTCCTTGGCTTGGATAGGGCACTTAGTTCATGTCGCTATTCCTGGATCCCGAGGGGAATATGTTCGATGGAATAATTTCTTAGATGTGTTACCGCATTTCCAAGGGTTAGGCCCATTTTTTTCAGGTCAGTGGAATCTTGATGCTCAAAATCCCGATTCAAGTAGTCATTTATTTGGTACCTCCCAAGGATCAGGAACTGCCATTCTAACCCTTCTCGGGGGATTCCATCCACAAACTCAAAGTTTATGGCTGACTGATATTGCACACCATCATTTAGCTATTGCATTTCTTTTTCTCGTTGCTGGTCATATGTATAGAAATAACTTCGAAATTGGTCACAGTATAAAAGATCTTTTAGAAGCACATATTCCTCCGGGAGGATGATAGGGGCGTGGGCATAAGGGTCTTTATGACACAATCAATAATTCGATTCATTTTCAATTAGGCCTTGCTCTAGCCTCTTTAGGGGTTATTACGTCCTTGATAGCTCAACACATGTACTCTTTACCTGCTTATGCGTTCATAGCACAAGACTTTACTACTCAAGCTGCATTATATACCCATCACCAATACATCGCAGGATTCATCATGACAGGAGCTTTTGCCCACGGAGCTATATTTTTTATTAGAGATTACAATCTGGAACAGAATGAGGATAATGTATTGGCAAGAATGTTAGACCATAAAGAAGCTATCATATCCCATTTAAGTTGGGCCAGCCTCTTTCTGGGATTCCATACTTTGGGACTTTATGTCCATAATGATGTCATGCTTGCTTTTGGGACTCCGGAGAAACAAATCTTGATCGAACCCATATTTGCCCAATGGATCCAATCTGCTCATGGTAAAACTTCATACAGGTTCGATGTACTTTTATCTTCAAGGAATGGCCTAGCATTCAATGCGGGTCGAAGCATATGGTTGCCTGGCTGGTTAAATGTTGTTAATGAAAAAAGTAATTCCCTATTCTTAACAATAGGTCCTGGAGACTTCTTGGTTCATCATGCTATTACTCTAGGTTTACATACAACTACATTGATCTTAGTAAAAGGTGCTTTAGATGCGCGCGGTTCCAAGTTAATGCCGGATAAAAAGGATTTCGGTTATAGTTTTCCTTGCAATGGTCCGGGACGAGGTGGTACTTGTGATATTTCGGCGTGGGACGTGTTTTATTTGGTGGTTTTTTGGATGTTAAATACCATTGGATGGGTTACTTTTTATTGGCATTGGAAACACATCACATTATGGCAGGGTAACGTCTCCCAGTTTAATGAATCTTCCACTTATTTGATGGGATGGTTAAGAGATTATCTATGGTTAAACTCTTCACAACTTATCAATGGGTATAACCCATTTGGTATGAATAGTTTATCAGTCTGGGCGTGGATGTTCTTATTTGGACATCTTGTTTGGTTGACCTATTCAGGAATCTCTGGATCTACGCTTATTCTCAACTCTCTGAAGCATTTCGTCGCTTACTACGCCCTTCCTCGTCTCTGGGTGCCTAGGTATCCACCGTAAGCCTTTCCTCGTTTGAACCTCGCCCTTAACTTTACTTTACTTTAAGGCTATGCCATCCTAAGGTGCTGCTAAATGAAATGGAAGGATCTTATCAACGTCCATGAATGATAAATCATAGATCGAACTGTCGAATCGGAAAAATTGGGTACTATAATATAGCTTTGTTTCGGCTAAGTTCACGAGTTGGAGATAAGCGGACTCGAACCGCTGACATCCGCCACAGGGTAAACCACCGCCCTCAGGCCCCTGACTGATTCTACCATAGAGGCCAACAATAGACAATAACTCCCCCCCGAACACAACTTACAACTTTCATCGTACTGTGCTCTCCAAAGAGCAACTCTTCTCAAAATCTCAAAAGGTGCTGAGTTGGAATCCCATTCTAACTAAGGATTCTTGTGGTTCCAGAGGATCCAGCTACAGGAGAACCAGGAACGGAGAGCTTTCCCCCCTCCGACTCTTTGGTCTTAAGAATGCTGGTTTTAAGAATGAGTGATTGCCCTTCTCCGACCCTTACTGCCCAACCTGAGAGCAGACATCTAATGCATTCCACTTATTGAACAGGGTTCTATGGTCGGTCCACGACCCCTGGATACCGAAGGCGTCCTTGGGGTGATCTCGTAGTTCCTATGGGGTGGAGACGATGGGGTTGGTCCATGGATTTTCCTTCCTTGTGCCGTATTTCGCTCAAAGGGTTGAAGGGAGATAGTGCATCAAGCTGTTCGTAAGGGCCAACTTGATCCTCTTCCCCAGGGATCCCAGATGGGGGAACCTAGGAGAGCCACCGACTCCAACTACCGTCCATGTACGATCCATCTCTATTTATTTTGTTTTATTTTTTTATGAAATTTGTATAGTAGTATATATAGAATTCTAATCTAGAAAATCTATAAGAATAGATAAATAATGACATAAAGATAGATAAATAATGACATAAAGAGACCGACCATTTTGTTTTAAAAATAGATGTCTTTGACATCCAACTATAGCACTGAATAACCTTTTTTTGAATGGCAGTTCCAAAAAAGCGTACTTCTACATCAAAAACGCGTATAGAAAAAATGTTTGGAAAAAGAAAAGATATTGTGCAGCCACTAAGCTTTGCTTTATCCTTGCGAAACTCTGTACTCTCCGATCTCTCTGTCGAACCCTGTGGAGCATGCTCAACATCAGCCTCCACCTCTACCTCCTCGTGAGCCTCATGTGGTATCGGCTCAGCACGATCCCCAAGCCTACCCCTACGGCTTCTAGCTCGTGTTGTCGCCCCTCTACCACGATTGGTGTTAGGCATTATGTCAAGATTCCTACATTCACAATCATTTCTTAGCCAAACCCATCTCGATATACATAGTTGTATCTAGACAAGCACGGTAACATGGGGATGTAATTTTCCTAGATTTTGACACCGACACACATCAGACCAACCTAACTCTAATACCACCTCTGTCACAACCCTCAATCCACTACAAATTTTTCATTTTTCGTTTATTATTTGATCTGTTTCTTATTGTTTTCTCTTTACCTTTACCTTACCTGATCGTGAACCCCTACACCACCAACAGTTGGGCTGTGTATCGGTGTCAATCTCATCCAATCAAATTATTTCAATTTACAATTCATTAAAACGTAAACACTTGTATTTCTAAATCAGAGTTGCTGTTTACATGTGTTTACAATCTTTTACATCCCTAAAAATTAAATTTAAAGATATTACTGTGCTTTGACATATCTAGATACAAAAACTATACAAATGTGTATACCTTATATGATGGGATGCAGTGGACACCAAAATCCAATCCTCAGTCACCCACTATCTATTGTAAGTGCTCTGTAGAGGGGGAAAATAAAGGGGGTGAGCAAATCACGTGCTCAGTAAGGCAATCATGCGAGCAGATAGATAACTGTACTATCTATGTGGTCGTGATGCCATGCTTAAATCAGATATTTATTTGTCATACTCCAAAATGTATGCTCATGCTTATGTTCATGACATGTAAAGCAATTCATACTATTTAAATCAGTGCACAGTTCTCAAAACATAACATGGAAAATCATCATACGTAAATCAAAATCAAGGCATGGTAAATCATCATGCAAAGTGCACTTATCAAGCATTTCAAATCTCAACACAAGCCGATATAAAATCATCTCTTGTCAGGACTTAGCCCCTCCCATGGACTATCCTGACCCACAAACACATTTCAAAACATGGATTTCTCATTCAACAATAGACATGTGAGATAGACATATACTATCAATAAGGGTAATAACTAGGACTATGGCCATATCCTTTGTGATCCTAGGCTACACGGATCCTAGTGTGCAGGGTATCACTTCTATCTGCTTCTACATGGGAGGTAGGTCACGTCCAACCCACCGATCCATAGCAGAATCCATCGTCCGAACACGACATATAAATAATATCACACACGGTATATTGTACTCCATACTACTTGCACGGTACAACGTACTCCGTGGACCCATATCATCACATCATACACTGCCACATCTTAATACGAACGTGTGAGCCTATTTAATCGAAATGGCACACAGCCTACTCGAAGCTCCCAGCATGGCTCCCAACATGTCATAAAACCACGTGTGAGTAGTCTCAAGCACGACAACAAGTATAATGGACATCTAGTGCGAGCTAAGCTCCAACACCATGTCAAATCTCGTATGAAAACTAGTGTAAGTTAGGCTCTAGCACAATGTCATAAAATCCATGTGAAAACTAGTGCGAGCAAAGCTCCAGCACTCATGCATGTAAAACTCTAGTGCGAGCATCACTCCAACACTAATGCATGTATAAAACACGTTAAATCTCGTGCGAGCAGCGCTCTAGCACATTTCATTTCCATAAAACTCATGTAGGTGGCTCATTCTTTGCAAAGTATGGTTATGAAACCAAATTAAGCTACTTTTTGTGCAAATCATTTCAAATGCTAGCCAACCTACCAATCACATGCTAAAAAGCAATAAAAAGATTTCAAAGCATCATGCTCTTGCTTTTCATGCACATTTCTCAAAAAACCCAATTCTTTACCCTTCAAACATCCATTTCATCCTAAGACCCCTAGATATTTTAAGAAATCATCCATGCGCTCAAAAGGTTTACAGATATCCCTAGGGCTAAGACAATTCCCTCACCTCGATTCTTTTGGAAACACTCTTCTTTTCTTTCCCACTTTTCACGATTTGGCTCAACTTGCTCTGGATTTATCCTCGGGAGCTGCAACTTCAACTAATCGATATATCTCATTGAGCCTATTTCATTAAGTTTGACCCATTATCACATTTGGCCATCATTATGCCATTTCTAGTCAATTTAACTAGTAACATACTTGGTTACTTATCAAATACTTGGCATAAATGTTTATCTATAGCCTTCCATCATTTATGGATTCTCTACAACATCATTTATGCCCATTTTTATCACTTGACTAATCTCACAATGTGGCTTCATCCAATCATCTTAAAATCATACATATCACGTCACTAACAACTTGATATAATCCCTTTTGTCATCTAATCAACCACATTTTATTTTCTCACACTAAGCTCATTCTAGGTTATGCTTGTTCCATTACATTTTAGGTAGTTTCAATCATCAATATATATACCAATCTACTCACAACAATAACTAGATAGATATACTTAGAGTTGGTGTATTAGAAACTCACTTAGTTTGACTTTCTTCTTCTCCAAGTTTTGAAAACTCCTTTGCTCCTTCAATCCAACAAATAAAATGTTGACTCCAAGTTATGTTGTTCTTCTCCTCAAAATGAACAACTTTGCTCTAATAGCTTTTCTCAAATCTTTATGGAAGAGGGTGCATTCTAATGAGAGAAAGCTTGGTGTTTTGGGTAAAAATGGAAGAAGTGTGTTTGTTTGTTAAAGAAAGAGGGTTTGTTGTGGGTTTTTTTTTTTTTTTTTATAGATTGAGAGTGATGAGATCGATCTGCTAGGGTGAAGAGATCAATCTTCCTTTGGTTTTTAGCCATTGAATTCTCAGGTTTGAAATGAGAGGGATCGATATGCTCATTGGGGAGAGATCGATCCTGGCTTGGCAGAAGCTTAAGGAGATCGATATGCTCATGGGGAGAGATCAATCTGCTCTTTATAGAATCCAATGGAGATTGATCTGCACTTAAGAGGGGATCGATTTGGGCTTAGCAAAGGCAATGCAGATCGATCTGCTCATTGGGGAGATCAATATGCTCAATGGAGAGATCGATCTGGCCTTGGCAGATTCACTTGGAATTGCTCTGTTTGTACAAGGGATCGATCTGCCTTGGATAAGAGATCGATCTAGCCTTCATCTGGGGCATTTCCTGCTGCATTTTTCCATATTTTTCAAGGGTGAATTCTTATTTCTGTCACGACCCATTTTCATCCTTTTCATTCGAAAATTACCATAAATTTTTTGCTTTTTTCATTTCCTTTCCCAATCGTGAACAACTCTCACCGATAACAGTTGGGCTATGAGTCAGTAATAATCATCATTTAGCATTCATCTTTCAATTAGTCAAGGCAAGCACATGCATTTAAAAGTTTAACTTCTAAACTTATACATGCTTATTAACACTTACATCCCCCATATAACAATTCAAAAATGATTACTATGCTATTACATGTTTAGATAGAAAACGATTTCCTGTGTGTATACCTCTTGGTGATGGAGAGCAGCGGATATCTGGATACAACTCCTTCATCTCTCACTAGACTACTATGTGCGCTCTGTAGAGGGGGGAAATGATAGGGATGAGCAACCACACGCTCAGTAAGGCAATAATGCAAGCATGGTAGATAACTACACTATCTACATGCTTATAATATCATGCATAAAGATCATTTATATCCAGAGCATGAGGAATTATTAAAACTATGCCACATTTATATACATATATCATGTACTAAAAACATGATAATAGGCAGGTAAACATGAAAAAATCATCATGTAAAACTTCTCATACTCATCGTAATAAAACTCATCATAAAACCATTTTGCAGGGTTTAATATTAAATCAAAACTTAGTAAAACTCATCACAACAAATTATCATCCTTTAAGAAAACATCCCACAAGGTTCGACCCCTCCTTCGGGTCTACCTTGGACAACACAAATCATGTTCAGAATATAAAACCATGTGATATCATGTGAGACAGGTGGTCACTATATAATTAAGGACTCTGTTGGCCAACTATGAAATTATCATCCAAGACCACACGGATCCCGATGTGCGAGGCATCATGCTGGAACAGAGGTGGGTTAGTCCTACGCCAAACTTTTAAATCAACATCGTAACCTCACGGTACAACGTACTCCATGTGATATACACGGTACAACGTACTCCATGGATCCATATCATGGTTGGAGGTACCTGCCGTAGGTCTTATCTACCCCATGCCATGTATAACCTACTCAGTCTTAAATGCACGTGCGAGCATCTCATCCGTGTGATTAGTAGTCTACACGAGGCATCCAGCACAACTCTTGTAAGCATCTCATCCGTGTGACATAAAGTCTATATGAGGCATTAAGCACGACTCATTACATAACATAGTGTGAAAAGTCTAGAGCGAGCAAAGCTCTAACACGATTTCATGCATTATCAGTAAAGACTCTCATGCGAGCAATGCTCTAGTACGGCTTTATGCATAATAAATAATGAGGAAATCACGTACGTGCATAGCTCCAGTACGGTTATATGCATAAGAAAATCAATGGAAGCCCACTTACGAGAAAAAGC
Source organism: Firmiana major (assembly GCA_033439115.1). NCBI lineage: Eukaryota > Viridiplantae > Streptophyta > Magnoliopsida > Malvales > Malvaceae > Firmiana > Firmiana major. Next base: position 8,213,801 of record CM065912.1, read on the forward strand.
TCCAATACAGTTTGTAAAACATCAGAACTCAAAACATGGTGCAAGCTAGGCTCTAGCACGTTTCATGTATAATAAAACATCAAAATCCAGTGCGAGCGAAGCTCCAGCACGATTTAATCATATAAATTTGATAGGCGGCTCTATTTCAACAAAACACATTCAAAATCAATCTTAGCACCTGACTCGTGCTATTTCATGAAATTATGAAGTTAATAGCTAGCCTATCCGTAGATTTGCTTAAACCAAAACAATGCATTTCATAAAAATATCAAAACGTGAGATTTGTACAATTATTAGCCTTACTACCCTTTTTTGTAATATGTACTTCCAAAACCAAAATCATCTAAATCCGAAATCATTTGTACAAATCTTTAGTTCTTTTCTAGATAACCTAGCGATTACAAAGCCCTATAATACCCTCAAAATACGTGCAGCTACCTCTAGATACTCACAAAATTCTCTTACTTGGAATCACGTCGAGTGATTCCACTTCCTTAAAGCTGCTCGATCGTGCAGTCCGATTTGTTTCCAGTGAAATCTCCGTAGTTGTACAATATTACTTATCACATCAGTTTAACCCAATATAATACGATTCATGCGTTTATTATATTCGATTCGACTTATTGGGTTTATTAACACTTTTAAGCCCTCACTTTCTATTAAGTCCATTTTGATTGCTCTATTCATTTGTCGAGAATCTATTGATTCTCGCTAAACCGACATTAATCTCCTAATGCCTCTAGTTCATCATTTCCTTCACTATGACAATTTATGAAACACCTTTTATGCCCATTTCAAATCATCATCCAATCCAATATATGGACTTCACAAAGTTATCTTAAAATCATCTATACATGCTTACTAACATCTCTACATGTTTAAATCATCATCAACTCCATGCCATTTCAAGTTTCTCTCAATAAACCCATTCTAGTTTATGTTTGTTTTAGCATGTACATGAACATTTCAGCCAACATTATATACACCAATCAACTCATCAAAATGTCTATATTAACATACTAGAAGATGGTGTATAGAAATCATATCTAGCTTGACTTTTTCCTCTTTTTGCCAAATTGGGAAAAAACTTCTTTTCTCCTTCAATCTAAGGTTTGACCTTCCAATCTTTCACTATGTTATTCACTTCCTCACTAGGAACAACTGTGCTCAAAGGAACGTCTCTCAAAACTGATTGGATGGTGGTGATTTTTAGAATGAGAAAGCTAGGTTGTGGTTAAAAATGGAGGAAGATGGTTTTTTTTTTTCGTGAAATGCAGGTTCAGCCAATAAGTTTATTATAGGAAAAGCATTATGAGATTGATAATTCTATGAAAATAGAATTATTTGTGCTTAATTTCCTAATTAATTATTTAAACCCCAAATTTAATTTATTAATTATCCCCTTTATTTAATTAAAATTCTTTACTATTCAGGTAAATTAAATTCAGATGAAACTCAGTCGTTTCAGTAAAAAATGGGCTGAAAATGGGTTAAAGGAGATTAGACCACATCCAATTTGCAGACCGAGTCACCAGTAGCTTGGACACGTGGGATGCCGGGTGTTAGTATTTTATTTGCTCCGAAACGATAAGATCGATGGACACCATGCCAATCTTCTGGAAGACACACGCCGAGCCACATCGCACAGTCAAGTGTACTAGAAGACGGATGACGTGGAAATATCTACTCTACCGTAAATAAAATGAAGACAAGTGGTCAAACAATGCCAACTCATCTAGGATGAAAAATTACCATTGTACCCCTAAGTGTGTGTATAAATAGAGCATGATAGCAATTGAAGAAACTAAGTAGTGTAGGTAGAATAGCTTTAGTTTTATTTTCCCTTGTTTTTTAGAAGCTTTTCTCGAATAGCTTTAGCCTCCATTTTTGTTTTTCCATAGCTACTGTTCATTTTCATTTGTTCTTTTGTATGAAAAGCTTCATTGTTCTAATTTTTTTAGCATTTTCATGTTATTTTCATCCACTATGTTTTGCATTCTCGGTTTCACAAGTTCATTGTTGTCCATGTTAAGTTTTCATCAATTTACATTTCATGCAAAGCTCTCTCTCACCGATTGGTTATTTATTTAAAAATTTTTTCTTCTAAAACTCTCGGGTTTGCATTTCTGGGTAGTGCCGAGAGGTTGGTTATTTAATGGTGTATCATGGTTATGTAAGAGGCTAGTAGGATACATGAAAGAACCTAGCACCCTTGTTCGTTACTGCATGTTTTAATTTTCTTTCTCTTTTTTGTTCGGTTCTGTGTACTATTTCCTTATTTAGATTCAGTGCTTGCCTTTGTTAGACAAAATCTCGGTGTTAGATGCTGTTAGGAAAAAAATGTTGTAGGGAGTAAGGCTTGAATGCAGGATAAGGCAACCCGGGAGGTTTCAGCATCGATTGTTTGCTGGGATGTGTTGTGTTGGAGATGCAGCCAAGCTCTCTCCTGCTTCTGTTAAGGACGTGCAGGGAGAAGGTTGCGTGAGCTGGAGATGTGGTTTGTGCATCTTGTTTCTGTCCTGGCACTGCACGACCTGGGAAGGAAGGCACGGTAAAAGGTTTCGGGACTGGATGTTAGTAGAATGTGATATTGTGCAATGACTGCATGGCAGCGACAATAGCAGGAGCATCCTCCTCTGTTCAGCTTTGTTTTATGAATATTACACTGTTCATTTTCTTTGAGTTAGTTTTATTTGGCACAATTCTAGTATTTACTAACTGTCTGCTAACAGTGATCTAGGATGTGTTGCTGAGTACCGAACTCAAGTAGGAGCTTGCATGTGTGCCTTACCGCAGTGAGCAGAACAATGCTACTGCTGGAATTACAGCATGGAATGGTATGTGCTGCTGCACAGAAAATGAAGGAAAGCTGTTGCTGGTGAGGCAAATTGCCTCCCCTGAATCAGAGGGCGGTGTTGGATCTGACGATGCTGTTGTACATGAAATGGAAATGAGTGCTGCTGTGCAAGTAGTGTGCATGGGTGCTGCGTTGCTGTGATGGGTTGAAGCAGTGCAGAGTTTGGTTAAAGCTGGAAGCAGATGATATGCATGACTGGGTATTGCCTGGGTTGATTCATGTTGGCTGCAGAGTCACGGATCAAGAAGTGGGAGGACAAACCGGGAGCAGGAGCAGCTAGTGCTGCCAACGGCATGGGCAGGGAATGGAGTAGAGAGCAGGAGTAAGACAATTGATACGAGCTAAACGTATTGTCCGCAAGTACACGGGTTGTACAAGTAATAATGGGATTTGAGTCCCGAGTTATCGTCCCACAGAGAAGTTGATCAGCGTAATTAACTATCGGTTAATCTTACCCTAAGTATATGCTAGCAAACTATGAATTGAAGATGAGTGATCTACTAAGTCTGAAATTAAAAGTACTGAAAATAATAAAAGCTATAAAATAAAGAAAATTAAACAGAGCTAAAATTTACTTACAGTGCTCCGAGCAATTAAAAGCAAAAACCTACAAAAATAATTAAAACAGATAAAATTAATTAACGCAATTAAAATAAAATGCTAAAATAAAGAAGTAAAATTAATTAAGCTAAAATTGAACAATCCTAAAATGCAATTAAACTACTTAATCAAAATGCAAATTAAACTAACTTAAAATTTAAAATTAAACTAACTTAAAATTTAAGGAAATAAAATCCTAGAAAAATTAAGAAAATAACTACAAGCCTAAATGTCTAAAATATTAATTCTAAATTACTCCAAATTATATCTAATTACTAATTTAACAATAAAATTTAACTAATGCATGATAAATATCTCTTGCATGATAAATTCTAAATTAATCCTAATACATGATAACTTAACTAATGCATGATAAAATAGAAATGAACTAAGGACATAATTAAATCTAATTCATAAACTAATCAAGCTATTGACTATAACTAATCATGCAACTAAGTTTAGAATTTTACTCCTTAAGCTAACAAATTAAATTAAAATTAGGCTATTCTAAAATTCATAAAAAAATGGATTATTGCAAATACCCGCTGACTTCTTTGGCAATTGCCTCTCCGAGGACCATTGATAGTTGTTAGCTGCCATCTTGTCTAACAACTCGTAAGCTTCCTCCTCTGTTTTGCACATCAGGGCTCCATCCGCAGCAACGTCCACGATGGTCCTATTTTGGCTTGTAAGTCTGTTGTAGAAAGTTTGGAGTTGCAGCCATAAAGGTAGGCCATGGTGAGGGCACTTCCTAAGAAGCTCCTTATATCGTTCCTATGCTTCGTAAAGAGATTCAGAGTCGAACTGGGCAAAGGAAGATATGTCACTACGGAGTTAGGCCATTTTAGAGGGAGGAAAAAACTTAGATAGAAATTGATGGGCTAACTCATCCCATGTAGAAATGGATCCTAGAGGCAAGGAGGTTAACTAGTGTCGCGCCCTATCCCTAAGTGAGAAGGGGAATAGTCTAAGTCTAAGCGCATCATCAGATAATCCATTGTGCTTGAAGGTGTTGCACAAGTCCAGGAATTACCCAAGGTGAGCATGTAGGTTATCGTGTTGAAGCCCACTGAACTGTAAAGAGGACTGGATTATCTGGAGGATGGAAGGCTTAATTTCAAAATTGTTAGTAGGGACAACTGGTGGCCTAATGCCGGTATAATATCCTCCAATCGTCGGCACCGCATAATCTCCAGCGGTCTTGATTTCCCTATTTTCTACCATGGTGTTTTGCAACGGAGCTATAAATTTCCTAGAATCCTTTCGAATTTTCCTAAGAGTTCGTTTAATTTCAGGATCTAGAGGAAAGCAATCATAACTCTTAGCTCTATGCATGCAAACATCAAAAAGTCCTTAGAAATTTTTTTTTTAGTTTTTATTTGAGAAAGAAAATTAACTAAACTAAACTAAGGATCTAAATATTTAAAACCTAAATATTTACAAACTAGAATTACACCTAAGCATAATTTCACCGATATTAATTAATGGCTAATTACGACTTCCCCGACAACGGTGCCAAAAACTTGATACAAGCTAAACGTATTGTTCGCAAGTGCACAGGTCATACAAGTAATAATGAGATTTGAGTCCCGAGTTATCGTCCCACAGAGAAGTTGATCAGCCTAAATAACTACTGGTTAATCTTACCCTAAGTATATGCTAGCAAATTATGAATTGAAGATGAGTGATCTACTAAGTCTGAAATTAAAAGTACTGAAAATAATAAAAACTATAAAATAAAGAAAATTAAACAATGCTAAAATTTACTTACAGTGCTCCGAGCAATTTAAAGCAAAAACCTACAAAAATAATTAAAACAGTTAAAATTAATTAACGCAATTAAAATAAAATGCTAAAATAAAGAAGCAAAATTAATTAAGCTAAAATTGAACAATCCTAAAATGCAATTAAACTACTTAATCAAAATGCAAATTAAACTAACTTAAAATTTAAAGAAATAAAATCCTAGAAAAATTAAGAAAATAACTACAAGCCTAAATGTCTAAAATATTAATTCTAAATTACTCCTAATTATATCTAATTAATAATTTAACAATAAAATTTAACTAATGCATGATAAATATCTCTTGCATGATAAATTCTAAATTAATCCTAATACATGATAACTTAACTAGTGCATCATAAAATAGAAATGAACTGAGGACATAATTAAATCTAATTCATGAACTAATCAAGCTATTGACTATAACTAATTATGCATCTAAGTTTAGAATTTTATTCCTTAAGCTAACAAATTAAATTGAAATTAAGCTATTCTAAAATGCATAAAAAAATGGATTATTGCAAAAGTGAAATGCCAAACATGGCCTTGGTCGGTTTGCATCATAGCCAACTATGCAAGTTTGCATGTCGTGTACAGGTTGCATTTCCAGGTTTGGTTGCAGTCTTCTGCAGCTTCCACCGACTCCTGCTCCATTTCCTGCAACACAGCACATCCTCCCTTATCGCGTCTGTCCCTAGTACCATCCTTGCTGCAGCACCAGTTCATCCCCTACTTCACGTCTATAGTAAATCCAAATACAGGACGTAAGCAGCACTCACGCTCCTACTTTTATATTCCTCAACTAACACACAGTTTATTGTTGTAGTATCCATGTTTCTGCAAACTTCAATCCTGCTGGCAGCAAGTTAGTAGCTTTGGTTTCAGCTCTCCAGCTTCATGCGTTATCCTCTGCCTAACCGTGCTTAGTACAGTGACGTCCCAGCTATCTGCTTCAGGTGCTGCTCCAGGTTCTGTTCTGCGTACCAGCACCGCGTCTTGCTTCTGCTCCAGACAATGTCTGCTGCTTGCACCAGCACCCATGCGTTGCTTGAACGTCCCTGACAATCCTACCACAGCAGCAAAGCAACAACAGTGAATGGAAACAACAAGGTAAAATTAACTAGATGAAAAGGAATTTAAATTAGCCATTAACAAGAATCTGAAATAATAAACAAAATATGAACAGTGAAATGAACTAAAACAGAGCATAACAGAGAAGAAAGTTAGTCCCTGTTGCTACCAAACTCAGCAGACCAGCCTCCTCACACGGTGTCTAATAATGTCACGGCTTCTACTGCAATATAGTCTATCGGCTATCCACAGATTCAGCAGGCACATAACACCAGTGAGCTAGGCAATCAGGTAGGACTGGGAACAACTTCTGCTTCCAGATTAGCCCTTGTGATTCTCTAACCAGTGGCTGTAATGGACTGAGTTTCTAGAATTGTTTACTGAAAATTTTAAACTAAAACATAAATTTAACAGCTTTTAATGGTACGTGCGAAGAAAGAGAAGAATATGGGAAAGATTGACTATGAAATATGGCCTCCTCGGTTCAGCCCTTGTAACTTCTCAATACCAGCCATAGATCCTCCCCATAGCTAAGATATTAAAGCTAAACAAGATGATGGTATGTCACGACCCAATTTACCTAAAAATCCCTACAAATTTTTTCGCTTTTTCTATACTCCTTACCCGTCGTGAACAGTTTCACTACTAACAGTTGGGCTATGATTCAGTGTTAGTCACCTCTTCCCTATTTATCATTCAATTTTCATAATTTATTTAAACTAAATACATCCCCAATATTACATCATATACAGTACTGTGCATCTATATGTTCAGATACGAAATTATATAAATGTGTATACCTGGTCTTAATAAGAAGCAGCGGATAACCGAATTGCGAAGCTATTGTCGCTCTCTTCTACTGAGTGTACCCTGTGGGGTGGAAAATGAAAGGGTGAGCGAAACGTGCTCAGTAAGGCAATAATATAAGCAGGTAGATAACTATACTATCTACGTGCTGATAATAGTATGATATAAAAATCGTTTATATTTGGAGCATGAGATATGACTAAAACGATGCCATATGAATGTATATCGTATAGAAGAAATCATGAAGTTGCATATAAAATCAACATGGAAATTCCTCATGTATGACATCTCATGCTCGTCACATCAAAATCTATTAGTTTCATCGTAAATCCTTCACCTTAAAAACTTATTTGTTTAAATCAAAACTCATCACATCAAGGCTAAACCCATCACTCGGGAATACCTTGATTCATAAAATCAGATCTCTTTTTAAAAGCATAAATCGGGACTACCCCTCCATCGGGTTTGTCCTGGTCTATCTAGACCGTATGATATCACGTGAGGCATGTAGGTTACTGTATGAAAAACGAGGACTATGGCCATACTATGTCCCTGTGATCCCAGGCACACGGATCCCGGCGTGCGGGGCATCACAACTGCAACGGGAGGTGGGGTCAAGTCCTACCCGCCAGAATATCGAGTAACATCGTAGTCATCATGACTGCACGGTACAGCGTACTCCGTGTGACATACACGGTACATCGTACTCCATGAACCCATATCATAGTCTGGGGGTGCCTGCCATAGGTCTTAGCCAGCCCAATACTATGTCGATAACCAACCCATGTCTCAAAGTTTACGTGCGAGTATCTCAACTCTCTGCGACACACAGTCTACAAGAGGCTTCCGCACGACTATATGCATGTCAACTCGCGTCTAGTGTGAGCGAAGCTCCAACACCACGCTATGCATATCATGATATCCAAAATCGCGTGCGAGCGAAGCTTCAGCACGGTGTTATGCACACACAAATTTCTCGTACGAGCAATGCTCCAGTACGGCTTTTCATGAAAATAATTCGGTAAACTTGAGTGCGAGTAAGACTCTAACACTCCTTTTTACTTGTATAAATACGATAGGTGGCTAAGTCTTTGCAAAACATCTTTTAAAAATAGTAACCGGTACAAACCGGTACCCTTTCGTATAATTCAATAAAGCAATAGCCAACCTATGTTCGTATTTGCTTAAATCACAGCAGTCTATTCATATAAAGCATTAAAATCATGAAATTCATGCAATTTCATAGCCTTACTACCCTTTTTGAAATTTTCCTAACTGGGGGCAAAATGGTCATTTTTCACTATTTCCATATTTTTATCGTAAAAATTATTATTCTGTTTTTGGGTAGCCTAATGAATTTAAGGTACTGTAAATACCCTCAAAATTATGTACAGCTACCTCTAAGTGCTCATAAAATTCCCTTACCTGGAATCGCGCGTAGACTTAGCTTATCTCGAAGCTACCGAACCTCTCGGTCCAAGTGCGCGCCAAACAAAGATACGTCACTGCATATAACCACGTAATCGAGGTTAATTCACTTATCTCGATCAGTATATCGCATCTACTGACCAACTTTAAAGTATTGGGCCCTATTTACCCTATTTGGTCTCTGCCCATTTTAGCCCTTTTATATTTATTAATTCCCTTCTTCGGGTATACCGGGCTTATGCGATTTACTAATAATTATCGGGCTTCGATCCAAGTTCATTGGATAGCCCGTATACCATTTACGGTAATTTATTACAATTACGAATTAATATTCCTTCCTATGTGAAATTAATCCGTAATTCCGTAAAATACTTAAAAATCGATATTTAAAGAAATCTTAATGTCGAATTTAAATCGTACTTCCCCGATACGATGCGGGGTACGAAGATCAGAGCTCGATCGGCTCTCGTTCGGTCTCCGTCGTAAAACTGCATAATTAGGTAAATCCGGATTATTTTCCATTAAAATAATATTAAATTAAATTCCGAAATTCACCCGTAGGTCAATATCGACCCTCGGTCAACTTACCCGAACCTCGAGTCGTCCCCCGAAAATTTTCTTTCTCTTTTTCCCTTCTTTTCCTTTCTTTTCTTTCCCCTTTTCCTTCCTTTTCCTTCCCTTTCCTTCCCTTTCCTTCCAGCCAAACGGCACCGTTTCAATCCTCCTCACTGCCTCTTGCCGTCGCCGGCGTCTCCAGCGATCTTACCGGCCAAGACCGGTACCAAAATGACCGGCTTCCTCCCTTGAACACACTGGTACCCTTCTTTCCGGCCCAGGTGCGGTGGTTCGCCGGCGATCACCTCTTCTCTCCCTCGGATTTTCGGAGCCCGGATCGGGCTCCGACGGCCACCTCGCGGCTCGGTTCCGGTGCCTATGGGTTCGTCGGACTCTGCTCTTGCTCCTGGCAGCTTCGTCGGACCTCGAACGGTCGCCGGTGGGTGAGATTCGGCGATGGGTTCTCACGGGTGCAAAACGGGTTCCGTTCTCCTGGTTTTCGGGTTTCACGATTTTCAGCTCTCTTTTTTTTTTTTTTCATCATTATTATTTAACTATTCATTTTATTATTAAAATAATCAATAAAATAGTCAAAAGAAATCTGAAAATATCTACAAAAATTTTATTTTATTCACCAATTTAATTTAATTAAATTAAATTAAATTTATTTAGTTTTTAAATTATTTTTCCGGTATAATTCCTCCGTATTTTCGGGATATCGTCCCGGGTGACATTTTCGGTATTTCTAAAAATTCCGGATCTTGATCAATTTGACTCGAAATTATAAAATTCCCCATTATTGATCAAGAAATCCTAATTCCTTATTTTTAATTAAATTTCTCTTATCGTATTTATCCCGAATTTCGGTCTTTTGACCGTTTTACCCCTACACTTATTTCGGAACTAATTTAACCTAACTTTCCTTCATACATCCACCATATTTCCTTATTTAATTTCCATATTTTCGGTTAATTTCATTCTGATCATTTTCGTTTGATCAGTGGTCATTTCGACTCGTATTTAATTATTTCCGACGTCCACCGATATTCCATTTTATTTTGCTTCACAACATTAAATTAGTCAACGCTCTTCTTATGATTCGATGAATATATATATACGTGTACATCGCGTGAATCATAAGGAAATACATCAACAGATGATAAAAGTGGGTCTTACATAATCTCCCCCACTAAAAGAATTTGGTCCTCCAAATTAGAACCAAGTCATATGAGTCCATGTACAACTCCGGGTACATCTATCGTATAATTCACTGTCATCCTCAAGTGACTTCTCCGGAGTGTATTACTACCAAAGGGCTTTAATTAGGGAGATCCTCTTAAACCTCAACATTTTCTCTTTCCTGTTTAATGCCTGAATCAACTTATCAATATACTTATATTTTCATTATGCTGAACTGTTGGATCTCATATCCTATCACCTATGCTGGATCTGAATAGTATTGCCGAAGCATCAAAAGCTGGGACACATTGTGGGTGCCTATTAATTCAGGTGATAATACCAACCTACAGGTCTTATCTCCCACTTGTCCAATCTCTCAAAATATTTAATCCAGCGAAACTCAACTTACCTTCTTCCAAAAGTTCGCTATGTCCTTATTCTCTTAGAACAAGAAACATTTCAACCATACTAATTCACCAAGGGTGAATTTCAATACTTGTCTATCTGCTCTGAGGTGTTCTTAATCTCTCATCCTTAACTAAACATCCTCAAAGACTTATTATCCAAGGTTGAATATAATTCTATCTGTCACCCACTTTTTCTTATCCAATTTGGGGAACAACCCCTATGACCATATACTGTCTCATATTTGTTATCCCGATACTCAAGTGGCAACTATCACTATTGGCGAATTCGATTAGAAATCTACTGATCATTCCAGGAGCTTATAAAATCAATGGCACAAGCTTTCATCGGATCCTCCAGAACCTGTACAGTCCTCTCTGACTGACCATTTGTCTGAGGATGAAAAGCTGTGCTAATACTCAGTCGGGTTCCCATAGCTTCCTGACAATATTCCTCGATGTAGAAAGTGAAGCGGGAATCCCTATTTGATACCATGCTCACTGGAACGCTACTTAATGTTCCACAATCTTACTTACCCATAAATCCTCATATACACTTTGAGTATTTAGGGATTTCATAACCAGAAGGTGGGTGGACTTAGTCAACTTAACAACTATCATCCAAATAGTCTCCTGATTTACCTGGGTCCTCTGTAACCCATCATAAAATTCATGGAGACTTGTCCCCATTTTCGTGCCATGTCGATATAGGTAGGTGCTGCAATAACTCTGCAGACTTTTAATACTCTACCTTACTCTGCTGACACACTAGGCACTTTTCTACAAGCTCCACCAATATCTCTTTCCACATCTGACCACCCATACCATTTTTGCGATTTCGATATATTTCTTTACTTTTCGTATGCACTGTATATCCCGAAGAGTGAGCTTCTGGCAATATTACTATCTTATCAACTGTGGTCCTGGGGAGCACTCATACTATCTCGGAATCCTCAGTAACTCATCATCACCCACTATGAACTCTATCACTGTACCCTTCTGAATCTGACCCACACTATCGATATCATGCCGATCATCACGCTAAGCCTGACAAATCCGGGCACTCTCATCCGGTTCTAATCATCAGGCTAACTGTCACACGATCACTGTCATCATCAGAAGGGATCACATCTATACTGAGGCTCACAACTGCATCTCGCAGCTCACGCTCCCTGACCATCATATGTGGTACCATCCCGAGGCTCTTTCTGCTCAAGGCATCAGTCATCACATTAGCCTTTCCTGGGAGGTACAATTTTCATAAATCAAAATCTCTCAGAAGCTCTAACCCAATATGTATTTTCATATTCGCCCCTTTCTGTGAAAACAGATACTCGGGCTTTATGATCAGTGCATATCCACAATTTCTCACTATGTACATAATAGTACCATATCCTCGGTACAAATACTACCGTTGCCAACTTAAAATCATGGGTCAGATAGTTTATTTAATGATCAAAGAGTTGTTTGTCTCCAAAATTGACTATCTTCCCATTATACATCAATACACAGCTCCATCATAATTTCGAGGTATCTATACTCACTGGGAACCTCTTGAGCTGTTGGGTATGGCGAAATTATTCAAGGTGGTTAGTTCATACTTCACTACACCAAAATCCATGTCACATCTATCATCTTATTTATCATCTTATTCAAGACCACGTTTCTTAGTTAAACGTGTCAACAAGGTATATCCTCTTAGAACTCGCAGCAATCCATCTGTAAAAATCATCTCCCTATGGTTGCTTATAATTCGTCCTAGACTTTAACTACACCCAACATATCATCGATAATGATGATTACAAGTCGATCTAATCCTTGACTTATTTACGCATAAGCGTATAAGATCCTTCTCAACCGCTTACGTTTTCAGGTACTAACCTGCGCCATTTCCTTTTCTTATCTTAACGGCTCCTATTAAATTTTACTATGTTAACCTTTATAATTTGTCGAATTTTAATATTCTTATCGTCTTATTAAAGGTATCCTAATGCTAAAAGTATTTATTACGGCAACCGGTTTCACGTAATAAGTTATATGTATATTTTTAGACGCTATCAAGTCTTCAGGCGGGGAGGTATTTTGAAATACCTTTATTAACCCTTAGACTTAACCACAACTACTGGTTATGGTTATACCCATCTTTGTCCTTGGTTATAATTTGTATTCGCTACTAATTGCTTCAATCCTAACTACTTCGCATATCATAGAGATGTTATTACCTAGCATACGTCTCTTACTCCAATACATCTTGTATTTGGGATCAACATATCTCAAAGATCATCTCCTTCGTATATCAATCATGATAAAACTCTTTCATTATTGATTTCGTGAGTACAATCCTTTACTCCTTTAATTTCAACGGTTGCACCCCTTTTTATTACTTGTCAACACTTACAATATGTTTTTCAGTGATGTTTTCACCCCTGTTTTCAACTTAAAATTCTCTATATCCATACTCCGTTAACTAATCCTCCTCTATTGGGGTACTCATTTATCAGTATTATACCCAACGATGTAGGCATTCATGCCCTTTTACTCACTTATATGTGAATGAAGGCGGTATGAATAAATATGTGGCACCAGGATCACTGAACATATGTACTTCATTATTCTTAACAAGTGTGGTATCTTACACCACATCCATGAAACATCAATAGTGTCCTGGTCCAAGACATCCTCTCGCCTTCGTCCAACAGCCTACTTTCCTTTTTTCTTTTCGGTTATGGCCTCCCTTTTCGTTGCAATTATACCAACGAAATTTTTCTCTGTCTCTTTACCTTTCTGTGGGGGATCTCGCCCAACGCTGTGCAAGTCAAATCAATGGTCCGTCTTACCATACTTAACGGCCATTTTCATCAATACCGTGTAGGTATAGACCCTCCTTCCGTGGTATCCACCACACATCCTACAGTGATCACGCTGCTACTCTGCTTACACTGCTTACAGTACTTACACTGCTATAGTATTTCGTAGCAGGTCGGGGTCCTCCAATCACAATACCCCTCAAGAGTGCCAAAATCGGTTGCACTGGGGTCTTACCAATTATCTTACTCCATGACTCGTCAAATCTAATCTCTTACCAACTGGTCTCTTTCCCGCTCTGACATCTTCGTCATTTCTCGATTCTCTTCTGTCTCTATTTCGGCCCTCACTAGCTTTCCCAATCTCAGAGGCGTGCAATTCATGTTCTTATTTATCCAATTGTAAATCTACGCACTGCCTCGGTATAAGTAATGTCTCACGGGCCAATCAGACTCTAATTGAAAATTCGAGTCCTTACATGAACTTTTAGGTTTTTCGACTCTCACTGTCCATAATATCGGGTTCATACTTGCCCAGGGATGTATTTGAGATTCGTACTCATCAATCAACCCATGACTATGGGCAGTGTAAGAAACTCTATCTGTAATTTTCCTTATACAGTGTCCGGGATATTCTGTCACCGGAATACATCCAGAATATTTCTCATCTTAGCTCTGTATATTTAACTCTTAAGATGGGTCGAGCGGACTTCCATTAATGCTCCGCCTCGCCCTCCAACATAAATGTATTTTAAAAGTCACTTCCTTAGTCGACATACACCGAAAGAATTCATACATCTCTGCAATCTCATTCACCCAGTCCTCAACAAGTATTGGTTTCTTTACTTCGCTATATACCAGAAGTATGAAAATCTCTTTAGTCTGAGGCATCTGTTTAGGCTTTTCTCTGCCTATCCTCAACTATCTGCAATAGACTGTGTAAACAAGTCCGAAATATCTTCTACTATGTGACGGCCAACCCCTGCCCGGCCAACCCCTGCCATCGGCCATGGCCACCCCTCATGGGCCCACGCACAACGATGGTGGTCTAACAACGGGTGGTCCAACAACGCCACAAGTCCAACGTATTGTCCGCTTTGGGCCGAGGCCCGCACGGCTTTGTTTCATATGGGGAACTCCCCTCAGAACGCGTCCTCTGATCTCATACATAATCTGAGCAATTTGCTCCTCACAATAATCTCCACACTCCGCTCCAACATCGCAAAGCGCGTCTCAATACTGTCCGATCTCTCTGTCGGACTCTGTGGGGCATGCTCAACATCAGCCTCCACGTCATTCTCATCTTGAGTCTCATGTGACAACTCATTCAACTCTCAGGCCTCTATGGCCTCTAGTATGTGTACTCGCCACTCTACCATAGCGGCTATCAGTTATAACAACTATATTCTTGCAATCGAAACTAAATTCTTAGCTGCGGTTCCATCTTGATATACACAATTGTATCTAAACAATGCACAGTACATGGGGATGTAAATTTACTTAACCACTAACACCGACTCATATCAGGCCAACTTAAGCTCTGATACCATCTTTTCTGTCACGACCCAATTTACCTAAAAATCCCTACAAATTTTTTCGCTTTTTCTATACTCCTTACCCGTCGTGAACAGTTTCACTACTAACAGTTGGGCTATGATTCGGTGTTAGTCACCTCTTCCCTATTTATCATTCAATTTTCATAATTTATTTACATATCAATTTATTTAAACTAAATACATCCCCAATATTACATCATATACAGTACTGTGCATCTATATGTTCAGATACGAAATTATATAAATGTGTATACCTGGTCTTAATAAGAAGCAGCGGATAACCGAATTGCGAAGCTATTGTCGCTCTCTTCTACTGAGTGTACCCTGTGGGGTGGAAAATGAAAGGGTGAGCGAAACGTGCTCAGTAAGGCAATAATATAAGCAGGTAGATAACTATACTATCTACGTGCTGATAATAGTATGATATAAAAATCGTTTATATTTGGAGCATGAGATCTGACTAAAACGATGCCATATGAATGTATATCGTATAGAAGAAATCATGAAGTTGCATATAAAATCAACATGGAAATTCCTCATGTATGACATCTCATGCTCGTCACATCAAAATCTATTAGTTTCATCGTAAATCCTTCACCTTAAAAACTTATTTGTTTAAATCAAAACTCATCATATCAAGGCTAAACCCATCACTCGGGAATACCTTGATTCATAAAATCAGATCTCTTTTTAAAAACATAAATCGGGACTACCCCTCCATCGGGTTTGTCCTGGTCTATCTAGACCGTATGATATCACGTGAGGCATGTAGGTTACTGTATGAAAAACGAGGACTATGGCCATACTATGTCCCTGTGATCCCAGGCACACGGATCCCGGCGTGCGGGGCATCACAACTGCAACGGGAGGTGGGGTCAAGTCCTACCCGCCAGAATATCGAGTAACATCGTAGTCATCATGACTGCACGGTACAGCGTACTCCGTGTGACATACACGGTACATCGTACTCCGTGAACCCATATCATAGTCTGGGGGTGCCTGCCATAGGTCTTAGCCAGCCCAATACTATGTCGATAACCAACCCATGTCTCAAAGTTTACGTGCGAGTATCTCAACTCTCTGCGACACACAGTCTACAAGAGGCTTCCGCACGACTATATGCATGTCAACTCGCGTCTAGTGTGAGCGAAGCTCCAACACCACGCTATGCATATCATGATATCTAAAATCGCGTGCGAGCGAAGCTTCAGCACGGTGTTATGCACACACAAATTTCTCGTACGAGCAATGCTCCAGTACGGCTTTTCATAAAAATAATTCGGTAAACTTGAGTGCGAGTAAGACTCTAACACTCCTTTTTACTTGTATAAATACGATAGGTGACTAAGTCTTTGCAAAACATCTTTTAAAAATAGTAACCGGTACAAACCGGTACCCTTTCGTATAATTCAATAAAGCAATAGCCAACCTATGTTCGTATTTGCTTAAATCACAGCAGTCTATTCATATAAAGCATTAAAATCATGAAATTCATGCAATTTCATAGCCTTACTACCCTTTTTGAAATTTTCCTAACTGGGGGCAAAATGGTCATTTTTCACTATTTCCATATTTTTATCGTAAAAATTATTATTCTGTTTTTGGGTAGCCTAATGAATTTAAGGTACTGTAAATACCCTCAAAATTACGTACAGCTACCTCTAAGTGCTCATAAAATTCCCTTACCTGGAATCGCGCGTAGACTTAGCTTATCTCGAAGCTACCGAACCTCTCGGTCCAAGTGCGCGCCAAACAAAGATACGTCACTGCATATAACCACGTAATCGAGGTTAATTCACTTATCTCGATCAGTATATCGCATCTACTGACCAACTTTAAAGTATTGGGCCCTATTTACCCTATTTGGTCTCGGCCCATTTCAGCCCTTTTATATTTATTAATTCCCTTCTTCGGGTATACCGGGCTTATGCAGTTTACTAATAATTATCGGGCTTCGATCCAAGTTCATTGGATAGCCCGTATACCATTTACGGCAATTTATTGCAATTACGAATTAATATTCCTTCCTATGTGAAATTAATCCGTAATTCCGTAAAATACTTAAAAATCGATATTTAAAGAAATCTTAATGCCGAATTTAAATCGTACTTATGTAAGACCCGAAATTTAATCGTAAATTTTACGAGGTAGAAAAATATTCACAAATTTAAAGGAATGAGACTCGGACTAAAAATAAGGATCGAAATGGCCACAGGCCAAACGGGAAGTGAAGAAAATAAAATTTATCGAAAATACAAAATTAAATAGGAAAATATGGTGGAAGTATGAAGGAAAGCTAGGTTAATTTAATCCCGAAATAAGTGTAGGGATAAAACGGTCAAAAGACCGAAATTCGGAATAAATACGATAAGAGAAATTTAATTAAAAATAAGGAATTAGGATTTCTTGATCAATAATGGGGAATTTTATAATTTCGAGTCAAATTGATCAAGATCCGGAATTTTTAGAAATACCGAAAATGTCACCCGGGATGATATCCCGAAAATACGGAGGAATTATACCAAAAAAATAATTTAAAAACTAAATAAATTTAATTTAATTTAATTAAATTAAATTGGTGAATAAAATAAAATTTTTGTAGATATTTTCAGAATTTTTAGAGTATTTTATTGATTATTTTAATAATAAAATGAATAGTAATTAATAATAGTGTTGAAAAAAAAAAAAAAAAAGCCTGGAATCGAAAAACGGAAAGAGAAACCCGAACCCCTTTCACACCGAGGAAGAAAAACCCACCGCCGTTCGCGACCACCGGCGACCGTTCGACGACGACGAAGCTTCCAGGAGCTAGAGCGAGGTCCGGCGAACCCATAGGCACCGGAACCGAGCCGCGAGGTGGCCGGAGGAGCCCGATCCGAGCTCCGAAAATCCGCGGGAGAGAAGAGGTTACCGCCGGCGAACCACAGCACCTGGGCCGGAAAGGAGGGTACCGGTGAGTTCAGGGGAGGAAGCCGGTCATTTTGGTACCGGTCTTGGCCGGTAAGACCGCCGGAACCGCCGGCGACGGCAAGAGGCAGTGAGGGGGTCCAAAAACGGCACCGTTTGGCAGGAAGGAAAGGGAAGGAAAGGGAAGGAAAAGAAAGGAAAAGAAAAGAAAGGAAAGGGAAGGAAAAGGAAGGAAAGGGGAAGAAAAAATTACCGGGGGACGACTCGAGGTTCGGGTAAGTTGACCGAGGGTCGATATTGACCAACGGGTGAATTCCGGAAATTAATTTAATATTATTTTAATGGAAAATAATCCGGATTTACCTAATTATGCAGTTTTACGACGGAGACCGAACGAGAGCCGATCGAGCTCCGATCTTCGTACCCCGCATAGTATCGGGTAAGTACGATTTAAATTCGGCATTAAGATTTCTGTAAATATCGATTTTCAATATTTTACGGAATTACGGATTAATTTCACATAGGAAGGAATATTAATTCGTAATTGCAATAAATTGCCGTAAATGGTATACGGGCTATCCAATGAACTTGGATCGAAGCCCGATAATTATTAGTAAACCGCATAAGCCCGGTATACCCGAAGAAGGGAATTAATAAATATAAAAGGGCTGAAATGGGCCGAGACCAAATAGGGTAAATAGGGCCCAATACTTTAAAGTTGATCAGTAGATGCGATATACTGATCGAGATAAGTGAATTAACCTCGATTACGTGGTTATATGCAGTGACGTATCTTTGTTTGGCGCGCACTTGGACCGAGAGGTTCGGTAGCTTCGAGATAAGCTAAGTCTACGCGCGATTCCAGGTAAGGGAATTTTATGAGCACTTAGAGGTAGCTATACGTAATTTTAAGGGGATTTACAGTACGTTAAATTCATTAGGCTACCCAAAAACAGAATAATAATTTTTACGATAAAAATATGGAAATAGTGAAAAATGACCATTTTGCCCCCAGTTAGGAAAATTTCAAAAAGGGTAGTAAGGCTATGGAATTGCATGAATTTCATGATTTTAATGTTGTTTATGATTATATTGTTCTGATTTAAGCATATATGAACATAGGTTGGCTATTGATTTCGTGAACTATACGAAAGGGTACCGGTTTGTACCGGTTACCATTTTTTAAAGATATTTTGTCAAAATCTAGCCACCTATCGTATTGATACAAGTAAAAAGAGTGCTGGAGTCTTTCTCGCACTCAAGTTTACCGAATTATTTTCATGAAAAGCCGTACTGGAGCATTGCTCGTACGAGAAATTTGTGTGTGCATAACACCGTGCTGAAGCTTCGCTTGCACGAGATTTTAGATATCATGATATGCATAGCGTGGTGTTGTGATGAGATCCGTAAGCCTGTGACCTGGTGTGGGGCGGGCAGCAGGATACTCACATATGCACTAGACGCGAGTTGACATGCATATAGTCGTGCGGAAGCCTCCTGTAGACTATGTGTCACAGAGAGTTGAGATGGTCGCACATATACTTTGAGACATGGGTTGGTTATCGACATAGTATTGGGCTGGCTAAGACCTACGGCAGGCACCCCCAGACTATGATATGGGTTCACGGAGTACGATGTACCGTGTATGTTACACGGAGTACGCTGTACCGTGCAGTCATGATGACTATTATGTTACTTGATATTCTGGCGGGTAGGACTTGACCCCACCTCCCGTTACAGTTGTGATACCCCGCACACCGGGATCCGTGTGCCTGGGATCACAGGGACAAAGATATGGCCATAGTCCTCGTTTTTCATACAGTAACCTACATGCCTCACATGATATCATACGGTCTAGATAGACCAGGACAAACCCGATGGAGGGGTAGTCCCGATTTGTGTTTTTAAAAGAGATATGATTTGATGAATCAAGGTATTCCTGAGAGATGGGTTTGACCTTGATGAAGTTGTTTTGAGATTAAACAAATGAGTTTTAAAGTGATGAATTTTGATTTAAAGTGATGAGTTTTGTGATTAAACGGACGAGTTTTTAAGAGATGAAGTTTTGATGTGACGAGCATGAGATGTCATACATGATGATTTTCCATGTGTGTTTTAGATGACGGTTTCATGATTTCTTGTATATGATATATACATACATGTGGCATTGTTTTAATCTTATCTCATGCTCCGAAAGTAAACGATTTCTACATCATGACATTATCAGCACGTAGATAGTATAGTTATCTACCTGCTTATATTATTGCCTTACTGAGCACGTTTCGCTCACCCTTTCATTTTCCACCCCACAGGGTACACTCAGTAGAAGAGAGCGACAATAGCTTCGCAATTCGGTTATCCGCTGCTTCTTATTAAGACCAGGTATACACATTTATGTAATTTCGTATCTGAACATATAGATGCACAGTACTGTATATGATGTAATATTGGGGATGTATTTAGTTTAAATAAATTGATATGTAAATAAATTATGAAAATTGAATGGTAAATAGGGAAGAGGTGACTAACACCGAATCATAGCCCAACTGTTAGTAGTGTAACTGTTCACGACGGTAAGGAAATGAAAAAGCGAAAAATTTGTAGGGATTTTTAGGTAATTTGGGTCGTGACAGAAAAGATGGTATCAGAGCTTAAGTTGGCCTGATATGAGTCGGTGTTAGTGATTAAGTAAATTTACATCCCCATGTGCTGTGCATTGTTTAGATACAAATACAATTGTGTATATCAAGATGGAACCGCAGCTAAGAATTTAGTTTCGATTGCAAGAATATAGTTGTTATAACTGATAGCCGCTATGGTAGAGTGGCGAGTACACATGCTAGAGGCCATAGAGATCGGCCTGAGAGTTGAATGAGTTGTCACATGAGACTCAAGATGAGAATGACGTGGAGGCTGATGTTGAGCATGCCCCACAGAGTCCGACAGAGAGATCGGATAGTATTGAGACGCGCTTCGCGATGTTGGAGCGGAGTGTGGAGATTATTGTGAGGAGCAAATTGCTCAGATTATGTATGAGATCAGAGGATGCGTTCTGAGGGGAGTTCCCCAAATGAAACAAAGCCGTGTGGGCCTCGGCCCAAAGCGGACAATACGTTGGACTGTGGCGTTGTTGGACCACCCGTTGTTAGACCACCATCGTTGTGCGTAGGCCCATGAGGGGTGGCCATGGCCGATGGCAGGGGTTGGCCGGGCAGGGGTTGGCCGTCACATAGTAGAAGATATTTCGGACTTGTTTACACAGTCTATTGCAGATAGTTGAGGATAGGCAGAGAAAAGCCTAAACAGATGCCTCAGACTAAAGAGATTTTCATACTTCTGATATATAGCGAAGTAAAGAAACCAATACTTGTTGAGGACTGGGTGAATAAGATTGCAGAGATGTATGAATTCTTTCGGTGTATGACGACTAAGGAAGTGACTTTTAAAATACATTTATGTTGGAGGGCGAGGCGGAGCATTGATGGAAGTCCGCTCGACCCATCTTAAGAGTTAAATATACAGAGCTAAGATGAGAAATATTCTGGATGTATTCCGGTGACAGAATATCCCGGACACTGTATAAGAAAAATTACAGATAGAGTTTCTTACACTGCCCATAGTCATGGGTTGATTGATGAGTACGAATCTCAAATACATCCCTGGGCAAGTATGAACCCGATATTATGGACAGTGAGAGTCGAAAAACCTAAAAGTTCATGTAAGGACTCGAATTTTCAAATTAGAGTCCGATTGGCCCGTGAAATATTACCTATGCCGAGGCAGTGCGTAGATTTGCAGTTGGGTAAATAAGAACATGAATTGCACGCCTCTGAGATTGGGGAAGCTAGTGAGGGCCGAAATAGAGACAGAAGAGAATCGAGAAATGACGAAGATGTCAGAGCGGGAAAGAGACCAGTTGGTAAGAGATTAGACTTGACGAGTCATGGAGTAAGATAATTGGTAAGACCCCAGTGCAACCGATTTTGGCACTCTTGAGGGGTATTGTGATTTGAGGACTCTGACTTGCTACAGAGTAGTGTGGCAATGTAGCAGGGTAAGCAAGATAAGCAGTATAGCAGTGTAGCAGTGTAAGCACTGTAAGCAGTGGGAGATGAGTGGTGGATACCACGGAAAGAGGGTCTATACCTACACTGTATTGATGAAAATGGTCGATAAGTGTGGTAAGACGGACCAATTGATTTTGATTGCTCAGAGTTGAGCGAGATCGCCCCACAGAAAAGAAAAGAGACCGAGAAAAACTTCGTTGGTATAGCTGCAACGAAAAGGCAGGCTATAGTCAAAAAAAAAAGGAAAGTAGGTTGTTGGACGAAGGCGAGAGGATGTCTTGGACCAGGACACTATTGATGTTTCATGGATGTGGTGTAAGATACCACACTTGTTAAGAATAATGAAGTACAGATGTTCAGTGATCCTGGTGCCACATATTTATTCATACCGCCTTCATTCACATATAAGTGAGTAAAAGGGCATGAATGCCTACATCATTAGGTATAATACTGAAAAATGAGTACCCCAATAGAGGAGGATTAGTTAACGGAGTATGGATATAGAGAATTTTAAGTTGAAAACAGGGGTGAAAACATCACTGAAAAATATATTGTAAGTGTTGACAAGTAATAAAAAGGGGTGTAATCGTTGAAATTAAAGGAGTAAAGGATTGTACTCACGAAATCAATAATGAAAGAGTTTTATCATGATTGATATACGAAGGAGATGATCTTTGAGATATGTTGATCCTAAATACAAGATGTATTGGAGTAAGAGACGTATGCTAGGTAATAACATCTCTATGATATGCGAAGTAGTTAGGATTGAAGCAATTAGTAGCGAATACAAATTATAACCAAGGACAAAGATGGGTATAACCATAACCAGTAGTTGTGGCTAAGTCTAAGGGTTAATAAAGGTATTTCAAAATACCTCCCCGCCTGAAGACTTGACAGCGTCTAAAAATATACATATAACTTATTACGTGAAACCGGTTGCCGTAATAAATACTTTTAGCATTAGGATACCTTTAATAAGACGATAAGAATATAAAAATTCGACAATCATAAAGTTTAACAGAGTAGAATTTAATAAGAGTCGTTAAGGTAAAGAAAAGGAAATGACGCAGGTTAGTACCTGAAAACATAAGCGGATTGAGAAGGATTTTATACGCTTATGCGTAAATAAGTCAAGGATTAGATCGACTTGTAATCATCATTATCGATGATATGTTGGGTGTAGTTAAAGTCTAGGGCGATTTATAAGCAATAATGGGAAGATGATTTTTACAGATGGATTGCTGCGAGTTCTAAGAGGATATACCTTGTTGACACGTTTAACTAAGAAACGTGGTCTTGAATAAGATGATAAATAAGATGATAGATGTGACATGGATTTTGGTGTAGTGAAGTATGAACTGACACCTTGATTTATTTCGCCATACCCAACAGCTCAAGAGGTTCCCAGTGAGTATAGATACCTCGAAATTATGATGGAGCTGTGTATTGATGTATAATGGGAAGATAGTCAATTTTGGAGACAAACAACTCTTTGATCATTAAATAAACTATCTGACCCATGACTTAAAGTTGGCAACAGTATTTGTACCGAGGATATGGTACTATTATGTACAGGGTGAGAAATTGTGGATATGCACTGATCATAAAGCCCGAGTATCTGTTTTCACAGAAAGAGGCTAATATGAGAATACATAGTGGGTAAGAGCTTCTGAGAGATTTGATTTATGAAAATTGTACCACACAGGAAAGGCTAATGTGATGACTGATGTATTGAGTAGAAAGAGCCTCGGGATGGTACCACATATGATGATCAGGGAGCGTGAGCAGCTAAAACAGTTGTGAACCTCAGTATTGATGTGAGCCCTTCTGATGATGACAGTGATTGTGTGACAGCTAGCCTGATGATTAGAACCGGATGAGAGTGCCCGGATTTGTCAGGCTTAGCGTGATGATCGACCGGATGTCGATAGTGTGGGTCAGATTCAGAAGGGTACAGTGACAGAAATCACAAGGAGTGTGATAATAATTTACAGAGGTTCAGAGACAGTATAAGTGCTCCTCAGGACCACAGTTGATGAGATAGTGATATTGTCAGAAGCTCACTCTTCAGAATATACAGTGCATACGGAAGTAAAGAAATATATCGAAATCGCAAAAATGGTATGGGTGGTCAGATGTGGAAGGAGATATTGGTGGAGCTTGTAGAAAAGTGCCTAGTGTGTCAGCAGAGTAAGGTAGAGTATTAAAAGTCTGCAGAGTTATTGCAGCACCTACCTATATCGACATGGCACGAAAATGGGAGCAAGTCTCCATGAATTTTATGATGGGTTACAGAGAAACCAGGTAAATCATGAGACTATTTCAGTTGGATGATAGTCGATAGAGCGACTAAGTCTACCCACTTTTGGTTATGAACTCCCCAGATACTCAGAGTGTGTATGAGGATTTATGTATAAGGAAGATTGTGGTTCCAGTGAGCATGGTATCATATAGGGATTCCCGCTTCACTTCCTACTATGAGGATATTTTAAGGAAGCTATGGGAACCCGACTGAGTATTAGCACAGCTTTTTGTCCTCAGACAGATGGTCAGTCAGAGAGGACTGTACAAGTTCTGGAGGATCTGATGGAAGCGTGTGCCATTGATTTTATAAGCTCCTGGAATAAGCAGTTGATTTCTAATTGAAGTAGCCAATGGTGACAGTTGTCACTTGAGTATCGGGATAACAAGATATGAGGCAGTGTATGGTTATAGGGGTTGTTCCCCAAATTGGATAAGAAAGAGTGGGTGACAGATAGAATCATTTCTGACTTTGGATAATAAGTCTCTGAGGATGTTTAGTTAAGGTTGAGAGACTAAGAACACCTCAGAGCAGATAGACAAGTATTGAAATTCACTAATGGTGAATTAATATGATTGAAAGCTATTCGTCCTAAGAGGATAAGGACATAGTGAGCTTTTGGAAAAAGTAAATTGAGTTGTGCTGGATGAAAGATTTTGAGAGATTAGACAAGTGGGAGATAAGACCTGTAGATTGGTGTTATCACCTGAAGTAGCAGGCACCCACAATGTGTCTCAGATTTTGATTCTTCGACAATACTATCCAGATCCAGCATAGATGATCGAATATGAACTCCAAAAGTTCAGTTTAAGGAAAATATGAGTATATTGAAGAAGTTAATTCGGGCATTAAACAGGAAAGAGAAAGTATTGAGGATTAAGATAATCTCCCTAATTAAAGTTCTTTTGGTAGTAATACACTCCGGAGAAGGTCACATAAGACTTTAAGAGTATGATACGATTAATGTATCCGGAGTTGTATATGGACTCATCTGACTTGGTTCTAATTTGGAGGACCAAATTTCTTAAGTGGGGGAGATTTGTAAGACCCGAAATTTAATCGTAAATTTTACGAGGTAGAAAAATATTCACAAATTTAAAGGAATGAGACTCGGACTAAAAATAAGGATCGAAATGGCCACAGGCCAAACGGGAAGTGAAGAAAATAAAATTTATCGAAAATACGAAATTAAATAGGAAAATATGGTGGAAGTATGAAGGAAAGCTAGGTTAATTTAATCCCGAAATAAGTGTAGGGATAAAACGGTCAAAAGATCGAAATTCGGGATAAATACGATAAGAGAAATTTAATTAAAAATAAGGAATTAGGATTTCTTGATCAATAATGGGGAATTTTATAATTTCGAGTCAAATTGATCAAGATCCGGAATTTTTAGAAATACCGAAAATGTCACCCGGGATGATATCCCGAAAATACGGAGGAATTATACCAAAAAAATAATTTAAAAACTAAATAAATTTAATTTAATTTAATTAAATTAAATTGGTGAATAAAATAAAATTTTTGTAGATATTTTCAGAATTTTTAGAGTATTTTATTGATTATTTTAATAATAAAATGAATAGTAAATAATAATAGTGTTGAAAAAAAAAAAAAAAAAAAAAAAAGCCTGGAATCGAAAAACGGAAAGAGAAACCCGAACCCCTTTCACACCGAGGAAGAAAAACCCACCGCCGTTCGCGACCACCGGCGACCGTTCGACGACGACGAAGCTTCCAGGAGCTAGAGCGAGGTCCGGCGAACCCATAGGCACCGGAACCGAGCCGCGAGGTGGCCGGAGGAGCCCGATCCGAGCTCCGAAAATCCGCGGGAGAGAAGAGGTTACCGCCGGCGAACCACCGCACCTGGGCCGGAAAGGAGGGTACCGGTGAGTTCAGGGGAGGAAGCCGGTCATTTTGGTACCGGTCTTGGCCGGTAAGACCGCCGGAACCGCCGGCGACGGCAAGAGGCAGTGAGGGGGTCTAAAAACGGCACCGTTTGGCAGGAAGGAAAGGGAAGGAAAGGGAAGGAAAAGAAAGGAAAAGAAAAGAAAGGAAAGGGAAGGAAAAGGAAGGAAAGGGGAAGAAAAAATTACCGGGGGACGACTCGAGGTTCGGGTAAGTTGACCGAGGGTCGATATTGACCAACGGGTGAATTCCGGAAATTAATTTAAATTATTTTAATGGAAAATAATCCGGATTTACCTAATTATGCAGTTTTACGACGGAGACCGAACGAGAGCCGATCGAGCTCCGATCTTCGTACCCCGCATAGTATCGGGTAAGTACGATTTAAATTCGGCATTAAGATTTCTGTAAATATCGATTTTCAATATTTTACGGAATTACGGATTAATTTCACATAGGAAGGAATATTAATTCGTAATTGCAATAAATTGCCGTAAATGGTATACGGGCTATCCAATGAACTTGGATCGAAGCCCGATAATTATTAGTAAACCGCATAAGCCCGGTATACCCGAAGAAGGGAATTAATAAATATAAAAGGGCTGAAATGGGCCGAGACCAAATAGGGTAAATAGGGCCCAATACTTTAAAGTTGATCAGTAGATGCGATATACTGATCGAGATAAGTGAATTAACCTCGATTACGTGGTTATATGCAGTGACGTATCTTTGTTTGGCGCGCACTTGGACCGAGAGGTTCGGTAGCTTCGAGATAAGCTAAGTCTACGCGCGATTCCAGGTAAGGGAATTTTATGAGCACTTAGAGGTAGCTATACGTAATTTTAAGGGGATTTACAGTACGTTAAATTCATTAGGCTACCCAAAAACAGAATAATAATTTTTACGATAAAAATATGGAAATAGTAAAAAATGACCATTTTGCCCCCAGTTAGAAAAATTTCAAAAAGGGTAGTAAGGCTATGGAATTGCATGAATTTCATGATTTTAATGTTGTTTATGATTATATTGTTCTGATTTAAGCATATATGAACATAGGTTGGCTATTGATTTCGTGAACTATACGAAAGGGTACCGGTTTGTACCGGTTACCATTTTTTAAAGATATTTTGTCAAAATCTAGCCACCTATCGTATTGATACAAGTAAAAAGAGTGCTGGAGTCTTTCTCGCACTCAAGTTTACCGAATTATTTTCATGAAAAGCCGTACTGGAGCATTGCTCGTACGAGAAATTTGTGTGTGCATAACACCGTGCTGAAGCTTCGCTTGCACGAGATTTTAGATATCATGATATGCATAGCGTGGTGTTGTGATGAGATCCGTAAGCCTGTGACCTGGTGTGGGGCGGGCAGCAGGATGCTCACATATGCACTAGACGCGAGTTGACATGCATATAGTCGTGCGGAAGCCTCCTGTAGACTATGTGTCACAGAGAGTTGAGATGGTCGCACATATACTTTGAGACATGGGTTGGTTATCGACATAGTATTGGGCTGGCTAAGACCTACGGCAGGCACCCCCAGACTATGATATGGGTTCACGGAGTACGATGTACCGTGTATGTTACACGGAGTACGCTGTACCGTGCAGTCATGATGACTATTATGTTACTTGATATTCTGGCGGGTAGGACTTGACCCCACCTCCCGTTACAGTTGTGATACCCCGCACACCGGGATCCGTGTGCCTGGGATCACAGGGACAAAGATATGGCCATAGTCCTCGTTTTTCATACAGTAACCTACATGCCTCACATGATATCATACGGTCTAGATAGACCAGGACAAACCCGATGGAGGGGTAGTCCCGATTTGTGTTTTTAAAAGAGATATGATTTGATGAATCAAGGTATTCCCGAGAGATGGGTTTGACCTTGATGAAGTTGTTTTGAGATTAAACAAATGAGTTTTAAAGTGATGAATTTTGATTTAAAGTGATGAGTTTTGTGATTAAACGGACGAGTTTTTAAGAGATGAAGTTTTGATGTGACGAGCATGAGATGTCATACATGATGATTTTCCATGTGTGTTTTAGATGACGGTTTCATGATTTCTTGTATATGATATATACATACATGTGGCATTGTTTTAATCTTATCTCATGCTCCGAAAGTAAACGATTTCTACATCATGACATTATCAGCACGTAGATAGTATAGTTATCTACCTGCTTATATTATTGCCTTACTGAGCACGTTTCGCTCACCCTTTCATTTTCCACCCCACAGGGTACACTCAGTAGAAGAGAGCGACAATAGCTTCGCAATTCGGTTATCCGCTGCTTCTTATTAAGACCAGGTATACACATTTATGTAATTTCGTATCTGAACATATAGATGCACAGTACTGTATATGATGTAATATTGGGGATGTATTTAGTTTAAATAAATTGATATGTAAATAAATTATGAAAATTGAATGGTAAATAGGGAAGAGGTGACTAACACCGAATCATAGCCCAACTGTTAGTAGTGTAACTGTTCACGACGGTAAGGAAATGAAAAAGCGAAAAATTTGTAGGGATTTTTAGGTAATTTGGGTCGTGACAACTTACCCGATACGATGCGGGGTACGAAGATCAGAGCTCGATCGGCTCTCGTTCGGTCTCCGTCGTAAAACTGCATAATTAGGTAAATCCGGATTATTTTCCATTAAAATAATATTAAATTAAATTCCGAAATTCACCCGTAGGTCAATATCGACCCTCGGTCAACTTACCCGAACCTCGAGTCGTCCCCCGAAAATTTTTTTTCTCTTTTTCCCTTCTTTTCCTTTCTTTTCTTTCCCCTTTTCCTTCCTTTTCCTTCCCTTTCCTTCCCTTTCCTTCCAGCCAAACGGCACCGTTTCAATCCTCCTCACTGCCTCTTGCCGTCGCCGGCGTCTCCGGCGATCTTACCGGCCAAGACCGGTACCAAAATGACCGGCTTCCTCCCTTGAACACACTGGTACCCTTCTTTCCGGCCCAGGTGCGGTGGTTCGCCAGCGATCACCTCTTCTCTCCCTCGGATTTTCGGAGCCCGGATCGGGCTCCTCCGGCCACCTCGCGGCTCGGTTCCGGTGCCTATGGGTTCGCCGGACTCTGCTCTTGCTCCTGGCAGCTTCGTCGGACCTCGAACGGTCGCCGGTGGGTGAGATTCGGCGATGGGTTCTCACGGGTGCAAAACGGGTTCCGTTCTCCTGGTTTTCGGGTTTCACGATTTTCAGCTCTCTTTTTTTTTTTTTTCATCATTATTATTTAACTATTCATTTTATTATTAAAATAATCAATAAAATAGTCAAAAGAAATCTGAAAATATCTACAAAATTTTATTTTATTCACCAATTTAATTTAATTAAATTAAATTAAATTTATTTAGTTTTTAAATTATTTTTCCGGTATAATTCCTCCGTATTTTCGGGATATCGTCCCGGGTGACATTTTCGGTATTTCTAAAAATTTCGGATCTTGATCAATTTGACTCGAAATTATAAAATTCCCCATTATTGATCAAGAAATCCTAATTCCTTATTTTTAATTAAATTTCTCTTATCGTATTTATCCCGAATTTCGGTCTTTTGACCGTTTTACCCCTACACTTATTTCGAAACTAATTTAACCTAACTTTCCTTCATACATCCACCATATTTCCTTATTTAATTTCCATATTTTCGGTTAATTTCATTCTGATCATTTTCGTTTGATCAGTGGTCATTTCGACTCGTATTTAATTATTTTCGACGTCCACCGATATTCCATTTTATTTTGCTTCACAACATTAAATTAGTCAACGCTCTTCTTATGATTCGATGAATATATATATACGTGTACATCGCGTGAATCATAAGGAAATACATCAACAGATGATAAAAGTGGGTCTTACATGGTAACAAAGTATCATTTTAAGAGATCGATAGAACAATAATTGATTGAACAGTAGAAAAACAAAGAAAGCAAACTGAATACCGAGAACCCGAATGAAGATGAAAGAAAAGGTAATGAAAAAAAAAAACAAATGTGATAAAGGATAATACTAACTACTAGAATGAAACTTTTCCATTTCAATAGAATAAAAATGAAAGCTTGTAAAACTTTAACAATGGTGGCTAACAAAAATAATTTAACAATAGAGCAACGGGAAAGCTTCTAAAAAAAAATCTAAGACTATTTTCCTATGCTACCTTAACTAGTTTTACACTAACACTACTTTTTTTTTTCAATTGCTATCATGTCTTATTTATACACACACTTAGGGGTACAATCATAATTTTTTCATCTTAGATGAGTTGGCATTGTTTGGCTACTTGTCTTCACACCATTGGCTCCTTGAAAAGATATTTCCATGTCATCTGTCTTCTTGTCCAATTTGATGTACTAGGTGGCATGGCTCGTGTTATCCGCGTGGTCTAATCTCGATTTTATCCTAGTCCATTTTCTACTGGAAGTTTCCAAATTCATTCAGATTTAATTTATCTGCAAACATGAGAATTTTAGTCAAAATGAGGGGATAATTAAGATAATAATTTGGGTATTAAAATAATTAATTAAGAAATTAAGCATAAATAATTCTATTTTTATAGAATTATCAACAACACCTGGAGCAACCAAAGAGAAACGTGCACAAGATTGCAAGTAGTTAGGATCTCTGATTAAGGCCACATTTGGCATTTAACTTTTGCACAATTCCATTTTTCATGCATACCTACTATTATATTTTAGTATTTCTTTTAATGTTAATTGTTAGCTTAGATCATAGGCTTTGTTTAATTTACATATTATTGTTCCTTACTTATTAGTATAAACTTAGTTTAAGTTAGGAATTTTGAATTAAATTTAGTATTTAGGTAGTACATAATTAAAATTAGTAGTAGAATTATTTTAAGTAATTTTAAGTAAGTTTGCACTTTAAATTGAAAAATCCAAAAATATTAGTTCTCATGCGTTAATTAGATTTTGTTTTAGTGTTAGTAATTAGTTAGAGTTAGATTTAATTTAGGATTATTTTGTAGGTAGTTAATTTCTTAGTGATTTAAGAATTTCCTTAAGTTAATAGGATTTTATTTCATTAGACTTTATGTTAGTTTAATTTGCATTTCTATTAAGTAGTTTAATTACATGCATATTTTATTTTTAGGATTGTTGAATTTTAGTTTAATTAATTTTGTTTCTTATTTTCATATTTGCATTTTTAATTGCGTTAATTAATTGTTTTAATTATCTTTTGTAGGTTGTTACTTTTAATTACTCGGAGCTCTGTAAATAATTTTAGCTCGGTTTTATTTTCTTTATTTTATAATTGTTATTGTTTTCAGTACTTTTACTTTTAGCGTTATAGATCACTCCCTAAAACTTCATAATTTGCTAGGATATACTTAGGGTAAGATTAACTCGTACTTAATTAGGCAATTCAACTTCTTTGTGAGACGATAATCTGGGACTCAAATCCCATTATTACTTGTACGACTCGTGCACTTGCGGATAGAACATCTAGGTCACTTAGAGTGGGCGTAGTCAGGTATCAAGTTTTTGGGCCGTTGCCGAGGAAGATACTTAGCCATTAATTAATATCGGTGAAACTATGCTTAGGTGTAATTCTAGCTTGTAAATATTTAGGTTGTAAATATTGAGAGCTTTAGTCTAGATTAGTTAATTTTCTCTCCAAAAAAAATTGAAAAATTAAAAACTTAAAAAAAAAAAATTAAGGACTTTTTGTTGTTTGCATGCGTAGAGCCAAGAGTCTTGATTGCTTTCCTCTAGATCCTGAAATTGAACGAACTCTTAGGAAAATTCGAAGGATTCTATGAAATTAATAGCTCCGTTGTAAAACATCATGGCAGAAAATAGAGAAATTAGGACCGTTGGAGATTACGTAATACCGACAATTAGAGGATATTATACCGGCATTAGGCCACCAGCTGTCCCTGCGAACAATTTTAAAAATAAGCCTGAAATCCTTCAGATTATCCAAACCTCGCTACAGTTCAATGGGCTTCCGCATGACGACCCACATGCTCACCTAGAGCAATTCCTGGATCTGTGCAACACCTTCAAGCACAATGGATTATCTGATGATGCACTTAGGTTTAGATTATTCCCCTTCTCACTTAGGGATAGGGCATGACACTGGTTAACCTCCTTACCTCCAGGATCCATTTCTACTTGGGATGAGTTAGCCCCTCAATTTTTAGCTAAGTTTTTCTCTCCTTCTAAAATGGCCAAACTCCGTAGCGACATATCTTCCTTTGCCTAGTTCGATTTTGAATCTCTTTATGAAGCTTGGGAACGATATACAAAGCTTCTTAGGAAGTGCCCTCATCATGGCCTACCTTTGTGGCTGCAAGTCCAGACCTTCTACAACGGACTTACGAGCCAAAATAGGACCATCGTTGATGCTGCTGCGGGTGGAGCTCTAATGTGCAAAACAGAGGAGGAAGCTTACGAACTCTTAGACAAGATGGCTGCTAACAACTATCTATGGTCTTTGGAGAGGCAACTGCCTAAGAAGTCGGCGGGTATCTATGAGTTAGACACGTTGTCTACCTTGACCTCTCACATTGCTAACCTTACGAAGAAAGTAGAGTCACTCAGTACCCAGCATAATCCTTCCATTAGTCCTAATCCTGTTTATTCGGTACAAAGTCCTTTTCTTTCCTGTGATCTGTGTAGTGGTACACACTCTGTAGATAGGTGTCCGCTTAACTTAGAATCGGTTCAGTATGTTGCTCCACTTCAGAAGCAACAGAACAACCCCTTGTCAAACACCTATAACCTATGGTGGAGGAACCATCCTAACTTTTCCAGGAGCCAAAACCAAAGGCAATCTTCTAATTTTAGACCTATAGAACCCCCTGCTTCAATTAAGAACTTAGAAGTTCAGGTTGGACAAATAGCGAATACTCTTAGCCAGTGTCCTCAAAGGTCCCTTCTTAGTAACACCGAAGCCAATCCTGTTAGGCAAAGGGAGAGTAAAGAACATGTGAAAGCCATCACCCTTAGGAGCGGCAGAGAGCTAGATGAACCACAAGTTAAGTCCAGACCTGAATAACCCATAGTTGAAGAATCCATAGGTTCTAAAGATGCAGCTCAGAAGGAGCAGGAACATCAGGATCAAGCTGCAAAGGAATCCAAGTTAGGTGCTTCTTCATCTATACCTTCTTCTACTTCACAACCTTCCTTGCCCTCTGATGCTATACATGTTACCACTATATCCCTTCCAGTTAGACCACCAGTACCTTTTCCTCAGAGGTTTCAAAACCAAAAGCTTGATCAATAATTTACCAAATCTCTTGAGCTTTTTAAGAAACTTCACATCAACATTCCTTTCACAGATGCTTTGAGAAAATGCCAAGTTATGTGAAGTTTTTGAAGGACATCCTCTTTAGGAAAAGAAGATTGGAAGATTATGAGATGGTGGCCTTAACTGAGGAATGTAGTGCAATTATCCAGAGGAAATTACTCCCCAAGCTCAAAGATCCTGGGAGTTTTACCATACCATGCACAATTGAAAATTTGTTCTTTGGTAGAGCCTTATGATTTAGGAGCCAGTATCAATCTAATGCCCTGGTATATTTACCAAAAGTTAGGAATATGGGATGTCAGGCCCACCACAGTGACCCTTCAGCTAGCTGATCATTTCATTAAATATCTGAAGGGGGTCATTAAGAACATGCTGGTAAATGTTGACAAATTTATTTTTCCTACGGATTTCAGGCCCACCACAGTGACCCTTCAGCTAGCTGATCATTTCATTAAATATCCGAAGGGGGTCATTAAGAAAATGCTGGTAAATGTTGACAAATTTATTTTCCCTACAGATTTTATCGTGTTGGACATGGAAGAAGACAGGGAAATCCCCATTATACTAGGCAGACCTCTCCTAGCAACTGGTAGAACTTTAATTGATGTACAAAAGGGAGAGTTAACAATGAGAGTTCAGGATCAGGAAGTGAAGTTTAATGTTTTCAAACCTTTGAAGCTCCCTGATGACTCTCAAGAGTGTTTTAAGATGGAGATTAAGGAGGATATAAGGCTTGAGCACAAGAAATCTGAGAGAATGAGGGAAGTAGATAGAGCTAAAGAGGAGTTAACTGTTAACATTCTGTCACCATTTTGGCTGACCCTCCTACTCTTCGCCCTACTGCTGTGAATCATTTTCTTCAGCTGCATTTGAAGTGGCTTAATTTTTTCTTTTCACGTTGTATATAGTCCTTTTTTTCTTTTTCTTTCCGTTGTTTCTTTCTTTGTTTCTTTTGTAGATTGCTTTTGTATTACGTTTTAAATCAAGTTTCAATTGTTCATCATCATCAGAAAGGGGAGTACTCTGTTCTTGAGCTTAAATTCTTATATTATCTACACACTAAGGACACTGTGTACTTTAAGTTTGGGGGAGGGGATATCACTTGAGCAATTTTGAGAAAAATTGAAAAAAATTTCAAATTGTTTTTGAAAATCTGAGAAGAAATTTTTAAAATTGTTTCGAAAATATGAGCTTAAATTGTTTGATTTTGGGATGATTTAGTGCTTAGCATGTAGTTTTCCCATATTCCGATGATATGACCCCATGATTTAGTCTGACTTGAGTCGACTGAGAAGCATGATTATAGGAAAAACATGAAAGTAAATTCTTGAATTTGTCTTGATTCTGATTGTGATTGCCTCATCTTATGCACATGTCATGTCATGAATCGGTATATTTATTTAGAGAAAGCTTATGTGTACATAGGATTGCATTTGTTCAATTGATTTGGTGCATCATATTCTAGAATTTGTTTGATCTAATCTCAAGGCGAAATATTAGATCACACTTAATTAGGGAGATGATTTAGGCCATCTTTGGATCGTTTAAGCCTGTCTAGCCATCCTTATACATATTTTACCTCTAGTCACCCATCTAGGCCAAATAAGCTCTTCTCTGTAAATACACCTGCTTATTTTTTTTCTTTAGCTTAAATACTCTGTTCCTATCCCTTACCCCGAAAGCATGAAAAGTCATTGGGATATATTGTGAGCTATGTACATATGGGTATTAAGTGATAGTGAAGGAGTATATAAAAAAATGAAGGAAAAATAAAAAGAAAAGTAGAAAGAAGAAAAATAAAAAAAATAGAATAAAAAGTTTAGTGAAATAAATAAGTTTAGGGGAAATAAATTTGAGCTCTTACATTGAAGATCCTAAAAGTAATGCATGTTACGGGGTAATTAAACCTAAATCGACTTTATCATACCTTAGCCCCAGCCTTACATTATAAGCTTAATGAAGTCCTATTGATCTTTGGTTAAGTGTGACTACATTAGTGGAGAGATAAGTGAAAAGCAAACATATGGGAATGATCACATGTCATTGACTTTGCATTCACTGTGTTTGTATAATCTGATCCGAGTAATGTACTGTGAAGTGGCTTTGACATTTTCACACACACACGAGGAGTCCAATTTAGGTTAGGACCTATGATTGAATGATTTTGAATGTTGGACTTGTAATTGTGAGTCTTTGAGATCATAGTCTGTACTTTTTCTTCATAGTCTGTACTTTTTCTTTGAGGATAATATTGGGGAAATTATTATGTTAGTACTTGTCAATCTTACAAGTATTTTGTTTTGCTTGAGGACAAGCAAAAGCTCAAGTTTCGGGGTGTGATAATTCTATGAAAATAGAATTATTTGTGCTTAATTTCCTAATTCATTATTTAAATCCAAAATTTATTTTATTAATTATCCCCTTTATTTAATTAAAATTCTTTACTGTGCAGGTAAATTAAATCCAGATGAAACTCAATCATTTCAGAAAAAAATGGGTTGAAAACGGGCTAAAAGAGACTGGACCACTTCCAATTTGCAGACCGAGTCACCAGTAGTCTGGACATGTGGGATGTCGAGTGTTAGTATTTTATTCGCTCCGAAACGATAAGATCGACGGATACCGTGCCAATCTTCTGGAAGACACACGTCGAGCCACATCGCACAGTCAAGTGTACTAGAAGATGAATGACGTGGAAATATCTACTCTACAACAAATAAAATGAAGACAAGTGGCCAAACAATGCCAACTCATCTAGGATGAAAAATTACTATTGTACCCATAAGTGTGTGTATAAATAGAGCATGATAGCAATTGAAGAAACTAAATAGTGTAGGTAGAATAGCTTTCGTTTTATTTTCCCTTGTTTTTTAGAAGCTTTTCCCGAATAGCTTTAGCCTGCATTTTTGTTTCTCCATAGCTACTGTTCATTTTCAGTTGTTCTTTTGTATGAAAAGCTTCATTGTTCTAATTTTTTTTAGCATTTTCACGTTATTTTCATCCACTATGTTTTGTATTCTCGGTTTCACAAGTTCATTGTTGTCCATGTTAAGTTTTCATCAATTTACATTTCATGCAAAGCTCTCTCTCACCGATTAGTTTTATTTATTTAATTTTTTTCTTCTAAAACTCTCGGGTTTGCATTTCTGGGTAGTGCCGAGAGGTCGGTTATTTGATGGTGTATCATGGTTATGCAGGAGGCTAGTAGGATACATGAAAGAACCTAGCACCATTGTTCGTTACTGCATGTTTTAATTTTCTTTCTCTTTTTCGTTTGGTCCTGTGTGCTATTTCCTTATTTAGATTCAGTGCTTGCCTTTGTTAGACAAAGTCTTAGTGCTAGCTGCTGCTAGGAAAAAAATGTTGTAGGGAGTAAGGCTTGAATGTAGGATAAGGCAATGCTTGCCTTTGTTAGACAAAGTCTTAGTGCTAGCTGCTGCTAGGAAAAAAATGTTGTAGGGAGTAAGGCTTGAATGTAGGATAAGGCAACCCGGAAGGTTTCAACATCGATTGTTTGCTGGGTTGTGTTGTGCTGAATATGCAGCCAAGCTCTTTCCTGCTTCTATTAAGGAGTACAGGAAGAAGGTTGCGTGAGCTGGAGACGTGGCTTCTGCATCTCGTTTTTTTCCTGGCACTGCACGGCCTGGGAAGGAAGGCACAGTAAAAGGTTTCGGGACTTGATGTTGGCAGAATGTGATATTATGCAATGACAGCATGGCAGTAACAGTAGCAGGAGCTTTCTCCTTTGTTCAGCTCTGTTTTATGAATATTAAACTGTTCATTTTCTTTGAGTAAGTTTTATTTTGCATAATTCTAGTATTGACTAACTGTCTACTGACATTGATCTAGGATGTGTTGCTGAGTAGCGAACTGAAGTAGGAGCTTGCATGTGTACCTTGCCGCAGTGAGCAGTACAACGCTGCTGCTGGAATTATAGCCTGGAATGGTATGTGCTGTTGTGCAGAAAATGAAGGAAAGCTGCTGCTGGTGAGGCAAATGGCCTCTCTTGAATTAGAGGGCAGTGCTGGATCCGATGATGCTATTGTACGTGAAGTGGAAATGAGTGCTGCTGTGCAAGTAGTGTGCATGGGTGCTGCGTTGTTATGACGGGTTGAAGCTGTGCAGAGTTCGGTTGAAGTTGGAAGCAGATGATGTACGTGACTGGGTACTGCCTGGGTTGATTCATATTGGTTGCAGTGTTACGGATCAAGAAGTGGGAGGACAAACCAGGAGCAAGAGCAGCTAGTGCTGCCAGCGGCATGGGCAAGGAATGGAGCAGAGATCAGGACCCATGCAGCAGAGAGCAGGAGCAGGATAACGCCTAGAGTAGCCAAAGAGAAACGTGCACGGGACTGTAAGCAGCTAGGATTTCTGATTAAGGCCACGTTTGGCATTTAACTTTTGCACAATTCCATTTTTCATGCATACCTACTATTATATTTTAGTATTTCTTTTAATGTTATTTGTTAGCTTAGATCATAGGCTTAGTTTAATTTACATATTATTGTTCCTTGCTTATTAGTATAAACTTAGTTCAATTTAGGAATTTAGAATTAAATTTAGTATTTAGGTAGTACATAATTAAAATTAGTAGTAGAATTATTTTAAGTAATTTTAAGTAAGTTTGCACTTTAAATTGAAAAATCCAAAAATATTAGTTCTCATGCATTAATTAGATTTTGTGTTAGCGTTAGTAATTAGTTAGAGTTAGATTTAATTTAGGATTATTTTATAGGTAGTTAATTTCTTAGTTAGATTTAAGAATTTCCTTAAGTTAATAGGATTTTTTTTCATTAGACTTTAAGTTAGTTTAATTTGCATTTCTATTAAGTAGTTTAATTACATGCATATTTTATTTTTAGGATTGTTGAATTTTAGTTTAATTAATTTTGTTTCTTATTTTCATATTTGTATTTTTAATTGCGTTAATTAATTGTTTTAATTATCTTTTGTAGGTTGTTACTTTTAATTACTCGGAGCTCTGTAAATAATTTTAGCTCGGTTTTATTTTCTTTATTTTATAATTGTTATTGTTTTCAGTACCTTTACTTTTAGCCTTGTAGATCACTCCCTAAAACTTCATAATTTGCTAGGATATATTTAGGGTAAGATTAACCAGTACTTAATTAGGCAATTCAACTTCTTTGTGGGATGATAATCCGGGACTCAAATCTCATTATTACTTGTACGACTCGTGCACTTGCGAATAGAACGTCTAGGTCACTTAGAGTGGGCGTAGTCGGGTATCAGAGATCATTCTCCATGGGTGAGAGATCGATTTTCCCTTGCTTGGATCCCTTCTGGATTCCACAATGTAGCTAGGAGATCGATTTACCTATTTGCATGAGATAGATCTTCTCGTTTGCATGAGATCGATCTGCTCAAAGGGATAGGATTGATCTTTGTTAATGGGATGGGATCGATCTTGGCCAGGCAGAAGGCTTCAAAGATCGATCTGGGCTATCCAGAGGCAACGAGAGATCAATCCGCTTGAGTGAGGGATCGATCTCTCTCTTCCAGAATGCTTGGTATTGTGTTTCAAGGCAATGAGATCGATCTCCCCTTGTAATGAGATCGATCTGGCCTTCATCTTGCAGAAGTTCAGCTACAATTTTTCTAGATTTTCAAAGTTAAATTCATGTTCAATCACTTCAATAGCCATTTTGCATTTCATTCACACTTAACACAAAAAAATATCCACTTCTTATGATTCATTTATTGTATAACTTGTCTGTACATCATGGAAATCATAAGATTACATAGAAATTCACAGGCGTTACATTCCTCCCCTCCTTCAAGAGATTTGGTCCTCTAAATTAGAACCAAGTTAATCTGAGAACAACTCGGGGTACTTCTTTTGCATTATACTCTCTAACTCCCATGTAGCTTCCTCCGGAGTGTGATATTGCCAAAGAACTTTCACTAAAGGGATTGTCTTCGATCTCAACACTTTCTCTTTCCTATCCAGTATCTGAACTAGGTTCTCAACATACGACATACTTTCATTGAGCTCCAATGGCTCGTATCTTAGCACATGTGCCAGATCTGGGTGGTGTTTCTGAAGCATGAAGACATGGAAGACGTTATGAACACCTACTAACCCCGACGGCAATGCCAACCTATAAGCCTTATCTCCCACTCTCTCCAGAATCTCGAAGGGTCTAATATATCGAGGGCTCAACTTACCCTTCTTACCAAATCTCATAATCCCTTTCGAGGGAGAAACTCTCAAGAATATCGACCGACCCACGACAAACTCTAGTGGTCTCCGTCTCCTATCAGCATAACTCTTTTGCCGGCTCTGAGCTATCCGTAACCTCTCACATATCAACTAGACGTCCTCAGAGGCTTGCTACACTAAATCGAGAGAAAAAATCTATCTGTCATCAACCTCTTCCCATCCAATAGGGGATCGACATCTGCGTCCATGCATTGCCTTATCTGGTGCCATCCCGATACTCGTATGATAGCTATTATTATAGGCGAACTCGGCTAACAGCAGGTGATCATCCCAGGAGCCTCTAAAATCCAACACACGCACTCTGAACATATCATTCAATGTCTGTATATTCCTCTTTGACTGACCATCTGTCTGAGGATGAAAAGCGGTGCTAAATCTCAATTGGGTCCCCATTGGTTCCTAAAAATGTTTCCAAAAATGGGAAGTGAAACAAGCATCCCGATCAGAAACAACGCTCACTGGAACACTATGTAACCGAACTATCTCTCAAACATACAAGTTTGCCAACTGACACAGAGTATCGGTAGCTCTCATAGCTAAGAAATGTGCTAAATTCGTCAACTGATCCATAATCACCCAAATGGCATCATGACCTCTGCGGGTACTCGGTAAACCCATCACAAAATCCATGGTGACATACTCCCACTTCCATGTCGGTATCGGTAGAGGCTGGAATAACCCTGTCGTCTTTTGAAACTCTACCTTCACCTGCTGATAGACGAGACATCTAGCGATATACTCAGCAATATCTCTCTTCATTCCAGACCACCAATAAACTTTCTGAAGGTTTTGATACATCTTGGTACTCCCCGGATGTATCATATACCTTGTTGAATGAGCCTCTGATAAAATCAATTTCCTGATCTCTGGATCCTCAGGAAGACATATCCTACCCCTGAACCTCAACAATCCATCTATGCTCAGCTCAAAATCAGTACCCACACCTATCTGTAACTGTCTCAACCAATCGGTACACTGTCTATCACTCTGCTAAGCCTGTCAAATACGACTAATCAACTCTGGCTCCAATCACAAACTAGCCACAACATCAAATCTCTCCGTATCAGGTGGGGCTACATCCAAACTGAGGTTCACGAACTGCTCTAAAAACTTGTGTTCTCGAACCATCATATAAGACACCAACCCGAGGTTCTTCCTACTCAGGGCATCAGCAACTACATTTGCCTTACCCGGGTGGTACATGATTTCACAATCATAATCCTTCAGGAGTTCGAGCCATCTTCTCTGTCTCATATTCAACTCTTTCTGCGAGAACAAATACTTAAGGCTCTTGTGATCCGTATATACCCGAAATTTCTCACCTTAGAGATAGTGGCACCATATCTTCAATGAAAACACTACGGCTACTAACTTTAGATCGTGAGTTGGATAGTTCCTCTCGTGATCCTTCAACTGTCTGGATCCATAGGCAACTACCTTCCCATCCTGCATAAGTACAAAGCTCAGTCCCTGGTGTGATGCTCCATATACACAGAGAAACCTCCTGAACTGGTTAGAATAGTGAGAATCGGAGCAGTGGTCAACTGACGCTTAAGCTCCTGAAAACTCTTCTCACATGGCTCGTCCCAAACAAACTTAACATCCTTCCACTTGAGGCCTGTCAATGGAACAGCTAGTCTAGAGAAACCCTCTACAAATCTCCGGTAATAACTTGCCAATCCCATAAAACTTCTAATCTCAGTAACAATCTTGGGCTGTTCCCACTATACAACTGCCTCAATCTTGGATGGATCCACTAATACCTCATCCCTCGATACAACATGGCCCAGAAATGAGATCTGCTCCAACCAAAAGTTACACTTACTGAGTTTGGCATATAATTCCTTCTCTCGGAGGGTCTACAGAACTATCCTCAAATGCTGCTCATGATCTTCCTGGACTTGGAATAAACCAATATATCATCAATAAACACTATCACAAACTGGTCTAGGTATGGCTTGAACACATCATTTATCAAAGCAATAAATGCTGCGGGGGCATTCGTCAATTCGAATGGCATAACCAAGAACTTGTAGTGGCCATAACGAGTACAAAATGCTGTCTTAGGTAGAGCTCCACTCCGTATCCTCAACTGATGGTACCCAGATCGCAGATCTATCTTTGAAAAGACCTGTGTTCCCCAGAGCTGATCCAACAGATCATTAATGTGTTGAAAGGGGTATTTGTTCTTAATGGTGACCTTATTCAATAACCGGTAATCTATACACAGTAGGAGGCTCCCATCCTTCTTCCTTACAAACAGAACCGAAGGTAGCCCTTCCATGCCTGGTCTAATAAACCCCTTCTCCAGCAACTCTTGCAACTGTTTCTTTAGCTCCTCCAACTCAATCAAAGCCATTATATATGGTGGCTTAGATA
This sequence comes from Firmiana major, assembly GCA_033439115.1. NCBI lineage: Eukaryota > Viridiplantae > Streptophyta > Magnoliopsida > Malvales > Malvaceae > Firmiana > Firmiana major. The sequence goes on from CM065912.1 coordinate 8,255,940, forward strand.
TCAACTCTGTACCAGGTACTAATTCTATGCAAAACTCCATTTCCCTGTCGGGTGGTAGCCCTGGTAAATCGTCCGAAAAGACATCATGAAACTCTGCAACCACTGGAATGTCTCTTAATTTCGGGTGTACCTTATCTGTGTCAACCACGTATGCAATTTACCCTTCATATTATCCTTTCCACCGTTAGCAACATAAGTAATCACTTTAACATTCAATTTAAAAATTAAATTTATCTCTTAATATGATGGATTAAAATTATGCTCTTTTCATTTACAATAATTATGTTATTTCATTTCCTTTCAACAAAACTTACAATAAGATTATCTATATCTGAAAACATCAATGTCTTAGCATGACAATCCATAACAACACGATTTGCAGCCAACCAATCCATTCCTAAAATTACATAAAAATCGTCCATACTTAATAAAATTAAATCGGCTGCCATATCTTTTCCCTTATCCTCAACTTACAATTCCTATATACATACTCAGTCAACTGATTATCATTCATAGGTGTGGAAATCATTAACATTCTATCTAACAATGTGGGTTTTACATGCTTCAATATCTTATGGGCAAATGAAGGCGATATAAAGGAATGCGTGGCACCAGGATCAAATAATACAAATGCTTCTAAATCAATTATTAGGATGGTACTTTAATCACATCCGTTGAAGTGTCTGCGGTGTCCTGGTCCAGTGCATGTACCCGTCCTCTGCCTACCTCATGTTTCCCTTTTTCCTCAGCTGTAGCTCTCCTTCTCGGAGCAGCTGCCTCAACTGGAGCTCTCTCTGGCTCATTGCCCTTCTATGCGGCGGTCTTCATCATCTCTGGACAATACCTCACGATATGTCCTGGTTTCACATATCTATAACATGTAACAGGGGTCATCAGACAAGGCCTGGTACCATGAAATCTACCACATCTCCTACACTAATCGGTAGTAAGCGTGGTCCTCCAATGACTACACCCTTCGGTGACGCTAAAGCTAGATACACAGGAGGTTTAGCAGCTCTCTCCTGCACCTCCTCAATCTTGGGCCTCTTCTCAAACAATCTCTGGCCTCCTCTCCTTAGCACTCTATCAATCCCAGATCTCTTTCGATCTTTGTCTCTCCTGACACTAACTTTCCCAAACTCGAAGGCATTCTGCTCAAAGTCCTGTTCACATAATTGCGCCCTGCGTACTGCCTCTTCGTAGGTGGGGATGTCGAATGAAGCCAATCTAGATCTGATGGTCGGTCTCAATCCATACATGAACTTCTGGACCTTCATAGCCTCACTGCTCAAAGTGTCAGGGTCATACCTCCCCAAGGATATGAACTGGGACTCATACTCATCGACAGAACAATTCACTTGAACCAAGTTCATAAACTCCATCCTCAGCTTCCTCCGTGCTGTGACTGGGATATACTGCCTCCTAAAGGCCTCCAAGAATATCGCCCATGTGATCTCAGAGTGTCAAGCACTCAGAATAGATATGGTGGATCTCTACCAGTGCTTTGCCTTGCCTTTCAGCATAAATATGACAAAGGCCACTTTCTCAGTCGATGTGCATATGAAGAACCCGTACAACTTTTCCATCTTATAAACCCAATCCTCAGTAACAATTAGGTTCTTCACCCCTCTAAATACTAGAGGTTTCAACTCTTGGAACTGCCTTAACCTACTTAACTCTCAGTCATAACCCAGGTCACTCTCGCTCGGCTGTAGAGCGATAGGAGAAGCCGTATCCTGTACTGGGGGTGGTGTAACAGTCCTCGTAATCTGAGGTCTCTCTGCCTCTGCAGTTGCCTGTCCAGTAGTAGTAGGTTGCACGGCTAGACCTTATCTATCACTAGCACCCAATGCTTGCGTGACTATCTCTACAAGGCTCTCAAGGCTCCGCTCTATCCTAGCGAAGCGTGCCTTTGTATCCCTTGGTCTCTCAATAGGATCCTGTGGAGCCTGATCAGTCTGTGGCTCCGCACGGCTCTCAGGCTTACCTCTACGAGCTCTAGCACGTGCACTCGTCCCTCTACCTTTGCGTGTAACAGGCATAATGCCTAATTTCTTGTATCCATATCATATATTAATCTCATTCCATCTCTGTATACACAGTTATATCTAAACAAAAGCACAATAATATGGAGATGTAACTTTCCTACTTATTAATACCGACTTATATCAAGCCAACTTAACTCTTATACAAATCTCTATCACGACCCCTTTTCATTCAAAAATCACCATAAATTTTTCGTTTTTTTCATTTCCTTTCCCTGTCATGAATAACTCTCACCGATACCAGTTGGGCTATGAGTCAGTAATAATCATCATTTACCATTCATCTTTAATTAATCAAGGGCAAGCACATGCATTTAAAACTTTAAGTTCTATACTTATACTTGTTTGCTAACACTTACATATGCCATATTACAATTCAAAAATGATTACTGTGCTATTACATGTTTAGATACAAAAATATTTCCTGTGTGTATACCTCTTGGCGATGGAGAGCAGCGGATATCCGTATACAACTCCTTAGTCCTTCACTAGACTACTATGTGCGCTATGTAGAGGGGGAAATGATAGGGATGAGCAACTACACACTCAGTAAGGCAATAATACAAGCATGGTAGATAACTACACTATCTACATGCTTATAATATCATGCATAAAGATCATTTATATCCAGAGCATAAGGAACTATTAAAACTATGCCACATGTATATACATATATCATGTACTGAAAACATGACAATCGACAGGTAAACATGGAAAAACCATCATGTAAAACTCAAAACTCAGTAAAACTCATCACAACAACTTATCATCCTTTAAGAAAACATCCTACAAGGTTCGACCCCTCCCTCGAGTCTACCCTAGACAACACAAATCATGTTCAATATATAAAATCATGTGATATCATGTAAGACGAGTGGTCGCTATATAATAAAGGACTGTGTTGGCCAACTATTTCATTATTATCCCAGACCACACGGATCCCGGTGTATGGGGCATCATGCTGGCCAGACTTTTAAATTAACATCATAACCTCACGGTACAACGTACTCCATGTGATATACATAGTACAACCTACTTCGTGGAACTATATCATGGTTGGGGGTACCTGCCGTAGGTCTTATCTACCCCATGCCATGTATAACCTATTCAGTCTCAAGTGCACGTGCAAGCATCTCATCAGTGTGACTAGTAGTCTACACGAGGCATTCAGCACAACTCATTACATATCACAGTGTGAAAAGTCCAGTGCGAGCAAAGCTCTAGCACAGTTTCATGCATTATCAGTAAATACCCTCGTACGAGCAATGCTCTAGTATGACTTTATGCATAATAAATAATGAGGAAATCACGTACGAGCATAGCTCCAGTATGGTTATATGCATAAGAAAATCAATGGAAACCCACCTACGAGCAAAAGCTCCAGTATGATTTGTAAAACATCAAAACTCAAAACATGGTGCGAGCTAGGCTCCATCACATTTCATGTATAATAAAACATCAAAATCCAGTGCGAGCGAAGCTCCAACACGATTTAACTCATATAAATCTGATAAGCGGCTCTATTTCAACAAAATACATTCAAAATAAAACTTAGCACCTGACTCATGCTATTTCATGAAATTATGAAGTCAATAGCCAGCCTATCCATAGATGTGATGCCCCGAAAGCGTGAAAAACAAGGCAAATTTAAAACATATTTACATAATTACACAATTCTAGGTACATTCCTGTACAATGTCATGCATCATCGTTCATAAATTATAAAAACTTTCACCTCAGGATCTTATCATCTAATATTCATATATCATACACATTCCTCAATTCAGAGTTAATTACTCCTAATACATCTCAAACATCACTGTTCATCAAGTGTCTGTAAATACAACTTTAGTCTGGGTACATGAAATGTTAAATTATACCTCAAAATAAAATATGCGGCCAAGAGCTCAAGTCCTCCACTAGCCACTACTCTGTATGTCGCAGGAAAAACTCTTTTCACTTGAAGAAATTTGGGGGATATAAAAACAAGGTGACCTTCTAAATCGCTCAGTAAGGGGGGTAAGGGACTCATTAATAAGATAATGATTTGCACAAGACAATAATTTTGTTTTGCAAGTGAAACTTAATAAACTCAGTAGAAAACGTAGCATGAAATCATTAAACATCATTCTCATCTCATTTCTCTAAAATCATGTAGAAACAGGAGAGTAAATGGTTCCGTATGAAAACCATAGTTACAAGCATATAGAAATAAGGATGCGATAATGGCTTTTCTCGTAAAAACGTGATAAAATCACCTCAGTAGTAATGCACGTGGCGCAGCCACCAAAACACAATCTCATGTGTAAAAATGAAGACTAGGCAAATAAACTCAGATAAAACATTCGTCATGCCACATCAATATAATCTCCTCTGGGTGCGTATCCTAGGCATCCTCAAAGAGGGAACGTCAATAAAATGGTCGTATGGATGGTGTATTGGTCTTACGTGTTACTAGAACAAGGCCTGGACTTACATGCTACCAGAGCAAGGCCTCTCTTCATGTACACTATTAGTCTTACATGCTACCAAAGCAAGGCCCGGACTTACATGATACAAAGCAAGGCCACCCAGCGCTACCAGAGCGGGAGGCATCTCTCGTTACCAAAAAGGAGGAATATCGGACTTACATGCTACCAGCAAGACCCGATGTGTATTCACATGACACGTCTAAGTCTCAATATCAGCCATTATCCCATAAAACCGTTTTACCTTTACGTAAAGCTCATAATAGTTTTTCTCATAAAACTCATCTAAAAATCATTTTGTACTCATTTACAAAACTTGTCAAATCGAGCTCAAACCAGTAAAACCACGCACCCATTTCTCAAATCTCAGTGCGCCTTAACGTAGAGCCCAAATCCGGTTTCACATTTTAAACTCAAACAGTTTGTAAAATAATTTTACACTTTGTTTACATCTCATAAAAATTGGGCCCCAACTGGCTATAAAACCATGTGCAATAACTCAATCACAACTCATAAAACATGCTTGTTTTCTCAAAACGTTTCATGCTATAATTATCATCACAAAATCGCATTCATAATGAGTTTTAAGTTTTCCCTTACCTCGTTGCACCTTGTATAGTGCAATCATTTCCCCCCAAACGATAGACTAGCCTCGCATTCCTCTTTAGAACTCCTGGGCTGTCCTAATGATGTAAAAACATCATCATTACATTACATTTTCTCTAATCTCAACATTGAGCAAATTTGCTCACAATCTCATAATTTCTCAATACCTCAATGATTCTAACAACCCTAACCATTTCCAGCCTACTCATCATAACATCTACAACCACAATCGTAGAAATATACTTTCAAATCAAAGATTAAAGTTTAGAAATTTACCCAAAACTTGTGGAGTGCTCAATTCACACCTCAGCTCAAATCGTCCTTTGATTTTCAAGTATATTGTTCTCCTTTTGATGAGGAACAACTTTCCCTCTTGCCATAACCTTTGATTCGAACCAAAATAGGCACTTTGGAAGAGAGAGAAAGCTACAGATTTGATTTTCTACAGAGAGGGAAGATGAAATGCATGAAAAATGCAGGGGTCCTTTTATAGGCGAAGGGTAGGAGATCGATCTGCTCCTGTAGGAGATCGATCTACCTTTGAATTTGGGAACATTTTGGGCACTTTTTATGCCTACCAAATCGATCTGTCGATGGGGTAAGATCGATCTCATAATCTTAAGTAGATTGATCTGCTCCTTGTGAGGAGATTGATCTGTATTTTATAGAAATATTTGGAGATCAATCTGCTCTTGTAAGAGATCGATCCCTTTAAGGTAGAATCATAAGGAGATCGATCTGCTTCCATTGGAGATCGATCTGCTCATTTAAATTTTCCATTCCTTGTCACTTTAGCCTACTAGATCGATCCCCTCTTCTCTAAGATCGATCAGGCCTCATAGTTTCATACTATGGTTGCACACTTGGCACAAAATCTGCATATATAATTGCTATAATTTACTCCGCTGACTAATTCTCATTCAATACTCGTTCATCACTTAGAAATTTCATTCCTTATCACCTCAATATCTGAGTACATCATATTTAACTCAATCAATTACACTCATGTTCACATTACAAAATTAGATGTATATAAAATTCTCAGGTCTCACAGTAGATTTGCTTAAACCAAAGCAATATATTTCGTAAAAATATCAAAATGTGAGATTTAAGTAATTATTAGCCTTACTGCCCTTTTTGTAACATGCACTTCCAAAACCAAAATCATCTAAATCTGAAATCATTCGTACAAATCATTAGTTCTTTTCTAGATAACCAAGCGATTACAAAGCCCCATAATACCCTCAAAATACGTGCAACTACTTGTAGATACTCACAAAATTCCCTTACCTGGAATCACGTCGAGTGATTCCACTTCCTTAAAACTGCTCGATCGTGCAGTCCGATTCGTTTTTAATGAAATCTCTGGAGCTGCAAAATATTACTTATCACATCAATTTAACCCAATATAATACGATTCTTGCATTTATTATATTCGATTCGACTTATTGGGCTTATTAACACTTATAAGGCCTCACTTTCTATTAAGTCCATTTTGATTGCTCTATTCATTTCTCGAGAATCTGTTAATTCTCGCTAAACCGACATTAAGCTCTTAATGCCTCTAGTTCATTATTTCCTTCACTATGGCAATTTATCAAACACCTCTTATGCCCATTTCAAATCATCATCCATTCCAATATATGGATTTCACAAAGTTATCTTAAAATCATCTATACATACTTACTAACATCTTTACATGTTTAAATCATCATCAACTCCATGCCATTTCAACTTTCTCTAAGATCGCAGCTCCTCTGACTAAGCTTACACGCAAGGACGTTCCATTTATATGGCCGGATCGGTATGAGCAAAGTTTTCAAGAGCTTAAACGACGATTGACCATAGCACCCATTCTAACGATTTCGAGTGGATCTGGAAGCTTTGCAGTATATAGTGATGCTTCCCATCTGGGTTTAGGGTGCGTACTCATGCATCATGGAAGAGTAGTCTCTTATGGATCATGATAACTGAAGAACCATGAGCGAAACTACCCCTCGCATGATATGCAGTTAGCCGCAGTGGTGTTTGCATTGAAAATATGGCGGCATTACCTGTACAGGAAAGATTTCAAATTTTCACTGACCATAAGAGTATGAAGTATATCTTCAACGAAAATGAGCTTAATATGAGACAAATACTGTGGATGAAGCTCCTTAAGGACTATGACTACGAGATTTTATATCATCCGAGGAAGGCGAACATAGTTACGGATGCCCTGAGCAGAAATAGCATGGTTTCTATTATGATGATCAGGAAATGAGATTTATTGGAACATTTTGTCGAACTCAGGATGTAAGGCCCGTATTTTCCTATGTAATCCTTATGATTCTCTAAGTATACACTTGTCAATGTAATATGAATCATAAGTGATGTAAGGTCTGTAGATTGGATACATACACTTGTTATGCGAGTTCATGATGTACACACAAGTTTCATTATGTATGAATTATAAGAAATTAACCTTTTTAAGAGATAAATGTGGATTGAATGCAAATGGAGTAGTGAGGTAAACTGAAATAAAGTTTACTTTAAAAATCTGGGATGAAATTCCGCTAAGTATGCTACAGAGCAAGGAGAGATCGATCTCTCCTTCAAGCCAGATCGATCTCGATAAGCTTCTGCCAAGCAAAGATCGATCGCATCCTCAAGCAGACCAATCTCCTTATGTCTCGGCTAAAAGCATATCGATCTCATTCCCTTAGTAGATCGATCTTTGAAGCTCTCTGCTTGTCTAAGATCGATCTTACCTTTCAGAATAGATCGATCCCTCATGCTTGAAAATTGAATGCCGAGAGACTTAAAGCAGGAGAAGATCGATCCCTCACTTATGGAGATCGATCTCATCAAGTCATTTCTATAAATATTGGGCAGCTGAATTGCTAGTTTTATCTCTAAATTCTCAACACTTTCCTTAGAGATTTGAGAGAAGCTTATTTTAGCAAAGTTGTTCCGAAAGAGGAGGAGAACAACATAGTTGGATTAAAAGAGGAAAAGATCTTTCCCCAATTTCAGTGAGAAAGGAGAAAAGTTGAGAAAGGTAAGATTTCAATGCACCAATGACATATATGTAGATCTATACACTTGTATGAGTTGATTGGTATATAGATTGATGATTGAAACATCTTAGTTCATGCCTAATCTTCCAAGAACTATAAATGGCTTGATGTGCCAAAATGAGAAAAGAATTAATAGGCATGGATTTAACAATGAATTAAGTGTGCAATGATGTTATTGAGCATGTATATATGCTTGTATAATAGTTTGGTGAAGTCCATGTAATAGAAATAATAATAGTTGAAAATAAGCATATGAGTTATTTGATGAAATGCCGAAATGAAATGAAATAATAAACTTGAGGCATTGTAAGCTTAATGTCGGTTCAATATGAATCAATATACTTAATGAGTCTAGGAGATTCTTGAGAAATGAGTTATATACTCGAAATGGACTCAAGAAAGAATAAAGTTTGATAATGATGTAATGAGGCTAAATGAGATATAAATAGCCCAATGCATTGATTTGAATATCATGCAAGTGAAATGAAGTATGTGAAAGTATACTGATGTGTGTAGTACACAATTTCAACTCCAAAAGACATAATTGGAGTTGATAAGACTAGATCATGAGAAATGTAAATCGAAGGAAAGTGATTCGAGCGTAATTCGAGGTAAGGGACTTATACGAGCTATTAGAGATAGTTATACGTATGTTTTGATACCTGCTATGTGCGAATATATGCGATAAGTGTGTAGATATTGATATATCTAGGTAGAAAACTAAATATGAGAATAAGCCTATAAGTATGAATCTCATGACTTCTAGGTTATTATTGTGGAAAGAGGTTTTGTAAACGTTTCGAGAAAAAATAATAATAGATTGGCTCCCAGTTTAGTAAATTTGCATGAAAAGCTTTTAACGATTGATTGAAGGAAGAATTGCCCTCTCACTCATGAAATTACATGGAGCCCCTTCTATTTCTTTTCTGTGTGAAATTGTGCTAGAGACTGAGAGGCAAGTAAATTGACCAACCCTGCTTGTACATCATTTTAAAAAGGGATTTTTGAGAAAAACAAAAGAGTGCTCGATGCCTCGGGTGATGTTGTGTGTTCCACTCGAGATGCTGGCACTAGATTTTTGGGAATCATGCTGGAGCCTTCGAGTATTGCTATATGTCTTGCTCTGACTATGCTCGCATGTAATTTCTTAGTAATACCGTGCTCGATGCCTCAGGAATGTTGTGCGTCTTACGCTAAGTTGCTCGCACGAGGTTTTTTATGATTATGCTGTATACTGAGTAAAATCGTGCTAGAGCCGTCATGTATTGCTGTGTGTCTTGCATTGAACTGATCGCACATGGTTTATAAATGTGATGTAATGAGTACAAAACTGTGATGGAGCTATCGTGTATTGGTGTGTGTCTTGCACAGATCTACTCGCACAAGATTTTGAGACGATGGAAATGGTTGATAAGGATCCTTGAGAGCACGATGTATCGTGAGCGTTAGCCATGGTGTACGATGTGCCGTGATTTAAGTATGAGTTGAAGGGATGGTTGATCCACCTCCCAAAGTGTAGGGTTCCCTCACACCTGATCAGTATTGCCTGGAATTCAACTATGGCCATAAGTCTTCTTATATCTGTATGATAAGACATTGTCACTACTGTGTGAGGTGACATATGTCTCCCCTGCTATGTGTCTGGGGATATGATAACCCATAATTTATGTCTCAAGTATATAGATTTGATAAATGTAAAGCATTTTCTAAGTATGAAATGCATGAATTGGAATATGCTGTGTGAAGTTGTGTGATTCTATGTGAATATACATATACCCATCTAGCGAATTAATGGTTTCGCATTGATGAAAGTTGTTTTAAAGAAAATGCATACGTTTATAAGGAAAAATGAATGTATATGTATTTTAAGCATGTACATAGTGTAGTTATCTACCTGCTTTCATATTTTCCTTACTGAGCATGTTAGTTTACGCCTTTATTTCTCCTCCACAGATTCTACGCAGTAGTAAGTATACTGTAGTCATCTCTGCTATCATGTTGCTCTGGTCATCCAGCAGTATAAAGAGGTATACACTTGAGATGAAAAATTTTGTATCCTGTAAACTAATGCACAGTACAGTTTGTCTTTTGTATTTTGGGAGATGTATATAATAGAAACTGATGTAAACGTTTCCGCACATATATATAAAAATCTAGTTTCTATTCTACTTCATTTGTATAAATTTATAAAATTAAAGTGGATGAGATATGAATTGGATGTTGACTCGTAGCCCAACTATTGAAAGTAAGGTAAAAGTCATGGACAGAGAGAGAGGGTTGTGACACAAGATAAGAGTTGAGGACGCAGAGGTTAGATTTATGACTAGCCTACAGATAGAGCCCAGTATTTTGGATCAAAGTAGAACTGGACAGAGAAGTGATCAGAAGCTACTGGATTTGGTTAGCCAAGCGAGGAGACCCTGCAGTCAGATTTTGTGGTCAGTGGTGATGGACTGTTGACATTTAAGGGCCGTATTTGTGTCCCAAGCAATGATACCTTGAAGCAGCAAATATTGAGGGAGCCTCACTGTTCTTGTTACACCATGCACACAGGTAGTACTAAGATGTATCAGGATCTGTGTAAGGTGTATTAGTGGAGTGGTATGAAACGGGAAGTGGCAGAATTTGTGGCCAAGTGTTTGGTGTGTCAACAAGTAAAAGTTGAGCATCAGAAGCCCGGAGGATTACTTAAGTCCTTGCTAGTGCCAAAGTGGAAATAGGAGTATATCACCATGGACTTTATCATGGGATTTTCAAGGATCCGGAGGGGTCATGATGCGATTTGGGTGATAGTAGACAGATTAACTAAGAGTGCCTACTTCCTTGCCATCAAGAGCATAGATACATTGAGTGCCTTAGCTGAGCTATATGTAAAAGAGATAGCTCGACTGCATGAGGCCCCAGTGAGTATAACATCTGATAAAGATTCTAGGTTTACCTCCAAATTTTGGACTCATTTTTAGGAAGCCACGGGATCTCGATTGAATTTTAGTACCGCCTATCATCCTCAGACTGATGGTCAATCCGAGTGGACTATACAGACCTTGGAGGATATGTTGTGGGCGTGTACGATGGAATTTAAGGGATCATAGGATGATCACCTACCCCTTGCTGAGTTTGCTTACAACAATAGTTATCATGCGAGTATTGGTATGACACCTTATGAGGCTCTGTATGGTAGGAGGTGTAGATCCCCCATAGCATAAGAAGAAGTGGGTGACAGAAAGGTAAATGCTCCCGACCTCGTTCAGCAGGCAGTACAAAATGTAAAGATTATTTGTGATAGATTACACGCTGCTCAGAGTCGGCAGAAGAGTTACGCAGATGTGCGTAGACGGCCACTTGCGTTTCAAACTGGAGATTTTGTATTCCTTAAAGTGTCTCCAAGTAAAGGTATCATGCACTTTGGGAAGAAAGGGAAGATAAGTCCCCGATTTATTGGTTCGTTTGAGGTATTAGAGAGAGTGGGAGATGTTGCTTATCGGTTAGCTTTGCCCCGCAGCTTTCTGTGATTCATAATGTCTTCCACGTCTCAATGTTGAGGAAGGACAATCTGAATCCCCCTCATGTTAGTGAGTATGAAGCATTGGACATCCAGGGAGACATGAGCTATGTAGAAGCACTTGTACGGATCCTCGATAAGAAAGAAAATGTACTTCAGACAAAGAGAATTCCATTGGTGAAGGTTCTCTAGAAGCACCACTCAATATAAGAGGCAACTTGGGAACTCTAGAGCTTGATGAAAGAGAAGTACCCTAGACTTTTTGAGGAAAGACTTGGTTCTGATTTGGGGGACCAAATTCTCTTATGGAGAGGAGGAATATAAGACTTGTAAATTCCTATGTAATGTGTATGATTTCAGAATGTATAGACTAGTTGCATTACATATGAATCACAAGTAATGGATGTTTTAAGTGCTAAGTATGGATAGAATGTTAAATGAGTTGTGAAGCAATTGAATGCAACAATTCCCTTGAGAATTCTGGGAAAACCTGCAGTAGGAAGCCTATAAATGAAGGCCATATGGATCTCATGTGGTGACAGGATTGATCTTGCCATTATGGAATGAAAACACCAAGGTTTTTAGGCAAGAAGATCGATCCTTATTCAAGCCAGATCGATCCCCTAATGAAGAGCAGATCGATCTCCTCCCCAAAGAAGATCGATCCCAATGTAGCTCTACCTGGAAGAGATCGATCTCATCCCTATGGCAGATCGATTTCAATTTGTCTCAGCCAAGAACAGATCGATCTCCAAGGCCTTCTGACTGAACCAGATCGATCGTATCCCCTTGAGCAGATCGATCTCATCTATAGGCAGATCGATCTCCTGCCTGCCATTGTCAAAATTAGGAGGAATTTAAGCAAGGATAGATCTATCTCCACCCCTTGGAGATTGATCTCATAATGTAAAATCTATAAAAAGCTAACCAATTCATGTCTTCCTCTCCTGAGCATTGAAAACATTCCATTTTTGACAAAAAAAACTTAGTTTCTCACTCTAGAATACCACCCTTTCCAAAGAGATTTGAGAAGACTGTATTAGAGCAAAGTTGATGCTTAAGAGGATGAGAGCAATATAGTTGAAGACTAGAGGTTAGGTCAAAGGATTGAAGGAGAAAAAGAATCTCTCCTCACATTTGGCAAAAAGGAGAAAAGTCAAGATAGGTAAGATTTCAATGCACCAACTTCTAGTATGATAATCTAAACATTTAGATGAATTGATTTGGTATATAAATTGTTGGCTTGAATGTTCAAATAACCATGACTTAATGAGCTTAGTGAGAGAAAGTTGAAATGACATGAAGTTAATGATGATTTAAGTAGGTAGAAATGTTGATAAGCATGTATAGATGATTTTAAAATACCTTTGTGGAATCCATATGTTGGATTAGATGATGATTAAAAAAGTGCATAAGAAGTGTTTGGTAAAATGCCATAGAGAACAAAAATGGATTAAACTAAGACTAATGGATGTTTATTTGATATCGAAGGAACTCGGTTTGCAACCGAATAAGTGGAAATCCGAGGAAAATAGAGGAAGTAATGGAAGTAATGGAAGTAAGGGTCTGAGTGACCCCATTTTAGAATTGAATGAGTAGAAGTATGAAGTAGTGGTATAATGAGTAATCATGGATGTTTTGACGTTATTTAGACAGCTCGGGAATTTGACTCGTGAGTCGGAGCTAGTCCGTGAGACGGGAATATTGTACCACCCAAGTTGCAAAAGGTAAGGGATGCAACCTTTTATGCATATGTATTTCCTTACTGATAAAAATGCTTTGGCAGCATAAAAAGAGTTTACAAATAAGCATACTTATTTAGAAAAGTGTTTGATTTGAGATTTAATACTTGAGTGCATGTTTTGTCGGTTTGAGCTTGGCTTTTGTGACTTGAGTTATGGTGAACAAATATATTCTTGTATTTGAATGAGATTTACAAGCAGAACTATTATGAACTCTACGTGAAGGCAAAACTATTTTCTGCATAATAATGGCATGTGATTTTTTAGACTAAAAGGCTTGTCATGAAACTTACACTCCGGTTGACGCCAAGGCTTTGCTAGGCCCAAGTCTTACCATGCCTCCGTTTTGGTAACGTGAGATGCCTCCGTTTTGGTAACGAGAGATGCCCTCGTTGAGGATGTTATGATGTGATGATTGCATTCATGACTTTTACACTATGCCTAGTCTCCATAATTAATTTGAGATATGACGTGTTTGTGAAATGAGATAAAGAAATTTCGATGAACTGTGATTTTAATCATGTATTTATAACCATGTGAATTATGTCATTATTACACTTATGCTTTAATGATGATTTTTAAAGCTCATATGCACTCTTTATTGAGCAAAGTTGAAAGCTCACCCCTCTTTTTCTCTCCCCATAGATTTCTTACAGTGAGTACTAGTACTTGCTGCGTACGTGACATAGGCTGGTGGACGAGACTCTCCCCAGGCTATTGCTTGTACACGAGAGGCATAATTGAATTCATTTTATATCCAGACAGTTTTGTAATGCAGACACTTGTATTTGAGTAATATTGGGATGTAATCAGATTGGTATGAGTAAATGAATAGAGAAGTAGACTTCTTTTGATATCATGATATTTAATTATATAAGATGTTGAGAGATCCTTGGGATATCGATTGATAAGATAGAAATAAATTTATTGACACTGTACATGAATGCAACCCGATGTAAGAGGTTAAACTAAGAAAAAATTTAAATTAGCCTTATTTTTCGCACTTCCGGGCTGTCACAACTAACAGACACTGAGGTAAGAAAAATTGTTATGAGCTGTTAGTGATATCTACACGTATTTTTTGTTGGACCGTAGATATAAAATCTAAGAAAATTTTACAGTAAGGAAAAATTTTTGTGTTTTGCTAGAAATAATTACGCGTATTTTTTGTGGAATCGTAGACTTAAAATCCTAGGCCGATTTTTATGGTTATTGAAATTATAGACCGATTTTATAGTCACCAAATTTATAGAAAAATTTAGCCTTAGTTAATCGGCCTATCTTTACCAATATAAATGTATTTAGTTTATTTATATAAATATCAATGTAGTTTTAATTATTGATTTTTATCGAAAAATCCCTAGCCTTAATTGCCATAGATTGCACATGAGGATTTTGATCGAAAAAGGATGAGCCAACCTCTTTTGAATTGTTTTAAGTACCGAACTGAATTTATAAATGGTTTAAAGAAAGTGAACTGCTGTTAAATTAGTACTGATAAAATATGCAAGAGCACGTGCTAACTGTGTGTCGCATGACCTGACTTGCACTGATTTTTGAGGCAAAGACGATGATTAATCATGCTACATTGTTACTATTACTGTTACTGTACTGTTACTGTTACTGTAGTCCACGGAGTATGATGTACCGTGCAACACGCATGTGAGTACGCTGTATCGTGCTATCGGTCTTCGGACATATTGTATTATGAGTTGTTTGGGTAGCTAACCACTCCACGGTGATTGACATCCCAACACACCTAATCAGTATGCTCGGAGTCACCAACATCGGCCAATTGTCATACTGATTACTGTTATAGCATGTTTCGCCTTGTCTCGTCTATTTGATTTATTGAACTGACTGTATGAACTGCACTATTGTCTGGAAATCGTTTATTCTACCGTATAAAGTTTTAGAAACTATATTTATTGCAGTTCAATGTTTATACTATCGATATTGAAAATTGTTATTGATTTCCAACTCTGATTTTGTTGGATTGCTCGATATATTTTTCATAATAACCCTATTATGCAAACATGTAGATATTATATTTATCTATCTGCTACACATTTTTCTTACTCAGTACGTTGAGCTCACTCCTTATTTTTCCCTACAGAGCCTCAACAGTAGCTGGGACCGCTTTTGTAAGTAGGGTTCTTTTGCATAGCCATACTTGCGCAAAGTAATACTCTGCGTTAAAGGTATACCCAGGACAGACGTTATTTTGTATCTAAAATTTTTGTAAGTGCAGTAATGTAAACGATGGTATATCTGGGGATGTAAATGTGAATATTTTTACATAGGAATATTGATTCTAATTAATCCAAAAATATTTTCTTTGGCTTTGTTTAAAGTTTTATTATTTTGATCTAACATCGACTCATAGCCTAACTATATTGTACCATAAATTGGGGCATTACAAGAGGTATGGGATTGGCAGCATCTCTCTTAAGTAAAGTACTATTCACAGTGGATGGTGCTCTAGAAATCAATGCCTCAGTGGATAAAGTGGTTGTCCTAGAATGGTCTCTATAAAATCGCCTATTCACATCCTACTCCTCAGAGCCATCGAAGATAAATCCACTTACCTCCACATCAACATCTAAAATCCTCCAAATCTCGTCCTTTAAAATCCTCGATGTAGTGGTCACTCCATAAGACTTAGCATCATTATCCCTAATTTGCTCATTAACATCCTTATCGGATGCTAAGTCCTTTTCACCCTTTTAGGTTAACCATTCATATCTCTCTTCTTCTTGCCTATCATTTTTATACTTAATTCCTTTTCATTGAGACGTAAAATTAACTGTTTTTGCTCTAAATGTATCAAGGCTCTCCCTAAAGGCAAAAAGGGTCTACCTAAGATGATTGATGTACTCTTGCTCTCTTGTATATCCATGATTAAGAAATATGCCAAAATAGTGAACTCATCATGTAAGACCCGAAATTCAGTGACAATTTTTAAGAAGTTATTATTATAAATATGGATTCATGAAATCTTGATCAATAAAGAATAAATAATTGAATTTTCAAGTCTAATTGATCAATATATGAATTTATCGTGAAGACCAGAATTTTTCCACATCGGGAATATATCTCAGAAATAGGGAAAATGTTTTGAGAAAAGAATAATAATAAATAAATAAAAATATTTTCGAGGAAATAAAAAATAAATAGCAATGTCTATATATAAATATATATAGATAAATTAAATAATATATGTTTGTCGAGATAAATAAAATAATATATATGTACATATGTGTGAGAATATTAATGTACAAAAAAATTCATTATGATAATATATTATTTTTATAATAATATAAGATATTTTGTAATATTATTATCATAATAATATTACAATTATAAGATATTTTAATTATATGTATATTATACTATGTTAAAATGTAATAATTATATTATATATATAAATAAAATAAAAGAAAAATAAAGAAAGTTAAGGAATAATTTTTTTTTAAAAAAGAGAAATCAAAAACGAAAATAGGAACTAGAAAACGCGAGAAATAGGAGGAACCCGATCCTCCCTATTTCTTCACCGACAGTGGCAAGGACGACGAAGGAGGGCGCAAGCTGCCTGGCCAATGGACGACCGGCACCGGGAGAGTGCCTGAGCACCAGCGACGAAGAGATCGAAGAGGGAGAGGCTGCGGAAGAGAAGATGGAATCAGGTGGATTCCAGCAACGATCTGCCCCAGCCTGAGTCAACCGAAGGTTGCTCTCCACCGCGCGACTTCACTGGACGAAAATGAGGCCGGGAACCGACTGAAAAAGTGTCCGACCAAAGAAATCGGCACTGAACCGGGTCAAACCGATTCAGTGGAAAGAGGGACTGAACAGGACCGGTTCAGTCGAGAGAGAAAAAAAAGAAGAAAAAAGAGGAAAAAATGGGAAAAAAATTTGGGGATACAATCGAGCTACGGGTAAGCCGGTAAGTGGTCGAAATTGATCGATTTAATTTTTGAAATATTTAATTTAAATTAAATTTAACTGAAATTGACCCAATAAATATATAAACGTGTAGCGCGATAATTGACGACAAACGAAAGTTTGAGTCAGTCTCAATTTACGTGCTATCACAGAATCTCGGGTAAGTGAATCTCGAATTTTATAAATTAGATAGTTATACGAGTTGGTAATTAATCGCGTAAGTTACGATTTATTCCGTATAAAATTCCGTAATGCTTAGAATTGAAAGTAAATGATTTTAAACAGTCGAAAGAGACTAGAAATTGGATAAGATAACGTAACCGTGATGTTAGGCCAAGAATTCGGCCAAATGTTCATAATGGGCCAAGCTTGAGTACCAATCGGCCCAATTTAGATTATGGGCCCCACAAAAAGCCCAATAAAAGTAAATGAGCCCAATAAGTTAAATCGACTGTAGTAAATGAAGGAAATATATTTATTGGATTAAATTGATATGATAAATAATTTTCTGCAGCTCTAGAGATTGGATTAGGAGTAGATCGTACTGGACAAGCTTCCAGTAGTGAAAATTTTCCACACTCGACTTGATACGAGGTAAGAAACTTTTGTGAGTATTTATACGTAACTGCACGTATTTTGAGGGTATTTAATGGGCATTAAATTTTCTTGCCTACCTATAAAAGAAATAATAATTTTTACGGAAAAATTTGAATATATGTGAAAAAGATGATTTTACCCCTAGGAGCAAATTTTACAAAAAGGGTAGTAAGGCTAATAAATTGCATAAATATCATGTTTTTGATATTTTTATAAAATTATATTGCTTCGATTTAAGCAAATTTACAGATCGGCTGGCTATTGATTTCATAATTTCATGAAATAGCACGAGTCAGGTGCTAACTTTGATTTTAAGCGTGTTTCGTTGAAATAGAGCTGCCTACAGATTTATATGAGTTTAATCATGCTGGAGTTTTGCTCGCAGTAGATTTTAATGTTTTAATTCATATACACAGTGCTGAAGCCTCGCTCGCACTGAGTTTTACTGATTTATATGCATGAAAATCGTACTGGAGCCTTGCTCGTATGTAATTTTACACTGATTTATTGTGTATAAAATCATCCTGGAGCTTTACTCATATGTTATTTACACTGATTTATTACGCATGAAAGTCGTACTAGAGCGTTTCTCGTACAAGGATTTTTGTATGTGCATAAAACTATGTTGGAGCTTCGCTCATACGAGATTTTAGATATCATGATATGCATGGCATCGTGCTGGAGCTTCGTTCGCACTAGATGTGATGTGACATGTATAGAGCCATGTTGGAGCCTCCTGTAGACTGTGTGTCACAGTGAGATGATATGCTCACACGTGTATGTTAAGACATGGGTTGGTTATCGACATGGTATGGGGTGGATAAGACCTATGGCAAGCACCCACTGACTGTGATATGGGTTCATAGAGTACGTTGTACCGTGTATGTCACACGGAGTACGTTGTACCGTGTAGTCATGACATTATAAGCATGTAGATAGTGTAGTTATCTACCTACTTACATTATTGACTTATTGAGCAAGTTGTGCTCACCCTTTCACTTTCCCCCTACAAAGTACTTTCAGTAGAAGATAGCGATAGTGGTCTTTTATTCCTGTTGTCCGCTGCTTCCCATCACGAATCAGATATACACATTGTATAGTTTTTGTATCTGAACATGTAAAAGCACAGTACTGTACATGGATAGAATATCGAGGATGTAAACCTATGTAAATACAATTATGAATGTAATTAATTAAAGTCAAAGGACAGTAGAACCTAATATGTAAATGTGATATGGAAATGGATGTTAAGTTAAGTAACATGACAAGAGGGACTAATGTCGACTCATCGCCCAACTATTAGTAGTGAAACTGTTCACGATAGGTAAGGAAATGAAAAAGCGAAAAATTTGGAGTGATTTTTAGGTAAAAAAAGGGTCGTGATAGAGGTGGTATAAGAGATGAGTTGGCTTGATATGAGTCAGTGTTAGTGGTTAAGGAAGTTTACATCCCTATGTACTATGCATTGTTTTGATACAATTATGTATTCTGAGATGGGATTAGACGGAGAAAGGGATGTGAATGCAGGAATATAGTTACCCTGATTGATAGCCGCCATGGTAGAGGGACAAGTACACGCGCTCAAGGTCGTAAGGGTAGACTTGAGAGCTTAGACAAGTCTTCGTCTAATCATACCCCACAAGATCCCACCGAGAGACCAGAGAGTACTGAGGCATGTTTCCCGATATTTGAACGGAGCTTAGAGAATATTATGGAGCTATTTACTCAGACAATCTATGAGATTTAAGGTCAAGGCGGAGTATTGGTGGAAGATCGCCCGACTCGTCCTAAGAATTAGACATCTTGAACTGACATGGGAATATTTTTGGACGTATTTTGGAGACAGTATGCACTGGACACTGCTCAAAGAAAGTTACAAGTGAAATTTATAAGTTTGGTTCCCTTGAACCGATCTATTGATGAGTATGAATTGAGGTTCATATCCCTGGGTAGGTATGACCCTGATACTATGAGCAGTGAGAGTTGAAAGGTCTGAAAGTTCATGGAAGGGCTCAGACCGTCTATCAGAGCTTGATTGGCCTGTGAGATATCACTACCTATGATAAGGCAGTGCACGAACCATAGTTATGCGAATAAGATTACGAGTTACACGCCTCTGAGTTTGAGAAAGGTAATAGGCCTTGTCATGTAGCTATTGGAGAATGTTACAGATGTAGTAAGATAGGGCATTTAATGAAGAATTGCCCAGAGCTAGGTGAAACTGCCCCATAGAAGGGCAAAGAGCCAAAGAAGGCCCCTACTGATACCTATGCTTCGAAAAGAAGGCCACAGCCGAAGAGAAGAGGAAACAGGCTATTGGTTGAGAGCGAGAATATGCCTTGGACCAGGACATTACTGACGCTTCATTCGTTGTGGTGGAAGGTACCATCATGATTTTGATCTTAAAGCATTTGATTTAATTGATCTTAGTGCCACGCATTTATTTATATTGCCTTCATTTGCATCTAAATTGCTAAAGTATGTACAGCCTACACCATTAGGTAAAATGTTTCTGATTTGCACCCCAATGAATGATAGTTAGCTAACTGAATATGTATATAGAGATTATAAGTTGAAAGTGGGGGTAAAAGGATAGGCCAGCCAATCTCATTCAATTGAATACGAATGATTTTGAAGTAATATAGGGATGGATTAGTTGACTACAAACCATACTTTGTTAAACGGCTATGCTTAGACATGGATATTTTCAACCCTCGAAAAGTGTACTGTAAGTTTTGACAAGTGATGAAAAAGTGTAGTGGCTATAATTAAAAGAGTAAATGATTGTACTAATGGAATGAATAATGATGAGAAGATTTCATTGCCTATGTAGTTGACATGGATAAGGCATATCCGGAGTTGACAGATATCCCAGTGGTTAAGAAGTTGCCTAATGTCTTTCTAGATGATCTACCAGGGTTACCACCAATTAGAGGAATTGAGTTTTTTTATTGATTTGGTACCTGGTACTGAGCCAATATCCAAACCACCGTATAAAATGGCTTCAGTGGAACTGAAGGGACTAAAGAAGCAATTACAGGAGTTATTGGATAAGGGTTCGTTAGATCGAGTTTTTTGCCTTAAAGAGCACCGGTTCTGTTTGTGAAAAAGAAAGATGAAAGCCTCCGACTATGTAGTGATTTTTTGGTTGGTGAATAAGGCTACCATCAAGAATAAGCATTCCCTTCCACTTGTTGATGAGCTATTAGATTAGCTTCGGAGAGCACAAATCTTTTTTAAGATTGATCTGAGGTCTGGGTATCATCAGTGAAGGATTCGCAATATGGATGTGCCCAAGAGAGCCTTTTGTTACCGTTATCTTGTTGATGAATAAGGTATTTAAACCTTACCTAGAACGATTTGTTTGTGTCTTGATTGATGATACTTAGGTGTAATCAAAGTCCAGGGAAGAACATGAGCAGTATTTAAGAATTGTTTTGTAAACCCTCAGAAAGAAGTAGTTGTATGCCAAACTAAGTAAGTGTGACTTCTGGTTAGAATATATATCATTCTGGGTCATATGATATCGAAAGACGGGGTGTTTGTGGATCCATCGAAGATAGAAGCAGTGGTTCAGCGAGAACAACCCAGAACAGTCACAGAGATTAAAAAGTTTTCTGAGTTTGGCTAGGTATTACAGACGGTTGTTTAGGGTTTCTTGAAATTAGCTGCTCTGTTGACACGTCTCATTCAAAAGAAGGTTGCGTTTGATAGGGGTGACAAAATGTGAAAGGAGTTTTAGTGAATTGAAGCATAGACTGACCATCGCACCTATTCTCACCATACCGAACAGCTTTGGAGGTTTGTCAGTATATATAGAGGCCTCAAACTAAGGACTGGGTTGTGAATTGATGTAAATTGGAAGAGAGTCACTTATGGATCCAAACGACTCAAGGACTATGAGAGGAACTATCTGACCCATAATTTAGAGTTTGCAGCTATAGTGGTTGCACTGAAGATATGGCACCACTACTTATACGGTGAGAAATTTTAGGTATGCACTGATCATAAAAGCCCCGGTATTTGTTTTCAAAGAAAACGTTAAATATGAGATAACAAATAGGGTTAGAGCTTTTAAAGGATTATGATTGTCAGATATTGTAGCACCCGAGTAAGGCTAATGTCGTGTCTGATACTTGAGCAGAAAGAGTCTCGGGATGGTATCACATATGATGGTCAGGAAGCGTGAGTTGTTAGAGCAGTTGTAAGCCTCAGTAGTGATATGATCCCTTCTGATGCTAACAGTAATTATGTGATAGCTAGCCTAAGAGATTAGAACCGGATTTGGTTGATCGGATTCGACAAGCTCAACATGATGATCGGCAGGGTGTTGATAGTGTGAGTCAACTTTAGATGGGTACAATGATAGAGTTCACAGTGAGTGATGATGACTTACTGAGGTTGTGAGACAGAATATGTGTTCTCAAGGACCACAATTGATGAGATTGTTATTATCGGAAGCTCACTTTTCGAAATATACATTTCATTTGGGGAGTGATAAATGTATTAGAATTTTTAAAAAGGGTATTGGTGGTCAAGCATGAAAAGAGATATCGTAGAGTTAGTAGCGAAGGGTCTCGTATGTCAGCAGAGTAAGGTAGAGTATCAGAAACCTGTAGGGTTATTGCAGCTTCTACCTATATTTATATAGAAATAGGAGCACGTTACCATGGATTTCATCATGGATTACAGAGGATCCGTAAGAATCACTAGACTATTGGGTGATAGTCGATAGATTGACGAAGACAAACCACTTCCTAGTTATGAAATCCACAGATACTCTAATTTCGTTGGTGAAGTTATATATATGGAGACTTGTGGAACACTATGTAGTATTGTAACAACCCTTGACCCTTGAAAATTGGAGAATTTTTTTTTAAAATTTAATTTACCCACTTATTCCTTTATTCACTTAGGTTGTATTCCAGTGCAGTGTCAAAACACTTTTCCTTATTCTTTATTCGTAATTATCATTAATTTCCATACTTTAATTTATATGACCGATAGAAATTTCGGCAACATAACGACTTACATATGAGCCTACCCACCTACAATTCAATTGTTTTCGACAAGCCTAGATATCCACAACTACCAAACATGCTTTCCAACGATCCTAGATATCTACAACTACCATGCATACTTTCCCAATTCACTTTTACAACTCAATATATCGATTTCGATTTAATACTAACCATCTCAAGATATAAACCCAAAATAATATTGTTTACATCGTTTTCCTTACAAATTACATCCCAACAAAACTATTCCCAATATACATGTCTATGCGTACAGATATGTCTGGTACAGAAATATAAATGTATACCTTTCTGCGTGTACAAAAAGTAGCCTAGGGTAACTCTCCCCACCAGCCTACGTCGTGTACGCGGCAGGTAGCACCAACAGATCACTGCAAGTTATCTGAGAGGTAGAGGGGTGAGCTTTCGGGAAAAAACCCAGTAAGAAGATGTATTTAAAACGATTCTAGCAATTCAAATATGTATAAAACATGATAGTGCGTATAATGATACTTTCTGAAACTAATAATAGTAACATTCAAAGATTAAGGAAAATCAGAAACATCGAGATTCAAAACGTAATTCTTTAAGTACGTGAACTTAACAGATATTACGTAATTTGGTCGTACATTTAAATCACATACTACAAGTCCGATTTTGAAAACAGAGTTAAATTTTCAAATTGAGACTACATCGGCCATATAATTATCATGTGATAATAACGAATTTATCACGCGACAATAACAAATTTATCACGCGGTAATAACCCGGTCATCCTCCGTAGAGAGAATTCAGAACCCAAAGGTAATTTCAGATGCCACAAAGGCGAAGTACAAGTGCCACGAAGGTAAAATACAGGTGCCACGAAGGCGAAATACAGGCGCCACGAAGGCGAAATACAGGTGCCACACAGGTGAAATACAGGCGCCACATAGGCAAGTTCAAACGCCACACAGGTGAGTTCAGACGCCACACAGGCGGAGTTGACGTGCGTAAGCACACAACATAAATGACCCTTAGTCTCAAAACATATTATAGTTTTCATATTCGAAAACATCGAAATAAATCATCTTATTTGAAAGATTATTTCAGAAGACATGTTTTTATTTCAAAAGCACAAATACAAAAAGCATAGTCTTGATCAGAAATATAATTTAGAAACATGCATGAAAATCATACTTCATGTCATTGTAAGCTTTCTTTATCAAGGTTCGGAAAGTAACTATTACCATTTTAAATTATATCCCCTTACCTCGATCTATCAAAATCTCCGTGCTCGAGTGGTGACGCCTCTTAGTACCTTCCTTAATTCCTTCTACGATCACCTACACCGAAATCGTACACTTAGCACCATATTCGTGCGAATTGTCTGAATTGCGTTAAAATCGTAACCTATTCGTTACTACTGCGTGTGTACGTATTATTGTACGTACTTAAGTCAACACGCACGTTTATATATTTTCTCCTACCACATTATTTTGTATTTACACTTATTGACATACACCTTATTATATACCTCTACATATATGTACACATAAATATATACATATATATATATATATACACTCCCATATGTATATATATATTTTTATTTGTTTTCATTCTTTTCCTATCGCATATATACATTCTTTACATGTACACAAACTAGCACACATTCATCTTATATACATCCTTATGCATATACACCTAAATATATATATATATATATATATATATATATATATATATATATATATATATATATATACATATACACTTCTATACATATATATTTATATATATATATTTTATTGTTTTCCATTTTTCCTTATCACATATACATACATATTCTTGTATGTACATATACTTAACATATCCATTCATTATATACACCTATATGTATATACCCAAATATATATATATATATGTATATTCACTTAAATATACATTTATCTAATTCAAACTATACTAGCATGCTTATATCTACAACCCATTTATCTACATGTACATTGAACATACATAGATGTATATACATATATACACTTTACCTCCTTATCATACTTATACACAATCACATATATTTATATACATGTACAATTAAATATACATATATACATAAATACTTTACCTTTTCTTTTCTCTCCCTTTTTTTTCTTCCTTTTCTTTTTTTTATTCCTCGGTTCCACGTTTCCAGCCCTGTTTCTGTTTCTCCTTCTTCCTCAACCTCTCGGTTCCAACCTTCACTGTCCCCTCACCGATCCCTTCTCCTCTCCCTCACCGATCCCTTCCCCTGTTTCCCTTTTAGCTCACGATTCTGCTTCCTTCAGTCTCGGTCTGTCCTGTTTTCCTGGCCTGTTTCAATGAAGCCTTGAACTGCCTTGCCCAGAGTCCCCTGCACAAGCTGTTTCCAGCCTCCAAAACAGCCACGGTGCAACCAGCTACCACCCTGCATTTCCCTGTTTTGTAGCCTCCTCAAAATGCCCTTGAGTCAGCCTTGTTTCAGCCCGACAATCCAGCCACCACGAATAGCCTTAAAAGCCCCTGATTCTGCCCTGTTTCGAGCTCCCCAAAATGCTCTGAACCATGCTTAAACGTCAGCCTCAAGCCAACACCATTTTGGCCCTTGTTTCTCTCGATTTTCTTTCACCACCGCGTTGCTTCACTCTTTCCAGCCCTCTCCGATCAGCCTTCAGTCAAGTTTGCTTAGCCCTCAAACACCACTCTCAACTACAGGCTTCCTCACATGTCACTGTTTCTCCCGAGCAGTCTTCTGCTTCAGCATTTCACTCTCTCCCTCGCCTCTCCCCTCAGCTTTCCTTCCTTCTGCTTCGGGTTTCTCTCTCTTTCCGTTAGGTCCTCTGTAGATTACAAAATGATGACCCAAAATACCGAGAACACCCTATCTTCAGCCTTGGTCTGCTTCTCTTCTTCTTCTCCTTCCCTTCTCCCTCTCCCAGCCAATCGGCCCTTCTCCTCTTCCTCTCTTTTCCTGGTTTTGTTTTCCCGCCCCTGCTAGCTCCTCTCTGTTTCCTTTTTCCAATTTCGAAAGGGATGGCAGATGGAATTGGCTTTTCAAAGCCAATTCCGTACAATGCTATATATTTATATATTATATTAATATATACTATTTGTTTATTATTATTTTATTTTATTATTTTTTTGTATTAATATATTAATATGTATATTATATCAATATATATATATTTTGTATTAATATATATATATATATATTATTTGTTTGTTTAGTTTATTTATTTTGTTGTTTTGTGTCCATTTATAATTTCTTGTCTCATGCTTTAATTTTAATTTTACTAACACATCCTTATTAAATACTATACATTACATAATATATATATATATATATATTTGTTATATATATATATATATATTATTACCTATCTATTTAAATGTCATGTATATTTATACATACATGTACGCCTATGTATATATATATATATATATATATATATATATCTATATATACATATTTTCTTGTAAAATTATCCAAGGACACAATATTCATGCTTTCCATGAAATTTTTATTATTTCGAAAATGAAATATTATCGGGATTCCATCATTCCTCACGAATTCTTGATACAAGTTTTTACATTATCCATTTTCGACTAATAATTTAAAATTTTCCAATCCTTCTGTACTTGCATTTGCTTTATCCCTTCTTTTATCTTTGAGTTCCCCGTCATTCACGGGTTTCTCGGCTCCTATATTCTCGAGCCCTACAACGAACATCCACACTTCCATTAAAATATAATCTAATTAAACGTAGGAAATTTGTGGGGTTTACATTCTCCCCACCTTAAAAGAATTTGGTCCTCCAAATTCATTCGGGTCCATCAAAATAAACGTGGGTACTCTTAGTCAATCTGTTTACGATCACCCAGATTGTATTATGCCCCTTTCGGGTCCTTGGTAACCCCTAATGAAATCCATACTCCAAAGTTTCCTTACATCTCAAACTCTGAATTTTATATATATATATATATATATATATATATATATATATATATATATATATATAATGATTTGAATTTTTCCCATTAACGTGTAACCTCTGTTTGGGAAATCATACTTACACCCATTCTTAATACACTGTGTCCCAAGGGACTCCGAGTCTCCTTAAAATTTAATACCAGTACACTCCAAAGTGGGTTACTCGATCTGAAAATCTCCCATTTATAAAGCTTTTATAATTGCTCTCTCAGCACTTCTAATCCAAGCAAAGTCACTCAGTACAGTGATTTGTGTAATTAATTCGATACCACCTGTTAAATTAATTCTAGAACTTTCCCTTTTAGTTTAGGGGCAACTTTGATAAATTATTTGATCATGTGTCATAAAACTTTCCCAGTTTACAAGGATGTTTCCATACTCCGAACACGCCCTATCTTAATTTCACAATTCCTATACACCATATTAGTCCTTTGGGATTTATACAGGGGTGTGGTAATGTGTAACATGAAATCTAGAGGCTCAGGTTTCACAGGCAATTTACATGTCAAATGGGGTGATTTATATATTTATATATATATATATATAATAATAAATAAATAAAAAATGCGTAGAACTTGAATCCAATAATACATGTGCCTCGTGATTGCAAATTAAAAGCTTACCCTGGATGGTCTCAGTGGGGGCATCAGCAGTCTCTGTATCTACAGCAAAGACCCTCCCATGAGTGACAGGCTTCTTACCCTTCTCTGCTGCGGTAACCCATCTCTGTGGGACTTGTCTCTGGGGAGCTTACCTCTCAAGTTGTCGTGGTAGCTTTGGGAGCTGTGGAAACTTATTTAATGGGCAATCTTTAATCCGGTGTCCCCTCTGTCCACACCTAAAACAGCTCCTTGAGGACCAGTGACACGCACCACTATGGAAATTACCACAACTAGCGCACAATCTCTCGTACTACTGGAAGCCTCTGGTAGTCTGTGGGGTAGCTATAGGAGACATGGGCCAATCAATCCTAGCCCAAGACTCATCTGTCCTCTGCCTCTTAGGCTGACCCCTCCGAAAATCCTGTCTCGCCAACTCCATCTGTACATTCTCATCTCTGGTCCTTCCTTTAAAACCATACTCCGTCTCAGTGACATTGAGGCCCCTCTTGACCATCTGTGCTCTACCCAGGGCATCTTGAAATTTCGTAATCCATAGCCCTAAAAGACGGTCTCTGATAGCTGGCCTTAACGCTGCTAAGAACCTCTCAGTCTGACGCTCTTCATTTTGGAACGTCTCCGGGTCATACCTCATCAGCATGGTGAATTTACTTTCGTACTCATCCACGGTCATACTGCCTTGTACCAAACTCAAAAAGTCCATCTTTAACTTCTGCTAGTGGAACATACTGCTTCCTAAAGGCTATGGAGAAAGCATCCCAACTAATCACCGGATGCAGAGCAGTCAAAAGGACCTTGGTGGATCCCCACCAATACTCTGCTTGGCCCTGCAGCATGTAAATGGCCATAGAGACCTTCTCAACATCAGAACACCCCAGAAAGTCGAAGATCTTCCCAAGGCTCACCAGCCATTCTTCAGCCTTTATCGGATTCTAAATTCCCTTAAATGCTCGAGGCCTCATCTTCAAGAAATCTCTCATCCTACCGACATTCCTCTCCTCCCTCCGAGCCTGCGGGCCTATACAGGAGGCTAAGGCGCCATAGGTACTGGAGGAACTGGTGGAGGAGGAGGTGGCGGTGCTTGCGGAGGAGTTTGCACCGGAGTAGGAGCTGGTGCCGTGCCAACAGAATCAGTAACATTTGCCCCTAGATGTTGGGCAACCATGGCAGCTATCGACTCCAAACCTCGCTCGAGGCACT
This sequence comes from Firmiana major, assembly GCA_033439115.1. Taxonomy (NCBI): domain Eukaryota; kingdom Viridiplantae; phylum Streptophyta; class Magnoliopsida; order Malvales; family Malvaceae; genus Firmiana; species Firmiana major. The sequence continues at coordinate 8,284,727 of CM065912.1, forward strand.
GCTCCAATCGCTGCTCAAACTGAGCCATACAAGTACGAGGACTCTCTGGCTCCGGTAGAGGAGGTGGAGGTGGCTGAGCCTGCCTCCGAGTACGTCCGCGTCTCCCACTCATCGTGCAGTGATCTATTACCTGCGCGTAATTCCAAAGATCGAATCTTAAAGTTATTAAGTGTACATTACCTACAACCAGACAAGCACAGACATTGGGATGTAATTTAATCCTTATTTTCGACACTGGCAGTACTAGACAACCTTCGCTCTGATACCACTTAAACTGTAACAACCCTTGACTCTTGAAAATCGGGGGAAATTTTTTTTTTGAATTTAATTTACCCACTTATTCCCTTATTCACTTAGGTTGTATTCCTGTGCAGTGTCAAAACACTTTTCCTTATTCTTTATTCGTAATTATAATTAATTTCCATACTTTAACTTATATGACCGACAGAAATTTCGGTAGCATAACGACTTACATATGAGCCTACTCACCTGCAATTCAATTGTTTTCGACAATCCTAGATATCCACAACTACCAAGCATGCTTTCCAACGATCCTAGATATCTCCAACTACCATGCATACTTTCCCAATTCACTTTTACAACTCAATATCTCGATTTCGATTTAATACTAGCCATCTCAAAATATAAACCCAAAATAATATTGTTTACATCGTTTTCCTTACAAATTACATCCCAACAAAACTATTCCCAATATAAGTGTCTGTGCGTACAGATATGTCTGGTATAGGAATGTAAATGTATACCTTTCTGCGTGTACAAAAAGTAGCTTAGGGTAACTCTCCCCACCAGCCTACATCGTGTACGCGGCAGGTAGCGCCAACGGATCACTGCAAGTAATCTGAGAGGTAGAGGGGTGAGCTTTCGGGAAAAAGACCAGTAAGAAGATGTATTTAAAACGATTCTAGCAATTCAAATATGTATAAAACATGATAGTGCGTATAATGATACTTTCTGAAACTAATATTAGTAACATTCAAAGATTAAGAAAAATTAGAAACATCGAGATTCAAAACGTAATTCTTTAAGTACGTGAACTTAACAGATATTACGTAATCTGGTAGTACATTCAACTCACATACTACAAGTCCGGTTCTAAAAACAGAGTTAAATTTTCAAATTGAGACTACATCGGCCATATAATTATCACGCGATAATAACGAATTTATCACGCGACAATAACAAATTTATCACGCGGTAATAACCCGGTCATCCTCCGTAGAGAGAATTCAGAACCCAAATGTAATTTCAGATGCCACAAAGGCGAAGTACAGGCGCCACAAAGGTAAAATACAGGTGCCACAAAAGCGAAATACAAGCGCCACACAGGCGAAATACAAGCGCCACGAAAGCGAAATACAGGCGCCACGAAGGCGAAATACAGGCGCCACGAAGGTAAAATACAGGCGCCACACAGGCGAAATACAGGCGCCACACAGGAGAGTTCAAACGCCACACAGGCGAGTTCAAATGCCACACAGGTGAAGTTGACGTGCGTAAGCACACAACATAAATGGCCCTTAGTCTTAAAACATATTATAGTTTTCATATTTGAAAACATCGAAATAAAATCATCTTATTTGAAAGATTATTTCAGAAGACATGTTCTTATTTCAAAAGCACAAATACAGAAAGCATAGTCTTGATCAGAAATATAATTTAGAAACATGCATGAAAATCATACTTTATGTCATTGTAAGCTTTCTTTATCAAGGTTCGGAAAGTAACTATTACCATTTTAAATTATATCCCCTTACCTCGATCTATCGAAATCTCCGTGCTCGAGTGGTGACGCCTCTTAATACCTCCCTTAATTCCTTCTATGATCACCTACACCAAAATCGTACACTTAGCACCATATTCGTGCGAATTGTCCGAATTGCGTTAAAATCGTAACCTATTCGTTACTACTGCGTGTGTACGTATTATTGTACGTACTTAAGTCAACACGCACGTTTATATATTTTCTCCTACCACATTATTTTGTATGTACACTTATTGACATACACCTTATTATATACCTCTACATGTATGTACACATAAATATATACATATATATATATATATACACACTCCCATATGTATATATATACATATATTTATTTGTTTTCATTCTTTTCCAATCTCATATATACATTCTTTACATGTACATAAACTAGAACACATTCATCTTATATACATCCCTATGCATATACTCCTAAATATATATATATATACATATACACTCCTTATATATATTTTTATTGTTTTCCATTTTTCCTTATCACTTATACATACATATTCTTGTATGTACATATACTTAACATATCCATTCATTATATACACCTATATGTATATACCCAAATATATATATATATGTATATTCACTTAAATATACATTTATCTAATTCAAACTATACTAGCATGCTTATATCTACAACCCATTTATCTACATGTACATTGAACATACATACATGTATATACATATATACACTTTACCTCCTTATCATACTTATACACAATCACATATATTTATATACATGTACAATTAAATATACATTTATACATAAATACTTTACCTTTTCTTTTCTCTCCATTTTTTTCTTCCTTTTCTTCTTTTTTTTCCTCGGTTCCACGTTTCCAGCCCTGTTTCTGTTTCTCCTTCTTCCTCAACCTCTCGGTTCCAGCCTTCATTGTCCCCTCATCGATCGCTTCTCCTCTCCTTCACCGGTCCCCTGTTTCCCTTTCAGCTCACGATTCTGCTTCCTTCAGTCTTGGTCTGTCCTGTTTTCCTAGCCTGCTTCAATGAAGCCTTGAACTGCCTTGCCCAGAGTCCCCTACACAAGCTGTTTCCAGCCTCCAGAACAGCCACGGTGCAACAAGCTCCCACCCTGCATTTCCCTATTTTGTAGCCTCCTCAAAATGCCTGTGAGTCAGCCCTGTTTCAGCCCGACAATCCCACCACCATGAATAGCCTTAAAAGCCCCTGATTCTGCCCTGTTTCGAGCTCCCCAAAATGCTCTAAACCATGCTTAAACGTCAGCCTCAAGCCAACACCATTTTGGCCCCTGTTTCTCTCGATTTTGTTTCACCACTACGCTGCTTCACTCTTTCCAGCCCTCTCCGATTAGCCTTCAGTCAAGTTTGCTTAGCCCTCAAACACCACTCTCAACTACAAGCTTCCTCACGTGTCACTATTTCTCCCGAACAATCTTCTGCTTCAGCATTTCACTCTCTCCCTCGCTTCTCCCCTCAGCTTTCCTTCCTTCTGCTTCGAGTTTCTCTCTCTTTCGTTAGGTCCTCTGTAGATTACAAAATGATGACCCAAAATACCGAGAACCCCCTATCTTCAGCCTTGGTCCGCTTCTCTTCTTCTTCTCCTTCCCTTCTCCCTCTCCCAGCCAATCGGCCCTTCTCCTCTTCCTCTCTTTTCCTAGTTTTGTTTTCCCGCCCCTGCTAGCTCCTCTCTGTTTCCTATTTCCAATTTCGAAAGGGATGGCAGACGAAATTGGCTTTTCAAAGCCAATTCCGTACAATGCTATATATTTATATATTATATTAATATGTATATTATTTGTTTATTATTATTATTTTATTTTATTATTTTTTTTGTATTAATATATTAATATGTATATTATATCAATATATATATTTTGTATTAATATATATATATTATTTCTTTGTTTAGTTTATTTGTTTTGTTGTTTTGTGTCCATTTATAATTTCTTGTCTCATGCTTTAATTTTAATTTTACTAACACATCCATATTAAATACTATACATTACATAATATATATATATATTTGTTATATATATATATATTATTACCTATCTATTTAAATGCCATGTATATTTATACATACATGTACGCCTATGTATATATATATATATATATATATATATCTATATATACATATTTTCTTGTAAAATTATCCAAGGACATAATATTCATGCCTTCCATGAAATTTTCATTATTTCAAAAATGAAATATTATCGGGATTCCATCACTCCTCACGAATTCCCGATACAATTTTTTACATCATCCATTTTCAACTAATAATTTAAAATTTTCCAATCCTTCTGTACTTGCATTTGCTTTATCCCTTCTTGTATCTTCGGGTTCCCGGTCATTCATGGGTTTCTCGGCTCCTATATTCTCGAGCCCTACAACGAACATCCACACTTCCATTAAAATATAATCTAATTAAACGTAGGAAATTTGTGGGGTTTACAAGTATTCCAGTGAGCATTGTGTCAGATAGGGATTCTCGATTCATTTATCATTTTTGGGAACATTTTCAGAAAGCTTTGGGAACTCGAATGAGTTATAACACAGCTCTTCATCCTCACATCGATGGACAATCAGAGAGAACCATCTAGACATAGGAGTATATGTTAAAAATGTGTGTAATGAATTTGAAAGGCTCTTGGGATGATCATTCATCATTAACCAAATGCATTTACAATAACAGTTATCACTCGAGTATCGAAATAGCCCTATATGAGGCATGATATAATAGTAGGTGTCATTCTCCGATTGGATAGGGGAAAAGTGGGTGATCGACAGATATTTGCTCCCGATTTTGTGAAACGAGCCTGTAAGAATGTTCTGTTGATGTGTAAGAGATTGAGAACAGCTCAGAGCTAATAAAAAAACTATGCTGGCACAAGATAGAGACCATTAGAATTTATGGTTGGTGAATTAGTGTTCTTGAAAGTACCTCCGTCTAAAGATATTATGAGATTCGGTAAGAAGGGTAAACTAAGTACTCGATATATTAGACAGGAAGGATGAAGTATTACGGTCTAAGACCATCCCGTTGGTTAAGGGTCTCTGGCAACTCCACACTTCAGAGAAAATTATGTGAGAGTTAGAAGGTATGATGAAAGAAAAGCATACCCATTTATTTGAGAACTAAGACTGGTTCAATTTGGAGGACCAAATTTCTTAAGGAGGGGAGGAATGTAAGACCTGAAATTCGGTGTCAATTTTTAAGAAATTATTATAAATATGGATTCATGAAATCTTGATCAATAAAGAAAAAATCATTGAATTTTCAAGTCCAATTGATTAAGATATGAATTTTTCGTGAAGACCAGAATTTTTTCACATCAGGAATATATCTCGAAAATAGGAAAAAATATTTTTGAAAAAGAATAATAATCAATAAATAAAAATATTTTCGAGGAAATAAAAAATAAATAGCAATGTCTATATATAAATATATATAGATAAATTAAATAATATATATTTGTCGAGATAAATAAAATAATATATATGTACATATGTGTGAGAATACTAATGTACAAAAAAATACATTATGATAATATATTATTTTTATAATAATATAAGATATTTTATAATATTATTATCATAATAATATTACAATTATAAGATATTTTAATTATATGTATATTATACTATGTTAAAATATAATATATTATATTATATATATAAATAAAATAAAAGAAAAATAAAGAAAGTAAAGGAATAAAAAAGAAAGAGAAATCAAAAACGAAAACAGGAACCAAAAAACGTGAGAAACAAGAGGAACCTGGTCCTCCCTGTTTCTTCACCGGCAGCGGCAAGGACGGCGAAGGAAGGCGCGAGTGTCATGACCTCCCCTCCTGTGACCTTCCAAAATCACCACAAATTTTTTCGCATTTTTACTTACCTCTCCTTCTGTCATAACTCGACACCAAACAGTTGGGCTGTGATTCAATATTAGTCACCCATTCATTTTTCTTTCACAACATGCATAAATGTCAATACAATTATCTATTGACTGTAATTACTCTTTTTTAAAAGTAATTCATATACATTATACAAATACTTGTACATAAACATCCCTGACCGTACAAATGTTTACATAACTGTGCTTTTACAATGTTCATTACAAAATATTCGAATGTGTATACCTATCGTAAGATGGATATGCAGCGGATCAAGGAATATCAGTCCTCAACCGTGCTCAACTACTGTGAACACTCTGTAGAGAGGGGAAATAAAAAAGGGGTGAGCTCACGGCTCAGTAACGAAATCAGGTAAGTAAGTAGATAACCACACTATCTACAAAATACGATGCTTATGCCTTGAAATCATTTCCTTATCGACTTATATCTAAAGCATGCATCTTACTTGAAACTTTTATGCAATATATACATATAGATATAAATCATCGTTATCAAACTGAAATCATGCCGATTTAATAAACCTCAGCAATTTATGCAAAACATTGCATTTCTCATGTAATTTCACCTAAATCACATTTTATCATGCCATTCTATTAAATCAAAACAATATGGCATTCATCATGTTCATAAACATGAAAATCTAGGCCTCACCCATCCCTCAAGTTACCTTTTATCACACACAAATTCACAAGTTCACATTATAAAACCATATGATAATTCATTCAAGAAATATCAATTTACATTGCATGAAAGGAGATAGGCGACTACATGTTCCGAGATTGTGATCATACCTCATTTTTCGTGATCCCAGGCTACACACTACTCGGTGTGCGGGTCTCACAATTGCTGTAATGGGAGGGGGGTCAAATCCTTACCATCAGCTCACAACCCACTCTCATCATGTACTCACGGTACAACGTACTCCATGTGATATACACGGTACACAGTACTCCATGGACCCAATCTCAAAGTCGGGATGCTCACCATGAGTCTTAGCCCTCATACTATGGATAATATTTTCGATAGCCCTTGACCATATCTCAAAATATTGCACGTGTGAGCATATAGTCGGTGCGACATGCAGTCAGCATAGGCTCCTAACTCGGTTGTTTCATGCTCTCTTGTAAAATTCGGTACGTACGAGTGAACTCCCAGCACAACCATCACACAAGTGACATAAACTGAGTACGAGCTATGCTCCTAGTACTCTATCATGTAAAACTGAGTATGACAAATGCTCCCAATACTCTATACAGCATCAGTCAATAAAACTGAGTATGAGAAATGCTCCCAATACTCTATTATGCATAAATCTCATTTAAAATTTAGTACGAGAATACACTTAAGTACTATGTGATGCGTATCTCAAAATATAGTGCGAGTATTCTCTAGCACTAATGGTTTACACATAAAACTCGATAGATGGCTTATTTCAAATCACAATTCACCCAAGAAAATCAAATCGGCATAAAATGTGCATGTTTTTGTATATACATGAAAACATTAGCCATTCTATCATGCAACTATGAATATTAGTCACAAACATGCTTCTAAGGCTTTTTATCCTATTTTTGGATAAAATCACACTCTGTCTCATCAGTCCTTATTACCACATGTCTATTCACGGGAATTCATATAGAATATAGTATTGAAATGTTATTCGAAATACGTGTAGCTATCTCTAGCAACTCACGAAATTCCCTTATCTCAGATCACGTCACGTGACCTCACTTCCTCGGTACTGCTCACTTTCGCAGTCAGATCAGCTTCCAATATCAACTTCGAAGCTGTTATAATTATCCATATTAGTATACTTTAATATACTTGTTTCCACTCGCATGACTCTAAATCATTGCTTTTGACTCCTCTCAATGCCTCAATCTCATAATTTTCTCCCATTATGGTATTTTACCATATATATCATATATCTATCTTCATTTCTCATCTACTCCAATTCATGTATTTCACAAAATTACCTTACAATCTTCCATGCATGCTTATTCCATCATTTAATCCATGTTTACTCAACTTCTCATCATTTTTTCAATCTCACCTCAATAACTAGGTCATGGATATTTTTCATGATCCATTTGTTTTCAACAATTTATACATATACCAATTAACTCACCAATACACCTAGATTAACATGTATGAACTTGGTGTATTGAATCTTACCTAGCTTGTACTTTCATATTTTTCACCAAAATTGTCAAGATCCACCTTGTTCCTTTTTCTTTGATTTCAACTTCTTGTTTCCAAGTATGTTGTTCTCCTCTTTGCTAAGAACAACTTTGCTTAACTGAATCTCACTCAAAACTACTTGAAAGATGAAGATTTCTAGGGTAGAAATTTAGGTTTTCACTTGCTTTAGGGAGGGTTTTGTGCTTTCTCGAGGAAATAGAGGTTACAAAGCCTTATATTTATAGAATTGCTCTAGGAGATCGATCTGCCAATGGTGAGGGATCAATTTGTCCTGCCTTTTTCCCTTTAGAAACTGACTTTCCAAGCTTATGAGATCGATCTACTTTACACAGAACCTTAAGGAGATCGATCTATTCTACCCAGAACCTATCCAAGATCGATCTGCATTGAATGAGAGATCGATCTGCTCCTCTTCAGAAGCAGTTCTGCTGCAATTTCTCCTAGAATTTCACTGTTACATTCATTTTAACTTTGCTTAACTACCTGTTTTGCATTCCATGCACATTAGCAACTTAAAAATATTCTTTCCATATGATCTATATCAAATGTGACTTGTCCATACATCACAAAATCATAAAGAGTACATGTAAGAATTACGGGTCTTACAATCCTCCCCACCTTAAGAAATTTTGTCCTCCAAATTAGAACTAAGTTGCTCTTAAAAAAATGGGGGTATCTCTCTCGCATCAGACTCTCTAGCTCCCAAGTAGCCTCCTCGAAAGTGTGATGCTGCCAAAGAATCTTCACTAACCCGATGGTCTTATTCCTCAAGACTTTCTCCTTTCTATCCTGTATTCGGATCGATTTCTCTACATAAGTCAAATCATCCTTGAGCTCTAATGGCTCATACCGATCACATGATTTGGATCTGGATGATACTTTCGTAGCATCGAAATGTGGAAGACATTATGAACTCCTGATAAATCCGATGACAAAGCCAATCTATATACCTTATCTCCTACTCGATCAAGTATCTCAAAGGGTCCAATGTAGCGAGGGCTTAACTTGCCTCTCTTCTCAAATCTCACTATACCCTTGAAAGGAGAAACTTTAAGAAATACTAAATCGCCAACTGCGAATTCTAGTGGCCTTTGTCTTTTGTCAGCATAGCTTTTCTGTCTACTCTGAGCTGTCTTCAATCTCTCAACAATCAACCGGACATCCTCAGAGGCTTGTCCAAGCAAATCAAGAGCAAAAATCTTTCTGTCACCCACTTCTTCCCAACCGATAGGGGAACGACATCTACAGCCATACAAAGCCTCATATGGTGCCATCTCGATACTTGCATGATAACTGTTGTTGTAGGCGAATTCGGCTAGTGGCAAATGATCATCCTAAGAGCCTCTATAATCCAACACACACGCTCTTAACATATCCTCCAGAGTCTGTATAATCCTCTCTGACTGACCATCTGGCTAAGGATGAAAAGCGATACTCAAACTCAACTGGGTTCCCATGGCTTCCTAAAAATGTTCCCAAAAGTGGGAAGTGAAGCGGGAATCCCTATCCGAGACAATGCTCACTGGAACACCATGTAACCTCACTACCTCGCGTACATACAACATTGTCAATGAACTCAGAGTATCGGTAACTCTCATAGCTAGAAAGTGAGCTGACTTCATCAGTCTATCAACGATCACCCATATCGTATCATGATTCCTCCGGGTCCTTAATAAACCCATCACAAAATCCATGGTGATATGGTCCCATTTTCACATCGGTATCGATAGAGGCTGCAATAACCCTGCAGGTTTCTGAGGCTCTACCTTCACCCGCTGACATACGAGACATCTTGCCACAAAATCTGCCACATCTCTCTTCATACTTGACCACCAGTACACCTTCCGGAGGTTCTGATACATCTTATTACTCTCCGGATGTAATGTGTGACAACTTCCAAAGGGTATTGTCCGCAAGTGCACAAGTCGTACAAGTAATAATGGGATTTGAGTCTCAAGTTATTGTCCCACAGAGAAGTTGACTAGCCTAACTAATTACCGGTTAATCTTACTCTAAGTATATTTTAGCAAATTATGAAGTTTTGATTATCGTGGTATACTAAGTTTGAAATTAAAAATACTGAAAATAATAAAACTATAAAATAAAGAAAATAAAATCGAGCTAAGATTTACTTACCGAGCTCCACATAATTAAAAGCAAATACCTACGAAAATAATTAAACAGTTAAGATTAATTAAGTAATTAAAATAAAAAGCAAAAATGAAAATAAAGAAACAAGATTAGTTAAACTAAAATTAAACAAGCCAATAATAAAAAGTGAATGTAATTAAACTAAAAAAAGTTGCAAATTAAACTAAACTAAAATTTAATGGAAATAAAGACTAAATAAAAAATGCATGAATCACATTCTAAATACAACTAAACTAAAATAAAATCCTAAAACATATAATATAAAATTAACTACTAACTAAAAATTAAAACTAAAAATTAAATTAACAACTAAAACATTAGAATTAACCTACAATTATCAACTAACAACTAACCTATATTGACAACTAAATAAAGCAAAATAATATAAATGCAATAAGTAATAAAGTATAAAAGAAAGGATGTGGCCAAACATGGCCTTAAAAAATTTGGAAACCAAGAAAGTGGTCCCGACTGCACTGCACACTGCCTTCCCCATTTTCATGTTTATTTCCAAGAATTCTCGATCTCGGCTACTGTCACGCTGCACTCTGCTTCTCGGTTCTGACCAGACACTGCTCCAGGCAAGGTCTGCTTCTACTGTTTCTGCCCTGTGTTGCTTCTGCATCCAGCCACCACGTACTGCTGCGGCTCTATACACTGTCCTCTCCATTTTTATTCTGCCCAGGTATGTCTTGGTTCCAGGTGCTCACGGGTTCAGCTACTGGCATGCTGCACTCTGCTTCTCAGTTCTACAATCTGCTGTTACTCCAGGCATTCTTTCCAGTGAAGTCTTGCAATGATAAAATAGGTTGAAACAGAAACACGAAGCAACATAGCATTATACCAAGAAACAGAGAAATGTGCAGACCAGAAAACAAAATAAATTCATACGGAAAAGGTAATAAGTAATACAGACTAGGACGTTGAGTGCAAATCGGGACTAGAAGAAACTTGAGCTAAAAAAAATAACAAATGGCAGTAAGATAGTAAGCTAAAGCTAGAACCGAAATCTTAATGAGTTGCACAGTTAAATAGTTGAAGAAATGGCCAATGTCACTGGCATCTCCTTCCCCTCTTTACTGTTCATCTGAACTCTAGAAAATTAAAGGAATAAAAGTACTAACTAAGCAACCCAAGACTAGCAACTAGGAAATAAAGCTATGTAATAGAACTGAAAAGTGAAAGAAATGAAGTTAACAGATGAAACCGAAAGTAAAATGAACCATGGTGACTACAAAGAGAATGAAAAACTAACTTGAAAAGCTTGTAAAAATAACAATGGAAATTGTTTGTGAACAGTAAAAATAAATGGGAGCTAAACGAAAAAGTGAAGCTTGAAAACAAGGAAAAATAAATTAAAACTATTCTAACACTACTCCTAACTTACTCCTATTCCTACTTACTTCTACTCCTACTCCTAAATTATATAGTTTTTCAATTTTCATCCATGTCTTATTTATACACACAAAAGGGGTACGATTGTAATTTCTACATCCTAGATGAGTTGGCATTTTTTTGGCAACTTGTCTTCACACCATTGGCTCCTTGAAACGATATTTCTATGTCATCGGTCTTCTTGTCTAATTGGATGTACTAGGTGGCATGGCTCGTGTTGTCCGCGTGGCTCAATCTCGATTTTAGCTCAATTTCGATCCATTTTCTACCGAAATATTCAAAATTCATTCGGATGTAATTTATCTACAACCATGAGAAATTTAATTAAATAAAGGAGATAATTAACAAAATAAATTAGAGATTTAAATAATTAATTAGAAAATTAAGCACAAATAATTCTAAAAATATAGAATTATCACACCCCCGAGCTTAAGCTTTTGCTTGTCCTTAAGCAAAACAAAATGATTGTAGGAATGACAAGTACAAAACACAATAATTTCCCCAATATCATCATCAAAGAAAAAGTACAGACTATGAAATCAAAGACTCACAATTACAAGTCCAGCACTTAGAATTATTCAATCATAAGTCCCAACCCAAATTGGACTCCTCGTGAGTGTGTGAAAAATGTCTAAGTCACTTATCAGTATATTATCCGGATCAGATTATGCAAACACAGTGAATGCAAAGTCAATGACCTGTGATCATTCCTATAAGTTTTCTTTTCACTTCTCTCTCCACTAATGTAGTCACACCGAATCAAAGATCAATAGGACTTTATTAAACTTGTAATGTAAGGCTAGGGCTAAGGTATGATAAAGTCGATTTAGGTTTAATTACCCCTTAACATGCATTACTTCTAGGATCTTAATGTAAGAGCTCAAATCATTTCCCCCCAAGCTTATTTATTTTGCTAGACATTTTATTCTATTTTTTTATTTTTGTATTTTTGTATTTTTCTTCTTTTTCTTTTTCTTCATTTTTTTTAGCATACATACTCCTTCACTATCACTTAATACCCATATAGCTCGCAATATATCCCAATGACATTTCATGCTTTTGGGGTAAGGGATAGGAAAAAAGTATTTAAGCTAAGGAAAAAAATTTTCGGAATATTTACAGAGAAAAGCTTATTTGACCCAAATGGGTGACTAGGGGTAGAATATGTACAAGGAAGGCTAGAAAGGCTCAAAACGATCCAAAGATGGCTTAAATCATCTCCCTAATTAAGTGTGATCTAATATTTTACCTCGAGATCAGATCAAACAAATTCTAGAATATGATACACAAAATCAACTGAACAAATGTAATACTATGTACACATAAGCTTTCTCTAAATAAATATACCGATTCATGACATGACATGTGCATAAGATGAGCCAATCACAATCAGAATTAGGACAAACTTAAGACTTTAACTTCATGCTTTTCCTATAATCATGCTTCTCAGTCAATCAAAATCAAACTTAATCATGGGGTCATATCATCGGAATATAGAAAAACTATATGCTAAGCACTAAATCATCCAAAATCAAACAATTTAAGCTCAGATTTTTGAAAAATTTTGAAATTTTTTTCAATTTTGCCCAAATTTTTGAAAAAGTGCTCAAGTAATATCCCCTCCCCCAAACTTGAAGTGCACAGTATCCTCAGTGTGCAGATAATATAAACATTAAAGTTCAGGAACAGAGTACTCCCCTTTCTGATGATGATGATGAACAATCGAAACTTGATTGAAAACATAATACTGGAAAAGAAATCTGTAAACTAAACAAAGAAAGAAACAACAGCAAAGAAAAAGAACTACATACAAAGTGAAAAAAAAATTAAGCTACTTCAAATGCAGCTAAAGAACACAACACTCAGCAGTAGGGTGAAGAGTAGGAGGATCAGCCAGATTGGTGATAAAATGTCGACAGTTAAATCCTCCTAAGCTCTATCTACTTCCCCCTTTCCGATTTCTTATTCTTAAGCCTTATATCCTCCTCAATCTCCATCTTAAAACACTCTTGAGAGTCATCAGGGAGCTTCAAGGGTTTGAAAACATTAAACTTCACTTCTTGATCTTGGACTCTCATTGTTAACTCCCCCTTTTGGACATAAATTAAGGTTCTACCAGTCGCTAGGAAAGGTCTGCCTAGTATAATGGGGACTTCCCTGTCTTCCTTAATGTCTAAAACACTAAAATCCGTAGGAAAAATAAATTTGTCCATCTTTACTAAAATATCCTCAATGACCCCCTTCGGATATTTAATTGATCGATCAGCCAACTGGAGGGTCACTGTGGTGGGCTTAGCATCCCCTATTCCTAACTTTTGATAGATAGACAAGGGCATCAAATTTATACTAGCTCCTAAATCACACAGGGCTATACCAAAGAATAAATTTCCAATAGTGCATGGTATGGTAAAACTCCCGGGATCCTTGAGCTTGGAGGATAATTTCTTCTAGATAATTGCACTACATTCCCCAGTTAAGGCCACCGTCTCATAATCTTCCAATCTTCTTTTCCTCGAGAGGATATCCTTTAAAAACTTCAAATAACTTGGCATTTGCTCTAAGGCATCTGCGAAGGGAATGTTGATGTGAAGTTTCTTAAAACCTCAAGAAATTTAGCAAATTATTGTTTTAGTTTTCGATTTTGGAACCTCTGAGGAAAAAGTACTAGTGGTCTAACTAGAGGCAATGTAGTGGGAACCTGTGTAGATCAGAGCACAAGGAAGGTGGTGAAGAAGAAGAAGGTAAAGATGAAGAAGTGCCTAGCTTTGTTTCCTTTGCAGGCCGATCCTGATGTTCCTACTCCTTTTGAGCTGCTTCGTTAGAACCTATGAGTTTATCTACTATGGGCTGTTCAGGTCCAGACTTAAGTTGTGGCTCATCTAGCTGTCTGCCACTCCTAAGGGTGATGGATCTAAAATGTTCCTTACCCTCCCTTTGCTTTACAAGATTAACTTCAGTGTTACTAGGAAGGGTCCCTTGAGGACGTTGGCTAAGAGCACTAGCTATTTGTCCAACCTGAACTTCTAAGTTCTTAATTGAAGCAGCTTAATTTTACAGGATAGTCATGAACATTTCCTTAAGCGAGGGCTTCTTCTCAGCTGCTGGTGCTTGGTAATGTTGGGGCTGCATAAGTGGTGGTGGTGGTGGTGATAGATGATGAGGTGGATGATGTTGAAATTGAGGTGGATGGGGATGATTAGGTGGATGGTATGGAAATTGTGACTGTGGTGGTACTTGAACTGGTGGAGCTTGAAAACTAGGGGATTCTACAGGTCTAGAGTTAGAAGTTTGCCCTTGGTTTTGGCTCCATGAAAGGTTAGGATGGTTCCTCCACCCTGGATTATAGGTGTTTGAAAAAGGGTTCTGTTGCTTAGGGGGCAACATACTGAACTGATTCTAAGTTGAGCGGACACCTATCTACAGAGTGGGTACCACTACACAGATCGCATGAAAGGAAAGGACTTTAGACAGAATAAATCGGACTAGGACTGGTAGAAGGATTATGCTGGGTATTGAGCGACTCTACCTTTTTCGTAAGATTAGCGATTTGAGAGGTTAAGGTAGACAGTGTGTCGAGCTCATAAATACCCGCTGACTTCTTTGGCAATTGCTTCTCCAAGGAACATTAATAGTTATTAGCAGCCATCTTGTCTAAGAGCTCGTAAGCTTCCTCCTCTGTTTTACAGATTAGCGCTCCACCTGCAGCAGCATTAACAATGGTCTTATTCTGGCTTGTAAGTCTGTTGTAGAAGGTCTGGACTTGTAGCCATAAAGGTAAGCCATGTGAGGGTACTTCCTAAGAAGCTCCTTCTATCGTTCCCATGCTTCGTAAAGAGATTCAGAGTCGAACTGGGCAAAGGAAGATATATTACTAAGGAGTCTGGCCATTTTAGAGGGAGGAAAAAACTTAGATAGAAATTGATGGGCTAACTCGTCCCATGTAGAAATGGATCCTGGAGGCAAGGAGGTTAACCAGTGTCACGCCCTATCCCTAAGCGAGAAAGCGAATAACCTAACCCTAAGCACATCATCAGATAACCCATTGTGCTTGAAGGTGTTGCACAAGTCCAGGAATTGCCCGAGGTTAGCATATGGGTCGTCATGAGAGAGCCCACTGAACTGCAATGAAGTCTGGATCATCTAGAGGATTGCGGGCTTAATTTCAAAATTGTTTGCAGGGATAGCTGGTGGCCTAATGCCGGTATAATACCCTCCAATCGTCGGCACTGCATAATCTCCAATGGTCTTAATTTTCCTATTTTCTGCCATGATGCTTTGCAGCGGAGTTATAAATTTCCTAGAATCCTTTCGAATTTTCCTAAGAGTTCGTTCAATTTCAGGATCTAGAGGAAAGCAATCAAAACTCCTGGCTCTACGCATGCAAACATCAGAAAGTCCTTAGAAAGTTTTTTAAATTTTTTTTTAAGTTTTTTAATTTTTCAATTTTTTTTAATTTTTCAATTCACTAATCTAGATTAAAATTCTAAATATTTACACCCTAAATATTTACAAGCTAGAATTACACCTAAGCATAATTTCATCGATATTAATTAACGACTAATTAAAACTTCCCCGGCAACGGCGCCAAAAACTTGACAACTTCCAAAGGGTATTGTCCGCAAGTGCACGGGTTGTACAAGTAATAATGAGATTTGAGTCCCGAGTTATCGTCCCACAGAGAAGTTGACTAGCCTAACTAACTACCGGTTAATCTTACCCTAAGTATATCCTAGCAAATTATGAAGTTTTCATTATCGGTGGTCTACTAAGTTTGAAATTAAAAATACTGAAAATAATAAAACTATAAAATAAAGAAAATAAAATCGAGCTAAGATTTACTTACCGAGCTCCACGCAATTAAAAGCAAATACCTACGAAAATAATTAAACAGTTAAGATTAATTAACGCAATTAAAATAAAAAGAAAAAATGAAAATAAAGAAACAAGATTAGTTAAACTAAAATTAAACAAGCCTAAAATTAAAAAAGTGCATGTAATTAAACTAATAAAAATTGCAAATTAAACTAAACTAAAATTTAATGAAAATAAAGACTAAATTAAAAATGCATGAATCACATTATAAATGCAACTAAACTAAAATAAAATCCTAAAACATATAATATAAAATTAACTACTAACTAAAAATTAAAACTAAAAATTAAATTAACAACTAAAACATTAGAATTAACCTACAATTATCAACTAACAACTAACCTAAATTGACAACTAAATAAAGCAAAATAATATAAATGCAATAAGTAATAAAGTATAAAAGAAAGGATGTGGCCAAACATGACCTTAACAAATTTGGAAACCAAGAAAGTGGTCCCGACTGCACTGCACACTGCCTTCTCCATTTTCATGTTTATTTCTAGGCATTCTCGGTTTCGGCTACTGTTACGTTGCACTCTGCTTCTCAGTTTTGACCAGAAACTGCTCCAGGCAAGGTCTGCTTCTGCTGTTTCTGCCTTGTGTTGCTTTTGCATCCAGCCACCACGTACTGCTGCGGCTCTATACACTGTCCTCTCCATTTTTGTTTTGCCCAAGGGTGTCTCGGTTCCAGGTGCTCACGGGTTCAGCTATTGGCATGCTGCACTCTACTTCTCGGTTTTGCAATCTGCTGTTGCTCCAGGCATTCTCTCCTGTGAAGTCCTGCAATGATAAAATAGCTTGAAACAGAAACACGAAGCAACACAGCATTATACCATGAAACAGAGAAATGTACAAACCAGAAAACAAAATAAATTCATACGAAAAAGGTAATAAGTAATACAGACCAGGACGTTGAGTGCAAATCGGAACTATAAGAAACTTAAGCTAAAAAATAATAATAAACGGCAGTAAAATAGTAAGCTAAAGCTAGAACCGAAATCTTATTGAGTTGCACAGTTAAATAGTTGAAGAAATGGCCACTGTCACCGGCATCTCCTTCCCCTCTTTACTTTCCATCTGAACTCTAGAAAATTAAAGGAATAAAACTACTAACTAAGCAACTCGAGACTAGCAACTAGGAAATAAAGCTATGTAATAGAACTGAAAAGTGAAAGAAATGAAGTTAACAAGATGAAACTGAAAGCAAAATGAACCATGGTGGCTGCAAAGAGAATGAAAAACTAACTTGAAAATCTTGTAAAAATAACAATGGAAATTGTTTGTGAACAGTAAAAATAAATGGGAGCTAAATGGAAAAGTGAAGCTTGAAAACAAGGAAAAATAAATTAAAACTATTCTAACACTACTCCTAACTTACTCCTATTCCTACTTGCTTCTACTCCTACTCCTAAATTACATAGTTTTTCAATTGTCATCCATGTCTTATTTATACACACAAATTTAATTGTCCTCCATGTCTTATTTATACACACAAAAGGGGTATAATTGTAATTTATACATCCTAGATGAGTTGGCATTTTTTTGGCTACTTGTCTTCATACCATTGGCTCCTTGAAAAGATATTTCTATGTCATCGGTCTTCTTATCCAATTGGATGTGCTAGGTAGCATGGCTCGTATTGTCCGCGTGACTCAATCTTGATTCTAGCCTAATTTCGATCCATTTTCTACTGAAATATTCAAAATTCATCCGGATTTAAGTTATCTTCAAACATGAGAATTTTAATTAAATAAAGGGGATAATTAACAAAATAAATTGGAGATTTAAAATATTAATTAGGAAATTAAGCACAAATAATTCTAAAAATATAGAATTATCAATGTGTACCTCGAAGAATGAGCTTCCGACAATATTAACCTCCCGAGCTCCGAGTCCTCTAGAACATACAATCTGCCTCTGAACCTCAGAAGTCCATCTGAACTTATCTCAAAATCAGTCACTGTGCCCCTCTGTATCTGACTACTCACATCAATGCAATATAGATTAGTCTGCTGAGCCTGTCTGATCCTATCCAGTAGATTCGGCTCCAAGCGTATACTAGCAATTACACAGTCTGTATTCATGTTAGAAGGCACAACTTCCAAACTAAGGCTAGCAAACTGCTCTAGCAACTCATGTTCCCTGACTATCATATACAATACCATCCCAAGGCTCTTCCTGCTCAAAGCATCAGCTACAATGTTAGCCTTACCCGGATGATAAAGTATCTCACAATCATAGTCCTTCAGAAGCTCTAGCCATCTTCTATGTCTCATGTTCAATTCTTTCTGCGAGAACAAATCCTTAAGGCTCTTGTGGTTGATAAAAATTTAAAAACTTCTCACCATACAAGTAGTGGCACCATAGCTTCAATGCAAACACTACTGTTGCTAACTCCAAATTGTGGGTCAGATAGTTTTTCTCATGATCTTTCAACTATCTGGATCCATAAGTAACTACCCTCTCATCCTGCATCAATACACAGCCCAGTGCCTGATGTGAAGTATCGGTATACACTGAAAATCCTCTTGAGCTGGTAGGGATAGTGAGAATTGGAACGATGGTTAATCGACTCTTCAACTCCTGAAAACTCTTCTCACAATCCTCATCCCACACGAATGCTACACCCTTTTGAGT
Source organism: Firmiana major (assembly GCA_033439115.1). Lineage (NCBI taxonomy): Eukaryota > Viridiplantae > Streptophyta > Magnoliopsida > Malvales > Malvaceae > Firmiana > Firmiana major. Next base: position 8,303,674 of record CM065912.1, read on the forward strand.
GAGACGTGTCAACGGAGCAACTAACTTCAAAAATCCCTCAATGAATCTCCGATAGTATCCTGCTAGACCTAGGAAACTCCTGATCTCAGTGACTGTCCTCGCCTGTTCCCACTGAACTACAGCCTCAATCTTGGATGGATCCACTGATACACCATCCCTTGACACAACATGTCCCAAAAACGAGATCTGTGATAACCAAAAATCACACTTACTGAGTTTAGCATATAGTTTCTGCTCTTGCAGGGTCTGCAATACAATCTTGAGGTGCTCCTTATGCTCTTCCTCAAATTTCGAGTATACCAATATGTTATCGATGAAGACGATAACAAACTGATCTAGATATGGCTTGAACACATCATTCATCAAAGCCATAAAAGCTGTAGGAGCATTCGTCAATCCGAATTGGGTCCTAAATGTTGTCTTGGGTACATCTCCACTTTGAACTCTCAACTAATGATACCTAGACCTTAGATCAATCTTAGAAAAGACCTACGCTCCCTAGAACTGATCTAATAAATCATCAATACGTGGAAGGGGATACCTATTCTTGATGGTTACCTTATTCAATAATCTGTAAGCCATTCATAATCGGAGGCTTCCATCCTTCTTCTTCACAAATAAAATCGGTGCTCCCCAAGGCGAAACACTCGATCTGATGAACGCTTTATCCAACAACTTTTGTAATTGTTTCTTGAGCTTCTCCAGCTCAACTAAGGTTATACGATACGGTGGTTTCAATATACGTTTTGTACCAGGCACCAAGTCTATACAGAACTTCATCTCTCTGTCTGGTGGTAACTTTGGTAATTCATCCGAAAAGACATCTGGAAATTCACTAATCACAGGAATATCTGCCAACTATGGATGTACCTTATCCGTATCAACCACGTACGCAATGAAACCTTCAATATATTCATTTCTTAGTCAACAAAGTACATTATTTATTTCAATTATACTACTACTTTCATTTCTTTTCATCAAACTTTACAATATATTTTTCAAGGTTAGGAAACATAACTGTCTTAGCATAACAATCTAACACAGCATGGTTTGACGATAACCAATCCATTCCTAAGATTACATCGAAATCACTCATATTTAACAATATTAGATTGGCTGTCATCTCATTTTCCCATACTTTTAACTTACAATCATTTAACACATATTCCACTAGCTGACTATTATCCATAGGTGTACTAATCAACATCATTTTACTTAAAGGTGTACATTCTACATGCTTTGCTAACTTACATGAAAATCTACACGATACAAATGAATGCGTGGCACCATGATCAATTGCAACATGTGCTTCTAAATCATACATTAGGATGTTACCTTTAATCACATCTGAGAAAGCATCGGTTGTACCTTGGTCCAAGGCATGTACTCTCCCTCGTCGAAAGACCTGTTTCCCCTTCTCCTCTGCTATCGCTCTCCTCCTCGACGCAGATCCATGAGCTGGAGCTCTTTTTGGCTCCTTGCCCTTCTGTGGGATAATATCTATAACCTCTTGACAAACTCTATCCATGTGTCCTGGCTTCCCACATCTAAAGCATAACCCGCTAGAAACAGGACAAGGTCTACCTCCATAGAATCTACCACATCTACTGCACTGCTCAGTGGTAGGCCTGATCCTCTAATCACTACTCCTCTAGCTGGAGCTATGGTCGGATATGTAGGAGATCTAATAGTCTTCTCCTGTACTTTCTCGATCCTTGGTCTCTTACCGAAAAGTCTCTTCCCTCCTCGATATTCGAAACCTCTGGCACTGTCACTCACCAACCTCTTCTTATCTTTGTCTCTACCTTTTCCAAATGTCTTAAACTCAGAGACATTCCTGTCATAGTCTTACTCACAGAGTTACGCCCTACACACTGCCTGATCATAGGTAGAGATATCGATTGGAACCAGTTTAGACCGTAATACTGGTCTCAGTCCATCAATGAATTTGCAGACCTTCCTAGTCTCGCTACTCATAGTGTCAGGGTTATATCTCCCCAGAGATAGAAATTTGGTCTCATACTCATCCACTGAATGACTCCCCTGACTCAATCCCAAAAACTCGACCGTATCTAGAACAAACTGCCTCCTGAAGGCATCCTGAAATATCTTTCAACTGAACTTTGTATGTCGGGCTCTCACTATGGGTCGGGTGGACTTCCACCAATGCTCTGTCGTCCCTTTCAGTAGGAACGCAACAAATGCAACCATTTCTGAAGTCGTACACTCAAAGAATCCGTACAATTTCTCCATCTCTCATATCCACTCCTCCGCCAAAACTGGGTCCTTGACCCCTCGAAAAGTAGGAGGTCTAACCTTCTGGAATTGTCGCAGTATGTCAAGATCACAACCATACCCCAAAACATTATCGCCTTGTCGTGTGGTAACATGAGACGGCGTATCCTGAACTGGTGGGGGAGTAGGTGTATCTGTAGGCTGTGGCACATGAGCTGGCTGTACAGGCGTACCAGGTGCAGCTGCCTCTCCAGTTGTAGTCCCTGCATCCTGTCCTTGTCCTCCTGGCATAGTCTCTGCCAGTAACTCCACTATGATCTCTAAGCGAAGCTCTAGTCTCGTGAAACGTGCCTCGATACTCTCGGGTACCTCAGTGGGACCTGTAGTCTCATCTCGGGTCTCAAGCCTACCTCTACGACCTCGAGCCCTGCCTCTAGCGCCTCTACAATGGTTGGTATTAGCCATAATAGCTAAATTTCTTCATTTATAACCATTAATGAGTCTGATTTCCATCTCGTATACTCAATTGTAACTGAACAAAACACGGTACTATAGGGATGTACACTTTACTAATTACTAATATCGACTCACATCAGACCAACTCTGCTCTTATACCATTCTGTCATGACCTCCCCTCCTGTAACCTTCCAAAATCACCATAAAATTTTTTACATTTTTACTTACCTCTCTTTCTGTCATAGCTCGACACCAAACAATTGGGATGTGATTCGATATTAGTCACCCATTCATTTTTCTTTCACAACATGCATATATGTCAATACAATTATCTATTAACTGTAATTACTCTTTCTTAAAAGTAATTCATATACATTATACAAATACTTATACATATACATCCCTGAACGTACAATCGTTTACATAACTGTGCTTTTACAATGTTCAATATAAAATATTCGAATGTGTATACCTCTCGTAAGATGGATATGCAACGGATTAAGGAATATCAGTCCTCAGCCCGGCTTGACTACTATGAACGCTTGTAGAGAGGGGAAATAAAAAGGGGGTGAGCTCACAGCTTAGTAAGGAAATTAGGCAAGCAAGTAGATAACCACAATATCTACAAAATACGATGCTTATGCCTTGAAATCATTTCCTTATCTACTTATATCTAAAACATGCATCTTGCTTGAAACTTTTATGCAATATATACATATAGATATAAATCATCAGTTATCAAACTGAAATCATGTTGGTTTAACAAACCTTAGTAGTTTATGCAAAACATTGCATTTCTTATGTTATTTCACCTAAATCGCATTTTATCATGCTATTCTATTAAATCAAAACAATATGGCATTTAACATTGTTGAGTAATGTATTTTGAAATGACAAAACAAGTTAATACAATAATGTTAAAATGGTATACAAACATGTTTAGAAGATATCAGGATCAGAACTTAGAGTTCTGCTGATGAGAGATCGATCTGGGGTATGAGAGATCGATCTCCTGGGTTTATACTTGATGAGAGATCGATCTCATGATGGAAGAGATCGATCTGGCAAGCCTTAAAACGGTGTAAAGGGTTTAAGGTAAAAAGAGATCGATCTGCCAGGGTTAAGAGATCGATCTCCTCTAAGTCAGAGAACTTAGGAGATCGATCTGGTAAGGAAGAGATCGATCTGCTCAAAGTCAGTGAGCTTAAGAGATCGATCTGGTGTATTGAGAGATCGATCTCGTCTCAAACAGAGAGGATAGGAGATCGATCTGCCTATTCGACAGATCGATCTGCCTCTGCCTATTCAAACTAACAGATCGATCTGGTAATGTATGAGATCGATCTCCCTGTGTATTTGTGCTTTGTCATTGCAGGATTTAAAACTAGGAGATCGATCTGGCCAAGATAGGAGATCGATCTGTCTGACCACTGGAGGTTCCCAACGGCTATTTTCTTCAAATCTTAACGGGAAAAACTGCATTTAATGCTCCAACTACCCAACCTTCAGTATATAACCAAGCATTGAAGACAAAGAAAAGAGAGACACTATTGCTGCATATTCCAAACATTCTCAAGCTTTAATTCTTTCATTCTTTGTGTCCCTATTGCTTATTGATTGAGAATCATTGTAAAAGCTTAAGTGCAAAAAAGCTACATTTGTTCTACCACTTTAAAGCATTAAATTGTATTCAGTCTTATCTTAAAAGAGAAGAGGATTGTTCCTCAGTGAGAGTATATTGTAAGAGGCTGAATACTTTTTCTGTATTGCCAAAGGTAGTGAGGTTATTCCTTAACCTGTAAAAGGAAATTTGTAAGCTCTATTGAAAGAGAGAAAGAAAGCACTTGACAAGAAGGTCAAGGAGAGAGGACGTAGGCAAGAGTTGGCCGAACCTCTATAAGTGACTGTGTTTGTTTCTCTTCCCTTCTCTCTGCATTAAATTGTTATATTGCACTGTTTTATTCATTATCATTTGTGTTTAAATTGTGATTAATTTAAAATCTGCCATAGTTGTTAGAAAACCGATTCACCCCCCCTCTCGGTAGAGCCAACAAACATGTTCAAAAACATGAAAATCTGGGCCTCACCCATCCCCGGGTTACCCTTTTATCACACACAAATTCACATGTTCACATTATAAAACCATGTGATAATTCACTCAAGAAATATCAATTTACATTGCATGAAAGGAGATAGGCGACTACATGTTCCGAGATTATGATCATAACTCATTTTTTGTGATCCCAGGCTACACAGTACTCGGTGTGCGGGGTCTCACAATTGCTGTAAGGGAGGTGGGTCAAATCTTTACTATCAACTCACAAGTCACTCTCATAGTGTACTCACGGTACAACGTACCCCATGTGATATACATGGTACACAGTACTTCATGGACCCAATCTCAAGGTCGGGATGCTCACCATGAGTCTTAGTCCTCATACTATGGATAATATTTTCGATAGCCCTTGGCCATATCTCAAAATATTGCTCGTGTAAGCATATAATCGGTGCGACACACAGTCAGTACAGGCTCCCAACACGGTTGTTTCACTCTCTCTTGTAAAATTCGGTACGTGCGAGTGAACTCCCAGCACGACCATCACACAAGTGACATAAACCTAGTTCGAACAATGCCCCCAACACTATGTCATGTAAAGATCGAGTATGAACAATGCTCTCAATACTCTATACTACATCAATCAATGAAAACTGAGTACGAGCTATGCTCCTAGTACTATATCATGTAAAACTGAGTTTGAGCAATGCTCCCAATACTCTATAATGCATTAGTCAATAAAACTGAGTAGGAGCAATGCTCCCAGTACTCTATTATGCATAAATCGCATTTAAAATTTAGTACGAGAATACATGCAAGTACTATGTTATGCGTATCTCAAAATATAGTGCGAGTATTCTCTAACACTAATGGTTTACACACAAACCTCGATAGATGGCTTATTTCAAATCACAATTCACCCAAGTAAATCAAATCGGCACAAAATGTGCATGTTTTCGCATATACATGAAAACATTAGCCATTCTATCATACAACAATAAATATTAGTCATAAACATGTTTCTAAGGCTGTAAATACCCTAAATTTATGTACTTGGTTTTATCCATAATTAACAAAATTAATCCTCGAGATTGAAGATTTCGATCCATATCAAGGATAAAAAATAAATAAATAATAAAAATAGTAATAATAATAAAAAAATACATATATATATATATATATATATATATATATATATATATACATGGGTGAATAATACCACATTTATTATGTATTTAAATAATGAGTGCAAGAATAAATAAAGAGATATATATATATATATATACACATATATATATATATGTATATATATATATATATGTATAAATGTATGGCAAAAAAGAATCCACTTAGAAATGAATAGATTGACTGTTGTTAGCTACAGTAATAGAGAAGGAAATTGAAGAAAAAACACAAGGTAACAAGGTCTGCCATAGTTGGAAACATGGGGCAAATGAGAACTTGATAAAAGAATTAGAGCTACAGCAACTCGGCAAGTCCCACTTGCAGCACTTATAATGTATAAAATATATTAGAAAAAAGTTAGACTTGAATGATAGCTTAGACAGACCTCTATCGAGGAAATAAAAATGGGGCAGCAGAGAAAGGCATAAAAAAAAGTGAGGAATGCTGAAACTTGGGAAACCAAAAAGAATAGAAAATGGGGTAGGTTGAGGTCTGACTGAAGCAGAGAATGGTACCGAGCTGTAGTAGGAAAGGAGAAAGGGAAATAAAGAAATGACTGTAGTTGAAGCAAACCGAAAGGAAGTGACAGCGGTAGCATGTGATGGTTTGAAACTGATAGAGAAACAAAGGAAAACTGCAGTAGTGGACCAAAAACTTGCACTGATTAGGTGGTGAAAGAAACAAGATAAGTATGGCCTGTTGTAAAAGATAAGAAGGGGACTGAATCGAGGAATGATAAGGGGCAAAAAAGTACGGGAAGGAAGACAGGTGAGCTGACGATTTGAAGGAGAGAAACTCGATAGAGAAAGACCAAAAATGAGATGGGTAACGCAGTAGAGAAAAGGGAAGAGTTATGGCTGAAAATTGTTAAGGTGTGCTGGAAACAAGAGAGCTTGAAACAAAAGCAAAATATAGATGGTGAGGCTGTAGGGAAAGGGCCTCCTTCCGTGAAGAAATACTAGAAACTAGAGGAAGTGTAGGAAACGAGCATGAGCGAGGTGATGGAAGAAAACAGAGGAAGAATGAAACTGTGAGGTAATATAAGGGCCAGTATTGAGTGACATTCTTGGAGGCAAAATCGTGGCCTAAAAACAAGGTGTAACTAGCAAGAATTAGGCGTCCAGGATGAAGAAAGAGCTGAAGTAGTAGCATGGTAACCAACCTGATGCAAGGATCAACAGGGGAACAATGGCCTGAACTAAATTTAAAAGGGGAGTATGCTGAAAACATAAAATAACTACAGCTGAAACAAACTGAGGAGAAAGGATAGAGGCGTGAACAGGGAAGCGTTAGCAACCTGGAGCAGGTCGTGGTTGAGGAAGAAGGGAAGGCCAAGAAATCCAGCCTGCTCAGGTACCTGGAAGCAGAAAACTGAAGAAGGGACATGTGAGAAAATGAGTCGTGAGAGAGTGTGAAAGCTAGGAAAACGGGTTGGAAACAGAGGCAGCCAGGGGATGTTGGCCAAGGTTTGTGCGTGGAGGCTGGAAATGGTGAAGAGCCGAGAGTGCTGTGGTGGACTGGAAACAGGGGATCGAAGCATGGAGGCCAAGAGAGGTGAGTGGGCGATGGAGGCTGGAAAGACGAGAACGAAGGATATGGTGGAGAGAGGTGAGACGGGGGGGGGGGGGGGGTCAGATGGAGGAGGAAGAAGAACAAGATGATGACAGACCGAGAAGAAACGATGGAGGAGTGGCAGCCGAGAGGAACGGAAGTGAACAGTAGATCCGCGAAGTGAAGAAGAAGAAGAAGAAGAAAAAGAAAGGAAAAATAAGAAATAGCGGGAAAGTTTTAAAAAATTGAATGAAAAAAAATTGAAAAATGAACAGTAACTGAGAAAAAAAGAATAAAAAAAAAGAATAAAAAAAGGAATATCTATATATATATTTGGAATAGAGAAAAAGACGCACAGAATTTGGAAACCCAAGGGAAAGGGGCTCCGACAGAAATAACTCGAGTAGATCGAACTCGTCGACTCGCTAAGTTGAAGCAATCAAGGATTACAGATAGACAACAAGGTAAGGAATTTATGCAAGTTTTAGAGATAACTGTATGTATTTTATGATTTCAAGTGTATTTTTCCTAGGTAAGCAAGGTTACGATTTTAACGCATCGTAGGTAATTCGATTAAATAGGATACTAAGAATACAAATTTCTGTGTAGGAGAATCGTAAAAGGATTTAAGGGAGATACTTGGAGGCGTCACTACTCGAACTTGAAATTTTTGATAAATCGAGGTAAAGGGGTGTAATTTAATTTAGTTCTGATAATGAACACTCATTGCATTGATAAAAAGATTTTTATGAAGCAATGTTATGTTTTGAAATGATTTATGATTATTTTCATACTTATAGAACGATTTACGAAACATGATTTCGTTTTATGAAATGATCACTAAGTGCCTCTATGTTTATGAAATGAATTTCCTGAAGTATGAAAATGCATGGAAGTTTTATGATGGTTTGAAAACCTATATTTATGCTTTGAAAGAAACTTTTGACATTGTCAAAAGTATTTAAGAAAAGGGAAAAGAATTTTTTAGACTATAGGCTTCATGCATGGCTACTTCTTGTGGTGTTTCGGCTTCACTACTTGAGTGCCGGTACATATGGCCCCTATAGCATTTGACTCTACATGTGTGGTAGATGTCTTGCTACTTGTGGTTAATGATGATGATGTTTTGGTAGTATCTCGTGCCTGCCCAGCACACATGAATGTTTCCCGCACAAATAGTGCCTTTGGTGTCCGTACTCTAGCTAGGTGCTAAAGAAAGTAAGAAAGATAGATACTACCCATGTTTTTATGAAAGTGTTGTACGACCCTGATCCAATCTATAGCCCCCTACCATGGCCATAAGTATGATGACTCTCTACGGAGAATGACATGTATCGCATGACTTAGTTATAGCCTAGTCTCCAGGATTATGATTATGAATGACGATTATGATGACGATGCTGATGAATGATTAAGTTTTTATGAGATTATGATGAAATGTTTATGAATAACTATGATTTATGATGAAATGTTTAAGAATGATTATGTTTTATGAAATGTTTATGAATGACAATGATTTTATGAAATTATCCATAAACGATGAAGACATTTTGAAATGATTTAAGCATGCTATTTGATTTAAAGAACCCATGCTTCATATTTTCCTATGATGACTATGCAGGTAATGAAAGTTTTACATATCTTCTAAATGTTAGTTTCTAAAAGAAACTTATGATCTGTTTTTTTTTTGAACAAAGTGTTTCATGAATGATTCTTGCATACTTTTACATATCAGAAATACTTTAAATGTATTTTCTTACTGGGGTTTTTCCTGAAAGCTCACCCCTCCACCTCTCAGATTATTTGCAGTGAACTACATTTGATAATTATTGCGTAGACGACGTAGGCTGGAGGATACGTGTTTCCCAGACTATCTTTTGTACATGCGTAAGGTATACATTTTTTATCTCTTTACCAGACCATTTGTATGCACAGACATCTATTGAAAGTAAAGTGTCAGGATGTAATCTGTATAAGGATAAATGAAATGAAATATTTTAAGGGTTGATTTTGAGAGTAACTAGACGTGTTTGGAATATGTAGAATGATTTGATGATATGACTTGGAAAGCATGTCTGATAGTTGTGGATAGCTAGGATTGATATTGTAAGAATTTACAGGTGGGTAGGCCTATATATATTAGTCGTTATGCTGCCGAAATTTCTATCGGCCATATAAATCCAAATGTTAAAATTAAATATAATTATAGTAAGAGGATTGACACTGAACATGAATATAGCCTAAGTGAATAAAGGATTAAGTTCCAAGCCGAAGTTTCAAAAAAAAATTTCCCTTGAATTTTCAAAGGTCAAGGGTCGTTATAAAGCTTTTTATCCTATTTTTGGATAAAATCACACTCTGTCTCATCAGTCCCTATCACCACATGTCTATTCATGGGAATGCATATAGAATATAGTATTGAAATGCTATTCGAAATATGTGTAGCTATCTCTAACTACTCACGAAATTTTCTTACCTCGGATCATGTCACGTGACCTCACTTCCTCGGTGTTGCTCACTTCCGTAGTTCGATCAGCTTCCAATATCAACTTCGAAGTTGTTATAATTATCCATATTAGTATACTTTAATATACTTGTTTCCACTTGCATGACAATAAATCATTTCTTTTTCCTCCTCTCAATGCCCCAATCTCATCATTTTCTCCCATTATGGTATTTTACCATATATATCATATATCTATCTTCAAATCTCATCTACTCCAATTCATGTATTTCACAAAATTACCTTACAATCTTCCATACATGTTTATTCCATCATTTAATCCATGTTTACTCAGCTTCTCATCATTTTCTCAATCTCACATCAATAACTAGGTCATGGATATTTTTCATGATCCATTTGTTTTCATAAATTTATACATATACCAATTAACTCTCCAATACACCCAGATTAACATATATGAACTTGGTGTATTAAATCTTACCTAGTTTGTACTTTCCTCTTTTTCACCAAAATTGTCAAAATCCACCTTGTTCCTTTAATCTTTGATTCCAACTTCTTGTTTCCAAGTATGTTGTTCTCCTCTTTGCTAAGAACAACTTTGCTTAACTGAATCTCACTCAAAACTACTTGAAAGATAAAGATTTCTAAGGTAGAAATTTAGGTTTTCACTTGCTTTAGGAAGGGTTTTGTGTTTTCTCGAGAAAACAGAGGTTGCAGAGCCTCATATTTATAGAATTGCTGTAGGAGATCGATCTGCCAACGGTGAGGGATCGATATGTCCTGCCTTTTTCCATTCAGAAACTGACTTTCCATGCCTATGAGATCGATCTGCTCTTAAGCATGAGATCGATCTATTCTACCCAGAACCTATCTAAGATCGATCTGCATTGAATGAGAGATTGATATGCTCCTCTTTAGAAGTAGTTCTACTGCAATTTCTCCTAGAATTTCACTGCTACATTCATTTTAACTTTGCTTAACTACCTGTTTTGTATTCCATACACATTAGCAACTTAAAAACATTCTTTCTTTATGATTTATATCAAATGTGACTTGTCCATACATCACAAAATCATAAAGAGTACATGTAAGATTTACGGGTCTAACAGCGAGCTGCTTGGCCAATGGACGACCGGCACCGGGAGAGTGCCTGAGTGCCAGCACGTGTCGTAAATCGCTGGCGACGAGGAGATCGGAGAAGGAGAGGCCGCGAAAGAAAAGATGGAATCAGGAAAATTTCGACAACGATCTGCCCCAGCCCGAGCCAACCGAAGGTTGCTCTCCATTGTGTGACCTCACTAGACGAAAACGGGGTTGAGAACTGACCAAAAAAGCGTCCGACCAACAAAATTGGTACTGATTCAAGTCAGATCGGTTTAGTGGAAAGAGGGACTGAACCGAACATGTTCAGCCAAGAGAGAGAAAAAAAGCAAAAAAGAGGATAAAAATGGAAAAAAATCTGGGGATACAATCGAGCTACGAGTAAGCCGGTAAGCGTTTGAAATTGATCGATTTAATTTTTAAATTTTTTTACATTAAATTATATTTGATCGAAATTGACCTGATAAATACAAAAACGTGTTGCGCGACAATTGGCAACAATCGAGAGTTCAGTCAGCCTCGATTTGCATGCTATCATAGAATCTCGGGTAAGTGAATCTCGAATTCTATAAATTAGATAGTTATACGAGTTCGTAATTAATCGCGTAAGTTGCGATTTATTCCGTATAAAATTTCGTAATGCTTGGAATTGAAAATAAATGATTTTAAACGGTTGAAAAAGAGTAGAAATTGGACAAGATGATGTCATTGTGATGTTAGGCCAAGAATTCGGCCAAATGTTCGTAATGGGCCAAACTTGAGCAGCAATCAGCCCAATTTAGATTATAGGCCCCACGGGAAGCCTAATAAAAGTAAATGAGCCTAATAAGTTAAATCGAATGTACTAAGCGAAGGAAATATATTTATTGGGTTAAATTGATATGATAAATAATTTTCTGCAGCTCCAAAGATTGGATTAGGAGTAGATCGTAATGGACAAGCTTCAAGCAGTGAAAATTTACCACTCGACTTGATACGAGGTAAGGGAATTTTATGAGTATTTAGAGGTAGTTGCACATATTTTTGTGGTTATTTAAAGGTTATTAAATTTTCTTGGCTACCTAGAAAAGAATAATAATTTTTACAAAAAAATTCGTATATAGGTGAAAAAGACGATTTTGCCTCTAGGAGCAAATTTTACAAAAAGGGTAGTAAGGCTAATAAATTGCATAAATATCGAGTTTTTGATATTATTATGAAATATATTACTTCGATTTAAGCAAATTTACGGATAGGCTGACTATTGATTTCATAATTTCATGAAATAGCACGAATTAGGTGCTAACTTTGATTTTAAGCGTGTTTTGTTGAAATAGAGCCGTCTATCATATTTATATGAGTTTAATAGTGCTGGAGCTTTGTTCGCACTGGATTTTATTGTTTTAACTCATATAAAGAGTGCTGGAGCCTCGCTAGCACTAAGTTTTACTGATTTATATGCATGAAAATCGTACTGGAGCTTTGCTCGTACGTTATTTGCACTGATTTATTACGCATGAAGCCGTACTGGAGCTTTGCTCGTACGAGGATTTTTGTATGTGCATAAAACCGTGCTGGAGCTTCGCACACAAGAGATTTTAGATATCATGATATGCATGGTGTCATGCTAGAACTTCACTTGCACTAGAGGTGATGTGACATGCATAGAGTCATGCTGGAGCCTCATGTAGACTGTGTGTCACAGTGAGATGATATGCTCACTCGTGTATGTTGAGACATGGGTTGGTTATCAACATGGTATAGGGTGGATAAGACCTATGGCAGGCACCCCTAAACTGTGATATGGGTTCATAGAGTACGTTGTACCGTGTATGTCACACGGAGTATGTTGTACCGTGTAGTCATGACATTATAAACATGTAGATAGTGTAGTTATCTAGCTGCTTACATTATTACCTTACTGAGCAAGTTGTGCTCTCCCTTTCACTTTCCCCCTATAGAGTACTTTCAGTAGAAGAGAACGACAGTGGTCTTGTATTCCTGTTGTTCGCTGCTTCCCATCACGAATCAGGTATACACATTGTATAGTTTTTGTATCTGAGCATGCAAAAGCACAGTACTGTACATGGATGGAATATCAGGGATGTAAACCTATGTAAATACAGTTATGAATGTAATTAGTTAAAGTCAAAAGACAATAGAACCTAATATGTAAATGTGATATGGAAATGGATGTTAAGTTAAGTAACATGACATGAGGGACTAATGTCGACTCATAGCCCAACTGTTAGTAGTTAAACCGTTCACGATGGGTAAAGAAATGAAAATGCGAAAAATTTGGAGTGATTTTTAGGTAAAAAAAAAAATGGGTCGTGACACACCCTCTGCCACTCCTCGAGGGTATCTAATAGATTTATCAACTGTCTGCAAGGTAGTCATGGTAGGCTTACATTCCCTTAACCCTAGCCTCTCAAATACAGCTAAGGGCATAAGGTTGACACTAGATCCTAGGTCAAGAAAGGCAATAAGAAAAAATTGATCAGTGATGGTGCAAGGAATGAAAAAGCTACCGGATCACTAAGCTTAGGCATGACGTGTCTCTTAATAATGGCTTTGCACTTCTTAGTAAATGTTATGGGCTCTAAACTGGAGAAAGCTAAACTGGGCTTAACAAGCCTCTGTTAAAATTGAATTTGAGGCTTATAAACCATAGCTTGACAGGAGCTAAGCTCAACTTTATTACATGACTTTAAAAATGTGGGCTTTAAAGGAATGATATCTGTTGGCTCTACCGAGAGGGGGGTGAATCGGTTTTCTAATGTTAATGACAAATTCAAACTATTTTGAACTCAATTAACAATTAATGAATAAGCAATGTAATGTAATGAAACAAATTAAAGCAAGATAAGGAAGAGAATATCAAACACAGTGGTTTATAGAGGTTCGGCCAATCTCTTGCCTACGTCCTCTCTCCTTGACCTTCTTGTCAAGAGCTTTCTTTCTCACTTTCAATGAAAGTTACACACTCCCTTTTTCAGGTTAAGGAATAACCTCTGTACCCTTTTTATACAAAGATGTATTCACCCTTTTACAAAGTTTATCTCACTGAGGAACAATCCTCTTCTCTCTTAAAGCAAGGATGAATACAATATCAAGCTTTTTATGTGGGTAAGACAAATACAACTTTTGCACACAAGCTTAAACAACAAACTCAATAAATGAGAATTAAAGACAAATGGAATGTGGGAATTAAACTCTTGAGAATATACAGAATATGCAACAATGGTCTTTATCTTCTCAGTGTCTTCAATGCTTAATTATATACTGAAGGATTGGTAGTTGGAGCATTTAATGTTGTTTTTTCCGTTGAGATTTTTACAGAAATAGCCGTTGGGTACCTCCAGTAGAATGCCAGATCGATCTGCCATCTTGACCAGATCGATGTCTTAGTTATAATTCCTGCAAGATTAAAGCAAAATGAAGCAATGAGATCGATCTCATATATGAGCAGATCGATCTCACAATTTGAAAATGTTAAAGCAGATCGATCTGCCAAGTATTCTCGTAGTGAGGAGATCGATCTCTTATCAACCCAGATCGATCTCCTTAGCTCTCTGACTTTGAGGAGATCGATCTCTTCCTATACCAGATCGATCTCATGAACTCTCTGTTTGCATACAGATCGATCTAACAGATCGATCAGTGCCTTTACCTTTTGTCTAAGGGAAGATCGATCTCTTCCTATACCAGATCGATCTCCTCAACATCCTGTATTTAGACAGATCGATCTTATAACCCTTATAGATCGATCTCAGCTTCCTCAATACCTTTGTACAAGTTCAAACCTTAGCATATCGATCTCTCATCCTAGAAAACCCAAGAGATCGATCTCTCATATCCCAGATCGATCTCTCATCTCCAGGAACTTAAGTTCTGGTACTGATAACCTCTAAACATGTTTTTATATCATCTTTATATTATTGAATTTACTTGTTTTGTCATTTCAAAATATATTAACTCAACAATCTCCCCCTTTTTGATATGACAAAACCTATTTAATAAACATGTTTAGTTACATATTTGCTTTAGCCACAAGCTCCCCCTTTCTATAAGCTCCCCCTCACTTTTGGCCTCTTAACTCTCTCTCTTAACTCCCCCTCAATTTCATCATTCTTTTAAACCATTCCTTTAAACCATTTAAAACATGATTCTTATGATTCTTATTCTTCTCGCCCTTTTTGTCAAATCAATGGCACTAAAGGTTAAAAAGAACAATTTTAACTTTGAAGACATATTTTTATTTCAAAATAATAATGCATGATAACATATTGCAACAATAACTTGGCATTCCATAAAAGATTCATTCTAGCAAATATGGTCCTTAACCAGTAATTATAAAACATTAGACAAAATAGTCCTATCAAAGAAATCCTAAGGCGGAGGAGGGAATCGATCCATAAGGTCCTCAACGTGAGTACGAGTGACCTGAAGCTCATCATACATCGCCTGTTGAGTGGCATGAAGGTTTGCAAAACCTTCATCTATCTTTTGGTTCAGCTCCATGATCATCGTCACAATCGATTCCATGCCAACGGGTGATGGGACAGGTGTAGAGGGCTGAGCAGTCGAAGACGATGGACCCTCAGTAGGTGCAGCAGGTGGAGCAGTGGGCTCAGCAGAGGGGTCTTCGTCCATGGCTGCTTCAGGCTGCTGTTCTTGCTTCTTCTTCCAATCCCCTCGGAAGTCCTTGTAATACCCCATGTGGTGAAGTGTCCCAATGTTTAAGACGCTCTTTGGGGAGGGCACTTCACCCATTTCACAGCTGCAATCCACTCCAAGTCGTTGTAGAAGATATGCCAACGGTTGCAAAAAAACAATCGTGGAAGCTTGCCCGCGTACGATCTTCAACCAATCTTCATAGATGAAATGGATAAGATTGGGTTTTTGGCTTGTGGAGTGAATGTGGTGGAGTCAGAAGCGATCTAACCTCCTAACTGTAGAGTGTCGGGTACCGAAAGGGCAGAGGTTCCACAAAATGATAAGGTGGAGTAGCCTTGGATGCATCGGCAGGTCACTCGCCTTATCACCGGGAAGGTCAAACTCTAAAGGGACTTCTTCCTCCTCATCAGTCAATCCCTCATCTCTAATGTGAAACACTTGGGCTAAAATGGAGGTGTCTATAGGGATTGACTTATCCATGACGTACGTTTTAAACTCGAGAATTTTGTAAGCATCATCAGGATCATAGATGAGTTCGGCATTAGAAAAGAATGCCCTGATGATGTTTGGGGGTACGGGAGTATTGATTTTGAGAAAGTGAAGCCACCCAAATTCTTCAAATTTAGGTAGATAAGGAAAATCAATACGGTTTAAGAAGGAAAAATCAATGGTTCGCCAATGTTTAATTGGCATGGTTGAAAAGTACTCTTCATATCTCTTCCTTTTTGCAGGCGTTTTAAAACACCTATTAAAGGTAGTGACTGAAGAGGGAGGGATTGATTGGGAAATGGATCCTTGATCTACGCTAGGTCGATGAGGTTTTTGGCCTACTCTCTTAAGTCTAGGCATTGTTCTAGACACTGAAACCGCTCTAGATGATTTTAAAACTAGTTCACTAAAAACTAACCAATGGAACAATAGCTAGATTTGACCTAGAGAGAAATTGAGCACTTAATTAAGAATTTTTGAGAAAAATTTAGCAATGTTGGTTACTAGAACGATAAACGAAGAAAAGTTTTGACAAATACCTTACCGAGATCAATCTGGGAGGAAGAATCGAGGGTTGAGGTGCGACAGGGGTTAGGGATTTGAAGATTTGGGTTTTCTAAAAATTAGAGATTTTAAGCAGTTTTTATAGTCTAGGGCACAGGAGATCGATCTGTCAAGGCGACAGATCGACCTGTCATTTACAGAAGCTTAATGAGATCGATCTGTCGTGGGCCCAGATCGATCTGTTATTTGACAGAGGCTTAAGAAGATCGATCTGCCAAATGCATAGATCGATCTGCTGTTTAATAGAGGCTTAAGGAGATCGATCTTATGGGTGAGAAGATCGATCTGCCTAGCTTAACCTTTATGCTTTAGGCTTATTTGAAGTATGGAGATCGATCTATATTGATAGGAGATCGATCTCTTATACTTTTTGCATAAAAAAATCTTTGAAAAACTCATTTAAAAGTATCTTGAAATCAAGGTTTTGAGACAGATAAATCTTAAGGAACATTCATGAGTCCTAATTCACCTCTAAGGACACAAAACCTATCTCTATCAAGAGGTTTGGTGAATATATCACCTTTTTGTCGTAAGGTGTCAATGTACTCTAGAATTATATCTCCCTTTTGAACATGATCTCTAAGGAAATGGTGCCTAATCTTAATGTGCTTAGTTCTAGAGTGTTGAATAGGATTTTTAGATAGATTGATGGCATTGGTATTATCACATTTAATTGAGACTTGTTTCATGTCAATACCATAGTCTTTCATTTGTTGTTTAATCCACAACACTTGAGCACTACAACTACCTGCTGCTATGTATTCAGCTTTAGTTGTGGACTGAGCCACACTATTTTGTTTCTTAGAGAACCATGAGATTAATCTATTCCCTAAGAATTGACATGTACCTGAAGTGCTTTTCCTATCTATTTTACAGCCCCCAAAGTCTGCATCAGAAAATGCATGAAGTGTAAAAGTGGAGTCCTTAGGGTACCAAGTCCTAGAGAGGGAGTGTCTTTAAGGTATCTAAAGATCCTTTTAGTTGCTAGTAAGTGTGATTCCCTAGGAGAGGATTGAAATCTAGCACAAAGGCATACACTAAACAGAATATCCGGTCTACTTGTAGTTAAATAGAGCAATGAACCAATCATAGACCGATAGAGTTTAGTGTCAACACACTTACCACTTTCATCTTTATCAAGCTTGACGTTGGTGCCCATTGGAGTTGCTTGAGGTTTGCAATTGTCCATTCTAAATCGTTTGAGCAAATCCTTAGTATACTTTGCTTGATTGATGAAGGTTCCATCCTTTGTTTGCTTCACTTGAAGTCCCAAGAAGAAAGTGAGCTCTCCCATCATGCTCATTTCAAATTCACCTTGCAAGATCTTAGCAAACTCTTGGCATAAAGATTCATTAGTTGATCCAAAAATTATATTATCTACATACACTTGAACAACTAGTAAATCCTTATTTTTATTTTTGATAAATAAAGTGGGATCTACTTTTCCTCTTGAAAATCCCTATTCTATTAAGAATTTTGACAACCTTTCATACCATGCTCTAGGAGCTTGTTTCAAACCATAGAGTGCCTTAGATAGTTTGAAAACATGTTCAGGAAATTCATGATTTTCAAAGCTGGGAGGTTGCTCTACATACACTTCTTCATTAATGAAACCATTCAAGAATGCACTCTTTACATCCATTTGATATAATTTGAAGTTTTTATAACATGCAAAGGCAAGTAGCATTCTAATTTCTTCTAATCTAGCTACCGGTGCATAAGTTTCATCATAGTCTATTCCTTCTTCTTGTCTATAGCCTTGTGCAACTAACCTAGCCTTGTTTCTTATGATCACGCTATTTTCATCCATCTTGTTCTTGAATATCCATTTAGTTCCAATTATAGAGTGATCACTAGGCCTAGGAACTAGTTTCCACACCTTGCTTCTCTCAAATTGATTTAATTCTTCTTGCATTGCTAAGAACCAATAATTGTCATCTAAGGCTTCATTGACATTTCTAGGTTCTATTTGAGACACAAAGGCTATATATTGACACACATTCCTTAGAGATGATCTAGTTCTAACTCCAAGAGTTGGATCTCCTACTATTTCACAATCTTTTACATATCCTAATTCTCTTGGTGCTCTAGACTCTCTCTCTAATATCTCTATTTCTTCTTCATCTTCTTTATTTATGTCAAGTTTTTCTATTAGATCATTTTCTAAGTTTGTAATTTCCTCCAAGTTTTCATCAAATATTCCAACATCCTCATCATTGGTTGAATCTTTAGATAAATCATTTGACTCATCAAATACTACATGAATTGATTCTTCAACCATCAATGTTCTTTTTTTATATACTCTATAAGCCTTTGAATTCAACGAATATCCTAAAAAAATTTCCTCATCACTCTTGGCATCAAATTTTTCTAAATTATCTTTCCCATTATTTAAGACAAAACATTTGCAACCAAAAGGGTGAAAATAGCTAATATTGGGCTTCTTACCCTTGTAAAGCTCATAAGGAGTTTTCTTTAACATGGGTCTAATCATAGCTCTATTAATGATATAGCAAGATGTATTTATAGCTTCAGCCCAAAAGTATTTAGGTAAATTATTTTCACACAACATGGTTCTAGCCATTTCTTCCAATGTTCTATTTCTTCTCTCAACTACTCAATTTTGTTGTGGTGTCCTAGGGGCTGAAAAGTTATGGCTAATTCCTTGATCATTGCAATACCCATCAAATCCTATATTTTCAAACTCCTTGCCATGATCACTTCTAATACTAGTTATTGTGTATCCTTTGTCATTTTGAGTCACTTTTGTATAAGCTATGAATTTTTCTAAAGTTTCATTTTTCACTCTAAAAAAGAACACGCAAGTGAACCTAGTGTAATCATCAACTATTACAAATCCATAATGTTTCCCACTAGGCTTGTTGTTCTAGTTGGTCCAAATAGATCTAGGTGGAGTAATTGAAGAGGCCTAGTGGTAGATACACTATTCTTAGGCTTAAATGTTGTCCTTTTATGTTTTCCTTTAACACAAGTGTCGCATATTTTGTCATAGTCAAAAGACAACTTAGGTAGTCCTATAACTAAATCTTTTCTAGCTAACTTGGATAACACATGCATGCTAGCATGACCTAGTCTTCTATGCCACAACCAAGGTTCTTTTTCTTTGTCTACCATTAGGCATATGTTTTCATTTTTAAGTTCATTAAGATAGACAATGTATAGATTGCCTTGCTTATGACCTAGGAAAAGAACTTTATTTGACTTAGGATCTATAACATGACATTTCAAGCAATCAAAAATTACTTTGTAACCTTTGTTACAAAGTTGACTAATGCTTAGTAAGTTATGCTTTAGACCCCTAACAAGCAATACTTTTTCTAATGAAAAGTAGTCATTACCTATTAAACCACTTCCTTCAACTTGGCCTTTGGAGTTGTCCCCAAATGTGACTTCTCCACCAACTTTTGATTTAAATGAGTTGAAGTGGCTTCTATCACCCATCATGTGCCTTGAGCATCCACTATCCAAGTACCAAGCTTCCTTTGTTTTAGCTTTGTGGCAATGCTCAATTACTTACAATCAAAAT
Organism: Firmiana major; assembly: GCA_033439115.1. Classification (NCBI taxonomy): domain Eukaryota; kingdom Viridiplantae; phylum Streptophyta; class Magnoliopsida; order Malvales; family Malvaceae; genus Firmiana; species Firmiana major. The sequence goes on from CM065912.1 coordinate 8,323,981, forward strand.
TTAAACTCATGTCTTAGGTATCCAAATTCTCTTGGGTCCTTTGAGGTTAGTGCCTGCAATTCTTGATCCCTTTGGGATCCATTTAACCAATGCATTAAAATCTTTTGAATTAATTATTTCTTTTGGAACCCAAATTCTTTTTACTATCCTTCCCTTAAGAATGGTCAACTTCTTATTGCAATTATGTGATGCATGTCCCTTTCTATCACAATATGAACAAATAGTTGAAGGTTTATGCAAGCTCTTTCTAGCAATGAAGCTTTTGAGATGAGTCTCTCTACTTTTTGCATTATATACTAACCCATTTTTATCAAAGAATGCCCTTTGAGTTTCTAGCATGTTATCTAAATTTTGTTGACCCATATAAAATCTATTAAAAGAATTATGTAGATTACTATTTTTTTCTTTTAGGTCATAAATTTCAAGATTTGTAATTTCTAGTTTCTTTTCACATTCTAATTTGTCCTCTAGCATTAACTCATTTTGTTTCTTCAATTTAGATATTATCTTTTTATATTTCATACTCATGCATTCATATTCCAATGCAAGATCATCAGAGGCATCTTGCAATTCATCAAAAGAGTATTCATTGAGGTTTGAAGTTACCTTTTCATCCTCAATAGCCATGGAGCACAAGTTGGCATTGTCCTCATTTGAATCATCATCGGAGCAGTCACTGTCGCTCCATGTGGCCACAATTGCATTCTTTTTGTGGAACCTATCATTGGATCTTTTAAGAAGATGGCAGTTAAACTTAATGTGTCCTGATTTTTTACATTCATAACACACAATTGTATCTTTTCTACCTACCTCTTCTTGATCTTTCTTGTGGTTTCTCCTATTACTACCACTTGCTCTCATTCTCATGAATTTGTTAAATCTTTTGGCAAACATTGCCATCTCAAGATCTTCTTCACTACCACTCTCATTTTTACTTTCCTCTTGAGTAGTAGATTTTAGAGCAACTCCCACTTTCTTGGGTGGCTCTTCAGTTCTTCTCAACTTCATCTCATATGTGAGTAGTGATCCTATTAATTCATCTAGTGACAATGTGTGAGGGTCCTTGGATTCCTCAATTGTAGTCACTTTAGCTTCCCATGATTTAGGTAGACTATTTAATATTTTCTTGACCATTTCTATATTAGAGTATTTTTTCCTAACGATTTTAATCCATTAATTACATCAGTGAATCTAGTAAACATATCATTGATTGACTCTCCAACTTTCATCCTAAATAGCTCATAGTCATGTGTGAGCATTCCTACCTTAGTCTCCTTTACTTGGGTTGTACCTTCATGAGTTATTGTCAATTTGTCCCAAATTTTTTTGGCATTGTCACAACCGGAGACTCTATTATATTCATTTGGCCCTAAAGCACAAAAAAGGGTGTGCATGGCCTTAGCATTTAGCTGAGCACATTTAACATCATTTGAATCCCATTCATCTTCTTCTTTAGGGATATCTCTTCCCTCTATTCCTTTTGTAGGGATTTGAGGTCCTTTAGTGATAATCCTCCATACCTCATAATCATTTGCTTGAATGAATAACATCATCCTAGTTTTTCAATAAGCATAATGTTCCCCATTGAACATAGGAGGCCTAACCGTAGAATGCCCCTCTCCTACTAAACTAGTTGCTACACTGTTGTGAGCCATTAGATCGTTTCTAACTCTTAGGAAGTTATTCCTATGTGATCAAAGAGTCCTAACTCTGATACCAATTGTTGGCTCTTCCGAGAGGAGGGGTGAATCGGTTTTCTAATGTTAATGGTAAATTTAAACTATTTTGAACTCAATTAACAAATCATGAATAAGCAATGTAATGTAATGAAACAAATTAAAGCAAGATAAGGAAGAGAATATCAAACACAGTGGTTTATAGAGGTTCGGCCAATCTCTTGCCTACGTCCTCTCTCCTTGACCTTCTTGTCAAGAGCTTTCTTTCTCACTTTCAATGAAAGTTACACACTCCCTTTTTCAGGTTAAGGAAAAACCTCTCTACCATTTTTATACAAAGATGTATTCACCTTTTTACAAAGTTTATCTCACTGAGGAACAATCCTCTTCTCTTTTAAAGCAAGGATGAATACAATATCAAGCTTTTTATGTGGGTAGGACAAATACAGCTTTTGCACATAAGCTTAAACAACAAACTCAATAAATTAGAATTGAAGACAAATGAATGTGGGAATTAAACTCTTGAGAATATACAGAATATGCAGCAATGGTCTCTATCTTCTCAATGTCTTCAATGCTTGATTATATACTGAAGGATTGGTAGTTGGAGCATTTAATGTTGTTTTTCCCGTTGAGATTTTTGCAGAAATAGCCGTTGGGTACCTCCAGTAGAATGCCAGATCGATCTGCCATCTTGGCCAGATCGATCTCTTTGTTATAATTCCTGCAAGATCAAGGCAAAATGAAGCAAGGAAATCGATCTCATATATGAGCAGATCGATCTCACAATTTGAAAATGTTAAAGCAGATCGATCTGTCGAATAGGTAGATCGATCTTCTAATCTCTCTGTTTGAGGCAGGATTGATCTGCTAAGTATTCTCGTAGTGAGGAGATCGATCTCTTATCAACCCAGATCGATCTCCTTAACTCTCTGACTTTTAGGAGATCGATCTCTTCCTATACCAGATCGATCTCATGAACTCTTTGTTTGCATACAGATCGATCTAACTGATTGATCAGTGTCTTTACCTTTTGTCTAAGGGAAGATCGATCTCTTCCTATACTAGATCGATCTCCTCAACATCCTGTATTTAGACAGATCGATCTTATAACCCTTATAGATCGATCTCAGCTTCCTCAATACCTTTGTACAGGTTCAAACCTTAGCAGATCGATCTCTCATCCTAGAAAACCCAGGAGATCGATCTCTCATATCCCAGATCGATCTCTCATCTCCAGGAACTTAAGTTCTGGTACTGATAACCTCTAAACATGTTTTTATATCATCTTTATATTATTGAATTTACTTGTTTTACCATTTCAAAATATATTAACTCAACAATATCAACATGAATAGGTGTAACAGGAGTGATGTTAATAGAAATGGGCTCGGGGTTTAAGCCTAATAAAATAGAAGATGAAAGTGAGCAAGAGCTGGGTTCAACTGTACTCACAATACTATTAGAAGGAGTAGGCTCATCTCATGGCCTATATCTGACTCCTCTTTATTTAAGTATACTTCATCTAATTCATTAAAAATGCTTCTTACCTGGTCTCCTAATAGGATTCGACTCTGTGTTGTTGAGTAAGGTACCTTGTGGGAGTTGACTAAGGGCACTCACAAAGTCACTTCTGGGTGTCCTTTATCCATACTTACGCTACTACGGTTGGGCTGTGAGGCGATGCAATTACTTAAGTTCCTTGAATTTACAGCGAAAATATTTAAAATTTAATTCACACTCCCAGGTGTATGTAAATATACAAAATTAATTGTATAATAATATCTTTACATAACATCCCCATAAAACTGTTACATTTCTTAGGTATAATTATGCGATACAAGATAATGGATACAAAATGCTCTTGTGTTTATTATTCTTATATCTTTACAATTGATGGGAGCTATCCAACGCAAAAGAGATCCAGGGACCACGACTTTTCTACTTCTCAGTATCTGGAGGGGGAAAATAGTGGGGTGAGCAAACCATAGCTCAGTAAGGAAATGAATGCTAGCAGGTAGATATCGTACTACCTACATAGCCCATGCATGTATAAACTAGAAACCATGTTTTCGATATGAATGGAAATATTATACAAAAATGCATTTAAACATACATTTCTCATTTGCACTTTCATGTAAATCATATATGTCATGCTTCAATTTTTAAAACATGATTCATAAAACAATGTCCTCACAGCACAAGTGTTTAAATCAGAGATTTATCAAAACACCAAAATCTCTTTACTTTCTCAATCATTTCTTTTCCTCAAATCTCTTTCTTTTCTGAGTTATTACTATTTCTCGAATCTCTGAGACAGGCATGAAATTTTCGACAATCTAATATCCATGACATATGGCCATAGTCAGTGATCCCAGGCCTCACTGATCAGCTGTGCACAAGGCATCACTTCGTCTGAAGGGGGATGGGTCAGTCCTACCCTTCGACTAATCTCAATCAACCTCATCTCCTCATATACTCACGGTATAAGGTACGCCATGTCTCATCTACGCGATACTCGTACTCACGTGCACCCAACACGGTACATAGTATACCAACAGACAACTACACAGTACTACGTACAATCGTGGACCCAAGTCCATACTCCAACTCTGATGGACTTTTCATCCTGAACCATGTCTCATATACCGGGCGAGCAAGCAGCGTGACACAGAGTCATCGCAAGGCTACAGAGCGGTATGAGCTATCGTTAAGGCCCAACCCGTTCAAAGACCATCGGCTGGCATCCCCTTGGGTCCCGAACCCCCAGGTTTACCTCAACTCAGTAAAAACAGGTGCGAGCAAAGCACCAACACTTTCTCAAAACCATCGTGTGAGTTAAACTTCAGCAAGGCACATTAAAAGCATAGAATCATGTGTGAGCTAACACTCCAGCACATTGTCAAGTCATTAAACGGGTGTGAACTAGAGCTCCAACACCAATCTTATCTCAAATTCAATAGATGACTATTTTCTCTTTTTAAAACTCAAAACATGTTTATTTATGCAACATGCCTTTTCATGCTAAAACTTGTAAAATTAGCCAACCTATCATCATCATTTCTTAATCACCAATATCGATAAAAAATTGAGAAAAACATTGAAAACATGCATATCATACTATTTCCTTACCCCAACCCATTTCTCAACACATATATATATATATCATAGTACATTTCATGCTCCAAGTCATTTCATAGAATCATAGTATCCTACTAATTCTAGCAATATATCTATGAAATTATCATAAAATATGTACGAACATCTCTATAGCTAACACACAGTCCCTTACCTCGAATCGCGCTCGTATTTCCTTTGTCACGTACGCTCCATTCGCAATCCGGGTTAGCCGTGTTCCACGTTCATCCGAGCTACACGTACAATCATCAAGTTATTTCCTTTTCCCTCTTCTAAGCCTCTACATTGTCATTTGTTTATTTATTTATTCATACTCCTCAACCCATTAAATCACATTTCATCTTTCTCACAATCTCATTACACTTTTCTTAAGCTTTCCCCATTTCTCATGGATTTTCTCTCCACAAATCCCTTTCAATATCACTCACTCATCACTACACTCATCATTTCTAACCATATTTCACATCTCATTCAACTCATACAATGTCTAGATACCATATTTAGAGCGTAAAGGTTGAAGAGCTTACCCCCATTACTTAGCCAAACTTGTGGTAGCCACAACTCCTTCTCTTAATCACACCAATGTATGATTTTTGGATATGTTGTTCTCCTTTCTTCAATGAATAACTTTCCCTTCTTGAGCACCTTCAGATTCTAACTGCAAGGTAGTGATTTTTAGAGTGAGATAGCTTGGGTTTTTGAGAGAAAATGGTAGGTGAGGTTTAGTGGGAGAAGAGTTCTGAGTTTTCATCTCAATCTCGTGCTCTTTTTATAGATGTAGAGACATGAGATCGATCTGGCCCTTATGGAGATCAATCTCTGTAAAGTTTGGTAGTCCTTTTTACTAAACACAACCACTACAAGATCGATCTTCGTCCATGATGAGATCGATCTGTCGAAGGTAATTTTCCTCTTGGAGATCGATCTTTCCCTTGTAGGATATCGATCTGCTCCTTACAGAACCCTTAAGGAGATCGATCTGCCGAGTCTTGAGATCGACCTGTTCTTAAATAAAGAGTTAAAGAGATTAATCTTCTTGCCTTAAAATCGATCTTCTCAATACAGAATGTATAGCAGATCAATCTGGCTCCATTAGAGATCGATCTGTATTATCCCATTACTCAAAAAAGGTCATTTTGGCTCTTCCAGATCGATCTCTCATCCCATGAGATCAATCTGTCATTCATATTTCCAGATTTTACTGTAGTTTTCTATAGCAACTTCATTCAAAACCTCCTTAATTTGTTGCCATAGTCATTTCCTCATTCATCCCTCATTGAGACTTGAAAATGACATCCAATCACACTTAGTACATATTAAAACTTGTGGGAAATCTTTGTATAGCCAAATATATACAATATATAACTAAATGGAAGTGCATAGATTATGCAATTTCATTCTATTTTACTCCAATACTCATATTCCATTCCCCTCACATTCATTATATATCAAAGTCCATTTCTTCATATTCATATTTAACGCAACTTGTACGTACATCATGACTCTTATTACAAGTGTGTACATTAATCTCATGGAATTTGTATCACATACGCTTCAGATTACTAGTACATCATCATACTTATGAATTCATTTGCATATGTTCAAGGTTAAACCTATACGGGGTCTCACATTCCCCCCCACTTAGAAAATTTGGTCTTCCAAATTGAACCAAGTCTATTCCTCAAAAAGTTGGGGATATTTCTCTTTCATTAGGTCCTCCAACTCCCATCTGGCGTCTTCTGATGTATGATGTTGCCAAAAAACCTTAACCAATGGAATCGTCTTGTTCCGCAACATCTTCTCTTTTCTGTCCAATATCTGGATTGGTTCCTCCATATACGACAGATCCTCCTTGAGCTCCAATGGCTCATAGTTAATTGCATGTGTTGAGTCTGGATAATACTTCTGAAGGATAGACATGTGGAAGACATTGTGGACTTTCACTAGCTCAGGTGGCAAGGCTAGCCTATATGCTCCATCTCCCACTCTATCCAAAATCTCGAAGGGACCAATATAGCGAGGACTTAGTTTTCCTTTCTTCCCGAACCTCGTTATTCCTTTAAAAAGATATACTTTCAAAAATACGAACTCACCCACATCAAACTCAAGTGGTCTTCATCTCCTGTCAGCATAGCTCTTTTATCGACTTTGAGGTATTCGTAGCCTCTCGCATATTATCTGAACATCCTCTGAGGTTTGTTTAACCAAATCGAGAGTGAGCAACTGTCTGTCACCAACTTCTTCCTAACCAATAGGCGAACGGCATCTACGACCGTATAGTGCCTCATAAAGGGCCATACCAATACTTGAGTGATAACTGTCATTGTAGGTGAACTCAATCAATGGCAAGTGATCATCCCATGAGCCTCTAAAATCCAGTACACACGATCTCAACATATCCTCCAAAGTCTGTATAGTCCTCTCTAACTGACCATTTGTTTGAGGATGAAAAGCGGTGCTAAAGCTTAACTGGGTCCCCATCGCTTCCTGAAAATGTCCCTAAAAGTAAGAAGTGAAGCGGGCATCCCAATCAGAAATAATACTCACTGGGACTCCATGCAATCTCACTATTTTTCGCACATACAGGTTCGCTAGTGCACTCAATGTATCTGTAGATCTCATGGCTAAAAAGTGTGCCGATTTCGTTAACCGATCTACTATCACCCATACAGTATCCTGGTTCTTACGGGTTCTCGGTAACCCCATTATAAAGTCCATGGTGATGTGTTCCCACTTCCATGTCGGTATCGGTAGAGGTTGTAATAATCCACCTTGTTTCTGATGTTCAACTTTTACTTGCTGACAAATGAGACATCTAGCGACATACTCAGCTATGTCCCTCTTCATTCCAGACTATCAATACACCTTTTGGGTGTACTGTATATCTCGATGAGTGAGCCTCTAATACAACTTCCTTAGCTCTGAATCTTTAGGAACACACATTCTATTTCTGAACCTTAGTATTCCATCTGAACTCATTTCAAATTTCATACCCTTACCCTTCTGGATTTTGCTAATCACATCAATACACCATTGATCAATTTGCTAAGCTTGTCGAATTCTCTCAATCAACTTCGGTTCTAATCTCAAGCTAGCAATAATCCCATAGCTGCCAATCTCAGGTAGGGTTATATCCAAACTAAGGTTCATGAATTGATCTAACAACTCATATTCTCCAACCATCATATGCGATGCCAACCCGAGACTCTTCCTAGTCAATGCATCAGTAACCACATTTTTCTTCATCGAGTGGTACAAGATCTCACAATCATAGTCCTTGAGGAGTTCTAACCACATTTGCCAAAACAACCATGTTTCAAAGGTGAGAGAAACTTTAGATTTTTAGTTTCTTGGTTGGTTTTTAAGCTTGTTTTGAATGATTCTAAGTTGTATACATGTATGTATGCAGCTGAGGATCACTTTTGGAGAAGGAAAGAGTGGCCAAACTTAGTCAACAAGGTGAGAAAGTTGGTGGAAGATGATAATGTTGTTGTATGTTGTTGTGTGATGAATTTGGATGATTTTTGCTAAAGTAGTAATTAAAGAAATAATTTATAGAGCTTGTATGGAATTCATCCAGCCTTGAATTATTAAGGTAGAGATGAAATTTGGTTAAGTTGGGTGTTGTGGAATGTTAGATTAATACTGAAAAGTTCGGTTTATAGCTTAATTTTGTAGAAAACTATAAAAATGTGGAAATTGGAAATTTGGCAAGTTGTGATATGTTGAATTGGGGCTTGAATAAGTGTTTAAGTCATTAAGTTGATAAGTTTAAAGTTAGAAGAAAAGAAACTATCGAAAAAACTTAAACCAGCACATTTATCGGTAAAATCGAGAAAGTAGAAAAAATTAGTAAAATGGTCAAGTTTAGCGAGATTTATGTAAGTTGAGGTATGTTTAAGTATATTAAGATGGATTTGAGCATCATTTGATGGTTTTAAAATTATTTTGGGTAGCCCGAGTGTTGGTATGCAAAACGAGGCAAGCCTCATACATGACGATTTCATACTGCCCCAGCCCCGTTTAGGTAAGGGATGTAATTTATTTTAGTAATGGTACTCCTTACCTGTAAATAAATAGCTATTTCATGAAACTCTTAGTAAAATAAACACAAATTTTGAAAGACCTTAAGCCCTCTTTGATTTCTTACGAGTGCATAATTTTGGTATCATTTTATAACTAGGATCTTTTATGTAACAAGCGTGTATATGTATATGTGATTTTTTTGAAGTATGATATCTGTTAGTTTTTATACAAATAAGTTTAAAAAAGATTTTTGCATGATGATAAGCTTGATTTGAGACTGAAGGCTATATAGCATGCAAGTCAGGGTAAACCTGGGATCGAATTACAAGACCCAAGGGAATACTAGCCGACGACTTATGAACAGGTTGAGCCTTGACAATAGCATACTATTTCTACGTGTCTGTCATGTCACCTTTGTGGCATTTCTATTTTCGCCTGTGTGGCAGTTCTATTATGTTGTAGCACTCTGGCCCAGTCTACAGCCCTATAATGGTTATAGGTATTTTGTTCCCTCTTCAGAGGATACCCTTTTTGAGGATGACATAGTTATTACCCACATGACAGTAATAGTGTTTGCCTAGTCTCCATATTTCGATATTACGTTTGTTTTTCAGTACGCTATGATTTCAATGTTTGCATAGTTATGCAATCATTAGATTTTGAAGTTTTGTTTGAAATAAGAAGTGTATGAAGTGTGACAACTGTTTGAAACTTTGTTCCCACAGGATTCAAGAGGTGGCCCCCGCAGTCTCACTCATCCGTATTGTCCGCTTTGTCAGCCCCACAGGCCCCTCACGATTTTATCGGGGATTACTGTGTGAGATCCCGTATAGGTTAAACCTTTATATAAATATGTAAATGAAACCATAAGTATGGTGATATACTTGTAATGTGAAGTATATGTAATGTAAGTTCATAAGTTTAATGTACACACATGTAATAAGAGTTGTGATTGTACGTACAAGTTGCATTATGTATGAATATGAAGAAATGGACTTAAACATGTGAAGAATGGGAGTAAAATGGAAAATAAGTAGTATGGTAAAATGGAAGGAAGATTGCATAATTTGTGCACTTCCATTTGGTTTATATCATATACCTTTGGTTATACAAAGATTTCACACAAGTTTTAATAGGTATAAAGTATGAATGGATGCCATTTTCAAGACTTAAAGGTAATTGGATGAGAAAACAACTATGGCAGCAAATTAAAGTTGTTTTGGTGAAAGTACCTGCAGAAAACTACAGTAAAATATGAAAATATGAAGGCCAGATCAATCTCATAGAATGAGAGATCGATCTAGAAGAGCTAAAATGCTCTTATTTTGAGCTATGGAACAAGACAGATCGATCTCCAATGGATCTAGATCGATCTCCTAAACATTCTGTAAAATACAGATCGATCCTTAAATGAAACAGATAAATTCCCTTAGCTCTCGGGTTGAAGCAGATCGATCTCATCCCAAGCCAGATCGATCTACTTAATGCTACTGCCTGAGACAGATCAATCTCCAGCCTTCGATAGATCGATCTCATGCCTTCATATGTCATGAAAAAGAGGGATTTTTAGATGACTAGATTGATCTCCACCCAGGGTAGATCAATCTCACCAAGCTAAATCTATAAATAGGAGCAATTGGATCTACAGATTTCGGGAAAACACTCTCACTCCACCATTTTCAATCCAAAACCTAGCTTTCTCACTCTTAAATCCATCCATTTTCAGTAGGATTTGAGGGAAAGCTATTAGAGACAAAGTTGTTCACATTGAAGAGAAGAACAACATAGTTGGGAGGCATTTTCCATATTTGTTGGATTTAAGGAACAAGGTGTATTTCCATTGGAGCAAAGAGGAAATCAAGCTATGTGAGTTTCTAATGCAAATACTCAAGTACATTTGTTTGGATATTGATGTGGAAAATGATTGGTATGCATAGAAATGGTAGAAACTACCTAGAGTAGAATGAATCCACCATGACCTAGAAATGGTCTAGTCTGAGAAAGTGGAATGTATTGAAATTAATGATGAATGGGATATCTTGAGGTGATAATAGTGTTATGGGTATGATTTAAAGTTGTTGTTAGTGAATAAATTATGAGATTTACTTAGAATGGGTAAAATGTGGAATAAGGCATTGGTAAACTGCATAAATGAATTCTATTGACTAATGAAGTCAAAATGTGAGTAAACAACATTAACTTAAGTGATTTGGATGAATGAATCGCAGCTCCAGAGGATACACCAAAGCAAGACGAGCCAAGAGCGCAAAAAGCTAAGAGGAAGAGAGTCGTACTTAAGAAATTGAGGTAAGGGAATTTTGTGGACTCTTAGAGATATCTGTGTGCAATTTGGGCGCTTAAATGTTTTGCTAGAGTGCATGTGATACTAGGAAATGATATTGTGTGATTGAAGGGTAAAGAGTTGGGTTTTGAGAAATGTGCATGAAAACAAAGGCATAATGCTTTGGAAAATCATGTTTTATTGCTTTTTAGCAAGTAATTGGTAGGTTGGCTCACATTTGAAATGAATTGCAAAAGAAATGAGTTGTTTTGGTTTGTTAACCATACTTTGCAAAGAATTGAGCTACCTACATGGTTTTCGTGAGAATGAAAGCGTGCTAGAGTACGACTTGTATTAGATTTGATGTGTTTTATACGCATGAGTGTTGGAGCTTAGCTCGCACTAGTTTTCACATGGATTTTATACTAGTTTTGGCATGGTGTTTGGAGCATAGCTCGCATTAGATGCCCACCTTATTTGTTGTCATGCTTGGAACTTCGGGCAGACTTTGTGTTGCACCGATTAAATAGGCTCGTATGTGCATTTTGAGAATTTGACATGTTGATAGCCGTGTTAGGAGTTTCGGGTAGACAAGACTTCGAACCGATTAAATAGGCTTACACGTGCGTTTTGAGATGTGACGTGATATGATATGTTGCTTGGGTCTATGGAGTACGCTGTACCGTGCAGGTAGCATGGAGTACGTTGTACCGTGTTGAGATTGTGATATGCCGTCTTTGGACAATGATTGTTCCGCTACGGACCGGCAGGTTGGACATGACCGACCTCCCGTGCGGAAGAAGATAGTGGCGATACCCCGCACACCTGATCTGTTAGTCAGTATCACAGGATATGACCATAGTCCTAGAGGATTGATAATTATATTTTTAATAGAATTAATTGTGCTTAATTTTCTAATTAATTATTCAAATCCCCAATTTATTCTATTAATTATCCCTTTATTTAATTAAAATTCTTTAATGTGCAAATAAATTAAATCCTAATGAAACTCAGTCATTTCAGTCGAAATTAGGTTGAAAATAGGCCAAAGGAGACTGGACCACTTCCAATTTGCAGACCGAGTCACAAGTCGTATGGACACGCGTGATGCCAGGTGTCCATATTTTAATTATTCTGAAACGATAAGATCGACGGACACCGTGCCAACCTTCTAGAAGACACACGCCGGGCCACATCGCACAACTAATTGGACAAAAAGACTGATGACATGGAAATATCTACTCTGCAGCAAATCAAAGGAAGACAAGTGTCCAAACAATGCCAACTCAACTAGGATGGAAAATTTACCATTGTACCCCTAAGTGTGTGTATAAATAGAATATGATGGCAATTGAAAAAAAGGAGAGTAGGAAGTAGGAGTAGGGTAAAGTAATTTAAGAGTAGGAGTAGTATTAGAATAGTTTTAGAATAGTTTGTCTTTGTTTCTTTAAAAGCTTTCCCGTTAGCATTTTTCATTTTTGTTAGGTTACTATTCATGTTCATTTCCATTTTTATGAAAAGCTTTATTTCTTTTTCTTTTCCTGTTCATTTTAGCTGTTTGATTTCCATAGTTCTTACTTTTCATTCGGGTGTGAGGGGCTAGTGACAGTAGCCATAATGCTCAACCCAATTGTCGCTGTTCATTTTCGTTTCCTGCATATTTTTATATTTTCTTCCCTTTACAGTTTCTAGTTCGTGTGTTTTTCATATATTTTTGTTTCATCAATTTGGTTTTTTTACAAGCTTTTTCTTTTCTATGTTTAAGTTTTCATTTATTTATGCAAAGTTTTCTTTCATTGATTAGTTTTATATCCCTTATTTCTTGTTGTGTTTCGGTTTGCATATTTCTCTTTTCTATTTCTTTGTTCCACTTGCTGATTGTCGAACCAGAGGGCTACGAGTGACGAAGTTTGAAAGGCAGAAATTATTTGCCTTCTGCTGTGGATGACTGATGCAGAGAAGCTGGGACTGCTGCCGTGTGGTGCAAAACATTCTGCACACTGTTCCATGGTAGTAGATAGGGAGTAACTTCCACTCTGTTCAGTTCTGTTTTCATTTATTTGCACGTTCATGTTCAATCTACACTTTCATTCTGCACTAACCAAGTATTTGATAATTGCAGATGTTCATTGCTGTTATTTTTCACCATCACCAAGCTGCTGTGAAGGACATTGTGCACATAATGGCAAGTTGCAGTTGGAGTAGTTATGGGTGCAGAAGTTGTGTGACACAGTTCGGCTCCAGCCCTTGTTTTCGTAGTTGCCTTATTTTCTAGTTATTTATTTACACATTCAAGTTCGATTTTATGCATCATTAATTTTATAGTTATCTTAAGTTTGTATTAGATTTGCTTATCTTTTCCAGTTTTTGTGCTGCATCTTTGCTTGTTATTTACTGATTCTACCGGGAGTTTCTTGTTGCTTCTGTCGGGTTGCTGTTACAAGGTTAGCTGCTGGTTGCTACCAGACTAAAGTGGTGCTTGAAACAGATGATGGCCAAGCACAACCAGCACAGTAGACAGGAACCAGCTAGGTGAGGACTTTGGTGCGCAGCTGATGCAGCCTGTAACCGGGAAAGGAAGTGCATTGTTGCAGAACAACAGAGAATAAAACTGAATTGCAGAACAATATAACGAAGCAGCTGCAGGACGTGTACTGCTGGAGTCTAATTGTCTGTTTCTACGGGTACTAGCTGAAGACAGTGGTAAGAGTTTGCAGCAAGGCTGGAGCATTCTGCTCTTAGCAGAGGAGGTCGTGCGATGCAGAAGCAGCCAGACAATGCCTGAAGCTGTAGTAGATAGTCGGCAGCACCTGGACATGATGAGTGCACAGTACCAGTGTACAATCGGGACCACTTGTTTGGATAATTAGCTAAGGCCTTGTTTAGCCACATTGCCTTTGTTTAATTTAATGTTTATTGCATTTATATTATTTTTATTGCTTTTATTAGTTGTAAATTTAGGTTAGTTGTTAGTTGATAATTGTAGGTTAAATCTAGTGTTTTAGTTGTTAATTTAATTTTTAGTTTTAATTTTTTAGTTAGTAGTTAATTTTACATTATATGTTTTAGGACTTTATTTTAGTTTAGTATTTTATGAGTTGCATTTAGAATTAATTTAGATTAAATATGTTTCATGCATTTTTAATTTAGTCTTCATTTTTATTAAATTTTAGGTTAGTTTAATTTGCATTTCTATTAATTAGGTTAATTACATGCATATTTTTTTCTAGGTAATTTTAGTTTAATTAATTTTGTTTCTTTATTTTCATATTTGCATTTTTAATTGCGTTAATTAATTTTAACTGTTTTAATTTTCTTTTTAGGTTATTTGCTTTCAATTGCTTAGAGCTTTGTAAGTAATTTTAACTCCGTTTAATTTTCTTTATTTTATAGTTTTATTATTTTAAGTACTTGTTTAATTTTAGACTTAGTAAATCACCCACTTGAACTTCATAATTTGCTAGAATATACTTAGGGTAAGACTAATTGGTAGTTAATTAGGCTTATCAACTTCTCTATGGGACGATAATCCGGGAATCAAATCCCATTATTACTTGTACGATCCGTGCACTTGCGGACAATACGTTTAGATCGTACCAAGTTTTTGGCACTGTTGCCAGGGAATTTTTAATTAGCCAGTAATTAATATCGGTGAAATTATGCTTAGGTGTAATTCTAGCTTGTAAATACTTAGGTTGTAAATATTTAGAGCCTTACTTAGGTTAGTTAAATTTTCTCATAATTACTTGAAAAAAAATTTTGAAAAATTAAAAACTTGAAAAAAAAATTCTAAGGACTTTTTTATGCGTGCATGTGTAGAGCCAGAAGTTATGATTGCTTTCCTTTAGATCCTGAAATTGAACGAACACTTAGAAAAATTTGAAAGGATTCTAATAAATTCTTAGCTCTGCTGCAAAACATCATGGCAGAAAATAGGAAAATTAGGACTGTTGGAGATTATGCAATGCCAACTATTGGAGGTTATTACACCGACATTAGGCCACCAGCTGTCCCTGCTAACAATTTTGAAATTAAGCTTTCCATCCTCCAGATGATCCAGACCTCTTTACAGTTCAGTGGGCTTCTGCACGATGACCCACATGCTCATCTCGAGCAATTCCTAGACCTATGCAACACGTTTAAGCACAATGGATTATCTGATGATGCGCTTAGGCTTAGATTGTTCCCCTTCTCGCTTAGGGATAGGGTGCGACACTGGTTAACCTCCTTGCCTCCAGGATCCATTTCTACATGGGATGAGTTAGCCCATCAATTTCTAGCTAAGTTTTTCCCTTCCTCTAAAATGGCCAGACTCCGTAGCGACATAACTTCCTTTGCCCAGTTCGATTCGAAAACTCTTTACGAAGCATGGGAATGATATAAGGAGCTTCTTAGGAAGTGCCCTCACTATGGCCTACCTTTGTGGTTGCAAGTCCAGACCTTCTACAATGGACTTACAAGCCAAAATAGGACCATTGTTAACGCTGCTGCAAGTGGAGCCCTAATTTGTAAAACAGAGGAGGAAGCTTACGAGCTCTTGGACAAGATGGTTGCTAACAACTATCTATGGTCCTCGGAGAGACAATTGTCTAAGAAGTCAACGGGTATCTATGAGCTCGACACGCTATCTACCTTGACCTCTCAAATCGCTAACCTTAGAAGAAGGTAGAGTCGCTCAGTACCCAGAATAATCCTTCCACCAGTCCTAATCTTGTCTATTCTGTATAAAGTCCTTTTCTTTCCTGCAAGCTGTGTAGTGGTACCCACTCTGTAGATAGGTGTCTGCTCAACTTAGAATCGGTTCAGTATATTGCCCCCTAAGCAACAGAACAACCCTTTTTTAAACACCTATAATCTAGGGTGGTGGAACCATCCTAACTTTTCCTGGAGCCAAAACCAAGGGCAAACTTCTAATTCCAAACCTGTAGGACCCCCTAGTTTTCAAGCTCCACCGGTTCATGTACTACCACAACCGCAATTTCCATATCATCCGCCTCATCAACCACCCCACAACAACTTCAACATCATCCATCACCACCACCACCACCACCACTTATGCAACCCTAACTTTACCATGCACCAGCAGCTGAGAAGAAGCCCTCGCTTGAGGAAATGATCACGACTATCCTGCAAAATCAAGCGCCTCAATTAAGAACTTAGAAGTTCAAGTTGAACAAATAGCTAGTGCTCTTAGCCAACGTCCACAAGGGACCCTCCCCAGTAATACTGAAGTTAACCCTGTTAGATAAAGGGAGGTAAAGAACATATGAAATCTATCACCCTTAGGAGCAGTAAAGAGCTAGATGAGCCACAAGTTAAGTCCAATCTTGTTGAGCCCATAGTTGAAAACCCATAGGTTCTAACGAAGCAGCTCAGAAAGAGCAGGAACTTAAAGATCAGGCTGTAAAAGAAATAAAGCTAGGCACTTCTTCATCTATACCTTCTTCTACTTCACAGCCTTCATCATCCTCTGATGCTACACAGGTTCCTACTACATCCCTTCTAGTTAGACCACCAGTACCTTTTCCTCAGAGGTTCCAGAACCAAAAGCTTGACCAATAATTCACCAAATTTCTTGAGGTTTTTAAGAAACTTCACATCAACATTCCTTTCGCAAATGCTTTAGAGCAAATGCCAAGTTATATGAAGCTTCTAAAGGATATCCTCTCGAGGAAGAAAAGATTGGAAGATTATGAGACGGTGGCCTTAACTGAGGAACGTAGTGCAATTATCAAGAGAAAATTATCCCCCAAGCTCAAAGATCCCGGGAGTTTTACCATACCCTGCACTATTGAAAATCAGTTCTTTGGTAGACCCTGTGTGATTTAGGAGCCAGTATCAATCTAATGCCCTGGTCAATCTACCAAAAGTTAGGAATAGGGGATGTCAAGCCTACCACAGTGAGCCTTCAACTAGCAAATTTATCCATTAAATATTCGAAGGGGGTCATTGAGGATGTGTTAGTAAAGGTGAACAAATTTATTTTCCCTGCAGATTTTATTGTATTAGACATGGAGGAAGACAGGGAAGTCCCCATTATACTAGGAAGACCTTTCCTAGCGACTGGTAGAATATTAATTGATGTATGTTGGCTCTACCGAGAGGGGGGATGAATCGATTTTCTAATGTTAATGGCAAATTTAAACTAATTTGAACTTAATTAACAAATAATGAATAAGCAATATAATGTAATGAAACAAATTAAAGCAAGATAAGGAAGAGAATATCAAACACAGTAGTTTATAGAGGTTCGGCCAATCTCTTGCCTACGTCCTCTCTCCTTGACCTTCTTGTCAAGAGCTTTCTTTCTCACTTTCAACGAAAGTTAAATACTCCCTTTTTCAGGTTAAGGAATAACCTCTATACCCTTTTTAAACAAAGATGTATTCACCCTTTTACAATGTTTATCTCACCGAGGAACAATCCTCTTCACTCTTAAAGCTAGGATGAATACAATATCAAGCTTTTAATGTGGGTAGGACAAATATAGCTTTTTACACAAGCTTATACAACAAACTCAATAAATGAGGATTGAAGACAAATGGAATGTAGGAATTAAACTCTTGAGAATGTACAGAATGTGCAGCAATGGTGTCTAACTTCTCAGTGTCTTCAATGCTTGATTATATACTGAAGGATTGGTAGTTGGAGCATTTAATGTTGTTTTTCCCGTTGATATTTTTGCAGAAATAGCCGTTGGGTACCTCCAGTAGAATGCTAGATCGATCTGCCATCTTGATCAGATCGATCTCTTAGTTATAATTCCTGCAAGATCAAGGCAAAATGAAGCAAGGAGATCGATCTCATATATGAGCAGATCGATCTCACAATTTGAAAATGTTAGAGCAGATCGATCTGTCGAATAGGCAGATCGATCTTCCAATCTCTCTGTTTGAGGCATGATCGATCTATAGATCGATCTGCCAAGTATTCTCGTAGTGAGGAGACGATCTCTTATCAACCCAGATCGATCTCCTTAGCTCTCTGACTTTGAGGAGATCGATCTCTTCCTATACCAGGTCGATCTCATGAACTCTCTGTTTGCGTACAGATCGATCTAACAAATCGATCTACTGCCTTTACCTTTTGTCTTAGGGGAGATCGATCTCTTCCAATACCAGATCGATCTCCTCAACATCCTGTATTTAGACAGATCGATCTTATAACCCTTATAGATCGATCTCAGCTTCCTTAATACCTTTGTACAGGTTCAAACCTTAGCAGATCGATCTCATGTCTTCATGAGATCGATCTCTCATCCTAGAAAAACCAAGAGATCGATCTCTCATATCCCAGATCGATCTCTCATCTCCAGGAACTTAAGTTCTGGTACTGATAACCTCTAAACATGTTTTTATATCATCTTTATATTATTGAATTTACTTGTTTTGTCATTTCAAAATATATTAACTCAACAATCTCCCCCTTTTTGATATGACAAAACCTATTCAATAAACATGTTTAGTTACATATTTGCATTGTGCACAAACTCCCCCTTTTTGTATGCTCCCCCTTACTTTTGGCTTTTGACCTCTTAACTTTCTTAACTTCCCCTCATTTTAATCATTCCTTTATACCATTAGACATGTTTCTTTAACATATTTAAAGCCATTTAAACATGTTTTGTTATTCTTGTTCTCCCCCTTTTTGTCATATCAATGGCACTAAAGGTTATAAAGAACAATTCAACTTTCAACACACTGTTCATTTCAAAATAGTAAGTCATTATATCATATTGCAACAATAACATGGCATTCCATAAAAGACTCATTCAAGCAAATGTCATAAACAACAAGGAGTAAACATGAAAACTAACTAAGCTTTTCCTAATATTCATATCCTACGACGGAGGTGGAAATCGATCCATAAGGTCCTCAACGTGAGTACGAGTGACCTGAAGCTCATCATACATCGCCTGCTGAGTGGCATGAAGGTTTGCAAAACCTTCATTTATCTTTCAGTTCGGCTCCATGATCATCGTCACAATCAATTCCATGCCAGCGGGTGATGGGGCAGGTGCAGAGGGCTGAGCAGTTGAAGACGATGGACCCTTAGTTGGTGCAGCAGGTGGATTTATGGGCTCATCTGAGGGATCTTCCTCCATGGCTGCTGCAGGCTGTTGTTCTCGTTTCTTCTTCCAATCTCCTCAGAAGTCCTTGTAATACCCCATGTGGTAAAGTGTCCCTATGTTTAAGACGCTCTTTGGGGAGGGCACTTCACCCATTTCACAGCTGCAATCCACTCCAAGTCGTTGTAGAAGATACACCAACGGTTGTGAAAAAACAATCGTGGAAGCTTGCCCGCGTACGATCTTCAACCAATCTTCATAGATGAAATGGACAAGATTGGGTTTTTAACTTGTGGAGTGGATGTGGTGGAGCCAGAAGCGATCTAACCTCCTAACTGTGGAATGACGGGTACTAAAGGGACAGAGATTCCATGAGATAATAAGGTGGAGTAACCTTACGTGCATCGGTAGGTCACTCCCCTTATCCCCGGGAAGATCGAATTCTAACGGGACTTCAGTTTCTTTCTCGGTCAACCCCTCATCCCTTATCTCAAATACTTGGGCTAGAATGGTTGGGTTTATTGACAAGGTTTTAGACATGACAAATGTTTTAAAACTGAAGATTTTGCAGGTATCATCAAGATCGTAGATGAGTTCTGCATTAGAAAAGAATGCCCTGATGATGTTTGGAGGTATGAGGGTATTGATTTTGAGGAAAAGAAGCCACCCAAATTCTTCGAATTTGGATAGGTAAGGAAAATCAATACGATTGAGGAATGAGAAATCAATGGTTCACCAATGTTTAATTGGCATGGTCGAAAAATATTCTTCATATCGTTTCCTTTTGGCAGGTGTTTGAAAACACCTGTTAAAGGTAGTGACAGAAGAACCAAAAGGTGGTTGTGAGGAGGACCCTTGATCTACACTTGGTCTAGGAGGTTTTTGGCCTACTCTTTTAAGTCTTGGCATTGTTCTAGACACTGGAAACAATCTTAAAACTAGTTCACAAAAAACCTACCCAATGGAACAGTGTAAAAATTGCCCTAATTGAGATTACAGTAAAAAATAGAAAATTTTTAAAGAAAAATTTAGCAATGTAGGTTACTAGACCAAGAATGATGAAAAAAATTGGGCAAATTTCTTACCGAAGATCGATCTGGGAGGGAGAATCGAAGGATGAGGTGTGACAGGGTTTAGGGATTTGAAGATTTAGGTTTTTTGAATTTTGGGGATTTTGAACAGTTTTTATAGTCCAGGGCACAGGAGATCGATCTGTCGAGGCGACAGATCGATCTGTCATTTCCAGAAGCTCAAAGAGATCAATCTATTGTACCACAAGATCGATCCTCAGAATACAGAAGCTTAATGAGATCGATCTGTTAAGGGCCCAGATCAATCTGTTGTTTGACAGAGGCTTAAGAAGATCGATCTGCCAAATGCTCAGATCGATCTGTTGTTTAACAGAGGCTTAGGAAGATTGATCTGCCAAATGTATAGATCGATCTTCTGTTTAACATAGCTTTAAGGAGATCGATCTTATGGGTGAGAAGATCGATCTGCCTAGCTTAACCTTTATGCTTTAGGCTCATTTGAAGTATGGAGATCGATCTATATTGATAGGAGATCGATCTCACATACTTTTTGCTCAGAAAAATCATTGAAAAACTCTTTTAAAAACAACTTGAGATCAAGGTTTTGAGGCATATAAATCTTAAGGAACATTCATGAGTCCTAATTCACCTCTAAGGACACAAAACCTATCTCTATCAAGAGGTTTGGTGAATATATCAGCTATTTGATGTCAAGTGTCAATGTACTCTAGAATTATATCTCCCTTTTGAACGTGGTCTCTATGGAAATGGTGCCTAATCTCAATGTGCTTAGTTCTAGAGTGTTGAATAGGATTTTTAGATTGATTGATGGCACTGGTATTATCACATTTAATTGAGACTTATTTCATGTCAATACCATAGTCTTTCATTTGTTGTTTAATCCACAACACTTGAGCACTACAACTACCTGCTGCTATGTATTCAGCTTCAGTTGTGGACTGAGCCACACTATTTTGTTTCTTAGAGAACCATGAGATTAATCTATTCCTAAAGAATTGACATGTACCTAAAGTGCTTTTCCTATCTATTTTACAGCCCCAAAAGTCTGCATCAGAAAATGCATGAAGTGTAAAAGTGGAGTCCTTAGGGTACCAAAGTCCTAGAGAGGGAGTGTCTTTAAGGTATCTAAAGATCCTTTTAGTTGCTAATAAGTGTGATTCCCTAGGAGAGATTGAAATCTAGCACAAAGGCATACACTAAATAAAATATCCAGTCTACTTGCAGTTAAATAGAGCAATGAACCAATCATAGACCTATAGAGTTTAGTGTCTACACACTTACCACTTTTATCTTTATCAAGCTTGATGTTGGTGCCCATTGGAGTTGCTTGAGGTTTGCAATTGTCCATTCCAAATCGCTTAAGCAATTCCTTAGTATATTTTGCTTGATTGATGAAGGTTCCATCCTTTGTTTGCTTCACTTGAAGTCCCAAGAAGAAAGTGAGCTCTCCCATCATGCTCATTTCAAATTCACCTTGCATGATCTTAGCAAACTCTTGGTATAAAGATTCATTAGTTGATCCAAAAATTATATCATCTACATACACTTAAACAACTAGTAAATCCTTATTTTTATTTTTGATAAATAAAGTGGTATCTACTTTTCCTCTTGAAAATCCCTTTTCTATTAAGAATTTTGACAACCTTTCATACCATGCTCTAGGAGCTTGTTTCAAACCATAGAGTGCCTTAGATAGTTTGAAAACATGTTCAGAAAATTCATGATTTTCAAAGCTGGGAGGTTGCTCTACATACACTTCTTCATTAATGAAACCATTTAAGAATGCACTCTTTACATCCATTTGATATAATTTGAAGTTTTTATAACATGCAAAGGCAAGTAGCATTCTAATTTCTTCTAATCTAGCTACCGGTGCATAAGTTTCATCATAGTCTATTCCTTCTTCTTGTCTATAGCCTTGTGCAACTAACCTAGCCTTGTTTCTTATGATCACGCTATTTTCATCCATCTTGTTCTTGAATATCCATTTAGTTCCAATTATAGAGTGATCACTAGGCCTAGGAACTAGTTTCCACACCTTGCTTCTCTCAAATTGATTTAATTCTTCTTGCATTGCTAAGAACCAATAATTGTCATCTAAGGCTTCATTGACATTTTTAGGTTCTATTTGAGACACAAAGGCTATATATTGACACACATTCCTAAGAGATGATCTAGTTCTAACTCCAAGAGTTGGATCTCCTACTATTTCACAATCTTTTACATATCCTAATGCTCTTGGTGCTCTAGACTCTCTCTCTAATATCTCTATTTCTTCTTCATCTTCTTTATTTATGTCAAGTTTTTCTATTAGATCATTTTCTAAGTTTGTAATTTCCTCCAAATTTTCATCAAATATTCCAACATCCTCATCATTGGTTGAATCTTTAGATAAATCATTTGACTCATCAAATACTACATGAATTGATTCTTCAACCATCAATGTTCTTTTTTTATATACTCTATAAGCCTTTGAATTCAACGAATATCCTAGAAAAATTTCCTCATCACTCTTGGCATCAAATTTTCCTAAATTATCTTTCCCATTATTTAAGACAAAACATTTGCAGCCAAAAGGGTGAAAATAGCTAATATTGGGCTTCTTACCCTTGTAAAGCTCATAAGGAGTTTTCTTTAACATGGGTCTAATCATAGCTCTATTAATGATATAGCAAGATGTATTTATAGCTTCAGCCCAAAAGTATTTAGGTAAATTATTTTCACACAACATGGTTCTAGCCATTTCTTCCAATGTTCTATTTCTTCTCTCAACTACTCCATTTTGTTGTGGTGTCCTAGGGGCTGAGAAATTATGGCTAATTCTTTGATCATTACAATACTCATCAAATCCTATATTTTCAAACTCCTTGCCATGATCACTTCTAATACTAGTTATTATGTATCCTTTTCATTTTGAGTCACTTTTGTATAAGCTATGAACTTTTCTAAAGCTTCATTTTTCACTCTCAAAAAGAACACTCAAGTGAACCTAGTGTAATCATCAACTATTACAAATCCATAATGTTTCCCACCTAAGCTTGTTGTTCTAGTTGGTCCAAAAAGATCTAGGTGGAGTAATTAAAGAGGCCTAGTGGTAGATACACTATTCTTAGGCTTAAATGTTATCCTTTTATGTTTTCCTTTAACACATGCTTCGCATATTTTGTCATAGTCAAAGGACAACTTAGGTAATCCTATAACTAGATCTTTTCTAACTAATTTGGATAACACATGCATGCTAGCACGACCTAGTCTTCTATGCCACAACCAAGGTTCTTTTTCTTTGTCTACCATTAGGCATATGTTTTCATTCTTTAGTTCATTAAGATAGACAATGTATATATTACCTTGCCTATGGCCTAGGAAAAGAACTTTATTTGACTTAGGATCTATAACATGACATTTCATGCAATCAAAATTATTTTGTAACCTTTGTCACAAAGTTGACTAATGCTTAGTAAGTTATGCTTTAAACCCCTAACAAGCAATACTTTTTCTAATGAAAAGTAGTCATTACCTATTGACCCACTTCCTTCAACTTGACCTTTGGAGTTGTCCCCAAATGTGACTTCTCCACCAACCTTTGATTTAAATGAGTTGAAGTGGCTTCTATCACCCGTCATGTGCCTTGAGCATCCACTGTCCAAGTACCAAGCTTCCTTTGTTTTAGCTTTGTGTCAATGCTCAATCACCTACAATCAAAATTTAAACTCATGTTTTCGGTACCTAAATTCTCTTGGGTCCTTTAAGGTTAGTGAAAGTAATTCTTGATCCCTTTGGGATCCATTTTACCAACACATTAAAATCTTTTGAATTAATTATTTCTTTTGGAACCCAAATTCTTTTTACTATCCTTCCCTTAAGAGTGGTCAACTTCTTATTGCAATTATGTGATGCATGTCCCCTTTTATTACAATATGAACAAATAGTTGAAGGTTTATTCATGCTCTTTCTAGTAATGAAGCTTTTGGGATGAGTCTCTCTACTTTTTGCATCATATCCTAACCCATTTTTATCAAAGAATGCTCTTTGACTTTCTAGCATGTTACCTAACTTTTGTTGACCCATATAGAACCTATTAAAAGAATTATGTAAGTTACTATTTTTTTCTTTTAGGTCACAAATTTCAAGATTTGTAATTTCTAGTTACTTTTCACATTCTAATTTATCCTCTAGCATTAACTCATTTTCTTTCTTCAATTTAGATATTATCTTTTTATATTTCGTACTCATGCATTCATATTCTAATGCAAGATCATCAAAGGCATCTTGCAATTCATCAAAAGAGTATTCATTGAGGTTTGAAGTTACCTTTTCATCCTCAATAGCCATGAAGCACAAGTTGGCATTGTCCTCATTTGAATCATCATCGAAGTAGTCACTGTCGCTCCATGTAGCCACCATTTCCTTTTTTTTTTTTGTGGAACCTATCATTGGACCTTTTAAGAAGAGGGCAGTTAAACTTAATGTGTCCTGGTTTTTTACATTCATAACACACAATTGTATCTTTTCTACCTACCTCTTCTTGATCTTTCTTGTGGTTTCTCCTATTACTACCACTTGCTCTCATTCTCATGAATTTGTTAAATCTTTTGGCAAACATTGCCATCTCAAGATCTTCTTCACTACCACTCTCATTTTTATTTTCCTCTTGAGTAGTAGATTTTAGAGCAACTCCCACTTTCTTGGGTGGCTCTTCATTTCTTCTCAACTTCATCTTATAAGTGAGTAGTGATTCTATTAATTCATCTAGTGACAATGTGTGAGGGTCCTTGGATTCCTTAATTGCAGTCACTTTAGCTTCCCATGATTTAGGTAGACTATTTAATATTTTCTTGACCATTTCTATATTAGAGTATATTTTTCCTAATGATTTTAATCCATTAATTACATCAGTGAATCTAGTGAACATATCACTGATTGACTCTCCATCTTTCATCCTAAATAGCTCATAGTCATGTGTGAGTATTCCTACCTTAGTCTCCTTTACTTGGGTTGTACCTTTATGAGTTATTTCCAATTTGTTCCAAATTTGTTTGGCATTGTCACAACCGGAGACTCTATTGTATTCATTTGGCCCTAAAGCACAAAAAAGGGTGTGCATGGCCTTAGCCTTTAGCTGAGCACATTTAACATCATTTGAATCCCATTCATTTTCTTCTTTAGGGATATCTCTTCCCTTTATTCTTTTTGTAGGGATTTGAGGTCCTTTAGTGATAATCCTCCATACCTCATAATCATTTGCTTGAATGAATAACATTATCCTAGTCTTCCAATAAATATAATGTTCCCCATTGAACATAGGAGGCCTAACCGTAGAATGCCTCTCTCCTACTAAGCTAGTTGCTACATTGTTGTGAGACATTAGATCGTTTCTAACTCTTTAGGAAGTTATTCTTATGTGATCAAAGAGTCCTTACTTTGATACCAATTGTTGGCTCTACTGAGAGGGGGGTGAATCGGTTTTCTAATGTTAATGACAAATTTAAACTAATTTGAACTTAATTAACAAATAATGAATAAGCAATATAATATAATGAAACAAATTAAAGCAAGATAAGGAAGAGAATATCAAACACAATTGTTTATAGAGGTTCGACTAATCTCTTGCCTACGTCCTCTCTCATTGACCTTCTTGTCAAGAGCTTTCTTTCTCACTTTCAACGAAAGTTACACACTCCCTTTTTCAGGTTAAGGAATAACCTCTCTACCCTTCTTAAACAAAGATGTATTCACCCTTTTACAATGCTTATCTCACTGAGGAACAATCCTCTTCACTCTTAAAGCTAGGATGAATACAATATCAAGCTTTTAATGTGGGTAGGATAAATACAGCTTTTTACACAAGCTTATACAACAAACTCAATAAATGAGGATTGAAGACAAATGGAATGTAGGAATTAAACTCTTGAGAATGTACAGAATGTGCAGCAATGGTGTCTAACTTCTCAGTGTCTTCAATGCTTGATTATATACTGAAGGATTGGTAGTTGGAGCATTTAATGCTATTTTTCCCGTTGAGATTTTTGCAGAAATAGCCGTTGGTACCTCGAGTAGAATGTCAGATCGATCTCTTAGTTATAATTCCTGCAAGATCAAGGTAAAATGAAGCAAGGAGATCGATCTCATATATGAGCAGATCGATCTCACAATTTGAAAATGTTAGAGCAGATCGATCTGTCGAATGGGCAGATCGATCTTCCAATATCTCTGTTTGAGGCACGATCGATCTATAGATCGATCTGCTAAGTATTCTCGTAGTGAGGAGATCGATCTCTTATCAACCCAGATCGATCTCCTTAGCTCTCTGACTTTAAGGAGATCGATCTCTTCCTATACCAGATCGATCTCATGAACTCTCTGTTTGTGTATAGATCGATCTAACAGATCGATCTACTGCCTTTACCTTTTATCTTAGGGGAGATCGATCTCTTCCAATACCAGATCGATCTCCTCAATATCCTGTATTTAGACAGATCGATCTTATAACCCTTATAGATTGATCTCAGCTTCCTCATTACCTTTGTACAGGTTCAAACCTTAGCAGATCGATCTCATGTCTTCATGAGATAGATCTCTTATCCTAGAAAACCCAGGAGATCAATCTCTCATATCCCAGATCGATTTCTCATCTCCAAGAACTTAAGTTCTGGTACTGATAACCTCTAAACATGTTTTTATATCATCTTTATATTATTGAATTTACTTGTTTTGTCATTTCAAAATATATTAACTCAACAATGTATAAAAGAGGGAGTTGACTATGAGAGTCCTAGATCAGGAGGTGACATTTCATGTTTTTAAACCTTTGAAGCTCCCTGATGACTCTTAAGAGTGTTTTAAAATGGAGATTGAGGAGGATATAAGGCTTGAGCATAAGAAATATGAAAGAATGAGGGAAGTAGATAGAGCTCAGGAGGATTTAACTGTCATTATTTTGTCACCACTCTGGCTGATCCTCCTACTCTTCGACCTGCTGCTGAGTGTTGTGTTCTTTAGCTGCATTTGAAGTACCCTATTTTTCTTTTCACTTTGTATACAGTTCTTTTTCTTTTCTGCTACTTCTTTCTTTGTTTATTTTGCAGATTGCTTTTCTAGTTTACGTTTTCAATCAAGTTTTGGTTGTTCATCATCATCATCAGATAGGGGAGTACTCTGTACTTGAACTTTAATGTTTATATTATCTGCACACTGAGGACACTGTGCACTTTAAGTTTGGGGGAAGGGATATCACTTGAGCATTTTTTCAAAAATTTGGGCAAAATTGAAATAAAATTCAAATTTTTTTCGAAAATATGAGCTGATATTGTTTGATTTTGGGATGAAATAGTACTTAGCATGTAGTTTTCCCATATTTCGATGATATAACCCCATGATTAAGTTTGACTTTGATTGACTGAGAAGCATGATTATAGGAAAAACATGAAGTTGAATTCTTGAATTTGTCTTGATTCTGATTGTGATTTCCTCATCTTACGCACATGTCATGTCATGAATCTGTATATTTATTTAGAGAAAGCTTATGTGGACCTAGGATTGCATTTGTTCAATTGATTTTGTGCATCATATTCTAGAATTTGTTTGATCTTGTCTCAAGGCGAAATATTAGATCACACTTAATTAGGGAGATGATTTAGGCCATTTTTGGATCGTTTGAGCCTTTCTAGCCACCCTATACATATTATCCCTAGTCACCCATCTGAGCCAACCAAGCATTTCTCTGTAAATACACCTACATAATTTTCCTTAGCTTAAAGACTTTTTTCCTATCCCTTACCCCGAAAACATAAAAAATCATTGGGATATATTGTGAGCTTTGTACATATGGGTATCTAGTGATAGTGAAAGTGCTAAAAAATGTGATAAAAGGAAAAGAAAAAGAAAAGAAGAAAAAAAATACAAAAATAGAATAAAATGCCTAGTGAAATAAATAAGTTTATGGGAAATAAATTTGAGCTCTTACATTAAAGATCCTAGAAGTAATGCATGTTAAGGGATAATTAAACCTAAATCGACTTTATCATACCTTTGCCCCAGCCTTCATTACAAGCTTAATGAAGTTCTATTGATCTTTGGTTAAGTGTGACAACATTAGTGGAGAGAGAAGTGAAAGAAAACTTATGGGAGTGATCACATGTCATTGACTTTGCATTCACTGTGTTTGCATAATCTGATCCAGGTAATGTACTGTGAAGTGACTTTGACATTTTCACACACACACGAGGAGTCCAATTTGGGTTAGGACTTATGATTGAATGATTCTGAATGTTGGACTTGTATTTGTGATTCTTTGAGATCATAGTTTGTACTTTATCTTTGAGGATAATATTAGGTAAATTATTATGTTTTGTACTTGTCATTCGTATAATTGTTTTGTTTTGCTTAAGGACAAGCAAAAGCTCAAGTTTGGAGGTGTGATAGTTCAGTTTTTAATAGAATTAATTGTGCTTAATTTTCTAATTAATTATTCAAATCCCTAATTTATTCTATTAATTATCCCCTTATTTAATTAAAATTCTTTAATGTGCAGATAAATTAAATCCTGATGAAACTCAGTCGTTTCAGTTGAAATTAAGCTGAAAATGGGTTAAAGGAGACTAGACCACTTTCAATTTGCAGACCGAGTCACCAGTCGTCTGGACACGCATGATGCCAGATGTCTATATTTTAATTGCTCCGAAACGATAAGATCGACTGACATCGTGCCAACTTGCTGGAAGACACACGTCGGGCCACATCGCACAACCAATTGGACAAAAACACTGATGACGTGTGAAATATCTACTCTGCAGCAAAGCAAAGGAAGACAAGTGGCCAAACAATGC
This sequence comes from Firmiana major, assembly GCA_033439115.1. NCBI lineage: Eukaryota > Viridiplantae > Streptophyta > Magnoliopsida > Malvales > Malvaceae > Firmiana > Firmiana major. Next base: position 8,353,047 of record CM065912.1, read on the forward strand.
CAACTCATCTAGGATGAAAAAATTACCATTGTACCCCTAAGTGTGTGTATAAATAGAATATGATGGCAATTGAAAAAAAAAAGAGTAGGAAGTAGGAGTAGGGTAAAGTAATTTAGGAGTAGGAGTAGTGTTAGAATAGTTTTAGAATAGTTTGTCTTTGTTTCTTTAAAAGCTTTCCCGTTAGCATTTTTTATTTTTTTTAATTTACTATTCATGTTCATTTACATTTTTATGAAAATCTTTATTTCTTTTTCTTTTCCTGTTCATTTTAGCTGTTAGATTTCCATGGTTCTTACTTTTCATTCGGGTGTGAGGGGCTGGTGACAGCAGCCATAATGCTCAACCCGATTGCCGCTGTTCATTTTCGTTTCCTGCATATTTTTATTTTTTGTTCCCTTTACAGTTTCTAGTTCGTGTGTTTTTCATATATTTTTGTTTCATCAATTTGTTTTTTTTACAAGCCTTTTCTTTTCTATGTTTAAGTTTTCATTTATTTATGCAAAGTTTTCTTTCATTGATTAGTTTTATATCCCTGATTTCTTGTTGTGTCTCAGTTTGCATATTTCTCTTCTCTATTTCTCAGTTCCACTTGCTGATTGTCGAACCAGAGGGCTACGAGTGAGGAAGTGTGAAAGGCTAAAATTATTTACTTGCTACTGTGGATGACTAATGTAGAGAGGCTGGGACTGCTGCCGTGTGGTGATAAACATTCTGCACTCTGTTCCATGGTAGTAGATAGGGAGTAACTTCCACTCTGTTTAACTCTGTTTTCATTTATTTACACTGTTCATGTTTAGTCTACACTTTCATTCTGCACTAAGCAAGTATTTGATCAGTGCAGATGTTCATTGCTATCATTTTTCACCATCACCAAGCTGCTGTGAAGGACATTGTGCACACAATGGCAGGTTGCAGTTGGAGTAGTTATGGGTGCAAAAGTTGTGTGACACAGTTCGGCTCTAGCCCTTGTTTCCATAGTTGCCTTATTTTCTAGTTATTTATTTACACAGTCAAGTTCGGTTTTATGGGTCATTAATTTTATTATTATGTTAAGTTTGTATTAGATTTGCTTAGCTTTTCCAATTTTTGTGCTGCATCTTTGCTTGTTATTTACTGATTCTACAGGGAGTTTCTTGTTGCGTCTTTCGGGTTGCTGTTACAAGGTTAGCTGCTGGTTGCTACCAGACTGAAGTGGTGCATGAAGCAGATGATGGCCAAGCAGAATCAGCACAGTAGACAGGAAGCAGCTGGGTGAGGACTCTGGTGCGCAGCTGATGCAGCCTGTAACCGGGCAAGTAAGTGCATTGTTGTAGAACAACAGAGAATGAAACTGAATTGCAGAACGATATAACGAAGCAGTTGCAGGATGTGTGCTGCTGGACTCTAATTGTCTATTGCTGCAGGTACTAGCTAAAGACAGTGGCAGGAGTTTGCAGCAAGGCTAGAGCATTCTGATCTTAGCAGAGGAGGTCGTGCGATGCAGAAGCAGCCAGACAATGCCTGAAGCTGTAGTAGATAGTCGGGTAGCACTTGGACATGATGAGTGCACAGTACCAGTGTACAATCGGGACCGCTTGTTTGGATAATTAGCTAAGGCCTTGTTTGGCCACATTGCCTTTGTTTAATTTAATGTTTATTGCATTTATATTATTTTTATTGCTTTTATTAGTTGTCAATTTAGGTTAGTTGTTAGTTGATAATTGTAGGTGAAATCTAGTGTTTTAGTTGTTAATTTAATTTTTAGTTTTAATTTTTTAGTTAGTAGTTAATTTTATATTATATGTTTTAGGACTTTATTTTAGTTTAGTATTTTATGAGTTGCATTTAGAATTAATTTAGATTAAATGTGTTTCATGCATTTTTAATTTAGTCTTCATTTTTATTAAACTTTAGGTTAGTTTAAATTGCATTTTTTTAATTAGTTTAATTACATGCACATTTTATTCTAGGTTAGTTTAATTTTATTTTAATTAATTTTGTTTCTTTATTTTCATATTTGTATTTTTAATTGCGTTAATTAATTTTAACTATTTTAATTTTCTTTTGTAGGTTATTTGCTTTTAATTGCTTGAAGCTTTGTATGTAATTAGCTCTGTTTAAATTTCTTTATTTTATAGTTTTATTATTTTCAGTACTTATTTAATTTTAGACTTAGTAGATCACCCACTTGAACTTCATAATTTGCTAGGATATACTTAGGGTAAGATTAATTGGTAGTTAATTAGGCTAATCAACTTCTCTGTAGGACGATAATCCGGGACTCAAATCCCATTATTACTTGTACGACCCGTGCACTTGTGGATAATACGTTTAGATCGTACCAAGGATATTTCCCTTATTATATTGCCTAACTCACATGTCTATTGCTTTGTGAATAAATCCATGTTTGAAATGATTTGTGGGTTAGGACAGTCCGAGGGAAGGACTGAGTCCTGATAAGTGTTGGATTGTTTGGAGATGTCGATTTGTTAATGGTTTTAAAGTACAAATACGCATGATGTGTTTTTCATGCCTTATTTGTGAAATATGCATGATGGATATTCCATGTTTTGAATTGAATTGTGCATTAAATTTTAATAGCATGAATTCTTTACATACCATTAACACAAGCATGAACTCATATTTTGAGAAAATGATTAAATGGATGCTTTGAGCATGGCATCACGATCACGTAGATAGTGCAGTATCTACCTGTTCGCATGATTGCCTTTCTAAGCGTATGGTTTGCTCACCCCCCCTATTTTTCCCCTCTCTATAGAGATTTGAGTATAGATTGAGAATGACTGGAGGCGTTCCCTTTTGGTATCCGCTGCATCCCATCGCATAAGGTATACACACTGATGAGATTTTTGTATCTAAACTTTCCATAGCACTGTAGCATTTTGTATGTAACTATTGGGGATGTAAAGCAATGTAAACACATGTAAATAATAACTCTGATTTATTTATACAAGTGTTTACTTATAATTAATATGAAATTTAAATTGGTATGGTGGAATGAGATAGACATTGACACACAGCCCAACTCGTGAAAGTGTAGTTGTCCACGATCGAGGTAAGGATGGATAATAAACAATACATGAAAATACAAAATATTTATACGTATTTTGGTAAGTTGAGGGTCATGACAGAAGTTGATATCAGAGCTGAGTTAGTGTGACATGTGTCATGTCTAAAATACTTCATAACTTGGAAAATTACATCCCCAAGTTACTATGCTTATTTAGATATAAATTGTGTATGTGTCGATAGGTTGACTAAGAAATTGTTACGAATGTAAGGAATTGAGCAATTATGCCTAATACCAGTCGCGGTAGAGGTGCGAGTGCGCAAGTTAGAGGTTGTAGAGGTAGGCCTGGGGGTCCTGTTGAGCTAGAAACACACAAGGCTCAGGAAGAGATTGAGGTGGAGCCTAAGGTTGAGCATGCTCCACAGGGTCTAGAGGAGAGACCCGAGAGTACTGAGGCACGCTACGAGAGGATTGAGCGGAGCATTGAGATGATCTTGGAGTTGGTCACTCAGTCATTGCCTGGAGTTGGGGGCAGACAGAGTCCTGCTACGGAGGGTGATGTCGAGCAGGCAGCAGCGCTTTAGGCACTAGCCCGGCCAGCCTAAGGACCTTAGACGATAGATACACCTACACCCCCACCTGCACAGGATATGCCTACGCCTGTTGCTACACTACAGGCCAGTAGAGGTTGGGGTTACGGTTGTGATTTGGATAGACTGCGACAATTTCAAAAGTTTAGACCACCGTCTTTCAGTGGAGTTAAGGACCCAGTAGCTACTGAGGATTAGATAAATGAAATCGAGAAGTTGTATGGGTTCTTCGAGTGCACTACTACCAAGATGGTAGCGTTTGCTGCTTTTATGCTGAAGGGATCAGCAGAACATTGGTGGAAATTCACCAGGTCTATTTTGAGAACTCGACATACTGAGATTAGCTGGGATGTGTTTTTGGAAGCTTTTTAGAGACAGTATGTATCGGATACCGCCCAACGAAAGATGAAGATGGCATTTTTAGGACAGACCCAAGGGAGCAGAACTGTGGATGAGTACGAGACGACCTTTATCTCCCTGGGTAGATATGATCCTAACACAATGAGTAATGAGGTTGAAAAGATCTAGAAGATTGGGGATGGATTGAGACCGACCATTAGGTCCAGATTAGTCCCCTTGGATATAACAACCTATGAGGAGGATGTGCGCAAGGCGCAATTGTGTGAACAAGATATTGATAAAATCGCCTCAGAGTTTGGAAAAGTCGATAAAGTGAGGGACAGAGATAAGAAGAGACTAGTGATGGATAGAGGCTTTAGTTATAAGGGAAGGAAGAGGTTTGCTCGGAAGAGGCCGAGGATTGATGAGATTCGAGAGAAGACAGTTAATACTTCCATGTATCTGGCCATAGCTCCAACTAAGGGAATTATGATTGGAGGACCACGACCTACTATAGAGCAGTGCAGTAAGTATGGCAGGTACCATGGTACTCGACCATGCTATGGACATCCTGCAGTATGTTTCAGATGTGGGAAATCAGGGCACATGATCAAGCATTACCCAAAAATGATAGAGAGAGCCCCACAAAAGGACAGGGAGCCAGAGAGAGCTCCAGTTGGGACAGCTGCTCCAAAGAGGAGGGCTACAGCTGAGGAAAAGGGGAAGTAGGCAGTGGGAGTGAGTAGAGGGTGAGTGCATGTACTGGACCAGGACACTGCGGATCAATCTTTGGATGTGGTTAAAGGTACCATCCAAATCTATGATTTAGAAGCATTTGTATTGTTTGATCCTGGTGCCATGCACTCTTTTATATCATCATTCTTTGCATATAAATTGTTGAAGCATGTAAAACCCACACTGCTAGATAAGATGTTAATGATATCTACCCCTATGAATGATAGTCAATTGACTGACCATGTGTATAAGAATTGTTAGATGAGGATAGGAGGTAAAGAAATGGTAGCCGATTTGATCTTATTAAAAATGAGTGATTTTGATGTAATCCTAGGTATGGATTGGCTGGTTGCAAAACATGTTGTTATAGATTGTCGTGCTAGAACCTTGATGTTTTCAAGATTAGACAATCTTATTGTAAATTTTGATAAAAAAAATGAAATGACAAAATCTTTGTAAATGAGAAGAGTATGGTTTTAATGCATAATATTTGAGATTGATTTTGTTATCAATTATATATGTGTATGTGATGATTGTGTTACTAATAATGGAAAAAATATGAAGGATACATTGCTTATGTGGTAGAGGCGGATACGGCATGTCCGGAGTTGAAAGACATTCCAGTGGTTAGGGAATTTTCAGATGTGTTTTAGGATGAGTTACTAGGGTTACCTCCAGATAGGGAGATGGAGTTTGGTATAGAGTTGCCACCTGGTACAAAATCGATATCCAAGCCCCCGTACAGAATGGATCAAGTTGAGTTAGAAAAATTAAGGAAACAGTTACAAGAGTTGCTGGAGAAAGGGTTCATCAGGCCGAGTATCTCACCTTGGGGAGCACCGATTTTTGTTTGTAAGGAAGAAGGATGGAAGCCTCCGACTGTGTATCGATTACCGGTTGTTAAATAAGGCCACCATCAAGAATAAGTATCCCCTTCCACGCATCGATGACTTGTTGGATTAGCTTAAGGGAGCGCAAGTCTTTTCCAAGGTAGATATGAGGTCTGGGCGGAGTGGAGATGTACCCAAGACACCTTTTCGCACCCGGTATAGACATTATGAATTTATGGTTATGCCATTCGGTTTAATGAATGCTCCCGCAGCTTTTATGTCATTGGTGAATGAGGTATTCCACTAGTATTTGGATCGATTTGTAATCGTGTTTATTGATGATATACTGGTGTACTCAAGGTCTAGAAAAGAGCATGAACGGCACCTAAGGATAGTACTACAGACCCTCCGAGAGAAGAAGTTGTATGCTAAACTCAGTAAGTGCAACTTTTGGTTAGAACAGATCCCTTTTCTAGGTCATATAGTATCAAAAGATGAAGTGTCAGTGGATCCATCTAAGATTAAGGTCGTGGTTCAGTGGCAGAGACCCTAGACAGTGATAGAGATCAGAAGTTTCCTGGGTTTAGTTGGATATTATTGAAGGTTTGTGAAGGGATTCTCGAGATTAGCTGCTCCTTTGACACATCTCACGAGAAAGAATGTTAAATTTATGTGGGACGATAAGTGTGAGGGAAGTTTTGAGGAGTTGAAGAGGAGGTTAACTACAACTCTAATACTCACCATTCCTACCAGCTCAGGATGTTTCTCGGTGTATGCGGATGCTTAACACCAAGGACTGGGTTGTGTATTAATGGAGGATGGGAAGGTAGTAGCCTATGGATCAAGACAGTTGAAGGATCATGAGAGGAACTACCCGACCCACAATTTAGAGTTGGCGGCTATAGTGTTTGCCTTGAAAATATGGTGCCACTACCTCTATGGTGAGAGATTTCAGATTTACACAGATCATAAGAGTCTTAAGTACCTGTTCTCCCAAAAAGAGTTAAACATGAGACAGAGGAGATAGCTTGAGCTGTTAAAGGATTATGATTGTGAAATCCTATACCACCCGGGTAAGGTAAATGTAGTTGCCAATGCATTGAGTAGGAAGCATCTCGAGTTGGTGTCATTCATGTTGGTCAGGGAACATGAGTTGTTGGAACAGTTCATGACCTCAGTTTAGATATGACTCTACCTGACGCTGATAGTGGATTTATGATAGCTAGCCTGCAGTTGGAACTGAATCTGGTAGATCGAATTCGACAGGCTCAACGAGTTGATCAGCAGTTCAGTGAAATTATTGGGTAGATATAGAGGGGTACAGAGATGGACTTTGAGTTTAGTTCAGATGGATTGTTGAGGTTCAGAGGTAGGATATGTGTTCCTAATGATGTAGAGATCAGAAGGTTGATCTTGACAGAGGCTCACTCAACGAGGTATACGATACATCCAGAAAGTACCAAGATGTATCAAAACCTTCAAAAGGTTTATTGGTGGTCTGGGATGAAAAAGCACATTACTGAATATGTTGCTAAGTGTCTCATCTGTCAGTAGGTGAAGGTAGAGCATCAAAAGCCTGCAGGGTTATTGCAGCCTCTACCGATACTAACATAGAAGTGGGAGCATGTCACATAGATTTTGTGATGGGATTACCGAGAACCCGTAGAGGTCATGATGCCATATGGGTGATTGTGGATCGGTTGACGAAATCAGCCCATTTTCTAGCTATGAGAGCTACCGATACTCTAAGCCAATTAGCGAACTTGTATGTGCACGAGATAGTGAGGCTACATGGAATTCCAGTGAGCGTTGTTTCTGATAGGGATGGCCGCTTCACTTTCGACTTCTGGAAACATTTTCAAGAAGCGATGGGGACCCAACTGAGTTTTAGCACCGCGTTTCATCCTCAGATAGATGGTCAGTCAGAGAGGACTATACAGACCCTAGGGGATATGTTGAGAGCATGTGCATTGGATTTTGGAGGCTCTTGGGATGACCATTTACCACTCGCAGAGTTTGCTTATAATAACAGTTTTCATACGAGTATCAGGATGGCACCATATGAGGCATTGTATGGGCGCATATGTCGTTCCCCTATTGGATGGGAAGAGGATGGTGAGAGACAGATCTTTGCTCCTGACTTGGTTAGAGAAGCCTCTGAGGATGTCCAGTTGATTTGTGAGAGGTTAAGGACAACTCAGAGCAGACAAAAGAGCTATGCTGCCAAGAGATGGAGACCACTAGAATTTAATGTGGGTGAGTCAGTGTTTTTAAAGGTTTCTCCCTCGAAGGGAATTATGAGATTCGAGAAGAAGGGAAAGTTGAGCTCGCGATTTATAGGGCCATTTGAGATACTTGATAAGTGGGAGATAAGGCATATAGGTTGGCATTGCCACCAAAGTTGACGAGGGTACATAACGTCTTCCACGTATCCATATTACGGAAGTATCACCCGGACCCGATGTATGTGATAAGATATAAGCCATTGGAGCTCAATGACGCTATGAAATACGTTGAGAAGCCGATTCGGATATTGGACAGGAAAGAGAAGGTGTTGAGGACAAAGACAATTCCTTTGGTAAAAGTTCTTTGGCAACATCACACTATGGAAGAGGCCACATAGGAATTGGAAAGTTCGATGCGGGAGAAGTATCCCGAGTTGTTTACGGAATGATTGGTTCCAATTTGGAGGACCAAATTTTCTAAGTGGGGGAGAATGTTAGACCTTGTATAGGTTAAGCATTGTATATAAATATGTAAATGAAACCATAAGTATGGTGATATACTTGTACTGTGAAGTATATGTAATGTAAGTCCATAAGTTTAATGTACACACATGTAATAAGAGTTGTGATTGTACGTATAAGTTGCATTATGTATGAATATGAAGAAATGGACTTAAACATGTCAAGAATAGGAGTAGAATGGAAAATGAGTAGTGTGGTAAAATGGAAGGAAGATTGCATAAGTTGTACACTTCCATTTGGTTTATATCATATACCTTTGGTTATACAAGAATTTCACACAAGTTTTAATAGGTATAAAGTATGAATGATGCAATTTTCAAGATTTAAAGGTAACTAGATGAGAAAACGACTATGGCAGCAAATTAAAGTTGTTTTGGTGTAAGTACTTACAGAAAACTGCAGTAAAATCTGGAAATATGAAGGCCAGATCGATCTCATATGATGAGAGATCGATCTGGATGAGCTAAAATGCTCTTATTTTGAGCTATGGAACAGGACAAATCAATCTCCAATCGATCCAGATCGATCTACTAAACATTCTGTAAAATATAGATCGATCCTTAAATGAAACAGATCAATTTCCTTAGCTCTCGGGTTAAAGCAGATCGATCTCATCCCAAGCCAGATCGATCTCCTTAATGCTACCGCCTGAGACAGATTAATCTTCAGCCTTCGACAGATCGATCTCATTCCTTCAAATGTCATGAAAAAGATGGATTTTAAGAGGACCAGATCGATCTCCACCCAGGGCAGATCGATGTCACTTAGCTAAATATATAAATAAGAGCAGTTGGATCTGCAGATTTCGGGAAAACACTCTCACTCCACTATTTTCAATCTAAAACCTAGCTTTCTCATTCCTAAATCCACCCATTTTTAGTAGGATTTGAGGGAAAACTATTAGAGACAAAGTTGTTCACATTAAAGAGAAGAACAACATAATTGGGAGGCATTTTCCCCATTCGTTGGATTTAAGGAACAAGGTGCATTTCCATTGGAGTAAAGAGGAAATCAAGCTAGGTGAGTTTCTAATGCAAATACTCAAGTACATTTGTTCAGATATTGATGTGGGAAATGATTGGTATGCATAGAAATGGTATAAACTAGCTAGAGTAGAACAAATCTACCATGACCTAGAAATGGTCTACTGTAAGAAAGTGGAATGTACTGAGATTATTCATGAATGGGATATCTTGAGGTGATAATAGTATTATGGGTATGATTTTAAGTTGTTGTTAGTGAATAAATTGTGAGATTTACCTAGAAGGGGTAAAATGTGGAATAAGGCATTGGTAAAATGCATAAATGAATTATATTGACTAGTGAAGTCAAAATTTGAGTTAACAACATTAACTCAAGTGATTTGGATGAATGAATCACAGCTCCCAAGGATACACCGGAGCAAGGTGAGTTAAGAGTGCAAGAAGCTAAGAGGAAGAGAGAGTCGCACTCAAGTAAATTGAGGTAAGGGAATTTTGTGGACTCTTAGAGATATCTGTGCGCAATTTGGGCACTTAAATGTTTTGCTAGAGTGCATGTGATACTAGGAAATGATATTGGGTGATTGAAGGGTAAAGAGTTGGGTTTTGAGAAATGTACATGAAAACAAAGGCATAATGCTTTAGAAAATCATGTTTTATTACTTTTTAGCAAGTGATTGGCAGGTTGGCTAACATTTGAAATGAATTGCAAAAGAAATGAGCTGTTTTGGTTTATTAACCATACTTTACAAAGAATTGAGCCACCTACATGGTTTTCGTGAGAATAAAAGAGTGCTAAAGTACGACTCGCATGAGATTTGATGTGTTTTATACGCATGAGTGTTGGAGCTTAGCTCACACTAGTTTTCACATGGATTTTATACTGGTTTTGGCATGGTGTTTAGAGCATAGCTCGCATTAGATGCCCACTTTATTTGTTGTCGTGCTTGGAGCTTTAGCCAAACTTGGTGTCGCATCGATTAAATAGGCTCGCATGTGCATTTTGAGAATTTGACATGTTGATAGCCGTGTTAGGAGCTTCGGGTCGACAAGACGTTGTACCGATTAAATAGGCTCACACGTGCGTTTTGAGATTTAGCGTGATATGATATGTTGATTGGGTCCACGGAGTACGATGTACTATGCAGGTAGCATGGAGTACGTTGTACCGTGTTGAGATTGTGATATGCCATCTTCGAACGATGATTGTTCTGCTATGGACCGACGGGTTGGACAGACCACCTCCCGTGCGGAAACAGATAGTGGTAATACCCCGCACACCTGATCCGTGTAGTCGGTATCACAGGATATGGCCATAGTCCTAGAGGATATTTCCCTTATTGTATTGCCTATCTCACATGTCTATTGCTTTGTGAATAAATCCATGTTTGAAATGATTTGTGGGTCAGGACAGTCCGAGGGAGGGGCTGAGTCTTGATAAGTGTTGGATTGTTTTGAGATGTCTGTTTGTTAATGGTTTTAAAGTGCATGTACGCATAATGTGTTTTCCATGCCTTATTTGTGAAATATACATGATAGATATTCCATGCTTTGAATTGAATTGTGTACTGAATTTTAATAGCATGAATGCTTTACATACCATTAACACAAGCATGAACTCATTTTGAGAAAATGATGAAATGTATGCTTTGAGCATGGCATCATGATCACGTAGATAGTGCAGTATCTACATGTTCGCATGATTGCCTTACTGAGCGTGTGGTTTGCTCACCCCCTATTTTCCCCCTCTCTACAGAGATTTGAGTATAGATTGAGAGCGACTGGAGGCGTTCCCTTTTGGTATCTGTTGCATCCCATCGCATAAGGTATACACACTGATGAGATTTTGGTATCTAAACTTTTCGTAGCACAGTGGCATTTTGTATGTAACTATTGGGGATATAAAGCAATCTAAACACATGTAAACAACGACTCAGATTTATTTATACAAGTGTTTACTTATAATTAATAAGAAATTTGAATTGGTATGGTGGAATGAGATAAACATTAACACACAACCCAACTGGTGAGAGTGTAGCTGTCCACGATCGAGGTAAGGATGGATAATAAACAATGAATGAAAATGCGAAAATTTTGTATGTATTTTGGTAAGTTGAGGGTCGTGACATACTACCCCAATTTGCATCCTACATGGTTCGAACCCAAGACCTTAAAGTCTTTGTTCTTACACACATGATACTAATTATTCCAATTAAATGCATATTTAATGATTTGATGTTGTTTTGGGCAGCTCGGGAATCTGACATGTAGATCAAGACGATTTTAAAACCCGATAATATTGAGCTGTACCATGGCAAATGAGGTAAGGGATGTGGTCTGAGTAGTGTTAGCTTTCAAACACCCTATTTGAATTATGAAATCAGTTATGATGCCCAAAATGTCAAAAGAAAGACTTTCCAATTATGAAAAGCTATTTTTCTGTATAAACTAAAGAAAAGCCCTTTCTCCGAACACTCTGAGCATGTTTTTAGTATGTTTTCTGATGATTTTAAACATGTTTATGTTTTGAAAGATTGATATCTGATACGTATATAAGTATTTGGAAAAGATATGTATATGTGCTTAGATATTTGGAAAAACGTTTTATGTTATGAAAGTGATTTTTATATATGATTGTGAAAGCCACCTCTTGAATCCTACGGGAACAAAGTGCCACACAGAAGTCACATTTTATGAATGAGTTTTAAGCTATACGATTTTTTATTTAAACTTGATTTTATGAGCTTATGGGTTAGTAAACCCAAAAAAGAATTTCGAAAGTTTTGTTTTGAGACTTAAGCAATATGTAAATGTGGACATTTGTCATGCATAGCCCGTATGGAGTTTGGACCATCGTGGTGCATGCCTTTGGGCACTTGGGTACAATTAGTCCCTTGTGATGCATGTCAAACCACGTTGGGTATTTGTGCCACTCGGAGCATTTTGAATTGCCACTCTCTGTTTTAGATATATTTGTTTAGTGGCGTAGGGCATTGTATGACCCTAATCTAGTCTACAATCCCTCTTTACCAAGGCCATAGGTACCCTATATGTTAAATGATCATGACTTATGGTTAATACATATAAATGCCTAGTCTCTATGACTTGTTTGTCCGATTTGAAAGATAAATGATAAGCTCTGTATCTATTTCGATTTGAATTGGTTTTGGAAACTAAGTTATGGTATATGTTTATTTTGATTGCAAAGAAAAGTATCTCTTTGTTTGACCTTAAAGAAAGGTTTTCTGTTTGTTAGACTTTGAAAGAATGATCAGCTTCAGACTACATTTTTATCTGATTTAGTTTTCTGAAAGTAAGAATGCTTTTCAAGAATGTATATGAATATATTGATTATCTTACTAAGTATGGCATAAAGCCCACTATTTTCTGATATATACTTCTCACTGCTTTGATGCATTACTTACTGAGCTTCAAGAGCTCATCCCCCTTTTCTTTCCCCCTTTCAGAGTATTTTCATTGATCGCATCTACACTTAAGCATAGCGGTCGTGGACGAGCGAACCCAACCCTCTTTTGGATTGCTTTTGAATAAGCAAGGTATATTATACTTACTTTCCAGACATTATGTAATGCATAGACAGTTATTGTGAAGGATAATTTTGGGATGTAAGTTCGGTGTAAATGTTGATGAACAGAGTTGTAACTACGAAATTTAATGATATGTATGTAACTTGATATTGTTGAGTATTGCTATGATTATGAGATGTGTTGATGATTAAGAAAAGAGATTAAAAGCAACTGGATTGCGAATATAAACTGCGTTTACACTTATCAAGTGGGTAAAGACCAAAATATTCCGTTACACTGACGAAATTTTTATAAAAAAATTGGTTAAGTATTCGACACTGATAGAAATGTAACATAAGTAAAAGCTTAGAAAAGTTTAAATTAGCTCATTTTTTTCACGCTTCCGGGGCGTTACAGTTTACGTGGTATCAGAGCAAGTGTTGTTTAGTACTGTTAATGTCGTCTAGTATAGCTAGATTACATCCCAAATTGTCTATGAATGACTGGTTATAAAGTAAGTATATGTATAAGGTTATGACTAAAGTTTTTGTATACCTACAGATAAATCGATCACTGAAACTATGAGTGGTATGAGAAATCGCCCACGGAGACAAGCATAACCTCCTTTGCCACCCCCCTCAGCCTGAGAGCCCTACTGATAGAATAAGGATGCTCGAAGAAACCGTACAAGGTATGAAGGAAGGATTAGCTGCTTTGACTGCTATAATTGCCTAGCAGTTCAGGGGAAATACTTCGTGTACTGATGCCACTCCTACACCTGCACCGAATCCTGCTCCCCCACCACAGGACCCTCCGACTGCCCCGTACCTCAGCCTACAGTCTCATAGCCTAGGGATGAAAGAGACACCCAGAGGCTATGAGACTTTCTGAGAATGAGTCCCCCAGAGTTTACAGGAGTAAAAGACCCGATAAATGCTGAGGAATGGTTATTGGACCTAGAGTCAAGTGTTTCGATATCTGGCATGTCCAAAGGCAGAAAGGGTAATAATGGTTAGCTATATGTTGAGAGGTCAAGCAAAGTATTAGTGGAGGACGACTTAGACAGTTATGGCTGACAACCCATTAGATATCACATGGGATGTATTTCTCGACGCATTCAAGGCCCAATACATCCCGCCTACAGCACATAAGAGAATGCAAACAAAATTTTTGAATTTGGTTCAAGGCAGTTTGACTGTAGATGAGTACGAGAATAGATTCACTACCTTGATTAGGTATGATCCAGACACAGTACGAAACCCTGCACGTTGAATTGAAAGGTTTATGACAGGATTGAGATCAGGGATCCGACATAGATTGCTAGGATTACGGGACATAGACTATAAAGATGCCCTATGACGGGCTCAAGAAATTGAAAAGGGCTTGGAGGTGACACAAGCTGAACATGAGTACAAAGATAAGAGTCAGGATAAGAGAAAGAGAATTCAGACATCTCGATTTGAAGTTGAAGAGGTCAGCCGAAGAGGCAAAGAGTGGAGGAAGTTTAGTTAGGGGTTGAAAAGCTCAAGATCCCTGTAGTTAGTGTTGATGTAGCCCGTGGTTTTGGCACCGAGGTACATAAGTGCAAGAATTATGGCATACCACATCCTGGACCTTGCCGTTGGCTTACAGGTGCTTGTTTTGGATGTGGTGAAGTTAGGCATCAAATTAAAGACTGCCCACAGATGAGAATTCATGCACCTCGGGAAGAGCTACGACTGTCAAAAAGGGTAAGAGACTCATTTCACAAGGACATGTGCGAGCTATAGAATGGGAAATAGCTGACACCTCCTCTGATACTATTAAAGTTACATTTATGATTTGTAATTGCTACGCACATGTATTGTTTGATTCAGGAGCCACTCAGTCCTTTATCTCCCTATAGTTTTCACAAAAACTACACCTAGAACCAAAACCTTTGGATCATATGTTACGTATCAGCACACCCATACACGAATCACAGTTGACTAATATGGTGTGTAAAGATTGTGAGATTAAGGTAGGAGGTAGGAAGTTGTTAGAGATCTAATTTTGTTAAATATGTCAGTTTTGATGTAATCTTAGACGTGGATTGGTTAGCTACCAACCGTGTAAGTCTAGACTGCTACAATAAGACCGTAACCTTCTCCTTACTTGAAAAGTTAATGTATGTTTTATAAATGAGCAATAAAGTGCATGGTATTAAATTCTATGTGATTATAAGTGTTAAAAGTGTTTGAAAATTTCTAATTGTATAATTATTATGAAGGTTATGTTGTTTTAATTTTTGATAATAGTCGGGAACCACCAAATATCTAAGATGTTCCAATTGTGTGTGAGTTTCCCGATGTATTTTAGGATGAATTGCCGCTGTTACCACCAGAGAGAAGTGGAATTTGCAATTGATCTAGTACCTGACACTCCACTTATCTCCAAGCCAACTTATCGAATGACGTTGGTTGAACTAGAAGAATTGAAGAAGCAGTTGCAAGAACTACTCAATAAGGGATTTGTTAGGCCAAGTGCAACTCCGTGGGGTGCTCCAGTATTGTTTGTCATGAAGAAAGATGGTAGTCTCTACCTATGTATTGATTATAGGCTGCTGAATAAGGCAACGATAAAGAACAAGAACCCTATGCAAAGAATAGATGATTTATTGGATAAACTAAGAGGGGCTTCAATTTTCTCTAAGATAGACTTAAGATCAGGTTACATCAGTTGAGGATTAAGGAAGCTAACGTACCGAAGACAACTTTTTGAACCCGATATGGGCACTTCGAGTTCTTAGTAATGCCTTTTGGACTGACTAATGCCCCTGCTACATTTATGAACCTGATGAATTATGTTTTCAATAAATTTTTAGACAAGTTTGTAATTGTGTTCATTTATGATATTTTGATATATTCTAGGTCCCGAGAGGAGCATGAGTAGCATTTGAGGATAGTACTTCATACTCTTCGTGAGAAGAATCTGTATGAAAAATTCAGTAAGTGTGCTCTCTGGTTGGAACAGATTGCCTTCCTCGGACATATTATATCAAAGATGGGGAATCTGTGGATCCGTCTAAGGTGGATGCAATGCTGAAATGGGAAAGACTGGGGACAATGACGAAGATTCGAAGTTTCCTGGGTTTGATAGGGTACTATCAAAGGTTATCGAAAGATTTTCCTGGATTGCGCTCTACTGACTAAATTGACTCGCAAGGATGTCCCATTTAAATGGTCTGAACAATGTGAGCAGAGCTTCCAAGAGCTCAAGTGCTAGTTGACCGCAGTACTAGTCTTAATCATTCCAAGTGGTTCAGGAGGATTCACAGTGTATAGTGATACCTCCTACTAAGGTTTGGGCTGCGTGTTGATGCAGAATGGTCGAGTGGTCACTTATGATTCCCGCCAGCTAAAGGACTATGAGCGTAATTCTCCCACTCATGACTTAGAGTTGGCCGCAGTGATTTTTGCACTAAAGATATGGCGGCACTACTTATATGGCAAAAGATTTCAAATTTACACTGACCATAAGAGTTTTAAGTACATATTTGATTAGTAGGAGCTTAATATGAGACAGCGGAGATGGATAAAGCTTCTAAAGGATTATGACTATGAGATTTTGTACCATCCGGGCAAAGTGAATGTGGTAGCTGATGCCTTTAGTAGAAAGGGTATGGTGCCCTACATGATGATTAAAGAATGAGATTTATTGGGACAGTTCGCTGAGCTTAGAATCAGTTTTGAGGAGATTGAGGATAGATTTATGGCTAGCCTATAGATTGAGCCCAGTATATTGGATCAGGTCAGATCAGGGCAGAGGAATGATTAGAGCTATTGGATATGGCTATCCAAGTTGAAGAGAGATCGCAGTCAAACTTCTCAGTCAGTGATGATGGATTATTGAGGTTCCGAGGCCGTATTTGTGAGACCTCATATAGGTTTAGCCTTGTACATATGTAAATGAATTCATGAAGTATCGTAATGTACTAGTAATGTACTAGTAATGTAAAGTATATGTGATGCAAGTCCATAAGTTGAATGTACACACTTGTAATGAGAGTTGGCGATTGTACGTACGAGTTACATTATGTATGAATATGAAGAAATAGACTTAAACATGTGATGAATGTAGTGGAATGTAAAAATGAGTAATGTAGTAAAATGGAAGGAAGATTGCATAAGTTATGCACTTCCGTTTAGTTATATATTGTATATATATGGTCATGTAAGGATTACACACAAGTTTTAATGGGTACAAAGTGTAAATGGATGCCATTTTCAAGTCTCAAAGATGATTGGATGAGAAAATGACTATGGTAACAAATTTAAGATGTTTTGAATGAAGTTGCTACAGAAAACTGCAGTAAAATCTGGAAATATGAATGACAGATCGATCTCATGGGATGAGAGATCGATCTGGAAGAGCCAAAATGAATTTATTTTGAGCTATGGAGCAGGACAGATCGATCTCCAATGGAGCCAGATCGATCTGCTAAGCATTCTGTAATGAGGGGATCGATTTTAAGATAAATAGATTGATCTCCTTAGCTCTTTGCTTGAGACAGATCGATCTTAAGACTCAACAGATCGATCTCCTTAAGGGTTCTATAAATAGTAGATCGATCTCTTACGAGAGACAGATCGATCTCCAAGAGGAAAATTGGCCTTCGACAGATCGATCTCATAATGGAAGAAGATCGATCTGGGAGTGGTTATGTTAGGTGAAAAGGACTACCAAACGTACAGAGATCAATTTCTACAAGGACCAGATCGATCTCATAAGCCTGCATCTATAAAAAGAGCACGAGATTGAGATGAAAACTCAGAACTCTTCCTCACCAAACCTTACCTGCCATTTTCTCTCAAAATCCAAGCTTTCTCACTCTAGAAATCACCACATTCCAGTCAGTTTTGGAAAAAACTCAAGTAGGGAAAGTTATTCCTTAGAGCAAGGAGAACAACATATCCAAAAATCAGACATTGGTGTGGATAAGAGAAAGAGTTGTAGCTACCACAAGTTTGACTAAGAAAAAGAGGTAAGTTCTTCAACCCTCAAGCTTTAAATAAGGATTCTAGACATTTTATGGGCTGAATGGTATGCAAAATGTTGATAAGAGTGATTTGTAGTGATGAGTGAGTAATGTTAAGAGAAATTTAAGAAGAGGGAAATTTATGGAAAGCTTGAGAAATAGTTTAATGAGATAAGTGATATAATGGAAAAGTGATATATGATTTAAAGGCTTGAAAGGTATAAATGGGAGAATAATTGACAATGAGGATATTTGGGAGAAAGAAAAGTAATGACTTAATGGTTATGTGTGTAGATTGGAAGAATGTGGAACACGACTAGCCCGGATCACAAATGGAGCATACGTGACAAAGGGAATACACGTACGATTCGAGGTAAGGGACTGTGTGTTAGCTATAGAGATGTTCATACGTATTTTACAAAAATTTTGTAGATATATTACTAGAATTAGTACGATACTGCGATTCTATGAAATGATATGGAGCATGAAATGTACTATGATATATATGTATTGAGAAATGGGATGGGGTAAGGAAATAGCATGATATGCATGTTTTCAATGTTTTTCTCAATTTTGTATTGATATTGGGGATTGAGAAATGATGATGATACGTTGGCTAATTTTTACATGTTTTAGCGTGGAGAGGCAAGCTGCATAAATAAACATGTTTTTAGTTTTTTTTTTTAAATAGAGAAAATAGCCACCTATCGGATTTGAGATGAGATTTGGTGTTGGAGCTCTAGCTCACACCAATTTTAATAACTTTGACTATGTGCTAGAGTGTTAGCTTGCACATGTTTCTATGTTTCTGATGTGCCGTGCTGGAGTTTAACTCGTACGATGGTTTTACGAAAGTGTTGGAGCTTGGCTCGCACCTATTCTTACTAAGTTGAGGTAAACTTGGGGGTTTGGGACCCAAGGGGATGCCAGCCGACGGCCTCGAAACGGGCTAGGCCTTATCAATAACTCCTACTGCGCTGGAGCCTTATGATGACTGTGTCACACTGCTTGCTCACCTGGTATATGAGACATGGTTCAGGATGAAAAGTCCATCAGAGTTGGAGTATGGGCTTGGGTCCACGGGCGTACGTATTACTGTGTAGTTGTCCATTGGTATACTATGTACCGTGCTGGGTGCACGTGAGTACGAGTATCGTGTAGATGACACATGGCGTACCTTATACCGTGAGTATATTAGGAGATGAGGTTGATTGAGATGAGCCGAAGGGTAGGACTGACCCATCCACCTTCAGACGAAGTGATGCCCTGTGCACACCTGATCAGTGAGGCCTAGGATCGCTGACTCTGGCCATATGTCGTGGATATTAGATTGTCAAAAAATTCCATGTCTGTCTCAAAGATTCAAGAAAACAGAGACAACTCATAAAAGAAAGAGATTTGAGGAAAAGAAATGATTGAGAAAGTAAAGAGATTTTGTGTTTTGATAAATCGCTATTTAAACACTTGTGTCGTGAGGGCATTGTTTTATGAATCATGTTTTAAAATGGAAGCATGGCATATATGATTTACATGAAAGTGCAAATGAGAAATGTATGTTTAAATGCATTTTCGTATAATATTTCCATTTATATAAAAAACATGGTCTCTGGTTTATACATGCATGGGCTGTGTAGGTAGTACGATATCTACCAGCTAGCATTCATTTCGTTACTGAGCTGTGGTTCGCTCACCCCACTATTTTTCCCTTCCAGAAATTGAGAAGTAGAGTAATGCGGTGATCTCTAGATCCTTTTTGTGTTGGACAGCTCCTACCAATTGCAAAGGTATAATATTTGTATACACAAGAGTATTTTGTATCTATTATCTTGTATCGCACAGTTGTACATTGAAAATGTAACAGTTTTATGGGGATGTTATGTAAAGTTATTAATATTCAATTCATCTTGTATATTTACGTACACACCTGGAGTGTGGATTAAATCTTAAATATTTTCGCTGTAAATTTTTGGAACTTTAGTAATTGCATTGCCTCACAGCCCAACCGTAGTAGAGTAAGTATGGATAAAAGACACCTGGAAGTGGGGTGTGACATATTTGGTATCAGAGCGTGGTTGGTCTGATGTGAGTTGATGTTTAGGACTAAGAAAACATACCTCCCTAAGTTACTGTGCAATATTTAGATACAAATGTGTATACGGAGCTAGTAGTAAATTAAGAGTTTGTTATAAATGCAGGAAGTTATCAGGCTAGTGAGTCATACCTGAGAGACACCGCAAGAGGGGAGAGAGCTGAGAGGTTAAGGGCGGAATGACAGGATTGAGAGTCACAATAGATCGTCCTCTAGTCATGAGCCCCAGAAACAGATAGAGGCTTTCGATCTTCGGATAGCCCGATTAGAGGAAGATATGCTTACGATGATGACCATGATGGGTCAGATCATGGCTAGGTTTGAGGTCACACCTAGTACTACAGGACAGGCTGCACCGAATCCCTCAGCAGCGGCACCTGAACCTAAGAATGTTGCACTTACATAATCTAAACCGGTTAGGCCACGAGATCCCCATATTCGACCAGTACCTCCTCCAGTAGCCCCACAATAGTATGATGATGATGAATTGGGGTATGGATATTATTGTGATATGGAGAGGTTGAGGCATTTCATTGATTTCAAGCCTCCTTATTTTAGTGGAGTAAAGGATCTGGCAGTGGCTGAGGATTGGATTAGTCAGATGGAGAAGTTGTTTGACTTCTGTAGATGTTCGGCTATAAAGAGAGTAGCACTTGCGGCCTTTGTACTGAGAGGTGAAGCAGAGCACTGGTGGAAGTCCACCAAGCCTATGTTGAGAGTTCAGGGCATGGCTATCACGTGGGATATGTTTTTGGGTCCTTTCAGAGAGCAATACATCCTAGATACCGCTCGACGTAGGTTGTAGATGGAATTTCTGAATCTGACTCAAGGGAATCGAACAATTGATGAGTACGAGTCACGATTCACTTCACTAGGCAGATATGATCTGGATTCGATCAGGCTGTGGTCTTGGAGAGCACTTATACTATCTCTGAACCTCTGTAAGTCATCATCACTCACTGTGAACTATGTCACTATACTCTTCTGAATCTTACCCACACTATCGACACCATGTCGATCATCACGCTAAGCCTGGCAAATCTGGTCACTCAAATCTGGTTCTAACCTCAAGCTAGCTGTCACAAAATCACCATCATCATCAGAAGGGATCACATCACTACTGAGGCTCACAACTGCTCTAGCAGCTCACGCTCCCTGACCATCATATGTAATACCATCCTGAGGCTCTTTCTGTTCAAGGTATCAGCCATTACATTAGCCTTTCTTGGCTGGTATAATGTTCATAATCATAATCCTTTAGAAGCTCTAACCCTCTAAGTTAGCATATCCGACTCTTTCTGTTAAAACAAATACTCAGGGCTTTTATGATCAATCCATACCTAAAATTTCTTACCATTTAAGTGGTGGCGCCATACTTTTAGTGTAAACGCTACTGCTGCCAACTCCAAATCATGGGTCGGATGGTTTCTCTCATGATCCTTGAACTATTTAGATCCATAAACGACTATCTTCCCATTTTACATCAATACACAACCCACTCATTATTTTGAGGTATCCATACACATTGAGAAACTCTTAAGTTGTTGGTTATGGTGAGAATAATTACGGTAGTCAATTTATTACTTCAATATACCAAAACTCACCGAAGCTACTTTTATACTTATCATCCTACTGATATACAATCTTTTTCAAATAAGATGTGTCAACTGAGCAGCCCATTTCGAGAAACTCTCAACAACCCGTCTATAAGACTGTTTCCTGTTGCTACTCATGCTCTTCCTTGGACTTCGAATACATCAAAATATCATCGCTAAAGATGACAACCAATCGGTCCAGTTAAGGTTTAAATACCTCATTGTAGTTGAGTTCCACTAAATATTTCAATCACCCATATCCTTGACCTATGTACGCATAAACGTATATGTCATTTCGAAATCGCTTCCATTCAAGATACTTATCCGCGTCATTTCCTTTTTCTTATATTAACGGCTTTTATAAAATTTTAATTTTTAAACCTTCATGATTAATCGAATTCTACCAGTAAAGGTACCCAAATTTTAAATGTATATATTACGACTGTCGATTTCAATTTATAGGTTATGTGTGCACTTCTATACGCTGTCAAGTCTTCAGGTAGGGAGATATTTTGAAATATCATTATTAACCCTCAAACTTGACCACATGGACTGGGTGTGGTTATATCCCCCATTATCCTTGGTCACAATTCATATTCACCACATATCGCTTAATCCAAATTACTTTACATATCAAAGATATTCTTACCTTGCATACGCCTCTTATTCCAATATATCTCGTATTTAGGATCTATCACATCTCGAAGCTTATCTCCCTTCATATATCACTTATAACAAACTCTTTCATTACTTATTAAAACTTACAATGCACCTTTCAGGGGTGAAAACATCACTATCTTAGGATAGCAATCTAAACATCATAGTTTGCAGCCGAATCAATCTATTCTTAAATATTACTACAAAATTATTCATATTATATTCAATAAAATCAGCTAACATATCCTTTTTCCCCTGCTTTCAACTTATAATCCCTATACCCATATTCAGTTAGTGATAATCATCTAACCATCATCATCTTGCCTAAGGGTACAGGCTTCACATCTTTCCCTAGCTTATAAGCAACTGAAGGCGGTATGAATAAATATGTGGCACTAGGATCAATTAAAATAATTACTTCATTATTTACAACCAGTCTGGTATCTTCCACCACATCTGATGAAACATCCGTGACGTCCTAGTCCAAGGCATACACTCACCCTTGTCCAACATCTTATTTTCGTGGTAACTACCACACATCCAACATTGTTTACACTGTTACACTGCTACAGAGCAGGTTGGGGTCCTTCAATCACAATGCCCCTCAAAAGTGCTGAAATTGGATACAATGTGGCCTTACCAATCATCTTACCTCGTGACTCATCAGATCTAAGCTTTTACCAAACTACCTTTTTCCCATTCTGACATCTCTGTCATTCTCTATTCTCTTTTTATCTCAATTTCGGCCCTTACTACCTTTCCCAATCTCAGAGGCATGCAACTCATGATCTTATTCACACAACTATAGTTTACGCACTACCTCAGCATAGGTAGTGATATCTAATGGGGCCTATCAGACTCTAATTGACAATCTAAGTCCTTCCATGAACTTTTAGACATTTCGACTCTCACTCTTCATAGTATCAGAGTCATATCTGGGCAGGTATATAAACTAAGATTCATACTCGTTAATCAACCAATTGCTCTGGGTCAGAGTAAAGAATTTTATCTAAAATTTCCTTTAGGCAGTGTCCTAGAGATTTTGTCACCGGAATACATCTAGAATTATGTTCTCATGTCAAATCTGGATGTCTAACACTTAAGGTGGGTCGAGTGGACTTCCACCAATGCTCTGAATCGCCCTTAAATCTCATACATACTCTGAGCAATTAGCTCTCAAAATATTCACCACACTCCGTTCCAACCTCGCGAAGCGTGTCTCAATACTGTCTGGTCTCTCTGTCGGACTCTGTCCGATCTCTTTGTCAGACTCTGTTCAATCTCTCTGTCGGACTCTGTGGGGCATGCTCAACATCAGCCTCCACCTCAATCTCATCTTGAGTCTCATGTGGCGACTCAGTACGACTCTCAAGCCTACCTCTATGGCCTTGAGCTCGTGTACTTGCCCCTCTACCATAGCGGCTATCAGTTAATGAGTCTATTCTTGCATTTAAAAATCAAATTCTTAGCCACACTTCCATCTCGATATACACAATTGTATCTAAACAATGCAAAGTACAGGGGGATGTAAACTTTCTTAACCACTAACACCGATACATATCAGGCTAACTTAAGTTCTGATACCAAAAATTGTCACGACCCAAATTACCTAAAAATCAGAGTAAATTTTTCGCTTTTCGATTATTATTTAATTCTTACCTTTCATTCATCGTGATAATCTTACCAAACAGTTGGGCTAGGATTCGGTGTTAGTCACCTCTCACCTATTTACTATTCCATTTCTATAATCACATTCACATATCAGAGTTTACTACCTTTTGAATTTAGCTAAACACATACACAATGTTATTTATAACTCTACATCCTTGACATCATATCTATTTACAGTATCGTGCATTACATATTTAGATACAAAATTATACAAATGTGTATACCTGTCTCTCGATAGGAAGCAGCGGATACCAAGATTGCAAATCCGTAGTCACTAACAAACTACTGCGAGTGCTATGAGAAGATGGGAAAATAAGGGGGTGAGCAAACAACACTCTCAATAAAGCAATTATGCAAGTAAGTAGATAGCTCCACTATCTACATGCTCATAATGTCATGCCCTTAAAATCCATTTCTTTTCATTAAAATCTCCAACACAAAATCATGCATATATCCATGACATAGTTTATCAAAACTATTTGTGCATATAGAAAGCATGTAATTCATGCATCAATAGCATTTTATGTGATATCCTTAAATCATAATTAACATGAAGTAAATCAAGATCATGCATTCTTTCATGTCATGTAAGACAAATCATGAATTTGAAATGAAAGCAGGGAAAACATCATCATGTTACTGTATTCAAATCATTTCATTAAAACTGCAGTATAAACTAACCCTTCCGGGTCAATCATCTCATAAAACAATTCATTAAAATTCATTTTAAAACTTTGGTTATAAAACCACCCTTCTTTCAGGCTCACATATCATAAAATCCTCTAAAATATATATTAGCATAGTAAAAAATCATAAAATTCGGGGCCTGACCCCTCCCTCGGGTCTACCCTGGTCTATCGAGACCACAAGTTATATCATGTGAGATAAGTAGGTGACTATATCAGTAACAACAAGGACTATGGCCATAACCTAGTGATCCCTAGCAACACGGTACCTAGTGTGCGGGGTATCGCACCTGAAACGGGAGGTGGGTCGGTCCTACTTGCCAGAACAGCATAACATCAGGATTGCGAGGCAAGACTTGCTGCCTCGTGGCTAATGCCACTCCGCTCCAACAATCTCCATGGTATAGCATACTCTGCGTGACATACATGGTACAACATACTCCGTGAACCCAAGCTCAGTTAGGGGTGCCTGCAATAGGTCTTATCCACCCATACCATCTCTGTCTCAGTATGTACGTTTGAGCATATCATCTCACTGTGACACACAGTCTACAGGAGGCTCCAACACGGCTATATGCATGTCATATAAATCCATGTACGAGCGAAGCTCAAGCACCGCTCCATGACTATTCATGATATCTAAAAATCTCGTGCGAGCGAAGCTCTAGCATGGTGTCAAAAAAATCAGTAAAATTTGTGTACGAGTAGCACTCCTGTACGACTTAAAAATGAATGAGTTATAAATCCATATAAAATCACATGCGAACGAGCTCCAGCACGGTGTTATGCATCAATAAATCAAATCTCATGTGAGTTACACTCCAGCACGGCTTTATGCATAAATAAATCAAATCTCGTGCGAGTTACACTCCAGCACGGCTTTTATGCAATTATCATATCAAAACAGGATGTGAGCTAAGCTCCAACACCTCTCATGCATGTCAAATCATTAAAACTAATGCGAGCAATCGCTCCAGCACCTTTTTATGCATATCAGGTCAAAACATGTCAAAACAGAGTGCGAGCTAGGCTCCAGCACTTCTCATGCATTTCACAAGAATAAAAATCAGTGCGAGCAACCGCTCTAGCACATTTCATGCATATGATGTCACACAAGTCGGTGCGAGCAACCACTCAAACACATTTTATGCTCACTCACAAACTCATATGTAGTGCCAGCTATGCGCTAGCACTATCTGTTTCCATATAAACTTGATAGTTGGCCTATTTTCCAAAGGATTTTCATTTAAATATAAATAACACTTATGTAGTGCTATCTTGTGAAATTTATGCAATTGCTGGCCAATCTATCGATTTACTTTGCTAAAAAACTAAGAAAATTCCTTAAATTAGAAAATTCCTTAAATCATACATTTCATGCATGTCATGCTTTCACCATCCTTAGGTGAACTTCCCTCAATAGGAGAAAAATAGACTTTTACCTATTTCGAGTCCTTAAAATCTTTAAACCATTTTTAGGACCTTTATACAATATCAGTGTATACATACATATTCAGTGTATACAAAAGCTATTTAAAGTACACGTAGCTACCTCTAGCTACTCACACAATTCCCTTACCTTATTTTTCTGTACAGTCTGACCTTTACTGATGTCTCATCATGCAGTTCGATTTGCTCTCAATCAAATCTCCGGAACTGCGTATAAATATACACCAGGACAAATACAATACAATTAATTGTATTTCATATTTTCTGGGCTTAATTTAAATCATTGGGCCCGTTTACCCATTTTGGGCCCGATTGTACCATAATGGGCCTTAATCGGTCGTAAGCCCATTTTTCACTTATTATTCACATTATCGAGGCCTATTGGGCTCATTGGGCCCATCAATATTTATTAAGCCTCGTTTTAAACTCTCGAATAGCTTATGAATTATTTACGGCAATTTATCCCAATTTCCAAAATATAATGCATTTAATGCAAAATTTAAATCCGTAATTTATGCGGTAAATTTTAACACGCATAACGATGTAAAATTATCGTAAATAAGGGTTACTTACCCGTGATTCCATGATAGTATGCAAATCGAGGCTGTCTCGAGCTCTCGGTTGACGCCAATTGTCGAGCTTCACAATTAAATATTTTTTTGGGTAAATTTTCAATCGGATATTAATCAAATTAAATATTTAAAAATTTAAATCGATCAGTTTCGACCGCTTACCGACTTACCCATAGCTCAATTGCATCATTGGAATTTTTTCCAATTTTTTTCTCTTTTTCTTTTTCCTTTTTCTTCCTTTCTTCCTTTTCTTTTTTTGGCTGAACCGGTTCGATCCAGTTCAACCCGATTCAGGCCGGTTTGGTCTAATCGATTCAGTCTGGTTCAGTCGGTTCAATACTTCGTCGGCTGGTTCTCCGTCAGCTTCTGTCGCCAGTAGCTCCGCAAGATCGTCAGGAGCTCGGATCTGGTCTCGATTTCGCTCGAGGTGGCAGGAAAGTGGCCGGTCCGGCTCTTCTCCTTTCCGACATCGGTGCTAGTTATTTTTGCCTCCATTGTCGACGTTGGCCGCCGTTATACCGACTGTTTTCGCCACCACTTGACTTGGCAGCACGTGGGGAACCTTTGGGGGTCGGTGGCTGGGGCTGAATCGGCGTCAACGCCGGCGAAAGTCCCTTTCTTCCTCGCGACTTCCACTCGCCGATTTCGGGTTTCCCGATGGCTGTGGGATCGCGTCGCGGTTGCCAGTGGTCACGCCGGTGTCGGGCTTCCTTGGTCGACCCTCACCGGCCCCTCAATCCCGTCAGTGGCACACCGGTGAGCTCCCTCGTTCGGTTTTCGATTTCTCCTTCAGAAAATCGCGTTTCGCGATTTTCGATTTTCCTTTTTTTAAAATTTTATTTATTTATTTATAATTTATTTTTAATATTATTTTAATCCATTAAAATATTATTAAAATCCCAAATTTTTTTTAAAAATTTTTATTTTATTCATTTAATCAATAAATGAATTTTTCGGTATTATTTCGTCTTTTCGGTATAATTTTTATTTATTTTCGGGATAATTTCTCGATGTAAAAATTCTGGTTTATTCCAATAAATTCATATCTTGATCAATTTAACCCGAAATTTATTTATTTCTTCGTTATTAATCAAGATTTCTCAATCCCACATTTTTAATTAAATTTTCTTCTCATGATAAATACCAAATTTTGATCTTTTGACCGTTTTACCCTTGCACGTGTTCGGGAATACCATTTCAATCCTTTTGCATTTTTCATTTCGTGTTTTAATTAAAATCGGGTCTTACAATCTCACCCACTTGAGAAATTTTGTCCTCCAAATTAGAACCAAGTTAAAAGGGTCCATAAACAACTTCGAGTACGTCTATTGCATCATACTCTTTAATTGTCATGTGACTTTTTCCAGAGTGTAATATTACCAAAGGACTTTGACTAGAGAGATCATCTTAAACCTCAACACCTTCTCTTTCCGTTTAATACTCGAATCGATTTCATACGTTATACTTTCATTGAGCTAAACTATTGGAGCTCATATCCGATCACATATGCTGGGTCCAGATAGTATTTTCGAAGCATCGAAAGATGGGACACATTGTGAATGCCTGCCTATTCAAGTGGTAACGCCAACCTACAGACCTTATCTCTCACTTTGTCCAATCTCTCAAAGGATTTAATCTAACGAAACTCTATTTGCCTTCTTTTCGAATCTCGTTATGTCCTTAGGGCATGTAACTTCCAACAATACTAATTCACCCTCGGTGAATTCCAATGGTTTTTTGTCTCTTATCAGCATAACTTTTCTATCTGCTCTGAGGTGTTCTTAATGTCTCATAAATCAACTGAACATCCTCAGAGGTTTATCTTACTAATCCAAAAATAATTCTCTATCTGTCACCCACTTCTTCTTATCCAAGTCGGGAAACAACTCCCTAAGGCCATACAATGCCTCATATAATGTCATCCCGATACTCAAGTGACAACTGTCATTATTGGCAAATTTGATTAGTAACAACTGATCATCCCAGGAGCTTATAAAATCAATGGCACACCCTCTCATCATATCCTCCAAAACCTGTACAGTCCTCTCTGATTGACCATCTGTCTGAGGACGAAAAGTTATGCTAGCACTCAATCGGGTTCCCATAGCTTCCTGAAAAATATTCCCAGAAATGGGAAGTGAAGCGGGAATCCCTATCTGATATCATGCTCACTGGAACGCTACATAATATTCCACAATTTTTCGTAGACATAAATTCGCCTACACACTTAGAGTATCTAGGGATTTCATAACTAGAAGGTGGGTAAACTAAATCAATCTATCGACTATCACCCAGATAGCCTCGTGATTCATTCAGGTCCTCTATAACCCATCACAATATTCATGGTAACTTGCTCCCATTTTCGTGTCGATATAGGTAGAGGCTGCAAGAATCCTGCAGACTTCTTTTGCTCTGCCCTAATCTGCTAACATACAAGACACTTTGCAATGTCTTTTTTCAGACCTGACCACCAATACCCTTTTCAAAGATTTTGATATATTTATTACTTCCTGGATGCACTGTATATCCCGAAGAGTGAGCTTCTGACAATAACACTATCTCAGCAACTGTAGTCATGGAGAACACTTATACTTTCTCTGAACCTTTGTAAGTCATCATCAATCACTGTAAACTCTATCACTATACCCTTCTGAATCTGACCCATACTATCGACACCATGTCGATCATCACGCTAAGCCTGGCAAATTCGGTTACTCAAATTTGGTTCTAACCTCAGGCTAGCTGTCACAAAATCACCGTCATCATCAGAAGGGATCACATCACTACTGAGGCTCACAACTGCTCTAGTAGCTCACGCTCCCTGACCATCATATGTAATACCATCCCGAGATTCTTTTTGTTCAAGGCATCAGCCATTACATTAGCCTTTCCTGGGTGGTACAATGTTCACAATCATAATTCTTCAGAAGCTCTAACCCTCTAAGTTAGCATATTCGACTCTTTCTGTTAAAACAGATACTCGAGGCTTTTATGATCAGTGCATACTTGAAATTTCTTACCATTTAAGTGGTGGCGCCATACTTTTAGTGTAAACACTACTGCTGTCAACTCTAAATCATGGGTCGGATAGTTTCTCTCATGATCCTTGAACTATTTGGATCCATAAACGACTATCTTCCCATTTTACATCAATACACAGCCCACTCATTATTTTGAGGTATCCATACACATGAGAAACTCTTGAGTTGTTGGTTATGGTGAGAATAATTACGGTAGTCAATTTATTACTTCAATATACCAAAACTCACCGAAGCTACTTTTATACTTATCATACTATCGACATATAATCTTTTTCGAACAAGATGTGTCAACTGAGCAGCCCATTTCAAGAAACTCTCAACAACTTGTCTGTAAGACTGTTTCCTGTTGCTACTTATGCTCTTCCCTGGACTTCGAATACATCAAAATATCATCGCTAAAGATGACAACCAACCGGTCTAGTTAAGGTTTAAATACCTCATCATAGTTGAGTTCCACTAAATATTTCAATCACCCATATCCTTGACCTATGTACGCATAAACATATAATGTCATTTCAAAATCGCTTCCATTCAAGATACTTACCCGCCTCATTTCCTTTTTCTTATATTAACGGCTTTTATAAAATTTTAATTTTTAAACCTTCATGATTAATCAAATTCTACCAGTAAAGGTACCCAAATTTTAAATGTATATATTACGACTGTCAATTTCAATTTATAGGTTATGTGTGCGCTTCTAGACTCTGTCAAGTCTTCAGGTGGGGAGATATTTTGAAATACCTTTATTAACCCTCAGACTTGACCACATGGACTGGGTGTGGATATATTCCCCATTATCCTTGGTCACAATTCATATTCACCACATATCGCTTAATCCAAATTACTTTACATATCAAATATATTCTTACCTTGCATACGCCTCTTATTCCAATATATCTCGTATTTAGGATCTATCACACCTTAAAGCTTATCTCCTTTCATATATCACTTATAACAAACTCTTTCATTACTTGTTAAAACTTACAATGCACCTTTCAGGGGTGAAAATATCACTATCTTAGGATAGCAATCTAAACATCATAGTTTGCAGCCGAATCAATCTATTCTTAAATATTACTTCAAAATTATTCATATTCTATTGAATAAAATCGGTCGACATATCCTTTTCCCCCCGTTTTCAACTTATAATCCATATACCCATATTCAGTTAGTGATAATCATCTAACCATCATCATCTTGCCTAAGGGTACAAGCTTCACATCTTTCCCTAGCTTATAAGCAACTGAAGGCGGTATGAATAAATGCGTGGCACCAGGATCAATTAAAATAATTACTTCATTATTTACAACCAGTGTGGTGTCTTCCGCCATATCTGATGAAACATCTGTAGCGTCCTGGTCCCAGGCATACACTCGCCCTTGCCCAACATCTTATTTTCGTGGTAACTACAACACATCCAACACTGTTTACACTGTTACACTGCTACAGAGCAGGTCGGGGTCCTGCAATCACAATACCCCTCAAAAGTGCTAAAATTGGATACACTGAGGCCTTACCAATCATCTTACCCCGTGACTCATCAGCTCTAAGATTTTACCAAACAACCTTTTTCCCGTTCTGACATCTCTGTCATTCTCTATTCTCTTTTTATCTCAATTTCGGCCCTTACTACCTTTCCCAATCTCAGAGGCGTGCAACTCAAGATCTTATTCACACAACTGTAGTTTACGCACTGCCTCGGTATAGGTAGTGATATCTAATGGGGCCTATCAGACTCTAATTGACAATCTGAGCCCTTCCATTAACTTTCAAACATTTCGACTCTCACTGTTCATAATATCAGAGTCATATCTGGGCAGGTATATAAACTGAGATTCATACTTGTTAATCAACCAATTCCTCTAGGTCAGAGTAAAGAATTTTATCTGAAATTTTCTTTAAGTAGTGTCCAAGATATTTTGTCACCGGAATACATCTAGAATTATATTCTCATGTTAAATCTGGATGTCTAACTCTTAAGGTGGGTCGAGCGGACTTCCATCAATGCTCCGACTCGCCCTTAAATCTCATACATACTCTGAGCAATTAGCTCTCAAAATATTCTTCACACTTCGCTCCAACCTCGTGAAGCGTGTCTCAATACTGTTTGGTCTCTCTGTCGGACTCTGTCCAATCTCTCTGTCAGACTCTGTTCGATCTCTCTGTCGGACAATGTGGGAGCATGCTCAACATCAGCCTCCACTTCAATCTCATCTTGAGTCTCATGTGGCAACTCAGTACGACTCTCAGGCCTACCTCTACGCCTCGAGCTCATTTACTCACCCCTCTACCATAGCGGCTATCAGTTAATGAGTCTATTCTTGCATTTAAAAACCAAATTCTTAGTTGCACTTTCATCTTGATATACACAATTGTATCTAAACAATGCACAGTACATGGGGATGTAAACTTTCTTAACCACTAACATCGATAAATATCAGACCAACTTAAGCTCTGATACCAAAAACTATCACGACCCAAATTACCTAAAAATCAGAGTAAATTTTTCACTTTTCGATTATTATTTAATTCTTACCTTTCTCTTATCGTGACCATCTTACCGAACAGTTGGGCTATGATTCGGTGTTAGTCAGCTCTCACCTATTTACTATTCCATTTCCATAATCACATTCACATATTAGAGTTTACTATCTTTTGACTTTAACTAAACACATACATAATGTTATTTATAACTCTACATCCCCGACATCATATCTATTTACAGTACTGTGCATTACATATTTAGATATAAAACTATACAAATGTGTATACCTGTCTCTCGATGGGAAGCAGCGGATACCAAGATTGCAAATCCGTGGTCACTCACTAACTACTGCGAGTGCTCTGAAAAGATGGGAAAATAAGGGGGGGTGAGCAAACCACACGCTCAGTAAGGAAATTATGCAAGTAAGTAGATAGCTCCACTATCTACATGCTCATAATGCCATGCCCTTAAAATTCATTTCTTTTCGTTAAAATCTCCAGCACAAAATCATGCATATATCCATGACATAGCTTATCAAAACTATTTATGCATATAGAAAGCATGTAATTCATGCGTCAATAGCATTTTATGTGACATCCTTAAATCATAATTAGCATGAAGTAAATCAAGACATGCATTCTTTCATGTCCTGTAAGACAAATCATGAATTTGAAATGAAAGCATGAAAAACATCATCATACTACTGTATGCAAATCATTTCATTAAAACGGCAGTATAAACTAACCCTTTTCGGGTCAATCATCTCATAAAACAATTCATTAAAATTCATTATAAAATTTTGGTTATAAAACCACCCTTCTTTCAGGGTCACATATCATAAAATCCTCCAAAACATATATTAGCATTGTAGAAAATCATAAAATTTGGGGCCTGACCCCTCCCTCGGGTCTACCTTGGTCTATCGAGACCCCAAGTTATATCATGTGAGATAAGTAGATGACTATATCAGTAACAACAAGGACTATGGCCATAACCTAATGATCCCTGGCAACACGGTACCTAGTGTGTGGGGTATCACACCTGAAATGGGAGGTGGGTCGGTCCTACCCTCCAGAACAGCATAACATCAGGATTGCGATGGCAAAGCTTGCTGCCTCGTGGCTAATGCCACTCCACTCCAACAATCCCCACGGTACAGCATACTCCGCATGACACACATGGTACAACATACTCCGTGAACCCAAGCTCAGTCAAGGGTGCCTGCAATAGGTCTTATCCACTCATACCATCTCTGTCTCAATATGAACGTGTGAGCATATCATATCACTGTGACACACAATCTACAGGAGGCTCCAACACGGGTATATGCATGTCATATAAATCCATGTGCGAGCGAAGCTCTAGGACCACTCCATGCATATTCATGATATCTAAAAATCTCGTGCGAGTGAAGCTCTAGCACGGTGTCAAAAAAATTAATAAAATCTGCGTACGAGTAGCACTCTCGTACGACTTAAAAATGAATGAGTTATAAATCCATATAAAATCACGTACGAGCGAGCTCCAGCATGATGTTATGCATCAATAAATCAAATCTTGTGCGAGTTACACTCCAGCACGGCTTTATGCATAAATAAATCAAATCTCGTATGAGTTACACTCCAGCACGGCTTTTATACAATTATCATATCAAAACAGGATGCGAGCTAAGCTCCAGCACCTCTCATGCATGTGAAATCATTAAAACTAGTGCGAGCAATCGCTCTAGTACCTTTTTATGCATATCAGGTCAAAACAAGTCAATACATGTCAAAACAGTGTGCGAGCTAGGCTCCAGCACTTCTCATGCATTTCACAAGAATAAAAATCAGTGCGAGCAGCCGCTCTAGCACATTTCATGGATATGATGTCACACAAGTCGGTGCAAGCAACCGCTCAAACACATTTTATGCACACTCACAAACTCATATGTAGTGCGAGCTATGCACCAGCACTATCTTTTTTCATATAAACTTGATAGTTGGCCTATTTTCCAAAGGATTTTCATTTAAATATAAGTAACACTTACGTAGTGTTATCTTGTGAAATTTATGCAATTACTGGCCAATCTATCGATTTACTTTGCTAAAAAACCAAGAAAATTCCTTAAATCAAAAAATTCCTTAAATCATACATTTCATACATGTCATGCTTTCACCATCCTTAGGTGAACTTCCCTCAATAGGGAAAAAATAGACTTTTACCTATTTCGAGTCCTTAAAACCTTTAAACCATTTTTAGGACCTTTATACAATATCAGTGTATACAAAAGCTATTTAAAGTACGTGTAACTACCTCTAGCTACTCACACAATTCCCTTACCTCATTTTTCTGTACCGTCTGACCTTTACTGATGTCTCATCATGCAGTCCGATTTGCTCTTAATCAAATCTCTGAACTGCGTATAAATATACATTAGGTCAAATACAATACAATTAATTGTATTTCATATTTTCTGGGCTTAATTTAAATTATTGGGCCCGTTTACCCATATTGGGCCCGATTGTACTATAATGGGCCTTAATCGGCCTTAAGCCTATTTTTCACTTATTATTCACATTATCAAGGCCTATTGGGTTCATTGGGCCCATCAGTATTTATTGAGCCTCGTTCTAAACTCTCGAATAGCTTATGAATTATTTACGACAATTTATCCCAATTTTCAAAATATAATTCATTTAATGCGGAATTTAAATCCGCAATTTATGCGATAAATTTTAACACGTATAACGATGCAAAATTATCGTAAATAAAGGTTACTTACCCGTGATTCCATGATAGTATGCAAATCGAGGCTGTCTCG
Source organism: Firmiana major (assembly GCA_033439115.1). NCBI lineage: Eukaryota > Viridiplantae > Streptophyta > Magnoliopsida > Malvales > Malvaceae > Firmiana > Firmiana major. Next base: position 8,387,849 of record CM065912.1, read on the forward strand.
AGCTCTCGATTGACGCCAATTGTCGAGCTACAAAATTAAAAAAAATTTCGGGTAAATTTTCAGTCGGATATTAATCAAATTAAATATTTCAAAATTTAAATCGATCAATTTCGACCGCTTACCGACTTACCCATAGCTCGATTGCATCATTGGAATTTTTTCCAATTTTTTCATTTTTTTCTTTTTCCTTTTTCTTCCTTTTTTCCTTTTCTATTTTTTGCTGAACCGGTTTAGTCCGGTTCAACCCGGTTCAGACCGGTTCGATCTAGTCGGTTCAGTCCAGTTTGGCCAGTTCGATGCTTCGTCGGTCGGTTCTCCACCGACTTCCGTCGCCAGCAACTCTGCGGGATCGTCCGGAGCTCGGATCTAGTCTCAGTTTCGCCCGAGGTGGTCGAAAAGTGGTCGGTCCGGCTCTTCTCCTTTCCAACCTCGATGCTGGTTCTTTTTGCCACCATTGCCGGCGCTGGCCACCGTTCTACCAGCCGTTTCCACCACCACTCGGCTCGGCAGCACGTGGGGAACCTTCGGTGGTCGGTGGCTGGGGCTGAATCTTTGTCAACGTCGGTAAAAGTCCCTTTCTTCCTCACAGCTTCCACTCATCGGTTTCGGGTTTCCCGGTGGCTGGGGAAGCACGTCGCGGCTGTCGGTGGTCACGCGGGTGTCAGGCTTCCTTGGCCGACCCTCATCGGCCCCTCAGTCCCATCGGTGGCGAGCCGGTGAGCTCCCTCGTTTGGTTTTCAGTTTCTCCTTCAAAAAATCAAGTTTCACGATTTTCGATTTTCCTTTTTTAAAAATTTTATTTATTTATTTATAATTTATTTTTAATATTATTTTAATCCTTTAAAATATTATTAAAATCCCAAAAATATCTTAAAAATTCTTATTTTATTCATTTAATCAATAAATGAATTTCTCGGTATTATTTTATCTTTTCGATATAATTTTTGATTATTTTCGGGATAATTTCCCGATTTAAAAATTTTGGTTTATTCCAATAAATTCATATATTGATCAATTTAACCCAAAATTTAATTATTTCTTCGTTATTGATCAAGATTTCTCAATCTCACATTTTTAATTAAATTTTCTTGTCACGATAAATATCGAATTTTGGTCTTTTGATCGTTTTACCCTTTCACGTGTTCGGGAATACCATTTCAATCCATTTGCATTTTTCATTTTGTATTTTAATTAAAATCGGGTCTTACAAGAGGACCCCAACTGACTGCTGATTAGTGCAAAATATGGGACCAATATCATGGTGGTAGGCCCTGTCATCTTCAGGGTACACGATGCTTCAGATGTGGCAAGTTCGGACATTATGTAAAGAAATTTCCAAAGGCAGTTGAGGTAGTTCCACGGAGGGGTTAGGAGCCAGAGAGAGTTCCTACAGTTACACCTCCTGCAAGGAAGACAGCCACGGTTGAAGAAAAAGGGAAGTAAGTTGTGGGTCAAGGCAGGGTGCATACGATAGACCAGGCATCAGCTGATACCTCCTCTGAGGTGATAAAAGGTACAATCCTGATTTTTAATTTGGAAGCTACGGCTTTGTTTTATTCTGGTGCTACGCATTCTTTCATATCACCTACATATGTATCAAAGTTAATAGGACTTGTAGAACCCACACACTTAAATAGGACTTCGTTAATAAGTACTCCTATGAGAGTTAGCCAATTAGCTGAGCAAGTGTATAAAGATTGTAAAGTGAGGGTAGGAGATAAGAGTGCGACAGCCAACCTGATTTTGTTAAATATATATGATATTGATGTAATCTTGGGAATGGATTGGTTAGCTACCAATCATGCTGTCTTAGATTGCCACAATAAGTCTATTACGTTTTCTCTACCTGAGGAATGTGTTGCAAGATTTTAGAAAAGTAATAAAATCTTGAATTTTGTGACAAGTAAAGTACATCGATATCAAATGACATAAATGTTGTTTTGAAGGTTTTATTTCTTATGTGGTGGATTTGAACAAAGCACACCCAGACATGGATGACATTCCAATGGTTAGAGAATTACCTGATGTCTTTCTAGACGACCTACCAGGATTGCCACCAGATAGGGAAATGGAATTTGGTATCGACTTGATGCCTGGAACAGAGCCGATATCCAAGTCACCATATAAGATGGCCCTAGTGGAGCTAGAGGAGTTAAGGAAGCAGTTGCAAGATATGCTAGAAAAGGGATTTATAAGATCGAGCGTCTCACCATCAGGAGCTCCGGTATTATTTGTGAAGAAGAGAGATGGGAGCCTTAGGTTGTGTATTGACTATAGGATGTTGAGTAAGGCTACTATTAAAAATGAATATCCCTTGTCGTACATTGATGACTTATTGGATCAGCTTCGAGGAGCGCAGATCTTTTCCAAGATAGATCTGAGATATGGGTATCATCAATTGAAGATTCGGAAGGAGGATGTACCCAAGACAGCTTTTCGCACCCGCTATGGTCATTACGAATTCCTAGTAATGGCTTTTGGGTTGACGAATATGCCAACAGCTTTTATGGCTCTAAGGAATGAGATATTCAAGCTATACCTGGACCTGTTCGTGATCATTTTTATTGATGATATATTGGTGTATTCAAGGTCCAAGGAAGATCATGAGCAGCACTTAAGGATTGTTTTACAAACCCTCTAAGAGAGAAGGATGTATGCTAAACTGAGTAAATGTGATTTTTGGCTAAAGCATATTTCTTTTCTGGGCCATGTTGTATCGAATGATAGGATGTCAGTAGATCCATCCAAGATTGAGTCAATTGTACAGTGGGAACAGCCCAGGACAGTCACAGAGATCAGGAGCTTTCTGGGCTTGGCAGGTTACTACATGAGATTTGTAAAGGGTTTCCTAGATTGGTTGCTCTGTTGACACGTCTGACGAGAAAAGATGTGGAGTTTATATGGGATGAAGCATGTAAGAGGAGCTTTCAGGAACTCAAGCGCAGATTAACCACTGCGCCAGTTCTTATCATCCCTAATAGTTCAGGCAACTACTCTGTGTATACAGATGCTTCACATCAAGGATTGGGTTGTGTTTTGATGCAAGATGAAAGGGTAGTAGCTTATAGATCTCGACAGCTAAAAGAGCATGAGAAGAACTACCCCACTCATGATTTAGAGTTGGCGACCGTAGTATTTTCATTGAAAATATGGTTCCACTACTTGTATGGTGAGAGATTTCAGATCTTTACAGATCTCAAGAGTCTGAAGTATCTATTCTAACAGAATGAGTTAAATATGAGACAGAGAATGCGGTTAGAACTCCTCAAGGACTATGATTGTGAGATTTTGTACCACCCGGGGAAGGCGGATGTGGTTATCGATGCATTGAGTAGAAAATGTCTCGGGTTGGTATCACACATGATAGTTAGAGAACACGAGTTGCTAGAGCAATTCACGAACCTTAGTCTAGAGATGACCCTACCTGAGATTGGCAGCTATGGGATTATTGCTAGCTTGAGATTAGAACCGGAGTTGATTGAGAGAATCCGGTAAGCTCAGCAAAATGATCAATGGTCTATTGATGTGATTAGCCAAATCCAGAAGGGTAAGGGTATAAAATTTGTATTGAGTTCAGATGGAATACTAAGGTTCGGAAATAGAATATGTGTTCCTAAGGATTCGAAGCTGAGGAAGTTAATCTTATCAGAGGCTCACTCATCGAGATATACAGTACACCCATGCAGTAGTAAAATGTATCAAAATCTCTGGAAGGTGTATTGGTGGTCTGGAATGAAGAGAGACATAGCTGAGTATGTCGCTAGATGTCTCATTTGTCAGCAAGTAAAGGTTGAACATCAGAAACCAAAAGGATTATTACAACCTCTACCGATACCGACATGAGAGTGGGAGCACGTCACTATGGACTTTGTGATGGGGTTACCAAGAACCCGAAAGAACCATAATGCTATATGGGTGATAGTAGATCGATTAACAAAATCGACACACTTTTTAGCCATGAGATCTATAGATACTTTGAGTGCATTGGTGAGCTTGTATATACGGGAGATAGTGAGATTGCATGGAGTCCCAGTGAGTGTTGTTTCTGATCGGGATGCCCGCTTCACATCCCACTTTTGGGGATATTTTCAGGAAGCGATGAGGACTCAATTGAGCTTTAGCACCGCTTTTCATTCTCAGATAAATAGTCAGTTAGAGAGGACTATACAAACCTTGGAGGATATGTTGAGAGCGTGTGTGCTGGATTTTAGAGGCTCATGGGACGATCACTTACCATTGATTGAGTTAGGCTACAATAACAGTTATCACTCAAGTATTGGTATGGCCCCTTATGAGGCACTATACGATCGTAGATGCCGATCACCCATTGGTTGGAAAGAGGTTGGTTACAGGTAGTTGGTCGCTCCCTATTTGGTTAGACAAGCCTCCGAAGATATCCAGATAATATGTGAGAGGATGCGAACAGCTTAAAGTCGACAAAAGAGTTATGCTGACAGAAGACGGATACCACTTGAGTTTGATGTGGGTAAGTTCGTATTTTTAAAAGTATCTCCTTCTAAGGGAATAACGAGGTTCGGGAAGAAAGGAAAACTAAGTCCTCATTATATTGGTCCCTTCGAGATTTTGGATAGAGTGGGAGATTGAGCATAGAGGCTAGCCTTACCACCTAAGCTAGCAGGAGTCCACAATGTCTTCCATGTTTCTATGCTTCGAAAGTACTATCCGGATCCAACACATGTAATTAGCTATGAGCCATTAGAGCTCAAGGAGGACATGTCGTATGTGGAGGAACCAATCCGGATATTGGATAAAAAAGAGAAGGTGTTACGGAACAAGACAATTTCATTAGTTAAAGTTTTGTGGAACATCATACATCGAAGGAAGCCACATGGGAATTGGAGAGTTTGATGCGGGAGAAGTATCCCGAGTTATTCACAGAATGATTGGTTCCAATTTGAAGGACCAAATTTTCTAAGTGGGGGAGAATGTGAGACCCCGTATAGGTTTAGCCTTGCACATATGTAAATGAATTCATGAAGTATCGTAATGTACTAGTAATGTAAAGTATATGTGATGCAAGTCAATAAGTTGAATGTACACACTTGTAATGAGAGTTGGCGATTGTACGTACAAGTTACATTATGTATGAATATGAAGAAATGGACTTAAACATGTGATGAATGTGAGCGGAATGGAAAAATGAGTAATGTAGTAAAATGGAAGGAAGATTGCATAAGTTATGCACTTCTATTTAGTTATTTATTGTATATATATGGTCATGCAAGGATTACACACAAGTTTTAATGGGTACAAAGTGTAAATGGATGTCATTTTCAAGTCTCAAAGATGATTAGATGAGAAAATAACTATAGTAGCAAATTTAAGATGTTTTGAATGAAGTTGCTGCAGAAAACTACAGTAAAATCTGGAAATATGAATGACAGATCGATCTCATAGGATGAGAGATCGATCTGAAAGAGCTAAAATGAACTTATTTTGAGCTATAGAGCAGGACAGATCGATCTCCAATGAAGCCAGATCGATCTACTAAGCATTCTGTAATGAAAGGATCGATTTTAAGACAAACAGATCGATCTCCTTAGCTTCCTGTTTGAGATAGATCGATCTCCTTAAGGGTTCTGTAAAGAGCAAATCGATCTCTTATGAGAGGTAGATCGATCTCCAGGAGGAAAATTGATCTTCGACAGATCGATCTCATAATGGAAGAAGATCGATCTGGGAGTGGTTATGTTAGGTGAAAAGGACTACCAAACGTGCAAAGAGCAATCTCTACAAGGACCAGATCGATCTCATAAGCCTGCATCTATAAAAAGAGCACGAGATTGAGATGAAAACTCAGAACTCTTCCTCACCAAACCTCACCTGCCATTTTCTCTCAAAACCTAAGCTTTCTCACTCTAGAAATCACCACATTCCAACCAGTTTTGGAAGAAGCTCAAGAAGGGAAAGTTATTCCTTAGAGTAAGGAGAACAACATACCCAAAAATCACACATTGGTGTGGTTAAGAGAAGGAGTTGTGGCTACCGCAAGTTTGGCTAAGAAAAAGGGGTAAGTTCTTCAACCCTCAAGTTTTAAATAAGGATTCTAGACATTGTATGTGCTGAATGGTATGCAAAATGTTGATAAGAGTGATTTGTAGTGATGAGCAGAGATTTAAATTCTGGTCGCGGCCTCATTTTCGATTACGTTGCATTTACCGCGGTTGCGGATATAACGGAGATCATCGCGATCATTACGGCTATTATGGTCGTGATTTTTTTTTGAATTCGCACAACTTCACCCAAAATGTAATATTTGCAATTATAATCCTAATTAATCTTACATTATAATTTTTGAAGTAATTTATAATATCTTAAATCTATTATTTTTTTAAAAAAAATTAGTCATAATTTTTTGATTATAATACAACATTATAATTTAATAAAATTACTTATAATAATTGAAAAATAACAAAGGTAGAAAATAGAGATCAACAATTACTAAATTATTTCTTATTAATATAACTGTTATTCATCTAAAATATTAACGAATCATTTTACCAAAATTTTGTCAAATTTTTTAATCTAAATTAATTATGTCAATATTTCTCTTTTTTTCTCTTCTATATGAAATTTTACAAAAATTAAAAATCAATAAAACAAAAACATGCTAAATTCAATCTGCTATAAAAATTATATATATTAAAAATCTTAAATGTCACCACATAGTCGAATGACGAGGAAGATCATATTCTCCCTCTTCACTTTCAGAGCCACGTTGATTTGATCTTTGCGATCTTTGCTCAGAAATCAAACCATATCCTTGTTCTTGATACATCTGAGGTGGATACATTTGTGGCAGTGGATACATTTGTGGCGATGGATACATTTGTGGATAATAATGCATAGGATAATTAGGAAATGGCTGAGGTGGATAATAACCTTGTAATGAGGGATAATAACCATGAGGAGGCTGAAAATGTAAAGGTGGTCTCGATAGATGATAACCTTGACTACCAAATGATTCATTGCTAGAAGTTGATCTTTTAGATGAAGAGCCTCCAGAAGTATCATGTTGGTGCTTCTTGGCTTTTCCCTTTGATCGAGCTCTATCTTGACTTCCATCCCCACTAGATTTAACCGATGGATTTATTCCATAATGTGACATATCAATGAATAATCCACTAGCTGCAGCAAGCCCATATTCTTCTCCAAGTGGACTGAAAGACCTATTTTCATTCGTGTCACCACTATAATCAGCACTACTGCCATGATCACCACCATCATCACCACCATCAGATGGACTCGAACCCTCATCATCATTACTCTGAGTTAGCATCAGATTTGTACTTGACTGAGGCACATTTTCTTCTTCTGATTGATGTAACTGTTCATAGTTCATTTCATCATCAGAATTATCTATAGGCAACCACAGAATTTTGACCATCTAACAAAGATCTTTCTCTCTCTTGCAGCCATTCTGAAAGTGGATCTTCATCTTCAAATATGTAGTTAAGGCTAATAGGATTGAAACTATCATTTATCTATCAGCACTCATTCTTTTTTAATGTCTCATCCTTAGCCTCATATTATAATAAGTATATACAAGTTTCTGAAGTCTTTTATATTTCAATCTATTTCTGGCCTTAGTGTGTATGTAACTAAATGTGCTCCAATTTCTTTCACAATTTGATGTCGAAGTTGTTTAACTAAGCACTTTAATTGCCAATTTTTGCAATTGAGGAACACATGTACCATATATCATCCGCCATTCAGCTGTATAAAATTATTTTAAATAAATTTAAAATCTAATATAAGTAAATAATATTAAATAAGTTATGATAAATTAATTTACTATTTACCTAGATTCATTTGCTTCCAAGCTCTTTGTGCCTGTGGCGTACCAAACGTTTTTATCGAAATAATATCAGCTATATTGATAAAAAAATATAATTTATCAAATAAATAAATGCAAAAAGTAATTCTATTTCTAATGCACCAAGTAAATTTTAGAGTATAAGATAGTATTAAATACTAACCTGGTTAATCATTCTGATTTGAGTATCTATACAAGGTTCTAATCTTTCTATTACTGCTTTTGTCCCTTGTAATGTTTCTCTTAACACAGTTTCAGAATGCTCCACACCAAATTGAAATTGGGGATTAAGATAGTAACTTAAACATAATTCAGAACAATATGATGTAAAAGTAATAAAATTAAATATATAAGCAACTTAAACATAATGATAAAACATAAAAATGGTTTTAATTACCATCCACATTTTTAATCTACTTACCAGCTAAATGCAAGTCAGAATGCATAAAAATCCATCTGTTGTCAATAATCTTTACATAATCAGTGGAGTATCGACAATCTGCTCGAATTGCCTATTTAGCTCTATCTATGGCCTCATAAATAAAGCCCATGGTTGGTTTCTCATCACTATCCACAAGGCGTAATACATTTACTAAAGGCTCATAAACTTTTGTTATTTCACGTGCTTTTTGCAAAAAATCTTTTTCTAAAACAATTTTTTGGCTTCGTAGGCAGGCCCCGACTTTTGTTGTCCCCATTTTGATTCTCTGAATTCCTGTATATTAATGAATAAATTATTAGAGAAATATAAATAAGATATCATAAAAAATGCTAGATTTAAATATAAAACCAATTACTGAATATTAACATTTGAATTGAACATTTCTCTTAAATCTTGTTTATTTTTTATTATCTCTTGTAGTTGTATGAAATGGGTGGCAAATCGAGTAAGAGAAGGACGAAGAATTTGTCTTCCTTGAGTATGATTTTTCATTAAATCAACTGTCCATATGTGATTGTATATGAAACAAGTCACTTTCTTTGCCTCCTCCAATACTTTTTCCACACTTGACTTTTTGCCAATATCTTCAAGGCATGAATCCAAGCAATGAGCTGAACAGGCCTTCCAAAACAGACGTTTTCTTTTTTTCATTAATTTTTTTCCAGCAGCTTTAAGTGTTGTCTCATTGTCAGTAATTATTTGGACAATGTATTCTTCTCCAATTTATTCTACAGCATGATCCAATAGTTTGTAGTAAAATTTAGCATCTTTACTACGAGCACTAGAGACATCCATAGATTTCCAAAAAATGGTTCCTTTACTACAATAAACTAGGAAATTAATTATATGATTCAAACTGTTCATCCAACCATCACACATTAGTGTAGCACCTAGTTCTCTCCAGTGAACCTTTAATCCATGAACCTATTCTTTCACTTGTTGATACTCTGACTCTAAATCCACATCAAAAACCTCATAAGGAGTCAGGAGCTTTACATGTTGCCCAATTTTTGCTGCTACAGAAACTAAATTGTGTAACCATGGAGAGTTTGCTAACTGAAAAAAGAGTCGATCATATATCAAAAATTTAGACACTGATTCACCTAACTTCTTTCTCAATGTCTTTAAAAAAGAAATTTACTTTTGGTTGCTTTGAACTCTTGCTTCTAACCAATTCAGGTATAGCTCCCCTTAATGAAAATTTCGAGTCACTTGGAATGGATTTTCTTACTTTTTTATTAAAATAATCAGTAACTGACCCGTGAGAGCTCCGTCCCTCTTCATAAGTATTGCTAAAGCCACCAGTTCTTTGCCTAAATTCTTGCCTCATATGCCATTCATGTTGTGATTGGACACTATCACGCATAGCTTGTCTTGTAGCAAGCTCTTCATCCATGAACCCTTCATAATCATAATCCTCTCCTCTTAATTGTGATAAGAATTCATCTTTTCTCCTTTTGTTATCAAATCTCTTTGATTTACTTTATTGAAGGAGTTTCATCATACTTTCTCTAACATTGCCTATTAATAATATAGTAAAGGAAAAAAATCAGTTATACATGTTGATGTAATTTTATAATCTTCATAGATAAATTAATAATAATATTTATAACTAACCCGTAATGTTGGGGCATGGTGCAACATTACCAATCTTATGAGCAATATGTTCCTTGAAGCGTGTTATTCCTCCTTTTATAACTTTCCCACAAAGTTTACATGATACATTTCCTTTTGTATTTGGTACAGGTATTCCAAAATGCCAACCAATATCAACACTTGGCGCGTCTTCAACTCCTTTACTTGGAAACTCTTCACGTGGTGGCATGCTTGATATTTTCTATTAAATAAATAAACATGAATGTAAACAATATTATATTCTTCGTACATAAACGAAAACTAAATTCAATTTATCAAAAAATAATTTAATTTGAACCATTAATTATTCATATTTTATTATATATTTTATTACATTAAAAATTTAATATTAATTGGTCACTATAAAAAATTAATATCAATATTATTTTTCTCTTAAGTCATAATAATATTTAGTGCTATATTTTTAAACATTAATAACATAAATTTGACAATTAAAATTTATACTGAAAAAATTATATGAACAATATTAATTTTACCCTATTTGGGATAAATACTAAACATTTAAGCTAATTAGTAAATTTTTGTATATAATTATTAAACATTTACTTAAAAAATTATTAATTAATACTAACTCCTTAAAATATTGTAATAATTATACTAATTAAAAAATTAACTACTAAAATATTATACTAATTAAAAAAATATTTTCAATTATACTAATTAAAAAATTAAAAAATTATACTAATTAAAAAATTATATTAATTTAATTAAATTATACTAATTATAAAATTAACTACTAAAAAATAATACTAATTAAAAAAATTTATTAATTTAAGTAAATTATACTAATTAAAAAATTAACTAATAAAAAATTAAACTAATTAAAAAATTAACTAATAAAAAATTAAACTAATTAAAAAATTACATTACTTTAATTAAAACCTAACCCACCCACTAAGCCACCCGCTAACCCACCCACCCAACCCTGCCTAACCCCGACCCCAGGCCTTCCAGAGCCTTTTGCTTCAGTTTCCTTCCCTTCGAGCCCTTCCTCATTTCCTCTACAGTCCTACCCATTCCCTTCCCCTTCCCGATACCTTTCCCAAATTTGGTTCCGGTTCCAGTTCCAGTTGCAGTGATTTCCCTTCCTTTAGCCATTCAGATGTTTCAGTTCGTTAAGTTTTAAAAGTCCAAAGAGCGCAGACTAGCCATGGAGCTTGGATACGGTTTCCCAATCGGAGATCCATGGATCACAAATGGTATCTCCCCATGGCCTTTCACCTCTAAAAGCGTCCTTCCTTCTCAATGCCCGGGCATCCACCCATTCCCTTCCCCTGCCCGACTCACAACAACCTCACGTTCGAAGAAGGCAAATCAAAATCGCCTCACTCCCCTTGCTTTTCTAACTGACTCTTATCACCCACACTACCCACCGGCAACGATTGGCCTCTCTCCTACCCTCACAGCCAACTCTTACTGCCGAAGCCTCTACAAAGCCCAGATCTGCTCCCTCTGTTTTCAACAGATCGGATCTAGTATTCTTAGATTCGGATCTATCCTCAACCCGAATACAGATAAGTGCTAAATGAATCTGAGTTAATTTTATCTGTTTACCTGTAGTGTGTTGTGTGTGTGGTACTGTGGTGTGCTACTGCTACTGCCTTGCTGTCGTTTTCCCCCTGTTTTTGACTGTGTGTTGTTGTGTGTTGTAACTGATGTTTACTTCTCTGTTTTCTAGACTTGTGTATGTGTGTGTTTGGCTTTTGGGAGAGTAGCTTGTTTTTATAAACAATAACAGAATGGAACGGATAGCGGTGGTAACGATCCGTTATCGCTGCTATCCTCCGTTATCACTGTGTCATCACCATTTTTTTAGCCGTTACGGGTGTGAAAATTTTCCACACCCAGTTTTTTTAGATAACGGTGTCGGCTACCGCTGATACCTTGAAATAGCAACCGTGACATTGCGTCGTGGTCGCTTTTTGATACCCTGGTGATAAGTGAGTAATGTTAAGAGAAATTTAAGAAGAAGGAAATTTATGGAAAGCTTGAGAAATAGTTTAATGAGATAAATGATACAATGGAAAAGTGATATATGATTTAAAGGCTTGAAAGGTATAAATGGGAGAATAATTGACAATGAGGATATTTGGGAGAAAGAAAAGAAATGACTTAATGGTTATGTGTGTAGATTGGAAGAACGTGGAACACGGCTAGCCCGGATCGTGAACGGAGCATACGTGACAAAGGGAATACACGTACGATTCAAGGTAAGGGCCTGTGTGTTAGCTATAGAGATGTTCGTATGTATTTTACGGTAATTTCGTAGATATATTGCTAGAATTAGTACGATACTACGATTCTATCAAATGATATGGAGCATGAAATGTACTATGATACATATGTATTGACAAATGGGATGGGGTAAGGAAATAGCATGATATGCATGTTTTCAATGTTTTTCTTAATTGTGTATTAATATTGGTGATTAAGAAATGATGATGATAGGTTGGCTAATTTTTACATGTTTTAGCGTGGAGAGGCATGCTGCATTAATAAACATGTTTTAAGTTTTGGTTTTTTTTTTTAAAAAAAAAAAAAGAGAAAATAACCACCTATCGGATTTAAGATGAGATTTGGTGTTGGAGCTCTAGCTCACACCCATTTTAATGACTTTGACTATGTGCTAGAGTGTTAGCTCGCACATGTTTCTATGTTTCTGATGTGTCGTGCTAGAGTTTAACTCGCACAATGATTTTGAGAAAGTGCTGGAGGTTGGCTCGCACTTGTTTTTACTGAGTTGAGGTTAACTTGGGGGTTTAGGACCAAAGAGGATGCCAGTCGACGGCCTCAGAATGGGCTGGACCTTAACAATAACTCGTACCACGCTGGAGCCTTGTGATGATTGTGTGTCACGCTACTTGCTCGCCTGGTATATGAGACATGGTTCAGGATGAAAAGTCCATCGGAGTTGGAGTATGGGCTTGGGTCCATGGGCGTACGTAGTACTGTGTAGTTATCCGTTGGTATACTATGTACCGTGCTGGGTGCACGTGAGTATGAGTACCGCGTAGATGACACATGGCGTACCTTATACGTGAGTATATGAGGAGATGAGGTTGATTAAGATGAGCCGGAGGGTAAGACTGACCCATCCCCCTTCAAGCTAAGTGATGCGTTGTGCACACCTGATCAGTGAGGCCTGGGATCACTGACTATGGCCATATGTCGTGGATATTAGATTGTCGAAAAATTCCATGCTTGTCTTAGAGATTCGAGAAAACAGAGACAACTCAGAAAAGAAAGAGATTTGAGGAAAAGAAATGATTGAGAAAGTAAAGAGATTTTGTGTTTTGATAAATCTCTGATTTAAACACTTGTTTCGTGAGGGCATTGTTTTATGAATCATGTTTTAAAATGGAAGCATGACATATATGATTTACATGAAAGTGCAAATGAGAAATGTATGTTTAAATGCATTTTCGTATAATATTTCCATTTATATCGAAAACATGGTTTCTGGTTTATACATGCATGAGCTATGTAGGTAGTACAATATCTACCTACTAGCATTCATTTCCTTACTGAGTTGTGGTTTGCTCACCCCACTATTTTCTCCCTCCAGATACTGAGAAGTAGAGCAGTGCGGTGATCTCTAGATCTTTTTTGTGTTGGATAGCTCCCACCAATTGCAAAGGTATAAGATTTGTATACACAAGAGTATTTTGTATCTATTATCTTGTATCGCACAGTTGTACCTTAAAAATGTAACAGTTTTATGGGGATGTTATGTAAAGATATTAATATTCAATTAATCTTGTATATTTACGCACACACCTCGGAGTGTGGATTAAATCTTAAGTATTTTCGCTGTAAATTTTTAAAACTTTAGTAATTGCATTGCCTCACAGCCCAACCGTAGTAGAGTAAGTATGGATAAAGGACACCCAAAAGTGGGGTGTGACAGTATTTGTGTACCTCATAATGACACCCTGAGATAAAATATTTTGAAAGAGTCTCATCGTACTCGATTCACCATGCACCCACGTAGTACTAAGATGTACCATGATCTTCGTAAGGTGTATTGGTAGACAGGAATGAAGAGAGATGTGGAAGACTTTGTGGCTAGATGTTTAGTCTGCCAACGGATTAAGGCTAAACACCAGAAGCCAGTAGGTTTGCTTAAGTCATTCCAGTGACTACTTGGAAATGAGAGCATATAACTATGGACTTTATTATGGGATTACCAAGGACCTAAAGGGGTCATGATGCAGTCTGGGTGATTGTAGACCGACTGACTAAAAGCGCCCACTTCCTTGCCATTAAGAGTACTAATTCACTAGATAAGCTAGCAAATTTTTATATCAGAGAAGTAGCGGATTTGCATGGGGCATCGTGAGCATCACTTCTGATAGAGATCCCCGGTTCACTTTGAGGTTTGGACTCATTTTCAAGAAGCATGGGATCTCGATTGAATTTAAGCACTGCCTACCATCCTAAGACCGACGGTCAGTCCGAGTGGACTATTCAGACATTAGAGGATATGTTGAGGGCATGTGCATTGGACTTTAAGGGCTCGTGGGACGATCATTTTCCTCTTGCAAAATTTACTTATAATAATAGTTATCATGCTAGCATTAGAATGGCTCTGTATGAAGCTCTGTATGGTAGGAGTTGTAGGTTCCCGATTGCATGGGAAGAAGTGGGTGATAGGAAGATACTTCCTCCTGAATTGGTTGAACAGGCAGTGAGAGGTGTTCAGCTAATCTGTGATCGATTGAGGATGACACAAAGTAGACAAAAGAGTTATGCAAATGTGTGGAGACGTCCTCTGGAACTTCAAGTTGGGGACTCTATATTTGTAAAGGTGTCTCCGATGAAGGGTGTCACGCGCTTCGAAAAGAGAGGAAAGTTAAGTCTTCGATTTATTGGTCCATTCAAAATATTAGGAAAAGTAGGAGACGTTGACTACCAACTTGCACTACCCCCACATCTATCAGGAATACACGATGTCTTCCACGTTTCCATGTTGAGGAAGTTTATCCGGACCCTTGTCATGTTATTAAGTATGAACCATTGGACATTCGAGAAGACAAGAGTTATGTTGAGCAACCGATCCGGATCCTCGACAGAAAAGAGAAGATACTTTGATCTAAGATGATTCCATTGGTAAAGGTTCTCTGGCAACACCACTCGACAGAAGAAGCTACATGAGAGCTAGAGAGACATATGAGAGAGAAGTACCCACATCTATTCGATGGACCAGCCTGAATTCGAAGGACCGAATTCCTTAAAGGTGGGGAGAAATGTAAAACCCAAATTTCCATATTAGTAAGTAATTGAAAGTTAAGAAATAACTAAGTACTTGGAATAATGTATGCAGGCCCAAAGTGATCAAAGCGCTCGGCATTGTGGAACAGGGCCCGATGGCATGAAAAATCGAGGTAAGACCCTGAGCCTGAGAATTTGCTTTATAATGGTATTTATGCTCATGGAATGATGTTGGGAAGTAAAAACTAACGTAATGAAAGTGAAAAGGCTAGATTAAACTCGAGTTACGATAATACGATAAAAAGGGCCTCGCTAAGGAAATAAATTTGGAATAAATTATAAAAATTCAAGAAAATTATTCTGAGACCATGAAAAGTTAGTATAAGGTAATATTGACTTGGGGAATTAAAATCAAGTGGAAATATGGAGGTTTCGGGGATAAAATGAATTTTTAAATTAAATCGAAAGCTTTAAGCCATTTTGCTCAGTATTTACTGAATCGAGTAAAATGAGCTCAATCGGGGAAACTTTCATAAATAAGTGACCCCTAAATATTTATTAGAGATACTAGAGACACAATAGAACATTGGAGAAGTGAGAATTCGAAATAAATTTGGCTAGAAATAATTTTTAATGATTTTACAAAACAGGACAGAAAATCTGCCTAGCCCAATCAGTAGACCAACTCATGCAAACCCTTGGATTAGATGACACTACTAGATCTGATGGCTCCCATATCCTTCAAATAATTATCTCACTTAATAAGGTTTCATCAGCCTTTGAAAACCCCCCAATAGCCCATCAGTCGGGAGAGAAACATCTCCCCCTTTCTTGCCGCAAGCGATACTATGCATTCTTCATTGTGAAAATGTTTCGAGAGCCTTCCAGCCAGAGTCAGGGAACAGACAAGAAGAGAAAAATCTTCGCCTTTAAGTTCACTTTAACATATAAAAAATCCAACTAAAAAAGAGTTCATATACTAGGAGAAATCTTATAGAGAAGTTCAGAGGGCAGAACTACGCTGTTTATTGGTAAGTGAAAGTTATGATCTTTGATGAATCTAGTTGGTTTTTCTTGTGTTTTTGAGTGAATCTAAGTTATAAACTTGATGATTTACAGTTTAAGACTAATTTGGAGAATCAAAAGAGAGGTCAACTTTGGTCAAAGATAAGAGAAAGTTGATGAATGATGAAGATGATGAACTATGTTCTTGCTTAATGATTTTTAAGGATTTTGTTGTTGAGTGAAATTAATAGAAATAATTCTAAGATACTTAAGGGTTTTAGCCAGCCTTGATTTCATGAGTTTATGGTGAAATGTGGTTTGTTTTAAGGTTGATAATTGTTAAAAGTTATACCAAAAAGTCCGATTTCAAGCTTAGTTTAACAAAAAAATGAAAAGTGTGAAATTTGACAAAATAGGTTTGATGATAAACATGAATTATGAATGTTAATGAATATTTAGACCATTATGATGATGAATATGAAGTTAAGATAATAAAATTGGCAAGAATAGCTTGAACCGGTACTTAGATCAGTAAAATTGAGAAAATGAGCAAAGTTGGCGAGAAAGTTAAGATTGGTCAATCTTTAAGAAAGTAAATACATATTTAAATATGTTAAAGTAAGATTGACCTATATTTGATGATTTGATGTTGTTTTGGATAGCTTAGAAATTTGAAACATAGATCGAGATGATTTTGGAACCCGATAATATTGAGCTGCACCAAGGCGTAAGAGGTAAGGGATGTGTTCTGAGTAGTGTTAGCTTTCAAACACCCTACTTGAATTATGAAATCAATTATCATGCCCAAAATGTTAAAAGAAAGACTTTATGAATCTGAAAAGTTACTTTTCTGTATAAACTAAAGAAAAGCCCTTTGTTCGAACACTCCAAGCATGTTTTTAGCATGTTTTCTGATGATTTTAAATATGTTTACGTTTTGTAAGATTGATATCTGATATGTATACAAGTATCTGGAAAAGATATCTATATGTGGTTAGATATTTGGAAAAATGATTTATGTTATATAAGGGTGATTTTTGTATATGATTGTGGGGGCCACCTCTTGAATCCTAAGGGAACAAAGTGCCACACAGAAGTCACATTTTATGAATGAGTTTTAAGTCATAAGAATTTTGATTTTAACTCAATTTTATGAGCTTATAGGTTAGTAAACCCGAAAAAGAATTTCGAAAGTTTTGTTTTGAGACTTAGGCTATATGTAAATCTAGACATTTGTCATGCATAGCCCGTATGGAGTTTGGACCATCGTGGTGCATGCCTTTGGGCACTTGGGTACGATTAGTCCCTTGTGATGCATGCCAAACCACATTGGGTATTTATGCCACTCGGAGCTTTTTGAATTGCCACTCTCTGTTTTGGATATATTTGTTTAGTGGTGTAAGGTATTGTACGACCCTGATCTAGTCTATAATCCCAATTTAGCATGGCCATAGGTACCCTATATGTTAAATGATCATGACTTATGGTTAATACATGTAAATGCCTAGTCTCTATGACTTGTTTGTCTTATTTGAAAGATAAATGATAAGCTCTGTATCTGTTTCAATTTGAATTAGTTTTGGAAACTATGTTCTGGTATATGTTTGTTTTGACTTCAAAGAAAAGTATATGTTTGTTTGACCTTAAAGAAAGGTTTTATGTCTGTTAGACTTTGAAAGAATGATTAGCTTTATACTATGTTTTGATCTGATTTAGTTTTCTAAAAGTAAGAATGCTTTTCGAGAATGTATATGAATATATTGATTATTTTACTAAGTATGGCATAAAGCCCACTATTTTCTAATATATACTTCTCACTGCTTTGATGTATTACTTACTGAGCTTGAAGAGCTCATCCCCCTTTTCTTTCCCCCTTTCAGAGTATTTTCATTGATCACATCTACACTTGAGCATAGCGGTCGTAGACGAGCGAACCCGACCCTCTTTTGGATTGCTTTTGTATAAGCAAGGTGTATTATAGTTACTTTCCAGATATTATGTAAAGCATAGACAGTTATTGTAAAAGATAATTTTGGGATGTAAGTTAGGTGTAAATGTTGATGAACGGAGTTGTAACTTCGCAGTTTTAATGATATGTATGTAACTGGATATTGTTGAGCATTGCTATGATTATGAAATGTGTTGATGATTAAGAAAAGAGATTAAAAGTAGCTGGATTACAAATATAAATTACGTTTACACTTTGCAGGTGGGTAAAGTCTAAAATACGCCGTTATGCTGGCCAAATTTTTATAAAATAAACTGGTTAAGTATTCGACATTGATAAGAATACAACATAAGTAAAAGCTTAGAAAAGTTTAAATTAGCTCCTTTTTTTTCGCGCTTCCAGGGCGTTATAGATACTAAGCTTGGTAAACTATCCTAACAAGTCTCATTCTTTGATCATCATACAAGACACCATACTTTTCCTGCTGAAGGCATCCACTACTACATTCGCCTTACCCGGATGGTAAAGAATCTTGTAGTCATAATCCTTCAGGAGCTCTATCCATCTTCTTTGTCTCATATTAAGCTCCTTTTGATAAAAAATATACTTAAGACTCTTATAGTCAGTGAAGATCTGGAATTTCTCACTGTATAGATAATGTTGTCATATCTTCAAAGCAAATACCATTACGGCTAATTCCTAGTCATGAGTGGGATAGTTCCAGCCATGGTCCTTAAGCTGGCGAGAACCATAAGCGACCACTCTACCATTCTACATTAGCACACAGCTCAAACCCTGGTGGAAGGCATCACTATCAACTACAAATCCTCCCGAACCACTCGAAATGGTCAAGATTGGTGTTGTAGTCAACTGATGTTTGAGCTCTTGGAAGCTCTGTTCACACTGATCAGACCACTTAAACAGAATATCCTTGCGTGTCAATCTGGTCAATAGAGCTACAATCTGGGAAAACCCTTCAATGAATCTCCGATAGTACCTTGCCAATCCCAGGAAACTTCGAACCTCTGTCACTGTCCTCAGTCTCTCCCACTTCAGCATTGCCTCAATCTTGGACGGATCAACAGACACCTCATCCTTAGATACAATATGTCTGAGGAAAGAAATCTAATCTAAGCAAAATTCACATTTATTGAATTTCCTATACAATTTCTTCTCATGGAGGATCTGGAGCACAATTCTCAAATGCTACTCGTGCTCCTCCCGGGACTTAGAATAGATCAGAATGTCATCAATAAACACAATCCACAAATTTATCCAAATACTCCTGAAAACATCATTCATCAAATTCATAAAGGGAGCAGGGACATTAGTCGGTCCAAAGGGCATCACTAAAAACTCATAACGCCCGTATCGGGTTTGAAAAGCTATCTTTGGTACATCAACCTCCTTAATCCTCTACTAATGATAACCCTATCTTAGAAAACATTAACGTCCCTCTCAACTGATCGAACAGGTCATCTATCCTTGGCAGGGGATACGTATTCTTTACTGTCGCCTTATTCAGTAGTTTGTAATCAATACACAGGTGAAGATTGCCATCTTTCTTTCTGACAAATAATACCAGAGCACCCCATGGAGATACACTCGATCTAATGAACCTCTTATTGAGCAACTGTTGCAACTGTGTCTTTAGTTCCTCCAATTCGACCAATGCCATCCGATAAGGTGGTTTAGAAATAAGTTGAGTGTCGGGCACCAAATCAATTTCTCTCTCTGGTAGCAAACTCGACAATTCATCTGAAAAAACATTAGGAAACTCGCATACAACTAGAACATCCTAAATACTTCGCAGTTCCGGACTATTATCAGAGACAAAAGCAATATAACCTTCACAACAATCGAGGTCATCAAAAATTTCAAAAATATAAACACCAAGCAATTTCACAGAACATAATATCATATATTTCATTTCTTATTAACAAAACATACTTCAAATTTTTCAAGTAAGGAGAAGGTTATGGTTTTAGTGTAGCAGTCTAGACTTGCACGATTGGCGGCTAACCAATCCATGCCCAAAATTACATCAAAACCATACATATTCAACCAAACTAGATCGACTAACATTTTCCTATCTCCTACCCTGATTTTATAATTTTTACACACCATATCAGTCATCTATGATCCGTGCATGGGTGTGCTTATGTGTAACATGTGATCTAGAGGCTCAGGTTCTAGATGCAATTTACGTACAAATTATAGAGAGATAAAGAGTGTGTGGCACCTGAGTCAAATAAAACATGTGCTTCATAATTACGACAAAGAGTGTACCTCTAATAGTCTCGTTGGAGGTGTCAGCTGTTTCCTTGTCGATATCGTGCACATGCCCTTGTGAGACAAGCTTCTTGCCCTTATCCGCAGCTGTGGCTCTCCTCTGTAGGGCCTATCTCAGAGGAATTTGTACTAGTCTCTCAGTTTGCTTTGGCTGCTCCCAAGGCTCATAGGGTCTCATGAGTGGACAATCCTTAATCTAGTGACCCACCTCACCACATCTAAAGCAGGCACCCGTGGTCTAATGACAAGGTCCAAAATGCGTCCTGCCATAGTTCTTGGATCACAGTATTTCAGTCTCAGGGCCTCGGGTGATGTCCACATTGTTAATAGAGGTCTTGGGCTTTCCAACCCCTGCCCGAGATTCTTCTATCCTCTGCCTCTTGGGCTGACCCCGCCTCTATTCAACTCGAGATGCCTCAACTCTCTTTCTCTTATCTCTACCTTTACTTTTGAACCTATGCTCTGCTTGAGTCATATTCAGGCCCCTCTCAATTTCCTGAGCTCATCCCAAGGCATCCTTAAAATCTATGACCCGAAGTCCCAATAGTCTGTCTTGGATACCCAATCTCAAGCCTGCCAAACATCTCTCAAACCCAAGTACTCTTTTCGGATCCAGGAAACAGCTCTCAAAGATCTTTTTTCCTTTTGGAAGATACAAGAGTGAAACAATCAACCTATTGATTTTGGAAGACCCAAAAGATTCTTCCAATGTATCATTTCTGGGTCCAATGGAATTCATAGGTATAGGAAGAAGCCCTGTCAAATTGAGATTTTTTCTTTCGACCATATTTCGATTGTTAATATGATATATAAGGACGGCTACTACAAATAGTACTACACCCTTGATCATGAAATATCGATTGCTTGTTGAACCCTATGAATTACATGAAAGTAGGATACTCCAAATTCGGGGGTCCAAGAGTTTTATAAAACGTTCTTGGTGGAAAAACTCTGAATGAAAGATCCCACTAAATTGAATTGGGTCCATGAATATAAGAAATAGTGAGAATTCTTGATCTCTCTCAATATCTCTCTCAATTCAAAAATCCAAGATTTGAATTGATGTCTTTTCATTGATTTCTCATAAATTGTATTGATTTATCCTAAAGATTTCATTTCAATTAGAATTTGGTTATTCACCATGTGCGAGGATCCCCGCTAAGCATCTATGGTTGAATGGTTAAAGTGCCCAACTCATAATTGGTGAATTCATAGGTTCAATTCCTACTGGATGCATGCCAATGGGACCCTCCAATAAGTCTATTGGAATTGGCTCTGTATCAATGGAATCTCATCATCTATACATAACGAATTGGTGTGGTATATTCATATCATAACATATGAACAGTAAGAACTAGCATTCTTATTGAGACTCGAACTCATAGGGAAGAAAATAGATTTATAGATGGAATCAAATATGCAGTAGCTACAGAAAAAAGTATTCGGTTATTGGTGAAAAATCAATATACTTCTAATGTCAAATCAGGATCAACTAGGACAGAAATAAAGTATTGGGTTGAACTCTTCTTTGATGTCAAGGTAATAACTATGAATAGTCATCGACTCCCCAGAAAGGGTAGAAGAATGGGACCTATTATGGGACATACAATGCATTACAGGCGTATGATCATTAAGCTTCAACCAGGTTATTCTATTCTACCTCTTAGAATGAAAAGAACTTAAATTAAAATACTTAATAGCATGGCGATACATTTATACAAAACTTCTACCCCGGGCACACGCAATGGAGCCATTGACAGTCAAGTGAAACCCAATCCACAAAAGAATTTGATCTATGGACAGCATCATTGTGGTAAAGGACGTAATGCCAGAGGAATCATTATCACAAGGCATAGAGAGGGAGGTCATAAGTGTCTATACTGTAAAATTGATTTTCGACGAAATGAAAAAGACATATATGGTAGAATCGTAACCATAGAATACGACCCTAATCGAAATGCATACATTTTTCTCATACACTATGGGGATGGTGAGAAGAGATATATTTTACATCCCAGAGAGGTTATAATTGGAGATACATTGTTTCTGGTACAGAAGTTCCTATAAAAATGGGAAATGCCCTAACTTTTTCAGGGTCGTATCTCATCAGGGTGGTGAATCGATTCTCATATTCATCCACTGTCATGGTACCCTAAACCAGATTCAAAAATTTGGCTTGCATCTTTTTCTAAGCCATGCGAGGAATATAGTGAGTCTGAAATGCAGTGAGGAAAGCATCCCATGAAATGTCTAACTGATTATCCGACAAAACTGTCTATATAGCTCTCTACCAAAACTTAGCCTGGCCCCTCAACATATAGCTGGCCATGGTCACTTTCTCTGTGTCTGTACACCCCAAATACTGAAGGGTTGTCTCAATATCTACAATCCATTCCTCGACCTTGATGAGATCCTTAACCCTTGTGAACTCCGGGGGATTCATATGAAGAAACTTTCATAGTCTCTGTGTATCTCTATCATTTCAGGGCTGTGGGACTATCGGATGAGGAACTGGGGGTGTCTGCGGAACCTATGGTGGAGGAGGTGGTCAAGTACACGTGGGCATAATAGCACTGGTGCCAGAGATATTTGCCCTGAATTGCTAGGCGAACATAGCTGTGAGTGCACTTAACCCTTCTCTCATACTCTGCATGCCTTGTTTGAGCCTTATTATTCGGGTGGTTGGGCTCTCAGGCTGAGGGGGAGATGGTGGAGCGAGTTGTGCCTGTCTCTGTAGACGGTCTCGTCTACCGCTCATGATTTAGTGTTCAATTACCTGTACGTAAATCGAACTTTTAGTCATAACTTTAACAGATATACTCACTTTATAACTAGGCAAGCATAGACAATTTGGGATGTCATCTAACTTCAATTAGTCGACACTTACAGTACTAGACAACTTTTGCTCTGATACCACGTAAACTGTCACGCTCTAAAAACATGAAAATATGGGCTATTTTTCTTTTTCTTAATTTCTAGTTAAGTTGTATTCCTATCAGTGCCGATTTCTTAAACCATTTTATTTTACGAAATTTTGCCAACATAATAGCTTATTTATACCCTTACCTCCCTGCAAGGATAAAAATACAGTTTGTATCCTCAACTAGTTGATTTTAATTTCCTTTCCTACTCAACAGTGAGTTCATACTCTTTACATTCCCTTAATATTTCTTAAATACATTTTATATACAAATTGTAAATTTACAACTTTACATATTTTCATCCTTGCCTAGATTACCTCCCAAAATGTTCTTTACAACCATTGTCTATACTTTACAGGATGTCTAACAATAATACAAGAGTATACCTTATTTGTACTGAAGGTAGCCTGGGGAGGGGTCGAGTCCACCAACCCACGACCACTATACGGTAGGTATAGGCTACTAATCACTGAAGGTAGTTTGTAAAATAAAGGAAACGGATGAGCTCTTCAAGCCCAGTAAGTAATATGTTTAGAGCAGTCTTAGTGGTTAAACTTATAAAAACATGATATTTAAATTCAAAGCTGAATAAAACAAACGCATACATATATATATATATGTCGAAACATACTTAATTTCAAAAATCAAATCAAAACACATTCGAGTGTCATAACTGGTATCGTATAACTTACATATCACAAAGCTTATCACTTTTCTTCTGAATGTCATACATTAATAATTCATGGAGATTAGGCAAAAACATATAGTAACAGAGGTTATGTTCATACAGACAGAATACCTATGGCCATGGTAAGGGGACAGTAGACTGTATCAGGGTCGTACAGTGCCATATGACACTAAAACTTAAACGAACAATACAAAAAAGTGGTAGAGATAAGACACCGAGTGGCACAAATACCCGACACGGTTAAACATGCACCACAAGGGATTGAGCATGCACAATGTGGTATAAGGCATGCACCACGAAGGTCTAGACTCCACACGGGCCATACATGATAGATATCATAGACTACATGTCTTTAGTCTCCAAAAAAAACTATTAAACTCTTCTTTTTCAGACTTATTAGCCCGTAAGCTCGTAGAATTAAAATTTCATGTCATTTCGTATACATAAACCTTAATTCATAAAGTTTCATTTTCGTATTACAAACTACATTTTCAAAACATGTTACATATACCAAAAGTATACTCGAAGAGATCGACAATATGGCTTTTCATTCAAATTTTTGGTTTAAAGGTGAACAGTGCTTTTTAGGTATCGAAAGTACATTTTATGAATTTGTAGATACTTCAAACATGTTCATATATTAAAACATGGTAGCGAGAATACTAATATCACTTTAAATCACATCTCTTACCCTTTTAAAGCTTAGGGTACTACCAATTCGTCGAGTCCCAGGTTACCTTGATTTACGTGTTGGTATTTCAAGCTGCCCAAAACAATACCAAATCATCAAATGATGTTCAATTTCATCTCATTATACTTAAATATGCATCAATCCTCATAAATTTCACCAAATTTGACTATTTTGTCAACTTTCTTTACTTTTTCGATTTTACTGATTAAGGTGCCGGTATAAGTTAATTTAGCCAAATTTTGTTTTTTTAACTTCATATTCATTATCTCAACACCCTAAACATTTATTCAAGTCTTCAATTCAGACTTGTCAACATACTAAATTCACCAATTCTTACATTTTTCAATTTTCTACTTAACTGCGCTATAAATCAGACCTTTTCGGTATAAATTTAACAATTAACAACATTCAATACAAGCAAATTCCATCATTTCCTTAACATACACATGTTGTTCGAACCTACATGAATCCATAGAAATTATTTCTCAACTTTCTACTTAACTAAAAATCATCCAACAACATCAAACATCAACATATCTCAAGTTCATCATCTTCCAACAATTTTACCTTAAGTTTGACCAGGGTTAACCACGTTTTTCTTCCTAAAAAATGATCCTTAGTTATATATCAATATTTATATAGCTTAGAATCATGAAAAACCAACTCAAAAACAAATCAAGAAGCTAAAAATTCCAAGTTTTCTTCTTACCCGAAACAGGGCAGATTCTGTCCTTGTTATTCTATCTAGTTTTTAACCTAGTAAACGAGCTTTTTTAGAGCTAGATTTTTTATATGTTATAGAGGACTTCAGGTGACAGATTTTATCCTTCTTGGTCGAAGTCTGAAAGTGGTCGAAAAAATTGTACAAGTGGATTCTACAAAGGACTCCTATGACAACTTGTTGGGGGTGGTTATCTCTAGATTCAGGCCGGTTTGGAGTGATCTTGTGCTTTCTAGAAAGGGATTTAAGTTATCTTTCATAGAAAAGAAAAATCAACTTAAAAGGCCTACAGGAACCCCTTCAAATTGGGATTTCTTGTTGGGCCTGCAGATTTTCTGGACTAGGGTAGCCCATTGCCCTGTTTTCATAAATCCATGAAAAATATTTCCAACCTATTTCTTCCAAAATTTCCACTTCTTAGGTGTTCTACAAGGTCTCTAGTATGTCTCATAAAAATATGGGACCCACTTGTTTAAGAAAAGTTCCCCGATTGAGCCCATTTTACGTGATTTGGTCATTACCAATCCAAATGACTTAAGGTTTTTGGTTTATTTTAAAAATTAATTTGACCATCAAGACCTCCATACTTGAACTTTATTTTCATTTTATCAAGTCAATTTCACCTTATACTAATTTCCTATGGCCTCAGAATAATTTTTATGAATTCATAGAATTTATTCTGAATTTATTTCTCTCACTAGGCCCACTTTCTTGGTTTAGTGTAAACCCAAGTTTTACTAATTTTTTCACTTCCAATACCTTAGTTTCACCTTTTAAACACCAAAACATGCTTCTAAATGCATTCTTTGAGAATACTTGAATTTAAAACCTTACCTCGATTTTTGTACCCCGAGCTCCGAGCCACTATCCCGAGTGCTTCGGTTGTTTCGGGCCTACACAATATTATTCTGAGTATTTTAATCAGTTCTTAGCTTCCAAATAAACAGCAAAACGAAAAAGTTTGGGTTTCACACAAAATGCATTATACACTCAATATTATTTTTGGCACTTTAAATGCATCTTTCGTGAAAAACCCTTCAAAATTGCTTTTCAATGGATTTTACATTTTTTTTATCTTCTCATAAGTCCATCGTAAGGTTTTACAAGTGTTCAAAATACTTGCATACTTTAAAAAAATTTCAAAATCAAATTTTCAAGGATTTTTAAAAGTCATTTTTCAAAAAATTTCTAGCAAAATAGGACAAGGGATTGGTCTCTTCATGCGATAAGATCGTTTTTTCATCCTTCAATTCTAAATTCTAAGCTTTTTGTCATGGGATATCGGTCCCTAATCCATAGGATCAGTCCTCTTGACCCTCCCTAGAACATAGAATGATTTTGTGTTTAAGGAATTGGTCCCCTCATGCAAGGAACCGATCCCTTATGATATTCCTAAAACATAGAATCACTTTCTATGTTCATGGGACTGGTCCCCTCCATAAAGGGAACAATCCCATAAAGGCTACTGGTGCCTCTATATTCAAGCTAAATCATTATTTCCCAAATTTTTAAAACTTTTCTTATTATCTTCTATAAATCCCACACCTACCATAACCCAACATTCTTTTCTCCGCTCCAAACACTTCATTTCCTCATCATTTGAACTCGTTTTTGTTTCCAAACTTCATCTTTTCTCTTACCCAAAACCTATTTTTCATCATCTTTCATCTTCTCTTTCACCAATTTCATCATTCTTCTTTCCTAAAACTCATCTCTTTCATAGATTTCATACTCTTTAATCTTTCATTTTCTTTACTTGTGTGTGTAGACAATAGGTTCTTACAATTTTATGTTGCTAGAAACCCTAGGATTGCAGGTTGTGGTTTCCCATTTCATCCATAATCTTGTGTTTCTCTTTACCCAAACCTTTGCACATTAAGGTGGCATTTGGTATCTTAGAGGAAAAGTGATTGCAGCGTAAAGTGATTGCTGGAAAAGTGATTGCTGGGAAAGTGATTACTGAGAAAGTAACTTTGCAGCGTTTGATATGCAATGTAAAGTTATGTTTAAATTGTAGGGAAAGTAACTTTACAGCGTTTGGTATACACTCACTTTGCTGGGAAAGTAGTGACAAATTCCAAAAATACCCATAACTATAAAAACAACTTTAATCCAATGAAAAAATTAATTAAAGTCAAAATGTAAATGATATAAAATTATATTATTAATATTTATCATTATTTGTAATTCTAAATTTTCATGATTATTAATTTAAATTTTAATTAGTATATTATTATAAATTCATTTATTAATTTAAATTTACAAATTTACTAATTTACAAAATCATGTATTATTAATTTAAATTTTAATTCATCTATTATTTTTAATGAATGTCATAATAATTTATTTAAGTCCTTAAAAAATATTTTTTATGTATGATAATTACCTATAACATCCATGAAAGTATTTTGTTACATGATAATTACCTAAAACATCCATGAAAGTCATAATAATTCATACAAGTCCTTATAAAATATTTTTATGTATGATAATTACCTATGATTAGTTTTTTTTTTTTTTGGTTAAAAGGGTAATTGGGGTAAAATTAACTTTGCAGCCAATGCTGCAAAGTGATTACAGCCTACTTGGGCTGCAATCACTTTGCAGCTTTTGGATGTAAAGTGATTGCAGTTGCAATCACTATACATCCAACTTTCTTGATACCAAACGTTGTAATCACTTTGCGTCTAATTAAATTGTAGCGCAAAGTAATTACATTCCTAAAACCAAACGCCCCCTAAGTGTTTAACAAAACTTCCCATCTAGTTTTTCAACATTTCTTTCACTTAGTTTGCCCTCTATTTCATTCCACCACACTTCATAATGCATCCTCGCACCGAAACAGTTGCTTCAAAGCCTTCTTCTTCTGCTCCAAAGAAATGAAAACCACCATCAACCTCTCCTCCACTACTCCTTTCGAACCCCCTGCATCCACCTCATTCGCTCACTGTTTCAAAACCCCCGCTGGTCGAAAAAACCATGACGATTATTTTGCCAACATGAAAATTAGACACTGATGAAAAATCAATTTTGCTTAATTTGAATTGATTGAGTTTCTATACCTCGATTGATTCAATGAGTTTGAGTGTGTAACGACCCTTGATCCTTGAAAATCGAGATTTTTTTTTTTCAATTCAATTTACCCACTTATTCCCTTATTCACTTAGGTTGTATTCCTGTCCAGTGTCAAAACACTTTTCCTAATTCTTTACTCGTAATTGTAATTAATTTCCATATTTTAACTTATACGGCAGATAGAAATTTCGGCAACACAACGGCTTCTATATGAGCCTACCCACCTGCAAATCAGTTGTTTTTTTTTGGCAATCCTAGATATCCACAACTACCAAGCATACTTTCCAAATTAATCTTTACCACTCAATACATCTATTTCAATTTAATACTAGTCATCTCAAAATATTATCTCAAAACATTATCCCAAAATAATAATGTTTACATCGTTCCTTACAAAATTACATCCCAACTGATATTTCTAATATGTGTGTCTGTGCATACAATTATGTCTGGTACATGAATGTAAATGTATACTGTTGAGTTAATGTATTTTGAAATGACAAAACAAGTAAATTCAATAATATAAAGATGATATAAAAACATGTTTAGAGGTTATCAGTACCAGAACTTAGAGTTCTGTTGATAGAGCTCGATCTGGCTTATGAGAGATCGATCTCCTGGGTTTTCTATAGATGAGAGATCAATCTGGCTTATGAGAGATCGATCTCCTGGGTGTATCTTGGATGAGAGATCGATCTCAGGAAGACATGAGATCGATCTGCCAAGTTTTGAACCGTAGAAAGGTATTAAGGAAGAGTGAGATCGATCTGTAAGGGTTAAGAGATTGATCTGCCTAATACTAGAATTGAGGGATCGATCTGATCTAGGAAGAGATCGATCTCCCTTAAAGCATAGACTATAGATCGATCTGTAAGATCGATCCACACTTAAACAGAGAGCTTGTGAGATCGGTCTGGTAAGGAAGAGATCGATCTCCTCAAAGTCAAAGAGCTAATGAGATCGATCTGTGGTATTGAGAGATCGATCTCCCCACTACGAGATTGCATGGCAGATTGATCTGTAGATCGATCTTGCCTTAAACAGATAGATTGGAAGATCGATCTGCCTATTCGACAGATCGATCTCCCCTTTCATTTTCAAATTAACAGATCGATCTGCCTATTCGACAGATCGATCTCCTTGTGTTATTGTGCTTTGATCTTGCAGGATTTATAACTAAGAGATCGATCTGGCCAAGAAGGCATATCGATCTGGCACTCTACTGGAGGTACCCAACGGCTAGTTTCTGCAAAATCTCAACGGGAAAATGGCATTTAATGCTCCAACTACCAATCCTTCAGTATTTAACCAAGCATTGAAGACAATGAGATTTGAGACATTATTACTGCACATTTTCTACATTCTCAAGCTTTCAACACTTTCATTCCTTGTGTCTTCATTCCTCATTTATTGAGATTTATTGTATAAGCTTAAGTGAAAAAGCTATATTTGTCCTACCTACATTAAAGCTTCATTTTGTATTCATCCTTATCTTGAGAGAGAAGAGGATTGTTCCTCAGTGAGATAAAATTGTAAGAGGGTGAATACATTTTTATATTACAAATGGTAGAGAGGTTATTCCTTAACCTGTAAAAGGAACATTGTAACTTCTGTTGAAGGAGAGTAAGAAAGCACTTGACAAGAAGGTCAAGGAGAGAGGACGTAGGCAAGAGTTTGGCCGAACCTCTATAAACGATTGTGTTTGTTTCTCTCTTCCCTATCTTGCATTAAATTGTTTAATTTTATTATATTGCTCATTATCATTTGCTGATTAAAATAGGATTAAATTAAAATTTGCTATTAACGTTAGAAAACCGATTCACCCCCCCTTTCGGTAGAGCCAACAATTGGTATCAGAGCTAGGACTCTTTAATCACATAGGAACAACTTCCTAAGAGTTAGAAACGATCAAATGGCTCACAACAATGTAGCATCTAGTTTGGTAGGAGAGGGGCACTCTACGGTTAGACCTCTTATGTTTAATGGAGAACATTATGCTTACTGGAAGACTAGGATGATGTTGTTCATTCAAGCAAATGAATATGAGGTGTGGAGGATCATAATTAAAGGACCTCAAATCCCTACAAAGAGAATAGAGGGTAGAGATATCCCTAAAGAAGAAGATGAATGGGATTCAAATGATATTAAATGTGCTCAGCTAAATGGTAAAGCTATGCACACCTTATTTTGTGCCTTAGGTCCATATGAATATAATAGAGTCTCCGGGTGTGATAATACCAAACAAATTTGGGGCAAATTGGCAATAACTCATGAGGGTACAATCCAAGTGAAGGAGACAAAGGTAGGAATGCTCACACATGATTATGAGCTTTTTAGGATGAAGGAAGGAGAATCAATTAGTGATATGTTCACTAGATTCACAGATGTAATTAACGGACTAAAGTCCTTAGGAAAAATATATTCTAATATTGAAATGGTCAAGAAAATATTAAATAGCTTACCTAAATCATGGGAAGCTAAAGTGACTGCAATTGAGGAATCTAAGGATCCTCACACATTGTCTTTAGATGAATTAATAGGATCTCTACTCACTTATGAGATGAAATTAAAAAGGAATGAAGAGCCACCCAAGAAAGTGGGAGTTGCTCTAAAATCCACTGCTCAAGAGGAGATTAAGAATGAGAGTGGTAGTGAAGAGGACCTTGAGATGGCAATGTTTGCCAAAAGATTTAACAAGTTCATGAGGATGAGAACTAGTGGTAGTAATAGGAGAAACAATAAGAGAGATCAAGAAGAAGTAGGTAGAAAAGATTCAATTGTGTGTTATGAATGTAAAAAATCAGGACACATAAAATTTAACTGCCCTTTTCTTAAAAGGTCCAATGATAGGTTTCATAAAAAGAAGGCAATGGTGGCAACATGGAGCGACAGTGACTGCTCCGATGATGAATCAAATGAGGACATTGCCAACTTATGCTTCATGGCTATTGAGGATGAAAAGGTAACTTCAAGCCTTAATGAATATTCATTTGATGAATTGCAAGATGCCTTTGATGATCTTGCATTAGAATATGAATCTATGAGTATGAAATATAAAAAGATAATATCCAAATTGAGAAAAGAAAATGAGATAATGCAAAGGGATAAATTAGAATGTGAAAAGAAACTAGAGATTTCAAATCTAGAAATTTGTGACCTTAAAGAGAAAAATAGCAATCTACATAATTCCTTTAATAGGTTTCACATGGGTCAACAAAAGTTAGATAGCATGCTAGAGACCCAAAGGGCATTCTTTGACAAAAATGGCTTAGGATATAATGCAAAGAGTAGAGAGACCCATCTTAAAAGTTTTATTGCTAGGAAGAGCATGAATAAACCTGCAATTACTTGTTCATATTGTAATAGAAAGGGACATGCATCACATAATTGCAATTTAAAGATGAGAACTCTAAAAGGAAAAATAGTAAAAAGGATATGGATTCCAAAAGAAGTAATTCACTCCAAGGATTGTAATGCATTAGCAAAATGGATCCCAAAGGGATCAAGAATTGCATTCACTAACCTCAAAGGACCCAAGAAAATTTGGGTACCTAAGACTTGAGTTTAAATCTTCTTGTAGGTGATTGAGCATGGCCACAAAGCTAAAACAAAGGAAGCATGGTACTTGGATAGTGGATGCTCAAGGCACATGAAGGGAGATAGAAGCCACTTCAAGTCTTTTAAATCAAAGGTTGGTGGAGAGGTCACATTTGGGGACAACTCCAAAGGCCAAGTAGAAGGAAGTGGCTCAATAGGTAATGATTACTTCTCTTTAGAAAAAGTATTACTTGTTAGGGGTCTAAAGCATAACTTACTAAGCATAAGTCAACTTTGTGACAAAGGTTACAAAGTAATCTTTGATTGCATGAAATGTAATGTGGTAGATCCCAAGTCAAACAAAGTTCTCTTTCTAGGCCATAGGCAAGGTAATATATATATATATTGTCTATCTTAATGAACTCAAAAATAAAAATATATGCCTAATGGTAGATAGTAAAAAGGAATCTTGGTTATGGCATAGAAGACTAGGTTATGCTAGCATGTATGTGCTATCTAAGTTAGCTAGAAAGGACCTAGTCATAGGTTTACCCAAGCTATCCTTTGATCATGAAGAAATATGTGAAGCTTGTGTTAAAGGAAAACATAAAAGGACAACATTTAAGCCTAAGAATATTGTATCCACCACTAGGCCTCTTCAATTACTTCACTTAGAATTATTTGGACCAACTAGAACAACTAGCCTAGGTGGGAAACACTATGGATTTGTAATAGTTGATGATTACACTAGGTTCACATGGGTGTTCTTTTTAAGAGTAAAAAATGAAGCCTTAGAAAAATTCATAGCCTAAACAAAAATTACTCAAAATGAAAAAGGGTATACAATAACTAGCATTAGAAGTGATCATGGCAAGGAATTTGAAAACATAGGATTTGACGAGTATTGCAATGATCAAGAAATTAGTCATAACTTTTGTTGTGGTGTCATAGGGGCTGAGAAGCTATAAACACATCTTGCTATATAATCAATAGAGCTATGATTAGACCCATGCTTAAGAAAACTCCTTATGAGCTCTACAATGGTAAAAAGCCTAACATTAGTTACTTCCATCCCTTTGGCTGCAAATGTTTTGTCTTTGTTGGCTCTATCGAGAGGGGGGGTGAATCGGTTTTCTAACAATTATGAGAAATTAAAAATTAATCACAATTTAATCACAAATGATAATGAGCAATATAGTTCAATATAACAATTTAATGCAAAGTATGGAAGAGAGAAACAAACACAATCGTTTATAGAGGTTCGGCCAAACTCTTGCCTACGTCCTCTCTCCTTGACCTTCTTGTCAAGTGTTTTCTTTCTCTCTTTCAATAGAGCTTACACAGTTCCTTTTGCAGGTTAAGGAATAACCTCTCTACGCTTAGCAATACAGAAATGTATTCACCCTTTTACAATGTCTCTCACTGAGGAACAATCCTCTTTTCTTTTTGGGTATGGATGAATACAGAATAAGGCTTTACAATGGGTAGTGCTAACAAAGCTTGTTGCACTTAAGCTTGTACAATAAATTTCAATTGATGAGCAATAGGGACACAAAGAATGAATGAATTAAACCTTGAGAATGTTTGGAATGTTCAGCAATAGTGTCTCTATTCTCTTTGTCTTCAATGCTTGGTTAAATACTGAAGGATTGGTAGTTGGAGCATTAAATGCTATTTTTCCCGTTGTGATTTGCAGAAACTAGCCGTTGGGTACCTCCAGTAGAGTGCCAGATCGATCTGCCATCTTGGCAGATCGATCTCTTAGTTATAAATCCTGCAAGATTGAAGCACAAATACACAAGGAGATCGATCTCATAGGTTAGCAAATCGATCTGTTAGTTTAAAAATAATGAGGCAGATCGATCTGTCGAATAGGCAGATCGATCTCCTAATCTCTCTGTTTGAGGCAAGATCGATTTCTAGATCGATCTGCCATGCAATCTCGTAGAGAGGAGATCGATCTCTCAACAACACAGATCGATCTCTTTAGCTCTCTGACTTTGAGGAGATCGATCTCTTCCTTACCAGATCGATCTCATAAGTTCTTTGTTTGAGTGTGGATCGATCTCTCAGACTAGATCGATCTCTCAACTCTAGCTTTAGCCAGATCGATCTCTTAACCCTTGCAGATCGATCTCATTCTACCTAAGTCCCTTTGTAAAGGTTTAAGGCTTGCCAGATCGATCTCTTCCATTATGAGATCGATCTCTCATCAAGTAAAAACCCAGGAGATCGATCTCTCATCAGCCAGATCGATCTCTCATCAACAGAACTCTAAGTTCTGGTACTAATAACCTCTAAACATGTTTCTATATCATCTTAATGTTATAGAATTAACTTGTTTTGTCATTTCAAAATACATTAACTCAACAATCTCCCCCTTTTTGATATGACAAAACATAAAACAAACATGTTTAGTGAATTTTTGCAAAAGCTCCCCCTTTTTGTGAGCTCCCCCTTTTTGTGAGCTTTTTGGTTTTGTTACTTGCTTAACTCCCCCTTAATTTAATCTTTCTTAGACACCTTTATGTATCTTAACACAATCACATGTTTCTTCTCCCCTTTTTTGTCATATCAAGATCACAAGAATAGAATACTCATCATTTCAAAATCAACTTTTTCATTAACATAACCAGTATCTTAAAATGACATTTCATTAACACAAGTCAAAAGGTATTTCATTCAAGCAAATTCATCATAGATAACATCAAGTAACTTAAAATGTTGTAACTATACTAAATCAAAACACCTAAGGCCTATTGTGAGGGAGGATCACAATCCAAAAGATTCTCAACATGCGTGCGTGTTACTTGGAGCTCATCGAACATCGCCTCTTGAGCCTCTTGAATCTTATCCACTCTTTGGTTTAAAGATGCAAATCCGTCATCGATTTTTTGAGTGAGGTCACTCAGCATCTTCATAATGATCTCCATTTCTCCCGGTGGGGCTGCCGGTGCAGTGGGCGGAGCCGTTGAGGACGATGGTTCCGGAGCTGGTGCAGCAGATGGGGCCACTGGCTCATTGGAGGGGTCTTCCTCCATGGCTTCAGCTGGCTGCTGGTCCCTCTTTTTCTTCCAATCTCCCCGGAAGTCTTTGTAGTATCCCATATGATGAAGGGACCCAATGTTGAGGACGCTCTTGGGAGATGGCAGTTCTCCGGTTTCACCGCTGCAGTCGACGCCAACGCGGTGGAGAAGATAGGCTACCGGTTGCAGAAAAACGATCGTGGTAGCCTGTCCACACACTATCTTCAGCCAGTCTTCGTATATGAAATGAACAAGATTTAGTTTTTGGCTTGTGGAGTGAATGTGATGGAGCCAAAAACGATCTAAGCGCCTAACGGTGGAATGACGAGTACCGAAAGGGCGGAGGTTCCAAGAGATTATGAGGTGGAGTAACCGAAGGTGCATTGGAAGGTTACTCGCCTTGTCCCCAGGGAGATCAAACTCAAAGGAGACTTCCTCATCTTCATTGGTCAAGCCTTCATTTTTCATGTGGAAGGCCTGAGCTAAGATATCAGTATCGACAGGAACGGTTTTACCCATGACATATGTTTTGAAACCGACAATTTTGCAAGTGTCATTTGGGTCAAAAATGAGTTCGGCATTGGAAAAGAATGCACGAACTAGATTTGGAGGGACGGGAGTGTTGATTTTTAAAAAATTCATCCAACCAAATTCTTCAAACTTTGACACGTATGGAAAGTCTATGCGATTGAGGAAGGAAAAATCTATGGTTCGCCAATGCTTAATTGGCATGGTTGAGAAATATTCCTCATATCGCTTTCTTTTTGCTGGTGTTTTAAAACACCAATTGAAGGAAGCAATGGAAGATGGAGGAATGGGTTGGGAGGATGAACTAGCCTCTACATTGGTTTTAGGAGGTTTGTGACCTACTGTCTTAAGCCTAGGCATGATTCTAAACTCTAAAGATGCGCTAAATAGATTCAAAACGAGAAAAGCAATGAAACAGTACCTAGGTTTGCCCTAGAATTAAAATGAACACAAATTAAAGAAAAATTTTGAGAAAATCAGTAAGGAATGTTGGTTACAATACCAGAATTTGACACCGAGATGCAAGGAGGACCGTACAGAGATCGATCTGAGGAGAAATCGACAGTGATGGTGCGAGGGAATTTGAGAATTTGAAAGTTAGGTTTTGTGAAATTTGGGAAATTTTCACGAGTTTATATACTTCAGGACACATGAGATCGATCTGTCGAGGCGACAGATCGATCTGTCACTTCCAGAAGCCAAGAGAGATCGATCTGTCGTATGGGCAGATCGATCTGTTCGCAAACAGAGGCTTAAGGAGATCGATCTGTTACATGCACAGATCGATCTGTAGTGAAACCGAGACTTAGAGAGATCGATCTGCCAAATGCATGGATCGATCTTCAGAATGCAGAAGCTTTGAAAAGATCGATCTGTCGTGTGGACAGATCGATCTGCTCTTTAACAGAGGCGTAAGGAGATCGATCTTATGGTTAGAAGATCGATCTGCTTAGCTTTACCTTGATGATTTAGGCTTGTTGGAAGTGAGGAGATCGATCTATATTGCGAGGAGATCGATCTCTCATCCTCATTGCCAGAAAATCTTTGCAAAAACTCTTTTAAAATCAACTTGAAACCAAGATTTTTGAAACACATAATTCTTAAGAGATATTCATGAGTCCTAATTCACCTCTAAGGATACAAAACCTATCTCTATCAAAGGGTTTGGTGAATATATCAGCTATTTGATGTAGAGTGTCAATGTACTCTAAAATTATATCCCCTTTTTGTACATGGTCTCTAAGGAAGTGATGTCTAATTTCTATGTGTTTGGTTCTGGAGTGTTGAATAGGATTCTTAGACAGATTAATGGCACTGGTATTATCACATTTAATAGTGACTTGCTTCATGTCAATACCATAATCTCTCATGTGTTGTTTAATCCACAACACTTGAGCACTACAACTACCAGCTGCTATATATTCAGCTTCAGTTGTGGACTGAGCCACACTGTTTTGTTTCTTGGAGAACCAAGAAATTAACCTATTTCCTAAGAATTGGCAAGTACCTGAAGTACTTTTCCTATCTATTTTGCATCCTCCAAAATCAGCATCTGAAAATGCATGAAGGGCAAAAGTGGAGTCCTTGGGGTACCAAAGTCCTAGTGAGGGAGTGTCTTTGAGGTATCTAAAGATTCGCTTAGTTGCCAATAGATGTGATTCCTTAGGAGAGGATTGAAATCTAGCACAAAGGCATACACTAAACAAAATATCTGGTCTACTTGCAGTTAAATAAAGCAATGAGCCAATTATAGACCTATAAAGTTTAGTGTCTACACACTTACCACTTTCATCTTTATCAAGCTTGATGTTGGTGCCCATTGGAGTGGCTTGAGGTTTGCAATTGTCCATTCCAAATCGCTTGAGCAAGTCCTTTGTATACTTTGCTTGATTGATGAAGGTTCCATCCTTTGTTTGCTTCACTTGAAGTCCCAAGAAGAATGTGAGTTCTCCCATCATGCTCATCTCAAATTCTCCTTGCATGATCTTAGCAAACTCTTGGCATAAAGACTCATTAGTTGAACCAAAAATAATATCATCTACATACACTTGTACAACTAATAAATCCTTATTTTTATTCTTAATGAATAAGGTGGTATCCACTTTTCCTCTTGAAAATCCCTTTTCTATTAAGAATTTTGACAACCTTTCATACCAAGCTCTAGGAGCTTGTTTTAACCCATAAAGTGCCTTAGATAATTTAAAAACATGTTCAGGAAATTCATGATTTTCAAATCCGGGAGGTTGCTCAACATATACTTCTTCATTAATAAAACCATTTAAGAATGCACTCTTTACATCCATTTGATATAACTTGAAGTTTTTATAACATGCAAAGGCAAGTAACATTCTTATTGCCTCTAATCTAGCTACCGGTGCATATGTTTCATCATAGTCTATGCCTTCCTCTTGTCTATAGCCTTGAGCAACTAGCCTAGCCTTATTCCTTGTGATCACACTATTTTCATCCATTTTGTTCTTGAATATCCATTTAGTTCCAATTATTGAGTGATTACTAGGCCTAGGAACTAGTTTCCATACTTTGCTTCTCTCAAATTGATTTAATTCTTCTTGCATTGCT
This sequence comes from Firmiana major, assembly GCA_033439115.1. NCBI lineage: Eukaryota > Viridiplantae > Streptophyta > Magnoliopsida > Malvales > Malvaceae > Firmiana > Firmiana major. The sequence continues at coordinate 8,426,007 of CM065912.1, forward strand.
AGGAACCAATTATTGTCTTCTAAGGCTTCATTGACATTCCTAGGCTCAATTTGAGATACAAAGGCTATATATTGGCACATATTCCTTAGGGATGATCTAGTTCTAACTCCAAGAGTTGGATCTCCTACTATTTCACAATCTTTTACATATCCTAACTCTCTTGGTGCTCTAGGTTCTCTTTCTAAAACCTCTATTTCTTCTTCATCTTCTTTATTCAAGTCAAGCTTTTCTAGAAAGTCATCTTCTAAGCCTTCATTAAATATTCCAACATTTTCATCATTGGTTGAATCTTTAGACATATTATTTGATTCATCAAATATAACATGAATAGACTCTTCAACCACTAATGTTCTTTTGTTATATATTCTAAATGCCTTTGAATTCAATGAATATCCTAGAAATATTCCCTCATCACTTTTGGCATCAAATTTTCCTAAATTATCTTTTCCATTATTTAGAACAAAGCATTTGCAGCCAAAAGGATGGAAGTAACTAATGTTAGGCTTCTTACCTTTGTAGAGCTCATAGGGAGTTTTCTTTAGCATGGGTCTTATCATAGCTCTATTAATTATATAACATGATGTGTTTATAGCTTCAGCCCAAAAGTACTTTGGTAAGTTATTTTCACATAACATGGTCCTAGCCATCTCTTCCAAAGTTCTATTTCTTCTCTCAACTACACCATTTTGTTGTGGTGTCCTAGGGACTGAAAAATTATGGCTAATTCCTTGATCATTGCAATACTCATCAAATCCTATATTTTCAAATTCTTTGCCATGATCACTTCTAATGCTTGTTATTGTGTATCCTTTTTCATTTTGGGTCACCTTTGAGTAAGTTATGAATTTCTCTAAGGCTTCATTTTTTACTCTCAAAAAGAACACCCAAGTGTACCTAGTGTAATCATCAACTATTACAAATCCATAGTGTTTCCCACCTAGGCTAGTGGTTCTAGTTGGTCCAAATAAGTCTAAATGGAGTAATTGAAGAGTCCTAGTGGTGGATACACTATTCTTAGGCTTAAAAGTTGTCCTCTTGTGTTTTCCTTTAACACAAGCTTCACATATTTCTTCATGATCAAAGGATATTTTGGGTAAGCCTATAACTAGATCCTTTCTAGCTAATTTAGATAGCACATGCATGCTAGCATGACCTAGTCTTCTATGCCATAACCAAGATTCCTTTTTGTTGTCTACCATTAAGCATTAGTCAACTTTGTGACAAAGGTTACAAAGTAATTTTTGATTGCATAAAGTGTAATGTTATAGATCCTAAGTCAAATAAAATTCTTTTTCTAGGTCATAGGCAAGGTAACATATATATTGTCTATCTTAATGAACTCAAAAATGAAATACCAATTGTTGGCTCTACCGAGAGGGGGGTGAATCGGTTTTCTAACAATTATGGGAAATTAAAAATTAATCACAATTTAATCACAAATGATAATGAGCAATATAGTGCAATATAACAATTTAATGCAAAGTAGGGAAGAGAGAAACAAACACAATCGTTTATAGAGGTTCAGCCAAACTCTTGCCTACGTCCTCTCTCCTTGACCTTCTTGTCAAGTGTTTTCTTTCTCTCTTTCAATAGAGCTTACACAGTTCCTTTTGCAGGTTAAGGAATAACCTCTCTACGCTTAGCAATACAGAAATGTATTCACCCTTTTACAATGTCTCTCACTGAGGAACAATCCTCTTTTCTTTTTGGGTATGGATGAATACAGAATAAGGCTTTACAATGGGTAGTGCTAACAAAGCTTGTTGCACTTAAGCTTGTACAATAAATTTCAATTGATGAGCAATAGGGACACAAAGAATGAATGAATTAAACCTTGAGAATGTTTGGAATGTTCAGCAATAGTGTCTCTATTCTCTTTGTCTTCAATGCTTGGTTAAATACTGAAGGATTGGTAGTTGGAGCATTAAATGCTATTTTTCCCATTGTGATTTGCAGAAACTAGCCGTTGGGTACCTCCAGTAGAGTGCCAGATCGATCTGCCATCTTGGCAGATCGATCTCTTAGTTATAAATCCTGCAAGATTGAAGCACAAATACACAAGGAGATCGATCTCATAGGTTAGCAAATCGATCTGTTAGTTTAAAAATAATGAGGCAGATCGATCTGTCGAATAGGCAGATCGATCTCTTAATCTCTCTATTTGAGGCAAGATCGATTTCTAGATCGATCTGCCATGCAATCTCGTAGAGAGGAGATCGATCTCTCAACAACACAGATCGATCTCTTTAGCTCTCTGACTTTGAGGAGATCGATCTCTTCCTTACCAGATCGATCTCATAAGTTCTTTGTTTGAGTGTGGATCGATCTCTCAGATCGATCTATAGTCTTAAGCTCTTAAGGGAGATCGATCTCTTCCTAGACTAGATCGATCTCTCAACTCTAGCTTTAGCCAGATCGATCTCTTAACCCTTGCAGATCGATCTCATTCTACCTAAGTCCCTTTGTAAAGGTTTAAGGCTTGCCAGATCGATCTCTTCCATTATGAGATCGATCTCTCATCAAGTAAAAACCCAGGAGATCGATCTCTCATCAGCCAGATCGATCTCTCATCAACAGAACTCTAAGTTCTGGTACTAATAACCTCTAAACATGTTTCTATATCATCTTAATGTTATAGAATTAACTTGTTTTGTCATTTCAAAATACATTAACTCAACAGTCTTAAATAATGGGAAAGATAATCTAGGAAAATTTGATGCCAAAAGTGATGAAGGAATCTTTCTAGGGTACTCATTGAATTCAAAGGCTTATAGAGTTTATAACAAAAGAACATTAATGGTTGAGGAATCTATTCATGTTATATTTGATGAGTCAAATGATGTATCTAAAGATTCAACCAATGATGAGGATGTTAGAATATTTGATGAAAACTTGGAGGAAATTCCAAACTTAGAAGATGATTTAGAAAAACTTAACTTGAATAAAGAAGATAAAGAAGAAATAGAGATATTAGAGAGAGTCTAGAGCACCAAGAGAGTTAGGATATGTAAAAGATTGTGAAATAGTAGGATATCCAACTCTTGGAGTTAGAACTAGATCATCTCTAAGAAATATGTGTCAATATATAGCCTTTGTATCTCAAATAGAACCTAGGAATGTCAATGAAGCTTTAGATGACAATAATTGGTTCCTAGCAATGCTAGAAGAATTAAATCAATTTGAGAGAAGCAAAGTATGGAAACTAGTTCCTAGGCCTAGTGATCACTCTATAATTGGAACTAAATGGGTATTCAAGAACAAGATGGATGAGAATAGTGTGATCATAAGGAATAAGGCTAGGTTAGTTGCACAAGGCTATAGACAAGAAGAAGGTATAGATTATGATGAAACCTATGCACCGGTAGCTAGACTAGAGGCAATAAGAATGTTACTTGCCTTTGCATGTTATAAAAACTTCAAATTGTATCAAATGGATGTAAAGAGTGCATTCTTAAATGGTTTCATTAATGAAGAAGTCTATGTTGAGCAACCTCCCGGCTTTGAAAATCATGAATTTCCTGAACATGTTTTTAAATTGTCTAAGGCACTCTATGGCTTGAAACAAGCTCCTAGAGCTTGGTATGAAAGGTTGTCAAAATTTTTAATAGAAAAGGGATTTTCAAGAGGAAAAGTGGATACCACTTTATTCATCAAGAATAAAAATAAGGATTTATTAGTTGTACAAGTGTATGTAGATGATATTATTTTTGGATCAACTAATGAGTCTTTATGTCAAGAGTTTGCTAAGATTATGCAAGGTGAGTTTGAAATGAGCATGATGGGAGAACTCACATTCTTCTTGGGACTTCAAGTAAAGCAAACAAAAGATGGAACCTTCATCAATCAAGAAAAGTATACTAAGGATTTGCTCAAGCGATTTGGAATGGACAATTGCAAACCTCAAGCAACTCCTATGGGCACCAACATCAAGCTTGATAAAGATGAGAGAGGTAAGTGTGTAGATACTAAACTCTATAGGTCTATGATTGGCTCATTGCTTTATTTAACTGCAAGTAGACCAGATATTTTGTTTAAAATATAATAAATAAATTAAATTAAATTAAATTAAATTAATTTGGAATAAAATAATAATTTTAAGGGATATTTGGGCATTTTTAAGGTATTTGAATAATTAAAATAATAAAAATTAAAATTAAAAAAAAAGAAAGAATCAGAAAGTTTCAGGGAGAGAGAAAGAGAAGAGAGAAACCGAGGATGACCGCGTTGGCTCCTCTGACCCACGGCCACCAGCGACCGACGGCTCCGACGAAGGGTCAAGGAGGAAGAGGAGAGGCCGACGAAGCTGTTGGCACCGGCGACGAGCGCCAAGGAGGCCGGAGATCGCCGAACGGAGGAAGAGAAGCCCGCGGGGAAAACGGAGTTGGTCCCGACGATCCACGGCAGCTGGGCTCGAACGGCGGGTACCGGTGTGATCGGGAGGAGGAGCCGGTTCTTTTGAGATCGGTATTGGCTGGCGAAACAGTCGAAATTCGACGGATCAAGGGAGAGAAACCGACGGGGAGAGGAGAGATTTTTCCGGCGATCGGCGCCGATTTGAGCCCCACCAAGGCTCAATTTTTAAAGCCCAGGCGACGGCGGTCCTTTCTGCACCGGTAGCAGCCGACGAAACGGCCTGTAACGTCGACGACGACCAAGAGGAGAAAAATGGGTCCGACGGCCGAGGGAGAAGAGTCAAACCGGCGGCGTTCCGACGAGCCCGACCGAAACCGAGGTCGGATTCGAGATGCGGACGACCTTGCGGAGCCACTGGCGGTGGAAGTCGGCAGAGAATCGATCGGCAAGGTGGTGAACCGGTCGAATCGGAGTGAACCGATGGTCTGAACCGGTCCGAACCGGACTGAACCGGTTCAGCCAAAAAGAGAGGAAAAAAGAAAGAAAAAGGGAAAAAGAAAAAGAGGAAAAAATTGGGGAAAATTCCAGTGATGCAATCGAGCTTCGGGTAAGTCGATAAGCGGTCAAATTGACCGATTTAAATTTTGGAATATTTTATTTAATTAATTTTCGATTGGAAACTTACCCGAAAAATTGTGAAATTATGTAGCTCGACAATTGACATCCAACGAGAGCTCGAGATAGCCTCGATTTGCAAACTAGCATGGAATCTCGGGTAAGTAACCCTTATTTACGATAATTACCTCGTTATGCGTGATATTGATTTAATTTCCGCATAAATTGAATTAAATTATGGAAATTTAGATAAATTATCGTAAATAATCGATTTAGCTATTCGAGAATTAGAACGAGGCTCAATAAATTATTAGTGGGCCCAATGAGCCCAATAGGCCTCGATAAAGTGAAAATTAAGTGAAAAACGGGCTTAAGGCCGATTAAGGCCCATTAAGGTGCAATCGGACCCAATAGGGGTAAATGGGCCCAACGATTTAAATTAAGCCCAGAAAATAGGAAATACAATTAAATTGTATGTTATCTGACCTGAGGAATAATTATACGCAGTTTCGGACATTTGATTGGGAGCATAACGGACTGCGCGACGAGACAACAGTGGAAAAGAAAAGGTCAGACTCGACAGGAAAATAAGGTAAGGGAATTCTGCGGACTGCTAGAGGTAACTTTATGCAATTTTAAGTTCAATTGCAGTCTTTAAAATTTATCTGAAGGGTCTAGAGGTCGAATAATAATTTTAGTGCCCCGAATGGGCAAATTACTAAAATACCCTTATTAAGGGTAAAAATCTATAAATTTAGGAAAAATTGGGAGGAGCAAGAACAAAAGGTTCCTGCTCATTCTAGAGGTATTTAACACATGCATGAGTAGGCTGGCTCACTTTTAAAGAAAAATGCATAGCATTGCATACCTTTAACGATGTAATTTCTGTGAAAACTATTTGGAGATAACCGAGCCGCCTACGTGTTTTTATTTACATGTGACGTGCTAGAGCTCAGCTCGCACGATGTTTGATTTGTGTGATGCATGCATTAGTGCTGGAGCGAGAGCTCGCACTAGAGTTTTACATGCATAGGTGCTAGAGTATAACTCGCACCAGATTTCACATGCTTTTTCGTGACACGGTGCTAGAGTCTAACTCGCACCAGATTTTACATGATTTTCATGACAGGGTGCTGGAGTTTAACTCGCATCAGATTTTATAAGATTTTCATATGATTTATATACAGAGTGCTGAGCTTAGCTCGCACTAGTTTTACTGGATTTGTGGAGTAGCGCTGTCTGCCCTTGGAGTCGGCCAAAAGGCCCAACAGGCTCAAAAGACCTCTTAAGTAGGGTGAGCGTGAGGGATGAGGTTGGCGGCCTTGTGGAGATGTAAAGCGGGCTCTGCCAATTTTACTTGATTTGATGAGAGTGCTGAGCATCGCTCGCACTGATTTTTATGAGAACATACGATGAGCCGTGCTTGGAGCATCGGGTAGACTGTGTGTCACCGATTTAATAGGCTCGCACGTGCGTTTTGAGACATGGAAATGAGTATTAAGAAACAAAACCTCTCTGTGGGAAGCAGGCCATTTGGGCTGGAGTACCTAGAGTGATATGGGTCCATGGAGTATGATGTACCGTGCAAGTAGCATGGAGTACGATGTACCGTGGGGTATCTTCGGATACGGTATCTTTGTGATACGGGGTATCTTTGTGATACGGTATCTTTGTGATACGGGGTATCTTCGGATACGGCATCTTCGGATGCGTGGGATCGGATAAGACCGACGGGTTGGATTGACCCACCTCCCGGGCGATTCCCGATCAGGGTGAGACCTCGCACACTGGGATCCGTGAAGCTAGAGGGACTCACGAGGACACATATTGACCAGTCCTGGTTATTACCGATATACAGTTATTGCCTAGTCTCGTATCTTGTATATATATATACATATGTTTTCGGATATCGATGCTTTCGAGAAACTCAATTTTCATGATTTTGTGTGAGTCAGGATCACCCGAAGGAGGGGTTGAGTCCTGACTTTATTGTGAAATTTTTAAAGAGAAAGAAATGATTTAAAATAATTGCATGTTGAATTTTTCGTGCAAACTCGATTTACATAACATCATAAGCTCATGTCATTTGTTTTAAAATGTGTGGAGAAAGGGTGGTTTATGCATGGCACCACGTTCATGTAGGTAGTATGGTTACCTACTTGTTCGTAGGATTGCCTTACTGAGCTTGATGTGCTCACCCCTTTCATTTTCTCCCACAGATAATCTCCAGTTGAAGTTGAGGCGACTCAGTACTGAATTTCGGATATCCGCTGCTGGCCATCACTTAAGGTATATACACTTGTACCTATTGTATCTACATAAGCATAGCACAGTAACATGTTTGTAAGTAACTTTAGGGGATGTATAAATATTGTAAACAATTATAAATGACTGGAGAAGAAATAAGTAATATGGTAAATGTATGGTGGGACTGGCATTGACTCACAGCCCAATTATTAGTGGAGTGTGGTCACGATTCGAGGACAGGTAAGAATTTAAGTAAGAAAATAATAAAACGCGAAAAATTAACTCTGATTTTTGGGTAGTTTGGGTCGTGACATATAAAGGTCGTATCAGAGCAGCAATTGGTCTAATGTGTGTCAGTGTCAGTAATTAGAAAATTACATCCCCGTGTTACTGTGCTTGGTTAGATACAATAGTGTATATCGAGATGGGTTTTGACTAAGAATTGGTTGAGAATGCAGGAATGCCTAATATGAGTCGCGTTAGATGAGATAGTGCACGAGGCAGAGGTCGTAGAGGTAGACCTGAGCCTGCTAGTCGTGCTGAGTTGACCTGTGAGAACCAGGATGAAATTGAAATGGAGGCTAATGTTGAGCATGCCCCACTGAATCTGATAGAGAGATCGGACAGTATTGAGACACGCTTCGTGAGATTGAAACGGAGCATGGGAATTATTTTGCGGAGCTAATTGCTCAGATTATGAATGAGATCAAAGGGCGCAGCGAAACATTGGTGGAAACCCGCTCGACCCATCTTAAGTGTTAAACATCCATAGCTAAGATGAGAAATCTTATTGGATGTATTCCGGTGACAGGATATCCCGGACATGATTTAAAGGAAAAATTTCTTACACTGCCCAGGAATACTAAATTGATTATGAGTATGAAACTCAGTTATATTCTTTGGTAGATATTACCTCGACACATGAACAGTGACAGTCGAGATGTCTACAAGTCCACGAAATGGCTCAACTTTTCAATTAGAGTCCGATTGGCCCATGAGATATTACTTATATCGAGGCAGTGTGCAGATTTACAGTTAGGTAAATAAGAACATGAATTGCACGCCTCTGAGATTAGGAAAGGTAGTGAGGGCCGAAATAGAGACAGAAAAGAGAATCGAGAAATGACAAAGATGTTAAAATGGGAAAATGGTAATTGGTAAAAGATTTAATTTGACGAGTTATGGGCTAAGATGATTGGTAAGGCCCCAGTGCATCCAATTTTGGCACTCTTGAGGGGCATTGTGATTGGAGGACCCCGACCTGCTATGAAGCAGAGTAGCAGTGTGATCACTGTAGAATGTGTAGTAGATACCACGGAAGGAGGGTCTATACCTACACTGTATTGATGAAAATGGACGTTAAGTGTGGTAAGACAGACCATTGATTTTGATTACACAGAGTTGGGCGAGATCACCCCATAGAAAAGTAAAGAGACAGAGAAAAACTTCGTTGGTATAGCTGCAACGTGAAGGGAGGCAATAGCCGAAAAGAAAAGAAAAAGGAAAGTAGACTGTTGGACGAAGGCAAGAGGATGTCTTGGACCAGGACACTATTGATGTTTCATGGATGTGGTGTAAGATACCACACTTGTAATGAATAATGAAGTACATATGTTCACTGATCCTGGTGCCACACATTTATTCATACCGCCTTCATTCGCATATAAGTAAGAAAAAGGGATGAATGCCTACATCATTGGGCACAATACTAATAAATGAGTACCCCAATAGAGGAGGATTAATTAACGAAATATAGATATAGAGATTTTAAGTTGAAAACAGGGGTGAAAATATCACTGAAAAGTATACTGTAAGTGTTGACAAGTGATAAAAAGGGGTGCAACAGTTGAAATTAAAGGAGTAAAGGATTGTACTCATGGAAATGAATAATGACAAGAGTTTCGTTATGATTGATACACTAAGGAGATAATCTTTAAGATAAGATAGATCCTAAATACAAGATGTATTGGAATAAGAGACATGTGCTAGGTAAGGAATACCCTTAATATGCGAAGTCATTAGGATTAAAGCAATTAGTAGCGAATATAAATTGTGACCACATGGACTGGTATATAAAGTAATTGTGGTTAAGTCTAAAGGTTAATAAAGGTATTTCAAAATACCTCCCCGCCTGAAGACTTGACAGCGTCTAAAAGTATGTATATATAACCTATAACGTGAAATCGATCGTCATAATAAATACCAGGATACCTTTACTAAGAAGATAAGAATATTAGAATTCGACAAATCATAAAGTTTAACATAGTAAAATTTAATAAGAGTCGTTAAGATAAGAAAAGGAAATGACGCAGGTTAGTACCTGAAAACGTAAGCGATTTTGAAGGATCTTATACGCTTATGCGTAAATAAGTCAAGGATAGGACCGATTTGTAATCATCATTATCGATGATATGTTGGGTGTAGTTAAAGTCCAGGGTAAAATTGTAAGCAATAATTGGGAATGGCTTTTACAAATGGGTTGTTGCGAGTTCTCAATAGGGTATACTTGGTTGACGCGTTTAACTAAGAAAACGTGGTTTTTGAATGAGATGATAAATAGATGATAGATGTGACATGAATCTCGGTGTAGTGAAGTATGAACTGACCACCGTGATTAATTTCACCATACCCAACAGCTCAAGAGGTTCTCAGTGAGTATGGATACCTCAAAATTATGAAGGAGCTGTGTATTGATGTATAATGGGGAGATAGTCAATTTTGGAGTCAGACAACTCCTTGATTACGAAATAAACTATCTGACCCATGATTTAAAGTTGGCAGCGATAGTACTTGTACTGAGGTTAAGGTACTATTATGTACCCGATGAGGAATTGTGGATATGCACTGATCATAAAGCCCCGAGTATCTGTTTTCACAGAAAGAGGCGAATATGAGAATACATAGTGGGTTAGAGCTTCTGAGAGATTTTGATTGTAAAAATTGTACCACCCAGGAAAGGCTGATGCTTTGAGTAAAAAGAGCCTCGGGATGGTACTACGTATGATGGTCAGGGAGCGTGAGCTGCTAGAGCAGTTGTGAACCTCAGTATTGATGTGATCCCTTCTGATGATGACAGTGATTGTGTGACAGCTAGCCTGAGACTAGAACCGGATGAGAGTGTCCGGATTTGACAGGCTTAGCGTGATGATCGGCATGATATCGATAGTGTGGGTGAGATTCAGAAGGGTACAGTGACAGAGTTCACAGAGTATGATAATGATTTACAGAGAGGTTCAAAGACAGTATAAGTGCTCCCCAGGACCACAGTTGATGAGATAGTAATATTGTCAGAAGCTCACTCTTCGGGATATATAGTGCATATGAAAAGTAAAGAATATATATCGAAATCTTGAAAAGGGTATTGGTGGTCAGATGTGAAAAGAGATATGGTAGAGATTGTGAAAAAGTGCCTAGTATGTCAGCAGAGTAAGGTAGAGTATTAAAAGTCTGCAGAGTTATTACAGCACCTACCTATATCAACATGGCACGAAAAATGAGAGCCAGTCTCCATGAATGTCGTGATGGGTTACAGAGGACCCAGGTGCATTACGAGGCTATTCGGATGATAGTCGATAGAGTGATTAAGTCTACCCACCTTCTGGTCATGAACTCCCCAGATACTCAGAGTGTGTGAGAATTTATGTATAAGAAAGATTGTGAAACATTAAGTAGCGTTCCAGTGAGCATGGTATCATATAGGGATTCCCACTTCACTTCTTACTTCAGGGAATATTTTTCAGGAAGCTATGGGAACCCGACTGAGTATTAGCACAGCTTTCCATCCTCAGATAGATGGTCAGTCAGAGAGGACTGTACAAGTTCTGGAGGATCCGATGAAAGCGTGTGCCATTGATTTTATAAGCTCCTGGAATGATCAGTTGATTTCTAATCAAATTAGCCAATAGTGACAGTTGTCACTTGAGTATCGGGATAACAAGATATGAGGTAGTGTATGGCTGTAGGGGTTGTTCCCCAAATTGGATAAGAAAAAGTGGGTGACAGATAGAATCATTTTTGACTTTGGATAATAAGTCTCTGAGGATGTTTAGTTAAGAGTGAGAGATTAAGAACACCTCAGAGCAGATAGACAAGTATTGGAATTCACCCTTGGTGAATTAGTATGATTGAAAGTTACTCGTCCTAAGGGAATAAGGACATAGCGAGCTTTTAGAAGAAGGTAAATTAAGTTGCGCTGGATGGAATATTTTGAGAGATTGGACAAGTGGGAGATAAGACCTGTAGGTGGCATTTCCACTTGAATAAGCAGGCACCCACAATGTGTCCCATCTTTTGATGTTTCGGGAATACTATCTAGATCCAGCATAGGTGATAAGATATGAGATCCAACAGTTCAGCTTAATGCAATTATAAGTATATTGCAAAAGTTGATTCGGGCATTAAACAGGAAAGAGAAAGTATTGAGGTTTAAGATGATCTCCCTAATTAAAGTCATTTGGTAGTAATACACTCCGGAGAAGGTCACATAAGAACTTAAGAGTATGATACGATCGATGTACCCGGAGTAGTCTATAAATTCATATGAATTGGTTCTAATTTGGAGGACCAAATTCTTTAAGTGGGGGAGAGTTGTAAGACCCGAATTTAATTAAAATACGAAATGAATGAGTATTCGTGAAAGGAAGTTGGGTTAAATTAATCCCGAACACGTGTGAGGGTAAAACGGTCAAAAGATCAAAAGCCGGTGTAAATTCGATAAGGAAATTTAATAAAAAAAATAATGGATTGAGAAATCTTGGTCAATAAAGGTGAAATAAATTTATATTGGGTTAAATTGATCAAGATATTAATTTATGGGAATTAATCGGGATTTTTAGTTCAAAAAAAAATAATCCCGAAAATAATCGAAAAATATACCGAAAAGTCATTCGGGACAATATCCCGAAAATACGAAGAAATTATACCCGAAAAAGGATTAAAATATAATAAATAAATTAAATTAAATTAAATTAAATTAATTAATTTAGAATAAAATAATAATTTTAAGGGATCTTTGGGTATTTTTAAGATATTTGAATAATTAAAATAATAAAAATTAAAATTAAAAAAAAAAGAAAGAATCAGAAAGTTTCGGGGAGAGAGAAAGAGAAGAGAGAAACCGAGGATGACCGCGCGTGGCTCCTCTGACCCACGGCCACCGACGATTGACGGCTCCGACGAAGGGTCGAGGAGGAAGAGGAGAGGCCGGCGAAGCTGTTGGCACCGGCGACGCGAGCCAAGGAGGCCGGAGATCGCCGAACGGAGGAAGAGAAGCCCGCGGGGAAAACGGAGTTGGTCCCGGTGATCCACGGCAGCTGGGCTCGAACGGTGGGTACTGGTGTGATCGGGAGGAGGAGCCGATTCTTTTGAGATCGGTATTGGCCGGCGAAACCGCCGGAATTCGACGGATCAAGGGAGAGAAACCGACGGGGAGAGGAGAGATTTTTCTGGCGATCGGTGCCGATTTGAGCCCCACCAAGGCTCGATTTTGAAAGCCCAGGCGACGGCGGTCCTTTCTGCACCGGTAGCAGCCGGCGAAACGGCCGGTAACGTCGGCGACGACCAAGAGGAGGAAAATGGGTTCGACGGCCGAGGGAGAAGAGTCGAACCGACGGCGTTCCGGCGAGCCCGACCGAAACCGAGGGCGGATTCGAGATGCGGACAACCTTACGGAGCCACTGGCAGTGGAAGCCGACAGAGAATCGACCAGGAAGGCGGTGAACCGGTCGAATCGGAGTGAACCCGCGGTCTGAACCGGTCCGAACCGGACTGAACCGGTTCAGCCAAAAAGAGAGGAAAAAAGAAAGAAAAAGGGAAAAAGAAAAAGAGGAAAAAATTGAGAAAAATTCCAGTGATGCAATCGAGCTTCGGGTAAGTCGATAAGCGGTCAAATTGACCGATTTAAATTTTGAAATATTTTATTTAATTAATTTTCGACTGGAAACTTACCCGAAAAATTGTGAAATTATGTAGCTCGACAATTGGCATCCAACGAGAGCTCGAGATAGCCTCGATTTGCGAACTAGCATGAAATCTCGGGTAAGTAACCTTTATTTATGACAATTACCTCGTTATGCGTGATATTGATTTAATTTTCGCATAAATTGAATTAAATTATGGAAATTTAGATAAATTGTCGTAAATAATCGATTTAGCTATTCGAGAATTAGAACGAGGCCCAATAAATTATTAGTGGGCCCAATGAGCCCAATAGGCCTCGATAAAGTGAAAATTAAGTGAAAAACGGGCTTAAGGCCGATTAAGGCCCATTAAGGTGCAATCGGACCCAATAGGGGTAAATGGGCCCAACGATTTAAATTAAGCCCAGAAAATAGGAAATACAATTAAATTGTATGTTATCTGACCTGGGGAATAATTATACGTAGTTTCGGGTATTTGATTGGGAGCATAACGGACTGCGAGACGAGACAACAGTGGAAAAGAAAAGGTCAGACTCGACAGGAAAATAAGGTAAGGGAATTCTACGGACTGCTAGAGGTAACTTTACGTAATTTTAAGTTCAATTGCAGTCTTTAAAATTTATCTGAAGGGTCTAGAGGTCGAATAATAATTTTAGTGCCCCGAATGGACAAATTACTAAAATACCCTTATTAAGGGTAAAAATCTATAAATTTAGAAAAAATTGGGAGGAGCAAGAACAAAAGGTTCCTGCTCATTCTGGAGATATTTAACACATGCATGAGTAGGCTGGCTCACTTTTAAAGAAAAATGCATAGCATTGCATACATTTAACGATGTAATTTCTGTGAAAACTATTTGGAGATAACCGAGCCGCCTACGTGTTTTTATTTACATGTGACGTGCTAGAGCTCAGCTCGCACGATGTTTGATTTGTGTGATGCATGCATTAGTGCTGGAGCGAGAGCTCGCACTAGAGTTTTACATGCATAGGTGCTAAAGTATAACTCGCACCAGATTTCACATGCTTTTTCGTGACACGGTGCTAGAGTCTAACTCGCACCAGATTTTACATGATTTTCATGACAGGGTGCTGGAGTTTAACTCGCACCAGATTTTATAAGATTTTCATATGATTTATATACAGAGTGCTGAGCTTAGCTCGCACTAGTTTTACTGGATTTGTGGAGTAGCGCTGTCTGCCCTTGGAGTCGGCCAAAAGGCCCAACAGGCTCAAAAGACCTCTTAAGTAGGGTGAGAGTGAGGGATGAGGTTGGCGGCCTTGTGGAGATGTAAAGCGGGCTCTGCCAATTTTACTTGATTTGATGAGAGTGCTGAGCATCGCTCGTACTGATTTTTATGAGAACATACGATGAGCCGTGCTTGGAGCATCGGGTAGACTGTGTGTCACCGATTTAATAGGCTCGCACGTGCGTTTTGAGACATGGCAATGAGTATTGAGAAACAAAACCTCTCTGTGGGAAGCAGGCCATTTGGGCTGGAGTACCTAAAGTGATATGGGTCCATGGAGTACGATGTACCGTGCAAGTAGCATGGAGTACGATGTACCATGGGGTATCTTCGGATACGGTATCTTTGTGATACGGGGTATCTTTGTGATACGGGGTATCTTCGAATACGGCATCTTCGGATGCGTGGGATCGGATAAGACCGACGGGTTGGATTGACCCACCTCCCGGGCGGTTCCCGATCAGGGTGAGACCTCGCACACTGGGATCCGTGAAGCTAGAGGGACTCACGAGGACACATATTGGCCAGTCCTGGTTATTACCGATATACAGTTATTACCTAGTCTCGTATCTTGTATATATATATACATATGTTTTCGGATATCGATGCTTTCGAGAAACTCAATTTTCATGATTTTGTGTGAGTCAGAATCGCCCGAAGGAGGGGTCGAGTCCTGACTTTATTGTGAAATTTTTAAAGAGAAAGAAATGATTTAAAATAATTGCATGTTGAATTTTTCGTGCAAACTCGATTTACATAACATCATAAGCTCATGTCATTTGTTTTAAAATGTATAGAGAAAGGGTGGTTTATGCATGGCACCACGTTCATTTAGGTAGTATGGTTACCTACTTGTTCGTAGGATTGCCTTACTGAGCTTGATGTGCTCACCCCTTTCATTTTCTCCCACAGATAATCTCCAGTTGAAGTTGAGGCGAATCAGTACTACATTCCGGATATCCGCTGCTGCCCATCACTTAAGGTATATACACTTGTACCTATTGTATCTACATAAGCATAGCACAGTAACATGTTTGTAAGTAACTTTAGGGGATGTATAAATATTGTAAACAATTATAAATGACTGGAGAAGAAATAAGTAATATGGTAAATGTATGGTGGGACTGGCATTGACGCACAGCCTAATTATTAGTGGAGTGTGGTCACGATTCGAGGACAGGTAAGAATTTAAGTAAGAAATTAATAAAACGCGAAAAATTAACTCTGATTTTTGGGTAGTTTGGGTCGTGACAGATCTCCTCAAAGTCAGAGAGCTAAGGAGATCGATCTGTGGTATTGAGAGATCGATCTCCCCACTACGAGATTGCATGGCAGATCGATCTGTAGATCGATCTTGCCTTAAACAGAGAGATTGGAAGATCGATCTGCCTATTCGACAGATAGATCTCCCTTTTCATTTTCAAATTAACAGATCGATCTGCCTATTCGACAGATCGATCTCCTTGTGTTATTGTGCTTTGATCTTGCAGGATTTATAACTAAGAGATCGATCTGGCCAAGAAGGCAGATCGATCTGGCACTCTACTGGAGGTACCCAACGGCTAGTTTCTGCAAAATCTCAACGGAAAAAATGGCATTTAATGCTCCAACTACCAATCCTTCAGTATTTAACCAAGCATTGAAGACAATGAGATTTGAGACATTATTGCTGCACATTTTCTACATTCTCAAGCTTTCAACACTTTCATTCCTTGTGTCTTCATTCCTCATTTATTGAGATTTATTGTATAAGCTTAAGTGAAAAAGCTGTATTTGTCCTACCTACATTAAAGCTTCATTTTGTATTCATCCTTATCTTGAGAGAGAAGAGGATTGTTCCTCAGTGAGATAAAATTGTAAGAGGGTGAATACATTTTTATATTGCAAATGGTAGAGAGGTTATTCCTTAACCTGTAAAAGGAACATTGTAACTTCTGTTGAAGGAGAGTAAGAAAGCACTTGACAAGAAGGTCAAGGAGAGAGGACGTAGGCAAGAGTTTGGCCGAACCTCTATAAATGATTGTGTTTGTTTTTCTCTTCCCTATCTTGCATTAAATTGTTTAATTTTATTATATTGTTCATTATCATTTGCTGATTAAAATAGGATTAAATTAAAATTTTCTATTAACGTTAGAAAACTGATTCACCCCCCCTCTCGGTAGAGCCAACATATACCTTTCTGCGTGTACAAAAAGTAGCCTAGGGTAGCTCTCCCCACCAGCCTACGTCGTGTACGTGGTAGGTAGCGCCTACGGATCACTACAAGTAATCTGAGAGGTAGAGGGGTGAGCTTTCGGGAAAAAGCCCAGTAAGAAGATGTATTTAAAACGATCCTAGCAATTCAAATATGTAAAAAACATAATAGTACGTATAATGATACTTTCTGAAAACTAATATAAATGACATTCAAAGATTAAGGAAAATCAGAAACATCGAGAATCGAAACGTAATTCTTTAAGTACGTGAACTTAACAGATATTACGTAAACTGGTCGTATAATCAAAATTCCAAAAACAGGAATATATGTCAAATCACATAATATAGAATCACATTCTGAAAATAAAGTTTAATTTTCAAATCGAGACTACATCGGCCCATCTAATTATCATGTGGCAAATAACCAAGTCATCCTCCGTAGAGGGAATTCAAAACCTATGGCCATGGCAAGACAGAACCCGAAGGTGAAATTCAGAACCTATGGCCACGGCGAGACAGAACCCGAAGGTGAAATTCATAACCTAAGGTGAGACTGTAGATGGAATCAAGGTCATACAGCGTTTCAGAACCACAAGGGCAAAGTTTCAGACGCCACACAGGCGAGGTTGACATGCGTTAGCATACAACATAAATGGCCCTTAATCTCAAACATATTATATTTCTCATATGCGAAAACATCGAATTAAAAATCATCTTGTTCGAAAGATTATTTCAAAAGACATGTTCTTATTTCAAAAGCACAAATACAGAAAGCATAGTCTTGATCAGAAATATAATTTAGAAACATGCATGAAAATCATACTTCATGTCTTTGTAAGCTTTCCTTAATCAAAATTTAGAAAGTAACCATTACCGTTTTAAATCATATCCCCTTACCTCGATCTATCGAAATCTCCGTGCTCGAGTGGTGACGCCTCTTAGTACCTCCCTTAATTCCTTCTATGATCACCTACACCGAAATCGTACACTTAGCACCCTATTCGTGCGAATTGCCCGAATTACGTTAAAATCGTAACCTATTCGTTACTACTGCGTGTGTATGTATTATTGTACGTACCTAAGTCAACACGCACGTTTATATATTTTTCCTTACCACATATTATTTTATATGTACAATTATTGACATACACCTTATTATATACCTCTACATGTATGTACACATAAATACATATATATACACTCCCATATGTATATATATATATATATATTTTTTTTTTATTTGTTTTCATTCTTTTCCTATCTCATATATACATTCTTTGTATATATATACACTAGCACAAATTCATCCTATATACACCCATATGTATATGCACCTAATATATATATATATATATATATATATATATATATATATATATATATATATATATATATATATATATACACTCATATATATATATATTATTGTTTTCCATTTTTTTCTTATCACATATATATATATATATATATCCTTGTTTGTACATATACTAACATATCCATTCATTATATACACCTATATGTATATACCCAAATACATATATATATATTCCCATGAATACATATATATATATATATATATTATTCTTATTTCCATTATTCATCAACACATAGATATATATACATATATATATCTATATATATATATATATATACATTTTTTATCTATCATTCATCTCTCCCATTTTTATTTCACATCTAGTTTAAAATCTACACAACATGCTTGTATCTACAACCCATTTATCTACATGTACATTGAACATACATACATGTATATACATATATATACTTTACCTTATCATACTTATACACAATCACACATATATATATATATATATATATATATATATATACATGTACAATTAAATATACATATATACATTAGATTTTTACCTCTTTTCTCTCCTTTCTTTTTTGCTTGCTTTTCTTCCCTTTTTTTTGCGTGTGCAGTGCCCTGCTTCACTGCCTCACAGTTCCAGCCCTTGGCATGCTTTTCTTCTTCCTTTTCACCTGCCTCGATTCCAGCCTTTCTCTTCCGTTGGCTTCAGCTCCGGCCTGTTTCCCGTTCTGTTTCGAGTTTCTTTTCCATTCCCTGTTTCGTTCTCTGTTTCATCCCTCGGTTTGCTTCAATACAAGCCCGATCTTGTTCATTCCCTCAAGCCTCTCGGTTTTCTTGCAGCTTCAGCTTGCTTCATTTCCAGCTCCCATCTTTGGCCTTCTTCTTCCTCCCGTCGACCTCCCCTGCTTCTTGGTCAGCAGTAGTTCTCTCCCTCTTCCTCGTGGTTCTGCTCCCAATTTCCTTCTTCCTCAATCTCGGTTCCAATTCCCTGCTGCTATCTTCTTCTTCTTTCTTCCCTTCTCTTCTTCCACTTTTCTTTTCTCTCCCTGCCAACAGCTCCCTCTCCTTCCTTTCTCTTCTTTTTCCTCTTTTCCTTTTCTCCTTCCTCAGCAGAACCAGCTCTCCCCTTCCTTCTTCTCTTCTTTTCTTCTTTCCCTTCCTTTCCGTTCTCTTTTCCCTTCCAGCCGATTGGCCTTTCTCCCTCTTCCCCCTTTCCTTCTTTCCTTTTCTTCTTCTTTCTCTTCTCTTTTCTCCCTTCGGTTCCCGCCTAACGCCCCTGTTTTGACTTTCCTCTTCAATTGCAAATAGTGGCAGACGAAATTGGCTTTTCTAAGCCAATTTCGTACATGCCATAATATATATATATATATATATATATATATTATTTTAATCTATATATATATTATATTAGTATATATGTATTAGTTGTTTATATATTTTGTATTGTTATTTTTTTTGTATGTTTTCCATTTCATTTTTAATTGTCTTATGCTTTAATTTTAATTGTATTAACACACACACACGTATATATATATATATATATTAAATACTATACATTACATAATATATATATTTGTTATATATATATATATATATATATATATATTATTATCCATATATTTAAATGTCATGTATATTTATATATACATATACACCTATGTATATATATCTATATATATATATATATATCTATATATACCCATTTTCTTGTAGGATTATCCAAGGACACAATATCCATGCCTTCCATGAAATTCTCATTATTTCGAAAATGAAATATTATCGGGATTCCATCACTCCTCACGAATTCCCGATACAGGTTTTTACATCATCGATTCTCAACTAATAATTTAAAATTTTCCAATCCTTCCGTACTTGCATTTGCGTTATCACTTCTTGCATCTTCGGGTTCTCGGTCATTCACGGGTTTCTCGGTTCCTATAGTCCTCGAGCCCTACAACGAACATCCACACTTCCATTAAAATATAATATTTCCATTTTTATATAATCTAATTAAATGTAAGAAATTTGTGGGTTTACATTCTCCCCACCTTAAAAGAATTTGATCCTCCAAATTCATTCGGGTCCATTTGTCTACGATCACCTAGATTGTATCATGCCACTTTCGGTTTCTCGATAATCCTACTTACACCCATTCTTAATACACTGTGGCCCAAGAGACTCCGAGTCTCCATAAAATTTAACACCAGTACACTCCAAAGTGGGTCACTCGATCCGAAAATCTCCCCTTCATATAGTTCTTATAATTACTTTCTCAGCATTCCTAATCTAAGCAAGGTCACTCAGTACAGTGGCTTGAGTGATTAATTCGATACCACCTGCTAAATCAATTCTAGAACTTCTCCTTTTAGTTTTAGGGGTAACTTTGATAAATCATTTGATCATGTGTCGGCAAACTTTTCCTGTTCACAGGGATATTTCTATACTCCGAACACGCCCTATCTTTATCAATCATGTAAGCAGTGTGATCTTTAGAGTCTTATTTATACCGTTAGTTCCCTGATTCATTCTTCCAGTATAGTGACAGTGCTCTTGCATTGTCACTATTTCCTTTGTAGATCTCTTTTCCGTCATTCTCTTTATCCTTCCCATTATCTCATATGAGTTTTCTGAACTTTCTTTATCTAACAGTTCTTGCAACTCCTTTTTCTTTGTTCCTCAAGATCTACAAAGTCCATCCGGTAGGGAGACTTCGAGATAGGCTGCACATCTAGAGCCAAATCCATAGTGGACCCTAGTTCTTTCTCTTGATGTAATCCCGGTGGTTAACCAGGAAAATACATCCAGAAACTCGCATACCACTGGTATGTTCTAAATACTTAGACATGTTCGACTAGTATCGAGGATGAATGCAACATAACCCTCACATTAATATGTCCACCAAAAATTTTCATCATAAACAAGATTATAAAATTTATTCCTTAATTGCAAAGCATACATAGGTGTACTAACGTGTAACGTAAAATCTAGAGCTTCAGGCTTAACATGCAATTTATGTGCGAAATGGGGTGATATGAAAGAGTGTGCGGGACTTGAATCAAATAATACACGTGCCTCATGATTATAAATTAAAAGCTTACCCTGGATGGTCTCAGCGGAGGCATCAGCAGTCTTTGTATCCACAGTAAAGACCCTCCCATGAGTGACAGGCTTCTTGCCCTTCTCTGTTGCGGTAGCTCATCTCTGTGGGACTTGTCTCTGAGGAGCTTGCCTCACAGGTGGTCGTGGTAGCTCTGGGGGTTGTGGAAACTTATTCAATGGGCAATCTTTGATCAAGTGTCCCCTCTGTCCACACCAAAAATAGCTCCCTGAAGACCAGTGACACGAATCTCTATGGTAATTACCACAACTAGTGCACAATATCTCATACTACCGGAACCCTCTGGTAGTCGTGGGGTAGCTATAGGAACTGTGGGCCTATCAATCCTAGCCTGAGACTCATCTGTCCTCTGTCTCTTGGCCTGGCCCCTTCGGAAGTCCTGTCTCACCAGCTCCATTCGCTTACCCTTATCCATGGTCTTTCCTTTAAAACTATACTCCGTCTGGGTGACATTAAGGCCCCTCTCGACCATCTGTGCTCTACCCAGGGCAACCTGAAATTTAGTAATCCATAATCCCAAAAGACGGTCTCTGATATCTGGCCTTAACCCTGCTAAGAACCTCTCAGTTCGACGCTCTTCATTCTGGAACGTCTTCGGGTCATACCTCATCAGCATAGTGAACTTACTTTTATACTCATCCACAGTCATATTGCCCTGTACCAAGCTCAGAAAGTTCATCCTCAACTTCTGCTGGGCAGCTAGTGGAACATACTTCTTCCTAAAGGCTGTGGAGAAAGCATCCCAACTAATCACCGGATGCTGAGCAGTCAGAAAGACCTTGGTGGATCCCCACCAATACTCTGCTTGGCCCTACAGCATGTAAGTGGCCATAGAGACCTTCTCAACATCAGAACACCCCAGAAAGTAGAAGATCTTCCCAAGGCTCACCAACCACTCTTCGACATCTATCGGATTCTTAATTCCCTTAAATGCTTGAGGCCTCATCTTCAGGAAATCCCTCATCCTACCGACATCCTTCTCCTCCCTCCGGGCCTGTACAAGAGGCTGAGGTGCCATAGGTACTGGAGGAACTTGTGGAGGAGGAGGTGGTGGCGCTTACGGAGGAGTTTGCACCAGAGTAGGAACTGGTGCCGTGCCAGCAGAATCAAAAACATTTGCCCCTAAGTGTTGGGCAACCATGGTAGCTATCGACTCCAAGCCTCGCTCGAGAAGCTGCTCTAATCGCTGCTCAAACTGAGCCATACGAGTACTAGGACTCTCTGGCTCCAGTGGAGGAGGTGGACGTGGTTGAGCCTGCCTCCGAGTACGTTCGCGTTTTCCACTCATCGTGTAGTGATCTAATACCTGCGCGTAATTCTAAAGATCAAACCTTAAAGTCATTAGGTATACATTACCTGTCACGACCCAATACTAATAAAATCAGTACAAATTTTTCGCTTTTGAAAAAATCTTTCTTTTCGCCTCGTGACATATCCCTTTAAACAGGTCAGGCTGTGAATCAATATCGATATACTATTCTAACCATTAAGAAATATCACATGTAAACATACATACTGATATCATTTATCATATAATAGAGTGGTCGGTATGTTTATACATCACGTGATTCTATATTTACATCCTCAAATATTCTTTCATATACAATACTGTGTTGTAAGCATACTAATACAAAATTCTGTACGTGGTGTATACCTGACAGTCGATGAGAAACAAATATATCAGCTATGCCATCTACTCTCTACACCCACTATCTCTATGGTGGAAACACTGAAAGTAGGTAAAAAATGAAAGGGTGAGCTCCACAAGCTCAGTAAGGCAATAGTACAAATGGGTAGATAGCTATACTATCTACATGCTGATAAGAAATCAAGATATATGTGAGCATGAGGTAAAAACAATGATATGCCATATATATAATATCATCTGTTCTAAAACAAGAAATCGGCATATTAAAACATGGAATAATTCTCATGTGAAAACATCTCACGCTTAATGAAACAACACGTTTTAAAATACCCCATCTGGGTCAAAAAATGATACACTCACAAATCAAAGTCCATTTCAACAAAATTCTTTATTTTCAAATCTCGGTTATAAAATCACCCCTCTCACAGGGTTACAAATCAATGAAAGTCTCATAAAATCCCTCCATGGGAATAATCAAATCTCAATTGAAATCATAAAAAAATCGGGGCCTGACCCCACCCTTGGGTCTACCCTAGTCTATCAAGACCAATAGTTATATCATGTGAGACATGTAAACGACTATATCAGTAATATCCAGGACTATGGCCATAACCTCGTGATCCCTGGCACACGGATCCTAGTGTGCAGGGTATCACACCTGAAATGGGAGGGGGGTCATCCTACCTGCCAGAACAGCATAATATCAGGATTGCGAGGACAAGACTTTCTGTCTCATGGCTAATGCCACTCCACTCCAACAATCCCCATGGTACAGCGTACTCCACGTGACATACACGGTACAATATACTCCGTGAACCCAAGCTCAATCAAGGGTGCCTGTAATAGGTCTTATCCACCCATGTCAATTATGTCTCAGTATGCACGTGTGAGCATATCATCTCACTGTGACACACAGTCAACAGGAGGCTCCAACACGGCTATTTGCATGTCATATAATTTTCTGTGCGAGCTAAGCTCCAGCACGGCTCCATGCATATTCATGATATCTGAAAACCTCATGCGAGCGAAGCTCTAGCACAGTTTCATAGAAATCAATAAAATCTACATACGAGCAAAGCTCCAGTACGACTTAAACTGATTATACATTCAATTCAAATCCACGTCCGAGCATTACTCCAGTACGGATAGGTATTAAAACTCAGTGAAAACCTCATACGAGAAGAACTCCAGTACGGTAGTCATAGAAAACAAATCTGTAAAATAGTGCGAGCAAGGCTCCAGCACTCTGTGTATGAGTTAAAATATAAAATCCAGTGTGAGCAGTGCTCAAGCACGATTACAACTCATATAACACTGATAGGTGGCTCAATTTTATCAAAACATGTTAAATAAATATCAACTGGCACCTAACATGTGCCTTTTCACTTAAAACATGAAAATAATAGCCAACCTATCCATAAATTGCTTGGATTAAAGCAATCTTACCATGAAAACATTAAATCATGAAATTCATGCAATTTCATAGCCTTACTACCCTTTTTGAGATTTTCCTAACTGGGGGCAAAATAGTCATTTTTCACTATTTTCATATTTTTCCATAAAAATTATTATTCTATTTTTGGGTAGCCTATTGAATTTAATGTAATGTAAATCCCCTCAAAATTACGTATAGCTTCTTCTAAGTGTTAAAATTCCCTTACCTGGAATCACGCACGAGCTTATCCTGACTCGACCGTACCAGGTCTCTCAGTCCAATTCGCTCGTCTACGGAGCTGCATATAACCACATATGGGTTCAATTCAATATACTGATCAGTATTTCACTCTTACTGACCGTATCTAAAGCTCTGGGCCCGTTTTACTCTATTGGGCCCGATTGCACTTTAATGGGCCTCGAACCCCTTTTTCAGCCCGTTTCCACTTTTAAATCCCTTCTTCGGGTTTATTGGACTCATTTGATTTATCAATAATCATCGGGTTTCATTCCAAACTCAATGGATAGCCCGGACACTGTTTACGATAATTACTTTGAAATTTCGAATAAAATTCCTTTTATGCATAATTAATCCGTAATTTTCGTAAAATAATCGAAACTCTGCATTAAAGGACTCATATTATCGTAATTAAAATGTACTTACCCAAGATGGTGCGGGGTACAAAAATCAGAGCTAAATCGGCTCTCGTTCGGGCTTTGCAGTAACACTGCACAATTATTTAAATCCGGGTCATTTTTTAATAAAATAATATTAAATTGAATTCTCGGGATTTATCCGCAGGTCAATCCCGACCCTCGATCACTTACCCGAATTTTCGAGTCGTCCTGGGTACACTTTCTTCCTTTTTTCCCTTTTTTTCTTTTCTTTTTTTTCCTTTTCTTTTTCTTTTTTCTTTTTCCTTTTTTTTCCTTCTCCCTTTCCTGGCTACGATGCCGTTTTGGCATTTCATCGTCGCCGACAATCCCGGCCGTCTCGTCGGCCGCCAGTGGACTCAACAGAACCGCCTCGGCCAGGGGAAGTCTCGGCTGGGCTGAATCGGCGCTGGAATGCCGTCGTTCGTCGGGACCGACGCGTTTTCTCCCCGGAACTATCGACCTTCGATTCGCCGAAAATAGATGCCTTCGGCGCGCGTCACCGGTACCGTTGGAACCGCCGGACGTCGCTCTATCTTCTCCGACCTTCGCCTAGGCTCATCGACCACCGGTGGCTCGTTAGAGGGTGTCGGGCTGCTGTCGGGTTTCACGGGTTCTCTGGGTGCGTTTCGGGTTTTCCTCTCTCCTCGATAAATTTTTAGATTTTCTATTTTTTTGTTTTTTTTTTGTTTTTTAATTCTTTTATTATTATTTTAATACATTAAAATATATTAAAATAATCCAAATATCCCAAAAAAATCTTAAAAATTATTATTAAATTCATTTAATCAATAAATGAATTTATCAGTTTATTTTAGTGTTTTCGGTATATTTTTCGATTCTTTTCGAGATAATTTTTTGAATTAAAAATCCCGATTAATTCTGAATTAATTTCAATAATTACCAATAAATTTATATCTTGATCAATCGTCCTCGAATTTAATTATTTTCCTCGATATTGATCCAGATTTCGCAAATTCCATAATTTAACGAAAATTACTTATCGAATTTATACCAAATTTTGATCTTTTGACCATTTTACCCTTGTACGTGTTCGAGACCAAATTGAATCGACTTTCTTTCATCAATCCACAATCTTTTCCCTATTTCAAATTCCTTATTTTCAATCACCTCGATTTAATTCGTTAAACGAACTTATTGTTTCGTTGTTTTTCCGATTTATCCATATTCGATTTTACGTAATTTATTTCGTTTCATCCACATTTATCAAATCTGAATCAACCATCTTATGAATCCATTAACATATAATAATGTCATACAATATGGAAATCATAAGGAATATCATACAAAAATTGCGGATCTCACAATCTCCCCCACTAAAAGAATTTGGTCCTCCAAATTAGAACCAAATCAATCGGTAAACAACTCTGGGTACTTCTCCTGTATCATGCTCTCTAGCTCCCAAGTAGCTTCCTCCGGAGTGTGATACTGCCACTGAACCTTCACCAGGGAGATCGTCTTGGATCGCAATACCTTCTCCTTCCTATCCAAAATCCGAACGATCTCTCAACATATGTCATACTGTCACTAAGCTCTAACGGCTCGTAGTAAATCACGGGTGACAAATCTGGATGGTACTTCCGAAGCATAGAAACGTGGAAGACACTGTGTACACCTGCCAACTCTGGTGGCAATGCCAATCTATAGGCCTTATCTCCTACTCGCTCCAGAATCTCAAAGGGTCTAATAAAATGAGGGCTTAGTTTACCTTTCTTACCGAACCTCATGATACCCTTAGAAGGAGAAACTCTCAAAAACACCGACTCACCCTCTGCAAACTCTAGTGGTATACGTCTCCTGTCAGCATAACTCTTCTGTTGACTCTGAGCTATCTGCAATCTATCGTATATCAACCTGACATCCTCAGTAGCCTGCTGTACCAAGTCAGGAGCAAATAACAGTCTGTCACCAATCTCTTCCCATCCAATAGGGGAACGGCATCTGCGACCATACAGTGCCTCATACGGTGCCATCCCGATACTCGAGTAATAACTGTTATTATAGGTGAACTCGGCTAATGGCAAATGATCATCCCAAGAGCCTCCAAAATCCAGCACACACGCTCTCAACATATCCTCCAGAGTTTGTATAGTCCTCTCTGACTGACTATCTGTCTGAGGATGGAAAGCGGTGGTAAATCTCAATTGGGTCCCCAACGCTTCCTGAAAATGTTCCTAAAAATGGGAAGTGAAGCGGGCATCCCTATCAGAAACAACGCTCACTGGAACGCCATGTAGCCTGACAATCTCTCGAACATATAAGTTCGCCAACGTACTCAGAGCATCTGTAACTCTCATAGCTAAGAAATGGGTGGACTTCGTCAGTCTATCCACAATCACCCAGATGGCGTCATGACCTCTGCGGGTCCTCGGTAATCCTATCACAAAATCCATGGTGACATGCTCCCACTTCCATGTCGGTATTGGTAGAGGCTGCAATAATCCTGCAGGCTTCTGATGCTCTACCTTTACCTGCTGACAGACGAGACATCTCGCAACATACTTTGCTATGTCTCTCTTCATCCCAGACCACCAATAATCTCTCCGGAGATTCTGATACATCTTCGTACTCCCCGGATGTACTGTATACCTCGCTAAGTGAGCCTCTGATAAAATCATCTTCCTGATCTCAGGATCCTCAGGAACACATATCCTACCGCAGAACCTCAGTAATCCATCAGTACTCAATACAAAATCTGTATCTGCACCTGCTTGTACATGCCTCATCAACTAAATACATCCCTGATCACTCTGCTGAGCCTGTCGGATACGATCAATCAACTTTGGCTCCAATCTCAGGCTCGCAATGATCTCAACTTTGTCAATCTCAGGGGGTGCTATGTCCAAACTAAGGCTCACAAACTGCTCTAACAGGTCATATTCTCGAACCATCATAAATGATACCAACCCTAGGCTCTTCCTGCTCAAAGCATCAGCAACTACATTAGCCTTTCCCGAATGGTATAATATCTCGCAATCATAATCCTTCAGGAGCTCGAGCCATCTCCTCTGTCTCATGTTCAGCTCCTTCTGCGAGAATAAATACTTCAGACTCTTATGGTCTGTAAAAATCTGAAACTGCTCACCATATAAGTAATAGCGCCATATCTTCAGTGCAAACACTATGGCCGCCAACTCCAAATCGTGGGTCGGATAGTTCCTCTCGTGATCTTTCAGCTATCTAGATCCATAGGCAACTACCCTCCCATCCTACATCAATACACAGCCCAGTCATTGATGAGATGCATCTGTATATACCAAGAACCTCCTGAGCTGGTAGGTATGGTGAGAACTGGAGCAATGGTCAATCGACGCTTCAGCTCCTGAAAACTCCTCTCACAGGCATTATCCTACAGAAACTCAACATCCTTCCGTGTGAGACGTGTCAACGGAGCAGCTAATCTAGAGAAACCCTTTACAAATATCCTGTAGTATCCTGCCAAACCCAAAAAACTCTGAATCTCTGTGATTGTCCTAGGCCGCTCCCACTGAACAACTGTCTCTATCTTGGATGGGTTCACTGACACTCCATCCCTCAATACTACATGGCCCAGAAAAGAAATCTGCTCCAACTAGAATTCACACTTACCGAGTTTGGCATACAACTGTCTCTCTCTGAGGGTCTGTAACACTATCCTCAAGTGCTGCTCGTGGTCCTCCTTAGATCTGGAGTATACCAAAATATCATCGATAAACACAATCACAAATCGATCCAGGTATGGCTTGAACACATCTTCATCAAAGCCATAATGCTGCGGGGGCATTAGTCAACCCAAATGGTATAACCAAAAACTCATAATGACCATAACGGGTCCTAAATGCTGTATTGGGCACATCCTCTCTCCGTATCCTCAGCTGATGATACCCAAACCTCAGATCAACCTTAGAAAAGACCTGTGCTCCCCGAAGCTGATCCAACAGATCATCAATGCATGGAAGGGGATACTTATTCTTAATGGTAGCCTTATTCAACAATCTGTAATCCATACACAATCAGAGGTTGCCATCCTTCTTCCTCACAAACAAGACCGGAGCTCCCCAAGGTGATACGCTCGGTCTCACAAACCCCTTCTCAAGCAAATCCTGTAACTGCTTTCTCAGCTCCTCCAACTCAATCGGAGCCATCCTATACGGTGGTCTCGAAATCGGTTCCGTACCAGGTACTAAATCTATCCCAAACTCCATCTCTCTGGCTAGAGGTAATCTTGGTAAATCATTTGGAAAGACGTCAGGAAACTCCCTAACCACTGGAATATCTCTCAAATCCGATCGTACCTGATCCGTATCAACCACATATGCGATGAATCATTTAAAACATAAATCATAAAATTAGCAAAATTTATTGCTCCATTTAGAATAACCATTGATTTCATTACTTTTCAAGGAAATTTTACAACACATCTTTCGGGGGTATTAAATGTTAACGTCTTAGAAAAACAATCTAACATAACACGATTGACAACCAACCAATCCATTCCTAGTATGACATCGAAGTCCCTCATATACATCACAATAAGGTCGGCTGACATTTCTTTTTTTTTTTTTCCTGACTTTCAACTTACAGTCCTTGACTATATACTCTACTACCTGACTAGTGTTTATGGGGGTAAGTATTAACAATTTACTACTCAGAGGAATAGGCTTTACATACTTAGACAATTTATATGCAAATGAAGGTGATACGAATGAATGTGTGGCACCAGGATCAATCAAAACATATGCTTCTAAATCAAAGATCAGGATGGTACCTTTCACCTATCAGACGACTGATCTGCCGTATCCTGGTCTAAAGCATGAACTCGCCCTGTACCCATCACTTGCTTCCCTTTCTCTTCGGTAGTAGCTCTCCTCCTCTGAGCAGGAACCTGAACTGGAGCTCTCTCCGGCTCCTTGCCCTTCTGTGGGGCAGCGTCCTGTCTCTCTGGGCAATCTCTCATCACATGCCCTGGCCTCCCACATCGATAACATACTACAGTTGTAGCTATAGGCACTGGACAAGGTCTGGTACCATGATATCTGCCACATCGCCTACATCGATCAGTAGTAGGGTGTGGTCCTCCAATGACAATGCCTCTAGCTGGTGGTAAAGTCGGATGAACAAGGATTCTATCTGTCCTCTCCTGAACCTCCTCAATCTTCGACCTCTTATCAGAGAGCCATACCCCTCTCCAAATAAATCTGTCTCTCCCGGATCTCTTCATGTCTTTGTCTCGACTCCTACTGAACTTTCCTGTCTCGGAGATGTTTTCTCATAATCCTGCTCACAGAGCTAAGCTCTCTGTATTGCCTCCTTATAAGTTGAAACATCAAAGGGAGCCAACCGAGATCTGATGGCTGGTCTCAGTCCATCTATAAACTTCTGGACCTTTCGATCCTCACTGCCCATCGTCTCCAAATCATATCTCCCCAAAGAGATGAATCGAGTCTCATACTCATCAATAGACTGGTTCTCCTAAACCAAACTCAAAAACTCCATCTTCAACTTTCATTGTGCAGTAGCGGGAACATACTGCCT
Source organism: Firmiana major (assembly GCA_033439115.1). Lineage (NCBI taxonomy): Eukaryota > Viridiplantae > Streptophyta > Magnoliopsida > Malvales > Malvaceae > Firmiana > Firmiana major. The sequence goes on from CM065912.1 coordinate 8,456,310, forward strand.
CCTAAAGGCATCCAAAAATATCTCCCATGTGACCTCAGCATGTCGAGCTCTCAATATCGGCTCGGTAGATCTCCACTAATGCTCTGTCGCTCTCTGAAACATAAATACGACAAAAGCAACCCTCTCAGTAGTAGTGCACCTGAAAAGCCTATATAGCTTCTCCATCTGATACACCCAATCCTCAGCTACTACTGGGTCCTTCCTCCCATGGAAGACTGGAGGTCTAAACTTCTGAAAATGTCTAAATCTATCCAGGTCGCACTCATATCCAGCATCCTGAGCTGGCTGGGGTCTTACTGCCTCTGCAGCCTAAACCTGAACCTCGGGTAACTCTACGGCCTGTGCCGGCATCTCAGGATCAGGTGCTGCCTGTCCTGTCGGATCTTGCCTATCTCTAGCCCCGAGCACTGCCTGCTGTGCTACAATCTCAGCCAGGCTCTCAATACTCCGCTTAAGTCTAGCGAAGTGTGCCTCAGTCTCATCTGGTCTCACAACAGTACCCTCGGGTACCTGACCAGACTGTATACCATCACCACGGCCTCTAGGCCTGCCCCTATGGCCTCTAGCATGTGTACTAGCCCCTCTACCACTGCGGGTGACCGACATAATGTAAATCCTGTATTCCAAATTCATTTATTAATTTAATTCCCATCTAGTATACACTTTGACATCTCATATAGCACAGTACTAAGGAGTATGTAATTTTTCTTAACGACCACTATCAACTCTTATCCGACCAACTCTAACTCATAATTGCTTACTTATTGATATTGATTCACGTCTGGCCAACCTCTGCTCTGATACCACTTTTACTGTCACGACCCAATACTACCAAAATCAGTACAAATTTTTCGCTTTTGAAAAAATCTTTCTTTTCGCCTCGTGACATATCCCTCTAAACAGGTCAAGCTGTGAATCAATATTGATATACCATTCTAACCATTAAGAAATATCACACGTAAACATACATTTTGATATCATTTATTATATATAAGAGTGGTCGGTATGTTTATACATCACACGATTCTATATTTACATCCCCAAATATTCTTTTATATACAATACTGTATTGTAAGCATACTAATACAAAATTCTGTACGTGGTGTATACCTGACAGTCATGAGAAACAAAGATATCAGCTATGCTGTCTACTCTCTACACCCGCTATCTCTATGGTGGAATCACTGAAAGTGGGTGGAAAATGAAAGGGTGAGCTCCACAAGCTCAGTAAGGCAATAATACAAACGGGTAGATAGCTATACTATCTACATGCTGATAAGAAATCAGGATATATGTGAGCATGAGGTAAAAACAATGATATGCCATATATATAATATCATCTGTTCTAAAACAGGAAATTGGCATATTAAAACATGAAATAATTCTCATGTGAAAACATCTCATGCTCAATGAAACAATACGTTTTAAAATACCCCATCTGGGTCAAAATACGATATACTCACAAATCAAAATCCATTTCAACAAAATTCTTTATTTTCAAATCTCTGTTATAAAATCACCCTTCTCACAGGGTTACAAATCAATGAAAGTCTCATAAAATCCCTCCATGTGAATAATCAAATCTTAATTGAAATCATAAGAAAATCGGGGCCTGACCCCTCCTTCGGGTCTACCCTGGTCTATAAAGACCAATAGTTATATCATGTGAGCCATGTAAACGACTATATCAGTAATATCCAGGACTATGGTCATAACCTCGTGATCCCAGGCAAACGGATCCTAGTGTGCGGGGTATCACACCTGAAACGGGAGGTGGGTCATCCTACCCGCCAGAACAGCATAATATCAGGATTGCGAGAGCAAGACTTGCTGTCTCGTGGCTAATGCCACTCCACTCCAACAATCCCCACGGTACAACATACTCCACGTGACATACACGATACAACGTACTCTGTTAATCCAAGCTCAATCAGGGGTGCCTATAATAGGTCTTATCCACCCATGTCAAGTATGTCTCAGTATGCACGTGTGAGCATATCATCTCACTGTGACACACAGTCAACAGGAGGCTCCAACACGGCTATATGCATGTCATATAATTTCCTGTGCGAGCTAAGCTCCAGCACGGCTCCATGCATATTCATGATATCTGAAAACCTAGTGCAAGCGAATCTCTAGCACGGTTTCATAGAAATTAATAAAATCTGCGTACGAGCAACGCTCCTGTACGACTTAAATTGATTATACATTCAATTCAAATCCACGTACGAGCATTGCTCCAGTATGGATAGGTATTAAAACTCAGTGAAAACCTCGTATGAGAAGAACTCCAATACCGTAGTCATATAAAACAAATCTGTAAAATAGTGCGAGCAAGGCTCCAGCACTCTGTGTATGAGTTAAAATATAAAATCCAGTGCGAGCAGTGCTCAAGCACAGTTACAACTCATATAACACTGATAGGTGGCTCAATTTTATCAAAACATGTTAAATAAATATCAACTAGCACCTAACATATGCCTTTCACTTAAAACATGAAAATAATAACCAACCTACCCATAAATTGCTTGGATTAAAGCAATCTTACCATGAAAACATTAAAATCATGAAATTCATGCAATTTCATAGCCTTACTACCCTTTTTGAAATTTTCCTAACTGGGGGTAAAATAGTCATTTTTTACTATTTCCATATTTTTTCGCAAAAATTATTATTCTATTTTCGGGTAGCCTATTGAATTTAACGTAATGTAAATCCCCTCAAAATTACGTACAGCTACTTCTAAGTGTTCATAAAATTCCCTTACCTGGAATCATGCACGAGCTTATCCCGACTCGGCCGTACCAGGTCTCTCAGTCCAATTCGCTCGTCTACGGAGCTGCATATAACCACATATGTGTTCAGTTCAATATACTAATTAGTATTTCACTCTTACTGATCGTATCTAAAGCTCTGGGCTCGTTTTACTCTATTGGGCCCGATTGCACTTTAATAGGCCTCGAACTCTTTTTTCAGCCCGTTTCCACTTTTAAATCCCTTCTTCGGGTTTACTGGGCTCATTTGATTTATCAATAATCATCGAGCTTTGTTCCAAACTCAGTGGATAGCCCGGATACTGTTTACGATAATTACTTTGAAATTTCGAATAAAATTCCTTTTATGCAGAATTAATCCGTAATTTCCGTAAAATAATCGAAACTCTGCATTAAAGAACTCATATTATCGTAATTAAAATTTACTTACCCAAGATGGTGCGGGGTACGAAAATCAGAGCTAAATCGGCTCTCATTCGGGCTTTGCAGTAACACTGCAGAATTATTTAAATCCGGGTCATTTTTTAATAAAATAATATTAAATTAAATTCCCGGGATTTATCCGTAGGTCAATCCCGACCCTCGATCAGTTACCCAAATTTTTGAGTCGTCTCGGGTACACTTTCTTCCTCTTTCCTTTTTTTTTTCTTTTCTTTTTTTTCCTTTTCTTTTTCTTTTTTCTTTTTCCTTTTTTTTTCCTTCTCCCTTTCCTGGCTACGGTGCCGTTTGGGCATTTCACCGTCGTCGGCAATCCCGGTCGTCTCGTCGGCCGCCAGTGGGCTCAACAGAACTGCCTCGACCAGGGGAAGTCTCGGCTGGGCTGAATCGGCCCTAGAATGCCGCCGTTCGTCGAGACCGACGCGTTTTCTCCCCGAAACTATCGACCTTCGATTCGCCGAAAATAGCTGCCTTCGGCGAGCGTCACCGGTAGCGTTGGAACCGCCGGACGTCGCTCTATCTTCTCCGACCTTCGCCTGGGCTCATCGGCCGCAGGTGGCTCGTCGGAGGGTGTCGAGCTGCTGTCGGGTTTCACGGGTTCTTTGGGTGCGTTTCGGGTTTTTCTCTCTCCTTGATAAATTTTCAGATTTTTCAATTTTTTGTTTTTTTTAATTCTTTTATTATTATTTTAATACATTAAAATATATTAAAATAATCCAAATATCCAAAAAAAATCTTAAAAATTATTATTAAATTCATTTAATCAATAAATGAATTTATCAGTCTATTTTTGTCTTTCCGGTATATTTTTCGAATTAAAAATCCCGATTAATTTCGAATTAATTTCAATAATTTTCAATAAATTTATATCTAGATCAATCGGCCTCGAATTTAATTATTTTCCTCGATATTGATCCAAATTTCACAAATTCCATAATTTAACAAAAATTACTTATCGAATTTATACCGAATTTTGATCTTTTGATCATTTTACCCTTATACGTGTTCAGGACCAAATTGAATCGACTTTTTTTCATCAATCCACAATCTTTTTCCTATTTCAAATTCCTTATTTTCAATCACCTCGATTTAATTCCTTAAACGAACTTGTTGCTTCGTTGTTTTCCCGATTTATCCATATTCGATTTTACGTAATTTATTTCGTTTCATCCACATTTATCAAATCTGAATCAACCATCTTATGAATCCATTAACATATAATAATGTCATACAACATGAAAATCATAAGGAATATCATACAAAAATTGCGGATCTCACATTACCTACAACCAGACAAGCACAGACATTGGGATGTAATTTAATCCTTATTTTCCACACTGACAGTACTAGACAACCTTCGCTCTGATACCACTTAAACTGTAACGACCCTTAACCCTCGAAAATCAAAAAAAAAATTTGAATTTAATTTACCCACTTATTCCCTTATTCACTTAGGTTGTATTCTTGTGCATTGTCAAAACACTTTTCTTAATTCTTTACTCGTAATTATAATTAATTTCTATATTTTAACTTATACGACCGATAGAAATTTCGGCAGCACAACAGCTTATATATGAGCCTACCCACCTGCAAATCAGTTATTTTTTTTTTGGCAATCCTAGATATCCACAACTACCAAGCATACTTTCCGAATTCATCTTTACCACTCAATACATCTATTTCAATTTAACACTAGTCATCTCAAAATATTATCTCAAAACATTATCTCAAAATAATAATGTTTACATCGTTCCTTACAAAATTACATACCAACTAATATTTTCAATATGTGTGTTTGTGCATACAATTATATCTGGTACAAGAATGTAAATGTATATCTTTCTGCGTGTACAAAAAGTAGCCTAGGGTAGCTCTCCCCACCAGCCTACGTCGTGTACGCGGCAGGTAGCGCCTACGGATCACTGCAAGTAATCTGAGAGGTAGAAGGGTGAGCTTTTGGGAAAAAGCCCAGTAAGAAGATGTATTTAAAACGATCCTAACAATTCAAATATGTAGAAAACACAATAGTACGTATAATGATACTTTCTGAAAACTAATATAAATGACATTCAAAGATTAAGGAAAATCAAAAACATCGAGAATCGAAACGTAATTCTTTAAGTACGTGAACTTAACAGATATTACGTAAACTGGTTGTATAATCAGAATTCCAAAAACAGGAATATATGTCAAATCACATAATATAGAATCACATTCTGAAAACAGAGTTTAATTTTCAAATCGAGACTACATCGGCCTATCTAATTATCATGCGGCAAATAACCAAGTCATCCTCCGTAGAGGGAATTCAAAACCTATGGTCATGGCAAGACAGAACCCGAAGGTAAAATTCAGAACCTATGGCCACGGCGAGACAGAACCCGAAGGTGAAATTCAGAACCTATGGCCACGGTGAGACTGTAGACGGAATCAAGGTTATACAGCGTTTCAGAACCACAAGGGTAAAGTTTCAGACGCCACACAGGCGAAGTTCAGACGCCACACAGGCGAAGTTGACATGCGTTAGCATACAACATAAATGGCCTTTAGTCCCAAACATATTATATTTCTCATATGCGAAAACATCGAATTAAAAATCATCTTGTTCGAAAGATTATTTCAGAAGACATGTTCTTATTTCAAAAGCACAAATACAGAAAGCATAGTCTTGATCAAAAATATAATTTAGAAACATGCATGAAAATCATACTTCATGTCTTTGTAAGCTTTCCTTAATCAAAATTCAAAACGTAACCATTACCGTTTTAAATCATATCCCCTTACCTCGATCTATCGAAATCTCCGTGCTCGAGTGGTGATGCCTCTTAGTACCTCCCTTAATTCCTTCTACGATCACCTACACCGAAATCGTACACTTAGCACCTTATTCATGCGAATTACCTGAATTACGTTAAAATCGTAACCTATTCGTTACTACTGCGTGTGTACGTATTATTGTACATACCTAAGTCAACACGCACGTCTATATATTTTCCCTTACCACATATTATTTTGTATGTAAAATTATTGACATACACCTTATTATATACCTCTACATGTATGTACACATAAATACATATATATATACACTCCCATATGTATATATATATATATATATATATATATATATTTTTTTTCATTCTTTTCCTATCTCATATATACATTCTTTGTATATATATACACTAGCACAAATTCATCCTATATACACCCATATGTATATGCACCTATTATATATATATATATATATATTACTGTTTTCCATTTTTTTCTTATCCCACACACACACATATATATATATATATATATATATATACTTGTTTGTACATATACTAACATATCCATTCATTATATACACTTATATGTATATACCCAAATACATATATATATATATATTCCCATGAATACATATATATATTATTCTTATTTCCATTATTCATCAACACATAGATATATATACATATATATATATATCTATATATATATATATATCTATATATATCTATATATATCTATATATATATATATATATCTATATATATATATATACATTTTTTGTCTATCATTCATCTCTCCCATTTTTATTTCACATCTAGTTTAAAATCTACACAACATGCTTGTATCTACAACCCATTTATCTACATGTACATTGAACATACATACATGTATATACATATATATATACTTTACCTTATCATACTTATACACAATCACATATATATACATGTACAATTAAATATACGTTTATACATTAGATTTTTACCTCTTTTCTCTCCTTTCTTTTTTTTTTTTTTTGCTTGCTTTTCTTCCCTTTTTTTTTTGCCCGTGCAGTGCCCTACTTCACTGCCTCACGGTTCCAGCCCTCGGCATGCTTTTCTTCTTCCTTTTCCCCTGCCTCAGTTCCAGCCTTTCTCTTCCGTTGGCTTCAGCTCCGGGCTGTTTCCTGTTCTGTTCCGAGTTTCTTTTCCAGTCCCTGTTTCATTCTTTGTTTCAGCCCTCGGTTTGCTTCAATACAAGCCCGATCATGTTTAGTCTTCTTCTCCCCTCAAGCCTCTTGGTTTTCTTCCAGCTTCAACTTGCTTCATTTCCAACTCCAATATTTGGCCTTCTTCTTCCTCCCGTCGGCCTCCCCTGCTTCTCGGTCAGAAGCAGTTCTCTCCCTCTTCCTCGCGGTTCTGCTCCCAATTTCCTTCTTCCTCAATCTTGGTTCCAATTCCCTGCTGTTATCTTCTTCTTCTTTCTTCCCTTCTCTTCTTCCACTTTTCTTTTCTCTCCCAGCCAGCAGCTCCCTCTCCTTCCTTTCTCTTCTTTTTCCTCTTTTCCTTTTCTCCTTCCTTGGCAGAACCAACTCTCCCCTTCCTTCATCTCTTCTTTTCTTCTTTCCCTTCCTTTCCTTTCTCTTTTCCCTTCCAGCCGATTAGCCTTTCTCCCTCTTCCCCTTTTTCTTCTTTCCTTTTCTTCTTCTTCCTCTTCTCTTTTCTCCCTTCGGTTCCCGCCTAACACCCCTGTTTTGATTTTCCTCTTCAATTGCAAATAGTGGCAGACGAAATTGGCTTTTCTAAGCCAATTTCGTACATGCCATAATATATATATATTATTTTAATCTATATATATATTATATTAGTATATATGTATTAGTTGTTTATATATTTTGTATTGTTATTTTTTTTGTATGTTTTCCATTTCATTTTTAATTGTCTTATGCTTTAATTTTAATTGTATTAACACATATATATATTAAATACTATACATCACATAATATATATTTGTTATATATATATATATTATTATCCATCTATTTAAATGTCATGTATATTTATATATACATACACCTATGTATATATATCTATATATATATATATATATATATATATATCTATATATACCTATTTTCTTGTAAGATTATCCAAGGACACAATATCCATGTCTTCCATGAAATTCTCATTATTTCAAAAATGAAATATTATCGGGATTCCATCACTCCTCACGAATTCCCGATACAGGTTTTTACATCATCGATTCTCAACTAATAATTTAAAATTTTCCAATCCTTCCGTACTTGCATTTGCTTTATCACTTCTTGCATCTTCGGGTTCCCGATCATTCACGAGTTTCTCGGTTCCTATAGTCCTCGAGCCCTACAACGAACATCCACATTTTCATTAAAATATAATATTTTCATTTTTATATAATCTAATTAAACGTAAAAAATTTGTGGGGTTTACAGAGTGGACTAATTTCCTCAAGATCAACACATGAGACCCATCGAACATCACTCGTGCCTTATTCGCCAATGTTAAGCTTATAACCTCTCTAAACGATCAATGCTACATTTTTGGCATCCAATCCTTCTTGATGAAGAAAAGCATTGAAATCAGCAAAAATCATCTAGCCAATATTTTTAACATTTAAAATGAGGGGCTCACCGATGAAGAAGAGGAAGTTTCTTTAGCATTTTTCGTTACCTTTAATATCTTGAATCTCGTCATCTCTTAGAACTTACGACGTCTTGGACCCAAGTATGCTCATCTTCGCAAGCTTGATGGATTATGGCTTCATTAGATTCATGATGTTAATGGTCGCAAACCTAATCTCATCTATTTCATTTTTGATGATTGGGTGAAGATCATCGGTGGGTCGATTAAGACCATTGTCTTTACGTAGCTGCTTGCCTATCTTCTTTCTCAGCTCAACATCAATTGTTCATGCGAGATCGGAGACCTTCCCTCAACCTTCATTAATGTTGCCACTCTTCGTTACACGCACTACATTCAAGATGCTTAAGGCGAATGGCACAAGTGGGTCATGCTGCCTTCATTATTGAGGCATCAATATCAAGACATTAGCACAGTGACTGAGCTTGAGCAGGAGCCCTATGCCAAACCATCGTCTTCCCAGCCAGCTGCCTCATGTACTACTTTGAATACCTTTGCTGGAATGTTCACCAACTTCCACCTCCATATTGATATTAGACTTGATGCTTCTGAGGTGTGTCAACATGTTACACTTTCTGACATTCGTTCGCATGTTGACACTTGCTTATTGGCTTTTGAGGAAACTCAAAAGGCCATGTTTGAGGAGCTTCAAGTCACTCACATCCGAGTTAATGAGTTCCATGATCGCCTTGATCAGTTTCCACCACCACCATCCCCGTAGTTGATCACTTTGCTATTATAGACTTATTTTATGTTTATGGGTGATCGCCTTCATTATTGATCACTTTTCTGGCATTAGTGTTTGATTACCCTTGGTTAGTTTCGGCTATGTTATAACTTTATGTATTGAACCTTGTTTATTTTATCTAAGTAACCTTTTTCATGATCCTATACGTATTTTACTTTTGATTGATATCTTGTCTATACTTCATATTTTGTATATGCCTTGATTGAATATTGTGTCATCTTAGTTTTAATACTCAACTGCTCATTATACTTTAAAGTGATACATTACTTGTTGTATAAGTACATACATTGCCAATTACATATTCATTGAGTACATCTATATCTTGGCTACAATTGAGGGGAGTATGTCATTAAAGGGGACAGAGACATTATTTTTTTTATAACAATCTATATATTTGGTCAGAAAATTTTGGTTTGAAAATTAGAAATTAATCTCTTTTTAAAAATCATTCTTATAGAGAGAGTAAAATTTTCAAAGTTCATTTGCACAATGTTGTCATATTAAAAAGGGGGAGATTGTTTGCTTTAAGTGGTACATATATTTTGAAATGATAAAAACTAAATGTGATAATTTGAAAGATCCACATAATATTTTCCGAACCAAAATTCAATTTTATTCTAAGTAATTTTCCTATGAATTTATTAAAGATTTTTTAAAAATATTTCAATATTTTTAGGGTACAATTTCATATACAAAAAGTCAAATTATAAACCAATGAAATTGAAAAACATTTTTTAAAAAGGAAACAGAACTTTATTTTTTCCCAAAAAATACTTATGAAGGCTTGAGAATCGATCCCCTAAGAGTGAGGATCAATCCTAAAAAGTCAGTAAGCTTATGTTTATGAAAATGGTCCAAATGATCGATCTCCTAAAGAATGAGGAACGATCCTTAAAAGTTAGTAAGCCTCTAGAACTTAACTTGTTATAGATTGATTGATCCTCAAGTAAAGAGGATCAATCCCTACTAATTTTTTACTTCTATTTGCATATGGCACAAAAGAGAGGATCGATCTTTTAATAAAGAGGACTGATCCCCTAGTACATAACTAATTTTATTTAAAGTCCCATAGAAGATAGGATCGATCCCTTGAAGAGAAAGGACTAATCCTCTAATGTGCTGATAGGTTCCAACGGCTATTGTCACAACCTCATTTCGTGACTTACCAAAAACCACTACAAATTTTTCGCTTTTTACTTTACTTACCTTTCTCTCCTCGACAGTTGGGTTGTGATTTGATATTAGTCACCCACTCACATTCATTCACCATATACATAGAATTTAGTATTCTTTTCGATAACATAAAATGTTATATAGTATTTGTACATATACATCTCGACCGTACAATTGGTTACATAACTGTGCTTATACATTGTTTAGTACAAAATGTTCGAGTGTGTATACCTCCCGTGAGATGGATAGGCAGCAGATACAATGAATACTATACCTCAGCCGGACTCAATCTACTGCGGATGATCTGTAGAGAGTGAAAAATAAAGGAGGATGAGCAAACAACGCGCTCAGTAAGAAAATCAGGCAAGAAAGTAGACAACCACACTATCTAATGAAAATAAGGTCTTGCTTTCCTTCTCTCATCTCAAAGCATGTATCAAAATGATATAATAATAATACAGAATAAATTTCATGTACTTAAAATCATACTGAGTTATCAAATGTAGGCATTCATGCAAAACAGTGCATCTTTATAAAATTCGAAATGCCTTTATATCAATCATGCCATTTACATTTAAATCAAAGTAAATATTGCAGTTCTCAACACAACACAAACCGGTTTCTGACCTATCTCTCTCTCAGGTCTAACCGTATCATGAAAACAAGTTATATAACATGCGAGACTCAGTGGCTAAATGCAATACTCTCCTGGACTATGACCATATCCTATAATGTGACATCTCAGGCAACACAGATCTTGGTGTGCGAGTATCACTGCTGTAATGGGAGGGGGGTCAGTCCATCACAACCGTCAGCTATAAACTCCTCAACTCCACAACTCCACCACACAGTACAGTGTACTTCATGCCACTCGCACGGTACAACGTACACCCGTGGACCCTCTCCTCATGGTCGAGATGCCTGTCATAGGTTTTACTCCTCACACCATGGAAATACATCATAGTCGAGGTGCTTGCCATAAGTCTTAGCCCTCACACTATGGAATAAATGCCACATCTCTAAATCCACATGCGAACATCTCAATAGTGTGACACTCAGTCTACACGGAGGAAATCGTCACAGTTTTACTATAACATGTATTATATATCACGTAAAAACTACAGTGCGCGTCTTGAGTGTGACAATCAACACTCCGTCTCTTAAACACTGTGTATGCATCTCAAAATATCAAACACTAGTGCGAGTAACCTCTAGCACTAGGTTAATGGATAATTCTCATTTCAAATCAAGTACGAGCTATCGCTCTAGTACGATATCATGTATAAATCATGAAAAGTCGAGTACGAGCAATGCTCCCAGTACTCTATCATGTAAAATTGAGTATGAGCATAGCTCCCAATACTCTATATGCATCAATCACAAACTGAGTACGAGCAATGCTCACAGTACTCTAACATGCATAGATCGCATTTAAAATCAAGTACGAGTATATACCCCAGTATTTTATGATGCATCTCTCAAAATATAGTGCGAGTATCCTTTAGCACTCATGGTTTTCACACAAAACCAAATAGATGGCTATTCAAATCACATTTCACACAAATAAATCAAATAAGCACTCAATGTGCTATTTTTGCATATACATGAAAACATTAGCCATTCTATCATGCAGCTCATGCATTTTGGGTCATAACATGCTTCTTAGGTATTTGCACCCTATTTTTGAATAAGATCACACTTTATCTCATTAGTTCCTATCACAACAACATGTCTATTCAGGGAATTTATATAGAGTATAATATCGAAACTCTAATTCAAATGTACGTGTAGTCATCTCTAGCTACTCACGTAATTCTCTTACCTCGGATCACGTCAAGTGACCTCACTTCCTCGATTCTGCTCACTTTTGCAGTTCGATCAGCTTCCACGATGCTTTTCGAAGCTGTTACAATTATTGGCATTAGTATATAAGGCTTGAGCATAAGAAATCCGAAAGAAAGAAGGAAGTAGATAGGGTTCAAGAGGATTTAACTGTTAACATTCTTTCACCATTTTGGCTAATCCTCCTACTCTTCGCCCTGCTGCTGAGTGTTGTTTTCTTCAGCTGTATTTAAAGTGGCTGTGTTTTCCTTTTCACTTTGTATATAGTTCATTTTTCTTTTTCTTTTCTGTTATTTCTTTTTTTGTTTATTTTGCAGGTTTCTTTTCTCATTTTATGTTTTCAATCAAGTTTCGATTGTTCATCATCATCAGAAAGGGGAGTACTCTATTCTTGAGCTTAAATTCTTATATTATCTGCACACTGAGGATACTGTGCACTTTAAGTTTGGGGGAAGGGATATCACTTGAACAATTTTGTGAAAAATTTTCAAAATTTTTTTGAAAATCTGAAAAGGAATTTTCAAATTTTTTTTGATAATATGAGCTTAAATTGTTTGATTTTAGGATGATCTAGTGCTTAGCGTGTCGTTTTTCCATATTTCTATGATATGACCCCATGATTTAGTCTGACTTTGATTGACTGAGATGCATGATTATAGGAAAAGCATGAAGTTGAGTTCTTGAATTTATCTTGATTCTGATTGTGATTTCCTCATCTTATGCACATGTCATGTCATGAATCGGTATATTTATTTAGAGAAAGCTTATGTGTACATAGGACTGCATTTGTTCAGTTGATTTTGTGCATCATATTCTAGAATTTGCTTGATCTAATCTCGAGGTGAAATATTAGATCACACTTGATTAGGGAGATGATTTAGGCCATCTTTGGATCGTTTGAGCCTTTCTAGCCTTCCTTGTACATATTCTACCCCTAGTCACCCATCTGGGCCAAATAAGCTTTTCTCTGTAAATACACTTGCTTATAATTTTCCTTAGCTTAAATATTTTTTTTCTATCCCCTACCCCGAAAGCATGGAAAGTCATTAGATATATTTTGAGCTATATGGGTATTCAATGATAGTGAAGGAGTATGTATAAAAAAAATGAATGAAAGGAAAAAAAAAAGCAAAAGAAAAGAAAAAAAAAAGAATGAAAAGTTGAGTGAAATAAATAAGTTTGAGGGAAATAAATTTGAGCTCTTACATTAAAGATCCTAGAAGTAATGCATGTTAAGGGGTAATTAAACCTAAATCGACTTTATCATACCTTAGCCCTAGCCTTACATTACAAGCCTAATGAAGTCCTAATGATCTTTAGTTAAGTGTGACTACATTAGTGGAGAGAGAAGTGAAAAGCAAACTTATGGGAATGATCACATGTCATTGACTTTGTATTCACTGTGTTGCATAATCTGATCTGAATAATATACTGTGAAGTGACTTAGATATTTTTCACACACTCACGAGGAGTCCAATTTGGGTTAGGACATATGATTGAATAATTCTAAGTGTTGGACTTGTAATTGTGAGTCTTTGATTTCATAGTCTGTACTTTTTCTTTGAGGATCATATTGGGGAATTATTGTGTTTTGTACTTGTCATTCGTACAATCATTTTGTTTTGCTTGAGGACAAGCAAAAGCTCAAGTTTGGGGTGTGATAATTCTATATTTTTAGAATTATTTGTGCTTAATTTCCTAATTAATTATTTAAATCCCCAATTTATTTTGTTAATTATCCCCTTTATTTAATTAAAATTCTCATGTTTGCAGATAAATTAAATCCAGATGAATTTTGAATATTTTGGTAGAAAATGGATCGGAATTGGGCTAAAATCGAGATTGAGTCACGCGGACAACACGAGTCATGCCACCTAGCACATCCAATTGGACAAGAAGACCAATGACATGGAAATATCGTTTCAAGGAGCCAATGGTGTGAAGACATGTGGCCAAAAAAAGGCCAACTCATCAAGGATGTGGAAATTACCATTTTACCCCTAGTGTGTTTATAAATAGGAAAGAATGGCAATTGAAAAAACTATGTAATTTAGTTTTAGGAGTAGGAGTAGTATAATGTAATGTAGTTTAGAGTAGTTTAGTTTTTAGATTACATTTTGAAGATTTATTTTCCTGTTTTCCGTTAGCTTCCTTTTCATTCCATTTTTATGTTATTCATTTTTCTAGACTTGGATAATCTCTATTTGATTGCAATCAACATCATTTCCATTTGCTCTTCTCGGTTTGGTTATATTCAACTCCTTTGTTTTCAAGTTTTAATATGCATAATTCTTCATAGTGGTAGCTCTCGGTTTTTCCTTCATTTTCAAGTTTTGTTTTTGTTTTATTTTTGATTCTCGGTTTGCTTCCCATGTAGTTTTATTTTTTTCTTTCTTTTCGTTAGTTGTCATCGTTACTCAAAGTTGTGGTGATTTAGTGTCTTAGCTATTCACACCTTGTTCATGCAAACCCGAGAGGGTAACGGCAGCAAGCAATCCGAGAGGACAGCAGCACGCCTGGAAACCGAGAGCTCTCCTCTATTCTCCTCTGTTTTGTTTTTCCATTACTGTTCATCTTCTTTAATTGGTTTAGTTAATAGTTCAGTTATTTTAAGTCTACTTTGGGTCTTCATTTACTGCTTTAACTTGTATTCTTGCAGTGTTTGCTAGTCTGCTTTGCTGAGCATAGAAGGAAAAGAATCAATGTGTTGAACCGGCAGTTGATGCATGATAGAGCACTTAGGGATGCTGTCAAATTGAAGAAGATAGGAGCACGTTACTGCTAGCGGGAATCGGGACCGAGGAAATCTAGAGTAGCCTGGAGCACTTGGGGCAGCAGGACAAAGCAAAACCGAGAGCTGAGTCTGGAGCACTTGGAACAGCAACTGGACACAGCATCCGCAGCATCTGGGAATGGAAACAATATGCAGTCTGTTGAGGACCCGTGTATCATAAAATCGTGCAACAACAGCTGAATGTAGGGAGGCGGCCTGGATGCAGCACACACAACAGCTGGTGCAGAAGTTCATGGACATCACAATGCAGCAGAAGCAGGACAGCACAGCTGGAGCAGCACCCCATGTAGCAGGAACCAGTACAGGAGCAGAAACCAGAACCGAGAAGCAGAATGAGAGTAGTTGGAATCGAGACAGACCTGGCAACAGGACACAACAGAACATAGCAAAATCGAGGGTAACCCATGACCTGGAACCGAGACACACCAGAAACAGCAGATGCAGAATGCAGTAGAGAGCCAGTGCCAAAACCGTGAACATAGCCTGGAAATAAACATGCAATTAGAAAGATAATGAACAGTGCAGTATCGGGACTCCACTTGTTTGCCAAAATTGTTTAAGGCCTTGTTTGGCCAATTAATGTGTTATTTCATGTTTTTACTTTTTGAATTAAATTGATTAATACTTGGTAGTTGTCATTTAGGTAATTTAATTAAGTAATGGTAGGTTAGCTTTATTGTTTTGCATGTTAATTTAATTTGTAGTGTTAATTTTTAGTTAGTAGTTAATTTTATATTAAATGTTTTAGGATTTTAGTTTAGTTTAGTGTTTTATAAGTGGCATTTAGAATTAATCTAGATTAAATGTTTTTCATGCATTTTTAATTTGGTTTCTATTTGTATTAGATTTTAGGTTAGTTTAATTTACAATTTTTATTAGTTTAATTACATGCTTTTTTATTTCTAGTTTGTTTAAATTTTAGTTCTTTATTTTCACATTTGCATTTTATTTTAACTGCGTTAATTAATTTTAACTGTTTTAATTATTTTCGTAGGTATTTGCTTTTAATTGCGTGGAGCTCGGTAAGTAAATCTTAGCTCGATTTTATTTTCTTTATAGTTTTATTATTTTCAGTATATTTTAATTTCAAACTTAGTAGATCACCGATAATCAAGAAGTCATAATTTACTAGGATATACTTAGGGTAAGATTAACCAGTAGTTAATTAGGCTAGTTAACTTCTCTCTGGGACGATAACTCGGGACTCAAATGTAAGACCCGATTTTAGTTAAAACACGAAATTAAAAATGCAAAAGGACTGAAATGAAATTTTCGAACACGTTGAAGGGCAAAATGGTCAAAAGATCAAAAATCGGTCTAAATTCGATAAGAAAAATTTATTAAAAATAATGGATTGAGAAATCTTGGTCAATAAAGGTGAAATAAATTTATTCTGGGTTAAATTGATCAAGATATCAATTTATTGGAATTAATCCGGATTAATCAAAATTTTTAATTCGAAAAATCATTCCGAAAATAATCGAAAAATATACTGGAAAGACGAAAATAGACTGATAAATTCATTTATTGAATAAAGGAATTAAATAATAAATTTTGAGATATTTTAAGAGATAATTGGGCATTTTTAATGTATTTTATTAATTAAAATAATAAAAAAAAGAAGAGAAGAATTGAAAAAAAAAGGATCAAAAACGCGAAAGTCGCGCGAAAACGGAAAAGAAGCAGAGGTCGAGCCTTTTGTCAGCGATCGATGGCCGACAGAGGCTGAGGAAGGAAGTCCGACGAGGCCTGGACCACCACCGGCCTAAAGGAGCCACGAACGGCGGCCAACGGCGAGAGGAACTACGAGAAACGAAACCGAGAGAAGAGAAGGCGATTCCCGACGATCGGCGACGATTCGGCACCGATCGACCATAGCCGAACATCCCCGAGGCGCAGACGAGCCAATTGGTGGCGGCCACGACCAATGAAACTGCTGGCAAACGCCGAAAACGACGGAAAGAGGAAATGGGTACCGATGGTGGAGAGAACAAGCCGGACCGGCGACTTTCCGGCGACCTCGACCGAAGCCAACCCCAGATCTGAGATGCGGATGACCCAGCGGAGCCACTGGCGGCGGAAGCCGATGGAGAACCGGCCGGCAAGGCCGTGAACCGGCCGAACCGGAGTGAACTGGCGGTTCGAATCGGGTTTGAACCGGACCGAACCGGTTCAGCCAAGAAAGAGAGGAAAAAAAGAGAAAAAGGAAAAAAGAAAAAGAGAAAAAATTGGAGAAAAATCTCGACGATGTAATCGAGCTACGGGTAAGTCAGTAGTAGTCGAAATTGACCGATTTAAATTTTGAAATATTTTATTTAATTAATTTTCGACTGAAAATTTACCCGAAAATTATGAAAATTGTGTAGCTCGACAATTGGCATCCAACGAGAGCTCGAGATAGCCTCGATTTACGTACTAGCATGGAATCTCGGGTAAGTAACTCTTATTTACGATAATTTACATCGTTATGCGTGCTTCGGATTTAATTATCGCATAAAATAAATTAAATTATGGAAATTTAGATAAATTATCGTAAATAATAAATTAAGCTATTTGAGAGTTAGAACGAGGTCCAATAAATTGTTGGTGGGCCCAATGAGCCCAATAAGCCTCGATAATGTGAAAATTAAGTGAAAAATGGGCTTAAGGCCCATTAAGGTGCAATCGGGCCCAATAGGGGTAAAATGGCCCAATGATTTAAATTAAGCCCAGAAAATAGGAAATGCAATTAAATTGTATGATATCTGACCTGAGGAATAATTATACGCAGTTTTGAACATTTGATTGGGAGTAAATCGGACTACGTGACGAGACAGCAGTGAAAAAGGAAAGGTCAGACTCTACAGAAAAATAAGGTAAAGGAATTCTACGAACTGCTAGAGGTAAACTTTACGAAATTTCAAAGTCATATGCAGTCTTTTAAATTTTCTGAAGGGTCTAGAAGTAAGTTAATAATTTTAGTACCCCGAATGGGTAAATTACCAAAATACCCTTGTTAAGGGTAAAAATTTACAATTTTAGAAAAAATTGGGAGGAGCAAGAACAAGAGCTTCCTGCTCGTTCTAGAGGTGTTTTGATGCATGCATGAGTAGGCTGGCTAACCTTGAAAGAAAAATGCACAGCATTGCATATTCTCAATGATGAAATTGTTTTGAAAATTTTTTTGAGGAAACAGAGCCGCCTACGTGTTTTTATTGACATGTGACGTGCTAGAGCTCAGCTCGCACGATATTTTGATTTGGGTGATGCATTCATTAGTGCTAGAGCGAGAGCTCGCACTAGAGTTTTACATGCATTGGGGCTGGAGTCTAACTCGCACCAGATTTTATATATATATATATATATATATATATATATATGATTTACATGATTTTCGTGATACGGTGCTAGAGTTTAACTCGCACCAGGTTTTACATGATTTTCGTGACATGGTGCTAGAGTCTGACTCGCACCATATTTTTATATGATTTTTGAGACAGGGTGTTGGAGCTTCGCTCGCACCAGATTTTCACATGGTTTGCATACAGAGTGCTAGAGCTTAGCTCGCACTAGTTTTACTTGATTTGATGAGAGTGCTGAGCATCGCTCGCACTGATTTTATGAGAACATGCGATGAGTCGTGCTTGGAGCATCGGGTAGACTGTGTGTTACCGATTAAATAGGCTCGCACATGCGTTCTGAGACAAGGTATGATATATGGGTCCACGGAGTACGATGTACCGTGCAAGTAGCATGCAGTACGATGTACCGTGTGGCATCTTCGGATACGGGGTATCTTCGGATACGGCATCTTCGGATGCGTAGGATCGGATAAGACTGACGGGTTGGATTGACCCACCTCCCGGGCGGTTCCCGATCAGGGTGAGACCCCGCACACTAGGATCCATGTAGCAGAGGGGCTCACGAGGACACACGACCATAGTCCTGGTTATTACCGATATACAGATGTTGCCTAGTCCCGTATGTTGATGATCTTGACGATGATTGAAACTGGGTTTTAAATCAGAATTGCATGATGTTATTTCCATGCTTTTTAAACCCATGTGTGATGTAAACTAATTTTCATGGTTTTGTGTGAGTCAGGACCACCCGAGGGATGGGTCGAGTCCTAGATTTGTTGTGAAATTTTAAATGAGAAAGAAATGATTTGAAAGAGTTGCATGTTGAATTTTCCATGCAAACGTGTTTTACATGACATCATGAATCATAGTATCAGTTTTAAAATGTGTGGAGAAAGGGTGGTTTATGCATGGCACCACGTTCATGTAGGTAGTATGGTTAGCTACTTGTTCGTAGGATTGCCTTACTGAGCTTGATGTGCTCACCCCTTTCATTTTCTCACACAGATAATCTCCAGTAGATGTTGAGGCGACTGAGTACTGCATTTCGGATATCCGCTGCTGCCCATCATTTAAGGTATATACACTTGTACATATTGTATCTAAATAAGCATAGCACAGTAACATGTTTATAAGTAACTTTAGGGGATGTATAAATATTGTAAACATTTATAAATGACTGAGAAAGAATTAAATTGGTGGAACTGGCATTGACGCACAGCCCAATTGTTAGTGGAGTGTGGTCACGATCAGAGGACAGGTAAGCATTAAAGCAAATAACAAAACGCGAAAAATTTACTCTGATTTTTGGGTAGTTTTGGGTCATGACATCGAATCCCATTATTACTTGTACGACCCGTGCACTTGCGGTAATACCCTTAGGGCGTGTCAATCATTTTCTTATCCATCCATCTTTAAGACTTGAAAATGACTTCCATTCATACCTTATACACATTAAAACTTGTGTGTATTCTTTGTATATTCAAAGGTATACAATATAAACCCGAATGGAAGTATAAACTCATTCTATTTTACTTAACCACTCAAAACTTACGATATTCCTATTTCACCCATGGAATTATCCCTCTTACACTTGTTCTTTACTTATAAACTTGTATGTATTCATTCCATACACATTTACAAACTTCACATATAAATTCCTCATGATTTTCATTATTTGTGACTTATATACACATCACAAGTCATAAAGGTTACATTACAAAATTTCTGGTCTTACAGCTATATTTTGAGGGTTTCAATGGGATTATTTATAATAAATGCTTCACCAAGCCCTGAAACATATATATATATATATATATATATATATATATATATATATATATCTACATTGAATATGATTGAGCTAAGAAACTGATCTGAATTCATTGAGCAAAGGAAAAAACATTCTCATTATACTTAAAGCTGGAATCTCTCTTATCTTACTTTGTCATTCTTGTTGATTGTAAACATCGGCCTTCAAGAGGTATTAATTGTTTACACAAAACCTTCTCACCATACTAAATTCTAAATTCAAGGTAGCGTTACCCTTGTGAGTATCTCTTAGGAGTGTTTGGGTAGTATCCTTTTAAGATAGATAGAAAGGTTTCTTCCTAAGCCTAATCAAAAGGAAGTGTAAGAAGTTTCTTTCTAAGTCTTGAAAAGGAAGTGTATTGATCTAAAGAATAATGGAATTAGCTTCTTGACAAAAAAGTCAAGAAGAGAGGATGGCAAGAGTTTGACCGAACCTCTATACATCTAGTGTTTGCTTCTCTTATCCCTTAACCTTTTCTTTTATTATGCCTCAATTTCATTTTTTTATTGTAATATTATGAAATTCATTTATGAATACCTTTAAGAAAGAAATTTTAGTTAACACCAATTCACCCTCTCTTGATTGAGCCAACAGATATTAAACTGTACGCATTTTCAGTAACTATATTTAATATTTTTACATTACCGTAATCTATGTGTTTTACTTTCTAATAATAAGAGAAAACATTTAAAATATTTTCTATATTTAAATATCGAAACTTAATATTAAATAAAAGCAATTTTATGATAGCATGAGATTAAGTTGATACCATTTTAGGATGACCATCACAGAATTCAAAAACGTTCCCATTTATATCAAACTTATCTCGTCGTATATTGTTTATACCGGGTGATACAATCCTAGCCATTGTTGTAGAATTTTGCGATCTCATGGTACAAAATGAGATAATGTGAAATAAGTAGACCTAATAATTTATGTTTATAATTCGTATTCGTGTCATATAAAATTGTGTTTGTATCATGTAAAATACAAATTTGTATCGACACAGGAAACACAAAATCTTTTTTTAAGCTTTTACCATATTCATATACAATTTTTACTTGATTTTAACTCATATTACCTTCGTGTCTTTTATTTGTATCGTTTTTGTGTTGTATAATCGTTTCAAGTCTAGAATTGTCAGATCTTAAGAAAGAAAAAATTCTGGCTGTTCATACATCCAAGTGAATAACATTTTTTATTGGTTTTTGGTACAAAGAGAATTGATTGTGAGTGGGAATAAAGGCAATCAGAGACCATTGCAAAGTTGAACAAAGTGATAACTGATAAATGTGCATGTCTTTTGTGATTTAAAAATATAATGATACAGATTAAAATTTAGTAAAAATTATATATAAAATTAATAAAAATTAATTGTATGTTTTATATTTGATATGTCAACATAAATGTTGAAAATAAATTTTTTGTTGTATAGAACACAAAGACAATTTGACATAAAGTGAATATAAAATATATACACATATTGTCATTTTACTTTAAATCATTATATCTACCACAAATTTAGTTAGTTTGTAATATGATTTTGAGTTTTAGGTATGGTTTAATAAAGATTTTGACATATAGTAGGTTTGAATCCTAGAGTCGCTATTGTTGGGAGAATTTTACCTGAATATCACTCTCAACCCGAATAAGATCAGTTTCAGATAGTAAAATAGATGAGAATATCTGTGATTAAAAAAATTGACATATTAATTTTTGCCAAAAAACACAATTATCATCTGTATAATAAAATTTGTATTTAGCCCTTCCTTTCACAAGTAATTCTGGATGAGTCATTACTTGTCATCATCAACCCTTCATTTTTGTTTTCCCACCCAAACAACCACACTCAATAGTATAAGCTAAAATAATCATAGGTGTCAAAAACCAAAATATCTTGAGTAAATTCTATTTTAAGTCTTTGATATTTAAACCTAATTAAACTTTAATTCATTATTATTAAAAATTGATACTTCATACCAAATAACTTAGCACCATTAACAAAAATTAATAGAATACGAATAACTACAAAATTATTCAACCTTAAAGTTTTCAATATAAATAATTTTTTATTCTTTTATTTTTTTCTCTAATTTTCACTATTCTTTATTCTTTTTCACTATTTTTCACGAGTATTATTTAATTCATGATTTTCTTCTCAAACATATTAAATTTAATTTTATTAATTATTAAAAATAAAATTATACTTATTTCAATAACTTCATTTAATTTTCAAATTTTAAATTATTTTGATTTTGAATAATTTTAAAATATAAATTATTTTATATTATGTTATTTTAAATTAAGTTACCTACAGTTTTCTTAGAAGTAAATAAATCAAAAATAAATTAGAATTAAAAATAAATAAATAAAAAAAATTTTAAATAAATAAATAAAGAAAAAATAAATTAGAAATAAAAACGAAAATAAACTTTTCAAAATCCAATTTGTTTTTGCATTTCTCTTTTTTTTTTAGTATTTAAAGTATTTCAAATGATTAAAAGTAAAATGGTCTCGGACATAAGTTTTTAACAGTTTATTTAACGATTAATTAATAAAAGAACTTACTTATCCTATAAAAAAGTTTGGAGCAAAATGTTCATTTTTAATATTAATAGACTATAGTTGAATTAGATACAAAATTCAAAGATTTATATGAAATTTACCCAAATATCTTTATTTTCAAAATCATCTTTATATGAATTAAATTCTTTTCCAGCTTTTTCTTTTATATATAATACAATCTGAAGTATTTCAGGATTTGCTCCTTTTCCAAAACTTTCTTCTCATGACCTAGTAAGAATAAGATGAACAAGGGAGTTTAAACCTCAGACCGACAAATTTTCTATACTTAATGAGGTCACGAGAATCTAATCATGTCACGACGTGCTTCCATCAAATTTAGTAATTTACTTTAACAAATTCTCAACTAAACATTGACTTTAGAAATCTTCTTTATTATTAATGTCAATTACTTTGTGAAAAACGAAACTCAACAGTAAAAGAAGCAGAAAAATGGGTTATGTGAAAGATGCATCGCAACTAATGTGCTTAACTTATTTGGTAAGCAATGGAAAGAAGATGTTAGTTATCAAAATTAGCCAACCAAAGTACACTTCTTTTAACTCAAAGATTAGTTTAATAATTTAAAATTTCATCGATGAAGACGATTTATAATAAATATTTTTACGTTAAAATTTTTATCAAATTAAATTTTTTGAGTTAACATCAGTCACAAAAGTACAAATAAAAATTAATTTAATATTTAATATGATAATGAATGGTTGTATAAAAAAAATACACTTTGTTTTGTTTTTGATAGCCAATGCTCGGCTACAGCGCAGAAAGTTTTGGTTCCCAAAATTTAAGATTACAGAAAACAGAAAACATGGTCATCATTAATTGCATTCTGTTTAATCTTTTTATTGCATATGTTGTAACATAACAATAGCATCCTGGATTCTTCAAATACCAAAAAAAAAAAAAAAGGAAAGGTCATTAAGCGATGATCAGAAAGAAGAGGAGCTAGCTATAATAGGGAAGAACTGGAAAGACAAATATTCATCCCCATGAACAACAAATGACATTGCAGACCTATAAATTGAGGAGATAGCTAATATTTCAGCAAAAATCAGGCCTAGGTTTCTTGCTAACCGATAAGCATCCTCTCTGATTATCTCTGAAAATTATTATCTCGGAACAATCTCTCAGGTCTTCAAGGCTAATATACTGCTGCTTCACCAGTCTTGAAGAATCACCCCCAGTGTCATGTACCCAAATGTAAGGATGACAAGATTCATCATAGTAATAAAGCAAGCTCTTCATTCTTCCTCCACTTCTGCTAGGCATATAGGCCTTGTATAAGCTCTTACATTCCAGTTTCTTTGAAGACCCTGGTTTCAATGTGTGAACTTTTTTGAGTATTGATCCAACTCTTACTTGAAGCGCCACAGGCTTGTCACTCTGGTTCCAGACCCTCGTGCCGGATCTGGATGCTTGAGTATACCCATGAAAACACCCTCGAAAGGGAACTATGCCCAACAGCAGCATTTTCTGTTTGAAGGACTCAAAACGTTTGGTCACCTGAGACTTGGAAACCATATGCATTTTGTTATAAAAGATTATTATTCAACAGACATTTCTAGTCTATGTTAGAAGATTATATATAAAAAAAGGTCTCAATGTATAAACCTTTTGCTCTTTCTTCAACAACTGTGATTATAGTTTGTGACCCCACCAAAAGAGGATGACCATCTTTCAATCCTGACTGTATTCCAAAAGATACAGTCAATACTGGGAGCTGCACCATAGATTTTATTCTTTACCCTAATATTAAGCCTTCCACTAAATGGAATTAATGCATGGGAGGGCCCTTCACCCCAAAATTCAACAAAACTAAACAATGGTGAAAGAAAGGTAAGGGATTGGTGATTTTTGTTGGTGACAGAAATCTTTTTTATTAATGTGATTTGTGAGTATTTGTTGGTGTTGAATGTTGATGGTGTTTGTTGATACTGACGCATGATTCTTAATCTTTCTTCATTGTTGAGATCCATTATGATGTGGATCCTGATGTATTGCTTTGTAATATTTGGGATGATGATCCTGCCTGTGTGCTTATTGTTTCATCAATGACAATTCTTGCTTTTCATAAGAAAAATAATAACAAAAGACGCTAGCAATCTAGCAATTGGCTTTTCACTTGTTTGTTTGGGAAGGTGAAAGAAGAAAGTTAATAGCACCCACCATGACAAGAGCTTCGGCATGATGTTGTATCATATTTTATCATTCACAAGTTGCTTTTGACTTTTTTTTGCCCTGTAACCTGTTCAAGTCTCAAACCAACACTACCTTTCCCCCAATCATTTTTAATTTGCATAGAAGTCCAACATCCAGCTGGACAAAACAAAAAAGAGAGTAGATTGGACCATCTAATTTGGATATATGAACAGAGAGTGTCTTCAAAGTGAGGATTTCAGCTTTTCAGGATCTCTCCTTGTTCTTTCTTTTAATCATGGCTTTCTAATCTACTAAACCTCTTTCAAATGCATCTGCAAAATCAAGGAGCCAATGTCGTGAAATCAGTATAAAAATCACTGATATCGAGCCACAATCTTATTCTATCCTTCAATATTAAGATATCTCCATCGAGAAAGATTCAAATTTTAAGACAATTCACAAGGTGCACAACTAAAACCAAGTATAACCCACATTCATCATTATTCATTGCCTAATTCCGTAATGTTTCATGCTTTGGATAAGATTCTAAGTTCTAAACAGCGAAAACGTGCGTTTGTGGGTGTGCAAGATAGAGCAAGAACTAAATCAGAATACTTAAAGCACTGCATGCCTCCGTGAGAAAGGTGGGAAAATTATTTCATTGATTTCCAACCGACAAACTACACTGAACTGACATGTTCTCAACAATGTCTCAATTGTAGAATCAGACTTGTCAATAAGGCTTCCTGTACAAATCCCATATGAGAGGCATCAACTGCCAAAACAATGTGGAGCACTGCTTACGAAGAAGGTAAGGGAAGAATTTACAAATGATTTCAGTTCATTTTTCACTTTCTCCAGGTTCTATCTTAATTGTAAGAGACTGGCGGAGATCCACGTGTTTCAAAATGGGCAACTGTGGCAAGCCTACTATGCTATCTACATCCTTATTTTGAGCCAAAGCTTTTTCCAGGCTGATTTAGTGACTTTCGTCACACAAACCATTAAAACCACCGCACAAAAATGAATTATGCAAAACTCAAAAAGTTGCAAACTGATAAAACAGAATTAAATTCAATTATCTAATTAAGTTCATTCCCTGGAAGCGTATTTGTAGTAAGGCCTTTAACCTAAATCTGACAATTCATCTCGACACGATACGATACAAATTAAAATACAACATGAATTTATGAAACACGAACATAATACGAATTATAAAACGTTTCTAAACGTAAACACGAATACGACACGTATTTTATACGTGTGACACGTGACACGATACGGTTGACACGTTATAATTATTCATATCACACGATACGACACGAATAGACACGACACGAATAAACACGAATGACACGGTTAAAAATAAAACATAATAAAAAAATCATAATATTTACTGATTAACAACAATAATTTAATTTACATATATTCAAATATTATTAATAAATATAACATAATAATAATCTTCAATCCATATCATCCATAATATTTATTTAAAATTACAAAATATACAAACAAAATATAAAGAGTTAACATTAAGTAATAAAATATAAATAGTCAACAAACATTCAAACATTAAATTCGTAAATACCAACTCAATACAATGTAAAAAACAATTTAGGAAAACGTGTTTCTCGTGTGGTGTACGTATTAACCGTGTATTCATGTGACACGATTTAAGAAAACGTGTTTTCATGTCTTATACGTGTTTAATCGTATCTGACACGGCTAAACACGAAAATTACTGTGTCAAAATTCGTGTCAACAAGACTAAACACGAAACACAAATTTTTCAAACACGTACATGATTTTTTCGTATCGTATTCGTGTCGTGTCACTCGTGTCGTGTTTAAATTTGTCGGGTTTACTCTAACCTTTCATACTCTCGGTCTGAAAAGAATTACTCTTAGGTAAAAAAGACTAGAGAATACCCTTAGTTCAAAAAAAATCAATTATCTAATTATGGTTTTGTGCAAAGTTTAAGTGAAGCATTGTCCTGACTAGGGGTGTAAGTGATACAGTGTTGCTCGCAAGTTACTCGGACTCGACTCGAGCAAAACTCGAATTCGGCTAGATTTTAGTCGAGTCGAGCTCGAGCTCGAGCTACTTGAGCTATCGAGCGAGAAATTCGAGCACCTAGATACCTGACTCAAGTAGCTCGCGAGTCTAATCGAGCCTCTAGATTTTTTATATTTTAATAATATAAATTATTATACAATAATATTTATATAATAAGTGTAAGAGCGAGCTCGAGTTCGAGCTCGAGTCGAGTCTTAGAATCAAGCTCGAGTTCGAGTAAAAAATCGAACTTATATAATCGAGCGAGCTCAAGTAGTTCAAACTCGATCTCGAGCCAAGCTCGAGTTTAAAAAATAAGGCTCGATCGAGCTCGAGCCGAGTATCGAGCACCGAGTTTTCAGGTCGAACTCGAGTTCAAGCACCTCACTGTATCGGCTCGGCTCGACTTGATTACACCCTTAGTCTAAACTGCCATATCTTGTTGGACCCAAAAATTAAAGCAGTAATAAATAGTCTATTTAGATGCCTCCAGTGTGGCATGGTTGTCCGTGGGCATACAAATGGACAAAAATGATAGAAAAGTAAATTATCAGAACAAATCACACCATTCATTCAAATTAATTAAAAATAAAGATGCAAAATTCAATGAATTCTATAGCATATCATAGAAATCTTTATCTAACGCACTTCTTAAGACTTAATGTACCATCTCGTTCCATTAAGTTTTCATCCCATTTGATAGTGAAGATGATATTATATCTTAACGAGGAATTTATTACGATAAACCCAACTCTACTCAAAAATCAAAACATTATATGGTTTCACGATCAAGGTTGTAATAATTGAAGTTTGTTTACACCAGGGAAATAAAATATCAAGTGCAATACATTAGTTGAATTTGTCCACTTGTGGGTTGACTCATCTAAAGTTTGAGGGAAAAAAAAGAGAACCTTGCACTAATTTATTTCTCAAGTTTATGACTTATAAATACTATTTGAAACAGTACAGCTTAGGTATTCTCAGACATAGATGTAGTTCCCAAAAAAAAAAAAAAGACGGGAGGGAAAGGGTCAGCAGTTGAGACCATGGGCAAGAGAAAGAGGCATATCACTTATTCAGTTGGTTGTGTGCACTCATAAATGACTGCAACTTACCAGGCACAGCAAAGTCTGATATGAGAAATGCCTGCATATATAAAGCAAGTATGGGTTTGAGTTTTGGTCCGAGCAAGTAAAGCATCAATTGTAGTTTTTTATTTTATCTAATTGGGTTGGTCCAAAAAATAAAAGAAGGAAATGAGATGAAGCAAGTAAAAGCATCTTTATTCTCCTAATTAGAATTACCTAATATAAACATGAAAATATGCAGAGGTGTTGAAAGTTTTATAGACCAACATCAATGGCAGGTGTTTTCCTTTTATCTAATTGTTTGGAGTTTTGACCTAAATATAACATTTTTGGTAAGCCCATATTATTAATGATTATTCAAAACTGAGTTGATAAGGAATGGCAATAGTGTGGCCTTAATAATATTAAAGGGCTAGATGGGTCGCTCAATAAAGTTTTAACATTAAGGTATTTTAACACTATTATAAACAAGGTTAAGTCCCTTATTCCACTTTTTTTCCCCATTCTAAATACAGCCATAAAGAAAGTAAGAATGAAGAGGGAGACTTCGTCAGGCTTTCTCCTTTTTGTGAAAATAGTGTTTATAATCAATTTTAGTGGTTCAATCAAATTCGTAATTCTTATTAAAGAAGTTATATATTATATATGTAATTTTGGATAATTTTGATTTTATATCTATTAACGGTATCCGAACCTGATTATAAATTAATATAGTACTATATTGAGCAAAAAACATAAGTACACGTGTTTTTTCTCAAGATAGAATGAAGTCATAGGTATGCAAGAGAAAGCTCAATTGAATTTAGCTCATCAATACAAAAATAAAGAGTTTGAATCCGACAAAGCATTTAGAGGCACAACAAATAGTACAACCAAGTTAAGTTCCCAACATGCCAAATGTTGCCCAAACAAATTAAAGAAAGGTGCATGAGCAAGCAATGAAGAGCTCGACTGAGAAAGAAGCTTAAGAAAAAGGGCAAGGGAGCATGCACAAAAGCTACTCCAACAAGTTGTGCAATTAAGCATTCAAATAAATAATGGCACATGAAGGTTCAACATGGTGTTCATTAGAAGTGAAGTACATGGGCATGCAAAAATGATGATAAGCAAGCAAAAACAAAGAGAAAAAACCAATGGCACAAAAAAGCACTCAATTAAGAGCAACTACAAGCACATGCGCCATTATGCCTCAACAAGAGGCACAACAAAAGGCATAAGGTAAGACACTAATGTGATGCTAAGGCAAAATGTTCATGCAACATCTCATCATGAGATGCATAAAAAAGCATAAGGGACTGCCTAAATCAGATACTAAGCTTACAAATGCAAGGAATACTGAGCCAAGGATTGCTCAAAAGGGATACTAAAAGCAATAATGAAACAAATAAATCTTTCATTTTTCTCTTTACTTTGAAGGCAGGCAAGGAAGGAATAAACCAATACTAGTAAAGCCCTAAAAATGAGAATATGGAGTAACGACTATATCAAGCTAAATCTTTGGACTAAAAATAGCAAATGGGTAAGGATAAACATCCTTTTAGCCTAAAGTGGATGATTAAAGCTCAAGCTTGTGAATGACAAAAAGTGAGCATTCCTTTATGCTGAAGATGAGCATATGAGAAATTTAAAATGTAAAAGGTAAAGATTACAGAAAAACATAAAAGGCTCAAGATTACAGAAAGCAAAGATGAGCTTGATAAGCCATGAAGAGCTTAGATTCTTGATAAGCAAGGCTAAGTATTCCTTTGGCCTTTAATTAGCATGAAAAGCACCGTGTTGAAAAACAAGAATGAGCATTCATTCAAATTTTGCAAAATTAAATATCACAAGGGGTAAGGTAGAAGAATTCCCTTGACTAAAGACAAGCAATTAAAAACCTAATAATCATGGAAAGCAAGATTGAGCATCCCACCAAGTCTAAGTTGAGAAACCAAGACTCAAAGTCATGAAAACCAAGGATAAGACATCCTTTTAGTCATAAATAAGTATAGTAATCTCAAAGTTTATGGATGGCAAGGATGTGACATCCCCTTGGTCATTAATGAGCAGAGTACGCTCATGTTTATGCATGGCAAGGATGTAACATCCCCTTGACAATGAATGAGCATAGTAAGCTCAAATTTATGGATGGAAAAGATGTGACATGTGACAATTGCCAAATCTCTATTCCAAACCTATAGATAAATGTACAATTAAAGTAAATTAAGTGTTAAAATTGTATTTTTAGAATTATGATAATTATGAAATGATGAATTAATTATGAGAATTATAAGATTTTTTTATAAATTGAATATTTATGAAAATGGTGGAGAATGGAGGTCATGAGGATGATGAAATTTAGGATTAAACATGGGAACTTAATATTATAGGGATTTAAGAGATTAATCCTTAAACATACATGTTAAGATGAAAAGATTAATATTTCATATCATAGAAAGGAGCACAAGATATGTATATATACAGAATTGTAAAACCTAAATTAGGAAGGTTATTAACTAGACCTAGATATTTCAAACTACAATTAAGCTATATACAATCTGTTAATTATAGTAATAGACAGCTGTAACACTCCCCCTCAAGCTGGAGCATAGATGTTAATCATGCCCAGCTTGTTACAAATATAATCAACTTGAGGTCCATTGAGTGCCTTTGTAAACATATCCCCTAGCTATTCTTCAGTCTTCACATGTTCTGTAGAGATCAGCTTTTGCTGTATTTTTTCACGGATAAAGTGACAATCAATCTCAATGTGTTTAGTTCTTTCATGGAACACAGATTGCAAGCAATATGAAGAGCAGCTTGATTATCACACCATAATTTTTTTGGTCTTGAAACTTCAAGACCAACTTCAGTTAAAAGCTGACATATCCATAGTATCTCACATGCAGATTGAGTCATGGCTCTGTACTCTACTTCCGCACTAGATCTAGAAACAACATTTTGTTTCTTACTCTTTCAAGAGATTAAATTTCCACCAACAAACACACAATGACCCGTGGTAGATCTCCAGTCAATTTTGGAACCTGCCCAATCTACACCACAAAAACATTTAATATGATTATGTCCATAATTTTTGTATAATATTCCTCATCCTGGGGCTCCCTTTAAATAACATAGAATTTGTTCTACAACTGCCTAATGATAAACTATTGGAGAAGACATGAACTGGTTGACAATGCTAACAGAATAAGCGATATCAGGACGAGTTACTGTAAGATAATTCAGTTTTCCAACCAATCACCTATATCTTTCAGGATCCTCAAATAATTCTTCACCTTTTGTAGGCTATAAATTAGGAAGCACTAGGGCACTACATGGCTTAGCTCCCAATTTTTCAGTTTCATTCAATAAGTCAAGTACATATTTCTTCTGAGACAAAAGAATACCTTTCTTACTCCTTGTCACCTCAACTCCCAAAAAATATTTTAATGTTCCTAAGTCTTTTATCTAAAATTGACTGTGAAGAAAATGCTTTAGTTCTGAGATTCCCATAGCATCACTTCCTGTGATAACAATATCATCCACATATACTACCAGAAGAATAATACCAGATACAGATCTTTTATAAAAAATCGAATGATCAAGTTTACTCTTTATCATGCCAAACCTTTCAGCTACTTGACTAAATTTTTCAAACCATGCACGTGAACTTTGTTTGAGACCATATAGTGATTTACAAAGATGACAAACTTTCTCATTCTCCCTCTGAGCAACAAACCTAGGTGGTTGCTCCATATAGACTTGCTTCTGAAGATCACCATACAGAAATGCATTTTTAATGTCTAATTAATGCAAAGGCGAGTCATGAGTAGTTGCCATAGAGATAAGTAACGGAACAGATGTCAATTTAGCAACAGGAGAAAATGTGTCAAAATAATCTTCTCCATATGTCTGAGCAAAGCCTTTAGCCACCAAACGAGCTTTAAGGCGGGTAACTGACCCATTATGATTAAATTTAACTGCAAACACTCATTTACACCCAATAACTTTTTTTTCAGCAGGTAAATCAACCAAATTCCAAGTACCGTTAGAATCTAAAGCATTTATCTCTTCTATCATAGTTGCGCGCCAACCAGGATGAGACAAAGCTTCCATAACAAATTTTGGAACACAAACAAAATCAATCGAGGCAACAAAAGAACAAGATGAGGGAGACAAACTGTCATAAGAAACGAAAGATGAAATAGGATAAGGACACTGACGTTTACCTTTACGAAAGGCAAT
This sequence comes from Firmiana major, assembly GCA_033439115.1. NCBI lineage: Eukaryota > Viridiplantae > Streptophyta > Magnoliopsida > Malvales > Malvaceae > Firmiana > Firmiana major. The sequence continues at coordinate 8,488,751 of CM065912.1, forward strand.
GGGTAAATCAAGATCATCTGTAGCCGAATTTGATGCCGAAGAATTAAATGGTCCTGGACATGGATCAAAAGGAACTCAACGACAAGTATAGGTATGAATAACAGGAGGTGGTGGGTTTTGTGGCAGAATTTTGAATGGTTGGTACGTGACATGATAAAGTAATAAATCATCATCCTCCCTTTTACGGAAAGAATTAGAAGAAGAAGAAAAGAATGGATCATGTTCAATGAAGGTGACATCGGCTGACACTAAATACTTATTAAGACTAGGACTATAACATCGATACCCTTTTTGCACACGAGAATACCCCAGAAAAACACACTTCACAGATTTTGGATCTAATTTGGTTACCTGAGGATGAACATCATGAAAAAAAAGGTACTCCTAAAGATTCGAGGTGCAATTGGAAATAATGATTTACTAGGAAAAAAACTTTATACGGTATTGCACCATTAAGGACATAGGAAGGCATGCGGTTGATTAAGAAACAAGCCGTGGAAACAGTATAAACCCAAAAGGGTTTAGGAACATGCATTTGAAATAAGAGTGTCTGGGTAGTTTCTAAGAGATGTCTATTCTTTTTTTCAGCCACATCATTTTGAGATGGTGTATTAACACATGATGACTCATGAAGCATACCATTTTGAATCATATAACTCTAAAAAGTATCTGAAAAATATTCTTTAGCATTATCACTCCTCAAAATCCTCACTGACATATTAAATTGAGTTTTAATTTCAGCACAGAAAGCAGTAAAATGAGAGAATAAATCAAAGCGATTTTTCATAAAATAAATCCAAGTCATACGGGAAAAATCATCAACAAAAGTAACAAAGTATCTGACACCAGTTTTAGAAACAATAGGACTCGGACCCCAAACATCTGAGTGAACTAACTCAAAAGGAGAACTAGCTCGCTTATTGACACGTGAAACATAAGGTAGATGATGATGTTTAGCAAATTGACAAGACTCAAAAGCTAAAGAAGACACAGACTGAAATTGAGGACACAATTTCTTCAGTAGAGATAAGGAAGGATGACCCAACCGACAATGTGCTTCAAACGGTGTCAAGATACTAGCACATGCAATAAACTCTGGCACCTGAGTATCCAAGATGTAAAGTCCTCCTGATTCATGTCCTTTACTAATAATCTTCTTCTTCCTAAGATCCTGTAACAGACAATAACCAGGGAAAATGAGACAGAGCAATTTAGAGTACGAGTAATTTTACTTACAGACACTAGGTTAAAAGCAAATTTTGGTAGACTCATAACAGAGGATAAAGTAAGTAATGGAGTCGGACTAACAGTGCCATAACCAAGAACAGATGAAGTAGACCCATCAAGTAAAGTGACAGTAGTAGGTGAGAGATGGGATTGAAAAGTGAAAAATAGACTAGGATTACCTGTCATATGATCTGTGGCACCAGAATCAACTACCCATTGTGTGGAAGAAGACATAAGACACGTATTTGATTTACCTGTTTCAGCAAGAGCAGTGATAAACTGAGATGATTTCTTTAAAGACTCTTGGTACTGGGTGAACTTAGTAAATTCATCCGTAGAGATCGAAACCATTTTATCTGAGGATGAGATAGGGTGAAGCAGTAGTAGAGGCAATATAAGCTGAGTTAGACTTCTGATTCTTGTTTTGTAATTTTTGGCACGTGCATTTAGTATGACCAGGCTCACGACAATAATAATAAGTAACTCCCCCTGCATCCCGACTCCGATTACCCCATATTATAATGCTGCTGGGTGGACCTCCCAGTATCTAAATCACTACGACTGACAAGTGCATTTGAAGTCTAAACAGAAGCAGTAGTATCTGTACAAAGTACTCTGGTAAAGGCCTCATGCAAAGTGAAAAGTTCAGTACTTAATAATATCTAGGATTTAACAACTTTAAACTGAGAGTTAAGACCAGCCAAAAAACTCATTACTACCATTTGTTCTCATTGAGATTATTGGACTTTAATATCAGTACTGAAAGGCGGCAAAATGTTCAACTCTTTATAAGTTTTCTTAAAATGCATAAAGTATGCCTGAAGCGCCTGATCTTGTTGCTCGGTACGATAGAAACTTTTACAAACCTCATACATACGTGAAAGATTCCCTTTCCTAGAAAACAAGATTTCTAAGTAGTCCATAAGTTCTTTGACATACTCGCAATGGTTAATCAGACTAATTACCTCTGTATCTATAGAATTTTAGATCTACAAAAACAAGTGAGCATCATCTCGTAGCCACTCCTTGCGAGTCGCGTCGTTAGGTGGATCAGTAATGAGATGGTCATCTTTTGACAGACTTTGCAAATAAATTCTAACCGTCTTACACCAGTTTAAATAATTAGAACCTGTCAATTTATGGTCTGTGATTTTGGGTAACATGGGAATCACATCACTTACAACCAAACTCTTTTGAATATCAGCCATGAGAAGAAGAAAAGTCTGCACAAAAGAAATCCAAACAGCAATAACATGTCGATGCAGTGGCTATACAGAGAAGAAGCAAGAACGAGGATAACAGGCAGTTTAAATGATGAAGGCAGCTTATGTACAGGGAACAAGAAGTAGTGAATGGTGTTGTGAGTAGGAGGACGACAGGGAATGGGAAAAAGCAAGTCAGCAGCTTTAGGGATGATGGAATCGAGGCTGTCTGTCACACAGCTGAGATCTCCAACCAGCAAAACCTCTCTCAAGCAGCAGATTAATCTCCAAACTTGCCTCTCATGTAGCCCAAATGCCACCCAATCAGCCAAAGTTGTAGCAAAACGATGAAACAGAAATGATGGACTAGAAAACAGAGAAGAATCTTGTTGTATCACGGAGCAAGGTTTCTTCTATTTAAACCTAAACTGATCTTGGGATGTCTACGGTAACACTTAGGCACCACAACAGCAACGAGACTAAGCGAACAACAACAAAGAGTTTTTCTTCATAACAGGGCAGCGACAAGGTGAGGCAAGCAGCTTCCAAGCATAGTAAATAGCAGCCAAGCATAACAAAGTGGCAGCATCCAGAGAAAAAAAAAAACCTTTCTTTCTCAAGTGGCCACTCATAGGGGTGACCCAAAAATTTTATTTTATTTTTTTTGGAAAACCTAAAACTTTGATGCCATGTTAAGATGAAAAGATTAATTTTTCATATCATAGAAAGGAGTACAAGATATGTATATATACAAAATTATAAAACCTAAATTGGAAAGGTTATTAACTAGACTTAGATATTTCAGCCTATAATTAAGCTATATACAATCTGTTAATTATGGTAATATACAGCTGTAACAATACATGATAAATAAACATGATTAATAAACAATAGGAACTTAAATAAATTTAAAATATATAGCATATATATTAATTAAATAGAGAAATATGTATGTATACATATAACAAACAATATATGTATTGTGTATATATATAAACTAAATAAATAAAACATATATATATATATACACACACCTATATAATAATCATAATAATAAAATAAAAATAGAAGAAATCGGGAATTGGTGGCTTGTTTCCCACTAAAACCCATCTAATAGGCCAACACCTACCTAACCTAAACAATTAAAGAATAGAAAAGAATTAGGAAAAGAAGTAGGGGTAGTCAGGTCTGTGAGGGCGAGATCGAGAGAGAGTGAAGCAAAGAAAAAAGAAAAGAAATAAGAAGGGGAAGAAAGGCTATGAGGGAACCAAAGGAAATTGAAGTAGAGCCGAGAGTGAGGAAGATTAGAGGTTGTTTTGGGGATAGAAGGAAGGGAGAACCATTGCTAAAACTGACGTGAAACAAAACTGAAATAGCTTTTCTATTCAGACCTTAAAAATTAAGCCACGCATCCTAATTATTAAAAAAAAAAAGCCTAAACCCTAACATCTTCCCACTAAAACTATTTTTCACAACCTCTAACATTACATCATTTTCCTATTATACCTTTGTCACCTTGGACACAAACCCACACTGATCCATCCACCGTTGTCATCACTACCGCAACTTCCCAGTGTCAGATGACCAACAAACTTTGTTGAGATAATTCTTTGGAACTTCCCTATCGTAAACCCTAAGCTAGAATCTCTAAACCCATATTCTTTCTTATAAATCTATGCTTTAAACTTCTTGACTTCCTTACCAAAAAAAAATCAAAAAGTATTTGGCTGTAGAGATTTAAATTGCGGTCACGGTCTCATTTTCGGTCACGTTGCGTTTATCGCGGTTACAAATATAACGGAGACCATCGCAGTCATTACAGTCATCGGGGTCGTGATTTTTTTTGAATTCACACAACTTCGCCGAAAATGTAATATTTGCAATTATAATCGTAATAAGTCTTATTTTATAATTTTTAAAGTAATTTATGATATCTTAAATCTATTATTTTTGTGAAAAAACTTAGTCATAATTTTTTAATTATAATAAAGCATTATAATTTAAGAAAATTACCTATGATAATTGAAAAATAACAAAGGTAGAAAATAGATATCAATAATTACTAAATTAATTCTTATTAATATAACTATTTTTCATCTAAATAATTAAAGAATTATTTCACCAAAATTTTGTCAATTTTTTTTAATCTAAATTAATTATGTCAATATTTCTCTTTTTTATCTCCTATATAAATTTCTACAAAAATTAATAATTAACAAAACAAAAACATGTTAAATTCAATCCGATATAAAATAATTATATATATTTCAAATCTTACATATTACCATATAGTGGAATGATAAGGAGGATCATATTCTCCCTCTTCACTTTCAGAGTCACGTTGATATGATCTTTGTGATCTCTGTTCAAAACTCAAACCATATCTTTGTTCTTGATACATTTGCGAGGGTGGATACATTTGAGGTAGTGGATACGTTTGTGGCGGTGGATACATTTGAGGATAATTAGGAAATGGCTGAGGTGGATAATAACCTTGTGGTAGGGGATAATAACCGTGAGGAGGTTGAAAATGTAAAGATGATCTCAATAGATAATAACCTTGAGTATCAAATAATTCATTACTAGAAGTTGATCTTCTAGACGAAGAGCCTCTAGAAGTATCATGTTAGTGCTTTTTGGTTTTTCCCTTTGATCGAGCTCTATCTTGACTTTCATCCCCATTAGATCTAACAAATGGATTTATTCCATAATCTGACATATCAATAAATAATCCACTAGTAGCAGCAAGCTCATATTCTTCTCCAAGTGGACTGAAAGGTTTATTTTCACTTGCATCACCACTATAATAGCATTATCACCATGATCACCATCATCAGATGGACTTGAACCCTCATCATCATCACTCTGAGTTGGTATCAGATTTATACTTGATTGAGGCACATTTTCTTCTTTCGATTGATGTGATTGTTCATAGTTCATTTCATCATCAAAATTATCTGCAGGCAACTAATCAGAATTTTGACCATCTAACAAAGGTCTTTCTCTCTCTTGCAGCCACTCTAAAAGTGGATCCTCATCTTCAATGTGACGCCCAAGAATGTGAAAATATGGGCAAATTTTAACTTTTTGAATCTTTTATTTAAGTTGCATTCCTATTAGTTATGATTACTTAACCATTTTATTTTATAAAAATTTTTTCAACATAACGGCGTATTTCTATCCCTACCTTCTTGCAAGGTTCAAATTACAATTTGTATTCGCAACTAATTGATTTTAGTTCTTTTCTTGGTTAGCAGTAAATTCATTCTCTTTACATCACCTTAATATTTTTGAAATATACTTTATTATACAAACTGTACATTTACCCCTTTATTTACATTCATTCTTACCTAATTTACAACCCAAAATACTCTTTACAACAACTGTCTATGCTTTACAGGAAGTCTGGCAAATAAAGTAAAAATATACCTTACTTGTACTGGAGATAGCCTGGGAAGGGTCGAGTCCACCCGTCCATGACTACTGAATGGCAGGTATAGGAAACTGATCACTTAAGGTAGTTTGTAAAAGTAAAAGAAAGGGGTGAGCTTTTCAAGCCCAATAAGACATGCGTTTAAAGTAGTCTTAGCAATAAAACATGTAAAAGCAAATCGCTATAATTTAAGCTTAATAAAATGATATATACTTGTGTATAAGTTAAAACATGTTTAGTTTCGAAAATCAGGTGTAAACATATTTGACATCATAACTAGTAACATGTAACTAATAAATCACGTAGCTCATTACTTTTCTTTAAAAAAAAATCATGTAACCTTACATATCGCGTAACATAAATATCATGTAGCTTAACACTTTTCTTTAAAAGTCATATTGAATAATTTCATGGAGACTAGGCAAATACACATAGTAACAGAGGTCATGTTCGCGTAGACATTTCATGTAGGTAATTCACGTAGACAGAATACCTATGGCCATGGTAAGGGGACTGTAGATGGGATTTGAGTCATACAACGCCTTAGCCACTTAAACAAATGGCGAAAATAAGGCAACGAGTGGCATAAATACCCAATGCAGTTAAGCATGCACCACAAGGGATTGAACGTACACATTGTGGCATATGACATGCACCACGAAGGTCCAAAATTCACACGAGCTATGCATGACAGATCACGTAGACTACATGTGTCCTTAGTCTTAAAAAAGAATTTTTAAAATCTATTTTTCGGGTATATTAGCCCGTAAACTCGTAAAATCAATACTTTTATTTCATAAAATTTTATTTTCGCGTAGCAAATTGCATTTCGAAACATTTCATAGGTACTAAAAAGTATACTTGAAGAGCTAAAAAAATTGGACTTTTCTTTCGAATTTTTGGTTTAAAAATGAATAGTATTTTTTCGGGTTCGGGAATGCTTTTCATAAATATGAGCATACTTTTATAAATTCATGTATCAAAACAAGTCATTGAATCACTAATACTAGTTTAAAACACATATCTTACCTCTTAAAAATTGGGGCAGTATGTAAACCCCAGGAATTTTCATGTATCCGATTTAAATAATAATTAAGGATACACTTATTGGTGGATAATTAATTTAAATTATAATATGAGAAACTTTGACGAGGCTAAATTACTAAAATATTTTAATTTGAAGAATAAATAATTATGAGGTGTCAAAATAAAATTTTTTTAAACTAGATTTAATTTGTATATTTCTCTGTACTAGATAAGTACTAATAATAAGCTGGTTACGATTTGGAGATAATACATGGATACATGGTAAAGTGTAAAATAATTACCTAAAATTTATTAATAAAGTAAATTAAATGAATAAACAAATAAAATGATAATGATAATAATAATATGAAAAGAAAGGAAAGTGATGGAAGTGAAAGGATGATGATGGAAATGTGAGTGATGGTGATGATATGTAAATATAATAATAAACGTAAATGAAAATGGAAAGGAAGTCCAGAAACGAGGGAAAGCAAATTCAAAAAAAAATTGAATGAATGGAAGTGATGGAGAAGAGTGAGTGATAGGAAAGAGTGATGGATTGATAAAATATAAAGGACATTGTACAGGGAAACAAATATATTAGACAAGTTGTGAAAAGAGAAGACAATGGGAGTCTGTGGCCGAATCCACTCCCATTTTCTCTCCATCTTCACGCCATCAGGGACGTTCCCATCACATTTCCCTCACCATGCTCTCGGTCTTGTGCCCTGTATGTGTATGAATGCAAGAAACCCAGAGATGTGAAGATAGCAGAAAAAGGAAACCAATGCTGAAACAGGAGCACGTAACGCAACAATGACTGAATCGAGAAATAGGGAAAAAGGTGGGACTGGTTATGGCCTGTCTAAAAGTGTGAGTATAAGTAGAAAACCTGGGTGCAACAAGGCAAATCCTGCCTTCATTTCTTTTCCTCGATGCTGAACAGAATGGAGGAGCATGAGGCAGGGGCATGATCAAGAGGCAGAAGACCCAACTAAAAATCGCGAAACAAAACTGAAGCTACGTTATAGACCATCGGGCAGTAGAAAATGTAGAGAGGAGAGGACATGAAACTGCTTCTCATGGGAAGAGAATGAAGCAAGTACGAGACTATTGTTGCAGCAGTAAGGAGACTGGAAATTGTTGGAGCACTGGAATAGAGAAACTGAAGGCCGTAGCTGCACGTACATGAGAGCCAAATTGAAAACAGAGGACGTGAGTTGAGAGAGAACAGTAGAGTGGGTTGCAGCACCACCGTGGATAGGAACACTGTGAAGAGCAAACCTGGAGGTGAACTACTATTTGAAGAATGAAACAGAAGCGAGGAAAGCAGAGGAACCTAACCCGAACCACGAACTGAGGAGAGAGGTCACGCTCTGGCCATCCAGCGTTCTCGACATCTCTTGGACTTGGGTGAAAGGGGCGGTGAAAAATAGAAGAACCCAATGTTACTACTGTTGATGGTCACAGGAGGGAAAAAAAACTAGATCAAAGACAAGAAACCGACTGAAGGTAAACGACGCAAGAGGGAGAGCAGTGAAAGGAAAGTCGAAGACTGGAACAGAAAAGAGAGTTACTGTTGGAAGCAAGAAGAACGAGGGAGACAAGAGGCTGGTTGGAAGGCAAACAGGGGTGAAACTAGAGAGAGCAATCAAACTAAAACAGAGGTGAACAAGGGTGCTGGAAACCGGTGGTAGCAGGAGGACGTCGGAGCCGGCACTATGGAAAGAAGAAGTACGATGAAGGGTGGCAAAAACGGGAAGTAGTGGTGGAGGCCTGGCAGTGCCGAACTCTTGGTGGAGACAGTGAACAGTGATGCCATGAAGAAGAAAAGAAATGAAGAAAATGATGGGAAGGTTTAAAAAGCAGAATAGTGAACAGTAGAAAAAAAAAAAGAAGAGGAATATTATATATATATATATATATATATATATATATATATATATATTTAGAGGGGGCAAAGAAGACATCGAGAATTTGAGAAAACTCAGGGAAAAAGGCAATCGAAAAATATTTATTTGAAATTTCGATAAAATAAGTCAGGAGGGTTGGGCTCGCCGACTCGTTAAGTCGAAACAGTCAAGAATTATGGGCAGACACCGAGGTAAGGAATTTATGCAAGTTTTAGAGATAACTGTATGTTTTATGATTTTAAGTATATTTTCCCTAGGTAAGCAAGATTTCGATTTTGACGCATCGTAGTTAATTCGATAAAATAGGATACTAAAAATACAAATTTCGGTGTAGAAGAATCGTAGAAGGATTTAAGAGAGATACTTGGAGGCGTCACTACTCGAACTGGAATTTTCGTTAAATCGAGGTAAGGGGGTATAATTTAAAACGGTAATAGTTACTTTTTGAACTATGATTTTCGAGTATGTTTTCTGCTTGTGTTTTCTGAGTAAGAACGTGTTTTCTGAGTTGTATTTTGAATAATTGCATATTTCTGAATTGATTTTTTGAACAAGATCATACTCTCCAAAATTGTCTTTTGAATAAGATGATTTTATTTCGATATTTTTATTTATGAAAATTATAGTATGTTTTGAGACTAAAGGCCATTTATGTTGTATGCTAACGCATGTCAACTTTGCCTGTGTGGCGTCTGAACTTCACCTTCGTGGCGTCTGAACTTTGCACTTGTGGCGTCTGAATTTCACCTTCGGGTGTCTGAACGTTGTACGACCTTGATCCTATCTACAGCCTTACCATGGCCATAGGTTCTGAATTCCCTCTACGGATGATGATTTTGTTATTGCAGCATGATGATTTTGTTATTACCGCATGATGATTTTGTTATTGCTGCATGATAATTATATGGGCCGATGTAGTCTCTATCTGAATTAAACTTGGTTTTCAGATTTGATTTTATGACATGTGATTTTACATGTATTTATGTTTTTGGAATGCTAAATATACGAAAAGGTTACGTGATATCTGTTAAGTTCAAGTACTTAAAGAATTATGTTTTGAATCATGATATTTTCGATTTTCTTAATTTCAAATGTCCTTTATATTAGTTTCAGAGAGTAGTCATTATACGTATTATTATGTTTTTCTACATATTTGAATCGCTAAGACCGTTTTAAATATACTTTCATACTGGGCTTTTTTTCGAAAGCTCACCCATTCACCTCTCAGATTTTTGCAGTGAATTACAGTTAGTAAATGCTGCGTAGACGACGTAGGCTAGTGGATATGAGCTTCCCAGACTACCTTTTGTACATGCGTGAGGTATACATTCTTATCTCTTTACCAGACCATTTGTATGCACAAACATCTATTGATAGTAATGTGTCGGGATGAAACCTGTATAAGAATAAATGAAATGGAATATTTTTAAGGATTGACATTAAACAGGAATACAACCTAAGTGAATAAAGGATTAAGTTACAAGTCAAAGTTTCAAAAAAAAAATTATCCTGAATTTTTATAGGTCACGGGTCGTTACAGTTTAAGGTGGTATCAGAGCAAAGGCTGTGTAGTATTGTCAGTGTCAATAATAAGGATAAGATTACATCCCAAATATTTGTATTTGTCTGGTTGTAGACTAAGTTTACCTAATGAAGTTAAGATTTAATGTTTTGTTTACGTGAGAAATTAGATCACGGGCAAAAGGCCGCAGAGGTAGGCCTGAGAATCATGCAGAGTTATCATATGAGACTCATAAATGATACTGAGATTGAAACTGATGTTGAGTGTGCTCCATTAGGTCTTGTGGAAAGGACAGATAGTATTGAGATACACTCTGCTAAGGTTAAGTGGAGTATTCAACATATTATGGAAAATTAGGACACAGGCTATGTTAGGTGATGAGGTAGACAAAAGAATAGACAGACAGATTACTCTTGATACGCCCGCACAGCCTGTAGAGATTGTTTCAGAACTACAATATGCCTGCTCCTGTAGCTCCATAGCAGAATGATGATGACTTGAGTTAGGAGTAGGAGCTGCACTAGATAAGACAGTTTCAAAACTCCAGACCGCCATTGTTAAATGAGATAAAGGACCTGATAGTTATAGAGAACTGAATGAATGGGATTAAGGAAACTACAAATGGAATTTATGGATCTAGCACAAGGAAATTGATTTGTGTATGAGTATGAATTATGAATTATATCCCTGAAATTGTATGATCCAATGTTATAGGCACTGAAGTTAAGAAATGTCTGTAAGTTCACTAACGGGTAGAGACCGAGCTGATTTCGGAGGATAGTATGCTATTACATACTGAAATCAAGAATCCAATGGTAATAGAAAACGGGAAAATTAAATTGAAAAACTTGGATGGATTCTTAGAGTATGACTGTGAGCTTAATAGACTGGGGGCAGTTTTAAGAGTTTAAGCCTCCATTTTTCAACAAGGTTAAGAATTCAGTGATTCGGAGTGTTGAATGAATGAGATAGAAATGCTTGATGATTTTAGAAGTAACTCTACCGAGAAAGTTGCTTTTGCAACTTTTGTGTTAAAGAATTGGAGAAGCTACATAGATCTTTAGAGTGTGCTACTATTAAGGAAGTAGCATTTATAGCATCAGTATCTAAATGGAAAGTTGAACTCGGAGGGAAGTTCCCCGATTTAATCCGAGAGTCGACATCAAAAAAATTACATGGGATATATTCTGAGGGCCCTTAGATGACAACACATTCCGAATGAAACAAAGTGGCTATTATAGATGAAATGAGTGCATCGGACATAAGGGAAGAAGCCCTCGAAGGAATACGAAAGTAAATAGAATTGGAAGGAGTATAATCTGGATAAGTTGAGATGTGAAATGGAGGAAGTTCAGGAAACTTGTAGGAGGCACTAAGATCTTTAGTTGAGCTAAATGAGCTCAATTGGATGTCATTTTAAGGAAGCAGTGTGCAAGGCGTAACTATGATGATATGGAATGCATATTTCGAGGTTACTAAGAAAATAAAAAGGTTAAGAGAGTGACAGAAAAGAGATGTACTAAGGAAGCAGTGAGGATGATAGAATAAAATCACAGTAACTGAAAGGAGGAATTACAGAATTAAAAGTATAAGTGAAGGTCACACTGCTTACATGATTGATAAAGTTAAGGCGTGTTCAAAAAAAGACACCCTAACAGACAGAGGGATTTTCGACACGAATTTGGATGACCCACCTTGGAATGTATTGACGTTAATTTTAAAGAGACTCGAAGTCTTTTGAGTCATATTGTAATAAGGATGAGAGTTAATTGGATCCTCCCCAAAATAAAGATTATAGATCAAAGAGAAAAACCCAAAATTGTTAAGGTGATTCAGAGTTTGGGTATAAGAAGACTTTGGAATATGCATTACGTATCGAGTATAAGGATTGTAAATTGCTTATGCTTATGTTTCAAATGCGAGACCTAATTGGAATAAGGAAAGAGTTTTGTTATAATTGATATACGAGATAAAATCAGTTTTAAAGGTGTGATAAATTCTGAATATAGATCATATTTTGGACAAGATGGTATACCAGAAGCCTATGAGATTATTACAATAATTACCCGTGCCAATATGGAATTGAGAGCATGTGTCTAAGATTTTAAAGGCTTCTAGAAGGACCATTTTCCATTGACAAGGTTGCATATAATATCTGTAAGACCTGATATTTTTTAGTGCATTTAAAAAATGCAAAAGGATTAAAATGGTATCTCCGAACACGTGTAAGGGCAAAACGGTCAAAAGACCAAAATTCGGTATTAATCGAGACAAGAAAATTTAATTAAAAATAGGGATTTGAGAAATCTTGATCAATAACGAAGAAATAAATAAATTTCGGAGTAAATTGATCAAGATATGAATTTATTGGAATAAACCGAAATTTTCGTATCGAAAAATAATCCCGAAAATAATAGAAAAATATACCGAAAAGGTAAAATCGGACTGAGAAATTCATTTACGAAGTAAATGAATTAAATATATATATTTTTAAGATATTTTTGGATTTTAATAATATTTTAATTGATTAAAATATTATTAAAAAGAAAATAATAATAAAATTTAATAATAAATAATAATAATAAAAAAATTAATTGAAAAAAAAATTTCGCGAAAGAACACGAAACTAGAAACAGAAGACAACTGAGGGAGCCGAGCCCCATCTATCTCACCGGATAGAGACGGCCGGCATCGGGCCCAGGCGAGCTGGCCGGAAAGGGTGACCGCGAGCCACTGTCGACACCACCAGCTCGGAGGAACGACGATCGACGAAAAGAGAGAGGAGAAACAAAGCAGCCGAAAATCGAGGGAACCAAATCCCTCGGCTCCGACGCAACCATTGGCGGACGACGCGAGGAGGCGGCCGACGAAGGTCGATCGGCACCCGAGGAAGTCGACCCGCACACCCACGCGCCCCGAAGTCGCCGAGAAACGTCGAAAATGGAGGAGGATGCCGCGGAAGAGAAAGCTTGATCGGCGGCCATCGGCGTCGATTCGAGCCACACCGAGGCCCGATTTAGGAAGCCTAGGTGCAGCCGAGCCGAACGGCGGTGAAATCACGTCGGGAACCGATCGAACGGCCGAATCGGACTGAACCGGCTGAACCGGATCGAGCTGAACCGGCGGTCTGAACCGGGTTGAACTAGACCGGACCGGTTCAGCCAAAAAGAGAAGGAAAAAAGGAAGAAAAAGGGAAAAAGAAAAAGAGAAAAAATTGGAGAAAATTTCAGTGATGCAATCGAGCTTCGGGTAAGTCGGTAAGCGGTCGAATTGACCGATTTAAATTTTGAAATATTTAATTTGATTAATATCCGACTAGAAATTTACCTGAAAAAAATATTTAAATGTGTAGCTCGACAATTGGCATCAACCGAGAGCTCGAGACAGCCTCGATTTGTGTATTATCATGGAATCTCGGGTAAGTAATCCTTATTTACAACAATTTGCATCGTTATGCGTGTTGATGAATTACAGATTTAATTTTCGCATAAATGAATTAAATTTTGGAAATTTGAATAAATTGTCGTAAATACTAAATTGAGATATTCGATAATTTAGAACGAGGCTAAATAAATACTGATGGGCCCAATGAGCCCAATAGGCCTCGATAAAGTGTGGTAAACGGGCTTAAGGCCGATTAAGGCTCATTATGGTATAATCGGGCCCAATATGGGAAAATGGGCCCAATGATTTAAATAAAGTCCAGAAAATATGAAATACAATTAAATTGTATTGTATTTGACCTGATGAATGTGTATCCGCAGTTTCGGAGATTGGATTCGGAGCAAATCGGACTGCGAGACGAGACATCAGTGGAAAAGGTCAGACTGTACAGAAAAATGAGGTAAGGGAATTGTGTGAGTAGCTAGAGGTAGCTACGCGTATTTTAAATAGTTTTTCTGTACACTGATTATGTATGTATGCACTGTTATTGTATAATGATCCTAAAAGTGGTTTAAATGATTTTAAGGATCGAATTAGGTGAAAAGATTATTTTACCCTATTGAGGGAAGTTCACCTAAGGATAGTGAAAGCATGACGTGCATGAAATGCATGATTTAAGAAAATTATGATTTAAGGAATTTTATTGGTTTTTAAGTAAAGTAAATCGATTGATTGGCCAAAAATTGAATATATTTCACAAGATAATACTACGTAGGTGTTATTCATATTTAAATGGAATTTCTTTGGAAAATAGGCCAACTATCAAGTTTATATGGAAACAGATAGTGCTGGCACGTAGTTCGCATTATATCTGCGTTTGTGAATGTGCATAAATGTGCTTGAGCGGTTGCTCGCACCGACTTGTGTGACATCATATGCATGAAATGTGCTAGAGCATGGTGCTCGCACTGATTTTTTATTATTGTGAAATGAGAGCTGTTGGAGCCTAGCTCGCACTCTGTTTTGACATGTTTTGACATATTTTGATTTGTTTTGACGTGGTATGCATAAAATGGTGCTGGAGCGATTGTTCGCACTAGTTTTAGTGATTTAATATACATGAGAGATGCTGGAGCTTAGCTCGCATCCTGTTTTGATTTAATTATGCATGAAGTCGTGCTGGAGTGTAACTCGCACGAGATTTGATTTATTTGAGCATTCATTTGTGCTGGAGCGTTGGTCGCATAAAGTTTTATATGGTTTTATAATTCATTTGAATATCGTACTGGAGTTTTTCTCGTACAAGGTTTTCACTGAATTTTTATACATATCCGTACTAGAGCATTGCTCGTACGTGGATTTTACTTGAAATTATAATCAGTTTAAGTCGTACTGGAGCACTGCTCGTACGCAGATTTTACTGATTTTTATGAAACCGTGCTAGAGCTTCGCTCGCACGAGGTTTTTCTGATATCATGAATATGCATGGAGCCGTGCTAGAGCTTCGCTCGCACAGGGATTTATATTACATGCATATAGCCGTGTTGGAGCCTCCTGTAGACTGTGTGTCACAGGGAGATGATATGCTCACACGTGCGTACTGAGACAGAGATAATATGGGTGGATAAGACCTATTACAGGCACCCCTGATTGAGCTTGGGTTCACGGAGTACGTTGTACCGTGTATGTCACGCGGAGTACGCTGTACCGTGGGGATTGTTGGAGTGGAGTGGCATTAGCCACGAGGCAGCAAGCCTTGCCCTCGCAATTATGGTGTTATGCTGTTCTGGCGGGTAGGACGACCCACCTCCCATTTCAGGTGTGATACCCCGCACACTAGGTACCGTGTTGCCAGGGATCACTAGGATATGGCCATAGTCCTTGATGTTACTGATAATTACCTGATTGTCTCACATGATATAACTTGTGGTCTGTTAGATCAGGGTAGACCCGAAGGAGGGGTCAGGCCCCTGATTTGACGATTTTATGATTTCATGATTTTCTACTATGCTCAAATATGTTTTAGATGATTTTATGATCTGTGACCCTGAAAGAAGGGTGGGTTTATAATCGGAGTTTTATAATGAATTTTATTGAATTGTTTTATGAGATGAACCCGGAAGGGTTAGTTTTTACTGCAGTTTTAAAGAAATGATTTGAATGCAGTAGCATGATGATGTTTTCCATGTTTTTATTTCAAATTCATGATTTGTCTTACATGACATGAACGAATGCATGATCTTGTTTTACTTCATGCTTATTATGATTTAATGATGTCACATAAAATGCTTTGAATGCATGAATTACATGATTTATATATGCACAAATAGTTTTGGATAAACTATGGCATTGAATATGCATGACTTTGTGCGTGAAATTTTAAATGAAAAGAAATGGATTTAAGGGCATGACATTATGAGCATGTAGATAGTGGAGCTATCTGCTTACTTGCATAATTGCCTTACTGAGCGTGTGGTTTGCTCACCCCCTTATTTTCCCATCTTTTCAGAGCACTCGCAATAGTTATTGAGCGGCTGAGGACTTGCATGCTTGGTATTCGCTGCTTCCCATCGAGAGTCAGGTATACACATTTGTATAGTTTTGTATCTAAATATGTAATGCACAGTACTGTAAACGAAAATGATGTCGGGGATGTAGAGTTATAAATACCATTGAGTATGTATTTAATTAAAGTCAAAGATGGTAAACTCTTATATATAAATGTGATTATGGAAATGGAATTGGTAATAGTGTGAGGTGACTAACACCGAATCATATTCCAACTGTTTGTAGGATGGTCACGATGAGAGAAATGTAAGAATTAAATAATAAATGAAAAATTAAAAAATTTACTCTGATTTTTAGGTAATTTGGGTTGTGACAATATCAGATAACACTCAAGTATCGGAATGACACTGCATGAGGCTTTGTAAGGCCGAAGGTGTCTTTACTGATTGGTTGGAAGAAGTGGGTGAGAGAAAGATAATTGTTCCCAATTTGATAAAGCAAGTCCCTAAGTATATTTGATTAATTTGTGAGAGGTTGAAGACAATTTAGAGTATGTAAAGAGTTATGCTGACCAAAGACAAAGGTCCTTGAAA
The DNA here is from genome assembly GCA_033439115.1 of Firmiana major. Classification (NCBI taxonomy): domain Eukaryota; kingdom Viridiplantae; phylum Streptophyta; class Magnoliopsida; order Malvales; family Malvaceae; genus Firmiana; species Firmiana major. Next base: position 8,505,559 of record CM065912.1, read on the forward strand.
ATTTCAGAAGGGGAGAATGGATGTTCAGAAAGTTTCTCCTCCCAATAGGCTATAACATGGTTTGGAAAGAAAGGAAAACTGAGTTCTCGATACATTGGATCTTTTAAAAATCTTAAACCAAGGGGGAGATGAGTTAATAGATTGGCGTTGCCGCTAGAATTATTAAGTACCCACATCGGTTTAAGGACGAATATACTCTTAAATTTAGGGACCAAATTTCCTAAGGTGGGGAGAATGTAAACCCCAGAAATTTTCATGTATCCGGTTTAAATAATAATTGAGCATACACTTATTGGTAGATAATTAATTTAAATTATAATATGAGAAACTTGGACGAGGATAAATTACTAAAATATTTTAATTTGAAGAATAAATAATTATGAGGTGTCAAAATAAAATTTTTTTGAGCTAGATTTAATGTGTATATTTCTCCGTACTAGATAAATACTAATAATAAGCTGGTTACGATTTGGAGATAATACATGGTAAAGTGTAAAATAACTACCTAAAATTTATTAATAAAATAAATTAAATGAATAAATAAATAAAATGATAATGATAATAATAATATGAAAAGAAAGGAAAGTGATGGAAGTGAAAGGATGATGATGGAAACGTGAGTGATGGTGATGATATGTAAATATAATAAACAACGTAAATGAAAATGGAAAGGAGGTCCAGAAACGACGGAAAGCAAATTCAAAAAAAAAATTTGAATAAATGGAAGTGATGGAGAAGAGTGAGTGATAGGAAAGAGTGATGGATTGATAAAATATAAAGGACATTTTATAGGGAAAGAAATATATTAGACAAGTTGTGAAAAGAGAAGACAATGGGAGTCTGTGGCCTATCTGAAAGTGTGAGTATAAGTAGAAAACCAGGGTGCAACAAGGCAAATCCTGCCTTCATTTCTTTTCCTCGATGCTGAACAGAATGGTGGAGCATCAGGCAAGGGCATGATCAAGAGGCAGAAGACCCAACTGAAAATCGCGAAACAAAACTGAAGCTACGGTATAGACCATCGGGCAGTAGAAAATGTAGAGAGGAGAGGACATGAAACTGCTTCTCATGGGAAGAAAACGAAGCAAGTACGAGACTATTGTTGCAGCAGTGAGGAGACTGGAAACTGGTGGAGCACTGGAATAGAGAAACTGAAGGCCGGAGCTGCACGCACATGAGAGCCAAATTGAAAACAGAGGACGTGAGTTGAGAGAGAACAGTGGAGTGGGTTGCAGCACCACCGTGGCTAGGAACACTGTGAAGGCAAACCTGGAGGTGAACTGCTATTTGAAAAATGAAACAAAAGCGAGGAAAGCAGAGGAACCTAACCCGAACCACGAACTGAGGAGAGAGGTCACGCTCTGGCCCTCCAGCGTTCTCGACATCTCTTGGACTTGGGAGAGAGGGGCGGTGAAAAAGAGAAGAACCCAATGTTGCTGCTGTTGATGGTCACAGGAGGGAAAAAAAAACTAGATCAGAGACAAGAAACCGACTGAAGGTAAACGACGCAGGAGGGAGAGCAGTGAAAGGAAAGCCGAAGACTGGAACAGAAAAGAGAGTTACTGCTGGAAACAAGAAGAACGGGGGAGACAAGAGGCTGGTTGGAAGGCAAACAGGGGTGAAACTAGAGAGAGCAATCAAACTAAAACAGAGGTGAACAAGGGTGCTGGAAACCGGTTGTAGCAGGAGGACGTCAGAGCCGACACTATGGAAAGAAGAAGTACAATGAAGGGTGGCAAAAACGGGAAGTAGTGGTCGAGGCCTGGCAGTGCCGAACTCTTGGTGGAGACGGTGAACAGTGATGCCGTGAAGAATAAAAGAAATGAAGAAAATGGCGGGAAGGTTTAAAAAGAAGAATAGTGAACAGTAGAAAAAAAAAGAAGTGGAATATTTTATATATATATTTGGAGGGGGCAAAGAAGATATCGAAAATTCGAGAAAACTCAGGGAAAAAGGCAATCGAAAAATATTTATTTGAAATTTTGGTAAAATAAGCTGGGAGGGTCGGGCTCGTCGACTCGCTAAGTCGAAACAATCAAAGATTATGGGCAGACACCGAGGTACGAAATTTATGGAAGTTTTAGAGATAACTGTACGTTTTATGATTTTAAGTATATTTTCCCTAGGTAAGTAAGATTTCGATTTAGACGCATCGTAGTTAATTCGATAAAATAGGATATTAAAAATACAAATTTCGGTGTAGAAGAATCGTAGAAAGATTTAAGGGAGATACTTGGAGGCGTCACTACTCGAACTGGAATTTTCGTTAAATCGAGATAAGGGGGTATAATTTAAAACGGTAATAGTTACTTTTTGAACTATGATTTTCGAGTATGTTTTCTGAGTAAGAACATGTTTTCTAAGTTGTATTTTGAATAATTGCATATTTTTGAATTGATTTTCTGAACTAGAGCATACTTTCCGAAATTGTCTTTTGAATAAGATAATTTTATTTCGATATTTTTATATATGAAAACTATAGTATGTTTTGAGACTAAAGGTCATTTATGTTGTATGCTAACGCATGTCAACTTCACAAGTTCGCCTTCGTGGCGTTTGAACTTCGCCCTTGTGGCGTCTGAATTTCACCTTCGGGTGTTTGAACGCTGTACGACCTTGATCTCGCCTATAGCCTTACCGTAGCCATAGGTTCTGAATTCCCTCTACGGAGGATGATTTTGTTATTGCAGCATGATGATTTTGTTATTACCGCATGATGATTTTGTTATTGCCGCATGATAATTATATGGGCCGATGTAGTCTCTATCTGAATTAAACTTGGTTTTCAAATTTGATTTTATGACATGTTATTTTACATGTATTTATGTTTTTGGAATGCTGAATATACGAAAAGGTTACATGATATCTGTTAAGTTCAAGTACTTAAAGAATTATGTTTTGAATCATGATGTTTCCGATTTTCTTAATTTCAAATGTCCTTTATATTAGTTTCAGAGAGTAATCATTATACGTATTATTATGTTTTTCTACATATTTGAATCGCTAAGATCGTTTTAAATGTACTTTCTTACTGGGCTTTTTCCTAAAAGCTCACAATTTCACCTCTCAGATCTTTGCAGTGAATTACAGTTAGTAAATGCTGCGTAGACGACGTAGACTGGTGGATATGAGCTTCCCAGACTACCTTTTGTACATGCGTGAGGTATACTTTCTTATCTCTTTACCAGACCGTTTGTATGCATAGACATCTATTGATAGTAATGTGTCGGGATGAAACCTGTATAAGAATAAATGAAATGAAATATTTTTAAGGATTGACACTGAACAGGAATACAGCCTAAGTGAATAAAGGATTAAGTTACAAGTCAAAGTTTCAAAAAAAAATTACCCTGAATTTTTATAGATCACGGGTTGTTACACTAGAAGAATTGGTATCATTTGTGTAAGAACAAAGATTTTAAGGTCTTGGGTTCGAACATTTGAGGACGCGAATTGGCGTATTTACCTCGATAAAGCCGTGAGCGGCCTGTTGAGCTTCTAAAGTGGACAGTACGTATGAGTAAGACTGTTGGGGCCACCTCTGTAATCCTGCAAGAGCAAAGTGCCACACAGTCGTTACACAGTACAAAATCATCGAGTCTCGAGTTTGCCTCGATTTGCGTGTTAATTTCCCGAACTGCCCAAAAAAATTTCAATTCATTAAATATTATTCAAATTCATCTGAACATACTCAAACATGTATTTGTATTCATAAATTTCACCAAATTTGACTTTTTAGTCAACTTTTTCTACTTTCTCGGTTTTACTGATTTAAGTGCCGGTTTAAGCTAATTTTTGTTCCTTTAACTTCAAATTCACAGCTCAACAACCTAGATACACATCTAAGTCCATAATTCATACTTGTAAATGTTCTAAATCACTAATTCCTACACTTTTCGGTTTCCTACTGAACTGAGCTATAAACCAGACTTTTTCAGTATAAATTTAACTATTTACAATAACAAACATAATAAAATTTCACCATTTTCCTAACTTATGCATGTTGGCCAAATTCATACTTCACACTATAAATTATTTCTTTCAATTCTACTTAACTAAAAATCATTCAACAACATCAAACAACAACATATCTCAAGTTCATCATCTTCCATCAATTTTTTCAAACTTTGACCAACCTTTTTTGATCCAGCAAGGTTTCTATGTTGTAAATAAACATGTATACATCTTAGAAACATAAATAACATTAAGAAAAACCAACTAAAAACTTTAAAAAATTCATCTCTCTCTCACCTCGGAACAAGGCAGATGCTTCCCCTGTTCTTCTCTCTAAGATTTCACCTAGTAAATGAGCTTGTTTGGGGCTAAATGTTTTATATGTTATAGAAGACTTAAGGTAGAAGATTTTATCATTTAACTGACACCTGAAAGTGGTTGAAAGGTCACCGAAAAAATAGCACAAGCTAGCCCTCAAGATGACGCGAACGACAACTTTGCTAGGGAGTTTCTCTCTCATCCAAGGTCGGTTTCAAGCGTATTTTACTGTTCCAAAAAGCTTATCAAGTGTATTTTATATCTTGGAGTTCAAAAGGTTTCCAAAAGGTCTTCAAATTAATCAATTTCTGCTGGTTGGTCAAAATTTTGAAGCACAATAATTCCAAGTTCTATTTTAGAAAATTCATGAAAAATATTTCCAGCCAAATTTCTTCCAAATTTTTTTGTCAAGTGTTATACTAAGTCTCTAGTATCTCTCATAAAAATTTGGGGGTCACTTGTTTAAGAAAAGTTTCCCGATTGAGCTCATGTTGCGCAATTTGGTCAGTACCGAGCAAAATAGCTTAAGGTTTTCGATTTACTTTAAAAATTAATTCGATCCTCAAAACCTCCATATTTCCACTTGATTTTTATTCTTTAAGTCAATTTCACCTTATACTAATTTCCTATGGTCTCAAAATAATTTTTGTAAATTTCAATAATTTATTCGAATTTATTCCTCTTACTTAGGCCTAATTTCTCGGTTTAGTGTAAACCAAAGTTTTACTAACTTTTTCACTTCCAACACCTTAGTTTTCACTTCTAAACATCAAAACTTACTTATACATGAAATTCTTAAGAAATTCTTGAACTTAAAACCTTACCTCGATTTTTATGCCCCGGGCCCTGTGCCACTAACCCGAGTGCTTCGGTTGTTTCAAGCTTGCATAATATTATTTCAAGTACCTTAATTACTTCTTAGTTTCCAAATATGAAATAAAATGGAAAATTTTGGATTTCACATTTCTCCTCACCTTTTAAGAATTTGGTCCTCCAAATTCAGGTTGGTCTATCGAATAACTGAGGGTACTTCTCTCTTATGTGGCTCTTTATCTCCCACGTAACTTCTTCTGTCGAGTGGTGTTGCCAGAGAACTTTTACCAATGGAATAGTCTTGGATTGAAGTACCTTTTCCTTTTTGTCAAGAATCCAGACAGGTTGCTCAACATAGCTCATATCTTCTTGTACTTCCAACGGTTCGTACTCTATCACATGAGAAGGGTCCGGATGATACTTCTTCAACATAGAAACATGAAAGACATCATGTACCCCAGACAACTGTGGAGGTAAAACAAGTCTATAGGTAACATCTCCCACTTTCTCTAATTTCTCAAATAGACAAATGAAGTGAGGACTCAGCTTCCCTTTCTTTTCGAAGCGCATGACACCATTCATCAGAGACACTTTCACAAATACAGAGTCCCCAACTTGAAATTCCAGAGGACGTCATTGTACATCAGCATAACTCTTCTGTCTACTCTGTCTCATCCTCAATCTACCACAGATTAGCTGAACACCTCTAGCTGCTCGTTTAACCAATTCGGGAGCAAGTATTTTTCTGTCACCCATTTCTTCTCAAGCAATAGGGGATCTACATCTCCTGCCATACAGAGTTTCGTAAGGAGCCATCCCAATGCTAGCATGTAACTGTCATTATAAACAAACTCTACAAGAGGTAAATGATCATCCCATGAACCCTTAAAGTCCAATGCACACGCCCTTAGCATATCCTCAAAGGCCTAAATAGTCCACTTGGACTGACCGTCAGTCTGAGGATAATAGGTGATGCTCAAATTAAGCTGAGATCCCATGGCTTTTTGAAAACGGGTCTAAAATCTGAAAGTAAACTGAGAATCTCTATAAAAACTAATGCTTACGGGAGCCCCATGCAGTCGTGCCACTTTTTTGAGATAAATCTGCTAGCTTATCTAGAGAATCGGTACTCTCGATGGCAAGAAAGTGGGTACTCTTAGTCAATCTGTCCACAATCACCCAGACTGCATCATAACCCCTCTGAGTTCTCGATAATCCTATAATAAAGTCCATAGTAATATGCTTTTATTTCTTGGTAGGCACCAATAGTGATTTAAGCAGCCCTGCTAGCTTTTGGTGCTCAACCTTAATCTGTTGGCAGACTGAACATCTAGCCACAAAGTCTGCCACATCTCTCTTCATTCCAATCCACCAATACACCTTAAGGAGATCATGGTATATCTTAGTGTTTCCTGGGTGCATGGTGAATCGAGAATAATGTGACTCTTTCAGGATTCTCTGTCTCAAGGTGTCCTCATATGGAACACAAACACGACCCCGAAATCTTAATAATCCATCATCACTGACTAAGAAATCTGACTACGATCTCTCTTCAACTTGACTAACCATATCCAACAGCTTTTGATCATTCCTCTGCCTTGACCTGATCTGGTCTAATATATTGGCTCAATTTGTAGGCTAGCCATAAACGCATCATCAATTTCATCAACATTGATTTTGAGCTCGGCGAACTGTCCCAACAATTCCCATTCTCTAATCATTATGTAGGACACTATACCTTTTCTACTGAAGGCATCTGCTACCACATTTATCTTGCCCGAATGGTACAAAATCTCGTAGTCATAATCTTTCAGGAGCTCTATCCATCTTCTCTGTCTCATATTAAGCTCCTTCTAATCAAAGATATACATGTGACTCTTATGGTCTGTGAAAATTTGGAATCTCTCACCATATAAGTAATGCCACCATATTTTCAGTGCAAAAACTAATGCGGTAAATTCCAAATCATGAGTAGGATAGTTATGCTCATGGTCCTTAAGCTGGCGAGAACCATAAGCGACTAGTCTACCATTCTACATCAGCACATAACCTAAACCCTAGTGGGAGGCATCACTGTACACTGCAAACCTTCTTGAACCACTCGGAATGGTCAAGATTGATGTTGTAGTAAATCAATGCTTGAACTCCTGAAAGCTTTACTCACACTGATCAGACCACTCAAACGGAACATTCTTACATGTCAATCTGGTCAATGGAGCTCCTATCTGGGACAATCCCTCAATTAATCTTCAGTAGTACCCTACCAATCTTAGGAAACTGTGAACCTCTGTCACTATCTTCGGTCTTTCCCATTTCAGTACTACCTCAACCTTGGACAGATGAACAGACACCCCGTCCACAGATACAATATGTCCAAGGAAAGAAATTTGATCTAACCAGAATTCACATTTATTGAATTTCCCTTACAGCTTCTTCTCACAGAGTATTTGAAACACAATCCTCAAATGCTGCTCGTGCTCCTCCCGAGACTTAGAAAAGATCAAAATATCATCAATGAACACAATAACAAATTTATCCAAATATTCTTGGAAAAAATCATTCATCAAGTTTATAAAGGAAGTAGGGGCGTTAGTCAGTCTAAAAAGCATCACCAAAAATTCATAGTGCCCACATCGAGTCCAAAAAGCTGTCTTTGGTACATCAGCTTCCTTAATCCTTAACTGATGATAACCTAATCTCAAATATATCTTAGAGAACACTGAAGTCTTTCTCAACTGATTGAAACAGATCATCTATTCTTGGAAAGCGGTACTTATTCTTTATCGTCGCCTTATTCAGGAGTCTGTAATCTATACACAGACGGAGACTGCCATCTTTCTTTCTGACAAATAGTACCGAACACGGAGATACACTCGGTCTAATGAACCCCTTATCGAGAAACTCTTGCAACTGTTTCTTCAGTTCCTCTAATTCAACTAGTGCCTTCAATAAGGTGGCTTGGACAGAGGTTGAGTGTCGGGTACCAAATCAATTGCAAATCCAATTTCCCTTTCCGGTGGTAACCCGAGAAAATCATCCGAAAAGACATCGAGAAACTCACATAAAGTTGGAAGATCTTGAATACTTGGCGGTTCCCGACTATTATCAGAGATAGAAGTAATATACCCTTCACAAAATTCAAGATCATCAGGAATTTCAAACATATAAACACCAAACAATTTCACAGGACATCATACCATATATTTCATTTCTCATTAACAAAGCATACATCAAATTTATCCGATAAGGAGAAGGTTACAATTTTAGTGTAGCAGTCTAGACTTACATGATTGACAGCTAGCCAATCAATGCCCAAAATTACATCAAAACCATACATATTCAACAAAACTAGATCTGCTAACATTTTTCTATCTCCTACCTTGATTTCACAATTTTTACACACCATATCAATCATCTTTGATTCACGCATGTCTGTGCTTACGTGTAACATGTGATTTAAAGGCTTTGCTTCTATATGCAATTTATGTGCAAATTGTGTGGAAATAAAAGAGTGTGTGGCACCTGAGTCAAAGAAAACATGTACTTCATAATTACAAACAAGGAGTGTACCTCTAATAGCATCAGAGGAGGTGTCGGCTGTTTCCTTATTGATAGCGTGTACATGTCCCTGTGAGACAGGCTTCTTACCCTTATCTGCAGTTGTGGCTCTCCTTTGTGGGGCCTGTCTTGGAGGAATCTGTACCTGCCTCTCGATCTATTTTGGTTGCTCCTGAGGCACATAAGGTCTCATCAGTGGATAATCCTTAACCAGGTGTCCTACCTCACAACATTTGAAACAGGCACCTGTGGTCAAGCGACAAGACCTATAATGTGGCCTGCCACAATTTTTACATCTGTGTAACTTAGTGTCATGGCCTCGGACAGTGTCAGCACTATCAATGGGGGTCTTGGGCTTTCTAGCCCCTGCCTGAGATTCTTCGATTCTCTGCCTCTTAGGCTGACCCCGTCTTAGCTTAAATCGGGAATCCTATACTCTCTTTCCCTTATCTCTACCTTTACTTCAGAGCCCGTGCTCTGCTTGCGTCACATCCAAGCCCTTCTCAATTTCTTAAGCCCGTCCTAAGGCATCCTTAAAATCTGTGACCCGTAATCCCAATAGTCGATCTCAGATCCCTGATCTCAAACCTGCCAAAAATCTCTCAGTCTGTCACGCAGGATCCATAATTGTTTCTGAGTCATATCTCATTAAGTTAGTAAGCCGATTCTCATACTCGTCTACAATCAGACTCGCTTGAACCAAATTCAGAAACTCCGCCTACATCTTTTTCTTTGTTATGGGCAGAATGTACTGGCTTGGAATGCAGCAAGGAAAGTATCCCATGTAATATCTGATGGACTCTCTGCCAAAACTGTCTGTGTAGCCCTCCACTAGAACTTGGCCTAACTTCTCAGCACAAAACTAGCCATGGTCACTCTCTCCGTGCCTATGCACCCCAGATACTGCAATACTGTCTCGAGGTCTGATAACCATTCCTCGACCTTAATCGGATCTTTCACCCTTGTAAACTTCAGGGATTCATTCTCCATAAGTCTCGCAGCCTCTGTGTATCTCTATCATCTCTAGGCTGTGGGACTACAGGCTAAGAAACTAGGGCTGGCGAAGGGACCTATGGTGGATGAGGAGGAGTAGGTGCAAGCGTAGTAGTAGCACTAGTACCAAAGGTATTTGCCCCAAATTGCTGGGCGAACATAGCTGTGAGTGCATTCAACTTTTCTCTCAACTCTGCATGCCTTGTTCGAGCCTTAACATTCGATAATTCGAGCTCTTGGGCTGAGGGGGAGATAGCGGAGCGGGCTATACCTATCTCCATGGACAGCCTTGCCTACTGCTTATGGTTCAGTGATCAATTACCTACGCGTAAAACCAAAGTTTTAGTCATAACTTTAATAGATATGCTTACTTTATAACTAGACAAGCATAGACAATTTGGGATGTAGTCTAACTTCACTGGCTGACACTAATAATACTAGACAACTTTTACTCTGATACCATGTAAACTGTGATGCCCCACAAATTTTAAATTTCTTAATCCTTTATTTAAGTTGCATTCCTATCAGTGCCGATTATTTAACCATTTTATTTTATACAAATTTCGTCAGTATAACGCTGTATTTCTATCCCTACCTTCCTACAAGGTTCAAATTACAGTTGGTATTTGCAACCAGTTGATTTTTGTTCTTTTTTCTGCTCAGCAGTAAATTCATTCTCATTACATCACCTTAATATTTCTGAAATATACTTTATTATACAAATTGTACATTTACCCCTTTATTTACATTCATTCTTACCTAATTTACATCCAAAAATATTCTTTACAACAACTGTCTATGCTTTACAAGAAGTCTGGCAAATAAAGTAAAAGTATACCTTACTTGTACTGGAGATAGCCTGGGGAGGGTCGAGTCCACCTGTCCACGACTACTATACGGCAAGTACAGGAAACTGATCACTTAAGGTAGTCTATAAAAGTAAAAGAAAAGGGTGAGCTCTTCAACTCCAATAAGATAAGCCTTTAAAGCAGTCTTAGAAGTAAAACATGTAAAAGTAAATTGCTGTAATTCAAGCTTAATAAAATAATATATACCTGTGTATAAGCCGAAACATGTTTAGTTTCGAAAATCAGGTCAAAACATATTTGACATCATAACTAGTAACATGTAACTTATAAATCACGTAGCTCATTACTTTTCTTTAAAAAAAAAGATCATGTAACCTTACATATCGCGTAGCATAAACATCACTAGCTTAACACTTTTCTTTAAAAGTCATACTGAATAATTTCATGGAGACTAGGCAAAGACACATAGTAATAGAGGTCATGTTCGCGTAGACATTTCACGTAGGCAATTCACGTAGATAATTCACATAGATAGAGTACCTATGGCCATGGTAAAGGGGACTGTAGATGGGATCAGGATCGTACAACGCCCTACGCCACTTACACAAATGGTAGAAATAAGGCACCAAGTTGCATAAATACTCGACGCAGTTAAACATGTATCACAAGGGATTGAACGTACACAATGTGGCATATGACAAGCACCACGAAGGTTCAAAATCCACACGGGCCATGCATGACAGATCACGTAGACTACATGTGGCCTTAGTCTCAAAACATAATTTTTAAAATCCTTTTTTCCAGGTCTATTAGCCCGTAAACTCGTAAAATCAATACATTTATTTCATAAATTTTCATTTTCACGTAGCAAATTGCATTTCAAAACATTTCATAAGTATTAAAAAGTATACTCAAAGAGCTCGAAAAGTTGTGCTTTTCTTTCAGATTTTCGGCTTAAAAGTGAATAGTATTTTTCAGGTTCGGGAATGCTTTTCTTAAATACGAGCATACTTGTATAAATTCATGTATCAAAACAAGGCATTGAATCACTAATACTACTTTAAAACACATCCCTTACCTCTTAAACCTTAGGACAGCATAAAATCGTCGGGTCTCGAGTTTCCCTCGATTTGCATGTCGATTTCTCGAACTGCCCAAAACAATTCTAATTCATCAAATATTATTCAATTTCATCTCAACATATTCAAACATGTATTTCTCTTCATAAATTTCACCAAATTTGACTTTTTAGTCAACTTTTCCTACTTTCTTGATTTTTCCGATTTAAGTGTCGGTTTAAGCTAATTTTTGTTCCTTTAACTTCAAATTCACAACTTAACAACCTAGATACACATCCAAGTCCATAATTCATACTTGTAAATGCTCTAACTCACCAAGTCCTACACTTTTTGATTTCCTACTAAACTGAGCTATAAGTCAGACTTTTTCGGTTTAAATTTAACTGTCTATAACATCAAACATAATCAAATTTCACCATTTTCCTAACTTATGCATGCTGGCCAAATTTATACTCCACTCTAGAAATTATTTCTTTCAATTCTACTTAACTAAAAATCATTCAACAACATCAAACAACAACATATCTCAAGTTCATCATCTTCCATTAATTTCTTACCAACGTTAACCAACTTTGACCAACCCTTTTTGCTACAGAAAGGTTTCTAAGTTGTAAATCAACATGTATACATCTTAGAAACATAAAAAACAATAAGAAAAACCAACCAAAAACTTTCAAAAATTCATCTTTCTCTCACCTTGGAACAGGGAAGATTCTGCCTCTGTTCTTCTCACTAAGATTTCACCTAGTAAATGAGCTTATTTGGGGCTAAATTTTTTATATGTTATAGAGGAATTAAGGTAGAAGATTTTATCCTTCTTGATCAATGCCTAGAAGTGGCCAAAAGATCACTGAAAAAATCATACAAGCTGGCCCTAGAGATGACGCGTATGGCAAATTTGTTGGGGAGTTTCTCTTCCATCCATGGTCGGTTTTAGGTGTATTTTACTATTCCAGAAAGCATATGAAGTCTATTTTGAGAAACGTTAGGAGTTAAAAGGTATCCAGAAGGTCTTCAAATTGATCAATTTCTATGGGTTGGTTAAAATTATGAAACAAAACAATTCTGAGTTTTGTTTTACAAAATTCATGAAAACTATTTTCAGCCCAATTTCTGACAAATTTTCACTTCTCAAGTGTTATACTAAGTCTCTAGTATGTCTCATAAAAATTTGAGGGTCCCTTGTTAAGAAAGGCTCCCAATTGAGCTCAGTTTGCACGATTTGGTCATTATCGAGCAAAATAGCTTAAGGTTTTCGGTTGACTTTAAAAATTAATTTAATCCCCGAAACCCATATTTCCACTTGATTTTTATTCTTCAAGTCAATTTCACCTTATACTAATTTCCTATGGTCTCAGACTAATTCTCGTGAATTTCTACAATTTATTTCAAATTTATTCCTTTTATTAGGCCCAATTTCTTGGTTTAGTGTAAAACCTGAGTTTTACTAACATTTTCACTTCCCACACCTTAGTTTCACTTCTAAACATCAAAACTTACTTATACATGTAATTCTTAAAAAATTCTTGAACTTAAAACCTTACCTCAATTTTCATGCCCCCGGACCCCATGCCACTAACTCGAATGCTTCGGTTGTTCCGAAACTGCATAACATTATTCTGAGTGCCTTAATTACTTCTTAGTTTCCAAATAAGAAATAAAATAGAAAAATTAGGGTTTCACATTCAAATATATGGTTAGGGCTAATAGGATTGAAACTATCATTTATCTCATTACCACTCATTGTTTTTTGATGTCTCAACCTTAGCCTCATATTATAACAAGTATATACTAGTTTCTGAATTCTTTCATATTTCAATCTATTTTTGGCCTTAATGTGTATATAACTAAATGTGCTTCGATTTCTTTCATAATTTGACGCAGAAGTTGTTTGACTAAGCACTTTACTTGTCAATTTTTTCAATTCAGAAACAAATGTACCATATATCATCCACCATTTAGCTGTATAAAATTATTTAAAATAAATTTAACATCCAATATAATTAAATAATATTAAATAAATTATAATAAATTAATTAACTATTTACTTGGATTCATTTGCTTCCAAGCTCTCTGTGCTTGTGGTGTACTGAATGTCTCATTTTTATGTTGAAATAATATAAACTATATTGATAAAAAATATAATTTATCAAATAAATAAATGCAACAAGTAATTCTATTTCTAATGCACCAAGTAAATTTTAGAGTATAAATAGTATTAAGCACGAACCTGGTTAATGATCTTGATTTGACTATCCATAGAATGTTCTAATCTTTCTATTACTGCTTTTATACCTTGTGATGTTTCTCTTAACACATTTTCAGAATGCTCCACACCAAATTGAAATTGGGGATTAAGATAGTAACCTAAACATAATTCCGAGCAATATTATCTAAAAGTAATAAAAATAAATATATAAGCAATTTAAACATAATGATAAAACATAAAAATGTTTTTAATTACCATCCACATTTTTAGTCTGCTTACCAGCTGAATGCAAGTCAGAATGCATAAAGATCCATTTGTTGTCAATAATCTTTTCATAATCAGTGGAGTATCGACAATCTGCATGAATTGCCCGTTTAGCTCTATCCATAGCCTCATAAATAAAGCTCATGGTTGGTTTCTCATCACTATCCATAAGGTGCAATACCTTTACCAAAGGCTCATAAACTTTCGTTATTTCACGTGTTTTTCACCAAAAATCTTTTCCTAAAACACTTTTTTCGGCTTCATAGGCAGGCCCCAACTTTTGTTGTCCCCACTTGATTCTTTAAATTCCTATATATTCATCAATAATTTTTTAAAGTAATATAAATAAGATAACTTAAAAAAAAAGATGTTACATTTAAATACTAAAACCAATTACTAAGTACTAACCTTTGAATTGAACATTTCTCTTAAACCTTGTTTATGTTTTATTATCTCTTGTAGTTGGATGAAATGAGTGGCAAATTGGGTAAGAGCGGGACAAAGTATTTGTCTTCCTTGAGTATATTTTCTTATTAAATCAAACGTCCATAGGTGATTATATATGAAACAAGTCACTTTCTTCACCTCCTTTAATACTTTTTCCACACTTGGCCTTTTTCTAATATCTTCAAGGCATAAATCCAAGCAATGAGCTGAACAAGCCGTCCAGTAAGATGTTTCCTTTTTTCCATTAATTTTTTTCCAGTAGCCTTAAGTGCTGCCTCATTGTCAGTAACTATTTGGAAAATGTATTCTTCTCAAATCTCTTGCACAATATGCTCAAATAGTTTGTAGTAAAATTTAGCATATCTAGTACGAGCACTAGAGACTTCCACAGATTTCCAAAAAATGGTCCCTTTACTACAATAAACAAGGAAATTAATTATATGCATTTGGTTCAAACTGTTTATCCAACCATCAATCATAAGCGTAGCACCTAGTTCACTCTAATGAACCTTTAATTCATCAACCCATTCTTTCACTTGTTTATACTCTGACTCCAAACACACATCAAAAACCTCATAAGGTGTTAGGAGCTTTACATGTTGCCTGATTTGTGCTGCTATAGAGACTAAATTGTGCAACCATGGAGAGTTTGCTAATTGAAAAGGGAGTCGATTATATATAAAAAAATTAGATACTGATTATGTAAGAACTGGATTTTTATGTAGCTTATTCCTTACGATTCTCATATATACGAACATTATATTATGTTATTTGAATTGTAAGAAGAGTATTTACTAAATTGAAAATATTATGAAAAAACTTAAACACATATAAGTCAAGTAAAGAGTAAATGAGGGGCGAGATAGCCACAGGTTAAACCGAATGGATCTAAATCATTCTGACGGAAGATAAGAACTTTATATGTGCAAATATAGAGGTTTCATGAAGGAAAGTCAGTTTGATTTGGTCCCAAACACATTGAAGTATAGGAAAGATCAAAAATGGGCTAAACGAGTTTGAAATGGTCCGTTTGAGGTGTTTTTGACATATTCGCCTCCCGAAAACGGCTAAAACATAGAGATGAGCATGTAAACCATGGAAAATGACACTTTTGGATTTTTAAGAAGAAGTCAAACGTGGTCAATGGTCAAGAAAAGTCAAGTTAGTTAAGAAATGTTGACTTTAACCATAGTTGACTAACCATGGTTAAAATTTAACCTAATTAAGGTTAAAAAGTGGGGAAGAAATATTTTTGGTTAAAACACTCGATATTCATCTCCTTAAGTATCGAAAATTGATTTAATCAAAATCCAGAATAAATTAAACGGGTAAAACTCATTGGCCCAACGATGGAATTTTTAAAGCCCATTAAGATGCAACAAGTGTGTGTCGAATTTCTTAGGCCCATTGGGCCAAATTATTGGGCCAATTGATGGGCCTAATATGAAGTTAATCTAAGGCCCAAATTGTAGAAAAATTTCAAACCCAAAAGCCCAAAATGAAGCCCAAAATCGAAAGCCCAAAAGATAAGCCCATTAGTTAAATGTTAAGGCCCACAACTTAAGCTCAGTTGTCCAAGCCCAAAATCATTTTCCAAGCCCAACTTAATGGCTGAATTTTAAGACTTAATGGCTAAGTCTACTAAGGGAAATATCAACCAACTCATTGTCTTCTTCATCCTTTCATTCTCAGTAACAAGGAAGAAACCATTAAAACCATAGTTTCAAGCTTTATCTCACTAGAAATCACTAACCTAGAGACATATTTGGAACTTGTAATCTTCATGGAAGTTGTTCCAAATTGAGAGAGGATTAACATAACTTGGAATTAGCTATCAAGGAGCCATATTGAGAGAGACAAAAATCAAGGAAGTTTCGACCAAGTGAGGAAAGACAAGCTAGGTATAATTTCAAGCTTCCAACTTCATATATGTTTACCTATGGATTTATTTAAGTTGATTGGTGTATGTTTTATGGATCAAAACACATGGAAACACCATGAATCAATGAAGATCGAAAATAGGTATTTAGGTTTTCATGAAGAAGCATGTGATTTTAATGCATGGTTAGGTTGGTAAACATGTATACATGATTGTGGCATGCTTAATTTTAATTGATTTGCTGAATTGGTTGATAAATTGAAGATGGCACATAAGGTGTTTGATGAAATGCTTAAGTGAACATAAACTAAGGCTTAAGACATGCAAACCAAGTGTTTGATGAAATGCCTAAGTGAATGGCTAGCTAGATGGCCAAGGATGGCGTGGTGCTCAGCCATGGGGCGACATGATGGCTCTCGGCCACATGCCATGGTCGAGAGGCCAAATGGGCCCTATTGATGTGGTCTCAGCTCAATAAGCATTCATGGGCCTCGGACTAAGCCCAATAAGTGTTGGTGGGCTCCAAAAGACCAATAGGCCCAAATAAAATGAATAGTAAAGTGAAATGGGCTTAAGACAGTGTTAGGCCCATTAAAGCCCAATAAGAGAAAAAAGGGCCCATTAAGTTAAATAGACTGTATTTGAGGTGTAATAAAGATGAAAAAGTGTAATTAACCAAATAAATAGTTATATGCAACTCTTGAGATGTGAGACCTGAGAATTCTGTACAAATCTAATTATGTAATGTGAACATGAAGTGTAATTAATTGAGCTAATGTGATGTACTCATATATTGAGGTGGTAAGGAATGAAATTTCTAAGTGATGAATGAGTATTGAATGAGAAATAGTCAATGGAGTAAATTATGGCAATTATACATTGAGATTTTATGCCAAGAGTACAACCATAGTGTGAAACTATAAGGCCATATCTATCTTGGAGAAGAGGGGATCGATCTGGTAGGCCAAAGTGACAGGGAATGGAAAATTTAAACGAGCAAATCGATCTCCTTATGATTCTGCCTTAAAGGGATTGATCTCCTATAGGAGCAGATCGATCTTCAAATGTTTCTGTAAAAAGCATATCGATCTCCTCACAAGGAGCAGATCGATCTCCTTAAGTTTATGAGATCGATCTTGCCTCCACGACAGATTAATCTGGTAGGCATAAAAAGTGCCCAAAATGTTCCCAAATTTAAAGGCATATCGATCTCTACCTAAGAGCAGATCGATCTCCTGCGTTCTGCCTATATAAGGACCCTTGTATTTTTACTGGAATTCATCTTCTCTCTCTCTAGAAACTGAAAACCCCCATTGTTGGCTGAATCCCTAGCTTTCTCTCTCCTCTAAAACACCCATTTTTGTTTGAATCAGAGGTTGTGGCAAGAGGAAAAGTTGTTCCTCATTAAAAGGAGAATAACATACTTGAAAATCGAAGGACGATTTGAGCTGAGGTGTGAATTGAGCACTCCACAAATTTTGGATAAATTTTTAAGCTTAAATCCTTGATTTGGAAGTAGATTTCTGCGATTGTGGCTGTAGATGTTGTGATGAGTCGGTGAAAATGGTTAGGGTTGCTAGAATTATTGAGGTATTGAGAAACTATGAGAATGTGAACAATTATGCTTGATGTTGGGATTTGAGACAATGTGATGATGTATTGATGATGTTTTTACATCGTTGGGACAGCCCGGGAGTTCCAGAGAGGAATATGAGGCTAGTCCGTCGTTCGGGGGAACAATTGCACTATACGAGGTGCAACGAGGTAAAGGAAAACTTAAACTCAATTGTGTATAGAATTTGTGATGATATTTTTAGCATGAAATGTTTTGAGAAACAAACATGTTTTTATGAGTTATGATTGAATTATTGCACACGGTTTTATAGCCGGTTCGGGCCCAATTTTTATGAGTTGTAACCAAAATGTGAAATTGTTTTACAAACTGTTTGAGTTTAAAAGTGAAACGGGATTTGGGCTCTACGTTAAGGTGTACTGAGGTTTGAGAAATGTGTACGTGGTTTTGTCAGTTTGAGCTCGATTTTGACATGTTTTGTAATGAGTACAAAAAGGTTTTCAGATGAGTTTTATGAGAGAAACCATTATGAACTCTACGTGAAGGTAAAACAGTTTTATATGATAATGGCTATTATTGAGACTTAGGCGTGTCATGTGATAATACATCGGGCCTTGCTCTGGTAGCATGCAAGTCTGGGCCTTGCTCTGGTAGTATGTAAGTCTGATATTCCTTCGCTTTGGTAGCTAGAGATGCCTCTGTTCTGGTAACACGAGATGACCCCCACTCTGGTAGCGCTGGGTGGCTTTGCTTTGGTAGCATGTAAGTCCGGGCCTTGTTCTAGTAACACGTATGACCAATACACCATGTACATGACCATATTGTCGACGTTCCCTCTTTTGAGGATGCTTGGGATGCGCACCCAGAGGAGATTATTTTGATGTGCCATGGCGAACATTTTTATTTGAGTTTTTAATTGCCTAGTCTCTATCTTTTTATACACATGAGATTGTGTTTTGTGGCTTTACCACGTGCATTACTACTGAGGTGATTTCTATAATGTTTTTATGAGAAAAGCCATTATCGCATCCTGTGTTTCTATATGCTTGTAACTATGGTTTTTATACTGAACCATGTACTCTTATGTTTCTACATGATCTTAGAGAAATGAGATGAGAATGATGTTTTAATGATTTCATGCTATGTTTTCTACTGAGCTTATTGAGTTTTACCTACAAAACAAAATGATTATGCTGTGTGATTAATCATTTTGTTAACTAGTCCCTTACCCCCTTACTGAGCGATTTAGAGACTTACCTTTTTTTTAATATCCCCCAGATATCTTCAATTGAAGAGAGTTTCCTACGACGTACGGAGTAGTGGCTAGTGGGGGACTTGAGCTCCAGGCCGTATATTATATTTTGAGGTATATTTTAACATTTCATGTACCTAGACTAAAGTTGTATTTACATGCACTTGATGAACAATGATGTATGAGATGTATTAAGATTAATTAACTCTAAATTGAGGAATGTATATGGTGTGATATATAATTATTAGATGAGGAGATCCTGAGGTGAAAGTTTTATAATATATATATATATATCATGATGCATGACACTGTACAGGAATGCACCTAGAACTGTGTATTGATGGAAATAAGTTTTAAATTTGCCCTGTTTTTCGCACTTCTGGGGCGTCACATGAGATTTTAGTAGGAGCGAATCGGATTGCGAGATCGGGCAACTCTGAGAAAGTGAAATTACTCGACGCGATTCCAGGTAAGGGGATTTTGCAAGTAGTTAGAGATATCTGCACGTATTTTCATCTGCTTTTACATTCACTTAAAAAGTATGAGGGTTAGGGAAAGTGAATAAAAATTATAGTGACCTAAAAAGGGTAAATTACGATATTACCCCTATTAAGGGTAAAAATTCAAAGTTTAGGAAAAGTCCTAAAAAACATGGAAAGCATATTTTTGAGTTTTTTTTATTCCTGTTTAGCCGATGCATAGATAGATTGGTCGATGTTTTCATGTTAAATATGAAAACAACACAATATAGTGTTGATTTGATTTAATTGAGGGAAATTCTTTTGATTAAGCCATCTATCGAGTTTTGTGAAAACAAATCGTACTGGAGCACTGCTCGCATTGGATTTTATATGTTTTCAACATAAAATAGTGCGGGAGTGTTACTCACATTAAATTTTCATGAAATGCATATCATAGTACTAGAGCGTTTCTCATACTCAATTTAATATGATTTATGCATGATAAAGTATTGGAGTGATACTCGTACTCAGTTTTACATGATTTGTGCATGGGGTCATGCTGGAGTTTACTCGCACGTACCGGTTTTGAAAGAGATGACATGAAACAGCCTTGCTGGAGCCTTGTACAGATTGTGTGTCGCACCAATTTGATATGCTCAAACGTGCATTTAGAGATATGGCAGAGGACTATCAAAACTATAATTGGGTCCATGGAGTTGTAAGACCCGATTTTATTTAAAACACAAAATGAGAAAAGATCAAATGAAGGATTGAAATGGTAGTCCCGAACATGTGTAAGGGTAAAACGGTCAAAAGATCAAAATTTGATATTTATCGTGATAAGAAAATTTAATTAAAAATAATGGATTTGAGAATCTTGATCAATAACGAAGAAATAATTAAATTTCAGGTTAAATTGATCAAGATATGAATTTATAGGAATTAATAAAAATTTTTAAATCGGGAAAATAAAAAAATATACCGAAAAGATGAAGTAAGAACGATAAATTCATTTATTGAATAAATAAATAAATAATAATTTTTTAGATATTTTGGATTTTAATTGAATATAATAATGATTAAAATAATATTAAAAATAAATTATAAATTAATTAATTAATTAAATAATTAAAAAAATTGAAAAATCGCGAGGGAGCTCACCAGCGAGCCACGGACGGGACTGAGGGGTCGACAAGTTGGCCAAGGAAGCCCGTCACCCACTTGACCACCGGCAGCTGCAACGCGCGCCCTTAGCCACCGAAAAACCCGAAATCGATGGGTGGAAGCCGCTAGGAAGGAAAGAAGCTTTCGGCGACGTTGACGCCGATCTAGGCCTGGCCACCAACAGACGAGCAGTCCCCAGGCGTAAGCGGTGCGATTGGTGGCAGCATCGGCCTATAGAACGACGGCCAGCGCTTGAAACGGCGGCCAAACAAAAAAGGCACTGACGGCGAGGAGAGAAGAGCCGGACCGGCCACTTTTCGGCCACCTCAGAAGAAACGAACCCCAGATCTGAGCTCTGGATGACCCCGCGAAGCTGCTGGCGATAGAAGCAGGCGGAGAACCGATCGGCGAAGCCCTGAATCGGTCGAACTGGATTGAACCGACTAGATCGAATCGGTCTGAACCGGGTTGAACTGGACCGAACCGGTTCAGCCAGAAAAGAAGGAAAAGAAAGAGAAAAAGGGAAAAAAGAAAAAGAAGAAAAATTGGAGAAAATTCCACTGATGCAATTGAGCTACGGGTAATTCGGTAAGCGGTTGAATTGATCGATTTAAATTTTGAAATATTTAATTTGATTAATATTCGACTGAAAATTGACCCGAAAAAATATATAATTGTGTAGCTTGACAATTGACGTCAAACGAGAGCTCGAGTCAGCCTCGATTTACGTACTATCATGGAATCTCGGATAAGTAACCCTTATGTACGATAATATTGCATCGTTATGCGTGTTAAAAATTTACCGCATAAATTACGAATTTAAATTTCGCATGAAATGAATTATATTTTGGAATTAGAGATAAATTGTCGTAAATAATTAATTGAGATATCCGAAAATTTAAAATGAGGCTCAATAAATACTTGTGGGCCCAGTGAGCCCAATACGCCTGGATAATGTGAATAGTAAGTGGAAAATGGGCTTAAGGCCGATTAAGGCCCATTGTGGTGCAATTGGGCCCAATATGGGTAAGCGAGCCAAATGATTTAAATTAAGCCTAAAAAATATGAAATACAATTAATTGTATTGTATTTGACCTGATGTATATTTATACACAGTTCCGGAGATTTAATTGAGAGCAAATAGGACTGCATGACGAGACATCAGTGGAAAGGTCAGACTGTACAGAAAAATAAGGTAAGAAAATTGTGTGAGTAGCTAGAGGTAGCTACGCATACTTTAAATAGCTTTTATATACACTGAATATGTATGTATACATTGATATTGTACAAAGGTCCTAAAAATGGTTTAAAGATTTTAGGGACTCGAAATAGGAAAAGACTATTTTTCCCCTATTGAGGGAAATTCACCTAAGGATGGTGAAAGTATGACATGCTTGAAATGCATGATTTAAGGAATTTTCTTAGTTTTTAAGCAAAGCAAATCGATAGATTGGCTAGTAATTGCATAAATTTCACAATATAACACTACGTAAGTGTTATTAAGATTTAAATGAAATTTGTTTGGAAAATAGACCAACTTTTAAGTTTATATGGAAACAGATAGTGCTGGCGCATAGCTCGCACTATATATGAGTTTTTGAGTGTGCATAAAACGTGCTTGAGCGATTGTTTGCATCGATTTGTGTGACATCATATGCATGAAATGTACTAGAGTGGTTGCTCGCACTGATTTTACTAATGTAAACTGCATGAGAGGTGATAGAGCTTAGCTCGCACTCTGTTTTGACTTGTTTTAACTTGATATGCTTAAAATGGTGTTGGAGTGATTGCTCGTACTAGTTTTTATGATTTGACATGCATGAGAGGTGCTGAAGCTTAGCTCGCTTCCTATTTTGATATGATAATTGCATAAAAGCCGTACTGGAGCCTTGCTCATACGTGATTTAAAAGATTTAATTGCATAAAGCCATGCTGGAGTGTAACTCGCACGAGATTTGATTTACTTGAGTATTCATTCATGCTGGAGCGTTGCTCGTACAAAGTTTTATATTAATTTATAACTCATTTAAAAGTCGGACTGGAGTGTTACTTGTACGCAGATTTTACTGATTTTTATGAAACTGTGCTAGAGCTTCACTCGCACGAGGTTTTTAGATATCATGAATATGCATGGAGCCGTGCTAGAGCTTCATTCGTACAGGGAATTATATGACATGCATATAGCCGTGTTGGAGCCTCCTGTAGACTGTGTCACAGTAAGATGATATGCCATACGTGCATACTGAGAAATAGATGGTATGGGTGGATAAGACCTATTGCAGGCACCCCCTGACTGAGATTGGATTCACAGAGTAAGTTGTACCGTGAATATCACATGGGGTACACTGTACCGTGGAGATATTTGGAGTGGAGTGGCATTAGCCATGAGGCAGCAAGCTTTGCCCTCACAATCTTGATGTTATGTTGTTCTGGCGACAGGATTGACCCACCTCCGTTTCAAGTGTGATACCCCACACACTAGGTATCGTGTAGCCAAGGATCACCAGGTTATGGCCATAGTCCTCGTTGTTACTGATATAGTCACCTACATGTCTCACATGATATAACTTGTGGTCTCGATGGACCAGGGTAGACCCGAGGGAGGGGTCAGGCCCCAGATTTTATGATTTTCTACTATGCTGATATATGTTTTTAGAGGATTTTATGATACGTGATCTTGAAAGAAGGATGATTTTATAACCAAAGTTTTTAATGAATTTTAATGAGTTTGATTTATGAGATGCTTAACCCCTTCGGGTTATTTTATACTACAGTTTTAATGAAATGATTTAAATGCAGTAGCATGATGAGTTTTCCATATGTTAATGATAAATTCATGATAATTGTTTCTCATGATTTGTTTTACATGTCATGATCTTGATTTACCTCATGCTAAGTATGATTTAATGATGTCACATAAAATGCCTTTGATGCATGAATTACATGATTTCTATATGTACAAATAGTTTTGATAAACTATGTCACTGATGTATGCATGGTTTTGTGCTTAAGATTTTAATGAAAAGAAATGGATTTTAAGGGCATGGCATTATGAGCATGTAGATAGTGGAGCTATCTACTTACTTGCATAATTGCCTTACTGAGCGTGTGGTTTGCTCACCCCCCTTATTTTTCCATCTTTTCAGAGCACTCGCAATAGTTAGTAAGCGGCTGAGGACTTGTATTTTTGGTATTCGCTGCTTCCGATCGAGAAACATGTATACACATTTGTATGGTTTTGTATCTAAATATGTAAATGCACAGTACTGTAAACGAATATGATGTCGGGGATGTAGGGTTATGTATACCATTATGAATATATTTAGTTAAAGTTAAAGGATAGTAAATCCTGATATGTAAATGTGATTATGGAAATGGAATGGTAAATAGGTAAGAGGTGACTAACACCAAATCATAGCCCAATTGTTTGTAGGATGGTCATGATGAGAGAAAGGTAAGAATTAAATAATAAACAAAAAAGTAAAAAATTTACTCTGATTTTTAGGTAATTTGGGTCGTGATAGTTTAATGGTATCAGAGCTTAAGTTGGCCTGATATGAATCGGTGTTAGTGGTTAAAGAAGTTTACATCTCCATGTACTGTGCATTAGTTAGATACAATTATACATATCGAGGTGGAAGTGTAGCAAGGAATTTGGTTTCAAATGCAAGAATATAGACTCATTAATTGATAGCCGCTATGGTAGAGGGACGAGAGTACATGAGCTCGAGGTCGTAGAGGTAGGCCTGAGAGTCGTACTGAGTCGCCACATGAGACTCAAGATAAGATTAAGGTGGAGACTGATATTGAGTATGCCCCACAGAGTCTGACAGAGAGATCGGACAGAGTCCGACAAAGAGACCAAACAGTATTGAGACACGCTTCGCGAGGTTGGAAAGGAATGGGGAGAATATTTTGAGAGCTAATTGCTTAGAGTATGCATGGGATTTAAGGGCGAGTCGGAGCATTGGTGGAAGTTCGCTCGACCCATCTTAAGAATTAGACATCCAGAATGGATATGGAAAATAATTCTAAATGTATTCCGGTGACAGAATATCTCAGACACTGCTTAAAGGAAATTACAGATAAAATTCTTTACTTTGACCCAGAGGAACTGGTTGATTAACGAGTATGAAACTCAATTTATTCCTGGGCAGATATGACCCTGACACTATAAACAGTGAGAGTCAAGATGTTTGAAAGTTCATGGAAGGGCTCAGATTGTTAATTAGAGTCTGATTGGGCCGTTAGATTTCACTACCTATGCCGAGGCAGTGCGCACACTACAGTTGTGTGAATAAGACCATGAGTTGCACGCCTTTGAGATTGAGAAAGGTAGTAAGGGTCAAAATAGAGACAGAAATAGAATAGAGGATGACAAGGATGTTAGAACGGGAAAAAGGTATTTGGTAAAAGATTAGAGCTGATGTGTCACAGGGTAAGATGATTGGTAAAGCCCCAGTGTATTCAATTTGAATACTTTTGAGGGGTATTGTGATTTGAGGACCCTGACCTGCTACGGAGCAGTACCACGAAAATAAGATGTTGGACGAGGGCGAGTGTATGCCTTGGATTAGGACACTATGATGTTTCATTTGATGTGGTGGAAGATACCACACTGGTTGTGAATGATGAAGTAATTATTTTAATTGATCATGGTGCCACGCATTTATTCATACTGCCTTCAGTTGCTTATAAGCTAGTGAAAGATGTGAAGCCTATACCCTTAGGCAAGATGATGATAGTTAGCTGATTATCACTAATTGAATATGGGTATAGGGATTGTAAGTTAAAAATGGGGGAAAAAAGGATACGTCAGCCGATTTTATTCAATGGATTATGAATAATTTGGAAGTAATATTTAAGAATAGATTGATTCGGCTGCAAACTATGCTATTCAGATTTCTATCCTCAGATAGTGATATGGTTACCCTTGAAAAAAAAAGTATACTGTAAGTTTTGACAAGTAATGAAAGAGTTTGTTATAAGTGATACATGAAAGGAGATAAGTTTTGAGATGTGATAGATCCTGAATACGAGGTATATTGGAATAAGAGGCGTATGCAAGGTAAGAATATCTTTGATATGTAAAGTAATTTGGATCAAGCGATATATAGTGAATATGAATTGCGACCAAGGATAAGAGGAGGATATATACATAACCAGTCTATGTGGTCAAGTCTAAGGGTTAATAAAAGTATTTCAAAAAACCTCCCCGCCTGAAGACTTGACAGCGTCTCGAAGCGCACACATAACCTACAAATTGAAATCGACAGTCGTAATATATACATTTAAAATTTGGGTACCTTTACTGGTACGATAAAGAAATATAGAATTCGATTAATCATGAAGGTTTAAGAAAATTAAAATTTTATAAAAGCCGTTAATATAAGAAAAAGGAAATGACGCGGGTTAGTATCTTTAACGGAAGCGATTTTGAAATGACATTATACGTTTATGTGTACATAGGTCAAGGATATGGGTGATTGAAATATTTAGTGGAACTCAACTACGATGAGGTATTTAAGCCTTACCTGGACTGATTGGTTATCATCTTTAGCGATGATTTTCGATGTATTCGAAATCCAGGGAAGAGCATGAGTAGCAACAGGAAACTGTCTTACAGACGAGGAGTTATGAGTTTCTTGAAATGAGCTGCTCAATTGATATGTCTCATTTGGAAAAAGATTGCATACGAGTGGGATGATAAGTATGAAAATGGCTTCGGTGAGTTTGGTATATGAAAGTAATAAACTGACTATCGTAATTATTCTCACCATAACCAACAGCTCAAGAGGTTTCAGTTTGTATGGATACCTCAAAATAAGGATTGAGTTATGTATTGATGTAAAATGAGAAGATAGTCGTTTATAGATCCAGATAGTTCAAGGACCATGAGAGAAACTATCCGACCCATGATTTAGAGTTGGCAGCCGTAGCGTTTACACTTAAGGTATGGCACCACCACTACGGTGAGAAATTTTGAGTATGCACTGATAATAAAAAGCCCCGAGAATCTGTTTTCACAAAAAGAGTCGGATATGATAACGAAGAGGGTTAGAGCTTCTAAGGATTATGATTGTGAACATTGTACCACCCAGGAAAGGCTAATGTAATGGCTAATGCCTTGAGCAGAAAGAGCCTCGGGATGGTATCACATATGTTGGTCAGGGAGCGTGAGCTGCTAGAGTAGTTGTGAGCCTCAGTAGTGATGTGATCCCTTCTGATGATGACGGTGATTGTGTGACAGCTAGCCTGAGGTTAAAACCGGATTTGCCAGGCTTAGCATGATGATCGGCATGGTGTCGATAGTGTGAGTCAGATTCAGATGGGTACAGTGACAGAGGTTCAGAGACAGTATAGGTGCTCCCCAAAACCATAGTTGCTAAGATAGTGTTATTGTCAGAAGCTCACTCTTCGGGATATACAGTGCATCTGGGAAGTAATAAATATATCGAAATCTCTGAAAAGGGTATTGGTGGTCAGATATGAAAAAAAAAGACATTGTAGAGATTGTGAAAAAGTGTCTCGTATGTCAGCAGATTAAGGTAGAGTAATAGAAGTTGCATGGTTATTGTAGCCTCTACCTATATTGACACGAAAATGGGAACAAGTTACCATGAATATTGTGATGGGTTATAGAGGACCCAAATGAGTCACGAGGCTATTTGGGTGATAGTCAATAGATTGATTAAGTCTACTTACCTTCTGGCTATGGAAATCCCCAGATACTCTAAGTGCGTAGGCGGAGTTATATGTAAGGAAAATTGTGAAACCACTTCTGGGAATAATTTTTTAAAGCTATGGGAACCCGATTGAGTGTTAGCACAGCTTCTGTCCTCAGACAGATGGTCAGTCAGAGAGGACTATAATGTTCTGGAGGATGTGATGAGAGCATGTGCTATTGATTTTATAAGCTCTTGGGATGATCAGTTGTTACTAATCGAATTCTCCAATAATGACAGTTGTCACTTGAGTATTGGGATAACATTTTATGTGAGGCATTGTATGGCCGTAGGGAGTTGTTTCCTGACTTGGATAAGAAGAAGTGGGTGACAGATATAGAATTGTTCCCGAACTGGTAAGACAAACCTCTGAAGATGTTCAGTTGATTTGTGAGAGATTAAGAACACCTCAGAGCAGACAGAAAAGCTATGCTGACAAGAGATAGAAAATTATTGGAATTCAACGAGGGTGAGTCAGTATTGAGCTTCGTTAGATAGAATCCTTTGAGAGATTGGACAAAGTGGGAGATAAGGCCCATAGGTTGGCGTTACCACCTGAATTAGCAGGCATCCACAATGTGTCCTATCTTATGATGCTTCGAAAATACTATCCGGACCCAGCATATGTGATCGAATATGAGCTCCAACAGCTTAGCTCAATGAAAGTATAACGTATGTTGAAAAATCGATTCGGTTATTAGACAGAAGGAGGAAGTGTTGAGGTTTAAGATGATCTCCGTAGTCAAGTCCGTTGGTAGTATTACACTCCGAAAAAAGTTACATGAGAATTAAAGAGAATGATGCGATAGACGTACCCAGAGTTGTTTATGGACCCATTTGACTTGGTTCTAATTTGGAGGACCAAATTTCTTAAGTGGGGGAGATTGTAAGACCCGATTTTATTTAAAACACAAAATGAGAAAAGATCAAATGAAGGATTGAAATGGTAGTCCCTAACTCGTGCAAGGGTAAAATGGTTAAAAGACCAAAATTTGGTATTTATCGTGACAAAAAAATTTAATTAAAAATAATGGATTTGAGAATCTTGATCAATAACGAAGAAATAATTAAATTTTAGGTTAAATTGATTAAGATATGAATTTATAGGAATTAATCGAAATTTTTAAATCCGAAAAATTATCTCGAAAATAATTGAAAAATATAACGGAAAGACGAAGTAAGACCGATAAATTCATTTATTGAATAAATAAATAAAATAATAATTTTTTTTAGATATTTTGGATTTTAATTGAATATAATAATGATTAAAATAATATTAAAAATAAATTATAAATTAATTAATTGATTAATTAAAAAAACTGAAAAATCGCGAAAACACGAAAACTGGGAAGACGAACCGAGGGAGCTCACCAGCGAGCCACCGACGGGACTGAGGGGACGGCGAGGGTTGGCCAAGGAAGCCCGTCACCCACGTGACCATCGGCAGCCGTAACGCGTGCCCTCAACCACCGAAAAACCCAAAATCGATGGGTGGAAGCCGCGAGGAAGGAAAGAAGCTTTCGCCGGCGTTGACGCCGATCTAGGCCCGACCACCACTAGCTGAGCATTCCCCAGGCGCAGGTGGAGCGATTGGTGGCAACATCGGCCGATAGAACGGCTGCCAGCACTGGAAACGGCGGCCAAACAGAAAAGGCACCGACGGCGAGGAGAGAGAGCCGGACAGGCCACTTTTCGGCCACCTTGAATGAAACCGACCCTAGATCCGAGCTCCGAAGGACCCTACGGAGCTGCTGGTGATGGAAGCCAGTTGAGAACCGACCGGTGAAGCCTTGAACTGGCCAAACCGAACTAAACCGGCTAGATCAAATAGGTCTGAACCGGGTTGAACCGGACCGAACCAGTTTAGCCAAAAAAGAAGGAAAAGAAAGAGAAAAAGGGAAAAAAGAAAAAGAGGAAAAATTGGGGAAAATTTCAGTGATGCAATCGAGCTACGGGTAAGTCGGTAAGCGGTTGAATTGATCGATTTAAATTTCAAAATATTTAATTTGATTAATATTCGACAGAAAATTGACCCGAAAAAATATGTAATTGTGTAGCTTGACAATTGACGTCAAACGAGAGCTCGAGTCAGCCTCGATTTACGTACTATCATGGAATCTCGGGTAAGTAACCCTTATTTACGACAATATTACATCGTTATGCGTGTTAAAAATTTACCGCATAAATTACAGATTTAAAATTCCGCATGAAATGAATTATATTATGGAATTAGAGATAAATTGTCGTAAATAATTAATTGAGCTATCCAAAAATTTAGAATGAGGCTCAATAAATACTAGTGGGCCCAGTGAGCCCAATACGCCTTGATAATGTGAATAGTAAGTAGAAAACGGGTTTAAGGCTGATTAAGGCTCATTATGGTGCAATCGGGCCCAATATGGGTAAACGAGCCAAATGATTTAAATTAAGCCCAAAAAATATGAAATACAATTAATTGTATTGTATTTGACCTGATGTATATTTATACGCAATTTCAAAGATTTGTTTGAGAGAAAATCGGACTGCATAACGAGACATCAGTGGAAAGGTCAGACTGTACAGAAAAATGAGGTAAGGAAATTGTGTGAGTAGTTAGAGGTAGCTACGCGTACTTTAAACAGCTTTTATGTACATTGAATATGTATGTATACATTGATATTGTACAAAGGTCCTAAAAATGGTTTAAAGATTTTAAGGACTCGAAATAGGAAAAGACTATTTTCCCCTATTGAGGGAAATTCACCTAAGGATGGTGAAAGCATGACATGTATGAAATGCATGATTTAAGGAATTTTCTTGGTTTTTAAGCAAAGCAAATCGATAGATTGACCAGTAATTGCATAAATTTCAAAATATAACACTACGTAAGTGTTATTAAGATTTAAATGAAATTTGTTTGGAAAATAGGCCAACAAGTTTATATGGAAACAGATAGTGTTGGCATATAGCTCGCACTATATCTGAGTTTTTGAGTATGCATAGAACGTGCTTGAGCGGTTGCTCGCACCGACTTGTGTGACATCATATACATGAAATGTGCTAGAGCGGTTGCTCGCACTAATTTTACTAATGTGAAATGCATGAGAGGTGCTAGAGCTTAGCTCACACTCTGTTTTGACTGTTTTGACTTGTTTTGACTTGATATGCATAAAATAGTGCTAGAGTGACTGCTCGCACTAGTTTTTATGATTTGACATGCATGAGAGGTGCTGGAGCTTAGCTCGCATCCTATTTTGATAAGATAATTGCATAAAAGCCGTACTGGAGCCTTGCTCGTACGTGATTTAATCGATTTAAATGCATAAAGCCGTGCTGGAGTGTAACTCGCACGAGATTTGATTTACTTGAGCATTCATTCGTGCTGGAGCGTTGCTCGTACAAAGTTTTATATTAATTTATAACACATTTAAAAGTCGTGCTGGAGTGTTACTCGTACGCAGATTTTACTGATTTTTATGAAACCGTGCTAGAGCTTCACTCGCACGAGGTTTTCAGATATCATGAATATGCATGGAGCCATGCTAGAGCTTCGCTCACACAGGGAATTATATGACATGCATATAGCCGTGTTGGAGCCTCCAGTAGACTGTGTGTCATAGTGAGATGATATGCCACACGTGCATACTGAGACAGAGATGGTATGGGTGGATAAGACCTATTGGAGGCACCCCCTGATTGAGATTTGGTTCACGGAGTACGTTGTACCGTGTATATCACATGGGGTACGCTGTACCGTGGAGATTGTTGGAGTGGAGTGGCATTAGCCACGAGGCAGCAAGCCTTGCCCTCGCAATCCTGATGTTATGTTTTTCTAGCGGCAGGATTGACCTACCTTCGTTTCAGGTGTGATACCCCGCACACTAGGTACCGTGTAGCCAAGGATCACTAGGTTATGGCCACAGTCCTCGTTGTTACTGATAGTCACCTACATGTCTCACATGATATAACTTGTGGTCTCGATAGACTAGGGTAGACCCGAAGGAGGGGTCAGGCCCCAGATTTTATGATTTTCTACTACGCTGATTGATGTTTTTAGAGGATTTTATGATACATGATCCTGAAAGAAGGATAATTTTATAACCGAAGTTTTTAATGAATTTTAATGAGTTTGATTTATGAGATGCCTAACCCCTTCGGGTTATTTTATACTGCAGTTTTAATGTAATGATTTAAATGTAGTAGCATGATGAGTTTTCCATGCGTTAATGATAAATTCATGAAAAGAATTGTTTCTCATGATTTGTTTTACATGGCATGATCATGATTTACCTCATGCTAAGTATGATTTAATGATGTCACATAAAATGCCTTTGATGCATGAATTACATGATTTCTATATGCACAAATAGTTTTGATAAACTATGTCATTGATGTATGCATGGTTTTGTGCTTGAGATTTTAATGAAAAGAAATGGATTTTAAGGGCATGGCATTATGAGCTTGTAGATAGTGGAGCTATCTACTTACTTGCATAATTGTCTTACTGAACGTGTGGTTTGCTCACCCCCTTATTTTCCCATCTTTTCAGAGCACTCGCAATAGTTAGTGAGCGGCTGAGGACTTGCATTCCTGATATCCGCTGCTTCCCATCGAAAAAAGGTATACACATTTGTATGGTTTTGTATCTAAATATGTAAATGTACAGTACTGTAAACGAATATGATGTCGGGGATGTAGGGTTATGTATTATGAATGTATTTAGTTAAAGTTAAAGGATAGTAAATCCTGATATGTAAATGTGATTATGGAAATGGAATGGTAAATTGGTGAGAGGTGACTAATACCGAATCATAGCCCAATTGTTTGTAGGATGGTCACGATGAGAGAAAGGTAAGAATTAAATATTAAATGGAAAAGCAAAAAATTTACTCTGATTGTTAGGTAATTTGGGTCGTGACAGGAGTACTTTGTACCGTGTACGAAACATGGAGTACGTTGTACCGTGAATACATGGTGTTGTGGAGTTGTTAGTTGGCAGTTGAGGATTTGACCCACCTTTCGTTACAACAGTGATGCCCCGTACACTAGGATCCGTGTAGCCTGGGATCACCAAAATTTGGATATGATCATAATCCTCGAAACCATACAAGTAGTTGCCAATCTCACATGATATTTCTTGTTTGAATTATCACATGATTTTTATGAAATTGGGTAGACCCGAGGGATGGGTTGAGCCTCAACATGTAACCTTGTATTTTATATAACTGTAAAAATTTATAAACAAGGGCGAACTCGAGGGATGGGTTAAGCGTCGATTTCCATGTTTTGACATGATGAAATGCCACATTTACTTTGATTTAATTGAAATGGCATGATATGATATGATTTATATGACTTACATGAGAATGCAACATTTTGCATGAATTACTGATGTTTATAAATAAGCATGATTTCAGTATACATGGATGAATATGTATAGATACTTGCATAAGTGTTTCAAAGAAAGATACATGCTTTAGATGTGAAATGAAAAGGAATATTTTTAAGGCACAACATTATATTCATGTAGAAAGTGTGGTTATCTACTTGCTTGTCTGATTTCCTTACTGAGCTAGTGAGCTTACCCCTTTCATTTTCCCCTCTCTACAGAGCATCCGCAGTAGATAGAGTATGGCTAAGGACTTGCATTCCTTTTGTCCGCTGCATTCATGTGAAACCTATGAATTTTGTGTACTTTAACTATAAGATTTATAATTTGGAGAATGTAGTTATGATATTGCAATGTACACGCAAGTTTTGAATCTAATAAAGTATAAGAAGATGAAGTTTTTAAGTCTTAAATGTGTATGGACTGAAATATGACCTGGGGAGTAGACTGTGGTAAGTTTGACCTTGAGTTTCCTGCAAATTTATGCAGTAACAATGGGATTTATAAAGGCCAAATCGATCTCATAGGGATGACAGATCGATCTTATGACAACAGAATGTAATGAGTGTGCAATAGCAAACAGGCAGATCGATCTCATAAGGGAGCAGATCGATCTTATAAGGGAGCAGATCGATCTCATAAGGAAGCAGATCAATCTCCTACTGCCTCTACCTAGAAAAGATCGATCCGGTCACAAGGGTAGATTGATCTTCATTTGCCTCGGTCAGAAAGAGATCGATCTCCATGGAACGCAGATCGATCTCCATTTGGTTTTTATGAAGAAACAGATTGATCTCCACCCTCTAGCATATCGATCTCCACCCTCTAGCATATCGATCTCTACCTTCAAACAAATCGATCTCTACCCTCTCCGAGATCGATCTTATAGTTGGTATTAGCGCAGTTGGAGTAGTTGAAACCAGGCAGAGATTGATCTCCCCATGATACCAGATCGATCTCATACACCCTGCCTATATAAGAATCATGAGATTTTACCTGAAAATTGATTCTCTCTCACCTGCAAACACCACCACTCACCATTTTTACCAAAACCAAGCTTTCTCTCTCTAAAATTCACCACATTTTGGACAGAGTTAGTAAAAGTGGTAAGAGGTAAAGTTGTTCCTCTTGGTAAAGAGAACAACATACTAGAAAATCAAAGGGTGGTTTGAACAAAAGGAAAGGAACAAGCATTCTATAAGATGCTCAAGAGAAGACAAGCTAGGTGAGCACACAAGACCCTTGTTTTCAAGCATTATCATTTTACATATATTGGTGAATAAATGTATGTATATTTTGTTGGAAATGTGTAAGTCAAGAATGAAACAATAATGGGTTTACTTAAAAGAGGAAATGTGGATGTCTTATTATGACCATGAGTTAGGTAAGTGTAAATAGATTAAAAAGGGGAAATGTTGAGTTAGAATGAGTAAGAGAAAGGAATCAGCAATGAGAATGATGTATATTGACGATTTGATGATGTAAGACCCGATATTTTCGAGTGCATTTAAAAATGCAAAAGGATTGAAATGGTATCCCCGAACACGTGCAAGGGCAAAATGGTCAAAACACCAAAATTCAGTATTTATCGGGACAACAAAATTTAATTAAAAATATGGGATTGAGAAATCTTGATCAATAATGAAGAAATAATTAAATTTCGAATTAAATTGATCAAGATATGAATTTATTGAAATAATGCTGAAATTTTCGTATCGAAAAATGATCCCGAAAATAATCGAAAAATATACTGAAAAGTCGAAATAAGATCGAGAAATTTATTTACGGATTAAATGAATAAAATAGAATTTTATAGATATTTTTAGAAATTTTATTATTATTTTATTGAATAAAATAATAATAAAATTTAATTATAAATAAATAAATAAAGTTAAAAAAACAAAAAAAAGAGAAAAATCGCGAAATACGATTTTCTCTGAAACAGAAACAAAACGGGGAGAAGCAGAAACAAGCCGAGACCGAGGAGGAATCACCGGCGAGCTACCGGTGGCCAGGAACCCCAAGCGAGGGTCGGCGAAGGAGGCCCGAAACCCGCGCAACCCACAGGCGGCCGAGACGTGCGGCGAGGTGGCCGAAAAAATGCCAAAAAATGGAAGGAGAAGCCGCGGGAGAGAACCTCGATTCGTCGACGATGGCTGCGTTTCGGCTCTAGCCAAGGGCCGATTTTGGAAGCCCAGGCCGTGGCGCGTCGATTGGTGCCGAAATCGCACGGGAACCGGTCGGACGGTGCCGACACCGCCAAATGTTGCCTGAACCGATCGAACCGGACTGAATCGGCCGAACCGAACCAGACTGAACCGGTGGTCCGAATGGGGTTGAACCGGACCGGACCGGTTCAGCCAAAAAGAGAAGGAAAAATGAAGAAAAAAGGAAAAAAAAGAGGATAAATTGGGGAAAATTCTAGTGATGCAATCGAGCTTCGGGTAAGTCGGTAAGCGGTCGAATTGACCGATTTAAGTTTCGAAATATTTAATTTGATTAATATCCGACTGAAAATTTACCCGAAAAATTATTTAAATGTGTAGTTCGACAATTGGCATCAATCGAGAGCTCGAGACAGCCTCGATTTACGTACGATCATGGAATCATGGGTAAGTGACCCTTATTTATGACAATTTGCATCGTTATGCGTGATTGATATTTATCGCATAAATTACGGATTTAAATTTTGCATAAATGAATTAAATTCTGAAAATTGGATAAATTGTCGTAAATAATAAATTAAGATATTCGAGAATTTAAAACGAGGCTAAATAATTACTGATGGGCCCAATGAGCCCAATAGGCCTCGATAAAGTGTGGTAAACGGGTTTAAGGTCGATTAAGGCCCATTATGGTATAATCGGGCCCAATATGGGTAAACGGGCCCAATGATTTAAATTAAGCCCAGAAAATATAAAATACAATTAAATTGTATTGTATTTGACCTGATGAATGTGTATCCGCAGTTTCGAAGATTTGATTTGGAGCAAATCGCACTGCGTGACGAGACATCAGTGGAAACGGTCAGACTGTACAGAAAAATGAGGTAAGGGAATTGTGTGAGTAGCTAGAGGTAGCTACGCGTATTTTAATAGTTTTTGTATACACTGAATATGTATGTATACATTGATATTGTACAGAGGTTCTAAAAATGGTTTAAAAAATTTTGAGGATCGAAATAGGTGAAAAG
Organism: Firmiana major; assembly: GCA_033439115.1. Lineage (NCBI taxonomy): Eukaryota > Viridiplantae > Streptophyta > Magnoliopsida > Malvales > Malvaceae > Firmiana > Firmiana major. Next base: position 8,541,618 of record CM065912.1, read on the forward strand.
ACTATTTTACCCCTATTGAGGGAAGTTCACCTAAGGATGGTGAAGGCATGACATGCATGAAATGCATGATTTAAGAAATTTTCTGAATTAAAGATTTGATTGATTTTAATCAAAGTAAATCGGTAGATTGGCCATAAATTGTATAAATTTCACAAGATAACACTATGTAGGTGTTATTTTTATTTAAATGGAAATCTCTTTGGAAAATAGGCCAACTATCAAGTTTTTATGAAAACAGATAGTGCCGACACGTAGTTCGCACTATATTTGCGTTTGTGAATGTGCATAAATGTGCTTGAGCGGTTGCTCGCACCGACTTGTGCGACATCATATGCATAAAATGTGCTGGAGTGATTGCTCGCACTAATTTTTCTTATTGTGAAATGCATGAGAGGTGCTGGAGCCTAGCTCGCACTCTGTTTTGACATGTTTTGACCAGATATGCATAAAAAGGTGCTGGAGCGATTGCTCGCACTAGTTTTAATGATTTGACATGCATGAGAGATGCTGGAGCTTAGCTCGCATCTTGATTTGATTTAATATTGCATAAAGCTGTGCTGGAGTGTAACTCGCACGAGATTTGATTTAATTATGCATAAAGCCGTGCTGGAGTGTAACTCGCACGAGATTTGATTTACTTGAGCATTTATTTATGCTGGAGCGTTGCTCGCACAAAGTTTATATGGTTTTATAATTCATTTGAATGTCGTACTGGAGTTTTTCTCCTATGAGGTTTTCACTGAGTTTCTATACATATCCGTACTAGAGCATTGCTCGTACGTGGATTTTACTTGAATTTATAATCAGTTTAAGTCGTACTGGAGCGCTGCTCGTACGCAGATTTCATTGATTTCTATGACACCGTGCTAGAGCTTCGCTCGCACGAAATTTTCTAATATCATGAATATGCATGGAGCCGTGCTTGAGCTTCGCTCGCACAGGGATTTATATTACATGCATATAGCCGTGTTGGAGCCTCCTGTAGACTGTGTGTCACAGTGAGATGATATGCTCACATGTGCATACTGAGACAGAGATGATATGGGTGGATAAGACCTATTGCAGGCACCCCTAATTGAGCTTGGGTTCACGGAGTATGTTGTACCGTGTATGTCACGCGGAGTACGTTGTACCGTGGGGATTGTTGGAGTGGAGTGGCATTAGCCACGAGGCAGCAAGCCTTGCCCTCGTAATCATGGTGTTATGCTGTTCTGGCGGGTAGGACGACCCGCCTCCCGTTTCAGGTGTGATACCCCGCACACTAGGTACCGTGTTGCCAGGGATCACTAGGATATGGCCATAGTCCTCGATGTTACTGATATAATCACTTGTTTGTCTCAGATGATATAACTTGTGGTCTATTAGACCAGGGTAGACCCGAAGGAGGGGTCAGGCCCCCGATTTGACGATTTTATGATTTGTGACCCTGAAAGAAGGATGGTTTTGTAACTGAAGTTTTATAATGAATTTTAAATGAATTGTTTTATGAGATGGACCCGGAAGGGTTAGTTTTACTGCAGTTTTAATGAATTGATTTAAATGCAGTAGCATGATGATGTTTTCCATGGTTTCATTTGAAATCCATGATTTGTCTTACATGACATGAAAGACTGCATGATCTTGATTAAATTCATGTTTATTATGATTTAATGATGTCACATAGAATGCTTTGATGCATAAGTAGTATGATTTATATATGCACGAACAGTTTTATAAACTAAGTCATTGATGTTTGCATAACTTTGTGCTTGATGATTTTAATGAAAAGAAATGGATTTAAGGGCATGGCATTATGAGCATGTAGATAGTGGAGCTATCTACTTACTTGCATAATTGCCTTACTGAGAGTGTGGTTTGCTCACCCCCTTATTTTCCCATCTTTTCAGAGCACTTGCAATAGTTATTGAGCGGCTGAGGACTTGCATGCTTGGTATCCGCTGCTTCCTATCGAGAGTCAGGTATACACATTTGTACAGTTTTGTATCTAAATATGTAATGCACAGTACTGTAAACGGACATGATGTCGGGGATGTAGGGTTATAAATACCATTGTGTATGTATTAGTTAAAGTCAAAGAATTGTAAACTCTGATATATGAAGGTGAATATGGAAATGGAATGGTAAATAGTGTGAGGTGACTAACACCGAATCATAGCCCAACTGTTTGTAGGATGGTCACGACGAGTGATAAGTAAAAATTAAATAATAAATGAAAAAGCAAAAAATTTACTCTGATTTTTAGGTAATTTGGGTCATGACAGATGATGTTTGGACAGCTCAAAAATTTGACACGGGAAACAAGGCTAGTCTGAGACCCGAGGGACATTGTGCCACTCAGGGTACGAGAGGTAAGGGAAATAAAATGTTTGTGCATGTGAGTTTCTAAAATGATGAAAATACCTTTTAATGTGAAAAAGATTTGATGAATGAGCATGTTTATGAGAAATGAGTTGATTTGATGTTTTAATGAATGTGTGAGTGTTTTGTCGGCTTAAGCTCGGTTTTGATGAATTTTGTGTAGTTGTGACCACAATGTGCTTTAACAGAAATGAGCTTCCTTCGAGATAATCGCTATGAGATCTACATAAAGGTAAAACGATTTTTATACACTAATGACATATTTTACTGAGATTATGGCTTGTCATGAGGTGCACATCGATACTCTGCTTGATGGCATTGAGTGGCCTTGCTCTCGTAGCATGTAAGACCGAGATGACCCCGCTCTGGTAGAGATGGGTGGCCTTGCTTTGATACATGTAAGACCGGGCCTTACTTTGATAGCATGTAAGACCGTAGTTGTACGACTCTGATCAAGTCTACAGCGATATCATCGCCATGGATAGATGTCGACGATTCCCTCTTTTGAGGATGCCTCCATTTTGGTAAATGAGAGATACCTCTGTTCTGGTAACATGAGATGCCCTCTTTGAAGATGATGTGATGTGCTTATGACGTTGTTTTATCTGAGTTTTATTAAACGCCTAGTCTCGATTATTTTGATATTATGACGATTTGCGATTTTATCACGTAAACTATGTTGATGCAAATTAATGCCATTATTACTGTTATCATTATTACCATGATGCTTCTCATGCTCGAAATACTACTATCATGTCTTTGCATGCCAAACCGATGAGTTGTGATGTGATAATGATTTCATTAAATCTCCCTTATCCTCCTTACTGAGCGCTTTAAGAGCTCACCCTTTTTCCTCCCCCCTCTAGATTTCTTACAGTGAGCAAGACAGTGCCTGCCGCGTACATGATATAGATTGGTGGACGAGATCTCAGGCTATCACTTGTACACGGAGAAGGTATAATTAAGTTCTTTTTGTATCCATACAATGATGTAATACAGACATTTATGTTAAGTATTTTTTGGGATGTAACTAGGATGACATGAGGAAAATGAATCGTGTTTTATGGATTGACCCCCTTTGGGATATCATGTATTTGACTTTATGAATTAGAAATTGTGTGATCCTGGGGTTAATGATTTATTATAAACACAAGTGATTAAACGACACTGTATAAGAATGCAACCCAAGAAGGAGGTTTAATATAAGAAAATTTTAAATTAGCCCTATTTTTCGCACTTTCGGGCTGTCACAATTCCCATTGAGCGAAAGGTATACATACACACGTACGATTTTGTATCTGAACATATATCAGCACAGTGATGTAAACATATGTAATATTGGGGATGTTTTTGTATATTAATATAATGAGTTCACTTATGGTACAAAAGTATTTACAATCAATAGATAGTTTGTATTGACATGTATGCATCGTATTGAATGAATGATATGGTAAGTAAAGGTGATGATACTAATACCGAATCTCAGCCCAACTGATGTTTGGAATTGTTTCAGAAGGAAAGGTAAGGAAAAGCGAAAAATTTATAGTGATTTTTCGTAATAGTCGGTCGTGACAGATTCATCTAACTTCTTTCGCAATGTCTTTAAAAAAGAATCATTTACTTTGGGTTGCTTTGAACTCTTACTTCTAACCAATTCAGGTATAGCTCCCCTTGATAAAAGTTCAGATTCAGTTGGAATGGATTTCCTTATTCTTTTATCAAAATAGTCAGCAACTGAGCCGTGAGAGCTCCATCCCTCTTTATAAGTATTACTGAAACCACCAGTTCTTTGCTTAAATTCTTACCTCATATGCCATTCATGTTGTGATTGGACTCTATCTTGCATAGCTTGTTGTAACGACCTTTGACCCTTGAAATTCAGGGGAAAATTTTTTTTGAACTTAATTTACCCACTTATTCCCTTATTCACTTAGGTTGTATTCCTGTGCAGTGTCAAAACACTTTTCCTAATTCTTTATCCGTAATTATATTTAATTTCCATACTTTGACTTATATGACCGATAGAAATTTCGACAACATGACAGCTTATATATAAGCCTACCCACCTGCAAAACAATTGTTTTGACAATCCTAGATATCCACAACTACCAAGCATGCTTTCTAACAATCCTAGATATCCACAACTACCAAGCATACTTTCCAAATCCACCTTTACAACTCAATACATCTATTTCAATTTAATACTAGTCATCTCAAAATATAATCCCAAAATAATATTGTTTACATCGTTTTCCTTACAAATTACATCCCAACAAAAATATTCCCAATATATATGTTTGTGCGTATAGATATGTCTGGTACAAGAATATAAATGTATACCTTTCTGTGTGTACAAAAAAAATAGCCTAGGGTAGCTCTTCCCACCAGCCTATGTCGTGTACACGGCAGGTAGCGCCTACGGATCACTGCAAATAGTCTGAGAGGTAGAGGGGTGAGCTTTCGGGAAAAAGCCCAGTAAGAAGATGTATTTAAAACGGTCCTAATAATTCAAATAAGTAGAAAACATAACAGTACGTATAATGATTACTTTCTGAAACTAATATAAAGGGCATTCAAGGACTAAGGAAAATCGGAAACATCGAGATTCAAAACGTAATTCTTTAAGTACGTGAACTTAACAGATATTATGTAAACTTTTCATACATTCAGAATTCCAAAACAGGAATACATGTCAAATCACATACTATAAAATCAAATTCTGAAAACAGAGTTTAAGTTTTCAAATAGAGACTACATCGGCCCATATAATTATCATGCGGCAATAACATATTCACCATGCGGCAAATAACCAAGTCATCCTCTGTAGAGGGAATTCAGAACCCGAAGGTGAAATTCAGGCGCCACGAGGGTGAAGTTCAGGTGCCACAAAGGCGAAATTCAGGTGCTACGAGGGCGAAGTTCAGGCGCTACGAGGGCGAGTTCAGACGCCACACAGGTGAAGTTGACATGCATAAGCATACAACATAAATGGCCCTTAGTCTCAAAACATACTATAGTTTCCATATGCGAAAACATCGAAACAAAATCATCTTATTCGAAAGATCATTTCAGAAGACATGTTCTTATTCAGAAGTCAAGTTCAGAAATATGCAATCATTCAAAACACAAATTCAGGAAACACATTCTTATTCAGAAAACAAAAGCAGAAAAACATGCTCGAAAATCATAGTTTAAATCTTTTTAAACTTTCCTTAATCATGGTTTAGAAAGTAACTACTACCGTTTTAAATTATACCCTCATACCTCGATCTATCGAAATTCTCAAATTCGAGTGGTGACGCCTCCTAGTACCTCCTTTAATTCCTTCTATAATCACCTACACCGAAATCATTTACTTAGCATCCTATTCATGCGAATCATCCGAATTGCGTTAAAATCATAACTTATTCGTTACTACTTCTTGTGTATGTATAATTGTACATACCTAGGCCAACACGTGCGTTTATATATTTTCTTACTATTTATATATTTTGTACATACAAATATTAACATATACCTTTATTATATACATCTACATGTATATGCACATATATATATATATATATATACACTCCTATATATATATTTTTATTTGTTTTCCATTTTTCCTTATCACATGTATATATTCTTTGTATGTACATATACTAACATACACATTTATCTTATATACACCCATATGTATATACACCAATATATATATATATATATACATATATATTATTATTATTATTATTATTATTATTATTATTATTTGTTTCCATTATTCAATATCACAAATATATATATATATATATTTGCCTACTCCTCATCATTCCCATTTTTTTTGTCTAATTAAATCTACACTACATGCTTGTATCTACAACTCATATATCTACATGTACATTAAATATACATACATGTATAGATATATTTTACCTTTGTCTTTTTCCAATTTTCCAGCCTTTCTTTTCCCTTTTTTTTTTCTTTCCTCCTCTCTTCAGCTCCCGGTTTCTTCCTTTACTGCCCTCGTCTGCTCTTGCCTCTTGGGTTTACCTCCCTCGGCTTTCTTCTTCTTCTTGCACTGCCTCCCTATCGGTTTGCTCTTCCTCAATCTCCCCTGCCTCAGTTTCACGTTCTGCCTAGCTTCACTTTCTTGCTTTTCAGTCTCGATTCCAGCCTCCAATTTGTTTCGGTCCACTTCTGTATCAACTCTAAAACACCTGAGAGAATAGTTCTCACACAGCTCGATATGTCACGAGGAGGAGCCACTTCACTTCTCTGTTTCCAGCGTCCGATTGTACTTCTTCCTTCCCGTTTCACCTTCTGTCTTCCTCAACCTTCATACTTCAGTTTCTTTACTTTTCTCTCAACTTCCCTCTTCTGTTCACGTGGATGAAACCTCCCTCACCCACTCTGTTTAACCTTTAATCATCCCCTATTACAGCTCTCTTCTCGGGTCGCCCCTCGCCAAGCTCCCAATCTTTTTCTTCCTCTCCCCTGCCTCTCGATTTCTGCTCTCCCTTCGGTCTCCTTCTCTTTCTCCTCGATCAGCCATCCTTCCTTTCCTTTCTTTTCTTCTTTTCTCTCTTTTCCTTCTTCCTTCCTTTCCTTCCTCTTCTCCTCTCTTCCTCCCGGTCAGCCCTCTCCTTCTTCCTTTCTCCTCTTCTCTTCCTTTCTTTTCTGGTTTCTCTCCCAGCCAACCCCCTCTTTCTTTCTTTCCTCTTTCTTCTCTTCTTCGGTTTCCTGCCCAGCTCCTCTGTTTTCTTTTCAATTTGTTTTCTTTGTTTTTCCATTTCCAGGTGTGGAAAAAAGGGGTTATATTCTACACATGTATAGTTAGCTATTTTAGGAGATTTTGTAACAGCTTGTATCCCTAGAATTAAGTTGATTTAATTAGTTTCCTTTTCTGTTAGAGTATCGCATAAATCATGGGATCTAATGTGGTCTAGTTAGTTTCCTTTTTATTGCTAGGTTTTTTGTATAAAGCTACCTCTTTGGTGTGCAATAGAATATATGAAAAATCACGTTTCTTTTCTCTGTTTTTAACATGGCATCAGAGCTTTAGGTTCTCTTAACATTAGAAGCTTTGGCCTTCATCGCCACTCTGCTTCACAGGCCTTTATTACCCATAATATACTGCTGGTTATTTGTACTCTGTTCTACTCTGTTTTTTAAGTTTAAAACAGAATATATTACAAAAATTCTGTTTAGCCCATTCAGTCTTCTTTCTGCTTCACATAATCTGCCTTAATAGCCTAGATTTTGCGTGGAAGATGTCGAAAGTTGCAGAGACGACCACTACAGCATAATCAAGGGAGATTGTTTGTTCCCAAAGATCAGGGGAATTGCAAAATATCCAGGCTGCATACAGGTTGGATGGAAAAAATTACCTTAAATGGTCTCAACTTGTTCGTATTGTGCTAAAAGGAAAAGGGATGATTAGCCATCTTATGGGTACGGGGCCAAAACCAGGAAATCCTTGTTTTGAAGCATGGGATGCAGAAGATTCCATGATCATGGCATGGCTATGGAATTCTATGACCCCTGAGATTAGTGATACATGTATGTTCTTGCCTACTGCCAAGGATATTAGGAATGCAATTCAACAGACGTATTCTAAAGCCAGAGATGTGGCTCAAGTATGCGGGGTCAAGGTGAAGACGGTTGCTGCAAAGCAAGGAAGTAAAACAGTTACTGAATATGCCAATCAATTGAAATATTTGTGGTAGGAACTTGATCATTATAGGTGATAGAAACCAAATGTTCTGAAGATGCTGCGATTCTGCGATTCTAAAGAACTTCATTGAGCAAGATAGAGTCTATGATTTTCTTGTGGGACTTAATCCAGAATTTGATCAAGTGAGAATCTAGATTCTTGGCAAGCAGGAAGTTTCATGTTTTAATGAGGTAGTGGCACTGATTCGAGGTGAGGAAAGCAGAAGAGGCCTAATGCTTGAAACACAGAGCATGGACAGCTCTGCTATGGTGGCTAGTGATGGCAATAATTCAGCCACGAAGGTGGAAAGGGCATTTAGCCAAACAAAAGCTCAGAATTCTGATTACAAGGATAGCTTGTGGTGCACTTATTGTAAGAAAGCACGCCATACTCGTGAACGATGTTGGAAGCTTCATGAAAAACCTCCAAGCAGAGAGTGGGACAAAAGGAGAACAGTCAAAGAACAATAGGCAGGCCCATGTTGCTTCAGTAAAACATATTGAAGTAACACCATAGGAGTTAGGCGGTCTCAATCCAGAAGAGGTCGAGAGGGTGAGATCTCTTATTGGTAATCTAGACAAACCTTTAGGTACTTGTTCATTGGCATATTCAGGTGAGTTTCCATCCTCTATTGGATTAAATGTCTCGGGTACAACCTTTTCCAACTCTTGGATCATCGATTCAGGAGCTACCGATCATATGACCCACTCGCCAAAATTTTTTTTCACATATTTCCCTTGTCCAAGCAATAAGAAAATAGTCACAACCGATGGTTCTTTGACCACTGTAGTAGGTGTAGGAGATGTCAAAATAAGCCCATAAATGATCTTAAAAAATGTTCTCCATGTCCCTAGATTGTCCACAAACCTTGTCTCTATCCAAAAACCCACACAAGATTTATGTTGCAATGTGATTTTTTATCATAATTATTGTGTATTTCAGGACAAGGATTCGGGGAAGATGATTGGACATGCTAGAGAATGGGATGGGCTCTACTACCTCGAATGACCAAGTCAGTCAAGCATTACCAAGGGTAAATTATCTCATTCTTTTGTTTCAGAGTTATTTTCATCCAATAAAGAGAAAGTTTGGCTTTATCATCGCCGACTTGGACATCAATCATTTAGGGTTCTTAAAATTCTATTTCCTTCTTTATTTAAAGGTCTAGATGTTGAAAATTTTCATTGTGAAGTGTGAACTTGCTAAAAACAAATGGGTATCTTTTCCAATTAGTAATAAAAGAAGTTCCATTCCTTTTTATCTCATTCACAGTGATATTTGGGGTCCTTCTACTATTCCTAATGTTTCTGGGGTAAGATGGTTTGTTTCATTCATTGATGATTGTACTCGTGTTACTTGGATTTTTTGCTCAAACATAAATCTGATGTCAGTACTGTTCTCCCAAACTTTTGTTCTATGATTAGGAATCAATTTGGGGTCAATATCAAGAGGTTTAGGTTGGATAACGCTAGGGATTATTTCAATCAAGTCCTAACTTCATACTTTCAGAACGAAAGGATACTACATGAGTCATCTTGTGTTAATACCCCACAACAAAACGGAGTAGCAGAAAGGAAAAATGGTCACCTTCTTGAATCAACCTGAGCCTTTTTGCTCCGAAAAAATGTGCCTAACTCGTTTTGGGGGGAAGCAGTTCTTACAGCTGCTCATCTTATAAATCGTTTGCCTTCCAGAGTCTTAGGATTCAAGAGTCCAATGGAAATACTCTCAACATTCTATTCTAATCTACATACTACAAATAATCTTATCCCTAGGATATTTGGGTGCGCGTCATTTGTCCATGTCCATAGTTAAAATAGGGAGAAGTTAGATCCAAGGGCGTTAAAATGTGTCTTTGATTTATTCTTCGACTCAGAAAGGTTATAAGTGTTACCATCCTCCATCAAAGAAGTTCTATGTCTCGATGGATGTTACTTTCAATGAACAAGAGTCTTATTTCACCACTCCTTATCTTTAGGGTGGAATTCAATAATGGAAGATAAGGATAGGGGGATTTTTTACTTGATCTGCCATCACTTCCCGTGTCGAAACCAGTTTTCTCACCTTGTTCACCTTGTTCCACTATGTCAAACCCTGTGATTGTGTCTGAGCCCGTATATGAGTCCGAGTCAAATCCTGTGTCTGAACCTGTGCTAGAAAATCCCCAAGAAAAAATAGACTATACTCTTGAGAATGTGAGATTTGGCAAGGGCAAGGTGTTTTCAAGAAAGAAGAAGGTTATCCCTGAATCTGTGCAAGTCCAAGACTCAACCCAGATCCTGAGAATGAGGTAACAATTTCTAATCCTTCATTACCAGTTGAAACTGAATTTTGTGTAAGTAATAATGACCAGGACCTTCCCATTGCTCTTAGAAAAGGGACTAGAAAGTGTATAAAATGACCTTTATACCCTCTTGCACACTTCTTATCTTTTAAAAACTTTTCACCATCTCATAGAGCCTTCCTTGTGAGCTTAAACACCATTGCCATTCCTACCACCTTATCTGAGGCTTTGTCCAATGAGAAATGGAAACAAGCTATGAATGTGGAGATGGAGGCATTAGAAAAAAATAAAACTTGGGAGTTGGTGAAGTTGTCGGTAGGAAAGAAACCTGTCGGATGTAAATGGGTTTATACAGTTAAATATAAAGCAGATGGATCGATAGAGAGGTATAAGGCAAGGTTGGTAGCAAAGGGTTATACTCAAACCTATGGAATTGATTACCTAGAAACTTTTGCTCCAATTGTGAAGATGAATACTGTTAGAGTCTTGTTGTCATTAGCAGTTAATTATGGTTGGCAATTGCAGCAATTTGATGTCAAGAATGCATTTTTACATGGAGAACTAGAGGAGGAGATTTATATGGAGGTCCCGCCAGGTTATGGAAATAATTTGGCTGCTCATACTGTGTGTAAGTTAAAAAAGGCCTTGTATGGACTTAAGCAATCACCACGAGCATGGTTTGGAAGATTTGCGAGAGTTATGATGGCCATGGGATATAGACAAAGCCAAGGGGATCATACGCTGTTCATTAAACACTCGCCTTCAGGGGGAGTCACAGCTCTCTTAGTATATGTAGATGACATAATAGTAACAGGGGATGATGATAAGGAGAGAGAGTTTCTAAATCAGTGTTTGACTAAGGAGTTTGAGATCAAGGCATTAGGGAGGTTGAAATATTTTCTTGGGATTGAGGTAGCTTACTCTAGGCAGGGCATTTTCATCTCCCAACAGAAGTATGTTACAGATCTCCTCAAAGAAACAGGCAAGACAGCTTGCAAACTAGTAAGTACCCCAATAGATCCAAATCTTAGACTTGGAAAGGCAGAGGAGGATGCTCCAACAGACAAAGAAATGTATCAACGCCTAGTAGGAAGGCTAATTTATTTGTATCACACACGACCTGATATAGCATATGCGGTGAGTGTAATTAGTCAATTCATGCATAGCCCGAAGGAAGTTCATCTGCAAGCAGCCCACCGAGTGCTACAGTATCTCAAGGGCACACCAAGAAAAGGTATTTTGTTCAAAAGGAATGGAGGTTTAGTACTTGAGATATACACGGATGCCAATTATGCTAGGTCGATTGTTGACAGGAGGTCAACCTCTGGATATTGCACCTTTCTTGGCGGAAATCTTATGACGTGGAGGAGTAAGAAACAGAATGTGGTAGCGCGGTCTAGTGCGGATGCAGAATTTCGAGCAATGGCTCAGGGGTTATGTGAACTACTTTGGTTGAAAATCATCTTAGAAGACTTGAAGATTAAGTGGGATGGTCCAATGAGGCTCTATTGTGATAACAAGTCTGCAATCAGCATAGCTCACAATCCAGTACAACATGATCGAACAAAACACATTGAAATTGACAGACACTTCATCAAAGAAAAGTTGGAGAGCGGGTTGATTTGTACACCTTATGTGTCTACACATGGCCAACTTGCTGATGTGCTTACCAAGGGATTAAATAGTTCAGTCTTTCAGAATATTGTATCCAAGCTGGGAATGGAGAATACCTATTCACCAGCTTGAGGGGGAGTGTGGAAAAAAGGGTTTATATCTACACATGTATAGTTAGCTATTTTAGGAGATTTTGTAACAGCTTGTATCCCTAGAATTAAGCTGATTTAATTAGTTTCCTTTTCTGTTAGAGTATCCCATAAATCATGGGATCTAATGTGGTCTAGTTAGTTTGCTTTTTATTGCTAGGTTTTTTGTATAAAGCTACCTCTTTGGTGTGCAATAGAATATATGAAAAATCACATTTCTTTTCTCTGTTTTTCACACCAGGTGTGCGGGATTGGCTTCTTTTTGAAGCCAATTCCATACAACTCATTATTTATATTATATTAATATATATTTATATTATATTAATATATATTATATTAATATATAGATATATATATCATTTGTTTGTTTAGGGATATTATTTGTTTTGTTTCCATTTTATTTTAATTATCTTATACATTATACATTACAAATATATATATATATCATCATTCATCCATTTTAAATTTGTCTAGTATATATATATATATATATTATACCTATGTATATATATATATACATTTTCTTTCTTTTCTTTTTTCTTTTTTTTTTATAAAATCACCTAATGACAATATTCATGCCTTCCATGAAATTTTCATTATTTCGAAAATGAGGTATTATTGATATTTCATCATTCCTCATAAATTTCGATATAAGTTTTTACATCACATTTATTTTCGATCCTTCTATGCTTGTATTTGCTTCATCACTTCTTGTAGCTTCGATTTTCCCTGTCATTCACGGACTTATCGGTTCCCATAGTCCTCGAGTCCTACAATGAATATTTACATTTCTATTAAAATATATTATTCCCCTTTTTATATACTCTAATTAAATGTAAAAAATTTGTGGGGTTTACACTTGTCTTATAGCAACATCTTCGTACATGAACCCTTGATAATCATAATCCTTTCCTCTTAATTGTGATAAGAATTCATCTTTTCTCCTTTTGTTATCAAATTTTTGTGATTTACTTTGTTGAAGGAGTTTCATGATACTTTCTCTAACAATGACTATTAATAATATAGTTAAGCAGAAGAAAAAAAATTAGTTGTACATGTTAATGTAATTTTATAATCTTCATTGAGAAAGTAATAATAATATTTATAACTAACCGGTAACGTTGGGGCATGGTGCGACATTGTCAGTCTTATGAGCAATATGCTTCTTGAAGCGTATTATTCCTCCTTTTACAACTTTCCTACAAAGTTTACACAACACATTTCCTTTTCCATTTGGTACAGGTATTCCGAAATGCCAACCGATATCATCACTTGGTGCACCTTCTACTCCTTTACTTGGAAACTCCTCACGTGGTGGCATGCTTGATATTTTCTATTAAATAAATAATTATAAACATGAATAATAAGAAAATATTACATCCTTCATACATAAATGAAAATTGAATTAAATTTATCAAAAAAAAAGAATTGAATTTGAACTGTTAATTATTCACATTTTACTATAATATTTTATTACATTAAAAATTTAATATTAATTGGCCACTATCAATTAATTTAAGCCATCACATTTACACTATCAAAAATCAATATCAATATTGTTTTTCTCATAAGTTACAATAATATTTAATATTATATTTTTAAACATTAATATCATAAATTTGACAATTAAAAATTCTACTAAAAAATTTACATTAAAAAATTAATTTTACCCTATTTGAGATAATTACTAAACATTTAAGCTAATTACTAAACATTTTTTTAGATAATTATTAAACATTTACTTAAGAAAATATTAATAATACTAAACTCCTTAATTATAAATTCTACTAAAAATTATACTAATTAAAAAATGAAATTAATTATTAACCCTTACTTACCCGTCCCAACCCAGTAACCCACCTAGCCAGTACCTACCCCTACCTACTTTCCTTAGCTTCCTATTTTGCTATTCTCGATCGGGCCGTTCCTGTTCCCTTTCCTGTTCTGGTTCCTATTTCCATCTCGCTCCTGTCCCGTTCTCGCTCTGTTCCTGTTCACTCGCGCTACCCTCACTTTTCAAGAAGCCAAAGCTTCATGCCTTCATCATTTTTTCTCTCTCACGAATCTCACCCATCGGCCTCACCCTCACAGAAATGAGTTCACCACCAGCGAGATCTTCCCTCTGCCATTCCACAGTTTCTACTCTATGGCTGCCCTTAGCATCTCTTTCTTTTTTCTCCCAAGTCAAGCTCGGTAGATGACATAGTCGTATCACTGCTCCTTTGTGGCTACTTATAGATGCCCACAACCCACCCTCACCGTCGACCAACCTACCCTCTATAAAGTATTAAATCCTTTAGGCGCCAACAAAATTCCCCTCCCTATTTTAAGTTTTAACAGATCGGCTTCTCTTTCCCAGATCTGAATCTGTTCAACCTCAAACATGGTAAATACTTTTAACTTTGATGTAAATTGCTTACCTGCAAGTGTTGTTTTTGTGTTGTGTAGTGTGTGCTTTCACTGTGAGCTACTGTCGTTTGCCTTACTCTGTTGTGAACAGTGTTGTTAATGATTGAATTGTGGTTTTGATTGTGATAAAATGTGAAATTAGGTGTTTTTTTGTTGTTGTTTTGATTTTTTCTAAGTTGAGTCTGATTTTTATACAAAGAGACTTAACAAAAACAGAAACGAAGGATAGCGGTAATAACGGGTCGTTATTGCTGCTATCTGTTGTTGCTCCATTTTCCCGTACTGTTATGGGTGTGAAAAATTTTCACACCCATTTTTTCTCTAATAGCGGTGACGACCACCTCCGCTACCGCTATTTGAAACAGTGTGTGGCTATTGTTGTCTTTACTTTCATTTACTTTTGTCACGACCCTCAACTTACCAAAATACGTACAAATTTTTCGCATTTTCATGCATCAATCCTCAATCATCCTTCCTCGATCGTGAACAACCACACACTTAACAGTTGGGCTGTGTGTCGACGTCTAACTCACTCCACCATACCAATTCAATTTGAAACATTATTATGAGTAAACACTTGTATAAATGTATATATATCAGAGTTGTTACATGTGTTTACATTGTTTTACATCCCCAGTGGTTACATACAAAATGCTACTGTGCTATGTCTAGTTTAGATACAAAATAATCCAAGTGTGTATACCTTTAGCGATGGGATGCAGCGGATTACCAAAAAGGGAACGCCTCCAGTCACGTCCAATCTATACTCAAATCTTTGTAGAGAGGGGAAAATAAGGGGGTGAGCAAACCACACGCTCAGTAAGGCAATCATGCGAACAGGTAGATACTGCACTATCTACGTGATCGTGATGCCATGCTCAAAAGCATTTAATTCATTGTTTATCTCAAAACATAAGTGTGTGATTGTGTTAATGGTATGTAAAGCATTCATGCTATTAAAATTCAGTGCACATTTCAACTCAAAGCATGGTATAAATCGTCATGCATAATTCACAATAAAAGCATGGCATTAAACATCATGCATTTTCACAATAAAGCATGGCATTAAACATCATGCATCCGTGCACTATAAAAACCATTAACAAATCAATTTCAACATTGGTCAGGTCTCGGCCCATCCCTCGGGCTTTCCTGACCCACAAATCATTTTCAAACATGGATTTAATCTCAAATAGCAGTAGACATGTGAGATAGGCAGTTCAACAACAGGTAATAACCTCAAGGCCTATGTACATAACCTGTGATACCGGCTACACGGATCAGGTGTGCGGGATATCACCACTATCTGCTTCCACACGGGAGGTGGGTCAAATCCTACCCGTCGGTCCATAGCAGATCACGTCCGAAGACGACCATCACAACTCAACACGGTACAATGTACTCCATGCTACATGCACGGTACGACGTACTCCGTGGACCCAATCAACACATCATATCACGCCACATCTCAAACGCACGTGTGAGCCTATTTAATCGGGGCGACCTCTTGTCTATCCGAAGCTCCTAACACGGCTAATTAATCATGTCAACACAATGCACGTGTGAGCCTATTTAATCGATGTGACACCCAGTCTACTCGAAGCTCCAAACACGGCAACATACAAGGTGGGCATCCAGTGCGAGACAAACTCGAGCACAATGCCAAAACAATATGAAATCCATGTGAAAACTAGTGCCTCTTGCACTCTTTCATACTCACGAAATCATGTAGGTGGCTCAAAACTTGCAAAATGTGGTTAACAAAACCAAAACACGCTCATTTCTTTTGCAAATCATTTCAATGTTAGCCAACCTACCAATCATTTGCTAAAAAGCAGTAAAACATGATTTTTAAAGTAATATGCTTTTGTTTTCATGCACATTTCTCAAACTCCCAACTTTTACCTTTCAATCACCCAACAACATTTCCTAATCTCATGCATTCTAGCAAAACATTTAAGCAACCAAATTGCGCACAGATATCTCTAAGAGTCCACACAATTCCCTTACCTCGATTTACTTGGTGTGACTCCTTTCCTTTTAGCTTCTCACGCTCTTGGCCCAACTCGCCTCGGCGTATCCTCGGAAGCTGCGATTCATTTCATTAAATCGATTGAGTTAATGTATTTAACCCATAATTGACCTCACTAGTCAATATTATTCACTTATGCATTTTACAAATGCCTTAATCCACATTTTACCTTTTTTAGGTAAATCTCACAATTTATCCACTAACCACATCTTAAAATCATACTACAACACTATAAATAACTTTTACATATCTCATTCATCATTAATCTCCACTTTCTCACACTAAACCACTTCTAGGTCAAAATCATTCCAATGCATTCTAGATAGTTTCTAACCATCCATACTCATGCCAAACAACTCCAAAATCACTTAAATAAATAATGCACCATAGTTGGAGTGTTAAAATCTTACCCAATTTGATTTCTCCTCTTGCTCCAAATGGCAATGCCCTTAACTTCTTCAATATCAACAATGGGAAAATGCCTTCCAACTATGTTGTTCTTCTCTTTGATAGGAACAACTTTGCCTCTAATGGTCTCTCTTCAAACCTCACTGAAAATGGCTGATTTTAGAGAGAGAAAGTTAGGTTTTTGGGTTGAAAGTGGAAGGTTTGTGTTTTTCCCGAAATTTTCTGATTTCCAGCACTCCTTATATAGAATTAGCTTGAGGAGATCGATCTGGTCCAAGAGGAGATCTATCTGGTCCCTTAAAATCCCTCTTTTTCACGGCATTTTCAAGCCTGAGATCGATCTGTCGAAGCATGAGATCGATCTGCTCCCAAACAGAGAGCTAAGGAGATCGATCTGGCTCCATTGGAGATCGATCTGCTCTATTCTTTTGCCCAAATAAGAGCATTCTGGCTCTTCCAGATCGATCTCTCATCCCATGAGATCGATCTGCCCTTCAAAATTTCCAGATTTCCTGCAGTTCCTCTGCAACAACACTTGCCAAACATCCTTAATTTGCTACCATGATCATTTCCTCATTCATTCATCTTTGAGACTTGAAAATAGCATCCATCCTCACTTCATACACATTAAAACTTGTGTAGAATCTTTGTATGACCAATGGTACTTAATATAAACAAAAATGGAAGTGCACATCTTATGCAATTCTACTTCCATTTTACCAAACTATTCATAATCCATTCTACACACATTCTCCACATGTTTAAGTCCATTTCTACACATTCATACATAATGAAACTTGTATGTACGATTACCACTCTCATTACAAGTGTGTACATTACTTATGGACTTACATCACATATACTTCACTCATGAATTCATAGTACAACTCTATTTACACTTCTATGTACATATATACCCTTATACATATACGGGGTCTCACATTCTCCCCCACTTAGAAAATTTGGTCCTCCAAATTGGAACCAATTATTCTGTGAACAACTCGGGATACCTCTCCCGCATCAAACTCTCCAATTCCCATGTGGCTTCTTCCACAGTGTGATGTTGCCAAAGTATCTTCACTAAGCGAATTGTCTTTATCCTCAGCACTTTCTCTTTTCTGTCCAATACCCGAACTGGCTTCTCAACATAGGTCATACCCTCATTGAGCTCCAAAGGCTCATATCTTATCACATGTGCCGGGTCCGGGTGATACTTCCTCAACATGGATACGTGGAAGACGTTATGCACACTTGCCAACTCTGGTGGCAATGCCAACCTATACGCCTTGTCTCCCACCTTATCAAGTATCTCAAATGGCCCTATATATCGAGGGCTCAACTTTCCCTTCTTCCCAAATCTCATAATTCCCTTCGAAGGGGAAACTTTCAAAAACACTGACTCACCCACCTCAAACTCTAGTGGTCTCCGTCTCTTGTCAGCATAACTCTTTTGCCTGCTCTGAGCTGTCCGTAACCTCTCACATATCAATTGGACGTCCTCAGAGGCTTGTCTAACCAAGTCGGGAGCAAAGATCTGTCTGTCACCAATCTCTTCCCATCCAATAGGCGAACGGCATCTACGCCCATACAATGCCTCATATGGTGCCATCCCGATACTCGCATGAAAACTGTTATTATACGCGAACTCTGCGAGTGGTAAATGGTCATCCCAAGAGCCTCCAAAATCCAATGCACACGCTCTCAACATGTCCTCCAGGGTCTGTATAGTCCTCTCTGATTGACCATCTGTCTGAGGATGAAACGCGGTGCTAAAATTCAACTAGGTCCCCATCGCTTCCTGAAAATGTTCCCAAAAGTGAGAAGTGGAGCGGGCATCCCTATCAGAAACAACGCTCACTGGAATTCCATGTAGCCTCACTATCTCGCGCATATATAGGTTCGCTAACTGGCTCAGAGTATCGATAGCTCTCATAGCTAGAAAATGGGCTGATTTCGTCAACCGATCCACAATCACCCATATGGCATCATGACCTCTCCGGGTCCTCGGTAATCCCATCACAAAATCCATGGTGACATGCTCCTACTTCCATGTCGGTATCGGTAGAGGCTGCAATAACCCTGCAGGCTTCTGATGCTCTACCTTTACCTACTGACAAACGAGACACTTAGCAACATATTCAGCAATGTGCTTTTTCATTCCCGACCACCAATAAACCTTTCGAAGGTTTTGATACATCTTGGTACCCCCTGGATGTATCGTATACTTCGATGAGTGAGCCTCTGTCAGGATCAACCTTCTGATCTCTGCGTCATCAGGAACACATATCCTACCTCTGAACCTCAACAATCCATCCGAACTCAACCCAAAGTCCGTCTCTATACCCCTCTGTATCTGCCCGATAATATCACTACACTGCTGATCAACTCGCTGAGCCTGTCGGATTCGATCTACCAGATCCGGTTTCAACTGCAGGCTAGCTATCATAAATCCACTATCAGCGTCAGGCGAGGTCATATCCAAACTGAGGTTCGTGAACTGTTCCAACAGCTCATGTTCCCTGATCATCATGAATGATACCATCCCGAGATGCTTCCTACTCAATGCATCAGCAACCACATTTGCTTTACTCGGGTGGTATAGGATTTCACAATCATAATCCTTTAACAGCTCGAGCCATCTCCTCTGTCTCATGTTCAACTCTTTCTGTGAGAACAGGTACTTAAGGCTCTTATGATCTGTATAAATCTGAAGTCTCTCACCATAGAGGTAGTGGCGCCATATCTTCAGCGCAAACACCACTGCTGCCAACTCCAAGTCATGGGTCGGGTAGTTCCTCTCATGATCCTTTAACTGTCTTGATCTATAGGCTACTACCTTCCCATCCTGCATCAATACACAGCCCAGTCCTAGGTGTGAAGCATCTGCATACACCGAGAAACCTCCTGAGCTGGTAGGAATGGTGAGTATTGGAGCTGTAGTAATCTCCTTTTCAACTCCTCAAAACTTTCTTCACACTTTTTATCCCACACAAACTCCACATTCTTTCTTGTGAGGCGTGTCAATGGAGCAGCTAACCTCGAAAATCCCTCTACAAACCTTTGGTAATACCCAGCTAAACCTAGGAAACTTCTGATCTCTGTCACTGTCTGGGGTCTCTGCCACTAAACTACGGCCTCAATCTTAGATGGATCCACTGATACTCCATCCTTTGATACTTATGACCCAGAAAAGAGATCTTTTCCAACTAAAAGTCACACTTACTGAGTTTAGCGTACAACTTCTTCTCTCAAAGGATCTGTAGCACTATCCTCAAATGCCTTTCATGTTCCTCTCTAGACCTTGAATACACCAGTATATCATCAATAAACACAATAACAAATCGATCCAAGTACTGGTGGAATACCTCATTCATCAAAGACATAAAAGCTGCAGGAGCATTCGTCAACCTGAATGGCATAACCATAAACTCATAATGTCCATACCGGGTGCGAAAAGCTGTCTTGGGTACATCTCTACCTCGTATCTTCAACTGATGGTACCCTGATCTCAGATCTATCTTGGAAAAGACCTGCGCTCCCTTAAGCTGATCCAACAAATCATCGATGCGTGGGAGGGGATACTTATTCTTGATGGTAGCCTTATTCAACAACCGGTAGTCTATACACAGTCGGAGGCTTCCATCCTTCTTCCTTACAAACAGAATCGGTGCTCCCCAAGGTGAGACGCTCGGCCTGATGAACCCCTTCTCCAGTAACTCCTGTAACTGTTTCCTTAACTCCTCTAACTCAACTTGAGCCATTCTGTATGGTGGCTTGGACATCGGCTCTGTACCAGGTGCCAAATCTATACCAAACTCCATCTCCCTATCTGGAGGTAACCCTGGTAACTCATCCGAAAAGACATTTGAAAATTTCCTAACCACTGGTATGTCTTCCAATTTCGGACGTGCCTTATCCGTCTCAATCACAAAAGTGATGAATCCTTCACATTATTCTTTCCACCATTAGTATCATAAATCATCACATCACATACATAAATGAAATCAAATTTATCTTTCATACATCATGTATCAAGATTGTACTCATCACACTTATAATAATCATGTTCTTTAATTTCATTTCACAAAATTAACTACAAGATTGTCTATCCTTGGAAACATCAAAGTTTTTGCATGACAATCCATAATAATATGATTGGCAGCCAACCAATCCATTCCTAGGATAACATCAAAATCACTCATATTTAATAAAATTAAATCGGCTGCCATCTCTTTACCTCCTATCTTCATTTTACAATCCCTATATATATGCTCAGTCAATTGACTATCATTCATAGGGGTAGATATCAACAACATCTTATCAAGCAGCGTGGGTTTTACATGCTTCAACAATTTACATGCAAAGGATGGCGAAATAAAGGAATGCGTGGCACCAGGATCAAACAGTATATAAGCTTCTAAATCAAAGATTTGGATGGTACCTTTTATCACATCCGATGACTGATCTGCAGTATCCTGATCTAGTGCGTGCACTCGTCCTCTGCTTACACCCACTGCTTGCTTCCCCTTTTCCTCGGCTGTAGCCCTTCTCCTCGGAGCAGCTGTACCAACTGGAGCTCTCTCTGGCTCCTTTCCCTTCTGTGGGGCTCTCTCTATCATCTCTGGGCAGTCTCTGATTACGTGCCCTGGCTTCCCACATCTAAAGCATACAACCTGAGGTCCATAACATGGTCGAGTACCATGGTACCTACCACACTTGCCACACTGTTCTGTAGTAGGCCGTGGTCCTCCAATCATGATTCCCTTAGCTGGAGCAATGGCCGGATACATGGGAATATCAACTGTCCTCTCCCGGATCTCATCAATTCTCGACCTCTTTCCAGAGAATCTCTTGCTTCCTTTATAGCTGAAGCCTCTATCCATCATAGGTCTCTTCTTATCTCTATCCCTCATCTTGCCAACCTTTCCAAACTCCGAGGTGATTCTATCAACATCTTGTTCACATAATTGCGCCTTGCGCACCGCCTCCTCATAGGTCGGTATATCCAGAGGAACCAATCTAGACCTGATAGCCGGTCTCAATCCATCCACAAACTTCTGGATTTTCTCAACCTCATTACCCATCGTGTTGGGATCATATCTGCCCAGGGATATAAAAGCAGTCTCATACTCATCCACAGTCCTGCTCCCTTGGGTCAGTCCCAAAAATGCCATCTTTAGCTTTCGCTGGGCTGTATCCGGGATATACTGTCTCCGGAAGGCCTCTAGAAACACATCCCAACTGATCTCAGTATGCCGAGCTCTCAAAATAGGCCTGGTGGACTTCCACCAATGTTCTGCTGACCCCTTCAGCATAAAAGCGGCAAATGCTACCATTTCGGTAGTAGTGCACTCAAAGAACCCATATAATTTCTCGATCTCATTGATCCAATCCTCAGCCGCTACTGGGTCCTTTACTCCACTGAAAGACGGCAGTCCAAACTTCTGGAACTGCCGCAGTCTATCCAAATCACATCCATATCCCCAACCTCTACTGCCTGGCATAGCAACCGGCGTAGGCACATCCTGTGTGGGTGGGGTATCTGTCGTCTGAGGTCCTTGGGCTTGCCTTGCCCGTGCCTCGGGAGCTGCTGCCTGCTCGGCATCACCCTGTGTAGCGGGACTCTGTCTACCGCCAACTCCAGATAAAGATTGGGTAACCAACTCCACAATCATCTCAATACTCCGCTCAATCCTCGCGAAGCGAGCCTCAGTACTCTCGGGCCTCTCCTCTGGACCCTGTGGAGCGTGCTCAACATCAGCCTCCACCTCAACATTCTCCTGAGCCTCGTGTGTTTCTGGCTCAACACGACCCCCAGGCCTACCTCTACGGCCTCGAGCTTGTGCTCTCATCCCTCTACCGCGACTGGTATTAGGCATACTTACTCAGTTCCCTACATTCACAACCAATTACTTAGTCAACCCATCGATATACACTATTTGTATCTAAACAAGCACAGTAACTTGGGGATGTAATTTTTTTTCACTTATTAAGTATTTTAGACACGACACACGTCAGATCAACTCGAGCTCTGATACCAACTTCTGTCAATACCCTCAACTTACCAAAATACGTACAAATGTTTCGCATTTTCATGCATCAATCCTCAATCATCCTTCCTCGATCGTGAACAACCACACACTTAACAGTTGGGCTGTGTGTCGACGTCTAACTCACTCCACCATACCAATTCAATTTGAAACATTATTATGAGTAAACACTTGTATAAATGTATATATATCAGAGTTGTTACATGTGTTTACATTGTTTTACATCCCCAGTGGTTACATACAAAATGCTACTGTGCTATGTCTAGTTTAGATACAAAATAATCCAAGTGTGTATACCTTTAGCGATGGGATGCAGCGGATTACCAAAAAGGGAACGCCTCCAGTCACGTCCAATCTATACTCAAATCTCTGTAGAGAGGGGAAAATAAGGGGGGTGAGCAAACCACACGCTTAGTAAGGCAATCATGCGAACAGGTAGATACTGCACTATCTACGTGATCGTGATGCCATGCTCAAAAGCATTTAATTCATTGTTTATCTCAAAACATAAGTGTATGATTGTGTTAATGGTATGTAAAGCATTCATGCTATTAAAATTCAGTGCACATTTCAACTCAAAGCATGGTATATATCGTCATGCATAATTCACAATAAAAGCATAGCATTAAACATCATGCATTTTCACAATAAAGCATGGCATTAAACATCATGCATCCGTGCACTATAAAAACCATTAACAAATTAATTTCAACATTGGTCAGGTCTCGGCCCATCCCTCGGGCTTTCCTGACCCACAAATCATTTTCAAACATGGATTTAATCTCAAATAGCAGTAGACATGTGAGATAGGCAGTTCAACAATAGGTAATAACCTCAAGGCCTATGTACATAACCTGTGATACAGGCTACACGGATCAGGTGTGCTGGATATCACCACTATCTGCTTCCACACGGGAGGTGGGTCAAATCCTACCCGTCGGTCCATAGCAGATCACGTCCGAAGACGACCATCACAACTCAACACGGTACAATGTACTCCATGCTACATGCACGGTACGACGTACTCCGTAGACCCAATCAACACATCATATCACGCCACATCTCAAACGCACGTGTGAGCCTATTTAATCGGGGCGACCTCTTGTCTATCCGAAGCTCTTAACACGGCTAATTAATCATGTCAACACAATGCACGTGTGAGCCTATTTAATCGATGTGACACCCAGTCTACTCGAAGCTCCAAACACGGCAACATACAAGGTGGGCATCCAGTGCGAGACAAACTCGAGCACAATGCCAAAATAATATGAAATCCATGTGAAAACTAGTGCCTCTTGCACTCTTTCATACTCACGAAATCATGTAGGTGGCTCAAAACTTGCAAAATGTGGTTAACAAAACCAAAACACACTCATTTCTTTTGCAAATCATTTCAATGTTAGCCAACCTACCAATCATTTGCTAAAAAGCAGTAAAACATGATTTTTAAAGTAATATGCTTTTGTTTTCATGCACATTTCTCAAACTCCCAACTTTTACCCTTCAATCACCCAACAACATTTCCTAATCTCATGCATTCTAGCAAAACATTTAAGCGCCCAAATTGCACACAGATATCTCTAAGAGTCCACACAATTCCCTTACCTCGATTTACTTGGTGTGACTCCTTTCCTTTTAGCTTCTCACGCTCTTGGCCCAACTCGCCTCGGCGTATCCTCGGAAGCTGCGATTCATTTCATTAAATCGATTGAGTAATGTATTTAACCCATAATTGACCTCACTAGTCAATATTATTCACTTATGCATTTTACAAATGCCTTAATCCACATTTTACCTTTTTTAGGTAAATCTCACAATTTATCCACTAACCACATCTTAAAATCATACCACAACACTATAAATAACTTTTACATATCTCATTCATCATTAATCTCCACTTTCTCACACTAAACCACTTCTAGGTCAAAATCATTCCAATGCATTCTAGATAGTTTCTAACCATCCATACTCATGCCAAACAACTCCAAAATCACTTAAATAAATAATGCACCATAGTTGGAGTGTTAAAATCTTACCCAATTTGATTTCTCCTCTTGCTCCAAATGGCAATGCCCTTAACTTCTTCAATATCAACAATGAGAAAATGCCTTCCAACTATGTTGTTCTTCTCTTTGATAGGAACAACTTTGCCTCTAATGGTCTCTCTTCAAACCTCACTGAAAATGGCTGATTTTAGAGAGAGAAAGTTAGGTTTTTGGGTTGAAAGTGGAAGGTTTGTGTTTTTCTCGAAATTTTCTGATTTCCAGCACTCCTTATATAGAATTAGCTTGAGGAGATCGATCTGGTCCAAGAGGAGATTGATCTGGTCCCTTAAAATCCCTCTTTTTCACGACATTTTCAAGCCTGAGATCGATCTGTCGAAGCATGAGATCGATCTGTCGAGGCATGAGATCGATCTGTCGAAGCATGAGATCGATCTGCTCCCAAACAGAGAGCTAAGGAGATCGATCTGGCTCCATTGGAGATCGATCTGCTCTATTCTTTTGCCCAAATAAGAGCATTCTGGCTCTTCCAGATCGATCTCTCATCCCATGAGATCGATCTGCCCTTCAAAATTTCCAAATTTCTTGCAGTTCCTCTGCAACAACACTTACCAAACATCCTTAATTTGCTACCATGATCATTTCCTCATTCATTCATCTTTGAGACTTGAAAATAGCATCCATCCTCACTTCATACACATTAAAACTTGTGTAGAATCTTTGTATGACCAATGGTACTTAATATAAACAAAAATGGAAGTGCACATCTTATGCAATTCTACTTCCATTTTACCAAACTATTCATAATCCATTCTACACACATTCTCCACATGTTTAAGTCCATTTCTACACATTCATACATAATGAAACTTTTATGTACGATTACCACTCTCATTACAAGTGTGTACATTACTTATAGACTTACATCACATATACTTCACTCATGAATTCATAGTACAACTCTATTTACACTTCTATGTACATATATACCCTTATACATATACGGGGTCTCACAACTTTTCTCTATGTGATTTCTATTGTTATTGTGGTAAGCGATTAATGTTGATTTTGGGGTTTGATTTGGGGATGGGTGGTTGTCGATTTTATACCTAATGGCTTTTGTGCTTCTTAGATGAATAGGGAATGATTTTCTCCTAGATGATGGTTGATTGTGTATTTATGGCTAAACAAAATTGTATTTTGGATGCTTGATAGTTGTAATTTCTTATTTGTTCGTGAACTAGGTTTGGAATTGAGTACTTTTTTCATCTTGGGTTTCTTTCTTTAATTATATCCCTATCTTGTTGAACACTGAAGTTTTGGGTTCAATGGCTTTAAGCTAGTGATAAAAGACAAGTTCTTTCCATGCTTTGTGTGTTTAGAGGCAAAAGCATAATCCAATTCGAGGGATTGTTGGAATTCTTTTTTGTGGGCTATGGGTTTTCTCAAAATCCCTGATAAATTAAAGCTAGTTTTTCCATGAATAGTACGTTGGCAGAAGTTGGCTTCTGCCTCGAAGAGTAACTTGGCGAAAGTTGGCTTCCTCCAAAGACAAAAGCAAATTTTTTTTTAAAAAAAATAAGGCTCCCGAAAATTCACTTCTGGGAGCCTAACTTGGCTATTAGAAGTGAATTTGTGAGAGTCTTATTATAATCCCAGAACATACTCTCTATTTTTATAAATATATTTTAGAAATTGTTGAAAACTAGTAAAAAAATGTATAAATGTATTTTTATATACGGATATTTTGGTCTAAAAAGAATTTTTAAAATAGGTAGTGTGACACAATTTGTTAGTTGTGAATAGAAGCTCTCGAATTGAAATAGGGTATTTTGGCACTGCTTTAAGTTGAATAAGGGTTGTTTCAAGGCGAAAACAGGGGATTGTAGTTGGATTTTTGAGTTGAAAATAGAAGCTAAAAGGCAGGGGAAAACAGTTGAGGCAGGGGTTGATCAGGGTATTTTCTATAAGCTTATCAAGGACTAAAATGAGGCTGATTTAAAGGCTGGGAAATGGCTGAACAAAGCTAAAAGATATAAAACTGAAACAGAGTAAATGTGACCTGTTTATGGGCAAAGGTAGGCATGAAACAGAGGAAAATAGGTTATTTGAGGGTTGATCAAAGGCTTTGGGGAGAAGCCTAGGCGGGGCAAAAATCGAGTGGAACAAGGGAGAAGGGGCGGAACGGTCAGGTCTTCTTGTCTTTTTAACCTAGGCTGTTAAGGGTTGAAATAAGGGTTACCAAGGACAAAATCGAGGCAAGGGAGGAAGAAAAGAAAAAGAGGAAAGAAAGAAAGGAAAAAGAAAAAAAGAAAAAGAAAAAAAAGGAAAGAAAAAAGAAAAAAAAAAGAAGAAAAATTAAGCTATTGCTAAAGTTCTAGTGTAGAATTTAGTAAGAAAATGGTGGAATTAGTCTTGTATTTTTTATTTAAAAAATTATATAGAATTTTCTGTTGATTTATACTAAGCCAATGGTGATGCTTAAATGTGTAGCGCGAAGCTAAGCTGACGAACACATAGTTTGCCTAAACTCGGATACAAGCGCTAAGCGTAGAAGTCGATAAGACATTTATGTAATTCAAAATTTGTATTATATTACATAAGTGAATTGTGATTGTGTGGTGATAAGGATAATTAGAGAATGACTTGGTGAATAAATAGAAAGTGATAAGATTGTGGTATGATGATGAATTAATGAAAATAAGTAAGTGATGATGATATTGTGATTATATAATTATGTATAGGTCATTGGAAAGGGTCTTGAATGATTGCGTCAATATTTGAATGATTTTGAAATTATCGTGTAAACTTACTTGAGTAATATTTATAATCGTGGAAAACTAAGAGGACTCATAATGATGGTGGGTGTCTTAGTCTTCATATTGAAATGAAAAAGTGATTGACATGGTTTGGAAATAGTATGGGATGATATTGAATTTTGGATGGGTACTTTGAGACTTTGAGGATTTATGAATAGTGAAATTGAGAATTGATGATTGTGAATTGTATGGATTGGGTATAATTATATATATATATATAATAGTATATATGATTCGTATGTGATCCTATTACGTAATAAGGGCATAGTGGCCCATGTGGTGCATGTGATTCATGGAATGGAATTTTGATATAATATTGTGATGAGCCTTGAGGCTAGTGTGATGATATTGATTAATGAGATGATATTTGGCACCACTATTAATGAGATATGAGATTGCTACATAGTAGTTGCATTGGCATAATGTTCAATCATTACATCATTGTGTTTTGAACTCATGTTATACGTATTTGGCTTTAATCATGCTTAACACGAAACATGACTATTTATTGATATGCATTGGTTTAATGCATAAAGAGAACGGTTGATTTTTACATAAGTTTAGCATTGAAATGAGAAAATGTGTGGCATACTTACATGTGTATACAAGTGGATTTACAAATAAAAATATAGCTTGATTTTCATGTTTTCATAATGTTTTAACTATTGAGATTTTTGCAAAACTTATTTTGAGACTTATGGTATTAATTTATAGAATTAATAAAGCATTATGGAACTTTCTTACTTAGAGCTTGCTCATTAAGCATTGTAAGCTTGTTGACAATCATCTTGGATAGGTTCCAATTCACACCTGATCAGTGGAATCGGGTTTATAAATATCTGTGGCCATTGATAATTCCTTCATTCTAAGGGACCCAAACAATTCTTTGATAGCTACAGTAAAAATAAGTCTTTATTGATATGTTTATTAAACATATACGATGTGATATGACTATATAACGTGTACAAGGTGATATTGTGAAACCCAAAATTTTCTTTTTATTGGCTATTTAGAAACTAAAAAGCAATTAAGAGACTCAAAATAATATTATGGAGGGCCTGAAATAGCCGAAGCCCCCGGATTAGTGGCACGAAGATCGGGGCATGAAACCCAAGGTAAGATTTTAAATTATAGTATTTCTCAAGAGATTACATTTATAAGTATGCTTTGGTGATTAGTTGGTAAAACTAAAGCATCAGAAGTGAAAAAGGTAGTAAAAACTCGAATTAGCACTAAACCAAGAAATTGGGCCTAGTAATTGAAATAAATTCGGAATAAATTTCATAAATCCGTAAAAATTATTTCGAGGCCATAAGAAATTAATATAAGGTATATTTGACTTGGAGAATTAGAAATGAGTGGAAATATTGAGGTTTCGGTGGTTAAACTAATTTTTAAAGTAAACCAGAAATATTAAGGAATTTCATCGGTAATGACTAAATTGAGTAAAATATGCCTAAATGGGAAATCTTTCTTAAACAAGTGGGCTCAAACGTTTTATGGAACATACTAGGGACTAAGTATAACACATGAGAAGTGGAAATTTGGAAGAAAATGGGCTGAAAATAATTTCTAGGATTTTTTTGAAAATAGGGTTGTTGGCTACCCAGGCCCAGTACACTACAAGCCCAATATGAAAGCCCAATTTGAAGGGGTCCCAAAAGACCTTTGAATCTGATTTTTTTTTCACTTGAAGTATACTTAAAGCCCTTTCTAGAAATCTGAAAACCATCCAGACCCAACTTCAAACCCAAAAAAACCATCCTCTTCAAGTTATCGTAGACGTCCTCCTTTGTTTCTGCTTGTGCAAATTTTTCGACCACCTTCCAGCCATTTTTAAAGGTTGGCCGAAAGAATAAAATCTTCCCCCTTAAGTCCTCTAACACATGTAAAAAATCCAACCACAAATAAGTTGATTTGGTGGGTGAAAAGCTAGAGAGAATAATAGGGGCCGAATCTGCTCTGTTCCAGAGGTAAGAGAAACTTTTGATTTTTGATTTCTTGGCTGGTTTTTAAGCTTGTTTAGGATGATTATAAGTTGTATACATGTATGTTTACAGCTGAGAAACATTTTTGGAGAAGGAAAGAGTGGTCAAAGTTGGTCAACAAGGTGAGAAAGTTGATGGAAGATGATGATTGTGATATATGTTGTTGTTTAATGATTTTAGAAGATTTTTCCTAAAGTAGAAATTAAAGAAATAATTTCTAGAGTATGTGTAGAATTTTACTAGCCCCTGGATATTATGGAGAAGATGAAATTTGATTGTGTTAGGTGTTGTGGAATGTTAGTTTAATATCGAAAAGTTTGTTTTATAGCTCGGTTTAGTGGAAAACTATAAAAGTGAGGAAATTGACAATTTGATAAGTTTAAAGTTAAAAGAAAAGAAATTATCGAAATAGCTTAAACTGACACCTTTATCGATAAAATTGAGTAAATAAAAAAGTTGGCAAAAATAGCCAAGTTTAATGAAGTCTATGTAAGTTGGTGTATATTTAGGTATATTAAGATGAATTTAAACATTTTTTATGGTTTTGAAATTATTTTGGGCAACGCGAGGTATTGGCACACAAATCGAGGCAAGCTTGATACCCGACGAATCTGTATTGCCCAAGATTCGATAGGTAAGAGATGTAATTTAAAACCGTAATGGTATCCTTGCTTTTAAAATATAAAAATGCTTGAATTATTATTGAGATTATGAAATGTGTTCAATTTCTGAAAAATACTATTTATGTATATAACAAAACCGAGAGAAAAACTAATGTTACCAAAACCTCCGAGTGTACTTTCCTTGCATTTGTAAAATTTTTTGAAAAATTAAGTTTTGATGTGAAAAAATGTATTTTATGAATATTGTAACGCCCCAGAAGCGCAGAAAAACGGGCTAATTTAAACTTTTCTAAGCTTTTACTTATGTTGCATTCCTACCAGTGTCGAATACTTAACCAATTTATATTACAAAAATTTCGTCAGCATAACGGCATATTTTGGACTTTACCCACCTGCAAAGTGTAAACGCAGTTTATATTCACAATTCAGTTGCTTTTAAATCTCTTTTCTTAATCATCAACACATCTTATCATCATAGTAATACTCAACAATATCAAGTTACATACGTATCATTAAAACTGCGTAGTTACAACTCTGTTCATCAACATTTACATTTAACTTACATCTCAAAATTATCCTTTACAATAACTGTCTATGCTTTACATAATGTCTGGAAAGTAAGCATAATATACATTGCTTATACAAAAGTAATCCAAAAGAGGGTCGGGTTCGCTCGTCCACGATCGATATGCCTAAGTGTAGATGCGATCACTGAAAATACTCTGAAAGGGGGAAGGAAAAGGGGGATGAGCTTTTCAAGCTCAGTAAGTAATGCATCAAAGCAGTGAGAAGTATATATATCAGAAAATAGTAAGCTTTGTGTCATACTTAGTAAAATAATCAATATATTCATATACATTCTCGAAAAGCATTCTTACTTTCAAAAAACTAAATCAAATCAAAACATAGTTTGAAGCTAATCATTCTTTCAAAGTCTAACAGACAGAAAACCTTTCTTTAAGGTCAAACAAATAGATACTTTTCTTTGAAGTCAAAACAAACATATAACAGAACTTAATTTCCAAAACCGATTCAAATCGAAACGATACAAAGCTTATCACTTATCTTTCAAATCAGAGAAACAAGTCATAAAGACTAGGTATTTACATGTATTAACCATAAGTCATAATCATTTAACATATAGGGTACCTATGGTCAGGGTCGTACAATGCCCTAAGCCACTAAACAAATATATCTAAAACAGAGAGTGGCAATTCAAAATGCTTTGAGTTGCCCAAATACCCAACGTGGTTTGGCATGCATCACAAGGGACTAATCGTACCCAAGTGCCCAAAGGCATGCACCACGATGATCTAAACTCCGCACGGGCTATGCATGATAAATGTCCAGATTTACACATTGCCAAAGTCTCAAACAAAACTTTCAGAATTCTTTTTCAGGTTTACTAACCTATAAGCTCATAAAATCGAGTTTAAATCAAAATTCTTATGACTTAAAACTCATTCATAAAATGTGACTTCTGTGTGGCACTTTGTTCCGGTAGGATTCAAGAGGTGGCCCCCCACAATCATATTCAAAAATCACTTTCACATAACAAAAATCGTTTTTCCAAATATCTAAGCACATATAGATATCTTTTCTAGATACTTATATGCATATCATATATCAATCTTTCAAAACATAAACATATTTAAAATCATCGGAAGACATACTAAAAACATGCTCGGAGTGTTCAGAGAAAGGGCTTTTCTTCAGTTTATATAGAAAAGTAGCTTTTCAGATTCGGAGAGTCTTTCTTTTAACATTTTGGGCATACTAACTAATTTCATATTTCAAGTAGGGTGTTTGAAAGATAACACTACTCAGAACACGTCCCTTACTTCTTTTGCCTTGGTGTAACTCAATATTACCAAGTTTTAAAATTGTTTCGATCTACGTGTCAAATTCTTGAGCTGTCTAAAACAACATAAAATCATCAAATATATGTCAATCTTACTTTAACATATTCAACTATGCATTTACTTTCTTTAAGATTTACCAACCTTAACCTTTTTGCCAACTTTGCTCATTTTCTTGGTTTTACAGATCTAGTACTGATTCAAGCTATTCTTTCCATTTTTATTATCCTAACTTCATATTCAGCATCATAATGATCTCTATATTCATTCACATTCACAATTCATTCTTATCATCAAACCCATTTTGTCAAATTTCACACTTTTCGGTTTTTCGTTAAACTAAGTTTTAAACTGGATTTTTTGGTATAACCTTTAACGATTATCAACCTTAGAAGAAACCACATTTCACCATAAACTCATGAAATCAAGGCTGGCTGAAACCCTTAAGTATCTTAGAATTATTTCCATCAATTTCACTCAACAACAAAATCTTTAAAAATCATTAAGCAAGAACATAGTTCATCATCTTCATCATTCATCAACTATCTCTTACCTTTGACCAAGGTTGACCTCTCCTTTGATTCTCTCAATTAGTCTTCAACTGTAAATCATCAATTTTATAACTTAGATTCACTCAAAAACACAAGAAAAAACAACTAGATTCATCAAAGATCACCACTTTCACTTACCTATAAATAGGGCAGTTCTGCCCTCTGAACTTCTCTCTAATATTTATCCTAGTAGATGAATTCTTTTTTTGTTGGATTTTTTTATGTTAAATAGGAGTCAAAGGGAAGATTTTTCTCTTCTTAGCCATTCCCTGAATCTAGCTGGAAGGCCCTCGAACAATTTTCACAATGAAGAATGCATAGTACCACTTGCGGCAGGAAAGGGGGAGATGTTTCTCTGTCGGCTGATAGGCTATTGGGGTGTTTCCAAAGGCTGGTGAAAGCTTATTAAGTGGGCTAATTATCTGGAAGAGATGGGAGCCATCATATTTGAGGAGGGTCATCTAATCCAAGGGTTTGCATGAGTTGGTCTACTGACTGGGCTAGGCAGATTTTTTACCCTGTTTCGTAAAATCATTAAAAATTATTTCTAGTCCAATTTATTTCAAATTATCACTTCTAAAATGTTCTATTATGTCTCTAGTATCTCTCATAAAATTTTTGGAGTAACTTGTTTAAGAAAGTTTCCCTGATTGAGCTCATTTTACTCGATTCGGTCAATACCGAGCAAAATGGCTTAAAGCTTTCGGTTTACTTTAAAAAATTTATTTTATCCCTGAAACCTCCATATTTTCACTTGATTTTAATTCTCCAAGTCAATCTTACCTTATACTAACTTCCCATGGTCTCAGAATAATTTTCTTGAATTTCTATAATTTATTCCAAATTTATTTCCTTAACTAGGCCCTTTTTCTCGGTTTATCGTAACTCGAGTTTAATCTAGCTTTTTCATTTTCATTACTTTAGTTTTCACTTCCCAACATCATTTCAGTAACATATATACAATTCTTAAGAAAATTCTCGGGCTCAGGGTCTTACCTCAATTTTTCATGCCACCGGGCCCCGTTCCACAATCCTGAGCGCTTTAATCACTTTGGGCCTGCATACATTATTCTGAGTACTTAGATATTTCTTAACTTTCAATTTCTTACTAATATGGAAATTTTGGGCTTTACAAATATGCTTCAGAAATAGGAAAATTTGACATAAGCTCAATTTTATTAGTATGTAGGTTAATAAGCCCAAAAAGGAATTTGTAAGCTTCGATTTGAGACAAAAGGCATCCAATAGTCTATGATATTTATCATGCATGGCCCATGTGGAGCTTGTTCCTTCGTGGTACATGCCTTACACCACATTGTGGACGTTTGGTTCTTTGTGGTGCATGTTTAACCACGTCGTGCATATTACGCCCGCTCAATACTTGATTTTTGCCACTTCATGCATTGTTCGTTTCGGTCCTTAGTGGCGCAGAGCGTTATATGACCCTGATCCAGTCTACAATCCCCTTACCATAGCCATCGGTACTCTATTTATTCCTTTGTTTCCCTCTTCGGAGGTTGAGTTCGTATGATCATGACTTATGCTAGCTATATGGACTTTGCCTAGTCTCCATGATATTTTGTATGATTTCAAAAGTAATATGCTAAGTTTCATGTTCTGTCGAAATTTTGTACAAAAATATTCGAAAGTGTCTTAAGTATAAATTACATTTTAAAAGCATTCTATTTTTTGTAGGTTTAATACTAAGACTAGTTTTAAATGCATTTCTTACTGGGCTTTTCAAAAAGCTCACCTCCTTCTCTATTCTTACAGATTATTTACAGTAATCTTTCTTCACCTGCAGTGTAATAGATGTAGGCTGCTGGATACGATACTCTCCCCAGGCAACCTCCAGTATACGTCAAGGTGTACTCTTGTTATTACTACCAAACATCCTGTATAGCATAGACACTTTTATGTAAAGGATCTTTTGGGATGTAACCTAGATCTATGTGTATGTAAGGTTGTTAACTTACAGTATATATAATAAAATGTCTTTTTGAGGTACTAAGGTAATGGAATGAAATTTAATATTACAGAAATCACTATTGATTATGAACAGTGATTAAAAGCAGCTGTTGTGGGATTATAAGCTGTATTTTAGATATTGCAGGAAAGTAAGTTCATGAATAATCCATTATGCAGGTAAATTTTCATTAAAATAAAAGGTTAAGTAATTGGCACTAAACAGGAATACAACTTGAATAAGAAATTAAATTAAAATGGCCCAAATTCTCACGTTTTCGAGGCGTCACAGATATTGCTACATGGTAATGCCATATCTCTACTTTATGACAGGACATGATTTGTAATGATGTCTTAATTTTGAAACTATGATTGAAACATATTTTATGCATATTGAACCTTGAGCTTAAGCATAGTCTAAGCCTTGGTAATTAAGTATGGTGTTTATTGGATATAAAACCTTAAACTTCAGTATAGTCTAAGTCTTAGTATGTGTTTTGAAAACCTTTGGTAGCATTAATGATTTACGATATGGCTTTATATTGCTTTAAGCATGTAGATTTCAATATGATGAGATTTTATAACTATCATGCTTTTACTCATTTAGTATGATTTAAACCCACTACATAAAAGTTTTAAAATCATTATGTGTATGCTGCATTGGTTATGATATGGGGACAAGTGATAGGCATTGTGGATTGGTCATCTTGTTAATAGGTGTCAGGGATAGGATGATGAGGTGCTTCAAGGTACCCTTCTACTGTCAGCATAGCTCTTTTGTCGACTTTGAGTCGTTCGCAGCCTCTCACATATTATCTGAACATCCTCGGAGGCTTGTTTAACCAAATCGAGAGCAAGCAACTGTCTGCCACTAACTTCTTCCCAACCAATGGGTGATTGGCATCTACGACCATATAGTGCCTCATAAGGGGCCATATCAATACTTGAGTGATAACTGTTATTATAGGAAAACTCAATTAACGGTAAGTGATCGTCCCAGAAGCCTCTAAAATCCAGCACACACGCTCTCAACATATCCTCCAGGGTCTGTATAGTCCTCTCTGACTGACCATTTGTCTGAGGATGAAAAGCGGTGCTAAAGCTCAATTGGATCCTCATCGCTTCCTGAAAATTTCCCCAAAAGTGGGAAGTGAAGCGGGCATCCCTATCAGAAACAACACTCACTAGGACTCCATGTAATCTCACTATCATCCGCACATATAAGTCCGCTAGTGCACTCGAAGTATCTGTAAATCTCATGGCTAAAAAGTGTGTTGATTTTGTTAGCTGATCTACTATAACCCATATACCATCATGGTTCTTACGGGTTCTTAGTAACCCCATTACAAAATCCATAGTGTAGGTATCGGTAGAGGTTACAATAATCCTCCAGGTTTCTGAAGCTCTACCTTAACCTGCTGACAAATGAGACATCCAGTGACATACTCAGCTATGTCTCTTTTCATTCCAGACCACCAATATACCTTCCAAAGATTCTGATACATTTTACTACTCTTCGGATGTACTGTGTATCTCGATGAGTGAGCCTTTGATAAAATCAACTTTCGGAGCTCTGAATCTTTAGGAACACATATTCTGTTCCCAAACCTTAGTACTCCATCTGATCTCATTACAAAATCTGTACTCTTCCCCTTCTGAATTTGGTTAATCATATCAATGCACCATTGATCATTTATCTGAGCTTGCCGAATTCTCTCAATCAACTCCGGTTCTAATCTCAAGCTAGAAACAATCCCATAACTGCCAACCTCAGGTAGGGTCATATCCAAACTAAGGTTCATGAATTGCTCTAGTAACTCGTGTTCTCTAACCATTATATATGATACCAACTCGAGACTTTTTCTACTCAATGCCTCTGTAACCACATTTACCTTTCCCAGGTAGTACAAAATCTCACAATCATAGTCTTTGAGGAGTTTTAACCACTTCTCTGTCTCATATTTAACTCCTCCTAGGAGAACAGATACTTAAGACTTATGATCCGTAAAGATCTGGAATCTCTCACCATACAAGTAGTGATGCCATATCTTCAATGCAAATACTACGACCGCCAACTCTAAATCGTGAGTGGGGTAGTTCTTCTCATGATCTTTCAACTCTCTAGATCCATAAGCTACTACCCTTCCGTTCTGCATCAAGACACAGCCTAGTCCTTGATATGAAGCATTTGTATACACAAAGTAGTTCCCTGAGCTGTTAGGGATGATAAGAACTGGCGCGGTGGTTAATCTACGCTTAAGTTCCTAAAAACTCCTCTCACATGCTTCATCCCACGTAAACTCCTTCCTCCTAAGACGTGTCAACAGAGCAGCCAATCTAGAGAAACCCTCTACAAATCTCCTGTAGTAACCTGCCAACCCTAAAAAGCTTCTAATCTCTGTGATCGTCCTGGGCTGTTCCCACTGAACAATAGCTTCAATCTTCGATACGACATGGCCCAGAAAAGAAATCTGCTCTAGCCAAAAGTCACATTTACCAAGTTTGGCATACAACTTTCTCTCTCGGATGGTTTGCAAAACAATCCTTAAGTGCTGCTCAAGATCTTCCCTGGACCTTGAATACACCAATATATCATTAATGAAAATGATCACGAACTAGTCCAAGAATGGCTTGAATATCTCATACATTAGAGCCATAAAAGCTGCTGGCGCATTCGTCAACCCAAAAGGCATCACCAAGAATTCGTAATGGCCATAGCGGGTGCAAAAAGTTGTCTTGGGCACATCCTCCTTTCGAATATTCAATTAATGGTACCTAGACCTCAGATCTATCTTGAAAAAGATCTGCGCTCCCCGAAGCTGATCTAATAAATCATCGATGCGCGGCAAGGGGTACTTTTTCTTTATGGTAGCCTTGTTCAACATCCGATAATCCATACACAACCTGAGGCTCCCATCTCTCTTCTTCACAAACAATACCGGAGCTTTCCATGGTGAGACGCTCGGACTTATAAACCTCCTATCTAGCATATCTTGCAACTACTTCCTTAATTCCTCTAGTTTAACTGGAGCCATCCTAAATGGTGACTTGGATATTAGCTTAGTACCAGGTGTCAAATCTATACCGAATTTTATTTCTCTATCCGATGGCAATCTGTGAGATCTAAGGATTTTAGATATAATTTAATGATGTAATAAGAACTTGAAGTGTAATTTATTGAGCTAAGTGAATTGTGAAAATTATAATTGGAGATTTACATGTTAAGTGTTTAACCTAAATATGAAACTAAGAGGTCAGATCGATCTTGGAGAAGGAGAGATCGATCTGGTGAGTTAAAAATGACAAGGGAGGAGGAATTTAAGGAGCAGATCAATCTCCAATGATAGAGGATCGATCTCCTTATGATTCTGTTTGAGGGAAGATCGATCTCATGAGGAAGGGATCGATCTCCAAATGTTTCTGTTTGAGAGAAGATCGATCTCCTCAAGGAGCAGATCGATCTCATAAAGCCATAAAGAGATCGATCTCACCCCTTGACAAATCGATCTCCTAGGCATAAAATTACCCCAAATTGTCCCCAAATTCGAATGCAGATCGATCTCATCAAAAGCCAGATCGATCTCCTACCCTCCGTCTATATAAGGAACCCCTGCTTTCTCCTACAATTTCATTTTCTCTCTCTTCCAAACCTCATTTTCACCGAGCCCTAGCTTTCTCACTCATCCAAAGCACCCATTTTCGTTTGAATCAGAGGTTGTGGCAAGAAGGAAAGTTGTTCCTCATCCAAGGGAGAACAACATACTTGGAAATCGGAAGACGGATCAAATCGAGGCAAGAGATAAGCTCTGGGTAATTTCTAAACCTCGATCCTAATATTTGAGATGATTTTGGTGATAATGGTTGTTGGCATTGTGTTGAAATAGCTGAAAAATGATTAGGGATTGATGAAATTACAATGTAGTTGGAGTGATGATGATGTTTAGCAACTTTGGTAAATTTGGGAATTTTGAGCTATAAATGGAGATTTAGACCATGTGGTGTATTAGCATAGTTATTGTGATATGAGAATTGAGAAATTTGAGGTGTTATGAGCAATTATGCTCGATTTTTGAGAATTGAGGTTAATGTGATGATGAGTATTGATGTTTTAACATCGTTTGGACAGCTCGGGAGTTTCAGAGTGGAATGCGAGGCTAGTCCGTGATACGGGGGAAACATTGCACTATACGAGGTGCAAAGAGGTAAGGGAAAACTAAACCATTTGTGTATGTATTTTGATGAATTGTTTGTAGCATGAACCATGATTTGAGAATACAAGCATGTTTAGTGTTGCGTTGTGATATACTTGCACACGGTTTTTATAGCCGGTTGGAGCCCATTATTTTATGAGTTTATAAGCTGAGTGTGAAATTGCTTTATAAACCATTGAGTTTGCGTAAAAAGTAAATTGGGCTCTACGTTAAGGCAATATTGAGATTTAAGAAAATGTGTGGTGTTTTGCCGATTGGAACTCGGTTTTAATATGTTTTGTGTTGAGTACACAAATGTTTTAAATGAGTTTTATGAGAGAAAACCCTTATGAGTTCTACGTGAAGGTAAAATGTTTTATAAGATAATGGCTAATGATTGAGACTTAGGCGTGTCATGTTGAATACACATCGGGCCTTGCTTTGGTAGCATGTAAGACCGATATAGTGGGACGCCTGGGAACCGACCCAGGGACCACAGGCCTTGTTCTGGTAACATGTAAGTCCGATTATTCCTAAGCTTTGGTAACGTTGGGAGGCCTTGCTCTGGTAGCATGTAAGTCCGATATTCCTCCGTTTTGGTAACGAGAGATGCCTCCGTTTTGGTAACGAAAGATGCCTCCGTTTTGGTAACATGAGATGACCCCCATTCTGGTAACGCTGGGTGGCCTTGCTTTGGTAGTATGTAAGACCGAGAGAGTGGGCCACCTGGGAACCGACCCAGGGACCACGTGATAGTGTATATGAGGCGAGGCATTGCT
Organism: Firmiana major; assembly: GCA_033439115.1. Taxonomy (NCBI): domain Eukaryota; kingdom Viridiplantae; phylum Streptophyta; class Magnoliopsida; order Malvales; family Malvaceae; genus Firmiana; species Firmiana major. The sequence goes on from CM065912.1 coordinate 8,581,394, forward strand.
ATGGTAGCATGTAAGGCCGGGCCTTGTTCTGGTAACATATAAGTCCAATATACCATGCATACGACCATATTGTCGACGTTGCCTCTATACGAGGATGCCTGGGATGCGCACCCAGAGGAGATTACATATTCGATGTGCCATGACGAGTTTTATATGAGTTTTATTGCCTAGTCTCGTTTTACACATGAGTTGTGTTTTATAACCTTGTCACGTGCTATTTACTGAGGTGATTTTTATCAGGTATTTTGAGAAAAGCCATTATCACATATATTTACACATGCTTGTGAGTGCTCGATATTGAGCCTTTTTACCTTCATGTTTTCACATGATTTATGAGTTATGAGATGAAGATGTTTTGAGAACTTTCATACTACGATGTCAAATGAGCTTCATAAACAAATACATATTTGTGATGTGTGATATGGTTTATATAACTGAGTTCCCTTACCCCCCTTACTAAGCGATTTAGAAGCTCACCCCGTTTTCTCTTCCCCCAGACTGCTTCAAGTGAAGTGAGTTCCCTGCGACGTACGGGTTAGAGGCTAGGGGAGGACTTGAGCTCCAGGCCGTATTTTGTGTATTGAGGTATATATTTAATATTCATGTATCCAGACTAGAGTTATATTTATAGACACTCATTGTATAATGATGTACGGGATGTATTAGGATTAATTAACTTGGAATTGAGTAATGTATAAGATACGATATATACTATATTATAATGAGATCCTGAGGCATGATAAGTATGATGATGTATGACATTGCACAGGAATGCACCCTTAATTGTGAATTGATGAGTAAAAAGTTTTAAATTAGCCATATTTTTAGCGTTTCCGAGGCGTCACACAATCCCAGTAGGTCGTCTGGAAAGACATCAGGGAATTCTCTAACCACTGGAATGTCATCCATGTCTGGATGTGTTTTGTTCAAATCCACCACATAAGCAATAAAACCTTCAAAACAACATTCATGTCATTTATATACCAATGCACCTTACTTATCACAAAATCTAAGATTTCATTACTCCTCTTAAAATCGTACAACACATTCTTCGGGTAGAGAAAATGTAATAGACTTAGTGTGGCAGTCTAAGATAGCATGATTGGTAGCTAACCAATCCATTCCTAAGATTACATCAATATCATACATATTCAACAAGATCAAGTTGGTTGTCGCACGCTTATCTCCTACCCTCACCTTACAATCTTTATACACTTGTTCAGCTAATTAACTAACTCTCATTGGAGTACTTATCAATAAAGTCCCATTTAAGTATGTGGGTTCTACAAAATCTATTAACCTTGCTGCACATGCAGGTGATATGAAAGAATGTGTAGCACAAGAATCAAACAAAGCTAGAGCTTCCAAGTCAAAAATCAAGATTGTACCTTTTATCACCTCAGAAGAGGTATCTGCTGATGCCTGGTCTATCGCATACACCCTGCCTTGACCCACAACTTGCTTCCCTTTTTCTTTAGTTGTAGATCTCTTCCTTATAGGAGGTGTAACTGTAGGAACTCTCTCAGGCTCCTTATCCCTCTGTGGGACTACCTCAACTGCCTTTGGACAATATCTTGCATAGAGCCCAAGCCTTCCACATCTGAAGCATCATGTACCCTGAAGATGACAGGGCCTACCACCATGATATCGGCCAAATACTTTGTACTGGTCAGTAGTCGATCGGGGTCCACCAATCACTATACCTCTAGTTGGTGCTTGAGTCAGATTCATGAAAGGTCTAACAGTCTTCTTCTGTGACTCAGCTGCCTCTCTCTGACGCTTACTCGTAGTTTTCCATCCAAATCTAACACTCTTACCATCTCCTAGTTTCCTCGGACCTTTGTCCATACCCTAACTGAACTTTGAAATTTACAGGTTCTAGTCCTGCTCACACAACTGGGCCCGTCGTACAGCCTCTCTGTATATAGCAACATCAAATGGGGCTAACTTAGCTCTGATCGAAGGCCTCAGTCCGTCAACTAATCTGCGGACCCTAATAGCTCCACTCCTTATAGAGTTTGGATTATACCGACCCAATGAGGTGAATCATGACTCGTACTCATCAACTGTTCAATTCCCTTGAGTTAGATTCAGAAATTCCATCTCTAACCTACGTCGAGCGGTGTCTAGGATGTATTGCTCTCTGAAAGCACCCAAAAACATATCTCATGTGATTACCATACCCTGAGCTCTCAACATAGGCTTAGTGGACTTCCTCTAGTGCTCTACTTCGCCTCTCAGAACAAAGGCCACAAGCGCTACTCTCTATGTAGCCAAGCATCTACAAAAGTCGAATAATTTCTCCATCTGGCTTATCCAGTCCTTAGCCACGGCTGGATCCTTTACCCCGCTAAAAGGAGGAGACTTGTAATCCATGAAATGCCTCAACCTCTCCATATCATAGTCATATCCATACCACAAATCATCATCATCGTACTGCCATGGGCCTACTGGAGGAGCTATCGGTAGAATATGGGGATCTCGTGGCCTAACCGATTTAGGTTGTGTAGGTACAACATCCTCAAGTTCAGGTGCAGCTGCTGGGGGATTCAGTGCAGCCTGTCCAGCTATATCAGGTACTCCCTCAAACCTAGCCATAATTTGACCCATCATAGTCATCATCGTGCGCATGTCTTCCTCTAATCGGGCTATCCGAGGGTCAAAAACCTCTATCAGTTCCTAGGGCTCATGATTAGAGAATGATCTATTGTGCCTCTCAGCTCTGTCATTCTTCCCTTAAGCTCTCGAGCTCTCTCCCCTCTTGCAGTGTCTCTCAGGCATATCTCACAAGCCTGATAACTTCTTGCATTTATAACAAACTTTTAATTTACCACCAGCTCTGTATACACATTTGTATCTAAATATCGCATAGTAATTGGGGATGTATGTTTCCCTTGTCCTAAACATCGACTCACATCAGACCAACCGAGCTCTGATACCAAATCTGTCACACCCCACTTCTGGGTGTCCTTCATCCAAACATATACTACTAGCGGTTGGGCTGTGAGTCAATGTATTCACTAAATTCCATGCATTTATAGCAAAAATTTTTAAAACTTTAATTCACACTCCTAGGTGTATGAGTAGATATACAAAATCAATTGTATAATATAATATTTTTACATAACATCCCCATACAATTGTTTACAACTTCAATTCATAACTGTGTGATACATTATAATAGATACAAAATGCTCATGTATATACAAATTTTATACCTTTGCAACTGGTGGGAGTTGTCCAACCCAAAAGGAATCTAGAGACTACCATACTGTCTTACTTCTCAGTATCTAGAGTGAGAAAATAGTGGGATGAGCAAACCATAGCTCAGTAAGGAAAAGGATGCTAACATGTAGATATTGTACTATCTACATAGCCCATGCATGCATAAACAAAACCATGTTTCAATATAAATGGAAATATTACTAGAAAATGCATTGAAACATTACTTCTTACATAAGCATTTTCATGAAAACAAGTATACGATATTCCCATTTGAAAGCATGTCATAAACAGTGCTATCACAACACGAACATTCAATACAGTACTATCATAGCACGAGCATTCAAATCAAGAGATTTATCAAACCATTTCTTTTTGTCAAATCTCTTTCTTTTCTGAGTTTCTTAATTTCTCTTATCTCTGAGACAGGCATGGAATTTTCGACAATCTAATATCCATGACATATGGTCATAGTCAGTGATCCCAAGCCTCATTGATCAGGTGTTCACAGGGCATCACTCTGCCTGAAAGGGGATGGGTCAGTCCTATCCTCCGACTCATCTCAATCAACGTCATCTCCCTCACATACCACATATACTCACGGTACAAGGCACGCCATGTGTCATCTACGCGATAATCATACTCAAGTGCACCCAGCATGGTACACAGTATACCAATGGACAACTACACAGTTCAACATATGACCGTGGACCCAATCCATCTACCAACTCTAATGGACACATCATCCTGGACCATGTCTCATAAACCAGGCGAGCAATTTAGTGTGACAAACAATCATCGCAAGGCTCCAGCGCGGTATCTCTCAGTGCGAGCAACAGCTTCTAGCACTGTATCATCTCAACTCAGTAAAAACTAGTGCGAGCAATGCTCCAACACTTCTCTCAAAGTCATCGTGCGAGTTAAACTCCAACACGGCATATCAAAACATTAAAACATGTGCGAGCTAACACTTGAGCACACTTTCATTATAAAACCACGTGCGAGGCACACTCCAGTATGGTTTATCAAAACATGTAGACGTATGTGAGTAAAACTCCAGCATAGTCAAAATCATTAAAACGGGTGTGAGCTAGAGCTCCAACACCGATTCACATCCCAAATCCGATAGGTGGCTATTTTCTCTTTTAAAAACACAAAACATGTTTATTTACCTAGCATGTCATCCCATGCTAAACATGTAAAATTAGTCAACTTATCCATCATCATTTCTCAATCTCAAAATCAATACATAGTTGAGAAAACATTAAAAACATACATATCATGCTATTTCATTACCACATCCCATTTTCACAACACATATATATATATATATATATCATAGTACATTTCATGATTTCATATCATTTCATTGTTCCATAGTGAAACGTCATAATTCTAGCATCATAACTACTGAAATCGTTGTAAAAATACGTACGAATATCTCTATCGCTAACATACAGTCCCTAACCTCGAATCGCGCTCGTATTTCCTTCGTCTCGTTTGCTCCGTTCGTGATCCGGGCTAAAAGTGTTTCATGTATTTCAATGTACACGTGTAAATCATTAAGTTATTTTCCTTTCTCTCTACTAAACATACACATTGTCTTCTATTTATCTAATCATACTTCCCAATCCTTAAAATCATATTTCACCTTTCCCATTTGTATTCCTCTTCATAAATCTCTCTTAATCGTCATTTCTATCCATATTTCACATATTATCTAACTCACAAATACTTAGAAACCCATATTGAAAGTTTGAAGGTTAAAGAGCATACCTCTTTACTTAGCCAAACTTGTGGTAGCCAAAACTCCTTCTCTTGGTCACAACAATGTGTAATTTTTGGGTATGATGTTCTCCTTGCTTCAAGGAATAACTTTCCCTTCTTGAGCTTCTTCAGATTCTGGCTAGAATGTAGTGATTTTTAGAGTGAGAAAGCTTGGGTCTTTAAGAGAAAATGGCATGTGCGGGTTTGGTGGGAGGGAAATCTGATTTTCAATTTAAATCTCGTGCCCTTTTTATAGACGCAGAGACATGAGATCGATCTTGTCCTTGTAGAGATCGATCTCTGCAAGGTTTGGTAGTCCTTTTTACCAAACGCAACCACTACAAGATCAATCTTCTTCCATGATGAGATCGATCTGTTTGCAAGTAAATTCCTTCTTGGAGATCGATCTGCCTCTTGTAGGAGATCGATCTGCTTTTTATAGAACCTTAATGAGATCGATCTGTCGAGGGCTTGAGATCGATCTGTCTCAGGCAGAGAGTTAAGGAGATCGATCTGGCTAGGGAGGAGATCGATCTTCTCCAACCCGAGAGCTAGGGAAACCAATCTTCTCATTACAGAATGTTTAGCAGATCGATCTTACCCCATTAGAGATTGATATACCATGTTCCATTGCTCAAATAAGAGCATTTTTTGCTCTTCCAGATCGATCTCTCATCCTATGAGATCGATCTATCATTCATATTTTCCAAATTTTTGCTACAGTTTTTTGTAGAAACTCACACACATACATCCTTAATTTGCTGCCATAGTTATTTTCTCATCCAACCACCTTTGAGACTTGAAAATGACTTTTATTCATACTTTATACACATTAAAACTTGTGTGCAATCCTTATATACCTAAAGGTATACAATACATAACTAAATGGAAGTACCAAGATTCATACCACTTATGCAACTTCACATTACAAGTACATCACCATACCTATGAATTCTTTATTACTTGGTCCAAAATCATCCATATTAGAGTTTCATCTACATATATACAAGGTTAAACATATGCGAGGTCCCATAGCGGAATCATAACTGTGCGGAATGTCTTACTAACGGAAGCAACCCAAACTACAGTGGGGCTCTGTGAAGGAAAGTAAGGGGGTGAGCTCAACATGCTCAGTAAGAAAAATCCCATATCAGGTAGATAAATACACTACCTAAAAGTATATATATGTATCTACCAAATCCAAAAAATTTCACAAGTATACAAGTAGTTCGGTAAATTCACATATACCAAAATCGAATGTCAAAAACCAGAACATATATCGATAGCAAAATTAGCTATTATGGTAAATACAAAAATTTCAGAGCTTCCAGTAGCAAAATAATCAAATTTCCATATATCACAGTTCATGCAGGTAGATTAAAAAATATTTCAAACATTCATAGAGACATTGTCAGTTCTGAAAAATCAAAGTCAAAAAAATCCATGGCAATTTCAGTATGAAAATGGAACTGAAATCAATATCATTTTCTAAAACTTTAAACAGCTTTTAAAAGTGATGACGGTGTGGTACTTTGGTCTCGCAGGATTCAAGAGGTGGCCCTGCGGTCTTTTATGCATTAAAATATACAGTTCCATACGAAAATACGGTCACACAATCAATTCACAAGTTCAAATAGACGAGACAAGGTAGACATGCTATATCAGATATCAGAAATGACAATTGGCCAATGTCAGTGACTCCGGACAATCACGGGCCAGGTGTGCTGGGATGTCAATCATCGTGGGAGTGGTCAACTACCCAAACAGCTCACAGATCAGAATATCCGAAAACCAAAAATAGAATCAGAAACACGGTACATCGTACTCGTGTGCGTGCTGCACGGTACATCGTAATCTGTGGACTACTGAAACAAATACAGAATAGACAGAAATGCAGCATGATCTCACCAATGTCTTTGTCTCAAAATCAATGCGAGTCGGACCGTACGACACACAGTCAGTATACGCTCAAGCACATATCATCAGAATAACTTTATAAGCAAATCATTTCCTTTAAATCGCTTATAAATTCAGTTTGTTTTATAAAACAATTCAGAAGAGGCTGACTAGCCTTTTTTCTCTCCATTAAAAATGCTAATAAATAGGTTATGGTGAGTAAAACCAGGGAATTTCGATTTAAAATCAATAATTATAATTATCGGGATTTTTATCTAAATAAACCAAGTAAATCTATATCAGTAGTTGGGCCAATTTACGGAGTTTAAAATTCCCTTAAATTCCAAAATGTAAATTCAACCTCGGGTTATCTATATTCTGGTAACTAGAAAATTTAGCCTAACAATTTTATATCTACAAGTATACAAAAATTACGTAAATTTATCTCTAGCAGCATTGAGAATTTCCCATAGCTCGGTGTTTGTCTGTAGTCCTCAATGCCTCAAGGTTGTGAGTCGGCGGGTCCAGTCCACTCGATTTATTTCTCCAAAATTTCGTATCAGTATTTTTGAAATTTCGAACCGATATTTTTGATTGTCTTTTCCCAGGTTTTCTCTCAATTTCCTTGGGCTTACTTTTCTACTCCAAGTATATATATTTATATATATATAATTATATTTATATATATATATAAATTCCTCTTCTTCTTTTTTTTTTGAATCTTTTCCCTCCAACTTCCTTTCCTATTTCTTCTACTTTTTCTCTTCCAGCCCGATTTACAGTTCACCTTTCTTCACTGTTTACTGGTGCTGCTCCTCCCTCGGTCTTGATGGTTCCGTTCGGCATTGGTGGTGTAAGACCCGATTTTATCGTAAGCAAAAAGGGAATGAATAGAAATTTTTGAGTGCATTTAAAAATACAAAAGGATTGAAATGGTATTCTCGAACACGTGCAAGGCCAAAACGGTCAAAAGACCGAAAGTCGGTATAAATTCGAGAAGAAAATTTAATTAAAAATAGGGATTTGAGAAATCTTGATCAATAACGAAGAAATAATTAAATTTCGGATTAAATTGATCAAGATATGAATTTATTTGAATTAATCGAAATTTTCACTTTGAAAAATAATCCCGAAAATAATCGAAAAATATACTGAAAAGGTAAAATCGGACTGATAAATTCATTTACGGATTAAATGAATTTAATATGATATTTTTAGATATTTTGGAAAATTTTAATATTATTTTAATGATTAAAATAATATTAAAATAAATTATAAATAATAAAAAAAGAAAAAAAAAGAAGAAAAAGAGGAAAATTGGGGAAAATTTCAGTGATGCAATCGAGCTACGGGTAAGTCGGTAAGCGGTCGAATTGATCGATTTAAATTTTGGAATATTTAATTTGATTAATATCCGACTGAAAATTTACCCGAAAAAATATTTAATTGTGTAGCTTGATAATTGGCGTAAAACGAGGACTCGAGTCAACCTCGATTTGCGTACTATCATGGAATCACGGGTAAGTAACTCCTATTTATGACAATTTTGCATCATTATGCGTGATTGATGTTTATCGCATAAATTACGGATTTAAATTTCGCATTTAATGAATTAAATTTTCAAAATTGGATAAATTGTCGTAAATACTAAATTAAGCTATTCGAGAGTTTAGAATGAGGCTTAATAAATACTGATGGGCCTAGTGAGCCCAATAGGCCTCGATAATGTAAATAGGAAGTGAAAAATGGGCTTAAGGCCGATTAAGGTCCATTATGGTACAATCGGGCTCAATATGGGTAAACGGGCCCAATTATTTAAATTAAGCTCAGAAAATATGAAATACAATTAAATATATTGTATTTGACCTGATGAATATTTATCCGCAGTTTCGGAGATTGGATTCGGAGCAAATCGGATTGCGTGACGAGTCATCAGTGGAAAGGTCAGACTGTACAGAAAAATGAGGTAAGGGAATTGTATGAGTAGCTAGAGGTAGCTATGCATATTTTAATAGTTTTTGTATACACTGATTATGTATGTATACACGGTTATTGTATAATGATCCTAAAAGTGGTTTAAATGATTTTAAGGATCGAAATAGGTGAAAAGACTATTTTTCCCCTATTGAGGGAAGTTCACCTAAGGATGGTGAAAGCATGACATGCATGAAATGCATGATTTAAGGAATTTTCTGATTTAAGGAATGTTTTGGCTTTTTAAGCAAAGTAAATCGATAGATTGGCCAGTAATTGCATGAATTTCACATGATAACACTACATAAGTGTTATTTATATTTAAATGAATTTTTTTTTGGAAAATAGGCCAACTATCAAGTTTATATAGAAATAGATAGTGCTGACATATAGCTCGCACTATATCTGAGTTTGTGAGTGTGCATAAAAATGTGCTTGAGTGGTTGCTCGCACCTATTTGTGTGACATCATATGCATGAAATGTGCTAGAGCGGTTGCTCGCACTGATTTTTATTCTTGAGAAACGCATGAGAGGTACTGGAGACTAACTCGCACTCTGTTTTGACATGTTTTGATTTGTTTTGACCTGATATGCATAAAAAGGTGTTGGAGCGATTGCTCGCAATAGTTTTAATGATTTGACATGCATGAGAGATGCTGGAGCTTAGCTCGCATCCTGTTTTGATATGATAATTGCATAAAAGACGTGCTGGAGTGTAACTCACACGAGATTTGATTTATTGATGCATAGCACCGTGCTGGAGCTTGCTCGCACGAAGTTTTATATGGTTTTATAACTCATTTTAAAGCCGTATTAGAGTTTTTCTCGTACGAGGTTTTCACTGAGTTTTTATACGTATTCGTACTAGAGCATTGCTCGTACGTGGATTTTACTTAAATTTCTAATTATTTTAGGTCGTACTGGAGCGCTGCTCGTACGCAGATTTCATTGATTTCTATGAAACCGTGCTAGAGCTTCGCTCGCACAGAGATTTATATTACATGCATATAGCCATGTTGGAGCCTCCTGTAGACTGTGTGTCACAGTGAGATGATATACTCACACGTGCATATTGAGACAGAGATTATATGGATGGATAAGACCTATTGCAGACACCCCTGACTGAGCTTGGGTTCACGGAGTACGTTGTACCGTGGGGATTGTTGGAGTGGAGTGGCATTAGCCACGAGGCAGCAAGCCTTGCCCTTGCAATCCTGATGTTATGCTGTTCTGGCGGGTAGGACGACCCACCTCCCGTTTCAGGTGTGATACCCCACACACTAGGTACCGTGTTGCCAGGGATCACGAGGTTATGGCCATAGTCCTATGTTATTATTGATAGTCACCTACTTGTCTCACATTATATAACTTGTGGTCTGATAGACCAGGGTAGACCCGAGGGAGGGGTCAGGCCCCCGATTTTACGATTTTATGATTTTATGATATGTGACCCTGAAAGAAGGGTGGTTTTATAACCGAAGCTTTAAAATGAATTTTAATGACTTGTTTTATGAATTTGAGATTTACTTATGAGATAATTGACCCAGATGGGGTTGTTTTATACTGCATTTTAATAAAATAATTTGAATGCAGTAGCATGATGATGTTTTCCATGCTTTCATTTCAAATTCATGATTTGTCTTACATGACATGAAAGAATGCATGATTTTGATTAAATTCATGCTAAGTATGATTTACTGATGTCACATAAAATGCTATTGATGCATAAGTAGTATGAATGATATATGCACGAACAGTTTTATAAACTAAGTCATTGATGAAATACATGATTTTGTGCTTGAGATTTTAATGAAAAGAAATGGATTTTAAGGGCATGGCATTATGAGTATGTAGATAGTGGAGCTGCATAATTGACTTACTGAGCGTGTGGTTTGCTCACCCCCCTTAATTTTTCATCTTTTCAGAGCACTTGCGGTAATTAGTAAGCGGCTGAGGACTTGTATGCTTGGTATCCACTGTTTCCCATCGAGAGACAGGTATACATATTTGTATAATTTTGTATCTAAATATGTAATGCACAGTACTGTAAACGGATATGATGTCGAGGATGTAGGGTTATAAATACCATTATGAATGTATTTAATTTAAGTCAAAAGATAGTAAACTCTGATATGTGAATGTGATTATGGAAATGGAATGGTAAATAGGTGAGAGGTAACTAACACCGAATCATAACCTAACTGTGCTGTAGGATGGTCACGATGAGAGAAAGGTAAGAATTAAATAATAAATGAAAAAGCGAAAAATTTACTCTGATTTTTAGGTAATTTGGGTCGTGACAGGTGGTCCCTTCTGTTCACTCTGGTTTCAGCACCTCCGCCTAGTTCCCCTTTTCGACCACCGTCTTCTTCCTCTGTTTCCCTTGCTTCACGGTTTCACTCCCTGAACACAGTCACTTCCCGATTCCAGCTTCTCCTTCTCATCTTCCTGGTTTTCCCTTCTCTCTTTCTCATGCCTCTTTCATTGTTCACTTCCTGCCACAATCATCATCTTCCTCTCAATCACCCCGTTCCAGTTCCAGCAAGCGAGACAAATGTGTTCTGCCTCTGTCTTCATGCTTTTTCCCCTTATTCATCACAAACCAACCATCTTTGTTTTGGCCACCTCCTTGCTGTGTGTCAACAGCCAACAACTCACCATCCTCTATCATTCTCACCACTGCCTTTGTTGCAGTCGAGCTACTCGCCCTATGATTTCATCACGTTCTGCTTTGGTTTTCTCCGCATTTCGTGGTTCAGGCTTTTGTTTACCCTTATTCTGTTCGCTCCTCTTCGATCTTCTAAACAGCCTTAACAGTAACACCTGGCCCCCGTTATAGCTTCAATTTATACCAAGGAAGGATCTTTCAATTCACCTCATTCTCTACTCGTTTTGCCACTACCTCGCTCTATTTCGATTCAACCACGCTTTCTCTCTCGTGGCCTATACTTGGTCAAGAATGAAACAATAGCAGCTCTTGCTGCATCTCGCTATAGCCACTCTTTCTCTCAGCCATAACTTCTCTCTTTTCATTCTCTGTACCCAGTTTTCTCTTTCTCAACTCTTAATTTATTCTTCCTCTCGTTCCCTGCCAGTTTTCCTTTCTTTCCTTTTGTTTTCTATTTCCAGACTTCCCCGTTTCCTTTTTCAATTCGGGCAACTCCAGCCTTCATTATTATCCGTCTCAACTTTCAGTCTCTCTTACTCTTTTTGAACACCAGTTTTATGGCTTCCCTCTCTCATTTCCTACCTTCCTTCTTTGTTTCAGTCCTTTACAGCTCCTTCGATACTGTCTCCTTTCCTGCCATGTCAGTTTTCTTCATTTTCATTTTACTATAGTTTGGTTTTCCAGAGGAAGGAAACCTCTTATCTTTTCTATTTCTGATTTCTTCCTACTGTCCTAGGCTATCATAGGTTCAGTATTATGTTCCTATTTAATAGACATCCTCCCACTCTCACCAAAAATTGATCTGGCATGGGGCTTCGGGTTGGTTTTCCTTTCCTTCCAAATGCCTCACAACCAGGTTCGGTCCTTACCTGTTTGTTTTGCTTCAGCGAGTATTTCATCCACCTACTCTGACTATTTCCCACATCTTATATGCTGTCAGGTCATCATCCGTTTTCATTCCCTTTTCTCTTTCACGCCGAGACCATCATTCAGTGATGTTTCTCCTCTTCTCTTCACTAAGTTCCCTGCTATACTGAAATTGCAGCAGGCATTGGCTTATACCTCTTGGGTTTTACCATCTACTCCCCCTTTATTTGCTTTGGTTTATCAGACACTTTCACATTTTCTTACACTGATTTCTTTATTCCTCCCATCAGCACATCATCACCAACTCCTATTTCCCATTACATTAACCTAACATTATACTATCTCCCTTCTTGCAGTCTACCATTGCCACACTCAGTCATGTATACATATATATATATATATATATAATCCCATGTTCTTGATTCAAATGATAAATATAATATCACATACCTACATGAAAATATAAATATATATATATATATATATCTATATACTTGGTAAATTTTCTTAAATGAATTTATAGATGAATTATTATTTCGTATAGATATTTCTTTCTCTCAGCTATAACTTCTCTCTTTTCATTCTCTGTACCCAGTTTTCACTTTCTCAACTCTTAATTTATTCTTCCTCTCGTTCCCTGCCAGTTTTCCTTTCTTTCCTTTTGTTTTCTATTTCCAGACTTCCCCGTTTCTTTTTCAATTCGGGCAACTCCAGCCTTCATTATTATCCGTCTCGACTTTCAGTCTCTCTTACTCTTTTTGAACACCAGTTTTATGGCTTCCCTCTCTCATTTCCTACCTTCCTTCTTTGTTTCAGTCCTTTACAGCTCCTTCGGTACGGTCTCCTTTCCTGCCATGTCAGTTTTCTTCATTTTCATTTTACTATAGTTCAGTTTTCCAGAGGAAGGAAACCTCTATCTTTTCTATTTCTGATTTCTTCCTACTGTCCTAGGCTATCATAGGTTCAGTATTATGTTCCTATTTAATAGACATCCTCCCACTCTCACCAAAAACTGATATGGCATGGGGCTTCGGGTTGGTTTTCCTTTCCTTCCAAATGCCTCACAGCCTGGTTCGGTCCTTACTTGTTTGTTTTGCTTGAGCGAGTATTTCATCCACCTACTCTGACTATTTCCCACATCTTCTATGCTGTCAGGTCATCATCCGTTTTCATTCCCTTTTCTCTTTCATGCCGAGACCATCATTCAGTGATGTTTCTCCTCTTCTCTTCACTAAGTTCCCTGCTATACTGAAATTGCAGCAGGCATTGGCTTATACCTCTTAGGTTTTGCCATCTACTCCCCCTTTATTTGCTTTGGTTTATCAGACACTTTCACATTTTCTTACACTGATTTCTTTATTCCTCCCATCAGCACATCATCACCAACTCCCATTTCCCATTACATTAACCTAACATTATACTATCTCCCTTGTTGCAGTCTACCATTGCCACACTCGGTCATGTATATATATATATATATATATACTTGGTAAATTTTCTTAAATAAATTTATAGATGAATTATTATTTCGTATAGATATTTCCTTAACTCATACGAACACAAATTTTATTTCCATTTCCATCGATATTCATCCTTGATACTAGTATAATCTAATTAAATTAATTCTTCTGAGTCTCTCCCTTGCCATAATTAAAATTCTGATTAATTCACCTCCAATAGTACACATCCTCAACTCTGTTTATCCAATTATTGTACATAATCAAACTCGAGTATATATATATATATATATATATATAATTTTAAGCTGAATTTCGCAGTACCGAAATTACATAAAAATCTATGATGAATTTTATGACTCTGAAAATTTTTTATATATATATGCTTACAATAAAAAAATATTATAATAAATCATTTTCTTCCTTTTTACTCTTTATTGAATAATGGTGGGTAAGATTCCTTTACCTTTTGTAATTAATTTTAACAATCTAAACAAGTTATACTTATAGAGGTGGCAGAAAATTGGTCCAAACTGAAAAACCAACTCGACCAGTCCGAATCAAAACATGATCGATCTGATTTGACTTAAAAAGTCAACAACTCAAACCTAAATTGCTCCGGATCTAAATTGATCTAAAACAAAATTAATTTGAATTCATATTGACCTAAATCTGACTGACCCGAATCCTAATTAATCCGAACCTAAATTAATTCAAACCCAAATTGACTAGAACTGAATTGATCCGAATCCAAATTAGTCAGAACCTGAAAAGATTCAAGTTTAAACTTAAGGTTAAAAGTAAATATTTAAATGTCAAAATTAATTATCAAACTATTTTATTATGTAAAAATATAATTATATTTCAAAAATACAAATGTTATATTTTTTTAATCTACTTTTTATATTGCTTTCATTTAAATCTAACCAAAAACAAAATTTTAAAAGCGCTAACATAGAATTTTTGAATAACTAACTTATTACCGAGTACAGAAGCTACCTCACCTACACTTAGCACCTCTAATTATTTTATAATAAAACCAAGAGAAATTAAATAGATGAATAGTAGTCTATTATAGTATTTAGTAGGGATTATTAAATTACTTCAGATGTCTAGAGTTAATAATTATTATAGATAATAAATTTAAAATGAAAAGGACTTAATTAATTTATGAATTTTAGTAAAGATATTATAAAGAAAACCATTGTACCAATTATTAAATATTTTTAATATTTCATTCTCAACTTTATTATAGGTCAAGAAAGACAAAGAATTTATTTTTATGAGTTATGTGCTTCCTAGAAATATGGTTCCATTTCATTTTCATACCAAACATATCACACTAGAGCTAACAAAGGCTTAACCCCAAAAGCCCACTTGACCGACCTGAACCCAAACTTGATTGATCTAATTTCACTAAAAAAGTTAACAAACTGAAATCGATCTGACTTGAACCCAAATTGATTCGAATCTAAATTGACTCGAATTCAATTTGACCTGACCTTGACTTGATTCGAACTTAAAATGATTCAAATCCAAAATGAATTGATTTTTCTTGACCCAAATTCAACTTGACTTGAGCCCGAAATGATTTGATTTCTTCGTAATCCAAAATGATTCAATTCGAATAACCCAACCTAAATATGATTCGATCCATTTATTTGCCAATTTTGGATAATTGTATCATATACTTCTTTTTCTTTACTTTGTTTTGCTTTGGTTTGCATTGATTTTGTCACACCTCACTTCCAAGTGCCCATTTATCCATACGTACACTACTACGGTTGGGCTGTGAGTCAATGTATTTACTATATTCCATGCTTTTATAGCAAAAAATTTTAAAACTTTAATTCACACTCCTAGGCGTGTGTAGATATACAAAATCAATTGTATAATATAATTTCTTTACACAACATTCCCATAAAAACTGTTTACATTTTCGATTTAGGACTGTGCGATACATTATAATAGATACAAAATATTCATGTGTATACAAATCTTTATACCTTTGCAACTGGTGAGAGCTGTCCAATACAAAAAGGGATCTCGAGACCACCGCACTGTCCTACTTCTCAATATCTGGAGGGGGAAAAATAGTGGGATGAGCAAACCACAACTCAGTAAGGAAATGGATGCTAACATGTAGATATTGTACTATCTACATAGCTCATGCATGCATAAACAAAACCATGTTTCAATGTAAATGGAAATATTACTAGAAAATGCATTTAAACATTACTTCTCACATAAGAATTTTCATGAAAACAAGTATACGATATTCCCATTTGAAAACATGTCATAAACAGTGCTATCATAGCACGAGCATTCAAATCAAAAAATTTATCAAACCATTTCTTTTCATCAAATCTCTTTCTTTTCTAAGGTTCTCAATTTCCCTTATCTCTCAGACAGGCATGAAATTCTCGGCAATCTAATATCCACGACATATGGCCATAGTCAGTGATCCCAAGCCTCACTAATCAGGTGTGCATAGGGCATCACTTCGTCGGAAGGGGGATGGGTCAGTCCTACCCTCTGGCTCATCTCAATCAACCTCATCTCCTTATATCACATATACTCACGGTACAAGGTACGCCATGTGTCATCTACGCGATACTCGTACTCACGTACCATAGTATACCAACGGACAACTACACAGTCCATCTACCAACTCCAATGGACCCAGTCCATCAACCAACTCCAATGGACTTTTCATCCTGAACCATGTCTCAAATACCAAGCGATCAATCAGCGTGACACACAGTCATCGCAAGGCTTCAGCGCGGTATCTCTCAGTGCGACCAACAACTTCACACTATATCGTCTCAACTCAGTAAAAATTGGTGCGAGCAATGTTCCGGCACCTTTCTTAAATCCATCGTGCGAGACGAAACTCCAGCACGTCATATCAAAACATAGAAACATGTGCGAACTAAAACTCCAGCACATTATCATTATAAAATCATGTGCGAATCACGCTCCAGCACGGTTTATCAAAACATGTAAACATATGCGAGTGAAACTCCAGCATCATTAAAATCATTAAAACGGGTGTGAGCTAGAGCTCTAACACTGATTCACATCTCAAATCTGATAGGTGGCTATTTTCTCTTTTAAAAGATTCAAAACAGGTTTATTTACATAGCATGTCGTGCCATGCTAAACATGTAAAACTAGCGAACCTATCCATCATCATTTCTCAATATCAACATCAATATATAGTTGAGAAAACATCGAAAACATGCATATCATGCTATTTCCTTGCCACATCCCATTTTCACAATATATATATACACATATGATACATTTCATGCTTTCATAACAATTCTCATAGCTCAATAGCTAAACATGCTATTTCTAGTGTCGTAACTACTCAAATCGCAGTAAAATACGTACAAATACCTCTATCTCTAACATACAGTCCCTTACCTCAAATCGCGCTCGTATTTCCTTCGTCTCGTTTGCTCCGTTCACGATCCGAGTTATTCGTGTTCCACGTATTTCAATCTACATGTGTAAATCATTAAGTTATTTTCCTTTCCCTCTACTAAACATACACATTGTCTTCTATTTATCTATTCATACTTCCCATTTATACTCACTATATCTCATCCTAAGTTTTCTATCACTTTCCCATGGATTCCCTCCTTACCAATCTCCCTTAACATTACTCACCCATCACTATAATCATCATTCCTATCCATATTTCACATACAATCCAACTCACGAATGTCTAGAAACCCATATTCAAAGCTTGAAGGTTGAAGAGCTTACCTCTTTACTTAGTCAAACTTGTGGTAGCCACAACTCCTTCTCTTGGTCACACCGATGTGCGATTTTGGGGTATGTTGTTCTCCTTGCTTCAAGGAACAACTTCCCCTTCTTGAGCTTCTTCAGATTCTGGCTGGAATGTAGTGATTTTAGAGTGAGAAAGCTTGGATCTTTGAAAGAAAATGGCAGGAGCAGGTTTGGTGGGAGGGAAATCTGATTTTCTGTCCAAATCTCGTGCCCTTTTTATAGATGCAGACACATGAGATCGATGCGATCCCTTGTGGAGATCGATCTCTGCATGGTTTGGTAGTCCTTTAACCTAACGCAATCTACTACCAGATCGATCTGCCTTCATAATGATATTGATCTGTTCCAAGCAATTTTCTTCTTAGAGATCGATCTACCTCTTGTAAGAGATTGATCTTCTCCTTACAGAAACTTAATGAGATCAATCTGTTCCTTAAAGGAGATCGATCTCTTCTTGGCCAAGACTTAAGGCGATCGATCTGTTGCCTTGTGAGAGATCGATTCCTTCCAGGCAGAGACTTAAGGAGATCGATTTATCTTCCCATGAGATCGATTTGCTGTCACGCCCCGAAAACGCAGAAAATAGGGCTAATTTAAAACTTTTTACTCATCAATTCTCAATTAAGAGTGCATTCCTGTGCAGTGTCATACATTATCATAATTATCGTACCTCAGGATCTCATCACTAGAAATTATATATCATATCAAATACATTAATCCATCTTAAGTTAATTAATCCTAATACATCCCATACAATGTTATACATCAAGTGTCTGCAATTACAGTAATTGTCTGGGTACATGAAAAGATAAAAGATACCTCAAAATACAATATATGGCCTGGAGCTCAAGTCCTCCACTAGGCACTACTCCGTACGTCGCAAGAAAACCCTTTTCACTTGAAGAAATCTGGGGGGAAAGAAAACAGGGTGAGCTTCTAAATCGCTCAGTAAAGAGGGTAAGGGACTCATTTCATAAACCAAAATGTACATCACAAAATATTTATTTGTATGTGAAACTCATTAATCTCATTTGAAAACCATAGCATGAAAGTACTCAAAACGACATTCTCATGTCTCAAATCATGTGAAAACATGAAGTAAAAAGGCTCAGTCTAGAGCAATAACAAAGCATGTGAAAATAATGCGATAAACGCTTTCTCAATGAACGTGATAAAATCATTGAAATAGTAATGCACGTGGCACAGCCACTAAACACATCAGTGGCTATGCCACTAAACACACGTGGCATAGCCACTGAGTTAAATTTACACGTGGCATAGCTACTGAGTTAAATTTACACGTGGCATAGCCACTAAACACACGTGGCATAGCCACTGAATAGGGTTTCACGTGGCAACGGCCACCAATTAGGGTTTCTCACGTGGTAACGGCCACCAAATAGGGTTTCTCACGTGGTAACGGCCACCAAATAGGGTTTCTCACGTGGCAACGACCACCAAATAGGGTTTTCACGTGGCAACGGCCACCAAATGGGGTTTCTCACATGGCAACGGCCACCAAATGGGGTTCTCACGTGGCAACGGCCACCAAAGTATACGTGGCATAACCACAGAATGGGTTATTCTCACGTTACCAGAACGGAGAAGAATCGGGCTTACATGATACCAGAGCAATGCCTGGTGTGTACTCAGAATTACACACCTAAGTCTTAATCACATAAGACTAGTTTGCCTTCACGTAGAACTCATAGTGGTTTTTCTCTCATAAAACTCATTTGAAAACCGTTTTATACTCAACACAAAACATAATAAAACTGAGTTCCAACCGGCAAAGCACGCACACATTTCTCAAATCTCGATATTGCCTTAACGTAGAGCCCAATTCATTACTCACACAAAATTCAACGGTTTATAAAGCAATTTCACACTCAGCTTATAAACTCATAAAATAATGGGCTCCAACCGGCTATAAAAATCGTGTGCAATTGTATTACAACACAACACTCAACATGCTTGTTTTATAAATCACAATTCATGCTATAGTAGTTCGCAAAACACATACACAAATGGTTTAGTTTCCCTTACCTCTTTACACCTCGTATAGTGCAATCGTTTCCCCCTTGACACGGACTAGTCCCGCATTCCACTCTGGAACTCCCGAGCTGTCCAAACGATGTTAAAACATCAATACTCAATTATCTCATCAACCTCAATTCTCAAAATCGAGCATAATTGCTCATAACACCTCAAATCTCTTGATTCTCGTAACTCTACCTCAAACTACACTCTCATTCACGACATCTCAACGTTCTACATTTCTCATGCCAATTATCTATGCTAATTCACCACATTGTCTAAATTTCTATTTATAGCTCAAATTCCCAAAATTGCTAAATATCATTATCACTCCAACCACATTGCAATTTCATCAATCCCTAATCATTTCTCAGCTATCACAACGACAACAACCATTATCATCAAAATCATCTCAGATACCAAGATCGGGGTTTAGAAATTACCCAAAACTTGTGGAGAGCTTATCTCTTGCCTCGATTCGATCCGTCTTTCGATTTCCAAGTATGTTGTTCTCCCTTTGATGAGGAATAACTTTCCTTCTTGCCACAACTTCTGATTTGGCCGAAAATGGGTGCTTTGGATGAGTGAGAAAGCTAGGTTTCGGTAAAAATGGGGGTTGAAAGAGAGAGAAAGTGAGATTGCAGGAGAAAAATAGGGGTTCCTTATATAGGCTGAGGGCAGGAGATCGATCTGGCTCTTGATGAGATCCATCTGCATTTGAATTTTTGGGACGATTTGGGTAATTTTATGCCTAGGAGATCGATCTGTCGAGGGGTGAGATCGATCTCTTTATGGCTTTATGAGATCGATCTGCTCCTTGAGGAGATCGATCTTCTCCCAAACAGAATCATTTGGAGATCGATCTCTTCCTCATGAGACCGATCCTCTCTCAAACAGAATCATAAGGAGATCGATCCTTTTCCATTGGAGATTGATCTGCTCCTCAAATTCCTCCTTCCTCGTAATTTTTAACTCACCAGATCGATCTTTCCTTCTCCCAGATCGATCTGTCCTCATAACTTCACACTTATTTTAGACACTTAACATATAAATCTCCAATTATCATTCCCCAATTCACTTAGCTCAATAAATTACACTTCAAGTTTATATTACATAATTAAAAATATATCTAAAATTCTCAGATCTCACATCCTCCCCACCTTAAATAGAATTTGGTCCTCCAAATTCAACTCAACTAGTCGAATAGATGGGGGTATTTCTCCTTCATGAGACTCTCTAGTTCCCACGTTGCCTCTTCCCTTGAGTGATGTTTCCACAAAACTTTCACTAATGGGATGCTCTTGGTTCTCAGTACCTTATCCTTTCTATCGAGAATCCGAACGGGTTCCTCAGTGTAGCTCATGTCCTCCTGTATGTCCATCTCATCATACTCTATAACATGAGAAGGGTCCGGGTGGTACTTCCTCAACATAAACATATGAAGAACATTGTGTATTCCGGACATCTGTGGGGGTAATGCTAATCTGTAAGCTACCTCTCCCACTCTCTCAAGAATCTCGAATGGTCCTACGTATCGAGGACTCAATTTCCCTTTCTTCCCAAATCGCATGATACCCTTACTCGGTGATATTTTCATAAATACTGCATCACCAACCTCAAACTTAAGTGGCCGTCTACGCACATCCGCGTAGCTTTTCTGTCTACTTTGTGCAGCCCGTAACCTCTCACATATGAGTTTCACACTCTGTACGGCTTGCTTAACAAGCTCGGGGGCATTTATCTTTCTGTCACCGACTTCTTCCCAAGCTACAGGGGATCTACACCTCCTACCATATAGAGCCTCAAAGGGTGCCATTCCAATACTTGCATGATAGCTGTTATTGTATGCAAACTCTGCCAGGGGCAGGTGATCATCCCATGATCCCTTAAAATCGATCGTACATGCCCTCAACATATCCTCCAGGGTCTGAATAGTCCTCTCTGATTGACCATCTGTCTGAGGATGATAGGCGGTACTGAAACTCAATCGAGATCCCATAGACTCCTGAAACTAGGTCTAAAATCTGGAAGTAAACCGAGAATCTCTATCAGAAGTAAGACTCACTGGAGCCCCATGTAATCTAGCTATCTCGCTGACATACAGCTCCGCTAAGGCATCCACAGTATCTGTGCTCTTGATGGCAAGGAAGTGGGCACTCTTGGTCAATCTATCCACAATGACCCATATCGCGTC
This sequence comes from Firmiana major, assembly GCA_033439115.1. NCBI lineage: Eukaryota > Viridiplantae > Streptophyta > Magnoliopsida > Malvales > Malvaceae > Firmiana > Firmiana major. Next base: position 8,603,275 of record CM065912.1, read on the forward strand.
ACGACCTCTCCGGGTCCTCGGTAAACCCATAATAAAATCCATGGTGACATGCTCTCATTTCCATGTAGGTACAGGTAAGGGCTGTAGTAGTCCTCCGGGCTTTTGATGCTCAGCTTTCACTTGCTGGCATACTAAACACCTGGCCACATACTCTGCCACGTCTCGCTTCATACCACTCCACCAATACACCTTTCTCAAGTCTCGGTACATCTTAGTACTCCCTGGGTGAATGGTGTATCGCGAGCAGTGAGATTCTCTCAGTATCTGTCTCTTCATGGTATAATCGTCCGGTACACAAATCCGTCCTCTGAATCTCAACAATCCATTCTCACTGACTGTGAGATCCGACTGCGAACTCTGTTCAGCTTGGCTAACCATATCTATCAATCTCTGATCACTGCGCTGCCCAGTTCTAATCTGATCCATGATCCTGGGCTCTATTCGCAAGCTAGCCACAAATCCAGTCTCTATCTCTTTAACTCTGATCCGAAGTTCGGTAAACTGCTCCAGTAAATCCCATTCCCTGATCATCATAGCAGATATCATACTCTTCCTACTCAGGGCATCAGCAACTACATTCGCCTTGCCCGGATGATATAGGATCTCGCAGTCATAATCCTTAAGGAGTTCCATCCATCTCCTTTGTCTCATGTTTAACTGTCACGCCCCGAAAATGCAGAAAATATGGCTAATTTAAAACTTTTTACTCATTAATTCACAATTAAGAGTGCATTCCTGTGCAGTGTCATACATCATCATAATTATCATACCTCAGGATCTCATCGCTAGAAATTATATATCATACACATTACTTGATCTCAAGTTAATTAACCCTAATACATCCCATATAATGTTATACATCAAGTGTCTGCAATTACAATAATTGTCTGGGTACATGAAAAGATAAAATATACCTCAAATACAATATATATGGCCTGGAGCTCGAGTCCTCCACTAGCCACTACTCCGTACGTCGCAGGGGAAATCCTTTTTCACTTGAAGAACTCTGGGGGGGAAGAAAACAGGGTGAGCTTCTAAATCGCTCAGTAAAGGGGGTAAGGGACTCATTTCATAAACCAAAATACACATCACAAAATATTTATTTGTATGTGAAACTCATTTGAAAACCATAGCATGAAAGTACTAAAAACGATATTCTCATATCTCAAAACATGTGAAAACATGAAGTAAAAAGGCTCAGTCTAGAGCAATAACAAAGCATGTGAAAATAATGCGATGAACGCTTTCTCAAATACGTGATAAAATCACTATAATAATAATGCATGTGGCGCAGCCACTAAACACACGTGGCATAGCCACTGATTTAAATTCACACGTGGCACAGCCACAGAATAGGGTTTCACGTGGCAACGGCCACTAATTAGGGGTTCTCACATGGCAACGGCCACCAATAGGGTTTCTCACGTGGCAACGGCCACCAATAGGGTTTCTCACGTGGCAACGGCCACCAAATGGGGTTTCTCACATGGCAACGGCCACCAAATAGGGTATCACGTGGCAACGGCCACCAATAGGGCTTCTCACGTGGCAACGGCCACCAAATGGGGTATCACGTGGCAACGGCCACCAATGGGGTTTCTCACGTGGCAACGGCCACCAAATATACGTGGCATAGCCATAGAATGGGTTATTCTCACGTTACCAGAACGGAGAAGAAATCGGGCTTACATGCTACCAGAGCAATGCCCGGTGTGTACTCAAAATTACACACCTAAGTCTTATCACAAGACTGGCTTGCCTTCACGTAGAACTCATAATGGTTTTTCCCTCATAAAATTCATTTAAAAACCGTTTTGTACTCAACACAAAACGTAATAAAACAGAGTTCCAGCCGGCAAAGCACGCACACATTTCTCAAATCTCGATATTACCTTAACATAGAGCCCAATTCATTACTCACACAAATTCAACAGTTTATAAAGCAATTTCACACTCAGCTTATAAACGCATAAAAATAATGGGCTCCAACCGGCTATAAAACCGTGTGCAATTATTTCTTAACACAACACTCAACATGCTTGTTTTATAAACCACAAATCATGCTATAATAGTTTACAAATCACATACACAAATGGTTTAGATTTCCCTTACCTCTTTTCACCTCGTATAGTGCAATCGTTTCCCCCGTATCACGGACTAGCCTCGCATTCCACTCTGGAACTCCCGAGCTGTCCAAACGATGTTAAAACATCAATACCCAATTATCTCATCAACCTCAATTCTCAAAATCAAGCATAATTGCTCATAACACCTCAAATCTCTCAATTCTCGTAACTCTACCCCAAACTACACTCTCATTCCCAACATCTCAAGGTTCTACATTTCTCATGCCAATTATCTATGCTAATTCACCACATTGTCTAAATTTCCATTTATAGCTCAAAATTCCTAAATTGCTAAATATCGTTATCACTCCAACCACATTGCAATTTCATCAATCCCTAATCATTTTTCAGCTATTTCAACACAATGACAACCACCATTATCATCAAAATCATCTCAAATATCAACATCGAAGTTTAGAAATTACCCAAAGCTTGTGAGACGCACAACCCACGCCTCGATTCGATTCGCCCTTCGATTTCCAAGTATGTTGTTCTCCCTTTGATGAGGAACAACTTTTCTTCTTGCCACAACTTCTGATTTGGTCGAAAATGGGTGCTTTGGAGGAGTGAGAAAGCTAGGTTTCGGTGAAAATGGGGGTTGAAAGAGAGAGAAAGTGAGATTGCAGGAGAAAAACAGGGGTTCCTTATATAGGCTGAGGGTAGGAGATCGATCTGCCTCTTGATGAGATCGATATGCATTTGAATTTTTTGGGACGATTTGGGGCAATTTATGCCTAGGAGATCGATCTGTCGAGGGGTGAGATCGATCTCTTTATGGCTTTATGAGATCGATCTGCTCCTTGAGGAGATCGATCTTCTCCCAAACAGAATCATTTGGAGATCAATCTCTTCCTCATGAGATCGATCTTCTCTCAAACAGAATCATAAGGAGATCGATCCTCTTCCATTGGAGATCGATCTGCTCCTCAAATTCTTCCTTCCTTCTCATTTTTAACTCACCAGATCGATCTATCCTTCTCCCAGATCGATCTGCTCCTTAAATTCCTTCTTCCTTGTCATTTTTAACTCACCAGATCGATCTCTCCTTCTCCCAGATCGATCTGTCCTCATAGTTTCACATTTATTTTAACACTTAACATATAAATTTCCAATTATCATTCCCACAATTCACTTAGCTCAATAAATTACACTTCAAATTATTATTACATCAATAAAATATGTCTGAAATTCTCAGATCTCACATCCTCCCCACCTTAAAAGAATTTGGTCCTCCAAATTCAACTCAACTAGTTAAAGAGATGGGGGTATTTCTCCTTCATGAGACTCTCTAGTTCCCACGTTGCCTCTTCCCTTGAGTGATGTTTCCACAAAACTTTCACTAATGGGATGCCCTTGGTTCTCAGTACCTTCTCCTTTCTATCGAGAATCCGAACGGGTTCCTCAGTGTAGCTCATGTCCTCCTGTATGTCCATCTCATCATACTCTATAACATGAGAAGGGTCCGAGTGGCACTTCCTCAACATAGACACATGAAAAACGTTGTGTATTCCGGACATCTGTGGGGGTAATGCTAATCTGTAAGCTACCTCTCCCACTCTCTCAAGAATCTCGAATGGTCCTATGTATCGAGGACTCAATTTCCGTTTCTTCCCAAATCGCATAATACCCTTACTCGGTGATATTTTCAGAAATACTGCATCACCAACCTCAAACTCGAGTGGCCGTCTACGCACATCCGCGTAGCTTTTCTGTCTACTTTGTGCAGCCCGTAACCTCTCACATATGAGTTTCACACTCTGTACGGCTTGCTCAACAAGCTCAAGGGCATTTATCTTTCTGTCACCGACTTCTTCCCAAGCTACAGGGGATCTACGCCTCCTACCATATAGAGCCTCAAAAGGTGCCATTCCAATACTCGCATGATAGTTGTTATTGTATGCAAACTCTGCTAGGAGCAGGTGATCATCCTATGATCCCTTAAAATCCATCGTACACGCTCTCAACATATCCTCCAAGGTCTGAATAGTCCTCTCTGATTGACCATCTGTCTGAGGATGATGGGCGGTACTGAAACTCAATCGAGATCCCATGGACTCCTGAAACTGGGTCCAAAATCTGAAAGTAAATCGAGAATCTCTATCAGAAGTAATACTCACTGGAGCCCCATGTAATCTAGCTATCTCGCTGACATACAGCTCAGCTAAGGCATCCACAGTATCTGTGCTCTTGATGGCAAGGAAGTGGGCACTTTTGGTCAATCTATCCACTATAACCCATATAGCGTCATGACCTCTTCGGGTCCTCGGTAAACCCATAATAAAGTCCATAGTGACATGCTTCCATTTCCATGTAGGTACAGGTAAGGGCTGTAGTAGTCCTCCGGGCTTCCGATGCTCAGCTTTCACTTGCTGGCATACTAAACACCTGGCCACGTACTCTACCACATCTCGCTTCATACCACTCCACCAATACACCTTTCTCAAGTCTCGGTACATCTTAGTACTCCCTGGGTGCATGGTGTATCGCGAGCAGTGGGATTCTCTCAGTATCTGTCTCTTCAGGGTATCATCGTCCGGTACACAAATCCATCCTTTGAATCTCAACAATCCATCCTCACTGACTGTGAGATCCGACTGCAAACTCTGTTCAGCTTGGCTAACCATTTCTATCAATCTCTGATCACTGCGCTGCCCAGTTCTAATCTGATCCATGATCCTGGGCTCTATCCGCAGGCTAGCCAAAAATCCAGTCTCTACCTCTTTAACTCTGATCCGAAGTTCGACGAACTGCTCTAACAAATCTCATTCCCTGATCATCATAGCAGATATCATACTCTTCCTGCTCAGGGCATCAGCAACTACATTCGCCTTACCCGGATGATAAAGGATCTCGCAGTCATAATCCTTAAGGAGTTCCATCCATCTCCTTTGTCTCATGTTTAACTCTTTCTGATCAAAGAGATATCTCAAACTCTTATGATCAGTGAAGATCTGGAATCTTTCCCCATATAAGTAGTGTCACCAGATCTTCAAAGCAAATACCACAGCGGCTAACTCCAAATCATGCGTGGGGTAATTCCGCTCATGGTCCATCAGTTGTCGCGATCCATATGCGACCACTCTTCCATGCTGCATAAGCACGCACCCCAATCCTTGATGAGATGCACCACTATACACCGAAAATCCCTCTGATCCCTCCGGAATAGTTAACATAGGTGCCGCTGTCAACCTCCTCTTTAATTCTTGAAAACTGAGCTCACATAGGTCAGTCCATATAAATGGAGTCTCCTTGCGCGTGAGCTTAGTCAAAGGAGCGACAATCCTTGAAAATCCTTCCACAAATCTTCTGTAATACCCTGCCAAACCAAGGAAGCTTCGTACCTCAATAACTGTCCTCGGTCTCTCCCAATTAAGCACAGCCTCCACCTTGCTTGGGTCCACTGATACTCCTTCCTCTAAGACTATATGACCAAGGAAGGCTAACCGATCCAGCCAAGACTCACACTTACTAAGCTTTCCATATAATTGCTTATCTCGGAGTATCTGTAGTACTAACCACAAATGCTGTGCATGCTCCTCATACGACTGAGAGTATACCAGGATATCATCAATAAAGACTATCATAAATTTATCCAGATAGTCTCTGAACACCTCGTTCATCAATCTCATAAATGCTGCAGGGGCGTTCGTCAATCTAAAGGACATCACCAAAAATTCGTAATGGCCATACCTTGTCCTGAGGGCCGTCTTTGGAATATCTTCTTCCTTGATCCTCAATTGGTGATAGCCCGATCTCAAATCAATCTTAGAAAAGAATGATGCCCCTCTCAACTGATCAAGTAGATCATCAATCCTGGGTAGTGGGTATTTATTCTTCATCGTGGCTTTATTCAACAACCAATAGTCTACGCATAATCTGAGACTACCATCCTTCTTCTTAACAAATAGTACTGGCGCTCCCCACGGCGAAACACTGGGTCTAATAAACCCTTGATCCAATAACTCCTGTAGTTGTTTCTTCAATTCCTCAAGTTCCACTAATGCCATCCTGTAAGGAGGTTTAGAGATCGGCTGAGTATCTGGCACCAAATCAATGGTAAACTCAAGCTCTCTTTCTGGTGGTAAACCTGGCAATTCATCTGGGAAAACATCCAGAAATTCACACACCACAGGTATATCCTCAATCCTCGGATGTTCCCGCTCATTATCTGAGATGAGTGTCTCATAACCTTCATATGAACAATCATATTTAATATTCTCTAAAATAATATCAAAATTCTCAAATTACTTACTAGAAATCCACATAATCATTTCCTCAATATCTCAATCGTACACTGTAAGGTTCAGGTAGGGAGAAAGTTACAATCTTAGTGTAGCAGTCTAAACTCACTCGATTGGTCGCTAACCAATCCATTCCCAGAATTACATCAAACCCATGAATATTCAACAGGATTAGATCTGCTAACATCACTCTATCTCCCACCTTTATTTCACATCCTTTACAAATTAACTCAGTTCTCTGGGATTCACGCATAGGGGTATTTACATGTAGTATGTATTCTAGAGGTTCAAACTTCAAGTTTAATCTACATGCAAAATGCTCAGAAATAAACGAATGCGTGGATCCTGAATCAATCAACACATGAGCCTCATAATTACAGACAGAGAGTGTACCTCTTATAGTTTCTGCCGAAGTGTCTGCGGTCTCCTTATCCAAGGCAAACACACGTCCCTGTGCCACAGGTTTCTTCCCTTTCTCTGCCGCAGTGGCCCGTCTCCAGGGATCCACTCTCTGAGGCTGTTGTCTAGTGGGCTCCAAGACATGTGGTTTCTGAGGTTGAGGGCAATCCTTTACCATGTGACCTATGTCTCCACATCTAAAACATCCATGGACCGACCCAGTACAACTTCCCTCATGCATTCGACCACAATCTCTGCAAAACCTTGACTCAGGCCTGACATCTCGAGGGGTCTCTCTAATGTTAGGGTAACCTCTGGGTCTCTCTAATCTGCCCTTCTGCACCTCAATCCTTCCTCTTCTGAAGGAACCTCTCCGAGCCTCTGTTTGAAAAATCGCTAGCCTCTTGCCCTTATCTCTATTCACCGCTCTGAGCTCATTCTAGGATTGTACCATCTCAATTCCTCTTTCAATCTCTTGTGCTCGTCTCAGAGCATCTCCAAACTCCGTAATACATAGCCCTATCAATCTATCTCTGATGACGGGCTTCAACCCATACACAAACTTCTCTGTGTGGAGCTCTTCACTCTTGAAGGTCTCTGGGTCATATCTCAATAGCGCTGTGAATTGGCTCTCATAGTCATCCACAGACATGTCACCCTGTACCAAACTCAAAAACTCGGCCTGTTTCTTTCTCTAGGTGGCTCGTGGTACATATTGGGTCCTAAAGGCTGTCTGAAACTCTTTCAAACCAATCACATCATGGTGGGACATCAAAATACCCTGGGTAGTACCCCACCAATCTCGAGCTCTCCCCTTCAGCATATAGGCACTCATACTGACCCTCTCAGCATCGGTGCACCCCAGATAATCAAATATAATTTTCAACTTCGTCAACCACTCCTTAGCCTCTGTAGGATCCTTCTTTCCCCTAAATACGGGTGGATTCATCTTCAAAAAATCCTTCAGTCGGACCATACTTCTATCCTCAGGCTGAGTGACGGGAGGCGCTGGGGGTATGGGAGGTCCTTGTGGTGGTGTAGGGGTAGTATCCGAGGCATTAACTCCAAAGTGTTGAGTGAATAACGCTGCCATCTGCTCAAAACCTTGCCTCACATCGGTCTCAATCCGATTAAATCGAGTGTTAAGACTCTCTGGTTGTGGGACAAGTGGCGGAGGGGACTCTGCCTGCCTCCTCGAACGACCTCGTCGTCTACTCATTCTCTATCTCAACTCGTCTCCTGCGCGTACATATCAAAATCGATTGAAATCTCAATCCTCAATTTCAGTTCATGACCAGACTATTACAGACACTTGGGATGTATTCTATTTCACTTAACTAACACTGATAGTACTAGACACCCTAAGCTCTGATACCAAAAAAACTCTGTCACGCCCCAAAAATGCAGAAAATAGGGCTAATTTAAAACTTTTTACTCATTAATTCACAATTAAGAGTGCATTCCTGTGCAGTGTCATACATCATCATAATTATCATACCTCAGGATCTCATCGCTAGAAATTATATATCATACACATTACTTGATCTCAAGTTAATTAACCCTAATACATCCCATATAATGTTATACATCAAGTGTCTGCAATTACAATAATTGTCTGGGTACATGAAAAGATAAAATATACCTCAAATACAATATATATGGCCTGGAGCTCGAGTCCTCCACTAGCCACTACTCCGTACGTCGCAGGGGAAATCCTTTTTCACTTGAAGAACTCTGGAGGGAAAGAAAACAGGGTGAGCTTCTAAATCGCTCAGTAAGGGGGGGTAAGGGACTCATTTCATAAACCAAAATGCACATCACAAAATATTTATTTGTATGTGAAACTCATTTGAAAATCATAGCATGAAAGTACTCAAAACGATATTCTCATATCTCAAATCATGTGAAAACATGAAGTAAAAAGGCTCAGTCTAGAGCAATAACAAAGCATGTGAAAATAATGCGATGAACACTTTCTCAAATATGTGATAAAATCACTATAATAATAATGCATGTGGCGCAGCCACTAAACACACGTGGCATAGCCACTGATTTAAATTCACACGTGGCACAGCCACAGAATAGGGTTTCACGTGGCAACGACCACTAATTAGGGGTTCTCACGTGACAACGGCCACCAATAGGGTTTCTCACGTGGCAATGGCCACCAATAGGGTTTCTCACGTGGCAACGGCCACCAAATGGGGTTTCTCACGTGGCAACGGCCACCAAATAGGGTATCACATGGCAACGGCCACCAATAGGGTTTCTCACGTGGCAACGGCCACCAAATGGGGTATCACGTGGCAACGGCCACCAATGGGGTTTCTCACGTGGCAACGGCCACCAATGGGGTTTCTCACGTGGCAACGGCCACCAAATATACGTGGCATAGCCACAGAATGGGTTATTCTCACGTTACCAGAACGGAGAAGAAATCGGGCTTACATGCTACCAGAGCAATGCCCGGTGTGTACTCAAAATTACACACCTAAGTCTTATCACACAAGACTGGCTTGCCTTCACGTAGAACTCATAATGGTTTTTCCCTCATAAAACTCATTTGAAAACCGTTTTGTACTCAACACAAAATGTAATAAAATCGAGTTCCAACCGGCAAAGCACGCACACATTTCTCAAATCTCGATATTGCCTTAACGTAGAGCCCAATTCATTACTCACACAAATTCAACGGTTTATAAAGCAATTTCACACTCAGTTTATAAACACATAAAAATAATGGGCTCCAACCGGCTATAAAACCGTGTGCAATTATTTCTTAACACAACACTCAACATGCTTGTTTTATAAACCACAAATCATGCTATAATAGTTTACAACTCACATACACAAATGGTTTAGATTTCCCTTACCTGTTTGCACCTCGTATAGTGCAATCGTTTCCTCCGTATCACGGACTAGCCTCGCATTCCACTCTGGAACTCCTGAGCTGTCCAAACGATGTTAAAACATCAATACCCAATTATCTCATTAACCTCAATTCTCAAAATTGAGCATAATTGCTCATAACACCTCAAATCTCTCGGTTCTCGTAACTCTACCCCAAACTACACTCTCATTCCCAACATCTCAATGTTCTACATTTCTCATGCCAATTATCTATGCTAATTCACCACATTGTCTAAATTTCCATTTATAGCTCAAAATTCCTAAATTGCTAAATATCGTTATCACTCCAACCACATTGCAATTTCATCAATCCCTAATCATTTTTCAGCTATTTCAACATAATGACAACCACCATTATCATCGAAATCATCTCAAATATCAAAATCGAAGTTTAGAAATTACCCAAAGCTTGTGAGACGCACAACCCACGCCTCGATTCGATTCGCCCTTCGATTTCCAAGTATGTTGTTCTCCCTTTGATGAGGAACAACTTTCCTTCTTGCCACAACTTCTGATTTGGTCGGAAATTGGTGCTTTAGAGGAGTGAGAAAGCTAGGTTTCGATGAAAATGGGGGTTGGAAGAGAGAGAAAGTGAGATTGCAGGAGAAAAATAGGGGTTCTTTATATAGGCTGAGGGTAGGAGATCGATCTGCCTCTTGATGAGATCGATCTGCATTTGAATTTTTTGGGACGATTTGGGGCAATTTATGCCTAGGAGATCGATCTGTCGAGGGGTGAGATCGATCTCTTTATGGCTTTATGAGATCGATCTGCTCCTTGAGGAGATCGATCTTCTCCCAAACAGAATCATTTGGAGATCGATCTCTTCCTCATAAGATCGATCTTCTCTCAAACAGAATCATAAGGAGATCGATCCTCTTCCATTGGAGATCGATCTGCTCCTCAAATTCTTCCTTCCTTCTCATTTTTAACTCACCAGATCGATCTCTCCTTCTCCCAGATCGATCTGCTCCTTAAATTCCTTCTTCCTTGTCATTTTTAACTCACCAGATCGATCTCTCCTTCTCCCAGATCGATCTGTCCACATAGTTGCACATTTATTTTAACACTTAACATATAAATTTCCAATTATCATTCCCACAATTCACTTAGCTCAATAAATTACACTTCAAATTATTATTACATCAATAAAATATGTCTGAAATTCTCAGATCTCACATCCTCCCCACCTTAAAAGAATTTGGTCCTCCAAATTCAACTCAACTAGTTAAAGAGATGGGGGTATTTCTCCTTCATGAGACTCTCTAGTTCCCACGTTGCCTCTTCCCTTGAGTGATGTTTCCACAAAACTTTCACTAATGGGATGCTCTTGGTTCTCAGTACCTTCTCCTTTCTATCGAGAATCCGGACGGGTTCCTCAATGTAGCTCATGTCCTCCTGTATATTCATCTCATCATACTCTATAACATGAGAAGGGTCCGAGTGGTACCTCCTCAACATAGACACATGAAAAATGTTGTGTATTTCGGACATCTGTGGGGGTAATGCTAATCTGTAAGCTACCTCTCCCACTCTCTCAAGAATCTCGAATGGTCCTATGTATCGAGGACTCAATTTCCCTTTCTTCCCAAATCGCATAATACCCTTACTCGGTGATATTTTTAGAAATACTACATCACCAACCTCAAACTCGAGTGGCCGTCTACGCACATCCGCGTAGCTTTTCTGTCTACTTTGTGCAGCCCGTAACCTCTCACATATGAGTTTCACACTCTGTACGACTTGCTCAACAAGCTCGGGGGAATTTATCTTTCTGTCACCGACTTCTTCCCAAGCTACAGGGGATCTACACCTCCTACCATATAGAGCCTCAAAAGGTGCCATTCCAATACTTACATGATAGCTGTTATTGTATGCAAACTCTGCTAGGAGCAGGTGATCATCCCATGATCCCTTAAAATCCATCGTACACGCTCTCAACATATCCTCCAGGGTCTGAATAGTCCTCTCTGATTGACCATCTGTCTTAGGATGATAGGCGGTACTGAAACTCAATCGAGATCCCATGGACTCCTGAAACTGGGTCCAAAATCTGGAAGTAAATCGGGAATCTCTATCAGAAGTAATACTCACTGGAGCCCCATGTAATCTAGCTATCTCGCTGACATACAGCTCAGCTAATGCATCCACAGTATCTGTGCTCTTGATGGCAAGGAAGTGGGCACTTTTGGTCAATCTATCCACTATAACCCATATAGCGTCATGACCTCTTCGGGTCCTCGGTAAACCCATAATAAAGTCTATAGTGACATGCTCCCATTTCCATGTAGGTACAGGTAAGGGCTGTAGTAGTCCTCCGGGCTTCCGATGCTCAGCTTTCACTTGCTGGCATACTAAACACCTGGCCACGTACTCTGCCACGTCTCGCTTCATACCACTCCAACAATACACCTTTCTCAAGTCTCGGTACATCTTAGTACTCCCTGGGTGCATGGTGTATCGCGAGCAGTGGGATTCTCTCAGTATCTGTCTCTTCAGGGTATCATCATCCGGTACACAAATCCGTCCTCTGAATCTCAACAATCCATCCTCACTGACTGTGAGATCCGACTGCAAACTCTGTTCAGCTTGGCTAACCATTTCTATCAATCTCTGATCACTGCACTGACCAGTTCTAATCTAATCCATGATCCTGGGCTCTATCCGCAGGCTAGCCAAAAATCCAGTCTCTACCTCTTTAACTCTGATCCGAAGTTCGACGAACTGCTCTAACAAATCCCATTCCCTGATCATCATCGCAGATATCATACTCTTCCTGCTCAGGGCATCAGCAACTACATTCGCCTTACCCGGATGATAAAGGATCTCGCAGTCATAATCCTTAAGGAGTTCCATCCATCTCCTTTGTCTCATGTTTAACTCTTTCTGATCAAAGAGATATCTCAAACTCTTATGATCAGTGAAGATCTAGAATCTTTCCCCATATAAGTAGTATCGCCAGATCTTCAAAGCAAATACCACAACGGCTAACTCCAAATCATGCGTGGGGTAATTCCGTTCATGGTCTTTTAGTTGTCGCAATCCATATGCGACCACTCTTCCGTGCTGCATAAGCACCGACCCCAATCCTTGATGAGATGTACCACTATACACCGAAAATCCCCCTGATCCCTTCGGAATAGTTAACATAGGTGCCGCTGTCAACCTCCTCTTTAATTCTTGAAAACTGAGCTCACATAGGTCAGTCCATATAAATGGAGTCTCCTTGCGCGTGAGCTTAGTCAAAGGAGCGGCAATCCTTGAAAATCCTTCCACAAATCTTCTGTAATACCCTGCCAAACCAAGGAAGCTTCGTACCTCAGTAACTGTCCTCAGTCTCTCTCAATTAAGCACAGCCTCCACCTTGCTTGGGTCCACTGATACTCCTTCCTCTATGACTATATGACCAAGGAAGGCTATCCGATCCAGCCAAGACTCACACTTACTAAGCTTTCCATATAATTGCTTATCTCGGAGTATCTGTAGTACTAACCACAAATGCTGTGTATGCTCCTCATACGACTGAGAGTATACCAGGATATCATCAATAAAGACTATCACAAATTTATCCAGATAGTCTCTGAATACCTCGTTCATCAATCTCATAAATGCTGCAGGGGCGTTCGTCAATCCAAAGGACATCACCAGAAATTCGTAATGGCCATACTTTATCCTGAAGGCCGTCTTTGGAATATCTTCTTCCTTGATCCTCAATTGGTGATAGCTCGATCTCAAATCAATCTTAGAAAAGACTGATGCCCCTCTCAACTGATCAAGTAGATCATCAATCCTGGGTAGTGGGTATTTATTCTTCACCGTGGCTTTATTCAACAACCGATAGTCTACGCATAATCTGAGACTACCATCCTTCTTCTTAACAAATAGTACTGGCGCTCCCCACGGTGAAACACTGGGTCTAATAAACCCTTGATCCAATAACTCCTGTAGTTGTTTCTTCAATTCCTCAAGTTCCACTAATGCCATCCTGTAAGGAGGTTTAGAGATCGGCTGAGTATCTGGCACCAAATCAATGGTAAACTCCAGCTCTCTCTCTGGTGGTAAACCTGGCAATTCATCTGGGAAAACATCCAGAAATTCACACACCACAGGTATATCCTCAATCCTCGGATGTTCCCGCTCATCGTCTGAGATGAGTGTCTCATAACCTTCACATGAACAATCATATTTAATATTCTCCAAAATAATATCAAAATTCTCAAATTACTTACTAGAAATCCACATAATCATTTCCTCAATATCTCAATCGTACACTGTAAGGTTCAGGTAGGGAGAAAGTTACAATCTTAGTGTAGCAGTCTAAACTCACTCGATTGGTCGCCAACCAATCCATTCCCAGAATTACATCAAACCCATGAATATTCAACAGGATTAGATCTGCTAACATCACTCTATCTCCCCCCTTTATTTCACATCCTTTACAGATTAACTCAGTTCTCTAGGATTCACGCATAGGGGTATTTACATGTAGTATGTATTCTAGATGTTCAAACTTCAAGTTTAATCTACATGCAAAATGCTTAGAAATAAACGAATGCGTGGATCCTGAATCAATCAACACATGAGCCTCATAATTACAGACAGAGAGTGTACCTCTTATAGTTTCTGCCGAAGTGTCTGCGGTCTCCTTATCCAGGGCAAACACACGTCCCTGTGCCATAGGTTTCTTCCCTTTCTCTGCCGCAGTGGCCCGTCTCCGGGGATCCACTCTCTGAGGCTATTGTCTAGTGGGCTCCAAGACATGTGGTTTCTGAGGTTGAGGGCAATCCTTTACCATGTGACCCATGTCTCCACATCTAAAACATCCATGGATCGACCCAGTACAACTTCCCTCATGCATTCGACCACAATCTCTGCAAAATCTTGACTCAGGCCTGACATCTCGAGGGGTCTCTCTAATGTTAAGGTAACCTCTGGGTCTCTCTAATCTGCCCTTCTGCACCTCAATCCTTCCTCTTCTGAAGGAACCTCTCCGAGCCTCTGTTTGAAAAATCGCTGGCCTCTTGCCCTTATCTCTATTCACCGCTCTGAGCTCATTCTGGGATTGTACCATCTCAATTCCTCTTTCAATCTCTTGTGCTGGTCTCAGAGCATCTCCAAACTCCGTAATACATAGCCCTATCAATCTATCTCTGATGACGGGCTTCAACCCATACACAAACTTCTCTGTGCGGAGCTCTTCACTCTTGAAGGTCTCTGGGTCATATCTCAATAGCGCTGTGAATTGGCTCTCATAGTCATCCACAGACATGTCACCCTGTACCAAACTCAAAAATTGATACTCCTTCCTCTGAGACTATATGACCAAGGAAGGCTATCTGATCCAGCCAAGACTCACACTTACTAAGCTTTCCATATAATTGCTTATCTTGGAATATCTGAAGTACTAACCCCAAATGCTATGCATGCTCCTCATACGACTGAGAGTACACCAGGATATCATCAATAAAGACTATCACAAATTTATCTAGATAGTCTCTGAACACCTCGTTCATCAATCTCATAAATGCTGCAGGGGCGTTCGTCAATCCAAAGGACATCACCAGAAACTCGTAATGGCCATACCTTGTCCTGAAGGCCGTCTTTGGAATATCTTCTTCCTTGATCCTCAATTGGTGATAGCCCGATCTCAAATCAATCTTAGAAAAGACTGATGCCCCTCTCAGCTGATCAAGTAGATCATCGATCCTGGGCAATGGATATTTATTCTTCACCGTGGCTTTATTCAACAACCGGTAGTCTACACATAATCTGAGACTACCATCCTTCTTCTTAACAAGTAAAACCGGTGCTCCCCACGGTGAAACACTGGGCCTAATAAACCCTTGATCCAATAACTCCTGCAGTTGTTTCTTCAATTCCTCAAGTTCCACTAATGCCATCCTGTAGGGAGGTTTAGAGATCGGCTGAGTATCTGGTACCAAATCAATGGTAAACTCTAGCTCTCTCTCTGGTGGTAAACCTGGCAATTCATCTGGGAAAACATCCAAAAATTCACACACCACAGGTATATCCTCAATCCTCGGATGTTCCCGCTCATCATCTGAGATGAGTGTCTCATAACCTTCACATGAACAATCATATTTAATATTCTCCAAAATAATATCAAAATTCTCAAATTACTTACTAGATAGCAATCTAAGCTCACTCGATTGGCTGCCAACCAATCCATTCCCAAAATTACATCAAATCCATATATATTCAACATGATTAGATCTGCTAACATCCCTCTATCTCCCACCTTTATCTCACATCCTCTACAGATTAACTCAATTCTCTGGGATTCACGTATAGGGGTATTTACATGTAGTATATATTCTAGAGGTTCAAACTTCAAGTTTAATCTACATGCAAAATGCTCAGAAATAAACGAATGCGTGGATCCTGAATCAATCAACACATGAGCCTTATGATTACAGACAGAGAGTGTACCTCTTATAGTTTCTGCAGAAGTGTCAGCAGTCTCCTTATCTAGGGCAAACACACGTCCCTGTGCCACAGGTTTCTTCCCTTTCTCTGCCGCAGTGGCCCGTCTCCGGGGATCCACTCTCTGAGGCTATTGTCTAGTGGGCTCCAAGACATGTGGTTTCTGAGGTTGAGGGCAATCCTTTACCATGTGACCCATGTCTCCACATCTAAAACATCCATGGATCGACCCAGTACAACTTCCCTCATGCATTCGACCACAATCTCTGCAAAACCTTGACTCAGGCCTGACATCTCGAGGGGTCTCTCTAATGTTAAGGTAACCTCTGGGTCTCTCTAATCTGCCCTTCTGCACCTCAATCCTTCCTCTTCTGAAGGAACCTCTCTGAGCCTCTGTTTGGAAAATCGCTGGCCTCTTGCCCTTATCTCTATTCACCACTCTGAGCTCATTCTAGGATTGTACCATTTCAATTCCTCTTTCAATCTCTTGTGCTCGTCTCAGAGCATCTCCAAACTCGGTAATACATAGCCCTATCAATCTATCTCTGATGATGGGCTTCAATCCATACACAAATTTCTCTATGCAGAGCTCTTCATTCTTAAAGGTCTCTGGGTCATATCTCAATAGCGCTGTGAATTGGCTCTCATAGTCATCCACAGACATGTCACCCTGTACCAAACTAAAAAACTCGGCCTGTTTCTTTCTCTGGGCGGCTCGTGGTACATATTGGGTCCTAAAGGCTGTCTGAAACTCTTCCCAACTAATCACATCCTGGCGGGACATCAGAATACCCTGGGTAGTACCCCACCAATCTCGAGCTCTCCCTTTTAATACATAGATACTCATACTGACCCTCTCAGCATCGGTGCACCCCAGATAATCAAATATAATTCTCAACTCCGTCAGCCACTCCTCAGCCTCTGTAGGATCCTTCTTTCCCCTAAACGCGGGTGGATTCATCTTCAAAAAATCCTTCAGTCGGACCATACTTCTATCATCAGGCTGAGTGACGGGAGGTATTGGGGGTATGAGAGGTCCTTGTGGTGGTGTAGGAGTAGTACCCGAGGCATTAACTCCAAAGTGTTGCACGAATAACACTGCCATCTGCTCAAAACCTTGCCTCACATCGGTCTCAATCCGATTAAATCGAGAGTTAGGACTCTCTGGTTGTGGGACAGGTGGCGGAAGGGACTCTGCCTACCTCCTCGAACGACCTTGTCGTCCACTCATTCTCTATCTTAACTCGTCTCCTGCGCGTACATATCAAAATCGATTGAAATCCCAATCCTCAATTTCAGTTCATGACCAGACTATTGCAGACACTTGGGATGTATTCTATTTCACTTAACCGACACTGACAATACTAGATACCCTAAGCTCTGATACCAAGAAAACTCTGTCACTCCCCGAAAACGCGGAAAATAAGGCTAATTTAAAACTTTTTACTCATCAATTCTCAATTAAGAGTGTATTCCTGTGCAGTGTCATACATTATCATAATTATCGTACCTCAGGATCTCATCACTAGAAATTATATATCATATCAAATACATTAATCCATCTCAAGTTAATTAATCCTAATACATCCCATACAATGTTATACATCAAGTGTCTGCAATTACAGTAATTTTGGGTACATGAAAAGATAAAAGATACCTCAAAATACAATATATGTCCTGGAGCTCAAGTCCTCCACTAGCCACTACTCCGTACGTCACAGGAAAATCCTTTTCACTTGAAGAAATCTGGGGGGAAAGAAAACAGGGTGAGCTTCTAAATCGCTCAGTAAAGGGGGTAAGGGACTCATTTCATAAACCAAAATGCACATCACAAAATATTTATTTGTATGTGAAACTCATTAATCTCATTTGAAAACCATAGCATGAAAGTACTCAAAATGACATTCTCATGTCTCAAATCATGTGAAAACATGAATTAAAAAGGCTCAGCCTAGAGCAATAACAAAGCATGTGAAAATAATGCGATAAACGCTTTCTCAATGAACGTGATAAAATCACTGAAATAGTAATGCACGTGGCACAGCCACTAAACACATCAGTGGCTATGCCACTAAACACACGTGGCATAGCCACTGAGTTAAATTTACACGTGGCATAGCCACTAAACACACGTGGCATAGCCACTGAATAGGGTTTCACGTGGTAACGGCCACCAATTAGGGTTCTCATGTGGCAACGGCCACCAAATAAGGTTTCTCACGTGGCAACGGCCACCAAATAGGGTTTCTCACGTGGCAACGGCCACCAAATGAGGTTTCTCACATGGCAACGGCCACCAAATGGGGTTCTCACGTGGCAACGGCCACCAAAGTATACATGGCATAGCCACAGAATGGGTTATTCTCACGTTACCAGAACGGAGAAGAATCGGGCTTACAAGCTACCAGAACAATGCCCGGTGTGTACTCAGAATTACACACCTAAGTCTTAATCACATAAGACTAGTTTGCCTTCACGTAGAACTCATAGTGGTTTTTCTCTCATAAAACTCATTTGAAAACCATTTTGTACTCAACACAAAACATAATAAAACCGAGTTCCAACATGCAAAGCACGCACACATTTCTCAAATCTCGATATTGCCTTAACGTAGAGCCCAATTCATTACTCACACAAAATTCAACGGTTTATAAAGCAATTTCACACTCAACTTATAAACTCATAAAATAATGGGCTCCAACCGGCTATAAAAATCGTGTGCAATTGTATTACAACACAACACTCAACATGCTTGTTTTATAAATCAAAATTCATGCTATAGTAGTTCGCAAAACACATACACAAATGGTTTAGTTTCCCTTACCTCTTTACACCTCGTATAGTGCAATCGTTTCCCCCTTGACATGGACTAGTCCCGCATTCCACTCTGGAACTCCCGAGCTGTCCAAACGATGTTAAAACATCAATACTTAATTATCTCATCAACCTCAATTCTCAAAATCGAGCATAATTGCTCATAACACATCAAATCTCTTGATTCTCGTAACTCTACCCCAAACTACATTCTCATTCACCACATCTCAACGTTCTACATTTCTCATGCCAATTATCTATGCTAATTCACCACATTGTCTAAATTTCTATTTATAGCTCAAATTCTCAAAATTGCTAAATATCATTATCACTCCAACCACATTGCAATTTCATCAATCCCTAATCATTTCTCAGCTATTTCAACACAATGACAACAACCATTATCATCAAAATCATCTCAGATATCAAGATCGGGGTTTAGAAATTACCCAAAACTTGTGGAGAGCTTATCTCTTACCTCGATTCGATCCGTCTTTCGATTTCCAAGTATGTTGTTCTCCCTTTGATGAGGAACAACTTTCCTTCTTGCCACAACTTCTGATTTGGCCGAAAATGGGTGCTTTGGATGAGTGAGAAAGCTAGGTTTCGGTAAAAATGGGGGTTGGAAGAGAGAGAAAGTGAGATTGCATGAGAAAAACAGGGGTTCCTTATATAGGCTGAGGGCAGGAGATTGATCTGGCTCTTGATGAGATCGATCTGCATTTGAATTTTTGGGACGATTTGGGTAATTTTATGCCTAGGAGATCGATCTGTCGAGGGGTGAGATCGATCTCTTTATGGCTTTATGAGATCGATCTGCTCCTTGAGGAGATCGATCTTCTCCCAAACAGAATCATTTGGAGATCAATCTCTTCCTCATGAGATCGATCCTCTCTCAAACAGAATCATAAGGAGATCGATCCTCTTCCATTGGAGATCGATCTGCTCCTCAAATTCCTCCTTCCTCGTCATTTTTAACTCACCAGATCGATCTCTCCTTCTCCCAGATCGATCTGTCCTCATAACTTCACACTTATTTTAGACACTTAACATATAAATCTCCAATTATCATTCCCCAATTCACTTAGCTCAATAAATTACACTTCAAGTTCATATTACATAATTAAAAATATATCTAAAATTCTCAGATCTCACATTTGCCTAGTTCCATTCGACAATTTCTGGGCATTCCATGAGGGATGATCGATCTCTCCTTCATATGAGATCGATCTCTCATCCCCTGCACCCTCATTTTTGGCAGTTTTCTACAGATTTTCACCTATACACTCATCCAAATTTACTGCATACCTCAATTTGCATTTCGTGCACACTTTACACACAATGGCATCCATTTCGCATAGTTCATAGTTAATGAAATATGTGCACACAACTTACAATCATGGATGTTTCGTTAAATTTCCAAAATCCTTACATCCTCCTATCATTTATACTCATGTACAATACTTACACATACATCATAGCTTCATATAAACAAATACATGAAAAATTACGGGTATTACATTTCTCCCTTCCTTAGAGAATTTAGTCCTCTAAATTAAACCAAGTCTATTCCCCAAAAAGTTGGGGATATTTCTCCTTTATTAGATCCTCTAACTCTCATATGGCTTCCTCTGATGTATGGTGCTGCCACATGACTTTAACCAATGAAATCGACTTGTTTTGCAACACCTTCTCTTTTCTGTCCAATATTCAAATCGATTTCTCCACATACAACATATCCTCCTTGAGCTCCAACGGCTCATAGCTAATTACATGTGTTGGATCCGGGTAGTACTTTCGAAGCATAGAAGGAAGACATTATGGACCTCTACTAGCTCAGGTGGTAAGGCTAGCCTATATGCTCTATCTCTCACTCTATCCAAAATCTTAAAGGGACCAATGTAACGAGGACTTAGTTTTCCTTTCTTCCCGAACCTCGTTATTCCCTTAGAAGGAGATACTCTCAAAAATACAAACTCACCCATATCAAACTCAAGTGGTCTCCGTCCCTTGTCAGCATAGCTCTTTTGTTGACTTTGAGCTCTTCGCAGCCTCTCGCATATTATTTGAACATCCTCGAAGGCTTGTTTAACCAAATTGGGAGCAAGTAACTGTCTGTCACCAACTTCTTCCTAACCAATGGGTAATCGGCATCTACGACCATATAGTGCCTCATAAGGGGCCATACCAATACTTGAGTGATAACTGTTTTTATAGGTGAATTAGATCAATGGCAAGTGATCATCCTATGAGCCTCTAAAATCCAGTACACACGCTCTCATCATATCCTCCAGGGTTTGTATAGTCCTCTCTAACTGACCATCTATCTGAGGATGAAAAGCGGTGCAAAAGCTCAATTAGGTCCCCATCGCTTCCTGAAAATGTCCCCAAAAATGGGAAATGAAGTGGGCATCCCTATCAAAAACAACACTCACTGGGACTCCATGCAATTTCACTATCTCTTGTACATACAAGTCCGTCAGTGCACTCAATGTATCTGTAGATCTCATGGCTAAAAAGTGTGCCGATTTCGTTAATCAATCTACTATAACCCATATAGCATCATGGTTCTTACGGGTTCTCAAAAAATCCATCACAAAATCTATGGTGACATGCTCCCACTTCCATGTCGGTATCGGTAGAGGTTGCAATAATCCTCTAAGTTTCTAATGCTCAACCTTTACCTGCTGACAGATGAGACATCTAGCAACATACTCAGCTATGTCTCTTTTCATTCCAAACCACCAATATACCTTCCGGAGATTCTGATACATTTTACTATTCCTCGGGTGTACTGTATATCTCGATGAGTGAGCCTCTGATAAGATCAACTTCCTCAGCTTTGCATCCTTAGGAACACATATTCTATCTCTGAACCTTAGTGCTCCATCTGAACTCAATACAAAATCTGTGCCCTCACCTTTCTGAATTTGGCTAATTACATCAATACACCATTGATCAATTTACTGAGCTTGTCAAATTCTCTCAATCAACTCCAGTTCTAATCTCAAACTAGCTATAATCCCATGAGTACTAATCTCAAGTGAGGCCACATCTAAACTAAGGTTCATGAATTGCTCCAATAACACGTGTTCTCTAATCATCATGTATGATACCAACCCGAGACTCTTTCTGCTCAATGCATCTGCGGCCACTTTTGCCTTTCCTGGGTGGTACAAAATCTCACAATCATAGTCTTTGAGGAGCTCTAACCACCTTTTCTGTCTCATATTTAACTCCTTCTATGAGAATAGATACTTCAGACTCTTGTGGTTTATGAAAATCTGAAATCTCTCACCATACAAGTAGTGGCGCCATATCTTCAATGCAAATACTACGGTCGCCAACTCTAAATCATGAGTGGGGTAGTTCTTCTCATGATCTTTCAGCTATCTAGATCAATAAGCTACTACCCTTACATTCTGCATCAAGACACAGCCTAGTCCTTGATGTGAAGCATTTGTATACGCAGAGTAGTTCCCTGAGCTATTAGGGATGATAAGAACTGGCGCGGTGGTTAATCAGTGCCTAAGTTCCTAAAAACTCCACTCACAAGCTTCATCCCATATAAACTCCACATTCTTCCTCATAAGACGTGTCAACGGAGCAACCAATCTAGAGAAACCCTCTACAAATCTCCTGTAGTAACCTGCCAAATCCAAAAAACTTCTTATCTCTGTGACTGTCCTGGGCTGTTCCCACTGAACAATAGCATCAATCTTGGATGGATCCATTGACACCCCATCCTTCGATACAACATAGCCTAGAAAGGAAATCTGCTCTAGCCAAAAGTCACATTTACTAAGTTTGGCATACAACTTTCTCTCTCGAAGGGTTTGCAAAACAATCCTTAAGTGCTGTTGATGATCTTCCCTGGACCTTGAATACACCAATATATCATCAATGAAATTGATCACGAACTGGTCCAGGTATGGCTTGAATACTTCATTCATTAGAGCCATAAAAGCTGCTGGCACATTCGTCAACCCGAAAGGCATCACCAGGAATTCGTAATGGCCATAGCGGATGCGGAAAGCTGTCTTAGGCACATCTTCCTTTCAGATCTTCAGTTGATGGTACCCAGATCTCAGATCTATCTTGGAAAGGATATGTGCTCCCCGAAACTGATCCAATAGATCACGATGCGCGGCAAGGGGTACTTATTCTTGATGGTAGCCTTGTTCAACATCCGATAATCGATACACAACCTAAGGCTTCCATCTCTTTTCTTCACAAACAATACCGGAGCTCCCCATGGAGAGACGCTCGATCTTATAAACCCCTTATCTAGCATATCTTGCAACTGCTTCCTTAATTCCTCTAGCTCAACTGGAGCCATCCTATATGGTGACTTGGAGATTGGCTCTATTTCAGGTGTCAAATCTATACCAAATTCGATTTCCCTATCCGGTGGCAATCCTTGTAAGTCGTCTGGAAAGACATCAGGAAATTCTCTAACCACGGGAATGTCATCCATATCTGGATATGTTTTGTTCAAATCCACCACATAAGCAATGAAACCTTCAAAACAACATTCATGTCATTTTATACCAATATACTTTACTTCTCACAAAATTCAAGATTTCATTTCTTCTCTAAAATCTTACAACACATTCTTCGGGTAGAGAAAATGTAATGGACTTAGAATGACAGTCTAAGACAGCTTGATTGGTAGCTAACCAATCCATTCCCAAGATTACATCAATGTCATACATATTCAACAAAATCAGATTGGCTGTCATACACTTATCTCCTACCTTCACCTTACAACCTTTATACACTTGTTCAGCTAATTGACTAACTCTCATTGGGGTACTTATTAATAAAGTCTCATTTAAGTATGTGGGTTCTACAAAATCAATTAACCTTGATACACATGCAGGTGATATGAAAGAATGCGTAGCACCAGAATCAAACAAAGCTATAACTTCCAAATTGAATATCAAAATTGTACATTTTATCACCTCAGAAGAGGTATCTGCTTATGCATGGTCTATCGCATACACCCTGCCTTGACCCACAACTTGCTTTCCTTTTTCTTCAGCCGTGGCTCTCTTCCTTGCAGGAGGTGTAACTGTAGGAACTCTCTCTAGCTCATTACCCCTCTGTGGGACTACCTCAACTGCTTCTGGGCAATCTCTTGCATAGTGCCCAAACTTACCACATCCGAAGCATCATGTACCCTGAAGATGACAGGGCCTACCGCCATGATATCGACCGTATACTCTACACTGATCAGTAGTCGGTCAAAGTCCACCAATCACTATACCCCTAGCTGGTGTCTGAGTCGGAGGCGTAAAAGGTCTAGCAGCCTTCTTTTGTGACTCATCTGCCTCTCTCCAACGCTTACTCATAATTTTTTGTCCAAATCTGGCACTCTTGCTATCTCCCAATTTTCTCGAACCCTAACTGAACTAAAAAATTTGCAGGTCATAGTCCTGCTCACACAACTGGGCCTGTCGCACTGCCTTTCTATATGTAGCAACATCGAACAAGGCCAACTTAGCTTGAATCGAAAGCCTTAGTCCATCCACAAATCTACGGACCCTGATAGCTTCACTCTTGATAGAGTCCAGATCATATCAGCCTAATGAGGTGAATCGTGACTCGTACTCATCAATTGTTCGATTCCCTTGAGTCAGATTTAGAAATTTCATCTATAACCTATGTCGAGCGGTATCTGGGATGTATTGCTCTCTGAAAGCACTCAAAAACATATCCCATGTGATTACCACACCCTGAGCTCTCAACATAGGCCTGGTGGACTTCCACCAGTGCTCTACTTCGCCTCTCAAAACAATGGCCACAAGCATTACTCTCTCTGTAGCTGTACATCTACAGAAGTCAAACAACTTCTCCATCTAACTGATCCAGTCCTCGGCCATTGCCCGATCCTTGACCCCACTAAAAGAATGAGGCTTGAAATCCATGAAATGCCTCAACCTCTCCATATCACAGTCATATCCATACCCCAAATCATCATCATCATACTGCTGTGGGGCTACTGGAGGAGGTATTGATCGAATATGGGGATCTCATAGCCTAACTAGTTCAGGTTGTGCAGGTGCAACATCCTCAGGTTTAGGTGCAGCTACTGGAGGATTCGGTGCAGCCTGTCCCGCTGTACCAAGTGTACCCTCAAACCTAGCCATTATCTGACCCATCATGGTCATCATCGTGCGCATGTCTTCCTCTAATCGGGCTATCCGAGGATCGAAAGCCTCTATCTGTTCCTAGGGCTCATGACTAGAGGACGATCTACTGTGCCTCTCAATCTTGTCATTCCACCCTTGAGCTCTCGAGCTCTCTCCCCTCTTGCGGTGTCTCTCAAGCATATCACACAAGCCCGATAACTTCCTGCATTTATAACAAACTTTTAATTTACTACCAGCTCTGTATACACATTTATATCTAAATATCGCACAGTAACTTGGGGATGTATGTTTTTTAGTCTTAAACATCGACTCACATCAGACCAACCCAGCTCTGATACCAAATCTGTCACACCCCACTACCGGGTGCCCATTTATCCATACGTACACTACTACGGTTGGGTTGTGAGTCAATTTATTTACTAAATTCCACGCATTTATAGCGAAAAATTTTAAAACTTTAGTTCACACTCCCAGGCATGTGTAGATATACAAAATCAATTGTATAATATAATGTTTTTACACAACATCCCCATACGACTATTTACATTTTCGATTTAGGACTGTGCGATACATTATAATAGATACAAAATATTAATATGTATACAAATCTTTATACCTTTGCAACTGGTGAGAGCTGTCCAATACAAAAAGGGATCTCGAGACCACCGCATTGTCCTACTTATCAGTATTTGGAGGGGAAAAATAGTGGGATGAGCAAACCACAGCTCAGTAAGGAAATAGATGCTAACAGGTAGATATTGTACTATCTACATAGCTCATGCATGCATAAACAAAACCATGTTTCAATGTAAATGGAAATATTACTAGAAAATGCATTTAAACATTACTTCTCACATAAGCATTTTCATGAAAACAAGTATACGATATTCCCATTTGAAAACATGTCATAAACAGTGCTATCATAGCTCGAGCATTCAAATCAAGAGATTTATCAAACCATTTCTTTTCGTCAAATCTCTTTCTTTTCTGAGTTTCTCAATTTCTCTTATCTCTGAGACAGGCATAGAATTCTCGGCAATCTAATATCCACAACATATGGCCATAGTCAGTGATCCCAAGCCTCACTGATCAGGTGTGCACAGGGCATCACTTCGCCTGAAGGGGGATGGGTCAGTCCTACCCTCCGACTCATCTCAATCAACCTCATCTCCTTATATCACATATACTCACGGTGTAAGGTACGCCATGTGTCATTTACGCGATACTCGTACTCACATGCACCCAGCACGATACATAGTATATCAACGGACAACTACACAGTTCAACGTACGACCGTAGACCCAGTCCATCTAACAATTCCAATGGACTTTTCATCCTAAACCACGTCTCATATACCAGGCGAGCAATTAGCGTGACACATAGTCATCGCAAGGCTCCAACGCGGTATCTCTCAATGCGAGCAACAACTTCTAGCATTGTATCGTCTCAACTCAGTAAAAACTGGTGCAAGCAATGCTCCAGCACCTTTCTCAAATCCATCATGCGAGACGAAACTCCAGCACAACATATCAAATAATAGAAACATGTGCGAGCTAAAACTCCAGCACATTATCATTATAAAACCACGTGTGAGTCACGCTCCAGCACGGTTTATCAAAACATGTAGACATATGCGAGTGAAACTCCAGCATCGTCAAAATCATTAAAATAGGTGTGAGCTAGAACTCCAACACCGATTCACATCTCAAATCTGATAGGTGGTTATTTTCTCTTTTAAAAGACTCATAACAGGTTTATTTACGTAGCATGTCGTCCCATGCTAAACATGTAAAACTAATCAACCTATCCATCATCATTTCTCAATCTCATAATCAATACATAGTTGAGAAAACATCGAAAACATGCATATCATGTTATTTCCTTACCACATCCCATTTTCACAATATATATGATACATTTCATGCTTTCATATTAATTCTCATAGCTCAATAGCTAAACATGTTATTTCTAGTGTCATAACTACTCAAATCACAGTAAAATACATACAAATACCTTTATCGCTAACATACAATCCCTTACCTCGAATCGCGCTCGTATTTCCTTCTTCTCGTTTGCTCCGTTCGCGATCCGAGTTATTCGTGTTCCATCTATTTCAATCTACACGAGTAAATCATTAAGTTATTTTTCTTTTCCTCTACTAAACATACACATTGTCTTCTATATATCTATTCATACTTCCCATTTGTACTCACTATATCTCATCCTAAGTTTTCCATCACTTTCCCATGGATTCCTTCCTTACAAATCTCCCTTAACATTACTCACTGATCACTACAATCATCATTCATATCCATATTTTACGTATAATCCAACTCACGAATGTCTAGAAACCCATATTCAAAGCTTGAAGGTTGAAGAGCTTACCTTTTTACTTAGTCAAACTTGTGGTAGCCACAACTCCTTCTCTTGGTCACACCAATGTGTGATTTTCGGGTATGTTGTTCTCCTTGCTTCAAGGAACAACTTTCTTTTCTTGAGCTTCTTCTGATTCTAGCTGGAATGTAGTAATTTATAGAGTGAGAAAGCTTGGATCTTTGAGAGAAAATGGCAGGAGCGGGTTTGGTGGGAGGGAAATCTAATTTTTAATCCAAATCCTGTGCCCTTTTTATAGATGCAGACACATGAGATCGATCTTGTCCCTTGTGGAGATCCATCTCTGCATGGTTTGGTAGTTCTTTCACCTAACGCAATCTACTACCAGATCGATCTGCCTTCATAATGAGATTGATCTGTTGCAAGCAATTTTCTTCTTGGAGATTGATCTACCTCTTATAGGAGATCAATCTTCTCCTTACAGAACCTTAATGAGATCGATCTGTTCTTTAAAGAATATCGATCTCTTCTTGGCCGAGACTTAAGGAGATCGATCTGTTGCCTTGTAAGAGATCGATTCCTTCCAAGCAGAGACTTAAGGAGACCGATCTGTCTTCCCATGAGATCGATCTGCCTAGTTCCGTTCGACAATTTTTGGGCATTTCATGAGGGGTGATCGATCTCTCCTTCATATGAGATCGATCTCTCATCCCCTACACCCTCATTTTCTGCAGTTTTTTGCAGATTTTCACCTATACACTCATCCAAATTTGCTGCATACCTCAATTTACATTTCGTGCACACTTTACACACAATGGCATCCATTTCACATAGTTCATAGTTAATAAAACATGTGCACACAACTTAGAACCATGAATGTTTCATTAAATTTCCAAAATTCTTACATCCTCCTATCATTTATAGTCATGTACAATACATACACATATATCATAGCTTCATATAAACAAATACATGAAAAATTACAGGTATCACAGATTTCTTCTTTGAATTATGTCTATCAAAACAAAACATAATTAAAGACTAGTTTAGATGAACGGTAAGATTGAAAAAGGGAAAATAACCATTAAGTAAAAAGAATTTTAACAAAATAATAAAATATTTAAAAGAAATGGTGAAATAATAATTTCACCCTTCAAAAATTTTTTCTCTAACCCCACCGCACCGAATGATAAAGTAATTAGATTGACTCCGATGAGATTATAAAAAGAAAAATAATCATTAAAGATGTATATTTTTTAATGAAATAATATAAATAAATTTAAAAGTAAAAGTAACAAAGTAATTGCTCCATCTAACATTCTGTCTTGATCTGTTTGAAACTCATCACATTGAGAGTAGGGATGTCAACGGGGCGGGTACCCGCTAATTTTGAGGTACCCGAACCCGAACCCGATTAACAATTATAAAACCCGAACCCGATTAAAACCCGATTATTTTTTTAAGATACTACCCGAATCCTACCCGAATAAATTTTATACTACCCGTTAATTACCCGAACCCGATTAATTACCCGATTATTCAACCCATAATTTGACAACCCGTTTAGTAACCCGAACCCGAAACCCGAACCCGAAACCCGAAAAAAGTAATCTAATTTTGTATAAATCAAAAATAAAAATTAAACAACAATATACATATTCTATCATAATTAAACAAATTTTAATAATTTAACAAACCACTTGAAACCATAGCAAATAAACAAATCATAAAAACATATTTATGAAACTACAAACAAACATAATTTAAGTAAAAATTAAAAAACATATTTAAAGTTTATTGGAATCATGATAAATCTTCATTCTTCATCATTATTAAAAATATCACTTGAATCCTTAGTTATAGATGCTCCTACAAACAAAATAAATAAAATATTAGTCTTGAACTAAAATATAATAATAGACTACTTTTGAAAAAGAAACAAATAAAATAAAAAGAGTTATAACAAATAAATTATTTACCTCCTACGTCACTCCTTAACCAATTTTGGCAACACATCAATGCCTCCAAAGTGTTCGGATTAAACCTTCTTCGATGACTACTCACTAGGGATGTAAACGGGGCGGGTACCCGTTAATTTTGGACTACCTGACCCCGAACCCTATAATTATCCGATTAATTTTTGAAACAATTACCCGAACTCTACCCTAATAAATTTTGCACTATCCGTTAAATACCCGAACCCGTGTAATTACTCGATTATTCAATTTATATTTTGACAACCCGTTTAATAACCCGAACCCGAAACAAGACTATGAAAAAAATTATTCTAACATCAAAAATCAAAAACATAAAATTAAATAAAAACATACATGTTCCATCATAATTAAACAAATTTTAATAGTTCAACAAGTAACTTGAAACCATTATGAGTGCATAATATATACCATAGTATTTCTAATTTGATACATTTGATTTCTTATGAAGTTATGATATATTTATGTAATGTAAATTAATTTAATCAATGATAATAATATTAAATGATTAAAAAGATGTAGACCTTAAATTGATAATTAATATTTTCATTACAATTTGTATCATATACATATACTATAGTATCATATATGTAAAATGATCATATATTATAATATCATATATTATAATTATACTATAATATCATATACTATAATATGAAGTTATCAATTTATCATATACTTAAAATTTTAATTTGAATCATTGATTTTTTTGAGTAAACAATGTTTTATTATAATTAATAATTTCAATTTTAAATACAATTTGTATCATATACATGTACTATATTAGTATCATATATAATACATGTAAATGGTCAATTTGCAAGAATTACATCTTAATTAAATTTGAAATTTTTATCATTTTAATTTCAGTAGTTTATATTTAAAATTTAAATACTTATTATCTTAAACATAATTTACTAATTTAATTTCATAATTATTTTATTATAATGTTTCATTAATTTTTTAACTAAAAAATGTTTTACTATAATTGATAATTTCAATTTTAAGTATAATTTATATCATATACAAATACTATATTAGTGTGTGTGTGTGTATATATATATATATATATATATATATATATATATATATATATATATATATGATTTCAATTTCAATTTCAATTTCAATTCAGTACCTCGTATTTAAAATTTTAAGACATATTATCTTAAGCATAATTAACTCAATTTAATTTCACAATTATTTATTTTATTATTATTTTTTATTAATTTTTTTAGTCAACAATGTTTTATTAAAATTAAAAATTACAATTTTAAATACAATTTGTATCATATAAATATACTATAAATTGATATCATATATGCAAATGACTAATCATTAATGTGTAAGAATTGCATTTTAACTAATTATGAATTTTTTTAAATATAATTTTAGTACATTATATTTAAAATTTTAAAACTTATTATTTTAAGTATAATCAATTATTTTAATTTCATAATTATTTTTATTATGCTAATTACTAATTTTTTTTAGACACATAATTTTATTGTATAAATATTTTTTAAAACACATTATGTCAAATATAAGTTATGATTTACTTGACAAGTTCATTGTATAAAGTTTAAAAGATAAATGTTCAAATCCCCACAACCTTAAAAATTATATTTTGTAAGTAAAAAATAAACGGGTTCGGGTACCGGGTTCGGGTACCCGAACCCGATTAATAACCCGATTACATTAATCGGGTTCGGGTACCGGGTATCCGAGGGGTACTACCCGAACCCTACCCGAACCCGTCACGGGTAGTGAAATTACTACCCGAACCCGATTAAAACCCGTTTATCGATACCCGAATCCGACTTAAACGGGGCGGGTAGTACCGGGTACCCGTTTACACACTACCCATTTACATCCCTAATTGAGAGTATGATGAATTTTAAACAACCCCTAATTTTCTGTTTGGATTTCATTACATTTTCGACGCAAAGAGGCAAAGTAAAATCTTTTAATAAAAAATAAAAAATAAAAAATAAAATTATAAATTTTTCATTCTTTTTAATATTTTTATTATTATTTTATATAAATTATATTTACCCGATCATCATTTTATAATTTTCAATGTTATCCAACCATTCCCACCGTCCATAAATCAATTGAAAAACGCACCTGCAGGCTTGCTCACAATAAAATATTAAAGGAGAAAAGATTAAACAAAGGAAAAATCACAAACACTTGAAAAACGTGGCTTTCGGCTTTTTCTTACTGTAATTGGGACTTTCCGGGAAATGTATTATGCCCAGAGATGTTGTCCACAAATCAAAGGAGCAAATAAAAAATATCTATCGATATATATATATATATATATGTAAAAAAAAATGAAAAGGCCGATGGGTCAGAGTCAATCACCTTGGCATTGCTTCTTATGTGATAAACATTGTTATATACATATATATATATATATATATATATATATATATATATATACATGTGTAAAAAAAAATGAAAAGGCCGATGGGTCAGAGTCAATCACCTTGGCATTGCTTCTTATGTGATAAACATTGTGCGGTAACCCTTCCTAGTGCACTTCCCCACCTAATAAATTACAGCGCACTGTCTAGTCAGCTAAAAATCCTAAATCCAAATCTTATCCTTTCAATTCCTTCTCTTCAACTAACCGCGGCGACCCATCGCATCACATATAAATTAAGTACAATTAAAGGAAGGGAATGCTCCTTCTCTCTCTCTCATTTTTAAGCTTCATTTTCTCCCCTCCCATGGGTTCCCTTGCTCAGTTTCTTCTCTTTTTTGCTTGCCTTTCCTTGCTGAATAACACATTTCTTGTTCTAAGTTTTTACTCAAATTCTGTTTTATTTACTGTTACAAAAGATACTGCAACTCTCCAGTATGTTGCCATGATTTCTCATGGCACTCCATTGGAACACACCAACCTTGTGGTTGATCTTGGCGGTCCTTTTGTTTGGATGGATTGCAATTCAGGGCACGTCTCATTATCGAACAGGTTTATCTCAAGCTGCTCAGTCAACTGCTCAAGAGCAAAATTTCATGATCTTGGAAGCAGGAAGACTGGGGTTAGTGGTTGCCTCTTCAACACCAATTGTAATGTGTTTCCGTACAATGGTATAACAGAATTGACCGCAGTGGGGAGACTAGTGGAGGATGTCATAGCCGTTGATTCTGTTGACCCGTTAGAGGTAGGCCAAATCACAACCGTTAATCACTTTCTCTTTTCTTGTGCCCCGGCTTCTCATTTACAAGGCTTGGCTAGTATTACCAAGGGAATCTTAGGCTTAGGGAAAGCTTCAATTTCACTACCATCACAGCTCAGTTCTTCAATTGGGCACTCTCAAAAGTTTATTCTTTGCTTATCATCATCAAACGGTGTCGTATCAACCGGTAATGGACGCCCCATTTTCGGCACCAAAATAACTAGGTCACTAATATTCACGCCCCTCATCACCAAGCAACATGACTACTTCATTAATGTTCAATCCATCAAGATCAATGGAAGGAGGTTAGTGGTGGATAAATCGATGTTATTAGGGGATGAAAAAGGCAGAATAGGGACAAAGTTAAGCACAATGGTGCCGTATACCACAATGGAGAGCTCAATTTATGCAATATTTTCTAAAGCTTATGTTAAGGCTGCCACTTTCATGAATATTACTAGGGTGGCAGCTGTGGCTCCATTTGGGCTCTGCTTTAGCTCTAAAGGGGTTGGAAACTCAATGCTTGGGCCTTTGGTGCCTGAAATTGATCTAATTTTGCAAAGTGAGATGGTGAAGTGGAGAATTCATGGGAGAAATTCAATGGTGAAAGCAAGCGAAGAGGTTATGTGCTTGGGATTGGTGGATGGAGGCTTGGAACAGAGTAGCCCGATTGTAATAGGAGGGCTTCAATTGGAAGATAACCTTTTGGAGTTTGATCTTGGGAGTTCCATGCTAGGATTTAGCTCCTCTTTGTTGTTGAAGGAAACAACTTGTTCTACCTTATTACAGGATTTCAAGCTGAAGCAGTTTATCTGAATTTTTTTTTTCTTTTAAGGTTTTTTTTTTCGCCTTTCCTTTTTGACTTTGTAGAGGCCAGCATGATGATGGATGCAATTTGTAGAGCATCAATACTATTAATGAGAAGAATGTGCTATTACTTAGAATTTTAGATTTTTGTTCAAATTCTTGTTATATGCATAAATAAAATACTATACTAATTGATCAAATCATGGATGTATTGGATTTTAAATTAAGTGCAAAAGCATGGAGATCATTGTAGATAAAAATTCAAGCTCAGAAATGGATGTGAATTGAAGGCTCGGAGCGTCATGAATAAAGTAAATTCGGTTGCTTTAAACACCTCATTAAATATATAATTTCCTATGAAACATTCTTTTGTAAACAATAAACAATTTTTTAATGAAAGCATGTTTATCACCTAATCCAAATAATAAGAGTTAAATGTAAGTTTAATCCAAAATCAATATGTGAAAAATAAAACACCAAATAAATTAAACAAATAATTGGCACTCTTGTTTGAGCATATATAGTTGAAAACATTAGCAAATTTACTGAAGTCATGGCAAGGCTAATCTTCATTTTCTAGTTCTTTTTGAGGTACTTCCTAATGGACAAATATCATGTGCTAGAAGTGAGGATCAGAGCTTACCATATAGTTACAGTCAAACTTTAATAACCAAATCAAAGGCTATAAGTTTAAGGCTTACATAGCTACTACATCATGTCATGGTCCACACACGAAGTGTTCAGTGGAAGGAGTCTTTATTCATGCTTCAACATTTCTCAAGTACACTTAGGGAATATGAATTACACAAACAACCTGCTCGTAGAATTGGAGCATTGAGAGTGTGATGTACAGAGCCTATTGTGCGGACAGGCACACATATTAGTTGTTTTACTGCAAATGGAGATCTTGTGCCAAGTCAAAGTCCTTGGTAGCCAGGACTCTAGAGTTCCTAGAATTAGAGAGTCCTTAGGGATTTAAACTATTGTAGATAGAGTTTTATGTATTTCAAATACTTGTAAATAGGTTTAAAAGAGTCCAGCCGTGTAAGGGGACTTCATCATAAAAAGAAGGCCTCCCTACCTTCATTTGTATCACATCTCATAGCTTTTCTGTAATACAGATCGTACGAGTTTTCTCTGGTATATTTCTGCTTTTTAGCTTTCTATTGTGCTTCAGTATCTTGAGTATTCGAGTTCTTTCGAGGTTTCCAAACATGTGAACTATATTTTAAGATGATAAAAGGTTGACTTAGGCATACTGGGACAGAACTTCCAACCTAAGGTCACTCGGTGCTTGAATCAATCTCGTAGCCTGTGATAATTGGCATTAGAGCTCAGTTCTTTAACAACACTAATAGCACAACAATGGCATCTCAGCTAAAAAACCAGCCAAAGGTCTAGGAGGTCTATAAGACACGGTGACGCCTATAGAAGCTCAACTAGTTAGAGTTAAGGTTGTTGGGCAGAGATGCAGGACAAGTTCAATGACTTAAGAGGCTGTTTGACGAGATTAGCTTAATGGATGATGATCATAAGGGAGGGGAGCTGGATGCTCTCAGTAAGGCAGTCGACATGGTAACCCAAAAAAATGAAGCTTTGGAAACTGTTATTTAGGCAATGTGAAAGGAAATGGAAGAGCTTACAACCCACAAGACAACCATTGGGAATGGCGTACTGGTCGCAACAGTTCCTAGGCATCATGCTGAAAGTCCAAATCCAAAGAAGTTCAAGAGAACCAATTCTACCAATGATGTGGGAAACTTTTTGTGAGCATGAAGTAGTACTTCTATGCCGCTAGTATTTTTTATGATGGAATTGAGGTAAACACTTCTTTTATGTATTTGGTTGATATTGCACAACCCTGGTGCAGATGCAGTTGCAAAAGTGTTCAGATCAGGACTTGGGCTGAATTCGAAAAGGAATTAAAGCAGCAGTTTTATCCTGTCTATGCCGAAAAGAAGGTATGTTGCAGGTTGCATTGGCTTAGTAAATGGGGAGACATACGTAAGTATGTAAAAGAGTTTTTAAAGACAATGCTGCAAAATTCTAACTTTCGAGACAGTGAGGGTTGTCATAATGTGCTAAGTCATAGAACCTAACTCATTAGATACAAAACTATGAAATTACCCACAACCATTCTTTCTAGATGTGATTGGTTGTCACTCAGTAAGTTATTACAAAAGTATAAAAATTTGGGCCGATTTCTAATTAACTTTTATTTATTAAACCGAGATGTAATGTAAACACCATAAGTTTTATGTACTTGATTTCTCCATGAATAGCAATTTAATCATTGAAATTAAAGATTTCTTTTCATTAATCAAAGATTTAAATTAAAGTTATATTTTTTCATAGTGAGACTTGGAAGAACTAATTGATTTAAAAATATATTAACTCTAAAAATAAATATCTATGGAAAATGAAAATAAAATTTATATACATATAAGCTAGGAAATATCTATACGAAGCATAAGTACAATTATTAAATTAAATTCACTTCTATACATACTGTAAAGGAAATCTATCAAATATAAAGATATATATAAAAATATATGTGTTTACATGTGTGTGTAATAATTTATTCAAATTAAGCACATGGGAAGGTACATATATACATACAGGTGTGTTTATATATATATATATATATATATATATATATATATATATGCAAGTATGTACAAAATATATATATAAATATACACTCGTACATCTGCATGGATCGAAAGCTCTGTTGGAAGAACACACATATAAAGGTGTAAATACATATATACATAATTGATGGGGTGTTGGCTGTCGGTGGAGAAAGTAAAGGACCAGGAAACGTGATGGATGGATGCAGGAAACGTGAGAAGGTGAGTTGATGGGATGGCTCTCGGAGGGGAAGATAAAAAGAAAACTAACCGAAGTGATAGATGAAGAAGAGACCAATATATATATATATATATATATATATATATATATATATATATATATACACACATTTATTTGATGGGAGCAGTGTTGGGGACTGAAACAAGAAAAGAAAACGTGGGGAGAACGAACTGGAAACAGAGGGTTGTAGCATGTGAGATGGTCTACTGTTTTAACCGAAAAGAGGAGAGGCTGACCGAATACCAGGAAGAGTACCGAACTGGTGAGAAAACAAAAAGGAAATGCAGAGGGAGTGGTTCGGTCCTACAGCAGTAGGAGCTGATGGGAAATTGCTAGCAGGGCCAACCCAACCCTCTCTTATTTCTCCCCCATTCCCACACCAATAGAGTCATCTCCATCACGTTTCCTCACCATGCTATCTGTTTTGTAACCCGTATGGGAGAGTAAGCTGAAATAAAGTGATGCAGTGAGAGCAGGACAGAAAGTTCAGCTGTCAAGGGGCATTCTTAGAGGTAAAACCGTGGCTTGGGAAAAATCAAGAAATAAGCTGGGCGGAGAGAACCGTAAGGGAGCAGGGTAGGAAACTGAAAACAGAGGTAGACAATAGAGAGCTGAGGCGGAGACCTGTGCATGGAGGCTGGAAACGTGTTAAGGCAGAGAGACGAGAAAGAGAAACAGAAGCTGAGAGAGGTGCAAGTTTGGCAAAAGAAATGGAGAACAGAGAAGGAACAAGAGAATTAAAGCAACCATACGAAGGGGAAGACGAACCAGGGCTGAAGTAGTGCCGCGTAAGAAACTGCCAGGGAGGCAGAGCAGGCCGAGGGAAACTAGAGCAGTGACAGGGACCGCCGATGGTCATAGGGCGCTAAAACGACGATAGCAAGGAAGACACGGGGCTGGCAAGGTGGTGAGGTGATGGCCGAATGCAGAGGAAGACGTAGGCGATGGTAGAGACGGGAGAAGGAAGAAGAAAATGGTGAACAGTGATCGGTGAAGAAAAAAGAGGAAAAAAGAAAAGAAAGAAAAGGCGCGAAAGGAAATTCAAAAAAAAAAAAAAAAGAAGAAAAGGATAAGGGCTTTGAAGAAATTATCGAGAAAAAACTATATTCGGTACACTAGATAATGTCTTTGGAGTAAACAAATGATCAAGAATGGATTGACCGATTCTCGGTATTGAGGACCACTGACAGACACCGAGGGAAGGAAAATTTTGTGTGCTGCTAAAGATAATTGCACGTAGTTCCTGCTGAACCGTAGATAAAAATATACTAGGTCGTTTTTATTACTCTGATGAAAAATATAGATTTTCAGCCTTAATTAAACAGCCTAACTTTACCATTATAAATTTAAATTGTTTGCATAAATACTGATATAGCTTGAATTATTTTTTTAAATCGAAAATCTCATACTGATATAGCTTGAATTATTGTTTTAAATTGAAAATCCCAAATTTAATTTTCATAGACTGTTTACTGGGGTTTTCAACCGAAAAATGGCGAATTAGCCTCCTTTTGAATTGATTTATGTATCGTATGAATTTAAAAGTGATTTAAGGAAATGATCTTCTTAAAAATTTGTACTGGTAAAATATGCTTGAAAGCGTGCTGACTGTGTGTCGCTCAGTCCGACTCGCACTGATTTTGAGACAAAGACGATGGTTAAATCATGCTACACTACTGTCTGCTCTATTGTTTCTGTTTCTGTGGTCCACAGAGTACGATGTACCTTGCAATATGCACGTGAGTACGATGTACCGTGTTTTCTGATATTCGCACGTGAGTACGATGTACCGTGTTTTCTGATCTTCGGACATTCTGTTTTGTGAGCCGTTAAGGTAGCTGACCACTTCCACGGCGATTGACAGCCCAGCTGTGACGCCCCGGAAGTGCGAAAAAACAGGGCAAATTTAAAATTTATTTACATCAATACACAATTCTAGGTACATTCCTGTACAGTGTCATGCATCATCATACATAATTTATAAAACTTTCACCTAAGGATCTCATCATCTAATAATTATATATTACACCATATACATTCCTCATTTTAGAGTTAATTAATCATAATACATCCCATACGTTCATCAAGTGTCTGTAAATACAACTTTAGTCTGGGTACATGAAATGATAAAATATACCTCAAAATAAATATACAGCCTGGAGCTCAAGTCCTCCACTAGCCACTACTCCGTACGTCGTAGGAAAACTCTCTTCACTTGAAGAAATCTGGGGCATATAAAAATAGGGTGAGCTTCTAAATCGCTCAGTAAGGGGGTAAGGGACTCGTTAACAAAAATGGTTAATCACACCGCACAATCATTTTGTTTTGGGAGTGAAACTCAATAGAAAACATAGCATGAAATCATTAAAACATCATTCTCATCTCATTTTTCTAAGATCATGCAGAAACATAAGAGTAAATGGCTCAGTATAAAAATCATAGTTACAAGCATATGGAAATCAAGATGCGATAATGGATTTTCTCATAAAAACGTGATAGAAATCACTTCATAATAATGCACGTGGCACAACCACAAAACACAATCTCATGTGTAAAACGGAGACTAGGCAAATAAAACTCAGATAAAAACATCTGTCATGGCACATCAAAATAATCTCCTCTGGGTGCGCATCTGTCAGGACCCCAGTTTCAATCCTTGACTTTAACCAAAAACCACAATAAATTTTTCGCATTTTTAACTTACCTTTCCTCTCTTCTCTGGTTGGGCTGTGATTCGATGTCAGAGTCTTCACTTACCATAATATCCATTCTCATACATACATGTCAATATATTAATTCTGACTGTAGTTGCTTTTATTATACGATTACATTCCCCATAATATATAACGTATACATCACTGTGCTGTTTCTATGTTTAGATACACAACTGTACATAATAAGTATACCTGATGAATCGATAGGAACTAGTAGTGGACTCTGGGACACTCTCCCACGATAACTCTCGCTCTACTGACGCTCTGTAGAGAGATGTAAAGAAAAGGGGGTGAGCATAACGCGCTCAGTAAGGAAATCAGGCAAGCAAGTAGATATCCACACTATCTACTCAAAATAGTGCTATGCCTTGAAAACATTATTTCCTTAACTCACTTTAAAAGCATGTCTTGAAATATAATATATATGTACTTGTACAGAATAAATCCCATGTACAGAAATCATGCTTTATTTCTCAAAAGTAGGCATGTAGTGCAACACAATGCATTTATATATAAATCATGCCTTTATGTAAATCATGCCATGTATATTTAAATCACATATAAATATGGCATCAAATGATTCACAACACAAATCGGAGTCCGACCCATCCCTCAGGTCTGTCCGCAGTTTAAAGAAGTTAATCAATGTGATATAACATGTGAGACTCTGTGGTTTATGCAAATAGTATCCTGGATTATGATCATATCCGAAAAGAAAGTGATCCCAAGCCACATAGATCTAGATGTGCGGGGCCTCACTGCTGTAACGGGAGGATGGTCAGTCCAATGTCAACCGCCAGCTACGTAACACACGGTACAGCGTACCTCGTGCCACTCAGACACGATACAAAGTACCCCCGTGGACCCGTTCTCACGGCCAGAGTGCTTACCATAGGACTTAGCTCTCACTCCCGTGGAACTCATCAACATCACAGTCAGGGTGCCTAACATAGGTCTTAGCCCTCATGCCTGTGGAAATATCATACCACGTCTATACCAACCTCATGCGGATATCCTCTCTAGCTATGACACACAGTCACGCAAGGTCTCAAGCATGGGTTTCAACATGTATTACATATCACATACCATAGGACTTAGCTCTCACTCCCGTGGAACTCATCAACATCACAGTCAGGGTGCCTAACATAGGTCTTAGCCCTCATGCCTGTGGAAATATCATACCACGTCTATACCAACCTCATGCGGATATCCTCTCTAGCTATGACACACAGTCACGCAAGGTCTCAAGCATGGGTTTCAACATGTATTACATATCACATACAGTGTGCGTCTTGAGTGCGACTCACAGTCGTTACTCCGCTCAACACTGTTTCACATCATAAAACTCGACTCTAGTGCGAGCACTCTCTAGCAACTAGGTCAATGCATAGTTTATGTATTAAATCAAGTACGAGCAATAGCTCCCAGTACTATGCTATGCACAATATCAAAATCAAGTACGAGCAATAGCTCCCAGTACTATGTCATGTATAAACCATGAAAAATCGAGTACGAGCAACGCTCTAGCACTCTGTCATGCATATATTATTCAAAGCTGAGTACGAGTAAAACTCCAGTACTCTATCATGCATGTCATGAAAATCTAGTGCATATCAAATCCAGCACTAATATTATGTGGAAAAACACATGAATCCCAGTGCTAGCTGTGCTCTAGCACGATTCATTCTCACATAATATGATAGATGGCTATTTAAAAAGGGATTGTTTACAAAATAGTAAAATCAGCACTAAAAGTGTGCTTAAGTCATACCAACCTTAAAATCATTAGCCCATCTATTTATTTTCATGCTAATAACAATTAAACACTCACAATAGCATTTTCCATGCTTTTTGCAACTTCTCACAAAAGTTGACTTTTTGACTAACTAGGGGCAAAATCGTAATTTGCCACTATCGGGTCGCAATAATTATTATTCACTTTCTCTGACTCTCAGAGTTTTTAAGTGAATGCAGAAGCAGTTGAAAATACGTGCAGGTATCTCTAACTACTCGCAAAAGTCCCTTACCTCGGATCACGTCAAGTGACCTCACTTCCTCGGTGCTGCTCAATCCCGCAGTCCGATCAGTTCTCGATGTAAACTCCGGAGCTGTAAATAACCATTCCTCAGGTTAATTATAATTTTCCTACTGTATTACACATTAATACAGTTTAATTTCCCTTAATGGGCCTTAAAATCCTTAATGGGCCTTAACCGTATTAAGCCCGTTTTCCACTTATTATTTCTCTTCATCAGGGTCTATCGACTTATTGGGCCTATCAATACCCATTGGGCTTTATTCCAAGCTCTTTGGATAGCCCGTATATCATTTACGACATTTAATTCAAAATTCCGAATATAATTCACTAATACGGAATTTAATCCGAAATGCGTAAATTAAATCTTAAATACGCAATAATCACATAATTTATCGTAAATGAACTTTACTTACCCGAGAATATGCGATGGTAAGCAAATCGAAGTTCGATCGGGCTTCCGTTCGGAATTTATCGTCGAACTGCACAATTTATTATATTTAACTCCGGGTCAATTTTCGATTAAATATAATTTAAATAAATTCATCGGAAATCAAATCGGTCACTTTTGACCTCGTATCGACTTACCCGAAGTCCGGTGAAATCCCAAAAATTTTTCTTTTCCTTTTTCTTTCTTTTTTTCCTCTTTTTCCTCTTTTCTCCTTGGCTGAACCGGTCCGGTCCAGTTCAGCACAGAACCTTCTTCCCTGAACCGCCGACCGGTTCAGGCATCATTTGGCCGTTCCGGCGTATTTCGGCCGGTTCCCGACGCATCACCACCGCAGTTCAGCGCGCCTAAGCCTAGGCAACACTCGCCTGGGCTCGATCGGGACCAAGCACCGCCGGTGGCCGCCGAATCTCTTCTTTTCCGCTGCGGCTTCTCCTCTTCGATTCGCCGGCGTCCGGCGTCGGTGGAGGTCGTGACCGGTGCCGATGGGTGCGCACGGTCCTACTCTTCCTTTCCCGGCCGCTTGCCTGCCCGTGGGGTGACCGGTGCTCGCCGTCCGGTGGTCTTCTCCCTCGGGTCGGCTTCCACGCGTTTTCTCTGTTCTCTCTCCCCGATTTTCAATCTGTTTCTCTCTTTTTTTTTTTTATAATTTATTTTTATTATTATTTTACTATAAAATAATAATAAAAATCCCATAAATATCCCATAAATATCCCAAAAATATCTAGAAATATCTTAAAAAATCATATTAAATTCATTTAATTCGTAAATGAATTTATCAGTCCGCTTTTACCTATTCGGTATATTTTTCCACTATTTTTGGGCTCATTTTTCGAGGTGAAAATTCCGATAAATTTTAATAAATTTATATCTTGATCAATTGGGCTCGAAATTAAATATTTTCCTCGATTTTGATCAAGATTCCTCAATTTCATATTTTTAATGAAATTGTCTTATCGAAATTATACTGAATTTCAGTCATTTGACCGTTTTACCCCTGCACTCGTTCGGGAATTAACTTAACCCTTATCTCGCTGTTATGTAGCTTACATGCATTTTTAATTTCTCAAATAGTCGATTGCATGATAGTAAATACTCTTCTTATGATTCAACTATAATTACATAGTGTTCATACACATAGAAATCATAAGGAAATAAGCTACAAAAATCCGGGTCTAACAGCATCCCAGACATCCTCAAAAGAAGGAACGTCGACAATATAGTCGTGCACATGGTGTATTTGTCTTACGTGTTACCAGAATAAGGCCTGGACTTACATGCTACCAGAGCAAAACCTCTCCTCATGCACACAATCGGTCTTACATGCTACCAAAGCAAGGCCATCTAGCGCTACCAGAGCGGGGGTCATCTTACGTTACCAGAACGGAGGCATCTCTCGCTGCCAAAGCGGAGGAATATCGGACTTACATGTTACCAGAGTAAGGCCGGGACTTACATGCTACTAGAGCAAGGCCGAATGTGTTGTCTCATGACACGCCTAAGTCTCAGTAATAGCCATTATCATCAAAAACATTTTTGCCTTCACGTAAAGCTCATAATGGTTTTTCTCATGAAACTCATCTGAAAATCTCTTTGTACCTATCACAAAACATATCAAAACCAAGCTCAAACCTGCAAAACCACACACACATTTCTCAAATCTCAGTACGCCTTAACGTAGAGCCCAAATCCCGTTTTCACTTTTAAACTCAAACAATTTGTAAAACAATTTCACTCTTTGTTTACAACTCATAAGAATTGGGCCCCAACCGGCTGTGTGCAATATCTCAATCACAACTCATAAAAACATGCTTGTTTCGCAAAACATTTCATGCTACAATTATCATCACAAATCACATACACAAATGGGTTTAAGTTTTCCCTTACCTCGTTGCACCTCGTATAGTGCAATCGTTCTTCCGAACGACGTACTAGCCTCGTATTCCTCTCTAGAACTCTCGGGTTGTCCAAACGATGTAAAAACATCATCAACACGTCATCACATTGTCTCTAATCTCAACATCGAGCACATTTGCTCACATTCTCATAATTTCTCAATACCTCAATGATTCTAACAACCCTACCCATTTTTAGCCTACTCATTACAACATCTACAGCCAAAATCGCAGAAATCTACTTCCAAATCAAAGATTAAAGCTTAGAAATTTACCCAAAACTTGTGGAGTGTTCAATTCACACCTCAGTTCAAATCGCCCTTCAATTTCCAAGTATGTTATTCTCTTTTTGATGAGGAACAACTTTTCCTCTTGCCACAACCTCTGACTCGGATGGAAATGGGTGTTTGAAAGAGAGAGAAAGCTAGGGATTTCGGTTTTCTAGAGAGAGAAGATGAGTTCCAGCGAAAACACAGGGGTCCTTATATAGGTAGACGGTAGGAGATCGATCTGCTCCTATAGGAGATCGATCTGCCTTTGAATTTGAGAACATTTTAAGCATTTTTTATGCCTACCAGATCGATCTGTCGTGGGGGCAAGATCGATCTCATAAACTTAAGGAGAATGATCTGCTCCTTGTGAGGAGATCGATTTGCGTTTTACAAAAATATTTAGAGATCGATCCCTTTAAGGCAGAATCATAAGGAGATCAATTTGCTTCCATTGGAGATAGATCTACT
The DNA here is from genome assembly GCA_033439115.1 of Firmiana major. Taxonomy (NCBI): domain Eukaryota; kingdom Viridiplantae; phylum Streptophyta; class Magnoliopsida; order Malvales; family Malvaceae; genus Firmiana; species Firmiana major. The sequence continues at coordinate 8,647,390 of CM065912.1, forward strand.
CGTTTAAATTTCTCATTCCTTGTCACTTTGGCCTACCAAATCGATCCCTCTCCTCCAAGATCGATCTGGCCTCATAGTTTCACACTATGGTTGTACTTTTGGCACAAAATCTCAATATGTAATTGCCATAGTTTGCTCCATTGATTATTTCTCATTCAATACTCATTCATCACTTAGAAATTTCATTCCTTACCATCTCAATATATGAGTACATCACATATAGCTCAATCAATTACACTTCATATTCAGATCACATAATTAGATGTATACAGAATTCTCAGGTCTCACACCGGCACACCTGATCAATGATGCCCAGAGTCACTGACATTGGCTAATTGTCATTCTGATTTTTGATATAGCATGTTCTACCTTGTCTCGTCTATTTAATTTACTGGATTGACCGTATAAATTGTATTATTATGTGAAAATCGTTTATTCTAGTGCTTAAAGTTTTAGAATCATGTATTTTCTGCAGTAAACTGTTTATACTATCGATATTGATGTTATTATTGATTTTCGACTCTGGTATTATTGGATTTGCCAAATTATCTGTATATTTTCATGAGAATTCCTATTTTGGCATATATATAGGTAATGTATTTATCTACCTGCCATGTAATTTTTTTTACTGAGCATGTTAAGTTCACCTCTTAGTTTCCTCCACAGAGCCTCGTCAGTAGCTGGGATCGCTTTTGTAAGTAGGGTTCTTTTGCACAGTCATAGTTCACGGAGTATTCTTCTGCGTCGAAGGTATACCCAGTTTTAAATATTCTTTTGTATCTAAAATTTTTTGTAAGTACAGTAATGTTTAGGAAGATATATCTAGGGAGTGTGAACAGTGATTTTTTGTAAAGAACTATTAGATGACTAATTGGAAAGAACCTCTATTCGATGTTGTTTAAATTTGCTACCAAGAAATGAAATTGAACTGTCAGATTTCACTGTTTCGATCCAGCATCTACTCGTAGCCCAACCGTATAGTACCGTAAATTTGGGGCATTACAAAAGTTGGTATCAGAGTAAGGTTGGTCTGATATAGGCCGATGATTGGAGTAAGAGAAAAGTAGGAAAGTTCACATCCCCAACATTATTGTACATCGTTTAGATACAAATGAGTATATCTAGCTGTGTTTTATTGAAAATTGCTATTGAATGAAGGAAAATGTTTAGATATGGTTGGTAGACCATGTGGTCGACCGAGAGGACGAGGGGGCGTGTCATCCAAGGCCAGGAGGATAAGCCTGAAAGACGGGGTGGTCCCTCATCTAAGCAGACTACTCGTAACCCTACTGAGGGCTTCGAAGCCCTAATCTTAGCCTAAAACGTGGCATGAAGTTGATACTGAATCTGATTGGGCAAGTGATGGTGAGATTGGATAACACACTAGACACTGCTGCTCCGACTGCACCGACTACTCCAGCAGTCGCGCCTAATACAATAGTGCTTGCCCAGACAGCGCTCGTGCCACCAATGAAAGAACCTTCTACATCTCCGCCTACTACATTACCGCAGACCTCACTTGTACCACATTCACTGGTGCCAATGGCCCTACCGCAGCATAATGACGAGATGGCTATGACTGTGAACTAGATAGACTGAGGCAATTTTAGGAGTTCAAGCCTCCGTCTTTCATTGGGGTTAAGAATCCAGTAGTTGCGAAAGATTGGATAAATGAAATGGAGAAGCTCTATGGATTCTTTCGACGTACATCTACCGAGAAGGAGGCTTTTACAACTTTCGTATTGAAGGAGAAGCAGAATACTAGTAGAAGTCCGCTCGACGGATCTTGAGAGCCAGACATGGGGTGATTACGTAGGACTTATTTCTTGATGCTTTTCGAAGATAATATATTTCGGATACTACCCAGAGAGGCTACAGGTTGAATTTTTGAACTTAACTCAAGGGAATAAGTCAGTGGATGAATATGAGTCTAAGTTCACCTCACTGGGAAGATATGATCCGAACACTATGAGTAATGAGATGAGAAAGGTCTGAAAGTTTATGGATAGACTAAAGCCCTCGATTCGAGCTCAATTTGCTCAATTGGATCTTAGTACTTATGAGGAAGTGGTTCGTCGAGCCCAGTTGTGCGAACAGGATTATGAGATGCATGCCTCCGAGTTTAGTAAAGTGGGCAAAGGGAATGATCGGGATCAAAAGATGTTAGTTGAGGATAGAGGTGTTAGAGAGAGTAGGAGGCCATTTGTTAAGCGAAGAGGAGTTATGATGAGTCGCGGGCAAGACTGTTAAGCCTCATGTTTACCCAACCTCAGATCTTACTAAGGAGATTGTGATCTGAGGATCCCGGCCTAATATTGAGGTATGCAGACACTCTAGGGGAAATCATGGTAACAGGCCCTACTATTGGATGATTGGGGCTTGTTTTAGATGTGGCAAGACGGGGCACTTGATAAGAAATTATCTTGAGAATACCAACTCAGCCCCGTAAAAGAGCACAGAACAGATGAGGACACCTGCTGCTACCTCTACACCGAGTAGGAAAGCTACAGTGGAAGAAAATGGGAAGCAGGTTGCAGGACAGGGGCGAGTGTACACCCTTGAGCATGAGACAATAGGAACTGATGCACTAGTAGAAGCGTTTAAAGGTACCATTCTAATTTTTAATATTAAAGCAGTAGTTTTATTTGACTCTGGTTGAACTCATTCATTTATATCACCCATGTTTGCATGTAAATTGACTTCTTATGTACAACCTAAACCAATGGAAAGGATGTTCATGATTATGACATCAATGAAAGATAGTCAAATGACAGAACAAGTATATAAGGATTGTAGGCTTAAAATAGGAGACAAGAATATGTTAGCAGACCTAATCCTATTAGATATGTATGATTTTGATGTGATATTGGGCATGGACTAGTTAGCAGCAAATCAAGATATTCTTGATTGTCATAATTAGACAGTAACATTTTTTCCTGAGGAATTTATTGTAAGTTTTCTGAAAAGTAATGAAAGAGAATTTGTAGTTTAATGGTAAAATTCTTACTAACTGTATGAATAATATTTTGAAGGTTACATTGCCTATGTAATTGATACGGATAAGGCAAGTCTGGAGTTGAGTGATATTCCCATGGTCAAGGAGTTTCCCGACGTATTCCCGGATGATTTACCAGGGTTACCTCTAGATAGGGAGATGGAGTTCTGTATTGACTTAGTGTCTGGTACTGAACTGATATCTAAACCACCTTACAGAATGGCTCCAGTTGAGCTGAAAGAGTTGAGAAAGTAATTACGAGAATTGCTGGATAAGGGGTTCATCAGACTGAGTGTTTCACCATAGGGCGCACTGGTATTGTTTGTCAAGAAGAAAGATGGGAGTCTTAGGTTGTGCATTGATTATAGACTGCTCAACAAGGAGACCATCAAGAACAAATATCCCTTACCTCGTATTGATGATTTACTGGACCAACTGCGAGGAGTGTAGATCTTTTTCAAGATTGATCTGAGGTCAGGGTACCATCAGTTGAAGATCAAGAGTGATGATGTACCCAAGACAGCTTTCAGAACCCGATACAGACATTACGAGTTTTTAATTATGCCTTTTAGGTTGACGAATGCTCTTGCAGCTTTCATAGCACTGACAAACGAAGTACTTAAGCCGTACCTGGACAGATTTGTCATAGCTTTTATTGATGATATTTTGGTATATTCCAAGTCCAGAGAAGAACATTAGTAGCATTTGGGAATGGTTCTACAAACCCTTAGGGAGAAAGAGTTGTATGCCAAGCTCAGTAAGTGTGAATTTTGGTTAGATTAGATAGTTTTTTTGGGCCACATTGTATCAAAGGATGAGGTGTTTGTAGATCCGTCTAAGATCGAGGCTTTAGTGCAATGGGAAAGATCCAAGATTGTTACCGAGATTCGAAGTTTCCTAGGTTTGGCCGAATATTACAAAAGGTTTGTCGAGGGTTTCTCTAAGTTAGCTGCTCCTTTGACACGACTTACAAGGAAGAATGTAAAGTTTGAGTGGAATGACTCGTGTAAAAGAAGTTTCCTGGAGTTGAAGCACAAATTGACCACCGTACACATTTTGACCATACCCGCTAGTTTGGGAGGCTTCTCGGTGTACACAGATACGTCTAGTCAAGGTCTGGGATGTGTGCTGATGCAGAATGGGAAGGTAGTTGCTTATGGTTCCCGTCAACTAAAAGACTATGAGAGAAACTATCCGACCCACGATTTAAAATTGACAGTCATAATGTTCGCACTAAAAATATGGTGCCATTATCTATATGGAGAGATGTTCCAGATCTTCACCGACCATAAAAGCCTCAAGTATTTATTTTCACAAAAGAAGTTGACTATGAGACAGAGGAAGTGGAGAGAGCTTCTAAAGGATTATGACCGTGAGATCCTGTACAACCCGGGAAAGGAAAATATAGTATGAGATGCCTTAAGCAGAAAAAATATCGGGATGGTATCTTAGCGTAGTAGCAGATACCTTTAAGCAAAAAAAATATAGGGATGGTATCTTACATGATGATTCGAGAATACGAACTGCTGGAACAGTTTGTGAGCCTCAACTTGGACATTGAGCCATCTGACACTACCAATTGTGGTGTGATAGCTAGCCTAAGAATAGAACCAGATTTGATTGATAGAATTCGACAGGCTCAGCTTACTGATCCATATTGTATAGATATGGCTAGTCAGATCTAATTGAGAACTGTGACAGATTTTGAAGTTAGCGATGGTCTACTGAGGTTCAAAGGTAGAGTTTGTGTTCCCAATGATGCACAGTTTAAGAAACTAATATTGGCAGAAGCTTACTCCACAAGGTATACCTTACACCTGAAAAGTAATAAAATGTACTAGAATTTGTGGAAGGTTTATTGGTGGTCAGGGATGAAAAAAGATGTAGCCGAATTTGTAGCCCGATGTCATGTGTGTCAACAAATTAAAGTAGAGCATCAGAAACCTGCAGGGTTGTTACAGCCTCTACTGATACCAACATGGAAATAGGAGCGTATCACCATGGATTTCATTATGGGATTGCCAAGGACCCGGAGAAATCATGATGCAGTTTGGATAATAGTTGACAAACTGACAAAGTCCGCCCACTTCTTGGCTATGAAGTCCACTGATACTTTGAGTGCTCAGTGGATCTATATGTGAGGGAAATTGTAAGACAGTATAGCGTACCAGTGAGCATAGTATCTGACAGGGATTCTCGATTCACGTCGCACTTTTGAAAACATTTTCGAGAAGTCATGGGAACCCAACTGAGTTTGAGCACAACTTTTCATCCTCAAACAGATCGACAATCGGAGAGGACTATTCAGACATTAGAGGATATGTTGAGAGCTTGTGCCCAAGATTTTAAAGGCTCATGGGATAACCATTTACCGCTAGCGGAGTTTGCATATAATAACAGTTACCACTCAAGTATCAGAATGACACCGTACGAAGCATTGTATGGATGAAGGTGTCGTTCATCGATTGGATGGGAAGAAGTGGGTGAAAGAAAGATATTTGCTCCCGATCTGGTTAAGTAAGCTTCTGAGGATGTACAATTAATTTGTGAGAGGCTGAGAACAGCTCAGAGCAGACAAAAAAGTTATGCTGACCAAAGACGAAGGCCTTTGGAATTTTTGGTTGGAGATTTGATGTTTCTGAAAGTTTCTCCTTCCAAAGGTATAATGAGGTTTGGGAAGAAAGGAAAGCTAAGTCCTCGTTATATTGGACCTTTCGAGATCTTAGACCGAGTGGGAGACAAAGCTTAAAGATTGGCATTACCGCCGAAATTATCAAGTATCCATAATGTCTTCCACGTTTCAATGCTACGCAAGTATCATCCGGATTTGACACATGTGATTAAATATGAACCATTGGAATTGAAGGAGGATATGACATACGTGGAGAAGCCAATATAGATCTTGGACAGGAAAGAAAAAATATTACGGTCTAAGACAATTCCACTAGTTAAAGTTCTGTGGCAGTACCACACCTCAGAAGAGGCCACGTGGGAATTAGAAAATTTAATGCAAGAGAAATACTCACAGTTATTTGAGGACTGATGTATTTTTAAATTTGGGGACCAAATTTCCTAAGGTGGAGAGAATGTAAACACCATAAGTTTTATGTATTTGGTTTTATCCATGAATAGCAATTTAATCATTGAGATTAAAGATTTCGTTTCATTAGTCAAAGATTTAAATTAAAATTATATTTTTTCATAGTGAGACTTAGAAGAACTAATTGAATAAAAAATATATTAACTCTAAGAATGAATATCTATGGGAAGTGAAATAAAATTTACATACATATAAGCTAGGAAACATATATATGAAGCATAAGTACAATTACTAAATTAAATTCACTTCTATACATACTGTAAAGGAAATCTATCAAGTATAAGGATATATATAAAAATATATGTGTTTACATGTGTGTGTAATAATTTCTTCAAATTAAGCACATGGGAAGGTGCATATATACATACAGGTATATCTCTATATATATATATATATATATATATATATATATATATATATATATATATATATATATATATATATATATATGCAGGTATGTACAATATATATATATATATATATATAAATATACACCCATACATCTGCGTGGACCGAAAGCTCTGTTGGAAGAACACACATATAAAGGTGTAAATACATATATACATAATTGATGGGGTGTTGGATGTCGGTGGAGAAAGTAAAGGACCAAGAAACGTGATGGCTGGATACAGGAAATGTGAGAAGGTGAGTTGATGGGATAGCTCTTGGCGGGAAGATAAAAAGAAAATTGGCCAAAGTGATAGATGGAGAAGAAACCGAAGCAGGTTGGAAGACTGAAATTGTAGTGTTTTGGTGGAACAAAATATATATAGACATACGTATATATACATATTTATTTGATGGGAGCAGTGTTGGGGACTGAAACAAGAAAAGAAAACGTGGGGAGAACGAACTGGAAACAGAGGGCTGTAGCATATGAGATGGTCTGCTGTTTTAACAGAAAAGATAAGAGGTTGATCGAATATAGGGAAGAGTACCAAACTGATGAGAAAACAAAAAGGAAATGCTGAGGGAGTGGTTCGGTCCTGCAACAGTAGGAGCTGTTGGGAAATTGCTGGCAGTGCCAACCCAACCTCTTCTTATTTCTCCCTTATTCCCATCCCAACAGAGTTATCTCTATCACGTTCCCTCACCATGCTATCTGCTTTGTAACCCATACGGGAGAGTAAGCTGAAACAGAATGAAGCAGTAAGAGCGGGAGAAGAATGTCTGCTGTCAAGGGGTATTCTTAGAGGTAAAACCGTGGCCTCAAAAAAACTGGGACATAAGCTGGGTGGAGAAAACCGTGAGGGAGCAGGGTAGGAAATTGAAAACAGAGGCAGGAAATGGAAAGCTGAGTCGAAGACCTGTGCGTGGAGGCTGGAAACGTGTTAAGGCAGAGAGACAAGAAAGAGAAACAAAAGCTGAGAAAGGTGAAAGTTTGGTAAAAAAAAAAAGAGAGAACAAAAAAGGAACAAGAGAATTAAAGCAACCATACGAAGGGGAGGACGAACCAGGGCAGAAGTAGTGCCGCATAAGAAACTGCCAGGGAGGCAAACCAAGCCGAGGGAAACTGGAGTCGTGACAGGGATCATCGATGGTCATAGGGCGTAGGAACGGTGATAGTAGGGAAGACACAGGGCTGGCAAGGTGGTGAGGTGATGGCCGAATAGAGAGGAAGACGTAGGCGATGGTAGAAACGGGAGAATGAGGAAGAAAATGTTAACAGTGAACAATGAATGGTGAAGAAAAAGAAGGAAGAAAAAGAAAAGAAAAAAAAAAGGGCAAAAGGAAATTCAAAAAAAAAGAAGAAGAAGAAGAGGAGGGGGATTTGAAGAAATTATTGAGAAAGAACTATTTTCGGTACATTGGATCATGTCTTTGAAGCAAACAAACGATCAAGAACAGAGTAACTGATTCTCGGTATTGAGGATCACTGGCAGACACCGAGGTATGAAAAATTCTGTGTGTTGCTAGAGATAATTGCACGTAGTTCCTACTGAACCGTAGATAAATATATACTAGGCTGATTTTATAACTTTGATGAAAAATATAGATTTTCATCCTTAGTTAAAAGCCTAACCTTACCATTATAAATTTAAATTGTTTGCATAAATACTGATATAGCTTGAATTATTGTTTTAAATCGAAAATCCCATACTGATATAACTTGAATTATTGTTTTAAATTGAAAATCCTGAATTTAATTTCTATTGACTGTTTACTGGGGTTTTTAACCGTAAAAGGGCGAATTAGCCTCATTTTGAATTGATTTTTGTACCGAATGAATTTATAAGTGATTTAAGGAAAATGATATGCTTAAAAATTTGTACTGGTAAAATGTGCTTGAGTATGTGCTGACTGTGTGTCGTACGTTTCAACTCGCATTGATTTTGAGACAAAGGTGATGGTTAAATCATGCTACACTACTGTCTGTTGTATTATTTCTTTTTATATGGTCCACGAAGTACGATGTACCGTGCAACACGCACGTAAGGATCATGTACCGTGTTTTCTAGTTTTCGAACATTCTGTTCTGTGAGCCATTAGGGTAGCTGACCACTCCACAACGATTGACATCCCGGTACACCTGATCAGTGATGCCCGAAGTCACCGACATTGGCCAATTTTCATTCTGATTTTTGATATAGCACGTTCTGTCTTGTCTCGTCTATTTAATTTACTGGATTGACCGTATGAATTGTATTATTGTGTGGAAATCGTTTATTCTACTGCTTAAAGTTTTAGAATCCTGTATTTTCTGCAGTAAACTATTTATACTATCGATATTGATACCGTTATCGATTTCCTCTGTTATTATTGGATTTGCCAAATTATCTGTATATTTTCATGAGAATTCCTATTTTGGCATATAAATAGGTAATGTATTTATCTACCTGTCACATAATATTTCTTATTGAGCATGTTGATCTCACCCCTTACTTTCCTCCAGAGAGCCTCATTAGTAGCTAGGACTTCTTTTGTAAGTAGGGTTCTTTTGCACAGCCATAGTTCCGCAGAGTATTCTTCTGCGTCGAAGATATACTCAGATTTAAATATTCTTTTGTATCTAAAATTTTTGTAAGTACAGTAATATTTAGGAAGATATATCTAGGGAGTGTGAATAGTGATTTTTTGTAAAGAACTATTACGATGACTAATTAGAAAGAACCTCTATTGGATGTTGTTTAAATTTGCTACCAAGAAATGAAATTGAACTGTCAGATTTCACTGTCTTGATCTAGCATCGACTCGTAGTCCAACCATATAGTACCGTAAATTTAGGGCGTTACATGCAATTATCTATTTCTAATAAAATTTCGGCAACATAACGACTTATATTTGGTGATACTCAACCTGCAAGGTATGGAATATAACTGTTTACATCCACAAGGTAGTTGATTTTATATTTACTCAATTTATATCCTTATTGTCATTATTAACTCATTTACATCCCATAACACGATAATTGAATATCACAAGTATGTCTTATCTTAATTCACATCTCGACTCATGTACTGAAAGGTAACTGTCTAAAAATAAACATAATTAACCAATATAAGTATATACCGATATGAGTTGCAAGATCTCCAAAGCATTGACTTCGAAGCCGATATTGATGTCAATGCTAATGCACCCTTAGTTTGAACCTATGATGGAAAATAAAGGTGCTGAGCTTTGGAGAAAGCTCAGTAAGCAAACCACACAAGTATAGAGGTAATGCATACAAGATACTGAATTCTAATGCATGTCTAACACATTTACACTCAATAATTATTTCTTATAACTAATTCGATTCATATTTTGAAACTTATCGAAGATTACACTTTTCCTGAGTTTACGGACTAGAATATTATCTAGATGTTGTATAGTCTTTCAAGAATAGAGGCATTTTGAAATACACCCGCAACTGAATACACCATAGGGGTTCAAAATTTGAAAACATAGTTGAATGCAGAAACTGAAGTTTAATGCACTCCAAACGTGTAAGCTTTTTCCTCTTAAAATTGTTTACATCCACATTCATCCTCAAAACACAACCATTTTTTGAAATCACATCACATAATCCGAAACATATCATTTATCAAAATATATTCATCTATCAAAAACATCTCTTATTCAAAACATATCTTATATTCGAAACTTATCACAAATCAAAATTGTGAGAATTGTAAATTTTATGAGATTTGCTAAGTGAGAATTGTAATTTGGTGAATGTAATTATGATATGTTGATGTACACTCAAGTTTTCAATTTAATGAAGTATAAGGAGATGAAGTTTTTAAGTCTTAAATGTGTATAGATTGAAATATGGCCTATGGAGTAAATTATGGTGAGTTTTGCATTTAGTTTCCTGCAATTGATGCAGCAGCAGTAGAATCTGTGAAGGCCAGATCGATCTCCAAGGATGAGAGATCGATCTCATAGCTACAGAATGGAGAAAACGTGCAAAAATAGATAGGCAGATCGATCTCATAAGGAAGAAGATCGATCTCCTAATGCCTCTGCCTAGCAATGATCGATCTTGTCACAAGGGTAGATCGATCTCCTTAACTCTCGACCTGGAAGAGATCGATCTCTACCCTCTAGTAGATCGATCTCCACTTAGTCTTTTTATGAAGAGCAGATCAATCTCCACCCTCAGCCAAATCGATCTTGTAGTTGTTAAGGGAGCAGTTGAATCGAGCAGAGATCGATCTCCTTCAAATACCAGATCGATCTCATAGCCTCTGTCTATATAATGACCACGAGATTTTCACCTGGAACCGAGCTTTTCTCTCTCCAAAACCTCAACCTTTATAATTTTCACCCAATCCAAGCTTTCTCTCTCTAAGATTCACCATATTCTAGACAAAATTAGATAAAGGGGCAAGAGACAAAGTTGTTCCTCTTGGTAAGGAGAACAACATACTAGAAAATCAAGGATTGGGTTGAACAAAGGGAAGCGGCAAGCATTCTACAAGCTTGGTTAAGAGAGGAGACAAGCTAGGTAAGCTCACAAGACCTTTGTTCTTAAGCATTATCATTTTATATATGGGTGAATAAACATATATGTTTATATATTTGGTTAGAAATGTTTAAGGCATGATGGAACCAACAAATGGGTTTGGTTTGGAGATTTAATGTGGATGTCTTGTGATGGTTATGAGTTAGCTAAAGTGTTGATAAAGATGTAGAAAGAGTTTTGAGATAATGTTGAGTTAGAATGAGTAAGAGAAAGAAAAGAGAAATGAGAATGATCTATATTGATGGGTTAATGATGTGTGTAGACAGCTCGAGAATTTGACACGAGAAACGAGATTAGTCTGAGAACCCGAGGATATTGTACCACTCAAGGTGCAAGAGGTAAGGTAAATAAACCATTTGCGCTTGTAAGTTTTTGAATGAATGAAAACATTTTAATAGCATGAAAAAGGTTTAATGAAATGAGCATGTTTATGAGAAATGAGATGATTCGATGTGTTGATGAATGTGTGAGTGTTTTACCGATTTGAGCTCAATTTTGATGAGATTTGTGTAATTATGAACACATATGGTTTATAACCGAAATGAGTTTTGTGATAACCATTATGAGCTTTACGTGAAGGCAAAATGATTTTTTATACAACAATGGCATGTTTTTACTGAGACTATGGCTTGTCATGAGATGCACATCGAGCTTTGCTTTGGTAGCATGTAAGGCCGGACTGTGCTCTAGTAGCATGTAAGACCGACGCCTCCGTTCTGGTAACGTGAGATGACTTCACTCTGGTAGCGATGGGTGGCCTTGCTTTGATAGCATATAAGATCGGGCTGTACTTTAATAGCATGTAAGACCGACGGCTGTACGACTCTGATCAAGTCTACAGCGAATTATGACCATATGTATTATTGTCGATGAAATCCCTCTCTTGGGGATGTCCACCTAGGGGACGAATTCAATTGATGTGATGTGCCTATGATGTTGATTTCATATGAGTTTTTATAAATGCCTAGTCTTGATTTTTGTGATGATGATGTGATTTTACAACTGTGATTTATATCATGCATTGAGATTTGATGTAATGTGATTGGTGATTTTTATCACGTGATTTATGTTGATGACATTGTTTCTACTGTTATTTCTATAACGATTTGCATGCTCAATATTTTCATCATATTGTGTTTGTGATGATGATTTTTATAACTTCCCTTATCCTCTTTACTGAGCGTTTTGAGAGCTCACCCTTTTTCCTCTCCCTCCAGATTACTTGAAGTAGTGTGCTAGAGCCTGCCGTGTACATGATATAGGCTGGTGGACAAGTTTTCCCCAAGCTATCGCTTTTACACGCATAAGGAATAAATTCAGTTCATTTTATATCCAGACAATGATGTAATATAGACAATTGTGATGAGTATTTTGGGATGTATTTAGGATGATTAAAAGAAATGAATTGAGACTCATGAATCGATCTTTTTGGATATTATGTATTTAATTTCATTAAGTATGAATCGTATGATCTTGTGTATAATGACTAGCTTTGACGTAAGTGATTAAATGACACTGTACAGGAATGCACCCAGAGTTGTTAGTTTTAATTTAAGAAAAATTTTAAATTTGTCTTATTTTTTGGCTTCCAGACTGTCACAGATTTTCTTGGTATCAGAGCAAAGGTTCTCTAGTACTGTTAGTGTCGATCAATTAGAAATAAATTACATCCCCAGTGTCTGTATTGTCTGGTAATGAATTGAATTTAACGGGTAAAATTATGATCGATGTTTAATGGATACGCATAAGGCACATAAGAGATAAGATATGAGGGGGAGAAGAGGACGGTCAGGGAGACAGGCACAACCACCTCCACCACCTAAACCACAGCTGGGGAGTCCTAACTGTCGAATGAATTGCCTAGAGCACAATGTGCGTCAGGTATTCGAGCAGATGGCAGCGCTATTCGCGTAGCATATTAGGGCTAATGCCTCGGGCACTACACCTGTGTCGACTCCTCCACCACCACAGGGACCACCCGTACCCCATTACAGACTGATCTGGTGCCTCCTGCCATACAGCTTGCGATACAGGCCGAGCTTGATGATAAAAATAATGGTCGATTGAGGGACTTTCTAAAGATGAACCGATCGACTTTTAGAGGGGTGAAAGATCCTGTAGAGGCTGAGGAGTGGCTGACAGAGTTACGAGTTATTTTCAACTTCTTGGGATGCACCGATGCTAAGAGGGTCATTATGGGTGCTTATATGTTAAAGGGACAAGCCCGAGATTGGTGGAGTACTACTCAGAGTATATTGGCGACTAGCCATGAGGTGATTAGCTAGGGGATGTTTCAATCAGCATTTAGAACCCAGTATGTGCCAAGAGCTTCCCAGAGAAGGAAGCAAGCTAAATTCCTGAATTTGGCTTAGGGCAGTATGATGGCTGATGAGTATAAGAGCCAATTCACCACCCTACTGAAGTATGATTCGGAGACCCTTAAGGATAAGAAGCTCCGTATAAAGAGATTTGTGTATAGACTGAGACCCATCATTAGAGATCGATTGATAGGGTTCTGTATCACTGAGTTTAAGGATGCTCTGAGACGAGCACAAGAAGTGGAGAGGGGACTAGAGTTGGTACAGTTCCGGATTGAGTCTCGAAAGGGCAAGCAACTCGTAACTCCCCACACAGATTTTTAAAGAGTTTCTTTTAAAGAGAGACAGTTTGAGGGATCGAGGGAAAGAGTTGACAGACCCAGGATTCCTCTCATTATTATAGAGACCCATCGAGGTGCCAGACCAGAGGTTAGAGTCTGCAGAGATTGTGGCAGATCACATGAGGGAAGCTGTCTTAGAACCATACAATGATGTTTTAGATGCGGGGACATGGGTCACCAAGTGAGGTACTGCCCGCAACCACAAAAGCCACATTCACAAGAGCTTCCTAAATAGCAGCCTTAGAGGATGATTCCCCAGAGACAGGCTACGGCTACTGATAAGGGCAAGAAGTCGGTCACAGAGGGACGTGTGTTTACTTTGGATAAGGAGACCGTAGACACTTCGTTTGAGACCATACGAGGTTACATCGCACTCATCTCTGATATGAGCCGAGAAAATTTGAAGATAGAGAACATACCGGTAGTATGTGAGTTTTCGAATGTGTTCCCAAATGAATTACTTGGCTTACCACCGGAAAGAGAGCTAGAGTTCACTATCGATTTAGTGCTAGATATCCAGCCGATATCTAAACCTCCCTATAGGACGTTGGTCAAATTAGAAGAGTTAAAAAACAGTTACAAGAACTGCTTGACTAGGGTTTTATTAGGCCTAGTGTGTCACCATGGGGAACTCTGGTGTTGTTTGTAAAGAAGAAGGATGTAGCCTCAGACTATGTATAGACTACAGATTGCTGAACAAGGCTACGGTGAAGAACAAGTACCCCCTGTCAAGGATAGATGATTTGTTTGACCAGTTGAGAGGGGCTTCTATCTTTTCTAAGATTGATTTAAGATCAGACTATCACCAGTTAAGAATCAGGAAAGACGATATTTCGAAGATGACTTTCAGAACTAGATATGGCCACTACAAGTTCTTAGTGATGCCATTTGGATTGACAAATGCCCCTGCTGCTTTTATGAGTTTGATGAATGAGGTCTTTAGAGACTATCTAGATCAGTTTGTGATAGTCTTCATCGATGATATCCTTATGTATTCTCGGTCTCAAGAGGAACTTGCATAACATTTGAGGATCGTGCTACAAGTACTCAGAGGTAAGCAGCTTTATGGAAAGATCAACAAGAGTGAGTTTTGGCTAGACCAAATACCTTTCCTTGGTCATATTGTATTTAAAGACGGGGTGTCGATTGATCCGTCTAAGATAGAAGCTGTACTTAGTTAGGAGAGATCGAGGACAGTTACAGAGATTCAGAGTTTTCTAGGACTTACTGGATATTATAGAAGGCTTGTTGAAGGATTTTTCAGGATTACCACTCCTTTGACCAAACTCACACGTAAGGAGACTCCTTTTGTATGGTCTGAGAAGTGTGAGCAGAGTTTCCAAGAGTTAAAAATGAGATTAACGACGACACCTATGTTGACTATTCCAAATGGACCTGGAGGCTTGCAGTGTACAGCGATACCCCTCAACAAGGATTGGGGTGTGTGCTCATGCAGCATGGGAGAGTAGTCGCTTATGGTTCGCGACAGCTGAAGGATCATGAACGGAACTACCCCACACATGACTTGGAGTTAGCCGCAGTAGTGTTTGCATTGAAGATCTGGCAGCATTACTTATATGGGGAAAGGTTCTAGATATTTACTGACCACAAGAGCCTGAGATATATATTTGACCAAAAGGAGTTAAACATGAGACAAAAGAGATGGATGGAACTCCTTAAAAGACTATGATTGCGAGATACTCTATCATCTGTGGAAGACGAACGTAGTGGCTGATGCCTTGAGCAAGAAGAGTATGATATCTACTATGATGATCAAAGAATGAGATTTGCTGAAACAGTTCGCTGGACTCAGGATTAGAGTTGAGGAAGTAGAGGTTGGATTTATGGCTAGTTTGCAGATAGACCTCGATATTATGGATCAGATTAGAGCCAGGCAGCGAAATGATCAGAGGCTATTGGATATGGTTAGCCAAGCTGAACAGACCTCGCAGTCAAATTTTATGGTCAGTGACGATGTTTTACTGAGGTTTAAGGGACGAATTTGTATTCTGAACGATGATACCCTGAAGCAACAAATACTGAGAGAATCTCAATGCTCGCGATACACCATGCACCCGGATGTGCCAAGACTTAAGAAGGGTATATTGGTGGAGTGGTATGAAGCGAGACGTGACAGAATATGTGACCAAATGTTTGGTATGCCAACAAGTGAAAGTTGAGCACAAAGCCCGGAGGATTGCTTAAGCCCTTGCCTGTGCCTACATGGAAATGGGAGCATATCACCATGGACTTTATCATGAGATTACCGAGGACCCAAAGAGGTCATGATGCTATATGGGTGATAGTAGACAGATTAACGAAGAGTGCCCACTTCCTTGCCATCAAGAGCACATATACATTGATTACATTAGTCGAGCTATATGTTAGAGAGATAGCTAGACTACATGGGGCTCCCGTGAGTGTTACCTCTGATAGAGATTCCTGGTTCACCTCTAAGTTTTGGACTCATTTTTAGGAGGCCATGGGATCTTGATTGAATTTCAGTACTGCCTATCATCCTCATACTGATGGTCAGTCCGAGTGGACTATACAGACCTTAGAGGACATGTTGAGGGCGTGAACGATGGACTTTAAGGGATCATGGGATGATCACCTGCCCCTTGCCGAGTTTACGTACAACAATAGCTATCATGCGAGTATCGGTATGGCACCTTATGAGGCTTTGTATGGAAGGAGGTGTAGATCCCTTATAGCGTGGGAAGAAATGGGTGACAGGAAAGTAATTGCTCCCGAACTAGTTGAACAAACAGTTCAGAAAGTGAAAACCATTTATGATAGATTATGGGCTGCTCAGAGTCGACAGAAAAGTTACGCAGATGTGCATAGACAGCCACTTGAGTTTCGAGTTTGAGATTCGGTGTTCCTTAAGATATCTCCAAGTAAGGGTATTATGCGTTTCGGGAAGAAAGGAAAATTGAGTCCACGATATATAGGACCATTTGAGATTTTGGAAAGAGTAAGAGACGTTGCCTATCGGTTGGCTTTACCTCTATTGTTTTTCAGAATCTACAATGTCTTTCATGTCTCCATGTTGAGGAGATATAATTCGGATCCCTCCCATGTCATTGAGTATGAAGCATTAGATATTCAGGGGGATATGAGTTATATGGAAGAACCCACCCGAATACTTGACAGGAAGAAGAAAGTACTTCAGACGAAAATAATTCCATTGGTTAAGGTTCTCTGGAAACACCACTCAATGAAGGAAACAACTTGGGAACTAGAGAACCTTATAAAGGAGAAGTACCCTCAGCTATTTAATGGGTCGAGTTAAATTTGGAGGACCAAATTCTCTTAAGGTGGGGAGGATGTGAGAACTGTAAATTTTATGAGATTTGCTAAGTGGGAATTGTAATTTGGTGAATGTAATTATGATATGTTGATGTACACGCAAGTTTTAAATTTAATGAAGTATAAGGAGATGAAGTTTTTAAGTCTTAAATGTGTATGGATTGAAATATGGCCTATGGAGTAGATTATGGTGAATTTTGCATTGAGTTTCCTACAATTGATGCAGCAGCAGTAGAATCTGTGAAGGCTAGATCGATCTCCAAGGATGAGAGATCGATCCCATATCTCCAGAATGCAAAAAACGTGCAAAAACAGATAGGCAGATCGATCTCATAAGGAAAAAGATCGATCTCCTAATGCCTCTGCCTAGTAAGGATCGATTTTGTCACAAGGGCATATCAATCTCCTTAACTCTCGGCCTGAAAGAGATCGATCTCTACCCTCTAGCAGATCGATCTCCACTTAGTCTTTTTATGAAAAGTAGATCGATCTCCACCCTCGGCTAGATCGATCTTGTAGTTGTTAAGGGAGCAGTTTGGAGTAGTTGAATCGAGCGGAGATCGATCTCCTTCAAATACCAGATCGATCTCATAGCCTCTGTCTATAGAAGGACCATGGGATTTTCGCCTTAAACTGAGCATTTCTCTCTCCAAAACCTCAACCTTCACCATTTTCACCCAAATTAAGCTTTCTCTCTCTAAGATTCACCCTATTCTAGACAAAATTAGATAAATGGGCAAAAACAAAGTTGTTCCCCTTGGTAAGGAGAACAACATACTAGAAAAATCAAGGATTGGGTTGAACAAAGGGAAGAGACAAGCATTCTACAAGCTTGGTCAAAAGAGGAAACAAGTAGGTAAGCTCACAAGACCTTTGTTCTTAAGCATTATCATTTTATATATGGGTGAATAAACATATATGTTTATATATTTGATTAGAAATGTTTAAGGCATGATTGAACCAACAAATGGGTTTGGTTTGGAGATTTAATGTGGATGTCTTGTGATGGTTATGACTTAACTAAAGTGTTGATAAAGATGTAGAAAGAGTTTTGAGATAATGTTGAGTTAGAATGAGTAAGAGAAAGAAAAGAGAAATGAGAATGATGTATGTTGATGAGTTAATAATGTGTGTGGACAGCTCGAGAATCCGACACAGGAAACGAGACTAGTCTGAGAACCCGAGGATATTGTACCACTCAAGGTGCAAGAGGTAAGAGAAATAAACCATTTGTGCTTGTGAGTTTTTGAATGAATGAAAACGTTTTAATAGCATGAAAAAGGTTTAATGAAATAAACATGTTTATGAGAAATGAGATGATTCGATGTGTTGATGAATGTGTGAGTGTTTTGTCAGTTTGAGCTCGATTTTGATGAGATTTGTGTAATTGTGAACACATATGGTTTATAACCAAAATGAGTTTTGTGATAACCATTATGAGCTCTACGTGAAGGCAAAACAATTTTTTATACAATAATGGCATGTTTTTACTGAGACTATGACTTGTCATGAGATGCACATCGGGCTTTGCTCTAGTAGCATATAAGGTCGGGCCGTGCTCTAGTAGCATGTATGATCGACACCTCCGTTCTAGTAATGTGAGATGACCCCGCTCCGGTAGCGATGGGTGGCCTTGCTTTGATTGCATGTAAGACTGGGCTGTGCTTTGATAGAATGTAAGACCAACGACTATACGACTCTGATCAAGTCTGCAGCGAATCATGGCCATGTGTATTATTGTCGACGAAATCCCTCTCTTGGAGATGTACGCCTAGGGGACAAATTCAATTGATGTGATGTACCTATGACGTTGATTTCATATGAGTTTTTATAAATGCCTAGTTTCGATTTCTATGATGATGATGTGATTTTACAACTGTGATTTTTATATCACGCATTGAGATTTTTGATGTAATGTGATTGGTGATTTTTATCACGTGATTTATGCTGATGCCATTGTTTCTACCATTATTTCTTTAACGATTTACATGCTTAATATTTTCATCATATTGTGTTTGTGATGATGATTTTTATAACTTCCCTTATCCTCCTTACTGAACGTTTTGAGAGCTCACCCTTTTTCCTCCCCCCTCCAGATTACTTGAAGTAGCGTGCTAGAGCTTGCCGCGTATGTGATATAGGCTGGTGGACAAGTTTTCCCCAGGCTATTGCTTGTACACACATAAGGTATAAATTCAGTTCATTTTGTATCCAGACAATGATGTAATACAAACAATTGTGATGAGTATTTTGGGATGTATTTAGGACGATTAAAAGAAATGAATTGAGACTCATGAATCTATCTTTTTGGATATTATGTATTTGATTTCATTAAGTATGAATTGTATGATCTTGGGTAAATGATAGCTTTGACGTAAGTGATTAAATGATACTGTACAGGAATGCACCCAGAGTTGTTAGTTTTAATTTAAGAAAAATTTTAAATTTTTCCTATTTTTCGCGCTTCCGGATTGTCACAGAAACACATCTTATTTTGAAACATAATCTATATCAAAACATCTTCTTTATCCGGAACATGTCTCGTATCCAAAATATATTCACATCCGAAACATATTTCTTATTCAGAACACATTTCAAATTCGAAACATATTTTTTATCTGAAATATATCACATCAAAATATATTCATATATTTAAAACATATTTCATATTCCAAAACACATTTCATAATTGGAAACGTATTTCATATTTCAAAACCCTCTTCATAATTCGAAACATAGTTTATATTCCACAACACTCTTCACAATTGAAAATGTACTTATTCCAAAACACATTTTACAATGCAAAATGTATTTCATATTATCTTCGCTAACTATTCTAACCCGTTAACAAGGATAATATGACTATTATATCCCATCAATTGGGACCATATCACTAATAATTATCATTCTCGTTAGCAGGGGCAACACTACATTTATTTCATATCATTAAGATATGCTCTGTGAACCATGCTCATGTTGTAAAACATTTCTCAAAACATATTTCACAATTTAAACCACATTTCACATTTCAAAACACATTTTACATATCATAACACATTTCACATATCATAACACATTTCAAAACATATTTCAAAATCCAAAACACATTTCATATGATCACTATTTTAACCTGTGATTAGAAAAATATCAGAATCTCAAAATATATGACCATTGTTATCTATTATATACCCTGTTAGCAGGGTTCGAAACACTACTAACTATTATATACCTCTTTAGTGAGGGCTGAAACATTGCAAACTATTATGTACCTTGTTAGCAAGGCCAAAACATTGCTAACTATTATATACTATGTTAGCAATGACCAAACATTGCTAACTATTATATACCTCGTTACTGGGAGCAAAAAATGGTCATGACTAACTATTATCGCATGTCAGCTAAGGCAGAACATTTAGTTGTAAAAGCTATTCAAATGTATATTTTGAAATATGTTCTAATCACAATATGGATAAAAGCACAGCTAGCTTAAATTCAAAATATAGAAACGCGTATCTCACATACTTTCAAAACATGCCATAAATGAGATTTTAAAGCTTCTCTAATACAGGTATAAACCAATGGAAGCTTTTTAAATCCCATGAAATCATAATATGCATCAAGATACAAATGTAATACAAAACAAGGTTCACATAAGAACATATCATTATCGATAATCTTATTGCCGATAGTTCCTCATACTTACAATAATTAGGATCCTTGAACATCATTTGATTTTTGCTCTAGGACCTAATTAATCAGTACGATGCTGCCTCACATCAAAAGAATTAATTTATACCTTAAGATGCTACCTTCCATCTCAAGGATCACTTATCCATTCGATATTCTTATCTAAATCAATCAATCAATCAATCTTTTCATAAATCGAAATTTCAATTTTTTTGTCAATCACTCATACTTATCACACATAGTCCTTAAATATTCTTCAATTTATGATTTAAGACTTATTTTATTCCATATGATGCTACGTCGCATCTATGGAATTAACTTATACCTTATGATGCTACTTTACACCTCAATGATCACTGATCATTTTTATATTCTTATCAATAATCTAGTCACGTATTCTTATCACATGCATAATCCTCAAACATTATATGATTTCTGTTCGAGGACTTGAATTTACTCCATATGATGCTACATTGTAGCTATGGATTTAACTTAGAATTTTTTAAGTTCAAAATTATCCCATGCGGTGCTTCTTGGCATCCTAAAAGGGAACTACTAACCTGATATCTTGTTCACAATTTTTCCTTATCACTCTATAATTTATTGGTAAGTCATTCGATTTGATTATGTATGAAATCCTTAAGTATTTCCTAATTTCTGCCTTCATAATTAAATTCATTATTTATGAATTTCATTTGTAACTTATGCAGTTTAATTACATAAGTCGATTCTTCGTTTTCATATTTAAATTCATTAATTATGAATTGAATCGTAACTTATGCAATTTAATCACATAAAATGCTATAGCTATTGTAGTAAGTAAAATTTACCTACCTTGTATGCTAATATAAGTTGTATCAAGTGAGATTCACTTACTTGAAATACCATGATGGCTCGTAAATCGAGACTTGATCGAACTCGCATTCATTGCATATTATCGTGCTACACGTTTATATATTTAAACCGGGTTAGTTTTTCTCGAATATAAATTCAAATAAATTTTTGAAAGATTAAAACGACCAAATCCGACCTCTTACTGATTTATTCTTAAACCAAGGCACCTAAAATTTTCTCTTTTGCCTTCTTTTCTTCCCTTTTTCTTTCTTTCTTTTCCTTTTCTTTTATTTTTTGGCTGAGCCGATTCAGACCTTTTTCTCTGCTAAACCGGTTCAGCCTTCTCCTCACAAATCTATCGTTATTCCTATCAACTTAGGTCGTTCTCAGCTCCCCCAGTCCTGGCGAGGCTCCTCTAGTCGGCGTCGACAACAGTGGCTCTAGTGCCATGCTTTCTTCCCTCTTCCCTCTTTTGGCTTTTTTCCTTTCCTATCGTCGATTTATCTTTTTTTTTTTTTGCACCATCAACTAGTCGCTTTCCCTCGGTCAGCCGCATATTCTCACCGACGTCCTCTCTATTTCCCTCTAGTGCTCTCTTCTCTTCTCCACTTCAGTTGGCTTCACAAATAAAGCTAAAGATGAGTTGGTGGGATATTTACCATTGACTTAATCTTTTATGTATATATATATATATATTTAAATTTATATATTTAAAAATTTTATAAATATATAAATATAATTAAATATTTATATATTTATATATTTATATAATACATATAATTATATATATTACATTTCATATATATATATATATATTAAATACATCATATATATTATTTATACATAAATATACTTTATACATATAAATATATCATCATTTCCTTTAATATACACATTTTCTTGTGTTTTCAAGATTAATTCCCCAAAGTGAGAAATTTCGAGTTATCACATTAGTCATCTATTCAAATTAAGGATAAGGCTTGGTATAGCCCAAATAATCTTAGGGTTTGGGAGTACGGTTAGGTGTGAGGAAAAATTAACACTTCCACAACGCCCATTCTGAAATAGTACGAAATAGTCTAAAGTTATCTTAATTTTGCCTTTTGCTTACTTAAATTTTGATATACTTAATATTAAAAAATCTTTTAAGTCTCCTCAATCAAGCTAGTTAGACAACTTAAAAGTTTTTTCTATCTCAAGAATATTCAAGTAAGACTAATCTCTTTTCTTGAAAAGGCTTCATCGTCGGATTATTTAAATATATTATAAAAGTTTTTTCATTACTCCTACCTAATTTTTATCACTCTTAATTATTATTCTTTTTCCTACTTTTATTCTTATATTCTTATTCTTATTCTTATTATATTAAATATCCTATCACTAATTTTATTTTTGTTTTTCCATCATTTAAATAAATTGAATTATTTAATATTGAAATCTTTCCTCTAAACCTTTCATCAATCTAATCAGACCTTAAAGGAAATTTTTTCACCTTAAAATTTTTTAAAGAAACTGCTTAAGCACAATATTCTTTTAAATTTCATCCTTTGAATAACTCATAATTATTAAAATAATTTATTATTCTTTTCAATTAACTTTTTTTATTAATTTTAATTTATTTCCTAATTTTAATTATTTAATTTTAATTTATTAATTTCAATTTAATTTTAATTCTTATGAATATTTAATATTGGAAATATCTTTTTAAATCTTCAATCAAGCTAGACAAACTTAAAAGGATTCTCCTTACCTTAAAATTTCTAAAAGACTCAATACATGAATTTGTAAATTAATAAATTTGTAAATTTAAATTAATAAATGAATTTGTAATAATATACTAATTAAAATTTAAATTAATAATCATGAAAATTTAGAATTACAAATAATGAGCAATATTAATAATATAATTTTATATCATTTACATTTTCATTTTAATTAATTTTTTCATTGCATTAAAGTTGTTTTTTATAGTTATGGGTATTTTTGGAATTTGACATAACTTTTTCAGCAAAGTGAGTGCATACCAAACGTTGTAAAGTTATTTTCCCTACAATTTAAACATAACTTTACATTACATACTAAACGTTACAAAATTACTTTCTTAGTAATCACTTTCCCAACAATCATTTTGCGCTGCAATCACTTTCCCTCTAAAGTGGTTTAGACACAATTTTGATTTGGCTAAATAAATAAATTCTTGATTTGATTTTATTTTCTTGAGCATCTTAGCATTCTTAAAAAAAAAAATCTTTCGTTTTGAGAAGAAAATCAGATTAGGACCTGCCATTAAAAATTAAGGCAGATCCAATTCCTTTATTATCTCTTTTTATTTCTTATTTCTTTTTTTTTTAATTTTTATAAATGAAATAAAACAAAAAATGGGTGCATAAATTGGTATAATGACCCAAATTTAACAATACAATCAACACTCAAATCAATAATCTGCAACGTTTTCCTTCAAATCAGAGTTCATAATCAAAGCTAAAGTCTAAAATTAAATTGAAATTCAAAACAAAGGATCATTCAACTCACATTTAAATTTCAAATTAATCCCGAAATGCATCATCAAAACATTGAACTCACATAAAAATTATTTAGTTTGGGATTGAGATTAAAATGAATTCAATAGCCACTTAAATTTCGGACAAAATAGGGTGTTTACAAGGGTCTCTTTCAATTCATTGACGGCTTGAAACCTTGGGCCTAGCAACAGTTGGAGCTGAGAGATGTCTTTGATCTTACATCGACCATTATTATTGTAGAGTCACTAGTCGATTTTAAGAGGAAGTAGGACAATTCTGAGTTTTCCAAGCCCAATAGAAAGGTTAATGGTGAAAGAGACCGTAATCGCCAGTCCAAGGTTGACAATGAGAAGCCATCATGGAGGAAGCCCAATAGTGAGTCCAATGGTGAGGATTGCAAGAAAGACTGTGATACACCAAAATGTTTCTTATATGAGGGGTCACATAAGGTACGTGACTGCCCGAAGAGATACAAGATGTTCATAATCGCCAAGCAAGACAATGAGCTAGAGAAGAAGACTCTAGAGCTTGGTTTGATTATACCTAGATCAGTTCAAGGTTAAGGGACAAAGAAGGGACTGATGTTTGCAAACACAGTAGTTGCAAGTAAGTTAATCACTGCTTTGGTTGACAATGGGGCTTTCAACTTGTTTTTGTCTAAAAGTGCAGAAAAAAAGCTTGGCTTTAAAGGAACAAAACAATCAAGATCATTAATTCTAAGCCCTTACCGACTATTGGAGTAACAAACGGTGTATAGCTATCACTAGGTGACAGAAGGGTAAGGAATCCATTGAGGTAATCTGACTTGGCAACATTGATTTTGTTAGATTTCCTTGATTGCATTCATGCACTTCTTGTTCCTTCTGCGAATTACATTAGCATCATGGATAAACGATGCCCATGTATTGTTCTAGTGAAATAAGGGTTAATGATTGAAACTAAGGTACTGTCAATAATTCAGCTAGCCAGCAACGTGCAGAGTGAAGAGTTCACTTACTTTGTTGCATTGAGGCCTAATAAGTCCTTAGAGACTAAATGTTAGCATGCTTAAGCCACTCTTCCAAGATAGTGATGATCCAGCACGAACAAAGTCTAAGCGTGCACCAGTTTAAGTGGTTGCGGCATAAGACAAGAAAGTTAGAGGCATACTAGCTGACAGAATGGTACGAAGGTAGAACTACATGCCAAGGCATGAATTTCTTGTTCAGTGAAAGGGATTACTCGACAGTGAGCTGAGTTGGTATTAAGCCCAAGCACTATGGTAATTCTAGGAACACATTGATAGGTTCTGATGGTGGTCGTGTCACCAGAATCCACGTGTGCAACTGTCCGTCTGCCACATGTCAAACCAAGAATGAGCCACGTGGCAGATTTGGCGACATAGCAGCCACGTGGCACAGTTCCTAGCAGTGCGACAGAGTGTTCGATGCGATAGGAGTCTGTCGCCTTGTGATGAGCCGCACAGCAGGCGCGACAGACCTCCATCGCCCATATCGCGACATTGGTCTCCCGCATTGCACTCCGTCATAAGTATCCCGCACAGCCCGCGATAGAAGTCTCCCGCACAGACTGCGGTGGAGGTATCCCGCACAGTCTGCGGTGGAGGTCTCCTGCACAGCCTGCGACATAGTCTCCCGCACAGACTGCGGTAGAGGTATCCCGCACAGTCTGCGGTAGAGGTCTCCCGCACAGCCTGCGACATAGTCTCCCGCACAGCCTACGGCATAGTTCTCCCGCACAGACTGCGGTAGAGGTATCCCACACAGTCTGCGGTAGAGGTCTCCCGCACAGCCTGCGACATAGTCTCCCGCACAGCCTGCGGCATAGTTCTCTCGCACAGTCTGCGGTAGAGGTCTCCCACTAGCTGCTTGAACTCGAGGCGCGACTGAGTGCTCTATGACTCTGTCGCGACCCAGACACGCGCCTGGGCCTCAGCTCGAACCGACTTGAAGAAACCTATAAATACCAGGTGAGCTCTCTGAAAAAAAGGAGGCCAGATCCGAGAGAAAAGAACCAAAAAGAAGGGAAAAGCCTTAAACTCTCTGATTTAAGCATTACATTCTCTTCTTCATACATTCACAACTCCGATTACTTACTTAATCATCGGCGTGCGCGTGCAGGGACAAATCCCTGCCCCCTCTGATTCCTGTTGTTTTTGCAGGATATACGAAGAACACGTGGAACAAATTGCATCGACGTCACCCTTTTGTCGTTAGTGCAATCAGAATACGTGAAAGGTAGTTTCTTGTTGCTGTCAGGTAGGCAACATCAATTGGCGCCGTCTGTGGGAATTCTGACAAAAAGTCAGGTTCTCTATCAAAATGGTGAGAACACGCTCTACAGCAGAGTTGACAGGAGGGCAGAATTCTGTAAGTCCCCCTGTCAGACCAGAGCAGAGACGCAGACGTAGTGAAAGGGGTGACAGAGAAGCCTTGGTTTCTCTAGAAGAATTTGAGACCCTGAAGCGCAAAAATGAAGAGACCACGACTGCGTTGAAAGCTATGGTGAGTTTCTTCAGAGATGCTCTCCCCCAATTCAGCTTGCCCCATGAAGTACAGCAGTTAGTGGGGGAGAGCACGCCTAGGTAGACCTACGAGAGAGGTCAGCCCTCCACCCTGGTAAACACTGGACAAGAGGCAGGAACACGAAATAATGCCACTGCAGATCTAGCAAGGCAGAGGTCTCCCCCAGCAGATAGGCGGTAGAGCTCAACCGCGGACCTTCGACGATAGAATTCGCCCACAGCACCTATGCGGCAGGGCTCACCCGCAGGCCTCGTGCGGCAAAGGTCTCCCCCAGCAGATAGACCACGGAGCTCGCCCGCAGCTCAACGGTGGCAGTGTTCACCACTGGCCGATAGGCGACAGAGCCTACCAAATGTGCGGCAGAGCTCGCCCACGGCTCAAATGCGGCAGAGCTCACCCGCAGACTTCAAGTGACAGTGTTCTCTTGCGGAACCCGTGCGGCAGAGCTCTCCCGGGGACTACATGCGGCAGAGCTATCCCGCAACATATATGCGACGGTGCTTTCCCGCCGCTGATAGGCGGCAGAGTTCTCCTCTGCTCGGCAGGCGGCAGACTTCTCCTCTAGCCGATAGGCGGCAGAGTTCCCCCACATGTGGCAGCTCATCTCCCGTGGAGTTGGAACATGGTTTAAGAGAATGTAGGGCTAGGGAGCGACAGGGACAGAGAGGTCCAGTCCCACGAGAAGGTCTTGAAATCTCAAGTCCCGGAATGGGAGGTGCTGGAAGGGGTGCTTATCAATCGGACTCTTCTAGACCTGAAGGGACAAGGTCATACTCAGCTCGAGGGTCGGAGGACGTGGAGAAGGTCGTCCAAAGGATCCTTGAGAAGAAAAAACTGGTGTCTCCAGATGACGGCCAAAGGAGAAGGATCCCATTCGGCCTGGAGATCATGAACAAACCTTTGCCAAAGAAGTTCAAAATGCCCTCCATAGTCACTTACACCTGCAAAGCAGACCCCTATGACCACATACAGAGTTACGAGTCCCTCATGCTGCTGCATGGGTGGGAGGACGAAATTATGTGCAGGGCTTTTTCCCTCACATTGTCCGAGCACGCTCTAAAGTGGTTCAACGGGTTGAGCGAAGGTTCAATCTCCTCTTTTGACGAGTTGAGAAATGAATTCCTCAAAGTCTTCATGATCCACAGCCAGAGGAAGAAAGATGCTACCTACCTACTCAAGCTTAAACAAGGGAATAAAGAACCCTTGAAAAGCTTTGTAGACCGCTTCTGAGATGCAACCTTGGAAGTGGAAGATCTACCGGTAGGCATAGCCTTGGCTGCAATGCTGCAAGGGACGAACTCCGAAAAGCTACAAGAATCTCTCTCTCTCGATCAACCAATGACAATTTCTGACCTCTTTTCCAGGGCTAACAAGTATGTAGCTCAAGAAGAAGTGATGAAAATGATACAGCCTAGGGAGGCAAAGGAAGGAAAGAAGAGAGAGAGAGATGCACCCGAAAGAAGCTCCCCAAGACCTGTGAGAGTAGACAAAGCCCCTAGGCTCAAGTATGAAGGCTATACCAGGTTGAACGAGCCTCGTACTGCGATACTGGCAGCTATCGAAGGGGCAGGATTATTGGAATTCCCCAAGAAGAAAATTGGAGATGTAGGACAAAACCCTGAAGCCTACTGTGAATTCCATTGTGCTCACGGTCACCCAACAGAGAGGTGCAGAGATTTAATGGACCAGTTGGAAAGACTGGCCAGAGAGGGGAAGATCAACCACTTCTTGTGGAGAAGCGAGAGACCCCGTTATCCTCCGCATGACCAAAGGAATGATCGTCCGCGGACTGGGCCAAACGACGGTAACAGAAGGAATAGGCCCAGAAATGAAGTAATCGGGCCCATCCCCCAAGTCAATCCGCCAAACAACGAACCTACAGCCCCCGCAATAAATGTTATTGCAGGCGGGGAATCAATAACGGGAAGCTCCTCTACTTCCCGCAAAAGTTATGCTAGGCAAGCGTATCAGGTTAACGTTGTGATGGAAGAACAGGCGGATGAAGAACCCATCATGTTCACTCCGGCTGACAAAGGTGATATTGTCATGCCTCATGACGACCCCATGGTGATATCCACTGTAGTGGCCAAACACCCGGTGAGCAGGGTTCTGGTCGATAACGGGAGCTCAGTAAACCTAATCTATTGGAATTGCTTCGAAAAAATGAGCATATCTGAAGATAGGCTAAAGCCCGTTATGACGCCACATACGGATTCACGGGCGAACGAGTGAAGGTTGTCGGGTCCATAGAGTTGCCTATGACTCTCAGAGAGCACCCGAAGAACGTGACCCGGCAAGTGTTGTTCATGGTGGTCAGGTCAACCTCCGCTGCCTACAACATGATTTTGGGAAGACCTGTGCTGAATGACATGAGGGCGGTGATATCCTCTTGCTATCTATTGATGAAGTTTCCCACTCCCAACGGAGTCGGGCAAGTACGAGGAAACCAAAGGAGTGCCCGTACTTGTTATCTCGCTTCCACTGCCAACAAGATAGCACAGAGGAAAGAAACCTTATGTATCGACGATCCACCCAAGCCTCAGCCTGTAGAGGAAACCGAGGCCATTGAGCTAACAGAAGGGGATGGAGGAAAAAAGGCATTCATAGGGACTCAACTGGGCGAACGACTCAAGAATGAGATAGTCGAGTGTCTGAGAAGAAACTCGGATGTCTTCGCCTGGAGTCCGACGGACATGCCCGAAATCAATCCCGAAGTGATATGCCATGAGCTTAATGTCATACCCGGGCACAGACCCGTCAAACAGAAGAAGAGGAGTTTCGCCCCGGAACGACAAAAAGCAATCACTGAAGAAGTGAATAAACTCCTGGGTGCCGGATTCATCCGAGAGGTCTACTACCCTGAGTGGTTAGCCAACGTAGTGATGGTAAAGAAATCTAGCGAGAAGTGGCGAATGTGTGTGGATTTCACCGACCTGAACAAAGCCTGCCCTAAAGATTCATACCCCCTACCTCGGATAGACAGACTAGTAGACGAAACATCCGGCTACGAATTCCTCAGTTTCTTGGATGCATTCTCCAGGTATCACCAAATCATGCTTCACCCAGAAGACGAAGAAAAGACTTCCTTTATAATCGACGACGAAACCTATTGCTATCGGGTAATGCCGTTCGGTCTAAAGAACGCAGGAGCCACCTATCAACGAATGGTGAGCAAAGTGTTCAAAGATCTTCTGGGAAATACCATGGAAGCCTACGTGGACGATATGATAATCAAGAGCCGCGTAGGAGAGTCTCATACTGATCAAATGTCCAAGGTATTCGAAGTATTGAGGAGATTCAACATGAAGCTAAACCCTGAAAAGTGCTCATTCGGGGTAAAATCAGGGAAGTTCTTAGGCTTCATGATCACTAACAGGGGCATTGATGCAAATCCTGAGAAGGTACAGGCAGTCATTGACATGAAACCCCCAACCACCGTAAGAGAGATCCAGAGATTGACAGGCAGAATAGCAGCTCTGAATTGCTTCTTGTCAAAATCAGCCGAAAGGAGCCTGCCGTTCTTCAAAACTCTACGGGGGGGAAGAAACTTCGAATGGATGGAAGATTGTCAAAAAGCCTTTGAAGACCTCAAGGAATACTTGAAACAGTTACCTTTATTAATAAGGCCCCTGGAAGGAGAACAACTCTATATGTATTTGGGAGTCGGTGATTTCGCCGTCAGTGCGGTGCTACTGAAGAAAGATGAAATGGTGCACCGTCCCATCTACTACGTGAGTAAAGTGTTATTAGATCCAGAGACCCGCTATCCGCTGGTCGAAAAGCTAGCATTAGCCCTTTTGATGGCCTCGCGAAAGTTGCGCCCGTATTTCCAAGCACACCCTATCACCGTCTTGACAGATCAACCGTTAAGACAGATCCTTCAGAAACCTGAACACTCAGGAAGGTTAGTGAAATGGGCAGTGGAGCTTGGGGGATACGAAATTACGTTCCAACCACGGCAGGCTATCAAAGGTCAAGCTCTGGCCGACTTCATCGTAGAATGCACTATCCCAAGCGACAGCAGTGAAGGGGAGGCTCACCCATGGTTGCTGCATGTCGACGGGGCATCAAGTGCCAACGGAAGCGGAGCGGGTATAGTCCTGGTATCACCCGAAGGAAAATCCCTTGAATACTCCCTACGGTTCGGATTCCCCAGTTCAAACAACATAGCGGAGTATGAAGCTCTGATAGCAGGGATGATGTTAGCGAAGAAGCTACAGGTTCACCACTTGATAGCACACAGTGATTCTCAATTGGTGGTGAACCAATTTAGCGGAGAGTACGAGGTACGGGAACCGATGCTGGTCCCTTACTTGAAGAAAGTCCAACTTCTGGCCCAGACTTTCAAAAGCTTTCAGCTGATACAAATCAACCGGTCCGAAAACACACATGCTGATGCATTGTCTAAGTTAGCCTCTTCCACCGAAACACGAGGAAGGACAGTGAAGGTGGAGAGGCTCGAACGACCTAGTATTGAAGAGGTCGAAGTGTGTGACATTCAAGTGGGAGACGATTGGAGATCCCCATACAAACAATATCTCACCGAAGGAACACTCCTCCAAAATAAAGACGAGGCTCGTCACTTAAAAATACAAGGGGCGAAGTTCACACTCATCAATGGAGAACTATACAAAAGGGGATATTCGTCACCCTTATTGAAATGTCTGGGACTGGAGCAAGCAAGCTACGCTTTAGCCGAAGTGCATGAAGGAATTTACGGCGAACACTTAGGAGCGAGAGCTCTTGCTGCTAAAGTACTGCGATCGGGATTCTACTAGCCAACGTTGAAGAAAGATGCGATGGACCAAACCCGTAGGTGTGACAAATGCCAGAGGTTTGCGCCTATCACAACAGCCCCAGTGACTCCCTCTCAAGGCACAGTACAGCCAATTCCTTTTGCACAATGGGGATTGGACATTCTTGGACCTTTCCCATTGGCCACGGGTCGAAGAAAGTTCCTATTAGTGGCTACCGATTACTTTACAAAGTGGATTGAAGCAGAGCCTTTAGCCACAATCACGAAAAAGAAAGTGGAGGCAATGGTGTGGAAAGACATTATCTGTCGATTCAGAATTCTCCGCATCTTAAATGCCGACCATGGAAAGCAATTTGATTGCAATGCCTTCCGTGAATTTTGTAAGAGCCTCAACATTCAGCTAAGGATCTCCTCAGTGTCATATCCTCAAGCTAATGGACAGGTCGAAGTCAGTAATCGAACCATCCTTCATGGGCTGAAGACCAGACTAGACAAAGCAAAAGGGGCATGGGTGGACGAATTGCCTAGTGTTTTATGGGCATATCGTACCACCAGTCGTGTGTCGACTAGAGAAACGCCATTCAGCCTTCTATACGGCGCAGAAGCACTGATCCCCGTGGAAATTGGAGCGTTATCACCAAGAGTGATACCCTTAGTAGAGGAAGAAAATTCACAAGCTCTAAGGGAAGGCTTGGACCTACTCGATGAACATAGAGAAACCGCGGCTATTTGATTGGCATCCTATCATCAGAGGGTGGCCAACTACTACAATAGCCGGGTGAGAGATAGGCCAATGTCTGAGGGAGATCTAGTGCTTAGAAAGTCGCAGATCACGAATGCCCTGAAGGAGGATGGGAAGTTCAGAGCCAACTGGGAAGGTCCATACAGAATCAGATACAAGATTGGACCTAACACCTGTGTTCTGGAAACTCTACAAGGGAAGAAGATAGGGAAAACATGGAATTCAAATCACCTAAAGCTGTATTTGAATTAAGCACCATATTTTCTTTCCCAAACATTATTATCATTTGTTTATACCATCACAAGATATTGTCATCAAATCATCACGCAGAATGTCATTTTATTATACATCTGCAACTTCTATGCATCTAAATCTTGTGACAGGTATTCAGAAGAGCCGTAAGAGCCTGAGGCGCTATCCGTCACTGTGGCCAGGCGTAGTTCAATCGAGCCGTAAGAGCCTGAGGCGCTATGCGTCACTGTGGCCAGGCGTAGTTCAACCGAGCCGTAAGAGCTTGAGGCGCTATGCGTCACTGTGGCCAGGCGTAGTTCAACCGAGCCGTAAGAGCCTGAGGCACTATGCATCACTGTGGCCAGGCGTAGTTCAACCGAGCTGTAAGAGCCTGAGGCGCTATGCGTCACTGTGGCCAGGTGTAGTTCAACCGAGCCGTAAGAGCCTGAGGCGCTATGCGTCACTGTGGCCAGGCGTAGTTCAGACGAGCCGTAAGAGCCTGAGGCGCTATGCGTCACTGTGGCCAGGCGTAGTTCAGACGAGCCATAAGAGCCTGAGGCGCTATGCGTCACTGTGGCCAGGCGTATACAATCAACCAAGCCGTAAGAGCCTGAGGCGCTATGCGTCACTGTGGCCAGGCGTGTACAATTAACCAAGCTGTAAGAGCCTGAGGCACTATACGTCACTGCGGCCAGGCGATAAAAATATCAAGGCTATAAAAACTAAAGACGCATACACGTCACAGTAATCAAGCCTTAAACAATTATACGTTCGCTCAAAAAATTCTTTCGAAAGTTTACCTTTCTATCAAGAATTGGGGAGCATGCACGAATACATTCAAATGAATACATTCAAGCAAAATAAACAAACAGACAAAGAATGATAAATGATAAATAGAGAAGTAGTGCAATACAAAGCATGAACAAAAATCTCAATTTCATTTCATTCAAAAGTCATTACAAACAGATCTTTAACAGATCTTTACGATTACATTCAACAAAAGTACAAAGTTAAAATAAAAAAACAACAAAGTACTTGAAAAGAAATACAAAAAACAAAAATAGCTATCTACTCTTCGGGAGGAAGCTGGGGATCAGCTGCAGACGGACCATCACTTCCTAAGGACTGCTGACCCTCTTCGTCGTCTAAATCAATAAGAGCCTCGATAGGCTCGGGAGCACCATCCAAATCCATGGGCTCCCAAGGACCAGTGAGGTTGACGAGGTCATCTTGGGCGGTCCTCTTAAATAACTCGTCTGCAGGTTCGGCTTCAGGCTCATATTTAGTCTAGTCGGGGGCCTTAAATAGCATTGCCTCGTTGGTATACTGGAGCTCGGGGAATTCCTCTCCTTCCCTATGTGCTTCTAACCAAGACCGGGCCAGGTAGAACCCGTACTTCACATAAGGGTTGGAGAAATCTTCCTTCCGCCTCAAGCAATCCTTGGAAAGACGGTACTCCTTCACGGCCTCGGCCCGTATGCTATTGATCTCCACTTGGGTCAGCGTAGGAGCAGCCTGACTTTCCAACTCGGCAACGCGCTGCTCGAGCTCCTGATTCCAAGCAAGTAAAGACCCATAGTTGGATTACATACAGTCTAGCTCAGAGTGGGCATCCCGAAGATCCTCTTGAAATCTGCTAGACCGAGCCGTCTCAACAGTGAGATCCCCCTTAGCCTGGCTCAGGTCCTGGTGAACCTTTGCGAGCTGCTCCTCCAAGCTTCGCACTAAATCCGGAAGTTTGGACAAGTTGTTGATGGTGTTTTGTAACTCCATAACTTGGTCCTTTAAATCCCGGATTTTCCTATCGGCACGCTCTCGATAAGCCCGGTGCTGGGCATTATTGGCCACAGTTCGTTGAGCCAGCTGCAAACAAATGCAAAAAGTTAGATTCAAAGAATGCGGCAAAAAGGAGTCAAACGAAGAGGAGTATGAAACTTACCCTCAATGCCTCCACATCGGCTAAATCCTCCCCCTTCGGGTAGTTTCTGAATATCCTTGCCTCGTCCCGAGGAAGGATAGTGGACCAGCTTAACCGGGAGGCCACCCCGGGAATGTCTAAAATGTCGTTGTCACGAACCTCGGGGTAGACTCGGAACTCGTGACCCCTCATAATATTTCCCCCGTCCACGGGGTAAGACCTCTCGTCAACAGGCCCTATCCTCGGAAGAATTGGCCTACTTCCCATCGAACCTTCGATGTACAAACGCCTTCGATTCTTCCGCTGCGACGGAATGATATTACATTCCGCACGCTCCTCGGAGCGGGATCGCCCGGATGACCCGAAAGCCCCCCGTGAAGATGAGGCAACTCTCCCCCTATCCCGAGAGAGATCCCTCTGCTCCGAAGGAGGGGGAGGCATCGCCTGCCTAGAAACAGGAGGGGTCCGAGCACGAGGTGGCTGAGAGGGGACCGGTACCTCACTTGGGACATCGTCGGCCAAACGACTCCTCTTCCTGGTAGGAGCGCTGGAAGGACCAGCCTCAGAAACCTAGCGACCTAACGATTGCCGGAAATGACTCATATCTGAAAAAAAAGGAAAAGAAGACAAATCAGTGGTCAAAAACTGATCAAAAACAGCAAGCCGTAAAAAGAATTAAAAGTTACCGTCAGGAGAATCGAGATGCTCCTGAAGGGACTCTATATTTATGGCGTCGTCATCAGGGAGCACCATGAAAGTAGAGCCGAACCCTTCCCAGCCAGTCAAGTCGGCTAAGGGTTCGCTGCAAGAACTAGACTCCACGTTGGTACTCCCTATATCCTCTTGTGGCCTAGGTGCTTCAGGATTTAACTCGGGAGAAACCGAAGACAGAGGATCTGACGAAGGAACAGAGGGTCCGGCAACAGGGACCGGACCCACACCCCAGCCTGCTAATATCAAATTTTCATTTGATATAAGGGTGTCGAGGCTAAGGGGATGAGGGACTAGCAAATTGTTGACGTCAGAAGACAACTGCTCCCTAAGTGTGGCAACCCGGGGACCCTTGGGGATTTCACGCCTATTCTCCCAACGAGTGGGGAAATCCAGGCCCTCGGGCACTTCCACGACCAGTCATTTTGTCTCGAAACCATGAAGCTTGTTAGCCGATTTCTCGAATAATCGGTTCTCAAAACCGGGCTGGTACACCCGCTGAAGCGAGTAAGGCACTAAGCCGGGGCTCCCTCGAAGCCTAAAGAATACTTCTAAAAGAGGAAGGGACGGAGGGACGCCCCTTAAATGGCAGTGCACGGTGAATGCTACCAATTGCATCCATGCATGAGGATGCAGTTGTCCCGGGGATACCCTGTACGTCCTAAGGAAGGCAGCCCCGAAGTCGGACAATGGGAAACGGAGTCCTAACTCCAAAGCTGCCCTAAAAACGACAGCCCCGTCGGACACACGACGTATGTCGCTCTCCTGAGGGGTTGGGAGCCTATAAGAATATCCCTCGGGTAAAGGAAATCGAGATTCTAGGTCTTGGACGTCGGCTTCCTTTAAAGTCGACTTAACGCCTAGATCAATTTGTTTTCCTACACAATGACCAGCCATTTTAGGAGTTCGTAAATCAAAAGAGTGGGACTACGGACTATGAAATTACCTAAAATGAAGAAAAGGAGGAACTGGCGACAGAGTACGAAGAAGCTGCGGCAGTGTTGCGACACAGTGATCTGTACGCGACAGAGTTGCGGCAGAGTTGCGAGAGAGTGTCCAGAGAAAATCGCGGCTGAGTGTCTTTTTGCGGGAGAACTCAATAGGGACAAGGACAGTAGGGGCCCAGTATATATAGCGGCTCACCTGCGTCGACACACGCGTAGAGATCCGACCCGACCCGAGAAAAGTCCAGACCCAGATACTCTTTCACAGGAAAGATTCCTACCAAAGAGTGGAGAGCAATTGATGGTGGTCGTGTCACCAGAATCCACGTGTGCAACTGTCCGCCTACCACATGTCAAACCAAGAATGAGCCACGTGGCAGATTTGGCGACATAGCAGCCACGTGGCACAGTTCCTAGCAGTGCGACAGAGTGTTCGATGCGATAGGAGTCTGTCGCCTTGTGATGAGCCGCACAGCAGGCGCGGCAGACCTCCATTGCCCATATCGCGACATTGGTCTCCCGCATTGCACTCCGTCATAAGTATCCCGCACAGCCCGCGATAGAAGTCTCCCTCACAGACTGCGGTGGAGGCATCCCGCACAGTCTGCGGTAGAGGTCTCCCGCACAGCCTGCGACATAGTCTCCCGCACAAACTGCGATAGAGGTATCCCGCACAGTCTGCTGTAGAGGTCTCCCACACAGCCTGCGACATAATCTCCCGCACAGCCTGCGGCATAGTTCTCCCGCACAGACTGCGGTAGAGGTATCCCGCACAGTCTGCGGTAGAGGTCTCCCGCACAGCCTGCGACATAGTCTCCCGCACAGCCTGCAGCATAGTTCTCCCGCACAGTCTGCGGTAGAGGTCTCCCGCTAGCTGCTTGAACTCGAGGCGCGACTGAGTGCTCTATGACTCTGTCGCAGCCCAGACACGCGCCTGGGCCTCAGCTCGAATCGACTTGAAGAAACCTATAAATACCAGGTGAGCTCTCTGAAAAAAAGGAGGCCAGATCCGAGAGAAAAGAACCAAAAAGAAGGGAAAAGCCTTAAACTCTCTGATTTAAGCATTACATTCTCTTCTTCATACATTCACAACTCCGATTACTTACTTAATCATCGGAGTGCGCGTGCAGGGAAAAATCCCTGCCCCCTCTGATTCCTGTTGTTTTTGCAGGATATACGAAGAACACGTGGAACAAATTGCATCGACGTCACCCTTTTGTCGTTAGTGCAATCAGAATACGTGAAAGGTATTTTCTTGTTGCTGTCAGGTAGGCAACATCAGGTTCCAATGTGAGGATGCGACAAAGGCGTTGTTAAAACAAGTTGAAGAGAATTTCATGGCTCGCACATCAAGTGTTCGATGAAAAGAGTCCTTAGGCGCGCTCTAACATTTTTCAAGCACATTTAGGGTTTATGGGACTACATGGACAACCCGTTCATGGGACTAGAGAAAATTGTGAGTGTGTTGTACGGAGCCTACGTGTGGACTAGGGGTGTAAGCAATATAGTAGTGCTCGCAAACTATTCGGACTCGATTCGAGTAAAACTCGAATTCGGTTCGATTTTAATCGAATCGAGCTTGAACACGAGGTACTCGAGCTATCGAGCGAGTCAAATTTGAGTACTTAGATACTCGACTCGAGTAGCTCGCGAGTCTAATCGAGTCTCGAGCTTTTTATATATTTTAATAATATATATTATTATATAATAATATTTATATAATGAGTGTAAGAGCGAACTCAAGATCGAGCTCGAGTCGAGCCTTAGAATCGAGCTCGAGTTCGAGTAAAAAATTAATTTATGTAATCAAACCTAATCGAGCGAGCTCGAGTAGCTTGAATTCGTTCTTGAGCCGAGCTTGAGTTTAAAAAATAAGACTCGACCGAACTCGAATCAAGTATCAAGCATCAAGTTTTCGAGTCGAGCTGGAGTTCGAGCACCTCACTGTATCGGCTCGGCTCGGCTCGATTACACCCTAGTGTGAACAGACACATTGGAGAATAGTCTTACTATGATAGAGATCTTGGACCAAGTCAAAGTCCTTAGCAGCCAAAACTCTAGAGTCTTTAGGATTAGAAAATCTTTAGGGATTTAAACTTTGTAGATAGAGTTCTCTTGTATTTCAAAAACTAGTATATAGATTTGGAAGAGTCTAGCCATATAAGGGGACTTCACTATAATGAGGGCTTCCCTAACCTTATTTGTATCACATCATTTAAGAGTTTTTTTTTTTTGTGACAATCGCAAATTTGCCCACTCTTGGTAATTAATTTAATAGATTATTAGAAGGAGTTAATTATTGAGGATTAATAAAGGTTATGAGAATTATGAAAGTGATGAAATATGGGATTAAGTTATGGAATTTTTATTTAAGTTTGATGATGGACATATTGAAGTAAATAAAAGGATTAATTTAGCAGATTGTATTTTAATACCTCACTTAGGATTAATTTAATTAATTGATTGCTAATTTATAAAAAAATTAATTATACTGGAGATTTAAGGAATAAACTGTGTGGGAGCTAATTTAATTAGGCCTTAGTTTGATGAAACAAAATTCGAAAGAGTGAAGAAACGAAAAATTACATGGTGTTAAGGTGAAATTAGGGAGAAAATCTATTAGAGAATGATTGAAATTTTGGAAATGAAAGGGGGCTAACAGTAAACAGCTTCTAAAGGAAGCTTGACAAATAATAATAATAATAATAATAATAATAATAATAATAATAATAATAATAATAATAATAATAATAATGCGACAACCGCGAATTTCATAATTTTAGCAAGTAAGTAAATGAGTTAATGGAAGCAATTTGAATCATTGAGAATTATGGAAGTGATAAATTAAATATGAAAATTTTGAGAATTCATAATGATAGGAATTTAGTAAGAGAAGTATGAGGAATATTTTTAGAAAATAATTCATTTGAATTATTTAGGATTATGAGAATTAAGTGAATAATGTGTATTGATTATTTTAAGAATTATGTTGGAAAAGTTAGAATGAATGAGAAAATGTTCAAAAGACTTGATTTCCACTTGAATGTGTAGCAGGAAAATTAGTGACTAATTAGTATTCATTTGATTATAATTTAAGATGAAAGAATCCAATTGATGTACCATAAAATACACTAGAAAAGCTAACTTAAAAAGCTTTCCAACCATATAATTTCGACTTTGTAATTCATTGTAGACCACTACCAATAAATTTTTGAAATTATATCATGAGCAG
The DNA here is from genome assembly GCA_033439115.1 of Firmiana major. Taxonomy (NCBI): domain Eukaryota; kingdom Viridiplantae; phylum Streptophyta; class Magnoliopsida; order Malvales; family Malvaceae; genus Firmiana; species Firmiana major. Next base: position 8,686,506 of record CM065912.1, read on the forward strand.
AGGATTCAACCATCAGACTTTGGGTAAAGAATTTTGTGTAGTTTTTAGTAAGAAATTCTAATTAAGGTGATTCAAATTGCATTGAAAAGTTTACTCAAAGAGCTTTGAAACCATATATGATCATATTTTAAGTCATTGTAAATTGATCTCGGTGAATTTTTTAAGTTCAATTATAAGTGCAATAAAGTAGTTAGAGATGTGAGTTAAAATGAGGGAAAATAAATTGAGGATTTATCATGAGCACATCTTAGTAAATTAATGGATTAATCAAGTGAATTAAAGTATTCTACGAGTACCCATGTAACCAATTTAATTAAACTAGTGCTAGTGGATGGAAATTAATTCGTAATTAGAGATTAAGTATTTGATTAAAAGTAGAACTTAAGAGTTGGCACCCTAGATTGGAGAAAATGGGGCAAAAACTATTAGAGAGGCTTGTAATTTAGTAAAAATTGAACGGGCCAGTTGAAATAAGCTTCTTGAAGAAGCTTGGATTTCCATTGTTGGGATTTTTCCCGCCTATAACCTGACACCTTGCCCTTGAAAAGAAAACTAAGCAAAGTAAAAAAAGGAGAAAGAGAGAAGCTACCGATGGAAGAAAAGGAAAAGGAAAACAGAGTGGTCGGCTGACAAGGGAGAGAGAAAGGAAAGAAGAAAAATAGAGAAAGAAGAGAGGAAAGGAAAAGAAAAAGGGAAGGGAAAGAAAAAGGCTGAACCCATTCGGCGAAGAGGAGGAAAATAGGAAGAAAAGAAAAAAGAAAAAAGAAAAAAAGAGAAAAGAGAAGAGAAGAGAAGAATGAGAGGGCTGGGTAGTTCGGCCAAGAGGAAAGGGAGAGGAAGAAAGAGAGGAAAAAGGGAAAGAGAAGAAGAAAAGGAAAGAAAAAAAAAGAGGGAAAGAAAAGAGGAGATAAAGATGGGGAGTTTTGCTGATTTTTCTAAATTAAAAGCTTGTAAATGGGTAAGGAAAAAAATTAGTGATTGTGCTGATAAATTTTATATGTAATTTTCATAGATTTCCAAGACTATGTTGTGTATGTTTTAATTGTAGAGAAATGCAAAGTGTTGATTTGAGGAAGTTGGCTAAGCTTGGAGGTTTACTAGAGTGATAAGTTTTGGTGAATTTGGTAAAATATTTATATAAGTTAAAAGTAGAATTACATTGTTTTATGTTGGATTGATTTAGTATATTATATAAGGGTGATGGAAATGATTGAAATGTGTGAAATTGATATTATGGTATCATTGGAATAATGTTTGAGAAATTTGAAATTTTTGATAGAATGGTTAAAATCATGATTGATGATGAAACCTATTGAGATTTGTAAAATGATGTTATGGTATTTTAGTATATTGTTTGAGAATTACTAGAGTATTGAAAGAATATAGTTGATAATTGACTAAATATGTTGTCAATTAAAATGGAATGTGGATGAATATCTTGAGAATATTGTTGGAAGATAAGTGAATAATGACTAGAATATTTAAATTTATTTTGGGAAGTTGTGGAAATAATGTTAGAATATTGTTGAATGTAAATTAAAAGATCAATAGAATGTTAGTGAAATTGTTTGAATATGCTTGAGTATTAGTGTGGACATATTGAATGAATGTTTTAAAAATTGTGGGAAATTATGATATGTTACTGAAGTCCTATTAAAGTAACATTAGAACATCATAGAATATTGATTTAGTATTATTGGAAGCATCATAGAATGTTTTTGGAATGTTGTTGGAGTATAATGAATGCTGATATGAATTGTTGGAGGAAAGGAGTTGGCTATAGTAATATAGGTGAGTAGAATGATATATGTGAATTGATAAGTTCATGGTTTCTTGAGAAACATGAATTAGTATGTGTGAATTGAGAATTAAAAAAAAGGTTGTGTGAGAATAATGTGATGCGAATTAGGATGGTGGTGAGATTTAATAACTTTGAAAATATGTCTTAGGGTACTTTGTGTAAGAAAGAATGGGTAGTACGGGTTACTTAATCAGTGAAATGAGTTATGGGGTTATATAATTGTGTTAATGTAACATTGGTGACTTGTAATATAATATTTGATATGAATTAAATGTGGCTTACGGTGATGGAAATATTGTTTAATTGAGGTGAAGTAAATTATTCGATTGTTGAGGTATTGATGGAAGATGATTAGGTTGGTATGTGCGACATGGAAAATGAGCTAGCCCTAGTGGATTTGGTTGCTATGATAATGTGATTTCGAAAATATTTAATGACTTACAAAAACTCTAGGGAAAACATATATGTGGTTCATAATGGGAAATATATGAATATATATATATATATATGTTGATTGTGTGATCCTACTGCATAATGAGGACATAGTAGCCCATGGTGGTGTATGCGATAACATAATATAATGTGTTATGCAATTGATTCGGATTTGAATAGCCATGTTATAGTGGTAATCATTATAATGCTTGGTACCATGATTTGATGTAATTTGGGGATAATTGAGTGAGAGTGCATTTTGGCATAATGCTCGCTTACCATATCCATTGTGTTTGTAAAACTCATGACTCAATGCATTGGCTTTAAGCATGCATGACATAGAATTTGATTATTTGAAAGTATGTTTTGGTTAAATGCATATGTGAGAACTTTGGAATTTATTTGATTTGTCTTTTGAAATAAAAGAGCATATGGCATCATGCATGTGCGTAAATTAGTTTTAAAGGAAAGTATCATGACTTGCACTACTTTTGGAATCTCTGAAACATACAATTTTTAGAACAAGTGAAACTTTGATCTTTGAGAAATTTTGGCATATCTTGATAATGTCGATAAAGCAGCATATTAGAACTCGCCTGATTGGATAAATGATCAACATGTATTTTAGGCTTGTCTGACAATTGTTGTAGACAAGTCTTGGTTCCCCCCGATCAAGGGGTCTATGGCCATAGATAGCGACCATTGATAGCTACAATGGGATTTGTAAGTTTTTATTGATAAGTTTGAATTGTTGGGACCATATCTCATTTTAGAACATTCGACTTGTACTAAAACATTATTTTAGAACTCAGGACAATAGTCAAAGTAATATTTAGAATTTTCAAAGCATTATTTTAAAACTCTGACCATCAGTCAAAGTATTGTTTAGAACTTTAAACTTTGATTATCGAAACCTTGAGTTGAAAAGCATATATGTTTTGTACTCTATTTGAGCATTGTTTTAGAATATATCAAAATGTTCAATTTGAACCTCTGGACAACATTCGAATCATCGTTTTAGAAACTTAAACTTTGAACTCTGAAAGAGTATATAGTTTGGATTGAAATTTGAACTTTGATCTTCGAATAGGCTTTTATAGTATATGTGATGTGCCTTGAGAATGTACATACTTGGAAACTTCACATGTGAAAATGATTTAAGACTATTTATGTTTCTATGTAGGGTTTTATACCATTCATGACATGATTTGAGATTGTACACTCTTGCACATTGTTTTTATATTGTAAGGATTTAAGACTGCATATACGTTGTGAAATGGTTTTATGCAAATTTGAATACATATCTCAGACTATTGCATGGCATACTGTGATATATGGACATTGGGATTTGGTTTATGGTTGAATTACTATGCTAGGATGTCCAAGATAGATAGGTGTCGGGGAACGAGGATAATGAGGTGCTTCAAAGCACACTCCCATCGATACCCCTAATAACCTTTACCAACCTAGAGTCCTAAGGACATGATCAGTGACAATTTATAAAAGTTTACGATAATGATATGATATGATATACATTTCAATAAGGATTAGAACTGAGCTTTCGCTCATTAAATTCATTAAATTTCCTTTTTAACAAATTGAGTTTGAGTTGGAGGAGTATTTTAGATCTAGTCTGATCATTACAGGAATATTGTCCAAACTCTTCGAGCCACTATTTTTTAGATATTTTGGTGTACAAATATTTTCTCTTTGTTTATGCTTTTATTTTCAGGTAGTTTTTGTACAATACTATAGGATTGGTTTAAATTAGTAAGGTCTCTTAGAGATTTTAAACTTTATACAGGTATTTAGATTGCAGTCTTGAGCTAATTACCTAAACAGAGTAGACAGTTGAACTACTTAACCACATAAACTACATTGAACGTAGACAAACAAATTTAGAGAAGTGAAAAAATAGCTAGACATTTTGCCTCTACTAATGTAAAGTGCTATAGTCGTGTCATTAGGGTCGTGACAAATAATAATAATAATAATAATAATAATAATAATAATAATAATAATAATAATAATAATAATAATAATAATAATAATAATAAAAATCAAGGTGGTGGGAAAAATTCCACCAATTCAACTACCTTTTAGCCCTTGATTAGAGAGAAATATAGAGAAGCTTCCCATGGAAGCTTACCCTATCAGCCCCCTTGAATACCTAAATAGTCGACTGTTTCAGCTGGAAAAAAAAAGAAAATAGGAAAAAAATAAAAGAGATGGTTGACCAAGGGAGAGAAGAGAGAAACAAAAGGTCTGTTTGTTGGGGGAGAAAAGAGAAGGAAAGAAAGGAAAAGAAAAGGAAATAAGGGAAACCATTTGGCTAAGACCAAACCTAAGGGAAAAGGAGGTAAGAGAGGAAGAAGAAAAATGAAAGAAATAAAAGAGGGAGAAAAGGAAAGAGAGGAAGAAAAGAGGGAGGAAAAGGGAAGAAAGATGTGTTTCAACTAAGATTAAAGAGTTAAAAAGTAGAGGCCTTTCGGCTAAAGTAAGAGAGGAAAGAGTGAGAGGCTATTTCGACCAAACTAGATGGGAGAAGTTAAGAGAGCCTTTTGACCAAACTAGGAAAAGGAAATAGTGAAGGTTAATTCAGCTAAAGCTAGGGAGAGAGGAAGCATCCTTCTCGGCCCAAGGAAGGAAAAGTGAAGCTAGAGGTCATTCGACCACGGTGGTTTGGGTAAAGAGATTTGTGACCCTGATGTAATTAAAAATTTGATTTTTTAGTACACATGATCTTTGAAGCTTGTATGTGTGCTTGAAATTGTAGGGAATATTATATTTGTGATTATGGAATTTTCTGACAACAGAGCCTCTTTAAGAATGACGATTGGTCCTACTTGAATACTAGTGAGATGAACAAAACTTTTAAGTTTTTTGACTAGTTTGATGTAGGAAACTTAAAAGATTTTTCAATATTTATCTTAACAAAATTAAAGTAAAGAAAAAGGCAAATTAGGATAACTTTAGATTATTTGGTACCATTTTAAGATAAATGTTATGGGGTGCTAATCTTTCCCAACATGTATAACAAACTTGGAAGTAAATTTTTGGGCTAACTTTTCCTTTTACTTATCAAGTTGTTGTCATGCAGTGTACATTTCACTATACAAGTAGATTATTACTCGTTTAAACATTTAAGACTAATTGTTTAAGGCCTTATTAACTACCTTGTGAGACATGCCAATTCTCAAGATAGATGATTAAGGTTTTTTATGTACTTATTTTCCATCCTTAATTAATATCAGAGTCATATCACAAACCACAAAATAAATATCAATGTCATAACTTTTCCAAAATATCACTTGGCATTGTACAAATATCATTAAATAATTTACATCACAAGGAAAGAGTTATCTTATATTTATGATATTGTTCTTATGATTACATACCATCCATATATATTGTGCATACAAAAAGTTCTAGTCTGAAAATTAAACAAAAAGTAGAGTGAGGTTATACCTCAACCAAATTGAATCATAAGGCTTTGAAGCATGTGGTTCGAACAATCAGTCCACTACTCTCACGTTCAAATCTATTGTAAGTAATCTGTAAGGTAAAGAATGAGGAGAATGAGTTAAAGCCTAGTAAGAAATATACACCGAGATGTTAAGCTCATATCCTACTAATGCATTTATATGCATCCACCATATGCATTTTGATGAGTTTACTAAGCTATCCTTAACTATCATTTTCTCATGTTAAAGCTTTAAAGGGTATTAGTTGGAAGAATATTTTGAAGGTCTTCATTTCTTTGAACCTTAATACCTACCTATTGTGGCCCCCACACATGAAATTTCAACTAGTTAAATGCATGTGCTATGCATACAAAAATGCTCCAAAATTTGTGTTTTGAATGTAACTATCGAGGAACACTTTGAACTTACATATAAACTCAATTTACAAAGTATTAAACAATTACGCAATAGATATTCAAAGTTGATGTTTAGTGTTTCAAACTAAATATCAAATTTGAGATCCCATACAAAAATGCATAAACTGAATCATGAATCACGAATCACGAGAAAAGATATCAATCCTTAATAGTTAATATTTCTAATAAACCCATGGTAGCTAGTCATGGTCAAACTCCTATTAAAAGGGCTCATTATCTATGATCATAAACCTTTCTAATACCATTGATCAATTGGCCACTCGTGTAACAAGTCTTGACTAGTTGTTGGATAATAAAATTGCCATTGGCAATAATTGAATGCACACACACACACACACACACACATATATATATATATATGGTCTAAGCAACACATGTTGACTCCAACATAAACATATACATAAATTGAATGTGACATAGACATACTAAATTAGGGTACCATTAATATCAAAATGAAATCTTTTATTAAGGTAGCCTTTATGATAACGAATGATTAAAACATTAGGTTTCCTAACATGTATGTTCAAATCAATAATAAATTGGGTACATGTTCGTAAATCTCATTAAAGCAAATCAAATATAACTATGGCAGTCAAAATGTGATAAATCATCATAATGTATTGAGAGGATTTGATACATTATTTTTAAAACAATGCTATCACATTAGAAACACATGGATCTCACTTAAAGTAAGTCTCATGCTATGAATGAAAATCATAACTCCTAATGTAAGATCCGAATTTTTGATGTAGCTTATTCCTTATGATTCTTATATATACAAACATTTTATTATGTTTGTTGAATCATAAGAAGAGTATTTACTACAAAGAAATTGTAAGTAAAGTGGTTAAACACACATAAGCTACATAAAGGCTGATTAAGGGCTATAAGAGCCACAGACTAAACCGAATGGATCTAAAGCACTCTGACTGAAGAGAAGAACTTATGATGTGAAAATATAGAGAGTTCATGAATGAAAGTCAGTTTGATTTGGTCCCGAACACATAGAGGTAGAGTAAATGCCAAAAGGGGCAAAACAAACCCTTTTGAGCCGTTCGAGGTGTTTTAGGTATATTCACTTCCTGGAAACGGCCAAAACATAAAGACGAGAGTGTGAATCATAAGTTATGACACTTTCAAAATTTTGAGAAAAAGTCAAACGTGATCAATGGTCAACAAAAGTCAAAGGTAGTTAAGAAAAGTGGACTTTTACCATAGTTAACTAACTATGGTTAGGAATTAACCTAAGTATGAAGGAAAATTTGGGAAAAAATAATTTTAGCTAGAATATAAGATATTCATCCCCCGAAGTAAGGAAAATTTATTTGGATGAATTTCAGATTTAATTTAATGGTTGAAAACTAGGGGTGTATAACGGGCTCAAATCCGTGGGTTGATCCGTATAAACCGTGAATTTTTAACGATCCGGATCAATAATTTATGGTCCGTCTAAAAACGGGCTTACAAGGATTAAGCCCGACGGGTTGGTAATCCGTACGGGCCAGCCCGTACGGATACGGTCTGGCCCGCGGACAATTGACCCAATGATATGGAAGTGGGCCAAGTCAGCCACCCAAGCCAACCCATTTTTGATCAATCCCTGGCCTTGCCCAGTACCCACCCTGTTCAGTATGAGGATTGGATTCCAATCCAAGATCCAAGTCCAATAAGGCTATTCTTGGCTTCTCAGCTCGCTAGGCCTAGGCATCCAATGATCCAAACTTTCCAATTCCAAAGTCTCCAGCCTCCAGGCAACCAAAAACCTTCGAGGAATCCACGATCCACCAATCGAATTGGCTTGAAATGAAATCTCATAGACCCAAAAAACCTGAAACAAAAATATCTGAAACCCTCGCCTCTCTTTATTTTCTTTCTGCAATTATTCCTTTTCTTTTCTTTAATGGTAGCCGATAGCGAATAGCGATTAGCGAAGTTGCTGTGCCTGTGTGTGCTGCCCTGCCCAGCTGCCCTGCCTTGCCCTGCCTGCTGCCGTGCGCCCGTGCCGCAGACGCAGACGCTGTTCACTTTTGCATCTTCCAATGTAATTAATCTTATAAATCTTAAAATTTTGCAGATTAAAATTCATTAGTGATATTCTCAATTTTGCCTCTCCAATTGTATTTGTATTTCCGTTCCGTCCCTAAGCTCTGTCTCTTCCAGTCTTCTATTCGAAATTCCACTATGCTCAAAAAAAGTATGTTGTGATTTATTTCTCTTGGTTTTGTTTTATTGGTTTTTATAATATCTATAAATATAATTGATGAGTGATGACTGTCTTCGGTTGGGTATGACACTTTTAAAAAACTACAATTTCCTAATTAGGCAAAAGATTTGAATGGTTAAGTGAGGAATCAGGAAATTCTTGACAGCCACCGGAAGAAAATATCATTTTTATTGAATCTGCAAAAATCTAAAGTTTGAAACAGTGTCCATCTTCCAGCAAGAAGTATGCGAAATCTAATCTGAAAAAAATAAGGATTTACTCGGCTCCCATACATCTTGGCTTCCATTTTTCTGTTTCGCAATCTAATCTGAAAAAACAGAAATCTAATCTAAAGCTTCCATACATCTGCAGGTGCATAAACTATCTCTTATGATATTTACTGCGTGTCTAGTAAAGATCCTACTCTTAAAGACAGCAGAGGTTTGAAAGCAAAAGTTGGACCAGAAAACATAATTTTTATTCTTGAGGACTTGAGGTCAGAATCTTAATTGAAACTGAAAGTTCTTAATTGCATCTTTTTCTTCTCGACAAAATATAACTCTTCCATACATTATTTATGTCCGATATAATATCAGTGTTGTTAGCAATTTGGTTTTGATAAGTCAATTTGATTTGTTGTTATCTGCTGAATTGGTTATGTCTCGGTTTAGTTTAGTTGATATAGTTGTGTTGATAGTGTTGTGTGTATTACTTAAATGTTAATTGAGAATTTTTTTTTTGTGTGTGTTATTGACAGTGTTGATAATGGCATCTCATTCTCAAAATCAGACTCTACATAGTGATAACATTAATGTTGCTAGTGATAATGATAATGAGGATGGTGTTAATGAAGTTAAACATGAAGAATGTGAGGTTGGAACTGAAACTGAAACAACTGAAAATCAATCAAAAAGAGCTAGAAAGACTACTTCAGAAGTGTGGAAATTTTTTGAAAAATCTGTTATCAATGTTGATGATGGTAAACCACGTACTAAATGTAAAGGGTGTGGGATGGTATATAAGGCTGGTCTTGGTCAATATGGAACTTCATCTCTAAGGCGTCATGTGCTTTCATGTAAAAAGATAGCAGTTTTAAGGCAAAAAGATATGTCTCAAATGATAATTGACTATCAGGGAAAGGTGAGAAGTAGAAAAATTGATCAAAAAGTTTTTCGAGACTTAGTAGCTAAGGCAATAGTAAGGCATGACCTCCCTTTTTCATTTGTTGAATATGATGGAGTTAGGGATGTGTTGAATTATTTAAACCCTGAGGTGAAATTTATTTCTAGGATCACTGCTGCCTCTGATGTTTGGAACCTTTACAAGGAAAATAAAAATAAATTGAAAGAATGTTTGGCTCTAATTCAAGGTAGAATATGCCTCACGTGTGATTTATAGACAGCTTGCACTAATGAGGGGTACCTTTGCTTAACTGCTCATTATGTTGATTTAGATTGGAAGCTAAGTAGTAAGATTCTTGCTTTTTGTGATATGCAACCTCCACATTCGGGATATGAATTATCTAAAAAAGTAATGGAAATTTTAAATGATTGGGGGATAGACAAGAAAATTTTTTCCATTACTTTGGATAATGCCTCTGCTAATGATAACATGCAACTCAATTTAAAGGGTGTGCTTTGTTTGCAAGAGAGCTTATTATGTGATGGTGAATTTTTTCATGTTCGATGTTGTGCTCACATTTTAAATCTTATTGTTCAAGAAGGTTTGAAAGTAGCTTCCATTGCCAATGAAAAAATTAGAGAAAGTATTAAGTATGTGAAGGGGTCAGAGGCTAGAATGAAGAGTTTTGAAGAATGTGTAAAAAAGGTTTCAACTTTTTCAAGTTCATATTTGGTTTTGGATGTCCCAACTAGATGGAACTCTACTTACTTGATGCTTGAGAGTGCTTTGAAATTTAAGCGTGCATTTTCTATGCTTGCATTAAATGATAGAAATTATAAGCATTGTCCATCAAGTGAAGAGTGGAAGAGGGGGGAGAAAATTTGTGAATTTTTGAAGCCATTCTATGAAATCACGAATATGATTTCGGGAACTAGTTATCCAACCGCCAACTTGTATTTTCCTCAAGTTTGGAAAATTGAGATGCTTTTAATGGAGTACTTGGGTGGAGATGATGAGATGTTACAAGGCATGGCTTTTAATATGAAGAAAAAATTTGACAAGTACTGGAGTGAGTATAATGTTCTACTTGCAATGGCAGTGGTTCTTGACCCTCGTGTGAAGTTTACAATGTTGAAACGATGCTTTTTGAAAATTGATCCTCAAGGTTTTCAAGAGAGGTTAGATGTGGTGAAAAGGAAGTTATTTATGCTTTATGAAGAATATGCAAAGAATGCTTCTAGCTCATCACATGGTCAAGGCCAAGGTCAACAAAGCCAAACTTCACTTGCCTCTTCTATTGTAATGGATCATTCTATCTCCAACACAGATGTAAGTATAAATAATAAACACATATATCTTAAATATTATATTCATCTTATTGTTAACTATAATTTATCAATACTAACTTTTTTTTTGTTAATTGAATTTACATAAAATGCATCAATATAGGTATGGATGGATTTGGCAAATGATGAAGATGATGATGTCCCAAGTTCCAAGTCCCAATTGGAAGTATATTTGGAGATGCCAAAACTTGATTTTTCCACTAATAAAGACTTGGATGTCTTGAATTGGTGGAAGGATCACAGTTTAAGATTTCCCATTTTGGCTAACATGGCTCGTGATTTGATAAGTATACCGATAACTACTGTGGCCTCCGAATCAGCCTTTAGCATTGGGGGACGTGTGCTAAACAAGTATAGGAGTCGTCTTCTTCCAAAAAAGGTTCAAGCTCTCATTTGCACACGTAGTTGGCTACATGGTTTCATATCGAGTGGTAATTTATTTTTATTGAATAAATTTTTTTTTTTTACAAAATAATGTTATTGTAGAAATTTAATAATTGAAAATTTTCTTTTATAGGTTAGGAAGATGATGAGGAAAACAAAGATGAATTGGTGGAAGAATCAAATGATTCAAATCATTTGAATAATGAGACTAACTGACAAGTTTAATGTTATTTGTTGTGGAGTTTAATGGGTGCTTGTATATTTTATGGCTTAAAACTTATTTACTACTCTTAATCATCTTGACTGACTTTGAATGATATGCCAGCTTTGCAGTTTTAAATTTACTCTTTTCTCCTTTATCAGTCACAGAATCATCTTGACTGACTGACTTGTGCTTTCTAATTTTCTGCATTAATCAACTCTTTGATCAAGATTTAGAGCCTATTCTTATTAGATTTACATATGGGAGTTTAAAGAAGAGATCAACAAATCATTGGTGCATGTATGATGTATCAGTTTGAGATATTGATTCTTAAACTTGATTCCAAGATTTATAAGCTGAAGATATCACAACTGGAAGCTATCTGACTTTTAGTCTTTGTTTGGGTTTTTATTCAATTTGAAGTATTCAATATTGCAAATGTAATTTCTCTTGTTTAAGCTATTCAACATAGGGAGCCTACTGACCAAGATGAGGGCTTCTCACTTTCAAAAGGTTTATCCTTGTCTTCATGAATCGCTGTTATATTCTCTAAGAACGTCCCGCATTTTGATAATGATATGCTTTAATTTCTTTTCTCAGGGCTCAAATTTCTACTTCATTGCGTCAGCTAAGTTGAGAAAGTTAACTTCCAGGAACATTTTTGTATCTTGTGGTGAATAAAAGTATATGGTAGCAAGCTACCAACACCATCTGCAGGTTCATTTGGTTTCATTCTCAACTGATTCATCGATAGTTGGATTAACCTATTTAATGTTGTCATAAATTCTTTGACAGAAGAGAATTGATATGTTGAATTACATCTTTCATGCAGGTTTTTAAGTTATGTTTGAAATCCACTGATGCAACTTTGGCCACTGTCACTGATCCACTCTGAAACAAGGATGTTGGTTGCATCATCAATGAACAAGCTCATAAAGAATTTCTCTTCTTTTTGTCATGAAAATAAATGTAAGGCACAATGCATTATCGTACTTTTCAAAGGCTGGAGTGTTTATATATGTTGCAGGTGTTTACTGTTTAGCCTTGTTTTTCTGAATTCTGATGCAAATAATGCAATATTGCCTCGTTTTTTCTGATGCAATATTTGATTAAAATTATAGCCATCGAATTCTCTAGGACATACTATACCCTGCAATTGTATTTGGACAAGCTTGAATTTGCTCTGTTTTGAAGTGATATGTATTTTATTCTGTTTTGAAGTGAACATGGCATTGGCAAGATTGTCCTGCCAATGCCATGTTCATTCATACTATGATCATTTTTCAGTTACTGTGAACAGGCAAGCCGGTTATTCATTATATGTTGGAATTCCAAGTTGAGCTTTAAACTTCCATGGTTCCTCAGTTGTAGTTTTTGTGATGCCTTGAGTTTGAAGCAGTGAACTGAAATTGGGTTCTTGCTTAGTCTATGCATAAAAAAAAAATTACATGGTGTTAAAAATTTACTTTAGTGCAACTTCTCCTCTGCTGGGTAGTCTATGCTATTTTCATTCCATAGCATAGCAGTTATCTATGATTTCTTTAACAGTTGCTTGCTTGGATTTGTATCAGCTGAGCTGATTCACATTGTTGTATGCATACTGCTCATTATAGATTGCTGTACTGGCATTGTTCAGAAGACATACTTACTCATTATAGGTTGTTGTGGTATACTTGCTGCTCATTATATGAAACTTTGTTAACATAATTTTCAAAGCACTCTCAAGCATACTTGTTATATTGCTGCTCATTATGCCAAAGAAAAGAAATACTTGCTGCTCATTATACTCATTATAGGTTGTTTTGTAGTGCACGAGTTTTATCATAATTTGAATTTCAATCTAGAAGTAGTAGCACAGAGATATTGGGCATGATATTACATTGACATATCAACTGAGCTGATTCACATTGTTGTATGCATACTGCTCATTATAGATTGCTGTACTGGCATTGTTCAGAAGACATACTTACTCATTATAGGTTGTTGTGGCATACTTGCTGCTCATTATATGAAACTTTGTTTTCATACAGTTTTCTTAACTGATTTTTGTACATGAGTTTTGACTTATAGCGTTTACATTCTTGGCAAGAACTGATCCAAGTTAACCCGCGGGTCAATCCGTCCCGCATTAGGGCCGGGCCGGTCTCCATAAATTTGATCCGTTTAAATACGGGCTTAAACGGGTTCAACCCGTTTATATCCGTATCCGTATTAATCCGCATCGGCCCGCACCGTTGAACCCGTTTTACACCCCTATTGAAAACGCAATGGGCCAAAGTTGAAAATTTTAAAGCCTATTAAGGTATCATAAGTATGGGCCGAATTTGGAAAGCCCAATGGGCCAAATTGTTGGGCCAAATTGTGGGCCCAATATTGATACAATTGAAGGCCCAATTGGTATAAAAAGTTTCAGCCCAAAAGCCCATTAAGAAAGCCCAAACCGAGAAGCCTAATTAAAAACCCCGTTAGTACAAGTTAAAAGCTATTAATGAAAGGTAACAAAGTCTAAAATGATAACCATTACTTAAACTTTTTGAAAGTCAATTTAGATGGCTGGAAAGTAAGGCTTAATGGCTAAGTAAGTGGCTTATAAAATCAGCCACCACATTGTCTTCTTCAACATATCATTCTCGGCTAGAAGAGGAAACCATTGAAACACATTTATCTAAGCTTTCTCTCACTAGAAATCACTAAGAATTAGGCATATTTGTGTGAGATCTGAGAATTTCAGACATATTTTATTGATGTAATAATAATTTGAGTATAATTTATTGAGCTAAGTGAATTGTGGGAATTATAATTAGAGATTTATGTGTTAAGTGTGTAAAATGAGCATGAAGCATGAGGACAGATCGATCTGGGAGAAGGAGAGATCGATCTGGTGAGTTAAAAATGACGAGGAAGGGGAAATTTGAAGAGCAGATCGATCTCCAATGGAAGAGATCGATCTCCTTATGAATCTGTTTGAGAAGGGATCGATCTCATGAGGAAGAGATCGATCTCCTAATGAATCTGTTTGAGAAGGGATCGATCTCATGAGGAAGAGATCGATCTCCTAATGAATCTGTTTGAGAGAAGATCGATCTCCTTAGGAGCAGATCGATCTCATAAAGCCATAAAGAGATCGATCTCACCCCTCGACAGATCGATCTCCTAGGCATAAAATTGCCCAGATCGTCCCCAAATTTCAAACACAGATCGATCTCATCAAGAGGCAGATCGATCTCCTACCTCCAGTCTATATAAGGAACCTGTGTTTTCTCCTGAAATTTCACTTTCTCTCTCTTCCAAACCTCCATTTTTCCGAAAACCTAGTTTCTCACTCCTCTAAATCCCCCATTTTCGGCCGAATCAGCTATTGTGGTAAGAAGGAAAGTTGTTCCTCATCAAAGGGAGAACAACATACTTGGAAATCGAAGGACGAATCGGATCGAGGCGTGAGTTGTGCGTCTCACAAGCTTTGGGTAATTTCTAAACCTCGATCTTGATATTTGAGCTGATTTTGATGTTATTGGTGGTTGTAATCGTGTTGAAATAGTTGAGGAATGATTAGGGATTGATGAGATTGTAATGTAGTGGGATTAATGTTGATATTTGGAAATTGTGGCAATTTTGAGGATTGTGCTATAAACGGAAATATAGACAAGGTGGTAAATTAGCGTAGATAATTGGTATTAGAGATGTAGAACTTCGAGATATTGGAAATGAGGTTGTAGTTTAGGGTTGAGTTATGAGAATCAAGGGATTTGAGGTGTTATGAGCAATTATGCTCGATTTTGAGAATTGAGATTTATGTGATGTTGAGTATTGATGTTTTTAACATCGTTTGGATAGCTCGGGAGTTCCAGAGTGGAATGCGAGGCTAGTCCGTGATACGGGGGAACGATTGCACTATACGAGGTGCAAAGAGGTAAGGGAAATCTAAACCATTTGTGTATGTGATTTGTAAACTATTATAGCATGATTTATGATTTATAAACAAGCATGTTGAGAGTTTTGTGTTGAGATTAAACTGCACACGATTTTATAGCCGGTTGGAGCCCAATGTTTTATGAGTTTATAACTGGGCTCTACATTAAGGCAATATTGTGATTTGAGAAATGTGTGCGTGTGCTTTGCCGGTTGGAACTCGGTTTTACTACGTTTTGTGTTGAGTACAAAACGATTTCAAATGAGTTTTATGAGAGAAAACCATTACGAGTTCTACGTGAAGGCAAACCCGTCTTATGTGATAAGACTTAGGTGTGTAGTTGTGAGTACACACCGGGCATTGCTCTGGTAGCATGTAAGCTCGATTTCTTCTCCGTTCTGGTAACGTGAGAATGACCTATTCTGTGGCTGTGCCACGTATACCCCATTGGTGGCTGTGCCACATTGAGAAAACCCCATTGGTGGCTGTGCCACGTTGAGAAAACCCCATTGGTGGCAGTGCCACTTTGAGAAAACCCCATTGGTGGCAGTGCCACGTTGAGAAAACCCCATTGGTGGCTATGCCACGTGAGAAAATAATTCAGTGGCTTTGCCACGTGTGTTTTGTGGCTATGCCACGTGAGAAAATAATTCAGTGGCTTTGCCACGTGTGTTTTGTGGCTATGCCACGTGAGAAAATAATTCAGTGGCTTTGCCACGTGTGTTTTGTGGCTATGCCACGTGAGAAAATAATTCGGTGGCTTTGCCACGTGTGTATTGTGGCTATGCCACGTGTGATTTTAAATCAGTGGCTATGCCACGTTATTTGAGAAAGCGTTTAACGCGTATTTTCACATGCTTTGTTTTGCTCTAGAGTGAGCCTTTTTACTTCATGTTTTCACATGACTTGACACATGAGAGTGTCGTTTTGAGTATTTTCATGCTATGGTTTTCAAATGAGTTTCATATACAAATAAATGCTTTGTGATGTGCATTTTGGTTTATGAAATGAGTCCCCTACCCCCCTTACTGAGCGATTTAGAAGCTCACCCTGTTTTTCTTTCCCCCCAGAGTTCTTCAAGTGAATAAGGACTTCCCTGCGACGTACGGAGTAGTGGCTAGTGGAGGATTCGAGCTCCAGGCTATATAATTTGTACTTTGAGGTATATTTATCTTTTCATGTACCCAGACTATTAATGTAATTGCAGACACTTGATGTATGACATTATATGGGATGTATTAGGATTAATTAACTTGGAATTGAGTATTTGTATACGGTACAATATACGTTATATGATGTTGAGATCATGAGGCATGATAATTATGATGATGTATGACACTGCACAGGAATGCACTCTTAATTGTGAATTAATGAGTAAAAAGTTTTAAATTTGCCCTATTTTCCGCATATTCGGGGCGTGACAGAGTTTTCTTGGTATCAGAGCTTAGGGTGTCTAGTACTGTCAGTGTCGGTTAAGTGAAATAGAATACATCCCAAGTGTCTGTAATAGTCTGGTCATGAAATGAAATTGAGGATTGAGATTTCAATCGATTGTGATATGTACGCGCAGGAGACGAGTTGAGATTGAGAATGAGTAAACGACGAGGTCGTTCGAGGAGGCAGGCAGAGTCCCCTCCACCACCTGTCCCACAACCAGAGAGTCCTAACTCTCGATTTAATCGGATTGAGACCGATGTGAGGCAAGGTTTTGAGCAGATGGCGGCGCTATTCGCGCAACACTTTGGAGTTAATGCCTCGGATACTACCCCTACACCACCACCAGGACCTCCCATACCCCCAGTGCCTCCCGTCACTCAGCCTGAGGACAGAAGTAAGGTCCGACTAAAGGAATTTCTGAAGATGAATCCACCCGCATTTAAGGGAAAGAAGGATCCTACAGAGGTTGAGGAGTGGTTGACGGAGTTGAGAGTTATATTTGATTTACTGGGGTGCACCGATGCTGAGAGAGTCAGTATGAGTGCCTATATGCTGAAGGGGAGAGCTCGAGATTGATAGGGTACTACCCAGGGTATCTTGATGTCCCACCAGGATGTGATTGGTTGGGAAGAGTTCCAGACAGCTTTTAGAACCCAATATGTACCACGAGCCGCCCAGAGGAGGAAACAGGCCGAGTTTTTGAGTTTGGTACAGGGTGACATGTCGGTGGATGACTATGAGAGCCAGTTCACCGCACTACTGAGATATGACCCAGAGACCTTCAAGAGTGAAGAGCTCCGCACAGAGAAGTTTGTGTATGGGTTGAAACCCGTTATTAGAGATAGACTGATGGGGCTATGTATTACCGAGTTTGGAGATGCTCTGAGACGAGCACAAGATGTTGAAAGAGGGATTGAGATGGTACAATCCCAGAATGAGCTCAGAGCGTGAATAGAGATAAGGGCAAGAGGCCAGCACTTTTCCAGTCAGAGGCTCGGAGAGGTTCCTTCAGAAGAGGAAGGATTGAGGTGCAGAAGGACAGATTGGAGAGACCCAGAGCCTATCCTATTATCAAGGAGGCCCCCCGATATGTCAGGCTGGAGATGAGGATTTGTAGAGATTGTGGCCGATCGCATGAGGGAAGTTGTACTGGGTCGATCCATGGATGTTTCAGATATGGTGACATGGGTCACAGAGTGAAAGACTGTCCCCAACCTCAGATACCACATGCTCCGGAGCCCACTAGACAACAGCCTCTGAGAGTGGATCCCCGGAGACGGGCCACTGCGGCAGAGAAAGGGAAGAAACCTGTGGCACAGGGACGAGTGTTTGCCCTGGATAAGGAGACCGCAGACGCTTCGGCAGAAACTATAAGAGGTACACTCTCTGTCTGTAATTATGAGGCTCATGTGTTGATTGATTCAGGATCCACGCATTTGTTTATTTCTGAGCATTTTGCATGTAGATTAAACTTGAAGTTTGAACCTCTAGAATATATACTACATGTAAATACCCCTATGCGTGAATCCCAGAGAACTGAGTTAATCTGTAGAGGGTGTGAAATTGAGGTGGGAGATAGAGTGATGTTAGCAGATCTAATCATGTTGAGTATACATGGGTTTGATGTAATTCTGGGAATGGATTGGTTGGCGACCAATCGAGTGAGTTTAGACTGCTACACTAAGATTGTAACTTTCTCCCTACCTAAACCTTACAGTGTACGATTGAGATATTAAGGGAATAATTATGTGGAATTCTAGTAAGTAATTTGAGAATTTTAATATTATTTTGGAGAATATTAAATGTGATTATTCATGTGAAGGTTATGAGACACTCATCTCAGATGATGAGCGGGAACACCCGAGGATTGAGGATATACCTGTGGTTTGCGAATTTCTGGATGTTTTCCCAGATGAATTGCCAGGTTTACCACCAGAGAGAGAGCTGGAGTTTACCATTGATTTGGTACTGGATACTCAGCCGATCTCTAAACCTCCCTACAGAATGGCATTAGTGGAACTTGAGGAATTGAAGAAACAACTACAGGAGTTATTGGATCAAGGGTTTATTAGACCCAATGTTTCGTCGTGGGGAGCGCCAGTACTATTTGTTAAGAAGAAGGATAGTAGTCTCAGATTATGTGTGGACTACCGGCTATTGAATAAAGCCACGGTGAAGAATAAATACCCACTGCCCAGGATTGACGATCTACTTGATCAGCTAAGAGGGGTATCAGTCTTTTCTAAGATTGATTTGAGATCGGGCTATCACCAATTGAGGATCAAGGAGGAAGATATTCCAAAGACGGCCTTCAGGACAAGGTATGGCCATTACGAATTTCTGGTGATGTCCTTTGGATTGACGAACGCCCCTGCAGCATTCATGAGATTGATGAACGAGGTGTTCAGAGACTATCTGGATAAGTTTGTGATAGTCTTTATCGATGATATCCTGGTGTACTCTCGGTCGTATGAGGAGCATGCACAGCATTTGTGGTTAGTACTTCAGATACTCCGAGATAAGCAATTATACGGAAAGCTTAGTAAGTGTGAGTTTTGGCTGAGCCGGATAGCTTTCCTTGGGCATGTAGTCTCAGAGGAAGGAGTATCAGTGGATCCGAGTAAAATAGCAGCTGTGCTTAATTGGGAAAGACCGAGGACAGTGACTGAGATACGAAGCTTCCTTGGTTTGGCGGGGTATTACAGGAGATTTGTGGAAGGATTCTCGAGGATTGCCGCTCCTTTGACTAAGCTCACGCGTAAGGAGACTCCGTTCATATGGACTGATCAATGTGAGCTCAGTTTTCAAGAGTTAAAGAGGAGATTGACGGCGGCACCTGTGTTAACTATCCCTGAGGGATCAGGAGGATTCTCGGTGTATAGTGATGCATCTCATCAAGGATTGGGGTGTGTGCTTATGCAGCACGGGAGAGTGGTCGCATATGGATCGCGTCAGCTGAAAGACCATGAGCGGAATTATCCCACGCATGATTTGGAGTTAGCCGCTGTGGTATTTGCTTTGAAGATCTGGCGACACTACTTATATGGGGAAAGATTCCAGATCTTCACTGATCACAAGAGTTTGAGATATCTCTTTGATCAGAAAGAGTTAAACATGAGACAAAGGAGATGGATGGAACTCCTTAAGGATTATGACTGCGAGATTCTTTATCATCCGGGTAAGGCGAATGTGGTTGCTGATGCCCTGGGCAGGAAGAGTATGATATCTGCTATGATGATCAGGGAATGGGATTTGTTAGAGCAGTTCGCCAAACTTCGGATCAGAGTTAAAGAGGTAGAGACTGGATTTTTGGCTAGCCTGCGGATAGAGCCCAGGATCATGGATCAGATTAGAACTGGGCAGCGCAGTGATCCGAGATTGATAGATATGGTTAGCCAAGCTGAGCAGAGTTCGCAGTCGGATCTCACCATCAGTGAGGATGGATTATTGAGGTTCAGAGGACGGATTTGTGTACCGGACGATGATACCCTGAAGAGACAGATACTGAGAGAATCCCACTGCTCGCGATACACCATGCACCCAGGAAGTACTAAGATGTACCGAGACTTGAGAAAGGTGTATTGGTGGAGTGGTATGAAGCGAGACGTGGCAGAGTATGTGGCCAGGTGTTTAGTATGCCAGCAAGTGAAAGATGAGCATCGAAAGCCCGGAGGACTACTACAGCCCTTACCTGTACCTACATGGAAATTGGAGCATGTCACTATGGACTTTATTATGGGTTTACCGAGGACCCGAAGAGGTCGTGACGCGATATGGGTCATTGTGGATAGATTGACCAAGAGTGCCCACTTCCTTGCCATCAAGAGCACAGATACTGTGGATGCCTTAGCTGAGCTATATGTCAGCGAGATAGCTAGATTACATGGGGCTCCAGTGAGTATTACTTCTGATAGAGATTCTCGATTTACTTCCAGATTCTGGACCCAGTTTCAGGAGTCCATGGGATCTCGATTGAGTTTTAGTACCGCCTATCATCCTCAGACAGATGGTCAGTCAGAGAGGACTATTCAGACCCTGGAGGATATGTTGAGGGCGTGTACGATGGATTTTAAGGGATCATGGGATGATCACCTGCCCCTAGCAGAGTTTGCGTACAATAACAGCTATCATGCGAGTATTGGAATGGCACCTTTTGAGGCTCTATATGGTAGGAGGTGTAGATCCCCTGTAGCTTGGGAAGAAGTCGGTGACAGAAAGATAAATGCTCCGGAGCTTGTTGAGCAAGCCGTACAGAGTGTGAAACTCATATGTGAGAGGTTACGGGCTGCACAGAGTAGACAGAAAAGCTACGCGGATGTGCGTAGACGGCCACTCGAGTTTGATGTTGGTGATGCAGTATTTCTGAGAGTATCACCGAGCAAGGGTATCATGCGATTTGGGAAGAAAGGGAAATTGAGTCTTCGATACATAGGACCATTTGAGATTCTTGAGAAAGTGGGTGAGGTAGCTTACAGATTAGCATTACCCCCACAGATGTCCGGAATACACAACGTTTTTCATGTATCTATGTTGAGGAAGTACCACCCGGACCCTTCTCATGTCATAGAGTATGATGAGATGGACATACAGGAGGACATGAGCTACATTGAGGAACCCGTCCGGATACTCGATAGAAAAGAGAAGGTACTGAGAACCAAGAGCATCCCATTAGTGAAAGTCTTGTGGAAGCATCACTCAAGGGAAGAGGCGACGTGGGAACTAAAGAGCCTCATGAAGGAGAAATACCCCCATCTATTTTGACTAGTTGAGTTGAATTTGGAGGACCAAATTCTTTTTAAGGTGGGGAGGATGTGAGATCTGAGAATTTCAGACATATTTTATTGATGTAATAATAATTTGAGTATAATTTATTGAGCTAAGTGAATTGTGGGAATTATAATTGGAGATTTATGTGTTAAGTGTGTAAAATGAGCATGAAGCATGAGGACAGATCGATCTGGGAGAAGGAGAGATCGATCTGGTGAGTTAAAAATGACGAGGAAGGGGAAATTTGAAGAGCAGATCGATCTCCAATGGAAGAGATCGATCTCCTTATGAATCTGTTTGAGAAGGGATCGATCTCATGAGGAAGAGATCGATCTCCTAATGAATCTGTTTGAGAAGGGATCGATCTCATGAGGAAGAGATCGATCTCCTAATGAATCTGTTTGAGAGAAGATCGATCTCCTTAGGAGCAGATCGATCTCATAAAGCCATAAAGAGATCGATCTCACCCCTCGACAGATCGATCTCCTAGGCATAAAATTGCCCAGATCGTCCCCAAATTTCAAACACAGATCGATCTCATCAAGAGGCAGATCGATCTCCTACCTCCAGTCTATATAAGGAACTTGTGTTTTCTCCTGAAATTTCACTTTCTCTCTCTTCCAAACCTCCATTTTTCCGAAAACCTAGTTTCTCACTCCTCCAAATCCCCCATTTTCGGCCGAATCAGCTATTGTGGTAAGAAGGAAAGTTGTTCCTCATCAAAGGGAGAACAACATACTTGGAAATCGAAGGACGAATCGGATCGAGGCGTGAGTTGTGCGTTTCACAAGCTTTGGGTAATTTCTAAACCTCGATCTTGATATTTGAGCTGATTTTGATGTTATTGGTGGTTGTAATCGTGTTGAAATAGTTGAGGAATGATTAGGGATTGATGAGATTGTAATGTAGTGGGATTAATGTTGATATTTGGAAATTGTGGCAATTTTGAGGATTGTGCTATAAACGGAAATATAGACAAGGTGGTAAATTAGCGTAGATAATTGGTATTAGAGATGTAGAACTTCGAGATATTGAAAATGAGGTTGTAGTTTAGGGTTGAGTTACGAGAATCAAGGGATTTGAGGTGTTATGAGCAATTATGCTCGATTTTGAGAATTGAGATTTATGTGATGTTGAGTATTGATGTTTTTAACATCGTTTGGACAGCTCGGGAGTTCCAGAGTGGAATGCGAGGCTAGTCCGTGATACGGGGGAACGATTGCACTATACGAGGTGCAAAGAGGTAAGGGAAATCTAAACCATTTGTGTATGTGATTTGTAAACTGTTATAGCATGATTTATGATTTATAAACAAGCATGTTGAGAGTTTTGTGTTGAGATTAAACTGCACACGATTTTATAGCCGGTTGGAGCCCAATGTTTTATGAGTTTATAACTGGGCTCTACGTTAAGGCAATATTGTGATTTGAGAAATGTGTGCGTGTGCTTTGCCGGTTGGAACTCGGTTTTACTACGTTTTGTGTTGAGTACAAAACGATTTCAAATGAGTTTTATGAGAGAAAACCATTACGAGTTCTACGTGAAGGCAAACCCGTCTTATGTGATAAGACTTAGGTGTGTAGTTGTGAGTACACACCGGGCATTGCTCTGGTAGCATGTAAGCCCGATTTCTTCTCCGTTCTGGTAACGTGAGAATGACCTATTCTGTGGCTGTGCCACGTATACCCCATTGGTGGCTGTGCCACGTTGAGAAAACCCCATTGGTGGCAGTGCCACGTTGAGAAAACCCCATTGGTGGCAGTGCCACGTTGAGAAAACCCCATTGGTGGCTATGCCACGTGAGAAAATAATTCAGTGGCTTTGCCACGTGTGTTTTGTGGCTATGCCACGTGAGAAAATAATTCAGTGGCTTTGCCACGTGTGTTTTGTGGCTATGCCACGTGAGAAAATAATTCAGTGGCTTTGCCACGTGTGTTTTGTGGCTATGCCACGTGAGAAAATAATTCGGTGGCTTTGCCACGTGTGTATTGTGGCTATGCCACGTGTGATTTTAAATCAGTGGCTATGCCACGTTATTTGAGAAAGCGTTTAACGCGTATTTTCACATGCTTTGTTTTGCTCTAGAGTGAGCCTTTTTACTTCATGTTTTCACATGACTTGACACATGAGAGTGTCGTTTTGAGTATTTTCATGCTATGGTTTTCAAATGAGTTTCACATACAAATAAATGCTTTGTGATGTGCATTTTGGTTTATGAAATGAGTCCCCTACCCCCCTTACTGAGCGATTTAGAAGCTCACCCTGTTTTTCTTTCCCCCCAGAGTTCTTCAAGTGAATAAGGACTTCCCTGCGACGTACGGAGTAGTGGCTAGGGGAGGATTCGAGCTCCAGGCTATATAATTTGTACTTTGAGGTATATTTATCTTTTCATGTACCCAGACTATTAATGTAATTGCAGACACTTGATGTATGACATTATATGGGATGTATTAGGATTAATTAACTTGGAATTGAGTATTTGTATACGGTACAATATACGTTATATGATGTTGAGATCATGAGGCATGATAATTATGATGATGTATGACACTGCACATGAATGCACTCTTAATTGTGAATTAATGAGTAAAAAGTTTTAAATTTGCCCTATTTTCTGCATATTCGGGGCGTGACAATTTGGAACTAGCAATCTTCATGAAAGTTGTTCTAAATTAAGAGGAGAGTGACATATGTTGGAATTGGCTATCAAGGAGCCATAATGTGCAAACCGTGAGGCTTCAAAGTTTCGGTCAAGTGTGAACACAAATATTAGGTATAATTTCAAACTTCCAACTTCATATATGTTAATCTATGAGTTATATGGAGTTGATTGGTATATGTTTTATGGATTGAAACACATGAAAACACAATGAACATGTGATGGCCGAAAGTTGGTATATGAGTTTTGATAAATACCCATGTGATTTTAAGACATGTACAGGTTGATATGCATGTAGACATGATTATGACATGGTTAGTTATAATCAATTTGTTCATATGGATGGTGGTATGATATTGGCACATAATGTATTTGATAAAATGCCAACATGAACTATAGGAAAGGTTTAAGACATGCCAACCAAGTGTTCATGGAAATGCCTAAGTGAATTGGCTAGTAAATGGCCATAAGTGGCGTGATGTGGCATGACCAGCGACATGATGGCTCTTGGCCACATTCCATGGCTGAGAGGTCCAATGGGCCAAAGCCAATTGGTTTCGACCCAATATGATGTGATGGGCCTCGGATAAGCCCAATAAGAGTTGATGGACCCTACAAGCTTAATAGGCCCGACAAGAATGAATAGTAAAATGAAAATGGGCTTAAGACAGTGTTAGGCTCATTAAGAGTGAACGAGCCTATTAAGTGAAATAGACTGTATTAAATTTGTAATACAGTAGGAAAAGTATAATTAACCTGATGAATGGTTATTTATAGCTCCGGAGTTTACATTGAGAGTTGATCGGACTGCAAGATCAAGCAGTACCGAGAAAGTAGGTCACTTGACGTGATCCGAGGTAAGGGACTTTTGTGAGTAGTTAGAGATAACTGCATGTATTTTCGTCTGCTTTTACATTCACTTAAAAATTTTGAGGGTCAGAGAAAGTGAATAATAATTATTGTGACCCGATAGTGACAAATTACGATTTTGCCTTTAGTTAGAAAAAAAGTCAACTTTTGGGAAAAGTTGTAAAAAGCATGGAAACCACAAATTTTAAGTGTTTTATTGCTATTTAGCAGAAGAATATATAGATGGACGAATTTTTTAAGGTTGATGTGAATTAAGCACACTTTATAATGCCGATTTTGATGTTTTGAAAATCATCCCTTTTTAAAGAGCCATCTATCGAATTATTTGAGAATAAATCGTGCTAGAGCACAGTTCGCACTTGATTTCATATATTTTCCACATATATTAGTGTTGATGTATGATTCGCACTAGATTTCCATGACATGCATGATAGAGTGTTGGAGCGATTAGCTCGTACTCGAATTTTACATGAGATGCACGACAAAGTGCTAGAGCGTTGCTCGTACTCGATTCTTCATGATTTATACATGACATAGTACTTGAGAGATTTCTCGTACTTGATTTGATGAGTTTTGTGCATAGCATGGTACTTGAGCTATTGCTCGTACTTGATTTGAAACATGAACTATGCATGACCTAGTGCTGGAGGTTTACTCGTATTAGAGTTGAGTTTTGTGATGTGAAATAGTGTTTGAGTGGAGTGTCGACTGTGAGTCGCATTCAAAGGCGTGCACTGTAGTTTTGTGTGATATATATATAAGATGTTGAAAAACCATGCTTGATTTCCTCGTGTAAACTAAGTGTCACATTATGAGATGTTCACATGTGAATTTAGAGACATGGCATTTATTTTCCATAGTATGAGGGCTAAGACTTATGGTAAGCACCCCGACTATGATGTATTTCAATCGTATGAGGGCTAAGACCTATGACAAGCACCTCGACCGGGAGGAAAGGGTCCATGGGTGTACGTTGTACCGTGCGAGTGGCATGGAGTACACTGTACCGTGTGTTGTTGTGGAGTTATGGAGTTGAGGAGTTTATAGCTGGCGGTTGTGATGGACTGACCCCCCCTCCCGTTGCAGCAGTGATAACCCCCACACCGAGATCTCTGTTGCCTGGGATTTCACCATTATAGGATATGACCATAGTCCAAGAGAGTATTGCATTTAGCCACTGAGTCTCGCATGATATATCACCTGTTTTCATGATACGGTTAGACCTGAGGGATGGGTCAGAAACCGGTTAATGTGTTGTGAATGATTGAAAAGCCATATTTACTGCGATTTGAATATAAATGACATGATTTATCTAAAGGCATTATGAAATTATAAAGATGCATTGTTTGGCACGAAATGCCTATGTTTTGAGAACTCATCATGATTTTGTTCATGGAATTTAAATTTGTACAAATATATATTTTAAAATTCATGCTTTTGTAGTGAGTTAAGAAAATAATATTTTCAAGGCAAAGCATTATTTTCAGTAGATAGTGTAGATATCTACTTGCTTGCCTGATTTCCTTCCTGAGCTGTGAGCTCACCCCTTTTCTTTCCCCCTCTTTAGAGAGCCTACGTAGTATATAAAGTACGGCTGAGGATTTGAATTCCTTATGTCCATTGCACTCCCATCGAGTGAAAGGTATACATACACACGTACGATTTTGGATTTGAACATATAAACAACACAGTGATGTAAACGTATTAATATGAGGGATGTATTGGTATTTAATATATGTGAGCTCACTATGAGACAAAAGTAGTTATAGTCAATAGATAGTTATATTGGCATGTATGAATAATAAGATAATGTGGAAGAGGTGACTAATGCCGAATCACAGCTCAAACGTTGGTGAAGAGAAAGGTAAGTAAAAAGCGAAAAATTTGTAGTGGTTTTGGTTAAGTCATGAATGGAGGTCGTGTCACATGATGCATACTTAGTCTAACCCTACAAGGTGTGCCTAGTGTGATCTCAAACTTCAATCCTGCATCAAAGTGGTATAATTAAAAAACCATCACCATTAACACATCCACATAGGCCGCTTAGCCTGCATTATCTCCCTTATAATATATATTTCTATCACATGCACCACATAGGCTATTTTACCCTCATTAGGCAGTGGATCAACCCCCCCCCCCCCAACACACACACACACACACACACATATTTATGTATACATGTATTATCATTACCACTAAACCACAAGACCTCATCATTCCTTTTAATCATCACCTTGGCCGAATGTTATCTCTTTGGCATAACATAATTACATTTCTCATAATAGTCAATACTCACATAATACATGATATACATTGATCATTTCATCACATATCCATCAATAAGGCCCCATAACTGAACCGTCATTACTATATACACAATTACATCATTCCATAAATCCACATTATTCATATTCTCATAATCTATTATATATGTTACGACCCATTTTCGTGACTAACCACACTACTACTAGTTGGGTTGTGAGTCAATAAATCAGTTACCTCATTCTAATCCTTTCAATCATTTCTTGTCAGAGTTGCGTAAAATAATAAAGAAACTGTGTTTTTATTTAAAACAAATTCATTTACATCCGTTTCTGTTATATACATCTCCCAAATACAAAAAGATAACGTCATTGTACATTACTAAACAGATACAAAATTCACATATGTGTATACCTCTGTACTGCTGGAGGACTAGAGAGCACGGTAGTAGGAATAAACGCAATGGACACATTCTAAGGCGTAGAATTTGTAGAGGAGGAAATAAAGGGGGTGAATTAACATGCTTAGTAAGAAAAATATGAAAGCAGGTAGATAATTATATACTATCTACGATGCTTAAGATACACAATTATTTTCCTTATAAAACAATAAGCATTTATTTAAAATAGCATCTATCTATACGAAATCATTAATTAGCTAGATCGCTATATGCATCATAATTTCAAATCACACCGCACACGCTTCAAAAACCATTTTCACATAGCAAGACAATATACGTGAGATTAGGCTGTGATGTAATATAAAGTTTCAAAGGACATATGACCATTGTCACTGGATTCCAAGTAATCACGGATCAGGTGTGCGGGAGCCCCATGCTTAGGGAGGCGGATCAACCATCCCGTCAGCCCACTAAGATCACTAAGATATCACGATACATCGTACTCCGTGGTTTATCTCACGGTACATCGTACTTCGTGGACCCTCATATATTGTGATATATAGCTAAGGAGACCGAGTAATCTCGAGGTCTACCATCTAAACATCACTATCATCCATTACCATGTCTCAAAATCGAGTGCGGGCAAGTCAGTGCAAGAACACATAACAATACTTGACGGCTCCAGCACGATTTTAATTAAAATCGATTAAGTTTAGGAATTTACATGCGAGCAGGTCAGAGTAAGAACACTTAGCAGTACTTGACAGCTCCAGCATGAATTCAAAACCCAGTGCGAGCTCTTTAGTGTATCACCGAGCTTACACATAGCTCTAGCACCATTTTCACTCTCAATTTAAATTAAAACTATGTGCGAGCAAGTTTGGGTAACCTATAGTTGCCACGTTGGCTCTAACACATTTTCACACAGAAAATCGACAGGTTGCTCACTTCTGGTGAAAACGGTACTCAAAATCGAATTCAGTACAAAAATGGGTGCAAAACGGAGCAAGAGGGGTAACTTCCCGTATGGTCACCCATTCATGGAATTTCTCTCACTCAAGCACGCTTAACTTTGAAAAATGTGCAATTTAATGCAAATAGTAAAATCTTGAGCATGTTTATCATTATACACTTACAAAACAACTTTTCAAGATAAAGACACTGAAAACATGCATATACTTTTTCGATAAATTTACACTATAATTTCATATGTATATTGGGTCATCTTAGGAATCTCCTATAATGTGACGCCCTGAAGCGCAAAAAACAGGACAAATTTAAAATTTATTTTTCATCAATACACATTTCTGGGTGCATTCCTGTGCAGTGTCATGCATAATCATATATATATTATAAAACTTTCACCTCAGGATCTCATCATTTAATATATCATAGTGCATACAATCCCCAATACAGCTTTAATTTAATCCTAATACATCGTATACATCATTGTATATAAAGTGTCTGTAAATACAACTTTAGTCTGGGTACATGAAATGTTAAAGTATACCTCAAATACAATATATGGCCTGGAGCTCAAGTCCTCCACTAGCCACTACTCCGTACGTCGCAGGAAAAACTCTCTTCACTTGAAGAAATCTGGAGGGATATAAAAATAGGGTGAGCTTCTAAATCGCTTAGTAAGGGGGTAAGGGACTCATTAATAAAATAATGATTTTCATAGCACTATCATTATGTTTTGCAAGTGAAACTCAATAACTTAGTAGAAAATGTAGCATGAAATCATTAAAACATCATATCTTATCATTTCTCAAAGCTCATATAGAAACATGAAAGTAGATGGCTTAATATAAAAATCATAGTTACAAGCATAAGGAAATCAAGATGCGATAATGGCTTTTCTAATAAAAACGTGATAGAAATCACCTCGGGAATAATGCACATGGCACAACCACCAAAACACAATCTCATGTGTATAAAAGATGGAGATTAGGCAATTAAAACTCACATAAAATACTCATCATGACACATCAATATAATTCTCCTCTGGGTGTGCATCCCAAGCATCCTCAAACGAGGGAACGTCGATAATATGGTCGTGTACATGGTATATTGGACTTACGCGTTACCAGAATAAGGCCCTACCTTACATGCTACTAGAGTGAAGCCTCTCCTCATGCACACTATTGGTCTTACATGCTACCAAAGCAAGGCCTCCCAACGCTACCAAAGCGGGGGAAAAACATCGGACTTACATGCTACCAGAGCAAAGCCACCCAGCGCTACCAGAGCGGGGGTCATCTCACGTTACCTAAATGGAGGGATATCAGACTTATATACTACCATAGCAAGGCCCAGACTTACATGCTACCAGAGCAAGGCCCGATGTGTATTCAACATGACACGCTTAAGTCTCAGTAATACCTATTATCATATAAAACCGTTTTGCCTTCACGTAGAACTCACAATGATTTTTTCTCATAAAATTCATCTAAAAACATTTGTGTACTCAACACAAAACATGTTAAAACCGAGCTTAAACTGGAAAAAGCATGCACATATTTCTCAAACCTCAGTACGCCTTAAGATAGAGCCCAAATCACTTTTCACTTTTTAAACTCAAAACGGTTGTAAAACAATTTCACACTTAGTTTACAACTCATAAAAATTAGGCCCCAACTAGCTATAAAACCGTGTGCAATAACTCAATCACAACTCATAAAACATGCTTGTTTTCTCAAAACGTTCCATGCTATAATTATCATCACAAAATCACTCACACACAAGGAGTTTTAAGTTTTCCCTTACCTCGTTGGACCTCGTATAGTGCAATCATTTTCCCCAAATGACGGACTAGCCTCGTATTCCTCTTTGAAACTCCTGAGATGTCCCAACGATGTAAAAACATCATCAATACATTATCACATTATCTCAAATCTCAATATCGAGCATAATTGCTCACATTCTCATTAAACATCTCACAACACCCAATTCTCATAATTTCTTAATACCTTAATAACTGTATCAACCCTAATCATTTTCCTCAAATTCATTACAACTTCTACAACCACAATCGCAGAAATCTACTTCAAAAATCAAGGGTTAAAGCTTAAAAATTTATCCAAAACTTGTGCCATACTTAATTCACGCCTTAGCTCAAATCGATCTTCTTTTTCCACGTATGTTGTTCTCCTTTTGATGAGGAACAACTTTCCTTCTTACTATAACCTTTGATTCGAACAAAAATGGGTGTCTTGGAGGAGAGAGAAAGCTAAGGTTCGACTGAAATGAGAGTTTTTGGAGAGAGAAAGGATGAAATGTAGGAAAACGCAGGGTCCTTTTATAGACGAGGGTAGGAGATCGATCTGCTCCTGTAGGAGATCGATCTACATTTGAATTTGGAAACATTTTTGGCACTTTTTATGTTTACTAGATCGATCTGTCGAGGGGTAAGATCGATCTCATAATCTTGAGGAGATCGATCTGCTCCTTGTGAGCAGATTGATCTATATTTTACAGAAACATTATTAGATCGATCTGCTCCTCCAGGAGATCGATCTACCCTTTACAGAAACATTTGGAGATTGATCTACTTGCTTATGAGATCGATTTGCCTATCGGTTCTTGTACATTTCCTGCATTTTGGAGCCATGAGATCGATCTCTCTGTCAGACCCAGATTTTTTTTACCTTGTTCCTTATGATTCCAATGTGTATGAACACTCTGTTATTATAGTTGAATCATAAGAAGAATATTTACTAGACTTAAAGTGTTAGTGAAATGATTTAACACTCAAAAGCTACATAAAAAGCCTAATGTGGACTATAAGCGTCACAGGCTAAACCGAGTGAATCTAAATCATCCTGACTGAAAATAAGAACTTAAAATGAGAGAGCATAGAGAGCTCATGAAGGAAAGTCAGCTCGATTTAGTCCCGAACATAGAAAACAAGAGTAAAAGCTAAAAGGGTAAAATGGACCTTTTTGGCGAGAAAAGGTGTTTCGGGTATAATTATCCATCGAAAACGGTTGAAACATAAAGACGAGAGTGTAAGACATAAGATATGACACTTTCAAAAATTTTGAGAAAAAGTCAACTAGGTCAATGGTTAAGGAAAAAGTCAACTATAGTTAAGAAAGTGGACTCTTACCATAGTTGACTAATCAAGGTTAAAAATTGACCTAAGTGTGGAGAAAAATTTGGGGAAAAATATTCTTGGCCAGAATACAAGATAATCATCCCCGAAAGTAAGGAAAATTTATTCGAAAGGATTCCGAAATAAGTTTAATGGTTAAAAACGTAATGGGCCTAAAGTGAAAATTTTTAAGCCTATTAAGGTATACTAAACGTATATCGAAATTCTTAGGTCCTTTAGACCGAATTGTTGGACCAATTGATTGGCCAAATTTTGAGACAATTAAAGGCCCGAGATATAGTAAAAATTTTAGCCCGAAAGCCCATTAAGAAAGCCCAAACCGAGAAGCCCAAATGGAAAAGCCCATGAGATAAATATCTAACCATAGTTAAAGCTAACTATGACTCATAAGGTGACTCATTAGGTGACTCATGGCTAAGGCTTGGAAAGTCAAGCTTAATGGCTGGAAAGTAAAGCTTAATGGCTAAGTATGTGGCTTATAAAATTAGCCACACCATTGTCAT
Organism: Firmiana major; assembly: GCA_033439115.1. Classification (NCBI taxonomy): domain Eukaryota; kingdom Viridiplantae; phylum Streptophyta; class Magnoliopsida; order Malvales; family Malvaceae; genus Firmiana; species Firmiana major. The sequence goes on from CM065912.1 coordinate 8,718,822, forward strand.
CTTCATCACACCAAAATCGGCTAGAAGAAGAAACCATTGAAACATATTATCCAAGCTTTCTCTCACTAGAAATCACTAGGAATTAGGCATAATTGGAACTTGCATCCTTCATGGAAGTTGTTCCAAATTGAAAGGAGAGTGACATATGTTGCTTATGAGATCGATTTGCCTATCGGTTCTTGTACATTTCCTGCATTTTGGAGCCATGAGATCGATCTCTCTGTCAGACCCAGATTTTTTTTACCTTGTACCTTATGATTCCAATGTGTATGAACACTCTGTTATTATAGTTGAATCATAAGAAGAATATTTACTAGACTTAAAGTGTTAGTGAAATGATTTAACACTCAAAAGCTACATAAAAAGCCTAATGTGGACTATAAGCGTCACAGGATAAACCGAGTGAATCTAAATCATCCTGACTAAAAATAAGAACTTAAAATGAGAGAGCATAGAGAGCTCATGAAGGAAAGTCAGCTTGATTTAGTCCCAAACATAGAAAACAAGAGTAAAAGCTAAAAGGGTAAAATGGACCTTTTTGGCGAGAAAAGGTGTTTCGGGTATAATTATCCACCGGAAACGATTGAAACATAAAGACGAGAGTGTAAGACATAAGATATGACACTTTCAAAAATTTTGAGAAAAAGTCAACTTGGTCAATGGTTAAGGAAAAAGTCAACTATAGTTAAGAAAGTGGACTCTTACCATAGTTGACTAATCAAGGTTAAAAATTAACCTAAGTGTGGAGAAAAATTTGGAGAAAAATATTCTTGGCCAGAATACAAGATAATCATCCCCGAAAGTAAGGAAAATTTATTCGAAAGGATTCCGAAATAATTTAATGGTTAAAAACGTAATGGGCCTAAAGTGAAAATTTTAAAGCCCATTAAGGTATACTAAACGTATATCAAAATTCTTAGGTCCTTTAGACCGAATTGTTGGACCAATTGATTGGCCAAATTTTGAGACAATTAAAGGCCCGAGACATAGTAAAAATTTCAGCCCGAAAGCCCATTAAGAAAGCCCAAACCGAGAAGCCCAAATGGAAAAGCCCATGAGATAAATATCTAACCATAGTTAAAGCTAACCATGACTCATAAGGTGACTCATTAGGTGACTCATGGCTAAGGCTTGGAAAGTCAAGCTTAATGGCTGGAAAGTAAAGCTTAATGGCTAAGTATGTGGCTTATAAAATTAGCCACACCATTGTCATCTTCATCACACCAAAATCGGCTAGAAGAAGAAACCATTGAAACATAATATCCAAGCTTTCTCTCACTAGAAATCACTAGGAATTAGGCATAATTGGAACTTGCATCCTTCATGGAAGTTGTTCCAAATTGAAAGGAGAGTGACATATGTTGCTTATGAGATCGATTTGCCTATCGGTTCTTGTACATTTCCTGCATTTTGGAGCCATGAGATCGATCTCTCTATCAGACCCAGATTTTTTTTACCTTGTACCTTATGATTCCAATGTGTATGAACACTCTGTTATTATAGTTGAATCATAAGAAGAATATTTACTAGACTTAAAGTGTTAGTGAAATGATTTAACACTCAAAAGCTACATAAAAAGCCTAATGTGGACTATAAGCGTCACAGGCTAAACCGAGTGAATCTAAATCATCCTGACTGAAAATAAGAACTTAAAATGAGAGAGCATAGAGAGCTCATGAATGAAAGTCAGCCCGATTTAGTCCCGAACATAGAAAACAAGAGTAAAAGCTAAAAGGGTAAAATGGACCTTTTTGGCGAGAAAAGGTGTTTCAGGTATAATTATCCACCGGAAACGGTTGAAACATAAAGACGAGAGTGTAAGACATAAGATATGACACTTTCAAAAATTTTGAGAAAAAGTCAACTTGGTCAATGGTTAAGGAAAAAGTCAACTATAGTTTAGAAAGTGAACTCTTACCATAGTTGACTAATCATGGTTAAAAATTAACCTAAGTGTGGAGAAAAATTTGGAGAAAAATATTCTTGGCCAGAATACAAGATAATCATCCCCGAAAGTAAGGAAAATTTATTCGGAAGAATTTTGAAATAAATTTAATGGTTAAAAACGTAATGGGCCTAAAGTGAAAATTTTAAAGCCTATTAAGGTATACTAAACGTATATCAAAATTCTTAGGTCCTTTAGACCAAATTGTTGGACCAATTGATTGGCCAAATTTTGAGACAATTAAAGGCCCGAGACATAGTAAAAATTTCAGCCCGAAAGCCCATTAAGAAAGCCCAAACCGAGAAGCCTAAATGGAAAAGCCCATGAGATAAATATCTAACCATAGTTAAAGCTAACCATGACTCATAAGGTGACTCATTAGGTGACTCATGGCTAAGGCTTGGAAAGTCAAGCTTAATGGCTGGAAAGTAAAGCTTAATGGCTAAGTATGTGGCTTATAAAATTAGCCACACCATTGTCATCTTCATCACACCAAATTCGGCTAGAAGAAGAAACCATTGAAACATATTATCCAAGCTTTCTCTCACTAGAAATCACTAGGAATTAGGCATAATTGAAACTTGCATCCTTCATGGAAGTTGTTCCAAATTGAAAGGAGAGTGACATATGTTGGAATTGGCTATCAAGGAGCCATAGAGCGCAAACCAAGAGCCTTCAAAGATTCGACCAAAGGGTGAACACAACAATTGGTATATTTTCTAATTTTCAATTTCATATATGTTAATGTATGAATGATTTTAAGTATGTTGATATATGTTTTAAGCATTGAAACATATTAAATCACCATGAAGTTGGTTAGACTGAGAGTGAGTAATGGGATATTGATTTATGTCCATATGATTTTAAGGCATAAATGGATTAATGTACATATGTTAATGATTATGGTGTAATTAGAATTAATCAAATTGATTAATTAATACATGTAATTAGTTGGCAATCAAGGTGTTTGACAAAATGCCTAAATGAACTATATGATGGTTAGGAATGTTGCCAACCAAGTGTTTGTGAAAATGCATAAGTGAATTGGCTAAGAAATAGGCATGGATGGCATGCCATGGCATAACCGATGGCATGGGTAGCTCTCGGCCATGGCATGTGGCCGAGAGGCCCAATGGGCCAAGCTCAAATATTTTATGCCCAATATGATGTAATGGGCCTAGGACAAGCCCAATAAGAGTTGGTGGGCCCCACAAGCCCAATAGGCCCAACAAAAATGAATAGTAAAATGAAAATGGGCTTAAGGCATAGTTAGGCCCATTAAGGATTATTAAGGCCCATTAAGGGAAATAGACTGTATTTAATGTAAAATATAGTAGGAAAAGTGTAATTAACCTGATAAATGGTTATATGCAGCTCCAGAGAGTATTGGAGGAGCAAATCGGACTGCTGAAATGAGTAGCGCAGAGAAAGTGAAATTTCTCGAGTGATTGTAGGTAAGGGACTTTTGTGAGTAATTAGAGATACCTGCATGTATTTTCGTTTGCTTTTACATTCACTTAAAAACTCTGAGGGTCTGAGAAAGTGAATAATAATTATTGCGACCCGATAGTGATAAATTACAATTTTGCCCATAGTTAGTCAAAAAGTCAACTTTTGTGAAAAGTTACAAAAAGCATGGAAACTACTATTGTGAGTGTTTAACTGCTATTTAGCATGAAAATAAATAGATGGGCTAATGATTTTAAGGTTGATGTGACTTAAGCACACTTTATAGTGCTGATTTTAACAATTTGTAAGCCATCCCTTTTTAAAGAGCCATCTATCATATTATGTGAGAATGAATCGTGCTAGAGCACAGCTCGCACGAGATTTCATATATTTTCCACATATATTAGTGCTGGATTTTGATTCACACTAGATTTTCATGACATGCATGATAGAGTACTGGAGTTCTTACTTGTACTCAGTTTTATATAATATATGCATGAGAGAGTGCTGGAGCGATTAGCTCGTACTCGAGTTTTACATGAGATATATGACAGAGTACTGGAGCGTTGCTCGTACTCGATTCTTCATGGTTTATACATGACATAGTACTGGAGCTATTGGTCGTACTTGATTTGATGATATTATGCATAGCATGGTACTGGAGCTATTGCTCGTACTTGATTTAATACATGAACTATGCATTGACCTAGTTGCTGGAGGTTTACTCGCACTAGAGTTGAGTTTGTGATGTGAGACAGTGTTTGAGCAGAGTGTCGACTGTGAGTCGCACTGAAGGCGCGCACTGTATGTGATATATAATACATGTTAAAACCCATGCCAGAGTCCTTGTGCGACTGTGTGTCACATCTTGTGAGAGGATATCCGCATGAGGGTACTATAGACGTGGTATGATATTCCATGGTTTGAGGGCTAAGACCTATGGCAGGCACCCCGACTGTGATGTAGGGTCCACGGGTGTACTTTGTACTGTGCCCGAGGCATGAGAGTACACTGTACCGTTTGTTGTTGTATAGCTGACGGTTGTAATGGACTGACCACCCTTCCATTGCAGCAGTGATGCCCCGCACACCGAGTACTATGTTGCTTGGGATCACATGTCGGATATGATCATAGTCCAGGATACTATTTGCATTTCACCACAGAGTCTCACATGATATATCACATTGATTGACTGATTTAAATTTACGGACAGACCTGAGGGATGGGTCGGACTTCGATTTTGTGAAGTGAATGATTTAAATGCCATGTTTATTATGATTTAAATATACATGGCATGATTTATCTAAAGGCATGATTTATATAAAGATGCATTGTTTTGCACTACATGCCTACATTTGAGAAAGAAAGCATGATTTATGTACATGGGATTTAATCTGTACAAGTATACATATATATATATATTTAAAGACATGCTTTTAAAGTGAGTTAAGGAAATAACGTTTTTAAGGCATAACATTATTTTGAGTAGATAGTGTAGATATCTACTTACTTGCCTGATTTCCTTACTGAGCGCGTTGTATGCTCACCCCCTTTCTTTATATCTCTCTACAGAGCATCAGTAGAGCGAGAGGTATCGAGGGATAGTATTCCTGAGTCCACTGCTAGTTCCTATCGACTACCAGGTATACAGATTTTGTACAGTTATGTATCTAAACATAGAAACAGCACAGTGATGTATACGATATATATTATGGGGAATGTATTTGTGTTCGATTTTATATAATCTCAGTTACAGTCAGTAACAGTATATTGACATGTATGTATGATAATGGATATTATGGTAAGCGAGGACTCTGACATCGAATCACAGCCTAACCATTGATGAGAGGAAAGGTAAGTTAAAAATGCGAAAAATTTGTAGTGATTTTGGATAAAGTCATGGATTGAGAACGGGTCCTGACAGAATGGTATTAGAGCGGAGGTTGGTCTGATGTGAGTCGGTGTTAGAAAATAGGAAAGTGTACATCCCCATAGTACTGTGCTGTGTTTAGATATAACTGTGTATACCAGATAGGAAACAGACTAATTCATTATTATGAATGCAGGAACTTTGCCTATATGGCAAATACTCGTAGTGGTAGAGTTACGAGAGGTAGGGCTCGAGGTCGGGGAGATAGACCTGAGGGACGAGCTGCTGCCGAACCATTACCTACGCATGAGACTCCAGGTGCTACTGAGGCACCCGAGTGTGCTGAGATGCATTTTACGAGATTAGAGCGTAGTCTTGAGACGATTGTCGAGATATTGGCACAGACGATGCCAGGTAGGCAGAGACAGGAGACAGGAGCTGCGACAGGAGAGGCAGTTGCCCCTGATACACATACGCAGACAGTTGATGCACCGAGGACTGTAGATACTCCTACACCCCCACCAGTTTTGGGTGGTAGTGGATTAGGGTACAGATGTGATCTGCATCAGTTGCGAGAATTCCAGAAGTTTAGACCTCCATCCTTTAGTGGGGTCAAGGACCCTGTAGCTACCGAGGAGTGGTTAGCGGAGATGGAGAAGCTCTATGGATTTTTTGAGTGCATGACCATGGAGATGGTCGCATTTGCTGTGTTCCTACTGAAGGGAGCTGCAGAGCATTGGTGGAAGTCCACCCGACCTATATTGAGATCCCGACACACAGATATCAGTTGGGAGATATTTCGGGAGGCCTTTAGGAGGCAGTTTATTCTCGATATTGCACAGCAAAAACTACAGGCAGAGTTTTTGGGACTAAACTAGGGGAGTTTATCTGTGGACGAGTATGAGACTCGATTCCTATCCCTAGGGAGATATGACCCCGATACCATGTATAGTGAGGCCAGGAAGGTCCACAGGTTTATTGATGGGTAGAGACCGGTTTTGCGATCCAGATTGGTTCCATTAGACATAGTTACCTATGAGGAAGCAGTGCGTAAGGCGCAACTGTGTGAGCAAGATTACGAGAGGAATGCTTCCGAGTTCGAAAAGTTTAGCCGTAGCTGAGACATACAGAAGAAGAGGCCGACTAAAGATTTTGGTTATCGAGGAGGGAAGAAATTTTTCGGTAAGATATCACGGGTAGAGGAGGCACGAGAAAGATATGCTAGACCTCCTGCTTATTCGACTGTAGCCCTAGCGAAGGGCATTGTCATAGGAGGACAAAGAACTGCTGTTGATCAGTGCAGAAGATGCGATAAACAACATGGAAGTAGACCGTATCTGTTGACTCCTATTGTGTGTTTTCGATGTGGGAAACAGGGTCATATGGCTAGAGATTGCCCAGAGACATTTGTGACTGCACCACTGGGAGGCAAGGAGCCTGATAGAACTCCAGCTGGTACGTCTGCTCAGAGAGGTAGAGCGACGGCAGAGGAGAAGGGGAAATAGGTGATGGGTCGAGGGCGAGTGCATGCTTTGGACCAGGGGACAGCTGATGATTCATCGGATGTGATTCGAGGTAACATCCTGATTTATGATATTGAAGCATATGTTTTAATTGATCCTGGTGCCACGCATTCTTTTATATCGTCTTCATTTGCATGTAAATTAGCAAGACATGTAGAGCGTACACCATTATGTATGATGATGTTGATTAGTACACCTATGAATAGTAGTCAAGTTGTAGAACATGTATTTAATAACTGCAAGTTGAGAGTAGGGGATAAGGAGATGACAACCAATCTAATATTACTAAGTATGAGCGACTTTGATATAATATTAGGAATGGATTGGCTATCTGCAAACCATGCTGTTTTAGATTGTTATGCTAAGACAGTTATGTTTCCTAACCCTACTAGATATGTTGTAAAGTTTAATAAGAATAAATGAAAGGAGTAGCTATGATTATTACATGATTACTGATTTAGAAAACCTTCAACATATCAAGGTTTCATTGTGTACGTGGTAGATATGGATAAGGCACATCCGAAGTTGTCTGATATTACTGTGGTCAGTGAGTACCTAGATGTTTTTTCGGATGAATTGCCAGGATTACCACCAGACAGAGAGATGGAGTTCTGTATAGATTTGGTACCTGGTACAGAGCCTATTTCGAGACCACCATATCGCATGGCCTTGGTTGAGCTGGAGGAGCTCAAGAGATAGTTACAGGAGCTGTTAGATAGGGTTTTGTACGACCAAGTGTTTCACCTTGGGGAGCACCGGTTTTGTTTGGGAGGAAGAAGGATGGGAGCCTGCGATTGTGTATAGACTACCGATTATTGAATAAGGCCACCATCAAGAATAGAAACCCCCTTCCACGTATTGACGCCTTGTTAGATCAGCTTCAGGGAGCACAAGTCTTTTTCAAGATCGACCTGAGGTCTGGGTATCATTAGCTGAAAGCTCGGAGTGGAGATGTACCCAAGACAGTATTTCGTACCCGATATGGCCATTATGAGTTCTTGGTCATGCCATTCAGATTGACGAATGCTCCAGCTGCTTTCATGGCTTTGATGAACGATGTGTTCAAGCCATATTTGGACTAGTTTGTTATCGTCTTTATCGATGACATATTGGTGTACTCGAGATCTAAGGAGGAGCATGAGGAGCATCTCAGGATCGTGTTACAGACTCTACGAGAGCAGGAATTATATGCTAAGCTCAGTAAGTGTGACTTTTGATTGTCATAGATCTCATTTTTGGGATATGTTGTATCGAGAGATGGTGTATCAGTTGATCCATCTGAGATAGAGGCTGTAGTTCAGTGGGAATAGCCGAGGACAGTCATCGAGATCAAGAGTTTTTTGGGTTTAGCTGGATACTATCGGAGATTCGTTAAGGGATTTTCGAAGTTGGCTGCTCCGTTGACACATCTTACTCGAAAGAGTGTACCGTTCGTATGGAACGAGGATTGTGATAAGAGTTTTGAGGAGTTGAAGCCTCGATTGACCACCGCTCCGATTCTCACTATCCCTACCAGCTCAGGAGGATTTACAGTGTATGCCGATGCTTCGTATCAGGGACTGGGCTGTGCAGGATGGGAAGGTAGTTGCTTATGGATCAGACAGCTGAAAGATCATGAGAAGAACTATCCGACCCACGATTTGGAGCTAGCAGCTGTAGTATTTGCGTTGAAGGTATGTCGCCACTACTTATATGGTGAGAAGTTCCAGATATTTATCGACTACAAAAGCCTCAAGTATATGTTCTCACAGAAAGAGCTGAACATGAGACAGAGAAGATGGCTAGAGCTTCTGAAGGACTACGATTGTGAGATACGTTATCATCCGGGTAAGGCTAACATTGTAGCCGATGCCTTGAGTAGGAAGAGCCTGGGGATGGTATCGTATATGATGGTTAGGGAACATGATTTGCTAGAGCAGTTTGCTAGCCTCAGTTTAGGAGTCGTGCCTTCTGACATGGATACAGGCTATGTGATAGCTAGTCTACGCTTGGAGCCGGACCTGTTGGATAGGATCAGAGTGGCTCAGCAGACTGATCCATTTTGTATGGATGTGAGTAGTCAGATGCAGAAGGGCACAGTGACTGATTTTGAGTTGATTTCGGACCGACTACTGAGGTTCAGAGGTAGATTGTGTGTTCCCTAGGATCCAGGAATCAGGAGATCAATATTGGCGGAAGCTCATTCGTCGAGGTATACGTTACATCTGGGGAGTAATAAGATGTATCAGAACCTCCGGAAGGTATATTGATGGTCGGGTATGAAGAGAGATGTAGCAGACTTTGTGGCAAAGTGTCTCGTATGTCAGCAAGTGAATGTAGAGCATCAGAAACCTGCAGGGTTATTACAGCCTTTACCTATACCGACATGGAAATGGGAGCATATTACCATGGATTTCGTGATGGGTTTACCAAGGACCCGCAGGAATCACGATGCTATATGGGTGATCGTCGACAAACTGACGAAGTCAGCCTACTTCCTAACTATGAGAGCGATCGATACTCTGAGTTCATTAGCAGAACTGTATGTACGCGAGGTAGTGAGGTTACACGGTGTACCAGTGAGCATAGTCTCTGATAGGGATTCTCGCTTCACTTTCCACTTTTGGGGACATTTTCAGGAAGCCATGGGAAACCAGTTGAGTTTGAGCACCGCTTTCCATCCTCAGACAGATGGTCAGTCAGAGATGACTATACAGACTCTAGAGGATATGTTGAGAGCATGTGTGCTAGATTTTAGAGGTTCCTGGGAGGACCACCTACCACTAGCCGAGTTAGCCTACAACAACAGTTATCATTCGAGTATCGGGATGGCACCGTATGAGGCTTTGTATAGCCGTAGATGTCGTTCCCCTATTGGATGGGAAGAAGTGGGTGACCGTAAGATTTTCGCTCCTGACATGGTTACATAGGCATCTGAGGATGTCCACTTGATAGTAGAGAGACTGAGGATGGCTCAGAGTAGAGAGAAGAGTTACGCTGATAGGAGACGTAGGCCACTAGAGTTTACAGTTGGTGAATCCGTGTTTTTGAGAGTTTCTCCTTCCAAGGGCATAGCGAGATTTGGGAAGAGAGGAAAGCTAAATCCTCGCTATATTGGACCCTTTGAGATACTTGATCGAGTGGGAGATAAGGCTTATAGGTTGGCATTGCCACCAGACTTATCAGGTGTCCATAACGTCTTCCACATATCGATGCTTCGGAAGTATCATCCGGATCCGGCACATGTGATTAGTTATGAGCCTTTGGAGCTCCGAGAGGACTTGTCATATGTTAAGCGACCGATTCGGATATTGGATAGGAAGGAGAAGGTTTTGAGATCGAAGACCATTGGGTTAGTTAAGATTCTCTAGCAGCATCATACTTCAGAGGAAGCTACTTAGGAGCTAGAGAGTCAGATGCGAGAGAAGTACCCTTACCTATTTGATGACTGACTTGGTTCTAATTTGGAGGACCAAATTTTTTTAGTAGGGGAGGATTGTCAGACCTGGATTTTTTTGTAGCTTGTACCTTATGATTCCTATGTGTATGAACACTCTGTTATTATAGTTGAATCATAAGAAGAGTATTTACTAGACTTAAAGTGTTAGTGAAATGATTTAACACTCAAAAGCTACATAAAAAGCCTAATGTGGACTATAAGCGTCATAGGCTAAACCGAGTGAATCTAAATCATCCTGATTGAAAATAAGAACTTAAAATGAGAGAGCATAGAGAGCTCATGAAGGAAAGTTAGCTCGATTTAGTCCCGAACATAGAAAACAAGAGTAAAAGCTAAAAAGGGTAAAATGGACCTTTTTAGTGAGAAAAGGTGTTTCGGGTATAATTATCCATCGGGAACGGTTGAAACATAAAGACGAGAGTGTAAGACATAAGATATGACACTTTCAAAATTTTGAGAAAAAGTCAACTTGGTCAATGGTTAAGGAAAATGTCAACTATAGTAAGAAAGTGGACTTTTACCATAGTTGACTAATCATGGTTAAAAATTAACCTAAGTGTGGAGAAAAATTTGGAGAAAAATATTCTTGGCCAGAATACAAGATAATCATCTCCGGAAGTAAGGAAAATTTATTCGGAAGGATTCCAGAATAAATTTAATGGTTAAAAACGTAATGGGCCTAAAGTGAAAATTTTAAAGCCCATTAAGGTATACTAAATGTATATCGAAATTCTTAGGTCCTTTAGACCGAATTGTTGGACCAATTGATTGGCCAAATTTTGAGACAATTAAAGGCCTGAGACATAGTAAAAATTTCAGCCTGAAAACCCATTAAGAAAGCCCAAACCGAGAAGCCCAAATGGAAAAGCCCATGAGATAAATATCTAACCATAGTTAAAGCTAACCATGACTCATAAGGTGACTCATTAGGTGACTCATGGCTAAGGCTTGGAAAGTCAAGCTTAATGGCTGGAAAGTAAAGCTTAATGGCTAAGTATGTGGCTTATAAAATCAGCCACACCATTGTCATCTTCATCACACCAAATTCGGCTAGAAGAAGAAACCATTGAAACATATTATCCAAGCTTTCTCTCACTAGAAATCACTAGGAATTAGGCATAATTGGAACTTGCATCCTTAATGGAAGTTGTTCCAAATTGAAAGGAGAGTGACATATGTTGGAATTGGCTATCAAGGAGCCATAGAGTGCAAACCGAGAGCCTTCAAAGATTCGGCTAAAGGGTGAACACAACAATTGGTATATTTTCTAATTTTCAATTTCATATATGTTAATGTATGAATGATTTTAAGTATGTTGATATATGTTTTAAGCATTGAAACATATTAAATCACCATGAATTTGGTTAGACCGAGAGTGAGTAATGGGATATTGATTTATGTCCATATAATTTTAAGGCATAAATGGATTAATGTACATATGTTAATGATTATGGTGTAATTAGAATTAATCAAATTGATTAATTAATACATGTAATTAGTTGGCAATCAAGGTGTTTGATAAAATGCCTAAATGAACTATATGATGGTTAGGAATGTTGCCAACCAAGTGTTTGTGAAAATGCATAAGTGAATTGGCTAAGAAATAGGCATGGATAGCATGCCATGGCATAACCGATGGCATGGGTAGCTCTCGGCCATGGCATGTGGCCGATAGGCCCAATGGGCCAAGCCTAAATATTTTAGGCCCAATATGATGTAATGGGCCTAGGACAAGCCCAATAAGAGTTGGTGGGCCCCACAAGCTCAATAGGCCTAACGAAAATGAATAGTAAAATGAAAATGGGCTTAAGGCATAGTTAGGCCCATTAAGGATTATTAAGGCCCATTAAAGGAAACAGACTGTATTTAATGTGAAATACAGTAGGAAAAGTGTAATTAACCTGATAAATGGTTATATGCAGCTCCAGAGAGTATTGGAGGAGCAAATCGGACTGCTGAAACGAGCAGCACAGAGAAAGTGAAATTTCTTGAGTGATTGTAGGTAAGGGACTTTTGTGAGTAGTTAGAGATACCTGCATGTATTTTCGTCTGCTTTTACATTCACTTAAAAACTCTGAGGGTCAGAGAAAGTGAATAATAATTATTGCGACCCGATAGTGGTAAATTACGATTTTGCCCCTAGTTAGTCAAAAAGTTAACTTTTGTGAAAAGTTACAAAAAGCATAGAAACTACTATTGTGAGTGTTTAACTGCTGTTTAGCATGAAAATAAATAGATGGGCTAATGATTTTAAGGTTGATGTGACTTAAGCACACTTTATAGTGCTGATTTTAACATTTTGTAAACCATCCCTTTTTAAAGAGCCATCTATCATATTATGTGAGAATAAATCGTGCTAGAGCACAGCTTGCACGAGATTTCATATATTTTCCACATACATTAGTGCTGGATTTTGATTCGCACTAGATTTCCATGACATGCATGATAGAGTACTGGAGTTCTTACTCGTACTCAGTTTTATATGATATATGCATGAAAGAGTGCTGGAGCGATTCGCTCGTACTCGAGTTTTACATGAGATACATGACAGAGTACTGGAGCGTTGCTCATACTCGATTTTTCAATGTTTATACATGACATAGTACTGGAGCTATTGCTCGTACTTGATTTGATGATATTATACATAGCATGGTATTGAAGCTATTGCTCGTACTTGATTTAATACATGAACTATGCATTGACCTAGTTGCTGGAGGTTTACTCGCACTAGAGTTGAGTTTGTGATGTGAAACAGTGTTTGAGCGGAGTGTCGACTGTGAGTCGCACTGAAGGCGCGCACTGTATGTGATATATAATACATGTTAAAACCCATGCCAGAGTCCTTGTGTGACTGTGTGTCACATCTTGTGAGAGGATATCCGCATGAGGGTACTATAGACGTGGTATGATATTCCATGGTTTGAGGGCTAAGACCTATGGCAAGCACCCCGACTGTGATGTAGGGTCCACGGGTGTACTTTGTACCGTGCCCGGGGCATGAGAGTACGTTGTACCATGTGTTGTTGTATAGCTGACGGTTGTAATGGACTGACCAGCCTCCCGTTGCAGTAGTGATGCCCCGCACACCGAGTATTGTGTTGCTTGGGATCACATGTCGGATATGATCATAGTCCAGGATACTATTTACATTTCACCACAGAGTCTCACATGATATATCACATTGATTGACTGATTTAAATTTGCGAATAGACCTGAGGGATGGGTCGGACTCCGATTTTGTGATGTGAATGATTTAAATGCCATATTTATTGTGATTTAAATATACATGGCATGATTGATCTAAAGGCATGATTTATATAAAGATGCATTGTTTTGCACTACATGCCTACATTTGAGAAAGAAAGCATGATTTCTGTACATGGGATTTATTCTGTACAAGTATATATATATATTTAAAGACATGCTTTTAAAGTGAGTTAAGGAAATAATGTTTTCAAGGCATAGCATTATTTTGAGTAGATAGTGTAGATATCTACTTGCTTGCCTGATTTCCTTACTGAGCGCGTTGTATGCTCACCCCCCTTTCTTTACATCTCTGTACAGAGCATCAGTAGAGAGAGAGGTATCGAGGGATAGTATTCCTGAGTCCACTGCTAGTTCCTATCGACCGCTAGGTATATAGATTTTGTACGGTTATGTATCTAAACATAGAAACAGCACAGTGATGTATACGATATATATTATGGGGAATGTATTTGTGTTCGATTTTATATAATCTCAGTTACAGTCAGTAACAGTATATTGACATGTATGTATGGTAATGGATATTATGGTAAGCGAGGACTCTGATATCGAATCACAGCCCCACCATTGATGAGAGGAAAGGTAAGTTAAAAATGCAAAAAATTTGTAGTGATTTTGGTTAAAGTCATGGATTGAGAACGGCTCCTAACACTCTCATCCTTAGAGATCGATTTGGTCTTCACAGATTGCACTGCTGCTGCATCAATTTGCAGAAAACTCAATGTGAAACTTCCATAATCTTCCCCATAGTCCATATTTCAATCCATACACATTCAAAACTTAAAGACCCCATTTTCTTATACTTCATCATATCTAAAACTTGCGTGTATATCAATATATCATAATTACATACACCAAATTACAATTCTCATAACTGGGGTACATAAAATTCACAGTTCTCACATTCTCTCCACCTTTAAAGAATTTGGACCTCCAAATTCAGCTCGACTCATCAAACAGATGGGGGTACTTCTCCTTCATGAGGCTTTCTAATTCCCAAGTTGCCTCTTCCATTGAGTGATGTTTCCATAAAACTTTCACTAATGGGACGTTTTTAGTCCGAAGCACCTTCTCCTTCCTATCGAGGATCCGGACAGGTTCTTCAGTGTAGCTCATGTCCTCTTGTATGTTCATCTCTTCATACTCTATGACATAAGAAGGGTCCGGGTGGTACTTCCTCAACATAGACACATGGAAGACGTTGTGTATCCCGGACATCTGTGGAGGTAATGCTAATCTGTAGGCTACCTTTCCCAGTCTCTCAAGAATCTCGAATGGTTCAGTCCAATGTATCAAGGACTCAAATTCCCTTTCTTTCCAAATCGCATGATACCCTTACTCGGTGATATCTTCAGAAACACTGCATCACTAACATCAAACTCGAGTGGCCGTCTGCGTACATTCGTGTAGCTTTTCTGTCTACTCTGTGCAGCCCGTAATCTCTCACATATAAGTTTTACACTCAATACAGCCTGTTGAACAAGCTCAGGAGCATTTATCTTTATGTCACCCACTTCTTCCCAAGCTATAGGGGATCTACACCTCCTACCATATAGAGCCTCAAAAGGTACCATTCTAATACTCGCATGATAGCTATTATTTTAAGCAAACTCTGCTAAGGGTAGGTGATCATCCCATGATCCCTTAAAATCCATCGTACACGCCCTCAACATATCCTCCAGGGTCTGAATAGTCCTCTCTGACTGACCATCTGTCTGAGGATTATAGGCGGTACTAAAACTCAATCGAGATCCCATGGACTCCTGAAATTGGGTCTAAAATCTGGAAGTAAATCGGGAATCTCTATCAGAAGTAATACTCACTGGAGCACTATGTAATCTAGCTATCTTGCTGACATATAACTCAGATAAGGCATCCATAGTATCTGTGCTCTTGATGGCAAGGAAGTGGGCACTTTTTGTTAGTCTATCCACTATGACCCATATAGCGTCACTACCTCTTTGAGTCCTTGGTAAACCTATAATAAAATACATGGTGACATGCTCCCATTTCCATCTTGGCATAGGTAAAGGCTATAATAATCCTTCGGGCTTCCGATGCTCAGCTTTCACTTGCTGGCATACTAAACATCTAGCCACAAAATCTGCCACATCTCGCTTTATACCACTCCACCAATACACCTTTCTCAAATCTCGGTACATCTTAGTACTCCCTGGGTGTATGGTGTATCGCGAGTAGTGAGATTTTCTCAGTATCTGTTTCTTCAGGGTATCATCATCTGGTACATAAATTTGTCCTCTGAATCTCAACAATCCATCCTAATTGACTATGAGATCCAACTGCGAAGTCTGCTCAACTTGACTAACCCTATCAATCAACCTTTGATCATCACGCTGCCCAGCTCTAATCCGATCCATGATCCTAGGCTCTATTCGTAGGCTAGCCAAAAATCCAGTTTCTACCTCTTTAACTCGATCTGAAGTTTGATGAATTGCTCCAATAAATCCCATTCCCTGATCATCATAGCAGATATCATACTCTTCCTACTCAGGGCATCAACAACCACGTTCGCCTTTCCCGGATGGTATAGAATCTCGCAGTCATAATCCTTAAGGAGTTCTATCCATCTCCTTTGTCTCATATTTAACTCTTTCTGATCAAACAGATACCTCAAACTCTTGTGGTCAGTGAAGATCTGGAATCTTTCCCCATATAAGTAGTGCCGCCAGATCTTCAATGCAAATACCACAATGGCTAACTCCAAATCATGTGTGGGGTAATTTCGCTCATGATCTTTGAACTGTCGTGATCCATAGGTGACCACTCTTCCATGCTGCATGCGCACATGCCCCAATCCTTGATGGGAAGCATCACTATACACTGAAAATCCTCCTGATCCCTTAGGGATAGTCAACACAGGTGCCGCTGTTAATCTCCTCTTTAATTCTTGAAAATTGAGCTCACATTGATCAGTCCATATGAACGGGGTCTCCTTGCATGTGAGCTTAGTCAAAGGAGCGGCAATCCTGAAAAATCCCTCCACAAATCTTCTGTAATATCTTGCCAAACCAAGAAAACTTTATACCTCTGTAACTGTCCTCAGTCTTTTCTAATTAAGCACAACATCTACTTTAATTGGATCAACTGATACTCCCTTCGCTGAAACTATATAACCAAGGAAATCTATCCGATCTAGCCAAAACTCACATTTACTAAGCTTTTCGTATAATTGCTTATCTCGGAGTATCTAAAGTACTAACCACAAGTACTGTACGTGCTCCTCATAAGACCGAGAGTACACTAAGATATCATCAATAAAGACTATCACAAACTTATCTAGATAGTCTTTGAATACCTTATTCATTAACCTCATAAAGGCTGTAGGGGCATTTGTCAATCTAAAGGGCATCACTAGAAATTCATAATGGCTATATCTTGTCTTGAAGGTCGTCTTCGAAATATCTTCCTCCTTAATCCTCAATTGGTGATAGCCCGATCTTAAATCAATCTTAGAGAAGGCTGAGGCCTTTCTCAGCTGATAAAGCAAATCGTCAATCCTGGGCAATGGGTATTTATTCTTCACTATGACTTTATTCAATAGTCGATAGTCTATGCATAATCTGAGACTACCATCCTTCTTCCTTACAAATAACACTTGTGCTCCCCACGGTGAGACACTAGGTCTAATAAACCCCTGATCCAATAACTCTTGTAGTTGTTTCTTCAATTCCTCTAGTTCCGCTAATGCCATCCTATATGGAGGTCTAGAGATAGGCTGAGTATCCGGTACCAAATCAATAGTAAACTCCAGCTCTCTTTGATGGTAAATCGGGTAACTCATCTGGGAAGACATCTAAAAATTCACACACCACGGGTATATCCTCAATCCTCAGATGTTCTCGGTTATCATCTGAAATGAGCGCTTCATAACCTTCACATTATAAGCAGTTTTAATACTCTCAAAAGGTAGCTTCATAATTTTAAACTGCTTACAAAATTTCCACACATTTACTTAATATTTCAAACGTACACTGTAAGGTTCAAGTAGGGAGAAAGTTATAATCTTAGTGTAGCAGTCTAAACTCACTCGATTGGTTGCTAGCCAATCCATCCCCAAAATCACATCGAACCCATGTATATTTAACATCATTAAATCTACTAACATTACTCTATCTCCCACCTTTATTTCACACCCTCTACATATCATATCCGTTCTCTGGGATTCACGCATATGAGTATTTACATGTAGGATATACACTAGAGGTTCAAACTTCAAATTTAAACTACATGCAAAATGCTCAGAAATAAAAGAATACGTGGATCCCGGGTCAATCAACACATGAGCCTTATGATTACAGACAGAGAATGTACCTCTTATAGTTTCTGTAGAAGTGTCTGCGATTTCCTTATCCAAAGCAAACACACGTCCCACTGTGATGGGCTTCTTTCCTTTCTCTGTTGCAGTGGCCCGTCTCGAGGGATTCACTCTCCGAGGTTGTTGTCGGGTAGGCTCCAGAGCATGTGGTCTCTGAGGTTGAGGACAGTCTTTTAATCTGTGACCCATATCTCCACATCTAAAACATCCACGAATCAACCCAGTACAATTTCCCTCATGCCGTCGACCACAATCTCTATAAACCCTTATCTCAGGCCTGACATCTCGAGGGGTCTCCCTAATGATGGGATAAGCTCTAGATCTCTCCAATCTGCCCTCCTATACCTCAATCCTTCCTCTTCTGAAGGAACCTTTTCGAACATCTGTCTGGGAAGTCGTTGTCCTCTTGCCCTTATCCCTAGTCACTACTCTGAACTCATTTTGGGATTGCATCATCTCGATTCCCCTTTGAATCTCTTATGCTCGTCTCAGAGCATCTCCAAACTCAGTAATACACAGCCCTATCAATCGATCTCTGATGATGGGCTTGAGTCCATACACAAATCTCTCGGTGCAGAGCTCTTTATCTTTAAAGGTCTTTGGATCATATTTCAACAGAGTAGTAAATCAACTCTCATAGTCATCCACAGACATATCGCCCTGTACCAGACTCGAAAACTCAGCCTGCATCCTTCTCTGGGCAGCTCATGGTACATATTGGGCTCTAAAGACCTTTTGAAACTCTTTCCAGCTAATCACATCCTGGCAAGCCATCAGAATACTCTGGGTAGTATCCCACCAATCTCGAACTCTCCCTTTCAACATATAAGCGCCCATACTGACCCTCTCAGCATCAGTGCATCCTAAATAGTTAAATATGACTCTCAACTCAGTCGGCCACTCCTCAGCCTCTACGGAATCCTTTCTCCCCTTAAATGTGGGTGGATTCATTTTCAAAAAGTCCCTCAGTCGGACCATATTTCTGTCATTGGGCTTAGTAACAGGAGGCACTGGGTCCATCTGTATTGGGGGTGCGGGAGGTCCTTGTGGTGGTGTAGGAGTAGTACCCGAGGTATTAACTGCAAAATGTTGCGCGAATAGCACTGTCATCTGCTCAAAACCTTGTCGCACATCTGTCTCAATCCGGTTAAATCGAGAGTTAGGACTCTCTGGTTGTGGGGCAGGTGGCGGAGGTGGCTCTGTCTGTCTCCTCGAACGACCTCGTCGTCCACTCATTTTCAATCTCAATACATTTCCTGCGTGTACACATCAACTTGATTGAAATCTCAATCCTCAATTTCAGTTCATGACCAGACTTATACAGACACTTGGGATGTATTCTATTTCACTTGACCGACATTGATAGTACTAAACACCCTAAGCTCTGATATAAGGAAAACTCTGTGACGCCCCGGAAGCGCGAAAAACAGGGCAAATTTAAAACTTCTTTTTCATCAATACACAATTCTGGGTGCATTCCTGTGCAGTGTCATGCATCATCATATATATATTATAAAACTTTCACCTCAGGATCTCATTATTTAATATATCATAGTGCATACAATCCCCAATACAACTTTAATTTAATCCTAATACATCCCATACATCATTATACATCAAGTGTCTGTAAATATAACTTTAGTCTGGATACATGAAATGTTAAAGTATACCTCAAATACAATATATGGCTTGAAGCTCAAGTCCTCCACTAGCCACTACTTTGTACGTCGTAGGAAAAACTCTCTTCACTTAAAGAAATCTGGGGGGATATAAAAATAGGGTGAGCTTCTAAATTGCTCAGTAAGGGGGTAAGGGACTCATTAATAAAATAATGATTTGCACAGTACAATCATTTTGTTTTGCAAGTGAAACTCAATAACTTAGTAGAAAACGTAGCATGAAATATTAAAACATCATATCTTCTCATTTCTCAAAGCTCATATAGAAACATGAGAGTAGATGGCTTAATATAAAAACCATAGTTACAAGCATAAGGAAATCA
The DNA here is from genome assembly GCA_033439115.1 of Firmiana major. Classification (NCBI taxonomy): domain Eukaryota; kingdom Viridiplantae; phylum Streptophyta; class Magnoliopsida; order Malvales; family Malvaceae; genus Firmiana; species Firmiana major. The sequence goes on from CM065912.1 coordinate 8,738,650, forward strand.
AGATGCGATGATGGCTATTCTCATAAAAATGTGATAGAAATCACCTCGGGAATAATGCACGTGGCACAACCACTAAAACACAATCTCATGTGCATAAAAGATGGAGACTAGGCAATTAAAACTCAGATAAAATACTCGTCATGGCACATCAATATAATTCTCCTCTGGGTGCGTATCCTAGGCATCCTTAAACGAGGGAACGTCGATAATATGGTCGTGTACATGGTATATTGGACTTACGCGTTACCAGAACAAGGCCTGACCTTACAAGCTACCAGAGCGAAGCCTCTCCTCGTGCACACTATTGGTCTTACATGCTACCAAAGTAAGGCCCGGACTTACATACTACCAAAGCAAGGCCTCCCAGCACTACCAAAGCGGGGGAAAAACATCGGACTTACATGCTACCAGAGCAAGGCCACCCAGTGCTACCAGAGCGAGGGTTATCTCATGTTACTAGAACAGAGGAATATCAGACTTATTTCCTACCAGAGCAAGGCCCAGACTTACATGCTACCAGAGCAAGGCCTGATGTGTATTCAGCATGACACGCCTAAGTCTTAATAATAGCCATTATCATATAAAACCATTTTGCCTTTACGTAGAACTCATAATTGTTTTCTCTCATAAAATTCATCTAAAAGCATTTGTGTACTCAACACAAAACATGTTAAAACTGAGCTCAAACTGGCAAAACCAAGCACACATTTCTCAAACCTTAGTACGCCTTAACGTAGAGCCCAAATCACTTTTCACTTTTTAAACTCAAAATGGTTGTAAAATAATTTCACACTTAGATTACAACTCATAAAAATTGGGCCCCAACCGGCTATAAAATCATGTGCAATAACTCAATCACAACTCATAAAACATGCTTGTTTTCTCAAAACGTTTCATGCTACAATTATCATCACAAAATCACTCACACGCAATGAGTTTTAAGTTTTCCCTTACCTCGTTGCACCTTGTATAGTGCAATCGTTTTCCCAAAATGACGGACTAAGCTCGCATTCCTCTCTGAAACTCCCGGGCTGTCCCAAAAATGTAAAAACATCATCAATAGATTATCACATTATCTCAAATCTCAATATTGAGCGTAATTGCTCACATTCTCATTAAACATCTCACAACACACAATTCTCATAATTTCTCAATACCTTAATAACCCTATCAACCCTAATCATTTTCCTTAAATTCATTACAACTTCTACAACCACAATCGTAGAAATCTACTTCAAAAATCAAGGGTTAAAACTTAGAAATTTACCCAAAACTTGTGCAGTGCTCAATTCACGCCTCAGCTCAAATCGATCTTCAATTTCCACGTATGTTGTTCTCCTTTTGATGAGGAACAACTTTTCTTCTTACCACAACCTTTGATTCAAACGAAAATAGGTGTCTTGAAGGAGAGAGAAAGCTAGGGTTCGGTTGAAATGAGAGTTTTTGAAGAGAGAAAGGATGAAATACAGGAAAACGTAGGGGTCTTTTTATAGACGGAGGGTAGGAGATCGATCTGCTCCTGTAAGAGATCGATCTGCTCCTGTGGGAGATCGATCTACATTTGAATTTGGGAACGTTTTGGGCACTTTTTATGCCTACTAGATCGATCTGTCGAAGGGTAAGATCGATCTCATAATCTTGAGGAGATCGATCTACTCCTTGTGAGGAGATTGATCTACATTTTACAGAAACATTTTCAGATCGATATGCTCTTGTAGGAGATCGATCTACCCTTTACAGAAACATTTGGAGATCGATCTACTTGCTTATGAGGTCGATTTGCCTATCAGTTCTTGTACATTTCTTGCATTTTGGATCCATGAGATCGATCTCTCATCCTTGGAGATCGATCTGGCCTTCACAGATTGCACTGCTGCTGCATCAATTTGCAGAAACTCAATGTAAAACTTCCATAATCTACCCCATAGTCCATATTTCAATTCATACACATTCAAAACTTAAAGACCTCATTTTCTTATACTTCATCATATCTAAAACTTACGTGTACATCAATATATCATAATTACATACACCAAATTACATTTCTCATAATTGGGGTACATAAAATTCACAGTTCTCACATATAATTTGGTTTTATTTAGATATTTCAATATCTATATACTCTACAATATTTATTTGCATATAAGAGGTAAGAAATATATGTACAGTTATCTTTAACAGCTTGCATAAATCCCTTACCTCAAATCACGCAGAAGTCACGTTTCTTCGTTTTCCACTTCTCGCGATTTGGTCTATTTGGCTTCGAATATATATCTGGGAGCTGCAATTATCCATAAATTACATTAGTCAACACTGATATCTTATTTTCTGACTTTATTACATTATTTTACGGTATTGGGCCCATTTACACTTTAATGAGCCTTACCCCGTTTTAAGTCCACTTTCACATCACTATTCATCTCAATAAAACTCATTGGGCCCATTAGGCCCATTAACACTCCTTGGCCTATTAATAGGGCCCACATGGCATCATTGGGCCAAAGACACAAGGCCTTGACCCATGGGAGCTCTCGGTCATGACATGGGTGTCGAGCATTCCTAGCCACCCATGGCCGAGGCACACCATTCATGCCACCCATGCTTGGTTTTCACCTAAGCATTTCACCAAACATGTGGTGTTCATGCCTTATGCCTTAGTTTTTCTTTAAGGTATTTTCACAAATACATGGCATACCAACCTTATAATCTCATCCAAATCAGCAAATTGAATAAAATTAACAATGCCATCATCATGTACACATGCCAATCTATCCATTCATGCCATAAAATCATGTGTATGTGCATGGAAAACAAAATACCCATTTTCGACCATGGTGTGTTCATGAGCTTCATGGTTGTTTTGATCATCAATTTGTACACCAATCAACTCCAAATAATTCATAGATAATCATACTTAAAGTTGGAAGCTTGAAAACTCACCTAACTTGGTGTTCCCACTTTGGCTGAAACTTATGGGAGATTTTGGGTCCTCCAAATCAGTTTCCTAGGTTCTGATTTTTGAGTATATTTATCCTCTCTCAATATGGAACAACTTTCATTAAGGTCACTTGTTCCAATTATGTCTCTAAAGTAGTGTTTTCTAGAGTGAGAAAGCTTGAAAATTATGGTCTTAATGAAATTTCTCTCTCTACTCGAGAATGAAGAAGATGATAGCCAACTTTCAGATTTTTTTTTTTTGTTTCTAACTCATTTTCCAGCCAATTAGTCTTATTTTCAGCCCATGTAATTGGGCTAACCATTGGATTTGGGCTTGGTATAAAAATGGGCTTGAATTTAGGCTTGTCCATTAACTAATGGGCTTTAAGCCTTAAGGCAAAATGGGCTCTTGGTTTGGGCTTTACTCTTGGGCTTATTGGGCTGGATTTTTATGGTGATTTGGGCCTTAAATTACCTTTAATTTTGGCCCATAAAGCGGCCCAAGCTCTTGGCCCAATGGGCTTTCACGTGATGCCCACATAGTTTAGGCTAAATGGACTTTATCCATTAACCTCTTGGCCCAATAGCATTTTCTCCCTATTTTCAGCCCAATTCGTTATGGCTCACTTATATTTTATATATTTAATAAAGTATTTGGCTGAATTTCCATGTATGATAGTCCACTTTTATTTTTCTCATGTCTTAACCATGGTTTGGTTAAGTTTTAACCATGGTTAGTTAAATAGTCAAAGTCAATATTTTTCATTTGACTTTTGTTGACTTTTTTCCATTGACTATATTGAATTTTGTAGGAAAAATTAAATTAGGTGTTTCTAATAATTAAGACACCAATCTCTGCGTTTTGGCCATATCTGGGGGCGAAAACGCTAAAAACGGCTCAAACGTTTTATTTGAGCTCGTTTAAGCCCTTTTGGCCTTTCCACTACTTCCACCTTATCAAGGCCAAACCAAATTGACTTTCTTTCTTAAACCCACTATCTTTTCATGTTTTAAGTTCTTATCTTCAGTTAGAATGGTCGAAATCCCATCGGTTTAGTCTGAGCTCACCATAACTCATATTTTACCATTTGGTGCTTTTATAAGCACTTTGCATTTTACTTGCACTTACAACATAAAATGCACATCTCTTATGATTCATATAACATATATCAAGGGTTTACAACTTAGAATCATAAGGATTACATTAAAATTACGGGCCTTACATTCCTCCTCTCCTTCAAGAAATTTGGTTCTCCAAATTAGAACTAAGTCAATCCTCAAAGAGTCGGGGGTACTACTCCCGCATCAGACTCTCTAACTCCCATGTAGCCTCCTCTGAAGTGTGGTGTTGCTAGAGAACTTATATCTATTTTGTATAAAAAGTTAAGTATATATTTAACTATTAAGCCTTCACATTTTTACTTCATGCTTTAGCTTACTCAAATGAGAGAATACATTTGCCTCGGCTCTTAGCTTCTATCTTTAGCCTTTTCAAATGGGAGAATTCATTTGCTTTGGCTCTTTTGCTGCATGATCTAAACTTGCTCTATATCTTCTTTTATTTTGTTTCTTTTTCTATTCCAAACCCTTCTCTTGATTCTCTATTTCTATTAATTTTTTCTTCCTTCTCTCTCTAAATGTGACGCCAATCCTATGCCCTCTCTTCTTCCACTTTTTTCTTTCCTTTTACTCTATGCGCTCTGAGGAAAGTGAGAGATTTTGTAATTTTAAATACAATATGAAAATAACATGAATAAAAGACACGAAGATAACATAGATTAAAATTTGGTAAAAATTATATATGGATATGACAGAAACTAGAAGAAAAGGTTTTTAGTTTAATGTGTCGACACAAAATTTTTGTATTGTATATAAAACAAATACGAATTTAGATGACACGAATATAAATTTTATACACAAACTACCAGTGTGACAATCACAAATTTTCTACTATTGGTAAATGAGTTATTAGAAGCTACTTTGATTCTTGAGAGTTGATTTTAAATTGTGAGAAATAAAAAGTGATAAATTAATTATGAGAGCAATGAAGAATTTTAATTATGGAGAATTATTGTGGAAAATAATTCACTTGAGCTAGATTGGGTTATTAGAAATTATAATTATGGGAAGTAAGTATAAAAAATTATGGGAGATTTAAATATGCAAGATGGTTAATTGTTATTTCTATAGAGATGTTGGAAGTAATATAAATTGAGATGTTTAATTGAAGCAAAGTCATGGAAAGGTGAAACTCATATAGTTGATAGTTAAATGATAAATATATAGTAAATGGTTAATATTATGAATGACCCCTAAACTATAGGGGAAGTCGGAATGTCATCACTGTACTTTAAAAATTTGTAACTTGGTACCCTGTCCAAAATTTCCATTTATCAATGTAGAACTCAACACTAACACTGTGAACTATGACAAGTGACTTGGATTCTAGTCAATGGAAAGGCACTATTTAGCTTGACAATTGAAACGTGACATGCCATGTCGTTTAATGAAGGATGACATGGTATGCCACGTGTCATGTATTCATTGAAGGGCGGTAAGTACTGCTCTCCCTAATTTGAAAATGAAAAAAAAAATAATTATAAAAAATTATAAAAATAAAAAATAATTAATTTTTTCTTTTTCCTACTGAAAATTTATACCCAAAACAAAACTTAACCAATAACACTAAAAAACAAAATCATAACCTAATTTTTTCATCCCTTTTTAATTTTCATCTATCATTTTTTTTCTCTTTCATTTTCATCTTGTTTCATTTTGTTGCTTCGATTCTTTTTTTAATTGTTGACAGATTCAACTTTTTCTTCCACCTTTCTCTTATTCATCTTTCATTTTCATCTTCTTTGGAGAACTCATATAAGCTTTGACCTAAAGATCATCAGCTTCAGGAAGTAGCTGCTCAAGATTTGGACATGAAAATTTAGATTTTTTTTTGGAGTGAGGGCTTCAGTTCGGATATCCTACATCCAAGAATCGGGGTAGAAAATTTTATGGGTATGGGAAATTCAAAGGGGTATTTTGTTCATTTGATTTAATTAAAGTTATAATTTCTTAATGGGTTGAAATAAAAGTTTAGATATTAATTTGTTGTAATTGTCTTGTCAAATTTTATTATGTGCAGTTACTGTTAATGTAATGAAAAATTTGTTTGATATTGTTGCTGTAGATATTAGGTTGCGATTTTTTCAAATAGGCGAAGCAGTGGAATCCAATATCACAAATGAACTGGATGAAGTTGATTCTGCAAATGAGTTATCATATTTTAAAAAATAAATGAAATATTTGCTTGCTGAGAATAGGAATATGAAACTTGAGATGAAAATGTTGCAGGTCAGAAAGAAAGAGTATAAGGATATGGTTATGAAATGTAGAAGAGTAATTTTACACTAGAGGTTAGGTTTTTATTGTCTGGGATGATGTTCTTCATTTGTATGACAAAAATGTTATAATTATGATGAAGGATGTTTGGAGATTGTCATGTAATGAACTATTGCAATTTGTATTCTATCATATAAGTATATGAAGATTGATTCCCATTCCTACAATATTTATTCATGTTCACATCACACATCTATTAGTATCTTACAACAAAATTGCCATTGAACTTAAATCAACCTGGTATTTGAAAGAAAAAATAACAACATTCTATCAAAAACTTATAAATTGTAATTATAACATTAGAAATGAAGATTGCATCACCATTGTAACACTTGGACAAGATTACGTCGTAATTGATCTTCCATTCATTCAGAATAATGTCATACATTTGCTTTTTACATACATGTTGCATACAACTTAGCAACATGTTGAGACTGCTAAAAAATCAAAATGTCATTAATAGAAATTACAATAGTCAAACATACAAAAAGTATCAGTATCTCATGGCTTAGGGTGGTAAACATACAAAAGTTGTCAAACATAAAAAAGTATCAGTATCCCATGGCTTGGGGTGGTAAACATACAAAAGTTGTCAAACATACAAAAAGTTATTATCTAAACAATCTAGACAAGTAGTAGCAAGCAATGTTAACAGTCCGACAAATAGTAGCAGGTAGTGTTACTTTCATAGTTTGGGGTTCTTTATCTTGCTCTTCTTCTTAGTTTCATGCTGGTAGGATGTCTTGAGGGTTATGAAGATAAACACAATGATGTTTTCAAAGTGAGACTGCATGGGGCTGATAAGCAACATTTTCATTGTGGATAGATGTAGTTGTATTGGCAGTTGAGGAACTTTTTTGGCTTGTTCTTGGACAAGAAATCAATGTTTGGCCTCTCAATTCAGGCTATTTGTAAAAATATAAATAAAGTTAACAATAGTAATTTTGAAATAGATATAAGATTTGTATAACATAAAATATGTAGTACTAGTGTTTTCATTTAAAATCTGTAATCCAGTTGCTTCATTGACATATTCTTCATCCTTCGTATGATTTGCCTTCCTCTTAATCTAGGTGTCGTTAATTTTTCAGAAACCTTTTCTTTTCCCTTTTGCTGTTGTTGTTGAGTTTGGGATTTGAGGTGTGCAGCTTGTGAGTGTTGGGGTGCTTGGGCTTGGTGGGATACTTAAGACTGTTGCTGGGATGCTTGGTGCTACTGGGATGCTTGGGGCTGCTGGGATGCTTGGGGCTGCTATGTCAGACCTGCATTTTATGTAGCCAATACCTTATGATTCCTATGTGTATGAACACTTTATTATTATAGTTGAATCATAAGAAGAGTATTTACTAGATTTAAAGTGTTAGTAAAATGATTTAACACGTAAAAGCTACATAAAAAGCCTAATGTGAGCTATAAGAGTCACATGCTAAACTGAGAGGATCTAAATCATTCTGACTGAAAATAAGAACTTACAGGGATAAATAGAGAGCTTATGAAGGAAAGTCAGCGTGATTTAGTTCCGAACACAGAAAACGAGAGTAAAAGCTAAAAAAGGTAAAATGGACCTTTTTAGCGAGTTAAGGTGTTTCGGGTGTAATTATCTACCGAGAAATGTTGAAACGTAAAGACGAGAGTGTAAGACATAAGATATGACACTTTTGAAATTTTGAGAAAAAGTCAACTTCGTCAATGATTAAGGAAAAAGTCAACTATAGTTAAGAAAAGTAGACTTTAACCATAGTTGATTAATCATGGTTAAAAATTAACCTAAGTATGGAGAAAAAATTGGGAAAAAATATTCTTGGTCAGAATACAAGATAATCATCCTCGGAAGTAAGGAAAATTTATTCGGAAGGATTCCAGATTTAATTTTATGGTTAAAAATGTAATGGGCCTAAAGTGAAGATTTTAAAACCCATTAAGGTATACTAAAAGTAGATCGAAATTCTTAGGTCCCTTAGACCAAATTGTAGGACCAATTGATAGGCCAAATATTGAGACAATAAAAGGCCTGAGGTATAGTAAAATTTTCAGCCTGAAAGCCCATTAAGAAAGCCCAAACCGAGAGGCCCAATTGGAAAGCCCATTAGATAAATATCTAACCATAGTTAAAGCTAACTATGACTCATTAGGTGACTCATAACTAAGCCTTAGAAAGTCAAGCTTAATGGCTGAAAAGTAAGGCTTAATGGCTAAGTAAGTGGCTTATAAAATCAGCCACACCATTGTCATCTTCACCACACCATTCTCGGCTAGAAGAAGAAACCATTGAAATACAATTATCCAAGCTTTCTCTCACTAGAAATCATTAGAAATTAGGCATATTTGGAACTTGCATTCTTCATGAAAGTTGTTCCAAATTTAAAGGAGAGTAACATATGTTGGAATTGGCTATCAAGAAGCCATAGTGTGCAAACCGTGAGCCTCCAAAGTTTAGGCCAAGTGTAAACACAAATACTAGGTATATTTTCAAGTTTTCAAATTCATATATGTTAATATATGAATGATTTTAAGTATATTGGTATATGTTTTAAGCATTGAAACATATGAAATCACTATGATCATGGTGAAACCGAGAGTGAGTAGTGAAATATTGATGAATGGCCATATGATTTTAAGGCATAAATGGATTAATGTAAATGTGTTAAAGATTATGACATAATTAGAATTAATCAATTTCATTAATTAATACATGTATTAAGTTGGCAATCAAGGTGTTTGATAAAATGCCTAAATGAACTATGTGATGTTTAAGAATGTTGCTAACCAAGTGTTTATGAAAATGCCTAAGTGAATTGGCTAAGGAAAGGGACATGGCCGGCATGCCATGGTGTGACCGATGGCATGGAGAGCTCTCAGCCATGGCATGTGGCTGAGAGGTCCAATGGGCCAAGCCTAATTATTTTAGGCCCAATGTGATGTAATGGGTTTAGGACAAGCCCAATAAGAGTTGGTGGGCCCCACAAGCCCAATAGGCCCAACGAAAATGAATAGTAAAATGGAAATGGGCTTAAGGCATAGTTAGACCCATTAAAGTTTATTAAAGCCCATTATAATGTGAAATACAGTAGGAAAAGTGTAATTAACCTGATAAATGGTTATATGCAATTTCAAAGAGTATTGGAGAAGCAAATCGGATTGCTGGATCGAGCAGCTTTGAGAAAGTGAAATTCTTGAGTGATTGTAGGTAAGGGACTTTTATGAGTAGTTAGAGATACCTGCACGTATTTTTGTCTGCTTTTACATTCACTTAAAAACTCTGAGGGTTAGAGAAAGTGAATAATAATTATTGTGACTCGATAGTGGCAAATTACGATTTTGCCCCTAGTTAGTTAAAAAGTCAACTTTTGTGAAAAGTTGTAAAAAGCATGGAAACCACCATTTTGAGTGTTTTACTACTGTTTAGCAGAAGAATAAATAGATGGGCTAATGTTTTTAAGGTTGATGTGAATTAAGCACACTTTATAGTGCTGATTTTGATGTTTTGAAAATCATTCCTTTTTAAAGAGCCATCTATTATATTATGTGAGAATAAATCGTGCTAGAGCATAGCACGCACTTGATTTCATATATTTTCCACATATATTAGTACTGGATTGTGATTCGCACTAGATTTCCATGACATGCATGATAGAGTGCTGGAGTTATTACTCATACTCAGTTTTATGTGATTCATGCATGAGAGAGTGCTGGAGTGATTAGCTCGTACTCGATTCTTCATGATTTATACATGACATAGTACTTGAGCTATTGCTCGTACTTGATTTGATGAGTTTTGTGCATAGCATGGTTCTGGAGCTATTGCTCGTACTTGATTTAAAACATGAACTATGCATTGACCTAGTTGCTGGGGGTTTACTCGCACTAGAGTTTGAGTTTGTGATGTGAAACAGTGTTTGAGCGGAGTGTCGACTGTGAGTCGCGCTCAAAGGCGCACACTGTATGTGATATATAATACATGTTGGAAACCATGCTTGATTTCCTCGTGTAGACTGAGTGTCACACTATGTGAGGGTCGCATGTGGATTTAGAGACGTGGTATGATATTCCATGGTTTTGAGGGCTAAGACCTATGGCAAGCACCCCGACTGTGATGTAGGGTCCACGAAGTATGTTATACCATGCATGTTGCATGGAGTACACTGTACCGTGTGGTGTTGTGGAGTTGAGGAGGATATAGCTGGCGATTGTGATGGACTGACCCCCCTCCCGTTGCAGCAGTGATGCCTCGCACACCGAGAACGTGTTGCCTGGGATCACCATTGTCGGATATGATCATAGTCCAGGATACTATTTACATTTTCACCACAGAGTCTCACATGATATATCACCTGATTGACTGATTTAATTGAGGATAGACCTGAGGATGGGTCGGACTCCGATTTTGTGTTGTGAATGATTTAAATTCCATATTTACTGTGATTTAAATATACATGGCATGATTTATCTAAAGGCATTGCGATATTATAAAGATGCATTATTTTGCACTACATGCCTACATTTGAGAAAGAAAGCATGATTTCTGTACATGGGATTTAATCTGTACAAGTATATATATATATTTAAAGACATGCTTTGAAAATGAGTTAGGGAAATAACGTTTTGAGGCATAGCATTCTTTTGAGTAGATAGTGTAGATGTCTACTTGCTTGCCTGATTTCCTTACTGAGAGTGCTGTATGCTCACCCCTTTCTTTACATCTCTCTACAGAGCATCATCAGTAGAGTGAGAGCTTTTGGGGTATAGTATTCCTGTGTCCGCTGCTATTTCCTATCGATCGACAAGTATACATGTTTTGTACGGTTATGTATCTAAATATAGAAATAACACAGTGATGTATACGATGTATATTATGGGGAATGTATTTGTATTAGATTTTATATGATCTCATATGTATTATAAAAGAAGTTACAGTCATTAACAATATATTGACATGTATGTAATGGATGATATGGTATGCGAGGAAGCTAACATCGAATCACAATCCAACCATTGAAGAGAGGAAAGGTAAGTGAAAGTGCGAAAAATTTGTAGTGAGTTTTGGTTAAGTCAGGATGGGTCTTGACAGAATGGTATCAGAGTAGAGGTTGGTCTGATGTGAGTCGGTGTTAGAAATAGGAAAGTGTACATCCCCATAGTACTGTGTTGTGTTTAGATATAACTGTGTATGCCAGATAGGAGACAGACTAATTTATGATTGTGAATGTAGGAACTTTGCCTATATGGCAAATACTTGTAGTGGTAGAGGTGCGAGAGGTAGGGCTCGAGGTCATAGAGATAGGCCTGAGAGACGAGCTGCTGTCGAACCATTACCTACCCATGAGACTCCAGGTGCTACTGAGGCACCAGAGTATGCTGAGATGCGTTTTACGAGATTAGAGCGTAGTCTAGAGGCGATTGTAGAAATATTGGCACAGACGATGCCAGGTAGGCAGGGACAGGAGGCAGGAGCTGCGATAGGAGAGGCAGTTGCCCCTGATACACCTACACAGATAGCTCATGCATCGAGGACTGTAGATACTCCTACACCCCCACCAGTTTTGGGTAGTAGTGGATTAGGGTACGGATGTGATCTGCATCAGTTGAGTGAATTCTAGAAGTTTAGACCTCCATCTTTTAGTAGGGTCAAGGACCCTGTAGCTGTTGAGGAGTGGGTTGTTGAGATGGAGAAGCTCTATGGATTCTTTGAGTGTACGACATCGGAGATGGTCGTGTTTACTGCGTTCCTACTGAAGGGAGCTGCAGAGCATTGGTGGAAGTCCACCCGACCCATATTGAGAGCCCAACACCCAGATATTAGTTGGGAGATATTTCGGGAGGACTTTAGGAGGCAGTTTGTTCTTGATACCGCACAACGAAAACTACAGGCAGAGTTTTTGGGACTGAACCAGGGGAGCTTATCAGTGGACGAGTATGAGACTCGATTCCTATCCCTGGGAAGATATGACCCAAATACCATGTATAGTGAGGCCAGGAAGGTCCACAGGTTCATCGATGGATTGAGACCGGCTCTACAGTCCAGGTTGGTCCCATTAGATATAACTACCTATGAGGAAGCAGTGCGCATGGCGTAACTGTGTGAGCAAGATTACGAGAGGAATGCTTTCGAGTTTGGAAAGTTTATCTGGAGCCGAGATATACAGAAGAATAGGCCGAATAGGGATTTCAGTTATCAAGGAGGGAGGAAACTCTTCGATAAGAGATCATGGGTTGAGGAGGCACGAGAGAGACTTGCTAGACCTCCTGCTTATCCGACAGTAGCTCCAGCAAAGGGTATTGTCATAGGAGGACAAAGATCCACCGATAAGTATAGAAGATGCGGTAAACAACATGGAGGTAGACCATGTCCATTGACTCCTATAGTGTGTTTTCGATGTGGGAAATAAGGGCATATTGCTTGAGCTTGCCCAGAGATGGTTGATACTGCCCCACTGAAGGGCAGAGAGCTTGATAGAGCTCCAGCTTGTACGTCGGCTCAAAGAGGTAGAGCGATAGCAGAAGAGAAGGGGAAACAAGTGATTGGTCGAGAGCGCGTACATGCTTTAGATCAGGGGATAGCTGATGCTTCATGGATGTGATACGAGGTAACATCCTGATTTATGATATTGAAGCATATGTTTTAATTGATCCTGGTGCCACGCATTCTTTTGTATCACCTTCATTTGGATGTAAATTAGCAAGACATGTAAAGCGTACACCGTTATGTATGATGATGTTGATTAGTACGCCTATGAGTAGTAGTCAAGTTGTAGAGTATGTATATAATGACTGCAAGTTGAGAGTAGGGAACAAGGAGATGACAACCAATCTAATATTGCTAAGTATGAGGGACTTTGATATAATCTTAGGAATAGATTGGCTATCTACAAACCATGCTGTTTTAGATTGTTATGCTAAGACAGTTATGTTTCCTAACCCTACTAGATATGTTGTAAAGTTTAATAAGAATAAATAAAAGAAGTAGTTATAATTATTATATAATTTACGCACTTAGAAAACCTTCAACATATCAAGGTTTCATTGCGTACGTGGTAGATATGGATAAGACATATCTGGAGTTGTTAGATATTACTGTGGTCAGTGAGTACCCAAACGTTTTTTCGGATGAGTTGCTAGGGTTACCACTAGACAGAGAGATGGAGTTCTGTATAGATTTGGTGCCTGGTACGGAGCCTATTTTGAGACCACCTTATCGCATAGCCTTAGTTGAGCTGGAGGAGCTCAAGAGGCAGTTACAGGAGTTGTTGGATAGGGGTTTTGTCCGACCGAGTGTTTCACCTTGGGGAGCACCGATTTTGTTTGTAAGGAAGAAGGATGGGAGCCTCCGATTGTGTATAGACTACCGATTGTTGAATAAGGCTACCATCAAGAATAGATATCCCCTTCCACGCATTGACGATTTGTTAGATCAGCTTCAGGGAGCACAAGTCTTTTCCAAGATTGACCTGAGGTCTAGGTATCATCAGCTGAAAGTTCGGAGTGGAGATGTACCCAAGACAACATTTCATACCCGATATGGCCATTATGAGTTCTTGGTCATGCCATTCGGATTGACGAATGCTCCAGCTGCTTTCATGGCTTTGATAAACGATGTGTTCAAGTCATATTTGGACCAGTTTGTTATCGTCTTCATCGATGACATATTGGTGCATTCCAGATCCAAGGAGGAGCATAAGGAGCACCTCGGGATCGTATTTCAGACCCGACGAGAGTAGAAATTATATGCTAAGCTCAGTAAGTGTGGCTTTTGGTTGTCACAAATCTCATTTTTAGGACATGTTGTATTGAGAGATGGTGTATCAGTTGATCCATCTAAGATAGAGGCTGTAGTTCAGTGGGAATAGCCAAGGACAGTCACCGAGATCAGGAGTTTTTTAGGTTTAGTTGGATATTATGAGAGATTCGTTGAGGGATTTTCGAAGTTGGCTGCTTCGTTGACACGTCTTACTCGAAAGAGTGTACCGTTCGTATGGAACGAGGATTGTGAGAAGAGTTTTCAGGAGTTGAAGCGTCGATTGACCACCGCTCCAATTCTCACTATCCCTACCAGCTTAAGAGGATTTGCAGTGTATACTGATGCTTCGCATCAAGGACTGGGCTGTGTATTGATGCAGGATGGGAGGGTAGTTGCTTATGGATCCAGACAGCTGAAGGATCATGAGAAGAACTATCCGACCCATGATTTGGTGCTAGCAGCAGTAGTGTTTGCATTGAAGGTATGGCGCCACTACTTGTATGGTGAAAAGTTCCAGATATTTATCGACCACAAGAGGCTCAAGTATCTGTTCTCACAGAAAGAGTTGAACATGAGACAGAGAAGATGGCTAGAGCTTCTGAAGGACTACGATTGTGAGATACTTTATCATCTGGGGAAGGTTAACGTTGTAGCTGATGCTTTGAGTAGGAAGAGCCTAGGGATGGTATCGTATATGATGGTTATGGAGCATGATTTGCTAGAGCAATTTGCTAGCCTCGATTTAGGAGTTGTGCCTTCTGACATGGATACAGGCTATGTGATAGCTAGTCTACGCTTGGAGCCAGACCTGTTGGATAGGATCAGAGTGGCTCAGCAGATTGATCCATTTTGTATGGATGTGAGTAGTCAGATGCAGAAGGGCATAGTGACTGAGTTTGAGTTGAGTTCTGATGGACTACTGAGGTTCAGAGGCAGATTGTGTGTTCCCAAGGATCCATGACACAGGAGATTGATATTGGCGGAAGCTCATTCGTCGAGGTATACGTTACATCTGGGGAGTAACAAGATGTATCAAAACCTCCGGAAGGTATACTGGTGGTCAGGTATGAAGAGAGATGTAGCAGATTTTGTGGCTAAGTGTCATGTATGTCAGCAGGTGAGGGTAGAGCATCAGAAACCTGCAGGGTTATTGCAGCCTCTACCTATACCGACATGGAAATGGAAGCATATCACCATGGATTTTGTGATGGGTTTACCAAGAACTCGCAGGAATCACGATGCTATACGAGTGATCGTCGACAGACTGACGAAGTCAGCCCACTTCCTAGCTATGAGAGCGACCGATACTCTGAGTTCATTAGCAGAGCTGTATGTACGTGAGGTAGTGAGGTTACACGGTGTACCAGTGAGCATAGTCTCTAATAGGGATTCCCGCTTCACTTCCCACTTTTGGGGATATTTTCAGGAAGCCGTGGGAACCCAGTTGAGTTTGAGCACCGCTTTCCATCCCCAGACAGATGGTCAGTCAGAGAGGACTATACAGACTCTGAAGGATATGTTGAGAGCATGTGTGCTAGATTTTAGAGGCTCCTGGGATGACCACTTGCCACTAGCCGAGTTCGCCTACAACAACAGTTATCATTCGAGTATCGGGATGGCACCGTATGAGGCTTTATATGGTCATAGATGTCGTTCCCCTATTGGATGGGAAGAAGTGGGTGACCGTAAGATTTTCGCTCCTGACATGGTTACGCAAGCATCTGAGGATGTCCACTTGATTGTAGAGAGACTGAGGATAGCTCAAAGTAGACATAAGAGTTACGCTGATAGGAGACGTAGGCCACTAGAGTTTGCAGTTGGTGAATCCGTGTTTTTGAAAGTTTCTCCTTCCAAGGGCATAGCGAGATTTGGAAAGAGAGGAAAGCTAAATCCTCGCTACATTGGACCCTTTGAGATACTTGATCGAGTGGGAGATAAGGTGTATAGGTTGGCATTGCCACCGGACTTATCAGGTGTCCATAACGTCTTCCACATATCAATGCTTCGGAAGTATCACCCGGATCCAGCACATGTGATTAATTATGAGCCATCGGAGCTCCGAGAGGACATGTCATATGTTGAGAGACCGATTCAGATATTGGATTGGAAGGAGAAGGTATTGAGATTGAAGACTATTGGATTAGTGAAGATTCTCTAGCAGCATCATACTTCAGAGGAGGCTACTTGGGAGCTGGAGAGTCTGATGCGAGAGAAGCACCCTCACCTCTTTGACGACTGACTTGGTTCTAATTTGGAGGACCAAACTTTTTGAGTGGGGGAGGGTTCTCAGACCCGTATTTTATGTAGCCAGTACCTTATGATTCCTATGTGTATGAACACTCTATTATTATAGTTAAATCATAAGAAGAGTATTTACTAGATTTAAAGTGTTAGTAAAATGATTTAACACGCAAAAGCTACATAAAAAGCCTAATGTGAGCTATAAGAGTCATAGGCTAAACTGAGAGGATTAGAATCATTATGACTGAAAATAAGAACTTACAAGGATAAAATATAGAGAGCTTATGAAGGAAAGTCAGCGTGATTTAGTTCCGAACACAGAAAACGAGAGTAAACGCTACAAAGGGTAAAATGGACCTTTTTAGCGAGTTAAGGTGTTTCGGGTGTAATTATCTACCGGGAACGGTTGAAACATAAAGACGAGAGTGTAAGACATAAGATATGACACTTTCAAAATTTTGAGAAAAAGTTAACTTGGTCAATGATTAAGGAAAAAGTCAACTATAGTTAAGAAAAGTAGACTTTTACCATAGTTGACTAATCATGGTTAAAAATTAACCTAAGTATGGAGAAAAAATTGGGGAAAAATATTCTTGGTTAGAATACAAGATAATCATCCCTGAAAGTAAGGAAAATTTATTCAGAAGGATTTCGGATTTAATTTTATGGTTAAAAACGTAATGGGCCTAAAGTGAAGATTTTAAAGCCCATTAAGGTATACTAAAAGTAGATCGAAATTCTTATGTCCCTTAGACCGAATTGTAGGACCAATTGATAGGCCAAATATTGAGACAATAAAAGGCCCGAGGTATCTTAAAATTTTCAGCCCGAAAGCCCATTAAGAAAGCCCAAACCGAGAGGCCCAATTGGAAAGCCCATTAGATAAATATCTAACCATAGTTAAAACTAACTATGACTCATTAGGTGACTCATAACTAAGCCTTAGAAAGTCAAGCTTAATGGCTGAAAAGTAAGGCTTAATGGCTAAGTAAGTGGCTTATAAAATCAGCCACACCATTGTCATCTTCACGACACCATTCTCGGCTAGAAGAAGAAACCATTGAAATACAATTATCCAAGTTTTCTCTCACTAGAAATCACTAGAAATTAGGCATATTTGAAACTTGCATTCTTCATGAAAGTTGTTCCAAATTTAAAGGAGAGTGACATATGTTGGAATTGGCTATCAAGAAGCCATAGTGTGCAAACCGTGAGCCTCCAAAGTTTCGGCCAAGTGTGAACACAAATACTAGGTATATTTTCAAGTTTTCAAATTCATATATGTTAATGTATGAATGATTGTAAGTATATTGGTATATGTTTTAAGCATTGAAACATATGAAATCACTATGATCATGGTGAAACCGAGAGAGTAGTGAAATATTGATGAATGACCATATGATTTTAAGGCATAAATGGATTAATGTACATGTGCTAATGATTATGACATAATTAGAATTAATCAATTTGATTAATTAATACATGTATTAACTTGGCAATCAAGGTGTTCGATAAAATGCCTAAATGAACTATGTGATGTTTAAGAATGTTGCCAACCAAGTGTTTGTGAAAATGCCTAAGTGAATTGGCTAAGGAAAGGGACATGGCCGGCATGCCAAGGTGTGATCAATGGCATGGAGAGCTCTCGGCCATGGCATGTGGCCGAGAGGTCCAATGGGCCAAGCCCAATTATTTTAGGCCCAATGTGATGTAATGGGTCTAGGACAAGCCCAATAAGAGTTGGTGGGCCCCACAAGCCCAATAGGCCCAACGAAAATGAATAGTAAAATGGAAATAGGCTTAAGGCATAGTTAGGCCCATTAAGGTTTATTAAAGCCCATTATAATATGAAATATAGTAGGAAAAGTGTAATTAACCTGATAAATGGTTATATGCAGTTCCAGAGAGTATTGGAGAAGCAAATCGGACTGCTGGATCGAGTAGCGTTGAGAAAGTGAAATTCTCGAGTGATTGCAGGTAAGGGACTTTTGTGAGTAGTTAGAGATACCTGCACGTATTTTCGTCTGCTTTTACATCCACTTAAAAACTCTGAGGGTCAGAGAAAGTGAATAATAATTATTGTGACTCGATAGTGGCAAATTATGATTTTACCCCTAGTTAGTCAAAAAGTCAACTTTTGTGAAAAGTTGTAAAAAGCATGAAGACCACCATTTTGAGTGTTTTACTGCTGTTTAGCAGAAGAATAAATAGATGAGCTAATGTTTTTAAGGTTGATGTGGATTAAGCACACTTTATAGTGTTGATTTTGATGTTTTGAAAATCATCCCTTTTTAAAGAGCCATTTATTATATTATGTGAGAATAAATCGTGCTAGAGCATAGCTCGCACTTGATCTCATATATTTTCCACATATATTAGTGCTGGATTGTGATTCGCACTAGATTTTCATGACATGCATGATAGAGTGCTAGAGTTATTACTCGTACTCAGTTTTATGTGATTTATGCATGAGAGAGTGCTGGAGTGATTAGCTCGTACTCGATTCTTCATGATTTATACATGACATAGTACTTGAGATATTGCTCGTACTTGATTTAATGAGTTTTGCGCATAACATGGTTCTGGAGCTATTGCTCGTACTTGATTTAAAACATGAACTATGCATTGACCTAGTTGTTAGAGGTTTACTCGCACTAGAGTTTGAGTTTGTGATGTGAAACAGTATTTGAGCGGAGTGTCGACTGTGATTCACGCTCAAAGGTGCGCACTGTATGTGATATATAATACATGTTGAAAACCATGCTTGAATTCCTCGTGTAAACTGAGTGTCACACTATGAGAGGGTCGCATGTGGATTTAGAGACGTGGTATGATATTCCATGGTTTTGAGGGCTAAGACCTATGACAGGCACCCCGACTGTGATGTCGGGTCCACGAAGTACGTTGTACCATGCATGTGGCATGGAGTATACTGTACCGTGTGGTGTTGTGGAGTTGAGGAGGATATAGCTGGCGATTGTGATGGACTGACCCCTCTCCCGTTGCAGTAGTGATGCCCTGCACACCGAGTACTGTGTTGCCTGGGATCACCATTATCGGATTTGATCATAGTCCAGGATACTATTTACATTTTCACCACAGATCTCACATGATATATCACCTGATTAACTGATTTAATTGCGGATAGACCTGAGGGATGGGTTGGACTCCGATTTTGTGTTGTGAATGATTTAATTGCCATATTTACTATGATTTAAATATACACGGCATGATTTATCTAAAGGCATTGTGATATTTTAAAGATGCATTGTTTCGCACTACATGCCTACATTTGAGAAAGAAAGCACGATTTCTGTACATGGGATTTAATCTGTGCAAGTATATATATATATATATATATTTATATATATATATATATATATATTTAAAGACATGCTTTGAAAATGATTTAAGGAAATAACGTTTTGAGGCATAGAATTATTTTGAGTAGATAGTGTAGATGTCTACTTGCTTGCCTGATTTCCTTACTGAGCGCGTTGTATGCTCACCCCCCTTTCTTTACATCTCTCTACAGAGCATCAGCAGTAGAGTGAGAGCTTTTGAGGGATAGCATTCCTATGTCCGCTGCTATTTCCTATCGATCGACAGGTATACATGTTTTGTACGGTTATGTATCTAAACATAGAAACAACACAGTGATGTATACGATGTATATTATGGGGAATGTATTTGTATTAGATTTTATATGATCTCATATGTATTATAAAGTAGTTACAGTTAGTAACAATATATTGACATGTATGTATGGTAATGGATGATATGGTATGCGAGGAAGCTAACATCGAATCACAGCCCAACCATTGAAGAGAGGAAAGGTAAGTCAAAGTGCGAAAAATTTGTAGTGATTTTTTGTTAAGTCAGGTTGGGTATTGACATGTTAGGATACTTGAGATTGCTGTTAGGATGCTTAGGGTAGTTGGGATACTTGAGACTGCTGTTGGAATGCTTGGGCTGCTAGAATGCCTTAGTTTGGTGCTGATCTTAGGGCTGCATAGAGTGGGTTGCTTCAGTTTGCTGCTGAGCTTGGTGTCGGCCATGTGCTTCATTAACCTAAAAATTGATGGCATTTTTATAAGGAAAATAATGTCATAAAACATAAAAAAATATATAAAATGGATAGAAATGTAATTAATAGAGATATCTCTTACATTGTTATTCTTCTTCAGTTTATTTGAACATTTTCTTGAATTATGTCCAATCTTGAAACAGACTTGACAACTCATTTTGACACATTTCCTTAACAGGTATGCCACTAGAGGTTTCACCTTCCTCCTTAATTCTATTCTTTTTAGGTTTTTCGGGGAGCTTTCTAGGCAATGGTTGGTTGATCTCTCCCATATTGGCCACAGGCCAAAATTTATCATCATGAATTATAGGCAATACACAACTGTAGCATTTCTCATACATTACTTTCTTGTAGATAGGTGCTACATAGTCATTAACAATTTCGTCCTAAACACGATAACACAGATGGCATGTGGATAAGGTATGCTAGTAAGATCCCAACACTTACATGTGCATTTCCTACGATTAACATCAACCACGTGTGTCCCTATTACAGTGAACCTTATAACCCTCAAAACCATTCCATGCAACATGATAGAAAGTACTAAGAGCCTTGCTACATGCATTCTTATTTTGTGCAATTCTTTTCATCAAATAATGCCTAATCTCCTCAAACATTGAAATTATTGACATATGCTTAGCTCGAATAATACTAGCATTAAATGCCTCAGCTATGTTATTATCTGCCACATCAGATTTAGTACTGAAAAATGCTTTAGACCAATGTTTTAGATTTCTTTTTAAAAGGTCTGTCAAAATAGAACCCTTTATGTTACCTAGTTCCTTTGCTTTCCTTTTGAAATCTGCCTCAGTTGTAGCTTTATTGCATGTCCAGAAATGTTTATGTAAGTTTGTCGTTCTGTGACTTTTCTTCCAATTGGCAAACCAATGTTTGGCACAAAACCTATGCTAAGCTTTGGGAGCCACTCTACTCATAGCATCACATAATCCCTGTAAGGAAAAAAGAAAAAGAAAAAAAAAACCCATAGAACATGACACCATCACATTAACAGTGAATGTTAAAAAAAAACATAACTCTATATGAAAATATCTTCTCATTCAAGGAAAATATTTTTTGAAATAACTAAGGTTAAATTGTCATTACCTTCTACATGTCACTCATTATGGTGAATTTGGAACCATCCATCATTTGAAGATCTGTTACGAGATTTTCCATAAACCATCCCCTTCTGAACTTGTTCTCTACCTCAACCAAGGCTTAGGCAACATATACATACCATTGTTGGCATCTCTACCAACAACAGTTGAAAGTTCTGCCTTCAAAGATCCCTTAAGAAAGCTTATCTAAGCATATGAAACTCTTACAATATTTGACAAACCCTTTTAACAATGTACTAAACAAACATAGAACCTCAAAAACTTGGGTTTATGGTTAGGGGTGGGTCTCTCAACAACAAGCTTAAAGTTGCCTTTTGGATCTGCAACCCTTAAAATAGCAATATAGTCATAAAACCAGATAAACTCATATGATATCTACCTATGATGCATTCTTGAGCTTTAATTCTAGCTCTCTGACACACACCAAATGAAACATCAGCCTTTAACTCCTTTTTAGTAAGCCTCTGCATCTCAATAATCTTTAAATATGGAATTATCCGCAACTTAGGAAGAAAATGATCCGTTAAAACCTTATAATCTTCTCTTGAGTTCTTAAATGTAATACTACACTCATGCTGACTTTTAAAGGTTTTAATATTGAACAAGCCTTCCTTATTATCTACTCCAGCATAAATTACAAATGGACAACCCTGACCTTTGAAAACGGCCCTAGTCCTATGCTTCGCATTCCTAAGTAACTTAAAATCAAACCTTTTTGCATTGACATACTTGTTCAGTGCATCTATAAAATGCCTAGGATCATCAATTATCATGCCAGGCTCCAATTTAGGAACTAAATCTAAAGGGTCAAGATAACTCTTTGTACTTTTCTTACACACTAATTCGATTCACTCTCTTAGCTGCCTGTCATTAAAGTCAATATTGTCAGTCTCATTCTTACATAGGCTCTTTGTCAACTTCACTACCTAAACCTGCTTTGTTTTCTTCACATCTTTTTTTTAATCTCTTTTGCTAAACCTTTAAAATCTAATTCTGGTGGGATTTGATTGGTGTTCACATTTCTCACTTTTTTTCCCTCTCTAAATTTATTGAGATTAGTCATAATCTCTTGTAACTCTTCATCATATCTGTCTGAACACCATTCAAATTCCTTGAAGTGATCTTCATCATTATCTTCATCACAATTTTCACAGCAACCCTCATTTGCACCTACTTTGTTGTTGTAACATTTATAAACTCATTACTATTGACATGAGACCCACTAATATTAAGTCCATCCAACCCTATATTTATATTCTCATCTACCTTTACATTACTATCTCCATCTAACACTGCGTCCCCATCCTCATCTACCCTTACATTGTTATCTACATCTAACCATGCATCCTCATCCCCATCTATCCTTACATTACTGTCTCTATCTACCATGCCATCTTCTACACCAAACACCTTATTAGATGACAACCTTTCCCCCTTAATAAGAGAACTGCCCTGACATGACAATACATGTATTTCCCTTAATTGCATCATATGTCCTATCATTTGCACAAAAGAAGCACTATCATAACATAAAACTAACCCATCCTCAAATTCAGACCTTGATATCAAGTAGTAAAAATTTTTCACTTTGTTATATCTAGCACTTTTGACCATTTCGCACAACACAACATAAGACATTATATCAGGATCTACATGCCAAATATCTTCATCACCACCTACGTATGATAATTTCGATTTTCCTATGAATACCCCACCCATGGGCATGTGGACAAGTAAGGTTATAAAAGCTATTTTCAACTTTGCAAATTGAAGAAAAATAATATAAAAAAGTATTAACAAACAAGATTAGGATAAAAATTATTAAACAACTATCAAACACAAGTAAAACAACAACTTTAAGCAAAATAAACTAAAATCCAACGATTCCAATCACAACAATATATATATATGTATATATATATAATGCAGATAAATACAATACATTAGGACCACTTTCAAATTATTTATTTGTTTTCAAAGTCAGTCGTGAAAACATATCCAAAAAAAGTACGACATGTTACATCCAAAAAATTTGAAGCTTGAATCGATATTCCAAAGCCAGAGAACGATTCCAATCACAACAATATATATATATATGTATATATATAATGCAGATAAATACAATACATTAGGACCACTTTCAAATTATTTATTTGTTTTCAAAGTCAGTCGTGAAAACATATCCAAAAAAAGTACGACATGTTACATCCAAAAAATTTGATGCTTGAATCGATATTCCAAAGCCAGAGGGGACAGCTGAAAAGTTACCGCAAAATAAAAACTCACTTACTATTATTGTTGTTCTGTTCTCGATAGGATCTTTTTCCCAACAATTAGTTTCTAGTTTGCTTCTTGAAGTCAACAATGGGTTCGCTAGTAACCTCTTCCTTTGGAAAACGATCGAAAAAAACCCTAAACTCAAAAATGAATAGTGAATCGAAATGGTATTTCTTTCTTCTTTTCGAAAGGGATTATGGTTTCTGATCGAATTGATTTTCCTTTCTTCCAATCAATATAGGAAAATCGTTTAGGGTCATTGTTTAAGGTGTTTGCAGGTAGAACGATAGGACTTTTGTGTTGTGATTTTGATTTTTAGTGTCATTGGTTTATTTTTTTGTTTTGGTTACAAATTTTCAGTAGGAAAAAATAAAAATTACTCTTATATAGGTATAATGGCTTGCCCAACAAGAGTCATTATAGGTCCCGACTCTGGCCTGATCAAAATAACTGAAGATAGTGGATCTATGACCATAGGTATAACCTTTTGTTTCGGTGTACAAAGTGCTTCACTGATAGCTACAGTGGGATGAGTCTTTATTGATGTAGTGAATTACGGATTCATGCTTAATCTCATTAGTGGACATTTTTTTTATCTAAACAATGTTTTATGAAATAGTGTTATTGTAAGTGTATTGTTTTATCGAATAATGTTTATCGTAAAATGTATCATTTTATCGAAGGTGTTTATCATAAAGTGTATCATTTTATTGAACAATGTTTATTATAAAGTGTATCACTTTATCGAGCAGTTTTTATCAAAAAGTGCATTGATTTATCGAACAATGTAGTGTTTATCGTAAAGTGCATTAATTTATTGTATAGTGCATTGTTTTAAAGTATAGTACATTCTTGACATGATTATACATTCCTACATATAGAGTACATCATGTTATGATATAAGATAGTGGAAATTGTATATGTTGGATTGTCTTGACTAGATATCAGGTCAACGGGAAAAATGAGGTACTTCAAAGTACCTGTAAGACCTGTATTTTTGGATGTAAACTTCATGAAATCATGAGTATGGTGATGTATTTACAATGTAATGCATAAATGATGTAAGTCCATGGATTCGATATACATACTTGTAACATGAGTTTGTAATGTACACACAAGTTTCATTTTATATGAATATGGAGAAATGATGAATGTGATTGGAACTCCAAATGAGTAATGTGGTAAAATGGAATGAAGTTGTACTTTAATTTAGCTTGGTATGGTATACCTTTGGCTATACCATGAATACACACAAGTTCTAATGTGTATAAAGTATGAATGGATGCCATTCTCAAGTCTGAAAGGTGGTTGGATGAGAAAATAACCATGGCAACAGATTTAAGATATTTGGGTGTGAGTTGCTGCAGAAAAACTGTAGAAAATCTGGAAAATATGAAGGCATGATTGATCTCATAGGATGAAAGATCGATCTGGAAGAGCAAAAAATGCTCTTATTTGAGCAATGGAACAAGACAGATCGATCTTCAATGGAGCCAGATCGATCTACTAAACATTCTGTAAAATGAGGATCGATTCTGAAGGCAAACAGATTGATTTCCTTAGCTCTTAGGTTGAAGCAAATCGATCTCCTCAAGCTACTGCTTGAGACAGATTGATTTCAAACTTTTGATAGACCGATCTCATGCATTCAAATTGGCGTGAAAATGAGGGATTTAAGAGGACCAGATCGATCTCATGCTTCGACAGATCGGTCTTATCAAGCAATTTCTATAAAAGGAGCAATGAAATCTGTATTTTTCTAAGCAGAACATTTCCTTTCCATTTTCCACCCAAAAACCTAGATTTTATCTCTCTAAAATCAGCCATTTCCAGTAAGAATTGAAGGGGAGCTATTAGATGTAAAGTTGTTCATCTTAAAGAAGAGAACAACATAGTTGGGAATCAAAACCTCATTGTTGGTATTGAAAGAGCAAGGAACATTTCCCTTTGGAGCAAGAAGAGAAACTAGATTTGGTAAGTTTCTAATACTCCAGCCCAAGTACATTGCCTATTTAGTTAATTTTGGAGTTGATTGGCATGTATATGGATGGTTGAAACTAACTAGGATGAAATGGAATTAATGTGACCTAGAAAATGGAATGAGTCTAGTGTGAGAAAGTGTGATTTGGGTATGATGATGATTTATAGATTATGTTAAGTTGTTATTTGAGTAATGTGGATGAATTGAGTTAGTTAAATAGAGTTGCATTGTGAGTTTGGGGAAAATTATGGAAAATGAGTATGTAAATGCTTGATAAATGCCATAGTGAAGAAATCAATGAAATATGAACACTATGAGCTTAATATCGATTTGGTATGAGTTAATAGGCCTAAAAGGATCCATAGACTTGCGTTATGGGTAGTGTAATGAAATGAGGCCTCATAAGCATTAATAGAGACTATAGGTCGGATCGACTATAGTAAACTCAAGAGTTGGATTATAATGGGCTAAAATGTTATGAAATACGTTTATGTACAGTTTCAGAGAGTTCGTTGGAGACGAATCGAACCACACAAGTAAACAGCTTTAAGGAAGTGGAATCACGCGTCGCGATTTCAGGTAAGGGAATTCTGCAAGTATATAGAGGTAGCTGCTCATATTTTGTGGGTATATAGGGTGTTGTAAAAATGCATGCGTATTTAGAAATGAATTTAACGATGTATGGAAAGAACTATGAGTATTTGTATGAGATTTGGTGGTTTGAAATGGTGTTATAAAGAAATGGGATAGTAAGGCTAATAATTGCATAAATCACATGTTTTGAATGTTTCCACAAAACTCAATACTTTGTTTTGGGTAAATAAAATGATAGGTCGACTAGTGATTTATTGATGTGGCGGAATAGCACATGTGAGGTGCTAAACACATTTTGAGAATTGTTTGGATGTATATGAGCAACCTATCGAGCTATGTAAATTAAATCGTTCTGGAGCCTAGCTCGCACTGGAATTTGATACTTTTACTTGTATGAAACGTGCTGGAGCTTAGCTCGCACCTTGGTTTGATCTATGATAATGTTTTATAAACCGTATTGGAGCTTTTGCTCGTACGTGGATTTCAAGTGGCTTTCTTATTGCATATAACCGTATTGGAGCTATGCTCGTACGTGGTTTTATCATGTTTTTATGCATAAATGTCGTACTAGAGCACTACTCGTACGAAGTGATTTAATGATAATACATGAATCGTGCTAAAGCTTAGCTCGCACGGGTTTTCACATTGTGGTATATATGATGCTGTGGTGAGGGTAATACGAATTGAAATTCAGGGAACCCAACAGATCTAACAAACCTCTTGAGTAGGGTGAGGGTGAGGGGCTAGGATCTGACACTAATCTATTCAGGGGACCCAACAGGCCTAACAGACCTCTTGAGTGGGGTGAGGGGCTAGAACCTGAATCAGGGAACCCAAAAGGGATGAGCAAGGCCATGAGGGGTTAGGACCTGGTATTAAGAGTACTCCCACGTGCACTTGAGACTATAGAGGTTACACTTGGTATGGGGTAGATAAGACCTACGACAGGCACCCCCAACCATGATATGGGTCCGCGGAGTACGCTGTACCATGTATATTACATGGAGTACGATATACCGCGTGGTGGTTACGTGATGAGTAAGTTTGGCAAAGAATTAACCCATCTTCGTTCCAGCATGATACCCCGCACACCGAAATTCGTGTGGTCTGGGATGATTTATGATGTAATTGGCCAACATAGTCCATTGAGATATAGTGACATGTCTCCTTGCTTATTACTTAATACCACATGATTTTGATACTTGAGTGTGATTTTGACTGTCTAGGGTAGACCCGAGGGAGGAGTCGAGCCTTATGGGATTTGATTTGTGAAATGGTAATGATGTTTGTTGTCGGGAAAACGTTTTGTGAGGAGATTGTTTGTATTGAGAAAGAGATGTGATTTCAAAAGAATGTTTCTTAAATGAATTGCCTTTTTTTGTGGGATTTGACGATTGATGAGCATGAGATGATTTGTACATGATGATTTTACAATGTTTTGTATGCCAATTTCCATGATTTAAATACATGATATATGTATACTCATATGGCATAGTTTTAATTCCTCATGCTCCTATTATAAATGATTTATGCATAACATTATTAGCATGTAGATAGAGTAGTTATCACCATGCTTGCATTATTACCTTACTGTGCGTGTGATCGCTCATCCCTCTCTACTTTCCCCCTCTACAGAGCGTACATAGCAGCCCAGTGAGGACTGAGGCATTGTATTTTGGGACATCCGTTGCCATCCATCGCTAAGAGGTATACACATGAAGATGTTTTTTGTATCTAAACAATGTACAAGCACAATAGTTAATTTGTATTGTAATGTGGGGGATGTAAAAGTTAGAAAACGTGTCATGTATAACTTAACTTGAAATGAATGACACATCTTTTGATTATTTGAGAATGAATGTGGTGGGTGTTTATTATTCACTCACAGCCCAACTGTGTAGTGGTGAGTTTGTTCACGACCGGATAAGGAAAGGAAAACACGAAAAATTTATAGTGATTTTCGGTTAGAAAGGATAAATTGGGTCGTGACAGTACCCTTCTGACCGATACCTTTAAAAGACCTTAATATTGTTATAGAATCCTAGTATATATTAGTGAAGTGAATAATGTATCCAAATGTGAAAGTGTTATATGATAATGTATGATTCATATTTTGATTGCGCAACCTATATAGGTAAATAGTGGGTTATGCATATAGAACAATATGATTCTACTTCTACTTTTATATGATTAATTTACTGAGTTTTAGCTCACTCCCCTTCATTATTTCCCTTCTAGGTTGGGTTTAAGTTAGATCATTTTTGATTCATTATCGAGCTTCGTAGATTTATTCTCCGATGCACTTGTTGTAAAGTATTTTTTGCATATATGTTTCCTATCAATATGAATTTTGTTTCAGGTATCCTTATAGCAGTACTGTAGTTTGAGATGTGTAATAGGTTAGTAAACCTTAGAATTGCGAAACATACTGTGTTTTTGATGTAAATAAATTATTACTTCTTAGTTCCTCCTTACCAATAAGTGTATTAGTGATGTATGTTAGGAATATATTTTGAATAGGTAAACGATTTTATTTTCAAGCAATTTCTTGGCAATTTTGTAGATTAAAGTGTTAACTAGGCACATTAATTTTCAGATTATGAAAAGTATTGTGTTTAACATGTAAATAAATTCACTGCCTTAAATTGATCATTACCGATAAGTTCGTCAATGGTGAATTGAAATTGATAATTAGGGTTATTAGATGACCATATGAATATGTCTTGGATAGGGAACTTAGGCAATAGCTTTAAACTAAGTCAGGTAGTCAACTACTTATGTTATTAGGCTACACTGAGCGAATGACAAACCTAGTGTAGAAGAAAAATGTTTGTTCGTAATTTTTTAATCCGCATAAGTTAAACGAAATATTACTATTATGGGTTGTGACATTAGGTGATTCAAATTTTGTGTGAAAGTTAACTCAAATACCTTTTCAACCATATATGGCATGCAGTCTGATTCATTGTGGATTAATACTAGTGAATTTTGAACTACGTGCAGTAAAACCTACCAGTAGACTATTGGTAAAGAACTGTGCGTAAGTTTTGGTAGAAAACTTCAATTGAAGTGATTTAAATTTTGTTAGAAAGTTGACTAGGAGATCTTTCCAACCATGTATAACATGTCTCTTAATTCCTTGTGAATTAATGCAAAAAATTATTTCAAGTTCTATCAATGTGGAGTTAATTGGAAGATTAGATTAAATTGCATGAGGTTTATGAAGTTTAGGCATGTATGATTAAACGAAATTTGTTAGCCACCCCCACTTGAAAGGGAGAAAAAATAGAGAAAAAGAGAAAAAAAAAAGAGAAAGGGGAGAGTGCCAGTTGAAGGAGAGAGAGGAAGAGAAAAAAAGAAGGAGAAAAGAAAAGAAAAAAAAAAACGAAAAAAAAAAGAGAAGGTGGTTGAATCATTCAGCCAACGAGAAGAAAGAAGATGCGAAAAAAGGAAGAAAGAAAAGAAAAAAGGAAGGAAGAGAAAGGCTGCCCAAACCACAAAAGAATGAAAAGAATGAGAATGAAGAAAAAAAAAGGGAAAAAGAAAATAAAAGAAAGAGAAAGAGAAAAGCTTTTTTGAGAATTTGGTAAGCGAAAGCTTGGAAGGTGTAAGGAAGATAATTTTTGTTATTATAATTTTATATGTAAATTTTATAACTTTTCTAAGCTTTTTTATGTTAATGTTTGAATTGTAAAGAAAATCCTAAAGTGTTGATTTGTGGAATTTGGCAAAGATAAGATATTAGCTTAAGTGCTAAAACTTGTGAAATTGGGTAAGATATTTATATATGATAGAATTAGAATTATATTGTATTAGGTTTGAAATGATTTGAGATATTATAAAAATTATAGGAAATTATTGTGATGTTGTTGAATATTGTTGAAGTACTATTAGAATGTCGTTACAATATTATTGGAAGCTTGATAGGATATTTTTGAAATATTGTTGGAATATGGTAGATTATTAATTAGAATATCGATTGAATATTAAAGAAATTGTTGGAATATTATGGAATGATATTGGAAAATTATTGGAATGTTGGGATGTTATTGAGTCATTATTAGAATATTGTTTGAATATTATTTTGGATATTCTGAGAATATAAATGGAAAATTTTTGGAAAATGTTGAATGTTGATATGGTTTGTTGGAGAAAATAAGATGGTTAGAATGAAGTTGTGTGTTATTATGTGAATGATAGAATATTGTGGGATATTGCTAGAATATGGATAAAATATTGATGAATTGATGTTGAAAATATTGATGAGATGTTGTTAGAATAATATAGTTTGTTGAGAGAACATTTTTGAAATACTATTTAGTTGTTTGTGGTGATTTTACACCTATTGAGGTATTGTTAGAAAACTGTTATTTAATATGTGAGATATGAGGAATAAGAATATGGAGAATGGCTCATTGTGGTAGGGTGATTGAGATGATAAGAATAAGAATATATGATTTTGGTATCTTATGGACCTTAATGGGACATATACTTATGTAATGGTACATATATTGCATATGTTAAAATTAATGAATATGTGTGATTATATGTTGCTATGAAATTGTTAGAGGAAACGAAATGGTTATGTTTAAGTTGTGAATTGAACATAGGTAAATATATATGATAATTGTGAAACGTCATGCTTTAACCATGGTAATGTGATATGACATTATAGGAGATTAATTGTGGATGATATATAAACATGCATGATATGTGAAATGAAATATCATAATGACTTATGGTAAATTGTTGCTATGTTATTGTTAAAATTAAGGATGGAAATTAAAGTTGTAAATATGGACATTGAAGAAATATATAATTGTACATATATATGGATAAAGTGTGATACGACTGTCCAATGAGGGCATAATAGCCTATACGATATATGTAACAACTTGATATAGTGTTTTATGCTTTGATTTGATTTGAGATGGCTGAGTGATAGTGGCAGTTGGCATAATACTTGGCACTATGTTTTATAAGACCCGTAAATTTCTATATAATGTTTATGATTATTGAATGTACGGACAAGTTACATTACACATGAATTACAAGAAATAGATGTTTGTAAGTTCTAAGTGTGAATGAATCACAAAATGAGTATAGAATTAATTTGATGGAAGTTTAACCTAGAAAATCTGGGAAAATTACAACTAGAATGCTGCAAGAAGCAAGGCAAATTGATCTCATGCGAGGATAGATTGATCTTATAGCCTAGAAAACACAATGCCAAGCATTCTGCAAGAGGGAAATCGATCCCTTACTCAAGCAGATCGATCTCAAGTTGTCTCGGGTTGGACCAGATCGATCTCCTCCCATAGGCAGATCAATCTGCATTGGTCTCTGGATAGGCCAGATCGATCTCCTTTTAAGGCCAGATCGATCTCCAAAGCCTTCTACCTAAAACAGATCGATCTCATGCATTCCAATAGATTGATTCCCTGTCTGCAAATTGTCAAAATTCTGAAGGATTCAAGCAAGGGCAGATCGATCTCCTCCCTATGGAGATCGATCTCCTAAGGCATTTCCTATAAAAACTGGGTAGTTAGATCTGCATTTCACGGGAATAAATTCATTTCCTCCATTTTTAACATTAACCTAGCTTTCTCACTCTAAAAACCATCACATTTCCATAAAGATTTGAGAAAAAGCTATTAGAGCAAAGTTATTCATTGTGAAGAGAAGAACAACATAGCTTGGGATCAACACTTCATTTGTTGGATTGAAGAAGCAAATTAGTCTTCAAATTAGGAAAAGAGGAAAGTCAAGCTAGGTGAGTTTCTAATACACCAACTCAAAGTATATTTATCTAGTTGTGGTTGTGAGTAGATTGGTGTATGTCTTGACGATTGAAACTACCTAGAATGTAATGGAACAAGAATAACCTAGAATGAGTTAGTGTGAGAAAATGTGATATGGTTGAGTTGATGATAAATGGCTTATACTAAGGTGTTAGTGAGGTGATGTGTATGATTTTGAGATGATTGAATGAAGCTACATTGTGAGATTAGTCAAATTATGAAAATAAGCATATGAGATGTTTGATAAATTGCCATAGTGAAGTAAATGATGAACTAGAAGCACTATGAGCTTAATACCAGTTTAGTGTGAATCAATAGGCCAAAAGAATTCAATAGACTCTCGGGAAATAAATAGAGTGATCAAAATGGACTTAAGAGGAAATAAGTCTTTATAAGTGTTAATGAAAACTATAAGTCGAATCGACTATAGTAAATGCATGAATTTTAATTACATTGGATTAAATTGATGTGATACGTAATTTCGTTGAGTCCCGGAGATTTCTTTTGAGGCAAATCGAACTGCACAATCGAGCAGCTCTAAGGAAGTGGAATCACTCGATGCAATTCCAAGTAAGGGAATTTTGTAAGTACCTAGAGATAGTTGCACGTATTTTGTGGGCGTTTATAGGGTTTTGCAAATGCTTGGTTATCTAGAAAAGAATTAATGGTTTGTGTGAATGACTACAAATCTATATGATTTGGTTTTGAAGTGAATCTTACAAAAAGGGGTAGTAAGGCTAATAATTGCATAAATATCATGTTTTGACATTTTTATGAAATAAATTGCTTTGGTTTAAGCAAATTTGTGGATAGGCTGACTAATGATTTCATAATTTCCTGAAATAACATGAGTCAGATGTAAATTGTGATTTTGAATGTGCTTTGTTGAAATGGACCTGCCTATCAGATTTGTATGAGTTAAATCGTGCAAGAGCTTCGCTCGCACTAGATTTTGATGTTTTGATATGTATGAAGTGTATTGGCGCTTAGCTCGCACCATGTTTTGATTTATGACATTTTATAAACCGTATTGGAGCTTTCGCTCGTACGTGGATTTCAATTGATTTTCTTATGCATATAATCGTACTGGAGCTATGCTCGTACGTGATTTCTTCATTATTTATTATGCATAAAGTTGTACTAGAGCGTTGCTCGTACGAGGGAATTTATTGATGATGCATGAATCGTGCTAGAGCTTAGCTTGTACTAGTTTTCATTGTAAGACCCACTTTTTAATTAATTGTTGATGCATTTCCTTATGATTCATGTGATGTACACTTCCACATATTGATTGTATCATAAGAAGAGCTTTGACTGAATTAAATTTGCAAATATAATAAAATGAAATATCGGTGAATGTATGAAGTAGCCAAATAAGGGCAGAGATGGTCATAGGCCAAACGAAAGGGATCGAAATCGAGTTGACAGAAAAATAAGAATTTAAAATAAGAAAAGATAGTGGGTGTATGAAGGAAAGTCGGGTTAAATTGGTTCCAAAACAAGTGCAGGGGTAAAACGATCAAAAGACTGAAATACGATATAAATTCGATAAGAAAATTTTAATTAAAAATAAGGATTTAGGACATCTTGATCAATAATGAGGAAATTATCAAATTTCGAGTCCAATTGATCAAGATCCGAAATTATTTAGAATTACCAAAAATTCACTCGGGACAATATCCAAAATACGGAGAAAATATACCGAAAAAAGGGTTAAAATACAATAAATAAATTAAATAAATTAAATAAATTAATTATTAATAAAATAAAGAATTTATTAGATATTTTGGAATTTTTTGAGTATTTTAATGATTATAATATTAATAAAATAAATAATAAATAATAATAATAATAATAATAATAATAAAAAGAACTGAAAATTGAAAATTGGGAAAAACTCGAAACTGAAAACCGACAGAAACGAGAGCCGAAGACCCGAGCCACCAACGACCACCGGCGGCCGATGATTCCGGACGAAGACTGGAGGAGAAAGAGGATAGGTCGACGAACACTCTAGCGCCGGTGACGCGCGCCGACGACGGCTGAGTCCGACAAATGGAGGAGGAGAAAACCGAGAGGAAAACGGGCCCGATTCCGGTGATCCACGACAGCTAGGCGTGAACGGTGGGCACCGGCATGATCGGGAGGAGGAGGCGGTCCTTTTGAGACTAGTAGTGGTCGGCTAAATGGCCGAAAACGTCGATGATGGCAAAGACCCGAAACAACACCGTTTGGCCGAGAGGAAAGGGGAAGGAAAAGGAAGGAAAAAAGAGAAGGAAAGGAATAGAAAAGAAAAGAAAGAAAAGGGAAAAAGGAAAGAAAAAAATTATTGAGGACGACTCGCGATTCGGGTAAGTTGACTGAGGGTCTAGATTGACCTACGGGTAAATTTTAGAAATTAATTTAATATTATATTTAATGGAAAATAACCCGGATTAATCCAATTGTGCAGTTCTACGACAGAGCACGAACGAGAGCCGATTGAGCTCCAATTTTCGTACGCCGCAAAGCATTGGATAAGTACATTTTAATTCCGACAATTTGAGTCCTTAATGCAGAGTTAAGATTATTTTACGAATTTTACGGATTAATTCTGTATAAAAGGAATTTTCTTCAAAATTTTAAAGTAATTATCGTAAATAATATACGGGCTATCCAATTAGTTTGGAACGAAGCCCGATGAGTATTGGTAAGCCAAATAAGCCCAGTAAACCCGAAGAAGGGATTTAATAAGTGCAAACAGACTAAAAATGGGTCGAGGCCCATTAAGGTGCAATCGGGCCCAATAAAGTAAAACGGGCCCAGTACTTTAGATTCGGTCAGTAAGAGTGAAATACTGACAAATATATTAGAATTGACCCAAATATGTGGTTATATGCAGCTCTGTAGACTTGGTTGGAGCGAATTTGGACTGAGAGATCTGATATTATCGAGACGGGATAAGTTTGCGCGTGATTCCAGGTAAGGGAATTTTACGGACTGCTGAGGTAACTTTACACAATTTCGACATCATTTACATTCCCTAAAATTGTCTGAAAGGTCTAGATTTAAGATAAAAATTTTAGTGCCCCATATGGATAAATTACCAAAATACCCTTGTGAAGGGTAAAATTTTCAAATTTATCTTGAGGTGTTTTGACACGTGCATGAGTAGGCTGACTAGCTTTTAAATAAAAATGCACAACATTGCATATTTTTAACATAGTGATTTCCTTTGAAATGGATTTGAGAAATGTAGCCGCCTACGTGATTTTGTAGAACTGTGACGTGCTAGAGCTCAGCTCGCACGAGTTTTGATTTGTGTGATGCATGCATTAGTGCCGGAGCAGGGGCTCGCACTAGAGTTTTACATGCATTGGTGCTAGAGCCTAGCTCGCACCAGATTTTTACATGATTTTCGTGACAGGGTGCTAGAGTCTAACTCGCACCAGATTTTCACATGATTTGTGTAACAGAGTGCTAGAGCTTAGCTCGCACTAGTTTTACTTGATTTTATGAGAGTGCTGGAGCATCGCTCGCACTAGTTTTATGAGAACATGCTATGAGCCATGCTTGGAGCGTCGAGTAGACTGTGTGTCACACTGATTAAATAGGCTCACACGTGCCTTTTGAGACAGGCACAAGTATGGATATTAGATATGGGTCCACGGAGTACGTTGTACTGTGCAAGTAGCATGAAGTACGTTGTACCGTGCTGGGATTGATTATGTGGCATCTTCGGATGCGAGTGATCAGATAGGGCCGACGGGATGGACTGACCCACCTCCCGGGGCGCTCCCCGATCGTGGTGAGACCCTGCACACAAGATCCGTGTAGCAGTGGGATCACGAGGACATATGCCCATAGTCCTAGTTATTTGCCTGAGATGTATCTATATTGCCTAGTCTCACATGTTGATGATTTTGAGAAACACATTTTGTGGATTTTTGTGTGAGTCTGGATCACCCGAGGGAGGGGTTGAGTCCTGACTGAGATGTAATTGTGATGAGAATAAAACTAAGATTTAAAGCTTTAAAAAGCATTTAACTTCATGATTTTGTGTAAGTTAGGAACACTCGAGGGATTGGTTGAGTCCTGGCTTTAAATGGATTTGCATGTTGAGCTTACATGCTCTTTGAAATCCATATGTGAATTGTTTTATATGACATCATGAATTATAGCATCTGTTTTGAAATGTGTAGAGAAGGGGTGGTTTACGCATGGCACCACGTTCATATAGGTTGTATGGTTATCTACTTGTTCGTAGGATTTCCTTACTGAGTTTGATGTGCTCACCCCTTTCATTTTCTCACACAGATTTCTTTCAGTAGATCTTGAGGAAACTGAGTACTACATTCCAGACATCCTTTGTTGCCCATCTTTTGAGGTATATACACGTTGTATATATATTGTATCTAAATAACATAAGCACGGTACTATATTTTATATTGACACTGGGATGTATAGACTGGGTACATATGGTAAAGAAATGAAAGGAAATTAGTGCATAACCTATGAGTTTATATTTCATTTAAATTGTGCACTATCTGTAAAATGTATGGTAATGATATGGGCACTGACATACAACCCAATTACTGGTTGTGGTTGGTCACGATTAGAGGTAAGGTAAGTATGAAAGAAAAATGAAAAATTTACTCTGATTTTTGGGTAGTTTTGGGTCGTAACAATTGGTGGTATCAGAGCAAAATTGGTCTGATATGTGTCAGTGTCATTAATTAGGAAATTACATCCCCGTGTTACTGTGTTTGGTTAGATACAATCGTGTATATTGAGATGGGTTTTAATTAAGAAATGGTTGTGAATACAAGAATATAGGCATTATGTCTGTTACCCGTAGCGGTAGAGGAGGTCGGGCACGAGGTAGAGGCCGTAGAGGTAGGCCTGCGCCTGCTGGACGTGCCAAGTTGCCTCATGAGACTCAGGAGGAAACTGAGGTAGAGACTGGGGTTGAGCATGCCCCACAGGGTCCTGCAGAGAGGGATACTGCAGAGAGACCTGCTGAGACGACCGAGGCACGTTTCGCTAGGATAGAGCGGAGCCTCGAGATGATTATGGAGTTATTTACGCAGTCAGTGCAGGGAGCTAGAGATGGACAGGGTGATGCTGGACAGGCAGCTGCTCCTGATGCGCCTGCTCAGTCAGTTCAGGATACGGATACTCTTACACCCTCACCAGTTCAGGAGACGGATTCTCCTGTTGCTCCATAATAGAGTATTAGAGATTGGGGTTATAGTTGTGACATGGACAGACTGTGACAGTTTCAAATGTTCAGGCCGTCGACATTTAGCGGGGTGAAGGACCTAGTGGTAGTTGAAGATTGGTTGAGTGAGATGGAGAAGCTATACGGGTTCTTAGAGTGTACCCTTACTGAGATGGTAGCATTCGTTGTATTTATGTTTAGGGGATCGACGGAACATTGGTGGAAGTCCACCAGATAGTTTCTTAGAGCTAGACATACAGAGATTAACTGGGAGGTATTTTTGGAGGCCTTTCGGAGGTAGTACGTCCCTGATATAGCACAACGAAAGCTACAGACTGAGTTTTTGAGTTTGACCTAGGGGAGTAGATCGGTAGATGAGTATGAGACGAGGTTCATCTCTCTGGGCAAATATGATCCGGACACTATGGGTCATGAGGTTAAGAAGCTCCAGAGATTTATTGATGGATTGAGGCCAACGATCAGATCTAGATTGGTCCCTTTGGTTGTCCTGACTTACGAGGAGGAAGTGAGCATGGCGCAGTTGATAGAGTCAAATTTTGAGAGGACTGCCTCAGAGTTCGGAAAGGCTGGCCGATTTAGAGATAAAGAGAGGAAGAGACCAGTAAGAGACAGAGGGTCTGGTTATAGATGGGGTAGACGATTGACTGGGAAGAGGCCAAGGATCGAGGATTCGAGAGAGGCCAGCTAGACCTCTAGTTTATCCGGCCATTACTTCTGCTCCACAGAAGGGTATTGTGATAGGGGGCCACAACGTACAACTGAGAGATGCAGTAGGTGTGGTAGATATCATGGTGATAGACCCTATTTTGGTACCATAGGGGTATGCTTCAGTTACGGGAAGCCTGGACATCTGATTAGAGAATGTCCAGAGATAGTTAAGAGTGCCCCTCAGAAGGGCAAGGGTTCAGAGAGGGTTCTCGATGAGACTTCTGCACAGTGGAGGAAAGCGATAAAGGTAGAGAAGGGGAAGCAAGTGATTGGTATAGGGCGAGTGCATGCTCTAGACAAGGATATAGTAGATTAGTCATCAGATGTGGTGAAAGGTACTATTCTGATATATGATTTAGAAGTATATGTGTTAATAGATCTTGGTTCTACGCATTCATTTATATCGCCTTTGTTTGCATGTAAATTGTTTAATTTTGTAAAGCTTACCCCTCTGAGTAGTAAGCTGTCGATAATTATACCCATGAACACTAGTCAATTAGTTGAGTATGTATTGAGGAATTGTGAGCTGAAATTAGGTGGAAGAGTGATGACAGCAGATCTAATCTGATGTACATGAGAGATTTTGATGTAATCCTAGGAATGGATTGGTTGGCTGCTACTTGAGCTGTTTTAGATTGTTTTGCTAAGACAATCACATTTCATACTCCAAAAAAATGTATTGTGCAATTTCCTTAAAGTTAATGAGAATGAGAATTTTGTAAGAGTATGAATGAATGATATACTAATTGGATGAATTATGTTTGAAAGTTATATTGCATACGTGGTCGATACGGCTAAGGCATGTCCGAAATTGATAGACATTTCAGTAGTCAGAGAATTTCCAGATGTCTTTCCGGATGAGTTACCAGGGTTACCGTCAGTGAGGGAGACAGAATTCAGTATTGATTTGACACTTGGTACAGAGCCGATATCTAGACCACCATAAAGGATGGCTCCGGTCGAGTTGGAGGAATTGAGGAAATAGTTACAGGAATTATTAGAGAAGGGGTTCATCAGACCAAGTGTATCGCAGTGGGAGCACCCGTTCTGTTTGTGAGGAAGAAGGATGGGAGCCTTCGATTGTGTATCGACTACCGATTGTTGAACAAAGCTACCATCAAGAATAAGTATCCCCTTCCGAGGATTGATGATTTACTGGATCAGCTACGGGAAGCACAGGTCTTTTCTAAGATTGATCTGAGATATGGGTACCATTAGTTGAGAGTTCAGGATGGAGACATACCCAAGACAGCTTTTCGCACCCGTTATGGTCACTTTGAGTTTATGGTTATGCCATTCGGGTTGACGAACGCTCCCGCAGCTTTTATCTCATTGATGAACGAGGTGTTTCGGCCTTATTTAGATTGATTTGTGATAGTATTCATCGATAACATCTTGGTTTATTAGAGATCCAGAGAGGAGCATGAGCAGCACCTGAGGATTATATTACAGACCCTTTGTGAGAAGCAGTTGTATGCTAAACTCAGTAAGTGTGACTTTTGGTTGGAGCAAATCTCCTTTTTGGGACATATTGTGTCGAGGGATGGTGTGTCAGTGGATCCATCCAAGATTGAGGCAGTAGTTCAGTGGCAGAGGCCTTAAACCGTTATGGAGACCAAGAGATTTCTGGGTTTAGCTGGATATTATAGACAGTTTGTGGAGGGCTTTTCGAGGTTGGCTGCTCCGTTGACACGTCTCACTCAGAAGAGTGTTGCATTTGAGTGGGATGACAGATGTGAGGAGAGTTTTCAGGAGCTGAAGTGTAGATTGACCACTGCTCCGATTCTCACTATTCCTACTAGCTCAGGATGTTTTTCTGTTTACACAGATGCTTCTTACCAAGGATTGGGCTGTGTATAGAAGGTAGTAGCTTATGGATCAAGGCAGCTGAAGGATTATGAGAGGAACTACCCGACCCATGACTTAGAGTTGGCGGCCGTAGTGTTTGCATTGAAGATATGGCACCACTATTTGTATGGTGAGAAATTTCAGGTATTTAGCGATCACAAAAGCCTCAAGTATCTGTTCTCGCAGAAGCAATTAAACATGAGACAGAGAAGGTGGCTTGAGCTTCTGAAAGATTATGACTGTGAGATTCTATACCACCCGGGTAAGGCGAATGTAGTGGCATGCATTGAGCAGGAAGCATCTCGGGTTGGTTTCGTATATGATGGTACGGGAACACGAGTTATTAGAGTAGTTTGTAAGCCTCAGTTTGGATGTGACCCCACCTGATGTTGAGAGTGGTTATATGATTGCTAGCCTGCGGTTAGAGCCAGATTTGATGGATCAGATCCGACAGGCTCAGCGTGATGATCAACAGTGTATTGAAATAGTCAGGCAGATGCAGAGGGGTATTGAGACTGAGTTTGAGTTGAGTTCAGATGGATTACTGAGGTTCTGAGACAGGATATGTGTTCCCGAGGATCCTAATACCAGGAGGTTGATCTTGAAAGAGGCTCATTCGTCGAGGTATGCCTTGCATCCAGGTAGTACAAAGATGTATTAGAATCTTTGAAAGGTATACTGGTGGTCGGGGATGAAGAGAGACATAGCAGAGTTTGTTACGAGATGTCTCGTCTGTCAGCAGGTGAAGGTAGAGCATCAGAAGCCTGCAGGGTTATTGCAGCCTCTACCTATACTGACTTGGAAATGGGAGCATGTCACCATGGACTTTGTGATGGGATTACCGAGGACTCATAAAGGGAATGATGCCATATCAGTGATAGTTGATAGATTGACAAAGTCAGCACATTTCCTAGCTATGAGAGCCATCGATACTCTGAGTAGATTGGTGGAGCTATATGTGCGCGAGATTGTGAGACTTCATGGTGTCCCAGTGAGTATTGTGTCGGGCAGGGATTCTCGCTTCACTTCCCATTTCTGGGAACACTTTCAGGAAGCTATGGGGATCGAGTTAAGATTCAGTACAACTTTCCATCCTCAGATAGATGGGCAGTCAGAGAGGACTATACAGACTGTGAGGTCCCGACCCAGCCCAGCTTACACAGGCGCAACCCCTCTTGGGCCCCTGGTCCGACTGCTGTGACATCGGCGCCCCTCACTCAACCGAACTGTACCAGGGGTGTCGAATCAGGCATGATGTCCTGAGTTCGAACCCTTGGGGACACGAAAGAAAACCTTGAGGGGCCTGTGGGTTGCCAAAGAGGACAGTTCGGTTGAGTGAAGGGCGCCGATGTCACAGCAGTCGGACCAGGGTCCCATGAGGGGTTGCGCCTGTGTAGGCTGGGCTGGGTCGGGACCTCACAATAAAACGCCGGACTTCGGGTAAGTCGATAAGAGGTCAAAAGTGACTGATTTGACTTTCGAGAAATTTATTTAAATTATATTTAATCGAAAAGTAACCCGGGATTAAATATATAATTGTGCAGTTTTACGACAAAGCCTGAACGAGAGCCGATTGAGATCCGATTTTCGTATCCCGCATCATATTGGGTAAGTATATTTTAATTTCGACAATTAGAGTCCTCAATACAAAGTTTCGATTATTTTATGGAATTTATGGATTAACTCTGTATAAAAAGGAATATTTATCGGAATTGCAACGTAATTACCGTAAATAGTATACGGGCTATCCAATGAGTTTGGAACGAAGCCCGATGATTATTGATAAGCTGAATGAGCCCAGTAAACCCGAAGAAGGGATTTAAATAGTATAAACGGGCTGAAAACGGGCTCGAGGCCCATTAAACTGCAATTAGGTCCAATAAAATAAAATGGGTCCAGTACATTAGATTCGATCAGTAAATGTAATATAATGATAAAAATAAGTGAATTAACCGAAAATATGTGGTTATATGCAGTTCTGTAGACTTGGTTGACGTGCAGTTGGACTGAGAGATCGGATATTATGGAGACGAGATAAGTTTACACATAAATCGAGGTAAGGAAATTTTGTAGGTGCATAGAGATTTCTATACGTATTTATTGAGGGGATTTAAAGGGCCTAGAATTTCTTTAAGTATCTAGAAGACAAAATAATAATTTTTACGAAAATCGGGGCATAGGTGAATAAAGGAAAAAGACGATATTGCCCCTGGGAGTAAAATTTATAAAAAGGGTAGTAAGGCAGATAAATTGCATGATTATCCTATTTTAATGTTTTATATAAATGTATTGCTTTGATTTAAGCAAATATACACATAGGTTGACTATTGATTTCATGAATTATACGAAAGGGTACCGGTTTGTACCGGTTACTATTTTAAAAGATGTTTTATCAAGATTGAGCCACCTATCATATTTACATGAATAGAAAGAGTGCTAGAGTCTTTCTCGCACTCAAGTTTACTGATTTATTTCTCATGAAAAGCCGTACTGGAGCATTGCTCGTACGAGAAATTTGTGTGTGCACAAAACCGTGCTGGAGCTTTGCTCGCACGAGATTTTAGATATCATGATATGCATAACGTGGTGTTGGAGCTTCGCTCGCACTAGACGTGAGTTGACATGCATATAGTCGTGCGGAAGCCTCCTGTAGACTATGTGTCGCAGAGAGTTGAGATGCTTGCACGTATACTTTGAGACATGGGTTGGTTATCGACATAGTATTGGGGTGGATAAGACCTACGGCAGGCACCCCCAGACTATGATATGGGTCCACGGAGTATGATGTACCATGTATGTCACACAGAGTACGCTGTACCATGCAGTCATGATGACTCGATGATGTTACTTGATTTTCTGGCGGGTAGGACTTGACCCCACCTCCCGTTGCAGTTGTGATGCCCCGCACACCGAGATCCATGTAGCCTGGGATCATAGGGACAAAGTATGGCCATAGTCCTCGATTTTCATTCAGTAACCTACATGCCACACATGATATCATATGGTTTGAATAGACCAGGACAAACATGAAGGAGGGGTAATGTCCCGATTTATGTTTTTAAAAGAGATGTGATTTAACGAATCAAGGTATTCCCGAGAGAGGGGTTTAGCCTTGATGTGGTTGTTTTATGATAAAACAAATGAGTTTTAACGTGATGAGTTTATGATGAACACAACTAAGTTTTTAATGTGACGAGCATGAGATGTCATACATGAGGATTTTTCCATGTTTGTTTTATATGTCGATTTCATGATTTCTCTTATATGATATATACATACATATGACGTCGTTTTAGTTATACCTCATGCTCCCAATGTAAACGATTTTATATCATGACATTATCAGCACGTAGATAGAATATTTATCTACCTGCTTACATTATTGCCTTACTGAGCTGTTTATGCTCACCCTTTCATTTTTCACCCCACAAGGTATATTCAGTAGAAGAGAACGACAGTAGTCATAGCCACTGCTTCTTATCAAGACCAGGTATACACATTTGTATAATTTTTGTATCTGAACATATAGAAGCACAATACTATACATGGATGTAATATTGGGGATATATTTGTTTAAAATAAATTGATATGTAAATGAAATATGAAAATGGAATGGTAAATAGGTGAGAGGTTGTGAGATCTGAGAATTTCAGACATATTTTAATTATGTAATATGAACATGAAGTACAATTTATTGAGCTAAGTGAATTGTGGGAATGATAATTGGAGATTTATATGTTAAGTGTTTAAAATAAGTGTGAAGCTATGAGGACAGATCGATCTGGGAGAAGGAGAGATCGATCTGGTGAGTTAAAAGATGACAAGGAAGGAGGAATTTAAGGAGCAGATCGATCTCCAATGGAAGAGGATCGATCTCCTTATGATTCTGTTTGAGAGAAGATCGATCTCATGAGGAAGAGATCGATCTCCAAATGATTCTGTTTGGGAGAAGATCGATCTCCTCAAGGAGCAGATCGATCTCATAAAGCCATAAAGAGATCGATCTCACCCCTCGACAGATCGATCTCCTAGGCATAAATTACCCCAAATCGTCCCCAAAATTTAAATGCAGATCGATCTCATCAAGAGCCAGATCGATCTCCTACCCTCAGCCTATATAAGGAACTCATGTTTTTCTCCTGCAATCTCACTTTCTCTCTCTTCCAACCCCCATTTTCACCAAAGCCTAGCTTTCTCACTCATCCAAAGCACCCATTTTTGTCCAAATCAGAAGTTGTGGCAAGAAGGAAAGTTGTTCCTCATCAAAGGGAGAACAACATACTTGGACATCGAAAGACGAATCGAATCGAGGTAAGAGATAAGCTCTCCACAAGTTTTGGGTAATTTCTTAACCTCGATCTTGATATCTGAGATGATTTTGATGATAATGGTTGTTGGCATTGTGTTGAAATAGCTGAAAAAT
This sequence comes from Firmiana major, assembly GCA_033439115.1. NCBI lineage: Eukaryota > Viridiplantae > Streptophyta > Magnoliopsida > Malvales > Malvaceae > Firmiana > Firmiana major. Next base: position 8,783,017 of record CM065912.1, read on the forward strand.
GATTAGGGATTGATGAAATTGCAATGTGGTTGGAGTGATAATGATATTTAGCAATTTTGGGAATTTGAGCTATAAATAGAAATTTAGACAATGTGGTGAATTAGCATAGATAATTGGCATGAGAAATGTAGAACGTTGAGATGTTGTGAATGAGAGTGTAGTTTGGGGTAGAGTTACGAGAATCAAGAGATTTGAGGTGTTATGAGCAATTATGCTCGATTTTGAGAATTGAGGTTGATGAGATAATTGAGTATTGATGTTTTAACATCGTTTGGACAGCTCGGGAGTTCCAGAGTGGAATGCGAGGCTAGTCCGTGATACGGGGGAAACGATTGCACTATACGAGGTGCAAAGAGGTAAGGGAAACTAAACCATTTGTGTATGTGATTTGCGAACTATTATAGCATGAATTGTGATTTATAAAACAAGCATGTTGAGTGTTGTGTTGTGATACAATTGCACACGATTTTTATAGCCGGTTGGAGCCCAACGTTTTTATGAGTTTATAACTGGGCTCTACGTTAAGGTAATATTGAGATTTGAGAAATGTGTGCGTACTTTGCCGGTTGGAACTCGGTTTTATTATGTTTTGTGTTGAGTACAAAACGATTTTCAAATGAGTTTTATGAGAGAAAAACCACTATGAGTTCTACGTGAAGGCAAACTAGTCTTATGTGATTAAGACTTAGGTGTGTAGTTTTGAGTACACACCGGGCATTGCTCTGGTAGCATGTAAGCCTGATTTTTCTCCGTTCTGGTAACGTGAGAATAACCCATTCTGTGGCTATGCCACGTATACTTGGTGGCCGTTGCCACGTGAGAAACCCTACTTGGTGGCCGTTGCCACGTGAGAAACCCTATTTGGTGGCCGTTGCCACGTGAGAACCCCATTTGGTTGCCGTTGCCACGTGAGAAACCCTATTTGGTGGCCGTTGCCACGTGAGAAACCCTACTTGGTGGCCGTTGCCATGTGAGAAACCCTATTTGGTGGTCGTTGCCACGTGAGAACCCTAATTGGTGGCCGTTGCCACGTGAAACCCTATCCTGTGGCTGTGCCACGTGTGAATTTAAATCAGTGGCTATGCCACGTGTGTTTAGTGGCTGCGCCACGTGCATTACTATTTCAGTGATTTTATCATGTTTATTGAGAAAGCGATTATCGCATTATTTTCACATGCTTTGTTATTGCTCTAGACTGAGCCTTTTTACTTCATGTTTTCACATGATTTAAGACATGAGAATGTCGTTTTGAGTACTTTCATGCTATGGTTTTCAAATGAGATTAATGAGTTCCACATACAAATAAATATTTTGTGATGTGCATTTTGGTTTATGAAATGAGTCCCTTACCCCCTTTACTAAGCGATTTAGAAGCTCACCCTGTTTCTTTCCCCCCAGATTTCTTCAAGTGAAAATGGTTTTCCTGCGACGTACGGAGTAGTGGCTAGTGGAGGACTTGAGCTCCAGGCCATATATTGTATTTTGAGGTATCTTTTATCTTTTCATGTACCCAGACAATTATCATAATTGCAGACACTTTATGTATAACATTGTATAGGATGTATTAGGATTAATTAACTTGACATCAAGTAATGTATATGATATAATATATACTATTCAATGACGAGATCCTGAGGTATAATATAGGTGATGATGTATGACACTGCACAGGAATGCACTCTTAATTGTGAATTAATGAATAAAAAGTTTTAAATTAGCCCTATTTTCCGCGTTTTCGGGGCGTGACAGAGGTGACTAACACCGAATCATAGCCCAACTGTTTAGTAGTGTAACTGTTCACGATGGGTAAGGAAATTAAAAAGCGAAAAATTTATTCAGATTCTTAGGTAATTTGGGTCATGACACAGACCCTTAAGGATATGTTAAGAGCTTGTGTACTTTATTTTAGAGGCTCCTGGGATGATCATCTACCACTCGCAGAGTTTGCCTACAATAACAGTTATCATTCGAGTATCAGGATGGCACCGTATGAGACCTTGTATGGCCATAGATGTCGTTCTCTTGTAGGATGGGAGGAGGTTGGTGACAGGCAGATATTCACTCCCGATTTGATACGTCGGGCCTCTGAGGATGTCCAGTTGATTTGTGAGAGGTTTAGGACAGCTCAGAGTCGACAGAAGAGTTATGTTGACAGGAGACGTAGACCGTTGGAGTTTACAGCAGGGGAGTCAGTATTTTTGAAAGTTTCTCCTTCCAAGGGTATTACGAGATTCGAAAAGAGAGGGAAGCTGAGCCCTCGCTTCATAGGACCTTTGGAGATACTCGAGAGAGTGAGAGATCGAGCTTATAGGCTAGCGTTGCCAACAGAGCTAGGGAATGTTCATAACGTCTTCCATATCTCCATGCTTCGGAAGTATCAGCCGGATCCGTTGCATGTGATCAGATACGAGCCACTAGAGCTCAGTGAGAGTATGTCCTATGTTGAGAAACCGATCCAGATTGTGGATAGGAAAGAGAAGGTTTTAGGATTGAAGACGATTCCCCTGGTGAAAGTACTATGGCTGCATCACACTTCGGAGGAAGCGACTTAGGAGTTAGAGAGTATGATGAAAAAGAAGTACTCGGAGTTGTTCAGAGACTGATTTGGTTCAAATTTGGAGGACCAAATTCTTTTAGTGGGGGAGATTATGTAAGACCCACTTTTTAATTACTTGTTGATGCATTTCCTTATGATTCATGTGATGTACACTTCCACATATTGATTGAATCATAAGAAGAGATTTAACTGAATTAAATTTGCAAATAGAATAAAATGAAATATCGGTGAATGTATGAAGTAGCCAAATAAGGGCAGAGATGGCCATAGGCCAAACGAAAGGGATCGAAATCTAGTTGATGAAAAAATAAGAATTTACAATAAGAAAAGATAGTGGGTGTATGAAGGAAAGTCGGGTTAAATTGGTTCCGAAACAAGTGTAGGGGTAAAACGGTCAAAAGATCAAAATTCGGTATAAATTCGATAAGAAAGTTTTAATTAAAAATAAGGATTTAGGACATCTTGATCAATAATGAGAAAATTATCGAATTTCGAGTCCAATTGATCAAGATCCGAAATTATTTAGAATTACCGAAAATTCACTCGGGATAATATCCTGAAAATACTAAAAAAATATACCGAAAAAAATGGTTAAAATATAATAAATAAATTAAATTAATTAATTATTAATAAAATAAAGAATTTATTAGATATTTTGGAATTTTTTAAGTATTTTAATGATTATAATATTAATAAAATAAATTATAAATAATAATAATAATAATAATAATAATAATAAAGAACTGAAAATCGAAAATCGGGAAAAACTCGAAACTGAAAACTGACAGAAACGAGAGCCGAAGACCTGAGCCACCCACGACCACCGGCGGCCGACGATTCCAGACGAAGATTGGGGGAGAAAGAGGATAGGCCGACGAACACTCTGGCACCGGTGACGCGCATCGGCGACGGCTGAGTCTGGCGAACGGAGGAGGAGAAAATCGAGAGGAAAACAGGCTCGATTCCGGTGATCCACGATAGCTAGGCGTGAGCGATGGGCACCGGTGTGATCGGGAGGAGGAGGCGGTCCTTTTGAGACCGGTAGTGGCCAGTGAAATGTTCGAAAATGCCGACGACAACAAAGACCTGAAACAGCACCGTTTGGCCGAGAGGAAAAGGGAAGGAAAAAGAAGGAAAAAAGAGAAGGAAAGGAAAAGAAAAGAAAAGAAAGAAAGGGGAAAAAGGGAAGAAAAAATTACCGGAGATGACTCGCGATTCGGGTAAGTTGATCGAGGGTCGAGATTGACCTACGGGTAAATTTCAGAAATTAATTTTGTTGGCTCTACCGAGAGGGGGGGTGAATCGGTTTTCTAACAATTATGGGAGATTTTAAAACAATCACAATTTAAACACAAGTGATAATGAATAAAACAGTGCAATATAACAATTTAATGCAAAGAGAGGGAAAGAAAAACAAACACAGCGACTTATAGAGGTTCGGCCAACTCTTGCCTACGTCCTCTCTCCTTGACCTTCTTGTCAAGTGGTTTCTTTCTCTCTTTCAACAGAGTTTACAAAGTTCCTTTTACAGGTTAAGGAATAACCTCTCTACCCTTAGCAATACAGAAAATGTATTCACCCTTTTACAATAACACTCACTGAGGAACAATCCTCTTTTCTTTTAAGGTGTGGATGAATACAGAATAAGGCTTTTTAGTGGGTAGGACTAACAAAGCTTGTAGTACATAAGCTTGTACAATTAATCTCAATAAAAATGAGCAATAGAGATACAATGAATGAAAGAATTAAAGCTTGAGAATGTTTGGAATCTTCAGTGATAGTCTCACTCTTTGCTTTGTCTTCAATGCTTGGTTATATACTGAAGGTTGGGTAGTTGGAGCATTAAATGCAGTTTTTTCCCGTTGAGATTTGAAGAAAATAGCCGTTGGGAACCTCCAGTGGTCAGACAGATCGATCTCCTATCTTGGCCAGATCGATCTCCTAGTTTTAAATCCTGCAATGACAAAGCACAAATACACAGGGAGATCGATCTTATACATTACCAGATCGATCTGTTAGTTTAAATAGGCAGAGGCAGATCGATCTGTCGAACAGGCAGATCGATCTCCTATCCTCTCTGTTTGAGGTAAGATTGATCTCTCAATACACCAGATCGATCTCTAAAGCTCACTGACTTTGAGCAGATCGATCTCTTCCTTATCAGATCGATCTCCTAAGTTCTCTGACTTAGAGCAGATCGATCTCTTAACCCTTGCAGATCGATCTCTTTTTACCTTAAACCCTTTACACCGTTTTAAGGCTTGCCAGATCGATCTCTTCCATCATGAGATCGATCTCTCATCAAGTATAATCCCAGGAGATCGATCTCTCATACCCCAGATCGATCTCTCATCAGCAGAACTCTAAGTTCTGGTCCTGATATCTTCTAAACATGTTTGTATACCATCTTAACATTATTGTTTTAACATGTTTTGTCATTTCAAAATACATTAACTCAACAATCTCCCCCTTTTTGATATGACAAAACTCATCCAATAAACATGTTTAGTGAATTTTCAAAATTCCCCCTTTTTGTGAGCTTTTGACTTTGTTAAAGATTTAACTCATCCTTAGTTAAATCTTAACTCCCCCTTAGTCAGCTCTAGCTCTTAACTCCCCCTCAATTAAATCATCCTATCATCCTTACACATGTCTTAACTCCCCCTCAATTAAATCATTCTTGTAAGCTATGAACACAAACATAACAACATGCATGTTTGTTTCTTATGTGACTTCTCCCCCTTTTTGTCATATCAATAAGACAAGAATGGAATACTCATCATTTCAAAATAATATTTTGCATTAACACAAGAATGACATTTCATTAACACAAGTCAATCAACATTTCATTCAAGCAAATTTTTCACAAAGAACATTAAGTAGCTTAACAATGTTGCAACTACACTAAATCTAAGCACCTAATGCCTAATGTGAGGGAGGATCACGATCCAAAAGCTCCTCAACATGCGTGCACGTCACTTGGAGTTCATCGAACATTGCCTCTTGAGTGTCTTGAAATCTATCGAACATCGCCTTTTGAGTGTCTTGAATCCTATCCACTCGTTGAGTCAATTCGGCAATCATACGCTGCTGAGTGGTATGTCCTTCATCGATCCTCTGACTGAGGTCGCTTATCATCTTCACGATCAGCGCCAAGTCAGCAGGAGACGATGTTTGTGCAGTTGGCGCAGCCGTGGAGGAAGACGGTTCTGGAGCGGGTGCTGCAGGTGCTGGTTCAGCAGTGTGGTCATCCTCAGCCTCAGCAGGTTGCTGTTCCCTCTTTTTCGTCCAATTGCCTCGGATATCTTTGTAGTATCCCATGTGATGGAGGGTCCCGATGTTGAGGATGCTCTTGGGAGAGGGCAGTTCTCCGGTTTCGCAACTGCTGTCTATCTTGAGGCGTTGAAGAAAGTATGCCAACGGTTGAGGGAACACTATCGTTGTCGCTTGTCCTCGGACTATTTTTAACCAGTCTTGGAAGATGAAGTGAACTAGATTGGGTTTTTGACTGGTGGTATGGATATGATGAATCCAAAACCTATCTAGCCTCCGAATAGTTGAATGTCGAGTACCAAACGGACGAAGGTTCCACGAGATGATGAGATGGAGTAGTCGGGGATGCATCGGAAGTTCACTTGCCTTTTCCCCGGGAATATCAAACTCTAAGGGAACCTCTTCATCTTCGTTTGTCAAACCTTCGTCACGTATGTCGAAGGCTTGGGCTAAAATTTCAGGGGTTACGGCAATTGAGCGTCCCATGACAAACGTTGTGAAACCAAGTATTTGACAGGAATCAATGGGATCGTAATTGAGTTCGGCATTGGAAAAGAATGCACGAACGAGATTTTGAGGTACGGGAGTGTTTATTTTCAAAAATTTCGCCCAACCAAATTCCTCAAATTTTGTGAGGTATGGAAAGTCTATGTGATTGAGGAAGGAAAAATCAATGGTGCGCCAATGCTTGATTGGCATGTTTGAGAAAAATTCCTCATACCGCTTTCTTTTGGCTGGTGTTCTAAAACACCTATTGAAAGAAGCGATGGAAGTGGGTTGGGATGAGGAACCTGCCTCTCCTGTGGTTCTAGGGGGTTTGTTTGCTACTGACTTCCTAGGCATTATCTTAGACCTTAAAAATTTGCTAAATGAATTCAACAAAGAGAGAAGCAATGAAACAGTACCTAAGTTGCCCTAGAATGAATAACAACACAAATCAGAGAAAATTTTTGAGAAATTCGTGAGAAATGTAGGTTACTATACCGAAATTTTGACACCGAGACGCAAGGAAGACTGTACGAGGATCGATCTGAGGAGGAATTGAAGAAGAGGATGCGAGGGAATTGGAGAATTTGAATTTTAGGTTTTGGGAGATTTGGGGATTTTTCGCGGGTATTTATACTCCAAGGCATAGGAGATCGATCTGTCGAGGCGACAGATCGATCTGGTACTCCCAGAAGCGAAGAGAGATCGATCTGTCGTAGGGACAGATCGATCTGGTCGCAAACAGAGGCTTAAGGAGATCGATCTGGTACATGCACAGATCGATCTGTAGAATGCGGAAGCTTGATGAGATCGATCTGTCGTGTGGACAGATCGATCTGCCTCTAAACAGAGACGAAAGGAGATCGATCTTATGGTTAGAAGATCGATCTGCTTAGCTTAACCTTGATAATTTAGGCTTGATAGAAGCATGGAGATCGATCTATATCACAAGGAGATCGATCTCTCATCCTCTTTGCCAGAAAATTTTTGCAAAAACTCTTTAAAAATCAACTTGAAATCAAGATTTTTACAACATGAAAGTCCTAAGGCATACTCATGAGTCCTAATTCACCTCTAAGGATACAGAACCTATCTCTATCAAGGGGTTTGGTGAATATATCAGCTATTTGATGTGTAGTATCAATATACTCTAAGATTATATCCCCTTTTTGTACATGATCTCTAAGGAAGTGATGTCTAATTTCTATGTGCTTGGTTCTGGAGTGCTGTATAGGATTCTTAGACAGATTAATGGCACTGGTATTATCACATTTAATAGACACTTGTTTCATGTCAATGCCATAATCTCTCATTTGTTGTTTAATCCACAACACTTGAGCACTACAACTACCAGCTGCTATATACTCAGCTTCAGTTGTGGACTGAGCAACACTGTTCTGCTTCTTGGAGAACCAAGAAATTAACCTATTTCCTAAGAATTGGCAAGTACCTGAAGTACTTTTCCTATCTATTTTGCAGCCTCCAAAATCAGCATCTGAAAATGCATGAAGGGCAAAAGTGGAGTCTTTGGGATACCAAAGTCCTAGTGAGGGAGTATCTTTGAGGTATCTAAAAATTCTCTTAGTTGCCAATAGATGTGATTCCCTAGGAGAGGATTGAAATCTAGCACAAAGGCACACACTAAACAATATATCTGGTCTACTAGCAGTTAAATAAAGCAAAGAGCCAATCATAGACCTATAGAGTTTAGTGTCTACACACTTACCACTTTCATCTTTGTCAAGCTTGATGTTGGTGCCCATTGGAGTGGTTTGAGGTTTCCAATTGTCCATCCCAAATCTCTTGAGCAAGTCCTTGGTGTACTTTGCTTGATTGATGAATGTTCCATCCTTTGTTTGCTTCACTTGAAGTCCCAAGAAGAATGTGAGTTCTCCCATCATGCTCATCTCAAATTCCCCTTGCATGATCTTAGCAAACTCTTGACATAAAGACTCATTAGTTGAACCAAAAATAATATCATCTACATATACTTGTACAACTAGTAAGTCCTTATTTTTATTTTTGATGAATAATGTGGTGTCTACCTTTCCTCTTGAGAATCCTTTTTCTATTAAGAACTTTGACAACCTTTCATACCAAGCTCTAGGAGCTTGTTTTAACCCATAAAGTGCCTTAGACAATTTGAAAACATGTTCAGGAAATTCATGATTTTCAAATCCGGGAGGTTGCTCTACATAGACTTCTTCATTAATGAAACCATTTAAGAATGCACTCTTTACATCCATTTGATATAACTTGAAATCTTTATAACATGCAAAGGCAAGTAACATTCTTATTGCCTCTAATCTAGCTACCGGTGCATATGTTTCATCATAGTCTATGCCTTCCTCTTGTCTATAGCCTTGAGCAACTAGCCTAGCCTTATTCCTTATGATCACACTATTTTCATCCATTTTGTTTTTGAATATCCATTTAGTTCCAATTATAGAGTGATCACTAGGCCTTGGAACTAGTTTCCATACTTTGCTTCTCTCAAATTGATTTAACTCTTCTTGCATTGCTAGGAACCAATTATTATCCTCTAAGGCTTCATTGACATTCCTAGGCTCTATTTGAGATACAAAGGCTATATATTGGCACATATTCCTTAAGGATGACCTAGTTCTAACTCCAAGAGTTGGATCTCCTACTATTTCACAATCTTTTACATATCCTAACTCTCTTGGTGCTCTAGGTTCTCTTTCTAAAACTTCTATTTCTTCTTCATCTTCTTTATTCAAATCAAGCTTTTCTAGAAAGTCATCTTCTAAGCCTTCATCAAATATCTCAACATTTTCATCATTGTTGGTTGAATCTTTAGATATATTATTTGATTCATCAAATACAACATGAATAGATTCTTCAACCATTAATGTTCTTTTGTTATAAATTCTATAAGCCTTTGAATTCAATGAATATCCTAGAAATATTCCCTCATCACTTTTGGCATCAAATTTTCCTAAATTATCTTTTCCATTATTTAGAACAAAGCATTTGCAGCCAAAAGGATGGAAGTAACTAATGTTAGGCTTCTTACCTTTGTAGAGCTCATAAGGGGTTTTCTTTAGCATGGGTCTTATCATAGCTCTATTGATTATATAACATGATGTGTTTATTGCTTCAGCCCAAAAGTACTTTGGCAAGTTATTTTCACATAACATGGTCCTAGCCATCTCTTCCAAAGTTCTATTTCTTCTCTCAACTACACCATTTTGTTGTGGTGTCCTAGGGGCTGAAAAGTTATGACTAATTCCTTGATCATTGCAATACTCATCAAATCCTATATTTTCGAATTCTTTGCCATGATCACTTCTAATGCTTGTTATTGTATATCCTTTTTCATTTTGAGTCACCTTTGAGTAAGTTATGAATTTCTCTAAGGCTTCATTCTTTACTCTCAAAAAGAACACCCAAGTGTACCTAGTGTAATCATCAACTATTACAAATCCATAGTGTTTTCCACCTAGGCTAGTGGTTCTAGTGGGTCCAAATAAGTCTAAATGTAGTAATTGAAGAGGCCTAGAGGTGGATACACTATTCTTAGGCTTAAAGGTTGTCCTCTTGTGTTTTCCTTTAACACAAGCTTCACATATTTCTTCATGCTCAAAGGGTATTTTGGGTAAGCCTACAACTAGATCCTTTCTAGCTAACTTAGATAGCACACTCATGCTTGCATGGCCTAGTCTTCTATGCCATAACCAAGATTCCTTTTTATTATCTACCATTAAGCATATGTTTTCATTTTTGAGTTCATTAAGGTAGACTATATATATGTTACCTTGCCTATGACCTAGAAGAAGAATTTTATTTGACTTAGGATCTATAACATTACATTTCATGCAATCAAAAATTACTTTGTAACCTTTGTCACAAAGTTGACTAATGCTTAGCAAGTTATGCTTTAGACCCCTAACAAGTAATACTTTTTCTAAGGAGAAATGATCATTACCTATTGAGCCACTCCCTTCCACTTGGCCTTTGGAGTTGTCCCCAAAAGTGACTTCTCCACCAATTTTCGATTTGAAGGAATTGAAATGGCTTTTATCACCCGTCATGTGCCTTGAGCATCCACTATCTAAGTACCAAGCTTCTTTTGTTTTAGCTTTGTGGCTATGCTCAATCACCTACAACAAACAAAAATAAACACACTCAAGTCTTAGGTACCCAAATTCTCTTGGGTCCTTGAAGGTTAGTAAATGCAATTCTTGATCCCATTGGGATCCATTTTGCTAATGCATTGCAGTCCTTGGAATGAATTACCTCTTTTGGAATCCATATTCTTTTTACAATTTTTCTTTTAAGATTCCTTATCTTTATATTGCAATAATGTGACTTATGTCCCTTCTTATTACAATATGAACAAGTAATTTCAGGTTTATTCATGCTCTTCCTAGCAATGAAACTCTTAAGATGGGTCTCCCTACTTTGTGCATTATACCCTAAGCCATTTTTGTCAAAAAATGCTCTTTGGGTTTCTAACATGCTATCTAGCTTTTGTTGCCCCATGTGAAACCTATTAAAGGAGTTATGTAAATTCCTATTTTTCTCCTTAAGGTCAGAAATTTCTAGATTTGCAATCTCTAGTTTCTTCTCACATTCCAAATTATCTTGTAACATTATCTCATTTTCCCTTTTTAATTTAGATATTAACTTTTTATACTTCATGCTCATAGATTCATACTCTAATGCTAAATCATCAAATGCATCTTGCAGTTCGTCAAAAGAGTATTCATTGATATTAGATGTTACCTTCTCATCCTCATCAATTGCCATGAAGCATAGGTTGGCAATGTCTTCATTTGATTCATCATCGGAGCAATCACTGTCACTCCATGTTGCTACCATCGCCTTCTTTTTATGAAACCTATCATTAGATCTTTTGAGAAGAGGGCAGTTAAACTTTATGTGTCCAGGTTTTTTACATTCAAAACATACAATAGAGTCTTTTCTACCTAATTCCTCTTGTTCTCTCCTATTGTTTCTCCTATAGCTATTACCAGCTCTCATCCTCATGAATTTATTGAATCTTTTGGCAAACATTGCCATTTCAATATCCTCCTCACTGCCACTCTCATTTTTAATTTCTTTTTCAGTAGTGGATTTTAGAGCAACACCCACTTTCTTGGGTGGCTCTTCATTTCTTTTAAGCTTCATCTCATAAGTTAGCAAGGAACCTATTAATTCATCTAAGGATAATGTGTGTGGATCCTTAGATTCCTCTATTGCTGTCACTTTAGCTTCCCATGACTTAGGTAAGCTATTTAAAATCTTCTTTACCATTTCAATATTAGAATATATTTTTCCTAAAGATTTTAATCCATTGATTATATCGGTAAACCTAGTGAACATATCACTAATGGATTCTTCTTCCTTCATCCTAAAGAGCTCATAATCATGTGTGAGCATACCTACTTATACTTTTGTCTCCTTCACTTGGGTTGTACCCTCATGAGTTATTGCCAATTTATCCCATATTTGCTTGGCATTATCACACCCGGATACTCTATTATATTCATTAGGACCTAAAGCACAAAATAATGTGTGCATAGCTTTAGCATTTAGTTGTGCACATTTAATGTCATTAGAGTCCCATTCATCTTCTTCTTTGGGAATATCTCTTCCCTCTATTTTCTTTGTAGGGATTTGAGGTCCCTTAACTATAATTCTCCATACTTCATAATCGTTTGCTTGAATAAATAGCATCATCCTAGTCATCCAATAAGAATAATGTTCACCATTGAACATGGGAGGTCTAACAGTGGAGTGCCCCTCTCCTATCAAATTAGTTGCTACATTGTTATGAGCCATTTGATCGTTTCTACTCTTAGGAAGTTGTTCCTATGTGATTAGAGAGTCCTAGCTCTGATACCAATTGTTGGCTCTACCGAGAGGGGGGGTGAATCGGTTTTCTAACAATTATGGGAGATTTTAAAACAATCACAATTTAAACACAAGTGATAATGAATAAAACAGTGCAATATAACAATTTAATGCAAAGAGAGGGAAAGAAAAACAAACACAGCGACTTATAGAGGTTCGGCCAACTCTTGCCTACGTCCTCTCTCCTTGACCTTCTTGTCAAGTGGTTTCTTTCTCTCTTTCAACAGAGTTTACAAAGTTCCTTTTACAGGTTAAGGAATAACCTCTCTACCCTTAGCAATACAGAAAATGTATTCACCCTTTTACAATAACACTCACTGAGGAACAATCCTCTTTTCTTTTAAGGTGTGGATGAATACAGAATAAGGCTTTTTAGTGGGTAGGACTAACAAAGCTTGTAGTACATAAGCTTGTACAATTAATCTCAATAAAAATGAGCAATAGAGATACAATGAATGAAAGAATTAAAGCTTGAGAATGTTTGGAATCTTCAGTGATAGTCTCACTCTTTGCTTTGTCTTCAATGCTTGGTTATATACTGAAGGTTGGGTAGTTGGAGCATTAAATGCAGTTTTTTCCCGTTGAGATTTGAAGAAAATAGCCGTTGGGAACCTCCAGTGGTCAGACAGATCGATCTCCTATCTTGGCCAGATCGATCTCCTAGTTTTAAATCCTGCAATGACAAAGCACAAATACACAGGGAGATCGATCTTATACATTACCAGATCGATCTGTTAGTTTAAATAGGCAGAGGCAGATCGATCTGTCGAATAGGCAGATCGATCTCCTATCCTCTCTGTTTGAGGCAAGATCGATCTCTCAATACACCAGATCGATCTCTAAAGCTCACTGACTTTGAGCAGATCGATCTCTTCCTTATCAGATCGATCTCCTAAGTTCTCTGACTTAGAGCAGATCGATCTCTTAACCCTTGCAGATCGATCTCTTTTTACCTTAAACCCTTTACACCGTTTTAAGGCTTGCCAGATCGATCTCTTCCATCATGAGATCGATCTCTCATCAAGTATAATCCCAGGAGTCGATCTCTCATACCCCAGATCGATCTCTCATCAGCAGAACTCTAAGTTCTGGTCCTGATATCTTCTAAACATGTTTGTATACCATCTTAACATTATTGTTTTAACATGTTTTGTCATTTCAAAATACATTAACTCAACAAATTTAATATTATATTTAATGGAAAATAACCCGAAATAATCCAATTGTGCAGTTTTGCGACAGAGCCCGAACAAGAGCCGATTGAGCTCCAATTTTCGTACCCCACAAAGCATTGGGTAAGTACATTTTAATTCCATCAATTTGAGTCCTTAATGCAGAGTTAAGATTATTTTACGGATTTTATGAATTAATTCTGTATAAAAGGAATTTTCTTTTGAATTTTAAAGTAATTATCGTAAATAATATATGGGCTATCCAATTAGTTTGGAACGAAGCCCGATGAGTATTGGTAAGCCAAATGAGCCCAATAAACCCAAAGAAGGGATTTAATAAGTGGAAACGAGCTGAAAATTGGTCGAGACCCATTAAGGTGCAATCGGGCCCAATAAAGTAAAACGGGCCCAGTACTTTAGCTTCAATCAGTAAGAGTGAAATACTGACAAATATATTAGAATTGACCTAAATATGTGGTTATATGCAGCTCCGTAGACTTGGTTGGAGCAAATTTGGACTGAGAGTTCTGGTATTATCGAGACGGGATAAGTTTGCGCATGATTCCAGGTAAGAGAATTTTACGAACTTCTAGAGGTAATTTTACGCAATTTCGACATCATTTACATTTCCTAAAATTGTCTGAAGGGTCTAGATTTAAGATAAAAATTTTAGTACCCTGGATGGGCAAATTACCAAAATACCCTTATGAAGGGTAAAATTTCCAAATTTAGGAAAAATTGGGAGGAGTAAGAACAAGAGATTCCTGCTTGTTCTTGAGGTGTTTTGAAACGTGCATGAGTAGGCTGGCTAGCTTTTAAATAAAAATGCACAGCATTGCATACTTTTAACAAAGTGATTTCCTTTGAAATGGATTTGAGAAATGTAGCCACCTACGTGATTTTATAGAACTGTGACATGCTAGAGCTCAGCTCGCACGAGTTTTGATTTGTGTGATGCATACATTAGTGCCAGAGCAGGGGCTCACACTAGAGTTTTACATGCATTGGAGCTAAAGCCTAGCTCGCACTAGATTTTTACATGATTTTTGTGACAGGTTGCTAGAGTCTAACTCGCATCAGATTTTCACATGATTTATGTAACAGAGTGCTAGAGCTTAGCTCGCACTAGTTTTACGTGATTTTATGAGAGTGTTGGAGCATCACTTGCACTAGTTTTATAAGAACATGCTATGAGCCGTTCTTGGAGCGTCGGGTAGACTATGTGTCACACTGATTACATAGGCTCGCACGTGCGTTTTGAGATAGGGCACAAGTATGGATATGAGATATGGGTCCATGGAGTATGTTGTACCATGCTAGGATTGATTATGTGGCATATTCGGATGCGAGTGATTGAACATGGCCAACGGGATGGACTGACCCACCTCTCGGGGCGATCCTCGATCGTGGGGAGTCCCCATACACAGGATTAGGGGTGTATAACGGGCTCAAGCCCGCGGGTTGGTCCGTATAAACCACGGGTTTTTAACGATCCGGTTCAATAATTTATGGTCCGTCTAAAAATGGGCTTACACGAATTAAGCCCGATGGGTAAGTAATCCGTACGGGTCAACCCATACGGATACGGTCTGACCCGCGGACAATTGACCCAATGGAAGTGGGCCAAGTCAGTCACACTTACCCAAGCCAACCCATTTTTGATCGATCCCTGCCCAGTACCCATGTAACCCACCCTGTTGGCTGTTGTTCAGTATGAGGATTGGATTCCAATCCAAGATCCAAGTCCAACAAGGGCTATTCTTGGCTTCTCGGCTCGCTTCCAAACTTTCCAAAGTCTCCAGGCAACCAAAAACCTTCGAAGAGTACTAAGAGCGATAGCCGATAGCGAAGTTGCTGTGCTGCCCCCTGCCCAGCTGCCCTGCCTTGCCCTGCCTACTGCTGCCGTGCGCCCGTGCCGCAGAATCACTAACTCTGAGTCTGAGAGACGTTGTTCACTTCTGCATCTTTGACTTCTTCGTCAGCTCAGCTTCTCACAGTCGCAAGTCACAACAAGCCAGCGTATTTTGGTCCTGAAGAGTCTTCAATTCAAGCCATTTTCACTGAGCTTGTTGCCCATAGCCGAAATCCACCACTAGCCTTCCCGCTCCATGGGCTTCTTCACTTGTTGCCTCTCCAATCGTATTTTCGTTCCGTCCCCAAGCTCTGTCTCTTCCAGTCTTCCATTCGAAATTCCACTAAGCTCAGAAAAAGTATGTTGTGATTTCTCTTGGTTTTGTTTTATTGGTTTTTATAATACTTATAAATATAATTGATGAGTGATGACTGTCTTCGGTTGGGTATGACACTTTTAAAAAACTACAATTTCCTAATTAGGCAAAAGATTTGAATGGTTAAATGAGGAATCAGGAAATTCTTGACAGCCACTGGAAGAAAATATCATTTTTATTGAATCTGCAAAAATCTAAAGTTTGAAACAGTATCCATCTTTCAGCAAGCATGAAAGACTATAGGGTTGTGTATGCTTGAAATTGTGGATTATGTTGATTTAGATTTTCATGTAATGGTCGAATGGCAAAAGGATGATAATAAATTAATAATGTACACGTTTGCTAACCTGTGAATCTGGTATCAAGATATTGGATTGTAGTGAAAAGGTGTATTGGAATTGATGATTCCTTAAGAGTTATGTAATGTAACTGGCATATTGTTTTATGGATTTTGAGGAGACTGTTAGTCCATTATAAGATTGTTTACGGTTTAGGCTAATCCTTGTTGTATTCATTGGACATTTTGTGATATGTTTTGGTTGGTTGACATAGACTTGATGGTAATGGTATGATCAAGGTCTTAACTAACCGTTTGTTCATTTACCTAGTTTTGTAACAAATACTAAATAACATTACTTCAATATAACAATTAATGAAACAGAAATAAAGAGAAAAAAATGTTCTCCCTACATCTGCATGTTAGCTGTTACTCCGAACCAATTTACAAGCACTATTCCTTTTCTTTTACCATGAAATAAAAACGTCTATTAACCTATTTAATGTTGTCATAAATTCTCTGACAGAAGAGAATTGATATGTTGAATTACATCTTTCATGCAGGTTTTTAAGTTATGTTTGAAATCCACTGATGCAACTTTGGCCACTGTCACTGATCCACTCTGAAACAAGGATGTTGGTTGCATCAATGAACAAGCTCATAAAGAATTTCTCTTCTTTTTGTCATGAAAATAAATGTAAGGCACAATGCATTATCGTATTTGGCTTACTTTTCAAAGGCTGGAGTGTTTATATATGTTGCAGGTGTTTAGCCTTGTTTTTCTGATGCAATATTACCTCGTTTTTTTTGATGCAATATTTGATTAAAATTATAGCCATCGAATTCTCTAGGACATACCATACCCTGCAATTGTATTTGGACAAGCTTGAATTTGCTCTGTTTTGAAGTGATATGTATTTTATTATGTTCTTTTTTGAATGATCACCTATTCATACCATAAAATATGAAATTAAACTGAATTTACTTGTATAACACTGTGACAATTGTTACCACGAGTAATTTAGTTGACGAAGTCACAGCATCGATTCATTTAGAAAATGCTCAGCAGCTCAGGCAATATTGTCCTGCCATGTTCATTCATACTATGATCATTTTCCAATTACTGTGAACAGGCAAGCCGGTCATTCATTATATGTTAGAATTCCAAGCTGAACTTTAAACTTCCATGGTTCCTCAGTTGTAGTTTTTGTAATGTCTTGAGTTTGAAGCAGTGAACTGAAATTAGGTTCTCGCTTAGTCTATGCATAAAAAAACAAATTTACATGGTGTTAAAAATTTACTTTAGTGCAACTTCTCCTCTGCTGGGTAGTCAATGCTATTTCCATTCCATAGCAGTTATCTATGATTTCTTTAGCAGTTGCTTGGATTTGTATCAGCTGAGCTGATTCACATTGTTGTATGCATACTGCTCATTATAGATTGCTGTACTGGCATTGTTCAGAAGACATACTTACTCATTATAGGTTGTTGTGACATACTTGCTGCTCATTATATGAAACTTTGTTTTCATACAGTTTACTTAACTGATTTTTGTACATGAGTTTTGACTTACAACATTTACATTCTTGGCAAGAACTGATCCAAGTTAACCCGCGGGCCGATCCGTCCCGCATTAGGGCCGGGCCGATCTCCATAAATTTGATCCGTTTAAATGCGGGCTTAAATGGATTCAACCCGTTTATACCCGTATCCGTATTAATCCGTATCGGCCCGCACCGTTGAACCCGTTTTACACCCCTACACAGGATCCGTGTAGCAGTGGGATCACGAGGACATATGGCCATAGTCCTAGTTCTTTGCCTGAGATGTATCTATATTGCTTAGTCTCGAATGTTGATGATTTTGAGAAACACATTTTGTGGATTTTTGTGTGAGTCTGGATCACTCGAGGGAGGGGTTGAGTCCTGACTGAGATGTAATTGTGATGAGAAGAAAATTGGGATTTAAAGCTTTAAAAAGCATTTAACTTCATGATTTTGTGTGAGTCAGGAACACCCGAGGGATGGGTTGAGTCCTAGCTTTGTTGTGAAATTTTAACGAGAATGAAATGATTTAAATGGATTTGCATGTTGAGTTTCCATGCTCTTTAAAATCCATATGTGAATTGTTTTACATGACATCATGAATTATAGCAACTTTTTTGAAATGTGTGGAGAAGGGGTGGTTTATGCATGGCAGCACGTTCATGTGGGTTGTATGGTTATCTACTTATTCGTAGGATTACGTTACTGAGCTTAATGTGCTCACCCGTTTCATTTTCTCACAGATTTCTTTCAGTAGATCTTGAGGAGACTGAGTACTGCATTCCAAACATCCGTTGCTGCCCATCTTTTGAGGTATATACACGTTGTATATATATTGTATCTAAATAACATAAGCACAGTACTATATTTTGTATTGACATTGGGATGTATAAACTGGGTACATATGGTAAAGAAATGAAAGGAAATTAGTGCATAACCTATGAGTTTATATTTCATTTAAATTGTGCACTATCTGTAAAATACATGGTGATGATATGGGCACTGACATACAGCCCAATTATTGGTTGTGGTTGGTCACGATCAGAAGTTAGGTAAGTATGAAAGAAAAATGAAAAATTTACTCTGATTTTTGGGTAGTTTTGGGTTGTGACATTCATACTGTGATATGTACGTGCTGGATGCCTCGTGTAGACTGTATGTCACATGAATAAGATGCTCGCACGAGCCGTGTTGGATGCCTCGTGTAGACTGCTAGTCACATGGATAAGATTCTCGCACGTGCACTTGAGACTGAGTAGGTTATGCATGGCATGGCGTAGATAAGACCTACGATAGGTACCCCCAACCATGATATGGGTCCACAGAGTATGTTGTACCATGTACATCACATGTAGTACGTTATTTATTATGCATAAAGTCGTACAAGAGCGTTGCTCGTACAAGGGAATTTATTGATGATGCATGAATCGTGATAGAGCTTAGCTCACACTAGTTTACATACTGTGATATGTAATGAGTCGTGTTGGATGCCTCGTGTAGGCTGTTTGTCACAGATGAGATGCTCGCACGAGCCATGCTGGATGCCTTGTGTAGACTGCTAGTCACACAGATGAGATGCTCGTACGTGCACTTGAGACTGAGTAGGTTATGCATGGCATGGGGTAGATAAGACCTACGACAGACACCCCTAACCATGATATGGGTCATAGAGTACGTTGTACCGTGTACATCACATGAAGTACGCTGTACCGTGAGGTTATGATGATGATTTGAAAGTCTGGCGAAGGATTAACCCACCTCCGTTCTAGTATGATGCCCCGCACACCGGGATCCGTGTGGTCTGGGATGATAATGACATAGTTGGCCAGCATAGTCCTTTGTATATATAGTGACCACCTGTCTCACATGATATCACATGGTTTTGTAAACTGAGTATGATTGTGTTGTCCAAGGTAGACTTGAGGGAGGGGTCGAGCCTTGTGGGATATTTTTAAAGAGATGGTATTGCTATTATGTGATGAGTTTTGCTATGTTTTGAGAAAGTGATAAATCCTTAGGGATGGTTTAGTGACGAGTTTCCCTTTTTATGATGAGTTTTACCATGCTAAGCATCAGAGGTTTTACATGATGATTTTCTATGTTTACATGCCGATTTTCATGTTTTCAGTCCATGATATATGTAAATACATATGGCATAGTTTTAATATTTCTTCATACTCTAGATATTAATGATTTTTATGCATGACACTATAAGCATGTAGATAGTGTAGCTATCTACCATGCTTGTATTATTGCCTTATTGAACGTGTAGTTGCTCATCCCATTCACTTTCCCCCTCTACAGAGCACGCATAGTAGCCTAGTGAAGGACTGAGGCGTTGTATTTGGATATCCGTTGCTCTCAATCACCAAGAGGTATACACACAGGAATTCTTTTTGTATCTAAACATGTAATAGCACAGTAATCATTTTGAATTGTAATATGGGGGATGTAAATCTTAGCAAACATGTCATGTATAAGTACATGACTTAAACTTGCAAATGTATGTGTTACTTTTTGATTAATTGAAAGAGGTATGGTAAATGATGATTAATACTGACTCATAGCCCAACTGTGTTTGTGAGGGTTGTTCATGACCAGATAAGTTAACAAATAAAGTGAAAATTTTATAGTGATTTTTAGATGAAATGGATGAAAAGGGCTATGACATGTTTGATGTGTTTCAGGATAGCTAAGTGATAGTGGAACTTGGCATAATGCTTGGCACCATACTTTTGATTTAATTTAGGGTAACCATGTGATAATTTCCTTTGACATAACGCATGCTCATCATATCATTATGTTCTTAAACTTAGGTTTTAATGCACTGGCTTTAAGCATGCATGGCATGAAACTTGAGTATTTGAAATTAAGCGTTAGTCTAAATGCATATACTAGAACTTTGAACTTATATGATCAATTTTGAAAAGAAATAGGGGTACATGGAATAATACATATGCATAAGTGGGTTTTAAAGAAAGCATCCCATAGCTTTCATGATTTCAAAAGCTATTGAATTTTAGTACATGTCAACTTTTTGAAAATTCAAACCTTTAAAACTTTTAGAAATCTAGATTTTTATTTTATGGCTAATACTTTAAGTTAATAAAGTACCATGGACATGCCTAAGTGAAGGTCACTTTATGTAGTTATGCTTGTCCAACAATTGTCTTAGATAGGACTCAATTCGCACCTGATTAGTGGAACTAGGGTTTTGAATCTATGGCCATAAATCGCTTCTTAGTACAGGGATGTTCGACGTAATGAACTACTGCAACATGATTAGTTAATGCTTTATTGATGAGCTCGATATGATTATGCCATAACTCCTTTTGAATATGATTTTCAAATATACGATTACTAGATTTGTGCTTAAGTAGTATCAAGTATAATTTGACTATTCAATTTTCAAGTTTGTCATAGGCTTTTAGCAATACTAAAGCCTTGTTATTAGAACTTGATCAAGTATGATTAGATTTTCAGATTTGTGCTTTGAGCCATGCTAAAACCTTATAATTATAATTTCATGTTCAAATATTATCTGAATATTTTGATATCATAAATGTCTTGGATATTTAAACTTTGGAATTACTTATATGTTTGCTTATTGAAATCATGGACATGACTTTTATATCACATGTGACATGATTTGAGACTAAATATGTTTTGCACACCTAAACTTTGCACATTGTGATATCATGTATTATCTAGGACATGGGGCTTTGGAAAACTTGCATATGCTTTTCATATTGAAATCATGATATGATTTACGCATTTTACATTATCGCATGTTATGATGAGATATAAGGATACTGGGATTGTGATATGTTGGATTTCCATGAGTAGATGTCCATATAATGGACTAATGCCAAGGAACGAGGATAATGGGGTGCTTCAAAGCACACTCCTATCAATACCCCTAAAATAAACCTCAATCCATTTAGAGTCTTTAAGACATGATTGAAATGGTTCGTAATAGATTTTACTTACTATACGATGTTGGAACCTACACCTGCAAGATTCATGCATTTGCATTTAACAGTACGATCCTAACTTTGCACGTATACAAGTAACTTACTAAGCCCTCGCTCACTAAATTTAGTGGATTTTCTTTTATAGATTAAGCTTGAGTTTGAGGATTTCTTTGGGCTATTTTTCAGTACTTCAAGCTTGAGTTGTTGCCTTAGGTCTCCGAGACCTACGATTGTTACTATTTTGGCATATATATTCTTTCGTATGTGATTTTATTTTCAGGCAGTTTTTAGATAGTATTATAGTATGAGATGTAAACTATGTAAATGAATCCTTTGATGTCTATTAAATGACTTTTAAGGTGTAAATAAATTATCCCCGTCTGATGTGATTTTACGAATTTTAGTGTTTTGAAGTAAATAGATTCAAATTATGTTTTGCAGATTCAAGGATGGATTTGTGAGAATAAGTTTGATTATTTAATATGGAATAAATAGGATTTTATAATGAACCTTAATTATATAAAGGGAATCAGATTGGGACTTTGAGTTCATAGCCTAAAATAGGTTAGGTGGACAAACTGACTAATTGTTTAGCACTACACTACACGTTGACAGACAAATGTAGAAAAGGAAAAAAGATAGCCCACATTTTCTTGTATATGCAATAAGTTTAAGTGATACGTCATGACCTTTGGGTCATGATAGCTTGACTAGTATCAGATCTGAGTTTGTCTTGTACATGTCAGTGTAGATCAGTTAGATTGGTCTTACATCCCATATTATTGTGTATGCCTTATTATAATTTTGAATCAAGTTCAAAAAGTTTAAATGCATATGTTTGTCATCTAGGAACTAGAAGTAAATTAGAATGAGGAGAGAACATAGATGGCCCCCCAAACGAGACAAACTCAATCGCCTTCATCTCCTCCCCAGCCTCTAAGCTTGAATACCCGACTCGAACACTTGGAGTGGAATTTGGCCAATCTTGCCACCTTGTTTTGAAGGTTGTTTGGCATCTATCAAAGCACATCGCATCTATATACTCCCCTTTAGCTGCAGGCTACACTGCCACCATCAATTCCCCAATAGGTGTCACACCCCGGAAGCTCGAAAACAGGGACTAATTTTTTTTCCTTTTTATCTTATTTTCCTACTTAGGTTGCATTCTTGTACTGTGTAGGTTACTTACTTCTTACCATTACTTATTTTTTTAATCGTATATTTTTGTTGAAATTTCGGTAACATAACCTCTTATATTTTGCTCTATCCTCCTGCAAGTAAACACAATTTATATATCTGCAAGGCAATTGATTTTATCTCTTATTGTTTTTTCATCTCACATACTTCACCATTTGCGTTATCCATGACTACGTTCAACATCAACTACCATATATAGACTTTTCAAAGTTATTTATATACAAATCAATAAGACAACAGATTTTTTAACTTAATTTACTTTCTAGTTTCAAACATCCCAAAACATTCACAAACTATTCATAAACCTTTGATTACATCCCAAAATGAATCATACATCCAGTATCTGTACAGAATACAAATCTGGTAATAAACATATCCAATGATAGACTTGAGTTTGTACCAAAAGTAGGCTGGGATGCGCTAAGTTCACCACTACTTGAATTGTTATGACCCCTTTCACCCATTTCATCTAAAAATCACCATAAATTTTTCACTTTATTTTTTGCTTTATTCCTTAACTTACCCAGTCGTGAACAACCCTCACAAATAACAGTTGGGCTGTGAGTCAGTAATAATCATCATATACCATCCATTTTCCAATTAATCAAAAACAATTTCATACATTTGAAAGTTAAGTCACATACTTATACATGACATGTTTGCTAACATTTGCATCCCTCATATTACTATTCAGAATGATTACTGCGCTATTACATGTTTAGATACAAAAAGAATTCTTGTGTGTATACCTCTGGGCAATTGAGAGAAACGGTTATCCAAAATATAACGCCTCAGTCCTTCATTAGGCTACTGTGCGCGCTCTGTAGAGGGGGAAAATGAAGGGATGAGCAACCACACGCTCATTAAGACAATAATGCAAGCATGGTAGATAACTACACTATCTACATGCTTATAATGTCATGGCATAAAGCATTTATATTCAGAGCATGAGGAAATAATAAAACTATGCCACATGTATATACATATATCATGTACTGAAAACATAGAAATAGGCATGTAAACATGGAAAATCATCATGTGAAAACCTCTCATGCTCAATATAATAAATGTTTATCGATTTCATCTCAAATCACAAGGTTCATCATAAATCATTCCCTCAAAGCGTAACACCTTGTCAAAACATTAGCAAAACCCATCAAAACAATGTATCATTCCTTTAAAACATACCACAAGGTTCAACCCCTCCCTCAGGTCTAACCTGGACAACATAAATCATCATCGGTACCTAAAACCATGTGATATCATGTGAGACAGGCGGTCACGGTAAACCAAGGACTCTGTTGGTCAACTATGTCATAATCATCCCAGACCACACGGATCCTGGTGTACGAGGCATCATGCTGGAACGAAGGTGGGTTAGTCCTACACCAGACTTTTAAATCATCATCACAACCACGCGGTACAACATACTCCATGTGATCTATACGGTACAACGTACTCCGCTGACCCATATCATGGTTGGGGGTGCTTGCCCTAGGTCTTATCTACCCCATGCCATGCATAACCTACTCAGTCTCAAGTGAACATGCGAGCATCTCATCTGTGTGACTAGCAGTCTACACGAGGCATCCAACACTGCTCGTGCGAGCATCCCATCCGTGTGACACAAAGTCTACACGAGGCATCCAACACGACTCATTATATATCACAATGTGAAAACTCAGTGCGAGATAAGCTCTAGCACGATTTCATGTTTCAACAACAAATACCCTCTTACGAGCAACGCTCTAGTACGACTTCATGCATAACAAATAATGAAGAAATCACAAACGAGCATAGCTCTAGTATGGTTATATGGATAAGTCAAGGAAAACCCACGTATGAGCTATCAGCTCCAGTACGACTTATAAAACATTACAAATCAAAATATGGTGCGAGCTAGGCTCCGGCACGATTAACTCATATAAGTATTATAGACAACTCTATTCAACAAAACACTCTCAAAACCAAAGTTAGCACCTCACTTGTACTATTTCACAAAATCATGAAATCACTAGCCAGCCTATCCGTCAACTTTGCTTAAACCCAAGCAATGTATTTCGTAAAAATATTAAAACATGTGATTTATGCAATTATTAGCCTTACTATCGCTTTTTTTGTAAGATTCGCTTCCAAAATCAAAATCATTTATATCCGAAGCTTGTCATGCAATCATCATTTCTTTTCTGGATAACCAAGCATTCATAAAGCCCAATAAACACCCTCAAACTACATGCAGCTATCTCTATAT
The DNA here is from genome assembly GCA_033439115.1 of Firmiana major. Taxonomy (NCBI): domain Eukaryota; kingdom Viridiplantae; phylum Streptophyta; class Magnoliopsida; order Malvales; family Malvaceae; genus Firmiana; species Firmiana major. The sequence continues at coordinate 8,807,856 of CM065912.1, forward strand.
AATCATAAAATTCCCTTACCTAGAATCACATCGAGTGATTCCACTTCCTTAGAGCTGCTCATTTGTACAGTTCAAATCACTTCTAACGAAATCTCTGGACAGCACGAAATCATATATCACATCAATTTGGTCCAATATAACACAATTATTGCGTTTACCATAGTCGATTCGACCTATAATTTTCATTAACACTTATAAGGCCTCACTGTAATTGCTCTACTTATTTCTCAAGAGTGTATTGAACCCTTTTAAGCCTATTGATTCACACTAAATCGATATTAAGTCCATAGTGCCTCTAGTTCATCATTTACTTCACTATGGCAATTTATCAAACATCTCTTAAACTTATTTTCATAACTTGACTAATCTCACAATGTAGTTTCATTCAATCATCTCAAAATCATGCATATTACCTCACTAATACCTTAGCATTATCCATTTATCACCAACTCAACCATATCACATTTTCTCACACTAGACTCATTCTAGGTTATACTTGTTCCATTACATTCTAGGTAGTTTCTATCATCAATACATACACCAATCTACTTACAACAATAACTAGATAAATATACTTTGAGATGGTGTATTAGAAACTCACCTAGGTTGACTTTCTTCTTGCTCCAAATAAGAACACTCCTTTGCTCCTTCAATCCAACCAATGAAGTGTTGATTTCAAGCTATGTTTTTCTTCTCTTTATAATGAACAACTTTACTCTAATAGCTTTTTCTCAAATCTTTTATGGAAAGGGGTGAAATCTAGAGTGAGAAAGCTAGGTTAATGTTGGAAATGGAAGAAATGGATTTGCTCCTATGAAATGTAGATCCAACTGTCCCAATTTTATAGAAAATGCCTTAGGAGATCGATTTACATAGGGTGGAGATCGATCTGGCCCTACATGAATCCTTCAGTTTATCGACATTTTGCAGGCAGGGGATCGATTTGTTGAATGTATGAGATCGATTTGCCATGTTGCATGAGACTGATCTGCTCAATGGAATAGGATCGATTTGGCCTTAAGAGGAGATCGATCTGGTCCAGCTCCAGACCAATGGAGATCGATCTGCTTGAGTGAGGGATCGATCTCCCTCTTTCAGAATGTTTGGCATTGTGTTCTCCAGGCCATGAGATCGATCTCTCCTTGCATGAGATCGATCTGGCCTTCATCCTGCATCATTTTTGCTGTAATTTTCCCAGTTAAACTCATGTTCAATGACTTCAACACTCATTTATCAATTCATTCACACTTAGAACTTAAAAGCATTTATTTCTTGTAATTCATACATAATGTAACTTGTCTGTACATCCAATAACCATATACATTACATAGAAATTTACAGGTCTTACATGAATACTCTGTGATAGCTAGGGAATCCTATTGCAGGTACTTTGAAATAGAGAAAAAAGGGTGAGCTTTCGGGAAAAAGCTCAGTAAGAAATGTATTTATAATAATTCTGACTATGTAAAGCATGTGAAAAATCATGCAAACATACTTTCATTTATTTACTTATGAAAACTAACTCATAAGTTCACTTTGAAACATGATATTTAAACGTATACATAAACTTTGTTTAGTATGTAAAATATCCATAAGGAAAGATCATATATGTGTAAACTTTCTTGTTTAACACCATGCATGTCTTTACATCTGAAAAATATAAAACATGCTTTCTTTCACTAAATAATCATACGTGTCATTCTCTGAAAACATAAATCATGCTTTCTTTTCATGAAATCATCATCATGCATAGTTTTCTTTCATGAAACATCATCATTCATAATTCATTTCATAAAATCATCATCATTCATAATTCATCATCATTAAAACGTGGAGACTAGGCTATATCTGAATCATTCATTATACGCAATCCTTCGTAGAGGGTCATAATCATACCGATGGCCATGGTGAGGGCTGTAGACTGGATTAAGGTCGTACAACATATCATAACATGGGTAGTATCTACTTATTCTTAACATACACTAGCACATAGCTAGGGCACAGGCACCAATGGCACTCGTCGTATGGGAGACATTCATGCGTGTTGCGCGGGCACGAGATTCTACCAGAAATCATAATCATATACCATGAGTAGCGAGACAACCACCACACAGGTCAAATCAAGTAATACAAGGGTCCTACGTATCGAGAACTTCAAGTGGCGAAGCCGGAGCACCACAAGCAGTAACCATGCATTTAAATAGCCTTCTAGTCTCAAAATCTCTTTTTCTTTACTTGCATACTTTCAAAATCATCAAAAGTTCCTTTGAAACATGAACATAAAATCCTAATTTACCTCATAAATTGTTTCATGAGCATGGATATGTTTCGTAAATCATTCTATAAACATAAACATGCTGGTAAATCATTTCATGAATTTAATATGCTTCATGAATCATTTCATAAACATAAATGTACTTCATAAAGCATTTCATAAACATAATGTGCTTCGTAAGTCATTTCAAGAACATAAACATGCTTTGTAAATCATTTCATAACACAAATAAGTGTAATTAGTTAGAACTATGCTAAACTACACCCCTTACCTCATCTGAGCTTAAATGACGTTATTTCATTGGGATTCGGTATAGCCTCGTTAAATGTACTGGTTTCTCAGGCTGTCCAAAACAATACCAAACCATGAAATATTGCCTAATGGCATCTTAACACATTCAACTAAGCATTTAATTTCACAATGTTGACTAAGTTCGACCTTTTCGCCAGTTTTGCTCATTTTCTTGGTTTTACCGATAAATTTCGGTTTAAGCTATTTCATTAGTTTTCTTTCCACCAAATTTAAAACTTATCAACTTAATAGCTTAAACAATTATCTTAGACTTCATTCAACCACTCAAAGTACTCAAATATCTCAATTTTTTGCTCTTCTTCGGTTTTTCACATAACTGAGCTATAAATCGAGTTTCTTCGATATCATTTAAACATCTAACAAGCTTAAATCACACCACATTTCATCTTTTTACATTAAAACCCTAGGCTGGATGAAATCAATATTTCTCATACAAATTATTTCAATCAATTCCATTTAAGTAAAAAGCCTTAAAAATTATCAAATATCAACATATCTCATCATCTTCATCAGTCATCAACTTTCTCTTACCTTTGACCAAAGTTGATCAAGCTTTTGATTCTCAAAATTGTTCCTTAACTATAAATCATCAAGTTTAAATCTTAAAATCATCCAAAACATCAACAAAATCCAACCAAAAACATTTAAAATCAAGCTTCCTCTCACCTCATGAACAGGATAGTTTTTGTCCCTAATTTTCCCTCTAAAATTTTACCACGAAACTGATATTAACTGGAGCTAAAATTTTTATATGTTGTACAGGGTTTAAGTAGGAAGATTCTTTCTTTCTTGGTCAAGATCATAAAACTACCGGAAGAGGCTCAAAAAATCGTATAAGTAGAGTTGCACAGTGACACCTACAGGAAGAAGATGGGATTGGTTCTCTCTAAGATTTTTTCTAGTAGATGAAATCTTTTTTTGCTGGATTTTTTATATGTCATAGAGGACTCAAAGGGGAAGAGTTTTACCTTTTGGCCACTCCTAAATCTGGATGGAAGACCCTCAAAAAATTCACTTAATCTCCTTGGTAAAATAATGTTTGCGGCAGTGATGAAGGGGATGTATCTCTTGGTTTTGTTGGGGTAATTCGGTGTTTCCAGGGGAAAATGAAAGCTTAAAGGGTTACGTAACAAGTCAGAGAAGGAATAAATTTTTGGTCCATTGGATAGGCTTCAATTTGGGCCCAATTTCATAGTGTACAAGCTGCCTGAAAGAGGGTAGCCCACAATCCAATTTTGTAAAATCTTTAAAAACTATTTCTAGTCAATTTCTTCCAAATTTCCACTTCTCAAGTGTCTTACTATGTCTTTAGTATCTATTATAAAAAATTGGGGCCCACTTGTTTAAGAAAATGTTCCCGATAAGGCCCATTTTACGCGACTAGGTCCATACCGATCAATGAAACTTAAGGTTTTTGGCTCACTTTAAAAATTCATTCGACCATCAAAACCTTCTTATTTCCACCCAATATTTATTCCTCATATCAATTATGCCTTATGTGAATTTCCTATGGCCTCGAAATAATTTTTGTCAATTGTTAGAATTTATTTCGAATTTATTTCTCTTATTGGGCTTATTTGCTCGGTTTAGTGGAAATCTGAGTTTTACTAACTTTTTCACTTTTAACACCTTAATTTCACTTTCTTATCATCCATTCATACTTAAATTAATACTTTTTGAAAAATACTTAAACTCGAGTTCTTACCTCTAAGTGCGTACCTCGGGCCTCTTGCCACTATCCCGGGTTTCTCAAGCATTTTAGGCCCTACATGAACATTCACATAAGTCTTAGAATTTTCATCTTAACTTAAAATGATTAGCGGTAGGAAAAAATATGGGTTTCACAATAGGCACTAACAGCTAAGTCGCAGGGCATACCTTCACAATAGGCAGCACCCTCGTTACCAGCACCTGGCTTGGATCAGAATATGGCTTCGCTCAAGTAGTTTCAGAAGATGAATCCTTTAGAATTTAAGGAGTAAGAGACACAAATGTAGCCGAGGTTTGGTCAATAGAGATGGAAAAGTTGTTTAGATATATGGGTTGCAGTTTGGAGGAGAAAGTTCGCCATCTTGTGCTTAGTTTCCAATTTCTAGGTGATTAGGTTGGCCCAATTTGTGGAACAAGACATAGAAAAGACTTAGGCTAAGTATAAAGGCAGGAACAAGGTGAAGGATAAAAGAGTTTATCAAAGGACGCTTGATTTATATAAGGCTCAAAACAAAAGGCAAAAGACCTTAGAGCCTTACTTATAGGCTATTAAGCTTAGGATAGATTAAATCTACCCGAATGTGGTAAGGAACACGGTATTAGGCCTTACCATTAAAGCGTGGGGGCTTGTTTTAATTTTGTGAAATTGGATAAAAGACCAAAGGCCTTGCCATTAAAATGATCAATGAGTGATAAATGCTTAATTTGATATATTAATTTTTTTAATAATATTCTTTTCACTTTATTTTGTGTTTAAAAGTGATACGTAGTATTTATTTAGTGTTATGGGCAACAAAAATAATATATTGGGAGAAAATGGAGCTAAAAAGAGACTTTTTGCAATTTTGACAAGCAAGGATATTTTTTGTAATTTTGCCTATCTGTATTTTTAAGGAGAAAGTGGTTTTCTTTAAAGTTGTAGAAGACTTCACAAGCTTTCCAGAATGTCCAAGATCATTCAAATCGAAGTTCGTTTGATGGGTCAAAAGTCTTTGCAAAGTCAGCACTAAAACTTAAGAGAGTCAAACTCCAAGTCAAAGTGGGATTATAACAAGGATAATTGACAATTTTAATTAAAGCCTTTTTAGAAGATAATTACAAGGAGAGAGAGAAGAGCCTTGATGAGTTGGCAAGGGAAGTCAACACTCCAAGATAATTGAAGATTATCAGTAGATAAATATTAATAATTGTAATTTATGTCTTACATGAAGTTAGATTCGTATCATTCCCTCACTATAAAAAGGGACCATCAATTGGCCTAGTTTTTAGTTTATAAAATTGTTTACTCTTATTTTATTTTTATAAAGTTCCTTTTCATAAAAACCAAGTGTTGGCTGATGTCTTTTCTTTTTATAAAGAAAATTTTTATTTCTTCAATTTTTGTATACTTGTCGTTTTTCTTGATCTTTAATATTACAATTGTTGTTTGCTCTTTTTCTTTAATATCTACAATGTCGTCAATTTGCTCTTTAGTTTCTTTGATATTGATTACCGATTTTCATACATAATTGTGAAACTCGAAATTTTTTCATACTACTATGTATGTTAAGGTAAAATGAGAAGTCTAAGACTCATGTCAATGTTTATGTAGGGCTCAGAATGCTTGAGAAGCCCGGGATAGTGGCACGAAACCTAAGGCATGCACTTCGAGGTAAGAACCCAAGTTTATGTATTTTTAAAAAGTGTGATTTAAGGCATGTTTTGAAGATTATAAAGTGAAACTGAAGTGTTAGAGGTGAAAAAGCTAGTAAAACTCGGGTTTACACTAAACTGAGCAAATGAGCCTTGTAAGAGGAATAAATTCAGAATAAATTCTAGAAAATCATGAAAATTATTCTAAACCATAGGAAATTCACATAAGGCATAATTGACATGGGGAATGAAGATGGAGTGGAAATAATGAGGTTTCAATGTTCGAATGAATTTTTAAAGTAAACCGAAAACCTTAAGCGATTTTGATCGGTAATGGCCTAATCTCGCAAAAAGGGCTCAATCGGAGAAATTTTCTTAAACAAGTTGGCCCCAAATTTTTATGGGAGACACTAGAGACATATTATAAGACCTTAAAATTGGAAAATTTGAATAAAATGGGCCGGACCAAATTTTTATAGATTTTTCCAAAACAGGGCAGTGGGCTACCTTAGCCCAATAACCTGTATAAGCATTAGAGTTGGGCCAATTTGAAGCCCATAAGAAAGTCCAAAAAATATGAGCCTCTTCTAAATTAAGCTACACTCATTAAGCCTTCCATAGGCTCTTGAATCATCTGAAATCGACCTACCAAGAGAGAGAACCACCCAGAACAACCTGTCGTTGGTGACCTTGAACAAATGAGATTACGTGAATTTTTTAGCCATCTTCTGGCCAGTTTTAGGCAACATTCAAAAAGCATAAAATCTTTCTCCTTAACCTTATATAAAATATAAAACATTCAGCCCTAAAGGAGGTCATTTGCTAGGTGAAAATCTAGTGAGACGAACAGGAGGTAGAAACTGCCCTATTCTGAGGTGAGAGAAAGCTTTGATTTTGGAAATTTTTGGTTGGTTTTTCTTGTTATTTTGGATGATTTTAAGATGTCTACATGTTGATTAATAGCTTAGGGTTCTTGCTGGAGCAAAAATATTAAGTCAAAGTTTGTTGAAGTTAGCAAGAAGTTGGAGGAAGATGATGATGTCCATATATGTGATTGTTTGATGTTGTAAGATGATTCATAGTTAAGCAAAAATTGTTGAAATAATTTCTAGGGACACATGTAGTTTTGGACAGCCTAGGGTTGATAGAAAAATGGTGAATTTTAACTATGTTGAATGTTGTAGACAGTTAAATTTATACTAAAAAAACTTGGTTTATAGCTCAATTAAGTGAAAAATCGTAAAAGTGTGAAAATTTGACAATTGGGGTGTTGTGAATGATTAAATAGAGTTTGGAATGAATGTTTAATCTATTGAGTTGATAAGTTATAAATTTGATGGAAAGAAACTAAAGAAATAGCTTAAACCAGACTTTATTTGTAAAATCGAGAAAATAAGAAAAATGACTAAAAAAGGGTTTGATTGACCCCGTTTGAGTTTCAAACGAATATAAATATGAAGTAAAGATGAAATAAAGCATAAATTGAGGGTTTTGAAATTTTTTGGACATCTTGAGAAGTTGGCATGCAAAACGAGGCGAACCCGGCACCGAACGAGTTAGGGTTCCCTCGGCTTCATTTAGGTAAGGGATGCAACCAATTTCAACACAAGTATTCTTTATCTACAAATAAGTCATAGTAGCATGAAAATGTTTTATAAATTGAGCATAAACCCCGAGAAAGACCTATAGCTCAAGTTTTTTGTACCCGAATGCATATTTTGCTTTATTTGAGCTTGATTGCGTGATTTTTAAAGTTTTGCAAACAAATATATATATATATGAGATTTATGAAGCAAAACTATTATGAGCTCTATGATGATTGCAAAACTATTTTTAGTATAATAATGATACGTTCTGAAACTATAGGCTCAATAGGATGCGAGTTAGGGAAACTTGGGGGTCGATTGAGTGAGACCCAAGGGAATTCTAGCCGACGGCCTGAGATCAGGCTAGACTTTGACCATGTTATGCACATTATATGTGTCTATCATGATGTTTTCCCTTATTTATATGACATACCATTTGGGTGGCATTGAAATAATGTTGTATGACCCTGATCCAGTCTACAGCCTTACCATGGCCATAAGTACATGATTCTCTCTTCGAAGGATGCCCTCTTTTGAGGATGACTTGATTCCCTCTTCAAAGGATGCCTTCTTTTGAGGATGGAGTGGTGATTTATTTCATGATAGGAATAGTAAATCCCTAGTCTCCATTTTATTATGAGATATGATTTAATATGATAATGAGTTGATGTTTTGAGTATATATACTCGGATGATTTTTATCACATAGTTTGAGATGTGAATTGTACCAGTATTTTATGAATGAATTGATTTACTGCTTCTTGTTTTAAATGTACTCCTTACTGGGCTAGTTGCAGCTCACCCCCCTTTTCCCTTCCTCTTAGATTACTTACAGTAATTGTCAGTGTCTGTTGCATACGTGACATAAGTTGGTGGACGAGACTTTCCCCAGGCTATTTCTTGTACACATGTAAGGTATAATTCATTTTGTATCAAGACAATTTATGTAGTATAGATGCTTGTATATAAGTAAACGTTCGGGATGTAATCAGAGTTGTATATATATGTAACTTGGGAAAAGTGAGTCGTTTTGATACTATGTGATATAATAAATTTAGATGATGATGTTTGGGAGTCTCTTAAATGTCTTGGTAATAAAATAGAAGTAAAATCAACTTGTTGTGGATATTTGTGGTTGCTATGAAAAATTTGCAGGAGGATAGGGATATATATAAGAGGTTACGCTGCTGAATTTTCGTTGAAAATGATATAAGTATAATCGAATATGAAGAGTTTAATGATGAAGAGAAAAGATGTGAACTGACACTGAGCAGGAATACACCTTAAGTAAGAAGTGAATTATAAGATAAATTTTAAGTTAGTCTTAAATTCCATGTTTTCGGGGCATTACGGATTTAGTGGTATCAGAGTGAATGGTGTTTAATACTGCTAGTGTCGGTCAGTTGGAAATAGATTACATCCCAAGTGTCTGTACTTGTCTTGTTATGAATTGAATATATCGGTTAAAATTATAACCAAGTTTGATGTGTACGCGCAGGTACATTAGACTTACGTTATAAAAGGGAGACGAGATTGTCCCCGGAGACGGGCATAGCCACCTCCACCACCTGCCCCACGGTCAGAGAGTCCTAACTCTTGGACAAATCAATTGGAGCAGGATGTGAGACAAGGGTTTGAGCAGATGGCAGCATTGTTCACACAGCACTTTGGGGCTAATGCCTCAGACACCACACCTACCTTAGCCCCTACACCCACACCACCACAGGATCCACCTCCACCTCCTCCACAGACTGACCCAGTGTCACCGGCAACTCAGCCTCTGGCACAGACCAGGCCCGATGACAGAGATATGGGAAGGTTTCAAGATTTTCTTAAGATGAATCTACCGTCATTAAAGGGGGTGAAGAACCCCTTAGATGTAGAGGAGTGGTTAGCAGAGATGGGGATAATCTTTAATTTTCTAAGGTGCACTGATACAAAGAGGGTCAGCATGAGTACTTATATGCTTAAGGGATCAGCTCGATATTGGTGGAGTGCCACTCAGAGCCTACTAACTACCAGCCACCCTACGATCAGCTAGGATACTTTTTAGTCTGCTTTTTGAACCCAGTTTATCCCTCACACTGCCCAAAGGAAGATGTAAGCAGATTTTTTGGATTTAGTTTAGGGCAGTATGACAGTCGACAAGTACAAGAACCGATTCACCATTTTACTGAGATATTACCCGAAAATTGTTAGGGATGAAGAGCGTCGTACAAAGCAATTCATATACGAACTGATACCAAACATCCGAGATAGATTGTTGGGGCTTTGTATCACTGAATTTAAGGATGGTCTACGTCGTACGCAGGAAATAAAGTAGGGACTAGATTTAACACAGTCCTAGTATGGGTCCCAACTGAGGGTCAAAGATAAGGACAAGAGGCCTGAAGCATCCCTATTATATTTCAGAAGGGGTCCACCCAAGAGGCGGAGGATTGATGAGTTTAGGGCAAGGACTGATAGACCTAGGATTCCTCCCAGTACTACGGAGATCCCTCAAGGCGTCAGAGCAGATTCTAAGATTTGTAGAGACTGTAGTCGTCAACATGAGGGTTCTTGTTATCGGATGATACTGGGATATTTTAGATTTGGAGACATAGGTCATAGGGTTAAGGATTACCCATAGCCTCAAAGGCCACGGCCTTAGGAGCCTCCTCGACAGCGGCCTCAGAGAGCAATTCCCCAGAGACGGGCCACCGTCACTGAAAAGGGTAAGAAGCTTATCACAAAGGGACGTTTATTTGCTATTGATAAGAAGATTACAGACACTTCGTCTAAGGCTATTCGAGGTACACTTCTTGTCTGTAATTATGAGGCTTTTTTATTATTTGACCCAGGATCTATACATTCTTTTATTTCATCACATTTTACATGTAAACTGCACTTAGAGCCTGAACCTCTATATCATATCTTACATGTACGTACACCTATGGGTGAGTCTCAAAAGACTGATATGGTATGTAGAAACTGTGACATTAAGGTGGGAGACAGAGTAATGTTAGCATATCAAGTTTTGCTAAATATGAGTGGCTTTGATGTTATACTAGGCATGGACTGGCTAGCTGCCAATCGCGTAAGTCTAGACTGCTATACTAAGACTGTAATTTTCTCCCTACCTGAAAAATTTAGTGTACGTTTGACCGTTAAGGAATGAAATGTGTGAAGTCCTGTGTAAGAAATCTTATCATATAATTATGATTTCTTGGAATTACTGATTAAATTATTGATATGAATGTTATATCTCACTCATCTCTGATATTAGTCGGGAACATCCAAGGATAGAGGATATACCAGTGGTATGTGAGTTTTCGGATGTGTTCCTAAATGAGTTGTCAGGCTTACCACCAGAGAGAGAGAGCTGGAGTTTACTATCCAGATACCCAGCCGATCTCTAAACCTCCCTATAGGATAGCATTGGTTGAATTGGAAAAGCTAAAGAAACAATTGCAAGAGTTGCTCGACCAGGGTTTCATCAGACCTAGTGTGTCACTATGGGGACCTCCTGTGAGATATAAGAATTTTAGATGTATTTTAATTATGTAATATGAACTTGAAGTGTAATTTATTGAGCTAAGTGAAATGTATATGTGATGAATGAGAAATAATCCAAGTAGTAGACTGTAAAAATTATATTTGGAGATTTACATGTTAAGTGTTTAACCTAAGTGTGAAACTATGAGGTCAGATCGATCTTGGAGAAGGAGAGATCGATCTGGTGAGTTAAAAATGACAAGGAAGGAGGATAGTAAGTGAGCAGATCGATCTCCAATGGAAGAGGATCGATCTCCTTATGATTCTGTTTGAGAGAAGATCGATCTCATGAGGAAGGGATCGATCTCCAAATGTTTCTGTTTGGGAGAAGATCGATCTCCTCAAGAAGCAGATCGATCTCATGAAGCCATTAAGAGATCGATCTCACCCCTTGACAGATCGATCTCCTAGGCATAAAATTACCTAAAATCGTCCCCAAATTCAAATGCAAATCAATCTCATCAAGAGCCAGATCGATCTCCTACCCTCCGTCTATATAAGGAACCCCTGCTATCTCCTGTAATTTCATTTTCTCTCTCTTCAAAACCCTATTTTCACCCGAGCCCTAGCTTTCTCACTCATCCAAATCACCCATTTCCGTCCAAATCAGAGGCTTTGGCAAGAAGGAAAGTTGTTCCTCATCAAAGGGAGAACAACATACTTGGAAATCGGAAGACAGATTGAATCGAGGCAAGAGATAAGCTCTCCGCAAGTTTGGGTAATTTTTAAACCTTGTTCTTGATATTTGAGATGATTTTGGTGATGATGGCTGTTGGCATTGTGTTGAAATAGCTGGAAAATGATTAGGGATTGATGAAATTACAATGTAGTTGGAGTGATGATGGTATTTAGCAATTTTGGTAATTTTAGGAATTTTGAGTTATAAATGGAAATTTAGACAATGTGGTGAATTAGCACAGATATTGTGGCATGGGAAGTGTAGGATGTTGAGATGTTGTGAATGAGATTGTGGATTGAGATAGAGTTATGAGAATTGAGAGATTTGAGGTGTTATGAGTAATTATGCTCGATTTTTAGAATTGAGGTTACTGTGATGATGAATATTGATATTTTAACATCGTTTGGATAGCTCGGGAGTTCCAGAGTGGGATGCGAGACTAGTCCGTGACAAGGGGGAAACGATTGCACTATACGAGGTGTAAAGAGGTAAGGGAAACTAAACCATTTGTGTATGTGATTTGTGAACTATTATATCATGATTTGCGATTTATAAAACAAGCATGTTTGATGTGTTGTGTTTTGATGAGAATGCACACGATTTTTATAGCCGGTTGGAGCCCAATGTTTTTATGAGTTTATAAGCTACGTGTGAAACCGCTTTATAAACCGTTGAGTTGTGTGAGAAATGAATTAGGCTCTACGTTAAGACAATATTGAGATTTGAGAAATGTGTGCGTGTTTTGCCGATTGGAACTCAGTTTTAATATGTTTTGTGTTGAGTACAAAACAGATTTAAATGAGTTTTATGAGAGAAAAACCACTATGAGTTCTACGTGAAGGCAAACCAGTTTTATATGATAATGGCTATTGATAAAGACTTAGGTGTGTAATTTTGAGTACACACCGGGCATTGCTCTGGTAGCATGTAAGTCCGATTCTTCTCCATTCTGGTAACGTGAGACCCCCTATTCTATGGTTGTGCCACGTATATTTGGTGGCTTTGCCACGTGAGACCCCCTATTTTGTGGCTGTGCCACGTATATTTGGTGGCTTTGCCACGTGAGACCCCCTATTCTGTGGCTGTGCCATGTATATTTGGTGGCTTTGCCACGTGAGACCCCCTATTCTGTGGCTGTGCCACGTGTATTTGGTGGCTGTGCCACGTGCGAATCTAAATCTGTGGCTATGACACGTACAAATCTAAATCAGTGGCTATGTCCCGTGTGTTTGGTGGCTGCACCACGTGCATTATTACTACAATAATTTTATCACATTTATCGAGAAACCCATTATCGTATTATTTTCACATGCTCGTTACTACTCTATACTGAGCCTTTTACTTTATGTTTCCACATGGTTTTGAGATATGAGAATGTTGTTTTGAGTACTTTCATGCTATGGTTTTCAAATAAGTATACTGAGTTTCACATACAAATACATATTTTATGATGTGCATTATGGTTTATATAATGAGTCCCTTGCCCCCTTACTGAGCGATTTAGAAGCTCACCCTGTTTTCTTTCCCCTTAGATTTCTTTAAGTGAAAAGGGTTTCCCTGCGACGTACGGAGTAGTGGCTAGTGGAGGACTTGAGCTTTAGGCCATATATTGTGTTTTGAGGTATCATTTATCTTTTCATGTACCCAGACAATTATTATAATTACAGACACTTACTGTATAACCTTGTATGGGATGTATTAGGGTTAATTAACTTAATGTTGAGTAATGTATATGATATGGCATATACTATCTAATAATGAGATCCTGAGGTATGATATGCATGATAATGTATGACACTGCACAGGAATACACCCTTAATTGTGATTTGATGAGTAAAAAGTTTTTAAATTTGCCCTATTTTCTGCGTTTCAGGGGCGTGACACCTCCGGTGTTATTTGTTAAGAAGAATGATGGTAGTCTCATATTGTGTATATATTACAGACTACTGAATAAGGGCACTGTGAAGAGAAAATATCTGCTACCAAGAATAGATGATTTGTTTGATCAACTGAGAGGGGTTTCTTTCTTTGCTAAGAATAATCTGAGATCGGGCTATTACCAGTTGAGAATCAGGAAGGGTGGTGTTCCAAAAACGGCCTTCAAAACTCGATATGGCCACTATGAATTTTTAGTGATGCCCTTTGGTTTGACGAATGCCCCTGCTGCTTTCATGAACCTGATGAATAAGGTATTTTGGGACTATCTAGATCAGTTTCTGATAGTCTCCATTGATGGCATTCTCATCTATTCTCAGTCCCAAGAGGAACACGCATAGCATTTGAGGATTGTGCTCCAGATACTTCAAGATAGGCAGTTGTATAGAAAGTTTAGTAAATGTGAGTTTTTGCTGGACCAGATAGCTTTCCTTGGTCACATTGTATCTTAAGACGGGCTATCAGTTGATCCGTCCAAGATAGAGGTTGTACTTCAATGGGAGAGACCGAGGACAGTTATAAAGATTCAGAGTTTTTTGGGACTGACAGGGTATTACAGGAGGTTTGTTGAGGGATTCTCCAGAATTGCAGCTCCTTTGACTAAGCTTACACGTAAGGATGTCCTATTTGTATGGTCTGAGCAGTGTGAGTAGAGTTTTCAAGAGCTTAAATGGAGATTGATGACAGCACCCGTTTTGACTATCCCAAGTGGATCTAGAGGCTTTGCAGTGTACAGTGATGCTTCCCATCAGGGTCTGGGGTGCGTACTCATGCAGCATAAGAGAGTAATCGCTTATGGTTCACACCAGCTTAAGGACCATGAACGGAACTACCCCACGCATGATTTGAAATTAGCTGCTGTGGTATTTGCTTCGAAGATATGGCAGCATTATTTGTATAGGCAAGAGTTTCAGATTTTCACTGACCATAAGATTCTGAAGTACATCTTCGACCAGATGGAGCTTAATATGAGACGATGGATAAAGCTCCTTAAAGACTACGACTGCGAGATTCTGTATCAACAGGGATATGCGAACATAGTTGTTGATGCCTTGAGTAGGAAGAGCATGGCTTCTACTATGATGATCAAGGAATGGGATTTATTGGAACAGTTTGTCGGACTCAGGATCAGGGTTGAGGAAGCGGAGGTCAGATTTATTACTAGCCTACAGATAGAGCCCAATGTTTTGAATTAGGTCAGAGCAGGATAGAGAAATGATCAGAAGTTACTAGACATGGTTAGCCAAGCTGAGCAGACATCGCAGTCAGATTTTATGGTCAGTGATGATGGGTTACTAAAGTTTAAGGATTGCATTTGTGTTCTGAGCCATGATACCTTGAAGCAGCAGATTTTGAGGGAGTCCCAGGATTCCCGTTACATCATGCACCTATGCAGTACCAAGATGTACCAGGATTTACGTAAGGTGTATTGGTGAAGTGGTATGAAACGAGATGTGGCAGAATTTATAGCCAGATGTTTGGTGCATCAGCAGGAGAAAGCTAAGCATCAGAAGCCCGGAGGATTACTTAAGTCCTTACCTGTGCCTATATGGAAATGGGAGCATATCACCATGGACTTTTTCATGGGATTACCGAGGACCGGAGAGGTCACTATGCAATTTGAGTGATAATGGACAGATTGACGAAGAGTGCCCACTTCCTTGCCCTCAAGAGCACGGATTCCTTGAGAGCCTTCACATAGTTATATGTCAGAGAGGTAGCTCAGTTGCATGGGGCCCCATGAGTATTACATCTGATAGAGATTTTAGATTCACCTCTTGATTTCAGACCCATTTCAGGAAGCCATGGGATCTCAGTTGAATTTCAGTACCGCCTATCATACTCAGACTAACGGTCAGTCCAAATGGACTATTCTAACCTTTGAGGATATGTTAAGGGCATGTACCTTGGACTTTAAGGGTTCATGGAATGATCACCTGCCCCTTTCCAAGTTTACCTATAACAATAGTTATCATGCCAATATCGGTATGACACCTTATGAGGCTCTATATGGTAGAAGGTGTAGATCCCCGATAGCTTGGGAAGAAGTGGGTGACAGGAAAGTATTTGCTCTCGATCTTGTTGAGCAGGCAGTTAAGGGCTTACAAATTATTTGTGACAGATTACGGGCTGCTCAAAGTCGACAAAGAGTTACGCTGATGTGAGTAGACGGCTACTTGAGTTTCAGGCTGGTGATTCTGTATTTCTTAAAGTGTCTCCAAGTAAGGGTATCATGCGCTTCGGGAAAAAAAAGGGAAGTTGAGTCCTCGTTTTATCGATCTGTTTGACGTATTACAGAGAGTGAGAGATGTTGCTTATCGATTAGCCTTGCCCCCACAACTTTCTAGAATACATAATGTCTTCCACGTCTCCATGTTGAGGAAGTATAATCCGGATCCCTCCCATGTCATCGAGTATGAAGCTTTAGACATTCAGGGAGACATGAGCTATGTAGAAGAATCGATCCGGATCCTCGACAAGAAAGAGAAGGTACTTCAGACGAAGAGAATTCTACTGCTAAAGGCTCTCTAGAAATATCACTCGACAGAAGAAGCAACTTGGGAACTAGATAGCCTGATGAAAGAGAAGTACCATCATTTATTGATGGATCAGATTGAATTTGGAGGACCAAATTCCTAAAAAGAGGAGAGGAATGTGAAACTCAAAATTTTTTCATACTATTATGTATGTTAAGGTAAAACAAAAAGTTTAAGACTCATGTCGATGTTCATGTAGGGCCCAGAATGCTCGAGATGCTCGAGACAATGGCACGAAGCTCGAGGCACACATTTCGAGGTACGAACCCAAGTTTATGTATTTTTCAAAAAGTGTGATTTAAAGCATGTTTTGATGATTGGAAAGTGAAACTACGATGTTAGAAGTGAAAAAGTTAGTAAAACTCGGGTTTACACTAAGCTGAGCAAATGAGCCTAGTAAAAGGAATAAATTCAGAATAAAATCTAAAAATTCATGAATATTATTTCGAGACCATATGAAATTCACATAATGTATAATTGACTTGGGGAATGAATATGGAGTGGAAACAATGAGGTTTCGGTGTTCAAATGAATTTTTAAAGTAAACTGAAAACCTTAAGTGATTTTAATCGGTAATGACCTAATCGCTCAAAATGGGCTCAATCGGGGAAATTTTCTTAAACAAGTGATCCCCAAATTTTTATGGGAGATACTAGAGACATAGTATAACACCTGGAAATTATAAATTTTGAAGAAAATGGGTCGAACCTAATTTTTATAGATTTTTCCAAAATAGGGTAGTGGGTTGCCCTGGCCTAGTAACCTATATACCCATTAGAGTTGGCCCAATTTGAAGCCCATCAAAAAGTCCAAAACATTTGAGCCTCTCTTGAATTAAACTACACTTGTTAAGCTTCCATAGGCTTTGAATCATCTGAATCTGACCTACCAAGAGAGACAACTACCTATAACAACCTGTCATAGGCGTCCTTAAGCAACTGAGATTGAGTGAAAATTTTGACCATATTTCAGCCATTTTCAAGTGATAGGCAAGAAGGATAAAATATTCCTCCTTAACCTCTATATAACATATAAAAGATTCAACCCCAAAGGAGATCATTTGCTAGGTGAAAATCTAATGAGAAGAACAGAGGCAGAAATTGTCCTATTCCGAGGTGAGAGAAAGCTTTGATTTTGGAAATTTTTGGTCGGTTTTTGTCAGACCCGAGTTTTCGATTTACGTATGTAGCTTGTACCTTATGATCCTATGTGTACGAACATTATATTTCATAGTTGAATCATAAGAAGAGTATTTATTAACATGCAATTGACTATTTAAGAAATTAAAAATGCTTTAAGCTACATAATAGCGAGATAAGGGTTAAAGTGATTTTCGAGCAAGTACAGGGGTAAAACGGTCAAATGATCAAAATTCGATATAAATCCGATGAGAAAATTTCATTAAAAATATGAAATTGAGAGATCTTGATCAATAACGAGGAAAATATTGACTTTCGAGTCCAATTGATCGAGATATGAATTTAATTAATATTTTTGGAATTTTTGTCTCGAAAAATGAGCCCAAAAATAGTGAAAAAATATATCGAAAAGGTAAAATCAGACTGATAAATTCATTTACGGACTAAATGAATTTAATAGGAATTTTTGAGATATTTTAGGGATATTTTAAGATTTTTAATATTATTTTAAAGATTAAAATAATATTAAAAATATATTATAAAGAAATTGAAAAAAATATGAATTGAAAAAAAAAACGAAAAGCGAAATCTGAAGAGAGTTTTCGGGGAGAGAGAAAGTTGAGAGAAAAGAACTAAAATCGACGGAGAGGAAGAACTCGCCGGACCAGCCACCATCGGCGACCAGTAGCCGAGCCAGCTACCGGAAAAGGAAGCCACTCACCCCGCGACCTCCCAGCCACCAGGACGCGCGCCACCGGCGCTGGAATCCGGCGAATCGAAGGGAGAAAGCCGTGGAGGAAAAGAGGGCATTCGACGGCCACCGGCGGGAGTTGGCTCCGATCGAGGCCAACCGAGAGGTCCCCTATCCAAGACACGTCGAACGGCGGCAACGGCACGCCGGGAACAGGCCAGACGACACCGACACGGCTAAATCACCCCTGAACCGGTCGGCGGTTCAGGGCAGAACCTTCTAAACTGAACCGGACCGGACCGGTTTGGCCAAGGAGAAAAGGGGAAAAAGAGGAAAAAGAAAGAAAAAGGAAAAGAAAAATTTTTGAGATTTCACCGGACTTCGGGTAAGTCGATACGAGGTCAAAAGTGACCAATTTAATTTTCGATAAATTTATTTAAATTATATTTAATCAAAAATTGACCCGGAGTTAAATATACGAAATTATGCAGTTCGACGATTAATTCCGAACGGAAGCCCGATCGAACTCCGATTCGCATACCATCGCACAATCTCGGGTAAGTAAAGCTCATTTACAACAAATTATGTGATTTATGCGTATTTAAGATTTAATTTACGCATTTCGGATTAAATTTTAGATTTAGTGAATTATATTCAAAAAATTAAATAAAATGTCATAAATGATATACGGGCTATCCAAAGAGCATGGAATAAAGCCCAATGGGTATTGATAAACCCAATGAGTCAATAGACCCTGATGAACGGGCTTAATACGGATTAAGGCCCGATTAACGTGATTAAGGCCCATTAAGTGTAAAAGGGCCAATTTAAGTGAAATGAACTGTATTAAATGTGTAATACAGTAGGAAACGTGAAATTAATCCAGTGAATGATTTAAATGCAGCTCCAGAGTCATATTGAGAGTTGACCGACTGCGAGTTAGACAGCACAAAGGAAGAGAGGTCACACGACGTGATCCGAGGTAGGGGACTCTTGCAAGTAGCTAGAGATATCTGTGCATATTTTCGTTGGATTTTACATTCACTGAAATTGTTTGAGGGTTAGAGAAAATCGATAATATTATAGGGACCCGATATGGGTAAATTACGATTTTGCCCCTAGTTAGGCAAAAAGTGAAACTTTGGGAAAAGTTGTAAAAAGCATGAAAATGATGTTTTGAATGATTTTTACTGTTGTGTAGCAGAAGAGTAGGTGGATGAGCTAATGTTTCGAGGTCGATGTAAACTAAGCACACTTTATAGTGCTGATTTTAATGATTTTAAACATCCCTATTTTTAAAGAGCCATCTATCGAATTATGTGGAAACAATCGTGCTAGAGCACAACTCGCATTTGATTTCAGATGTTTTTCACATACATTAGTGCTGGAGGTTTACTCACACTACATTTATTTGACATGCATGATAGAGTACTAAAGCGTTGCTTGTACTCAGTTTTATGTGATTTGTGCATGATAGAGTGCTGGAGCGATTAGCTCGTACTCAAGTTTTACATGAGATGCATGACAGAGTGCTGGAGTGCTGGAGCGATTAGCTCATACTCGAGTTTTACATGAGATGCATGACAGAGTGCTAGAGCGTTGCTCGCACTCGATTTTTCATGATTTGTACATGACATTGTACTTGAGCGATTTGCTCGTACTTGATTTGTAATGAGAACTATGCATGACCTGGTGCTAGAGGTTTACTCGCACTAGTGTTGATATTTTGACATGCATATACAGTGTTTTGAGGCGGAGTGTTGACTGTGTGTCACACTCAAGACGCGCACTATAGTTTTTCGTGATATATACACATGTTAAAAAAACCATGACGATTTCCTCCGTGTAGACTGAGTGTCACACTGTTGAGATGTTCTCACATGGATTTAGAGACGTGGCAATGATTCCATAGTATGAGGGCTAAAACCTATGGCAGGCACCCCGACTATGATGTATTTCCATGGTATGAGAGGCTAAGACCTATGGCAGGCACCCCGACCATGATGTATGGGTCCACGGGTGTACGTTGTACCGTGCATATGGCATGGAGTACATTGTACCATGTTTTGTGTTGTGGAGTTATGGAGGAGAGTGTTGATAGCTGGCGGTTGTGATGGACTGACCCATCTCCCGTTACAGCAGTGATAACCCGCACACCGAGTACTGTGTTGCCTGGGATTTCACCACATGTTAGGATATGTACATAGTCTGGAGATGTTCTCTTACGGTAAGATCCTTAAGCCTAACATCCTTAAGCCAGAGTGGGTGGGGAGGCTCTGTTCGGCGGGGAGGCTCTCTTACATAGTCCAGAGAGATTGCATTTAGCCACTGAGTCTCGCATGATATATCACATGTGTTTTATGATACGGGTAGACCTGAGAGATGGGTCAGAACCCGATTTGTTTGTGTTGTGATGAGAAATGCCATATTTACTGTGTTTTGAATGTAAATGGCATATTTTATATAAAGGCATTTTTAAATGATTAAATATGCACTGTTTTGCATGAATGCCTCTGATTGATAAACCAGCATGTGTTTAGTACATGGGATTTTAAATCTGTACTATATTATATATATTTTAAACATGCTTTTGAATTGAGAGAAGGAAAGGCAAAGCACTATTTTCAGTAGATAGTATGGATGTCTACTTGCTTGCCTGATTTCCTTACTGAGCGCGTTGATAGCTCATCCCATTCATTTTCCCCCCATCTCTACAGATTCTCGTCAGTAGATCGAGTCGACCAGGGTATTGCATTCTTTTGATCCGCTACCACTCCCCATCTAGCGAAAGGTATACACATGCGTACTCTTTTGTATCTGAACAATGCATAAACACAGTGATGTACACGTTTTAATATGGGGGATGTAATGATGTAATTATATTTAAGTATATGAATTTACTTATGATATGAATGTCATGTATGTATGATACGAAAAGGAATGGTAAGGTATGTATGGATGAGGAGACTAATGCCTATTCACAGCCCAACTGTTGAGGAGATAAAGGTAAGTAAAAAGTGAAAAATTTGTTGTGGTTTTTGGTAAAGTCACGTGTGGGAGGAGGGCGTGACAGTTTTTCTTGTTGTTTTGGATGATTTTAAGATGTCTACATGTTTATTAATAGCTTAGGGTTCTTGTTGGAGCAAAAATGTTGAGTCAAATTTGGTCAAACTTGGCATGAAGTTAGAGGAAGATGATGATGTTCATATATGTGATTGTTTGATGTTGTATGATGATTTTTAGTTAAGGAAGAATTGTTGAAATAATTGCTAGGGACACATGTAGTTTTGGATAGCCTAGGGTTGATAGAGAAATGGTCAATTTTAACTATGTTGAATGTTGCAGATAGTTAAATTTATATCGAAAAAACTTGGTTTATAGCTCAGTTAAGTGAAAAATCGTAAAAGTGTGAAAATTTAACAACTGTGGTGTTGTGAATGATTAAATGGAGTTTGGAATAAATATTTAAGACATTGGGTTGATAAGTTATAAATTTGATGGAAAGAAATTAATGAAAGCTTAAACCGAGACTTTATCGGTAAAACTGAGAAAATATGAAAAATGACCGAAAAAGGGTCTGATTGACCCCGTTTAAGTTTCAAACAAATATAAATATGAAGTAAAGATGAAATTTAGCATTAATTGATGGTTTTGAAATTTTTTTTGGACAGCTCAAGAAGTTTGCATGCAAAACGAGGCAAACCTGGCACCTAGTGAGTCAGGGCTGCCTCGGCCTCATTTAGGTAAGGGATGCAACCGATTTCAACACGAGTATTCTTTATCTACAAATGAGCGATAGCGGTAGGAAAATGTTTTATAAAATGAGCATAAACCTCAAGAAATACCTATAGCCCGAGTTTTTGTACCCGAGTGCATGTTTTGCTTTATTTGAGCTTGATTACATGATTTTTAAAGTTTTACGGACAAATATATATGTGTATGAGATTTATGAAGCAAAACTATTATGAGCTCTATGATGATTGCAAAACTATTTCAGTATAATAATGGTACGTTTTGAGACTGTAGCTCAATAGCCTACGAATTAGAGAAACCTGGGGGTCAATTGAGTGAGACCCAAGGAAATTCTAGTCGACGGCTTGGGATCGGGCTAGACCTTGACCATGTTATGCATATTCTATGTGTCTGTCATGATGCTTTCCCTTATTTATATGAGATACCGCTTAGGTGGCGTTGAGATGATGTTGTATGACCTTGATCCAGTCTACAGCCTTACCATGGTCATAGGTACTTGATTCCCTCTTCGAAGGATGCCCTCTTTCGAGGATGACTTGATTCCCTCTTTGGAGGATGCCCTCTTTTGAGGATGGAGTGGTGATTTCTTTCATGACAGGAATAGTAAATGCCTAGTCTCTATATTATTATGAGATATGATTTAATATGATAATGAGTTGATGTTTTGAGTATATATACTCGGATGATTTTTATCACGTAGTTTGAGATGTGAATTGTACCATTATTTTACAAATAAATTAATTTACTGCTTCTTTTTTAAATGCACTCCTTATTGGGCTAGTTGAAGCTCACCCTCCTTTTCACTTTCTCTTAGATTACTTTCAGGAATTGCCAGTGTCTATTGCGTACGTGACATAGGCTGGTGGACGAGACTCTCCTCAGGCTATTTCTCATACACGTGTAAAGTATAATTCATTTTGTACCCAGACAACTTATGTAGTACAGATGCTTGTATATAAGTAAATGTTTGGGATGCAATCAGGGTTGTATATATATGTAACTTGGGAAAAGTGAGTCGTTTCGATACTGTGTGATACAATAAATTTGGATGCTAATGTTTGGGAGTCTCTTAAATGTCTTGGTAATAAAATGGAAGTAAAATCAACTGGTTATTGATAATTTTGGTTACTTTAAAAATTTTACAGGAGGATAGTGATATATTTATATATATAAGAGGTTATGCTGCTGAATTTTTGTTGAAAATGATATAAGTATAATCGAATATGAAGAGTTTAATAATGAAGAGATAAGATGTGAACTGACACTGAGCAGGAATATACCTTAAGTAAGAAGTGAATTATAAGATAAAATTTTAAATTAGCCCTAAATTCCATGTTTCCGGGGCATTACAATAATATTAAGTTGTCGATTTATTTTTTTATATATATTATTAAGTGTGGATTCTTGCATAATGTTTCTTGCATGATTATCTTCTTGTTTTCTTTTCAATTTGTTTTCTTTGTTGCTTTGTATTAGTAGTTGTGTTCTCTACACCTAGACATTATATTTTTGCATGTACTTTTATTAAGCTGTGTTAACTACCTAATATTAAAAGTGAATCAATTTCTTTATATTGTGTCTTTGTGGTTTTTTTCATTCTTTTGCATGATTTTTATGTTAGTTTCAAGCATAACTAGTGAGTCATTATCTTAATTCAGTCAGTATGCAATTATGATTACTCTTAAATGAATATTTGTTGTAAGAAACATAAATTGATAATATATCATTAGTTAGGCATCTACGGTTTTCCATAACAAAGATTTCATGATTGGTAGTTTAATTATTTAGGTTGCAAACTATTTAATTAAATGTAATGATCTATTGCTTGATTTAAAACTTAAGTTCTTAATGTTTTAATTCACTGAAGATAGGGAAAATCTAAGTTTAAATAGATAATTCAAGTTCCCGCTTTAATCGTTTAATTTCAATCAAGATCTCTTAAAGATTCTAATGTTGCTAATGAATATGTCTAGGGAGTTTTCTACTAGATAGTTTAAGTAGTTAAGGATTAATTATAGAATTTTCTTGTAATTAACTAAGAAGCAAGGGAAGACAATGTTGGCAAGGTTTCGTTGCTACACTACGATTGAATGCTTAACTTAATGAGGTCTTTAGATTCAATGATTAACAACATGAAATCCAAAATAGTTAAGATGCATACTAGTTGAAGTTTCTTTATAATTTGTCAAAAACCAAATCTTTTTGCTTTATTTTTATCTTTGTCAATTTTCTTAATATTTAGTTTAATATTTAGTTAGTTAATTAATAAAAATCGATTTCTTTTATAAAATAACCCCCTCATGTTTTCTTTGATTTCTTTTATTCTTTCTTGAACTTTAATTAGTTTGATTCAATTGTTGCAGTCTCTATAAGATCAGTCGACTTCCCTATCCACTTGTTAGTGGTTTTAGAGTTATTTTTGGTGACTTGACACTTACCAATTAGCAATGAGATCAAGTGTGAAACCCGAATTTTTTAAAGGGATTTAAATCGTTGGACAAAAAATGCGAAATTTAAATGAGAAAAGATAGTGAGTCCGAGAAGGAAAATCGGTCTAAATTAATCCCGAACGTGTAGAAGGGTAAAATGGTCAAAAGATCCTAATTTCGGTGTAAATTCGATGAAAAAATTTCATTAAAAATATGGATTTAGGAAATCTTGATCGATAAAGGAGAAATTATGGAATTTCGAGTCCAATTGGTCAAGATACGAAGATATTACGAATTTTCGTAATTTTCGCCCGGGACATTATCCCGAAAATATGCGAAAAATACATCGAAATAGTTAAAATTAAATTAAATAAATTAAATAAAATAAATTAATTAATTAATAAAATATAATATGAGATATTTTGTACAATTTATTATATTTTATTTGATTAAAATAAAATATAATAAATATAATATAATAAAATATAATAAACTAATAATAAAGTTAAAAAAAAAATTTAGAAACTCTCTCGCGCGAAAGTTTGCGCGACAGAGAAGAAAACAGGGAAGGAAACAGAAGACCCGCACCGCCCGTTTGCCTCAGCCGTGAGCCATCACCGGAGAAGTGACCCAGCGGACCGCCCGAGCTCGCCGGCACCAATAGTGGAAGGAGAAACGGTGACCGGTGAGAGAAGGAGAGAGAAAGAGTGAGAAAGGGAGAAACCGAGAGAAAAGAGAGGAGAGAGAGAGATCGGCGGCCGATGAGGGGAGGAGCGAACCACCACCGGCCAGAGGGGACCTCTGCGACGTCGATCCAGGCGTAGATCGGCCTGAAACGCCGCCAAACGACGCCGATCGGAAGAAGAAAAATTGGGTGCCGCTGCCGGAGGAGAGAAGAGGCCGGACCGGCCACTTTCTGGCGAGCTTTGGCGAAGCCGACCCCAGATCCATGCATCGGACTACCCCGCGAACAAGCTGGAGGCGGAAGCCAGCGAAGAACCGACCGAAAAAGCCCCGAAAGGCGAGGGAGAAGTTGAACCGGAACTGAACCGGACTGAACCGGACCGGTCTGAACCTGTCTGAACCGGACCGAACCGGTTCAGCCAAGAAAGAGAGGGAAAAAGGAGAAAAAGGGAAGAAAAAGAGAAAAAGGAAAAAGAAAAAATTTTCGGGGATACACCTGACTTCGGGTAAGTTGGTAAGAGGTCAAAAGTGACCGATTTAATTTTTGAGAAATTTATTTAAATTATATTTGATCGAAAATTCACCCGAAATTAAATATATATAATTATGCAGTTCGACGATAAATCGCGTACCTGAACCCGATCGAACTTTGATTTGCGCACTATCGTAAAATCTCGGGTAAGTAAAGCTCATTTACGACAATTTATATAATTATCGCGCATTAAAAGTTTGTTTTACGAGTTACGAATTAAATTGCGCATTTAGTGGATTAAATTAAGATTTTTAATTAAATTGTCGTAAATGATATATGGCTATTCAAAGAGTCTAGAAAAAAAAAAGGCCCAATAAGTATTGCCCAGTGAGCCCAATAGGCCTCGATGAAAGAATTAATAAGTAGAAACGGGCTTAAAACGAATTAAGGCCCATTAAGGTGCAATCGGGCCCAATAAGAGAGAAATTGGCCCAATTAGCTAACTCGACGGTAATAAATATAAGGAAAATATTTATTGACTTAGATACGATCAAAACGAGATTTATACCGATAAAACCGAGCAAAAAGAGTAAATTCGATAAAAGTCAACTTTTGGTCAAAGTTTCGATATAATCACATATTTGGATATGTTGAAATGAATTTAAGCCATATGTGATAAGTTGAACTTATTTTGCAGCAGCTCGGTCTATCGACACGTTTTACGAGGTAAATTTGAGCATCGAGGAAAGTGCTCTACATCAGTCGCTAAGAGGTAAGGGATATAATTTAGAGTAGCGTTAGTACTCCTTCATCCTTACCAACTGTTTATGTATGAGAATTGGATGAGATTTTACGAAATGGATTTCCAACGGTATTTAAATCGAAGCCAAAACCATTTCCCGAGTTTTCAGCATGTTTTATATATTTGAGATACATTTTACAGCATATACGTTTATAAAAGTGATTTTTCACTTTTGAAACAAAAGCATAGTATTTTTATGTGAGATTACGGGTTAAAGTCCCGATATGTTTTATAAAACCATGTTTTCATGATACGGGTTAAAGTCCCGAGACAGCTTTTAAGCTATATTTTCACGGTACGGGTATGAGTCCCAAGAATTAACTTTGATAACTATGCTTTCCATATTTACACGGGCTAGAGTTCCGCAATGATTTATGAAAACTATGTTTTCTATGAAAAACGGGCTAGAGTCCCGTAATGATTTATGAAAATCGGGTTAGAGTCCCGTAATGATTTTAATACACGGGTATGAGGCCCGAAATGATTTTGATAAATTGGGTAAGAGGCCCAAAATGATTTTTATGGGGTAAAAAGGCATGACATGAAGAAAATCAGAGGATCTGGGATCGATCTCGTATGGAGATGATCGAGGATCTACCTAGCCGACGGCCAGGGAATGGGCAGGCTCTGACTTGATATGAGAAACGTGCGTATAGACCACACTTAGTGATGCACGTGAGTTCGTACGTATAGTCCCCATTTAGTGGTGCACGAGAGATAGGGCAGCGTACGACCCTGATCCAGTCCTACAACTCCCTGTACTATGGCCATGAGTACCCATGATTTAGTCCTACGGGACCAGATGTATGATATCCTTCGGGACTAGTATATGAGACAATTGCCTGACCCTACACGATGAATTGACGGAACGATATATATATGTTTTCGCACATATTTTTATGATGAGATTTTAAAGGTAGCCATAAGTATGTTTTACGAGATGTGCATATGATAATACGATTTCATTTCCAAAGTGATAAGCATGTTATGATATGCATGATTAAGTTTTGAGATGCTTTTTACTTGTTTACACGACGTAATATGCATACTATATATGAGTTTTACTAAAAGGATGCATGATGTGTAAACTTATGATTTAAGCATGTTTTTACTGCTTTTATGAAATGTAAGCATCTCTACTCCAGTACATGTTTATGCTGAGTTGTAAAACCATGCGTTTTACCATGTTTTGAGTATTTAAAGCTATTTTAAATGTATCTCTTACTGAGTCTGAAAAACTCACCCCCTCCTCTCCATCTCCCAGATTATTTATAGCGAGTCTACTGCACATACGAGACTGTGGTCATTGACAAGGTAGTCCGACCTTTCATCGGATACTCTCGTAGCCTTGAGGTACAGTCTTACTTATATTTCAGACATGTGATACATAATAGACACTATTGTATATAATAGTCGGGATGTAATAGTTGTAAATAATTTATATATACAGAATGTATGTAATGTAATGAGATCCTGAAAAATGAAAAAGATTTTAAATCTAGACATGGACAGGAAAACAACATAGTTAATGGATAAAAAGTTTTAATTAGCCCCATTTTTTCGCGCTTCAGGGGCGTGACAGTTTTCTTGGTATCAGAGCAAATGTTGTGTAGTACTGTCGTGTCTAGTAATAAGAGTGTATTACATCCCAATGTGTCTATGCATGTCTGGTAATAAAATAAGCTTACCTGTCAAAGTATGACTTAATTTATGGATTATGTGTAAATAGTATATCGCTAATCATGAGTGGTAGATGGGACCGTTCACAGAGACGAGTTGAACCCGCTCCACCATCTCCCCCTCAACCTGAGAGCCCTATTGATAGAATAAGGAGGCTTGATGAGATAGTACGGGATATGAGGGAAGGACTTACAACCTTTACCACTATGTTTACCCAGCAGTTTGGGGTACGTACACCGAGTACAGAGACAGCTACTCTTATGCCTAATCCTCATCCCCCACCAGTTTCTCCAGTAGCCCCAAACCTCAGCAGCAGTTCCCCAGCATAGGGATGACAAAGAGACTCAAAGGGTGTGAGATTTCTTGATTATGCATCGGAGTTCACAGGGCTTAAGGACCCGATTAAGGCTGAGGAGTGAATCGTTGATATTGAGACGATATTTCAGTTTTAGGGTGTACTGATAGGGAGAGAGTGACTATGACGGGTTAAATGATAAAGGGACAGGCTAAGTTCTAGAAGAGATCCACACAGACGACATTAGCCGAGGATCCCTTAGAGATCACATGGAATGCTTTCTTAGTCGCATTCCGAGAGCAGTATGTACCGCTTGCAGCTTGAAAGAAGATGCAAACAGAGTTTTTAGATTTGAGACAGGGAAGTTCTACAGTAGATGAGTATGAGAATAGATTTACAACCCTAATGAGATACAATCTAGAGAGCAGTTGCTTCTCGACATGATTTGAGAAGGGATCAGCCCAAGAGACAGAGGGTGGAAGGACCTCAGATAAGGGCTGGTAAGCCCAAGACTTCTGTTGGTACCGTAGGGATGATTAGAGGCCCTGAGATAAGAGTGCCACAGTGTAGGATATGTGGCAATATTCACACTGGACCTTGTCGCATAGGTACCTTTGCTTACTACAGATGTGGTGAAACAGAACACCTGATGAGAGAGTGTTCACTTATGAGATCTCAGGAACCTCATGAGGCACTTAGACAGACAGAGAGACTGACTCAAGCTCCACAGAGGAGATCCACAGCCGCAGACAAGGGCAAGAAGCCTGTCTCCCAGGGTCGAGTGTACGCCTATGACCAGGAGACAGCAGATACATCCTCCGATGCTATTCGAGGTACTCTCCTTGTCTGTAATCATGAAGCACATATACTGTGTGACCTAAGTTCCACACACTCGTTTGTGTCACCACAATTTACATGAAAGTTTTCCGAAGTATTCCTAGAGGACTTAATGGGATTACCACCCGAGAAAGAAGTTGAGTTTGCCATTGAGCTAGTATCGGATACTCAACCCATCTCCAAGCCACTTTTCCAAATGGCATTGGTAGAGTTGAAAGAATTAAAGAAGCAGTTGCAAGGATTACTCGATAAGGGGTTTGTAAGGCCTAGTGTGTCACCATGCGACGCACCAGTACTATTTACCAGAAAGAAGGATGGTAGTTTCCGTCTGTGTATAGACTACAGGCTTTTGAATAAAGCAACAATTGAGAATAAGTATCCCCTGGCAAGGATAGACGACTTATTTGATCAGCTGAGAGGGGCTTCAGTGTTTCAAGGATAGATTTGAGATCGGGTTATCATCAGCTAAGGATTAAGGAGGCTGATATATCGAAGACAGCATTTCGGACCCGATATGGGCACTACGAGTTCCTAGTTATGCCCTTTTGGATCGACTAATGCCCCAGCTGCATTCATAAGTCTTATGAACGATGTCTTCCGAGAATACTTAGATAGATTGATGATAGTATTCATCGATGATATCTTGATTTATTCTAGATCCCGAGAAGAGCACGAACAATATTTGAGGACTGTGCTCCAAACTCTCCGTGAGAAGAAGATATATGGTAAATTTAGTAATTGTACCTTCTGGCTAGATCATATTGCATTCCTCGGACATGTGGTATCTAAGGACGGGGTGCAATAGATCTGTCCAAGGTAGATGCAATCTTGAGATGGAAAAGACTGAAGACAGTTATGGAGGTCAGAAGCTTATTGGGATTAGTATGGTATTTCTGACGGATTGTCGAAGAGTTTTCACAGATAACAGTTCCATTAACCAGACTGACTCATAAAGAGGTTCAGTTTATATGGTCTGAGTAGAGCTTTTAAGAGCTCAAACGTCGGTTGAATACGATACCAGTCTTGACCATTCCAAGTGGTCTGGGGAATTTGTGTTATACAATGATGCTTCCCACCAAGGTCTCGACTGTGTGCTTATGCAGCATGGTAGAGTGGTAGCTTATGGATCCCGTCAGCTAAAGGATCACGAGCGTAATCATTCCACTCACGATTTGGAGTTAGCTGCAGTAGTGATTGCACTCAAGATATGACAGCATTAATTATATGGAGAAAGATTTCAGATTTTCACTGACCATAAGATCTTAAGTACTGGTTTAATTAGAGGGAGCTTAATATGAGACAACGGAGATAGATAGAGCTCCTAAAAGACTATGACTGCGAGATCTTATATCATCCTGATAAGGCGAACATGGTAGTCGACGCCCTGAGCTAAAAGGGTATGATGTCCTATATGATGATTAGAGAGTGGGACTTATTGAAACAATTCAACGAACTCAGGATCAGTATGGATGAGATTGAGCATGGATACATGGCTAGCCTACAGATTGAACCAAGTATACTAGACCAGATTAGAGTTGGATAGCGAAACGATAAAAGATTACTAGATATGGTTAGCCAGGCAGAGGAGAGATCGCAGTCTGAGTTTACGGTCAATGATGATATGATGTTTTATGTTTTCACTCATTTATACTACCTGTTTTGTTGCTATCGATTTTAGCACTATGTTATTCTAATGTGCACAGACATCCTCTTGAATTTCAGGTTGGGGACTCCGTATTTGTTAAGGTGTCACCGATGAAGTGTATAGTACGCTTCCAAAAAAAAAAGAGGAAGTGCTACGATGTAAGATTATTCTACTAGTAAAGGTTCTCTGGTAACACCACAAGACAGAAGAAACCACTTGGGAACTAGAGAGCTAAATGAAGGAGAAGTATTCTCACGTGGTTAATGGACCAGCTTGAATTCAGAGGACTGAATTCTTAAAAGGTGGGGAGAAATGTGAAACCCAAATTTTTTAAAGGGATTTAAATCGTTGGACAAAAAATGCGAAATTTAAATGAGAAAAGATAGTGAGTCCGAGAAGGAAAATCGGTCTAAATTAATCCCGAACGTGTAGAAGGGTAAAATGGTCAAAAGATCCTAATTTCGGTGTAAATTCGATGAAGAAATTTCATTAAAAATATGGATTTAGGAAATCTTGATCGATAAAGG
Organism: Firmiana major; assembly: GCA_033439115.1. Taxonomy (NCBI): domain Eukaryota; kingdom Viridiplantae; phylum Streptophyta; class Magnoliopsida; order Malvales; family Malvaceae; genus Firmiana; species Firmiana major. Next base: position 8,839,009 of record CM065912.1, read on the forward strand.
AGAAATTATGGAATTCCGAGTCCAATTAGTCAAGATACGAAGATATTACGAATTTTCGTAATTTTCGCCCGGGACATTATCCCGAAAATATGCGAAAAATACACCGAAATAGTTAAAATTAAATTAAATAAATTAAATAAAATAAATTAATTAATTAATAAAATATAATATGAGATATTTTGTACAATTTATTATATTTTATTTGATTAAAATAAAATATAATAAATATAATATAATAAAATATAATAAAATATAATAAATTAATAATAAAGTTAAAAAAAATTTAGAAACTCTGTCGCGCGAAAGTTCGCGCGACAGAGAAGAAAACAGGGAAGGAAACAGAAGACCTGCACCGCCCGTCTGCCTCAGCCGTGAGCCATCACCGGAGAAGTGACCCAGCGGACCGCCCAAGCTCGTCGGCACCGATAGTGGAAGGAGAAACGGTGATCGGCGAGAGAATGAGAGAGAAAGAGTGAGAAAGGGAGAAACCGAGAGAAAAGAGAGGAGAGAGAGAGATCGGCAGCCGATGAGGGGAGGAGCGAACCACCACCGGCCAGAGGGGACCTCTGCGACGTCGATCCAGGCGTAGATCGGCCTGAAACGCCGCCAAACGGCGCCGATCGGAAGAAGAAAAATTGGGTGCTGCCGCCGGAGGAGAGAAGAGGCCGGACCGACCACTTTCCGGTGAGCTTTGGCGAAGCCGACCCCAGATCCATGCATCGGACTACCCCGTGAACAAGCTGGAGGCGGAAGCTGGCGAAGAACCGGCCGGAAAGCCCCGAACGGCGAGGGAGAAGTTGAACTGGAACTGAATCGGACTGAACCGGACCGGTCTGAACCGGTCTGAACCGGACCAAACCGGTTCAGCCAAGAAAGAGAGGGAAAAAGGAGAAAAAGGGAAGAAAAAGAGAAAAAGGAAAAAGGAAAAATTTTCGGGGATACACCGGACTTCAGGTAAGTCGGTAAGAGGTCAAAAGTGACCGATTTAATTTTCGAGAAATTTATTTAAATTATATTTGATCGAAAATTCACCCGAAATTAAATATATATAATTATGCAGTTCGATGATAAATCGCGTACCTGAACCCGATCGAACTTTGATTTGCGCACTATCGTAAAATCTCGAGTAAGTAAAGCTCATTTACGACAATTTATATAATTATCGCGCATTAAGAGTTTATTTTATGAGTTACGGATTAAATTGCGCATTTAGTGGATTAAATTAAGATTTTTAATTAAATTGTCGTAAATGATATATGGCTATTCAAAGAGTCTAGAAAAAAAAGGCCCAATAAGTATTGCCCAGTGAGCCCAATAGGCCTCGATGAAAGAATTAATAAGTAGAAACGGGCTTAAAATGAATTAAGACCCATTAAGGTGCAATCGGGCCCAATAAGAGAGAAATTGGCCCAATTAGCTAACTCAACGGTAATAAATATAAGGAAAATATTTATTGAGTTAAATACGATTAAAACGAGATTTATACCGATAAAACCGAGCAAAAAGAGTAAATTCGATAAAAGTCAACTTTTGGTCAAAGCTTCGATATAATCACATATTTGGATATGTTGAAATGAATTTAAGCCATATGTGATAAGTTGAACTTGTTTTGCAGCAGCTCGGTCTATCGACACGTTTTACGAGGTAAATTTGAGCATCGAGGAAAGTGTTCTACATCAGTCGCTAAGAGGTAAGGGATATAATTTAGAGTAGCGTTAGTACTCCTTCATCCTTACCAACTGTTTATGTATGAAAATTGGATGAGATTTTACGAAATGGATTTCCAACGGTATTTAAACCGAAGCCAAAACCATTTCTCGAGTTTTCAGCATGTTTTATATATTTGAGATACATTTTACAGCATATACGTTTATAAAAGTGATTTTTCACTTTTGAAACGAAAGCATAGTATTTTTATGTGAGATTACGGGTTAAAGTCCCGATATGTTTTATGAAACCATGTTTTCATGATACGGGTTAAAGTCCCGAGACAGCTTTTAAGCTATATTTTCACGGTACGGGTATGAGTCCCAAGAATTAACTTTGATAACTATGCTTTCCATATTTACACGGGCTAGAGTTCCGCAATGATTTATGAAAACTATGTTTTCTATGAAAAACGGGCTAGAGTCCCGTAATGATTTATGATAATCGGGTTAGAGTCCCGTAATGATTTTAATACACGGGTATGAGGCCCGAAATGATTTTGATAAATTGGGTAAGAGGCCCAAAATGATTTTTATGGGGTAAAAAGGCATGACATGAAGAAAGTCAGAGGATCTGGGATCGATCTCGTATGGAGACGATCGAGGATCTACCTAGCCGACGGCCAGGGAATGGGCAGGCTCTGACTTGATATGAGAAACGTGCGTATAGACCACACTTGGTGATGCACGTGAGTTCGTGCGTATAGTCCCCATTTAGTGGTGCACGAGAGATAGGGCAGCGTACGACCCTGATCCAGTCCTACAGCTCCCTGTACTATGGCCATGAGTACCCATGATTTAGTCCTACGGGACCAGATGTATGATGTCCTTCGGGACTAGTATATGAGACAATTGCCTGACCCTACACGATGAATTGACGGAACGATATATATATGTTTTCGCACATATTTTTATGATGAGATTTTAAAGGTAGCCATAAGTATGTTTTACGAGATGTGCATATGATAATACGATTTCATTTCCAAAGTGATAAGCATGTTATGATATGCATGATTAAGTTTTGAGATGCTTTTTACTTGTTTACACGACGTAATATGCATACTATATATGAGTTTTACTAAAAGGATGCATGATGTGTAAACTTATGATTTAAGCATGTTTTTACTGCTTTTATGAAATGTAAGCATCTCTACTCCAGTACATGTTTATGCTGAGTTGTAAAACCATGCGTTTTACCATGTTTTGAGTTTTTAAAGCTATTTTAAATGTATCTCTTATTGAGTCCTCCTCTCCATCTCCCAGATTATCTACAGCGAGTCTACTGCACATACGAGACTGTGGTCATTGACAAGGTAGTCCGACCTTTCATCGGATACTCTCGTAGCCTTGAGGTACAGTCTTACTTATATTCCAGACATGTGATACATAACAGACACTATTGTATATAATAGTCGGGATGTAATAGTTGTAAATAATTTATATATACAGAATGTATGTAATGTAATGAGATCCTGGAAAATGAAAAAGATTTTAAATCTAGACATGGACAGGAAAACAACATAGTTAATGGATAAAAAGTTTTAATTAGCCCCATTTTTCCGCGCTTCCGGGGCGTGACATCAAGATCAAGATCATGATAAAGAAGTTAAAGATAACACGAGAAGACTTGAAATGATTCATTGAGCATCCATAGAGGTTCGATGACAAAAGCCAAAACTAAAAATTGAAAGAGGTTTTTATTGGACTTATTGAATAATGTTGAATTTTGAGTCAAAGCTTAGAGGATAGTAAAAACTTGGTCAACATCATACAATGCAAAATTAGCTTTATTAAGGAGTATGGGTCGAATAACTATTGGGTCAAGATCACCTTTGGGCTGATTGGAATACTTGGATTGAGTTGGATTGTATCTTGGGCTGGTTGCACACCTTATGCAGGCCACATACTTATATTTGTATTATGTGGGTTGAACATTGTATTAAACCCCACATCTTTATTATTGATTTTTAGGGTTTCTATCATGCTGGAAATAACCTGATGTTATAATATTTTATCTTTTTATTATTATTTTAAGGTTTTATTCCTGATGATTTTAGGATATTCTCATTCTTGGAGATTACAGCTTATTCTTATTTTAGAGTTTCTTTTAGTTGTAAATAGGCATGTAACCTTTTAGGGAAAATAGAATACATTGATCTGAGTTTTTATAGAGGGACTTTTCTTTATTAATCTTAAAAGAACTTTTCAAAACTTATTAAGAATTCTTTCTTATGGTATTAAACAATCCTGACTTTTCACTCACCTTCTCAATTTTTTCTTCAGTGTGGTGTCAAAACTATACTTTTGTCTCTTTGTTTCAAGTAAAATTTAGGTCAAGGTTCTTCTTATACCTTTGGTTATTCATTTTGAGTAAACTCTAGTTCAAAGTTTCTTCTTCTTTGTTCTTGAGAAACCGATTTCTTGAGGTTAAATTCCTGTGATATGATTGTGGGTCTCATTGTCCTCTTTGAAGTTCGCATCATCTTGAAATCAAAGCAAGGTTTTCAAATCAGCTTTTGTAAAATCTTCATTCACATTTTTTTTTTATATCTTTCTTTCTTCTTGTTTTTTTACTTGATTTGTATTAATTCTTTCTTTGTTTCTTTTTTACCACTTTAATTGTAATTTTGGGGTTTCTATTAGAAATCTTAGAGTTTCTACTAGTAATCTTTGGGGTTTCAAGGTATACTTGTTTTTCTTTCTTTATTTACCACCCTAAATCTTTTGAAGTTATACTTAATTTTTCATTCTTCATCCACCACTCTAAATTTTTTTGAGTTATTCTTAGTTTCCCTTTTAAACCTTAAACCCTTCAAAAAGTATAAAAAAATTTAAAAAGAAAAAGTAAAAAAAAACAATTTTTTGTCAAAAGATTCAGCCTAGTTGCATTATATTTCTTGATTTTTCCCGATTCTTGTTTTTTATTACTTTCTTGGTCATTATTTGAGTTCCTTTTGTTTCCTTTAAGTTTGATTTGTTAGGATTAGTTGTTACAAGGTTATTCTTGATTGAGACTGATTAGTTTAATAAAGAACTATGAGAAAAAAGTTATGTAAGGGAAAAAGGAAAAAGTGGTAAGATTAATAGAGAAAAGCCAACCTACTTATGTGTAAACTCGAGTCTAAGTTTCAAATCGTGAGGAGTGAAGTGATAAACACGTGAGGGAGTAATTAGTAAGGATCTTTTGTTTCTTTATAATATTCTTTTGTAGGCATTTAATCATGTCCACAAATAAAGATAAAGGTGTTATCAAGGAAGGTACGATCGATAATTCGGTTATGCTTAAAGTCGTGCTACATTTGAGAGATTGCACACCATGTTAAGAGAAATTAATGACCAATTAGAGAAGCAAGGTGCTACCATAGCCAATTTGTAAAGTGAGCAGCAACATAAGACTGCTAATTTGTTTGGAAAGGTTGTTAATTATTAGTATGATAACCATGATGGAAAGTTATTTGTAGCATGTTAAGATTTGACTATGCAAGTCAAAGATAAGGTATGTAGTATGATTATTTATGGAGGTAGTTCGACAAAAGTAGTTGGCACTACTCTAGTTGAAAGAATGAGTTTACCCACAATTAAGCATCCTAGACCATATAAATTGCAGTGGCTAAATAATTGTGGAGAAGTAAAGGTAACTAAAGAACTGTTGATTTCATTTGTCATCGGGAGATATAAGAATGAGATCCTTTGTGATGTAGTTCCCATGCATGTTGGTTATATATTGTTAGGGAGGCCATGGCAATATGATAGGAAAGTGATGCATGATGGCTACAAGAACCCATATTCATTCACTATGGATGGAAAATCGATTACCCTTGCTCTATAGAGTCTTTGATAGGTATATGAGGATCAGTTGAGATTAAAAGAAAGTGAGTGAGGCAAAGACTAAGCAAGAAGAGAAAACAACAGAGATTGAGTTGAAAAGAAAAAAGATAAAACTGAAAGTGTTGAAAAAAAAAAAAAAAGAAAATCTGTGAGCGTTTATTCAAAAGAAAGTGATTTCAAGTCTGGGTTTCTTGCAATACAACTTATATTTATGTTTTTGTATAAAGATTTTTATTTTAACATTAACAAGCTCAACCCTTCTCTTCCTAATGTTGTTAAGTCTCTTTTGTAGGAATTTGATGATGCGTTTCCCGAGAACATTCTTGATGGTTTACCATCTATGATGAGAATTAGAGTATCAAAGTGATTTAATCCCTAAAGCAAGCATCCCTAATCGACCAACATATGGAAGCATCCCTAAGCAAACTAAGGAGCTTCAAAGACAGGTTAAAGAGCTTATAAGTAAGGGATATATGAGAGAGAGCATAAGTCAATGTAATTTGTGCCTTAGAAAGATAGGACTTGGCAGATGTGTGTTGATTGACGAGCAATCAATAAAATCACTATAAAGTATAAACATCCCATTCTTAGATTAGACGATATGTTAGATGAATTGTGTGGTTTTAATGTGGTTTTAAGATTGATTTAAAAAGTGGATATCATCAAATTAGGATAAGACAACGTGATAAATGGAAAACTATATTTAAAACTAATGATGGTTTATATGAGTGGTTAGTTATACCATTTAGATTAACTAATATGCTTATTACTTTCATGAGATTGATGAATCATGTTTTGCATGCTTTCATATACAAGTTTATAGTTGTTTACTTTCATGACATTCTAGTGTATATCAAGAGCTTGGATGATCATATTGAACACTTAGGAAGTGTGCTTGATTCTTTGAGGAGAGAAACATTGTTTACTAACCTTATGTAAACCCCACGAAATTCATATATTTAATTAGACCATATAAGAATAAAAATAATAAATAAAGCATGAGACAAATAAAAATAAAAATAAAATGGGACAAAAACAAACTAAACAAACTAATGTATATGTATATTAATATAATGTAAAAGCATATATTAATATAATGTATAAGTGTTAATATAAAATATAATATATATATATATATATATAAAATATATTATTATTATTATATATAAACAAATGGTGTACGGAATTGGCTTCAAAAAGAAACCAATCCCACACACCTGGAAAACAAAGAAACAAGAAGAGCAATTCGAAACAGAGGGAGCTGGGCGGGAAGCAAAACCAGAAAAAGAAAAGAAGAAAAGGGAAGATGGAAAGGGGGAAGAGAGAAGGCTGTCAGCCGGAAGAGAAAGGAAAGAAAGAAAAAGGGAAGTTGTCCAGCCGAGGGAGGAAGAAAGAAAGGAAGAAAAGAAAAGAGAAGGAAAGAAAGGGGCTGCTGGCTGAGGAAGAGAGGAGAAGAAAAAAAAGAAAGGGAAAGAAGAAAAGGAAGAATGAGAAGAAAAGTAAGAAAAGAGAGGGAAAGAAAGAAGAAGGGACTGATTGGGAAAAGGAAGAAGGAGAGGATCGGCTGGAGAAGAAGAGAAAGAAGGAAAGAAAAGAGGAAGGAAGAAAGAGGAAGCTGAAACTGAAGCAGGGAAATCAGAAGCTGGAGCCAACCCAAGGGAAAGGAAATTGAAGAAGACCGAAAGCTGGAAATTGGAATAGACCGAGAATGGAGCAGAACAGAATTGAAGTAGAGTAAAAAAAATGGAAACAGAGCAGGACCGAAGCAAGCTGAAGCAACCAAGAGCAGTGGAGACTCTCGGCTAGGAAAACAGGACAGAACCGAGGGTAAAGAGAAGCAAACCGAGGCAGGGGAAATTGAGTGAAGAGAAGCAGAACCGTGAGCTGAAGGGGAGCAGGGGTCCGGTCAAAGAGAGGAGAAAGGATCGGTGGGGGGGCAGTGAAGGCTGGAACCGAGAGCTGCAGAGAGGATAAAACCGAGGACTGTAGAAAAGAAAAAAAAAAAGAGAAAGACTGGAAATTTGGAAGCCCGAAAACAGAGCAAAAATGGAGCAGAAGGTGTAGGCCTCGGTGAAGCAGGAAACGGGGGTTGAATGAGGTTGATGAGGATGATGATGGGAAGTCTAGACCGAGAGCCAGAATAAGAGGAAGGTAGCCCTGTTGCTGGAAACTGAAGAAGAAAATAAAAAGAAAAGGAAAAGAGAGAAAGAGGTAAAATACATATATGTATATATGTGTATTTAATGTACATGAATATATACGTGTGGTATATATAAGCATGCTAGTATAGTTTGAATTAGATAAAAATGGGAATGATGAGGAGTAGGCAAACATATATTTATATATATATATATATATATATATATATATATATTTGTGATATTGAATAATGGAAACTAATAATAATATATATGTGTATATATATATGTGTGAATATATATATATATATATATATAGATATTGGTGTAAATACATGTGGGTGTATATAAGATAAATGTGTATTTATGTGAATATATAAATATATATTTGGGTATATACATATAGGTGTATATAATGAATGGATATGTTAAGTATTTGTACATACAAGGATATATATACATGTGATAAGGAAAAATGAAAACAAATGATGATATATATATATATATGTGCGTATACATGTAAATGTATATAGAAAATGTGTATGATTAATATTTGTATGTACAAAATATATAAATAGCAAAGAAAACATATAAACAAGCGTGTTTACTTAGGTACGTACAATAATACGTACACACGCAGTAGTAACGAGTAGGTTACGATTTTAACGCAATTCAGACAATTTGCATGAATAAGGTGCTAAGTGTACGATTTCGGTGTAGGTGATCGTAGAAGGAATTAAGGGAGGTACTAAGAGGCGTCACCACTCGAATTCGTGAATTTCGATAGATCGAGGTAAGGGGATATAATTTAAAACGGTAATAGTTACTTTCTGAACTATGATTTAAGGAAAGCTTACAAAGACATGAAGTATGATTTTCATACATGTTTCAAAATTTATATTTCTAATCAAGAATATGCTCTATGTATTTGTGTTTTTGAATATTTCTGAATTTGACCTTTAAATAAAAGCATGTCTTCTGAAATGATCTTTCGAATAAGATGATTTTATTTTGATGTTTTCGCATATGAAAACTATAGTATGTTTTTGAGACTAAAGGCCATTTATGTTGTGTGCTAAAGCATGTGAACTTCGCCCTTGTGGCACCTGTATTTTACCCTCGTGACGCCTGTATTTCACCTTCGTGGCGCCTGTATTTCGCCCTCCTTGTGCCTGTCTTTCGCCCTCGTGGCGCCTGTATTTTGCCTTTGTGGCGCCTGTATTTCACCCTCGTGGCGCCTGAATTTCACCTTCGGGTTCTGAACGCTGTACGACTTTGATTTCGTCTACAGTCTTGCCATGGCCATAGGTTCTAAATTCCCTATACGGAGGATGACTTGGTTATTGCAGCATAAAGGTTTTGTTATTGCCGCGTGATAATTGTATGGGCCGATGTAGTCTCTATTTGAAAATTAAACTCTGTTTTCAGAATCGGGTTTTGTAGTGTGTGATTTGATATGTATTCTTGTTTGGAATTCTGAATGTATGAAAAGTTTACGTGATTTCTATTAAGTTCACGTACTTAAAGAATTACGTTTTGAATCTCGATGTTTTCGATTTTCCTTAATCTTTGAACGTCCTTTATATTAGTTTCTGAAAGTAATCTTTATACGTACTATTATGTTTTCTACAAATTTGAATTACTAGGACCGTTTTAAATACATTTTCTTACTAGGCTTTTTCCCGAAAGCTCACCTGTAAGACCCGAATTTAATTAAAATACAGAAATTAAATAAGAAAGGATGGGAAAGTATGAAGGAAGTCGGGTTAAATAAATCCCGAACACGCGTAAGGGCAAAACGGTCAAAAGATCGAAAGCCGGAGTAAATTCGATAAGGAAATTTAATTAAAAATAAGGATTTAAGAAATTTTGGTCAATAAAAGTGAAATAAATTTATTCGGGTTAAATTGATCAAGATATTAATTTATTGGAATTAATCGGGATTAATTGAAATTTTTAGTTCGAAAAAATAATCCCAAAAATAATCGAAAAATACACCGAAAAGTCACCCGGGACAATATCCCGAAAATACGGAGAAAGTATACCCGAAAAAGAGGTTAAAATTTAATAAATAAATTAAATAAAAATTAAATTAATTGAATAAGAATAAAATAATAATTTTAAGGGATATTTGGGTATTTTTAATATATTTTAATGAATAAAATAAATTGTTAAATAATAAAGAAAAAAAAAAAGAAACGAATCGCGAAAATCACGAAAATGAAAAACGAAAAGGGGGCAGCCGACCGAGGAAGGCCCGACGAGCCACCGGCGGCCGATGGTCCCAGCTGATGGTCGAAACACGTAGAGCGAAGCCCGGCGGTTCCAACAGTACCGGCGGTGCAGCTTATCGACGCCGGAATCCGGCGAAAAACGGAGGAGAAGGCCGCGGGAAAGAGGGGGTTACCGGCGGCGAACGGCGGCGAATCTGCCGGAACCAAGGCCCGATTCTGACAGCCCAGGCGACGGCGGTCCTTTCTGCACCGGTAGCAGCCGACGAAACGGCCGGAATCGCCGGCGACGGCCAAAAGAGGGAGACGGGTCCGACGGCGAAGAGGAGAACAGCCGGACCGGCGGCATTCCGGCGACGTTGAGGCGAACCGAGGCCAGATTCGAGCTGCGGACGGCCTTGCGGAGCGATTGGCGGTGGAAGCCGGCGGAGAACCGGCCGGCAAGGTGGTGAACCGGTGGTGAACCGGTCGAACCGGGGTGAACCGGCGGTCTGAACCGGTCCGAACCGGACTGAACCGGTTCAGCCAAAAAGAGAAGGAAAAAGGAAGAAAAAGGGAAAAAGAAAAAGAGGAAAAATTGGGAAAAATTTCTGTGATGCAATCGAGCTTCGGGTAAGTCGATAAGCGGTCAAATTGATCCGATTTAAATTTGAAATATATTATTTAATTAAATTTTGACCGAAAAGTTTACCCGAAAATGTAATTAATTGTGTAGCTCGACGATTGGCATCCACCGAGGGCTCGAGACAGTCTCGATTTGCGGACTAGCATGGAATCTCGGGTAAGTGATCCCTATTTACGATAATTACCTCGTTATGCGTGATATTGATTTAATTTCCGCATAAATTGAATTAAATTATGGAAATTTAGATTAATTGTCGTAAATATTAAATTTAGCTATTCGAGAATTAGAACGAGGCCCGATAAATTATTGGTGGGCCCAATGAGCCCAATAGGCCTCGATAAGGTGGGAATTAAGTGGAAAACGGGCTTAAGGCCGATTAAGGCCCATTAAGGTGCAATCGGGCCCAATAGGGGTAAATGGGCCCAGCGATTTAAATTAAGCCCAGAAAAGATTAAGTACAATTAAATCATATGTTATCTGACCCGAGGAATGTTAATACGCAGTTCCGGGCATTGGATTGGAAGCATATCGGACTGCGCGACGGGACTACATTGGAAAAGAAAAGGTCAGACTCGACAGGAAAATAAGGTAAGGGAATTCTGCGGACTGCTAGAGGTAACTTTACGCAATTTTAAATTCATATGCAGTCCTTTAAAATTTATCTGAAGGGTCTAGAGGTCGAATAATAATTTTAGTGCCCCGAATGGGCAAATTACTAAAATACCCTTGTTAAGGGTAAAATCTAAAAATTTAGGAAAATTGGGAGGAGCAAGAACAAAAGGTTCCTGCTCATTCTGGAGGTGTTTTGATGCATGCATGAGTAGGCTGGCTCACCTTGAAAGAAAATGCACAGCATTGCATACTTTCAACGTGATATTGTTTTGTGAAAACTGTTTTGAGGAAACAGAGCCGCCTACGTGTTTTTATTGACATTGACGTGCTAGAGCTCAGCTCGCACGATGTTGTCGATTTGTGTGATGCACGCATTAGTGCTAGAGCGAGAGCTCGCACTAGAGTTTTACATGCATAGGTGCTAGAGTATAACTCGCACCAGATTTCATATGCTTTTTCGTGACACGGTGTTAGAGTCTAACTCGCACCATATTTTTACGTGATTTTTGAGACAGGGTGCTGGAGTTTAACCCGCACCAGAATTTATAAGATTTTCATGTGATTTTTATACAGAGTGCTGAGCTTAGCTCGCACTAGTTTTACCGGATTTGTGGAGTACCGCTGTCTGCCCTTGGAGTCAGCCAAAAGGCCCAACAGGCTCAAGAGACCTCTTAGGTGGGGTGAGAGTGAGGGATGAGGTTGGCGGCCTTGTGGGGATGTAAAGCGGGCTCTGCCAGTTTTATTTGAGTCGATGAGAGTGCTGAGCATCGCTCGCACAGCTTTTATGAGAACATGCGATGAGCCGTGCTTGGAGCATCGGGTAGACTGTGTGTCACCGATTTAATAGGCTCGCACGTGCGATTTGAGACATGGCATGAGTATTGAGAAACAAACCTCTGTGGGAAGCAGGCCAATTGGGCTGGAGTACCTAGAGATATTATATGGGTTCACGGAGTACGATGTACCGTGCAAGTAGCATGGAGTACGATGTACCGTGTGGTATCTTCGGATACGGCATCTCCGGATGCAGCATCTTCGGATGCCGGGGATCGGATAAGACTGACGGGATGGATTGACCCACCTCCTGGGCTGTTCCCGATCATGGTGAGAACCCGCACACTAGGATCCGTGTAGCTGAGGAACTCACGAGGACAAATGTGGCCATAGTCCTAGTTATTTGCCTATATACAGACGTTGCCTAGTCTCGTATGTTGATGATTTTTACGATGATTTAAACTGGGTTTTAAAACTAAATTGCATGATGGTATTTCCATGCTTTTCGAAACCCACGTGTGATGTAAACCGTTTTCATGGTTTTGTGTGAGTCAGGATCACCCGCAGGAGGGGTCGAGTCCTGACTTTATTGTGAAAATTTTAATTGAGAAAGAAATGATTTGTAATAATTGCATGTTGATTTTCCGTGCAAATATGTTTTACATAACATCATAATTCATAGCATCTATTTTAAAATGTGTGGAGAAAGGGTGGTTTATGCATGGCACCACGTTCATGTAGGTAGTATGGTTACCTACTTGTTCGTAGGATTGCCTTACTGAGCTTGATGTGCTCACCCCTTTCATTTTCTCCCACAGATAATCTCCAGTTGAAGTTGCGGCGACTCAGTACTGCATTCTGGATATCCGCTGCTGCCCATCAACATAAGGTATATATACACTTGTACATATTGTATCTACATAAGCATAGCACAGTAACATGTTTGTAAGTAACTTTAGGGGATGTATAAATAATGTAAATAATTATAAACGACTGGAGAATAAATAAGTTAGATGGTAATTGAATGGTGGGACTGGCATTGACGCACAGCCCAATTATTAGTGGAGTGTGGTCACGATTCGAGGACAGGTAAGAATATTAAGTAAATAATAAAAAGCGAAAAATTAACTCTGATTTTTGGGTAGTTTGGGTCGTGACATCACCCCTCTACCTCTCAGACTATTTGCAGTGATCTGTAGGTGCTACTCGCCGCGTATACGACGTAGGCTGGTGGGAAGAGCTACCCTAGGCTACTTTTTGTACATGCAGAAAGGTATACATTTACATTCCTGTACCGGACATATTTGTACGCACAGACACATATATTGGGAATATTTTGTTGGGATGTAATTTGTAAGGAAAACGATATAAACAATATTATTTTGGGATTATATTTTGAGATGACTAGTATTAAATCGAAATAGATGTATTGAGTTGTAATTGTAGATTTGGAAAGTATGCTTAGTAGTTGTGGATATCTAGGACTGTTGGAAAGCATGCTTGGTAGTTGTGGATATCTAGGATTGTCGAAAGCAATTGATTTGTAGGTGGGTAGGCTCATATATAAGCCGTTATGCGGCCGAAATTTCTATCGGCCATATAAGTCAAAGTATGAAAATTAAATATAATTACGGATAAGGAATTAGGAAAAATGTTTTGACATTGCACAGAAATGCAACCTAAGTGAATAAGCGAATAAGTGGGTAAAGTAAGTTCAAAAAAAACATCCCCCAATTTTTAAGGGTCGTTACAGTTTAAGTGGTATCAGAGCGAAGGTTGTCTAGTACTGTCAGTGTCGAAAATAAAAATTAAATTACATCTCAATGTCTGTGCTTGTCTAATTGTAGGAAATGTACACCTAATAACTTTAAGGTTAGATCTTTGGAATTACGCGCAGGTATTAGATCACTGCATGATGAGTGGAAGACGCGGACGTCCTCTGAGGCAGGCTTAGCCACCTCCACCTCCTCCGCCGGAGGCGGAGAGTCCTGGTACTCATATGGCTCAGTTTGAGCAACGATTGGAGCAGCACCTCGAGCAAGGTTTGGAGTCGATAGCCTCCATGGTTGCCCAACACTTAGGGGCAAACGTATCTGATTTAGCTGGCATGGCACCAGTTCCTACTCCGGTGCAGACTCCTCCACAAGCACCACCACCTCCTCCTCCACAAGTTCCTGCAGTACCTATGGCACCTCAGCCTCCTGTATAGGCCTTGAGGGAGGAGAGGGATGTCGATAGGATGAGGGATTTCCTGAAGATGAGGCCTCAAGCATTTAAGAGAATTAAGAATCCAATAGAGGCTGAAGAGTGGTTGGTGAACCTTGGGAAGATCTTCGATTTTCTGGGGTGTTCTGATGTTGAGAAGGTCTCTATGGCCACTTACATGCTGCAGGGCCAAGCAGAGTACTGGTGGGGATCCACCAAGGTCTTTCTGACTGCTCAGCATCCGGTGATTACTTGGGATGCTTTCTCCACAGCCTTTAGGAAGCAGTAAGTTCCACTAGCTGCCCAGCAGAAGTTAAGGATAGACTTTCTGAATTTGGTACAAGGCAATATAACTGTGGATGAGTACGAAAGTAAGTTCACTATGCTGATGAGGTATGATCCGGAGACGTTCCAGAATGAAGAGCATCGGACAGAGAGGTTCTTATCAGGGTTAAGGTCAACTATCAGAGATCGTCTTTTGGGGCTATGGATTACGGAATTTCAGGATGCCCTGGGTAGAGCACAGATGGTCGAGAGGGGCCTTAATGTCACCCAGACGGAGTATGGTTTTAAAGGAAAGACCAGAGATGATAGTATGCAGATGGAGTTGGTGAGATAGGATTTTTGGAGGGGCCAGCCTAAGAGGCAGAGGACAGATGAGTCTCGGGCTAGGATTGATAGGCCCACGGCTCCTATATCTACCCCACAGACTACCAAAGGCTTCCAGCAGTACGAGAGATTGTGCACTAGTTGTGGTAATTTCCATAGTGGTGCATGTCACTGGTCCTCAGGGAGCTGTTTTAGGTGTGGACAGAGGGGACATCGGATTAAAGATTGCCCATTGAATAAGTTTCCACAGCCCCAGAGCTACCACGACAACCTGAGAGGCAAGCTCCCCAGAGACAAGTCCCACAGAGACGGGCTACCGCAGCAGATAAGGGTAAGAAACCTGTCACTCATTGGAGGGTCTTTGCTTTGGATACAGAGACTACTGATGCCTCCGCTGAGACCATTCAGGGTAAGCTTTTAATTTGCAATCATGAGGCACGTGTATTGTTTGATTCAGGTTCCACACACTCTTTCATATCACCCCATTTCACACGTAAATTGCATGTTAAGCCTGAATCTCTAGATTTTACGTTACACGTTAGTACACCCATGTATGAATTACAGAAAACTGATATGGTGTGTAAGAATTATGAAATCAAGGTAGGAGATAGGATCATATTAGCAGATCTAATCTGGTTAAGCATGTATGGCTTTGATGTAATTTTGGGTATGGATTGGCTAGCCATCAACCGTGTAAGTTTAGACTGTCACTCTAAGATTGTGACCTTCTCTTTACCTAGTAAGTTTGATGTATGCTTTGCAGTTAAGGAATAAATTTTACGATTTTGTCTATGATGAAAATTCTTGGTGAACATATTAATGTGAAGGTTATGTTGCATTCATCCTCGATACTAGTCGAAAATATCCAAGTATTCAGGACATACCAGTGGTATGCGAGTTCCTGGATGTATTTTCCTAGTGAACTACCGGGATTACATCAAGAGAAAGAACTAGAGTTCACATGGATTTGGCTCCAAATGTGCAGCCTATCTCGAAGTCTCTCTACCGGATGGACTTTGTAGATCTTAAGGAATAAAGAAAAAGGATTTGCAAGAACTGTTAGATAAAGGAAGTTCAGAAACTCATAGGGGATTTTTGGACCGAGTGACCCACTTTGGAGTGTACTGGTGTTAAATTTTAAGGAGACTCGGAGTCTCTTGGGTTACAGTGTATTAAGAATGGGTGTAAGTATGATTTTTCCAAACAAAGGTTACATGTTAATGGGAAGGATTCAAACTATTATGAAAATTTAGAGTTTGAGATATAAGGAAACTTTGGAATATGGATTACGTATTGAATCTAAGGATTGTAATTTCTATATTTTTATGTTTTGAATGTGAGACTTAATTGGAATAAGGAAGGAATTTTGCTATAGTTGATGTACCATGATTTACGGAAGGTGTATTGGTGGGTTGGTATGAAAAGAGATGTAGCTGAGTTTGTGGCCAAGTATTTGATTTGCCAACAGATTAAGATCGAACACCAAAAACCAACGGGGTTACTTAAGTTTCTTCCAGTGCCTACTTGAAAATGGGTGCACATTACTATGGATTTCATAATGGGATTACCAAGTACCCGAAAGGGGCATGATACAATCTGGGTGATCGTAGATAGATGGACTCGAATGAATTTGGAGGACCAAATTCTTTTAAGGTGGGGAGAATGTAAACCCCACGAAATTTCTATATTTAATTAGACCATATAAGAATAAAAATAATAAATAAAGCATGAGACAAATAAAAATAAAAATAAAATGGGACAAAAACAAACTAAACAAACAACTAATGTATATGTATATTAATATAATGTAAAAGCATATATTAATATAATGTATAAGTGTTAATATAAAATATAATATATATATATATATAAAATATATTATTATTATATATAAACAAATGGTGTACGGAATTGGCTTCAAAAAGAAGCCAATCTCTCACACCTGGAAAAGAAAGAAACAAGAAGAGCAATTCGAAACAGAGGGAGCTGGGCGGGAAGCAAAACCAGAAAAAGAAAAAAAGAAAAGGGAAGAAGGAAAGGGGGAAGAGAGAAGGATGTCGGCCGGAGGAGAAAGGAAAGAAAGAAAAAGGGAAGCTGTCCAGCCGAGGAAGGAAGAAAGAAAGGAAGAAAAGAAAAGAAAAGAGAAGGAAAGAAAGGGGTTGCTGGCCGAGGAAGAGAGGAGAAGAAAAAAAAGGAAAGGGAAAGGAAAAGAGGAAGAATGAGAAGAAAATAAAGAAAAGAGAGGGAAAGAGAGAAGAAGGGACTGATCGGGAAAAGGAAGAAGGAGAGGATCTGCTGGAGAAGAAGAGAAAGAAGGAAAGAAAAGAGGAAAGAAGAAAGAGGAAGTTGAAACTGATGCAGGGAAATCGGGAGCTGGAACCAACCCGAGGGAAAGGAAATTGAAGAAGACCGAAAGCTGGAAATTGGAATAGACCAAGAATGGAGCAGAACAGAATTGAAGCAGAGTAAAAAAAAAACGAAAGCAGAGCAGGACCGAAGTAAGCTGAAGCAACCAAGGGCAATGGAGACTCTCGACCAGGAAGACAAGACAGAACCGAGGGTGAAGAGAAGCAAACTGAGGCAGGGGAAATTGAGTGAAGAGAAGCAGAACCGTGAGCTGAAGGGAAACGGGGGTCCGGTGAAAGAGAGGAGAAAGGATCGGTGGGGGGCAGTGAAGGCTGAAACCGAGAGCTGCAGAGAGGAGAAAACTGAGGACTATAGAAAAGAAAAAAAAGAGAGAGAAAGATTGGAAATTTGGAAGCCCGAAAATAGAGCAAAATTGGAGCAGAAGGTGTAGGCCTCGGTGAAGCAGGAAACGGGGGTTGAATGAGGTTGATGAGGATGATGATGGGAAGTCTAGACCGAGAGCTAGAATAAGTGGAAGGTAGCCCTGTTGCTGGAAACTGAAGAAGAAAATAAAAAGAAAAGGAAAAGAGAGAAAGAGGTAAAATACATATATGTATATATGTGTATTTAATGTACATGAATATATATGTGTGGTATATATAAGCATGCTAGTATAGTTTGAATTAGATAAAAATGGGAATGATGAGGAGTAGGCAAACATATATATATTTGTGATATTGAAACTAATAATAATATATATGTATATATATATATATATTGGTGTATATACATGTGGGTATATATAAGATAAATGTGTATTTATGTGAATATATATATATATATATATTTGGGTATATACATATAGGTGTATATAATGAATGGATATGTTAAGTATATGTACATACAAGGATATATACATGTGATAAGGAAAAATGAAAACAAATGATGATATATATATATATATATATGTGCATATACATGTAAATGTATATAGAAAATGTGTATGATTAATATTTGTATGTACAAAATATATAAATAGCAAAGAAAATATATAAACGTGTGTGTTGACTTAGGTACGTACAATAATACGTACACACGCAATAGTAACGAATAGGTTACGATTTTAACGCAATTTGGACAATTTGCATGAATAGAGTGCTAAGTGTACGATATCGGTGTAGGTGATCGTAGAAGGAATTAAGGGAGGTACTAAGAGGCATCACCACTCGAATTCGTGAATTTCGATAGATCGAGGTAAGGGGATATAATTTAAAACGGTAATAGTTACTTTCTGAACTATGATTTAAGGAAAGCTTACAAAGACATGAATTATGATGTTCATGCATGTTTCTAAATTTATATTTCTGATCAAGAATATGCTCTCTGTATTTGTGTTTTTGAATAATTGCATATTTTTGAATTTGACTTCTAAATAAGAGCATGTCTTCTGAAATGATCTTTCGAATAAAATGATTTTATTTCGATGTTTTCGCATATGAAAACTATAGTATGTTTTTTAGACTAAAGGCCATTTATGTTGTGTGCTAAAGCATGTGAACTTCGCCCTCGTGGCGCCTGTATTTCACCTTCGTGGCACCTGTATTTCGCCTTCATGGCGTCTGTACTTCGCTCTCGTGGCGCCTGAATTTCACCTTCGGGTTTTGAACGCTGTACGACTTTGATTTCGTCTACAGCCTTGCCATGGCCATAGGTTCCGAATTCCCTCTACGGAGGATGACTTGGTTATTGCAGCATAATGGTTTTGTTATTGCCGCGTGATAATTATATGGGCCGATGTAGTCTCTATTTGAAAATTAAACTCTGTTTTCAGAATCGGGTTTTGTAGTATGTGATTTGACATGTATTCTTGTTTGGAATTCTGAATGTATGAAAAGTTTACGTGATTTCTGTTAAGTTCACGTACTTAAAGAATTACGTTTTGAATCACGATGTTTCCGATTTTCCTTAATCTTTGAACGTCCTTTATATTAGTTTCAGAAAGTAATCTTTATACGTACTATTATGTTTTCTACATATTTGAATTCCTAGGACCGTTTTAAATACATTTTCTTACTGGACTTTTTCCCGAAAGCTCACCCCTCTACCTCTCAGACTATTTGCAGTGATTTATCGGTGCTACTCGCCGCATACACGACGTAGGCTGGTGGGAAGAGCTACCCTATGCTACTTTTTGTACACGCAGAAAGGTATACATTTACATTCCTGTACCGGACATATTTGTACGCACAGACACATATATTGGGAATATTTTGTTGGGATGTAATTTGTAAGGAAAACGATGTAAACAATATTATTTTGGGATTATATTTTGAGATGACTAGTATTAAAACGAAATAGATGTATTGAGTTGTAATGGTAGATTTGGAAAGTATGCTTGGTAGTTGTGGATATCTAGGACTGTTGGAAAGCATGCTTGGTAGTTGTGGATATCTAGGATTGTCGAAAGCAATTGATTTGTAGGTGGGTAGGCTCATATATAAGCCGTTATGCTGTCGAAATTTCTATCGGCCATATAGGTCAAAGTATGAAAATTAAATATAATTACGGATATGGAATTAGGAAAAATGTTTTGACACTGCACAGGAATGCAACCTAAGTGAATAAGGGAATAAGTGGGTAAAGTAAGTTCAAAAAAAAAATCCCCCAATTTTCAAGGTTCAAGGGTCGTTACACCTTAAAAAATTGTTTTTTTTATACAGATTAGATTGTATTCATCGGTTATATAGTTTCTTTTAAAGGATTATTAGTTGATCAATACAAGGTTAAGGTTATCAGAAATAGGCCAACATCTAGGAGTGTTTCTAAGGTGAGAAGTTTCCATGGTTTAGCTGGTTTCTATAGTTGGTTTATTAAGGATTTAG
Source organism: Firmiana major (assembly GCA_033439115.1). NCBI lineage: Eukaryota > Viridiplantae > Streptophyta > Magnoliopsida > Malvales > Malvaceae > Firmiana > Firmiana major. Next base: position 8,858,965 of record CM065912.1, read on the forward strand.
CACCCTAGCCCTACCCTAACTGAGATTGTGGGGATAAAAAAGTGTTAGTTTTAAGTGGGGCAGTGAGCAAGAGAGAGCTTTTAGCTTGGTTAAAGAAAAATTGAGTTATTCACCATTACTTACTTTTCTCGACTTTTATAAAACTTTCAAAATTGAATGTGATGCTTCAATATTGGCATAGGGGTTGTTTTAATCAGGAAAGGCAACATATTGCATTCTTAAAGGTTGTTTTTGATCCTAGGGATTGGGTTTAGATTCATATGCATAAAGAAAAATTCCTTGCATTTAGGCGATCTAAGTTGTATCCACGAGAATATGGACCACTCTAAATGCTTTCAAGGATTAATGATAATGTTTACAAAAGGGAAATGATAAGCATCAAGATCAAGAAGTTAAAGATAGCACGAGCATGACTTCAGATGATCCATTGAGCATCCATGGAGGTCTCATGACAAGAGCTAAAGTTAAAAGATTGAGAGAGGCTTTGATTGGACTTATTGAAGAACGTTGGACTTCGAGTCAAAGTTTGGTTAACATCATACAAGTGCAAGATCAGCTTAATTAAGAAGTATGGGTCGAATGCTCCATGGGCCGAATGACTACTAGGCTAAGATCACTTTTGGGCCGACTAGCATACTTAGATTGGGTTGGACTGTATCTTAGGCTGGTTACACACACTATCCAAGTCGCATGCTTATATTTATATTATGTGGGTTGAACATTGTATTAAACCCTACATCGTTATTGTTGATTTTTGAGGTTCCTATCTTGTTGTAAATAACTTAATGTTATAATATTTTATCTTTTTATTATTATTTTAGGGTTTTATTTGTGAAGATTTTAGGATATTCTTATTCTAGGGGATTATAGCTTGTTCTTATTTTCATGGTTTCTTTTAGTTATAAATAGGCATGTAACCTTTTGGGGAAAACAAAAGACATTGATATGAGTTTTTATTAAGAAACTTTTCTCTGTTGTTCTTCAAAGAACTTTTCATAACTTATCAAGAATTTTTTTCTTATAGTGTTCAACAATCTTCACTTATCACTATTCTTCTTAACTCTTTCTTGAGTGTGGCGTCAAAAATATACTTTTGGTTCTTTGTTTTCGTGTAAACTTTATGTCAAGGTTTTTCTAATACCTTTGGTTCTTCATTTCGAGTAAACTTTGGGTCAAAGTTTCTTCTTCTTTGTTCTTGTGAAATCGATTTAAAGCTTTCCTAGGGTTAAATACCTGTGATATGATCATGGGTCTCACTGTTATCTTCGAGGTTTGCATCAACCACACATTGGAAGCTTCAGAGAGTAGATGTGTAAATAAATCATACAGTCGACGAATAGTTCGTGAACCCATTCAGTTTTTGTTCATTTATTAAGCTTAACAAACAATCATAAACAACATTTTAATGTTCAATTATCAAACCAACCGAGCATGAACAGATGTGTGGTTCATTCATTTATATTCGCGAACAAACTCGTTAATGTTCGTTTAAAACTCGTTCATTTAAAGTATCATTTAGTATTCGTTTATTTTTCATTTGTTATCTATTAAAATACTAAAATTACTTATTTACACTAACTTTAGCATAAAGATTCAATATCTAATTCCTAAATATATTTATACAATACAACTTTTTTGGCTTAAAAAATTAATAAAACAAATAATAAAATAATCGTAAAATTCAATTAGTTAATTATGTTTGAGAGAATAAATTTTTAAATTTTAAACATTAGGCACTAAAAATAAATTAATAAAAATTTTATAATAAGTTAATATACAACTGATCAATTACATAATTGTTACTATAGTGTATGTATATGATACAACTTGAACTTAAAATTGTAATTATCAATTTTAATAAACTATTGTTGACTCAAAAAATTAATGAAACATAATCATAAAATAATTATGAAATTAAATTAGTTAATTATGTTTGAGATAATAAGCTTTTAATATTTAATATTAAATTTGTATTACTGATTGTATAGTGTTCACGCACATTTTCATAAACATGTGTTCATAAACATAATTGTTTAATGATTTATGAACATTTATTCGCGAATTTGTTCGTTTATATATTTATGAGCTTTATAGACATCTAATTTTGTCTGAACAATTTTTTAATAAAAATTAAAATATAAAAAAATAAAAAAGATAAAAAATAAAAAATTAATAAATTAATAAATAAGAAAACAAATCAACTTTGGTCTAACCTTAAAACCCTTCCACGCACCATGCAAACCCTAAAATCCTAATCATACCCTCAAAACCCCAAATTAAACTCCACATTTAAAATCGTGCAACCCCACCAAGCTCACATCTTGCAAGAGTTGACTAAGGAGCCAAAATGGAAAGGAAATAAATATGCCAAAGGGATAGAAAATAAAATCAGTAAACTATTCAGTGGGATCCCAAGAACGTTGCCATGATTACAGGACTTAAATGGAGTAAATTTATTTTCTTTCCTCGAGTTAGAGCTCGGGAAAGGCCTATAGAAAGGCAAAACACACATATACACAAGGGCTTCCATACCAACAGAGAACACCCATATCCTCTGGCCGCTGCGTCTTCTTTCCAAAACCTTAATTTGGATTTGCTGCTCCCTGCATCCCGAATAACAGCTTCCTGCACCATTTCAGCTTGCTGTTTCCCATTCCTTGAAGCAGCACGAGTGTTCCTCATATCATCCTTTTGCGCTGTCCATTCCCTGGCGTTGCCTTGCTCTTGTACTACAGTCCTGCTTGCACCGTTCCTTTGATACTGGCCTGTCTACCTTATTCCTATAGCATCCTGATACTACGGACTCCTGGTGCACCGCTACCGTCTCTGCTGTTCTGCTTTGCTGTCCATATCCTTCACTGCTGTCTGTCGTCCGTTCCACCGCTGTCCTGCTATCGCACCCTGTTCTGCGTCACTCCGCTGCTACCCCACTGCACTGTACTGTGCCGTCACCTCCTCCTGCACTGCTTTCTCACTTCAGGATCACTGCCACACATTGCAGAAGTCGCACTCTGCTCTACACCATCTCTCCTTTTCCTGCTGTGCTTGCTGGTCGCGCTTGGAAGAAAACTGCATCCCTGCTGTTGTGTTGGTGGAAAAGCGAAGTAGAAACGTGAGCTTGGAGTCGAGCACTGCGACGTGAAACAGAGGAGAAGGAGAGAAGATAGAGAAGATAAAGGAGAGAAAGTGGTTTAGCTCAACCCCACTGTAAGTATATTTTTTTTATCTATACTTATATTAGTTATATATTTTATAGGATTAAAATTAAGATAAAATTAACTTAACGATTTGGAGATTAAATTAAAGTAAAATTAAAATTAGAATAACGAGATAATTAAATTTTGAATTTGTAAATTAAATTAAATAGAAGTTTGAATTAAATTGGGAGATTATTAAATAGGATATAAATTAATAAATAGTTTTTGTTATAAAAAAATCATTACTTATAGTCTTAAAAAAATCCTTAATAATTATATGAATCATTAAATAAAGTTTTGGATAAATCAAGATTCGATTGATGATGAAAGTCTAAGAGAATTGCAAGCGCGCAATGATATTCAAAATTCCCAGATGTTAAGAATTTTCTATATTTGATCAGTGTTGAAGGATATAGAAAGTTTCTTATCAAGAATTTCTATTTATGCAAAATAAAATATTATTAAAATAAAAAATAAGTAAATATGGATATTTTTTTTGAAATAAGTAAATATGAATATTAAACATAAAATAATAAATAATAAATAAATTTTGAAATAATATGGAATCCAACCTCCTAATTTTGTGAGCAGACGAAATTTAAGAAATTTATAGGTAAAGAATTATCTTTTCTGAATTTAATTAGAGCCTAGAGAAATTTAAAAAGAGATTATTTCAAGGTTAAAGATTTCTGACATGTTTTTAAAATTTAAATAAAATTAAAATATATTAAAATATTAAGAATAATTCGACAACTGAGTTTTTCATGAGAACGAGCGAGTTCCATAAATACTCTTGAGATGATAAAATTATTAAGTGTCCAATCAAAGCCTTGAAGAACACTAAAATAAATTTTCAATATTTAAATATTTAAATAAAATTAAACAAATTTTAAAGAACAAAAAAATATTTAGACTAAGGTTGTTTTTAGAACAATTTGTGATTATGACACCATCTTAAGATGGACGTTGTAAGGGTGTTAATCCTTCTTCACACATAATCTTACTTTCGAATCTATAACTTTGACATGTAAACCAATCCTTATCTATATATTGAATAGGTAACCAATTACATCTAAGTTGAAATAATTGGTAGGGAACTCATAATTTTGTGTCTAGCTATTAAGTTTTCCAAAACTTAATACGTTATAACAAGCTTGTTTGCAAAAATTTCATGAACAATCCTGTGGAATAAAACGAACTGAGCTCGAACGTGAATACCAAAGTTCTTAACAAACACAAACCAAACATGAAAGGTATAAAAAAAAAATAAACGAATTGACAAATAAATCATTTCTTTTAGTCGTGTTCGATTTGTTTGTGACCCTTTCAGAGAGATGGTTTGAGAAAATGGTTGCTGAGAACCTCAAAATAGTAGATAAAAGGCAAAAGCCTATAGCTTACGGTCGTCTGGTTCCATCATTACAGGTAAGCTTTTAATTAATGATTTTGAAACTTTTATACTAATTGAGTTTGGCTCTATGCACTTGCTCATATCACCTCTGTTGATAGGAAGTTAAGAATTAGAGCTTGAACTTTAAGGATATCTACTGCATGTCAGCACTTCTAAAGGAATTTTATATGACGGACTTGGTGTATAAGGCGTGTAAAATGACGGTGGGAGATAAAGACTCTTCAAATTCCCCGTTAGGACAAGACAAATTTATGTGAAAAGTTGGGATTTTGTGAGATAAGATACTCAAGATCGTTTTATCGTGGAATGTATGTTTGCAATATGGTACATCTGATGTGTGGATTAATCGAATATTTGAACTTTGAGGAATTTGGATGAAATACGATAAGAGAAGCATCCTGTCGTATTTTAGATAACTTTAATCAATTAGGATGACGAATTTTTCTAAAGTAGGGAGGAAGTGACAACTGAGAATTTCCCATTCTTGGAAAGTAATTTATTGTGTTATTGGAAGCATTTTAATTGTTGAGAATTATTGAGGATTATGCAAATGGTGAATTAAGTATAAGAATTAAGAGAATTTAGATTTCTGAGAATAAAGAGAAATTATAAATTATGATATTTAAGTTTGACAATTATGAGAATTAATCTTGGAAAATAATTCATTTGAATTACTTGGATTTACAGAAATTAAGTGAAATAATGTGATTATTATGATTTTATAGTTAGACATTGGTAGTGAGTTAATTATATTAAAGTTATGAAAATTTAATCGATTTACGAAAATTAGATTAAAGTTATGAAAATCTAATTGAAGAATGAGCAATCTGTTTTCATTTGATTATAACTTTTGATAGAGGAATCCAAAAGATATACCATAAAATTTTTTGAAATGCTAACTTAAGTATTTTCAAATCTATATGGCTTGGATTCTAGTTCAGTATGGATCAATATTAGAAAATTGTTAAAATTGCACCAAGTGAAGGGATATCGCTACCAGACCAATTTGCAAAGAGTTGAGTATAACTCTTGGTAGGAAACTTAAATTAATGTGATTCAAAATATATAGGAAAGCTAACTCAGAAAACTTTCCAACTATATATAGCACACTTTAATTCATTGTGGATCAATACCAGTAAATTTTTGAAGTTTCGTTATGTGTAGGAATTTCAAACAATGAACATTCGGTAAAGAATCGTAACTTTTGGTAGGAAATTCTGACTTAGGTGATTCAAATTTTGTTGAAAATTTAACTCAAATATCTTTCTAAACCATATATGGCATATGATTTGATTCATTGTGGATTAATACTAATGAATTTTGGAAGTGATCCTATGTGTGGGATAACTTGCCGGCAAACCAATGAAAAAGAATTGTGTAACTTTTGGTAGAAAACTTCAATTGAAATAATTCAAATTTTGTTGGAAAGTTAACTCGAATATCTTTCAAATTATATATGGCAAGTCTCTTAATTCCTTGTGAATTAATACATAAAATTATTTCAAGTATTATCATTGTGGAGTTAATTGGAAAATTAAGATTAAATTGCATGATGTTTATGAAGTTTGGGCCATGGTGTGATTAAAAGAAATTCGTAAGGGCTTAAAGTGCAACAATATCAAATGGTCATGGCAAAAGGTGAAAGTACAAGAGAATGTGCATTAGAGGGGTTAACTATTTTCCCCAAAATGTGGACCCATTCTGCACATGTGGATTGGGTGGAAGACCACCAACTTCTTAGCCATGCCCACTAGAAAGGGAGAAAAATAGAGGGGGAAAAAAAGAAAGAAATATGAAACTTTATTTTTCCTATCTTATGATGCTTATGAGAAGTAAATTACAACTCAATGTAACGTTTTATAGGCCCGTAGACGATTAAAGCACTCGATTCTAACGTGAAGCTCGATGACACGTAAATCGAGATAAGATCTTAGACTCGAGAATTTCTTAAAAATGTCATGTTCATGCATGGATTGATGTGTAGAAGGGAAAACTAAGTGATTGAAAATGCAAAAGTTAGTTAAACTCGGGTTTTAAATTAAATCGAGAAAACATACCTAATAAGGGAAATAAATGCGTATAAAATTCTAGAAATTTGTGAAAATTATTCTGAGGCCATAGAAAATTAGTATAAGCTGAAATTGACATGGGAAATAAAAATCATGAAGAAATATTGAGATTTAGGGGTTTAAATAAATTTTTAAAGCTAACCGAAAGCTTATTTCTATTTTGCTTGGTATTGGCCAAATCGCGCAAAATGAGCTCTTTCGTGAATTTTTTCTTAAACAAGTGACCTCCAAATTTTTATGGGACATACTATAGACATATTATAACAATTTAGAAGTGAAATTTTGAAGAAAATTAATCAGAATTAATTTTAGGAAATTTTCTAAAACAGAATACTCATTTCCCCTGCACTTAACAAGCTGTCAGCCAATGGAAATCAACCAATTTGATGACCTTCTAGATGTTTTTTGATTCTGATATTTTCTAGTCTAAAATTCAACTGGATAAGCTTCATAAAAAGTTAAAAACCATCCCGAAATGAACAGAAACCCGAGAGTTCTCTCTCCCCCATCCTTGCCGCAAGCGTTACCTTTGCTCCTGACTAGCGTGAATTTTTTGGCCACCTTCCGGCCATTTTCAGGTGACGGTCCCTTCATATGAAATATTCCTCTTCCTCCCCTATACCATATAAAAATAATTCAAACCTAAACAAAGTCATTTACCCCCTGAAAAGTTAGAGAGATGAACAGGATAGAAAACTGTCATGTTCCGAGGTAAGCAAAAATTCAAGTTTTGGATGAATTTGATGAGGTTCTTGGATGATTCTGAACACTTCTAAGCTCCATACATGTTGTGTTACAGCTGAGTGGCAATTTGGAGACCTAAAACGGAAGTCAAACTTGGTCAAAGGAGTGAAGAAGTTGAGGTATAGTGATGACTATGAGATAGGTTGTTATTTAGTGATTATGGATGATTTTTAGTTAAAGGAAATTTGATGAATTAATTTATATGATTGAGTTTAATTACTTCCATTATGATTTAGCTGCTGGAATGATGAAGATGGATGTAATTAAAATGAATTTATAGTTAAAATTATACTGTAAAGGTTCGGTTTAGTGTTTAACTAGGTGAATTATCGAAATAATGCAAGAATCAGTACTTTAAGGTCTTGTATGAAGTGGAATAAGTTGCTGGAATGTAAGACATGATGTAGAGGTACTGAAAATAAATTTAAAGGTGTCGAACATGTTAAGAAAGCTTAAAACTAAGGCTTAAACCGATAAAATCGAGCAAAACGAGCAAAGTAGCGAAAAGTCAACTTTTGGTCAATATTTTGATGTAATCACATATTAAATATATTAACATGAATTTGAGCTATATGTGATGAGATAACTTGGTATGTGACAGCTCAGGTTATCAGCACGCATTTTGAGGCGAGCTCAAAAATCGAGGAACGTGTATTACCTCCAACGTTAAGAGGTAAGAGTTATAATTTAGAATACCATTACTACTCCTCAACCTTACAAAATGTTTATGTGGATAGTTAGTTAAGTTTCCATGAAAAAGGGCTTTCTCAAAAGTTGAAAATAGTACTATTCACTCAAAATCGGAATAAACTTATCCAAGCTTTTCAAAATGACTTTTATTGCATGAGATACAGTTTAGTATATATGTTTATGTATATAAAAGTGATTTTCCCTTATGAAATGAAAGCATAGTATGTTTTCCATGAGTTTACGGGTTAAAGTCTTGGGAATGTTTTACGAAACTATGTTTTCATTATATGGGTTACATATATACCCCAGAAATGTTTATGAAAAACATGCTTAATGTTATAAGACTATGGCACGAAGTATTGATGTTATGAGGTCAGAGTGATTTGGGGTCGATCTTGTACATTGAGAAAAGGGTACAAAAACGATCAATGGTCTTCATAGCCGACGGTCAGGGAACGGGCAGGACTCTGACGAGATGAGATGACTTGTGGTACCATGTAACCATTTAAAGTTCGTGCGTTGAGACTGCTTAGGGACTGCGAGTCCTTTGCAGACACGTAATGAGTCACCCCACCATAGCCCCGTACCACACAGTCCAGTAGGGCACTGTACGACCCTGATCCAATCTTACAGTTTCCTGTACTATGGCCATATGTACCAGTTATGTTAATGATGTCCTTCGAGACCAGTTATGATGAATCCATGTCTCCAAGAGAAACGAAATATGTTTTCGCATATTTCATGCTACCTTATGTGTTATTTGCTTTTTAGCACATGTTTTTTTTCTATGATGTGATTTTAAAGGTAGCTTATGAGTTATGTTTTATGAAATGTGCATATGATAGTACGATTTCACTTTCAAAGTGATAAGCATGTTATGATATGCATGATTGAGTTTTGAGATGCTTTTCATTTGTTTACACTACATGATATGCATACTATATATGAGTTTTACCAAAAAGATGCATGATGTGTAAACTTATGATTTAAGCATGTTTTTACTACTTTTATGAATTCAAGCATCTCTACTCCAGTACATGTTTATGCTGATTTGTAAAACCATGTGTTTTACTTGTTTTAAGTATTAAGGTTACTTTAAATGTATCTCTTACTGAGCCTGAAAAGCTCACCCCCTTCCTTTCCATCTTCCAGATTATCTACAGTGATTTTACTGCACTCACGCGCTAGAGGTCATGGACGAGGCAGTCCGACCTTTCGTCAGATCATTTGTAGTGACGAGGTATAGCTTTACTTTTGTTCTAGACATGAAGTACAGCATAGACACTAATATATATTACAGTCGGGATGTAATAGTTGTAAAGGATTATATTTATGTACAGAGTTCTTATTACGCATAATAAATATATGTTGTGGATGTTATGAGATCCTAGAATAGAATTGAAAATGGTGTTACGGATGTGAATTGAAAATTATAAACTGCGTTTTAAACTCTGCAGGTTGGGTTAAGTCAAAATGCAGTCGTTATGCTGCCAAATTTTTATAAAATGATAAAAGTTAAGAAACTGACATAGACAGGAATACACCTCAGTTAAATAGATTAAAAAGTTTTAAAATTGTCCATTTTCTGCATTTTCGGGCGTGACAAGAAAGAAAAAGGGAAAGAAAAGAGAAAGATGAGAGTGCTGACCAAAGAAGAGAAAGAAGAAAAGAAAAAAAAAGATGAGAAGAGAGGCTTTGTTTAATTTGATGGTTGATAAATACCTAGGGCTTTCTATTGATAAATTTTACAGTGAGATGTTAACAAATAATATAGGGAAATATTCTCTTCAATGAAAGTGATATTTGTAATAGACTTGAAAAATAATTTTTTGTATTAATATACAAGGAATTATGGAATAGGTTATATATCGTTAGAAATCTTCTCAAGTCTAGTTTCTAAACATTAAACAAATCTTAATTCCAAGTTTCCTAGGAAAAGATATGTAATTTTTACTAGGTCTATATGTTGTCAGCAATAAGTGTGAATTGCGAAGTTTATTTCTATTAATATACAAGGAATTATCAAATGGGTCATATTGGTTAGAAAGCATGTCAAGTCTAGTTTCTAACACACTAAACGGATCTTAATTTCGAGTTTCCTTGGAAAAGATATGTATTTTTATTAAAAGGTGTACATACTATCTGACAACAACAGTTGACATGAATTATGAATTTATTCCTATTAATATACAAGGAATTTATGCTAGAGTATATGGTTAGAAAGCTTGTGAAGTCAGTTTCTAAAGCACTAAACGGATCTTTATTTTGAGTTTCCTAAGACAAGATATGTAATTTTTATTAAAAGGTGTATATGTTATGACAACGACAGTTAATGTGAATTGCGGAATTTATTCCTATTAATATACAAGAAATTATGGAATGAGTCACATATGCTTAAAAAGCTGGTCAAGTCTCTTTCTAACGCACTAAATGGATCCTGATTTTGAGTTTTCTAGAAAAATATATGTAATTTTTACTAGATAGTGTACATGTAGGAAAGCAGCAGTAGACGTGCATTGACGAATTTATTTCTATTAATATATAAAAAATTACAGGATGTACCATTTATGTTTAGAATGGTTGTCAAGTATAGTTTTTAACAAACTATATGGATCTTAATTTCAATTTCTATAGCCTGAGATCTAGTTATTTTAGACAAACATGTGCGGGCTATCAAAAAGTGTTTAGGCTATTTGAAATAAGAAATATTGAAATTTAATAAAATTTAGCCCAAAAACTTTTTTACAGCCTGCGCATGTCTCGGTAATATAATACATCAAGTTACGAAACTTGAAATTAAGATACATTCAATTCGTTAGAAACTAGACTCGATAATCTTTCTAATCATATGTGGCCTATCTCGTAATTCCCTGTATATTAATAAAAATAAGTTTTGTAATTTAAGTCTACGGCGACCATCATACAGAATGACATATTCTATAAAAAATTACATATATTTCTTTCAGGAAACTCAAAATTAAGATTTGTTTAGTGCGTTAGAAACTATACTCAACAATTTTTCTAACATATATGACCATGTCGTAATTCATTGTATATTAATAGAAATAAATTACGCAATTTACATCTACTGTCGCTGTCGGATAACATGTACACCTTTTAGTAAAAATTACATATATTTTCCTAAGAAGCTAGAAATTAAGATCTATTTAGTGTTTTAGAAACTAGACTTGATAAACTTTCTAACTATATATGATCTATTATGTAATTTCTTGTATATTAATAGAAATAAATTCTGCAATTCACGTCTACTATTGTTGTCAGACAGCATGCACACCTTCTAGTAAAATTACATATATTTTCTTATGAAATTTGAAATTAAGATTTGTATAGTGCTTTAAAAACTAGACTCAACAAGCTTTCTAACCATATATAACTTGTTCCATAATTCCTTGTATATTAATATAGAAAATCATTTTACTAATCTATTGCAGATATTACTTTATTCATGAGAATATTTTCCTATATTACCTCTTAACTTATTGTAAAATTTCACAATCGAAAGCCCTATGTATTTATCAACCATCTGATTAAACAAAATGAGGGTATCATCAACATTATTAAACTAATGGAATAGATCCCACTTATATAGTTGTAAAACTCAATAATTTTATACAATTTTTTGACCTTTAGATTAAATTAAATACACGACTAAGATTAAACTTTTTTGCCTATTACCACATTTTCTTTCTGTTGTCTCTCTTTTCCTTTCATGTTGCCATTTTTGTTTCTACCATTACTGTGTTCTCTCTGCGCTATCGTCTCTGTTGTCGTTGCTGTCTAGATTGAATGTGAAAAATTTCTCTCTTTCCTCATTACGTTTTCCCTTTGCCATCTCTATTTCTTTTTTTTGACAGTCCTCAATCTCTCTTTTTCTTCACGATAGTCTTCTCCATCTCTCTTTCTCTTCACTAGCAGCTATTTAGAGCATCCTATAATTCCCCTACAGCCCCAACTTTTCCGTCACTCTTTCATGTTCGCTTCAACAAGTCCCCGTTACAAGATGAGAAATAGGTGTCGAGTTCACCAACAAAATGACTAAATTATGCTGGAAAAATTCTTGCTAATTAGGTGTTTGTTCTTTTGCCAAGAAGGAAAAGATGCAACTAAAGGATGCGCCATTGTGGTGTAAATGGATCTAATTCTTAAAGTAGGGCCAGGTCATGCTTATTCTTATGAGATGTTCTTTGAAATGCATCAAAAGAGGTAGTGTTGATTTGATAGCAGTGTTGAAATGCAGAAAGTTTTAGTTTTTTGTTCATAGATGTATAATTAATAAGTTTCTGATTACTGCTAATTAGAACAAGTATAATCTCTTTTCAACGTTTAGTCAAATTATTATTTTTATTAGTTAACTTAATTTTGTTTTCGGAGTCTTTTCAATCAGTTTCTTTTTACCGTTATGTGAATTTGACCAACTTGTTATAAAATTAACTTGTTTGCCTTAGAATTGTGTTATTTTTTATTTTTCTTTTCTTTTTGCCAATTTGTTGATAGTTTAGAGTTGGCTTAATTTGAGCCCCAAAATTGTATTTGCAGTAGTTTCAATGAACTGGAGACTTGAATAGTAAATAGCAAAAGGAGCTAAAATTGTTGTAACAATCTTCAAACTATAAATTATTTAATAGTTGGATTTGTCACAGTATGGAAATATGGATCAGAGGAAGAATAAGGCTCGTTAGTTAAGAACATGAATTGTTTGGGGCATTAATAGAGGAAAATATAATGTTTGGGAAGCTAGATGCTACAGTGGATTAAGACTGCTTCCTAAAGGGCATGAAACAAAGGTGGGTGTTAAATCAAATATTAAAGTATATATTCAAGTCAGAATTCTAACATCAATAAAACTGTAACAGATTAGTGAACACGGAGCATTTCTATCGATAGGACAATGGAAAGAACCACTCCGGTAAGTTCTAACTAATTTCAGTGCTTTATTGGTTAATGTTAAATCAATTCTTTTCATAATTATTAGTGCCAAATTCAAACAATGAGTTATGAAAATTATTCTATCTCTTTGGATTCTATTTTAATTTAGATTGCAGTTGAAATTAACAAAATCTTATTTTAATTTCTTCTTCTAATTAATTAATTAGACTTACAATTTGATCAGGTTATTGCCCACAAGCTCTCCACTATTCAAAATGTGGATCTCATTGCAATGGTTAATAATGGTTGTATCATTGAAATCAAGGTGAGAAGGATATATAATATTCTTTTCAACCCCTATTGAAGAAGCTTGAGTCAGCTTTTTTTCCTTTTTATTTGGTACAACAGAACAAACCCAAAAAAGAGGTTACAACTTCTGCTAGTATGAACTATTCAACCATCTTTAAAGTTCAAGAAAAGGTCTAATTGGCCTAGTCTTTTCTAGCTCTGGTTCTGTCTAGTTGTTTCTGTTGTGGTTTACATGTTAGTTATGTTGCCTTATATAGGCTTATAATTAAACTTATTTTAACCCTTTGTCCAACAAAGTTTGTGCTTGATGTTGCCTGGTAAAACGACAACGGGATTACAACTTCCACGTATTCAGATTGCGCTAACGACAAAAAGGTGACGTCGATGCGATTTCTTCCACGTGTTCCTCGTATATTCTGCAAAAACAACAGGAATCAGAGGGTGCAGGGATTTGTCCCTGCACGCGCACTCCGATGATTAAGTTAGAAAACTGAAGTTTTGTATATATGAAGAAGAGAATTGTGTTCTTCAGAATCAAGAGAGTCTTCTTTTTTTCGTCTCCTGTAATCAAGTACTCACCTGGGGTATTTATAGGTTTCTTTCGGGTCGGTTCGGGCTGAGGCCCAGGCGTGTGTCTGGGTCGCGACAGAGTCATTGAGCACTCTGTCGCGTTTCGGGGCTAGACAACTTACGGGTGAGTCTGGCAGGCGGCAGAGTTCATGTGTGGACCTCTGCTGCGGTCTACGCGGTAGAGTTCTGTCGCAGTACTGGAGTAGAGGTCTGTCGCAGAGCTGACGGCATAGGTCTGTCGCAGGATATGCGGTAGAGGTCTGTAGCAGAGTATGCGGTAGAGGTCTGTAGAGACATACAGTGTCGCACGAGTCTACGCGACAGAGTCTCTATCGCCTCGAGACTCTGTCGCATGTCAAGCTACTCTGCCGCATGGGGGCTCTGTCGCTGTAACAGCCACGTGGCTTATCTTGTGTTTGACACGTGGCGGTCTCTAATTGGTCGATCTTTGTACACGTGGACTTTGATGATAGGACCACCATCAATTGCTCTCCACTCTTTGGTAGGAATTTTTCCTGCGAAAGAGGATCCGGGTCCGGATTTGCTTTTCTCGGGTCGGGGCAGATCCTTGCGCGGGTGTGGCGCAGCCGCGTGCCTATATATATACTGGGTCCCTGCTGTCACAATCGCTACTGAGTTCTCTCGCGAAGACCACTCTCCCGCAGATTCTCTCACACTCTGTCGCAACTCTGCCGCAACTCTGCCGCGTGACGTTACTGTGTCGCAAGTCTGCCGCCAGATCTTGAAACTCTGTCGCCCGTTCTTTTGTTGTCTTCCTTTTAGGTAAACTCTGTCGTCCATAATTGTTTTTGATTTCCCCCGAACTTCTAAAATGGCTGGCCATGGTGTAGGAAAACAAATAGACCTAGGTGTCAAGTCTACTTTGAAGGAAGCCGACGTCCAAGACCTAGTATCTAGGTTTCCTTTGCCTGAGGGATACTCCTATAGACTTCCAACCCCTCAGGAAAGTGACATACGTCGTGTGTCCGGCGGGGTAGTTATCTTTAGGGCAGCCTTAGAATTAGGACTCCGCTTCCCGTTGTCCGACTTTGGGGCTTCTTTCCTTAGGACTCATAGGATTGCTCCCGGACAACTGCATCCTCACGCATAGATGCAGTTAATAGGGTTTACCGTACATTGCCACCTAATGGGCGTTTCTCCATCTCTTCCCCTTCTCGATGTCTTTTTCAGATTTCGAGGTAGCCCCGGTCTAGTCCCTTACTCACTTCAGCGGGTGTATATGCCGGGATTCGAGAACAGGCTATTCGAAAAACCTGCCAATAAGCTCCACGGTTTTGAATCGGAGTGGCTTGTTGTGGAGATGCCTGGGGGCCTGGATTTCCCTACTCGTTGGGAGACTAGGCGTGAAATCCCCAAGGGCCCCCGGATTGCTACTCTTAGGGAACAGTTGGCCTCAGACGTTGATAGGTTATTAGTCGATAGACCCGTTAATCTTGGCAGCCTTTTATCAAATGAAAATTTGATATTAGCTGGCTGGGGTGTGGGTTCTATTCCTATTGTCGGCCCTTCTGTCCCTTCTTCGGATCCTCCACCTTCAGTTTCTCCCGAATTGAACCCCGAACCTCTTAGGCCACAGGAAGACATAGGGAGTACCAATGTAGAGTCTAGTTCTGGCAGCGAACCCTTAGCTGACTTGACTGGCTGGGAAGGGTTCGGCTCAACTTTCATTGTGCTTCCTGACGACGACGCGATAAATATAGTCTCTTCAGGGGCATTTAGATTCTCCTGACGGTAACCTTTTATTCTTTTTACTGCTTGTTTGTGATCAGTTTTTGACCACTTATTTGTTTTCTTTTTTTTTTGCAGAAATGAGTCACTTTCGAAGATCACTGGCGCGTCAAGTCTCGGAGGCCGATCCGTCTAGCGATCCTACTAGAAAGAGGCCTCGTTTAGCTGACGATGTTCGTAGCGAGGCATCGGTTTCGCCTCAGTTGCCTCGGGCTGAACCCCACCCGTTCCCAGACACGAGATGCCCCCTCCTCTCCCGGAACAAAGAGATACCACCCGGGATAGAGGGAGAATTCCTTCATCGTCACGGGGGGCTTCTAGTTCATCTGGGCGGTCTCGTTCTGAAGAGCGCGCTGAATGCAACATAATTCCATCCCAGCGAAAGAATCGGATGCGCTTGTATGTCGAGTCGTCGTTGGGGACTAGGTCAATCCTCCCGAGGATAGGCCCTATCGATGGGAGGTCTTACCTTGTGGACGGTGGTTTTATCATGAGAGGAGCCGAGTTTCGGGTTTACCCGGGTGTTCGCGACAACGATACCTTGGACACTCCCGGGGTGGCTTCTCGACTGAGCTGTGCCACTATTCTCCCGAGGAACGAGGCTAGGATATTCAGGAACTATCCGGAGGGGGAGGATTTGGCTGATATGGAAGTGATGAGGGTAATTTTCGTATTCTTTTTCGTTTAACTTCTTTTTGCTGTGCTTTTGAGTTTGACTTTTTGTATTTCTTTGCAGCTGGCTCAGAGGACCGTGGCCAATAACGCTCAACACCGGGCCTATCGGGAGCGAGCTGATAAGGAAATTCGGGAGTTGAAGGACAAGGTCATGGAGCTATCGAACACTGTCAACAACTTGTCCAAACTTCCGGACGTGGTACGGAACTTAGAGGAGCAGCTCTCGAAGGCTCGGCAGGATTTGGACCAGGCCAAGGGGGATCTTACCGTCGAGGCGGCCCGATCAAGTAAATTTCATGAAGATCTCCAAGAGGCCCACGCCGAACTGGACCGTATGCAGTCCAACTACGGGTCTTTGCTTACTTGTAATCAGGAGCTCGAACATTACGTCGCCGAGTTAGAAAGTCGGGCTACTCCTTCACTGACCCGAGTGGAGATTGATGACATCAGGGCGGAAGCCGTGAAGGAGTACCGCCTTTCTAAGGATTGCTTGAGGCAGAAGGAGGATTTTTCAAATCCCTATGTGAAATATGGATTTTACCTCGCTCGATCATGGTTAGAGAAGCATAGGGAAGGTGAAGAATTCCTCGAGCTCCAGTATACGGACGAGGCGATGCTGTTCGAGGCCCCTGACTGGACTAAGTACGAACCTGGGGCTGAACCTGCGGACGAGCTTTTCAAGAGGACTGCCCAAGATGACCTCGCCAACCTCACCGGTCCTTGGGAGCCCGCGGACCTAGACAGTGCTCCCGAGCCTATTGGCGCTCTTCTTGACTTGGACGGCGAGGAGGGTCAGCAGTCCTTGGGGAGCGAGGGTCCGTCTGTAACTGATCCCCAACCTCCTCCTGAAGATTAGATAGTTGTTTGTAGTTTTTGTTTTTTCTTTTCAAGTATTATGTTGTCGTTTCGTTTTGATTTTTTACTTTTATCGGATGTACTTGTAAAGATCTACTAAAGATCTACTTGTAATGATTTTTTGAATGAAATGAAATCCAGATTTTTGTTCATGCTTCGTATCGCATTACTTCTCTGTTTGTCGTTTATCATCCTTTGTCTGTTTATTTATATTGCTTGTATATATCTGTTTTGAATGTTCTCGTGTATGCTCCCCAATTCTTGATAGAAAGATATATTTTCAGAAAGAATTTTTCGTATAAACATATCGTTTTCTAAGGCCTGATTATTATGACGCGAGTGTGTCGTCAGTTTTTACGGCCTTTATGTTTTTATTACCTGGCCACAGTGACGCATAGCGTCTCAGGCTCTTATGGCTCGTTGGATCTTTCGCGCCTGGCCACAGTGACGCATAGCGCCTCAGACTCTTACAGTTTTTCTGATTGTACGCCTGGCCACAGTGACGCATAGCGCCTCAGGCTCTTACGGCTCGTCTGATTGTACGCCTGGCCACATTGACGCATAGCGCCTCAGGCTCTTACGGCTCGTCTGATTGTACGCCTGGCCACAGTGACGCATAGCGCCTCAGGCTCTTACGGGCGGCTTCCCACAGACGGCGCCAATTGATGTTGCCTGGTAAAACGACAACGGGATTACAACTTCCACGTATTCAGATTGCGCTAACGACAAAAAGGTGACGTCGATGCGATTTCTTCCACGTGTTCCTCGTATATTCTGCAAAAACAACAGGAATCAGAGGGTGCAGGGATTTGTCTCTGCACGCGCACTCCGATGATTAAGTTAGAAAACTGAAGTTTTGTATATATGAAGAAGAGAATTGTGTTCTTCAGAATCAAGAGTCTTCTTTTTTCCGTCTCCTGTAATCAAGTACTCACCTGGGGTATTTATAGGTTTCTTTCGGGTCGGTTCGGGCTGAGGCCCAGGAGCGTGTCTGGGCCGCGACAGAGTCATTGAGCACTCTGTCGCGTTTCGAGGCTAGACAACTTGCGGGTGAGTCTGGCAGGCGGCAAAGTTCATGTGTGGACCTCTGCTGTGGTCTACGCGGTAGAGTTCTGTCGCAGTACTGGAGTAGAGGTCTATCGCAGAGCTGACGGCATAGGTCTGTCGCAGGATATGCGGTAGAGGTCTGTAGCAGAGTATGCGGTAGAGGTCTGTAGCGACATACAGTGTCGCACGAGCCTACGCGACAGAGTCTCTATCGCCTCGAGACTCTGTCGCATGTCAAGCTATTCTGCCGCATGGGGGCTCTGTCGCTGTAACAGCCACGTGGCTTATCTTGTGTTTGACACGTGACGGTCTCTGATTGGTCGATCTTTGTACACGTAGACTTTGATGATAGGACCACCATCAATGCTAGTGTTCAAATTTCAATGTTGACAAATAAAAGTGTAAATTCTTCAAATTTCAATAGGGTTTATCTTATATGCAAGACATGGTAGTTTTCTAATTTAAAATTGTTAGTCAAAGGAAAAGAATGCAATAGCTATCCAAGAAAGAGTAATGATACATCCTAAAAAGCTTGGTGACATGTGAATTATGTAACTGAAATAGTACTTAACAAGGATGAAAACCCAACAGCATAATAAACACACAAATAACAACAGCCAACGTAAGAAAAGAAAGATAAGCAACACACAATATACAGAACACACAACATGCAATCACCTGCTTCAGACTTGATGTTGAGGTGAACTTTAGAACATCCAGTGTACAATCATTGGCTGATGCACATTTAAATTCCACACCTAAGCCTTACTAGAGTTCTTAAGCATGATCCTTAAAGCAAAGTAGATGTTATAGCTACGTAATTCATACGATATATTGACTGTAAATGAAGATAGACAATACTTGAAGCATTTCAAAGGTATTATTACTACTTAAAAATAAAAAGATAATTATGTACTTTAAATATCTTATCCATGGCAGAATCTCAAAAAAATAAAATAAAAATTGTACACTTTAATAATTTCCTCTTAAAGCAATATTCTTTATTTACATCTCCACTTGTTGCACTTTTGCAAACAAAAGAAAACCTGAAAAAAATTCAAAGATTTAATTAAAGACACATATTATAATATAAAAAAATGTAAATAAACTCATCAAAATTCATACCTTTCACTCTAAAATACTAGATGTTGTGATATTTGTATACTTTCCTATTCCTTTACAGCTACGCTTGTTATGACCATACCTCCACAAATTTGACACGATTCACTGTTGTATAACCTAAAGCTATCTCAAGCACACTTTTGAGTCTTCCACTCTAAAACTCATGACCAACCTTTTTGGACCTTTAGTTTGTGAAATATGTGGATCACCAATATTTATCAACAAAGGAATCAGATTTAGTTGATTTTGTCAACTGTTGGCCTGAACCATTGTCTTTCTCTGTAATAAATAGTAAGCACTTGGTTTTCCATCATTAGAAACCTTTTGAAGTATCTGGTCCAAATCTCCCACAATGACTTTATACATCTCTTCAGAATTTTCAGCAAAAACTGAGAGTTGATTTATGAGTTGACAAACATGTAAAGGTTTTAAAGATACAAACTTCTGACGATCAACTTGAAGACTTTGCACATTTTCAGAAATTCCATGATCTTTATTTGCTTCCTTTGTCCAACGTTTCAAAATATAATGATTTGGAATCTCAACAATATTTTTAAAGTGAAAATTGCCAACATATGTCTACAAAAGATGCCTTTAAATTCAAACATGTTACAGTCACGAGTTCCAACTTTAGAACTCAAATCAAGACGAACAAGAAAGTTGTCATGAGAATCAAAACAACTAGAAACCTTATATCCAAGAGCCAGTTTCTGTTACCTTTTGCTTTATGAATTGATTACTCTTGACAAACTCATCTTAAAAAAGATTAAAGACATTCTTTGTATAGACCGATGTTCCATGATGCTCCATTTTAGAACTAATTTTCAAAATTCGAGACTTGTGCCTTGTTTCAAAATCTTCTTTTTTTTATTTGTCATAACGACTGTCGACGGCTTTTTCGTACTTCACTACAAACTCTTGCAATGTAGTAGTGGAATCTACAAAAGAATAAAAAAAGGAATTTATGCTCTCACTCCTTTGGGTAGTGTTCATTCATGCAAAAAAGTATTCTGATTATAAACAGGAATCCATGAATTATGAATCTCATACAACCCTTGAAGCCATTCATTTTGTTCCAAATTTTTCTTAACAATCAATTCATGTCAATCCTTCTTAAACTCTTCCAGTGAAGATGATTGACGGATGCATCTCTTCAGTTCTAGTTTGAAAGTAGACGATATATATGGGAAAGTTTTTGTGGAAATTTGTTTCTTTTATATGCCAAAGGCGTAGACGATGGCGAGATTCGGGAAACACTTTCACTACAGCACCCTTATAGCCAAATCTTGATCAGTAATAATGGAAACGAGTGTTTTTTTTATGCATCACCTAAAGTCAAGTTTTAAATAACCAAATGAAACTCTGCTCAGATTCGTCTTGCAACAAAGCAAAACCAAATAAAATTGATTGGCGATGGTGATTTAATACTACAAAATGAGCAAATGGCAAACTATACTCATTGGTTTTTATATATGGTGTCAAATGTAATGGCATCACCAAAACATTCATATGCCAATCGAGATCGAGCATCGACCTAAAATAAACTTACCATACGAGCATCATCATCACACTGAATTGCATAAAGAAATTAGGATTCTCGGCTTACTTTCTTCTAAAATAACAAAGGATAGCTTGGGCATCTTTGACATTTAAGTTTTTCCTCAGATTTCTAAGATGATTCTAACAATCTCTATTTAAAAATTGTTGGTCAACATTACTAAACAATGCAGCTACCTTTCCTGTAGGAATTCCTTCTTTATTAAATTTTTCAACGAAGCTCTTAGCTGCAAAAGTCATTTTTTTACAGCATCAAAGATAAGACACACTCTTAGGACTAATCATATCATGTTATGTTCATTTATAAATAATTTTACAGTCCACTTCTTACTTTTCTACACCCTTGCTACCTTAAACAGTGCTCCACAACCGGTTCTTAAAGTCGAGCATCTCTTTTTAGTTTTCTCAAGATCATTTGGAATGTAATTGTTCTCTATAACTTTTTCTTTATACCAACCTACATTACAACAAACATAGATGTGACTTACTATTTCAGAAGTTCAAGAGCTTGTTCTACTTAATTGAATACGAATACTAAAACCTTGTTCCCTAGCAAAGATTTAATAAAAGCTCTCTGCCTCATTTAATGAGACAAATTGCATTCCAACAAATGGCTCAGATTTCTTGCCAACATTATCAAAAACTATTATGTGCTCTGAATTAGCTTGTAAGCTACTACATTCATTAACTAGTGCACTCTACTGACTCACCTCTATATTTTGAATATCACTAATAACTTGGGTATCCTTCTGTGATGAACTTTCCATAGTATATTTAAAAGAAAATCCAGGACTATAAGTCAAAAAGCAATCTTTGTATATTCCAAATTGAAATCAAATTCAAAATTTGTCCAAATGAGTAAAAATATAAGCTCATGCATATCAATTTCCACTAATTTACAAAAAAAAAAAAAAGGACTTTCAATTAAGCAATAAATCAAGCAGTCAATTTGTTTTTTCGTATTTTTCATCATAAATTCTTACCCCTCAAGAACCTTCCTTGGGCCATATACGACGCCCGAAGGCCTACCGTAGAATACCATCAGAATTGCTACAACTAAAACTGTGCACGTATATATGCCACGCTACCAGATCAATTATTTTTTTTTCATCTAACCCGTCACCAATGAGTGATATTGCATGCTAGTTTAAAATCCAATAAGTATGCATAGACTTTAAATTAGAAGGGCATTAACATGAAACTACAAATCAGAAGAGCATCTCTTGGGCTTTAAAAACTACATGGGAATTCAGTATATGATTTCTGATAACACTGTATATCAAAAACCAAATGTCTGGCTAGCAATTGGAAAGGCAAAATTTAAAAAAAAAAAAAAGGAAAAAAAAAAAAAAGAACTTGGAGTGCAATGAGAATACACGGTAACCTTTTGTAAAGTGCAAAATAAAAATCTGTAAAAAGAAAAAAAAAAGAGATGACATGAGACAAAAGTAAATTGAAAATATGGAGGAAAGAACAAATTGTAGATTTTATTTTTGTACATACCGCAGCTAACTGCTATTTTTTATCAACATTCTGTATTTCGTTTGAGAGATGGATCAGAGGCAGTGAGTTATTTAATCTAAATAGAGATTGCAGTGTAGAGAAGGAGATAGTAGTGGCAACAGAGACGGCAGTGCACAGAGGGAGACAGTAACGGCATAAACAGAGATGACAGCGTGAGAGGGAAAAAGAGGCAGCTGAAAGAAAACGTGGTAATAGGCAAAAAAAGTGTGAGAGAAGGAATTTTAATCTCAGCCGTGCATCTAATTTAATCTAAGGTTCCAAAAAATGTGTAAAACAATTGAGGTTTACGTCTGTGTAGGTAGAGAGGGAAGGATCCACTTACATTGCATAAAATTAATTGTGTTTTACATATTTTTAATTTGACTATTGAATTTATGTATTATTTACGTATTTCATATCCTTTTATACAATTTATATATTTTTTTAATCTGACTATTGAATTTATGTATTTTTTTACGTTGATTATATATGTCAAATTTTAAAATAATTGAAAATGTTTATTTATTTTATAATAATAAAATTTTAGCTATTAATATTTATTGAAAAAAAACAGTTATTCTAGATTGATATGATAAAAATATAGGATCGACTCAAAAAAATTATGTGCGTGATAAATACAAATAGGTTGCTAAATTTAATGGTTGGTTCAAAAAAATATTAATCTATGTGAAGTTATAAAAAGTGTATAAAACAATTTCTTTTACATATTATAGGTGGATCCCTCTTCTATGTGTTTATTGGTCTATCTGTCTATATACAAATATATATGATAAATTTCATCTAGATCCCTAAGGTTTGACCTTAATCCAATTTTAGTCTATTAGTATAAAAAATGGATAATTCGCCCCGAACTCCCCTATTTCGCATGGACAAGTTAGTCATTTCATTAATCAACCGTTAAAAACTTAATTTTGAGACCATTTTACCTTGTAAACCATTTGGAGTGCTTTAAATACTCAAGATAATTAATAATGAATAAAGAATTACTAAGAGCTACTAGACTTTGAAAAATTAGTTTTTTTCTTTTTAATTTATTTTTTTATTTTTATTTATTAGATATTGTACTAAGTAGCACATTATTGTTGTTTAGTAGCACATTAACTAAAACATGGTATAAAAACAACAACAATGTGTTACTTAATACATTACCTAATAAACAAAAATAATAAATAGAGAATATTAAATAAAAATAATAAGTAAATAAATAAACAAAAAATAAATTAAAAAGAAAAAAGAAACTAAGCTTTCAAAACTAGTAGCTCTTAGTTTTTCCTTTTTCAATATTAATTGGCTTGAGTATTTAAAGTACTTCAAATGATTTAATGAGAAAAATTGTCTCAAAATTAAGTTTTTAACCGTTGACTTAATGGTTGACTAACGGAATGTATAACTTGTCCTACGAAAAAGAAAAGTTTGAGACGAATTGTCCATTTTTTATACCAATAAACTAAAGTTGGATTAAAGTCAAACTTTATGGACTTATATGTAATTTACCCCCATATATATACATATATTAAGAGATCAAGTTAAACCAATTTAAAACAATTTGTTTTACATTATTTTTATGCTTTCATATATAATTAATATTTTACAAACCAACCTATAGGTTTAACAACATAATCATACTCGTCATGTACATAAAGTTTCAAGTCAATTTGATATTCCTATCAATACTTAAAATTTTATTATTAATGAATAATTAGTTGTATATTTTCCATTAACTTAAAATTTGACATTTATGATCTATTTGAATAGATGATAAAATTCAAGGGTATGATTAAAAAATAAAAATCGTATAAAAAGATATGAAAAAGAATCCCCTTTGTGTGTGTGTATGTATGTATGTATGTATGTATGTATGTGTGTTTTAATTTGACAAGAATATTGGCTCTCAAGTTTTGAACTTAATAAAACACATTTTACAACATTCTTTTGCGTACCTCATTACTACCCATTGAAATAGATAAGCATTATTATTAATAATTAAGAAACCTTTCGTTGCACTTGTACGTGGTTCATATGGAGCTTCAATCTTTGTCATAAATCTGTCGGTAGGTTTGTAAGAAGAGTGGTATTTTTATCGTAAATGTCTGACGAATACTTTCTCCTTTTCAAAGAAAGGAAGGAAAGCGAAGAAAAAAAATATATCTTCTATAGACGCATACCATTGGTTTATTGAGAATTCTATGGATTTTGGAACATTTGACACTCAATGGTCGGACCTTATCTTTTCTATGTTTTCCTTCATTTATTTGCAGTGAGAGATTTGAAGTTGAAAATCTTTAACGTGCAACGCGTATTGCTGCTGATAAAAACACTGAAATTCGGTTTCAATATTGTACTTGATAAAAGCAATGTCAATGGTCAAATTTCTCAAATCACCATCTTTCGTAAAACTAACTAGATTTTCCACGTTGCCAGTTGCCACCATTGACATTGACTGCAGACAGCTATAAATAGACCTGCTTTCACTAGTTCTCCACACCAGCCACTGTCAATATCTCTAGCCAAAACCAATGGCTGTCTCAAGTAATTTCCTTCCATTTGCAACTTTTCTCTATTTCTTCGTTGTCTCTCCATCCATTCAAACTTCCTTTAGGCCTAAAGCACTAGTCCTTCCGGTCTCAAAAGATGCTTCAACTCTCCAATATGTCACTCAAATCAAGCAAAGAACTCCTCCGGTGCCTATCAAGTTGACCCTTGATCTTGGTGGTGAATTTCTCTGGGTTGATTGTGAACAAGGCTATGTATCATCTTCCTACAAGCCTGCCCGTTGTAACTCAGCTCAGTGCTCCTTGGCTAGGTCCAAGTCTTGTGGAAGTTGTTTCTCTGGCCCCAAGCCAGGCTGCAACAATAAAACCTGTAGTCTCCTCCCTGCCAACACCGTTACCCACACTGGCACTATTGGTGAGATTGCCCAAGATGTTGTATCGGTCCAATCTACCAATGGAAAGAATCCTGGGAAAGTAGCTTCAGTGTCTAAGTTTCTCTTCACTTGCGGGTCTACATTTCTCTTGGAAGGTCTTGCTAGGGGTGTTAAGGGCATGGCTGGTCTAGGAAGGGCAAAGATTTCCTTATCTTCCCAATTTGCTGCTGCTTTTAGCTTCCATAGAAAATTTGCAGTTTGTTTGAGTTCTTCAAGTTCCAACGGTGTTGTCTTCTTTGGTGATGGGCCTTATGCTTTCCTTCCTTACAGCATTGACATCTCGAAATCTCTCATCTACACCCCACTCATTCTCAATCCTGTCAGCACGGCACCTGCTTTCTTTGAAGGTGAGCCTTCTTCTGACTACTTCATTGGAGTCAAGGGTATAACCATCAATGGAAAAGCCGTGCCATTGAACACAGCTTTGCTATGCATTGACAAAAAAGGCCATGGTGGAACAAAGATCAGCACCGTTACTCCCTATACTGTCATGGAAACATCAATCTACCGGGCTGTAGTTAATGCCTTTGTCAAGGAAATTTCCAAGATTCCTAGAGTTCCAGCAATAGCTCCTTTTGGGGCATGTTTTAATGCTAAAAGCTTGAGCAGCACTCGCGTTGGCCCAGGAGTGCCCCAAATTGATCTTGTGCTACAAAGCAAAGATGTCTTCTGGAGGATTTTTGGTGCAAACTCAATGGTGCAAGTTAACGATGATGTATCATGTCTAGGATTTGTTGATGGAGGATTGAACCCCACAACTTCGATAGTAATCGGAGGGTACCAGATAGAGAACAATCTTCTGCAGTTTGATCTAGCCACATCAAGGCTTGGATTCAGCTCATCTCTCCTATTCCGACAAACTACTTGTTCCAACTTCAACTTTACATCCAACGCTTAAAAGGGGTCCCAGCTTTTCATTCTCGTTGCCAATATTTTATGATTGAGTGAAGAATCAAATTGCTTGTCAATTTGAAAAGATTAATATTTGCGTAAAAAATGACCTTGTGCATGTGCTTGCCCAATGGCCTCGTCGTTTGTAACAGAAACTGCAAGTTGCAATAAAATTATATATGGTGCGATTATCAATAAGAAAGATTGTGATTTATAACATTGCACTGCTAGCTCTGTCTTGAGATAAAGTTTTAGATTAAATATTCAGATTTCAGAGTGCATCAGCGGATAAGAATATGTGGGGGTTCGATTGTTTCCTAGCTCCCTCGAAGCAGTTTCCTCTCAATGTCGAATCTGGGAATTGGGACCGGCTATTGAAAAATTACTGAAAATGAAAAACACAAAATGTACAATACTCAGTTTTGTTCGATGGTTAATCACTCTCGTGTGTGTATATATATATATATATATATATATATATATATATATATATATAAAGACACACACATCTAAAGAGAGGTCAAGTTTCACTAAGTTTTCTTTTTGGACTAAATTTTTCTTTTTTCTTACTTAGGCTTGTCAACGGCAAACATATGTTTTAATTAATTCATTACCAAGTTATTGGTCCATGGTCACAGTTTTATTGTACGTGATGTAATTCAGATTAATTCTTACTTATTAATACCATGTACTTTAAAACTTGATCTAATTCCAATTCATTTCAATATCATACATCAAAATGTGAATTGCATACTTAACCA
Source organism: Firmiana major (assembly GCA_033439115.1). Lineage (NCBI taxonomy): Eukaryota > Viridiplantae > Streptophyta > Magnoliopsida > Malvales > Malvaceae > Firmiana > Firmiana major. The sequence goes on from CM065912.1 coordinate 8,885,949, forward strand.
GATAATGTCACATCACATCCTAAAATGGACTATAATTAACATCCAATGTAGTCGACGAGACCAAATTTGATATCCATTATAGCCCAGAAATACATCCCAAAATTATCATAGTTTACGTTCCATAATTACAAAATACATAAATTGTGCATAAAAAGTTTGGAAATACAAATTGTAAACAAAGAGGACATATGTGAAATCCAAATTTTTCTCACTTTATTTTTTATTTCGAAAGCTAAGAATTAATTTAGAACTCAGAATAATATTATGCAGGCCTGAAAACCACTGAAACACTCGGGTTAGTAGTATGGGGCCCAATGACACGAAAGTCGAGGTAAGGCTCTAAGCTCAAGAATTACTTAAGAATTGCATGTATAAGTATGAAATGATGTGTAGAAGTGAAAACTAAGATAGTGGAGGTGGAAAAGTTAGTAAAACTCGGGTTTACGCTAAACTAAGAAAAATGGCCTAGTAAGATAAATAAATTCGGAATAAATTCTAAAAATTCCCAAAAATTATTCTGAGACCATAAAAAAATAGTATAAGATGAAATTGACATGGGGAATCAAAATCAAATGGAAATATGGAGGTTTCGGGGATCAAATTAATTCTTAAAGTCAACCGAAAACCTTAAGCCATTTTGCTCGCAAAATGAGCTCAATCGCGCAAAATGAGCTCAATCGGGGAATTTTTCTTAAACAAGTGACCTCCAAATTTTTATAAGAGACACTAGGAACATAGTATATCATTGGCGAAGTGGAAATTTGGAACAAATGAGCTGAAAAATATTTTTCATGAATTTTTCAAAATAGGGCACTGGGCTGCCCTGGCCCAGAAAATCTGCAGACCCAATAAGAAATCCAAATTTGAAGGGGTTCCCGAAGGCCTTTTAAGTTGTTTTTTTTTATATGAAATATAACTTAAATATATTTCTGGAAAGCACAAGATCACCCAAAATCGACCTGAAACCAGAGAGAACCACCCCAAACAAATTGACATAGGCGTCCTCTGTAGAATCCACTTGTGCAATTTTTTTGACCACCTTCCGGCCATTTTCAGGCAATGGTCAAAGATAAAATTTTCTCCTTCAAGTCCTCTACAACATATAAAAAAATCCAGTCACAAAGGAGTCCATTTGCTAGGTGAAAAACTAGAAAGAAGAACAGGAGCAGATTCTGCCCTGTTTCGAGGTGAGAGAAAGTTCCATTTTTGAAAGTTTTTGGTTAGATTTTTTGGTAGTTTTTGATAATTATAAGCTATATATATATTGAATTACAGTTGAGAATCAATTGGGAGGTTTGAAAACGTGGCCAACCTTGGTCAAAGTTGAGGTAAACTTGATGAATGATGATGAACTTAAGATATGTTGTTATTTGGTGTTTTTGAATGATTTTTAGTTAAGTGAAATTGAAAGAATTAATTTCTATGGATGAGAATAGATTCAACCAGCCTAGGTTTCATGTGATTGTGATGAAATTTGGATGAATTCAAGATTGTTAACAGTTAAATTTATACCGAACAAGTCTGGTTTATAGTTTAGATTAGTATAAAACTAAAAAGTGTAAGAATTGGCAATTTGGCATATTGATAAGTATGATTTATGAACTTGAGTAAGTATTGAGGTTAATGAAGTAATTAATTTGAAGTTAAGAGTATTGAGGTTAATGAAGTAATTAATTTGAAGTTAAGAGAACCAAATTGGCCAATTTAGCTTAAACCGACACTTAAATCTGTAAAACCGAGAAAATTAAAAAAATTGACAAAAATGTCAAAATTGGTCAACATTTATGAAATTAAACATGTATTTGAATATGTTGAGATGCTATTAAGCATTATTTAATGATTTGGTATCGTTTTGGGCAGCTCGTGAAATTGACACGCATCTCGAGGTAATCCTTGGACCCGACAATTGTGTGTTGCCCCGAGGTCTACGATGTAAAGGATGTGTTTTAAAGTAGTATTGGTGTCCCAATACCTTAATTGACATGTAAATATGTTGAAGTTTGCTCGTATCTACAAAAATGCATATCCAAACTCGAAAAGGTACTATTCATGTTAAACCGAAAAAGCCCTCTTTCAAGCGCTTCAAATGTGCTTTTTGCTACCTATGAGAAGTTTTAAAAAGGAAAATTACTATGTGAAAATAAAAGTTTATGGAAAGATGCATATGTTTATAAAATTAAATAAAAATATAGTTTCTATGAGTTTACGGGTTAATAGACCCGAAATATGCTTTAAAAGTACTGTTTTGAGACTAAGGCCACACGTATTCTAAGCGATTTGTCATGTGTGGCCCGTGTGGACTCTGAACCTCTGTGGTGCGTGCCATATACCACTTGGTGTACGTTTAGTCCCTTGTGGCATATGCATAACCGCGTTGGGTATTTATGTCACTCGGTGCCTTATTTTCGTCATCTTTTAAGTGGCATAGGGCGTTGTACGACCCTGATCTAGTATACAGTCTCCTTATCATGGCCATATGTATATTGTCTACATGAACTATCTAAGCGAACATGACATTTATTACTATGTGTCTCTGCCTAGTCTCCATGATATTATCCAGTATGATTTTAAAGAATGATTATTAAGCTACGTGTTTCATATATTACATGTTTTGACTTGGTTTTGAAATGAACTGCGCGATATATGCTTCGCGATTTATATGCTATGTGATTCAAAAGCTACGTGATTTCTATACTACGTGATTTATATGTTACGCGTTATATGCTACGTGTTTTCTAAACTACGTGATTTTTGTACTATGAGATTTACACGTTACGTGTTATATGCTACGTGATTTATAAGTTATAAGTTATTTATAACTGAACTGAGCTACGTGATTTTAAAGTTACATGTTACAATATTTTATTCCTATGTGTTTTATTACTAAGACTGTTTTAAACGAATGTCTTACTGGGCTTGAAGAGCTCACCCCTTTCATTTCTCTCTTCTAGATTATCTTAAGTGATTCACTGGCTTTACCTGTTGTATAGTGGTCATGGGCGAGTGGACCCACCCCTTTTTTGAGCTACTCTTGTACAAACGAGGTATACTTTTACTTTATTACCAGACTTGTTGTAAAGTATAGATAGATGTTGTACAGAACATTTGGGATATAAATTAACTGGATATGTATATAAATAAAGTTGCAGTTATTCAGTCTACATAATATTGTATATTCCAAAATATTAAGGTGTGGAGATAAGCATAGATATGCTGTTAAGTAATAAAAGGAAATTAAAATCAATTGGTTGCGAAATATAAACTGTGTTTTGTACTTTGCAGGAGGGTTAGGATGAAAATACGCCTTTATGCTAACGAACTTTTTACGAAATAAAAGGGTTAAAAAATCGGCACTGATAGGAATACAACTTAAGTAAAGAATTTAGAAAGTTAAAAAGTAGTTCATTTTTCCACGTTTCCGAGACATCACAACATATACCTCTCAAAAGAACTAGTAGTAGGTGAGTGGAAGACACCCCTCAGATGCCAACACCTGATAGCACTAAGGTCTATTAAAGATAATTTGAAAGGTGAAGAAACAATGTGAACTTAACACTATTAAGAGTACAAACTAAGGGAAAGGCATTATATGTGACGCCCCGGAAGTGCGAAAAACAGGGCAAATTTAAGACTTATTTTCATAAATACACAATTCTAGGTGCATTCCTATACAGTGTCATGCATTATCATACATAAATTATAACACTTTCACCTCAGGATCTCAACATCTAATAATTATATATCACACCATATACATTTCTCAATTTAGAGTTAATTAATCCTAATACATCTCATACACCATTGTTCATCAACTGTCTGTAATTACAACTTTAGCCTGGGTATATGAAATATTAAAATATACCTCAAAATACAATATACGACCTGGAGCTCAAGTCTTCCACTAGCCACTACTTCGTACATCGCAGCAAAACTCTTTTCACTTGAAGAAATCTGGGGGATATAAAAATAGGATGAGCTTCTAAATCGCTCAGTAAGAGGGTAAGGGACTCGTTAATGAAATAATGATTTGCACAACACAATCATTTTGTTTTGTAAGCAAAACTCAATAAACTTAATAGAAAACGTAGCATGAAATCATTAAAACATCATATCTTCTCATTTCTCAAAGCTTATAGAGAAACATGAGAGTAAATGGCTTAATATAAAAACCATAGTCACAAGCATATAGAAACACAAGATGCGATAATGGTTTTTCTCATAAAAACATGATAGAAATCACCTCAGTAATAATGCACGTGGCACAGCCACAAAACACAATCTCATGTGTATAAAAAGATAGAGACTACGCAATTAAAACTCAGATAAAAACATCTGTCATGGCACATCAATATAATCTCCTCTGGGTGCGCATCCCAGGCATCCTCAAAAGAGGGAACGTCGACAATATGGTCGTGTACATGGTATATTGGTCTTACGTGTTATCAGAACAAAGCCTGGGCTTATATGCTACCAGAGCAAGGCCTCTCTTCATGCACACTATCGGTCTTACATACTACCTAAACAAGGCCCGGACTTATATGCTACCAAAGCAAGGCCACCCAGCACTACCAGAGCGGGGGTCATCTCATGTTACCATAATGGAGACATCTCTCGTTACCAAACTGGAGGAATATCGGACTTACATGCTACCAGAGCAAGGTTCAGACTTACATGCTACCAGAACAAGGCCCGATGTGTTATCACATGACACTCCTAAGTCTCAGTAATAGCCATTATCATATAAAACCTTTTTGCCTTCACGTAAAGCTCATAATGGTTTTTCTTACAAAACTCGTTTAAAAATCTCATTGTACTCATCACAAAACATGTCAAAACTGAGCTCAAACCGATAAAACCATGCACACATTTCTCAAATCTCAGTGCGTCTTAACGTAGAGCCCAAATCCCTTTTCACTTTTATGCTCAAACGGTTTGTAAAACAATTTCACACTTTGTTTACAAACTCATAAAAATTGGGCCCCAACCGGCTGTAAAACCGTGTGCAATAACTCAATCATAACTCATAAAAACATGTTCGTTTTTTAAAACGTTTCATGCTACAATTATCATCACAAATCATATACACAAATGAGTTTAAGTTTTCTCTAATCTCGTTGCACCTCGTATAGTGCAATCGTTTCCCCCAAATGACGGACTAGCCTCGTATTCCCCTCAGGAACTCTCGAGCTGTCCAAACGATGTCAAAAACATCATCAATACATCGTCACATTGTCTCTAATCTCAACACCGAGCATATTTGCTCACATTCTTAAAATTTCTCAAGCACCTTCACTACACTCTAAAAATCACAATAACTTCACCAGTAAAATCTCATAATATCTCAATAATTCTATCAACCCTAATCATTTTCAGTCTACTCATCCCAACATCTACAGCCACAACCGCAAAAATCTATTTCCAAATCAAAGATTCAATCTTAGAAATTTACCCAAACTTGTAGAGTGCTCAATTCACGCCTCAGCTCAAATTGTCCTTCGATTTTTAAGTATGTTATTCTCCTTTTAATGAGGAACAACTTTTCTTCTTGCCACAATCTCTGATTCGAATGAAAATGGGTGTTTTGGAGGAGAGAGAAAGCTAGCGATTCCATTTTCTGAAGAGAGAGAAGATGAAATGCAGAAAAAACACAAGGGTCCTTTTATAGGCAGAGGGTAGGAGATCGATCTACTCCTGTAGAAGATCAATCTGCCTTTGAATTTGGGAACGTTTTTGGCACTTTTTATACCTACCAAATCGACTTGTCGTGGGGCAAGATCGATCTCATAAACTTGAGGAGATCGATTTGCTCCTTGTGAAGAGATCGATCTGCATTTTACAGAAACATTTAGAGATCGATCTGCTCTTGTAGGAGATCGATCCTTTTAATGGCAGAATCATAAGGAGATCGATCTGCCTCCATTGGAGATCGATCTGCTTGTTTAAATTATCCATTCCCTATCACTTTGGCTTACCAGATCTGTAAGATCCGAAATTCGATATCAATTCGGTAAGAAATTATCATTTTAAATAAGGATTCAGAGAATCTTGATCAATAAAGGAGAAGTAATTAAATTTCAGGTTAAATTGATCAAGATATGAATTAATAGGAATAAACCAAAATTTAATTATTTCACCTTGGTGAAACATTATATAGCGTCCCAGGGACCATGATATCAAATAGGGATTCCCGCTTCACTTCCCACTTTTGGGAACATTTTTCAGGAAGCTATAGGAACCCGATTTAGTGTTAGCGCAGCTTTTCGTCCTCAGACAGATGGTCAGTCAAAGAGGACTGTACAGGTTCTGGAGGATATGATGAGAGTGTCTGCCTTTGATTTTATAAGCTCCTGGGATGATCAGTTGCTACTAATTGAATTCGCCAATAGCGACAGTTATTACTTGAGTATCGGGATAACATTATATGAGGCATTGTATGGCCGTAGGACTTATTCCTCGATTCGATGAGAAGAAGTGGCTGACAAATAGAGAATTGCTCCCAAATTGGTATAATAAGTCTCTGAAGGTGTTCAGTTGATTGTGAGTGATGGAGAATACCTCAAAGCAGATAGAAAAGCTATGCTGACAAGAGACGGAGACCGTTGAAGCTCAAAGAGAGTAGGTCGTATGTTGAAAAATCTATTCGAGCATTAAATAGGGAGGAGAAAGTATCGAGGTTTAAGACGATCTCCCTAGTCAAAGTCCTTTGGTAGTATTACACTCCGAAAAAAGTCACATGGGAATTAAAGAGTATGATGCGATAGACGTGCCCAGAGTTATTTATGGACCCATTTGACTTGGTTCTAATTTGGAGGACCAAATTTCTTAAGTGGGGGAGATTATGTAAGATCTGAAATTCAGTATCAATTCGGTAAGAATTATCATTTTAAATAAAGATTCAGAGAATCTTTATCAATAAAGGAGAAATAATTAAATTTCAGGTTAAATTGATCAAGATATGAATTAATAGGAATAAACCAAAATTTTCACCTCGTGAAATTATCCCGAAAATATTGGAAAAATACCTCGGGAAATAAATAAGATAAATATACATATTTAATTGATTTAAATATATATTTAAATATTTTAGGTATATAATATATTATATTATATTTTGATAAAATATAATATAATATTAAAAAAAACAAACAGAATCGAGAAATCGCGATTCTGTGTAAGAAAACAAAGGAAACATAAGGAAGCAAGCCAAGGGCCTCTCCCTTCTGCCTCCACCGAACGCCACCGGAGGGCGAGCTGGATGAGAAGCCAGACGAGAGGGGCAGCCAAGCCTCGTCGGCACTGGTAGATGGAGAAAGAACGGCAACCGACGAGAGAAAGTGAGAGAAACCGAGAGGAGAGGAGAGAAATGGAGGAGAGAGAGACGATCTGTGGTCGAGGAAGGGGGAAACGCCTCACCATCGACCAGAAGGGACGACCAACGGCGTCGATCCAAGGATCAAATCGACGAGAAACGACGCCGATCGGGAGAGAAAGAAATGGGTAGCGACGCCAGAGGGAGAAAAGGTCGGACCGGCTACTTTTCGGCCAGCCCTGGTGAAACCGACCCTAGATCCATGCACCGGACGACCCCGCGGATCTGCTGGAGATGAAAGTCGGTGAAGAAACGACGGATGGAGCTTTGAACAACGAAGAAGAAAATCATACCAGACTAAACTGGACCGGCCTAAACCGGACCGAACTTGTTCAGCTAGAAAAGAAGAAAAAGTAAAAGAAAAAGGGAAAAAGAAAAAGAGAAAAAAGTGAGGAAAAAAATCTCGATGATGCAATTAAGCTACGTGTAAACCGGTAAGCGGTCGAAATTAATCGAGTAAATTTCAAAATATTTAAGTTGATTAATATCCTACTGAAAATTGACCGAAAAAATATGTAATTGTGTAGCTCGACAATTGACATCAAATGAGAGCTCGAGTTAGCCTCGATTTGTGTACTATCATGGAATCTCGAGTAAGTAACCCTTATTTACAACAATTTGCATAGCTATGCGTGTTAAAAATTTACCGCATAAATTACGGATTAATTCCGTATAAAATGAATTAAATTCTGAAATTTGAGATAAATTATCGTAAATAATTAATTGAGCTATCAGAGAGTTTAGAACAAGACACAATAAATACTGATGGGCCCAATGAGCCCAATAGGCCTCGATAATGTGAATAGTAAGTGGAAAATGGGCTTAAGGTCGATTAAGGCCCATTAAGGTGCAATCGGGCCCAAGATTGTAAACAAGCTCAATACTTTGAATTAAGCTCAGAAATGATGAAATAAAGTTAACTGAATGATTTTTGACCCGATAAATAATTATACGCAGCTCCAGAGATTGGATTGGGAGTAAATCGAACTGCATGACGAGACATCAGTGAAAAGGTCAGATTGTACAGAAAAATGAGATAAGGAAATTTTGTGAGTAGGCAGAGGTAGCTACGCGTAATTTTAATAGCTTTTGTATACACTGGAAATGTAGAAAGGTCCTAGAGATGGATTAAAAATTTTAAGGACTCGGAATAGGTAAAAGACTATTTTACCCTTACTGAGGGAAATTCACCTAAGGATGGTGAAAGCATGACATGCATGAAATATATGATTTGAGGAATTTTTGTGACTTTTTAGCAAAGCAAATTGGTAGATTGGCCAGTATTTGCATAAATTTCACAAGATAACACTACGTAAGTGTTATTTAGATTTAAATGAAATTTCTTTGGAAAAAAGGGCCAACTATCAAGTTTATATGAAAAAAGATAGTGCTAGAGCCTTGCTCGCACTATATGTGAGTTTGTGAGTGTGCATAATAGTGCTGGAGTGGTTGCTCGTACCGATTTGTGTGATATGATATGCATAAAAAGGTGCTAGAGCGATTGCTCGCATTAGTTTTAATGATTTGACATGCATGAGACATGCTAAAGCTTAGCTCGCACGAGTTTTGATTTATGTGATGCATGCATTAGTGCTGAAATAAGGGCTCGCACTAGAGTTTTTTCATGTATAGGTCCTGGAGTCTAACTCGCATCAGATTTTCATATGATTTTCGTGACAGGGTGCTGGAGTCTAACTCGCCCCAGATTTTCACTTGATTTTTATGACACAATGCTGGAGCCTAGCTAGCATTAGTTTTACATGATTTTGACAGAGTGATGGAGCTTAGCTCGTACTAGATGTTATAAGATTTTATGAAACGCTTGCTGGAGCTTGGCTCGCACGAGATTTTCCTTGATTTTATGAGAGTGTTGGAGCATCGCTCGCACTAATTTTATGAGACATGCAATGAGCCGTGCTTGGAGTGTCGGATAGACCGTGTGTCACGCCGATTAAATATGCTCGCACGTGCATTTTGAGACAGGCACGATTATTGATATGAGATGTGGGTCCACAGAGTACGTTGTACCCTACAAGTAGCATGGAGTACGCTGTACCGTGTTAGGATTGATTATGTGGCATCTTTGGATGCGAGTGATCGGGCAGGACCGACGGGATGGACTGACCCACCTCTCGAGGCGATTCCCGATAGTGGTGAGGCCCCGCACACAGGATCCGTGTAGCAGTGGGATCACGAGGATATAACCATAGTCCTGGTTATTTGCCTGATATATATATATATATATTGCCTAGTCTCGCATGTTACTATCTGATGTTTTGAAAGTTTGAGAATACGTGGATTTTGTGTTAGTCTGGACCACCTGAGGGAGGGGTTGGATCTTGACTAATGATATTGGTTTTGTTGTGAATAAATGAAATTTTCAATGTTTTTGAAAATGCTTTGAAATAAATGATTTATGTGGATCAGGATCACCCGAGGGAGGGGTTGAGTCCTGATGAGTGTGACTAAGATGTGATTTGATGAGAATGAAACTGGGATTTAAATTGAAACTTGCATGACGTTATTTTCATGCTATTTAAACCCATGTGTGAGGTAAACTGGTTTTACATGACATTCATGGTGTGGCATATGGGTATATGTGAAGGATTTGTGGAAACTCAACATGATGTATTTTTCATAATTGTTTATAATTCATGCAATGAACGGTTTTAGCATGAGGAGATTATCCATGCTTTAATTGCAAATGCATGATTTTGATTTAATTCATGCGTTTTATTATTTTACATGAGATGCCATTGAGGCATGAGTTGCATGATTTTCATAAGCACAAACAGCTTTTATAAACTATGGCATTGATGTGTGCATGATTTCATGCATGAGCTTTAAACAAAAAGAAATGGATTTAAGGGCATGGCATTATGAGCATGTAGATAGTGGAGCTATCTACTTACTTGCATAATTGCCTTACTGAGCGTGTGGTTGCTCACCCCCTTATTGTCCTCTCTTTTCAAAGCACTCGCAGTAGATAGTGAGCAGCTGATGACTTGCATTCTTGGTATCTGCTGCTTCCCATCATCGAGAAAATGTATACACACATGTATGGTTTTTGTATCTAAATATGTATTGCACAGTACTTAAAACGTATATGACGTCGGGGATGTAAGGTTATGTAAATGAAATTGTGAATGTAACATGGAAATGGAATGATAAGTAGTGTGAGGGGACTAACACCAAACCATAGCCCAACTGTTGGTAGGATGGTCACAATGAGAGGAAGGTAAGAATTAAATATGAAAGAAAAATGAAAAATTTACTCTGATTTTTGGGTCATGACAAGATCGATCCTCTCTTCCCCAAGATCGATCTGGCCTCATAGTTTCACACTATGGTTGTACTCTTGGCATAAAATCTCATTATATGATTGCCATAATTTACTCCATAGATTATTTCTCATTCAATACTCATTTATCACTTAGAAATTTCATTCCTTATCACCTCAATATATGAGTACATCACATTTAGCTCAATTAATTACATTTCATGTTCACATTACATAATTAAATATGTACAAAATTTTCAGGTCTCACATCTTCCCTACCTTTAAAAGAATTTGGTCCTCTAAATTCAACTCGACTCGTCAAACAGATGGGGGTACTTCTCCTTTATGAGGCTTTCCAGTTCCCAAGTTGCTTCTTCCATCGAGTGATGCTTCCATAAAACTTTTACTAATGGGATGGTTTTAGTCCAAAACACCTTCTCTTTCCTATCAAGGATTCAGGCGGGTTCTTCATTGTAGCTCATGTCCTCTTGTATGTTCATCTCTTCATACTCTATGACATGAGAAGGGTCCAGGTGGTACATCCTCAACATAAACACATGGAAGACATTGTGTATTCTAGACATTTGTGGGGGTAATGCCAACATGTAGGCTACCTCTCCCACTATCTCAAGAATCTCGAATAGTCCAATGTATTGATAACTCAAGTTCCCTTTCTTTCCAAATCTCATGATACCCTTACTCAGCGATATCTTTAGAAATACTGCATCACCAACATCAAACTCGAGTGGCTGTCTACACACATCCGCGTAGCTTTTCTGTCTACTCTGTGCAACCCGTAATCTCTCACATATGAGTTTTACACTCTGTACAGCCTGTTCAACAAGCTCGGGAGCATTTATCTTTCTATCACCCATTTCTTCCCAAGCTATAGGGGATCTACACCTCCTACCATATAGATCCTCAAAATGTGTCATTTCAATACTCGCATGATAGCTATTATTGTACGCAAACTTTGCTAGGGGTAGGTGATCATCCCATGATTCCTTAGAATCCATTGTACACGCCTTCAACATATCTTCCAGGGTCTAAATAGTCCTCTTTGACTGACCATCTGTCTGAGAATGATAGGCGGTAATAAAACTCAATCGAGATCCCATGGACTCTTGAAAATGGGTCCAAAATCTGGAGGTAAATCGAGAATCTCTGTCAGAAGTAATACTCACTGGAGCCCCATGTAATCAAGCTATCTCGCTGACATATAACTCAGCTAAGGCATCCACAGTATATGTACTCTTGATGGCAAGGAAGTGGGCACCTTTTTTCAGTGTATCCACTATGACCCATATAGCGTCACGACCTCTTCGGGTCCTCAATAAACCCATAATAAAATCCATAGTGACATGCTCCCATTTTCATGTTGGCATAGGTAAAGGCTGTAATAATCCTTCGGGCTTCTGATGCTCAGCTTTCACTTACTGGCATACTAAACATCTGGCCACATAATCTGCCCCGTCTCGCTTCATGCCACTCCACCAATACACCTTTTTCAAATCTCGATACATTTTAGTACTTCCTGGGTGCATGGTGTATCGCGAGCAGTGGGATTCTCTCAGTATCTGTTTCTTCAGGGTATTATCGTCCGGTACACAAATTCATCCTCTGAATCTCAACAATCCATCCTCACTAACTATGAGATCCGATTGTGAAGTCTGCTCTACTTGGCTAACCATATCAATCAACCTTTGATCATCACGCTGTCCAGTTCTAATTCGATCCATGATCCTGGGCTCTATTCGCAGGCTAGCCAAAAATCCAGTCTCTACCTCTTTAACTCTGATCCGAAGTTCGACGAACTGCTCCAATAATTCTTATTCCCTGATCATCATGGCAGATATCATACTCTTCCTGCTCAGGGCATCAGCAACTACGATCGCCTTTCCTGGATGGTACAGAATCTCACAGTCATAATCTTTAAGGAGTTTCATCCATCTCCTTTGTCTCATATTTAACTCTTTCTGATCAAATAGATACCTCAAACTCTTGTGGTCATTGAAACTCTGGAATCTTTCCCCATATAAGTAGTGCTGCTAGATCTTCAAGGCAAATAGCACAGCGGCTAACTCCAAATCATGCGGGGTAATTCCACTCATGATCTTTCAACTGTCGCGATCCATAGACGACCACTCTTCCATGCTGCATGAGCACACACCCCAATCCTTGATGGGAAGCATCACTATACACTGAAAATCCTCCTAATCCCTTAGGGATAGTCAACACAGGTGCCGTTGTTAATATCTTCTTTAATTCCTGAAAATTGAGCTCACATTGATCAGTCTATATCTCTTTACGCGTGAGCCTTGTCAAAAGAGCGACAATCTTGGAAAATCCCTCGATAAATCTTCTGTAATGCCCTGTCCAACTAAGAAATCTTCGTACCTCTATAATTGTCCTCGGTCTTTCCCAATTAAGCACAGCCTCCACTTTAATTGGATCAACTGATACTCCTTCCTCTAAAACTATATGTCCAAGGAAAGCTATCCGATCCGGCCAAAACTCACACTTACTAAGCTTTCCAAATAATTGCTTATCTCGGAGTATCTAAAGTACTAACCACAATTGCTGTGTGTGCTCCTCATAAGACCAAGAGTACGCAAAGATATCATCAATAAAGACTATCACAAACTTTTCTAGATAGTCCTTGAACACCTTATTCATTAATCTCATAAAGGCTGCAGGGGCATTCGTCAATCCAAAGGGCATCACTAGAAATTCATAATGGCTATACATTGTCTTGAAGGCCGTCTTCGGGATATCTTCCTCCTTAATCCTCAATTGGTGATAGCTCGATCTTAAATCAATCTTGGAGAAAACTGAGGCCCATCTTAGCTGATCAAGTAGGTCGTCAATCCTTGGCAATGGGTATCTATTCTTCACCGTGGCTTTATTCAATTATCGATAGTCTATGCATAATCTGAGACTACCATCCTTCTTCCGTACAAATAACACTGGTGCTCCCCACTGTGAGACACTGGGTATAATAAATCCCTGATTCAATAACTCCTATAGTGGTTTCTTCAATTCTTCTAGTTCTACTAACGCCATCCTATATGGAGGTCTAGAGATAGGCTGAGTAACCGGTACCAAATCAATGGTAAACTCCAGCTCTCTCTCTGGTGGTAAACCGGGCAACTCATCTGGGAAGACATCCAAAAATTTACACACCACAAGTATATCCTCAATCCTGGGATGTTCCCGATTATCATCTGAGATGAGCGCTTCATAACCTTCACGTTCAAAAGCAAGTTTAATACTCTCAAAAGGTAACATCACAAATTTCAAATTGCTTACAAAAAATTTCATACCTTTATTTCCTCAACATTTCAAACGTACACTGTAAGGTTCAGGTAGAGAGAAAGTTAAAATCTTAGTGTAGCAGTCTAAACTCACTCGATTGGTTGCTAGCCAATCCATTCCCAAAATTACATCAAACCCATGTATATTTAACATCATTAGATCTGTTAGGATTACTCTATCTCTCACCTTTATTTCACATCCTCTACATATCATATCTGTTCTCTGGGACTCACGTATAGGGATATTCACATGTCGGATATACTCTAGAGGTTCAAACTTCAAATTTAACTTACATGCAAAATACTCAGAAATAAACGAATGTGTGGACCCTGGGTCAATCAACACATGAGCCTTATGATTACAGACAAAGAGTGTACCTCTTATAGTTTCTACAGAGGCGTATGTTGTTTCCTTATCCAGAGCGAATACACTTCCCACTGTGACGGGCTTCTTTCCTTTCTCCGCTGTAGTGGCCCATCTCGGGGGATTCACTCTCTGAGGCTGTTGTCTGACAAGCTCCGGAGCATGTGGTCTCTTAGGTTGGGGATAGTCTTTTACTCTGTGACATATATCTCCACTTCTAAAACGTCCAGGAATCAATCCAGTACAATTTCCCTCATGCGGTCGGCCACAGTCTCTACAAACCCTTATCTCAGGCCTGACATCTTGAGGGGTCTCCCTAATGATGGGATAAACTCTGGGTCTCTCCAATCTACCATTTTGTACCTCAATCCTTCCTCTTCTGAAGGAACCTCTCCGAATATCTGTCTGGAAAATCACTCGCCTCTTGCCCTTATCCCTAGTCACTGCTTTGAACTTATTCTGGGATTGTACCATTTCGATTCCCCTCTCAATCTCTTGTGCTCATCTCAGCGCATCTCCAAACTCAGTAATACACAACCCTTTCAATCGATCTCTGATGATGGGCTTGAGTCCATACACAAATCTCTCGGTACGGAACTCTTCATCTTTAAAGGTTTCTGGATCATCTTTCAATAGAGTGGTGAATCGACTCTCATAATCATCCACAGACATATCGCTCTGAACCAGATTCTAAAATTCAGCCTGCATCCTTCTCTGGGCAGCTCGTGGTACATATTGGGCTCTAAAGGCCTTTTGAAACTCGTCCCAGCTAATCACACCTTGGTGGGACATCAGAATACTCTGGGTAGTATCCCACTAATCTCGAGCTCTCCCTTTCAACATATAAGCGCCTATACTGACCCTTTCAGCATCCATGCATCCCAAATAGTCATATATGACTCTCAACTCAGTTAGCCACTCCTCAACCTCTACGGGATCCTTTCTCCCATTGAATGCGGGTGGATTCATTTTCAAAAAGTCCCTCAGTCGACCATACTTTTGTCATCGGGCTGAGTGGCGAGAGGCACCGGATCCATCTATACTGGGGGCGCGGGAGGTCCTTGTGGTGGTGTAGAGGTAGTACTCGAGGTATTAACTCTAAAATGTTGAGCGAACAGTGCTGCCATCTACTCAAAACCCTGCCCCACATCTTGCTCAACCCGATTAATTCGAGAGTTAGGACTCTCCGGTTGTGGGGCAGGTGGCGGAGGTAGCTCTGCCTGCCTCCTCGAACGACCTCGTCGTCCACTCATTTTCAATCTCAATACGTTTCCTGTACGTACATATCAAACTTGATTGAAATTTCAATCCTCAATTTCAGTTCATGACCAGACTTATACAGACACTTAGGATATATTCTATTTCACTTAACTGACACTGACAATACTAAACACCCTAAGCTTTGATACCAAATAAGCTCTGTGACGCCCCAGAAGTGTGAAAAATAGGGTAAATTTAAGACTTATTTTCATAAATACACAATTCTAAGTGCATTCCTATACAGTGTCATGCATCATCATACATAAATTATAACACTTTTACCTCAAGATCCTAACATCTAATAATTATATATCACACCATATACATTTCTCAATTTAGAGTTAATTAATCCAAATACATCCCATACACCACTGTTCATCAAGTTTCTGTAATTAAAACTTTAGTCTGGGTACATGAAATATTAAAATATACCTCAAAATACAATATATGACATGAAGCTCAAGTCCTCCACTAGCCACTACTCTGTATGTCGCAGTAAAACTCTCTTCACTTGAAGAAATCTGGGGGATATAAAAATAGGGTGAGCTTTTAAATCGCTTAGTAAGGGGGTAAGGGACTCGTTAATGAAATAATGATATGCACAGCACAATCATTTTATTTTGCAAGTGAAACTCAATAAACTCAGTAGAAAACGTAGCATGAAATCATTAAAACATCATATCTTCTCATTTCTCAAAGCTCATATAGAAACATGAGAGTAAATGGTTTAATATAAAAACCATAGTCACAAGCATATAGAAACACAGGATGCGATAATGGCTTTTCTCATAAAAACGTGATAGAAATCACCTCAGTAATAATGCACGTGGAACAACCATAAAACACAATCTCATGAGTATAAAAAGATAGAGACTAGGTAATTAAAACTCAGATAAAAACATCTGTCATGGCACATCAATATAAACTCCTCTGGGTGCGCATCTCAGGCATCCTCAAAAGAGGGAACGTCGACAATATAGTCGTACACATGGTATATTGGTCTTACGTGTTACCAGAACAAGGCCTGAGCTTACATGCTACCCGAGGAAGGCCTCTCCTCATGCACACTATCAGTCTTACATGCTACCAAAGCAAGGCTCGGACTTATATGCTACCAAAGTAAGGCCACCCAGCCCTACCAGAGCGGGGGTCATCTCACGTTACCAGAACAGAGGCATCTCTCGTTACCAAAACGGAGGAATATCAGACTTACATGCTACCAGAGCAAGACCTGAACTTATATGCTACCAGAGCAAGGCCCGATGTGTTATCACTTGACATGCCTAAGTATCAGTAATAACCATTATCATATACAATCGTTTTGCTTTTACGTAAAGCTCATAATGGTTTTTCTCATAAAACTCATTTCAAAATCTCTTTGTACTCATCACAAAACATGTCAAAACCGAGCTCAAACCAACAAAACCACGCACACATTTCTCAAATCTCAGTGCGCCTTAACGTAGAGCCTAAATCCCTTTTCACTTTTATGCTCAAACGGTTTGTAAAACAATTTCACACTTTGTTTACAAACTCATAAAAATTGAGTCCCAACCGGTTGTAAAACCATGTGCAATAACTCAATCATAACTCATAAAAACATATGTTTGTTTCTCAAAACGTTTCATGCTACAATTATCATCACAAATCATATACACAAATGAGTTTAAGTTTTTCCTTACCTCATTGCACCTCGTATAGTGCAATCGTTTCCCCCAAACGATGGACTAGCCTCGCATTCCCCTCAGGAACTCTCGGGCTATCCAAACGATGTCAAAAACATCATCAATACATCATCACATTGTCTCTAATCTCAACATCGAGCATACTTGCTCACATTCTTAAAATTTCTCAAGCACCTTCACTACACTCTAAAAATCACACTAACTTCACCAACCAAATCTCATAATATCTTAATAATTCTATCAACCCTAATCATTTTCAGTCTAGTCATCCCAACATCTACAGCCACAACCGCAAAAATCTATTTCCAAATCAAATATTCAAGCTTAGAAATTTACCCAAAATTGTGGAGTGCTTAATTCACGCCTCAGTTCAAGTCGTCCTTCGATTTCCAAGTATGTTTTTCTCCTTTTGATGAGGAACAACTTTTCTTCTTGCCACAATCTTTGATTCGAACGAAAATGGGTGTTTTGGAGGAGAGAGAAAGCTAGGGATTCAATTTTTTGAAGAGAGAAGATGAAATGCAGGAAAAACGTAAGGGTCCTTTTATAGGTGGAGGGTAGGAGATCGATCTGCCTTTGAATTTGAGAACATTTTGGGCACTTTTTATGCCTACCAGATCGATCTGTCTTGGGGCAAGATCGATCTCATAAACTTAAGGAGATCGATCTGCTCCTTGTGAGGAGATCAATCCGCATTTTACAGAAACATTTGGAGATCGATATGCTCTTGTAGGAGATCGATCCCTTTGATAGCAGAATCATAAGAAAATCGATCTGCCTCCATTGAAGATCGATTTGCTCGTTTAAATTTTCCATTCCCTATCACTTTAGCTTACCAAATTGATCCCCTCTTCCCCAAGATCGATCTAGCCCCATAGTTTCACACTATGGTTGTACTCTTAGCATAAAATCTCATTATATGATTGCCATAATTTACTCGATAGATTATTTCTCATTCAATACTCATTCATCACTTAAAAATTTCATTCGTTATCACCTCAATATATGAGTACATCACATTTAGCTCAATTAATTACACTTTGTGTTCACATTACATAATTAAATGTGTACAAAATTCTCAGGTCTCACATTATACAAATAAAATCATGCAAATCAATATAATACGAAATAAATCAGATAGAGTGTACCCTATAGTCGACTCAACAATTTCGATGTAGAAAGGGTGTTTTAAAGCACCTCAATTATCCCTGGATCCAATGTTCTGACTATGGCGTTTCAAAAGTACAATAGTATGCCTCAATGCATATGTATTCAAAACATTTCATTTTGATAAAGGTCCAAAACAAACTCAAACTTTTGCATACAAAATCATACTGAAGCATATACAAATATATAAATATCAGTGAGAGACTAGGCAAGTGACCCCAAAAGTAGACATGCAATTCTAAATTAAATATATATGGTAGCTAACATTCAAATATCCTTAGAAGGGAAGATGTATGGCCATGGTCAGAGTACTCAGTCCCACTTAATCAAGTGAGTATTGAGATGTTGTGGAGGTTATCAATGTCACATAGTGATCAAATCAAGCAAACTTCGAAAGGTTGGCAGTGAATCCATGGTGCATGTACTAAGGGTGACCCAACAGTCTCTAAATCAAAAGTCCAAAATTTACTGTGCATGATCCCGTAAAGAATAAAAATAATACCTTTTCGATTTTCAATATAATATGTACTATTTAATCCCACATTAAAGCAATGTAAATCCATTTAAATAAAAAATCGTTTAATTAAATCTTTTGTTTTAAAATTAATAAAGTAGGTTAATTATACAATTTCTTAAACAAATGCAATTTAATGCAATTTAGTGGGATTTTCAAATAATTTCATAAACTAACCATTCTTTATAAATCAAGCAAATTTGGTTTCAATAATTTATGCCAACGTCCATGGTTTATGCATAAACCCGAAAGTGATCTAAATTATTTTTAACATTTTCAATTGAATCTCTTAAAAAAAAAACTATGATTGAAAACATTGTATGTGTGGCCAAATCATTCTCACAACTTAATCACAAAGTGCCTATGTCTTAAGCATGCATCCCTTACCTAATTAGCAATGTCAACACTTCTTAAATATGGTCGCCAAACTAAGTTAGGATATTATAATGTCCTGAAATTATCAAAATGCAAACTGATTTTTTCCACTCTTCCTACTTGTTGTCTATTTGCAGAGTAAAATGCAACTTAGTTAGCTAATCCTTTAATATTATGATGATAATTCTTGCAGTCCATGGTCACAGACTAAACAATCAAAGTGATGTAGAAATATGACTTATTAATCCTATTGCGCATGATAAAATAATAATAAAAGTGCGTCACGTGGCTTACGAAGAATGCACCACGTGACACACGAAGAAAACATATGAGAAATGATACAGGCTCTGAGTAAGATAAAAAGGCCTAAAATGTAATTAATGACAGAGTAAATCCCTATAAAAAGGGATCAGGTACGATTCGTTAACCTAAGTCTGAATTTTCCTACTGAAACTCTGCCCAATTCTCTGGCTGACTTAAGCATCGGAGTGCCAATGCAAGGAACAACCCCTACGTCCCTCAAATCATTTTTTTTCTTACAGAATCTTTAGTAACACGTGGCACAAAAGTCAAAAGCGAAGACGTCAACAATTCATCATTGTTGTGCATTGGCAACAACAATTGGCGTCGTCTGTGGGAATGAAAGAAAAGTTCTTAGCTCTACAATAATGCTGAGAACATGATCAACAGCGATGAGGAGAGAGGAGAATGAAGATTCAACAAGTTCTCCAATTAGTGACATGGGTGATGGAGTCCAAGGGGAGAGAGGGTCAAATATGATAACAATTTTCGTAGCTAAATTTGAAGCTATGAGAAAACAAGGAGAAAAAACCGTTCAAGCCTTAATGGCTATGGTGAATCTGTTCAAAGGCACCTTCCCGCAGGTGTATCTGCTGGCAACTGTATGAAATTTGGTGGGATAAAGAAGTGTCACGCAAGACTCACACGGCATGCCCGCGGCAGACTTTCACGGCACACTGGCTGCAGACCCTCGTGGCACTCCCGCGGCAGACCTACATGGCACACTGGCAGCAGACCTTCCCGGCACTCCCGTGGCAGACCTTCACATTAATCTAGCGGTAGACCCTCGCGGCACTCCCGTGGTAGATGTCACGACCCAAAACTACCCAAAAATCAGAGTAAATTTTTCGTTTTTCTTTCATATTTACTTGACCTCTGATCGTGACCAACCACAACCAATAATTAGGCTCTGAGTCAATGCCCATATCATCACCATACCTTTTACAGATAGTGCACAATTTAAATTAAATATAAACTCATACGATATGCACTAATTTCTTTTCATTTCATTACAATATGTACCCAATCTATACATCTCATTGTTAATACAAAATATAGTACTATGCTTATGTTATTTAGATTCAAAATATGTAACGTGTATTTACCTCAAGTGATGGGTAGCAGCGGATAACTGGAATGCAGTACTCAATCGTCTCAAAATCTACTGGAAATGACCTGTGTGAGAAAATGAAAGGGGTGAGCACATCAAGTTCAGTAAGGCAATCCTACGAACAAGTAAGTAACCATACAACCTACATGAACGTAGTGCCATGCATAAACCACCCTTTCTCCACACATTTCAAAACAGATATTATAATTCATGATGTCATGTAAAACAATTTCACATATGGATATCAAAAAGCATGGAAAACTCAACATGCAAATCCATTTAAATCATTTCATTCCCGTTAAAATTTTCACAACACAGCCAGGACTCAACCCCTCCCTCGGGTGTCGCTGACTCACATAAAATCATGAAGTCATATGCTTTTCAAAGAAATAGTAACATGTGAGAGTTTAAATCCCAGTTTCATTCTCATCAAAATCACATCTCAATCAGGACTCAACCCTTCCCTTGGGTGATCCAGATTCACACAAAAATTCACAAAACATATTTTTAAAAACATAAACATTCAAGACTAGACAATATATATATCTCACGCAAATAACTAGGATTATGGCCATATCCTCGTGATCCCACTACTACACAGATCCTGTGTGCGGGATCTCACCACTATAAGGAACCGCCCAGGGAGGTGGGTCAGTCCATCCCGTTGGTCCTGCCCGATAACTCGCATCCGAAGATGCCACTCGCATCTGAAGATGCCACATAATTAATCCCAGCATGGTACAGTGTACTCCATGCTACTTGCACGGTACAACGTACTCCATGGACCCATATCTCATATCCATACTAGTGCCCTATCTCAAAACGCACATGCGAGCCTGTTTAATCGATGTGACACACAATTTACTCGACGCTCCAAGCACGGCTCATCGCATGTTCTCATAAAACTAGTGCGAGCGATGCTCCAGCACTCTCATAAGATCAAGAAAAATCTCGTACGAGCTAAGCTCCAGCACGCGTTTCATGAAAATCAATTAAAAATCTGGTGCGAGTTAAACTCCAACACCCTGTCACGAAAATCATATGAAAATCTTATGCGAGTTAGACTCCAGCACCAATGCATGTAAAACTCTAGTACGAGCTCTTGCTCCAGCACTAATGCATGCATCACACAAATCAAAACTCGTGTGAGTTGAGCTCTAGCACGTCACATTTCTATAAAATCACGTAGGCGGCTCTGTTATCTCAAAACAATTTTAAAAAAAATCTCATTGTTGAAAATATGAAATGCTGTGCTTTACAAGCTAGCAAGCCTACAAGCACGTGTCAAAACACCTCAAAAACAAGTAGGAACCTCTTGTTCTTGCTCCACCCAACTTTTCCTAAATTTAAAAATTTTACCCTTCACAAGGGCATTTTGGTCATTTGCCCATCCAGGCCACTAAAATTCTAATCTTAAATCTGGACCCTTCAAAAATTTTAAGGAATTTAAATGATGTCGAAATAGCATAAAGTTATTGTCGCGACCCAAATTCTCAAAAAATCACTACAAATTTTTCGTGAACTTACCACATTTCACTTGTTGGGCTGTGAGTCAATATCCCTCACTCAGTTTTCATATATTATATATGCATAACAGGCAATACTTTCGTCCCAGGCACTAACATTGCAGAAGCTTATAAAGTTATCATTTTAGAATTTAAAATTCGCTTACATTGCCTAACATATACATCCCCCATATAATATGACTACATCACTATATACTATTATTTAAATACAAAAAGTACATGTGTGTATACCTCGATGCTGCTGGATAGCTGTGTGTAAAAGATCGCAGGACGGATGCAGTTATACACTCTACTGAAATGCTCTGTAGAGGTGGAAAAAATAAAGGGATGAGCATAACGCGCTCAGTAAGAAATATATGAAAGCAGGTAGATAACCACACTATCTACGATGCTCATAATGCATGTTTTATCATCTCGTAAAACAAATGCATTTACTTTTCAAAACACTCACATTAATATATGAAAGCAAGTAGGTAATCAAACTATCCACGATGCTCATGATGCATGGTTTATGCCGAAAAACTCATGGCATTCACAAAACCATTATAGTAAAACACATAGCAAGTTACTGCCCAAAAATCGAATATCAAAACTCATTCAGAGTAAAATATTTCTATGTTCAGTATTGAAACTCACATTTAAATCATATTATCATTTCAAATGGTTTCATCACAGAAATCAAATCACAATTAGTTTCATCACCGAAACCAATAAAACATGTGAGACTAGGTAGGGATTTCCACACAAATCCAAGGAACAATTGGCCAAAGTCCGAGACCCACAAGCTATCACGGATCAGGTGTGCCAGGGTGTCTCTGAGTCCGAGGAGGGGATTAGTCTATCCATCGACTCCTATCTAAGGACTATCACAAAACAGAGCAATGACAAAGCATGCCCGAGTCCAAAGACGCAATCCTCACATCCCATAGTTGCACGGTACAGTGTACTCCATGTTGTCTACACGGTACGACGTACTCCGTGAACTACAGTACAATTACCACACAGTTGTAGGTGCCTGAGTCAAAAGCTCACCACCCCAACCAAATAAATTATCAACCATAGCCTGTCGCCTCAGATCTAGTGCGAGCAAGTCAGTGTGACACATAGTCAACACGAGGGCTCCAGTACGATCTCAATCACAAATCACAACAGAATCCAGTGCGAGCAGTGCTCCAGCACGGTCTGTACATATGCAATACCAAAATCAAGTGGGATCGGATTTGGATAAATCCACAGATCTCATCATAGCTCCAGCACAATTTCACACTCATCAAATAGACAGCTGGCTCTATTTTCCACCACAGTGGTACTCAAAATCGAGTGTGATATGCTAAAATGGTACAAAACAGAGTGAGATGGTAACATCCCATCAATTCACTCGTCAATCAAATCACACTTTAGAAAAACGTGCAATTTAATGCATACTGTCAAATAATGAGCCAGTCTATCATTTCAGCTTCACAAAATCTCTTTTTCACAGAGAAAACATGGATTTCATGCATTTTATGCATTTTTAAAAATTCCCGAGTCTAAAGGTATTTTCGTAATTTTCTCATATTTGGGTACTATCCAGAAATTTCATATCTATACTCTATACGAAATTTAATTGACTGTAAACGACAATGAAAATACGTACAGCTATCTCTAATAGCTCACATAGATCCTTTACCTCGGATCACGTAATGTGACCTCTCTTCCTCTGTACTGTCCAAATCTCACAGTCCGGTCAATTCTCAATATGACTCTGGAGCTGCATTTAACCATTCACTAGATTAATTTTACGTTTCCTACTATATTACACATTTAATACAGTTCATTTCACTTAATTGGGCATGTTTACTCTAAATGGGCCTAAATACTTTAATCGGGCCTTAATCTGTATTAAGCCCGTTTTCCATGTATTAATTCCCTTCATCAGGGTCTATTGACTCATTGGGCCTATCTATACCCATTGGGCTTTATTCTAAGCTCTTTGGATAGCCCGAATATCATTTACGACAGTTTATTCGAAATTTCGAATATAATTCTCTAAATCCAAAATTTAATCCGAAATGCGTAAAATAAATCTTAAATACGCATTAATCATATAAATTGTCGTAAATGAGCTTTACTTACTCGAGAGTATGTGATGGTACGTAAATCGAAGTTTGATCGGGCTTCCGTTCGAAATTAATCGTCGAACTGCACAATTTTGTATTTTTAACTCCGGGACAATTCCGATTAAATATAATTTAAATAAATTTCTCAAAAATTAAATCGGTCACTTTTGACCTCATATCGACTTACCCGAAATCCGATGAAATCCCGAAAAAAAAAAATTTTTAACAGATTTTTTTATATAATATATTTTTATTATTATTTTATTCTTAAAATAATAATAAAAATCCTAAAATATCTCAAAAATATCCCAAAAAATCATATTAAATTCATTTAGTCCGTAAATGAATTTATCAGTTTGATTTTACCTTTTCAGTATATTTTTTTACTATTTTTGGGCTCATTTTTCGAGATAAAAATTTTGAAAATATTAAATAAATTCATATCTTGATCAATTGGATCTGAAATTTAATTATTTCTTCTTTATTGATCAAGATTACATAAGTTCAAGTTTTCAAATAACAATTTCTTACAAAATGACACCGAATTTTCGGGTCTTGCATTCCTCCCCACCTTAAGAAATTTGGTCCTCCCAATTAGAACCAAGTCAATTCTCGAATAACTGCGAATATTTCTCTCACATCAGACTCTCTAATTCCCACATAACTTCCTCTGAAGTGTGGTACTGCCCGAAAACCTTAACCAGAGTGATCGTTCTGGTCCGTAACATTTTCTCTTTCCTATCAATGTCCAAATCAACTTCTCTACATATGACATTTCCTCTGTGAGCTCCAATGGCTCATACTGAATCACATGTGCCTAATCTAGATGATACTTCCGAAGCATCAATGTGTGGAAGACATTATGAATGCCTACTAGCTCAGGTGTCAAGGCTAGCCTACAAGCCTTATCTCCCACTCGCTCCAGTATCTCATTATCCCTTTCAAGAGAAAAACTTTCAAGAATACTGATTCACCTATAGTGAATTTCGAAGGCTTTCTCCTCTCTCAACATTGCTTTTCTGCCTACTCTGAGCTGTCATCAATTTCTCACATATCAATTGGATATCCTCAGAGGCTTGCTTCACTAAATCGGGAGCAAACATCTTTCAGTGACTCACTTCTTCTCATCCAATCGGAGATGATACCTATGACTATATAACGCCTCATATGGTGTCATCCCAATAGTCAAGTGATAGCTATTGTTATAGACAAATTCGGCTAATGGAAAATGGTCATCCCAGGAGCCTCTGAAATCCATCACACAAGCTCTCAACATATCCTCCAACGTCTGGATGGTTCTCTCTAATGACCATCGGACTGAGGGTGAAAAGCTGTACTGACACTCAATCGGGTTCCCATAGCTTCTTGAAAATGTTCCCAAAAGTGGAAAGTGAAGCGGGAATCCCTGTTAGACACAATACTCACTGGAACACCATATAGCCTCACAATCTCTCGTACACACAGATTCGTCAACGCACTCAGAGTATCTGTAGCTCTCATAGCTAAGAAGTGAGCTGACTTCGTCAATCTATCCACAATCACCCAAATGGCATCGTGGTTCTGTCGGGTCCTCGATAAACCTATGATGAAATCCATGATGATGTGCTCTCATTTTCATGTCAATATAGGTAGAGGTTGCAATAATTTTGCATGTTGCTGATGCTCTACCTTAACCTGTTGACATGTAAGGCACTTAACCACAAACTCTGCAGTATCTCTTTTCATATCTGACCACCATTACACTCTCCGTAGGTTCTTATACATCTTATTACTCCCCAGATGCACTATATACCTCGATGAATGAGCTTCTGTCAAAATCAATCTCTTTAGCTGTGGGTCATCAGGAACGCAATATCGACCTCTGAATCTCAGCAGGCCCCCATCACTAATTGTGCACTCAGTCACTCTACCCATCTGTATCTGACTATGCATATCAACACAAAAGCGATCAATACGCTGAGCTTGTCTGGTTCGGTCTATCAACTCTGGTTTCAAATCTCAGACTATCTATCACACAATATGTGTCAGTATCAAAAGGGTCTATATCTAGACTGAGGCTAGTAAACTGCTCTAACAGTTCATGTTCCCTGACCATCATGTATGATACCATCCTGAGGCTCTTTTTGCTCAAGGCATCAGCGACTTCATTCGCTTTACCCGGATGATAAAGTATCTCACAATCATTGTATTTCAGAAGCTCTACTCATCGTCTCTGCCTCATATTAATTCTTTCTGTGAAAACAGATACTTGAGGCTCTTATAATCAGTGAATACTTGAAATTTCTCACCGTACAAATAGTGGCGTCATATCTTCAATGCAAACACTACGGCTGCCAACTCTAAATCATGGGTCGGATAGTTCTTCTCATCGTCCTTAAATTGACTGGATACATAAGCAACTATCTTTCCGTTCTGCATCAATACACAGCCCAGTCATTGTCTCGAGGTGTCTGTATATACAGAGAAACCTCCTGAGCTGGTCGAAATGGTGAGAATCGACGCAGTGGTCAGTCACTACTTTAGTTCCTGAAAACTCTTCTCACATGCATTGTCTCACTCAAATGAAACATTCTTCTAAGTGAGACGTGTTAATAGAGCAGCAAATTTCGAGAAACTTTCTACAAATTGGCGATAATATCCAGTTAAACTTAAAAATGATATCAGTTCCAACCAGAAATCATACTTACTGAGCTTCGCATATGGCTTCCTCTCTTTGAGGGTTTGTAGCACAATGCTCAGATGTTGTTCATGTTCTTCCCTGGACGTCGAATTCACAAGAATGTCATCTATAAACACTATGACAAACTGATCCAGGTAGGGCTTGAACACTTCATTCATCAATATCTTAAAAGTTATAGGAGCATTCGTTAGCCCGAAAGGCATAAACAAGAGCTCATAATGTCCATAACGGGTATGAAAAATTGTCTTGGGTACATCTTCACTCCAGATTCTCAATTGATGGTACCCAGACTTCATTTCAATCTTAGAAAAAATCTATGCTCCTCGAAACTAATCCAATAGATTATCAATACGTGGAAGGGATTACTTGTTCTTAATGGTCGCCTTATTCAACAACCGGTAATCTATTCACAGTCAGAGGCTTCCATCATTCTTTTCAGTTGTAGCCCTCTTCTTCAGGGCAGAAGTACTAGCTATATCCTTCTCTGACTCTTTGCACTTCTGTAGGGCTATCTCAGCCAACTTTGGACAATCCCTTATCATATGCCTCATCTTGCCACATCTAAAACTTGTTCCAATCAATACGTGGCATGACCTACTACTGTGGTATCTACCATATGCTCTACATTGATTTGTAGTCGATTGGGGTCCTCTAATCACTATACCCCTAGCTGGAGTCAAGACCTGATACACCGGGGACTTAATCATCCTACCCCGTGACTTATCGACCCTCGATCGTCTAACAAATAACCTCTTCCCCACTCGAACATTACAGTCATCTGTTGATCTCTATTCCTGCCCTTCACGACCTTACCAAACTCAAGGACATGTATCTCATAGTCTTGCTCACACAACTAAGTTCTATGCATGGTCTCCTCGTAAGTCATGACGTCAAATAGGGCAAATCTGACTCTGATGGATGGTCTCAATCCTTTCATAAACTTGCTGACCTTTCGCATCTCACTGCTCATGATATCGGGGTCATATCTTCCCAGGGATGTAAATCGAGACTCATACTCGTTTACCGATCTATTCCCTTGGGACCAAGAAATTCCATCTGTAATCTCCGTTGAGCAGTGGCTGGGATATACTGCCTCCTGAGGGCATCTAAAAAGATCTCTCAGTCAATCAACTGATATACATAGCTTTCATGATGGGTCGGGTGAATTTCCACCAATACTCTGCTTCGCCCTCTAACATGAATGTAGGAAAGGCCACTATCTCAGTAGTCGAACATCGAAAAAGCCATATCGCTTCTCTAACCGGTTGATTCAATCCTCTGCTACTAAAGGGTTCTTGACCCCGACTGAACGATGGAGGCTTGAGCTCTGAAACTGCCTCAATCTTCACCAGTTTGTCGTGGAACTATAGGTGGTACAGGGGTCTCACCAACACGTGGCATAGGTACAGGCTGTGTAGGCACAGGTGTTTCAGGAGCAGCTGTCGACTCAATATGAGTCGTCTGAGCAGTCGGACCTTGCCTACTCTCTATCCTAGTCATAGTCAAGTTAGCCTGGGTGAACAACTCATAAACGTGTCCAAACTCCATTCTAATCTCGTAATGCGGGCATCAGTAGTCTCAACTGGACCTGATGGGACATAATCACATGATGATTCACAAGATCTCACAGACCTATCATTGCGTCTCTCGAACCAATCTCTATGGCCTCAAGAACGCGAACTCTCTCCTCTGCTGCAATGTCTATCAGACATCCCGATCGTCCCGCATACACAATCAATTTCTTAGTTTAACCACAGCTCTGTACACACAATTGTATATAATAATGTACAGTGATATGGGGATGTATACTTTTCAACTACTGACACTGACTCATATAAGACCAACACTGCTCTGATACCACTCCTGTCGTGACCCAAATTCTTAAAAATCACTATAAATTTTTCGCAAACTTACCACACTTCACTTTTGGGCTGTGAGTCAATATCCCTCACTCAGTTTTCATATATTATATATATCTATAACAGGTAATGCTTTCGTCCCAGGCACTAACATTGCGGAAGCTTATAAAGTTATCATTTTAGAATTTAAAATTCGTTTACATTGCCTAACATATACATCCCCTATATAATGTGACTACATCACTGTACACTATTATTCAAATACAAAAAGTACATGTGTGTATACCTCGATGCTGCTGGATAGCTGTGTGTAAAAGATCGCAGGACGGATGCAGTTATACACTCTACTAAAATGCTCTGTAGAGGTGGAAAAAATAAAGGGATGAGCATAACGTGTTCAGTAAGAAATATATGAAAGCAGGTAGATAACCACACTATCTACATGCTCACAATGCATGTTTTATCATCTCGTAAAACAAATGCATTTACTTTTCAAAACACTCGCATTAATATATGAAAGCAAGTAGATAATCAAACTATCCACGATGCTCATGATGCATGGTTTATGCCGAAAAACTCATGGCATTCACAAAACCATTATAGTAAAACACATAGCAATTTACTGCCCAAAAATCGAATATCAAAACTCATTCAGAGTAAAATATTTCTGTGTTCAGTATTGAAACTCACATTTAAATCATATTATCATTTCAAATGGTTTCATCACAGAAATCAAATCACAATTAGTTTCATCACTGAAACCAATAAAACATGTGAGACTAGGCAGGGATTTCCACACAAATCCAAGGAACAATTGGCCAAAGTTCGAGACCCACAAGCTATCACGGATCAGGTGTGCCAGGGTGTCTCTGAGTCCGAGGAGGGGATTAGTCTATCCATCGGCTCCTATCTAAGGACTATCACAAAACAGAGCAATGACAAAGCATGCCTGAGTCCAAAGACGCAATCCTCACTTCCCATAGTTGCACGGTACAGTGTACTCCATGTTGTCTACACGGTACGACATACTCCGTGAACCACAGTATAATTACCACACAGTTGTAGGTGCTTGAGTCAAAAGCTCACCACCCCAACCAAATAAATTATCAACCATAGCCTGTCGTCTCAGATCTAGTGCGAGCAAGTCAGTGTGACACACAGTCAACACGAGGGCTCCAGTACGATCTCAATCACAAATCACAACAGAATCCAGTGCAAGCAGTGCTCCAGCATGGTCTGTATATATGTAATACCAAAATCAAGTGGGAGCGGATCTGGATAAATCCACAGATCTCATCATAGCTCCAGCACGATTTCACACTCACAAAATAGACAGCTGGCTCTATTTTTCACCACAGTGGTACTCAAAATCGAGTGCGATATGCTAAAACGGTACAAAACAGAGTGAGATGGTAACATCCCATCAATTCACTCGTCAATCAAATCACACTTTAGAAAAACGTGCAATTTAATGCATACTATCAAATAATGAGCCAGTCTATCATTTCAGCTTCACAAAATCTCTTTTTCACAGAGAAAATATGGATTTCATGCATTTTATGCATTTTTAAAAATTCTTGAGTCTAAGGGTATTTTCGTAATTTTCCCATATTTGGGTACTATCCAAAAATTTCATATCTATACTCTATATGAAATTTAATTGATTGTAAACGACGATGAAAATGCGTACGGCTATCTCTAATAGCTCACATAGATCCCTTACCTCGGATCACGTAGTGTGACCTCTCTTCCTATGTGCTGTCCAAATCTCGTAGTCCGGTCAACTCTCAATATGACTCTGGAGCTGCATTTAACCATTCACTGGATTAATTTCACGTTTCCTACTGTATTACACATTTAATACAGTTCATTTCACTTAATTGGGTCTGTTTACTCTAAATGGGCCTAAATACTTTAATCGGGCCTTAATCTGTATTAAGCCTGTTTTCCATGTATTAATTCCCTTCATCAGGGTCTATCGACTCATTGGGCCTATCCATACCCATTGGGCTTTATTCCAAGCTCTTTGGATAGCCCGAATATCATTTACGACAGTTTATTCGAAATTTCGAATATAATTCTCTAAATCCAAAATTTAATCCGAAATGCGTAAAATAAATCTTAAATATGCGTTAATTATATAAATTGTCGTAAATGAGCTTTACTTACCTGAGATTATGCAATGGTGCGCAAATCAGAGTTCAATCGGGCCTCCTTTCGGAATTAATTGTCGAACTGCACAATTTCGTATTTTTAACTTCGGGTCAATTTTCGATTAAATATAATTTAAATAAATTTATCAAAAATTAAATCGATCACTTTTGACCTCGTATCGACTTACCCGAAGTTCGATGAAATCCCAAAAATTTTTTTTTAACAGATTTTTTATATATAATATATTTTTATTATTATTTTATTCTTAAAATAATAGTAAAAATCCTAAAATATCTCAAAAATATCCCAAAAATTCATATTAAATTCATTTAGTCCGTAAATAAATTTATCAGTCCGATTTTACCTTTTTGGTATATTTTTCTACTATTTTCGGGCTCATTTTTGGAGATGAAAATTCTAAAAATATTAAATAAATTGATATCTTGATCAATTGGACCTGAAATTTAATTATTTCTTCTTTATTGATCAAGATTACATAAATTCAAGTTTACAAATAACAATTTCTTAAAAAATGACACCGAATTTTTCGGTCTTACAGTTACCTCTAGTAGTCCGTACAATTCCCTTACCTGGAATCACGCGTAAACTTATCCCGTCTCGACCATACCAGGTCTCTCAGTCCAATTCGCTCCAGACCAAGTCCACGGAGCTGCATATAACCACGTTTTTGGGTCAATTCTAATATATTTATTAGTATTTCACTCTTACTGATCAAATCTAAAGCACTGGGCTCGTTTTACTTTATTGGGTCCGATTGCACCTTAATGGGTCTCGACCCATTTTTAGCTTCTTTCCACTTATTAGATCCCTTCTTTGGGTTTATTGGGCTCATTTGGCTTACCAATACTCATCGGGCAATGTTTCAAACTCTTTGGATAGCCCGTATATCATTTACGACAATTAATTCAAAATTTCGAATATAATTTATTTTATGCAGAATTTAATCTGTAAAATCCGTAAAATAATCTTAACTCTGTATTAAGGACTCAAATTGTCGTAATTAAAGTGTATTTACTCAATACTACGCGGGGTATAAAAATTGGAGCTCAATCGGCTCTCGTTCGGGCTCTGTCGTAAAACTGCACCATTAGATTAATCCGGGTTAATTTCCATTAAATAAAATATTAAATTTATTTCTGAAATTTACCCGTAGGTCAATCTCGACCATCGGTCAACTTACCCAAATCTCGAGTCGTCCCCGGTAATTTTCTTTCCTTTTTTCCCCTTTCTTTCTTTTCTTTTCTTTTTCTTTTTCTTTTTCTTTTTTTTCTTTTTCTTTTTCTCCCTTTTCGGCTACAGTGCTGTTTTGCTCCTCTCATCGTCGTCGGCGTTTCCGGTTGTTTCGCCGGCCGCTACTGGTCTCAAAAGAACCATCTCGGCTAGGGGGTCTCTCGACTGGGTTGAATCGGAGCTGATTCGTCGTGGATCGTCGAAACCGACTCGGTTTTCCTCTCGATTTTACGTTCGCTGATTCGTCGAAATCAGCTGTCGTCAGCGCGCGTCACCGATGCTAGAGTGTTCACTTGGCTGTCTTCTCTCTTCTCCGGTCCTCGCCTAGTCTGGACAGTCGTCAGTGGTCGTCGGTGACTTGGGTCGTCTTCCTCAGGTTTCAACTTCGGTTTTCATTTTCTCTCTCTTCAAATTTTTCAAATTTTTCGTTTCTTTTTTTTATAATTTATTTTATTATTATTATAATCATTAAAATACTATTAAAAATCCCAAAATATCTAATAAATTATATATTTTATTATATAATTAATTTATTCAATTTATTTTATTTATTTATTTTAACCCTTTTTTGGGTATATTTTCTCTGTATTTTCGGGATATTGTCCCAAGTGAATTTTTGGTAAATCTTAATAATTCTGGATCTTGATCAATTGGACTCGAAATTTAATAATTTCCTCGTTATTGATCAAGATTTCTCAATTTCTATTTTTAATTAAAATTTGCTTATCGAATTTATATCGGATTTCGATCTTTTGACCGTTTTACCCCTGCACTGGTTCGAAACCAATTTAACCCGACTTTTCTTCATACACCGACCTTCTTTTCTTATTTTAATCTCTTATTTTCCGTCAACTTGATTTCGATCCCTTTCGCTTGGCCTATGGCCATCTCGGCCCTTATTTGGCTACTTCATACATTCATCGATATTTCATTTTATTCCATTTTCAAATTTAATTCAATCAAAGCTCTTCTTATGATTTAATCAATATGTGAAAGTGTACATCACATGTATCATAAGGAAATACTTCAACAAGTACTTAAAAAGTGGGTCTTACATAATCTCCCACACTAAAAAAATTTGGTCCTCCAAATTGGAACCAAATCAGTCTCTGAACAACTCCGAGTACTTCTCTTTCATCAAACTCTCTAACTCCCAAGTCGCTTCCTCTGGAGTGTGATGCTGCCATAGTACTTTCACCAGGGGAATCATCTTCGATCTCAATACCTTCTCCTTCCTATCCACAATCTGAATCGGTCTCTTAACATAGGACATACTCTCACTGAGCTCCAGTGGCTCATATCTGATCACATGCGACGGATCCGGCTGATACTTCCGAAGCATGGAGACGTGGAAGACGTTATGGACATTCGCTAGCTTTAGTGGCAACGCTAGCCTATAAGCTCGATCTCCACTCTCTCGAGTATCTCAAAAGGTCTTATGAAGTGAGGGCTCAGCTTCCCTCTCTTTCTGAATCTCGTAATACCCTTGGAAGGAGAAACCTTCAAAAATACTGACTCCCCTGCTGTAAACTCCAATGGTCTACGTCTCCTGTCAGCATAACTCTTCTGTCGACTCTGAGCTATCCTCAACCTCTCACAAATCAACTAGACAACCTCAGAGGCCTGACATACCAAATCGGGAGTGAATATCTGCCTGTCACCAACCTCCTCCATCCTACAGGAGAACGACATCTACGGTCATACAATGCCTCATATGGTGCCATCCCGATACTCGAATGATAACTGTTATCGTAGGCGAACTCTGCGAGTGGTAGGTGATCATCCCAAGAACCTCTAAAATCAAGTACACAAGCTCTCAACATATCCTCGAGGTTCTATACAGTCCTCTATGACTGCCCATCTTTCTGAGGATGGAAAGCTGTACTAAATCTCAACTGGGTCCCCATAGCTTCCTGAAAGTGTTCCCAGAAATGGGAAGTGAAGTGGGAATCCTTGTCCGACACAATACTCACTGGGACGCCATGCAGTCTCACAATCTTGCGCACATATAACTCCGCCAATCTACTCAGAGTATCGGTGGCTCTTATAGCTAGGAAATGTGTCGACTTTGCCAATCTGTCAACTATCACCCATATGGCATCATTCCCTCTACGAGTCCTCGATAAACCCATCACAAAGTCTATGGTGACATGCTCCCATTTCCAAGTCGATATAGGTAGAGGCTGCAATAACCCTGCAGGCTTTTGATGCTCTACATTCACCTGTTGACAGACGAGACATCTCACAATAAACTCTGCTATATCTCTCTTCATCCACGACCACGAGTATACCTTCCGGAGATTCTGATACATCTTTGTACTACCCGGATGCAAGGTATACCTAGATGAATGAGCCTCTGTCAAGATCAACCTCCTGATATCAAGATCCTCGTGAACACATATCCTGTCTCAGAACCTCAGTAATCCATCCGAACTCAACTTAAAATCAGTCTCAATACCCCTTTGCATCTGCCTGACTATCTCAATACACTGCTGATCATCACGTTGAGCCTATCGGATCCGCTCCATCAAATTCGGCTCTAACCACATGCTAGCAATCATATAACCACTATCAGCATCAGGCGGGGTCACATCCAAACTGAGGCCCGCAAACTGCTCTAATAACTCTTGTTCTCGTACCATCATATAAGAAACCAACCCGAGATGCTTCCTGCTCAACGCATCAGCCACTACATTCGTCTTACCTGGGTGGTATAGGATCTCACAATCGTAATCTTTCAGAAGCTCAAGCCACCTTCTCTGTCTCATGTTTAATTCCTTCTAAGAGAATAGATACTTGAAGCTTTTGTGATCGATAAATACCTGGAATTTCTCAAACATACAGATAGTGGTGCCATATCTTCAATGCAAACACTACGGCCACCAACTCTAAGTCGTGGGTCGAGTAGCTCCTCTCATGATCCTTCAGTTGCCTGGATCCATAAGCAACCACCTTCTCATCCTGCATCAATACACAGCCAGTCCTTGATAAGAAGCATCCGTGTAAACAGAAAAACCTCTTGAGCTACTAGGAATGGTGAGAATCGGAGCAGTGGTCAATCGACGCTTCAGCTCCTGAAAACTCTCTTCACATCTGTCGTCCCACTTAAACGCAACACTCTTCTAAGTGAGACGTGTCAACAAAGCAGCTAATCTCGAAAACCCCACCACAAACCATCTATAATATCCAGCTAAACCCAGAAAGCTCCTGATCTCCATAACTGTCTGAGGCCTCTGCCACTAAACTATTGCCTCAATCTTGGATGGGTCCACTGACACACCATCTCTCGACACAATATGTCCCAAAAAGGAGATCTGCTCAAGCCAAAAATCACACTTACTGAGTTTAGCATATAACTGCTTCTCACGGAGGGTCTGCAATACAATCCTCAAGTGCTGCTCATGCTCCTCTCTGGACCTCGAATAAACCAAGATGTCATCGATGAAGACAATCACAAACTGATCCAAATACGGTCGAAACACCTCATTCATCAATGACATAAAAGCTACGGGAGCGTTCGTCAACCGGAATGCATAACCATAAACTCAAAGTGACCATAACGGGTGCGAAAAGCTGTCGTGGATACATCTCCATCCCGAACTCTCAACTGATGGTACCCAGATCTCAGATCAATCTTAGAAAAAACCTGTACTCCCCGTAGCTGATCTAGTAGATCATTAATCCTCGAAAGGGGATACTTATTCTTGATGGTAGCCTTGTTCAACAATCGATAGTCGATACACAATCTAAGGCTCCCATTCTTCTTCCTCACAAACAGAACCGGTGCCCCCTACGACGATACACTCGGTCTGATGAACCCCTTCTCTAACAATTCCTGTAACTGTTCATCAGCTCCTCCAACTTAATCGGAACCATCTTGTACGGTGGTCTAGATATCAACTCCGTACCAAGTGTCAAATCAATACTGAACTCTGTCTCCCTCACTGGCAGTAACCCTAGTAAATCATCCAAAAAGACATCTGGAAATTCTCTTACTACTGAAATGTCTTTCAATTTCGGACGTGCCTTAGCCGTATCTACCACGTACGCAATATAACCTTCAAACATAATTCATCCAATTAGCACATCATTCGAACACCCCAAAAATCTTATTTTCATTAATTTCAATGAAATTGTACAGTACATTTTTTTGGAATATGAAGTGTGACTGTCTTAACAAAACAATCTAAAACAGCTTGATTAGCAGCCAACTAATCCATTCTTAGGATTACATCAAAATCTCTCATGTGCATTAAGATTAGATCGGCTATTATCACTCTTCCACCTAATTTCAATTCACAATTCCTTAATACATACTCCACTAATTGACTAGTGTTCATGGGTGTAATTATCGACAGCTTACTACTCAGAGGGGTAGGTTTTAAATAATTCAATAATTTACATGCAAACAAAGGCGATACAAATGAATGCGTAGAATCAGGATCTATTAACACATATGCTTCTAAATCATAGATCAAAATAGTACCTTTCATCACATTTGACAACTGATATGTAGTATCCTGGTCTAGAGCATGCACTCGCCCTGTACCAATCACTTACTTCCCTTTCTCTGTCACTATCGCTTTCCTCCGTGATGCAGAAGTCTCACCGGGAGCCCTCTCTGAACCCTTGCCCTTCTGAGGGGCACTCTCAACTATCTCTGGGCAATCTCTAATCATATGTCTTGGCTTCCCGCATCTAAAGCATACCACTGTGGTACCAAAACAGGGTCTATCACTGTAATATCTACCACACCTACTGCATCTCTCAGTCGTAGGTCGTGGCCCCCTATCACAATACCCTTTCTGTGGAGTAAAAGTAATGGCCGGATAAACTGGAGGTCTAGCTGGCCTCTCTCGAATCTCCTCTATCCTCGACCTCTTTCTAATCAACTATCTACCCCCTCTATGACCAAACCCTCTGTCTCCTACTGGTCTCTTTCTCTCTCTATCTCTAACTCTGCCAGCTTTCCCGAACTCTGAGGCACACATCTCAAAATCCTGCTCAATCAACTGCGCCATGCGTACTGCCTCATCATACGTCGGGATATCAAATGGGACTAACCTGGATCGAATCGCTGGCCTCAATCCATTAATAGATCTTTGGACCTTCTTAACCTCACTACCCATAGTGTCCGAATCATATCTGCCCAGGGAGATAAACCTCGTCTCATACTCATCTACCGATCTACTCCCCTAGGTCAAACTTAAAAACTCAGTCTGCAGCTTTCGTTGCGCTGTATTCGGGACATGCTGCCTCCGAAAGGCCTCCAGAAATACCTCCCAGCTAATCTTTGTATGTCTGGCTCTAAGAATCTGTCTGGTGGACTTCTACTAATGTTCTGTCAATCCCCTAAGCATAAATGCAGCGAACGCTACCATCTAAGTAGGGGTACACTCAAAGAACCCGTATAGCTTTTCCATCTCACTCAACCAATCCTCAGCTACTACTGGGTCCTTCGCCCCGCTAAATGTCGACGGTCTGAACTTCTGAAACTGTCGCAATCTGTCCATGTCACAACTATAACCCCAACCTCTAGTACTCTGTTGTGGGGCAACAATAGAATCTGTGTCCTGGACTGGTGGGGGTGTAGGAGTAGCAGTATCCTGAACTGGTTGTGTAGGCGTATCAGGAGCAGCTGCCTGTCCAGCCTCACCCTGTCTACCTTTAGCTCCTTGCACTGACTGCATAATTAACTCCATAATCATCTCGAGGCTCCGTTCTATCCTAGCGAAATGTTTCTCGATAGTCTCAGTAGGTCTCTCTGCAGTATCCCTCTCTACAAGACCCTGTTGGGTATGCTCAACCCCGGTCTCTACCTCAGCCTCTTCCTGAGTCTCATGAGGCAACTCGGCACGACTAGCAGGCTCAGGCCTACCTCTATGGCCTCTGCCTCGTGCTCTACCTCCTCTATCGCGACGAGTAACAGGAATAATGCTTGTATTCCTGCATTCACAACCTTTTCTTAGTTAAAACCCATCTCAATATACACGATTGTATCTAACCAAGCACAGTAACACGATATGTAATTTCTTATTTACTAACACTGACACACATCAGACCAATTTCTCTCTGATACCACTAATGTCACGACCCAAAACTACCCAAAAATCAGAGTAAATTTTTCTTTTTTCTTTCATACTTACCTGACCTCTGATCGTGACCAACCACAACTAATAATTGGGTTGTGTGTCAATACACATATCATTACCATACCTTTTACAGATAGTGCACAATTTAAATTAAATGTAAACTCATACGTTATGCACTAATTTCTTTTCATTTCTTTACATTATGTACCCAGTCTATACATCCCAGTGTTAATACAAAATATAATACTGTGCTCATGTTATTTAGATATAAAATATATAACGTGTATTTACCTCAAGTAATGGGCAGCAGCGGATAACTGGAATACAGTACTCAATCGTCTCAAAATCTACTGGAAATGACCTGTGTGAGAAAATGAAAGGGGTGAGCACATCAAGCTCAGTAAGGCAATCCTACAAATAAGTAAGTAACCATACAACCTACATGAACATAGTGCCATGCATAAACCACCCTTTCTCCACACATTTCAAAACAGATACTATAATTCATGATGTCATGTAAAACAATTTCACATATGGATTTCAAAAAGCATGGAAAACTCAACATGCAAATCCATTTAAATTAATTCATTCCCGTTAAAATTTTCACAACACAGCCAGGACTCAGTCCCTCCCTCGAGTGTCCCTGACTCACACAAAATCATGAAGTCATATGCTTTTTAAAGCAATAGTAACATGTGAGAGTTTAAATCCCAGTTTCATTCTCATCAAAATCACATCTCAGTGAGGACTCAACCCCTCCCTCGGGTGATCCAGACTCACACAAAAATTCACAAACATGTTTTTCAAAAACATCAACATGCGAGACTAGGCAATATATATATCTTAGGCAAATAACTAGGATTATGGTCATATCCTCGTGATCCCGTTGCTACATGGATCCTGTGTACGGGGTCTTACCACTATCGGGAACTGCCCCGAGAGATGGATCAATCCATCCCGTCAGTTTTGCTTGATAACTCCTATTCGAAGATGCCACTCGCATCTGAATATGCCACATAATCAATCCCAGCACGGTACAGCGTACTCTATGCTACTTGCACAGTACAATGTACTCCGTTGACCCATATCTCATATCCATACTCATGCCCTGTCTCAAAACACACGTGCAAGCCTATTTAATCGGTGTGACACATAGTCTACCCGACGCTCCAAGCACGTCTCATCGCATGTTCTCATAAAACTAATGTGAGCAATGCTCCAGCACTTTCATAAAATCAAGGAAAATCTTATGCGAGCTAAGCTCCAGCACGTGTTTCATAAAAATCAATTACAAATCTGGTGCGAGTTAGACTCCAACATCCTGTCACGAAAATCATATGAAAATCTGGTGCGAGTTAGACTCCAGCACCAATGCATGTAAAACTCTAGTGCAAGCTCTTGCTCCAGCACTAATGCATGCATCACACAAATCAAAACTCGTGTGAGCTGAGCTCTAGCACGTCACATTTCTATAAAATCACGTAGGCGAGTCTATTATCTTAAAACAATTTCCAAAAGAAATCTCATTATTCAAAATATGAAATGCTGTGCATTTTTAGTTACAAGCTAGCCAGCCTACTCATGCACGTGTCAAAACACCTTAAAAACAAGCAGGAACCTCTTGTTCTTGCTCCTCCTAACTTTTCCTAAATTTGGAAATTTTACCCTTCACAAGGGTATTTTAGTCATTTGCCCATCCAAGGCACTAAAATTCTTATCTTAAATCTGGACCCTTCAGAAAATTTTAAGGAATGTAAATGATGTCAAAATTGTGTAAAGTTACCTCTAGCAGTCCGTAAAATTCCCTTACTTGGAATCACGTGCAAACTTATCCCGTCTTGACCATACCAGGTCTTTCAGTCCAATTCGCTCCAGACCAAGTCTACGGAACTGCATATATCCACGTATTTGGATCATTTCTAATATATTTATCAATATTTCACTCTTACTGATCGAATCTAAAGCATTGGGCATGTTTTACTTTATTGGGTCCGATTGCACCTTAATGGGTCTCGACCCATTTCTAGCTCATTTCCACTTATTAGATCCCTTCTTCGGGTCTATTGGGCTCATTTGGCTTACCAATACTCATCGGCTACGTTCCAAACTCTTTAGATAGCCCATATATCATTTACGAAAATTAATTCAAAATTTCAAATATAATTTATTTTATGCAGAATTTAATCCGTAAAACCCGTAAAATAATCTTAACTCTGCATTAAGGAATCAAATTGTCATAATTAAAGTGTACTTACCCAATACTATGCGCGCTCGGGCTCTGTCGTAAAACTGCACCATTAGATTAATTCGGGTTAATTTCCATTAAATAAAATATTAAATTTATTTCTGAAATTTACCCGTAGCTCAATCTCGACCATTGGTCGACTTACCCGAATCTAGAGTCGTCCCCGGTAATTTTCTTTCCTTTTTTCCCATTTCTTTCTTATCTTTTCTTTTTCTGTTTCTTTTTTTTTCTTTTTCTTTTTCTCCCTTTTCCGGCTACGGTGCCGTTTTGCTCCTCTCACCGTCGTCAACGTTTTCAGCCGTTTCGCTGGTCGCTACCGGTCTCAAAAGAATCGTCTAGGCTAGGGGGTCTCTCGACTGGGTCGAATCGGAGCTGATTCGTCGTGGATCGCCAAAACTGACTCGATTTTCCTCTCAGTTTTTCGTTCGCTGATTCACCGAAATCAGCCGTCGTCGGCGCGCGTCACCAATGCCAGAGCGTTCGTCGGGCTGTCCTCTCTCTTCTCCGGTCCTCGCCTGGTCTCGTCGGTCGTCAGTGGCTTGGGTCGTCTTCTTCGGGTTTCAACTTCGGTTTTCAGTTTCTCTCTCTTTGAATTTTTCATATTTTCCGTTTCTTTTTTCTATAATTTATTTTATTATTATTATAATCATTAAAATACTATTAAAAATCTCAAAAATATCTAGTAAATTATATATTTTATTATATAATTAATTTATTCAATTTATTTATTTTATTTATTTTATTTTAACCCCTTTTTGGGTATATTTTCTCCGTATTTTCGGGATATTGTCCTGAGTGAATTTTCGGTAAATCTTAATAATTTCGGATCTTGTTCAATTAGACTCAAAATTTAATAATTTCCTCGTTATTGATCAATATTTCTCAATTCTTATTTTTAATTAAAATTTTCTTATCAAATTTATACCGAATTTTGATCTTTTAACCGTTTTACCCCTGCACTTGTTCGGAACCAATTTAACCCGACTTTCCTACATACACCCACTATCTTTTCTTATTTTAAATTCTTATTTTCCATTAACTTGATTTCTATCCCTTTCGCTTGGCCTATGGCCATCTCGGCCCTTATTTAGCTACTTCATACATTCACCGATATTTCGTTTTATTTCATTTTCAAATTTAATTCAGTCAAAGCTCTTCTTATGATTCAATCAATATGTGGAAGTGTACATCACATGAATCATAAGGAAATACATCAATAAGTACTTAAAAAGTGGGTCTTACAGCAGACCCTCATGGCACTCCTGCGGCAGACCTTCACGGCACACTGGCGACAGACCCTCGGGACAGAACCTCACGGTAGACCCTCGCGGCACTAAAGCAGCAGACCCTCGCGGCATTTCCACGACAGACCTTCACGGCACTTCAGCAGCAGACCCTCGCGGTAACCTTTCACGGCGCTCTTGCGCCAGCCTCTCATGGCAGGGGTGCACGAAACCCTCACGGCATGGCTGTGCAAGAGCCCCCGTTTTCTTCGTGCGCCACGTGGCCCATTCTTTGTATGCCACGTGGTGTACTCATAGTGCGGGGATGCCAGCTTGCACGAGACCTTGACGCCATGACCGCTCGAGACCCTTCTGCACGACACTCTCACGGCCTGGCTTCGAGAGACCCTCACTGCAGGGGTGCGCGAGATCCTCACCGCATGGTCGCACGAGACCTTATGTGTGAGACTGAGGAGGACATGAGGCGTCAGGATATGGGAGACCCTGTGCGTGAGGCCTCGGACGGCCTGCAGTGCTAAGCTATAGAAGACCTCATGCACGAGACTCCAATGAACTAGAGACATCAGGGCGTCGAAAAACTGCGGCGTCATGGTACAAGGAATTCAACACGAGAGATTGTTGGTGGTCGAAGACGCCAAAGTACTAGAAACCTTGAGGGTCTGGTTATGGTAGATTTTGGATATTTGGGCACGAAAGATCCTTGGCCCCAGAACACAAATAGCCCGCCAAACAATGAAATCAAAGGTGTGGGAATGATAGGGTCTCATGTTTGGAGAAACTCGAAAATAGATCCAACAGGGAACCTTGAAACTGGAATGACAAACTTTCAATCACAGACTCGTAAAAACCAAACTCAAGGTAACGGGAGAGAAGTTATAAACTACGACCAAGCTTATTCATATGATGCTAAGAAAGTGGAAAACAGACCTCTGTCCAAGGCACAAGTTGCCATAGACATGAAAAGAATGGTGGAACGAATCTTAGAAGAGAAAAGGTTGGTTCCAGCTGAAGAAAACTAGAGGAGGAGAATCTCATTCAGTACGACGATCATGGGAAAATCGCTGCCCCCAAAATTTAAGACGATGCAGATGACGGCGTATACAGGAAAGACTGACCCTTATGACCACACTCAAAACTATGAGTCATTAATGTTATTACATGGATGGGAGGATGAGATTATGTGTAGAGCATTGCCCTTAACTTTAATTGATCATGCATTAA
The DNA here is from genome assembly GCA_033439115.1 of Firmiana major. Classification (NCBI taxonomy): domain Eukaryota; kingdom Viridiplantae; phylum Streptophyta; class Magnoliopsida; order Malvales; family Malvaceae; genus Firmiana; species Firmiana major. The sequence continues at coordinate 8,929,059 of CM065912.1, forward strand.
AGGGGTTTAACAGTTTGTCAGAGGGGTCTATTTCGTCTTTCAATCAATTAAGAAACGAATTCCTGAAGGCCTTTGTGATAAAAAGCCAAAAAAGGAAGGAGGCCACCTATCTGCTTATCTTAAGGCAGGGGAGCAAGGAATTACTCAAGAGCTATGTGGATCAGTTCCATAATGCTACTCTTGAAGTACATGATCTACAAGCTGGAGTAGCTGTGACAGCTATACTATAAGGGATAAGGTCTGAAAAGTTGCAAGAGTCGCTATCTTTAGATCAACCGATGATGATCTCGGACTTGTTCTCTAGAGCAGATAAGTATATCACTCAAAAAGAAGTGATGAAAAGGATACCGACGCTGAACTACATATAAGGAAGTTCAAAGAAAAGAAACCCTTACCATCGTCGGGCTACCTAAGCCATCACTAATGCCTTGAAAGAAGATGGAAAGTTCACAAGGCAAGAGGATAGCAAAAACACAAAATATCAACCACTTGCAACTACACTGGCAGTGAGACTTTATTTCATTTAATGATATTTTTTGTTATTCAACTATGGGTTGAAATTTAATTTGGTGAACTATGATGTATGCCATATTGATATTTTATTGGCTGTTAAGGTTTTCACATAATTGATAGAAGACTGATCACACCAGCTACACAAGTGCAAGGGCTTGAAGAGAAAAATTCGCGAGGTAAGCCACACACTCAACAAACAAAGGGCTTGAAGTGAAAAATACGCGAGGTAAGCCACGAAGACAAAGTGCAAGAGCTTGAAGCAAAAAATGCGTGAGGTAAGCCACGCATTCAAACAAACAAAGGGCTTGAAGCGAAAAATGCTCGAGGTAAGCCACACACTCAAACAAATAAAGGGCTTGAAGCGAAAAGTGAGCGATATAAGCCAGGAAGAAAAAAGTGCAAGAGCTTGAAGCAAAAAGTGCCTAAGGTAAGCTAAGCACTCAAACAAGGGCTTGAAGTGAAAAATGCGCGAGGTAAGCTACTAAGAAATGTACAAGGGCTTAAAGCGAAAAATGCGCGAGGTAAGCCATGAAGAAATGTGCAATGGCTTGAAATGAAAAATGCGCGAGGTAAACCACGCACCCAAGAAAAGGGCTTGAAGTGAAAAATGCGTGAGGTAAGCCATGAAGAAATGTGCAAGAGCTTGAAGCAAAAAATGCTCGAGGTAAGCCACGCACCTAAAGAAGGGCTTGAAGCGAAAAGTGCGCGATGTAAGCCACGAAGAAAAATGTAAGAGCTTGAAGCGAAAGTGCACGAGGTCAGGTAAGCACTCAAACAAGGGCTTGAAGAGAAAAATGCGCGAGGTAAGCCACGCACCTAAACAAGGGCTTGAAGGGAAAAGTGCGCGATGTAAGCCACAAAGAAAAAGTGCAAAAGCTTAAAGCGAAAAGTGCGCAAGGTAAGCTAAACACTCAGATAAAGGCTTAAAGCGAAAAATGTATGAGGTAAGCCACGAAGAAAATGTGCAAGGGCTTGAAGCAAAAAATGCGCGAGGTAAGCCACTCACCTATACAAGGGCTTGAAGCGAAAAATGCGCGAGGTAAGCCACGCACCTAAACAAAGGCTTAAAGCGAAAAATGCGTGAGGTAAGTCACGAAGAAATGTGCAAGGGCTTGAAGCGAAAAATGCACGAGGTAAGCCACGTACCCAAGAAAAGGGCTTGAAGCGAAAAGTGCGCTATGTAAGCCATGAAGAAAAAGTGCAAGAGCTTGAAGCGAAAAGTGCGTAAGGTAAGCTAAGCACTCAAACAAGGGCTTAAAGCGAAAAATATAAGAGGTAAGCCACGAAGAAATGAGCAAGGGTTTGAAGCGAAAAAAAATGCGAGGTAAGCTACGCACCCAAGAAAAGGGCTTGAAGCGAAATGTGCACAATGTAAGCCATGAAGAAAATGTGCAAGAGATAAGCTAAGCACTCAAATAAAAGGCTTGAAGCGAAAAATGCGCCAGGTAAGCCACGAAGAAAATGAGCAAGGGCTTGAAGCGAAATATGCGCGAGGTAAGCCACGCACTCACACAAGAGCTTAAGAATTAGATGGCCATAGAATTTGACTTCATAATCTAATGTAAGGACCTGACCTGATGCTACAATGAGAACATATGTACTCTTCCGCAAGGTTATACCTAGCAAAAAAGTGGGGAGCAATTGATGCGCATGATAAAAGAATAATAAAAGTGCGTCACATTGCGCACGAAAAATGCACCACGTGGCACACGAAGTAAACATATGAGAAATGATGCAAGCCCTGAGTAAGATAAAAAGTGTGAAACCTAAATTTTTCCATCTTATGTTACTGGTGAGAAATAAATTATAGCCCTATGTAATGTTTTGCAGGCCTGTAGACGATTAAAGAAATCAGTTGTAGTGTGGGCCCCATAGCACGCAAAATGAGGTCAGGTCCCAAACCCAAGAACTTCTTAAAATTATCATTTTCATGCATAAAATGATGAGTAGAAGTGAAAACTAAGTGATTGAAAATATAAAAGATAGTTGAATTCGGATTTTAAATTTAATCTGGAAAACGGACCTAATAAGGGAAATAAATCCGAATAAAATTCCTAAAATTCATAAAAATTATTATGCGGTCATGGAAAATTGGTATAAGGTGAAATTGACATGGGAAATAAAAATCATGAATAAATAAGGAGGTTTAAGGGCTCAAATGAATTTTTGAAGCTAACTGAAACCTTATTTAAATTTTGCTCGGTATTAGCCTAATCACGCAAAATGAGTTCGTTCGTGAAAATTTTCTTAAACAAGTAACCCCTAAATTTTTATGAGACATACTATAAATATAGTATGACAATGGAGAAGTGAAAGTTTGAAGAAATCTGATCAGGATTTTAATTGGTGAATTTTCTAATACTAATACTACAAACCCATGATGTTACACCACCCAAACAACCCCTGACAAATAAATTATTTAATTTCCTTCTAGAAACTTTTTCCTACCCACTTCCAACTGACACCAAGCTAACACATTTGGCTTCCAAAAGAAAACCAATTTCCCTCTTCATTCCAGCCAAACCCGAGAGCTCCATTCCCTTTTCCCCTGCCGCAGGCGTCGCTTGCAACCATGTCTTGTGGAAATGTTTCAACTGTCTTCCCACCATTTTTAGACCTAGGTCTAATCAGAGAAAACACTCCTCTACCTCTTCCCTAAAACATATGAAAATTAAAAAATTTATAGATGTCATTTGATAGCTGAAAAAAGCCAAGCATTTCAATCTTCTTCACTGCTGCAACGTGACTGGGTCTGGTAACTTACTGAATTTTTTCAGCTACCTTCCACTCATTTCCAGACCTCGATCCCCTCAGGTAAAAACTTCATCTACCTCTCCTATAACATATATAAAAATTATAGAATTTATGGAGGTCTTTTTATAGCTGAATTGGTAGGGAAAGAAAAATAGGGTAGAGCTTGTAATGTGAATTGTTTTCTGACTTGTGGAATTTTTTCAGCAGCCTTCCACTCATTTTCAGACCTTGGTCCAGCTATATAAAACCTTCATATACCACCCCTATAACATATATAAAACTTTCAGATTTAATGGGGGTCATTTGATGCCTGAAACGGTAGAGAGAAGATTGAGAACAAAAGCTATCCTATTTTAGAGGTAAGTGAAGAATGAAGTTTAAATGGATGAGATGAATTTTTGGATGATTTTCAATGATTCGAAGTTATAATTATATTGTGTTTCAGCTTAGGAAAAATTCTAGAAACTGAGATTGAAGTCAAGGTCAGTCAAAGGTGTGAGAGAGTTGAGGTAAAGTGATGAACATTGATGGATGTGGTTGGTTTTGAATATATGTTAGGTGTTGGCGGATTTAAGGGATTTTTAGTGAAAGGAAAATGGTTGGAATAAATTGTATAATTTAATTTAGTTGTTGTTAGCATGTTTAAGGTCTTTGGAATGATGAAATGTGATGAATTAGAATTATGGTTACAATTGAATTTAGACAGTAAATATACGATCTAGCAGTCGACTAGCAAATTATCGAAAAAAAAAGCTAGAATCAATCATTAAGGGTGAAGTATGAGATTAATGAAATTGTTGGAAACTTGAAGGATGCCTTAAAGGTAGTGAAAATGAGTTTAAAAGGAGCTAACAAGTTAAATACGATTAAAACGGGGCTTAAACCAATAAAATCGAGCAAAAAGAGTAAAATCGATTAAAAGTCAACTTTTAGTCAAAACTTTCGATATAATCACATATATGGCTGTGTTGGCATGAATTCAAGCTATATGTGATAAGTTGAATTTTTTTGCAGCAGATTAGTCTATCGACACGTTTACGAGGCAAACTCGAGCATCGAGGAAAGCGATCTACCTCAGTTGCTAAGAGGTAAGGGATATAATTTATAGTAGCGTTAGTGCTCCACCTACCTTACTAATGACTTTATGCATGTTAGTTGAATGGGATTTTATGAAATATGTTGCAATGCCTTAGAAACCGAAACTGAACCATTTCCCGAGTTTTTCAACGTGTTTGCTACATGCATGAGATACATTTTACTTCACATGTTTATGAAAATGTGATTTTTCAATATGAAGAAGAAAACATGGTTGATTTCATGAAATGACGGGGAAGAGCCCCGAGAATGTTTTACGAAAGCAATGTTTTCATGATATAGGTTAAAGTCCCGAAAGGGTTTACAAACTATGTTTTTATGATTACATGGGTTAAAGTCCCAAGAAATGATTTGAAACTATGGTTTTCCACAAGAAATGGGTAAGAGGCCCGTAAAGATTTATGAAAACCATGTTTTTGGGGTAAGCAGGCTAGAGTTTCGCAAAGGCATGATGTGATGAGGTCAGAGTGATCTGGGATCGATCTTGCATACATAGGGTAGCGTATGAAGATGATCGAGGATCTTCCTAACCGACGGCCAAGGAACAGGCAGGGCTCTAACTTGAAATGCGTGTATAGTCCACATTGGGTGGTGCACGTGAGTTCATGCGTATAGTCTACACTTGGTGGTGTGCGAGATAGGGCAGCGTAGGACCATGATCCAGTCCTACGGCTCCCCTGTACAATGGCCATATGTACCTATGATGAACGTCCTACGGGACAAGTATATGATTATGCCTAGCTCCACGATGAATTGACTGAAGGATATTTATGTTTTTGCACATTTCATGCTATTTTTTTTATACTACTTATTAGCACATGTTTTCTATGATGAAGTTTTAAGGTAGCCCTTGAGATACGATATGTATGATTTGATGAGATGAGATGAGATGCTTTTTACTTATTTACACCGTATGATATGCATACAATATTTGAGTTTTACCCAAGTGATGCATAATGTGTAAACAATGATTTAATCATGTTTCAAATGCTTATATGAAACTAAGCATCTCTACTATAGCCCATGTTTATGATGATTTGTAAAATCACGAGTTTTACCCTGTTTTGAGTATTTAAAACTATTTTAAATGTATCTCTTTTTTAGTTTGAAAAACTCACTCCCTCTCTTCTCCATCTTCCAGATTACTTATAGTGATTCTACTGCACTCACGCGCTAAAGGTCGTGGATGAGGCAGTCCGACCTTTCGTCAGATCCTTTGTAGCAATGAGGTATAGCTTCACTTTTGTTCAAGACATGATGTACAACATAGACACTAATGTATATGATAGTTGGGATGTAATAGTTGTAAATGATTATATTTATATACAGAGTTTTTATTACACATAGTAGATATATGTTGTGGATGTTATGAGATCCTAGAATAGAATTAAAATTGTGTTGCGGATGTGGGTTGAAAATTATAAACTGTGTTTTAAACTCTGTAGGTTGGGTTAAGTAATAATGCAATTGTTATGCTGCCAAAATTTCTAAAATAAAAAAGGGTTAAAACTAGACAAGGACACGACACGCAACTTAGGAATTGGATAAAAAGTTTTAAATTAGCCTCATTTTTCGCGCTTTCCGGGGGTGATATTTTTTAAAAAGGGCAAAAATGTAATTTATGATAAGTAAATCTTTATAAATAGTGGTCAGGTACGATTCGTTAACCTAAGTCTAAATTTCCCTACTGAAACTCTGCCTAATTCTCTGACTGACTTAAGCATCGGAGTGCCAACACAGGGAACAACCCCCGCGTACCTCTGATCATTCTTTTTCTTGCAGAATCTTTAGTAGCACGTGACACAAAAATCAAAGCGAAGACATAAGTAATTCATCATTGTTGTGCATTGGCAATAACAAATCCAACTTAAACATCCACAACTATAGCATTCGTTCTCATTTGATTCCCAATAGTATCATACAAAAAGAATCATAGTGAATACTCCAATTACATCATCTTAGAAAGATGTTATAATCAATATCCAATCTAACCTAATTGACTACATTAGACATCTATTATAGCCTGACAAATTACATCCTATCCAAAAATTAACTTACATATACAATAAACTTAGTATGTGCTTTTACGATCTAGAAACAAAAGTACAAAAGTGGTGAATACTTCGTGTGACAAAGAAATGAGACGAAAGAGGCTTTTGAAGCTGATCCACCTAACCAACACTCAGCAAGTAACTATAAGGTCAATCTGAAAAATGAAGGGATGAGCTAACGCGCTCAGTAAGAAATATGCTAGCAAGCACAATAGCATCGAAAATAATGATGTGATAGCGAATGCACTGCAAAACATACAATCATTTCAAACCACTTTATCAAAATAAATACATAATATAGGCATACTTCATATCTTACTTATCAAAACTTAACAAATCGAATACCGATTCAAATTGAAAGCTAAATTAAAATCAAATACTAAATCAAGTAAATTCTAAAACAAACTTATACAAAATCAAATGGTAGAGACTAGGTTGAACTCATATAGTCAATATGCAACTAAAACAATTATGAATCCCTAAGCTCGATGGAGACATAGCATGCAAAACCCTAATCTTACAGGTAACACACCCCAAATGAGGACTTATGGCGATGGTCGATTCCACAGTATCTCATGGACAGAAGAGCTCTAGGAAGCTGTAGACGCATTTAGGTCTAACAGCAACTAAAAGGTACCACTCAGCACAACAAAAGATACCACTCTGTACAAGCGTGTAGGGATGCTTCGTGGCTTATGACCTAACACAGTTACCACTTGGTACGCTTGTGTGAGGATACCACTAAGCTCGCTACCTGACATGCATGAATACAATAAAGGTTGCCTATCATCTCAAAATAGTATTCTAAACTGATAGTGAGTCATTCGGTCACACTTTCAAATAAAACATTTCAAAGCTACCTAAATTTTCCATATCTAAGTAGTTAATACAATAAATAGATTGTTAAAACATAAATAAGTGCCATGCAAATCGATTTCAAAAGTCAATGGGTCCATTTTGAGGTTTAAATGTATACTTTAGCTCAAAATTTGAAGAGGGGATCTATCCTCTTGTTATAGGGGATCGATCCCTAAATGGCAAAAATACTCTTGTCGAGAATGCAGAGGGGATCGATCTGTACCTCATAGAAGATCGGTTCCTTAAAGTTAAAAAGTGATTTTTCTAGAAAACTTTGATGAGGGATTGATTTCTCATCTTAGGGGATTGATCCCTAATGAACGAAAATACAATTTTGGCTAGGTATTGAGTCTCAAGCCTAACCAAAACCATTTTAAAACATCAAATACATTTTATGGAAACCTTTTTCATGCGAAAACATTCATCATGTGCTTACAAAACCTATCATGCGTTATAACCTTTCTAAAAACTAATGGATATAGTCCTAAATTTTCAACACATTTCTAAAATAGGTTACTTTAATAGTTTCCTAATCTATTCACGCATTAAACATGTTCTTTTAGACATTATCACACCAACAAACATATTACCTTAAATGTGTAGTTTTTGTCACCAATGGGTTCTTAGTGCCCTTCCTAGGCTTAATACACCTCTCAAATACTTTGGTTGAGCTTCCAATAAACATCTATTAATTATTTCCATCTCATTAACATAATTCTAACACATTAATAAACCAACTCTTGGCTAAACCCTAAGGTTAACAATTCACATTTTTGTTATAGTTTCCTTCAAATCAAAATATGATCTCATACTTAATTATATATACAAATAAGTTCTAAATTTCCAAAACTCTTACCTCAACCATTTAAAGCTGTCAAAACCCTAGCTTCCCCCTCTTGTGAAGCTCTACAACTACAATCTATATCAAAAAAACCTTTAAACACTTATTGTAACATAAAACTATAAACCCCTTTAAGATTATACTTAAATCTTTAACTCACCTTAAGGATTTAAACTTCTCTTTAAGATCTCATCATCAAAACTGTCTCTTACAAGCTTTAAATCCATATATGATGGTGAAAGAAAGTAAACAAAATCATCTGAACTTCTCTCTTCTTTTTGCCCTCTTCTCCTCTCTTTCTCTCTCCTTCTTCCTCTCTCTTTTCTTATTTTCCTTTGTTTTTGGTTGAAAATATCAAAATAGAGAAAAAAATGAATTTGTAGATTTAAATGAATTAAATCAGCCTTTCCCGTCTATAGTGGGAGCAGGTAAGTTGTTCTAAAGGCAGGGGACCGATTTGTCGAGGGATGAGATTGATCCCTCCATCATAAAATTGCCTTTTTCGTGATGGTTTAAACTAGGGGATCAATCCCTTCTCTTAAGGGATTGGTCATTTTCTTCCAAAATGCCAAAATCTATAGTTTCTTAGCAAAGGGATCGATCCTTTAATGGAAAGGATCGATCCCTCATATTAGAACTGCACTTTTCTGTAGTTTTTCAACTTCCAATTCATACTCAATCCATGTCAAAATCAAATAAATCATTATCTAAAACTTCCAACATTCCTAACATATCAAACACATTCCTATATACTTATTTAGGTTGGCTTCTCATCATCCTTAATTTATTTCATTAGTTTTCCTTTATTTCACCTCTTATAGCCTCATATTAATCATCAATGCACACAATACACCAAAAAGAAACATTTAACTTCCATAAACATGATCTTATTCATTATTACACTAAATTTATCCATACAAGTCTTACAAAATCTATTACATACATCATTCATACAATTGTTAAGAAAATGGTGGGTTTTACATTCTTCATACCTTAGGGAATTTGGTCCTCCAAATTCATCTATGTAAAACCACAAATTCCCTATGCCAATGTTTTATTATTTATATGTTAAGTCGGGATTAGTTTACGGATAGGAGGATATGATTTAATCAAGAGATAGGATAAATAGAATTAGAATGAAATTATTTCGGTTTACACCACTTAGGATAATAGTTTTGGTGTAATTTTAGTTTTAAGCAATGTAAGAATTGGTAAGAATTGATAAAATTAGGTAAGTATAAGTATTGAAAACGAAAATTATAGTCTAATAAAAATAAAATACAACAAAGATAAATTATATAGGGAGAATATAAATTTAATGGCATAATGTAGAGTGCATGTTTAGGATTATGTCAAGAACACAATTTATTTAGTTGAAATATATTCATATGATTAAATTAGGATAGACTAAGATAATGTATCATTAGACATTAGGCTAAATATTCATGAATGTAGAAATAAGTTTAATTCATGTAAGTAAATTAAAGTGGTGACCGAAATTGACAAGAAATAATGTAAAATTCGGTTAAATGGAAACTATATGATAGTTAAGTAGTGATAAGTTTAAATTTAAGTAAGTTAACTTAGTTAATTAGGAAGAAAATTTTTTTTTTTTTTAATAATGTAATGTAATAAAGTCTGAAAATATTAAGCTACTAACATTAAGATAAAAATATACTTATGCATAAATTACAAAATCTGAAAATATATGTAGAAGAAAACCGTATGTAAAGATTTATTTGGAACATGTATATATAATTATGTTAGTTATAAAGTCAGATTTCATAAGCTAATTGGCATAATAAGAAATCTGAAAATGTAATTATTCATAAAAACATTAGAGTAAAATATGTAAATTTAATTATAAATGTGCAATTTAATTTTATTATGTTAATCCATATATGTATATATACACATTAGAGGCATGAAAAACCAGAATTTATGTAGATTGAGTTACAAATTCTGCACTTAGTATTTAATTCCTAAAACCATAGTATAACTATATGCATTATAAAATTAAATTTTGCAACTTCTGAAAACTAAATCAACAAATAATTAAACTAAATTAAATGAAACTAAATTAAAACAGAAAATATAAATAGTTCTTTTTTTCTGGTTTTCCCTCTTCTATTCGTTCCCCCTTTTCACGTTTTTACCAAAGCTAGAAACCAGAGCAGCCTTCACCCCTCTTCCTCACGCCACCATCACCATACCAGCTGGCAAATCCAGCCACCAGCCACCTTAGAACAGCCCTCTAGGCTTGCATGCAACAAGCATCTACCCCTTCATTGCCATCCACACATAAACAGCCCACATTTCCAGCAAATTCTGCAAACAGCCAACAAAATCTGGAATTTGTAGTTGCATGTTAGTTTAGGTTGTTTAGAAATTAGTTATACATAGTTCTCTTACCTTTCAAAAACCCCCACAATCACGTTTTGCACTTCCGCCACATACCAGAATGCACCAAACAGCCATGAATCCTGAAATTCTAGCTGGAACCGAGAGCTCCATGGTTGGTAGGAGTGCCTAGGTGTCTCGACCAGGTGAAGAACAACTTCAAATAAACTCCAAACGTGTAACACAGTAGGATTTAACCTGGAATTTCCAGAAATTAGTTTGAGCAAATTGGGGAGAATTAGCTAGGAGGTCGGCTAGTGCAATTTGGGGTAAGAACATTGTTAATTTCTGTAATTTCAATATGTTTGCTGTTATGTTTATATATGTATGTAATTAGATTGTTTAAAATTCCAGAAAAATGTTACATGCACATGGATTAAAGTTGTTAGCTAATAAAATCTTAAATTCTGAAAATTTAACTTGTATAAGTTGTTATGATAAATTGAGGAAAAAAAATAATTTGCATGTACAAATTTCTGAAGCAAATGTGAATTGTAACAACTGAAGAAGAAAATTCAGTAGGCACATTAAGGTATGCTCGGCCAATTGTAGTAAAACTTAGAGGATTTAATTTGCTGGAAAATTAAGATTAATGCAAAAATTATAAAGTGAATAAGCTGTTATAAGGTTGCATGATTGAAAAATTAAAATATAAAAGTAGATATATCGAGCTGTGATATTCGGCCATGTAGAGGGATATAGTGAAATTGGTAAATTGATAATGTAAAATTAGCTTATGTAATCTGAAATTGTAATGTACAATGTAAACTTCTATGGCTTAACATTCAACAAGAAAAAAAAATAGCAGATTAGAACAATTTATATTCGGCCATGAAGAAATGCAAAGAAAGGAAAACTCTGCATGAGAAGAATTTATTTAATTGAGTAAGCTGAATTGAGATAATACAATTGCAGATGTTTAGGACTAAAATTTTGATAAGAAAAATTAGAATTGGATAGGGATAGGCTTAGTTGCAATGAAAAAGAACAAAACCAGAATTTGTATAATGCATGTAAATTAGGAGTAAGCTAAATCTAGGAATTTCATAATGCCATGCTTTATTTGAATGCAGAAATTTGATGTAGGATAGCTTTAATCCATGCTATTTAAGTAGAATAAAATCTGAATTTGATGGCTGAAAATATTGAATGAATTAGTAGATTTAAAAGCTTAGGAAAATGATACATTAACTTAATTGTGAAACTAAGGGGATTACTGGAAAATTTGATGAAGAGAAATGGTGATGGAGTGCTCGGTTAAGTAGGAAATTTAAGGAAAATTATGCATGCATTCGGTTAAGGGGGATAAATTACATGTTTAGTATGAAAATAATATACCTTGGATGCATGTAGGAAATGAAATGAAATGCAGAAAAATTTAATTATTTGGCTGGAAATTATAAGACATTGTTGGTTAATAAATTTGTGTCAAACAACTATGAAATAATTGGATGAGTATAAAAGGGGTAGGTTCGACCAAATGGGAACTTTAGGAATAATAATACTTGCTAGAAATTAGGAACGAAAACAATCAATTAGTGTTGAGGCAATTTAGTCCCATAATGATAAAAATCAGAATCTAGAAGATAGATAATGGTGATTATGGGAGCTTCAATTAATAAAATGTTGGTAAATTGATGATTGAAATTGCAGAAATTAAACAAAAATATAAGTGGTGAATATTATACAAAAATATGTATTGCGTGAATGTAGTGTGAAATTAAAATTATGCTCAAGGCGTTTGGCCAATCGATTAAGATTGAATATAATTAACAAGTAGAATTGTAGAAATTATGACCATGAGAGTATAATTGGAAATGAATAAGCATAAGGCCTAAAACCGATAAACCGCGTTAATGGTAGTTAATCCCGAATTATTTTGTGAGTGTACGTGTGCTGAAATTTAATTCGTTGATGTGCGAATGGCAAATGACGTATACCTTATATGATATTTCGCAGCAAACACGTCAGAAGGCGCCAAGAAAGCTTAGATGCATATATGTGCGACTAAGGCGATAGGTGAAAAAGGATAATTCGGACGCGTAGCTTGTGTGGTAAGGGGTTTTATATAGCTGACGTTAGTAAAATACTTAAGATAAACTAGATTTCATATTTTAAAAGATAGAAAATAGGTTAGGCAATTTATTAGGGTAGCCTAGATTAAAATTCCCTTACCGATCGATTTTATAAATTGCCTTGATTTAAATTCTATTATAACATGGAGTTACCGTTTTATAAGCTAATATTTTTACATGATAGTAGCATGTGCGTGTGAGCATTTCACTATTTTTGTAACTCCATTGTGATTGCTGATTTTTTAAAGATGTTGCGTGGGCACTATTTTAACTGTATTTTGAATAGCATGAAGTTGCACGATTTATTTACATGCTGGTTTTCTACAGTTGAAACATGTTTTATTTTCGATGGGTCGTTTTTTCCAATTTTGGGAATTATTTTTGGGATTGAATTGTTGAATTTTATTGTGAACCCATCGTGGGATTTTTTATTTTGTTGGCAACCCGGTTGATGCCTGTGTGGCAGTCATGTCCCGTGAGAGTTATCTCTAGCCCCCGGTAGGAGGTTCTATGTGATTTCCCTACGGTACCAAGTGCTTCACGGGGATGCCTTCGTGGCATCGAGTTTGTTGATGCTACCTAATACTGTGAGACCTTAAGCCCGTCTACAGTAACCTAATCCAAAACCTGCTCAGTTAGGATAGGACGGTAATCACTATGACCATAGGTGTATTGATTTTGCATTGATATTGGTGAGGTTATCTGAATATTGAATCCATGACTGGTTTGGGTAATTGCCACATTCTCGTTGTTTATTAAATGATTGAATTGTGCTCATGCATGTATTTGAATGAATTGCTCTTGTATCTCAGTTTTGGGGACTTATAAATATTCTTTGGAAATCTGTTTTTGTAATACCCGTAATTTTTCAAGTATTTGTTTATATGAAGATATGATGTATATGTACGTTGTTACAAAGATAGCTTGAGAAGCTATGATGTATGTGTATGTATTGTACATGAGTATAAATGATAGGAGGATGTAAGGATTTTGGAAATTTAATGAAACATCCATGATTTTAAGTTGTGTGCACAATTTTCAATAACTATGAACTATGTGGAATGGATGTCATTGTGTGCAAAGTGTGCACGGAATGCAAATTGAGATATGCGGCAAATTTGAATGAGTGTATAGGTAAAAATCTGCAGAAAATGAGGGTGCAGGGGATGAGAGATCGATCTCATATGAAGGAGAGATCGATCACTCCTCATGAAATGTCTAGAAATTGTCGAATGGAACTAGGCAGATCGATCTCATGGGAAGGTAGATCGATCTTCTTAACTCTCTACCTGAGACAGATCGATCTCAAGCCCTCGACAGATCAATCTCCTTAAGGTTCTGTAAAGAGCATATCGATCTCCTACAAGAAGCAGATCGATCTCCAAGAAGGAACGTGCTTGCGAACAGATCGATCTCATCATGGAAGAAGATCGATCTGGTAATAGTTGCATTTGGTAAAAATAACTACCAAACCATGCAGAGATTGATCTCTACAAGGACCATATCGATCTCATGTCTCTGCATCTATAAAAAAGGCACGGGATTTGGACTGAAAATCATATTTCCCTCCCACCAAACCCGCACCTGCCATTTTCTCTCAAATATCCAAGCTTTCTCACTCTAAAAATCACTACATTCCAGTCAGTTTTGGAAGAAACTCAAGAAGGAAAAGTTGTTCTTTGAAGCAAGGAGAACAACATACCAAAAATCACACATTAGTGTGACCAAGAAAAGGAGTTTTGGCTACCACAAGTTTGACTAAGTAAAGGGGTAAGCTCTTCTACCTTCAAGCTTTAAATATGAATTTCTAGACATTTGTGGGTTGGATAATATGTGAAATATTGATAGAAATGATGAATATAGTGATGGGTGAGTGATATTAAGGGAGATTTATAAAGAGGAAATCCATGAAAAAAGGATGAAAAACTTAAGAGACGATAAAATGATATTAGTGGAAGAGTGAAATGTGATTTAAGGGTTTGAGGAGTATGAATAGACAAATAAGTAAAATGTGGATGTGTAAAAGAATGAAAAGACAATAACTTAACGATTTATACGTGTAGATTGAAATACGTGAAACATGACTAACCCAGATCGCGAACAAAGCAAACGAGACTAAGGAAAATAAGAGCGCGATTCGAGGTAAGGGACTGTATGTTAGCGATAGAGATATTCGTACGTATTTTACTACGATTTTAGTAGTTATGACGTTAGAATTACTACGTTTAGCTATGGAACTATGAAATGATATGAAATCATGAAATGTACTATGATATATATGCATTGTGAAAATCGGATGTGGTACGGAAATACCATGACATGCATGTTTTCGATGTTTTCTCAAATATGTATTGATTTTGAGATTGAGAAATGATGATGGATAGATTAGCTAGTTTTACATGTTTAGTCGAGGACGGCATGCTACGTAAATAAACATGTTTTGAGTTTTTAAAAGAAAAAATAACCACTTATCGGATTTGAGATGTGAATCAGTGTTGGAGCTCTAGCTCACATCCGTTTTAATGACTTTGACTATGCTAGAGTTTCACTCGCATACATCTACATGCTTTGATAAACCATGCTGGATCGTGACTCGCACGTTTTTTTATAATAATAATGTGTTGGAGTTTATCTCGCACATGTTTCCATGATTTTGATATACCGTGCTGGAGTTTATCTCACACGATGTATTTGAGAAAGGTGTTGGAGCATCGCTCACACTAGTTTTGCTGAGTTTGATATGACACAGTGCTAAAAGCAATTGCTTTCACTGAGAGATACCGTGCTGGAGCCTTGTGATAATTTGGTGTCACGCTAATTTGCTCGCCTGGTATATGAGACATGGTTCAGGATGATAAGTCCATTGGAGTTGGTAGATGGACTGGGTCCACGATGTCACGACCCTCAACTTACCAAAATACGTACAAATTTTTCGCATTTTCATGCGTCAATCCTTAATCATCCTTCCTCGATCGTGAACAACCACACACTTGACAGTTGGGCTGTGTGCCGACGTCTAACTCACTCCACCATACCAATTCAATTTGAAACATTATTTATGAGTAAACACTTGTATAATTGTATATATATCAGAGTTGTTACATGTGTTTACATTGTTTTACATCCCCAGTGGTTACATACAAAATGCTACTGTGCTTTGTCTAGTTTAGATACAAAATAATCCAAGTGTGTATACCTTTAGCGATGGGATGCAGCGGATTACCAAAAAGGGAACACCTCCAGTCACGCTCAATCTATACTCAAATCTCTGTAGAGAGGGGGAAAATAAGGGGGGTGAGCAAACCACACGCTCAGTAAGGCAATCATGCGAACAGGTAGATACTGCACTATCTACGTGATCGTGATGCCATGCTCAAAAGCATTTAATTCATTGTTTATCTCAAAACATGAGTGTATGATTGTGTTAATGGTATGTAAAGCATTCATGCTATTAAAATTCAGTGCACATTTCAACTCAAAGCATGGTATAAATCATCATGCATAATTCACAATAAAAGCATGGCATTAAACATCATGCATTTTCACAATAAAGCATGGCATTAAACATCATGCATCCGTGCACTTTAAAAACCATTAACAAATCAATTCATCACTGGTCAGGTCTCGGCCCATCCCTCGGGCTTTCCTGACCCACAATCATTTCAAACATGGATTTAATCTCAAATAGCAGTAGACATGTGAGATATGCAGTTCAACAATAGGTAATAACCTCAAGGCCTATGTACATAACCTGTGATACCGGCTACACGGATCAGGTGTGCGGGATATCACCACCATCTGCTTCCACACGGGAGGTGGGTCAAATCCTACCCGTCGATCCATAGCAGATCTCGTCCGAAGACGACACATCATAACTCAACACGGTACAATGTACTCCATGCTACATGCACGGTACGACGTACTCCGTGGACCCAATCAACACATCATATCACGCCACATCTCAAACGCACGTGTGAGCCTATTTAATCGGGGCGACCTCTTGTCTATCCGAAGCTCCTAACACGGCTAATTAATCATGTCAACACAATGCACGTGTGAGCCTATTTAATCGATGTGACACCCAGTCTACTCGAAGCTCCCAACACGGCAACATATAAGGTGGGCATCCAGTGCGAGACAAACTCGAGCACAATGCCAAAACAATTATGAAATCCATGTGAAAACTAGTGCCTCTTGCACTCTTTCATACTCACGAAATCATGTAGGTGGCTCAAAACTTGCAAAATATGATTAGCAAAACCAAAACACACTCATCTCTTTTGCAAATCATTTCAATATTAGCCAACCTACCAATCATTTGCTAAAAAGCAATAAAACATGATTTTCAAAGCAATATGCTTTTGTTTTCATGCACATTTCTCAAACTCCCAACTTTTACCCTTCAATCACCCAACAACATTTCCTAGTCTCATGCATTCTAGCAAAACATTTAAGCGCCCAAATTGCGCACAGATATCTCTAAGAGTCCACACAATTCCCTTACCTCGATTTACTTGGTGTGACCCCTTTCCTTTTAGCTTCTCACGCTCTTGGCTCAACTCGTCTCAGCGTATCCTCGGAAGCTGCGATTCATTCATTAAACCGATTGAGTTAATGTATTTAACCCATAATTGACCTCACTAGTTAATATTATTCACTTATGCATTTTACAAATGCCTTAATCCACATTTTACCTCTTTTAGGTAAATCTCACAATTTATCCACTAACCACATCTTAAAATCATACCGCAACACTATAAATAACTTTTACATATCTCATTCATCATTAATCTCCATACATTCCACTTTCTCACTCTAGACCATTTCTAGGTCATAATCATTCCAATGTATTTAGATAGTTTCTAACCATCCATACTTATGCCAAACAACTCCAAAATCAATTAAATAAACAATGCACCATAGTTGGAGTGTTAGAATCTTACCCAATTTGATTTCTCCTCTTGCTCCAAATGGAAATGCCCTTAACTTCTTCAATATCAACAATGGGAAAATGCCTTCCAACTATGTTGTTCTTCTCTTTGATAGGAACAACTTTGCCTCTAATGGTCTCTCTTCAAACCTCACTGAAAATGGCTGATTTTAGAGAGAGAAAGTTAGGTTTTTGGGTTGAAAGTGGAAGGTTTGTGTTTTTCCCGAAATTTTCTGATTTCCAGCACTCCTTATATAGAATTAGCTTGAGGAGATCGATCTGGTCCAAGAGGAGATCGATATGGTCCCTTAAAATCCCTCTTTTTCACGGCATTTTCAAGCTTGAGATCGATCTGTCGAAGCATGAGATCGATCTGTAGAGGCATGAGATCGATCTGCTCCCAAACAGAGAGCTAAGGAGATCGATCTGGGTGCTTGGGGATCGATCTTTTCACTACCAAATGCTTAGCAGATCGATCTGGCTCCATTGGAGATCGATCTGCTCTATTCTTTTGCCCATATAAGAGCATTCTGGCTCTTCCAGATCGATCTCTTATCCCATGAGATCGATCTGCCCTTCAAAATTTCCAGATTTTCTGCAGTTCCTCTGCAACAACCTTTACCAAAACATCCTTAATTTGTTACCATGATCATTTCCTCATTCATTCATCTTTGAGTCTTGAAAATAGCATCCATCCTCACTTACTACACATTAAAACTTGTGTAGAATCTTTGTATGACCAATGGTACTTAATATAAACAAGAATGGAAGTGCATATCTTATGCAATTCTACTTCCATTTTACCAAACTACTCATAATCCATTCTACACACATTCTCCACATGTTTAAGTCCATTTCTTCACATTCATACATAATGTAACTTGTGTGTACAATTACCACTCTCATTACAAGTGTGTACATTACTTATGGACTTACATCACATATACTTCACTTATGAATTTATAGTACAACTCTATTTACATTTCTATGTACATATATACCCTTCTACATATACGGGGTCTCACATTCTCCCCCACTTAGAAAATTTGATCCTCCAAATTGGAACCAATTATTCTGTGAACAACTCGGGATACTTCTCCCGCATCAAACTCTCCAATTCCCATGTGGCTTCTTCCACAGTGTGATGTTGCCAAAGTATTTTCACCAAGGGAATTGTCTTTGTCCTCAACACTTTCTCTTTTCTGTCCAATACCCGAACTGGCTTCTCAACATATGTCATACCCTCATTGAGCTCCAAAGGCTCATATCTTATCACATGTGCCGGGTCCGGGTGATACTTCCTCAACATGGATACGTGGAAGACGTTATGCACACTTGCCAACTCTGGTGGCAATGCCAACCTATACGCCTTGTCTCTCACCTTATCAAGTATCTCAAATGGCCCTATATATCGAGGGCTCAACTTTCCCTTCTTCCCAAATCTCATAATTCCCTTCGAAGGGGAAACTTTCAAAAACACTGACTCACCCACCGCAAACTCCAGTGGTCTTCGTCTCTTGTCAACATAACTCTTTTGCCTGCTCTGAGCTGTCTGTAACCTCTCACATATCAATTGGACGTCCTCAGAGGCTTGTCTAACCAAGTCGGGAGCAAAGATCTGTCTGTCACCAACCTCTTCCCATCCAATAGGGGAACGGCATCTATGCCCATACAATGCCTCATATGGTGCCATCCCGATACTCGCATGAAAACTGTTATTATACGCGAACTCTGCGAGTGGCAAATGGTCATCCCAAGAGCCTCCAAAATCCAATGCACACGCTCTCAACATGTCCTCCAGGGTCTGTCTAGTCCTCTCTGACTGACCATCTGTCTGAGGATGAAACGCGGTGCTAAAATTCAACTGGTCCCCATCGCTTCCTGAAAATGTTCCCAAAAGTGAGAAGTGAAGCGGGCATCCCTATCAGAAACAACGCTCACTGAAATTCCATGTAGCCTCACTATCTCGCGCACATATAGGTTCGCTAACTGGCTCAGAGTATCGGTAGCTCTCATAGCTAGAAAATGGGCTGATTTCGTCAACCGATCCACAATCACCCATATAGCATCATGACCTCTCCGGGTCCTCGGTAATCCCATCACAAAATCCATGGTGACATGCTCCCACTTCCATGTCGGTATCGGTAGAGGCTGCAATAACCCTGTAGGCTTCTGATGCTCTACCTTCACCTGCTGACAAACGAGACACTTAGCAACATATTCAGCAATGTGCTTTTTCATTCCCAACCACCAATAAACCTTTCGAAGGTTTTGATACATTTTGGTACCCCCTGGATGTATCGTATACTTCGATGAGTGAGCCTCTGTCAGGATCAACCTTCTGATCTCTACGTCATCAGGAACATATATCCTACCTCTGAACCTCAGCAATCCATCCGAACTCAACCCAAATTCCGTCTCTATACCCCTCTGTATCTGCCCGACAATATCACTACACTACTGATCAACTCGCTGAGCCTGTCGGATTCGATCTACCAGATCCGGTTCCAACTGCAGGCTAGCTATCATAAATCCACTATCAGCGTCAGGCGGGGTCATATCCAAACTGAGGTTCGTGAACTGTTCCAACAGCTCGTGTTCCCTGATCATCATAAATGATACCATCCCGAGATACTTCCTACTCAATGCATCAGCAACCACATTTGCTTTACCCGGGTGGTATAGGATTTCACAATCATAATCCTTTAATAGCTCGAGCCATCTCCTCTGTCTCATGTTCAACTCTTTCTGTGAGAACAGGTACTTAAGGCTCTTATGATCTGTATAAATCTGAAATCTCTCACCATAGAGGTAGTGGCGCCATATCTTCAGCGCAAACACCACCGCTGCCAACTCCAAGTCATGGGTCGGGTAATTCCTCTCATGATCCTTTAACTGTCTTGATCCATAGGCTACTACCTTCCCATCCTGCATCAATACGCAGCCCAGTCCTAGGTGTGAAGCATCTGTATACACCGAGAAAGCTCCTGAGCTGGTAGGAATGGTGAGTATTGGAGCTGTAGTTAATCTCCTTTTCAACTCCTCAAAACTTTCTCACACTTTTTGTCCCACATAAACTTTACATTTTTCCTTGTGAGACGTGTCAATGGAGTAGCTAACCTCGAAAATCCCTCTACAAACCTTCGGTAATACCCAGCTAAACCCAGGAAACTTTTGATCTCTGTCACTGTCTGGGGTCTCTGCCACTGAACTACGGCCTCAATCTTAGATGGATCCACTGATACTCCATCCTTTGATACTATGTGACCCAGAAAAGAGATCTGTTCCAACCAAAAGTCGCACTTACTGAGTTTAGCGTACAACTTCTGCTCTCGGAGGGTTTGTAGCACTATCCTTAAATGCCTTTCATGTTCATCTCTAGACCTTGAATACACCAGTATATCATCAATAAACATAATAACAAATCGATCCAAGTACTGGTGGAATATCTCATTCATCAAAGACATAAAAGCTGCGGGAGCATTCGTCAACCCGAATGGCATAACCATAAACTCATAATGTCCATACCGGGTACGAAAAGCTGTCTTGGGTACATCTCCACCTCGTATCTTCAACTGATGGTACCCTGATCTCAGATTTATCTTGGAAAAGACCTGCGCTCCCTTAAGCTAATCCAACAAATCATCGATACGTGGGAGGGGATACTTATTCTTGATGGTGGCCTTATTCAACAACCGGTAGTCTATACATAGTCGGAGGCTTCCATCCTTCTTCCTTACAAACAGAACCGGTGCTCCCCAAGGTGAGACGCTCGGCCTGATGAACTCCTTCTCCAGCAACTCTTGTAATTGTTTCCTTAACTCCTCTAACTCAACTTGAGCCATTCTGTATGGTGGCTTGAACATCGGCTCTGTACCAGGTGCCAACTCTATACCAAACTCCATCTCCCTATCTGGAGGTAACCCTGGTAACTCATTCGGAAAGACATCTGGAAATTCCCTAACCACGGGTATGTCTTCCAATTCCGGACGTGCCTTATCTGTCTCAATCACAAAAGCGATGAATCCTTCACATTATTCTTTCCACCATTAGTATCATAAATCATCACATCACATACATAAATGAAATCAAATTCATCTTTCATACATCATGTATCAAGATTATACTCATCACACTTATAAAAATCATGTTCTTTAATTTCATTTCACAAAATTAACTACAAGATTGTCTATCTTTGGAAACATCAAAGTTTTTGCATGACAATCCATAACAACATGATTGGCAGCCAACCAATCCATTCCTAGGATCACATCAAAATCACTCATGTTTAATAAAATTAAATCTGCTGCCATCTCTTTACCTCCTATCTTCATTTTACAATCCCTATATATATGCTCAGTCAACTGACTATCATTCATAGGGGTAGATATCAACAACATCTTATCAAGCAGCATGGGTTTTACATGCTTCAACAATTTACATGCAAAGGATGGCGAAATAAAGGAATGCGTGGCACCAGGATCAAACAGTACATAAGCTTCTAAATCAAAGATTTGGATGGTACCTTTTACCACATCTGATGACTGATCTGCAGTATCCTGATCCAGTGCGTGCACTCGTCCTTTGCTTACACCCACTGCTTGCTTCCCCTTTTCCTCAGTTGTAGCCCTCCTCCTCGGAGCAGCTGTAACAACTGGAGCTCTCTCTGGCTCCTTGCCCTTCTGTGGGGCTCTCTCTATCATCTCTGGGCAATCTCTGATTATGTGTGTCACGCCCCGGAAGCGCGAAAAAATGGGGCAAATTAAAACTTTTTATCCATTAACTATGTTATTTTCCTGTCCATGTCTAAAATTAAAATCTTTTTCATTTTCCAGGATCTCATTACATCACATACATTCTGTATATATAAAATCATTTACAACTATTACATCCCGACTATTATATACAATAGTGTCTATTATGTATCACATGTCTGGAATATAAGTAAGACTGTACCTCAAGGCTACGAAAGGTCGGACTACCTTGTCAACGACCACAGTCTCATATGTGCAGTAGACTCGCTATAGATAATCTGGGAGATGGAGAGGAGGGGGTGAGTTTTTCAGACTCAGTAAGAGATACATTTAAAATAGCTTTAAATACTCAAAACATGGTAAAACGCATGGTTTTACAAATCAGCATAAATATGTACTGGAGTAGAGATGCTTACATTTCATAAAAGCAGTAAAAACATGCTTAAATCATAAGTTTACACATCATGCATCCTTTTTTGTAAAACTCATACATAATATGCATATCACACCGTGTAAACAGGTAAAAAGCATCTCAAAACTTAATCATGCATATCATAACATGCTTATCACTTTAAAGTGAAATTGTATTGTCATATGCACATTTCGTAAAACATACTCATAGCTACCTTTAAAATCTCATCATAGAAAATATGTGCTCAATAGCAAATCATAAAATAGGTAGCATAAAATGTGCGAAAACATATATATATTATTCCGTCAATTCATCGTGTAGGGTCAGGCAATTGTCTCATATACTAGTCCCGAAGGACATCATACATCTGGTCCCGTAGGACAAGATCATAGTACTCATGGCCATAGCACAAGGGAGTCGTAGGACTGGATCAGGGTCGTACGCTGCCCTATCTCTCGTGCACCACTAAATGGGGACTATACGCACGAACTCACGTGCATCACCAAGTGTGGTCTATACGCACGTTTCTCATATCAAGTCAGAGCCTGCCCGTTCCCTGGCCGTCGGCTAGGTAGATCCTCGATCGTCTCCATACGAGATCGATCCCAGATCCTCTGACTTTCTTCATGTCATGCCTTTTTACCCCAAAAATCATTTCGGGTCTCATACCCGTGTATTAAAATCGTTACGGGACTCTAACCCGATTTTCATAGAAAACATGATTTTCATAAATCATTGCGGGACTCTAGCCCGTGTAAATATGGAAAGCATAGTTATCAAAATCAATTCTTGGGACTCATACCCATACCGTGAAAATATAGCTTAAAAGCTGTTTCGGGACTTTAACCCGTATCATGAAAACATGATTTCATAAAACATATCGGGACTTTAACCCGTAATCTCACATGAAAATACTATGCTTTCGTTTCAGAAGTGAAAAATCACCTTTATAAACAAATATGCTGTAAAATGTATCTCAATTATATAAAACATGCTGAAAACTCGGGAAATGGTTTTGGTTTCGGTTTGAATACAGTTGAAAATACATTTCGTCCAATTCTCATACATAAACAGCTGGTAAGGATAAAGGAGTACTAACGCTACTCTAAATTATATCCCTTACCTCTTAGCGACTGATGTAGAGCACTTTCCTCGATGCTCGAATTTACCTCGTAAAATGTGTCGATAGATCGAGCTGTTGCAAAACAAGTACAATTTATCACATACGGCTTAAATTCATTTCAACATATCCAAATATGTGATTATATCGAAGCTTTGACCAAAAGTTGACTTTTATTGATTTTACTCTTTTTGCTCGGTTTTATCGATGTAAACCTCGTTTTAATCGTATTTAACTCAATAAATACTTTCCTCATATTTATTACGATCGATTTAGCTAATTGGGCCAATTTCTCTCTTATTGGGCCAAATTACACCTTAATGGGCCTTAATTCGTTTTAAGCCCGTTTTCACTTATTAATTCTTTCATCAAGGCCTATTGGGCTCACTGGGCCCATCAGTACTTATTGGGCCTTTTCTAGACTCTTTGAATAGTCTGTATATCATTTACGACAATTTAATTAAAAATCTTGATTTAATCCACTAAATGCGCAATTTAATCCGTAACTCGTAAATTAAACTTTTTATGCGCAATAATTACATAGATTGTCGTAAATGAGCTTTACTTACCCGAGATTTTGCGATAGTGCGCAAATCGAAGTTCGATCGGGCTCACGTACGCGATTTATCGTCGAACTGCACAATTTATATATTTAATTCCGGGTGAATTTTTGATCAAATATAATTTAAATAAATTTCTCGAAAATTAAATCGGTCACTTTTGACCTCTTACCGACTTACTCGAAGTCCGGTGTATCCCCGAAAATTTTTCCTTTTTCCTTTTTCTCTTTTCCTTCCCTTTTTCTCCTTTTTCCCTCTCTTTTTCGGCTGAACCGGTTCGGTCCGGTTCAGACCGGTTCAGACCGGTCCGGTTCAGTCCGGTTCAGCTCCGGTCCAACTTCTTCCTCGCCGTTCGGGGTTTTTCCCACCGGTTCTCCGCCGGCTTCCGCCTCCAGCTTGTCCGCGGGGTTGTCCGATGCATGAATCTGGGGTCGGCTTCGCCAAAGCTCGCCGGAAAGTGGCCGGTCCGGCCTCTTCTCTCCTCCGGCGGCGGCACCAAATTTTTTTTCTTTCGTTTTCGCCGTTTTCGACCGTTTTCGGCGCCTGGATCGGTGTTGCAGAGGTCCCCTCTGGCCGGTGGTGGTTCGCTCCTCCTTCCCCGGCCGCCGGTCACTTTCTCTCCTCTCTTTTCTCTCTTTCTCTCTCGGTCTCTCTCTTTCTCTCGGCTGCCGGCGTTTCCTCTCTCCACTGGCGCCGACGGGATCGGGCTGCTCCGCTGGGCTTGTCGGGTCGCTCCTCCGGTGGTGGTTCGCGGTGACCGGGGGCAGACGGGGCTGGGTTCGGGTCCTCTGCTTCGTTCTCTGTTTCCCTTCTCCAAATCCCGATTCCCAGTTTCAATCTGTTTTTTTTTTTAATACTTTATTATGATTTTATTATTAATTTTATTATTATTATATTTATTATATTTTATTTTAATCAAATAAAATATAATAAATTGAACAAAATATCTCATATTATATTTTATTAATTAATTTATTTAATTAATTTAATTTATTTTAATTATTTCGGTGTATTTTTCGCATATTTTCGAGATAATGTCCCGGGCGAAAATTACGAAAATTCGTAATATCTCCGTATCTTGACCAATTGGACTCAGAATTCCATAATTTCTCCTTTATCGATCAAGATTTCCTAAATCCATATTTTTAATGAAATTTCTTCATCGCATTTACACCGAAATTAGGATCTTTTGACCATTTTACCCTTCTACACGTTCGGGATTAATTTAGACCGATTTTCCTTCTCGGACTCACTATCTTTTCTCATTTAAATTTCGCATTTTTCATCCAACGATTTAAATCCCTTTAAAAAAATCCGGGTTTCACAATGTGCCCTGGCTTCCCACATCTGAAGCATACAACCTGAGGTCCATAACATGGTCGAGTACCATGGTACCTACCACACTTGCCACACTGTTCTGTAGTAGGCTGTGGTCCTCCAATCACGATTCCCTTAGCTAGAGCAATGGCCGGATACATGGGAGTATCAACTGTCCTCTCCCGGATCTCATCAATTCTCGGCCTCTTTCCAGAGAATCTCTTGCTTCCTTTATAGCTGAAGCCTCTATCCATCATAGGTCTCTTCTTATCTCTGTCCCTCGTCTTACCAACTTTTCCAAACTCTGAGGCGATTCTATCAACATCTTGTTCACATAATTGCGCCCTGCGCACTGCCTCCTCATAGGTCGGTATATCCAGAGGAACCAATCTAGACCTGATAGTCGGTCTCAATCCATCCACAAACTTCTGGATCTTCTCGACCTCATTACCCATCGTGTTGGGATCATATCTACCTAGGGATATAAAAGCAGTCTCATACTCATCCACAGTCCTGCTCCCTTGGGTCAGTCCCAAAAATGCAATCTTTAGCTTCCGCTGTGCGGTATCCGGGACATACTATCTCCGGAAGGCCTCTAGAAACACATCCCAGCTGATCTCAGTATGCCGGGCTCTCAAAATAGGCCTGGTGGATTTCCACCAATGTTCTGCTGATCCCTTCAGCATAAAAGCGGCAAATGCTACCATCTCGGTAGTAGTGCACTCAAAGAACCCATATAATTTCTCGATCTCATTGATCCAATCCTCAGCCGCTACTGGGTCCTTTACTCCACTGAAAGACGGCGGTCCAAACTTCTGGAACTGCCGCAGTCTATCCAAATCACATCCATATCCCCAACCTCTACTGCCTGGCATAGCAACCAGCGTAGGTACATCCTGTGTGGGTGGGGTATCTGTCGTCTGTGGCCTCTGGGCTTCCCTTGCCCGTGCCTCAGGAGCTGCAGCCTGCTCGGCATCACCCTGTGTAGCGGGACTCTGTCTACCGCCAACTCCAGATAAAGATTGGGTGACCAACTCCACAATCATCTCAATGCTCCGCTCAATCCTCGCGAAATGAGCCTCAGTACTCTCGGGCCTCTCCTCTGGACCCTGTGGAGCGTGCTCAACATCAGCCTCCACCTCAACATTCTCCTGAGCCTCATGTGTTTCAGGCTCAACACGACCCCCAGGCCTACCTCTACGGCCTCGAGCCTGTGCTCTCATCCCTCTACCGCGACTGGTATTAGGCATACTTACTCAATTCCCTACATTCACAACCAATTACTTAGTCAACCCATCGACATACACAATTTGTATCTAAACAAGCACAGTAACTTGGGGATGTAATTTTTCAACTTATTAAGTATTTTAGACACGACACACGTCAAACCAACTCGAGCTCTGATACCAACTTCTGTCACGACCCTCAACTTACCAAAATACGTACAATTTTTTTGCATTTTCATGCGTCAATCCTTAATCATCCTTCCTCGATCGTGAACAACCACACACTTGACAGTTGGGCTGTGTGCCGACGTCTAACTCACTCCACCATACCAATTCAATTTGAAACATTATTTATGAGTAAACACTTGTATAAATGTATATATATCAGAGTTGTTACATGTGTTTGCATTGTTTTACATCCCCAGTGGTTACATACAAAATGCTACTGTGCTATGTCTAGTTTAGATACAAAATAATCCAAGTGTGTATACCTTTAGCGATGGGATGCAGCGGATTACCAAAAAGGGAATGCCTCCAGTCACGCTCAATCTATACTCAAATCTCTGTAGAGAGGGGGAAAATAAAGGGGGTGAGCAAACCACACGCTCAGTAAGGCAATCATGCGAACAGGTAGATACTGCACTATCTACGTGATCGTGATGCCATGCTCAAAAGCATTTAATTCATTGTTTATCTCAAAACATGAGTGTATGATTGTGTTAATGGTATGTAAAGCATTCATACTATTAAAATTCAGTGCACATTTCAACTCAAAGCATGGTATAAATCATCATGCATAATTCACAATAAAAGCATGGCATTAAACATCATGCATTTTCACAATAAAGCATGGCATTAAACATCATGCATCCGTGCACTTTAAAAATCATTAACAAATCAATTCATCACTGGTCAGGTCTCGGCCCATCCCTCGGGCTTTCCTGACCCACAATCATTTCAAACATGGATTTAATCTCAAATAGCAGTAGACATGTGAGATAGGCAGTTCAACAATAGGTAATAACCTCAAGGCCTATGTACATAACCTGTGATACCGGCTACACGGATCAGGTGTGCGGGATATCACCACCATCTGCTTCCACACGGGAGGTGGGTCAAATCCTACCCGCCGGTCCATAGCAGATCTCGTCCGAAGACGACACATCATAACTCAACACGGTACAATGTACTCCATGCTACATGCACGGTACGACGTACTCCGTGGACCCAATCAACACATCATATCACGCCACATCTCAAACGCACGTGTGAGCCTATTTAATCGGGGCGACCTCTTGTCTATCCGAAGCTCCTAACACGGCTAATTAATCATGTCAACACAATGCACGTGTGAGCCTATTTAATCGATGTGACACCCAGTCTACTCGAAGCTCTAAACACGGCAACATACAAGGTGGGCATCCAGTGCGAGACAAACTAGAGCACAATGCCAAAACAATTATGAAATCCATGTGAAAACTAGTGCCTCTTGCACTCTTTCATACTCATGAAATCATGTAGGTGGCTCAAAACTTGCAAAATATGATTAGCAAAACCAAAACACACTCGTCTCTTTTGCAAATTATTTCAATATTAGCCAACCTACCAATCATTTGCTAAAAAGCAATAAAACATGATTTTCAAAGCAATATGCTTTTGTTTTCATGCACATTTCTCAAACTCCCAACTTTTACCCTTCAATCACCCAACAACATTTCCTAGTCTCATGCATTCTAGCAAAATATTTAAGCGCCCAAATTGCGCACAGATATCTCTAAGAGTCCACACAATTCCCTTACCTCCATTTACTTGGTGTGACCCCTTTCCTTTTAGCTTCTCACGCTCTTGGCTCAACTCGCCTCGACTTATCCTCGGAAGCTGCGATTCATTCATTAAACCGATTGAGTTAATGTATTTAACCCATAATTGACCTCACTAGTCAATATTATTCACTTATGCATTTTACAAATGCCTTAATCCACATTTTACCTCTTTTAGGTAAATCTCACAATTTATCCACTAATCAAATCTTAAAATCATACCGCAACACTATAAATAACTTTTACATATCTCATTCATCATTAATCTCCATACATTCCACTTTCTCACTCTAGACCATTTCTAGGTCATAATCATTCCAATGTATTTAGATAGTTTCTAACCATCCATACTCATGCCAAACAACTCCAAAATCAATTAAATAAACAATGCACCATAGTTGGAGTGTTAGAATCTTACCCAATTTGATTTCTCCTCTTGCTCCAAATGGAAATGCCCTTAACTTCTTCAATATCAACAATGGGAAAATGCCTTCCAACTATGTTGTTCTTCTCTTTGATAGGAACAACTTTGCCTCTAATAGTCTTTCTTCAAACCTCACTGAAAATGGCTGATTTTAGAGAGAGAAAGTTAGGTTTTTGGGTTGAAAGTGGAAGGTTTGTGTTTTTCTCAAAATTTTCTGATTTCCAGCACTCCTTATATAGAATTAGCTTGAGGAGATCGATCTGGTCCAAGAGGAGATCGATCTGGTCCCTTAAAATCTGTCTTTTTCACGGTATTTTCAAGCCTGAGATCGATCTGTCGAAGCATGAGATCGATCTGTCGAGGCATGAGATCGATCTGCTCCCAAACAGAGAGCTAAGGAGATCGATCTGGGTGCTTGGGGATCGATCTTTTCACTACCAAATGCTTAGCAGATCGATCTGGCTCCATTGGAGATCGATCTGCTCTATTCTTTTGCCCATATAAGAGCATTCTGGCTCTTCCAGATCGATCTCTCATCCCATGAGATCGATCTGCCCTTCAAAATTTTCAGATTTTCTGCAGTTCCTCTGCAACAACCTTTACCAAAATATCCTTAATTTGTTACCATGATCATTTCCTCATTCATTCATCTTTGAGTCTTGAAAATGACATCCATCCTCACTTCCTACACATTAAAACTTGTGTAGAATCTTTGTATGACCAATGGTACTTAATATAAACAAGAATGGAAGTGCACATCTTATGCAATTCTACTTCCATTTTACCAAACTACTCATAATCCATTCTACACACATTCTCCACATGTTTAAGTCCATTTCTTCACATTCATACATAATGTAACTTGTGTATACAATTACCACTCTCATTACAAGTGTGTACATTACTTATGGACTTACATCACATATACTTCACTTATGAATTCATAGTACAACTCTATTTACATTTCTATGTACATATATACCCTTATACATATACGGGGTCTCACACACGATCGTACGTTGAACTGTATAGTTGTCTGTTAGTATACTATGTACCGTGCTAGGTACACGTGAGTATGAGTATTGCGTAGATGACACATGGCGTACCTTGTACCGTGAGTAATATGTGATGATGAGGAAGATGATGTTGATTGAGATAAGCCAAAAGGTAGGACTGACTCATCCCCCTTCAGACGAAGTGATACCCTATGCACACCTGATCAGTGAGGCTTGGGATCACTGACTATGGTTATATGTCGTGGATATTAGATTGCCGAGAAATTACATGCCTGTCTCAGAGATAAGGGAAATTAAGAAACTCATAAATGAAATGATTTGAGAAAAGCAAAGAGATTTTGTGATTTGATAATTCTCTTGATTTGAATGCTCGTACTATGATAGCATTGTTTATGACATGTTTTCAAATGGGAATATCGTATACTTGTTTTCATGAAAATGCTTATGTGAGAAGTAATGTTTAAATGCATTTTCTAGTAATATTTTCAATTATATTGAAACATGGTTTTGTTTATGCATACATGGGCTATGTAGATAGTACAATATCTACCTGTTAGCATCCTTGTCCTTACTGAGTTATGGTTTGCTCATCCCACTACTTTTTTCCCTCCAGATACTGAGAAGTAGGACAGTACGATGGTCTCGAGATCTCTTTTTGTATTAGACAGCTCCCACCAGTTGCAAAGGTATAAAGATTTGTATACACATGAGTATTTTGTATCTATTATAATGTATCGCATAGTCATGAATCAAAAATGTAAACAGTTGTATGGGGATGTTATGTAAGGATATTACATTATACAATTGATGTTGTATATCTGCACACACACCTAGGAGTGAATTAAAGTTTTAAAATTTTTCGTTATAAATATTATAAATGTCAGGAATTTAGTAATTACATTGACTCACAACCTAACCGTAGTAGTGTATGTATGAATAAAAGGGGCACCCGGAAGTGAGGTGTAACAGTTTTGACAAAAGATATATTAATTTTCAATTATGAAAACTTGTCTAAACTGAAGCATGTACAGCGTTGTTTTATCGAATTATGCATGATGTTTTACGTGATTATCTCGATTTACTATTGCATGGCGTGTTGCATGGTGTTTTACTAGCTTCGGTTATGTAGACTTCTTACTGAGCGTGTGGTTGCTCACCCTTCTTTCCAACATTTTTCAGATTAGTATTCCGGGACAAGCATCACGTTCTAATTGTCTCCCTCAGTTTGATTAGCAGCTTTTTGAGTACTCAAGGTATTATGCGATGGACAGTATATGTATATATATGGATTTCTATTTTCAGATATATACGCTCGGTTGTATTTGTGAGATGTATATTTAGTTTGAAAAATATTTAAGTATAACTATAGATATTGTACCTTCAGTTTCTTCTTGTGGTCTCGATTTAAACAATGAATTTGGGGTAATGTGTTGTATGTTGTTATACCGAGTGGCTATGATTGCGATGATACACTGTTATGGTAGTTTCGATTATCTTGATTTACCTTAGGTTTCTTCTTTTCGGTTTAAAATGGATGAATAGTATGGCATGTTATATAAATATTGAAAATGGTGTCGGGTTTATGAATATGTGATGATTATGCCGAATTAGTATAAGAAAGAGGAAATCACGGGTAATATAGATTAAACTTAGAAATTAATCATGCATGAAATATAATAAAGAGTAGGATGGTACCTACATCGGGCACAAACGACAAGTAAAACGATCCGCGTAATAATATTGATATTATATTAAAACACGATTCCGCTGAATATTACGCGACTAGTTCGTGGTTAGGTCACGGGGTGTGACAATCGAAGCCTAATTGAACAAGTTAGGATGCTTTCCCATCATTAAGCTCTCCAATTCCCATATGTCCTCTTCTGCAGGATGATGTTGCCATAACACCTTCACTAAAAGAATGCTCTTTGATCGAAACACCTTCTCTTTTTGATCTAAAATTCGAATTGGCTTTTCCACATAGCTCATTTCTTTAATCTCCAACGGTGCATACTCTATGATGGGAGAAGGGTCCGAATGGTACTTCCTCAACATCAAAATATGCAAGACATTATGCACTCAAAATAGCTATGCTGGTAAGGCTAATCTTAGGTTACATCTCCAACTCTTTCAAGTACCTCAAATGGACCAATAAATCGAGAACTTAGCTTCCATTTCTTTTCAAATTGCATGATGCCTTTATTAGGGGACACTTTCAAAAACACTGAATCACCAACCTAAAACTCAAGTGTCTCCTATAGATATCAGCTAGTTCTTCGGCTTGCTCTGAACAGTTTGTTACTCTTCACAAATGATCTTGACACCCTCAAAAGCTTGCTTAACTAACTCAAGAGCTAATAACTTCTTTTCAACCACTTCTTCCCAACCTATTGGAGATCGGCATCTCCTCTCATATAATGCCTCGTAAGGCACCATTCCAATGCTGGCATGGAAACTGTTATTGTAAGGAAACTCTGTTAACGATAAATGGTCATCCCATGACCCTTTAAAATTCATAGTGCATGCTCTCAACATATCTTTCAAGGTTTGAATAGTCCTCTCGGATTGATCGTTGGCTGAGAATAGAAAGTTATACTAAGATTCAACTTAGATCCCATTGCTTCTTGGATATGCTCCCAAAATCGAGATGTAAATCAGAAATCTCTATCGAAAATAATACTCACAAGAGTGTCATGCAATCGAATTATTTCCTTCACATAGAGATCATCTAAAGAGTTCAAAGAGTATGTTGCCTTGATAGCTAGGAAGTGAGCTAACTAGACAATCTGTCCACTATTACCCAAGTTGTATCATGTCCTTTTTAAATCTTAGGAAGGCCTATGATGAAATCCATGGTAATATGCTCTCATTTTCATGTAAGTATTAGCAATGGTTGAAGCAACCTTGTCAGTTTCTAGTGCTCAATTTTCATTTATTGGCATACCAAACATCTGACAACATAATCTACAATGTCTCTCTTTATCTTTACCTATCTATACACATGACGTAAGTCATGGTACATTTTGTTACTGCCCGAATACATAGTGTATCGAGAACAATGTGCCTCTTTCAGTATCAACTACTTCAAATCCTTATCATTCAAAACGCAAATCTTGCCCTTGAACTGAAGTAAATCATCACTACTGATTACATACTCTAATTGTAGACCCTAATCTAACTGACTAGCAATCTCTACCAATTCCTGATCATTCTTCTGCGCCAACCTAATCTGATCCATCAAACTCGGCTCTATTTGAAGACTTGCTAGCCAACAACTCTTAGTAGGTTCTACATTGATCTTATGCCCAACAAACTGCTTAGGAGATCCCACTTCTTGGCTTTCATATAAGATACCATTCCTTTTCAACTTAAAGCATCTGCTACTACATTTATCTTTCCCGAATGGTAGAGAATCTCACAATCATAATCCTTTAAAAGTTTCATCCACCGTCGCTGCCTTATGTTGAGCTCTTTTTTATCAAACAAATACTTCAAGCTCTTGTAGTCTGTGTAGATCTAAAACTTCTCACCATACAAATAATGCTGCCAAATCTTGAGAGTAAAAACCACTGCAACTAATTCCAAATCAAGCATCGATAGTTCTTCTCATGATCCTTTAACTAGTGAAAACCATAAACAACTACTTTTATATGTTGCATCAGAATACAACCCAGACCCTGTAAAGAAGCATAACTATAAATAGTGAAATCTTCTTATCCACTCAGAATGGTTTGGATCGATGCTGAAGTTAACCTCTTTTTCAACTCTTGGAAACTCTCTTCACACTTATCTAACCATTCAAACTTAACATCATTGCGTGTGAGTCGAGTTAGTGATCTGACTATCTTTGAGAAACTTTACAAAAAACACATATAATAGCCATCTAGTCCTAAAAAACTCCTTATCTCTATTTCACTATTCAACCTTGGCCATCCTATTATCATCTTAACCTTAGACGGATGCACTGACATCTCGTCCTTAGACACCATATGGCATAAAAAGCTATATGCTCCAACCAAACTTCACACTTTCTTAACTTAGCATATAACCATTTCTCTCAAAAAGTCTGTAATACTATCCTCAGTTGTCATTCATGCTCTTCCCAATACTTCGAGTACACTAAGATGTCATCAATGAAGACGATGACAAATTGGTCCAAATATGGTTTAAACACCTCATTCATCAAACCCATAAATATCGTCAGTGCATTCGTTAAGATAAACAACATCACCCGAGTGGCAACCCTGACAATTCCTCTAGGCCAAATCTATGGTGAACTCTAATTCTTTATCGAATGGCAACCCTGACAATTTCTCTAGGAATACGTCCCGAAAATCCCTGACCATGGGAATATTCTTGAGTTTTGGATGTACCCTTTCAAAATCTTCTACATAAGCAACAAATCTTTCACATTAACTAAAATCTTATTAGATTTACAAAACATATAAACAATTTAATTTCATTTTTGATTGGTAAAATTAATTTCATTTTCGATTGGTAAAACATACATCATATCTGTCGGGTAGAGAAAAGGTAATAATCTTAAAGTAGCATTCTAAACTAACACAATTGATAGCCAACCAATTCATGCCCAAAATCACATCAAAGTCTCGAATACTGAGCAAAATTAGATCTTCTACCATATCCCTATCTCACACCCTAATCTTACAATCTTTATACATTAAGTCTATCATTTGACTCTCTCGCGTAGGGGTACATATGTGCAATACATATCCTAAAGGGTCAGGCTCTATATGCAACTTATTAATGAATGATGAGGATAGAAAAGAATGAGTAGAGCCAAGATCAAACAGTAGATGTGCTTTAATACCAAAAATTGGAAGTTTAACCTTAATAACATCAGTGGAGGCCTCAATTGACCTTTTATCCAATGCAAAGACTCGCTTTTGTGTCATCGGTTGTTTACCATTCTCTGCTGTTGAGCCCTTTTTGGTGGAGCAAGTCACTCGGGCTACTTTTACGCATATTTTAATGTAAGACAGTCTTTAATCATATGCCTCATCTGTCCACAATTAAAACAAGCTCCCATGAGCTAGTGGCAGTTTTTGTTGCTATAGTATTTGCCATAATTCTTGCAGATCAAGCCTCATTATAGGGGCTTTTGATGGCCAATGTTGTCTATGTGGTGGTGGAAGAAATCATAAGCTTACCAACCTTAACTTCTGCCTCTTGAATTGTCCTTATCAGATGTCATCAATCCTCTTCCCTTTATCCTTGTCCTTGCACCAAGACTCATAATTACTTGTGTAACTTCCAACCTTTACTTAACAATCTGAGCCCTCCTGAGGGCCTGATCAAATGTAGTTAGGTCAAAGGCAAGTAGTTTATCCCTGATTACCAGCCTTAATCCCGACAAGAACCTCTCAATCTTCCATTCCCCATCCCTTACCATTTTAGGGTTAAACTTACTTAGGGTAATGAAGTGAGATTCATATGCATCAATCAACATACTCCCTTAGACCAAGGTAAAGAAGTCAATTTGCATCTTCTTCTTAGCAGCTTGAGGGATATACTACATGTTGAATGCTACCAAGAATACTTCTCAATTAACTTCCAAATCCTGAGCCGTTAGAATTGTGCAGATGGATTTCCACCAATGCTCGATCTCTTCCTTGAGCACATAAGCCGCCAATGATACCTTTTTGGTGAAGGTGTAGTCCAAGTATTCAAAAGATTTCTCCACCTCTTGCACCTAATTTTCAGCTTCCACCGTATCCTTATTACCCTTGAAAATCAAAAGATTCATCTTTACTAAATATTTTAGCAGTGCCACCAACCTCCCATATCTAACCTCGACTCTAAGCTGTGATAGGGCCTATGGCGATGACTGTGGCTGTGGCTGAAGGGCTGGTGGTGGTGCTTGAGCCGAAACAGGTGGTGCTTGCTAACCATCCGTCTCGAGGTTTGTTGACCTAAAGTGGTGGGCAAACATGGCAGTCATGGCCTTGAAGCTTTACTCAAGCCTCTACTTAAGCCTGTATGTACAGAAGTTTGGACTTTTCGGTTGTAGAGCAGGTGGTGAAGGTGGCTGAGCTTTCCCCCAAGGTTTACCCTATCATCCACTTATGGTACTTAGCTACTGTGCATCCAAAATAGTCAATTTAGTATAACTATTCGTCGTTATACTCTAAAGCCCAAACAAGCACAGTCACTTGAGATGTAACTCTAATCCTAACCTGCTTACACTGACACAAACCAAACAACTCAGGCTCTAATAGCAACTTTGTAACATCATGAAATTACGAACATGCAAACTAACTTTTTTCTTTCTTCTTACTTGTTATCTATGTGTAGTGTAGGTTGCAACTAACTAAGTTAGCTAATCCTTTAATATTATAACGATAATTCTTGTAGTCCGTGATCCTAGTCTAAATAATTAGAGTGATGCTGAAAGATGATTTATTAATTCAACTATAGCATTCATTCTCTTTTGATTCCCAATATTATCATACAAAAATAATCATGATGAATACTTCAATTACATCACTCTAAAAAGATGCTATAATCGATATCCAATCTAGCCTAGTTGACTATATTATACATCTATTACAACCAGACAGATTACATCTAATCCAAAACATATACTTACATACACAATAAAACTACTCTATGCCTTTACTGCCTGGAAATAAAAGTACAAAAGTGGAAAATACCTTGTGTGATTAAAAATTACACTGGAGGGGGCTCCAAAAGCTTATCCACCTAACACAGCACTCTGCGAGTAACTGCAAAGTAAGTATAAATAACGATGGGGTAAACTAATGCGCTCAATAAAAAATATACTTGCAAGCATAATAGCATCGAAAACAATAAAGCAGTGACGAATGCACTTCAAAGCATGTAATCATTTCAAAGCAGTTATCAAAACAAATACATAATATGGGTATACTTCAAATCTTACTTATCAAAACCTAACAAATCGAATACTCATTCAAATTAAAAGCTAAATTGAAATCAAATATTGAATCAAGCAAACGCTAAAACAAACTGATACGAAATCAAATGGTGAAGACTAGGTTGAACTCATGTAGTCGATGTGTAACTAAAACAATTATGAATCCCTAAGCTCGAGAAAGACATAACATGCAAAATGTTAAGCTTGTGAGTAACGTACCCGAAATAAAAACCTATAGCCATGGTCGTTCCATAATAACTCAAGGACAAAAGAGCACTGGGAAGCTGTAGACGTGTCTAGGTCTAACAGCAACTAAAAGGTGCCACTCGACAGAACAAAAGGTATAACTTGGTACAGACGTGTAAGGATGCTTCGTGGCTTACGACCTAACATAGTTACCACTCGATACCCCTGCATGAAGATACCACTAGGTACCACTCAAAATAGTGTTCAAAACTGATAGTGAGTCATTCGACCTCACTTTCAAATAACACATTTCAAAGCGACCTAAGTTTTCCATATCAAAGTAGTTAATGCAGTACGTAGATTGTCAAAACATGCATAAGTGCCTTGTAAAACGATTCTAGAAGTCAATGGGTTATTTTTTACTTTCAAAAGTATACTTTAGCTCAAAATCTGAAGAAAGGATCGATCCTCTTGGTGTAGGGGATCGATCCCTAAATGGCATAATACTCTTACCCTGTTGAGAATGCAAAGGGGATTGATCCCTACCTCATAGAGAATCGATCCCTTAGTCAAAAAGTGATTTTTTTGGAAAACTTTGATGAAAGACCAATTCTTCATCTTAGGGGATCGATCCCTAATGCACAAAGATGCAATTTTGGTTAGTTTTGAGTCCCAAGCTTAACCAAAACCATTTCAAAACATCAAATACATTTCTTGGAATCCTTTTCATGTCAAAAGCATTCATGACGTGCTTGCAAAACCTATCATGCATTAAAACCTTGCAAAACCTAATCTTTTAATGCATTAAACATGTCCATTTGTACACTATCACACCAACAAACATATCTCTTACCTTAAATGTACAGCTTTTGTCACCAATTCGTTCTTAGTATCTTTCACTCCGTAATGCACCTACCAAACACCTTAGCAGCACTTCCATAAAACATCTATTAACTATTTACATCTTGTTAACATAATTTTTACACATTAATAGGCCTACTCTTGGCCAAACCCTAAGATTAAGAATTCACATTTCTCTTCTACTTTCCTTTTAATCAAAATATGATCTTATACTTAATTACATATACAAATAAGTTCTAAATTTCCAAAATTCTAACCTTAACCCTTTGAAGTTGTTAAAACCCTAGCACCCCCCTCTTGAAGCTCTTCAACTACAATCCATATCAAAATAACCTTT
The DNA here is from genome assembly GCA_033439115.1 of Firmiana major. NCBI lineage: Eukaryota > Viridiplantae > Streptophyta > Magnoliopsida > Malvales > Malvaceae > Firmiana > Firmiana major. The sequence continues at coordinate 8,967,525 of CM065912.1, forward strand.
AAACACCTTGTTATAACATACAACTATCAACATCTTTAAGATTGTATTTAAATCTTCAATTCATCTTAAGGATTTAAACTTCTCTGTAAGATCTGATTAAAACCATGTTTTTCAAGCTCCAAATCCATATATGATGGTAAAGGAAAGCAAAGTAAGCTTTAAGTGAAAACTTGTGAACTTCTCTCTTTTTCTTCTTCTCTTCTCTTCTCCTCTCTTTCTCTCTCCTTCCTCTTCCTTTTTCTTCTTCTTTTCCTTTGTTTTTGGCTGAAAATATCAAAATAGAGAAAGAAAACGAATTTGGAGATTTAAATGAACTAAATCAACCTTTCCCATCCATAGTAGGAGCAGGTAAGTTGATTTTAAGGCAAAGGATCGATTCGTAGGAGGAGGGGCTCCTTCATAAAATTACCTTTCTATGAGGGTTTAAGATAATGGATTGATCCTTTCTCTTAGGGGATCAGTCCTTTTCTTTCAGCTATAGTTTTTCAGCAAAGGGATCAATCCCCTAATGGAGCGGATCAATCCCTCATACCAAAATTCACTTTTCTGTCGTTTTTCAACTTCCAATTCATTCCCAATCCATGTTAAAATTACATAAAGTCATTATCTAAGAATTTTAACCTTCCCAACACATCAAACACATTCATATATACTAGTTTAGGTTGGTTTCTCATCATCTTTAATTCATTTAATTAGTTTTCCTTTATTTCACCCCTTAAAACCTCATATTACTCATCAATGCACGCAATACACCAATAGGAACACTTAACTTCCATAAACATGATCTTATTCATTTTACACTGAATTTATCTTTATACAAGTCTTACATAAGCCAGTACATACATCATTCAGACAATTGTTAAAAAAATGGTGGGTTTTACGGCTACACATCTATATAGCCTACTTCATCCTCCCTCTAATCGGTCTTTTAGCTGCAACTCCATGCTGATTTCATCTAATTAATTTCAAGCACATTTAATCGTACCATATTATATTACAGTTAATCCATTTCTAAAATCTTGACTAGTTTCCTAGAGTATTACTTTCCATTTATTTTATTCATCTATTTCCAATACATAATTTACTCATGTCACATAACAATAAGATTATAACCTCATCAATATGTCACTTACTTATCACTCTTCATAATACTTCAAGTAACTTTGAATTCACTCACCTATTTTTCTTTCAAATATTTTCCAAATCGAAAATCAAACTAAATTATTATAATTCTTCCTCAACATGGTTATATAATTCTTTATATACAATTTCCAAGGCATGAAACATTAGTCTTTAATCTTAACAATTATCTACGTTACTTAACAAATGAACAACAACATCTTTCATTCATGTCATACTTTATAATCCTAGTAATATAAATTGAACAATATGAACTAACACTCCTTTGTATATAAATCTTATCTATTCTTCCTTTAAATATCTCCAAACTCACCATTTCAAAGCATGATAACATTGCACTTTAGTTATAAAAATTACTCAAGTTAAAAATTGAACAATCCCATTCAACATCTATGCACAGTCTTGATCCAACTTCATCTCATATATTTAAACCAAGATAAAGGGAACACCTTACCCCTTATGATCGGCTCATGGCCGAACCCACTGTCCTGTTCTGCCTGGCAATGACGCTGCTATTCTCGCCGTTACACAGCACCTATACCTTACATTTTAACAAAGTTTCATCGTTTATTTACTCACCATAAGCTTTAACATATACGCACGCTTTAACCCAAAGTATAAAGGTGCCTTACCCTCTTGGCTTATCTCTACTGTCCAGTAGCAGCACTCGCCTTCCCTGCTCAGTTTCTATTTGTGCGAGAGCCTCTTGCTTCCAGCCATTATAGCACACTATTTATAACCACCACAAACTCAAAAGCATGCAGGGGTATAACGTGACAAAGCCTCATTTTCTTTCCTCTCCACTTCGCTAGATTCCGCCCCGTTGGTTTCAACCAAAGACTTCAGCCCCTGTCTCCCTTTTTTTAGCCGAGAGATAGCCCTTCAAGCAGCCATCATTCACTCATTTATTCCTTTCTATTTCCCTCTCCCCCCATATCTCTCGCGTCACTCTTCCATGCTTGTGTCCGATTATCACCGAAGCTTTCCCCTGTCATCTTCCTTCTTCATTTTCTGTTCTTGTTCAGTTTTTGCTCTCCATTCTCCCATTCTTTCCAGTCGAAAATGCTACTGTTGCACCTTTCCTTCCACCATTCAGCTTTGGGTTCTCCCTCTTCTTCACTCTCGGCCTTCACCCTCTCTCTAGTCCTGCCTCCTTCACCCGACCCGTGCTTCAGCTTCCCCGCCACTTCCTCTCGGGTCTCTCCCTTTTTCCAGCTCAGTCACACTCTACTTCATTCCTTTCCTTGTTTCTTTTTTGTTCTACTTTAGTCACAACCCTCAAGCACACAGCTCTGCGCCTTCATCTTCCTTGCTTTTGCCGTTTTACCTGAAAGAAGATAGCCCCTGTATCCCCTGTTTAAACCCCTTTTACACAGCCCCCAAACTATCCTGAAAACAACCCCATTACACCTATGTTTTCATCTGCCGAGAGTACCCCGTTCGGCCACCAACCACCTTGGTTCCAGCCTCTAGCCAGTCTTCAACTGCCAAAGCTTCAGCCACCCAAACTCCTCGTTACAGCCCCAGCTTCCGTGCCCTCCCTCATACGTCGCTAACTTCAGTCGGCTTCCTCGTCTCTGCTCCAGTTTCAAGTTTCCATTCCTCGGTTTTTCAGGTAAGAGTGAGCGGCGATGAGGGTGTGAGAGAGTGAGGAATTGTGAGAGACGTGAGGGATGAGAGGCCAATGATAGGAAATGATGGATGGAAGGACGTGTGACAGAGAAAGTATGGGTGGTCTGCCATGGGGTTTTCGGTGGGAATTTTCCCACCAAACTCGAAAATAATAATTTTTTTTTACAATATTATTATATTTTATAATTTATTTCAATACATATAATATATATTTTCAGTCTTCAATATTTACCATGTATAATATATATATATATATATATATATATATATATATATATATCCTGACACCTAAATATTAATATACCTATGCATTTTATATTTCATTTTAAACTTATAAGTATCTCTACATTTATGTGTATAAATATACATATATTTATATGTAAGACTCGAATTTTTATCATATTTCCTTATAATTCACGTGATATAAACATTGTTATATGTAAATTGAATAATAAGAAAAGTTTTACATGAATGAAAAATGCAAATGGAATGAATAAAATTCTCGAATGCATTTAAAGATCAAATGGAAAATGAAATGGTCACATATTGAACGAATGGGATTCGGACCATTCAAATTGGAGATAAAAATTTAAAACACGGAATGAGAAAGGGTTCGTGAAGGAAAATTGTGCTGATTTGGTCCCAAACACGTTAAAGGGTAAAACGGTCAAAAGATCAAAATTCGGTATAAATTCGATAAGAAAAATTTCATTAAAAATATGGAATTGAGAAATCTTGATCAATAACGAGAAAAATATTGAATTTCGAGTCCAATTGATCAAGATATGAATTTATTATAATTAATCGAAATTTTCACATCGAAATATTATCTCGAAAATATTGAAAAAATACACCGAAAAGATAAAATCAGATAGATAAATACATTAATTGATTAAATGAATAAAATATAATATTTTTGAGATATTTTGGTAAAAATATTATATTTTATTCAATTAAAATAATAATAATAAATAAATAATAATAAATAAATAATAAAAGTAAAAAAAAAAGAAACAGAATCGTGAAATCGGGATTCTGCCAAAGGAAGAAAGAAATAGAAAGAAGACAGCGAGGGAGACCCAGCTCCTTTCTGCCTCCACCGAAATAAGCCATCGAGGCGAGAAGATCATACGAGAGGGATAGCCGAGCCTCGCCAACGCTGGTAGGCGGAGGAATCGAAGCGGCCGGCGAAAGAAAGAGAGAGAAACTGAGAGAAACTGAGAGGAGAGGAGAGAAATGGAGGAGAGAGAGACGATCGGAGGACGGAGGAAGGGGGAGCGTCTCTCCACCGGCCAAAGAGGGTGACAATGACGCCGATCCAGGTGCGGATCGAAGACAAACGACGCCGAACGGCGCAGAAGAAAGATGGCACCGACGCCGAGGAGAGAAGAGGCCGGACCAGCCACTTTCCGGCCACTCTTAATGAAATCGACACCAGATCCATGCACAGGATGACCTCGCAAACAAGCTGGAGACGGAAGTCGGCGAAGAACCGACTGGTGAAGCACCGAACGACGAAGAAGAAAATCGGACCGGATTGAACAGGGTTGAATCAGACCGAACCAGTTCAGCTAGAAAAGAAGAAAAAAAAAAAAAGGAAAAAAAAGGAAAAAAGAAAAAGAGAAAAAATTGGAGAAAATTTCAGTAATACAATCGAACTACGAGTAAGCCGGTAAGCGGTCGAAATTGACAGAGTTAAATTTCGAAATATTTAAGTTGATTAATATTCGATTGAAAATTGATCGAAAAAATATGTAATTGTGTAGCTCGACAATTGACGTTAAATGAGAACTCGAGTCAGCCTCGATTTGTGTACTATTATGAAATCTCGGGTAAGTAACTCTTATTTATGACAATTTGCATAGTTATGCGTGTTAGAAATTTACTGCATAAATTACGGATTAATTCCGTATAAAATGAATTAAATTCTGAAAATTGAGATAAATTATCGTAAATAATTAATTGAGCTATCCGAGAGTTTAGAACGAGACCCAATAAATACTGATGGGTCCAATGAGCCCAATAGGTCTCGATAATGTGAATAGTAAGTGAAAAAGGGGTTTAAGGCCATTAAGGTGCAATCGGACCTAAGATTGTAAACGAGCCCAATACTTTGAATTAAGCTTAGAAATTATGAAATACAGTTAAATTAAATAATTTCTGACCTGATAAATAATTATACTAGCTCCGGAGATTTGATTGGGAGCAAATCGAATTGCGTGACGAGACATCTGTGAAAAGGTCAGACTGTACAGAAAAATAAGGTAAGGAAATTTTGTGAGTAGCTAGAGGTAGCTACGTGTATTTTAATAGCTTTTGTACACATTGAAAATGTATAAAGGTCCTAGAAATGGATTAAAAATTTTAAGAACTCGGAATAGGTAAAAGACTATTTTACCCCTACTGAGGGAAATTCACCTAAGGATGGTGAAAGCATGGCATGCATGAAATGCATGATTTGAGGAATTTTCGTGACTTTTTAGCAAAACAAATTGGTAGATTGGCCAGTATTTGCATAAATTTCACAAGATAACACTACATAAGTGTTATTTAGATTTAAATGAAATTTATTTGAAAAAAGGACCAACTATCAAGATTATATGGAAACAGATGATGCTGGAGCCTTGCTCGTACTATATGTGAGTTTGTGAGTGTGCATAATGGTGCTGGAGCGATTGCTCGCACCAATTTGTGTGACATGATATGCATAAAAAGGTATTGGAGCGATTGCTCGCACTAGTTTTAATTATTTGACATGCATGAGATGTGCTAGAGCTTAGCTCGCACGAGTTTTGATTTGTGTGATGCATGCATTAGTACTGGAGCAAGGGCTCGCACTAGAGTTTTACATGCATAGGTGCTGGAGTCTAACTCGCACCGGATTTTCATATGATTTTCGTGACAGGGTGCTGGAGTCTAACTCGCACAAGATTTTCAGTTGATTTTTATGACACAGTGCTAGAGCCTAGCTCGCACTAGTTTTACATGATTTTGACAGAGTGATGGAGCTTAGCTTGCACTAGATCTTATGAGATTTTATGAAACACATGCTGGAGCTTTGCTCGCACGAGATTTTCCTTGATTTTATGAGAATGCTGGAGCATAGCTCGCACTGATGCCATGAGCTGTGCTTGGAGCGTCGGGTAGACTGTGTGTCATGCCGATTAAATATGCTCACACGTGCGTTTTGAGACAGGCATGATTATTGATATAAGATGTGGGTCCACGGAGTACGTTGTACCGTGCAAGTAGCATAGAGTACGTTGTACCGTGCTGGGATTGATTATGTGGCATCTTCGGATGCGAGTGGCATCTTCAGATGCGAGATATCGGACAAGACCAACGAGATGGACTGACCCACCACCCGAGACGGTTCCCGATAGTGGTGAGACCCCGCACACAGGATCCGTGTAGCAGTGGGATCATGAGTATATGGCCATACTCCTGGTTATTTGCCTGAGATATTGATATATATATATTGCCTAGTCTCGCATCTTACTATCTGATGTTTTGAAAACTTGAGAATGCGTGGATTTTGTGTGAATTTGGACCACTCGAGGGAGGTGTTGGATCCTGACTGATGATATTGGTTTTGTTGTGAATAAATGAAATTTTTAATGTTTTCGAAAATGCTTGGAAATAAATGATTTTATGTGGATTATGATCACCCGAGGGAGGGACTGAGTTCTGATGAGTGTGATGGATGTGGATTCATGAAATGAATTAAAATGCTTTCTACGGTTTTGTGGAAACTCAGCATGATGTATTTTCCATGCTTATTTATAACTCATGAAATGAAATGTTTTAGCATGAGGAGGTTATCCATGCTTTAATCGCAAATGAATGATTTTGAGTTAATTCATACGTTGTATGATTTTACATGAGATGTCATTGAGGCATGAGTTGCATGATTTCCATAAGCACGAACAGCTTTTATAAACTATGGCATTAATGTGTGCATGATTTCGTACTTGAGCTTTAAACGAAAAGAAATAGATTTAAGGGTATGACATTATGAGCATGTAGATAGTGGAGCTATCTACTTACTTGTATGATTGCCTTACTGAGTGCGTGGTTTGCCCACCCCCCTTATTTTTTCCTCTTTTCAGAGTACTCGCAGTAGATAGTGAGCGGCTGATGACTTGCATTCTTGGTATCTGCTGCCTCCCATCATCGAGAAAAGGTATACACACTTTTATGGTTTTGTATTTAAATATGTAAATGCACAGTACTGTAAACGTATAAGATGTTGGGGATGTAAGGTTATGTAAATGAAATTGTGAATGTAACATGGAAATGGAATTGTAAGTAGTGTGAGGGGACTAACACCGAATCATAACCCAACTGTTGGTAGGATGATCACGATGAGAGGAAGGTAAAAAAAAAATTAAATATGAAAGAAAAACGAAAAATTTACTCTGATTTTTGGGTCGTGACATTATATGTATCTATACTTATACATTCATATATTTATACTTGTCTATCAATTTATTTTTATTTCCCTTATACACGTACACATGCATGCATGCGCATTGTATGTATTTAGTCTATTGCATATGCATACATACATACATATATAAAATTGTATGCTTTTTTAACTTAAATCAATGCACACTTTTATGTGGCACGCACATATATTAAATTTATCCATGACTTCCATTTCCCGAAATTTCATTTTATGAAATTTGGCATTAGTTTTATGCTTCCTAAAATCCTAAAAATCATATCTTCACATTTAATACATTTACAATTAGCATTTCTTTCAAGTCAAGGATCAAGAAGTTGAGGTCTACACAGAAAATGTGTTAACTATTTGAATGAAAGGGACTAAACTAAATGGGATTGAAATTGGCAAGGTAATGGTAGGGTCCAAATGATTCTCATCACGGGGCATTGGGATAAAAATTTTCGAGACAATGGACAAGAACACATTTACCCGTTTTGAGGGAAGAGTAGCCAACGAACACTCGTTTAAGGATTTTACAAGAATCAAGTTTGCTTCAGTTTGGGCCATGATTATACACAGATACTATGCACCCAGAAACGTTTGGTTAAAGTGAATTAAAAAGGCAAACATGAGGAAAGCTTTGTAAGAGTATTGGTTGAGGTGAAAGACTTTAAATTCTTGGAGGGTGGATGGTTAATGAAATAGGATCAGTAAGGATGGCTTAACCCCGAAAAGCATTTGGAGCATGGCTAGCGAAAATTATTGGCAGTGCATGTTCAAGAAGGTGCTGCTTTTTGCTTGGACCACTCTATTTTGTCGTGAGTTGTAAGCATACGAACTTAGATGAACAATATCCTTATCACTAAGAGATTGGGTAAAATCATTTGCAAAGTATTCGGTGCCAATGTCTGTACAAAGAATTTAAATTGATGATTAAAACATATTAATAAAAGAAATTGTAGAATTTTCGAAAGATAGCATATGCTTCAAATTTCTCCTTCATTACGTAAATCCAACAAAAACGTATGCGATAATCAATGAATGTACAAATCGCCTTGTACCAGTTAGACTTGTGGAACGAGAAGGACCCTAAATATCAATATGAATTAGATTAAATGGTTTTAAAGGTTTATGCAAATTTAGTAAGTGAGTAGATCTAGATTATTTAGCACAAATAAAATGTTCACACTAATTCTTCTGTGTTTGAACCATCTGGTCGCATTCCAATTGCTCATATTTTCAACCAAGCTTGTTTTCTCATTGACACTTGACACCCACCACATGTTTGTGAAAAAGACTCAACTAGCAAACCAATGCAGATTTTTTCTTAGTGATGAAGATAACGATGACCGCACAAGTTTTTTTCTGTGTCTTTCAACAATATCCTACCTCACATCCATTGGAGATGGCTTCAGTAGATTTTGCAAAATCATGGTTCTGTTTCAGATGTTTTCATTCCGCAAAAGAGAAAAGTATGGTTTTGTCCGCTTCAACAACCTCATGGATGCTACAAAGGTATTAGAAAGTTTGAATGGCGCGCAGTTAATGGATTACACATTAGGTGCTAATCTTGTGAAGTTAGCTAGATCGTCCTATTAGAAAAGAGTCAGTTTCCATCATAATATATATATATATATATATATATATATATATATATATATATAGTAACAAACAAAGGACTCAAGCGATCTCCCTCAGTAAGGATCTCCAGCATGGGAATTGTTTATTGCGAGGTTTCAAGGCCAGGGATAATAGTAACACTGCTCGAAATAGAATTTTCAAGCAAGCTCTGGTGAATGAGTTTGAAGCAGAAGGAAGCAATCTGTTGGCTCAAGAGTACGTTTGTCGATCTTCTCAGAAATATTGTTTGGGTGTAGTTGACGAGAAGCACAGAAAGAACTTTGTAAGTGTGTTGTTGGAACTGGTAAGGACTATTATGAGCCTAATACCTTGATGGAAAACTTTAAAATCCAAGGGGTTTTTTTTATAGTTCTCTTAAAAAAATTTCAGGTAGACAGTTCATGATTATTTTTTAAGAAGAAGAAACTATGGCTGTAATAAAGAGTCAGGGTTAATCTTGGCTTAAAGAATGGTTGTGGAGATTGTTCCATGGTTAGTTGATATGGAATACAAATACAGAACCACATGGATTATTGTCTTCAAGATTCCTCTCCATGCACGGAATCATACGTTCAAGAACGTGGCTAACATTTAGAATGAGCTTCTGTCCATGGATGGCAAAACATTGAAATACACTAATTTTAACAAAGGCGTGATGCATTTAATGACAGATCAAATGGATAAAATTGATGAGGTGATCAGCCTGAACTACGGTGATAAAGCTTTTCCTGCGGTGATAAAGCTTTTCCAGTCGAGGATACGGATGTGGGTTCAGATGTTATATCTCTCTTCCATTTTTGCTTAAAATCTTTTTTAAATCCAATGAAAGCATTACTAAGATGTCAAAAATCATTTTTTGATACACCTGCAGATGGTCTTGCAGTCTGTGAAACTGTTGTCGATTATAAAATTGATCAGGTTCACATCAATTTAGATAGGGTTCTCCTAGATGAGATTTTTTCTGACAAAAATCTAGATAATGGTGTTGAGTTAGTAATAATTCTAAAATACATAAAATTAACTATACTTTGAGATCATACATTCATATTTGTATAAATTCATCGGGATTGCATGCACTGAAATAAAGAAACATCGCACACATAAAGAAAAATTCAATTAGATTGATACTTTCTCTTGAATGAATTTGTGTATGTAGTCAATGTTTGTAAAGTTTCATGGAGCTGTAATAAATACCCAATCTTTAAGGAAATTAAAGGGAAACCATTCTTGCTAGTATACTTAGTCTTTAGGTACATTTCTATTTGTATTTTATTTTGCTTAAGGACAAGCAAAAACTTAAGTCTAGGTTGTTATAATTCTCAAATATATAGAATTATCATGGTGATTAATTGGATGATTTCGTTTAGAAATTCGATATTTATCTCAATTTTCCTAACGAATCTATTCATTTTCTTCATGTGTAGGTGTTTTAGAAATAAAAAAATTGGTCAAAGCAAAAGAATCCAAGTAGAGTGACCTAAGTTGGATTAACAAGCAGAATATAAAAACAATGGAGATAAAGCTAAAAATAAAGCCAAGTAAGAGAGATTAGCCAAGGAAGATTTCTTTAGATCCAAGCATTATTAACCAGGATTTCTTTAGATTTCTTAGAGATTGGTCAAGCATTATTAACCAGGATTTTGATCCAATCTCAGCACCTTTTGGTTCTATAAATTCCAAGTTTTAGCAACATGGAAAAGCATTAATCCCATTTGGGGATATAGAAGTAATAGCTCTAGTTTTGGTTTTTAATTTTCTATTTTCAAATTTGTTTCTTTATAGTTTTCATAATTTTCTTTTTTCAGTTTCATGTTCAGAAGAAATTTTATTATTTTTAAAGCTTCAAATAAATAAAGTTCTCTTTTCTTCATATCCCTTTTTTAGATTTTTCATTTTCTTTCCTAGTTTATTGTCTTTCAAATTTCAAATTTTAATTTAAAATTTTCTTTTTATTTTATTTTTTATTTTTTAAATTTCACATAAAACTTTCAATTGTTTGATTAAAATTAGGATGTTCAATTTTAGTACTTAGCAAAATAATTCACACACTCAATCTTCATGGGATCGACACTTTTTTTCACTATTATATTACTTGTTACGTCCCCTGCACTTGCGGTACTCATCATAAAATCAACAAGTTTTTTGCACCATTGTCGAGTATTGAAAGATTTATTTTGCTAATATTAATACCAAACGTACCTAGTTCGAATTCAAATATTTATTTTTATTTTATTTATTTATTTTTCTTCTTTCTGTTACTAATAATTTTCTTTTGTTTTCTTGCAAGGTACATCGACCTAGTGCATGGCCCAAGCAAGAAGTGGTGAAATGGTTCCCTTTGACCTTGAAATTGAAGAAACCTTACGAAGAATCAAGAGAGAAAATCAAGAAAATCTTGTTTGAATCAAACACTATGGAAGAAGCTACAGATACCACAGCTCTTCGAGATTATGCAATGCCTTCGGTGAATGGAGTTAAGACGAGCATAAAAAGTCCAGCTATTCAAGCAAATAACTTCGAGATCAAATCGACCATCATCCAAATGATCCAAACTTTTATACAGTTTGGAGGTTCAACTAATGATGATCTTAATGCTCACTAGAAAAGCATTTTAAAACTTTACACTACTTTTTAAGAATAATGATGTTTCTGATGGTGGAGTAAGACTGAGATTATTTCATTTTTCTCTTAGGGATAAAACAATGGATTGGATGAACTCATTAGCGCAAGCTCAATCCCAACATGGGAGGACTTAGTCAAGAAGTTCTTAGCAAAGTTCTTCCCTCCAGCCAAAACAACAAAGATGAGCAAAGACATGACCACGTTTGTGTAATTTGACTCATAATCACTTTATAAAGCATATTAGAGGTACAATGAGCTGTTAAAAAAGTGTCTTCATCATGGGATCCCAAATTACTTGCAGGTGCAAATCTTCTACAATGGGTGAAGAAGTCAAACAAGAACAACTATAGACATAACTACAGGTGGAGCTTTGATGAACAAGTCTACAGATGATGCACACAACCTGATGGAAGATATGGTTGCTAATAGTTATCAGTGGTTAATTCAAAGGCTGACACCGAAGAAGATTGGTGGTATGTATGAAATGCACTCACGACCTTTACCTCGCAAATATCAGCCGTGACCAAAAAGGTTGATTCTCTTGGATCCAACCAACAAACCAATCCAATTCATTCCATAAAATGCCATTTTGTAAACTGTGATAATTGTAGGAATACTCATTTTAGTGATAGGTTTCCAATTAGAATTAAACAAGTTCATTTTGCAGCCAACCCAAATAGGCCATAAAACAACTCATACTCAAACACTTATAACCCTGGTTGAAGAAACCACCCCAACTTTTCCATGAATAACAACTAAGGACCTCCACCAAGCTAGAGGAACCTATATCCAACAAGCTTTCCAAATAAACCACCATCCCCACCTCTACATCATCATCCTCCACCTGAAAATAAGCATTCTTTAAAAGAGATGTTCTCTACCATCTTAAAAAACCAAGTTGCATCAATCAAAAATCTTGAAGTCCAAGTTGGCCAAATTGCAAATGCCCTTAGCAACTGCCGCCATAGCACCTTAGCAAGCAAACATTGAACCAAATCCAATGAGGTCGAGAAAAGAGCAATGTAATGCCATCAATAATAAGAGTGCTAAGGAGTTGAAGCACAACAGTGATGTATTGCTGACGTCTTCGTTTTAATCTTTATGCTACATGCTACCAAAAGCTCTGCAAGAAAAAGAATGATCAGAGAGACGCATGGGTTGTTCTCTGCGTAAGCACTCCGATGCTTAAGCCAGAACAAGAGTTTGGTAGAGTTTCAGTAAAGAAAAAAATAAAGAATTAGTCTCATGAATCATACTTGGTCCCTATTTATAGGGATTAATTTCATCTTTAATTATATATTTATCCACTAATTAAGTAGTTTTACAATTTTACGGGTCCTGCAAAATCAAAATATTTAAGGGTAAAATTGTCCAAATAAATTTCGAAGTAGAAACTCTTATCTGTGCTTAATATTTATGTACCACGTGGCACATTGTGGTGGCACCACGTGGCACGTCTACAACCTAGGCGGGACACGTGGCGCATTGTGATAGCGCCACGTAACATACCACTTTTTCTTTTTTTCTTATTTTATTTTATTTATAACACCAGTATTAGTGGAGCAATCAAAAAAGTAAAGGAAGGTAAAAAGTTGGAGAGTTTAATGGAAGCCAGCTCAAGCACATCTAATCCACACAAGCCACCTCCCTCATTTCCTCAAAGATTTCAAAAACCAAGTTCAAAGGAAAAGTCTGCTAAAATGGAGACAGTTGCACTTACTGAGAAGTGTCGTGCCTAATTGAGCGAAAAAACATACCCAAGAAAGGAGATCCTGGATGCTTCATCATTCCATGCACCGTTGAAAATAGACTCTTTAAGAATGCTCTATATGACCTTAGAGCTAGTGTTAACGTGATGCCTTATTCAGTATATGAAAAACTAGGGTTGGGAGAAATAAACCCAACATGTATCAACCTCCAAATAGCTGATAGATTGATCAAGCATTCAAAGGGAATTATAGAAGATGTTTTGGTCCAGGTTGATAAATTTTTAATTCTAGCAAACTTCTTCATTTTGGACATTAAAGAAGACAAAAATATACCTATCTTCTTGGGTAGACCATTCTTAGCCACTGTGAGAGCTTTAATTGATTTGGGAAAAGCTAAACTCACAATAAGAATCTAAAGTGAAGAGATCACATTCAAGATGTGTCTAAAACTAGATACTGAAGGTCACCTAGATAAGTAAACAAAGGATTTGTTAGATGAGAAGGATGTCAACTAGTTGATCTTAGGAGATTATTCAACCAAGTCCATAGAGGCATCATTTGAGAAAGTTTAAAAATGAGGGAATTCTATATCACGCAAAGCATTTGTAAAGGATTTTGCCAATCTTATTGCTCTTGAACCTGATTGATAAAATTTTGATGGAGCAAGTCAAGTTGATGACTTTAACTACAGTGTTGCTTGAGAGGTAATCTAAGTTTTATTTATTTATTTTGATTTTTCTTTATTTTAAATTTTTTTCCCTTTTTATTCATTTTATTTTGCTAATAATTATTTTGTTTTTCTTTGTAGGTTGGAATAAAGTGATTGGAGAATGAGTAATGGAAGGAATTTTGAATGATAGAGGTGTATTTCCTTTTTCTTTATGATTTTCATTTGCACATATTAAGGACTATGTGCATATTGTGACCCATTTTCCTTACATTGATACCATTAATTATCACAAATCATGACTTCACACACAATATTTGGTTGGGCTATGAGTCGATGTCAGTCGATCAATTCTCATACCCTTCAGTTCATTCACATCTTATGCATCCATAATAAACAACTGTACTTATATTAATTTACAATAATTCACATTCGTTTGCATTTATTTACATCCCAGTACTAACATATATACATCACTGTGCACTATCATGTTTAAATACAAAATACTACAAAAGTGTATACCTTTTGTAAGTGATAACAGCTGTAGATGGAAGGAAAATACAGGATCTACCACAGAGCTCTCAAACTACTGAAACTAATCTGTGGAGAGATGAGAGAAAAAGGTGAGCTAACATGCTCAGTAAGGAACATATGTAAGCAGTGGACAACTATATTATCTACATACTTATAATGTTATGCATCATGCCGAAAAACAATCTCATTTTCAAAACAATCACAGTAAAACACATAGCAATTCTTTGCCACAAATCCGAATATAAAAACTCATTTGGGTAAAATAGTTCATAGTTTTGTGCGAAAACTCACATCCAAATCACATTCACATCACAAATAGTTTCGTCACAAAAATCAAATCACAGATAAGATTAGGCAAGGATCTACACATAATCCAGATGACATTTGGCCAAAGTCTGAGACCCCAAGCTATCATTAACTAGGTGTACAAGGGTGTCTCTGAGACTGAGAATGGGATCAGTCTATCCATCGGCTCACTAGTTTGAGGTCTATCACAAACCAGAGCAAGACACAGTATGCCCGAGTCTGGAGACTATCACATCACATCACATCACATCACATGTCTGAAGACTGGTGGCACGGTACAAAGTACCCCATGTTGTCTACATGGTACAACGTACTCCGTGAACCTTAGTATAATAATCACATAGTTGTAGGTGCTTGAGTCAGAGGCTCACCAACCCAACCAATAAATATCAACCATAGCCTGTCGTCTCAAAATTTAGTGCGAGCAAGTCAGTGTGACTCACAGTCAACACGAGGGCTCTAATACGATTTCATTCACACTTCTTATCAAAATCCAATACGAGCAGGTTTATGTAACTCACAGTTAACTTTATAGCTCCGACACTATTTCACACATAAAACAGATAGATGACTCGATTATGATGAAAACGGTGCTCACGACCGAGTTCAACACTCAACACGATGTACAACAAAACAAGATGGGTGAATTTTCCTGAATGATCATCCATTCATGGGTTTTCTCCCACTCAAGCCTTTTTAACTTTGGAAAATGTGCAGTTTAATACATATAGTAAAAATCATGAACCAGTCTATCATTTAACACTCACAAAACCACTTTTCAGACCAAAACCGCTAAAATCATGCACTTTATGCATTTTTATTTTTTCACAATTTCCAGTGGCATTTTCATAATTTTCCCATATTTGGGTACTGTCTAGATAATCTCATATCTATACTCTATATGAAATTTAAGTGCATGTAAACAATGATAAAAATGCATACAGCTATCTCTAGGAGCTCACATAGATCTCTTACCTGAAATCCTGTCGAATGCACTTTTATCCATTTTCACTTTCCGTATATCAGTCTATTAGGCTCTGAATATATCTCCTAGAGCTACAGATAGTTCTCACTCACATCAATCAACTCTGATAATTCACTTTTCACTTTTTTCTATTGTTAATTTAAAGTATTGGGCCTGATTACTCTTACTGGGTCTCGTTGTCCCTTAATGAGCTCAACTTTATCTTAAGCCCATTTCGACTTTTCCATTAAGGCTCATTTGGCATTTTAGGCCCATTAGCACTTATTGGGCCATCCATGGCTCGGATTCGACCTATGGGCCGACCATTACCCATTCGGTTCCATTTCGACATTATGTCGAACACTTGGTGGCCATGATTCAATTCCATGACAAAAAACAATTTATACGGAATTACTCTACAACTTATGCGGTTACATTTAATTCATATAATCCTACCAATTGTAGCAGTGAGTTTTACTTACCCAAAATTCCATGATGACACATAAATCGAGGCTTGATTGAACTCACGTTCGTCACCTATTATCGCGCTACACATTTATATATTTAAACCGGGTCAATTTCGGTTAAATATAAATTCAAATAAAATTTTTGAAAATTAAAATGGTCAAATCCGACTGCTTACCGACTTATCCTTAAATCAAGGCATCACTGAATTTTTCTCCCTTTTTTTTTCTAGCTGAACCGGTTCGGATTGCTTCGACTTATATCCATTTCACTAAACCGGTCTGAACCGGTTCAGTATTCTCTTTCGCCATTCCCGGTGCTGTCGATCGGTTCTCCGATCGATTCCTCCAACACATGGTTTGACCTCGCCTGGGGAGTCTTCGGTTCGCCTGGGGCTGGGCAGATTGTCGTCGAGCTCGTCGGTTTCTCCATTTCTCCCTTTTGGCTTCTCCCCATCCAATCTCCTCGTCGTCGGCGAAGCCAGGAACGTGGTGGCCCTTAGGCACTCTCTCGATGCCGGTCTTCCCTCGCTGGTCGTCTCCTTCTCGTTCTCTTCCTCTGCGTCGCCGCTGGTGAAGGAAACAGGAGAGGATTGAGTTTCTTGATCCTTCCTGTTTCGTCTTTCAGTTTACTTTTTCCTTTTTTCTTTACTTATATATATATAATATAATATATATATATATATCTTAATATAATATATTATATAGAAAATATCTATATTTATATATAATAAATTATTATATTATATTATGTGTATATAAATATCTACATGCATAAATAATACATATATTTTATTTAATTTATTATTATTTATTTATTTTTCATTTTTTGAAAATATTTTTTAGTATTCTCGAGATAGATTCCCGAGGTGGAAAAATTTCGAGTTATCACTATAAGTTCATATCTTGATCAATTAGACTTGAAATTCAATTATTTCTTCTTTATTGATCAAGATTACATGAATCCATGTTTACAATGACAACTTCTTAAAAAATGACACTAAATTTCGGGTCTTACAATGCACTTCAAGTTAGGAGGGAGGATAATATTTTTTCAAAATTAAGCGAAATAGCAAATTTTTTAAATATTTTTAAAAATTTTCGCAAACAAATTGAACTTTAAAATGTTTTTACTTTGAGGTGATTATGCGCTTGCTTGATAATTCTCTAATATTAACTCTGGATTGAAAATGTTATAGCAATATGAAAATCATGAGCGTTGTGCAGAGTATGTGAATGAGTTCATAAGTTAGTTATTTTTTTTATTAAGATATTTCCAAATTTGAATGCACAATGTTTTTATCATTGAAGGTATCTTTATCTATAGAAGATTATGTGAATAGGAATGAATATTAGTCGTTAAAGTTTGTTATTTTTCTAGAATTTGTTATATCATCTCTCGAGGCAAAATCCTATAACATATTTAGCTAAAGAAGTGATTTAGGCTATCTTTAGACCGTTTGAGTTTTTATGACTAACAATATTTTTATCCATAGTCACCCAATTTGAGCGTAAATAATCCTTTTTTTTTCTTGTTTAACCTACATCATTTATTAGCCTAGCCTATAAAGAAAAAGAAATTCCTATCCCATACCCCGTTATAAGCATATGGACTATGTCAAGATGTATTTAAAGCTATGTATATATGGAGAAGAATTAAAAAAAAAGAGACAAAAATAAAATAAATGTGTAATAAAAAGAAGAAAGAACAAATCAAGCTCGAGGGAAATTATTTGAAAGCTCTTGAAAAAAAAGGTTGAGGTTGAGCCTAAAAATTCATTTTATCTTACCTTTACCCTAGCCATACAGTACAAGCTTATAAAGTCCTATTGATCTTTGGCTATGTGTGTCTACATTAGTGGAGAGAAGATGAAAAAAGCAAACATATGGAAGTTAGCTATTGTAAAAACCGAAATTCGGTGTCATTTTAAAGAAGTTATAATTATAAATATGGATTCATGTAATCTTAATCAATAAAGAAGAAATAATTGAATTTTCAAGTCCAATTGATCAAGATACAAATTTATTGTGAAGACCCAGAATTTTCTCACATTGAGAATTTATCTCGAAAATATGAAAAAATATTTTCGAAAAACAATAATAATAAATAAAAATATTTTCAGAGAAATAAAATTAAAATATGAAGTACATATATATATGTTGAAATAAATTAAATAATTTTATATATACATGTATGTGGATATTAAGGTATAAAATACTTTGTTTTAGTATTAATATTATTAGAATAATATTATAAAATATAAGATATTTTCTTATAGGTATGTGTATTTTATTATAAGATATTTATATATATATATATTTTATTATATTAGAATATAATATGTATATATATAATAAAAAAAAGTAAAGGAATTAAAAAAAAGAAAAGAAATGGAAAACAGAAAACTGGAACGTGAGGAACAGGGAGGAATCTGATCCTCCCTGATTTCTTCACTGGCGGCAGCGAACGACAAGGACTATGGGCATGAGACGGCAGGCGAATGGATGACCGGCACCGAGGAAACGTCTGACAGCCACCACGCGCCTTTCATCGCCGACAAACGGGAGATCGGATAGGGAGAGGCCGCGGGAGAGAATATGGAATCGGGTGAAATCCGATGACGATCTACCCCAGCTCGAGCCAACCGAAGGGTGTTCTCCACTGCGCAACCTCCCTGGACGAAAACGGGGTCGGGGACCTGCCAAAAAAGCATCCGACCAGTGAAATTGGCACTGAACCGGGTCGGATCGATTCAGTGAAAAGGGGGACAAAATCGGACCGAACTGGTTCAGCGAGAAAAAAGAAAGAAAAAGAAAAAAAAGGAAAAATGGAGAAAAATTTGGTGATGCCTCGGGTTAAGGAGAAGTCGGTAAGCGATCGAAATTGATTGATTTAATTTTCAAAAAATTTATTTGAAATTATATTTGACCGAAATTGACTAGTTTAAATATATAAATGTGTAGCGCGACAATAGGCAATGAACGAGAGTTTAATGGAGCCTCAATTTTTGAAACATCACGGAATCTCGAGTAAGTAAATCTCATTTACGACAACTTGTATAATTATAAGAGTTAGAAATTCATCTCATAAGTTGCAGAATAATTCCGTATAAAATGCCTTATGATTAGAATTGAAAATCGATTTTCGTAAATGATTATATGAGTTATCCAAAGAGACTAGAAAATGCTTAAGATGACGTGATGGTGATGTTAGTCCAAGTATTCGGCCAAAAGTTCGTAATGGGTCAAGCTTGTGTAGCAATCGACCAAATTTAAATTATGAGGCCACGAGCGGCCGAATATGAGTTAATGAGTCCAATAAGTCAAATTGACTGTAATAAATGCAAGAATAATATTTATTGGATTAAATTGATGTGATAAATAATTATCTGCAGCTTCGGAGAATATATTAGGAGTGAAATTGGATTGCGGGATCGAGCAGCGTTGGGAAAGCGATTTTGCTCGACATGATTCCAGGTAAGGGGATTTTGTAAGTAGTTAGAGATACCTGCACGTATTTTTGAGGGCATTTACAGGGACTTAAAAGGTTCGAGGGCTCTAGAAAAGGAATTAAATTTATAAAGACCCGATATGGGTAAATTACCATTTTACCCTTATTAAGGGTAAAATTTGAAAAATTAGAAAAAGGGTAAATAAAACATGAAAAACCTGTTTTTGAGTGTTTTTATTACTGTTTAGCAGAATAATAGATAGATTTGGCCAATGTTTTCATGATTGATGAGAAATAGCACAATTATGGTGCTGATTTTACTGATTTGAAATCATCCCTTTTAAAAGAGCCATCCATCAAGTTATGTGAAAACAAATCGTGTTGGAGCACGGCTCACACTTGATTTTATATGTTTTCTATGTAAATTAGTGCTGGAGCATGACTCGCACTAGATTTTCAGGACATGCATGACAGAGTACTGGACCGTTGCTCATACTCATTTTTATGTGATTTATGCATGATAGAGTGCTGGAGCAATTGTTCGTACTTAGTTTTACATGGTTTGTACATGGCATAGTTGTCCGTACTTGATTTTAATGCTTTTTGTACATGGCAAAGTACTGGAGCATTGCTCTTACTTGATCTTAATGAGTTTTGTGCATAGCATGGTACTTGAGCGATTGCTCATACTTGTTTTGAAATGTGAACTATGCATGACCTAGTGCTAAAGTGTTACTCGCACTAGTGTTCGAGTTTGTGATATGTATGAACAGTGATTGAGCGGGGTGTCGACTGTGTGTCGCACTCAAGGCTCGCACTGCAGCATAATATGATATACATGATATGATTTTAAAACTGTGCTGATTGCCTCGTGTAGACTGAGTGTCACACGGATGAGATGCTCACCCGTGGATTTTAAGACATGGGTTGGTTACTGATGTGGTATAGGTTGGATAAGACCTATGACAGGCACCTCTGGACCATGATATGGGATAAGACATATGGCTGGCACCCCAGACATAGGATGGATAAGACATATGGCAGGCACCCCAAACCATGTGGGTTCACGGAGTTGTGATGCCTCGCACACCGAGGCCTGTGTAGCCTGGGATCACAGTATAGGATATGACCATAGTTCAGGTTATTATTGCATTTAGCCACCGAGCCTCACATGATTATATCACATGTTTTTATGATTTCGGGTAGACCCGAGGGATTGGTTGGAACCCGATTGACATATTTTAATTGCTGAATGCCATATTTTACATGTTTGAATTTAAATGGCATGATTTACCTTAAAGATATTATGAGTTTACAAAGATGCAGTGTTTTATATGAAATGTCTGTATTTACGAACTCAGCATCATTTCAGTACATGTGATTATATATGTATGTATTATATCAGCTTTCCAATTCATGCTTTTAATGTGAAATTAAGAAAATAGTATTTCAAGGCATGACATTATTTTCAGTAGATAGTGTGGTTATCTACTTGCTAACCTGATTTCCTTACTGAGCTAGTGAGCTCACCCCTTTCATTTTTCACCTCTCTACAGAGCATCCGCAGTAGATAGTATACAGATGAGGACTTGCATTCCTTGTATTCGTTGCATTCCAATCAAGCGAAAGGTATACACGTTATGTACGATTTTGTATCAGAACATATAAACAGCATACTGATGTAAATGAATGTAATATTTGGGATGTATTTGTATATTAATATAGTGAGCTCACTTCTGATGTAAAAGAAGTTATAGTCAATAAATAGTTTATATTGACATGTATGTATGATATATATATATATAATGGATGACACGGTAAGTAAGAAAGGTGGTACTAATACTTAATCACAGCCCAACTGTTGGTAAAGAGAAATGTAAGTAAAAAACAAAAAAATTGTAGTGGTTTTTGGTGAAAGTCGATCGTGATAGAGTGGTATCAGAGCAGAGTTAGTCTGATGTGAGTCGGTGTTAGTGGTTAGAAAAGTGTATATCCCCATATTACTGTGCTGTGTTTAGATACAAATGTGTATTTCGAGATGGGATTGGATAAATTAATGGTTGTGAATGCAAGAATTGAACCATTATGGCTAATACCAACCGTGGTAAAGGGGCTAGAGTCAGGGCTAGAGGTCGTAGAGGTAGGCTTGATAGCCGAGATGAGTCTTCATCTGTCCTGGTGATGCAGAGTCCCACTGAGGTATCAGAGAGTACCAAGGCATGCTTTACGAGGTTAGAGTGTAGTATGGAGACCATGATGGAGATGTTTATGCAGGCTATGCATGAGAGATAGGGATAGGATGCAGGGACTGCTATTGGATAGCCAGCTGCTCCTGATACGACTGCACAGCCTACACAGATGCCACAGCCTTTAAATACTCCTACACCCCCACTAGTACAGGATACACCTTCTCCTATTTCTCCACGAAATGGTAGTAGTAGATAGGGGTATGGTTGTGAGTTGGGTAGATTATGGTAGTTTTAGAAGTTGAGACTGCCATAATTCAGTGGGGTCAAGGACCCAACAGTTGTAGAGGATTGGGTAAGCGAGATGGAGAAGTTGTACGAGTTCTTTAAGTGTACTACGAAAGAGATGGTTGCCTTTATCGCGTTCATGTTGAAGGGAGAGGCAGAGCATGTTGAAGGGAGAGGCAGAGCATTGGTGGAAGTCCACCAGAGTGATATTGAAAGTCCGACACTTTGAGATTAGTTGGGAGATAATTCTGGATGCCTTCAGAATGCAATATGTTTCAGATTTTGCGTAGCAGAAGCTGCAGATGGACTTTTATGGTTGAGCTAGGGGAGTCAGTCAGTGGACGAGTATGAGATGGGATTTATATCCCTATGAAGATATAACCCCGATACTATGTGTAGTGAGACCAAGAAGGTCTGCAGATTTGTAGATGGACCAAGACTGACACTACGATCTAGATTGGTCCCACTGAATATTTCTACATACGAGGAGGCAGTGCGTAGGGCACAACTCTGTGAGCAGGATTACAAGAGGAATGCCTTCGAGTTCAAAAAGTTAATCGAAGCTGAGATAGAGATAGAAAGAGGCCGATTAGAGATAGAGGTTTCAATTATCGAGGAGGGAGGAGACTCTTCGGTAAGAGACCACAGATTGATGACGTAGGGGAGAGGCCTATTAAATCTCTTATATATTCGACCAAAGCTTCAGCTAAAGGTATTGTTATTGGAGGATAAAGGCTTACTACTGAGCAATGTAGTAGATGTGGTAGATATCATGGCAGTAGACCTTGTCCGATGACTCCTGTAGTTTGTTTCCGTTGTGGGAAACTAGGACATATTGCGAGAGCTTGCTCAGAGTGGATTGAGCTTGCCCCATAGAAGGGGCAAGGTGTCACGACCCTATTTATCCAATTCGTCTAAAAATCACTGCAAATTTTTTGCATTTACCTTTCTTTACCCTGTCATGAACAAACTCACCGCTACACAGTTGGGCTGCGAGGTAGTAATAATCACTCTTTCCGATTCATTTTCCAAATAAATCAAAAATATTGTCGTACATCCAAATGTTAAGTGGTGTGTTCATACATACTATGTGTTATAACATTTATATCCCCTATATTACAATTTCAAATGATCACTGTGCTTTTTACATTGTTTAGGTACAAAAAAAATCTTTGTGTATATACCTCTGAGTGATGGAGGTGCAGCGGATGTCTCAACAAAATGTCTCAGTTCTCACTGGGCCACTATGTACGCTCTGTAAATAGGGGAAAGTAGAGAGGAATGAGCAACCACACGCTTAGTAAGGCAATAGTACAAGCATGATAGATAACTACTCTATCTACATGCTGATAATGTTATGCATAAATCGTTTATAATCGGAGCATGAGGAAATAAAACTATGCCACATGTATATACATATATCATGTATTAAAAATCATGTAAATAGGCATAAAACATGGAAATGTCAACATGTAAAATCATCTCATGCTCATTCTCGTTAAATCTCATCACAAAAAGGGAAATTCATTTAAGAAACATCTTTTTTTTTTTTAAATCACATCTTATCTCCTTACAATTCAAATTATCATTTCTTTGAATCACAAATCTCACAAGGCTCGACCCCTCCCTCGGGTCTACCCTAGATAAATCACAATTATACTTATGTATCAAAACCATGTGGTATTATGTAATGTTACATGAGACATGTCACTATATCTCAAAGACTATGTTGGCCAACTGTCATAATTCATCCAAGACCACACGGATCCCGGTGTGCGGGGTATCATGCTAGAATGAAGGTGGGTTAGTTCTTCGCCAGACTTTTCAAATCATGTAACCACCACGCGGTACGACGTACTCAATGTGATATACACGGTACAACGTACTCCGCGGACCTATATCATGGTTAGGGGTTCCAGCTGTAGGTCTTATCTACCCCATTGCCATGCGTAACCGATATAGTCTCAAGTGCACATGGGAGTATTTCTAATATCAGGTCCTAGCCCCTCATGGCCTTGCTCGCCCCTTTTGGGTTCCCTGAATGGATTAATGTCAGGTCCTAGCCCTTCATGGCCTTGCTCGCCCCTTTTGGGTTCCCTGAATGGATTAATGTCAGGTCCTAGCCCCTCATGGCCTTACTCGTCCCTTTTGGGTTCCCTGAACACCAATCTGATTTAATGTCAGGTCCTAGCCCCTCATGGCCTTACTCGCCCCTCTTGGGTTCCCTGAACATCAATCCGTATGATTCTCACCACGGCATCCCACATGCCACAATGTGAAAACTTGTGCGAGCTAAGCTCTAGCACGATTCATGCTTCATAAATAAATATCCTCGTACGAGCAACGCTCTAGTACGACATTTATGCATAAATTCATGAGAAAACCACGTACGAGCATAGCTCCAGTACGGTTATATGCATAAGAAAACTATTCGAAATCCACGTATGAGCAGAAACTCTAGTACGATTTACAAAACATCATCATAGTTTCAAATCAAGGTGCGAGCTAAGCTCCAGCACGTTTTATACATGTGAAAAATACCAAAATCTCGTGCGAGCGAGGCTCCAGCATGTTTCAATTCACACAAACACGATAGGTGGCTCATGATCAACCAAAACAATCTCAAAATCATGATTAGCACCTCACATGTGCTATTTCACAAAGTCATTTAAACACTAGCCAGCTTATCCATTGATTTGCTCAAAACAAAGCATCGTGTTATATGAAAACATTCAAAACACGTGATTTATGCAATTATTAGCCTTGCTAATCCCTTTTTATAAATTCCATTTCAAAACCAAATCATACACCACATCACTTGTAGTCATTCATGTACACCAACAATCATTTTCTTAAACAATCACGCATTTCATAAATGCCCTATATTCACCCACGAATTCAAAGTACGAGCTGCTATCTCTATATACTTACAAAATTCCCTTACTTGTAAATCGTGTGCGTGATTCCGCTTCCTTAGAGCTGCTTACTTGTGTGGTTCGATTTGTCTCCAACGAACTCTCTAGAACTGCACAAAATCGTATATCACACCAATTTAGTCAAATATAACATAACTCTTGTGTTTGTTATGGTCGATTCAACCTATAGCCTCTATTAACCTTTATAAGGCCTAGTTTGATCGTTCTACTCATATCTCGAGTCTATTGATCCTTTTAGGCCTATTGATTTATACTAAATCGATATTGAATCGATATTAAACTCATAGTGTTCATCTTTTATCAATTTCTCCACTACGGCATTTTATCAACATCTATATACTCATTTTCACAAATTGACTATCCTCTCAATGTAACTTCATTTACCCATCTCAAATCATTCACATTATCTCCTAAACACTTTAGCATACCCATGAATCATCAGCTCATTTAACCCACATTTTCTCACACTAGACTTGTTCTAGGTTTTACTTGTTCCATTGCATCTAGATAGTTTTAACCATCAATGCACATACAAATCAACTCCAAAATCAATAAATATACAAATGTACTTAGGTTGAAGTATTAGAACTTACCAAATCTTATTTCTCTTCTTCCTCCAAATGAAAATGTCCCTTGCTTCTTCAATACCACAAATGAGGTTTTGAATCCAAAGTATGTTGTTCTTCTCTTTGATAGGAACAACTTTGTATCTAATAGTCTTTCCTCAAATCTTACTGAACATGGGATGGTCTAGAGAGAGAAAATTAGGTTTTTGATTGAAAAATGGAGGAGTGAGATTGTTTTCGAAATTTACAGATTTCACTGCTCCTATTTATAGAAATTGCTTGATGAGATCGATCTGTCGAGGGTCTGAGATTGATCTGGTCCTCTTGAATCCCTCATTTTCACGACATTTGAAGGCATGAGATCGATCTGTCGAAGGCTTGAGATTGATCTACTTTCAGACAGAGAGTTAAGGAGATCAATCTGGCTAAGGGAGGAGATCGATCTGCTCCAACTCGAGAGCTAAAGAAGTCGATCTGCTTGCATTAAGGATCGATCTCTTCATTTACAGAATGTTTAGAAGATCGATCTGGCCCCATTGGAGATCGATCTGCCCTGTTCCATTGCTTGAATAAGTGATAATTCTATTTTTAATAGAATTATTTGTGCTTAATTTCCTATTTAATTATTTAACTCCCCAATTTATTTTATTAATTACCCCCTTTATTTAATTAAAATTCTTTAATGTACAGGTAAATTAAATCCAGATGAAACTCAGTCGTTTCAGTAAAAAATGGGCTGAAAACGAGCTAAAGGAAACTAGACCACTTCCAATTTGCAAATCGAGTCTCCAGTTGTCTGGACACGTGGGATGTCGGGTGTTAGTATTTTATTCGCTTCGAAACGAGAAGATCGACGGACACCGTGCCAACCTTTTGGAAGACACATGTCGGGCCGTATCGCACAACTAAGTGTACTAGAAGATGAATGACGTGGAAATATCTACTCTGCAGCAAATAAAATGAAGACAAGTGGCCAAACAATGCCAACTCATCTAGGATGAAAAATTACTATTGTACCCCTAAGTGTGTGTATAAATAGAACATGATAGTAATTGAAGAAGGAAGTAGTGTAGGTAGAATATTTTTAGTTTTATTTTCCTTGTTTTTAGAAGCTTTTCCCGAATAGTTTTAGCCTCCATTTTGTTTTCCATAGCTACTGTTCATGTTAATTTTCATTTGTTCTTTTGTATGAAAAGCTTCATTGTTCTAATGTTTATAGCATTTTCACGTTATTTTCATCCATTATGTTTTGCATTCTCGGTTTCACAAGTTCATTGTTGTCCATATTTAAGTTTTTGACAATTTATTTTTCTACAAAGTTCCCTCTTCGTGATTAGTTTATATTTCCCTTTTTCCTTCTTAAGCTCTCGGGTTTGCATTTTATGGGTAGTGCCGAGAGGTTGATTAGCTGTTGGTGCATCATGGCTATGCAGGAGGCTAGTAGAGTGCATCTAGCTCATTCTTGCTCGTTACTACTTGTTGTATTCTTCCATTTGCTTTCGATTTTGTGTGCACCTTCACGCATCCTGTGTAGAGTTCATACGTGCTAATTGCTGCTTGGAAGAATGACGGTTAGGTGTGGTTTTTAATGTTAGTTTGCTGCTGACCAATGCTTGAGATTACAGCCGAAAACCGTGTCCTCAGCCCCTATTTCATCCCATATTACATCTTCCGTTTTCATTTTACTGTTTTCATTTTTTTTAGCTTTAGTTCTTCCATTTATTAAGGTTTATAATGGTTAGTTTTACTGATTCTTCATCTCCCATTAATCACCTCTGTTTTGCTCTGTAGTATTATTTTTATACTGTTCACAAGTTTTCCCATTTTCCGCATGTTTCCATTTGGTTCTAACTAGTTAAATATAGCTATGATTTGTATTTCCCTCCTCATCATGCTTTGTTTCTAAGTGACTGCATCTTTGTTGTTTTCTGCTTTAATTTTTTTTACATTTCTATTCCCTCTCGATTTTGCTTAGTTTCGTTTAAACTTCACTGTTTGCATGATGATAAATATTCTTTAAAGTTATTTTTGCTCATGATTCTACTGCTGTTTGCTATTGTTCAAGTAGGAGTTGGCTTGAAGGCATAATCGGTGATGGCTGTGTACTGGAGATGGTGCACGATGCAGAGAGGGGCCAAGCCGAATGATGAACATGCGAAGCGGAGCAACAGGACGCAGGACAGGGAGCCACCCTTGTAGCTGAGGAATGGTACCGGGAGCTGAGCAGGACATTGTGCTGAGCTTAATCGGAAGAAGGCAGTGTTCGGCTGAAGCTTGAAGCAGAAGGTGGCGTGTGTGCTGGGCTGTGCAGAATAAGTTGGAGCAGACGTACACTGCAGAAAAAATAAAAAATGAAGCAGATGTGCAGAATAGTGAGCAGCAAAAGGACATGGTGGTTGAAGCAACATCGACTCAAGAGGACTGTCGCGAAGTAGCTGGGATTGCAGAAACAGTGTAGTGCAGCTTACTGGATGACGGTGTTGCCTGTTGTATTGTGTCACGACCCAAACTACCCAAAAATCAGAGTTAATTTTTTTCGCGTTTTATTATTTACTTAAATTCTTACCTGTCCTCGAATCGTGACCAACACTCCACTAATAATTGGGCTGTGCGTTAATGCCAGTCCCACCATTCAATTACCATCTAACTTATTTCTTCTCCAGTCATTTATAATTGTTTACAATATTTATACATCCCCTAAAGTTGCTTATAAACATGTTACTGTGCTATGCTTATGTAGATACAATATGTACAAGTGTATATACCTTATGTTGATGGGCAGCAGCGGATATCCGGAATGCAGTACTGAGCGTCGCAACTTCAACTGGAGATTATCTGTGGGAGAAAATGAAAGGGGTGAGCACATCAAGCTCAGTAAGGCAATCTCACGAACAAGTAGGTAACCATACTACCTACATGAACGTGGTGCCATGCATAAACCACCCTTTCTCCACACATTTTAAAATAATGATATGCGTTATGATGTTATGTAAAACACATTTGCACGGAAAATCAACATGCAATTATTACAAATCATTTCTTTCTCAATTAAAATTTTCACAATAAAGTCAGGACTCGACCCCTCCTGCGGGTGATCCTGACTCACACAAAACCATGAAAACGGTTTACATCACACGTGGGCTTGAAAAGCATGGAAATACCATCATGTAAATTTAGTTTAAAAACCCAGTTTAAATCATCGAAATCGTCGACATGCGAGACGAGGCAATATCTGTATAACGCCAATAACCAGGACTATGGCCATATCTGTCCTCGGGAGTTCCTCAGCTACACGGATCCTATTTTGCGGGTTCTCACCATGATCGGGAACCGCCCGGGAGGTGGGTCAGTCCATCCCGTCAGTCTTATCCGATCCCCGACATCCGAAGATGCTGCATCCGGAGATGCCGTATCTGAAGATACCACACGGTACATCGTACTACATGCTACTTGCACGGTACATCGTACTCCGTGAACCCATATAATATCTCTAGGTACTCCAGCCCAATTGGCCTGCTTCCTACAGAGGTTTTGTTTCTCAATACTCATGCCATGTCTCAAAACGCACGTGCGAGCCTATTTAATCGGTGACACACAGTCTACCCGATGCTCCAAGCACGGCTCATCGCATGTTCTCATAAAAATCAGTGCGAGC
Organism: Firmiana major; assembly: GCA_033439115.1. Taxonomy (NCBI): domain Eukaryota; kingdom Viridiplantae; phylum Streptophyta; class Magnoliopsida; order Malvales; family Malvaceae; genus Firmiana; species Firmiana major. The sequence continues at coordinate 8,996,712 of CM065912.1, forward strand.
AATGCTCAGCACTCTCATCAAATCAAGTAAATCTAGTGCGAGCTAAGCTCTAGCACTCTGTATGCAAATCGTATAAAAATCTGGTGCGAGCGAAGCTCTAACACCCTGTCTCAAAATCATATAAAAATATGGTGCGAGTTAGACTCTAGCACCCTGTCACGAAAATCATATATATATAAGAATCTGGTGCGAGTTGGACTCCAGCACCTATGCATGTAAAACTCTAGTGCGAGCTCTCGCTCCCGCACTAATGCATGCATCACACAAATCAAACATCGTGCGAGCTGAGCTCTAGCACGTCACATGTAAATAAAAACACGTAGGCGGCTCCGTTTCCTCAAAACAGTTTTCAAAAATAATTATATTGTTGAAAGTATGCAATGCTGTGCATTTTCTTTCCAAGTGAGCCAGCCTACTCATGCATGCGTTAAAATACCTCCATAATGAGCAAGAACCTCTTGTTCTTGCTCCTCCCAATTTTTCCTAAAGTTGGAAACATTTACCCTTAACAAGGGTATTTCAGTAATTTTGCCCATACGGGGCACTAAAATTATTCTTCGACCTCTAGACCCTTCAGATAAATTTTAAAGACTGCATATGAATTTAAAATTTTGTAGAGTTTACCTCTAGCAGTCCGTAGAATTCCCTTACCTTATTTTTCCGTAGAGTCTGACCTTTTCTTTTCCAATGTTATCTCGTTGCGCAGTCCGTTATGCTCCCAATCAAATGCCCGGAACTACGTATTAATATTCCTCAAGTCAGATATCATACAATTTAATTGTATTTAATACTTTCTGGGCTTAATTTAAATCGTTGGGCCCATTTACCCCTACAGGGCCCGATTGTACCTTAATGGGCCTTAATCGGCCTTAAGCCCGTTTTCCACTTAATTTTCACTTTATCGAGGCCTACTGGGCTCATTGGGCCCACCAATAATTTATCGGGCCTCGTTCTAATTCTCGAATAGCTAAATTTAATATTTACGACAATTTATCTAAATTTTCATAATTTAATTCAATTTATGCGGAAATTAACTCAATATCACGCATAACGAGGTAATTGTCGTAAATAGGGGTCACTTACCCCAGATTCCATGCTAGTCCGTAAATCGAGGCTGTCTCGAGCCCTCAGTGGATGCCAATCGTCGAGCTACACAATTAAATATATTTTTCGGGTAAACTTTCAGTCGATAATTAATTAAATAAAATATTTCAAATTTAAATCGGGTCAATTTGACCGCTTATCGACTTACCCGAAACTCGATTGCATCATAGGAATTTTCCCCAATTTTTTCCTTTTTTTCTTTTTCCCTTTTTCTCCTTTTTTTTCCTCTCTTTTTGGCTGAACCGATTCAGTCCGGTTCGGACCGGTTCAGACCGCCGGTTCACCCCGGTTTGGCCGGTTCACCGTCGGTTCACCTCCTTTCCGACCGGTTCTCCGCCGGCTTCCACCGCCAATCGCTCCGCTGGGTCGTCCGCATCTCAGATCTGGGCTCGGCTTCGCCCAAGGCCGCCGAAAAGTCGCCGGTCCGGCTGTTCTCCTCTTCCGTCGGTACCCACTTTCCTTTTTCGCCGTTTCCGGCGCCGTCCACCGATTTCGATGGCTACCACCACCACCAATCTGCTCACCGTCGCCTGGGCTTCCAAAATCGAGCCTTGGTGGGGCTCGAATCGCCGCCGTTCGTCGCCGATCGGAGAATCCTTCCCGCGGCTTCTCCTCCCGTTTTCGGCCTCCTCCGGCGTCGGTTGGTCTTGCTGCCGGTACCAGGGAGGTCGCCGGCCTCTCCTCTCCATTTCCCGGTGGTTGTTGGCGATCGAGGATCGCCGGTGGTGGTTCGGCCTTCCCCCCCGTTTTCGGCTGCTTTGTTTTCGTCTCTTTCGCGTTTTTCACGATTTCGCCCCTTTTTTTTTTACAATTATTATTTTATTTAACAATTTATTTTAATATTATTTAATTGATTAAATTAGTCTAGAATATTCAAAATATCTTCAAAAAATTATATTTTATTCATTTAGTCTATAAGTTAATTTCTCGGTATTATTTCGGCTTTCCGGTATAATTTTTGATTATTTTTCGAGATTATTTTTCGAATTAAAAATTTTGATTAATCCCGATTAATTCTCATAAATTCATATCTTGATCAATTTAACCCAAAATAAATTTATAATTTCCTTATTATCGATCAAGACATTTTACATCCGTATTTTTAATTAAAATTTTCTTATCGTCCTAACACCGGGTTTTGATATTTTTACCATTTTACCCCTGCTCTTGTTTCGAAAATCAATTTAACCTGACCTTCCTTCATACATCCCTCATCTTTCCTTATTTAATTTTCATATTTTAATTAAATTCGGGTCTTACATATTGTGGTTGACTTGCAGGAGCAGGTACACGGACATGAAGGCAGTTGGCGTACCACGTTTGTTAGCAGAAGGAGGCGAAAGCGTGGCAACCCATGACTTGAAGGAGTTGTCACAATTTCATAATTTACCAAGTTTTGCTTTGCTATTTCTTTTTATTTATTTATTTATTCTAATTTCATGATGATTAATTAGCATAGTATATTAGTATATTAATAGGTTAGTTTATTGATTGGTATGTTACTATAGTACTCTACTTTATTGTTTTAAGATGTTATTTTAGTTTAGATAATTAGTTTTTAGTTATAAATATATAATTATCATTTAAATTTTATTTTATTATTTATCTAGACATTTTATTAGGTTAGTAATTAGCTATAGTTACATTTAATTAAATCCACCATTCTAAAATTTAGATTTAGAGTTATAATTAGGAATTTCCTTAGGTTAATAGAATTAGACCTTAGGTTAGATTAATTTGCATTTTTATTTTAGGTTTGTTTAATTTTAGTCTAATTAATTTTGTTTTTTTATTTTCATATTTTGCATTTTAGTTTATTTGCATTAATTAATTTAACTGTTTTAATTATCTTTTGTAGATATTTGCTTTTAATTGCTTGGAGTTTTGTAAGTAATTTTTGCTCTGTTTTATTTTCTTTATTTTATAATTTTTATTGTTTTCAGTATTTTTAATTTCATCCTTATAGATCACCCACTAAAAATTCATAATTTGCTAGGATATACTTAGGATAAGATTAACCGGTAGTTAATTAGACAATTCAGCTTCTCTGTGGGACGATAATCCGAGACTCAAATCCCATTATTACTTGTACGACCCGTGCACTTGCGGATAGCACGTCTAGGTCACTTAGAGTGGGTGTAGTCGGAAGTACCAATAAGGGCATCTTTGGCTCTTGCAGATCTATCTCTCATCCTATGAGATCGATCTGGCATTCATATTTTCCAGATTTTGCTGCAGTTTTTTGCAGTAACTTACACTAAACATCCTCAATTTGCTGTCATAGTCATTTTCTCATGCAACCACCTTTAAGACTAGAAAATGACATCCATTCATACTTTATACACATTAAAACTTGTGTGTATTCATTGTATAACCAAAGGTATACCATACAAAACTAAATGGAAGTATAAAGATTTATGTAACTTATGCAACTTCCTTCTATTTTACCACACTATTCATTTTACATTCCACTCACATTCATCACATACAAAAGTCAATTTCTTCATATTCATACATAATGAAACTTGTGTGTACATTCCCATCTCATATTACAAGGGGGTACATCACTCTTATGGACTGTACATCACTTATGGCTCACTTTACATGTACATCACCATACTTATGAATTCATAAGGCTTACATCTGAAAATACGGGTCTTACACAAGGAGCTAGAGAGAGCACCAGTTGATACATCCGCTCCGAGAAAGAGAGCGACAGAAAAAGAGAAGAGGAAGCAGGTGATTGGTCGAAGGCGAGTACATCCTTTGGACCAGGGCACAGCTGATGTTTTATCAGATGTGATTAAAGATTTCATTGCGTATGTGGTTGATACAGATAATACGCATCCGGAGTTGGTAGATATCCTTGTGGTTAGGAAGTTCATAGATGTTTTCTCGGATGAATTGTTAGGGTTACCACCAGACAGAGAGATAGAGTTCTGTATAGATTTGGTGCCTGGTACCGAGCCTATTTTGAAACCATCGTATCGCATGACCTTAGTTGAGTTGGAGGAGCTCAAAAAATAGTTGCAGGAACTGTTAGATAGGGGGTTCATCAGACCGAGTGTTTTGCCTTGGATAACACCAGTTTTGTTTGTGAAAGAGAAGGATGGAAGCCTCCGATTGTGTATAGATTACAGATTGTTGAATAAGGCTACCATTAAGAATTGATATCCCCTTTTGCGTATTGATGACTTGTTGGATCAGCTTCAAGGAGTGCAGATATTTTTTAAGATTGATCTGAGGTCTGGGTTCCATCAGTTGAGAGTTCAAAGTGAAGATATACCCAAGACAACATTTCAGACCCGATATGGCCATTATGAGTTCTTGGTTATGCTATTCGGATTGACGAATGCTCCCTCAGCTTCTATAGCTTTGATGAACGATGTGTTCAAGCCATACTTGGATCAGTTTGTTATCGTCTTTATCGATGGCATCTTAGTGTATTCAAAGTCTCAGGAGGAGAATGAGCAGTACCTGAGGATCGTATTACAGACTCTCCGAGAGAAGGAGTTGTATGCTAAACTCAGTAAGTGTAACTTCTGGTTAGCGCAAATTTCATTTTTGGGACACGTTGTGTCAAAGGATGGTGTATCAATAGATCCATCCAAGATTGAGGCTGTAGTTCAGTGGGAACAGGTGAGGATAGTTACCGAGATCATAAGTTTTTTGGGTTTAACTGGATATTACCGAAGATTTGTTGAGGAATTTTCGAAGTTAGCTGTTTTGTTGATGTAAGACCTGCAATTGTATAAGTAATCTTTATGATTTTGTGATGTATAGACAAGTCACAATTGATATAAATCATAAGGAATGGATGTTTTGAAGTTGTAAATGTGTATGAAATGTAAAATGGATGGTTAATTAAATCAAATACCAATGTAACAGTGATTTTGGGATGGAAGTTACAGCAGAACTGCTTCTAGAGAGGAGCAGATCGATCTCATTGCTAATACAGATCGATCTCATAGGTTGAATATGCAAGATTACAACATCTGTAAGGGACAGATTGATCTCTCAGTAAGAGCAGATCGATCCCTCGATGATGCAGATCGATCTTGAGTAAGTTCTGGCTGAAGCAGATCGATTTCCATAAGGTTTGGGTTACAACAGATCGATCTCATTTTAAGGCCAGATCGATCTCCTTAAGGTTCTAAGTAATGCATATCGATCTCATGCTTAGGAGCAAATCAATCTCACTAGGCCTAAAAGGTCAGTTTTGAGGTGAAAAGTGCAGGGAAGATCGATCTCATGTGGTTAGCAGATTGATCTCTATGAGCCAATTCTATAAATACAGGGTTCTGCATTTCAGTTTTTCCCAAGGAACACTATTCCATTCAAGAAACCAAGCTAAACCTAACCTTTCAACACTAGAAAACTTCATCTTGCAGGTAGTTTTGAGTGAGATTCAGTTAAGCAAAGTTGTTCTTAGTTAAGAGGAGAACAACATACTTGGAAAACAAGAAGTTGGAATCAAAGATTGATGAAGCAAGAAGGATTTTTCCAATTTTGGTGAAAAGAGAAAAAGTTCAAGTTAGGTAAGATTTAATACACCACTTTGATATATGTTAATCTAGGTGTATTGGTGAGTTAATTGGTATGTGTATAAATTGTTGAAAACAAAAGGATCATGAAAAATTTACATGACCTAGCTATTGGCATGAAAATGAGAAAATGAGGAGGAAGTTGTGTTAGTATGAATTAAATGATGAGATTGATGTATTCAATAGAGAATTGGCAAATGAAACAAGGATATTATGGTATACTAACGTGGATAATTATGATAGTTTCAAAAATCACAATGGAAGCTGATCGGACTGCGAAAGTGAGCAGCACCGAGGAGAGAGGTCACGCGACATGATTCGAGGTAAGAGAATTTCGTGAGTAGCTAGAGATAGCTACACGTATTTTGAATAGAATTTTGATATTATATTCTATATGAATTCCTGTGAATAGGCATGTTGTTGTGATAAGGACTAATAAGGATAAATGTGATTTTATCCAAAAATAGGATAAAAAAGCCTTAGAAGCATGTTGTGACTAAAATTCCTAGTTGCATGATAGAATAGCTAATGTTTTCATGTAGGCGCGAAAACAGCACACTTGAGTGCCGATTTGATTTGAGTTGGGTGAATTATGATTTGAATAGCCATCTATCAGGGTTTGTGTGAAAACCATAAGTGCTAGAGAATACTCGCACTATATTTTGAGATATGCATCGCATAGTACTTGAGTGTATTCTCGTACTAAATTGTTAATGTGATTTATGCATGTTAGAGTACTGGGAGCATAGCTCGTATTCAGTTTTATTGATTGATGCATTATAGAGTATTGGGAGCTTTGCTCATACTCAGTTTTACATAATAGAGTACTAAGAGCTTAGCTCGTACTCAGTTTTCATTGAATTATGCATTATAGAGTATTCGGAGCTTTGCTCATACTCAGTTCTTACATGACATAGTGATGGGAACATTGTTCACACTAGAGTTATATTATTGTGATATGGTCATGTTAGGAGTTTACTTGCACATACCAGTTTTGAAAAGAGCATGAAATAGCCGTGTTGGGAGCGTTTGCTGACTGTGTGTCGCACCAATATTAGATGCTCACACGTGCATTATTTTGAGATATGGCCGAGAGCTATCGAAAATAGAACCCATAGTATGAGGACTAAGACTCATGACGAGCATCCCGACTATGAGGTATAACCAAGGTATGAGGACTAAGACTCATGGTGAGCATCCCACATTAAGATAGGGTCCATGGAGTACTATGTACCATGTATGTCACATGGAGTACGCTGTACTATGAGTACTTAAATGTACTTGGATATGACTTGTTAGCAGTGGGAGCGAGATCTAGTGGGATCTAGTGTGCTCTGGGATCAGGTCCTCAGTTGAGAGCTAACAGTAGAGATTTGACCCACCTCCCGTTACAATAATTCTGAGACCCCTCACACCGAGTATTGTGTTGCCTGGGATCACGAAAAATGAGTTATGATCATAATCTCGGAACATGTAGTCGCCTATCTCTATTTTTCTTTTCATGAAATGTAAATTGAGATTTCTTGACTGAACTATCACATGGTTTTATGATATGAACATGTGAGTTTGTGTGTGGTAAAGGGTAACCCGAGGGATGGGTTAAGCCCAGTTTTTCCATGTTTTTAAACATGATAAATGTCATATTATTTTGATTTAAATGAATGACATGATAAATGTGATTTGTGTGAAATTACATGAGAAATGCAATGTTTTGCATAAACTGCTGAGGTTGTTAAACCAGCATATTTCCAGTTTTATAACTGATGTTTTTTATCTATATATATATTGCATAAAAGCATTAAGCAAGATGCATGCTTTAGATACGAATAGATAAGGAAATGATTTCAAGGCATGAGCATTGTATTTGGTAGATAGTGTGGTTATCTACATGCTTGCTTGATTTCCTTACTGAGCTGTGAGCTCACCGCTTTTTTATTTCCCCTCTCAGAGCATCCACAGTAGGTGGACATGGCTGAGAACTGGTAGACTTTGATCCGCTGCCCATCCATCTTACGAGAGGTATACACACTTGACATTTTGTATTGAACATTATAATAACACAGTTATGTAAATGATTGTATGGTTGGGGATGTATATGTACAAATATTTGTATTAATGTATAAAAGCTTACATTACAGAAAAGAATATTAAATTGTATGCATGTTATGAATAAAGGTGAATGGGTGACTAATATCGAATCACAGCCCAACGTTTGATGTGAGTGATGACAGAAGGAAAGGTAAGTAAAATGTAAATTTTTTTTGGTGATTTTGGAGAAGTCACGTGTGAGAAAAGGGTGTGATAGTTGACACGTCTCACTCAGAAGAATGTGGCATTCGTGTAGGATGATGGTTTTGAGAGGAGTTTTCAGGAGCTAAAGCATCGATTGACCACCGCTCCGATTCTCAATATTCCTACCAATTCATGAGGTATTTCTATTTATAGAGATGCTTCGCATCAGGAACTGAGCTATGTATTGATGGATGGGAATGTAGTTGTTTATGGATCCAGACAACTGAAAGACCATGAGAAGAACTAGGTGCGTTAGTGTTTGCATTGAAGGTATGACGCCACTACTTGTAAAGTGAAAAGTTTTAGATTTTTACCAATCATAAGAGCCTCAAGCATCTGTTCTCATAGAGGAAGCTGAACATGAGACAGAGAAGATGGCTAGAGCTTCTGAAGGACTACGACTGTGAGATACTTTATCATCCAGGTAAGGCCAATGTTGTAACTGATGCTTTGAGCAAGAAGAGCCTTGGAATGGTATCATATATGATGGTCAAAGAACATGAGCTGTTAGAGAACATGAGACAAAGAAGATGGCTAGAGCTTCTGAAGGACTACGACTGTGAGATACTTTATCATCCGGGTAAGGCTAATGTTGTAACTGATGCTTTGAGCAAGAAGAGATTTGGAATGGTATCGTATATGATGGTCAGGGAGCATGAGTTGTTAGAGCAGTTTGCTAGCCTCAGTTTGGGTGTTGTGCCTCTGACATGGATGCGGACTGTATGATAACTAGCCTGTAGTTAGAACCGATCTATTGGACAGGATCAGACAGGCTCAGCAGAGTGATTTGTATTGTGTTGATATGACTAGTCAGATGCAAACGGGCACAGTGACCGAGTATGAGATGAGTTCTGATGGATTACTGAGGTTTAGAGGTAGGGTGTATGTTCCCGAGGACCTAGAGCTCATGAGATTTATTTTGTTGGAAGCTCATTCTTCGAGGACCTAGAGCAAATTACCATTTTACCCCTATTAAGGCTAAAATTTGAAAAATTAGAAAAAGGGTAAATAAAGCATGGAAAACCTGTTTTTGAGTCTTTGTACTGTTGTTTATGACAAGGCCTAGCCCGTTTCCTTGGCCATCTGTTGGCATTGTGAGATCTAAGAATTTTAGATGTATTTTAATGATGTAATAAGAACTTGAAGTGTAATTTATTGAGCTAAGTGAATTGTGAAAATTATATTTGGAGATTTATATGTAAGTGTTTAACATAAGTGTGAAACTAAGAGGTCAGATCGATCTTGGAGAAGGAGAGATCGATCTGGTGAGTTAAAAATGACAAGGAAGGAGGAATTTAAGGAGCAGATCGATCTCCAATGGAAGAGGATCGATCTTCTTATGATTCTATTTGAGAGAAGATCGATTTCATGAGGAAGGGATCGATCTCCAAATGTTTCTGTTTGGGAGAAGATCGATCTCCTCAAGAAGCAGATCGATCTCATGAAGCCATTAAGAGATCGATCTCACCCCTCGACAGATCGATCTCCTAGGCATAAAATTGCCCATAATCGCTCCCAAATTCAAATACAGATCGATCTCATCAAGAGCCAGATTGATCTCCTACCCTCCATCTATATAAGGAACCCCTGCTTTCTCCTGCAATTTCATTTTCTCTCTCTTTAAAACCCCATCTTCACCCGAGCCCTAGCTTTCTCACTCATCCAAAGCACCCATTTTTGTCCAAATCAGAGGCTGTGGCAAGAAGGAAAGTTGTTCCTCATCAAAGGGAGAACAACATACTTGGAAATCGAAAGACGGATTGAATCGAGGCAAGAGATAAGCTCTCCACAAGTTTTGGGTAATTTTTAAACCTTGATCTTGATAATTGAGATTATTTTGGTGATAATGGTTGTTGGCATTATGTTGAAGTAGCTGAAAAATGATTAGGGATTGATGAAATTACAATTTAGATGGAGTGATAATGATATTTAGCAACTTTGGTAATTTTGGGAATTTTGAGCTATAAATGAAAATTTAGACAATGTGGTGAATTAGCATAGATATTGTGGCATGGGAAGTGTAGGATGTTGAGATGATGTGAATGAGAATGTGGATTGTGATAGGGTTATGAGAATTGAGAGATTTAAAGTGTTATGAGCAATTATGCTCGATTTTGAGAATTGAGGTTACTGTGATGATGAGTATTGATGTTTTGACATCGTTTAGACAGCTCGAGAGTTTCAGAGTGGAATACGAGACTAGTCCGTGACAAGGGGGAAACAATTGCACTATACGAGGTGCAAAGAGGTAAGGGAAACTAAACCATTTGTGTATGTGATTTGTGAACTATTATAGCATGATTTGCGATTTATAAAACAAGCATGTTTGATGTGTTGTGTTTTGAATGCATACGATTTTTATAGCCGGTTGGAGCCCCATGTTTTTATGAGTTTATAATTGGGCTCTACGTTAAGGCGATATTGAGATTTGAGAAATGTGTGCATGTCTTGTCGGTTGGGACTCGGTTTTAATATGTTTTGTGTTAAGTACGAAACTGTTTTAAATGAGTTTTATGAGAAAGAAACTACTATGAGTTCTATGTGAAGGCAAACCAGTTTTACATGATAATGGCTGTTGATAAAAACTTAGGTGTGTAATTTTGAGTACATATCGGGCATTGTTCTGGTAGCATGTAAGTCCGATTCTTCTCCATTCTGGTAACGTGAGATACCCCATTCTGTGGCTGTGCCACTTATATTTGGTGACCGTTGCCACGTGAGAACCATAATTGGTGGCCGTTGCCACGTGAGAACCCTAATTGGTGGTCGTTGCCACGTGAGATCCCCCATTCTGTGGCTGTGCCACGTATATTTGGTGGCCGTTGCCACGTGAAACCCTACTCTGTGGTTGTGCCACGTATATTTTGTGGTCGTTGCCACGTGAGATCCCCCATTCTGTGGCTGTGCCACGTATATTTGGTGGTCGTTGCCACGTGAAACCCTACTCTCTGGCTTTGCCACGTGTGAATTTAAATCAGTGGCTATGCCACGTGTGGTGGTGGCTGTGCCTCGTGCATTATTATTATAGTGATTTTATCACGTTTATTGAGAAAGCCATTATCGCATTATTTTCACATGCTTGTTACTGCTCTATATTGAGCCTTTTTAACTTCATGTTTCCACATGATTTTGAGATATGAGAATGTTGTTTTGAGAACTCTCATGCTACGATTTCAAATGAATATACTGAGTTTCACATACAAACAAATATTTTGTGATGTGCATTATGTAATGAGTCCCTTACCCCCTTACTGAGTGATTTAGAAGCTCACCCTGTTTTCTTTCCCCCCAGATTTCTTTAAGTGAAAAGGGTTTCTCTGCGATGTACGGAGTAGTGGCTAGTGGAGGACTTGAGTTCCAGGCCACATCTATTGTATTTTGAGGTATCATTTACTTTTCATGTACCCAGACAATTATTGTAATTACAGACACTTGATGTATAACATTGTATGGGATGTATTAGGATTAATTAACTTGAGGTTGAGTAATGTATATGATATGATATGATATGATATGATATGATATGATATGATATGATATGATATGATATGATATGATATGATATATACTATCTAATGATGAGATCCTGAGGTATGATAAGTATAATGATGTATGACACTGCATAGGAATGCACCCTTAATTGTGAATTGATGAGTAAAAACGTTTTAAATTTGTCCTATTTTTCATGTTTTCGGGGCGTGACAGGCATCCCCTTAGGCCCTAAACCCCCAAGTTTGCCTTGACTCAACCGTATTATCCGCTTTGGGGACACCAGGCCCCTCACGATTTTATTCTGGCCTCTGCCAAAATTCGCGTCCCCAGAGGCTCGAACTCAGGACATAGTCCTAGTTGATGCTCTGTTGGTACCATTGAGGCAGACAATACAGTTAAGTCAAAGCAAACCTGAGGGCTTTGGGCCTAAGGGGATGCCAACCGACGGCCAAGGAAATGGCTGAGCCTTGATGATAAAACGTGCATTTTATTGTCAAGGCCTAGCCTGTTTCCTTGGCCATTGGCTGGCTTCCCCTTGGGCCTCAAGCCCCCAGGTTTGCCTTGACTCAATTGTACTATCCGCTCTGGGGACACCAAGCCCCTTACAGTTTTATCCTGGCCTCTGCTAGAATTCCCATCCCTAAAGGCTCGAACTCAGGACATAATCCTAGTCGACGCTCTGTTGATACCATTGAACCAACTAGTGTAAGACTTGTAAATTCTTATGTAATGTATATGATTTTGGAATGTACAGACAAGTTACAGTACATATGAATCACAAGTAATGGATGTTTTTAAGCTCTAAGTATGAATGAAATGTAAAATGAGTATAGAAGCAAATGAATGGACGTTTAACTTTGGAAATTTAGGAAACCTGCAGCTGGAATGCTGCAGAACGCATGGCAAATCGATCTCATTGTAAGAGGAGATCGATCTCATAGCCTTGAATTGCAATGCCATGACATTTTGCAAAAGGGATATCGATCCTCACTCAAGTAAATCGATCTCAATTTACCTCGACTTGGACCAAATCGATCTCCTCCCATAAGGCAGATCAATCTTTGTTGGTCTCTGGATAGGCCAGATCGATCTCCAAAGCCTTTTGCCAGATACAGATTGATCCTATGTCCTTGAACAGATCGATCTTATTTATAGGCAGATCGATCTTCTGCATGCAATTATTGAAATTTGGAGGAATTTAAGTAAGGGGAGATCGATCTCCACCCCTTGGAAATCGATCTCATAATGTAAAATCTATAAAAAGCCAGACAATCTGTGCTTTCTTCTCCTGAACATTGAAAACCTTCCATGTTTGAGTAAGAACCTAGTTTCTCACTCTAGAATGCCACCCTTTCCAAAGAGATTTGAGGAAAATGTATTTGAGCAAAGTTGTTGCTTAAGAGGAGGAGAGCAATATAGTTGAAAACTAGAGGTTGAATCAAAGGATTGAAAGAGAAAAAGAATCTCTCCTCACATTTGGCAAAAAGGAGAAAAGTCAAGCTAGGTAAGATTTTAACGCACCAACTTCTAGTATGATAATCTAGACATTTAGATGAGTTGATTTGGTATATACATTGTTGGCTTAAATGTTTATGTACATGCTTAAGTAACCATGACCTAGAATGAGCTTAGTGAGATAAAGTTGAAATGGCATGGAGTTAATGATGATTTGAGTATATAGAAATGTGGATAAGCATGTATAGATGATTTTAAAAATACTTTTGTGAAATCCATATGTTGGATTATATGATGATTGAAAATGGGTATAAGAAGTGTTTGATAAAATGCCATAGAGAATGAAAATGATGAATTTAAGGTATTGCGAGGCTAATGTCGGTTCAATATGAATCAGTAGACTCGAGGAGTCTAAAGGACTCTCGAGGAATGAATAGAACAATTGAAATGGACCTAAGAGGATATAAGGTCCAAAAGAGGTAACAATGCCTAATTTGGTGTAAAATGGCCCCATGCATTGAATTGAAATTCATGCAAATGAGAACTGAGTATATTTCAATACACTAATGTGAGTAGAAATGCTTGTAGCTCCTGAAGATTGAGTTGGAGCTGATGAAGCCGGATCACGAGCATTGGAAAACAAAGGGAAGTAATTCGTATGTGATTCTAGGTAAGGGATGCAACCTTTTGTGCATGTGTATTTCCTTACTAATGAAAATGCTTTGGTAGCATAAAATGAGTTTACAAATGAGCATACTTATTGAGAAAGTGTTTGATTTGAGATTTATCACTTGAGTACATGTTTTGTCGGTTTGAACTCAGTTTTGTGATTCGAGTTGTTTATGAGCAAATATATCTTTTGCTTAAGAGAGATTTATAAGCAAAACTATCATGAGTTCTACATGAATGCGAAACTATTTTTTACATAATAATGGCCTGTGATTTTTGAGACTAAAAGGCTTATCAAGAAACTTACACTTCGGTAAACGTCAAGGCTTTGCTAGGCCCGAGTCTTACCATGCCTCTGTTTTGGTAACGTGATATGCCTCCGTTTTGGTAACGCGAGATGCCCTCGTTGAGGATGACATGATATGATGTGATGTGATGTGATGATTGCTTTCATGACGATTATACTATGCCCAGTCTCCATAATTATTTTGAGATATGACGTATTTGTGAAATGAGATAAAGATGTTTTGATGAACTGTGATTTTAATCACGTATTCATAATCATGTGAATTATGCAATTATTATTATACTTATGCTTAAATGATGATTTTTTTAAGCTCATACACACTCCTTACTGAGCGAAGTTAAAAGCTCACCACTTCATTTTCCTTCCCTCACAAATTACTTACAGTGAGCGCTGGTACCTGCGGTGTTCGTGACATAGGCTAGTGGTCGAGACTCTCCCCAGGCTATTGCTTGTACACACGAGCGGTATAATTCAATTCATTTTGAAACCCAGACAAATATTTAACATAGACACTTGTATTTGAGTAATATTGAGATGTAATCAGATTGGTATTAGTAAATGAATTGAGAAGTATACGTCTTTTGATGTTAGGATATTTGATTAAGTGGATGTTGAGAGATCCTTGGGATATTGATTGATGAGATAGAAATGAATTAATTGACACTGTATAGGAATGCAACCCAAGTAAGAAGTTTAATCTAAGAAAAATAATTTAAATTATCCCTATTTTTTGCGCTTCCGGGCTGTCACAGATTTGGTGGTATCAGAGTCGGGTTTCGATCTTGGGACTTGTGGTTTATGGGCCCACCACGCTTTCGACTGCATGGGGCCCCAGTGAGTATAACATCTGATAGAGATTTCAGGTTTACCTCTAAATTTTGGACTCATTTTCAGGAAGCCATGAGATCTCGGTTGAATTTTAGTACCGCCTATCATTCTCAGACTGATAGTTAGTCCGAGCAGACTATACAGACCTTGGAGGATATGTTGCGAGAGTGTACGATGGACTTTGAGGGATCATGGGATGATCACCTGCCCTTTACTGAGCTTGCATACAACAATAGCTATAATGCGAGTATTGGTATGGCACCTTACGAGGCTCTAGATGGTAGGAGGTGTAGATCCCCCATAGCTTGGGAAGAAGTGGGTGACAGAAAAGTAATTGCTCCTGACCTCGTTGAGCAGGCAATTCAGAATGTAAAGATTATTTGTGATAGATTACAGATTGCTTAGAGTCAACAAAAGAGTTACGCTGATATGCGTAGACGACCATTTGAGTTCCAAACTGGAGATTTCATGTTCCTTAAAGTGTCTCAAAGTAAAGGTATAATGCGCTTTGGGAAGAAGGGGAAGCTGAGTCCCTGTTTTATTGGTCCGTTTAAGGTATTAGAGAGAGTGGGAGATGTCGCCTACTCGTTCGCTTTGCCCCCATAGCTTTTTGCGATTCATAATGTCTTCCACGTCTCAATATTGAGGAAGTATAATCTGGATCCCTCCCATGTCATATAGTGTGAAGCACTAGATATCAAGGGAGACATGAGCTACGTAGAAGAACTAGTATGGATCCTCGACAGGAAAGAAAAAGTACTTGGGACAAAGAGAATTTCGTTGGTAAAGGTTCTCTGGAAGCACCACTCAACAGAAGAGGTAACTTGGGAGCTCAAGAGCCTGATGAAAGAGAAGTATCCCTAACTTTTTGAGGAATGAATTGGTTCTAATTTGAAGGACCAAATTCTTTTAAGGAGGGGAGGAATGTAAGACCTGTAAATTCCTATGTAATGTATATGATTTCAGAATGTACAGACAAATTACATTACATATGAATCATAAGTAATGGATGCTTTTAAGCTCTAAGTATGAATGAAATGTAAAATGAGTATAGAAGAAAATGAATGGGAGTTTAACTCTGGAAATTTAGGAAAACTGTAACTGGAATACTGCAGAACGCAGGGCAGATTGATCTCATTGCAAGAGAAGATCGATCTCATAGCCTTGAATTGCAATGCCAAGACATTTTGTAAGAGGGAGATCGATCCTCACTCAAGCAGATCGATCTCAATTTGCCTCGGCTTGGACCAGATCGATCTCCTCCCATAAGGCAGATTGATCTCTGTTGGTCTCTGGATAGGCCAGATCAATCTCCTCTTAAGGCCAGATCGATCTCCAAAGCCTTTTGCCTGAACCAGATCGATCCTATCTCCTTAAGCAGATCGATCTCATCTATAGGCAGATCGATCTTTTGCCTGCAATTATCAAATTTTGGAGGAATTTAAGCAAGGGGAGATCCATCTTCACCCCTTGGAGATCGATCTCATAATGTAAAATCTATGAAAAGCCAGAAAATCCGTGCCTTATTCTCTTGAACATTGAAAACCTTCCATGTTTGAGAAAAAACCTAGTTTCTCACTCTAGAATACCACCATTTCCAAAGAGATTTGAGAAAAATGTATTTGAGTAAAGTTGTTGCTTAAGAGGAAGAGAGCAATATAGTTGAAAACTAGATGTTAAATCAAAGGATTGAAGGAGAAAAAGAATCTCTCCTCATATTTAGCAAAAAAGAGAAAAGTCAAGCTAGGTAAGATTTCAACGCACAACTTCTAGTATGATAATCTAGACATTTAGATGAGTTGATTCGGTATATATATTGTTAGTTTAAATGTTTATGTACATGCTTAAGTAACCATGACCTAGAATGAGCTTAGTAAGAGAAAGCTAAAATGGCATGGAGTTAATGCTGATTTAAGTATGTAGAAATGTTGATAAGCATGTATAGATGATTTTAAAAATACTTTGTGAAATCCATATGTTGGATTAAATGATGATTTAAAATGGGTATAAAAAGTGTTTGATAAAATGCCATAGACAACGAAAATGATGAATTTGAGGTATTGCGAGGCTACTGTCAGTTCAATATGAACCGATAGACTCGAGGAGTCTAAAGGACTCTCGAGGAATGAATAGAACAATCTAAATGTACTTAAGAGGATATAAGGTCCAAAAGAGGTAACAAGGCCAAATTTGGTGTAAAATGGCCCCATGCATTGAATTGAAATTCATGTAAATGAGAATTGAGTATATTGCAATACACTAATGTGAGTAGCGAATGCTTGTAGCTCTTGAAGATTGAATTGGAGCCGATAAAGTCGGATCATGAGCATTGGAAAAAGAAAGGAAAGTAATTCACACTTGATTCGAGGTAAGGGATGCAGCCTTTTGTGCATGTGTATTTCCTTACTAATGAAAATGCTTTGGTAGCATAAAATGAGTTTACAAATGAGCATACTTTTGAGAAAAATGTTTGATTTGAGATTTATTACTTGAGTGCATGTTTTGCCTGTTTGAGCTCATTTTTGTGATTCGAGTTGTTTATAAGCAAATATATCTTTCATTTAAAAGAGATTTATAAGCAAAACTATCATGAGTTTTACGTGAAGGCGAAACTATTTTCTACATAATAATGGCATGTGATTTTTAAGACTAAAAGGCTTGTCATGAAACTTACACTTGGGTTGACGTCGAGGCTTTGCTAGGCCCGAGTCTTACCATGCCTCTGTTTTGGTAACGTGAGATGCCTCCGTTTTGGTAACGCGAGATGCCATCGTTGAGGATGACATGATATGATGTGATGTGATGATTGCTTTCATGACGATTATACTATGCCTAGTCTCCATAATTATTTTGAGATATGACGTATTTGTGAAATGAGATAAAGATGTTTTGTCGAACTATGATTTTAATCACGTATTCATAATCATGTGAATTATGCAATTATTATTATACTTATGCTTAAATGATGATTTTTTAAGCTCATACACACTCTTTACTGAGCAAAGTTGAAAGCTCACCCCCCATTTTCCTCCCCCCATAGATTACTTATAGTGAGCGCTGGTACCTGCGACGTACATGACATAGGCTGGTGGACGAGACTCTCCTGTAAGACTCGAAATTAAATCGTAAATTTTTATGAGGGATGAAAATGGTAAAAAATTTAACTGAATGGGATTCGAATTGGAAATAAGGATTTAAAATGCAAAGTGAATGAGTGTTCGTGAAAGGAAGTTGGGGTAAATTAATCCCAAACACGTGCAAGGGCAAAACGATCAAAAGACCAAAAGTCGAAATAAATTTGACAAGAAAATTTAATTAAAAATAATGGATTGAGAAATCTTGGTCAATAAAGGTGAAATAAATTTATTTTGGGTTAAATTGATCAAGATATAAATTTATTGGAATTAATCGGGATTAATCGAAATTTTTAATTTGAAAAATAATCTCGAAAATAATCGAAAAATATATCGAAAAGTCATTCGGGACAATATCCTGAAAATACGGAGAAATTATACCCGAAAAAGGGTTAAAATATAATAAATAAATTAAATAAAATTAAATTAATTAATTTGAAATAAAATAATAATTTTGGTAGATATTTTGGGTATTTTTAATGTATTTTAATGATTAAAATATTAATAAAATAAATGAATAATAAAAAATAAATAAATATATAAAAATAAATTAAAGAATGAAAAAAAAGGGAATCAGAAATCGGGGAGAGAGAAGAAGATTGAAACGGAAAAACGGAGCCGAACCCGAGGAGACCACCAGTGAGCCGTCCGGCCATCAACGACCGGGCGAATGGCCGAAAATGGAAGAAGAGAGGCCGACGACGTACCTGGTACCGGCGGTGCAGCCCACCAAAGCCGGAGGAGGCCGAAAACGGCAGGAGAAGCCGCGGAGAGGAGAAGCCAAATCGACGGCCACCGGCGCCGATCTGGACAACCCCGACCCCTGCCGAGGCTTCCCGAGGTGCAGACGAGCCGATTGGCGACGGCCACCACCGGCGAAACTGTTGGCAAATTTCGGAAGCGACGGAAAGAGAAATGGGTTTCGACGGTCGAGAGAGAACAGGCCGGACCGGTGACTTTTCGGCGACCTTGACCGAAACTGAGGGCAGATCTGAGATGCGGACGACCCAGCGGAGCTGCTGGCGGTGAAAGCCAACGGAGAACCGGCTGGCAAGGCCCTGAACCGGAGTGAACCGGGTTAAACCGGCGGTCTGAACCGGGTCTGAACCGGACCGAACCGGTTCAGCCAAGAAAGAGAGGAAAAAAGGAGAAAAAGGGAAAAAGAAAAAGAGAAAAATTGAGAAAAAATCTCGGCGATATAATCGAGCTACGGGTAAGTCAGTAGCGGTCGAAATTGATTGATTTAAATTTTGAAATATTTTATTTAATTATTATTCGACTGAAAATTTATCCGAAAAATTATAAAATTGTGTAGCTCGACAATTGGCATCCAACGAGAGCTCGAGATAGCCTCGATTTACGTACTAGTATGGAATCTTGAGTAAGTAACCCTTATTTACGACAATTTACATCGTTATGCGTGATATGAATTTAAATTCCGCATAAATTGAATTAAATTTTGGAAATTTAGATAAATTGTCGTAAATAATAAATTTAGTTATTCGAGAGTTAGAATAAGGCCCAAGGAATTGTTAGTGGGTCCAATGAGCCCAATAGGCCTCGATAATGTAAAAATTAAGTGAAAAACGGGCTTGAGGCCCATTACGGTGCAATCCGACCCAATAGGGATAAATGAGCCCAATGATTTAAATTAAGCCCAGAAAATATTAAATACAATTAAATTGTATAATATCTGACCTGAGGAATATTTATACGCAGTTTCGGAGGTTTGATTTGGGAGCATATCGGACTGCGCGATGAGACAACAGTGAAAAAAAAAGGAAAGGTCAGACTCTACAGAAAAATAAGATAAGGGAATTTTGTAGGTGCATAGAGATACCTATACGTATTTATTGAGGGGATTTAAAGGGCCTAGAATTTCTTTAAGTATCTAGAAAATGAAATAATGATTTTTTTATGAAAATCGGGGCATAGGTGAATAAAGAAAAAAGACGATTTTGCCCCTGATGAGTAAAATTTACAAAAAGGGTAGTAAGGCAGATAAATTGCATGATTTCAGGTTTTTAATGCTTTATATGAATGTATTGCTTTGTTTTAAGTAAATATGCACATAGGTTGGCTGTTGATTTCGTGAATTATACAAAAAGGTATCGGTTTGTACCGGTTACTATTTTAAAAGATATTTTATCAAGATTGAGCCACCTATCGTGTTTACATGAATAAAAAGAGTGCTAGAGTCTTTCTCGCACTCAAGTTTACTGATTTATTTCTCATGAAAAGCCGTATTGGAGCATTGCGCGTACGAGAAATTTGTGTGTGCACAAAACCGTGCTGGAGCTTCGCTCGCACTAGACGTGAGTTGACATGCATATAGTCGTGCGGAAGCCTCCTGTAGACTGTGTGTCGCAGAGAGTTGAGATGCTCGCACGTATACTTTGAGACATGGGTTGGTTATCGACATAGTATTGGGGTGGATAAGACCTACGGCAGGTACACCCAGACTATGATATGGGTTCACGGAGTACGATGTATCGTGTATGTCACATGGAGTACGCTGTACCGTGCAGTCATGATGACTCTATGATGTTACTTGATATTCTGGAGGGTAGGATTTGACCCCACCTCCCGTTGCAGTTGTGATGCCCCGCACACCAGGATCCGTGTAGCCTGGGATCACAGGGACAAAGTATGGCCATAGTCCTCGATTTTTCATACAGTAACCTACATGCCTCACATGATATCAGACGGTCTAGATAGACGAGGACAAACCCAAGGGATGGGTAATGTCTCGATTTATGTTTTTAAAAGAGATGTGATTTAATAAATCAAGGTATTCCCAAGAGATGGGTTTGACCTTGATGAAGTTGTTTTATGATGAAACAAATGAGTTTTAATGAATTGAGTTTATGATGAAACAAATAAGTTTTAAATGTGACGAGCATGAGATGACATACATAATGATTTTTCCATGTTTGTTTTATATATGGATTTCATGATTTCTCTTATATGATATATACATACATGTGGCATCGTTTAAGTCATACCTCATGCTCCAAATGTAAACGATTTTATATCATGACATTATCAGCACGTAGGTAGTATAGTTATCTACCTGCTTACATTATTGCCTTATTGAGTACGTTTCGCTCACCCTTTCATTTTTCACCCCACAGGGTATATTCAGTAGAAGAGAGCGACAATAGCTTCGCAATTCGGTTATCCGCTGCTTCTTATCAAAATCAGGTATACACATTTGTACAATTTTGTATCTGAACATATAGATGCACAGTATTGTATATGGATGTAATATTGGGGATGTATTTAGTTCAAATAAATTGATATGTAAATGAAATATGAAAATGGAATGGTAAATAGGTGAGACGTGACTAACACCGAATCATAGCCTAACTGTTTAGTAGTATAACTGTTCACGACGGGTAAGGAAATGAAAAAGCAAAAAAAAATTGTAGGTATTTTTTTAAGAAATTTGGGTCGTGACAGAGATGGTATCAGAGCTGAGTTGGCCTGATATGAGTCAGTGTTAGTGGTTAAGTAAATTTACATCCCCATGTACTATGCATTGTTTAGATACAATTGTGTATATCAAGGTGGAATAGCAGCTAAGAATTTAGTTTCAAATGCAAGAATATAGTTTTTATAAATGATAGCCGCTATGTTAGAGGGGCGAGTACACATGCTCGAGACCATAGAGATCGGCCTGAGAATCGAATGAGTCGTCACATGAGACTCAAGATGAGAGTGAAGTGGAGGCTGATGATGAGCATACTCCACAGGGTCCTATAAAGAGACTAAACAGTAATGAGACACGCTCCGAGAGGATGGAGTGGAGTGTAGAAAATATTTCGAACTTGTTTACTCAGTCTATTGCAAGTAGCTGAGGATAGGCAGGGTAAGCCTAAACAGATGCCTCAGACTATAGAGATTTTCACACCCCTCTGGTATATAGCGAAGTAAAGAAACCAATAGTTGCTGAGGACTGGGTGTATGAGATAGCGAAGTGCTATGGATTTTTCGGTGTATGTCGACTGAGAAAGTGACTTTTAAATACTTTTATGTTGGAGTCGAGGCGAAACATTGGTGGAAGTCCGCTCGACCTATCTGAAGAGTTAGACGTCCAGAGTCGGCATGAGAAATAATTCTGGATGTATTCTGATGACGGAATATCCCGGACATTGCTTAAGAAAAATCACAGGTAAAATTTCTTACACTGCCCATAGTCATTGGTTGATTGATGAGTATGAATCTCAGATTACATCCCTAGACAAGTATGAAACCGATATTGTGGACAGTGAGAGTCGGAAAGCCCAAAAGTTCATAGAAGGGCTCAAATTGTCGATTAGAGTCCGATTGGCTCACTACTTATATCGAGGCAGTGCGCATAATACAATTGTGTGAATAATATCGTGTGTTGCACGCCTCTGAGATTGGGAAAGGTAGTAAGGGCCGAAATACAGACAAAAGAGAATAGAGAATGACAGAGATGTCAGAGTAGGAAAGAGACCAGTTGGTAAGACATTTGAACTGATGAGTCACGGAGTAAGATAATTGGTAAGGCCCCAGTGCATCTAATTTTGACACTCTTGAGGGGCATTGTGATTGGAGGACCCTGACCTGCTATGAAACAGAGTAACAGTGTGATCACTGTAGAATGTGTGGTGGATACCACGGAAGGAGGGTCTATACCTACACTGTATTGATGAAAATGGTCATTAAGTGTGGTAAGACGGACTATTGATTTTGATTGCATAGAGTTGGGCGAGATCGCCCCACAGAAAAGTAAAGAGACAGAAAAAAACCCTATTGATATCCCTGCACCGAAAAAGGGAGGTCATAACCGAAGAGAAAGGGGAAAGTAGGCTATTGGACGAGGCCAAGTGTATGCCTTGGACCAGGATACTATTGATGTTTCATATGATGTGGTGAAAGATACCACACTGGTTATGAATAGTGAAGTAATTATTTTAACTAATCCTGGTGCCACGTATTTAGTTATGTCACCTTCATTTGTATATAAGTTAGTAAAAGACGTGAATGCCTACACCTTTGGGCACAATGCCAATAGTTAATACCCCAATAGAGGAGGGTTAACTAACGAAATAATTATTAAGAGATTATAAGTTGAAAATGGGGGAAGAAGTATAAGTCAGTCGATTTTATTCAATAGACTATGAATAAATTGAAGTAATAATTGAGAATACATTAATTCGGCTACAAATTATGATGTTTAAAGTTCTATTCTAAGATAGTGTTGCTTTACCCCTGAAAAGTATACTGTAAGTTTTGACAAGTAATAAAAGGGGAGTAGTGATTGAAATTAAAGGAGCAAATGATTGTACTCATGGAATGAGTAATAACAGAATTTTGTTATAAGTGATATACGAAAAGAGGTAGACTGGAATAAGAGGCGTATGTAAGGTACAAATATCTATGATACGCGAAGTAATTAGGATTAAAGCAATTAGTAGCGAATATGAATTGTGACCACATGGACTAATATGTAAAGTAATTGTGGTCAAGTCTAAGGGCTAATAAAGGTATTTCAAAATACCTCCCCTCCTGAAGACTTAACAGCGCCTAAAAGTATGTATATATAACCTATAACGTGAAATCGATCGTCGTAATAAATACCTTCAGCATTAGGATACATTTACTAAGACAATAAGAATATTAAAATTCGACAAATCATAAAGGTTAACATAGTAAAATTTAATAAGGGCCGTTAAGATAAGAAAAGGAAATGACGCAGGTTAGTACCTGAAAACGTAAGCGATTTTGAAGGATCTTATACGATTATGCGTAAATAAGTCAAGGATATGGATGATTGAAATATGTAGTGGAGCTCAACTACAATGAGTTATTTAAACTTTACCTGGACCGATTTGTAATCATCATTATTGATGATATGATGGGTGTAGTTAAAGCCCAGGGTAAAATTGTAAGCAATAATTGAAAATGGCTCTTACAAATGGGTTGTTGCGAGTTCTCAATATGGTCTACTTGGTTGGCACGTTTAGCTAAGAAAACGTGATCTTTGAATGAGATGATAAATAAGATGATAGATGTGACATGAATTTCGGTGTAGTGAAGTATGAACTGACCACCGTGATTATTTTCACCATACCAACAGCTCAAGAGGTTTCTCAGTGAGTACGGATACCTTGAAATAATGAAGGAGCTGTGTATTGATGTATAATGGGAAGATAGTCAATTTTGGAGTCAGACAACTCCTTGATCACGAAATAAACTATCTGACTCATGATTTTAAGTTGGCAACGGTAGTGTTTGTACCGAGGATATGGTACTATTATGTACAGGGTGAGAAATTTTGGATATGCACTGATCATAAAGCCCCGAGTATCTGTTTTTCACAGAAAGAGGCGAATATGAGAATACATGGTGGGTTAGAGCTTCTGAGAGATTTTGATTGTGAAAATTGTACCACCCAGGAAAAACTAATGTAATGGCTGATGCCTCGACTAGAAAGAGCCTCAGGATGGTACCCCATATGATGGTCAGGGAGCGTGAGCTGCTAGAGCAGTTGTGGACCTCAGTAGTGATGTGATCCTTTCTGATGATGACAGTGATTATGTGACAGCTAGCCTGAGATTAGAACCGGCGAATTTGACAGGCTTAGCGTGATGATCGGCATGGTGTCGATAGTTTAGGTCAAATTCAGAAGGGTACAGTGATAGAGTTCACAGAGTCTGATGATGATTTACAGAGGTTTCGAGACAGTATGCGTGCTCCCGAAGACCACAGTTGATGGGATAGTAGTATTGTCAGAAGCTTACTCTTCGGGATATACGGTGCATACGGAAAGTAAAGAATGTATCAAAATCTCGGAAAGGGTATTGGTGGTCAGATATGAAAAGAGACATGGTAGAGATTGTGAAAAAGTGCCTAGTATGTCAGCAGAATAAGGTAGAGTGTTAAAAGTCTGCAAAGCTATTGCAGCATCTACCTATATCGACACGGCACGAAAAACGAGAGTAAGTCTCCATGAATTTTGTGATGGGTTATAGAGGACTCAGATGAATCACGAGGCTATTTAGATGATAGTCGCTAAGTTGACTAAGTCTACCCACCTTCTGGTTAGGAAATCCCCAGATACTCAGAGTGTGTATGAGGATTCAGGTATAAAGTAGATTGTGGAACATTATGTAGCGTTCCAGTGAGCATGATATCATATAGGGATTCCCGCTTCACTTTCTACTTCGGGGAATATTTTTCAGGAAGCTATGGGAACCCGACTGAGTATTAGCACAGCTTTCCATCCTCAGACAGATGGTCAGTCAGAGAGGACTGTACAGGTTCTGGAGGATCCGATGAAAGCGTGTGCCCTTGATTTTTTTTTATGCTCCTGGGATGATCAGTTATTACAAATCGAATTCGCCAATAGTGACAGCTGTCACTTGAGTATCGGGATAACAAGATATGAGGCAGTGTATGGCTGTAGGGGTTGTTCCCCAAATTGGGTAAGAAAAAGTGGGTGACAGATAGTAATTTCTTCTGAATTAGTATAATAAGTCTCTGAAGATGTTCAGTTGAGTGAGAGATTAAGAACACCTCAGAGCAGATAGAAAAGTACTGAAATTCACCGAGGGTGAATTAGTATGGTTGAAATGTTTCTTTTCCTAAGAGAATAAGGACATAGCGAACTTTTGGAAGAAGGTAAATTGAGTTTCGCTGGATTGAATCTTTTGAGAAATTGGACAAGTAAGAGATAAGACCTGTAGGTTGGCGTTATCACTTGAATAAGCAGGCACCCACAATGTGTCCCATCTTTTGATGCTTCGAAAATATTATCCAGATCCAGCATAGGTGATTGGATATGAGATCCAACAGTTCAGCTTAATGCAAATATAAGTATATTGAAGAAGTTGAATCGGGCATTAAACAGGAAAGAGAAAATATTGAGGTTTAAGACGATCTCCCTAATTAAAGTCCTTTGGTTGTGTTACACTCCGAAAAAAGGTCACATGAGAATTAAAAAAGTATGATACGATTGATGTACCCGGAGTAGTTTATGGACTCATATGACTTGGTTCTAATTTGGAGGACCAAATTCCTTAAGTGGGGGAGATTTGTAAGACCCGAAATTAAATCGTAAATTTTTATGAGGCATGAAAATGGTAAAAAATTTAACTGAATGGGATTCGAATTGGAAATAAGGATTTAAAATGCGAAGTGAGTGAGTGTTCGTGAAAGGAAGTTGGGGTAAATTAATCCCGAACACGTGCAAGAGAAAAACGGTCAAAAGACCAAAAGTCGAAATAAATTTGACAAGAAAATTTAATTAAAAATAATGGATTGAGAAATCTTGGTCAATAAAGGTGAAATAAATTTATTTTGGGTTAAATTGATCAAGATATAAATTTATTGGAATTAATGGGGATTAATCAAAATGTTTAATTTGAAAAATAATCTAAAAAATAATCAAAAAATATACCGAAAAGTCATTCGGGATAATATCCCGAAAATACGGAGAAATTATACCCGAAAAAGGGTTAAAATATAATAAATAAATTAAATAAAATTAAATTAATTAATTTGAAATAAAATAATAATTTTGGTAGATATTTTGGGTATTTTTAATGTATTTTAATGATTAAAATATTAATAAAATAAATAAATAATAAAAAATAAATAAATAAAAATAAATTAAAGAATGAAAAAAAAGGGAATCAGAAATCGGGGAGAGAGAAGAAGATTGAAACGGAAAAACGGAGCCGAACCCGAGGAGACCACCGGCAAGCCGTCCGGCGACCAACGGCCCGGCGAAGGGTCGAAAATGGAAGAGGAGAGGCCGGTGACCTCCCTGGACCGGCGGTGCAGCCCACCAATGCTGGAGGAGGCCAAAAACGGCAAGAGAAGCCGCGGAGAGGAGAAGCCAAATCGACGGCCACCGGCGCCGATCTGGACAACCCCGACCCCTGCCGAGGCTTCCCGAGGTGCAGACGAGCCGATTGGCGGTGGCCACGACCGGCGAAACTGCCGGCAAACGTCGGAAGCGACGGAAAGAGAAATGGGTTTCGACGGCCGAGAGAGAACAGGCCGGACCGGTGACTTTTCGGCGACCTCGACCGAAACTGAGGGCAGATCTGAGATGCGGACGACCCAGCGGAGCTGCTGGCGGTGGAAGCCGGCGGAGAACCGACCGGCAAGGCCCTGAACCAGAGTGAACCGGGGTGAACCGGTGGTCTGAACCGGACCGAACCGGTTCAGCCAAGAAAGAGAGGAAAAAAAGAGAAAAAGGCAAAAAGAAAAAGAGGAAAATTGGGGAAAAATTTCGGCGATATAATCGAGCTACGGGTAAGTCAGTAGTGGTCGAAATTGACCGATTTAAATTTTGGAATATTTTATTTAATTATTATTCGACTGGAAATTTACCCAAAAAATTAAAAAATTGTGTAGCTCGACAATTGGCATCCAACGAGAGCTCGAGATAACCTCGATTTATGTACTAGTATGGAATCTCGGGTAAGTAACCCTTATTTACGATAATTTACATCGTTATGCGTGATATGAATTTAAATTCCGCATAAATTGAATTAAATTTTAAAAATTTAGATAAATTGTAGTAAATAATAAATTTAGTTATTCGAGAGTTAGAATGAGGCCCAAGGAATTGTTAGTGGGTCCAATGAGCCCAATAGGCCTCGATAATGTAAAAATTAAGTGAAAACGGGCTTAAGGCCCATTAAGGTGCAATCGGGCCCAATAGGGATAAATGGGCCCAATGATTTAAATTAAGCCCAGAAAGTATTAAATACAATTAAATTGTATAATATCTGACCTGAGAAATATTTATACGCAGTTCCGGAGGTTTGATTTGGGAGCATATCGGACTGCGCGACGAGACAACAGTGAAAAAAAAGGAAAGGTCAGACTCTACAGAAAAATAAGGTAAGGGAATTTTGTAGGTGCATAGAGATGCCTATACGTATTTATTGAGGGGATTTAAAGGGCATAGAATTTCTTTAAGTATCTAGAAAATGAAATAATAATTTTTTTACGAAAACCGGGGCATAGGTGAATAAAGGAAAAAGACGATTTTGCCCCTGATGAGTAAAATTTACAAAAAGGGTAGTAAGGCAGATAAATTGCATGATTTCAGGTTTTTAATGCTTTATATGAATGTATTGCTTTGATTTAAGCAAATCTGCACATAGGTTGGCTGTTGATTTCATGAATTATACAAAAGGGTACCGGTTTGTACCGGTTACTATTTTAAAAGATATTTTATCAAGATTGAGCCACCTATCGTGTTTACATGAATAAAAAGAGTGCTAGAGTCTTTCTCGCACTCAAGTTTACTGATTTATTTCTCATGAAAAGCCGTACTGGAGTATTGCTCGTATGAGAAATTTGTGTGTGCACAAAACCGTGCTGGAGCTTCGCTCACACTAGATTTTAGATATCATGATATGCATAGCGTGGTGCTGGAGCTTCGCTCGCACTAGACGTGAGTTGACATGCATATAGTCATGCGGAAGCCTCCTGTAGACTGTGTGTCGCAGAGAGTTGAGATGCTCGCACGTATACTTTGAGACATGGGTTGGTTATCGACATAGTATTGGGGTGGATAAGACCTACGGCAGGCACACCCAGACTATGATATGGGTCCATGGAGTACGATGTACCGTGTATGTCACACGGAGTACGCTGTACCGTGCAGTCATGATGACTCTATGATGTTACTTGATATTCTGGCGGGTAGGATTTGACCCCACCTCCCGTTGCAGTTGTGATGCCCCGCACACCGGGATCCATGTAGCCTGTGATCACAGGGACAAAGTATGGCCATAGTCCTCAATTTTTCATACAGTAACCTACATGCCTCACATGATATCATACGGTCTAGATAGACCAGGACAAACCCGAGGGAGGGGTAATGTCCCGATTTATGTTTTTAAAAGAGATGTGATTTAATAAATCAAGGTATTCCCGAGAGATGGGTTTGACCTTGATGAAGTTGTTTTATGATGAAACAAATGAGTTTTAATGAAATGAGTTTATGATGAAACAAATAAGTTTTAAATGTGACGAGCATGAGATGACATACATGATGATTTTTCCATGTTTGTTTTATATATGGATTTCATGATTTCTCTTATATGATATATACATACATGTGGCATCGTTTTAGTCATACCTCATGCTCCAAATGTAAATGATTTTATATCATGACATTATCAGCACGTTGATAGTATAGTTATCTACCTGCTTACATTATTGCCTTACTGAGCACGTTTCGCTCACCCTTTCATTTTCCACCCCACAGGGTATATTCAGTAGAAGAGAGCGACAATAGCTTCGCAATTCGGTTATCCGCTGCTTCTTATCAAGATCAGGTATACACATTTGTACAATTTTGTATCTGAACATATAGATGCACAGTACTGTATATGGATGTATTATTGGGGATGTATTTAGTTCAAATAAATTGATATGAAAATGAAATATGAAAATGGAATGGTAAATAGGTGAGAGGTGACTAACACCGAATCATAGCCCAACTGTTTAGTAGTATAACTGTTCACGACGAGTAAGGAAATGAAAAAGCAAAAAAAAATTGTAGGGATTTCTTTTAGGAAATTTGGGTCGTGACATCTCCCCAGGCTGTTTCTTATACACACGAGAGGTATAATTCAATTCATTTTGTAACCCAGACAAATATGTAATACAGACACTTGTATTTGAGTAATTTTTGGATGTAATCCGATTGGTATTAGTAAATGAATGGAGAAGTAGACTTTTTTTTATGTTAGGATATTTGATTAAGTTGATGTTGAGAAATCCTTAGGACATTGATTGATGAGATAGAAATGAATTAACTGACACAGTACAGGAACGCAACCCGAGTAAGAAGTTTAATTTAAGAAAAAGAATTTAAATTAGCCCTATTTTTTACGCTTTCGGGCTGTCGACTAGGACTATGTTCTGAGTTCGAGCATCTAGGGACGTGAATTCTGGCAGAGGCCAGGATAAAACCGTGAGGGGCCTGGTGTCCTCAGAGTGGACAATAGGTTGAGTCATGGCAAACCTAGGGGCTTGGGGCACAAGGGGATGCCAGTTGACGGCCAAGGAAACGGGCTGGGCCTTGATAGTTTAGCAGAAGAATAGATAGATTTGGCCAATGTTTTCATGATTGATGAGAAATAGCAGAATTATGGTGATGATTTTACTGAGTTGAAATCATCCTTTTTAAAGAGCCATCTATCGAGTTCTCACTACAAGAAAACATACTTTCAGCTATGAAATTTTAACGACAAAATTATTCCGTTGCTAAATAAATAAATTAGCGACAAATTTGCGACGAAATTTCGTCGCTAATATTTTCAAACATATTATTTATCTTTAGCGATGGAATTTGCGACGGAATTACGTCGCTGACTCCTCATTTATTTTATTTTATTTTTAAAAAAAATTTATTCCGCCACAAAAAATATTTAGTTACGAAATTCCGTCGCTGAAGACACCTCTATTTTTTTCTAAAGTTTTTTAATTTTTTTCATCGTTGAAAGTCTTCAGCTATGGGATTTTGTCTCTGAAGCCTGTCTAATTTTTCCTAATTTTTATTTTATATTTATTCCGTCGCTGAAAGGCTACAGCTACGGAATTCTGTCGTTGAAGCCTTTCTGATTTTTTCTAATTTTAATTTAAATTTTTTCGTTGCGAAAAGGATTCAGTGATGAAATTCCGTCGCTAAAGCCTTTCTATTTTTTCGAGTTTTAATTTACTTTTTTTCGTCTTTGAAAGTCTTCAGCTACGAAATTTCGTCGCTGAAGCCTGCCTAATTTTTCCTAATTTTTATTTTATATTTATTCTATCGCTGAAAGGCTTCAGCTACGGAACTTCGTTGCTAACGCCTTTCTATTTTTCTAATTTTTATTTAAATTTTTTCGTCGTTGAAAGGCTTCAGCTATGGAATTTCGTCGCTGAAGCCTTTCTAAATTAGAAAAAAAAAAAAACACACGCTTAACACTCTCCTGACCCTTCCCTTTTCCCCCCAATTTCTTTCCCTACCGAACACCACTCTCCTCGATTTCCCTTTTCCCTGCCTCTACTGACCATCACGATTCCCCGACGACCATTGGCACATCCCTTCCCTTCGATCGATCTCTATTTTCCCCTTTTGTTTCGCCACCGAGCACCCTTTTCTTCCCGATTTCCTTGCCTCTGTTCGTCGGTTGTTCCTCCCTTCACTGTCGGCAACGAACTGTCAGGATGAGTAACATTGTTTCCCTTTCTTTCCCCTACCTCGCCCGGAACCCAGGAAACCAGATTTCCATGCCTCTTTTTTTTTTCGTTCGTGGGACCGAGCCCCTCTAGCTGAGGCATCCTCGCCTGTCGTTCCGCCTTCACTGTCGACGACGAAGTGGTGACCCCACCGACCAGCAGCCTTTCCTTTTCTTTCTAAAGGTAAAATTATTATTATATCAATTTTTTTATTATTTATAAATAATAAATTTGTTATTTAAATGTTATTATTATTATTTTTGTTGTTGGTGGTGGTGGTGGTGATTATTTGGTTTGGGGTAGGCTAAATATGAACACGCTGATGACATAATAAAAGGCTTAAGCTTTTTGTGAAATGATTAAAACAATGTGATAAGAGGCAGGTTATTTTCATTTTGTTAATTGATTTATAATTATTTTAGCTAAAGTTATGAATATAAGTTTACTGATTTTAGTGTTGAATAAAAAAATGGTTTTATGATATTGTGGTTGCTAATGTGATTGGAAAGCATGATTGTTAGTTGTGGATAACTAAGGTTATTAAGATGATTTAATATGCATGAATTATATTGAGGATTTGGACTGCTATATAGTATTATTTATAGGTTGGGTAGAGACAAATTGCAGTCGTTATGCTGTCGAAATTTCTAAGGAAACTTAGGACTTTAAATAAAATCCTCCACATATTCAGTTCCAAGATTTAAACCTAGATATATTAATGTTAGCTAATTTGATTTATTTTTTTAGTTTATTTATTTTGTTATTGTAGATGTTAAACTTTGTTATATGCATGTTACATACTAACAATGTTTAATTTTTTTTTCTTACTCCAAGTTTTATTTTCAAATTCAACTGTCATATACGACATACATTAAAGGTAAGTTCAATTTACATTCCATGCTTATAATATGTATTACAAAAATATTTCTGTATTTTTTAGTTGTATATATTATTTGGAAATTAATAAATAATTAAAGTAAATATGAACGAAGGGTAAATAAGTATATTTTAATGAACAGTTAAGTTTCAGGGTTATTCATTTGTGTACAAAATTAAGAAAATTATTATAAAATTTTTCCAATGATTTGCTTAAGTTAAAAAATTTAATTTTACTTAATTGACAAAAATTATTTGGTGATAGAGTGTAATTGTTATTCTATATTTTCATAAACCGTATTCTGTGTGAAAAATGGATAAGGATAGATCTTAGATGTATTGTCGATTAGATGTAGATGGACTCATTAGAGATGAATTTTTTAATGGAGTTGAAGAGTTTATTAGTTTTTCATTTTGTCATCCGGAGGTAGTTAGTGGAAATCGAATTAAATGTCCTTGGAGAAAATGTATGAATAAACAATTCTTGGAAGTCGATAAGGTGAGTAAACACCTTTATTACAAAGGTTTTGTTGTTGGGTATACCACTTGGGATAAACACAGAGAAATTGAAGAAGGACAGTCATCGCAAAATATAAATGAAACAGTTGATCCACTATCTGGGGTAAGACCTGAGGAACAAAATCCATATGTTAGAATGGTTACAGGTGCTTTTCATATGGATGATGACATAATTGGTAATTTTTGTGAACAATCCAAGAAGTAAGGAGTAATATCCAAATTCATTTGCTACATACTTCTATTCTCTCTTGAATGATGCAGATGGACCACTATGGCCCGGTTGTTCAATGCACACAACATTATTGGCTATTTCACAACTTTTGAACTGGGAGTCAGAGTTTAATATAAGTGAAGCATGCTTCAATCGTTTGTTGGGAATTATGAAGCCTATGTTACCAGAAGATGATAATTTGCCACTAATCAACTATGAAATGAATAAGAAGCTAGAAAAATTGTTTGTTATGTTAAAATAGATGCATGCAAGAATAATTGTATGTTGTTTGATAAAGAATATGCAAAGCAGGAGTATTGTCAAAATATGGTCATCCTCGATATAAACCTAT
This sequence comes from Firmiana major, assembly GCA_033439115.1. Classification (NCBI taxonomy): domain Eukaryota; kingdom Viridiplantae; phylum Streptophyta; class Magnoliopsida; order Malvales; family Malvaceae; genus Firmiana; species Firmiana major. The sequence continues at coordinate 9,029,719 of CM065912.1, forward strand.
CTCAACAGCTGGTGGACGAGGAAAAAGGAAACCTTATAAGGTTTTACCTTATTTTCCATTAATTCTGAGGTTGCAAAGGCTTTTTATGTTGTCAGTAACTGCTAAGTTTATGACATGGCATATTGAAAGTCGAAATACTAACGGAGTGCTCAATCATCCTGTTGATGGGGAGGCATGGCAACAATTCGATCGTATTCACCAATCGTTTGCTACTGATCCTCGGAATGTAAGACTTGGTTTGTGTGCTGATGGTTTGTGTGCTTATGGGCCAGCATCGAGATCATACTCTTGTTGGCCAATAATGCTTGTCGTTTACAATTTACCTCCATGGATGTGCATGAAGCAGCCATATTATTTTCTCAATATGATAATTTCGAGAAGAAAAAGTCCATCACATAACATTGATGTTTTCTTGAGACCTTTAATTGATGAGTTAAAGGTGTTGTGGGAACAGGGTGTTGAGACTTATGATGCTCACAGAAAACAGAATTTTATGTTAAGTACTGCATTGTTATGGATGATTAATGACTTCCCTGCTTATGGAATGTTGTCTGGGTGGAGCACCCATGGTCGTATATCTTGTCCTTATTGCATGGAACGTACAAAGGTCTTTAGGTTGCAGTATGGACAAAAACCTATTTTTTCAATTGTCATTGTCAATTTTTGCCTCCTAATCATCCTTTCAGGAGGCAACGTGACAAATTTAGTAAAAGGGTAGATCATGATCCTCCAGTGCAGAGATTGTTAGGTGAAGAAGTATTGCAACGATTAGATGCCATCGAAGATTTACAATACGGTAAAAAATGTGGTCCAAAAAAACCTGTAGGGTTTGGGGTATCTCATAATTGGGTGACGAAGAGTATATTCTGGGAATTACCTTATTGGCATACCAATCTTATTCGACATAATTTGGATGTCATGCATATTGAAAAAAATGTTTTTGACAATTTGTTTAACACCCTGATGGATGTTAAAGGTAAAACTAAAGATAATATAAAGGCAAGAATGGATATGGCATTGATTTGCAAAAGAAAAGAATTAGAATTGGTGAAAAGTGATGGAAAAACATTAAAGCCTAAAGCTTCATTCACTCTAACAAAGGAGGAGCAAAAAAGACTATGTGTTTGAGTTAAAGAGTTAAGGCTTCCTGATGGGTTTGCATCAAATATAGCTTGGTGTGTTAATGTCGATGAATGCAAGTTCTACAGAATGAAATCTCATGACTGTCACATTTTTATGCAGTGTTTACTTCCCATAGATATTTTTGATTTTGCCCCCAATCCAATTTGAGATGCAATCACAGAGCTATCTCATTTTTTCAAAGATGTATGCTTACCGAAAATAAGTGTAGATCACATGCAAGTTTTGTAAAGGAACATTGTACAAACCATTTGCAAACTAGAGAAGATCTTTCCCCCTTCATTTTTTGATTGTATGGAGCATCTTCCAAACCACTTGCCTTATGAGGCTTTGGTGGGCGGTCTAGTACAATATCGATGGATGTATCTCTTTGAGAGGTAATGATTTATAGTTAATCTTTATTCACTTTTATATTAATATTTATCAGCCCAAATATTCTATCTGAAAAAGTTAATAAATTTTAATTGCTTACAATATTCACTTTAGGTTTTTGCATCACTTAAAAAATAAAATGAAAAATCTAGCCCATCCAAAAAGGTCGATATGTATGGCATACATAAGGGAGGAGATTGGAAACTTTTGTACATTGTATTTTGAACCAGAAGTTCAAACAAGATTGACCCGTCCACCACGTAATGATGATGGAGGAGATGTTGATCCGATGAGACGTTTGTCCATTTTTAGATGTCCGAGTCGACCAATTGGGTCGACAAAAAATAATGCTCGATACTTGGAGGAAGATGAATACAATGCTGCGTGTATATATGTGTTAATGAATTGTGAGGAAATAGTCCCCTATATTGAGTAAGTTATCTAAATCTAACGCATCTAAGAATTTAGAATTATATGGCTGATATAGTTGTTCTCTTATTTAGTTTCAATTGTCATTGTAGGACATTTGATGATATGATTAAAAGAGATCATCCGAATATCAGTGATGCACAAGTAGAGAAAGCATGTCATGATAATATTACAAAATGGCTTAAGCAATTTGTAAGTACTATAAAAATAGAACAATCAGTAGTTCAAACTTAATTTTTAAAATTTTAATGATTGATTTCGCGGGGTTTCAGGTATTTGAACATGCCAATCAAACAAATCCACGTATTATTGAGATTTTTCATGGTCCTGGACGTATGATAAGGAGTTATCAAGGTTATTTTGTAAATGGTTTCAAGTTTCATATGTTGGATTATGGTCGATCTCGAAAAACAATGAACAGTGGTGTATGTGTCAAAGACAGCTGTTACAATGATTTTGATTGTGATTTTTATGGCATACTGACAAGTATAATCAAATTAGAGTACTTTGGAATTAGAAATAAAGTTGTGTTATTCAAGTGTCATTGGTTTGATACAGAACGAGGTCTTCATGTTGATCCCCGTCATGGTCTTGTTGATATCAAGCATAAATCTATACTTGCCAGTAATGAACCTTTTATATTTGTTGAACATAGCCAACAAGTGTACTTTAGTCCTTATCCTTCTACAAAAAAATATCGTCGTCATTGGTGGGCCGTATTCAAAACAAAGGCACGAAGTAGATTTAACCTTCGACGAAATGACGGTGGATAGATTCTAGATTTGAACGAAGGAGTTTACCAAGAAGTGGAAGTTTCGAACCCTAAAATAGTTGCATATTCAGACGAACTGGACAACCCTACTGATCTTATTAGTGGCGAGTATGAAGAAGTCAATAAATTTACAGAATAAGAAGAAGAAGAGGAGGAGGAGGAAGAGGAAGAGGAAGAGGAAAAGGAAGGAGAAGAAGAAGAAGAAGAAGAAGAAGAAGAAGAAGAAGAAGAAGAAGAAGAGAAAAGGAGGATGAAGTATGGAATTATGAAGTAGTTGGTAATGATAGAGAAGATGATAGTGATTAGAATAATGAATAGTAAGAATTAAACATTTGATTGTAAAATAAATATTATTGGACTTCATTTACTTATTTGTGAACATAATTTTTTTATATGTATTGCAGATGAGAAGATTGAAAAAGTTAACACAGCAATCATCTAGGCCCAAGTCTCATTCACTTGCAATAGAGACTATACCTAGATTGGAGTTTGACTATAATCTTGACTCTGACATTCAGCCTCAATCTCAGTATCCTACTCAGTCTCATGCTCAGGCTCGTGATCGACCTTTAGCTCACTGTCCAAATCAGCCTCGTTCTCGGCCTCTTATGCAACCAACTCGAGCTTCGAGTCGACCTGATCCAGCTCGTGCTAATGATGATGACGACAATGACGAAGATGATGATGCCATTCCAGCTCCTCTATCAGCGGTAGAACAACCATTACCCGGGTGAATAATATCTACCGAGGAATATTTAGAGGAGGCTACACAAATTGCGGGTGGTAGTGGGAGTGGGAGTGGGAGTGGTAGTGGTAGTGGTAGTGGTAGTGGTCGGAAAAGAACAAGAGGCCCAAATCAGAGCCTTAAAACATCACAAAATCTAGAGCATAGGTTATTCCTGACGCCACTTGGTAACAGGTATATTGCTTCTAATTTTGTTTTTTTTCCTCATACAATTATGATATTAAATATGGTATAATATTTAAGATATCATTTTTTTTGCAGTTCTTTTGAAGACTCGAAAGGTGTGAGGACTATATCCAATTTAATTAAACAACATTACTCGGAACCATGGCCAACATGGAAAAGGGTTCCAAATGAAGTGAAAGCACAGATGTGGCATAAATTTCAAGTATATTACTTTGAAGCAAATAAATTGATAATTTTTTTTAAACGTATCGAAATTAATTATCATTTGTTTTTCTTTACAGGAGAAGTTTAGGTGGTTTGCTAACCAAACCAATAATGTCTATACAATTTGGGAGCACTTATGCAAGTCACGTTTTAGAGACCTGCTGCAGTTGGAGAGAAGAAAAGCCATACAATATTTTAATACAGATAAAATATCCTACTGTAAAGGGTACGATAAGTCCAAGTGGATTTCAGTCCAAATATGGGATCAATTAGTTGAGAATGAATGGGGGACTGAAAGGTGGAGGAGAAGTCAAAAAAAGGAAAACAGAATCAGTTAACGGAAAAAGAAGGAACGATAACAAAGCATACAAGCGATTCTGTATCTTTTCTGGTCCATGAATATAGGATGGTAAGTCTAAATAATAAAACGTATTTTACTTTTTTATTTCTTTTAATGTAATTTTTATTCCTTGCAAGAATTTCATATCTTTCTATGAAAAATTGCATATCTTTTAATGCAGGCACAAAGTCTAGGTCGAGCACAGACATATAAAGAATTGTTTGATCGGATGCATAGACATTTAGGTGGAGATGGTGATTATGTGAACAACAAGTCCAAATCTGTCAGTGTACGTAATGCATTCTATTGGCTTCTAATATGGTTTTATCGTTATTAAAGTTTACTATTTAATATCTGAATAGGTATGATAATCTGGAAGGAAAGTTGTCTGATTTTATGGATCAGATGATGAACTTGATGACAAGGAATGCCAATAACATAAGAGCACCTGGACCTGGACCGTCTGGATTTGGAGGTCACACTAATCAGTGAGAGTACCCATTTTTTTTAATTTTATTTGGTTTTCTTATGAATTCTGGATGATATTTGTGATGATGATCTGATTGGACTGTATATGTGTCACGCCCCGGAAGCGTAAAAAAATGGGGCTAATTTAAACTTTTTATCCATTAATTATGTTGTTTTCCTATCCATGTCTAGATTTAAAATCTTTTTCATTTTTCAGGATCTCATTACATTACATACATTATGTATATATATAATCATTTACAACTATTACATCCCGACTATTATATATAATAGTGTCTATTCTGTATCACATGTTTGGAATACGAGTAAGACTGTACCTCAAGGTTACGAAAGTATCCGATGAAAGGTCAGATTATCTCGTCAACGACCACAGTCTCGTATGTGTAGTAGACTTGCTATAGATAATCTGGGAGATGGAGAGGAAGGGGTGAGTTTTTTAAACTCAGTAAGAGATACATTTAAAATAGCTTTAAATACTCAAAACATGGTAAAACTCATGGTTTTACAAATCAGCATAAACATGTACTGGAGTAGAGATGCTTACATTTCATAAAAGCAGTAAAAACATACTTAAATCATAAGTTTACACATCATGCATCTTTTTGGTAAAACTCATATATATAGTATGCATATCACGTTGTGTAAACAAGTAAAAAGCATCTCAAAACTTAATCATGCATATCATAACATGCTTATCACCTTGAAAATGAAATCTTATTATCATATGCACATTTCGTAAAACATACTCATGGCTACCTTTAAAATCTCATCATATAAAATTTGTGCTCAATAGCAAATCATAAAACATGTAGCATGAAATGTGCAAAAACATATATATACCATTCTGTCAATTCATCGTGTAGGGTCAGGCAATCGTCTCATATACTAGTCCTGAAGGACATCATATATCTGGTCCCGTAAGACGTTCATCATAGGTACATATGGCCATTGTACAGGGGAGCCGTAGACTGGATCAGGGTCATACGCTGCCCTATCTCTCGTGCACCACTAAATGAGGACTATACGCACGAACTCACGTGCATCTCCAACTGTGGACTATACATACATTTCTCATATCAAGTTAGAGCCTACCCGTTCTCTGGCCGTCGGCTAGTTAAATCCTCGATCGTCTCCATACGCTACCCTATGTATGCGAGATAGACCCCAGATCCTCTGACTATCGTCATATCATGTCTTTTTACCCCACAAAAATTCATTTTGGGCCTCTTACCCATTTTATCAAAATCATTTCGGGCCTTATACCCGTGTATTAAAAATCATTACGGGACTCTAACCCGATTCTCAAAATCGTTACAGGACTCTAACCCGTTGTTCATATAAAACATAGTTTTCATAAATCATTACGGGACTCTATCCCGTTTCTCATAGAAAACATAGTTTTCATAAATCATTACGGGACTCTAGCCTGTTTCTCATAGAAAACATAGTTTTCATAAATCATTGCGGGACTCTAGCCCGTGTAAATATAGAAAGCATAGTTATAATAGTTATTTCTTGGGACTCATACCCGTACCGTGAAAATATAGCTTAAAAGTTGTTTCGGGACTTTAACCTGTATCATGAAAACATGATTTCATAAAACATATCGGGACTTTAACCCGTAATCTCACATGAAAATACTATGCTTTCGTTTCAGAAGTGAAAAATCACTTTTATAAACATGTATGCTGTAAAAATGTATCTCATATATATAAAACATGCTGAAAACTCGGGAAATAGTTTTGGCTTCGATTTGAATATAGTTGGAAATCCATTTCGTAAAATCTCATTCAATTCTCATACATAAACAGTTGGTAAGGATGAAGGAGTACTAACGCTACTCTAAATTATATCCCTTACCTCTTAGCGACTGATGTAGAGCACTTTCTTCGATGCTCGAGATTACCTCGTAAAACGTGTCGATAGATCGAGCTACTGCAAAACAAGTTCAATTTATCACATATGGCTTTAATTCATTTCAACATATCCAAATATGTGATTATATCGAAGCTTTGACCAAAAGTTGACTTTTAATCGATTTTACTCTTTTTGCTCGGTTTTATTGATAAAAACCTCGTTTTAATCGTATTCAACTCAATAAATATTTACTACTATTGATTTAATCGTATAAATCTCATATTTACTACTATTGATTCAACTAATTAGGCAATTTTTTCTCTTATTGGGCCCGATTGCGCCTTAATCCGTTTTAAGCTCGTTTTCCACTTATTAATTCTTTCATCAAGGTCTATTGGGCTCTTTGGGCCCATCAGTACTTATTGGGCCTTTTTCTATACTCTTTGAATAGCCCGTATATCATTTACGACAATTTAATTAAAAATCTCACTTTAATCCACTAAATGCGGAATTAAATCGGTAACTCGTAAAATAAATCTTTAATACACGATAATTACATAAATTGTCGTAAATGAGCTTTACTTACCCGAGATTATGCGATGGTGCACAAATCGAAGTTCATCGGGCTCACGGACGCGATTTGTCGTCGAACTGCACAATTTATATATTTAATTTTCGGGTAAATTTTTGATCAAATATAATTTAAATAAATTTCTCGAAAATTAAATCGATCACTTTTGACCTCTTACCGACTTACACGAAGTCCGGTGTATCCCCTAAAATTTTTCCCTTTTTCCTTTTTTCTCTTTTTCTTCCCTTTTTCTCCTTTTTTCCTCTCTTTCTTGGCTGAACCGGTTCGGTCCGGTTCAGACCGGTTCAGACTGGTCGGTTAAGCCCGGTTCACTTCTTGTTGAACCTGTCTGTACCGGTTCAGGCTTTCTCGTCGCCATTCACCACTTTTTTGGTCGGTTCTCGGGCCTTTTCTGGCGTCGTTCGGTTCGCCTGGAGTAGGGGAACATTCGACTGGGGTCAGCTGGGGTCAATCGCCGGTGGAGCCGTCGGAATTGTCTTCTCTTCCCTCGCTGCTTTCTCCCTCGATCCGCCAAATTTTGGCATTTTCGTCGTGCGTCGCCGGTGGCAGGAGGGTCGGGCGGTTATGGGCTACGTTTTTCGATGGTCGTCTGGCTTCCTCGGTCACCAATGGTGGCTCGCTGACCTTGGGTTTTCGTTCGGGCTTCGTCTTCTCTCTCGCTTTTTGCTATTCTGTTTCCTTTCTCGATATTTGCAATTACACGTTTCTTCAGTTTTCAATTTCAATTTCTTTCTTTTTTTTAATATACTTTATTATTATTTTATTATATTTTATTTTCTTAAATAAAATATTATATAATACCACAAATATCTTTCAAAAGTAATATTTTATTTTATTAATTTATTTAATTTATTTAAACTTTTTCGGTGTATTTTTCACATATTTTCGGGATAATGTCTCAAGTGAAAATTACGAAAATTCGTAATATTTTCATATCTTGACCAATTGAACTCAAAATTCAATAATTTCTCCTTTATTGATCAAGATTTCCAAAATCCATATTTATAACAAAAATTTTCTCGTTCAATTTATATCGGATTTTAAGTCTTTTGACCATTTTACCCTTCTACACGTTTGAGACCAATTTAGACTGATTTTTCTTCTCGGACTCACTATCTTTTCTCATTTAAATTCTGTATTTTCATACCTCCACTACATCATTCATATTCATATGTCCTAAATCACCCGTCTTATGATTCCGATTAATGAACATAGTGGAAAAAATCTGGGTTTCACAATATGATAGTGATTTTCAATGAATAGTTGATGTTAGTGTCACCACCCAAACTACCCAAATATCAGAGTTAATTTTTCGCGTTTTATTATTTTCTTACTTAAATTCCTACCTGTCCTCGAATCGTGACCAACACTCCACTAATAATTGGGCTGTGCGTCAATGCCAGTCCCACCATACCATTACCATCTAACTTATTTATTCTCCAGTCATTTATATTTGTTTACAATATTTATACATCCCCTAAAGTTACTTACAAACATGTTACTGTGCTATGCTTATGTAGATACAATATGTACAAGTGTATATACCTTATGTTGATGGGCAGCAGCGGATATCCGGAATGCAGTACTGAGTCGCCTCAACTTCAACTGGAGATTATCTGTGGGAGAAAATGAAAGGGGTGAGCACATCAAGCTCAGTAAGGCAATCCTACGAACAAGTAGGTAACCATACTACCTACATGAACGTGGTACCATGCATAAACCACCCTTTCTCCACACATTTTAAAACAAATGATATGAATTATGATGCTATGTAAATCGAGTTTGCACGGAAAATTCAACATGCAATTCATTTAAATCATTTCTTTCTCATTTAAAAATTTCACAATAAAGTCAGGACTCGACCCCTCCTTCGGGTGATCCTGACTCACACGAAACCATAAAAATGGATTACATTCACACATGGGTTTGAAAAGCATGAAAATAACCATCATGCACATTTAATTAAAAACCCAGTTTAAATCATCGAAATCGTCGACATGCGAGACGAGGCAATATCTGTATAACGGCAATAACCAGGACTATGGCCATATGTGTCCTCGGGAGTTCCTCAGCTACACGGATCCTAGTGTGCGGGTTCTCACCATGATCGGGAATCGCCCGGGAGGTGGGTCACTCCATCTCGTCGGTCTTATCTGATCCCATGCATCCGAAGATGCTAATGTATCATATCGTGATGACCAACCCCTGCCCGGCCAACCCCTGCCAACGGCCATGGCAACGAAGCCCAGGTCCACTGACCCGCAAGGCCCATCGACAACGTTGGTGGTCTAACAACGGGTGGTGCAACAACGTCAACAAATCCAACGTATCACGAAGATACCACACGGTACATCGTACTCCATGCTACTTGCACGGTACATCGTTCTCCGTGGACCCATAAAATATCTCTATACTCATGCCATGTCTCAAAACGCACGTGCGGGCCAATTTAATCGGTGACACACAGTCGACCCGATGCTCTAAGCACGGCTCATCGCATGTTCTCATAAAAATCAGTGCGAGCGATGCTCAACACTCTCATCAAGTCAAATAAAACTGGCAGAGCCCGCTTTACATCCCCACAAGGCCGCCAACCTCATCCCTCACTCTCACCCCACCTAAGAGGTCTCTTGAGCCTGTTGGGCCTTTTGGCTTACTCCAAGGGCAGACAGCGCTACTCCACAAATCTGGTAAAACTAGTGCCAGCTAAGCTCAGCACCCTGTATATAAATCACATGAAAATCTTATAAAATCTGGTGCGAGTTAAACTCTAGCACCCTGTCTCGAAAAAGCATATGAAATCTGGCGCGAGTTGTACTCTAGCACCTATGCATGTAAAACTCTAGTGCGAGCTCTCGCTCCGGCACTAATGCATGCATCACACAAATCAAATATCGTGCGAGCTGGGCTCTAGCACGTCATATGTCAATAAAACACGTAGGCGGCTCTGTTTCCTCAAAACAGTTTTCAAAACAATATCACGTTGAAAGTATGCAATGCTGTGCATTTTCTTTCAAGGTGAGCCAGCCTACTCATGCATGCATCAAAACACCTCCAGAATGAGCAGGAACCTTTTGTTCTTGCTCCTCCCAATTTTTCCTAAAGTTGGAAACATTTACCCTTAACAAGGGTATTTCGATAATTTTGCCCATACGGGGCATTAAAATTATTCTTCGACCTCTAGACCCTCCAGAACATTTTTAAGGACTGCATATGAATTTAAAATTGCGTAAAGTTTACCTCTAGCAGTCCGTAGAATTCCCTTACCTTATTTTTCCTGTCGAGTCTGACCTTTTCTTTTTCCAATGTTATCTCGTCGCGCAGTCCGATATGCTCCCAATCAAATGCCTGGAACTGCGTATTAATATTCCTCAGGTCAGATAACATACAATTTAATTGAATTTAATACTTTCTGGGCTTAATTTAAATCATTGGGCCCATTTACCCCTATTGGGCCCGATTGCACCTTAATGGGCCTAAATCGGCCTTAAGCCCGTTTTCCACTTAATTTTCACTTTATCGAGGCCTATTGGGCTCATTGGGCCCACCAATAATTTATTGGGCCTTGTTCTAATTCTCGAATAGCTAAATTTAATATTTACGACAATTTAACTAATTTTCCATAATTTAATTCAATTTATGCGGAAATTAAATCACTATCACGCATAACGAGGTAATTGTCGTAAATAGGGGTCACTTACCCAAGATTCCATGCTAGTCCGTAAATCGAGGCTGTCTCGAGCCCTCGGTGGATGCCAATCGTCGAGCTACACAATTAAATATATTTTCCGGGTAAACTTTCAGTCGATAATTAATTAAATAAAATATTCCAAATTTAAATTGGGTCAATTTGACCGCTTATCGACTTACCCAAATCTCGATTGCACCGCAGAAATTTTTCCCAATTTTTTTCCTCTTTTTCTTTTTCCCTTTTTTTTCTCCTTTTTTTCCTCTCTTTTTGGCTGAACCGGTTCAGTCCGGTTCAGACCGGTTCAGACCGTCGGTTCAGCTCGGTCCGGTTCGATTCAGTTTTGGCCTGTTCAGGCCGGTTCGACCGGTTCAATCCCCATTTGCTCATTCTGGCGCCGTCCGACCGGTTCCCGGTGCGATTTCGGTGCCGTTCGGCTCGGCTACACCTGGGCATTCAGAATCGGGCCTCGGCTGGGGTCGAAATGCAGCCATCGCCGGTGAATCACCTCTTCTCCCCCGCGGCTGCCACCTTTCGATCCGGCGGATTCCGACGGTTTCGCCGGCCAACACCCGTCTCAAAAGAACCGGCTCCTCTTCCCGATCACGCCGGTACCCGCCGTTCGCCCCCAGCTGCCGTGGATCGCCGGCACCGACTCCATTTTCCCCGCGGTCTTCTCCTCCTCCGTTCGGCGATCTCCGACCTCCTGACGGCGCGTCACCGGTGCCATTGGCTTCGCTGGCCTCTCCTCTTGCTGCTCGGCCCTTCGTCGGAGGCAGTCGGTGCCCGGTGGCCATCGGTCGGACGAGCCACGCGCGGTCTCCCCTCTCCGTTTCCCTTTTCTTTCTCTCTCCCCGATGTTTTACAGATTTCTGATTTTTTTTTTTACAATTATTATTTTATTTAACAATTTGTTTTATTATTATTTTAATCAATAAATTATATTAAAGAATCAAAATATCTACCAAAATTAATATTTTATTCAAAATAGATTTATTTAATTTAATTTAATTTATTTATTATATTTTTAATTCTTTTTCGGGTATAATTTCTCCGTATTTTCGGGATATTGTCCCGAGTGAAAATTTCGATTAATTTCCATAAATTCATATCTTGATCAATTTAATCCGAAATTTAATTATTTCTTCGTTATTGATCAAGATTCTCAAATTCATTATTTTTAATAAAATTTTCTTATCGAATTTATCCCGGCTTTCGATCTTTTGACCGTTTTGCCGTTCACGTGTTCGGGATTAATTTAACCCGACTTCCCTTCACAAATACTCACTCATTTCGTATTTTAAATCCTTATTTCCTATCCGAATCCCATTTCATATAATTTGGGACTATTTTCAATTCTTCATAAAATTTACGATTTAATTTCGGGTCTTACAGTTAGTTTTGATATATAGTTGTGATATATATTTTATGTTTGTTTTTATCAATTTCTACATATCTGTTTCATTATTTTAGGTACTCGAATTTAAGTTATCAAAATATTAAAAATAAATAGTAAAATTAGCTACGAAAATTATTCAATTTTTAAATATATTTATATCAAAATTAGCTATGAAATTCTGTAGCTGAAACCTTTTAGCGATGAAAAAAATTAATGAATATATACACAATTCAGCTACGGAATTCTTTCACAGAATACTTTTAGCGACGAAAAATTTAATTAATTGAAATATATATATATATATTAGCGACGAAAATCTGTCGCTGAAACATTTCAGAAACGAAAAATTTAATTAAGTCAAATATATATAAATTAGCGACGAATTTTTCGTCGCTGAAATGATTCAGCGATGAAAAATTTAATTAATTCAAATATATATATATATATTAGCGACGAAAATTCGTCGCTGAATCCTTTTAGGGACGAAAAATTTAATTAATTCAAAAATATATATAACTTAACGATGAAAATCCGTCGCTGAATCCTTTTAGCGATGAATTTTTTGCTTAATTGAAAAATTAAAATAGCGTCAGAATTTCGTCGAAAAAAATTATCAACGACGAAAATTATTTACGACGGAATTAACGACAGAATTTTTCTCTCAACGACAGAAAACTTTCAGTGACTTCAAATTTACCGACGAAAAGTTTCGTCTCTAATTCCGTCACAAATACTCATTTGCAACGGAAAACAAAAATTAGCGACAAAAAATTCGTTGCTAAATACGTCGCTGTTGCCCCTTTTTTCTTGTAGTATATGTGAAAACAAATCGTGTTGAAGTACGACTCGCACTTGATTTCATATGTTTTATACGTAAATTAGTGCTAGAGTATGACTCGCACTAATTTTTATGACACGCATGACAGAGTACTGGAGCGTTGTTCGTACTCACTTTTATATGATTTATGCATGATAGAGTGCTGGAGCAATTGCTCGTACTCAGTTTTACATGGCATAGTTGCTCGTACTTGATTTTTATGAGTTTTGTACATGACATAGTACTGGAGCGTTGCTCATACTTGATTTATGAGTTTTATGCATAGCATGGTACTGGAGCGATTGCTCGTACTTATTTTGAGATGTGAACTATGCATGACCTAGTGTTGGAGTGTTACTCGCACTAGTGTTCGAGTTTGTGATATGTATGAACAGTGATTGAGCGGGGTGTCGATTGTGTGTCGCACTCAAGGCTCGCACTATAGCATAATGTGATATACATGATATGATTTTAAAATTGTGTTGATTGCTTCGTGTAGACTGAGTGTCACACGGATGTGATGCTCGCACGTGGATTTTGAGACATGGGTTGGTTATCGATGTGGTATAGGGTGGATACGACCTATGGCAGGCACCCCGGACCATGATGTGGGATAAGACCTATGGCAGGCACCCTAGACATAGGGTGGATAAGACCTATGGCAGGCACCCCAGACCATGTGGGTCCACGGAGTTGTGATGCCTCGCACACCAAGGCCTGTGTAGCCTGGGGTCATAATATAGGATATGGCCATAACCCAGGTTTTTATTGCATTTAGCCACTGAGTCTTACATGATTATATCACATGTTTTTATGATTTCGGGTAGACCCGAGGGATGGGTCGGAACCTGATTGACATGTTTTAATTGTTGAATGCCATATTTTACATGTTTAAATTTAAATGGCATGATTTACCTTAAAGGCATTATGAGTTTACAAAGATGTAGTGTTTTGCATGAAATGCATGTACTTACGAACTCAGCATGATTTCAGTACATGTGATTATATATGTACGTATTATATCAGTTTTCGAATTCATGCTTTTAATGTGAAATTAAGGAAATAGTATTTCAAGGCATGACATTATTTTCAGTAGATAGTGTGGTTATCTACTTGCTTGACTGATTTCCTTACTGAGTTAGTAAGCTCACCCCTTTCATTTTTCACCTCTCTACAAAGCTCCGCAGTAGATAATATACGGCTGAGGACTTGCATTCCTTGTATCAGCTGCATTCCCATCAAGCAAAAGGTATACACTTTACGTACGATTTTGTATCTAAACATGTAAACAACATAGTGATGTAAACGAATGTAATATTCAGAATGTGTTTGTATATTAATATAGTGAGCTCACTTTTGATGTAAAATAAATTATAGTCAATAGATAGTTTATTTTGACATGTATGTATGATATATATATAATAGATGACACGATAAGTAAGAAAGGTGGTATTAATATCGAATTACAGCCCAACTATTGATAAAGAGAAAGGTAAGTAAAAAAAGAAAAATTTGTAGTGGTTTTTGCTAAAAGTCGATCGTGACAGCTATTCTTTGAGATCATTTGTGTTTTTCATATTTGTATAAATTCATTCAGATTGCATGCATTGAAATTAAGAAACATCTCACACACATGGGAAATTCAATTAGATTGATAGTTTCTATGAATTTGTATATTTAGTCAATGTTTGTGAAATTCATGGAGCTGTAATAAATACACAATCTTTGAGGAAATTAAAGGGAAATCATTCTTGCAAGTATACTTAGTCTTTAGGTATATCAAAAACTCAAGTTTGGAGGTGTAATAATTCTAAAATATATAGAATTATCGTGACAATTAATTGGATGATTTTTCTTAGAATTTCAATATTTATCTAAATTTTCGTAACTAATTAATTCATTTTCTTCATGTGTATGCATTTAAAAAATAAAGAAATTGGTCAAAGCACAAGAATCCAAGTCGGAGTGAACTAAGTTGGATCAACAAGCAGAAGATAAAAAAATTGGAGATAAAGCTACATATAAATCCAAGCAAGAGAAATTAGCTGAGGAGGATTCCTTTGGAGATGAAGATAAAAACACAATCAAGCATTATCAACCAAAATTTTGATCTAATCTCAACACCTTATGGCTCTATAAATACTAAGTTTCAGCAACATGGAAGAGCATCCAATCCCACTAGGGGATATAGAAGTTATAGCTTTTGTTTTGTTTTTAAAGTTTATGGTTTCAAATTTTTTTTATAGTTTTCATAATTTTTTTTTTCCAGTTTCATGTTCAGAAGAAATTTTATTATTTTTAAAGCTTCAAGTAAATAAAGTTCTCTTTTCTTCATATTCTCTTTTTAGATTTTTCATTTTCTTTGCTAGTTTATTGTCTTTCAAATTTCAAATTTTAATTTAAAATTTTATTTTATTTTTTTATTTTTTAAGTTGCACATAAAATTTCCATTGTTTGATTAAAATTAGGATGTTCAATTCTAGTACTTAGCAAAATAATTCACACACTCAATTCTCGTGGGATCGACACTCTTTTCACTACTATATTACTTGTTACAACTCGTGCACTTGTGGTACTCATCGTAAAACCGACAATAAGTTTTTGGCGCCATTACCGAGGATTGAAAGATTTATTTTGCTAATATTGATAACAAACATACCTAGTACTAATTCAGGTATTTTTATTTATTTATTTATTTCTCTTTGTTACTAATAATTTTCTTTTGTTTTCTTGTGAGGTACATCGACCTACTGCATGAGCCGAGCGAGAAGTGGTGAATTGGTTCCCCTTGACCTTGAAATCGAATGTAATGCCTATAGTTTTACAAGTCTTTTTATGAAGCTATGATGTAAATGTACATTGTTACATGTGTATATATGACAAAAGGATGTAAGGATGACGAATCTAATGTATAATCCATGATTTCGAGTGTGTGCACAAGTTTCATTGCCTACGAACTATACAGAATGGATATTATCATGTAAGACCCGAATTTAATTTAAAATACAAAAATTAAATAAGAAAAGATGGGGGATGTATGAAGGAAGGTCGGGTTAAATTAATCCCGAACACGTGCAAGGGAAAAATGGTCAAAAGACCAAAGGTCGGTATAATTTCGATAAGGAAAATTAATTAAAAATATGGATTTGAGAAATCTTGGTCAATAAAGATGAAATAAATTAATTTTGGGTTAAATTGATCAAGATATTAATTTATGGGAATTAATCGGGATTTTTAGTTTGGAAAAATAATCCCGAAAATAATCGAAAAATATATCGAAAAGTCACCCGGGACAATATCCCAAAAATACGGAGAAATTATACCCGAAAGAGAGGTTAAAATATAATAAATAAATTAAATAAAATTAAATTGATAAATTTAGAATTTAATAATAATTTTAAGAGATATTTGGGTAATTTTAATGTATTTTAAGGAATAGTAAAATAATTAAAATTAATAAAAATAAAACAAAAAAAAGAAGAAAAAGAGAACTGAAAAAAAAAAGAGAAGAGGAGAGAGAAACTCGGGAAAAGACCCGAGAGAGAAATCGAGAGAAGACCCGCACCCCGTTCACCGCCGATTCTCGCACCACCGGCGTTCGACGACTTCAACGAAGCTGCCAAGAGGAAGAGGGGAGTCCGGCGAGCACGTGGGTACCGGATTCGCGCCGCTAGGTGGCCGGAGCAGGCCGATCGGAGCCGAGGAAGATCGTCGGAGAAACAAGCCGATTCCCGGCGAACCACTGCGTCTGGGTTGAAACGGAGGGCACCGACGCACTCAGGGGAAGAAGCCGGTTCTTTTGAGACCGGTCACGGCCGATGAGACCGTCGGAAACGTCGGCGACGGCAAAAGGCTATAAACGGCGCCGTTTGGCTGGAAGGAAAGGAAAGGAAAGGGAAGGAAAAGGAAGGAAAAGGGAAAAGAAAAGAAAGGAAAAGGAAGGAAAAGGAAGGAAAAAGGGGAAAAAGGAAAGAAATTTACCGAGGACGACTCGAGGTTCGGGTAAGTTGACCGAGGGTCGAAATTGACCTACGGGTAAATTTCGAAAATTTAATTTAATATTATTTTAATGGAAAATAATTCGAATTTACCCAATTATGCAGCTTCACGACGGAGATCGAACGAGAGCCAATTGAGCTCTGATTCTCGTACCCCGCATCGTATCGGGTAAGTACAATTTAATTTCGACAATTAGAGTTCTTTAAATACCGAGTTTTAATTATTTTACGGAATTATGGATTAATTTCGCATAGGAAGGAATATTATTCGGAATTGCAATATAATTGTCGTAAGTGGTATACGGGCTATCCAATGAAATTGGAATGAAGCCCGTTAATTATTAGAAAGCTATATAAGCTCGGTATACCCGAAGAAGGGAATTAATGAATATAAAAAGGGCTAAAATGGGCCGAGGCCCAATAAGGTAGATAAGGCCCAATAGCTTCAAGTTGATCAGTAAATGCAATATAATGATCGGGATAATTGAATTAACCTCAATTATGTGGTTATATGCAGTTACGTACATTGGTTGGCGCGCACTTGGGCCGAGAGGTTCGGTATCATCGAGACAAGAGTAGTCTGCGCGCGATTCCAGGTAAGGGAATTCTACGGACTGCTAGAGGTAAACTCTACGAAATTTTAAATTCATATGCAGTCTTTAAAATTTATCTGGAGGGTCTAGAGGTCGAAGAATAATTTTAGTGCCCCGTATGGGTAAAATTACTAAAATACCCTTGTTAAGGGTAAAATCTAAAAATTTAGGAAAAATTGGGAGGAGCAAGAACAAAAAGGTTCCTGCTCGTTCTGGAGGTATTTCAACATCATGCATGAGTAGGCTGGCTCACTTTTAAAGAAAAATGCATAGCATTGCATATCTTAAACGATGTGATTTCTGTAAAAATTGTTTGGAGATAACTGAGCCGCCTACGTGTTTTTATTTACATGTGACGTGCTAGAGCTCAGCTCGCACGATGTTTGATTTGTGTGATGCATGCATTAGTGCTGGAGCGAGAGCTCGCACTAGAGTTTATATGCATAGGTGCTAGAGTATAACTCGCACCAGATTTCATATGCTTTTTCGTGACACGGTGCTAGAGTCTAACTTGCACCAGATTTTATATGATTTTCATGACAGGGTGCTGGAGTATAATTCGCACCATATTTTTATACACGATTTTCGTGACAGAGTGCTTGAGCTTAGCTCGCACTAGTTTTATTTGATTTACTGACAGTGTTAGAGCACCGCTCGCACTACTTTTCAGAGATCATACGATAAGCCGTGCTTGGAGCATCGGGTAGACTGTGTGTCACCGATTAAATTGGCCCGCACGTGCGTTTTGAGACATGGCATGATTATAGAGATATTATATGGGTTCACGGAGTACGATGTACCGTGCAAGTAGCATGGAGTACGATGTACCGTGTGGTATCTTCGTGATACGTTGAACTTGTTGACGTTGTTGGACCACCCGTTGTTAGACCACCATCGTTGTGCGTGGGCCCAAGAGGGGTGGCCATGGCCGATGGCAGGGGTTGGCCGGGCAGGGGTTGGCCGTCACAATAAAACGCATCTTCGGATGCATGAGATCGGATAAGACCGACGAGATGGAGTGACCCACCTCCCGGGCGGTTCCTGATCATGGTGAGAACCCGCACACTAGGATCCGTGTAGCTGAGGAACTCCCGAGGACAGATATGGCCATAGTCCTGGTTATTGCCGTTATACAGATATTGCCTCGTCTCGCATGTCGACGATTTCGATGATTTAAACTGGGTTTTTAATTAAATGTGCATGATGGTTATTTTCATGCTTTTCAAACCCATGTGTGAATGTAATCCATTTTCATGGTTTTGTGTGAGCCAGGATCACCCGAAGGAGGGGTCGAGTCCTGACTTTATTGTGAAAATTTTAATTGAGAAAGAAATGATTTGTAATAATTGCATGTTGATTTTCCGTGCAAATGTGTTTTACATAACATCATAACGCATATCATTGTTTTAAAATGTGTGGAGAAAGGGTGGTTTATGCATGGCACCACGTTCATGTAGGTAGTATGGTTACCTACTTGTTCGTAGGATTGCCTTACTGAGCTTGATGTGCTCACCCCTTTCATTTTCTCCCACAGATAATCTCCAGCTGAAGTTGCGACGACTCAGTACTGCATTCTGGATATCCGCTGCTGCCCATTAACATAAGGTATATACACTTGTACATATTGTATCTACATAAGTATAGCACAGTAACATGTTTGTAAGTAACTTTAGGGGATGTATAAATAATGTAACAATTATAAATGACTGGAGAATAAATAAGTTAGATGGTAATGGTATGGTGGGACTGGCATTGACGCACAGCCCAATTATTAGTGGAGTGTGGTCACGATCAGAAGACAGGTAAGAATTTAAGTAAGAAAATAACAAAACGCGAAAAATTAACTCTGATTTTTGGGTAGTTTGGGTCGTGACAGATTTTATGGTATCAGAGCAGCAATTGGTCTGATGTGTGTCAGTGTCAGTAATTAGGAAATTACATCCCCGTGTTACTGTGTTTGGTTAGATACAATAGTGTATATCGAGATGGGTTTTGACTAAGAAATGGTTGAGAATGCAGGAATGCCTAATATGAGTCGCGTTAGATGAGATAGTGCACGAGGCAGAGGTCGTAGAGATAGACCTGAGTCTGCTAAGTCGTACTGGGTTGACCTGTGAGAATCAGGATGAAATTGAGATGGAGGCTAATGTTGAGCATGCCCCACTGAGTCCGACAGAGAGATCGGACAGTATTGAGACACGCTTCGCGAGATTGGAGCGGAGTGTGGAGATTATTGTGAGGAGTTAATTGCTCAGATTATGAATAAGATTAGAGGGCACAGCGGAGCATTGGTGGAAACCCGCTCGACCCATCTTAAGTGTTAAACGTCCATAGCTAAGATGAGAAATATCTTGGATATATTCCGATGACAGGATATCCCAGACATGATTTAAAGGAAAAATTTCTTACACTGCCCAGGAATACTAAATTGATTATGAGTATGAAACTCAGTTATATTCTTTGGCAGATATTACCTCGACACTATGAACAAGTGACAGTCGAGATGTCTAAAAGTTCATGAAATGGCTCAACTTTTTAATTTGAGTCTGATTGGCCCGTGAGATATTACTTATACCGAGGCAGTGCGCAGATTTACAGTTGGGTAAATAAGAACATGAATTGCACGCCTCTGAGATTGGGAAAAGTAGTGAGAGCCGAAATAGGGACAGAAAAGAGAATCGAGAAATGGCAGAAATGTTAAAAATGAGAATGGTAATTGGTAAAAGATTAAATTTGACGAGTAATGACTAAGATAATTGGTAAGGCCTCAGTGCATCCAATTTTGGCACTCTTGGGGGACATTGTGATTTGGAGGACCCCGACCTGCTACGAAGCAGTGTAGCTGTGTAAGCACTGTAAGCAGTGTGAGATGTGTGGTGGATACCACAGAAAGAGGGTCTATACCTACACGATATTGATGAAAATGGCCGTTAAGTGTGATAAGACGGACCATTGATTTTGATTGCACAGAGTTGGATGAGATCGCCCCACAGAAAAGTAAAGAGACAGAGAAAAACTTCATTGGTATAGTTGCAACGAAAAGGGAGACCATAGCCGAAAAGAAAAAAAGGAAAGTAGGCTGTTGGACGAAGGCGAGAGGAATGTCTTGGACCAGGACACTATTGATGTTTCATGGATGTGGTGTAAGATACCACACTTGTTATGAATAATGAAGTACATATGTTCATTGATCCTGGTGCCACATATTTATTCATACCGCCCTCATTCACATATAAGTGAGTAAAAGGCATAAATGCCTACATCATTGGGCAATACTGATAAATGAGTACCCCAATAGAGGAGGATTAATTAACGGAATATGGATATAGAGATTTTAAGTAATAAAAAGGAGTGCAACAGTTGAAATTAAAGGAGTAAAGGATTATACTCACGAAATGAATAATGACAAGAGCTTTGTCATGATTGATACGAGAGGAGATAATCTTCGAGATAAGATAGATCCTAAATACAAGATGTACTGGAGTAAGAGACATATGCTAGGTAAGGAATACCCTTAATATATGGAGTCATTAGGATTAAAGCAATGAGTAGCGAATATAAATTGTGACCACATAAACTGAGGTATAACGTAGTTGTGGTTAAGTCTGAAGGTTAATAAAGGTATTTCAAAATACCTCCCCGCCTGAAGACTTGACAGCGTCTAGATATATATATATAACCTATAACGAAAAATCGATCATCGTAATAAATACCTTTAACATTAGGATACCTTTACTAAGACGATAAGAATTATTAAAATTCGACAAATCATAAAGGTTATCATAGAAAAATTTAATAAGAGCGGTTAAGATAAGAAAAGGAAATGACGCAGGTTAGTACCTGAAAACGTAAGCGGTTGAGAAGGATCTTATACGCTTATGCGTAAATAAGTCAAGGATTATATCGATTTGTAATCATCATTATGATGATATATTGGGTGTAGTTAAAGTCCAGGGCGATCTATAAGCAACAATTGGAAAATTGCTTTTACAGAGGGTTGCTGCGAGTTCAAAAAGGATATACTTGGTTGACACGTTTAACTCAGAAAACGTGGTCTTGGAATGAGATAATAAATAAGATGATAGATGTGATATGGATTTCGGTGTAGTGAAGTATGAACCTGACCACCGTGAGTAATTTCACAATACCCAACAGCTCAATAGGTTCTCAGTGAGTATGGATACCTCAAAATTATGAATGAGCTGTGTATTGATGTATAATGGGAAGATAGTCAATTTTGGAGTCAGACAACTCCTTGATCACAAAATAAACTATCTGACCCATGATTTAAAGTTGGCAGCAGTATTTGTACCGAGGATATGGTACTGTTATGTACATGATGAGGAATTATGGATATGCACTGATCATAAAGCCCCGAGTATCTGTTTTCACAGAAAGAGGCGAATATGAGAATACATAGTGGGTTAGAGCTTCTGAGAGATTTTGATTGTGAAAATTGTACCACCCAGGAAAGGCTGATGCTTTGAGTAAAAAGAGCCTCGGGATGGTATTACATATGATGGTCAGGGAGCGTGAGCTGCTAGAGCAGTTGTGAACCTCAGTATTGATGTAATCCCTTCTGATGATGACAGTGATTATGTGACAGCTAGCCTGAGACTAGAACCGGATGAGAGTGCCCGGATTTGACAGGCTTAGCGTGATGATCGGCATGATGTCGATGGTTTGGGTCAGATTCAGAAGGGTACAGTGATAGAGTTCACAGTGGGTGATGATGAGTTACTGAGGATTCAGAGACAGTATGAGTGCTCCCCAGGACCACAGTGGATGAGATAGTAATATTGTCAGAAGCTCACTCTTCGGGATATACAGTGCATACGGAAAGTAAAGAATATATTAAAATCTCGAAAAGGGTATTGGTGGTCAGGTGTGAAAAGAGATATGGTGGAGATTGTGGAAAAGTGCCTGGTATGTCAGCAGGATAAGGTAGAGTATTAAAAGTCTGCAGAGTTATTGCAGCTTCTACCTATATCGACACGGCACGGAAATGGGAGCAAGTCTCCATGAATTTTGTGATGGGTTACAGAGAACCCAAGTGATATTACGAGGCTATTTGGATGATAGTCGATAGAGTGACTAAGTCCACCCACCTTCTAGTTATGAACTCCCCAGATACTCAGAGTGTGTATGAGGATTTATGCGTAAGGCAGATTGTGGAACATTAAGTAGCGTTCCAGTGAGCATGGTATCATATAGGGATTCCCGCTTCACTTCCTACCTCTGGAAATATTTTTAGGAAGATATGGGAACCCGACTGAGTATTAGCACAGCTTTCCATCCTCAGACAGATGGTCAGTCAGAGAGGGCTGTACAAGTTCTGGAGGATCCGATGAAAGCGTGTGCCCTTGATTTTATAAGCTCCTGGAATGATCAGTTGTCACAAATTGAAGTCGCCAATAGCGACAGTTGTCATTCGAGTATTGGGATAACAAGATATGAGACAGTGTATGGCTGTAGGGGTTGTTCCCCAACTTGGATAAGAAAAAGTGGGTGACAAACAAAATTAATTTTGACTTTGGATAATAAGTCTCTGAGGATGTTTTAGTTAAGTGAGAGATTAAGAATACCTCAGAGCAGATAGATAAGTATTGGAATTTACCCTTGGTGAATTAGTATGGTTGAAATAATTCTTGTCCTAAGAGAATAAGGGCATAGCGAATTTTTGGAAGAAAGTAAATTGAATTGTGCTGGATGGAATATTTTGAGAGATTAGACAAGTTGGAGATAAGACCTGTAGGTTGGTGTTATCACCTGAATTAATAGGCACCCACAATGTCTCAGCTTTTGATGCTTCGGGAATACTATTCGGATCCAGCAGAGGTGATAGGATATGAACTCCAAAAGTTCAGTTTAATAAAAATATAAGTGTATTGATAAGTCGATTCGGGCATTCAACCGGAAAGAGAAAGTATTGAGGTTTAAGATAATCTCCCTAATTAAAGTCTTTTGGTAGTAATACACTCCGGAGAAGGTCGCATAAGAACTTAAGAGTATGATATGATCGATGTACCCGGAGTTGTATAGTATATGGACTCATATGACATGGTTCTAATTTGGAGGACCAAATTCTTTAAGTGGGGGAGAGTTGTAAGACCCGAATTTAATTTAAAGTACGAAAATTAAATAAGAAAAGATGGGGGATGTATGAAGGAAGGTCGGGTTAAATTAATCCCGAACACGTGCAAGGGAAAAATGGTCAAAAGACCAAAGGTCGGTATAATTTCGATAAGGAAAATTAATTAAAAATATGGATTTGAGAAATCTTGGTCAATAAAGATGAAATAAATTAATTTTGGGTTAAATTGATCAAGATATTAATTTATGGAAATTAATCGGGATTTTTAGTTTGGAAAAATAATCCCGAAAATAATCGAAAAATATATCGAAAAGTCACCCGGGACAATATCCCGAAAATACGGAGAAATTATACCCGAAAGAGAGGTTAAAATATAATAAATAAATTAAATAAAATTAAATTGATAAATTTAGAATTTAATAATAATTTTAAGAGATATTTGGGTAATTTTAATGTATTTTAAGGAATAGTAAAATAATTAAAATTAATAAAAATAAAACAAAGAAAAAGAAGAAAAAGAGAACTGAAAAAAAAAGAGAAGAGGAGAGAGAAACTCGGGAAAAGACCCGAGAGAGAAACCGAGAGAAGACCCGCACCCCGTTCACCGCCGATTCTCGCACCACCGGCGTCCGACGACTTCAACGAAGCTGCCAAGAGGAAGAGGGGAGTCCGGCGAGCACGTGGGTACCGGATTCGCGCCGCCAGGTGGCCGGAGCAGGCCGATCGGAGCCGAGGAAGATCGTCGGAGAAACAAGCTGATTCCCGACGAACCACTGCGTCTGGGTTGAAACGGAGGGCACCGACGCACTCAGGGGAAGAAGCCGGTTCTTTTGAGACCGGTCACGGCCGGTGAGACCGCCGAAAACGTCGACGACGGTAAAAGGCTATAAACGGTGCCGTTTGGCTGGAAGGAAAGGAAAGGAAAGGGAAGGAAAAGGAAGGAAAAGGGAAAAGAAAAGAAAGGAAAAGGAAGGAAAAGGAAGGAAAAAGGGGAAAAAGGAAAGAAATTTACCGGGGACGACTCGAGGTTCGGGTAAGTTGACCGAGGGTCGAAATTGACCTACGGCTAAATTTCGAAAATTTAATTTAATATTATTTTAATGGAAAATAATTCGAATTTACCCAATTATGCAGCTTCACGACGGAGATCGAACAAGAGCCGATTGAGCTCTGATTCTCGTACCCCGCATCGTATCGGGTAAGTACAATTTAATTTCGGCAATTAGAGTTCTTTAAATACCGAGTTTTAATTATTTTACGGAATTATGGATTAATTTCGCGTAGGAAGGAATATTATTCGGAATTGCAATATAATTGCCGTAAGTGGTATACGGGCTATCCAATGAAATTGGAATGAAGCCCGATAATTATTAGAAAGCTATATAAGCTCGGTATACCCGAAGAAGGGAATTAATGAATATAAAAAGGGCTAAAATGGGCCGAGGCCCAATAAGGTAGATAAGGCCCAATAGCTTCAAGTTGATCAGTAAATGCAATATACTGATCGGGATAATTGAATTAACCTCGATTATGTGGTTATATGCAGTTACGTACATTGGTTGGCGCGCACTTGGGCCGAGAGGTTCGGTATCATCGAGACAAGAGTAGTCTGCGTGCGATTCCAGGTAAGGGAATTCTACGGACTGCTAGAGGTAAACTCTACGAAATTTTAAATTCATATGCAGTCTTTAAAATTTATCTGGAGGGTCTAGAGGTCTGTTGAGTTAATATATTTTGAAATGACAAAACAAGTTAATACAATAATGTTAAGATGGTATACAAACATGTTTAGAAGATATCAGGACCAGAACTTAGAGTTCTGCTGATGAGAGATCGATCTGAGGTGTGAGAGATCGATCTCCTGGGTTTATACTTTATGAGAGATCGATCTCATGATGGAAGAGATCGATCTGGCAAGCCTTAAAACGGTGTAAAGGGTTTAAGGTAAAAAGAGATCGATCTGGTAAGGAAGAGATCGATCTGCTCAAAGTCAGTGAGCTTAAGAGATCGATCTGGTGTATTAAGAGATCGATCCTGCCTCAAACAGAGAGGATAGGAGATCGATCTGCCTATTCGACAGATCGATCTGCCTCTGCCTATTCAAACTAACAGATCGATCTGGTAATATATGAGATCGATCTTCCTGTGTATTTATGCTTTGATCTTGCAGGATTCAAAACTAAGAGATCGATCTGGCCAAGATAGGAGATCGATCTGTCTGACCACTGGAGGTTCCCAACGGCTATTTTCTTCAAATCTCAACGGGAAAAACTGCATTTAATGCTCCAACTACCCAACCTTCAGTATATAACCAAGCATTGAAGACAAAGCAGATAGAGAGACTATCACTGCACATTCTCAATATTCTGAAGCTTTAATTCTTTCATTCCTTGTATCCCTATTGCTCATTAATTGAGATTTATTGTACAAGCTTAAGTACTACAAGCTGTGTTAGTCCTACCCACTGAAAAAGCCTTATTCTGTATTCATCCTCATCTTAAAAGAAAAGAGGATTGTTCCTCAGTGAGAGTTATTGTAAAAGGGTGAATACATTTTCTGTATTGCTAAGGGTAGAGAGGTTATTCCTTAACCTGTAAAAGGAACTTTGTAAACTCTATTGAAAGAGAGAAAGAAACCACTTGACAAGAAGGTCAAGGAGAGAGGACGTAGGCAAGAGTTGGCCGAACCTCTATAAGTCGCTGTGTTTGTTTCTCTTTCCCTCTCTTTGCATTAAATTGTTATATTGCACTGTTTTATTCATTATCATTTGTGATTAAATTGCGATTAATTTAAAATCTGCCATAATTGTTAGAAAACCGATTCACCCCCCCTCTCGGTAGAGCCAACAATTGGTATCAGAGCTAGGACTCTTTAATCACGTAGGAACAACTTCCTAAGAGTAGAAACGATCTAATGGCTCTTAACAATGTTGCAACTAGTTTGATAGGAGAGGGGCACTCCACGGTTAGACCTCCCATGTTCAATGGTGAACATTATTCATATTGGAGGACTAGGATGATGCTATTTATTCAAGCAAATGACTATGAAGTATGGAGAATTATAGTTAAGGGACCTCAAATCCCTATAAAGAAAATAGAGGGAAGAGATATTCCCAAAGAAGAAGATGAATGGGATTCTAATGACATTAAATGTGCACAGCTAAATGCTAAAGCTATGCACACATTATTTTGTGCTTTAGGTCCTAATGAATATAATAGAGTCTCCGGGTGTGATAATGCCAAGCAAATATGGGATAAATTGGCAATAACTCATGAGGGTACAACCCAAGTGAAGGAGACAAAAGTAGGTATGCTCACACATGATTATGAGCTCTTTAGGATGAAGGAAGAAGAATCCATTAGTGATATGTTCACTAGGTTTACCGATATAATTAATGGATTAAAATCTTTAGGAAAAATATATTCTAATATTGAAATGGTAAAGAAAATTTTAAATAGCTTACCTAAGTCATGGGAAGCTAAGGTAACAGCAATAGAGGAATCTAAGGATCCACACACATTGTCCTTAGATGAATTAATAGGTTCCTTGCTAACTTATGAGATGAAGCTTAAAAGAAATGAAGAGCCACCCAAGAAAGTGGGTGTTGCTCTAAAATCCACTGCTGAAAAGGAAATTAAAAATGAGAGTGGCAGTGAGGAGGATATTGAGATGGCAATGTTTGCCAAAAGATTTAATAAATTCATGAGGATGAGAGCTGGTAATAGCAATAGGAGAAACAATAGGAGAGAACAAGAGGAAGTAGGTAGAAAAGACTCTATTGTGTGTTATGAGTGTAAAAAACCTGGACACATAAAATTTAACTGCCCTCTTCTCAAAAGATCTAATGATAGGTTTCATAAAAAGAAGGCAATGGTCGCAACATGGAGTGACAGTGACTGCTCCGATGATGAATCAAATGAGGACATTGCCAACCTATGCTTCATGGCTATTGATGATGATGAAAAGGTAACTTCTAATATCAATGAATACTCTTTTGATGAACTGCAAGATGCATTTGATGATTTAGCATTAGAGTATTAATCTATGAGCATGAAGTATAAAAAGTTAATATCGAAATTAAAAAGGGAAAATGAGATAATGTTAAAAGATAAATTGGAATGTGAGGAGAAACTAGAGACTGCTAATCTAGAAATTGGTAATCTTAAAGAGAAAAATAGCAATTTACATAACTCCTTTAATAGATTTCACATGGGGCAACAAAAGCTAGATAGCATGTTAGAAACCCAAAGGGCATTTTTTGACAAAAATGGCTTAGGGTATAATGCACAAAGTAGGGAGACCCATCTTAAAAGTTTCATTGCTAGAAAGAGCATGAATAAACCTGCAATTACTTGTTCATATTGTAATAAGAAGGGACATAAGTCACATTATTGCACTATAAAGATGAGGAATCTTAAAGGAAAAATTATAAAAAGGATATGGATTCCAAAAGAGGTAATTCATTCCAAAGACTGCAATGCATTAGCAAAATGGATCCCAATGGGATCAAGAATTTCATTTACTAACCTCCAAGGACCCAAGAGAATTTGGGTACCTAAGACTTGAGTGTGTTTATTTTTTGTGTTATAGGTGATTGAGCATAGTCACAAAGCTAAAACAAAAGAAGCTTGGTACTTAGATAGTGGATGCTCAAGGCACATGACGGGTGATAAAAGCCATTTCAATTCCTTCAAATCGAAAATTGGTGGAGAAGTCACTTTTGGGGACAACTCCAAAGGCCAAGTGGAAGGGAGTGGCTCAATAGGTAATGATCATTTCTCTTTAGAAAAAGTATTACTTGTTAGGGGTCTAAAGCATAACTTGCTAAGCATTAGTCAACTTTGTGACAAAGGTTACAAAGTAATTTTTGATTGCATGAAATGTAATGTTATAGATCCTAAGTCAAATAAAATTCTTCTTCTAGGTCATAGGCAAGGTAACATATATATAGTCTACCTTAATGAACTCAAAAACGAAAACATATGCTTAATGGTAGATAACAAAAAGGAATCTTGGTTATGGCATAGGAGACTAGGTCATGCTAGCATGCATGTGCTATCCAAATTAGCAAGAAAGGATCTAGTCATAGGCTTACCCAAACTACCCTTTAATCATGAAGAAATATGTGAAGCTTGTGTTAAAGGAAAACACAAAAGAACAACTTTTAAGCCTAAGAATAGTGTATCCACCACTAGTCCTCTTCAATTACTGCATTTAGACTTATTTGGACCAACTAGAACCACTAGCCTAGGTGGGAAACACTATGGTTTTGTAATAGTTGATGATTACACTAGGTACACTTGGGTGTTCTTTTTGAGAGTAAAAAATGAAGCCTTAGAGAAATTCATAACTTACTCAAAGGTGACTCAAAATGAAAAAGGTTATACAATAACAAGCATTAGAAGTGATCATGGCAAAGAATTTGAAAATATAGGATTTGATGAGTATTGCAATGATCAAGGAATTAGCCATAATTTTTCAGCCCCTAGAACACCGCAACAAAATGGTGTAGTTGAGAGAAGAAATAGAACTTTGGAAGAGATGGCTATGACCATGTTATGTGAAAATAACTTGCCAAAGTACCTTTGGGTTGAAGCTATAAACACATCATGTTATATAATTAATAGAGCTATGATAAGACCCATGCTAAAGAAAACTCCTTATGAGCTCTACAAAGGTAAGAAGCCTAATATTAGTTACTTCCATCCTTTTGGCTGCAAATGCTTTGTTCTAAATAATGGAAAAGATAATTTAGGAAAATTTGATGCCAAAAGTGATGAGGGAATATTTCTAGGATATTCATTGAATTCAAAGGCTTATAGAATTTATAACAAAAGAACATTGATGGTTGAAGAATCTATTCATGTTGTATTTGATGAATCAAATAATATATCTAAAGATTCAACCAACAATGATGAAAATGTTGAGATATTTGATGAAGGCTTAGAAGATGACTTTCTAGAAAAGCTTGATTTGAATAAAGAAGATGAAGAAGAAATAGAAGTTCTAGAAAGAGAACCTAGAGCACCAAGAGAGTTAGGATATGTAAAAGATTGTGAAATAGTAGGAGATCCAACTCTTGGAGTTAGAACTAGGTCATCCTTAAGGAATATGTGTCAATATATAGCCTTTGTATCTCAAATAGAGCCTAGGAATGTCAATGAAGCCTTAGAGGATAATAATTGGTTCCTAGCAATGCAAGAAGAGTTAAATCAATTTGAGAGAAGCAAAGTATGGAAACTAGTTCCAAGGCCTAGTGATCACTCTATAATTGGAACTAAATGGATATTCAAGAACAAAATGGATGAAAATAGTGTGATCATAAGGAATAAGGCTAGGCTAGTTGCTCAAGGCTATAGACAAGAGGAAGGCATAGACTATGATGAAACATATGCACCGGTAGCTAGATTAGAGGCAATAAGAATGTTACTTGCCTTTGCATGTTATAAAGATTTCAAGTTATATCAAATGGATGTAAAGAGTGCATTCTTGAATGGTTTCATTAATGAAGAAGTCTATGTAGAGCAACCTCCCGGATTTGAAAATCATGAATTTCCTGAACATGTTTTCAAATTGTCTAAGGCACTTTATGGGTTAAAACAAGCCCCTAGAGCTTGGTATGAAAGGTTGTCAAAGTTCTTAATAGAAAAAGGGTTCTCAAGAGGAAAGGTAGACACCACATTATTCATAAAAAATAAAAATAAGGACTTACTAGTTGTACAAGTATATGTAGATGATATTATTTTTGGTTCAACTAATGAGTCTTTATGCCAAGAATTTGCTAAGATCATGCAAGGAGAATTTGAGATGAGCATGATGGGAGAACTCACATTCTTCTTGGGACTTCAAGTGAAGCAAACAAAGGATGGAACATTCATCAATCAAGCAAAGTACACCAAGGACTTGCTCAAGAGATTTGGGATGGACAATTGCAAACCTCAAACCACTCCAATGGGCACCAACATCAAGCTTGACAAAGATGAAAGTGGTAAGTGTGTAGACACTAAACTCTATAGGTCTATGATTGGTTCTTTGCTTTATTTAACTGCTAGTAGACCAGATATATTGTTTAGTGTGTGCCTTTGTGCTAGATTTCAATCATCCCCTAGGGAATCACATCTATTGGCAACTAAGAGAATCTTTAGATACCTCAAAGATACTCCCTCACTAGGACTTTGGTATCCCAAAGACTCCACTTTTGCCCTTCATGCATTTTCAGATGCTGATTTTGGAGGATGCAAAATAGATAGGAAAAGTACTTCAGGTACTTGCCAATTCTTAGGAAATAGGTTAATTTCTTGGTTCTCCAAGAAGCAAAACAGTGTAGCTCAGTCCACAACTAAAGCTGAGTATATAGCAGCTGGTAGTTGTAGTGCTCAAGTGTTGTGGATTAAACAACAAATGAGAGATTATGGTATTGACATGAAGCAAGTCTCAATTAAATGTGATAATACCAGTGCCATTAATCTGTCTAAGAATCCTATTCAACACTCCAGAACCAAGCACATAGAAATTAGACATCACTTCCTTAGAGACCATGTACAAAAAGGGGATATAATCTTAGAGTATATTGATACTACACATCAAATAGCTGATGTATTCACCAAACCCCTTGATAGAGATAGGTTCTGTATCCTTAGAGGTGAATTAGGACTCATGAATATGCCTTAGGACTTTCATGTTGTAAAAATCTTGATTTCAAGTTGATTTTTAAAGAGTTTTTGCAAAAATTTTCTGGCAAAGAGGATGAGAGATCGATCCCCTTGTGATATAGATCGATCTCCATGCTTCTATCAAGCCTAAATCGTCAAGGTTAATCTAAGAAGATCGATCTTCTAACCATAAGATCGATCTCCTTACGTCTCTGTCTAAAGGCAGATCGATCTGTCCACACGACAGATCGATCTCATCAAGCTTCCGCATTATACAGATCGATCTATGCATGTACCAGATCGATCTCCTTAAGCCTCTGTTTGCGACCAGATCGATCTGTCCCTACGACAGATCGATCTCTCTTCGCTTCTGGGAGTACCAGATCGATCTGACGCCTCGACAGATCGATCTCCTATGCCTTGGAGTATAAATAGCCGTGAAAAATTCCCAAATCTCCCAAAACCTAAAATTCAAATTCTCCAATTCCCTCGCATCCTCTTCTTCAATTCCTCCTCCGATCGATCCTCGTACGGTCTCCCTTGCGTCTCGGTGTCAAATTCCGGTATAGTAACCTACATCTCTCACTGATTTCATCAAAATCCTTCTTCGCTTTGTGTTTGTTTTGCGTCTAGGGCAAAACTAGGTACTGTTTCATTGCCTTTCTTTTTGTTGAATTTAGTTATCAAATCTTTAAGGTCTAGAATAATGCCTAGGCTTAAGAGAGCAGGAACCAAACCACCTATACCCAATGTAGAGGCAGGTTCTTCATCCCAACCCACTCCACCTCCTATCGCTTCCTTCAATCGGTGTTTTAAAACACCAGCAAAAAGAAAGCGGTATGAGGAATACTTTTCAACTATGCCAATCAAGCATTGGCGCACCATTGATTTTTCCTTCCTCAATCACATAGACTTTCCATACCTATCAAAATTTGAGGAATTTGGTTGGGTGAAATTCTTGAGAATCAACACTCCTGTCCCTCCAAATCTCGTTCGCGCATTCTTTTCAAATGTCGAACTCGTTTATGACCCCGATGACACCTGCAAAATCCTTGCCTTCAGAACCTTCGTCATGGGTCAATCAATTCTAATTGATTCTGAAGTTATAGCCAAAGTATTTGATATACGAGATGAAGGTTTAACTAATGAGGATGAGGAAGTCCCCTTTGCGTTTGAACTCCCCGGGGACAAGGCGAGTAACCTTCCAATGCACCTTCGGTTACTCCACCTCATAATCTCCTGGAATCTCCGCCCTTACGGTACCCGTCACTCAACCGTCAGGCGTCTAGATCGGTTTTGGCTCCATCACATTCACACCACTAGCCAAAAACCAAACCTCCCTCACTTTATATACGAGGATTGGCTGAAGATTGTGCGTGGCCAAGCTACCACAATAGTTTTTCCACAACCAGTGGCTTATCTTCTCCGTCGCCTTGGCATCGACTGCAGCGGCGAAACTGGCGAACTTCCATCTCCTAAAAGCGAGCTTAACATTGGGACCCTACATCATATGGGGTACTACAAAGATTTTCGGGGAGAGTGGACGAAAAAGCAAGAACAGCAACCTGCTGAGGCTGAAGATGACCACACCGCTGAACCAGCACACCCACCTGCAGCACCCGCTCCAGAACCGTCGTCCTCCACGGCTGCGCCAACTGCACAAACCTCGTCTCCTGCTGACTTGGAGCTGATCGTGAAGATGATAAGCGACCTCAGTCAGAGAATCGATGAAGGACATACCACTCAGCAGCGTATGTTTGCCGAATTAACTCAACGAGTGGATAGGATTCAAGACACTCAAAAGGCGATGTTCGATAAATTTCAAGAAACTCAAGCGGCGATGTTCGATGAACTTCAAGTAACCCGCACGCATGTTGAGGAACTTTTGGATCGTGATCCTCCCTCACATTAGGCATTAGGCGTTTTAATTGAGTGTAGTTACAACATTATTAAGCTACTTGATGTTTTCTGTGAAAAATTTGCTTGAATGAAATGTGATTTGATTGAATATTGGATGTGTTAATGCAAATATTGATTTTGAAATGCCATAAGTCTTCGATCTTTTGTGACTGATATGACAAAAAGGGGGAGAAGAAACATGTGTTAAATGTTTAAAAGGAGTTATAGGATGATTTAATTGAGGGGGAGTTATAGGATGATTTAATTGAGGGGGAGTTAAGAGCTAGAGCTAACTAAGGGGGAGTTAAGATTTAACTAAGGATGAGTTAAATCTTTAACAAAGTCAAAAGCTCACAAAAAGGGAATTTTGCAAATTCACTAAACATGTTTATTGGATGAGTTTTGTCATATCAAAAAGGGGGAGATTGTTGAGTTAATATATTTTGAAATGACAAAACAAGTTAATACAATAATGTTAAGATGGTATACAAACATGTTTAGAAGATATCAGGACCAGAACTTAGAGTTCTGCTGATGAGAGATCGATCTGAGGTGTGAGAGATCGATCTCCTGGGTTTATACTTTATGAGAGATCGATCTCATGATGGAAGAGATCGATCTGGCAAGCCTTAAAATGGTGTAAAGGGTTTAAGGTAAAAAGAGATCGATCTGGTAAGGAAGAGATCGATCTGCTCAAAGTCAGTGAGCTTAAGAGATCGATCTGGTGTATTAAGAGATCGATCCTGCCTCAAACAGAGAGGATAGGAGATCGATCTGCCTATTCGACAGATCGATCTGCCTCTGCCTATTCAAACTAACAGATCGATCTGGTAATATATGAGATCGATCTTCCTGTGTATTTATGCTTTGATCTTGCAGGATTCAAAACTAAGAGATCGATCTGGCCAAGATAGGAGATCGATCTGTCTGACCACTGGAGGTTCCCAACGGCTATTTTCTTCAAATCTCAACGGGAAAAACTGCATTTAATGCTCCAACTACCCAACCTTCAGTATATAACCAAGCATTGAAGACAAAGCAGATAGAGAGACTATCACTGCACATTCTCAATATTCTGAAGCTTTAATTCTTTCATTCCTTGTATCCCTATTGCTCATTAATTGAGATTTATTGTACAAGCTTAAGTACTACAAGCTGTGTTAGTCCTACCCACTGAAAAAGCCTTATTCTGTATTCATCCTCATCTTAAAAGAAAAGAGGATTGTTCCTCAGTGAGAGTTATTGTAAAAGGGTGAATACATTTTCTGTATTGCTAAGGGTAGAGAGGTTATTCCTTAACCTGTAAAAGGAACTTTGTAAACTCTATTGAAAGAGAGAAAGAAACCACTTGACAAGAAGGTCAAGGAGAGAGGACGTAGGCAAGAGTTGGCCGAACCTCTATAAGTCGCTGTGTTTGTTTCTCTTTCCCTCTCTTTGCATTAAATTGTTATATTGCACTGTTTTATTCATTATCATTTGTGATTAAATTGCGATTAATTTAAAATCTGCCATAATTGTTAGAAAACCGATTCACCCCCCCTCTCGGTAGAGCCAACAAGGTCGAAGAATAATTTTAGTGCCCCGTATGGGCAAAATTACTAAAATACCCTTGTTAAGGGTAAAATCTAAAAATTTAGGAAAAATTGGGAGGAGCAAGAACAAAAAGGTTCCTGCTCGTTCTGGAGGTATTTCAACATCATGCATGAGTAGGCTGGCTCACTTTTAAAGAAAAATGCATAGCATTGCATATCTTAAACGATGTGATTTCTGTAAAAATTGTTTGGAGATAACTGAGCCGCCTACGTGTTTTTATTTACATGTGACGTGCTAGAGCTCAGCTCGCACGATGTTTGATTTGTGTGATGCATGCATTAGTGCTGGAGCGAGAGCTCGCACTAGAGTTTATATGCATAGGTGCTAGAGTATAACTCGCACCAGATTTCATATGCTTTTTCGTGACACGGTGCTAGAGTCTAACTCGCACCAGATTTTACATGATTTTCATGACAGGGTGCTGGAGTATAATTCGCACCATATTTTTATACACGATTTTCATGACAGAGTGCTTGAGCTTAGCTCGCACTAGTTTTATTTGATTTACTGACAGTGTTAGAGCACCGCTCGCACTACTTTTCAGAGATCATACGATAAGCCGTGCTTGGAGCATCGGGTAGACTATGTGTCACCGATTAAATTGGCCCTCACGTGCGTTTTGAGACATGGCATGAGTATAGAGATATTATATAGGTTCACGGAGTACGATGTACCGTGCAAGTAGCATGGAGTACGATGTACCGTGTGGTATCTTCGTGATACGTTGAACTTGTTGACGTTGTTGGACCACCCGTTGTTAGACCACCATCGTTGTGCGTGGGCCCAAGAGGGGTGACCATGGCCGATGGCAGGGGTTGGCCGGGCAGGGGTTGGCCGTCACAATAAAACGCATCTTCGGATGCATGAGATCGGATAAGACCGACAAGATGGAGTGACCCACCTCCCGGGCGGTTCCCGATCATGGTGAGAACCCGCACACTAGGATCCGTGTAGCTGAGGAACTCCCGAGGACAGATATGGCCATAGTCCTGGTTATTGCCGTTATACAGATATTGCCTCGTCTCGCATGTCGACGATTTCGATGATTTAAACTGGGTTTTTAATTAAATGTGCATGATGGTTATTTTCATGCTTTTCAAACCCATGTGTGAATGTAATCCATTTTCATGGTTTTGTGTGAGCCAGGATCACCCGAAGGAGGGGTCGAGTCCTGACTTTATTGTGAAAATTTTAATTGAGAAATAAATGATTTGTAATAATTGCATGTTGATTTTCCGTGCAAATGTGTTTTACATAACATCATAACGCATATCATTGTTTTAAAATGTGTGGAGAAAGGGTGGTTTATGCATGGCACCACGTTCATGTAGGTAGTATGGTTACCTACTTGTTCGTAGGATTGCCTTACTGAGCTTGATGTGCTCACCCCTTTCATTTTCTCCCACAGATAATCTCCAGCTGAAGTTGCGACGACTCAGTACTGCATTCTGGATATCCGCTGCTGCCCATCAACATAAGGTATATACACTTGTACATATTGTATCTACATAAGTATAGCACAGTAACATGTTTGTAAGTAACTTTAGGGGATGTATAAATAATGTAACAATTATAAATGACTGGAGAATAAATAAGTTAGATGGTAATGGTATGGTGGGACTGGTATTGACGCACAGCCCAATTATTAGTGGAGTGTGGTCACGATCAGAAGACAGGTAAGAATTTAAGTAAGAAAATAACAAAACGCGAAAAATTAACTCTGATTTTTGGGTAGTTTGGGTTGTGACATATCATGCGTTGGTTAGGTACAGAATGTAAAATGAGGTATCAGGCAATTAATGATGAATTACAAAGTGAAAATCTGCAGAAAACTGCAGTAATAGGGGTACAGGGGAGGAGCAGATCGATCTCCCATGAAGGAGAGATTGATCCCTTCTCACAAAATGTCAGGAATCGGTCCAATTGAACAAAGCAGTTTGATCTCATGGGAAAGCAGATTGATCTCCTTAAGTCTAGGCTTGGAAGAGATTGATCTCCCTTAAGCAACAAATCGATCTCCCTTTTACAAAATAGATCGATCTCGTTAAGAATTTTGAGGAGAAGATTGATCTCCTACAAGAGGCAAATCGATCTCCAAGAAGAATTTTGCTTGCAACATATCAATCTCACCATGAAGAGCAGATCGATTTGGTAGTAGTTACGTTAGGTGAAAGGATTACCAAACCATGCAGAGATCGATCTCCACAAGGGACCAGATCGATCTCATGTCTCTGTATCTATAAAAAGAGCACGAGATTGAGCTGAAAATCAGATTTTTCTTCCTACCAAACCCGCACCTATCCATTTCCCTCAAACAACTAAGCTTTCTCACTCTAAATATCACTACATTCCAGCAAGATTTGGAAGAAGCTCAAGAAGGGAAAGTTGTTTCTTGAAGTAAGGAGAACAACATAGCCAAAAATCACACATTGGTTTGATCAAAAGGAGGAGAATAGACACCCACAAGTTTGGCTAAGGAAAAAACTAAGCTAGGTAAGTTCCTCAACCCTTAAGCTTTAAATGTGAGTTTCTAGACACCTTATGGATTGAATGGTATGTGACATATAGGTAGAAATGATGATTGTAGTGGTGAGTGAGTAATAGTAAGAGGGAATTCATTAAGAAATACTTATGGAGAAGTGATTGAAAACTTAAGGCAAGATATAGTGATACTAGTGGAAAAGGTAAAATAAGATAAAAGGCTTGAGAAATATGAATAGGTAAATAAATGACAAATGTGAATGTTTGGGTGAAGGAAAGGAAAATAACTTAATGATTTACATGTGTAGATCGGAATACGTCAAAATCGATTAACCCGGATCACGAACGGAGCAAACGAGATGAAGGAGAATACAAGCGCGATTTGAGGTAAGGGATTGTATGTTAGCGATAAAGATATTTGTACGTGTTTTACTGCGATTTTAGTAGTTATGACGTTAGAAATATTATGCTTAGCTATTGAGTCTTAAGTGAATTGAAATGTACTATGGTATGAATTGTGAAAATGGGATGTGGGAAGGAAAACAGCCTGACATGCATGTTTTTAATGCTTTTATAACTATATGTTGTTTTTGTGACTAAGAAATTATGATGGATAGGTTGGCTAGTTTTACATGTTTAGCATGGAATGACATGTTATGATAATAAACATGATTTGAGTTTTAAAATAGAGAAATAGTCATCTATCAGATTTGAGATGTGAAATGGTGATAGAGTCTTAACTCACACCTGCTTTATTGATTTGACTATGCTGGAGTTTTACTTGCATATGTTTTCATGAATTTGATAAACCGTGCTGGAGCGTACCTCGCGCATGGTTTTACGATGATGATTTTGTGCTGGAGTTTAGCTCGCACAAGTTTTTATGGTTTTATGATGATGATGATGTGCTGAAGCCTTGTGATGACTGTGTGTTATGCTGATTCTGCTCGCCTGGTATATGAGACATGGTTAAAGATGATGAGTCCATCGGTGTAGAGTAGATGGATTGGGTCCACAGGCGTACGTTGAACCGTGTAGTTATCCGTGGAATACTATGTACCGTGCTAGGTGCACGTGGGTACGAGTATCACATAGATGACACATGGCATACATTGTGCCGTGAGTATATGTGATATGATGAGGAAGGTGATGATGATGACTGAGATGAGCCGAAGGGTAGGACTGACCCATCCCGCTTCAGGCAAGTGATGCCTTGTGCACACCTGATCAGTGAGGCCTGAGATCACTGACTATGGCTATATGTCGTGGATATTTGTTTGCCTAGAATTCCATACTTGTCTCAGAGATAAGAGAAAATTTGAGAAACCCATAAAAGAAAGAAATTTGATGAAAAGAAATGATTTTGTAAAAAGGAAAGATATATTGTGATTTGATAAATATCCCAATTTGAATGCTTGTGCTGTGATAGCACTGTGTTTATGTTACATTTCTTAAACAGAATTATTGAGCATTGGTTTTATGAAAATGCCTATGAGAGAAAAATGTTTAAATGCATTCTCCATTGATAAACTTCATTTATAATGAATGTTGTTTTATTTATCATGTATGGGCTATATAGATAGTGCAGTATCTACCTGTTAGCATCTTTTTCCTTATTGAGCTGTGGTTTGCTCATCCTACTATTTTTCTCCCTCCAAATACTGAGAAGTAGAGCAATGCGGTGGTCTCTAGACTGGTTTGTGTTGGTCAGCTCCCACCAGTTGCGAAGGTATAAGGAATGTATACACATAAGCATTTTGTATCTATCATTTTGTATCGCACAGTCATACATTGATAATGAGAAAATTGTATGGGGATGTTATGTAATGATATTATATTTATACAATCAATCTTGTATATCTACACACATGCCTGGGAGTGTGTGTCTTAAAGTTTTAAATATTTTCATTATAAATGTATGGAATTAATAATTGCATCGGCTCACGGCCCAACCGTATGTGGAATATGTATGGATGAAAGGCACCCAGAGTCGGGGTGTGACATTAAAGGAACCTTACAAAGAATCGAGAAAGAGAACCAAGAAAATCCTATTGAATCAAACACCACGAAAGAAGCTATAGATGCCAGAGCTCTTCGAGATTATGCAATGCTTTCGGTGAATGGATTTAAAATGAGCATAAAAAATAAGGTATTTAAGCAAATAACTTCGAGATCAAACTGGCTATCAACCAAATGATCTAAACAATTAATGATGATCCTAATGCTCATTTGGAAAGCTTTTTTGCATCTTTGCTCTACTTTTATAAATTGGTGTTTCTAATGATGCGGTAAGACTGAGATTATTTCCTTTTTCTCTCAAAGATAAAGCAATGGATTGGTTGAATTCATTAGCATCATGCTCAATCACAACATGGGAAGACTCAATCAAGAAGTTCTTAGCAAAGTTCTTCCCTTCAGCCAAAACAACAAAGATAAGAAACCACATCACCATGTTTGTGCAATTTGACTAAGAATCACTTTATGAATCATGGAAAAGGTACAAATAGCTATTAAGAAGGTGTTTTCATCATGAGATCCCAAATTGGTTGCAGGTGCAAATCTTCTATAATGGGTTAAGAGGTTAAACAAGAACAACTATAGACACAGCTGCAGGTGAAGCTTTGATAAGCAAGTCTATTGATGATGCTTGCAACCTGATAGAAGATATGGCTGCTAATAGTTTTCAGTGGTCAACTAAAAGACTGACAGTAAAGAAGATAGGAGATATGTATGAATTAGATGCACTCACAATCCTTACCTTGTAAATATCAACCTAGACCAAAAAGGTTGATTCTCTTGGAGCCAATAACAAACTAATCCAATCCATTCCAGACAAAGCCCTTTTGTAAACTATGATAATTGTAGGGGTATTCACTCTAGTGATAGGTGTCTAATTAGAATTGAACAAGTCCATTTTGTAGCCAACTAAAATAGGCCACAAAGAACCCATACTCAAACACCTATAACCCTAGCTGTAGAAACCACCCCAACTTTCCTAGAATAACAACCAAGGACAACCACTAAACCAAAGGCACCCATATCCACCTAGCTTTCCTAATCAACCACCACCTCCACCTCTGTATCATCTTCTTCCACTTGAGAATAAGCCTTCTTTAGAAGAGATATTCTCTAATATCTTATAAAACTAAGCCACATAAATAAAAAAACCTTGAAGACTAAGTTGGCCAAATTCCAAATGCCCTTAACAATACCCTCAAGGCACTTTACCAAGCAAGCACTGAACCAAATCTAAAGAGGCCTAGAAAAGAGCAATGTAATGCCATCAATAATGATAACGGTAAAGAGTTGAAGTAAGATATGGTTAATCCAGTATTAGTGGAGAAATCAAAGGAAGTGAAGGAAGGTAAAAAGTTAGAGAGTTCAATGGAAGCTAACTCAAGCAAATCTAATCCACACAAACCACTTTTCTAATTTCTTCAAAGATTTCAAAAACCAAGTTTAGAGGAAAAGTCTGTCAAAACAGAGACAGTTGCACTTACTGAGAAATGCAGTGCCTAATTGAGAGGAAGAACATACTCAAGATAAGAGATCTTGAAGGCTTCACATTCCATGCAACATTGGAAATAGACTCTTTAAGAAAGCTTTGTATGATTATGAAGCTGTGTCAGCGTGATGCCTTATTCAGTATATGAAAGATTATGATTAGGAGAAATAAAGCTAATAAGTATGAACCTTTAAATAGTTGATAGATCGGTCAAGCATCCAAAGGGAATTATAGAAAATGTTTTAGTCAAAGTTGATAAATTTTTAATTCCAGTAGACTTCTTCATTTTTGACATTAAAGAAGAGAAAGATATGCCTATCTTCTTGAGTAGACCATTCTTAGCCACTGGAGAGCTCTAATTGAAAAGTTGAACTCATGATGAGAATCCAAAGTGGAGAGATCAAATTCAAGGTGTGCCTAAAGCTAGATACTGATGGTGACCCAAATGAGTCTACAGAGGATTTGTTTACTGAGAAGGATGTCAACAAGTTGTTCTTACGAGATTATTCAACCAAATTCATAAAGGCATCGTTTGAGAATGTTGAAAATGAGGGAATTATATATCACGCAAAGCTTTTGTGAAAGATTTTGCTAATCTTATTGCATAAAGGCATCGTTTGAGAATGTTGAAAATGAGGGAATTATATATCACGCAACCCTATTGATAAAATTTTGAAGGAGCAAATCAAGTTGATGACTTTAACTATAGCGCTGCTTGGGAGGGAACCCAAGTTTAATTTATTTCTTTTGAGTTTTTATTTTATGTTTTTCCCTTTTTTGTTCATTTTATTTTGCCAATAATTATTTTGTTTTTCTTTGTATGTAGGAATAAAGTGATTGGAGAATAAGCAATGGAAGGAAGCTTGAATGATAAGGGAGTATCTCCTTTTTCTTTATGATTTTCATTTGCACACATTGAGGACTATGTGCAGTTCAAGTTGGAGGGAGAGGATTTTTTTTTTTAATTGAGCAAAATAGCAAAATTTTTACTTTTTTTCTTTTTGTGGAAATTTTCGCAAACAAACTGAGCTTTGAAAAGTTTTCACCTTGAGGTAATTATGTGCTTGCTTGATAATTCCCTAATTAACTCTTGATTGAAAATGTTATAGCAGTATGAAAGTCATGCATGTTGTGCAGAGTATGTGAATGAGTTCTTAAGTTAGTTATATTTTTTGTTGAGATATTTCCAAATTTGAATGCACAATGTTTTTATCATTGAATGTATGTTTATCTAGAGAAGATTTATGTGAATAGTAATGAATATTAGTCTTTAAATTTTGTTATTTTCTAAAATTTGCTCTATCATCTCTCGAGGCAAAATCCTAGAACACACTTAGCTAAAAAAAAAGTGATTTAGGCCATCTTTAAACCGTTTGAGTTTTTTAAGACTACCATGATATATATCTTTATCCTTAGTCACCAATTTGAACCTAAATAGACATTCTTTCTTGTTTAACCTACATGATTTACTAGCTTAGCCTATATTAAAAAAAAATTCTTATCTCATACCCCATGATAAGCATATGGATTATGTAAAGATGTATTTAGAGCTATGCATATATGGAAGAAGGGAAGATCAAAAAAAAAAACAAAAGATAAAAATAAAATAAAGGTGTACAAAAAGAAGAAAGAAGAAATCAAGTTTTGAGAAAATTATTTGAGAGCTCTTGAAAAAATAAAAGTTTAAGAAAAATAATGCATGACAGGGGTTGAGCCTGAAAATCCTTTTATCTTAAATTTACTCTAGCCATACATTACAAGCTTATAAAGTTCTATTGATCTTTTGGCTATATGTGTCCACATTAGTGGAGAAAAGATGAGAAAAGAAAGCCTACGGAAGTTAACTATTCTTTGAGATCATTTGTGATATTCATATTCGTATAAATTTATCTAGATTGCATGCACTGAAATGAAGAAACATCTCTCACACACACAGAAAAATTCAATTGAGATGATACTTTGTCTTTGAATAAATTTGTGAATTTAGTCAGTGTTTGTAAAATTTCATGGAGTTGTAATAAATACACAATCTTTGAGGAAATTAAAGGGAAATCATTCATGCAAGTATACTTAGTCTTTAAGTACCTTTCTATTTGTATTTTAATTCTGATTGAGAACAAGCAAAAACTCAAGTTGAGAGTATGATAATTTTAATATATATAGAATTATCATGATGATTAATCGGATGATTCTGCTTAGAATTTGAATATTTATATGAATTTTCCTAACTATTTAATTCATTTCTTCATGTGTAGGTGTTTACAAAAAAAAGAAATTGGTCAAAACACAAAAATCAAAATGGGAGTGAACTAAATTGGATCAATATGCAATGGATAAAAACATTGGAGATAAATCCAAGCAAGAG
Organism: Firmiana major; assembly: GCA_033439115.1. Taxonomy (NCBI): domain Eukaryota; kingdom Viridiplantae; phylum Streptophyta; class Magnoliopsida; order Malvales; family Malvaceae; genus Firmiana; species Firmiana major. The sequence goes on from CM065912.1 coordinate 9,072,929, forward strand.
AGATTAGCCTGGGAAGATTTCTTTGCAGATGAAGATAAAGTCACAATCAAGCATTATCAACCAAGATTTTAATCTAATCTCAGCACATTCAGACTCTATAAATGCCAAGTTTCAGCAACATGGAAGAGCATCCAATCCCACAAGGGGATATAGAAGTAGTAGCTCTAGTTTTGTTTTTCAAGTTTTTGTTTTCAATCTTTTTTCTTAGTTTTCATAATTTTCTTTTTTCAGTTTCATATTCAGAAGAAATTCTATTATTTTTAAACCTTCAAAGAAATAAAGTTCTCTTTTCATTATAACCCCTTATTAGATTTTTCATTTTCTTTGCTAGTTTATTACCTTTTAAATTTTAATTTTTTTAATTTTTTATTTTTTATTTTTTAAATTACACATTAAACTTTCAATTGTTTAATTAAAATTAGAATGTTCAATTTTAGTATTTAGCAAAATAATTTACACACTCAATCATCATGAGATTGACATTTTTTTCACCATTATATTGCTTGTTACGACCCATGCACTAATGGTACTCATTGTAAAATTGACAAGAGTTAGCGTCTACATGCATGGATAATGATCTCGAGCAAATTGCTAGCCCTTCCATTGACGCTTCTGAAAAAGAAGGCTTGAAGCAAAATTCAAATAGTATTTTGGACCAAGATCCTTGTAGTGTTATTACTCCCAGTAGTGTTGAAGTGGTTGCTAATATAGGAGAAGGGAATGGTGTCATTGACGACAGAGATATTCGTTATGATATATCTGACAACTGCGTTGAGTCAACCGAATTGCCCAATGAAGAATGTACGTTAAAGGGTGTGGGTAGTGACTACACAGGAAATAGGCTAGTGCAGGCTGATTTGATTGGGCCCATGGGTTCGGTGCATGTTTCTTCTGGTAGTGATAATTAGAGTATCAAGAATCATGCGGGGGATGGATTTGAGGCACTAAAATTATGTAAACTAAAACATGGTAAAATTTTTGGTGTCCATAAGTTCAAATTCTCTGGTGAGGTGGATGCATGGCGTCTAGGAAAGGTAGAAAGACGATTAAAAAGCTGAATAGGAATAAGTCGAATAAAAGAGGCTTAAAAAGAGATAAAGCTGCAAATGAATCCCTATCCGATGAAGATTTCATTGACAGAATGGCTCGAAAAACTTGGGAAGGTGGCAAGCTTATGGGATTCAAAACTAACAGCAATGACGAGCAAATTTTTGAGTGTTAGCTTAAAGCTGGGATCAGTTCTAGTTAGGCTCTCTTTTTGGCCTTCTTTTTTTTTTCTTGATTTAAATTGAGAATTCTTTGTTGGAGTATCAGGGGTTTGGGGATCTCAACGTAATCTTGATTTCTGAAATAGCTTTAGTCTCATCAAAAAGTAGATATGTTGATTTTTAAGTGATTATGTTGGAAATTACCACTGATCAAAAGCGTGTTGTAGTGAGTTGGGTGTTGTATCGTGTGCAGTGGATTTGGTGTTGTAACTAGCTTCTCAACTTCTTTTTGCTATGTGTTCTTGAATATTTGCTAGCGTTTGTACTCTGTTATTATCAGTCCCTCTTCTTGGGATTTATTCTAATCAATGAAATCTTTGCTCGTAAAAAAAAAAAAAAAAAAAATCTTTTATTGATAGAGAGACATGAATACAAAAACGTTTAATATATGAAGTTTGAAAGTCCAAGTCAAATATGAAAAAGACAATTATGAAAATGTACATCAGAATGAGATGTTTTAGTAAGAAATATTTTTGAGAGATTTATTTTGAAAGGATGAGGTTGCACTATAAAGATAGTAGAGACCATTATGTTCTTTAATTGCTAATCATATTTCCCAAAGATAGGTCCTAAAATTCACGGCGAGAAGGAAATATATATATATATATATATATATATATATATATATCTCTTCTTGTCGACGGAACGATATTACAAGAAAGAGGAATTTAAGATTTTAAAATGAAATTTTCAATCAAAAATGATACTGCCTCTCCGGGCGAGTAGTTGGTATTAGAGCCAAGGGAGGTAGTATCATTTTTGATAGAAAATTTCATTTTAAAATCTTAAATTTTTATTTCTTGTGATTTCGTTCCGTCGTTCCACTAGTGGTCCCGGCAGTAAGACCCGGAGAGGCAGTAAGGCCGTTGGTTTAGCTGGTGAGTTTGTTCGATATCATCGGAAAGAAAAAATTTATCTTTTCAAAATGGAGTCTTTGCTCAGGAGAAATACTCCTTCTTCTTCATCTGCTACAAGCAAAACCCAGTCCGATCTAGTGAATAGTGATGAAACAATAAACTTTGAAAACATTTCTTTAAAAATTGATGATTGAAAAATTCCAAAAGTTCATCGAGACCAAATTTATAAAACCAATAGGTTAAATCTCTTCTCTGACTATGCAATCAGAACTCATGATAGAGATATCCAACTCTCAAAATCTTTTCAAACCATTCCCCTGCTTTCTCAAGAATCCTTAGAAAAACATTCCAAAAAAGGGTATAGATATATCCATATAGGACTTGTCCAAATAGGTCTCAAACCTTTAACCAATGAAGGACTAAACACTTCAATCTTAGCAGCCCTTAGAGATGCAAGATTCAAAAATTTCCAAGACTCCCTCTTAGGAACCGTTGAGTTAAGCCTATGTAAAGGACCAGTCTCTTTTGATTGTTATCCAAATTTTACAGTCTCTTTAAAAGACAAAAATATTTTGAAATCCTTAATCCTCCAGATTAAAACCCACAATTACCATATGTTAGAAGTATCAATCCCAGTAACTTTGATTTTTCGACTCCATTACAAAGCTATGATGACAGCCTTCAACACAAAACATAAATTCCAAAGTGAAAAGGGTCAAACACTCCTTTTACAAACAGATCTATCCAAATCTCATGTGGTTATCCCAAAACCTATCCAATGGAAAGATATCCAACTTCCCGACGATTGGATCCTTGATGGAGCGGTTCAGTCAGAAGAAGAACCCATTCCTTCTCCAGAACCGAACATTCTCATAAAAAATATCACCCAATTCCGTGACGGTAAAGTTAAAATCAGCTTCAATAGAGCTTCAAGCTCTAGACTTTCTGATGTCTCTTCTTCTGAGTCCATAGATTTAGCAAGAAGCCAAAATATCCCATCTATCATAAATCTCCCTTTTACTGAACAGGTTCCAGATTTCGCCCATTTTCAGCCAAATCTTCCTCCAGTAATTAATCTCCCTTTTAAACCCAGGTATTCTACTCCTGATTTACCATCCACAACTTTAGAAAATATTATTTTTCTAAAAATATTCCTCATCCTGTGTACCAGCAACCACAGAACCAATCCCCCCCAGAATCTCCTCCAGCCTCAGTCATAACAGAAAACATGACGAAGGAGCTAAATGTTCTTGAAAAAGAATTTGTTCTTGACAAAACTTATCTGCATCATGATTTTTACTCTGCAGAAAATACTGAAAAAAGAATGTGGTTTTTCAAAAACTTCCTTTCTTCAAGAAAAGATATTCAAAATCAATTCTATGATTTTGTTTTACAAAACAAAGTTCACATCTTATTCTTCGATTGGTTCGAAATGCATGCCAAAAAACATAGTATTTCCTATCCTTTCAAAACCCTCAATCCAGTCACCATTAGAAAAAAGCAAGCTCCTATCTGGGAAACTGCCTCTGGAACTGTTGAGTCAGACCATCCCCCATTCAGGAATGTCTCTTTCTCGCATGCAGAATAAAAAGTCAACGCTTGTCCAATCAAAACACCCCAAGATTCTGATTCCATCAATATTAAAAATATTATTTTACAAAACAACTTTACTAACGTTTCCCTTAAAACCATTAGTAGACAGCTTTCTTGTCTCGAGCAGGCAACACCTTCAGTTACGACGACTAGCAAAACCACTACTTCAAAAACCAACCACAGAACACCAAAAGGTTAACCCTGTGTTCAAACCCTATCACCTTTCAAATTCTGCAAAAACTGAAGTTTCTTCAAACAAATTTGAATTCCTTCAAGCTATTCAGCAAAAACTAGATTCTTTAATTATCCTGTCCTCTAGCCAAAGCCTAAAACAAGCTGAAGCAACCCAGCAAAGTGTCTATGTTCTACAAAAGCCTAACCAAACATCTAGCCAAAACTCTTCTGAAGATGAACAATTCTCATCTCCAAAAATCCAAAAAGTCCATTGTTATAATCCAAAACCTCTTGCCATACAGCTTAGGTACCCAGAAATCGAACTAAGAAATCAACCAAGTACGATTGTCCAACCAAGGTATAATGCGTCTTCTATCTACGAATGGAATATCGATGGAATGTCCAAATACCAAATCCTCAACCTTTTACAGCAAATGACAATGGCATCAAATGCGTATAAAACTCAGCAAAATACGACTGACAAAACTGTTGCTGAACTCCTTATAGCAGGATTTTCAGGGTAACTCAAAGGATGGTGGGACTACCATCTAAAACCTTCTGATTAGATAGAAATCCTAAACGCTATCCAAACCAGTGATGAAGATGAACCAATCTTAGATCACCTAGGAAATCCTATCCAAGATGCAGTATCAACTCTCATATTTGCAGTTATCAAACATTTTATAGGAGATCCATCACATCTTAAGGATAAAAATGCCGATTTATTATCAAATCTTAAATGTAGAAAACTTAGTGGGTTCTAGTGGTATAAATCTACCTTCCTCACTAGGGTTATGCTTCGAGATGACTCAAATCAACCTTTCTGGAAAGAAAAATTTCTTACAGGTCTTCCAACTCTCTTAGGAGAAAAGGTTAGAACCAAAATTAGGGAAACTATGGGAACCCATATAATCCCATATGATCAATTAACCTATGGGAACTAATAATTTTTACCCAAAATCAAGGCCAATTAATTTGCCAAGACCTTAAACTCAGGAAACGCCTGAAAAAGGAACTCATGCAATCCAAAACAGAACTAGGTTCTTTCTGTAAACAGTTTGACTACTTTGACCATGAAAAACCTTGCTAGGGCCAATATAGTAAAAGAACAGAAAAGCCTAAAAATTCTTTCAGACCCAATTACAGAAAACCCTTTCGGAAACAAACACACGAAGAAAAACCTATTTATAAGTCCAGAAAAAACCCCAAGCAGTCTTTCTGGCCCGACCCAAAAAACAAAGATGTCGTATGTTATAAGTGTGGCAACAAAGGCCATATTTCTAAATATTGTCGGTTATCCAAAAAAGGTCCAGTAGCTCCAAATCGATCAAAATACTCTTGAAAAAAATCCAAGTTCTTTTCATCTCAGAATCTTCTGAATCAGAAACTAGCTCAGACGAAACTTTTGATCCTCAATTAGATGAAATAACCTCTCACTCTGATTCTTCTACCGAATCAAAAACACTCAATACGCTTACAAAAGAACAAAGCCTTCTTCTTGACATGGTCCAACATATAAATGACCCAGAAATCCAGAAGAAATATCTTGATCAGCTCAAAAAATCTCTTAAAACCATTCCAAAAAATAAAACCATCCTTCCAAATCCCTCGACTAAGCTCTATGATCTCAAAACCATCATAGAAAAGAAAAAACCTTCAAAATCATCCTCCATCTCTATCAACGATATCTATAAAGATATCAAAATCCTCAAATTCGAAGTAAAACAACTCAAAGAAAAATAACAACATGACTCCGAAATCATCCAATCTCTCATTGCTAAAACACTTAGAATCTAGCGATAGTGAAACTAGTGATCAGGGTTCTAAAACAAATAAATTAGAAAATCTTGAAATTATCCCAGAAGATTTTCTCTTTGTATTAAAAGAAATAACTTCTAGAAAATATATTATCAAAATTTCGTTGGTCTTCTCAAATAATTTTGAATTAGACACTATTGCCTTGTTTGATACAGGGGCAGATCTAAATTGTATCAAAACCGGTTTAGTACCAAAACATTTTCACCAAACGACCTCTGAAAAACTTACTTCTGCTAATAACTCCAAAATGAATCTCACGGGAAAAACAGAAGCAAGTATTTTAAATAATGGATTTCATATCAAAACCTCTTTTGTTTTAGTTAATGATATTCATCATTCTCTTATATTAGGGACACCTTTTATTAATCTAATTACTCCCTATAAAGTCACTTATGATGGAATATCTTTCAAAACAAAAAATGTCAAACTAAATTTTGATTTTATGGAAAAACCAAAGACACGAAATCTTAATATTATAAAAGCCAATTCCATTTATAATAATGAAATAGCCTTACTTATAAAAAGAAAGCAACATGATATTTTGCTTTTAAAACAAAATCTTCAATTACAAAGAATTGAGCAACAACTCAAAACAGAATCTTTTCAAAAACAAATTTCTAAAATCAAAACCCAATTTGAAAATGAAATTTACTCAGAATTGCCAAATGCTTTTTGGAATAGAAAACAACATGCCGTTGATCTTCCTTATGAACCAAGTTTCAATGAAAAGGATATTCCTACTAAAGCTAGACCAATTCAAATGAACGAAGAGCTAGAACAATTTTGCAGAATAGAAATACAGGATCTTCTATCTAAGGGATTAATTTCCAAATCTCAATCCCCTTGGAGTTGCGCAGCTGTCTATGTCAACAAGCCTGCGAAAATAGAACGAGGTACTCTCAGGCTAGTAATCAACTACAAACCTCTCAACCAAGCATTAAAATGGATTCGTTATCCCATTCCAAACAAAAAGGATTTGCTCCAAAAACTCCATTCCTCACTGGTATTCTCAAAATTCGATATGAAATCAGGTTTCTAGTAAATCCAAATTGATCCAAGCCATATGTATAATACTACCTTTACTGTCCCATTTGGCCATTACGAATGGAATGTTATGCCCTTTGGTTTAAAAAATGCCTCTTCAGAATTTCAAAGAATTATGAATGATATTTTCAATTCTTATTCTGAATTCTGTATTGTCTATATTGATGATGTTTTAGTTTTATCTAAATCTATTGAACAACATTTAAAACATCTAAAAACTTTTTTCTACGTCATCAGACAAAATGGCTTAGTTGTCTTAGCCAAAAAAATTTCTTTGTTCCAAACAAAAGTCCGATTCCTTGGACATTATATTCATCAGGGAACCATCACCCCTATAGAAAGAAGCCTAGAACTTGCTTCAAAATTTCTAGACAAAATTCTTGATAAAACCGAGTTGCAACAATTTTTAGGCAGTCTTAACTATGTCCTAATTTTTGCCTAAACATTAGTCGAATGGCAAAACCTCTTCATAATAAACTGAAAAAACACCCTTTACCTTGGACAGATCAACATACCAATCTTGTCCAAAAAATCAAAACCCCAATTGCTACAATACCCTGCCTTTACTTAGCAAATCCCAATCTTCCTAAAATTGTAGAAACCGATGCTAGTGACAGAGGCTATGGCGGTATTCTTAAACAGGTCCAAGACCATAGAGAGGTAATTGTACAATTCATCTCAAGACATTGGAATGATTGTAAAAAATCATATTCTACTATTAAGAAAGAAATTTTGTCCATTGTTTTATGCATCACAAAATTTCAAAGTGATTTATTGAATCAAAAATTTTTATTAAGAATTGATTGTAAATCAGCAAAAGAAATTTTGCAAAAAGATGTTCAAAATATTGCATCAAAACAAATTTTTGCTAGATGGCAGGCTATTCTTAGTATATTTGATTTTGATATTGAATTTATAACGGGAGAATCCAATTCTTTACCAGATTTTCTAACCAGAGAATTTCTCCAAAACAGACTACCTAAATGCCACCCAAAAAAGACAAAGGAAAACAAAAGGCTTCCCAAAGCAAAACAGTAGTTACATGGTCACAGATCGTGGAAGATGATGAAGCAGCACAAGTTGCACAAAAAACCTATCTCCAGAAGACAATAAGGACTAAGTTACTGAATGGCTCCAATTAATAGCCAAACATCTAGAGCTGGTCCGAGCACTTAGAAGCTCAATGGAAATTCCTACCTCAGAAATTTCCAAAATTGAAGGAGCTCCTCAGATCAAAAAGGAAATCCACAAACTAGTCCAGGACGAGGCTAAAACTGCCATTACTATACAAACAAGTAAAAAACTTAATCTTATTTTAGAACCAAGGAAAGGAGATTTTTCTTCTTCTAAAACCCTTTCCAAAACAGTTTTACATAATACTTTGGAACAATCTAGTTCCTCACAAATTGTGGTAACTCAACCAAAACTACTAAAAAAATCTGCTTTTATTATAAAACCCATTTTTCAAAATATTATCTCTGTTGAATAAGAGTTTTATGACCCAAACCCAATTATTTCCATCCAAAAGATTTTTGAAAAAAATTGATTTTTCAAGCCATGAGACCTTTCAAAAACCCAGGAATATTACCAGTTTATTTTGGAAGCTACTGAATCAGCCACTTTTAAGCATTTTGCTTACGCTGAATCAAAAACTCCTTCTTACTCCACCTACAAAATCCTTAAGGTTCTTAGTCCTTCTGATTGGAACCAAGATCTAGCTAAACCAAAAACCCTTCCTATTAATTCATCCCAGCAAATCTGCAAAACCTTTAATTATTGGGACTATCAACAGGCTTGGTACAACATGCCTCTGATCCAAAACCAAAAATTTACCAACACATGGTTGTTTTACCTAAACAGCAAAATCAGTATCTCCATCCTACCCTCTTGGTTCGTCCATTGGTGGAACCTTTATGGAGCTATCCCTGATATCCTTCCCCAAAATTTACAGGAAAGCTACAACCTGTTTAAAACCCATTTCAAACCAACCGATCTAGAAAGAAGATTTCCTCCAATCTACCATCTATCAGTAAAATTCTTTTTTCCTTGGGTATCAGCATAGAATTTAGAATTTAAATTTGAAAACAACATCACTGTAATCCAAAGGAGATTCAAAACAAAATAGTGGACCTCCTTCAAGATTCCAGAATCCCTGACAAAACCAGGAGTCCAAAAATGGCTCAAGAACCAAGGCCTACTCCATCCAGGACTGGAACACTCTCAGTTTCTGGCCCAAAAGACGCATTCTAGTGCCCTGCTAGCAGCGGCAAAAACAAAAAAAAAGAATAATTCAGAATAATGAAGGAACTCCTCCAAGAAGACTCAGAATCCTCCTCGGCAGCCTCCATTGCTTCAGAAGCTTCGTCCATGGCATCTATCAACCTTACAGATGACAACGAAGACGACTGTTTTGAGATACTGCCCCCAATAAAACAAAAGTAGTTGGCTGTCAGCTAGCAGACCAGACACTGCTCATACACAATGCCCTGACTGCAGACAAAAATCTATTTATCTACAGTGTCCGCGTGATAAAACAGTTAACCGACAAGGTACTGTTCACCTGCAGTACCAAAATTTGGTTATAAATTGATGTAACCCCTCTTCAGGGAAAAGATAACAATTTTTTTAGTTTCTCTTTGTAAGTTTTTCTCATGAGAACTCTTTCTCTTTCTCTTTCTCTTTCTCTTTCTCTTTCTCTTTCTCTTTCTCTCCTTTTTTATTCCTCTTCTCCCTTTCTCTCGGAATACATTTTCAAAATCTATGTAAGTATTTTAGAAATAAATGTTTTATTTCTTTCATTTTTCATTTTACTTCTTTTAATGGTTGGCTTTGCCGCCTATTTCTTCAGTTATTGTTTTACTTTATTTATTATTTGCTTTATTTAATGGCTGGCTCTGCTGCTTATTGTTAATTTTACTTTATTTTATTTTATTTCATTGTTTATTGTTCTATCACTAACCTCTCTATCGATCTTGGCGAGATTCAATAAATCACTTTGAAATTTTGTGATGCATAAAACAATGGACAAAATTTCTTTCTTGATAGTAGAATAGGATTTTTGACAATCAAAATTTTTTATTAAGAATTGATTGTAAATCAGCAAAAGAAATTTTGCAAAAAGATGTTCAAAATATTGCATCAAAACAATTTTTTTTCCAAATGGCAGGCTATTCTTAGTATATTTGATTTTGATATTGAATTTATAACGGGAGAATCCAATTCTTTACCAGATTTTCTAACCAGAGAATTTCTCCAAAACAGACTACCTAAATGCCACCCAAAAAAGACAAAGGAAAACAAAAGGCTTCCCAAAGCAAAACAGTAGTTCCATGGTCACAGATCGTGGAAGATGATGAAGCAGCACAAGCTGCACAAAAAACCCTGTCTCCAGAAGACAATAAGGACCAAGTTACTGAATAGCTCCAATCAATAGCCAAACATCCAGAGCTGGTCTGAGCACTTAGAAGCTCAATGGAAATTCCTACCTCAGAAATTTCCAAAATTGAAGGAGCTGCTCAGATCAAAAAGGAAATCCATAAACTAGCCCAAGACGAAGCTAAAACTGCCATTACTATACAAACAGGTAAAAAACCTAATCTTATTTTAGAACCCTGATCACTAGTTTCACTATCGCTAGATTCTAAGTGTGTTCTAGCAAGGAGACACTGCGTGATTTCGGAGTCATGTTGTTGTTTTTCTTTGAGTTGTTTTACTTCGGATTTGAGGATTTTGATATCTTTATAGTTATCGTTGATAGAGATGGAGGATGATTTTGAAGGTTTCTTCTTTTCTATGATGGTTTTGAGATCATAGAGCTTTGTCGAGGGACTTGGAAGGATGGATTTATTTTCTGGAATGGTTTCAAGAGATTTTTTGAGCTGATCAAGATATTTCTTCTGGATTTTTGGGTCATTTATATGCTGGACCATGTCAAGAAGAAGGCTTTGCTCTTTTGTAAGCGTATTGAGTGTTTTTGATTCGGTAGAAGAATCAGAGTGAGAGGCTATTTCATCTAATTGGGGATCAGAAGTTTCGTCTGAGCTAGTTTCTGATTCAGAAGATTCTTAGATGAAAAGAGTCTGAATTTTTTCAAGAGTATTTTGATCGATTTGGAGCTACTGGACCTTTTTGGATAATCGACAATATTTAGAAATATGGCCTTTATTGCCACACTTATAACATACGATATCTTTGTTTTTTGGGTTGGGCCAGAAAGACTGCTTGGGGTTTTTTCTGGACTTATAAACAGGTTTTTCTTCGTGTGTTTGTTTTCGAAAGGGTTTTCTGTAATTGGGTCTGAAAGAATTTTGGGGCTTTTCTATTCTTTTACTACATTGGCCCTCTCAAGGTTTTTCATGGTCAAAATAGTCAAACTGTTTACAGAAAGAACCTAGTTCTATTTTGGATTGCCTGAGTTCCTTTTTCAGGTGTTTCCTGAGTTTGAGGTCTTGGCAAATCAATTGACCTTGATTTTGGGTAAAACTTATTAGTTCACCATAGGTTAATTGATCATATGGGATTATATGGGTTCCCATAGTTTCCCTGATTTTGGTTCTAACCTTTTCTCCTAAGAGAGTTGGAAGACTTGCAAGAAATTTTTCTTTCCAGAAAGGTTGATTTAAGTCATCTCGAAGCATAACCCTAGTGAGGAAGGTAGATTTATACCACTAGAACTCACTAAGTTTTCTACATTTAAGATTTGATAATAAATCGACATTTTTATTCTTAAGATGTGATGGATCTCCTATAAAATGTTTGATAACTGCAAATATGAGAGTTGATACTGCATCTTGGATAGGATTTCCTAGGTGATCTAAGATTGGTTCATCTTCATCACTGGTTTGGATAGCGTTTAGGATTTCTATCTAATCAGAAGGTTTTAGATGGTAGTCCCACCATCCTTTGAGCTACCCTGAAAATCTTGCTATAAGGAGTTCAGCAACAGTTTTGTCAGTCGTATTTTACTGAGTTTTATACGCATTTGACGCCATTGTCATTTGCTGTAAAAGGCTGAAGATTTGGTATTCGGACATTCCATCGATATTCCATTCGTAGATAGAAGACGCATTATACATTGGTTGGACAATCGTACTTGGTTGATTTCCTAGTTCGATTTCTGGGTACCTAGGTTGTATGGCAAGAGGCTTTGGATTATACCAATGGACTTTTTGGATTTTTGGAGATGAGAATTGTTCATCTTCAGAAGAGTTTTGGCCAGACGTTTGGCTAGGCTTTTATAGAACAGAGACACTTTGCTAGGTTGCTTCAGCTTGTTTTGGGCTTTGGCTAGAGGAAGGGATAATTAAAGAATCTAGTTTTTGCTGAATAGCTTGAAGGAATTCAAATTTTTTTGAAGAAACTTCAGTTTTGTAGAATTTAAAAGGTGATAGGGTTTGAACACAGGGTTAACCTTTTAGTGTTCTGTGGTTGGTTTTGAAGTAGTGGTTTTGCTAGTCGTCGTAACTGAAGGTGTTGCCTACTCGAGACGAGAAAGCTGTCTGCTAATGGTTTTAAGAGAAACATTAGTAAAGTTGTTTTGTAAAATAATATTCTTAATATTGATGGAATCAGAATCCTGGGGTGTTTTGACTCGACAAGCGTCGACTTTTTATTCTGCATGAGAGAAAGAGACATTCCTGAATGGGGGATGGTCTGACTCAATAGTTCCAGAGGTAGTTTCCCATATAGGAGCCTGCTTTTTTCTAATGGTGACTGGATTGAGGGTTTTGAAAGGATAGGAAATACTATGTTTTTTGGCATGCATTTCGAACCAATCAAAGAATAAGATGTGAACTTTGTTTTGTAAAAAGAAATCATAGAATTGATTTTGAATATCTTTTCTTGAAAAAAGGAAGTTTTTGAAAAACCACATTATTTTTTCAGTATTTTCTGCAGAGTAAAAATCACGATGCAGATAAGTTTTGTCAAGAACAAATTCTTTTTCAAGAACATTTAGCTCATTCGCCATGTTTTCAGTTATGACTGAGGCTAGAGGAGATTCTGGGGGGGATTGGTTCTGTGGTTGCTGGTACACAAGATGAGGAATATTTTTAAAAAAATCAATATTTTCTAAAGTTTTGAATGGTAAATCAGAAGTAGAATACCTTGGTTTAAAAGGGAGATTAATTACTGGAGGAAGATTTGGCTGAAAATGGGCGAAATCTGGAACTTGTTCAGTAAAAGAGAGATTTATGATAGATGGGATATTTTGGCTTCTTGCTAAATCTATGGACTCAGAAGAAGAGACATCAGAAAGTCTAGAACTTGAAGCTCTATTGAAGCTGATTTTAACTTTACCGTCACGAAATTGGGTGATGTTTTGATGAGAATGTTCGGTTCTTGAGAAGGAATGGGTTCTTCTTCTGGCTAAACCGCTCCATCAAGGATCCAATCGTCGAGAAGTTGGATATCTTTCCATTGGATAGGTTTTGGGATAACCACATGAGATTTGGATAGATCTGTTTGTAAAAGGAGTGTTTGACCATTTCACTTTGGAATTTATGTTTTGTGTTGAAGACTGTCATCATAGCTTTGTAATGGACTCGAAAAATCAAAGCTACTGGGATTGATCCTTTTAACATATGGTAATTATGGGTTTTAATCTGGAGGATTAAGGATTTCAAAATATTTTTGTCTTTTAAAGAGACTGTAAAATTTGGATAACAATCAAAAGAGACTGGTCCTTTACATAGGCTTGACTCAACGGTTCCTAAGAGGGAGTCTTGGATATTTTTAAATCTTGCATCTCTAAGGGCTGCTAAGATTGAAGTGTTTAGTCCTTCATTGGTTAAAGGTTTGAGACCTATTTGGACAAGTCCTATATGGATATATCTATACCCTTTTTTGGAATGTTTTTCTAAGGATTCCTGAGAAAGCAGGGGAATGGTTTCAAAAGGTTTTGAGAGTTGGATATCTCTATCATGGGTTCTGATTGCATAGTCAGAGAAGAGATTTAACATATTGGTCTTATAAATTTGGTCTCGATGGACTTTTGAAATTTTCCAATCATCAATTTTTAAAGAAATGTTTTCAAAGTTTATTGTTTCATCACTATTCACTAGATCGGACTGGGTTTTGCCTGTAGCAGATGAAGAAGAAGAAGTATTTCTCCTGAGCAAAGACTCCATTTTGAAAAGATAAATTTTTTCTTTCCGATGATATCGAACAAACTCACCAGCTAAACCAACGGCCTCACTGCCTCTTCGGGTCTTACTGCTGTGACCACTAGTGGAACGACGGAACGATATATATCATAGCACACTTAAGATCTTCAGTCAATTAACTAATAGATAATAGATTTTACTTGAAACAAGAACATGATAAACTTATTTCAAAGTCAAACATGAAAGCACAACCATTCCCTCGCAAGTAGTGTGTGATATAGTACTCAAGAATTTTAATAGGAGTAGCGGTATAGTGGCCGCTATTTAGTGGTAGTGCCACCTCCCGCCATGGCTATGGAAGAAATATCAGGTGAGAATTCCATTCACCATAATAGCAGTTGTCGTGGCTGCTATACTCGAGAGTATCCAATGTATAGTTAACATTTTATAAAAGTATTATTTGCTTCATTAATTAATTTTTACCTTAACCCTCTCAATAATCAATATATATTTAAAAGGATTAATTTGGCTATAGTAAAAATGTCTCTATTTACATATAAAGGTAGTTGTACATTTCTTAATAAAGAACGTCTTGTACCTAAAAACAAACCTAACTCATTTGCTTGTCCATATGCTGATATATATACACGTGCATAGATATATAAGTTGGTTCATTTTTTTTAACCTATTATATAACGTTTATTTATCAGGAGAATTTAATTATGAAGGATTCTAAATGTGCTTACTTTTTATTTCTTTTCACCCTTTTTTCTTATTTTGAACAGTAACAATGATGAAAAAGGTGGAGTAGAAATTAGAAACAGAAAACGGAGTACATACATTTTGAATTTCTTTTTAATTATGTAACTTATAATAGTTTACTTATAATTAAGACTTGTTCTAATTAAAAATCTTACTAGAGTATACTGCATTATTAATTCAAGAAAATTATATGCATGCTTTATAAACACAACATTTAATTCCTTTTGTTCATGATTTGTTGCATCAAGTTATCATGTACTTAGAGGAACCACAACTCTAAAAGAATGAGAATGACTCATGAAAAGCCTTTGTTATATGAAACGAAGTCGGAAAGCTAATAGCAACAATTCCATAGATTTCAATCACAGAAAAACATATATATCAGCGGGAACTGGCCCATAAGAAAGCCTCCTCCATAGCTCTTATAATCGAGATCAACTCTCCAGCAAAAAAGTCATCTGCAGGTATATTTGAGACGTTGTTGTTGCTTGTAGAAGATGCAGTTCGTCTAATGCGCTCGCTAAGCACAAATCTGCACACCGGACATTGGCCATTACTCTTCACCCATGGGACGATACATTCCTCATGGAACATATGGTCACATGGAGTGAGCATCACCTGCTCTCTTGGCTCAAAATCTTCCAAGCAAATTGCACACCTCTTGCCATCGTCATCTTTCTCCTTTGCCTTCTCATTATAGTTGCTTCGATTCATATCTCTATAGTACGAGCTCAATCTCCTTGTCATCTGCTTGGGGATAGGATTATAGATTTCTTTCTTCAGCCGACTTAAAACATTGTTTTGCTCGTCTTGATTTGATGATGTGAAATCCTCTTGCCTCGCAGGGGTAGCTGGGAGCTGGACATGTTGCTGGACCGTAATCCTTGGAAGGGGCCCTGAAAACCTGGGATTGGCCGCCCTTGCGGGGACGTTGTCGAGCCATACAATTTGTACTGGAGTATGAGCACGTTGATGGTCTGGGAAACTGCAAAAATAGTGTTTTTATTGTGAAAACATATCGACTAAAATCTGAAAGTTAGGCAATCAAAATTTATTAATGCCATAGAAATTGCATAAATACTGAGCAAATGCTACGTCTGGTAGTCAAAATTCAACTCTTCATTTCTCTGCCAACAAAAATTAGATTAAAATAATCGAAATCATAAAACTAGTTCTGCTACCACAAGTGAAGCAAGTATCGCCGAATTGATCATAGAAATTCTGATTGGTATAGAAGAGGTAAACTTAATTACTTAAACCTATAATACCTATCGCCTATTGGTTTGCATATAGTAATAAAAGAGAAATTGCTGGAGCACTATCGAATTTCATGTTGGCTGAAATTAGAGAGGATTTCCTGAGAATTAACTGAAACTGGAAAAGATAACACTTCTACTTGGTACTTCAAATCAAACAAGGATATCATAAGCTCCATTTCCATAAAGGGAATACAGTAAGTTGTGAAGGTCATTGAAGTAGGCTGCCTTGTTTCTAGGCATTAGCAGGTAGGAAAGAAAAATGTTTTCGACTAGGTTTTCAGAATTGCAAGTTTAGTTCGGTTCCACATGCATATTTCAATCTGATTAATCTACTGCTCAGGCAAATTACAACATATCGTGAATTCAACTGCTAGCTATGAGGAAAAAAAAAAGTATGATTTTTTTACCTTTATGTTTCTATTTCTAAGTTGCAAAGACCAGTGAAAATAAGTGATTACCCTGAAAAGCTGAAAGGTGACCATGTTACCGCTCTTTCGTTCGGAATCCTCCATTGGTCCCTTGAACCTCTACTAGCGTCCTGAAATTACCGGAAGATCATGTACCAAAGAGGATAAAAGAAACTAAAAAAAAAACTAGCTACTTCACAAGAAAAATAGGAACAAAATAATTTTCACATGATCCAGCCATAAAGTTTCCCCAAAATCTTCGCATCCATTTGTTTTTTTTTTCATTTCTTTTATCTAAGCCAAATAACGATTTTTGACTGGAACGTACTGCAGTGGGTTGGACAGAAATGGAATGACGAAAAACAGGTTCGATGCGGTTTGAATCGTTGCTGGTGTTAGGAGCATAGCCAGTATGGTCATGTCCAGAGCGCCAACTCGACCAAAATGGTGGGTGGTTATTAGCGCCATTGCTCATGATGTCTTCGCTTCAGATGATCAGCAAAACTCTAATCCTTTAATTTAATCGTTGCAATGGCATTGAGAATTTATAGCATTTATTAATCATTTCGTGCTTAAAGGACGTTCTCCTAATGAATATATCCTTCTTATCGTTTCAATGGTTCCTTTTTCTGCTTTGCTTCGAATATGGTGTAAAGCTTGATTCATCTTCCATTTTACAGATGCTTGCCTGCTGGTGATGCTTAGGGTTAATGAAAGATTCAGCAGTTACGAAGAAAGGAATCCAATTCTAGTAATCTGACTTGTCTAAGCAAGCACCTTTCATATGATGCCACAAGTTTTGTGCATGTAATGGAGAATATCTTTATGCAACCTGCCCTTTATTACTTGTTCTTCTAGAAAAATGGGAAAAAGAAGAAAGGAACACTTTTAAAAGTTATGCAAACGACTTGCTTCGATTGTTCTCTTTTATTTATTTTTGTTATAAAAATTAACGGCCGCATTACAGAAAATTGGGTCATTTTCTCCCTCCCATTTAAATCAAAGGAGATACCATCCCTGAATAGCTTCAAAGAGGAAGATATCAACCGTTGATTAAGCTGTCACCATGGTTGTTTAAATTTGTTAAGCAAGAATTTAAATGTAGAAAATCATCAGAGAAGGCAAGATTATTGGGCAGGAATTTGGCGTTGGATTCTAGTCCTGAGTCTGTGACCAACCAACACAAGCTGTTGAGAGGTAAAACTGTTGAAAATTCTTAAAAGTTAGCTAATAAAGATTAGAGTTGTCTTGTTAATTCTGGTAGAAATGTCTTATTGATACTTGTAACCAAAAAGGCAAAGTGATGTGCAAGAGTTCAATAAATGGGCAGCTGCAACAAATGGTAAGAGTGGAGCATCTTAAAAAGCAGTAGTGAGAAAAAGTCGTGTTTGTCCGCATGTAATATACAACACCCAAGCATATGTAACTGTCAATCTTTATAAATTTGAAGTTCAAGAAATTAAAACCAAACAATGCAAACGCACAATTAGGGAGAAAAGTGGGAGCATGAATATGAGAAATTCATCACCTAACTGTAGCAAGTGGAGTTTAACATCAATTTCCACCTCCATTTTACAGCGGATGCAGGTCTGCAAGCAATGCTCAGAGTAGGTCATAACATCAAAACCGAAGTTTGAATGCCCAAGTCAAAATAATGAGAATTTAAGATTTTATCCTCTGTTCTCATCTTGTAAAGAAGGCCTCTCAGTCTGACAAATTTCCACCGACTTCGATTCATTAGCCAGCATACCA
Source organism: Firmiana major (assembly GCA_033439115.1). Taxonomy (NCBI): domain Eukaryota; kingdom Viridiplantae; phylum Streptophyta; class Magnoliopsida; order Malvales; family Malvaceae; genus Firmiana; species Firmiana major. The sequence continues at coordinate 9,090,966 of CM065912.1, forward strand.
TGGCGTCCCAGCACAACAAGATCTAGAAGCCTTCTCCTTGCATTATAAACTGGATTTGGGTCAATTAAACAGCCCCTTTCATATGCTTCTCTAAGAAAAACAGTGTGTCTTTTTCCCTTGGTTGACAAGTAAAATATCCCTGGGTGATCGAGGAACAAATCCCTTACATTCAAATCAATGGCGAAAGATTTCCTGAAATGGCTAATCTTCTCCACCTCCACCATCCGTTCCACTGTCAAACTCAAGAATTCATGAACAATTGCAACTGCCCGTTTTTCTAATCCCATTATTCCTGCCTTAGACCTCTTGTTTTCTCCCATCTCCTCGTAAGGCCCCACATATGGCAACCTTTGCCATTCCTTAACCTTCGCCTTAAAACCCTTGCTCAATCTCATCCCTGGTGGATAGCAATGTTTAAAACAATATTGCATTTCCGTTCTATCAACAGTGCAGTCCTCATTGCAACACTCCATAACTCGCCAATTCTCAACAGAAGCCACAAAACTTTTATCGCGCATTTCATCAGTTAGTTTCAAAACATGAGTATTAAGTTCATGAGCAGCAGAAAGCTTAAATACGTGCGAGTTACGAGATATGACTGAGTCCTCAAAGTCATCTGGCAGCCCAAGTTCCCTCCAAACTTTGAAAACAGCACGTAGGGGCAATGATTTAGTTGTGGACATAGACAAAAGCCTAACTAAGCGGTCAACAACAACAGGCAAAGAAGCATTGATAGCTTCTGCCTCTTGGCAGGAAATATCAATAGCAGCATCAGTCAATCTACAGAAAGGCTGGGATTTATGGGGATCGTAGAAAATGTGGAAAATATGAGGGTACTTGCGGAGAAAAGAGGCAGCGCCACGGTTTAGATGGAGCTTTTGGGAGAGCCTGGAGAGGAAATCAAGTGAAACAGAAGGAGGGTTATTGGTGGGATTTGCGAGGACCAGGTCTTGTATTGCGATGACTCTGAAAAGGTTTTTGTACTTGTCCATCAGTTTCTCAAATGTAGGGTCTCTAGCTCTCGATGCTACATACTGGGCAGAAGATGTTTTGGATCGACTACCAATGATCTGGCACGGATTTTGGTGTTTTAATATCGTTTTGACAGTGAGAATTCGCATTTTAAAGCAAGAAATTAGCAATGGTTTTTTCTTTTCTTCTCGTAAACCTTATGACAAACACATAACAGGCAGAAATTACCCTAAACATATAGTTAAATTGTGCAGTTTCTTTGGTCAATCATACTTAACCTAGGTGAGAATCCTTCAGTAGCTTGGAACTTGGAAGTGAAACCCGAGGAAATCTTGGTGCAAAACCAAGATATTTGCCTCCTTTGTACCAAAACCTCACTTCCAGCACTGTTTCAGCCTGAATCAAATCCCTCTAAACCCTACCACATCACATCCAAATCAAGTTTATACTAAAGCAAGTAAGCAACCATCAAATTTCAAGCCGAATTAAGCTCCAAGATTGAATGCTTTTTCATCCCAATTAAGCTCCAAAATGGCAAATTATATGACCAAATTTCTGAAACAACAAAAGCTTCTCAAATACTTGAACTGAAACAGAGCTCCAACATTGTTTAAATGCGAAAAAGAAAATATGATTTTGAAGGGACAACCCAAAAACTATAATAAACTTAGAAGGATGAAAAAGCTGACCTAACTTGAAATTAAAATCAATTTACAGGCAACGGAATAAAGGAAGAAGAAAAGGGAAGCCGTAACATCGCCGCCGACAATGGCCAGATCTAAATAAAGAATGAGCTGTAAACTAAGAAAAGAAAGGGAGAGAGGTAATGAGCTGATTTGGGTATGTCAGGACAGGCGCCGTTTTCCACAGTCTCGATAAGAGAAAAAAGAGAGAAGCAAGAGGGAAGGATTGGAAGAGTTGATTTGCAAATTGAGAGAGGAGCGACAACAGGGTCATATGCTGGTTTAATGGTAGAGTTGTAATTGAGCTAAGTTCAACTTCTTCGGTATAATTGTTGAATTTGACTCAATTTTAAAATGTGAGATTTTAAATTTGATTCTAGTTAGTTTTTAAAATTTTAATTTAATTCGAAAGAATATTTTGAATCATTCATACTCCACTCAATAAGTTTGATGTGTCAATTTTTTATTACGTATTATAAGGATAAAATAATAAATTAATAATAAAATTTTAAATATATATATTAAAAAAATTCAATTAAGCTTTCAAGTCAAGTATTAAGATATCAAACTCAGCTCGACTTGTTATTCAAATAGCTCACTCAAACTTAAGCTCAACTAAAAAATAAATAAGTTAAATTCGAGTAATTATCGATTCGATATCGAATAACTCACGAATAACTTGACTTGTTCATACTCCTATTTTATGAGATGAGGGGTTCTATTTACAATCAAAAAAGTATGTCTCACAACCTACTGTAAGAATTTTTCTAACACTAAAATTTCCTTCGATGAAAATACAATTTTATCCTTATCACTTCAAAACCCCGATATTTTCTTCTTCCATTTCATTCTTTCCTACCATTTTTGAAACTAAAACACCAAATTAACTCAAATCTATATTTTGATTAATTAATTGAAAGAGAAAATGCAATGCTATTCAAATGATTTGATTGAAGGTTATAACATGAATGAAGAAGAATACTCAGATGGCATGCGGGTAGAGATTTCTGCATAGGTATAAAATTATTACAAATTTTTATGAATTTGTTTAATTGATTTTGACACTCTCGAAAATTCATTTCCACGAGCTTATATTGGTTCAAAATCTCATTTTTAAGAGCCATGATATTGGACATTTTTCACACTTTTTTAAATTTATTCAAATAATATTTAGTAAAATTAATAATATTTCAATTTCTTGTAGGACAACGGAGGATTATTGTGTTTTTAGCAAGAAGAAAAGTTTTATCTATTCGATAGTATTAATTCATTTACTATGGATAAGGTATGAAAATGCTAACACTAATATCATCTTGAATACAAATAAATTATTATAATTATTATTTTCTACTTAAGAAGCCTTGATTACATGGGCTAGGGAGGTCAGGAGAAATTTAGATTTTATAATTGAGTAAAGCCTCTAAACCCACATTTCTAGCAAAAAACCTAGATTACGATTCGCATGTGAACGAAGTGTAAGATGCAATAAGTCGAAATAAAGCCAAAAACATAGCAATTACATTGTAAGGGTACAAGAACAATGAATTGTGGTTTTCTCTTTTAAGTTACGAAGGGTGAAATTGAAAAAAGATGATGAGAGGTAGTTGGAGTAGTATGTGGCATCTACAATCATGCACATGCAAAACAGTTAAAGGCTCCTTCATTTATAGCTAGATTGTCAACTGAAGATAAGAATATAGTGACTAATACGAGAAAAAAACATGATTGACTAAGAAATATACTTATGACATTGAAACAAAACAATGAGAATAACGTCAATACTATGAAGACCATATACAATACATGGCAAAATACAGATTGGTTGAAAAAATTGGTCAATCACAAGTGCAACAACTAATGAAATAGTTGAATAAGTGTAAATACATGGAGTGGCCTAAAAGTGATGAGTTGTTAAAGACTTATTTTGGGTGCATTTTATAGCTATAGATTTGTTGTATGCTTTCCCCAATATGTTGATTATGGATTGCGCATATAAAACCAATAAATACCGACTCTGACTTCTCGAGATTATTAGTGTAACATCAACAAACTTGATTTTTTTTTTTGTTGCATTTGTCAACATGGAGATGGAGCGCGTTTAGAACTACACTTGGGCATTGCAGAAATTAAAAAACTTCATGTTGTTAGATGCATTACTGTCTGTTACTGTCATTGATCGATATTTAAAATTGATAAATGCAATAGAATTAGTATCCTTAGCACCACTATTTTTTAATCTAACTTCAGCCCATCATTATTCAAGGAGTTATAGGGTTTGGTGTCAAGGAATGTGCCAAATATGATTTCGAGAGAGGCGCAACGAGCAAATGAAATTGTTATTGATCATTTGTCTTGTGGTTACATCTTAAGGAGCACACATGGGTTGCCATTTAAGCATGAGATTGCTGAATGCGTATGGAATGGACAACCAATTCCCTTATTGTAAGACCCTCAAATTCATAAGGATATATATGTACATGCTATGTGAAGCATAAATGATGTAAAGTCCATAATGCAATGTACACACTTGTAATATGATTTGGTGATGTACGTACAAGTTTCGTTATGTATGAATAATAAGAAATTGACTTTTGTATGTGAGGAATGTGAATATATAGAATTATGAGCGGTGTAGTAAAATGGAATGAAGTATGTATAAGTTGCATAAATGGTTATACTCCATTTGGTTGTAAATTATATATTTTTGGTTATACAATGAATGCACACAAGTTTTAATGTGTATAAAGTATGAATGGATGTCATTTCCAAGCCTTAAAGATGGTTGGATGAGAAAATGACCACGGTAGCAAAATCTAAGAGGTTTGGTGTAAGTTACTACAGAAAACTGCAGTAAAATCTGAAAAATATGCCTGAGGGATCGATCTCATGGGATGAGAGATCGATCTGGAAGAGCCAAAAATGCTCTTATTCGAGAATAGAACATAGGCAGATCGATATCATTAGAGAGCAGATCGATCTGCTAAGCATTCAATGAAGAAGGAATCGATCTCTATAGGGCCAGATCGATTTCCTTAAACTACTGGCTTGGAGAAGATTGATCTCATTGGGAGAGCAGATCGATCTCCTTAAGGTCCTGAGTTGATTCAGATCGATCTCATTAGGTTGAAAATGTCGATTTCGAGAGGAAAAATGCAAGAAAGATCGATCTCATTGGAGAGCAGATCGATCTCATAGAGACAATTCTATAAATACTGGACTTCTGCACTTCAAAAGTCACGAGAGAAACTATTCCATTAAAGAGCAAAAGTGTAACCTAGCCAAGAAACACTAGAAAACTTCAGTTTGTATTCAGTTTTGAGTGAGGTATAAGTGAGCAAATTTGTTCTTGACAGAGAGGAGAGCAACATACTTGAAAATAAGAGATTGAAATCAAGAGCTAAAAGAATAATGAGGATTTCACCATTTTGGTGAAAAATGAAGGAAATCTCAACTAGGTAAGATTTAATGCACCAAGTTAATATATGTTAAACTAGGTGTATTGATGAGTTTATATATATATATATATATATATATATATATATATATATATATGAAATGTTGAAAATGAAATGAGCATGAAAAATCACCATGACCTAGTATTGGTGAGAAATTGAGAAAATGATGAGGAAATGGTGTAACATTGATTTAATGATGGAATATGCATGTATGAAAGATTATAAGTTAATCTTATGAAATGCATAAATTGGAAATAAAGAGATAGTTATGTGAAATGTGGTTTTATACCATATTTGGATTAAGTGATGAAAACTATGTATGAATTGAGATTTGGCAAATGAAATGAGTATATAGAGATATATTAACACTAATAATTATAACAGCTTCGAAAATCATCGTGGAAGCTGCTCGAACTGCGAAAGTGAATTGCACCGAGGAAGAGAGGTCACTTGACGTGATCCGAGGTAAGGAAATTTTGTGAGTAGCTAGAGATGACTACACGTATTTTAAATAGAGTTCTGATATTATACTCTATACGAATTCCCTGAATAGACATGTTGTGTGATAGGAACCAATGAGACAAAGTGTGATTTTATAAAAAAATATGATAAAAAGCCTTAAAAGCATGTTGTGACCCAAAATGCATGAGTTGCATGATAGAATGGCTAATGTTTTTACGTATATGCGAAAACAACACATTTAAGTGCTAATTTGATTTGAATTGAGATAGTTGTGTTTTGAATAAGCCATCTATCTGGTTTTGTGTGAAAACCATAAGTGCTATAGGATACTCGCACTATATTTTGAGATATGCATCATAAATACTAGAGTATATACTCGTACTTGATTTTAAATGCGAATTGTGCATGTTAGAGTACTGAGAGTATTGCTCGTACTCAGTTTGTGATTGATGCATTATGGAGTATTGCGAGTTTTGCTAATACTTAGTTTTACATGATAGAGTACTGGGAGCAATACTCGTACTCGACTTTTCATGATTTATACATGATATCGTACTAGAGCGATAACTCGTACTTGATTTGAAAAGAGAATTATGCATTAACCTAGTGCCAGAGGTTACTTGCACTAGTGTTTGATATTTTGAGATGCATACACAGTGTTTAAGAGGTGAAGTGTTGATTGTGAGTCATACTCAAGACGCGCATTGTAGTTTTACATGATATATAAGACATGTTAGAAAAATCGTGACGATTTCCTTCGTGTAGACTGAGTGTCACATTGTTAAGATGTTTGCACATAGATTTAGAGATGTGACATTTATTTTCCATAGTATGAGGGTTAAGACTTATGGCAAGCACCCCGACTATGATGTATTTCCATGGTGTGAGGACTAAGACCTATTGCAGACATCTCGACCTTGAGGAAAGGGTCTATGGGTGTATGTTGTACCGTGCGAGTGGCATGGAGTACACTGTACTGTGTGTTGTGTGGAGTTGTGGAGTTGAGGAGTATATAGCTGGCAGTTGTGATGGACTAACCCCCTCCCGTTGCAGCAGTGATAACCCGCACATTGAGATCTGTGTTGCCTGGGATTTCACCATTTTAGGATATGGCCATAGTCCAGGAGAGTATTGCATTTAGCCACTAAGTCTCGCATGATATATCACTTATTTTCATGATACGGTTAGACCTGAGAGAGATAGGTTGGAAATTGATTTGTGTTGTGTTGTGAACTGCCATATTTACTGTGATTTATGTGTAAATGGCAATGATTTCTATAAAGGCATTCTGAAATTTATAAAGATGCACTGTTTTGCATGAATGCCTACATTTGATAACTAAGCATGATTTTAAGTACATGGGATATATTCTGTACTACTATTATATCAGTTTTGATCCATGCTTTTGAGATGAGAGAATGAAAGACAAAGCATTATTTTCAATAGATAGTGTGAACGTCTACTTGCTTGTCTGATGTAAGACCCGAATTTTTATCATATTTCCTTATGATTCACTTGATGTAAATATGATTATATGTAATTTGAATCATAAGAAGAGTTTTACGTGAATGTAAAATGCAAATGGAATGAATAAAATTCTCGAATGCATTTAGAGATCAAATGGATAATTGAGAACTCGAAATAATATTGTGCAGGCTCGAAACCACTGAAGCACTCGGGTTAGCGGCGTAGGGCCCGTTGGCACGAAAATCGAGGTGAGACCTTAAGTCCGAGAATCTCTTAAGAATTTTATATATGGTCATGAATTGATGATTAGAAATGAAAACTAAGGTATTGGAAGTGGAAAAGTGGGTAAGGTTCGGGTATTGCACTAAACCGAGCAAATTAGCTCGGAATTAGAAATAAATTCGAAATAAATTCTAAGAATTCTCGAAAATTATTTTGAGACCATAGAAAACTAATATAATGTGAAATTATTTGAGGTATCAAAAATCAAGTGGAAATATGGAGGATTCGGGGATCGAATTAATTTTTAAGGTAAATTGCAAACTTTAAGCCATTTTGCTCGGTATTGACCAAATCGTGTAAAATGGGCTCAATCGGGAAAATTTTCTCAAACAAGTGACCTCCAAATTTTTATGAAACATACTAGAGATATATTATAACACTTGAGAAGTGAGAAATTAGAGAAAATTGGATTAGAAATAATTTTTGGAGATTTTACAAAGCAGAACAGCAAGCTGTCCTGTTCCAGCCACCTGACCACCTGATAGAGACTCATGCATAAGTTGACCATAAGGAATCAGTTTAATGCACCGTTTTTTTCTGATAGAAAATAGACTTTTAAAGCTTTCTGTAACATCCAAGAAGACTCGGAGATATCTTCTCACGCGCTCTCACCTCCCTCTGTAAGTCTCCGCAGACGTTACTGTACACATCCCCTTCCTTGAATTTTTCGAGCCCCTTCCGTCCATCTTTAGACTCCGGCCAAGAAGAATGAAATATTCTCTGTCAAGTTGTATATAACATATAAAAAAATAAGCTCAAAGTAAGTCCATTTACTAGGTTAAATCTGAGAAAGAAAATCGGGAGACAGAACTGTCCTGTTTCGAGTAAGTGAAGAAATCAATTTTTGAAAGTTTTTGGTTGAGTTTTCTTGTAGTTTTTGATGATTTTAAGTTCTATATATGCTAAGTTTCAGTTGAGGATCAGTTTGGAGGAAGAAAAACGTGGTCAAACTTGGTCAAACCCGAGGTAAAGTTGATGGATGACGATGAAGTTCACATATGTTGTTATTTGGTGTTTTTAGAAGGTTTTTAGTTAAGTGAAATTGGATGATTTAATTTCTATGGATGATTGAGTTCTGGACAGCAAGGTTATGATGTGTTTGAGGTGAAAAATTTGATGGATCTAAGGTTGTTAATGGTTAAATTTATACCGAGAAAGTTCGATTTGTAGCTTAACTCAGTGAAAAACTGAAAAATGAAAGAATTGAGAATTTGACAAAGTGATTAGTTTGATTTATGAACTTGAATGAGTCATAAGGTTAATGAAATAATGAATTGAGAAATCAGAATAATGAAATTTGCCAAAAACGGCACTAAATCGATAAAACCGAGAAAACTGAAAAAGTTGACCAAAAAGTCAAAACTGATCAAACTTCGAGAAGATAAATCAAATTTTAATATGTTAAGATGAACTTGATCAATATATGATGAATTGGTATTGTTTTGGACAGCTCGAGAATTTAGCACGCAAATCGAGGTAATCCCGAGAACTGGTAATTTTGAGCTGCCCCAAGATCTACGAGGTAAGGGAATTGTATGAGTAGCTAGAGGTAGCTACACGTACTTTCGGGTAGAGTTTCGAATAATTAAATTGTATATGAAAATTATGGGTAGAAAACCCAACAAAGCAAAAATTACCGTTTTGCCCCTATTAAGGGAAATTTTGAAAAAGTTAGGATTGGATTAAATATGTATAAATATCATGCTTTGAGTGTTTTCACAATGAAATGTTACTTTTAGCACATGACTTAATATTTATTTTGATCCGAAAGGGTAAATGACGATTTTGCCCCTGTGAAGGGTAAAGATTTCTACTTTTAGAAAAAAATCATGAAAAGCAAGAACTGGGTGTTCTTGATCTATTTTAATGCTTTTCAACAAGAAATTTGGGTAGGCTGGCTGAAGTTTTATCAATTGCATGAAATAGCACGTGGCAGGTGCTGATTTTGGTTTTGAAAATCATTCTTTGAAAACTGAGCCACCTACATGATTTTATACATGACATAGTGCTGGGAGCTTTGTTCGCACTAGATTTTTTATGTGACATGCATAAGGTCGTGCTGGGAGCTTCGGGTAGGCTGTGTGCCACACCGATTAAAGAGGCTCGCACGTGCTTATTGAGACGTGGCGTGATGTGATATGTTGATATGGGTCCACGGAGTACGCTGTACCGTGCAGGTAGCATGGAATACGTTGTATCGTGTTGAGATTGTGATATGCCGTCTTCGGACGATGTTCAGATCTGCTATGGACCGGCGGGTTGGACTTGACCCACCTCCCGTGTGGAAGCAGATGAGATGATACCCCGCACACCTGATCAGCGTAGCCTGGGATCACAGGATATGGCCATTGTCCTAGAGTTATTACCCTTATTCTTGCCTAGTCTCACATGTCACTTACTTTATGAAATTGCATATCACTTACTTGCGAAATCGCATATTATTTGCTTTGCGAAATCACATATTACTCATTACTTGATTTTGTGATTTCATGATTTTATATTGTGAGACTAAGTTCTGATGATTTTGGGGTGGATGTGGATTTGAAATAAATGGCATGTTTTGATATGATGTGCATTATTTAAATAGCATGATGCATAATTCCATGCTTTATCTGCCATTTCATGCAATGAATTGCCAATTTGAAATAAAATGGCATGTTTTGACATAATGTGCATTATTTAAACAGCATGAAGTATAATCCCATGCTTTATCTGCCATTTCATGAAATAAATTGTTTTATACGAATTATTTTACCTGGCATAAAAGTATGCATGAAATTCATATTTAAGCATGATTTCGAAAGAGAATGATTTTATGCATGGCATCATGAGCATTTAGATAGTGTGGTTATCTACTTGCTTGCATGATTGTCTTACTGAGCGCGTGGTTTGCTCATTCCCCTTATTTTCACCTCTTTTCAGAGCACTTGCAGTAATTAGTGAGGGGCTGAGGACTTGCATTCTTGGTATCCGCTGCTTTCCCATCATTGAAAGGTATATACATTTGGTATGATTTTATATCTAAACATGTAATAGCACAGTAATCAATTTGGAATGTAATATGGGGGATGTAAATATTAGTAAACACGTACAAGTATAGAGTCTCAATTATAAAGTATACGTGTTTTCATTTATATAAATTAAAAGATAGATATCATGGTAAATGGTAAAGGGTGATTAATACTGACTCATACCCCAACTGTTTAGTAGTGAGAATGTTCACGACAGAGAAAGGAAAAGAAAACGCGAAAAATTTGTAGCGATTTTTAGTAAAAATGGGTCGTGATATTTGATTTCCTTATTGAGTGCGTTATTTGCTCATCCCCCTTTATTTTTCCCTCTTTTCAGATCATACGTAGTAGAGTGAGTCCGGCTGAGGTATAACATTCCTATTGTCCGCTGCCATTTCCCATAGAATTAAAGGTATACACATCGCATACTATTTTGTATCTGAGCAATGTATAAGCACAGTGATGTACACGTTTGTAATATTTGGGGATGTAATTATGTTAATGTAAATAAATTTACTTATGATGACATGTATGTATGAGTAATAAGATGAGTGAGAGGGAGACGACTAATGCCGAATCACAGCTCAACTGTTGGTGAATAGAAAGGTAAGTAAAAAACGAAAAATTTGTTATGATTTTTGGTAAGTCACGAAATGAGGTCGTGACACTTATCCGTCGTGCATTTCCATTGGTCAAAGTTAGACTTGATGAAGACCAAAGTTGATGACATTCTTGAGTTGATCCTTGACGCTACTTTTTTTTAGACACTTCAATACATATGATCTATCAGGTAAATATGCCTTGAAAAAGGTTACGAGAATATTGTGATCCAAGAACAACGTTCCTAGTGCCTCTAGTTGAGAAGACTAAGACAAAGGGTTGTTCATCATTGAAATTTGACACATCAACTCAACAAAATCTTTCATATTTTGAGACTAGTAAGTCTAGTCATGAAAGTACTATATCACTAAACACAAGAAATTCAGTGAAAATGCCGATGAGGAAGAAATTACCATTCATCATTTCATTGGAAAAAGAAAATATCTTGATTCTTTCTTAGTAGAGATATGTCAACATATTCATAGTATTATTGATGTTAAGTCAAATAGACACAAAGAATTTTGAGCTATCGCTGGATTGCTGGGAATGAGTGTATACACATGGCCACAAACGTGACAAGATTTGGTTTATGAGTTAAGTTGATTACAAGCTGATTCTGTATGTCTACATGAGAAAGTTAATGAATTGGTACAATCCTTGTTATGTTTTGACACAATAGCTTATCAAGATAAATAAATGACCTACAAGATATGGATCAGTTAATATATCATGGAACAACATCGTGCTTGACCATTTATCTATAAAATAATGCCTGACATATCTTCCAGTTAGATTTGCATCATCTCCACCACTGCGGCACAGGGTAATTACTATTGAGTTTATGAACAAATCATTTTGTTCAATTATAGATCACAATATATGCTATGTTATAGTTGTTTTAGTACTTTTAGTTTTGATACACATTTAGCTGAATATGATTGGTGCAGGTCTTTATGGATTAAGAGCGCTAATACCTACAATTGTAAGCAATCAGCATAGCTATCGATCTAATTATGCTCGAATGTATGAGCTTCTGTATGTACCTTCAATCGAGGATTTCAAGTCACTATTTTCATCAAACAAAGATGTTGCCACTCAAGAAACAATCTAGCTAAATGACCCATGATGTTTAATTCTTTCTTGTTGTATTTTTTAGCTTAAAATAATCGATTTTTTATTTGAGAAATTTATTTCTTTATTCCTCCACTTTTATTATACATTATACATATTAACAGTTATTTATACGCGTGAAATCATTTCAAATATAAAATAAACACAATAAAAAAGAACTTAAAATTTATATATATACAAATTTGTACAAAATGCTAGTAAAAAAATATATAAAAATTCAATCTCTCCTTTTATGCCTGACATGCAATTCTGGTGAAGAGAGCTAGGTTCGATATAGTAGGAGTTGACTCTAGTAGTGAAATCTTCTTCCAATGCAGTTGGACGTGAAGTCTGATGTGATCTTCGAGACCATCGCACTAGTAAAAGCTGAGGTGCTTGTGTTGGTGAAGGAGCTAGCAATGCTGGTGATGGAAGGATGTCGTTGTCGAGCCTATTGCACAAGTATAAGTTGAGATGCTGGTGCTGGTGAAGTAGCCGACGATGCCGGTGATGAAATTGCCTTTGATGCAATAGGATGTGGAGGGTAATGTTCTCCTCAAGTTGGTTGTCGAGGAACTCATACCAGTGTAGGTTTAGGAATTGCCTCTGATGACGGTGCAAGACATCCAGAAGGCTGAGGTGAATATGATATGTTGAGGAGCTACATCTGATAGTGATGCAAAACGTAGAGGAGGCCGAGCTGAAACACCGATACAATATGGGGAGCTACCTCTAATGGTGAAGTGCTAGTCGAACGCCACTACTACCTATCCTCATTGCCAACCTAGGCAACATGTTGCAACTCGATTTCTCAAAAATCACTACAAATTTTTTACGAACTTATCTTACTTCAAATGGTTAGACTGTGATTCAATGTCTATCACTCAATCCATACATAGTAAATATATCTCAAGCAATATTTTCGTCATAAACTTGGATCTAAAATTATCCGAACCCGAAAATATCTCCACCCAAATATAAACTCATATGTGAAAATATCCAAATCTGAAACAGACCTAAATCAAAGTAACTCAAACACCAAATGACTTAAATCCAAGAACAACCCAATCGAAACCCATCTGAACGATCCGTTTGCCACCTTGAAATTTATTTACTCGACCAGAATCATTATCCATATAATATTTGGGGTCACAGAGCACTATCCATATAAATATTTGGTCACCTCTGTAAGAAATTCAGATGTTAATCTATGAAAAGACCAATGGAAAAAGTATACTTTAAAGTTGCTCTATCCAGTCGAGGACCAAATAGTTACACCAGCAAAGTTGCGATAATCTTGCAGACTTACCCGGATTTGATAACCATTTTTTCCCTTTGAAAATAATCATTTTTTCTTTTCATCATGAGCTTTTATCCTAATAAATTAAAGATTATTACAACTTAAAATAAATATATAAGAGAGAAACGAATTCGTTATTACACTATGAGAGCTACAAATTGACGAGTAGATGGGATATCTCACTTCATCAAATATAAGTATACAAAAAACTTACATCCATTTCATCATACTATAACATGACATACTGTAAAACCTCGGCGGACAGCCATACACAGCAAAAGAATTGAATAAAAAATGCAAGGCAAGCTTTAGCAGGCAGCAAACTGCTAGCAAATATTTCAAAGCTTGCATGTAAAAACAAGAACATACCTAAATAACATTTCAACTGAGCTTTTTATCAGATCCCTTCATATTCAAATTGAACCATTTCTTTTTGCCTGATTTATCCTTCCCATCCGAGTTTCCATCTTCCAATGGACTCTCGGTCTCTCCGGGAACTTTGCTAGTACTTCCATTACTTATATTACCACCTACACTGTTCAGTGCTCTTGTTACAGTGAATGAGGCATGGATGCTATCGCGCTGTTTCAGTAGCTCATCTACCTGTGTTACAGGATTGCAGAATTCAGAGTCAGTTAAATCACTGATATATTTACATGACTCTGGTTTCAGTTTTGATCATAATACACTTCAACAATGAAGTGAATCCAAATAAGTAATTATTGTTTTGGCAATATCAAGCTCAGGATTCATAAGTTCGTGTGATTGTGTATGAGCAGGTGCATTAAATGTGCATATATACAGAAAAAATATATCCTTGTACGTATATGCATGAATTGGCTTTCTAATTGAAAAGATTGCATAAAGCAGGAAAAACAGTATAACTGCAAGATAAAAAAGAGGTTTCAAAACATACGAACTGCTTTTCTTGGCTGTACTGGTTGGTCACCTCTTGAAAGCGTGCCAATGCCTACAAAATATCCAACCAGAGGGTCATAAGATCAAATGTTACAACTCATAACAAGCCCCAAATAGAACACAGCTCTATCAATACTTTTCTGTATTCTGTTTCAAATTGGCGCAACTCATTTCTCTTTCTCAAAATCTGAGTTTCAATATCTTTAAGCTTCTCAGTGGTATCCTCATATGACTTTACACAAAGTGCCTCAATTGTGTAAGTAGCAGTCTTGAAAAAATTATCTCCTGAGAAAAATCAGCCAAACCTGTAAACCAATAATGGAAATACTCCAAAACAAACTTTTAATAAAATTAACAGAAAAAAATAAACAACTCAAACCATAAACAGCGAAAATATGTGTGCCAGCTTTTAGTTCTGAAACCTCACAAGGTTGAAGACCTTCCAACCTTTTAAAGAAAGCAGATTCAGGGTCTTTAGCTATTGCTAACTGCATAACACATGAATTAATCATCATTTCTTACCACAACAAGAGGCCAAACATCCAGCAGAGACAACGAAGATAAAGGAAGAAATGATAACTCGCATACCGCATTTATAGTGGAATCCATTCTGTATACTTGAAAATGTAAGAAATACATGCCAGCAGATGTCACCTTCCCTGTCTTCTCACTGTCTTCCTGTACAAAGACAGTGAAATCATAAACCGAAAGTAATAGATGTATGGATAAAGACTAATTACTTCAGAAACAAAACTGCAAGTAACCAGATATCCTTGAACTTCCAAGACAATCACATAAAAGAGGACTAATGCATCATAGTAAAAACCACAAGAGCTTTCACTGCAGAAACATAGAATCACTAGTATATCAAACAAGCACAAGCTTTCATCAAACAACAGAGCACCGGTATAACATTAAATGAACCATGTCCAAAACAAAGACAACTTAACAGAAAGTGAAAATTAAAAGTCTCAAGTCATCATCATCATTATTATCAGAACCTTAATCCTAATAACTTGGGGTAGGCTACATAAATCAATATATAAACTCATGTTAAGTCGTCAACGTGAATTCCCCTCCTCCACTCATTCCTATCCAAAGTAATATGTTCTTCCAACTCTAGTGCTATTATATCTTTTCGAATGACTTCCTTCTAACTTTTTCGATCTTTCTCTAACCTTGACCCTTTTTCATCATTCATAATCTCTAGTCTCCTTATTGGAGCATTCTACAAGTATACATCGTATCTTTCCAAATCAATGTAAATGACATTCACTTATCTTATCCTCAATATGTACCACTCCAACAATGTCTTCATTTCTCATTCTATCCTTCCTCATATATCCGCATATCCACAGCAACATTCACATTTTTGTTGCACTCATCTTCTATGCATGCAATTTCTTAGTCACCCACATTCACTACCATACAGAAATTTTGATCTAACAACTGTCTTGTACAACTGCCTTTCAACTATATAGGAATTCTTTTATCGCACAACACACCTGTAACACTTCACCACTTACTCCAATCAGCCTAAATCTCATGGGTCACATCATCAATCTTTCCATCAATCCATATGATCAACCTCAGATATCAGAAATGATCCCATTTAAGTATCGCCACCTCATCTAACGTCACTATGTTCTAATCTTCTTTTTTGTTTAAACTGAATTTACATTCCATATATTCAGTCTTCACTCTTCTTAGTCTGAACCTCTTGATTCTAGCGTCTGACTTGGACTAAAATAAAGAGTATCATTGAGGTGACAAACATGAGGAATTGCCCTCTTTAAGTATTAAATATGCACGTGAACCGCACAACGATATGCAGATATTTGTTTTTCGATGACTCACCATGTTTATGCTATGTAAGACTTGTATGATAAAGCAATCAAGAATACCTGGTTCAACTAAATTTTTACTTTTGTGAATCTTTGGAGTATAGAGAAATAATGGCATAGAAATGAAAACATGATATCACCAATATCTTATATCATATGCACAGATAACACAATACACACATACAAACATAATAGAAAGTGATTATAAAAATTAAATTTGAATGCAAACATTCCAATCTAGAGTTTGCTACAAGAATTGTACTTATTTTCAAGGGGCTCAATTGGGCATCCACAATTATTATATGAACTAGAAAAAGATATGAGATATTGTAATAAGAATAGCCTTTCTTCTCGAAATTGCCCTCTACTAAGAGTTGAAGATTATTTGATCATCCTCAAGGAATAGCCTAATGGCTAGAACATGACAGTTCAACCAGGAGGTCTTACATTTGAATCTTAAGGAGGGAAGGAAGGTGTTATGGGATGGGAAAGGGCTACATCCTTTAAGTACACCCTTTAGGCTATCAAACGTACCAAAAAAACCATTTTTTGACAATTGAAATCCAAGTTTTATTCTAAAAATGGTGATAAAATAGGTTGGGAAGCAATATTTTATAAATCATAGTTATTGGATGTTCGTTACACGCTATATGAGAATGAGACAAATAAGGAAGCCAATAAACATGACTCAAGGATTTATTGAACGATGGAAAAAGGCAATAAATCTAGAAATACCCTTTTTTTCTTCCTTCCCGTAGAACAACACAGATAAAAGAAAATCATATACCATTCTTTAGCTTTTAATTATTATGGCTAAAGATTACCACAATCACTTTTTTCTCCATCATTACTTTTCACATGTGAAGGTGTTCGGGACAAAGTCACTATGAACCCACACGTGTTAATGGTGATGAAATGTACCAAAAAGTGGTGCAGAAAAAGTGGAGAAGAGCCAAAACCTGCTTATTGTAATTTTTACTTCTAATAGCAAAAGGCCAGAAAAACAAAGGGCAAATTTTGCCTACTACTTTTGCCTTTAACTCTAGTAGCAGAAGTCAAAATTTTTAGCCTTGATACTCCACCAATATTTTAAGGTAAAATGCATCACTTCTAACTTTTTAAGAAATCATTTTCATCCCTAGCCTCTCCATTACTCCATCTATTTACTAAATGTCTTTAAATTATCAAAAGTTTGTTAAATTGATGAAATGGCTTTTTTGACATTTGGACACTTTTGTTTAGTATTATTAGTGCTTCCCATCTTTTTTTCATTTTTTTTTTTTTAGTTTCTTACTCAAGAACTAAATTGTAACATATACAGAGCCTAGAGACAAAAAATAAGGATTCATTAAAACCTTGGTATTATGATAGCATAAACTAATTCGTTTTTAATATCTTTATTAGTTAATGAATTTATTTTCTAATTTTTTAAGAAATAAAATAACAAAATGCCTCTAGAATGCTTCATGGGAAACCTCCAAAGATGAGAAAAGTGCTTTTCAGAAAGGGTTTTCCTTTTGATTTTGTTCTACAACCAAATCCTGCTGTCAAAATTACTAATATAACTGTGTTTCCTCATTTTCTTTCCTAAACAAAGCATACAATCTGTACTTGTCTACTAAAGAACTGGAGAAGAGAAAACCAAAAAAAAAAAAAAACATAATAATAATATACCTCCACACCCCCCCAGAAAAAAAAAAAAGGAAAATACATCCAGCCTATGTTAAGAACATCCACTCCGCATGATGTATGCCAGAGGCAGCAAATTAAGAAGTGAAAAATAAGAGGACTTAAGAATTATAAAACTAATCTAAAAATTTATTTGTTGAAGATTGGGTAGTCAATAGAGCAACAGATTAGACCATCACGATCACCTATCCAACCTCTACTCAGACCAATAAACAACTATACTTTTACAGGCAAGAGAACAAATTTCACCAGCAACAAAGGTTGTTAAGTGGTAGCAACATATTTAAACGATTCATTGTAGTAGTGCACACATGAGAGTTGAGAGATAGGAGAAGCATAATGTTGAGAGATTAAACTTTCTAGGAAAAGTTGAGGACAGAAAGGAAAGGATAAAAAAAGAGGGAGAAGGTTTTAGAAGGAAAGAAGAAGAGAAAGGGAAAATTTAACTCTAGCACTGCTAATTCTTAGCTTTTCAAATTCCAATCTTGACCAAAAATAAAAAGATGTTCAAATCATAATACACCATCAGAACTAACTCACGATCATGCTCAGACAGCTAGCATGGCCAATAGCTAGTAATTTGTTTAAATATCATTCTAAAGGTTTTCACAGGTCTTCCCACTGAGGACGATGAAAGTGATGAGGTGATGGTAGATATTTTTTGTTTCTGTCATAACATTCCCACCCATATTACTAGAAAGATAGCAAAGATAATCACATGACAAATAAATGAAATAAAAATTGTATGTATTATCTTGACAACTAACACTTAAGTCAAACATTTACTACAAAATTATAGGTAAATAAAAAGAAAAAACGAAAGGACAAGAATCAAAGACAAGTGATTAGTACCTGTAGGGCCAAACCGTAGCCACCATTGATATCTTGTTCAAAATAAAGTAACTGAAAGTTTTACATTAATGAAACACTGAGTTATTAGATAATTTTAAAATAGTGCCACTTAGAAAAGATGCTTGCCCTTGCACAATGGACAAGTACATACATAGAAACACACAACAAAAGAGCACCAGCGAGAGAAGTGACGAGTTGGAGCACGCAACCAAACACGTCATAGTCATTTTGAAGAGAACATGATTGTTCAAAGAAAAGTTTCATTAATAACATACCTTGAATTTGCTTTGTGCAGTTGAAGTTACCCTCACAACAATCCCAGACTCAGCTTGTTCATCACTTATTGTTACACCAAAAAAGTGGGCACATTGCTTGTCTACCTGCAGCAAAATGCATGAGAATTTGAGAAAGTATCTGAAAGAGTAAGGTGCATTAGATAGAAAGAAAGTAACACCTTTCCACTAACTGATGTTCCGAGAGGAAGGGGTCTAACTGTGACAGTTCCATTTAAAGCCTCTTCAAGAACATTAGCTGAGATTGTAGTCTTGATGGGGACACCAAGCTTGCTAAAGATATATATTTAGCAGGGTAAAAGAAAGTATGAGTAACTTATAAATAACTAAGTGCGGCAAAAAAGTTCCAATATTTCAATGGATATCGAACCTGAATAATGCTGCAAACATTGTATTAACCGTTCCTAGATTGGACAAATCAATCTCCATATCCATTGAATCTTCAACAGCCTTATAACATTAGTTGAAACAAGAGAAAAACATTAGGTTTTAAGAACTTGCCATCATAAAAGAATAGGTGGAAAATAGAACAAGAGAAAAGAAATACAAATGGAGGAAAATGAATACAATCTTAAGTTAACATCAAGTAAATTTACAAACGAAAATAGTGCCGTCGACAATAAACGCAGATAAATTCTTTGAATTTAGTCAGTTGTGCGAGGCTGCACAACCATATTCGATGGAATTAGAAAGAAAAGAAGCAGGAAGAGCTAGCAACACTTAGGGAACCCAATAACATGGGAATCTAGCAAATGTAGGTGATTTAGTGCTTATTGCAGAGTAGAGTTGCAAAGTAGGTTAATCTGAAACAAGAAGGAAACGCACTAATGTATGTAGAGATCATAAAGAACAAAAAAAACTGATGGTTCCTAATTTCTAGTGGGAAACTAAAGGGAAATTTAAAAAGAAAATAAAAACCAAAATCCTCAGTTGGTGATTTGAGGAGATATTAAAGGTCTAAGGAGGATGGATTTCCATCAATAGAAGTCTCTATGGCATGTCTCAATCAATCAATCAAAGGAAGCACATAAATTCTGTACCGCATAAAAGGACATAAAAGACAACATTGAACGTAATGAAGAGTACTAAAACAATGTGAAAATAAAGGAAAGGAAAGCACCTCAAACCCCGCACTGTCATATTGTCTTCGCTTTTCTGGGTCAGATAAAATGCTATAAGAATATGCAACTTCCTTAAAAAGCTCTGAAGCCTCAGGGTTACTGGCATTCTTGTCAGGATGATACCTGTCAAAAGAACAAAAAAATCAAATATGAAGAGATCCAGGTTAAAAGCAGACCAAACAAACAAGCATTGATATAGCCAAATCATAATTCTCATGGGTTGGAGCTACATTCCTGTCATTTGTAAAGGTATTTAGAAGAATGTGACAGTACATATCTCATCCATCAGGTTCTAACACATTTCAAATTTCACTTATTTATTTTTGTTCATAGCTAGCTGTATGGACACCATTGTTATAATGTCAACAGCTCATTATCGAAATGTTTGCATAGTAACTCATGAAACACAAGAAGCACTCGACTTGCAGTGGACAACAAAATAAATCCTCACTGAAGTTAAGCACATTAGGAATTGGCACAGTCGAAGAAAGAAGATTTGCTGCAAACTCAGCCAAAAAAATGAAAAAAGAATAAGAAAAGCAAAAGAACCTTACTTGAGAGCTAACTTTCTATAAGCAGTTTTGATCTCCTGATCAGTGGAATCCCTTGAAACGCACAAAACTTCATAGGGGTCTCGACGCATAGTCGGGGCTGATGGTCCTTCCAACTTCTTTGAACGCATCTCTTTTTTCTTTTTCCTCTCTAACAAAAACTCCCTTTTTCTTTTCTTATTTTCCCTAAAACTCTCTTCAAATACGTTTAATTACAGGCGCAAATCTACAAATCTAGAAACCCAAAAAACAAACAGAAGATCAACATTTTTCAAGAAGACAAACGAATTAACCGGAATTCAACGCGGTATTGGATTGCTCCACTTCTTCTCTAGCGAGAAGAGAAAGCAAACAAATATAAAAGATAAAATAAAAAAAATAGAAAAAAAGGGGTAACGATGTAACTTACGAAGAATATATGGGAAAATGAGGGAGCTAGGGTTTTGAAATTTCAAAATTACAGAACCCCAGAACTAAACAAGAAATTGCAACCGCTTGTTTTTTTTTTTTTTTTGCTCTGACTTTTTTTTTTCTTTAGATGGGAAGAGAGAGATGACGTAAGAAATACTTGATCCGCTTCTTTGCTTTGGCTTTCCTCTTCTGTCCTCGTGGAAAAATCCTTTTTTATTTTAAATTATTTTCGTATGATTCTTAATTTTTTAATTAATATGTTATTGTCTTGAGTAGGGGTGTAAGCGATATAATGATATTCGTAAACTATTCGGATTCAATTTGAGTAAAACTCGAATTTAATTCGATTTTAGTCGAGCTCGAACTCAAGCTACTTGAGCTATCGAGCGAGTCGAATTTGAACACTTAGATACTTAGCTTGAGTAGCTCGCGAGCCTAATCGAATCTCGAGTTTTTATATATTTTAATAATATATATTATTATATAATAATATTTATATAATAAGTGTAAGAGCGAGCTCAAATCGAGCCTTAGAATATAACTCGAGTTCAAGTGAAAAATCAAACTTATATAATCGAGCCTAATCGAGCGAGCTCGAGTAGCTCGAACTCGATTTCGATCTCGAGCCGAGTTAGAGTTTAAAAAATAAGGTTCGACCGAACTCGAGTCGAGTATCGATCACCGAGTTTTCGAGTCAAGCTTGAGCTCGAGCACCTCACTGTATCGGTTCGGCTCGGCTCGGCTCGATTACACTCTCAATCGTGAGCAATGAGACCCAATTAAATTTTAAAATCTAAAAAAATAATTCAAGAGACATAATAAAAAAAATGGACACGCGTAAGCGTACAGTCTCGCATGTCACTACCGAAAATAAAACTCGCACTGCGTGACACTAATCAAAGTGCACCACGTGGTGCAATCGAAATGCGCCTCGCGGTGCAAGCTTGATCTTCCCGCATATGCGGGAGGATACGCTCCTGCCTGAATACGGGAGGGGTCTCCCGTAGCTGAATAAGCATAGGCGGGAGACTCCTGCCCATGATTGGCATGGGCGGGAGATCCTCTCGCCCATGATCGTGAGCATGACACGTGGCGCGCCCACATATAAGTCTGCACGGGATCCTGCGTTAAAATTGATTCAAATGATTTTACCCATAAATATTTTTAATTATGCAGGTCTCATAAAACAATAAGAGTCATTTAATTAGCAAATAAATACGTAATTAAGAGTGGAATCAATCCCTATAAAAAAGAATCAAGTATGATTCATGAGACTAAAACTCTATTTTGTTTATAGAAACTCTGTCAAATTCTCTTTCTGACTTATGCATCGGAGTGCTTACGTAGAGAATAACCCTTGCATCTCTCTGATTGTTTTTTCTCTTGCAGAGCTTTTTGTAGCACGTGGCAAAAAGATCAAGGCGAAGACGTCGGCAATACGTCATTGTTGTATTCGGCAACAACAGTTATAATTTAACATACATAAAAAGTTAATTACAAGACTAATTTTGTTTATTTGGAAATGAATTCAAAAAAGCCTTTTTAAAATTGTTTGGTTTCTTTTAGCTTGACACTAGTTTTTTAACGTTTTTCTCTTGTACCTTTTTATGTTTGAAGCCGGTTATATTCACTACCTATCCACTTTTTTCCACAAAATTTTTCTATTTTTGTAAAAAATACCATTAAATAAATTTATTATTTTACTAGCATCTCCATAAATCCAATTTCACTTTACCTTCTTTATTTTCTTCATTCAAATAGTAAACCTTAAACACAACTTTTCAAATCTGATCAAATTTTTTATCAATGGAACAGAAATGAAATACCTTTTTGTTGATTTATTGAAAAAATATTTCATGGACAAAGAAGAATACAATGAAAATGGCATATAGGAGATTTCTAAATAGGTATATCATTTATTACAATTTTTTTTTATTTGAGGTAATTTTTGAATGAAAAATCCAAGCTTCGAAACTTCGGTAAATAAATTTTCGAGAGTTTCTGTTTGTTCCCAAAAATGAATTTCTAGGAACAAATTTG
Organism: Firmiana major; assembly: GCA_033439115.1. Lineage (NCBI taxonomy): Eukaryota > Viridiplantae > Streptophyta > Magnoliopsida > Malvales > Malvaceae > Firmiana > Firmiana major. The sequence continues at coordinate 9,114,027 of CM065912.1, forward strand.
AGCTCACGAAAAATCATTTCTGGGAGCACACACTTGCTTCTATAAGTGAAACTTCCAAGAGCATACACTTGCTCCCAGAACTGAAACTTCCAAGCGTACACATTTATTCCGAAAACTTCCAGCTGGTTTCTAAAAGCTTACAATTTTGTTTTTTGAAAAAATGATAATATATTATTTAAGTATTTAATAAAATTAATAATTTTTTTTTAATTTTATAAGGTGGTAGAAGATTAAGGTTTTTCAATAAAAAGCATAATTTCATATTACACTTATTCATTTACTATAGAAAAGTATGAGAATGTTAATATTAATATCATCTTAAATGCAAATAAAGATATAAATATTACTATTAGTATATTGTGCAGTTTTTTTCTACTCGATAAACCTTAATTACATGTGCAAGGGAGGTGCGGAGAAATTTAGGTTTTATAGTTGTGATTAAAGTGTCACGACCCATGACCACTACAATTACCCCTAACGTGTATTTATTAAGTGGAAGACATTATTTAAGCATTAGTATTGACTAGGATATTATTTGTTCCTTTTAGGATTCTTTTCTTGTAGTTTCGTTTGCGATATAGGTTAAGGCTTTAAAACTATTAGTTGAAGGATTTTATTTAAAGTTCTAAATCTTCCTAGAAATTTCAGCAGCATAATGACTGCAAAATGGACCTAACCCATCCTGCAAACAAGAGTATTAGGCAACCCATATCTTCAATCATCAATCACACATAATCAAATCTCGCAACCAAGTATACATCAACAATCCTAGCTATCCATAACTAACAACATTTAATCACATTTCATCAGCAGCTATCATGGTACACCATAATATCAAGTAATCCTAAAGTAAGCAGCTTAATTCACAACAGCTACTTATCAACAATTAATATTGACATTTGCCATATCGTATCCATTTGGCAAACTCAAGTCCCAGTTTCATATCAACCAACTTAACTAGGAGTTTTATCACGACACTGAAAAGATCAACTAGTGATAATCCTGCTTCTAAAGGAACAACTAATACATCCTAAAACAATTATTTACATAAATTCGTGCATACATATAAGTCTCAAACAAAACTTTGCACTTGTTGTGTATACCTTAGCACAAAGTCGTGCGCTTAGCACGAGGAATCAACAAACTCTGAGCGGATCACCCACGAGCTAATTTGAAATGTTTTAAAAGAAGGGATGAGCAACCACACTCTCAGTAAGAAGTTGATACAAATTAACTAGTAAATACCCGCTATATGATCACTTCATATTAATTTATTATCAATGCATCACAAAACCATAATGAGGTAAAACAGTTTGGTTATTAAGTTGCAAACACATGGTTTTGCCAAGTAAGAATCAAATATGCCTTTAAATCTGTAAATCAACTCAAATATGTTTTGTTCGCTAATTTGAAAACCCAAGAAATCAGGCACTTTAAACGCAAGAAAATCATGCACGTTCAACACAAGTAACTAGGTGTACTCAGCACGAAAACATACATGGGCTCAAATTAAATATTCAATTTAAATAGGAGAGATGTGGCACAATCCTTAACTTGTCATGGAACTAGTTACACAATGTAAACACCTATGGCTATAGTGACTATCGCCCTATCCTAAACTGATCAGGTCTGAACTGGGGTACTGAAGATGGGATCAAGGTCTACAGTAGTAGGTAGCTGGCACCGTAGGGAAATCATGCAGAACCTCCTACCGTGCTACTTAGAAAATCTCAATGCCACAAAGGAATCTCCGTGAAGCACTTGGCACCGTAGGGCAATCACACAGAAACTCCTACCGGTACTAGAGATAGCTCTCACATCTCATAAACTCGATGCCACCCAGGCACCCCTGTGAAGCACTTGACACCGTAGGGCAATCACACAGAACCTCCTACCGATACTAGAGATGGCTCTCACAGGACATGACTGCCACAAAGACATTTTCAGGGATCGCCAACAGTATCAAAACAATTATATCGTAGTTTTCATGAAAAAGCATTTGCATGTCAAACACATATCAAGTTTCGAAATCAACAATTTATAAATCAAGCAAAACATGCTTTTCGACTCATCAACGATAGCAATGCTCAAGAAATTCAATACATTCTCATAACAATTGGTATAGCCCATGCAAAAACAAATAAGATTATTAAAAATGTGAAAGAAAGGCGCAAGTATTATGCCAACTACTCACCCTTATGCTTTAATCGCTTTCTTGAAAAAAGTTTATCAAAAAAACACATTAATTTCAAAATCTGCAGAAATCAAATAGGGAATATAAACAGTTTAAATTAATCCTAACTAGTTAGCTATACCTACGACCTATGGTTTCTAATATATTCTTAATTTAACCTAAGATATCCTACTAGCTACAAGTTGTATAAACCCCTTACACAAAACGATGTGCAACTTAATATCCTTCCTTGCCTTAGGCACGCATATATATGCCTAAACTTCCTTGGCACCCGACAAAGTAGTCACTGCAAATTCTACAAGCAAGAACATTCGATTATCAATCTCCATACTTAATATTTTTATAGTTTAAACCAAAGATTTTCTAAGTGTCATGCAAAACTCGCTTCTCCTGTACCTATATCAACTAGTTCTGACTTAGCCTTGAACTCCCAACTAGTTTGTCGAATACTCTACCAAAGTTTTCTCATTTATTATTTGTTTATATCATGCTTTACAATGTCGTTTTAAACTTACTTTATGGTGTGTGTGTGTATATATATATATATATATATATATATATATATATATATATATATATATATATTAATTTACTTTACTTAACAAACCTAAATGAAAGGGAATAACCTATTTTTCTTTTATGTGATTGAATACCATAGTTTCTCTCTTCGTAATATATTAAATTTTATCTACATTATGAGTTTATAAGGACTCACTCATTTATACGTAAACCATTTCCGAAATACTATTACACCATGTTTAAACTAAGTTTCACAGTCTCTTTATCTAGTTGGCTGAAGCTATTCTCTAATACCTATTTTCTGACTTTTCACACACAATGCCTACATGTAATTCTAACATATGAACTGATTATGGTGTAATTTACTCGTTTATATTTTCAAAACCCATTGTAGTAAAAAAAAATCTTTAATTTCTTTGTCATGGCCGAAAGCTCCCAATTTCATATTCTTACTTATATAGCTTACATTAAACCAAATCTATATACTAATTTAACTATAAATTTATAGTTAAATTTCTAAGTACCTATTTTAGCATGAAATTTCTAACTCCTTTCTTCATGGCCGAACCTTTATCCTTTACCCAACTTATGTACTTTAGATTTTTTTTTTTAATCATACAACACAAACTATATTATTCATATTATAATTCAGTGATTTAAACCTTAAATTCCTAAATTAAACAATTTTTCCCAATTTTTTCCTAAGTGGCCAAATATTTATTCTCCTTGCCCATAATGTGATTTTCAATAATTAGTTAAATTTATCACTAATATTCATTCAATTTAGTTAAAACAATTAAATTAGACCCGCAATTTTCGAAATCCCCAATTTTTTCCCAAATCATAAACCCTAATTTTATCTAACTTCTTCAAAACCAAAATTAAATTGAATCCTACACTAAACATGCTCTTATAACACTAAATAAACAAGATTAAATCAAGACTAGGCTTTCTTACCTTGTATTTTCCCTTTGGCTGAAATCTTTACTCTTGAAACCCAAAAACTTCTCTTAAAATTTCATAAGAATCTTGTTATTTTTTGGTTAAACTTAGCATTAATCTAGTGTGGATGATTTTCCTACACTATTTTCGGCTAGCCCATGCATTATATATATATATATATATATATATATATATTTTCTTTCTTCATACCTTTTTTTTTTTTTGGCTCTTGGCTTCTTAAACTCCTGCTGGTATCGTGAACCAGCAAGAGAAAAAGAAAAGCGGCCCGAGGGGGGGGGGGCGGTGGTAGGGGTAAGGGTATTTTGGGTATTTCAATTTTTTTTTACTTTACTTTATTATTTATTTGCTTATTTAATACCTAGATAAATATACCTATATACCTATAAATAATTTAAATTTTGCTACTAAATTGTAAAGTTCCTATACACTTTATTACTTGTATAAATTTTATTACCAAATTATAAAATCTTCCCTCTTTGATTTATATTTCATCTTTTTAATTAAATTTTGTTTTATAATCACTATGATTAAATTATTTTAGCTTTTTGGTTTATCTATTTTATTTAAATTCCTATATTATATTTCATAACTTCCCTAAACTTAATTTAATTGCATAAATCCATTTATTATCTAGTTAATTTGTTTCATGGACATATTCCTACATAAGCATTTATGTAAACTAAAATTTAACTAAAAATTCGGGATATGCAAGTCAGTGGTCTTACATAAAGTTTCTGAACCAACAATTTGTACAAGAAAATCTAGATTACGATTCACATGTGAATGATGTAGAAGATAGAGAGATTTGAAGAAGAAACAAATAATAGATAAATTACGTCGTAAAGGTACGAGAATGAGGAAGTGTGACTATCCATTTAAGCTATTGAATGTGAAATTAGAAAATGATGATGAGTAGGGAGTTAGAGTAATACGTAGGATGCACAATTATACATCTACAAAATTCGATATATTGATTCTTTCCCAGTTAAGAAATATCAGAACATTCACAATGTTATCGATGTTCAGTTTGATGGACACTGTAGATTTCAAACTATCCTTCGGTTATTGCATGGGTTTAGATGCATGGCCACAATGCAACGAGATTTGATAGATGAGTTAAGTAGATTCTAAGCAAATTATGCACATCTTTATGAATGTCATGAGTGTGTTGATGAATTGATACAGTCATTATTGTGTTTCAACACCGTAGCTTATAAGGATCATTGGATGACCTTACCAAATGTGGATCATTCTATATCATTAAGGTATACCATCATGCTTGTCCATTCTGCAAAACAGTGCCTAACATATCTCCCACTTAGATCTCTAGCACCTCTATGACTGCAACATAGGTTAATTACTTTTAAATTTGTGAACAATTATCATTTTGTTAAGGTGTGGATCACAATATATGTTATGTTATATTTGTGTCAATGCCATTAGTTTTTACTCACATTTAACTAAATATAATGATTTGGTGCAAAGTCTTTATGGATCCGAGAGCATCAATAACCGCATGCGACTAGCGTAGGCATCGATCTGATTGTACTTAAGAGTGGGAGGTTTTGTATGTACTTCGAATCAAGAATTTCAAGTTGTTATATTTGTCAAATATGGAAGTTGTCACTCAAGAAACAATCGAGCTAGATGAACCATGATATTGTGCTTTTTCTTGTAGTATTTTGTAACTTAAACATTATCAATTTTTTATTTATGAGAATTTTATTTCTTTAATTCTCCACCTTTATTTATGAGAAATTTATTTCTTTACATATGGTTTTCTTTTATTTTTAAACCATTATGCATTTTTACATATTTATATTTACATGTATATACCATAAAATTGTTTGAAGTATAAAATAAGCCCAATGAAAAAGAAATTAGCATTTATATATTATTCCGTATAAAACTGCTAGTCAATATATGTGTATATATATATATATATATATACATATATACAAAAATCTACTATCTCTCTCTTGTGCCTGACATACCCTTTCAATGATAGAGCTGAGCGTAATGCAAAAAGTGTTGGATGGGCTATAGCAAGAGCTAACTCTGGTGGTAGAACTACCTTTAATGCAGCAGGATGTGGAGATCGATATGGTCACTAGACCCATCATAAAAGAAAAGGTTGAGATGTCGATGTTGGTGCTATAACTGCCTCTAATGCAGTAAGTGTGAGAATCTCATTTTTATATAATTACCAAAATCAATTAATTAATTTAAAATACTTAAATCTCAAAAACTTGCAATTTTCAATTTTTGGTATAAGGACCCGAACTTGAGTACGAAGATGTAAGACCCGATTTTAGTTAAAACACGAAATTAAATATGCAAAAGGATTAAAAAGGAATTCTCGAACACGTTGAAGGGTAAAATGGTCAAAAGATCGAAAGTCGGTATAATTTCGAGAGAAAATTCCATTAAAAATAATGGATTGAGAAATCTTGGTCAATAAAGGTGAAATAAATTTATTTTGGGTTAAACTGATCAAGATATTAATTTATTGGAATTAATCGGGATTAATCGAAATTTTTACTTCGAAAAATAATTCAGAAAATAATCGAAAAATATACCGAAAAGTCGAAATAATACTGATAAATTCAATTAGGGATTAATTGAATAAATTAATAATTTTTTTAGATATTTTGACAAAATAATAGTATTTTAATGATTAAAATAATAATAATAATAATAATAATAATAATAAATAATAAATAAATTAATTAATCAATTAAACAAAAAAAAGAGGAAACTGAAAAAAAAACGAAAACGAAAATCGCGAAAGGAAGCGAAAACGAAAGCCGAAAATGAGGATCACAGGCGAGCCACCACCGGCGCCGGATGAGGGGCCACGACCACCGAAAAAGGAAGAGGAGCTTCAGGCGATCTCCCTGGTACCGGCGGCACTACCCATCGACGCTGGAATCCGGTGAATCGGGGAGAGAAAGATCGACGGGAGAGAAGAGCTCGGTCCCGGTGATCCACGGCAGCTGGGTGTGAACGGGGGCCACCAACATGATCGAGAGGAGGAGCCGGTCATTTTGAGACCCGTAGCTGCCTGCGAAACGGTCGGAATCGTCGGCGACGACCAAGACCAGAAATGGGTACCGAGGTCGAGAGAGAACAGGCCGGACCGGTGACTTTCCGGCGACCTTGGACGAAACCGAGGGCAGATTCATGCTGCGGATGGCCCAGCGGAAGCCGGCGGAGAACCAGTCGGCAAGGCACTGAACCGGTCGAACCGGCGGTCCGAATCGGGTCTGAACCGGACCGAACCGGTTCAGCCAAGAAAGAGAGGAAAAAAGGAGAAAAAGAGAAAAAATTGAAAAAAATCCCGACGATGTAATCGAGCTACGAGTAAGTCAGTAGAGGTCGAAATTGACCGATTTAAATTTTGGAATATTTTATTTAATTAATTTTCGACTGAAAATTTACCCAGAAATTATGAAATTGTGTAGCTCGACAATTGGCATCCAACAAGAGCTCGAGACAGCCTCGATTTACGTACTAGCATGGAATCTCGGGTAAGTAACCCTTATTTACGATAATTTACATCGTTATGCGTGCTTCGAATTTAATTATCACATAAAATAAATTAAATTATGAAAAGTCGGATAAATTGTCGTAAATAATAAATTGAGCTATTTGAGAGTTAGAATGAGGTCCAATAAATTGTTGATGGGTCCAATGAGCCCAATAGCCCTCGATAATGTGAAAATTAAGTGAAAAACGGGCTTAAGGCCGATTAAGGCCCATTAAGGTGCAATCAGGCCCAATATGGGTAAATGGGCTCAATGATTTAAATTAAGCCTAGAAAATAGGAAATACAATTAAATTGTATGATATCTGACTTGAGGAATATTTATGTGCAGTTCCGGAGGTTTGATTGGGAGCAGATCGGACTGCGTGACGAGACAGCAGTGGAAAAAGAAAAGGTCAAACTCTACAGAAAAATAAGGTAAGGGAATTCTATGGACTGCTAGAGGTAACTTTACGAAATTTCAAAGTCATATGCAGTCTTTTAAATTATCTGAAGGGTCTAGAAGTAAGTTATAAATTGTAGTGCCCTGAATGGGCAAATTACCAAAATACCCTTGTTAAGGGTAAAATTTACAATTTTAGGAAAAATTGGGAGGAGCAAGAACAAGAGGTTCCTGCTCGTTCTGGAGATGTTTTGACGCATGCATGAGTAGGCTGGCTAACCTTGAAAGAAAAATGCACAGCATTGCATATTTTCAACGAGGAAATTGTTTTGAAAACTGTTTTGAGGAAACAGAGCCACCTACGTGTTTTTATTGACATGTGACGTGCTAGAGCTCAGCTCCCACGATGTTTAATTTGTGTGATGCATGCATTAGTGCTGGAGCGAGAGCTCATACTAGAGTTTTACATGCATTGGTGCTGGAGTCCAACTCGCACCAGATTTTATATATATATATGATTTTTGTGACAGGGTGCTAGAGTCTAACTCGTACTAGATTTTTCACATGATTTGATGAGAGTGCTAGAGCTTAGCTCGCACTAGTTTTACTTGAATTGACGAGAGTGCTGGAGCATCGCTCGCACCCCCCACTGATTTTTATGAGAACATGTGATGAGCTGTGCTTGGAGCATCGGGTAGACTGTGTGTCACCGATTAAATAGGCTCGCACGTGCGTTTTGAGACATGGCATGAGTATAGAGATATGATATGGGTCCACGGAGTACGATATACTGTGCAAGGAGCATGGAGTACGATGTACTGTGTGGCATCTTCAGATGCGTGGTATCTTCAGATACGTGTGGCATCTTCGGATGCGTGGTATCTTCGGATACGTGTGGCATCTTCGGATACGTGTGCCATCTTCGGATGCGTGGGATCGGATAAGACCGACGGGATGGACTGACCCACCTCCCGGGCGATTCCTGATCAGGGTGAGACCCCGCACACTAGGATCCGTATAGCAGAGGGTCTCACGAGGACACATGGCCATAGTCCTGGTTATTACCGATATACAGATGTTGCCTAGTCTCATATGTTGACGATTTTGATGAGATCAAAACTGGGTTTTAAACCAGATTTGCAGGATGTTATTTCTATGCTTTTTAAACCCATGTGTGATGTAAACTGATTTTCATGGTTTTGTGTGTGTCAGGATCACCCAAGGGATGGGTTGAGTCTTGGATTTGTTGTGAAATTTTAAATAAGAAAGAACCGATTTGAAATAGTTGCATGTTGAATTTTCCATGCAAATTTGTTTCACATGACATCATGTATCATAGCATCAGTTTCGAAATGTGTGGAGAAAGGGTGGTTTATGCATGACACCACGTTCATGTAGGTAGTATGGTTACCTACTTGTTCGTAGGATTATGTAAGACCCGAATTTAATAAAAATACGAAAACTAAATAAGAAAAGATAGAGGAAGTATGAAGGAAGTCGGGTTAAATTAATCCCGAACACGTGTAAGGGCAAAACGGTCAAAGGATCGAAAGCCGGAGTAAATTCGATAAGGAAATTTAATTAAAAATAAGGATTTAAGAAATCTTGGTCAATAAAGATGAAATAAAATTATTTCGGATTAAATTGATCAAGATATTAATTTATTGGAATTAATCGGGATTAATCGGGATTTTTAGTTCAGAAAAATAATCCCGAAAATAATCGAAAAATATACTGAAAAGTCACTCGGGACAATATCCCGAAAATACGGAGCAATTATACCCGAAAAATAGGTTAAAATATAATAAATAAATTAAATAAAATTAAATTAATTAATTTAGAATAAAATAATAATTTTAAGGGATATTTGGGTATTTTTAGTGTATTTTAATAAATAAAAATAAATTGTTAAATAAGATAAAAAATATATAAAAAAAAAAAAAAAAAAAAAAAAAGAGAATTGAAAAAAAAAAAAAAGAGAGGAAAGTCATCGGGGAGAGAGAAACGGAAGACCCGAAGAAGACCAAAGGAGGCCCGATCACCGTCCGACGGCCAACGGCCCGGCCAAGGGCCGGAAAAGAAAGAGGGGACGCCGATGAGCACGATGGTACCGGCGGTGTAGCCAACCGACGCCGGAGGAAGCCGATCGGAGGAGGAGAAGGCCGACGGGATTGAGGGGCTCGGTCCCGGCGAACGGCGGCGATCCGACCAGAACCAAGGCCCGATTTGGAGAGCCCAGTCGACGGCGGTGCTTTTGGCACCGGTGGCACTCAGCGAGACGGCCGGAATCGGCGGCGACGGCCAAGGGAAGAGAATGGGTCCGACGGCGAGGAGAGAAGAGGCCGGACCGGCGGCATTCCGGCGGCCTTGGGCGAATCCGAGCCCAGATTCGAGATGCGGACGGCCTTGCGGAGCTGTTGGCGGTGGAAGCCGGCGGAGAACCGGCCGGCAAGGCAGTGAACCGGCAGTGAACCGGCCGAACCGGAGAAAAACCGGCGGTCTGACCGGTCCGAACCGGACTGAACCGGTTCAGCCAAAAAGAGGGGAAAAAAGGGAGAAAAAGGGAAAAGGAAAAAGAGGAAAAAATTGGGGAAAATTCCGGTGATGCAATCGAGCTTCGGGTAAGTCGATAAGCGGTCAAATTGACCGATTTAAATTTGGAATATTTTATTTAATTAATTTTGGGCTGAGAACTTACCCGGAAAAATTGTGGAATTGTGTAGCTCGACGATTGGCATCCACCGAGGGCTCGAGACAGCCTCGATTTGCGGACTAGCATGGAATCTCGAGTAAGTGACCCCTATTTACGACAATTTCCTCGTTATGCGTGATATTGATTAAATTTACGCATAAATTGAATTAATTTATGGAAATTTAGATTAATTGTCGTAAATATTAAATTTAGCTATTCGAGAATTAGAACGAGGCTCAATAAATTATTGATGGGCCCAATGAGCCCAATAGGCCTCGATAAAGAGAAAATTAAGTGGAAAACGGGCTTAAGGCCGATTAAGGCCCATTAAGGTGCAATCGGGCCCAATAGGGGTAAACGGGCCCAATGATTTAAATTAAGCCCAGAAAAGATTAAGTACAATTAAATCATAATATCTGACCTGAGGAATATTAATACGCAGTTCCGGGCTTTGGATTGGAAACATATCGGACTGCGCGATGGGACTACATTGGAAAAGAGAAAGGTCAGACTCGACGAGAATCGAGGTAAGGGAATTCTGCGGACTGCTAGAGGTAACAGTACGCAATTTTAAATTCATATGCAGTCCTTTAAAATATCCTGAAGGGTCTAGAGGTCAAATAATAATTTTAGTGCCCCGAATGGGCAAATTACTAAAATACCCTTGTTAAGGGTAAAATTCTAAAAATCTAGGAAAAATTGGGAGGAGCAAGGACAAGAGGTTCCTGCTCGTTCTGGAGATATTTCAACGCATGCATGAGTAGGCTGGCTCGCCTTGAAAGAAAGTGCACCGCATTGCATACTTTCAACGTGAAATTGATTTGAAAACTGTTTTGAGTAAATAGAGCCGCCTACGTGTTTTATTGACATATGACGTGCTAGAGCTCAGCTCGCACGGTAATTTCGATTTGTGTGATGCATGCATTAGTGCTGGAGCGAGAGCTCGCACTAGAGTTTTACATGCATAGGTGCTAGAGTATAACTCGCACCAGATTTCACATGCTCTTTCGTGACACGGTGCTAGAGTCTGACTCGCACCATATTTTTACATGATTTTCGAGACAGGGTGCTGGAGTTTAACCCGCACCAGTATTTATAAAATTTTCATGTGATTTATAATATACAGAGTGCTGAGCTTAGCTCGCACTAGTTTTACCGGATTTGTGGAGTACCGCTGTCTGCCCTTGGAGTCAGCCAAAAGGCCCAACAGGCTCAAGAGACCTCTTAGGTGGGGTGAGAGTGAGGGATGAGGTTGGCGGCCTTGTGGGGATGTAAGCGGGCTCTGCCAGTTGACGTGTTTTGATGAGAGTGCTGAGCATCGCTCACACAGATTTTATGAGAACATGCGATGAGCCGTGCTTGGAGCATCGGGTAGACTGTGTGTCACCGATTTAATAGGCTCGCACGTGCGTTTTGAGACATGGCATGAGTATTGAGAAACAAACCTCTGTGGGAAGCAGGCCAATTGGGCCGGAGTACCTAGAGATATTACATGGGTTCATGGAGTACGATGTACCGTGCAAGTAGCATGGAGTACGATGTACCGTGTTGTATCTTCGGATACGGCATCTCCGGATGCAGCATCTTCGGATGCCGGGGATCGGATAAGACTGACGGGATGGACTGACCCACCTCCCGGGCGGTTCCCGATCATGGTGAGAACCCGCACACTAGGATCCGTGTAGCTGAGGAACTCACGAGGACAGATGTGGCCATAGTCCTAGTTATTTACCTATATACAGACGTTGCCTAGTCTCGCATGTTGATGATTTCTATGATGATTTAAACTGGGTTTTAAAACTAAATTGCATGATGGTATTTCCATGCTTTTCAAAACCCACGTGTGATGTAAATGTTTTCATGATTTTGTGTGAGTCAGGATCACCCGCAGGAGGGGTCGAGTCCTGACTTTATTGTCAAAATCTTAATTGAGAAAGAAATGATTTATGATAATTGCATGTTGATTTTCCGTGCAAATGTATTTTTCATATCATCATAATGCATAGCATTGTTTTAAAATGTGTGGAGAAAGGGTGGTTTATGCATGGCACTACGTTCATGTAGGTAGTATGGTTACCTACTTGTTCGTAGGATTGCCTTACTGAGCTTGATGTGCTCACCCCTTTCATTTTCTCCCACAGATGATCTCCAGTTGAAGTTGAGGCGACTCAGTACTGCATTCCGGATATCCGCTGCTGCCCATCAACATAAGGTATATACACTTGTACTTATTGTATCTACATAAGCATAGCACAGTAACATGATTGTAAGTAACTTTAGGGGATGTATAAATAATATAACAATTATAAATGACTGGAGAAGAAATAAGTACTAGGGTAGATGTATGGTGGGACTGGCATTGACGCACAGCCCAATTAGTAGTGGAGTGTTGGTCACGATTCGAGGACAGGTAAGAATTAAGTAAGAAAATAAACAAAAACGCGAAAAAATTCACTCTGATTTTTGGATAGTTGGGTCGTGACAATTATTTTGGTATCAGAGCATAATTGGTCTGATGTGTGTCAGTGTCAGAAGTTAAGAAATTACATCCCCGTGTTATTGTGCTTAGTTAGATACAATAGTGTATATCGAGATGGGCTTGACTAAGAAATGGTTGAGAATGCAGGAATGCCTAATATGAGTCGCGCTAAATGAGATAGTGCACGAGGCAGAGGTCGTAGAGGTAGACCTGAGTCTGCTAAGTCGTGCTGAGTTTGGCTATGAAAATCAGTATGAGATTGAAATAGAGGCGAATGTTGAGCATGCCTCACAGAGTCCGACAGAGAGATCGGACAGTATTGAGACACGCTTCGCGAGATTGGAGCGGAGTGTGGAGATTATTTTGAGGAGCTAATTACTCAGATTATGTACGAGATCAGAGGGCGCAGCGGAGCATTGGTGAAAACCCGCTCGACCCATCTTAAGAGCTGATATGAGAAATGATTATGGATGTATTCCGGTGACAGGATATCCTGGACATGATTTAAAGGAAATTTTGGATTAAAGTCCTTACTCTGACCCAGAGGATTTAATTTATTGACGAGTATGGAGACTCGATTATATTCTGGGCAGATATTACCTCGACACTATGAAAAGTGACAGTCGAGATGTCTAAAAGTTTATGGAAGGGCTCAGATTTTCAATTAGAGTCCGATTGGCCCGTGAGATATTACCTATACCGAGGCAGTGCACAGATTTACAGTTGGGTAAATAAGAACATGAATTGCACGCCTCTGAGACTTGGAAAGGTAGTGAGGGCCGAGATAGAGACAGAAAGAAAAGCGAGAAATGACAAGGATGTCAAAAATGGGAAAATTGGTAATTGGTAAAAGATCTGATGTAACGAGTTATGGGCTAAGATAATTGGTAAGGCCCTAGTGCATCTAATTTTGGGCACTCTTGTGGGCATTGTGATTGGAGGACCCCGACCTGCTACGAAGCAGAGTAGCAGTGTCATTACTGTGGAATGTGTGGTAGATACCACAGAAGGAAGGTTTATACCTACATGGTATTGATGAAATGGCCGTTAAGTGTGGTAAGACGGACCATTAATTTTGATTGCTCAGAGTTGAGCGAGATTTTCCCACAGGAAAGTAAAGAGACAGGGAGAAAAATTTCGTTGATATAGCTGTAACGAAGAGGGAGGACATAGCCGAAAAGAAAAAGGAAAGTAGGCTGTTGGACGAAGGCGAGAGGATGTCTTGGACCAGGACACTATTGATGTTTTATGGATGTGGTGTAAGATACCACACTTGTTATGAATAACGAAGTACATATGTTCATTGATCCTGGTGCCACACATTTATTCATACCGCCTTCATTCACATATAAGTGAGTAAAAGGCACGAATGCCTACATCATTGGGCAAATACAGATAAATGAGTACCCCAATAGAGGAGGATTAATTAACGGAATATGGCTATGGAGATTTTAAGTTGAAAACAGGGGTGAAAACATCCCTGAAAAGTATATTGTAAGTGTTGACAGGTGATAAAAAGGGATGCAACAGTTGAAATTAAAGGAGAAAAGGATTGTACTCACAGAATGAATAAAGACAAGAGTTTCATTATAATTGATACGCAAAGGAGAAAATCTTCGAGATAAGATAGATCCTAAGTACAAGATGTATTGGAGTAGAGATATATGCTAGATAAGGAATACCTTTAATATGCGAAGTAATTGAGGTTAAACAATTAGTAGCGAATACAAATTATAACCAAGGACAAAGATGGGTATAACCATAACCGGTAGTTGTGGTTAAGTCTGAAGGCTAATAAAGGTATTTCAAAATACCTCCCCGCCTGAAGACTTGACAGCATCTAGATATATATATATATATATAATCTATAACGTGAAATCGATCGGCGTAATAGATACCTTTAGCATTAGGATACATTTACTAAGACGATAAGAATATTAAAATTCGACAAATCCTAAAGGTTAACATAGTAAATTTAATAGGTGCCGTTAAGGTAAGGAAAAGGAAATAGCGCAGGTTAGCACCTGGAAAACGTAAGCGGTTGAGAAGGATCTTGTACGCCTTGCGTAAATAAGTCAAGGATTAGATCGAGTGTAATCATCATTAACGGTGATATGCTGGGAGTAGTTAAAGCCTAGGGCGAATTATAAGCAACAATTGGAAGATAGCTTTTACAGATGGATTATTGCGAGATTTAAAATGGTATACCCTGTTGACACGTTTAACTAAGAAAACGTGATCTTGGAATAAGATGATAAATAAGATGATAGATGTGACGTGAATTTGGCGTGATGAAGTATGAACTGACCACCATGATTAATTTCACCATGCCCAACAGCTCAAGAGGTTTTTCAGTGAGTATGAATGCCTCAAAGTTATGATGGAGCTGTGTATTGATGTATAATGGGAAGATAGTCAATTTTGGAGTCAGACAACTCTTCGATCACGAAATAAACTATCTGACCCATGATTTAAAGTTGGCAACAGTATTTGTACCGAGGATATGGTACTATTATGTACAGGGTGAGGAATTATGGATATGCACTGATCATAGAGCCCGAGTATCTGTTTTCACAGAAAGGGGCGAATATGAAAATACATATTGGGTTAGAGCTTCTGAGAGATTTTGATTTATGAGAATTGTACCACCCAAGAAAGGCGAATGTGATGACTGATGCCTTGAGCAGAAAGAGCCTCGGGATGGTACCACATATGATGGTCAGGGAGCGTGAGCTGCTAGATGCAGTTGTGGACCTCAGTATTGATGTGATCCCTTCTGAGGATGACAGTGATTGTGTGACAGCTAGCCTGATGACTAGTACCGGATGAGAGTGCCCGGATTTGCCAGGCTTAGCGTGATGATCGACCGGATGTCGATAGTTTGGGTCTGATTCAGAAGGGTACAGTGATAGAGTTCACAGTGGGTGATAATGAGTTACTGAGGATTCAGAGACAGTATGAGTGCTCCCCAGGACCACAGTTGATGAGATAGTGATATTGTCAGAAGCTCACTCTTCGGGATATACAGTGCATGCGGAAGGTAATAATAATATATATTAAAATCTCAAAAGGGGTATGGGTGGTCAGATGTGAAAAGAGATATTGGTGGAGATTGTAGAAAAGTGCCTAGTGTGTCAGCAGAGTAAGGTAGAGTATTAAAAGTCTGCAGAGTTATTGCAGCACCTACCTATATCGACACGGCACGAAAAACGAGAGTAAGTCTCCATGAATGTCGTGATGGGTTATAGGAGACCCGGATAAATCAGGAGACTAGTTGGATGGTAGTCGATAGAGTGACTAAGTCCACCCACCTTCTGGTTATGAACTCCCCAGATACTCAGAGTGTGTATGAGGATTCAGGTATAAGAAAGATTGTGGAACATTAAGTAGCGTTCCAGTGAGCATGGTATCATATAGGGATTCCCGCTCCACTTCCTACCTCAGGGAATATTTTTAGGAAGCTATGGGAACCCGACTGAGTATTAGCACAGCTTTACATCCTCAGACAGATGGTCAGTCAGGGAGGACTGTACAAGTTCTGGAGGATCCGATGAAAGCGTGTGCCATTGATTTTATAAGCTCCTGGAATGATCAGTTGATTTCTAATTGAAGTCGCCAATAACGACAATTGGCAATTGAGTATCGGGATAACGAGATATGAGGCAGTGTATAGCTGTAGGGGCTGTTCCCCAAATTGGATAAGAAAGAGTGGGTGACAGGTAGAAATTATTTCTGACTTTGGATAATAAGTCTCTGAGGATGTTTAGTTAAGGATGAGAGATTAAGAACACCTCAGAACAGATAGAAAAATATTGGAATTCACCCTTGGTGAATTATTATGGTTGAAAGTTACACGTCCTAAGAGAATAAGGACATAGCGGAACTTTTGGAAGAAGTAAATTGAGTTGAGCTGGATCGAATTCTTGAGAGATTGGACAAGTGGGAGATAAGACCTGTAGGTTGTTGTTAATCACTTGGATTAATAGGCACCCACAATGTGTCCCAGCTTATGATGCTTCGGTACTACTATCCAGATCCAGCAGAGGTGATAGGATATGAACTCCAAAAGTTCAGTTTAATGAAAATATGAGTATATTGAAGAAGTTGATTCGGGCATTGAACAGGAAAGAGACAGTATTGGGGTTTAAGATAATCTCCCTAATTAAAGTCCTTTGGTAGTAATACACTCCGAAGAAGGTCGCATAAATTTTAAGAGTATGATATGATCGATATACCCGGAGTTGTATATGGACTCATATGACTTGGTTCTAATTTGGAGGACCAAATTCCTTAAGTGGGGGAGAATTGTAAGACCCGAATTTAATAAAAATACGAAAACTAAATAAGAAAAGATAGAGGAAGTATGAAGGAAGTCGGGTTAAATTAATCCCGAACACGTGTAAGGGCAAAACGGTCAAAGGATCGAAAGCCGGAGTAAATTCGATAAGGAAATTTAATTAAAAATAAGGATTTAAGAAATCTTGGTCAATAAAGATGAAATAAAATTATTTCGGATTAAATTGATCAAGATATTAATTTATTGGAATTAATCGGGATTAATCGAGATTTTTAGTTCAGAAAAATAATCCCGAAAATAATCGAAAAATATACTGAAAAGTCACTCGGGACAATATCCCGAAAATACGGAGCAATTATACCCGAAAAATAGGTTAAAATATAATAAATAAATTAAATAAAATTAAATTAATTAATTTAGAATAAAATAATAATTTTAAGGGATATTTGGGTATTTTTAGTGTATTTTAATAAATAAAAATAAATTGTTAAATAAGATAATAAATTGTAAAAAAAAAAAAAAAAAAAAGAAGAGAATTGAAAAAAAAAAAAAAGAGAGGAAAGTCATCGGGGAGAGAGAAACGGAAGACCCGAAGAAGACCAAAGGAGGCCCGATCACCGTCCGGCGGCCAACGGCCCGGCCAAGGGCCGAAAAAGAAAGAGGGGACGCCGATGAGCACGATGGTACCGGCGGTGTAGCCAACCGACGCCGGAGGAAGCCGATCGGAGGAGGAGAAGGCCGACGGGATTGAGGGGCTCGGTCCCGGCGAACGGCGGCGATTCGACCAGAACCAAGGCCCGATTTGGAGAGCCCAGTCGACGGCGGTGCTTTTGGCACCGGTGGCACTCAGCGAGACGGCCGGAATCGGCGGCGACGGCCAAGGGAAGAGAATGGGTCCGACGGCGAGGAGAGAAGAGGCCGGACCGGCGGCATTCCGGCGGCCTTGGGCGAATCCGAGCCCAGATTCGAGATGCGGACGGCCTTGCGGAGCTGTTGGCAGTGGAAGCCGGCGGAGAACCGGCCGGCAAGGCAGTGAACCGGCAGTGAACCGGCCGAACCGGAGAAAAACCGGCGGTCTGACCGGTCCGAACCGGACTGAACCGGTTCAGCCAAAAAGAGGGGAAAAAAGGGAGAAAAAGGGAAAAGGAAAAAGAGGAAAAAATTGGGGAAAATTCCGGTGATGCAATCGAGCTTCGGGTAAGTCGATAAGCGGTCAAATTGACCGATTTAAATTTGGAATATTTTATTTAATTAATTTTGGGCTGAGAACTTACCCGGAAAAATTGTGGAATTGTGTAGCTCGACGATTGGCATCCACCGAGGGCTCGAGACAGCCTCGATTTGCGGACTAGCATGGAATCTCGGGTAAGTGACCCCTATTTATGACAATTTCCTCGTTATGCGTGATATTGATTAAATTTACGCATAAATTGAATTAATTTATGGAAATTTAGATTAATTGTCGTAAATATTAAATTTAGCTATTCGAGAATTAGAACGAGGCTCAATAAATTATTGATGGGCCCAATGAGCCCAATAGGCCTCGATAAAGAGAAAATTAAGTGGAAAATGGGCTTAAGGCCGATTAAGGCCCATTAAGGTGCAATCGGGCCCAATAGGGGTAAACGGGCCCAATGATTTAAATTAAGCCCAGAAAAGATTAAGTACAATTAAATCATAATATCTGACCTGAGGAATATTAATACGCAGTTCCGGGCTTTGGATTGGAAACATATCGGACTGCGCGATGGGACTACATTGGAAAAGAGAAAGGTCAGACTCGACGAGAATCGAGGTAAGGGAATTCTGCGGACTGCTAGAGGTAACAGTACGCAATTTTAAATTCATATGCAGTCCTTTAAAATATCCTGAAGGGTCTAGAGGTCAAATAATAATTTTAGTGCCCCGAATGGGCAAATTACTAAAATACCCTTGTTAAGGGTAAAATTCTAAAAATCTAGGAAAAATTGGGAGGAGCAAGGACAAGAGGTTCCTGCTCGTTCTGGAGATATTTCAACGCATGCATGAGTAGGCTGGCTCGCCTTGAAAGAAAGTGCACCGCATTGCATACTTTCAACGTGAAATTGATTTGAAAACTGTTTTGAGTAAATAGAGCCGCCTACGTGTTTTATTGACATATGACGTGCTAGAGCTCAGCTCGCACGGTAATTTCGATTTGTGTGATGCATGCATTAGTGCTGGAGCGAGAGCTCGCACTAGAGTTTTACATGCATAGGTGCTAGAGTATAACTCGCACCAGATTTCACATGCTCTTTCGTGACACGGTGCTAGAGTCTGACTCGCACCATATTTTTACATGATTTTCGAGACAGGGTGCTGGAGTTTAACCCGCACCAGTATTTATAAAATTTTCATGTGATTTATAATATACAGAGTGCTGAGCTTAGCTCGCACTAGTTTTACCGGATTTGTGGAGTACCGCTGTCTGCCCTTGGAGTCAGCCAAAAGGCCCAACAGGCTCAAGAGACCTCTTAGGTGGGGTGAGAGTGAGGGATGAGGTTGGCGGCCTTGTGGGGATGTAAGCGGGCTCTGCCAGTTGACGTGTTTTGATGAGAGTGCTGAGCATCGCTCACACAGATTTTATGAGAACATGCGATGAGCCGTGCTTGGAGCATCGGGTAGACTGTGTGTCACCGATTTAATAGGCTCGCACGTGCGTTTTGAGACATGGCATGAGTATTGAGAAACAAACCTCTGTGGGAAGCAGGCCAATTGGGCCGGAGTACCTAGAGATATTACATGGGTTCATGGAGTACGATGTACCGTGCAAGTAGCATGGAGTACGATGTACCGTGTTGTATCTTCGGATACGGCATCTCCGGATGCAGCATCTTCGGATGCCGGGGATCGGATAAGACTGACGGGATGGACTGACCCACCTCCCGGGCGGTTCCCGATCATGGTGAGAACCCGCACACTAGGATCCGTGTAGCTGAGGAACTCACGAGGACAGATGTGGCCATAGTCCTAGTTATTTACCTATATACAGACGTTGCCTAGTCTCGCATGTTGATGATTTCTATGATGATTTAAACTGGGTTTTAAAACTAAATTGCATGATGGTATTTCCATGCTTTTCAAAACCCACGTGTGATGTAAATGTTTTCATGATTTTGTGTGAGTCAGGATCACCCGCAGGAGGGGTCGAGTCCTGACTTTATTGTCAAAATCTTAATTGAGAAAGAAATGATTTATGATAATTGCATGTTGATTTTCCGTGCAAATGTATTTTTCATATCATCATAATGCATAGCATTGTTTTAAAATGTGTGGAGAAAGGGTGGTTTATGCATGGCACTACGTTCATGTAGGTAGTATGGTTACCTACTTGTTCGTAGGATTGCCTTACTGAGCTTGATGTGCTCACCCCTTTCATTTTCTCCCACAGATGATCTCCAGTTGAAGTTGAGGTGACTCAGTACTGCATTCCGGATATCCGCTGCTGCCCATCAACATAAGGTATATACACTTGTACTTATTGTATCTACATAAGCATAGCACAGTAACATGATTGTAAGTAACTTTAGGGGATGTATAAATAATATAACAATTATAAATGACTGGAGAAGAAATAAGTACTAGGGTAGATGTATGGTGGGACTGGCATTGACGCACAGCCCAATTAGTAGTGGAGTGTTGGTCACGATTCGAGGACAGGTAAGAATTAAGTAAGAAAATAAACAAAAACGCGAAAAAATTCACTCTGATTTTTGGATAGTTGGGTCGTGACAGATTACCTTACTGAGCTTGATGTACTCACCCCTTTCATTTTCTCACACAGATAATCTCCAGTAGATGTTGAGGCGACTGAGTACTGCATTCCGGATATCCGCTGCTGCCCATCATTTAAGGTATATACACTTGTACAAATTGTATCTAAATAAGCATAGCACAGTAACATGTTTGTAAGTGACTTTAGGGGATGTATAAATATTGTAAATACTTATAAATGACTAAGAAAGAATTAAGTTATATGGTAAATGAATGGTGGGACTGGCATTGGCGCACAGCCCAATTGTTAGTGGAGTGTGGTCACGATCAGAGGACATGTAAGTATGAAAGAAAATAACAAAATACGAAAAATTTACTCTGATTTTGGATAGTTTTGGGTCATGACAGGAGACATCTGGGGGTCCGACAAGAGCGCGCACACACCTAGGATCATCGAGGATGTCCAATTATGGGAAATATAGTCTCGGGTAAGAAATTAGACTTGTAAATTTGTAATTTTGCCCTTATTTCGAGAATTAGACAAAATCGGGTTAATTAGCTGAAGTCATGATTTAAGCCACTAATTTCTATTAAAGGTTGAATGAGTCAAATACTTAGGATTTATATTAATCATAAGGACTCATGAATTAAAAAGGGAATTGAGGAAATAGAGTTTTCATTCATGAAATTAAAGTAATGAGTGAAATAATTGAAAGCCAAATTAACCAATAAAAAAAAACTATAAAATAGCATTTAGGTCAATGAGAGGCCAACCTTTGTCCTTTCTCTACCCATGAAACCTAAAAAATCCTTAAGCCAAAAACAAAACCAAAACAGCCACATTGAATGTGAAACCTGACACACCCCTCTCCCTTACCTTCAACTCAATTATCTTCTCCAAAATAAAACCCAATAACCATTTTTAAGTGAAGTCTTCGGCTCCTCTTGATTGTAGAGAGAGAATACAAAAACTAGTTCTTTCTTTTTAATCTTTCTATCGAAATCCAAGAAGAAAAGGGAAGAATCAAGTCTGAAAATCTCTAACTTCAAATCGATATTGGCTTTATCTTCCTTGAGTTGACATCAATTTCATCGAATAAGAAGAAAAGATGAAGAATTTTACGAATAAGAAATTCTAAGGTTTCAGCTATTATTTGAATTTAGGGTAAGTGGGTTAATTTCTTTTAGTCATTCCCAATTCTAGTGTAATTCCATGTTATGAGACTAAGTGTGATGTTAATTGGATGTTGGGTGGAGGAAATTGAAATTCTAGGGTTACAAAATTGGGGATTTCAGGATTTTAGGTAAATTTGGGCTAAGAAATTAGGGTTTTGATTTGGGTAAGTTAAATTACTCCAAATTTAAGTTATATAAGTGTTAAATTCAACATTTGGATGCTGATTGTAATGTTAATTTGAATTAGGCCATGAGCAAATACCCCAATAAGGTTTCAACACCTTCAATCGATTTGGGAATTTTCTAGGTGAGTTACAATTTCTGTGATTCTTGTATAATTAATGCAATTAAGTTGATGAATTGTTGTTTGGTTAATTCTATTGCATGAAAAATTATAAGGAACCATCATGCATGGTTTTCGTCATATTGAAAATTTTGGGAAAAGGTTCTAAATTACTGTAATTTATTATAAATTGGTGTAATTGGGTTAATTAAAGGTCAATATATAGTTGAAGTACATGAAAAGCTTAAGGAATTGGCCTTGAGAATTTGGCCAATGTCGAAAGTGGTGTGACTTGGCCACAAGATATTGGAAATAGGCACAAGTAATAGGTAAGATGATTCTTACATGATCATGGTATGTTATTCGCAAAAAGAAACCTGGTAGGCTATGAGATATGTCTGGCATAGATAAACATGATATAAGGTTGAATTTGATCAAATGAGTATGAAAAGTCATGATGAGTTCAATTTTGACGAGTAATTAAACAAAATTATGATATGTCACTGAGTATAGAAAATGTGTGAATTATGTATTGACATGAGAT
Source organism: Firmiana major (assembly GCA_033439115.1). Lineage (NCBI taxonomy): Eukaryota > Viridiplantae > Streptophyta > Magnoliopsida > Malvales > Malvaceae > Firmiana > Firmiana major. Next base: position 9,136,835 of record CM065912.1, read on the forward strand.
GGTATTTGGTATAGGGTTTTCTAGGCACCCTCAAGGAAGTGCCCTCGGTTTGCAGAGGATTCCTTAGCAGAACCAATAAAGTGGTGAGTTAAATGCTACTAAACTGCTGTCTAAGGCTAGGCTTATTTGAAACCCAACTTTTCGTACTATTATTTATTTAAAAACTAAGATGAGAAGTTCAAGACTTACCTAAGTATTATGCAGGGCCCAAAATAACCGAAGCACTCGGATTAGTGGTACGAAGCTCGAGGTACGAAACTCGAGGTAAGATTTTAAATTGAAGTATTTTTAAGAGATTACTTTTATGAGTATGCTTTGATGGTTAGAAGGTAAAACTAAGACATCGAAATCGGAAAAACAAGTAAAAACCCGGATTAACACTAAACTGAGAAATTGGGCTTAGTAATTGAAATAAATTCGGAATAAATTCGTAAAAATTATTTCGAGGCCATAGGAAATTAATATAAGGTATATTTTACTTGGAGAATTAGAATTGAGTAGAAATCTTGAGGTTTCAGTTATCAAATTAATTTTTTAAAGTAAATCGAAAACTGTAAAAAAATTTTATCGGTGATGACTAAATCGGGTAAAATGGGCTCAAACGAGAAACTTTTCTTAAACAAGTGGGTCCAAAATTATTATAGAACATACTAGAGACTTAATACAACACATGAGAAGTGGAAAACTAGAAGAAAATGGGCTGAAAATATTTTTTTTTTTGAAATTTTCTGAAAACAGGGCTCCTGGCAACCTAAGCCCAGCACCCTGTTGGCCCAACAAGAAAGCCCATTTTGAAGTGCTTCCAGAAGGTTTTTGAGCCTGATTTTTTTTCTAGATTAAAGAGCACTTAAAGCCCTTTCTGGAAAACCATAAATCAGCACAAGCTGACCTAAAACCAAAAAGATACTCTTCTCCAAACTGCCGCAAATGTCTTCCCCTGTTTCAAATTATACAATTTTTTCGGCCATCTTCCAGCCACTTTTAGGAGTCTGCCAAAAGAACAAAATCTTCCTTCTTAATCCCTATATTACATATAAAAAATTCATCCACAAACAAGTTGTTCGCTATGTGAAAAGTTAGAGAGAAGAACAGAGGTTGAAACTGCCCTCTTTCAGAAGTAAGAGAAACTTTGGATTTATGATTTCTTGACTTTCAGAAGTAAGAGAAACTTTGGATTTTTGATTTCTTGACTAGTTTTTAAGCTTGTTTTTAATGATTATAACTTGTATACATGTATATCTACATCTGAGGACCATTTTTGGTGAAGGAAAGAGTGGTCAAAGTTAGTCAACGAGGTGAGAAAGTTAATGGAAGATGATGATCTAGTTATATGCTGATGTTTGATGATTTTGAATGATTTTTATTAAAGTAGAAATTGAAGAAATGATTTCTAGAGTAAGGTGGAATTTCGGCTAACCTTAATTTGTTAGGGAAATGGTGAAATTTGGTTGAATAATGTGTTGTAGAATGTTACTTTAATACCGAAAAGTTCGGTTCATAGCTCGGTTTAGTGCAAAACTGAAAAAGTGTGGAAATTGGCACTTTGATAAGTTGTGATGTGTTGATTTAAGACTTGAATAAGTATTTAAGTCATTAAGTTGATAAGTTTGAAGTTAAAAGAAAAGAAATTATCGAAATAGCATAAATCAACACGTTTATCGGTAAAATTGAGAAAGTAGGAAAAGTCGATGAAAAATGGTCTAGTTAACAACCTTTAAGGTGTAACATTTATATGAATGTAAATAAAGATAAATTGGATACTAATTAGACTGTTTGTGGCAGGTCATGGTATGAGCACACAAATGAGACAAGCTTGATAGGTAAGAGATGTAATTTATTTTAGTAATGGTAATTTCTTACATGCAAACAAGTATTTATGTCATAATACCCTTTAGTAAAACAAGCACGAATTTCAAAACGACCTACAACTCATGTTTGTTTACCTATAAGTGTATGGTTTTTGTACAATTTCATAACTTTGATTATTTATGTATCAAGCATGTATATGTGTGGTTTTTTAGGCATAATTTTGGTAAACTTTTGTGCAAAAAAAATTGAAAGTGATTTTAGTATGATAAGAAGTATGTTATGAGACTAAGGGCTCTCTATAGCATGCGAGTCAAGTTAAACCGGGGTCGACTTACAAAACCCAAGGGAATGCTAGTCGACGGCCTATGAATGGGCTGAGCTTTGACAATAACATGCATTATTCTATGTGTCTGTCATGTTGCTTTCGGGGCATTTCTGCTTTCGCTTGTGTGGTGTTTCTGCTATGTTGTAGTACTCTAGCCCAGTCTACAGCCCTACCATGGCCATATGTATTCTGTTCCCTCTTTGGCGGATGCCCTCTTTGAGGATGAAATAATTATTAACCTCATGACAGTAATAGTGATTGCCTAGTCTCTACATTTCGATGTTACATATCTTTTTCAGTACAATATGATTTTAATGCATGTATAGTTATGAAATCATTTTTTGATTTTTTTATGATTTGATTATAATTTATGCATAGTTATGAAATTATTGGATTTCAAAGTTTCGTTTACATTAAGAAATATATGAAGTATATTTTGGTATATAAAAGACATATGTCCTAAGTAGACAAATTTTATATTTGCAAACAGTTTGATCAGGAAATGCATTTTGTTATTTAGCACTATCGTTTTATTAAATGTTCTAAATACTATTGCTATCTTAAATACACTCCTTACTGGGCTATCTGAAAGCTCACTCCCCTTTTTCATCCTACTAGATTACTTATAGTGAATGTTTCTTTGCCTACCGCGTACAAGACGTAGTGTGAGACCTGTGAATTCCATGTACTTTAACTATGAGGTTACAATGTGAGATTTATAATTTAGTGAATGTAGTTATGATATTTCGATGTTCAGGCAAGTTTTAAATCTAATGAAGTATAAGAGGATGAAGTTTTTAAGTCTTAAATGTGTATGGATTGAAATATGGTTTGTGGAGTAGATTGTGGTAAGTTTTGCCTTGAGTTCCTGCAAATTTATGCAGCAACAGTGAAATTTATGAAGGCCAGATCGATCTCCAAGAATGAGAGATCTATCTAGTAAGCCCAGAAGTATAAAGTAAAGGGTTTTGGAGGAGCCTGATCGATATCAAGAGAAGAAGGATTGATCTCATAGGGATGAAAGATCGATCCCATGACTCCAAAATACAATGAGTATACAATAGCAGATAGGCAAAACGATCTAATAAGGGAGTAGATCAATCTCATACTGCCTCTGCCTAAGAAGAATCGATCCTGTCATAAGGGCAGATCAATCTTCAATTCCCTCGGCCTAGAATAGATCGATCTGTCCTTAGAGAACAGACCGATCTCCATTTGGTTCTGTAAAGAACAGATCAATCCCTACCCTCTACTAGATCGATCCTGTAGTAGGTAATTGAGTTGTTGGAGTAGTTGGAACCAAGCAGAGATTGATCTCCACCTAATGCCAGATCGATCTCACACATTCTGTCTATATAAGGGTTACGAGATTTTTGCCTGAAGCTGAGTCCCTGTCACCTGCAAACACCAACACCCACCATTTCCACCCAAAGTAAGCTTTCTCTCTCTAAGATTTACCACATTTTAGACAGGGTTAGAAAAAGAGGTAAGAGACAAAGTTATTCCTCTTGGTAAAGAGAATAACATACTAGAAAATCAAGGGTTGATTTGAACAAAAGGGAAGAGACAAGCATTCTAAAAGTTGCTCAAGAGAGGACAAGCTAGGTGAACTTACAAGACCCTTGGTTTTAAGTATTATCATTATATATATATATATATATATATATATATATATATATTGGTGAATAAATATATATATATATATGTATTTAGTTGGAAATGTTTAAGTCATGAAGGAACCAACAAAGGGGTTTAGTTAGAAGAGGGAATGTGGATGTCTTGTGATGGTCATGAGCTAGCTAAGGTGTTGATAAAGGTGTAGAAAAAGTTTTGAGATAATGTATGTATTTAAGATTTGTAGATTGGATGTAGTTTAGGGTGTATAGGTGTAAATAGGATGAAAAGGGAAATGTTGAGTTAGAATGAGTAAGAGAAAGAAATCAACAATGAAAATGAAGTATATTGATGATTTGGTGATGTTTGGACAGCTCGAGAATTCAATATGAGAAACGAGGCTAGTCTGAGATCCGGGGGACATTGCACTACTCAAGGTGCAAGAGGTAAGGAAAATGAAATGTTTGTGCGTGTGAATTTCTAAATGATGAAAATACCTTAATAGCATGAAAAAGGTTTGATGAACGAGCATGTTTATGAGAATGAGTTGATTTGATGCTTTGATGAATGTGTGAGTGTTTTACCGGTTTGAGCTCGATTTTGATGAATTTTGTGTAATTGTGAACACAATGTTTTATAACAGAAATACGTTTTTTTCAAGATAACTACTATGAGCTCTACGTGAAGGCAAAATAGTTTTAATACAATAATGGCATACTTTACTGAGACTAAGGCTTGTCATGAGATGCACATCGATACTCCGCTTTGATAGCGTTGAGTGGCCTTGCTCTTGTAGCATGTAAGACCGGGCCTTACTCTAGTAGCATGTAAGACCGATGCCTCCGTTCTGGTAACGTGAAATGAACCCGCTCTGGTAGCGATGGGTGGCCTTACTTTGGTAGCATGTAAGACCGAGGCTGTACGACTCTGATCAAGTCTACAACGATATCATGGCCATGGATAGATGTCGATGTTTTCCCTCTTTTGAGGATGTCCTCCTTGAGGATGATTTGATGTGACTTGATGTGCCTATGACGCTATTTTTATATGAGTTTTATTAAATGCCTAGTCTCGCCTATTTTGATGAATGTTGTGTTTTGATGACTGTGATTTCTATCACGTATTGAGGTTGAATGTTATGACGAAACGTGAATTTTCATCATGTAAATTATGATGATGCAAACTGATGCCATTATTATTATCATTATTACCGTAAAGTTTTACATGCTCGAATACTTCTATCATGTTTTTACATACCCGAATAATGAGTTGTGATGCTATGATGATTTTATAAAATCTCCCTTATCCTCCTTACTGAGCGATTTGAGAGCTCACCCTTTTTCCTCTCCCTCCAGATTACTTGCAGTAAGCAAGCTAGTGCCTGTCGCGTACGTGAAATTGGCTGGTGGATAAGATTTCCCCAGGCTATCGCTTGTACACGCACAAGGTATAGATTCAGTTCATTTTTTACCCAGACAATGATGTAATACATATATTTGTGTTAAGTATTAAGTATTATTGGGATGTAATTAGGATAATATGAAGAAAATGAATTGAGCTTTGTGGGTTAATCCTCTTTGGATATTATGTATTTGATTTTATGAAATAGAAAATTGTGTGATCTTGGGGATAATGATTGTTATAAACGTAAGTGATGAAATGACACTGTACAAGAATGCATCCAGAGTTAGTGGTTTTTAATTTAAGGAAAAATTTAAATTTACCATACTTTTCGCGCTTTCGGGCTGTCACACGTAGGCTGGTGGACGGGACTCTCCCCAGGCTACCTTTTGTATTCGCTTAAGGTATAATTCATTTTGTACCCAAACATCATGTACAATACAGATACTTATATGTAAATAAACATTTTGGGATGTAATCACTTTTGTATACTTACAGAGATGAAAATGTATTTAATCCATGATGCTACAATGTGTAATGCGATTAAGAGATGAATGACAATAATGGGCATTTCATGGATTCTTGAGAATAAAATTTTAGAAAAAAATAAGTAAAATCAACTTCTTGTGGTTAGTTATTATTGATTGGAAACTTGCAGGTGGATAGGGTTATGTATAAGTGTTATACTACCAGAATTTCGTTAAAAATGAAATAGAAATTGTCGAATATAAGAAAATTTAACAACGAAAAAATAAGTTATAATCTGAAACTGAACATAAATGCACATTAAGTAAGAGTTTAAGTTATAAAAGAAAATTTTAACTTAACCCTAATTTCCACGTTTCCAGGGGGTTACAGCTTAAGGTGCTAAGAGTTAAGTTACTTATGTAGGTTAAAATTTAGTATCATTTGTATTAAATGCGCACGTTGATACTTGAGATGGTGGCATATATCATATATGTGTGACTGTATGCCTTTGTTGTCTAATGACGACATGGTAGCCCATTGTGGTGCATGTGATTATGAGTCGCACTATTCATGCATATGGAATGATACTTAAGAATGATCTGATGATTATTGATCATGAGACTGATTGAGGATGCTTGTGGATGATGTAACACCTTAGATAGAATGACTATAATGGTTGAACAAGATGATGTATGGGTGTAAATTGAGTCATATGAATAGCATTGTTCATGTCGTGCATCATATGATGTCTTAAAAGAAAGGTTTTATGGTGTGATCAACCTTGTTTTAAAATGTTTTTGATAAATTAAGTGTTCATACTTTTATGAGGTTTCAAATGACGCATTAGTTTGGAAATGCACTTAAATGGTTTCTATGGCATATTAGTGTATATCAGAGGATGCTCGGTCTAGGACATTGCCTAGTTAAGTTTGCTCACTAAGGCTTTTATGAGACAGCCATGACGACGGTCATGGATAAGCCCTTTAGTCGTACCTGATCAGTGGGTTAGGATGGATTTATGGCCATGAGTTAGTCCCCCCGTCTAGAGTGAGATAATATTATATGATGATGTTGCTCACAACTAGCTGACTTTTTTTAAAATCCTTATACATAATGCATATTATAACATGAAATGAGTTTTGAAATGAGTTTTTGTATAGGGTATTGTGCTCAGACTATATGATTTGACATACATGATACGACATGATTTCTTTTCTTATATCATCGAGCTTTATTTTATGCAACATTGGTCTATGTGTTTCATGTATGTTTTTAGCATGGATATGCTTTATCTATGTGATTAAAACCTCTTACTATGACTAAATTTTCAACCTCATTACATGACCATCCATATAAAACATTCATATGAGCCCAGAGATAAAAAAATATGGCTGAAACATGATTATGATTATGGTGGTGATACATGAGATCATAAATGATGACGATGCTTCAAGTATAATCATGACAAATGTCGATATTGCAAACATGCTTATGAAAATAATGTCTGTGTGACAAGACAATGATGAACATGATGATGACATTTGTGAGATAAGTTAATGAGTACTTTGTGGTTAATAAACTCGATAGTATTATGATGGTGGTGCCTATAAGGCATGAATGATATTATCTCCATGTTTATGAGCCATAATGATAAGTATGCTAATATTCATGGATGGTGATGATGATGATGATGATGATGATTAACATATTGATTTTGATGTTATGATGAGAAATATGATGGTATTCCAAGATATGTTAATGGGTAGATTATGAATCCGAGGATGAGAGAAATGATGCATTGAGCTTATACAGAGGTTTGTTTATACTAGAGTCTGATAGTTGTCAAGGGAGACGAGGATAATAAGGTATCCTTTAAATGCAACTTGTTTTCCTCTTTATTGTTTTAAGCATAATTTTGGTATAATTATGTTGATGTTCACTACCATTGTTAAGATAAAGCAGATTAACGATTTGTCATGGCATGGGAAAGAGTGCATTGCATTAGAATATGTCACAACCCCTTTTTACCTAAAATCGCTACAAATTTTTCACTTTTTCCTTTCCTTTCCCGATCGTGAACATTCTCACCACCAAATAGTTGGACTATGAGTCAGTATTAGTCACCCTTTACCATTTATCATGCCATCTATCTTTTAATTCATTCAAAAGGAAACACGTATAATTGAGGTTCTATATATGTACGTGTTTACTAATATTTACATCCCCCATATTACATTCCAAAATGATTACTGTGCTATTACATGTTTAGATACAAAAAGATACCAATGTGTATACCTCTTAGTGATGGAAAGCAGCGGATATCAGGATGCAACTCCTCAGCCACTCACTAATTATTATGTACGCTCTGTAGAGGGGGGAAAATGAAAGGGATGAGCTCACTAGCTTAATAAGGCAATAATGCAACCAGGTAGATAACTACACTATCTACATGCTTATAATATCATGATATAAAATCGCTTACATTCAGAGCATGAGGTAAGACTAAAAACGATGTCACATGTATATATCTATCATATAAGATAAATCATGAAATCAGGCATATAAAACAAACATGAAAAAATCTTCACGTATGACATCTCATGCTCATCACATTAAAACTTATCAATTTCATCATAAAACAATTACATCATCCTTTAAAAAATCCTACAAAGTTCGACACCTCCCTCGGGTCAACCCTAGATAACACAAATCATGTTTAGTGCATATAAAATCATGTGATATCATGTGAGACAGGTGGTCATTGTATACAATCGAGGACTGTGCTGACCAACTATGTCACTATCATCCCAGACCACACGGATCCCAGTGTGCGGGGTATCATCTTGTAACGGGAGGTGGGTCAAATCCTACCTGCCAGAATATAAATCAACATCATCACCACACGGTACAACGTACTCCATGTGATATACGCGGTACAACGTACTCTATGAGATATACATGGCACAACGTGTCACACTCCACTTTCGGGTGTCCTTTATCCATACTTACGCTACTACAGTTCAGCTGTGAGGTGATGCAATTACTAAAGTTCCTTGAATTTACAGCAGAAATATTTAAAATTTAATTCACACTCCCAGGTGTGTAAATATACAAAATTAATTGTATAATAGTATCTTTACATAACATCCCCATCAAACTGTTACATTTCTTAGGTATAACTGTGCGATACAAGATAATAGATACAAAATGCTCTTGTGTATATAAATCTTATACCTTTACGATTAGTGGGAGCTGTCCAACACAAAAAGAGATCTAGAGACCACTGCTTTCCTACTTCTTAGTATCTGGAGGGGAAAAATAGTGGGGTGAGCAAACCACAGCTCAGTAAGGAAATAAATGCTAGCAGGTAGATATCGTACTACCTATATAGCCCATGCATGTATAAACCAGAAACCATGTTTTCGATATAAATGAAAATATTATACGAAAATGCATTTAAACATACATTTCTCATTTGCACTTTCATGTAAATCATTTATGTCATGCTTCCATTTTAAAACATGATTCATAAAACAATGCCCTCATGACACAAGTGTTTAAATAAGAGATTTATCAAAACACAAAATCTCTTTACTTTCTCAATAATTTCTCTTCCTTAAGTTTCTTTTTCTTTTCTGAGTTTTCTCTGTTTTCTCGAATCTCTGAGACAGGCATGGAATTTTAGGCAATCTAATATCCATGACATATGGCCATAGTCAGTGATCCTAGGCCTCACTGATCAGGTGTGCATAGGGCATCACTTTGCCTGAAGGGGGATGGGTCAGTCCTACCTTTTGGCTCATCTCAATCAACCTCATCTTCTCACATACTCACGGTATGAGGTACGCCATGTGTCATCTACGTGATACTCGTACTCACGTGCACCCAGCACAGTACATAGTATACCAACGGACAACTACATATTACTACATACGACCGTGGACCCAAGTCCATACTCCAACTCTGATGGACTTTTCATCCTGAACTATGTCTCATATACCAAGCGAGTAATCAGCGTGACACACAGTTATCGTAAGGCTCCAGCGCAGTACGATTTATCGTTAAGGCCCAGCCCGTTCCGAGGCCATCGGCTAGCATCCTCTTGGGTCCCAAACCCCCAGGTTTACCTCAACTCATTAAAAACAGGTGCGAGCACTGCTCCAACACTTTTCTCAAAACCATCGTGCGAGTTAAACTCCAGCACGACACATCAAAAGCATAGAAACATGTGTGAGCTAGCACTCCAGCACATAGTCAAAGTCATTAAAATGGGTGTGAGCTAAAGCTCCAACACCAATCTCATCTCAAATCCAATAGATGACTATTTTCTCTTTTTAAAACTCAAAACATGTTTATTTATGCAGCATGCCTCTTCATGCTAAAACATGTAAAATTAGCCAACATATCATCATCATCATTTCTCAATCACCAATATCAATACAAAATTGAGAAAAACATTGAAAACATGCATATCATGCTATTTCCTTACCCCATCCCATTTCTTAATGCATATATATCATAGTACATTTCATACTCCATATCATTTCATAGAATCGTAGTATCGTACTAATTCTAGCAATATATCTATGAAATTATCGTAAAATACATACGAACATCTCTATAGCTAACACACAGTCCCTTACCTTGAATCACGCTCGTATTTCTTTTGTCACGTATGCTCCGTTCGCGATCCGGGTTAGCCGTGTTCCACGTTCTTTCAATCTACACACATAACTATTAAGTCATTTCTTTTCTTTCTCCCAAATATCCTCATTGTCAATTATTCTCCCATTTGTACCTTTCAAGCCTTTAAATCATATATCACTTTTCCATTGCATCACTTATCTCATTAAGCTATTTCTCATGCTTTCCATAAATTTTCCTCTTTTTAAATTTCTCTTAACATTACTAACTCATCACTACAAATCACTCTTATCAACATTTTGCATACCATTCAGCCCATACAATGTCTAGAATCATTATTTAAAGCTTGAGGGTTGAAGAACTTACCCCTTTTTCTTAGCCAAACTTGTGGTAGCCACAACTCCTTCTCTTGATCACACCAATGTGAGATTTTTGGGTATGTTGTTCTCCTTGCTCCAAGGAACAACTTTCCCTTCTTGAGCTTCTTCCAAAACTGGCTGGAATATAGTGATTTTTAGAGTGAGAAAGCTTGGGTTTTGAGAGAAAATGGCAGGTGAGGTTTGGTGGATGAAGAGTTCTGAGTTTTCATCTCAATCTCGTGCTCTTTTTATAGATACAGGCTTATGAGATCGATCTGGTCCTTGTAGAGATCGATTTCTGCACGTTTGGTAGTCCTTTTCACCTAAGATAACCACTCCCAGATCGATCTTCTCCCTTAATGAGATCGATTTGTCGAAGGCCAATTTTCCTCTTGGAGATCGATCTGCCCCTTGTAGGAGATCGATATGCTTTTTACAGAACCCTTAAGGAGATCCATCTGTCTAGTCTTGAGATTGATCTGTCTCAAACAGAGAGCTAAGGAGATCAATCTGTTTGCCTTAAAATCGATCCTCTCATTACAGAATGCTTAGTAGATCGATCTGACTCCATTGGAGATCAATCTGTCCTGCTCCATAGCTCAAAATAAGTTCATTTTAGCTCTTTCAGATCGATCTCTCATCCGATGAGATCGATCCGACCTTCATATTTTCCAGTTTTCTTGCAGATTTTTTGCAGTAACTTCACTCAAAACATCCTTAATTTACTGCCATAGTCATTTCCTCATTCATCCATCCTCGAGACTTGAAAATGGCATCCAATCACACTTTGTACACATTAAAACTTGTGTGTAATGCTTACATGACCAAATATATACAATATATAACTAAATGGAAGTGCATAACTTATGCAAATCTTCATTCCTTTTACTACACTACTCATTTCCCATTCCACTCACGTTCATCACATGTTTAAGTCCATTTCTTCATATTCATACTTAATGTAACTTGTACATACAATCACCATCTCTCATTACAAGTGTGTACATTTAACTTATGGACTTTATATCACATATGCTTCACATTACTAGTACATCATCATACTTATGAATTCATTTACATATGTTCAAGGTTAAACCTATACGGGGTCTCACATTCTCCCCCATTTAGAAAATTTGGTTCTTTAAATTGGAACCAATCATTCTGTGAATAACTTGGGATACTTCTCCCGCATCGAACTCTCTAATTCCCATGTGGCTTCTTTCGATGTATGATGTTGCCACAAAACCTTAACCAATGAAATCGTCTTGTTCTGCAACACCTTCTCTTTCCTATCCAATATCCGGATTGCTTCCTCCACATACGACATGTCCTCCTTGAGCTCTAATGGCTCATAGCTAAGTACATGTGTCAGATCCGGATAATACTTCTGAAGCATAGAAACATGGAAGACATTGTGGACTCCTGCTAGCTCAGGTGGTAAGGCTAGCCTATATGCTCCATCTCCTACTCTATCTAAGATCTCGAAGGGACCAATGTAATGAGGACTTAGTTTCCCTTTCTTCCCGAACCTCGTTATTCCCTTAGAAGGAGATACTCTCAAAAATACGGACTCACCCAGATCAAACTCAAGTGGCCTCCGTCTCCTGTCAGCATAGCTCTTTTGTCGACTTTGAGCCGTTCACAACCTCTCACATATTATCCGAACATCCTCGGAGGCTTATTTAACCAAATCGAGAGTGAGCAACCGTCTATCACCAACTTCTTCCCAACCAATGGGCGATCGGCATCTACGACCGTATAGTGCCTCATAAGGGGCCATACCAATACTTGAGTGATAACTGTTATTATAGGCGAACTCAATCAATGGCAAGTGATCGTCCTATGAGCCTCTAAAATCCAACACATACGCTCTCAACATATTCTCTAGGGTCTGTATAGTCCTCTTTGACTGACCATCTGTCTGAGGATGAAAAGCAATCCGTTGGTATACTATGTACCATGCTGGGTGCACGTGAGTATGAGTATCACGTAGATGACACATGGCGTACCTTATACCGTGAGTATGTGCGGAGATGAGGTTGATTGAGATGAGCCGGAGGGTAGGACTGACCCATCCCCCTTCAGGCGAAGTGATGCCCTCTGTACACCTGATCAGTGAGGCCTAGGATCACTGACTATGGCCATATGTCGTGGATATTAGATTGTCAAAAATTACATGTCTGTCTCAGAGATTCGGGAAACAGAGACAACTCAGAAAAGAAAGAGATTTGAGAAAAAGAAATGATTGAGAGAGTAAAGAGATTTTGTGTTTTGATAAATCTCTGATTTAAACACTTGTGTCGTGAGGGTATTGTTTTATGAATCATGTTTTAAAATGAAAGCATGACATATATGATTTACATGAAAGTGCAAATGAGAAATGTATGTTTAAAAGCATTTTCGTATAATATTTCCATTTATATCGAAAACATGGTTTCTGGTTTATACATGTATGGGCTATGTAGGTAATACGATATCTACCTGCTAGCATTCATTTCCTTACTGAGCTGTGGTTTGCTCACCCCACTATTTTCCCCCACCAGATACTGAGAAGTAGGAAAGCGGTGGTCTCTGGATCTCTTTTGTATTGGACAGCTCCCACTAATCGTAAAGGTATAAGATTTGTATATACAAGAGTATCTTGTATCTATTATCTTGTAATCGCACAGTTGTACCTTGGAAATGTAACAGTTTTATGGGGATGTTATGTAAAGATATTAATATTCAATTAATCTTATATATTTACGCACACACTTGGGAGTGTGAATTAAATCTTAAATATTTTCGTTGTAAATTTTTGGAACATTAGTAATTACATCACCTCACAGCCCAACTGTAGTAGCGTAAGTATGGATAAAGGATACCCGAAAGTGGGGTGTGACACAACGTACTCCATGGACCCATATCACGGTCGGGGGTATCTGTCGTAGGTCTTATCTATCCCATACCATGTATAACTGACTCAGTCTCAAGTGCACGTGCGAGTATATCATCTGTTTGACTAATAGTCTACATGAGGCATCCAACACGGCTCGTGCGAGCATCTCATCCATGTGACACACAGTCTACACGAGGCATCCAGCACGACTCATTACATATCACAGTGTGAAAAGTCTAGTGCGAGCAAGGCTCTAGCACGATTTCATACATAATCAGTAAAAATCCTCGTACGAGCAATGCTCCAGTATGACTTTATGCAAAATAAATAATGGTAAAATCATGTACAAGCAAAGCTCCAGTACGGTTATATGCATAAGAAATAAATGAAACCCACGTACGAGCAAAAACTCTAGTACGACTTGCATGCATCTCAACTCAAAATATGGTGTGAGCTAGGCTCGAGCACATTTCATGCATGTTAAAATACCAAAATCTAGTACGAGCAAAGTTTCAGCACGATTAAACTCATATAAATCTGATAGACGACTCTATTTCAACAAAACACACTCAAAATCAAAGTTAGCACCTAACTCGTGCTATTTCATGAAATTATGAAATCAATAGTTAGCCTATCTGTAAATTTACTTAAATCGAAGCAATATATTTCATAAAAATATCAAAACATAATATTCATACAATTTATTAGCCTTACTACCCTTTTTTTAAAATTTGCTCCCAATGGCAAATTCGTCTTTTTCACCTATATCTGAATTTTTTCGCAAAAATTATTATTTCTTTTCTAGGTAGCCAAGCAAATTTAATGCCCTGTAAATACCCTCAAAATACGTGCAGCTACCTCTAAATACTCATAAAATTCCCTTACCTGAAATCGCGTCGAGTAATTCCACTTCCTCAGAGTTGCTCGATCGCATAGTCCGATTCCCTTCCAATATAATCTCCGTAGCTGCACAAAATTATTTATCATATTAAATACAGTTTATTTGTCTATATTTCACTTTCACTACAATCAATTTAACTTATTGGGCCCATTTACTCTCATTGGGCCTTACTTTCTCTTAAGTCCATTTCAATTATACTATTCATTTCTCGAGAATCTATTGGGCCCATCAAGTCTACTGATTCTTATTGGGCTGGCCTTAGGCCCACAATACCTTATTGATCCAAATACTCAACGCTTGGTCCATTTGACAATTCGATCACGCATGGTGCCCCGCGCCTAGCCATGGTCGACACCATGGTTGCCTAGCTCTCATAGGCATTTCGGTAAACACTTGGCGTGTTTGCCTTAAGTTCATCACTTTCCTTCACAAAGGCATTTCATCATACATCTCTTATGCCTACTTTAAATCATCATTGATTCTAACATATTGGTTTCACAAAACCATCTCAAAATCATGCATATAACATCACCAACACCATAGTATAATCAATTCATCATTAAATCAACCATAGCTCACTTTCTGACACTAAACCCTTATTCGGTCATGGATGATTAAGCCTGCTCAAGGATGTCTTAGCCAACCATACATACACCAATCAACTCATAAAAATATCTAGATTAACATAATTGAAGTTGGTGTATTGAAAACTCACCTAGCTTAACCTTTCTCTTTTGGCCAAAATTGGGGAAACTCCTTGCTCCTTCAATCTCGAAATTCAACTACTAGTTTTTGACTATGTTGTTCTCCTCCTCACAATGAACAACTTTGCTAAAAGCAACCTTTCTCAAATCGGTTTGGAAGGTGATGATATTTTAGAGTGAGAAAGCTTGTTCACTTTGCTAAAATGGAGAGATATTTGATATTCTGGGGAAGAAGACTCGGCTGTCGGGCTTTTAAATAGAAATTGTATTGTGAGATCGATCTCCTAAGGTGAGAGATTGATCTTCCTTTGGTTGAACTATATAGGTATTCAGTAAGTAAGTTGTGGGATCGATCTGCTCTTGGGAAGGGATCAATTATTTTTAGCCAGAAACCATTCGAGATCGATCTGTGTTTGGGAAGGGATCGATCCTTTTTATGCAGAATCACATCGAGATCGATCTGTGTTTGGGAAGGGATCGATCCTTTCTATGCAGAATCACATCGAGATCGATCTGCTTTTGGGAAGGGATCGATCCTCTCTATGCAGAATCATATTGAGATCGATCTGCTTGCCTATATAACCTTTGTGATTTCATTGTAGAATTACAAGATCGTTCCTGTCGTGTCGGGAGATCGATTTGCCATTTATTTGCAGGATTCCAGCTGCTAATTTTTCCAAAATTTCAAAGGAAAGATTGCATTTAAATGCTTCACTAATCATTTTGCATTCTAATCACACTTAGAGCCTAAAAAGATCCATTTCTTATGATTCACATATTATGTAACTTGTGTGTATAGCATGAAATCATAAAGGGTAAATATAATTCATGGGCCTTACATGTCTTATGATTCATATAGCATGTAACAAGTGTGTACATCATGAAATCATAAGGAATACATATAAAAGTAAGAGCCTTACATTATCATTTCGTGTTTTAAGTCCTTATATTCAGTCGGAATGGTTTAAATTCCATTCGTTTAGTCGGTGGTCACTTTATGTAAGACCCGATTTTAGTTAAAACACGAAAATTAAAAATACAAAAGGACTGAAATGGAATCTTCGAACACGTGCAAGGGCAAAACGGTCAAAAGACCGAAAGCCGGTATAATTTCGATAAGAAAATTTAATTAAAAATAATGGATTGAGAAATCTTGGTCAATAAAGGTGAAATAAATTTATTTCGGGTTAAATTGATCAAGATATCAATTTATTGGAATTAATCGGGATTAATCAAAATTTTTAGTTCGGAAAAATAATCCCGAAAATAATTGAAAAATATACCGAAAAGTCATTCGGGACAATATCCCGAAAATACGGAGAAATTATACCCGAAAAATGGTTAA
This sequence comes from Firmiana major, assembly GCA_033439115.1. Lineage (NCBI taxonomy): Eukaryota > Viridiplantae > Streptophyta > Magnoliopsida > Malvales > Malvaceae > Firmiana > Firmiana major. The sequence continues at coordinate 9,153,283 of CM065912.1, forward strand.
AATATAATAAATAAATTAAATAAAATTAAATTAATTAATTTGGAATAAAATAATAATTTTTGGTAGATATTTTGGGTATTTTAATGTATTTTAATGATTAAAATATTAATGAAATAAATAAATAAATAAATAAATATATATAAAAATAAATTATTAAATTGAAAAAAAAGGGGAATCAGAAATCGGGGAGAGAGAAGAAGATTGAAACGGAAAAACGAAGCCAAACCGACCGACAACCTGTAAGACCCCGTATATGTAAAAGGGTAATATGTGTAATTGGATCAAATAATATGAATGGACTTGTAATGTAAATTATGATTGATGTAAGTCCATGGATTCAATGTATGTATGTGTAATATGAATTGTAACGTACATACAAGTTTCATTGAGTATGAATACGAAAGAATGAGTTATGGCAAGAGATGGATGTAATTGAGACTCAAGATGAGTAGTGTGGTAAAATGGAATGAAGTTATGCTTCCATTTGGTTTTATGTTGCATACCTTTGAATATACAATGAATGCACACAAGTTTCAATGTGCATAAGGTATGAATGGATGCCATTTTCAAGTTATAGAGGTGGATGGATGAGGAAATGGCCATGGCAATAGATTGTGGGTGTGTTGGTATGAGTTGCAGCAATGAAACTGCAGGAAATCTGGAAAACATGAGGTCCAGATCGATCTCCTAGGATGAGAGATCGATCTGGAAGAGCCAGAATGCTCTTATTTGGGTGAACGAATAGAGCAGATCGATCTCCAATGGAGCCAGATCGATCTGCCAAGCATTCTGTAAGTGAAAAGATCGATCCTCAAGCAGCCAGATCGATCTCCTTAGCTCTCTGTTTGGGACCAGATCGATCTCATGCTTCGACAGATCGATCTCATGCCTCAACAGATCGATCTCAGGCTTAAAAATGCCGTGAAAAAGAGGGATTTTAAGGGACCAGATCGATCTCCTCTTGGACCAGATCGATCTCCTCAAGTCATTTCTATATAAGGAGAGCTGAAAAATCTGGAAATCTCAGAAAACACTTAACCTTACAATTTCAACCCCAAAAACCTAACTTTCCCTCTCTAAAATCAACCATTTTCAGTGAGATTTGAAGAGAGATCATTAGAGGCAAAGTTGTTCCTATCAAAGAGGAGAACAACATAGTGAGAGGGCACTTTCCCATTTTTGGAATTGAAGGAGTTGAGGGCATTACCAATTGGAGCAAGAAGAGAAATCATATTGGTAAGATTCTAACACTCCAATCCAAATGCATTAGCTATTTAATTGATTTTGGAGTTGATTGGTATGAGTATTGATGGATAAACTACCTAGGAATGTAGTGGAAGTGGTGTGACCTAGAAATCTAAAATGGGTATAATGTGAGGATATGTGGGATTGAATGAACTTATGGTTTATGGCATGCTAAAGTTGTCATTGGGATAATGTTATGATTTTAATGGTTAGATGGAATTACATGGTGGGTTGGAAGAAATGTGGAAATGGATATGTATGTGATGAATAAATGCCATAGTGAGGGAATTCATGGAATATGAACACTATGAGCTTAATGTCGATTTAACATCGATTTTGAATAAGTTAATAGGCCTCAAAAGATCCATAGACTCGAGTTATGGGTAAAGTAATGAAACGAGGCCGTATAAGCGTTAATAGAGGCTATAGGTTAAATTGACTATAGCAAGCGCAAGGGTTGCATTGTATGGATCGAATATAATGCGGGATACGATTTTGTGCAGTCCCGAAGAGTTCGTTGAAGGCGAACCGAATCGTACGAGTAAGCAGCTTAAGGAAGTGGAATCACGCATCGCAATTCCAGGTAAGGGAATTTTGTGAGTATATAGAGGTAGCTGCTCGTACTTTGAACTTGTGGGTGAATATCGGGTGTTTTTATGAAATGCATGATTGCTCAAATAAATGTGGATGGTATTCGTGAAAGATGATGGGTATATGCGTGGTTTTGGATTTGAAGTGGATGTTATGAAAAAGGGATAGTAAGGCTAATAATTGCATAAATCATGTGTTTTGAATGCTTTTACAAAACACAATGCTTTGATTTGAGCAAATAAAAGGATAGGTTGGCTAGTACTTGAATGATGTTGTGAAATAGCCCATATGAGGCACTAAGCATATTATGAGATGTTTTGAATGCATGTAAGCCGCCTATCACGTGTATGAGATATAATTCGCGTTAGAGCCTCGCTCGCGCGAGACTTCAATGTTTTCACTTATGTGAAACGTGCTTGAGCTTAGCTCGCACTTTGAAATTGAATTGTGATGATGTTTATAAACCGTACTGGAGCTTATACTCGTACGTGGATTTGAGTGGTTTTTCTTATGCATATAACTGTACTGGAGCTATGCTCGTACATGGTTTCTTCATATTTTATGCATAAATGCCGTACCAGAGCGTTGCTCGTACGAAGTTATTGGTTTTGATGCATGAATTCGCGCTAGAGCGTAGCTCGCGCTGGTTTTCACACTGTGGTATGTATGAGGCCGTGGTGAGAGATACGGATTAACTCAGGGAACCCAATAGGCCTGACAGACCTCTTAGGTGAGGTGAGGGTGAGGGGCTAGGACCTGACATAATCCATCCAGGGAACCCAACAGGCCTGACAGACCTCTTAGGTGGGGTGAGGGTGAGGGGCTAGGACCTGGATCAGGGAACCCAACAGGGGCGAGCAAGGCCATGAGGGGCTAGGACCTGGTATTGCGGTTACTCCCATGCGCTCTTGAGACTATAAAGGTTACACTCGGTATGGGGTAGATAAGACCTATGGCAGGCACCCCCTAACCATGTTATGGGTCCGCGGAGTACGATGTACCGTGTATATCACATGGAGTACGTTGTACCGCGTGGTGGTTACTTGATTTGAGAAAGTCTGGCGGAGAACTAACCCACCTTCGTGCCAGCATGATACCCCGCACACCGGAATTCGTGTGGTCTGGGATGATATGTGACGATTGGCCAATGTAGTCACTTGAGATATAGTAACCTGTCTCCTTGCTTGAATTACTTACTACCACATGATTTTAATCTCTAAGTGTGATTGTGATTGTTTAAGGTAGACCCGAAGGAGGGGTCGAGCCTCGTGGATTTGAATTGTGAAATGAAAACGTGGTTGTGATTGTGAATTGATGTGATGTGATTGTATGTGATGAGAAAGAGATTTATGACGTGGGTTTAAAAAGGAGGTTTCTTAATGAATTGCCCTTTTTATGAATTTAAATGAGATCGAGCATGAGATGATTTATACATGATGTTTTACCATGTTTTATATGCCAATTTTACATGACTTTGATACATGATATATATGTATACTCATATGGCATAGTTTTATTCCTCATGCTCCTACCATAAATGATTTATGCATAACACTATCAGCATGTAGATAGAGTAGATATCTACCATGCTTGCATTATTATCTTACTGAGCGTGTGGTTGCTCATCCCACTCTATTTTCCCCCTACAGAGCGTGCATAGTAGCCCAGTGAGGACTGAGGCGTATTATTTTGGACTCCGCTGCATCTCCATCGCTAAGAGGTATATACACAGTGATTCTTTTTGTATCTAAACAATGTAAAAGCACAGTATTCTTTTGAGTTGTACTTATGGGGGATGTAGATGTCAGTAAAACATGTATTCGTATAAGTACACGATTAAATGCACATGTATGACATTGTTTTAATTAATTGAGAATGAATGAGATGTGGTGTTTATTATTGACTCACAGCCCAACAATGTATGGTGAGTTAGTTCACGACCGGGTAAGGTAACAGTAAAACGCGAAAAATTTTCAGTGATTTTCGGTTAAAGAGAATGGAATTGGGTCGTGACAGAGATTGGTATCAGAGCTGTGTTGGCCTGATGTGAGTCATTAATAAAAATGTAGGAAAGTACTTCCCCATAGTACTGTGCTTTTGTTTAGATATAACTGTGTATACTGTGATGGATTGAGCTTAATAAATTATTATAATACAGGGAGTTAGGTATTATGCCAGTTACACGCAAAGATAGAGGGGCGAGAGCACGTGCTAGAGGCCGTAGAGGTAGGCCTGAGAGCCGTACGGAGCCACAGACTGAGCAGGCTCCACAGAACCCTGCTGAGAGAGCAGGTGATACTGAGGCTCGCTTCGCTAGATTAGAGCGGAGTATTGAGAGTCTGGTGGAGATAGTCACGCAGGCCTTGGGCGCCGGTGACAGACGAGGTCCTACGGCACAACCTACTACGGAACAGGCAGCTGCAGAGGCGGAGAGACCTCAGACTGCTGAGACAGTTACAGTTACACCACCTCCAGCCCAGGATACAGATTCTCCTATCGCTCCACAGCAGAGCGGTAGCGATGTGGGTTATGACTGCGACTTGAGCAGGTTGCGAGAGTTTCAAGCGCTGAAACCCCCAGTGTTTAGAGGGGTGAAGGACCCAGTGATTACGGAGGATTGGGTGTATGAGATGGAGAAACTGTATAGGTTTTTCCGATGCACTTCAAGTGAGAAGGTTGCCTTTGCCGTGTTTATGCTGAAAGGCGAGGCCGAGCATTGGTGGAGGTCCACCGAGACTATTTTGAGGGCCAGACATTCTGAGATCTCATGGGAGATATTTCTAGAGGCCTTCAGGAGGCAGTATATTCCAGCTACCGCACAGAGGAAATTGCGGATGGAATTTATGAATTTGGTTCAGGGGAACCGGACTGTGGACGAGTATGAGTCCAAGTTTATGTCATTGGGGAGATATGACCCTGACACGATGGGTAGTGAGACCCGAAAGATTCAGAAGTTCATGGATGGGTTGAGATTGGCCATCCGAACTAAGCTAGCTCCCTTCGACATTGTGACTTATGAGGAGGCTGTACATAAGGCTCAGTTATGTGAGCAAGACTTTGAGCGAAATGCCTCCGAGCTTGGAAGGATCAGTGTCAGGAAGGACAGAGACCGAAAGAGATCCGGGTTTGGAAGAGTGGCCAAGAGAGGTGGCCAAAGGTTTTTCGAGAAGAGGCCTAAGATCGAGGAGGTGCAGGAGAGAGCTGCCAGACCTCCCGTATACCCAGCCTTGACAGCGCCGAGGGGTATAACTATTGGAGGACCACGACCTACCACGGATCAGTGTAGGAGATGTGGGAAATACCATGGGAATAGGCCATGTCAGGCGCCCCCTGCTTCATGTTTTAGGTGTGGGAGGCCAGGGCATATATCGAGGTACTGCACTGAGATGATTGAGGTTGCCCCACAGAAGGGCAAGGAGCCCGAGGGAGCTCCAGTTGAGACAGCAGCCCCGAGGAGGAGGGCTACAGCTGAAGAGAAAGGGAAACAGGCTGCGGGTGTGAGCAGAGGAAGGGTGCACGCACTAGACCAGGACACTGCAGACGCATCGACAGATGTGATTAAAGGTACCATCCGAATCTTTGATTTAGAAGCATTGGTATTATTTGATCCTGGTGCCTCGCATTCTTTCATATCACCTTCCTTTGCACATAAATTGTTGAAATATGTGAAGCCAACATTGTTGGATAAAATGTTGATGATTTCCACACCCATGAATGATAGTCAATTGACTGAGCATGTATGTAGGGATTGTAAATTAAAGATAGAGGGGAAGGAAATGATAGCCAATCTGATTTTATTGAATATGAATGATTTTGACGTAATTTTGGGAATGGATTGGTTGGCTACCAATCGTGTTGTGATGGATTGTCATGCCAAAACATTGATGTTTTCAGGATTAGACAATCTTATTGTAAACTTTGATGAAAAGAAATGATATGAAAATAGCATGTTTGTTGTAAATAAAGGAGTATGATTTTAAATTCATATTGCTTGAGAGATAAATTTATTATTTATGATAAATGTTGAATGTGGAGTGATGGTTTATGTTACTAATGATGGAGAGGACAATGTGAAGGGTTCATTGCCTATGTGGTCGATATAGATGAGGCACACCCGGAATTGAAGGACATACCCGTAATTACGGACTACCCTGATGTCTTTCCGGATGAATTACCAGGACTACCACCTGAAAGGGAAATGGAATTTTGCATTGAGTTAGTGCCTGGTACAGAGCCGATGTCGAAACCACCCTATAGAATGGCTCCGATAGAATTGGAAGAGCTGAAGAAACAGCTGCAAGAGTTGTTGGAGAAGGGGTTTATTAGACCGAGTGTCTCACCTTGGGGAGCACCGGTTCTATTTGTAAGGAAGAAGGATGGAAGCCTCCGACTGTGTATAGATTACCGGTTGTTGAATAAGGCCACCATTAAGAACAAGTACCCTCTTCTAAGAATCGATGATTTGTTGGATCAGCTCCAGGGAGCCGAAGTATTTTCTAAGATAGATCTACGGTCAGGGTATCATCAGTTGAGGATCAGGAGTGGAGATGTACCCAAGACAACATTTCGTACCCGTTATGGCCACTACGAGTTTTTGGTGATGCCATTCGGATTGACGAATGCTCCCGCAGCATTTATGGCATTGATGAATGATATATTCAAGCCATACCTGGACAAGTTCGTGATAGTGTTCATTGATGACATTTTGGTATATTCCAAGTCCAGGGAAGATCATGAGGAGCACTTGAGGATAGTTCTGCAAATCCTCCGAGAGAGAGAATTGTATGCCAAACTCAACAAGTGTAACTTTTGGTTGGAACAGATCTCATTTCTGGGGCATGTCGTGTCAAAGGATGGGGTATCAGTGGATCCATCCAAGATAGAGGCAGTTGTGCAGTGGGAACAGCCCAAGACAGTAACTGAGATCAGGAGTTTCCTGGGATTGGCAGGATATTATCGGAGATTTGTAGAGGGTTTCTCCAGACTAGCTGCTCCATTGACACGCCTCACGCGTAAGGATGTTAAGTTTACATGGGATGAGGCATGTGAGAGGAGTTTTGAGGAGCTTAAGCGTCGATTGACGACTGCTCCAGTTCTCACCATTCCTACCAGCTCAGGAGGATTCTCGGTGTATACGGATGCATCACACCAGGGACTGGGCTGTGTGCTTATGCAGGATGGGAAGGTAGTTGCCTATGGATCTAGACAGTTGAAAGATCATGAGAGGAACTACCCGACACATGATTTAGAGTTGGCGGCTGTAGTATTTGCATTGAAAATATGGCGCCACTATCTCTATGGTGAGAAATTTCAGGTGTTCACAGATCATAAGAGCCTTAAGTACCTGTTCTCGCAGAAAGAGCTGAATATGAGACAGAGGAGATGGCTCGAACTCCTGAAAGACTATGACTGTGAAATCATGTACCACCCAGGTAAGGCAAATGTAGTTGCCGATGCTTTGAGTAGAAAGAACCTTGGGTTGGTGTCTTATATGATGGTACGGGAACATGAACTGTTAGAACACTTTGCGAACCTCAGTTTGGATGTAACCCCACCTGGATCTGAGAGACTTGAGATCATGGCTAGTTTGAGACTAGAGCCAGAGTTGATTGGCCGTATTCGACAAGCCCAGCAGAGCGATCGACGGTGTATCGATTGGCTGAGGCAGATACAGACAGGTGTGGGTATTGATTTTGAGCAGAGTACTGATGGCTTATTGAGGTTCAGAGGCAGAGTATGCGTTCCCAGGGATCTTGAGATCAGGAGGACGATTTTATCAGAGGCTCACTCATCGAAGTATACGATACATCCGGGAAGTACCAAGATGTATCAAAACCTTCGAAAGGTTTATTGGTGGTCTGGAATGAAGAGAGACATTGCTGAATATGTCGCTAAGTGTCTCATTTGTCAGCAAGTGAAGGTAGAGCATCAGAAGCCTGCAGGATTATTGCAGCCTCTACCGATACCGACATGGAAGTGGGAGCATGTCACCATGGATTTTGTGATGGGGTTGCCGAGGACCCGCAGAGGTCATGATGCCATATGGGTTATTGTGGACCGGTTGACTAAGTCAGCCCATTTCTTGGCTATGAGAGCTACCGATACACTGAGTCAGTTGGCGAACCTGTATATTCGAGAGATAGTACGGCTACATGGTGTACCAGTGAGCATTGTTTCTGATAGGGTTGCCCGCTTCACTTCCCATTTTTGGGAACATTTTCAGGAAGCGCTGGGGACCCGACTGAGTTTTAGCACCGCTTTTCATCCTCAGACAGATGGGCAGTCAGAGAGGACTATACAGACCCTCGAGGATATGTTGAGAGCGTGTGTGCTGGATTTTAGAGGCTCTTGGGATGACCACCTGCAGCTAGCTGAGTTCGCTTATAATAATAGCTATCATGCTAGTATCGGGATGGCACCCTATGGGGCATTGTACGGGCGTAGATGCCGTTCCCCCATTGGATGGGAAGAGGTTGGTGACAGACAGATTTTTGCTCCAGACTTAGTGCAGCAGGCATCTGAGGACGTCCAGTTGATATGTGAGAGATTACGGACAGCTCAGAGCCGACAAAAGAGTTATGCTGACAAGAGACGAAGACCACTGGAGTTTGATGAGGGTGAGTCGGTGTTTCTGAGGGTATCACCATCGAAGGGTATTATGAGATTTGGTAAGAAGGGCAAGCTGAGCCCTAGATATATCGGACCCTTCGAGATTTTGGAAAGAGTGGGAGATAAGGCGTATAGATTGGCATTGCCACCGGACTTGGCAAATGTCCACAACGTCTTCCATGTCTCGATGCTTCGAAAGTATCACCCGGACCCGGCACACGTGATAAAATATGAGCCGTTGGAGCTCCATGAGAGTATGACGTATGTTGAGAAGCCGGTTCGGATATTGGACAGGAAAGAGAAAGTGTTACGGAATAAGACAATTCCCTTGGTGAAGGTGTTTTGGCAACACCACACGGCGGAAGAGGCCACGTGGGAATTGGAGAACTTAATACGGGAGAAGTACCCCCAACTGTTTGAAGAGTGACTTGGTTCTAATTTGGAGGACCAAATTTCTTGAAGGAGGGGAGAATGTAAGACCCCGTATATGTAAAAGGGTAATATGTGTAATTGGATCAAATAATATGAATGGACTTGTAATGTAAATTATGATTGATGTAAGTCCATGGATTCAATGTATGTATGTGTAATATGAATTGTAACGTACATACAAGTTTCATTGAGTATGAATACGAAGGAATGAGTTATGGCAAGAGATGGATGTAATTGAGACTCAAGATGAGTAGTGTGGTAAAATGGAATGAAGTTATGCTTCCATTTGGTTTTATGTTGCATACCTTTGAATATACAATGAATGCACACAAGTTTCAATGTGCATAAGGTATGAATGGATGCCATTTTCAAGTTATAGAGGTGGATGGATGAGGAAATGGCCATGGCAATAGATTGTGGGTGTGTTGGTATGAGTTGCAGCAATGAAACTGCAGGAAATCTGGAAAACATGAGGTCCAGATCGATCTCCTAGGATGAGAGATCGATCTGGAAGAGCCAGAATGCTCTTATTTGGGTGAACGAATAGAGCAGATCGATCTCCAATGGAGCCAGATCGATCTGCTAAGCATTCTGTAAGTGAAAAGATCGATCCTCAAGCAGCCAGATCGATCTCCTTAGCTCTCTGTTTGGGACCAGATCGATCTCATGCTTCGACAGATCGATCTCATGCCTCAACAGATCGATCTCAGGCTTAAAAATGCCGTGAAAAAGAGGGATTTTAAGGGACCAGATCGATCTCCTCTTGGACCAGATCGATCTCCTCAAGTCATTTCTATATAAGGAGAGCTGAAAAATCTGGAAATCTCAGAAAACACTTAACCTTACAATTTCAACCCCAAAAACCTAACTTTCCCTCTCTAAAATCAACCATTTTCAGTGAGATTTGAAGAGAGATCATTAGAGGCAAAGTTGTTCCTATCAAAGAGGAGAACAACATAGTGAGAGGGCACTTTCCCATTTTTGGAATTGAAGGAGTTGAGGGCATTACCAATTGGAGCAAGAAGAGAAATCATATTGGTAAGATTCTAACACTCCAATCCAAATGCATTAGCTATTTAATTGATTTTGGAGTTGATTGGTATGAGTATTGATGGATAAACTACCTAGGAATGTAGTGGAAGTGGTGTGACCTAGAAATCTAAAATGGGTATAATGTGAGGATATGTGGGATTGAATGAACTTATGGTTTATGGCATGCTAAAGTTGTCATTGGGATAATGTTATGATTTTAATGGTTAGATGGAATTACATGGTGGGTTGGAAGAAATGTGGAAATGGATATGTATGTGATGAATAAATGCCATAGTGAGGGAATTCATGGAATATGAACACTATGAGCTTAATGTCGATTTAACATCGATTTTGAATAAGTTAATAGGCCTCAAAAGATCCATAGACTCGAGTTATGGGTAAAGTAATGAAACGAGGCCGTATAAGCGTTAATAGAGGCTATAGGTTAAATTGACTATAGCAAGCGCAAGGGTTGCATTGTATGGATCGAATATAATGCGGGATACGATTTTGTGCAGTCCCGAAGAGTTCGTTGAAGGCGAACCGAATCGTACGAGTAAGCAGCTTAAGGAAGTGGAATCATGCATCGCAATTCTAGGTAAGGGAATTTTGTGAGTATATAGAGGTAGCTGCTCGTACTTTGAACTTGTGGGTGAATATCGGGTGTTTTTATGAAATGCATGATTGCTCAAATAAATGTGGATGGTATTTGTGAAAGATGATGGGTATATGCGTGGTTTTGGATTTGAAGTGGATGTTATGAAAAAGGGATAGTAAGGCTAATAATTGCATAAATCATGTGTTTTGAATGCTTTTACAAAACACAATGCTTTGATTTGAGCAAATAAAAGGATAGGTTGGCTAGTACTTGAATGATGTCGTGAAATAGCCCATATGAGGCACTAAGCATATTATGAGATGTTTTGAATGCATGTAAGCCGCCTATCACGTGTATGAGATATAATTCGCGTTAGAGCCTCGCTCGCGCGAGACTTCAATGTTTTCACTTGTGTGAAACGTGCTTGAGCTTAGCTCGCACTTTGAAATTGAATTGTGATGATGTTTATAAACCGTACTGGAGCTTATACTCGTACGTGGATTTGAGTGGTTTTTCTTATGCATATAACTGTACTGGAGCTATGCTCGTACATGGTTTCTTCATATTTTATGCATAAATGCCGTACCAGAGCGTTGCTCGTACGAAGTGATTGGTTTTGATGCATGAATTCGCGCTAGAGCGTAGCTCGCGCTGGTTTTCACACTGTGGTATGTATGAGGCCGTGGTGAGAGATACGGATTAGCTCAGGGAACCCAATAGGCCTGACAGACCTCTTAGGTGAGGTGAGGGTGAGGGGCTAGGACCTGACATAATCCATCCAGGGAACCCAACAGGCCTGACAGACCTCTTAGGTGGGGTGAGGGTGAGGGGCTAGGACCTGGATCAGGGAACCCAACAGGGGCGAGCAAGGCCATGAGGGGCTAGGACCTGGTATTGCGGTTACTCCCACGCGCTCTTGAGACTATAAAGGTTACACTCGGTATGGGGTAGATAAGACCTATGGCAGGCACCCCCTAACCATGTTATGGGTCCGCGGAGTACGATATACCTTGTATATCACATGGAGTACGTTGTACCGCGTGGTGGTTACTTGATTTGAGAAAGTCTGGCGGAGAACTAACCCACCTTCGTGCCAGCATGATACCCCGCACACCGAAATCCGTGTGGTCTGGGATGATATGTGATGATTGGCCAATGTAGTCACTTGAGATATAGTAACCTGTCTCCTTGCTTGAATTACTTACTACCACATGATTTTAATCTCTAAGTGTGATTGTGATTGTTTAAGGTAGACCCGAAGGAGGGGTCGAGCCTCGTGGATTTGAATTGTGAAATGAAAACGTGGTTGTGATTGTGAATTGATGTGATGTGATTGTATGTGATGAGAAAGAGATTTATGACGTGGGTTTAAAAAGGAGGTTTCTTAATGAATTGCCCTTTTTATGAATTTAAATGAGATCGAGCATGAGATGATTTATACATGATGTTTTATATGCCAATTTTACATGACTTTGATACATGATATATATGTATACTCATATGGCATAGTTTTATTCCTCATGCTCCTACCATAAATGATTTATGCATAACACTATCAGCATGTAGATAGAGTAGATATCTACCATGCTTGCATTATTGCCTTACTGAGCGTGTGGTTGCTCATCCCACTCTATTTTCCCCTACAGAGCGTGCATAGTAGCCCAGTGAGGACTGAGGCGTATTATTTTGGACTCCGCTGCATCTCCATCGCTAAGAGGTATATACACAGTGATTCTTTTTGTATCTAAACAATGTAAAAGCACAGTATTCTTTTGAGTTGTACTTATGAGGGATGTAGATGTCAGTAAAACATGTATTCGTATAAGTACACGATTAAATGCACATGTATGACATCGTTTTAATTAATTGAGAATGAATGAGATGTGGTGTTTATTATTGACTCACAGCCCAACAATGTATGGTGAGTTAGTTCACGACCGGGTAAGGTAACAGTAAAACGCGAAAAATTTTCAGTGATTTTCGGTTAAAGAGAATGGAATTGGGTCGTGACACAACCACCGGCGGCCAGAGACCCAGGCGAGGGCTGGTGAAGGTAGCCCAACCCCGGGCGACTTCACAGCGTCGGCGACGCGCCGTGGAACTCGTCGGAGATCGACAAATTGGGGAGAGAAGCCGCGGGAGAAAGAGCTCCGATCTGCGGCGAACGGCGCCGATCTGGATAACCCCGACCCCAGCCGAGGCTTCTCGAGGTGCAGACGAGCCGATTGGCGACGACCACGACCGGCGAAACTGTCGGTAAACGCCAGAAACGGCGGAAAGAGAAATGGGTTTCGACGGTCGAGAGAGAACATGCCGGAACGGTGACTTTCCGGCGGACTTGTGTGAAATCGAGACCAGATCCGAGCTGCGGACAACCTCGCGGAGCTGCTGGCGGTGGAAGCCGGTGGAGAACCGATCGGCAAGGTGGTGAACCAGAGCTAACCGGAGTGAACCGAGGTGAACCGACGGTCCGAACTGGGTCGGACCGGACCGAACCGGTTCAGCAAAGAAAGAAGGGAAAAAAGGAGAAAAAGGAAAAAAGAAAAAAAATTAGGGAAAAATCTCGACGATGTAATCGAGCTACGGGTAAGTCGATAAACGGTCGAAATTGACCGATTTAAATTTTAAAATATTTAATTTGATAAATAATCAACTGGAAATTTACCCAAAAATTCATGAAATTGTGTAGCTCGACAATTGGCATCCAAAGAGAGCTCGAAATAGCCTCGATTTGTGTGGTAGCATGGAATCTCGGGTAAGTGACCCTTATTTACGACAATTTACATCGTTATGCGTACTTCGGATTTAATTTTCGCATTAAATGAATTAAATTATGAAAATTTAAATAAATTGTCGTAAATAATAAATTGAGCTATTTGAGAATTAGAACGAGGCCCAAGAAATTGTTGATGGGCCCAATGAGCCCAATAGGCCTCGATAATGTGAAAATTAAGTGGAAAACGGGCTTAAGGCCGATTAAGGCCCACTAAGGTGCAATCGGGCCCAATAGGGGTAAATGGGCCCAGTGATTTAAATTAAGCCCAGAAAATAGAAAATACAATTAAATTGTATGATATCTGACTTGAGGAATAATTATACGCAGTTCCGAACATTAGATTGGGAGCAGATCGGACTGCGCGATGTGACATCAGTGGAAAGGTCAGACTCGACAGGAAAATAAGGTAAGGGAATTCTGCGGACTGCTAGAGGTAACTTTACGAAATTTTAAGTTCATTTGTAGTCCTTTAAAAATTATCTGAAGGGTCTAGAGGTCAAATAATAATTTTAGTGCCCCGCATGGGCAAATTACCAAAATACCCTTGTTAAGGGTAAAATTTACAAATTTAGGAAAAATTGGGAGGAGCAAGAACAAGAGGTTTCTGCTCGTTCTGGAGACATTTTAATGCATGCATGAGTAGGCTGGTTAACCTTGAAAGAAAATGCACAGCATTGCATACTTTCAACGATATAATTGTTTTGAAAACTGTTTTGAGGAAACAGAGCCACCTACGTGTTTTTATTTACATGTGACGTGCTGGAGCTCAGCTCGCACGATGTTTTGATTTGGGTGATGCATGCATTAGTGCTGGATCGAGAGCTCGCACTAGAGTTTTACATGCATAGGTGCTGGAGTCCAACTCGCACCAGATTTTTATATATATATATACGATTTTCGTGACAGGGTGCTAGAGTTTAACTCGCACCATATTTTTATATGATTTTTGAGACAGGGTGTCGGAGCTTCGCTCGCACCAGATTTTCACATGGTTTACATACAGAGTGCTAGAGCTTAGCTCGCACTAGTTTTATTTGATCTGATAAGAGTGCTGAGCATCGATCGCACTGATTTTTATGAGAATATGCGATGAGCCATGCTTGGAGCATCAGGTAGACTATGTGTCACCGATTAAATAGGCTCGCACGTGCGTTTTGAGACATGGCATGAGTATTGAGATATGATATAAGGAACAAAACCTCTCTGTGGGAAGCAGGCCATTTGGGCTGGAGTACCTAGAGCGATATGGGTCCACGGAGTACGATGTACCATGCAAGTAGCATGGAGTACGATGTACCGTGTGGTATCTGCAGATACGTTGGTATCTTTGTGATACGTTGGCATCTTCGGATGCGTGGGATCGGATAAGACCGACGAGATGGAGTGACCCACCTCCCGGGCGGTTCCCGATCATGGTGAGAACCCGCACACTAGGATCCGTGTAGCAGAGGAACTCCCGAGGACACATGGCCATAGTCCTGGTTATTACCGATATACAGATGTTGCCTAGTCTCGCATGTTGATGATTTTGATGAGATCAAAACCAGGTTTTAAACTATATTTGCATGATGTTATTTCCATGCTTTTTAAAACCCATGTGTGAATGTAAATTGATTTTCATGGTTTTATGTGAGTCAGGACCACCCGAGGGATGGGTTGGGTCCTAGCCTTGTAGTGAAATTTTAAACGAGAAAAAAATGATTTGAAATAATTGCATGTTGAATTTTACCATGCGAATGGATTTACATAACATCATAACTCATATCATCTGTTTTAAAATGTGTGGAGAAAAGGGTGGTTTATGCATGGCACCACGTTCATGTAGGTAGTATGGTTACCTACTTGTTCGTAGGATTGCCTTACTGAGCTTGATGTGCTCACCCCTTTCATTTTCTCCCACAGATAATCTCCAGTAGACGTTGAGGCGACTGAGTACTGCATTCTGGATATCCGCTGCTGCCCATCATTTAAGGTATATACACTTGTACATATTGTATCTAAATAAGCATAGCACAGTAACATGTTTGTAAGTAACTTTAGGGGATGTATAAATATTGTAAACACTTATAAATGACTGAGAAAGAATTAAGTTATATGGTAAATGTATGGTGGGACTAGCATTGACGCATAGGCCAATTAGTTAGTGGAGTGTGGTCACGATCAGAGGACAGGTAAGCATGAAAGAAAATAACAAAACGCAAAAAATTTACTCTAATTTTTGGGTAGTTTTGGGTCGTGACACTTTAGCCCTTATTTAGCCATTACATGGATTCATGAATATTCATTCATTTTATTTGCAATTTCATTCAAGCAAAAGCTCTTCTTATGATTCAATTAACATATGAAAATGTGTACATCATATGAATCATAAGGAATACATCACCAAAAGTGGGTCTTACATAATCTCTTCCACTAAGGAAATTTAGTCCTCCAAATTGGAACCAAATCAGTCGGTGAATAACTCTGGGTACTTCCCTCACATCAAACTCTCCAACTCCCATGTAGCTTCCTCTGCAATGTGATACTGCCAAAGAACTTTCACTAAGGGAATCGTCTTTGACCTCAACACCTTCTTCTTCCTATCCAATATATGAACCGGCTTCTCAACATACGACATGCTCTCATTGAGCTCTAATAGCTCATATATAATCTCATACGCCGGATCCGGGTGGTACTTTCGTAACATAGAAATGTGGAAAACGTTATGAACGCCCGCTAACTCAGGTGGCAATGCTAGCCTGTAGGCATTATCTCCCACTCTATCAAGTATCTCAAAGGGTCCAATGTAACGAGGACTCAGCTTCCCTTTTTTTCGGACCTCGTGATACCCTTGGAAGGAGAAACTTGTAAAAATATTGACTTACCTATTGTAAACTCCAATGGTCTCTTTCTCCTATCAGTATAACTCTTTGGTCTGCTCTGAGCTGTCCATAACCTCTCATAAATCAATTGGACATCCTCAGAGGCTTGTCTCACTAAGTCAGGAGCAAATATATGTCGATCACCCACATCTTCCCATCTAATAGGGGAACAACATCTACGACCATATAAAGCCTCATATGGTGCCATCCTGATACTTGAATAATGACTGTTATTATAGGTGAACTCTGCGAGTGGTAAATGGTCATCTCAAGAGCCTCTAAAGTCCAGTGCACAAGCTCTCAACATGTCCTCTAGAGTCTATATAGTCCTCTTTGACTGTCCATATGTCTGAGGATGGAAAGCTATGTTAAAACTCAGTTGGGTTCCCATAGCTTCCTGAAAATGTTCCCAGAAGTGGGAAGTGAAGCGGGAATCCCTATCTAACACAATACTCACCGAAATACCATGCTACCTCACTATCTCGCGCACATACAAATCTGCCAGAGTACTCAGAGTATCGGTGGCTCTCAGAGCTGGGAATTATGCCGACTTCGTCAATCTGTCCACTGTCACCCAAATCGCATCATGATTCCTATGGGTCTTGGGTAAACCCATCACGAAGTCCATAGTGATATGCTCTCATTTCCAAGTCGGTATAGGTAGAGGTTGCAATAACCCTGTAGGCTTCTGATGCTCTACCTTCACCTGTTGATAGACGAGACACTTCGCCACATATTTCGCTGCATCTCTCTGTATCCTTGACTACCAATACACTCTCCGAAGGTTGTAATACATCTTGTTACTCTCCGGATGCAGTGTATACTTTGACAAATGAGCTTCTGTCAAGATCAACCTCCTGATCTTTGGGTCATCAGGAACACATATCCTACCCTTGAACCTCAGCAATCCATCTAAACTCAACTCAATCAATCTCTGTACCCCTCTGTATCTGCCCGATAATATCACTACACTGCTGATCAGTCTACTGAGCCTGTCGGATACAATCTACCACATTCGGTTCCAATCGTAGGCTAGCTACCATACAACCACTATCAGTATCAGGAAGGGTCACATCTAAACTGAGGTTCATAAACTATTCCAACAGCTCATGTTCCCTGATCATCATATACGATACAACCCGAGATGCTTCCTACTCAGTGCATTAGCTACTACATTCGTCTTACCCATGTTATACAAAATCTCACAATCATACTCTTTTAGAAGCTCGAGCCACCTTCTTTGTCTCATGTTCAACTCCTTCTGTGAGAACAGATACTTGAGGCTCTTATGGTCAGTAAATACCTAAAATTTCTCATCGTACAAGTAGTGGTGCCATATCTTCAATGCAAATACCATAGTTACCAACTCTAGATCGTGGGTCGGGTAGTTCTTCTCATGGTTCTTAAGCTGTCTAGAAAAATAAACGACTACCTTCTCGTCCTGCGTCAACACACAGCTCAGTCCTTGTCTCGAGGCATCTGTATACACTGAAAAACCTCCTAAGCTAGTGGGTATGGTGAGAATAGGTGCAGTGGTTAGTCGTTGCTTCAGGTCGTAGAAACTACTTTCACATTGATCATCCCACTCAAATGACACATTCTTCTAAGTGAGCGTGTCAATGGAGTAGCCAGCTTAGAGAATCTCTCCACAAACCGTTGTTAATAACCTGTCAAACCAAGAAAACTACGAACCTCTGTAACCATCTTAGGTTTATCCCATTGAACAACTGCCTCTACCTTGGATGGATCTACTGATACCCCATCCCTCGATAAAACATGACCTAAAAATGAAATCTGCTCCAACCAAAAGTCACACTTACTAAGCTTGGCATACAACTCTTTCTCTCAGAGGGTTTGCAGAACTATCCTTAAGTGCTGCTTATGATCTTCCCTGGACTTGAAATAAACCAATATATCATCAATAAATACTATCACAAACTGGTCAAGGTATGGCTTAAACACATCATTCATCAAAGCTATAAATACTGCGAGGGAATTCGTCAATCCGAATGGCATAACCAAGAACTCGTAGTGGCCATAACGAGTATGAAATTTTGTCTTAGGTACATCTCCGCTCCGTATCCTCAACTGAAGGTATCCAAATCGCAGATCTATCTTAGAAAAGACATGTGTTCCTCGAAGCTAATCCAATAGATCATCAATATGTGGAAGGGGTACTTATTCTTGATGGTAGGCTTATTCAACAACCGGTAATCTAAGCACAGTCGGAGGCTCTCATCCTTCTTCCTCACAAACATGACCGGAGCTCCTCAGGGTGAGACGCTTGGTCTAATAAACTCATTCTCTAGTAATTCCTACAACTACTTCTTTAGCTCCTCCAACTCAATTAGAGCCATTCTATACAGTGGTTTAGATATCGGCTCTGTACTGGGTACCAACTCTATACAAAACTTCATCTCCCTGTCGGCTTGTAACCCTGGTAAATCATCCACAAAAAACATCAAAAAACTCTGTAACCACTGGAATGTCTCTCAATTCCGGACGTGCCTTATCTGTATTAACCACGTATGCAATGAACCCTTCGAATTATCATTTTCCATCGTTAGTCACATAGGTTATCCTATTAACATTCATGATTAACAAGCAATTTCATCTCTTAAATATAATGATTTAAAATTATACTATTCCCATTTGTAATAATAATGTTCCTTCATTTATTTTCAGTAAAACTTACAGTACACTTTTCAGGAAAACTTATAGTAAGGCTATCTATCCCTGAAAACATTATTCTCCTAGCATAACAATCTAAAACAACATGATTCGTAGCCAACCAATCCATTTCTAAAATTACATCAAAATCACTCATATTCAATAAGATAAGATCGACAGACATATCCTTTCCCCCTATTTTCAGCCTACAGTCCCAATATACATACTCAGTCAACTGACTATCATTCATAGGTGTAGAAATTAACAACATTTTATCTAATGTTGTAGGCTTCACATGCTTCGATAACTTACGTGCAAATGAAGGTGATATAAAGGAATGCGTGGCACCTGGATCAAATAACACAAATGCTTCTTAATAAAAAATCAGGATAGTACCTTTAATCACATCCGTTGAACCGTCTGCGATGTCTTGGTCCAATGCATGCACTCACCCTCTACCAACCACTTGTTTCCCCTTCTCCTCAGCTGTAGCTCTCCTCTTCGGAGCAGAAGTCTCAATAGGAGCTCTCTCCGGCTCTTTGCCCTTATGTAGGGCAGTCTCAATCTTCTCTAGGCAATACCTCATGATATACCCTGGCTTCCCACATCTGTAACACACTCCAGGGGTCATCGGACAAGGCCTAGTACCATGATATTTGCCATATCTCCTACACTGCTCGGTAGTAGGTCGAGGTCCCCCAATCCTATACCTCTAGGTGGTGTTAGGGCCGAAAATACAAGAGGCTTAGCAGTCCTCTCCTGTACCTCCTCAATCTGAGGTCACTTCCCAAGCAGTTTTTGACATCCTCTTTTGATATCTCTATCACCTCTGGATCTATCCTAGTCTCTGTCTCTCTTGCTACTAACCTTCCCAAACTCAGAGGCATTCCGTTCAAAGTCCTACTCCAATAACTGAGCCCTGCGCACTGCCACCTCATAGGTCGAAATGTCTAACGTAACCATTCTGGATCTGATGACTGGTCTCAATCCATCCATGAACTTCTGGACCTTTCGAGTCTCACTGCTCAACATATCCAAGTTATACCTCCCCAAAGATATGAACCTCGACTCATACTCATCAATGGAGTGGTTCCCTGAACCAAACTTATAAACTCCATCTGTAGCTTCCGTTGTGCAGTGACTAGAATATACTACCTCCTAAAGGCCTCCAAAAATATCTCTCATGTAATCTCTGGGTGTCGGGCTCTCAGGATAGATACTGTAGATCTCCAACAGTGCTCTGCCTCACCCTTCAACATAAATACGACAAAGGCAACCTTCTCAATCGATGTACACCTGAAGAACTTATACAACTTCTCCATCTCATATATCCAATCCTCTGCAATAACTGGGTCCTTCACTCCTCTAAAGACTGGAGGTCTAAACTCCTGAAACTGTTTTAACCTATCCAACTCACAGTCATAACCCAGATTACTACCGCTCGACTGTGGAGCGACAAGAGAAGCTGTATCCTGAGCTAGTTTCGGTGTAACGGTCTCTGTAGTCTGAGGTCTCTCTGTAGCTGTCTGTCTAGTAGCAGCAGGCTATTCGATTGGACCTCATCTATCACTAGCCCTTAATGTCTACGTGACTATCTCAACAAGGCTCTATACTCTGCTCAATCCTTACGAAGCGTGCCTTGGTATCCTCTAGTCTCTCAATAGGATCCTACAGAGCCTGACCAGTCTGTGGCTCTGCACGGCGCTCAGGCCTACCCCTACGGCCTCTAGCACGAGAACTCGCCCCTACCACGACGGGTGACCGACATAATGCCTTAATTCCTACATACATAACCATTTATTAGTCTAATTCCATCTCGGTATAAATGGTTATATCTAAACAAAACACAGTAATACGAGGATGTAACTTTTCTACTTACTAATACTGACTCATATGAGGTCAACTCAGCTCTGATACCACCTCTGTCATGACCCCTTTTTATCTACAATCGCTACAAATTTTTCATTTTTTTCCTTTCCTTTCCTGGTTGTGAACATTCTCACCACCAAATAGTTGGGCTATGAGTCAGTATTAGTCACCCTTTACCATCTACCATGTCATCTATCTTTTAATTCATTCAAAAGCAGACACGTATACTTTATAATTGAGGTTCTATACTTGTACGTGTTTACTAATATTTACATCCCCCATATTACATTCCAAAATGATTACTGTACTATTACATGTTTAGATACAAAAAGATACCAATGTGTATACCTCTTGGTGATGGGAAGTAGCACATATCAGAATGCAACTTCTCAGCCACTCACTAACTACTGTGTGTGCTCTGTAGAAGGGGAAATGAAAGGGATGAGCTCACTAGCTCAATAAGGCAATAATGCAAGCAAGTAGATAACTACACTATCTACATGCTTATAATGTCATGATATAAAATGGCTTACATTTAGAGTATGAGGTAAGACTAAAAACGATGTCACATGTATATATTTATCATATAAGATAAATCATGAAATCAGGCATATAAAACGGACATGAAAAAATCATCACGTATGACATCTTATGCTCATCACATTAAAACTTATCAGTTTCATCATAAAATAATTACATCATCCTTTAAAAACATCCCACAAGGTTCGACCCCTCCTCGGGTCTACCTTGGATAACACAAATCATGTTTAGTGCATATAAAATCATGTGATATCAAGTGAGACAGGTGGTCATTGTATAAAATCGAGGACTCTACTGGCCAACTATGTTACTATCATCCCAGACCACACGGATCTCGGTGTGTGGGGCATCATACTGTAACGGGAGGTAGGTCAAATCCTACCCGTGAGAATATAAATCAACATCATCACCACACAGTACAGTGTACTCCATGTGATATACATGGTACAACGTACTCCATGTGATATATAAAGTACAACGTACTCCATGGATCCGTATCACGATCGGGGGTGTCTGTCGTAGGTCTTATCTACCCCATACCATGTATAATTGACTCAGTCTCAAGTGCACGTGCAAGTATCTCATCCGTGTGACTAATAGTCTACACGAGGCATCCAGAACATCTCGTGCGAGTATCTCATCCATGTGACACACAGTCTACATGAGGCATCCAACACGACTCATTACATATCACAGTGTGAAAAGTCCAGTGCGAGCAGGGCTCTAGCACGATTTCATGCATAATCAGTAAGAATCCTCATACGAGCAATGCTCCAGTACGACTTTATACAAAATAAATAATGGTAAAATCATGTATGAGCAAAGCTCCATTACAGTTATATGCATAAGAAATAAATGAAACCCACATACGAGCAAAAGCTCCAATACGGCTTGCATGCATCTCAACTCAAAATATGGTGCGAGTTAGGTTTCAGCACATTTCATGCATGTTAAAATATCAAAATCCAGTGCAAGCAAAGCTCCAACACGATTAAACTCATATAAATATGATAGACGACTCTATTTCAACAAAACACGCTTAAAATCAAAGTTAGCACATAATTCGTGCTATTTCATGAAATTATGGAATCAATAGCCAACCTATCCGTAAATTTGCTTAAATCGAAGCAAAATATTTCATAAAAATATCAAAACATGTTATTCATGCAATTTATTAGCCTTACTACCCTTTTTTTAAAATTTGCTCATAAGGGCAAAATTATCTTTTCCACCTATATCCGAATTTTTTCATAAAAAATATTATTTCTTTTCTAGGTAGCCAAGTAAATTGAATGCCCTATTAATACCCTCAAAATACGTGCAGTTGTCTCTAGATACTTAAAAAATTCTCTTACCTGAAATCGCGTCGAGTAATTCCACTTCCTCAGAGCTGCTCGATCGCACAGTCCGATTTGCTCTCAATATAATCTCTGGAGCTGCACAAAATTATTTATCATATTAAATACAATTTATTTATCTATATTTCACTTTCACTACAATCGATTTAACTTATTGGGCTCATTTACTCTCATTAGGTCTTACTTTCTCTGAAGTCCATTTCGATTATACTATTTATTTCTCGAGAATCTATTGGGCCCATCAAGTCTACTGATTTATATTGGGTCGACCTTAGGCGCACATTGCCTATTGAGCCGAATACTCAATGCTTGGTTCAATTGACCAATCGGCCACGCATGATGTGCCACGCCTAGCCATGATTGACACCATGGTTGCCTAGCTTTCATGGGCATTTCGACAAACACTTGGTGTGCTTGCCTTAAGTTCATCACTTTCCTTCACAAAGGCATTTCATCATACACCTCTTATGCCTACTTTAAATTATCATCTATTCCAACATATTGGTTTTACAAAACCATCTCAAAATCATTTATATAACATTACCAACACCATAGTATAATTAATTCATCATTAAACCAACCATAGCTCACTTTCTCACACTAAACCCATATTCGATCAAAGATGATTAAGCATGCTCAAGGATGTTTCAGCCAACCATACATACACCAATCAACTCATAAAAATATCTAGATTAGCATAATTGAAGTTGGTGTATTGAAAACTCTCCTAACTTAACCTTTCTCTTTTGGCCAAAATTAGGGAAACACCTTGCTCCTTTAATCTAGAAATTCAACTACTAGTTTTTGACTAAGTTGTTCTCCTCCTCACAAGGAACAACTTTGCTAAAAGCAACCTTTCTCAAATCTGTTTGGAAGGTGATGATATTTTAAAGTGAGAAAACTTGTTCACTTTGCTAAAATGGAGAGGTATTTGATATTCTGGGAAAAAGACTCGACTGTCGGGCTTTTAAATAGAAATGGTATTGTGAGATCGATCTCCTAAGTTGAGAGATCGATCTTCATTTGGTTAAACTATATAAGTATTTAGTAAGTAAGTTGTGGGATCGATCTACTCTTGGGAAAAGATCGATTTGCTCTTGGGAAGGGATCGATCCTTTCTAGCCAGAAACCATTCGAGATCGATCTGTGTTTGGGAAGGGATCGATCCTTTCTATGCAGAATCACATCGAGATTGATCTGCTTTTTTGAAGGGATTGATCCTCTCTATGCAGAATCACATCGAGATCGATATGCTTTCCTATAGAACCTTTGTGATTTCATTCTCGAATTACGAGATCGATCCTGTCGTGAAGGGAAATCGATCTTGCATTCATCTGCAGGATTCTAGTTGCTAATTTTTCTAGAATTTCAAAGGAAAGATTGCATTTAAATGCTTCACTAATCATTTTGCATTCTAATCACACTTAGAGCATAAAAATGTCCATTTCTTATGATTCACATATTATGTAACTTGTGTGTACAACATGGAATCATAAAAGGTTTATATAATTCACAGGCCTTACATCTCTTATGATTCATATAGCATGTAACAAGTGTGTACATCATGGAATCATAAGGAATACATATAAAAGTAAGGGTCTTACATTATCATTTCGTGTTTTAAGTCCTTATATTAAGTCAGAATGGTTTAAATTCCATTCGTTTAGTCGGTGGCCACTTTAGCCCTTGTTTAGCTATTACATGGATTCATGAATATTCATTCATTCTCTTTGCGATTTCAATTAAGAAAAATATTTTCTTATGATTCAATTAACATATGAAAATGTGTACATCATATCAATCATAAGGAATACGTCACCAAAAGTGGGTCTTACATAATAACATGAGCCTAACTCTACTTTTATATAAGTAATTTACTGGGCTTTCGCTCAATAAACTAAACAATTTCAAGTTAAAGTTGATTTAGCCGAGAAGTTCGTGCAAGAATTTCACAAGCATTGTGCCATCAGTTGGTATTAATGTTATTAGGCATGTTTCATTTTGAGATAACATTATTGGTAATGTAGCATGTTATAAATACCTAATGCATGCATATGAGTTGATGATGCATAACATGTATAAATTGGGATGTCAATTAAGAACTTGGAGTTAGTTTGTACTAATAGTTTATTATGATGCTTGTTAATATTCTTGACGAGTTAACTTTTGTATTTTCCACCTATTCCTATTTAGAATATTTCTTTAAGCTGATATTTAGATAATTAAAAGATTAGTATGAGGTTTGATGATTGCTTGCTATTGAAATAAATTGCTGAATTAAAATGAACTTTCTATGCGGGGGAATATAGGAAAATACAAGGGGTCTGCCAAAATTTTTATTAGGCGAATAACCTTAAACTGAGGATCCTTAAGTCAGTAACTTTAGGACTTTAACGTCACTGGGCTTGATAGACACTAGATGGAGAAAAATTTAGCCCAAGATTTCATGTTTCGCATAAGTTAAGGTACGTGTCACAACCCATGGGGCGTGACAGTAAGACCTCGAGGAGAATGTGGTTGTTGAGCCTATCACACAATAAGAGGTTGTGATGCTGATGCTTTAGTAAATAATAAATAATAAAAACATATCAAAAAGCCATTATTTATGATTTGAGCTTTACTTGTTAGTAGAGCAAGTATTTTTATTTGAAAATAGTAAGAAGTAACAGGAGAGGAGAACCATGATAAGACTAACTACTATAATCACACATACACATACACATAGTGCAACAAACTATTGACTAGTGCAAACAAGCTTTTAGATTATTTTATATAATGAACTATTACAAGATATTTCATTTTAAGCAATCAAAAATTTAAACTAATTGGTATAAACTAGACAAATAAAGAAATGGAGATATAACTTATAATTTATAAACTTAAGTCGATAGTGTTAGTATAATTAATTATAATAAAAAGCTAAATAGTATATTTTAATAGCTAATACATCATTATTTTCTCCTCTTTTGATATCATTGAGAATGTTTGATTTCCAAGATAGAGAAAATTTTCATAACCAAACTAGGGAATTTGATTGTAAAAAAGTAAGGTTCCATAAATCTTACTTTTCACCAGCCATATACCCTCATAGAGATATAAGAGTGGAAATAAATGAAATCTCAAATCCGTAAAATTATAGTAATTTATAGACATAAACATAATAAAAAGCCTTTTACATATTGTTAATTGATTTTATATTGGATGCCGATCTAAAATGTTGCATATTATCATAAGAAGCATTACCCTCATTCATTAGCTTCATCTGTGATAGGTTTACTATATCTACATGTGAAGTGTATGCCACGTTATAGGTGCATTATCCCCATACTTAAAGGGGGAATATTAGAAGTAGAGATAAAATAAATCACACGTTTGCTAAATTAGGGTAATGCATGCTCGTAAATATTATAAGATTCTTTTCATCTATATATAGTTGACTTGTTTTAGGTCGGATGACTATCTAAAATTTAAAATGGTATTAGAACAGGCAGTACTCCCATTCACTATCCCCTTTGTGATAGGTTTATTATGCCTTTACTTGAAATTCATGTCATGTAATAGTTTGTTATCTTTAAACTTTAGGAAAAATATTTGAGTGAAAAAAAAACCACATTTATTAAATTGATATAATCTGGACACATAAATATAACGTGCATCTCTACTTTTATTACCAATTGATTTTTAGCTTATATATTAATCTAAAATTAGACAACATACAAATATAATTTTGAATAACTTTAATAATGTTACAACATATATTTTTTTTCACATAAAAAGTATTACATTGTTATAATAGGTTATAACAAACTATATATCAAAACCAGAATATTTTAAACAATTGTTGTAGATAATTTTTTTACAGCATCGTTTATAATACTTTGTGACGCAGTAATTTGCAGCATCACAGAAAAGTTTGATTGCTAATTATCAAATTGTTATAGAGTCTTTGCAATGCCATTACATGGGTGGAAGGATTACATTAGAAATTTTATTTTGATAGCCTGAGTAATTAAGTTGAAATTTTAAAATAATTAAAAAAATACAAAAAAATGAAGTCTGCATTATCAATCGTAAGAAAACTGAAAATGAAATATTTATCCTTATTTTTATACATTTTTTCATTATATTTGATCTTTTATGTAATTTTATTAACAGAGTTTTAATGTTCTTTTAACTCGTGGTGTTAATTCAATAATTTTCTATAATAATATAATATAATATAGTAAAAAATAATAATTTAACTCTGATACTATGACAAAACCAATTAATAAGAAAATAGTAAAAATGATCCTTAAACGTCTAATGATATCTATACAATTAAAATTGATGGAAAGGTCGTGTCCTCATGCTGCCACATCACTAGCTTACTCTTTTACTGTTTTATCCTCGCTGTTGTTTTCTTTTGTAATTTTGAAGTTTCAGCTGGCCGTTTTAGTCATGTAACTTGTTATTGTATGGATATACATTTTGCTCCTATTTCAATCGCCGTGTTTATGTTTTTACTTTTTTATCTTATGGGAAGAAACAATTTTCTGTTATATATTTCGATAAATTTGTCATATCCTTTGTGAGTTTTTTTAGTATTTATTATTGTGTCAGCTTTTGTTGAATGGTCACATCTATTGCTCTTTCAATTTTTTCCATGCGAGTCTCAAATGAAGAGAGAAAGAAATGATGGAGATTTGCAGGGAAAAAAATTTGAAGAGAGGGAAAATGAAAAAAATCTCTTCTTTTCAGTTTTAAGTCTCATTCGATTTTTTTTATTTTATTTTTTTATTTTAAAGATTTTGGCTAATTGAAAGCTCTCTTTGTAAGTGTGAGTTTCTTTTCTCTTAAATATTTGTTTTTTCTATATTTATTTGAGCGTTTGATTTATTTTTTTCGAATTTGGATATTTAATTCTGTTTTTTTTTAATTGTGGCTGATTCAAAGCTCCCTTCAGTTTTTTTTCTTAAATCTTTGTTTGAGACTTGATTTTTTTTTTTTTTTAGATTTGGGTTTTTAATCTTGATTTATATTATATAGTTTTTGAAATTTTAGGTTTAGCATTCCTTTGGGATGAGAATTTGTTGGGTTTGGAAGATAATGAAGATGACAATGACACGAGTGTAGATGTACGTGAAGATACCTCTCCATCTTCAAAATCAAGAAGACATAGGTGTATGATGCAATCAAGATAAGTTGAAATGGGTGAATCGGTTTTTCTCTAAACTATAACTTTTTTTTTCTAAGTTCTTTAACCTACAATTCAGGCAATTCTAGCATATAACACTATGAGCATACAATCAATAGGAAGGTAAGAGTGTAAGGATAGACAATTGTACACATGAGTGTAGGGATATAGAATTGTAAACAAGAGTGTAGGGATAGAGAATTGTACACAAGTGATTTATAGAGGTTTAACTTCCCTTCCTACGTCTTATACATTGAGACACTCCAAGGATTCTCTCCAAATTCATTATTGAATTTGTTACACTCTTTTTCCCAAGTTCAAGAGTAACCTCACTTCTTTTTCTGAGATTAAAGAGGAAACCTTACAACACCTACTTTTTTCAAGCTTACGTAGGAAACTTTACAACCTCTCCATTTTCAAAGGCCTAAGGAAAAAACCTTAAACTACCGACAACTCACTTATAAATTTGCTTTCAAGGAAACACTCTCTTTTTATAATATGTGGTTGGGTTGAAAGTTGAGTAATCAAAAATGATACCTCTAGGAAGGTAGAATGATTATAAGATGAAGCACTAAGAAATTGCACAACAATTGTGCTATACAAGAGAATCACTTAAAGATGTGAATGATAGAAGATTGAAGAATTTTAAGCTTTTGATTTGTTATTCAAGCTTGAAGAAGATGAAGAATGAAGTCTTTTGTTGCCCAGTGTTTTCAAACCTTCTATTTATAGTCCTTTTCGTGAATATGGTTGTTGAAGAAGAAAGAGTTGATAAATACCCATTGGAAGACACAAAAATATAATCGTTGGAGCATTTTGACTTTAGGGGATTGATCCCTTCTTCATTGGGATCGATCTGTAAATATCGTAAATTTTCAAGTACTTGGTTTTATCCTCGATTAACAATTTAATTATTAAGATTAAAGATTTTGTTTCATTAACCAAGGATTTAAATTAAAATTTTATTTTTCTTAGTGAAACTTGGGAGAATTAAATTAATTAAATATATATATATATATTAACATTAGGAATGAATCTCCATGGGAAGATATACAAATGACCTGGGAATATCTCTTTATATATGTGTGTGTGTGTGTGTGTATATATATATATATATATATATATATAATCTTTAGAATAAATTCATATTGTATACTATTAGGAAAATTATTAAGTATATGACTATATGTGTATATGTGTAATATTTTATCATTCATCAAGTAAGGAATATAGGAATATACAAATGTATATGAGAATGTATAATTAAACATGAATATATCCAATCCCGAGAGCTCGGCAAGGCAGAAAGTTTGCTGCTATTAGCAGCAACTAAAGAGGAAGATGTCTACTAATGCCTATGCTGTTTAGGTAGAAATGAAGAGGATAGATAGAATGGAAGCCTAGGAAACGCTAAGAGAGTGATGGATTCATGGAGTGACGGTGGAATAGAGAAGAAATAGGAGTTAGGGAAGGCATAGGCCTGTGAATGGCTCAGCACAGAAATGGTAGCATTGGGCAGACGGGGTGCAATGGAGCTGCTCAGCATAAAAAATGAGGAGGGAAAGACAGATGACTAAAGGACCAATGTGAGAGACCAAAGGGATAGAAGGCTACCTGCCTTGCCTATGCCATTAGGTAGCAACAAAAAAATATATATATATATATATCTACAAGGAAAATGATGGGGACGGTTCTACAACAGAACAGAAAGTAGAATAGAAGAGATGGCAGGAAAATGTGAGTTGCTACCGAAAACAGGAGAGTGAGTTGAGATAGTATACATGGCAAGGAAACGACAACATTAGGTAGTAGAGTAAAGCTTACTCAAAGACAATTAATGCTAGTAGTTGGTTAATAAATAAAAGAAGACAATACATATACACATGTATTAGATATGGAAGCTGCAACAAGGAAAGGAAATGAATCAAGGCAATCCAATCTGATGCGGTAAAATGCAATGGCAGCAGAAAGAATGGGATAGGCACCTCGTGCCAGAAAACAAATGGGAAATGTAGAGATAGGGGAGGTAATAATTGTAACGACCGTGTGACACTTTGTTCCCGCAGGATTCAAGAGGTGGCCCCCACAGTCTCACTCATACTTATTGTTCGCTTTGGAAGCCCCACAGGCCCCTCACGGTGTTGTCGAGGTAAATACCCCAATTCGCATCCTCAGAGGTTCGAACCCAAGACCTTAAAGTCTTTGTTCTGACACACATGATACCAATTGTTAACAATTGGTATCATGTGTGTCAGAACAAAGACTTTAAGGTCTTGGGTTCGAACCTCTGAGGACGCGAATTGGGGTATTTAACTCTACAACACCGTGAGGGGCCTGTGGGGCTTCCAAAGCGAACAATAAGTATGAGTGAGACTGTGGGGGCCACCTCTTGAATCCTGCGGGAACAAAGTGTCACACGGTCGTTATAAAAAAATGCGCGTTTTTTTGTAACGATCGTGTGGCACTTTGCTCTCGCAGGATTCAAGAAGTGGCCCCCACAGTCTTACTCATACGTACTGTCCGCTTTGAAAGCCCCACAAGCCCCTCACGGCTTTATTGAGGTAAATACCTCAATTCGCGTTCTCAGAGGTTCGAACCCAAGACCTTAAAGTCTTTGTTCTTACACAAACGATACCAATTGTTTTTTTGTAACGACCGTGTGACACTTTGCTCTCGCAGGATTCAAGAGGTGGCCCCCACAGTCTTACTCATACGTACTGTCCGCTTTGGAAGCCCCACAGGCCTCTCACGGCTTTATCGAGGTAAATACCCCAATTCGCATCCTCAGAGGTTCGAACCCAAGACCTTAAAGTCTTTGTTCTTACACAAACGATACCAATTGTATCGTTTGTGTAAGAACAAAGACTTTAAGGTCTTGGGTTCGAACCTTTGAGGACGCGAATTGGGGTATTTACCTCGATAAAGCCGTGAGGGGCCTGTGGGGCTGCCAAAGCGGACAGTACGTATGAGTAAGACTATGGGGGCCACCTCTTGAATCCTGTGGGAGAAAAGTGCCATAGTCGTTACAAAAAAAGCGCGTTACAAAAAAACGCGCGTTTTTTTGTAACGACCGTGTGGCACTTTGCTCCCGCAGGATTCAAGAGGTGGCCCCCACAGTCTTACTCATACGTACTGTCCGCTTTGGAAGCCCCACAGGCTCCTCACAGCTTTATCGAGGTAAATACCCCAATTCGCGTCCTCAGAGGTTCGAACCCAAGACCTTAAAGTCTTTGTTCTTACACAAACGATACCAATTATTCTACTGGAACAATTGGTATCTTTTGTGTAAGAACAAAGACTTTAAGGTCTTGGGTTCGAACCTTTGAGGACGCGAATTAGGGTATTTACCTCAATAAAACCGTGAGGGGCCTGTGGGGCAGTAGAACAATTGGTATCGTTTGTGTAAGAACAAAGACTTTAAGGTCTTAGGTTCGAACCTCTGAGGACGTGAATTGGGGTATTTACCTCGATAAAGCCGTGAGGGGCCTGTGGGGCTTCCAAAGCGGACAGTACGTATGAGTAAGACTGTGGGGGTCACCTCTTGAATCCTGCGGGAGCAAAGTGTCACATGGTCTAGGGGTGTAATCGAGTCGAGTCGAGTCGATACAGTGAGGTGCTCGAGCTCGAGCTCGACTCGAAACTCGGTGCTCGATACTCGGCTCGAGCTCGATCAAGTCTTATTTTTTAAGCTCGAGCTCGGCTCGAGATCGAATTCGAGCTACTCGATTAGGCTCGATTAGGCTCGATTATATAAGCTCGATATTTTACTCGAACTCGATTAGGCTCGATTAGGCTCGATTAGGCTCGATTAGACTCGATTAAGCTCGAATCATTATATAAATATTATTATATTATTAAAATATATAAAAACTCGATGCTCGATTAGGCTCGCGAGCTACTCGAGTAGGGTATTTAAGTGCTCAAATTCGGCTCGCTCGATAGCTCGAGTAGCTCGAGCTCGAGCTCGACTCGACTAAAATCGAGCCGAATTCGAGTTTTGCTCGAGTCGAGCCCGAGTAGCTTGCGAGCACCACTGTATCGTTTACACCCCTAACATGGTCGTTACAATACTAGTGCTTAGTAAGAGGGAATGTCGAAAAGAAATATATAAATTATATATATACATTAGGACTGCTGGCTACGGTAAAAGGTTAGAGGAAATAAGCAGGTATGGCAGAAACCAACACATACCAAAGCAGCAGTAGGTCTGATTTAACCGTAGGGGAGAAGGGAAATGTTGAGGGTTATAATCGAGGGATAATAACATGGATCGAGGACTTGGTAAATGGTCTGCTAACCTGAGATTTTTAGGTGAATAAAGTATATTGGACCATGGCAAGAAACATGGGCAAAGACCAGTAAAAGAGAGAAGGACGAAACAAAGGAGCCCTCTCCTATGAAATTAACAGCATAAAAGCCGAGAGAGAGGGGGCTGAAGCAGCTATGAGCTGGAAGGAGGCAAGATAGAGGAGATGCAACTGGTGTGGGAGGTGGTTGGACGGGTTGAGTCGCCGGTACTGGCAGGCTAGAGATGTGAAAGTAGAGTGGCAACTTCCTCTTGCTACTGTTCCGAGGAGGAAAATGACAGCTGATGATTGGCGAGTCGAAAACAAACAGAATCCGGGGAGGATGATAAGCACGGTAGTAGAAACGTGGTTGATGAGGGGGCGGTTGGCAGCGCCGAGCTGAGGACGATGAATGAGAATGTGACGACGACTACGACCACTCTAAGTGACCTAGACGTGTTATCAGCAAGTGCACGAGTCATACAAGTAATAATGAGATTTGAGTCCCGGATTATCATCCCACTGAGAATCTAGTTAGCCTAATTAAGTACCAGTTAATCTTACCCTAAGTATATCCTAGCAAATTATGAATATTTAGGGGGTGATCTACAAGGCTAAAATTAAAAGGTATTGAAAACAATAAAAATTATAAAATAAAGAAAATAGAACAAAGCTAAAATTACTTACAAAGCTCCAATCAATTAAAAGCAATAACCTACAAAAGATAATTAACACAGTTAATATTAATTAATGCAAATAAACTAGACTGCAAATATGAAAATAAAGAAACACAATTAATTATACTAAAATGAAACAATCCTAAAATAAAATATGCATGTAATTAATCTAATTAATTTGAAAATAAAAATGCAAATTAATCTAACCTAAAGTCCACTAAAATAAAATTCTATTAACCTAAAGAAATTCCTAAATATAACTAAGAAACTAATTACCTATAAAATGATCCTAATAATGCATGAGAAATAAATTTTTTTTTTTAGATTTTTAAATTTAAAATAAAAACTAACTTAAAAATGCATAAAATAATTCTATCCCTAATTTAATTCTAAATGCAAGACATGAACACTTAATTAACTATCAACCCAATTAAAACTAAGTTTTATACTACTAAGCAAGAACACTAACATGCAAATTAATTTAAGACTCTAACCTAAGCTAACAAATAAAATTAAAAGGAATAATAATAATAAAATAAAATAATAGACATGCATAAAAAAATAGATTTGTGACAGTAATATAATGCCAAACATGGCCTTAAACTAATTTCCAGCTAATGCTAGACCTGTGCATTGTATTGTGCATGTTTCTTCCTTCTCTGCTCCAACACTGTCCTGTACTTCTGTTTGCTGCACATTCCTTGGCCGAACCTACCCAGCTCCCAGCGACATAGCACCCCGCTGCTCTCTGCCCAGCTAGCAGGCACGTCTTCCTCCGCTACACTGTCTTATACTGCCTCTGCATCCAGTACATGTAGCTACCATTTGCCGATATTGTCCAGTTCCTACCATGCTGCACATTCCTTGGCCAGACCTGCCCAGCTCCCAGCAACACAGCATCTCGTTGATCTCTGCCCAACTAGCAGGCAACGTCTTCCTCCACTAAGTTGTCTTGCACTGCCTCTGAATGTTTCGACAATGCCGCACACGTCTAAGCAGAATTATACTTCAGTGATCGGCTTGGCCAGCATCTGCGCATCTATGTCTAACGTTATTCACAGCAGCTCGGTAATGGTGACATCACACATCCATGAAAACCTGCAACTACCAATTATTAGATTAATGCAGAATGAAAGCATGCAAAGGGAATGAACAATAAAAAGCTTCCAAAACAGAGCATAACAGAGGATGATTATGGACACTCTCTATTGCACCCATGGACACCAGATTCTGCCAAACATAAACCAGCCAACGAGTCTAGTAGGAACAATGAGAAAATGTCGAGATGAAATGCAGTAAATGAAATGGACTACAGAAACATAAGAAAATGCAGTAAAAAAATATGGAAGCTATTATTCTAAATGCAGTAAAGAGATGGATCCATGTAGTGCAAAAAAGGAAAAATGAAAATGAAAAAGAAACAAGGCAATCACACGTTTTAAACTTAAAGCGGAAAAGAAATAAGTAGAATCAATAGCTTAAAATTAAACCAAAACTATAAACAACCGTAAAGCAAAGAAACGTGAATTTCCAGTGGCCATGTCTTGCTTCTTCCTCTGCTCACCCACCGTTGTTCCACCGTGCCAGCACTTCAGGAACAATATCTAGCATTAAACCTGCACCACTGTACCAGAATAATGTATCGACAATGATAACATGCTTTGGAAATTCAGCAAGGTAATAGTTTGAATGAACATTAAATGAAAAATAAAAATAAGAGAAAATCGAATAGTAAAAATGGAGTTTTTGAAACTAAATAAACTTTTTCATTAACCAAGCTTCTCTATGTTGAAATCATAAGAAATAAAACTTGCTTAAACCTAGAAAAATGGTGGCTACTAATAACGTGAACTACAATAGAACTAGAAAAGAAATGAAACTTTTCATAAAGATAAAAATTGCCATGAGAGTAGCTAAACAAAAGAAAAATTAATGGTGGCTTACAAATTAAACTAACGGGAATTACTTTCAAAGAAAACAAGAAAAAAAAAACTATTCTAAAATTACCCTAGCACTACTCTTACCCTAGGCTACCTTTTACCTTACCTACACTGCTTCTATTCTACCATACCTTCTTCTACCCTAAAATTACTTGCTTTTTCAATTGCTCATCATGTTCTATTTATACACAAACTTAGGGATACAATGGTAATTTTCAATCCTAGATGAGTTGGCATTGTTTGGCCACTTGTCTTCATTCCATTCGTTGCAGAGTAGATATTTCCACGTCACTTATCTTGTTATCCACTTGGATGTGCGATGTGGCCCGACGTGTGTCTTCCAGAAGGTGGGCACGATATTCGTCGATCTTATCTTTTCGAAGTGAATAAAATACGGACACTTGGCATCACACGTGTCCAGACGAATGGTGACTCGGTCTGTGAATTAGGAGTGGTCTAGTCTCCTTTAGCCCGTTTTCAGCTTATTTTTGAATGAAACGATTGAGTTTCATCTAGATTTATTTTACCTGTACTTTAAAGAATTTTAATTAAATAAATGGGATAATTAATAAAATAATATGGAGATTAAAATAATTAATTAAGAAATTAAGCACAAATAATTCTATTTTAATAGAATTATCACACCTCCAAACTTAAGTTTTTGCTTGTCCTCAAACAAAACAAAATAAATGTAGCAATAACAAGTAACCAACATAATAACTTCCCCAATATTATCCTCAAAGAAAAAGTACAATCTCTGAAATCAATGATTCACAATTATAAATCCAACACTCAGAATCATTCAATCATAAGTCCTAACCCCAATGGGACTCCTCGTGTATGTGTAAAAATGTCAAAGCCACTTTACAGTACATTACCCGGATCAGATTATGCAAACACAATGAATGCAAAGTCAATGACATGTGATCATTCCCATAAGTTTGCTTTTCACTTATCTCTCCACTAGTGTAGTCACACTTAACCAAAGATCAATATGACTTCATTAAGCTTGTAATGTAAGGTTGGGGCTAAGGTATGATAAAGTCGATTTAAGTTTAATTACCCTTCAACATGCATTACTTCTAGGATATTTGATGCAAGAGCTCATATTTATTTCCCCCAAACTTATTTTGCTAAGCATTTTTTATTCTATTTTTGTATTTTTCTTCTCTTCTTTTTTTTTTTCTCGAACTTTCACTATCACCTAATACCTATATGTACATAGCTCAAGATATATCTTAATGAATTTATAGCTTTTGAGGTAAGGGATAGGAAAAAAGTGTTTAAGCTAAGGAAAAATATGCAGGTGTATTTACAGAGAAAAGCTTATTTGGCCCAGATGGGTGACTATGGGTAAAATATGTACAAAGATGACAAGAAAGGCTCAAACGATCCAAAGATGGCCTAAATCATTTTCCTAATTAAGTGTGATCAAATATTTCGCCTCAAGATCAAATCAAACAAATTCTAGAATACGATGCATAAAATTAACTGAACAAATGCAATCCTATATCCATATAAGCTTTCTCTAAATAAATATACAGATTCATGACATAACATGTACATAAAATGAGGAAATCACAATCAGAATCAAGACAAATTCAAGAATTCAACTTCATGCTTTTCCTGTAATCATACTCCTTATTCAATCAAAGTCAGACTAAATCCTGGGGTTATATCATTGGAATATGGGACAACTACATGCAAAGCACTAAATCATCCTAAATCCAACAATGTAAGCTCATATTTTCGAAAAAATTTGAAATTTTTTTCAATTTTGCCCAAAATTTTCAAAAAAGCTTAAGTGATATCCCTACCCCCAAACTTAAAGTGCACAGTATCCTTAGTGTGCAGATAATATAAGAATTGAAACTCAAGAACATAATACTTCCCTATCTGCTGATGATGAATAATTGAAGCTTGATTGGAACATACTAGAAAAGTAATCTGCAAAAGAAACAAAGAAAGAAACAACGAAAAAGAAAAAGAACTATACAAAAAGTGAAAAGAAAAATAAAGTCACTTCAAATGCAGCTGAAGAAAATGACACTCAGCAGCAGGGCTAGAAGTTATAGGGTTAGCCAAAGTGCTGACAGAATGCTGACAGTCAAATCCTCCTTAGCTCTATCTGCTTTTATCATTCTTTCAGATTTCTTATGCTCAAGCCTTATATCCTCCATCCTAAAATAGTCTTGAGAGTTATCAGAAAACTTCAAAGGTTTGAAAACATTAAATGTTACCTCCAGATTTAGGACTCTCATGGTTAATTCCCCTTTTTGTACATCAATTAATGTTCTACCAGTAGCTAGGAAAGGTCTGCCTAGAATAATGGAGACTTCTCTGTCTTCCTACATATATAATACAATAAAATCTGCAGGAAAAATAAACTTGTCGACCTTTACTAAGACATCCTTAATGATCCCCTTCGGATACTTAATGGATCTATCAGCTAGCTGAAGGGTCACTGTGGTAGGCTTTGCATCCCCTACTCCTAACTTCTGGTAAATAGACTAAGGCATCAGATTGATACTAGCTCCTAGATCACACAGAGCTCTACTAAAAAATTGATCTCCTATGGTGCATGGTAAAACTCCTGGATCTTTGATCTTGGGGAGTAATTTTCTCTGAATACTGACACTACACTCCTTAGTCAAGGTCATCGTCTCATAATCTTCTAATCTTATTTTCCTTGAGAGGATATCCTTCATAAACTTTACATAACTCGACATTTTCTCTAAAACATCTGCAAAAGGAATGCTGATGTGAAGCTTCTTAAAAACCTTAAGAAATTTAGTGAATTGTTGATCAAGCTTCTAGTTTTGGAACCTCTGAGGAAAAGGTAATGGGGGCCTAACTGGGGGAAGTGTAGTGGTAACATGTGTCTCATCGGATGAAGAGGAAGGCTGTGAAGAAGAAGTTAAAGATGAAGAAGCGCCTAACTTAGATTCCTTTACAGCTTAATCCTGAAGTTCCTGCTCTTTCTGAGCTGCTTCTTTAGAACTTATGGGCTCTACCACTGTGGGCTTAATAGGATTGGACTTAACTTGTGGATCATCTATCTCTCTGTCGCTCTTAAGGGTGATGGCTTTGACATGTTTCATACCCTCCATCTGCCTAACAGGATTAGCTTCGGTGTTACTAGGAAGGGTCCCTTGTGGACGCTGTCTAAGAGCACTAGCTATTTGTCCAACCTTAACTTCTAAATTCTTAATTGAAGCAGCTTGATTTTGCAGAATAGTCGTGAACATCTCCTTTAGTGTAGGCTTCTTCTCAGCTACAGCTGCTGGTGCAGGTAAGTATTGGGGCTACATAGGTGGTGGTGGATGATGTCGAAATTGTTGTGGTGGGTATGGGTGATGAGAAGGTAGGTGATGTGCAAATTGCTGATGTGGTGGTACATAAACTGGTGGAGCTTGAAAACTAGAGGGGTCCTACAGGTCTGGAATTAGAAGATTGCCCTTGATTTTGTGTGAGATCTGAGAATTTTACACATATCAAATTATGTAATGAGAACATGAAGTGTAATTGATTGAACTAAATATGATGTACTCATATATTGAGGTGGTATGGAATGAGTTATAAATGATATTTTATGTTAAAGTGTGAAACTATGGGGCCAGATCGATCTTGGAAAAGAGAGGATCGATCTGGTAGGTCAAAAACGACAAGGAAGGAGGAATTTAAGCGAGCAGATCGATCTCCAATGGAAGAGGATCGATCTCCTTATGATTCTGTAATGAAGAGATCGATCTCATGAAGAATGAATCGATCTCAAAATGTTTCTGTTAAGGAGAAGATCGATCTCCTCAAGGAGCAGATCGATCTCATGAAGCATTCTGTAAACTAGAGATCGATCTCATAATTGGAGCAAATTGATCTCATAAAGCCATTAAGAGATCGATCTCACCTCTTGACAGATCGATCTCCTAGGCATAAAATTACCCCAAATCGTCCCCAAATTCAAATAAGATCGATCTTATCAAGAGCCAGATCGATCACCTACCCTTGGCCTATATAAAGGCCCCTTTGTTTTTCCTGGAAATCAATCTCTCTCTCTCCCTAAATCACTATTTTCAAACCCTAGCTTTCTCTCCCCTCCAAAACACCCATTTTCGTCCAAATCAAAGGTGGTGGTAAGAAGGAAAGTTGTTCCTCATCCAAAGGAGAACAACATACTTGGATATTGAAGGACAAATCGAATCGAGGTGGGAGTTGAGCACTCCACAAGTTTGGGTAATCTATAAACTTCAATCTTGAATTTTGAAGTGATTTTTGGTGATTGTGAAGATGGGCATTGTGATGAAATAGCTAGGATATGGTTAGAGATTGATGAAATTGTGATTTTATTGGAGTGATGATAATATTAAGTAAATTGTGGTAAATTGAGATTTTTGTCTATAAATTGGAAATTGAGGCAATGAGGTGATTTTGGTATGGGTATTATGCATGTGAAATGTAGAATGTTGAGATGTAGTAAATGGGATTATGAATGGTGATAGAGTTATGATAATTGAGAGATTTAGGTGTTAGTGAGAAATATGAGCAAATGTATGCCCGATAATGAAATTGAGTCGAGATGTTGATGTTTTTAACATCGTTTGGACAGCTCGAGAGTTCCAAAGTGGAATACGAGGCTAGTCCGTGATACGAGAGAACTATTTCACTATACGAGGTGCAAAGAGGTAATGGAAAATTAAACTAATTTGTGTATGTGTTTTCGATTGAGAAAACAAGAATGCTTTATGTGTTGTGAATGAGAATTGTACACGATTTTATAGCCGGTTGGGGCCCAACCTTTATGAGTTGTAAACTATATGTGAAAACGTTTTATAACCATTTTGTGTTTAAAATGTGAAAAGTGTTTGGGCCCTACGTTAAGGCGTACTGAGATTTGAGAAATGTGTGAGTGGTTTTGCCAGTTGAAGCTCGGTTTTAACATGTTTTGTGTTGAGTACAAAACGGTTTGAAATGAGTTTTATGAGAGAGAACCATTATGAGCTTTACGTGAAGGCAAAACGATTTTTATGATAATGGCTATTGATCGAGACTTAGGTGTGTCATTTTAAATACACGCCGGGCATTGCTCTAGTAGCATGTAAGTCTGATATTCCTCCGTTCTGGTAACTTGAGATGACCCCTACTCTGGTAGCGTTGGTTGCCTACCACGTGTATTTAGTGGCTGTGCCACGTATGAATCTTAATCAGTGGCTGTGCCAGTGTATTTGGTGGCTGTGCCACATGCGAATCTAAATCAGTGGCTGTGCCACATGTATTTAGTGGCTGTGCCACGTGTATTTAGTGGCTGTGCCACATGCGAATCTTAATCAGTGGTTGTGCCACGTGTATTTGGTGGCTGTGCCATGTGCGAATCTAAATCAGTGGCTGTGCCATGTGTGTTTGGTGGCTGTGCCACGTGTAGATTTTATATAGTGATCGTGCCACATGCATTACTATTGCAGTGATTTTCATCACGTTTTAAAGAGAAAAGCCATTCTCGCATCTTGATTTCTACATACTTGTAACCTTGAATTGAGCCATTTATTATCATGTTTTTACATGGGCTTTGAGATGATGTTTTAACTATTCATGCTACCTTTTCCACTGAATTTATTGAGCTTATCATGTAAAACAAAATGATTGTGCTGTGCAAATCATTTTCTTATTAATGAATCCCTTATCCTCTTACTGAGCGATTTAGAAGCTCACCCTGTTTTATCTTTCCCCCAGATTTCTTCAAGTGAAAAGGGTTTCCCTACGACGTACAGAGTAGTGGCAAGTGGAGGACTTGAACTCCAGGTCATATATTGTATTTTGAGGTATCATTTATCTTTTCATGTACCCAGACAATTATTGTAATTACAGACACTTGATGTACAACATTGTATGGGATGTATTAGGATTAATTAACTTGGGATTGAGTAATGTAT
Source organism: Firmiana major (assembly GCA_033439115.1). NCBI lineage: Eukaryota > Viridiplantae > Streptophyta > Magnoliopsida > Malvales > Malvaceae > Firmiana > Firmiana major. The sequence continues at coordinate 9,193,867 of CM065912.1, forward strand.
ATGATATGATATATACTATTTAATGATGAGATCCTGAGGCATGATATGTATGAGGATGTTTGACACTGCACATGAATGCACCCTTAATTGTGATTTCATGAGTAAAAAGTTTTAAATTTGCTCTATTTTTCGCGTTTTCGGGGCGTGACAGAGTTTTCTTAGTATCAGAGCTTAGGGTGTCTAGTACTGTCATTATCGGTTAAGTGAATTAGAATACATCCTAAGTGTCTATATAAGTCTGGTCATGAACTGAAATTGAAGATTGAGATTTCAATCGATTTTGATATGTACGCACACGAAACGAGTTGAGATTGAGAATGAGTGGACGACGAGGTCGTTCGAGGAGGCAGGCAAAGTCCCCTCCACCACTTGCCCCACAACCAGAGAGTCCTGTCACGACCCGATTCCATTCTCTTTAACCAAAAATCACTGAAAATTTTTCGCGTTTTAGTGTTACCTTACCCGGTCGTGAACTAAACTCATCACACACTGTTGGGCTGTGAGCCAATAATAATCACCACATCTCATTCATTCTCAATTAATTAAAACGATGTCATACATGTGCATTTAATCGTGTACTTATACGAATACATGTTTTACTGACATCTACATCCCCCATAATTACAACTCAAAAGAATACTGTGCTTTTACATTGTTTAGATGCAAAAAGAATCACTGTGTATATACCTCTTAGTAATGGAGATGCAGCGGAGTCCAAAATACCACGCCTCAGTCCTCACTGGGCTACTATGCACGCTCTGTAGGGGGAAAATAGAGAGGGATGAGCAACCACAGGCTCAGTAAGGCAATAATGCAAGCATGGTAGATAACTACTCTATCTACATGCTGATAGTGTTATGCATAAATCCTTTATAGTAGGGGCATGAGGAATAAAACTATGCCATATGAGTATACATATATATCATGTATCAAAGTCATGTAAAATTGGCATATAAAACATGGTAAAACATCATGTATAAATCATCTCATGCTCGATCTCATTTAAATTCATAAAAAGGGCAATTCATTAAGAAATCTCCTTTTTAAACCCACGTCATAAAACTCTTTCTCATCACATACAATCGCATCACATCAACTCATAATCACAACCTCATTTTCATTTCACAAATCAAATCCACGAGGCTCGACCCCTCCTTCAGGTCTACCTTAAACAATCACAAATCACACTTAGAGATTTAAAATTATGTGGTAGTAAGTAAATCAAGCAAGGAGACAGGTTACTATATCTCAAGTGACTACGTTGGCCAATCGTCACATATCATCCCAGACCACACGGATTCCGGTGTGCGGGGTATCATGCTGGCACGAAGGTGGGTTAGTTCTCCGCCAAACTTTCTCAAATCAAGTAACCACCACGCGGTACATCGTACTCCATGTGATATACACGGTACATCGTACTCCGCGGACCCATAACATGGTTGGGGGTGCCTGCCATAGGTCTTATCTACCCCATACCAAGTGTAACCTTTATAGTCTCAAGAGCGCGTGGGAGTAACCTCAATACCAGGTCCTAGCCCCTCATGGCCTTGCTTGCCCCTGTTGGGTTCCCTGATCCAGGTCCTAGCCCCTCACCCTCACCCCACCTAAGAGGTCTGTCAGGCCTGTTGGGTTCCCTGGATGGATTATGTCAGGTCCTAGCCCCTCACCCTCACCCCACCTAAGAGGTCTGTCAGGCCTATTGGGTTCCCTGAGTTAAGTCGTATCTCTCACCACGGCTTCATACATACCACAGTGTGAAAACCAGCGCGAGCTACGCTCTAGCGCGAATTCATGCATCAAACCAATCACTTCGTACGAGCAACGCTCTGGTACGGCATTTATGCATAAAATATGAAGAAACCATGTACGAGCATAGCTCCAGTACAGTTATATGCATAAGAAAAACCACTCAAATCCACGTACGAGCGTAAGCTCCAGTACGGTTTATAAACATCATCACAATTCAAATTCAAAGTGCGAGCTAAGCTCAAGCACGTTTCACACAAGTGAAAAGATAGAAGTCCAGCGCGAGCGAGTCTCTAACGCGAATTAAATCACATACACGTGATAGGCGGCTTACATGCATTCAAAACATCTCATAATATGCTTAGTGCCTCATATGGGCTATTTCACAACATCATTCAAGTACTAGCCAGCCTATCCTTTATTTGCTCAAATCAAAGCATTGTGTTTTGTAAAAGCATTCAAAACACATGATTTATGCAATTATTAGCCTTACTATCCCTTTTTCAATAACCATTTCAAACAACCAAATCTCATACAAACACTCATACATCATCAAAACACATTTCTATACGTCCATGCACATTTCCAAAGCCCTATATATACCCACGAGTTCAAAATACGAGCAGCTACCTCTATATACTTACAAAATTCCCTTACCTGGAATCGCGATGCGTGATTCCACTTCCTTAAGCTGCTTACTCGTACGGTTCGGTTCGCCTTCAACGAACTCTTCGGGACTGCACAAAATCGTATCCCGCATTATATTCGATCCATATATTGCAACCCTTGTGCTTGCTATAGTCAATTTAATCTATAGCCTCTATTAAAGCTTATTTGGCCTCGTTTCATTACTTTACCCATAGCTCGAGTCTATGGACCTTCTTAGGCCTATTAACTTATTCAAAGTCGATATCAAATCGACATAAAGCTCATAGCGTTCATATTTCGTGAATTCCCTCACTATGGCATTTATCAAGCATATTCATACTCATTTCCACAATTCCTCCAAACTCACAATGAAATCTCATTTAACCATTTAAAATCATAAATATTACCCCAATAACAACTTTAGCATGCCATAAATCATAGGCTCATTTAATCCCACATATCCTCACATTATACCCATTTTAGATTTCTAGGTCACACCAATTCCACTACGTTCCTAGGTAGTTTATCCATCAATACTCATATCAATCAACTTCAAAATCAATTAAATAGCTAATGCATTTGGATTGGAGTGTTAGAATCTTACCAATATGATTTCTCTTCTTGCTCCAAATGGTAATGCCCTTAACTCCTTCAATTCCAAAGATGGGAAGATGCCCTCTCATTATGTTGTTCTTCTCTTTGATAGGAACAACTTTGCCTCTAATGATCTCTCTCCAAATCTCACTGAAAATGGCTGATTTTAGAGAGGGAAAATTAGGTTTTTGGGTTTGAGATTGTAAAGTTAAGTGTTTTTCCGAGATTTCCCGATTTTCAGCTCTCCTTATATAGAAATGACTTGAGGAGATCGATCTGGTCCAAGAGGAGATCGATCTGGTCCCTTAAAATCCCTCTTTTTCATGGCATTTTTAAGCCTGAGATCGATCTGTCGAAGCATGAGATCGATCTGTCTAGGCATGAGATCGATCTGTCGAAGCATGAGATCGATCTGGTCCCAAACAGAGAGCTAAGGAGATCGATCTGGGTGCTTGAGGATCGATCTTTTCACTACAGAATGCTTGGCAGATCGATCTGGCTCCATTGGAGATCGATCTGCTCTATTCTTTCGCCCAAATAAGAGCATTCTGGCTCTTCCAGATCGATCTCTCATCCTATGAGATCGATCTGGGCCTCATGTTTTCCAGATTTCCTGCAGTTTCCTTGCTGCAACTCATACCAACACATCATTAATCTATTGCCATGGCCATTTTCTCATCCATCCACCTTTATAACTTGAAAATGGCATCCATTCATACCTTATGCACATTGAAACTTGTGTGCATTCATTGTATGTTCAAAGGTATGCTACATAAAACCAAATGGAAGCATAACTCCATTCCATTTTACCACACTACTCATCTTGAGTCTCAATCACATCCATCACTTGCTAGACCTCATTTCTTCGTATTCATACTCAATGAAACGTGTATGTACGTTATAATTTATATTACACATACATACATTGAATCCATGGACTTACATCAATCATGCTTTACATTACAAGTCCATTCATATTATTTGATCCAATTACACACATTACCATTATACATATACGGGGTCTTACATTCTCCCCTCCTTCAAGGAATTTGGTCCTCCAAATTAGAACCAAGTCACTTTTCAAAAAGTTGGGGGTACTTTTCCCGTATCAAGTTCTCCAATTCCCACGTGGCCTCTTCCGACGTGTGATGTTGCCAAAGAACTTTCACCAAGGGAATTGTCTTATTCCGCAACACTTTCTCTTTTCTATCCAATATCCGAACCGGCTTCTCAACATACGTCATACTCTCATGGAGCTCCAACGACTCATATCTTATCACGTGTGCCGGGTCCGGGTGATACTTCCGAAGCATCGAGACGTGGAAGACGTTGTGGACATTTGCCAAGTCCGGTGGCAATGCCAATCTATACGCCTTATCTCCCACTCTCTCCAAAATCTCGAAGGGTCCGATATATCTAGGGCTCAGCTTGCCCTTCTTACCAAATCTCATAATACCCTTCGATGGTGATACCCTCAGAAACACCGACTCACCCTCATCAAACTCCAGTGGTCTTCGTCTCTTGTCAGCATAACTCTTTTACCGGCTCTGAGCTGTCCGTAATCTCTCATATATCAACTGGACGTCCTCAGATGCCTGCTGCACTAAGTCCGGAGCAAAAATCTGTCTGTCACCAACCTCTTCCCATCCAATAGGGGAACGACATCTACGCCCGTATAATGCCTCATAGGGTGCCATCCCGATACTAGCATGATAGCTATTATTATAAGCGAACTCGGCTAACTGCAGGTGGTCATCCCAGGAGCCTCTAAAATCCAGCACACACGCTCTCAACATATCCTCGAGGGTCTGTATAGTCCTCTCTGACTGCCCATCTGTCTGAGGATGAAAAGCGGTGCTAAAACTCAGTCGGGTCCCCAGCGCTTCCTGAAAATGTTCCCAGAAATGGGAAGTGAAGCGGGCATCCCTATCAGAAACAATGCTCACTGGTACACCATGTAGTCGTACTATCTCTCGAATATACAGGTTCGCCAACTGACTCAGCGTATCGGTAGCTCTCATAGCCAAGAAATGGGCGGACTTAGTCAACCGATCCACAATAACCCATATGGCATCATGACCTCTACGGGTCCTCGGCAACCCCATCATAAAATCCATGGTGACATGCTCCCACTTCCATGTCGGTATCGGTAGAGGCTGCAATAATCCTGCTCTACCTTCACTTGCTGACAAACGAGACACTTAGCGACATATTTAGCAATGTCTCTCTTCATTCCAGACCACCAATAAACCTTCCGAAGGTTTTGATACATCTTGGTACTTCCCGGATGTATCGTATACTTCGATGAGTGAGCCTCTGATAAAATCGTTCTCCTGATCTCAGGATCCCTTGGAACGCATACTCTGCCTCTGAACCTCAATAAGCCATCAGCACTCTGCTCAAAATCAATACCCACACCTATCTGTATCTGCCTCTGTCACGCCCCGAATATGCGAAAAATAGGGCTAATTTAAAACTTTTTACTAGTTAATTCACAATTAAGAGTGCATTCCTATGCAGTGTCATACATCATCATAACTATCATGCCTCAGGATCTCATCATGATACAATAAATACGGTATTATACACCTTACTCAATTCCAAGTAAATTTATCCTAATACATCCCATATACTGTTATACATCAAGTGTCTGCAATTACATTAATAGTCTGGGTACATGAAAAGATAAATATACCTCAAAGTACAAAATATTTAGCCTGGAGCTCGAATCCTCCACTAGCCACTACTCCGTACGTCGCAGGGAAGTCCTTATTCACTTGAAGAACTCTGGGGGGAAAGAAAAACAGGGTGAGCTTCTAAATCGCTCAGTAAAGGGGGTAGGGAACTCATTTCATAAACCAAAATGCACATCACAAAAGGTTTATTTGTATGTGAAACTCATTTGAAAACCATAGCATGAAAATACTCAAAATGACATTCTCATGTCTCAAGTCATGTAAAAACATGAAGAAAAAGGCTCACTCTAGAGCAATAACAAAGCATGTGAAAACAACGCGATAAACGCTTTCTCAAATACGTGATAAAATCACAGTAAAAATAATGCACGTGGCACAGCCACTAAACACGCGTGGCATAGCCACTGATTTAATTTCTCACGTGGCATAGCCACAAAACACACGTGGCAAAGCCACTGATTTAATTTCTCGCGTGGCATAGCCACAGAATAGGGTTTCTCAACGTGGCACAGCCACCAATGGGGTATAACGTGGCACAGCCACCAATGGGGTTTCTCAACGTGGCACAGCCACCAATGGGATTTCTCAACGTGGCACAGCCACCAATGGGGTATAACGTGGCACAGCCACCAATGGGGTTTCTCAACGTGGCACAGCCACCAATTTTACGTGGCATAGCCACAGAATAGGTTATTCTCACGTTACCAGAACGGAGAAGAATTCGGGCTTACATGCTACCAGAGCAATGCCCGGTGTGTACTCACAACTACACACCCAAGTCTTATCACATAAGACAAGTTTGCCTTCACGTAGAACTCGTAATGGTTTTTCTCTCATAAAACTCATTTAAAAATCGTTTTGTACTCAACACAAAACGTAATAAAACCGAGTTCCAACCGGCAAAGCACACGCACACATTTCTCAAATCTCAATATTGCCTTAACGTAGAACCCAGTTATAAACTCATAAAAACATTGGGTTCCAACCGGCTATAAAAATCGTGTGCAATTATATCTCAACACAAAACACTCAACATGCTTGTTTTATAAATCACAATTCATGCTAAAATAGTTTACAATTCACATACACAAATGGTTTAGATTTCCCTTACCTCTTTGCACCTCGTATAGTGCAATCGTTTCCCCCGTATCACGGACTAGCCTCGCATTCCACTCTGAAACTCCCGAGCTATCCAAACGATGTTAAAACATCAATACTCAATTATCGCATCAACCTATATTCTCAAAAATCGAGCATAATTGCTCATAACACCTCAAATCTCTTGATTCTCGTAACTCAACCCTAAACTACAACCTCATTCCCTATATCTCAACGTCCTACATTCCTCATGCCAATTATCTAAGCTAATTCTCCACATTGTCTATATTTCCATTTATAGCTCAAAATTCCTAAAATTATCAAAATCGCTAAATATCATTATCACTCTAACCACATTGAAATTTCATCAATCCCTAATCATTTCTCAGCTATTTCAACATAATGACAACCACCAATATCATCAAAATCAGCTCAAATATCAAGATCAAGGTTTAGAAATTACCCAAAGCTTGTGAGACGCACAACTCACGCCTCGATCCGATTCGTCCTTCGATTTTCAAGTATGTTGTTCTCCCTTTGATGAGGAACAACTTTCCTTCTTGCCACAACAGCTGATTCGGCCGAAAATGGGGGATTTGGATGAGTGAGAAAGTTAGGTTTTCGAAAAAATGAGGGTTGAAAGAGAGAGAAAGTGAATTTTCAGGAGAAAACACGGGTTCCTTATATAGACTGGAGGTAGGAGATCGATCTGCCTCTTGATGAGATCGATCTGCGTTTGAAATTTGGGGACGATCTGGGCAATTTTATGCCTAGGGGATCGATCTGTCGAGGGGTGAGATCGATCTCTTTATGGCTTTATGAGATCGATCTGCTCCTAAGGAGATCGATCTTCTCCCCAAACAGAATCATTTGGAGATCGATCTCTTCCTCATGAGATCGATCCTTTCTCAAATAGAATCATTTGGAGATCGATCTCTTCCTCATGAGATCGATCTTCTCTCAAACAGATTCATAAGGAGATCGATCCTCTTCCATTGGAGATCGATCTGCTCCTTAAATTTCTCCTTCCTTGTCGTTTATAACTCACCAGATCGATCTCTCCTTCTCCCAGATCGATCTGTCCTCATAGTTCATGCTTATTTTACACACTTAACATATAAATCTCCAATTATAATTCCCACAATTTACTTAGCTCAATAAATTACACTTCGAATTCTTATTACATCAATAAAATATGTCTGAAATTCTCAGATCTCACATCCTCCCCACCTTAAAAAGAATTTGGTCCTCCAAATTCAACTCAACTAGTCAAATAGATGGGGGTATTTCTCCTTCATGAGACTCTCTAGTTCCCACGTTGCCTTTTCCATTGAGTGATGTTTCCACAAAACTTTCACTAATGGGATGCTCTTGGTTCTCAGTACCTTCTCCTTTCTATCGAGAATCCGGACGGGTTCCTCAGTGTAGCTCATATCCTCTTGAATGTCCATCTCGTCATACTCTATGACATGAGAAGGGTCCGGGTGGTACTTCCTCAACATAGACACATGAAAAACGTTGTGTATTCCGGACATCTGTGGGGGTAATGCCAATCTGTAGGCTACTTCTCCCACTCTCTCAAGAATCTCGAATGGTCCTATGTATCGAGGACTCAATTTTCCTTTCTTCCCAAATCGCATGATACCCTTGCTCGGTGATACTCTCAGAAATACTGCATCACCAACATCAAACTCAAGTGGCCGTCTACGCACATCCGCGTAGCTTTTCTGTCTACTTTGTGTAGCCCGTAACCTCTCACATATGAGTTTCACACTCTGTACGGCTTGCTCAACAAGCTCGGGAGCATTTATCTTTCTGTCACCGACCTCTTCCCAAGCTACAGGGGATCTACACCTCCTACCATATAGAGCCTCAAAAGGTGCCATTCCAATACTCGCATGATAGCTGTTATTGTACGCAAACTCTGCTAGGGGCAGGTGATCATCCAATGATCCCTTAAAATCCATCGTACATGCCCTCAACATATCCTCCAGGGTCTGAATAGTCCTCTCTGACTGACCATCTGTCTGAGGATGATAGGCGGTACTAAAACTCAATCGAGATCCCATGGACTCCTGAAACTGGGTCCAAAATCTGGAAGTAAATCGAGAATCTCTATCAGAAGTAATACTCACTGGAGCCCCATGTAATTTAGCTATCTCGCTGACATACAGTTCAGCTAAGGCATCCACAGTATCTGTGCTCTTGATGGCAAGGAAGTGGGCACTCTTGGTCAATCTATCCACAATGACCCATATCGCGTCACGACCTCTCCGGGTCATCGGTAAACCCATAATAAAGTCCATAGTGACATGCTCCCATTTCCATGTAGGTACAGGTAAGGGCTGTAGTAGTCCTTCGGGCTTCCGATGCTCAGCTTTCACTTGCTGGCATACTAAACACCTGGCCACATACTCTGCCACGTCTCGCTTCATACCACTCCACCAATACACCTTTCTCAAGTCTCGGTACATCTTAGTACTTCCTGGGTGCATGGTGTATCGCGAGCAGTGGGATTCTCTCAGTATCTGTCTCTTCAGGGTATCATCGTCCGGTACACAAATCCGTCCTCTGAATCTCAACAATCCATCCTCACTGATGGTGAGATCCGACTGCGAACTCTGCTCAGCTTGGCTAACCATATCTATTAATCTCTGATCACTGCGCTGCCCAGTTCTAATCTGATCCATGATCCTGGGCTCTATCCGCAAGCTAACCAAAAATCCAGTCTCTACCTCTTTAACTTTGATCCGAAGTTCGACGAACTGCTCTAACAAATCCCATTCCCTGATCATCATAGCAGATATCATACTCTTCCTGCTCAGTGCATCAGCAACCACATTCGCCTTACCCGGATGATAAAGAATCTCACAGTCGTAATCCTTAAGGAGTTCCATCCATCTCCTTTGTCTCATGTTTAACTCTTTCTGATCAAAGAGATATCTCAAACTCTTGTGATCAGTGAAAATCTGGAATCTTTCCCCATATAAATAATGTCGCCAGATCTTCAAAGCAAATACCACAGCGGCTAACTCCAAATCATGCGTGGGGTAATTCCGCTCATGGTCTTTCAGCTGTCGCGATCCATATGCGACCACTCTTTCGTGCTGCATAAGCACACACCCTAATCCTTGGTGAGATGCATCACTATACACCGAGAATCCTCCCGATCCCTCAGGAATAGTTAACACAGGTGCCGCTGTCAACCTCCTCTTTAATTCCAAAAAACTGAGCTCACATTGATCAGTCCATATAAATGGAGTCTCTTTTTGCGCGTGAGCTTAGTCAAAGGGGCGGCAATCCTTGAAAATCCTTCCACAAATCTCCTGTAATACCCTGCCAAACCAAGGAAGCTTTGTACCTCAGTCACTGTCCTCGGTCTGTCCCAATTAAGCACAGCCTCCACCTTGCTTGGGTCCATTGATACTCCTTCCTCTGAGACTATATGCCCAAGGAAAGCTATCCGATTCAGCCAAAACTCACACTTACTAAGCTTTCCGTACAATTGCTTATCTCGAAGTATCTGAAGTACTAACCACAAGTGCTGTGCATGCTCCTCATACGACCGAGAGTACACCAGGATATCATCAATAAAGACTATCACAAACTTATCCAGATAGTCTCTGAACACCTCGTTCATCAATCTCATAAATGTTGCAGGGGCGTTCGTCAATCCAAAGGACATCACCAAAAATTCGTAATGGCCATACCTTGTCCTGAAGGCCATCTTTGGAATATCTTCTTCCTTGATCCTCAATTGGTGATAGCCCGATCTCAAATCAATCTTAGAAAAGACTGATGCCCCTCTCAGCTGATCAAGTAGATCATCAATCCTGGGTAGTGGGTATTTATTCTTCACCGTGGCTTTATTCAACAGCCGGTAGTCTACGCATAATCTGAGACTACCATCCTTCTTCTTAACAAATAGTACTGACGCTCCCCACGGCGAAACACTGGGTCTAATAAACCCTTGATCCAATAACTCCTGTAGTTGTCTCTTCAACTCCTCAAGTTCCACTAATGCCATCCTGTAAGGAGGTTTAGAGATCGGCTAAGTATCTGGTACCAAATCAATGGTAAACTCCAGCTCTCTCTCTGGTGGTAAACCTGGCAATTCATCTGGGAAAACATCCAGAAATTCACACACCACAGGTATATCCTCAATCCTCGGATGTTCCCTCTCATCGTCTGAGATGAGTGTCTCATAACCTTCACATGAATAATCATATTTAATATTCTCCAAAATAATATCAAAATTCTCAAATTACTACTAGAATTCCACATATTCATTTTCTCAATACCTCAATCGTACACTATAAGGTTCAGGTAGGGAGAAAGTTACAATCTTAGTGTAGCAGTCTAAACTCACTCGATTGGTCGCCAACCAATCCATCCCCAGAATTACATCAAACCCATGTACATTCAACATGATTAGATCTGCTAACATCACTCTATCTCCCACCTTTATCTCACATCCTCTACAGATTAACTCAGTTCTCTGGGATTCACGCATAGGGGTATTTACATGTAGTATATATTCTAGAGGTTCAAACTTCAAGTTTAATCTACATCAAAATGCTCAGAAATAAACGAATGCGTGGATCCTGAATCAATCAACACATGAGCCTTATGATTACAGACAGAGAGTGTATCTCTTATAGTTTCTGTCGAAGTGTCTGCGGTCTCCTTATCCAGGGCAAACACACGTCCATGTGCCACAGGTTTCTTCCCTTTCTCTGCCGCAGTGGCCCGTCTCCGGGGATCCACTCTCTGAGGCTGTTGTCTAGTGGGCTCCGAAGCATGTGGTATCTGAGGTTGGGGACAGTCCTTCACCCTGTGACCCATGTCACCACATCTAAGACATCCATGGATCGACCCAGTACAACTTCCTTCATGCGATCGGCCACAGTCTCTACAAAACCTTGTCTCCGGCCTGACATATCGAGGGGTCTCCTTGATAATAGGATAGGCTCTGGGTCTCTCCAATCTGTCCCTCTGCACCTCAATCCTTCCTCTTCTGAAGGAACCTCTCCGAGCCTCTGTTTGGAAAAGTGCTGGCCTCTTGCCCTTATCTCTATTCACCGCTCTGAGCTCATTCTGGGATTGTACCATCTCAATCCCTCTTTCAATCTCTTGTGCTCGTCTCAGAGCATCTCCAAACTCAGTAATGCATAGCCCTATCAATCTATCTCTGATGACGGGCTTCAACCCATACACAAACTTCTCTGTGCAGAGCTCTTCACTCTTGAAGGTCTCTGGGTCATATCTCAATAGCGCTGTGAATTGGCTCTCATAGTCATCCACAGACATGTCACCCTGTACCAAACTCAAAAACTCGGCCTGTTTCTTTCTCTGAGAGGCCCGTGGTACATATTGGGTCCTAAAAGCTGTCTGAAACTCTTCCCAACCAATCACACCATGGTGGGACATCAAAATACCCTGGGTAGTACCCCACTAATCTCGAGCTCTCCCCTTCAGCATACAGGCACTCATACTGACCCTCTCAGCATCGGTGCACCCCAGGATATCAAATATAATTCTCAATTCCGTCAACCACTCCTCAGCCTCCATAGGATCCTTCTTTCCCTTAAATGCGGGTGGATTCATCTTCAGAAAATCCCTTAGTCGGACCATGCTTCTATCCTCAGGCTGAGTGACGGGAGGCACTGGGGGTATGGGAGGTCCTTGTGGTGGTGTAGGGGTAGTATCCGAGGCATTAACTCCAAAGTGTTGTGCGAATAACGCTGCCATCTGCTCAAAACCTTGCCTCACATCGGTCTCAATCTGATTAAATCGAGAGTTAGGACTCTCTGGTTGTGGGACAGGTGGCGGAGGGCACTCTGCCTGCCTCCTCGAACGACCTCGTCGTTTACTCATTCTCTATCTCAACTCATCTCCTGCGCGTACATATCACAATCGATTGAAATCTCAATCCTCTATTTCAGTTCATGACCAGACTATTACAGACACTTGGGATGTATTCTATTTCACTTAACCGACACTGACAGTACTAGACACCCTAAGCTCTGATACCAAGAAAACTCTGTCATGCCCCGAATATGCTGAAAATAGGGCTAATTTAAAACTTTTTACTAGTTAATTCACAATTAAGAGTGCATTCCTATGCAGTGTCATACATCATCATAACTATCATGCCTCAGGATCTCATCATGATACAATAAATACGGTATTATACACCTTACTCAATTCCAAGTAAATTTATCCTAATACATCCCATATACTGTTATACATCAAGTGTCTGCAATTACATTAATAGTCTGGGTACATGAAAAAATAAATATACCTCAAAGTACAAAATATTTAGCCTGGAGCTCGAATCCTCCACTAGCCACTACTCCGTACGTCGCAGGGAAGTCCTTATTCACTTGAAGAACTCTGGGGGGAAAGAAAAACAGGGTGAGCTTCTAAATCGCTCAGTAAAGGGGGTAGGGAACTCATTTCATAAACCAAAATGCACATCACAAAAGGTTTATTTGTATGTGAAACTCATTTGAAAACCATAGCATGAAAATACTCAAAATGACATTCTCATGTCTCAAGTCATGTAAAAACATGAAGAAAAAGGCTCACTCTAGAGCAATAACAAAGCATGTGAAAACAACGCGATAAACGCTTTCTCAAATACGTGATAAAATCACAGTAAAAATAATGCACGTGGCACAGCCACTAAACACGCGTGGCATAGCCACTGATTTAATTTCTCACGTGGCATAGCCACAAAACACACGTGGCAAAGCCACTGATTTAATTTCTCGCGTGGCATAGCCACCGAATAGGGTTTCTCAACGTGGCACAGCCACCAATGGGGTATAACGTGGCACAGCCACCAATAGGGTTTCTCAACGTGGCACAGCCACCAATGGGGTATAACGTGGCACAGCCACCAATGGGGTTTCTCAACGTGGCACAGCCACCAATGGGGTATAACGTGGCACAGCCACCAATGGGGTTTCTCAACGTGGCACAGCCACCAATTTTACGTGGCATAGCCACAGAATAGGTTATTCTCACGTTACCAGAACGGAGAAGAATTCGGGCTTACATGCTACCAGAGCAATGCCCGGTGTGTACTCACAACTACACACCCAAGTCTTATCACATAAGACAGGTTTGCCTTCACGTAGAACTCGTAATGGTTTTTCTCTCATAAAACTCATTTAAAAATCGTTTTGTACTCAACACAAAACGTAATAAAACCGAGTTCCAACCGGCAAAGCACACGCACACATTTCTCAAATCTCAATATTGCCTTAACGTAGAACCCAGTTATAAACTCATAAAAACATTAGGTTCCAACCAGCTATAAAAATCGTGTGTAATTATATCTCAACACAAAACACTCAACATGCTTGTTTTATAAATCACAATTCATGCTAAAATAGTTTACAATTCACATACACAAATGGTTTAGATTTCCCTTACCTCTTTGCACCTCGTATAGTGCAATCGTTTCCCCCGTATCACGGACTAGCCTCGCATTCCACTCTGGAACTCTCGAGCTGTCCAAACGATGTTAAAACATCAATACTCAATTATCGCATCAACCTATATTCTCAAAAATCGAGCATAATTGCTCATAGCACCTCAAATCTCTTGATTCTCGTAACTCAACCCTAAACTACAATCTCATTCCCTATATCTCAACGTCCTACATTCCTCATGCCAATTATCTAAGCTAATTCTTCACATTGTCTATATTTCCATTTATAGCTCAAAATTCTTAAAATTATCAAAATCGCTAAATATCATTATCACTCTAACCACATTGAAATTTCATCAATCCCTAATCATTTCTCAGCTATTTCAACACAATGACAACCACCAATATCATCAAAATCAGCTCAAATATCAAGATCGAGGTTTAGAAATTACCCAAAGCTTGTGAGACGCACAACTCACGCCTCGATCCGATTCGTCCTTCGATTTCCAAGTATGTTGTTCTCCCTTTGATGAGGAACAACTTTCCTTCTTGCCACAACAGCTGATTCGACCGGAAATGGGGGATTTGGATGAGTGAGAAAGTTAGGTTTTCGGAAAAATGAGGGTTGGAAGAGAGAGAAAGTGAATTTTCAGGAGAAAACACGGGTTCCTTATATAGACTGGAGGTAGGAGATCGATCTGCCTCTTGATGAGATCGATCTGAGTTTGAAATTTGGGGATGATCTGGGCAATTTTATGCCTAGGAGATCGATCTGTCGAGGGGTGTGATCGATCTCTTTATAGCTTTATGAGATCGATCTGCTCCTAAGGAGATCGATCTTCTCCCCAAACAGAATCATTTGGAGATCGATCTCTTCCTCATGAGATCGATCCTTTCTCAAACAGAATCATTTGGAGATCGATCTCTTCCTCATGAGATCGATCTTCTCTCAAACAGATTCATAAGGAGATCGATCCTCTTCCATTGGAGATCGATCTGCTCCTTAAATTTCTCCTTCCTTGTCGTTTATAACTCACCAGATCGATCTCTCCTTCTCCCAGATCGATCTGTCCTCATAGTTCATGCTTATTTTACACACTTAACATATAAATCTCCAATTATAATTCCCACAATTTACTTAGCTCAATAAATTACACTTCGAATTCTTATTACATCAATAAAATATGTCTGAAATTCTCAGATCTCACAGCCTCAGCCAATCGATACACCATCGATCGCTCTGCTGGGCTTG
The DNA here is from genome assembly GCA_033439115.1 of Firmiana major. Classification (NCBI taxonomy): domain Eukaryota; kingdom Viridiplantae; phylum Streptophyta; class Magnoliopsida; order Malvales; family Malvaceae; genus Firmiana; species Firmiana major. Next base: position 9,209,342 of record CM065912.1, read on the forward strand.
GCGAATACGGCCAATCAACTCTGGCTCTAGTCTCAAACTAGCCATGATCTCAAGTCTCTCAGATCCAGGTGGGGTTACATCCAAACTGAGGTTCGCAAAGTGTTCTAACAATTCATGTTCCCGTACCATCATATAAGACACCAACCCAAGGTTCTTTCTACTCAAAGCATTGGCAACTACATTTGCCTTACCCGGGTGGTACATGATTTCACAATCATAGTCTTTCAGGAGTTCGAGCCATCTCCTCTGTCTCATATTCAGCTCTTTCTGCGAGAACAGGTACTTAAGGCTCTTATAATCTGTGAACACCTGAAATTTCTCACCATAGAGATAGTGGCGCCATATTTTCAATGCAAATACTACAGCCGCCAACTCCAAATCATGTGTCGAGTAGTTCCTCTCATGATCTTTCAACTGTCTAGATCCATAGGCAACTACCTTCCCATCCTGCATAAGCACACAGCCCAGTCCCTGGTGTGATGCATCCGTATACACCGAGAATCCTCCTGAGCTGGTAGGAATGGTGAGAACTGGAGCAGTCGTCAATCGACGCTTAAGCTCCTCAAAACTCCTCTGACATGCCTCATCCCATGTAAACTTAACATCCTTACGCGTGAGGCGTGTCAACGGAGCAGCTAGTCTGGAGAAACCCTCTACAAATCTCCGATAATATCCTGCCAATCCCAGAAAACTCCTGATCTCAGTTACTGTCTTGGGCTGTTCCCACTGCACAACTGCCTCTATCTTGGATGGGTCCACTGATACCCCATCCTTTGACACGACATGCCCCAGAAATGAGATCTGTTCCAACCAAAAGTTACACTTGCTGAGTTTGGCATACAATTCTCTCTCTCGGAGGGTCTGCAGAACTATCCTCAAGTGCTCCTCATGATCTTCCCTGGACTTGGAATACACCAAAATATCATCAATGAACACTATTACAAACTTGTCCAGGTATGGCTTGAATATATCATTCATCAATGCCATAAATGCTGCGGGAGCATTCGTCAATCCGAATGGCATCACCAAAAACTCGTAGTGGCCATAACGGGTACGAAATGCTGTCTTGGGTACATCTCCACTCTTGATTCTCAACTGATGATACCCTGATCGCAGATCTATCTTAGAAAATACTTCGGCTCCCTGGAGCTGATCCAACAAATCATCAATTCTTGGAAGGGGGTACTTGTTCTTAATGGTGGCCTTATTCAACAACCGGTAATCTATACACAGTTGGAGGCTTCCATCCTTCTTCCTTACAAATAGAACCGGTGCTCCCCAAGGTGAGACACTCGGTCTAATAAACCCCTTCTCCAACAACTCTTGCAGCTGTTTCTTCAGCTCTTCCAATTCTATCGGAGCCATTCTATAGGGTGGTTTCGATATCGACTCTGTACCAGGCACTAACTCAATGAAAAATTCCATTTCCCTTTCAGGTGGTAGTCCTGGTAATTCATCCGAAAAGACATCAGGGTAATCCGTAATTACGGGTATGTCCTTCAATTCTGGGTGTGCCTCATCTATATCGACCACATAGGCAATGAACCCTTCACAATATCCTCTCCATCGTTAGTAACATAAACCATCACTCCACATTCAATATTTATCATGAACGAATAATTTGTCTCTCAAGCAATATGCATTTAAAATCATGCCTCTTCATTTACAACAAACATGCTAGTTTCATATCATTTCTTTTCATCAAAATTTACAATAAGATTGTCTAATCCTGAAAACATCAATGTTTTGGCATGACAATCCATCACAACACGATTGGTAGCCAACCAATCTATTCCCAAAATTACATCAAAATCATTCATATTTAATAAAATCAGATTGGCTATCATTTCCTTCCCCTCTATCTTTATCTTACAATCTCTACATACATGCTCAGTCAATTGACTATCATTCATGGGTGTGGAAATCATCAACATTTTATCCAACAATGTTGGTTTCACATATTTCAACAATTTATGTGCAAAGGAAGGTGATATGAAAGAATGCGTGGCACCAGGATCAAATAATACCAATGCTTCTAAATCAAAGATTCGGATGGTACCTTTAATCACATCCGTCGATGCGTCTGCAGTGTCCTGGTCCAGTGCATGTACTCTTCCTCTGCTCACACCCGCAGCCTGTTTCCCTTTTTCCTCAGCTGTAGCCCTCCTCCTCGGGGCTGCTGTCTCAACTGGAGCTCTCTCAGGCTCCTTGCCCTTCTGTGGGGCAACCTCAATCATCTCAGTGCAGTACCTCGATATATATGTCCTGGCCTCCCACACCTAAAACACGAAACAGGGGGCGCCTGACATGGCTTAGTCCCATGGTATCTCCCACATCTCCTACACTGATCCGTGGTAGGTCGTGGTCCTCCAATAGTTATACCCCTCGGCGCTATCAAGGCTGGGTATACGGGAGGTCTGACAGCTCTCTCCTGCACCTCCTCGATCTTAGGCCTCTTCTCGAAAAACCTTTGGCCACCTCTCTTGGCCACTCTTCCAAACCCGGATCTCTTCCGGTCTCTGTCCTTCCTGACACTGATCCTTCCAAGCTCGGAGGCATTTCGCTCAAAGTCTTGCTCACATAACTGAGCCTTATGTACAGCCTCCTCATAAGTCACAATGTCGAAGGGAGCTAGCTTAGTTCGGATGGCCAATCTCAACCCATCCATGAACTTCTGAATCTTTCAGTTCTCACTACCCATCGTGTCAGGGTCATATCTCCCCAATGACATAAACTTGGACTCATACTCGTCCACAGTCCGATTCCCCTGAACCAAGTTCATAAATTCCATCCGCAATTTCCTCTGTGCGGTAGCTGGAATATACTGTCTCCTGAAGGCCTCTAGAAATATCTCCCACGAGATCTTAGAGTGTCTGGCCCTCAAAATAACCTCGGTGGACCTCCACCAATGCTCGGCCTCACCTTTCAACATAAACACGGTAAAGGCTACCTTTTCAGCTGAAGTGCATCAGAAAAACCTATATAGTTTCTCCATCTCATACACCCAATCCTCCGTAATCACTGGGTCCTTCACCCCTCTAAACACTGGGGGTTTCAGCGCTTGAAACTCTAGCAACCTGCTCAAGTCGCAGTCATAACCCACATCACTACCGCTCTGCTGTGGAGCAATAGGAGAAGCTATATCCTGGGCTGGAGGTGGTGTAACTGTAGCTGTCTCAGCAGCATGAGGTCTCTCCGCCTCTGCAGCTGCCTGTTCAGTAGTAGGCTGTGCTGCGGGACCTCGTCTATCACCAGCACCCAATACCTGCGTGACTATCTCCACCAATCTCTCAATACTCCGCTCTAACCTAGCGAAGCGAGCCTCAGTATCACCTGCTCTCTCAGCAGGGTTCTGTGGAGCCTGCTCAGTCTGTGGCTCCGCACGGCTCTCAGGCCTACCTCTACGGCCTCTAGCACGTGCTCTCGTCCCTCTACCTTTGAGTGTAACTGGCATAGTGCCTAACTTCCTGCATTATAATAATTTATTAAGCTCAATCCATCACAGTATACACAGTTATATCTAAATAAAAGCACAGTACTATGGGGATGTACTTTACTACATTTTATTAATGACTCACATCAGGCCAACACAGCTCTGATACCAATCTCTGTCACGACCCGATTCCATTCTCTTTAACCGAAAATCACTGAAAATTTTTCGCGTTTTAGTGTTACCTTACCCGGTCGTGAACTAAACTCATCACACACTGTTGGGCTGTGAGCCAATAATAATCACCACATCTCATTCATTCTCAATTAATTAAAACGATGTCATACATGTGCATTTAATCGTGTACTTATACGAATACATGTTTTACTGACATCTACATCCCCCATAATTACAACTCAAAAGAATACTGTGCTTTTACATTGTTTAGATACAAAAAGAATCACTGTGTATACACCTCTTAGCAATGGAGATGCAGCAGAGTCCAAAATACCACTCCTCAGTCCTCACTGGGCTACTATGCATGCTCTGTAGGGGGAAAATAGAGAGGGACGAGCAACCACACGCTCAGTAAGGCAATAATGCAAGCATGGTAGATAACTACTCTATCTACATGCTGATAGTGTTATGCATAAATCCTTTATAGTAGGAGCATGAGGAATAAAACTATGCCATATGAGTATACATATATATCATGTATCAAAGTCATGTAAAATTGGCATATAAAACATGGTAAAACATCATGTATAAATCATCTCATGCTCGATCTCATTTAAATTCATAAAAAGGGCAATTCATTAAGAAACCTCCTTTTTAAACCCACGTCATAAAACTCTTTCTCATCACATACAATCGCATCACATCAACTCACAATCACAACCTCATTTTCATTTCACAAATCAAATCCACGAGGCTCGACCCCTCCTTCGAGTCTACCTTAAACAATCACAAATCACACTTAGAGATTTAAAATCATGTGGTAGTAAGTAAATCAAGCAAGGAGACAGGTTACTATATCTCAAGTGACTACGTTGGCCAATCGTCACATATCATCCCAGACCACACGGATTCCGGTGTGCGGGGTATCATGCTGGCACGAATGTGGGTTAGTTCTCCGCCAGACTTTCTCAAATCAAGTAACCACCACGCGGTACATCGTACTCCATGTGATATACACGGTACATCGTACTCCGCGGACCCATAACATGGTTGGGGGTGCCTGCCATAGGTCTTATCTACCCCATACCAAGTGTAACCTTTATAGTCTCAAGAGCGCGTGGGAGTAACCTCAATACCAGGTCCTAGCCCCTCATGGCCTTGCTCGCCCCTGTTGGGTTCCCTGATCCAGGTCCTAGCCCCTCACCCTCACCCCACCTAGAGGTCTGTCAGGCCTGTTGGGTTCCCTGGATGGATTATGTCAGGTCCTAGCCCCTCACCCTCACCCCACCTAAGAGGTCTGTCAAGCCTGTTGGGTTCCCTGAGTTAATCTGTATCTCTCACCACGGCCTCATACATACCACAGTGTGAAAACCAGCGCGAGCTACGCTCTAGCACGAATTCATCAATCAAACCAATCACTTCGTATGAGCAACGCTCTGGTACGGCATTTATGCATAAAATATGAAGAAACCATGTACGAGCATAGCTCCAGTACAGTTATATGCATAAGAAAAACCACTCAAATCCACGTACGAGCGTAAGCTCCAGTACGGTTTATAAACATCATCACAATTCAAATTCAAAGTGCGAGCTAAGCTCAAGCACGTTTCACACAAGTGAAAAGATAGAAGTCCAGCGCGAACGAGTCTCTAACGCGAATTAAATCACATACACGCGATAGGCGGCTTACATGCATTCAAAACATCTCATAATATGCTTAGTGCCTCATATGGGCTATTTCACAACATCATTCAAGTACTAGCCAGCCTATCCTTTATTTGCTCAAATCAAAGCATTGTGTTTTGTAAAAGCATTCAAAACACATGATTTATGCAATTATTAGCCTTACTATCCCTTTTTCAATAACCATTTCAAACAACCAAATCTCATACAAACACTCATACATCATCAAAACACATTTCTATACGTCCATGCACATTTCCAAAGCCCTATATATACCCACGAGTTCAAAATACGAGCAGCTACCTCTATATACTTACAAAATTCCCTTACCTGGAATCGCGATGCGTGATTCCACTTCCTTAAGCTGCTTACTCGTACGGTTCGGTTCGCCTTCAACGAACTCTTCGGGACTGCACAAAATCGTATCCCGCATTATATTCGATCCATATATTGCAACCCTTGTGCTTGCTATAGTCAATTTAATCTATAGCCTCTATTAAAGCTTATTTGGCCTCGTTTCATTACTTTACCCATAGCTCGAGTCTATGGACCTTCTTAGGCCTATTAACTTATTCAAAGTCGATATCAAATCGACATAAAGCTCATAGCGTTCATATTTCGTGAATTCCCTCACTATGGCATTTATCAAGCATATTCATACTCATTTCCACAATTCCTCCAAACTCACAATGAAATCTCATTTAACCATTTAAAATCATAAATATTACCCCAATAACAACTTTAGCATGCCATAAATCATAGGGTCATTTAATCCCACATATCCTCACATTATACCCATTTTAGATTTCTAGGTTACACCAATTCCACTACGTTCCTAGGTAGTTTATCCATCAATACTCATATCAATCAACTCCAAAATGAATTAAATAGCTAATGCATTTGGATTGGAGTGTTAGAATCTTACCAATATGATTTCTCTTCTTGCTCCAAATGGTAATGCCCTTAACTCCTTCAATTCCAAAGATGGGAAGATGCCCTCTCACTATGTTGTTCTTCTCTTTGATAGGAACAACTTTGCCTCTAATGATCTCTCTCCAAATCTCACTGAAAATGGCTGATTTTAGAGAGGGAAAATTAGGTTTTTGGGTTTGAGATTGTAAAGTTAAGTGTTTTTCCGAGATTTCTCGATTTTCAGCTCTCCTTATATAGAAATGACTTGAGGAGATCGATCTGGTCCAAGAGGAGATCGATCTGGTCCCTTAAAATCCCTCTTTTTCACGGTATTTTTAAGCCTGAGATCGATCTGTCGAAGCATGAGATCGATCTGTCTAGGCATGAGATCGATCTGTCGAAGCATGAGATCGATCTGGTCCCAAACAGAGAGCTAAGGAGATCGATCTGGGTGCTTGAGGATCGATCTTTTCACTACAGAATGCTTGGCAGATCGATCTGGCTCCATTGGAGATCGATCTGCTCTATTCTTTCGCCCAAATAAGAGCATTCTGGCTCTTCCAGATCGATCTCTCATCCTATGAGATCGATCTGGGCCTCATGTTTTCCAGATTTCCTGCAGTTTCCTTGCTGCAACTCATACCAACACATCATTAATCTATTGCTATGGCCATTTTCTCATCCATCCACCTTTATAACTTGAAAATAGCATCCATTCATACCTTATGCACATTGAAACTTGTGTGCATTCATTGTATGTTCAAAGGTATGCTACATAAAACCAAATGGAAGCATAACTCCATTCCATTTTACCACACTACTCATCTTGAGTCTCAATCACATCCATCACTTGCTAGACCTCATTTCTTCGTATTCATACTCAATGAAACTTGTATGTACATTACAATTTATATTACACATACATACATTGAATCCATGGACTTACATCAATCATGCTTTACATTACAAGTCCATTCATATTATTTGATCCAATTACACACATTACCATTATACATATACGGGGTCTTACAAGTCCTAACTCTCGATTTAACCAGATTGAGACCGATGTGAGGTAAGGTTTTAAGTAAATGGCAGCGCTATTCGCGCAACATTTTAGAGTTAATGCCTTGGGTACTACTCCTACACCACCACAAGGACCTCCCGTACCTCCAGTATAGATGGACCCAGTGCCTCCCGTCACTCAGCCTGATGACAGAAGTATGACTCGACTGAAGGATTTCTAGAAAATGAATTCACCCACGTTCAGAGGGAAAAAGGATCTTGCAGAGGCTGAGTAGTGGTTGACTGAGTTGAGAGTTATATTTGATTATTTGGGATGCACTGATGCTGAGAGGGTCAGTATGGATGCCTATACGTTGAAAGGGAAAGCTCGAGACTAGTGGGGTACTACCCAGGGTATTCTAATGTCCCGCCAAGATATGATTAGTTGGGATGAGTTTCAGATGGCATTTAGAGCCCAATATGTATCACGAGCCGCTCAGAGAAAGAAGCAGGCCGAGTTTTTGAATCTGCTATAGGGCGATATGTTTGTGGATGATTATAAGAGCCAATTTACCGTTCTATTGAGATATGATCCAGAGACATTCAAGAATGAAGAGCTCTGCACAGAGAGATTTGTGTATAGATTGAAGCCCATCATCAGAGATCGATTGATAGGGCTATGTATTACTGAGATTGGAGATGCTCTGAGATGAGCACTGGAGATTGAGAGGGGAATCGAGATGGTACAATCCCAAAATGAGCTTAGAGCGATGAATAGGGATAAGGGTAAGAGGCCAACGATTTCCCAAATAGATGTTCAGAGAGGTTCCTTCAGAAGAGGAAGGATTAAGGTGCAGAAGGGCAGATTAGAGAGACCCAGACCTTATCCCATCATTAGAGAGACCCCTTGAGATGTCAGGCCTGAGATAAGGGTTTGCAGAAATTGTGGCTAAATGCATGAAGGAAGTTGTACTGGGTTGATCCATGGATGTTTTAGATGTGGAGACATGGGTCATATGGTAAAAGACTGCCCTCAACCTCAGAGACCACATGCTCCGGAGCCTACTAGACAACAACCTCAGAGAGTGAATCCCAGAGACGGGCCACTGCTGCAGAGAAAGGGAAGAAGCCTGTTACACAGGGACGTGTGTTTGCCCTGGATAAGGAAACTGCAGACATTTCTACAGAAACTATAAGAGGTACACTCTATGTCTGTAATCATAAGGCTCATGTGTTGATTGATTCAGGATCCACACATTCATTTATTTCTGAGTATTTTGCATGTAGATTAAATTTGAAGTTTGAACCTCTAGATTATATACTACATGTAAATACCCCTATAAGTGAATCCCAAAGAACTGATTTGGTCTGTCGAAGATGTGAAGTAAAGGTGGGAGATAGAGTAATGTTAGCAGATCTAATAATATTAAATATGCATGGGTTTGATGTAATTTTGGGAATGGATTGGCTGGCAACCAATCGAGTGAGTTTAGACTGCTACACTAAGGTTGTAACTTTCTCCCTACCTGAACCTTACAGTGTACGTTTGAAATATTGAGTAAATAGAAGTATGGAATTTTGTAAGCAAATTGAAATGTTGATATTGCTCTTGAGAGTACTAAATATGATTGTTTATGTGAATGTTATGAGACACTCATCTCAGATGATAATCGAGAACATCCGAGGATTGAGGATATACCTGCGGTGTGTGAATTTCTAGATGTTTTTCAGATAAGTTACTAGGTTTGCCACCAGAGAGAGAGCTAGAGTTTACCATTGATTTGGTACCGGATACTCAGCCTATCTCTAGACCTCCATACAGGATGGCATTAGTGAAACTTGAGGAATTGAAGAAACAACTACAAGAGTTATTGGATCAAGGGTTTATTAGACCTAGTGTTTCACCGTGGGGAGCACCAGTTTTATTTGTTAAGAAGAAGGATGGTAGTCTCAGATTATGCGTAAACTACCGATTATTGAATAAAGCCACGGTGAAGAATAAATACCCATTGCCCAGGATTGATGATCTACTTGATCAGCTGAGAGGGGTCTCATCTTTTCTAAGATTGATTTGAGATCGGGCTATCACCAATTGAGGATTAAGGAAGAAGATATTTTGAAGACGACCTTCAAGACAAGGTATGGCCATTATGAATTTTTAGTGATGTCCTTTAGATTGTCAAACACCCCTGCAGCCTTTATGAGATTAATGAACGAGGTGTTCAGAGACTATCTAGATAAATTTGTGATAGTTTTTATTGATGATATCCTGGTATACTCTCGGTCATATGAGAAACATGCACAGCATTTGTGGTTAGTACTTCAGATACTCCAAGATAAACAATTATATGGAAAGCTTAGTAAATGTGAGTTTTGGCTGAATCGGATTGCTTTCCTTGGACATATAGTTTCAGAAGAAGGAGTATCAGTGGATCTAAGTAAAGTAGAGGCTGTGCTTAATTGGGAAAGACCGATGATAGTTACAGAGGTACGAAGCTTCTTTGGTTTGGCAGGGTATTACAGAAGATTTGTGGAAGGGTTTTCCAGGATTACCGTTCCTTTGACTAAGCTCATGCACAAGGAGACTCCGTTCATATGGACTGATCAGTGTGAGCTCAATTTTTAGGAATTGAAAAGGAGATTGACAGCGGCACCTGTGTTGACTATTCCAGAGGGATCAGGAGGATTTTCAGTTTACAGTGATGCATCCCATCAAGGATTGGGGTGTGTGCTCATGCAGTATGGAAGAGTGGTCGCTTATGGATCGCGACAATTGAAAGATCATGAGCGAAATTACCGCACGCATGATTTGGAGTTAGCTGTTGTGGTATTTTCCTTAAAGATCTGACGGCACTACTTATATGGGGAAAGATTCTAGATCTTCACTGACCACAAGAGTTTGAGGTATTTGTTTGATCAGAAGGAGTCAAACATGAGACAAAGGAGATGGATGGAACTCTTTAAGGATTATGACTGCGAGATTTTGTACCATCCAGGTAAGGCGAACGTAGTTGTTGATGCCCTGAGCAGAAAGAGTATAATATCTGCTATGATGATCAGGGAATGGGATTTACTGGAATAGTTCGTCGAACTCTGGATTCGAGTTAAAGAGATAGAGACTGAATTTTTTGCTAGCCTGCGAATAGAGCCCAGGATCATGGATCAGATTAGAACTGGGCAGCGCAATGATCAAAGGTTGATCGATATGGTTAGCCAAGCTGAACAGACTTCGCAGTCGGATCTCACAATCACTGAGGATGGATTATTGAGGTTTAGAGGATGAATCTGTGTACCGAACGATGATACCCTAAAGAGACAAATACTGAGAGAATCTCACTGCTCGCGATACACCATGCACCCAGGGAGTACTAAGATGCACCGAGATTTGAGAAAGGTGTACTGATAGAGTGGTATGAGACGAGACGTGGCAGAGTATGTGGCCAGATGTTTAGTATGCCAGCAAGTGAAAGTTGAGCATCGAAAGCTTGGAGGATTTCTATAGCATTTACTTGTGCCTACATGAAAATGGGAGCATGTCACCATAGACTTTATTATTGGTTTATCGAGGCCCGGAGAGGTCGTGACGCTATATGGGTTATAGTGGATAGACTGACAAAGAGTGCCCACTTCCTTGCCATCAAGACCACAGATACTGTGAATGCATTAGCTGAGTTATATGTCAACGAGATAGCTAGATTACATGGGGCTCAAGTGAGTATTACTTCTGACAGAGATTCTCGATTTACTTCTAGATTTTGGACCCAGTTTCAGGAGTCCATATGATATCGATTAAGTTTTAGTATCGCCTATCATCCTCAGACAGATGGTCAGTCAGAGAGGACTATTCAGAACTTGGAGGATATGTTGAGGGCGTGTACGATGGATTTTAAGGGATCATGGAATGATCACCTGCCCCTAGCAAAGTTTGCGTACAATAATAGCTATCATGCAAGTATTAGAATGGCACCTTTTGAGGCTATATATGGTAGGAGGTGTAGATCCCCTGTAGCTTGGGAAGAAGTGGGAGACAGAAAGATAAATACTCCCGAACTTGTTGAGCAGGCTGTACAGAGTGTGAAACTCATATGTGAGAGGTTACAGGCTGCACAGAGTAGACAGAAAAGCTAAGCGAATGTGCGTAGACGGCCACTTGAGTTTGATGTTGGTGATGTAATATTTTTGAAGATATCATCGAGTAGGGGTATCATGAGATTTGGGAAGAAAAGGGAAGTTGAGTCCTCATTATATTGGACCATTTGAGATCCTTGAGAGAGTGGGGGAGGTAGCCTACAGATTGGCATTACCCCCACAGATATCCGAAATACACAACGTCTTTCATGTATCAATGTTGAGGAAGTACCACCCGGACCCTTCTCATGTCATAGAGTATGAAGAGATGGACATACAAGAGGACATGAGCTACACTGAAGAACCCATCCGGATTCTTGATAGAAAGGAGAAGGTATTTAGAACCAAGAGCATCCTATTAGTGAAAGTTTTGTGGAAACATCACTCAATGGAAGAGGCAACGTGGGAATTGGAAAGTCTCATGAAGGAGAAATACCCCCATCTATTAGACAAGTTGAGTTGAATTTGGAGGACCAAATTCTTTTTAAGGTGAGGAGGATGTGAGATCTGAGAATTTTACACATATCAAATTATGTAATGAGAACATGAAGTGTAATTGATTGAACTAAATATGTACTCATATATTGAGGTGGTATGGAATGAGTTATAAATGAGATTTTATGTTAAAGTGTGAAACTATAGGGCCAGATCGATCTTGGGGAAGAGAGGATCGATCTGGTAGGTCAAAAACGACAAGGAATGAGGAATTTAAGCGAGCAGATAGATCTCCAATGGAAGAGGATCGATCTCCTTATGATTCTCTAATGAAGAGATCGATCTCATGAGGAAGGAATCGATCTCAAAGTGTTTCTGTTAAGGAGAAGATCGATCTCCTCAAGGAGCAAATCGATCTCATGAAACATTTTGTAAACTAGAGATCGATCTCATAATTGGAGCAAATCGATCTCATAAAGCCATTAAGAGATCGATCTCACCCCTCGACAGATCGATCTCTTAGGCATAAAATTACCCCAAATCGTCCCCAAATTCAAATGCAGATTGATCTCATCAAGAGCCAGATCGATCTCCTACCCTCGGCCTATATAAAAACCCCTTTGTTTTTCCTGAAAATCAATCTCTCTCTCTCCCCAAATCACCATTTTTGAACCCTAGTTTTCTCTCCCCTCTAAAACACCCATTTTCGTCCAAATCAAAGGTTGTGGTAAGAAGGAAAGTTGTTCCTCATCCAAAGGAGAACAACATACTTAGAAATCGAAGGACAAATCGAATCGAGGTGGGAGTTGAGCACTCCACAAGTGTGGGTAATCTGTAAACTTCAATCTTGGATTTTGAAGTGATTTTTGGTGATTGTGAACATGGGCATTGTGATGAAATAACTAGGATATGGTTAGAGATTGATTAAATTATGATTTTATTGGAGTGATGATAATATTAAGTAAATTGTGGTAAATTGAGATTTTTGTCTATAAATCGAAAATTAAGGCAATGAGGTGATTTTGGCATGGGTATTATGCATGAGAAATGTAGAATGTTGAGATGTAGTAAATGGGATTATGAATGGTGATAGAGTTATGATAATTGAGAGATTTAGGTGTTAGTGAGAAATATGAGTAAATGTATGCTCGATAATGAAATTGAGTCGAGATATTAATGTTTTTAGCATCGTTTGGACAGCTCGAGATTTCCAGAGTGGAATGCGAGGTTAGTCCGTGATACGGGGGAACGATTGCACTATACGAAGTGCAAAGAGGTAAGGGAAAACTAAACTCATTTGTGTATGTGTTTTGTAACAATATTGTAGCATGATTTTCGATTGAGAAAACAAGCATGTTTTATGTGTTGTGAATGAGAATTGCACACGATTTTATAGTCGGTTGGGGCTCAACCTTTATGAGTTGTAAACTATATGTGAAAACGTTTTATAACCATTTTATGTTTAAAATGTGAAAAGTGTTTGGGCCCTACGTTAAGGCGTACTGAGATTTGAGAAATGTGTGCGTGGTTTTGCCAGTTGAACTCGGTTTTAACATGTTTTGTGTTGAGTACAAAACGATTTGAAATGAGTTTTATGAGAGAGAACCATTATGAGCTTTACGTGAAGGCAAAACGATTTTTATGATAATGGCTATTAATCGAGAATTAGGTGTGTCATTTTGAATACACACCGGGCATTGCTCTAGTAGCATGTAAGTCTGATATTCCTCCGTTCTAGTAACGTGAGATGACCCCTACTCTGGTAGCGTTAGTTGCCTACCACGTGTATTTGGTGGTTGTGCCACATGCGAATCTTAATCAGTGATTGTGCCACGTGTATTTGGTGGCTGTGCCACGTGCGAATCTAAATCAGTGGTTGTGCCATGTGTATTTGGTGGCTGTGCCACGTTCGAATCTAAATCAGTGGCTGTGCCACGTGTATTTGGTAGCTGTACCACATGCGAATCTAAATCAGTGGCTGTGCCATGTGTATTTGGTGGTTATGCCACGTGCGAATCTTAATCAGTGGTTGTGCCACGTGTATTTGGTGGTTGTGCCACGTGCGAATCTAAATCAGTGGCTGTGCCACGTGTGTTTGGTGGTTGTGCCACGTGTAGATTTTATTTACTTTTCGTGCCACGTGCATTACTATTGCAGTGATTTTCATCACGTTTTAAAGAGAAAAGTCATTATCACATCTTGATTTCTACATGCTTGTGGCCTTGAATTGAGCCATTTATTATCATGTTTTTACATGGGCTTTGAGATGATGTTTTAACTATTCATGCTACCTTTTCCACTGAGTTTATTTAGCTTATCATGTAAAATAAAATGATTGTGATGTGCAAATCATTTTCTTATTAATGAATCCCTTATCCTCTTACTGAGCGATTTAGAAGCTCACCTTGTTTTATCTTTCCGCCAGATTTCTTCAAGTGAAAAGGGTTTCCCTGCGACGTACGGAGAAGTGGCTAGTGGAAGACTTGAGCTCCAGGCCATATACTGTATTTTGAGGTATCACTTATCTTTTCATGTACCCAAACAATTATTGTAATTACAAACACTTGATGTACAACATTGTATGGGATGTATTAGGATTAATTAACTTGGGATTGAGTAATATATATGATATGATATATATTATTTAATGATGAGATCCTGAGGCATGATATGTATGATGATGTTTGACACTGCACAGGAATGCACCCTTAATTGTGATTTAATGAGTAAAAAGTTTTAAATTTGCCTTATTTTCCAAGTTTTTGGGGCCCTACATTTTGGCTCCAGGAAAAATTAGGATGGTTCCTCCACCTTGGATTGTAGGTGTTTGAAAAGGGGTTGTTCTGTTGCTTCTGAGATAGGGCAACGTACTGAACTGATTCTAAATTAAGCGGACACTTATCTACAGAGTGTGTACCACCACACAGATTGCAAGAATTAAAAGGACTTTGGATAACAAGAACAGGATTAGGACTATTTGCAGGGTTATGCTGGGTATTGAGTGACTCTACCTTTTTCGTAAGGTTGGCTATTTGAGAAGTCAAGGTAGACAGTGTGTCTAACTCATAGATTTGTGACAGTAATGTAATGTAAGACCCGTATTTTTGGATGTAAACTTTATGAAATCATGAGTATGGTGATGTATTTACAATATAAGTATAATTTATGTAAAGTCCACGGATTCGATGTACATACTTGTAATATGAGTTTGTATTGTACATACATGTTTCATTGTGTATGAATATGAAGAAATAAGCTTTTATAAATGATGAATGTGATTGAAACTCAAAATGAGTAGTGTAGTAAAATGGAATGAAGTTGTACTTCCATTTAGTTTTAAATTGTGTACCTTTAGCTATACAATGATTGCACGCAAGTTTTAATGTGTATAAGGTATAGATGGATGCAATTTTCAAGTCTTAAAGGTAGTTGGATGAGAAAATGGTCATGACAGCAAATTGAGTATGTTTTGTGTGAAGTTACTGCAGAAAATCTGAAAAGTATGAAGGTCAGATCCAACTCATAGGATGAGGATTGATCTGGAAGAGCCAAAATGCTCTTATTCGAGCAATAGGAACAGTGCAGATCGATCTCCAATGGAGACAGATCGATCTGCTAAACATTCTGTAAAATGAGGATCGATGCTTAAGGCAAACAGATCGATTTCCTTAACTCTCGGGTTGGAGCAGATCGATCTCCTTAAGCTACTGCCTGAGACAGATCAATCTCAAGCTTTCGACAGATCGATCTCATGCATTCAAATTGGTGAGAAAATGATGGATTTAAGAGGAGTAGATCGATCTCATGCTTCGACAGATCGTTCTCATCAAGTAATTTCTATAAAAAGGAGCAGTGAAATCTACATTTTACGAGATAGAACCTTTCCTTTCCATTTTCCACCCAAAACCTAGATTTTATCTCTCTAAAATCAACCATTTCCAGTAGGAATTGAAGGAGAGCTATTAGATACAAAGTTGTTCATCTTAAAGAAGAGAATAACATAGTTGGGAATCAAAACCTCATTGTTGGTATTGAAGGAGCAATGAACATTTCCCTTTGAAGCAAGAAGAGAAACTAGATTGGTAAGTTTCTAATACTTCAGCCCAAGTACATTTGTCTATTTATTGATTTTGGAGTTAATTGGTATGTACATTGATGGTTAAAACTACCTAGGATGAAATGGAACTAATGTGACCTAGAAATGGAATGAGTCTAGTGTCAGAAAGTGTGAATTAGGTGTGTTAATGATTTATGGCTTATGTTAAGTTGTTAGTGGAGTAATGTGGATGATTTGAGATAGTTAAATGGAGTTGCATTGTAAATTTGGGGAAATTATGGAAAATGGGTATGTAAATGCTTGATAAATGCCATAGTGAAGAAATCAATGAAATATGAACACTATGAGCTTAATATCGATTTAACATCGATTTGGAATGATTTAATAGGCCTAAAAGGATCCATAGACTCGAGTTATGGGTAGAGTAATGAAACGAGGCCTCATAAGCGTTAATAGAGACTATAGGTCGGATAGACTATAGTAAACACAAGAGTTGGATTATAATGGGCTAAAATGTTGTGAAATACGTTTCTGTGCAGTTTCGAAGAGTTCGTTGGAGACGAAATGAACCGCACGAGTAGCAGCTTTAAGGAAGTGGAATCACGCATCGCGATTCCAGGTAAGGGAATTTTGTGAGTATATAGAGGTAGCTGCTCGTATTTTGAACTCGTGGGTATATAAGGCTTTGGAAATGTGCATGAGTTTATAGAAATATGTTTGACAATGTATGGAAATTGTTTTGAGTATTTGTATGAGATTTGGTTGTTTGAAATGGTATTGTAAAGAAGTGGGATAGTAAGGCTAATAATTGCATAAATCACGTGTTTTAAATGTTTTCACAAAACACCTTGCTTTGTTTAAGCATATTGACTGCTAGGTTGGCAAATATTTGAACGTTTTGTGAAATAGCACATGTGAGATGCTAAGCATGGGTTATTAATGTTTTGGTTGTTTATGAGTCGCCTATCCTGTTTTATGTGAATGAAACCATGCTGGAGCCTAACTCACACTGTATATGGATGTTTTCACTTGTTTGAAACATGCTGGAGCTTAGCTCGCACTTTGATTTGAATTGTGGTGATGTTTTATAAACCGTACTGGAGCTTTTGCTCATTCGTGGATTTCTTCATGTTTTATCCATAAATGTCGTACTAGAGCGTTGCTCATACGAGGTGGTTTAGTTATGATGCATGAGTCGTGCTTGAGCTCTGCTCGCACAAGTTTTTCACACTGTGGTACGTATGATGCCGTAGAAGTTGGTAAGATCCTCAAGCCTTACATCCTCAAGTCAGAGAGGGCGGGGAGACTCTGTTCGGTGGGGAGGCTCTCTTACGGTAAGATCCTTAAGCCATACATCCTTAAGCCAGGGGAGGCGGGGAGGCTCTATTCGGTGGAGAGGCTCTCTTACGGAAGGATCCTTATGCCAACATCCTTAAGCCCTAGAGGGGTGGGGAGGCTCTGTTTGGCAGGGAGGCTGTCCTACATGGGTACAGAAAACTCTTGACATGGGGTAGATAAGACCTACGACTGGCACCCCCAACCATGATATGAGTCCGTGGAGTACGATGTACCGTGTATATCACATGGAGTATGATGTACCGGGAGGTAATTTTGTGATGAGAAACTCTGGCGAGGGATAATCCCACCTTCGTACCAGCACGATACCCTGCACACTTGGAATGCGTGTGGTCTGGGATGATTTATGACATAGTTGGCCAGCATAGTCTTTATGATATAGTGACCTGTCTCACTTGATTTACATAGTACCACATGTTTTGATATAAAAGTGTGATTGTGATTGTGAAATGATTTTGATGGAATTTTGATGTATTGAGAACGAGATAAATCAAAAAGGATGTTTTAAATTGAATTTCCCTTTTATTATGAGATTTGACAATGACGAGCATGAGATGATTTGTACATGATGATAAATTCCATGTTTTATATGCCTATTTTCCAGGTTTTCTGTACATGATATATGTATATTTATAAGGCATAGATTTAATCCTCATGCTCTGTCTATAAATGTTTTTATGCATAACACTATCAGCATGTATATAGAGTAGTTATCTATCATGCATGCATTATTGCCTTACTAAGCGTGTGGTTGCTCATCCCTCTCTACTTTCCCCATATACAGAGCGTACATAGCAGCCCAGTGAGGACTGAGGCATGTTATTTTGGACCTCCGCTACTTCTATCGCCAAAAGGTGTAACACAGGGATTTTTTTTGTATTTAAACATGTAAAGGAACAATAGCTATTTTGTATTGTAATTATGGGGGATGTAGGTGTCAGTGAACATATCTTGTATAAGTGAATGATTTAACTTTCAAATGCACGACATCATTTTTATTAACTGAGAATGAATGATGAGTGGTGATTATTATTGACTCACAACCCAACTGTGTAGTGGTAAAGTCGTTCACGACCGAGTAATGGAAATGAAAAAATGCGAAACATTTGCAGTGATTTTTAGATGAATTGGATAAAATGGGTCGTGACATGTAATGTCAAACATGGCCTTAAACTAATTTCCAGCCAGTGCTAGACCCGTGCACTGTACTGTGCATGTTTCTTCCTTCTCTGCTCCAGCACTGTCTTGTACGACTATTTGCTGCACATTCCTTGGCCAGACCTGCCCAGCTCCCAGCAACACAGCACCCCACTGCTCTTTGCCCAGCTCATAGACACGTCCTCCTCCGCTACACTGTCCTATACTGCATTTGCATCCAGTACATCCAGCTACCATTTGCGTCGCTAGTCCTACACCCGTCCTCCCGATATCCTCATCTAAAGGAGAACAACATACTTGGAAATCAAAAGATGAATTAAATCGAGGTAAGAGTTAAGCACTCCACCTGTTTTGGGTAATTTTCTAAACTTCGATCTTGGATTTTAAAGTGATTTTTGGTGATTATAGCTATAGGCATTGTGATGAAATAGCTAGGAAATGGTTAGGGATTGATGAAACTATGTTTTTGTTGGAGTAAAGATGATATTATGAGATTGTGGTAATTTTGAGATTTATGACTATGAGTTTGGAATTTAGGCAATGAGGTGAATTGGGCATAGATATTGTACATGAAAAATGTAGGATTTGAAATTATGTGGATGAGAATGTGAATTGTGATGGAATTGTAAGAATTGAGTTGTTTGAGTATTTAAAGAGAATATGAGCAAATATGTGCTCGATGATGCGATTGAGATAGCTTATTGATGTTTTAACATCGTTTGGACAGCCCAAGAGTTCCATAGAGGAATCTGAGGCTAGTCCGTGATACGGAGGAAACGATTACTCCATACGAGGTGCAACAAGGTAAGGGAAAACTTAAACTCGTTTGTGTGTGTGTTTTATGACAATATTGTAGCATGAATTGTGATTTGAGAAAACAAGCATGTTTTATGAGTTGTGAATGAGTATTGCACACGATTTTATAGTCGGTTGGGGCCCAACTTTTATGAGTTGTAAACTAAGCGTGAAAATATTTTACAACCGTTTTGTGTTTAAAACGTGAAAAGAGATTTAGGGCTCTACGTTAAGGCGTATTGAGATTGAGAAATGTGTGCATGGTTTTGTCGGTTGGAACTCGGTTTTAACATGTTTTGTGTTGAGTACACAATTGTCTTAAATGAGATTTATGAGAGAAAACCATTATGAGTTCCACGTGAAGGCAAAACATTTTATATGATAATGGCTAATGATTGAGACTTGGGCGTGTCATGTTGAATACACATGAGGCATTGCTTTGGTAGCATGTAAGGCCAATATTATTCCACGCTTTGGTAGCATTGGGAGGCATTGCTTTGGTAGCATGTAAGACTGATATTATTCCCCGCTTTGGTAGCGTTGGGAGGCATTGCTTTGGTAGCATGTAAGGCCGATATTATTCCCCATTTTGGTAGCATTAGGAGGCATTGCTTTGGTAGCATGTAAGAGCGATAGTGTGCATGAGGAGAGGCATTGCTTTGGTAGTATGTAAGGTCGGACCTTGTTTTGGTAACGCGTAAGTCCAATATACCACGTACATGACCATATTGTCGACATTCCCTCTTTTGAGGATGCCTAGGATGCGCACCTAGAAGAGATTATTTTAATGTGCCATGACAAGTTTTATATGAGTTTTCTTGCCTAGTCTCTTTTTTATACATATGAGATTGTGTTTTGTGGCTGAGCCACGTGCAATACTATTGAGGTGATTTTTATCACGTTTTATGAGAAAAGCCATTGTCGCATACTGATTTCCACATGCTTGTGATTGTACTTCGTACTGAATTATTGTTGGCTCTACCGAGATGGGGGTGAATTGGTTTTCTAAGGTTAATGGCTAATTTATACTTAATTAGAACTAATTGCAAATAAAGAATAATCAAAATAATGTAATGCAATAAATTGAAAGAAGATAAGGGATGGAAATAGCAAACTCAGTAGTTTATAGAGGTTCAGCCAATCTCTTGCCTACGTCCACTCTTCTTGACCTCCTTGTCAAGAGCTTTCTTTCACTCTATCAATGGATGTTACACACTCCCTTTTACAGGTTAAGGAATAACCTCTCTACCCTTTTTACACAGAGAAATATTTACCCTTTACAAAGTTGACTCACAGAGGAACTCTCCTATTCTCTCTTAATTTTAGGATGAATACAAAGTAAAGCTTTCTTTTGAGGGTAGGATAAAAGTAGCGTTTACACAAAGAGATTTACAATAATATCAATAAATGATGTTTGAAGACAAAGAAAATGTTTGAATGAAATTCTTGAGAATATACAAATTTTACAGCAATGATCTGTCGAACCAGCAGATCGATCTTCCAATCTCTCTGTTTGAGACAAGATCGATCTCCAGATCGATCTAGCAAGTATTCTCGTAGAGAGGAGATCGATCTCTAAACACCATAGATCGATCTTTTTAACTCTCTGACTTTGAGGAGATCGATCTTTTCCTATACCAGATCAATCTCATAAGCTCTCTATTTGAGCATAGATCAATCTGTACTGCCTTTACCCTTTGTTTTAGAGGAGATCGATCTCTTCTTAGACCAGATCGGTCTTATAGACATTCTGTAATAAACAGATCAATCTTATAACCCTTACAGATCGATCTCTGCTTCCTCAACACCTTGTACAGTTTCTTTGAGATTTCAATCTTTTAGCAGATTGATCTCATATTCTCATGAGATCGATCTCTCGGACTAGAAAACCCAAGAGATCGATCTCTCATCTCACCAGATCGATCTCTCATCCTTAAATACTTAGTTTCTGGTACTGATAACCTCTAAACATGTTTTAAATCATTTCTATATTATTGAATTTACTTATTTTGTCATTTCAAAAAATATTAACTCAACAATCTTCCCCTTTTTGATATGACAAAACTTATTCAATAAACATGTTTAGTTACCCATTTGCATTATGCACAAAATTTGTTTTGCTTTCACAAACTCCCCCTTAATTTTAGCTCCTTAACTGTCACGACCCTCAACTTACCAAAATACGTACAAATTTTTCGCATTTTCATGCATCAAGTGTTAATCATCCTTCCTCGATCGTGAACAACTACTCTCCTCAATAGTTGGGCTGTGTCTCGACGTCTAACTAACTCCACCATACCAATTCAATTTGCATAATATTCATAAGTAAACACTTGTATAATTGTATATATATCAGAGTTGTTACATGTGTTTACATTGTTTTACATCCCCAATAGTTACATACAAAATGCTACTGTGCTATGTCTAGTTTAGATACAAAATAATCCAAGTGTGTATACCTTTAGCGATGGGATGCAGCAGATTACTAAAAGGGAAACGCCTTCACGCTCAATCTATACTCAACACTCTGTAGAGAGGGGGCAAATAAGGGGGGTGAGCAAACCACACGCTCAGTAAGGCAATCATGCGAACAGGTAGATACTGCACTATCTACGTGATCGTGATGCCATGCTCAAAAGCATTTAATTCGTCATTTATCTCAAAACATGAGTGTATGATTGTGTTAATGGTATGTATAGCATTCATGCTATTAAAATCTAGTGCGCATTTCAACTCAAAGAATGGTATAAATCATCATGCATAATTCACAATAAAAGCATGGCATTACCCATCATGCATTTTCTCAAATAGCATGGCATTAACCATCATGCATTTTCACAATAAAGCATGGCATTAAACATCATGCATTTTCACAATAAAGCATGGCATTAAACATCATGCATCCGTGCACTTTAAAAACCATTAACAAATCAATCCATCACTGGTCAGGTCTCAGCCCATCCCTCGGGCTTTCCTGACCCACAAATCATTTCAAACATGGATTTATTCTCAAAGCAATAGACATGTGAGATAGGCAGTTCAACAACAGGTAATAACCTCAAGGCCTATGTACATAACCTGTGATACTGGCTACACGGATCAGGTGTGTGGGATATCACCACTATCTGCTTCCACACGGGAGGTGGGTCAAATCCTACCCGTCAATCCATAGCAGATCTCGTTCGAAGACGGCACATCACAACTCAACACGGTACAATGTACTCCATGCTACATGCACGGTACAACGTACTCCGTGGACCCAATCAACACATCATATCATGCCACATCTCAAACGCACGTGTGAGCCTATTTAATCGTACGACCTCTTGTCTACCCGAAGCTCCTAACACGGCTAATTAATCATGTCAAAACAATGCACGTGTGAGCCTATTTAATCGATGTGACACCCAGTCTACTCGAAGCTCCAAACACGGCAACATGCAAGGTGGGCATCCAGTGCGAGACAAACTCCAAGCACAATGCCAAAACAATTATGAAATCCATGTGAAAACTAGTGCCTCTAGCACCCATGTGTATAAAACACGTCAAATCTCGTGCGAGTCATACTCTCGCACGCTTTCATACTCACGAAATCATGGAGGTGGCTCAAAACTTTGCAAAGTATGGTTAACAAAACCAAAACACACTCATTTCTTTTGCAAATCATTTCAATGTCAGCCAACCTACCAATCATTTGCTAAAAAGCAATAAAACATGATTTTCAAAGCAATATGCTTTTGTTTTCATGCACATTTTGTCAAACACCCAACTTTTTCCCTTCAATCACCCAACATCATTTCCTAATGTCTCATGCATTCTAGCAAAGCATTAAATGCGCCCAAGTTGAGCACAGATATCTCTAAGAGTTCACACAATTCCCTTACCTCGATTTACTTGGTGTGACTCCTTTCCTTTTAGCTTCTCACGCTCTTGGCTCAACTCGCCTTGGTGTATCCTCGGAAGCTGCGATTCATTCATTCAATCAATTGAGTTAATGTTTTTAACCCATAATTGACCTCACTAGTTAATATTATTCACTTAAGGCATTTTACAAATGCCTTAATCCACATTTTACCTCTTTTAGGTAAATCTCACAATTTATCCACTAACCACATCTTAAAATCATACCACAACACTATTAATAACTTCTACATATCTCATTCATCATTAATCTCCATACATTCCACTTTCTCACTCTAGACCATTTCTAGGTCATAATCATTCCAATGCATTTTAGATAGTTTCTAACCATCCATACCCATGCCAAACAACTCCAAAATCAATTATATAGACAATATACCATAGTTGGGGTGTTAAAATCTTACCCAATTTGATTTCTCTTCTTGTTCCAAATAACAATGCCCTTAGCTCCTTCAATACCAACAATGGGAAAATGCCTTCCAACTATGTGTTCTTCTCTTTGATAGGAACAACTTTGCCTCTAATGGTCTCTCTTCAAATCTTACTGAAAATGGCTGATTTTAGAGAGAGAAAGTTACGTTTTTGGGTTGAAAGTGGAAGGTTAGTGTTTTTCCCCAAATTTTTAGATTTTCAGCACTCCTTTTATTGAAATAGCTTGAGGAGATCGATCTGGTCCAAGAGGAGATCGATCTGGTCCCCTTAAATCCCTCTTTTTCACGGCATTTTAAGCATGAGATCGATCTGCTCCCAAACAGAGAGCTAAGGAGATCGATCTGGGTGCTTGAGGATCGATCTTTTCATTACAGAATGCTTAGGAGATCGATCTGGCTCCATTGGAGATCGATCTACTCTATTCCATTGCCCAAATAAGAGCATTCTGGCTCTTCCAGATCGATCTCTTATCCCATGAGATCGATCTACCCTTCATAGTTTCCAAATTTTCTGCAGTTCTTCTGCAGCAACTCATACTCAAACATCCTTAATTTGCTACCATGATCATTTCCTCATTCATTCATCTTTGAGGCTTGACAATGACATCCATACATACCTTATTCCTATTGAAACTTGTGTGGAATCCTTGTATAACCAAAAATATATGATATAAACCAAATGGAAGTGCACAACTTATGCAATTCTACTTCCATTTTACCACACTACTCATAATCGATTTTACTCACATTCTCCACATGTTTAAGTCCATTTCTTTATATTCATACATAATGTAACTTGTATGTACAATCACCACTCTCATTACAAGTGTATACATTAACTTATGGACTTACATCACATATACTTCACTTATGAATTCATAGTACAACTCTATTTACATTTCTATGTACATATATACCATTATACATATACGGGGTCTCACATTCTCCCCCACTTAAAAAATTTGGTCTTCCAAATTAGAACCAATTATTCTGTGAACAACTCGGGATACTTCTCCCGCATCAAACTCTCCAATTCCCATGTGGCTTCTTCCACAGTGTGATGTTGCCAAAGTATTTTCACCAAGGGAATTGTCTTTGTCCTCAACACTCTCTCTTTTCTGTCCAATACCCGAACTGGCTTCTCAACATAGGTCATACCTTCATTGAGCTCCAAAGGCTCATATCTTATCACATGTGCCGAGTCCGGGTGATACTTCCTCAACATGGATACGTAGAAGATGCTATGCACACTTGCCAACTCTGGTGGCAATGCCAACCTATAAGCCTTGTCTCCCACTCTCTCCAAAATCTCGAAGGGTCCGATGTATCTAGGGCTCAGCTTGCCCTTCTTACCAAACCTCATAATAACCTTCGAAGGGGAAACTTTCAAAAACACTGACTCACCCACATCAAACTCTAGTGGTTTTTGTCTCCTGTCAGCATAACTCTTTTGCCTGCTCTGAGTTGTCCGTAACCTCTCACATATCAATTGGACGTCCTCAGAGGCTTGTCTAACCAAGTCGGGAGCAAAACTCTGTCTGTCACCAACCTCTTCCCATCTAATAGGGGAACGGCATCTACGCCCATACAATGCCTCATATGGTGCCATCCCGATACTCGCATGAAAACTGTAATTATACGCAAACTCTGCGAGTGGCAAATGGTCATCCCAGGAGCCTTCAAAATCCAATGCACACGCTCTTAACATATCCTCCAGGGTCTGTATAGTCCTCTCTGACTGACCATCTGTCTGAGGATGAAATACGGTGCTAAAACTCAACCGGGTCCCCATCACTTCCTGAAAACATTCCCAGAAGTGGGAAGTGAAGCGGGCATCCCTATCAGAAACAACGCTCATTGGAATTCCATGTAGCCTCACTATCTCACGCACATATAGGTTCGCTAACTGGCTCAGAGTATCGGTAGCTCTCATAGCTAGAAAATGGGCTGATTTCGTCAACCGATCCACAATCACCCATATGGCATCATGACCTCTCCGGGTCCTCGGTAATCCCATCACAAAATCCATAGTGACATGCTCCCACTTCCATGTCGGTATCGGTAGAGGCTGCAGTAACCCTGCAGGCTTCTGATGCTCTACCTTCACCTGCTGACAAATGAGACACTTAGCAACATATTCAGCAATGTGCTTTTTCATTCCCGACCACCAATAAACCTTTCGAAGGTTTTGATACATCTTGGTACCCCCTGGATGTATCGTATACTTCGATGAGTGAGCCTCTGTCAGGATCAACCTTCTGATCTCTGCGTCATCAGGAACACATATCCTACCTCTGAACCTTAACAATCCATCCGAACTTAACCCAAAGTCCATCTCTGTACCCCCTCTGTATCTGCCCGACAATATCACTACACTGCTGATCAACTCGCTGAGCCTGTCGGATTCGATCTACCAAATTCGGTTCCAACTGCAGGCTACCTATCATAAATCCATTATCAACGTCAGGCGGGGTCATATCCAAACTGAGGTTCTTGAACTATTCCAAAAGCTCGTGTTCCCTGACCATCATAAATGACACCATCCCGAGATGCTTCCTACTCAATGCATCAGCAACCACATTTGCTTTACCCGGGTGGTATAGGATTTCACAATCATAATCCTTTAATAGCTCGAGCCATCTCCTCTGTCTCATGTTCAACTCTTTCTGTGAGAACAGGTACTTAAGGCTCTTATGATCTGTATAAACCTGAAATCTCTCACCATAAAGGTAGTGGCGCCATATCTTCAGTGCAAACACCACCGCTGCCAACTCCAAGTCATGGGTCGGGTAGTTCCTCTCATGATCCTTTAACTGTTTTGATCCATAAGCTACTACTTTCCCATCCTGCATCAATACATAGCCTAGTCTCAGATGTGAAGCATCCGCATACACCGAGAAACCTCCTGAGCTGGTAGGAATGGTGAGGATCGGAGCTGTGGTTAATCTCCTTTTCAGCTCTTCAAAACTCTCTTCGCACTTATCGTCCCACACAAACTCTATATTCTTTCTTGTGAGGCATGTCAAAGGAGAAGCTAACCTCGAAAATCCCTCTACAAACCTTTGATAATATCCAGCTAAACCCAGGAAACTCCTGATCTCTGTCACTGTCTGGGGTCTCTGCCACTGAACTACGACCTCAATCTTAGATGGATCCACTGACACTCCATCTTTTGATACTATATGACCCAGAAAAGAGATCTGTTCCAACCAAAAGTTGCACTTACTAAGTTTAGCGTACAACTTCTTCTCTCGAAGGGTCTGTAGCACTATCCTTAGGTGCCTTTCATGCTCCTCTCTAGATCTTAAGTACACCAATATGTCATCAATAAACACAATAACAAACCGATCCAAATACTCTGGAATACCTCATTCATCAACGACATAAAAGCTACGGGAGCATTCGTCAACCTGAATGGCATAACCATAAACCCATAATGTCCATACCGGGTGCGAAAAACTGTCTTGGGTACATCTCCACCTCGTATCTTCAACTGATGGTACCCTGATCTCAGATCTATCTTGGAAAAGACCTGCGCTCCCTTAAGCTGATCCAACAAATCATCGATGCGTGGAAGGGGATACTTATTCTTGATGGTAGCCTTATTCAACAACCGGTAATCTATACACAGTCGGAGGCTTCCATCCTTCTTCCTTACAAACAGAACCGGTGCTCCCCAAGGTGAGATGCTCGGTCTGATGAACCCCTTCTCTAGCAACTCTTGCAGCTGTTTCCTTAACTCTTCCAACTCAACTTGAGCCATTCTGTACGGTGGCTTGGACATCGGCTCTGTACCAGGTGCCAAGTCTATACCAAACTCCATCTCCCTATCTGGAGGTAACCCTGGTAACTCATCCGGAAAGACATCTAAAAACTCCTTAACCACTGGTATGTCTCCCAATTCCGGACGTGCCTTATCCGTCTCAATCACAAAAGCGATGAATCCTTCACATTATTCCTTGCACCATTAGTAATCATAAATCATCACATCACGTAAATAAATGAAATCAAATTTATCTTTCATACATCATGTATCAAGATTGTACTCATCACACTTATAAAAATCATGTTCTTTAGCTTTATTGCATAAAATTTACTACAAGATTATCTATCTTGGGAAACATCAAAGTTTTTGCATGACAATCCATAATAACATGATTGGCAGCCAACCAATCCATTCCTAGGATCACATCAAAATCACTCATATTTAATAAAATTAAATCGGCTGCCATCTCTTTACCTCCTATCTTCATCTTACAATCCCTATATACATGCTCAGTCAACTGACTATCATTCATAGGGGTAGATATCAACAACATCTTATCAAGCAGTGTGGGTTTTATATGCTTCAACAATTTACATGTAAAGGATGGTGATAAAAAAGAATGACCAGGATCAAATAGTACATAAGCTTCTAAATCACAGATTTGGATGGTACCTTTTACCACATCCGATGACTGATCCGCAGTGTCCTGGTCCAGTGCGTGCACTCATCCTCTGCTCACACCCACTGCCTGTTTTCCTTTTTCCTCAGCTGTAACCCTCCTCCTCGGAGCAGCTGTACCAACTAAAGCTCTCTCTGGCTCCTTGCCCTTCTGTGGGGCTCTCTCTATCATCTCTGGGCAATCTCTGATTATGTGCCCTAGCTTCCCACATCTGAAGCATACTACAGGAGGACCATCCATAGCATCCATAGCATGGTCGAGTACCATGGTACCTGCCACACTTGCCACACTGTTCCGTAGTAGGCCGTGGTCCTCCAATCACAATTCCCTTAGCTGGAGCAATGGCCGGATACATGGGAGTATGAACTGTCCTCTCTCGGATCTCATCAATCCTCGACCTCTTCCTAGCAAACCTCTTGCTTCCTTTATAGCTGAAGCCTCTATCCATCATAGGTCTCTTCTTATCTCTGTCCCTCATCTTACCAACCTTTCCAAACTCTGAGGCGATTCTATCAACATCTTGTTCACATAATTGTGCCCTACGCACTGCCTCCTCATAGGTCGGTATATCTAGAGGAACTAATCTGGACCTGATGGTCGGTCTCAATCCATCCACAAACTTCTGGATTTTCTCGACCTCATTACTCATAGTGTTGGGATCATATCTGCCCAGGGATATAAAAGCAGTCTCATACTCATCCACAGTCCTGCTCCCTTGGGTCAGACCCAAAAATGCCATCTTTAGCTTCCGCTGTGCGGTATCCAGGACATACTGTCTTCGGAATGCCTCTAGAAATACATCCCAACTAATCTCAGTATGCCGAGCTCTCAAAATAAGCCTGGTGGACTTCCACCAATGTTCTGTTGACCCCTTTAGCATAAAAGCTGCAAACGCTACCATCTCGGTGGTAGTGCACTCAAAGAACCCATATAATTTCTCGATCTCATTGATCCAATCCTCAACCGCTAATGGGTCCTTTACTCCACTGAAAGACGGTGGTCCAAACATCTGGAACTGCTGCAGTCTATCCAAATCGCATCCATATTCCCAACCTCTACTGCCTGGTGTAGTAACCGGCATAGGCACATCCTGTATGGGTGGGGTATCTATCGTTTGAGGTCTCTGGGCTTCCCTTGCCCGTGCCTCAGGAGCTGTCGCCTGCTCAGCATCACCCTGTGTAGCGGGACTCTATCTACCGCCAACTCCAGATAAA
Source organism: Firmiana major (assembly GCA_033439115.1). Classification (NCBI taxonomy): domain Eukaryota; kingdom Viridiplantae; phylum Streptophyta; class Magnoliopsida; order Malvales; family Malvaceae; genus Firmiana; species Firmiana major. Next base: position 9,238,486 of record CM065912.1, read on the forward strand.
GATTGGGTGACTAACTCCACAATCATCTCAATGCTCCGCTCAATCCTCGCGAAGCGAGCCTCAGTACTCTCGGGTCTCTCCTCTGGACCCTGTGGAGCGTGCTCAACATCGGCCTCCACCTCAACATCATCCTGAGCCTCGTGTGTTTTCGGCTCAACACGACCCCCAGGCCTACCTCTACGACTTCGAGCCTGTGCTCTCATCCCTCTACCACAATTGGTATTAGGCATATTTACTCAATTCCCTACATTCACAACCAATTACTTAGTCAACCCATCGACACACACACAATTGTATCTAAACAAGCACAGTAACATGGGGATGTAATTTTCCAACTTATTAAGTATTTTAGACACGACACACGTCAAACCAACTCAAGCTCTGATACCAACTTCTGTCAGGACCCTCAACTTACCAAAATACGTATAAATTTTTCGCATTTTCATGCATCAAGTGTTAATCATCCTTCCTCGATCGTGAACAACTACTCTCCTCAATAGTTGGGCTGTGTGTCGACGTCTAACTAACTCCACCATACCAATTCAATTTGCATAATATTCATAAGTAAACACTTGTATAATTGTATATATATCAGAGTTGTTACATGTGTTTACATTGTTTTACATCCCCAATAGTTACATACAAAATGCTACTGTGATATGTCTAGTTTAGATACAAAATAATCCAAGTGTGTATACCTTTAGCAATGGGATGCAGCGGATTAACAAAAGGGAAACGCCTCCAGTCACGCTCAATCTATACTCAACACTCTGTAGAGAGGGGGAAAATAAGGGGGTGAGCAAACCACACGCTCAGTAAGGCAATCATGCGAACAGGTAGATACTGCACTATCTACGTGATCGTGATGCCATGCTCAAAAGCATTTAATTCGTCATTTATCTCAAAACATGAGTGTATGATTGTGTTAATGGTATGTAAAGTATTCATGCTATTAAAATCTAGTGCACATTTCAACTCAAAGCATGGTATAAATCATCATGCATAATTCATAATAAAAGCATGGCATTACCCATCATGCATTTTCTCAAATAGCATGGCATTAACCATCATGCATTTTCACAATAAAGCATGGCATTAAACATCATGCATTTTCATAATAAAGTATGGCATTAAGCATCATGCATCCGTGCACTTTAAAAACTATTAACAAATCAATCCATCACTGGTCAGGTCTCAGCCCATCCCTCGGGCTTTCTTGACCCACAAATCATTTCAAACATGGATTTATTCTCAAAGCAATAGATATGTGAGATAGGCAGTTCAACAACAGGTAATAACCTCAAGGCCTATGTACATAACCTGTGATACCGGCTACACGGATCAGGTGTGCGGGATATCACCACTATCTGCTTCCACATGGGAGGTGGGTCAAATCCTACCCGTCGGTCCATAGCAGATCTCGTCCGAAGACGACACATCACAACTCAACACGGTATAATGTACTCCATGCTACATGCATGGTACAACGTACTCCGTGGACCCAATCAACACATCATATCACGCCACATCTCAAACGCACGTGTGAGCCTATTTAATCGGTACGACCTCTTGTCTACCCGAAGCTCCTAACACGGCTAATTAATCATGTCAAAACAATGCACATGTGAGCCTATTTAATCGATGTGACACCCAGTCTACTCGAAGCTCCAAACACGGTAACATGCAAGGTGGGCATCCAATGCGAGACAAACTCCAAGCACAATGCCAAAACAATTATGAAATCCATGTGAAAACTAGTGCCTCTAGCACCTATATGTATAAAACACGTCAAATCTCGTGCGAGTCATACTCTCGCACGCTTTCATACTCACGAAATCATGTAGGTGACTCAAAACTTTGCAAAGTATGGTTAACAAAACCAAAACACACTCATTTCTTTTGCGAATCATTTCAATGTCAGCCAACCTACCAATCATTTGCTAAAAACCAATAAAACATGATTTTCAAAGCAATATGCTTTTGTTTTCATGCACATTTTGTCAAACACCCAACTTTTTCCCTTCAATCACCCAACATCATTTCCTAATGTCTCATGCATTCTAGCAAAGCATTTAATGCGCCCAAGTTGCGCACAGATATCTTTAAGAGTTCACACAATTTCCTTACCTCGATTTACCTGGTGTGACTCCTTTCCTTTTAGCTTCTCATGCTCTTGGCTCAACTCGCCTCGGTGTATCCTCGAAAACTGCGATTCATTCATTCAATCAATTGAGTTAATGTTTTTAACCCATAATTGACCTCACTAGACAATATTATTCACTTATGCATTTTACAAATGCCTTAATCCACATTTTACCTCTTTTAGGTAAATCTCACTATTTATCCACTAACCACATCTTAAAATCATACCACAACACTATTAATAACTTCTACATATCTCATTCATCATTAATCTCCATACATTCCACATTCTCACTCTAGACCATTTCTAGGTCATAATCATTCCAATGCATTTTAGATAGTTTCTAACCATCCATACCCATGCCAAACAACTCCAAAATCAATTTTATAGACAATGTACCATAGTTGGAGTGTTAGAATCTTACCCAATTTGATTTCTCTTCTTGTTCCAAATAACAATACCCTTAGCTCCTTCAATACCAACAATGGGAAAATACCTTCCAACTATGTTGTTCTTCTCTTTGATAGGAACAACTTTGCCTCTAATGGTCTCTCTTCAAATCTTACTGAAAATGGCTGATTTTAGAGAGAGAAAGTTAAGTTTTTTGGTTGAAAGTGGAAGGTTAGTGTTTTTTCCCAAATTTTATGATTTTCAGCACTCCTTTTATAGAAATAGCTTAAGGAGATCGATCTGGTCCAAGAGGAGATCGATCTGGTCCCCTTAAATCCCTCTTTTTCACGGTATTTTAAGCATGAGATCGATCTGTCGAAGCATGAGATCGATCTGCTCCCAAACAGAGAGCTAAGGAGATCGATCTAGGTGCTTGAGGATCGATCTTTTCATTACAGAATGCTTAGGAGATCCATCTGGCTCCATTGGAGATCGATTTACTCTATTCCATTGCCTAAATAAGAGCATTCTGGCTTTTCCAGATCAATCTCTCATCCCATGAGATCGATCTACCCTTCATAGTTTCCAGATTTTCTACAGTTCTTCTGCAGTACTCAAACATCCTTAATTTGCTACCATGATCATTTCCTCATTCATTCATCTTTGAGGCTTGACAATGACATCCATACATACCTTATTCCTATTGAAACTCGTATGGAATCCTTGTATAACCAAAAGTATACGATATAAACCAAATGGAAGTGCACAACTTATGCAATTCTACTTCCATTTTACCACACTACTCATAATCCATTTTACTCACATTCTCCACATGTTTAAGTCCATTTCTTTACATTCATACATAATGTAACTTGTATGTACAATCACCACTCTCATTACAAGTGTGTACATTAACTAATGGACTTACATCACATATACTTCACTTATGAATTCATAGTACAACTCTATTTACATTTCTATGTACATATATACAATTATACATATACGGGGTCTCACATTAACTCCCTCTTAACTTAGGCTTTCGTTTAAAACATTTAAACATGTTTTCTACATTTAAACATGTTTTCTTAGAGTTAGCGTATTCTTTTCCCCCCTTTTGTCATATCAATGGCAATAAAGGTATAAAAGCAATTAACTTTCAAAAGATATGTCATTTCAAAATGGTAACTCATTATAACACATTTCAAAATGAACGATCATGTCATTTCACAAGTAAGCATTCAAGCAAATGATGGTTTAAACAACAAACAGTAAACATAAGTATCTAAACTATTCCTAACAATCATATCCTAAAGCTGAGGAGGAAAGCACTCCATGAGTTCCTCGACTCGAGTGCGAGTAACCTGCAGCTCATTGAACATAGCCTGCTGTGTGGCATGAAGGTTTGCAAATCCTTCATCCATCTTTCGGTTAAGCTCCATAATCATTCCCACAATCAATTCCAGCCCGTCGAATGATGATGTAGGTGCAGAGGGCTGAGCAGTCGATGAAGACGAAACCTCAGTAGGTTCAGCTGGTGGGGCAGTAGGCTCTGCCGATGGGTCTTCTTCCATGGCTGCCTCAGACTACTATTCTCGCTTCTTCCTCCATTCCCCTCGAAAATCCTTATAGTAACCCATGTGGTGAAGTGTGCCAATATTTAATACGCTCTTTAGGGAAGGCACTTCACCGGTCTCACAGGAACAATCAATCCCGAGTCGTTGAAGCAAGTACGCCAGCGGTTGTGGAAAAACTATTGTGGAGGCTTGGCCACGTACGATCTTCAGCCAGTCTTCATAAATGAAGTGGACCAGATTGGATTTTTGATTTTAGGAAGAGTGGAGGTGGTGAAGCCAAAATCGATCTAGTCTCCTGATCGTGGAGTGGCGGGTACCAAAAGGTCTAAGATTCCACGAGATAATAAGGTGGAGTAACCGCGGGTGCATCGGTAGGTCACTCGCCTTATCCCCGGGAAGGTCAAATTCTAAATGGACTTCTTCCTCTTCATCAGTCAACCCCTCATCTTTTATGTCAAATACTCGGGCTAGTATGGATGTGTCTATAGATAGTGTTTTAGACATGACAAACGTTTTAAACCCTAGTATTTTGCAGGTATCATCAGGGTCGTAGATGAGTTCAGCGTTAGAAAAGAAAGCCCTAAAAATGTTTGGAGGTACCGAGGTGTTAATTTTAAGAAATGGAAGCTAACCAAATGCTTCCATTTTTTATAGATACGGAAAGTCAATACGATTTAAGAAAGAAAAGTCAATTGTTAGCCAATGTTTAATTGGCATAGTGGAAAAATACTCTTCATATCGTTTTCTTTTTGCAGGTGTTTGAAAACACTTGTTAAAGGTAGTGACAGAAGAGGCAATTGGTGGTTGTGAGGAAGATGGCCTAGGTTCTCTGTTGGTCACTCTCTTAAGATGAGGCATGGTTGTATTACTAAGAGGTAACCTAGATACACACAAGGATTGTTCTAAAGACACCTAAGCACTAGTTTGAGGAGTTCTCTAAAACCTAGCCAATGAAACAGTGCTAAAATTGCCCTAATGAAGATTTCAGCACAAAAACAAGAAATTTTTAAAGAAAATTCAGCAATGTAGGTTACTAGAACACTAAATGATGAAAAGATTTGGAAAAAACCTTACCGAGATCGATCTGGCAGGGATAATCGAAGGTTGAGGCGCGACAGAGGGTTAGGGATTTGAAAATTTGGGTTTTTGAAATTTGGAGATTTTGAAGCAGTTTTTATAGTCCAGGGCTAAGGAGATCGATCTGTCGAGGTACCAGATCAATCTCATATTTCCAGAACCTTGAAGAGATCGATCTGCTGTTTCAAATGATCGATCTTCAGAATACAGAAGCTCAAGGAGATCGATCTGCCAAATGCATAGATCGATCTACTGTCTTACAAAAGCTTAAGGGGATCGATTTGCCAAATGCATAGATCGATCTGCTGTTTTACAGAGGCTTAAGGAGATCGATCTTCCAAATGCATAGATCGATCTGCTGTTTTACAGAGGCTTAAGGAGATCGATCTTATAGTAAAGAAGATCGATCTGCCTAGCTTAACCTTTCTGCTTTAGGCCAATTGGAGCATGAAGATCGATCTATAGTGATTGAAGATGGATCTCTCATACTTTTTGCCCAGAAAAAAAAAAGTTAAAAATCAGTTGAAAAACACTTTGAAATCAAGGTTTTGAAGGGGATAAATCTTAAGGAGCATTCATGAGTCCTAATTCACCTCTAAGAACACAAAATCTATCTCTATCAAGAGGTTTGGTGAAGATATCAGCTATTTGATGTAAAGTATCAATATACTCTAGAATTATATCTCCTTTTTGTACATGATCTCTAAGAAAATGATGCCTAATCTCAATATGCTTAGTTCTAGAGTGTTGAATAGGATTCTTAGATAGATTAATGGCACTGGTATTATGACATTTGATTGAGACTTGCTTCATGTCAATACCATAGTCTTTCATTTGTTGTTTAATCCACAACATTTGAGCACTACAACTACCTGCTGCTATATATACAGCCTCTGTTGTGGATTGTGCTACACTATTTTGTTTCTTAGAGAACCATGAGATTAATCTATTCCCTAAGAAATGACATGTACCTGAAGTGCTCTTTCTATCTATTTTACAGCCCCCAAAATCTGCATCAGAAAAAGCATGAAGAGCAAAGGTGGAGTCCTTAGGGTACCAAAGTCCTAGAGAGGGAGTGTCTTTAAGATATCTAAAGATCCTTTTAGTGGCTAATAAGTGAGACTCCTTAGGAGAGAATTGAAATCTAGCGCATAAGCATACACTAAACAAAATATCTGGTCTACTTGCAGGAAGATAGAGCAATGAACCATTCATAGACCTATATAGTTTAGTGTCTACATACTTACCACTTTCATCTTTATTAAGCTTGATGTTGGTGCCCATTGGAGTTGCTTGTGGTTTGCGGTTGTCCATTCCAAATCATTTGAGCAAATCCTTAGTATATTTTGCTTGATTGATGAAGGTTCCATCTTTAGTTTGCTTCACTTGAAGTCCCAAGAAGTAGGTGAGCTCTCACATCATGCTCATTTCAAATTCACCTTACATGAACTTAGCAAACTCTTGGCATAGAGATTCATTAGTTGATCCAAAAATAATGTCATCTACATACACTTGAACAACTAGTAAATTTTTATTTTTATTTTTGATAAACAAAGTAGTATCTACTTTTCCTCTTGAAAATATTTTTTCTATTAGGAACTTTGATAGTCTTTCATACCATGCTCTAGGAGCTTGTTTCAAACCATAAAGTGCTTTTGAGAGTTTGAATACATGTTCAGGAAATTCATGACTTTCAAAACCGGGAGGTTGCTCAACATAGACTTCTTCATTGATGAAGCCATTTAAAAATGCACTCTTTACATCCATTTGATATAATTTGAAATTCTTATAGCATGCAAAGGCAAGTAGCATTCTTATTGCTTCTAATCTAGCTACCGGTGCATAAGTTTCATCATAGTCTATTCCTTCTTCTTGCCTATAGCCTTGTGCAACTAGCCTAGCTTTGTTTCTTATGATCATACTATTTTCATCCATTTGTTCTTGAATATCCATTTAGTTCCAATTATAAAGTGATCACTAGGTCTAGAAACTAGTTTTCATACTTTGCTTCTCTCAAATTGATTTAATTCTTCTTGCATGGCTAAAAACCAATTATTATCATCTAAGGCTTCATTGACATTTTTAGGTTCAATTTGAGATACAAAGGCTATATATTGACACACATTCCTTAGAGAAGATCTAGTTCTAACTCCAAGAGTTGGATCTCCTACTATTTCACAATCTTTTACATATCCTAATTCTCTTGGTGCTCTAGACTCCCTTTCTAATAATTCTAGTTCATCTTCATCCTCTTTATTAATGTCAAGTTTCTCTAATAGATCATTCTGAGGTTTCTTTTAAGTTCTCATTAAATATTTCAATATCCTCATCATTGGTTGAACTTTTAGATAAATCATTTGACTCATCAAATATTACATGAATTGATTCTTCAACCATCAATGTTCTTTTGTTATATACTTTATATGCCTTTGAATTTAAAGAATAGCCTAAAAAGATTCTCTCATCACTCTTGGCATCAAATTTTCCTAAATTGTCTTTTCCATTATTTAAGACAAAGCATTTACAACTAAAGGGGTGAAAATAGCTAATATTAGGCTTCTTTCCCTTGTAAAGCTCATAAGGGGTTTTGTTAAAAATTGGTCTATCATAGCTTTATTAATGATATAGCAAGATGTATTTATAGCTTCAGCCAAAAAATATTTAGGTAAATTATTTTCACACAACATGGTTCTAGCCATTTCTTCCAATGTTCTATTTCTTCTCTCAACTACCCTATTTTGTTATGGTATCCTAGGGGCTAAAAAATTATGACTAATTCCTTGATCATTGCAATATTCATCAAATCCAATATTTTCAAACTCCTTGCCATGATCACTTCTAATACTAGTTATAGTGTAACCTTTTTCATTTTGAGTCACTTTTGTATAGGCAATGAATTTTTCTAAGGCTTCATTTTTTTTACTCTCAAAAAGAACACCCAAGTGAACCTAGTGTAATCATCTACAATTACAAACCCATAATGTTTCCCACCTAGGCTTGTTGTTCTAGTTGGTCCAAATAGATCTAGATGAAGTAATTGGAGAGGCCAAGTGGTTGATACACTATGTTTAGGTTTAAATGTTGTTCTTTTATGTTTTCCTTTAACACAAGCTTCACATATTTTGTCATAGTCAAAGGACAACTTAGGTAAACCTATAACAATGTCTTTTCTAGCTAGCTTAGATAACACATGCATGCTAGCATGACCTAGTCTTCTATGCCACAACCAAGATTCTTTTTCTTTATCTACCATAAGGCATACATTTTCATTCTTAAGTTCATTTAGATAAACAATGTATATGTTACCTAGCCTATGACCTTGAAAAAGAACTTTATTAGATTTAGGATCTATAACATGGAATTTCAAGCAATCAACAATTACTTTGTAACCTTTGTCACAAAGTTGACAAATACTTAGTAAATTATGTTTTAGACCCCTAACAAGCAACACCTTTTCTAATGAAAAGTAGTAATTACCTATTGAACCACTTCCTTCAACTTGGCCTTTGGAGTTGTCCCCAAATGTGACTTCTCCACCAACTTTTGATTTAAATGAGTTGAAGTGGCTTTTATCACCGGTCATGTGTCTTGAGCATCCACTGTCCAAGTACCAAGCTTCCTTTGTTTTAGCTTTGTGGCAATGCTCAATCACCTATAATCAAAATTTTAATTCATGTCTTAGGTACCCAAATTTTCTTGGATCCTTTGGAGTTAGTGAATACCATTCTTGATCCCTTTGGGATCCATTTTACTATAGTATTAATATCTTTTGAATTAACTACATCTTTTGGAACCCAAATTCTTTTCACAATTTTTTCCTCTAAATGTGGTCATCTTCACATTACAACTATATGGTGCATGCCCCTTTTTATTACAATATGAACAAATAGTTGAAGGTTTATGCATGCTCTTTCTAGCTATGAAACTTTTGAGGTGAGTCTCTCTACTTTTTCCATTATATCCTAATCCATTCTTATCAAAGAAGGCTCTTTGAGTTTCTAGCATGTTATCTAATTTTTGTTGACCCATGTAAAATCTAGTAAAAGAATTATGTAAGTTACTATTTTTTTCTTTTAGGTCACAAATTTCTAGATTTGTTTTTTCTAGTTTCTTTTCACATTCTATCTTATCCTTTAATAGTATCTCATTTTCCTTCCTTAATTTAGAAATTAATTTTTTGTACTTCATACTCATGCATTCATATTCTAATGCAAGATCATCAAATGCATCTTGCAGTTCATCAAAGGAATAGTCATTGAGATCTGAAGTTACCTTTTCATCTTTAATTGCCATGAAACAAAGATTGGCAGTATCCTCATTCGAATCATCATCGGAGCTATCACTGTCGCTCCATGTTGCCATCATTGCTTTCTTTTTGTGAAACCTATCATTTGATCTTTTAAGAAGAGGGCAGTTAAATTTAATATGTCCAAGTTTTTTACATTCATAACATACGATAGTATCTTTTCTACTTAACTCTTCTTAATCTTTCTTATGGTTTCTCCTACCACTACCACTTGCTCTCATTCTCATGAATTTGTTAAATCTTTTGGCAAACATTGCCATTTCAAGATCTTCTTCACTACCACTCTCATTTTTATTCTCCTCTTGAGTAGTAGATTTCAGAGTTACTCCCACTTCCTTGGGTGGCTCTTCATTTCTTCTTAACTTCATTTCATAAGTGAGTAGTGATCCTATTAATTCATCTAGTGACAATGTGTGGGGATCTTTAGACTCCTCAATTGCAGTTAGTTTAGCTTCCCATGATTTTGGTAGGCTATTCAATATTTTCTTAACCATTTCTATATTTGAATAAATTTTTCCTAAGGATTTTAACTCATTTATTACATCAGTGAATCTAGTGAACATGTCACTAATCGACTCTCCTTCTTTCATCCTAAATAACTCATAATCATGTGTGAGCATTCCTACCTTAGTCTCCTTTACTTGAGTTGTGCCTTCATGAGTTATTGCCAATTTGTCCCATATTTGTTTGGCATTGTCACAACCGGAGACTCTATTGTATTCATTTGGCCCTAAAGCACAAAATAGGGTGTGCATGGCCTTAGCATTTAGCTGAGCACATTTTACATCATTTGAATCCCACTCATCTTCTTCTTTATGGATATCTCTTCCCTCTATTCTTTTAGTTGGGATTTGAGGTCCTTTAGTTATAATCCTCCATACCTCATAATCATTTGCTTGAATGAAAAGCATCATCCTAGTTTTCCAATAAGCATAATGTTCACCATTGAACATAGGAAGCCTAACTGTAGAATGCCCATCTCCTACTAGGTTGGTTGCTACATTGTTGTGAGCTATTAGATCGTTTTTAACTCTTAGGAAGTTATTCCTCTATGATCAAAGAGTCCTTGCTCTGATACCAATTGTTGGCTCTACCGAGAGGGGGGTGAATCGATTTTCTAAGGTTAATGGCTAATTTAGACTTAATTAGAACTAATTGCAAATAACGAATAATCAAAATAATGTAATGCAATAAATTGAAAGAAGATAAGGGAAGGAAATAGCAAACTCAGTAGTTTATAGAGGTTCGGCCAATCTCTTACCTACGTCCTCTCTTCTTGACCTCCTTGTCAAGAGCTTTCTTTCACTCTATCAATGGATGTTACACACTCCCTTTTACAGGTTAAGGAATAACCTCTCTACCCTTTTTACACATAGAAATATTCACCCTTTACAAAGTTGACTCACAGAGGAACTCTCCTCTTCTCTCTTAATTTTAGGATGAATACAAAGTAAAGATTTCTTTTGAGGGTAGGATAAAAGTAGCTTTTACACAAAGAGATTTACAACAATATCAATAAATGATGTTTGAAGACAAAGAGAATGTTTGAATGAAATTCTTGAGAATATACAGAATTTACAGCAATGGTGTCTCTCTTTCCAGTGTCTTCAATACTTGATTTTTATACAGCAGGATTGGTAGTTGGAGCATTTAATGATGTTTTTTGTCACGACACAAACTACCCAAAAATCAGAGTTAATTTTTCGCGTTTTTATTATTTTCTTACTTAAATTCTCACCTGTCCTCGAATCGTGACCAACACTCCACTTAATAATTGGGTTGTGCGTCAATGCCAGTCCCACCATACCATTACCATCTAACTTATTTATTATCCAGTCATTTATATTTGTTTACAATATTTATACATCCCCTAAAGTTACTTACAAACATGTTACTGTGCTATGCTTATGTAGATACAATATGTACAAGTGTATATACCTTATGTTGATGGGCAGCAGCGGATATCCAGAATGCAGTACTGAGTCGTCGCAACTTCAACTGGAGATCATCTGTGGGAGAAAATGAAAGGGGTGAGCACATCAAGCTCAGTAAGGTAATCCTACGAACAAGTAGGTAACCATACTACCTACATGAACGTAGTGCCATGCATAAACCACCCTTTCTCCACACATTTTAAAACAATGCTATGCATTATGATGATATGTAAAACACATTTGCACGGAAAATCAACATGCAATTATTATAAATTATTTCTTTCTCAATTAAGATTTTCACAATAAAGTCAGGATTCGACCCCTCCTGCGGGTGATCCTGACTCACACAAAATCATGAAAACGTTTACATCACACGTGGGTTTTGAAAAGCATGGAAATACCATCATGCAATTTAGTTTTAAAACCCAGTTTAAATCATCATAAAAATCATCAACATGCGAGACTAGGCAACGTCTGTATATAGGCAAATAACTAGGACTATGGCCACATTTGTCCTCGTGAGTTCCTCAGCTACACGGATCCTAGTGTGCGGGTTCTCACCATGATCGGGAACCGCCCGGGAGGTGGGTCAGTCCATCCCGTCAGTCTTATCCGATCCCCGGCATCCGAAGATGCTGCATCCGGAGATGCCGTATCCGAAGATACCACACAGTACATCGTACTCCATGCTACTTGCACGGTACATCGTACTCCGTGAACCCATATAATATCTCTAGGTACTCCAGCCCAATTGGCCTGCTTCCCACAGAGGTTTTGTTTCTCAATACTCATGCCATGTCTCAAAACGCACGTGCGAGCCTATTTAATCGGTGACACACAGTCTACCCGATGCTCCAAGCACGGCTCATCGCATGTTCTCATAAAATCAGTGCGAGCAATGCTCAGCACTCTCATCAAATCACATAAATCTAGTGCGAGCTAAGCTCTAGCACTCTGTATGCAAATCGTATAAAAATCTGGTGCGAGCGAAGCTCTAACACCCTGTCTCAAAATCATATAAAAATATGGTGCGAGTTAGACTCTAGCACCCTGTCACGAAAATCATATATATATGTATACAAATCTGGTGCGGGTTGGACTCCAGCACCTATGCATGTAAAACTCTAGTGCGAGCTCTCGCTCTAGCACTAATGCATGCATCACACAAATCAAACATCGTGCGAGCTAAGCTCTAGCACGTCACATGTAAATAAAAACACGTAGGCGGCTCTGTTTCCTCAAAACAGTTTTCAAAACAATTTCACGTTGAAAGTATGCAATGCTGTGCATTTTCTTTCAAGGTGAGCCAGCCTACTCATGCATGCATCAAAACACCTCCAGAATGAGCAGAAACCTTTTGTTCTTGCTCCTCCCAATTTTTCCTAAATTTTTAGATTTTACCCTTAACAAGGGTATTTTAGTAATTTGCCCATTCGGGGCACTAAAATTATTATTCGACCTCTAGACCCTTCAGATAAATTTTAAAGGACTGCATATGAATTTAAAATTGCGTAAAGTTACCTCTAGCAGTCCGCAGAATTCCCTTACCTTATTTTCCTGTCGAGTCTGACCTTTTCTTTTCCAATGTTGTCTCGTCGCGCAGTCCGATATGCTCCCAATCCAATGCCCGGAACTGCGTATTAATATTCCTCAGGTCAGATAACATACAATTTAATTGTATTTAACACTTTCTGGGCTTAATTTAAATCATTGGGCCCGTTTACCCCTATTGGGCCCGATTGCACCTTAATGGGCCTTAATCAGCCTTAAGCCCGTTTTTCACTTAATTCTCACTTTATCGAGGCCTATTGGGCTCACTGGGCCCACCAATAATTTATCGGGCCTCGTTCTAATTCTTGAATAGCTAAATCGATTATTTACGACAATTAATCTAAATTTCCATAAATTAATTCAATTTATGCGTAAATTAAATCAATATCACGCATAACGAGGCAATTGTCGTAAATTGGGGTCACTTACCCGAGATTCCATGCTAGTCCGTAAATCGAGGCTGTCTCGAGCCCTCGGTGGATGCCAATCGTCGAGCTACACAATTAATTACATTTTCGGGTAAACTTTTCGGTCGAAATTAAATTAAATAAAATGTTCCAAATTTAAATCGGGTCAATTTGACCGCTTACCGACTTACCCGAAGCTCGATTGCATCATAGGAATTTTCCCCAATTTTTTTCTCTTTTTCCTTTTCCCTTTTTCTCCCTTTTTTCTCCTCTTTTTGGCTGAACCGGTTCAGTCCGGTTCGGACCGGTTCAGACCGCCGGTTCACCCCGGTTTGGCCGGTTCACCGCCGGTTCGCCACCTTGCCGGCCGGTTCTCCGCCGGCTTCCACCGCCAATCGCTCCGCTGGGTCGTCCGCAGTCCGAATCTACCCTCAGTTTCACCCAAGTCCGCCGGAACACCGCCGGTTCGGCCTCTTCTCCTCGGCGTCGGAAACCCATTTTCTATTTTGGTCATCGCCGGCGATTCCGACCGTCTCGCCGGCTGCTACCGGTCTCAAAAGCACCGCCGTCGCCTGGGCTCTCCAAATCGGGCCTCGGCTCCGCCTGAATCGCCGCCGTTCGCCGCCGGTGGCCAACTCTTTTCCCGCGGCTTCTCTTCCGTTTTCCGACGTCCTCCGGCCTCCAAACGGCGCGTCTCCGGTGGCTGAAGGTTCACCTGGCGTCGGGCTTCCTTCGCCGGCCCTCGCCTGGGTCCCTGGCCGCCGGACGGCTCGCCGGTGATCCTCGGTTTGGGCAGTCGGGTTTCGGGTCTCTCATTTCGCGATTTCGTCTCTCTTTTTTTTTTTTTTTGAATCATCATTATTATTTAACAATTTATTTTATTCATTAAAATACACTAAAAATACCCAAATATCCCTTAAAATTATTATTTTATTCTAAATTAATTAATTTAATTTTATTTAATTTATTTATTATATTTTAACCTCTTTTTCGGGTATAATTTCCCCGTATTTTTGGGATATTGTCCCGAGTGACTTTTCGATATATTTTTCGATTATTTTCGGGATTATTTTTTCGAACTAAAAATTCTGATTAATCCCGATTAATTTTCATAAATTAATATCTTGATCAATTTAATCCGAAATAATTTTATTTTACTTTTATTGACCAAGATTTCTTAAGTCCATATTTTTAATTAATTTTTTTCATCGAATTTACTCCGGCTTTCGGTCTTTTGACCGTTTTGCCTCACACGTGCTCGGGATTAAGTTAACCCAACTTCCTTCATACTTCCTCCATCTTTTCTTATTTAATTTTCGTATTTTAATTAAATTCGGGTCTTACAACTCCCGTTGAGGATTTTACAGAAAGTGCCGTTGGAAACCTCCAGTAGAGTGCTAGATCGATCTCCCATTTTGACCAGATCGATCTGTTAGTTTAATTTCCTGTGATTACAAAGCAACTTAAAGCATAGAGATCGATCTCATATTTGTAGAGATCGATCTTACAATTTGAAAATGTTAGTGAAGATCGATATGTCGAACCAACAGATCGATCTTTCAATCTCTCTGTTTGAGACCAGATCGATCTCCAGATCGATCTAGCAAGTATTCTCGTAGAGAGGAGATCGATCTCTAAACACCCTAGATCGATCTTTTTAACTCTCTGACTTTGAGGAGATCGATCTCTTCCTATACCAGATCGATCTCATAAGCTCTCTGTTTGAGCATAGATCTATCTACAGATCGATCTACTGCCTTTACCCTTTGTTTTAGAGGAGATCGATCTCTTCTTAGACCAGATCCATCTCATAGACATTCTGTAATGAACATATCGATCTTATAACCCTTACAGATCGATCTCTGCTTCTTCAACACCTTGTTTAGTTTCTTTGAGATTTCAATCTTTTAGCAGATCGATCTCATATTCTCATGAGATCGATCTCTCATACTAGAAAACCCAGGAGATCGATCTCTCATCTCACCAGATTGATCTCTCATCCTTAAATACTTAGTTTCTGGTACTGATAACCTCTAAACATGTTTTAAATCATTTTTATATTATTGAATTTACTTGTTTTGTCATTTCAAAATATATTAACTCAACAATTATGTACTCTCATGTTTTACATGATTTTAGAGAATGATGTTTTATTGAGTCATGCTACATTTTTTTATCGAGTTTTCAACTACAAAACAAATGACTGTACTGTGCAAATCATTAATTGTAAAGAGTCCCTTACCTCCTTACTGAGCGATTTAGAAGCTCACCCCGTTTTATCTTCTCCCTCAGATTTCTTCAAGTGAAGAGAATTTTCTTGCGGCGTACGGAATAGTGGCTAGTGGAGGACTTGAGCTCTAGGCTACATATATTGTGTTGAGGTATAATTTACATTTCATGTACCCAGACTTATGTTGTATTTACAGACACTTGATGTACAATGATGTATTGGATGTATTAGGATTAATTAACATTGGATTGAGTAATGTATATTGTATGAAATATAATTATGAGATGATGAGATCTTGAGGTATGATATATATGATGACGTATGACACTGCACAGAAATGCACCCTTAATTGTGAATGGATGTGAAAAACTTTTAAATTTGCCCTGTTTTTCACGCTTCCGGGGCGTCACACTCTCTCTATCTCTGTCTGAGTCCCTCTATGCCATGACCTCCCCTCTCATGACCTATCAAAATCACCAAATTTTTTTCGCATTTTACTTACCTCTCCTTCTATCATCACTCAACACCAAACCGTTGGGCTGTGATTCAATATTAGTCACCTCAATTATATTCATTTCACACATACATACATGTCAATACAGATATTCTATTGACTCTCAGTATTCTTTTCTTAAAAGTAAACTCATATACTTTAAATACAATTATACATCCCCGACCGTACATAAATTTACATAACTGTGCTTTTACATTCTTCAGTACAAAATGTTTCAAATGTGTATACCTCTCGCAAAATGGATATACAGCGGATCAAAGAATACCAGTCGTCAGTCGTGCTCGACTACTGTGAATGCTCTGTAGAGAGGGGAAATAAAAAAGGGGTGAGCTCACAGCACAATAAGGAAATCAGGCAAGCAAGCAAGTAGATAACCACACTATCTACAAAATCCAATGCTCATGCCTTGAAATCATTTCCTTATCGACTTATATCTAAAGCATGCATCTTGCTTGAAAATTTTATGCAATATATACATATAGATACAAATCATCAGTTATAAAAGTGAAAACATGCTAGTTTAACAACCTCAGCTATTTCATTTCTCATATAATTTCATAAAAATCACATTTTGTCATGTCATTCAATTAAATCAAAAAATATGGCATAACATCATGCTTAAAAACATGAAAATCTGGGCCTCACCCATCCCTCAGGTTACCCTTTATCACACACAAATTCACATGTTCAGATTATAAAGTCATGCGATAGTTCATTCAAGAAAACTCAATTTGCATGAAAAGAGATAGGCGACTATATGTTCCGAGATTATGATCATAACTCATTTTCCATGATCTCAGGCTATACAGTACTCGGTGTGCGGGGTCTCACATTTGCTGTAACGAAAGGTGGGTCCAATCCTCAACCGTCAACTCATAACTCAATCACATCGTGTACTCACGGTACATCGTACTCCATGTGACATACACGGTATAAAGTACTCCATGGACTCAATCTCAAGGTCGGGATGCTTGCCATAAGTCTTAGTCCTCATACCTTGGATATACCTCATAGCCGGGATGCTTGCCATAAGTCTTAGTCCTCATACTATGGATAATAATTTTCGATAGCCATCGGCCATATCTCAAAATATGCATATGTGACCATAAAATCAATGCGACACACGGTCAGCACAAGCTCCCAACACGACTGTTTCATGTTTTTTTTTCAAAATTTGGAACGTGCGAGTAAACTCCCAGCATGACCATAACACAAGTGATATAAATCTAGTGCAAGCAATGCTCCCAACACTATGTCATGTAAAAATTGAGTATGAGCAATGCTCTCAATACTCTACAATGCATCAATCACTAAAAACTGAGTACGAGCAATGCTCGCAATACTCTATCATGTAAAACTGAGTATGAGCAATGCTCACAATACTCCATAATGCATCAATCACTAAAACTGAGTACGAGCAATGCTCCCAGTACTCTATCATGCATAAATCGCATTTAAAATTTAGAACAAGAATATACTCAAGTACTATGTGATGCATATCTCATAATATATAGTGCGAGTATTCTCTAGCACTAATGGTTTACACACAACCCCGATAGATGGCTTATTTAAATTGAATTTCACCCAATCAAATCAAATAGACACTCAAATATGCTATTTTCGTATATATGAAAACATTAGCCATTCTATCCATACACATTCAAAACATATTAATTTTAATCACCCACATGCTTCCTAAGCTTTTCAACTTATCGGATCCTATCGAACATTTCTATACATGGAATTTCATATAGCATATAGTTATCCAAATTATATTCGAAATACGTATAGCTATCTCTAGCTACTCACGAAATTCCCTTACCTCGAATCACATCGCGTGACTTCACTTCCTCGGTGCTGCTAATCCTCGCAGTCCGATCAGCTTCTAATATCAACTTCGAAGCTGTTAATAATTATCTACATCAATATACCTTAATATACTTGTTTTCACTTGCACGACTCTAAATCAATGCATTTATCTCTTCATTTTCTCCTATTATGGTGTTATACCACATATCTCATATACTTATCTTCATTTCTCTTCTATTCTAATTTATGTATTTCATAAAACTATCTTACAATCTTCCATACAAACTTATTCATTTAATCCATGTTTATCAACTTCCTAATCACTTTCTCAATTTCATACCAATATCTAGGTCATGGATATTTTTCATGATCCTTTTGTTTGCAACAATTTATACATACACCAATCAACTCACCAAAGACACATAGATTAACATATATGAACTTGGTGTATTGAATCTTACCTAGCTTGAACTTTTCCTCTTTTTCACCAAAATTGGCAAAATCCACATTGCTCCTTCAATCTTTGAATCCAACTTCTTGTTTCCAAGTATGTTGTTCTCCTCATTACTAAGAACAACTTTGCTAAAATGAATTTCACTCAAAACTACTTAAAAGATGAAGTTTTCTAGAGTAGAAAAATTAGGTTTAACTTTGTTTCTTGAAGGGTTTTGGTGTTTCTCGGGAAGACAGAGGTTGCAGAGCCTTGTATTTATAGAATTGTTCTAGGGGATCGATCTATCCTGTCTTTTTCTCTTCTGAAATCGACCTTTTGAGCTTAGGGGATCGATCTGCTCTTAAGCATGAGATCGATTTGCTTTACACAAAACCTTAAGGAGATTGATCTGGCATTGCTATGAGATTGATTTGTTCTACCCAGAACCTATTTAAGATCGATCTACATTGAATGAGAGATCAATCTGCTCCTCTTCTGAAGTAGTTCTGCTGCAATTTCTTCCCAAAATTCATTGTTACATTCATTTTCGATTTACTTAACTACCCGTTTTACATTTCATACAAATTGACAACTTAAAAACATTCATTCCTTATGATTTATATCAATTGTGACTTGTCCATACATCACAAAATCATAAAAAGTACATATTAAATTATAGACTTTACACTCTATCACTCCCCGGTGCTATAAAGTACAATTATTTTGGTTTCAAATACCCATTTCAATTTACTCACAATAAATTGTTGCATGTTATTTTTGAATTAATTTAATCATTAGAACTACAATTTTTTTCGAGGTTTGAAGTGCCATGATTTTGATTTTGCGCGTAATGGAGGGATTTGAGGGTTTTGTTTTGATGGAACTATTGGGTCAAACCTAAATAATTGACTGCATTTATCAATATTTCGGTGATTATTTCAATGCTTTACTCAATGACCCAAAATTTGTATTTGGTGTAAAAAAGCAAGCTCGCTAACAAAACTTCTTTCCTTTCCAATTCTTTATCAAGAGAAAAAATTTCTTCTATCAAATCATTATTCGAGAGATCTAGGACTTGATCTTCTAAAAGTTTGAATTTCTTGCTTTACTTATGATAAGCCATTTTCACATTGACCAATGTAGTGAATTTTTACTAAAGTATTTTCAACTGAGTGAAGATCTGGTCTTTCCTATGGATGAGAACATAATGCATAGCCAAAGTCTAAAGTTTTGTGGATGAAATCTCCAAAATGGCACTAATACAAAACAAATAACAAAAACTCTTTATCTATAAACTTATAGCAAATATCTTCAAATGATGACCTTGAGTTGAAATAGCAAAAAACACCTTTTGCCTTTTAGATGAGACATCAAAATTAAAACCTTAATTTTGTCCTCTCGATTTGTATTTGCATTTGCTGGAAACACCCTTCAAGCAAAGATATTGAGTCAGTTATTTCAACTAAAGTACAGTGATGAGCCTCAGACACTGTCTTTCCTTACATTGTTGTCCATGTTAAGTAGGATTCTCATTTTATTGAACTCTTGGGTTTTGGTTGCTGTAGTTTTTGGAATTCTCCCCAAATAGTTAGATCTATAAAACAAAAAAAAAATGTTATTATAAATAGTATATGTGCTTATTTATGGAGTGTTGAAATCATATTTAGTGATGTTTATTTATTATGTCCAATTTACTGTAAAATTTTATGCATTCGATTAGTTAGCTTACCTGATATAACCAAAAGTAGAATCATCCATCCAATGTTCCAACTGGCTCTCCTCTCACCTCTTTTACTAATATAACTAAAACTATTATTTGAAATTACCTATATATGTGCAAATAGAATATTGGATTCATTCTTTGAATGAGAATAAATTAAGTTTACTAATATAATTAAAACTAATAATTAGTTAGTAGTATTTTACCCTAGTTTTTATTTTGTCTCAATTTCCATGTGCAAACAACATTTGCTTTGAATTTTTTATCTATTATTTGAAATTACCCAAATGAGCAAATAGAATATTGTTTTCATTCTTTGAAGGAGAATAAGTTAAGTTTGCATATGTGGCTTTCAGTGTTCATTTTTTATGGTTTTGATTTATATTTGCAGATCATCTGTTTGACCGGATTTTTGTTATATGAACAGCTTGATACCTCTGATTTATTTTTTAATAATTTAAATTTATACTTTTTTGTCTCTTTTGGTTCTGAAGATATTGATATGTTTTTTTAAGAAAAAGATATTAAATTATTTTTAAAAATAAATAGATCTGTTTTACTTTCAAAGGGCTTATTATAATGTCAAGGTTGATGTTAATATATATAAATATATATATATATATATATATATATATATATATATTATAATCTTTAATATCTTTAAGACTGCAAATAGCAAAACAAAAGGCTATATTTTACCTTGATAGATTTTTCATTAATCCCTATGTAGTCAAGATGTCAAATTATATTTTTGATAGCTAATGTATTCATTATCGTGATAGTTCACTTTTATTCTAATGTCTTACGATTGAATTTGTTGATGTTATCCTTTTATTGGTCTCTGTTAAGTAATAATGTAGTCCTAAATATTGACATAATTTTTTTTCTAAATTTATTTATCAAGGATAGTTATTTAAAATTTAGGGCATTTGATCGTTTCAGTTGTGTTTCTTTTATAAAAAAAATCATTGTTTATTGGTTTTTGATCTAATTAGTTTACCAATGTTCTCATTTTTCTTAAGTTTTTGGTACAAGGTTATCTATTCTCGAGCTATTTCTACGCGTTTCCATTTTGGTGGACGAGGAAAGTGAGAACTTGAAAAAGTCAAGATCTTGGGAGATTTAGAGGAGTCTTAAAAGCATTTTTCTATGGTATGCAATTTTTTTCCCTTATACACTTATGCTGTAACAATCTGCTTAAATAGGATATGAACATAGTTTACATGTTTCGTATGAATGATTGATTTTTATTTCTCACTAAGATAAAAAATTTATACATAAGCTAATATTTAGGGAGCATTCTGACTAAGCTAATGAGAGGGCTCATATATATATATATATATATATATATATATATATATATATATATAAAAGCAATACATAAGCTAATATTTAAGGTGCATTTTGACTAAGCTTGAGATAATTTAATGAAAGGGCTCATTCCATGATGGAAGAATCGAGCTATTACCATGAAGATTGAAATAAGATTATACATTTCATTCTCTTAGAGCATGTTAAATAAAAATTGAAAGTCATAATTTAATTCTTGATTCTTGTTTCAAAACTTTTTTATGAAATTTAATTATTTTGATGTGAAATAGGAAAATGTAGCCAAAATAGCATACAACTTCGCAGATATAGATGTTTTGATACGAAGTGATATTGAGATAGCAAGTGATTTAATTGCTTTGTTGATGGAATTTCGTAGGCACATCGAATGCGTGACCTGAATCAATAATTGAAGACAACATGTCATAGATTCTGATCATTTTTTATTGTTCTATTTTAATTTGTTATATTTATTATCATCAATAAATTTTTGCAACTTTTTATTCTTGTAGGATGCTATTAAGCTAGCAAGAAACAACTGGAAATGGTATTGAGAAACTAGATGCATCCATAGCTCGCAAGGGTCATCTAAGGTAAATGATCTTACAATATTCACAAAGAAAGTGGACCACAAAATAGTTGATTTTTGTGCTATTTACATAATTGGTCTTACAATACCATTTGCTTTTATGTTTCCCAATTTAAATGTAAATAAGTAATCCATGCCATGGTTTTGAATTGGCAAAGGAAGATTTGAATTGGTTTTAAATTCATGAATAGAAAGCCAAATTACTTCAACTATCTTTATAAATATTATCATCTAAATTTCACGCTGAGCACTTTTTTTTTTTTTTTTTTAATTTACTTTTGTTCATTCTTTTCCTTTTCTTGTCCTTCATCATCTATGAATCTAGCACTTTCGATGTTAACGGAGATTATAGTGATATCTCTATATTTCTTCATGAAATCCATAGAAATGATGAGTTTTGCTTCATAATATTAGTAGGAAGATATAAAAAAAAGCTTATCTCATATTGTGTTATTTATCCTGAGAATGCACAGCATTTTCTTTATTTGTCATGTATTCATTTTGAACTATAATTAATACCTATCGCTTTACCTAACTTTGCAATCATCGAATTCCAAATAGACATGTGAACCTAATCTGAAGCATGTATTTGCATAAAAAATGAAAGATCATCATTACTATTATTTTTATAAGAAAAACAAGCTTCACAAGCTTAATGTTTCCCATCAAAATTTCATGTTCTCTATGTTCTGCTCATCCATTTTCATTATTTTACATAGCATTGCAACAGAAATAATTACAGGTTATGAGAATATTAGACAGATATGGAGAAAATGCTAAAAAATTATATGCATATCTAACAATTCTTCATTTCAAAAATCTCATCCCAGGAACTTTTCAAGTTTAAATCATGCATGAAAATGAGAGCTTTTGCAAAAGAGCATGCTCTGTGTTATGGAGACTGAGTCATTTTCAAATATAATGAAAGCTTCACATTTATGCTTTTTTCCCTATACCATGACAGTTGCTTTGTTGACCATTGAAAAAATTAAACATAGAGAAGGTAATTGCTTAGGAATCACTCATTATGTACAAATCATCAAATTTCCTTCTTTCTGCTCATACTTTTATCATTGCTTTATTTCCGCTCTCTTACGACTATATTCTATATTCAATTACTTTCTGTCAAACTAGCTCAAGCCACTGAGATTATCGAAAAGTCATCAACATTGATGACATTTGCTCTTTAGAAAATAACGTTCTTGAATATGATGGAGGAGATTACTTCATTAATTTCCACAAGAAATCAACATCTTCTGTAGATACCAATCCTCCATTCTTTAAATGCAGAATGACAAAGACAAACGTTGAAACATCTTATATTTTGGTAATGTTCTCAAACAATTGAACCACTTATTCTTCATAACAACCATAACATTACATTACTTCTTTGCAACGTGTTTCCACAATTTTCACAAATAATGCATGCTGAAGCATTGAATTCATTTCATATTCTGCCAGATGATACTTAAGCATAGCAAGTTAGATATATTTATGTTAGTCACATCTAATTATTTTCTGATGGGTGAAATTGTAACTAACAATTGCATAAGAACAGGTAACCATCAATTATATCGAAATCACAATTTATCATAGTAGATTTGAGAGATTTAAAACCATGTGATATTTTATGTTATTGTGTTAAAAGGTGTCTATGTTTACTTTCAATCTCTTATTAAGAATGACTTGGAAATGCATTTAATTTTAAACATTTTTTTCTTTCGTTTTTCTTTTTTTTGACAATTTTAATTTCTTCATGTATGCATCATTTTGATCATTTCATAGATGCAATGATGGGTATTTTCTAGTTGCATATTAATTCTCAAAATTTCAAAAATCACTTATTGATTTTCAAACTTTTAAACTTGGCTCGTTTTGATATTTTTGTTTAGAATTCAATATTTAAGACGTTGAATGCCATTTGGTCCCATGTGTTCAGACACATGGCGCGGCATGACATCGTGATGTGTAATTTTTATTAAAAAATTATTTTAAATGAAATAAATAGCAAGAATAGTATCTGAACTTTTAGCAATAATTTATATTAGTCTCTAGGCTCTCGACAGCCACTTATTGGTCTCCAAACTTTTAAACCAACCCTATTTTAGGAAGATTTTAACACGTGATGCCATATGAAAAAATGTCGTGTAATTTTAGTCAAAAATTAGTTTTAAATATAATTTTTCTTGTAAATAAACAGTTTCAAAAAGGGAAGTCCTAAATCCTTGGAGCAACCTTGATATGTAAGGCATAATGGTACTGAATCATATTATTGGGCGATTTCAATGGAAAAATAATAAATTTAATAGAATTATAGAATCATAAAATTAGAGATGAATGGAATAGTTTTAGAGATTAATTGCACAAATTTCAAAAAATTATTGTCAAACCATGATTTTAAAAACCTTAAGGGCCATAATAAAATTAATTTATATGGTAGATTTAAAATTATTAAAACTTGAATTATGGAGAAATATTTAGAGTATATTCTCGTCATCTACCTTAATCGAATTATGCTTAAACTCTAGAAGCCATGTTTAACCCGTTTGGATCATTTGTCAAGTTTCTTCAAAATTCTATACATTTTTTCAATAAAATATCATACGTTTAAGGGTTGATTTATAAAAAAAATCAAGGTATTAATTTGAAGCAAAATGATGTGTAATTAGAGAAATCCAAACAACAAAATTTTGTTTGCAAATCAGGAATAAAATTTTCATTTTTTTTAGCTTTGCCTTAGTTTTTATCCAAAAAAATTTCTAGATAAAGTTTCAAGTTCCAATTTTAGAAATTTTCGGGACAAAATTTTAAATTTCAGGTCACAAAATATTTTTATATTGACTTTTTAAATCGAAATCCCCAATATCATAATTTTCAGATTTTTTTTTTGTTAAAAGGCATAATAGAATCCGATAGACATTTGCTTATTACCACTATCATAAAATTAGAATATGAACAGTATTTTGCGTAGAATTTAATATATCATCGATAGAATACAATGAAAATATATAAAAAAAATTGTGTTTATATGAAAGCATATTTGGACATGTGATGTTAGATGGTACTTAACATCTTAAATGACGGAAATATTCCAACGAAAAACAAAAAAAAGAGTTGGGTTTAGAAGATTGGCAACTAGTAAGTGATTTTGGAAGTTTGGAGACTGTTATAAAATATTTTAAAAAGTTTAAGGACCGTATTTTCTATTTAATCTATTTAAAATTAATTTTTAATGGTAAAAGGATAAAAAAAGCATTCAAAAAAATAATTTAGCGAATTCTTATATTTTTTTACAATTAATTTAATATTTATATTTTAATTTTCACTCAAATAAGCTATTTTTATAATGAAAATCGTTATTTTTTTATCATTTGTAACGAAAATCATGTACAAATATAAAAATTTTCATCCTTAAAAAAATTAATTGAGTGAATATTAAAATGTAATAATTTATTTGATTGAAAAAATATAAACTATATTTTTCAAATTTTTTTTTTACCTTTTAATAATTTTAATTTAAAGTATACTTTATCGAGCTGTCCAATATTAAATGTTTGAACACGTGACATTACATGATACTTAACGTTTCAGTTAATGAAAATGTGATGAAAGGATTACAATGAATCCATTTAAAATTCTGGAAACCTTTAGAATTTGAAAATCAATATAAAATATCTTTGGAAGTTGAAGAACCATTTTTGGTCCAGACATTTTGAAGCTAGAAATTGGAATTGATTGGAATGCGGAGGATTGTGTTTCTCTTCTTCCTCTTGTTGTGGATTGGGCCAGAGATCCACAATGAGGCTCACTTACGAATCCCAATTCTCAAGCCGGACCCAAGCTGTGCGAATCAAAGCAATGGAAAGTCGGTAAGCATTCCAACAACTGTAACGTCCATTATATCACGGCGGTCAACCAACTGACCGACCAACCAATGTCAATCCGACGACACGAACAACAACCTATTCTGTCTATATCAGTCCCCTCACATACCCCTATGCTGTCAAACACTACACTCTAAACCCCGTCTTTGGATTATTATTTCTCATTTCTCAGAAAACCCAAAAACTCAACAATGGCTACTCTTCGTCTTGCTGTTATACTCAAAAAGCCAGCAAACGACGCCGAATTGCTCCTCCTTAAGCAAACTCCACCGCCTAAATTCGGTGAAGATCAGTACGATTGTTACGTGGATTCTGAGCTCTGGGACCTCCCTTCCACGTTTCTCAACCTTCAAGATAACCACTCCCTATCTGGGATCTTTATCCAAGACGTCCAGTCCATCTGTCAGAACATTGATTTGACTAAATTTGATGTCGCGTCTGGTCTTAATCGGGTATTTTTTTTTTCATTTTAAATAAATAATATCATTTTTCAAATTTCGATGTTCTAATGGTGGTTAAGGGGTTCTTTTTCTAGGTGTTGGAGCAAGTGAGAGTTAAGGTGAGTGATGTAGGGGCCTGGAGTTTGTTTAAGTATGTGGAGGAACCCGAGTTCGGACCTGGGTTTCCAGTTAATACCGTGTTTGTAATGGGGAAATTGTTGGATAGAAATCAAAGTTTTCATGGTATGCTTATATTACTCGTGCCTAGAGCTTACTGATTGTTGGTTTATTTATTTATTTATTATTTTATAGACTGCTTGCAATTCTTGTAGAATTGATTTTGTTAAATCTGTGAAATTAATCAATTTAGGGAAGCACCGTAAGAGAGCGTATTTTATTTTCCATAGTTACCAAATGTTGAAATCCTATGGGTTTTGATTTGTTGCTTCTGTCACCATAATGTGCTATTCTTCTTTAACGCTTAAGCCATTAAATGTTAGAAATACTCCACTACTTGTTCAGGGCAATGTAAGTGGATGTCTTCTGAAAGCTGTCTTAATTGGCTTCTGGAGGTGAAACAATGTAATGATCGTGTAGGGCCTTTGGTAGTTATTGGTCTTATAAATGACTCATTGCGGTCTGCAGAACGGAAATTACCACCCACCTTGCGTTATCAGGTTTGTCTTTTAACTGACTGTGATCTATCAAAGCATGCTGCATTAGCGATAAGCAAGAACGTAGTCAAGAAATTAGTGATTTAAGGTTTTTTATGACATAATTTTATGGAAGTATAACTTCTCATGGCAGTAGATTGATTCTTAATACCCTATCATTAGAAATCCATCTCTTTATTTTCATGCTCCAAGAAAGTTTGCTCCAGCAAGGTAAGTTTCCAGGAAAGATGATTAAGCTGTGCCTCTCACTCTTTCAAATTGAAAAAATAATACGAGAAGTGCAGTGCCTACTTCTAGCGGAATGAAGATTCATATGACAAAGAGACCCCTTTATTTTTTGTGTTACTTTTAGGATGCAGATTTTTAGCCTTACCTGATAAGAGTTTTTCCGGAAGTCTATTCTACAGGCTTGCTTTTATGTGCATCTATTTTTTTTTTTTTTAATTTTTTTTTTGAGTTTTCAACTACTAATATACTTTTAAACAGTTGAAATTTGAAGTGTATGGACTTGATGTTTAACAAGTCTGCTACTAGATACTTATTTCCTGTTATGTACATCAATAACAATTGCTTTATTTGTCATCTGGGTGTGTCCATTTTGGGTTATTCTGTCCTTTATGAGAAATATTTTCTTGTTTATGTGAATCCTTTCCTAATTCTTGCTTCTTAGCATGTTTATACACACACGCACTAACTACTATGTAAAATAGTACTTGGCTCAAGATTGTCTATCTTATTTTGCTAAGAAAAAAAAGGATTGATATTTTTAAATTTTAGTGGTGACTTGAATTCAGAATTTAACGTTAAAATGTCTTTGTGACTAAGATTTATTTTAATTTTCAGGAATTTCCTCCTAGAGTCATACTTGTACCTATGCGGAGTAGGACAAGAAAGCCCTTCCATACAACAAACTTGATAATATTTGTGCCAGAAAATGTTTCAGATACCTCTAGAGACTGTAGCTTTGTTGCTCATGGAGATGCATTGATAGTGGATCCAGGATGTCGACATCAGTGTCATGAAGAGGTATGAAGTATCTATTTGTTATCTTTGGTTTTTCCCTACTTCTTTGAACCAACTACTTTCATTCTGACCTACCTTTTTCTTTGACATTGGTTATCGTGGGAGTATGTTGCCCAAGTAAATGCCTTACTTCCTTTAAAAAATCAGAAGGTTTAATTATCCATGAATTAGTTTAAACATGATACTTAACTGGATTTCCTAAACTAGCTCTCAACAAAAGCAAAAGCCTTTAAGCAAGCTTGTTGCTTCATTGAAAGTTGTTAGATTTCATTGGTCTTTCAGTTCAAATAGAAGTTATTTTCTAGTGGCAACTCTAGTGGGGTCAAGTAATTTTCATTTTCTTAGTTTGATCATGTAAGGGAAATCTTGTCCTTCATAGAAAAGGAGACATTTTTTTTCCCACAGGATTGGAGTATTTCTAGAGCTATTCCTTTTTCTCGTTTGTCAAAACAAATTACAACATTAGATACTCAAGTAGAAAGGGAAAAGGAAAATCGTCTTCTAAAGCTGTGAACCTCTGATTAAGTTAGTAACTTTCTATACTTTCTAAATTTGTTAACTATTATAAACACCTACATAATTTATGTACTTTTTTTTTTGGGTTTAATGGTTATTTAGAAGTGTGCACATTAGTACAATTGACCTTTATCTACTATGTTGAATGCCAATAATCTTAGTCCAACCGTGGATGTTGACTTAGATATTTCATAGTTGTCATTTTGGCATGTTGTGCTTAATAAGTCAACTTGATGTCTACATTATTGTTTTGATTGACCAGCTCAAGAAGATTGTCACTTGCTTGCCCAGAAAGTTAATTGTTTTTGTTACTCATCACCACCGTGATCATGTTGAAGGTCAGTTTTCAAAAGTTACTTCCAACTGATACTATGGGATTTTGCATTATTTGGCATCCTTCATTTGTCTAATCTATCTCATTTATTTAGCATACTTTTGTTGTGAGGCACTTCTCTGAATGATTGAAAGAAATAAAAACCTTGTTGTCAATAAGAGAATATATGTGATAGATTCCGAAAATCCTTCTAGCCTAGCTTGGTAAACTTTTATTAGAACTTAGAAAGAGAATTTATGAGATAAATCTGAAAAACCTATCTGCCTCACCTTGTTGATCATTTCTTAGACTTAAAAAGGAATGATATTCTGTTAAAATGTAATCAATAGGGAAATATGAATGAAGACTCATACTCCTTGTAGATTATTAGAGCCTTTTAACATGTGGTTCATGGTTAAGTCTATTGTATTAAAATGTAATCGGTGGGGAAATATGAATGAAGACTCATACTCCTTGTAGATTATTAGGGCCTTTTAACATGTGGTTCATGGTTAGGTCTACCATGTGTTACCATCTTTTACTAAATTTCATTACTTTTTCAGGGGAGAAAAAGAAACAATTATCCTCAACATTGAAATGTTGGAATGCTCTCTATGCCATTCTAGAAGTAAAGACCCATTTGATCTATTTGAATGGGTCTTTGACAAATTTAGCTGTAAAACTATGGATATAACCTTCAAATTAAATAAAGCGAAGTTTTATCAAAGGTAAAATGGTCAAAGTAAATAATTGAGTAGTTCTTGATGTCATCTGTGTGGTTTTACTGATGAAAAGGTAGAAATATAATACATATGATGGTTGAAGGGATAGTAATAAATGTAAATGTAATGGAAGTGGGCATTGCACAAAATATAATAGTGAGGCTCATATTGTTATGCTTCTTTTGGAATCAATTTTAAATAGACTTATAGATAGGCAAAAAGCTATCTCCTAATATCTGATGTCAAGTGTTGAATGGGAAAGTAGCAAGCCTCTTGCATAATTGGGTCATATACTATTGTTAGTAAGTTAAAATTCATGTTCATGTTCCTATCATGTTTCTCTCTCTCTCGAGTGTGTGTAAGCATATTGGTCTTGTTTGTTTTGTCCAATGACAATTTCACCTTATATTTTTCTCCCTATTTAACCTTTAAGAGTGGATTGAACGCAAGTTAGATAGACTTATTTTTTACTAGGAGGAGGGATAGACGTAGTTGTGTGGACTGCAAAGTTATCCCAGGTGAGAGTGTGCAACATAGACTGCTAGTCATAGACTAAAAATTCACAAATGACATCGTAAGAACCAATAAGAAAGAGTTACAACGATTCAATGGTGGAAGCTAAAAAAAGAATGTAATGCAATAAGTAGAAATAGTTGGACCCAGAAAGAAGACTGGACGACAGAGGAGAATCCAAATACAATGTGGAAAAAATGGCAAAACACATGCGGGAGATGGACAAGGAGATACTAGGAGTATCAAATGGAAAAACACCGACCGGAAAGGATTCAACATGATGGACTAAATCAGTTAAAGAAGCTATAAAGGCTGAGAGAGATTGTTACAAGGCTTTGAAGATAAACAACACCGAAGAGAGTTTCACAAAATACAAGTTAGCTAGGAAGGATGTAAAGAGTACGATGACAGAAGTTAAGGCGAAGGCTGTGAAAGAGATTTACAACAAGTTGGACACAAAGAAGGGAGAGAATGAGATATATAGATTGGCGGAACAAGAGAGAGGAAGAGTAGGGATTTAGGAGTTGTGAAATGTATTAAAGATGAGCACCAAAGGACTTTAATTAAGAGCAATGATATTAAAGAAAGGTGGTGTGATTTTTTCAACAAGCTATTTAACGATGAACAAAGCCAAATTGTGGACAATATTTCAGTGTCTCCTGATGATTTGAACTGATGCTTTATGTGCAGAATCAAAGAGATAGAGATAATGGAAGCACTAAAGAGGATGAAGACAGGAAAAGCTGTTGGGCCTGATGACATTCCTATTGAAGTTTGGAAATGCCTTGGAGAGGTCAGAGTTAGGTGGTTGACAAATGTTTTTAATAAGATTTGACGCATTAACAAGATGTCTGAAGAATGAAGAAAGAGTGGTTGGTACCTTTATATAAGAATAAGAGAGATATTCAAAGTTGCTCCAATTATCGAGTCATAAAACTAATGAGTCATGATGAAATTATGGGAAATAGTGATAGAACGAAGATTAAAAAAAGACTATATAGATTTCAGATAATCAATTTAATTTTATTCCTGACCGGTCAACTATGGAAGCAATACACTTTCTTCGACAATTTGCGGAGTTCTCAAGTACAAGGGAAAAATGTTCATATGGTTTTTATAGACTTGGAGAAATCATATGATAGAGTGCCTTGGGAGATGTTATGGTGGTCTTTAATGAAGAAAGGAGTTCCTGTAAAATATATTAACATAATTAAGGACATATATGGAGGTGGAGGACACATGTGAGGACGTGTGGAGGACAAACAAGTGAATTCCCTATCACAATAGGGTTACATCAAGGGTTGGTATTGAGTCCATTTTTGTTTGTTACAGTAATGGACGGGCTGACAAAATCCATCCAGGACAATATACCTTTGTGCATGATGTTTGCAAATGATGTTGTCCTTTGTGTTGAGACTAGAAGGGAGGTTAATACCAAGTTAGAATTGTGCAGACAAACGTTAGAGTCAAGAGGATTCAGACTAAGCGGAGCAAAAACTGAATACATGGAGTGTAAATTCAATCTAGACAAAGAGGAAGATAGAAACATAGTGATGCTCGATGGGGTGGCGATCCCTCAGCAGGATCATTTTAGATATTTGAGGTTGATCGTACAAATAGATGGAGAGATTGATGGTGATGTGACCAATAGGACACAAGTTGGTTGGAGTAAGTGGAGAAGCACTACAAGTGTGTTGTGTGACAAATGAATTCCTATAGGGTTGAAAGACAAGTTTTATAGGACCGTTGTTAGACCAACATTACTGTATGATAGTGAATGTTGGGCAACTAAAGGATTGCATACACAGAAGATGAGTGTAGCAGAAATGCGAATGCTTCAATGGATGTGTGGATATATGAGAAAAGATAGGATGAGAAATGAGGACATTTGCAAAAAGGTTGGAGTGACATCTATTCAAGACAAGATGAGTAAAAGTCGTTTACATTGGTTTGGACACATACGGCATAGTCCTGTGGAGCCCCGATAGAAGAGTGGAGGCTATGAATGATGAAAAAAGGGTTGAGACTAGGAGAAGACCGAAAAGGACTTGGAAGGAACTAATCCGGAAAGATATGGCGGAACGGGAGTTGTTCTGAAGAACACATTGCATTAGATAGGAATGAGTGGCGGGGGAGAATTCATGCTGATGACTTGGCGTGAGTTCATATAGCCCATCCTAGTATTGGGATAAAGGCTCTGATGATGATGATGATGATGATGATGATGATGATGATGATGATTTTTCTCTTCATTTAACCCACACAAGGGCTTCAAATTAATAAAGTCTACTTAAGCCCTCAATAATTTTCTACATTCATACCTAGCTTATATTAATCCATTTCAGGATTGAGGAATGATGTGTATAAACCAGATGTCTTATTTGTGCTTCTTTTGAAGAATAAAGCATCTATTCTCTCTGAAATAGATAAACTTTAACTGTTTTCTCTATCTGACTATGAGGTTAACAAGTTAGCTCCTATGAAAAGGTCCATGAAGCTCCTAACTCTACTATTTAAATAATTTTATGTTCTTCTTACCCTTAATTCAAAAAAGATGTATTTGGAACCGTATCAAATTTTTATGTTTTGTTAAAATGTTATATAATCAATTGAGATTATTTATTGTGAAGTAACATGCTCTTAGTTGTATGTCTATGTTTTGCATTTCTTTTCTTGATATGTAATATAGGTCTTTTGGCTTTTCTGTCATGAAAATGGTCTTTATTGGATATTTTGATTTATGGTTTATTTCAGGTCTTTCAATAATCCAAAAATACAATCCTAATGCTACACTACTAGCACATGAAAACACCATGCGTCGAATTGAAAAAGGTTAGATTGTTCTGAATGAAAACTGTGTTTATGTTTGAATTCTTCTTAATTTATCATTTTGTTTTTCTAGCTAATTGTAACCACACTACTTCAAAAGGGAGACCTCAACCCTGAATCTACTTTCCTCTAACTATTCATGGAAATAGAAAGGTCATTGAACCTAGTTTGCTTTCTGTAATGCCACATGCAAGCCAAATGGTTCATTGAATGATTGTAACAAGTATAGACGCTGTTAAAAGAATTTGTTTTACATATGACATTAATCATAATTTTGATATATATCATGATTCCCCATCAAGACCATGGTTTAGTTGTGGTTATATGATGACAGATGACTGGTCTCTTGGCTATACCTCAGTGTCTGGAGAAGAAGACATTTTGGTTGGCGGTCAAAGGTTGACTGCCATTTTTGCTCCAGTATGTCTCATTTCACTCTTGATCTCGTTCATATTGTTTCTCTTTTTTGTTTAGATCAAATGACTACTCTAAACACTATAATGTTGATTGTAGCTTACACATGTCCAAGTGCTATAGAAAAGAACAGGAAACAAACTAACGAGTTATGATCCTGCGGATTTGGTTTCGTGGGAGTTATCATTGAATTGTAACATGACTTACTCACAACCACAAAATTTCATAATGATTTTTTAATAAACAATCAGATTTATTCACTTGATATATTCAAAACACAAATCTATCTATTTATTATGAGTTAGGACTTTTGGTTGTATTCGACCCGAGCCAAGATTCCATGATAACTCCCATGCAATAGAGTCCATAGGATCAAAACTCCAAACTAACTACTCTCCAAATATATAAAAGAATCTATATCTCAATGATAGCAAGATAGGAAAAAAAGTAATCATGAAGTATTGACCACAATAATTTTCTTGAAAACTACCTTGCATATTTGGACTTGTCATACTCATCCCCACGTCGTTTGAGTCAAAATTTGAATCAGATTTATGGAACAATGTCATTGATCTCTTCATGTTGAATGGAGCGCATATTTAGAACTTAGATTAATGAGCTTGTTTAGTAGTGGCACTCTATTAAGGAGGTTTGTCTAATGAGTATTAAGAAGGCTGAGATGCAGTTTCTTGTTGGCTATTTCAAGATCATTTAGGTGTCTATAATTAATATAGCATTTGCGAAAGAATATAATAAGAATACTTAATTAATGGTGCATTACTCTGCTAATATTTGATATGTCACCATCGCCAAATTGTTACATTATATGTTCACCTTATAGAATGCCCCTCCTGTTTTAGAGGTTTGCGATCTCTGGTGTATTTTGTCTTCTATATGAAATTTGGATGTGCAACCTGTTCGTTTATCCGGATCTAAGAAAAGCATTCTTCTTAATTCAGGGACATACAGATGGCCACATGGCATTGCTGGATGTTAGTACTAACTCATTAATCGTGGGTGATCATTGTGTGGGGTAAGATTTGTTGAAACTACTTGTACAATAGCATGCTACAAGTAAGAGAATCTAAAAGAAGACTCTTATATGCTTTTTGCGTATGAAGAGTAAGATATACATAACTCTACTATTTGTATTCATATATGCACATTGACACTGGTAAGATGAGTGTTTGCATATATCTACTTTGGTGGAAAGAAAGGTTTATTTTATTGTTGATTAAATTGTGCTGGTTTAATTAAAATTGAAAAATAAGTGCTGAAATTTGTTTGTTGAATCTGTGTATAAAAATGGTTTGGTCTAGTCTTGAAATTTAAAAACTAAATATACTTAGGACGTTTGTTAATTTCTAATGCTGAATTCTAAAATAATATAAATTTTATAACTGTATAGTATGTCATATCATATATAATTATATATAAATTTATTTTGAGTCAACCTCAGAATAGTTTTGGGGTTATTATTTTCAATCTCTAGGCTAATATATTTTTCTTTAGTATTAAAAACTAGAGACGGAAAATTACTTTTAAAATAAAAAAAACATATTATCTTGATTCTTGAATAATGTCCATTCATTTATTTTAAAACAATGAATAAAAATTAATTAATCTCAAGAAATTTAAAATTTATATCTCATTGCTCTATCAAAATCATAAGGAATCAAAATCAATTAATCTCAAGAAATTTAAAATTATATCTCATTGTTCACCCAAAATCATATATGATTGGAAATTTTACATATGAGAATTTTACTTTTGTAAATGTGGGGGGCTCATTGGGCCATAGGCTAAAGGCCTACATTTTCCATTCCATAAACCCCTCTCCCTTGCTAAACTTTTAATCTAAGGCCTTCAAATTGAAAGCTCCGAATTTCTAACTATTGCGGTTTTGGAATGAGAACTTAATTATAAGATTATTGACCTTGTTTAAACACCATAAAGCACATAAAAATACTGAATAAAAAATAAATCCACCAAAAGAAACTGATAGAAAGACCTTACTTTAGTGGTTGTTGAAGTATTAATGAAATTTGCTGTAGTAGATGTGGACATGGTTTTGCAAAGGGGTTTGTAGTTTGAATTATGTTGCGAAGAAGGAACATGTTATAAGAGTACAAGAATGGTTAGTTACTAGTGATAACTATAAAATTGTCTAATAGAAAAAAGTTTAGAGCCTTCTCAAGAGAACAATTTTTACATACATCAATAATTAGGCCCTTAAAACTTAATGCTTTCATTTATTTCTTAGCTTAAAAACATTCTATTAAGTGGCTCCATGATGAGTGACCAAACTGAACAATTATTTCATTGGAAATTTCAATTTTTATCACTGTTAAAGGGAAAAAAGGGGGGTGGGGGAGCACTAGATTTTGTTGATGTACTGATTGGAAACAGTTAGCCTTTTACAAACTTCAATTTTTTCATAAATGACAATGTTTTACTTTTTCTTTCACTTTATCAGAAATTTAATCTCGGTTAATGAGCAGAGCAGTTCCATCAGGAAGGATTTGAACTCTGTGGTGTGGGATGATTGACTTATGTCATCCAACTCAATAAATCTCAGATGATTATATTCCATTGTAGCTTTCTTTGGTTTTTAATATCTGAAAAAGTTGGGTCATTCAGTTATATCCCTCTTTTACAATGGGTTGCAGAAGTTTGTGCGGATACACTTAAAAGACGAATTCATGTCATTCTGAGGCTAAATAAATGGTCATAGGTTTTTCTGTGATTAATTCTTAAGTTCTTCAGGGAACTCCCTTTCTAATACACCTATGGGTTTGTTACAGTGAAGGCAGTGCTGCCCTGGACATTGCTTCTGGCGGAAACATGAGTGTAAGTGTGTTTAATAGCCCCAGTGATATTATTTTGGTGTAGTATTTAAATGGCGGAATACTAATAAGAATCATCATCTATCACCATTCTGTGTTTTCTATTGATATTTAATCTGTTTAATTTTATATACTAAACTTTAGATAAAGTTACTTATTCAACTGGATTTGAAGTTCAATGTTATGAGAGAACATAAAAGGTATGTTGAGAATGCAATAATTGCCTGAGAATTTATTTTCTGAATTTGTACCATAATAAATTTGATAGTTGGCATATAATAAATGTATTCTTGAGAAATTACTTCTGTTTTGCTTGTTTTAGTATTAAGGAATTTTGTTCGTATATTTCTTCACTTTCCGGAGAATATTCCTTGATGCTACTATGTTTGTTATCTCCTTCAATCTTGCACCAAATATTCTATGTCCTTCTACATAAAATAAATGCTTCTAGCTCTATTTTCTTAATGCAGCATCATGACTGGAATGATGCTGAGAGCAGTTGGGGAAAAGGGAACTGTGCTTGCTGTACTTCTATGTAAGGGGAGAACAAGGAAAAAGAAGAGTGTTTTTTTTTTTTTTTTTTTCTTGGGGGGGGGGGGGTGGGGGGGGGGGGGTGTGTGTGGGGTGCTAATCATATTTCATAACTTAATGAGCTGGGCTTTAATTAGAAACTCCCTCCATGCATGATATTGATTTCAACTGTGTTTGTTTATTTATTTTTTGTTTAACTAGCACTTTCAACTGATTTTCATAAACTGAAAAATCATAACACAAAAGAGGAGGAACAAGAAATAAAGAAGTTATCAGAATAATAATTTTTTATCTTATGCTTACATGAGCTGATTTATATAACACTATTTCCAAATTAAATTTCTACTTTTTATGCAGGAATACTTCCAAACAAGTTACAAATTTATAGAGCTTGCACCACATGTTTTGATCTCCATGCATGGGAGAGTCAATCTGTGGCCAAAGAAGATGCTTTGTGGATACCTTAAGTATGAAATGCTCTTTACTATATCTAAATGATTGGGAAATCCATTTTGGGATCCCATAAAATCTCTAGGTGCAATTAGCATTTCTCATCACAGAATTGTCTTTTCATGTTTTTTCTTTTTGTCTTGGTGATATCTGAAATCAAAGGTTGATGAAAAGCTGATGAAAAATAATGTACATGGCATTGATTTTATTCATTGTAAATATGTAGCCTAAAAGTCTAAACAAAAGCAAGCTTTTAGGATTTAAACTAGGGAACTGATAATTATAAAATTCACCATATCCCTATAATCAGGGAAACTACATATAAACGTTAAAATAGAAGGTTGACTAACAAAAGATCGTACTATGGGATTTATTCTTCTTTCCAACACACCCCCCCCAAGCTGGTGATAGATATCAATCATTCCTAGCTTGTTGACATTTGAATCAAATGCCGACTTCAATAAGGCTTTCGTGAGAATGTCTACTTCTTGTGACTTGGTTGGCACATAGTGTAAACTAAATGTTCCATTCTCGATTTCTGACTTGATGAAGTTTCTATCAATGCGAACATGCTTCATTTTGTCATGCTGGATTAGGTTATGAACTATGCTAATGGCAGATTTGCTGCCACTGTAAAGATTCATAAGTTCTTTCAATGGTATATGCAGGTCTTGTTATAACCTGCTTAGCCAAATTAGCTTGCACACCTCTTGAGCAATAGCTTGGTATTCTGCCTCTGCACTACTTCTAGCAACAACAGTCAGCTTCTTGCTCCTCCAAGTGAGTACATTCCCCCATACTTTTGTGCAATATCTAGTGGTGGACCTTTTATCTTCAATCGAACCTAGCCAGTTTGCATTTGCAAAACATTCAACACTTCAGATCATTCTTCTGGAACAGTAGTCTTTTCCTGGAGTTCCTTTTAAGTAGCGAAGAATTTGATTCACTGCCCCTAGATGCGTCCTGGTAGAATGCATGAATTGACTTACCACATTGACACTATGAGCAATATCAAGTCTAGTAAGTGATAAGTAAATCAGCTTTCTCACTAAGTGTTGATTTCTTTCCTTCTCTATGGGAGGGTCTTCCTTAGTTAATACGTGCTTCCAACTCTGATCAAGAGCTGTCCCTGCATGTCTACACCGTAGTTTTCCTGTCTCTCTCAGCAAATCAAGAGTGTACTTCCTTTGGGAAATGAAAATTGCCTTTCTTGCTCCTAGCTATTTCCATTCCAAGGAAGTATTGAAGATGACCTAGATCCTTAACCTTACACTTAGTTTTATAGTTTACTTTTAAGGCTGTCAATTTCATGGGAATCATCACATGTGATAACAATATTATCCACATATACTATGATGATTGCTTTCTTCCCATCCTTTCCTTGCTTCACAAAAAGAGTGCGATCGACTTGCCCTTGTGTGTAGTCGAATTGTTTCATGGCTGTACTAAATTTGGTGAACCAAGCTCTGGGAGACTGTTTCAATCCATATAAATATTTCTTCAACTTACCTTACTGATTTTACTCTCTTCTTCAAACCCTAGTGCTAGCTTCATATGCACCTCTTCTTCAAAGTATCCATTGAGGAATGCATTTTTAACATCCATTTGGTGCAATTCCTAGTCAAGATTAGCAGCAAGAGAAATAATCATCGTAATGGAATTTAACTTGGCAGCAAGTGCAAAGTTTTCTTCATAATCTATACCATGAGTTTGAGTATAGCCGTGATCAACTAACCCTGCTTTGTATCTATCTTCCCATCTACGGCAAGCTTTATAGCAAATATCCATTTGCATCTCACAACTTTCTTCCCTTCGAGTAGATCTACCACATTTCATGTCCTGTTCTCATTCAAGGTAGTTATCTCTTCCATTACAACAGCTTTCCACTTTGGGTCTTGAAGTGCATCATGAACATTTTTTGGAATCTCCATGTGATTCATTTTTGAAGTTAGTGCCTTGTACTTTGGAGACAGCTTAGGGTATGTAAGATAATTGGAGATAGGATGCTCAGTGCAAGACTTAACTCCTTTTCTAAAAGCAATAGAACCATTAAAATCATAAATTGTACAGTTACCTTCCTTAAATCGTGTGTCTTCCTTTGGGTTTGGCACTAGATCTGATGTTTGGTTTTGTTGAGGAACTCATGGTCACCTAGAGTAGACTTGAAGTTCACCTCAGGATGTCTTCTAGGATTCTCCCCCTTGATCTATCACCTGTATGGGTTCAAATTGTTGAATAAATGACTCTTCTAGAGATGGAACATGAGAAAGGAATAAGGCTGGGAGAGAAATGGACCCTTGAAAAGAAGCATTAGGTAAAAGGATTTGTTTTCAAGGAAGGTGGTGTCACATGATACATAGAAACATTTGGATGATGGGCAATAACATTTTTACCCCTTTTCCAAGGAGAATACCCCAAAAAGATGCTTTTTATGACTTTTTGGTCAAGTTTTCCTCAAGTAGGATAAGAATCACGAATGAATACAATGCACCCAAGTATTTTAGGAGGAAGAGAATCAAAGAGTCTTACATGAGGAAATAATTTTTCTTAGGCAGTTGAGAGGAGTTCTGAATTGAAGAGCGTTGGAGGGAAGTATGTTAACAAGGTATGTAGCAGTTAACATGGCCTCACTCCAAGAAAAATTTGGAACATGACTTCTAAACGTGAGACTATGGGATACTCCTAGAATGTAATGATTTTTTCGCTCAGTAATCCCATTTTGTTGGGGAGCATTTGTACAAGAGCTCTATTGGAAGATACCATCAGAGTCTTTATCCTAATACTGAGGTGGTGAAAGATACCATACTCAACAAAATAATTTTTGAGATCATGTGAAAAATACTTTTGCCATTGTTAGTTCGAAGAATTTGAGCAGGAGACTGAAAGATGTTAGTGACAAGTTTATGGAATTGTTTAAATATGGAACTTACTTCACATTTTTCTTTCATGAGGTAAATCCAACACACACGAGTACGATCATCGATGAATGTAATAAACCACTGTGTGTCTGTGACATTTGGAAATCGTGTAGGACCCCAAATGTCACAATGAATAAGATGAAATGCTTTTGAATCCTGATATGTATGAGCACTGAGCAGGATGATTTTTTTCGTGATTGTTTTGCCTAGATACAATGTTTATGCTAGAAAGAACTAACATCTTTATTGATAAATGAATTTGGATACACATGCTTTAGATAATTGAAACTAGGATGACCAAGATGTTTATGCCAAAGAAGAACATCTAAGTTTGAGGAAGTAAACTAAGAAAATTTTTCAGGTGACCATTTGGTTCCTGAGCACTACCAATTATCGTCCTCGACGACAAATCCTAAAATTCACTATGAGTAGAAAAAAAGTTATTGCACAATTTTGATCTTTGGTTAATTTGCTAATAGAAATAAGGTTATATCTTAGACTAGGAACATGGAGAATATATTTTAAATTTAGACTGGAGTCCGGAGAGAAACAAATCACCCAAACCAGCTGGAATTGCGGATTTGCTATCTACCACAGTAATTTTTTCTTCACCATTACACCTTTTATACGATGAGAAACAAAAAGGGAACCTGGTCATGTGGTCAGATGCCCTTAAATTGATGATCCACCCTTGATGTATTTCTTTCTTCGACAAAAAAAGATGGTTTGTTTCCTTTTTGATCAACATTAATAGAAGATGTTGCTAGGGCAGGCGACTTGTTTATAAGCTAATTTAGTAGGTTTTTTGACATCTCCATTAGTTTTGCTGTGAACGGGGAAGTAGTTGGCTATCGTGGTTGAAGAGTTCTTCTTTTGTTGACTCCTTGGTTTTCAATCTACTGGTTCTCGTGAATGTCCTAGCATATATCTGTGGTGTGATATGGTTTGTTGTAGTGCTCACACCACAACTTGCTTTCTTTTGACGGGTGGTTTCGGGAATTATTGTTGGGGTCTCCTTGAGTTGTTGCCAAAGTTGAGCCCAGTTGAGTCTCCTCGGTAGTGTTGGAATGCAACATGACTCTTTTTCAACTTTCTTCCCTTCAAACTTAAGCAAACACTTCACATATTGATGGAAGTGGCTTCGTTCCTGGGATTCTCCCTCTAACTTCATCTAACTTTTTACTAAGCCCTTGACTATTTTTTTTTTTTTTTTGTTTTTTAAGCATTACAATATACTATAATCAAGGCATTTCCAGTTCATCGTATAAAATGAATTCTTTCCTTTTCATAATTCAATAAGCATGTTATAATATTCAGTGATTGACCTATTGCCTTGCCTTGGATTCCAAAGTTGTGGAGTGAATTTCGAAACATTGTGATGAGTTTTGCAAATCGGAATACATCTCCTGAGCAGTCATCCAAATCTCATGGGAAGCCTTGTAGAATAAGTAGCTTCGACCAATTCTAGGCTCCATAGAATTAATTAACCTGTCCATTACAATTGAATTTTCTACCTCCCTTGTCTTGTAACTAGGATTTGTTGAATCGGGTGTAGAGACATCAGCTGTGAGATACCCCATCTTCCCTTTGCCTTTGATCACAAAAAGAATTGATTGAAACCACTCCTGAAAATTTAACTCATTTAATTTGTGTTGGGTTATTTGGAGAGAGGTTGATTTCAGAGGATGAGAAGAAAGCTAGGGTATTGGACGAAGGATTTTGAGCAGGGAAAATCCTTGATGATATAGTAGAGTATGACTGGAAGGTATTAGCCATAGGGGCTGTTTTGAAATTCTGGTGTTGTGACGAGATGAATTAGCCAGTAGGACTGCTCAGCTCTGATACCATGAAATCGGAGGTTGATGAAAAGCTGATGAAAAATAATGTACACAGCTCTGATTTTATTCGTTGTAAATCAGTACAATATATAGCCTAAAAGCATAAACATAAAGCAAGCTTTTAGGATTTAAAGTAGGAAACTAATAATTATAAAATTGACCATGTCCCTATGATAAAGGAAACTGCATTTGAACTTTAAAATAGAGAGTTGACTAACAAACAAAGGTAATCTTGGGATTTATTCTCCTTTCCAACATTATCATCTTAGGTACTATATACAAAGTTATACGATACCGAGTTCAGCTTATAGTTATTTCTTTAAGCTCATTTTTTTTGTTGTTCAACTATATATGTGGCTGATAAAAATTTAGAATTGCCGATTTGATTCTCTAGAATCATGGAACTGCAAACAACTGAGTTTTTATTCTGACAAAGAAATTCCTTCTTATCAGGAACCGTAACAGTAGAGAAGCAAGCATTTTGAAAGCTATAGAAAATGGAGCAGAAACACTGTTTGACATAGTTGCTAATGTGTATTCTGGGGTTGACCGCAGTTTCTGGATAGCTGCTGCATCAAATGTCAGGCTACATGTGGATCATCTAGCCCAGCAAAAGAAGTTACCAGAGGTATTCTTTGCCAGATTTTAGGATTTTTTTTTTCCTGCTCATAATCAATGCATTATTTTCATAAAACTGCACCGTCTGGGTTGAACCAGTTGGCTGTCTTTTTTTTCTCATTTCTAGCATTTAAGCTCTTTGTTCTTTTTAATTTCATGTCATTAATGCTGTATAAAATCTCAAAATAATTGAAATTGGGTCTCTTGTACTCTTATATGGATTAGAAAACGTCAGAACAATTATACATTTAGACAGTCTGTCTGAGTTCTTTAGTTAAACATGAATCCAGCATGCTTTCTGCTGAAATACTAGTGGATATATTGTTCTTTTTAAGAGTTCTGTCTGAAATCACTACTTTCACAACAATGTTTCTGGAATCTCAAAACCATGATCAAATAGTTAAATATATTCTAAAGCATGCTTTGAAATGATTATTTGCCCGTTAGTTGGCTGATATATTTCATGTCTAGCCGATGCAAGACATCCTAGAAATGTTTGATTCTTGATGCTGTTTTGGGAAGAGAAAAGCAAATAGATGGATCTTGGAATGGTTAAAATGGTTTTTCAAGGTTTAACTAGGTTTGAGGCCTCTTTGTTGGCCCGATGTTTTAAATTACCAGAGCAAAGAACCATCCCAGAGAATTCTTGAAGAGGACATGGTATCTGGATGGCATTTAACTAAAATAGAAGATATTCCAGAAGGTATAAGAAAATGCATAATTTTTTTTTTTTAAATGTTAAAATACCCCTTCATGAAATCATGCATAAGATTCCTGCTAGGTTTAACTTATTATGCCTTCTGTTGAGCATGTTGATTAAAATGTACCTATGTAACCACAACTTATGACCAATCATCAAATTTATTTTTTTCATCTAAGAAAATTCGTTTATGACCCCTTTGTGCGAAGGATTTTAGCAAGTTAAAATTTTGGAACCTGTAACCCTTGAATAAATTACATTTCTTCGCATACATACAATAAATCAAATTGCTATAATTAGGTGAAAATTTTGTCAAAAAAGAAATAACCAAACTTCAAAATATTTATAACTGAAATCAACTGAATTAATTTGATATTCTATTAAATATAGTTATTTCAAAAAACTGAATGCTTTTGTACTTTTTTGCTCACTATAAACACTAAAGTGCTGACATGAGTGTTGGAAAGCTTATTCTTAATCCCTTAACCAACCAATTGAAAAAAGAAAGATGTTATTCGTGCCATCAACGAATGACATGTCTATTTGTGCCATACTGTTTTACCCCTTAGATTTTGTGACCTCTTTCATTTTTGTTGTCTTTCATCATCCTACTCAATTTCTTTCTTCTTAGCTGTAATCTGTATCTTTTCTTCTCTTTACTATCTTTGGCAGATTTGTTTTCAATCACTACCATAGTTACAAAATTATTTCACTTTTAGAACATGGTGGCTTACCCGGTGAAAGAAATAACCAAAAGAGTAGATGCCACCAAGAGGGAGTGCTGCTTTCCTGTCGATCCCTTTTTTTTATTTGTTCAAACAGTTTTGTAGCCTATAACTGGTAGTGGTAAAAATTTGTTTTAAATTCTATGTTATTCTATATGTTTAAAAGAATTATAAAATTATTTCTGGTTAATTTAGTTGGAATCTGGTACAAATCTTAAAAATCATAGCCAATCAATAACACCAGATATGGTTTTGTTATTTTTAAATCAATCCAAAAGATCCTGGAATTGATAAATTGCAACCAAACTCTTGCAGTCAATTTGGTTTCTTTGGGTCTTTGGGATTTGCTCATCCTAAAGAGTATACACATTTGTCTCTGCACATACATTCTTGTAAGCATTCTTACATACATGCATAGATAAGCATACATTTAGGCACGTGCCTACCTTACATCCATAAATATTAGCAGGCATTAGCATGCGGTCGCTTTCCCATATATCTCCATTATTAATTTTTTTTTAGAATTTTTATATATCTGAAGTTAAAGCTGTAACTTAAACAGATTTTATAGTGCATATTTGGTGGTTGTTCTTCATGATTTTCAAGAA
Source organism: Firmiana major (assembly GCA_033439115.1). Taxonomy (NCBI): domain Eukaryota; kingdom Viridiplantae; phylum Streptophyta; class Magnoliopsida; order Malvales; family Malvaceae; genus Firmiana; species Firmiana major. Next base: position 9,283,057 of record CM065912.1, read on the forward strand.
AGAGTAGAAATTTGTATTTCAGGCAAATATGATCACTTACTATGTTCTTTCCTTCATTTTATCTTGAAAATTTTAATGTTAGTTTGTTATCAACATAGCTATATTATTAGATTTCTATTTTAAAACCAATTGGTAATATGTAGAGGAGTCTGACTTGAATATAAGCCACAGGCTCTCATCACGTGTAGGCGAAGATGAAGATAGCTTATCATGTGACAAATTTTAAAAAGGGTAAGAGGAAGAAATTAACAGAATAGAACTTGGGTTCTGATACCATATTAGATTTTTATCCTAAAACCAATAGACAGTATGTAGAGTCCAACTTGAATATAAGATTACAAAGAATTTAGTATTTAATAGATGTGGATAATACCATTTTAACATATATATTGACCAAGGTGCTGATTAGGTAGCTTTGTATGATTATTATCTGTAGAAAAAATATCCTTGTAATTATAGCTGTAATTTATATCTTCTACAATTTGAAACAGCACGTGCCCTATGCTATGGTAGTCATAACTGGATGTTTCTTGCAGATTTAAAATTGCTAGGATAAGCATTTTAGTGTCATTGCATTATTGAGACAAACTACAACCTTTGAGAATATGCAGGGCTTCTCTGTGGAAAATTTCATTGCAAGTCAGGATACATTTGAGAGCGAGGTGGGTGTTTCAAAGCCAAAATCAGGTAAGCTATAACTGTGGACCACCTACCTATCTTCTTTGTTGGATTGCTTTCTTCATTATACATGCGGCTTCTCTGGTTTATATTTCCGAACAGATATCCTAAAATGTATATTTTACATGAAATTCTCATGTCAGATCAGAACCAGTTTCATTTTCTGATAATAGAAATTCGCTTTGTGATATTTAATTATTTCCTGTGGGGCTGATTCAGGCTCGCATTTATTTTAAATTGGCCGGGATAAAAGATTCATTATCATCCATGTGTCCTCAATTGATTCTTGTATGAATTTTTTGTTCAGAAATTCCATAAAACTTGGGTGCCTTTCTTTTTGAGGTGGACATGTGCATATCTTAGTAGCAGGTTTCCTTTTAAGTGTCTGAAGCTGAAGATTTCTAGTTTGCTTATTGCTGGGACAATGGTTGGCATTGCTGTATATTTACTCAGTGAAAGTGAAAAGCATGGTTAGATCTGTACAAGAGAGTTAAAGGTGTATGATTTGCAGTTTGTGACAGGCTCTGGCATTGCATATGGCATTCATCTAGTGATAATTTAAGAATTATTTTCTATTTTTATATTTAGAAGTATATGGAAAGGAATTTCGAAATGGGTTGGAGCTAGAATTTATTGTAGAAATTGATATATTATATTGTGATGCTAACGTGAAATGTTAGTGATGCCTATGACATGGTACAACACCTTGTCAATATTACATGCCAAGAGCAACATTCTATTTTTTAGTAAAGTGAAGGAAGTTGGTTGATTCAGCATGATCAAAAGTATGGTAATTGGGGGAAAATGCGAGTTTGATTGCATTAATAGTTGCACCACGCTAGCTCGAGTTAAATACAGGCACAACCGAATTTTTGCTACTCAAAAATCAATTGAATCCGGTATGAGAATGGAGTAAGCCAAGAGACCAAAATTTTGTCCACTGTAATTTAGTAAAGCTTACTTATGAATTATGGATGCCTAAGCGGAAGAGCCAAAGTGATTCAAGAGCATGCTATAGCATCACAAGAACTCGTGCAAGAATGAAGCGAAGACTTTTAACCATGATTTCGCCAAAGTTCAACGGAGCTCGGTTCTGCTTAATAGTAAAACCAGAGCAATTTGGCTACTTTAGTTCTTGTAATCTCTGCATTTCTGTCTTGTTATCAAAAAAGTTTTGATGAATATTTTGGTCTTTCCCGTATATATTAACAAATCATTAAGTAGTGGTTTACTTGAAATAAAATTCAGACTCAATGATGAACCATTTGATATAAATAGTATTGAATGGGGTTTTGTCGGAAAAATTACTTGTTATGTCTCGAATTTTGTACTGTTTACGGACGCCTAAAAATATAGGTCGATTTTTCACTTTTCTTAATCGTTTGGTATGTGTGTATAGTGTAAACTACCAAACATAATTAGCCAATCTAGCTGCAATCTTTTAGTAGGATTTTTATTATTACGTTGCAATAATCTTCCTTACTCTTTTTCCCATGATTTTGATAGAAAGTTCATAATTAAGGTGAACCAACTTCCCTCCTTATAGTTCGAACTTGTACCAATTTTGTCCCCCTTAATATCATGCTTCTCTAGCCCAAACTCATTAATAATTAACCATTAATTACCATTCGGTACCCTTTTATATTTAAATGGCACATTTAGATTTCTATTCCATCATTTCCACAATAATTTATGCATCAATAGAACTACAACCCAATGTGCATCCCATGGACAATATCGTGCACAATACAACTTCTAAACCACAATTGACAATTCATCCAAAACCCAATAGATAATAGTCATCAACGCAGATTTCCAACTATATTTAATTAAAAAATTTCATGCTAGCATCACAGAGGTCACAATTCAAGTGCCACTCGCAATCCAACAATATTTACATAATCAATTCAACATAATTCTAAAAGATCATCAACCTCAGACATGCATATACATACGGATATTCCAAGTAGCATAACCGAATCCACCATTTGCTGTTTTCATCAAATTTAAGAGAATATATAAAGAATTTTATAATCTACCTACAAAAATTGGTCCAATTAATAAAGAAAGGTACTTCCATTCATGCTCACCTAAAATTTATTTTTCAGAAAATGACTTTTTTATTTTTGTATTTATTTTGTAGAAAATTGATTGTCAATTAAAAAAGATTTATTTCGGTAAAACTACTCTAAATTAATATTTTGAGCACATCTTTGAGTATAAAAATTTAAATGGGTTATTAATTTAAATGATTTTATCTTTGAATTGGTATTTTGTCTTAAAAATATGTCTGCTTAATTTTCACATTTATTAAATGTGTCTTCCAAAAACTTTATAACATTTATTTTTATTAAAAAAAATCTCATTTTTGTTGATAAGTTCCTTAAAATCTCTTTGCAAATATATTTTGTGCAAATATATTTTGTAATTTCATAGTTTTTTTTAAGTAAAAAATCTCTAACATTGTGGCTTGTTTGCTATTAGTATCTTGAAGCGCTTTTTAATTCTTTTATATTATGTAATATATTTGATATTTTTTAAAAATTGTTAATTTATACAACAATCAGAACAAAATTTTCACAATAGATTTAAAAAAGAAATTATTAATTATTATGATAAATGGTTTTATTTTTTGAATAGTGGTCCGAGTTAAAATTATGATTTTTTTAATTAATTTAGAGAGATTATTAATTTAATGGAGATTAATTTACAGAGATTCCACTATAGTATTAAAAATGAGATCATTTATATTTTTTTAGAAATTGTCTTCCCTTTTTTCTAAAGGGAGAAAATTTATGGAAAAAAATTGTCTATATAGAGATACTTACCAAGCTTATGAGTACAATTTTACTCAAGCCAAATTTTGAATGTGATTTTTTAAACACAATTTTACTTTAATTTGATTTGAAATATTATTGTATCGATAAAAAATTATTTTTATAAAAAGAAATTTAATTTATATGAAAAAATTAAAATTAAATGTTTTTAATATTTTAAATTTTTTTATATACTCTAGAATTTTCATTTTATTAAACATAATATTTTAATATTTTAATACTAAATAAAATTATATTATTATTTTAATGATAAATAATAAATATTAATATCATAAATGATTGATTTTGAAAGTTGCTTTTGGACTTTAAAATTACTTGGGCCTTAAAAGTTTTAGTTGGACAACAAAATTCATTTTTAAATTAATTAATTGTTAATTGACCATTTATGTCAATAATAACCTCTTCCTTAAACGATTTAAAAAAGAGTTGTGACATATAAAATTTAGATTTAAATCTAAATAATCTCATCTTCAATCTTAAATTATAAAAAAATAATTAAATTTTTATATTATTAATGGTGCTTTTTAATTCATGATTGGACTTGAGTCCAAATATAAATGCCCCAAATTTTATTTTCTTTATTTCTTTTATCTATTTTTCTCATTTATTTTTAATTTATTATTTATTTTAAAATAGAGAAAGTGATAAATTAAATAATAACTAATCATAAATAAAAATAACAAAAATTCTAGAATTGAAAAATCAAGGAGAATTTTTTTCAAAACAAAAATAAAAAAATTTTAAAAAAAAGACAGAGGATCCAAATATTTCCCTTTAAGAAAATATTCAATTTATCTTATAAAAAGGGAGTAATCAGACAAAAAAAAAGGTGTAGAAAATCAATGAAAAAAAATAGCAAAAGTAACCTTATGTTTGGATTAGGGATAGGGAAAGGAAAATGAAAAGAAAGGAAAACTAAGTAAACCAAATGAAGGTTGAAAACTTTTCCTTTGTTTTAAAAAAAAATTTAGTTAAGCAAAGGAAAGAGAGAGGTGAGGGAAATCATGCACACATAGATATACGTCATGTACATATAATCTTAATCCAACAGAGCATAACTCTAACTCAGCTTACTTCACAAAATGCTCATGTACATTGTGAAACATGAGCAGTGTTCATATACACGTATATATACCATCCACAAACACAAATTTATACCTCAAACGTATACTATTAAACTTCAGAGGAGTGACCAGGATCCAACTGTCGACGGATCATTATCAAGCTCAATCTGTAGAAGAGAAAGAACGGGTTGAGCTAAGCCCAATAAAAAATTATATAATGCTAGAATACATATTCAAATGCCAAAACCAAAGCTTGCACGCTAAAATATTACACCTTTATAAAATTTCAATAGTAGTGCATAAAACTAAATCAACTATCAGCTTTATCAAAATAAAATGGAAGCATGCAAGTGGAACAGTGGTAAATAATCAGAACTCAAAAATCAAAACAAAGTAAGCAAGTAAATCAGAAATCAGGCTTATCAAACACGGAAGGCTACATCTAGACCCGACAAAAGTAGACACGATACGAGTGACACGACACGAACACGATACGAAAAAATCGTGTACGTGTTTGAAAAATTAGTGTTTCGTGTTTAGCCGTGTCGACACGAATTTTGACACGGTAATTTTCGTGTTTAGCTGTGTCAGACACGACTAAAGACGTATAAGACATGGAAACACGTTTTTTTAAATCGTGTCACAGGAATACACGGTTAATACATACACGACACGAGAAACACGTTTTCTTAAATTATTGTTTCTTACATTGTATTGAGTTGGTATATGTGAATTTAATATTTGAATATTTGTTGACTATTTATGTTTTATGACTTAATGTTAACTCTTTATATTTTGTTTGTATATTTTGTAATTTTAAATAAATATTATGGATGATATGGATTGAATATTATTATTATGTTATATTTGTTAATAATATTTGAATGTATGTAAATTAAATTATTGCTATAAATCAATAAACATTATGATTTTTTTCATTTTTGATTATGTTTAATTTTTAACCGTGTCATTCATGTCTATTCGTGTCGTGCGTGTGACACGGATAATTATAACGCGTCAACCGTGTCGTGTCACGTGTCACACGTATAAAATACGTGTCGTGTTCGTGTTTACGTGTCAGACACGTTTTATAATTCGTGTCGTGTTCGTGTTTCATAAATTCGTGTTGTGTCGTGTCGTGTCGTGTCGACACGACACGGATTGCCAGGTCTAGCTACATCGTAAGATGTTGTAGCTATCAACGCATTAGACTTCTTATTTCTGTAGCCCCATAAATGATCATAGACTAGAACCAGTCCCATGGGTCAGATTAGACCAATACTTACTAGCTCGGGATAAGCCTAAATACTTTCTCAATCAAAATGAAACATTAAGAATTGGTGTATGTCAAACCAAATCACATATATCAAAGCTCACAAAATTTTCATAGATCCAAATCAAAATGACTATTTATTAACCCATTCCACAAGCTTGGCAGATACAGTACAGAGGCATGGTATAATAAAAATAAAATAATATCATTCAAAAATCAATTAAAAAAGAATTAATAGAAACAACATAATTAATATTTATTATATCAAAGTAATATCAAACTAAAAAATATATCATTTTAATTCAAAATATTTATTACGAAAATATAACTATGCTCTTAAATGAAACCATTATAAAATTGAAACCATGCCAAATCAAACAATGCATTGTTTAATAAAACTAGTCTCATCCCATATCATTTTCAAAAAATTAAAACATTTAAAGCATTATACAATTCACTTACAACCAACACCAAAACCGAATGCTTTCCCTCTCCAAAGTCAATCCACCAATTTGTAATTTCCTACAAATATGACCATTTGGATCAAATTCAACTGTTGTGCATGATAAAAGAATAATAAAAGTACGTCACGTGGGGCACGAAGAATGCACAACGTGGCACACGAAGAGAACATATGAGAAATGATACAAGCCCTGAGTAAGATAAAAATGGCAAAAATATAATTAATGACAGAGTAAATCCCTATAAATATGGGTCAGGTATGATTTGTTAACCTAATTCTGAATTTTTCTACTAAAACTCTGCCCAATTCTCTGGCTGACTTAAGCATCAGAGTGCCAACACAGGGAACAACCCCTGCGTCCATCTGATCATTCTTTTTCTTGCAGAATCTTTAGTGGCATGTGGCACAAAGATAGAGGTGAAGACGCCTACAATTCGACACTGTTGTAACTGAGCAACAACAATTGGCGCCGTCTGTGAAAATTGAAAGAAAAACCATGGTACGGACATGTTTAGGAGGGATGAGAACCGCTGGATAATACGAAAAAATCAAAATTCGAGGATAAAACGACGTTTTTTTTGATGAAATCCATGAAAATCGCCTTCGCGTAGATCTCGAAAAGTTACGCGAATTCAAAAAAAAATCACCCAAATTAAACTACTGAGCACAAAGTTATGGCCTTTCGAAGTTTCGAGCACAAGGGGAGTGAGGTGCGCAAGGGTCCAAGCCTACCGCGAGGGTATTGCCGCAAGGGTCCAAGCCTGCCGCGAGGGAATTGCTACGAGAGTATGTGACTGCTATGAGGGTTTATGAGATCTAAGAATTTTAGACGTATTTTAATTATGTAATATGAACTTGAAGTGTAATTTATTGAGCTAAGTGAAATGTATATGTGATGAATGAGAAATAATCCAAGTAGTGAATTGTGGAAATTATATTTGAAGATTTACATGTTAAGTGTTTAACCTAAGTGTGAAACTACGAGGTCAGATCGATCTTAGAGAAGGAGAGATCGATCTGGTGAGTTAAAAATGACAAGGGAGGAGGAAAGTAAGTGAGCAGATCGATCTCCAATGGAAGAGGATCGATCTCCTTATGATTCTGCTTTAGAGAAGATCGATCTCATGAGGAAGGGATCGATCTCCAAATGCTTCTGTTTAGGAGAAGATTGATCTCCTCAAGAAGCAGATTGATCTCATAAAGTCATAAAGAGATCGATCTCAGCCCTCGACAGATCGATCTCCTAGGTATAAAATTACCCAAAATCGTCCTCAAATTCAAATGCAGATCGATCTCATCAAGAGCCAGATCGATCTCCTACCCTCCGTCTATATAAGGAACCCCTGCTTTCTCCTACAATTTCATTTTCTCTCTCTTCAAAACCCCATTTTCACCCGAGCCCTAGCTTTCTCACTCATCCAAAGCACCCATTTCCGTCAAAATCAGAGGTTGTGGAAAGAAGGAAAGTTGTTCCTCATCAAAAGGAGAACAACATACTTGGAAATCAGAAGACGGATTGAATCGAGGCAAGAGATAAGCTCTTCACAAGTTTTTGGTAATTTCTAAACCTCGATATTGATATTTGAGATGATTTTGGTGATAATGCTGCTGGCATTGAGTTGAAATAGCTGAAAAATGATTAGGGATTGATGAAATTACAATGTAGTTGGAGTGATGATGATATTTAGCAATTTTGGTAATTTTGGGAATTTTGAGTTATAAACAAAAATTTAGACAATGTGGTGAATTAGCATAGATATTGTGGCATGGGAAGTGTAGGATGTTGAGATGTTGTGAATGAGATTGTGGATTGAGATAGAGTTATGAGAATTGAGAGATTTAAGGTGTTATGAGCAATTATGCTCGATTTTGAGAATTGAGGTTACTGTGATAATGAGTATTGATGTTTTAACATCGTTTGGATAGCTCGGGAGTTTCAGAGTGGGATGCGAGACTAGTCTGTGACAAGGGGAAACAATTGCACTATACGAGGCGCAAAGAGGTAAGGGAAACTAAACCATTTGTGTATGTGATTTGTGAACTATTATAGCATGATTTGCGATTTATAAAACAAGCATGTTTGATGTATTGTGTTTTGATGAGAATGCACACGATTTTTATAGCTGGTTGGAGCCCAATGTTTTTATGAGTTTATAAGCTACGTGTGAAACCGCTTTATAAACCGTTGAGTTTGTGTGAGAAATGAATTGGGCTCTACGTTAAGGCCATATTGAGATTTGAGAAATGTGTGCATGTTTTGCTTGTTGGAACTCGATTTTAAATATGTTTTATGTTAAGTACAAAACGATTTTAAATGAGTTTCATGAGAGAAAAATCACTATGAGTTCTACGTGAAGGCAAACCAGTTTTATATGATAATGGCTATTGATAAAGACTTAGGTGTGTAATTTTGAGTACACACCGGGCATTGCTCTCGTAGCATGTAAGCCCGATTCTTCTCCGTTCTGGTAACGTGAGACACCCTATTCTGTGGCTGTGCCACGTATATTTGGTGGCTTTGCCACGTGAGACACCCTATTTGGTGGCTATGCCACGAGCGAACTCTATTCTGTAGCTGTGCCACATATATTTGGTGGCTGTGCCACGTATATTTGGTGGCTTTGCCACGTGAGATCCCCTATTCTGTGGCTGTGCCACGTGTATTTGGTGGCTATGCCACGTGTGAATCTAAATCTGTGGCTGTGCCACGTACAAATCTAAACCAGTGGCTATGCCACGTGTGTTTGGTGGCTGCGCCACGTGCATTATTATTACAATGATTTTATCACGTTTATCGAGAATACCATTATCGCATTATTTTCACATGCTTGTTACTGCTCTATACTGAGCCTTTTATTACATGTTCCCACATGATTTTGAGATATGAGAATGTTGTTTTGAGAACTTTCATGCTATGGTTTTCAAATGAGTATACTGAGTTTCACATACAAATAAATATTTTATGATGTGCATTATGGTTTATATAATGAGTCCCTTGCCCCCTTACTGAGCGATTTAGAAGCTCACACTGTTTTCTTTCCCCCAAATTTCTTCAAGTGAAAAGGGTTTCCCTACATCGTACGGAGTAGTAGCTAGTGGAGGACTTGAGCTCCAGGCCATATATTGTGTTTTGAGGTATCATTTATCTTTCATGTACCCAGACAATTATTGTAATTACAGACACTTGCTGTATAACCTCGTAAGGGATGTATTAGGGTTAATTAACTTAATGTTGAGTAATGTATATGATATGATATATACTATTTGATGATGAGATCCTGGGGTATGATATGCATGATGATGTATGACACTGCACAGGAATGCACCTTAATTATGATTTGATGAGTAAAAAGTTTTTAAATTTACCCTATTTTTCGCATTTTCGGGACGTCACAGAGCTTTCTTGGTATCAGAGCTCAGGATGTCTCGTACTGTCAGTGTCGGTTAAGTGAAATAGAATACATCCCAAGTGTCTGTAATAGTTTGGTCATGAACTGAATTTGAGGATTGAGATTTCAATCGATTTTGATATGTACATGTAGGAGATGAGTTGAGATAGAGAATGAGTGGACGATGAGGTCGTTCGAAGAGGCAGGCAGAGTCCCCTCCGCCACCTGTCCCACAACCAGAGAGTCCTAACTCTCGATTTAATCGGATTGAGACCGATGTGAGGTAAGGTTTTGAGCAGATGGCAGTGCTATTCGCGCAACACTTTGGAGTTAATGCCTCGGGTACTACTCCTACACCACCACAAGGACTTCCCGTACCCCCAGTACAGATAGACCCTGTGCCTCCCGTCACTCAGCCTGATGACAGAAGTGTGGTCCGACTGAAAGATTTTTTGAAGATGAATCCACCCGCATTTAGGGGAAAGAAGGATCCTACAGAGGCTGAGGAGTGGTTGACGGAGTGGAGAATTATATTTGATTATCTGGGGTGCACCGATGCTGAGAGGGTCAGTATGAGTATCTATATGTTGAAAGGGAGAGCTCGAGATTGGTAGGGTACCACCCAGGGTATTCTGATGTCCTGCCCGGTTGTGATTGGTTAGGAAGAGTTTCAGACAGCCTTTAGGACCCAATATGTACCACGAGTCGCCCAGAGAAAGAAACAGGCTGAGTTTTTGAGTTTGGTATAGGGTGATATGTTTGTGGATGACTATGAGAGCCAATTCACCGTGCTATTGAGATATGACCCAGAGACCTTCAAGAATGAAGAGCTCCACATAGAGAAGTTTGTGTATGGATTGAAGCCCATCATCAGAGATAGATTGATAGGGCTATATATTACTGAGTTTGGAGATGCTCTGAGACGAGCACAAGAGATTGAGAGAGGAATTGAAATGGTACAATCTCAGAACGAGCTCAAAGCGATGAATAGAGATAAGGGCAAGAGGCCAATGATTTTTCAAACAGAGGCTCGGAGAGGTTCCTTCAGAAGAGGAAGGATTGAGGTGCAGAAGGGTAGATTAGAGAGACCCAGAGGTTACCTTAACATTAGGGAGACCCCTCGAGATGTCAGGCCTAAGCTAAGGGATTGCAAAAATTGTGGCCGAATGCATGAGGGAAGTTATACTGGGTTGATCCATGGATGTTTTAGATGTGGAGACATGGGTCACATGGTGAAGGATTGCCCTCAACCTCAGAAACCACATGTACCAGAGCCCACTAGACAACAGCCTCAGAGAGTGAACCCCCAGAGACGGGCCACTGCTGCAGAGAAAGGGAAGAAGCCTGTTACATAGGGATGTGTGTTTGCCTTAGATAAGGAGACCACAGACACTTCTGCAAAAACTATAAGAGGTACACTCTCTGTCTGTGATTATAAGGCTCATGTGTTAATTAATCTAGGATCCATGCATTCGTTCATTTCTGAGCATTTTGCATGTAGATTAAACTTGAAGTTTGAACCTCTAGAATATATACTACATGTAAATACTCCTATGCGTGAATTCCCGAGGACTGAGTTAATCTGTAAAGGATGTGAAATAAAGGTGGGAGATAGAGTGATGTTAGCAGATCTAATCATGTTGAATATACATGAGTTTGATGTAATTTTGGGGATGGATTGGTTGGCAACCAATCGAGTGAGTTTAGACTGCTACACTAAGATTGTAACTTTCTCCCTACCTGAACCTTACAATGTACGTTTGAAATATTGAGTAAATAGACGTATGAAATTTTATAAACAATTTGAGAATTTTAATATTATTTTGGAGAATATTAAATATGATTGTTCATGCGAAGGTTATGAAACACTCATCTCAGATGATGATCAGGAACATCCGAGGATTGAGGATATATCTGTGGTGTGTGAATTTTTGGATGTTTTCCCAGATGAGTTACCAGGTTTACCATTGATTTGGTACCAGATACTCAGCCGATCTCTAAACCTCCCTACAAGATGGCATTAGTGGAACTTGAGAAATTGAAGAAACAACTACAGGAGTTATTGGATCAAGGGTTCATTAGACCCAGTATCTTACCGTGAGGAGCACCGGTTTTATTTGTTAAGAAGAAGAATGGTAGTCTCAGATTGTGCGTAGACTACCGGCTGTTGAATAAAGCCAGGATGAAGAATAAATACCCATTGCCCAGGATTGATGATCTACTTGATTAGCTGAGAGGGGCCTCAGTCTTTTCTAAGATTGATTTGAGATCGGGCTATCACCAATTGAGGATCAAGGAAGAAGATATTCCAAAGACGGTCTTCAGGACAAGGTATGGCCATTATAAATTTCTAGTGATGTCATTTAGATTGACGAACGCCTCTGTAGTATTTATGAGATTAATGAACAAGGTGTTTAGAGACTATCTAGATAAGTTTGTGATAGTCTTTATTGATGATATCCTGGTGTACTCTCAGTCATATGAGGAGCATGCACAGCATTTGTGGTTAGTACTTCAGATACTCCGAGATAAACAATTATATGGAAAGCTTAGTAAGTATGAGTTTTGGCTGGATCAGATAGTTTTCCTTGGTCATATAGTCTCAAAGGAAGGAGTATCAGTGGATCTGAGTAAAGTAGAGGCTGTGCTTAACTGAGAAAGACCGAGGACAGTTACAAAGGTACGAAGCTTCCTTGGTTTGGTAGGATATTATAGAAGATTTGTGGAGGGATTTTCTAGGATTGTTGCTCCTTTGACTAAGCTCACGCGCAAGGAGACTCCGTTTATATGGACTAATCAATGTGAGCTCAATTTTCAGGAATTGAAGAGGAGATTGACAGCGGCACCTATGTTAACTATTCCTGAGGGATCAGGAGGATTTTCGATGTATAGTGATGCATCCCATCAAGGATTGGGGTGTGTGCTTATGCAGCATGGAAGAGTGGTCGCATATGGATCGCGACAGTTGAAAGACCATGAGCGAAATTATCCCACGCATGATCTGGAGTTAGCCGCTATGGTATTTGCCTTAAAGATCTGGTGACACTACTTATATGGGGAAAGATTCCAGATCTTCACTGATCACAAGAGTTTGAGATATCTCTTTGATCAGAAAGAGTTAAACATGAGACAAAAGAGATGGATGGAACTCCTTAAGGATTATGACTGCGAGATTCTATACCATCCGGGTAAGGCAAATGTAGTTGTTGATGCCCTGAGTAGGAAAAGTATGATATCTGTTGTGATGATCAGGGAATGGGATTTACTGGAGCAGTTTGCCAAACTCCAGATCAAAGTTAAAGAGGTAGAGACTGGATTTTTAGCTAGCTTGCAGATAGAGCCCAGGATCATGGATCAGATTAGAAATGGGTAGCACAATGATCAGAGGTTGATAGATATGGTTAGCCAAGCTGAACAGAGTTCGCAGTCAGATCTCACAGTCAGTGAGGATGGATTGTTGAGATTTAGAGGACGAATTTGTGTGCCGGACGATGATACCCTAAAGAGACAGATACTAAGAGAATCCCATTGCTCGCGATACACCATGCACTCAGGGAGTACTAAGATGTATCGAGATCTGAGAAAGGTGTACTGGTGGAGTGGTATGAAGCGAGACGTGACGAAATATATGGCCAGATGTTTAGTATGCTAGCAAGTGAAAGCTGAGCATCGAAAGCTCGGAGGACTACTACAATCTTTACCTGTACCTACACGAAAATGGGAGCATGTCACCATGGACTTTATTATGGGTTTACTGAGGACCCGAAGAGGTCGTGATGCTATATGGGTTATAGTGGATAGATTGACCAAGAGTGCCCACTTCCTTGCCATCAAGAGCACAGATACTGTAGATGCCTTAGCTGAGTTATATGTCAATGAAATAGCTAGATTACATGGGGCTCCAGTGAGTATTACTTCTAATAGAGATTCTCGATTTACTTCCAGATTATCCAATTTCAGGAGTCCATGGGATCTCGATTGAGTTTTAGTACCGCCTATCATCCTCAGACATATGGTCAGTCAGATAGGACTATTCAGACCCTGGAGGATATGTTGAGGGCGTGTACGATGGATTTTAAGAGATCATAGGATGATCACCTGCCCCTAGCAGAGTTTGCGTACAATAACAGCTATCATGCAAGTATTGAAATGACACATTTTGAGGCTCTATATGGTAGGAGGTATAGTTCCCCTGTAGCTTGGGAAGAAGTCGATGACAGAAAGATAAATGCTCCTGAGCTTGTTGAGCAAGCTGTACAGAGTGTGAAACTCATATGTGAGAGATTACGGGCTGCACAAAGTAGACAGAAAAGCTATGCGGATATGCGTAGACGGTCACTTGAGTTTGATGTTGGTGATGCAGTATTTTTGAAAATATCACCGAGTAGGGGTATCATGCGATTTGGGAAGAAAGGAAAATTGATTCCTCGATACGTATGACCATTCGAGATTCTTGAGAGAGTGGGAGAGGTAGCCTATAGATTGGCATTACCCCCACAGATGTCCAAAATACACAACGTCTTTCATGTGTCTATGTTGAGGAAGTACCACTCGGACCCTTCTCATGTCATAGAGTATGACGAGATAGACATACAAGAGGACATGAGCTACACTGAGGAACCCGTCCGGATTCTCGATAGAAAGGAGAAGGTATTTAGAACTAAGAGCATCCTATTAGTGAAAGTTTTGTGGAAACATCACTCAATGGAAGAGGCAACGTGGGAAGTAGAGAATCTCATGAAGGAGAAATACCCCCATCTATTTGACTAGTTGAGTTGAATTTGGAGGACCAAATTCTTTTAAGGTGTGGAGGATATGAGATCTAAGAATTTTAGATGTATTTTAATTATGTAATATGAACTTGAAGTGTAATTTATTGAGCTAAGTGAAATGTATATGTGATGAATGAGAAATAATCCAACTAGTGAACTGGGGAAATTATATTTTGAGATATACATGTTAAGTGTTTAACCTAAGTGTGAAACTATGAGGTCAGATTGATCTTAGAGAAGGAGAGATCGAGCTGGTGAGTTAAAAATGACAAGGGAGGAGGAAAGTAAGTGAGCAGATTGATCTCCAATGGAAGAGGATCGATCTTCTTATGATTCTGTTTGAGAGAAGATCGATCTCATGAGGAAGGGATCGATCTCCAAATGTTTCTGTTTGGGATAGGATCGATCTCCTCAAGAAGCAGATCGATCTCATAAAGCCATAAAAAGATCGATCTCACCCCTCGACAGATCGATCTCCTAGGTATAAAATTACCCAAAATCATCCCCAAATTCAAATGCAGATCGATCTCATCAAGAGCCAGATCGATCTCCTACCCTCCGTCTATATAAGGAACCCCTGCTTTCTCCTGCAATTTCATTTTCTCTCTCTTCAAAACCCCATTTTCACCCGAGCCCTATCTTTCTCACTCATCCAAAGCACCCATTTTTGTCAAAATCAGAGGTTGTGGCAAGAAGGAAAGTTGTTCCTTATCAAAAGGAGAACAACATACTTGGAAATCAGAAGACGGATTGAATCGAGGCAAGAGATAAGCTCTTCACAAGTTTTTGGTAATTTTTAAACCTCGATCTTGATATTTGAGATGATTTTGGTGATAATAGCTGTTGGCATTATGCTGAAATAGCTTGAAAATGATTAGAGATTGATGAAATTACAATTAGTTGGAGTGATGATGATATTTAGCAATTTTGGTAATTTTGGGAATTTTGAGTTATAAACGAAAATTTAGACA
Source organism: Firmiana major (assembly GCA_033439115.1). Classification (NCBI taxonomy): domain Eukaryota; kingdom Viridiplantae; phylum Streptophyta; class Magnoliopsida; order Malvales; family Malvaceae; genus Firmiana; species Firmiana major. Next base: position 9,298,504 of record CM065912.1, read on the forward strand.
ATGTGGTGAATTAACATAGATATTGTGGCATGGGAAGTGTAGGATGTTGAGATGTTGTGAATGAGGTTGTGGATTGAGATAGAGTTATGAGAATTGAGAGATTTGAGGTGTTATGAGCAATTATGCTCGATTTTGAGAATTGAGGTTACTGTGATGATGAGTATTGATGTTTTAACATCGTTTGGACAGCTTGGGAGTTTCAGAGTGGGATGCGAGACTAGTCCGTGACAAGGGGGAAACGATTGCACCATACGAGGTGCAAAGAGGTAAGGGAAATTAAACCATTTGTGTATGTGATTTGTGAACTATTATAGCATGATTTACGATTTATAAAACAAGCATGTTTGATGTGTTGTGTTTTGATAAGAATGCACACGATTTTTATAGCCGGTTGGAGCCCAATGTTTTTATGAGTTTATAAGCTACGTGTGAAACACTTTATAAACCGTTGAGTTTGTGTGAGAAATGAATTGGGCTCTACGTTAAGGCAATATTGAGATTTGAGAAATGTGTGCGTGTTTTGCCTGTTGGAACTCGGTTTTAAATATGTTTTGTGTTAAGTACAAAATGGTTTTAAATGAGTTTTATGAGAGAAAAATCACTATGAGTTCTACGTGAAGGCAAACCAGTTTTATATGATAATGACTATTGATAAAGACTTAGGTGTGTAATTTTGAGTACACACCGGGCATTGCTCTGGTACCATGTAAGCCCGATTCTTCTCCGTTCTGGTAACGTGAGACACCTTATTCTGTGGCTATGCCACGTATATTTGGTGGCTTTGCCACGTGAGACACCCTATTCTGTGGTTGTGCCACATATATTTGGTGGTTTTGCCATGTGAGACACCCTATTTGGTGGCTGTGCCATGAGCGAACCCTATTCTGTGGCTGTGCCATGTATATTTGGTGGTTGTGCCACGAGCGAACTCTATTCTGTGGCTCTGCCACTTATTTTTGGTGGCTTTGCCACGTGAGATCCCCTATTCTGTGGCTATGCCACGTGTATTTGGTGGCTATGCCACGTGTGAATCTAAATTTATGGCTGTGCCACGTATAAATCTAAATCAGTGGCTATGCCACGTGTGTTTGGTGGCTGCGCTACGTTCATTATTATTACAGTGATTTTATCACGCTTATCGAGAATGCCATTATCGCATTATTTTCACATGCTTGTTACTGCTCTATACTGAGCCTTTTATTTTATGTTCCCATATGATTTTGAGATATGAGAATGTTGTTTTGAGAACTTTCATGCTATGGTTTTCAAATGAGTATACTGAGTTTCACATACAAATAAATATTTTATGATGTGCATTATGGTTTATATAATGAGTCCCTTGCCCCCTTACTGAGCGATTTAAAAATTCACCCTGTTTTCTTTCCCCTCAGATTTCTTCAAGTGAAAAGGGTTTCCCTGCGTCATACGGAGTAGTGGCTAGTGGAGGACTTGAGCTCCAGGCCATATATTGTGTTTTGAGGTATCATTTATCTTTTCATGTATCCAGACAATTATTGTAATTACAAACACTTGCTGTATAACCTCTTAAGGGATGTATTTGGGTTAATTAACTTAATGTTGAGTAATTCATATGATATGATATATACTATCTGATGATGAGATCCTGGGGTATGATATGCATGATGATGTATGATACTACACGGGAATGCACCCTTAATTGTGATTTGATGAGTAAAAAGTTTTTAAATTTGCCCTATTTTTCACGTTTTCGGGGCGTCACAAGGTCCGAGCCTGTCGTGAGGGTATTGCTGTGAGAGTCTGTGACTATCGCGAGGGTTTGAGCCTACCGCAAGGGTATCACCACGAGAGTTTGTGACTGCCGTGAGGGTCAAGCTGTCGCGAGAGCCGAATGTCGCGAGGGTCCAAGCCTGTTGTGAGGGTATTGCCGCGAGAGTCTGTGACTGCCGCAAGGGTTAAGCTGCCGTAAGAGCCGAATGTCGCGAGGGTCCAAGCTTGCCGCGAGGGTATTGTCGCGAGAGTCTGTGACTGTTGTAAGGGTCAAGCTGTCGCGAGAGTTGAATGCCACGAGGGTCCAAGCCTGCCGCGAGGATCCAAGCTTGCCGCGAAGGTATTACCGCGAGAGTCTATGACTGCTGCGAGGGTCAAGCTGCCGCGAGAGTCAAATGCCGAGAGGGTCCAAGCCTGTCGCGAGGATCTTACCGTGAGAGTCTGTGACTGTTGCGAGGGTCAAGCTGCTACGAAAGCCGAATGTCGTGAGGGACCTAGCCTGATGCAAGGATCTGCAGCCGCAGAAGACTCGGGCACGCGAGGTGCATGATACCCTTTCGGTACAGTCGCAAGAGACCTATTACATGAGGTTACGGTAAACTTGAGACGACAAGCTGCGGAAGACCCCATGCGCAACCTGAGACATTAGGGCGTCGAAAAACTGCAGCGTCATGGTATAAGGAATCCAACATGAAAGATTGTTGGTGGTCGGAGACGTTAAAGTACTGAAACCTTAAGGGTCCGACTATGGTAGATTTTGGATATTTGGGCATGGAAGATAATTGGCCCCAAAGCACAAATGGCTCGCCAAACAATGAAATCAAATGTGTGAGAATGACAGGGTCTCATGTTTTGAGAGACTCAAAAATAGATCCAACACGGAACCTTGAAACTAGAATGACAAAGTTTCAACCTCAGACTTGTCAAAACCGAACTCAGGGTAACAAGAGAGAAGCTATGGACTGCGACCATCCTGATTCATATGATGCTACGAAAGTGCAAAATAGACTTACGTCCAAGGCACAAGTTGCCACGGACATGAAAAGAATGGTGGAATAAATCTTAGAAGAGAAAAGGTTGGTTCTAGCTGAAGAAAACCAAAGGAGGATAATCTCATTCAGTACAACAATCATGGGAAAACCGTCGCCCCCAAAATTCAAGACAACGTAGATGACAGCGTATAGGGGAAAGGCTGACCCTTATGACCTCATTCAGAACTATGAGTAATTGATGCTATTACATGGATGAGAGAATGAGATTATGTGTAGAGCATTCCCCTTAACTTTAACTAATCATGCGCTAAAGTGGTTTAACAGTTTGCCGTGAGGGTCTATTTGGTCTTTCAATCAATTAAGAAGCAAATTCCTAAAGGCGATAAAAAGCCAAAAAAGGAAGGAGGTCACCTATCTGCTTACCTTAACGCAGGGGAGCAGGGAATCCCTCAAGAGCTATGTGGATCGGTTCCGTAATGCTGCTCTTAAAGTTCATGATCTACAAGCTGGAGTAGCTGTGACAACTATGCTACAAGGGACAAGGTCTGAAAAGTTGCAAGAGTCGCTATCTTTAGATCAACTGAAGATAATCTCGGACTTGTTCTCTAGAGCAGATAAGTATATCACTCAAGAAGAAGTGATGAAAATGATACCGATGTTGAACTACATATAAGAAAGTTCAAAGAAAAGAAACTCTTACCATCGTCGGGTTACCTAAGCCATCACCAATGCCTTGAAAGAAGATGAAAAGTTCACAAGGCAAGAGGATAGCAAAAATGTAGAATACCAACCACTTACAACTACATTGGCAGTGAGACTTTATTTCATTTAATGTCATTTTTTGTTATTCAACTATGGGTTGAAATTAATTTGTTGAACTATGATTTATGTCATATTGATATCTTATTGGCTGTTGAGATTCTCACATAATTGATAGATGACTGATCGCACCAGCTACACATGTGTAAGGGCTTGAAGCGAAAAAAGTGCGAGGTAAGCCACGCACTCAACAAATAAAGGGCTTGAAGTGAAAAATATGCAACGTAAGCCATGAAGACAATGTGCAAGGGCTTGAAGCAAAAAATGCACGAGATAAGCTACGCACTCAACAAACAAAGGACTTGGAGCGAAAATTGCGCGAGATAAGCCACAAAGACAATGTGCAAGGGCTTGAAGCGAAAAAGCGCGAGGTAAGCCACACGCTCAACAAACAAAGGGCTTGAAGCGAAAAATGTGCGATGTAAACCATGAAGAAAATGTGCAAGAGTTGAAGTGAAAAGTGCACGAGATAAGCTAAGCACTCAAACAAGGGCTTGAAGCGAAAAGTGCGCGATGTAAGCCAAAGAAGAAAAAGTCCAAGAGCTTAAAGCGAAAAGTACGCGATGTAAGCTAAGCACCCAAAACAAAGGGCTTGAAACAAAAAGTGCGCGATGTTGAGAGCTTAAAGCGAAAAGTGTGCGATGTAAGCTAAGCACCCAAAACAAAAGGCTTGAAGCGAAAAGTGCACGATGTAAGCCAAGAAGAAAAAGTGCGAGAGCTTGAAACAGAAAGTGCTCGATGTAAGCTAAGCACCCAAAACAAAGGGCTTGAAGCGAAAAGTGCATGATGTAAGCCATGAATAAAAAATGAAAGAGCTTGAAGCGAAAAATGCGCGATGTAAGCTAAGCACCCAAATAAAAGGCTTGAAGCGAAAAGTGCGCGATGTAAGCCATAAAGAAAAAAGTGCGAAAGCTTAAAGCGAAAAGTGTGTGAATTAAGCTAAGCACCAAAAACAAAAAGACTTGAAGTGAAAAGTGTGCGAGGTAAGCTAAGCATAAAAAACTAAAAAGCTTGAAGCGAAAAATACTCGAGGTAAGCCACGAAAAAATGTGCAAGGGCTTGAAGCGAAAAATGGGTGAGGTAAGCCACGCACCCAAGAAAAAGGGCTTGAAGCGAAAAATGCGCGAGGTAAGCCACGAAGAAAATGAGAAAGAGCTTGAAGCGAAAAATGCGTGAGGTAAGCTAAGCACTCAAATAAAAGCTTGAAGCAAAAAATACACGAGGTAACACCCAGACAAAGGGCTTGAATCGAAAAATGCACGAGGTAAGCCACGTACTCAAACAAGAACTTGAGAATTAGATGGCCAGAGAGTTTAACTTCAGAATCTAATGTAAGAACTTGACCTGGAGCTACAATGAGAGTGGGGAGCTATTGTTGTGCATGATAAAAGAATAATAAAAGTACGTCACGTGAGGCACGAAGAATGCACCACGTGGCACATGAAGAGAACATATGAGAAATGATATAAGCCCTGAGTAAGATAAAAATGGCAAAACTGTCAGAGTAAATCCCTATAAATAGGGGTCAGGTATGATTCGTTAACCTAATTCTAAATTTTCCTACTGAAACTCTGCCCAATTCTCTGGCCGACTTAAGCATCGGAGTGCCAACGCAGGGAACAACCCCTGCGTCTCTCTGATCATTCTTTTTCTTGCAAAATCTTTAGTGGCACGTGACACAAAGATCGAGGTGAAGACGCCTACAATTCGACACTGTTGTAACCGAGCAATAACATCAACAAAAATGATCATTTGGATCTTTTTGACCAAAAACAACCATTTAAACCATTTCTAACCAAATTCTACAAAGTAATAACCAATCCCCAATCTCTTCCTATTGCATAAATGGGTTACCACATCTAAACATCAATAAATTCATCAATCATCCATTAAATGAATTTAAAGTTTACATCAATCCAAGGCACACCACTTTCCTCACCGTGGCCACCAAAATCGAAAGCCTCCACTTGATCTTTGCTCACGGTTTTCTCTAGAACTTCCACCAACTTTACATGCAACAAGCTTGAATTGTTAACTTCACTATCATAGCCCAATCCATGTAGTAAATAAAGATTTTCTACCTTTCTTTTCCTAAAATTGTAGCTTTCTAAATGTTCCTCATTCTTTGTTTCCTTCAGCCTTCACCAATAATCACCTGTAACAGTCTTTAGTTAACAATCCTCAAGAATTAGGCTAAGAACTAAATAAAACATGGCCCATCTCACCTAAATTGGCTATCGCCAAAGCTACTCAAGGCTTTGATGCTCTTGGGACACACACACATCGTCTTGGATTCAACATGCAACACTACTTCAAACACTAGGAAAATCGAAGCTTCCTTTCTACTTCATCTCGGTTTCAACCACCTTCAAGCCAAATCCAACATGCAAACTTAAAAGGGTTATAAAAAATTGAAATTTCATCACCTAAAAGCCCATGGCTGAACTGAACTTCTTCCATTTTCTATCAATTCCATGCCCATCATCCACAAAATTCACATGCATGGCCCTTATATCCACAATCCTTACAACTTAAGCTTAGGAACTAAAGAAATGAAATCTTTCTCACCTTAGTTCTTCATGGCCAAGAGTCTCCTTTTGTTTTGATGGCTCTCAATTTCAATCTTCCTTCATTCAATCTAACATGCAAGACCAATGTCTAGTTCGCTTCACTCGTGGGTTTCAATTTATGGTTTTCTTTTGTTAATTGGCTTTGAAATTCATGAGAACAAGCTTCCTTTCAAGCATTCATCAAGGGCTGAAAGATTGGATGAGAGTGACGAAAGAGAATGGCTTTGGATGATGGTGAGATTAGCTTTAGTTGGGTAACTTCTATTTAGGTTCCTAAGATTTGACCATATTTCAACTTTAGTCCATTAGTATAAAAAATGAGTATTTTGTCCCAAACTTTTTTATTTCACAAGACAAGTTAGTCATTCCGTTAGTCAACCATTAAAAACTTAATTTTTAAATTATTTTACCCCCTAAATCATTTGAAATGCATTAAATACTCAAGCTAATTAATAATAAATAAGGAAATTCTTAGAGTTATTAGGTTTTGAAAGATTAGTTTTCTTTTTTCTTTTTATTTATCTTTTGTTTATTTATTTACTTATTATCTATTGTTTATCAAGTACTTTACTAAGTATCAGATTGTTGTTGTTCAGTAGCACATTAATTAAAACAGGGTATAAAAAAAACAATAATGTATTACATAGTACAATACCTAATAAACAAAAAATAATAAACAAAAAATAATAAGTAAATAATAAATGAAGAATAAATTAAAAAGAAAAAAAGAAAATTAACCTTTTAGAGTCTAGTAGCACTTAGTATTTCAGTATTTATTATTGATTGACTTGAATATTTAAAGCACTCCAAATGGTTTAAGAGTAAAATAATTTTAAAATTAAGTTTTTAACGATTGACTTAATTATCGACTAACAGAAGGATTAACTTATCCTACGAAATATAAAATTTAGGACGGAATGTCCATTTTTGATACTAATGGACTAAAATTGAATAAAGATTAAAGTTTAGGAATCTGGATAGAATTTACCCTAAGATTTAATTAAGTTAATCTTTAGTACACTAATTTCTCAAAGAAAGGGCCCTACAGCTTGCAATGTTTTAAGGTTAAACTTTAACTAGTTTTAATCATATTGAGACACATATTTTATATCAGATTTTACTTAGTAGACTTAACATTCTGCCTGCAAATCATGGTGTTGGGGACATGATCATTACATGGAAATCTATGTCCCCTACTAACTTTATCAATTTAATTTTATTCTCGATTAAATCCATATATCCTTAATATCTGAATAAATACCGAGATGTGAAAATTATCTTTTTGTCATAGTCTCGGATTTACACCAAACTTCATGTCATCTTGAACCCTGATAATTTGTCCAAAATTCATCCAAATGAATTTAATTTAGCTAAATTTCAAAATTTTAGTTTACGCGTTTTTCGTAAATATCACATTACTGTACAAAATCTATCTTTTAACATACTCATTTTCCTACCTCCATCAAATCCAAAATAAAGAATATGGTGAAAAATGATGATCATTTTTATTATCTACCTTTTGAAATATTCAATCTAATCGGTATCTCGAAAGAGAAAAGTTTTTTCTACCTTATCAAATCTGGATTGTTGAAAAGGTACAACAGCTTCAGAAGATCTAAAAAACCTTAATATGTTTATAATAAAATGTATAATCACCGATTATACTATCAAATCTAATCAGGCATTGATGTAAAAGGTTCAACGACACATATTCTTCAAGCAGGAGAGTTCCATAGATTATGGACAAATGGATGACAAATATTAACACGCCATTTTTCTATTGTATCAAAAGGCCAACAATATGAATCAGAGCCAGAAGCCATTAATCCTATTACTAAATTAGCAATGATGAAAAATTTAGACTTTCCTCAATATTCTAGAAAATATAAGTACAGAATGGAATTAGTGGCACTCGTCACTGTCTACGCCAGCCAATTCAACGTAGGCACTAAATCTAAGACCAATAAGGAATATTGAACCTAGACAAAACCTAAGGAGGATAAAAGCTCGTGATGGCCTTACAATAAAATGTTTTGAAAAAGCAAATTCCATTTCAGGAGTTGTCTCTAAAAGGGAATGCTTTTTCTGCAAAAAGTAGAATCTCCTTTTTTTTTTTGTAAAGTTTTTATTTTAGCACATGTAAAATTTTATATTCTTTTCGAATAAGACAGATTTTGTACAAACCTCTGTAAAAATTTCTATATAAAGGGAAGTAATCTATGAAGCTGGGCAGAGTTTCCCTATCCTTAGTATTTTCAAGCATTTTCTCTTAGAAGCTAAAGTCTCTTTGTGTTCTAAAAATCGCTTTTAGTATCTCTTTTAGTCATTTCATGCGCATCAGCCATTTTTATCTGATAACGTGCAACTGTTGGAAACATTAATATCTTCCCTTTATCTATATTTTAAGAAATTGCTTCTACCTAAACTTTCCTTCTTTACTTTCTCCTCCGAATGAGGTATAGCTTTTAAATGGGATTTAGACTCTTTTGTCACCATCCATGCTTACATGATGCAGAACGTTTTAGGCCCTACCTGAAACTCTACCACAACTTTAAACACCCTTCTCAAGCCTACGTTGCACGTCAAAGAATGAAAACAAAGCAGATTGAAATGAGTTGTTTTCCAATGGAACTCTCCTCTCGTATTAGATGAAAATTTAGATTGAAAGCTAATACCAATATTATTTCTCTTGTCAATGGCTTCTTTTGCGGTCGTTTTTGGGTCATTCATCAATTACCATCTAAGGAAGTTCTTAATGTTTAAGGACTCTTACTCCCCTCAACTCAACAAATTTTCTCCATATTCCTACATTCTATGTAACTTTACTTTCACTTCATCCCCTTCTTGCTTGCCCTTCAACTTTCTAGAACTGAAACTTGGCTAGCTCCCCAGTCCTAGGAAGTGTGGCATTCAATGACTGATGAGGAGTTGATGCTACTTGCCTCAATATTCATACAACCTAACCCCAAAAGTGGTGTTCATATTTTGAAGTAGAGGAATACCACCTTTAGCACCACTTTGGGTAAAGTTCTTCGCAACACCAAAATTTATTGATGAGCCACTTGTAACCTCAGCATTTTACAAGTGCAGGATGCCAATCAAGGTTAGAAACATAAATAGGTGATAAATTAATTTGAACATTTCATATGCAAATTTAATTCCCTTTTGTAGCCTGTCCATTGGCGAAGTGCAACAATGATCGATGTTGAGAAACTTTTGTTAGCCAATGAAAGATTTGTGCTACTCTTGGAAGTATGCATTGTTATGAAAATAAGAAATAAAATTCAAAGAAGGAATGATTCGAGGTGTGAACTTTAGTCACTTTCTTTAAGGATTCAGAGATCCCTAGAATACAACAGAATGTCACAAACTTTCTCAAAATAAGTATGAAATGACATCTCTCAATTAAGCACATAAGTCTGGATATTTATAGTGGCCCATTGACACTTTGAATAGACATATCTTGCCCAAAAGATACATTTTCAAATGCCTAAAAGGTGCCTCTTCAAATAAGTTATCACTTTTACCTAAAAGATACCTTTAAATTACCTAAAGATACATTTTCTAAGTTATCATTTTTGCAAAAAGATTCCTTTTCAAAAGCCTAAAAGATACATTTTCAAATAAGTTATCATTTTTTGACTAATTATGTTTATTAAGATTATAACTTTCTAACAAAATTATCAATTCAATATTTATTAGACACATTTTTTAGCATTTTAAACTTAATTTCAAACTTAACATTTTAAACTCCTTAACATTCCGTCATTAGGTTGAAATGTTTGCTTAATTCATTATTTCACATGACAAGTGATATGCTTAAAAAAAGTATATCTCGATTTGGACCTTCCATTAGTGTTCATATCCTAAAGTCTAATGAAATTGATAGTGTTCACAAATTGAACCACAATACCTAGTGTTAGATTTAATTATATAACAAGCATAAGACTTGTCTGCCTGTTTGAAGAGGTTTATTACCTTTTGTAGCATTATTATGGTCATGTGCTAATCCTGGTAATCGTGGTCATTTTATAAGAATATCTACCAGTTTCTCGTTTGATGTAGCACCACTTCTATGATCACTAGGTAGAGTTCTTTTATGTCCTTGTTGATGTGACGTTTTGTTTCAATTCCATTAAGAGTAAAACTCATCATTTAACTCAAGCAACTAATAACACTTGACTAAGTGATTTAGAAATGGGAATCAAGTGCTAAAACTAACATATGCAGTAACTTGTTATTACCCATTTAACTTTAAGTTTAGAGGTTACTAATCTAAAGTTGGGTTACCATTACTAGTGCCTGATGAATTTAAGTCTCATTTCTATTGACATTCTCTTTATCATATCTTTAAGTAATACTTTGGTGAGAGGATTAGCTAAATTGTTGCAGACTTTACATACATTATAATTATAACTCCATTAGTGATCAACTCTCTAATATAATTAGACCTAAGGTTGATATGTCTAGATTTTCCATTATAAATATTGCTATATGCTCTAGGCACTGTAGCCTCACTATCACAGTGCATAGAGATGGCTGGCATAGGTTGTGACCACAACTTTATATCAAGTAACATATTTCTTAGCTATTTTGCCTCCTAGCCTGTTGATGCCAAAGCAATAAACTCAGATTTCGTGGTGGAATGTGAGATGCAAGTTTGTTTCTTTAAGGTCCACCTTATAACACCTTCACCAAGAGTAAAAGTTCGATTTGATGTGGATTTATTTTCTCTTTCACTAATAATTTAACTTGCATCTGTATAGCCTTCTAAAATGGTCGGATAATCTGAGCAAAACAAACCAAATTCTTTTGTTTTCTTCAAATAGCAAAAAATTCTTCTAATGGCTTTGCAATGTTCATTACTTGGTTTGCTTGTATATCTTGATAATTTGCACACAGCAAATGCTATATCTGCCCTAGTGCAATGCATCACATACATTAAACTCCTAATTGCACTTGCATCCTTTAATTGAGCAATAATCGGACCAATATTTTCTGTTAATTTCATACTTGGATCATACAGAGTGAAGGCTTCCTTTACATTAAAATGTTGAAATTTATTTAACTTCTTTTCTATGTAATGTGACTAGTTAAGTGAAAAGCCATTATCATGTCTTTTTACTTTAATTTGCAAGATACTATCCACTTTATTTAAAATTTTCATTTTAAAGACTGAAGATAGATACCTTTTGGTCTCATTTACACAAAACATGTTGGTACCAAATATTAACATGTTATCAACATAGAAACATATTATCACTCCATAATTCTTAGTAAATTTTGAGTAGATGCACATATTTGCACCATTATGCTTAAAACCATTTGCTAAAATTTATGCATCGAATTTCTTATGCCATTACTTGAGAGCCTATTTTAGGCTATGTAGTGACTTAACTAATATCTGTACTTTCTTTTCCTTTTTAGGTGTAAGACCCGTAATTTAATATGTATTCTTTATGATTTTGTGATGTATGGACAAGTCACATTCGATATAAATCATATGGAATAAATGTTTTTAAGTTGCAAATGTGTATGAAATGCAAAACGGGTAGTTAAGCAAAGTTAATATCAATGTAACAGTGAATTTTGGGAAGAAATTACAGTAAAACTGCTTCAGAAGAGGAGCAGATCGATCTCTCATTCAATGCAGATCGATCTTTGATAGGTTTTGGGTAGAACAGATCGATCTCATGAAATGGGCAGATCGATCTCCTTAAGACTCAGTGTAACGCAGATCGATCTTGTGCTCAAGAGCAGATCGATCCCCTAAGTTCAAAAGGTCGATTCCGAAAAGGAAATATGCAGGACAGATCGATCTCACTTAGTTAGAAGATCGATCCCCAAGTGCAATTCTATAAATACACGGTTCTGCAAACCTCTGTTTCCTGAGAAACATCAAACCTTTCAAGAACCAAAGTTAAACCTAATCTTTCTACTCCAGAAAACTTTATCTTTCAATCAATTTTGAGTGAGATTCAGTTCAACAAAGTTGTTCTTAGTAAAGAGGAGAACAATATACTTGGAAACAAGAAGTTGGAATTGAAGATTGAAGGAACAAGGTGGATTTTGCCACTTTTGGTGAAAAAAGAAAAAGTTCAAGCTAGGTAAGATTCAATACACCAAGTTCATATATGTTAATCTAGGTGTCTTGGTGAGTTAATTGGTGTATGTCTAAATTGTTGGAAACAAATGGATCATGAAAAATATACATGACCTAGCTATTTGTATAAAAGTGAGAAAATAATGAAGAAGTTGAGTAAACATGGATTAAATGATGAAATAAGTATGTATAGAAGATTGTAAGGTAGTTTTGTGAAATTACATAAATTGGAATAGATGAGAAATGAAGATAGGTCTAGGAAATATATGGTATAACACCATAATGGGAGAAAGTGTTGAGATTGAGGTATTGAGAGGAGTAAAAGCATTGATTTAGAGTCATGCAAGTGAAAACAAGTATATTAAGGTATACTGATGTGGATAATTATTAACAGCTTCGAAGTTGATATTGGAAGCTGATCGGACTATGAGAGTGAGCAGCACCGAGGAAGTGAGGTCACGCGACGTGATCCAAGGTAAGGGAATTTCGTGAGTAGCTAGAGATAGTTACATGTATTTCGAATAGAATTTTGATAACTATATTCTATATGACTTCCCGTGAATAGAAATGTTGTGATAGAGACAGAAGAGATAAATCATGGTTTATCTAAAAATAGGGTAAAAAGCCTTAGAAGCATGTTGTGACGAAAATTCATAGTTGCATGATATAATGACTAATGTTTTCATGTATATATGAAAACAACATATTTGAGTGCCTCTTTGATTTACTTGGGTGAATTATGATTTGAATAAGCCATCTATCGAGTTTGTGTGAAAACCATTGGTGCTAGAGAATACTCGCACTATATTTTATGAGATATGCATCACATAGTACTTGAGTGTATTCTCGTACTAAATTTTAAATACGATTTATGCATGATAGAGTATTGGGACCATTGCTCGTACTCAGTTTTATTGAATTATGCATTATAGAGTATTGGGAGCTTTGCTCATACTCAAGTTTTTATATGACATAGTGCTGGGAGCATTGCTTGCATTAGAGTTATATCATTATGTTATGGTCGTGTTGGGAGTTTACTAGCACGTACCAGTTTTAAGAGAAAGCATGAAACAACCGTTTTGGGAGCCTATGCTAACTGTGTGTCGCATCGATTATATGCTCACACATGCAATATTATGAGATATGGTCGTGTGAGATCTGAGAATTTCAGACATATTTTAATGATGTAATAAGAATTTGAAGTGTAATTTATTGAGCTAAGTGAATTGTGGGAATTATAATTGGAGATTTATATGTTAAGTGTGTAAAATAAGCATGAAGTATGAGGACAGATCGATCTGGAGAAGGAGAGATCGATCTGGTGAGTTAAAAATGACGAGTAAGGAGGAATTTGAGGAGCAGATCGATCTCCAATGGAAGAGATCGATCTCCAAATGATTCTGTTTGAGAAAGGATCGATCTCATGAGGAAGAGATCGATCTCCAAATGATTCTGTTTGGGAGAAGATCGATCTCCTTAGGAGCAGATCGATCTCATAAAGCCATAAAGAGATCGATCTCACCCCTCGACAGATCGATCTCCTAGGCATAAAATTGCCCAGATCGTCCCCAAATTTCAAACGCAGATCGATCTCATCAAGAGGCAGATCGATCTCCTACCTCCAGTCTATATAAGGGACCCGTGTTTTTCTCCTGCAAACTCACTTTCTCTCTCTTTCAAACCCATTTCCACCGAAAACCTAACTTTCTCACTCATCCAAATCCCCCATTTTCGGCCGAATCAGCTGTTGTGGCAAGAAGGAAAGTTGTTCCTCATCGAAAGGAGAACAACATACTTGGAAATCGAAAGACAGATCGAATCGAGGCAAGAGATAAGCTCTCCACAAGCTTTGGGTAATTTCTAAACTTCGATCCTTCCATTTGAGATGATTTTGATGTTATTGGTGGTTGTCATTGTATTGAAATAGTTGAGAAAGGATTAGGGATTGATGAAATTGCAATGTGGTTGGAGTAATGTAGGTATTTAGTAATTTTGAGAATTTGTGCTATAAATGGAAATATAGACAATGTGGTGAATTAGCGTAGATGATTTAACATGAGAAATATAGGACGTTGAGCTATTGTGAATGAGGTTGTAGTTTAGGGTTGAGTTACGAGAACAAAGAGATTTGAGGAGTTATGAGCAATTATGCTCGATTTTGAGAATTGAGATTGATGAGATAATTGAGTATTGATGTTTTAACATCGTTTGGACAGCTCAGGAGTTCCAGAGTGGTGTACGAGGCTAGTCCGTGATACGGGGGAAACGATTGCACTATACGAGGTGCAAAGAGGTAAGGGAAATCTAAACCATTTGTGTATGTGAATTGTAAACTATTTTAGCATGAATTGTGGTTTATAAAACAAGCATGTTGAGTTTTGTGTTGAGATTTAATTGCACACGATTTTATAGCCGGTTGGAGCCCAATGTTTTTATGAGTTTATAACTGGGCTCTACGTTAAGGCAATATTGAGATTTGAGAAATGTGTGCGTGTGCTTTGCCGGTTGGAACTCGGTTTTATTACGTTTTGTGTTGAGTACAAAACGATTTCAAATGAGTTTTATGAGAGAAAAACCATTACGAGTTCTACGTGAAGGCAAACCAGTCTTATGTGATAAGACTTAGGTGTGTAGTTGTGAGTACACACCGGGCATTGCTCTGGTAACATGTAAGCTTGATTTTTTCTCCGTTCTGGTAACGTAAGAATAACCCCATTGGTGGCTGTGCCACGTTGAGAAACCCTATTGGTGGCTGTGCCACGTTATACCCCATTGGTGGCTGTGCCACGTTGAGAAACCCATTAGTGGCTGTGCCACGTTATACCCCATTGGTGGCTGTGCCACGTTGAGAAACCCCATTGGTGGCTGTGCCACGTTATACCCATTGGTGGCTGTGCCACGTTGAGAAACCCTATTCTGTGGCTATGCCACGCGAGAAATTAAATCAGTGGCTTTGCCACGTGTGTTCTGTGGCTATGCCACGCGAGAAATTAAATCAGTGGCTTTGCCACGTGTGTTTTGTGGCTATGCCACGCGAGAAATTAAATCAGTGGCTTTGCCACGCGTGTTTAGTGGCTGTGCCACATGCATTATTTTTACTGTGATTTTATCACGTTATTTGAGAAAGCGTTTAACGCGTTATTTTCACATGCTTTGTTATTGCTCTAGAGTGAGCCTTTTTCTTCATGTTTTTACATGACTTGAGACATGAGAATGTCATTTTGAGTATTTTCATGCTATGGTTTTCAAATGAGTTTCACATACAAATAAACCTTTTGTGATGTGTATTTTGGTTTATGAAATGAGTTCCTTACCCCCTTTACTGAGCGATTTAGAAGCTCACCCTGTTTTCCTTTCCCCCCCAGAGTTCTTCAAGTGAAAAAGGATCTCCCTGCGACGTACGGAGTAGTGGCTAGTGGAGGATTCGAGCTCCAGGCCATATATATTGTATCTTGAGGTATATTTTATCTTTTCATGTACCCAGACTATTATTGTAATTGCAGACACTTGATGTATAACATTATATGGGATGTATTAGGATTAATTTACTTGGAATTGAGTAAGGTGTATAATACCGTATTTATTGTATCATGATGAGATCCTGAGGCATGATAATTATGATGATGTATGACACTGCACAGGAATGCACTCTTAATTGTGAATTAATGAGTAAAAAGTTTTAAATTTGCCCTATTTTTCCAATATTCGAGGCGTGACAGAGTTTTCTTGGTATCAGAGCTTAGGGTGTCTAGTACTGTCAGTGTCGGTTAAGTGAAATAGAATACATCCCAAGTGTCTGTAATAGTCTAGTCATGAACTGAAATTGAGGATTGAGATTTCAATCAATTTTGATATGTACGCGCAGGAGACGAGTTGAGATAGAGAATGAGTAAACGACGAGGTCGTTCGAGGAGGCAGGCAGAGTCCCCTCCGTCACCTGTTCCACAACCAGAGAGTCCTAACTCTTGATTTAATCGGATTGAGACCGATGTGAGGCAAGGTTTTGAGCAGATAGCAGCGTTATTCGCGCAACACTTTGGAGTTAATGCCTCGGATACTACCCCTACACCACCACAAGGACCTCCCATACCCCCAGTGCCTCCCGTCACTTAGCCTGAGGACAGAAGTATGGTCCGACTAAGGGATTTTCTGAAGATGAATCCACCCGCATTTAGGGAAAAGAAGGATCCTACAGAGGCTGAGGAATGGTTGACGGAATTAAGAATTATATTTGATTTCCTGGGGTGCACCGATGCTGAGAGGGTCAGTATGAGTGCCTATATGCTGAAGGGCAGAGCTCGAGATTGGTGGGGTACTACCCAGGGTATTCTGATGTCCCACCATGATGTGATTGGTTGGGAAGAGTTCCAGACAGCCTTTAGGACCCAATATGTACCACGAGCCGCCCAGAGAAAGAAACAAGCTGAGTTTTTGAGTTTGGTACAGGGTGACGTGTCTGTGGATGACTATGAGAGCCAATTCACAGCGCTATTGAGATATGACCCAGAGACCTTCAAGAGTGAAGAGCTCCGCACAGAGAAGTTTGTGTATGGGTTGAAGCCTGTCATCAGAGATAGATTGATAGGGCTATGTATTACGGAGTTTGGAGATGCTCTGAGACGAGCACAAGAGATTGAAAGAGGAATTGAGATGGTACAATCCCAGAATGAGCTCAGAGCAGTGAATAGAGATAAGGGCAAGAGGCCAGCACTTTTCCAAGCAGAGACTCGGAGAGGTTCCTTCAGAAGAGGAAGGATTGAGGTACAGAAGGACAGATTGGAGAGACCCAGAGCCTATCCTATTATCAAGGAGACCCCTCGATATGTCAGGCCGGAGATAAGGGTTTGTGGAGACTGTGGCCGATCGCATGAGGGAAGTTGTATTGGGTCGATCCGTGGATGTTTTAGATGTGGTGACATGGGTCACAGGGTGAAGGACTGTCCCCAACCTCAGATACCACATGCTCCGGAGCCCACTAGACAACAGCCTCAGAGAGTGGATCCCTGGAGACGGGCCACTGCGGCAGAGAAAGGGAAGAAACCTGTGGCATAGGGACGTGTGTTTGCCCTGGATAAGGAAACTGCAGACACTTCGGCAGAAACTATAAGAGGTATACTCTCTGTCTGTAATCATAAGGCTCATGTGTTGATTGATTCAGGATCCACGCATTCTTTTATTTCTGAGCATTTTGCATGTAGATTAAACTTGAAGTTTGAACCTCTAGAATACATACTACATGTAAATACCCCTATGCGTGAATCTCAGAGAACTGAGTTAATCTGTAGAGGATGTGAAATAAAGGTGGGAGATAGAGTGATGTTAGCAGATCTAATCATGTTGAATATACATGGGTTTGATGTAATTTTGGGGATGGATTGGTTGGCAACCAATCGAGTGAGTTTAGACTGCAACACTAAGATTGTAACTTTCTCCCTACCTGAACCTTACAGTGTACGATTTTGATATTAAGAAAATGAATATGTGGAATTCTAGTAGTAATTTGAGAATTTTGATATTATTTTGGAGAATATTAAATATGATTATTCATGTGAAGGTTATGAGACACTCATCTCAGACGATGAGCGGGAACATCCGAGGATTGCGGATATACCTGTGGTGTGTGAATTTTTAGATGTTTTCCCAGATGAATTGCCAGGTTTACCACCAGAGAGAGAGCTGGAGTTTACCATTGATTTGGTACCAGATACTCAGCCGATCTCTAAACCTCTTACAGGATGGCATTAGTGGAACTCGAGGAATTGAAGAGACAACTACAGGAGTTATTGGATCAAGGGTTTATTAGACCCAGTGTTTCACCGTGGGGAGTGCCAGTACTATTTGTTAAGAAGAAGGATGGTAGTCTCAGATTATGTGTAGACTACCGGTTGTTGAATAAAGCCACGGTGAAGAATAAATACCCATTGCCCAGGATTGATGATCTACTTGATCAGCTAAGAGGGGCATCAGTCTTTTCTAAGATTGATTTGAGATCGGGCTACCACCAATTGAGGATCAAGGAAGAAGATATTCCAAAGATGGCCTTCAGGACAAGGTATGGCCATTACGAATTTCTGGTGATGTCCTTTGGATTGACGAACGCCCCTGCAGCATTTATGAGATTGATGAACGAGGTGTTCAGAGACTATCTGGATAAATTTGTGATAGTCTTTATTGATGATATCCTGGTATACTCTCGGTTGTATGAGGAGCATGCACAGCATTTGTGGTTAGTACTTCAGATACTCCGAGATAAGCAATTATACGGAAAGCTTAGTAAGTGTGAGTTTTGGCTGAACCGGATAGCTTTCCTTGGTCATATAGTCTCAGAGGAAGGAGTATCAGTGGACCCAAGCAAGGTGGAGGCTGTGCTTAGTTGGGAGAGACCGAGGAAAGTCACTGAGGTGCGAAGCTTCCTTGGTTTGGCAGGGTATTACAGAAGATTTGTGGAAGGATTCTCAAGGATTGCCGCCCCTTTGACTAAGCTCACGCGCAAAGAGACTCCATTTATATGGACTGACCAATGTGAGCTCAGTTTTCAGGAATTAAAGAGGAGGTTGACAGCGGCACCTATGTTAACTATCCCTGAGGGATCAGGAGGATTCTCGGTGTATAGTGATGCATCTCATCAAGGATTGGGGTGTGTGCTTATGCAGCACGGAAGAGTGGTCGCATATGGATCGCGACAGCTGAAGGACCGTGAGCGGAATTACCCCACGCATGACTTGGAGTTAGCCGATGTGGTATTTGCTTTGAAGATCTGGCGACACTACTTATATGGGAAAGATTCCAGATCTTCACTGATCACAAAAGTTTGAGATATCTCTTTGATCAGAAAGAGTTAAACATGAGACAAAGGAGATGGATGGAACTCCTTAAGGATTATGACTGCGAGATTCTTTATCATCCGGGTAAGGCGAATGTAGTTGCTGATGCCCTGAGCAGGAAGAGTATGATATCTGCTATGATGATCAGGGAATGGGATTTACTGGAGCAGTTCGCCGAACTTCGGATCAGAGTTAAAGAGGTAGAGACTGGATTTTTGGCTAGCCTGAGGATAGAGCCCAGGATCATGGATCAGATTAGAACTGGGCAGCGCAGTGATCAGAGATTGATAGATATGGTTAGCCAAGCTGAGCAGAGTTCACAGTCGGATCTCACCATCAGTGAGGATGGATTATTGAGGTTTAGAGGACGAATTTGTGTACCGGACGATGATACCCTAAAGAGACAGATACTGAGAGAATCTCACTGCTCGCGATACACCATGCACCCAGGGAGTACTAAGATGTACCGAGACTTGAGAAAGGTGTATTGGTGGAGTGGTATGAAGCGAGACGTGGCAGAGTATGTGGCCAGGTGTTTAGTATGCCAGCAAGTGAAAGCTGAGCATCGGAAGCCCGGAGGACTACTACAGCCCTTACCTGTACCTACATGGAAATGGGAGCATGTCACTATGGACTTTATTATGGGTTTACCGAGGACCCGAAGAGGTCGTGACGCGATATGGGTCATTGTGGATAGATTGACCAAGAGTGCCCACTTCCTTGCCATCAAGAGCACAGATACTGTGGATGCCTTAGCTGAACTGTATGTCAGCGAGATAGCTAGATTACATGGGGCTCCAGTGAGTATTACTTCTGATAGAGATTCCCGGTTTACTTCCAGATTTTGGACCCAGTTTCAGGAGTCCATGGGATCTCGATTGAGTTTTAGTACCACCTATCATCCTCAGACAGATGGTCAGTCAGAGAGGACTATTCAGACCCTGGAGAATATGTTGAGGGCGTGTACGATGGATTTTAAGGGATCATGGGATGATCACCTGCCCCTAGCAGAGTTTGCATACAATAACAGCTATCATGCGAGTATTGGAATGGCACCTTTTGAGGCTCTATATGGTAGGAGGTGTAGATCCCCTGTAGCTTGGGAAGAAGTCGGTGACAGAAAGATAAATGCCCCCGAGCTTGTTGAGCTAGCCGTACAGAGTGTGAAACTCATATGTGAGAGGTTACGGGCTGCACAAAGTAGACAGAAAAGCTACGCGGATGTGCGTAGACGGCCACTCGAGTTTGACGTTGGTGATGCAGTATTTCTGAGAGTATCACCGAGTAAGGGTATCATGCCATTTGGGAAGAAGGGAAGGTAGCTTACAGATTAACATTACCCCCACAGATGTCCGGAATACACAATGTTTTTCATGTGTCTATGTTGAGGAAGTACCACCCGGACCCTTCTCATGTCATAGAGTATGACGAATGGACATTCAAGAGGATATGAGCTATACTGAGGAACCCGTCCGGATTCTCGATAGAAAGGAGAAGGTACTGAGAACCAAGAGCATCCCATTAGTGAAAGTTTTGTGGAAACATCACTCAATGGAAGAGGCAACGTGGGAACTAGAGAGTCTCATGAAGGAGAAATACCCCCATCTATTTGACTAGTTGAGTTGAATTTGGAGGACCAAATTCTTTTTAAGGTGGGGAGGATGTGAGATCTGAGAATTTCAGACATATTTTAATGATGTAATAAGAATTTGAAGTGTAATTTATTGAGCTAAGTGAATTGTGGGAATTATAATTGGAGATTTATATGTTAAGTGTGTAAAATAAGCATGAAGTATGAGGACAGATCGATCTGGGAGAAGGAGAGATCGATCTGGTGAGTTAAAAATGACGAGTAAGGAGGAATTTGAGGAGCAGATCGATCTCCAATGGAAGAGATCGATCTCCAAATGATTCTGTTTGAGAAAGGATCGATTTCATGAGGAAGAGATCGATCTCCAAATGATTCTGTTTGGGAGAAGATCGATCTCCTTAGGAGCAGATCGATCTCATAAAGCCATAAAGAGATCGATCTCACCCCTCGACAGATCGATCTCCTAGGCATAAAATTGCCCAGATCGTCCCCAAATTTCAAACGCAGATCAATCTCATCAAGAGGTAGATCGATCTCCTACCTCCAGTCTATATAAGGGACCCGTGTTTTTCTCCTGCAAACTCACTTTCTCTCTCTTCCAAACCCATTTCCACCGAAAACCTAGCTTTCTCACTCATCCAAATCCCCCATTTTTGACCGAATCAGCTGTTGTGGCAAGAAGGAAAGTTGTTCCTCATCGAAAGGAGAATAACATACTTGAAAATCGAAAGACGGATCGAATCGAGGCAAGAGATAAGCTCTCCACAAGCTTTGGGTAATTTCTAAACTTCGATCCTTCCGTTTGAGATGATTTTGATGTTATTGATGGTTGTCATTGTGTTGAAATAGTTGAGAAAGGATTAGGGATTGATGAAATTGCAATGTGGTTGGAGTAATGTAGGTATTTGGTAATTTTGAGAATTTGTGCTATAAATGGAAATATAGACAATGTGGTGAATTAGCGTAGATGATTTAACATGAGAAATATAGGACGTTGAGCTATTGTGAATGAGGTTGTAGTTTAGGGTTGAGTGACGAGAACAAAGAGATTTGAGGAGTTATGAGCAATTATGCTCGATTTTGAGAATTGAGATTGATGAGATAATTGAGTATTGATGTTTTAACATCGTTTGGACAGCTCGGGAGTTCCAGAGTGGAATGCGAGGCTAGTCCGTGATACGTGGGAAACGATTGCACTATACGAGGTGCAAAGAGGTAAGGGAAATCTAAACCATTTGTGTATGTGAATTGTAAACTATTTTAGCATGAATTGTGGTTTATAAAACAAGCATGTTGAGTTTTGTCTTGAGATTTAATTGCACACGATTTTATAGCCGGTTGGAGCCCAATGTTTTTATGAGTTTATAACTGGGCTCTACGTTAAGGCAATATTGAGATTTGAGAAATGTGTGCGTGTGCTTTGCCAGTTGGAACTCGATTTTATTACGTTTTGTGTTGAGTCCAAAATGATTTCAAATGAGTTTTATGAGAGAAAAACCATTACGAGTTCTACGTGAAGGCAAACTAGTCTTATGTGATAAGACTTAGGTGTGTAGTTGTGAGTACACACCGGGCATTGCTCTGGTAGCATGTAAGCCCGATTTCTTCTCCATTCTGGTAACGTGAGAATAACCCCATTGGTGGCTGTGCCACGTTGAGAAACCCCTTGGTGGCTGTGCCACGTTATACCCCATTGGTGGCTGTGCCACGTTGAGAAACCCCATTGGTGGCTGTGCCACGTTATACCCCATTGGTGGCTGTGCCACGTTGAGAAACCCCATTGGTGGCTGTGCCACGTTATACCCCATTGGTGGCTGTGCCACGTTGAGAAACCCTATTCTGTGGCTATGCCACGCGAGAAATTAAATCAGTGGCTTTGCCACGTGTGTTTTGTGGCTTTGCCACGCGAGAAATTAAATCAGTGGCTTTGCCACGTGTGTTTTGTGGCTATGCCACGCGAGAAATTAAATCAGTGGCTTTGCCACGTGTGTTTTGTGGCTATGCCACGCGAGAAATTAAATCAGTGGCTTTGCCACGCGTGTTTAGTGGCTGTGCCACGTGCATTATTTTTACTGTGATTTTATCACGTTATTTGAGAAAGCGTTTAACGCGTTATTTTCACATGCTTTGTTATTGCTCTAGAGTGAGCCTTTTTCTTCATGTTTTTACATGACTTGAGACATGAGAATGTCATTTTGAGTATTTTCATGCTATGGTTTTCAAATGAGTTTCACATACAAATAAACCTTTTGTGATGTGTATTTTGGTTTATGAAATGAGTTCCTTACCCCCTTTACTGAGCGATTTAGAAGCTCACCCTGTTTTCATTTCCCCCCCAGAGTTCTTCAAGTGAAAAAGGATCTCCCTGCGACGTACGGAGTAGTGGCTAGTGGAGGATTCGAGCTCCAGGCCATATATATTGTATCTTGAGGTATATTTTATCTTTTCATGTACCCAGACTATTATTGTAATTGCAGACACTTGATGTATAATATTATATGGGATGTATTAGGATTAATTTACTTGAAATTGAGTAAGGTGTATAATACCGTATTTATTGTATCATGATGAGATCCTGAGGCATGATAATTATGATGATGTATGACACTGCACAGGAATGCACTCTTAATTGTGAATTAATGAGTAAAAAGTTTTAAATTTGCCCTATTTTCCGCATATTCGGGGCGTGACAGGTCGGGGGCTATCAAAAATAGAACCTATAGTATGAGGACTAAGACTTATGGCAAGCATCCCGACTATGAGGTATATCTAAGGTATGTGGACTAAGACTTATGGCAAGCATCCCACCTTGAGATAGGGTCCATGGAGTACTTTGTACTGTGTATGTCACATAGAGTACGATGTACCGTGAGTACACGATATGAGTGAGTTGTAAGCTGACGGTTGAAGATTTGACCCACCTACCGTTACAACAATTGTGAGACCCTGCACACCGAGTACTGTGTAGCCTGGGATCACGAAAAATGAGTTATGATCATAATCTCGGAACATGTAGTCGCCTATCTCCTTTCATGCAATGCAAATTGAGTTTCTTGAATGAACTATCACATGGTTTTATAATGTGGACATGTGAATTTATGTATGATAAAAGGGTAACCCGAGGGATGAGTGAGGCCCAGATTTCCATGTTTTTAAACATGATGGTATGCCATATTATTTTGATTTAATTGAATGGCATGATAAATGTGAGATTTATGAATTACATGAGAAATGCAATATTTTGCATAAACTGCTGAGGTTGTTAAACCAGCATGTTTTCAGTTTTATAACTGATGATTTATATCTATATGTATATATTGAGTAGATAAGGAAATGATTTCAAGGCATGAACATAGTATTTTGTAGATGGTGTGGTTATCTACTTGCTTGCTTGAATTCCTTACTGAGCTGTGAGCTCACCCCCTTTTTATTTCCCCTCTCTATAGAGCGTTCACGGTAGTCAAGCACGGCTGAGGACTGGTATTCCTAGATCCACTGCATATCCATCTTGTGAGAGGTATACACATTTAAACATTTTGTACTGAATAATGTAACAGCACAGTTATGTAAACGAATGTACGGTCGGGGATCTATATGTACAAGTATTTGGATTAATGTATAAGAGTTTACATTATAGAAAAGAACATTGATTTGTATGCATATTATGAATGAATATGGTTGAGGTGACTAATATCGAATCACAGCCCAGCATTTTGGTATTGAGTGATGACAGAAGGAGAGGTGAGAAAAATATGAAAATTTTGTGGTGATTTTCGTAGGTCATGGGAGGGGAGGTCGTGATAGAATGGTATCAGAGCAGAGTTGGTCTGATGTGGATCTATATTAGTAATTAGGAAAGTGTACATCCTCATACTACTGTGCTTTGTTCAGTTACAATTGTGTATATAAGATGAAAATCAGACTAATTAATGATTATAAATGCAGGGATTTAGCTATTATGGCTAATACCAGCCGTGGTAGAGGGGCTAGATGGAGGGCTTAAGGCGTAGAGGTAGGCCAGAGACTCGAGAAGAGATGGTAGGTCCCACTAAGGTACTCGAAAGTATCGAGGCACATTTTACGAGATTAGATCGTCGCCTTGGGACCATAGTGGAGTTACTGGCACAGACTTTGCCAAGTAGATAGGGGCAGGATACAAAGACTGCGCCTGGAGAGGCAGCTACACCTGGTACGCCTGCACAGCCAGCTCATATGCCACAGCCTACAGATATACCTACACCCCTACCAGTTCAGGATACGCTATCTCATGTTACTCCACGACAGGGCGGTGGTACGTTGGGGTATGGTTGTGAGCTTGACAGATTGTGACAATTCTAAAAGCTTGGACCTCCATCTTTTTGAGGGGTCAGAGACCCAATTTTGGTTGAAGAGTGGATAGGAGAGATGGAGAAGTTGTACAAATTTTTTGAGTGTACGACTTCGAGAGATGGTCGTATTTGCTGCGATCCTACTGAAGGGGACGACAGAGCATTGGTGGAAGGCACCCGAACCTTATTGAGAGCCCGACATACAGAGATCAGTTGGGAGATATTTCTAGATGCCTTCAGGAAGCAGTTTGTTTTAGATACGACCCAACGGAGCTGCAGGTCAAATTTTTGTGGTTGAGCTATGAGAGTCATTCAGTAGATGAGTATGAGATCAGATTTCTATCCCTGGGGAGGTATGACCCTAACACCATGAGTAACGAGACCAGAAAGGTCCGCAGATTTATTGATGGACTAAAACTAGAATTACGGTTAAATTGGTTCCATTTGGCATCTCTATCTATGATGAGGCAGTGGGCAGGGTGCAACTCTGCAAGCAGGACTACGAGAGGAATGTCTTCGAGTTTAAGATAGTTAGCAAGGGTAGAGACCGAGATAGGAAGAGGCCAATAAGTGACAGTGCCAGAGATTTCAGATATCAATGAGGGAAAAGACTCTTTGGTAAGAGACCAAAGATTAAGAAAATACAGGAGAAGACTGTCAGATCTCCTGCATACTCGGCTATAACTCCAGTTGGAGGGGTTGTGATTGGAGGACCGAGGCCTACCACTGAGTAGTGTAGTAGATGTGGTAGATTCCTTGGAGGTAGACATTATCCTGTTTCTAGTGGATTATGCTTCAGATGTGGAAGCAATGGCACATGGCTAGAGTTTTCCCAGAGGTTATTGATATTGCCCCATAGAAGGGCAAGGAGCAGGAGAGAGTTCCAACTGATATATCTATGTCGAGAAAGAAAGCGACAACAAAGGAGAAAGGGAAGCAGGTCATTGGACGAAGGCGAGTACATGCCTTGGACCAGCGTACATCTGATGCGTCGTCGGATATGAGTAAAGGTAACATCCTGATGTATGATTTAGAAGCACATGTTTTAATTGATCCTGGTGCCACGCATTCATTTGTATCACCTTCATTTGCATGTAAGTTAGCAAAGCGTGTAGAGCGTACACCTTTAAGTAGGATGATGTTGATTAGTACGCCTATGGATAACAGTCAGTTAGTAGAGTATGTGTTAAATGATTGTAAGTTAAGAGTAGGGGAAAAGGACATGACAACCAATCTAATATTGTTAAGTACGAGTGATTTCGATATGATCTTAGGAATGGATTGATTATCTGCAAACCATGCTGTTTTAGATTGTTATGCTAAGACAATTATGTTTCCTAACCCTGAAAAATATGTTATAAGGTTTGATGAAAAGAAATGAAAGTAATAGTTATGGTTATATTGAATAATGTACTATGCTGACTGAGAAATGAATATATTAAAGGTTTTATTACGTACGTGGTTGATACAAATAAGGTACATCTGGAGTTGGCAGATATTCTTGTGGTTAGTAAGTTCTTAGATGTCTTTTTGGATGAATTGCTAAGGTTACCACCAGATAGAGAGATGGAGTTCTGTATAGACTTGGTGCCTGGTACTGAACTTATATCGAAACCACCATATCGCATGGCCTTAGTTGAGCTGGAGGAGCTCAAAAGACAGTTACAGGAGTTATTGGATAGGGGTTTTATTAGACCGAGTGTTTCGCTT
Source organism: Firmiana major (assembly GCA_033439115.1). Taxonomy (NCBI): domain Eukaryota; kingdom Viridiplantae; phylum Streptophyta; class Magnoliopsida; order Malvales; family Malvaceae; genus Firmiana; species Firmiana major. The sequence goes on from CM065912.1 coordinate 9,325,190, forward strand.
TAGGAAGCATCGATTTTGTTTGTGAAGAAGAAGGATGGAAGCCTCCGATTGTGTATAAATTACAGATTATTGAATAAGGTAGCCATCAAAAATAGTTATCCCCTTCCACGTATTGACGATTTGTTGGATCAGCTTTGGGGAGTGCATGTCTTTTTTAAGATTGATCTGAGGTCTAGGTATCATCAATTAAGAGTTCGGAGTGGAGATGTACCCAAGACAGCATTTAGGACCCGATATGGGCATTATGAGTTTTTGGTTATGCCATTCGGATTGACGAATGCTCCCGCAACTTTTATAGCTTTGATGAACGATGTGTTCAAGCCATATTTGGATCAGTTTGTTATCGTCTTCATCGATGACATATTAGTATTCTTGAAATTCGAGGAAGAACATGAGAAGCACCTCGGGATTGTACTACATACCCTACGAGAGTAGAAGTTGTATGCTAAACTCGGTAAGTGTGATTTATGGTTGTCACAGATCTCATTTTTAGGACATGTTGTATCGAGGGATGGTGTATCAGTGGATCCATCCAAGATTGAAGCTATAGTTCAGTGGGAACAGTCGAGGATAGTCACCGAGATCAGAAGTTTCCTGGGTTTAGTAGGATATTATCGGAGATTCGTTGAAGGATTTTCGAAGTTAGATGCTCCGTTGACAGGTCTCACTTGGAAGAGTGTAGCTTTTGTATGGGATGAAGATTGTGAAAAGAGTTTTCAGGAGTTGAAGCATCGATTGACCACTGCTTTGATTCTCACTATCCCTACCAACTCAGGAGGATTTTTAGTGTATACCAATGCTTCACATCAAGGACTGGGCTGTGTATTAATGCAGGATGGAAGGGTAGTTGCTAATGGATCTAGACAGCTGAAGGACCATGAAAAGAACTATCCGACCCACGATTTGGAGTTAGCAGCAGTAGTGTTTATGTTGAAGGTATGATGCCACTACTTGTATGGTGAGAAGTTTCAGATTTTTACCGACCACAAGAGCCTCAAGTATCTGTGCTCGAGAAGGAATTGAACATGAGACAGAGAAGATGGCTAGAGTTTCTAAAGGACTATGATTGTGAGATACTTTATCATCTGGGTAAGGCTAACGTTGTAGTTGATGCTTTTACCAGGAAGAGCCTTGGGATGGTATCGTATATGATGGTCAGGGAATATGAGTTGCCAGAGCAGTTTGCTAGCCTCAGTTTGGGAGTTGTACCTTCTGACATGGATACAGACTGTATGATTGCTAGTCTACACTTGGAGCCAGATCTATTGGACAGAATCAAACAGGCTCAGCAGACTGATCTGTATTATAGTGATGTGAGTAGTCAGATGCAGAGGGGCACAATGACTGACTTTGAGATGAGTTTAGACAGACTTCTGGGGTTTAGAGGCAGATTATGTGTTCTCGAGGACCTAAAGCTCGGGAGATTGATATTGTCAAAAGGTCATTCGTCGAGGTACACATTACATCCGCGGAGTAACAAGATGTATCAGAACCTCTGAAAGCTGTACTAGTGGTCGGGTATGAAGAGAGATGTGGTAGATTTTTTGGCAAGATGTCTCATATGTCAGCAGGTGAAGGTAGAGCATCAGAAGCCTGCAGGGTTATTGCAGCCTCTACCTATACCGATATGGAAATGGGAGCATATCACCATGGATTTCGTGATGGGTTTACCGAGGATCTGGAGGAATCATGATGCTCTATGGGTGATCATTGATAGATTGACGAAGTCAGCCCACTTCCTAGCTATGAGAGCTACCAATACTCTGAGTTCATTAGCAGAGATGTATGTATGCGAGGTAGTGAGGTTACATGATGTTCCAATGAGCATTGTCTTGAATAAGGATTCCTACTTCACTTCCCATTTTTAGGAACATTTTTAGGAAGTCATGGGAACCAAGTTGAGTTTAAGTACCACTTTTCATCCTCAGACAGATGGTCAGTCAGAGAGGACTTTACAGACTCTGGAGGATATGTTGAGAGCGTTTGTGCTAGAATTTAGAGGCTCCTGGGATGATCATTTGTCATTAGCCAAATTCACCTACAACAACAGTTATCATGCAAGTATCGGATGACACCATATGAGGCTTTATATGGCCGTAGATGTCGTTCCCCTATTAGTTGGGAAGAAGTGGGTGACAGAAAGATTTTTGCTCCTAATTTGGTTACACAAGCCTCTGTGGATGTTTGGTTGATTGTTGAGAGACTGAGGACAACTCAGAGTAAACAGAAAAGCTATGCTGACAAGAGACGAAGACCACTTGAGTTCGCAGTTGGTGAGTCAGTATTTCTGAAGGTTTCTCCTTCCAAGGGTATAACAAGATTTTGGAAGAGAGGTAAGCTGAGTCCTCGCTAAATTGGACCCTTTGAGATACTTGACTGAGTGGGAGATAAAGTATATAGGTTAGCCTTACCACCAGATTTATCAGGAGTGCATAATGTTTTCACATTTCGATGCTAAGGAAGTATCATCCAGATTCAAATCATATGATTCGGTATGAACCATTGGAGCTCAAAGAAGACTTGACATATGTAGAGAAATCGATACGGATATTAGATAGAAAGGAGAAAGTCTTAAGGAATAAGACTATTGGGTTAGTGAAGATTCTCTGGCAGCATCACACTTTAGAAGAGGCTACTTGGGAGCTAGAGAGTCTAATGCGAGAGAGATACCCCCAGTTGTTTAAAGAGTAACTTGGTTCTAATTTGGAGGACCAAATTTCTTAAAGTGGGGAGGATTGTAAGGCCCGTAATTTAATATGTATTCTTTATGATTTTGTGATGTATGAACAAGTCATATTTGATATAAATCATAAGGAATGAATGTTTTTAAGTTGCAAATGTATATGAAATGCAAAATGGGTAATTAAGCAAAGTTAATATCAATGTAACAGTGAATTTTGGGAAGAAATTGCAGCAGAGCTGCTTCAGAAGAGGAGCAGATCAATCTCTCATTCAATGCAGATCGATCTTTGATAGGTTCTGGGTAGAACAGATCGATCTCATAAAAAGGGGCAGATCGATCTCCTTAAGGCTCAGTGTAACACAGATCGATCTTGTGTTTAAGAGCAGATCGATCCCCGAAGTTCATGTAAGACTCGTATTTTTGGATGTAAACCTTATGGATTCATAAGTGTGGTAATGTACTTGTAATGTGAAGTACAATTAGTGCAAAGTTTATAAATGTAATGTACATACGAGTAATATGAGTTTGTAATGTACATACAAGTTTTCTTGTGTATGAATATGAAGAAATGAGCTTTTATAAGTGATGAATGTGATTGGAACTCAAAATGAGTAGTGTGGTAAATGGAAGGAAGTTGCATGAATCTAAATACTTCCATTTAGCTTGGTATGGTATACTTTTGGCTATGGAAAGAATACACACAAGTTTTAATGTGTATAAGGTATGGATGGATGCCATTTTCAAGTCTTAAAGGTGGTTGGATGAGAATGACTACGGCAATAAATTAAGGATGTTTAGGTGTGTGTTGCTGCAGAAAAAATGTAAAAAATTTGGAAAATATGAAGGCTAGATCGATCTCATAGGATGGAGATCGATCTGAAAGAGCCAGAATGCTCTTATTTGAGCAATGGAATAGAGCAGATCGATCTCCAATGGGGCCAGATCGATCTCCTAAATATTCTGTAATGAAAAAATCGATCCTTAAGCATATAGATCAATCTCCTTAGCTCTCTATTTGGAGTAGATCGATCTCAAGCTTCGACAGATCGATCTCATGCTTAAAATACCGTGAAAAAGAGGGAATTAAAAGGATCAGATCGATCTCCTCCTAGTGCAGATCGATCTCCTCAAGCTATTTCTATAAAAAGAGCGTTGAAATCTAAAATTTTCAGGAAAACAACATCACCCTTCCATTTTTCACCCAAAACCTAAGTTTATCTCTCTAAAATCAGCCCATTTCCAATAAGAATTGAGGAGAGGCTATTAGATACAAAGTTGTTCATCTTGAGGAAGAGAACAACATAGTTGAAACCCAAAACCTCATTGTTGGTATTGAAGGAGCAAGGAACATTTCCCTTTGGAGCCGGAAGAGAAATTTGATTGGGTAAGTTTCTATGACTCCAATCCAAGTACATTATTTATTTAAGTGATTTTGGAGTTGATTTGCATGTGGGAAACACCTAGGATGAGATAAAATTATTATGTGACCTAAAAATGGAGTCTAGTGTGAGAAAGTGTAGAGTGGGTGAGTTGGTGGTTTATGGATGTTGATAACTTGTTATTGGAGTAATATGGATGATTTGAAATGGGTAAATGAAGCCACATTGTGAGTTTAGAGAATTTATGAAATGAGTAGGTAAAATGCTTGATAAATGCCATAATGAAGAAATCAAGGAAATTTGATGAAATAGGAACGCTGTGAGCTTAATATATCGATAGGGTATGACTCAATAGGCCTAAAAGAATCATTGAGTTCAAGATATGAATAGAACAATGAACCTAGGACTTATGGGAGCTAATGGGGACTATAGGTCGAATCAACTATAGTAAACATAAGAGTTGGATTATAATGGACTATAATGATGCGAAAAACGACTTTGTGCAGTTTCGGAGAGCTCGAAGGAGACGAATCGAACCGCACGAGTAAGCAGCTTAAAGGAAGTGGAAATATCGCGATGCTATTTCCAGGTAAGGGAATTTTGTAAGTATATAGAAGTAGTTACTCATATTTTTGTGGGTATGTATAGGGCTTTGGAAATGTGCATGAGTTTGTAGAAATACGTTTGACGATGTATGGAAGTATCTATGAGCATTTGTATGAGATTTGGTTGTTGAAATGGTATTATAAAGAAATGGGATAGTAAGGCTAATAATTGTACAAATCAAATGTTTTGAATGTTTTCACAAAACATATTGCTTTGTTTTAAGCAAATTGATGGATAGGCTGACTAGTGTTTGAATGATGTTGTGTGATAGCACATGTGAGGTGCTAAATGTGTTTTGAGATTGGTTTTTGAATATTTATGCGCCGCCTATCATGTTTATGTGAATTAAACCGTGCTGGAGCCTAACTCACACTGGATATTGATGTTTTCACATGTTTGAAATGTGTTGGAGCTTAGCTCACACTTTGGTTTGAATTGTGGTGATGTTTTCTAAACTGTATTGGAGCTTTTGCTCGTACGTGGATTTCAAGTGGATTTCTTATGCATATAACCATACTGGAGCTATGCTCGTATGTGGTTTTCTTCATGTTGTATGCACAAATGCCGTACTAGAGCGTTGCTCGTACGAGGTAAATTGTTTATGATGCATGAATTTGCTCTAGAGCGTAGCTCGCATAGGTTTTCACACTATGGTATGTATGATGCCGTGGTGAGGGTAATACAGATTGGTATTCAACGAACCCAACAGGCCTAACAAACCTCTTGAGTGGGGTGAGGGTGAGGGGCTAGGACCTGGTACTAATCCATTCAGGAAACCCAACAGGCCTAACAGACCTCTTGAGTGGGGTGAGGGTGAGGGACTAGGACTTGAATCAGGGAACCCAACAGGGGTGACCAAGGCCATAAGGGGCTAAGGCCTGGTATTAAGAGTACTACCACATGCACTCGAGACTATATAGGGGTTACACTTGGTATGGGGTATGTAAGACCTACGGTAGGCACCCCCACTATGATATGGGTCCACGGAGTACGATGTACCTTGTATATCACATGGAGTACGATGTACCACGTGGTGGTTACTTGATTTGAGAAAGTCTGGCGGAGAACTAACCTACCTTCGTTCCAGTATGATACCCCATACACAAGGATCCGTATGGTCTAGGATGATTTATGACATAGTTGGCCAACATAGTCAGTCGAGATATAGTGACTTGTCTCCTTGCTTATTACATAATACCACATGGTTTGATACTTGAGTACAATTTTGACTGTCCAGGGTAGACCCGAAGGAGGGGTTGAGCCTTGTGGGGTATGATTTGTGAAATGGTAATGATGTCTGTGATTGAGAAAATGAATTGTGATAGGATTGTATGTATTTGAGAAAGAGATGTGATTTAAAAAGGAGGTTTCTTAAATGAATTGCCCTTTTATGAGATTAAATGAGAATGAGCATGAGACGGTTTTACATGTTGATGTTTCCATGTTTTATATACTAAATTTACATGATTTTGATACCTAATATATGTATATTCACATGATATAGTTTTAATTCCTCATGCTCCTATTATAAATGATTTATGCATAACACTATCAACATGTAGATAGAGTAGTTATCTACCATGCTTGCATTATTACCTTACTGAGCGTGTGGTTGCTCATCCCTCTCTATTTTCTCCTTCCTACAGAGCGTGCATAGTAGCCCAGTGAGGACTGAGGTGTGGTATTTTGGACATCCGCTACATCTCCATCACTCAGAGGTATATACATAGTGATTCCTTTTTGTATCTAAACAATGTAAAAGCACAGTAGTCATGTGAAATGTAATTATGGGGATGTAGATGTCAGTAATCATATTTTGTATGAGTGAATGATCAACATTCAAATGTATGACATCACTTTTGTTAACTGAGAATGAATATTGCGAGTGGATTATTATTGATTCACAGCCCAACAGTTGTGTTAAGTTTGTTCACGACTGAGTATGAAAAGGAATAAATGCAAAAAAAAATTATTGAGATTTTCAGTTAAAAAGAATGAAAAGGGTCATGATAGAGATTGGTACCAGAGCTGTGTTGGCTTGATGCGAGTCAGTAATAACGTAGGAAAAGTTACATCCCCATATTACTGTGCTTTTGTTTAGATATAACTGTGTGTACCGTGATGGATTGAGTTTAATAAATGATTTTAATACAGGAAGTTTGGCATTATGCCAATTACGTACCAAGGTAGAGGGGCGAGAGTACGTGCTAGAGGCCGTAAAGGTAGGCTTGAGAGTCGTGCAGAGCCCCAGACTGATCTGGCTCCACAGAGCTCTGCTGAGAGATCAGGGGATACTAAGGCTCGCTTCGCTAGGATAGAGCGGAGTATTGAGAACCTGGTAGAGATAATCACGCAGGCATTGGGTGCCGGTGATAGATGAGTTCCCGCAGCACAGCTTACAACTAGACAGGCAGCTGTAGAGGCGGAGAGACCTCAAACTGCAGAGACTGTTACTATTACACCAACTCCAGCACATGATATAGCTTCTCCTATCACTCCACAGCAGAGCGGTACTGATTTGGGTTATGACTGTGAGTTGAGCTAATTGCGAGAGTTTCAAGGGTTGAAACCCCCAGTGCTCAGAGGGGTGAAGGACCCAGTGGTTACGGAGGATTGGGTGTATGAGATGGAGAAATTGTATCGATTCTTCAGATGCATATCAGCTGAGAAGGTAGCCTTTCTCGTGTTTATGGTAAAAGGTGAGGCCGAACACTAGTGGAGATCCATCGAGACTATTTTGAGGACCAGACACCCCAAGATCACTTGGGAGATATTTTTGGAGGCCTTAAAGAGACAATACATCCTAGCCACCGCATAGAGGAAATTACCGATGGAATTTATGAATCTGGTTTAATAGAACCGAACTGTGGACGAGTATGAGTCCAAGTTTATGTCTTTGGGGAGATATGACCCAGACACGATGGGTAGTGAGACCCAAAAGATTCAGAAGTTCGTTGATGGGTTGAGGTTAGCCATCCGGACTAAGCTAGCCCTGTTTGACATCCTGACTTATGAGGAGGCTATACATAAGGCTCGTTATGTGAGCAAGACTTTGAGCGAAATGCCTGTGAGCTTGGGAGGATTAGTGTCAGGAAGGACAGAGACCGAAAGAGATTCGGGTTTGATATAGTGGCCAAGAGAGGAGGCCAAAGGTTTTTTGAGAAGAGACCTAAGATCGAGGAGGTGCAGGAGAAAGCTGCTAGACCTCCCGTGTACCTTGCTTTGACTGCTTCGAGGGGTACGGTTATTGGAGGACCACGGCCTACTACTGAAAGGTGCAGGAGATGTGATAGATTTCATGAGATAGACCTTGTTCAATGACCCCTGTAGTGTGTTTCAGATGTGAGAAACTAGGACATATAGTAAGTATTATCCCAAGAAGATGGAGACTGCCCCACAGAAGGGCAAGGAGCCAGAGAGAGCTCCAGTTGAGATAGCTGCCTTGAGAAGGAGGGCCATAACTGAGGAAAGAGGGAAGCAAGCAGTGGGTGTGAGCATAGGAAGAGTACATGCACTGGATCAGGACACCGCAAATGCTTCGACAGATGTGATTAAAGGTACGATCCTAATCTTTGATTTAGAAGCATTGGTATTGTTTGATCTTGGTGCCACACATTCCTTCATATCACCTTCCTTTGCACATAAATTATTGAAGCATGTGAAACCAACATTGTTGGATAAAATGTTGATGGCGGCCGTGGTGTTTGCTTTGAAAATATGGCGCCACTATCTTTATGGTGAGAAATTTTAGGTGTTCACAGATCATAAGAGCCTTAAGTACCTGTTTTAGCAGAAAGAACTGAATATGAGACAGAGGAGATGGCTCGAACTCCTGAAGGACTATGGTTGTGAAATCATGTACCACTCGGGTAAGGAAAATGTAGTTGTCGATGTTTTGAGTAGGAAGAACCTTGGGTTGGTGTCTTATATGATGGTACGAGAGCATGAATTGTTGGAACACTTTACGAACCTCAGTTTGGATGTAACCCCACTTGGATCGAAGAAATTGGATATCATGGCTAGTATGAGATTAGAGCTAGAGTTGATTGGCTGTATTCGGTAGGCCCAGCAGAGCGATCGACGGTGCATCGATTGGCTGAGGCAGATACAGATACGTATGGATATTGATTTTGAGCTGAGTGCTGATGGGTTGTTGAAGTTCAGGGGCAGAGTATGTGTTCTCGAGGATCCTGAGATCAAGAGGCTAATTTTATTAGAGGCTCACTCATCGAAGTACACGATACATCTGGGGAGTACCAAGATGTATCAAAACATTCGGAAGGTTTATTGGTGGTTTGGAATGAAAAGAGATATTGTTGAATATGTCGTTAAGTGTCTCGTTTGTCAGCAGGTGAAGGTAGAGCATCAGAAGCCTGCAGGATTATTGCAGCCTCTCCCGATACCGACTTGGAGATGGGAGCATGTCACCATGGATTTTATGATGGGATTACCGAAGACCCGCAGAGGTCATGATGCCATATGGGTTATTGTGGACCGGTTGACTAAGTTCGTCCATTTCTTAGCTATGAGAGCTACCGATACACTAAGTCAGTTGGTGTATTCGAGAGATAGTACAGCTACATTGTGTTCTAGTGAGCGTTGTTTCTGATAGGGATGCCCACTGCACTTCCCATTTTTGGGAACATTTTTAGGAAGCGTTAGGGACCCGACTGAGTTTTAGCACCGCTTTTCATCCTCAGGCAGATGAGCAGTCAGAGAGGACTATACAGACCCTGGAGGATATGTTGAGAGCATGTGTGTTGGATTTTAGGGCACATGGGATGATCATCTGCAGTTAGCCGAGTTTGCCTATAATAACAGTTTTCATGCAAGTATCAAAATGACACCCTATAAGGCACTATATGGACGCAGATGTCAATCCCCTATTAGATGGGAAGAGGTCAGTGACAGACAGATTTTTACTCCTGACTTAGTGCAGAAGGCATTTGAGGATGTCCAATTGATATGCGAGAGATTATGGATAACTCAGAGCCGACAAAAGAGTTATGCTGACAAGAGACGAAGACCACTAGAGTTTAATGTTGGCGAGTTAGTATTTCTAAGGATTTCACCTTTGAAGGGTATTATGAGATTTGGTAAGAAGGGAAAGCTGAGCCCTAGATATATTGAACCCTTCAAGATTTTGAAGAGAGTGGGAGATAAGGCGTATAGATTGGCATTGCCATCGGACTTGGCAAATTTTCACAATGTCTTCCACATCTCTATGCTTCGAAAGTATCACTCGGACCCAGCACATGTGATAAGATATGAGCCATTGGAGCTCAATGAGAGTATGAGATATGTTGAGAAGTCGTTTCGGATATTAGACAAAAAAGAGAAGGCGCTACGGAATAAGACAATTCCCTTGGTGAATGTCCTTTGGCAACATCACACGGCGGAAGAAGCTTTATAGGAATTGAAGAATTTGATACGGGAGAAGTACCCCCAACTATTTGAAGAGTAACTTGGCTCTAATTTGGAGGACCAAATTCCTTGAAGGAGGAGAAGAATGTAAGACCCGTATTTTTGGATGTAAACCTTATGGATTCATAAGTGTGGTAATGTACTTGTAATGTGAAGTACAATTGGTGTAAAGTCTATAAATGTAATGTACATACGTGTATTATAAGTTTATAATGTACATACAAGTTTCCTTGTGTATGAATATGAAGAAATGAGCTTTTATAAGTGATGAATGTGATTGGAACTCAAAATGAGTAGTGTGGTAAATGGAAGGAAGTTGCATGAATCTAAATACTTCCATTTAGCTTGGTATGGTATACTTTTGGCTATGAGAAGAATACATACAAGTTTTAATGTGTATAAGGTACGGATGTATGCCATTTTCAAGTCTTAAAGGTGGTTGGATGAGAAAATGACTATGACAGCAAATTAAGGATGTTTGGGTGTGTGTTGCTACAGAAAAACTGTAGAAAATCTGAAAAATATGAAGCCTAGATCGATCTCATAGGATGAGAGATCGATCTGGAAGAGCTAGAATGCTCTTATTTGAGCAATGGAATAAAGTAGATCGATCTCCAATGGGGCCAGATCGATCTCCTAAACATTCTATAATGAAAAGATCGATCCTTAAGCATACAGATCGATCTCCTTAGCTCTCTGTTTGGAGCAGATTGATCCTTAAGCATACACGTTTCTAACTTTTACATCCCCCGCATTACATTACAATTTGACTATTGTGCTTTTACATTATTTAGATACAAAAAGAATCTCTATGTATATACCTTTTTGGCGATGGAAGCAGTGAATGTCCAAAATAAAATGCCTCAGTCCTCCTAGGCTACTATGTACGCTCTGTAGAGAGGGGAAAATAGAGAGGAATGAGCAACCACATGCTCAGTAAGGTAATAATGCAAACATGGTAGATAACTACTCTATCTACATATTGATAATGTTATGCATAAGTCATTTATAATCAGAGCATGAGGAAATAAATCTATACCATATGCATATACATATATCATGTACAGAATACATGGAAAACAAGCATATAAAACATGGAATTATCATCATGTAAGACCTCTCATGCTCATCTTTATCAAATCTCATAATAAAAAGCGAAATTCATTAAGAAACATCCTTTAAAGTTCATCTCTTTCTCAAAACATAATAAAATCCAATCACAATTATTTCTCAATCACAAACATCATTATCATTTCTCAATCAAAATCCCACAAGGCTCTACCCCTCCCTCGGGTCTACCCAGGACAATCACAATCACACTCATATATCAAAACCATGTGGTACTATGTAATATCATATGAGACAGGTCACCATATCTCAATAGATTATGTTGGCCAACTATGTCATAAATCATCCCAGACCACACTCATTCAGGTGTGTGGGGCATCATGCTGGTACGAAGGTGGGTTAGTTCTTCACCAGACTTTCTTATCACATAACCACCACGCGGTACATCGTACTTCATGTGATATACATGATACAACGTACTCCGCAGACCTATATTAGGGTTGGGGGTACAAGTCGTAGGTCTTATCTACCCCATACCAAATGTAACCTCCATTGTCTCAAGTGCACGTGGAACTTTCCATACCCATGTAAGAGAGCCTCCTTACCGAACAGAGCCTTCTCGCCTCCTCTGGCTTGAGGATGTTATGCTTGAGGATCTTACCGTAAGAGAGCCTCCCCACCGAACAGAGCCACCCCGCCCTCTCTGGCTTAAGGATGTAGGGCTTGAGGATCTTACCAACTTCCACGGCATCATACATACCACAATGTGAAAACTTGTATGAGCAAAGCTCTAGCACGATTCATGCATCATAACTAAACTACCTCGTATGAGCAACGCTCTAGTACGACATTTATGCACCAAATCATGAAGAAACCATGTACGAGCACAACTCAAGTACGGTTATATGCATAAGAAAACCACTTAAAAGCCACGTACGAGTAGAAGCTCCAGTACGGTTTATAAAACATCATCATAGTTTCCAAATCAAGGTGCGAGCTAAGCTCCAACATGTTTCATACATGTGAAAATACTGAAATCCAGTGCGAGCGAGGCTCCAACATGTTTTAACATCATATAAATATGACAAGTGGCTCATACCAAATCAAAATAATCCCGAAATCGGGTTTAACACCTCATGCTTTTTCACAAAATAATTTAAACACTAGCCAGCCTATCTGTTAATTTTCTCAAAACAAAGCAGTGTGTTTCTCAAAACACCAAAACATGTGTTTTATGCATTTATTAGCCTTACTATACCCTTTATAATAATCGTTTCAAAACTAAATCTCATACATACTTATAGCTATTCGCATACATCATCAATCATTCTCTCAAACAGCCATGCATTTCATAAATGCCCTATATCCACCCATAAAATATAAGCAGCTACCTCTATATACTTACAGAATTCCCTTACCTGGAATTCGCGTCGTGAGATTCCACTTCCTTAAAGCTGTGTACTTGTGTGGTTCGATTCGTCTCCAACAATCTCTCCGGAACTACACACAATCGTATATCGCACCAATTTAGTTCATATAACACACCTCTTGTGTTTGCTATAGTCGATTTAACCTATAGCCTCCAGTAATACTTATAAGGCCTAGCTTTATCGTTTTACTCATAATCTCGAGTCTATTGATTCTTTTAGGCCTATTAATTCATACCAAATCGACATTAAATCGACATTAAGCTCATAGTGCTCATATTTCACCAATTTCTTCACTATATCAAACATCTTACATACGCATTTCAATAAATCCTCTAAACTCACAATGTGGCTTCATTTAACCATCAATATACATACAAATCAACTCCAAAACCAACAAATAGCCAAATGTACTTGGGCTGAAGTGTGAGAAACTTACCAAATCTAGTTTCTCTTCTTGCTCTAACGAAATATACCTTGCTCCTTCAATACCACAAATAAGGCTTTGATTCCAAAGTATGTTGTTCTTCTCTTTGATAAGAATAACTTTGTATCTAATGGTCTTTCCTAAAATCTTACCGAAAATGGGTGGATTTAGGAGTGAGAAAGTGAGGTTTTAGGTTGCAATGGAAGAGAGAGATTGTTTCTCAAAATTTACAGATTTCTCTGCTCCTATTTATAGAAATTGCTTAATGGGATCGATCTGTTAAGGCATGAGATCGATCTGGTCCCCTTAAATCCCTTATTTTCACACCAATTTGAATGCATGAGATCGATCTGTCGAGTACATGAGATCGATCTGTCCCAGGCAGTAGCTTAAGTAGATCGATCTGCATCCAGGGGAGATCGATCTGCTCCAACCTGAGAGCTAAGAAAATCGATCTATTTGCATCAAAATCGATCTTCTTATTACAGAATGTTTAGCAGATCGATTTGGATCCATTGGAGATCGATCTGGCCTGTTCCATTGCTTGAAAAAGAGCATTTTTGGCTCTTCCAGACCGATCTCTCATTCCATGAGATTGATTTGGCATTCATATTTTCAGATTTTGCTATAGTTTTCTATAGTAACTCACACCAAATATCCTCAATTTGCTGCCATGGTCATTTTCTCATCCAACCACCTTTAAGACTTGAAAATGACATCTATTCATTCTTTACACACATCAAAACTTGTGTGCATTCATTGTACAACCAAAGGTATACAATACCATACCCAATGGAAGTATAAAGATCTATGTAACATCATTTCATTTGTTGCACTACTCTTTTTGCATTCTACTCATATTTATCACATATAAAAGTCTATTTCTTCATATTCATATAAAATGAAACTTGTACGTACATCACAACTCTTATTACAAGTGTGTACATTGTATTTATGGACTTTATATCACTTATGCTTCACATTACAAATACATCACCATACTTATGATTTCATAAAGTTTACATCCAAAAATATGGGTCTTACAATGGAAATTAGACTAATTAATGATTATAAATGCAGGGATTTAGCTATTATGGCTAATACCGACCGTGGTAGAGGGACTAAAGGTAGGGCTCAAGACCGTAGAGGTAGGCTAGAGACTCAAGAAGAGACGACAGGTCCCACTGAGGTACCCAAGAGTACCGAGGCATGCTTCGCGAGATTAGAGCGTCGCCTTGAGACCATAGTGAAGTTACTGGCACAGACTTTGCTAGGTAGACAGGGGCAGGATGTAGAGACTATGCCTAGAGAGGCAACTGCACCTCGTACGCCTGCATAGCCATCTCATGTGCCACAACCTATAGATACACCTACACCCCTACCAGTTCAGGATACGTCGTCTCATGTTACTCTACGACAGGGCGGTGGTACATTGGGGTATGGTTGTGAGCTTGACAAATTGCGACAATTCTAAAAGCTTAGACCTCCATCTTTTTGAGGGGTCAAGGACCCAGTTTTGGCTGAGGAGTGGATAGGAGAGATGGAGAAGTTGTACGGATTTTTTGAATGTATGACTTCAGAGATTGTTGCATTTACTGCATTCCTACTGAAGGGGATGGCAGAGTATTGGTGGAAGTGCACCCGACCCATACTGAGAGCCCGACTTTACATTTAGTAGCATACAACTAATCATGTCAACTAATGTTCTATTCTTTCTTTCTGCCAGTCCATTCTGTTGTGGTGCATAAGGGGCTGTTCTTTAATGTATGATGCCATGTTCCTCATAAAACAATGAGAAATCATTAGAAAAGAACTCACATCCTCTATCATTATGAATGACTTTAATTCTCTTCTCTTTTTGATTTTCCACTGCAGATTTATATTCTTTAAACTTGTCAGATGCCTCATATTTAGTTCTCATAAAATACAGATAAGTGTACCTAAAACAATCATCTATGAAAGTGATAAAATATCGCTTTCCTCCTCTTGAAAGATGACAATTTAATTCATAAATATTAGAATGTACTAATTCTAGTAATTGTATATTTCTTTCTCTTTTTAGGAAAGGCTTCCTAATTGTCTTTGCTTTAACACAGATTTAACACTTATTATTGAAACCGTTTTGAGAAGTTATATAACCATGCTTAGACATATACTTTACAGATTCATAATTAACATATCCTAATCAGCATGCCATAAAGAAGATGAACACTTAATATAATAAGTAGAAATATTATTTATTTCATTAATAGTCAATTTAAACATTCCATCACAAGAATAACCTTTCCCCATAAATACACTATTCTTAGTTATAATGACTTTATCTGACTCATAGAACAATTTTAAAGCCCCTTTTACATATTAAATTTGAAGAAACTAAATTCTTCTTAATTTTAGGAACATGGAAAACATTAAGCAGGGTTAATTTATGGCCTGAAGTGAATTTCAGCTTGAATGTTCCTTTACTTAAAACATTAGCAGGTATATTGTTTACCATGAGCACACTTTTTAGTTCCTTTAATTCATTATAGGGCTTGAATTGAGCCTTGCTATTACAGACATGGACCGTTGCTCTAGAATCAAGCCACCAATCCATTAACTTGGCAGGATTTGCAATATTCAGCTCAGTCACCATTCCAACTTGCATATCAGAAACCATTATGATAATTCTATGAAAATAAAATTATTTGTGCTTAATTTTTTAATTAATTATTTAAATCCCCAATTTATATTTTGTTAATTATCCCCTTTATTTAATTAAAATTATCATGTTTGCAGATAAATTAAATCCGGATGAATTTTGGTAATTTCGGTAGAAAATGGACTGGAATTGGGCTAAAATCAAGATTGGACCACACGAACAACAAGAGCCATGCCACCTAGTAATCCAATTGGACAAGAAGACAGATGACATGAAAATATATTTTCAACGAGCCAATGATGTGAAGAAAAGTGGCCAAACAATGCCAACTCATCTAGGATGAGAAAATTACCATTGTACCCCTAAGTGTGTATATAAATAGAAAAAGATGGCAATTGAAAAAAAAAAGATGTAATTTTAGGGTAGAATAGCTTTTAGGTTAATTTCCAAGCTTTCTTTGTTTTAATTTCCGAATAGTTTCTTTGAATTTAAAAATTTTCTTCTCTTGTTTTGTTAAAACTTTACATTGGTTTAATGAATAGTGATTTTTCAATGTTCTTCTCGGTTTTGCAATCTCTTTGCTTTATTGTTGATTCAATGCACTCAAGTTGAATGAAAGTTCTTCATTTTCCAGTCTTAAATAGTTTTATTTTATGGCAATCAAATTTCTTTATGCTTCTCGATTTTGTTTAAGTCATTTCTCCTTTTATTTCATCTCTATTACATAGCTTCCATTTCCTAGTCTTTAGCTTTCGGTTTGCTCCTATTTGGTGCATTTGGGTTACAAGATATTTTTCAGTCATTCTTGTCCATTTTGGTTTTGTTGCCTTAATGTGGATTGATGTTGAGCATTATTCCACATCAAGAGCAATGTGGAATCACGTTGGAGAAGAAGAGCATGAAGCAATCTGAGAGAGTTGTGTTCCCTGTCAATGGAAGAAGCTCACAGGTGGTGTTGTAGTTGTTGTCTTTATTTCCTTTCGGTGTTAAGTTTGTATTCAGCTTTGCATCTTTGTTCTTTCTCTCCTTATTTCAATTTGTATTTGCATCCATTTCTTGATTCGGTTCTTGACTGTATTTAGAGTTTGGCTTCCATTTTTACTGCATATTCATTCTTCTCAGTTTCATGTTTGCTTGTCTTTACATGTTCTTTTTCTTCTTCTTTTTTGCTTGTTGATGAGAGCAAGTTGCTGTCGTGTAGACATAGCTTAGGATGAGTAACAATTACAATTTACATGGGTTATATATTTGTCCTCTGTTTAGCTCTGTTTCACGTTATTTCCACTGTTCATTGTTGTTATTTTTCTGTTATTCAATATCAAGCTAGTATTAGTTTCTTGTTCATGATTCCAGTGCTGTGCTATAGTCCTTCACCATCACTAAGCTGCTGAAGAAGATTTTGATAGGTTGCAGCTAAAGGATACAGGGTTTGTGTAACCAAGCTCGGGTCCAGTCCGTGTCTCCATTTTCTATGCAGAATGGTGCTGGCTGATGATGTTCATTCACATTGACCTGCTCACGACAAAGGAGCTGGAAATTGCAGGAGCAGGAAACATGCTGGTCAGGCTGAGGATGTACTGCAGCAGATGGTAGGAGCAGGGGATAAATCGAGAGCATCAACATAGCAGGTACCAGGTTGGTAATACGTTGGCATTAGCCCCGTTGGTCACGTCGACTGCAGGTATACTACCACCAGCTGAGGCACGGCAGGTACAGTAGCTGTACTAGGAGCAGAAGCCACGAACGAGAGCTAGTAGGGTGCGGTTTACACCAGATAAACATGCAGAAAACGTATAGTGACAGTAGCCGAAACCGTGAAAGCCTGGAAATAAACAATAATTTGGAAAGATAATGAATAGTGATAAATCGGGACCACTCTCTTGGTTTCTAAATTCGGTTAAGGCCTTGTTTGGCTAATTAAGTTGTTATTTCATGCTTTTACTTTAATGAATTAAATTGATTAATACTTGTTAGTTGTTATTTACGTAATTTAACTAATTAATGGTAGGTTAGCTTTATTTTTTTGCATGTAAATTTAATTTTCAGTTTTAAATTTTAGTTAGTAGTTAATTTTATATTATGTTTTAGGACTTTATTTTAGTTTAGTTGCACTTAGAATTTGATTCATTCATTTTTAATTTAGTCTTTATCTTTATTAAATTTTAGGTTAGTTTAATTTCCAATTTTTAATTACATGCATTTTTATTTAAAGTTTGTTTAAATTTTAGTTTAATTAATCTTGTTCTTTATTTTCATTTTTTGCTTTTTATTACGTTAATTAATTTTAGCTGTTTTAATTATTTTCATAGGTATTTGCTTTTAATTGCATGGAGCTCGGTAAGTAAATCTTAGCTCGATTTTATTTTCTTTATTTTATAGTTTTATTATTTTCAGTACTATTAGCTTTGTAGATCACACATTAAACTTCATAATTTGCTAGGATATACTTAGGGTAAGACTAACTGATAGTTAATTAGGCTACTCAACTTCTCTGTGGGACGATAATCCAAGACTCAAATCCCATTATTGCTTGTACGACCCGTGCACTGGCGGATAATACCTTTTGGGCGTATCACATTACAACCAATTCTTTGACATCATTCTCAATTAGATGTGTTTAATTGTTGGTTTCTCCTTTGGAACCAAAAGTACAATTCTTGAAAGCATTTTTTAAAATGCAATCTTTGATAAAATAACATTTTTTGCCATAATGATAACAAGGTAGATTTGTCACAACCTCCCCTCCCATAACCTAGCAAAACCACTACAAATTTTTTGCATTTTACTTACATCTCCTTCTATCATAACTCAACACCAAACCGTTGGACTGTGATTCGATATTAGTCACCTCAACCACATTCATTCCATAATATGCATACATTTCAATACAATTATCTATTGACTGTAAGTACTCTTTTCTTAAAAGTAAACTCATATACATTAATACAAATACTTGTACATATACATCCCTGACGGTACATTCATTTATATAACTGTGCTTTTACATTGTTCAGTACAAAACGTTCAAATGTGTATACCTTTCGTAAGATGGATATGTAGCGGATAAAAGAATGTCAGTCCTCAGCCGTGTCCACCTACTGTGAATGCTTTGTAGAGAGGGAGAGCTCACAGCTCAGTAAGGAAATAAGGCAAGCAAGTATATAACCATACTATCTATAAAATATAATGCTCATGCCATTAAATCATTTCCTTTTCAATTCGCATCTAAAGCATGTGTCTTTCTTGAAACATTTATACAATATATATATATATATATATATATATATAGATAGATAGAAATCATCAGTTATGAAACTGAAAACATGCTGGTTTAATAAATCTCAGCAGTTTATACAAAATATTTTATTTCTCATGTAATTAATGTAAATCACATTTTATCATGCCATTTCAATTAAATCAAAACAATATGGCATATGATCATGTTGAAAACATGGAAATCTGGGCCTCACCCATCCCTCGGGTTACCCTTTTCACAATTCACAAAAATCACATGTTGAGATTATAAAATCATGTGATAATTCAATCAAGAAATCTTAAGTGAATGAAACGAGATAGGTGACTACATGTTCCAAGATTATGATCATAACTCATTTTCTATGATCCCAGGCTACACAGTACTCAGTATGCAGGGTCTCACATTTGCTATAACGGGAGGTGGGTCAAATCCTCTACCATTAGCTCACAACTCAATAACATCGTGTACTCACGGTATATTATACTTCATGTGACATACACGATACAAGGTACTCCATGGACCCAATCTCAAGGTCGGGGTACCTGCCATAGGTCTTAGCCCTCATACCATGGATATACCTCATAGTCGGGGTGCTTGCCATAAGTCTTAGCCCTCATACTATGGATAATAATTTCGATAGTCCTCAGTTATATCTCAAAATGCTCGTGCGAGCATATAATCGGTGGGACACATAGTCTGCACTGGCTCCCAGCACGGCTGTTTCATGCTATCTCTTTCAAAACTGGTACGTGCGAGTAAACTCCTAACACAACCACATGCACAAGTCATGTAAATCTAGTGTGAACAATACTCCCAGCACTATGTCATGTAAAACTGAGTATGAGCAATGCTCCAATACTCTATCATGCATCAATCAATAAAACTGAGTACGAGCAATGCTCCAATACTCTATCATGCATAAATCGCATTAAATCAAGTACGAGAATATACTTAAGTACTGTGATGCATATCTTATGAAATCTCGTGCGAGTATTACTCTAGCACCAATGGTTTTCACATAAACCGATAGATGGCTTATTTCAATTGAAATTTCACATGATCAAATCAAATCATCACAGAAATGTGCTGTTTTTCCATATAACATGAAAACATTAGCCATTCTATCTATGCAACTATTAAAACTAGTCACGATCATGCTTCCTAAGCTTTTTACCCTTCAATTTGGATAAAACCACAATTTGACCATTATCGATTCCTACCAAATCTTTTTCTATACACAGAATTTCATATACAGTATAATAATCAAAATTTTATTTGAAATACATGTAGCTTCCTCTAGCTACTCACGAAATTTCCTTACCTCGGATTACGTCACGTAACCTCTCTTCCTTGGTGTTGCTCACTCTCGCAGTCTGATCAGCTTCCAATATAACTTTCGAAACTGTTAATAATCATTCATATCAGTATACTTTAATATACTTAGTTTTCACTTGCATGAATCTAAATCAATGCATTTAGCCCTTTTTACACTTATTTGGCCCTATTTCAGCTTATTGGACTTTACTCTTTCTTAAGTCCCTTTTGATTATACAACTCATTTCTCAAGAACCTATTAAACTCATCCAAGTCTACTGATTCAAATTAACTCGGCATGATCTCCCTATGCCTCCATTTCATCATTTTCTCCCACTATGGTATTTCACCATATACCTCATATACCTATTTTCATTTCTTATCTATTCCAATTTATATATTTCATAAAACTATTTTACAATCATACATACATGCTTATTTCATCCTTAAATCCATGCCTACTTGACTTTCTCATCATTTTCTTAAATTCATGCCAATTTCTAGGTCATGGATATTTAACATGATCAAGGTGTTTTCAGCAAATCAAATATACACCAATCAACTCACCAAGACACCTATATTAACATATATGAAGTTGGTGTATTGAATCTTACCTAGCTTGATTTTTTTCCTCTTTTTGCCAAATTAGGGAAAATTCACCTTGCTCCTTCAATCCTTGATTCCAACTTCTAGTTTTCAACTATGTTGTTCTACTCTTGACTAAGAACAACTTTATTGAAATGAATCTCACTCAAAACTGCTTGAATGATAAAGATTTTTAGAGTAGAAAGGTTAGTTTTTACTCTAGTTTCAATGGGGATTTGGTTATTTTCGAGAAAATGAAGTACAGAAGTCCAGTATATATAGAATTGCCCTTAGAGATCGATCTCCTAATGGTGAGAGATCAATCTGCCCTGTGTTTATCTCTTCAGAATTTGACTTTTTATGCTTAGGAGATCAATATACCCTTTAGCATGAGATCGATTTGCTTTACACAGAATCATATAGAGATCAATTTGGCCCTTGTATGAGATCGATCTGTTCTATCCAAAACCAATCCAAGATCGATCTACTTTGAATGAGGGATCGATCTGCTCCTCTTTTGCAGTAGTTTGTGAGACCCCATGTATGTATGACATATTTATATGTAAATGAAAGTATAAGGTAGATGATTTTTGGATCATGTAAATGTGAATGTATTGCAATGGGATAAATGAGTGTCATGATATAAGTAAAGGATAAATGAGGGCTAAAGTGGTTACGAACTAAATGAATAGAACTTTAAGCATTCTAATTGAAGATAAAGATTTAAACACAAAATGATAAGGCATGGACTGTGAATTCTGTGTATCCTTTATGAATTAAAGCAATACACACAAGTCATATCGTATGTGAATCATAGAAAATGAGCTTTTCTATGCTCTAAGTGGGATTAAAATGTAAAATGAATATTAGAGTAATGAAATAGGAGTGTACCTTTAAAAAATCTGGGAAAAATGCAGCAGGAATGCCCCAGATGAAGGCCAGATCGATCCTTTGTTCAAGCAGAACAATTCCAAGTGGATCTACCAAGGCCAGATCGATCTCCCCATTGAGTAGATCGATCTCTTCCTCTACTAAGAAAAAATTGATCTCTTCACCCTAGCAAATCGATTCCACCTTTTCGTGATGAACATTTTGATAGTTCAAAAACCAAAGGAAGATAGTTCTCTTCATCCTAGCAGATCGATCTCCTCACTCTCAATCTATAAAAATTTGACAACCAAAACCTCATTCTTAAGCAAATTAACCATTTCCCTCCATTTTTACCCAAATACCAAGCTTTCTCTCTCTAGAATACACCCCAATTCCATAAAGATTTAAGAAAAGGCTATTAGAACAAAGTTATTCATTGTGAGGAGAAGAGCAACATAGGTTGGAGTCAATATTCAACTTGTTAGATTGAAGGAGCAAAGGAGTCTTCTTATTTGGAGCAAGAGGAAAGTCAAGGTAGGTGAGTTTTTAATACACCAACTCTAAGTATGTTTATCTAGTTGTTGTTGTGAGTAGATTGGTGTATGAATTGTTGGCAGAAACTACCTAGAACGTAATGAATCAAGCATAACCTAGAATGGGATTAGTCAAGGTGATGAACTGTGCATATATGATGTTATAGAAATGTATGAATGAATGTGAATTAATGGATAAAACATCTATGCCAAGTGTTGATAAGTTACTAAGTGAGTTGCTAGCTAAATAGGCTAGGAATATCATAATGATGGCCAAATGTGATAATTGGTCAAACTTAATGAAATAGGCTCGATAAGATATATCTAAAGTCAGAATATGAGTTATCGGTATTAACTCATATGAATGATGAATGTTTGTAGCTTTCGAGGATATATCCGGAGCAAGTTGAGCCAAATCGCGAAAAGCGAGAAAGGAAGAAGGAATTACTTCTCAGAGAATTAAGGTAAGGGAATTGTGTTAGCCCTAGGGATATCTGTATGCCTTATAGGCGTATGAGTGATTTCTTAACATATCTAAGGGTCTTAGGATGAAATGGATGTTTGAATGTCAAAGAATTGGGTTTTAAGAAAAGGGCATGAAAAGCAAGAACATGATGTTCTTGAGTCTTTTACTACTTTTAGCATGTGTTTTGGTTGGTTGGTTAGCATTTGAAATGATTTAGACAAAAATTAGCTTGATTTGGTTTTATAACCATATGAGACCCCATATATGTATAACTTTGTATATCTGTGTAAATGGAAGTATAATATGGATGACTTTGGATCAAGTGATTATGAATTCATAAGAATGATGATGTACTTGTAATGTGAAGCATAAGTGATGTAAAGTTCTTAGATTAAATGTACACACTTGTGATGTACATACAAGTTTCATTAAGTATGAATATGAAGAAATTGACTTTTGTATGTGATGAATGTGAGTGAAATGGAATATGAGTGGTGTGGTAAAATAGGATGAATATTGCATGAGTTATGCACTTCCATTTAGTGAATATTAAATATCTTCGATTATATAAGGATTGCACACAAGTTTTAATGAGTATAAGGTATGAATGAATGTCATTTTCAAATCCTAAAGGTGGAGGGATGAGAAAATGACTATAGCAGCAATATATAGGAAGTTTGGTATGAGTTGCTGTAGAAAACTACAGAAAAATCTAGAAATATGAAGGCCAGATCGATCTCATAGGATGATAGATCGATCTGGAAGAGCCAAAATGCTCTTATCCGAGCAATGGAACAAGGCAGATCGATCTCCAATAGAGCCAGATCGATTTGCTAAACATTCTGTAAGGAGAAGATCAATTTTAAGGAAAGTAGATCGACTTCCTTAGCTCTCGGGTTGGAGCAGATCAGTCTCCTCCCTAGCCAGATCGATCTCCTTAACTTTTTGCCTGAGATAGATCGATCTCAAGCCCTCGACAGATCGATCTCCTGCCTTCGAATGTCGTGAAAAAAAGGATTTTAAGAGGACCAGATCGATCTCCACCCAAGGCAGATCGATCTCATCAAGCTAAATCTATAAATAGGAGCAGTTGGATTTGCAGATTTTGGGAGTAACCATTTCCTTTCCATTTCTAACCCAAAACCTAGTTTTCTTTCTCTAAATCCACCCATTTTCAAGAAGATTTGAGGGAAGCTATTAGACACAAAGTTGTTCACATCAAAGAGAAGAGTAACATAACTTGGAGGCATTACCCCATTTGTGGGATTGAAGGAGCAAAGGTGCATTTTCATTTAGAGCAAGAAGGAAATCCAAAGAGGTGAGTTTCTAATGCACCAATCCAAGTACATTTGTTTAGTTAGTGATTTTGAAGTTGATTTTATATGCATATTAATGGTAGAACTACCTAGAATGCCATAAAACAATTATAACCTAGAAATGAGTTAGTGCGAGAAAGTGAAATGTAGAGGTATTAAGGATGAATGTGATATCTTAAGGTGATAATGGGATTGTGGGTATGATTTTAAGATGTTTTTATGGAATAAATTGTAAGACTTACCCAAAAGGGGTCAAAGAAGTATATAAGACATTGGGCAAAAAGCATAGTCAAATGAGAGTTAGCAACATTGACTCAAATGTTTGGATGAATGAATTACAGCTCCCAAGAATACACCGAAGCAAGTTGAGCTAAGAGCATGAGAAATGTTGAGGAAGAGAGTCACACCCCAAGTAAATTGAGGTAAGGGAATTGTGTGGACTCTTAGAGATATCTATGCACAATTTGGGCACTTAAATATTTTGCTAGAGTGCATGTGATACTAGAAAATGAAATTAGGTGATTGAAAGGCAAAGAGTGAGTTTTGAGAAATGTGCATGAAAACAAAAGCATGATGCTTTGAAAACCTTGTTTTGTTGTTTTTTAGCAAGTGATTGGTAGGTTGGCTAACATTGAAATAATTTACAAAAGAAATGATATGATTTGGTTGATAACCATGTTTTGCAAAGAATTGAGCCACCTACATGGATTTCGTGAGAATGAAAACGTGCTAGAGTATGACTCGTACGAGATTTGATGTGTTTTCATACGCATGAGTGCTAGAGCATAACTCGCACTAGTTTTCACATGGATTTCTAGATGTTGTGCTATAGTTGAGCTCACACAGACTTTAAACTAGTTTTGGTATGGTGCTGGAGCATAGCTCGCATTAGATGCCCACCATACTTGTTGTCGTGCTAGGAGCTTCGGGCAAATTGGGTATCGCACCGATTAAATAGGCTTGCACATGCATTTTTGAGAATTCGACATGTTGATAGCTGTGTTAGGAGCTTCGGGTAGACTGGGCGTCGTACCGATTAAATAGGTTCGCACGTGCATTCTGAGATGTGGCGTGATATGATGTGTTGATATGGGTCAACAGAGTACGCTGTACCATGCATGTAGCATGGAGTACGTTGTACCGTGTTGAGATTGTGTTATGCCGTCTTCGGATGATGTTTAGATCTGCTATGGACTAGCGGGCTAGACGTGATCCACCTCTCGTGTGGAAGCAGATAGTGGTGATACCCAGCACACCTGATCAGTGTAGCCTGGGATTACAGGATATGGCCATAGTCCTAAAGGAGATTTCCCTTATTATATTGCCTATCTCACATGTCTACTATTTATGAATAAACCCATGTTTGAAATGTTTTATGGGTCAGGACAGTCCGAGGGAGGGGCTGAGACCTGACGAATGTTGATTTAATTGAGATGAGAAAGCATGAATTGCTTGAGAAATGATGAAAATGGTTTTAAAGTGCACTGATGCATGATGATTTTCCATGCCTTATTTGTGAAATATGCATGATGATTAATGCCATGCTTTGAATTTGATTTGTGCACTTGACTAAATAGCATGATTTGCTTTACATGCCATTGACACAAGCACGAAATAATGCTTTTGAGATGTGAATGAGAATTGTGTGGTTTTGGGCATGGCATCACGATCACGTAGATAGTGTAGTATCTACCTGTTCGCATAATTGCCTTACTGAGCGTGTTGTTTGCTCACCCCCCTTTATTTTCCCCTCTCTACAGAGATTTGAGTATAGACTGAGAGCGACTGGAGGCTTTCCCTTTTGGTATCCGCTGCATTCCATCGTGTAAGGTATACACACTGATGTAATTTGTATCTAAACTTTCTATAGCACAGTAGCATTTTGAATGTAACAATTGGGGATGTAAAGTAATGTAAACACATGTAAACAACACTCTGATTTATTTATACAAGTGTTTACTTCTAAATTGACACACAACCTAACTATTTGAGAGTGTAGCTGATCACGATCAAGGTAAGAAAAGAACGAATAATAAATAATGTATGAAAAGCGAAAAATTTACGCTGATTTTTGGTAAGTTGAGGTCGTGACAAACCATGCTTTGCAAAGAATAAGCCACTTACATGAGTTTTGTGGTTGCTCACACGAGATTTGACGTGTTTTATACA
Organism: Firmiana major; assembly: GCA_033439115.1. Taxonomy (NCBI): domain Eukaryota; kingdom Viridiplantae; phylum Streptophyta; class Magnoliopsida; order Malvales; family Malvaceae; genus Firmiana; species Firmiana major. The sequence goes on from CM065912.1 coordinate 9,351,354, forward strand.
TGCATTAGTGCTGAAGCAGTGCTCGCACTGGGGTTTTACATGGATTTTATGACACTGTGCTGGAGCCTAGCACACAGTGATTTTCATATTCATTTTGACATGGTGCTAGAGCATTGCTCGCATTAGATGTCCATTATACTTATTGTCGCACTGGAGACGACTCGTACGTGATTTTTATGACATGTTGGGAGCTGTGCTAGAAGCTTCAAGTAGGTTGTGTGCCACGTCGATTAAATAGGCTCGCACATGCGTATGGAGATGTGGCAGGATATGTTGTGATGATATGGGTCAACGGAGTACATTATACCGTGCAAGTAGCATGGAGTACGCTGTACCGTGTGTGATATTATACATATTCCATCTTCAGACGATGAATATTCTGCTATGGACCGACGGGTTGGATGTGACCCACCTCCCGTGCGAAAGCAGATAGAGGTGATACCCCACACACTAGGATCCGTGTAGTCTGGGATCATAGAGGATATGGCCATAGTCCTAGTTACTACCCTTATTATATTATTTGCCTATCTCACATGTCTCTTGTTTTATGATAATTCATGTTTGAAATGCGTTTGTAGGTCAAGATAGCCTATGAGAGGGGCTGAGTCCTGACGAATGATGAATTTTGTGATGATTTGTGTTAAATTTTGGAATGCTTTTAAAGTGCACTTTGCATAATTATTTACCATGCTTTGTTTTTGATTTACGTATGATGATTTTTCATGCTATGTGTAAGAGCTGTGTACTAATTTGAATAGCATGAATTGCTTTACATGTCATGAACATGAGCATGAACTGATGTTTTGGAGTATGACAAGTAAATGTGTGATTTAAGCATGGCATCACGATCACGTAGATAGTACAGTTATCTACCTGCTCACATGATTGCCTTACTGAGCGTGTGGTTTGCTCACCCCCTTATTTTTCCCCCTCTACAGAGCACTTACAATAGACAGAGAGCGACTGAGGATTGGATTTTAGTGGCCGCTGCATCCCATCACACGAGGTAAACACATTTGTATAGTTTTGTATCTAGACATGTCGTAGCACAGTAATATTTTGAATGATCATTTAGGGGATGTAAAGAATTATGAACACATGTAAACGGTAACTCTGACTTTGAAATATAAGTGTTTACATTTAAATGAATTGTAAATTAAAATGTTATGATTGGATGAGATTGACACCGATACACAACCCAACTGTTAATGGTGTAGTTGTTCACGATCAAGTAAGGTAAAGGTGAAGAACTGACAATAAGAATTGAATTAAATAATAAACGAAAAATGAAAAATTTATAGTAGATTTTTGGTGGATTGAGGATCGTGACAATTTATTTGGTATCAAAGCTGAGTTAGTCTGATGTGTGTTAGTGTCAAAAGTTAGAAAAATTACATCCTCATGTTACTGTGCTTGTTTAGATACAACTCTGTATATTGAGATGGGTTTGGCTAAGAGATGATTGTGAATGTAGCAATCTTGGCATAATGCCTAACGCTAGTCGTGGTAGAGAGGCGAGAACACGAGCTAGAGGCCGTAGGGGTAGGCCTAGGGGCCATGCTGAGCTAATACCACATGAGGCTCACGAGGAGGTAGAGGTGGAGGCTGATGTTGAGCATGCTCCACAGGGTCCGACAGAGAGACCAGAGAGTACTGAGGTGCGCTTCGCGAGGATAGAGTGAAGCTCAGAGGTGATTTTGAAGTTGTTTACCCAGTCATTGCCTAGAGTTGGAGGCGGGTAAGAGCTAGCTGCACAGGGTGATGTTGAACCGGCTGCCGCTTCGAAGATGCCTGCGCAGCCAGCCCAAGAACCTCAAACTACATATACTCCCACACCCCCACATGTACAGGAAACACCTTCTACTGTTGCTCCACCACAAGGTAGAAGAGATTGGGGTTATGGATGTGACCTGTATAGGTTGCAGTAGTTTCAGAAATTTAACCCACCATGTTTAAGTGGAGTTAAGGACCCAGTAGCTTCAGAGGACTGGGTGAATGAGATTGAGAAACTATATGGGTTTTTCAAGTGTACTACTACCGAGATAGTAGTGTTTGCCGCATTTATGCTGAAAGGATCGACAGAGCATTGATGGAAGTCCACCATACTCATTTTTAGAGCCCGACATGCAGAGATCAGCTGGGATGTATTTTTGGAGGCCTTTCAGAGGTAATATGTTTCGGATATTGCGCAGCGAAGACTACAGATGGAGTTCTTGGATTTGACCTAAGGGAACATATCAGTGGATAAGTATGAGATGAAATTTATCTCTCTAGGCAGGTATGATCCTGATACGATGGACAGTGAGGTTAAGAAGGTTCGAAAATTTGTGGATGGACTGAGACCAGCCATCAGGTCCCGATTGGTCCCTTTTGACATACCGACTTATGAGGAGGCAGTGCACATGGCACAATTATGTGAACAAGACATCGAGCGAGTTGTCTCAGAGTTTGGAAAGGTTGGTAGAGTGTGGCACAAAGATAGGAAGAGGAAGATAGTGGATAGAAGCTTCAGTTATAGAGGAAGTAGGAGATTTTTTGGGAAGAGGCCTAGGATTGAGGAGATCCGGGAGAGGACAATTAAGCCTCTCGTGTATCTGACCATAACTCTAGCAAAAGGAATAGTGATTGGAGGGCCACGACCTACTACAGAACAGTGCAGTAAGTGCGATAGGTACCATGGGACTTGGCCATGTTATGGATCTCCTGCAGTATGTTTCAGATATCGGAGGTCAGGGCATGTGATTCGGAATTGCCCAGAGATGACTGAGAGTGCCCTACAGAAGGGCAATGAGCCAGAGAGAGCTCCTGCTGATACTCCTACTCTGAGATGGAGGGTGACAACTGAAGATAAAGGAAAACAAGTGGTTGGCAGAGGGCAAGTACACACTCTGGACCAGGATACTGCAGATCAGTCGTCAGAAGGGGTAAAAGGTATCATCTTAATCTTTGATTTTGAAGCTTATGTTTTGATAGATCCTGGTACCACGCGTTCATTTGTATCGCCTGCATTTACATTTAAATTGTTTAAGTATGTGAAGCTTGCCCCGTTAAGTAAGAGGATGTTGATAAGCACTCCCATGAATAATAGTCAGCTAGTGGAGTATGTATTTAGAGATTGTAAGTTGAAAGTAGGGGAAAATGGAATGTCAGTCGACCTCATTTTAATGTATATGGGAGACTTTGATGTAATCCTAAGAATGGATTGATTGGCTGCAAACCATCTTGTAGTAGATTGTTTTTCTAAGACGGTAACATTTCCAGGGGTAGATAGCGTTATCGTAAGTTTCCCCGAGAAATGTAATGTAAAATCCCCTTGAAAAGTAATGAAAACAGTTGTGGTTATGAGTGAAATATATGAATTTCTGTACTTATTTGATAATTGATATTTTGAAAGGTTATATTGCGTACGTGGTTGAGGCAGATAAGGCATGCCCGAAATTACTAGACATCCCAGTGGTCAGGGAATTTCAAAATGTCTTTTCAGATGATTTACCAGGGTTACCGCCAGATAGAGAGATGGAGTTTTTTTTATAGATTTGGCACTTGGTACAGAGCTGATATCCATTCCATCGTACAAAATGGCTCTGATTGAATTAGAGGAACTGAAGAAGCAGCTACAAGAGTTGTTGGATAAGGGGTTCATTAGACCGAGTGTATCACCTTTAGGGTGCACCAATTCTGTTTGTAAAGAAGAAGGATAAGAGCCTTCGATTGTGTATTGACTACCGATTGTTGCATAAGGCGACCATCAAGAATAAGTACCATCTTTCACGCATAGATGTATTGTTAGATCAGCTTCGGGGAGCGCATGTCTTTTCTAAGATAGATTTGAGATCTAGATACCATCAGTTGAGAATTTTAGATGCAGATGTGCCCAAGATAGCTTTTTGTACCCGGTATGGTCACTTTGAGTTTATGGTTATTCCATTCGGGTTGACGAATGCTCCCATAGCTTTTATGTCGTTGATGAATGAGGTGTTTCACCAGTGTTTGGATCGATTCGTTATTGTATTCATTAATGATATTCTGGTGTATTCGAGATCTAGAGTGGAGCATGAACAACACCTAAGGATAGTGCTAGTGCTACAGACCCTTCGAGAGAAGAAGTTATACACTAAACTCAGTAAGTGTGATTTTTGGCTAGAACATATCTCTTTTCTGGGTCATATTGTATCAAAGGATGGTGTGTCAGTGGACCCATCCAAGATTGAAGCAGCGGTTCAGTAGCAAAGACCCTAGACAATCACAAAGATCAAAAGTTTCTTAGGTTTAGCCGGATATTATCGACGATTTATGGAGGGATTCTCGAGACTAGCTGCTCTATTGACACGTCTCATGAGGAAGAATATTGACTTTGTGTGGGTTGATAAATGTGAGAAGAGTTTTCAGGAGTTGAAGAGGAGATTAACCATAACTTCGATTCTTACCATTCCTACCAGCTCAAGAGGTTTTTCTGTATATACAGATGCTTTGTACCAAGGACTAGGCTATGTACATATGCAACATGGAAAGGTAGTAGCCTATGGATCGAGACAACTGAAGGATCATGAGAGGAACTACCCGACCCATGATTTAGAGTTGGCGGCCGTGGTATTTGCCTTGAAAATATGATGCCATTATCTTTATGGTGAGAAATTTCAAGTATTTACAGGCCACAAGAGCCTTAGGTATCTGTTCTCACAGAATGAGCTAAACATGAGACAGAGGAAGTGGCTTGAGCTTCTGAAGGATTACGATTGTGAGATTTTGTACCACCAGGGTCAAGCAAAGGTAGTAGCTGATGCATTGAGTAGAAAACACCTCGGGTTGGTATCATATATGATGAACAGGGGACAAAAGCTGTTGGAACAGTTCGTGAGCCTCAGTTTGGATGTGGCCTCGCCTGATGCTGATAGTGACTGTATGGTAGCTAGCCTACAGTTGGAATCAGATGTGGTAGATCGTATCTGACAAGCTCAGCAGATTAATTAGCAGTGCAGTGATATTATCGGGCAGATACAGAGGGGTACAAAGACTGATTTTGAGCTGAGTTCAGATGGATTGCTGAGGTTTAGGGATAGGATATGTGTTCCCAATGATCCAGAGATCAGGAGGTTGATTTTATCAGAAGCTCACTCAACAAAGTATACACTGCATTTGAGAAGTAATAAGATGTATTAAAACCTTCGGAGAGTGTAGTGGTGGTCAGGGATGAAGAGAGATGTAGCAAAATTTGTGGCAAAGTGTATCGTCTATCAGTAATGAAGGTAAAGCATCAGAAACCTACATGGCTATTGTAACCTCTATCTATATTGACTTGGAAATGTGAGCATGTCACTCTGGACTTCGTGATGGGTTTACCTATGACCCGTAGGAATCACGATGTGATTTGGGTAATAATAGACAGATTGATAAAGTCGGCACACTTCTTAGCTATGAGAGCCACCGATACTCTGAGTACACGGGCGGAACTATATATACGCGAGATAGTGAGGTTACATGGTGTTCCAGTGAGCGTTGTTTCTGATAGGGATGCCTACTTCACTTCTCACTTCTGGAAATATTTTCAGGAAGCGATGGGGATCCAATTGAGTTTTAGCACATCATTTGATCCTCAGATAGATGATTAGTCGGAGAGGACTATACAGACCCTGGAGGATATGTTGAGGATGTGTGCATTGGATTTTGGAGGCTCTTGGGATGACCATTTACCACTTGCAGAGTTCACATATAATAACAGTTATCATTCGAGTATCAGGATGGCGCCATATAAAGCTTTGTATGGCCGTAGATGCCGTTCCCCTATTGGATGGGAAGAGTTTGGTGATCGACTGATATTTGCTCCTGACTTAGAGAGACAAGCCTTTGAGGATGTCCAATTGATTTGTGAGAGGTTACGGACAGCTCAGAGCAGACAAAAGAGTTATGCTGACAGGAGACGGAGACCATTGGAGTTCACAGTGGGTGAATCATTAGTTTTATGAGTTTTTCCTTCCAAAGGTATAACGAGGTTCGAAAAGAAGGAAAAGTTAAGTCCTCATTACATCAGACCTTTTAAGATACTTGATAGAGTGGGAGATAAGGCCTATAGGTTAGTGTTGCCACCTGAGCTAGCAAGCATTCATAACATTTTCCACATCTCTATGTTACGGAAGTGCCACCCGAATTCGGCACATGTGATAAGATATGAACTGCTGGAGCTTAATGAGAACATGACATATGATGAGAAGTCGGTTCAGATATTGGATAGGAAGGAGAAGGTGTTGAGATCAAAGCAATCCCCTTAGTGAAAGTCCTTTGGCAACACCACACTGCAGAAGATGCTACATGAGAGTTGGAGAGTTTGATGCCAGAGAAGTACCCCGAGTTGTTCACGGACTGATTTGGTTCCAATTTGGAGGACTAAATTTTCTTAGTGGGGGAGATTGTTAGACCTCATGTATGTTTGACTTATTTATATGTAAATGAAAGTATAAGGCAGATGATTTTTTGGATCATGTAAATGTGAAGCATTACAATAGGATAAATGAGTGTCATGATATAAGTAAAGGATAAATAAGGGCTGAAGTGGCTACAAACTAAATGAACAGAACTTTAAGCATTCGAATTGAAGATAAGGATTTAAACACAAAATGATAAGGCATGGACTGTGAATTCTGTGTATCCTTTATGAATTCAAGCAATACACACAAGCCATATTGTATGTAAATCATAGGAAATGAGCCTTTCCATGCTCTAAGTGGGATTAAAATGCAAAATGAATATTGGAGTAATGAAATAGGAGTGTACCTTTGAAAATTTGGGAAAATGTAGTAGGAATGGGCCAGATAAAGGCCAAATTGATCTCCTATTTAAGGCAGATCGATCCCTTGTCCAAGTAGAACAATTCCAAGTGGATCTGCCAAGGTAAGATCGATCTCTCCATTGAGCAGATCGATCTTCCCAATGAGTAGATCAATCTGCATTTACCTCTGCTTAGCAGAGATCGATCCCCTCCTAAGTGCAGATCGATCTCCATTTGATTCTGTCAAGAGCAGATCAATCTCTCCCCATGAGTAGATCGATCTCCTTAAGCCTCTGCCAAGAAAGGATCGATCTCTTCACCCTAGTAGATCGATCCCACCCTTTCGTGCTGAACATTTCGATAGTTCAAAAACCAAAGGAAGATCGATTTCTTCACCCTAGCAGATCGATCTCATCACTCTCAATCTATAAAAACCTGATGGCCAAAACCTCATTCTTCAACAAATCAACCATTTCCCTCTATTTTTACCCAAATACCAAGCTAGCCCCCTTCAATAAATTTTTAAGAAAAGGCTATTAGAGCAAAGTTGTTCAATGTGAGGAGAAGAGCAAAATAGGTTGGAGCCAATATTAAACTTGTTGGATTGAATGAGCTAAGGAGTCTTCTTATTTGGAGCAAGAGAAAAGTCAAGCTAGGTGAGTTTTCAATACACCAACTCTAAGTATGTTTATCTAGTTGTTATTGTGAGTAGATTGATGTATGAATTCTTGGTAGAAATTACCTAGAATGTGATGAATCAAGCATAACCTAGAATGAGATTAGTCAAGGTGATGAAATGTGCATATATGATGTTGTGGAAATGCATGAATAAATGAGAATTTATGGATAAAACATCTATGCCAAGTGTTGATAAGTTACTAAGTGAGTTGCTAGCTAAATAGACTAGGAATGACATAATGATGACCAAATGTGATAATGGGTCAAACTTAATGAAATAGGCTCGATAAGATATATCGATTAGTTGAAGTCAAAATATGAGTTATCGGTATTAACTCATATGAATGATGAATGTTTGCAGCTTCCAAGGATATATCTAGAGCAAGTTGAGCCAAATCGTGAAAAACGGGAAAGGAAGAAGGAATTGCTTCTCAGAGAAATGAGGTAAGCATATTGTGTTAGCCCTAGGGATATCTGTACGCCTTTCGGGCGCATGAGTGATTTCTTAACATATCTAAGGGCCTTAGGATGAAATGAATGTTTGAATGGCAAAGAATTGGGTGTTGAGAAAAGGGCATGAAAAGCAATAACATGATGTTCTTGAGTCTTTTATTGCTTTTAGCATGTGTTTTGGTAGATTGGTTAGCATTTGAAATGGTTTGCACAAAAATTAGCTTAATTTGGTTTTATAACCATGCTTTGCAAAGAATGAACCACCTACATGAGTTTTGTGGAAACAAAATGTACTAAAGTGTTGCTCGCACAAGATTTGACGTGTTTTATACATGCATTAGTGCTGGAGTGATGCTCGCACTAGAGTTTTACAAGGATTTTATGACATTGTGCTAGAGCATAGTTCACACTGATTTTCATACTGATTTTGACATGGTGCTAGAGCATTGCACGCACTAGATATCCATTATAGTTATTGTCATGTTGGAGATGACTCGCACGTGATTTTTAAGACATGTTAGGAGCCATGCTAGGAGCTTCGGGTAGGCTGTGTGCCACGTCGATTAAATAGGCTTGTATGTGCGTATGGAGATGTGGCAAGATATGTTGTGATGATATGAGTCCAGAGAGTACGTTGTACCGTGCAAGTAGCATGGAGTACGTTGTACCGTGTGTGATATTATACATATGCCATCTTTGGACGATGAATATTCTACTATGGACAGACGAGTTAGACGTAACCCACCTCTCATGGGAAAGTAGATAGAGGTAATACACCGTACACTAGGATCCGTGTAGCCTGGGATCATAGAGGATATGGCCATAGTCCTACTTACTACCCTTATTATATTATTTGCCTATCTCACATGTCTCTTGTTTTATGATAATCCACGTTTGAAATGTGTTTGTGGGTCAGGACAGCCCATGGGAGGGGCCTAGTCCTGACGAATGGTGAATTTTGTGATGATTTGTGTTGAATTTTGGAATGCTTTTAAAGTGTACTTTGCATGATGATTTACCATGCTTTGATTTCGATTTACGCATGATGATTTTCCATGCTATGTTTAAGAGCTGTGCACTGATTTGAAGAGCATAAATTGTTTTACATGTCATGAACACGAGTATAAACTAATGTTTTGGAGTATGACAAGTAAATGTGTGATTTAAGCATGGCATCACGATCACGTAGATAGTACAGTTATCTACCTGCTCGCATGATTACCTTACTAAGCACGTGGTTTTCTCACCCCCCTTATTTTCCCCCCTCTACAGAGCACTTACAGTAGATAGAGAGTGACTTAGGATTGGATTTTGGTGGCCGCTGCATCCCATCACACGAGATATACACATTTGTATAGTTTTGTATCTAGACATGTCGTAGCACAGTAATATTTTGAATGAACATTTGGGGGTTGTAAAGAATTGTAAACACATGTAAACAGTAACTCTGATTTTGAAATACAAGCGCTTATGTTTAAATGAATTGTAAATTGAAATGATATGATTAGATGATATTGACACTGATACACAGTCCAACTGTTGGTGGTGTAGCTGTTCATGATCAAGTAAGGTAAAGGTGAAGAACTGACAATAAGAATTGAATTAAATAATAAATGAAAAATGAAAATTTGTATTGGATTTTTGGTGGATTGAGGGTCCTAACACAGTTCTGCTGCAATTTTCCTACAATTTCACTATTACATTCATATCTAATTTGCTTCACTACCCGTTTTGCATATCTTACATTCGTACATCACAAAATCATAAAGAGTACATATTAAATTACGGGCCTTACAATCCTCCCCCTTAAAGAAATTTGGTCCTCCAAATTAGAACCAAGTTACTCTTCAAACAACTGGGAGTGTCTTTCTCGCATCAAACTCTCTAATTCCCAAGTAGCCTCCTCTGAAGTGTGATACTGCCAGAGAATCTTCACTAATCCGATGGTTTTGTTTCTCAAGACTTTCTCCTTTCTATCTAGTATCCAGATTGATTTCTCTACATATGTCAAGTCTTCCTTGAGCTCCAATGGCTTATACCGAATCGCATGTTTTGGATCTAGATGATACTTCCAAAACATCGAAATATGGAAGACACTATGCACTCTCGATAAGTCTGGTGGCAAAACCAACCTATATGCCTTATTTCCCACTCGATTAAGTATCTCAAAGGGTCCAATGTTGCAAGGACTCAGCTTGCCTCTCTTCCCAAATCTCACTATACCTTTGGAAGGAGAAACCTTAAGAAACACTGAATCACCAACTGCGAACTCAAGTGGTCTTCGTCTCCTGTCAACATAGCTTTTTTGTCTACTTTGAGCTATCCTCAATCTCTCAACAATCAACCGGACATCCTTAGAGGCTTGCGTAACCAAATCAGGAGTAAAAATCTTTCGGTCACCCACTTCTTCCCAACCGATAAGGGAACGACATCTACGGCCATACAAAGCCTCATACAGTGCCATCTCGATACTCGAATGATAACTATTGTTATAGGCGAATTCGACTAGTGGTAATGATTATCCCAGGAGCCTCTAAAATCTAGCACACATGCTCTCAACATGTCCTTCAGAGTCTGTATAGTCTAGTCTGACTGACCATCTATCTGAGGATGGAAAACGATGTTCAAATGCAACCGGGTTCCTATGGCTTCCTTAAAATGTTCCCAAAAGTGGAAAGTGAAGCCAGAATCCCTATCCGAGACAATGCTCACTGGAACACCATGTAACCTCACTACCTCGTGTACATACAATTTTGCCAATGAACTCAGAGTATCGGTAGCTCTCATAGCATAGAAGTGGGCTGACTTTGTCAGTCTATCAACGATCACCCATATCGCATCGTGATTCTTCCAGGTCCTCGGTAAACCCATCACGAAATCCATGGTGATATGTCACCATTTCCATGTCGGTATAGGTAGAGACTGCAATAACCCTGCAAGCCTCTGATGCTCTACCTTCACCTATTGACATATGAGACATCTTGCCACGAATTCTGCCACATCTCTCTTCATACTTGACCACCAGTACACCTTTCAGAGGTTATGATACATCTTATTACTCCCTTGATGTGACGTATACCTCGAAGAATGAGCTTCCGAAAATATCAATTTTCTAAGCTCTGGGTCCTTGGGAACATATACTCTACCTCTAAGCCTCAGTTGTCCATCAAAACTCATCTCAAAATCGGTCTCTTTACCCTTCTGTATCTGACTAGTCATGTCAATGTAATACGGATCAGTCTGCTGAGCCTGTCTGATCCTCTCCAATAGATCCGGCTCCAAGCGTAGACTAGCAATCATATACTCTGTATCAATGTCAGAAGGCAGAACTCCCAAACTGAGGCTAGTAAACTACTCTAGCAACTCATGTTCCCTGACCATCATATACGATACCATCCCAAAGCTCTTCCTACTCAATGCATCAGCTACAATATTAGCCATACCCGGATGATAAAGTATCTCACAATCATAGTCTTTTAGAAGCTCTAGCCATCTTCTCTGTCTCATGTTCAGCTCTTTCAGCGAGAACAGATACTTGAGGCTCTTGTGGTCTGTAAAAATTTGAAACTTCTCACTATACAAGTAGTGGCGCCATACCTTCAACGTAAACACTACTGTTGCTAACTCCAAATCGTGGGTCGGATAGTTCTTCTCATGGTCCTTCAGCTGTCTAGATCCATAAGCAACTACCCTTCCATCCTGCATCAATACACAGTCCAGTCCCTAATGTGAAGCATCGGTATACACTGAAAATCCTCCTGAGCTGGTAGGGATAGTGAGAATTAAAGTGGTGGTTAATCGACGTTTCAGCTCCTAAAAACTCCTCTCACAATCATCGTCCCACACGAATGCTGTACCCTTCCGACTGAGATATGTTAATGGAGCGGCTAACTTCGAAAATCCTTAACGAATCTCCGATAATACCCTACTAAACCCAAAAAACTTGCAATCTCAGTGATTGTCTTTGACTGTTCCTACTGAACTACAGCCTAAATCTTGGATGGATCCACTGATACTCCATCCCTCGACACAATGTGTCCCAAAAAAAGATCTGTGCCAACCAAAAGTCACACTTACTGAGTTTAGCATATAACTTCTACTCTCGTAGGGTCTGTAATACAATCCTGAGGTACTTCTCATGCTCTTCCTCGAATCTCGAATATACCAATATGTCATCAATGAAGACGATAACAAACTGATCTAATTATGGCTTGAACATATCATTCATCAAAGCCATGAAAGCTACGAGAGCATTCATCAATCCGAATGGCATAACCAAGAACTCATAGTGGCCATATCGGGTCCTAAATGTTGTCTTAGCCACATCTCCACTTTGAACTCTCAATTGATGATACCCAGACCTCAGATCAATCTTAGAAAAGTCCTGCGCTCCCCAGAACTAATCCAACAAGTCATCAATTTGTGGAAGGGGATACCTATTCTTGATGGTAGCCTTATTCAACAATATGTAATCTGTACACAATCGGAGGCTTCCATCCTTCTTCTTCAGAAATAAAATTGGTGCTCCCTAAGGCAAAACACTCGGTTTGATGAAACCCCTATCCAATAGCTCCTGTAACTGTCTCTTGAGCTCCTCAAGCTTAACTAAGACCATGCAATACGGTGGTTTTGATATAGGTTCAGTACTAGGCACCAAATCTATACAAAACTCCATCTCTCTGTCTGGTGGTAACCCTGGCAATTCATCCGGAAGGACATCTGAAAATTCACTAACCACAAGAATATTTGTCCACCCCAGATGTGTCTTATCCATTTCAACTATGTACGGAATAGAACCTTCAAGATTTTCATTTTGCAGTTAGCATAGTACATTGGTTATTGTAACCATAACTACTACTTTCATTTATTTTCATCAAACTTTACAACATAATTCATAAAGGTAGGAAACATAACTGTCTTAGTATAACAACCTAAAATAACATGGTTTGTAGATAACTAATCCATTCCTAAGATTACATCAAAATCACTCATACTTAACAATATTAGATTGGTTGTCATATCTTTTCCCCTACTCTTAGCTTGCAGTCATTTAACACATACTCCACTAGCTAACTGTTATTCATAGGTATACTAATCAACATCATCCTATTTAAAGGTGTACGCTTTACATATTTCACGAACTTACATGCAAATGAGGGCAATACAAATGAATGCGTGGCACTAGGATTAATTAAAACATATGCTTGTAAATCATACATTAGGATGTTAACTCTAATCACATCCAACGAAGCATCAGCAGTGACCTGGTCCATGGCATGTACTCGCCCTCATCTAATGACCTGCTTCCCCTTCTCCTCTGTCGTCGCTCTCTTCTGTCGTCGCTCTCCTCCTCGAAGTAGACATATCAGGTGGAGTTCTCTCCGGCTCCTTGCCCTTATGTGGGGTAATATCAATAATCTCTGGGTAAACTCCCGCCATATGCCCTGGCTTCACACATCTGAAGTATAATCCACTAGAAATAGGATAAGGTCTACCTCCATGGAATCTACCACATCTACTACACTGTTTAGTGGTAGGCCTCGGTCCTCCAATCACAACACCTCTAGCTGGAGCTATAACCGGATATACAGGAGATCTAACAGTCTTCTCTTGTACTTCCTCGATCCTTGGTCTCTTACCGAAGAGTCTCCTCCCTTATCGATATCTGAAACCTTTGGCACTGCCACTCATCGGCCTCTTCCTATCTCAGTCTCTACCCTTGCCAAATATCTTAAACTCAGAGACATTCCTCTCATAGTCTTGCTCATAGAGTTACGCCCTATGTACTGCCTCATCATAGGTAGAGATGTTAAATGGAACTAGTCTCGACCGTAATACTAGTCTCAGTCCATCAATAAATCTGTGGACCTTCCTAGTTTCACTACTCATGGTATCGGGGTCATACCTACCCACAGATATAAATCGTGTCTTATACTCATCCAATGATTGAGTCCCCTGGCTCAACCCTACAAATTCCATCTGCAACTTCTGTTGGCTATGTCTGGGACATACTACCTCCTGAAGGCATCCAAAAAGATATCCCAAGTGATCTTTGAGTGTCGTGCTCTCAATATAACCCTAGTGGACTTCCACCAATGCTCTGCCAATCCCTTCAGCAGGAGCGTAGCAAACATGACTATCTCAATTATCGTACATTCAAAGACTCCATAAAGCTTCTCCATCTCTTCTAGCCAATCCTTTATAACCACGGGGTCCTTTACCCCTCTAAAAGATGATGGTCTAAGCTTCTGGAATTGTTGCAGTCTATCAAGCTCACAACTATACCGTAATGTACTACCGCCTTGTCGTGGAGCAATATGAGAAGGCGTATCCTGAGCTGTGGGGGTGCCTGCCATAGGTCTTAGCCCTCATACCATGGATATACCTCGTCGTCGGGCTGCTTGCCATAAGTCTTAGCCCTCATACTATGGATAATAGTTTCGATAGTCCTCGGTCATATCTCGAAATGCACGTGCGAGCATATAATCGATGCAACACACAGTCTGCACTGGTTCTCAGCATGGCTGTTTCATGCTATCTCTTTCAAAACCAGTACATGCGAGTAAACTCCCAACGCAACCACATGCACAAGTCATCTAAATCTAGTGCGAGTAATGCTCCCAACACTATGTCATGTAAAACTAAGTATGAGCAATGCTCCAATACTCTATCATGCATCAATCAATAAAACTGAATATGAGTAATGCTCCAATACTCTATCATGCATAAATCGCATTAAATAAAATACAATAATATACTCAAGTACTATGTGATGCCTATCTTATGAAATCTCGTGCGAATATTACTCTAGCACTAATGGTTTTCACACAAACTGATAGATGACTTATTTCAATTGAAATTTCAAATAATCAAATCAAATCGACACGAAAATATGCTGTTTTCGCATATAACATGAAAACATTGGCCATTCTATCTATGTAACTATCAAAACTAGTCTCAAACATGCTTTCTAAGCTTTTTACCCTTCAATTTGGATAAAACCACAATTTAACCATTATCGATTCCTACCGAATCTTTTTTATATAGGGAATTTCATAGACAGTATAATAATCAAAATTCTATTCGAAATATGTAGCTACCTCTAGCTACTCATGAAATTCCCTTACCTTGGATCATGTCACGTGACCTCTCTTCTTGGTGCTGCTCACTCTCCCAGTCCGATCAGCTTCCAATATAACTTTCGAAGCTGTTAATAATCATTCACATCAGTATACTTTAATATACTTAGTTTTCACTTGCATGAATCTAAATCAATGCATTTAGCCCTTTTTACACTCATTTGACCTTATTTCAGCTTATTGGACTTTACTGTTTTGTTAATTCCCTTTCGATCGTACAACTCATTGCTTGAGAACCTATTAAACTCGTCCAAGTCTATTGATTCAAATTAACCCGACATGATCTCCCTATGCCTCCATTTCATCATTTTCTCCTACTCTGGTATTTCACCATATACCTCATATACCTATTTTCATTTCTCATCTATTCCAATTTATGTATTTCATAAAACTATCTTACAATCATACATACATGCTTATTTCATCCTTAAATCCATGCTTACTCAACTTTCTTATCATTTTCTCAAATTCATGCCAATTTCTAGGTCATGGATATTGAACATGATCAAGGTGTTTTCAGCAAATCACATATACACCAATAAACTCACCATGACACCTATATTAACATATATGAAGTTGGTGTATTGAATCTTACCTAGCTTTATTTTTTCCTCTTTTTTCCAAATTGGGGAAAATTCACCTTGTTCCTTCAATTCTTGATTCCAACTTCTAGTTTTCAACTATATTGTTCTACTATTAACTAGGAACAACTTTGTTGAAAGGAATCTCACTCAAAATTGATTGAAAGATGAAGATTTTTGGAGTAGAAAGGTTAGGTTTTATTTTGGTTTCAATGGGGATTTGGTTACTCTTGGGAAAATGAAGTGCAGAAGTCCAGTATATATAGAATTACCCTTGGAGATCGATCTCCTAAAGGTGTGAGATCGATATGCCCTGTGTTTATCTCTTTAGAATTTGACTTTTTATGCTTAGGAGATCGATCTACTCTTTAGCATAAGATCGATCTGCTTTACACAGAATCATATAGAGATCGATCTGGCCCTTGTATGTGATTGATCTGTTCTATCTAGAACCTATCCAAGATCGATCTACTTTGAATGAGGGATCGATTTACTCCTCTTCTGCAACAGTTCTGCTGCAATTTTCCCAAAACTTCACTGTTACATTTATATCTAATTTGCTTCACTACCTGTTTTGCATTTCTTACACATTTGAAACTTAAAAACATTCATTCCTTATGATTTATATCAAATGTGACTTGTTCGTACATCACAAAATCATACTGAGTACATATTAAATTACGGACCTTACAAGATTCTTCTTGGAAGAAGATTTCTTAAATGCATTCCCTTTCTTTTGAGCTTTGGGTTTGGTTTTGCCAAAATTATTTCTCATATAATGAAGTTTTGGTTTTGACAAAATGACATCTTGTGTATGATTTTTCAACCTCAATTTGTAGATGAGTTTTAAACTGCTCCATAATTGCAATTTCATTTGAACGCAATACTTTCTTCCTATGCTCATTCCAAGATAGAGGAAGTTTGGATAGAATAAGTTAGGAACATTTATCTCCATATATACCAATCTTGAGACAAGTATTTACAACTCCTGCACTTGATCCATAAAGGTATGCCATCATTCATTTTAAATTCAAAATATTTCATAGCAAGGAACTTGTCTATACCTCTTTTTTCATCTTTATACTTTCTCTTCAATGTAGCCCAAATTTCTTTTGGAGTTGATATGTTCTGATCACTGAGAGACTTAAGGATGTGACCGTGGCCAATAGGTTCATTTCTTCATGCTTCAATCTTTCCTTTTTCACATCTTCATAATCATTTTATTTTGGTGCTGGTGCTGGTCACAAATTAGGATCAGACACATGCGATACCTTCAATGCTGTTAGTTAGAAAGTCATTGTGTCCTTCCATCTCATGTAGTTAGTACCATCAAAGCAATCCAACTTGATCGCTTCTTGATTTAGAATATTGAAACTTGCGTTTAAAAGAAGTGCCATATTTTTTTGAATCTTTAAGATTGTTATGAAAATAATAAATAGAATTAAGAAGAAGAAATGATTTTGAGGCGCAAACTTTAGTCACTTTCCTTAAAGATTAAAAAATCCCACAAGATACAACAGAATCTCACAAACTCTCTCAAAATAAGTATAAAATGATCTCTCTCAATTAAGCACATTAGTCTAGATATTTATAGTGGCCAGTATACAGTTTGAATAGATATGTTTTGCCCAAAAGATGCTTTTTCAAATGCCTAAAAGATATCTTTTCAAATGCCCAAAAGAGATGCTTTTTCAAATGCCTAAAAGATATCTTTTCAAATGCCCAAAAGACCTTTTTAAATAAGTTCTTGCTTTTGTAAAAAAAAAAAAAAAAAAAGATACATTTTTAAATAAGTTACCGTTATCCCCAAAAAATACCTCCTCAAATGCCCAAAAAATACCTTTTCAAATAAATTATCACTTTTGGACTAATTATGTTTATTAGGACTATAACTTTCTAACAAAATATATCTATTCAATATTTATTAGACATAATTTTGGCATCTTAAACTTATTTTCCAAACTTAACATTTCGAACTACTTAACATGCATTCTTTTATTCCACTTCACCACAGCTTATAACTACCTTACCAACTCCAGGCACAGCTTCCATGGTTTATTTAAAGATCAAAGGCACACTGGCAGTAGTCGTTACAATGAGAAGATGTGGTCGATTATTCATTGATAAATCAGCAAAAAAGGCTAGCAATGGTTTGAGGTTAATCGAAAGTTTGCCATTGAGATAATATTTAATACTATTGCAACCCTCCATGTTACATGGATGAACATTACTGGGTACTCTTGTCAACATAATTTCCCCAGTTCTCAACTTAAACAGTAGCATTGCTTGGGTTGATTGGTCTAAACCTAGGCTAAAACCCACAAGATATGTGGGAAAAGATGTATCAATAACATTGTTGAATCAAGTTAGGCAAGGATTAAATTGACTTACAACAGTCACACAAGTTCAATTTGTTTCCTCTTTGCAAGGAAGTTTTTACCAAGCACGCTAAGCCATTACTTAGGATGGCTCCACCTTTTCTAGGATTTGATCCTCTATGAAATGCAAACTCCACTAGATATCAATTTGCCTAGCCAGACGAAATTCAACTACAAGTTGTTCTAATGTTAAATGAACATATTTAGTATGCAAATGTTAGCTAAATATACAAATTGCAAATCTGAACTTTTGAAATGTGTACCATATTAATTCAAACTTTAACACAATTAACTCCACTTGTTCATGTAGCATTTAATTATTAAAATTTATTAACAAATTAAATAATTTGTCAAATTTTCATATTGAAGTCACATGGCAACTTAAGACTAGTGGATTTTTTTATTAAAATAGTGACTTATATTTTAAAATAGAAACAAAATTAAAAAATTAAAATTGGAAAGAAAAGCCAATGCTAAAGAGAAGATGAAAAACAGAGATATTAAGATAAGAAGAAGAAAGCAATGGTTCCAATATTAGTGTCAGAGTCGGTCTGTCCTAGTCAAGGTAAGAAAACTAAAAATTTCCTTATTCAAAAAGAATGGGGAAAAAATATATATATTTTTAAATTACATAATTAATTTTTTAGAAAAATTAGTCGAAATGGTCCATGGACTATTTGTGATCAGGTTTAGGTTAGGTTTAGACATGGTCAAGTATCAACATGATACACACTTGCTCAAGTTTGGTTTGGCTCTTCGAGTTCTAAATTTTGTCCAAATCCGACCACATAAAAAAAATACAACCCAAATTCGCCCAAACAATGTTTTCTTTTCTTCTAAAAAATAAGATAAATATTTTTATTTAATCTTTAATATTTATTGAATTACAGTTCAATATACTATCAGTGGAATTAAAAAACGCTACAATACAAGCTAAGATAATGGCATATACCTCATTTTTTTTTAGTTATTTTTTAAAGGTAAGTTTCTTATCTTAACTTAACCTAAAAATTTCATTGATATGTATTAGATAATAATTAATTTTTTAATTAAGATTTAAAACACAAGTAATTTAACAAATTTCTAATGTTTATACTAAGAAAATTACATATTTATCTCTATATATTATAAAATTTGTAATTTATATAAACATAAAAAATATATATTATTTATGTGCGGTTAGGTTAGGCAAGCTTTGAGCTTTAAATGTTGGAGTCAAGGTCTAACTTTTTTTTAATAGATTCTTAAATTTTATCTAAGTCTCTTTAACAAACTTAATATTTTTGTTTAAACTCTTCCAAATATCGAACAAATATTAGAATTTGATTTGACTTATGGATACCTCTGAATAAGAAGTTTAAAAAAAGTTTGCAAGATTTGAAATTTGAACTAATGACTAATGATGAATTTAAGAAAAGAAGTTTTTTAAGGAATATAAAATGCTATCGATCCTTTTTTTTTCTCAATTTTTTTCTTTAACAATTAATAGAGAACAAAGGTAACCAATGGCAAACTCTTAAACACTTAAAAGGCTAAAGGGACAAAACTAAGGTTGAGATCCCGTATTGCCATCATAATTTGATATGGATAATTGTTATTACATTACTTCGGAGAAAGCTTGACTTTAGTCATAAAATTTCTTTAGCAACAAGATTTTTCAAAAAATAAATTTAGTCATAATTTTTTTTAAAAAAATTGAAATTGTTAAAAGTATACTTTTGAAAAGTAAAAATTTCATTGAAAATAAAATAAATTTATTGAAGAAACTTTTCTTGAAAAATCTAAAATTTTGTTATAGGTTATATATATTTTTTATATTTAGTTTTTTATTCATAGAGAGACATAATAAAAAAGAAAAAGCTAATTCGATAAAAGTACTAGTAAAGAATGATGGAGCCAAGTAGAGCTGTCTTGAAAAGTTCAATGGAAGGATAGTTATTCCAATTACAACTGATAAGTAAATGTGTTAGCCAATTCACTTTGTTTATAACATTGTCCTAACAATTTTACTCCTTAACCCTATACTAAGAATAAATGCAAGTCATAAAAGTTAATCGTACAACATTATGGTTCATGCATCAAAGCCTCTTATAAAAAATCGGAAGCATCATAATTCTATATAGACTAAACAATTTCAACAAAAGAAAATCATTATAAGAGATTTTATTTTATTTTTGTTACAAAAGTTTGGGAGTAAGGAAGATTATCCAATGTCTAAAGCCAAAGCATACCGTAAATCCATTACTAGGATTTACAAATCCATTAAACTTTTACTTATGAATTTTTAGGAATTTATAGATCATTTACCAATAAGTGACTATGAGATTCAAATCTGAATGCTTTGCACTCAAAATTCAAACCCTAATCACTTGCGCCAACTTCTGATGGCATTGCAAAAGATTTCTTAATAATAGATTGTGCAAGTGTAATACATTAATCTTTGTAAAAACCTAATGAAAATACAGTGAAAGACTTAGTGACCATAATCTGTTAAAGACTTCACTTAATGAAAAAGGGGAAATACAAGAAAGTTCTTAATCAAAGATCTTTTATACTTTCTGTTATAACTGTTGGTGTGAGTTATTAAAACATAATATTAGAAGGATAGATTATAAGAAATTCAAATTGGAATGTTCAAAATTTACATTATTCTAGGCTAGATTGTCACGACCTCCCATCACGTGACCTACCAAATCACCATAAATTTTTCGTATTTTACTTACCTCTCCTTCTGTCATAACTCAACACCAAACAGTTAGGCTGTGATTCAATATTAGTCACCTCAACCACATTCATTCCATAACATACATACATATCAATACAATTATCTATTGTATGTAAGTACTCTTTTCTTAAAATGTAGACTCATATACATTAATAAAATTACTTGTACATATACATTCTCGACCGTACATTCGTTTACATAACTGTGTTTTTACATTGTTCAGTACAAAACGTTCGAATGTGTATACCTCTTGTATGATAGGTGTGCAGCAAATCTAGGAATACCAGTTCTCAGTCGTGTCCAACTATTGTGAACGCTCTGTAGAGAGGGGAAATAAAAAGGGGGTGAGCTCACAGCTCAATAAGGAAATAAGGCAAGCAAGTAGATAACCACACTATCTATAAAATACAATGCTCAGGCCTTAAAATCATTTCCTTATAGATTCATATCTAAAGCATGTGTCTTTCTTGAAACATTTATGCAATATATATAGATATAAATCCTCAGTTATGAAACTGAAAACATGCTGGTTTAATAAATCTAAGCAGTTTATGCAAAATATTACATTTCTCATGTAATTAATGTAAATCACATTTTATCATGCCATTTCAATTAAATCAAAACAATATGGCATATCACACATTCAGATTATAAAAACATGGAAATCTGGACCTCACCCATCCCTCGGGTTACCCTTTTTACAATTCACAAAATCACATATTCAGATTATAAAATCATGTGATAATTCAATCAAGAAATCTCAAGTGAATGAAACAAGATAGGCGACTACATGTTCTGAAATTATGATCATAACTCATTTTTCATGATCCCAGACTACACAGTACTCGATGTCCAAGGTCTCACATTTGCTGTAATGGGAGGTGGGTCAAATCCTCTACCATCAGCTCACAACTCAATCACATCGTGTACTCACGGTATAGCGTACTACATGTGACATACACAGTACAAAGTACTCCATGGACCCAATCTCAAGGTCAGGGTGCTTGCCATAAGTCTTAGCCCTTATACCTTGGATATATCTCATAGTCGGGGTGCTTTCCATAAGTCTTAGCCCTCATACTATGGATAATATTTTTGATAGCACTTGGCCATATCTCAAAATGTTGCACATGTGAGCATATAATAGTTGCGACACACGGTCAGCACAGGCTCCTAACACAGCTGTTTCATGCTCTCTCTTTCAAAATCTGATACGTGTGAGTAAACTCCCAACACGACCTCATACACAAGTTATATAATTCTAGTACGAGCAATGCCCCCATCACTATATCATGTAAAACTGAGTATGAGCGATGCTGCAATACTCTATAATACATTAATCAATAAAAGTGAGTATGAGCAATGCTCCCAGTACTCTATCATGCATAAATCGAATTAAAATCAGTACGAGAATATACTCAAGTACTATATGATGCATATCTCATGAAATCTCGTGCGCGAGTATTACTCTAGCACCAATGGTTTTCACACAAACCGATAGATGGGTTATTTAAATTGAATTTCACTTAATCAAATCAAATCGGCACTTAAATGTGCTGTTTTCACATATAACATGAAAACATTAGCCATTCTATCCATGCAACAATCAAAACTAGTCACAAACATGCTTCCTAAGCTTTTTACCCTTAATTTGGATAAAACCATAATTTACCTTATCGTTTCCTACTGAAACTTTTCTATACACGGAATTTCATATATGATATAATAATCAAAATTCTATTCAAAATACGTGTAGCTACCTCTAGCTACTCACGAAATTCCCTTATCTCAGATCACGTCATGTGACCTCACTTCCTCGGTGCTACTCACTTTCTCAGTCCAATCAACTTCCAATATCAAATTTCGAAGCTGTTAAGAATTATCCA
This sequence comes from Firmiana major, assembly GCA_033439115.1. NCBI lineage: Eukaryota > Viridiplantae > Streptophyta > Magnoliopsida > Malvales > Malvaceae > Firmiana > Firmiana major. The sequence goes on from CM065912.1 coordinate 9,373,957, forward strand.
TATCAGTATATCTTAATATACTTGTTTTCACTTGTATGACTCTAAATCAATGCATTTAACTCCTCTCAATGCTTCAATCTCACCACTTTCTCCCATTATGGTATTTCACCATAACTCTCATATACCTATTTTCATTTCTCATCTATTCCAATTTATGTATTTCAGAAAACCATTTTACAATCTGACATACATACTTATTTCATCCTTAAATCCATGTTTACTCAACTTCTTCATCATTTTCTCAACTTCTTCATCATTTTCTCAATTCCATGCCAATATCTAGGTCATGGATATTTAACATGATCAATTTGTTTTCAGCAAATCAAACATACACCAATCAACTCACTAAGTCACCTAGATTAACATATATGAAATTGGTGTATTAAATCTTACCTAGCTTGAACTTTTCCTCTTTTTGCCAAATTTGGTAAAATCTACCTTGTTCCTTCAATCCTTAATTCCAACTTCTAGTTTCCAACTATGTTGTTCTACTCTTTACTAAGAACAACTCTGTTGAAATGAATCTCACTTAAAACTGATTGAAAGATAAAGATTTCTAGAGTAAAAAGGTTAGGTTACACTTTGGTTTCAATGGGAATTGTTACTCTTAGAAAAACTGAAGTGCAGAGTCGTGTATTTATAAAATTGCTCTTGGAGATCGATCTCCTATCGGTGAGAGATCGATCTGCCCTGCATTTTTCTCTTCAAAAAATGACTTTCAAGCTTAGGAGATTGATCTGCTCTTCAGCATGAGATCGATCTGCTTTACACAGAACCTTAAGGAGATCGATTTGGCCTTGCTATGAGATCGATCTGTTTTATCCAGAACCCTTTAGAAATCGATCTGCTTCAGCTAAAACTTGTTCAAGATCGATCTGCATTAAGTGAGGTATCGATCTGCCTCTTGCAGATGCTGTAACATTGCATTTTCAAGCCATGAGATCGATCTTCTATCCCGACCCATTTTCATCCATTTCATCTAAAAAGTACCATAAATTTTCACTTAATTCGTTAACTTACTTGGTCGTGTACAACCCTCACCAATAACAATTGGGCTGTGAGTCAGTAACAATCACCATTTTCATGCATCTTGCAATTAATCAAAAGCATACATATACATGACTTGTTTGATAACACTTACATCCCCCATATTATATTTCAAAATGATTACTATGCTATTACATGTTTAGATACAAAAAGAATTCCTGTGTGTATACCTCTAAGAGATGGAGAGCAGCGGATATCAAATTATAACGCCTCAGTCCTTCACTAGGCTACTGTACGCTCTCTGTAGAGGGGAAAAAATGAAAGGGTGAGCAACCACACGCTTAGTAAGGCAATAATGCAAGCATGATAGATAACTACACTATCTACATGCTGATAATGTCATGGCATAAATAATTTATATTCAGAGCATGTGAAAATAATAAAACTATGCCACATGTATATACATATATCATGTACTGAAAAACATGGAAATAGGCATGTAAACATGAAAAATCATCATGTGAGAACCTCTCATGCTCAATATAATAAATATTTATCAATTTCATCTTAAATCACAAGGTTCATCATAAATCATTCCCTCAAAGTGTAACACATTGTCAAAACATTAGCAAAACCCATCAAAATAATGTTTCATTCCTTTAAAACATGCCACAACGTTCGACCCCTCCCTCGGGTCTACACTGGACAACATAAATCATCATCGGTATCTAAAACCATGTGATATCATGTGCTACAGGCAGTTATAGTAAACCAAAGACTCTGTTGGCCAACTATGTCATAATCATCCCAGACCACACGGATCCCGATGTACGAGGTATCATGCTGGAACGAGGGTGGGTTAGTCCTACGCTGGACTTTTAAATCAACATCACAACCACGTGGTACAACATACTCCATGTGATCTACACGGTACAATATACTCCGTGGACCCATATCATGGTTAGGGGTGCCTACCGTAGGCCTTATCTACCCCATACCATGCATAAGCTACTCAGTCTCAAGTGCACGTGTAAGCATCTCATCCGTGTGACTAGCAGTCCACACGAGGCATCCAGCACGGCTCGTGCGAGCATCTCATCCGTGTGACACAGAGTCTACACAAGGCATCCAGCATGACTCATTATATATCACAGTGTGAAAACTCAGTACGAGCTATGCTCTAGCACGGTTTCATGCATCATCAACAAATACACTCGTACGAGTAACGCTCTAGTATGACTTTATGCATAACAAATAATGAAGAAATCACGTATAAGCATAGCTCCAGTACGGTTATGTGTATAAGTAAGTCAAGGAAAACCTACGTACGAGCTATCAGCTCTAGTATGGCTTATAAAACATCATTGGCTCAAAACATGGTGCGAGCTAGGCTCCAGCACGATTTAACTCATATAAGTATGATAGGAGGCTCTATTTCAACAAGACACTCTCAAAACCAAAGTTAGCACCTCACTTGTGTTATTTCACAAATCATGAAATCATTAGCCAGCCCATCCATTAATTTTTCTTAAACCAAAGTAATGTATTTAGTAAAAACATCAAAACATGTGATTTATGCAATCATTAGCCTTACTATCCCCTTTTTTTAAGATTCGCTTCTAAGCCAAAGTCATTTATATCCGAAGTTTGTCATGCAATCATCATTTCTTTTCTAGAAAATCAAGCATTCACAAAGCCCAATAAACACCCTTAAAATACGTGCAACTAATCTCTATATACTCACAAAATTTCCTTACCTGGAATCGCGTCGAATGATTCCACTTCCTTAGAGCTGCTCGTTTGTGCAATTCGATTCGCTTCCAACAAGATTTTCTAGACTGCACGAAATCATATATCACATCAATTGGGTCTAATATAACACAATTCTTGCATTTACTATAGTCGATTCGACCTATAGTTTTCATTAACACTTATAAGGCCTCACTTCCCCTTAAGTCCATTTTGATCGCTTTATTAATTTTTCGAGAGTCTATTAAACTCTTTTAGGTCTATTGATTCATATTAAATCGATATTAAGTTCATAGTGCCTCTAGTCCGTCAATTACTTCACTATGGCAATTTATCAAACACCTCATATACTTATTTTCTTAACTTGACTAATCTCACAATGTAGCTTCATTCTATCATCTCAAAGTCATACATATCACCTCCCTAACACTTTAGTACATGCCATTCATCATCAACTCAACCACCTCACATTTTCTCTCACTAGACTTATTCTAGGTTCTACTTATTCCATTACATTCTAGGGAGTTTCTATCATCAATACTTACGTCCATCTACTTACAACAATAACTAGATAAATATACTTTGAGTTGGTGTCTAGCTTGACTTTCTTTATGCTCCAAATAAGAATACTCTTTTGCTCCTTCAATCCAACTAAATGAATTGTTGATTCCAAGCTATGTTGTTCTTCTCTTTATAATGAACAACTTTTCTCTAATAGCTTTTTCTCAAATCTTTATGAAAATGGGATGGTTTTTAGAAAGAGAAAGCTAGGTTTAAGGTTGAGAACAGAAGAAATGGATTTGTTTGCGTGAAATACAGATCAACTGCCCTATTTTTATAGGAAATGCCTTAGGAGATTGATCTGCATAGGGTAGAGATCGATCTAGCCTTGCTTGAATTCCTCAGTTTATCGACATTTTGCAGGTAGGGGATCGATCTATTAAATTTATGAGATCAATTTACTATGTTGCATGAGACCGATCTCTTCAATGGAATAGGTTCAATTTGTTTTAGGTAGAAAGCTTAGGAGATCGATCTAGCCTCAAGAGGAGATCGATCTGGTCTAGCCCAAGAGTAATGGAGATCGATCTGCTTGAGTGAGGGATCGATCTCCCTCTTACAGAATGCTTGGCATTGTGTTCTCCAGGCCATGAGATCGATCCCTCCTGGCATGGGATCGATCTGGCCTTCATCCTGCATCATTTTTGCTGTAATTTTCCCAGTTAAACTTATACTCAATTACTTTAATACTCATTTATCAATCCATTTACACTTATAATTTAAAAACGTTTATTTCTTGTAATTCATATGTAATGTAACTTGTCTGTACATCAAATAATCATATACATTACATAAAAATTTACGGGTCTTACATCTTCCTTGCTAATGAGATTGATCTGCTCCTCTTCTACTACAGTTCTGCTGTAATTTCTCCCAAAAATCACTGTTACATATATATTCGATTTGCTTAACTACCCATTTCGCATTTCATTCTCATTTGCAACTTAAAAAAATTCATTCCTTATGATTTATATCAAATGTGACTTATCCGTACCACACAAAATCATAAATACGGGTCTTACAATCCTCCACACCTTAAGAAATTTGGTCCTCTAAATTAGAACCAAGTTACTCTTCAAACAACTGGGGGTGCTTCTCTTACATCAGACTCTCTAGCTCCCAAGTAGCTTTCTCTGACGTGTGATGCCGCCAGAGAATCTTAACTAACCTGATGGTCTTATTCCTCAAGACTTTCTCCTTTCTAACTAGTATCCGGATCGATTCCTCTACATATGTCAAATCGTCTTTGAGCTCCAACAGCTCATACCGAATCACATGGTTTGGATCTAGATGATACTTCTAAAGCATCAAAATGTGGAAGACATTATGCACTCTTGATAAATTTGGTGCAAAACCAACCTATATGCCTTATCTCCCACTCAATCAAGTATCTCAAAGGGTCCAATATAGCAAGGACTCAACTAACCTCTCTTCTCGAATCTTGCTATACCCTTGGAAGGAGAAACCTTCAGAAATACTGACTCACCAATTGTGAATTCAAGTGGTCTTCGTCTTTTGTCAGCGTAGCTTTTCTGTCTACTCTAAGCTATCCTCAATCTCTCTATAATCAACTAGACATCCTCAAAGGCTTGTGTAACCAAGTTAAGAGTAAAACTCTTTCGGTCACCTGCTTCTTCCCAACAAATAGGGGAACGACATCTACAACCATACAAAGCCTCTTATGATGCCATCCCAATACTCACATGATAACTGTTGTTGTAGGCGAATTCAGCTAGTGATAAATGATCATCCTAGGAGCTTCTAAGATTTAGCACACACACTCTTAACATATCCTCCAGAGTCTGTATAGTCCTCTCTGACTGACCATCTGTTTGAGGATGGAAAGTGGTGCTCAAACTCAACTGGGTTCCCATGGCTTCCTGAAAATGTTCCTAAAAGTGGGAAGTGAAGTAGGAATCCCTATCCGAGACAATGCTCGCTAGAACACCATGTAACCTCACTGCCTCGCGTACATACAATTTTGCCAATGAACACAGAGTATCAATAGCTCTCATAGCTAAGAAATAGGCTGACTTCGTCAGTCTATCCACGATAACCCATATCGCATTGTGATTCCTCCGGGTACTAGGTAAACCCATCACGAAATCCATGGTGATATGCTCTCATTTCCATGTCGGTATAAGTAGAGGCTGCAATAACCCTGTAGGCTTCTGATGCTCTACCTTCACCTGCTGACATACGAGACATCTTGCCACGAAATCTACCACATCTCTCTTCATACTCGACCACCAGTACACCTTTTGAAGGTTTTGATAAATCTTATTACTCCCCGGATGCAACGTGTACCTCGACGAATGAGCTTCTGACAATATCAATTTCTTGAGCTCTGGGTCCTCAAGAACACACAATCTACCTCTAAACCTCAGTAGTCCATCAGAACTCATCTTAAAATTAGTCACTGTACCACTATGTATCTAACCAGTCATATCAATGCAATATAGATCAGTCTGCTGAGCCTGTCTGATCCTATCCAACAGATCCGACTCTAAGTATAGACTAGCAATCATATAATCTGTATCCATGTTAGAAGGCACAACTCCCAAATTGAGGCTAGCAAACTATTCTAGCAACTCATGTTCCCTGACCATCATATACGATACCATCTTAAGGCTCTTCCTACTTAAAGCATTAGCTACAACGTTAGCCTTACCCGGATGATAAATTATCTCACAATCATAGTCCTTCAGAAGCTCTAGCCATCTTCTCTGTCTCATGTTCAACTTTTTCTTCGAGAACAGATACTTGAAGCTCTTGTGGTCGGTAAAACTCTAAAGCTTTTCACCATATAAGTAGTGGCGTCATACCTTTAACGCAAACACTACTGGTGCTAACTCTAGATCGTGGGTCGAATAGTTCTTCTCATGGTCCTTAAGTTGTCTAGATCCATAAGCAACTACCCTTCCATCCTGCATCAATACACAGCCCAGTCCTTGATGCGAAGTATCAGCATACACTAAAAATCCTCCTAAGCTGGTAGGGATAGTGAGAATCGAAGCGGTGGTCAATCGATGCTTCAAGTCTTGAAAAATCCTCTCAGAATCATCATCCCATATGAATACTACACCCTTCTGAGTGAGATGTGTCGACGGAGCAGCTAACTTCGTAAATCCTTCAACGAATCTTCGATAATAACCTACTAAACCCAGGAAACTCCTGATCTCGGTGACTGTCTTCGGCTGTTCCCACTAAACTACAGCCTCAATCTTAGATGGATCTATGGATACACCTTTCCTCAACACGTGTCCTAAAAATGAGATCTGTGCCAACCAAAAGTCACACTTACTGAGTTTAGCATACAACTTCTGCTCTCATAGGGTCTGCAATAGAATCTTAAGGTGCTTCTCATGCTCTTCCTTAGATCTCGAGTATACCAATATGTCATCAATGAAGACGATAACAAACTGATCCAAATATGGCTTGAACACATCGTTCAACAAAGCCATGAAAGCTGGGGGAACATTCGTCAAACCGAATGGCATAACCAAGAACTCATAGTGGCTATATCGGGTCTTAAATGCTATCTTGGGTACATCTCCACTCTGAACTTTCAACTGATGATACCCAGACCTCAGATCAATCTTAGAAAAGACATGCGCTCCCCGGAACTGATCGAATAAGTCATCAATACGTGGAAACCTATTCTTAATGGTAGCCTTATTCAATAATCTGTGATCTATACACAATTGGAGGCTTCCATCTTCCTTCTTCACAAATAAAATCGATGCTCTCCAAGGTGAAACACTCGGTCTGATGAAACCTCTATCCAACAGCTCCTGTAACTATCTCTTAAGCTCCTCTAGCTCAACTAAGGCCGTGCGATATGGTGGTTTCGATATAGGTTCAGTACCATGCACCAAATCTATACAAAACTCCATCTCTTTGTCTGGTGGTAACCCTGGCAATTCATCCGAAAAGACATCTGAGAACTCACTAACCACAGGAATATCTACCAACTTCGGATGTACCTTATCCGTATCAACCACGTACGCAATAAAACCTTTAATATATTCATTTCCTCAGTTAGCATAGTACATTGTCAATTACAACCATAACTACTACTTTCATTTCTTTTCATCAAACTTTACAACATATTTTTTAGGGTTAGAAAACATAATTGTCTTAGCATAGCAATCTAAAATAGCGTGGTTTGCAGAAAACCAATCTATTCCTAAGATTACATTAAAATCAATCATACTTAACAATATTAGATTGGTTGTCATATCCTTTTCCCCTAATCTTAGCTTACAATCATTTGACACAAATTCAACTAGCTAATTGTTATCCATAGGCGTACTGATTAACATTATCCTACTTAAAGGTGTACGCTCTACATGTTTTGCTAACTAGATGAAGGCGATACAAATGAATGCATGGCACCAAGATCAATTAAAACATGTGCTTATAAATCATACAGCAGGATGTTACCTCTAATCACATCCGATGAAGTATCAGCTATACCCTGGTCCAAGACATGTACTCGCCTTCGTCCAATGACCTACTTCCTTTTCTCTTCTGTCATCGCTCTCCTCCTCATAGCAGACATATTAGCTGGAACTCTCTCTGACTCCTTGTCCTTCTGTGGGGTAATATCAATAACCTCTAGGAAAACTCTCACTATATGCCCTGGCTTCCCACATCTGAAGCACAATCCACTAGAAATAGTAGTCTACCGCCATAGAATCTACCACATCTACTACATTACTCAGTGGTAGGCCTCGATCCTCCAATAACAACACCCCTAGCTGGAGCTATAGTCGGATATGCAGGAGATCTAATAGTCTTCTCTTGTACTTCCTCGATCCTTGGTCTCTAACCGAAGAGTCTCCTCCCTCCTCGATATCTGAAATCGCTTACACTGTCACTTACTGGCCTCTTCTTATCTCGGTCTCTACCCTTGCCAACTATCCTGAACATAAAGACATTTCTCTCGTAGTCTTGCTCACAGAGTTGCGCCTAGTGCATTACCTCATCATAGGTAGAGATGTCAAATGGAACCAATCTAGACCGTAGTACTGGTCTCAATCCATCAATGAATCTGCGGACCTTCCTGGTCTCACTACTCATGGTATCGGAGTCATACTTACCTAGGGATATCAATCTTGTCTTATACTCATCCACTGACTGAGTCCCCTAGCTCAACCCCAAGAATTCCATATGAAACTTTTGTTGTGCTGTGTCCAGGATATACATCCTTCTAAAGGCATCCAAAAAAAATTCAAGTGATCTCTTAGTGTGACGCTCTCAATATAACCCTGGTGGACTTCCACCAATGCCCTGTCGATCTATTTAGTAGGAACGTAGCAAACGCGACCATCTCTACAGTCGTACACTCAAAGAATCCATACAGCTTCTCTATCTCTCCTAGCCAATCCTCTGTAACAGCGGGGTCCTTCACCCCACTAAATGATGGTGGTCCAAGCTTCTAGAATTGTCGTAGTCTATCAAGCTAACAACCATACCCCAAAGCACTACCGCCCTATCATGGAGCAACATGGGAAGACGTATCCTGAGTTGGTGAGGGTATAGGAGTATCTGTAGGCTGTGGCGTCTGAGCTGGTTGTACAGGTGTACCAGGTGCAGCTGCCTCTCCAGGAGTAGTCCCTGCATTCTGTCCCTGTCCTCCTGGTAAAGTCTATGCCCAATAACTCCACTAGTCTCAAGGCGAGGCTCTAATCTCCTGAAGCGTGCCTCGATACTCTCTGGTGCCTGAGTGGGACCTGTCCTCTCATCTCGGGTCTCAGGCCTACCTTTACAGCCTCGAGCCCTACCTCTAGCCCCTCTACCACGGCTGGTATTAGCCATAATAACTTAATTCCTGCATTCATAACCATTAATTAGTCGGACTCCCAACTCATATACACAATTGTAACTGAAGAAAACACAGCAATATGAGGATGTACATTTTCCTAATTACTAATACTGACTCACATCAGACCAACTTAGCTTTGATACCATTCTATTACGACCTTCCCTCCCTTGACCGACCAAAATCATCATAAATTTTTCGTATTTTACTTACCTCTCCTTCTGTCATAATTCAACACCAAACAGTTGGGCTGTGATTCGATATTAGTCACCTCAATCACATTTATTTCATAACATACATACATATCAATACAATTATCTATTGTATGTAAGTACTCTTTTCTTAAAATGTAGACTCATATACATTAATAAAATTACATGTACATATACATCCCCGACCGTACATTTGTTTACATAACTGTGCTTTTACATTGATCAATATAAAACGTTCGAATGTGTATACCTCTCAAATGATGGGTGTACAGCGGATCTAGGAATACCAGTTCTTAGCCATGTCCAACTACTGTGAACGCTCTGCAGAGAGGGGAAATCAAAAGGGGGTGAGCTCAGACTCAGTAAGGAAATAAGGCAAGTAAGTAGATAACCACACCATCTACAAAATACAATGCCCAAGCCTTAAAATCATTTCCTTATCGATTCATATCTAAAGCATGTGTCTTTCTTGAAACATTTATGCAATATATATATATAATCAGTTATGAAATTGAAAACTGTTGGTTTAATAAATCTCAGCAGTTTATGCAAAATAGTACATTTCTCAGGTAATTAATGTAAATCACATTTTATCATGCCATTTCAATTAAATCAAAACAATATGGCATATCATCATGTTAAAAAGATGAAAATCTGGGCCTCACCCATCCCTCAGGTTACCATTTTACAATTCACAAAATCACATGTTCAGATTACAAAATCATGTGATAATTCAATCAATAAATCTCAAGTGAATGAAACGAGATAAGCGACTACATGTTCCAAGATTATGATCATAACTCATTTTTCGTGATCCCAGGCTACACAGTACTCGGTGTATGGGGTCTCACATTTGCTGTAACTGGAGGTGGGTCAAATCCTCTACTGTCAGCTTATAACTCAATCACATCGTGTACTCATGGTACAGTTTACTCCATGGACCCACTCTCAAGGTCGGGGTGCTTGCCATAAGTCTTAGCCCTCATACCTTGGATATACCTCATAGTCGAGGTGCTTGCCATAAGTTTTAGCCCTCATACTATGGATAATATTTTCGATAGCCCTCAACCATATTTCAAAATGTTGCACATGTGAGCAAATAATCATTGCGACACACAGTCAGCACAGGTTCCCAACACGACTGTTTCATGCTCTCTCTTTCAAAATCTAGTACGTGCGAGTAAACTCCCAACTCGACCTTATACACAAGTTATATAATTCTAGTACGAGCAATGCTCCCAGCACTATGTCATTTAAAACTAAGTATGAGCGATGCTCCAATACTCTATAATGCATCAATCAATAAAATTGAGTACGAGCAATACTACTAGTACTCTATCATGCATAAATCGCATTAAAATCAGTACGAGAATATACTCACGTACTATATGATGCATATCTAATAAAATCTCGTGCGAGTATTACTCTAGCACCAATGGTTTTCACACAAACTGATAGATGGCTTATTTAAATTGAATTTCACTCAATCAAATCAAATCGGCACTCAAATGGGCTATTTTCACATATAACATGAAAATATTAGCCATTCTATCCATGCAACAATCAAAACTAGTCACAAACATGCTTCCTAAGCTTTTTACCCTTAAATTGGATAAAACCACAATTTACCTTATCGTTTCCTACCGAAACTTTTCTATACACTAAATTTCATATACGATATAATAATCAAAATTCTATTCAAAATATGTGTAGCTACCTCTAGCTACTCACAAAATTCCCTTACCTCGGATCACGTCACGTGACCTCACTTCCTCGTGCTGCTCACTTCCGTAGTCCAATCAACTTCCAATATTAACTTCTGAAGCTGTTAAGAATTATCCACATCAGTATATCTTAATATACTTATCACTTATATGACTCTAAATCAATGCATTTAACTCCTCTCAATGCCTCAATCTCATCACTTTCTCCCATTATGGTATTTCACCATAACTCTTATATACCTATTTTCATTTCTCATCTATTCCAATTTATGTATTTCATAAAACCATTTTACAATCTTCCATACATACTTATTTCATCCTTAAATCCATGTACTCAACTTTCTCATCATTTTCTCAATTTCATGCCAATATCTAAGTCATGGATATTTAACATGATCAATTTATTTTCAACAAATCAAACATACACTAATAAACTCACCAAGTCACCTAGATTAACATATATGAAATTGGTGTATTGAATCTTACCTAGCTTGAACATTTCCTCTTTTTGCCAAATTTGGTAAAATCCACCGTGTTCCTTCAATCCTTGATTCCAACTTCTAGTTTCCAACTATGTTGTTCTACTCTTTACTAAGAACAACTTTATTGAAATGAATCTCACTCAAAACTGATTGAAAGATGAAGATTTCTGGAGTAGAAAGGTTAGGTTACACTTTGGTTTTAATGGGAATTGTTACACTTGAGAAAACTGAAGTACAGAGTCGTGTATTTATAGAATTGCTCTTAGAGATTGATCTCCTATCGGTGAGAGATCGATCTGCCCTGCATTTTTCTCTTCAAAAAATGACTTTCCAAGCTTAGGAGATCGATCTGCTCTTCAACATGAGATATATCTGCTTTACACAGAACCTTAAGGAGATCAATCTGGCCTTGCTATGAGATCAATTTGTTTTATCTAGAACCATTTGGAAATCGATCTACTTCAGCCAGAACTTGTTTAAGATTGATCTGCATTAAGTGAGAGATCGATCTGCTCTTGTTGAGGGATCGATTTGCCTCTTGCAGATGTTGTAACATTTCATTTTCAAGCCATGATATCGATCTTCTGTCATGACCCACTTTCATCCATTTCATCTAAAAATTATGATAAATTTTTGCATAATTTGTTAACTTACCTAGTCGTGTACAACCCTCACCGATAACAATTGGGCTGTGAGTCAGTAGTAATCAATATTTTCATACATCTTGCAATTAATCAAAAGCATACATATACATGACTTGTTTTATAACACTTACATCCCCCATATCGATTGGACGTCCTCAAAGGCTTGCTACATTAAATCTAGAGCAAAAACCTGTCTGTCACCAATCGCTTCCCACCCAATAGGGGATCGACATCTGCGTCCATATAGTGCATCATATGGTGTCATCCTGATACTTATATGATTACTATTATTATAGGCAAACTCAGCTAACGGTAGGTGATCATCCCAAGAGCCTCTAAAATCCAGCACATACGCTCTCAACATATCCTCTAGGGTTTGTATAGTCCTCTCTGACTGACCATCTGTCTGAGGATGAAAAGCGATGCTAAAACTCAATTGGGTCCTCATCACTTCTTGAAAATATCCTCAAAAATGGGAAGTGAAGCAGGCATCCTGTCACACCCCACTTCTGGGAACCCTTCTATCCATACATTCTCTACTACGATTGGGCTGTAAGAAGATGCAATTACTAAAATTCATTCATTTACAGCGGAATATTTAAAACTTTAATTTACACTCCCAGGTGTGTGTGTGTGAATATACAAAATTAATTGCATAAATACCATGTGCTTACATATCATCCCCATAATACTGTTTACAATTCCAAGATATAACTGTGTGATACGATATATTAGATACAAAATATTCGTGTATACAAATCTTAAACCTTTACGGAATTTTGGGATACCTGGAGGGGGAAAATAGTGGGATGAGCAAACCATAGCTCAGTAAGGAAATGTATGCTAGCAGGTAGATATCGTACTACCTACATAGCCCATGAATGCATAAACCAAAACCATGTTTTCGTTATAAATGGAAATATCATACGAATAATGCATTTAAACATATATTTCTCAATAGCATTTTCGTGTAAATAAAATATCAAGCTTCCATTTAAAACATGCTCATAAATAGTGCCCTCACGGCACAAATGTGAATTCAGAGATTTATCAAAAACACAAAATCTCTTTCTTTTCTCAAATCACTCTTTCCGCAATTCTCTTTCTTTTCTGAGATTATCTCTGTTTCTCGAATCTCTGAGATAGGCATGGAATTTTCGACAATCAAATATCCACGACATATGGCCATAGTCAGTGATCCCAGGCCTCACTGATCAGGTGTGCACAGGGCATCACTTCGCCTGAAGGGGAATGGGTCAGTCCTGCCCTCCGGCTCATCTCAATCCACATCATCTCCTCGTATACTCACGGTGAAGATACGTCGTGTGTCATCTACGCGATACTCGTACTCACGTGCACCCAGAATGGTACATAGTATACCAACGGATAACTACACTGTTCTACGTACGACCGTGGACCCAAGTCCATACTCCAACTCCAATGGACTTTTCATCCTAAACCATGTCTCATATACCAGGCGAGCAAGCAGCGTGACACACAGTCAACGCAAAGCTCCAGCGAGGTACGATCTATCGTTAAGGCCCAGCCCGTTCAAATGGTAGTCAGCTGGTATCCCCTTGGGTCCCAGACCCCCAGGTTTACCTTAACTCAATAAAACAGGTGCGAGCAAAGTTCCCGCACTTTCTCAAAACCCTCGTGCGAGTTAAAACTCCCGCACGGTACGTCAAGGGTATTAAAACGGGTGTGAGCTAGCGCTTCAACACCAAATCTCATCTCAAAACTGATAGATGGCTATTTTCTCTTTTTAAAACTCAAAACATGTTTATTCATATAGCATGCCTCTTCATGCTAAAACATGTAAAATTAGCCAACCTATCATCAACATTTCTCAATCATCAAGATTATTGTAAATTAGAGAAAAACATTGAAAACATGCATATCATGCTATTTCCTTACCCTATCCCATTTCTCAATACATATATACATCATATTACTTTTCATGCTTCCATATCATTTCATAGAATTATAATATCGTACTAGTTCTAGCAATATATCTACGAAATTGCTGTAAAATACGCACGAACATCTCTATAGCTAACACACAGTCCCTTACCTCACTTTATTTGTGTGCAACTATCCTCCTCTACGCTTCTCGCATTCTCATCTCGACTTACTCCAGCGTATCATCCGAGACTAAAATTCATCCATCAACACTTGAGTTAATGTTTCTAATTCTTGTTCAACTAATCATTTTTTCAATGCCTTAAATACACATTTTACTCCTTGTGGTAAATCTCACAATTTTATCCCAATATCAACATGCCCAAACCATGCCCACAACATAATCATCCTCTCAAGATATCTCATTCATCATTAACACTTCTACATTCCACTTTCTCACACTAGACCATTTCTAAGTTATATTCATTTCATGCCATCCTAGGTAGTTCTACCCACAAGGTGCACACCCAATTAACTTCATAATCATTAACTAGACCAATGTACTTGGATTTGTGCACTAGAACTTACCTCATTGGATTTCCTCTTTGCTCCAATTAGAAATGCCCTTTATTCCTTCAATCCGACAAATGGGGAAATGCCTCTAGACTATGTTGTTCTTCTCTTTGACGTGAACAACTTTTTTCTAACAATTTTCCCTCAAATCTTACTGAAAATGGCTAGATTTAGGAGTGAGAAAGCTAGGTTTTTGAGTTGAAGTGGAAAGAAATGGTTTATCCCGAAAATCTGCAGATCCAACTGCTCCTATTTATAGTTTTAACTTGGTGAGATCGATCTTCCTTGGGTGGAGATCGATCTGGTCCTCTAAAAATTCCTCTTTTCTAAGACGTTTTAAAGGCAGGAGATCGATCTGTCGAGGCTTGAGATCGATCTGCTGTCAAACAGAAACTTAAGTAGATCGATCTAGTCTTAGGGGAGATCGATCTGCTTCCAACCCGAGAGCTAAGGAGATCGATCTGATTCCCTTGGAGATCGATCTGCTCCATTCCATTACTCACATAAGAGCATTCTGGCTCTCCCAGATCGATCTCTCATCCTATGAGATCGATCTGTCCTCCATATTTCCAGATTTTCTGCAGTTTTTCTGCAACAACTCCTTTCAAAACTTCCTCAATTTACCTCTATTGTCCTTTCCTCATTCATCGCTCCTTGAGACTTAAAAATGTCATCCAATCACACTTAGTATATATTAAAACTTGTGGGAAATCTTTGTACAACCAAATTTTCACGATATTACCCGAATGGAAGTATACAACTTATATAAATCTTTCTTTCCATTTTACTACACTACTCATATTCCATTTCAATCACATTCTTCTCTTGTTTAAGTTCATTTCTTCCTACTCATTCATATTGCAACTTGTACGTATAATCACGATTCTTATTACAAGTGCGTACATAATCTTATGAACTTACACTGCATATACTTCACATTACAAATGTATCATTATACTTATGATTTTATTTACATTCCCATGTTCCTATATACAGCTATACATATACAGGGTCTCACATTCTCCCCCACTTAGAGAATTTGGTCCTCCAAATTTGAACCAATTTAATCTGTGAATAACTCGGGATACTTTTCCCGCATCAAACTTTCCAGTTCCCATGTGGTCTCTTCCACAGTGTGATGTTGCCACAAAACCTTAACCAATGAAATCGTCTTGTTCCGCAACACCTTCTCTTTTCTGTCCAACACCCTGATCGGTCTCTCAACATACGACATATCCTCCTTGAGCTCCAATGGCTCATAGCTAATTACATGTGTCGGATCCGGGTAGTACTTTCGAAGCATAGAAACGTGGAAGACATTGTGGACTTCTGCTAGCTCAGGTGGTAAGGCTAGCCTATATGCTCCATCTCCCACTCTATCCAAAATCTCGAAGGGACCAATGTAATGAGGACTTAATTTTCCTTTCTTTCCAAACCTCGTTATTCCCTTAGAAGGAGATACTTTCAAAAATACGGACTCACCAACATCAAACTCAAGTGGTCTCCGTCTCCTGTCAGCGTAGCTCTTTTGTCGACTTTGAGCTGTTCGCAGCCTCTCGCATATTATCTGAACATCCTCGGAGGCTTGCTTAACCAAATCGGGAGTGAGCAACTGTCTGTCACCAACTTCTTCCCAACCAATGGGCAATCGGCATCTATGACTGTATAGTGCCTCATAAGGGGCCATACCAATACTTGAGTGATGACTATTATTGTAGACAAACTCAATCAATGGTAAGTGATCGTCCCATGAGCCTCTAAAATCCAGCACACACGCTCTCAACATATCCTCCAGGGTCTGTATAGTCCTCTCTGACTGACCATCTATTTGAGGATGAAAAGCGGTGCTAAAACTCAATTGGGTTCCCATCGCTTCCTGAAAATGTCCCCAAAAGTGGGAAGTGAAGCGGGCATCTCGATCAGAAACAACACTCACTGGGACTCCATGCAATCTCACTATTTCTCGCACATACAGGTTCACCAATGCATTCAATGTATCTGTAGATCTCATGGCTAAGAAATGTGTCGATTTCGTTAACCGATCTACTATCACCCATATCGCATCATTGTTCTTACGGGTTCTCAGTAACCCCATTACAAAATCCAAGGTGATATGCTCCCACTTCCATTTTAGTATCGGTAGAAGTTGTAATAATCCTCCTAGTTTCTGATGTTCGACTTTTACTTGCTGACAAATGAGACATCTAACGACATACTCAGCTATGTCTCTCTTCATTCCAGACCATTGATATGCCTTTCAGAGATTTTGATACATCTTACTACTCCTCGGGTGTATCGTATATCTTGTCGAGTGAGCCTCTGATAAGATCAGCTTCCTCAGCTCTAAATCCTTAGGAACACATATTCTATCTCCAAACCTTAGTATTCCATCTGAACTCAATATAAAATCGGTACCCTTCCCTTTTCAAATTTGGCTAATCATGTCAATACACCATTGATCAATTTGCTGAGCTTGTCGGATTTTCTCAATCAACTCCGGTTCTAATCTCAAGCTAGCAATAATCCCATAGTTGTCAATCTCAGGTAGGGTCATATCCAGACTAAGGTTCGTGAATTGTTCCAACAACTCGTGCTCTCTAACTATCATATGTGATACCAACCCGAGACTCTTCCGACTCAATGCATCAGTAACCACATTTGCCTTCCTCGGGTGGTATAAGATCTCACAATCATAGTCCTTGAGGAGTTCCAACCACCTCCTCTGTCTCATGTTTAACTCCTTCTGTGAGAATAGATATTTCAGACTCTTATGATCCGTAAAGATCTGAAATCTCTCACCATATAAGTAGTGGCACCATATCTTCAACGCAAACACTACGGCCGCTAACTCCAAATCGTGGGTGGGGTAGTTCCTCTCATGATCTTTCAGCTGTCTAGATCCATAAGCTGCTACCCTTCCATCTTGCATCAAAACACAGCCTAGTCCTTGATGCGAAGCATCTGTATACACCGAGTAATTCCCTAAACTGTTAGGGATGATAAGAACTGGCGCGGTGGTTAATCTGCGCTTACGTTCCTGAAAACTTCTCTTACAAGCTTCATCCCATGAAAACTCCACATTCTTCCTTGTAAGACGTGTCAATGGAGCAACTAATCTAGAGAAACCCTCTACAAATCTCCTGTAGTAACTAACCAAACCCAGAAAACTTCTGATCTCTGTGATTGTCCTAGGTTGTTCCCACTGAACAACGGCCTCAATCTTGGATGGATCTACTAACACCCCATCCTTCGATATAACATGGCCTAGAAAAGAAATCTGTTCTAGCCAAAAGTCACATTTGTTAAGCTTGGCATATAACCTTCTCTCTCGGAGGGTCTGCAAAATAATTCTTAAGTGCTGCTCATGCTCTTCTCTAGACCTTGAATACACCAATATATCATCAATGAACACAATTATGAACTGGTCCAGGTATAGCTTGAATACTTCATTCATTAGAGCCATAAAAGCTGCCGGCGCATTGGTCAACCCAAAAGGCATCACTAAGAATTCGTAATGACCATAGCAGGTACGAAATGCTATCTTGGGCACATCCTCCTTTCGAATCTTCAATTGATGATACCCAGACCTCAAATCTATCTTGGAAAAGATCTGTGCTCCCCGAAGCTGATCTAATAAATCGTCAATGCATGGCAAGGGGTACTTATTCTTGATGGTAGCCTTGTTTAACATCCGATAGTCAATGCACAACCTGAGGCTCCCATCTCTCTTCTTTACAAATAATACCGGGGCTCCCCACAGTGAGACGCTCGGTCTTATGAACCCCTTCTCTAGCAACTCTTGCAGCTGTTTCCTTAATTCTTCTAGCTCAACTGGAGCCATCCTATATGGTGACTTGGATATTGGTTCGGTTCCAGGCGTCAAGTCTATACCAAATTTCGTTTCTCTATCAGGTGGCAATCTTGGTAGATCGTCTGGAAAGACATCAGGGAATTCTCTGACCACTAGGATGTCCTCTATATCCAGATGTACTTTGTTCAAATCCACCACATAAGCAACAAAACCTTCAAAACAACACTCCAGTCATTTATACCAAAGTACTTTACTTAACACAAAATTTAAGACTTCATTTCCTCTCTTAAAATCTTACAACACATTCTTCAGGTAGAGAAAACTTAATAGACTTAGAACGACAGTCTATGACAGCATGATTGGTGGCTAACCAATCCATTCCCAAAATTACATCAATGTCATACATATTCAACAAAATCAAGTTGGCTGTCATGCACTTATCTCCCACCCTCATTTTACAATCTTTATACACTTGCTCAACTAATTGGCTAACTCTCATTGGAGTACTTATTAGTAAAGTCCTACTCAAGTATGTGGGTTCTACAAAACCTTTTAACTTAGATGCACATGCAGGTGATATGAAGGAATACGTAGCACCAGAATCAAACAAAGCTATAACCTCCAGATTGAAAATCAAGATTGTACCTTTTATCACTTCAGAAGAGGTATCAGCTGATGCCTGGTCTATCGCATACACCCTGCCTTGACCCACAACTTGTTTTCCTTTTTCTTCAGCCGAGGCTTTCTTTCTTGCAGGAGGTGTAACTGTAGAAATCCTCTCTGGCTCTTTACCCTTCTGTGGAATTGCCTCAACTATCTCCTGGCACTCTCTGACATAATGTCCAAATTTACCACATCTGAAGCATCGGGTACCCTGAAGATGACATGGCCTACCACTATGGTATCGACCGCATAGCCTACACTGATCTGTAGTCGGTCGAGGTCCACCAATCACTATACCCCTGGCTGGTGTCTGAGTTGGAGGCATAAAAGGTCTAGCAACCTTTTTCTGGAACTCATCTACCTCTCTCCGATGCTTACTCATGAATTTTTGACCAAATTTGGCACTCTTGCCATCTCCCAGCTTCCTCGAACCCTTGTCTTTACCCCAACTAAACTCAGAAGTCTGCAAGTCATAATCTTGCTCACATAACTGGGCCCGTCGTACAGCCTCTCTATATGTAGCGACATCAAATGGGGCCAACTTCGCTCGGATTGAAGGCCTCAGTCCATCTACAAATCTACGGACTCTAATAGCCTCACTCCTGATCGAGTCCGAATCATATCTTCCCAGTGAAGTGAATCGTGACTCGTACTCATCAACTGTTCGATTCCCTTGAGTCAGATTCAGAAATTCCATATGTAGTCTCCGTCGAGCAGTATCTGGGATGTATTGCTCTCTGGAAACACCGAAGAACATATCCCAAGTGATAGTCATACCTTGAGCTCTCAACATCGGCTTGGTGGACTTCCACCAGTGCTCTGCTTTGCCTCTTAATACAAAGGCCGCAAGCGCTACTCTCTCTATAGCTGAACATCTACAAAAGTCGAATAACTTCTCCATCTGACTGATCCAGTCCTCAGCCACTGTCGGATCCTTTACCCCGCTAAACGAAGGAGGCTTAAAGTCCATAAAATGCCTCAATCTCTCCATATCACAGTCATATCCATACCCCAAATCATCATCATGCTGCTGTGGGGCTACTGGAGGAGGTATGGGTCGAATATGAGGTTCCCGTGGCCTAACCGGTTTAGCTTGCGCAGGTGCAACATTCTCAGGTTCAGGTGCAGCTACTGGGGGATTCGGTGCAGCCTGTCCCGCTGTACCAGGTGTACCCTCAAACCTAGCCATGATCTGACCCATCATGGTTATCATCATGTGCATGTCTTCCTCCAATCGAGTTATTCGAGGATCAGAAGCCTCTATCTGTTCCTGGGGCTCATGACTAGAAGATGATCTATTGTGCCTCTCAGTCCTGCCATTTCGCCCTAGAGCTCTTGAGCTCTCTCCCCTCTTGCGGTGTCTCTCAGGCATAACTCACTAGCCTGATAACTTTCCTGCATTATAACAAACATTTAATTTACTACCAGCTCCGTACACATATTTGTATCTAAATATCGCACAGTAACTTGGGGATGTATGTTTTCTTAATCCTAAACATCAACTCACATCAGACCAACCTGGCTCTGATACCAAACCTGTCACACCCCACTTCTGGGAACCCTTCTATCCATACATTCTCTACTACGATTGGGCTGTGAGAAGATGCAATTACTAAAATTCATTCATTTACAGCGGAATATTTAAAACTTTAATTTACACTCCCAGGTGTGTGTGTAAAAATACAAAATTAATTGTATAAATACCATGTGCTTACATATCATCCCTATAATACTATTTACAATTCCAAGATATAACTGTGCGATACGATATATTAGATACAAAATATTCGTGTATACAAATCTTACACCTTTATGGAATTGTGGGAGCTGTTCAACACAAAAGACCTAGAGATCACCACTCTCTTCTCAGTAACTGGAGGGGGAAAATAGTGGGATGAGCAACCACAGCTCAGTAAGGAAATGTATACTAGCAGGTAGATATCGTACTACCTACATAGCCCATGCATGCATAAACCAAAACCATGTTTTCGTTATAAATGGAAATATCATACGAACAATGCATTTAAACATATATTTCTTAATAGCATTTTCGTGTAAATCAAATATCAAGCTTCCATTTAAAACATGCTCATAAATAGTGCCCTCACGGCACAAATGTGAATTCAGAGATTTATCAAAAACACAAAATCTCTTTCTTTTCTCAAATCACTCTTTCCGCAATTCTCTTTCTTTTCTGAGATTATCTCTGTTTCTCGAATCTCTGAGATAGGCATGGAATTTTCGGCAATCAAATATCCACGACATATGGCCATAGTCAGTGATCCCAGGCCTCACTGATCAGGTGTGCACAGGGCATCACTTCGCCTGAAGGGGAATGGGTCAGTCCTGCCCTCCGGCTCATCTCAATCTACCTCATCTCCTCGTATACTCACAGTGAAGATACGTCGTGTGTCATCTACGCGATACTCGTACTCACATTCACCCAGCACGGTACATAGTATACCAACGGATAACTACACTGTTCTACGTACGACTGTGGACGCAAGTCCATACTCCAACTCCGATGGACTTTTCATCCTAAACCATGTCTCATATACCAGGCGAGCAAGGCGAGCAAGCAGCGTGACACACAGTCAACGCAAAGCTCCAGAGCGGTACGATCTATCGTTAAGGCCCAGCCCATTCAAATGGCCAGCGGCTGGTATCCCCTTAGGTCCCAGACCCTCAGGTTTACCTTAACTCAATAAAACAGGTGCGAGCAAAGTTCCCGCACTTTCTCAAAACCCTCGGGCGAGTTAAAACTCCCACACGGTACATCAAGGGCATTAAAACGGGTGTGAGCTAGCGCTTCAACACCAAATCTCATCTCAAAACTGATAGATGGCTATTTTCTCTTTTTAAAACTCAAAACATGTTTATTCATTTAGCATGCCTCTTCATGCTAAAACATGTAAAATTAGCCAACCTATCATCAACATTTCTCAATCATCAAGATTATTGTAAATTAGAGAAAAACATTGAAAACATGCATATCATGCTATTTCCTTACCCTATCCCATTTCTCAATACATATATACATCATAGTACATTTCATGCTTCCATATCATTTCAAGAATTATAATATCGTACTAGTTCTAGCAATATATCTATGAAATTGTTGTAAAATACGCACGAACATCTCTATAGCTAACACACAGTCCCTTACCTCACTTTATTTGTGTGTAACTATCCTCCTCTACGCTTCTGGCATTCTCATCTCGACTTGCTCTGGCGTATCATCCGAGACTGAAATTCATCCATCAACACTTGAGTTAATATTTCTAACTCTTGTTCAACTAATCATTTTTCCAGTGCCTTAAATACACATTTTACCCCTTGTGGTAAATCTCACAATTTTATCCCAATATCAACATGCCCAAACCATGCCCACAACATAATCATCCTCTCAAGATATCTCATTCATCATTAACACTTCTACATTCCACTTTCTCACACTAGACCATTTCTAAGTTATATTCATTTCATGCCATCCTAAGTAGTTCTACCCACAAGGTGCACACCCAATTAACTTCATAATCATTAACTAGACCAATGTACTTGGATTTGTGCACTAGAACTTACCTCATTGGATTTCCTCTTTGCTCCAATTAGAAATGCCCTTTATTCCTTCAATCCGACAAATGGGGAAATGCCTCTAGACTATGTTGTTCTTCTCTTTGACGTGAACAACTTTGTCTCTAATAGTTTTTCCTCAAATCTTACTGAAAATGGCTGGATTTAGGAGTGAGAAATCTAAGTTTTTGAGTTAAAGTGGAAAGAAATGGTTTATCCCGAAAATCTGCAGATCCAACTGCTCCTATTTAAAGTTTTAACTTGATGAGATCGATCTTCCTTGGGTGGAGATCGATCTGGTCCTCTAAAAGTCCCTCTTTTCTAAGACGTTTTAAAGGCAGGAGATCGATCTGTCGAGGCTTGAGATCGATCTGCTGTCAAACAGAAGCTTAAAGAGATCGATCTGGTATTAGGGGAGATCGATCTGCTTCCAACCCGAGAGCTAAGGAGATCGATTTGATTCCCTTGGAGATCGATCTGCTCCATTCCATTACTCACATAAGAGCATTCTGGCTCTCCCAGATCGATCTCTTATCCTATGAGATCGGTCTGTCCTCCATATTTCTCGATTTTCTGCAGTTTTTCTGCAATAACTCCCTTCAAAACTTCCTCAATTTACCTCCATAGTCCTTTCCTCATTCATCGCTCCTTGAGACTTAAAAATGTCATCCAATCACACTTAGTATATATTAAAACTTGTGGGAAATCTTTGTACAACCAAATTTTCACGATATTACCCGAATGAAAGTATACAACTTATATAAATCTTTCCTTCCATTTTACTACACTACTCATATTCCATTTCAATCACATTCTTCTCGTGTTTAAGTTCATTTCTTCCTACTCATTCATAATGCAACTTGTACGTATAATCACGATTCTTATTACAAGTGCGTACATAATCTTATGAACTTACACTGCATATACTTCACATTACAAATGTATCATTATACTTATGATTTTATTTACATTCCCATGTTCCTATATACAGCTATACATATACGGGGTCTCACACATCCTGATCAGAAACAACACTCACCAGAGTGCCATGCAACTGAACTATCTCTCGAACATACAAGTTCACCAACTGACTTAGAGTATCGATAACTCTCATAACTAAGAAATATGCTGACTTCGTCAACTGATCCACAATCACCCAAATGGTATCATGACCTCTGCGAGTCGTCGGTAAACCCATCATAAAATCCATGGTGATGTGCTCCCACTTCTCTGTCGGTATCGGTAGAGGCTGCAGTAGCCCTACTGGCTTCTGAAACTCTACCTTCACCTGCTGACAGAGAAGACATCTAGTGACATATTCAACAATGTCTCTTTTTATTCCAGACCACCAATAAACCTTTCGAAGGTTTTGATACATCTTGGTACTCCCCAGATGTATCGTATACCTCAATGAGTGAGACTTTGATAAAATCAATCTTCTAATCTTTGGATCCTAGAGAACACATATCTTGCCCCTAAACCTCAGTAATCCATTTGTACCTCAACTCAAAATCAGTGCCCACGCCTATCTATACCTGTCTCAACCAATCGATTCACTGTCGATCACTCTACTGAGCTATCGAATATGACTAATCAACTCTGGCTCTAATCTCAAACTAGCCATAAAATTAAATCTCCCCGTATCAGGTGAGGCTACATCCAAACTGAGGTTCACAAACTGCTCTAACAACTCGTGTTCCCAAACTATCATATAAGACACCAACCCAAGGTTATTCCTACCCAAGGCATCGACAACTACATTTGCCTTACTTGGGTGATATAGGATTTCATAATCATAATCCTTTACGAGTTCAACCCATCTTCTCTGTCTCATATTCAACTCTTTTTGTGAAAATAGATACTTAAGGCTCTTGTGATCCGTATATACCTGAAATTTCTCGCCATAGAGATAGTGGCGCCATATCTTCAACACAAACACTACAATTGCCAACTCTAAATCGTGAGTCGGATAGTTTCACTCATGATCCTTCAATTATCTAGATCCATAGGCAACTACCTTCCCATCCTGTAAAAGTACACAACTCAGTCCCTGATGTGATACATCTGTATACACAGAGAAATCTCTTGAGCTGATAGGAATAGTGAGGATCGAAGCAGTGGTCAACCAACGCTTAAGCTCTTGAAAACTCCTCTCACATGCCTCGTCCCACACAAACTTAACATCCTTTCGTGTGAGACGTATCAACGGAGCAGCTAGTCTAGAGAAACCCTCAACAAATCTCTAATAATAACTTGTTAATCCCAGAAAACTTTTGATCTCAGTAACTATCCTGGGTTGTTCCCACTATACAACTGCCTCAATCTTGGATGGATCCACTGATACCTCATCCCTCGATACAGCATGAACCAGAAATGAGATCTGCTCTAACCAAAAGTTAAACTTATTGAGTTTGGCATATAATTCCTTCTCTCGGAGGGTCTGCAAAAGTATCCTCAAGTGCTGCTCATGATTTTCCCTGGACTTGGAATAAACCAGTATATCATTAATGAATACTATCACAAATTAGTCCAGGTATGGCTTAAATACGTCATTCCCAAAAGTCATAAATACTGCAAGGGCATTCGCCAATTCGAATGGCATAACCAAGAACTCGTAGTGGCTATAACGGGTACAAAATGCTGTCTTGGGTACATCCCCACTGCGTATCCTTAACTGATGGTACCCAAATCGCATATCTATCTTAGAAAAGACTTGTGCTCCTTGGAGCTGGTGTAACAAATCATCAATGCATGGAAGGGGGTACTTATTCTTAATGGTGGCCTTATTCAACAATCGATAATCTATACACAGTCGGAGGCTCCCATCCTTCTTCCTTATAAATAATATCGGAGCTCCCCAAGGTGAGACGCTCGGTCTAATAAATGTCTTCTCTAGCAACTCTTGCAACTGCTTCTTTAGCTCCTTCAACTCAACCGGAGCCATTCTATATGGGGGCTTAGATATCGGCTATGTATCAGGTACCAACTCTATACAAAACTCTATTTTCCTATTGGGTGGTAGCCTTGGTAAATCATCCGAAAAGACATCAGGAAACTCTACAACCACTAGAATGTCTCTCAATTTTAGGTGTTTTATCTTTGAAGATTTTTACTTACAGGCATTCGAAAAGATCAAGAAGGAGCTTATTTCTGCACCTATTATGATCGCACCTGATTGGACAGAACCATTTAAACTAATGTGCGACGCGAGTGATCTTACAATTAGAGCAATCCTTGGGCAGAAAAGAGACAAGATTTTTCAAGCTATCTATAACTCAAGCATGACCTTAGATGAAGCTCAAAAAAATTACACAACAACGGAGAAGGAGATGCTTGCAGTTGTATATGCATTTGATAAGTCCAGACCATACTTAATTCGGGGTAAGGTCATTGTCTATACAGACCATGCCGCTATTCGGTATCTATTTACGGAGAAGGATGCCAAACCCAAACTTATTAGATGGATCTTACTTTTGCAAGAATTTAATTTTAAGATCAAGGATAAAAAGGGATCCAAAAATGTTGTAGCTGATCATTTATCTAGGTTGGAGCAATCTAAAATTCAGTAAGAACAGCCTATTCAAGAGGAGTTTCTAGATGAAACAATAATGAAGATTGATGCAAATGTTTCCTGGTTCACAGATATAGTGAATTACTTAGGAGGAGGATTAATGCCAAGTGGTTTAACTTATCAACAGAGGAAGAAATTCTTCCATGAAGTCAAGTCGTATTTTTAGGATGATCCTATGCTGTTTAAGAAGTGTCCAGACCAGATTATAAGAAGGTGCGTGCCAAAAGATAAAGTTCAGGAAATTTTACGTCACTGTCATGCTGCAGCATATGGAGGCCATTTGGGTGTAAAACATACAGCAGCAAAGGTGCTGCAATCAAGTTTTTATTGGCCGAGTGTGTTTGAAGATACTTACATGTTTGTAAAAACATGTGACAGATGTCAAAGGGTTGGAAACATTTCAAGAAGGCATGAATTACCTTTAACAAATATTCTAGAAGTGGAAATCTTTGATGTATAGGGATTCGATTTTATGGGGCTGTTTCCTCCATCTTTTGGGAAGCTATACATTCTCCTTGCTGTTAATTATGTCTCTAAGTGGGTGGAGGCAATAGCAACACCAACAAATGATGCAAAAGTGGTGATTAAATTTCTACATAAGAATATTTGATAAGGTTCGGTACTCCAAGGGCCATCTTGAGTGATGAAGGCACTCATTTCTATAACAAGGTCTTCAGTGGTTTGATGTCAAAGTATGGAATTCAACATAAAGTAGCTCTCGGTTATCATCCGCAGACAAATGGTCAAGCTGAAATTTCAAACCGAGAAGTGAAGTTGATCTTGGAGAAAACTATAAATCTGAATAGAAAAGATTGGGCTAACAAGTTAGAGATGCATTTTGGGCATACAGAATAGCCTATAAGACTCTAATTGGGATGTCTCCCTATATGTTGGTATTTAGTAAGGCATGTCATCTACCTGTAGAGCTTGAGTATCGAGCTTACTGGGCCATTAATAAGCTCAATTTTGACTATGACAAGGTTGGAGCAAATCGGTTACTCCAATTGAATGAGCTTGATGAGCTGAGGAATAAGTCATATGACAATGCAAGGATTTATAAGGATAGGACCAAGAGATGGCATGATAAGATGATAATGAGACGAGAATTCAATCCTGGACAGCAAGTTCTCTTGTATAATTCATGACTCAAATTATTTCTTGGCAAGTTGAAGTCAAGGTGGTCAAGACCGTTTGTGATACACTAAGTTTTCCCATATGGAGCAATTGAGTTGAAGAATTCGAATGGGAGCTTGTTCAAGGTCAATGGGTAGCGTTTGAAGCATTATTATGGAGAGAGGGTGCATAAATTAGAAAGCATTCCCCTTGGTAAACCAAATTGAGGAGACTGGAAAAAGTCTGGTTGAAGACTTAAAATTAAGCGCTTTTGGGAGGCAACCCAATTTTTGTTTTTAGGATTTTTAGTTTTTAAATTCTTTTTATTTTTATTTGATTTTAGTAGTGTGTTTTTATTTTTTTAATTTATTTAATTAGGTTGTGTTTTATTTTGTAGGCATATGCATAAGAAGAGCACTATTTGGAAATTTAATTGTCATGGTTTTTCAAGAAAGAATGCATGGGTACATGAATGTTGAGAATTTTAAAAAAAAAAATTTAATTGGACATGTGGGGTCAACTATTTTAAAGAAGAATAGAAAGTGAAGTTTATTTAAAGAATTATTTTTCTGGAAGACAAAAGCTTTAAATCGAAGAAGTGGGGGCCAATTAAGGTAAGGGATGCTAAGAGAAAGAAATTTGCAAAGTCAAGAATAAGAAAAAAAAGAGAGAAGAAATCCGGTCAAAGAAAGAAAAAGGTGTTTACAAGATTC
Source organism: Firmiana major (assembly GCA_033439115.1). Lineage (NCBI taxonomy): Eukaryota > Viridiplantae > Streptophyta > Magnoliopsida > Malvales > Malvaceae > Firmiana > Firmiana major. Next base: position 9,402,062 of record CM065912.1, read on the forward strand.
AAAGGATGAGGTGAGTGGAATACACATGGCAAAATTTTATTGGAGTATGGGATTACCTTATCCTTTCAAATTGAAAACAAATAACCCTACCCCACAAATAGCAAGGGCCGGTCAAACTCTCTCCATCTTAGACTCTCTCTTTTTCTTGTTCTTTCATCTTTTTTTCTTTGCTCTCTTGAAAGTACTAAGACAAACCCCACAACCATTATTTTTTTCTGTTCCAATATTATTGTTTTATGATGATTTGGTAGGTTTTCCAACGAATTTTGGTGGCTAAATCTCTTGGTAGGCCCGAAAGCTTTAGGGGAAGGAAGAAAGTGTTTTATTGTCGGGTTGTTTAGGTGATAAAGACGTGAAGTGGTCCTAATCAATCCTACATGGCTTCAATTTCGGGTATTTTTCTTCTTTCTATAGTAGTTTTCGATCCTCTAGAGGCTATTTTATTGGCTCTTACAATTTGGATTTTTGAAGCCCTTTTCAGTTTGTTTTGATCTTTGTTGGAGTGATTTGGTTTGTGAAGAGATTTTTGGGTTTGTTTTGTGTGTTAGTTCGATTTTGTCTTATTGAAAATTGTACTTGTTGATTTGTGAGCTTATTGGTGGATGATGGCACTTAAGACCTGAGCTAGACGAACCATGGAGAGTTCTAGTCAGGCCACTGATAGTTCGGCCCTATCTCCACAAAGGGAAGAGCACGTAGTAACTGATTATGATCCCTCTCGGTTTGTGAATAGTCAAGTAGCAGAAAATTTTAAGAAAATCAAGGATAAAAACATGATTATTGAGAGGAGCTTTAGGCCTAACATTGGTGGCTAGACTATATATTCTGAATATCTGAGGGATTATGGTTTGTTAAAATTAGCAGGGCAACTAGAAGATGTTATCCTTAATGTGGTTCGTGAATTTTATGCAAATGCTATGGAGAACACTCATTCTACTTCAGAAGTTAGGGGTGTTCTTGTTCCCTACAATGTGAATGCCATTAATTTATATCTGGACCTTCCGCAAGGGGTGCAAGATGAGTATGTTAGTTATGTAGCAACACTACACACTGATTATGATGTGCTAGTCCTTGTCATTGACGAATTGACAGTCCCATACACCCATTGAAAAAAGACGTCGAAAGTTGAATCCATGTCGTTCCCGTCCAACCGACTTCAATGTGGTCTTCATGAATGGTATGATTTTATATGTTCTAGAATCATGCTTACCACCCATAAAAGTAGTGTCGATGTGGACAGAGCAGTTCTACTTTATTGTATTATGGCATGAAAGATTGTTGATTTCGGAGCTATTATTTTTCGGTCCATGCAAGAGTTCATACGTAGAGAGAATAGAAGGGGTTTACCTCACCCTTCCTTGGTTTGTGGACTTTGTAAGAAGTATGGTGTGTATTGGACTGAACTTGAACCGAGATTGGCAAGGAAATCTCCTATCACCTTCAAAAATCTGAGAGTACCTTTGATTCAGTGAGAAGCTGATACTCTTGTTACACCACCACCACCTTCTATTAACATTTCTGCTAGACCATCAGCTGAACCTTCCACCACTCTAGGTTCCATTGAGACTTTGCTTCATGAGATTAAAGAGTTATGGATGGATGTGAGAAATAATGATCGAGATTACTAGACTTTCTTTGAATATGTTACCACTTACAATAGATCATTGGTACAATACCTCAATCTGAGGGGTCGTCAAGGAGAGGTGGAATTTCCTATACCACCAGAATGGTGTATGCCACAGCAATGAGATGCAACTGATAATGAGATGGAAGAAGATGCACCAGAGGATGCTGATGCTGAGGTCGGCTCCGAGGAGGATGATGACTGCTAGACTACTCCCAGGGAAGTCCTCTTTGACACTTTTTCCTATCTTTTCATTAAGGACAATGAAAGTTTTAAGTTTGGGGGAGTTATGTTTGTGCTTTGTGTGCTATGCTTTGTGTGCCTATTTAAATATTTTTAGTAGTTGTTATATGTTTCATGTTTGTATGTTTGTGTGACAATTATATTCGGTTTTAAAGGTTTGTTTTCTAGATTGTGGCCAAAGATGGATATTGCAAGAAAGTATAAACTTTTGATTAAATGGATGATTTTATTGTTTGAGTATTGGCATGTGGATAGAAAGCTTCACTTGAATCTTTTCACTTAAATTTATGCACCAATCATATTCAATCTATGTACTTATTGTGTTGATTTGTGAAACCAAAAAGACTCTAGAACTTGATTATTTACTACTTGAGGTAAAATTGATAGACCATGCATGATTAGGAAAATGATCTAGGTCATTTTTGCTTTGAGATTGAGCCTTTCAAGCCTACCCAATTATATTAATCCTTTGGAAAACCCTTTGAGCCTAACTTTTCCATTTTATTGTTATCTAACCATATTACAAGCCATGGCCTAATTGTTTGATTATCCTTTTCTTTTGGTCCCTTACTTGAAGTACTATTAATCTTTTTTTTTTTATTAGAGGATGAGCTCAAAAGAAAATAGCGGTGGTTTATTAAAAAAAAGTTTGTTCTCAGGTTTTGATGTAAATTGAGTGTCATATTCAAGTTACAAGTAGTGAAAAATCTTAAGTTTAGGGGTATGATACTGTTTTAAAAAAATCAAACTCGAGAATGAATGAAGTTGGGTAGTGATTCATGAGCTCAAAACAAATTAAGTCCAAGGGTGATTATAGTGCTTTAGGTGGATTGAACTTCAGGTTATATCCTTTATCCCACCTAAACCCGAGCCTTACGTTACAACCCTTGAAAAGTCTTTTTGATTCTTGGTTATGCATGAGCCTTGATTAGTGGAGAGTAGTAGTTAATTCAATCATATGAAGTCTTCTGTTTAATTCTTATTTAGCTTTTGCATTTACACTTGAGTGCATGAATTTGAGTAAATGATTGTACACACACACTTAAGTGAAAAGTGAAGAGTGAAGGGGGATTGGTTTGTTTTGGTTGGCTTGAGCAATATAAATATGAGATTTGTCTTAAGTTAAGAACCTTGTGAATTCTTGAGGAAAATCTCAATTTAGTATAACAAGCATATGAGCTGAGTATGGTTGAGAGTCTTTATTTGTTTTGTGTCTAGTATGTCTTTGCTTGAGGACAAGCAAATTTCTAAGTTTGGGGGTATTTGTTAGCACTGAATTTTATATATGTTTAGGACCCTTTTTACTTAGTTATTTGATTTGTTTTTTGCAATATTAGGACACTGCAGAGCAAATTTGAGGAATTAATACCATTGACGTAGCATAGCAGTCTGATTATGGCAACACTGTTTTGCCACGTGGCCTTTCGCGATTTAGTATTTGAAAAACTTATAAATAGTCTTTTTATCAGAATTTCGAAGGGAGGCTGCTGCTCAATACTTCAAGATTAATTTAGCTCCATTGAAATTTGATTTTTTTTTCTTGACCTTTTTCACCATATTTGTTCTTGGGATGTTAGATTTGATTTCTTGGATGTTTATTATGATGTCTAGGAACTAAACTCCTTTTTCCTAGAATCGATGTAACCAACTTTGGGCATATTGCAATTACTTTGTGATGTTGTTTGGATGATTTCAATGTGTTTATTTAATCTACTTGTTCTTAATGCTCTAGTTGATTGGCCACCAATTAGATGAATTAGTATAAAAATCTTGCACTCAAGAGAAGGGTCAAGAGAGGGGATTGTTTATATGCACAATGGTAGATTAACATAGGACACTGTTAGATCGAGAGGTCGACAATTCTTATGAGCCATAGAGAAACGGATTACTATTGCTTAATGAACCCTATTATTTGATTCTGAATCGAGAGGTTAGGATTAGGTAAATTGGGTATAACTGTTTAAAACTCAAGAGAGATAAACAAGAAATAGTTTCGGCTATAAACAATTTGAAATCGAAAGAACAATTGATCAAAGGAGTTGCATGAATCCTAGTTAGGTGAAATCGGTTTCTAAGAATATTTTGCTATTGATATTTTCATTTGTGATTATTTTGATTTGCTTTAATTAATTTGTTTCGTAGTTAATAGTTAGAATAGTTAAATAGGATTTTAACCAACATTCATTGATTTTCTAGATAAAGCTTGAGGTTGTTGATTACAGTGATTAGTGGTAGACACAGTTCTCTGTGGGACGATATTCATATTTACTCTATACTCATATTTACTTTATATATAAATATATAAAGTAATATATATAGATATTTATATATATAATATTTTATAATAATATACTATATATTTAGATATTTGTTTATATAATATATATAAAAGAAAAAGAAAGAGAGAGAAGGATTGGGAAACCTGATCTCTCTCTCTCTCTCTCTCTCTCTCTCTCTCTCTCTCTCTCTCTCTCTCTCGCGTTTTCTCCTCTCTAAACAGAAGAGAAAATGATGAAGAGAAATAAGGAAGAGATCGACTAGGGGAGAGAGGACTGGCCTCGGCCAATTGAGGAAAGGCAGAGGAGCAGCTGCAAGTGCCGACCCATATGAAATCCAGCAAGAGAGGCACAGATCAGTGAGAAAGAAAGGGAGCGACGCCGTGAAGAGAAGAGATTGAACCGGCCTCATCCTCTCCAACCCAGGCTTGTCACAGCCAACCTCTTGTGTTGCGATGCTGTACGATGCTGCTGGAAGTAGAAACCTAGCGAGAATCGGCCGACGAGGCCTAGATTGGCCAAAACAGAGCTGAATCGGTTCGGACCAGTTCAGCTGAAGAGAAGAGAGCTGAACCGATCTCTTCAACTGAATCGGTCAGAGCCGGTTTAGCCAGAAAAGAGGAGAAAATTTTATGATGCCTCGGTTTAAGGATAAATTAGTAAGCAGTCGAATTTGATTGTTTTAATTTTTGAAAATTTATTTGAATTTATATTTAACCAAAAATGACCCGTTTTAAATATATAAACATGTAGCGCGACAATAGGCGATAAACACAAGCTCGATCAAACCTTGATTTACGTGCCATCACGATATCTCAGGTAAGTGAACCTCACCTGATACAACTTGTATTGACATATGACGTAAATTCAATTGCATAAGCTACGAGTTAACCCCGTACCAATTGCTTTATGTTTTAAGTCGAACCTTTGATTATCTTAAATGCTTTGTTTGAACTTTTTGAATAAATATGTGAACCTTTTAAATGATTTGAAATATGAAACATATTGAATCAACTGGATTGAGATTATAAATTGTTTCTACTTTGCAAGTTGGGTAATGAGCAATTGTTACCCAATCTTATTGTAGAAATTTCGTGAACTGTCTACATGTTTAGAACTAAGATCGAAAATGAGATTTCGATTTGCTTGTTTTGAACCTTGCGATGATTTTCACACATTAAAATCATAGCAAGAAATTGTGTAGGAGATTTAAAAGCTTGCAAAGATTTTTATCTGCATGCATGTATTGCTTTATAATCTCATTTCGAATTTGTTTTTGACAATTAGAGCATATTGCTTATTTAGCTTATGTTTAGTGTTTTCAGATTCAAGCATGAATTGTTTTTCGTCTCGATTGTGATATGTAAGACCCGAATTTAATTAAAATACGGAAATTAAATAAGAAAAGATGGGGGAAGTATGAAGGAAGTCGGGTTAAATTAATCCCGAACACGTGTAAGGGCAAAATGGTCAAAAGACTAAAGGTCGGTATAATTTCGATAAGAAAAATTTAATTAAAATATGGATTTGAGAAATCTTGGTCAATAAAGATGAAATAAATTTATTTTGGGTTAAATTGATCAAGATATTAATTTATGGGAATTAATCGAGATTTTTAGTTTGGAAAAATAATCCTCAAATAATCGAAAAATATATCGAAAAGTCACCCGAGACAACATCCCGAAAATACGGAGAAATTATACCCGAAAAAGAGGTTAAAATATAATAAATAAATTAAATTAAATTAAATTAATTAAATTAGAATAAAATTATAATTTTAAGTGATATTTTGGGTATTTTAATATATTTTAATGATTAGTATAAAAATAAATTGTTAAATAAAATAATAATTGTAAAAAAAAAAAAGAGAGAAATCTGTAAAACGTCGGGGAGAGAGAAAGAAAAGGGAAAACGGAGAGGGGGACTGCGCGTGGCCGACCGACGAGCCACCACCGGCGACCTTTGACCTCCGACGAAGGGCCAAGCAGCAAGAGGAGAGGCCGGCGACGCGCGCTAAGGAGGCCGAAAATCGCCGAACGGAGGGAGAGAAGCCCGCGGGGAAAACAGAGTCGGTACCGGCGATCCACGGTAGCTGGGGGCGAACGGCGGGTACCAGCGTGATCAGGAGGAGGAGCCGGTCCTTTTGAGACCAGTACCGGCCGACGAAACCGTCGGAATCCGTCAGATAGAGAGGTGGCAGCCGCGAGGGAAAAGAGGTGATTCGCCGGCGATGGCTACGTTTCGACCCCAGCCGAGGCCCGATTCTGAATGCCCAGGTGTAGCCGAGCCGAACGGCACCGAAATTGCACCGGGAACCAGCCGGACGACGTCGGAATGAGCAAATGGGGATTGAACCGATTGAACCGGCCTGAACCAGCCAAAACTAAACCGAACCGAACCGAGCTAAACCGGCGGTCTGAACCGGTCTGAACCGGACTGAACCGGTTCAGCCAAAAAGAGAGGAAAAAAGGAGAAAAAGAGGAAAAGGAAAAAGGGAAAGGATTTTCGGGGATATACCGGACTTCGGGTAAGTCAATATGAGGTCAAAAGTGACCGAATTGATTTCCAAGAAATTTATTTAAATTATATTTAATCGAAGAGTAACCCGGGATTAAATATAATAATTGTGCAGTTCGACGATAAAGCCCGAACGAGAGCCGATTGAGCTCCAATTTTTGTATTCCGCATCGTATCGGGTAAGTACAGTTTAATTTTGGCAATTAGAGTCCTTTAATACAGAGTTTCAATTATTTTACAGAATTTACGGATTAATTCTGTATAAAAGGAATATTAATCGGAATTACAACGTAATTACTGTAAATGGTATACGGGCTATCCAATGAGTTTGGAACGAAGCCCGATAATTATTGGTAAGCTGAATGAGCCCAGTAAACCCGAAGAAGGGATTTAAACAGTATAAACGGGCTGAAAATGGGTCGAGGCCCATTAAAGTGCAATCGGGCCCAATAGGGATAAATGGGCCCAATGATTTAAATTAAGCCCAGAAAGTATTAAATACAATTAAGTTGTATAATATCTGACCTGAGGAATATTATTACGCAGTTCCGGAGGTTTGATTGGGAGCAGATCGGACTGCGCGACGTGACAACAGTGGAAAAGGAAAGGTCAGACTCGACGAGAATCGAGGTAAGGGAATTTTGTAGGTGCATAGAGATAATTATGCGTATTTTGAGAGGGGATTTACAGGGCTTAGAAATTTCTTAAAGCATCTAAAAATAAAGTAATAATTTTTACGAAAACCGGGGCTTAGATAAATAGAGAAAAAAGACGATTTTGCCCCTGAGAGTAAAATTTGCAAAAAGGGTAGTAAGGCAGGTAAATTGCATGATTTTATATATTTACTGCTTTATATGGACATATTGCTTTGATTTAAGCAAATATGCACATAGGTGGGCTGTTGATTTCGTGAATTTTACGAAAAGGTACCGGTTTGTAACGGTTACTATTTTAAAAGATGTTTCATTAAAAGTGAGCCACCTATCGTAATTACATGAATAAAAAAAAGAGTACTAGAGTCTTACTCGCACTCAAGTTTACTGATTTATTTATCATGAAAAGCCGTACTGGAGCATTGCTCGTACGAGAAATTTATGTGTGCACAAAACCGTGCTGAAGCTTCGCTCGCACGAGATTTTAGATATCATGATATGCATAGCGTGGTGCTGGAGCTCCGTAAGCCTGTGACCTGGTGTGGGGCGGGCAGCAGGATACTCACATAAACGCACTAGACGCGAGTTGACATGCATATAATCGTGCGGAAGCCTCCTGTAGACTGTGTGTCACAGAGAGTTGAGATGCTTGCACATATACTTTGAGACATGGGTTGGTTATCGACATAGTATTGGGCTGGATAAGACCTACGGCAAGCACCCCCAGACTATGATATGGGTCCACGGAGTACGATGTACCGTGTATGTCACACGGAGTACGCTGTACCGTGCAGTCATGATGACTCTACGATGTTACTCGATATTCTGGCGGGTAGGACTTGACCCCACCTCCCGTTGCAGTTGTGATACCCCGCACACCGGGATCCGTGTGCCTGGGATCACAGGGACATAGTATGGCCATAGTCCTCGATTTTTCATACAGTAACCTACATGCCTCACATGATATCATACGGTTTGGATAGACCAGGACAAACCCGATGGAGGGGTAGTCCCGATTTATGTTTTTAAAAGAGATTTGATTTGATGAATCAAGGTATTCCCGAGAGATGGGTTTGACCTTGATGAAGTTGTTTTATAATGAAACAAATGAGTTTAAAAGTGAGAGTTTATGATGAAATAAATGAGTTTTAAATGAGATAAATTTATAATGAAACAAATAAGTTTCAAAGTGATGAGTTTGTGATTAAACAAATGAGTTTTAATGTGATGAGCATGAGATGTCATACATGATGATTTTCCATGTGTGCTTTATATGTCGATTTCATGATTTCTTGTATATGATATATACATTCATGTGGCATTGTTTTAATCTTACCTCATGCTCCGAAAGTAAACGATTTTTACATCATGACATTATCAGCACGTAGATAGTATAATTATCTACCTGCTTACATTATTGACTTACTGAGCACGTTTCGCTCACCCTTTCATTTTTTACCCCACAGGGTATATTCAGTAGAAGAGAGCGACAATAGTCTCGCATCTCGGTTATCCGCTGCTTCTTATTAAGATCAGGTATACACATTTATATAATTTTTGTATCTGAACAAATAGATGCACAGTACTGTATATGGATTTAATATTGGGGATGTATTTTGTTTAAATAAATTGATATGTGAATGTGAGTAGGAAAATAGAATGGTAAATAGGTGAGAGGTTACTAACACCGAATCATAGCCCAACTGTTTAGAAGTGTAACTGTTCACGACGGGTGAGGAAATGAAAAAGCGAAAAATTTGTAGGGATTTTTAGGTAATTTGGGTCATGACATGATATGACTTTTGAAAATGTGATTTTTGAATGTTTTATCGCTTATGGGCTTTCTAGCTATGTTATTCCCGATAGAGCATATGGAGACAACCCTAAATTTACGACTCTTATACAGGCATTTTGGATTGTCCAACATTGTCGTGACAAGTTTTGGAACGGGCTAATCACTAGGACTGGAGACTTTTGGATCTATGACCATAGGTAACACCCTAGTTTTCAAGGTAGTTTCGGCTCACTCATAGCTACAATAGGAAAGCCTTTATTGGGATATGCTTGTTGACTTCGCCTATATTTATACGATCCAATCATCGAACTTTGTGAATAATATATCAAATTACATGGGTTCAAAATTGTTTTCGAATATATAAACATTATACAAATTAATCTCTTTGATGTGAGATAGTATCGAATGGATTAAATCAGGTCCTATGGTAAAAGCAAATGATGTTCAAAGATCCTAAGTGTTATAAGTGTGGAAACATATCGGCAATAAGATTATCGAAAAGGATATGTTCTTATATGAACCTTATTTTGAATTAAAATTTCATCTCGATGCATATTATGATTTTGTGGAATTTAGAAAGCTTATATTGGTTTATACATGCATTAAAGAAGCTTTAAAATCTCACTCATGGAATGTTTTGAAAGTATGTGAGACATACATCTATATGTTTTAGATTTAAGCTAACTCTGCTTTTATCCATATTGCGATTAGAAGTGACTTCAGAACATGTATTATGATAGTTGTTACAGCTAAATGTTTTGTTTTAGCTGACAGGCGATAATAGCTAGTCATTACCAGTTTCGGCCCCTGCTAGGGGTATATAATAGTTAGTAATGATGTAGCCTACTATTTGTGATATAAATAGCAATGTTTTGGCTCTTGCTAACGAGATATAATAGTTAGTAATGTTTCAACCATTGCTAACGAGACATAATAGTTGGCAATGTTTCGTCCCATTTCTAATGGGGTATATAATAGCTAGCAATGTTTTGGCCTCTACTAACAAGGTATATATTAGTTGGCAATTTTGGGCCCTTCTAACTAGTTATAATAATTAGCAATGGTCATGGATTTTGAGATTCTGATATTTTTCCAATCACGGGTTAAAATAGTAATCATATGAAATGTGTTTCGAATTTTGGAATATGCATTGAAATGTATTTTGAAATGTGAAAAACATTTTGAAGTATGAAATATGTTTTCAGAAATGTTTTACAAGTATGAGCATAGTTCACCGAACATATCCTAACGATATGGAACAAATATGTTGTGTCCCCTGCTAGCGTGGATGATAATTGTTAGTGATGTAGCCCCAGCTGACGACACATAATAGTTAGTAGTGTCCTGCTAATGAGTTAGAATAGTTAGCAAAGATAATATGAAATACGTTTTGAATTGTGAAATATGTTTTAGAATAAAAACTACGTTTTCAACTATGAATAGGGTTTTGGAATGAGAAATATGTTTCGAATATAAGGAAAATGTGTTCGATGTGTGATAAGTTTCGAATACAAGTTATGTTTTCCATAAGAGATGTTTTCGACATATGAACATTTTTCGATATGTGATACGATTCGGATTATGTGAATGATTTCAAGAATGGTTGTGTCTTAAGGATGAATGTGGATTGCATTAAACTTTGGCTTTTTGCATTCAACTATGTTTCGAATTTTAAACCCCTATGGGTACATTCAGTTTGGGTGGTCAGGTTTGATGGCCAATTAAGGTATTTCAAAATACCTTTCTGCTTGAAAAACTTGACAGTGTCTAGACAATATTCTAGTCCGTAACCCAGAAAAAGTGTAACTTTTGATCAGTTTTGAAATGTGATTCAGATAAGTGACAAGAAAGAAGGATTGAATATGAATGCGTTAGACACGCATTAGAAATTCAATATCTTGTATGTTATTACCTCTGTGCTTGTGTGGTTTACTTACTGAGCTTTCCCAAAGCTCTCCCCTCTTCTATTTTCCATCACAGGTTCAGACTAGAGGTGCATTGGCATCGATGTCAGTATCTGCTTCGAAGTAAATGCTTTGAGATCTCACAGCTCATGTCTGTATATTTATTTATACTATTCATTTGTATTTAATTTCAGATAGTTATCCTTTAGTGCATGTGTTGGGATGTGTAGTGAATTAAGAAATGATTATGAAAGTTAATAAGAAATTATACTGAGACCTTAGGTTCATAACCTTAAACTAAGTTAGGTAGTTTGAGACGTAGAAATATTGTAAGGCTACACTAACATGACAAATAAGTGTTAAAAGAAAAATGAAAAATTTAGCTCAAATTTTTATACTTCCATAATAAATTTTTTGAAAATTCACGTCCTTAGGGTCGTGACACCATATCTATCCAAACCTGACCCTATTCCACAATATGGCCTAAGAAATGGATTTGGGCCTTAGCAAAGTAGCATTTCTCCCTTTTTTCGTGTAATTGTTTCTTTTGATGCCTTTTGAAGGCAAGTCTCAAGTGATCTTGGTTCTTCTCCAGGGTAGAGTTAAAAATCATGATGTCGTCTGAGTAAATGACTATAAACTTATCAAGATAGTCTTGGAATACTTAGTTCATTAGATTAAAAAAGGAGGCAAAGGCATTAGTTAGTCTAAAAGGCATAACTAAGAACTCAAATGCACCATATCATGTCACGCAAGTGGTTTTTGGCTTGCCCCCATTAGCGATTTTAACTTGAAGGTGCTTAGACCTGAGAGCAAGTTTGAAGAAGTACTTGGCCAGCTAAACTAATCAAAGAGATTCACTATCAAAGGAATCGGGTATTTGTTCCTCATTGTTACCTTATTCAAGGCTCTAAAATCCAAACATAATCGTAAGCTCTCATCTTACTTCCATTGAAATAATATTGGCACCTTGAACCTTGTTTTAATGGCTTAATAAACCCAACTTGCAAGAACTTATCCAATAGTCTTCTCAACTTAGACAACTTTAAGGGAGCCATGCGGTAGGGCTTTTTTGTAGGAGGCTTAACTCTTGGGAGAAATTTAATCTCATGATATACGAACTGTCGCGATAGTAGGACTTTAAGTAATTGATCTAGCATTACATCTTTAAAATTTTATAGAACCTTTTGTACCCCATCCAACACTATTTCTAACCCTATCTCTTCATTATAAACAGGCATAGCTTCATATGGGGGCTCCCTTCTCTTTATTCCTAAGTTCAATTGCAAAGCTAAAATAATTTTTGCACTTATAGGAAGGATTGTATTTGGCAACACACAAAAGTGTCCCTTAAGAAAAATAGACAACTGGCAGCGAGGATTGGGATTGCCTATTAAGCGTCTAAACTTAAGACAATGTCAAAATCATCTATGGGGAAAACGATGAAGTTGATGCCTCCTTTGCACAATCTAAGTTAGGACATCATGTTCTTGGAGCTCTTATAGATGGCAAAGACTAGCAAGTTGACTACTTTCATTTGTCCTTAATCCTTGCTAATCTTTAGATCACACCTTTTGGCTTCTTTTGGTGTGATAAAGGTATTGGTTGCACCCATGGCAACCATGGCCCTTGTTGATTTCTCAATAAGCATCACCTCCACATATATGAGGCCCCTCTTGAGCTCTTTTTCATTTGACTCAATTGAGCATGGAGAGTATTAAGGAATATAAGGGAATTAATCCTTGTTGGTTCCTTCACAACTTCTTTAATAGTTTGTTATAATTTGGGTATTTCTTGTGTAAAAGTCCTTAGTACATTAAAGAAACTTCTGTGAGGGTATTTAGTAACTCAATGTTATCCTTGGTATAGAAAGCAAGCTAATGGTTGCTTAGGCTTGAAAGTTGGGGCATTGTTTGTGTTGGATAGAGTTATGTCTCTACCAAGTGGTCTATCTCCTCCTCCACTTAAGGATCTATCCATCTTGGACATCTTTCCTCTATTCCCATAATTAGAGTTACTATCAATCGATGAAGGGTTCTTACACTTGCTTGAGCTACCATTGTAATCGTTAAGTTGTTCACCGACAACCATGGTAGTCTCTATATCTTGCACCTTTACCTTTAAGTACCATTCTAACCCTAGGCTTGAGTCCTTCAAGGAAATAGAACATCTTTTCCTTTTAGAAACTATCCTTAATATCCAATATTAGGGTAGAATAGCTCCTGACAAACTCACACATCGTTTACATTTGTACAAACTCATAGCTTTCTCTAAGCCATGTACTTTGCATTTTTAAGGAAGATTTGGTTTTTCAACTTTTTTTTTAGGTCACTTTAAGTTTTAAATGGGCACTCATCATCAACATACTTTGAACGCCACCATAACTTGGTATCTTTAGCATGATACATAGTAGCCATCGCAACCTTATCCTTCTTTGATAATGCGTACACCGCTCAAAAGTACTGCTCAATGTCAAACCTACCTATAGTTAGATGAAATACACTTATATGAGTCTTTAGTTCCTCGATCTCTTTTTGAATCATGCTCAATGCATATCTAGTCTGTAACGCCCCGGAAGCGCGAAAAAATGGGCTAATTTAAACTTTTCTAAACTTATACTTATGTTGTATTCCTATCAGTGTCACCTACTTAACCAATTTATTTTATAAAAATTTCGGTAGCATAATGGCTGCAATTGGACTTAACCCACCTGCAAAGTGTAAACGCAGTTTATATCCACAATCCAGTTGATTTTAATCTCTTATCTTAGCCATCAACACATCTCATCGTCATGGTAATACTCAATAATACCAAGTTTACATACATATCATTAAACTGTGTAATTTCAACACTGTATATCAACATTCATTCCTAACTTACATCCCAAAAACATCCTTTACTATAGTAGTCTATGCTTTACATAATGTCTGGAAAGTAACTGTAGTATACCTCGCTTATACAAAAGTAGTCCAAAAGAAGGTCGGGATTCGCTCGTCCACAACCACTGCTCAGCAGATATAAGTGCGATCACTGGAAGTAATCTGAAAAGGGGAAAGAAAATGAGGATGAGCTCTTCAAGCTCAGTAAGTAATGCATCAAAGTATTGAGAAGTATAATATTTGAAAGTAGTAGGCTTTATGCCATACATAGTAGAAATAATAAATCTATACACATACTTTCTCGAATTGCATTCTTACTTTCAGAAAACAAATCAGATCGAAACATATTCTTTGAAGTCAAAACGTGTGTATAACAAAACCTCATTTCCAAAACTGATTCAAATCAAACAGATACAAAACTGAATCATTCAATTCGAAACAGATACATAACTTATTAGTCAAATCGAAAATGATTGCAAAACTTATCATTCGAAATCAAAACGGATACGGAACTTATCACTTTTCTTTAAATTAGATAAACAAGTCATAGAGACTAGGCATTTGTATTTATTAATCATAAGTCATGTTCACTTAACATTCAGAGTACCTATGGCCATGGTAAAGAGGGACTGTAGACTGGATCAATGTCGTACAATGCCCTACGCTACTAAACATACATATCTAAAACAGAGGGTGGCGACTCAAAAATGCTCCGTGTGGTCCAAATATCCGGCATGCAATCACAAGGGACTAACTGTATGTAAGTATTCAAAAGCAATGCGTGTGGTTCGACATGAAATCATAAGGGACTAATCGTACCTAAGTGTCCAAAAACAATGCACCACGGTGATCCAAACCCCACACGGACTAAGCATGACAAATGTCCAGATTACATATTGCCTTAGTCTTAAAAACAAAGCTTTCAAAGTTCTTTCTCAGGCTTATAACCCATAAGTTCATAAAATCGAGTTTAAATCAAAATCTCTTATGACTTAAAACTCATTCATAAAATGTGACTTTTGTGTGACACTTTGGTCCCGCAGGATTCAAGAGGTGACCCCCACAATCATATTCAAATTCATTTTTTTCACATAACATAAATCATTTTCCAAATATCAAAACACATATAGCTATCTTTTCCAATACTTATATACAAATCAGATATTAAAACTTTCAAACATAAACATATTTAAAAATCATCGAAAAACATTGTCACGACCCAAAACTACCCAAAACTACCTAAAACTTACCTGACCTCTGATCGTGACTAACCATAACCAATAATTGAGCTGTGTGTCAGTGCCTATTTCACCACCATACATCTTATAGATAGTGCACAATTTAAATTAAAATATTAACTCATACGTTATGCACTAATTTCTTTTCATTTCTTTACAATATGTACCCAATCTATACATCTCAGTGTCAATACAAAATATAATATTGTGCTTATGTTATTTAGATACAATATTTATACAAAATGTATATACCTTAAAAAATGGGTAGCAGCGGATGTCTGGAATGCAGTACTCAGTCTCCTTAAGGTCTACTGAAAGAAATCTGTGTGAGAAAATGAAAGGGGTGAGCACATCAAGCTCAGTAACGCAATCCTACGAACAAGTAGATAACCATACAACCTACATGAACGTAGTGCCATGTATAAACCACCCCTTCTCCACACATTTCAAAACAGATACTATGATTCATGATGTCATGTAAAACAAGTTCACATATGGATTTCAAAGAGCATGAAAATTCATCATGCAAATCCATTTAAATCATTTCATTCTCGTTAAAATTTCACAACAAAGTCAGAACTTAACCCATGCCTCGGGTGTTCCTGACTCACATAAAATCATGAAATAAAGTACTTTTCAAAGCAATGGTAACATGTAAGAGTTTAAATCCCAGTTTATTCTCATCACAATCACATCTCAATCAGGACTCAACCCCTCCCTCGGGTGATCCAGACTCACACAAAAATCCACAAAATGTGTTTCTCAAAATCATCAACATGCGAGACTAGGCAATATATGTATATTTCAGGCAAATAATTAGGACTATGGCCATATGTCCTCATGATCCCACTGCTACACGGATCCTTGTGTGCGGGCTCGCACCATTGTCGAGAATCGCCCCGGGAGATGGGTCAGTCCATCCCGTCGGTTCTGCCCTATCACTCGCATCCGAAGATGCCACTCGCATCCGAATATGCCACATAATCAATCCCAGCATGATACAACGTACTCCATGCTACTTGCACAGTACAACGTACTCCGTGGACCCATATCTCATATCCATACTCATGCCCTATCTCAAAACACGCATGTGAGCCTATTTAATAGGTGTGACACATAATCTACCCGACGCTCCAAGCACGGCTTATCGCATGTTCTCATAAAACTAGTACGAGTGATGCTCCAGCACTCTCATAAAATTAAGTAAAACTAGTGTGAGCTAAGCTCTAGCACTCTGTATGCAAATTAGACATGAGTCGTAGACCTCACACCATGCTACACTATAGTGTATGGGCCCAACAATAGTCGGAGAGATTAAATGGCACTACACTGTGTAGGTCTTACAATAATCATAGACCTAGTACTACTCTTTACTGTCAAGGTCTGACAAAAGTCATAGACCTATTATTGTAATTGTAAGCGTACAGTTCTGGCAATAGATGTAGACCTTTTCCCCTTTTCGAGAAAACTTATGGCCATAAGTTTTGTTGTAAACATCACTGCAACTGTAACTGAAATACAATTGAAATCGATATTGAAACTGTCACGACCTCCCCTCCTCTGTATACAAATCATGTGAAAATCTGGTGCGAGCTAGGCTCCAGCACCATGTCACGAAAATCCTATAAAAATTTGGTGCGAGTCAGACTCCAGCACCAATGCATGTAAAACTCTAGTGCGAGCTCTCCTTCCAGCACTAATGCATGCATCACACAAATCAAAACTCGTGTGAGCTGAGCTCTAGCACATCACATGTCTATAAAATCATGTAGGCGGCTTTGTTATCTCAAAACAATTTCTAACAGAAATCACATTATTGAAAATATGCAATGTTGTGCATTTTTATTTAAAAGTTAGCCAGCCTACTCATGCACGTGTCAAAACACCTCAAGAACAAGCAGGAACCTCTTGTTCTTGCTCCTCCCAATTTTTCCTAAATTAGGAAATTTTACCCTTAACAAGGGTATTTTGGTAATTTGCCCATCCGGGGCACTAAAATTTTTATCTTAAATCTAACCCTTTAGACAATTTTAGGGAATGTAAATTATGTCGAAATTGCATAAAGTTACCTCTAGCAACCCGTAAAATTCTCTTACCTGGAATCACACGCAAGTTTGTCCCGTCTCGATGATACCAGGTCTCTCAATCCTAATTCGCTCCAACCAAGTCTACGAAACTGCATATAACCACGTATTTGGGTTAGTTCTAATATATTTATTAGTGTTTCACTTTTTCTGATCGAATCTAAAGTACTGGGCCCGTTTTACTTTATTGGGCCCGATTACACCTTAATGGGTCTCGACCCATTTTCAGCCCATTTCTACTTATTAAATCCCTTCTTCAAATTTTACTGAGCTCATATGGCTTACCAAATCTCATCGGGCTTCATTCCAAACTCATTGGATATCCTGTATACTATTTACGATAATTACTTTAAAATTTTGAATAAATTCCTTTTATGCAGAATTAATCTGTAAAACCCATAAAATAATCTTAACTCTGCATTAAGGACTCTAATTGTCGTAATTAAAATGTACTTACCCAATGTTATGCGGGGTACAAAAATTGGAGCTCAATCGGCTCTCGTTCGGGCTCTGTCGTAAAACTGCACAATTAGGTAAATCTGGGTTATTTTCCATTAAATATAATATTAAATACAATTTCAAAATTTACCCGTAGGTCAATCTCGACCCTCGGTCAACTTACCCGAATCTCGAGTCGTCCCCGATAATTTTTCTTTCCTTTTTCCCTTTTCTTTCTTTTCTTTTCTTTTCCTTTCCTTTTTTTTCCTTCCTTTTCCTTTCGGCCAAACGGTGTCGTTTTTTGGTCTTTGTCGTCGTTGGCTTTTCCAGCCGTTTCGTCGACCACTGCCAATCTCAAAAGGACCGCCTCTTCCTCCTGATCATGTCGGTACCCTCAGTTCACACCCAGCTGCAGTGGATCACCAGAATCGGGCCGTTTTTCTCTCGATTTTCTCCTCCTCCGTTCGCCGGACACAGCCGTCGTTGGTGCGCATCAGCGGTGCCAACGTGTTCGCCAGCCTCTCCTCTTTCTCCTCCGGTCTTCGTTTGGCTCCGTCGGTCGTCGATGGCTCTTCGGGTTATCGATCTTCCTCGTTTTTTCTGTCGGTTTCCCAGTTTTTGGGTTCTTCCTGATTTTTTATTTTCAATTCTTTTTATTATTATTTTTTTATTTATAATTTATTTTATTCATATTATAATCATTAAAATACTCAAAAAAATTCAAAAATATCTAATAATTTATATATTCTATTAATAATCAATTTATTTAATTTATTTATTGTATTTTAACCTTTTTTCGGTATATTTTTTTCGTATTTTCAAGATATTGTCCCAAGTGACTTTTCGGTATTTCTTAATAATTTC
Source organism: Firmiana major (assembly GCA_033439115.1). Lineage (NCBI taxonomy): Eukaryota > Viridiplantae > Streptophyta > Magnoliopsida > Malvales > Malvaceae > Firmiana > Firmiana major. Next base: position 9,420,577 of record CM065912.1, read on the forward strand.
GGATCTTGATCAATTGGACTCAAAATTTTATAATTTCCTCATTATTGATCAAGATATCCTAAATCCTTATTTTTAATTAAAATCTTCTTATCGAATTTATACCGAATTTCGATCTTTTGATCGTTTTACCCCTGCACTTGTTTCGGAACCAATTTAACCCGACTTTCCTTCATACATCCACTATCTTTTCTTATTTTAAATTCTTATTTTCTGTCAACGTAATTTCGATCCCTTTCGTTTGGCCTATGGCCATCTGGCCCTTATTTGGCTACTTCATACATTCACCGATATTTCATTTATTCTATTTACAAATTTAATTCAGTCAAAGCTCTTCTTATGACTCAATCAATATGTGAAAGTGTACATCCCATGAATCGTAAGGAAATGCATCAACAAGTACGTACAAAGTGTGTAAGACCCGAATTTTTATCATATTTCCTTATGATTCACTAGATGTAAACATGATTAAATGTAAATTGAATCATAAGAAGAGTTTTACGTGAATGTAAAATGCAAATGGAATGAATAAAGATTCTCGAATGCATTTAGAGATCAAATAGAGATTTAAATGGCCACATATTAAACGAATGAGATTCGAACCATTCGGAATGAAGATAAGAATTTACAACACAAAATGAGGAAGTGTTCGTGAAGGGAAGTTGTGTTGATTTGGTCCCGAACACGTTAAAGGGTAAAACGATCAAAAGACCCGAAATTCGGTGTTAATTCGGTAAGAAATTTACAGTGTAAATATGGATTCAAGATATCTTGATCAATAAAGGAAAAATAATTAAATTTCGGATTAAATTGATCAAGATATGAATTTATAGGAATAAACCGAAATTTTCACCTCGAAAAATTATCCTGAAAATATTGAAAAAATACCCCGAAAAATAATTAAGATAAAATATATATTTAATAGATTTAAATATATATATTTAAATATTTAGGTATATAAAATATTATATTATATTTTGATAAAATATAATATAATATAATTAAAAAACAGAAAAGTTAATAGTCAATGGTAAAAAAAAAAAAGTCGCGAATCGCGACTGTAAAACTTGCAAAGGAAACAGAAGGAAAACGAAACAAGGAAGCAGGAGACCCAAGGGAGCCGAGCTCCCATCTGCTCACTGACGGAGCTCGACGAAAGGATCAGACGGGGCGACCGAGCCTCGCCAGCACCGGAAGAGGGAGAGAGAGAGATCGAGAGAGAAAGAGAGAAAAAGAGGAAAAAGAGGTGACCAGCGGCCGGGGGAAGGAGGAGCGACCCACCACCGGCCAGAGGGGAACGACGGAGGCGTCGATCCCGACGCAGATCAGCCAGAAACGGCGTCGATCGGAATGAAAAGAAATAGGTGTCGACGTCGGAGGAGAGAAGAGGCTGGACCGGCCACTTTTCGATGAGCTTTGGCGAAGCCGACCCCAGATCCATACATCGGACTACCCCGCGAACAGCTGAAGGCGAAAGTCGGTGGAGAACCGATCAGAAAAGCCCCGAACGACGAGGGAGAAAGCTGAACCGGGACTAAACCGAGAATGAACCGGGCTGAACCGGACCGGTTTGAACCGGGTTGAATCGGTTCAGCCAGAAAAAGAAGAAAAAAATAAAAAGAAAAAGAAAAAGGAAAGATGGAAAAAATTCTGTGATGCAATCGAGCTCCGGATAAATCGGTAAGTGGTCAAATAGACCGATTTAATTTTTGAAATAATTATTTAAATATATATTTAATCGAATTTAACCCAAAAAATTTAAATGTGAAGCTCGATAATTGGTGACAAATGAGAGCTCGAGTCAGCCCCGATTTGCATACTATCATGGAATCTTAGGTAATAAATCCTTATTTACAACAAATTATATCGTTATGCGTGTTAGAAATTTACCACATAAATTACAGATTTAATTTTCGTATTAAATGAAATATATTCTGGAATTCGAGATAAAATGTCGTAAATAATTATTGGAGTTATCTAAGAGTTTAGAACGAGGCCCAATAATGGTTGATGGGCCCAGTGAGCTCAACAGGCCTCGATGATGTGATTAGTAAATGAAAAATGAGATTAAGACCGATTAAGGCCCATTAAGGTGTAATCGGGCCCAATAAGGGTAAACGGGCCCAATGCTGTAAATTAAGCTCATTAAAAGTGAAATACAAGTAAAATATACTATATTTAACTCGATAAATGATTTTCTGCAACTCCAGAGAATATATTGAGAGTTAAACAGATCGAGTGATCGGTAACAGCGAAAAAGGTAGAATGATAAGAGAAATTGAGGTAAGGGAATTGTGTGAGTAGCTAGAGTAGCGACACGTATTTTCAGGTAGAGTTTTGAATAATTAAATTGTATATGAAAAATATGGGTAGAAAACCCGACAAAGTAAAAATTATCGTTTTGCCCCTACTAAGGGAAATTTTGGAAAAGTTAGGATTGAATTTGAGATATGCATAAATATCATGCTTTGAGTGTTTTCACAATGGAATATTGCTTTTAGCACATGATTTAATATTTATTTTGACCTGAGAGGGTAAATGACGATTTTACCCCTGTGAAGGGTAAATATTTTTACTTTTATAAAAAGTCATGAAAAGTAAGAACTGAGTGTTCTTAATGTATTTCAATGCTTTTCAACAATGATATGGGTAGGCTGGCTGAAGTTTTATTAAATTACATGAAATAGCACGTGGCAGGTGCTGATTTTGGTTTTGAAAACCATTCTTTGAAAACTGAGCCACCTACATGATTTATGTGGAAACAAAACATGTTGAGAGCATTACTTGCACGAGATTGACATGATTTATGCATGTGACAGAGTGCTGGAAGCTTAGATTGCACTCGATTTTACATGATTTTACACATAACATAGTGCTGAGAGCTTTGCTCGCACTAGATTTTTATATGACATGCATAAGGTCGTGCTGGGAGCTTCGGGTAGGCTGTGTGCCACACCATTAAATAGGCTCGCACATGCATTTCGAGGGTGTTGGATATTGAGATGACATGGGCATGGGGTGTATGTTGTACCGTGCTTGCAGCATGGAGTACGTTGTACCGTGCCGTGATATATGATGTGTAGTCTTCAGACTAGGGATCTAATGGCTGGCGGGATGGTTTGGTACCCACCTCCTGGGGCAGCCTCAAATATGATGTGATACCCTGCACACCTGATCAGTGTAGCCTGGGATCACAGGATATGGCCATACTCCTAGAGTTATTACCCTTATTCTTGCCTAGTCTCACATGTCACTTACTTTATGAAATTGCATGTCACTTAATTGCGAAATTGCATATTAATTGCTTTGCAAAATCACATATAACTATTTCTTGATCTTGTGATTTCATGATTATATATTTTGGGACTGAGTTCTGATGATTTTGGGGTGGATGTGGATTTGAAATAAATGGCATGTTTTGATATAATGTGCATTATTTAAATACCATGACGCATAATTCCATGCTTTATCTGCCATTTCACGCAACGAATTGCCAATTTGAAATCAATGGCATGTTTTGACATAATGTGCATTATTTAAACAGCATGAAGTATAATTCCATGCTTTATCTGTCATTTCACGAAATAAATTGTTTTATACAAATTATTTTACCTGGCATAAAAGTATGCATGAAATTCGTATTTAAGCATGATTTTGAAAGAGAATGATTTAATGCATGGCATCATGAGCATGTAGATAGTGTGGTTATCTACTTGCTTGCATGATTGCCTTATTGAGCGCGTGGTTTGCTCATTCCCTTTATTTTCCCCTCTTTTCAGAGCATTTACAGTAATTAGTGAGCGGCTGAGGACTTGCATTCTTGGTACCCGCTAGTTTTCCCATCATTGAAAGGTATATACACTTGGTATGATTTTATATCTAAACATGTAATAGCACAGTAATCAATTTGGAATTTAATATGGGGGATGTAAATATTAGTAAACACGTACAATTATAGAGTCTCAATTATAAAGTATACGTGTTTGAATTTAAATAAATTAAAAGATAGATTGTCATGGTAAATGGTAAAGGGTGATTAATACTTACTCATAGCCCAACTGTTTGGTAGTGAGAATGTTCACGACAGGGAAAGGAAAGGAAAAAACAAAAAATTTGTAGCAATTCTTAGTAAAAATGGGTCGTGACAGAGGTGGTATCAGAGCTGAGTTGGCCTGATATGAGTCAATATTAGTAAGTAAGAAAGTTACATCCCCATATTACTGTGCTTTGTTTAGATATAACTGTGTATACTGAGATGAGATCGGACTAATAAATGGTTATGAATGTAAGAATATAATCATTATAAGTGATAGCTGCTACGGTAGAGGGGCGAGTACATGTACTTGAGGCCATAAAGGTAGGCCTAAGAATAATATTAAGTTATCACATGAAACTCAAGATGAGATTGAGGTGGAGGTTGATGTTGAGCATACTCTACAGGGTCTCATAGTGAGACCAAAAGATATTGAGACATGCTTCACGAGATTGAAGCAGAGTGTGGAGAATATTTTAGAGTTGTTTACTTAGTATATGCAGGGAGCTAAGGGCTGATAAGACCTAGCTACACAGCCTGCACAGATGTCTTAGACTATAGAAATTTCAGCAACTCACTGGTTTTGGATACATCTTTGCCTACAGCTCTATAGTAGAGTGGTAATGGTTTGGAATATGATTATGAGCTGGATAGGTTAAGGCAATTTTAAAAGTTTATACCACCGGTAATTAGTGAGGTAAAGAACCTAGTAGCGATTGAGGACTAAATGAATGAGATAGTAAAGTTATACGGGTTCTATCGGTATAGGTTGACCGAGAAAGTGACTTTTGATGTGTTTATGTTGGAGGGTGAGACGGAACATGGATGGAAGTCCGCTCGACCTATCTTAAGAGTTAGACATCCAGAGCTGACATGAGAGATAATTCTGGATACACAGAGATAGTATATTTCAGACTCTGACCCAGAGGAACAAGTAAATTGATGAGTATGAATCTCGATTTACATCCCTGGGCAGGTATAACCTGATATTATGAACTGTGAGAATCGAAAGGTCTGAAAGTCATGGAAAGACTCAAATCATCTATCAGAGTCTGATTGGTCCCGTTAGATATCATTACATACTACGAGGTAGTACGCAAACCACAGTGGTACTAATAAGATTATGAATTGCACTCCTCAGAGTTTGGAAAAGATAATAAGGGCTGAAATAGAGATAGAAGAGAATAGTGATGACAAAGGTGCCAGAGTGGGAAGGATGCCATTTGGTAAGAGATTTAGAGTTAATAAGACATGGGATAAGATGATTAGTAAGCCCCCAGTGTATCTAGTTTCAGCGTTTACAAGGGGTATTGTGATTAAAGGACACTAATCTACTACTAAGCAATGAAAGATGTGTGGTAAATACCATGAAAATAGGCCCCACATCTTATTGGCTAAAACATGCGTTAAGAGTGGTAATACGGGCCATTATTTAAGGATTGCCTAGAGTTAGGTGAAATTACCCCATAGAAAGGCAAAGAGCTTGAGAAAGCCTTGCTAATACCTCTGTACCAGAAAAGAATGTCACAGTCGAAGAGAATGGGGAAATAGGCTGTTAGTTGAGAACGAGTGAATGCCTTGGACTAGGACACTATTGATGCTTCATCTGATGTGATGGAAGGTACCATCTTGATTGTTCATATTGAAGCAATTGTTTTAATTGATTATAGTGTCACACATTTATTCAAATCGCCTTCGTCAGCATATAAGTTAGTGAAAGAAGTGAAGCCTATACCTTTAGGCAAAATGCTGATAGTTAGTAGCCCAATGTATAATAATCAGCTAACTGAATGTGTATGTAAAGATTGTAAGTTGAAAGTGAGGGAAAAGGATATGTCAGCCGATCTTATTCAATTGAACATGAATGATTTTGAGGTAAACCAACCATTTCCAAATTGGTCAGCTACAGACTATGCTTTTGAGATTGCTATTCTAAGATAGTGATATTTTCACTTGGAAAGTGTATAGTATGTTTTGACAAGTGATGAAAGAATGTAATACTTGTAAGTAAAGGAATGAATGATTGTACTAACGGAATGAATAATGATGAGAAGATTTCATCGCTTATGTGATTTATATGGATAAAATATATCCGGAGTTGACAGATATCCTAATGGTCAGGAAGTTGCCTGATGCATTTCTGGATGATCTACCAGGGTTGTCACCAGTTAGAAAGATGGAATTTGGTATTTATTTGGTACCTCGTATTGAGCCGATAACCAAACCACTGTATAAAATGGCTTCAGTTGAACTGAAGGAACTAAAGAAGTAATTATATGAGTTATTGGATAAGGATTTATCAAACTGAGTGTCTCACCACGAGGAGGACTGGTCTTGTTTATGAAAAAGAAAGGTGGAAACCTTCGACAAGGAAATTATTATTGATTGTCAAATGTGGCTATTATCAAGAATAAGTGTTCCGTTCCATGTATTGGTGAGCTATTGAATCAACTTTGGAGAGCACAGATCTTTTTGAGATGATTTGAAGTCTGGGTATCATTTGTTGAGGATTTGGGATGTGGATGTACCCAAGACAATTTTTCCTACCCATTATGACATTAATGAATGTGATATTTAAACTTTACCTGGACTGAATTGTTATCATCCGTATTAAAGATATGTTGGTACATTCGAAGTCTAGGAAAGATTATGAGCAGCAATTGAAAATTGTTTTAAGGTGATTTGTTGAGGATTTCTTGAATTGTGCTATTCCATTGACACGTCTCATTTGGAAGAAAGTTGTATTTGAGCGGGATGATAAGTGTGAAAGTAGCTTCTGTGAGAGTTGGTAAATTGAAACATAAACTGACCACCACATGTATTCTCACCATACCTAATAGCTTATGAGATTTCTCAGTATATATGGATGCCTCAAAATAAGACTTAGGCTGTATATTGATGTAAAACAGGAAGATAGTCGCTTATGGATCCAGACAGTTTAAGGACCATGAGAGAAACTATCTAACCTATGGTTTAAAGTTGGTAGCCATAGTGGTTGCACTGAGGATATGGCGCCACTACTTATACGGTGAGAAATTTCATGTATGCACTGATCATAAATGCCCTAAGCATTTGTTTGCATAGAAATAATTGAAAATGAGATAACAAAAAGGGTTAGAGCTTCTGAAAGACTATTATCGTGAGATATTGTACTACCCGGGCAAGGCTAATGTAGTGACTGATGCCTTGAGCAGAAAAAGCCTCGGGATGGTATCACACATGATGGTCAAGGAGCGTGAGCTGTTAGAGCAGTTTGTGAGCCTCAGTAGTGATGTGATTGATCCCTTCTGATTGTTGACAGTGATTATGTGACAGCAAGCCTGGGATTAGAACCGGATTGGATTGACCGGATTCGACAGGCTTAGCATGATGATCGGCAGGATGTCGATAGTGTGAGTCAGATTCAGATGGGTACAGTGACAGAGTTCACAGTGAGTGATGATGGCTTACTGAGGTTCAAAGGCAAAATAAATGCTCCCAAGGACCCACAGTTGATGAGATTTTTATTGTCAGAAGCTCACTCTTCAAGATATACAAAGCATCAAGTGAGTAATAAAAATATATTCGAATTTCAAAAAGGGTATTGATGGTCAGATATGAAAAAGAGACATCATAGAGATTGTAGAAAAGTGTCTCGTAGGTCAGCAGATTAAGGTAGAGCAACAGAAGTCTGCAGGGTTATTGCAGCCTCTACCTATATCGACACAGAGATGGGAGCATGTTACCATAAAATTTGTAATGGGATACAGAGGACCCGCGCGAATCATGAGGCTATTTGAGTGATAGTCAATAGATTGACTGAGTCTACCACTTACTAGCTATGAAAGCTACTGATACTCTGAGTGCGTAGGCTGATTTATATGTAAGAGAGATTGTGGAATACCATGTAATTTTCCAGTGAGCATTGTATCATATGGGGATTCCTACTTCATTTCCCACTTCTGGGAACATTTTTCAGGGAGTCATGGGAACCCAGTTGAGTGTTAGCACAGCCTTTCATCCTCAGATAGATGGTCAGTCAGAGAGGACTGTACAGGTTCTAGAGGATATGTAGAGAGCGTGTGTGATTGATGTTTGAAGCTCCTAGAATGATCACTTGTCATTTGCTAAATTGCCTACAACGATAGTTATCACTCGAGTATCGAGATGACATTATATGAGGCATTGTTGGCCGTAAGGATTTTTCCCGATTTGGAATGGGGAGAAGTGAGTGACTGACTGATAATTGCTCCCGATTTGGTAAGAAAATTCTCTGATGGATGTTCAGTTAAAGTGTAAGAGATTAAGAACACCTCAGAGCAAACAGAAAAGTTATGTTGACAAGAGACAGAGACCGTTCAAGCTTAAGGAGAGTATGATGAAAAGTTGATTCGATTATTATACGTAAGGAGAAAGTGTTGAGGTTTAAGATGATCTTGGTAGTATTACACTTTGGAAAAAGGCACATGGGAATTAAAGAGTATGATGCGATAAATGTAACCGGAGCTGCTTATGAAAACATTTGACTTGGTTCTAATTTGGAGGACCAAATTTCTTAAGTGGGGGAGATTGTAAGACTCGAATTTTTATCATATTTCCTTATGATTCACTAGATGTAAACATGATTAAATGTAAATTGAATCATAAGAAGAGTTTTACGTGAATGTAAAATGCAAATGGAATGAATAAAGATTCTCGAATGCATTTAGAGATCAAATGGAGATTTAAATGGCCACATATTAAACGAATGAGATTCGAACCATTCGGAATGAAGATAAGAATTTACAACACGAAATGAGGAAGTGTTCGTGAAGGGAAGTTGTGTTGATTTGGTCCCGAACACGTTAAAGGGTAAAACGATCAAAAGACCCGAAATTCGATGTTAATTCGGTAAGAAATTTACAGTGTAAATATGGATTCAAGATATCTTGATCAATAAAGGAAAAATAATTAAATTTCGGATTAAATTGATCAAGATATGAATTTATAGGAATAAACCAAAATTTTCACCTCGGAAAATTATCCCGAAAATATTGGAAAAATACCCCGAAAAATAAATAAGATAAAATATCTATTTAATAGATTTAAATATATATATATATTTAAATATTTGGGTATATAAAATATTATATTATATTTTGATAAAATATAATATAATATAATAAAAAAAAACAGAAAAGTCAATAGTCAATGGTAAAAAAAAAAAAGTTGTGAATCGCGACTGTAAAACTTGCAAAGGAAACAGAAGGCAAATGAAACATGGAAGCAGGAGACCCAAGGGAGCCGAGCTCCCATCTACTCACCGACGAAGCCCGGCGAACGGACCAGACGGGGCGACTGAGCCTCGTCGGCGTCGGAAGAGGGAGAAGAAGACGCGGCTGGGGAGGGAAAAGAGAGGGAGAGAGAGATCGAGAGAGAAAGAGAGAAAAAGAGGAAAAAGACGTGACCGACGGTCGGGGGAAGGAGGAGCGACCCACCACAGGCCAGAGGGGGAAGACGAAGGCACCGATCCAGACGCAGATCGACCAGAAACGATGCCGATCGGAAGGAAAAGAAATGGGTACCTACGCCGGAGGAGAGAAGAGGCTGGACCGGCCACCTTTCGATGAGCTTTGGCGAAGCCGAACCCAAATCCATGCATCGGACTACCCCGCGAACAAGCTAGAAGCGGAAGCCGGTGGAGAACCGGTCAAAAAAGCCCCGAACGGTGAGGGAGAAAATTGAACCGGGACTGAATCGGGAATGAACTGGGCTAAACCGGACCGGTCTGAACCGGGTTGAACCGGTTCAACCAAAAAAAGAAAAAGGAAAGATGGGAAAAATTCAGTGATGCAATCGAGCTCTGGGTAAACCGGCAAGTGGTCAAATGGACCGATTTAATTTTTGAAATAACTATTTAAATATATATTTAATCGGATTTAACCCGAAAAATTTAAATGTGTAACTCGATAATTGGTGACAAACGAGAGCTTGAGTCAGCCTCGATTTACGCACTATCATGGAATCTCGGGTAATAAATCCTTATTTACGACAAATTATATCGTTATGCGTGTTAGAAATTTACCGCATAAATTACGGATTTAATTTTCGCATTAAATGAAACATATTCTGGAATTCGAGATAAAATGTCGTAAATAATTATTGGAGTTATCTAAGAGTTTAGAACGAGACCCAATAAATGGTTGGTGGGCCCAGCGAGCTCAACAGGCCTCGATGATGTGATTAGTAAATGAAAAAAGAGATTAAGACCGATTAAGGCCCATTAAGGTGTAATCGGGCCCAATAAGGGTAAACGGGCCCAATGCTGTAAATTAAGCTCATTAAAAGTGAAATACAAGTAAAATATACTGTATTTAACCCAATAAATGATTTTCTGCAGCTCCAGAGAATATATTGGGAGTTAAACAGATCGGGTGATGGGTAACAGCGAAAAAGGTAGATTGATCAGAGAAATTAAGGTAAGGGAATTGTGTGAGTAGCTAGAGGTAGCTACACATATTTTTGGGTAGAGTTTCGAATAATTAAATTGTATATGAAAAATATGGGTAGAAAACCCGACAAAGTAAAAATTATCGTTTTGCCCCTACTAAGGGAAATTTTGGAAAAGTTAGGATTGAATTTGAGATATGCATAAATATCATGCTTTGAGTGTTTTCAGAATGGAATATTGCTTTTAGCACCTGATTTAATATTTATTTTGACCCGATAGGGTAAATGACGATTTTGCCCCTGTGAAGGGTAAATATTTTTACTTTTATAAAAAGTCATGAAAAGTAAGAACTGAGTGTTCTTAATGTATTTTAATACTTTTCAACAATGATATGGGTAGGCTGGCTGAAGTTTTATTAAATTACATGAAATAGCACGTGGCAGGTGCTGATTTTGGTTTTGAAAACCATTCTTTGAAAACTGAGCCACCAACATGATTTATGTGGAAACAAAACGTGCTGAGAGCATTACTCGCACGAGATTGACATGATTTGTGCATGTGATAGAGTGCTGGAAGCTTAGCTTGCACTCGATTTTACATGATTTTACATATAACATAGTGCTGAGAGCTTTGCTCGCACTAGATTTTTATATGACATGCATAAGGCCGTGTTGGGAGCTTCGGGTAGGCTGTGTGCCACACCGATTAAATAGGCTCGTACGTGCTTTTCGAGACATGATGTTGGTTATTGAGATGACATGGGCATGGGGTGTACGCTGTACCGTGCTTGCAGCATGGAGTACGCTGTACCGTCCCGTGATATATGATGTGTAGTCTTTGGACTAGGGATCTGATAGCTGGCGGGATGGTTTGGTACCCACCTCCTGGGGCAGCCTCAGATATGATGTGATACCCCGCACACCTGATCAGTGTTGTGACGTCCCAAAAGTTCAAAAAATAGGGCTAATTTAAGACGTTTTACTCATTAATTCACAATTAAGGGTGCATTCCTGTGCAGTGTCATACATTATCATAATTATCATGTCTCAGGATCTCATCATAATATAGTATATATTGTATCATATACATTACTCAATTCCAAGTTAATTAATCCTAATACATCCCGTACATCATTGTACAATAAGTGTCTGTAAATATAACTCTAGTCTGGGTACATGAATATTAAATATCTACCTCAATACACAAAATACGGCCTGGAACTCAAGTCCTCCACTAGCCTCTAACCCGTACGTCGCAGGGAATTCACATCACTTGAAGCGATCTAGGGGGAAGAGAAAACAGGGTGAGCTTCCAAATCGCTCAGTAAGGGGGGTAAGAGAACTCAGTTATATAAACCATATCACACTTCACAAATATGTATTTGTTTATGAAACTCATTTGAAATCGTAGCATGAAAGTTCTCAAAACATCATCATCTCATAACTCATAAATCATGGGAAAACATGAAGATAAAAAGGCTCAATATCGAGCACTCACAAGCATGTGTAAATATATGCGATAATGGCTGTTCACAAAATACGTGATAAAAATCACCTCAGTAAATAGCACATGACAAGGTCACAAAATACAACTCATGTGTAAAACGAGACTAGGCAATAAAACTCAATTAAAACTCGTCATGGCACATCAAATATGTAATCTCCTCTGGGTGCGCATCCCAGGCATCCTCGTATAGAGGGAACGTCGACAATATAGTCGTATGCATAGTATATTGGACTTATATGTTACCAGAACAAGGCCCGACCTTACATGCTACCAGAGCAATGCCTCGCCTCATGCACACTATCACGTGGTCCCTAGGTCGGTTCCCAGGCGGCCCACTCTCTCGGTCTTACATGCTACCAAAGTAAGGCCACCCAGCGTTACCAGAACAGGGGTCATCTCACGTTACCAAAATGGAGGCATCTCTCGTTACCAAAACAAAGGAATATCGGACTTACATGCTACCAGAGCAAGGCCTCCCAACGCTACTAAAGCAGAGGAATAATCGAACTTACATGTTACCAGAACAAGGCCTGTGGTCCCTGGGGCTTCCCACTATATCGGTCTTACATGCTACCAGAGCAAGGCCTCCCAACGCTACCAGAGCGGAGGAATAATCGGACTTACATGTTACCAGAACAAGGCCTGTGGTCCCTGGGTCGGTTCCCAGATGTCCCACTATATCGGTCTTACATGCTACCGACCAAGGCCCGATGTGTATTCAACATGACACGCCTAAGTCTCAATCATTAGCCATTATCTTATAAAACGCTATGCCTTCACGTAGAACTCATAATGGTTTTCTCTAATAAAACTCATTTAAAACATTTATGTGCTCAACACAAAACATATTAAAATCGAGTTCCAACCGGCAAAACACGCATACATTTTCTCAAATCTCCATATCGCCTTAACGTAGAGCCCAATTTACTTTTCACGCAACTCAAAGGTTTATAAAGCAATTTCACACTCAGCTTATAAACTCATAAAATAATGGGCTCCAACCGGCTATAAAAACCGTGTGCAATTATATCACAACACAACACCAAACATGCTTGTATTCTCAAATCATGGTTCATGCTACAACAATTCATCAAAACACATGCATAAATGGTTTAGTTTTCCCTTACCTCTTTGCATCTCGTATAGTGCAATCGTTTTCCCCGTATCACGGACTAGCCTCGCATTCCACTCTGAAACTCCCGAGTTGTCCAAACGATGTTAAAACATCAATACTCATTATCACATTAACCTCACTTCTCAAAATCGAGCATAATTGCTCATAACTCCTCAAATTTCTCAATTCTCATAACTCCATCACAAACCACGATCTCGCTCACAACACCTCAACATTCTATATTTCCTATGCCACAATATCTATGCTAATACACCACATTGTCTAAATCTCCATTTATAGCTTAAAATTCCTAAATTTACCAAAGTTGCCAAATATCATCATCACTCTAACTACGTTGTAATTTCATCAATCCCTAATCATTTTTAACTATTTCAACACAATGCCAACAACTATCATCACCAAAATCATCTCAAATATAAGGATCGAAGTTTAGAAATTACCCAAAACTTGTGGAGAGCTTATCTCTTGCCTCGATTCGATCCGTCTTTCGATTTTCAAGTATGTTGTTCTGCCTTTGATGAGGAACAACTTTCCTTCTTGCCACAACTTCTGATTTGGACGAAAATGGGTGCTTTGGATGAGTGAGAAAGCTAGGGTTCGGTGAAAATGGGGGTTGGAAGAGAGAGAAAGTGAAATTACAGGAGAAAAATAGGAGTTCCTTATATAGACTGAGGGTAGGAGATCGATCTGGCTCTTGATGAGATCGATCTGCATCTGAATTTGGGGACGATTTGGGGCAATTTATGCCTAGGAGATCGATCTGTCGAGGGGTGAGATCGATCTCTTTATGGCGTTATGAGATCGATCTGCTCCTTGAGGAGATCGATATTCTCCCAAACAGAAACATGTAGAGATCGATCTCTTCCTCTTGAGATCGATCTTCTCTCAAATAGAATCATAAAGAGATCGATCCTCTTCCATTGGAGATCGATCTGCTCCTTAAATTCCTCCTTCCTTGTCATTTTTAACTCACCAGATCGATCTCTCCTTCTCCCAGATCGATCTGTCCTCATAGTTTCACACTTATTTTAAACACTTAACATATAAATCTCCAATTATCATTCCCACAATTCACTTAGCTCAATAAATCATACTTCAAGTTCATATTACATAATTAAAATATGTCTGAAATTCTCAGATCTCACATCCTCCCCACCTTAAAAGAATTTGGTCCTCCAAATTCAACTCAACTAGTCAAAGAGATGGGGGTATTTCTCTTTCATGAGGTTCTCTAGTTCCCACGTTGCCTCTTCCCTTGAGTGATGTTTCCATAAAACTTTCTCTAATGGGATGCTCTTGGTTCTCAGTACCTTCTCCTTCCTATCAAGAACCGGACAGGTTCCTCAGTATAGCTCATATCCTCTTGAATGTCCATCTCGTCATACTCTATGACATGAGAAGGGTTCGAGTGGTACTTCCTCAACATAGCCACATGAAAAACATTGTGTATTCCGGACATCTGTGGGGGTAATGCTAATCTGTAAGCTACCTCTCCCACTCTCTCAAGAATCTCGAATGGTCCTATGTATCGAGGACTCAATTTTCCTTTCTTCCTAAATCGCATGATACCCTTACTCGGTGATACTTTCAGAAATACTGCATCACCAACATTAAACTCAAGTGGCCGTCTACGCACATCCGCGTAGCTTTTCTGTCTACTCTGTGCAGCCCGTAGCCTCTCACATATGAGTTTCACACTCTGTACAGCTTGCTCAACAATCTCGGGAGCATTTATCTTTCTGTCACCGACTTCTTCCCAAGCTATAGGGGATCTACACCTCCTACCATATAGAGCCTCAAAGGGTGACATTCCAATACTTGCATGATAGCTGTTATTGTACGCAAACTCTGCTAGGGGCAGGTGATCATCCCATGATCCCTTAAAATCCATCGTACATGCCCTCAACATATCCTCCAGGGTCTGAATAGTCCTCTCTGACTGACCATCTGTCTGAGAATGATAGGCGGTACTAAAACTCAATCGAGATCCCATGGACTCCTGAAACTGGGTCCAAAATCTGGAAGTAAACCGGGAATCTCTATCAGAAGTAATACTCACTAGAGCCCCATGTAATCTAGCTATCTCGCTGACATACAGCTCAGCTAAGGTATCCACAGTATCTGTGCTCTTGATGGCAAGGAAGTGGGCACTCTTGGTCAATCTATCCACAATGACCCATATCGCATCACAACCTCTCTGGGTCCTCGGTAAACCCATAATAAAATCCATAGTGACATGCTCCCATTTCTATGTAGGTACAGGTAAGGGCTGTAGTAGTCCTCCGGGCTTCTGATGCCCAGCTTTCACTTGCTGGCATAATAAACACCTGGCCACATACTCTGCCACATCTCGCTTCATACCACTCCACCAATACACCTTTCTCAAATCTCGGTACATCTTAGTACTCCCTGGGTGCATGGTGTATCGCGAGCATTGAGATTCTCTCAGTATCAGTCTCTTTAGGGTATCATCGTCTGGTTCCCAAATCCGTCCTCTGAATCTCAACAATCCATCCTCACTGACTGAGAGATCCGACTGCGAACTCTGTTCAGCTTGGCTAACCATATCTATCAATCTCTGATCACTATGCTACCCAGTTCTAATCTGATCCATGATCCTGGGCTCTATCCGCAGGCTAGCCAAAAATCCAGTTTCTACCTCTTTAACTCTTATCCGAAGTTCGACGAACTGCTCTAACAAATCCCATTCCCTGATCATCATAGCAGATATCATACTCTTCCTGCTCAGGGCATTAGCAACTACATTCGCCTTACCTGGATGATATAGAATCTCGCAGTCATAATCCTTAAGGAGTTTCATCCATCTCCTTTGTCTCATGTTTAACTCTTTCTGATCAAAGAGATATCTTAAACTCTTGTGATCAGTGAAGATCTGGAATCTTTCCCCATATAAGTAGTGTCGCCAGATCTTCAAAGCAAATACCACAGCGGCTAACTCCAAATCATGCGTGGGGTAATTCCGCTCATGGTCTTTCAACTGTCGCGATCCATATGTGACCACTCTTTCGTGCTGCATATGCACACACCCCAATCCTTGATGAGATGCATCACTATACACCAAAAATCCTCCTGATCCTTCAGGAATCGTTAACACAGGTGCCGCTGTCAATCTCCTTTTTAACTCCTGAAAATTGAGCTCACATTGATCAGTCCATATGAACGGAGTCTCCTTACGCGTGAGTTTAGTCAAAGGAGCGACAATCTTTAAAAATCCTTCCACAAATCTTCTGTAATACCCTACCAAACCAAGGAAGCTTCGCACCTCAGTAACTGTCCTCGGTCTCTCCTAACTAAGCACAGCTGCTACTTTACTTGGATCCACTGATACTCCTTCCTCTGAGACTATATGACCAAGGAAAGCTATTCGATTCAGCCAAAACTCACACTTACTAAGCTTTCCATATAATTGCTTATCTCGGAGTATCTGAAGTACTAACCACAAATGCTGTGCATGCTCCTCATACGACCGAGAGTATACCAGGATATCATCAATAAAGACTATCACAAATTTATCTAGATAGTCTCTGAACACTTCGTTCATCAACCTCATAAATGCAGCAGGGGCATTCGTCAATCCAAAGGACATCACCAAAAATTCATAATGATCATACCTTGTCCTGAAGGCCGTCTTGGGAATATCTTCTTCCTTGATCCTCAATTGGTGATAGCCCGATCTCAAATCAATCTTAGAAAAGACTGAGGCCCCTCTTAGTTGATCAAGTAGGTCATCAATCCTGGGCAGGGGGTATTTATTCTTCACCGTGGCTTTATTCAACAACCGGTAGTCTACGCACAATCTGAGACTACCATCCTTCTTCTTAACAAATAAAATTGGTGCTCCCTACGGTGAAACACTGGGCCTAATGAACCCTTGATCTGATAACTCCTGTAGTTGTTTCTTCAATTCCTCAAGTTCCACTAATGCCATCCTGTAGGGAGGTTTAGAGATCGGCTGAGTATTTGGTACCAAATCAATGGTAAACTCCAGCTCTCTCTCTGGTGGTAAACCTGGCAGCTCATCAGGAAAAACATCTGGGAATTCACACACCACAAGTATATCCTCAATCTTCGGATGTTCCCGCTCATCGTCTGAGATGAGTGTTTCGTAACCTCTTATAGTTTCTGTTGAAGTGTTCGCAGTTTCCTTATCCAGGGCAAACACACGTCCCTATGCCACAGGTTTCTTCCCTTTCTCTGTAGCAGTGGCCCATCTCTGGGGATTCACTCTCTGAGGCTGCTGTCTAGTAGGCTCCGGAGCATGTGGTATCTGAGGTTGGGGACAGTCCTTCACTCTGTGACCCATGTCACCACATCTAAAACATCCATGGATCGACCCAGTACAACTTTCCTCATGCAATCGGCCACAGTCTCTACAAACCCTTATCTCCAGCCTGCCATATCGAAGGGTCTCCTTGATAATAGGATAAGCTCTGGGTCTCTCCAATCTGCCCTTTTGTACCTCAATCCTTCCTCTCCTGAAGGAACCTCTCCGAATATCTGCTTGAGACATCGCTGGCCTCTTGCCTTTGTCCCTAATCACTGCTCCAAACTCATTTTGGGACTGTACAATTTCAATCCCCCTCTCAATCTCTTGTGCTCATCTCAAAGCATCTCCAAACTCAATAATACACAACCCAATCAATCGATCTCTAATGATGGGCTTCAATCCATACACAAATCTCTCTGTGCGGAGCTCTTCATTCTTGAAAGTCTTTGGATCATATCTCAGCAGAGCGGTAAATCGGCTCTCGTAATCATCTACAGACATGTCACCCTGTACCAAACTCAAAAACTCTGCTTGCCTCCTTCTCTGTGCAGCTCGTGGTACATATTAGGCTCTAAAGGCTGTCTGGAACTCTTCCCAACCGATCACATCTTGGTGGGACATCAAAATACCTTGGGTAGTACCCCATCAATCTCGAGCTCTCCCTTTCAACATGTAGGCACTCATACTGACCCTCTCAGCATCGGTGCACCCCAGATAGTTGAATATAACTCTCAACTCCGTCAACCACTCCTCAGCCTCTGTAGGATCCTTCTTTCCCCTAAACGCAGGTGGATTCATTTTCAAAAAGTCCTTCAGTCGGACCATACTTCTGTCATCAAGCTGAGTGACGGGAGGTATTGGGGGTATGGGAGGTCCTTGTGGTGGTATAGGAGTAGTACCTGAGGCATTAACTCCAAAGTGTTGCGCGAATAACGCTGCCATTTGCTCAAAACCTTGCCTCACATCAGTCTCAATCCGATTAAATCAAGAGTTAGGACTCTTTGGTTGTGGGACAGGTGGCGGAGGGGATCTGCCTGCCTCCTCGAACGACCTCGTCGTTTACTCATTCTCTATCTTAACTCGTCTCCTACGCGTACATATCACAATTGATTGAAATCTCAATCCTCAGATTCAGTTCATGACTAGACTATTACAGACACTTGGGATGTATTCTATTTCACTTAACCGACACTGACAGTACTAAACACCTTAAGCTCTGATACCAAGAAAACTTTGTGACGCCCCGGAAGTGCAAAAAATAGGGCTAATTTAAAACTTTTTACTCATTAATTCACAATTAAGGGTGTATTCCTGTGCAGTGTCATACATCATCATAATTATCATGCCTCGGGATCTCATCATAATATAGTATATATTGTATCATATACATTACTCAATTCCAAGTTAATTAATCCTAATACATCCCGTACATCATTGTACAATAAGTGTCTGTAAATATAACTCTAGTCTGGGTACATGAATATTAAATATCTACCTCAATACACAAAACACGGCCTGGAGCTCAAGTCCTCCACTAGCCTCTAACCCGTACGTCGCAAGGAATTCACTTCACTTGAAGCGATCTGGGGGGAAGAGAAAACAGGGTGAGCTTCCAAATCGCTCAGTAAGGGGGGTAAGGGAACTCAGTTATATAAACCATATCACACTTCACAAATATGTATTTGTTTATGAAACTCATTTGAAATCGTAGCATGAAAGTTCTCAAAACATCATCATCTCATAACTCATAAATCATGTGAAAACATGAAGATAAAAAGGCTAAATATCGAGCACTCACAAGCATGTGTAAATATATGCGATAATGGCTGTTCACAAAATACGTGATAAAAATCACCTTAGTAAATAACACGTGACAAGGTCACAAAACACAACTCATGTGTAAAACAAGACTAGGCAATAAAACTCAATTAAAACTCGTCATGGCACATCAAATATGTAATCTCCTCTGGGTGCGCATCCCAGGCATCCTCGTATAGAGGGAACGTCAACAATATGGTCGTATGTATGGTATATTGGACTTATATGTTACCAGAACAAGGCCCGGCCTTACATGCTACCAGAGCAATGCCTCGCCTCATGCACACTATCACGTGGTCCCTGGGTCGGTTCCCAGGCGGCCCACTCTCTCGGTCTTACATGCTACCAAAGCAAGGCCACCCAGAGTTACCAGAACGGGGGTCATCTCACGTTACCAAAACGGAGGCATCTCTTGTTACCAAAACGGAGGCATCTCTCGTTACCAAAACAGAGGAATATCGGACTTACATGCTATTAGAGCAAGGCCTCCCAACGCTACCAAAGCGGAGGAATAATCGAACTTACATGTTACCAAAACAAGGCTTATGGTCCCTGGGTCGATTCCCAAGCATCCTACTATATCGGTCTTACATGCTACCAGAGCAAGGCCTCCCAACGCTACCAGAGCGGAGGAATAATCGGACTTACATGTTACCAAAATAAGGCCTGTGGTCCCTGGGTCGGTTCCCAGGCGTCCCACTATATCGGTCTTACATGCTACCAGACCAAGGCCCGATGTATATTCAACATGACACGCCTAAGTCTCAATCATTAGCCATTATCTTATAAAACGTTATGCCCTCACGTAGAACTCATAATGGTTTTCTCTCATAAAACTCATTTAAAACATCTGTGTGCTCAACACAAAACATATTAAAACCAAGTTCCAACCGATAAAACACGCACACATTTTCTCAAATCTCAATATCGCCTTAACGTAGAGCCCAATTTACTTTTCACGCAACTCAAAGGTTTATAAAGCAATTTCACACTCAGCTTATAAACTCATAAAATAATGGGCTCCAACCGGCTATAAAAATTGTGTGCAATTATATCACAACACAACACCAAACATGCTTGTATTCTCAAATCATGGTTCATGCTACAACAATTCATCAAAACACATACACAAATGGTTTAGTTTTCCCTTACCTCTTTGCACCTCGTATAGTGCAATCGTTTTCTCCGTATCACAGACTAGCCTCGTATTCCACTCTGGAACTCCCGAGCTGTCCAAACGATGTTAAAACATCAATACTCATTATCACATTAACCTCACTTCTCAAAATCGAGCATAATTACTCATAACTCCTCAAATTTCTCAATTCTCATAACTCCATCACAAACCACAATCTCGCTCACAACACCTCAACATTCTATATTTCCTATGCCACAATATCTATGCTAATACACCACATTGTCTAAATCTCCATTTATAGCTCAAAGTTCCTAAATTTACCAAAGTTGCCAAATATCATCATCACTCCAACTACATTGTAATTTCATCAATCCCTAATCATTTTTCAGCTATTTCAACACAATGCCAACAACTATCATCACCAAAATCATCTCAAATATAAGGATCGAAGTTTAAAAATTACCCAAAACTTGTGGAGAGCTTATCTCTTGCCTCGATTCGATCTGTCTTTCGATTTCCAAGTATGTTGTTCTCCCTTTGATGAGGAACAACTTTCCTTCTTGCCACAACTTCTAATTTGGACGAAAATGGGTGTTTTGGATGAGTGAGAAAGCTAGGGTTCGGTGAAAATGGGGGTTGGAAGAGAGAGAAAGTGAAATTGCAGGAGAAAAATAGGAGTTCCTTATATAGACTGAGGGTAGGAGATCGATCTGGCTCTTGATGAGATCGATTTGCATTTGAATTTAGGGACGATTTGGGGCAATTTATGCCTAGGAGATCGATCTGTCGAGGGGTGAGATCGATCTCTTTATGGCTTTATGAGATCGATCTGCTCCTTGAGGAGATCGATCTTCTCCCAAACAGAAACATTTAGAGATCGATCTCTTCCTCATGAGATCGATCTTCTCTCAAACAAAATCATAAGGAGATCGATCCTCTTCCATTGGAGATCGATCTACTCCTTAAATTCCTCCTTCCTTGTCATTTTTAACTCACCAGTTCAATCTCTCCTTCTCCCAAATCGATCTGTCCTCATAGTTTCACACTTATTTTAAACACTTAACATATAAATCTCCAATTATCATTCCCACAATTCACTTAGCTCAATAAATCATACTTCAAGTTCATATTACATAATTAAAATATGTCTGAAATTCTCAGATCTCACAAGTGTAGCCTAGGATCACAAGATATGGCCATACTCCTAGAGTTATTACCCTTATTCTTGCCTAGTTTCACATGTCACTTACTTTATGAAATTTCATGTGACTTACTTGCGAAATCGCATATTAATTGCTTTGCGAAATCACATATAACTATTTCTTGATCTTGTGATTTCATGATTATATATTTTGGGACTGAGTTCTGATGATTTTGGGGTGGATGTGGATTTGAAATAAATGGCATTCTTTGATATAATGTGCATTATTTAAATAGCATGACGCATAATTCCATGCTTTATCTGCCATTTCACACAACGAATTGCCAATTTGAAATCAATGGCATGTTTTAACATAATGTGCATTATTTAAACAGCATGAAGTATAATTCCATGCTTTAGCTGTCATTTCACAAAATAAATTGTTTTATATGAATTATTTTACCTGGCATAAAAGTATGCATGAAATTCGTATCTAAGCATGATTTCGAAAGAGAATGATTTAATCCATGGCATCATGAGCATGTAGATAGTGTGGTTATCTACTTGCTTGCATGATTGCCTTACTGAGCGCGTGGTTTGGTCATTCCCCTTATTTTCCCCTCTTTTCAAAGCATTTGCAGTAATTAGTGAGCGGCTGAGGACTTGCATTCTTGGTACATGCTAGTTTTCCCATCATTGAAAGGTATATACACTTGGTATGATTTTATATCTAAACATGTAATAGCACAGTAATCAATTTGGAATTTAATATGGGGGATGTAAATATTAGTAAACACGTACAATTATAGAGTCTCAATTATAAAGTATACGTGTTTGAATTTAAATAAATTAAAAGATAGATTGTCATGGTAAATGATAAAGGGTGATTAATACTCACTCATAGCCCAACTGTTTGGTGGTGAGAATGTTCATGACAGGGAAAGGAAAGGAAAAAACAAAAAATTTTTAGCGATTCTTAGTAAATGGGTTGTGACAAAGTGGGTCTTACAAACATGCTAAAAACATGCTCCGAGTTTTTCGAAGAAAGGGCTTTTTCTTCGGTTTATACAGAAAAGTAGCTTTTCAAATTCGTAAAGTCTTTCTTTCTAATCTCTTGGCATACAAACAGATTTCATAGTTCAAGTAGGTTGTTTAAAGCTAACACTACTCAGAACACATCCCTTACCTCTTTTGTCTTGGTGCAGCGCAATATTATCGGGCTTTAAAACCATCTCGATTAGCGTGTCAGATACCCGAGCTTCCCAAAATAACATCAAATCATCAATATAGGTCAATCTTACTTTAACATATTCAAATATGTATTTACTTTCTTAAAATTGACCAAATCTTGACCTTTTCGCCAACTTTGTTCATTTTCTCGGTTTTACCGATTTAATCTCCGGTTTAAGCTATCCTTACAAATTTTATTATCCTAACTTCATATTCATCATCATAATGACATAAATACTTATTCATATGCACCATTCATGCTTACCATCAAACTCATTTTGTCAAATTTCACACTTTTTGATTTTTCATTAAACTAAGCTTTAAACTGGACTTTTCGGTATAATTTTTAACAATTTTCAACCTTAAAACAACCCACATTACACCATAGACTCATAAATCAAGGCTGGCTGAATCGCTAAAGAGTCTTAAAATTATTTTCATCAATTTCATTCAACAACAAAATTCCTAAAAATCACCAATCAAAAACATTGTTCATCATCTTCATCATTCATAAATTCTCTTACCTTTGACCCAAGAAAATCACTCCAATAAATCTCCAAATCAGCCTTCAATTGAAAATCATCAAGTTCACAACTTATATTCACTGAAAAACACAAGAAAAATCAACTACATTCATAAAAAATCCAAGCTTTCACTTACCCATGAACAATGCAATCCAGACCTCCGATCTTCTCTCTAAGATTTCTCCTAGTAAATGAACTTTTTTTGGATGGATTTTTTATATGTTGGAGAGGACTCACAGGGGAAGATTTTTCCCTTCTTAGCCATTCCATGTATCTGCTTGAAAGGGCCCTGAAAAAATTGCACAAGGAACACCAAATAGTACCATTTATGGGAAGGAAGAAGGGGGAAAGAAATCACTGGTTCTCTCTCGATTGAAGGGATAATTGGGTGATTCCAAGGTCCATGATTATCTTAAAGAGTCAATATTAACTCTGAAAATTTTCATAATTTTTGGGCGATTGTATAGGCATCAATTTGGGCCCAATGTACTAAGTGTATAGGCTACCTGAAATAGGGCAGCCCACTAACCCATTTTGTAAAATCCTTAAAAATTATTTCTAGTCCTATTTATTCCAATTTTCCACTTCTCCAATATTCTATTATGTCTCTAGTATCTCCCATAAAACTTTGGGGGTCACTTGTTCAAGAAACTTTCCACGATTGAGCTCATTTTACTCGGTTCGGTCAATACCGAGCAAAATGGCTTTAAGCTTTTGGTTCACTTTAAAAATTCCTTTCAATGTCTAAACCTTTATGTTTCCACTTGATTTTAATTTCTCAAGTAAATATTGCCTTATACTAACTTCCCATCATCTCATAATAATTTTCTTGAATTTCTATAATTTATTTCAAATTTATTTCCTTAACTAGGCTCATTTTTCTTGGTTTATCATAAACTCAAGTTTTATTAACTTTTCACTTACATTACTTTAGTTTTCACTTCCCAACATCATTTCATGAACATATGCATAATATTAAATGAATTCTCAGGTTTAAAGTCTTACCTCGATTTTTGTGCCAACAGGCCTCATCACAATCTTGAGCGCTTTGATCACTTTAGGCCTGCATAACATTATTTTGAGTACTTAGTTATTCCATAAATTTCAATTACTTACTAATGTGGAAATTTTGGATTTTACATAGTCTCTTCACCCAAGTTGGTTAGAGCATCGAATAGCTCCTGCTAAGCTATCCTAACCTCTCTCATTCGGTTATGCTTGATCATGTGAGTTTTAATTTAAGGTGACTACTACAGCTTCGAGCTCATCAATTCTCAGTCAATCGCCTAACCTACCTGAAGTTATCACAATTTTTCACTTGGTTGCTAGCACGTTTCGACTAAGCTTTAGTACTAGTTGTCATGAACTAAGCTTTCTCACACTCAAATAATAAAGTCGTGTGGCACTTGGATGGTCTGTCCACACAAATCAGCTGAAAGATCACAATAACCTAAACAAGCAACAAGCAAGCAATAAGTTACTACTTGGAACGCAACAATATAGCGAGGCATAAAGGGTACACATCGAGTTAACCCCAGTGCCCCCATGATAAATAGATTACAATGATTACAAAAAAAAATGAGACAGCTTAAAATCGGTCGACTACTCATCCCTCTATAGTAGTAAAAGAATGTTACCAAGAACCACTACAATGTTTAAAATGGGGATATTTTTCCTAAGTACATGAGTTCTATCCCCCAAGGCATCTCTATTGAGTCACGAGATATATAAGGTCGACTGTTGACATTAAGCCTTGCCTACATTTAAGAATTGGTGAAGATGACCCAAGCTTCCCAAGAGAGGATGCAAAAATTAGAGGAGACTATCTCCCAACTCACATCTTCCTACGCCACAACTTCTCAAGTTCAACTTGTTACTAATGGGAAAGAGAATACTCCCAATAGTAGTGGAGAAAACTCAACAGAAGCACCTCTTTTTAGAGTTACTAAAAATCTTGGTGTGAATAACATTCTAACTGTTGGTACTTCTACATCTTGGTGTGAATAACACTCTAACTATTGGTACTTCTACTATGACTTTTGCTTCAGCCACTACTTAACTTAAGTCTTTTATTACAAAACAAACACTCTAACTGTTGCTACTTTGATTGAGGTTGTGAAAAGAACTAATAATAAAGTTCTTAGACAATGAGGAGTTAACAGCTTCACTCGAAGGAATACTCCTATAGCGAATTCAATTAAGGAAGGGGAAGAGAAAAAAATACTTTGTCATCTTGATATACGTCCCAGAAAAGATAATCTAAAAAGAATATAAGATGATGTTGATTCTCTTCCATCCTTAGTTCCATTAGTCAAAGTGAAAACACTTCTCTAAGAATGAATCAAAAACGAAAATGTAAATCTACCCTATGTTTCATGACAACAACAGAAGAAAAGTTTAACCAAATATATTTTGATTATCATCGAACGATTAGTCACTTTTTAAATGTTGAAATCCTTGTAGAATTTTTCACCAAAAAGTACAAGTAATAGAAATGATAATTGGGAATTATGATGTTTAGAATAATCCATTCCCAGCTCAATAAAATTGTTAAAAACATATAAATGCAGTTATTCATGTTCACCATGATGATTCTCTCTTTTAATCACTTAATCGAAGATATGTACATAGCTAATATGTTTACTTCTTATATTTCATATTCATATCAAACATTGCAAATTTTATGGAAAAGCATATCTCTATATGAATACATGAATAAATAAAACATAAATAAATATTCATCAACTTAGCCATTGTGTTAAATCTACAACCATCTCCTTAATATACATTAGAGTTCAATCTTTTTCTTATTGGGTTAAGAACTCATCTTCTTAGTATGAAATTGAGAATCACTACATGGCCACAACATTTTTCTTGTAGCCGCTATTATTTATATCAAATGAATATCCACAACTAGGGGGGGAAAAAAAATCTCATAGACTATGTTTAAAAAGTGTAGTCTAATACAAAAGACTACATTTTTCTGACCATAGTCTATTCTAGCATAGTCTTTTCTCAAGTAGTATAGACTACAATTTTTTAACTCAGTCTAATATATAAATATAGTCTATGTTTTAGTGAGAAGCCGCAATCGAACTCATAGAACATAATAGACTACATTTTTATATTTAAACATAGTTTAATTCATGTTTAAATTATTTATAATTTTTGATTTATTTGAAAATAAATTGATCTTTTATATCAATAAACTATGTTTTGTTGTTAACTGTAAACTAATTTGAAGTAAAAGACTACACATATTGGATAAATCGTGGCATCTTTGAGTGGTGTAGCAATGATGTTTTATTGTAAAATTAAATTACAATTGAAATGTAAACGATTATTCAACTATTTAATGTCGTTACACAAATCATAACAAAGTAAATACTATAAAAATATTCTTATATCATATTTTCATAATAATGAACCGTCTTCAAGACTTTAACACAAAATATATATGATGAAATTCAATACTTTTTTGAAAGAATTCAAAAGTTCTTCCGCTCAATAACTCCAACAAATAATTGAGATCAACATTAGTTAACATCCTAACTTAAATCACTTTTAACACAAAATACATATAAGTATGCTTGTCAACCTAATCATTCTGCATATGAAAAAAAAAAAGATACTTTGACAACAACTAAGAAAAATTTCAGACTTAATTTATTAAAAACAAATTCCATAATAAAATTGTATACCTATTATGGACCACTATCCAGATTAAGTTGAAAATGGCAGAAAAAACCTATACATAGTGGGTTCTTTGCCATTTGACTTAAAGGGATAGGTTGTCAAAATTAATGGACAAATATCTCACTTATAATGGCATTCATTTGTACTCGACAAGGTATTCATCATATTTTGTATTATGATATTATTTATGTGCATCTAATTCGCTTTAAAAATGAAGTTTTATTGTTTAATGGTTTTTTATTTGGTATGTTTGTAAAAAGGAGTTACCTTGTTAAAGTCATGTAAACTAAGATATTAACATATTATGTCCTTTGTTTGTGAGAGTTCCTATGTAAAAAAAAAAAAAAAAACAAAAAACAAAAAACAAAAAAACAAAAAAAAACAAAAAACAAAAAAACTTTAAATGCCTTTATGAAACTATTGAATTTCATGAAATTATGATGAGCTTAGCGGAGTTCTTAAATATTTTTAGTCAAAAAAATATGTTAAAAAATAATTCTTCCAATTTAGCGACATTTAAGTTAATTTTTTAAGTGGCATTTTGGAAAAAAACGCCGCTAAGTAGAAAATGAGTCAACGGTTCCCTCATCTTTTAACGCATTTTGATCTAACGCCAAAGTAAATAAACGCCATCCAGATAGTCGCATTTACGCGCAAACAAACAAACAAAAAAAAAAAAAAAACAAACCCAAACAAACAAACAAACAAAAACTATTAAATTTTTCAAGACTAGAATAAGCGATGTTTTTTACGACGTTTTCTATAAGTTTGGCGAATCATTTAACGATGTTTAAAAATATTGTTAGAGGGTAAAATAAACGCAGTTGAATTTCTTATTTCATGTTTTTTGTCGATAAAAGAAAGTTTGAAATTTTTGAAACAATCTAAATAATTTAACAGTCAATTATTCTTTAATTGAAAAGATCAAACTCATAAAGTAGATACAATCGCCATTAAATAAAAAAATATTTAAATAAAAAAATTGTGATCTAGAAAAAGATTAGGTATTTCGTATATAAAATTTTTATTCATATCATGTAAAATTATATTTGTGTCATATAAAATATAAAATTTTTATGTTAATATGTCAAAACATAAAACTTTTTTTATCATGTTTATAAATAATTTTTGTCATCTTGGTGCCATTTCACTTACGCAAAATCCAAAGAAAATTTTCTAGTCCAAAGTTAAAATTGGCTCAAAAAGAGATAACTAAGATTAGTTTTGCTATTTTTATAGAACTTTATACATCAACAACAGGAACCTCTAATTAATTGATAATTACATATACAAATAAAATCACAATCATATTTAACTAAACTACCAGTAGAGTTTTTAGAATTCACAAACAAGATTAGGATGATGATACATATTTTATTTTATTTATTTTTATTTTTTAATATTTCTTAAAGAATATGTATCATCATTTTACTTTCACTTGTAGGTTTAAAATTTTCACTGAAAATATATTAAATAATTATATTATATCTCACCATCATATGAAAAAATTAAACAAAACTAACTTAACTAATAAATCAATATATATATATATATATATATTAATCTAACATATAAACTAAATCACACTCATATATACTAAAATTTGAATCTAAACCTTATAATTTTATTATGATCTCTTCTTTAAATACGAGAAAACCTCTTTTGCCACTAATCTATTTATTTTGCTTGTAGTAGTTAATCTCGTAAAGTAAATCCACTATGATACAAAAATTTTTGGTTTATTCTCTTCTAAAAGTCATTTAAAATCTCCCAAAAGAGTGGAAATCAAGTAATTGTGAGAGTCACACATTAATCACATTCTTTCAGAAGGATTAGTAATCATAGTTTTCTTTCCTTTTTCTTTACTCTCAGTTTTCCTTCTCTCTTATAAGAAAAGTTGTATTCTAATATTGAGTTTCATATCTAAACAAGATCCTTTTTGTTCAACAAGAGTTTATAATTACAACTCATAACAAGTTATTAGGTTGCTAGCATGAAACTGAGATCAGTTTCAACTTCTAAGTCACGTCACTTTCTTTATGCTTAATTTATTTGATCAATTGATCATGACTGAAACGCTATTGTTGGAGATCATATTCATGTGATGAAATGGTCAAATAATAATTTATTGAAAACGCCATCATCTTCTCTCAGTTATGCCACAAATTCTGTGATTCTCTCAAAAATCAGCCCGTATAACGACTTTAGTTGTTAAGATCAACGGTTGAAAATGATATTCCAACAACTCCCTCTGTTTTTTTGGTTCTTACAATTCCGTTAGCATAATAAGACCGACCCCAGAAACCAATTCCAAAGAGCCAACATTACTACAGGCTCGGACATCATAAAATTAACACGTGTTAAGCTCTGACTGGCTTCTCCCATGACTTAACCAAGCAGTTGTCGTATGCACTGGTTTGAAGAAGCCCTGCCCAACACGCAAACCACCTTCCTCGGTTGGAAAAATGATTGATAGGCGGCTAACATTGAGGGTCACTTTCATTTGTTTTCCTTGTCTAGTTTCTCCAAGTCCATGTTCCAAATACTTAGGCTTTTTAAGCACCCACATGATTAAAGTGCATGTTCTGTCACGTAGAAATGGTATCTTCACTATTTTTGTTAATGTTTAATTAAAAATTAATTACTTAAACTAATTATAAAAGTTCTCCTTAAAAATTTGAATTAATTAAGTTGGAGCGAAAAATGGCAGTTTTGACTTGTATTTGATGTCAGCTTCCTAACGCGTCTGGTCTAGAAAGGCAGCAACTGGCTTGCAGCCTCCCGATTCAGACCTAAATTCAAGCCAGCTGACTCTGACCTTTTTCCTTTCATCTACGTATCTCTTTCCTTTTTTCTTCTTTCTCTGTTTTCTCCGTCTTCTATTAAAATTCCTTGAACCTTATTAATTCTCCTTCAACTTTGCCGTTTTTCATCCGTTTGTCACACATTTACTTTCCATGTTAACTTGATCGAAGGTTAATGGTTTGTATTCCAAACTTGCTTCATTTCACTATCTGTTTCATAAGAATTACCGAATGCAATTTGTTTTATTATTATAGTTTTTGATCCGCTAGCTTTTCCAATATTACGATAGTTTCCATCTGATACTGTATTTTTTGGGTTCTTTCAGTTTGTTCTGTGATTCCTCCTAAGATTTTTCTTTCCTTGTTCTCAAAGAAAAGAACTGTTTTGGGAGTGACAGAAGAATCAGTTTTCTTGAGCATAAGACTTTGAGTTTCTTGAAATTTAAAGAGGTATCTGAATTTCTCTCAAACAAAGTCCCTGTTTTAGAAAAATGAAGGGTGAAAACAACAATCCAATCACCTCATTTTCCAAGCTCTTTAATGCACAATTGCACTTCTTCAATGTCCTCTCCTGTTTCCTCCTCTTTGGCTGCGGACTAACTATTGGAGTCGTACTCAGTTTTAATCTCAAAAACTTTTCACTTGATCTACATATCACACAGCTATCTCTGAATGCAAGATCAGCACTAGTGCCTTCGCCGCCGCCACCGCCGCGGTCTCATGTTGGTGTTGGTCGCGTTGGATTAACAGAATTTCTCAAGCCACCAAATGTAATGCATGACATGGATGAGAAAGAGCTTCTGTGGAGGGCCTCAATGGCTCCCCGAATTCCTGAATATCCACTCGATCGAGTTCCTAAGGTGGCTTTCTTGTTCTTGACAAAAGGGCCTGTTTTGTTGGGTCCATTGTGGGAGAAGTTCTTCGAAGGGCATGAAGGGATGTATTCAATCTATGTGCATTCCAATCCATCCTCCAATCTTTCAGAGCCTAAAGATTCTGTGTTTTATGGCAGAAGAATTCCCAGCAAGGTTAGTTTTTCATTTTTCATGTTTCCCTTCATTTTTTATTTGTCAAAAATTCCAATGCCTCCTAATTGGTAGATTTGACGTGGAAATTCAATGCGTCTTTAAACATCGCTTAAGTCTTTCATTAATAATAATAATAATAATAATAATAATAATAATAATAATATAATCATATTGTAGCATAAATAAACAAATACTAAAATTCCTTTCGCGCCGTAATGGATTCCAAGGAATTCACCATTATTTGCACCGGAGATTTTGGCTATAATAATGAAGCTGCCATCCTGGCAAAGCCACATGGAGAAGTTGTATTTCTCTTATTATTTTTTTTTTTAATAAAAAGTTTTGTTGACCTAAACCGAATAAATAAATTTTTCATACCATTACCCCTTTTTTTCAAAATTTTAAAAAAATAATTTTGAATTTTAAATTTAATCTTTTTTAATAATCAAATAATTAAACTTTAGTTATCGTCATTGCTTTTCACTTAATTTAAAAAAAAAATTAATTTAAATAAATAATAAAATTAATCTTAATAAAATTAAAATAGATAAAATAATTATTAATAAAATTAAAATAGATAAAATAATTATTAAAAATCATTGGTCTCCAATTATACCTCCTACCTATTACTGTCCTTTGTGTGAAACTTCACTGCACTGGTAAAATCCAGATAGGTCAAAAAGTATCAATTTTCACTTTATCGTCCGTTTTCAATTCCCGATACTAGAATAGATATAATCCCCAAAAGGCTTTAACCTCTACTCGCTTTGAATCACCATTGGCATCGATCAATTTCTTAGAGCTTTGTTACATTTTCGGTTGTGGGACCCATTTCCATTTGTAATTCAAAAGAAGATCTAGAAGATCCCCTATTAAGAGCATGACAGCCAATTAGCTTCTACTTTTGGCATGCATACATTGCAACAAGCCAAAACTTTCCTTATCCCCATTCCCATTTTAAACTCATGCTCTATTTTTTTCACATCTGCCTCAATCCTCATGTCTATTTCCTGCTGTTACGAGAATTTTTACTAAGCAATTGTTAATTTTGCTAATTAATTTCTCCTACCCGATGATGCAGGAAGTTCAATGGGGAAAAGCAAACATGATTGAAGCCGAGCGCCGTCTTCTAGCCAATGCACTGTTGGATTTCTCGAACCAAAGATTTGTTCTTCTCTCCGAATCATGCATTCCACTCTTCAATTTCTCCACTGTCTACTCTTACCTCATCAACTCTTCCGAGAGTTTCGTGGAGTCCTATGATTTAGATGGCCCCGTCGGCCGTGGGCGATACAACCGGAGAATGAGACCTCACGTCAGGATTGATCAATGGAGAAAGGGAGCCCAATGGTTCGAGATGGACCGAGACTTGGCCATCGAAGTTGTTTCAGACCAAATATATTTTCCAGTGTTCCAAAAGCATTGCAGGGGCTCTTGCTATGCGGATGAACATTACTTGCCAACGTTGGTGAACATGAAGTTTGGGCAGAAGAATTCCAATAGAACTTTGACATGGGTTGATTGGTCCAAAGGCGGGCCCCACCCTGCTAAGTTCTTGAGGACGGATGTGACAATTGAATTTATGGAGAGATTGAGGAGCGGAAGCCAATGTCAGTACAACGGAAATACCACAAATATTTGTCACTTGTTTGCCAGAAAGTTCTCGCCCGATGCTTTGTATAGGTTGTTAAAGTTTGCACCAAAGCTCATGCAATTCCATGAATAATATATAATGTATATTATTTAAAGGAATTGCCATTCTTTATTCATTTTTTGTATACACTTACGGTGAAATTTGCAAATTGCCCTATGAATATAAATCAAACTACAGTTTAATACCGTTTGCACTTTTGATAAATCCATTACTAAAATGGGTTTTGCGTAAAAAATAGCTAGTTTAATATTTTCTTTTTCTTTTTTTTTTCTAAATGTTTTTGTTAAGGTAATTTGTGGTTTGGTGAGATGGCTCTTGAATCTCTCTGCGAGTGAAAGAACACGGTCAAAAGAGGCATTGAAGTTAGTGATTCGAGGCTTGCTCCGAATGCTAACAGCGAGAAAGAGAAAAGAGCCAAGGAAGAAGAAAATGGAGAATGAGAGAGCACAAGAGACTATGGGTTTAGGTTGAGGCAAGAAGAATGTTGGAAGGGTTGATATGGTTATCCTTTTCCCTAGGCTTCTACTTACATACTTGAGATCTTCGTGGGCTTCTCGCCTATGTCTCTTAATATGTCCTTGTCTTCTAGACTTCACGTTGTCTATCTAGCGGCAAGTCACTTTCAGCTTATGATTAGTCTGTTAAGTGCCAAAGTCAACCTTATTAAGTAGTGTCAGTAGTTTAAGAGAGAGTGTCCTAGGTAGGCAGATGGTTGGGATAGAGTTTTCTCTTTGAATTTAAGCATATGTTTAATATATAAAGGGTAACGAAAATTTAATTTTTTTTTTCTTAAATTTCTCATTTTAGATCACTATAATATCAATAATATGAACACATAATGAGAAAATCAAATAATTACCCTTTTCAAGTAGGATTATCTTTTTCAAGTAAATCTCGAAAGCTTCTGTGCCAGATAAGTTGATCACCACCACCAAGCTATCCAGCGTCCAGTCCTAACAGTATCCACACAAATTGAAAAAAATAAATATTCTTAAAAAACACTAAATGCAAAAGAGAGATGTTCTAAGCTGAAAACCCTTTAGGTTAGATCAAGGTAGTGCTTTAAGAGTTTCAACCTTAAACTTAGAATAACATAATTGTTTTCTTCCTTGCTTGTGTGAGGTGCAACAACTCCATGTATGAAGAGAAGAGGAATGTGACATCCTTAGCAAGAAAGTTATATGCATATGCGATAAACGCTTCTTTATATATAAGGAGATGCTGTTAGCCTTAATCCCATTAAAATGATGTGGCCCTTTTTCTAGTCTCACTAGCATTGCATCTCTTGAACCTTAATTATTTTAATTAGGCTCAAAGTTAGAATTAAATCTAATTTAATTCAAAAAATTCATTCTTTATAATTAAGTCCAACTTAATTTCTTATTTTAATTATTTCTTTACAATTCGATTGTGTGTGACCCATTAAGTACCAAAAAAAATTAGCAATATATATGAATTGCATCATAAAACTAATTAGAATCGGATGAATTAAACATCTTTTAATTCATCAATGAATCAAACTCATTTGCATCCACCATCAATTAATTCCAAAAATTCAATGTATAAAGATTGTGACTAGTCGGTAGTAATAGCTGCACAATCTCCAATATGTTAAGAGTCATAGTAGTATGAGAAACCTATGCGTGTACAATTTTTTTCATATAATTCAATCCTTTCATCTCTATATCATGATTAGACGTAGAGGGTAGAGTAGTGTATATTTTATTGGATATGACTCTACTTATTGAACAACTAATTTAAGTTCAGAATCATGGTTTGAGAACATGTTCTCTTGCTGCTTTTGGAGATTAGGTGTCATGGTCGCCAAAATGATACATGATGCCTGTTCATTGTCATCCTTGTGACTTTGATAATTGTTCTAAACATTCTCTCCAACATCCTCAATAGGAGCAAGAGGGACAACACTTTTAAGGACATTGACCATTTTCTCTTGGTTGAGAACAATTTTCAAATTTTTGTAACATTCCAAATAATTTCGACTAGTCAATTTATTAGCATCTAATATGCTCTGCAGGGATAAAAACACACTAACTTGATCATAAAAGAAAGTGAAACATTTTGTCTTTCACAAACTATCTCTAATTACCTAAATTAGACCCTACCAGGTAAAGATGTCTAGTTAGGTTAGCCCTACTATTATTATAACTAGGCTACTATTAGGAGAAGATAATAGACCTCTAGATATTAGGAGCACTCTAAAATGAGAAACTGAAGATTAACAATGGAAGTTTTATCCTTGATCGTGACCTTTCCACTAAGCTTGTAGACTCAAGACTAAGCGCTCCTTTCTAACCATGAGTCAATCCAATCTCAAGCGTACATGGGGTGTGGTTCCCTTATTTGAACTATTTTCAAAAGGTGGGTAGAGAAAGCAAGAAACTCGTTAATAGCAACAAGAGATAACACGTTCTCTCCAAGCAAAGAAGAAAGCATAGCTACACAAAGGCCTATAGATGGGAGTTAGGTGATACGAAACTAGTGCCCACTATAAGTGACATAGATGTTCTATCTGTAAGTGCACGGGTCGTACAAGTAATAATGAGATTTGAGTCCTGGATTATCGTTCCACAGAGATGTTGATTAGCCTAATTAACTACCGATTAATCTTACCCTAAATATATCCTAGCAAATTATGATTTGTTGATGGGTTTGATCTACAAGGCTAAAATTAAAAGTACTGAAAACAATAATAATTATAAACTAAAGAAAATAAAATCGAGCTAAAATTACTTACAGAGCTCCAAGCAATTAAAGAAAATACATATAAACGATAATTAAAACAGTTAAAATTAATTAACGTAATTAAACTAAAATGCAAATATGAAAATAAAGAAACAAAATTAATTAAACTAAAATTAAACAAACTTACAATAAAATGTGCATGTAATTAAACTAATTAATAAAAATGCAAATTAAGCTAACCTAAAGTCTAATAAAATAAAATTCTATTAACCTAAACAAATTCTTAATTCTGCCTAAGAAATTAACTACCTAAAAATTGATCCTAAATTAAATCTAATTCTAACTAATTACTAACAAGAAAACAAAATCTAAAAATTGCATGAAAAATATTTTTGGATTAAATTTAAAATGAAGACTAAATTAAAAATGCATGAAACAAATTTAATCTAAATTAATTCTAAATGTAACTCATAAAATACTAAACTAAAATTAAGTCCTAAAACATATGATATAAAATTAACTATTAACTAAAAAGTAAAACTAAAAATTAAATTAACAAACTAAAACATTAGATTTAACCTACAATTATCATTTAACAACTAACCTAAATTGACAACTAATAAAAACAATCAAAATAATAAAAATGCAATAAGCATTAAATCATAAAAAGGAAATATGGCCAAACATGGCCTTAACCAAATGTCCAACCGAGTGGTCCTGTGCATGTACTGTGCACGTTTCCTCTCCATTTTGCTTTCGGTCTGTCCAGGTAATGTACAGGTGCTCCAGTTGTTGTCCTTTACTGCTGCATCAAGCGCTAGCCACACATTCCCTTTGCTAGACTGCCCACTTGGTTACACGGCCTTTGCAAGCTGCAACCGACCCCAGCCTGTTGTCTTCTGCTTATGTTGTCTGACGAACCTAGTCACTTGCTGCCCTTCTCAACAGACCAACACAGCAGCTGTGCACCATTCCTGTAAACAAAAAAAAAAAAAAAAGAAAAACAGTTATGAGGACAAAAGTAATTAACGGCACCTAAAATTGCAAAGTAATAGCTAAGCTGACTCAAACAAAGCGAGAATGGAACTTCAAGCTAAAGCAAAAAAGTTTAAGGAAGCTAGCAAGTTGCTGTTGAAAAGCGAAAAATTAATGGAACAATGTAACCTGGAAAAATAAACATTTAAAGAACCTTGCATCCTATTGCCTAACATCTATCAGTAGATGATAACCATATAAACAGAATACTAGTCATGTCCGAAACACCAATAATTAATGGAACAATATAGCCTGAAAAAATAAACCAAAATGAACAGTGAATAACACATGAAACAGAGCATAATAGAGGAGATTTCTAGTTCCTATCCACTGCCATGAGGTAGCTTCTGTTTTGCATAATGTAGCATCAATTCTGCCAACTTCAGAACCGGCCTGCACAATTTTCTCTACCCTCAGCACTGTTTCCTCATGCCACTGGACTTTACCCGGCGGCAATAAATGAAAACGTACCAACTGGAAACTTTAAAGGGAATAAAATAAATACATATGCAGGAAACGAAAATGAACAGAGGCTAAGCTGATGAAGACATTGCTGTGTCACCTAGCCTTGAACCGATCAACAATGCTTAAACCCAACCAAACCAGCAAATTTGAATGAATAGTAGAAAATCAAAAGCATGAAACCAACATAATAAGCAACCCGAAAGTAACAACTATAGAAAAATATAGCTTTACATGAAAACCTGAGCATAAAAATAAAGGACTGGAATTTTAACAAAACCAAAAAAGAAGAGAAATAGAAATGGTAACTATTCATTAATGTAAAAATATCAAAGAACTAGAAATGAACAAAAGCTTTTCATGAAAATGAAAATTGACATGAATAGTAACAAAAATGGTGGCTAACGAGAAAATAAAAACTATTCTAAAACTATTTTACCCTAGGCTACCTCTTACTCTACCCTAAAATTACTTTACCCTAAACAACACTACTCCTAAATTCTACACTACTTGACTTTTTTTTCAATTGCCATCATGTTCTATTTATACAGAAACATAGGGGCACAATGATAATTTTTCATCCTAGATGAGTTGGCATTGTTTGGCTACTTGTTTTTATTT
This sequence comes from Firmiana major, assembly GCA_033439115.1. Taxonomy (NCBI): domain Eukaryota; kingdom Viridiplantae; phylum Streptophyta; class Magnoliopsida; order Malvales; family Malvaceae; genus Firmiana; species Firmiana major. The sequence goes on from CM065912.1 coordinate 9,457,799, forward strand.
GATTTGCTGCAGAGTAGATATTTTCATGTCACTTGTCTTTTTTGTTCAATTGGCTGTGCGATGTGGCCCGGCGCGTGTCTTCCAAAAGGTTGGCACGATGTTCGTCGATCTTATTATTTTGGAGCGAATAAAATACGGACACCTGGCATCACGTGTGTCCAGATGATTAGTGACTCGGTCTGCAAATTGGAAGTGGTCCAGTCTCGTTTAGCCCGTTTTCAGCCAAATTTTGATTGAAACGACTGAGTTTCATCCAAATTTATATTATCTGCACATTAAAGAATTTTAATTAAATAAAGGGGATAATTAATAAAATAATATAGGGATTTAAATAATTAATTAAGAAATTAAGAATAAATAATTCTATTAAAAATAAAATTATCACACCCACAAACTTGAGCTTTTGCTCGTCTTCAAGTAAAACAAAATTCATGCAGGAATGACAAGTACCAACATAATAATTTCTCCAATATTATCCTTAAAGAAAAAGTACAGACTATGATATCAAAGACTCACAATTACAGGTCCAACATTCAGAACCATTCAATCATAAGTCCTAATCCAAATTGGACCCCTCGTGTGTGTGAAAAATGTCAAAGCCACTTCACAGTACATTATCCGGGTCAGATTATGCAAACACAGTGAATGCAAAGTCAATGACAAGTGATCATTCCCATAAGTTTGCTTTTCACTTCTCTCTCCACTAATATAGTCACACTTAATCAAAGATCAATAGGACTTCATTAAGCTTGTAATGTAAGGCTGGGGCTAAGGTATGATAAAGTCGATTTAGGTTTAATTACCCCTTAACCTGCACTTCTTTTAGGATCTTAATGTAAGAACTCAAATTATTTCCCCCAAACTTATTTCTTTTGCTAAACATTTTATTTTATTTTTGTATTTTTCATCTTTCTTCTTTTCTTTTTCTTTTTCTTTCATTTTTCTTTTCTTTTTTTTTTCAAACTTTCACTATCACCAGATACCCATATGTACAAAGCTCACAATATATCCCAATGACTTTTCATGCTTTCGGGGTAAGGGAAAGGAACAAAGTATTTAAGCTAAGGAAAATTATGCAGGTGTATTTACAAAGAAAAGCTTATTTGGCCCAGATGGGTGACTAGGGGTAAAATATATACAGGGACGACTAGAAAGGCTCAAACGATCCAAAGATGGCCTAAATCATCTCCCTAATTAAGTGTGATCTAATATTTCACCTCGAGACAAGATCAAACAAATTCTAGAATATGATGCACAAAATTATTTGAACAAATGCAATCCTATGTCCACATAAGCTTTCTCTAAATAATATACATATTCATGACATGACATGTGCATAAGATGAGGAAATCACAATCAGAATTAAGACAAATTCAAGAATTCAACTTCATGCCTTTCCTATAATCATGCTTTTCAGTCAATCAAAGTCAGACTAAATCATGGGGTCATATCATCGGAATATGGGAAAACTACATGCTAAGCACTAAATCATCCCAAAATCAAACAATTTAAGCTCATATTTTAGAAAACATTTTCAATTTTGCCCAAAATTGCTCAAGCGATATCCCCTCTCCCAAACTTAAAGTGCACAGTATCCTCAGTGTGCAGATAATATAAGAATTTAAGTTCAAGAACAGAGTACTCCCCTATCTAATAATGATGACGAACAACCGAAGCTTGATTGAAAACATAATACTAGAAACGAAATCTGTAAAATAAACAAAGAAAGAAACAACGGAAAAGAAAAAGAAAAAGAAAAAGAACTATACAAAAAGTGAAAAGAAAAACACAGCCACTTCAAATGCAACTAAAGAAAACAACACTCAACAATAGGGCGAAGAGTAGGAGGGTCAGCCAAAGTGGTGATAGAATGTTAACAGTTAAATCCTCTTGAGCTATATCTACTTCCCTCCTTCTTTCAGATTTCTTATGCTCAAGCCTTATATCCTCCTCAATCTCCATCTTAAAACACTCTTGAGAGTCATCAGGGAACTTTAAAGGTTTGAAAATATGAAATGTTACCTCCTGATTTAGAACTCTCATAGTTAATTTCCTCTTTTTTACATCAATTAAAGTTTTACCAGTCTCTAGGAAAGGTCTACCTAGTATAATAGGGACTTCCCTGTCTTCCTCCATGTCCAACACAATAAAATCCGCAGGGAAAATAAATTTATCCACTTTTACTAAAACATCCTCAATGACCCCCTTTGGATATTTAATGGATCAATCAGCTAGCTGAAGGGTCACTGTGGTGGGCTTGAAATCCCCTACTCCTAACCTCTGATAAATAGACAAAGGCATCAGATTTATACTAGCTCCTAAATCACACAGGGCTTTACCAAAGAACAGATTTCCTATAGTGCAGGATATGGTAAAACTCCCGGGATCTTTGAGCTTGGGGGTAATTTCCTCTGAATAATTGCACTACATTCCTCATTTAAGGCCACCGTTTCATAATCTTCCAATCTTCTTTTTCTAGAAAGGATATCTTTCAAAAACTTCACATAACTTGGCATTTGCTCTAAAACATCTGCGAAAGGAATGTTGATGTTAAGTTTCTTAAAAATCTCAAGAAATTTGACGAATTGCTGGTCAAGCTTTTTGTTTTGAAACCTCTGAGGAAAAGGTAATGGTGGTCTAACTGGAATGGATAAAGTGGTAACATGTGTAGCATCAAAGAACGAGGAAGGCTGTGAAGAAGAAGAAGAAGAAGGTATAAATGAAGAAACACCTATCTTTGATTCCTTTGCAGCCCGATCTTTAGGTTCCTGCTCTTTCTGAGCTACTTCATTAGAACCTATGAGTTTTTCAACCATGGGCTTTACAGGTCCGGACTTAACTTGTGGATTGACTAACTCTCTGCCACTCCTAAGTGTGATGGATTTCACATGTTCTTTACCCTCCCTTTGCCTAATAGGATTAGTTTCAGTGTTACTAGGAAGGGTTCCTTGAGGACATTGGCTAAGAGCATTCCCTATTTGTCCCACCTGAACCTCTAAATTCTTAATTGAAGCAGCTTGATTTTGCAGGATCGTTGTGAAAATTTTCTTAAGCGAGGGCTTCTTTTCAGCTGCTAGTAAGTGCTGGGGTTGTGGTGGTGGTGGTGGTTGATGGAAGTGAGGTGGATGATGTTGAAATTGAGGTGGTGGATAGGAATGGTTAGATGGGTGATGTGGAAATTGCTGTTATGGTGGTACATGAACCGATGGAGCTTGAAAACCAGGGGGTCCTATAGATATAAAGTTAGAAGATTATCAATGATTTTGGCTCCAGGAACAATTAGGATGGTTCCTCCACCCTGGATTGTAGGTGTTTGAAAATGTGTTGTTCTGTTACATCTGAGAAGGGGCAACATACTGAACCGATTCTAAATTAAGCGGACACCTATCTGCAGAGTGTGTACCACCACACAGATCACAGGATAGAAAAGGACTTTGGACAGAATAAACAGGGTTAGGACTAGTGGAAGGATTATTCTGGGTACTGAGCGACTCTACCTTCTTCGTAAGGTTAGCTATCTGAGAGGTTAAGGTAGACAGCATGTCGAGCTCATAGATACTCGCCGACTTCTTAAGCAGTTGCCTCTTCGAGGACCATAGATTATTGTTAGTTGCTATCTTGTCTAACAATTCGTAAGCTTCCTCCTCTGTTTTTCACATTAAAGCTCCATCAACGATGGTCCTATTTTAGCTTGTAAGTCCGTTGTAGAAAGTCTGGACTTGCAGCCATAAAGGTAGGCCATGATGAGGGCACTTCCTAAGAAGCTACTTATATCGTTCCCATGCTTCGTAAAGAGATTCAGAATCGAATTGGGCAAAGGAAGATATATCATTACGGAGTTTGGCCATTTTAGAGGGAGGAAAAAACTTAGCAAAAAATTGATGGGCTAACTCGTCCCAAGTAGAGATGGATCCTGGAGGTAAGGAGGTTAACCAGTGTCGCGCCCTATCCCTAAGCGAGAAGGGAAATAATCTAAGCCTCAATGTGTCATCCGATAATCCATTGTTCCTGAAGGTGTTACACAAGTCCAGGAATTGCCCAAGGTGAGCATGTGGGTAGTCATAAGGAAGCCCACTGAACTGTAGTGAGGTTTGGATCATCTAAAGGATTAAATGCTTGATTTCAAAATTGTTTGCATGCACAACTGGTGGCCTAATGCCGTATAATAACCTCCAATAGTCCGCATTGCATAATCTCCAACGGTCCTAATTTCCCTATTTTCTGCCATGGTGTTTTGCAGCGGAGCTATTAATTTCCTCGAATCCTTTCGAATTTTCCTAAGTGTTCATTCTATTTCAGGATCTAAAGGAAAGCAATCATAACTCATGGCTCTACGCATGTAAACATAAAAAAGTTCTTAGAATTTTTTTTTCAAGTTTTTAATTTTTCAATTTTTTTTTATAGAAAAATTTAATAACTAGATTGAGACTCTAAATATTTACAATCTAAATATTTACAAGTTATAATTACACCTAAGCATAATTTCACCGATATTAATTAATGGCTAATTAAGACTTCCTCGGCAACGACGCCAAAAATTTGATACGAAACTAGTGCCTAATATAAGTGACCTAGACGTTCTATCCGCAAGTGCACAGGTCATACAAGTAATAATGAGATTTGAGTCCCGGATTATCGTCCCACAGAGAAGTTGATTAGCCTAATTAACTACTGATTAATCTTACCCTAAGTATATCCTAGCAAATTATGATTTGTTGATGGGTTTGATCTACAAGGCTAAAATTAAAAGTACTAAAAACAATAATAATTATAAACTAAAGAAAATAAAACCAAGTTAAAATTACTTACAAAGCTCCAAGCAATTAAAGAAAATACCTACAAAAGATAATTAAAACAGTTAAAATTAATTAATGCAATTAAACTAAAATGCAAATATGAAAATAAAGAAACAAAATTAATTGAACTAAAATTAAACAAACCCACAATAAAATGTGCATGTAATTAAACTAATTAATAAAAATGTAAATTAAGCTAACCTAAAGTCTAATAAAATAAAATTCTATTAACCTAAACAAATTCTTAATTCTGCCTAAGAAATTAACTACCTAAAAATTGATCCTAAATTAAATCTAATTCTAACTAATTACTAACAAGAAAACAAAATCTAAATAATGAATGAAAAATATTTTTGGATTAAATTTAAAATGAAGACTAAATTAAAAATGCATGAAACAAATTTAATTTAAATTAATTCTAAATGCAACTAATAAAATACTAAACTAAAATTAAGTCCTAAAGCAAACGATATAAAATTAACTATTAACTAAAAATTAAAACTAAAAATTAAATTAACAAACTAAAACACTAGATTTAACCTACAATTATCATTTAACAACTGACCTAAATTGACAACTAATAAAAACAATCAAAATAATAAAAATGTAGTAAGCATTAAATCATAAAAAGGAAATGTGGCCAAACATGGTATTAATAAAATGTCCAGCCGAGTGGTCCCGTGCATGTAATGTGCACGTTTCCTCTCCATTTTGCTTTCGGTCTGTTCAGGCAGGTGCTCCAGCTGCTGTCCTTTATTGCTACATCAAGTGCTAGCCGCACATTCCCTTTGTCAGACTGCCCACTTAGTTACACGGCCTTTGCAAGCTGCAACTGACCCCAGTCTGCTGTCTTCTGCTTATGCTGTCTGCCGAACCTAGTCACTTGCTGCCCTTCTCAACAGACCAACACAACAGTTGTGCACCATTCCTGTAAACAAAAAAAGAAAAGAAAAGAAAAGAAAAACAGTTATGAGAACAAGAGTAATTAACGGCACCTAACATTGCAAAGTAATAGCTAAGTTGAATCAAACAAAGCGAGAATAGAACTTAAAGCTAAAGCAGAAAAGTTTAAGGAAGCTAGCAAGTTGCTGTTGAAAAGCGAAAAATTAATGGAACAATGTAACCTGGAAAAATAAACATTTAAAGAACCTTGCATCCTATTGTCTAACATCTATCAGCAGATGATAACCATATGAACATAATACTAGTCAAGTTCGAAACACCAATAATTAATGGAACAATATAGCCTGAAAAAATAAACTAAAATGAACAGTGAATAACACATGAAACAGAGGAAATTTCTAGTTCATATCCACTGCCATGAGGTAGCTTTTGTTCTGCATAGTGTAGCATCAGTTCTGCCAGCTTCAGAACCGGCCTGCACAATTTTCTCTACCCTCTAGCACTGTTTCCTCACGCCACTCGACTTTACCCAGAATCGGCAATAAACGAAAACGCACCAACTGGAAACTGTAAAGGGAATGAAATAAATACATACGTAGGAAACGAAAATGAACAGAGGCTAAGTTGATGAAGACATTGCTGTGTCACCTAGCCTTGAACCTATCAACAATGCTTAAACCCAACCAAACCAACAAATTCGAATGAACAGTAGAAAATCAAAAGCATGAAACCAACATAATAAGCAACCCAAAAGTAACAACTATAGAAAAATATAGCTTTTCATGAAAACCCGAGCATAAAAATAAAGGACTGGAATTTTAACAAAACCAAGAAGAAGAGAAATAGAAATGGTAACTATTCATTAATGTAAAAATATCAAAGAACTAGAAATGAAACAAAAGCTTTTCATGAAAATGAAAATTGACATGAATAGTAATAAAAATGGTGGCTAACGAGAAAATAAAAACTATTCTAAAACTATTTTACCTTAGGCTACCCTTACTCTACCCTAAAATTACTTTACCCTAAACTACACTACTCCTAAATTCTACATTACTTGACTTTTTTTTCAATTGCCATCATGTTCTATTTATACACAAACATAGGGGCACAATGGTAATTTTTTATCCTAGATGAGTTGACATTGTTTGGTCACTTGTCTTTATTTGATTTGCTGCAGAGTAGATATTTTCATATCAGTCGTCTTTTTGTCCAATTGACTGTGCAATATGGCCCGACGTGTGTCTTCTAAAAGGTTGGCACGGTGTCCGTCGATCTTATCGTTTCAGAGCGAATAAAATACGGACACCTGGCATCACGCGTGTCCAGACGACTGGTGAGTCGGTTTGCAAATTAGAAGTGGTCCAGTCTCCTTTAGCCGATTTTCAGCCCAATTTTGACTGAAACAACTGAGTTTCATCTGAATTTATTTTATCTACACATTAAAGAATTTTAATTAAATAAAGGGGATAATTAATAAAATAATATGGAGATTTAAATAATTAATTAAGAAATTAAGCACAAATAATTCTATTAAAAATAGAATTATCATTAGGCTTTTCTATTGGATAGTGCTATAGGAAAAATTAGGAAGGGGAAAGAGGAAAAGTAAATTCAAAATAAGCAGAGGACTTACCGAGGGTCCAAAGCAGTGGGTTGAATGAATGCCACCATGGAATAGCAGCACAAAAGGAAGTTGTCCAAATCTCGTCTCTGGGGATCGTGCTAGGGGAAAAAACATGCCTTTTGGGGCTGGGTTGGCCCCCTTGTTCCAAGTTCTAGTGAAGCTGATCCGTTCTTTCTCATGCTTATATCGATAGTTTTCCTTCAACAACCAATGAGACGATATAGAATCCCCAAAGATTACGCCAATTCAATGACAACGACATTTGATTAGCTAGTTCCACGGTTGGGAAGAGCCGAGATCATGGATTAGATGAGGGAGACTGCTAAAAGCAAGTCTAAGTTTTCACTCGATCTCTTCTGTTGTCTGAGAAGGTCATAAAAGTCGTTGGTCGAAGGTTTAGACCAATCACAAGTTATCACCATTTTGCTTGTTTCTAATTGATGGCTGGCTATTATATGAGTGACAATTGCGATATTACTCACTTTTCGCAAACCTTAATATATAAAAAATAAATAGCATAAGATATTTGAACATATGACAATGAGTTTTAGGCTTTTTAATTTATTAGCTACTCCCACTATTTATTAAAATTAATAGCTCTCTATTAATTTAGGAAATCCCATTAAATGATTTCCTAGTGGCTAAGATACCATTTACTTACTATGACCTTTAGTGACTCAGCAAATCATAATAAATAAATTAGCTAAATAACATAGCTTATCAATTACATCATAAATAACCACAAGATTTATTAGGTTACAACTCCTTGTCTAAATACATCACATGCAATTCGCGTAACCTTGCCTATAACACCATATGATCATGAGTGACTCATCCAAATCATATGTGTTATTAAACATGACCCACCTTTATAGTATGAACATATTCTAGAGAAATAACCTTGAGTGACTAAATAAGTTATAAACTATAGAACTTCAGTTAATGCTATTAAGGTGGAAGACAATTTTATCATGCTTTACGAATGTGGCTTAATATTTATAAGGGTTTTGTTTTATTATTAAAGTCGATCTCATATAAATACATATTAAGCATAATTTCTTCATATCAAATATCAAGTATATATATACATATAAAATAAATCCTAGCATGCATACTACTTGGATGATTATAAAATTTTCTAAACTAGCTTCCTTGAGTCATTAAAATAAAGCTAGATGGTTAAAACCTAGGTTGTTGCATCTTTACAATGCACAAAACTTTTGATTATATCTCTGATGCCAACCTCCTTGGAATTTCATGGTGACTTTGGATCTTCTTCTTCTTCTTTGTCATGACCTCCTTTACCTAAAATTACTACAATTTTTTTTTCGCTTTTCACTTACCATTTTCCCTTCGTGAATATCTTACTACTAACAGTTAGGCTATGATTCGGTATTAGTCACATCATCCTTACTTACCTTACCATTAATTTCTATATCATACATACATGTCAATTTAAACTATCTATTAACTTTAAATACTTTCATCTCATAAGTGATCTCACGTATATTTACATACATTTACATCTCCGATATTACATCCGTTACATTACTGTGCTGTTACATGTTTAGATACAAAATTATACGAATGTGTATACCTTTCGATCGATGGGAATGCAGCGGATACCGGAATACGAGTCCTCAGCCGCTCATTAGCTACTATAAATGTTCTGTAGAGAGGGGGAAATGAAAGGGTGAGTTCACTAGCTCAGTAAGGCAATTAGACAAGCAACCAGATAACTACACTATCTACATATTCATAATGTCATGCCTTAAAGTATTCTTTTTCATTTCACCTCTGAAGCATGAATGTTGGTATAAAACTTATGCAATGTGTATATATTTACTCGTATATACAGAAATCATGCTTTGTTCATAAATACAGGCATTTCATGCAAAACATTGCTTCTTATGTATTTTCATATAATGCCTATAAAACATATCATGCCTTTTCATTTCAATCATATAAAATATGGCATTTCATCATGTAAAAACACATCTATCATGTCTTAACCCATCCCTCGGGTCCACCCTAATTCATAAACATTCATATTTATGTAAAACCATACAATCATTTATCGAGGCTCGACCCATCCCTCGGGTCTATCCTAGTTCGTATAAAACCAAGTGACATAATCAAGTGAGACTGGGCGACTACTGTGATAATATCGAGGACTATTGTGACGCACCGAAAACACGAAAAATGAGCTATATATTTTTTTATCCTTCACTTAAGTTGTATTCCTATCAGTGTCAATTTCTTAATCTTTTGTTAATGTACCGAAATGCAGTTTATAATTGCAACCAGTCGATTTCAATTTCTTTCCTCTACTTATCAATGTCTATTCTCATTCCCACACTTTACATATCCAGAATATACAGTAAGGTTTAAATTGCATTACTACAACTTTAGTTACATTCATATTTCTTATTTTACATCCCAAAACATTATTACAACATTGTCTATGCTTTACAGGAAGTCTGGTAGATAAAGTAAAATATACCTTACTAGTACTGAGGTAGCCTGGAACGGCTGAGTCCGCCTGTCCATGACTATTGTACGGCAGGTAGGGGTGACAATTTACTTAAGATAATCTGTGAGGTAAAAAAAAAGGGTGAACTCTTCAAGCCCAGTAAGACATGCATTTAAAGCAGCCTTAGCATTAAAACATGTAAATGCAAAATATTGTGATATAAACTTTATAAAATATCATGCACGTGAAGATTAACCGAAACATATTTAGTTCGGAAAGACAAGTCAAAGTACTTGTGATATCATAACGGTAGCATGAAATTTATAAATCATGCATTTTATAAATCACGTAGCATGTAAATCATGTAACAAATATCCCGTAGGAAATCATTCACATAGCATATATCACATAGCTCATTTAAAGAGCAAATCAAGTCAGAGTGCATAATATTTAAATCATAAAACTTAGTACTCTTTCTTTCAAATAATACTGATTCTTTTCATAGAGACTAGGCAGCATTTTCATTACGACAAAAGTCGTATTCATGTATGCATTTCACATAGGAAATTTGCATAGATGCTTCACTTATATATAGTACCGATGGCCATGGTAAGGGACTGTAGACTGGATCAGGGTCTTACAAAGCCCCTCACCACTAAACATATATTTCCTTTAACGGATAGTTGCGTAAATATTGCACCGAGTGGTACAAATACCCGACGCAGCTTAACATGCACCACAAGGGACTAAACATACACCAGGTGGTATAAAGCATGTTCCACGACGGTCCAGACCCCACACGACAATTTAAGATAGCTCTCATAGCTTACATATAGCTTCAATCTCAAAACATTTCTTTAAAATCATTTCTCGGGTTTGTTCACCCGTAAAATCGTAGAAAATCATATCTCAGGTCTGTACACCCGTAAATTCATAGAAAATCATATCTCAGGTCTGTACACCCGTAAATTCATAAAAAATCATATCTCGAGTCCGTAGACCTGTAAATTCCTAAAAATCATGATTTCATCATATTTCAGATCCGTTCACCCGTAAACTTGTAGAAATCATATTTTTAATCATATTTCAGGTCCTTTCACCCGTAAACTCGTAGAAATCATATTTTTCATTTTCACATAACAAATTTTATTTAAAACATGTCACAGATATCAAAAGTACATTTTTGAAGAGCTCAAAAAATAGGGCTTTTCTTTCAGTTTTCTCGATTTTTGAGTGCATAGTAACTTTTATGGGTTCGAAATTATTATTTGTAAAAACTAATATACTCAACACATTTTTAAACTAAAGTAAGGTATTTGAATACCAATACTACTTTAAATCACATTCCTTACCTAGTAGATCGTAGGGCAGCGTAAACTTATCTGGTCTCGAGATTGTCTCGATTTACGTGTTGAATTCCCAAACTATCCAAAACGATATCCATTCATCATATATTGATCAATTTCATCTTAAAATACTCAATTTTAATTTATCTTCTTGAAGTTTGACCAATTTTGACTTTTCGGTCAACTTTTTTTATTTTCTCGGTTTTACCGATTTAGTGCCATTTTTGGCAAATTTCGTTATTCTAATTTCTCATTTCATTACTTCATTAATCTTATGACTCATTCAAGTTCATAAATCAAGCTAGTCACTTTGTCAAATTTTCAATTCTTTCATTTTTTTGTTTTACACTGAGTTAAACTATAAATCAGGCTTTCTCGGTATAAATTTAACCGTTAATAACCTTAGATCCATCAAATTTTTCACATAAGCACATCAACACCTTGCTTTCCAGACCTCAAATCATTCTTAGAAGTTAAATCATCCAAGTCCACTTAACTAAAAATCTTTCAACAACACCAAATAACTTATTATATGAACTTCATCATCATCCATCAACTTTATCTCAGGTTTGACCGAGGTTGACCACATTTTTCTTCCTCAAAATTGATCTTCAAATGTAATTTAACATGTACAGAGCTTAGAATCGTAAAAAACTACAATAAAATCCAACTAAAGAACCAAAAACTCCAAGTTCTTCACTTACCAAAAACAAGGTAGATCTGTCCACTTTTTTTCTTTCGAGTTTTTCACCTAGCAAATGAATTTATTTATGCTGAAGTTTTTAAATGTTATATAGGACTGTATGAGGAAGATTTTATCCTTCTTTGCCGACTCCTGAATCTTGTCAGAAGATTGCCAGAAAAATCACGCAATGAGGGGAAAGGGAGGACGCTTGAGGGAATGAAGGGGAGGGGATATCTCTCGGCCTAGAAGTCCTTTGGGGTTGATTTTTATGCCCCCTGAAAGCTCCATAAGTATAATTTCAAACTTAAAAAACTTGGCTCAAATTGATTACCCTAAGGTGTCACGACCCAATTCCATTCTCTTTAATCGAAAATCACTGAAAATTTTTCGCGTTTTACTGTTACCTTACCCGGTCGTGAACTAACTCACCACACACTGTTGGGCTGTGAGTCAATAATAAACACCACATCTCATTCATTCTCAGTTAACTAAAACAATGTCATACATTTTCATTTAATCGTGTACTTATACGAAAACATGTTTTACTGACATCTACATCCCCCATAATTACAACTCAAAAGAATACTGTGCTTTTACATTGTTTAGATACAAAAAGAATCACTGTGTATATACCTCTAAGTGATGGAGATGCAGCGGAGTCCAAAATACCACGCCTCAGTCCTTACTGGACTACTATGCATGCTCTGTAGGGGGGAAAATAGAGAGGGATGAGCAACCACACGCTCAGTAAGGCAATAATGCAAGCATGGTAGATAACTACTCTATCTACATGCTAATAGTGTTATGCATAAATCATTTATAGTAGGAGCATGAGGAAGTAAAACTATGCTATATGAGTATACATATATATCATGTATCAAAATCATGTACATTGGCATATAAAACATGGTAAAAACATCATGTATAAATCATCTCATGTTCGATCTCATTTAAATTCATAAAAAGGGCAATTCATTAAGAAACCTCCTTTTTAAACCCACGTCATAAAACTCTTTCTCAACACATACAATCACATCATATCAATTCACAATCACAACCTCATTCTCATTTCACAAATCAAATCCACGAGGCTCGACCCCTCTTTCGGGTCTACCTTAAACAATCAAAACTCACACTTAAAGATTTAAAATCATGTGGTAGTAAGTAAATCAAGCAAGGAGACAGGTTACTATATCTCAAGTGACTACGTTGGCCAATCGTCACATATCATCCCAAACCACACGGATCCCGGTGTGCGGGGTATCATGCTGGCACGAAGGTGGGTTAGTTCTCCGCCAGACTTTCTCAATCAAGTAACCACCACGCGGTACATCGTATTTCATGTGATATACACGGTACATCGTACTCCGCGGACCCATAACAAGGTTGGGGGTGCCTGCCGTAGGTCTTATCTATCCCATACCAAGTGTAACCTTTATAGTCTTAAGAGCGCGTGGGAGTAACCTCAATACCAGGTCCTAGCCCCTCATGGCCTTGGTCGCCCCTGTTGGGTTCCCTAATTCAGGTCCTAGCCCCTCACCCTCACCCCACTCAAGAGGTCTGTTAGGCCTGTTGGGTTCCCTGAATGGATTATGTCAGGTCCTAGCCCCTCACCCTCACCCCACTTAAGAGGTCTGTCAGGCCTGTTGGGTTCCCTGAGTTAATCCGTATCTCTCACCACGGCCTCATACATACCACAGTGTGAAAACCAGCGTGAGCTACGCTCTAGCGCGAATTCATGCATCAAAACCAATCACTTCGTACGAGCAATGCTCTAGTATGGCATTTATGCATAAAATATGAAGAAACCACGTACGAGCATAGCTCCAGTACCCATATGCATAAGAAAAACCACTCAAATCCAAGTACGAGCGTAAGCTCCAGTATTCAACAACCTGTAATCAATACACAGTCAGAGGCTTCCATCCTTTTTCTTAACGAACAAAATCGATGCTCCTCAAGGTGAAACACTCGGTTTAATAAACCTCTTATCCAACAATTCTTGCAATTGTTTCTTTAGCTCCTCCAATTCCACTGGAGCTATACGATATGGTGGTTTGGATATCGACTCAGTATCAGGTACTAAATCAATATAAAATTTCACCTTCCTATCTGGTGACAATCCTGATATATCATCTGGAAAGACATCGAGAAACTCCCTGACTACTGGAATATCTATCAATTCCGGGTGTGCCTTATCCGTATCAGCCACATATGCGACATACCCTTTAATCACATCTACTAAGCATCTGCAGCCGCCTGATCCAAGGAAAACACTCGACCGTGTCTTACAACTTGCTTCCCCTTCTCTTCAATTGTAGCCCTCCTCTTCGGGGCAGAAGTACCAGTTGTATCATTCTCTGACTCTTTGCCCTTCTGTGGGGCTATCTTAGCCAACTCTGGGCAATCCCTTATCATATGTTACATCTAAAACATGTCTTAGTCGATAAGGGGCATAGCCTATTACCGTGGTATCTACCACATTCTCTACACTGATCGGTAGTCGGTCGGGGTCTTCCAATCACTTACCCCTAGCTGGAGTCGAGACCTGATACATCGGGGGCTTAATCATCCTACCCCGTGACTCATCGACTCTCAATCGTCTAACAAACGGCTTCTTCCCCACTTGGACACTACGGTCCTCTGCTGATCTCTTTTGATCTCTATTCTTATCCTTTACGACTTTACCAAACTCGGGGATATGCATCTCATAGTTTTGCTCACACAACTGAGCTCTACGCATGGCCTCCTGGTAAGTCGTGACGTCAAATGGGGCAAATCTGACTCTGGTGGAAGGTCTCAATCCCTCCATAAACTTGCGGACCTTCCGCATCTCACTGTTCATGGTATCCGGGTCATACCTTCCTAGGGTTATGAATCGAGATTCATACTCGTCTACCGATCTGTTCCCCTGGATCAGACCAATAAATTTCATTTGTAATCTTTGCTGAGCACTGGCTGGGATATACTGCCTCTTAAAGGCATCCAAAAAAATTTTCCAGTCAATTACTTGATATTTAGTTCTCAAGATAGGTCGGGCGAATTTTCACCAATACTCTGCCTCGCCCTTAATCATGAATGTAGCAAAGGCCACTCTCCCAATGGTCAAACATCTGAAAAAGCCATATAGCTTCTCCAACCGGTTGATCCAATCCTCTACTACTACAGGGTTATTGACCCCACTGAACGATGGAGGCTTCAGCTTCTGAAACTGCATCAATCGTCAAACTCACAATCATACCTTGAATCCTCACCAGTCAGTTGTGGAACTACAGGTGATAGTTCAGGGGTCTCAGTAGCACGTGACATAGGTGCAAGCTGTGTAAGCGCAGGTGTCTCAAGAGCAGCTGTCGACTCAGTAGGAGTTATCTGAGCAGCCGAACCTTGCCTACTCTCTAACCTAGCCATAGCCTGAGTGAACAACTCCATAAATGTGTTCCAACTCCGCTCTAATCTCGTAACACGAGCATCAGTAGTCTCAGTGGACCTGATGGGACAATCACGTAAAGATTCACAAGGCCTCTCGGACCTATCACTGCGTCTCTTGGACCTACCTCTATGGCCCCGAGAACGCGAACTCTCTCTTCTGCTGCGATGTCTATCAGACATCTCGATCGTCCCGCATACACAGTCAATTTCTCAGTTTAACCACAGCTCAGTACACACAATTGTATATAATAATGTACAATGACATGATGATGTATACTTTTTAACTACTGACACTGACTCACATCAGACCAACACTGTTCTGATACCACTTCTGTCGCAACACAATTTCTCAAAAATCACTACAAATTTTTCGCGAACATACCACACTTCATTTGTTGGGCTATGAGTCAATACCCATCACTCAATTTCATATATTATATATATGCATAATAGGGAATGCTTTCGTCCCAAGCACCAACATCGCGGAAGCTCATAAAGTTACTATTTCATAATTAGAAACTCGTTTACATTGCCTTACATATACATCCCCCATATAACGTGACTACATCACTGTACACTATTATTCAGATACAAAAAGTACAATTTCATATATTATATACATCAGTGTTGCTGGATAGCTGTGTGTAAAAATCGCAGGACGGACGCAGATTATACACTCTACTAAAATGCTCTGTAGAGGGGGAAAATAAAAGGATGAGCACTACACGCTCAGTAAGCAATATATGAAAGCAGATAGATAACCACACTATTTACGATACTCATAATGCATGTTTTATCATCTCGTAAAATAAATGCATTTACTTTTCAAAACACTTACATTAATATATGAAAGCAGGTAGATAACCATACTATCTACGATGCTCATAATGCATGGTTTATGCCGAAAAACCCATGGCATTCACAAAATCATTATAGTAAAACACATAGCAATTTACTGCCAAAAATCGAACATCAAAACTCATTCAGAGTAAAATATTTATGTGTTCAGTATGGAAACTCACATTTAAATCATATTCTCATTTCAAATGGTTTCATCACAGAAATCAAATCACAATTAGTTTCATCACCAAAACCAATAAAACATGTGAGACTAGGCAGGGATCCACACAAATCCAAGGGACAATTGGCCAAAGTCTGAGACCCACAAGCTATCACGGATCAGGTGTGTCAAGGTGTCTCTGAGTCCGATGAGGGGATTAGTTTATCAATCGGCTCCTATCTAAGGACTATCACAAATCAGAGCAATGACACAACATGCCCGAGTCCAAAGACGCAATCCTCACATCACATAGTTGCACGGTACAGTGTACTCCATGTTGTCTACACGGTACGATGTACTCCGTGAACAACAGTACATTACCACATAGTTGTAGGTGCCTGAGCCACAAGCTCACTACCCCAACCCAAATAAATTATCAACCATAGCCTGTCATCTCAAATCTAGTGCGAGCAAGTCAGTGTGACACACAGTCCGACACGAGGGCTCCAACACAATTTCAATCACAAATCACAACAGAATCCAGTGCGAGCAGTGCTCCAGCATGGTCTGTTCATATGCCATACCAAAATCAAGTGCGAGCGGATCTGGATAAATCCACAGATTTTATCATAGCTCTAGCATGATTTCACCACATAAAATAGACAGTTGGCTCTATTTCCCACCACAGTGGTACTCAAAATCGAGTGTGATATGCAAAACGGTGCAAAACAGAGTGAGAAGGTAACATCCCATCAAATTACTCATCAATCAAATCACACTTTAGAAAAACGTGTAATTTAATGCATACATTCAAATCATATGCCCGTCTATCATTTCAGCTTCACAAAATCTCTTTTTCACAGAGAAAACATGGATTTCATGCATTTTATGCATTTTCAAAATTCTTGAGTGTAAAGGTATTTTCATAATTTTTTCATATTTGGGTACTATCCAAAAATTTCATATCCATACTCTATACGGAATTTAAGTGAATGTAAACAACGATGAAAATACATACAGGTATCTCTAAGAGCTCGCATAGATCCCTTACCTGGAATCCAGTCGAATGCACTTTTTCACCTTTTTTCACTTTCCGTAAATCAGTCTATCCTGCTCCAACTATGTCTCCGGGAGCTGCAGATAGTTATCAATCACATTAATTAAGTCGAATAACTTATTTATCCTTTTCTATGCAGTCTATTTCATCAAATGAGCCAAATTGCTCTTATTGGGCCTTGTTGCCTCTTATTGGGCCCAACTTTATTTTAAGCTCATTTCGACTTTACTATTTATTCTGTCACGGCCCATTGGGCTCCTTAGGCCAATTAACAATTATTGGGTTATCCGTAGAGCCCATTAACACTAGCATCACGTCATCTTAAGTCTTTTCTAACATAAAGCATTTTATATAGAGTTAATCCGTAACTTATGCGATTGATTCCTAACTCTTATAAGTACACAAGTTAGTAAGTAAGATTCACTTACCCGAGTTTCTATGATGACTCAAAATTCGAGGCTCGATCGAATTCACATTTGTCGCCTATTGTCGCGGTACACATTTATATATTTAACCCGAATCAATTTCGATCAAATATAATTTCAAATAAATTTTTTGAAAGTTAAATCGATCAATTTTAACCGCTTATCGGCTTATCCGTAAACCCGAGGCATCACAAAATTTTTTTCCCTCTCCTGGCTGAATCAGTTCGGACCGGTTTAACCCCGTTCACACAGAACCGATCCAAACCTGTTCAGGGTCAATTTCGCCGTTGTCGACGTTTTTAGTCGATTCTCGGGGCGATTCGGCCACCGTTCGACGCGTCTTGGCCTGGGGAGGCTTCGTCTGGCTTGGCTCGGGCTAAATTGGCATTGTTACTAACAAATCCCCCTTCTCCCCCTTTCGATCTCTCCCCCTCCTATCTCTCCATCGCCAGCGATATAGGGCGCGTGATGGCGCTAAGACAATCCCTCGGTGTCGGTCAACTCTTCGCCGATCACCCCTCGCGTCGTCTTCGCCTGTGTTGCCGCCGGTGAAGGAAAACAGGGGAGGATCGGTTTCCTCCCTGTTTTCGCGTAAACCAGTTTCGCGTTTCCTTTTTTTATTTTTTTCATTTTTTTTCATTTTTTGTTTTTTTAAATATATATTATATTATATTTTTAATATAATATAATATATATAAAATAACATATTTCTTATTTTTATATTATTATTATAATAATATAAAAATAAAATATCCCTTATTTATTTATTTTTATTTTATTTTCCCGAAAATATTTTTTCATATTTTCACAATAATTCTCGAGATGAAAAATTTTCGGTTCTATCGCAATAAATTGATATCTTGATCAATTGGACTTGAAATTTAATTATTTCTTCTTCATTGATCAAGATTACCTGAATTCATGTTTATAATATCAACTTTTAAAAGACATGATATCGAATTTTCGGGTCTTATAGAAAGTTATATGGATATGCGGCAAACTCTTCTTTATACATAGGGCTGTAAACGAACCGAACACAAACGAACGATTGGTGTTCATGTTCGTTTGTTTATTTTTTAGTGTTGTTCGTGTTCGTTTGTGTTCGTTAAGGTGTTCGTTCGTGTTCGTTCGTGTTCGTTCGTTTATTTTTTAATACTGTTCGTTTTCGTTCGTGAACATGTTCGCGAACATGTTCGTTTACGTGTTCGCAAACAAGCGTTCGCGAACATGTTCGTTTAAGCGTTCGCGAACATGTTCGTTTACGTGTTCGCGAACAAGCGTTCGCAAACATGTTCGTTTACGTGTTCACGAACACGTTAAATATTAATACAAATTGAAAATTAATATTAAATATTAAAAATCTTACATAAATACTAAATCCTACATAAACAATAATACAATTTAAAATCATCCAATTAAAATTCTTAAATATAACACAACGAAATTTAAGAATTAATACATTAAAAGTTCAAAAATTAATACTAAAAATTTTAAAGTATAAAATAAATAAAATATGCACCAAACACGACTTTAATATTTTAGTATATATTATAATTATATAACATATAACTTATATAATTATATAATATAAGCAATTTTAATACTTTAATAAATTACAAACGAACAACAAATGAACATTAAACGAACAACAAACGAACATAACCGAACGAACAACAAATGACACTTTAAATGAACGAATAATAAACGAACATAAACGAGCTTGTTCGCGAACATAAACGAACGAACCACACCTCTGTTCATGTTCGTTCGTTTAATAAACGAACACAAAAAATGTGTTCGTGTTCGTTTGTTAAGCTTAATAAACGAACATAAACGAACAGTAACCGAACGGTTCACGAACGGTTCACCGAACGTTCTGTTCGTTTACACCCCTATTTATACATGAGGAGATGTCGTTACCCTAATCCTATTAGGAGGATGTGGACCCTTTTTCTAGTCTCACTAGAATTGCACCTCTTGAACCTTAATTACATTAATTTGGCTCAAAATTAAAATTAAATCCGATTAAACTCAATAATTATATTCTTTATAATTAGGTTCAACTTAATTTCTAATTTTAATTATTCTCTTACAACTCTATTGTATATGACCCATTAGGTTACAGAACAAGTTGGTAGTATGTATGAATTACATCCTAGAACTAATTAGGATTGATTGAATTAAACATCATTTAATTTATCAATGGATCAAACTTCTTTGCATCTACTATCAATAAATTCCAAATTGAACAAATTTAATTTATATAGATTGTAACTAACCACTAGCATTAATTGCACAACCCCTAATATATTAAGGAAGAGTTATAGTGGATTGACAAACTTATCTGTGCACAATCTTCTCGTATAATTCAATCATTTCATCTTTCTATCCTGATCAAAGGCTTTAGGATATACTCTTTAATGTTCACTTAGGGTGATGAATCCTATCTTAAGCACACATATATCTTTATGCAATTACCACTATAACCACTTTCATCCCAATTAACAATCTTTTATAGGAATTCGTAGAGAATAGTTAAAATATAGCTAATCACAAAAGATAGTATTATGTTCTCAAATTACTTGAGAAAATATTTCATAGACACTTAAGTGAATATACCAAATGAACTTCTCAATACGGGTCACTTCAGTAAACTTATTTTTTCAAACAAGCACCTACAATGTTAGTCTAAATATATCAGTCTTCAGCTTATGAGATTGGTTGCATACTTACTCAAAGTAAAGACATAGCATTGTACCAGTCTTAATAGCATTTATCAATATCTTTTTTTCTTGACAATGTTTGACTAAGAACTATTTTAGAAACATTATACTTTTATGTAATAGGAATATTATAATTATAACTACATTATAATTCCTTTTGTAAGATATATTTTGTTTCAAGGGCCTTACCGTAAGTAAGTATTAATAGTTTAAACCAATATGCTTTGTAGATAAAAAAAAATAATGCCTATATTAAATAATTGTTTCAAGATAATAAATGTTTAAATATTTGAAACTAAAATTGTTCAGATTGCCTATAGAGCTTACCCTAATACCAACATCTCCCAGTCGACGAATTTGGCTACCAACTCTGTGACTTTGGCCCTAAGTGGGAGATTGCGTTGATAGTCACATAAGCCTTGCCTCTAGCCCAAAGTGAGTATTTTAGGACTAACAATTGCTCTTACTGGATATAACTTGTAGGCACTCCATTGAAAGTTTATACTAATGATAAACATTGTCAAAATTATGAAGTATAGGATACAAAACACATAAATCTTCTCTTTTTGATACTTGAATAGAATAAGTATGTTAGAATATTGGGGTATTAGGAGGAATTTGCAGTTGGTGATCTTGGAGGTGACGCAAAGAAAGGCTTGGGTGGGATGCTAAGGGAATCAATGCTTCCTTCCATCATTTCTACCACTCTACTCATTGGTGGGCGATTTGATGGGTCAGTTTGTATGCACCACAAGCTCACTATTGTCATCCTTCTTACTCTCTCTTGATCATCTTCATCCATGATACCTTGTAATCCCATCTCTTCATCCAACTCAATACGACTATAAATCCAATTTGGAAAATAAATTTCACTTGTACGATCAACGTCCACATTAATATTTTTTCTTCCCCCAACCATCTCTAAAATCATCATTCCATAACTATAGACATCAGACTTGTGTGACACTCTTCCAAAATTCCTTGAAAATACTTCAGGAGCAATATATCCGACAGTTCCTCTCATGCCCGTCATGGATATGACACTTTCTTTTTCGGGACACAATTTTGAAAGGCCGAAATCAGATATCTTTGGACATAATTTATCATCTAGAAGAATATTATGAGGCTTGATGTCAAAATGCAGAATCCGTGTGTTGCAACCACGATGCAAATATTCTAACCCTCTAGCTATGCCAACTGCAATTTGGTACAACGTCTCCCACTTCAATTGACAATCTGCCTTCTCTTGAAATATGAACTTCTCAAGTGACCCATTGGGCACAAACTCATAGATGAGAGCTCTCCGATGACCCTCAAAACAGAAACCCAAAAGACTGACTATGTTAACATGGGAAGTTCTGCTAATGCTGGCTACCTCATTCAAAAATTCTTCCCCATTACCTTTTGATTTATTCAAAATCTTCACTGCTACAAGTCGTCCGTCAAGTAGCTTCCCTTTGTAAACATCCCCATAGCCACCTTTACCTAATTCATCTCGAAATGAGTTGGTCATACTCTTTACATCTGAATATCTATACCTTTTTGGAGTTAGGAATTCATGGCCCTTCAGGAATGCTTCAATTTTCTTATCTCCTTCCGTTTTCATATGCCAAATGAATCTTCTATCCCTGAATGAGAATGTTTTTGTAAAGCAGACGACGAGAATAATCAACACTACCAATCCAGCAATTGAAGAAGCTGCATTCAAAGAGGGGGTATGTTTAAATACTTTGTGTCATCATAATTTTTTAAAAACTTTTCCTTTTAAAATGATAAAAATCGAATATTTAGATATGTACGTAGAAGGAATTTAGTCATTTATCCAAAATTAATGCATGAATCATAATCTTCTATGTAAAAATTAACTAAGCATTAAGTCGAATGTCAACGTGCACATTTTGGTCTTTATAAAATTTTCAAGAAACTGACATTTGTCAAGCGACTTTCCTGCTGCAACTTTTAATCCAAATCATAAGAGTGGAACGTATAATCTAATTACCGATGAAAAAAAAAAAAATACAAAATCAGCTTGAGGACTGTGTACGATACCTGCTGCAACTATTTTAACAGTATTTGACTCATTTCCTGCAACACATGAACAGCAAAAATACAAGTGAATACTCTGTAAAAGAATTGAAATATAGTTATTGGAGAGTCAACGGGTGTATTTTTTTTTGAGAAACTGAAGTATACTTATAGTCTCCAGATTATTTACAGAGTGCAGGACGAATATTTCAGTTCAAAAATTAAAACTTTTCTGTTCATCATCGCATCTCCACTTTGAATAATCTATGAACAAGAAAAAAACGAAGTCTTTTAAATTTCAAAATCGAACCAAATTTCTCTCTTTTCATCTTTATTTGAACTTTTCAATATATATTAAACCCATGATCTATATTTATCAAGCTTTCCCATAGTTATATGCTATTTGATTATATTTTCAGATTTAACAGTTTTTGCTCTTTTTTTTTTTTAGTTTTTATTTTTTATTTTATCTAGACCTTGAAAAGAACATACCAGGCCTACAGTGCCAGGCGTGAGGCATATCCGGGCAAAAGCACTTGAAATGGTAGGTATTATAATCAAATCCACACTTGCCACCACTTGCCTCGCAAATGCTACAGTTGCTGGCTGTCCAATTCAACTCAAACCCTGTATTCAGTATATCTACAACCCCTCTTTCTCCCTCATGAAAACCCACGGGCGCCGCTACCCTATCTTTACAATACTCAAAGGCAATATTCAGCATAGGATCGTTCCCCAATAGTGCCAACGTTGTATTAGTTTCATTTTCAGCATCACAATTAACCTTGAACTGTGAAAGTGGCCGGCTGAATCGCAAGGTTAAGTTGCAATTGAAGAGTAAAAGTATTTCTCCTTGGTTTTTGGGGAGATAAAGCCGGTCTTCCGGAAGGGATATGCGTCGCATTGAACGATTGCAAACCGCATCTCTATCATAAGGAACAGCTTTTGACACGTGAAAAGATTGGCTCTCATAGAAGATACGATGGATGATATAGTCGCCATCAGGCAAGCTAAGAATTAGGTTTGTGTTGTCTCTACAGGAGACGTTGAATCCAGGAAAACCGCATCTGGATTCCTGGATGAAGAATGGGAACTTTACGTTTAGCCTACCACAATATCTGGGATAGCTGCAGATTGTGAAGTTTTCGTCCACGGCTAAAGCTTTTCTTGCCAGGAAGAAGAAAGTGAAGATAAAGCTTAGCACTGGAAAAGAAGTTGGTGCGAGGTTACACAAATGGAATTGATTCATTTGGGGATCTTGATGTTTGGCAGAGAGAGATTGTGGGGAAGTTATGTAAGAGAAAGGGGAGGGTTGTGGTTTGACTTGATTTACTGAGTCTTTGTCCAAATTATACAGTTGATTGCTTCTCTTCCCTTGCCCTGTTTCTGATGTTAATAAAATATACTGATTTTTTTTTTTCTTTTGTACCTTATATTTTATTCATTTTTAATTGTTTAGAATTCTCACATTTCCAATAAATTGCAATAAAAAAGTTGAGTACTTTCAACATTCATAGCAGAATTTTTAAATTTCTGACCCCAAAAAAAAAAAAAAAACCGGTACGTTTACAATCATTTCATTGAATTAATTATTTACTTTATAACCAAGCCACTAAGAATTAGTACGCAAGAATACGGTTCTTAAAAACCATGCTTTGGTTAGCCTCCACATACATAAAACTTGCTAGTATAATTTTATTGTTCATAACTCATTGATACAATTCAGGAGAATATATTAGTCTCTTAATTATCTTATTGCTTTATATTTTATTGTTAGTGTTTGATGAACTAGATTAAGACGTGAATAAAGTTTAGAGTTGAAATTGTATGTGATTATCTCATAGAAAAAAGATTACGAGTAAAGTCAACAGTCATCATTGATTAAAAGGGATTGTGGGGTTCTTTAGGAAACTAGAATTTTTTTTTTTTTAGCATAAAGTCAGAATTATATTATATTACGGGAAATTAAAAGTATAAATTACAGCAGACTTAACAAATCGAGTAGTACAGCTATTACACTTAGTCAAACCGAGTAGTCAGCAATCTAGAAGTAAATGCTAAGCCAAGTGGCAAAGTCATTTGACAAGGTCCAAGAAGGATGTATCTAAGCATCTTAACTGAAACATGAAGGAAACTGACCATTTAACACGTTTCTATTTTGGAGATCATATTTCTAACCTGACTTTTCCAAATGACAATCCAAGTTATTTGTCCAATATTATTAAGGCCTGGCTCATCGCCCTTTTTGTGCGATGAATTCTAGTCGCATATGATCAAATAGCAATATATATAAATATATATATATATATATATATATTTCTTATTATTATTTTATTAAAATATATATTTTTAATGATTATTTTGTTTAATCATATAAGAACTAATTTCATTATATATTCAAATTAACTTTTATTCGGATATCTAAAACTCTTGACTAATTATTCAAAGTTCAAACTTTCGAGGAAACAAATTCTTGACAATTTTCCATTAGCATTAGTCGGTTGCATCCCAGAGTATATTTTTTTTTCCTTAATTAGGAGTTTACGGTAGCAAGCTCAAGATATGGGAACTGATTTTACTTTCAAAATTGCCAAATATCTAATTCTTGTGTCCTAACAATCCATTGTTCTTCCAATACAATTTCGGTTAAAACTTTTGTACAATAACGAATACACAATGTCATAAATAGAGAGGTTGCAGATGAATCAATTTGAGTAAATTTGATTTAGGTTATTTTTGGATTTCAATCATTTTAATTATTTTGAGTTAAAATATTTTTGAATTCAAAATTTTTTAAGTTTGGATAAATTTAAATTTGAGTATTTAAGAGATCAAGCTTTTTTAGATCTAAATAATTTTGAATTCGACTGATTCAAGTCAAATGACCTTTAAATAAATTCAAATAATTTTAAAATTTTATAAACTATTAAACATCATTTATATTATTACAGAATACATAAAATCTTCACAAGATTTGTTGATGTGGACATTTACATACAGTTTCTTCGAAAGACATATAAGCACAGTTTCTTCGAAAGATATATAAGCATGCTGTCGTCCACCTAGGTAATTGAAAAAATCATTAACCAATTCTCCACTTTCCCACCCCACAATACATTGCTCTTGCCTCACATTTTTTCACACATTGCTTTCTCTTCACACTTTTCCATTGCCCCTACGTTATTTAGACATGAATATTTAAATAAATAAAATTAAATTTCAACATAATTTTTATGTATCATATAATTTATTATAAATTAAGTAAACTATTAATAAAACAAGTAAAAATTTCAAATACATTATTTAATTTAATTAATTTTATTTAATTAAGTTTATGTCATCACTTAGGGTATAATGAGAAGAACAAGTCTCGAGCATAAATTCTTTGAGTTAATGTATTCAATAGAAATGTTCAAATGCACCAAAAGCAAATTTATACTTGTTGCATTTAAATGTTCTAATGTAACAAATGTTCAAATTTAGAGCATAAATTTGATTAATCTCTTGAAAAACCAATGTTCAAATCAATTAAATGAATTTAGGCATCATATAAATTATCTTTCTACCCTCAAAATTGGACAACTAATCTTTCGGTTTTGTAATATTTCTCTATCTCTACAACCATTTCTCCCCCTTCCATCCTGTTAGCTAACTACTAACCGAGAAGGGGTTGAATCGGTTATGAGTTTCTTGCAAAGTTAATACTACCTAGATCCATTGCTTCCTACATTAACTACACAATATGCAAGCAAGCAACAATTAAAAACATTAATGCAGTAAATAAAGTAAAAGTGTTGGGAAGAGAGACAGTACACAATCAATTTTATAGAGGTTTGACATCCTTGCCTACATCATCTACTTTAAGACCCTCCCAAGGATTTTTACCGAATTCACTATAGAAGATGGATTACAACTGTTGACTTTGAAATACATCAGGATTTTAATATGACTTCACAAAGAACTTAAGAGGAATATAACTTTAATAAGCACGGAAAAACTAATTGCTAGAATCTTATATACTCATACTTAATATGTGATAAGTCAAATATGCGTGATATCAAAGCTAGAATTTATGTTTGCATATTTGAACAAATATTTATCTGACTTTTTAGGCCAATAATACGTGATTTACTCATGGTAATATCGATACGGCTTGAATGTGTATCGATACAATATGTTTTGAATATTGACAGGACTAATAAGGTATCGTTACCCTATCATGACAATGAAATAGAAGCTTCATGCTTTGTTCTAGTACTAATATAGTTAAGATAGGTATCGATATAATTGTTTCTTATTATGCAAGATTTCTCTTAAAGTTGTCGATACATAGAATGAAGTATCGATATGCTTTAAGTTTGGCAAGTTCTAATAACTGAATTTTTACGTCTGCCAACAATAAGAACATTGGAAAATCAATCTCAATACCTAAAGACTTGAAGAACCTATATAAAAAAGAAACTTGGAGTTGAACAAGAGAGAGTCGAAATTTCATATCAAGAGTTATACTCATATCTAAAGCTTTAGAAAAGAAAAGAGAAGAGAAGAGATAAAGTTTCAATCTCAACATCCATTGTCTCAAAGAAGTTTCCTTCAACGAGCCAAAGAGAGTTATTCAACCTTTGTAAAGGCATTAGAAAATCAAGTTGTTAACCCACTCCTGTATTTGTAAAGGGGAGAGTTTCCTTGAGTGATAAATTTGTAAGTGAAGTTTGGGTCAACTTAGATTTGTTTTTTAAACTAGAAAAAAAAAGTTGTATGGTTTTCTCTTTCAAACAGAAAAAAATTTGTAGAGGTCGCTTCCCTCAAACTGAAAAAGGGAAGGTGTAGGTTTACTCCTTAAGCTTACGAAAAGGGAGTGGTTAAGGTTATCCTTAAGCTTTTGGGAGAAAGGAAAGATGTCTGTTTAAGTCTACAAAAGGGAGAAGTTGTAATCCATTTTTCGATAGTGAATTTGATAGAAATCCTTGAGAAGAACTCAAGATAGATGACATAGGCTGGGAGTCTATCACAACCCTCTTCCCGTGACTTAACTTACTACTAACAGTTGGGTTGTGAGTCAACATCCATATCCACATCTCATCCATTTTATAATTTAAATTCATTTAATGAAATAGAAACTGCACTTATATGTGTATATATATATATATATATATATATATATATATATATATATATATATATATATATATATATATAGATATGCGGAAGCGTTTACATCAGTTTCTATTATACACATCCCTTCGTACAAAAGATAGCTTTATTGTGCACTATTTTACAGGATACCAAATTTTTTCTCATAAATGTATACCTCTGTACTGCTGGAAAACTGAAGAACACGGTAGCAGGAACAACTACAGTAAACTCACTACTGCGCGGATCTGTGGAGAAGGAAATAAGGGGGTGAGCTAATACGCTCAGTAAAGAAAATACGAAAGCAGGTAGATAACATATGCATTCTTTTAAAATAACTTCCATCAATGCAAAATCATTAATTCGCTAGATGGGTATATGCATATTCTTTTCAAATCACACAACAATTTACTCATTTCGACATCACATAGAATCACATAGCATACTCTTTGAAAATGCTTTACCCTTAGCTGTAAGACCCGTATTTCATGTGTAACTTTATGAATTCATAAGTATGGTAATGTACTTGTAATGTGAAGTATAATTGATGTAAAGTCCATAAATTCAATGTACACACTTGTAGTAAGAGTTTGTGATGTACATACAAGTTTCATTGTGTATGAATATAAAGAAATGAGCTTTTATAAATGATGAATGTGATTGGAACTCAAAATGATTAGTGAGGTAAAATGAAATGAAGTTATATTTCCATTTAGTTTGGTATGGGATGCCTTTGGCTATACAATAAATTTACGCAAGTTTTAATGTGTATAAGGTATGGATGGATGTCATTTTCAAGTTTTAAAGGTAGTTGGATGAGAAAATGATCATGGCAGCAAATCAAGAATAATTGGTGTGAGTTACTGCAGAAAACTACAGCAAAAATCTGGAAATATGAATGTCAGATCGATCTCATGGGATGAGAGATCGATCTGGAAGAGCAAAAAATGCTCTTATTTGAGCAATGGAACTAGACAGATCGATCTCCAATGAAGCCATATCGATCTGCTAAACATTCTGTAATGAGAAGATCGATTTTGATGCAAACAGATCGATTTCCTTAGCTCTCGGGTTGGAGCAAATCGATCTCCCCTGGATGCAGATCGATCTCTTTAAGCTACTGCCTGGGACAGATCGATCTCAAGTCCTCGACAGATCGATCTCGTGCATTCAAATTGACGTGAAAATGAGAGATGTAAGAGGAACAGATTGATCTCATGCTTCGATAGATCGATCTCATCAAGCAATTTTTATAAATAGGAGCAGTGAAATCTGCAGATTTTGGGAAACAATCTCACTCCTCCATTTTTCACCCAAAACCTAATTTTCTCTCTCTAAATCATCCCATTTTCAGTGAGATTTTAGCAAAGGCCATTAGATACAAAGTTGTTCCTATCCAAGAGTAGAACAACATAGATTGGAATCAAAGCCCCATTTGTTGGATTAAAAGAGCAATGAACATTTTCATTCGGAGCAAGAAGAGAAACTAGATTTAGTAAGTTTCTAATACTTCAGCCCAAATACATTGTCTATTTGGAGTCGATTTGCATGAGTATTGATGGATAAAAACTACTTAGGATGTGGTAGAACTAGAGTAACCTAGAAAATGGAATGAATCTAGTGTGAGAAAGTGTAATTTTGATGAGTTGGTGGTTTATGGATTATGATAAGTTGTTATTGAAGTAATAAAAATGATTTGTAGTAGTTAAATGAAGCAATATTGTGAGTTTAGAGGATTTATGGAAATAAGTATGTAAGATGTTTGATAAAATGCCTTAGTGAAGAAATTGATGAGATATGAACACTCAGCTTAATATCGATTAATATCGATTTGGTATGAATCATTATGCCTAAAAGAAATCAATAGACTTGAGATTATGAGTAGAACGACAAAGCTAGGCCTTATAAGTATTAATGGAGGCAACAAGTTAAATCGACTATAACGAACACAAGAGTTGTGTTATATAAACTAAATTGGTGCGATATACGATTGTTTGTAGTTCCGGAGAGATCGTTGGAGACGAATCGAACCGCACAAGTACGCAGCCTTAAGGAAGTGGAATCCCGCGATGCGAATTCCAGGTAAGAGAATTTTATAAGTATATAGAGATAGCTGCTCGTACTTTGAATTCGTGGGTGAATATAGGGTGTTTGTGAAATATATGATTGTTTTAAGAAAATGATTGATGATGTATGCGAATAGTTACGAGTATGTATGAGATTGGGTTTTGAAATGATTACTATAAAAAGGGATAGTAAGGCTAATAAATGCATAAATCATGTGTTTGAGATGTTTTCATTTAACACAATACTTGGTTTTGAACAAATAAATAGATAGGCTGACTAGTGTTTGAATGACTTCGTGAAATAGCCCTTGTGAGGTGCTAAACCCAGTTTCGAGATTGTTTTGATTATGTATGAGCCGCCTATCGTATTTATGTGACATAAATCGCGTTGGAGCCTCGCTCGCGCTAGATTTTGATACCTTCATTTGTATGAAACGTGCTGGAGCTTAGCTCGCACCTTGATTTGAAAATTATGATGATGTTTTATAAACCGTACTGGAGCTTCTGCTCGTACGTAGATTTCGAGTGGTTTTCTTATGCATATAATCGTACTGGAGCTATGCTTGTATGTGATTTTTCTCATGTTTTATGCATAAATGTCGTACTAGAGCGTTGCTCGTACGAGATGGTTTAGTTATGATGCATGAGCCGTGCTAGAGTTTTGCTCACATAAGTTTTCACACTGTGGTACGTATGATGCCGTGAAAGTTGGTAAGATCCTCAAGCCTTACATCCTTAAGTTAGATAGGGCGGGGAAGCTCTGTTTGGTGGGGAGGCTCTCTTACGGTAAGATCCTCAAGCCCTACATCCTCAAGCCATAGAGGGCGGGGAGGCTCTGTTCGGTGGGGAGGCTCTCTTAGGGTAAGACCCTCAAGCACAACATCCTCAAGCTAGAGGAGGCGGGGAGGCTCTGTTCTGCAAGGAGGCTCTCTTACATGGGTACGAAAAGCTCTTGGTATGGGATAGGTAAGACCTACGGCTGACACCCCTAACTATGATATAGGTCCGCTGTCACGCCCCGAAAATGCGGAAAATAGGACAAATTTAAAACTTTTTATTTATTAATTCACAATTAAAGGTGCATTCCTGTGCAGTGTCATATGTCATCATAATTATCATTCCTCAGGATCTCATCACTAAAATTTATATATCATATCAAATACATTAATCCACCTCAAGTTAATTAATCCTAATACATCCCATATAATGTTATACATCAAGTGTCTGCAATTACAATAATAGTCTGGGTACATGAAAAGATAAGATATACCTCAAGATACAATATATATGGCCTGGAGCTCGAATCCTCCACTAGCCACTACTCCGTACGTCGCAGGGAGATCCTTTTTCACTTGAAGAACTCTGGGGGGGAAAGGAAAACAGGGTGACCTTCTAAATCGCTCAGTAAAGGGGGTAAGGAACTCATTTCATAAACCAAAATGCACATCATAAAAGGTTTATTTGTATGTGAAACTCATTTGAAAACCATAGCATGAAAGTACTCAAAACGACATTCTCATGTGTCAAATCATGTGAAAACATGAAGTAAAAAGGCTCACTCTAGAGCAATAACAAAGCATGTGAAAATAACGCGTTAAACGCTTTCTCAAATAACGTGATAAAATCACAGTAAAAATAATGCCCGTGGCACAGCCACTAAACACACGTGGCATAGCCACTGATTTAATTTCTCACGTGGCATAGCCACAAAACACACGTGGCAAAGCCACTGATTTAATTTCTCACGTGGCATAGCCACAAAACACACGTGGCAAAGCCACTGATTTAATTTCTCGCGTGGCATAGCCACAGAATAGGGTTTCTCAACGTGGCAACGGCCACCAATGGGGTATAACGTGGCACAGCCACCAATGGGGTATAACGTGGCATAGCCACCAATGGGGTTTCTCAACGTGGCACAGCCACCAATGGGGTATAACGTGGCACAGCCACCAATGGGGTATAACGTGGCACAGCCACCAATGGGGTTTCTCAACGTGGCACAGCCACCAATGGGGTATAACGTGGCACAGCCACCAATAGGGTTTCTCAACGTGGCAACGGCCACCAAGTATACGTGGCATAGCCACAGAATAGGTTATTCTCACGTTACCAGAACGGAGAAGAAATCGGGCTTACATGCTACCAGAGCAATGCCCGGTGTGTACTCACAACTACACACCTAAGTCTTATTACATAAGACTGGTTTGCCTTCACGTAGAACTCATAATGGTTTTTCTCTCATAAAACTCATTTGAAAATCGTTTTGTACTCCACACAAAACGTAATAAAACCGAGTTCCAACCGGCAAAGCACACGCACACATTTCTCAACTCTCAATATTGCCTTAACGTAGAGCCCAGTTATAAACTCATAAAAACATTGGGCTCCAACTGGCTATAAAAATCGTGTGCAATTAAATCTCAACACAAAACCCAACATGCTTGTTTTATAAACCACAATTCATGCTAAAATAGTTTACAATTCACATACACAAATGGTTTAGATTTCCCTTACCTCTTTGCACCTCGTATAGTGCAATCATTTCCCCCGTATCACGGACTAGCCTCGCATTCCACTCTGGAACTCCCGAGCTGTCCAAACGATGTTAAAACATCAACACTCAATTATCTCATAAACCTCAATTCTCAAAATCGAGCATAATTGCTTATAACTCCTCAAATCTCTTTGTTCTCGTAACTCAACCCTAAACTACAACCTCATTCACAATAGCTCAACGTCCTATATTTCTCATGTTAAATCATCTACGCTAATTCACCACATTGTCTATGTTTCCATTTATAGCACAAATTCTCAAAATTACCAAATATCTATATTACTCCAACTACATTGCAATTTCATCAATTCCCTAATCCTTTCTCAACTATTTCAACGCAATGACAACCACCAATAACATCAAAATCATCTCAAATATCAAGATCGAGGTTTAGAAATTACCCAAAGCTTGTGGAGAGCTTATCTCTTGCCTCGATTCGATCCGTCTTTCGATTTCCAAGTATGTTGTTCTCCCTTTGATGAGGAACAACTTTCCTTCTTGCCACAACAGCTGATTCGGCCGAAAATGGGGGATTTGGATGAGTGAGAAAGTTAGGTTTTTGATAAAATGGGGGTTGGAAGAGAGAGAAAGTGAGTTTGCAGGAGAAAAACACGGGTTCCTTATATAGACTGGAGGTAGGAGATCGATCTGCCTCTTGATGAGATCGATCTGCGTTTGAAATTTGAGGACGATCTGGGCAATTTTATGCCTAGGAGATCGATCTGTCGAGGGGTGAGATCGATCTCTTTATGGCTTTATGAGATCGATCTGCTCCTAAGGAGATCGATCTTCTCCCAAACAGAATCATTTGGAGATCGATCTCTTCCTCATGAGATCGATCATTTCTCAAACAGAATCATTTAGAGATCGATCTCTTCCATTGGAGATCGATCTGCTCCTCAAATTCCTCTTTCCTCGTCATTTTTAACTCACCAGATCGATCTCTCCTTCTCCCAGATCGATCTGTCCTCATACTTCATGCTTATTTTACACACTTAACATATAAATCTCCATTTATAATTCCCACAATTCATCTAGTTCAATAATTTACACTTTAAATTATTATTACATCAACAAAATATGTCTGAAATTCTCAGATCTCACATCCGCAGAGTACGATGTACCGTGTATATCACATGGAGTATGATGTACTGCGTGGTGGTTATGTGATGAGAAAGTCTGGTGAAGGATTAACCCACCTTCGTACTAGCATGATACCCTACACTGGATGCGTGTGGTCTGGGATGATTTATGATATAGTTGACCAACATAGTCAGTTGAGATATAGTAACCTCTCTCACATGGTTTTTACGTAGTACCACATGATTTCTATACATGAGTGTTATTGTGATTATCCAGGGTAGACCCGAGGGAGGAGTCGAGCC
This sequence comes from Firmiana major, assembly GCA_033439115.1. Taxonomy (NCBI): domain Eukaryota; kingdom Viridiplantae; phylum Streptophyta; class Magnoliopsida; order Malvales; family Malvaceae; genus Firmiana; species Firmiana major. The sequence continues at coordinate 9,491,429 of CM065912.1, forward strand.
TTGTGGGATTTTGATTGAGAAATGATAATGATGTTTGTGATTGAGAAACGATCGTTATGGGATTTTAACTTGTTTTGAGAAAGAGTCGAACTTTAAAGGATGTTTCTTAATAAATTTCACTTCTTATTATGAGATTTGATAAAGATGAGCATGAGAGGTTTTACATGATGATGATTCCATGTTTTATATGCCTGTTTTCCATGTTTTCTGTACATAATATATGTATATTCATACGACATAGATTTATTTCCTCATGCTCTAACTTTTAATGAATTATGTATAACACTATCAACATGTAGATAGAGTAGTTATCTACCATGCTTGTATTATTGTCTTACTGAGCATGTGGTTGCTCATCCCTCTCGAATTTCCCCTCTACAGAGCGTACATAACGGCCCAGTGAGGACTGAGACGTTTTATTTTGGATATTCTGCTGCTTCCATCACCAAAATGTATACACACATGGATTCTTTTTGTATCTAAACATGTAAAGGCACAGTAGCTATTTTGTATTGTAATATGGGGGATGTAAAAGTTAGAAACGTGTGATGTATAACTTAACTTCCAAATGAATGACACTTCTTTTGATTGATTTGAAAATGAATGATGAGTAATGATTATTATTGACTCACAGCCCACCTGTGTAGTGGTAAGTTTGTTCACGACCGGGTAAGGAAAGGAAAAAATGCGAAACATTGGTTGCGATTTTTCGATTAAAAAGAATAAAATGGGTTGTGACATTAGCAAAATCACTTAGTAAATCAATAAACACAAGACATAGGATAGGATATCATATCACCCAGTATCACACAATAGGGGACATATGTCACCTCACACAGTAGTGACAAAATGTCATATCACACAGAATAAGGACTTATGGCCACAGTCTGGATTCCAGGCAATCACTGATCAGATGTGCGGGAATCTCATGCTTGGGGAGGTGGATTAACAATTCCTTCAGCTCACTAAGAATCTCTAAGATATCATGGCACATCATACTCCATGGCTAATGCTCACGGTACAGCGTGCTCTCGTGGATCCTTTACCACCCATTTCCATTGTCTTAAAATCTCGTGCGAGCAGGTCTGTGCAAGATCACTCAACAATACACGACTGCCGTAGCACAGTATTACTCATCACACAGCAAAATCTTATAAAACCTTGTGCGAGCAACTCAGCGTAAAATAACACAGCATTACCTCAGGCCTCTAGCACGGTTTCGCTTAAAATCACTTTAAGTCAAGGAAGTTACATGCGAGCATAGTCAGAGTACGATCACTTAGCAATACTCGATGGCTCTAACATGATTTTCCAAAATCTAGTGTGAGCTCTCTAGTGTATCACACAGCTCTCAGCTCTAGCACCATTAGCTTTCTAAAAATCCTTTTTAAAATGATGTGCGAGTAAGGTTGGTAAATCTATTGTTATCACATTTGCTCTAGTACAAGTTCACACAAAAATCCAATAGAAGGCTCCAATCAGGTGAAAACGGTGTCCCTGACCAAATTCACTTCGACAAATCAAAAAGTATGAATCAGAGGGCAATTTCCTTCAATCACTCATTACACACTTTCTATATAATAAAACATGCGTTTTGTGTAAAATAGTTAAATCGGGAGCCAATCTACCCTTTTACATTTTCAAAACAACTTATCACCACAAAGATACTGAAAGCATGCATTTAATGCATCTATGTTTTTTCGATCATTTATAGTATATTCTCCATTTTGGTTTTCATACAAATATTTTGATATCTATATACTTTACAGATACTACTTATTCTCATACAGGGATTTATCAAAATACGTATAGCTATCTTTAATAGCTCACATAAATCCCTTACCTCGAATCTTGCTTGAATTACTTTCCTTTGATTTTCACTTCTCGTGATCCGTCTAATCAGCTCCAATTATATCTCTAAGAGCTGCAAGTATTAACTTCTCATGTCAGTATATAGTAATATACTTAATTCTCACTTGCATGAAGTTCAATTCAATGCATTGGGCCATTTTACACCTATTGGGCCTCGTTACGTTTTATTGGACTTTGCTCTCTCTTAAGTCCATTTTGATTATACTATTCATTTTTTGAGAATCTATTAGACTCATCAAGTCTACTGATTCATATTGATTTGGCATTAACCTCGCAATGCCTTAAGTTCGTTAATCTCTTTCACTATGACATTTCCTCATACACCTCATATGCTCATTTTTAATCATTATCTATTCCAACATATGGGTTTCACATAAACATCTTAGAATCATGTATACATGTTTAATAATATCGATTCATGCTTAAATCATCATTATATCCATGCCTACTCAACTTTCTCACACTAAGATCATTCTAGGTTATGGAGGATCAAGCATGTTCATGGATGTTTTAGCCAACAAAACATACACCAATCAACTCATCAAAATGTCTATATTAACATACTTGAAGTTAGTGTATTGAAATCTTACCTAGCTTGACTTTTCCTCTTTTTGCCCAATTTGGAGAAAATCACTTTGCTCTTTCAATCCAGCAACTCAACCTCTAGTTTTCAATTATGTTGTTCTTCTCACCATAAGGAACAAATTTGCTCGAAGTAATCTTTCTCAAATTTGATTGTAAGGTGATGTTTTTTAGAGTGAGAAAGCTAGGTTACTTTGTTTTCAATGGAGGAGAATGAGCTGTTTCGTGGACGAAGAACTCAGCTGTCGAGTTTTATAAAATTGACCTAATGAGATCAATCTTCAAAAGTGAGAGATTGATCTGCCCTTTGCTTGAACTCTTTCAGGATTTGATATGTAAGCTGTGGGATCGATCTGCCTCTTAAGGAAGGAATCGATCTGTTTATGGGTAGGGATCGATCTTGGCTAGGCAGAAGCACGTAGAGATCGATCTGGCTTTGAGAAGAGATCGATCTTTGCTAGGTAGAGGCAATTAGAGATTGATATTCCTTATGGGAAGAGATCGATCTTGTCCAGGCAGAAGCAACTTGAGATCGATCCTTGCTAACCAGAATCCTTCCGAGATCGATCTGCTCTTAATGAGGGATTGATCTCCCTTTTACAGAATGCTTTAGTGTTACATTTCAAGGCAATGAAATCGATCTCCCCTTGCACTAAGATCGATCTCCCCTTGCTCTACAGTATTCAAGCTATAATTTTTCAGAAATTCAAAGGGTGTATTGCTTTCAATTGCCTTAATATTCATTTTTGCATTCTAGTCACACTTATAGCTTTAAAATGTCCATTTCTTATGATTCATATATAATGTAACTTGTCTGTACATTACAAAATCATAAAGAATACATATAAATTTATGGGCCTTACATTCCTCCCCTCCTTCAAGAAATTTAGTCCTCCAAATTAGAACCAAGTTATTCCTCAAAACGTCGGGGTACTTTTCGGCATCAGGCTCTCTAACTCCCAAGTAGCCACTTCTGAATTGTGGTGCTGCCAGAGAACCTTAACAAGCGAATTTGTCTTATTCCTTAACACATTTTCTTTCTTATCCAGTATCCGAATCGGTCTCTCTACATATTACAGATCATCCTTGAGCTCCTATGGTTCATACCGAATTACATGGGTCGGATCAGGATGGTACTGCTGAAGCATCGATACATGGAAGATGTTGTGAATGCCTGCTAGCTCTGGTGGCAATGCTAGCCTGTAGGCTTTATCTCCTACTCGCTCCAATATCTCAAATGGCCTGATATATCAGGGGCTCAACTTATCCTTCTTACCGAACCTCATAATCCCTTTTGAGGGAGAAACTCTCAAGAATACTAAGTCACCCATAGTGAACTCTAGTGGCCTCTATCTCATGTTAGCATAACTTTTCTGCCTGCTGTGAGCTATTCTTAATCTCTCACATATCAATTGAACATCCTCAGAGGCTTGTTTTACTAAGTCGGGAGCAAAAATTTTTCCATCACCCACTTCTTCCGAACCATTAGGGGAATGACACCTTTTACCATACAATGCCTCATATGGTGCCATCTCGATACTTGAGTGATAACTATTGTTGTAAGCAAATTCAACTAATGGTAGGTGATCATCCCAAGAGCCTTTAAAATCCATAACACTCGCTCTCAACACATCCTCTAACGTCTGGATGGTTATCTTTGACTGACCATCGGTTTGAGGATGGAAAGCAGTACTGAAACTTAACTAGGTTCCCATAGCTTCCTGAAAGTGTTCTCAGAAGTGGGAAGTGAAGCGAGAATCCCTATCCAATACGATGTTCACTGGAACACCATGTAGCCTCACAATCTCTCATACGTACAACTCTACCAAAGTACTCAGAATATTTATGGATTTCACGGTTAGAAAGTGGGCAGATTTTGTCAATCTGTCTACCACTACCCAGATAGCATCATGGTTCCTCTTAGTCCTTGGTAATCCCATGATGAAATCCATGGTGACATGCTCTCATTTCCAAGTTAGTATAGGTAGAAGCTACAATAATCCTGCAAGCTTTTGATGCTCTACCTTCATTTGCTGACATACTAGACATTTCGCCACAAACTCTACGATATCTCTTTTCATCCCTGACCACTAATACACTCTCCGGAGATTTTGATACATCTTGTTACTCCCCGGATGTAATGTATATCTCGATGAATGAGCTTCTGCTAAAATCACTTTCTTTAACTCGGGTCATCAGAAACGCAAATCTTGCCTCTAAACCTCAGTAGGCCATCATTACTCACTAAGAAATCGGCCACATCACCCCTCTGAATCAGACTTGCACGATCATCACACAACGGATCGGCATGCTGAGCTTATCGTATCTAGTCAATCAAATCCGATTCCACTCGCAGGCTAGCTATCACACCATCACTGTCAACATTAAGAGGGTCTATATCTAGACTGAGGTGAGTAAACTGCTCGAGCAGCTCATGTTCCCTAACCATCATGTATGATACCACTCCGACGCTCTTTCTACTCAGGGTATGAGCCACAATATTAACCTTTCTCGAATGGTACAATATCTTGCAATCATAATCCTTTAGAAGCTCTATCCATCGTCTCTTCCTCATAGTTAACTCTTTTTTGTGAAAACAGATATCTGAGGCTCTTATGATCTGTAAACACCTGAAATTTCTCACCTTATAAGTAGTGGTGCCAAATCTTTAATGCAAATACCACGACTGCCAACTCTAAATCATGGGTCAGGAAGTTCCTCTCATGGTCCTTAAGCTGCCTGGATCCATAGACGGCTACATTCCCTTTCTGCATCAACACACAACCCAGTCCCTGTCCCGAGGCATCTGTATACACTGAGTAACCTCCTGAGCTAGTGGCTATGGTGAGACTAGGTGCAGTGGTCAGTCTACGTTTCAACTCGCAGAAACTACTTTCACACTTATCATCCCACTCATATACCACATTCTTTCGAGTGAGACGTGTCAACAGAGCAGCCAGCTTAGAGAATCCCTCGACAAACCGTCGATAATAACCTGCTAAACCCAAAAAACTGCGAATCTTTGTAATCGTCTTGGGTATCTCCCAATGTATCACAGCCTCTATCATGGATGGATCCATTGATACACCGTCTCTCGAGACTACATGACCCAAAAACGATATCTCACTTAGCCATAAATCACACTTATTGAGTTTAACATACAACTCCTGATCTCGGAGGGTCTGTAACACTGTTCTTAAGTGCTGCTCATGCTCTTTCTTGGACTTCGAGTATACCAGTATGTCATCTATAAAGACAATCATGAAGTTGTCTAGGTATGACTTAAATACATTATTCATTAAAGCCATGAATGCTGCGGGAGCATTCATCAACTTAAATGGCATAACCAAAAACTCATAATGGCCATAACGAGTACGGAATGCTGTCTTGGGCACATCTCCACTCCGAATCCTCAGCTGATGATACTCAGACCTTAGATCAATCTTAAAAAAGATCTGTGCTCCCTGCAACTGATCCAATAGATCATCAATCCGTGGAAAGGGATATTTTTTCTTGATGGTAGCCTTATTCAACAATAGATAATCTATACACAGTCGGAGACTCTCATCTTTCTTCTTCACAAACATAACCGGTGCTCCCCAAGGTGATACACTCGGTCTGATAAACCCCTTATTCAATAACTCTTGCAATTGCTTCTTTAGCTCCTCCAATTCCACTAGAGCCATTCTATACGGTGGTTTGGATATCGATTCAGTACCAGGCACCAAATCAATACAGAACTCCATCTCTCTGTCTGGTGGCAACCCTGGTAATTCATCCGAAAAGATATCAGGGAGTTCTCTAACCACTGGAATGTCAACTAAATCTGAGTGCGCCTTATCCAAATCAACCACATATGCGATAAAACCTTCAACATATTATGATTACATTTATTACCATCCTTGGAAATAATTTACTACTTCTCTCATTACTTTTCGAATCTTACAACATACTTTTTAGGGATGAAAAACATTACTGTCTTAGCATAACAGTCTAAAACAGCATAGTTTGCAGCAAACCAATTCATTCTTAGTATTACATCAAAATCCTTCATATTTAATAGAATGAGATCGGTCGAAATATCTTTTTCCCCTATTTTTATCTTATAACTATTACATATATACTCGGTCATTACATTATTTCTCACCGGAATGCTTATAAGCAATATCCTACCTAAAAGTACAGGTTTTACATGTTCAAATAATTTACATGAATATGAAGGCCATATAAATGAATGTGTGGCACTAGGATCAATTAATGCTAATGCTTCAAAATCAAAGACTAGGATGGTACCTTTAATCACATCCGTGGAAGCTTCTGCAGATGCCTGGTCCAATGCAAACACTCACCCTCGACCAATAGCTTGCTTCCCTTTCTCTTCAGCTGTGGCCTTCCTCTTAGGAGTAGGTGCCTCAACTGAAGCCTTCTCTGGCTCTTTGCCCTTCTATGGGATTGTATCCACCAACTTTGGGCATTCACGAGCTATGTGCCCTAGTTTACCACACCTATAACATGACCTCATCATCAAATGGCATGGCCTACTCCCGTGATATCTACCACACATCCTGCACTACTCAGTGATAGCTCGAGGTCCGCCAATAACTATACCCCTCGATGCTGGAGGTAAAGCTGGATAAGCTGGAGGCTTCGCAGGCCTCTCTCGTACCTCTTCAATCTTTGACCCTTTACCAAATAACCTTTGGCCCTTTCTGAATCCTCTATCATCAACTAACCTCTTTTGGTCTCTATCTCTGCCCTTACCACTCTTACTTAATTTCGAGGCATGCAACTCATAATCCTGCTCACATAGTTGAGCTCAGCGTACTGCCTCGTCATAGGTGGTGATGTCAAATGGAGCCAACCGAGCTCTGATCGAAGGTCTCAACCCCTCAATAAACTTTTGAACCTTCTTGTCCTAACTGCTCATGGTAACTGTATCATACCTACCCAGGGATGTGAATTCGGACTCATACTCATCAATTACATGGTTCCCCTAAGTCAATGTCATAAACTTCATCTGCATCTTCCTCTGAGCAGTGGCTGGAATGTACTGCCTCCTAAAGGTATCCAAAAATATGATCGAAGTCACAATCGGGAGTCGTGCACTCAGAATCGGCTGTGTGGCCATCCACCAATGCTCGGCCTCACCCTCTAATACAGAAGCTGCAAAAGTGACCTTGTCTGTGGTAGAGCAATGGAAAATCTGTAAAGCTTCTCCATACTACTAATCCAATGCTCCGTTAACATTGGGTCCTTCACCCCACTAAATGAAGGAGGTCCAAACTTTCTGAACTATCTCAATCTGCCCAGATCACAATCTCAAACTCCTTCACCACCAATTTGTTGTGGAGCTATAGGATCTTGAATTGGTGGAGGAATATCCTGAACTGGGGTTGCAAGAATCTCTACCTCTGCAGCCTGAGGTCTTACTGTAGGCTGTGCAGGGTCATGTCTCTCAAGTGCAGCAGCCTAACCCGTAGGGTTCTCTTGTCTACCCTCAAATCTGGCCATTGCCTATGTAAACATCTCCATGATAGTGTCTACACTGCGTTGTAATTGCGCTATACATGCCTCAGCGGCATCACTAAGACCAGTTGGATCTATACTAAAACTAGACCCACTATGCCTCTCGGGCTCATCTCTATGCCCTTGAGAGCGCGAACTCTCTCCTTTACGTGTGCGTCGTCTATCCGACATCCTGCATACTCAATAACAAGTTTCTCAATCACATGTTTAGCTTGGTATACACAATTGTATCCAAATAATGCACAGTACTTTAGGGATGTATAATTTCCTAAGCATGGATACTAACTCACATCAGACCAACTCTGCTCTGATACCACCTCTGTCATGACCCCCTTCCCGTGACTTAACTTACTACCAACAGTTGGGCTGTGAGTCAACATTCATATCCACATTTTATCCATTTTATAATTTAAATTCATTTAATGAAATAGAAACTGTACTTATAGATATATGTGCGAAAGCGTTTACATCAGTTTCTATTATATACATCCATTTGTACAAAAGATAGCTTTACTGTGCACTATGTTACAGTATACAAAATTTTTTCTCATAAATGTATACCTCTGTACTTCTCAACATTTATTAATTCAGAAGCATTAATATTAAATGAAATTAATGATAAGAGTGGAACGTATATTCTGATTACCGATGAAAAAAGTACAAATCAGCTTGATGACTTTTTTGTGGAAAAATGAACTTTCATTAAAATAAAACACCTCTAAGAAGGTTTATAGAAAAAGAGCCTCTGAGGAGGTTAACATCTAACTCTCCTTTGAAAGGAAATACCCATACAATTAGCCACAATGTAAGGTCTAAGACAATTGGGAGGTTCTTCAAATAGCGTAATAATAAAGCTAGAGTCAATTTCCAACTTCACCAAACAGTTCGCACATTCGTTAGCTTCTCTAACCTCTTCCAGCTTTTGAAGCAACGACCTATAATCATCAATAACACTATTAAGTGTGTTGTAGTGAAACTCCATTATGAACATACTTGATAACGAGTTGAGATTCTGCCTCAATCCACAGCTTCTAGTAGCTTCGGTTCACAGCAATTTGAAGACCATCATGAAGCACCCACAATTCAGCATTAACACTAGTTGTGAAGCCTAGGTTTCTATGAAAGCCACAAATCTAAGCATCATTACTATCTCTAAAAATACCTCTTACACCTACTATCATCGGGTTCCCTCTAGTTGAACTATCTATGTTAAGCTTGATAAAATCTGTAGGAAGGCATTTCTAATTAATCTCAATATGTAGTGTTGATAATACTACATCCCTTCGTCCCTTAGATAGCCTAGAAATCCTTTACTGCCCTATGTAGCTTATGTTTCCAACTAGCGCTTGACTCTGATGTGGCTCTAAATATCAAGTTATTTCGGTTAACCTAAATCAACCATAGGGCCATGGGAAAGATGACCTTCTAATGGATCGTTTGAATGTTAAAGTTAGCTTCAGTCTTCATGTTAAATGATAACCATTCATCTATTCCCAAACTAAAGGTTGAGTGAATGATATTAAGGACACCCAGGGTCTTATAAAGCTCATTGACCTCCTTGCAATCTCATAAACATCTTATGATTGTTTCCTCTTTAGTATTACATCTTAGACATAAGGGAGAAATTTAAAGGCCCTTTCTCGCAAGCACACCGCGTGTTCTAATTGCTTGATGCATGCATTCCCTCATGAACTGTTGTACTTTAAGGAACGTTAGCACCTTCCATAAGGCTTTCCATTTATGGTTAGTAATCGTTGTAAAATTCTTTGCATTTTTATAAGTTAACCCAATGAAAATTCTCCATTGGTGGAATATTTCTAGGAGATGGTGTCATCTTTGTAATTTTCTCCCTTGAATTGCAATAGCTGTGATTTTGGAAGTAATGAAATATGGGATACCAGCTGTACTTCTACTAAAATCTCATTCCTTATTCTCAGTTAAGACTTTTTAACTGTAAGTCTCTCATCTTGAGGGAGCTAGGGTCCGTATAAAATCTTTATCAAAGGTCTTAGTCCTGTTGAGTGATCATTCCAAAACTATGTTTGGTGTTCTGATTTCACATCAAAATGAAGCCTTCTTTCCAGAATCGAAGTTCTCTTTTGAAAACCAGACTTGACTTGAGATCATGGTTTCTTCTTAAAGAACCCGTCCTTTAAATATATAGTTTTAAGAATATTAGCCCACAAACTGTCCTTGTTAGTTAACAGCCTTTATCCAAGTTTGGCCATACTTTGAGATATTTCATATCTCTAATGCTGAGACCTCCCTCCTCTTTGGGTAAAGTGATGATTTCCCAATTCACAAGATAAGTTTCTTGTGATCTTTTATAGACCCCCATAAGAAATTTCGACTGATCTTGTTAATCTCATCATAGATGCTAGTAGACTAGTGAATACCCTGCATATAATACCTAGGTACAACTGCTATGGCCGACTTGATTAGTGTGGCTTGACCAACCTTCAAAAGAAGAGAAGATTTCCAACTAGCAAGTTTATGTTTGATTTTATCCATGATAAACTAGTAGTTCGAGGTTTCTCCTTTATTGTGGAGAGGGAAGCTTAGATATTTCCCTAAGTTTTCTCAATAAGCAATGTTAAGATGCCTGTTAAGAATGTCTTTTTTATGTTCTTTAACATTATCAGAAAATATAAGGGAGGATTTGGCAAAATTAATGGTTTGCCTCGAAATAAGGGAAAACTCTTTAAGAACCTTTATCATTGCACCACAAAAGGTGTTTTTGGCCTTACCCGTCATTAATAAAAAATAAGCGAGAAAGTTTGGGACCTCCTCTAGAGAGTTTGATGGGTTCCCAAGAGAGATCTCTGCAAGGCTCCATAATCTTTATTGAAAGATATTTCATGCATAAGATAAAAATATAAGACGATAAAAGATCTCCTTACTTTATTCCTCTTGAGGGTTGGAAATCTTTACTCTATTCACCATTTATTAGGATCATCATGGAGACTTAGGAAATAGAAACATGCTTGGCTTGATCAACTATGGGGAAACTTAAAAAAAATAATAGCATTATGGATAAAACTCCACTCTAGTTTGTCATAGGCTTTCTCAAGATATCTTTGTCGACATAAATCTTATCTTGCCTTTTTTTCCTTTTGAAAGAGTGAATGACCTTACGAATTATGATAACATTGTCTTGGGCCTTCCTTCCCACAATAAAGCTAGCTTGTAGAGTATGAATGATGCGAGGGAGGACTGGTCTGATTTTGTTTACCAAAACTTTGGATATGAATTTATAGATGGTGTTACTGAGCCCAATCGGACAATACTAAGAGATAGGCTCAAGGTTGTGCACTTTCAAGATTAAACACAACAACCATTTGTTAATGCTCTTCGTTATCTCATAAAATTGAAAAATTGAAAAAACCCTCGACGAATTTGAAAATCGAATGACAACAATATTCCAAGATTTTTGGAAGAAGATTGGATGAGATCATTTGATCTAGGGGCCTTAAGAGGTTTCATGCTTGATATAGCTTTGAACACCTCTACCATAGCTAGCGGCTTTGTGAAAAGGCTTTTTTCCTCCTCATTAAGGGGATTACCAATATGCCTGAAAGAGAATGTGTAGCCATGCTAAACTCTAGTGATGATTTAAAAAATTTGATAAAGTGCTCAGGTATAACATTTTTAATCTCATTCTTACTATGCATCCACTTACCTACTGTGCCTTTAATAGCCAAAATCTTGTTCTTTTTTCTATGTTGGAGTGTGCTCATGTGATAGTATTAGGTATTACAGTCCCAATTGCAAATCCAGTCCACCCTTGACTTGAGCGCCCAAAGCTCTTCCTCAAGTCTAAGAATATGCTGGTAATTTTTCTGTAAGTTTTTTTCAAGTTCGTGAAGCCAAAGGTTGCTGGAATAATCAAGAGCCCTCTAGATTCCATCGAGTCTTGTTCGAACCCTTTTTCTGTTGAATAACATTTCCAAAAGTGCTTTTGTTCTATTCTTTAATGTTCTTCTCTGAAATCTTGAATGGTTTCAACAACATGGTTATTGGCTTAATTCCAAGAAGTCTTCATCATATTTGTAAACTCTAGATGCGAAAACCAAATGGTCTCAAATCGAAAAGGTTTTCGACCGAACCGTTGAAAATTTGGTTTGGTATCTAAAAGTGTGGGACTATGATTGGAGTAAATCCTTGTAAGGTGGATTGGAAAGTTATTTTTTCCAAGTGTAATTATCCTACCCTTTATCAAGTCTTTCTCTTATATTTTGCCTCGAGTGACTCTTTCATGTCTAAGTAAATTGCTGTCCTGCATATCCCAAGTCTAGCATCCTACACGAATCAATACATTCTTCAAACATTCGAGCCTTCTATTGGGAGATAAGCCCACCACCAAACTTCTTCTCATCACTAATTAAATCATTAAAATATCCTAGCATAATTCGTAGTCTCAAGAGAGAAAAAGCAAATTCTCTTAATTCTTCCCATAATCTTTTCTTAATGGCATGCTAGGGACGGGCATAACTTGCTAACAGAATCCAATGAGAAGAAACAGTATAAACATTAGCAGGGATGACTTGACTAGAGGAATGGAGGTGTTAACCGTGACCTCCGATGGATGACGTAACAACCACATAACCCCCGAAAAACCATTGGCAACTCTAAAATTCTTTTCGAAGCCAAGTGAGTTACAGATCTCTTATTCTTTAAAACCCACAATCTTAGTTTCAACCAGTATAACTAAACTAGGCTTGTTAATTCACACAAGCTCCATGAAATATCTTTCAAAATTGAGGTTTTTGACACCCTTCACATTCCAAAATAAGCTTCTTATAAGAAAATTTCAAGGGTTGTCTGGTTTAGGAGCCAACTGGCTAGCTCTAGGTTATCCATAACCTCCCTCGTCGATGTCTTGCATAACACATTCAGAGTAAGTTGATACTGTGGAATGCACATTAGTTCCTTCATGCTCATACTGAGATTCTGGTATGTCTAGAGTATCAAGCTCAATAGGCTCCACATTGGGCGTGAGGTGCTCAAGAACACTAGTCTATTGTTTTCATGAATCCTCATTGTCCTTACCATATCTAGGAAAACCTATTTCAGTTCCATGTCTTGGATCGGTGGTAGGGTCTCCTCTAGTCTCAGTGTGAAGTATTCGTGTCATTGCTTAGGAGATGGATGAATGGCTGCGGGTCTGTAATGTCGATAGCCAATATTAAATTGTTCCAGAACCTCATTAGTATTTCCTCTTTCCACACTTCTGTTGGCAGACTGTGTCCCATCAAGATCATCATGACTTCCTTCAAGCATATTAGCTTTTGATCCTTCATCAAGAACATTGAGTCTAAATCTTGGAAGAGATTCGATGAGTTTGCCATTTATTTTGGATGAATTATTTTTCTTACTTTGGGAGTTTCCGGTTATGTGCTTTTGTCCACTTTGACTGACAGGCTAGCTTGAAAATTGAATCCTAAAAGGGTTTGACATGTCTACCATAGTCATTAAATTAGAACTACTGGTTCGTTTTTGATATGGACTTTTTGTTAAACTCTACGAGGGGTTACCTCCCTGGTTGCTTTTTGAACTTTGACCTCTGTCACCTTTAGCTTGTAAAATAGACCATCAAGTAGCTTGCCCTATTAGATTAGTCCCTTTAGCTTTTCCTTTGTTTTTCATGATCTGAGTTGGGTCTTTTGTCGGGTCTTCTTTGCCCAACTGCACCTTCCTACCTCGTTACTTCGGTTTCTACCTGGATACTACCATCTATGGTCTGTAGGAAAACTATAATTACATAATATTTATATCAAAGATCTCATATTCAATCATAAAGAAAATTAGACTACAGAAGTGTACCTGGATCCATTGAAATTGATTGATTGGGGTTAGCAGTCTTCCAGTCTAAACTTTTACTTTTGAGAGAAAACCATAATTCACTCACTGATGGGATATGAGAATGAGAAAAATTACGTTTAGACTGGGGACCATAACCTATTTATAATTGAAGTATATTTTATCCTATTTTGGCCCATCATTAAAATAGAATAAAAGATCAGGTCTCTACACATTGTAAAGCTCATACTAATTGAGATGCACTGAAGTCTAATAACTTTATTTGATCACTTTTAAGTGGACTAAAACAAATTAGATAGCATGTAATGTACAATAAATTGATATATGTAGGCCCATACAAATAATTTCTTAACAATCTCCCACTTGGGCCACATATGTCGCTTGACTATTGTACATTTAAAAATAACTTTATGAGCTCAATAATTGCTATCTTTACAAAGAACATCTCTAAACAATCTGGTCCATCAATTATATCAACATAGGATCAAAGTGATCTTCGTTATATATATTTCGTAACTAGACCCATCAATGGTCACATATATTAATATAATCAACGACATAGATCAAGTATGGATGTGTAGCATGAAAATTACATGAAACGTGATCCCTTAACATGCTTATTTCCAAGTGGTCCTATTTTATCATTCTTTCAAGACTTTATGCATACTGCTACTGAAAGGATATTACTTTATTTCAGAGTTTTCAATAATAACAAAAAATACTTTATTTTGATCAGAAAAATCTCACTAACAAATGAACATCGAGAAACAAGCTCCCACTATACAAGTATATTATCAGGATGAACCACACCCAAACGAGCTACATGCTCATGAAATACCTTAGGTGGTACTCCCTTTGTAAGCAGATATGCAATCATGGAGTTTGTATTTATATGTTCAATAGTAGTCTGAAGACTCTGAACTCTTTCCTTAATAACAAGAAACTTAATGTCAATATGCTTTGACTTCGACGAGCTTCTGTTGTTCTTAGAGTATAACTCAGCGGCTTTATTACCACAACTAATCTTCAATGGCCTCTCAATATCATCGACAAAGCATAGCCCGGTGATAAAATTTCGTAACCATATTGCTTGGTTCGATGCCTTATAACAGGCTATAAATTCTGCCTCTATAGTGGAATAAGCTATGAGTGACTGCTTTACACTTTTCCATGAGACAGCTCCTCCAACTAACATGAAAATATAGTCAAAAGTAGATTTTCTGCTATCAAGGCAACCAGCAAAATCGGAGTCTGAATACCCAACGATCTCTAAATGATCTGACCTCCGATATGTGAGCATGTAATCTTTAGTTCTCTGTAGATACCACATAACCCTCTTTATTGCTTTCCAATGATCCTTACCAGGGTTACTTAAATATCTGCCAAGCATTCCAACTGCGTACGTAATATCCGGACGCGTACAGACTTGAGCATACATAAGACTTCCTACTGCTGAGGCATAAAGAATCTTTTGCATCTCTTTCTTTTCAATCTCATTTCTTGGGCTTTGAAGCAGACTAAAATTATCACCTTTAGCAATGATTGTATCTCCTGATGCACAATTCTTCATGTCAAATCTGCTAAGCACCTTATCGATATATGCTTTTTGTGATAAGCCAAGTATTTCATGAGAATGATCTCGATGGATCTGTATGCCCATCACAAAAGATGCATCCCCAAGATCTTTCATTTTAAAATTACTTGATAGAAATCTCTTGGTTTCATGCAACAAGCCTATATCACTGCTTACTAGCAGAATATTGTTAACATAAAGTACCAGAAGAATAAACTTACTCCCACTGATATTGTGATAAATACATTGATCAACAGTGTTTTCTTTAAAACCGAATGAGGTAATCACTTGATCAAATTTTTTGTACCATTGACGGGATGCTTACTTTAAACCATAAATGAATTTCTTTAATTTGCATACCAGATGTTTCGAATTATCCGACATGAAATTTTTTGATTGCACCATATAAATTATTTCTCCAATGTCTCCATTAAGAAACGTAGTCTTTACATCCATCTGATGTAACTCTAAATTATAATGAGCTACAAGTGCCATAATGATTCTAAAACAGTCTTTCGATGATACTGGAGAGAAAGTCTCTTTATAATCAATGTCGTCCTTTTGAGTGAAACCTTTGGCGACTAGACGTGCTTTATATCTTTCGATATTGCCTTTCGAATCTCTTTTGGTTTTGAAAATCCATTTACAACCAATCGGTTTCGCTCCTTTAGGCAATTCGACAAGATCCCAAACGCCATTGTCCTCCATTGATTTCATCTCATCTTTCATGGCCTCTATCTAATGTTGAGAGTGAACACTTTGTAAGTAAACACTTTGTTTGGCTTCAGTGAAAGATGTTGGATCTTCCATTCCTATATCAATCTCATGTTCTTGGAGATAAATGATGTAATCATTTGGAATCGCTGATCTCCTCTCCCTAGAGGATCTCCTTAATGGCACTTCCAATTGAGGTTGTTGTTGCTCCTCTAATTGAATAGGAGCTTGCTCTTCAATATAAGTAAGAGGTAACCCAAGAGTATCTTGATAATCTGTATTTGTATCTTGAACAATGCCAGACATAATTGCCTAATCGTTTTTAATTGCAACTGTAGGAACAATGACATGTTCTTCTTTAAAGACAAGATCTCTGGGTTTAACACTCCCACTATATTCAACATCCTCATTGAACTTAACATTTTTCGTCTCTAAAAAGGATTTACTTGAGGGATCATAAAACTTGAAACCCCTCGATCTTTCTAAGTATCCAACAAAGTAGCAGTTTATTGTTCTTGAGTCCAATTTCCTTTCGTTAGGCTTGTGTGGCCTAACTTCAGCTAGACAACCTCAAACATGCAAGTGCCTAATACTAGACTTCTTTCCTGTCCATAACTCATATGAGGTTTTAACTACTGCTTTGCTTGGAACTCGATTAAGGATATACACTACAGTCTTTACAGCTTCCCCCAAAGTGACTTTGGTAAAGAAGAATGATTTATCATACTTCTCACCATATCCTTTAGGGTCCTATTTCACCTTTCTGCTACACCAATTTGACTTGGAGTCCCCGGCATGGTGTATTGAGGAAAGATCCCACATTCTGCTAAATACATTGCAAAGGGTCCTGGATGTTGTTCACCTGATCTGTCATATCTACCATAGTATTGCCACCACGGTCAGATTTAACGACTTTAATTTTTCTACCAAGTTGATTTTCAACTTCAGCTTTATAGTTCTTGAAAACGTCCAACGACTTAGACTTCTCATGAATTAAGTATAGGTACCCATAGCGAGAATAATCGTCTATGAAAGTAATAAAATATTGTTGACCATTCCAAAAAGCCGTCGAGAATAGACCACATATATCAATATAAATTAATTTCAAGACGTTTGAACTCCTTTTGGCACCTATTTTCTTGATATTTGTTTGTTTTCCCTTAATACACTCAATACAGATTTTGAAATCCGAAAAATTAAGGGAATCGAGAATTCCTTCTAACATAAGTCTCCGTATTCTTTGTTCAGAAATATGTCACTGTGCCATAACATAGAAGAATTCTCATTAATTAATTTGCGTTTTTTACCATAATTATTTATATGCAAGCATTCATTAACATATGAAGCATGTAGGTCCAATTTATATAAATTGTCAACTAAAGAACTGGTACCAATAAGATATGAATACTGAAAGAGACTAAATTTTCCATTTTCAAATGAACAAGAATAACCCAATTTGTCCAAATTAGAAACAGAAATCAAATTTCATCTAAATGACGGTACATAAAAAGTCTCATCCAAATCTAAATAATAACCAGATTCTAACTTTAATCTGAATAGACCAATAACCTCAACTGGAGCTTTCTCGCCGTTTCCCACATAGATGAAACTTTTATCATCAGTTGGCTTTCTGCTTCTTAGACAGCCCTGCATTGTCACACTTATGTAAGTAGTTGCACCTACTAAAGCCAAATTAACTTCAGAACAAACAAAGTTGAGAGTTTACCCCTTTTGGCAAGTCATTTTTCGTATTTAGAACAATCCTCCTTCACATGTTCATCCTTACGGCAGAAGAAATAAGTGATCACCTTATCCTATTTCTGTTGCCCCTTAGGCTGTGAAGTTCTAATGTTTGCAGTGCCTTTTCCTGTATTATTCATTTTCCTTTTCTTGTTGGCAACATTACCATTATAAGAAAATGTTAATAGAGCACGTTCTATATTATCTTGTTTCAGTCTCTCTTCCTCTTGCACACACTGAGCAATGAGCTCGTTAAGAGTCCATTTCTTCTTTTGAGTATTGTAACTTATCTTAAAGAGATTAAATTGTGGAGGAAGAGATATCAAGACCAGGTGCACGAGTATGTCTTCAGACAACTCTAACTTTAGTGCCCTTAATCCTGTAACAAGATTAGACATTTCCATAATTTATTTACTTATGTTTCCTTTGCCATTATACTGCATTGAAACAAGTTTAGTCAGAATAGTACTTGTTTCGACCTTTTCATTTGCAGCAAATCTGTCTACAATTTGCTTAAGGAAACTTTTAGCATTTTCTTACTCAGGTATTGTGCCTCTGATGGCGTCCGAAATTGAGTGTTTTATGATCATCAAACTCATGTGATTTGAACACTCCGATTTGAACGCTCCCATTTTTCATAAAGTGCCCTTTCCGTAGCTGAACTATTACCAGTAGGGGTGGGAGGTCGTTCTTACATGATCGCATAGTCCAGATCCATACACTCAAGTACAATGGTTACGTGCTCCTTCCATTTCTTAAAGTTAGTGCCATTAAGTATTGGAATGTTATTCAAATTGGCAAATATGAAAAAAATTTCACTGTAAGCAAAAAAATAATCAGCTCACAACCAAATAATTTTTGGTCATATAAGATACTAAGCACAACATTGACATTTAGTCTTTGGACAGAAATATCAATTTGTAAGCGGTACTCTTAAACTTTATTAGTAAATATTGATAACCAAGTCCTGTCAATAATGTCTTTCTTTGGACCGACATATTACATGCATGAAAAAAAATTATCACATATTTACTACCTTATGTGTCAATAATTCGGCAAAAAAATAATCTTTCTTTGGGCCAATTATTTTTCGCATGAATTAAAAACACTATCATGTAAATTCCTTAATGACAACTTTATTTTGCAAAATAAATAAATTAATACAAAAGAGGTCACTTTTGTGGCATTTTATATCAATTTAATTTATTTTGAAACTTTATTTTTCATAAAATATGCATATGTTTGTAGGTAAGAGTACATAAATATATTGACAATTTTAAGGAGTGTACATATTGTCAATCAACTCAGAACATCATAAAACATATCACCATGAAGCAAAACAAGAATAACCATGTGCATAACATACAACTTTAATTCAAATACTACAAAATATTAAATAATAAATATTTAACGATTCCAAAAAATTTCAGAAAAATCACCAAAAATTTTAAAATTAAATTTCATTCAAGACTGGAGAAAACGGTGACCGCCCGGCCACCGAATGGTGGCACGTGGGGGAGATCCCTTTCGAGATCTCTTTGCTTATTCCTTAACCAGCCAGGTCAACCCACCCGACCAGGCTGGACCCAAAACAGACACGTTTCGGGTTTGTTCTTCAATTTTTTTGATTTTTTTAACTATTTTCGGACTTATTTTCATCCAATTAACTGTACATAATTGAAATTAAATGTCTATTCTACAATGCCCATGCAAAAATCGGATGAAAACATCAAAAAAATGGGACATATCAAACCAATAAGGATCAAACAATCCTACAATTAAAACCCAATCTTTATATTCTTGGTTTTCTTTCAACCAAAACAAAAAAAAAATTAATTCTTAATGATTAAACATGAATTGGCTCTTGATACCACTTGTAGGAAAACTATAATCATAGAGAAATTTAGAATACAGAAGCGTACTTGGATCCATTGAAATTGATTGATTGAGGTTAATAGTCTTTCAGTCTAAACTTTTACTTTTGAGAAAAAACCCTAACTCACTCACTGATGAGATATGAGAATGAGAAAAATTACGTTTATAGACTGGGGACCATAACCTATTTATAACTGAAGTATATTTTATTCTATTTTGGTTCATCATTAAAATAGAATAAAATATCAAGTCTCTACACATTGAAAAACCTATACTAATTGAGATGAACTAAAGCTCAATAATTTTATTTGATCACTTTTAAGTGAACTAAAATAAATTCGATAGCCTATAATTAGGGGTGTAAAACGGGCTCAAGCCCGCGGGTTGGTCCGTAAAAATCGTGGGCTTTTAACGATCCGGTCCATTAATATGTGATCCGTTTAAAAACGGGCTTATACGGGTCAAGCCCGTCGGGTAAATAATTTATACGGGCCAACCCGTAAAGGTACGGGCCGACCCGCGAGCTATTTTACCAACACACCAATCAAACCTAAGTCCTAAATCATTTTCATTCTACCTATTCTAATTTCTAAAGTTTAAATAAACAAAACTACAAAAGTAAAAAATTGAAAATTTACCAAAATAATGTTATTGTATTTTTATTTAATAATTGAAAATTTTATTTTATAGGTTGGAAAGATGATGAAGAAAACAAAGATAAAATGGTGGAAGAATCAAATGATTCAAATCATTTGAATAATGAGATTAACTCACAAGTTTAATGTTATTTGATGTGGAGTTTAATGGATGCTTATAGATTTTATGACTTTTAAACTTATTTACTATTCTTTATTTAATTATTTAGACCATAATATTATGTCATGTGTAATTTGTATTTGTAATGCGAGTTTGTTTAATGGATATTATGTTTGTGGATTTTATTTTTATTGAGATTAATATAATAATATTTGTAGAACTATTTTCACAATTTTATGACTTACTTGCTTATGATATAATATATTACTTATGCTGATATATATATATATATATATATATATATATATATATATATATAAAAATATATATATTATACAAACCCATAATTTGCTTTTGTACATAATATAATGTTTTATGTGACTAACTTACAATTTGAAATTAAGTGGAGAACTCCAAATCATTTTGGTTTTTGCTTTGAACTTGTTATATTTGATCATGAATGAACTAATATTCCTCTTGTTAAAAAAATTGCAAATTAAACTTTGTATTTTAGTCTCAAATCTATGTGATTTGATTTTATAACAATTTTGGTTAATTCCCAAAGCCCAATAATCATTTAACAAATTAAAATTAGACTTAATTAAATGTTTAGGCTCAATTCATTATTTTTTAAAATCCAATCCTTTATTTCCAAAAAAAAAAGTTAAGTTAGCCCGCGGGCCAATCCGGCCCGCATTAGAATCGGATCGGTCTCCAC
Organism: Firmiana major; assembly: GCA_033439115.1. Lineage (NCBI taxonomy): Eukaryota > Viridiplantae > Streptophyta > Magnoliopsida > Malvales > Malvaceae > Firmiana > Firmiana major. The sequence goes on from CM065912.1 coordinate 9,512,605, forward strand.
AAATTTAATCCGTTTAAATGCGGGTCTAAACGGGCTCAACCCGCTTAAATCCGTGTCCGTATTAATCCGCATCGATCCGCACCGTTTGACCTGTTTTACACTCCTACCTATAATGTACAATAAATTAATATATGTAAACCCACACAAATAATTTCTCAACATGATCTGAAAACATCAAAAATGCTCTTTTACTTTTTCCTCACTACTTTCTTTTAATTGACAAATCTTGCTATTCTTTGCAGCCATCTTTATCTTCTGCAACATCAACTTTTAAAGGACAAGATATTCTTGTGTGGCCAATAGTGCCGCAATTGAAACATAAATTGAGTCCTTCATACAGAATCTTTTGCATTAATTTCCCAATTATAACTTTTAAAGGAAAATATTCTCTTCTGTGGCCAATAATGTTGCAATTGAAAAATAAATTGACTCTTTACTATAGAATATTTTGCACTTATTTCCCAATTATAATCTTGGGAGTTAGTGGTTTATCAACATAAAATTGGATGCATATCCTTGCATATCTTCCCCGAGTGTTGAGTTCTGTGAAAATGTCGATTTTTAACGGTGTTCCAAGTTGCTTTCCATTCCTCTGCAAGGTCTCTTTATAAAAGAATTCAATGGGAGGCCTGGGAGCCTAACCCAAACAAGAGTGGTGGAAAAAGAACTTGATGTATCCCAAATGAACCCTGGCTCCCAAAGTCTCATAGTTAGGTAGTACGGGCCAACAAACCAAGGCCCTCCACACAGAACCCTGTGGAAGTCCTCCACGTTCTTAAACCAAAAAACAACAAAAGTCAGCTCCAATGTCGATGCATTCCATTTCCCCTTTTGGCTTCCATTCAGCCATAACTCTGGGAAACGGAAAAGTATATCTCACTTTTTTACCAATCGTCTTGACAATAATAGCATTTCGCCAAGGTTTCCAAATTGTATTCTTCTCCTCTTTAGAGAGAATGATGATTGGAATCTAGTCATTCTCAGTTTCATCGTCTGATTCCTTATCCATGTAAGATGGATGGGTCGAGACTGAAAATATCCAAGCGTTAGTGCTTCCCATCAAAGAATCCTTGTAAGAGATTCTGCAAGGATTGCGTACATACTTGCATTTCATGATCCAATTGCTTGACTTCCCCATTTTTAGTGCGTTTTACACTCCTTAACCTAATATCTTCCTCTTCAGTGCAAAAAGGAACGGTTCTGTCTTCGCTCATGTTTTCATCAGACCCCTCTAGCTTGATGACTATGTACAATACATGCTGCAACTTTTATAACAGTACCAGTTGAATGATTTCTTGCAACATATGAACAACAAAAATACAAAGGAATACCTTGTGAAAGAAGTGCAATACACGTACTGTATTTTTTAAGAAACTGGTCTACCCAGGCAAAAACACTTGAAACGGTAAAGGAAGAAATGGATGATGTTGAAGGAGATTAAAAAAAGTTGGGTCCAACAATTTTGTCAAACCAGGGTTGGCAAACACATTTCTTCTTGAAAAAATTTGTTATTATTGTTCTTTTGTAAATAAATAAATTTATTATTGTTATAAATTTTTGAAAATAAAATGTTTTAAAGGGGTAATTTTCTATTGATTTCTTTTTTTTCCCCCAAAGAAGGACATATTTCATATTGCTATTTTAAAAAATAATTAAAATATTTTTTATCAAAGTAAATATCACCATCGTTGATCGCTTCTTCTCTTTTATTTTATTTCCTCTCTGATTCACGTCATTTCAAAGGCTTTACTATAAATTATAAAACAAGAGACAGGGATAGCTCCAGCTTAGTTTGTCAATTTTATTTTTTATTTTTACAATTGTGGATTATGTTTTGTTGTGGTTTTTTTTTTTTTTTGGTGCTTTTGTTGTGAATTGTGGTTATCATTATTATTTACTAAAATTTATTATGTAAGAAATTGTTTTTATTTTACAAAATAAAATATTATCGGAATGTTGTATTGTTTGTTTGAGTTTTTCTATTGAATAAATTTTTTCATTATAGTTATTTTATTTTTTAAATGATTGTAGTTATAAAATTTATAAATTTTTAAATCAAATCATATCATTACTTAAAAAAAAAAAAATAAGAAACCGTGATTTTTTTCTTCCCATTTAATTCTCGTACTAATAATTTTTTTACTAAACTGCCTATTTGTGACTACTTTTATCAAATATCATATCGATTTCATTCGAAAACTCAATTATTTAGATGATTTTAAAAAAATACAAGAGTTGTAATCAATTTTTTTATTAAGCGTGATTGACTATATAAAAATTTAGTTAACTTTAAATTGATAAATGTTTTAAAAGGAGAAAAAATTTAAGTATGATTAAATGTGTTTTTACAAATATATATGTATATATATATATATATATATATATGTATATTTGTAAATCGGTTTGTTATATATGTTATTTTCTTCACCTATTGAATCCTTAAAGATTTTAATAAGCTCATGAGTAACCAGCTTTAGAAAAAAATGTGTTACTATATTTTAAGTGGAATATATCTGCAAACGGTAGTTCCATTAAAAAATAAATAAAAGGGGAAAGAAAACTAATTTGATGCTCATAACGGTCATGGAGAATCGAGATAATGTCGAACCTCATACAAAATAAAACTATACCGTATCTGTGAATGTATGTCAAATATAACCAGGCATTCTTCTAATGAAGGTTTATGCTAATAATAAAGATTTCCAAAGTTCTATAGTATACGATACAAAACACAAGAATCTTTCGTATTGATACTTGAATTTAAAAGAATAACAATGTCAGGATATGGATGCTGAGAGAACCAATGTTCCCTTCCATCATTTCTACCACTCTACCCATAATTGTGAAAATTAATGTACAATAGATATAATCTGCAAGTGCTCTATGAAAGTTAATGCTAATAATAAACATTGTAAAAATTCTAACGCATAAGATTCAAAACACAAGATCTCCCTATATGCTCGAAGAATTTGCAGCTGGTGATCTTGGAGGTGACCATAAGAAAGGCTTGGGTGGGATTTTGAGGGAATCAATGTTCCCTTCCATCATTTCTACCACTCTACTCATCGGTGGTCGGTTTGATGGGTCAGTTTGTATGCACCACAAGCTCACTATTATCATCTTTCTTACTCTCTCTTGATCATCTTCATCCATAATATCCCGTAAACCTAGCTCTTCATCCAACTCTACACGACTATATATCCAATGTGGAAAATAAATCTCACTAGTACGATCAACTTCAACATTAATATTTTTTCTTCCCCCAACCATCTCTAAAATCATTATTCCATAACTATAGACATCAGACTTGTGAGACGCTCTTCCAAAATTCCTTGAATATACTTCAGGAGCAATATATCCCACAGTTCCTCTTGTGCTCTTCATGGATATGAAACTTTCTTTTTCCGGACACAATTTTGCAAGACCAAAATCAGATATCTTTGGACAGAACTCATTATCTAAGAGAATGTTATGAGGCTTGATGTCAAAATGCAGAATCCGTGTGTTGCAACCACGATGTAAATATTCTAACCCTCTAGCTATGCCAACTGCAATTTGGTACAACGTTTTCCAATTCAATCGTTGGTCTGCCTTCTCTTGAAATATGAACTTCTCAAGTGACCCATTTGGCACAAACTCATAGATAAGAGCCCTCCTACGACCCTCAAAACAGAAACCCAACAGATTGACTATGTTAACATGGGAAGTTCTGCTAATGCTTGCTACCTCATTCAAAAATTCTTCCCCATTACTTTCTGATTTATTCAAAATCTTCACTGCTACAAGTCGTCCGTCAAGTAGCTTCCCTTTGTAAACATCCCCATAGCCACCTTTACCTAATTTATCTAGGAATGAGTTGGTCATATTCTTCACATCTGAATATCCATACCTTTTTGGAGTTAGGAATTCATGGCCCTTCAGGAAGGCTTCAATTTTCTTATCTCCTTCAGTTTTCATCTGCCAAATGAATCTTCTATCCTTGAATGAGAATGCTTTTATAAAGCAGATGACGAGAATAATCAAGACTATTAATCCAGCAGTTGAAGAAGCTGCATTCGAATAGAGGGTATCTTTAAACGCTTGTGTCATCATAATTTTTTTTTTTTTTTTAACTTTTCCATTTTAAAATGATAAAAATTGAATATTTAGATATGCACGTAGAAGGAATTTAGTCATTTATCTAAAATTAGTGCCAAGAATCATGATCCTCTATATAAAAATTGACAAGGCATTAAGCCAAATGTCAACATGCACATTTTAATCTTTATATTTTCATGAAACAGAGGTTTTGTTAAGCGACTTTCCTGCTGCAACTTTTAATCCAAATCATAAGAGTGGAAATTATAATCTGATTACCGATGAACAATATACAAAATCACCTTGATGACTATGTATAATACCTGCTGCAACTTTTATAGCAGTACCAGTTGAATCATTTCCTGCAACACCTGAACAGCAAAAATACAAATGAATACCCGTAAAACAATTGAAATATACTTATTGGAGAGTCAACGGGTGTATTTTTTGAGAAACTGAATTATATTTATAGTCTTTCATTCATATTCCATATAGTTCTTTGATTTTATCGATTATTTATAGAGTGCTGGATGAAAATTTCAGTTTAAGAAACAAAAAAAAAAAAAAAAAAATCTCTTCAACATTGCATCTCTAGTTTGAATTATCTATGAACAAGAAAAAAAAATGTGCTCTAAATTTCAAAATCATACCAAATTTCTCTCTCCTTTCAGATTTTTTTTTTTTTTTTTGAACTTCTGAATATATATGTAGATCCATGATCTATATATCCTCCAAGGAAAAACTAAGCTGATATATCAAGCTTTCCAGACTTATATGCTCTTTGGTCGTATATATTCAGATTTCAAAGTTTCTTGCATTTGTTTAGACCTAGAAAAGAACATACCAGGAGAGCAGCCCTTGGCTCGAGACCTATCCGGACAGAAGCACTTGAAACGGTAGATACTATCATCAGTCCCACACTTGCCACCACTCGCCTCGCAACTGCTACAGTTGCTCGCTATCCAATTCAACAGAAACCCTTTTGTTAGTGGCTCATATACACTTGTCCCTGCATAGGGAAAAGCCACAGGCACCACCACCTTTTTATGACAATACTGTGAAGCATAATCCAGATCAGAATCGTTACTTAACAGTGCCAACGTTGGATTATTTCTATATTCAGCTGTACAAATAACCTTATAGATTGCAAGTGCAAAGGGAAATTCCGTTGTGTTGCAATCGAAGAAAAAAATGGAGAACAATTGGTCTTGGGGGTAATAAAGCCAGCCAGGAGGAATGGATATGTTTCGGATTGAATTGCCGCAAACATCACCTTCAAAAACAGCTTTTGAAATGTGAAAAGATTGGTTCTGATAAAAGATATCATGGATGACATAGTCCCCATCGGGCATGCTAAAAATTGGGATTGTGTTGTCTTTGCAGGAGACGTTGAATCCAGGATAACCACATCTAGTTTCCTGCTGCTCCTGGATGAAGAATGGGTACTCTATCTTGTGCCTACCACAATGTTTGGTCACATTGCAGATCCCTAAGTTTTCCTCCGCCGCGAGGGATTTTGTTACTGCGAAGAAGAAAATAAAAATATATATATTCTTCAGCGGAATGAAGGATAATTTGAAACCCATGACAAGGTTAAGAATTAATCGTTGAACAAGAAATGAAGAATCAGATGCCTAATAACAAAAATCACCAAATCTGCTACCCTGTTTCTGTCACAATAAACATTTCAGAAACTTAGAGCCCTCAGCCTTATGTTTTGGACGGTGGAATAAATTCCCACGGAATTGGTCGGGAAGAGATCATTTCTCTGCACTTTCTCTCTCTCTCTCTCTCGACATAGACTTTAACTCGCGAAGTCTTAAACTTGACTTTGACCTAAATAACATCCACCTATACCAATGGGGTTGCAGCAACTGCTTTAAGGAAGCATTCTGAGATCAAATATTCACGATCTCCGATTAATCCATAATTTGTAAATTCTAAAAAATGTGTAGGTAGAAGCTTAATAAATTTATAAATTTTAATAATAAATTCATAAATTGTCTTAATGTTAGAAATGGATTAATTTTTTCTAATCCTTTTTTTTTTTGGTAAAAAAAGAGAATTTTTAAGTACATCCATTTTTAATACAGACACCACATTTTTAAATACATTTCAACAGATGCTAATTTTAGCTTCAAATATTACAAATTTATCTCTATTCTGAAAATCTCCAGTCCGTTTCTTCATCTTTCTTATTTGTTTCTTCATCTTCTTCATCTGTTTCTCCTTCACCATATTTCAAAGCATTGAGATTTACTCATTTTTAACATATAAATTTATTCATAATATTTTGTGTTTGCTATACTGTTTTAGTCCACTACTGTCAGGGGATTTGATTCCTGATTTATGGTGTTCCATGCATATGGATGCCTATTCTTTGTGTTTAAAAATATATGTTTTATATAAACAGTCTGTAAAAGGTAGGCTGGTTTTTAATGGTTTTGTTTTTCATTTATTTCTTGGCCAGTTTTGGATCTTAGTTTATGTCCTGGGGAGCAGAATTTATATAGCAGCCAGCTATGAGAATCCAGATGAAAAGGGGTGGCAATGTCTTGGCCCTTGTCAGTGATGGAAGAAGCGACGGTGGAGAAGGAAAGACAAAGAAGAAAACATGCCTTGGCCAATTTTGCTACCAAGACATTTTTTAGTATAATGTTGTTGATGTTAGTGATTTTTAAAAATATGCCTTGGCCAATTTGGCCCCTAATTGGGGTCCGCCTTTGGTAAAAAATGTCAAAATAATCTTTAATCCAAAAAAAAAATGGTCAAAATCATCCTAAAAAATCCAAAATAATAGTATGTATAAATTAGATAAATCCTATAACTTTTAATTTGTTATTATAATTGAAGATTTATAATAAAATATTAAAAATGCCAATTTAAAATTAGGATGAACAAATATAAAAATGAAATTACACATGCATCCATACTATTAGTTTATGATCACGTACAATTAATATATTTTTTATACAATATTTAGCTCTATATCAAAGTAATTAGTAAAACTTTATTATAAGTAGATATTAACATAAGAAATTACACGATTGATATAAAACCTTAATATAGATTTATGCCAGATAGGCCTAGCTAGTCAAAACTCTAGAGACGAATTTTCAGTCATACTTGATTTATTATTCTATACATATAATCAAATTCATAACGCACCTCCTAAGACCACAAAAGAGAGAGCTTATTGACTCAGATTAACATTTCCCTAATGGAATGGGCAGAGAAAAATGTTTTATATTTTTTATATTTTATTATTTTTAAAAAAATAATAGTATTTGGATAAATTTAAATGAGTTTGACTTTTCATTATATATAAAAATAAGTTTGAATAAAAAATTAATCTCAGAAAAGTTTTATCGAGCTAGGTTGAGCTTTGTTTCAATCCTTTATTACCTAAGTAAACGTGACCTGAATTTGTTATGACTCAACCTATGAATACTTTTATATAATACCTAATTAAACTAATTCCTTGAGTATTTTTATTATAATTTTAACATTAATTTATTTTTATAAGTTAATTTAAATTTATTAATTTTTTTTCTTAATAATATCTATGCGTTACACTTGATTTTAAATTTAAATTTGAAAAGTAAATTTTAACTTAATAAATAAATATTTAGTTAATTCTAGTAATTAATGAATATTAGGTAGTTAATTGAGTTTGTATTTGAGTGTCTGAAATTTAATGGACATTCTATCAATTGTCATCCTTAATTAATTTATAGGTATATTCAACAAATTACAAATTGAACATAATATTAAATTTTTCTTATTTTGTTTTAACAAATTTACGATTGAGTGGGTAGAATAATTTCTCGAATAAGATGTACAATACCCAAAATGTTGTTGGTCCAAGCATAACCGTGTAAGATCAGCAAATAACAAATGGCTTCATTTCTTTGGTCAAGTCAAAGAAAATGAGAGCACACGTTTTTGAAAATGTGAAGAAAAATGCATACACATTTGAAAGGCAAGAAACTCTTCATAAAAATGGGTACCACCTATGTGGGGCTTTTTTCTTTTCAAAGGGCGAAAAATAACTTAGGTGGGAAAAATTATTATATGGACCATCCCACCACTAGGTCATAAGTCTGATCAATTAACTAATTCACTGTCAAGACATAATACTCATACAACGTGATCTCTAAATAAGTGGATTGAATCAGACTTACTCAAAGATTCGTCCAAATCTAAAGATTCGCCTAATATTTTATTGAATTTGGATAACAATATTAGATACAATCAATTGGTTTTGATAAAACTTTTAGGCTCGGTCAAAAATCAAATTAGGCTTGGATTTTACCTTTTGAAACTCAAACCTCACTCGACTCGATCCAAATTTAATTAAATTTAAAGTTTTTTAATTTTTTTCTAAGTAAAATGTAATTATATGTATATAAAATATTATTGATCAATAAACATGATTATATATATTTAATATTGTTGTGCATGATAAAAGAATAATAAAAGAATGACACGTGGCGCATGAAGAAAACGTATGAGAAATGATACAAGCCCTGAGTAAGATAAAAAAGGGGCAAAAATGTAATTAATGACAAGTAAATCCCTATAAATAGGGGTCAGGTATGATTCATTAACCTAAGTCTCTATTTCCCCTAGAGAAACTCTGCCAAATTCTGGGTCTGACTTAAGCATCGGAGTGCAAACGCAGGGAAAGCCCTGCGTCCCTCTGATCTTTATTTTTCTTGCAGAGATTTCGACAACACGTGGCACGAAGGACGTCAGCAATTCATCATTGTTGTTTCGGGCAACAACAATTGGCGCCGTCTGTGGGAAACGGAAGAAAAGCTTTTGACAGCGATGGTACAGATACGTTCAACAGCAATCAGAAGTGAAGAAAGTGAGGACATGACGAGCTCCCCAATTGCGGACTTAGGTGATGGAGTTCAGACCGAGAGAAGGTCGGAGATGATGACGATCCCCGTAGCTGAATTCGAAGCCATGCAGAAGCAGGGGGAAGAAACCGCCCAAGCTTTGCACGCTATGGTGAACCTGTTCAAAGGCACCTTCCCGGAAGTGAATTTGCCGGTAACGGTGCGAAATTTGGTAGGAGAAGGAAGTGTTGCGCATCAGTCTCACGGCAGGGGCGGCATGGCTGCAGGAGACCCTCGCGGCATGGCTGCTGGAGACCCTCGTGGCAGGGGCGGCATGGCTGCAGGAGACCCTCGCGGCATGGCTGCTGGAGACCCTCGCGGCATGGGCGGCATGGCTGCTGGAGACCCTCGCGGCATGGGCGGCATGGCTGCAGGAGACCCTCGCGGCATGGCTGCTGGAGACCCTCGCGGCATGGCTGCTGGAGACCCTCGCGGCATGGCTGCTGGAGACCCTCGCGGCATGGCTGCTGGAGACCCTCGCGGCATGGCTGCAGGAGACCCTCGCGGCATGGCTGCTGGAGACCCTCGCGGCATGGGCGGCATGGCTACAGGAGATCCTCACGGCATGCGGTCACAAGACCCTCACGGCATCTTACCGCTAGACCCTCACGGCATTGTGCTGCAGGACCCTCACGGCATGCCTGCGTCGGACCCTCACGGCAAGGGTGCGCCAGACCCTCACGGTATGGGTGTGCGAGACCCTCGCGGCATGCCCGCATCTAACTCTCACGGCATGTCAGCAATGGACCCTCGCGGCATGCCTACGATGGACCCTCGCGGCATGCCTACAATGGACCCTCACGGCATATCCGCATTGAACCCTCGCGGCATGCCCGTAGCGGACTCTCACGGCAGGGGAGCGCGGGACCCTCACGACAGGGGTGCACGAAACTCTCACGGCATGGCCGCGCAAGACCCCTCGTTGGCTTCGTGCACCACGTGGCGTGTTCTTCGCGCGCCACGTGGTTCACTCATAACGCAGGGATGCCGGCTTACGCTAGACCCTGCTGCGCGAGACCCTCATGACAAGGGTACGCGAGATCCTCGAGGCATGGTCGCACGAGACCCTATGTGTGAAACTGAGGAAGATATGAGGCGTCAGGGTATGGGAGACCCTGTGCGTGAGGCCTCGGAAGGCTTGCAGCACCAAGTTACGGAAGACCCCATGCGCGAGACTCCAATGAACTGGAGACATCAGAGTGTCAAAAAACTACGACGTCATGGTACAAGGAATTCTATGCGAGAGATTGTTGGTGGCCGGAGACGCCAAAGTACTAGAAACCTTGAGGGTCCGGCTCGAGTAGACTCTGGATATTTGGGCGTCGAAGATCCTTGGCCCCAGAACACAAACAGCCCACCAAACAACGGAATCAAAGATGTGGGAATGACAGGGTCTCATGTTGAGAGAGACTCGAAAATAGATCCAGCACGAAACCTTGAAACTGGAATGACAAACTTTCAATCTCAGACTCATCAAAACCGAACTCAAGGTAACAGGAAAGAAGCTATGGACTGCGGCCAAGCTGATGCATACGATGCTAAGAAAGTGCAAAACAGACCTGTCTCCAAGGCACAAGTTGCCACTTATATGAAAAGAATTGTGGAACGAATCTTAGAAGAGAAAAGGTTAGTCCCAGCTGAAGAAAACCAGAGGAGGAGAATCCCATTCAGTACAAAGATCATGAAAAGACCGCTGCCCCCAAAATTCAAAATGCCGCAGACGACGATGTATACGGGAAAAACTGATCCTTATGACCACATTCAAAATTATGAGTCATTAATGCTATTACATGGATGGGAGGATGAGATTATGTGTAGAGCATTCCCCTTAACTTTAACTGGCCATGCACTAAAATGGTTTAACAGTTCGTCGGAGGGGTCTATTTCATCTTTCAATCAATTAAGAAGTGAATTCTTGAAGGCCTTTGTGATAAAAAGCCAGAAAAGGAAGGAGGCCACCTATCTGCTCACCTTAAGGCAGGAGAGCAAGGAATCACTCAAAAGCTATGTGGATCGGTTCCGTAATGCTACTATTGAAATACATGATCTACAAGTTGGAGTAGATGTGACAGCTATGCTACAAGGGACAAGGTCTGAAAAGTTGCAAGAGTCGCTATCTTTAGATCAACCAACGACGATCTCAGACTTGTTCTCGATAGCAGATAAATATATCACTCAAGAAGAAGTGATGAAAAGAATACCGACACTGAACTACATGTAAGGGAGTTCAAAGAAAAGAAACCCTTACCATCGTCGGGCTACCTAAGCCATCACCAATGCCTCGAAAGAAGATGGAAAGGTCACAAGGCAAGAGGATAGCAAAAACGCGGAATATCAACCACTTGCAACTACACTGGCAGCGAGACTTTATGACATTTAATATTATTTTTTGTTAATTCAACTATGGGTTGAAATTTAATTTGTTGAACTATTATTTATGTCATATTGATATTTTATTGGCTGTTGAGATTCGCACATAATTGATAAATGACTGATCGCACCAGCTACACATGTGCAGGGGCTTGAAGCGAAAAATGCGCGAGGTAAGCCACACACTCAACCAACCAAAGGGCTTGAAGCGAAAAATGCGCGAGGTAAGCCACGAAGACAATGTGCAAGAGCTTGAAGCGAAAAGTGCGCGATGTAAGCTAAGCACACCAATCAAGGGCTTGAAGCGAAAAATGCGCGATGTAAGCTAAGCACTCAATCAAGGGCTTGAAGCGAAAAATGCGCGAGGTAAGCCACGAAGACAATGTGCGAGAGCTTGAAGCGAAAAGTGCGCGATGTAAGCTAAGCACACAAATCAAGGGCTTGAAGCGAAAAATGCGCGAGGTAAGCCACGAAGACAATGTGCGAGAGCTTGAAGCGAAAAATGCGCGATGTAAGCTAAGCACTCAATCAAGGGCTTGAAGCGAAAAATGCGCGAGGTAAGCCACGAAGACAAATGTGCGAGAGCTTGAAGCGAAAAATGCGCGATGTAAGCTAAGCACTCAATCAAGGGCTTGAAGCGAAAAATGCGCGATGTAAGCTAAGCACACAAATCAAGGGCTTGAAGCGAAAAATGCGCGAGGTAAGCCACGAAGACAATGTGCGAGAGCTTGAAGCGAAAAATGCGCGATGTAAGCTAAGCACTCAATCAAGGGCTTGAAGCGAAAAATGCGCGAGGTAAGCCACGAAGACAAATGTGCGAGAGCTTGAAGCGAAAAATGCGCGATGTAAGCTAAGCACTCAATCAAGGGCTTGAAGCGAAAAATGCGCGAGGTAAGCCACGAAGACAATGTAAAAAGCTTGAAGCGAAAAGTGCGCGATGTAAGCTAAGCGCACAAACAAAGGGCTTGAAGCGAAAAATGCGCGAGGTAAGCCACGCACTCAAAACAAGAGCTTGAGAATTAGAAGGCCAGAGAATTTGACTTGAGGCTACAATGAGAACATATGTACTCTTCCGCAAGGTTATGCCTAGCGAAAGAGTGGGGAGCAATTGTTGTGCATGATAAAAGAATAATAAAAGAATGACACGTGGCGCATGAAGAAAACGTATGAGAAATGATACAAGCCCTGAGTAAGATAAAAAAGGGGCAAAAATGTAATTAATGACAAGTAAATCCCTATAAATAGGGGTCAGGTATGATTCATTAACCTAAGTCTCTATTTCCCCTAGAGAAACTCTGCCAAATTCTGGGTCTGACTTAAGCATCGGAGTGCAAACGCAGGGAAAGCCCTACGTCCCTCTGATCTTTATTTTTCTTGCAGAGATTTCGACAACACGTGGCACGAAGGACGTCAGCAATTCATCATTGTTGTTTCGGGCAACAACAAATATAAAAAATAGCATGCAAAATTTTACAAATCAAATTAAATTTCAAAGGGACTAAAAGAATAAAAAACAAATAAATAAAAAATTGAATTACAAAAAAATAAATAAAATAATATTCAAGCGGGTCGAGAGCTTTGCATTATATATATAAAAAAAAAGAGCTTGAATAAAAAGTCAGGCCTGAATTTACAGGCCAGATCAAATTTGGATTTGTATATAAGTTATTATTATATAGTCTGAGCTCAATTCAAACCTGACTCGAGCTTGCACTCGATCAGGTCTAGATTGAACAATAAAGAAGAACAATTACAAAAATATGCAATGATATACAATTCTATAAATTTTCAAGCTTAAATATATTAAAATTATTCTAATCATCCATTTGATTCAATTATGGGTGTATTGTTTGAACGTGTAGGATAGTTCTTTCATACTAGTAGAGTCTTTGTTATGATTTTATATGATCTAATCAATTGTTTGCATGATTTTTATTCTTGTGTTGAAAGGATCTTTTTTTACCAATTGCTTCTTTTTCTTTTCTTTTTTTTTATAAAACACAAGGTGTCCCTGTATCATATTGGGTATGAGATTTATCCCCGTTCTTACTACATAGCTGGCGCTGATCCAAAGAAATTTGGCCAAGTGAAAATTTAAACACAGGACCTCCTGTTATAAATCGTTCTCACTTAGAAACTCAATAAAGCTTTAAACCATTAAACTAATCCTTTAAGTTGCCAATTGCTTCTTCTTTTACTTGAGTCTTGCTCAACTTTCGAAATGTAATTATATGTGCATTTGAGTTTAGTAGTTGCACACTAAGGTATTGCTTAATAAAGTGAAAAGAAAAGTGAAAAGATAGTCGATGAGAGTTGGCGTAAATAGTTCACGTTCGAATTTGCGTACAAAACATTTGAGTCCGAATTTCCATTGTCCCTCATTGATAGACAATTCATAAGTTCGAAAAATCTGCAAATAAAAATCTAATAGATTTGTAAATCCCGAAAAAAGTTGGTGGCTTTCCCGAGCATTGGAGATACAGTAATCTTCTATATTCCTAACCTTTTATGTACCAAAACAAAAAAGAAAAGAAAATTGAAAAGATAGAAAATTGAAAAGATAGAAAAATGAAAAATGGAAAACATATATTTTTTCATTGATGTGTTTGGTAGGAAAGATAGAAAATGTAATAATAATAATAATAATAATAATAATAAATTTTATTTCCTTCCATTATTTGGTAGAGTTGAAAGTTAAAATAAAAAAAAATGAAATTATATTAATTTATCATTATACTATTACTTAGATGAAATAACAAAATAAAATTAAAAGAACAAATAATAATTTTTTAAATACATCTCTTTCTTTTTTCTACACTAATTTTTTCAAATTGAAATGATATAGTTTTGTTACTAAGAATAGAAAATGGCAACATTTCATACTTTCATTCCTTACACTTTTCTTCCAACCAAGTACTAATAAAAACCTTATTTTTCTTTTCACTTTTTCCACACGCTCTTATCAATCATTCCACTTTTTCAACTTATCAAGTACACTCTGAGTGTTTGTTCTTTTACCTATATGAATTTGATATTTTGTATTACTTAGATGTTTTGACATTTGTTTAGGATGATTTCTTATTTTTTTGGATGAATTTTAGCAAAAGATAAAAAATTGATTAATCTTCATTTTAGAAGTTGAAAGAAGTGATCGAAGAAGAGTTGATTGCAAGAATACACTACAAGAATCTGACCCCATAGTGAAGGAATTAGGTATGGATTTTTCATCACTAATTTTTTTTTTCCATCACTAATGTAACTTAGCGACTTAATTTTTGTCGCTAATTCTATGTCCAAATTTGAAGTCGCTAAAATTCTTCTGTCCCAAACAACGAACTCCATTGTCAATTTCGTCATTGAAGGTATTAATGACAGAATTTGTTGCTAACTAATTTTATTTTCTTTTTTCGAAATAAAAAAATTTTAAAAATGAAAATAAAAACAAAAAAATAATTATCCTATCATTAAGGACCTTTAGCGACGAAATTTCGTTGTTAACTTTAAAATTAAATTATTCATCGCTAAAGGGCTTTAGCGTTAATTCCATCACTAAAGCCTATATATATTTTAAGAAAATTGACACGAAAATGACTTCTGGTGTTAGAATTTCCACGTTAAAGATGTTATTTCTTAAAATTTATATTTTATTCTTTTTTAAAAAATTCTAACAGGAATGGCTTTTAGCATGGAAATTCCAAGCTGAAGTCGTAAATTTTTTAAAATTTAGATTTATTTTTTAAAAATTTCCAATGAGAATTGCTTTTAGTGTCAGAATTCAGAGGTTTAATCTTTAGTTTTTATTTATTTATTCACTTTTTTAAAAAAAAAATTCTGATGGTAATAGCTTTTAGTGTCAGAATTTCAACGATAAAGCTGTATTTTTTAAAATTTATTTTTTATTTTTAAAAAATTTTGATGGTAATGGCTTTTAGCGTCAGAAATCTGATGCTAGAATCGTAATTTTTTAAAATTTATTTTTTTTGTTTTTTAAAATTTTGACGGTAATGACTTTTAGCGTTAGAATTCCGATGCTAACGTCATATATTTTTAAAATTTATTTGTTAGTTTTTTTTTTCAAAAATTTTTGACAAGAACATCTTTAAACATTAGAATTTCGATGTTAAAGCCGTATTATTTTTAATTGTTTTTGAAAAATAAATCAATTTTTGACGCTAAAGGGCTTGACCATTGAATTTTCGCCACTAAAGCCTTTTTATTTATTTATTTATTTGTTTGTTTGTTTGTTTAAATATTTTTGGCTCAATTTCGAGTACCTAATATAATCATATGTACGAGTAACATCTACAAAAACCAACGAGTTAATATCGATATCATTAATCAAATACAGTATCACATCTGTCTAGAAACATCCACAATTTTCCAGTCAACATCCATTAAATATCAACAAAAAAAAAAAAATCACAATCACAATCACCACCACCACCACCACCACCACCATCCATAATTCATATGAAATAGAACAAAATAAAAATAAGGTATCAATGATCAGTATGGCCTCCTGATCCAGACGATCCAACTTCGGACTGTCCTTCATTAACAGCATTACTCGTTATAAAGCTCATCATCTGATTCATAAAATAAGATAATGTACATTCCAAGCAATCTAAATCCACATCATCATTAATGACAATATCTTTATGCTTTCGCTTGAAGTTTTCCAAGCTTATAACTTAGATTATCAACATAACATCTATAAAATAATTTTAGTCACAAATAGAAAAATATTTCAAGTAGTTCATAACTTCCTTTAAATTATAACCTTGGCTTATAATCCTTTGAGTTTTTCAACTCAAGAATTCGGTTTGAAATAGAAAATTTTGAAACCCACACTAGTTACTCAACAAGTTTAATGTTATAAGGAATATCTCATTTTAACTCTTAACACTTGAACAAGTGACCATGACATATTACTCTTGAATAATCATTCACCATTTCTCACTTTCACATACCGTGAATGAACATTATAACTGCCATCTTTATTTGTCACCTCATTTAATTTGTTTCTAAATTAATTGCCTTTACTTAAACAATACACTTTTTAAGTGTTCATTTGCATAATATGGATTTTGAAAACCTTTACCAATCACCAACTCGAGATTTCTCCAAAAATCAAAGATGTTAGCACACAAATCTCATATATATAATCATGAATATGATTAATTAAAGTCTTGAAAAATAAATATCACGATATACTTCTTAAGTTTAGTCATATACCACAATATCGCAATGCGTGCATACTTCAAGGTTTACAACATAGTCATGCATCAAAATGTAGTCACGATTAAAGCTATAATAAATGTATTTAACTTGTCTTTTGTAATTTCCATAGTTTATTAGACATATGAAGATTTGCATCAAGAAATTAAGAAATATTCAAAAAATAAATTTTTAGAACATTTATCTATCAAAGTCATAATAATCAATTAACAAGATGTGAATAAGAATTTAAGAAATTTTTAATTCAAAAAAGCATGCATAATAATAATAATAATAGTGATGATGATGATGATGCATTAATCTTATTTTATAAGTCACATAGCATTTATCATAATCTTTCAATTATATTGAACTAAATATTATGCATAATTAAATAATCTCTAATACAACTAAATATATTTAGCAACATTTAGCAACATATTAAAATAAATTTTAACCAAAGAAAACTAGATATCCATTTTCATTGAATTTTATAAAACTTCGATGTCCATTCAAACACCAATTCATCACTTTTGTTGTGTTTTCTCACAACAACTTTTCATAGTTGTTTTTCAACCTTTCATTATCATTTTACTAGAACATGATTCTTTGATATAAGTTAAGTAAAAACAAAATAAAAACTAAATCAATGGCACTAAAAAAATATATGTCCATTTTTTTAAAGAAATTTCAATTTATAATTTTTAAAAACAAAATATTAAAATCACTAGCATGTAATTAAATAACCAAACATATAGATATAGTTTATTGTACTACTATCATATATTGTAGTTGTAAACACCGCAAATTTTTTGTACTTAAATAGATAATAAAATTAAATGAAAATATGTTATAAGAAGATACGTATATATTTTTGTTAAATTTAACATGTATTTAAAAATAATAAATATATATATATTTTTTGGTTATTTTGAAAATGTAATTTAAATAATATAATATATATATATATAATAAATAATAATAATAAAATATATAAAGAAAATAAATAAATAAAACAAAAAAAACAGTGAAATGAAAACCAGGGAAGGGAAACGAAACCCCTTTCCTGGTCTGAGAGAAGAGAACGGAGGGAGAGAACAGAGGCTACGGAGAGAGGAGGCGGTGACCAGGGGGAAGAGAGAAGCTGCCGACATTGACCCAGGCAAGGAACGCCGACGGAAGGAGGGAGAGAAACGGCGAGACCGAGAGAAAAGAGAAAGAGAGAAGAAAGAGGAGAAAGAGAGGAGAGGAGAGGAAACCGTGGCTGGAGGGGCGAAGCTCGCGTCGTCACCGGTAAGAGGGAGGCTGAGGAGTCGTCGACGGCGCTGGAGAAGGAGATGATCGGTAGAAGAAAGGAGAAGCAGTGACACCGAAGGGGAAAGAGGCCGAACCGGCCACTTTTCGGTGAGCCCAGGTGTAAATGTCACCCGATCCACGCACCGCTCATCCTCGCAAATTCACGGGAGGTGGAAACCGGCGAAGAACCGATCGTCGGCACCGGACTTGGGCAAAACGATGCTGAACCAGTCTGAACCGGTTCAGCTGAAGACGGTGGTTTGAACCGGTCCGAACCGGTTCAGCCAAAAAAAAAGAAGAAAAAATGGGGAAAAATCTAATGATGCAGTAGAGCTACGGGTAAGCCGGTAAGCGGTCAAATGGACCGAGTTAATTTTTGAAATAATTATTTAAATATATCTTTGACCGAATTTAACCTAAAAATATGTAAATGTGTAACTCAATAATTGGCGACAAATGAGAGTTCAAATTAGTCTCGATTTACGTGTCATCACGAAATCTTGGGTAAGCGAATCTCACTTGCTACCACTTGTATAAATATACGAGTTAGAAATTAATCGCATAATTTTCATATTAATTTCGTATAAACTGCGTTATAATCGGAATTGAAAAATCGACTATCGCAAACGCTATTTTGAACTACCCAAAGAAATTAAAAATAGTTTAAAATGACGTGATTGTAAACACCACAAAATTCCTATATTTAATTAGACTATATAAGGATAATAATAATATGTTTTAATGGAAGTGCGAATATTCGTTTTAGGGCTCGAGGAGTATGGGAGCCGAGATGCCCGCGAATGACGAAGAGCCCGAAACACAGGAAGTGATGAAGCAAATGTAAGCATGAAGAGATCGAAAATAATTTTGATGTAAAAAAACTTATATTGGGGATTTATGAGGAATGATGAAATCTCAAGATGTAACGACTCGAATTTACAAACATTTTTCGATTGGGCTACAAGTCGATATTAGGTCAGAACAGTATTCAGTGTGATTAAATTTTTTTCAGTAACAAATTTAAATAGAATATGTTCACATTCCCCAGACACATCTTGTATTGCATTACTGTACTTACATAATTTTAGATACAAATGAATTTCTTAAAATTGGGTATACCTTCGATGCAGATATACGCTCCACAAAATTTTAACTATGCGAAATGTCTTACTAACGGAAGCGATCCCAGCTACAGAGGAACTATGTGGAGGAAAGTAAGGGGGGTGAGCTCAACATGCTCAGTAAGAAAAACCCCATAGCAGGTAGATAAATACACTACCTATGAAAAATATATATTTTTATATTTGCTAAATCCAGAAAAGTTTCACAAATGATTTTCTTAGATACCAGATTTCAGAATTCAAAAAACAGATTTAGTATTGACTAAAGCACAAATACCAAAAACAGATTTTTCAGAAACAGAATATGTATCATTAATACATTTAATTACTGTTATAAATCCAGAGAGTTCAGAGTTTTTCAGTAGCAAAGCAAACAGATTTCCAGATATTTCGGTTCAAGCAGACAAATTCAAATAAATATTTTCAAATAGACGAGACAAGGCATGCATGCTATAACAGATATCAGAAATAACTATTGGCCAATGTCGGTGACTCCGGGCAATTCACGGGCCAGGTGTGCTGGGATGTCAATCGCCGTGGGAGTGGTCAGCTACCCAAACGGCTCACAGATCAGAATGTCCGAAGATCAGAAACAGAATCAGAAACACGGTACATCGTACTCGTGGTCCACGGATACAGATACAGATACAGATACAGATACAGAACAGAAGTGCAGCGTGATCTCACCAACGCCTTTATCTCAAAATCAGTGCGAGACAGACCGTACGACACACAGTCAGTACGCGCTCAAGCACATTTCATCAGAATAATTTTATAACAGATCGTTTTTCCTTAAATCACATATAAATTCATTAGTTTTATGAAATCGTTCAAAACATGCTGACTAGCCATTTTTTTGAAAAATCTCAGAAAACGGTTTATGAAAATTCAAGATTTTCAATAATTAAAACCGAATTCAAGTCATACCGTAAATTTTACAAATCATAAAATTTAATCCGTAAAATTTGATTGCTTCAACTAAGCTAAAATCTCTAATTTTTCAGTCATAAAATTTGACCTAGTCTTTTCGATAATTTTGGTACTGCGAAATTCAACCTAAATTTTATATCTACAAATATATGAAAATTACGCATATTTATATCTAGCAGCGACAAGAATTTTCCTTACCTCGGTGTCTGTTTGTGGTCATCGATTGTCTTGACGTAGCGAGTTGACGAATCCGATCCACTCGGGTTATTTCGGTCGGAGCCTTTTTTCTCGGGTTTTCAAATTTAGTACACTAATTTTCCTTCTCCAATTTTTCCTCTATTTTCTAATATATATATATATATATATATATATATATATATATATATATATATATATATATATATATATATATACATATATATTGAAATATAAATATATATATTACTGTTCATCCATTTTTTGAATTTATTTACCCTTTCCCGCCACCTTTCTTTCTTCTTATTTCTTATTTCTTTCCTTCTTCACGGTTTCACCGCTCATCATTTTTCTTTCTTCTTTCAACCTCTGTTTTCGGCTACCAACTTCCTCCATCCCGTCTCCCGTCACTGCCTCCATGCTCAGCCCTCGGAGCCGCCTGTTCCGCCACTTCAGTAACGAAACAGAGGGGGAAGATGGCCTCTGTTTCATGCGTACTGCCTCCCCAATCTTGCTCTCGCTTCCAGCCTGCTGTCTTCGGTTCCCTTCCACTGCCTCTGTTTCCAGTTGAAAAGAAACCAGTAAAATTATTGCCCTTCATTATCCACTTCCGGCCACCATCATCACAACTTGATTTTCAATTTCCAGAGGTGAAACTCCTCTATTGTACCTCCCCTTCCTAGCTCCTGCATCTGCTGACGTTCAATCCGTTGCCATGTCCTGCGATAGCTTCTTCCCTTGTTCGATGAAGCCATCATCATCTTTCTTACCTATTCTGATTTCCACCTAAACCGAACGGGCCTGGAAGACATCAGCATGTCCTATGCGTTTCATCATGTTTCCAGCAGCCCCCCCCCCCCCCCCCCCCCCCCCCCCCCACACAACGTTTTCTGCTCAATCGTAAGCTTTGGTCATACCTCTTTCATCCCCTGCCATTTACATTTCTTTCCTTCTTTTATCGCCTCCCCGATCATGCTGTTGCTTTTGCCTCCTCCTCTCATCTTTTTCGGCCTTTATTTCTCTGCTAGGTCTCCTCTCGACTCTTTTCTGCCAACCTTCACTCAAGTCTCTCGTCCCCTGCTTCACACGTCGGGACTGTTTCTCCATTTCCTTTTCATTCACCGAGTGTCGTACCATCATCAGCTCTTCACCAAATTTTCTGCTGTGGCTTTTTCTGAAGCAGAAGACTACTCTCGGTTTCTACCTTGTTTTCCCTATATATATATATATATATATATATATATATATATATATTTGTTTTCCTTTTCTGTTTCTTTTTCTTTGCTGCAGTTTTCAGTTTATATATATATACATATAATATAATATATATTTCATTCACATTTATTTCCTGGTCAGTTGCGTGGTACTCTTCCAACAGAAACTGCACTAGTTCCTCGTGTTGGCCTCTCTTCCTTTCGCGCTTCAGTCTACCTCCAACTGCCCAAAGTTGTTGCCGTTTCCTTTCTAATGTGTTGCTGCTGTGGTGGGTGGAAGTTTACTACCATGCCAGTCTACCCCTTCAGTAATCTACCTAACCGGCATCCAGATTCACGTTTTCTTACCCGTTTCCTGCCAATTCTTCAGACTACTTCTTCACGTTTTCTCTTTTCTTGTTGCAGCTTCCATATGTAACATATATATCTATATTTTTCCCATTTTACTGTTTGTCATTTTTATCAACCCCATCTATTTCTTTTCACCCAAAGTCTATCGGTTTTCCTTGGTATGTATACACACATATATATATATTCTCTTATATTTATATATATATATATATATATATATGTATATATATATATATACATACATATATCTACAAGTGTACATTAATCCCTTTATATGTATATATATATATATATATATATATATATATATATAATCATATGTGTATATTAGTATATCTTTGTACACATATTTATCCATCCATAAATCTTGAGGAATAAACACAATGTTGCATACATATATACATATGCATGTCTATGCACTAAATTTGAATTTCCTTGTAGTATGGAATAATGTTAATCTAATACTTGTGCTTAAATTTAGATTCACCCATAGTCACATATCAGTCTTGATTTCTCACATTATTAATATAGACAATACCAAGTATCGTGAAAATTTATGGTATTTACATTTTCCCCACCTTGAGAAATTTGGTCCCCAAATTTAGGAGTACCTTAGTCCTTAAACATATGCATATTTCTCTCGCCTCAAGTTCTCTAATTCCGATGTGGCCTCTTTCGATATCTATAGTATTGTTACAAAATCCTTGATTAGAGGAATTGTCTTAGACCGTAGCGCTTTCTCTTCCCTGTCCAGTATCCGAATTTCGATTTTTCCAACATATGTCATTCTTCTTTCAATCCCAACGGTTCATTCTTACTCATATGAATTGGATTTAGATGATACTTGCAAAGTATTAAAGCGTGGAAAACGCTGTGGGTACTCGATAATTCTGGCGGTGACGCCAATCTATTAGCTCGTCTCCCACTCGGTCTAAGCTTTTGAAAGGTCCAATGTATCGGGGACTCAGTTTTTCTTTCTTTCCTAATCTCATTATATTATAGGAAGGAGAAACTTTCAAAACATCAATCCTCCTACTAAAATCTCTAAAGTCCTTCGTCTTTGGTTAGCATAACTCTTTCGCTTTCTCTGAGCTGTCCTCGGTTTCCTACAACCTAATTGTACTTCCATAGGAGTCTGTTTAACCAAATAGAGAACGATTATTTTTCTTTCACCTACTACTTCCATCTAATCGGTGAACGACATTATAGACCATACTACACCTCATACGGTATCATCTCGATACTTGAGTGTTATCTGATATTATGCGTAACTTTACAAATTGGCAATTTGTCATTCTAGGAGTCTTTAAGATCTTGACACATGCTTTCAATCCCACATAGGCATGGGTAATAATCTCATAGGCTTTTGGTACTCTACCTTAACCTGCTGACCTATGAGACATTTCATCCCAATTTCAGTTATTTCTTTTATTGTATTTGATTTGCCAATATACTTTCCCAATTCTTTACCAAACAAAATTGCAAAGAACTTTCTCGGTAGAGTTACTATAAAATTCCATAGGATTTCTCTATCTCACTTATCCAATCTTCCACAATCATTGGATTTCTTAACTCCACTGAAAAACAGAGGCTTAAACTTTTGAAGTTGCCTCTATTAGGTTTACAATCGTACCCAACGAATCCATATAAATTCTTCCAATTCATTTATTCCAGTTTTCCATCACATTTGAATTTTGACTCCAGTAAATAATAATGTACTATCTTCTGAAATTAGCTCGGTCTTTCTCTCAGTCACGCCTCATTCATTATCGTTATCACGAGGCCATTATCACTTGACCTGACAATATCATTATTGTTTCCATATCTCGCTCAAATATTACGAAGCAAACTTCAAAATCTTTTAGTGAAACTATAAGGTGTTCACTCAGATGAGGGTTCACTACACCCCTCGGGCCTATCTCTACGGCCTCGATGAACGGTTCATTTACGTCTATCAGTATAGCTGTAATGCCTACGAGCCATATCTATAAGTTTTTCATTATTCAATGACACAATTTTTAATAAAACACAGCTAGGTATACCTGTTTGTATCTAACTAATATAGAGTAATGCTGAGGATGTGAACTTTCTAAGTCTTTTTCACTTTTAATATCGACTCGTATCAGGCTAACCTTGCTCTGATACCACTTTTGTAACGACCCGAATTTACAAACATTTTTCGGTTGGGCTACAAGTCGATATTAGGTCAAAACAGTATTCAGTGTGATTAAATTTTTTCTCAGTAACAAAGTTAAATAGAATATGTTCACATTCCCCAGACACATCCTGTATTGCATTACTGTACTTACATAATTTTATATACAAATGAATTTCTTACAACTGGGTATACCTTCGATGCAGATATACGCTCCGCGAAATCTTAACTATGCGGAATGCCTTACTAACGGAAGCGATCACAGCTACAGAGGAACTCTGTGGAGGAAAGTAAGGGGGTGAGCTCAACATGCTCAGTAAGAAAAACCTCATAGCAGGTAGATAAATACACTACCTATGAAAAATATATATATTTTTATATTTGCTAAATCCAGAAAAGTTTGACAGATGATTTTCTTAGATACCAGATTTCAGAATTCAAAAAACAGATTTAGTATCGACACAAGCACAAATACGAGAAACAGATTTTTTAGAAACAGAATATGTATCATTAATACATTTAACTACTGTTATAAATCCAGAGAGTTCAGAGTTTTTCAGTAGCAAAGCAAACAGATTCCCAGATATTTCGGTTCAAGCAGACAAATTCAAATAAATATTTTCAAATAGACGAGACAAGACATGTATACTATAACAGATATCAGAAATGACTATTAGCCAATGTCGGTGACTCCGGGCAATTCATGGGCCAGGTGTGCCAGGATGTCAATCGTCGTGGGAGTGGTCAGCTATCCAAACGGCTCACAGATCAGAATGTTTGAAGACCAGAAACAGAATTAGAAACACGGTACATCGTACTCGTGGACCAAAGATACAGATACAGATACAGAACAGAAGTGCAGCATGATCTCACCAATGCCTTTATCTCAAAATCAGTGCGAGACAGACCGTACGACACACAGTCAGTACGCGCTCAAGCACATTTCATCAGAATAATTTTATAACAGATCATTTTTCCTTAAATCACATATAAATTCATTTGTTTTATAAAATCGTTCAAAACAGGTTGACTAGCCATTTTTTGAAAAATCTCAGAAAACGATCCATGAAAATTTAAGATTTTCAATAATTAAAACCGAATTCAAGTCATACTGTAATTTTTTGCAAATCATAAAATTTAGTCCGTAAAATTTTATTGCTTCAACTAAGCTAAAATCTCTAATTTTTCAGTCATAAAATTTGACCTATTCTTTTCGGTAATTTTGGTACTGCGAAATTTAACCTAAATTTTATATCTACAAATATACGAAAATTAGGCATATTTATCTCTAGCAGCGGCGAGAATTTTTCTTACCTCGGTGTCTGTCTGTAGTCATCGATTGTCTCGACGTAGCGAGTTGACGAATCCGATCCACTTGGGTTATTTCAGTCGAAGCCTTTTTCTCTGGGTTTTCAAATTTAGTACACTAATTTTCTTTCTCCAATTTTTTCTCTATTTTCTAATATATATATATATATATATATAAATATATATATTACTGTTCATCCATTTTTTGAATTTATTTACCCTTTTCCGCTACCTTTTCTTTCTTCTTCTTTCTTATTTCTTTCCTTCTTCACGGTTTCACCGCTCATCATTTTCCTTTCTTCTTTCAGCCTCTGTTTTCAACTACCAACTTCCTCCATCCCGTCTCCCGTCACTGCCTCCATGCTCAGCCCTCGGAGCCGCCTGTTCCGCCACTTCAGCAACGAAACAAAGGGGGAAGATGGCCTCTGTTTCACGCGTACTGCCTCCCTAATCTTGCTCCCGCTTCCAGCCTGCTGTCTTCGGTTCCCTTTCACTGCCTTTGTTTCCAGTTGAAAAGAAACCAGTAAAATTATTGCCCTTCATTATCCACTTCCGGCCACCATCATCACAACTTGATTTTCAATTTCCAGAGGTGAAACTCCTCTGTTGCACCTCCCCTTCCTAGCCTCCTGCATTTGCTGACGTTCAATCCGTTGCCATGTCCTGCGATAGCTTCTTCCCTTGTTCGATGAAGCCATCATCATCTTTCTTACCTATTCTGATTTCCACCTAAATCGAACGGGCCTGGAAGACATCAGCATGTCCTCTGCGTTTCATCATGTTTCCAGCAACCCCCCCACGTTTTCTGCTCAATCGTAAGCTTTTGGTCATACCTCTTTCATCCCCGGCCATTTTCATTTCTTTCCTTCTTTTATCGTCTCCCCGATCATGTTGTTGCTTCTGCCTTCCTCCTCTCATCTTTTTCGACCTTTATTTCTCTGCTAGGTCTCCTCTCGACTCTTTTCTGCCAACCTTCACTCAAGTCTCTCGTCCCCTGCTTCACACGTCGGGACTGTTTCTCCAATTTCCTTCTCATTCACCGAGTGTCGTACCATCATTGGCTCTTCATCGAATTTTTTGTTGTGGCTTTTTCTGAAGCAGAAGACTACTCTCGATTTCTACCTTGTTTTCCCTATATGTATATTTGTTTTCCTTTTCTGTTTCTTTTTCTTTGCTGCAGTTTTCAGTTTATATATATACATATAATATATATCTTTCATTCACATTTATTTCCTGGTCAGTTGCGTGGTACTCTTCCAACATAAACTGCACTAGTTCCTCGTGTTGGCCTCTCTTCCTTTCGCGCTTCAGTCTACCTCCAACTGCCCAGAGTTGTTGCCGTTTCCTTTCTAATGTGTTTCTTGCTGCTGTGGTGGGTGGAAGTTTACTGCCATGCCAGTCTACCCCTTCAGTAATCTACCTAACCGGCATCCAGATTCACGTTTTCCTTACCCGTTTCCTGCCAATTCTTCAGACTACTTCTTCACATTTTCTCTTTTCTTGTTGCAGCTTCCATATGTAACATATATATCTATATTTTTCCCAGTTTACTGTTCATCATTTTTATCAACCCGACATATTTCTTTTCACCGAAAGTCTATCGGTTTTCCTTGGGGTATATATATATATATATAATCATATGTGTATATTAGTATATCTTTGTACACATATTTATCCATCCATAAATCTTGAGGAATAAACACAATGTTGCATACATATATACATATGCATGTCTATGCACTAAATTTGAATTTCCATGTAGTATAGAATAATGTTAATCTAATACTTGTGCTTAAATTTAGATTCAGCCATAGTCACATATCAGTCTTGATTTTCCAGATTATTAATATAGACAATACCAAGTATCGTGAAAATTTACGATATTTACACAAGAATATTTCATTCCCGAAATAATGAAAATTTCATGGATGACATGAATATTGTGTCATTGGATAATTTTATAAAAGAAAATGTATATATCTATATAAATATAATATTAATATAATATATATTATTGCGATAATTCTATTTTTTATAGAATTATTTGTGCTTAAATTTCTAATTATTTATTTAATCCCCATATTATTTTATTAATAATCCACTTTATTTAATTAAAATTTTTAATCTTCAGATAAATTAAATCCGGGTGAAACTCAGTCGTTTCAGACGAAATTGGGCTGAAAACGAGCTAAAGGAGACTGAACCACTTCCAATTTGCAGACCGAGTCATCAGTCGTCTGGACACGCGTAGAGCTGGCAAAAGTTGGCCCGAGCCCGAAAACTCGCCCGAGCCCACCCGAGACCGAACCCGAGATCGGACCGAATTGACCAAAAAGTCAAAGGCCCGAGCCCGAGAAAAGCCCGACCCGAAAAAGCTCGAGCCCGATAAAGCTCGAGCCCGAAAACGCCCGAGCCCGAAAAAACCCGAACCCGAAACCGAAACCGGCCTGATCCGAAACCCGAAAAAGCCCGAATTTATAACCCGAGAAAGCCCGAATTATAATTATATAATTATTATATTAAAAAATAATTAAATAAATAAATAATAATACACTTTTTCTAATTAAAATTTATAAAATTTTAAAATAATCATTATTTATTTATTACATAATTATATCAATAATTTATTATCAACAAAATAAATATTAAATATTTACATTCAATTATTAAATAAAATTATTTTAAAACACAATATAATATTCAATATCAAATAATTTTCAATATTATACTTATTATATTTGTAATAATAAATAATAAATATATTATTAAATATAACATTTGATTTTATTATAAAAACAATTATTATACTATTTTATTATATTTATTTCATATTAAAATTTTAATTGTAATACAATAATAAATCAAATATATATATATATATATATATATATATAAATCATTATATAATTGTAACATTTATTTAAATTTGATATTTCATATAAAACATTGAATACATTATTAACAAAATTAGAATTTAAATTCTGACTCCTATAACTCGTAAATAGAAAAATAGTAATTTATTTTTTAAATGGTAATTATACTAAAAATAAAAATTGAAAGTTAAAAAAGGGAATCATACCCTTTTAAAGGTTGTAATAACTTTTTCACTGTAAAAAAAGATTCAGACTCAACTATGACATGTTTGCATTCAAATTCTCATGTCATTAACAAGTCAATGATTGTTATGTTCTAGATTAGTCCAATATAGTAAAAAACAAACCAGTAAAGAAAACATCAAACACTTAAAGTTATGACATGTAACATTACAAGAACAACAAAATAGAAAACATACAATTATTCTCATACACAGCCACCTAGTCATGGAGAAACCAATCCCTAGTCATACATTGCATGATGAACAAAACAGGAAAATACGATCATTCCATTCAACGCTAGCGGCTTGATGAATAATATACTCGAAAAGATTGTAAATGCAGGAAGCAACTAAACTCTCCAATAGCGACATTGTCTTCAAATAAGATTAATGAGGCAATGATCAATCATAATTACTCTTAATAAAAAATTTTAATTTTTTTAACAATATAAATAGTAAGAAATAAAATATCAACATACGTTACAATTAGAACTCTTCATCCTCATCCATAAACCAACTAGTTCAATTTAATCCAACTTTCCTTCCAAATCTCATTGTTTCATCTTCTTCATCTAATAAAATATATAAAAATAATCATATAAGAATTTAAATAATAAAAAATTAATAAAATAATAATGACACTAAAATCTTACCACCTTTATCTATATCATATCCATACAGCCAATTACGAGTGGTAATCAAAATTTCTGCATTATGTGTTATGAGACAATTTCTCCATTTGTTAATAACTCTACCACTCATACTAAATGCTGATTCAGATGCAACTATGGTAATTGGAATGCTCAATATATCCTTAGCCATAAATCAAAGTATAGGGTGTCGAAATTGATTTTTCTTCCAATAATCAAGAACATCAATTTGAATCTTATAATCTTCTCTTGATTCATTCAAATATACATTTAACTCTAATCTATATAAAAGATATCTAAAATTGAAGTTTCTAAATCCCTACAATAACAAAATAAGTTCATATATGAAATTATAATAACAAATGTAAATTAAAACTAAAAAAAGAATTACTTAATATAAAAAAATAATAATTTAATAAGTTACTAAAACAATTTATATTAAACTTTTGAACAAAAAATTTATATAAATATGTTATCAAATTAACAATAAATATTTATATGTTTCAAATTTTATTTCTAGTTAGAAAATTTAAGTTTTTGCAATGTCGTGTCTTTTGTATAAATTTTATTACTAAATTATATAATTTTTTTCCTCATTAATTCATATTTCATCATTTTAATTATATTTTGTCTTATAATCATTATGATTAAATTATATCAGCTTTTTGTTTTACCTATTTTATTTAAACTTCGATATTATATTTAATAATTTTTTCAAACTTAAACTAATTTCATCTATCAATTGAGAATTTAGCTACAATTATAGAACTTTAATTAGGTATAATTTAAAGGAATTGATAACAATTAATTAGGTATAATTTGGTTAAGCATATATGATTATTTATTTATTTGCCTACCTTATCGGTTCATATCTATATCAGTCCACTAAAATAATATCAGTAGATATTTTTTCTTGTGCATTATGCAACGTGGCGATCAAGACAAACATGCATCATTACTTGATTGTGCAAAAATAATTATTTTAAGTTAATTTTTTTATTTAAATTATGTAACTAATTTATTAAAAATTAATAATTTGTTATACTTATATATGATAACTAATTAGTAAATATTTATTTTAATAATTATTTTGATAATAATTAATTAATTTTTTAACCATGTTACTATATAATATGATAATTCTGTTTGAAAATTATTAAATTAATTATATATATATATATACATTAACGTGTAATATTTATTTTATTCAATTTTATACAATAATTTAATAATTTATCATGAAATCATATCCTTTCTTTTCTTATTCTTTGAAAGCCTATCAACAATTTCAATTATTCTATAGATAGATTATATTTATAGTCCAGTCAGATTTTTTATGCTCTTCAATTTTTCTTGGTTAAGGCCAAAGAAATAAGCAAAACATTCATTTAGAAAAGAAGTGAAGAATATAACATCTAGAAGTTTGAGGAAATCTGTAAAACTAAAAACAAACTAACAGAGGAAATAAAAAAATATTATGAAACTTTTATTAATCTAATTTTAGTGACTTCTGTTTAAAATTTAAAAATTTATTATTTTAATCATAATTATCTACTTTAATTTCATAATTATTTATATTATGCTTTTTTTAAAACTCACAAAGTTTTTTTGTATAAATATATTTTTTTAGTGTATTATATCAACTACAAAATATCAATCATATGGTAGTGTATAATTGTATATGATATAATTATATTAAATATTAAAAAAATATATTTTTTTAATTTAATATTCTAAATTTTTAATGAGACATTTGATTAATTAATGTAAACGATTATATTTAATACAATAATATTAATTATGATTTATGTACAAATAAAAAACAAATTAGAAATAAAATAGAGCTAATTAATTGATCATTTATTCATATTAAGCATTTTTTTGGTAAATGATAATATTAATTGATACTTTTCTTCCTATAATATCTATATGTAATATTTTCTTTTGCATTTAATGAATATAATTATATCTACTATTTTATAATAAATATTGTAAGAAATTAAAAAAGAGTAAATTATTTTTGTCAAATAATAAATATTAAAATATAGAAATTTGTTTTTATATAAATATTTATTAAAATATAAAATCATATAAAAATTAAATTAATTATCACATTCAAAATTTTTTTTAAAAAAATTATAACTAATAAAGTTTCAAAATATTTCAAGCCGGCCCGCTAAACCTGCCCGACTAGAACCGGGATCGAACCCGAAAAAGCTCGAACCCGAAAAAATCGAACCCGAAGAAGCCCGAAACCGAAAAAGCCCGAAACCGAAAAAACCCGAACCCAAAAAAGCCCGAACCCGAAAATAACCGAACCCCGAAAAAGCCCGAACCCGAAAAAACTCGAACCCGAAAAAGCTCGAACCCGAAAAGAACCCGAACCGAGCCCGCCCGAGCCCGCCCGTTTGCCACCTCTAGACACGCGTGATGCTAGGTGCCCGTATTTTATTTCCTCCGAAACGATAAGATCGAAGGACACCGTGCCAACCCTCTGGAAGACACGCCGGGCCACATCGCACAGCTAATTGGACAAAAAGACTGATGACGTGAAAATATCTACTCTGCAACAAATCAAATGAAGAAAAGTGGCCAAACAATGCCAACTTATCTAGGATGAAAATTTACTATTGTACCCCTATGTTGTGTATAAATAGAACATGATGGCAATTGAAAAAATCAAGAAGGAGTAGGGTAGGAAATTAGGAAGTACCCTAGGTTAGGAATAATGTAGAGTAATTTAGGAGTAGTTTTAATTTAGTGTTATTCTAGATTAAATTTTTCATTACTATGTTTTAATTTTTTGTTTCTTTTTAAAATTTTCGTTAATTTATTTTAAACAATTGTTTTAGCTAGATTTAAATACTTTTACTTTGTCATTTTCAATTTATTTTTATGAAACAAGTTCTTTTTGGTTACTATGTTTTTTCTACTGTTCATCTAGCTGCATTTTTCTTTTTCTTTTCTTGATCTCACGGTGCAATCGGCTAGATTCAGGGGAGCTTGAGCTGGCATCCATTTCTTCATCCCGATGCCCCTGTTTCATGTTTATTGCCTGCTTTTATTCTTTTTTATTTTTTTTCTTTTACTTTTTCTTGCTTAAGTGCTTTATCATTCTGTTCCTTTTTATTTCCTATTTACTGTTGATCGGGTTGTGAAGGGACTGGTGACAGCAGTGCATCCTTCAATTCCTCCCATGCTCTTCTTTATTTATGTCCTTTAGTTTTGATTTTAGTTTGCTCAAATTTTAACCCTTAGCATAATCCTGATTAATTAGCTCCATTTGTTATTCTGTTTTCCATTTTTTTCTGCACTGAATCGTGTTGAGCTTGAGGTGTTGCCATGCTTTGCTGATCTCTATTTCACTGCTCCCTTATTTCTGGTTTAGCTTTTGATTCTATATTTGATACTGTGTGATGCACGATGATGCTGGAAGTCGGAGTTGAAGGATAGATGGCGGCAGTATTTGCAAGAGGTGGCAATGAGGCAGCAGCTAGTCGACTACCGTCGGTGCAGAGCAGGTTCGGAACTGTGAGTGGCAGCAGACCGGGACCAACTCTACTTCTCTGCTTTAAGTTTCATTTACTGTTCATTTATATTTTTCTAGTTATGTTACATTCTTAAATATTGTTGACACTTTGATTCTGCTGGTGAATTATAGCTTGTTCAAGATCTATTTTTTTCCTGCCTTTAGCTCACTGCATTTCATTCAGTTTATCTTTTTGTTTATTTAACCCGGAGTAATTAGTTAGTTTCTGCTGGTTGTTTGTGTGAGTTACGAGTTGCAATAGCTGCAGCTGTGCTTGCTTTGATTTGGTAACCAGTCGTGAGCTGGGCATGCCAAGCCTGGAGCAGCAAACAGCAGTGAATGGACAGACCTGCAGCAGACATCAGCTGGAATGAAGCTGGGCAAAACCCGAGAGCTGTATCTGGACCGTTCGGGAGAGAGAGCAGGACAACAAACCTGGTCAGAAGCTGAAGCAGAGGTTGCGTGCAGACTGGAGATAGCATGAGCATGCAGCTGGAGTACCTTTGCATCACCCGGAGACAACCGAAATCTGGAGCAAAAAATCGTGAGTAACACCTGGAGGGGCAAGACGCGGTGAATGATCATGTCTGGGCAGAGTTGCTGATACTGCAATGGAGTACAGACGCGGGAGTGAACTGGGCATGCCAAGAAAGGAGCAGCCATAGCAGTGTCGTGCAGTAGCAGTCCGAGGAATGAGCAGCAAAAGCAGACTGGAGCATTACCTGGAGCAGAAGCGGACAAACCGGGTGCAGAACCAGCATAGCACTGAG
Source organism: Firmiana major (assembly GCA_033439115.1). Classification (NCBI taxonomy): domain Eukaryota; kingdom Viridiplantae; phylum Streptophyta; class Magnoliopsida; order Malvales; family Malvaceae; genus Firmiana; species Firmiana major. The sequence continues at coordinate 9,545,789 of CM065912.1, forward strand.
CGAACCCGAGCATGCCTGGAATTGAAACTTTGGAAGATAATGAACAGTGCATAGTGACAAAAATCGAGACCACTTGGATCTGCAAATGCCTAAGGCCATGTTTGGCTTATTCCATTGTAGCTTTAATCTATTTACATGTATTTTTTAGATTAGTTAATTCCAATTTAATTTGTTAGCATAAGAAGTTATGATTTTAATTTTATTTACATGATTAGCTATAGTTCAATTGATTGATTAGTCTAGAATTTAGATTTAATTATGTCATTAGTTAATTTTTATTTTAGTAATAGGTTTTCCAATGAGAATTTATTTAGATTAAACTCATTTTATGCAATTTTAATGTAGTCTTCATTTTTATTAAATTTTAGGTTAGTTTAATTTGTAATTTTCATTAATTTAATTTGTAATTTTCATTAATTTAATTATATGCATATGTTATTTTAGATTTGTTTAATTTTAGTTTAATTAATCTTATTTCTTTATTTTCATTTTTACTTTAATTGCGTTAATGAATTTTTAACTGTTTTAATTTTCTTTTGTAGGTACTTGCCTTTAATTACTCGGAGCTTTGTAAGTAATTTTTGCTTGATTTTATTTCCTTTATTTTGTAGTTTTATTATTTTATTGCTTTCAGTATTTTAATTCTAGCCATGTAGACCACCCATTGCAACTTCATAATTTGCTAGGATATACTTAGGGTAAGATTAACAGGTAGTTAATTAGGCTAGTCAACTTCTCTGTGGGATAATAATTTCGGGACTCAAATCCCATTATTACTTGTACGACCCGTGCACTTGCTGTAATACCTTTAGGGTGTGTCAAGTTTTTGGCGCTGTTGCCGGGGAAGTTTTAATTAGTCAGTAATTAATATCGGTAAAATTATGCTTAAGTGTAATTCTAGCTTGTAAATATTTAGGTTGTAAATATTTAGATCCTTAGTTTAGTTTAGTTAATTTTCTCATAATTAATTAAAAAAATCAAAAATTTAAAAAACTTAAAATTTTTTTAAGGACTTTTAGGTGTTTGCATGCGTAGAGTCAGGAGTTAAGATAGCTTTCCTCTAGATCCTGAAATTGAACGTACTCTTAGAAAAATTCGAAAGGACTCTAGGAAATTATTAGCTCCGCTGCAAAGAGTCATGACAGAAAATAGGGAAATTAAGACCGTTGGAGATTATGCGATGCCGACTATTGGAGGTTATTATACCGGCATTAGGCCACCAGCTGTCCATGCAAACAATTTTGAAATTAAGCCGTCCATCCTCTAGATGATCCAGACTTCATTGCAGTTCAGTGGGCTTCCACACGATGACCCACATGCTCACTTTGGGCAATTCCTGGACTTGTGCAATACCTTCAAACATAATGGATTATCTGATGATGCGCTTAGGCTTAGATTATTCCCCTTCTCACTTAGGGATAGGGCGAGACACTGGTTAACCTCCCTGCCTCCAGGATCCATTTTTACATGGGACGAGTTAGCCCATCAATTTCTATCTAAGTTTTTTCCTCCCTCTAAAATGGCCCAACTCTATAGTAATATATCTTCCTTTACCCAGTACGACTCTGAATCTCTTTACGAAGCATGGGAACGATATAAAGAGCTTCTTAGGAAGTGCCCTCATCATGGCCTACCTTTGTGGTTGCAAGTCCAGACTTTCTATAACGGACTTACAAGCCAAAATAGGACCATTGTTGATACTGCTGCGGGTGGAGCCCTGATGTGCAAAATAGAGGAGGAAGCTTACGAGCTTTTAGATAAGATGGCGGCTAACAACTACTTATGGTCTTCGGAGAGGCAATTGCTAAAAAAGTCGGTGGGTATTTATGAGCTCGACACACTGTCTACCTTGACCTCTCAAATCGCTAATCTTACTAAGAAGGTAGAGTCGCTAAGTACCCAGCATAATCCTTCTACCAGTCCTAATTCGATTTATTCTGTCTAAAGTCCTTTCCCTTCATGCGATCTGTGTAGTGGTACACACTCTGTGGATAGGTGTCCATTTAACCTAGAATCGGTTCAGTATGTTGCTCCACTTCAGAAGCAACAGAACAACCCCTTGTCAAACACCTATAACCTAGGGTGGAGGAACCATCATAACTTCTTCTGGAGCCAAAACCAAGGGCAAACTTCTAGCTCTAGACCTGTAGAACCCCCTAGTTTTCAAGCTCCACCGGTTCAGGTACCACCACAATCGCAATTTCCATTTCATCCGCCTTCTCATCACCCATACTCACATCATCCATCACCACCACCACCACTTATGTAGCCCCAACTCTACCATGCACCAGTAGCTGAGAATAAGCCTACATTAGAGGAGATGTTCTCAACAATCCTGTAAAATCAAGCTGCTTCAATTAAGAACTTAGAGGTTCAGGTGGGACAAATAGCTAGTGCTTTTAGCCAACGTCCTCAAGGGACCCTTCCTAGTAATACTGAAGTTAATCCTGTTAAGCAAAGGGAAGGTAAGGAACATGTTAGATCTATCACCCTTAGGAGTGGCAGAGAGCTAGAGGAGCCACAAGTTAAGTCCCAACCTAAACAATACATAGTTGAAGAATTCGTAAGTTCTAGAGAAGCAGCTCAGAAAGAGCAGGAACCTAAAGATCGGGCTGCCAAGGAAACAAAGCTAGGCGCTTCTTCATCTATACCTTCTTCTTCTTCATTGCCTTCCTCGTCCTCTGATTCTACACAGGTTCCCACTACATTGCCTCTAGTTAGACCACCAGTACCTTTTCCTCAGAGGTTCCAAGATAAAAAACTAGAACAACAATTCACTAAATTTCTTGAGGTTTTTAAGAAACTTCACATCAACATTCCTTTCGCAGATGCCTTAGAGCAAATGCCAAGTTATGTAAAGTTTCTAAAGGATATCCTCTCGAGGAAAAGGAGATTGGACGATTATGAGACGGTGGCCTTAACTGAGGAATGTAGTGCAATTATCCAGAGAAAATTAGCCCCCAAGCTCAAGGATCCCAGGAGTTTTATCATACCCTGCACTATTGAAAATCTATTCTTTGGTAGAGCCCTGTGTGATTTGAAAGCTAGTATCAATCTACTGCCTTTATCTATCTATCAGAAGTTCTACAGTGACCCTTCAGCTAGTAGATCGATCCATTAAATATCCAAAGGGGGTCATTGAGGATGTCTTAGTAAAGGTGGACAAGTTTATTTTTCCTATAGATTTTATTGTACTAGATATGGAGGAAGACAGGGAAGTCCCTATTATTTTAGGCAGACCTTTCCTAGCTACTGGTAGGACGATAATTGATATGCAAAAGGGGGAGTTGACTATGAGAGTCCTAGATCAGGAAGTGATATTAAATGTTTTCAAACCTTTAAAGTTCCCTGATGACTCTCAAAACTGTTTTAGGATGGAGGATATAAGGTTTGAGCATAAGAAATCCGAAAGAAAGAAGGAAGTAGATAGAGTTAAGGAGGATTTAACTATTGATATTTTGTCACCATTCTGGATGACCCTCCTACTCTTCGCCTTGCTGTTGAGTGTTGTGTTTTTTAGCTGCATTTGAAGTGGATGTGTTTTCTTTTTCACCTTGTATATAGTTTTTTTTCTTTTTCTTTTCTGTTGTTTCTTTCTTTGTTTATTTTGCAGATTTATTTTCTAGTTTTACACTTTCAATCAAAGCTTCAGTTATTCATCATTATCAGAAAGGGGAGTACTCTGTTCCTAAACTTTAATTCTTATATTATCTGCACACTGAGGACACTGTGCACTTCAAGTTTGGGGGAGGGGATATCACTTGAGTATTTTTCAAAAATTTGAGCAAAATTGAAAATTTTTTTAAATTTTTTTCAAAAATCTGAGCTTAAACTGTTTGATTTTGGGATGATTTAGTGCTTAGCATGTAGTTTTCCCATATTCCAATGATATGACCCCATGATTTAGTCTGACTTTGATTGACTGAGAAGCATGATTATAGGAAAAGCATGAAGTTGAGTTCTTGAATTTGTCTTGATTCTGATTACGATTTCCTCATTTTATGCACATGTCATGTCATGAATCTGTATATTTATTTAGAGAAAGCTTATATAGACCTAGGATTGCATTTGTTCAGTTGATTTTGTGTATCATATTCTAGAATTTGTTTGATCTAATCTCGAGGTGAAATATTAGATCACACTTAATTAGGGAGATGATTTAGGCCATCTTTGGATCGTTTGAGCCTTTCTAGCTATCCTTGTACATATTTTATCCCTAGTCACCCATCTGGACCAAATAAGCTTTTCTCTGTAAAAACACCTGTGTTATTTTCCTTAGCTTAAATACTCTTTTCCTATCCCTTACCCCGAAAGCATGAAAATTTATTGGGATATATTATGAGCTTTGTACATATGGGTATCTGGTGATAGTGAAAGTTCAAAAAAAAAAAAGAAGAAGAAGAAAAATACAAAAATAGAATAAAATGTCTAGTGAAAGAAATAAGTTTGGGGGAAATAATTAGAGCTCTTACATTAAAGATCCTAGAAGTAATGCATTTTAAGGGGTAATTAAACCTAAATCGACTTTATCATACCCTAACCCCAGCCTTACATTACAAGCTTAATGAAGTCCTATTGATCTTTGATTAAGTGTGACTACATTAGTGGAGAGATTAGTGAAAAGCAAACTTATGAGAATGATCACATGTCATTGACTTTGCATTCACTGTGTTTTGCATAATCTGATCCGGATAATGTACTTTGAAGTGACTTTGACATTTTTCACACACGCACGAGGAGTCCAATTTGGGTTAGGACTTATGATTGAATAATTCTAAGTGCTGGACTTATAATTGTGAGTCTTTGATTTCATAGTCTGTACTTCTTTGAGGATAATGTTGGGAAAATTATTATGTTTTGTACTTATCATTCCTACAATTATTTTGTTTTGCTTGAGGACAAGCAAAATCTCAAGTTTGGGGGTGTGATAATTCTATTTTTTATAGAATTATTCGTGCTTAAATTCCTAATTATTTATTTAATCCCCATATTATTTTACTAATAATCCTCATTATTTAATTAAAATTTTTAATGTGCAGATAAATTAAATCCGGATGAAACTCAGTCATTTCAGACGAAATTGGGCTGAAAATGAGCTAAAGGAGACTGGACCACTTCCAATTTGTAGACCGAGTCATCAGTCGCCTGGACAAGTGTGATGCCAGGTGCCCGTATTTTATTTCCTCCGAAACGATAAGATCGAAGGACACCGTGCCAACCCTCTGGAAGACACGTCGGGCCACATCGCACAGCTAATTGGACAAAAAGACTGATGACGTGAAAATATCTACTCTGCAACAAATCAAATGAAGAAAAGTGGCCAAACAATGCCAACTCATCTAGGATGAAAATTTACCATTGTACCCCTATGTTGTGTATAAATAGAACATGATGACAATTGAAAAAATCAAGAAGGAGTAGGGTAGGAAATTAGGAAGTAACCTAGGTTAGGAATAGTGTAGAGTAATTTAGGAGTAGTTTTAATTTAGTATTATTCTAGATTAAATTTTTCATTACTATGTTTTAATTTCTTGTTTCCTTTTAGAATTTTCGTTAGTTTATTTTAAACACTTGTTTTAGCTAGCTTTAAATACTTTTACTTTGTCATTTTCCATTTTTGTTATGAAGCAAGTTCTTTTCGGTTACTATGTTTTCTTCTACTGTTCATCTGGCTGCATTTTTCTTTTTCTTTTCTTGATCTCACGGTGCAGTCGGCTAGATTCAGGGGAGCTTGAGCTGGTGAACAACATCAATTTCTTCATCCCGATGCCCCTGTTTCATGTTTATTTCCTGCTTTTATTCTTTTTTATTTTCTTTCTTTTACATTTTCTAGCTTAAGTGCTTTATCATTCTGTTCCTTTTTATTTCCTATTTACTGTTGATCGGGTTGTGAAGGGGCTGGTGACAGCAGTGCATCCTTCAATTCTTCCCATGCTCTTTTTTATTTATGTCCTTTAGTTTTGATTTTAGTTTGCTTAAATTTTAACCCTTAGCACAATCCTGATTAATTAGCTCTATTTTTTATTTTGTTTTCCATTTTTTTCTGCACTGAATCGTGTTGAGCTTGAGGTGTTGCCATGCTTTGCTGATCTCTATTTCACTGCTCCCTTATTTCTGGTTTAGCTTTTGGTTCTATATTTGATACTGTGTGATGCGCGATGATGCTGGAAGTCGGAGTTGAAGGATAGATGGCGGCAGTATTTGCAAGAGGTGGTAATGAGGCAGCAGCTAGACGGCTACCGTCGGTGCAGAGCAGGATCGAAACTGTGAGTGGCAACTGACCGGGACCAACTCTACTTCTCTGTTCTTTTCTGCTTTAAGTTTCATTTACTGTTCATTTATATTTTTCTGGTTATGTTACATTCTTAAATATTGTTGACACTTTGATTCTGCTGGTGAATTATAGCTTGTTCATGATCTGTTTTTTTCCTGCCTTTAGCTCACTGCATTTCATTCAGTTTATCTTTTTGTTTATTTAACTCGGAGTAATTAGTTAGTTTCTACTGGTTGTTTGTGTGAGTTACGAGTTGCAATAGCTGCAGCTGTGTTTGCTTTGCTTTGGTAACCAGTCGTGAGCTGGGCATGCCGAGCCTGGAGCAGTAGACAGCAGTGAATGGACAGACCTGCAGCAGACATCAGTTGGAATGAAGCTGGGCAAAACCCGAGAGCAGTACCTAGACTGTGCGAGAGACAGAGCAGGACAACAAACCTGGTCAGAAGCTGAAGCAGAGGTTGCGTGCAGACTGGAGATAGCATGAGCATGCAGCTGGAGTACCTTTGCATCACCTGGAGACAACCGAAATCTGGAGCAAAAAACCGTGAGTAACACCTGGAGGGGCAAGACGCGGTGAATGAACATGTCAGGGCAGAGTTGCTGATACTGCAATGGAGTACAGACACGGGAGTGAACTGGGCATGCCGAGGAAGGAGCAGCCATAACAGTGTAGTGCAGTAGCAGTCCGAGGAATGAGCAGCAAAAGCAGACTGGAGCAGAAGCGGACAAACCGGGGGCAGAACCAGCACAGCACTGAGCGAACCCAAGCATGCCTGGAATTAAAACTTTGGAAGATAATGAACAGTGCATAGTGACAAAAATCGGGACCACTTGGATTTGCAAATGCCTAAGGCCATGTTTAGCATATTCCATTGTAGCTTTAATCTATTTACATGCATTTTTTAGATTAGTTAATTTCAATTTAATTTGTTAGCATAAAAAGTTATGATTTTAATTTTATTTACATGATTAGCTATAGTTCAATTGACTGATTAGTCTAAAATTTAGATTTAATTATGCCATTAGTTAATTTTTATTTTAGTAATAGGTTTTCCAATGAGAATTTATTTAGATTAAACTCATTTTATGCAATTTTAATGTAGTCTTCATTTTTATTAAATTTTAGGTTAGTTTAATTTGTAATTTTCATTAGTTTAATTACATGCATATGTTATTTTAGATTTGTTTAATTTTAGTTTAATTAATCTTGTTTCTTTTTTTTCATTTTTGCTTTTTACTTTAATTGCGTTAATGAATTTTTAACTGTTTTAATTTTCTTTTGTAGGTACTTGCCTTTAATTACTTGGAGCTTTGTAAGTAATTTTTACTCGATTTTATTTCCTTTATTTTATAATTTTATTATTTTATTGCTTTCAGTATTTTAATTCTAGTCATATAGACCACCCATTGCAACTTCATAATTTGTTAGGATATACTTAGGGTAAGATTAACCGGTAGTTAATTAGGCTAGTCAACTTCTCTGTGGGACGATAATTTCGGGACTCAAATCTCATTATTACTTGTATGACCCATCCAGCAGTAATACCCTTAGGGCGTGTCATATTGTTGTACGAAATTGGCTTTCTTTGAATGCCAATTCCGCATTTTAGTGTTTCAAAGAGCAGAGTGCCTCTGCTGAGTGGGAAACAGGAGAAAAGAAAGAAGAAGAGGGCTGGCCGGGAGAGGAAAGAAGGAATGAAAAAAAAAAGAGAAGGGAAAGAAGCTGGTCGGCCGAGAAGGAGGAGGAAGAAAGAAAAGAAAGGAAAAAAAAAAGGGAGAATAGATGGAAAGCTGGTTCTGCAAAGGGGGAAAGAAAGAAAGGGAGAAAAGGAGAGCTGGTTCGGCCGAGGGAGAAGGAAAGAGTAGAAAGAAAGAAAAGAAAAGAAAGAAAGAAAGAGGAAGGAAGAAGAGGAAGAAAAAGACCAGGGGAGCTGAAGCTGGAAGTGAAACCGCGAGGCAGGGGAGAGGAAGAAGAAGATCGAGGCTGGAGCTGGAGCCGACCCGAGGGGAAAGGAAATTGAAGCCAATTGAAGCAGGCCGAGGGGCTGGAGGGGAAGCAGACCGAGAGGTTAAGGGAGAGTAGACCGAGAGGTTGAGGGAGAGCAGAACCGAGAGTCTGGGAGGAGAAGCAAGGACCAGAGAGAGGAAGGCAGAACGAAACCGAGAAAGAGAGATTAAGACTCGGGTGAGAATTAGGAAAAAGAGGAAGGAACCATCGTGAAAGGCTCGACAACTCTGAGAAACAGTAATAGAAGTCTTTGTTTCCTCTGTAACTGGATGAAGCTAGAGAGAGACTAAGTAAAGGAAGGAAAAAAATGACAAAAAGCATGAAGCGAGGGTGAGCATCGTGGAAGAAGGGAAAACGTGAGACTGATTTCCAACTTTCTTAAAGGTTTCGGTGAATTGAAAAACAGAGGGAACCATGGAAGGCTTGAAGAAATGATGACTCTAGCTTTCTGTACTGCTGCTAGGTGGCTAAAAGGTTCATGTTGTGAGCTTTGTAAGCAGTGAAGGGACTACGACTGTAACAAGAAGAACTCTTTGTCCAGGACGTGAAGTTGTAGGCGTGTGACAGTGGCTAGAAACAACGCCACAGGTGCAGGGAGGTCTAGATCGAGAGCTGGAATAGGAAGAAGATAGCTCTGTTGCTGGAAATTGGAAGAAAAAAAAGGAAAAAGAAATGGAAAAAGGTAAAACTTATATACGTGTATATATTAACTGTACATGTATATATATATATATATATATATATATATATATATATATGTGTGTGTGTGTTGTATTTATGAGCATGATAGTGTGAATTAAATTAGAGGTGAAATAAGAATGGGAAAGATGAGAGGTAGACAAAAAAATATGTATATATGTGATAAGGAATAATGAAAACAAATAATAATAATAATCTATATATGGATATATACTTATGTGTATATACATATAGGTGTATATGATAAATGTGTATGTTAGTATATGTACATACAAAAAAATATTTAGTAATAAAAATATATAAACACACGTGTTAGCTAGGTTTGTACGATTATACGCACACGCGAAGTAGTAACGAATATGTTACAATTTTAATGCAATTCAGACAATTCGTATGAATAGGATGCTAAGTATACAATTTCGGTGTAGGAGAATCGTAAAAGGAATTAAATGAGGTATTGGGAGAGTCACCACTCGAACTCGGAATCTTCGATAGATCGAGGTAAGGGAGTGTAATTTAAAATGGTAATAGTTTACTTTTTGAACCATGATTAAGGAAAATTTACAAAGATTTGAACTATGATTTTCGAGCATATTTTTTGAATTTGTTTTCTGAACAAGAACATGTTCTCTGAATTTGTATTCTGAATAATTGCATATTTCTAAATTTGACTTCTGAATAAGAACATGTCCTCTGAAATTATCCTTTGAGTAAAACGGTGGTATTTCGATGTTTTTATATATAAAAATTATAGTATGTTTTGAGCCTAAGGCCATTTATATTGTATGTTAACGCATGTCATGCTCGCCTTTGTGGCGTCCAAACTTCGCCTGTGTGGCGTCTGAACTTCGCCTGTGTGGCGTCTAAACTTCGCCTATGTGGCGTCTGAACTTCGCCTTTGTGGCGTCTGAACTTCACCTTCGTGGAGTTTGAACTTTGCCTTTATGGCGTCTGAATTCCACCTTCGGGTGTCTGAACGCTGTACGACCTTGATCACGTCTACAACCTTACCATGGCTATATGTTCTGAATTCCCTCTACGGAGGATGACTTTGTTACAAATGCATGATAATCATATGGACCAATGTACTCTCTATCTGAATTAAACTCTATTTTCAGATTTGACTTTATGACATGTGATTTTACATGTAATCATGTTTTTGGAACTCTGAATATACGAAAAGATTATGTGATAACTGTTAAGTTCAAGTACTTAAAGAATTACGTTTTGAATCATGATGTTTCTGATCTTCTTAATTTTTGAGTGTCCTTTATATTAGTTTCAGAGAGTAGTCATTATACGTATTATTATGTTTTTCTACATATTTGAATCACTAAGACCATTTTAAATGCATTTTTTTACTGGGCTTTTTCCCGAAAGCTCACCCCTCTACCTTTCAGATTATTTGCAGTGATCTATATGCGTTATCTGTCGCATGCACGATGTAGGCTGGTGGGAAAGAGCTACCCTAGGCTACTTTTTGTACACGCAAAAAAGGTATACAATTACATTCCTTTACCAGACACATTTGTATGCACAAACATATATTGGAACTATTTTGTTGGGATGTAATTTATAAGGAAAACAATATAAGGAATATTACTTTTGGGATTATGTTTTAAGATGATTGATATTGAATCGAAATGGATGTATTGGGTTGTAAATGTAGATTTGGAAAGTATGCTTGGTAGTTGTGAATATCTAGGATTGTTAAAACAATTGATTTGCAAGTGGGTAGGCTCATATATAAGCCGTTATGCTGTCAAAATTTCTATCGGTCATATATGTCAAAATATGAAATTTAAATATAATTACGGATAAAGAATTAGGAAAAGTGATTTGACACTGAACAGGAATACAACCTAAGTGAATAAGGGAATAAGTGGGTAAATTAAGTTAAAAAAAATCCTCTAATTTTCAAGGGTCAAGGGTCGTTACAGTTTAAGTGGTATCAGAGCGAAGGTTGTCTAGTACTGTAAGTGTCGAAAATAAGGATTAAATTACATCCCAATGTCTGTGCTTGTCTGGTTTTAGGTAATATATACCTAATGAATTTAAGATTTGATCTTTGGAATTACGCGCGGGTATTAGATCACTTGCATGATGAGTGGAAGACGAGGACATCCTTGGAGGTAGGCTTAGCCACCTATACCTCCTCCACCGCAGCCAGAGAGTCCCAATACTCGTATGGGTCAGTTCGAACAGCATTTGGAGCAGCACCTCGAGCGAGGCTTGGAATCGATAGCTGCCATGGTTGCCCAACACCTAGGGGCAAACGTTTCTGATTCAGCTGGCACGACACCAATTCCTACTCCGGTGCCGACTCCTCCACAAGCACCACCTCCACCTCCTCTTCCACAAGTTCCTCCAGTACCTATGGTGCCTCAGCCTCCTATACAGACCCGAAGGGAGGAGAGGGATATCGGTAGGATAGGGGATTTCCTGAAGATGAAGCCTCCAGCATTCAAGGGGATTAAGAATTCAGTTGAGGCTGAAGAGTGGCTGGTAAACCTTGGGAAGATATTCGACTTTCTAGGGTGTTATGATGTTGAGCACGTACATGCTGAAGGGCCAAGCAGAGTATTGGTGGGGATCCACCAAGGTCCTTCTGACTGCTTAGTATCCGGTGACTAGTTGATATGCATTCTTTACAGCCTTTAGAAATCAGTATGTTCCACGAGCTGCCCAGCAGAAGTTGAGGACGAACTTTTTGAATTTGGTACAAGGCAGTATAATCGTGGCTAAGTACGAAAGTAAGTTTACTATGCTGATGAGGTATGACCCGGAGACGTTCCAGAATGAAGAGCGTCGTACGGAGAGGTTTCTAGCAGGGTTAAGGCCAGCTATTCGAGATCGACTTTTGGGGTTATGGATTACTGAATTCCAGGATGCCTTGGGTAGAGCACAGATGATTGAGAGGGGTTTAAATGTCACACAGACGGAGTATGGCTTTAAGGGAAAGAGCAGGGATAAGAGTAAGTGGACGGAGTTTGTGAGACAGGATTTTCAGAGGGGTCAGCCCAAGAGACAGAGGGCAGATAAGTCTCGGGCTAGAATTGATAGGTCCACGGCTCCTATAGCTACCCCACATATTACTAGAGGCTTCCAGCAGTACGAGAGATTATGTACTAGTTGTGGTAATTTCCATAGAGGTGTGTGTCACTGGTCCTTAGGGAGCTGCTTTAGGTGTGGACAGAGGGGACACCTGATTAAAGATTGCCTATTGAATAAAGTTTCATAACCCCCAGATCCACCACGACAACCTGAGAGGCAAGCTCCCCAGAGAAAAATCCCACAGAGACGGGCTACCGCAGCAGAGAAGGGCAAGAAACCTGTCACTTATGGGAGGGTCTTTGCTTTGGATAGAGAGACTGCTGGTGCCTCCACTGAGACTATTCAGGGTAAGCTTTTAATTCGCAATCATGAGGCACATGTATTGTTTGATTCAGGTTCCACCCACTCTTTCATATCACCCCATTTCGCATGTAAATTATAGGTTAAGCCTGAATCTCTAGATTTTACGTTACACGTTAGTACACCCATGTATAAATCACAAAAAACTGATATGGTGTGTAGAAATTGTGAAATCAAGGTAGGAGATAGGATCATGTTATCAGATATAATCTTGTTGAGCATGTATGGCTTTGATATAATTTTTGGTATGGATTGGCTAGCCACCAACCGTGTAAGTTTAGACTGCTACTCTAAGATTGTAACCTTCTCCTTACCTAGTAAGTTTGATGTATGCTTTGTAGTTAAGGAATAAATTTTATGATTTTGACAATTGATGAAAATTTTTTATGAACGTGTTAATGTGAAGGTTATGTTGCATTCATCTCCGATACTAGTAAAAAATGTCCAAGTATTCAAGACATATCAGTGGTATGCAAATTCCTGGATGTGTTTCCTGATGAACTACCGGGACTACCACCAGAGAGAGAGTTGGAATTCACTATAGATTTGGCACCAGAGACTCAGCCAATCTCGAAGTCTCTTTACCGGATGGCCCTTGTTGAACTTGAGGAACTGAAAAAGCAGTTCCAAGACCTGCTAGACAAAGGGTTTATTAGGCCAAGTGTATCCTCGTGGGGAGCTCCGGTATTATTTGTGCGGAAGAAGGATGGTAGTCTCAGGTTATGTATAGACTACAGGCTGCTGAACAAGGCCACAATTAAGAACAAGTATCCCTTGCCTAGAATAGATGATCTATTTAACCAGTTAAGAAGGGCTACGGTGTTCTCGAAGATTGACCTAAGATTGGGCTATCACTAATTGAGGATTAGGAAGGAGGATGTTCCAAAGATGGCCTTCAAGATGAGATATGGCCACTATAAGTTCCCCGTGATGCCCTTTAGTCTAACTAATGCCCCAGATGCATTCATGAGCCTGATGAATGAGGTGTTTTGGGGAGTATCTAGATCGGTTCGTCATAGTTTTCATCGACGATATTTTGATCTACTCAAAGTCCCGAGAGGAGTATGAGCAGCAGTTGAGAGTAGTGCTCCAAACTCTCAGAGAGAAGCAGTTGTATGGGAAGTTGGACAAGTGTGAGTTTTGGTTGGAGCAAATAGCATTTCTGGGCCATGTTATTTCTAAGGACGGGGTGTCAGTGGATCCGTCTAATGTTGAGGTAGTACTTAACTGGGATAGGCCAAAAACTGTTATAGAAATTCGAAGTTTTCTAGGACTAACTGGATACTACAGGAGGTTTATAGAAGGTTTCTCCAAGATTACCGCTCCACTGACTAAGCTGATACGTAAGGATGTTCCATTTGAGTGGATTGATCAGTGTGAGCAGAGTTTTGAAGAACTTAAGAAGAGGTTGACTACCGCCCCAGTCTTAACCATTCCTAGTGGGTTTGGAGGCTATGCAGTATACAGTGATGCATCATACCAGGGCTTGGGGTGTGTACTTATGCAGAATGGGAGAGTGGTCACATATGGTTCTCGCCAGCTTAAGAACCATGAAAGGAATTACCCCAACCATAACTTGAAGTTAGCCGCGGTTGTTTTTGCTTTGAAGATATGGTGGCATTATCTATATGGAGAAAGGTTTCAGATTTTTACTGACCACAAGAGCTTGAAGTATATATTTAATCAGAAGGAGCTAAACATGAGATAGAGATGGTGGATAGAGCTCCTCAAGGATTATGATTACGAGATTCTGTATCACCCGGGCAAGGCAAACGTAGTGGCAGATGCTTTGAGCAGGAAGGGGATGATTGCTTTTATGATGGTCAGAGAATGGGAGTTGTTAGAGCAGTTTGCCAAACTCAGTGTTAGTGTGGAAACAATAGATGTTGGCTTCATAGCTAGTTTGCAGATTGAACCTAGTATACTAGATCAAACCAGAATGGGATAGAGGGGTGATCAGAAGTTATTGGACATGGTTAGTTAGGCAAAACAGGACGCACATTTAGACTTTGTGGTCGGTAAGGATGGGTTGATTAGATTTAGGGGTCGTATATGTGTCCCAAACGATGATGCCCTACGACAAAGGATCTTAAAGGAGTCTCATTATTCCCGATACACCATGCACCTAGGAAGCATAAAAATGTACTATGATTTACGGAAGGTGTATTGGTAAGTCGGTATGAAAAAAGATGTAGCTGAGTTTGTGGCCAAGTGTCTGATTTGTCAACAGATTAAGATCGAACACTAAAGGCCAGCGGGATTACTTAAGTCTCTTCCGGTGCTTACTTGGAAATGGGAGCACATTACTATGGACTTCATTATGGGTTTACCAAGGACCCAAAAGGGGCATGATACAATCTGGGTGATCATTGATAGATTGACTAAGAGTGCCCATTTCCTAGCCATTAAAAGTACAGACTCCTTGAGTGCTTTAGCAGAGTTGTATGTGAGAGAGATAGCTCGGTTGCATGAGGCTCCTATGAGCATTACATCAGATAGAGATTCCCGATTCACTTCTAGATTTTGGGCTCATTTCCAAGAAGTCATGGGATCTCAGCTTAATCTGAGCACAACCTATCATCCTCAGACCAATGGTTAGTCCGAGATGACCATTCAGACCTTAAAGGATATGTTGAGGGCGTGCATTTTGTAGTTTAAGGGCTCATGGGATGATCATCTGCTTCTCGCAGAGTTTGCTTATAACAACAGCTATTATGCTAGCATCGGGATGGCACTTTATGAGGCCTTGTATGGTAGAAGATGTAGGTCTCCAGTGGCTTAGGAAGAAGTGGGTGACAGAAGGATCTTGGCTCCCGAGTTGGTGGAACAGGCAGCAGAAGGTGTTCAGATAATCTGTGATAAACTTAGGACCACACAAAGTAGGCAGAAGAGTTATGCGGATAGGCATAGGCGGCCACTTGAGTTTCAGATTGGGGACTCCGTGTTTCTTAAGGTATCTCCGAGTAAGGGTATCATGCGATTTGGGAAGAAGGGGAAATTGAGCCCTCGTTTCATTGGTCCTTTTGAGATCCTAGAGAGAGTGGGAGACGTAGCCTACAGACTTGCCTTACCACCGCAGCTTTCTGGGGTACATAATGTCCTCCATGTCTCGATGTTAAGGAAGTATAATCCGAATCCCTCACACATCATAGAGTATGAGCCTTTGAGCATTCAAGAGGATATGAGCTACGTTGAGCGACCTATCCAGATTTTGGACAGAAAGGAAAAGGTACTTTGATCGAAGACAATTCCTCTGGTAAAGGTTCTCTGGCAACACCATTCGATTGAAGAAGCTACATGAGAGCTAGAGAGCCTCATGAAGGAGAAGTACCCACACCTATTCTGATGGACTCGAATGAATTTAGAGGACCAAATTCTTTTAAGGTGGGGAGAATGTAAACACCACAAAATTTCTATATTTAATTAGACTATATAAGGATAAAAATAATATGTTTTAATGGAAGTGCGAATATTCGTTTTAGGGCTCGAGGAGTATGGGAGCCGAGATGCCCGTGAATGACGGAGAGCCCGAAATACAGGAAGTGATGAAGCAAATGTAAGCATGGAGGGATCGAAAATAATTTTGATGTAAAAAAACTTATATTGGGGATTTATGAGGACTGATGAAATCTCAAGAATATTTCATTCTTGAAATAATGAAAATTTCATGTAAGACATGAATATTGTGTCATTAGATAATTCTATAAAAGAAAATGTATATATATAAATATATATATATACTTGTAAGACCCAAAAATTATATCGTAATTTCATATAAAGAATTGAAAATGGTCCCAAATTAAATGAAACGGGATTCGGACAGGAAATAACGATTTAAAATGTGAAATGAATGAGTATTTGTGAAGGAAAGTCGTGTTAAATTAATCTCGAACACGTACAAGGGCAAAACGGTCAAAAGACTGAAAGCCGAAATAAATTCGATAAAAAAATTTAATTAAAAATAATGGATTTGAGAATCTTGATCAATAACGAAGAAATAATTAAATTTCGGGTTAAATTGATCAAGATATGAATTTTTGAGAATTAATCGAAATTAAGCGGGATTTTCACTTCGAAAAATAAACCCGAAAATAATCAAAAAATATACCAGAAAGTCGAAATAATATCGAGAAAATTATTTATTCATTAAATAAATTAAATAATAATTTATCTTAGATATTTTGGCAAAATAATGATATAATATTGAATAAAATAATAATAAAATTAAATAATAAATAAAATTAAATTAATTCAAAAAAAAAGAAGAAGAGAATTCAGAAAATTTATCGGGGAGAGAAAAACAAAGGAAACCGAAAATGGAGACCGCGCTGGTCGACCAACCCACTGCCACCGGCGACCGACTGTCACAACCCAAATTACCTAAAAATCAGAGTAAATTTTTCGCTTTTTCATTTATTATTTAATTCTTACCTTTCTCTCATCGTGACCATCCTACAAACAGTTGGGTTATGATTCGGTGTTAGTCACCTCACACTATTATCAATTCCATTTCCCTAATCACATTTATACATCAGAGTTTACTATCCTTTGAATTTAATTAAATACATACCCATTGGTATTTATAACTCTACATCCCCAACATCAATGTCCGTTTACAGTACTGTGCATTACATATTTAGATACAAGACCATACAAATGTGTATACCTGTCTCTCGATGGGAAGTACCAAGCATGCAAGTCCTCAGCCGCTTACTAATTTCTGTGAGTGCTCTGAAAAGATGGGAAAATAAGGGGGGTGAGCAAACCACACGCTCAGTAAGGCAATTATGCAAGTAAGTAGATAGCTCCACTATCTACATGCTCATAATGCCATGCCCTTAAATTCATTTCTTTTCATTTAAAATTTCAATCACAAAGTCATGCATATTCAATGCCATAGTTTATCCAAAACTATTTGTGCATATATAAATCATGTAATTCATGCATTCCAAGCATTTTATGTGACATCATTAAATCATAATAAGCATGAAGTAAAACAAGATCATGCCTTCTTTCATGTCATGTAAGACAAATCATGCATTTAAAATGAAATCATGGAAGATATCATCATGTTGCTGCATTTAAATTAATTCATTAAAACTGCAGTATAAACTAACCCTTCTGGGTCAATAATCTCATAAAACAATTCATTGTAAAACTTCAGTTATAAAACCATCCTTCTTTCAGGGTCACATATCATAAAATCATGAAATCATAAAATCGTCAAATCGGGGGCCTGACCCCTCCTTCGAGTCTACCCTGGTCTAACAGACCACAAGTTATATCATGTGAGACAATCAGGTAATTATCAGTAACATCGAGTACTATGGCCATATCCTAGTGATCCCTGGCAACACGGTACCTAGTGTGCGGGGTATCACACCTGAAACGGGAGGTGGGTCGTCCTACCCGTCAGAACAGCATAATACCAGGATTGCGAGGGCAAGGCTTGCTGCCTCGTGGCTAATGCCACTCCACTCCAACAATCCCCACGGTACAGCGTACTCCGCGTTATATACACGGTACAACATACTTCGTGAACCCAAGCTCAATCAGGGGTGCTTGTGATAGGTCTTATCCACCCAAATCATCTCTGTCTCAGAATGCACGTGTGAGCATATCATCTCACTGTGACACACAGTCTACAGGAGGCTCCAACATGGCTATATGCATGTAATATAAATTCTTGTGTGAGTGAAGCTTAAGCACGGCTCCATGCATATTCATGATATCTGAAAATCTCGTGCGAGCGAAGCTCTAGCACGGTTTCATAAAAATCAGTAAAATCTGCGTACGAGCAGCGCTCCAGTACGACTTAAACTGATTATAAATTCAAGTAAAATCCACGTACGAGCAATGCTCTAGTACGGATATGTATAAAAACTCAGTGAAAATTTCGTACGAGAAAAACTCTAGTACGACATTCAAATGAATTATAAAACCATATAAAACTTTGTGCGAGCAACGCTCCAGCACAAATGAATGCTCAAATAAATCAAATCTCCTGCGATTACACTCCAGCACGACTTTATGCATAATTAAATCAAATCTCGTGCGAGTTACACTCCAGCATGACTTTGTGCAATATCAAATCAAAACAAGATGCGAGCTAAGCTCCAGCATCTCTCATGCATGTCAAATCATTAAAACTAGTGCGAGCAATCTGTCCAACACCATTTTATGCATACCACGTCAAAACAAATCAAAACATGTCAAAACATGTCAAAACAGAGTGCGAGCTAGGCTCCATCAGCTCTCATTTCACAATAATAAAAATCAGTGCGAGCACCATGCTCTAGCACATTTCATGCATATGATGTCACACAAATCGGTGCGAGTAACCGGTCAAGCACATTTATGCACATTCACAAATGTAGATATAGTGCGAACTACGTGTCAGCAATATCTGTTTCCATATAAACTTGATAGTTGGCCCATTTTCCAAATAATTTCATTTAAATACCAATAACACTTACGTAGTGTTATTTTAGGAAACTTATACAATTATTGGTCAATCTATCGTTTTCCTTTTGTTTAAAAATCAATAAAGTTTCTTAATTCAGAAATTACTTAAATCATGCATTTCGTGCATGTTATGCTTTCACCCTCCTTAGGTGAACTTCCCTCAATAGGGGTAAAATAGTCTTTTCACCTAATTCGATCCTTAAAATCATTTAAACCACTTTTAGGATCATTATACATAATCAAGGTATACATACATATTCAGTGTACAGAAAAACTATTAAAATACGCTTAGCTACCTCTAGCTACTCACACAATTCCCTTACCTCATTTTTCTGTACAGTCTGACCTTTCCACTGATGACTCGTAACGCAGTTCGATTTGCTCCCAATCCAATCTCCGGAATTGCGGATATATATTCATCAGGTCAATTACAATACAATTTAATTGTATTTCATACTTTCTGGGCTTAATTTAAATCATTGGGCCCGTTTACTCATATTGGGCCCGATTGCACCTTAATGGGCCTTAATCGACCTTAAGCCCGTTTACCACACTTTATTGAGGCCTATTGGGCTCATTGGGCCCAACAGTATTTATTTAGCCTCGTTCTAAACTCTCAGACAGCTTATGAATTATTTACGACAATTTATCCTAATTTTCCAGAATTTAATTCATTTATGCGGAATTTAAATCCGTAATTTATGCGATAAATATCAATCACGTATAACGATAAAAATTATCGTAAATAAGGGTTACTTACCCGAGATTCCATGATAGTATGTGAATCGAGACTGTCTCGAGCTCTCGGTTGATGCCAATTGTCGAGCTACATAATTAAATATATTTTCGGGTAAACTTTAAGTCGATTATTTATCAAATTAAATATTTCAAAAATTAAATTAGTCAATTCGACCGCTTACCGACTTACCCGAAGCTCGATTGCATCACTGAAATTTTCCCAATTTTTTCTCTTTTTCTTTTTCCCATTTTCTTCCTTTTTTTCTCTCTTTTTGGCTGAACCGGTCCGGTCCGGTTCAACCCGGTTCGGACCGCCGGTTCAGCTCGGTCCAGTTTGGCAGTTCAGTCTGGTTCGACCGGTTCAGTCACCATTTGGTCATTCCGACGCCGTCCGGCCAGTTCCCGACGCGATTCCGGCACCAATCGGTGCGCCATGGCCTAGGCTTCCAAAATCGACCCTCGGGTGGTGTCAAAACGGCGCTGATGGCTGCCAATCGGGCTTCTCTTCCGCGGGACTTTTTTTTTCGATCTGTCGATTTCGGCCACCTCGCCGCGCGTCGCGACTGCCGAGGGTTGCGCGGGTGTCGGGCCTACTTCGCCGACCCTCGCCTGGGTCCCTGGTCGCAGGTGATGGCTCTGCCGGCGATCTCTTCCTCGGTCTGCAATTTCGCGTATTCCTTCTTTCTTTTCTGTTTCGTTTCCTCTCTGTTTTCTTAAAATTTCAGATTTTCTCTTTTTTTTGTGTGTTTTTTTTAACTTTATTTATTTATTTATTTATAATTAAATTTTATTATTATTTTATTCAATAAAATAATAATAAAATTCTCAAAAATATCTATAAAATTCTATTTTATTCATTTAATCCGTAAATAAATTTCTCAATCTGATTTTACCTTTTCGGTATATTTTTCGATTATTTTCAGGATTATTTTTTGATATGAAAATTTTGATTTATTCCAATAAATTCATATCTTGATCAATTTAATTCGAAATTTAATTATTTCTTCGTTATTGATCAAGATTTCTCAATCCCATATTTTTAATTAAATTTTTTGTCCCGATTAATACCGAATTTTGGTCTTTTGACCGTTTTACCCTTGCACATTTTCGGGAATACCATTTCCATCCTTTCGCATTTTTAAATGCACTCAAAAATTTCTATTTATTCACTTTTTGCCCTTACGATAAAATCGGGTCTTACACCGACAGCCTCGACGAAGAGCCGAGGAGAAAGAGGAGAGGCCGGCGAAGCTATTGGCACCGGAGACGCGTCGCCAGGAGGTCGAAAAACGCCGAACAGAGGAAGAGAAGCCCGCGAGGAAAATGGGGTAGATTCCGGCGATCCACGACAGCTGGGCTCGAACGGTGGGCACCGGCGTGATCGGGAAGAGGATGCGATTCTTTTGAGACCAGTATCGACCGGTGAAATCGTCGAAATCCCTCGGATCGAGAGGTGACTGCAGTTGGGGAGAAGGGAAGATTCGTCGGCGATGGTGCCGTTTCAACCCACACCGAGGCCCGATTTTGAACTCCTAGGTGATGGCGCGTCGAATGGAGCCAAAATCATGCCGGGAACCGATCGAAATCGTCGTGAACGGTGATGGGAAGGCCTGAACCGATACGGACCGGTTCAGCAAAGAGGTGAACCGGACTGAACCGGCTGAACCGGATTGGTCTGAACCGGGTTTGAACCGGACTGAATCGGTTCGGCCAAGAAAAAAGGGAAAGAGGAGAAAAAGAGAAAAAGGAAAAAGGGAAAGAATTTTTGGGGATACACCGGACTTCGGGTAAGTCGGTAAGAGGTCAAAAGTGACAGATTTGATTTTCGAGAAATTTATTTAAATTATATTTAATAAAAAATTAACCCGAAATTTAATATAAAATTGTGCAGTTTTACGACAAAGCCCGGAACGAGAGCTGATTGAGCTTCGATTTTCGTACCCCGTATCATATTGGGTAAGTATATTTTAATTTCGATAATATGAGTCCTTTAATATAGAGTTTCGATTATTTTACGAAATTTACGGAGTAATTCTGTATAAAAAGGAATATTAATCGAAATTGCAACGTAATTACTGTAAATAGTATACGGGCTATCCAATGAGTTTGGAACGAAACTCGATGATTATTGATAAGCTGAATGAATCCAGTAAACTCGAAAAAGGGATTTAAATAGTATAAACGGGCTGAAAACAGGCTCGAGGCCCATTAAAGTGCAATTGGGCTCAATAAAGTAAAACGGGTCCAGTACGTTAGATTCGATCAGTAAATATGATATACTGATAAAAATAAGTGAATTAACCCAAAATATGTGGTTATATGTAGTTTCGTAGAATTGGTTAACGCGCAGTTGGACTGAGAGATCAGATATTATCGAGACGAGATAAGTTTATGCGTGAATCGAGGTAAGGGAATTTTGTAGGTGTATAGAGATTTCTATACGTATTTATTAAAGGGATTTAAAGGGCCTAGAATTTCTTTAAGTATCTAGAAAATGAATTAATAATTTCTGTGAAAATCGGGGCTTAGGTGAATAAAGAAAAAGACGATTTTACCCCTGGGAGTAAAATTTACAAAAAGGGTAGTAAGGCAGATAAATTGCATGATTATCCTATTTTAATGTTTTATATAAATGTATTGCTTTGATTTAAGCAAATATGCACATAGGTTGGCTGTGGATTTCGTGAATTATACGAAAGGGTACCGGTTTGGACCAGTTACTATTTTAAAAGATGTTTTATAAAGATTGAGCCACCTATCATATTTACACGAGTAAAAAGAGTGCTAGAGTTTTTCTTGCACTCAAGTTTATTGATTTATTACTCATGAAAAGTCGTACTGGAGCATTTCTCGTACGAGAAATTTGTGTGTGCACAAAACCGTGCTGGAGCTTCGCTCGCACGAGATTTTAGATATCATGATATGCATAGCGTGGTGCTAAAGCTTCGCTCGCACTAGACATGAGTTGACATGCATATAGTCGTGCGGAAGCCTTCTGTAGACTGTGTGTCACAGAGAGTTGAGATGCTCGCACGTATACTTTGAGACATGGGTTGGTTATCGACATAGTATTGGGGTGGAAAAGACCTACGGTAGGCACCCCCAGACTATGATATGGGTCCACAGAGTACGATGTACTGTGTATGTCACACGGAGTACGCTGTACCGTGCAGTCATGATGACTCGATGATGTTACTTCATATTCTGGCGGATAGGAATTGACCCCACCTCCCGTTGCAGTTGTGATGCCTCGCACACCGGGATCCGTGTAGCCTGGGATCACAGGGACAAAGTATGGCCATAGTCCTCCATTTTTCATACAGTAACCTACATGCCTCACATGATATCCTACGGTCTGAATAGACCAGGACGTACTCGAGGGAGGGGTAATGTCCCGATTTATGTTTTTAAATGAGATGTGATTTAATGAATCAAGGTATTCTCGAGAGATGGGTTTGACCTTGATGAGGTTGTTTTATGATGAAACAAATGAGTTTTAACGTGATGAGTTTATGAGGAAACAAATAAGTTTTAAATGTGACGAGTATGAGATGACATACATGATGATTTTTCCATGTTTGTTTTATATGTCGATTTCATGATTTCTCTTATATGATACATACATACATGTGGCATCATTTTAGTCTTACCTCATGCTCCAAATATAAACGATTTTATATCATGACATTATCAGTACGTAGATAGTATAGTTATCTACCTGCTTACATTATTACCTTATTGAGCTGTTTATGCTCACCCTTTCATTTTCCATCCCACAGGGTATATTCAGTAGAAGGGAACGACAGTAGTCATATCCGCTGCTTATTATCAAGACCAGGTATATACATTTGTATAATTTTTGTATCTGAACATATAGAGGCACAGTACTGTACATGGATGTAATATTAGGGATGTATTTATTTAAAATAAATTGATATGTAAATGAAATATGAAAATGGAATGGTAAATTGGTGAGAGGTGACTAATACCGAATCATAGCCCAACTGTTTAGTAGTGTAACTGTTCACAACGGGTAAGAAAATTAAAAAGCGAAAAATTTACTTTGATTTTTAGGTAATTTGGGTCGTGACAGAAAATATGGTATCAGAGCTGAGTTGGCCTGATATGAGTCGGTGTTAGTGGTTAAGTAAATTTACATCCCCATGTACTGTGCATTGTTTAGATACAATTGTGTATATCAAGATGGAGCAGCAGCTAAGAATTTAGTTTCGAATGCAAGAATCTAGTTTTTATAAATGATAGCCGCTATGGTAGAGAGACAAGTACACCTGCTCGAGGCCATAGAAATCGACCTGAGAGTCGAATGAGTCGTCACATGAGACTCAAGATGAGAGTGAGGTGGAGGCTGATGTTGAGCATACTCCACAGGGTCTTATAAAGAGACCAAATAGTATTGAGACACGCTCTAAGAGAATGGAGTGGAGTGTAAAAAATATTTCGGAGTTGTTTATTCAATCTATGCTGGTAGTTGAGGATAGGCATAGTAAAGCCTAAACAGGTACCTCAGACTATAGAGATTTTCACACCCCTCCGATATATAGCGCAGTAAAGAAACCAATACTTGTTGAGGACAGGGTGTATAAGATAGCGAAGTTGTATAGATTCTTTCGATGTATGTCGATTGAGAAAGTGACTTTTAAATATGTTATGTTAGAGAGTTGAGGCGAAGCATTTGTGAAAGTCCGCTCGATCCCTCTGAAGAGTTAGACGTCCAGAGCTGACATGAGAAATATTTCTGGATGTATTCCGGTGACAGAATATCCCGGACATTGCTTAAGGGAAATTACAGGTAAAATTTCTTACACTGCCCATTGACACTAGTTGATTGATGAGCATGAAACTCAATTTATATCTCTGGGCAGGTGTGAACCTGATACCATGGGCAGTAAGAGTCGAAAAAGCCCAAAAGTTCATGGAATGACTCAAATTATCGATTAGAGTCCGATTGGCTCATTACCTATGTCGAGGCAGTGCGCAGAATACAGTTGCGCAAATAATATCATGTGTTGCACGCCTCTGAGATTGGGAAATGTAGTAAGTGTCGAAATAGAGACAGAAGAAAATAGAGAATGACAGAGATGTCACAGCGGGAAAGAGACCAGTTGGTAAGAGATTAGAGTTGATGAGTCACGGGGTAAGATAATTGGTAAGGCCCCAATATATCCAATTTAACACTTATGAGGGGTATTGTGATTGGAGAACTCCGACCTGCTACGAAGCAGTGTAGCAGTGTAAGCAGAGTAAGCAGTGTAGGATGTGTGGTAGATAGCACGGAAGTAAAGGCTTACACCTATGCCTTATTAACTAAAATAGGAGTTAAGTGTGGTAAGACGGACCACTTAAGTAATGATTGCTCAGAGTTGGGTAAGACTGCCTTACAGAATGGCAAAGAGACAGAGAAAACCTTGTTGATATCTCTGCACCGAAAAGGGAGGCCACAGCCGAAGAGAAAGGGGAAAGTAGGCTGTTGGACGAGGGCGAGTGTATATCTTGGACCAGGACAGTACTAATGTTTCATATGATATGGTAAAAGATACCACACTAGTTAAGAATAGTGAAGTAATTATTTTAATTAATCCTGGTGCCACGTATTTAGTCATATCGCCTTCATTTGTATATAAGTTCGTAAAAGACATGAATGCCTACACCTTTGGGCACAATGTCGATAGTTAGTACCCCAATGAAGGAGGGCTAACTAACGGAATAATTATGAAGAGATTGTAAGTCGAAAACGGGGAAGAAGTATAAGTCAACCGATTTTATTCAATGGACTATGAATAATTTGAAGTAATATTGAGAATAAATCTCAATTGATTTGGCTGCAAATTATGATGTTTAGAGTTCTATCCTAAGATAGTGATATGGTTACCCCTGAAAAGTTACTGTAAGTTTTGATAAGTACTAAAAAGGGGTGTAACGGTTGAAATTAAAGGAGCAAATGATGGTACTCACGAAATGAATAATGACAGAGTTTTGTTATAATTGATACACTAAGGAGATAATCTTTGAGATATGCTTGATTCTGAATACAAGATGTATTGGAGTAAGAGGCGTATGCAAGGTAAGGACATCTTTACGATATGAAGTCATTTGGATTAAAGCGATAAGTAGTAAATATGAATTATAACTAAGGATAAGGGTGGATATAACCATAACTAGTCCTTGTGGTTAAGTCTAAGGGTTAATAAAGGTATTTCAAAATGCCTCCCCGCCTGAAGACTTGACAGCATCTAAAAGTATACACAACCTATAAATTGAAAGCGACAGTCGTAAAATATACGTTTAAAGTTAGGGTACCTTTACTGGTACAATAAGAAATATAGAATTCGATTAATCAGGAGGATTTAAAAATTTAAAATTTTATAAAAGCCGTTAAAAAGGAAATGACGCAGGTTAGTAGCTTGAACGAAAGCGATTTTGAAGGACATTTTACGTTTATGCGTACATAGGTCAAGGAAATGGGTAATTGAAATATTCAGTGGAACTCAACCACGATGAGGTAATTAAACTTTACCTGGACCGATTTGTTATCATTCTTATTGATGATATTTTGGATGTATTTACAGTCCAGGGAAAATTATAAGCAACAATTGAAAATTGCTTTTATAGATAGTTTGTTGCGAGTTCTCAATATGGTCTACTTTATTGACACATTTAACTTAGAGAAAGTTGTATTTGAATGGGATGATAGGCGTAACAGGAGTTTTGGTGTATTGAAGTAATAAACTGACCACTGCATTTATTCTCACAATAACCAACAGATTAAGAGGTTTCTCATGAGTCTATGAATACCTCAAAATAATGAATGGATTGTGTATTGATGCAAAAGGGAAAGATAGTCGATTATAAATCCAAACAACTCAAGGATCATGAAAGAGACTATCCGACCCATGATTTAAAGTTGACAGTGATAGTGGTATTGAGTATATGACAATACTATGTATATGGTGAGAAATTTTAGGTATGCACTGATCATAAAAGCCTCAAGTATCTGTTTTCACAGAAAGAGTCGGATATGAGAATACATAGTGGGTTAGAGCTTCTGAGAGATTTTGATTGCGGAAATTGTACCACCTAAGAAAGGCTAATGTAAGGGCTAATGCCTTGAATAGAAAAAGCCTCAGGATGGTATTACATATGATAGTCAGGGAGCGTGAGCTGCTAGAACAGTTGTAAGCCTCAGTAATGATGTGATCCCCCCTGATGATGACAGTAATTGTGAGACAGCTAGCTTGAGATTAGAACCGGATTTGAGTGACCAGATGTGACAGGCTTAGCGTGATGATCAGCAGGGTGTCGATAGTGTGGGTCAGATTCAGATGGGTACAGTGACAGAGTTCACAAAGAGAGATGATGGCTTACTGAGGTTCAGAGACAGTATAAGTGCTCCCTAGGACCACAGCAATGAGGTAGAGTTATTGTCAGAAGCTCACTTTTCGGGAGATACAGTGCATCCAAGAAGTAATAAATATATATATAAATCGAAATCTTTAAAAAGGGAATTGGTGGTCAGATATGAAAAGAGACATGGTAGAGATTGTGGAAAAGTGTCTCGTATGTCAGCAGAGTAAGGTAGAGCAATAGAAGTTTGTAGGGTTATTGCAGTTTCTACCTATATTGACACGAAAATGGGAACAAGTTACCATGAATTTCGTGATGGGTTACAGAGGACCCCGATGAATCGCAAGACTATCTGGGTGATAGTCGATAGATTGACTAAATCTACCCACCTTCTGGTTAGGAAATCCCCAGATACTCTGAGTGTGAAGGCAGATTTATGTGTAAGGAAGATTGTGGAACACCAAGTATTTTTCCAGTGAGTATGGTATTGATAGGGATTCCCTCTTCACTTCTCACTTTTAGGAACGTTTTCAGGAAGCTATGGGAGCCCGATTGAGTGTTAGCACAGCTTTCTGTCCTCAGATAGATGGTCAGTCAGAGAGGACTGTACAAGTTCTAGAGGATATGATGGGAGTGTGTGTCATTGATTTGATAAGCTCCTGGGATTATCAATTGTTACTAATCGAATTTGTCAATAATGACAGTTGTCACTTGAGTATCAAGATGACTTCAGATGAGGCATTGTATGGTCGTAAGGGTTGATTCCTCGATTTGGATAAGAAGAGGTGGGTAACAGATATAGAGTTGTTCCTGAATTGATAAGACAAATCTCTGATGATGTTCAGTTAATTGTGAAGGATTAAGAACACCTCAGAGCAGATAGAAAAGCTATCCTGACAAGAGACAAAAACCATTGAAATTCACCGAGGGTGAATTAGTATTATTGGAAGTTACATGCCCTTAGGACATAGCATAAGGACGTAACGAGATCCGGAGAGAGATTGGACAAAGTGGGAGATAAGACCTGTAGGTTGGCATTACTACCTAAATAAACAGGCATCCACAATGTGTCCTATCTTATGATGCTTCGAAAATACTGTCCGGATCCAACGTATGTGATCAGGTACGAGCTTCAACAGCTTAGCTCAATGGAAGTATAACGTATGATTGAAAAACTTGATTCGAGTATTAAACAGGAAGGAGAAAGTATTGAGATTTAAGACGATCTCCCTAATTAAAGTCTTTTGGTAGTAGTATACTCCGAAAAAGTCACATAAGAGTTATAGAGTATGATATGTGTGAAATATCCGGAGTGATTTACAGACTAACTTGGTTCTAATTTGGAGGACCAAATTTTTTAAGTGTGAGAGATTATGTAAGACCCGAAAATTATATCGTAATTTCTTATAAAGAATTGAAAATGGTCCCAAATTAAATGAAACGGGATTCGGACAGAAAATAACGATTTAAAATGTGAAATGAATGAGTATTCGTGAAGGGAAGTCGGGTTAAATTAATCTCGAACACGTGCAAGGGTAAAACGGTCAAAAGATCGAAAGTCGAAATAAATTCGATAAGAAAATTTAATTAAAAATAATGGATTTGAGAATCTTGATCAATAACGAAGAAATAATTAATTTTCGGGTTAAATTGATTAAGATATGAATTTTTGAGAATTAATCAAAATTAAGCGGGATTTTCACTTCAAAAAATAAACCCGAAAATAATCGAAAAATATATCAAAAAGTTGAAATAATACCGAGAAAATTATTTATTCATTAAATAAATTAAATAATAATTTATCTTAGATATTTTGGCAAAATAATGATATAATATTGAATAAAATAATAAAAAAATTAAATTAATTCAAAAAAAAGAAGAAGAGAATTCATAAAATTTATCGGGGAGAGAGAAAAACAAAGGAAATCGAAGATGGAAACCGCGCGTGGCCGACCGACCCACGGCCATCGGCGACCGACGGCCCCGACTAAAAGCCGAGGAGAAAGAGGGGAGGCCGACGAAGCTATTGGCACCGGAGATGCGTCGCCAGGAGGCCGAAAAACGCCAAACGGAGGAAGAGAAGCCCGCGAGGAAAATGGGGTAGATTCCGATGATCCACGGTAGCTGGGCTCGAACGGCGGGCACCAGCGTGATCGGGAAGAGGATACGATTATTTTGAGACCAGTATCGACCGTCGAAACCGCCGAAATCCGCCGGATCGAGAGGTGACTGCCGCGGGGGAGAAGGGAAGATTCGTCGGCGATGGTGCCGTTTCAACCCACATCGAGGCCCGATTTTGAACTCCCAGGTGATGGCGCGTCGAATGGAGCCAAAATCATGCTAGGAACCGATCGAAAACGCCGTGAACGGCGACGGGAAGGTCTGAACCGATACGGACCGGTTCATTAAAGAGGTGAACCGGACTGAACCGACTGAACTGGACCGGTCTGAACCGGGTTTGAATCGGACTGAACCGATTTAGCCAAGAAAGAAGGGAAAAAAGGAGAAAAAGAGAAAAAGGAAAAAGGGAAAGAATTTTCGGGGATACACCAAACTTAGGGTAAGTTGGTAAGAGGTCAAAAGTGACTGATTTGATTTACGAGAAATTTATTTAAATTATATTTAATAAAAAATTAACCCGAAATTTAATATAAAATTGTGCAGTTTTACGACAAAGCCCGAACGAGAGCCGATTGAGCTCCGATTTTCGTACCCCGCATCATATTGGGTAAGTATATTTTAATTTCGATAATATGAGTCCTTTAATATAGAGTTTCGATTATTTTACGGAATTTACGGAGTAATTCTGTATAAAAAGGAATATTAATCGAAATTGCAACGTAATTACCGTAAATAGTATACGGGCTATCCAATGAGTTTAGAACGAAGCTCGATGATTATTGATAAGCAGAATGAACCCAGTAAACCCGAAGAAGGGATTTAAATAGTATAAACGGGCTGAAAACAGGCTCGAGTCCCATTAAAGTGTAATTGGGCTCAATAAAGTAAAACGGGTCCAGTATGTTAGATTCGATCAGTAAATATGATATACTGATAAAAATAAGTGAATTAACCCAAAATATGTGGTTATATGCAGTTTCGTAGACTTCGTTGACGCGCAGTTGGACTGAGAGATCGGATATTATCAAGACGAGATAAGTTTACGCGTGAATCGAGGTAAGGGAATTTTGTAGGTGTATAGAGATTTCTATACGTATTTATTGAAGGGATTTAAAGGGTCTAGAATTTCTTTAAGTATCTAGAAAATGAATTAATAATTTCTGCGAAAATCGGGGCTTAGGTGAATAAAGAAAAAGATGATTTTGCCCTTGGGAGTAAAATTTACAAAAAGGGTAGTAAGGCAAATAAATTGCATGATTATCCTGTTTTAATGTTTTATATAAATGTATTGCTTTGATTTAAGCAAATATGCACATAGGTTGGCTGTTGATTTCGTGAATTATACGAAAGGGTACCGGTTTGGACCGGTTACTATTTTAAAAGATGTTTTATAAAGATTGAGCCACCTATTGTATTTACACGAGTAAAAAGAGTGCTAGAGTTTTTCTCGCCCTCAAGTTTATTGATTTATTACTCATGAAAAGCCGTACTGAAGCATTGCTCGTACGAGAAATTTGTGTGTGCACAAAACCGTGCTGGAGCTTCGCTCGGACGAGATTTTAGATATCATGATATGCATAGCGTGGTGCTGGAGCTTCGCTCGCACTAGACATGAGTTGACATGCATATAGTCGCATGCATATAGTTGTGCGGAAGCCTTCTGTAGACTGTGTGTCACAGAGAGTTGAGATGCTAGCACGTATACTTTGAGACATGAGTTGGTTATCAACATAATATTGGGGTGGATAAGCCCTACGGCAGGCACCCCCAAACTATGATATGGGTCCATGGAGTACGATGTACCGTGTATGTCACACGGAGTATGCTGTACCGTGCAGTCATGATGACTCGATGATGTTACTTCATATTCTGGCGGGTAGGAATTGACCCCACCTCCCATTGCAGTTGTGATGCCCTGCACATCGGGATCCGTGTAGCCTGGGATCACATGAACAAAATATGACCATAGTCCTCGATTTTTCATACAGTAACCTACATGCCTCACATGATATCATACGGTCTGAATAGACCAGGATGAACCCGAGGGAGGGGTAATGTCCCGATTTATGTTTTTAAATGAGATGCGATTTAATGAATCAAGGTATTCCCAAGAAATGGGTTTGACCTTGATAAGGTTGTTTTATGATGAAACAAATGAGTTTTAATGTGATGAGTTTATGAGGAAACAAATAAGTTTTAAATGTGACGAGCATGAGATGACATACATGATGATTTTTCCATGTTTGTTTTATATGTTGATTTCCTGATTTCTCTTATATGATATATACATACATGTGGCATCCTTTTAGTCTTACCTCATGCTCCAAATATAAATGATTTTATATCATGACATTATCGGCATGTAGATAGTATAGTTAACTACCTGTTTACATTATTGCCTTATTGAGCTGTTTATGCTCACCCTTTCATTTTCCATCCCACAGGGTATATTCAGTAGAAGGGAACGACAATAATCATATCCGCTACTTCTTATCAAGACCAGGTATACACATTTGTATAATTTTTGTATCTGAACATATAGAGGCACAGTACTGTACATGGATGTAATATTGGGGATGTATTTATTTAAAATAAATTGATATGTAAATGAAATATGAAAATGGAATGGTAAAAAGGTGAGAGGTGACTAACACCGAATCATAGCCCAATTGTTTAGTAGTGTAGCTGTTCACGACGGGTAAGAAAATTAAAAAGCGAAAAATTTACTCTGATTTTTAGGTAATTTGGGTCGTGACAATACTAGACGAATTTAAAATATAGATAGATAATAATATATATATATATATATATATATATAACAAGTATATATGTTATGTAATATATAGTATGTAATATATGAATATTAATTAAACAAAATAAACAACAAATAACAAATAAACCAATAAACAAATATATATATAAATCAATATAATATATATAAATATAATATTAATATAATATATATTATTGTTGTACGGAATTGGCTTTCTTTGAAAGCCAATTCCGCATTTTGGTGTTTCAAAGAGCAGAGTGCCTCTGCTGAGCAGGAAAAAGGAGAAAGGAAAGAAGAAGAGGGCTGGTCGGGAGAGGAAATAAGGAAAGAAAAAAAAAGAAGAGTAGGGAAGGAAGCTGGTCGGCCGAGAAGGAGGAGGAAGAAAGAAAGAAAGGAAAGAAAAAGAAAGGGAGAAGAGAAGGAAAACTGGTTCTGCCGAAGGGGAAAGAAAGAAAGGGAGAAAAGGAGAGCTGGTTCGGCCGAGGGAGAAGGAAAGAGAAGAAAGAAAAGAAAAGAAAAGAAAGAAAGAAAGAGGAAGGAAGGAGATGAAGAAGAAGACCGGGGGAGCTGAAGCTGGAAGTGAAACTGCGAGGCAGGGGAGAGGAAGAAGAAGACCGAGGCTGGAGCTGGAGCCGACCCGACGGGAAAGGAAATGAAAGCAAATTGAAGCAGGCCGAGGGGCTGAAGGAGAAGCAGACCAAGAGGTTAAGGAAGAGCAGAATCGAGAGGCTGGAAGGAGAAGTAAGAACCGAGAGAGAAGAAGGCAGAATAAAATCGAGAAAGAGAGATTAAGACTCGGGTGAGAATTAGGAAAAAGAGGAAGGAACCATCGTGAAAGGCTCGACAACTTTGAGAAACAGTAATAGAAGTCTTCGTTTCCTCTGTAACTAGATGAAGCCCGAGAGAGAGACTAAGTAAAGAAAGGAAAGAAATGACAAAAAACATGAAGCGAGGGTGAGCATCGTGGAAGAAGGGAAAACGTGAGACTGATTTCCAACTTTCTTAAAGGTTTCGGTGAATTGAAAAACAGAGGGAACTGTGGAAGGGTTGGACGATGACTCTAGCTTTTTGTACTGTTGCTAGGTGGCTAAAGGGTTCATGTTGTGAGCATTGTGAGCAGTGAAGAGGTTACGACTGTAACAAGAAGAACTCTTTCTCCAGGACGTGAAGTTGTAGGCATGTGACAGTGGCTGGAAACAATGCCACAGGTGCAGGGAGGTCTAGACCGAGAGCTGGAATAGGAA
Organism: Firmiana major; assembly: GCA_033439115.1. Taxonomy (NCBI): domain Eukaryota; kingdom Viridiplantae; phylum Streptophyta; class Magnoliopsida; order Malvales; family Malvaceae; genus Firmiana; species Firmiana major. The sequence continues at coordinate 9,578,887 of CM065912.1, forward strand.
GAAGATAGTCCTGTTGCTGGAAATTGGAAGAAAAAAAAAGAAAAAAAAAGGAAAAAGGTAAAACTTATATACATTTGTATATTTACTGTACATGTTTATATATATGTGTGTTGTATTTATGACCATGATAGTGTGAATTAAATTAGAGGTGAAATAAGAATGGGAAAGATGAGAAGTAGACAAAAAAATATGTATATATGTAATAAGGAATAATGAAAACAAATAATAATAATATATATGGGTATATACTTATGTATATATACATATAGGTGTATATGATGAATGTGTATGTTAGTATATGTACATACAAAAAAATATTTAGTAATAAAAATATATAAACACACGTGTTAGCTAGGTATGTACGATTATACGCACACGCGAAGTAGTAACGAATAGGTTACAATTTTAATGCAATTCGGACAATTCGTATGAATAGGATGCTTAGTATACAATTTCGGTGTAGGAGAATCGTAGAAGGAATTAAAGGAGGTACTGGAGGCATCACCACTCGAACTCGAAATCTTCGATAGATCGAGGTAAGGGGGTGTAATTTAAAACGTTAATAGTTTACTTTCTGAACCATGATTAAGGAAAATTTACAAAGATTTGAACTATGATTTTCGAGCATGTTTTCTGAATTTGTTTTTCTAAACAAGAACATGTTCTATGAATTTGTATTCTGAATAATTGCATATTTTTGAATTTGACTTCCGAATATGAGCATGTCCTCTGAAATTATCCTTTGAATAAAACGGTGGTGTTTCGATGTTTGTATATATGAAAACTATAGTATGTTTTGAGACTAAGGGTCATTTATGTTGTATGCTAATGCATGTCATGCTCGCCTTTGTGGCATCTAAACTTCGCCTTTGTGGCGTCTGAACTGCGCCTGTGTGGCGTCTAAACTTCTCATGTGTGGCGTCTGAACTTCGCCTTCGTGGCATCTAAACTTCACCTGTGTGGCATCTGAACTTTGCCTTCGTGGCGTCTGAAATCCACCTTTGGGTGTCTGAACGTTGTACGACCTTGATCACGTCTACAGCCTTACCATGGCCATAAGTTCTGAATTCCCTCTACGGAGGATGACTTTGTTACAAATGCATGATAATCATATGGGCCAATGTAGTCTTTATCTGAATTAAACTCTGTTTTCAAATTTGACTTTATGATATGTGATTTTACATGTAATCATGTTTTTGGAACTCTGAATATACGAAAAGATTATGTGATAACTGTTAAGTTCAAGTACTTAAAGAATTTCGTTTTGAATCATGATGTTTTTGATCTTCTTAATTTTCGAATGTCCTTTATATTAGTTTCAGAGAGTAGTCATTATACGTATTATTATGTTTTTCTACATATTTGAATCACTAAGACCGTTTTAAATGCATTTTCTTATTGGGCCTTTTCTCGAAAGCTCACCCCTCTACCTTTCAGACTATTTGTAGTGATCTATAGGCGTTACCTGCAGCGTACACGACTTAGGCTGGTGGGAAAGAGCTACCCTAGGCTACTTTTTTGTACATGCAGAAAAGGTATACAATTACATTCCTTTACCAGACACATTTGTATGCACAGACATATATTGAAACTATTTTGTTGGGATGTAATTTGTAAAGAAAACAATATAAGGAATATTACTTTTGGGATTATGTTTTAAGATGATTGATATTGAATCGAAATGGATGTATTGGGTTGTAAATGTGGATTTGGAAAGTATGCTTGGTAGTTGTGGATATCTAGGATTGTTAAAACAATTAATTTACAGGTGGGTAGGCTCATATATAAGTCGTTATGCTGTCGAAATTTTTATCGGCCATATATGTCAAAATATGAAATTTAAATATAATTATGGATAAAGAATTAGGACAAGTGATTTGACACTGAATAAGAATACAACCTAAGTGAATAAGGGAATAAGTGGGTAAATTAAGTTCAAAAAAAAAAATTCCCCAATTTTAAAGGGTCAAGGGTCGTTACTGTGATGGTGATAGTAGGCACATTAAGAGACTATAAGGCCCAATAAAAATAATTGGGTTCAAAATGTTATTTTAAGTGAAATTACACTGCGTACGTGTTTATAAGAAATAATAATAAACGATTTGTCATTAATTACAGCTCCAGAGGACCGAATTGGGAGCAAATCTGACTGAGCGAAATCTCAACATTTGGAAAAGTTAGCCTGTACAGAGAAATCGAGGTAAGAGGTGTAATTTAAAATGGTAAAAGTATCCTCTTTTCCCTCAAACTTAGATTTACGAAAATATTTGAGTTACGCAATATTTTAGTAAATAATCAGAATTTATACCAAGCGTTCGTTCTTTAGTTCAAGTTAACATTTAAACAGAACCAAGCCCAACTTTTATTAAGCCTCAACCTTATCTTGTCATGTTTCTGAAACTGAAAGAAAGATTTATGAATTTAAATACGTGAGTTTTGAGCATGTCTTCTGATTTTGTTTCTTGAATGAAATGATATGAGTTTGACTTATGCATGAACTTGTTACATATTTTGCTAGAAATGGAATTTGTTATATGAGCACAGTTTCTCTGTTTTATGAAAGAGTTTTCAACCGCAAAAGAGAGTTGATTTGAAATTCGATTTATGAATTTTTAATATGTGAGTGAGGCCCACTTAGGATGAGACTAGCCAGAAAGACCTCTTAAGTGGGGTGAGGTAGTCAAATGGCCCAGGCCCTCACAAGGTTTATGAAGCCCAAGAAAAATTTTGAAAACTCTACTTTGAGACAAAGGCAATGTTTAATGATATGCGATCGTGGGGTTCTGTGGGAGCAAAGTGCCACACAAGTCTGTGTGACTGTGGGGGCCACCTCTTAGGTCCTACAGATGCAAAGTGCCACACAATCAATGCATAATTGTCATGCTCGCCAAGGGCCAGCTAACCAGAAAGACCTCTTAAGTGGGGTGAGGTAGCCAAAAGGGCCAGCTAACCAAAAAGACCTCTTAAGTGGGGTGAGGTAGCCAAAAAGCCAAGCTAACCAGAAAGACCTCTTAAGTGGGGTGAGGTAGCCAAAGGGCCCAGGTGCGTATGTTTTTTTGTATGACCCTGATCACGTCTACAGCCTTTGTCATGGCCATGTTTATGATTTTCCCTCTATGGAGGATGAATATGTTATTTTCGCATGACGATTACATGAGCTAGCCTAATCTCCATCTGAAATGAACTCTATTTTAAGATTTGATTTTTTGATATGTGATTTACATTCAGCAATGCTTTTGAAGTTCTGTACGAACTGAAAGGTTCTGATTTCCATCTGACATGATCTCTATTTTAAGATGATGTTTTGAAATATGTGTTATAGTCAGCAATGCTTTGAAGTTCTATATGATCTGAAAGGTTCTGATTTCAGTTCGATATGATTTTTGTTTAGAATAATTTGATCTTTCGATACATACTTCATGCTCAACTATATTTTTAAAAGTTTTGTATATCATGAAAGATTCTGATCAGTCTGCTAAGGTTTTCTTATTTTGAAACAATATTTCTGTTAAATGTGTTTTCTGTGATGTGCGTTTTGAAAGTGATGCAATATTTGTAAAGAAATGCCACTTTTTGGTATTATTATGTACTCTGTATGTTTCAAATACTATGATCATTTTAAATGCATTTCTTACTGGGTTTTTTCTCAAAAGCTCACCTCTTCACCTCTCAGATGTGTTGCAGTGAAACCACAGTTGATGATTGCTACATAGACGACGTAGGCTGGTGGATACGAGTTACCCCAGGCTACCTTTTGTACATGCGTGAGGTATACATTTCTATCTCTTTACCGGACCAGTAGTATGCACAGACATTTATTGAAAGTAATGTGTCGGGATGTAATCTGTATAAGGATAAATGAAATATTTTTAAGGATTGATTTTTGGGAGTAACTAGAAGTGTTTTGGAATATGTAGAATGATTTGATGATATGATTTGGGAAGCATATCTGATAGTTGTGGATAGCTAGGGTTGATATTGTGAGAAAATTTTCAGGTGGGTAAGCTTATATATAAGTTGTTATGCTGCCGAATTTCTATCAGCCATATAAATCCAAACGTGAAACTCGATTATAATTACGGATAAAGAAGTAGGAAAATGAATTGACATTGAATAGGAATACAACCTAAGTGAATAAAGGGATTAAGTTGCAAGCTGAAGTTTCAAAAAAAAATTGAATTTTTATAGGTCAAGGGTCGTTACAGTAGTGCAATTAATATTAATTGCAAATCTTGATTTTCCAAAGATGATTATACTCTTATAGTCTTACCACTATTCTTTTTCGTACTTGAATCATATTTACTCTTATTGCAATTCAAAATTTATAGAAGCATGAACTTTAAAGAAATAACCTTATTCAAACCAAGAATAAGAATATAATCTCCTAAACCATTAAAACATTATGGGGTTTATGGATGAGTATTACAATTTTGGTAAAATTGACAAAGGCATCAACTCGTCCTTCATTGCACTTGTCTCCAAGGTCCCATCCCTTACTCATCTAAAAGATTTTCATCCCATAAGCTTTATCAGCTCCTTGTACAAGATCTTGGCTAAGGTTTTGAGTAGCATATTGAAATTGGTTATCTCTTCAGTGATCAGTGATACGTAATCTGCCTTCATTGGAGATAAGCAGATCATTGATGGAATTCTTCTTGCCAATGAGGTCATTTACAGTTTGAAGAAGAACCTATGGAATCAGGGAGGTTTCGTTCTTAACTTGGATTTCGAAAAGGCTTTTGACTGCCTTAATTAGGATTTGCTAATGTTTGTAATGGAAAGAATGGGTTTTGGATGTAAGTGGAGGAGTTAGATTTATGAATGTATTTCAACAGTGAAGGTTTCAGTTCTTGTTAATGGATTGGAAACTTTAGAATTCCCTAAGAGACGTGGAATTAGGTAGGGGGACCCCTTATCCCCATTCTTTTTTATCTTAGCAGTAGAGGCCCTTCATCTTGTGTTGGAGAAAGCTTAGCTCCTATCTTTGTTTAAAGGCATCAAAGTTTCAGGTAATGGTTTATGTATTTCTCACTTTCAATTTGTAGATGATACCATCATCTTCATGAAAGTTATTTCGAAGGAAGCAGTTAATGTTCGAAGGATCTTGTAATGTTATGAACTCATTGTTGGGCTAAAGGTTAATTTCCATGAAACCTTTGTTTGTCCTATTGGCATTGACGATTCCAATGCTTAGTGGATTTTGGATATTTTGGTTATGAGAAACGTTTTATCCCCTTCTCTTATCTCGATGTCCCCTTTTTTGCTAATTTGAGAAGCATGTCTAGTCGGAGCCTGTAATAAGAAAGTTTAATCAGAGATTACCTGGATGGCAAGGGAAGCTATTGCATTTTGCTGGAAGATTAGCTTTAATCAAATCTGTGTTGAACTCACTGCAGATATACTATCTCTCTGTATTCAAAGCACCAAAAGGACTTGTTAAGAAACTAGAACAGCTAAGGAGATCTTTCCTAATAGGCTCTTCAGGTAGCATTGAAAGATGGCCAGAGTAAAATGGTCTTTTGTTTGCATGCCTAAAGCGTTGGGAAGGCTTGGTATCTCAATCATCTATCATAAAAACCTTCATCTATTAAGTAAATTGTGGTGGCACTATGGCTCTTGTAAAGATGCTCTTTGAAGAAATTTAATTCAAGAGAAATATGGCACTGTATTTCTTGATTGGCTACCTTCCAGATTGAACATTGACAGATGTCCTTCATGTGGAAAAATGTTATTTCCATTTCTAGCTCAAAAGGGATTGATCACTTAACTGGATTCAAACGTTGCCACTGGATGCTAGTTTTTTTTTCTAGCTAGATAAATGGCTCGATAATTATCCCTTAAAAGACAGATTCCAAGGTTGCTCTCTTTGTCTGTGAACAAAGAGCTTAAAGTGTGAGAAGCTGTTAATGATACTAGTTCCCTAGGCGCTCAATTTCAGATGTAATTTGATGGTTTGGGAAGAAGATTCATACAATTCACTCTTAAATGAATTGAGCCAGGTTTGCTTAAGTAGAAGAAGAAAGGACAAGCTGATTTGGAAATTTGATAAAAAAAAAAAGGGCGTCTTTTCTATTAAAGGTTTCTAAAGTCATTGATTTCCAATTTGTCACTCCTGAGAAGAAAGTCTGGTTCTCTTCAATCTGGGATTATAACATTGCCCCAAGGGTGCAGAGTTTCTTATGGTTGGCAATTTTGAATTGTTTACCAATTAAAAACTTTTTGAGTTCAAAGGGAGTTCATTTTGATGAAGGAACTCTTTTGTGCCAATGGTATGGTATCTCTATTGAAGTTTGATATCATATCTTGATTGGATGCGAGTTCTCCTGGTTTGTTTGGTCTAAGGTCTTCTGTTGGTGAAATTTGATGTGGGTTTACCCCAATTCTTTTAAAGAGTTTTTGAGGCTATGTGAGGGTATTTTATTTCCTAAGCCTCAGAAGAGAAAATGGCTAGCTGTTGTGGGCGCTATATGTTAGTCACTTTAGTTATCAAGAAATGACTTGGTTTTTAACAAGAAAAAGAGGGATGGCAATGAGATTATTTTTCTGATCAAGATGAGATTCATGTACTGGGTTAAAGAATTAAAGGGTGATACTTCTCTTAATGAATCTTGTTGGTGGTCATCTCCTCACGACTCCATTATTTCTTCTACAGTCCGCAAGGTAAGATCTTCCACTCTATGGAATTGCCCCTGCTCTAATAAGTTGAAATTTAATGTTGACGCCTTTGTTCTTCTGTCCTTTGGTTTGGCTGGTTGTGGGGGTGTTCTACGTGATGATAGGGGATTGGTGCTTTGCATTTTCTTCGGTCCTCTCGGCAATCAAAGTCCCATTCACGTTAAACTTCTGGCAATCAATGAAGCCTCGCTTATGTTTCGAAAATTACCATGGTTGGGTTTTAGACATCTAATCATAGAATCTGATTCGAGAACTGATGTTTCTTAGATTCTCAACTTCTCTGATCGTCCTTGGACTGAATAGAAACTTCTTAATGAAACTGAAAATCTGGTGGATCTTATTGGTTGCGTTGAGTTCATTAATGTCTATAGGGAGGCGAGTACTTTTGCAGACTCTCTTGCCAAATTGAGAGTCAGTAGGAATGATATGTAGTTTGCATGGTTTTAATTTCTCATCTGTTGATTTTTTATTGGCTATGGTGTTTTTGGCTCATTGTTTATTTTGGTTCTTGTAGTGCTTTACTACAATTATTAATAAAGTTCTATTTTTTGGCTGAGCGAAAAAAAACAGTAAGACATTTATTCATGTGATACTTTTCTATTTTGGTTCAATCATCATGAACATCTTGTCTTGCCATCTTTTTATTTTTTTTCACTTAAACAACACGAGACTTAATTACAAGAGTCATCATCTTAAAGTATTATTGTTCTTAAATTGTTGTATGTAAGAGTGTAGTCGGTAGACTAATGCAATCAAGTTGAAGAATAGAAACTTTGAAAAAGAAGAATTTTGTAAACAAGGCACTTCCAGGAAGCTAGTTTAAACAATAATTTCCTTACATTGATACAAATGGTTTAAGAAACGTTGTACTCAATATACAATATCTATTCTTGGAAGAATGCAGTTGTACTTTGAATTCCTCTTATGAATTTACTTGAACCAAAAATCAAAAAGAGAGTACAAAAAAGAGTAGTAAAAAATTTTAGAATTTGCGAAAAAAATATGTAAGATTGTATAAAGATGAACATTTATGAAATATTTATAAGCCCAATCGGTATTAGAAACACACTTTCATGATTAAAACATGTTTTAGATGAAAAATCAAGACTTTTGGAATGAAGACATGGCCAACTATCTTTTTTTTTTTTTTTTAGTTTCCAAGATGTACAATCAAATGCTCCAGAAAGGAAGTCGACTACCCTAATGTTTTTTATAAATGGAAAATTTTTTAGGCGCGAGTAGTCGATTGCTATATAGGGAAGTCGATAGCCTTTAACATATTCCAAAACATCACTTATTTTATGTTAAGGACAATTAACTGCTGTTTTGGCTGTCAACTACTCAAGGCAATTTTGTGAAACTGCTCGTTTGTGTATTCAACTAGCCTTACAATTGCCTAAGGCCAATTCTTTAACACAATGTATTTTTTCATTCCAAATTCAAATATATATTTCCAAAACTTCATTTTCTTAACACATGCATTTTAAATGATTTAAAAACTTGTTTTCTATTAAAATAATATATTCTTTGGTCATATACACCTTGATATCATGCCTCTAAACTCTATCAATTATAAATTTCCTGAGCATATATATGTACTTTATCTTTTTTATTTTCTGTATATGTATTGAAAGAATGTTAATTTATATGTGTTAATGCATAATTAGATAATTAAAATTAATCTGTGCATTGCATAAATAACAAATTAGTCTATTTATAAATCAATTTTGCTTAGTTTGCCATTTCATCGTGTAATAGATAACATTAAATTTAAAACAACTTGAATTACTTCTAAATTAATCAATCTTGACTTTTTTGCACAAATATATTTTTAATTATCATCTATTAAAAATTATTAAAATTTTTTTTTTGTAATATACAAATTTTTGTAGGACTTCTCTTTATCCATCTCTTTCTCTCTCTCTCTCTCTCACTTTTTATGTGTATCTATATATAGAGAGAGAGCGAGAGCAATAATCCATTTACATCAGTATAAAAATTAATTTAGTTTTACATATTTTTTTTATCTTTTTATACAATTTATATATATTTAATTTGACCATTGAATTTATTTTCTAGATATGTACACCATGCACGCCAAATCTCAAGTTAATCAAAGATGTCTGACTATTTGTTCCATGATAATAAAATTTCAACATTTAATATATATTGAAAAAAATGCTATTTGATTAAAATGATAGAAATATTTGGTTGATTTAAAAATTTACGTGAATGATATATACAAATAGATTGTTGAATCTAACGGTTGGTTTGCAAAAATATTAATCTTATATTAAATTAAAAAAAATGTATAAAACAATTTGTTTATAAATATATTTATCTATATTTAATCGGTTTTGATGCTGGTTATATATATATGTGTGTATGTGTGTGTGTGTGTGTGTCACGACCCATTTTTCTTAAAAACCTCTATAAATTTTTCGCTTTTTCATTTTCTTACCCGTCGTGAACAGTTTCACTACTAACAGTTGGGTTATGAGTCGATGTTAGTCCCTTCTGTCATGTTACTTACCTTAACATCTATTTTTCATATTTCGTTTACATATCAATTTATTTTAACTAAATACATCCCCAATATTACAATCCGTGTACAGTACTGTGCCTCTATATGTTCAGATACAAAAATTATACGAATGTGTATACCTAGTCTTGATAGGAAGTAGCGGATAACCGAAATGCGAGACTACTATCGCTCTTTTCTACTGAATATACCCTGTGGGGTGAAAAATGAAAGGGTGAGCGAAATTTGCTCAGTAAGGCAATAATGTAAGCAGGTAGATAACTATACTATCTACGTGCTGATAATGTCATGATATAAAATCGTTTATATTTGGAGCATGAGGTAAGACTAAAACAATGCCACATGTATGCATATATCATATAAAAGAAATCATGAAATCGACATATAAAACAAACATGGAAAAATCAACATGTATGACATCTCATGCTCGTCACATTATTTCATCATAAACTCATCACGTTAAAACTTATTTGTTTCATCATAAAATAACTACATCAAGGCTAAACTCATCCATCGGGAATACCTTGATTCATTAAATCGTATCTCATTTAAAAATATAAATCGGGACATTACCCCTCCTTCGGGTTTGTCCTGGTCTATTCAGACCGTATGATATCATGTGAGGCATGTAGGTTACTGTATGAAAAATCGAGGACTATGGCCATATTATGTCCTTGTGATCCTAGGCTACATGGATCCTAGTGTGCGGGGCATCACAACTGCAACGGGAGGTGGGGTTAAATCCTACCCGCCAGAATATCGAGTAACATCATCGAGTCATCATGACTGCACGGTACAGCGTACTCCGTGTGACATACACGGTACAACGTACTCCGTGGACCCATATCATAGTCTGGGGGTGCCTTTCGTAGGTCTTATCCACCCCAATACTATGTCGATAACCAACCCATGTCTCAAAGTATACGTACAAGCATATTAACTCTCTGCGACACACAGTCTACAAGAGGCTTCTGCACGACTATATGCATGTCAACTCACGTCTAGTGAGAGCAAAGCTTCAGCACGATTTTTGTACAGACACAAATTTTTCGTACGAGCCATGCTCCAGTACGGCTTTTTATGAGTAATAAATCAGTAAAATTTAGTGCGAGTAAGACTTTAACACTCTTTTTACTCGTGTAAATATGATAGGTGACTCAATTTTGATAAAACATCTTTTAAAATCGTAACCGGTACAAACTGGTGCCTTTTTGTGTAATTCATGAAATCAACAGTCAACCTATGTGCATATTTGCTCAAATCAAAGCAACACATTCATATAAAACATTAAAACATGATAATCATGCAATTTATTTGCCTTACTACCCTTTTTGTAAATTTTATTCTCAGGGGCAATATCGTCTTTTATTTATTCACCCATGCCCCGATTTTTTTTTCGTAAAAATGAGTATTTCGTTTCTAGATACTTTAAGAAATTCTAGGCCCTGTAAATCCCCTCAAAAATACGTATAGGTATCTCTATGCATCTACAAAATTTCATTACCTCGATTCTTTATACAGTTTGACTTTTCCAATTCTACCGTCCACCCGATCCGTTTAGCTCCCAACATGTACTTCGAAGTTACAGATAATTATTTACCATGTCAATTTAACCCATTAAATATAATTCTCGCGTTTACTATAGTCGATTTAACTAATTGGGTCAATTTACTCTTATTGGGCTCGATCGCACCTTAATGGGCCTCGATCCATTTCCAGCCCGTTTCTATTTATTAAATCCCTTCTTCGGGTTTACTGGGCTTATTCAGCTTACCAATAATCACCGGGCTTCGCTCCAAACTCATTGGATAGCCCGTATACTATTTATGATAATTAAGTTACAATTCCGAATAATATTCCTTTTTATACAGAATTAATCCGTAAATTTCGTAAAATAATTAAAACTCTGTATTGAGGACTCTAATTGTGAGATCCGTAATTTTTGTATGATATTCCTTATGATTTTCATATTGTATGACATTATTATATGTTAATGGATTTATAAGATGGTTGATTCGGATTTGATAAATGTGGACGAAACGAAATAATGTACGTAAAATCGAATAAGGATAAATCGAAAAAATAAAGAAGTAACAAGTTCGTTTAAGGAATTAAATCGATGTGACTGAAAATAAGGAATTTTAAATAGGGAAAAGATTGTGGATTTATGAAGAAAGTCGATTTAATTTAGTTCCGAACACGTACAAGGGTAAAATGGTCGAAAGACCAAAATTCGGTATAAATTCGATAAGAAATTTTCATTAAAATATGGAATTTGCGAAATCTGGATCAATACCGAGGAAAATATTTAAATTCGAGTCCGATTGATCTAGATATTAATTTATGAGAATTAATCGAAATTAATTCGGAATTGATCGAGATTTTTAATTCGAAAAATTATCCCGAAAAATATACCGAAAAATATGAAAATAGACCGATAAATCCATTTATTGATTAAATGGATAAATTAATTATTTTAAGGTATTTTTAAGGATATTTGATTATTTTAATATATTTTAATGTATTAAAATAATAATAAATGAATTAATAAATAAATTAAAAAAAAGAGGAAATTGGAAAATCGAAAATCTGAATCGGGGAGAGAGAAACCCGAAACCGATACCCACGAAACCCATCTGAAACCCAAACCCCTGACGACCCATCGACGACCGAAGAGCCCAGCTACCGATTGGAAAAGGTAGATGAGAGCCCGGCGGTTCCAACGGTACTAGTAACGAGCGCCGACGGCAGCTATTTCCGACGAATCAACCGACAAAAAATCTTTGGAGAAATCGCCTTTGTCCCGGCGAACGACGGTGTCTTAGTGCTGATTCAACCCCGCAGAACCTTCCCCAGGCCGAGACAGTTCTGTTGAGCCCATTGGCGGCCGACGAGATGGCCGGAATCACCGGCGACGGCAAACGGGCCAAAACGACACCATAGCCAGGAAAGGGAGAAAAGAAAAAGAAAAAAAAGGGGAAAGAAAGGGTACCCGAGGACGACTCAAAATTTAGGTAAGTGACCGAGGGTCCGGATTGACCTGCAGATAAATCTCAGGAATTCAATTTAATATTATTTTATTGGAAAATGACCCGGATTTAAATAATTGTGCAGTGTTACTACAGAGTCCAAATGAGAGCCGATTTAGCTCTGATTTTTGTACCCCACGTCATATTGGGTAAGTACATTTTAATTACGATAACATGAGACATTTAATGCAGAGTTTCGATTATTTTACGGAATTTACGGATTAATTCTGCATAAAAGGAATTTTATTCGAAATTTCAAAGTAATTATCGTAAATAGTATCCGGGCTATCTAATGAGTTTGGAACGAAACCCGATGATTATTGATAAATCAAATGAGCCCAGTAAACCCGAAAAAGGGATTTTAAAAGTGGAAACGGGCTGAAAAAGGGCTTCGAGGCCCATTAAAGTGCAATCGAGCCCAATAGAGTAAACCGGGCCCAGAACTTTAGATTCGATCAGTAAGAGTGAAATACTGATCGGTATATTTGAACAGAACCCATATGTGGTTATATGCAGCTCCGTAGACGAGCGAATTGAACTGAGAGACCTGGTACAACCGAGTCAGGATAAGCTCGCGCGTGATTCCAGGTAAGGAAATTTTATGAACACTTAGAGGTAGCTGTACGTAGTTTTGAGGGGATTTACATTACGTTAAATTCAATACGCTATCCGAAAAAAGAATAATAATTTTTGAGGAAAAATATGGAAATAGTGTCAAATTACTATTTTACCCCCAGTTAGAAAATTTTCAAAAAGGGTAGTAAGGCTATGAAATTGCGTGAAATTCATTATTTTAATGTTTTCATGATGATATTGCTTTAATTCAAGCAATTTATGGATAGGTTGGCTATTATTTTCATGTTTTAAGTGAAAAGGCACAGGTTAGGTGCCAATTGATGTTTATTTAACGTGTTTTGATAAAATCGAGCCACCTATCAGTGTTATATGAGTTGTAATCGTGCTTGAGCACTGCTCGCACTGGATTTTATATTTTAACTCATACACAGAGTGCTGGAGCCTTACTTGCACTATTTTACAGATTTATTCCATATGACTACCGTACTGGAGTTCTTCTCGTACGAGATTTTCATTGAGTTTTTATACATATCCGTACTAGAGCACTGCTCGTACGTGGATTTGAATTAAATTTATAATTAGTTTAAGTCGTACTTGAGTGCTGCTCGTACGCAGATTTCATTGATTTCTATGAAACCGTGCTAGAGCTTCGCTCGCATGAGGTTTTCAGATATCATGAATATGCATGGAGTCGTGCTAGAGTTTCGCTCGCATAGGGATTTATATGACATGCATATAGCCGTGTTGGAGCCTCCTGTAGACTGTGTGTCACAGTGAGATGATATGCTCACACGTGCATATTGAGACATACTTGACATAGGTGGATAAGACCTATTACAGGCACCCCTGATTGAGCTTGGGCTCACGGAGTACGTTGTACCGTGTATGTCACGCGGAGTACACTGTACCATGGGGTTTGTTGGAGTGGAGTGACATTAGCCACAAGACAGCAAGTCTTGCCCTCGCAATCCTGATATTATGCTATTCTGACAGATAGGATGACCCACCTCCTGTTTCAGGTGTGACACCCCGCACACTAGGATCTGTGTGCCAGGGATCACAAGGTTATGGCCATAGTCCTGGATATTACTGATACAGTCACTTACATGTCTCACATGATTAACTATTGGTCTTGATAGACCAGGGTAGACCCGAGGGATGGGGCAGGCCCCGATTTTCTTATGATTTCAATTGAGATTTGATTATTCCTATGGAGGGATTTTATGAAACTTTCTTTGATTTGTAACCCTGTGAGAAGGGTGATTTTATAACGGAGATTTGAAAATAAAGAATTTTGTTGAAATGGATTTTAAATTGTGAGTGTATCATATTTTTACCCAGATGGGGCATTTTATAACGTGTTGATTCATTGAGTATGAGATGTTTTCACATGAGAATTATTCCATGTTTTTAATATGCCGATTTCCTGTTTTAGAATAGATGATATTATATATATGACATATCATTGTTTTTACCTCATGCTCACATATATCCTGATTTCTTATCAGCATGTAGATAGTATAGCTATCTGCCCTTTTGTATTATTGCCTTACTGAGCATGTGGAGCTCACCTTTTCATTTTTCACCCACTTTCAGTATTTCCACCATAGAGATAGCGGGTGTAAAGCGTAGACGGCATAGCTGATATCTTTGTTTTCCATCGACTGTCAGGTATACACCACGTACAAAATTTTGTATCAGTATGCTTACAACACAGTATTGTATATGAAAGAATATTTGGGGATGTAAACATAAAATCATGTGATGTATAAAACATACCGACCACTCTATTATAATATGATTGATGTCATTATATATATATATATATATATATGTACGAGTGATATTTTAAATGGTTAGAATGGTATATCGATATTGATTCACAGCCCAACTGTTTAGAGGGATTTGTCACGAGGAGGTAAAAAAGATTTTTCAAAAGCGAAAAATTTATACTAATTTTGGTAGCATTGGGTCGTGACACTAATTGTCGAAATTAAAATGTACTTACCCAATGCTATGTGGGGTATGAAAATCGGAGCTCAATCGGCTCTCGTTCGGGCTCTGTCGTAAAACTGTACAATTATATATTTAATTCTGGTTTAATTTTTGATTAAATATAATTTAAATAAATTTCTCAAAAATCAAATCGGTCACTTTTGACCTCTTACCGACTTACCCGTAGTCCGGTGTATCCTCGAAAATCCTTAACCTTTTTCTTTTTTCTCTTTTTTTCCCTTCTTTCTTAGCTGAACCGGTTCGGTCCAGTTCAACCCGGTTCAGATCGGTTCGATTCAGTCCGGTTCGGTCCAATCCGGTTCGGCCGGTTCAGGGCCTAGTCGGTCGATTCTCCGTCGACTTCCACCTCCGGCAGGTTCGTCTGGCTGTCCGATGCATGAATCTGGTGGTATCCATGCTCGAATTGGTGGCAATGAGGCCGGTTCGGCCTTTCTCCTCTTCGGCGTCGGTGGTCTTCCTCTTTTTTGCCGTTTTCGGCGCTGTCCGTCGGTTTCGCCGGCCATTGCCACCACCATTCTGCTCGTCTTTGCCTCGAGGACGTTCAGCTGGGGGTGGGGTTGGCCAGATTGACTTCGGTGGCCGCCGTTTCCTTTTTCTCCCTCGCGGTTTCGTTTTTCTCGGTTTCCTTTCGCCTTTCGCCGCCGTTCTCCTCAGCTGCCAGTGCCGACGTGCTCGGTTGGCTCGCCTGGTCGACTTTTCGGTGACGTCCGGTGGTGAGGCCGACGGGCTGGGCTTCCTTGGGGCTCCCTTCCATTTTTCATTTTCGGGTTCTTCCCGATTCCATTTCAGTTCTTTTTTCTTATTATTATTATTTATAAATTATTTTATTATTATAATAATCATTAAAATATTCTAAAATATTCTAAAAATATCTACTAATTTATTATTTTATTCTAAATTAATTAATTTAATTTATTTTGACCCTTTTTCGGTATATTTTCTTCGTATTTTTAGGATATTGTCCCGAGTGAAAATTTCGATTAATTCCAGTAAATTCATATCTTGATCAATTTAATCCAAAATTTAATTATTTCTTCGTTATTGATCAAGATTCTCAAATCTATTATTTTTAATTAAATTTTCTTGTCGAATTTATTCCGACTTTCGGTCTTTTGACCTTTTTACCCTTACACGTGTTTGAGAATACCATTTAAATCCTTCCTTTCACAAACACACTCATTTTGTGTTTTTAACTAAATTTGAATCTTACAGTGTGTGTCGAGAAAGGATTCTATGAAACTGTTACGTCACCTCAGCTTGTATCACATTCTATTCATTTGATGGCATTTCAACAATTTTTTCCATGTCATTGACTAATCAGCTTTTCCACGAAAACTAAAAACACGTTTTTCCTAAAACTTAAAATGCCTTATTTGATTAGTTTCCAATATTAAAACTAGAAATAGAAGAGAACCCAATTAACGTCAGTTTCTTCAAGGTATCAAGGTAAGTTTTTTTTTTTATTCAACTTAAATCCCTTTCAAAATTAAAAAATATATTTATTCCTAAAAAAAATAGCAAGAAGACGGCTCTAAAGAGGGAGAAAAGATTATGTGTCTGTTTGAGGTTATGCTTTTTGAACTCAAAACCTATTCAATCATTTTTTTGTGAACCCGTCTTTGTCTAGCTTCTTTGTTTGGTGTTATGGGTTTTATGTAATTATTTGTTAAATGTCATTTTTATTGTATGTAGTTGTGCTGCAGTGATAATTGTTTTGGATGTTTACAACATGTTTGATTTTTTGTCTCAATGAGCAACACTGAGCATTTTCCTTCTTTGTCATTTAGATTTCTCATGCTCTTGAACCAATGATGTTTTGAGCATTAAAATCTCTTGAATGGATTGGATTCTCTATCAGTTTGAAAGGGAAATGCTCTTGTCAGGAATCTGACATTGTGGCCTAGTGAAATTTTTATTTGCAATTGATTTTTTTTTTGTACATGATTGATATATATATATATATATATATATATATATATATATATTTGCTATAACTAATTTTGATTTTGGCTAGTAGCACAACAGGACACACATCATCAATGCAGTAGCACACACCTAACACCATCGAGCAACCATTGTACCACTTCAGCTAACAGTTCTTTGTAAATTGCTTAATCAAAAGTTTATGTTAACAAAGATAAAGCCTTTCAGGTTATCTAGCCAATTAATTAGCTTTGCAGCTGTTATATTCATGTCTGCTTTAATGCAATTCTCTTTCAGTTAACATATTAACTTGACGCAGCAACATTGAAGAAGGTCGAATTGAAGCCTTTTTGGCTTCCTTACCATCATGTTATTAGCTGAGAATGAGCTTCGGTAGTTAGTTTCTTAGAAGTTTGTTAAGCAATTAGGGAGTTCAATTTGCTTCCAGTAGGTTCCTCACTAATTGTGTGTGTGTGTATATATATATATATATATATATATATATATATATATATATAATTTTGTACATCTTAGTAAGATGAATAAACCTTTCTTCAATTCATTCTCTGCCTCGTATTAGTTTGCTTTGTCAAAAAATGATGTATTTTACTTGTGACAGATTATTGAGAATATTAATCCTTCGACACAAGTTCATGAATAAATAACTTCAAACAAAATTAAAATTACATAACAAAATAAGAAAACAATTCCCATTATATTGGCACAACCAAAATTCACTAACAAAAATCTCAATTAACTTCTTCCATTGAAAAGTAACAAGTAAAATAAAAACATAATGCTACTGTAAAACAAGAATAAAATTTCAACATTGTAATCACAAAATAGCTGTAGAGATGGAAACTCCATATGAATATCTACCATCACTTTTGTTGAAAGTCCAAACCACCTGCTACATAGTCCTACATTAAAAGCACTATCTTATTAAATAAACATCCAAATAATACATAATATAATTTTAGATAATAAGTAAAAGTAACTTGCTTTACCTGACTTAAAAATTGTGATACATTGTTCACTTCAAGCATTCTAGCAAAACTCGTATTAGGGTGAAAATTGAACCCCGAATTTGAAGAAAAATTCTATAAAAAAATATTTAACACCACATGTAATTTAATATTATAGGAATTGATATTTAAAAAAGTAATACAATAAATTCAAGAGCACCTGCATAGGATGACTAAATTGGTTATGAGCATCAAATAGATTGACCTGTTCATATTTAAAACAAATTAATTATATTAATGTCAAGCTAATTAAAAAAAGACTTGCATCAAGATGCCTAAGCAAAAAGAAAGGAAAAAACACCTGGTTATGATAGTTTGAAGTCAATGGCACCTGAAGATGTTGATAGGAAGGATAAACATGGCTTTGATCTATGAGAGGAAATATTAGTGGAGGATCTCCATTTATGAAAGATTTGGTTTGTTGTCCTTTATGCAAAATAATGGTTATGATATTAGAAAGCTCAGGAGATACAAATCAAGATATAGAATGTAGAACAACCTTTTCATTTTTTCTTCCTTGCAACACGTATAAAGTGATAAAATATAGACAATGCTATAGGAAAGCATACTTACCTGATATATTCTCTTTCTCTTTTAGAATTTGAGAGTTGGTTGCTTTCTTTGTTTTCTTTTTTTGGCACTTCTCCAATTGACTTTTCATTCGAGAGCTTCTTGAACCCTTTGTCTTGGTACGTATAGGATCAAAGATTGGTTTTTCATTAACTGAGTAATGGACCTCATTAGCACCATCATTAACATCTTTTTGAATGGACGCATGGGCTGAATCTTCCAAATCTGTAACTCCTTGCAAAGTTGCCATCTCTTTTTCAACTAGATGTAATGCCTCCATCAATTTTTCTTTAACAATTTCAGTACATTTAAGAGTTAATGAACCTTTATAAAAAAGGTTGTAACCAATGTGGTTTAACTCACTAAGGCGTAATAAACGAGTAGATTTTTCCTTATGTGCTGATGTGATAGTAAAATCACTTACCAACACTGACTTTGTTGTTTTTGTCCATCTCTTCAATATATATGGTTCAAGGATCTCTTTTACATTATTCATGACAAGAACCCGTAAAGCATGATGACATAATAATCCAAGAGTCTCGAACATATTACAACTACATCTGATATTGCAATTTGAAAGGTCAAATTGCACACAATAAATTCTTTCACGGCTATCTTCAGTAGCTTGATAAATAGAAAGATTTTCATTACTCAAAACTTTGACACAATTCAATCCAATGATATCTATCAACTCTTCTTCAAACTTCTTGAACATAGTAAGCGTATAAACATTGGAAGCATGCTTCAAAATCCCACGTCCATTGACTTTGCTTGGTGCTCCATTTTTACATCGAAAATCTTGATTCAATTCAGCCTAATGAAATTCTTTTTACCTTTTCCTCATAATGTTGTATAACCTGAATAAGAGACATTGAGCAGTTCATAATCCGATGCAATATGCTGTTTGTACTTTCACTCGTTTGAGTGGATTTTGTCCTAGCTGAAAAGATATTTGTGCTAAAGGTAGGACACCATTTTGCTCGAAATTCATATAACCTCTTAAGCCAAGAATGATCTTCAAGTTCAAACTTTTCAATCATAGCAACCCAACTTGATTTAAATTCTGCTCCACTTTCACATTCGTAAAAACATTTGTTAAATTGTGCTTTAAACTCAGAATTGGCAAAACGACCAGCAAGATGTTGTTTAGCATTATTTGAGATATGCCACATACACAATCTATGAGAAGACTCTGGGAACACAATTTCTGCTACTTAATCATTGCTTGATCTTGATCTGTAAAAATGCTTTTTGGTTGCTGGCATCCCATGGCTTCTAAAAATGTTTCAAATAGTCAAACAAATGACTCAGTGGTCTCATTCGATAAAAAAAATACAACTAAACAATACATTATTCCAATGATTGTTGATTCCAACAAATGGGGCACAATCCAAGTTATACTTGTTGGTTTTATATGTGGTATCAAACAGAACAACATCTCCAAAACAGTTGTAATCCAATTTTGATCTTCCATCCCTTTAAAAGAAATTCGTTAGCCGATTATTTTGGTCTACTTGCACTGAATAAAAGAACATCGGGTCTTCTGCTTGCTTACACTTGAAAAAATTGATAATACTCTGTGCATCCCCTGCTTCAATCATTTTGTCTCTTTCAATTCGTAAGAAATTGTGACAATCTCGCTTTGTAAAACTGATATTTTCAAACCCAACCTCCTTCCTCAGAAAAGAATATGATTTTGTTTGTTTGATTCCTGCAGCAACCATTGAAAGAATTACACCTGCATGCCCCTTCAATATTTTTCTTCCTAATCTTAAATTAATTCTTTCTTCTGAAGTTGCTAACTCATGATTATGATGATCGTTGAAGTAAGAAACTACCCAAACACCTTTTTCTACTGTAAAACGAATTTTAACTTGACAACCAGTCCTTGTTTCCAACCGATTAAATGTTTTCGCTTCCCTAACATCTTCATATTCACAATACCCAGATTTTGAGCATAAAAATTCACGTTGCCGTATAGGTTCACCCAAACTTCGTCCCTTATTCCCCATTCGAACACTAAATCCCTTACTCAAAGCATATTGATTATAAAGATCATAAGCTTCCTCTTCACAATAGACTTTCATTCCAATTTTAATTTCTTCAAAAGAGTCATTATGATTCATTGTCAGAGGAACTCTTTCTTCACCATTTAATTCCATAATATAAAAATTATGAACAAAAAGATCTGACAAAAAAATTAAAAAATTCATATTAAGAGTTTAATCAAATATGTATACACATATATAAAAAAGATTCCAACAGTACTGTGCTTTCAACACTAAACGATAAAAGTTATGTGGTCCACTTACTATTCAACGTAAAAAAATAATTGTGTTTTTTAAGTGTTCTCTTTACTTTCAAGTATTTTGAGAATCATATATATATATATATATGTATATATGTATGTATGTATGTATGTATGTATGTATGTATGTAGAAAAGAATCCAAGTGAGTGCTTTCAATACTAATTAAACAAGAAAAAATTATTTGGTTCACTTACCTTTTACGTTAAACAAAACAATTGTGCTTTTAATGATATCTTTGTGCTTTCAAGTCTTTTTCTAAGAATCAAAGAAAATTTTCAAGACAATGAAATTTAGAAAGTGACAATTTTTTGTGAAAAAAAAATTATTGAAAAGTTCTTTTTTGGCATAAATTTTTAGCGGGAACTAATTATGCATAAAATTTTAGTCGGAAAATTTTAGGCATAAAATTATAGAAAAACGTGTTTTTATAGAATTGAGGTGATGTAACAGTTTTATAGAATCATTTCTCTTTCCTAACCTAGTGAATCCTTAAAAATTTTAATAAGCGCATGACTAACCGGCTCGGATAACATTGTGTTACTATATATAGAACTTTCAATTGGGAAGTTTAAGATTTTAAGCGAATCATATCATGACAGTTATCAAGAAAATGTCAAACCTCGTACAAAATAAAACCATATCGTTGTGAACGTAACCAAGCACTTTCATGAAGGTTTATGCTAATAATAAAGATTGCTAAAATTCTAAAGTAT
Source organism: Firmiana major (assembly GCA_033439115.1). Classification (NCBI taxonomy): domain Eukaryota; kingdom Viridiplantae; phylum Streptophyta; class Magnoliopsida; order Malvales; family Malvaceae; genus Firmiana; species Firmiana major. The sequence goes on from CM065912.1 coordinate 9,600,266, forward strand.
ACGATACAAAACACAAGAATCTTTCGTCTTGATACTTGAATTGAATGGAATAACAATGTTAGGATGTTGATGCTGAGAGAACCAATGTTCCCTTCCATCATTTCTACCACTATTTATATTTGTAAAAGCTAATGTACGATAGATATAATCTACCGGCACCCTATGAAAGTCTAAAGCATAAGATACAAAACACAAGAATCTCCCCTTTTTGATACTTAGAACGGAATAACAATACTAGGATACTGATATCCTGGAAGAATTTGCAGCTGGAGATCTTGGAGGTGACAATAAGAAAGGCTTGGGTGGGATGTTGAGAGAATCAATGTTCCCTTCCATCATTTCTACCACTCTACTCATAGGTGGGCGGTCTGATGGATCAGTTTGTATGCACCAAAAGCTCACTATTATCATCTTTCTTACTCTCTCTTGATCATTTTCATCCATAATACCCTCTAATCCCAACTCTTCATCCAACTCTATACGACTATAAATCCAATGTGGAAAATAAACTTCACTTGTACGATCGACTTCAACATTAATATTTTGTCTTCCCCCAACTATATCTAAAATCATCATTCCATAACTATAGACATCAGACTTGGGAGACGCTCTTCCAAAATTTCTTGAATATACTTCAGGAGCAATATATCCGACAGTTCCTCTTGCGCCTGTCATAGATATGGAACTTTCCGGACACAATTTTGCAAGACCAAAATCAGATATCTTTGGACAGAACTCATGATCTAAGAGAATGTTATGAGGCTTGATGTCAAAATGCAGAATCCGTGTGTTGCAACCACGATGCAAGTATTCTAACCCTCTGGCTATGCCAACTGCAATTTGGTACAACGTTTCCCAGTTCAATTGGCAGTCTACCTTCTCTTGAAATATAAACTTCTCAAGTGACCCATTTGCCACAAACTCATAGATGAGAGCCCTCCGATTACCCTCAAAACAGAAACCCAAAAGACTGACTATGTTAACATGGGAAGTTCTGCTAATGCTTGCTACCTCATTCAAAAATTCTTCCCCAGTACTTTTTGATTTATTCAAAATCTTCACTGCTACAAGTCGTCCATCAAGTAGCTTCCCCTTGTAAACATCCCCGTAGCCACCTTTACCTAATTTATTTCGGAATGAGTTGGTCATATTCTTCACATCTGAATATGTATACCTTTTTGGAGCTAAGAATTCATAGCCCTTCAAGAAGGCTTCAATTTTCTTGTCACCTTCCGTTTTTATCTGCCAAATAAATCTTCTATCCCTGAATGAGAAGGTTTTTATAAAGCAGACAACGAGAATAATCAACACTACTGCTCCAGCAGTTGAAGAAGCTGCATTCAAAGAGAATGGTTAAAACACTTGGGTGTCATATTAAAAGTTGCTTTGATAAAATTTGTATATAACTGCCATTTCTTTTTTATTTGGATATAATTTCTACCTTTCATGTTTAATAAGATCAAAATTGAATAGAATTATAGAAGCTATTTCAATCTTTAAATTCCTACCAAACAGTTTTTTTTTAACCAACTTTCCGTCAAATTCATAAAAGTATTAATGAAAAAAGAAAGACCGGACTATGAGAATATACATATGATGACTGTAAATTACCTGCTGCAACCTTTACATCAAAACCAGTAGAATTTCCTGTAACATGAACAATGAAATACAAATGAATAACCCTGTAAAGAATTTTCTGAACTAGGTTTGTTTCCATCAAAACTACTTACTAGAGACTAATGGAAAGTCAACATGTGTACTTTTTGAGGAATTGAAATATAGCATAACTTCTACCAACTAAACTATAGCCTATGGTAATTCTTTGATTCGGTAGATTATTTACAGATTGCATGGCCATAATCTCAATTGTTTTTAAATACAAAAACAGCTCTTTCCCATCTCTACTTTTAATTATCCCTGAATGAGAATGTTTATATAAAGCAGACGACGAGAATATTGAACACTACTATTCCAGCAATTGAAGAAGCTGCATTCAAAGAGAGGGTATGTTTAAACACCCTTCTGTGATCAATAACTTTTGTTTTTTACTTTTCCTTTTAAAATGGTAAAAATTGATTATTTAGATATGCATGTAGTAGGAATTTAGTCATTTATCCACATTAGTGGCATGAATCATGATCCTCTATATAAAAATTGACAACGCATTATGCCAAATATTATCATGCACATTTTAATCTTTATATTTTCAGAAACAGAGGTTCTGTTAAGCGACTTTTCCTCAAAACCATAAGAGTGGGATGTATAATCTGATTAACAGTGCAAAAAATAAAAATAAAAATAAAAATACAAATCAGCTTGATGACTATTTACAATACCTGCTGCAAATTTTTTAACACTAGCAGTAGAATGATTTCCTGCCACACATGAACAGCAAAAATACAAATGAATACCCTTTAAATGAATTGAAATATACTTATTGGAGAGACAACAGGTGTATTTTTTGAGAAACTTATAATCCTTTGATTTAGTCGATTATTTATAGAAGACAGGAGGAAAACTTCCGTGTGTTTTTTTTTCCCGGTTCATCATCGCATCGCTACTTCGAGTCGTCTATGAACAAGGAAAAAAAAAGTCCTTTAAATTGCAAAATCATACCAAATTTATTTCTCTTTTCATCTTTGTCTGAACTTTTCAACATATATGTAGATCTATATGCTAAGAGGATATATCAAACTTTCCCATAGTTACATATTCAGATTTCAAAGTTTTTTGCTTTTTCTTTTTTAGAGCTTGAAAAGAACATACCAGGAGAGCAGCGCAAGGAACTATCCGGGCAAAAGCACTTCAAACGGTGGGTACTATCATCAACCCCACACTTGCCACCACTCGCCTCGCAACTGCTACAGTTGCTCGCTATCCAATTCAACACAAACCCTCCGTTTAGTGCACCTTGAATACCTGTCCCTACAGAGGGAAAAGCCACAGGCACCTCCACCTTTTTATGACAATACTTTGAAGCATAATCCTGATAAGGCTCGTAACTAAACATTGCAAACGTTGCATTGGTTCTATATTCAGCAGTACAAACAACCTTATTCACTGCAAGTGCCTTGGGAAATTCCGTTGCAGTGATGCAATTGGAAAACAAAATCATTTTCGTTTGGTCTTGGGGGAAATAAAGCCGGTCACCAGGAATGGATACGTTTCCGATTGAGTTGCTGCAAACGTCATCCGCATCAAAAGGAACAGCTCTTGAAACGTGAAAAGATAGGCTCAGATAAGAGATATTATGGATGATATAATCGCCATCAGGCAAGCTAAAAATTGGGTATGAGTTGTTTCTGCAGGAGATGTTGAATCCAGGATAACCACATCTAGTTTCCTGCTGCTCCTGGATGAAGAATGGGAACTCTATCTTGAGCTTACCACACTTTGTGGTCACATTGCAAATTCTTAAGTCTTCCTCCGCCCCAAGGGACTTTCTTACTGCGAAGAAGAAAATAAAAATATATATATTCATCAATGGAATAAAGGATAATTTGGAACTCATGAGGAAGTTAAGAATCGTTGAACCATAAATGAAGAATCAGATGCCTGATAACCAAAATAACCCAAATCTGCTAACCAGTTTCTGTCACAGTAAACCCAGAGTCCTTTGCCTTGTGCATTGGACGATGTAGAATAAATTCCAGGGAATTGGTTGGCAGGAGATCATTTCGCTGCATTTTCTCTCTCATGATGTAGAATTTAATTGCGGAGTTTCAACGTTCAACCATCACTTTGACCGAAATACCATCTAACTATGTAAAAGGCATCGTGGCAAGGGATTAGAGTTCGAATCAGCCTCGTCTTTGTTGAAAGATAATTTATATATATATATATATATATATATATATATATATATATATTAAATTTTATAGATAAAAATTTCATAAATTTATAAATTTTAATAATAAATTAGTATTATATTTTGATTTTAAATGTGAGGTAATATCCTATGCTCTTAGGAAAAAAACAAATAAAGTTTAACAATTGAATCCATTTTTTTCAATCAATTTAGGTTTTATATTTCAATTTTCATCCAAATGATTTCTTATATTTCGACTTTCACTTAGTTGAGTTCACTCGATTGAGCTTTACATTTTAACTTTTAATAATGGATTTTGTAAAAAAAAAATGATTTAATTGAATGAAAATTGAAATATAAAGATTCAATTGATTTCAAAAAAACATAATGGTTCAAATACTAAAATTTTTTTTTAAGAGCTTTTACCCTTTCGTCTTGTTTTTTTGGAAAAAAAAATTTATAGCTGTATACATAAATTTTGCATCTAGAAATTTTAGAACACAAGTTAATAACAAAATTCATTTTTTTTATGTATGGGATACAAATCTGTTCTATATTCTATACAAAAAAAATGATATTCTAATTCAATCTCCTTAAAATGAAATAAACGCGCCGAGGGCTTGATATTTAATCCCAACGGAGTAAAAATGAATAGTTGTTGGGAGGAACAAGTATTGGTTGATCGTTGAGATAACTGCCTATGACTTGTTGTTCTCTTGAGCTTCACAGTAGCTTTGATGGAGATAAGGCTAGATAGCTTTAAAATTAGGAGAATGACCAATATCTTGAAGGTTTTAAATTCTCTGATAAGGCTGAGACTTCTCTTCAACAATAACTTCCCTTCTTCAGATCAACGAAACCTTTATTTATAATTCTGAAATGATAGAGAGTCTTAAAAGGAGTCAATCACTTTTAATTTTATCTCTAATTAATTTAAATTTAATTAGAGATAACGTATATGATTAACTTCTTTTGACCCTTGCTTTGATTTCATAAATTACGTTCACTCTCAGGTCGATCACGTCTCGGGCTCATCATCGACGGCGCCTCGAGACTTTAGTTCTGGTGAGGTCCAGGTCTCGATCTATAATTTGAGGGACGTGAATCATTGCCAATCTTTTTGACTGAGGAAGCCGGTGACCTTTTTGGTTTAATAATGAAATCGGAGATTGTTCATTTTTCATAGGCAAAGTTCCTGTTACTCATTTGGTTTGAAGGTTTCTTAGAGTGTAGAAGGTTTTTGAGCTGCAAAGCTTCAAGGAATTGCTTAAGAGTCTCGAGATCTTTAGACGGCTCGTCGATTCCTCTGAACTTAAGCCATTTCTCAATCTCTCCGTAGATGGAAACAGTCTGTCTTGGTTCAGGAAAGAAATCAACTGAATGGTAAAAACATTTCCTTTGCACCTTTCTTCGAACTGGAGCTTTAACCGGTTTAACTCTCGTATATCTTAAGCTTTTTTATTTGTTACTTATTACATAGTCATGTTTAGCTCCATTTTCTCTTACTACATTGCTGGATACCCCTCCGCTCTGAAAATATGGTTTCTGGCTCTGTTTTAAATGGAATTAACTTCATCTACAAAACGATACTGAAATAAGTCTCTGCCTTTTGCTTCCGATGTAGATCTTCAGACCTCCGCTTTTCTATTCGATTTGGGATCCTAATGCTGTAAAGGTTCGAGTCCTATGAGCCTCGTGATTACACTAGGTGACCTTCGTTGTTTGTTGTTATCATCCACTCTGTCTTTTCGCAATTGCTTTGACATTAGTTCAAAGATAAAATGGCAGCATTCGTACGAATCTCTCGCAGCCTAAGGCTTCTTTTAGCGTCAACGACAGCTCTACTATAGAGAGAAAGCCTTGAAGCTTCTTTGGAGAATCTCCATGGTAACCTCGCACTGCCTTCTTTGAATTCGAAAATGGGAAAGGGAAGAAACGTCTTATTCTGGTTCTTAATCGGAGTGGAAGGTTCCTACACCTGAGATCGGAGATCCAACATATCTAGTGATTGCTTTGAATGGTCTAGTGATGGTGTTGGTCGACCCTGTGGCTATTTTTTCTTAATTCTCTGGATATTGCTGGTGACTCAACAGTCTTCCCTTACTCTGGTGTCATTTCACTTGCCGACGTGGGAGGGAGGCGCTTGGTGGAGTAAAGGCGTCTGCCAGTAAGAATCTGGTGGTGATAAAAAAATCTGAAGGAAACCAGCCATGCATCCCATTTGTTCCTTATTTGCTTCTCTAGATTTTGCTTTTGCACTATTCCCGTCGTTATTATTTTTTTTAGTTTTTCACTCAGCGTTTTAACTCAATAATCATCTTCTTTTCTCAACTTATCTTTTCCTTAAACTTTCATCTTCACATTATTTCCCTCAATGTTTTTTTTTTCTTTTCCTCTTTATGTAATCTCTGTCTCTCTCTTTTTTTGACTGAGTAGTGTTGTGACTTGTGATTGTAGCCTCTTTCTTGATCAGGATTTTTGATGAGGTGTATCATTCATCGACCACCCTATACTTTGACAATAATTCCTAGTGGGGTGTTTCATTCCTCGATCACAATCTACCTTTATCACAATTTTTTGGTGGGGTGTATCATTTATTGATCACCCTATATCCTAATAACGGTTTTTGGTGGGGTGTGTCACTCATTGATCACTCTCTACCTGGACAACAGTTTTTGACGAGGTGTGTCACTCATTGATTACCCTTTACATTGACAACGGCTTCTGGCAGGGTGTGTCATTTGTTGATAACCTTCAAACATTACGAAGATGAAGTTAGGGTAGACCTTTTTTTTTTTTTTTTCAAAAAGTCTAGAAGAGCATAAGGGTTGTCCACGTGACTTTCTATTTATTCGAGACAAGGTAAGCGAGGATGTAAGCAAAGCGACTGAGTGTCTAATTCACACTTCAACTATTGGTAGTAATGCAAATAATTGGGATTCCGATGTGATAACTCTTTACCATTTGGAAATTTGAATTTCAAAAGAGGTTGATGATGTATTCTCTTGTAAGTCTCATACTACTCAAAAGGGGGCCTTCAAGACAGTGTTAAAGTTGCAAGACAGTCTATGAGAAGACTATCAAATACAGTGTCCGCATCACTTTAGGTCATCTCATTTGTAAACGTGAAGTTTTTTGGTATGGTTTTCAACCCCGTGGAGAATTCATTCCTCCTCTTGGATATTGAGAATGGTTAGAACTTATTTTGAGTCAAGACAAGCAGATTTTTGAGCAAGCGAACGTCTATGAATCGATCATTGTTTCTTTATTTGTTTATGACCAAGGTTGAAATATGATTCACACCTTATACGAAGCTTAGTGTCCAATCACTAATACATTCCTATCTTCTCACCGAAAAATTTCTATTACATTATGGTATTTGAAGATTTTAGGAGGCCTTCCTATTATTAGAGAATTTTATGATGAGGTTGCCCCTAGCTTAGAAGAAATCATTGGTCTTAATGAGTTCTTATATCCTATTCTTCCAATCAGTTGTCAATAGCTTTTCCTTGCTTATCGCCTCATTAAGCTGAAGGAGGATCATGAGGCTTTAAAATGCGATGAAGTTTCTACTTTTGCTTGGGTGAGATTTTGATTTCGAGACAAAGTAAATATGATGATACTTATGATTCGATCATAATCAAAGGCAGGAAGAATTCTCTATATACCCCTTATGGTTATTTTAGACACCGCCTTCATACTAGAAAGAAAAATGAAGTTTTCCTCAATTTGGGTGTTGTTGATATCGATGGAGATGAGGTGTTATTAGCTGCACTCTTATCAGTTTGGTTATACTCCTTTGTCTTTTCGAGCACTCATGGTGATGTCATTCGACCTAAGACTTTCAAAGTGGCTTCTATGTGGATGGTTTTAGTCAATGCCATGTTACGCTTCCTTGACATTTTATGCATGCATGGATGGCATAATATCTTAGGACTCATCTTGAATCAAATAAAGCGCTAAAAAGACCTAAAATGTGCAAGTATAAGGGTGCTTTCAGTCACAAATCTTATAGTGAGGTAAAAAATTGAGAAATCATCCAACAATTACTTAGAGTAGATTAGCAAGCCACTAGAATAATTGAAGTTTACAAGACTAAACTTATGAACACTCTAGGGAATTGACTTAAGGTTGATTATTTTGAATACTTAGTGAGCATTCAGTCTTCATTTTTGACTTAATGGAGAGGTAATTTTCACTTAGTAGAATCATACGGTCCTTATTGTTTTGAAAGACAATTTGGATATTATCAAGATATTCCATGATCTTTGATAAGTGACATTATAACTGCTAGTTTGAGAGAGTTGTTGCGCTATTGGTAACATGTTAAGAGGCCCAAACTGTGAGGTGACTATCCCTAAATGGAGTTGCACGAATAAAAACTTATTTATAACATGAAAATTCTTTGTATGGTGGCAATGTCAAATAGGAGATTACTACTGCACCAATATACCTATCTTGAAAGATAGTATAAATGCTGACTTTAGACTTGCTTCTTCTAGCTATTGTAAAGAATAATCATTGAAACTAGTACAACCTTTGATCAAGACTATTGATATTGAGGCTGAAGATATTGAAAATGCTACTATGACACATCACCTCGATATAGGCAACTTAAACAACGCAAAGGTTCTTTAACTCTTGACTTAGATGAAAGGGGGGTTTTGAATGTCAGAGATGAATGAAAGGTTCAATGTGCTGGTTGTAGCAATAAGCCTATGGAACCTATTTGGAGTGATCATGATAGTGATATATCCTAGAAGACTTGAAAGAGATGTGAAGTCTTCTTCGAAAAGAAGTGTGATGGTTTCCACTTAGCCAAGGATCCCAAGTCAAGTAATAAAGGTTGTTTCTCTTAAAACATCTTGTCACGGTACACTTCACTTTTCCTTAATAAAGAGGAGATGTCTTGAAATTGATCATGGGGAGTTTGGAAATGAGACTCTGATTACACTCGAAGAAGTTACTGATTCAGCCGATGACGATGTGATTCCTCTTAAGGAAATGTTAAAGAAAGGGATGGAGAAAAACACCACTTGCGAGGTCAAGAATATTATACCTGATAATGAGCCTTCAAAGAGTGAAGAATCTATTAGTGATGATGGTAGAGTTTATAATTAAGTGAAACAAATCGTCTGCAAAAGTAGGTTCCACATCTTCACCCAAGGGCAGCTTGAAATTCGTTTTTGTCAATACATCGACTAAGAGACCTCGAGGTGACAGCACAGTTTTGATAGCAGAAATTGGTGATAATCCTCCCAATCGAGATCCGTCATAGATGCAAATGAATAGTTCTCCTAAACAAAATGCTATTTCTGCTTCCACTTATCATATTGGCAAGTATTCTTTCAAAATTTTTGAAAAAGCCATTAAGGGGATTGGACATGATTTCTTACTCCGACTTAGAGATGCCTCTTTTTTTCAAGTTAGTAAGATCTATAAAGATGATTCCATTGTTTATTCAGGTATTGAAACTTTGCATAGTGATCTAGCTCCCTTAAAAAAGGATTGTTGATTCCTATGTTAGGGGGTAAAGGCATTGTTGTGCTTGGAAAGAGAACTTGAGGGTCGTTTTTTTAAAAAAAAACTTTAGAAAAGAAGAGGGCTGAAGTAATAAAACAATTGGAACGTGTCGAGTCTTCATTGATATTAAAGCAACAACATTATGAAGCACAAGTCACAAAGCTTCAGACTTTACGAGATGAGCATGCTGCACTAGAAGAGAAGTTACATTTAGTTTAGAGAAAAGAATTGGAAGCAAAAACTGAGTTGGAAGCTAGAGTTGTTGAAGTGAATAAGGCAAATTATGAAATTGCTTCCTTTGAAAAGCTCATGACTGGATTAAAGACCATAGTTTTTATTGCTGATATAGATATGAAGAGCATTGAAGAACTTAAAAGAGTATTATTTGTATCTAAATATCACACAGTAACTTGAGGATGTATGTTTCTTTAGTCCTAAACATCGACTCACATAAGACTAACCAAGCTCTGATAGCAAATCTATCACACCCCACTTCCGGGTGCCCTTTATCCATACATATACTATTATCGGTTGGGTTGTGAGTCAATGTAATTACTAAATTCCATAAATTTACAGCGAAAATATTTAAAACTTTAATTCACACTCCCAAGTGTGTGTGTAGATATACAAAATCAATTGTATAATATAATATCTTTACATAACATCCCTATACAATTGTTTACATTTTCGATTCATGACTGTGCGATACATTACAATAGATACAAAATGCTTTCGTGTATACAATTCTTATACCTTTGCAACTGGTGGGAGCTGTCCAATACAAAAGAGATCTGGAGACCACCGCACTGTCCTACTTCTCAGTATCTGGAGGGGGAAAAATAGTGGGATGAGCAAACCACAGCTCAATAAGGAAAATGATCCTAACAGGTAGATATTGTACTATCTACATAGCCCATGCATGCGTAAACAAAATCATGTTTCAATATAAATGGAAATATTACTAGAAAATGCATTTAAACATTTATTTCTCATAGGCATTTTCATGTAAAACCATGTGCAATACTTCCAATTAAAACATGTCATAAAATAATGCTATCACAGCACAAGCATTCAAATCAAGAGATTTATCAAATCACAATATCTCTTTGCTTTACTCAAATTATTTCTTTTCATCAAATCTCTTTTTTTATGAGTTTCTCAATTTCTCTTATCTCTGAGACAGGCATGGAATTCTCGACAAACTAATATCCACGACATATGGCCATAGTTAGTGATCCCAGGCCTCACTGATCAGGTGTGCACAGGGCATCACTTGCCTGAAGGGGGGGATGAGTCAGTCCTGCCCTTCGACTCATCTCAAACAATATCATCATCTTCCTCATCAACTCACAAAACAATGTGTGTCATGTGTCATCTACGCGATACTCGTACTCACGTGCACCTAGCATGGTACATAGTATACCAACGGACAACTACACAGTTCTACGTACGACCATGAACCCGGTCCATCCACCTAACTCTGATGGACTCATCATCCTGAACCATGTCTTCTATAGCAGGCGAGCAAATCAGCGTGACACACAGTCATCGTAAGGCTCCAACGCGGTATCTCTCAGTGCGAGTAACAACTTCCAGCACTGTATCATCTTAACTCAGTAAAAACTGATGCGAGCAATGCTCCAGCACCTTTCTCAAATCCATCGTGCGAGATGAACTCCAGCACGACATATCAAAATCATGAAAACATGTACGAGATAAACTCCAGTACATTATCATTATAAAACCACGTGCGAGTCACGCTCCAGCACGGTTTATCAAAACATGTAAACGTATGCGAGTAAAAATCCAGCATAGTCAATATCATTAAAACAGGTGTGAGCTAGTGCTCCAACACCAAATCACATCTCAAATCCGATATGTGGCTATTTCTCTTTTAAAAACTCAAATAATGTATATTCACATAGCATGTCGTTCCATGCTAAACATGTAAAACTAGCCAACCTATCCATCATCATTTCTCGACCAAAAAATCAATACATAGTTGAGAAAACATCGAAAACATGCATATCATGCTATTTCCTTACCACATCCCATTTTCACAATACATATATATCATAGTACATTTCATGATTTCATATCATTTCATAGTTCCATAGCTAAACGTACTAATTCTAGTGTCATATCTATTAAAATCGCAGTAAAATACGTACGAATATCTCTATTGCTAACATGCAGTTCCTTACCTCGAATCGCGCTCGTATTTCCTTCGTCTCGTTTGCTCCGTTCGCGATTCGAGTTAATCGTATTCCACGTATTCCAATCTACACATGTAAATCATTAAGTTATTTTCCTTTCCATCTTTTAAACCTCCACATTGTCATTTATTTATCTATTCATACTCCTCAAACCTTTAAATCACATTTCACCTTTCCCATTTGTATTCACTATATCTCATCTTAAGTTTTCCATCACTTTCCCATAGATTTTCTCTTCATAAATTCCTCTTAAAATTACTCACTCATCACTACAATCATCATTCTTAGCAGTATTTCGCATACCATTCAACCAATTTAATGCATAGAAATCCATATTTAAAGCTTGAAGGTTGAAGAGCTTACCCATTTTCTTAACCAAACTTGTGGTAGCCAAAACTCCTTCTCTTGGTCACACCAATGTGTGATTTTTGGGTATGTTGTTCTCCTTGCTTCAAGGAACAACTTTATCTTCTTGAGCTTCTTTAGATTCTGGTCAGAATGTAGTGATTTTTAGAGTGAGAAAGCTTGGTTCTTTGAGAGAAAATGGCAGGTGCGGGTTTGGTGGGAGGGAAATCTAATTTTCAGTCCAAATCTCGTGCCCTTTTTATAGACGCAGAGACATGAGATCGATCTGGCCCTTGTGGAGATCGATCTCTGCATGGTTTGATAGTCCTTTTTACCAAACGTAACCACTACCAGATCGATCTACTTTCATGATGAGATTGATTTGTTTGCTAGCAAAATCCTTCATGGAGATCGATCAATCACTTAAGGGAGATCGATCTCTTCTTGGCCGAGGCTTAAGGAGATCGATCTGTGCCTTATGAAAGATTGATTCCTTCCAGGCAGAGATTTAAGGAGATCGATCTTCCTTCCCTATGAGATCGATCTACCTTGTTCAATTGAACTGATTCCTGGCATTTTGTGAGAGGAGATCGATCCCTCCTTCATATGAGATCGATCCTTCATCCCTTGCACCCTCTTTTCTGTAGTTTTTCTACAGATTTTCCAATGCACACTCATCCTTATTTGCTTCATACCTCAATTTACAATCAGTGCACAATTAATGAAAAATGGCATCCATTCCATATAGTTCATAGGAAAAAAAAGTTGTGCACACTACTTAAAATTATGGATGTTTCATTAAATCTCATAATTCCTTACATCCTTTATTATTTATACACTAGTAACAATGTTCATATACATATACATATATACATCATAGCCTCTTAAGATATCCTTGTAGCATTACAAGCATTACAGCTAGTTTAAAGAGGGTAAGGAACTTTGATCACTCATTTTGGATGATTACTTGGTAGTTTTGGCATGCTTTATTGTTATTTTGACTTGTGGTTTGAGAATGGCTTATTGGGACACCCATTTTGGGGTTTCGGTCAAGAGGAACATTTTGGGTTAAGAGTATGGTAATATGGGATTTATTATGTTGGTGAAATTATAAGATTAAAGTAGCTTGTTTTATGATAAATTGGTGAGACATGAAGTGAACAGCCAAGTAGGCCTACATTTTGGGGTTTAGGCCACCTTGAAGTTTTGGGGTTTGAAACTTTTATTTAAGGTTATGACAATATGCAAAGTTAAATAAGATTATGCTAAGATGAATTTTGGGGTTAAAGGTTAAAAAGAAATACTATAAGGCTATGTGACACAACCAAGGCTTAAGTGAAGAGTTCAAAGAAAATAAATCTATATGAATGAAATTTTAAGGATATTAAGCATTTAATTAGCTAATAAAAGAGAGCTACGGTAATGATGATGAAGAATAATAGAAATTAAGCATCATGGGCCAATTGGCTAAGATAAGGAAATTAAGGAATTAAACTATGGAAAATAAGCTATATAAGCATTATGTTTAAGGGAAAAGGATAAGTTACTGAAAATATATTTGAAAAAATATATTTTCAAATAAGAAAACGAAATAAATTATTTAAGTATGTTTAAGGATAAATTAAAGATAAAAATTAATTCAGAAATTTGGTTCGACAAGGTTGATGGAGTAGACTATATATATGCATAGCCAAAAAGTAATCTGGGAGGCCAAATCGACTATCTACATTGCAAATTTAGGTAAGGGATGTGTGCATGAGACATCTTAATCTCAAAAACACAGGATTTTCAATTTAGCATTTTTAATTAAAATTAAGTACAATTTATCAAAATTTCGATATTCCTTAAGTATGCCTTTTAAGTTTATGAATTAAGACCTAATTTTACGATTTAAATCTAAGCTATGATCCTCTTGCATGAACCATGCATAAGCATAAGAAATTATTTTACATTAAATTAAGAGTTTTAAGAAACTCAATTTATAAGAAAACCGAAAATCTCACTAAATGCATTAAAATATTTATATTTTAATCAATTGCATAGTTTTAAATTTTATTTAATTAAAAGCACGATATAAATTTCATTACTTTGTTAATAACACTTTTAAATAATTATGTAGGGACACATAAGAATGCGATATCTCCTGACACATTGCATTCATCCCAGAATTTGTGAATTTTGCCATGCGAGCATATGTGAGACAATATACCTTGAGCTCATGTATTTACTGTAAATTCAAAATTGTGTAAATTCGTTCAATGAATGTTTATGAGTGAATTTAATATTTTCGAAATTAAATTATCATCATAACTTAATACATATGTAATTATAAGCAAAATTGAGATCTATATATATTTATATACCATATAAATATATATAACATGTAAATTGCATTATTAAAATTTAATAAAAGTGTATCTATTATATATATATATATATATTGATATTACATAATACATATACAATAATGCAAACCAATTTTCATTAAAGTAAATAACTAATGATAAAGCATAATATATATATATATATATATATATATATATATATATATATATATATATATATATATATATCTGATTAGCTTCCAAAGGAAGCTAATCACCTCACCTGCTTCCACTAACGTGGGAGAAGTGCTAAAAAAAATAAAAGAAGCAAGTAAAAGCAAAAGAAGCGCTGTGAGAAAAGGCAAGAACAACCAGAAAACAGAGGAAGCATTGTCCTCCGAAGAAAAGGAAGCAGTAGGCAGCGCTAAGAAGATCTCGGGTTGGACATGGAGCTTCAGGCACAGCGAGGGCGGTGCTTGGACAGCGGCAACAACTGTTGATTGCTTCATTATCGACTAGTTGGTGAGAAGTAGAAGCCATTCTTGGCTGAAGGAGACCTCTGCACAGCTACTGTTGGCAAGGAAACCAACAGCAAATCGGCGCGACACAGCAAGCTCCCATCGGTTCTGGCATAGCGGTTACGGGGGAAAAGCCACGGTAGAGGGAGACCCAAGGAAAATAGGGGTGCTCTCTCTCGATTAACCTGCAGTATAGGGGTTCTCTCTCTCAGTGAACTGGAGACTGAAGCCAAGTGGTTGAAGGGTTGTTATGGGGTTAAAAAGTAGCCAACCAAGAGGCTAGAAGTAGCGTCGATACCGCTGGAACAGGTGTGACTTTGAGCTACCTTGGCCTATGTTTTAGGTGGCTATATAGAGGTTAAGATAGAAACTATAGGGGAGACAGGCTGGCCTTCATTCCTTCAGCAAAATTGATAAGAGAACGGAGACCTCTTGATAAGGGATATATGGGATGCATATGTGTATAACATATATGTATAATTATATGGATAATTGTCATGAGGATGAGTGACTAAAATATGATGTAGGAAATTAAAAGACCAAATGATGGGCAAAAAAAAGAAACAGTCACGTGAAGCTTAAGACTGAAAGGGTAAGTGTTCCTATAAGCTTGAATTTAAGGTACTAATGTGTATATATATGCATGAAAGAATATGATGAAGTGATGAGTAATCCCACATTTAATTTAATGAATTTTTAAGGTGTGTTGAAGGTATAAGGACATATGTACAGAATACAATATATATATATATATATATATATATATATATATATATATATATATATTATATCATGAATACGATGATAATAAAGGATGAAATGGTGTAATGATTTGGTGGTTTATAGAGTTCGGCCAACCCTTGCAATTTTGGGGTTAATGGCCTAAGGTAAGGCCAATATGTATTATGGTCATTTAAGGTTATATTAGGACTAAATAAAGTATTGAAATTGGAAAGGAAATGCTCGAAACTAAAAGTTACCTATTAGGCCTAAGTAAGAAATCTAAAGGAAACTTGTGAAAGTTGATTTAATTATTGTTTTATTAGATTAAAATAAGTAAATTAAAATGAACTATGATGATTATAATGAAGAATTATGAATGTTATGCACAATAAGCAATTCGGCCACATAAGCGATTTAAGGGAAAAGTAAGTTAAGTGACCTAAAGTGTTGTCATTTGAAGTAGGGAATTGAAATTGGGATTTATGCTTTTGGAACTTAATTAAGAGTTAGGATGTTGGTAGTATTTGAGTTACTGGATTTTTGAAGGTATGTTTATGAAGCAAATTAAGCATGTTTGGAAATTAATTTGGATGAATTGGGATGGCATTGTAGCTAAGAAACATCTAAAAAGAGGGATGAAGTAGGCTATATATATATATATATATATATATATATATATATATATATATATATATATATATATATATATATATATATATATGCATAGCCTAGCTTAGTTGGAGGCCACATCTGGGAAGTCTGCACTGCCAATTAGGTAAGGGACATGTGCTAGAGACATCCTTGTCTCAAGACCTAAGTCAAGAAATTGACTTGATAAAACATGCACGATTTCAATTCAAGCATTTTCAATTGAATTTAATCACAATTTATTGAAGTTTCATTAAATGCTTAAGTATGCCTTCTAAGTTTAGTAAATCAATTTTGACTCAAGTATGTTTCTAAGCCCACGAAACTAAGTTCTTAGTTATAAGTCACTTTGCATGATTCATGCATAAGCATAAGATTTGACTTAAGCTAAAATAAGATTTTAAGTATTTAATTTATGAGAAACTGAAAATCTCACTAAATGCATTAAAATAATTATATTTTAATAAATTGCATATTTAAAATAAAGTTGCATAAATTATGATTTTAATCAATTTTGAATAAAGAATTTAATCATTGGTTTTCTGTTTTCTTGATTTTAGAATTGTTTTCTTAATTGGACTATCATGATACGATTATGATTTAGGTTTTAAATTAAGAGTATGACGATCCTGATTTCTAAAGTAGTACAATGTGAATAAGTATAAGTTTTACTAAGGAGATGAAAATCCCAAGTTTAAGAACTATGATTAAGTATAAGTTTTTCCAAGGGGATAGTGATCTTAGCTTCTAAGAATTTCGATTATGAGTAAGTTTTGCTATAATGGGATGACGATCCCAAAACACTATGTTTTTATAAGAAAAACATGATTCCCATTAGTGTATGCGCTATTGCCGATGAAGGAATCATATGTTGTTTTTATGCTTTAATCTACTATTTTGAGATTGTAGGCTTCATTGGTACATGCACTGTTGGTAGTGCACAACTAGCCCTTATGTTATCTTGGCATATGTATTGCCAACTATTATTATGCTGAGCTAAGTTGGCTGCTAAACTTGGACACGTCTTTAGCCTTCCTAGAACTCACTTATCCAGTGGGATTGCAGACCTTGATCATGGCCATTGGATCATTTCCCTTAATGGGACCTATGTTATGAATGCATGTTACTACTTAGATATCTACCTCATCTCTCGTATGCTATGATTATGATTTTATGACTATGTTTTATGTATGAAATTTTAAGCTATGAATTTATTATGAATTATGTTTTAAGCATGTTTATGAAAGTAAGAATTTAAGTAAGCTATGAATTTCACTATGATATGAACTATGTTTCTTATCGCTTTTAAAGAAAGTTTTGATCAGTTTTAAATCAAAATCCCTATGAAACGATTTGATTTGCATTAATTATGACATTCAGCATATGTGTGGTACCTTCTAGTCGAAGCATTGGATCCGAGGATATTCTGGTTTTCTAAAGCACCTCACACCCCTAAATCCAAAACTTGAATTTAAAGAAAATTACATTCTTATACGCACCTTACTAGGCGCAAGCTCATCCCCCTTCTTTTTTTCCCTTCAGATTATCTGCAGTAGATCGAGTATCACCTCAGAGTAGGGCATCAGAGGGTGTGTCTTCTACCTGCCACTGCTATTTTTGGTTAGAGGTATATGTCCTCACTGTATAGCTCCAGTTTGTTATTTCCAAAAACTTGATCATACATAGTGTATGAATTTATAATGTTGGGATGTAAACTCTATGTTATTTTGGGATGTACTAATGGCTATAATGAATATTAAATACAATATGCTTGACTGTGTTGGATGTCAATTATAGTCTAGTTAGGATGTGATGTGATATATGTTATTTTTGGTAATTAGATTTCGTCGAAGTATGATTCTTGCTACGAATTGAAGTTTAAATTCAAAGTGGAAAAGTAGTCTGGAACTATAAAAAGACCACTTGAAATCATATCATACACTAAGTTTGGGACCTAAGCAATAATGTATTAATAATAATTTAACTAAGTAAAAACCTACACTGGACGAAGACAAACTTAAATAAGAAAAATGAAAAAATTATTCGAATTTTTTTAGAAAAACGATACATTACATTAGGACCTATGATATGATTGCATGTTACCGCTTGGATATCTACCTTGTCTCACTTATGTTATGAATCACGATTTATCATTTTATGATTATGATTCATGACTTTATGATTTATGACCTTATGAATATGATTTATGATTATGTTTTAAGTATGAAATTTCTATGATATGAATTATGTTAAGCTATGTTGTCACGACCCAAACTACCCAAAAATCAGAGTTAATTTTTTTGCATTTTATTTATTTACTTAAATTCTTACATGTCCTCAAATCGTGACCACACTCCACTAATAATTAGGCTGTGCGTCAATGCCAGTCCCACCATACATTTACCATATAACTTAACTCTTCTCCAGTCATTTATAAAATGTCTACAATATTTATACATCCCCTAGAGACACTTACAAACATGTTACTGTGCTATGCTTATGTAGATACAATATGTACAAGTGTATATACCTTATGTTGATGGGCAGCAGCAGATATCCGGAATGCAGTACTGAGTCGTCTCAACTTCAACTGGAGATTATCTGTGGGAGAAAATGAAAGGGGTGAGCACATCAAGCTCAGTAAGGCAATCCTACGAACAAGTAGGTAACCATACTACCTACATGAACGTGGTGCCATGCATAAACCACCCTTTCTCCACACATTTTAAAACAAATGATATGAATTATGATGTTATGTAAATCAAGTTTGCACGAAAAATTCAACATGCAATTATTACAAATTATTTATTTCTCAATTAAAATTTTCACAATAAAGTCAGGACTCGACCCCTCTTTCGGGTGATCCTGACTCACACAAAACCATGAAAATCGGTTTACATCACACATGGGTTTAAAAAGCATGAAAATAGCATCATGCACATTTAATTTAAAACCCAGTTTGATCTCATCAAAATCGTCGACATGCGAGACTAGGCAACATCAGTATATCGGCAATAACCAGGACTGGCCAATATGTGTCCTCGTGAGTCCCTCTAGCTTCACGGATCCCAGTGTGCGAGGTCTCACCCTGATCGGGAACCGCCCGGGAGGTGGGTCAATCCAACCCGTCAGTCTTATCCGATCTCACACATCCGAAGATGCCGTATCCGAAGATACCCTGTATCACAAAGATACCGTATCCGAAGATACCCCGTATCACAAAGATACCATATCCGAAGATACCCGTATCACAAAGATACCGTATCCGAAGATACCCCACGGTACATCGTACTCCATGCTACTTGCACGGTACATCGTACTCCATGGACCCATATCACTCTAGGTACTCTAGCCCAAATGGCCTGCTTCCCACAGAGAGGTTTTGTTTCTCAATACTCGTGCCATGTCTCAAAACGCACGTGCGAGCCTATTAAATCGGTGACACGCAGTCTACCCGATGCTCCAAGCACGGCTCATCGCATGTTCTCGTAAAATCAGTGCGAGCGATGCTCAGCACTCTCATCAAACCAAGTAAAACTGGCAGAGCCCGCTTTACATCCCCACAAGGCCGCCAACCTCATCACTCACTCTCACCCTACTTAAGAGGTCTTTTGAGCCTGTTGGGCCTTTTGGCTGACTCCAAGGGCAGACAGCGCTACTCCACAAATCCAATAAAACTAGTGCGAGCTAGGCTCTAGCACTCTATATATGAATCACCTGAAAATCTTATAAAATCTGGTGCGAGTTAAACTCCAGCACCCTGTCATGAAAATCATGTAAAATCTGGTGCGAGTTAGACTTTAGCACCGTGTCACGAAACAAGCATGTGAAATCTGGTGCGAGTTATACTCTAGCACCTATGCATGTAAAACTCTAGTGCGAGCTCTCGCTCCAGCACTAATGCATGCATCACACAAATCAAACATCGTCCGAGCTGAGCTCTAGCACGTCACACGTAAATAAAAACACGTAGGCGGCTCGGTTATCTCCAAATAGTTTTCACAGAAATTACATCGTTTAAGGTATGCAATGCTATGCATTTTTCTTTAAAAGTGAGCCAGCCTACTCATGCGTGTGTTAAAATACCTCCAGAACGAGCAGGAACCTCTTGTCCTTGCTCCTCCCAATTTTTCCTAAATTTGTAAGTTCTACCCTTAACAAGGGTATTTTGGTAATTTGCCCATTCGGGGCACTAAAATTATTAATTGACCTCTAGACCCTTCAGGTAATTTTTAAAGACTGCAAATGAATTTGAAATTGCGTAAAGTTTACCTCTAGCAGTCCGTAGAATTCCCTTACCTTATTTTCCTGTCGAGTCTGACCTTTTCTTTTCCACTGTTGTCACGTCGCGCAGTCCGTTATGCTCCCAATCAAATGCCCGGAACTGCGTATTAATATTCCTCAGGTCAGATATTATACAATTTAATTGTATTTAATATTTTCTTGGCTTAATTTAAATCATTGGGCCCGTTTACCCCTATTGGGCCCGATTGCACCTTAATGGGCCTTAATCGACCTTAAGCCCGTTTTCCATTTAATTTTCACTTTATCGAGGCCTATTGGGCTCACTGGGCCCACCAACAATTTATTGGGCCTCGTTCTAACTCTGGAATAGCTAAATCGATTATTTACGACAATTTATTCGACTTTCCATAATTTAATTCAATTTATGCGGAATTTAAATTTATATCACGCATAACGATGTCAATTGTCGTAAATAAGGGTTACTTACCCGAGATTCCATACTAATCCGCAAATCGAGGCTATCTCGAGCTCTCGTTGGATGCCAATCGTCGAGCTACATAATTTCATAATTTTTCGAGTAAGTTTCCAGTCGAAAATTAATTAAATAAAATATTCCAAAATTTAAATCGGTCAATTTGACCGCTTATCGACTTACCCGAAGCTCGATTGCATCACTGAAATTTTCTCCAATTTTTTTCTCTTTTTCTTTTTCCCTTTTTCTTCCTTTTTTCCTCCTCTTTTTGGTTGAACCGGTTCAGTCCAATTCAGACCGGTTCAGACCGCCGGTTCACTCCGGTTCGACCGGTTCACCGTCGGTTCGCCACCTTGCCGACCGGTTCTCCGCCGGTTCTCGCCACCAGTCGCTCCGCTGGGTCATCCGCATCACGAATCTGGGCTTGGTTCGCCTCAAGCTCGTCAAAAAATGGCCGGTCCGGCCTGTTCTCCTCGGCGTCGAAACCCATTTTCTTTCTCTTCGTCGTCGCCGACGATTCCCGCCGTTTCGCCGGCTGCTATCGGTCTCAAAACGACCGGCTCTTCTTCCCGATCACGCCGGTACCCGCCGTTCGTGCCCAGCTGCCGTGGATCACCGGGACCGACCCTCTCTCTCCCCCACCGCTTCTTCTCCTCCGTCCGTCGATCTCGGTCATCCTTGGCCGGCGTCACCGGTGGCAGCAAGATCGCGGGGTGAGGGGCTTCCTTTCCCGGTAGGTGGCCTGGGACAAGGGTCGCCGGTGGTGGCTCGTCGGCAATCCTCGGTTCGCGCGTCCGTTTCTTGTCTCTGCTTCTCTTTCTCTCTCCCCGACCCGTTTTCTCTTTTCTTTTTTTTTTTTTGGTTTCGAGATTCACTTTTTTTTTTTATCTTTTTATTTATTTATTTATTTTATTAACATTTTAATCATTAAAATACCCAAAATATCTACCAAAAATTATTATTTAATTCTAAATTCATTTATTCAATTTTATTTAATTTATTTAATTTATTTTAATTTATTAAATATATTTTTCTCCAAATTTTCGATATTATTCCTTCGCGCTTTTCGAGATATCGTTTCGGTAATTTTTTGGTATTTTTAAAATTTCTGAATCTTGATCAATTGACCCAAATTGTATAATTTCCTCATTATCGATCAAGATATCTTACATCCTTATTTTTAATTAAAATTTTCTTATCGCCTTAATACCGGGTTTTGGTATTTTTACCATTTTACCCCTGCTCTTGTTTCGAAAATCAATTTTACCTGACCTTCCTTCCTACATCCCCCATCTTTTCTTATTTAATTTTCGTATTTTAATTAAATTCGGGTCTTACAACTCTCCCCCACTTAAGGAATTTGGTCCTCCAAATTAGAACCAAGTCATATGAGTCCATATACAACTCCGGGTACATCGATCGTATCATACTCTTAAATTCTTATGTGATCTTTTCTCCGGAGTGTATTACTACCAAAAGACTTTAATTAGGGAGATCGTCTTAAACCTCAATACTTTCTCTTTCCTGTTTAATGCCCGAATCAACTTTTTCAATATACTTATATTTTCATTAAACTGAACTTTTGGAGTTCATATTCTACCACCTGTGCTGGATCTGGATAGTATTGCCAAAGCATCAAAAGCTGAGACACATTGTGGGTGCCTGTTAATTCAGGTGATAACACCAACCTACAAGTCTTATCTCCCACTTGTCCAATCTCTCAAAATATTCCATCCAGCGAAACTCAATTTACCTTCTTCCAAAAGCTCGCTATGTCCTTATTCTCTTAGGACAAGTAACTTTTCAACCATACTAATTCACCAAGGGTGAATTCCAATACTTGTCTATCTGCTCTGAGGTATTCTTAATCTCTCATCCTTAACTAAACATCCTCAGAGACTTATTATCCAAAGTCGAAAATGATTCTATTTGTCACCCACTTTTTCTTATCCAATTTGGGGAACAACCCCTACAACCATACACTGCCTCATTTCTTGTTATCCTGATACTCAAGTGACAACTGTCACTATTGGCGACTTCAATTTGTGACAACTGATCATTCTAGGAGCTTATAAAATCAAGGGCACAGCTTTCATCGGATCCTCCAGAACTTGTACAGTCCTCTCTGACTGACCATCTGTCTGAGGATGGAAAGCTGTGCTAATACTCAGTCGGGTTCCCATAGCTTCCTAAAAAAATATTCCCTGAAATAAGAAGTGAAGCGGGAATCCCTATATGATACCATGCTCACTGGAAAGCTACTTAATGTTCCACAATCTTCCTTGTACATAAATCCTCATATACACTCTGAGTATTTGGGGATTTCATAACCAAAAGGTGGGTAGACTTAGTCACTCTATCGACTATCATCCAAATAGCCTCGTAATTCACCTGGGTCCTCTGTAACCCATCACGACATTCATGGAGACTTGCTCTCATTTTTCGTGCCGTGTCGATATAGGTAGAGACTGCAATAACTCTGCAGACTTTTAATATTCTACCTTATTCTGTTGACATACCAGGCACTTTTTCACAACCTCTACAATATCTCTTTTAACATCTGACCACCAATACCCTTTTCGAGATTTCAATATATTCTTTTTACCTTCCGTATGCACTGTATATCCTGAAGAGTGAGCTTCTGACAAAATTACTATCTCATCAACTGGGGTCCTGGGGAGCACTCATACTGTCTCTGAACCTCTCTGTAAATCATTATCATACTCTGTGAACTCTGTCACTGTACCCTTCTGAATCTGACCCAAACCATTGACATCATGCCGATCATCACGCTAAGCCTGTCAAATCCGGGCACTCTCATCCGGTTCTAGTCTCAGGCTAGCTGTCACACAATCACTGTCATCATCAGAAGGGATCACATCAATATTGAGGCTCATAACTGCTCTAGCAGCTCACGCATCCTGACCATCATATGCGGTACCATCCCGAAGCTCTTTCTGCTCGAGGCATCCGCCATCACATTAGCCTTTCCTGGGTGGTACAATTTTCATAATCAAAGTCTCTCAGAAGCTCTAACCCACTATGTATTCTCATATTCGCCTCTTTATGTGAAAACAGATACTTGGGGCTTTTATGATCAGTGCATATCCACAATTCCTCATCGTGTACATAATAGTACCATATCCTCAGTACAAGTACTATCGCTGCCAAATTTAAATCATGGGTCAGATAGTTTATTTCGTAATCAAGGAGTTGTCTGACTCCAAAATTGACTATCTTCCCATTATACATCAATACACAGCTCCTTCACTATTTCGAGGTATCCATACTCATGGAGAACCTCTAGAGCTGTTGGGTATGGTGAAATTAATCACGGTGGTCAGTTCATATTTTACTACACCGAAATTCCTGTCACATCATCGTCTTATTTATCATCTCATTCAAAGATCACGTTTTCTTAGTTAAACGTGTCAACAAGGTATACCCTTTTTAGAACTCGCAGCAACCATCTGTAAAAGCAATTTCCAATTGTTGCTTATAATTTGCCCTAGACTTTTACTACACCCAACATATCATCGATAATGATGATTACAAATCGGTCCAATCCTTGACTTATTTACGCATAAGCGTATAAGATCCTTCAAAATCGCTTACGTTTTCAGGTACTAACCTGCGTCATTTCCTTTTCTTATCTTAACGGCTCTTATTAAATTTTACTATGTTAACCTTTATGATTTTTTTGAATTTTAATATTCTTATCGTCTTAGTAAAGGTATCCTAATGCTAAAGGTATTTATTACAACGATCGATTTCACGTTATAGGTTATATATATATACTTTTTGACGCTGTCAAGTCTTCAGGCGGGGAGGTATTTTGAAATACCTTTATTAACCTTAAGACTTAACCACAGTTACTTTATATGTCAGTCCATGTGGTCACAATTTATATTCGCTACTTATCACTTAATCCCAATTACTTATCATATGCACTCTTACTCCAATACATCTTGTATTCAGAATCAAGCATATCTCAAAGATTATCTCCTTAGTGTATCAATTATAATTGAAACTCTGTCATTATTCATTCCGTGAGTATTATCCTTTACTCCTTTAATTTCAACAGTTGCACCCCTTTTTATCACTTGTCCACTTACCGTATACTTTTCTGTGATGTTTTCACTCCTGTTTTTAACCTAAAATCTCTATATCCATATTCTGTTAATTAATCCTCCTCTATTGGGGTACTCATTTATCAGTATTTTGCTCAATGATGTAGGCATTCATGCCTTTTACTCACTTATATACGAATGAAAGCGGTATGAATAAATGTGTGGCACCAGGATCAATGAACATATGTACTTCATTATTCATAACAAGTGTGGTATCTTACACCACATCCATGAAACATCAATAGTGTCCTGGTCCAAGACATCCTCTCGCCTTCGTCCAACAGCCTACTTTCTTTTTTTCTTTTCTTTTCGGCTATTGCCTCCCTTTTCGTTGCAGCTATGCCAACGAAATTTTTCTCTGTCTCTTTACTTTTCTATGGGGTAATCTCACCCAACTCTGAGCAATCAAAATCAATGGCCCGTCATACCACACTTAACGGCCATTTTCATCAATACCATATAGGTATAGATCCTACTTCCATGGTATCCACCACACATCTCACACTGCTTACACTGCTACACTGCTTCGTAGCAGGTCGGGGTCCTCCAATCACAATGCCCCTCAAGAGTGTCAAAATTGGATGCACTAGGGCCTTACCAATGATCTTACTCCATGACTCGTCAAATTAAATCTTTTACCAATTACCATTTTTCCATTTTAACATCTTTGTCATTTCTCGATTTTCTTTTCTGCCTCTATTTCAGCCCTCACTACCTTTCCCAATCTCAGAAGCGTGCAATTGATGTTCTTATTTACCCAACTGTAAATCTGCGCACTGCTTCGGTATAGGTAATATCTTACGGGCCAATCAGTCTCTAATTCAAAAGTTGAGCCATTTCATGAACTTTTAGACGTCTCGACTGTCACTTGTTCATGTGTCGAGGTAATATCTACCAAAGAATATAACTGAATTTCATACTCATAATCAATTTAGTATTCCTGGGCAGTGTAAGAAATTTTTCCTTTAAATCATGTCCGGGATATTCTGTCACCGGAATACATCCATAAACATTTCTCATCTTAGCTCTGGATGTTTAACACTTAAGATGGGTCGAGCGGGTTTCCACCAATGCTCCGCTGCGCCCTCTGATCTCATTCATAATCTGAGCAATTTGCTCCTCAAAATAATTCTCATGCTCCGCTTCAATCTCGCGAAGCGTGTCTCAATACTGTCCGATCTCTCTGTCGGACTTTGTGGGGCATGCTCAACATTAGCCTCCATTTCAATTTCATCCTGGTTCTCACAGGTCAACTCAGCACGACTTAGCAGACTCAGGTCTACCTCTAAGAGCTCTGCCTCGTGCACTATCTCATCTAACACGACTCATATTAGGCATTCCTGCATTCTCAACCATTTCTTAGTCAAAACCCATCTCGATATACACTATTGTATCTAACCAAGCACAGTAACACGGGGATGTAATTTTCTAATTACTGACACTGACACACATCAGACCAATTGCTGCTCTGATACCATACAATCTGTCACGACCCAAACTACCCAAAAATCAGAGTTAATTTTTTTGCATTTTGTTTATTTACTTAAATTCTTACATGTCCTCGAATCGTGACCACACTCCACTAATAATTGGGCTGTGCGTCAATGCCAGTCCCACCATACATTTACCATATAACTTAACTCTTCTCCAGTCATTTATAAAATGTCTACAATATTTATACATCCCCTAGAGATACTTACAAACATGTTACTGTGCTATGCTTATGTAGATACAATATGTACAAGTGTATATACCTATGTTGATGGGCAGCAGCGGATATCCGGAATGCAGTACTGAGTCGTCTCAACTTCAACTGGAGATTATCTGTGGGAGAAAATGAAAGGGGTGAGCACATCAAGCTCAGTAAGGCAATCCTACGAACAAGTAGGTAACCATACTACCTACATGAACGTGGTGCCATGCATAAACCACCCTTTCTCCACATATTTTAAAACAAATGATATGAATTATGATGTTATGTAAATCAAGTTTGCACGAAAAATTCAAAATGTAATTATTACAAATTATTTATTTCTCAATTAAAATTTTCACAATAAAGTCAGGACTCGACCCCTCCTTCGGGTGATCCTGACTCACACAAAACCATGAAAATCGGTTTACATCACACATGGGTTTAAAAAGCATGGAAATAGCATCATGCACATTTAATTTAAAACCCAGTTTGATCTCATCAAAATCGTCGACATGCGAGACTAGACAACATCAGTATATCGGCAATAACCAGGACTGGCCAATATGTGTCCTCGTGAGTCCCTCTAGCTTCACGGATCCCAGTGTGCGAGGTCTCACCCTGATCGGGAACCGTCCGGGAGGTGGGTCAATCCAACCCGTCAGTCTTATCCGATCTCACGCATCCGAAGATGCCGTATCCGAAGATACCCCGTATCACAAAGATACCGTATCCGAAGATACCCGTATCACAAAGATACCGTATCCGAAGATACCCCACCGTACATCGTACTCCATGCTACTTGCACGGTACATCGTACTCCATGGACCCATATCACTCTAGGTACTCTAGCCCAAATGGCCTGCTTCCCACAGAGAGGTTTTGTTTCTCAATACTCGTGCCATGTCTCAAAACGCACGTGCGAGCCTATTAAATCGGTGACACGCAGTCTACCCGATGCTCCAAGCACGGCTCATCGCATGTTCTCGTAAAATCAGTGCGAGCGATGCTCAGCACTCTCATCAAACCAAGTAAAACTGGCAGAGCCCGCTTTACATCCCCACAAGGCCGCCAACCTCATCCCTCACTCTCACCCTACTTAAGAGGTCTTTTGAGCCTGTTGGGCCTTTTGGCTGACTCCAAGGGCAGACAGCGCTACTCCACAAATCCAATAAAACTAGTGCGAGCTAGGCTCTAGCACTCTATATATGAATCACCTGAAAATCTTATAAAATCTGGTGCGAGTTAAACTCCAGCACCCTGTCATGAAAATCATGTAAAATCTGGTGCGAGTTAGACTCTAGCACCGTGTCACGAAACAAGCATGTGAAATCTGGTGCGAGTTATACTCTAGCACCTATGCATGTAAAACTCTAGTGCGAGCTCTCGCTCCAGCACTAATGCATGCATCACACAAATCAAACATCGTGCGAGCTGAGCTCTAGCACGTCACACGTAAATAAAAACACGTAGGCGGCTCGGTTATCTCCAAATAGTTTTCACAGAAATTACATCGTTTAAGGTATGCAATGCTATGCATTTTTCTTTAAAAGTGAGTCAGCCTACTCATGCGTGTGTTAAAATACCTCCAGAACGAGCAGGAACCTCTTGTCCTTGCTCCTCCCAATTTTTCCTAAATTTGTAAGTTCTACCCTTAACAAGGGTATTTTGGTAATTTGCCCATTCGGGGCACTAAAATTATTAATTGACCTCTAAACCCTTCAGGTAATTTTTAAAGACTGCATATGAACTTGAAATTGCGTAAAATTTACCTCTAGCAGTCCGTAGAATTCCCTTACCTTATTTTCCTATCGAGTCTGACCTTTTCTTTTCCACTGTTGTCACGTCGCGCAGTCCGTTATGCTCCCAATCAAATGCCCGGAACTGTGTATTAATATTCCTCAGGTCAGATATTATACAATTTAATTGTATTTAATATTTTCTGGGCTTAATTTAAATCATTGGGCCCGTTTACCCCTATTGGGCCCGATTGCACCTTAATGGGCCTTAATCGGCCTTAAGCCCGTTTTCCATTTAATTTTCACTTTATCGAGGCCTATTGGGCTCACTGGGCCCACCAACAATTTATTGGGCCTCGTTCTAACTCTCGAATAGCTAAATCGATTATTTACGACAATTTATCCGACTTTCCATAATTTAATTCAATTTATGCGGAATTTAAATTCATATCACGCATAACGATGTCAATTGTCGTAAATAAGGGTCACTTACCCGAGATTCCATGCTAATCCGCAAATCAAGGCTATCTCGAGCTCTCGTTGGATGCCAATCATCGAGCTACATAATTTCATGATTTTTCAAGTAAGTTTCCAGTCGAAAATTAATTAAATAAAATATTCCAAAATTTAAATCGGTCAATTTTACCGCTTATCGACTTACCCGAAGCTCGATTGCATCACTGAAATTTTCTCCAATTTTTTTCTCTTTTTCTTTTTCCCTTTTTCTTCCTTTTTTTCCTCCTCTTTTTGGTTGAACCGGTTCAGTCCGGTTCGGACCAGTTCAGACTGCCGGTTCACTCCGGTTCGGCCGGTTCACTCCGGTTCGGCCGGTTCACCGTCGGTTCGCCGCCTTTCCGACCGATTCTCGCCACCAGTCGCTCCGCTGGGTCATCCGCATCACGAATCTGGGCTTGGTTCGCCTCAAGCTCGTCGAAAAATGGCCGGTCCGGCCTGTTCTCCTCGGCGTCGGAACCCATTTTCTTTCTCTTCGTCGTCGCCGGCGATTCCCGCCGTTTCGCCGGCTGCTATCGGTCTCAAAACGACCGGCTCTTCTTCCCGATCACGCCGGTGCCCGCCGTTCGTGCCCAGCTGCCGTGGATCGCCGGGACCGACCCTCTCTCTCCCCCACCGCTTCTTCTCCTCCGTCCGCCGATCTCGGTCATCCTTGGCCCGCGTCACCGGTGGCAGCAAGATCGCGGGGTGAGGGGCTTCCTTTCTCGGTAGGCGGCCTGGGACAAGGGTCGCCGGTGGTGGCTCGTCGGCAATCCTCGGTTCGCGCGTCCGTTTCTTGTCTCTGCTTCTCTTTCTCTCTCCCCGACCCGTTTTCTCTTTTTTTTTTGTTTCCAGATTCACTTTTTTTTTATCTTTTTATTTATTTATTTATTTTATTAACATTTTAATCATTAAAATACCCAAAATATCTACCAAAAATTATTATTTAATTCTAAATTCATTTATTCAATTTTATTTAATTTATTTTAATTTATTAAATATATTTTTCTCCAAATTTTCGATATTATTCCTTCGCGCTTTTCGAGATATCGTTCCGGTAATTTTTCGGTATTTTTAAAATTTCTGAATCTTGATCAATTGACCCAAATTGTATAATTTCCTCATTATCGATCAAGATATCTTACATCCTTATTTTTAATTAAAATTTTCTTATCGCCTTAATACCGGGTTTTGGTATTTTTACCATTTTACCCCTGCTCTTGTTTCGAAAATCAATTTTACCTGACCTTCCTTCCTACATCCCCCATCTTTTCTTATTTAATTTTCGTATTTTAATTAAATTCGGGTCTTACATATGTTATAAGTATGCTTTATGAAATTAAGAATATTAAGTAAGTTATGAATTTTGCTAAGTTATGATTTCTGATTTCTGATCACTTTTTAAAGAATGTTTTGATCAGATTTAAATCAATAAACATATAAATTATTTGATCTGAATTCATCATGATGCATAACATGATTTTAGGATTTTCGAGTTTGCCCCCTTTTAAGTTATTTTTACCTGATGCACTTATTTTACTGGGCATAAGCTCACCTCCTGCTTTTTTTCCTTTAGACTACCTATAATAGGTTTAGGTATCTTTTCTATTAGGGCATCAAAGGGTGCGTCTTCCATCAACCTTTATTGTTTTTATATATATGTATACTTGTCTTATTTTTCTGTTCATTTTATTATCTCCATATGTTTTTAATGCACAGATTTATGTATTTATGTTGGGATTTAAACTCGGTTATATTTTTGGATGTATTATAGGCTATAATGGATATTTAATGCAGTAAGTTTAACTATATTGGATATCAATTATAGTCTCATTAAGGAGTGATGTGATATGCATAATATTTTGAAATTATGACTCCATGAGATATACTTATTCTATGAATTGAAGTTTTAAGTTTAAGTTAAAAAAATAATTCGGGAAGTTATGAAATGATTTCATGGGATCACATCATACACCATGACTGGGATCAAAGTAATAGCAAATCAATAAATAAATTGGCTAAGTAAGAATTTACACTGAACGTAAGCAAACCTAGGTAAGGAAAAATGAAAAATTCGTTCAAAAATTTTAAGGAAATCGGTATGTAACAACACTCCATCACAGTTATTTAAGATGTATAAATAAGCTTGATTAAACTCTGAAATTGAAAGCTCATGTGGAACAGGCTTCCCTATAACATGACCCATCTTAGCAAATATCTTAATAGCATCATGTGATGTAGATGCATCTAAACCATCATCACTACGCTTCGCTCGATTAGATTTAGTCTCAGTATCTTCTAAATACATTGAGCAAAATGTAAGACATTCATCAGCTAAATATCTTGTAACGATTGAACCTTCTAGACATGCCTTATTATGACGAAAAGACTTTAATGTGCATAAGTACCTAAAACAAAGCCCATTAATTCAAGCTTATCAAATATTTATTCATGATACAATGAATGACAAGATATAACATGCTTAAAATTTTTTACAAGTTACCTTTCAATAGAATAGATCGATCAATAAGTTATAGGACCAGCAATCATAGCCTCAAGTGGTAAGTGAACTACCAAGTATACCAAAATATTGAAAAAGGAAAGTGGAAAATCATCTCAAGCTTAAACAATGTTAAGATAATTTTTTTTTTTTGTATGTTGAAGGTCATCAAGATCAAGTGTTTTGGAGCATAAGTCTCGAAAAAAAGCATTTAATTCAACTAATGGATCACAAACTTCTTTTGGTAGTAACCCATGTATAGTTGAGGAAGAAGTTGCTCCAAGAATACATGGCAATCATGACTTTTCATAGATGCTATCTTTCTTTTTCATTCACATAACGAGATATATTGGACAAATAACTATCTGAAGTCTCTAAATTCACCAACAAGCTACACACAATCGATTTCTCTTCATTAGACAAAGCATAACAAGCATTAGGCAATAAAACATTTGCTCCATCTAGAATTAGGTGGAGTTCTTGCCTAATACCCATATTTACCAAATAATAACGAGACTTCAAAGAGTCTTTATTTTTTTCCTTTCAGATTCATCAATGTTCCGAGTATGTTATCACACACATTTTTTTTCAATATGCATATGACACAATAAAAGAGTTTTCCAATATGATAACTGAAAGAATATGCTCTTTTTCCTCCAATTAAAAAACTATTAGGTGCATCATATTTTTTTCTCATACCTTTACTAAATGGACATTGTTGGAACAAATCAAACTGTTGTGACACATCATTTCCATTCAATTGCTTTGGTGCATGTCTTGTTTCCTTACTTCTATCAAATAACTGCTGATTTTTTCTCCACTTGTGATTTGTTGCTAAAAATCAACGATGGCACATGTAGCACATTTTACGTGAACCTTTTAGTGAAAAAGAAGCATCGTCTTTTTTGCAACAGGGCATACAAGATGTCCTTTTGTGGACCATCCAGATAAATATGCATATGTAGGAAAATCGCTAATCATCCACAAAATAGATTCATGCAATTTAAAATTTTGCTTACTATAGGCATCATATGTGTCAACACCTTCTTCCCATAACTCTTTCAAATCTTTAATCAAAAGCTACAAATACTCAATGTCCATACCTGGAGATTTAGGTCTCAAAATTAGAAGAGAGAGCATTATGTATGGTTGCTTACATCCAATGAGGCACGTTATACGGAATTGGTACTATGAGAACTATGAATTTTGTATACCCCATTTATGAGAATTGTAATTTTGTGTATGTAATTATGATATGTTAATGTACACGCAAGTTTTAAATATGATGAAGTATAAGAAGATGAGTTTTTTAAGTCTTGAATGTGTATAGATTGAAATATGGACTATAGGATAGATTTTGAGAAGTTTTACATTGAGTTTTTGCAAATTGATGCAGTAGCAGTACAATCTGTGAAGGCCAGATCGATCTCCAAAGATGAGAGATCAATCTCATGGCTCCAAAATGCAAAAAATATGCAAGAACTGATAGGCAGATCGATCTCATAGGCAAGCGATCGACCTCATGAAGCATTTTGTAAACAACAGATCGATCTCATGAAGCGTTCTGTAAACAGAAGATCGATCTCATAATTGGAACAGATCGATCTCATGAAGCAAATAAGAGATCGATCTCACCCCACGACAGATCAATCTCTTAGGCATAAAATTTCCCTAAAATGTTCCCAAATTCAAATGCAGATCAATCTCAGTAAGGACTAGATCAATCTCCTACCCCCCGCCTATATAAAGACCCCTGTGTTTTCCTGCATTTCATCTTTTCTCTCTCTCTAACCTCCATTTTAGCCGAGCCCTAGCTTTCTCTCTCTTCCAAAGCCCCCATTTCCGTTCGAATCAGAGGTTGTAGCAAGAAGGAAAGTTGTTCCTCACTCAAAGGAGAACAACATACTTGGAAATCAAAGGACGCATTGAATCGAAGTGTGAATAAAGCACTCCATAAGTTTTGGGTAAATTTCTAAACTTTGATCTTGGATTTTTAAGTGATGTTGGTGATTATGGCTGTAGGCATTATGATGAAATAGCTAGGAAAGGATTATAGATTGATGAAATTGTAATTTTGTTGGAGTAAAGGTGATATTGTGCAATTGTGGTAATTTTGGGGATTTATGACTATACGTTTGGAATTGAGGCAATGAGATGAATTGGGTTATTTGAATATTTAATGAGAATGTGAGCAAATGTGTGCTCGGTGATGTGATTGAGGTGAATTTTGATGTTTTTACATCATTTGGACAACCCGAGAGTTTCAGAGAGGAATGCGAGGCTAGTCCGTGATACGGGGGAACGATTGCACCATTCGAGGTACAACGAGGTAAGGGAAAACTTAAACTCATTTGTGTATGTGATTTGTGATAATAATAATAGCATGAAATGAGATTTAAGGAAACAAGCATGTTTTAACGAGTTATTGCACACGATTTTATAGTCGGTTAGGGCCCAATTTTTATGAGCTATAAACTAAGTATGGAAATGTTTTACAATTGTGTTGAGTTTAAAAAGTGAAAAGCGATTTGGGCTCTACGTTAAGGCGTACTACGATTTGAGAAATATGTGCGTGGTTTTGCTGGTTTGAGCTCAATTTTTACATATTTTGTGTTGAGTACAAAACGATTTTTGAGATAAATTTTATGAGAAAAACCATTATGAGCTTTACGTGAAGGCAAAACGGTTTTCTATGATAATGGTTATTACTGAGACTTAGGCGTGTCATGTTGAATACACATCAGGCATTGCTTTGGTAGCATGTAAGACCGATATTTTTTCCCACTTTGGTAGCGCTGAGAGGCATTGCCTTTGTAGCATGTAAGACCGATATTTTTTTCCCGCTTTGGTAGCGCTGGGAGGCATTGCTTTGGTAGCATGTAAGACCGATATCTTTCCCTGCTTTGGTAGTGCTGGGAGGCCTTACTTTGGTAGCATGTAAGTCCAAGCCTTACTTTAGTAGCATGTAAGACCGATAGTGTACATGAGAAGAGACATTGCTTTGGTAGCATGTAAGGCCGGGCCTTGTTTTGGTAACGTGTAAGTCCAATATACCATGCACACAGCCATATAGTCGACGTTCCCTCTTTTGAGGATGCCTGAGATGCGCACCCAGAGGAGATCATTTTGATGTGCCATGATGAATTTTTATATGAGTTTTATTTGCCTAATCTTGTTTTACACATGAGTTTGTGTTTGGTGGCTATGCCACATGCATTACTATTGAGGTGATCTTTATCACGTTTTATGAGAAAAGCCATTATCACATCCTGTTTTCTACATGCTTGTAACCATGGTTTGACCCATTTATTATAATGTTCTTACATGAACTTTGAGAAATGAGTTGAGGTAATGTTTTAATTATTTATGCTACATTTTCCACTGAGTTTATTGAGTTTAACATGTAAACAAAATGATTGTATTGTGCAAATCATTTTCTATTAATGAATCCCTTACCTCATTACTGAGCGATTTAGAAGCTCACCTTGTTTCATCTTCCCCCCAGATTTCTTCAAGTGAAGAGAGTTTCCCTGCGACGTACGGAGTAGTGGCTAGTGGAGGACCTGAGCTCCAGGCCATATATTCTACTTTAAGATATATTTTAATATTTCATGTACCCAGAATTAAGTTGTACTTACAGACACTTGATGTACAATTATGTATGGGATGTATTTGGATTAATTAATCTTGAATTGAGTAATGCATATGGTATGATGTATAATTATAAGATGATGAGATCCTGAGGTATAATTATATATGATGATGTTAGACACTGCACAAGAATGCACCCATTAATGTGTATTGATGTAAATAAAAGTTTAAATTTGCCATGTTTTTCACGTTTCCGGGGCGTCACAAGTACCATATGCCAAATGCTCTGTTGCGAGCTCATGTTTCCAAAAGGTTGGAAACCATCAGAAGCTAATCCCAATCTAACATTCCTAGCATCAGTAACAAAATAAGTATGTTGCTCATGAAAAGACTTCTAAGCAGTGGAATTTGCAGGATGCCTTAATTTTCCATCATTTTCTCATTTTTCTTTGTGCCACCTCATGTAAGAAGCTATCTTGGAAGACATATACAACCTTTGCAACTGTAATTTTATAGAAAACTATCGCAAAACTTTGCGAGGGATATTTTTACTTACAGATGATCTAACCTTTGACTTCCATCTAGATTAATGACAAACTGGACACTCTTATGCATTTTCGTTCTCACCCCTAATAAATGATACAATCATTGCAACACACATCTATTTTCGCGTAATCAAGTCCCAAGTCGACTATCTTTTTTTTTTGCCTCATGGTACGAAGAAGGAAGAGTATCACCATTAAGAAATAATGCCTTGAACATTTCGGGGATAACATTAAAACCAGTTTAACTGAGGTGGCATAAGGACTTAGCATGGAGAAGTTTAACTATAAAGGATAGCTTTAAATATTTATTAAAAATCGGGTACAAGTCTTCTTTAGCTACGTTTAATTGTCGATGTTGCCTCAGCATTAGGTTCTTTGTGCATACTCTCAACATCACTGTTCATGTCAAATTCACTATAAAGAACTCTACTCATTTCAGTCATATGGAATGCATCATGTAACATACTAACCATGTTATCATGTTGACCCTCTTCTATTTCATCATTTCTAGCAAATCATTTTCTATTTCATCATGTAAATGCCAAGTTGTGTAAGTACTAAGCATTCGGTACTTGAATAAATGAAATCTAATCTGATTTTAGTCTTGAAAGCCAAATTTCTGCATTTATTACAAAGATATCAAATATTGTCTGTCACACCTGGCTGATTAAAGGCAAATTCTAAGAAATCATTAATTCCTCGTACATACTCAATATTTGCTCGATGGGCAATATTAATCTATTGTTTATTCAAAGTCATCTACAATTATAGCACAAATAAAAATAATCAATTAAAAATAAAATAAAATAACCAAATACATAAAGAAATTAATTGCACTTATACTACATGTCCTTTAAGTTGCTTTAAATTTGTAGTAGATAACAATTACCTTTAAATTGCTTGTCCTGCTATCCAACTATGCTTTAAGGCATTAAACATATACTCCAAACCCAAAAATCGTAGAATAGGTTTTGTTCAATTAAAAGCTGCAACATTAAATAAAGTATTATAAATACAAAGATAAGTTTTTATAATATGTTTTATATTAAATATAAGGTGATATATTAAGCTTTTATATAAAGATAGGTATACATGGTTTGGCAGCAATCACTCTGGTCATTAGCGACAATAATGAATCACGTATTCAATCTCATAATTTATACTACAACATATGCAAACAACCATCAACATCAATAATGATGCAGCTGCACATATGAGATAATTTATATGTGAGAAACTCTGTTAGTATGAGCTGATTCAAGTTGATTCTGTTACAAATGTCATACTGTATATAAACCATGGTTACACAGTAATAAAAAATAAGTTGGATTCATTTTACATTCTTTTACATGGCATCAGAACCTGGGTTTTTCTAAATTTTTTCCTTCCCTTCATACTTTCCCACCTTTTTTCTCTCTTTTTCCTTTACTTTCTATCTTTCCAAACACCTTTTCTGGATCTTTTTTTTTTTCAATTTTCCATGGCATCAAATTCTTGTTCTAGCTCCCTAAAGCCTGATGAGACACCTTCCAGTCCATATTTCTTTCATCCCAACGAAAATCCCTCTCTGATATTGGTTTCCCCAGTTCTCATCGGCTCCAACTATCAATCATGGAGTCGTGTTATGCGAATGACTCTCATGTCCAAAAACAAACTTCCTTTTGTTGATGGCTCTATCTATGCCCCTCCAAAGTCTGCTTTACTGTTTCTCGCTTGGGAACGGTGTAATACCATGGTTCTTTCTTGATTACTGCATTCTCTCTTCCCCTCTATTGTACAAAGTGTCCTCTGGCTTGATTCTGCTTATGATGTCTGGAGAGATCTTCATGATCGATTTTCCCAAGGCGATACCTTTCGCATTTCTGAACTCCAAGAGGAGATCTACTCTTTCCATCAAGGCACGCTCTCTGTAACTGATTACTTCACCAAACTAAAAGTTCTTTGGGATGAGATTATGAACTTACATTGGATTCCTTGTTGTTCTTGTGATCCACGTTGTACATGTGGTGCTCTTGATGTTGCTCGCAAATTCTAGGAGAATGACTATGTTATCAGATTCCTCAATGGTCTTAATGATAGTTTTTCCATTGTCAGATCTCAAATAATGCTTATGGACCCTCTTCCCCCAATTAACAAGGCCTTTGCTCTCGTTCTTCGGCAAGAACATCAGTTAGGCATCTCCTCTGCACCTCCTGTTGAGACTGCTGCTCTCATCAACAAATTATCTGTTCGGCCACGATCTGGCAACACTTCTTCTTTTTGAAGGATCACTCAATCTAACAAACGACCCATCTGCTCTTACGATGGTTATTTGGGCCATGTAGTTGACAAATGCTTCAAAAAGCATGACTACCCTCCAGGTTTCCGAGGCCGTGTAAAACACATTCATCCTTCGGTCACAGGATCTGTTAATCATGTTGGCACTGAGATTGCATTTGTTGCTCCTCACTCTCAGCGATCTCCAGATCCAATATCCACCCCTGTTACTTCAGTCCTGATGGCTCTCACTGAAGAACAATACAAACAGTTGCTTACAATGCTTCAATAAGCTACTATGGCTTGTTCTTCTTCTGTTCATGATGATGCAGCTGTTATGAGTGCACAATCCTCAGGTAACCATTCTTATTTCTCTCCTCCTTTCATCATTGACACTGGCACCATAGATCACATCATATACTTTATTGCCTATTTTGATTCTTATCACTTTGTAAGTAATCTTTCTGTTACACTTCCTAATAGTCAATCTGTTATTGCAACTCACATTGGCTTAGTCAAACTCTCACCTCATTTATCTCTTGTCAATGCCTTATATGTTCCACATTTTTCTTTCAATATTATTTATATTATCAAATTAACTTCATCTCTCAGTTGCTTTCTTACCTTTACTCATAATTCTTGTGTTGTTCAGGATGCTCGAACCTTGAAGATGATTGGGTTAGCTAGGCTACATCTTGGTTTATATCAATTAGACTTGTCTCCCTCTTCTTGTTCTTTACAATTTTATTCACCACCTTATTCAAATTCTATTTCTACACATGTTTCACTAGTTTATGGCATTATAGACTGGGTCATGCTCGAATACAGTTGTTATCTGATGTTGATTCCTCCATATTTGTATCCACACAGCAACATTGTGATAGTTGTCACTTGGCTAAACAAAAACGTATCCCATTTTCGCTTAGCATGTCTCACTCACTTGGTTGTTTTGACCTTATCCATGTTGATATTTGGGGTCCTTACCTTGTCGCGTCTTTATATGATCATCACTATTTTCTCACTATTGTCGATGATTTTTCTAGACACACTTGGTTATATCTCATGAAATCCAAAGTAGAAGCTCAAACCCTGTTACAGAATTTTTGCACTTATGTTAAAACATAATTTACAATCATGATCAAAGCAATTAGAAATGATAATGGTCAGGATTTTAATATGCCTCATTTCTACTCCTCCAAAGGGATCATTCACCAATGTTCTTGTGTCCAAACCCCCAATAAAATAGCATAGTTGAACGTAAGCACTAACATCTCTTAAATGTTACCCGTTCATTACTGATCCAAGCTAGTTTATTTGACAAATTCTAGGTTTTTCTGTATAAGTCACTCTGTTCACTTGATTAATAGACTTCCTTCCCCAATTATTCAAAACAAAACCTCATTTGTGCTGCTTTATAACGAACCTCCCACTTTATCTCATATTTGAGTCTTTGGTTGCCTTGCCTTTGCTTCTACATTAGCTCACCCTCGGACCAAGTTTGACCCCAAAGCTGCTAAATGTATATTCATCGGTTATGCTCCTAGCATCAAAGGCTATAAACTTTACAATTTGACAACTGGTGCCATCTTTGTATCCCGTGATGTCACCTTTTATGAATCAGTTTTCCTTTCCCTTCTACCTCCACTATTGTTCCCTCATCTTCCTATTTTCCTCACCCCTTCTTTCCTCCTTTACACCCAACCTCAATAATGACACCCTTGTCTCTTTTGATTCTCCCCCTCTTGATCATGACACTTCTACTACTGATATTCATCATATTAATGATACTGCAAATATTCAGCCTTCTTCTGCTATACCAATTGTTCGAAGGTCTAACCACACATGTCATACCCCTGCATATCTCAATTATTACCATTGTGGTTTAACTAAACTCAATCATTCTCATAATATGCATTATGTTCACCAGAATTCTACTACATCTTCTCCTTTATCTTCTGTTTTATCTTACTCTCATTGCTTTCCCTCACATCAACAGTTCTCTGCCACCATCACTTCCAAACCAGAACCACGCACATACAACCAAGCTATTCAACATGACTGTTGGAGACAAGCCATGCAAGCTGAGCTTGATGCATTACGAGACAGCAACACTTGGATTGTCACTGATTTACCTACTTCTAAGAAAGTAATTGGTTTCAAATGGGTGTATCGTATTAAATACAGAGCTGATGGTCAGATTGAGCACTACAAGGCTTGTTTGGTTGCAAAAGGCTTCACACAACAACATGGTCTTGATTATGTTGATACATTTTCTCCTGTTGCCAAAATGAATACTATTCGCACCTTATTAGCTGTCTCTGCTGCCAAAAATTGGTTTCTTCATCAATTAGACATCAACAATGCATTTTTGTACTGTGATCTTCATGAAGAAGTATATATGCAACTACCACCAGGATATCCTGATGCAAAACCAAAGAAAGTATGTAAACTCTTTAAGTCTCTTTATGACCTTAAACAGGCCAATTGTCAATGATATTCTAAATTGACCACTGCCTTACTTAACAAAGGTTTCTAGTAGGCTACTTCTGGTTACTCTTTGTTCTACAAACATGTTGATTCTTCTTTCATTGCCCTCTTGATATATGTTGATGATGTGGTACTTGCAAGTGATAATGCAACTCTTATATCTGACATGAAGTATTATCTTCATGATTCTTTTAAGATCAAGGCTTTGGGTACCTTGAAGTATTTCCTTGTTCTTGAAGTTGCTCGATCACCACAAGGGATTAATTTGTGCCAACGTAAGTATGCATTGGATATCTTTCAAGATACTGGCTTTCTTGTGTAAGACCTATAAATTCCTACGGAATGTGTATGATTTCATAATGTATAGACAAGTTGCATTACATATGAATCACAAGTAATTGATGTTTTTAAGCTCTAAGTATGGATGAAATGTAAAATGAGTATAGAAGCAAATGAATGAGAGATTAACTTTGAAAATTTGGAAAAACTGCGACTGGAATGCTGCAGAATGCAAGGCAGATCAATCTCATTGCAAGGAGAGATCGATCTTCTCTGCCTTGAAATGCAATGCCAGGACATTCTGCAAGAGGGAGATCGATCCCTCACTCAAGCAGATCGATCTCAATTTGCCTCGGCCTGAATAAGATCGATCTCTTCCCATAGACAGATCGATCTCTAGTTGCCTCTGGATATGCCAAATCGATCTCTAAAGCATTCTGCCTAAACTAGATCGATCTCATGCTATAGGCAGATTGATCTCTTGCCTGCAATTGTCAAAATTTTGGAGGAATTTAAGTAAGGGGAGATCGATCTCCACCCCTTAGAGATCGATCTCATAATGTGAAATCTATAAAAAGCCCAACAATGCGTGCCTTCTTCCTCTGACATTCACAACTCTTCTATTTTTAACAAGAAAACCTAGTTTCTCACTCTAGAATACAACCCTTTCCAAAAAAAGGTTTGAAGAAAAGCTATTTGAGCAAAGTTGTTCATCTTGAGGAGGAGAACAACATAATAAAAAACTAGAAGTTGAGTGGATCGATTGAAGGAGAAAAAAAGCTTTCCCCAAATTTGCAACAAAGGAGAAAAGTCAAGCTAGGTAAGATTTCAATGCACCAGCTTCTAGTATGTTAATCTAGATATTATAATGAGTTGATTTGGTATATACATTGTTGGCTTAAATATTCATGTACATGCTTAAGTAACCATGACCTAGAATGAGCTTAGTGAGAGAATGTTAAAATGACATGGAGTTAATGATAATTTGAGTATATAGAGATGTTGATAAGCATGTATAGATGATTCTAAAATACTTTTGTGAAATCCATATGTTGGATATGATGATTGAAAATGGGTATAAGAAGTGTTTGATAAAATGCCATTGAGAGCGAAAATGATGAATTTGAGGTATTGCGAGGCTAATGCCGGTTCAATATGAATCGGTAGACTCGAGCAGTCTAAAGGACTCTCGAGAAACAAATAGAACAATTGAAATGGACTTAAGAGGATATAAGGTCTAAAAGATGTAACAATGTCAAATTTGGTGTCAAATGGCCCCATGCATTGAATTAAAATTCATGCAAATGAGAATTGAGTATATTAAAATACACTAATGTGAGTAGCAAATGCTTGTAGCTCTTGAAGATTGAGTTAGAGCCGATAAAGTCGGATCACGAGCATTGGAAAACAAAGGGAAGTGATTCGCACATGATTTGAGGTAAGGGATGTGCATATGTATTCCTTATGGATGAAAATGCTTTGGTAGCATGAAAATATTTTTATTAATGAGCATGTGTTTTGAGAAAAGTGTTTAACGCGAGACTTCTTACTTGAGTGCATGTTTTGCCTGTTTGAGCTCGATTTTATGATTTGAATATTTTGCGAACTAATATACTTTACAATTCAATGAGATTTATAAAGTAAAACTAATATGAGCTCTACGTGAAGGCGAAACTATCTTCTGCATAATAATGATATGTTTTAATTTGAGACTAAAGGCTTGTCATGAAACTTACACATCGGTGGATACCTCCACTTCGGTCGACGCCGAGGCTTTGCTAGGCTCGGTTCTCACCATGCCTCCGTTTTGGTAACGTGAGATGCCTCAGGTTTGGTAACGTGAGATGCCTTCGTTTTGGTAATGTGAGATGATTTCCCTCATTTGAGGATGCCCTCGTTGAGGATGATGTGATGCGATGATTGCATTCATGACTTTTATACTATGCCTAATCTCCATAACTATTTGAGAAATAACGTATTGTGAAAATGTGATAATGATGTTTTGATGAATTGTGATTTCAATCACGTGTTTATAAATTATGTGAAATTATGCTATTATTACACTATGCTTTGATAATAATTACGAAATCTCATATGCACTCCTTACTGAGCGAAGTTGAAAGCTCACCCCCTCTTTTTCCTCCTCCCACAAATTACTTACAGTGAGTGATAGTACCTGCTGCGTACGTGACATAGGCTAGTAGACAAGACTCTCCCTAAGCTATTTGTTGTACACACGAGAGGTATAATTCAATTCATTTTGTAACCCAGACAATTATGTAATATAGACACTTCTATTTAAGTGATATTGGGATGTAATCAGTATGATATGTGTATAACAAGTGAAATTCTTTTGATATAATATTAATTGGTTAAGAGATTGTGGATGTTTGAATGATCCTCGGGATGATTGGTTGAAGAGGTTGGCTGACACTGTATAGGAATGCACCTTGAGTAGGAAGTTTGATTTAAGAAAAAATTTAAATTAGCCCTATTTTCCACGCTTCTAGGCTGTCACATCTTGGCTGTAAACCAGCTCCTACTCCAACCACTCCTTCCTTGAAGCTATCCAAACTCTCTGGTTCTCCCTTGGTTGACCCCTCTTCTTATAGACGCCTTGTTGGCCGACTGATTTACTTGACATATATCAGGCCTGACCTAGCTTTTGCTGTGCAACAACTATCCCAATTCTTAGACCAGTCGACTTCAATACACCTCACTGCTGCCCATCACATACTCCGATATATCAAAGCTACACCAGGTCAAGGCTTATTTTTTCCTGCAAAATCTGATCTCCAACTCAAAGCATTCAGTGGCTTTGATTGGGCTTCCTGCCTTGACACCAGGAAATCACTCACTGGTTACTGCATTTTTCTTAGGGATGCTCTTATCTCTTGGAAATCAAAGAAACAATCTACCATCTCTCGATCCTCTTCTGAAGCTAAGTAGCGAGCCCTTGCTTCTCTCACGTGCGAACTCTAATGGCTTCTTTACTTGCTTCC
Source organism: Firmiana major (assembly GCA_033439115.1). NCBI lineage: Eukaryota > Viridiplantae > Streptophyta > Magnoliopsida > Malvales > Malvaceae > Firmiana > Firmiana major. The sequence continues at coordinate 9,643,799 of CM065912.1, forward strand.
TGAACTGCAGGCCTCTCATTCTTCCCTAGCTTCCATCTATTGTGACAGCAAGTCTGCCATTGCTATTGCTGAAAATCTCGTCTTCCATGAAAGGACAAAGCACATAGAGATCAATTGCCATCTTGTTCGTCATAAACAACAAGCTGGTGTCATTCGCATTTTCCATGTTTCCTCTTCCGCTTAACTTACTGATCTCTTCACTAAGGCACATTCCTCTCCCCACTTTATTCACTATCTATCCAAGCTTGGTGTGCAAAATCTTTACACCCCAAGCTTGAGGGGGGCTACTATAGCATATGCAAACAACCATAAGCATCAATAATGATGCAGCTGCACATAGGAGATAATTTATATGTAACAAACTCTGTTAGTATGAGCTGATTCAAGTTGATTCTGTTACAATTGTCATACTGTATATAAACCATAAGTTACACAATAATAAAAAATGAGTTGGATTCATTTTACATTCTTTTACAATTTATTAGTTATTTATGCAATAAGTTATAAAGAATTTAATTTACAAGAGAGTTTAATGTAAGAAGGATTTTATAACCTAAGTTGGCTTTCTAACTCGTATTTGTATTTTAATATTTTATATTTTAATATTTATGACTAATAATAGCCCTAAAGTAAAAATAAAAAATAAAAAATAAAATAAAATAACCAAATAAATAAAGTAATAAAATAAATAAAAAAATTAGTTACATTTATAATACAAGTCCTTCAAATTTATAATAGATAACACTTACCTTGAAATCACTCAAGTTCAATCTCATGATTTTAATTATTTATGAAATAAGCTATCAAAAAATTTAATTTACAAGAGAATTTACGACTAATTATAACACAAATAAAAATAATCAATAAAAATAAAATAAATTAGATAAAAAAATAAAATAAAAAAATTAATACAATAAATAAAAAAAATTAATGAAACTTATAATACATGTCTTTTAAGTTGCTTTAAATTTATAATGGATAACAATTACCTTTAAATTTCTTGTCCTGTTGTCCAACTAACCTTTATTGTCTTTAGTTTCAAGCTTCCAAAACGAGTAGAAAAACGATATACCGTTGTCGGTTCAGCAGCTCGAAGTTCATATTTTCAAAATGTCAGGTGCCCTACCGATGACGAAGCTAGAGCGCTTTCGTGTAAGTATGTGAAACAGAGCCAGTAGAAGAGAACTCGGATTCCCGGCGTGAAAGTTAAGGCAGTACCTTGACAAACCGTACAGTTTTGTTAATTTAAAAGCTTCTGAAACATCAAATAAAGTATTATAAACAAAAAAGATAATGTTTTATATTAAATATAAGGGGATATATGAAGGTTTTATATAGAGAGAGGTATACATGGCTTTTTAGGAGCCGCCTGTTCAGATATTATAACGATTTTTGTTTGAGACAGACAGTAAACATGACAACTCATGTTTTCCAGCAGCAGCGATTTTTGTTTTGTCTCACATACATGTCTCAATTTTGCTTTGCAACGAGATTTCTGCTTCAATCTCGGTTCTGTGTCAATTCTGCTTTGCAACTCGGTGTCTGTTTGCTTTGCTACAAGGTTCCAGCAGCTCAAACGGTTCTGCAAGTTTAAACTATCGGCCTGCACAATTCTTTCGGTTTCTTCTGCTTCTGGTCTCGGTTCTGCACTGGTCACAGCAACTCACAATCACAGCAGGTCACGGTTTGCAAAGATATATACCAGCAATGATATCGGCTTTGTATAGATATATATTGAAATAAAAATAACTTGCAGCCGAAGTAAAAAAAGCTAAACTTTCTCTCCAAGCAAAATTACATAGGAGCATTTATTAATGTGATATTCTATAATAATATTACATTACTAGTACTAACTCAAGAATATTTAGGAGTTTTAATCTAAACAAACAGATCATTATTTCTCACAACATTGGTATGGTTCACTAGTTTTAGAATCTAATATTAGAGGGTTTGCTATCTCGTGAATTATTATTGATTGGGGGTTCTGTTTTGAGGCCTTCCAATGTCCTTGCATCGATGCCCTTTTATTAGGGAGGAATTGTGTTCGGGAGTGGGCAAGCTCATAGACCAGGATTTTACTGATAATGGATTGTGCAGAGTTTAGGTTCGATTAGTTGTCTATGGTGTTAGGTTCTGTGTGAGGTGTTTATTGATATGATTGATCCACTTATATGCTAGGATACTATTGATGGTTGTGCTAGAGATTATGAAGGTCATTAGGAATTTGTCCACTGGTGCGTTAGTTTAGTAGGTGAGACAGTGCATTAAAGGTGTTTGAAGCAATTCCTATTAAGTTTCATAAGTTATTTTGGTGGTCTTAATAAAACGGTGAGTACTTGGCATTGTTTTTTGAGGGTGCGCATGATGTTTGGGAAGTATGAGTGTGATGTTGGAGTTATCTGAGGTGCTTGATTTCTTGTATTCTTCTGAATGTGGCCGTGGTGTGCTATTAATTTATAATCAATGGAATTATTGCTTAGCCAAAAAAAAATGATTATAATTTAAATTTTAAATATTTTATTATTTAATTTTTTATTTTTATTTTTTAAAAACTAAAATAATTATGAAAACAAAAATTAATTTTTTGGTTATTTAAATTACAATAATTTAACGACTATGAAAAGTCATTACAAAATTGATGGGAATTTGAATCAATTTTTTTTTTTTGTCACTATGAATATATATATATATATATATATATATATATATATATAACAATTTATATTATCATTGTCTAACATATTTAAAAAGTTAATTAGGTAACAACAATAAAAAGCCATTGCAAAATATAATAACATATAGTAACAATTTTTTTTTTTATTGTTGTCAATTTCATATAAATTCGCAATAATAAGAAATATCACTACATTAAATATATAAAAAAAATTAATTAAGTAACGACTCGCTAGATATTGGAATGATTTTTTTTTGTTAATTTTATAAAAATTAGTAACAATAAAAAGTACCGTTACATTAAATATAAAAATAATTAATTAGCAGACTATGAAAAGTCGTTATAAATGCCATGAAATTTTGCAAATTTATTCTCAGTAGTTGTGAACTGTGGTTGCTAGAAACTCTCTTTCTAGTAAATACAGAAGACGTCAAGGGCGACATGACTTGAGTAGTCGTCACGTTGGAAATACAGTAGGAGACGGGGCAAATTGACTTAAACGTAGGAGACATGGCAAATCAATGTCAATACCATTTCTTGTATTTATATTTGGTAGACTTAGGGTTTTTTTTTTTTGGTTAGAATTTCTATTTGCACTTTATTTAGTACTTTTTTATACGTCAACATTTATTAGAACAAAATATTCTTTGGATTGAAATATAATTTTACCTTAATTAAAAATTTCAGCATATCAGCTCATCTTTTTTTTTTTTTTTTTTTTGCAAATTGATGTTCTTTTACTCTTTCTCTCCTTTAAACCCTAATTTGTTTTTTTTTTTTTTACTTTTTTCTCTCAAAAAATATAAAAAATTTGAGTGACAGTAATTTATTATGAAAACATGGAACAAAACGAAAACATGGAACTTAAAAAAGAGATAAGCTTAAAAGAAAGAAAAAAAAAGGTCTAAATTTTTTTTTCAAACCTCTTGCTGCTCGCAAGTGGGGCAGGCACGTTACAATCTTGGCATCAAAAAGAATAGCTAAGACTAGGGGTGTAAACGATACAGTGGTGCTCGCAAGCTACTCGGGCTCGACTCGAGCAAAACTCGAATTCGGCTCGATTTTAGTCGAGTCGAGCTCGAGCTCGAGCTACTCGAGCTATCGAGCGAGCCGAATTCGAGCACTTAAATACCCTACTCGAGTAGCTCGCGAGCCTAATCGAGCATCGAGTTTTTATATATTTTAATAATATAATAATATTTATATAATGATTCGAGCTTAATCGAGCCTAATCGAGCTTAATCGAGCCTAATCGAGCCTAATCGAGTTCGAGTAAAATATCGAGCTTATATAATCGAGCCTAATCGAGCCTAATCGAGTAGCTCGAATTCGATCTCGAGCCGAGCTCGAGCTTAAAAAATAAGACTCGATCGAGCTCGAGCCGAGTATCGAGCACCGAGTTTCGAGTCGAGCTCGAGCTCGAGCACCTCACTGTATCGACTCGACTCGACTCGATTACACCCCTAGCTAAGACTAAGAAATTATTAGTATTATTTATGCATTGTATATACTAAAACTAGTTTGGATTTTATTGACTGCCACAAGTGTACAATTTTTTATGATATTATAAGTACAAGATAAATTATGATTATATTTTAATATTACACATAAGAAATCAATGAATTATATCAAATAAATAAATTAACCCAATAACGAACCAGCATATTTAAGTTGAATAAATCCAATATAAAGTTGAATCAAACTCACCTATGAATAAAACAATCAAGATTTAGTCTAATGGTTGTTATTATTCCCTATAAAAGTGTAGGTCCAAGATTCAAATTCTCATTCTACTTGTACCTACTATGAATCCAAAAAAAAAAAACCCACATATGAATATGCCAACAGCCTCTTGACCAAATAATTAAAAAGTGTAGGTCCAAGATTCAAATTCTCATTCTACTTGTACCTACTATGAATCCAAAAAAAAAAACCCCACGTATGAATATGCCAACAGCCTCTTGACCAAATAATTAAAAAAGAGTTCTGACATATTGTAATGATTGGGTTCGAATTCAGAGAATTTAATTCTCATCTCCAGTTATCAAGTATTTCCCTTAGAACAAAAAACTCATCTATGAATATGATGAAACTTAAATATGAGATTTTAAGGTTCCAAGACCTCTTTATTGTCATGAATTAAGATTTTATTGTCCATATACAAACAATCTTTTCAACAATGAAAATAGTTAAAATTTTGTTACACATATCAATAAGATATAATTTGATTACATTTACATATGTTGAAGAAATGTTTTAGATATTTTTACAATTATTCTTAAAATATAAAAATTCTTTAGGACAATTATAAAAAGGATAACTTTGTAGTGAAGATCTTTTCCAAATTATTATTCCTTATTTAGATAATCGAGTTTTTAACCTGCACTTATTATTTTTTATATGTTTATTTAACAATTGACTAGTTTATTATTTTCTAAATATATTTAAATAGATATATGTTAACTCTTCAATCTCATTTCAAAAATTAAAAATTTTTCAGTCACGTAACATATTTATTTTTTCTCTTTTAATATTTATACTCAATTTTATAATGATATTGTAATTATTTAAAGATTTTGTATAAAAATTTTATATTTATATATTTGTGTATTTTATAAAATATTTTTAATCATTTTTATATTTTTTTCATATATTAAGAAACACATAATCATAGATGATTGAAAAAATAAAGAATATCAATTTTTCTATAAAAGAAAGATGATATAATTTTAAGATATTTGAAAAAATAAATAACATATAACAGAACAAGTGTAAAGATTTTTTGACCCCACTGTATAACTTCTCTGGCAATGCCACTACTGCCCGCGCAGGCAAATTTGCGCAGGGAGCATGATCCCGTGGAAAACTACTTGCATGAGAAGCACTTCCTAGCACAAATTGGCTTGCGATGGGATGTGCTCCCTGCGCAAGCTACCCCAGCGCAAGCTGCTTTACACGGAAAGCTTGTCTCAACGTAAGACCAGCAATGGGCATGTGCAAAAAATAAAAAAATTATCAGTACAAATTATAAAAAAATTAATGAAACAAAATAAAAAATTGAAAATTGCTGATGAAAAAAATAAAAATTCAAAAATACAAATTATAAAAAATTAATGAAAGAAAATAGTCTAAATTTAAAATTAATAATAAAAAAATATACAAAAATTTGTGTCTCTCTCATGCCTAAGGTAACCTGCGCAAGAGACCCACCTCGAGAGGCCACTGTTCGACAGCCTCCTTCTTCGGCTCCGGCAACATCAAGCACAATCCCCCCGGCACCGCAAAAAGAAAGCATAGCAATCCCCCAACACCATCATCCCTAAACTTTAAATGAAGAACTCTAATACAACAAAACATTATGATGCACTCGGCAGAGATGAAGAAATGATGGAAGCCGATGGAGATGAAGGAACGTTGATAATGAATGAGAAGAAACGATGGAAGGGACGGTGGAATGAAATAGGGGTAAATGTGTAACTTTGTTAAGTATATTTAGTAATTTTTGTGGTGTAATTATAAGTGTGGGTGTAAAGATATAAAAAAAGTATAGTGTGTTTAGAATCTCTTTTTTTCCCCCACACAAAGGTACTAGGAATAAATAGATGCACTTGTCAAAAAAAAAAAAGGAATAAATAGATGCAGGAAAATAAAAAAATGTTACTATTTGCATATATATATATATATATATATATATATTAAGCTATAATACTGAATTTGTTTTATCTCTCATATTTATATATAAAGTTTTAATATTCAAATTATATATGGTTTGAAACATGTTTTAAATTATTTTCTAATGGATCAAACAAAATTAAGATATAATGTTTTAAACTATTTTATAATGGATCAAACAAAATTAAGATACGATTATTCTATCAAGAGATATTGAAGTTTTACTACAAATTGTGTAGGCGGTCTAACATCTACACAAGTGGTTCATTTATTTTTTTTTATATTAATATATAAAGTTTTAATATTCAATTTGTATATAGTTGGTTATATTTTTCAATCTACTTTTTAATAGATCAAATGAAATTAAAATTCGAGTTTTCTATAAAAAGATATTAAATTTTATTACAAACTATATAAGCTACCTAGTACCTGCATAATCAGTATATTTGAAATTTTACTATACATTTTTTACATTTATTCACATATTTCTATTTATATGAATGAAAAGAGAATTCAGTCTAGTTTCAAAAATTTTAAATATATTATGATTTAGAATTTTGTAGCTCAAGATATAATTAATTTAGTAAATAGTGTACATATATAGTTATCATTCAAAAGGATAAATTATCTTAAGTGTTCGAATAGCTAAAATAATGAATTTAAGGACTTACATGTGAAAAACTCTATAATGATATATACATTTTAAGATAATCATATGTAGATCGTGATATAATTATAAGTACATTCATTTTAAGAGAAAAATTAATCATAGGTATTTGATTAATTAAAATAAAACATTCGAATACGTATGTTAAAATTCTATATAAAGACATATTTTTATGATAACTATTTGTACATTTAATAAATAATATATGTTTACACCTTTATGGAGTCATATAGACATTCACAATTTATTATAAAAAATTAATACTAATTATAATTAAAAAATTAATTATTATTTAAAAAAAAAATTGGTTTTAGGGTTTAGGTTCTCATATGGTACCAATCACTAATATTCTTAGTCCATGTCTCTTTTTAAAATTTTTCCCAAAAAAAAAAAAAAAAACTCCAAGTGAAGATGTTAGGAGGCATATTTTTTCGGATGTTGAAGTACTAACCCTTGTGAAGATGCTGTTGGGTTTAATTGTCTCGGTTTATCATGTCACACCCTGTTTCACGCTTAATTCTTATAATTCATTCATACAAATAACGGTATAGACAACACACGGATAGTTGGGCATACGAGCCGATAATTATCTTACACATATAATACACAGCATCCATAGTAATTGATATCATTTCACTATGATTCAATTTATTCCTTTGTTCACATATATTATACACACATACGTTTACATCTCAGTATCCCTTTAAATACATAACCGTGCCTCAAAAGTTTAGATACAAAATCGAAATAGTTGTATACCTTTGCGCACTACGAAGTGTGGGCTGTCAACCGCTCAGGAAAATCCGCAGCACTCACTGCTGGGGTAACTCTGTGGAGAGGAGGGGAGAAGGGTGAGCTACAACACGCTTAGTAAGGAATTATGCAAGCAAGTAGATAACTATACTACCTACATGCGCATAATCACATGTCATGCAGAAAATCCTTACTTTCTCAACCACAACAGATTCTCAAAACCACACATAGGTACTTTCTCAAAATCATATCACATCACAACAAACTTTTCAAAACACATGATCGAATACAAAAACGGAGTTAGAACGCAAAACCAAAACATATTCTCGAAAACTGATTTAAATCAGAGAGGAGACAAATCACAGTCTCAGAAAACAAATCAGAATTCAGTTATGGAGACAAAGTAGAGCATATGGAAACAAATAGACATATGGTCACAGTCATTGGACTCCATGCCTCACTAGCTAGGTGTGCATTAATGTCCCCGGATGGCTGAGGGAAGAGGGGGTTAGTCTCCCATCAGACAACAAACACATAAATCACAGTACTTCGTACTCTATGTGCGTCCACATGGTACATCATACTCTATGAACCCCAATATCACAAATCAGCGAGATTAGAAGTGCCCGAAGTATCCGGGTCTTATCATTCCATCTCCAGCTATATCAATACTAGGTCTCTAAAAAAATGCACGTGCGAGCATATCAAATTAGTGTGACACACAGTCTACACGAGGCTCCATCACGACCTTATTAAATCACGTGCAAGGATCAGTGTAAGCTCACATAGCCTATACGACGTCTCAAAACATGGTTTTATGCTTATCACACAATAAAAATATAGTGCGAGCAAAGCAAGGCTCCAACACCATGTCATGCATAAATCATATAAAGTCTAGTGCAAGCAAAGCTCCAGCACTATGTCATGTGAAAACCATATCAAATCTAGAGTGAGCGAACTCCAGCAATATTTGTTTTCACATAAATCAGATAGAAGGCTCAACTCTAATAAAAATGGTGCTCATGTTCAAATCAAATACATTAAATAGCACCAACTTGAGTGAGAGGGGAACATGTCCCTTTAAATCACTCGTCACATGTATTTAATTCTGAAAAACATGCAATTTAATATAGATATTCAAATTTGGAGCAATTCTATCATTTCTCATTCACAAAACTCACTTATTCATGTAAAACACATCAAATTAGGCTATTTCGATTACTTTTATTTTTTTCCATAACTGGAGGCATTTTAGTAATTTTTCCTTTTACAGTGTAAATTTTCCTTTTCCAGTGTAAATTATGAAATTCCTAATTTAGATTCATAGATTTTAAAGACTGTGAAATCGCGACAAAAATTCATATAGCTATTTCTAAGAGCTTACAAAATCTCTTACCTCAAAATAGGTCGATTGCGAACTTTAATTCTCGATCTCTTTGGATTACACAGTCTTTGTGGCTTCGTTCACGTCCTCGGGAGCTGAAATTAACTATCAATCATATTAGATAAGTCTGATAATGGATTTTCCACTTTCTTTACAGTCTAATTGACTTATTAAGCCCGATTAATTTTATCGGGCCTTATTACTCTTTATTGGGCCCATTATTGACTTAAGCCCTTTCCAATTTAATATTCATTCTATCAAGGTCCATTGGGCTTTTTATGCCCACTTAAACTTATTGGGACATCCTTGGGGCCCATTAACACTACCATCATGCCATCTTAAGGTTTTTCTGACATAAGGTAAGTTATACAGAGTTAATCCGCAATTTATGCCATTAATTTCTAACTGGTATAACTATACAAGTTATAGCAAGTGAGATTCACTTACTCGAGTTTTCGTGATGGCATGCAAATCGAGGCTCGATCGAACTCACGTTTATCGCCTATTGTTGCGTTGCACATTCATATATTTAACCCAGGTCAATTTTGGTCAAATATAATTTCAAATAAAGTTTTCAAAAATTAAATCGGTCAATTTCGACCGGTTACTAATTTCTCCTTAAATTTGGGGCATCACCGAATTTTTCTCCCTTTTTTTCTTCTTCTCTTCTTTCTTTTTTTTTTTCCCTTTCCTTTTTCCTTAGCTGAACCGATTTGGACCGTTTCAGCGCCTTTCACACTGAACCGGTCCCGAACTGGTTCAGGGGCAATTTTGTCGTTGCCAGTGTTTTCAACCGGTTCTTAGGTCGTCTCTGCCACCAATCAACACACCTTTGCCTCTAGAGCCTTCGGTTGGCCTGGGCTGGGGTAGATCGGTGCTGATGCCGTCGATTTCTCCCATTTTCTCTTTCGGCTCTACCCCGTCTGATCTCCTCATCGCCCGCAATGCAGGGCGCGTGATTGTGTTCAGGCTCTCTCCCGGTGTTGGTCGTCCTTCCCCTAGTCACCTCTTGCGCCGTCTTCGCCTGTGTTGCCGCCGGTGAAGGAAAACAGGGAGGATCGGGTTCTGATCCTTTCTTTTCCTTGTTTCGTATTTTGCTTCATTTTCGTTTTTTTTGTTTTTCTTTTCTTTTTTTCTTTAATATGTATTATATTATATTATATTTAAATATAATATAATATAATATAATACAAAAATCTTATAATATAATATAATAATAATAATAATATACCAAAATATCTTATATTATTATAATAATATTATATTATCATAATGTATTTTATACATTAATTTTCACACACACATGTACATATATATTTTTTAATTTATTTCTACATATATATATATATATATATATATATATATGTACATCATATTTTATTTTTATTTTTTTCCCAGAATTATATTTATCTATTATTATTTTTTGAAAATATTTTTTCATATTTTCGAGATAAATTCCCAATGTGGAAAAATTTCGGGTCTTCATAATAAATTCATATCTTGATCAATTGGACTTAGAATTCAATTATTTCTTCTTTATTGATCAAGATTTCACAAATCCATGTTTACCATGTTAACTTCTTAAGCAAATGACACCAAATTTCGGGTCTTACATTCCTCCCCTCCTTAAAAAATTTAGTCCTCTAAATTAACCAAATCGCAGTTCTTAAACAAAGGGGAATACTTCTCCCGTATCAGACTCTCTAATTCTCACGTAGCTTCCTTTGAAGTGTGGTGTTACCAGAGAACCTTAACCACAGGAATCGTCTTGGATAGTAACGCTTCCTCTTTCCTGTCTAATATCCGAATCAGTTTCTCTACATATGATATATCCTTTTTGAGCTTCAATGGCTCATACTAAATCAAATGTATTGAATCCGAATCGTACTTCCGAAGCATGGACACATAAAAGACGTTATGAATGCCTGCTAGTTGAGGGGGTAACACCAGCCTGTAGGCCTTATCTTCAACTCGGTCTATGTCAAGATCCATCCTGACTTAACCAAAAATCACTACAAATTTTTCGCGTTTTTAATTTACCTTTCCTCTCTTCAATGGTTGGGCTGTGATTCGATGTTAGCTTTCTCGCATACCATATCATCCATTATCATACATACATATCAATATATTATTATTGACTGTAACTTCTTTTATAATACATATGAGATCATATAAAATCTAATATAAATAGATTCTCCATAATATATATATATATATATATATCGTATATATCACTGTGCTGTTTCTATGTTTAGATACATAACCTTTACAAAACATGTATACCTGTCGATCGATAGGAAATAGCAGCAGACACAGGAATACTATCCCTCAAAAGCTCTCACTCTACTGCTGATGCTCTGTAGAGAGATGTAAAGAAAGGGGGGTGAGCATACAACGCACTCAGTAAGGAAATCAGGCAAGCAAGTAGACATCTACACTATCTACTCAAAATAATGCTATGCCTCAAAACGTTATTTCCTTAACTCATTTTCAAAGCATGTCTTTAAATATAAATATATATACTTGTACAGATTAAATCCCATGTACAGAAATCATGCTTTCTTTCTCAAATGTAGGCATGTAGTGCAAAACAATGCATCTTTATAATATCACAATGCTTTTAGATAAATCATGCCATTTATATTTAAATCACAGTAAATATGGCATTTTAAATCATTCACAACACAAAATCGGAGTTCGACCCATCCCTCAGGTTTATCCGTAATTAAATCAGTCAACCAGGTGATATATCATGTGAGACTCTGTGGTAAAAATGTAAATAGTATCCTGGACTATGATCATATCCGACAATGGTGATCCCAGGCAACACAGTACTCGGTGTACGAGGCATCACTGCTGCAATGGGAGGGGGGTCAGTCCATCACAACCGCCAGCTATATCATCCTCAACTCCACAACACCACACGGTATAGTGTACTTCATGCCACATGCACGATACAACGTACTCCGTGACCCTACATCACAGTCGGGGTGCCTGTCATAGGTCTTAGCCCTCAAAACCATGGAATATCATACCACGTCTCTAAATCCTCATGCAACCCTCTCATAGTGTGACACTCAGTCTACACGAGGAAATCAATTATGGTTTTCAACATGTATTATATATCACATACAGTGCGCGCCTTTGAGCGCGACTCACAGTCGACACTCCGCTTAAATACTGTTCACATCACGAACTCAACTCTAGTGCGAGTAAACCTCCAGCAACTAGGTCAATGCATAGTTCATGTTTCAAATCAAGTACGAGCAATAGCTCAAGTACTATGCCATGTATCTCATGTAAAATTCGAGTACGAGCTGATCGCTCCAGCACTCTCTGTCACACCCCACTTCTGGGAATCCTTCTATCCATACATTCTCTACTACGGTTGGGCTGTGAGAAGATGCAATTACTAAAATTCATTCATTTACAGCGGAATATTTAAAGCTTTAATTTACACTCCCAGGTGTGTGTGTAAATATACAAAATTAATTGTATAAATACCATGTACTTACATATCATCCCCATAATACTGTTTACAATTCCAAGATATAATTGTGCGATACGATAAATTAGATACAAAATACTCGTGTATACAATTCTTATACCTTTACGGAATTGTGGGAGCTGTTCAACACAAAAGACCTAGAGACCACCGCTCTTTTACTTCTCAGTACCTGGAGGGGAAAAATAGTGGGATGAGCAAACCACAGCTCAGTAAGGAAATGTATGCTAGCAGGTAGATATCGTACTACCTACATAGCCCATGCATGCATAAACCAAAACCATGTTTTCGTTATAAATGGAAATATCATACGAAAAATGCATTTTAACATATATTTCTCAATAGCATTTTCGTGTAAATCAAATATCAAACTTCCATTTAAAACATGCTCATAAATAGTGCCCTCACGGCACGGATGTGAAATTAGAGATTTATCAAAAACACAAAATCTCTTTCTTTTCTGAGATTATCTTTGTTTCTTGAATCTCTGAGACAGGCATGAAATTTTTGGCAATCAAATATCCACGACATATGGCCATAGTCAGTGATCCCAGGCCTCACTGATCAGGTGTGCACGGGGCATCACTTCGCCTGAAGGGGAATGGGTCAGTCCTGCCCTCCGGCTCATCTCAATCCACCTCATCTCTTCGTATACTCACGGTGAAGATACGTCGTATGTCATCTACGCGATACTCGTACTCACGTGCACCCAGTACGGTACATAGTATACCAACGGATAACTACACTGTTCTACGTACGACCGTGGACCCAAGTCCATACTCCAACTCCGATGGACTTTTCATCCTAAACCATGTCTCATATACCAGGCGAGCAAGCAGCGTGACACATAGTCAACACAAAGCTCCAGCGCGGTACGATCTATCGTTAAGGCCCAGCCCGTTCAAATGGCCGTCGGCTGGTATCCCCTTGGGTCCCAGACCCCCAGGTTTACCTCAACTCAACAAAACAGGTGCGAGCAAAGTTCCCGCACTTTCTCAAAATCCTGGCGCGAGTTAAAACTCCCGCACGGTACATCAAGGCATTAAAACGGGTGTGAGCTAGTGCTTTAACACCAAATCTCATCTCAAAACTGATAGATGGCTATTTTCTCTTTTTAAAACTCAAAACATGTTTATTCATACAGCATGCCTCTTCATGCTAAAACATGTAAAATTAGCCAACCTATCATCAACATTTCTCAATCCTCAAGATCAATGTAAATTAGAGAAAAACATTGAAAACATGCATATCATGCTATTTCCTTACCCTATCCCATTTCTCAATACATATATACATCATAGTACTTTTCATGCTTCCATATCATTTCATAGAATTATAATATCGTACTAGTTCTAGCAATATATCTACGAAATTGCTATAAAATACGCACGAACATCTCTATAGCTAACACACAGTCCCTTACCTCGCTTTACTTGTGTGCAACTATCCGTCTTTAGGCTTCTCGCGTTCTCCTCTCGACTTACTCCGGTGTATCATCCGAAACTGAAATTCATCCATCAAACACTCGAGTTAACGTTTCTAACTCTTTTTCAATTAAGCATTTATCCAATGCCTTAAATACACATTTTTACCCCCTTGTGGTAAATCTCACAATTTTATCCCAATATCTACATGCCCAAACCATGCCCATAACATAATCATCCTCTCAAGACATCTCATTCATCATTAACACTTCTACATTCCACTTTCTCACACTAGACCATTCTTAGGTTATGGTGGATTCTTTACTTTCTAGGTAGTTTCTATCATATCTATACATACTAATCATTTTCCATATCAATATCCAAACAAATGTACTTGGGTATTTGCATTAGAAACTCACCTAGCTTGATTTCCTCATTGCTCCAATGGAAATACACCTTGTTGCTTAATTCCAACAAATGGAGAAAATGCCTCCCAACTATGTTGTTCTTCTCTTTGATGTGAATAACTTTGTCTCTAATAGCTTTTCCTCAAATCTTACTGAAAATGGCTGGATTTAGGAGTGAGAAAGCTAGGTTCTTGAGTTGAAGTGGAAAGAAATGGTTTATCCCTAAAATCAGCAGATCCAACTGCTCCTATTTATAGTTTTGACTTGATGAGATCGATCTTCCTTAGGTGGAGATCGATCTGGTCCTCTAAAATCCCTCTTTTCTAAGACGTTTTAAAGGCAGGAGATCGATCTGTCGAGGATTGAGATCGATCTGCTGTCAAACAGAAGCTTAAGGAGATCGATCTAGTCTTAGGGGAGATCGATCTGCTGTCGAACATAAGCTTAAGGAGATCGATCTGGTCTTAGGGGAGATCGATCTGCTTCCAACCCGAGAGCTAAGGAGATCGATCTGATCCCTTTGGAGATCGATCTGTTCCCTTCCATTACTCACATAAGAGCATTCTGGCTCTCCCAGATCGATCTCTCATCCTATGAGATCGATCTGGCCTCCATATTTTCAGATTTTCTACAGTTTTTCTGCAACAACTCCCTTCAAAACTTTCTCAATTTACCTCCATAGTCCTTTCCTCATTCATCGCTCCTTGAGACTTAAAAATGTCATCCAATCACACTTAGTATATATTAAAACTTGTGGGAAATCTTTGTACAACCAAATTTTCATGATATTTCCCGAATGGAAGTATACAACTTATAAAAATCTATCCTTCCATTTTACTACACTACTCATATACCATTTCAATCACATTCTTCTCGTGTTTAAGTTCATTTCTTCCTACTCATTCATAATGCAACTTGTATGTATAATCACGATTCTTATTACAAATGCGTACATAGTCTTATGAACTTACACTACATATACTTCACATTACAAATGTATCATTATACTTATGATTTTATTTACATTCCCATGCTCCTATATACAGCTATACATATACGGGGTCTCACACTCTCTCATGCATAAATCACATAAAACTGAGTACGAGTAATAACTCCAGCACTCTATCATGCATGTCATGGAAATCTAGTGCGGATCATAATCTCGCACTAATATATGTGGAAAATATATGAAATCCAGTGCGAGTTGTGCTTCAACATGATTTATTCTCACATAATATGATAGATGGCTCTTTAAAAAAAAGGATGGTTTACAAAATATCAAAATCAATACTATAAAGTGTGCTTAATTTACATCAACCTTAAAATTATTAGCCCATCTATTTATTCTTCTGCTAAACAGCAGTAAATCACTCAAAATGGTGGTTTCCATGCTTTTTACAACTTTTCACAAAAGTAGACTTTTTGACTAACTAGGGGTAAAATCATAATTTGCCACTATCGGGTCACAATAATTATTATTCAGTTTCTCTGACCCTCAGAATTTTTAAGTGAATGTAAAAGCAGATGAAAATACGTGCAGGTATCTCTAACTACTCACAAAAGTCCCTTACTTGCAATCACTCGAGAAATTTCACTTTCTCAACGCTGCTCGATCCAGCAGTCCGATTTGCTTCTCCAATACTCTCTGGAGTTGCATATAACCATTTATTAGGTTAATTGCACTTTTCCTACTATATTTCACATTAAATATAGTCTATTTCCCTTAATGGGCTTTAATAAACCTTAATGGGCCTAACCATGCCTCAAGCCCATTTCAATTTTACTATTCATTTTCGTTGGGCCTATTGGGCTTGTGGGATCCACCAACTCTTATTAGGCTTGTCCTAGATCCATTACATCACATTGGGCTTAAATTATTTGGACTTGGCTCATTGGACCTCTCGACCACATGCCATGGCCGAGAGCTCTCTATGCAGTCGGTCACACCATGGCATGCCGGCCATGTCCCTTTCCTTAGCCAATTCACTTAGGCATTTTCACAAACACTTGGTTGGCAACATTCTTAAACATCACATAGTTCATTTAGGCATTTTATCAAATACCTTGATTGCCAACTTAATACATGTATTAATTAATCAAATTGATTAATTCTAATTATACCATAATCATTAACACATGTACATTAATCCATTTATGCCTTAAAATCCTATGGGCATTCACTCACTCTCGGCCTAACCAAGATCATAGTGATTTCATATGTTTCAATGCTTAAAACATATACCAATATACTTAAAATCATTCATACATTAACATATATGAAATTGAAAACTTGAAAATATACCTAGTAGTTGTGTTCACACTTGGTCGAAACTTTGGAGGCTCACGGTTTGCACACTATGGCTTCTTGATAGCCAATTCCAACATATGTCACTCTCCTTTCAATTTGAAACAACTTTCATGAAGAATGTAAGTTTCAAATATGCCTAATTCCTAGTGAGAGAAAGCTTGGATAATATATTTCAATGGTTTCTTTTTCTAGCCGAAAATGGTGTGGTGAAGATGACAATGGTGTGGCTGATTTTATAAGCCACTAACTTAGCCATTAAGATTGACTTTCTAAGGCTTAGTCATGAGTCACCTAATGAGTCATAGTTAGCTTTAACTATGGTTAGATATTTATCTAATGGGCTTTCCAATTGGGCCTCTCGGTTTGGGCTTTCTTAATGGGCTTTCAAGTTGAAAATTTTATTAACCTCGAGTCTTTTATTGTCTCAATATTTAGCCTATCAATTGGTCCAACAATTCGGTCTAAGGGACCTAAGAATTTCGGTCTAGGTTTAGTATACCTTGATGAGCTTTAAAATATTCACTTTAGGCCCATTACGTTTTTAACCATAAAATTAAATCCGGAATCATTTCGAATAAATTTTCCTTACTTTCGGGGATAATTATCTTATATTCTGACCAAGAATATTTTTTTCCAAATTTTTCTCCATACTTGGTTAATTTCTAACCATGGTTAGTCAACTATGGTAAAAGTCCACTTTTCTTAATTATAGTTGACTTTTTCCTTAACCATTGACCAAGTTGACTTTTTCTCAAAATTTTGAAAGTGTCATATCTTATGTCTTACACTCTCCTCTTTACGTTTCAACCGTTCCCGGTAGATAATTACACCCGAAACACCTTAACTTTCTAAAAAGGTCTATTTTACCCTTTTTAGCTTTTACTCTCGTTTTCTGTGTTCGGAACTAAATTAAACTGACTTTCCTTCATGAGCCCTCTATATTTTCTCATTTTAAGTTCTTATTTTTAGTCAGAATGATTCAGATCCACTTGGTTTAGCCTGTGACTCTTATAGCTCACATTAGGCTTTTTATGTAACTTTTGCGTGTTAAATCATTTTACTAACACTTTAAATCTAGTAATTACTCTTCTTATGATTCAAATATAATAATATAGTGTTCATACACATAGGAATCATAAGGTACTGGCTACATAAAAATGTGGGTCTGACAGTCTAAGATCTCAAATGGTCCGATGTAGTGCGGACTCAACTTGACTTTCTTGCCGAATCTCATCATACCCTTAAAAGAAGATACCTTCAGGAATACTGATTCCCCGACCATAAACTCTAATGATCTACATCTCATGTCAGCATAGCTCTTCCCACATCAACTGGACATTCTCAGAGGCTTGCTTCACTAAATCGGGAGCAAATATTTTTTGGTCACCCACTTCTTCTCATCCAATCGGAGAGCGACACCTACGACTATACAAGACTTCATACGGTGCCATCCCAATACTCGAGTGATAGCTGTTATTATCGAAAAACTCTGCCTATGGAAAATGGTTATCTCAGGAGCCTCTAAAATCTAAAACGCACACTCTCAACATATCCTCCAGAGTCTGAATGGTCCTCTCTGTCTGACCATCTGTCTGAGGATGGAAAGCTGTGCTAAAGTTCAATTGGGTCCCCATCACTTCCTGAAAATATTCTCAAAAGTGAAAAGTGAATCGGGAATCCCGATCAGATACGATGCTCACTGAAACACCATGTAGCCTCACAATCTCTCGTACATACAGATTTGCCAACACACTCAGAGTATCCGTGGCTCTCATAGCCAGGAAGTGGGCTGACTTTATCAATCGATCCACAGTCACCCATTTAGCATCATGGTTCCTCCGAGTCCTAGGTAAACCCACGATGAAATGCATGGTGATATGTTATCATTCCTATGTCGAAATAGGCAGAGGCTGCAATTGTAATATCCGAATTTAGTTAAAAACACGAAATGAGTATGTTCGTGAAAGAAAGGATTGAAATAGTCCCAAATTTAAACGAACAGGATTCGGACTGGAGATAAGGATTTAAAACGCGAAATTTAAAAATGCAAAATGATTCAAATAGAATTCTCAAACATGTGAAGGGCAAAACAGTCAAAAGACCGAAGGTCGAAATAAAATCGAGAAGAAAATTTTAATTAAAAATAATGGATTTGAGAATCTTGATCAATATCGAAGAAATAATTAAATTTCAGGTTAAATTGATCAAGATATGAAATTATTGGAATTAAACGAAAATTCACATCGGGAAATAATCCCGAAAATAATCGAAAAATATACTGAAAAGCTGAAATAAAACCGAGAAAATTATTTATTCAGTAAATAAATTAAATAATAATTTATCTTAGATATTTTGGTAAAATAATAATATAATATTGAATAAAATAATAATAAAATTAAATAATAAATTAAATTAAATTAATTCAAAAAAAAGGAATTAAAAATGAAAAATCGGGGAGAGAGAAAGAGGGGAGAAACGAAAAACAGAAGAAGTAACCGAGGAGACCACTGGTGAGCCACCAGTGGCCAGAGACCCAGGCGAGGGCCGGTGAAGGCAGCCCGACCCCGGGCGACTGCACAGCGTCGGCGACGCGCTGTGGAACTCGTCGGAGATCGACGAATCAGGGAGAGAAGCCGCGGGAGAAAGAGCTCTGATTGGCGGCCATCAGCGCTGATTTAAACCCAACCACCGACCGTCGAAGGCTCCCCAATTGATGCCGAGCAGATTGGTGGTTGCCACGACCGGCGAAACCGGCGGACGGCGCCGAAAACGGCGGAAAGAGGAAATGGGTACCGACGGTGGAGAGAACAAGCCGGACCGATGACTTTTCGGCGGCCTTGGACGAAACCGAGGGTAGATTCGTGTTGCGGACAGCCCAGCGGAGCCACTGGCAGTGGAAGTCGGCGGAGAATCGACCGGCAAGGCATTGAACCGGCCGAACCGATGGTCTGAACCAGGTTGAACTGGACTGAACCGGTTCAGCCAAGAAAGAAGGGAAAAAAGGAGAAAAACAGAAAAAAGGAAAAAGGGGAAGAATTTTCGAGGATACACCGGACTTCGGGTAAGTCGGTAAGAGGTCAAAAGTGATCGATTTGATTTTTGAGAAATTTATTTAAATTATATTTAATCGAAAAGTAACCCGGGATTAAATATATAATTGTGCAGTTTTACGACAAAGCCCGAACGAGAGCCGATTAAGCTTCGATTTTCATATCCCGCATCATATTGGGTAAGTATATTTTAATTTTGATAATATGAGTCCTTTAATACAGAGTTTCGATTATTTTATAGAATTTATGGATTAATTCTGTATAAAAAGGAATATTTATCGGAATTGCAACGTAATTACCGTAAATAGTGTACGGGCTATCCAATAAGTTTGGAACGAAGCCCGATGATTATTGATAAGCTGAATGAGCCCAGTAAACCTGAAGAAGAGATTTAATAAGTAAAAATGGGCTGAAAATGGGTCGAGGCCCATTAAAGTGCAATCGGGCCCAATAAAGTAAAACGGGCCCAGTACATTAGATTCGATCAATAAATGTGATATACTGATAAAAATAAGTGAATTAACCCAAAATATGTGGTTATATGCAGTTCTGCAGACTTGGTTGATGCGCAGTTGGACTGAGAGATCGAATATTATCGAGACGGGATAAGTTTACACGTGAATCGAGGTAAGAGAATTTTATAGGTGCATAGAGATTTTTATACGTATTTATTGAGGGGATTTACAGGGTTTATAATTCTTTAAAGTATCTAGAAACGAAATAATAATTTTTGTGAAAATCGGGGCTTAGGTGAATAAAGAAAAAGATGATTTTGCCCTTGAGAGTAAAATTTACAAAAAGGGTAGTAAGGCAGATAAATTGCATGATTTCATGTTTTAATGTTTTATATGAATGTATTGCTTTGATTTAAGCAAATATGCATATAGGTTGGCTGTTGATTTCGTGAATTATATGAAAGGGTACCAGTTTGGACCGGTTACTATTTTAAAAGATGTTTTATAAAGATTGAGCCACCTATCATATTTACACGAATAAAAAGAGTGCTAGAGTATTACTCGCACTAAATTTTACTGATTTATTGCTCATGAAAAGCCGTACTGGAGCATTGCTCGTACGAGAAATTTATGTGTGCACAAAACTATGCTGGAGCTTCGCTCGCACGAGATTTTAGATATCATGATATGCATAGCGTGGTGTTGGATCTTCGCTCGCACTAGACGTGAGTTGACATGCATATAGTCGTGCGGAAGCCTCCTGTAGACTATGTGTCACAGAGAGTTGAGATGCTCGCACGTATACTTTGAGACATGGGTTGGTTATCGACATAGTATTGGGGTGGATAAGACCTACGGCAGGCACCCCCAGACTATGATATGGGTTCACGGAGTACGATGTACCGTGTATGTCACACGGAGTACGCTGTACCATGCAGTCACGATGACTCGATGATGTTACTTGATATTCTGGCGGGTAGGACTTGACCCCACCTCCCGTTGCAGTTGTGATACCCCGCACACCGGGATCCGTGTAGCTTGGGATCACAGGGACAAAGTATGACCATAGTCCTCGATTTTTCATACAGTAACCTACATGCCTCACATGATATCATACGGTCTAAATAGATCAGGACGAACCTGAGGGAGGAGTAATGTCCCGATTTATGTTTTTAAAAGAGATGTGATTTAATGAATCAAGGTATTCCCGAGAGATGGGTTTGACCTTGATGAAGTTGTTTTATGATGAAACAAATGAGTTTTTTTTTTAACGAAATGAGTTTATGATGAAACAAATAAGTTTTAAATGTGACGAGCATGAGATGACATACATAATGATTTTTTCATGTTTGCTTTATATGTCGATTTCATGATTTCTCTTATATGATATATACATACATGTGGTATCGTTTTAGTCTTACCTCATGCTCCAAATACAAACGATTTTATATCATGACATTATCAGCACGTAGATAGTATAGTTATCTACCTGCTTACATTATTGCCTTACTGAGCTGTTTATGCTCACCCTTTCATTTTCCACCCCACAGGGTATATTCAGTAGAAGAGAACGACAGTAGTCATATCCGTTGCTTCTTATCAAGACCAGGTATACACATTTATATAATTTTTGTATCTGAACATATAGAGGCACAGTACTGTACATGGATGTAATATTGGGGATGTATTTATTTAAATAAATTGATATGTAAATGAAATATGAAAATGGAATGGTAAATAGGTGAGAGGTGACTAACACCGAATCATAGCCCAACTGTTTAGTAGTGTAACTGTTCACGACGGGTAAGAAAATTAAAAAGTGAAAAATTTACTATGATTTTTAGGTAATTTGTGTCGTGACAGCAATAACCCTGTAGGCTTCTGATGCTCTACCTTAATCTGCTGACATACGAGACACTTGGTAACATATTCGACAATGTCCCTCTTCATATCGGACCACCAATATACTTTCGGGGATTTTGATACATCTTACTGCTCCCTGGATGTAGTGTATATCCCGAAGAATGTGCTTATGACAAAATCAACTTCATCAACTGTGGGTCCTTGGGAACACACATCCTGCCTCGAAACCTCAGTAAACCGTCATTACTCAATTCAAAATCGTTTCTAATACCCAACTGAATTTGACTCGCCCAGTCAATACAACTCTGATCGACATGCTAAGCCTGTCTAATCTGATCCATCAAGTTTGGTTCCAATCTCAAGCTAGCCGCAAAACAATTGGCATCAGTGTCAGAAAGGGTCCATCTAATATGAGGCTCGTAAATTATTCCAACAACTTGTGTTCCCTGACCATCATATATTATACCATCCTGAGGGTCTTCTTGCTCAAAGCATCAACCACTATATTCGCTTTTCCCGGGTGGTACAAAATCTCACAATCATAATCTTTCAGGAGTTCTAACCACCTATGCTGCCTCGTATTCAGTTCTTTCTACGAAACAGATACTTGAGACTTTTATGATCAATAAATACCAGAAATTTCTCACTATATAAATAGTGGGGCCATATTTTTAGTGCAAACACCACGACTGACAACATGGGTCGGATAGTTCTTCTCATGGATTTTAAGCTGTCGGGATCTATAAGCAACTACCTTCCCGTTCTGCATCAGTACATAGCCTAGTCCCTATCTCGAGGCATCAGTATATACAAAAAACCTCCTGAGATGTAGGTATGGTGAGAATAGGTGAGGTGGTCAGACGGTGCTTTAACTCCTAAAAACTCTGCTTATAGGCATCGTTCCACTCGAACACCACATCTTTCCAAGTAAGCCGAGTCATAATAGCAGCTAATTTCAAAGAACCCTCCAAAAATCTCCTGTAATTTCTTCTTTAGCTCTCCCCATTCAACTAGAGCCATTTTGTAGGGTGGTTTAGATATAGTCTCAGTATCAGGCACCGTATCAATACAGATCTCCATCTCCCTGTCTAGTGGTAACCCTGGTAGATCATCTGAAAAGACATCTGGGAATTCCCTAACCACGAGGATGTCAGTCAACTCCGGACGTGCCTTATCCATATAAACCACATAGGCAATAAAACCTTCAAAACATTAACCATTCGGTTTGCACCAATACTCATCCTTTCTAATCAAGACAATTCTTTATTTCATTTCTTCTCAGAAAATTTTACAACATGTTTCTCACGTAGAGAAAACATTATTTCTTTAGAATAACAATCTAAGATAGCTTGATTTGCAGCCAACCAATCCATTCCCAATATTACATCAAAATTGTACATATTTAACAGAATAAGATTGGTTATCATGCTCTTATCACCTACTTTCAATTTATAATCCTTACACACCATTTCAGTCACTTGACTATCTCTCATAGGTGTGCTGATCAACAACCTACTACCTAGTGGTACAGGTTTCACAAAATTTGACAGTTTAAATGCAAATGAGGGGGATATAAATGAATGCGTAGCACCAGGATCAAATAGCGCTAATGCTTCCAAATTGAATACCAAGATAGTACCTTTAATCACATCGGATGAAGCATCGGCAGCATCCTGATCGAAAGCATACACACGACCCTGGTCAACAATCTATTTTCCCTTCTCCTCAGCTGTGACCTTCCTCCTATAGGGTGGGGGTGCAATGGGAGCTTTCTATGGCTCCTCTCGCCTATGTAGAGTAGGGGCTATAAGATCTGGGCAATATCTGATCATATGACTAATCTTTTCGCAATTAAAGCATACTCCAGATGCCTGAAAACATCGACTAATCTTTTGGCAATTAAAGCATACTCCAGATGCCTGAAAACATCGTCTACCACCATGAAACTTCCCATAAACTCTACATGGCTTGGTGGTGGGTCGGGGCTCACCAATCACTATACCCCTAGACGAAGCTGAAGTCGGCGAAACAGAGGGTCTCGCTGTCTTAACTCGAAACTCTCCAGGCCTTGGTCGCTTTCTAAACGACCTCTTCCCCTCTCTGAAACTTTGATCATCAACTGTCCTCTTCTTATCCTTACCCAGTCTACCAAAATCAGAAGAGTGCAAACTCGTAGTCCTGCTCACACAATTGAGCTCTCTGCACTGCCTCCTCATATGTCAGAATATCGAAAGGAGCCAATCTCGCTCGGGTAGACGGTCTCAACCCATCTATGAATTTCTTGACCTTTCTATCCTCACTACTCATAGTTAGGGATGTAAATGGGTAGTGTGTAAACGGGTACTCGGTACTACCCGCCCTGTTTAAGTCGGATTCGGGTACCGATAAATAGGTTTTAATAGGGTTCGGGTAGTAATTTCACTACCCGTGACGGGTTCGGGTAGTACCCCTCAGATACCCGGTTCCCGAACCCGATTAATGTAATCGGGTTATTAATCGGGTTCGGGTACCCGAACCCATTTATTTTTAGTTTACAAAATATAATTTTTAAGGTTGTGGGGACTTGAACCTTTATCTTTTAATCTTTATACAATGAACTTGTCAAGTAAATCATAACTTATATTTGACATAATGTGTTCTAAAAAATATTTATACAATAAAATTGTGTGTCTAAAAAAAATTAGTAATTAGCATAATAAAAATAATTATGAAATTAAAATAATTAATTATACTTAAAATAATAAGTTTTAAAATTTTAAATATAATGTACTAAAATTAAATTAAAAACAATTCATAATTAGTTAAAATGCAATTCTTACACATTAATGATTAGTCATTTACATATATGATATCAATTCATAGTATATTTATATGATACAAATTGTATTTAAAATTGTAATTTTTAATTTTAATAAAACATTGTTGACTAAAAAAATTAATAAAAAATAATAATAAAATAAATAATTATGAAATTAAATTGGGTTAATTATGCTTAATATAATATGTCTTAAAATTTTAAATACGAGGTACTGAAATTGAAATAATAAAAGTTTCATATTTAGTTAAAATCAAATTCTTTTATATATATATATATACACACACACACACACACACACACACTAATATAATATTTGTATATGATATAAATTATACTTAAAATTAAAATTATCAATTATAGTAAAACATGTTTTAGTCAAAAAATTAATGAAACATTATAATAAAATAATTATGAAATTAAATTAGTAAATTATGTTTAAGATAATAAGTATTTAAATTTTAAATATAAACTACTGAAATTAAAATGATAAAAGTTTCAAATTTGATTAAGATGTAATTCTTGCAAATTGACCATTTACATGTATTATATATGATACTAATATAGTACATACATATGATACAAATTGTATTTAAAATTGAAATTATCAATTATATAATAAAACATTGTTTACTCAAAAAAATCAATGATTCAAAATAAAATTATAAGTATATGATAAATTGATACCTTCATATTATAGTATATGATATTATAGTATAATTATAATATATGATATTATAATATATGATCATTTACATATATGATACTATAGTATATGTATATGATACAAATTGTAATGAAAATATTAATTATCAATTTAAGGTCTACATCTTTTTAATCATTTAATATTATTATCATTGATTAAATTAATTTACATTCCATAAATATATCATAACTTCATAAGAAATCAAATGTATCAAATTAGAAATACTATGGTATATATTATGCACTCATAATGGTTTCAAGTTACTTGTTGAACTATTAAAGTTTGTTTAATTATGATGGAACATGTATGTTTTTATTTAATTTTATATTTTTGATTTTTGATGTTAGAATAATTTTTTTTCATAGTCGAGTTTCGGGTTTCGGGTTCGGGTTATTAAATGGGTTGTCAAAATATAAATTGAATAATCGGGTAATTACACGGGTTCGGGTATTTAACGGGTAGTGCAAAATTTATTAGGGTAGGGCTCGGGTAATTGTTTCAAAAATTAATCGGGTAATTATAGGATTCGGGTTTTGTAATTATTAATCGGGTTCGGGGTCGGGTAGTCCAAAATTAACGGGTACCCTCCCCGTTTACATCCCTACTCATAGTGTCAGGATTGTACATCCCCAGAGACGTAAACCAAGACTCATACTCGTCCAGTGATCGGCTATCCTGGGTCAAATCAAAGAACTCCATCTGTAGTTGTCTCATAGCCATCTACAAAATATATTACCTCCGAAAGGCATAAAGAAAAATCTCCCAAGTCACTACTGGGTTTCGGGTTCTCAATATAGGCTGGGCAGATTTGCATCAATGTTGCTTCGCCTTCCAACACAAATGCAGTAAAGGCTACCTTCTCGGTCTGGGAACACTCGAAGTACCCATACAACTTCTTTAACCTGTTTACCCAGTTCTCTGCTGCTACCGGATCCTTGACCCTACTGAATGATGGCGGTCTAAGTTTTTGAAACTATCTCATCCTGTCTAAATCACAACCATGCCTTACCACGTTAACTCTCCCCTATGGAGCTCTCTAAGGCTCTGCTGGGGCTGATGGTGGTACCGAAGGGCTAACAGGTGGAGGTGCTGCCTCAGACTGTATAGGTGGTGGTGTTGGAGTAGGTCGGGTAGAGCTAGAGGGGTCAACGGTGTGGGGTGTAGGCGTGGCAAGGGCTGTTGTGGGTTCACTAATACCCGTTAGACTGTCCAATCTAGCCATCGTCGATCCAAACAACAATGTCATGTTCTCCATAGTCCGCTTTAACCT
Source organism: Firmiana major (assembly GCA_033439115.1). Lineage (NCBI taxonomy): Eukaryota > Viridiplantae > Streptophyta > Magnoliopsida > Malvales > Malvaceae > Firmiana > Firmiana major. Next base: position 9,670,752 of record CM065912.1, read on the forward strand.
CGCCACTCGGGCGTCAGTAGTCTTTGTTGGATCCTGGGAGACATGGTTAGAAGATGACTTAATACGTCTCTCAGGCCTATCCTCTGCCCTCGAGATCGAGAACTTTCCCCTCGACTGTGGTGTTTATCAGTCATACTGATGATTTTCTTACACACACAATCAATTCTTAGTACATTAACAGCCTGGTATACACATTTGTATCTAAACAAGGCATAATACTAAAGAGATGTAAACTTTCCTAACGACTTATACCGACTCGTATTCAAACCAACCTTGCTCTGATACCAACTTCTATCACACCCCGTTTCACGCTTAATTCTTATAATTCATTCATGCAAATAACGGAGTAGACAACACACAGATGATTGGGTACACGAGCCGATAATTATCTTTCACACATAATACACATCATTCATAGTAACTGATATCGTTTCACTATGATTCAACTTATTCCTTTGTTCACATATATTATACACACGTTCGTTTACATTCCAGTATCCCTTTAAATACATAACTGTGCCACAAAAGTTTAGATACAAAATCGAAATAGGTGTATACCTTTGGGCACTACGAAGTGTGGGCTATCTCCCGCTCAGGAAAATCCCAGTCTTCACTGCTAGGGTAACTCTGTGGAGAGGAGGGGAGAAGGGTGAGCTACAACACGCTCCGTAAGGAATTATGCAAGTAAGTAGATAACTATACTACCTATATACGCATAATCACATGTCATACAAAAAATCTTTACTTTCTCAACCACAACAGATTTTCAAAACCACACATATGTACTTTCTTAAATCCATATCACATCACAATGAGCTTTTTAAAACACATGATCGAATACAAAACGGAGTTCGAACACAAAACCAAAACATATTCTCGAAAACTGATTTAAATCAGAGAGGAGACAAATCACAGTCTTAGAAAAGAAATCAGAATTCGGTTATGGAGACAAAGCAAAGCATACGGAAACAAATATACATATGGCCATAGTCATTAGACTCCATGTCTCACTAGCTAGGTGTGCATGAATGTCCCTAGATGGCTGAGGGAATAGGGGGTCAGTCTCCCATCAGACAACAAAAACATAAATCATGGTACTTCGTACTCCATGTGCATCTACACGGTACATCGTATTCCGTGAATCCCAATATCACAAATCAACGAGATTACGAGCGCCGAAGTATCCGAGTCTTATCATCCCATCTCTAGCTGTATCAATACTAGGTCTCCAAAAAAAATGCACTTGCGAGCATATCAAATCAGTGTGACACACAGTCTACACGAGGCTTTACCACGACCTTATCATATCACGTACGAGGATCAGTGTAAGCTCACATAGTCTACAGACATCTCCAACGATTTTATGCATATCACACAATAAAAATCTAGTGTGAGCGAAGCAAGGCTCTAACACCATGTCATGCATAAATCATATAAAGTCTAGTGCGAGCAAAGCTCCAGCACTATGTCATGTGAAAACCATATAAATCTAGTGCAAGCAAAGTCCAACACTATTTGTTTCCACATACATCAGATAGAAAGCTCAACTTTGAAAAAAGTGGTGCTCATGTTTAAATCAAAAACAGTAAATAGCACCCATTTGAGTGAGAGGGAAACATCTCCCATCAAATCACTCGTTACATATATTTAATTTTGAAAAACATGCAATTTAATGCAGATAATCAAATTGGGAGCAATTCTATCATTTCTCATTCACAAAATTCACTTATTCATGTAAAACACATCAAATTAGGCTATCTCGGTTACTTTTATTTTTTTCCCATAACTGAGGGCATTTTGGTAATTTTCCATTTTCAATGTAAATTATGAAATTCCTAATTTGGACTCCTTATAGAATTTAAAGATTGCGAAATGGCGACAAAATTTCGTACAACTATCTCTAAGAGCTTACGAAATCCCTTACCTCAAAATAGGTCATGTCAATTGCGAACTTTAATTCTCGATTTCTTTGGATCATGCAGTCTTTGTGGCTCCGTTCACGTCCTCGGGAGCTGAAATTAATTATCAATTATATTAGATAAGTCTGATAATGTACTTCCCACTTTCTTTATAGTCAAATTGACTTATTGAGCCTGATTACTCTTATTGGGCCTTATTTAAGCCCGTTTCCACTTTGCTATTCATTCTATCAAGGCTCATTGGTCTTTTTAGGCCCATTTAAACTTATTGGGCCATCCGTGGGGCCCATTAACACTACCATTACGCCATCTTAAGCCCTTTCTAACATAAGGCAATTTATACGGAGTTAATCCGTAATTTATGCGATTAATTTCTAACTCGTATAAGTATACAAGTTATGGCAAGTGGGATTCACTTACTCGAGTTTCCTTGATGGCATGTAAATCGAGGTTCGATCACACTCATGTTCATTGCCTATTGTCGAGCTACACATTTATATATTTAACCCTAGTCAATTTTGGTCAAATATAATTTCAAATAAATTTTTTAAAAATTAAATCGGTCAATTCTGACCTCTTACCGGCTTCTCTTTAAACCCGGTGCATCACCAAATTTTTCTCACTTTTTTTTCTTCTTTCTTTTTTTTCTTTCCTTTTTCCTTGGCTGAATGGTCTGAACCGGTCTGAACAGGTTCAGGGGTAATTTTGTAGTTGCCGACATTTTTCGTCGGTTCTCAAGCCACCTCTGCCACCAATCGACGCGCCTTTGCCTCTAAAGCCTTCGGTTGGCTTGAGCTGGGGTACATCGGCGTCGATGCCTCGATTTCTCCCCTTCTCTCTTTCGGCTCTCCCCCATCTGATCTCCTCGTTGCCGGCGATGCAGGGAGCATGACTGTGCTCAGGCGCTCTCCTGGTGCCGTTCGTCCTTCCCCCAGTTACCTCTGGCGCCGTCTCCGCCTGTGTTGCCGCCGGTGAAGGAAAACAGGGAGGATCGGGTTTTCGATCCTTCCTTTTCCCTGTTTCGCGTTTTTACTTCATTTTCATTTTTTTCTTTAATATATATTATATTATATTTTAATATAATATAATACAAAAATCTTATAATATAATATTATTATAATAATAATATACCAAAATATCTTATATTATTATAATAATATTATATTAATATAATGTATTTTATTCATTAATTTCCACACACACATGTGCATATATATTATTTAATTTATTTCTACAAATATATATATGTACATCATATTTTATTTTTATTATTTTTTCAAAATTATATTTATCTATTATTATTTTCCAAAAATAATATCCATATTTTCGAGATAAATTCCCGATGTGGAAAAATTTCGGGTCTTCACAATAAATTCATATCTTGATCAATTGGGCTTAGAATTCGATTATTTCTTCTTTATTGATCAAAATTTCATGAATCCATGTTTACCATGTTAACTTCTCAAGGAAATGAAATCGAATTTTAGGTCTTACATATCATGTCATAAATGAAAAAAAAAAGTAGCGGATTAAACAAACAAAAAAATCAAAACCTCTAAGATCAATCAATTAAATTGCTTTTGGGATAAGAACTTATCTTTTCTGTGTTGCTCGTGTTGGGAGATTCAATCTTTGAATTTGACAACCCACAAATAGCCATCGGTTTATCATTAACTCGAGACTCCTAGTTGAGAGAAGCCTTTTGATGGTATCCACACAAGTAGGACATAAAATAGGACATTTTCCAGGTACAGTGTAGTGACGGCAAAAAGGAGGAGAAAGAGAATTGTTTTGTGAGTGCTAAATCCAAGAGGGAGAGTGGCTATTAAAAACGTTATGTCAGAACTTTTCAGACTTAATGTTGTTTATATAATGCCTCTTAGCAAAACCCTAAAAGGTCTTAGCATTAGTCCAATTAGATTGGGTCATTTGGGCTATTTATAAAATTACTTAATCCAAATCCAATTAGCTTGTAGGGCATATTTTAATAATTTTCCACTTGCACTACAACTAATTAATCATGTATTTGGATTAATAATTTGGACTAGCCATGAATTATTAAATTAAAAATTCATAAGTACAATCTCATTATAATTGAAAAGATTAAAATACCCTTTTGTCATCTCGAGATGAAAGTACCATTAATTAAATCCCAAATTTTAGTTGGAACAACATTCTAGTCTCACTAGGAATCATACTTCTACCAAGATTCATCACATGAATCTAGCTCCAATTACCTTGTTTTGGTTATACCTTATTGTGTGTGACCCTTTATGTTTCCATTACATTAGCAGTGATTTAGAATCTTATTCGTAAATCACAAATCAAGATTGGCATCTAGCAATTCATCATGGCTACCCAAGTAATGAAAATATCGGCGAGTTGAAGACAACCTTTCCACAAACAATTACTGTATACTTCAATCCTTTTGTTACTTAATATCTTAGTTGAACATAGAGTATGGAATGTGTCATCATTATTAAAGTTCTACTATATTATTAATTTCAAGATGAATGACTCAATTAAATGAATTTAAGATCTCATCTTGACTCTTATTTATACTGTGGCCATAGATTTTCAATCATCCATCTCTATTGAGAGGCCTTGAGATATAGACTCTTGTTACCATGAGGAACAAATCCTATCTTGATCACTCATAACCTCATATGATTCATGATGTACCCAATTACGAACTTACTTGCAACCCTCATTGAGCTACGTTTACCAGCATCAAAGTACACCAATCCACATATAGGATACCACGATGATCTCAAGTATAAAGATTACATCTACCACTGCCATTTGAGAACATCAAATGACACTCAATGTAACGATCCACATAAAGTTCTCAAGACGGATCAATCCAGTGTATTCTTTCACAATGATCACCCATGTGTTAAGTTAGATATCACCATATCCATGACTTATGAGATCAGTCACCCAAAGGAATCTAAAACATGTTAATCTTACTGTATCACTTATGTCCCTTGTGACAGCCCGAAAGCGCAAAAAATAGGGCAAATTTAAAATTTTCCTTAAAACAAAACCACCAACTTTGGGTGTATTCTTGTGCAGCGTCCTTATATCACTATCGTTTATACACAAATACATAATATCCCAAAAAGATTCAACCCATAAGTCTCAACTCATTTTTTTCGTATCAACCTAATTACATCCTAAAATACTCATCACAAATGTCTGTATTACATCATTGTCTGGATACAAAATGAATTGAATTATACCTTATACGTGTACAAGCGATAGCCTAGTGAGATCTTGTCCACCAGCCTATATCACGTACGTGGCAGGCTCTATCATGCTACTTCAAGTAATCTGGAGGGGGGAGGAAAAATGGTGAGCTCTCAAAATGCTCAGTAAGGAGGATAAGGGAAATTATAAAAATATCATCACAAACACAACATGATGGAAATATTTGAGCACGCAAATCGTTATAGAAATAACAGTAGAAAAGAATGGCATCAACACAATTCACGTGATAAAATCACAAATGACATCATATCAAATCTCAATGCGTGATATAAATCGCAGTTGTAAAATCACATCATCATCACAGAAATCGAGACTAGGCATTAATAAAAACTCATATGAAATCAACGTCATAGGTACATCACATCAATTGAATTCGTCCCCTAGGCGGACATCCCCAATTGAGGGATTTCATCGACAATAATACACATGACCATGATTCGCTGTAGACTTGATCAGAGTTGGACAGCCATCGATCTTACATGCTATCAAAGCACAGTCCGGTCTTACATGCTATCAAAGCAAGACCACCTATCGCTACCGGAACATGGTAATCTCACGTTACCAGAACGGAGGCGTCGGTCTTACATGCTACTAGAGCACGACCTAGCCTTACATGCTACCAGAGCAAAGCCCGATGTGCATCTCATGACAAGCCATAGTTCAGTAAAAATCGTTTTGCCTTCACGTAGAGCTCTTTGTGGTTATCATAAAACCCATTTCGATTTTAAACCATTGTGTTCACATTCACACAAAACTAATCAAAATCGACCTCAAACCGATAAAATACTCACACATTCATCAACACATTAATAGTCTTAGTAAAAACATGCCTTTGTTGTATAAAAATCTTTTTGCCTTCATGTAGAGCTCATAGTGGTTATCACATTGTATTCACATTCACACCAAAACTCATCAAAATCGATCTCAAACCGGTAAAACACTCACATATTCATCAACACATCAATAGTCTCAGTAAAACATGCCATTGTTGTATAAAAATTCATTTTGCCTTCACTTAGAGCTCATAGTGGTTATCGCAAAACTCATTTCGGTTATAAACCAATGTGTTCACAATTACACAAATCACATAAAAAATCGAGCTCAAACCGGCAAAACACTCGTACATTCATCAAAACATCAATTTATCTCATTTCTCATAAACATGCTCATTTCATTAAACCATTTTCATGCTATTAAAATGTTTTCATTCATTTGAAAACTCACAAGCACAAATGGTTTTATTTCCCTTACCTCTTGCACCTTGAGTGGTACACTATCCTCGGGTTCTAGGTCTAGCCTCATTTCTCATGTCGAATTCTCGAACTGTCTACACACATCATTAACCCATCAATATACATCATTCTCATTTCTCTTTTCTTTCTCTTACTCATTCTAACTCAACGTTATCTCAAAACTCTTTCTACATCTTTATCAACACTTTAGTTAACTCATAACCATCATAAGACATCCACATTAAATCTCCTAACTAAACCCATTTGTTGGTTCCTTCATGCCTCAAACATTTCTAACCAAATATATAAACATATATGTTTATTCACCCATATATAAAATGGTAATGCTTAAGAACAAAGGTCTTGTGAGCTTACCTAGCTTGTCTCCCCTCTTGACCAAGCTTGTAGAATGCTTGTCTCTTCCCATTATTCAAGCCAACCTTTGATTTTCTAGTATGTTGTTCTCCTTGCCAAGAGGAACAACTTTGTCTCTTGCCCTTTGGTCTAATTTTATCTAGAATAGGGTGAATCTTAGAGAGAGAAAGCTTGGTTTGGGTGAAAATGGTGAAAGTTTAGGTTTCAGAGAGAGAAAAGCTCGGTTTCAGGCAAAAATGTAATGACTGTGTGGCACTTTGCTCTCGCAAGATTCAAGAGGTGGCCCCCACAGTCTTACTCATACGTACTGTCCGCTTTGGAAGCCCCACAGGCCCCTCACGACTTTATCGAGGTAAATACCCCAATTCGCGTCCTCAGAGGTTCGAACCCAAGACCTTAAAGTCTTTGTTCTTACACAAATGATACCAATTGTTCCAGTAGAACAATTGGTATCATTTGTGTAAGAACAAAGACTTAAGGTCTTGGGTTCGAACCACTGAGGACGCGAATTGGGGTATTTACCTCGACAAAGCCGTGAGGGGCCTGTGGGACTTCCAAAGCGGACAGTACGTATGAGTAAGACTGTGGGGGCCACCTCTTGAATCCTGTGGGAGCAAAGTACCACACAGTCGTTACCAAAAAACACGCGAGCTCAATGGTACCAGGGGTGTCGAATAAGGCATGATGTCCTGAGTTTGAGCCTCTGGGGATGCGAAAGAAAACCTTGAGGGCCAGTGGTCCTAAAGAGGAAAGTACGGTTGAGGGACGATGTCACAGCAGTCGAACCAGGGGCCAATGAGGGGTTACGCCTGTGTAAGATGGGCTGGGCTATCACAATAAAATGCGTATTTTTTTTGTAATGACTGTGTGGCACTTTACTTCTGCAGGATTCAACAGGTGGCCCCCACAGTCTTACTCATACGTACTGTCCGCTTTGGAAGCCCCACAGGTCCCTCACAGCTTTATCGAGGTAAATACCCCAATTCGCGTCCTCAGAGGTTTGAACTTGGGACCCTTAGGTACCCAAACCTTACACTCTTGATACCAATTGCTCCAGTGGAACAATTGGTACCAAGAGTGTAAGGTTTGGGTACCTAAAAGTCCCAGGTTCGAACATCTAAGGACACGAATTGGGGTATTTACCTCGATAAAGCCGTGAGGGGCCTGTGGGGCTTTCAAAACGGACAGTACATATGAGTAAGACTATGGGGACCACCTCTTGAATCCTGCAGGAGCAAAGTGCTACACAGTCGTTACAAAAAATCTCGTGGTCCTTATATAGACAGAGGCTATGAGATCGATCTGGTGTTTGAAGGAGATTAATCTTTGCTCGATTCAATTGCTCCAAACTGCTTCCTTAACAACTATAAAATCGATCTGGCCGAGGGTGGAGATTGATCTGCTCTTCATAAAAAGACTAAGTGGAGATCGATCTGCTAGAGGGTAGAGATCGATCTCTTCCAGGCCGAGAGTTAAGGAGATCGATCTGCCCTTGTGACAAGATCGATCCTTGCTAGGCAGAAGCATTAGGAGATTGATCTGCTTCCTCATGAGATTGATCTGCTTGCCTGTTCTCGCATATTTTCTGCATTCTAGAGCTATGGGATCGATCTCTCATCCTTAGAGATCGATCTGGCCTTCACAGATTCTACTGCTGCTACATCAATTGCAGGAAACTCAATGCAAAACTCACCATAATCTACTCCATAGGCCATATTTCAATATATACACATTTAAGACTTAAAAACTTCATCTCCTTATACTTCATTAAATTTAGAACTTGCATGTACATTAACATATCATAACTACATTCACCAAATTACAGTTCTCAGTTAGCAAATCTCATAAAATTTATAGTTCTCACATCCTCCCCAACTTAAGAGAATTTGGTCCTCCAAATTCAACTTAACCCATTAAATAGTTTAGGGTACTTCTCCTTCATAAGGCTCTCTAGTTCCCAAGTTGCTTCCTCCATTGAGTGGTGTTTCTAGAGAACCTTAACCAATAGAATCCTTTTTGTTTGAAGTACTTTCTCCTTCCTGTCAAGTATTCGTGTGGGTTCTTCCACATAACTCATATCCTCCTGAATATCCAATGCCTCATACTCAATGATATGGGAGGGGTCTGAATTATATTTCCTCAACATGGATACTTGAAAGACATTACGTATCCCGAAGAACTGCGGAGGTAAGGCCAACCGATAGGCAACGTCTCCCACTTTCTCCAAAATCTCAAACGGTCCTATATATCGAGGACTCAATTTCCCTTTCTTCCCGTAGCGCATGATACCTTTACTTGGAGATACTTTAAGAAATACAAAATCTCCCGTTTGAAACTCAAGTGGCCTTCTACGCACATCCGCGTAGCTCATTTGTCGACTCTGAGTAGCCCGTAGTCTATCACAAATGATCTTCACATTCTGAACTGCCTGTTCAACTAGTTCGGGAGTAATTACTTTCCTGTCGCCTACTTCTTCCCACGCAATAGGGGATCTACACCTCCTACCATACAGAGCCTCATAAGGTGCCATACCAATACTCGCATGATAGCTATTGTTATACGCAAAGTAAGCAAGGGGCAGGTGATCATCCCATGATCCCTTAAAATCCATCGTACTCTCCCTCAACATGTCCTCCAAGGTCTGTATAGTCCGCTCGGACTGACCATCAGTCTGAGGATGATAGGCGATACTGAAATTCAACCGAGATCCCATGTCCCCTTGAAAATGAGTCCAAAACTTAGAGGTGAACCGAGAATCTCTATCAGAGGTAACACTCACTGGAGCCCCAGTAGTCTAGCTATCTCTCTAACATATAGCTCGGCTAATGTACTCAATGTATCTGTGCTCTTGATGGCAAGGAAGTGGGCACTCTTCGTTAATCTATCAACTATCACCCATATTGCATCATTACCCCTTCGGGTCCTTGGTAATCCCGTGATAAAGTCTATGGTGATGTGCTCCCATTTCCATGTAGGTACAGGCAAAGGCTTAAGCAATCCTTCGGGCTTCTGGTGCTTAGCTTTCACTTATTGGCATACCAAACATCTGGCCACATACTCTGCCACGTCTTGCTTCATACCACTCCACCAATACACCCTTTATAAATCTTGGTACATCTTGGTACTTCCGGGTGCATGGTGTATCACGAGCAGTGAGACTCTCTTAGTATTTGTTGCTTCAGGGTATCATCATTCGAAACACAAACCCGACCATTAAGCCTCAATAACCTATCGTCACTGACCATAAAATTCAACTGCGAGGTCTGTTCAGCTTGGCTAACCATATCCAATAGCCTTTGATCATTTCGCTGCCCGGCTCTAATATGATCCATAGTATCGGGCTCTATCCGCAGGCTAGCCATAAATCTGACCTCTACTTCCTCAACTCTGATCCTAAGTCTAGCGAACTGTTCCAACAAATCCCATTCTTTAATCATCTTAGCGAGTTTTCAATGTGTTGAGCATGAGACATTGACATGATGGTTTTCCATGTTTACATGCCTATTTTCATCTTTTCAGTATGTGATATATTTATATACATGTGGCATAGTTTTAATTATACCTCATGCTTTGGATATAAATTATTTTTATATCATGACATTATAAACATGTAGATAGTGTAGTTATCTACCTGCTTACATTATTGCCTTATTGAACAAGTTGTGCTCACCATTTCATTTTCCACCCCTATAGAGCATCCAGAGTAGTTTGGAGCGGGTAGAGACTGCATTCCTTGTTATCCGCTGCTTCCCATCATGAATCAAGTATACACATTATACAGTTTTGTATCTAAACATGTAAAAGCACAGTATTGTACATGGATAGAATATTGGGGATGTAAACCTATGTAAATACAGTTATGAATGTTATTAGTTAAAGTCAAAGGATAGTAGATCCTAATATGTAAATGTGATATGGAAATGGATGTTAAGGTAAGTAACATGACAGGAGGGACTAATGTCGACTTATAGCCCAACTGTTAGTAGTGAAACTGTGCACAACGGGTAAGGAAATGAAAAAGTGAAAAATTTGTAGTGATTTTTAGGAAAAAGAGGTTGTGACATAAGCTATGATTTGTAAGTTGCATCCATGCCTATGTTTTATAAGATGCTTGTGTTATGTTAATGAATTATGTTAATGAAATTAAGTATGCTTTGAACTAAGTATGCTTTCAACTTTCCAACTAAAGCTATCTTATATTTATAAAATGAAGTATGCATGTATGTTTTGCCTCCCTCTTTGTATGTACTCTTACTAAGCGTTAAGCACACCCCCTTTCCCTTCATCCACAAATTATCTGTGCTAGGTATGAAAACGCGACTCTTTTGGGGCAGGTTAGGAGAGTGTCGTCCTGCTGCCTGGTTTTATTCTTTTGAAGGTATATACACAGTTATATACCTTGGTTTATATGTCAAACATGTTCATACACAGTTTATGTAATTCTTTTTAGGATGTAACGATAAGTTATAATAGGTATCAAATGTAGTATTAGGGTTGTATTAGATATCGATTATGACCTATAAGTGACGTGTTAATGAAATGAACTAAGAAAAGCTAAATGTATTCTTTTGTTGACAATTAATGGATGAAAGCTTTTATTGTTGAATGATATGTCTTGGTATATGGTATGTATGAAATCTCACATCACACATTATGAATGGGACCAAGATTAAAGGAATTATAAATTGAGTTGAATAATAAAATCAACGAAAGCTATTAGGTGCGACACTGATCGTTGACAAACATAGGTAAGGAAAAGAATAATTTAGTATAATTTTCGCTAAAATGGGACGTTACAGGAAATACAAGGAAACTTAAGGAAATAACAAAGGAAATGTAAAGGAATTTAACAAAATAAAATGGTGGCTACCTAAGACTTTTGAAAGAACATTGAAATAACGTAAAAATAACCTAAGATAAACCAAGTGGCTAACCCCTAGCTTGGTCCGCTTCGTTTTCTATATAAAGTCACTTAAATGAGTGGAATAAAGGACTTTAGGCTAGGTGAATGAGTTGGCACCCCTTGCCACTTGTTTTCACTTGCTTAGCCCTTATCGGAAGAATATTTCCATGTCAATTATCTTCCACATCAGCCTATGGATAACTCACATCTTTTAGTTCCATTCATTTGTCCTTTTATCTACTTATGCATCCATATGGCAAAGGCATGTGATTTCCATGTATTGGCATGCAATGGGTATATGTTTCTTTGTTCTTATCCTCCAAGATTGAATAAGAGAGTGATATATGGAGTGCTAGGTGTCAATGAGAGATGAGGTCTAGTACAAGATGAGTTTTCTTCTTATTTTAGTTTGTAATGCTGAAATTTTGTCTTGTAGTGGATGAAACCTAATTCTTACTTTGTTTTAGCCGAAACTCCACCAACTAATCCAAAATTCTTGGAAAATTTATTTATCTACATTATTAAAGGATATTAATCAAATTAAAGTGGATAATTAACACAATTCACAAGAGGATTAAGCAAAATTAAGGCAATTAAGAACATAAAAAACTTTATTTTCATAGAGTTATGCCATGACTTGAAAGTCGTGATGGATGCTTAATAACTTTACACTTAAGAAATAATCACTTATCCAAATTTACAGGCTAAATTTTTCTTTTCACTTAAAGGTTTGTTTTTGGGATCCGTGTTATTACTAAATCAATTTCACTTATCCTTTCCATTATAATTTGACTTTACTATCTTATTCTTTATTCCAAAAGTGGATTTAATTAAGTTTAAACTAGGTAATAGTCATTTCTAACCGATTCTATTTTCCTGCTAAGGAAACAAAATAAAAATACCCTATTTAAAATAAAAGATTTCCCTACTAATCCACCTGCAAAATAAAAGCATTTTATTTAACCAATCTCAACAGTAGCCGAATCAATTCTACATCTTTCTATCAAATTGTTATATCCTATCCAATCAAAACATTTTATGTTTCATTTCATCTTATTTCAAATTTCACTTCAATCACACCAAAATATAGTTCGAAAACCAGAATCAAAGCCTTTCCTATAACAATCTAGAATGGTCCTAAATTACATCGTAACACATTGTAATTAAACATGTATTGTACAATATTTTTTTTATGCATGTAATCGGATAATTTGGAATCTTTATATACCTTAAAAGTCATGAAATTGGGGCGCAAAGGACATAGGCAAGTACCGAGGCCAGGTATGATCCCCGTTGGCCCATGTATAAGCTCAACAGTCTGAGGTTAGCTTAAATATAGTCTGTAAGGTGTAAGATGGGGGTGAGCAATTTAAAGCTCAATAAGTAGTTTAAGTAAATAAATTCTAGGCTTATGTCGATCTACATGTTCGTGTATGCATGAATAAAAGTAGAGTGTCGTCTATGCATGATAACCTGTCCTATATATCGAATCTGTCTATCTAAACTCACACTTCCAAGTTGAGATTATATGGGGTATTGGTCTGAAGGATACCTTAGGTACCTCATTTTCTCGAGCCTCAACATGATACCGAAAAGGACACAATACTTCAATGTCAAAAGAATGTATAGCACAACGATAGGCATATGCATATATCAAAACTGATTCTGTATACATATAGTTTAAAATTGTCAATTGATTACTTGGTTCAAATCAAATTAACTATGCACTTTGTTCAAAACCAATTTACTATGTATCTTGTTCAAATTAGATAACTAAATCATTTTAGGTGTAAGCCTCAAAATACGAAAATCGATGCTGATAACAAAACAGATTTCTGATGCATTTGGTTTAAAATAGATAATTATATGAAATCTGACAACTAATGAAGTTAGGCCTAAAATACAGAAAACTGATACGAATATAGTTATGCATAATGCCTCAAAATATGAAAAATTAATATTGAAACAATTAGGCAAAAACCATCAAATACGGAAGATGGAAACAAATGCAGTTAGGCGTAAAGCTTTAAATACAGAAAATAGATACAGATACAGTTAGGCATCATGCCTAAAAAATGAAAAATTGTTACTAAAAAAGTTAGGCATCAACAAACCTACGGACCCTAATAGCTTCACTCCTTATAGAGTCTGGATCATACCAGCCCAATGAGGTGAATCATGACTCGTGTATACGGAGCTGGTAGTGATCTAATAGTTTGTTGTAAATACAGGAAGTTATCAGACTTGTGAGTTATGCCTGAGAGACACCACAAGAGGGGAGAGAGCTTGAGAGCTCAGGGGAGGAACAATAGGACCGAGAGGCACAGTAGATCGTCCTCTAATCATAAGCCCCAGGAATAGATAGAGGCTTTCGATCCTCGGGTAGCTCGATTAGAGGAAGATATGCGTACGGTGATGACCATGATGGGTCAGATTATGGCTAGGTTTGAGGGTGTACCTGGTACAGCGGGACAGGCTGCACCGAATCCCCCAGCAACTGCACAACCCGAACCAGAGAATGTTGCACCTGCACAACCCGAACCAGTTAGGCTACAAGAACCCCCTATTCAACCAGTACCTCTTCTAGTAGCCCCACAGTAGTATGATGATGATGATTTGGGTCATGGATATGATTGTGATATGGAGAGGTTGAGGCCTTTTATAGATTTCAAGCCTCTTTATTTTAGCGGGGTAAAGGATCCAGCAGTGGCTGAGGACTGGATAAGTCAGATGGAGAAACTGTTTGATTTTTGTAGATGTTCGGCTACAGAGAGAGTAGCACTTGCGGCCTTTGTATTGAAAGGAGAAACAGAGCACTGGTGGAAGTCCACCAGGCCTATGTTAAGAGCTCAGGGCATGGTAATCACATGAGATATGTTTTTGGGTGCTTTCAGAAAGCAATACATTCCAGATACCGCTCAACGTAAGTTACAGATGAAATTTTTGAATCTGACTCAAGGGAATTGAACTGTCACTACAAGAAAACATACTTTCAGCAACGGAATTTTAGCGAAGAAATTATTTCATCACTAAAAAATAAAATTAACGATGGATTTACGATGGAATTTCGTCGCTATAGGTGATAAATATATCGTTTATTTTTTCCGATGGACTTTGCTACGGAATTTCGTCGCGGAAGCCTGTCGAATTTTTCCTAATTTTTTTATATTTATTTCGTCGCTGAAATGATTCAGTGACAGAATTTCATCGTTGACAGAGTCCGTCGCTGACAGGATTCAGCTACGAAATTTCATCGCTGAAACCTGTCGAATTTTTCTTATTTTTTTTATATTCATTCCGTCGCTGAAATGCGTCAGCGACGAAATTTCGTCGCTGAAGCCATTTTTGAACAGTTCGTCGCTGACAGGCTTCAGCTACGAAATTTCGTCGCTGAAGCCTGTCGAATATTTTTTAATTTTTTTATATTTATTCTGTCGCTGATATTGTCCGTCGCTGACAGGATTCAGCTACAAAATTTCGTCGCTGAATCCTGTCGAATATTTTTTTAATTTTTTTATATTTATTTCATCGCTGAATTATTTCAGCGACGGATTCTGTCGCTGATAGGATTCAGCTACGAAATTTCGTCATTGAATCTTGTCGAATTTTTTTAATTTTTTTATATTTATTCCGTCGCTGAATTTCAGCGACATAATTCTGTCGCTGATATAGTCCGTCGCTGACAGGCTTCAGCTAGGAAATTTCATCGCTGAAGCCTGTCGAATTGTTTTTAATTTTTTTTTTATATTTATTCAGTCGCTGAATCAGTTCAACGACGAAATTCCGTCGCTGATGTAGTCCGTCGCTGACAGCCTTCAGCTATAGAATTTTGTCGCTGAAACCTGTCAAATTTTTCCTAATTTACTTTTATATTTATTTCGTCGCGAACCCTTTAATCAGTGACGAAATTTCGTCGCTTAATCTGTCGCTGAAAAGCCCTGAGCACTTTGAATTTTTCGAGCCCTATTTTCGCTGCTTCAGTCTTCTTTCTTCATTTTCACCCCACTCGCTTTCTCTGTAATCTCAGTCTTCACCCCACTCGCTTTCTTCAGTCTTCCAGACCCAGCGGGCACCAACCTCCGACCAGCTTATCCTAACCGTCACCTCCCTCTTCCCTTTCCCCTTCCATTATTTCTCCCTCCCACCGTTACCCCTTTCCCTCAAAACTACTGCTTCTGCAATCTGCACACCCTCAGGTCCAGCGTCCCCGCATCCAGGCTCCTCTTTTTGACGCTCGCCCAGACCACACCACCAATCTTGTCACATTTTGACAGTGAGCCTCTCCCATGCCTGGTAAGAATTTTTGAAACCTGTTGTATAATTTTTTTATTTCTTTTTTGTTTTTATTTTTTTAATTACTCAATAGAGCTACCCTTAAATTTGTCCTAATCTTCAGTTGTGTCAAATTCTTCAACTAATAGATGCCACTAACAATAGAGGATGAAATCAGTGTTGTCTCCTTCGCCATAGTCAGTCACCACTATGTTCACCCCACTATCGGTACAAAGTTAAGGGTTGTTTGCAGGTAACCTGAGATTTGTGTTGTTAAACAATATAAACTAGCAATATACAATGTCGAATGGTTTAAAAAGAATTGTGGCATACTGTGAAATTTTTGTTCGATCTGAAACAATTTCGACCCTCACTCCTACTTATTGAAAAAAAGAAAAGAAAAAAGAAGCAGCCACTTGTTTATTGATTAGTGCCAAAGTAGTTAAAGATCATAATATTTTAATTTACCATATAGGTATTTGCAGGGCACATGTTTAACACTTCAAATACTTTTAGAAGTGAAGATAATCACGTAGATATATTCTAAAGGTTGAGTGGAAATTCAGTTAAATTTGAGGAAGTTTACGCCGAATGCCTTTGGCCACTTGCTATTACTTTATCTCTTACTTTCAAAGCTGAAATAATGTAATGGTTTTGAAGTTTTACCTGATAGAAACCACCACAGCCAGTTCCATTCTTGTAGAGCCTGGAAACCCCAACCACATTGGCATCAATGACAGTCCTTCCATACTCTCCAAACCAGCAAGCTCCCCCTATAGTCACATAATTGTTAGCTCATACATGACATGATGAACATTGCATATCCCATATTTAAGAGTAGCTGAATGAGTTATTGGGATGGGAAGCTCAGGAATCAGAATATCCCATATTTATAGCAGAAGGCAAGAGGCTGTTGTCGAGCAAATTGCTACACCCTTTTTATTCCACTAATTATTGACCCCCTTAATATCTTTATTTTTTTTTTTTGTACAAAAGAAGCCAAAGTTCAAGAATAAATAAAGAAGAGTAGATATTAAGATTTGAATTTCAAACCATTTAGATATTAACTTTTACAAGTGATTATTGTATTAATAATTTAAGTTAAATACATCTTTGTCAAGATATTTTTATTGGATGCTAACTTTTAACAGTGATTATATAAACTACTTAAATTAAATTTTCGGTTTCTTAAGACTCTTGTTTGAATGTGGATATGTACTCTATTGCCAGATGTACTGCCTAACTTTTGTAAACATTCCATTCACTTCTTGGCATTTCAGGTGAATATATGGGTTTATTCTGAAAGTTTACGCGTTAATGATTACCCTACTATAGAGCTAAATTATTTGTTTATGTTATTGGTTTTCAAGTATATTAAAGAATAAGGCTAGAGAAGTAGAGTTTTTTTTTTTTTTTGGGTATGCTTTTTATGAATAGCTCGTAATAGGAAGTTTCAAGTTTTGAATGGATTGATTCTTGGAGAAATTCTCAGCATAAAGAACTGAGAAAAACAATCTGACAATCTAATAACAACAAAGTAAAGATGAATTTGCAAGAAAAAACTAAGAACTAAATTGAACATAAATCAAGCACTAGAGTATGCTTCTTTTCTCTCCAAGCATTCATCATAAATTCAACAATTTTAAGCCATATGAAATATTAACCATGTAAACATTCAAAACCTGTAGTTGCAATGCGCTGGGATCCTTCTCCTTTCCTCATTAATTATTGAAAACAATTTGCCATTACTGTAAAGTTAAAGTTCTCATGTTCCCCTGTTAAAAGTTATATTATCTTTGAATCCGATTTTAATTTAGTTGATTCATGTAGAAAAGCAGTCTTTCTCATACCTTACTAATGGCTATACCCCCCTTTATCTATTTTTCATGCCTACACACCATACAAAACGACACCCCATTGACCAATAGTGCATGTCATTAATGGAATCTTCTCCAAGAACTATAATTTCCTATTGCTGTGATAATGTGGTTGCTGATGTGAATGGGAAGCATTATTGTTAGTTGTGGATAACTAAGGTTGTTGAGATGATTTAATATGCATGAATTGTATTGATGATTTGGACTACTATATAGTATTATTTGTAGGTTGGGTAGAGACAAATTGCAGTCGTTATGCTGCCGAAATTTCTAAGGAAACTTATGACTTTAAATAAAATCCTCCACATATTCAGTTCCAAGATTTAAATCTATATATATATTAATGTTAGCTAATTTGATTTATTTTGTAATAATTTATTTTTTTGTTTATTTATTTTGTTATTGTAGATGTTAAATTTTATTATATGCACGTTACATACTAACAATGTTTAAATTTTTTTTTTTTACTCCATGTTATATTTCAAATTCAACTGTCATATACGACATACATTAAAGGTAAGTTCAATTTAAATTCCATGTTTATAGTATGTATTACAAAATTATTTCTGTATTTTTTATTTGTATATATTACTTGAAAATTAATAAATAATTAAAGTAAATATGAAAGAAGAATAAATAGGTATATTTTAATGAACAGTTACGTTTTTCTATATTTTCAGATATTGTAAATTGTGTGAAAAATGGATAAGGATAGATCTTGGATGTATTGTCGATTAGATGTAGATGGATTCATTAGAGATGAATTTTTGAATGGAGTTGAAGAGTTTATTAGTTTTGCATTTTTTCATCCGGAGGTAATTAGTGGAAATCGAATTAAATGTCCTTGTAGCAAATGTATGAATAAACAATTCTTGGCAGTAGATAAGGTGCATAAACACCTTTATTACAAAGGTTTTGTTGTTGGGTGTACCACTTGGGATAAACACGGAGAAATTGAAGAAGGACAGTCATCGCAAAATATAAATGAAACAGTTGATCCACTATCTGGGGTGAGACCTGAGGAACAAAATGCATATGTTAGAATGGTTACGGATGCTTTTCATATGGATGATGACATAATTGGTAATTCTGTGAACAGTTCAAGAAGTGAGGAGCAACATCCAAATTCATCTGCTGCGTACTTCTATTCTCTCTTGAATGATGCAGAAGAACCACTATGGCCTGGTTGTTCAATGCACACAACATTATCGGCTGTTTCACAACTTTTGAACTGGAAGTCAGAGTTTAATATAAGTGAAGCATGCTTCAATCATTTGTTGGGGATTATGAAGCCTATGTTACCAGAAGATGATAATTTGCCACAAACCAACTATGAAATGAATAAGAAGCTAGAAAAATTGGGTCTTAGTTATGTTAAAATAGATGCATGCAAGAATAATTGTTTGTTGTTTGATAAAGAATATGCAGAGCAGGAGTATTGTCAAATATGTGGTTATCCTCGATATAAACCTCTCTCAACAGTTGGTGGATGAGGAAAAATGATACCTTATAAGGTTTTACATTATTTGCCATTAATTTCGAGGTTACAAAGGCTTTTTATGTCATCAGTAACTGCTAAGTTTATGACATGGCATGTTGAAAGTCGAAATACTAACGGAGTGCTCAATCATCCTGCTGATGGGGAGGCATGGCAAAAATTCGATCGTATTCACCAATCGTTTGCTGCTGATCCTCAGAATGTAAAACTTGGTTTGTGTGCTGATGGATTTCATCCTTATGGCCCGGTATCGAGATCATACTCTTGTTGGCCAGTAATGCTTGCTGATTACAATTTACCTCAATGGATGTGCATGAAGCAACCATATTTGTTTCTCAATATGATAATTCCGGGAAGGAAAAGTCCATCAAATAACCTTGATGTTTTCGTGAGACCTTTAATTGATGAGATAAAGGTGTTGTGGGAACAGGGTGTTGAGACTTATGATGCTCACAGAAAACAACATTTTATGTTAAAGGTTGCATTGTTATGAACGATTAATGACTTCCCTGCTTATGGAATGTTGTCTGGGTGGAGCACTCATGGTCGATTATCTTGTCCTTATTGCATGGAACGTACAAAGGCTTTAGATTGCAGTATGGACGAAAGCCTTGCTTTTTCGATTGTCATTGTCAATTTTTGCCTCGTAATCATCCTTTCAGGAGGCAACGTGACAAATTTAGTAAAAGGGTAGATCATGATCCTCCGGTGCAGAGATTGTCAGGTGAAGAAGTATTGCGACAATTAGATGCCATTGAAGATTTACCATACGAAAAAAAATGTGGTCCACAAAAACCTCAAGGGTTTGGGGTATCTCATAATTGGGTGAAGAAGAGTATATTATGGGAATTGCCTTATTGGCATACCAATCTTATTCGACACAATTTGGATGTCATGCATATTGAGAAAAATGTTTTTGACAATTTGTTTAACATCCTGATGGATGTTAAGGGTAAAACTAAAGATAATATAAAGGCAAGAATGGATATGGCCTTCATTTGCAAAAGAAAAGAATTAGAATTGGTTAAAAGTGATGGAAAAACATTAAAGCCTAAAGCTTCATTCACTCTAACCAAGAAGAAGTAAAAAAGACTATGTGTTTGGGTTAAAGAGTTAAGGCTTCCTGATAGGTTTGCATCAAATATAGCTCGGTGTGTTAATGTCAATGAATGCAAGTTCTACGAAATGATATCTCATGACTGTCACATTTTTATCCAGTGCTTACTTCCCATAGCTATTCGTGATTTTGTCCCCAATCCAATTTGGGATGCAATCACAAAGCTATCTCATTTTTTCAGAGATGTATGCTTATCGAAAATACGTGTAGATCACATGCAAGTTTTGCAAAGGAACATTGTACAAACCATTTGCAAACTAGAGAAGATCTTTCCCCCTTCTTTTTTTGATTGTATGGAACATCTTCTAATCCACTTGCCTTATGAGGCTATGGTGGGCAGTCCAGTGCAATATCGATAGATGTATCCCTTTGAGAGGTAATCACTTATAGTTAATCATTATTCAATTTTATATTAATATTTATCATCCCAAATATTCTATCTGAAAAAGTTAATAAAATTTAATTGCTTACAATATTCACTTCAGGTTTTTGCATCACTTAAAAAAGAAAATGAAAAATCCAGCCCATCCCGAAGGGTCAATATGTATGGCATACATAAGGGAGGAGATTGGAAACTTTTGTGCCTTGTATTTTAAACCTGAAGTTCAAACAAGATTGACCCGTCCACCACGTAATGATGATAGAGGAGATGTTGATCTGATGGGATGTTTGTCCATTTTTAGACGTCTGGGTGGACCAATTGGGCCGACAAAAAATAATGCTTGATACTTAGAGGAAGATGACTACAATGCTGCGTGTATATACATGTTAATGAATTGTGAGGAAATAGTCCCCTATATTGAGTAAGTTATCTAAATCTAACCCGTCGCTGAATTTAAAATTATATGGCTGATATAGTTGTTCTCTTATTTAGTTTCAAATGTCATTGTAGGACATTTGATGATATGATTAAAAGAGATCATCCGAATATCAGCGATACAGAATTAGAGAAAGCACGTCATGAACATTTTCCAAAATGCCTTAAACAATTTGTAAGTACTATCAAAATAGAACAATCAGTAGTTTGAACTTAATTTTTAAAATTTTAATGATTGGTTTCACAGGGTTTCAGGTATTTGAACATGCCAATCAAACAGATCCACGTATTATTGAGATTTCTCATGGTCCTGGACGTATGATAAGGAGTTATCAAGCACGGAAAACAATGAACAATGGTGTATGTGTCAAAGGCAACTGTTACAATGATTTTGATCGTGATTTTTATGACATACTGACAGATATAATTGAATTAGAGTACTCTGGAATTGGAAATAATGTTGTGTTATTCAAGTGTCATTGGTTTGATACAGAACGAGGTCTTCATGTTGATCCCCATTATGGTCTTGTTGATATCAAGCATAAATCTATACTTGCCAGTAACGAACCTTTTATATTAGCTTAACAGAGCCAACAAGTTTACTTTAGTCCTTATCCTTCTACAAAAAAAGATCTTCGTCATTGGTGGGTCGTATTCAAAACAAAGGCACGAAGTAGATTTAACCTTTGATAAAATAACGGTGGACAGATTTTAGATTTGAATGAAGGAGTTTACCAAGAAGTGAAAGTTTCGAACCCTAGAATAGTTTCATATTCAGACGAACTGGACAACCCTACTGTTCATATTAGTGGCGAATATGAAGAAGTTAATAAATTTATAGAAAAAGAAGAAGAAAAAGAGGAAGAAGAGGAAGAAGATGAGGATGAAGCATGATGAAGCAGTTGGTAGTGATAGAGAAGATTACAGTGATTATAATAATGAATAGTGAGAATTAAACATTTGATTGTAAAATAAAAATTATTGTACTTCATTTACTTATTTTTGAACATAATTTTTGTATATGTCTTGCAGATGAGAAGATTGAAAAAGTTAGCACAGTGATCATCTATCTCCAGGTCTCCTTCACCTGCAATGGAGACTATACCTGGATTGGAGTTTGACTATAATCTTCACTCTGACATTCAGCCTCAATCTCAGCATCCTACTCAGTCTCATGCTCAGGCTCGTGATCGACCTTTAGCTCACCGTCCAAATCAGCCTCGTTCTCGGCCTCTCGCGCAACCAACTCCAGCTTCAAGTCGACCTGATCCAGCTCATGATGATGATGCCATTCCAGCTCCTCCATCAGTGGTAGAACAACAATTACCCGGGCAAAGAATATCTACTGAGGAATATTCAGAGGATGCTACACAAACTGCATGTGGTAGTGAGAGTGGGAGTGGGAGTGGTAGTGGTCGAAAAAGAACAAAAGGCCCAAATCAGAGCCTTGAAACACCGTAAAATCTAGAGCATAGGTTATTTCTGACGCCACTTGGTAATAGGTATATTGCTTCTAATTTTATTTTATTTTCATACAACTATGATATTAAATATGATATAATATTTAAGATATCTTTTTTTTCTTGCAGTTCTTTTGAAGACTCGAAGGGTGTGAGGACTATATCCAATTTAATTAAACAACATTACTCAGAACCATGACCAACATGGAAAAGGGTTCCAAATGAAGTGAAAGCACAGATATGGAATAAATTTCAAGTGTATTACTTTGAAGTAAATAACTTGATAATTTTTTTTAAACGTATCAAAATGATAATTATCATTTGTTTTTCTTTGCAGGAGAAGTTCAGGTGGTCTGCTAACCAAACCAATAATGTCTATACAATTTGGGAGTACTTATGCAAGTCACGTTTTAGAGACCTGCTGCAGTTAGAGAGAAGAAAAGCAATGCAATATTTTAATACGAATAAAATATCTGACTGCAAAGGGTACAACAAGTCAAAGTGGATTTTAGTCCAAATATGGGATCAATTAGTTGAGAATGAATGGGGGACTGGAAGGTGGGAGGAGAAGTCAAAAAAAGGAAAACAGAATCGGTTGATAGAAAAAGAAGGAACGATAACAAAGCATACAAACGGTTCTGTATCTTTTTCGGTCCATTAATATAGGATGTTAAGTCCAAATAATAAAATGTATTTTACTGTTTTATTTATTTTAATGTAATTTTTATTCCTTACAAGAATTTCATATTTTTCTATGAAAAATTGCATATCTTTTAATGTAGACACAACGTCTAGGTCGAACACTAACATATAAAGAATTGTTTGATCGGACGCATAGACGTTTAGGTGGAGATGGTCATTATGTAGACAATAAGTCCAAATTTGTCAGTGTACGTAATGCATTCTATTGGCTTCTAATATGGTTTTCCCGTTATTAAAGTTTACTGTTTATTATCCTTCTTCTAAATACATTGTAGGAAAAGTACTCTACTTCATTGACTCAGAAATACGGCGAGGATATAAGCACTCATCCTCATTTTGATCGAGCTGCATGGTGTGAGGTAATTGGAGGGATGGAGACTACGCGTACACATATGTACGGATTTGGGACTAGGCCACATCGGCTTGATTTACAAATGGGCATAAACATTGCATTTGCCTCTGTTTCCACCCAATCTTCTTGCACATCTCATTCAGCTTATGGTCCTTTTCCTTATCCTACTCCTGGTGTAATTGGTACTCCTGACACAAATTCAGAGGTTCAGCAAGTGAAAGAGGACGTCAAAGTCATTTCAAACAAGATTGATAATCTGGAAGGAAAGTTGTCTAATTTTATGGATCAGAAGATGAACTTTATGGCAAGGAATGCCAATAATGTAGGAGCAACCGGACCTGGACCGTTTGGATCTAGAGGTCAGAGTAATCAGTGAGAGAACCCATTTTTTTTTTAAATTTTATTTGGTTTTCTTATGAATTCTGGATGATATTTGCGAAGATTATCTGATCGGACGGTATATGATGGCGATTTCAATGAATTGTTGATGTTAGTTTTGATATATAGTTGTGATATATATTTTATGTTTGTTTTTATTGATTTCTACATGTCTGTTTCATTATTTTAGGTACTTGAATTTAAGCAATAAAAATATAAAAATATATAGTAAGATTAGCTACGAAAATCCGTCGCTGAAGCCTTTCAGCAACGAAAATTTTATTCAATTTTTAATATATATTACATAAAAAATAGCTACAGAATTTCTGTCACGACCCAAAACTACCCAAAAATCAGAGTTAATTTTTTGCGTTTTGTTATTTTCTTTCATGCTTATCTGTCCTCTGATCGTGACCACACTCCACTAACAAATTGGGCTGTGCGTCAATGCCAGTCCCACCATACATTTACCATATAACTTAATTCTTTTTCAGTCATTTATAAGTGTTTACAATATTTATACATCCCCTAAAGTTACTTACAAACATGTTACCGTGCTATGCTTATTTAGATACAATATGTACAAGTGTATATACCTTAAATGATGGGCAGCAGCGGATATTTGGAATGCAGTACTCAGTCGCCTCAACATCTACTGGAGATTATTTGTGGGAGAAAATGAAAGGGGTGAGCACATCAAACTCAGCAAGGCAATCCTACGAACAAGTAGGTAAACATACTACCTACATGAACGTGATGCCATGCATAAACCACCCTTTCTCCACACATTTTAAAACAGATGATATGAGTTATGATGTTATATAAATCCATTTGCATGGAAAAATTCAACATGCAGTTATTTCAAATCATTTCTTTCTCGTTTAAAATGTCACAACAAGGCCAGGACTCAACCCATCCCTCGGGTGGTCCCGACTCACATAAAACCATAAAAATCGATTTACATTCACACATGGGTTAGAAAAGCATGGAAATAAGCATCATGCACATTTAATTTAAAACCCAGTTTGATCTCATCAAAATCGTCGACATGCGAGATGAGGCAATATCTGTATAACGGTAATAACCAGGACTATGGCCATGTGTCCTCAGGAGTTCCTCTGCTACACGGATCCTAGTGTGCGGGTTCTCACCATGATCGGGAACCGTCCGGGAGGTGGGTCACTCCATCTCGTCGGTCTTATCCGATCCCATACATCCGAAGATGCCGCATCCGAAGATGCCGTATCCGAAGATACCACACGGTACATCGTACTCCATGCTACTTGCACGGTACATCGTACTCCGTGGACCCATATCGCTCTAGGTACTCCAGCCCAAATGGCCTGCTTCCCACAGAGAGATTTTGTTTCTTATATCATATCTCAATACTCATGCCATGTCTCAAAACGCACGTGCGAGCCTATTTAATCGGTGACACACAGTCTACCCGATGCTCCAAGCACGGCTCATCGCATGTCCTCATAAAAATCAGTGCGAGCGATGCTCAGCACTCTTATCAAATCAAGTAAAACTAGTGCGAGCTAAGCTCTAGCACTCTGTATGCAAACCATATGAAAAGCTGGTGCGAGCGAAGCTCCAACACCCTGTCTAAAAAATCATATAAAAATATGGTGCGAGTTAGACTCTAGCACCCTGTCACGAAAATCATATATATATATATATATATATAAATCTGGTGCGAGTTGAACTCCAGCACCAATGCATGTAAAACTCTAGTGCGAGCTCTCGCTCCAGCACTAATGCATGCATCACACAAATCAAAACATCGTGCGAGCTAAGCTTTAGCACGTCACATGTCAATAAAAACACGTAGGCGGCTCTGTTTCCTCAAAACAGTTTTCAAAACAATTATATCGTTGAAAGTATGCAATGCTGTGCATTTTCTTTCAAGGTTAGCTAGCCTACACATGCATGCATTAAAATGTCTCTAGAATGAGCAGAAACCTCTTGTTCTTACTCCTCCCAATTTTTTCTAAATTTGTAAATTTTACCCTTAACAAGGGTATTTTGGTAATTTACCCATTTGGGGCACTAAAATTATTATTTGACCTCTAGACCCTTCAAATAATTTTTAAAGGACTGCAAATGAACTTAAAATTTCGTAAAGTTACCTCTAGCAGTCCGCAGAATTCCCTTACCTTATTTTCCTGTCGAGTCTGACCTTTCCACTGCTCTCTCTTCACGCAGTCCGATCAGCTCCCAATCAAATGTCCGGAACTGCGTATCAATATTCCTCAGGTCATATATTATACAACTTATTTGTACTTCCTATTTTCTGGGCTTAATTTAAATCATTGGGCCCATTTACCTCTATTGGGCCCGATTGCACCTTATTGGGCCTTAATCGGCCTTAAGCCCGTTTTCCACTTAATTTTCACATTATCGAGGCCTATTGGGCTCATTGGGCCCACCAACAATTTATTGGGTCTCGTTCTAACTCTCGAATAGCCCAATTTAGTATTTACGATAATTTATCTAAATTTCCAGAATTTAATTCAATTTATGCGGAAATTAAATTCATATCACGCATAACGAGGTAATTGTCGTAAATAAGGGTTACATACCCTAGATTCCATGCTAGTACATAAATCGAGGCTATCTCAAGCTCTCGTTGGATGCCAATTGTCGAGCTACACAATTTCATAATTTTTCGGGTAAATTTTCAGTCGAAAATTAATTAAATAAAATATTACCAAAATTTAAATCGATCAATTCGACCGCTTATCGACTTACCCGAAGCTCGATTGCATCACTGAAATTTTTTCCAATTTTTCCTCTTTTTCTTTTTCCCTTTTTCTCTTTTTTTCCTCTTTTTCTTGGCTGAACCGGTTCAGTCCGATTCAGACCGGTTCGGATCGCCGGTTCACCCCGGTTCACTCCGGTTCATCGCCTTGCCGGCCGGTTCTCCGTCAACTTCCACCACCAGTGGCTCCGTTGGGTCGTCCGCAGCTCGAATCTGGCCTCAGCTTCGGTCGAGGTCGCCGGAAGGTCGCCGGTCCGGCTCTTCTCCCTCGACCATCGGAACCCATTTCTTTCTCTTCGTTGTCACCGGCGATTCCCGCCGTTTCATCGGCTGCTACTGGTGCAGAAAGAACCGCCGTTGCCTGGGCTTTCAGAATCGAGCCTTAGTTCCGCCCGAATCGCCGTCGTTTGCCGCCGGTGGCCATTTCTTTCCCGCGGCCTTCTCCTCCGTTTTTCGGCGTTCTCCGGCTTCCTTGGCGCGCGTCACCGGTGGCAGACGACTCACCTGGCGTCAGGCTTCCTTCGCCGGCCCTCTCCTGGGGTCTCTGGCCGCCGGTGGTCACGCCGGCCTTCCTCGGTTGCTCGGCTTCGTTTTCCGTTTTCTGCTTCTCTCTCCCCGACAATTCTGATTCCTTTTTTTTTTTCAAATTCACTTTTTTTTATTTTATTATTATTATTTATTTTAATTATTACACTATTCATTAAAATACTCTATAAAAATCTAAAATATCTACAACTTATATTATTTTATTCCAAATTTAATCTATTTAATTTAATTTAATTTATTAATTACATTTTAACCCTTTTTCGGGTATAATTTTTCTGTATTTTTGGGATATTATCTCGAATGACTTTTCGGTATATTTTTCGATTATTTCTGGGATTATTTTTCGAATTAAAAATTCTGATTAATCCCGATTAATTCCAATAAATTGATATCCTGATCAATTTAATCCAAAATAAATTTATTTCACCTTTATTGACCAAGATTCCTCAATCCATTATTTTTAATTAAATTTTTTTCATCGAATTTATTTCGACTTTCGATCTTTTGATCGTTTTGCCCTTGCACGTGTTCGAGAATTTCATTTCAGTCCTTTTTACATATTTAATTTCGTGTTTTAACTAAATTTTGGTCTTACAACTCTCCCCCACTTAAGGAATTTGGTCCTCCAAATTAGAACCAAGTCATATGAGTCCATAGACTACTTCGGGTACATTAATCGTATTATACTTCTCTAATTCTCATGTGACCTTTTTTCGGAGTGTAATACTACCAAAGGACTTTAATTAGGGAGATCGTCTTAAACCTCAATACTTTCTCTTTCCTGTTTAATGCCCGAATCAACTTCTTCAATATACTTATATTTGCATTAAGCTGAACTGTTGGATCTTATATCCTATCACCTGTGCTGGATCTGGATAGTATTTTCGAAGCATCAAAAGATGAGACACATTGTGGGTGCCTGCTTATTCAAGTGGAAATGCCACCTGCAGGTCTTATCTTCCACTTGTCCAATCTCTCAAAAGATTCAATCCAGCGAAACTTAATTTACCTTCTTCCAAAGGTTCGCTATGTCCTTATTCTCTTAGGACAAGAAACATTTCAACCATACTAATTCACCCTCAGTGAATTCCAATACTTTTCTATCTGCTCTGAGGTGTTCTTAATCTCTCATCCTTAACTAAACATCCTCAGAGACTTATTATCCAAAGTCGAAAATAATTCTGTCACCCACTTTTTCTTATCCAAGTCGGGGAAACAACCCCTACAGTCATACTATGCCTCATATCTTGTTATCCCGATACTCAAGTGACAACTGTCGTTATTGGCGACTTCGATTTGTAACAACTGATTGTTCCAGGAGCTTATAAAATCAATGCACACACTCTCATCATATCCTCCAGAACTTGTACAGTCCTCTCTGACTGACCATCTGTCTGAGGACGGAAAGCTGTGCTAATGCTCAATCGGGTTTCCATAGCTTCCTGAAAAATATTCTCAGAGGTGGGAAGTGAAGCGGGGATCCCTATATGATACCATGCTCACTGGAATGCTACTTAATGTTCCACAATCTTCCTTACACATAAATCCTCATATACACTTTGAGTATTTGGGGATTTCATAACCAGAAGGTGGGTAGACTTAGTCACTTTAGCGACTATCATCCAAATAACCTCGTATTTCACCTGGGTTCTTTGTAACCCATCACGACATTCATGGAGACTTGCTCTCATTTTTCGTGCCGTGTCGATATAGGTAGAGGCTGCAATAACCCTGCAGACTTTTAATACTCTACCATATTCTGCTGACATACTAGGCACTTTTCCACAATCTCTACCATATCTCTTTTCACATCTGACCACCAATACCCTTTTCAGAGATTTCATATATTCTTTACTTTCCGTATACACCGTATATCCCGAAGAGTGAGCTTCTGACAATATTACTATTTCATCAATTGTGGTCCTGGGGAGCACTTATACTGTCTCTGAACCTCTCTGTAAATCATCGTCACACTCTGTGAACTCTATCACTGTACCCTTCTGAATCTGACCCAAACTATCCACATCATGCCGATCATCACGCTAAGCCTGTCAAATCGGGGCACTCTCATCCGGTTCTAGTCATCAGGCTAGCTGTCACACAATCACTATCATCATCAGAAGGGATCACATCACTACTGAGGCTCACAACTGCTTTAGCAGCTCACGCTCCCTGACCATCATATGTGGTACCATCCCGAGGCTCTTTATACTCAAGGCATTAGCCATCACATTAGCCTTTCCTGGGTGGTACAATTTTCACAAATCAAAATCCCTCAGAAGCTCTAACCCACTATGTATTCTCATATTCGCCTCTTTCTGTGAAAACAGATACTCGGGACTTTATGACCAGTGCATATCCAAAATTTCTCACCATGTACATAATAGTACCATATCCTCGGTACAAACACTACCGTTGCCAACTTTAAATCATGGTTCAGATAGTTTATTTCATGATCAAGGAGTTGTTTGACTCCATATTTGACTATCTTCCCATTATACATCAATACACAGCTCCTTCATTATTTTGAGGTATCCATACTCACTGAGAACCTCTTGAGCTGTTGGGTATGGTGAAATTAATCACGGTGGTCAGTTCATACTTCACTACACCGAAATTCATGTCACATCTATCATCTTATTTATCATCTAATTCAAAAACCACGTTTTTTTTTGTTAAACGTGTCAACCAAGTAGACCATATTGAGAACTCGCAACAACCCATTTGTAAAAGCCACTTTCAATTATTGCTTACAATTTGCCTTGGACTTTAACTACACCCAACATATCATCAATAAGGATGATGACAAATCGGTCCAGGTAAAATTTAAATACTTCATCATAGTCGAGCTCCACTACTCATTTCAATTGTCCACTTGACTTATTTACGCATAAGCGTATAAGATCCTTCAAAATCGCTTACGTTTTCAGGTACTAACCTGCATCATTTCCTTTTCTTATCTTAACGGCTCTTATTAAATTTTACTATGTTAACCTTTATGATTTGTCGAATTTTAATATTCTTATCGTCTTAGTAAAGGTATTCTAATACTAAAGGTATTTATTACGACGATCGATTTCACGTTATAGGTTATATATACATACTTTTAGACGCTGTCAAGTCTTCAGGCGGGGAGGTATTTTGAAATACCTTTATTAACCTTCAGACTTAACCACATATACTGGTTATGGTTATATCCATCTTTATCCTTGGTTATAATTTATATTCCCTACTTATCACTTAATCCCAATTACTTCGCATATTAAGGGTATTCCTTACCTAGAATATGTCTCTTACTCCAATACATCTTGTATTTAGGATCTATCTTATCTTAAAGATTATCTCCTTTCATATATCCCTCATGACAAAACTCTTTCATTATTCATTCCGTGAGTACAATCCTTTACTCCTTTAATTTCAACTGTTGCACCCTTTTTTATCACTTGTCAACACTTACAGTATACTTTTCAGTGATGTTTTCACTCCTGTTTTAACTTAAAATCTCTATATCCATATTCCGTTAAGTAATCCTCCTTTATTGGGGTACTCATTTATCAGTATTGTGCCCAATGATGTAGGCATTCATGTCTTTTACTCACTTATATACGAATGAAGGCGGTATGAATAAATGTGTGGCATCAGGATCAATGAACATATGTACTTCATTATTCATAACAAGTGTGGTATCTTACACCACATCCATGAAACATCAATAGTGTCCTGGTCCAAGACATCCTCTCGCCTTCGTCTAACAGCCTACTTTCCTTTTTCTTTTCGGCTATGGCCTCCCTTTTCGTTGCAGCTATACCAACGAAGTTTTTCTCTGTCTCCTTACTTTTCAGTGGGGCGATCTCACCCAACTCTGTGCAATCAAAATCAATGGTCCGTCTTACCACACTTAACGACCATTTTCATCAATACAGTGTAGGTATAGACCCTCCTTCCGTGGTATCCACCACACATCCCACACTGCTTACAGTGATCACACTGCTACTCTGCTTCGTAGCAGGTCAGGGTTCTCCAATCACAATGCCCCTCAAGAGTGTCAAAATTGGATGCACTGGGGTCTTACCAATTATCGTACTCCATGACTCGTCAAATTAAATCTTTTACCAATTACCATTTTTCCATTTTAACATCTCTGTCATTTCATGAACTTTTAGACATCTCGACTGTCACTTGTTCATAGTGTCGAGGTAATATCTGCCCAAGAATATAACCGAGTTTCATACTCATAAATCATACTCATCAATAAATCAATTTCTCTGGGTCAGAGTAAGGATTTTATCTATCGTTCCCTTTAAATAGTGTCTGGGATATTCTATCACTGGAATACATCCATAATCATTTCTCATCTTAGCTCTGGATGTTTAACACTTAAGATGGGTCGAGCGGGTTTCCACCAATGCTCCGCTGTGCCCTCGAATCTAATGCATACTCTGAGCAATTTGCTCCCAAAATATTCTCCACACTCCACTCTAATCTCGCGAAGCGTGTCTCAATACTATCCGATCACTCTGTCGGACTCTGTGAGGCATGCTCAACATCAGCCTCCATTTCAATCTCATCCCGATTCTCATAGGTCAACTCAGCACGACTAGCAAACTTAGGTTTACCTCTACGACCTCTGCCTCGTGCACTATCTCATCTAACGCGACTCATATTAGGCATTCCTGTATTCTCAACCATTTCTTAATCAAAACCCATCTTGATATACACTATTGTATCTAACCAAGCACAGTAACACAGGGATGTAATTCTCAGTTATTGACACTGACACACATCAGACCAATTCCGCTCTGATACCACCTTTATATGTCACGACCCAAAACTACCCAAAAATCAGAGTTAATTTTTCGCGTTTTGTTATTTTCTTTCATGCTTATCTGTCCTCTGATCGTGACCACACTCCACTAACAAATTGGGCTGTGCGTCAATGCCAGTCCCACCATACATTTATCATATAACTTAATTCTTTTTCAGTCATTTATAAGTATTTGCAATATTTATACATCCCCTAAAGTTACTTACAAACATGTTACCGTGCTATGCTTATTTAGATACAATATGTACAAGTGTAAATACCTTAAATGATGGGCAGCAGCGGATATCCGGAATGCAGTACTCAGTCGCCTCAACATCTACTGGAGATTATCTGTGGGAGAAAATGAAAGGGGTGAGCACATCTAGCTCAGTAAGGCAATCCTACGAACAAGTAGGTAAACATACTACCTACATGAACGTGGTGCCATGCATAAACCACCCTTTCTCCACACATTTTAAAACAGATGATATGAGTTATGATGTTATGTAAATCCATTCGCATGGAAAAATTCAACATGCAGTTATTTCAAATCATTTCTTTCTCGTTTAAAATGTCACAACAAGGCCAGGACTCAACCCATCCCTCGGGTGGTCCTGACTCACATAAAACCATAAAAATCGATTTACATTCACACATGGGTTAGAAAAGCATGGAAATAAGCATTATGCACATTTAATTTAAAACCCAGTTTGATCTCATCAAAATCGTCGACATGCGATATGAGGCAATATCTGTATAACGGTAATAACCAAGACTATGGCCATGTGTCCTCGGGAGTTCCTTTGCTACACAGACCTAGTGTGCGGGTTCTCACCATGATCGAGAATCGCCCGGGATGTGGGTCACTCCATCTCGTCGGTCTTATCCGATCCCATGCATCCGAAGATGCCGTATCCGAAGATACCACACGGTACATCGTACTCCATGCTACTTGCACGGTACATCGTACTTCGTGGACCCATATCGCTCTAGGTACTCCAACCCAAATGGCCTGCTTCCCACAGAGAGATTTTGTTTCTTATATCATATCTCAATACTCATGCCATGTCTCAAAACGCACGTGCGAGTCTATTTAATCGGTGACACACAATCTACCCGATGCTCCAAGCACGGCTCATCGCATGTCCTCATAAAAATCAGTGCGAGCGATGCTCAGCACTCTTATCAAATCAAGTAAAACTAGTGCGAGCTAAACTCTAGCACTCTGTATGCAAACCATATGAAAAGCTGGTGCGAGCGAAGCTCCAACACCCTGTCTCAAAAATCATATAAAAATATGGTGCGAGTTAGACTCTAGCACCCTGTCACGAAAATTATATATATATATAAAATCCGGTGCGAGTTGAACTCCAGCACCAATGCATGTAAAACTCTAGTGCGAGCTATCGCTCCAGCACTAATGCATGCATCACACAAATCAAAACATCATGCGAGCTAAGCTTTAGCACGTCACATATCAATAAAAACACGTAGGCGGCTCTGTTTCCTCAAAACAGTTTTCAAAACAATTATATCGTTGAAAGTATGCAATGCTGTGCATTTTCTTTCAAGGTTAGCCAGCCTACTCATGCATGCATTAAAATGTCTCCAGAACGAGCAGAAACCTCTTGTTCTTGCTCCTCCCAATTTTTTCTAAATTTGTAAATTTTACCCTTAACAAGGGTATTTTGGTAATTTACCCATTTGGGGCACTAAAATTATTATTTGACCTCTAGACCCTTCAGATAATTTTTAAAGGACTGCAAATGAACTTAAAATTTCGTAAAGTTACCTCTAGCAGTCCGCAGAATTCCCTTACCTTATTTTCCTGTCGAGTCTGACCTTTCCACTGCTCTCTCTTCACGCAGTCCGATCAGCTCCCAATCAAATGTCCGGAACTGCGTATCAATATTTCTCAGGTCATATATTATACAACTTATTTGTACTTCCTATTTTCTGGGCTTAATTTAAATCATTGGGCCCATTTACCTCTATTGGGCCCGATTGCACCTTAATGGGCCTTAATCGGCCTTAAACCCGTTTTTCACTTAATTTTCACATTATCGAGGCCTATTGGGCTCATTGGGCCCACCAACAATTTATTGGGTCTCGTTCTAACTCTCGAATAGCCCAATTTAGTATTTACGACAATTTATCTAAATTTCCAGAATTTAATTCAATTTATGCGAAAATTAAATTCATATCACGCATAACGAGGTAATTATCATAAATAAGGGATACATACCCGAGATTCCATGCTAGTACGTAAATCGAGGCTATCTCGAGCTCTCGTTGGATGCCAATTGTCGAGCTACACAATTTCATAATTTTTCGGGTAAATTTTCAGTCAAAAATTAATTAAATAAAATATTACCAAAATTTAAATCGGTCAATTCGACCGCTTTTCGACTTACCCGAAACTCGATTGTATCACTAAAATTTTTCCCAATTTTTTCTCTTTTTTTCCTCGGTTGCTCGGCTTCGTTTTCCGTTTTCTGCTTCTCTCTCCCCGACAATTTTGATTCCTTTTTTTTTTTCAGATTCACTTTTTTTTTAAATTATTATTATTATTTATTTTAATTATTACACTATTCATTAAAATACTCTATAAAAATCCAAAATATCTAGAACTTATATTATTTTATTCCAAATTTAATCTATTTAATTTAATTTAATTTATTAATTACATTTTAACCCTTTTTCGGGTATAATTTCTCCGTATTTTCGAGATATTGTCCCGAATGACTTTTCGGTATATTTTTCAATTATTTTTGGGATTATTTTTCGAATTAAAAATTCTAATTAATCCCGATTAATTCCAATAAATTGATATCCTGATCAATTTAATCCAAAATAAATTTATTTCACCTTTATTGACCAAGATTCCTCAATCCATTATTTTTAATTAAATTTTTTTCATCGAATTTATTTTGACTTTCGATCTTTTGACTGTTTTGCCCTTGCACGTGTTCGAGAATTTCATTTCAGTCATTTTTACATATTTAATTTCGTGTTTTAACTAAATTTGGGTCTTACAATTTCGTTGCTGAAACCTTTTAGCGACGAAAAAATTAAGGAATATATATAAAATTCAGCTACAAAATTTCGTCGCTGAATACTTTTAGCGACGGATAATTTAATTAATACAAAAATAAATATATAATTTAGCGACGGAGTTCTGTCGCTGAAACATTTCAGCGACAAAAAGTTTTATTTAGTATTAGCGACGGATTTTCGTCGCTGAAATGTTTCAGCGACGGATAATTTTATTTAGTATTAGTGACGAAAATCCATCGCTGAAACATTTCAACGACGGATAATTTATTTACTATTGGCGACGAAAATCCGTCGCTGAAACATTTCAGCGACAGATAATTTAATTTATATAAATATATGTATTAGCGACGAAAATTCGTCGCTGAATTCTTTTAGAGATGAAAATTATTTGCGACGGAATTAACGACGAAATTTTTCTCCCAGCAATACGAAAAACTTTCAGCGACTTCAAATTTACCGACAGAACGTTCCGTCGCTAATTCCGTCACAAATACTCATTTGCAACGGAAAGAAAAAATTAGCGAAGAAAAATCCGTCGCTAAATTCGTCGTTGTTGACCCTTTTTCTTGTAGTGTGTAGTGAGTGGACTGAGGCCTTCGATCAGAGCTAAGTTAGCCCCGTTTGATGTTGCCACATATAGAGAAGCTGTGCGACGGGCCCAATTATGTGAGCAGGATTATGACCTGCATATTTTTTAGTTCAATTGGGGTAAGGACAAGGGTCCGAGGAAATTGAGAGATGGCAAGAGTGCCAGATTTGGTAAACCATCTATGAGTAAGCGTCGGAGAGAGGAAGATGAGTCATAGAAGAAGGCTACTAGACCTTTCATGCATCTGACCCAGACACCAGCCAGAGGTATAGTGATTGGTAGACCCCGACCGACTACTAATCAGTGCCGAGTGTATGGCCGATATCATGGTGGTAGGCCCTGTCACTTTCAGGGTGCACAATGTTTCAGATGTGGTAGACTTGGACATTATGCAAAGTAATGTGCAGAGGCATTTGAGGTCGTCCCATAGAGGGGTAAAGAGCCAGAGAAAGTTCCTACAGTTACACCTCCTGCAAGGAAGAGATCCACGACAGAAGAAAAAAGGAAACAAGTTGTGGGTCAAGGTAGGGTGTATGCAATAGACCAGACATTAGTGGACACATCTTCTGAGGTGATAAAAGGAACAATCTTAATTTTTAACTTGGAAGCTATAACTTTGTTTGATTCTGGTGCTATGCATTCTTTTATATCCCCTGCATGTGCATCGAGATTAACAGGTTTTATAGAACCCACATACTTAAATGGGACTCTGTTAATAAGTACTCCAATGAGGGTTAGTCAATTACCTGAACAAGTGTATAAAGATTGTAAAGTGAGGGTAGGAGATAAGTGTGCAACAACCAACTTGATCTTGTTGAATATGTATGACATTGATATAATCTTGGGAATGGATTGGTTAGCTACCAATCATGCTGTCTTAGACTGTTACTCTAAGTACATTACATTTTCTCTACCTGAAGAATGTGTTGTAAGATTTTAAGAAAAGTAATGAAATCTTGAATTTTATGACAAGTAAAGTATATTGGTATAAAATGACATGAATGTTGTTTTGGAGGTTTTATTATTTATGTGGTGGATTTGGAAAAAACACATCCGGATATGGATGTCATTCCAATGGTTAGAGAATTTCCTGATGTCTTTCCAGACGACCAACTAGGATTGCCATCGGATAGAGAAATGGAATTTGGTATAGACTTGACACTTGAAACAGAGCCAATATCCAAGTCACCATACAGGATGGCTCCAGTTGAGCTATAGGAATTAAGGAAGCAGTTGCAAGATATGCTAGATAAGGGGTTTATAAGACCGAGCGTCTCACAATAGGGAGCCCCGGTATTGTTTGTGAAGAAGAGAGATGGGAGCCTTAGGTTGTGTATTGATTTTCGGATGTTGAACAAGGTTACCATCAAGAATAAGTACCCCTTGCCGCGCATTGATGATTTGTTGGATCAGCTTTAGGGAGCACAGATCTTTTTCATGATAGATCTGAGGTCTGGGTACCATCAACTAAAGATTAGGAAGGAAGATGTGCCCAAGACAGCTTTTGGATATAACCCTACCTAAGATTGACAACTATGGGATTATTGCTAGCTTAAGATTAGAACCGAAGTTGATTGAGAGAATCTGGCAAGCTCAGCAAATTGATCAATGGTGTATTGATGTGATTAGCCAAATTCATAAGGGTAAGGGTACATAATTTGTATTGAGTCCAGATGGAATAATAAGGTTCGGGAACAAAATTTGTGTTCCTAAAGATTTAAAGCTTCGGAAGTTGATTTTACCAGAGGCTCACTCATCGAGATAAACAGTACATCTGAGGAGTAGTAAAATGTATCAAAATCTCTGAAAAGTATATTGGTGGTCTGGAATGAAAAGAGACATAGCTGAGTATGTTGCTAGATGTCTCATATGTCAGCAGATTAAGGTAGAGCATAAAAAACCATGAGGATTATTGCAACCTCTACCAATACCGACATGGAAGTGGGAACATGCTACCATGGATTTTATGATGGGGTTACCGAGAACCCATAAGAACCATGATGCTATATGGGTTATAGTAGATCAGTTAACGAAATTGGGACACCCTTTAACCATGAGATCTACAGATACTTTGAGTGCACTAGCGAACTTGTATATACGGGAAATAGTGAGATTGCATGGAGTCCCAGTGAGTGTTGTTTCTGATAGGGATACCCGCTTCACTTCCCACTTTTGGAGATATTTTCAGGAAGCGATGAGGATCCAATTGAGCTTTAACACCGCTTTTTATC
The DNA here is from genome assembly GCA_033439115.1 of Firmiana major. NCBI lineage: Eukaryota > Viridiplantae > Streptophyta > Magnoliopsida > Malvales > Malvaceae > Firmiana > Firmiana major. Next base: position 9,708,915 of record CM065912.1, read on the forward strand.
CTCAGACAAATGGTCAGTCAGAGAGGACTATACAGACCCTAGAGGATATGCTGAGAGCGTGCGTGCTGAATTTAAAAGCTCATGGGACGATCATTTGCCATTGATTGAATTTGTCTACAATAACAATTATCACTCAAGCACTGGTATGGCCCCTTACAAGGCACTATATGGTCGTAGATACCGATCACCTATTAGTTGGGAAGAAGTTGGTGATAGATAGTTGCTCGCTCCCAATTTGGTTAGACAAGCCTCCGAGGATGTTCAGATAATATGTGAGAGGCTGCGAACAGCTCAAGGTCTACAAAAGAGCTATGCTGACAGGAGACGGAGACCACTTGAGTTTGATGTGGGTGAGTTCGTATTTTTAAGAGTATCTCATTCTAAGGGAATAACGAGGTTCGAAAAGAAAGGAAAATTAAGTCATCGTTACATTGGTCCCTTTGAGATTTTAGATAGAGTCGGAGATAGGGCATATAGGCTAGCCTTACCGCCTGAGCTAGAGGAGGTCTATAATGTCTTCCATGTTTCTATGCTTTGAAAGTGCTAACCGGATCCAACACATGTAATTAGCTATGAACTGTTGGAGCTCAAGGAGGATATGTCGTATGTGGAGAAATCGATCCGGATATTGGACAAAAAAGAGAAGGTGTTGGGGAACAAAACGATTTCATTGGTTAAGGTCCTGTGGCAACATCATACATCAGAGGAAGCCACTTAGGAGTTAGAGGACTTGATGAAGGAGAAATATCCTCAACTTTTTGAGGAATAGACTTGGTTCAACTTGGAGGACCAAATTTTCTAAATAGGGGAGAAATGTAATGCCTGTAATGCTACAAGGATATCTTAAGAGGCTATGATGTATATATGTATATGTATATGAACATTGTTACTAGTGTATGAATAATAAAGGATGTAAGGAATTATGAGATTTAATGAAACATCCATAATTTTAAGTAGTGTGCACAAGTTTTATAACCTATGAACTATATGGAATGGATGCCATTTTTTGTTAATTGTGCACGAATTGTAAATTGAGGTATGAAGCAAATAAGGATGAGTGTACATTGGAAACTTTGCAGAAAAACTACAGAAGAGAGGGTGCAAGGGATGAGGGATCGATCTCCTCTCACAAAATGCCATGAATCAGTTCAATTGAATAAGGCTGATCGATCTTATAGGGAAGGAAGATCGATCTCCTTAAGTCTCTGCCTAGAAGGAATTGATCTTTCACAAGGTACAGATCAATCTCCTTAAGCCTCGGCCAAAAAGAGATTGATCTCCCTTAAGCGACTGATCGATCTCTATGAGGATTTTGCCAGCAAACAGATCGATCTCATCATGGAAGCAGATCGATCTGGTAGCAGTTATGTTTAGTAAAAAGGACTACCAAACCATGCAGAGATCGATCTCCACAAGGGTCAGATCGATCTCATGTCTCTGCATCTATAAAAAGGGCACAAGATTTGGACTGAAAATCAGATTTCCCTCCCACCAAACCAGCACCTGCCATTTTCTCTTAAAGAACCAAGCTTTCTCACTCTAAAAATCACTACATTCCAGCCAGAATCTGAAGAAGCTCAAGAAGGAAAAGTTGTTCCTTGAAGCTAGGAGAACAATATACCCAAAAATCACACATTGGTGTGACCAAAAGAAGGAGTTTTGGCTACCACAAGTTTGGCTAAGAAAAGGGGTAAGCTCTTCAACCTTCAAGCTTTAAATATGGATTTCTAGGCATTAAATGGGTTGAATGGTATGTGAAATACTGCTAAGAATGATGATTGTAGTGATGAGTGAGTAAATATTAAGAGGAATTTATGAAGAGAAAATCTATGGGAAAGTGATGGAAAACTTAAAATGAGATATAATGAATACAAATGGGAAAGGTGAAATGTGATTTAAAGGTTTGAGGAGTATGAATAGAAAAATAAATGACAATGTGGAGGTTTAGAAGATGGAAAGGAAAATAACTTAATGATTTACACGTGTAGATTGGAATACGTGGAACACGATTAACCCAGATCACGAACGGAGCAAACGAGACGAAGGAAATACGAGCGCAATTCAAGGTAAGGAACTGTATGTTAGCAATAGAGATATTCGTACGTATTTTACTGCGATTTTAATAGATATGACGCTAGAATTAGTACGTTTAGCTATGAAACTATGAAATGAAACTATGAAATGATATGAAATCATGAAATGTACTATGATACATATGTATTGTGAAAATGGGATGTGGTAAGGAAATAGCATGATATACATGTTTTCGATGTTTTCTCAACTATGTATTGATTTTGTGGTCGAGAAATGATGATGGATAGGTTGGCTAGTTTTACATGTTTAGCATGGAATGACATGCTATGTGAATATACATGTTTTGAGTTTTTAAAAGAGAAAATAGCCACCTATCAGATTTGAGATGTGATTTTGTGTTGGAGCACTAGCACACACCTGTTTTAATGATATTAACTATGCTGGAGTTTTACTCGCATACATTTACATGTTTTGATAAATCGTGCTGGAGCATGACTTGCACGTGGTTTTACAATGATAATGTGCTGGAGTTTACCTCGCACATGTTTCCATGGTTTTGATATGTCGTGCTAGAGTTCATCTCACACGATGGATTTGAGAAAGGAGCTGGAGCATTGCTCGCACTAGTTTTTATTAAGTTAAGATGATACAGTGCTGGACGATGTTGCTCGCATTGAGAGATACCGCACTGGAGCCTTGCGATGACTGTGTGTCATGCTGATTTGCTCGCCTGGTATATAAGACATGGTTCAGGATGATGAGTCCATCGGAGTTGGGTGGATGGACCGGGTCCACAGTCATATGTAGAACTGTGTAGTTGTCCATTGGTATACTATGTACCATGTTGGGTGCAGGTGAATACGAGTATAACGTAGATGACACATGGCGTACATTGTTTCGTAAGTTGATGAGGAAGATGATGATATTGTTTGAGATGAGCCGGAGGGCAGGACTGATCCATCCCCCCTTCAGGCAAGTGATGCCCTGTGTATACCTGATCAGTGAGGCCTGGGATCACTAACTATAGTCATATGTCGTGGATATTAGTTTGTCGAGAATTCCATGCCTGTCTCAGAGATAAGAGAAATTGAGAAACTCAGAAAAGAAAGAGATTTGATGAAAAGAAATATTTTGAGAAAAGCAAAGAGATATTATGATTTGATAAATCTCTTAATTTGAATTTTTGTTTGTGATAGGATTATTTTATGACATGTTTTAATTGGAAGTATTGCACATCGTTTTACATGAAAATGCCTATGAGAAATAAATGTTTAAATGCATTTTCTAGTAATATTTCCATTTATATTGAAACATGGTTTTGTTTATGCATGCATGGGCTATGTAGATAGTACGATATCTACCTGTTAGCATCCTTTTCCTTACTGAGCTGTGGTGTAAGACCCGTATTTTTTGTTGCAACCTTATGAGTTCATAAGTATGGTGATGTACTTGTAATGTGAAGCATAAGTGATTTAAAGTCCATAAATTCAATATACACACTTGTAATAAGAGTTTGTGATGTACGTACAAGTTTCATTATGTATGAATATGAAGAAATGGACTTTTGTATGGGATGAATGTGATTGGAACTCAAAATGAGTAGTGCAGCAAATGGAATGAAGTTGCATGAATCCTTGTACTTCCATTTAGCTTTGTATTGTATACCTTTGGTTATACAACGAATGCACACAAGTTTTAATGTGTATAAAGTATGAATGGATGCCATTTTCATGTCTTAAAGGTGGTTAAATGAGAAAATGACCATGGCAGCAAATCAAGGAAGTTTGGTATGAGTTACTGCAGAAAACTGCAGCAAAATCTGGAAAATATGAATGCCAGATCGATCTCATAGGATGAGAGATCGATCTGGAAAAGCAAAAAATGCTCTTACTTGAGCAATGGAATAAGACAGATCGATCTCCAATGGAGCCAAATCGATCTGCTAAACATTCTATAAAGAAGGAATCGATCCTTGAATAGGCCAGATCGATCTCCTTAGCTCTCGGGTTGGAGCAGATCGATCTCCCCTGAATGCAGATCGATCTCCTTAAGCTACTGTCTAAAAATAGATCGATCTCAAGCCTCGATAGATCGATCTCATGCATTCAAATTGGCGTGAAAATGAGGGATTTAAGGGATCAGATCGATCTCATGCCTCGACAGATCTATCTCATTAAGCAATTTCTATAAATAGGAGCAGAGAAATCTGTAGATTTTGGGAAAACAATCTCACTCTTCCATTTCAATATAAAAACCTCACTTTCTCACTCCTAAATCCACCCATTTCCAGTAAGATTTGAGGAAAGACCATTAGATGTAAGGTTGTTTCTATCAAAGAGAAGAACAACATACTTTAGAATCAAAGCCTCATTTGTGGTATTGAAGGAGTAAGGTGTATTTTTAGTTGGAGCAAGAAGAAAAACTAGATTTGGTACGTTTTTAAATACTTCAGCCCAAATACATTGTCTATCTATTGATTTTTGAATTGAGTTGGATGTGTATTGATGGTTAAAACTACCTAGGATGTGATGGAACTAGTGTGACCTAGAAACCTAGAATAAATCTAGTGTGAGAAGATGTGGGTTGAATGAGTTGATGAAATATGAACACTATGAGCTTAATATCGATGTAATATCGATTTGGTATGAATCAATAGGCCTAAAAGAATCAATAGACTCGAGTTATGAGTAGAGCAAAAAAACTAGGCCTTATAAATGTTAATGGAGACTATAGGTTAAAACGACTATAGCAAACACAAGAGTTTTGTTATATAGACTAAATCGATGTGATATACGATTTTGTATAGTTCCAGAGAGTTCGTTGGAGACGAATCGAACCACACAAGTAATCAGCTATAAGGAAGTGGAATCACGCGATGCGATTCCAAGTAAGGGAATTCTGTGAGTATATAGAGATAGCTACTCATACTTTGAACTCGTGGATGAATATAGGGCGTTTATGAATTGCATGATTGCTTAGGAAAATGATTGTTGGTGTATATGAATGACTACAACTGATGTGGTGTATGATTTGGTTTTGAAATGGAATTTATAAAAAAGGATTAGTAAGGTTAATAATTGTATAAATCACGTGTTTTGAATGGTTTCACATGACACAATGCTTTGTTTTGAGCAAAATAATGGATAGGTGGCAAGGGTTAAAATGACTTTGTGAAATAGCACATGTGAGGTGCTAATTATGATTTTGATAATTGTTTTGGTTGATTATGAGCCACCTATCTTGTTTGTTTGAATTAAATCGTGTTGGAGCCTCGCTCGCATGGGATTTTGGTATTTTCACTTGTATGAAATTTGCTGGAGCTTAGCTTGCACCTTGATTTAAATTATGATGATGTTTTGTAAACTATACTGGAGCTTCTGCTCGTACATGGATTTTGAGTGGTTTTCCTTATGCATATATCGTACTAGAGCTATTTTCGTACGTGCTTTTCTCATGTTTTTATGTATAAACGCCATACTAGAGCGTTGCTCGTATGAGGTGATTTATCGATGACGCATGAATCGTGCTGGAGCTTAGCTTGCACAGGTTTTCACATTGTGGTATGTATGATGCTGTGGTGAGGGTATTACGGATTAATTCAGGGAACCCAAAAGGGGTGAGCAAGGCCATGAGGGGCTAGGACCTAATATTAATCCATTCAGGGAACCCAAAAGGGGTGAGCAAGGCCATGAGGGGCTAGGACCTGACATAAAAAGGAAATACTCCCACGTGCACTTGAGACTGAGTAGGTTACACGTGGTATGGGGTAGATAAGACTTACGACTGGCACCCCCAACAATGATATGGGTCCGCAGAGTACGTTGTACCGTGTCTGTCACTTGGAGTACGATGTACCGTGTGGTTGAGTTACTAATGAGAAAGTCTGGCGAAGAACTAACCCACCTTCGTTCCAGCATGATACCCCGCACACCGGGATCCATTTGGTCTGGGATGATTTATGACATAGTTGGTCAACATAGTCTATTGTGATATAGTGACCTGTCTCACTTGATATTACATAATACAACATAGTTTTGATACACGAGTGTGATTTTGATTATCCAGGGTAAACCCGAGGCAGGGGTCGAACCTTGTGGGATTTGTGATCTAAGGAAATGATAAATTGAATTATGATTTGAAAAGAGATTTGTGATGAGATGTGATGTGATGTGATTTGAAAAGCATGTTTCTTAAATGAATTTCCCTTTTTTGTGATGAGATTTAATGAGAATGAGCATGAAATGATTTTATATGTTGATTCTTCCATGTTTTATATGCCTAATTTCATGATTTTCAATACATGATATATGTATACTAATATGACATAGTTTTATTTCCTCATGCTCCTATTACAAATGATTTATGCATAATATTATCAGCATGTAGATAGGGTAGCCATCTACCATGCTTGCATTATTACCTTACTGAGCGTGTGGTTGCTCATCCCTCTTTATTTTTCCCCCTCTACAGAGCGTACATAGCAGCCCAGTGAGGACTGAGGCTTTTTATTTTGGACATCCATTGCTTCCATCGCCAAAAGGTATACACATGGATTCTTTTTGTATCTAAACATGTAAAGGCACAGTAGTCATTGGTATTGTGATGTGGGGGATGTAAAAGTTAGAAAACGTGTCATGTATAACTTAACTTGAACTGAATGACACTTCTTTTGATTTAATTGAGAATGAATGTTGAGTGATGTTTATTATTGACTCACAGCCCAACTGTGTAGTGGTGAGTTTGTTCACGACCAGGTAAGGAAAGGAAAATGCAAAAAATTTGTAGCGATTTTCGGTTATAAAAGGATAAAATGCTTCGTGACAGAGATTGCTATCAGAGCTGCGTTGGCCTGATGTGAGTTAGTAATAAAACGTAGGAAAGTTACATCCCCATACTACTGTGCTTTTGTTTAGATATAACTGTGTATACAGTGATAGATTGAGCCTAATAAATGATTATGGATACAGGAAGTTAGACAATATGCCTGTTATGCATCGAGGTAGAGGGGCAAGAGCACGTGCAGGCCGCGGAGGTAGGCCTGATTGCCGTGCTAAACCACAGACTGACCAGGCTCCTCAGAACCCTATGGAGAGACCAGGGGATATTGAGGCATGCTTCGCTAGACTAGAGCGGAGTATTGAGAGCCTAGTGAAGATAGTCACACAGGTATTGGGTGCCGGTGATAAACGAGGTCCCGTGGCATAACCTACTATTACACAGGCAGCTGCAGAGGCAAAGAGACCTCAGACTACTGAGATGGTGACACCCCCAACATAAGATACGGCTTCACTTATCGCACCATAGCAAAGCGATAGCGATTTGGGGTATGATTGCGACTTGAGCAGATTGAGACAGTTTCAGGAATTAAAACCTCCAGTGTTTAGAGGGGTAAAGGCCCCTGTGATTACAGAGGATTAGGTCTATGAGATGGAGAAACTGTACAGATTTTTTTGATGTACCTCAGCAGAGAAAGTAGCCTTTGCCGTGTATATGTTAAAGGGCGAGACAGAGCACTGATGGAGATCCACAGAGTCTATTTTGAGGGCCAGACACTCCGAGATCACCTGGAAGATATTTTTGGAGGCCTTCAAGAGGTAGTACATCCCAGCCACCGTACAGAAGAAATTGTGGATGGAATTTATGAATTTGGTTTAGGGGAACCGTACTGTGGATGAATATGAGTCGAGGTTCATGTCTTTGGAGAGATACAACCCGGATACGATGGGTAGTGAGACTCGAAAGATTCAGAAGTTCGTTGATGGATTGAGATTGGCCATCCGGACTAAACTATCCCTATTTGACATACAGACTTAGAAGGAGGCAGTGCACAAGGCTCAGTTATACGAACAAGATTTTAAGAAGAATGCCTCCGAGCTTGGAAAGATTGGTGTCAGGAGGGATGATACCGTAAGAGATCCGGGATGGATAGAGTTGCCAGAAGAGGAGGCTAGAGATTTTTCGAGAAGAGACTCAAGATTGAGGAGGTGCAGGAGAGAGCTGCTAGACCTCCCGTGTACCCGGCTTTGACTGCACCGAGGGGAATGGTTATTGGAGGACCACGACCTACTACTGATTAGTGTAGGAGATGTGGCAGATACCATGGGACTAGACCATGTCAGATGCCCTACGTTTCATGTTATAGGTGTGGGATCCCGAACATATTTTGAGATTTTATTTTGAGACAAATGAGATTGCCCCACAAAAGGGCAAGAAGCCAGAGAGAGCTCCAGTTGAGACAGTTACTCCGAGGAGGAGGGCCATGACTGAAGAAAAATGGAAACAAGTATTGGGTGTGAGCTGAGGAAGAGTACACGCACTAGACTAGGACACAGCAGATGCATTGACGGATGTGATTAAAGGTACCATCCTAATCTTTGATTTAGAAGCATTGGTATTGTTTGATCCTGGTGCCATGCATTCCTTCATATCGCCTTCCTTTGCATATAAATTGTTGAAGCATGTGAAACCTACATTGTTGGATAAAATGTTGATGATTTTCACACCCATAAATGATAGTCAATTGAATAAGCATGTATGTAGGGATTGTAAATTGAAGATAGAGGGAAAGGCAATGACAGCCGATTTAATTTTATTGAATATGAATAATTTTAATGTAATATTGGGAATGGATTGGTTGGCTGCCAATCATGTTGTTATGGACTGTCATGCCAAAACATTGAGGTTTCCTGAGATAAAAAATCATGTTGTAAGATTTGTGAAATGAAATAAAAGAACCTGATTTACTATAAATGAAAAGAGTGTGATTTTACTTAATCTACTTGAGAGATGAATATATTTGTTTGTGTTGAATATTGGTGTAATGACTTGTGACATTAACGATGGAAATGATGGTGTGAAGGGTTCATTGCATACATGGTTGACATAGATAAGGCACACCCGGAATTGAGAGACATACCAGTGATTACAGAATTTCCTGATGTCTTTTCGGACGATTTACCAGGTCTACCACCTGAAAGGGAAATGGAATTTTGCATAGAGTTAGTGTCTGGTACTGAGCCGATATCTAAACCACCATATAGAATGGTTCCGATTGAGTTGGAAGAGCTAAAGAAACAGCTGCAAGAGTTGCTAGAGAAGGGGTTTATTAGGCCGAGTGTCTCACCTTGGGGAGCATTGGTTCTGTTCGTAAGGAAGAAAAATGGAAGCCTCCAACTGTGTAAAGATTACCGGTTGTTGAATAAGGCCACCATTAAGAACAAGTACCCCCTTCCACGCATAGATGATTTGTTGGATCAGCTCCGAGGAGCCCAAGTGTTTTCTAAGATAGACTTGCGATCAGGGTATCATTAGTTGAGAATACGGAGTGGAGATGTACCCAAGACAGCATTTCGTACTCGATATGGCCACTACGAGTTTCTAGTTATGCCATTCGGATTGACAAATGCCCCCGCAACATTTATGGCATTGATGAATGATGTATTCAAGCCATACTTGAAAAAGTTTGTGATTGTGTTTATCGATGATATATTGGTCTATTCCAAGACCAGGGAAGATCATGAGGAGTACTTGAGAGTAGTTCTGCAAACCCTTCAAGAGAAAGAGTTATATGCCAAACTCAACAAGTGTAACTTTTGGTTAGAGCATATCTCATTTCTGGACCATGTTGTGTCGAAGGATGGGGTATCAGTGGATCCATCCAAGATAGAGGCAGTTGTACAGTAGGAACAGCCCAAGACCGTTACTGAGATCAGGAGTTTTTTGGGATTAGCATGTTATTATCGAAGATTTATAGAGGGTTTCTCCAGACTAGCTGCTCCATTAACACGCCTCACGCGAAAAGACGTTAAGTTCATATAGGATGAGGCATGTGAGAGGAGTTTTGAGAAGCTTAAGCGTCAATTGACTACTGCTCCAGTTCTCACCATTCCTACCAGCTCAAGAGATTTCTCTGTGTATACGGATGCATCACACCAGGGACTGGACTGTGTACTTATGCAGGATGGGAAGGTAGTTGCCTATGGGTCTAAACAGTTGAAAGATCACGAGAGGAACTACCCGACACATGATTTGTAGTTGGCGACCGTAGTGTTTGCTTTGAAAATATGGCGCCACTATCTTTATGGTGAGAAATTTCAGGTTTATACTGATCATAAGAGCCTTAAGTACATATTCTCATTGAAAGAGTTGAATATGAGACAAAAAAGATGGCTCGAACTCCTTAAGGATTATGATTGTGAAATCATGTACCACCCAGGTAAGGTGAATGTAGCTGTCGATGCTTTGAGTAGGAAGAACCTCGGGTTGGTGTCTTATATGATGGTACCGGAACATGAGTTGTTGGAATAATTTACGAACATCGGTCTGGATGTAACCTCACCTAGATCAGAGAGATTGGATATCATGGTTAGTATGAGATTAGAGCCAGAGTTGATTGCTGTATTCGATAGGCTCAGCAGAGCGATCGACTGTGTATTGATTGGTTGAGCTAGGTACAAGCAGGTGTAGGTATCGATTTTGAGCTTAGTACAGATGACTTATTGAGGTTCAGAGGCAGAGTATGTGTTCCCGAGGATCCTGAGATCAGGAGACTGATTTTATCAGAGGCTCACTCATCGAAGTACACGATACATCCGGGGAGTATCAAGATATATCAAAACCTCTTAAAGGTTTATTAGTGGTCTGGAATGAAAATAGACATTGCTAAATATGTCACTAAGTGTCTCGTTTGTCAGCAAGTGAAGGTAGATCATCAGAAGTCTGCAGGGTTATTGCAGCCTCTACCAATACCGACATGGAAGTGGGAGCATGTTACCATGGATTTTGTGATGGGATTTCTGAGGACCCGTAGAGGTCATGATGCCATATGGGTTATTGTGGATCGGTTGACTAATTCAGCCCATTTCTTAGCCATGAAAGCTACCGATACTCTGAGTCAGTTGGCGAACCTATATGTTTAAGAGATAGTACGACTATATGGTGTACCAGTGAGCGTTATTTTTTTATAAGGATGCTCGCTTCCCATTTCTAGGAACATTTTCAGGAAGCGATGGGGACCCACTTGAGTTTTAGCACCGCTTTTCATCCTCAGATAGATGGGCAGTTAGAGAGGACTATACAGACCTTGGAGGATATGTTGAGAGTGTGTGTGCTGGATTTTGGAGGCTCTTGGGATAATCACCTACCATTAGCCGAGTTCGCCTATAATAACAGCTATCATGCAAGTATCGGGATGACACCCTATGAGGCATTGTATGGACGCAGATGTCGATCCCCCGTTGGATGGGAAGAGATTGGTGACAGACAGATTTTCTCTCCAGACTTAATGTAGCAAGCATCTAAGGACGTTCGATTGATATGTGAGAGATTACGGACAGCTCAGAGCCGACAAAAAAGTTATGCTGACAAGAGACGGAGACCATTGGAGTTTGATGTGGGTGAGTCAGTATTTTTGAGAGTTTCACCTTCGAAGGGTATTATGAGATTTGGTAAGAAGGGCAAGCTGAGCCCTAGATATATCGGATCCTTCGAGATATTGGAGAGAGTGGGAGATAAGTCGTATAGGTTGGCATTGCCACCAGACTAGGCAAATGTTCATAATGTCTTCCACGTCTCTATGCTTCGAAAGTATCGTCCGGACCCAGCACATGTGATAAGATATGAGCCGTTGGAGCTTAATGAGAGTATGACATATGTTGAGAAGCCGATTCGGATATTGGACAGAAAGGAAAAAGTGTTGAAGATAAAGATAATTCTCTTGGTGAAAGTTCTTTGGCAACATCACAAGGTGGAAGAGGCCACATGAGAATTGGAGAACTTGATACGGGAGAAATACCCCAACTTTCTGAGGAGTAACTCGGTTCTAATTTGGAGGATCAAATTCTTTGAAGAAGGAGAGGAATGTAAGACCCGTATTTTTTGTTGCAACCTTATGAGTTCATAAGTATGGTGATGTACTTGTAATGTGAAGCGTAAGTGATGTAAAGTCCATAAATTTAATGTACACACTTGTAATAAGAGTTTGTGATGTACGTACTAGTTTCATTATGTATGAATATGAAGAAATGGACTTTTGTATGTGATGAATGTGATTGGAACTCAAAATGAGTAGTGCAGTAAATGGAATGAAGTTGCATGAATCCTTGTACTTCCATTTAGCTTTGTATTGTATACCTTTGGTTATACAACGAATGCACACAAGTTTTAATGTGTATAAAGTATGAATGGATGCCATTTTCATGTCTTAAAGGTGGTTAAATGAGAAAATGACCAGGACAGAAAATCAAGGATGTTTGGTATGAGTTACTGCAGAAAACTGCAGTAAAATCTAGAAAATATGAATACCAGATCGATCTCATAGGATGAGAGATCGATTTGGAAGAGCAAAAATTATTCCTATTTGAGCAATGGAACAAGACAGATCGATCTCCAATGGACCCAGATCGATCTGCTAAACATTCTGTAAAGAAGGAATCGATCCTTGAAAGGGCCAGATCGATCTCCTTAGCTCTTGGGTTAGAGCAGATCGATTTCCCCTGAATGCAGATCGATCTCCTTAAGCTACTGTCTGAAAGCAGATCGATCTCAAGCCTCGACAGATCGATCTCATACATTCAAATTGGCATGAAATGAGGGATTTAAGGGGACCAGATCGATCTCATGCCTCGACAGATCGATCTCATTAAGCAATTTCTATAAATAGGAGCAGAGAAATCTACAGATTTTGGGAAAACAATCTCACTCTTCCATTTCAACCTAAAAACCTCACTTTCTCACTCCTAAATCCACCCGTTTCCAGTAAGATTTGAGGAAAGACCATTAGATACAAGATTGTTCCTATCAAAGAGAAGAACAACACACTTTGGAATCAAAGCCTCATTTGTGGTATTGAAGGAGCAAGGTGTATTTTCAATTGGAGCAAGAAGAGAAACTAGATTTGGTAAGTTTTAAAATACTTCAGCCCAAATAAATTGTCTATTTATTGATTTTGGAGTTGAGTTGGATGTGTATTGATGGTTAAAACTACCTAGGATGTGAGGGAACTAGTGTGACCTAGAAACCTAGAATAAATCTAGTGTGAGAAGATGTGGGTTGAATGAGTTGATGAAATATGAACACTATGAGCTTAATATCGATTAAAGAATCAATAGACTCGAGTTATGAGTAGAGCAATAAAACTAGGCCTTATAAGTGTTAATGGAGACTATAGGTTAAAACGACTATAGCAAACACAAGAGTTATGTTATATGGACTAAATCGATGTGATATACGACTTTGTGCAGTTTCGAAGAGTTCGTTGAAAACGAATCGAACCGCACAAGTAAGTAGCTATAAAGAAGTGGAATCACGTGACACGATTCTAGGTAAGAGAATTTTGTGAGTATATAGAGATAGCTGCTCGTACTTTGAACTCATGGGTGAATATAGGGCGTTTATGAATTGCATGATTGTTTAAGAAAATGATTGTTGGTGTATATGAATGGCTACAAGTGATGTGGTGTATGATTTGGTTTTGAAATGGAATTTATAAAAAGGGATTAGTAAGACTAATAATTGCATAAATCACGTGTTTTGAATGGTTTCACATGACACAATGCTTTTTTTTTAGCAAAATAACGGATAGGCTGGCTAGTGTTTAAATGACCTTGTGAAATAGCACATGTGAGGTGCTAATCATGATTTTGATAATTGTTTTGGTTGATTGTGAGCCGTCTATCATGTTTGTGTGAATTAAATCGTGTTGAAGCCTCGCTCACGCGAGATTTTGGTATTTTCACTTGTATGAAACGTGCTGGAGCTTAGCTCGTACCTTGATTTAAATTATGATGATGTTTTGTAAACCGTACTGGAGCTTCTGCTGGTACGTGGATTTCGAGTGATTTTCCTTATGCATATAACTATACTGGAGCTATGCTCGTACGTGGTTTTCCATGTTTTTATGCATAAACGCCGTGCTAGAGCGTTGCTCGTACGAGGTGATTTATCGATGATGCATGAATCGTGCTGGAGCTTAGCTCGCACAGGTTTTCACACTGTGATATGTATGATGCCGTGGTGAGGGTAATATGGATTAATTCAGGAACCCAAAAGGGACGAGCAAGGTCATGAGGGGCTAGGACCTGATATTAATCCATTCAGGGAACCCAAAAGAGGCGAGCAAGGCCATGAAGGGCTAGGACCTGATACGGTGTTCAGGGAACCCAAAAGGGGCGAGCAAGGCCATGAGGGGCTAGGACTTGACATCAAAAGGAAATACTCCCATGTGAACTTGAGACTGAGTAGGTTACACGTGGTATGTGGAAGATAAGACCTACGGTTGGCACCCCTAACCATGATATGGGTCCGTGGAGTACGTTGTACCATGTATATCACATGGAGTACGCCGTACCGTGTGATTGAGTTACTAATGAGAAAGTTTGGCGAAGAACTAACCTACCTTAGTTCCAGCATGATACCCCGCATACTGGGATCCGTGTGGTCTAGGATGATTTATGACATAGTTGGCCAACATAGTCTATTGTGATATAGTGACTTGTCTCACTTGATATTACATAATACCACATAGTTTTGATACATGAGTGTGATTTTGATTATCCAGGGTAGACTCGAGGGAGTGATCGAACCTTGTGGGATTTGTGATCTAAAGAAATGATAAATTGAATTATGATTTGAAAAGAGATTTGTGATGAGATGTGATGTGATGTGATTTGAAAAGCATGTTTCTTAAATGAATTTCCCTTTTTTGTGATGAGATTTAATGAGAATGAGCATGAGATGATTTTATATGTTGATTCTTCCATGTTTTATATGCCTAATTTCATGATTTTCAATACATGATATATGTATACTCATATGGCATAATTTTATTTCCTCATGCTCTTTTTACAAATGATTTATGCATAACATTATCAGCATGTAGATAGGGTAGCTATCTACCATCCTTGTATTATTGCCTTACTGAGCGTGTGGTTGCTCATCCCTATCTATTTTCCCCCTCTACAGAACGTACATAGCAGCCCAGTGAGGACTAAGGCGTTTTATTTTGAACATCTGCTACTTCCATCGCCAAAAGGTATACACACAGAGATTCTTTGTGTATCTAAACATGTAAAGGCACAGTAGTCATTGGTATTGTGATGTGGGGGATGTAAAAATTAGAAAACGTGTCATGTATAACTTAACTTGAAATGAATTACACTTCTTTTGATTTAATTGAGAATAAATGTTGAGTGATGTTTATTATTGACTCACAGCCCAACTGTGTAGTGATGAGTTTGTTCACGACCGGGTAAGTAAAGGAAAATGCGAAAAATTTATAGTGATTTTCGGTTATAAAAGGATAAAATGGGTCGTGACATGTGGTTTGCTCATCTCATTATTTTTCCCCCTCCAGATACTAAGAAGTAGGACAGTGCGGTGGTCTCCAGATCTCTTTTGTATTGGACAACTCTCACCAGTTGCAAAGGTATAAGAATTATATACACAAAAGCATTTTGCATCTATTATAATGTATTGCACAGTCATGAATCGAAAATGCAAACAATTGTATGGGGATGTTATGCAAAGATATTATATTATACAATTGATTTTGTATATCTACGCTAACACCTAGGAGTGTGAATTAAAATTTTAAATATTTCTGCTGTAAATTTATGGAATTTAGTAATTACATTGATTCACAGCCCAACCGATAGTAATATATGTATGGATAAAGGACACCCGGAAGTGGGGTGTGACACTAGCTTAGGACATCTCTTTTCCTCAAGATTTCAATTGTATTTAACACCTAAAATCAGCCTTAAAACCTCACAAATTATCAAGCAAAGTAACCTTAGAAAAGAAACCTCAAAACTTAGCTTACCTAGGTGCAAGACAGTTTCTGTGCCCAATTCTTTATGCCCAAATTTTGCCCTCCAAACATGCCCAGGAAAATCCCAAAAATATATATGTTTTAGTTCTTTCAAAGGGTGAAAAACGGTTTCAGGAATATTGTTTTGATGTTGAAAAAAAAATTAGGAAGGAACATCTATAGAGGATGCCTTAAGTTGGAGCTTTTCTAACTTAGGTTTTGTTTTCGATTTTGGCTAAGATAAATGGGGAACTTGGGCCCTAAATAATGTTTAAACATAATGTAAATAAATATGAAGTCCATGGTCTGATCTTGATTATATTTTAAATCAAATTCATCCCTTAAATCATGGAACCTTGTTAGATCAGCTATTGGCAGAGTAGGTAAGCTCATGCACTATTGTTGGCAATTTTTTTCTTAGCCTTGCCATCCAGATTTCACCATGATTTCTCAACAAAGTTGTTCCATTTTGAGTCTACTTTAAGCCTAAATTAACCCTATATTTTAATATAAATAATTTCCTTATAATTTAAGTGCATTTCTTGGCCTAGTTCACATGAATACCGCGATTTTGACCCTTCTCTTTGTAAATTTATTTTGGCCACTTTTTTAACCTTATTTAATCACTAAAACTTTATTTCATCTCTTAATTGACTTAGTTACATCACATATTTTTCCTAGTTACATATCAATTTCCTTTGATCATCGTTTGGCCAAGTTAATACGCCCAAGCTCTAAACATGCTCCCAAAATGCATGGTTGTTTTGCAAGCTTTAATTCCAACCCTTAATCTTACTTAATCATACCATTTTTCTTTCTTAATTGCAAGCTTTAATTCCAACCCATAATCTTACTTAATCATATCATTTTTCTTTCTTAATAACTCTTACAACCTTGTAGGCTTAATATACATTAAGATGGAAATTTCATTGATGGCATCAAATTAGCATTTTGCATGCTTAAAGGTAGCTCTCAATTTCCAACCTTGTTAGCTTAAGTACTTAGTTATTCTTATTCTTTTGTTCATAATTCATAAACATTCATTTACAATCTTATAATTTCCTTCTCATAACATACTTCAATAAATACATCAAATCATTTCTTATCCGTACTTAATACATAAAATCATACATAAGAGAATATTCAGGTTACTTCACACATTTCGAACCCTGAGCTGATCTGTATTCCTCAGAGCTACACGTTCAGATCTGAAATCATCTGAATAAAATATCTTATTAATTTCTCAAATTAAATTAGGGAAAGAAATCTGAAATTTAAGTTTCTTACAAGTACTACCTTTTATTGGGTATGTTTTGTAAATTGTTTTATTTAATGATTGGCTTACTTTATTCTGCATATTAACTTCAATATTTTTTTCTTTTGTAGTGAGCACAAAGAGGAACTGAAAAAATGATCAACTAGAAATCTTATGGAAAGGCGCAATGTTGAATTTGTTCGATGGTTTTATAATCATGAATGGCATGTTCCTTAATCCTTATGTTCAATGGTTTTATGGTTTTAATTAGACTCTCTTTTTTTTCCCAAAATTTTGATATCTTGCCAATGTAATAGGTGTCAAAATTACATAGTGAAGGATCCATAAAAATGACTTCCTTAATTTGGCGATTCCTCCTTTCAGAATTGCAAGAAAATACTGTGGATATATTGTGAAAGGTTTTAGGTTCCACACCAGTGATCATGAAAAAAGAAGAAAAACTCAAAATAGTGGAGTTATGGTTCGAGGAGATAATGATTCACCTGACAAATAATATTTTGGTGTTTTAATTGACATATACAAGTTATCCTTTGTTGGAGGAAAATGGGCAGTGGTATTCAAATGTGATTGGTAAGATGTTTTACATGAAGGCATTGGATACAAGATTGAGGCTCCACCTCGTGACTTGTATAATATGTGACTTAAATTTTTAAGAATGCACACAAATTGATTTTCTTAAATATAAATACTAATATATCTTTTTTATTTTGCAGGAAAATAATTAAACTCATGAAAAGTTTTATGAACCGGAAGTTGTTTATTCGAAATTGATCTAGTTTATGATGTAGTTTTTAGTATGGAAATTCAATGACACATATGTTGAGTGATGAAGTTTGGAAGTGAGAATTGGAAGTGAGTGATGATGTTTTTTCTTGTAGCTAAATTTCTGCATTCCATTGTTAGCATGTGCAGTTCACTTTAATGGAGACTTTTTTTCTTTGAAACAAGGATGAATTCTTTATTAATTATCATACTGAAAGTTACAATCTGTGCTTACTGCTTCATAGATAAGTGGACATTCCTCCACCCAGTGCAATATATTTCGATAAAGAAGAGCATGTCTAGCTAGACCCTGAGCTGCTCCATTAGACTATCTCCTCATATGTGATGCTGTAAACACCATGAACTCTCTGCTTAACTCTTTGATGTCCTCTACTAGGTTTTCTATCAATGAAGAATCTTTCCGCTTAGAAGCAAGTAATTTTATTACAACCAGAGAATCGACCTCCAATTTAACTTGACACCTCCAAGGCTTTCCCTCATTTTTTAAATTTCTTAGTATCGGTAATATACCATGAGAAAGCCTCCAACAATACTTATAAATCTATCGAGTCTATCGAGCTCAGGACACAATTTTTTAATACATAAACATATTCATTAAAGTTTCTCAAGGGCAATAAGCTGAAGCCTGGAGAAGAATCAGTGAACGGAGTTGATGTTGAAGATGGTTCTGCTATTAATTCTTGCAATATTGTTTGATTTTTAAAATTAAATCATCCCAGTAGCTTTTACACCTCTAATGCCCCACAACCCCATCACTTGCTAAGAGAACTTTGGTTTTGCCTTTGGTTTTTCTCTAATTCAATTTTTAATAGGTAATGTGGCTATTAAATATTGCACCATGATGCCATCCTAACCGCTGATATTTTCATTAGTTTGATGCTTACGGCATGAATTTAAATTGCGGTTACGGTCACGTTTTCGATTGCGTTGTATTTATTGCGATTTCGAACATAACAGAGATTATTACGGTCATTATGGTCATCGCAATTGTGATTTTTTTTTAATTTCGCATAACTTTTTTAACCGACGATAACGGTAATAACAGTTCTCGATAGCGGTAATAACGGTCGATAACGATAATAATGGCTCTCAATAGCGGTAATAACGGACAATTGCGACCGTTATGAGTGTGAAAAAATTTCACACCCACTATTTAAAGAATGACGATAGCAACTACTGTCGTTACTGCTAAATAGCTGCCGCTACTTCGTTTAGCAGCCTTTATATGATACCCTGGCTTACAGCTTACAAATGTTATTTGGATAGAGAAACAGAGGAATCGTGTTTATGCTTTATCTTTGAAAAAGGTTTGACATAGGGGTGTAATCGAGTCGAGCCGAGCCGATATAGTGAGGTGCTCGAGCTCGAGCTCGACTCGAAACTCGGTACTCGATACTCGGCTCGAGCTCGATCGAGCTTTATTTTTTAAGCTCGAGCTCGACTCGAGATCGAATTCGAGCTACTCGATTAGGCTCGATTAGGCTCGATTATATAAGTTCGATATGTTGCTCGAACTCGATTAGGATCGATTAGGCTCGATTAAGCTCGATTAGGCTCGAATCATTATATAAATATTATTATATTTTTAAAATATATAAAAACTCGATGCTCGATTAGACTCGCGAGCTACTCGAGCCAGGTATCTAAGTGTTCGAATTCGACTCGCTCAATAGCTCGAGTAGCTCGAGCTCGAGCTCGACTCGACTAAAATCGAGCCGAATTCGAGTTTTGCTCGAATCGAGCCCGAGTAACTTGCGAGCACTACTGTATCGTTTACACACCTAGTTTAACGTTTGGGTAATGTTAAAATAATGAAGCTTTTAAATGCGAAGGCTAATTTTTCCCAGCAAAATATAGGTAATGTTGCTATTAGATACTTTTGCCGATGGATATACCATCACAGTTTTACTCTGGCAATGGCCCTAGTTAGTCTCACTTGGGATTGTGCTCAAAAGCAAGTCACTATTTTACCATTATGCACTCATTATAATTTTTGTTTCATTGTTAACAAACTGTTAAATCATCTGTAGGGAGACGTAGAACTTTTCCTTCAATGAGTTATGATGCAAGGATTGCTCTGCTTCTTCAGAGTAAGGTTCAATGCCAGAGACAGATACTTTAAACTCCAGTGTTATCCTCTTTCTGCATTAATAATAATAATAATAAACTGTTACCCTATAAATGTACTGCAAACTATTGCATAATAAATATATTTTTAATTTATTAATGTTAATTTTCTTTTGTTGAATTGTCTTTTTTAGTGTTGAAATTTTATTGACTTTTAAATCTCATTAACTGTAAATATTTAAATTATCATTTTTTAATGATAAAAATATTGTAGTAAAAATTGTTTGCAATAATAATATTTTTACATTATAAAACAAACTTGAAATGATAAAAATTTGATTTTGTAAAATAAAATAATTAAAAATAACAGAAAATAATCATTGCAAAACAATTTAATAACCACAAAAAGTGGTTCTGTAATTTTTTTTAATCAAAGATTTTAGTCATTGTGAATAAAAATAAAAACGAAAAAATTTTGGTTGTGTAATAATTTTTGGCAATTTGTGTAGTTGTTGTGTAAATGAATTAGAAACGATAGAATTATTGTTTCGTAACTTTCTAGCAAAAGCTATATTTGTTGTGAAAAAATTAGAGAAAAAAAAATTATTGTTTGTATTGTTGTTAAAAAAAATAGAATCCATAAAATTATTGTTTCGTAAGTTTTTTAGCAACAATTATAGTTGTAGAGAATAAAATTAAAAACAATAAAATTGTTGTTTTGTATTTATTTGAAGCAACGACATGTAGTCGTTGCAAAAATAATTATTGCAACAATCAAGATTTTGTTACCAAATAAGATTTGCAACCAAATAATTGCGTTGCTAACAAAATATAGACAAAATATTAAGTCGTTGCTAAAACAAAATTTTAATTGGTAATGAGAAAATTCATTGCAATGATATCTTTTCGCAACCATTTTTATTCCATGATAGTCGTTGTGTGTAACATTCAGCTTTTCCTTTTTTCTTTTCTTAATAAAATAATGATAAAAAAAAATTGATGAAGATGATGAACAGAAGGGTAGGTGAACGGCAATGAAAAAAAAAAAAAAAAAAAAGAAGAAAGAAAGAAGAGGGGTAGCGTGTGGCAGTGAATTGAAAAGAAAATGATATGGTGTTAGGTGAAGAAGGAAGTGGATCTGGCAGAGGCTGAAAAAAAATATCAAACCAGTTTTTTCCTAATCTTCTGTATATAAACAGAAAGCATGAAACGGGGCTGGGAGAGAACAAGCGAGAGAGAGTGAAACCAGAAGGAGATTGAATCGGGAGCAAGAGAGCAGGGAGAGTAGCCGACTGCAGCAAAGTTAGAGGAGGACTGGTGCTGGCAGTGATGATGACTGATTGAACCAAAGGAAGAGCGAACCGATAGGAAGTAGAAACAACTGGAAACAAAGAACGAAACCTTGGAACCGAGGAGAAGTGAAACTACAGCAGAAGGGCGTCTTGCCACACTGCAACTGGCGTGACTGTGATGCGGAGAGGTAACAAAGAAATAAATAGATAAATGAAATAACTTGGCAGTGATAGCAATTTTCTGTTCTGAAAATTATCAAGCTTATTTGATGATTTATATGATACAAAATTTTAGGTAGATGAAATTGGGAACCGTTTAGAAGAATCGAGAGAAGTAAGCTAGCTTTCGTTGTTGGTGTCAAGTACAAGTAAGTAAATATACAGTCTACAAATTTAATTAACTATTTTGTTCTGAAATATTTGCAGCGATATGAGATTTTGTTTGATATTTGAAAATTCTGTTTAAATATATATAAGTAAATAAATAATATAATAAGTTTTTCGTTGTGATATTTAAAAATATATATTTAGTTCATTTGTACAAAAACTCCGCATTTAGATTTAAACCTCATGCCAAATAAGTTCGATTTGAGAAAAGTATATTAAAATTTTGTTTTAAAAACCGTGGGAGCCATCTCTAGAATCCCTGATGGGAACTAAGTGCTACACGTGTATTTGTTGTAAGACTAAATCATTTTGGTACACCTACTGTAAGGGTTCCCCTGAAAAGAAATCGGGAACAGTTTGGCCTATCCTGAGGCGATAGGTGCCAGTGTCGTCTGGCCCACGAGACTGGCTCAGGTCTATGATCATAGATAGCGCCCTAGAAAATAGGGAGTCCGTTGCACTGATAGCTACAGTGCCTTTTGATAAGGTTGTACCTAATGCATTTACGCTTCAGCATCCGTATACAACTTTTGTATATGTATCTAATTTCGGCGTTCGTATTTGATTTTGCGATATATGTATGTATAATTGATATCTATTTGAAATTTGATTTCTGTATCCGAAAATTTGAAATTTGCACTCGAATTCTATGTTGGATTTTAGTTTTGTGATATGATTATTTTTTTAAATGAAATTACTTTTTCGATGACATTGTTTTACTTAGCCCATGTTTTATAAAAGCTGTATGTTTGTCGGTTTGGATTTGATTTTGAATGTAAGGCATGAGGGTCTGTATGAAACTAATTTTTGTTTTCAGTAGCTGCATATTTGCTTACTGGGTTTTCCATAAAACTCACCCCCTCCTTCCTCCCCCAGATTAAGGCAGTACGAGATTCAGCGGATTTTGTCATACTTTTGAGACAACCGAGCTTCCACCGAGGTATATTTTGTACGGTGGATATATATATTTATATGTTGACACAGTATGTAAGCTTCATGGTGTACACTCATGAGAGGGTTGGGATGTAGACATGTCGTTGACCGTAATTTTGTTGAAGTTGATATTTATCAAGTTTTTATGATCATTACTGCGTCTGATGAAATTTATTATAATGTGAATGAAATATGAAAGTTTTCGAACTTGTGGAATTTTAGGTATAAATAATTGAAAATCACTTTTAGTTTAGTGGGGACCTATAAAGAGTCGAGAGGAATAATCGACGCGTAGGTAGTCTACCACAAACACATACAAACGATAGGAAAAGTGAAAGCGTGAAATTGGCTCAAAATTTCTGGCTTCCGAATTTGAATCAGTAAGTTTGGGGTGTGACATTGTGCATAATTTTAGCAACAAAAAAATACGACGACCTTGCAGTCATTACTAAAAGGTTTTAGCGACTATAAATTTTGTATTTTACAATGACTTTAAGCTTTGCGAAACACCTATTTTCTAGTAGTTTTGAAAGCAATGGCCATCCACCCCAATATAATTATCCATATCTGAGTTGTTTGTTATTATTATATTTTTCTTATTCTTAATTATGAATTAAGAATCACCTGATGCCCGATCTATCCATTTTGTTTTTCTTTTTTCTCTCCCTTCCTCCGCTACCCTATTTGGGTGCAATAGAGTGCAAATTCGCCTAGATTGTCTAGCTTTCAATTGTGGAAATCTGGGCACAATTCGCTTTTCTTTTACTAATTGGCTTCCATCATTCTTCTTCTCTAACGGCTGCACCATAGTGTTTTGTTGTTTTTGGATTATTGATTTAGAATTTAGGGATGATGGTGTTGGGGGATTGCTGTGCTTTCTGTTTTGTGGTGTTGGGGGGATTGTGCTTGATGTTGCTGGAGTCGAAGGCGAAGGCTGTCGAATAGTGGCCTCGTGAGACCCACCTTCTGGTAGGTCTCTCGAGCATATTGCCTTGCGCGAGAGAGAGTCACATAATCGTTTTTATTACTTTTTTATTGTTAATTTTAAATTTTGTTTACTTTCTTCCATTAATTTTTATAATTTGTACATTTATTTTTTTATTTTTCATCAGCAATTTTCAATTTTTTAATTTTGTTCATTAATTTTTTATAATTTGTATTTATAATTTTTTATTCTTTTACATGCCTAATGCTTGTCTTGCGCTGGGACAAGCTCTCTGCGTAAGGCAATTTGCGCAGGAAGCACATCTCAGCGCACGCCAATTTGTGCTGGGAAGTGCTTCTCGCGCAAGTGGGTTTTTACAGGATCATGCTCCCTACGCAAATTCGCTTGCGTAGGTGACAAGAGGTTTGAAAAAAAATTCAGTCCTTTTTTTTAAGTTTATCTCTTCTTCAGTTTTATGTTTTCATATCCTTCCATATTATCATAATAACTACTTTCATTCAAAATTTTCACATTTTTTTTTTGTTTGAGAGAAGAAAAAACAGTAAAAAAATAAGGTTTAAAGGAGAGGAAGAGTAGAAGAACGTGAATTTGCATTAAAAGAAAAAAAAAGATTAGTTGATATGCTTGAAATTTTAATTAAGATAAAATTATCTTTTAATATAAGGAATTTTTTGTCTTAATAAATATTGAAGTATAAAGAGTACATTATGAAGTGCAAATAGAAATATGAAAAAAAAAAGGTCAACTATGTCTACTTAATATAAATACAAAAAATGGTATTGACATTAATTTGCCAGTTGCCACGTCTCATTTAAGTCAATTTGCCCCGTCTCTTACTGTATTTCCAACGTGAATCAGTCATCTTTGATAATTTTATGATTTGAAAGCATGGCCGTCCTTCCCAAAAAAATCATCTATCTCTGGGTTGTTTGTTATTATTATATTTTTTTCTTAATTATTAATTAAGAATCACCAGATGGCTGATCTATCTATTTTGTTTCTTTTTCTTCTCTCCCTTCCTCTGCTACCCCACTTGGGTGCTTCAGAGAACAAATTCCGCCCAGATTGCCCAGCTTTCAATTGTGGAAATCTGGGCACGATTCGCTTCCCTTTTACTAAAACCGAACGGCCTGAGTGTGGGTTGTGCCTAGTCGGTGGCTGCAACGAAACAGTTCCAAAGATCCAACTAGAGAACGGAGAGAGATGGTACCAAGTCAAACATATCAACCAAGCCAACAGTACCGTTACTGTTTACGATGAAGAACTAGGAAAGCAGCTAAAATCCAGGGATTGTGAATCCTTAAGCAATTGGAATCTGCCCAACCTTCC
This sequence comes from Firmiana major, assembly GCA_033439115.1. NCBI lineage: Eukaryota > Viridiplantae > Streptophyta > Magnoliopsida > Malvales > Malvaceae > Firmiana > Firmiana major. Next base: position 9,733,769 of record CM065912.1, read on the forward strand.
ATTTATCTCTTTTCATTTCTTTCCCAACCTGACTTTGCTGAAATGCAACGCCACTGTTGTCACTCGCTTTTCAGGAGAAATCAATCGGACACACTGCAATGACTACAATTTCTACTATCCAGTTCCACCGGCACTTGAACCATTTTGGAGTAGGCTTCCGTATTGTTCAATTTCTCAACTACCAGTTACCACTATCTCGGGGCAAAATGACAACAACCTATTTAAACTATTAACGGCAGAATTTTCGGTTGAATTGCGGGTGGAGAAAGATTGTGGCGATTGTCACTACGAGGGAGGCCAATGTCTGGTCAACAGCAACCAACAGTTTTACTGTGGCAAAGGTACCTATGGAAATCATTCTACTCTTTTATCTTCTGCGAAGTTGCTCCGATTGTCTTGCAGTTAAAATTTTTCCACGTGAACTGAGTCGAGTTCTTTGTAATTACAATTGCAGAGAAGAACAGTAACTTAGGATTGAAGCTGGGCCTTGGTAATATATCTCTTCAATATCTCAAATTCTCTGCTACTAATGTTTTTTTTTTTTTCAAGTTAAATATTATATGATTTTATACATAGGATATGGTATTTCCTTCTGTCAGTCAAAATTAACTAGTAATTCTTTTTTTCTTTTTTTTTTTTGCGTAGGAATTGGAAGCTTGGTCGTGCTGATATTGATAATCTTCTTCATATATTTTGGAAAACTTCTAGTTAAGCATAATGAACAATTCTCACACAAACAGTTAAAAAGATCTTACCTGTAATTACAAGTTACAACTCTATAATTGTCATAATAAATTTGTTGTATACAAATGCCTAGACTTTTCTTTTTAGTTTCTCATTTTTTCCTTTCTTCCTTTTCCTTTTCTTTACCCGAATTGATACGCAAGAGATTGACCATAATTCTATTGACTAAATTAAATATTAAAAAAGTACGACTTGCTTTCTCAATTTTTTTAGATAAATTTTTATAATTTTATTGTATTTCAAATAAATTTTTTATTTTAAATTTGTAGTTAAATTAAATAAATCACTTCTCCAATGGAAAGATATCTGTCGCATTCAATGTCAGCTAGCATTTTTTTTATGTACTTGAAAGATGACGTGGACAAAATTTACGTTGTCTAAAATAATGTGGCATGATAGCATGCTAACAAGGCAATAATAATAATAATAATAATAATAATAATAATAATAATAATAATAATAATAATAATTAACTAACTAAACCACGTAAACTAATTTCTAACTAACTAAATCTAATAACTTTGTATATAAAAATGTCAGTATCAAAGAGAATATATATATATATATATATATATATATATATATATATATATATATGAAAGATGAAGAGAGTAATACAAATATTTCATCTTCTTGTGCCCAGTGGCGTAATTTGGAATTCGTGTTAGTAGGATCAAATTACAATATAACCATTTCAAATTATTTTTTTTAAATTAATAACTTTTTAAATTACTAAGAAATTATGATCTCAATCTGGGCTATTATAAAAGTTTAATAAAAACCGATATTGTTATAATAATTTGAAAAAAAATACAAAATATATTATATAACATTCAAAAATTAAAAAAAAATTACGTTATTTTTAGAGGCGTTTAATTGTATTCTAATATTTTGCTGCTTAACACATATTAAGAAAACCAAAAATAGAAAAAAAATATTTCACAACATAATACAATTTTTTAAAAAGATGCATTTTTTGCAATTTATCCATAATGAAAATTTATATCAATGGTTACATTAGCAGTATTACATAAAATCTTTTTTTTTTTTTTTCTCTCACACCAATGAAAATGTTATAAAATAATGAAAGAATAGATAATACAATATCTTTTTTTTTTTTGTTTCTTTTATAGCAAGATTATATCTATACTATCAAATAACTAATTATGTATAGAGCCAGCAAAAGTTGGCCCGAACTCAAAAATCCGTTAGAATTCACTTGAAACCGAACCCAAACCAACTCGAATTGACAAAAAAGTCAAAGGTTTGAATCTAAAAAAAACATGGCTTGAAAAAATTTGAACTCGAAAAAATCAAACCCAAAAAAATGAACCCAACACAATCCAAACCCGACATAACCCAAGCCTGGTATGATCCGAACCCGAAACAACTTGATTCGAAACGCATAAAAAATTGAATTTAAAACACGAAAAAATTCGAATTATAATTTTATAATTATTTTATTAAGAAAATAAGAAAATAAATAATAATACACTTTTAAATTAAAATTTATAAAATTTTGAAAATAATTATTATTTATTACACTATTATATCAATAATGTATTATCAACAAAATAAGTATTAAATATTTGAATTCAATTATTAAAAAAAATTATTTTAAAACACGATATATATATATATATATATATATGAATATCAAATAATTTTTAATATCATACTTATTGTATTTATAATAATAAATAATAAATATATTATTAAATATAACATTTGATTTTATTATAAAAACAATTATTATACTATTTTATTATATTTATTTCATATTAAAATTTTAATTTTAATACAATAACAAATCAAATATATATAAATCATTATATATATGTAATATTTGTTTGAATTTGATAATTTGTGCAAACAATTAAGAACTTTATTAACAAAATTAAACTTAAATTAAATTTTCTTAGAGTTTTAAATATATATAATGTAAAACCCCGAGTTTCTACTATGCGAACTTGATACAATATTGAATAAGTTGATTTTTCAACGTATAGATGTTATAATAGTGGATATATTTGTAAGAGTCATAGATGTTTATGCAATTAATGTCTTTTAATGATTAAGGTTGGGATGAGTTATGTTGATTGAATTTATGCATGAATGTGGCATTAAATGTAAGTTAAGGGTTAGAATCTTATGAAATCTTGTTGATTATGCTATTGATGGTTTAAACATGTTTATGGTTGTATTCAGGAATGATTTTGAGTTGTTGGGCGATTGGTTCAAGTTTAAGAGATTAAGTTGGGTGTTTTTGGAGTTTGAACATCAAAATAATGATATTCCAAGTTAAAAGATCAGTCCCCTACGGGAAAAGGACCGATTCCTAGTTTGTAAAAGCTAAAAATGAATAGTAAATAAGCAGAGGACTGATCCCTTAAGCTTAAGGACTGATCCCCTCGAAATAGAATGTACAAAGGAACAGTACTGGCACAGAGGGACCAATTCCCTCCATAAGGGGATCGACACCCCCGACACAGAATGTTTCCTGAGAGCAATTTTTAAAGGAGATGACTGATCCCCTAATGTCTTGAAGCTTTAAAAAGTGTTCTAAAACATGAGAAACTTAGGAAAAAAAAAAAGGAAAGCCGAGTGGGAGAAAGGAAAAAGAGAAAAGAGAAAGAAAAAGTAAAAAGAAAGAGAGAAAACCAAAGAATTCTACCATTTCCATTGCCACCTTCATTTCTCCAAGAAGCCTATATTTTAGAGTGAGATTAAAGCAAGAGAAAGGAAAAAAAATGAAGAAGAAAAGTTTAGTTTTGGCTCCGAAAAAAGAGAAAACAAGGTTAGAAGCTTTAATATTGGATTTGTTTTAGTGGGTATGGTGTATTTATGAGTATTGATTATTGTATTAATTGATATCTATGGTTTGAAGGTGGTTAATTGGTGTAGAAGCTAAGAGAGAGACAAATCTAGGGTTTCTCTCTCTATAAGGTTTGGTTTTCTAAAATTCTAGAATTAATATATATTGTGATTAGTGGTTTAATGTATTCATTTAGGGTTTGAAGTTGATGAAATTTAGGGTTTATGTATAAGTGGTTAAAGTGATGAATTCGATGGATGTTATGATGTTAGGATGAATGCAAGATATGTATGGTATGGTTTGAGATAATGAATGATTTGGATTAACCTATAAGAGCATGTAAGCTAAAGATTTCTAAGTTTAGGCTTAAGAGGAATTAAGAGGAAATGTTAAGTGAGGAAAGATTTGCTGTCATGGAAATTTAAAAGAATTAAAAGATTAAGAATCGAAGTTGTATGGTTTAACTTTTGCGGCAAAGAGGTCTTTTGGAAGAGTTGGGCAATATAGATGCATTGCCTAACTTAAACTTGATGCCAAGAACCAAAGATAAGTGTTGTGATCACCTCGAGATAAGGGATTATGTGCAGAGTCATGACGTTAATTTGTTTTCAATGCATGCATGCAAGTTTATATGTTTTGGAATATCGTTATGACTTAAAATTTCATGAAAAGTCTTATTTTGCATCAAAAGATTGATCCCATGAGGCAGGGCATCGATCCATCATTTAAGTCTTTTAAGAAATATGCATTCGGGTGTTAAGGGACAGATCTCCTTAGAGGTAGGATCGATTCCCTTCCCCTGTTTTATGCCAAAAGGTACATTTTAATGCAAATTGACCCATTTTTGTTTGAAGTCAATAAATGCATGATTTATGATAAATGGTTTGATGATTTAAGTATGAAGATCCCCCCTAAAATGCACTAAAGAACTTCATTTTGAAAAAATGCATAATAAACTTGTCTTAGGTATTTAAAACAAAATTAATGCACTCTAAAAATGTGTTTTGCACGTTTTGATGTGAGGTCACTGTGTTTAAGCTATAAAAGAGGATTCCATGGGATTTTCGTCCTACCTACTTATGTATTACGCTTTGGAAGTTAAGGTTATGTTTCTTATGTTATGAAATCATACCACCTGTCACGACCCATTTTTACTAAAAGTCGCTACAAATTTTTCGCGTTTTCTTTTCCTTTCCCTATCGTGAACATTCTCACCACTAAACAGTTGTGTTATGAGTCAGTATTAATCACCCTTTACCATTTACCATGATATCTATCTTTTAATTTATATAAATGCAAACACTTATACTTTATAATTGAGACTCTATACTTGTACGTGTTTACAAATATTTACATCCCCATATTACATTCCAAATTGATTACTGTGCTATTACATGTTTAGATATAAAATCATACCAAATGTATATACCTTTCAATGATGGAAAGCAGCGGATACCAAGAATGTAAGTCCTCAGCCGCTCACTAATTACTGCAAGTGCTCTGAAAAGTGGGGAAAATAAGGGGAATGAGCAAACCACGCGCTCAGTAAGGCAATCATGCAAGCAAGTAGATAACCACACTATCTAAATGCTCATGATGCCATGCATAAAATCATTCTCTTTCGAAATCATGCTTAAATATGAATTTCATGCATACTTTTATGCCAGGTAAAATAATTCGTATAAAACAATTTATTTCATGAAATGGCAGATAAAGCATGGAATTATACTTCATGCTGTTTAAATAATGCACATTATGTCAAAACATGACATTTATTTCAAATTGGCAATTCATTGCGTGAAATGGCAGATAAAGCATGGAATTATGCGTCATGCTATTTAAATAATGCACATTAAATCAAAACATGCCATTTATTTCAAATCCACATCCACCCCAAAATCATCAGGACTTAGTCCCACAATATATAATCATGAAATCACAAGATCAAGAAATAGTTATATGTGATTTCGCAAAGCAATTAATATGCGATTTCGCAAGTAAGTGACATGCAATTTCATAAAGTAAGTGACATGTAAGACTAGGCAAGAATAAAGGTAATAACTCTAGGAGTATGGCCATATCCGGTGATCCCAAGCTACACTGATCAGGTGTGCGGGGTATCACATCATATCTGAGGCTGCCCCAGGAGGTGGGTACCAAACCATCCCGCCAGCCATCAGATCCCTAGTCCGAAGACTACTCATCATATATCATGGCACGGTACAACGTACTCCATGCTGCAAGCACGGTACAACGTACACCCCATGCCTAAGTCATCTCAATATCTAAAGCCATGTCTCGAAATGCACGTGCGAGCCTATTTAATCAGTGTGGCACACAGCCTACCCGAAGCTCCCAGCACGGCCTTATGCATGTCATATAAAAATCTAGTGCGAGCAAAGCTCTCAGCACTATGTCATGTATAAAATCATGTAGGTGGCTCAGTTTTCAAAGAATGATTTTCAAAACCAAAATCAGCACTTGCCACGTGCTATTTCATGCAATTGATAAAACTTCAGTCAGCCTACCCAATTTTCTTGTTGAAAAGCATTAAAATAGATCAAGAACACCCAGTTTTTGCTTTTCATGACTTTTTTTAAAAGTAGAAATCTTTACCCTTCACAGGGGCAAAATCGTCATTTACCCTCTCGGGTCAAAATAAATATTAAATCATCTGCTAAAAGTAATATTTCATTGTGAAAACACTCAAAGCATGATATTTATGCATATTTCAATCCGATCCTAACTTTTCCAAAATTTCCCTTAATAGGGGCAAAACGGTAATTTTTGATTTGTCGGGTTTTCTACCCATAATTTTCAGATACAATTTAATTATTCGAAACTCTACCCGAAAATACGTGTAGCTACCTCTAGCTACTCACATAATTTCCTTACCTCAATTTCTCTGATCATTTATACCTTTTTCGTCGTTACCGATCACCAGATCTGTTTAACTCCCAATATATTCTCTGGAACTGCAGAAAATTATTTATCGAGTTAAATACAGTACAATTTACTTGTATTTCACTTTTAATGAGCTTAATTTATAACATTGGACCCGTTTACCCTTAATGGGCCCGATTGCACCTTAATGGGCCTTAACTGGCCTTAATCCCATTTTTTTCATTTACTAATCACATCATCGAGGCCTATTGGGCTCATTGGGCCCATCAACAATTTATTGGACCTCGTTCTAAACTCTTAGATAACTCCAATAATTATTTACGACATTATATCTCAAATTCCAGAATATATTTCATTTAATGCGAAAATTAATTTCGTAATTTATGCGGTAAATTTCTAACACGCAAAACGATATAATTTGTCGTAAATAAGGGTTAATTACCCGAGATTCCATGATAGTACGCAAATTGAGGCTGACTCGAGCTCTCGTTTGTCATCGATTATCGAGCTACACATTAAAATTTTTCGGGTTAAATCCGATTGAATATATATTTAAATAATTATTCCGAAAATTAAATTGATCCATTTGATCACTTACCGGCTTACCCGGAGCTCGATTGCATCACTTAATTTTTCCCATTTTTCTTTTTTTTCTTTTTTTTCTTTTTCTGGCTGAACCGGTTCGGTCCGGTTCAGACCGGTCCGGTTCAGCTCAGTTCAGTCCCGGTCCAACTTTCTCCCCGCCGTTCGGGGCTTTTCCGATCGGTTCTCCGTCGGCTTCCACCTCCAGCTTGTCCGCGGTGTAGTCCGGTGCATGGATCTGGGGTTAGCTTCGCCAAAACACGCCGAAAAGTGGCCGGTCCGGCCTCTTCTCTCCTCCGGCGACGGCACCCAATATTTCTTCTTCCGATCGGCGCCGTTTCTGGCCGATCTGCGCTGGATCGGTGCCTTCGTCGTTCTCCTCTGGCCGGTGGTAGGTCGCTCCTCCTTCCCCCGGCCGCCGGTCACTCCCTCTCTTCCATTTTCTCTCTTTTACTCTCGGGTTCTCTCCCTCTCTCTCGGCTGCCGGTGTTTCCTCTCTCCACCGGCGTCGATGATGGCTTCTGCAGCTTCCTCTCCTCGGCTTCTCCTCGGTGGTGGCTCCGATCAACAAGGCAGAAGGGGGAGGCTGGCCTCCTCGGGTCTTCTGCTTCGTTTGTTTCTGTTTCCTTAAACAGAATAGCAACTCGCGATTCTGTTTCTAGTTTTTTTTTTGTCATTGACTTGACTTTTTTTTTAATTATATTATATTATATTTTATTAATATATAATATAATATAATATATAATATACCCAAAATATTTAAATATATATATATATATTTAAATCAATTAAATATATATATTTATCTTATTTGTGTCCCGATTACTTTTCCAATATTCTCGGGGTAATTTCTCGAGGTGAAAATTTCGATTTATTCTTATAAATTCATATCTTGATCAATTTAACCCGAAATTTAATTATTTTTCCTTTAGTGATCAAGATTTCCTGAATCCAAGTTTACAATGTAAATTTCTTACCGAATTTTGGATCTTTTGACCGTTTTACCCTTTAACGTGTTCGGGACCAAATCAACACAACTTCCCTTCACGAACACTTCCTCATTTCGTGTTTTAAATTCTTATCTTCAATCCGAATGGTTCGAATCTCATTCATTTAATATGTGATCATTTCAGTTTCCATTTAATCTCTAAATGCATTCGGGAATTTTTATTCATTCCATTTGCATTTTTCATTCACGTAAAACTCTTCTTATGATTCAATTTACATATATCCATGTTTACATCTAGTGAATCATAAGGAAATATGATAAAAATTCGGGTCTTACAATCTCCCCCACTTAATAAATTTGGTCCTCCAAATTAGAACCAAGTCAAAATGTTTCCATAAGCAACTCCGGTTACATTTATCGCGTCATACTTTTTAATTCCCATGTGCCTTTTTCCAAAGTGTAATACTTTTAAAGGACTTTAACTAGGGAGATCATCTTAAACCTCAACACTTACTCCTTCCGTCTAATACCCAAATCAACTTTTTAACACACGACCTACTCTTTTTTTTTTTGAGCTTCAACGGTCTCCATCTCTTGTCAGCATAACTTTTCTGTCTGCTCTGAGGTGTTCTTAATCTCTCAAACATTAGCTGAACATCCATCAGAGGATTTTCTTACCAAATCAGGAGCAATTATCAGTCAATCACCCACTTCTCCCCACCCAATCAGGGAATAAGCCTTACGGCTAAACAATGCCTCATATAATGTCATCCTGATACTCGAATGATAACTATCGTTATAGGCAATTTAGCAAATGATAAATGATCATTCCAGGAGCTTTGAACATCAATTGCACACGCTCTCATCATATCCTCCAGAACCTGTACAGTCCTCTCTGACTGATTATCTGTCTGAGGACGGAAAGCTGTGCTAACACTCAACTGGGTTCCCATGACTCCTTGAAAAATGTTCCCAAAAGTGGGAAATAAAGCGGGAATCGCCATCTGATACAATGCTCACTGGAAAATTATATGGTATTCCACCATTTCTCTAATACATAAATTCGCCTACGCACTCAGAGTATCAGTAGCTTTCATAGCCAGTGAGTATCAGACTCAGTCAATCTATTGACTATCACTCAAATAGCCTTGTGATTCGCACGGTTCCTCTGTATCCCATCACGAATTTCATGGTAACATGCTCCCATCTCTGTATCGATATAGGTAGAGGCTGCAATAACCTTGCAGACTTATGATACTCTACCTTACTCTGCTGACATACGAAACACTTTTCTACAATCTCTACAATGTCTATTTTCCATATCTGACCACCAATACCCTTTTTGAAATTTGAATATATTTTTATTACTCACTTGATGCACTTCATATCTTGAAGAATGAGCTTCTGACAATAAAAATCTCATCAACTGTGGGTCCTTGGGAGCATTTATTTTGCCTCTGAACCTCAGTAAACCATCATCACTCACTGTGAACTCTGTCACTGTACCCATCTGAATCTGACTCACACTGTCGACATCCTGCCGATCATCACACTAAGCCTGTCGAATTCGGTCAATCCAATCCGGTTCTAATCTCAGGCTAGCTGTCACATAATCACTGTCAGCATCAGAAGGGATCACATCACTATTGAGGTTCACAAACTGCTATAACAGCTCACGCTCCTTGACCATCATATGTAATACCATCCCAAGGCTCTTTTGCTCAAGGCATCAATCACAACATTAGCCTTACCCGGGTGGTACGATATCTCATAATCATAGTCTTTCAGAAGCTCTAACCCTTTTTGTTATCTCATATTCAATTCTTTCTGTGCAAACAAATGCTTAGGGCGTTTATGATCAGTGCATACATGAAATTTCTCACCGTATAAGTAGTGGTGCCATATCCTCAATGTAAACACTATGGCTACCATTTCTAAATTTTGGGTCTTTTGACCGTTTTACCCTTTAACGTGTTCGGGACCAAATCAACACAACTTCCCTTCACGAACACTTCCTCATTTCGTGTTTTAAATTCTTATCCTCAATCCGAATGGTTCGAATCTCATTCATTTAATATGTGATCATTTCAGTTTCCATTTAATCTCTAAATGCATTCGGAAATTTTTATTCATTCCATTTGCATTTTTCATTCACGTAAAACTCTTCTTATGTTTCAATTTACATATATCCATGTTTACATCTAGTGAATCATAAGGAAATATGATAAAAGCATGTTTTATTGTGACGGCCCAGCCCAGCCCAGCCTACACAGGCGCAACCCCTCATGGGCCCCTGGTCCGACTGCTGTGACATCATCCCTCAACCGTAGCAGCTATCACTTATAATGATTATATTCTTGCATTCATAACCATTTATTAATCTGATCCCATCTCGGTATACACAATAATATCTAAACAAAGCACAGTAATATGGGGATGTAACTTTCTTACTTATTAATACTGACTCATATCAGGCCAACTCAGCTCTGATACCACCTCTGTCACGACCCATTTTTACTAAAAGTCGCTACAAATTTTTCGCGTTTTCTTTTCCTTTCCCTGTCGTGAACATTCTCACTACTAAACAGTTGGGCTATGAGTCAGTATTAATCACCCTTTACCATTTACCATGATATCTATCTTTTAATTTATATAAATGCAAACACTTATACTTTATAATTGAGACTCTATACTTGTACGTGTTTACTAATATTTACATCCTCCATATTACATTCTAAATTGATTACTGTGCTATTACATGTTTAGATATAAAATCATACCAAATGTATATACCTTTCAATGATGGGAAAGCAGCGGATACCAAGAATGTAAGTCCTCAGCCGCTAACTAATTACTGCAAGTGCTATGAAAAGTGGGGAAAATAAGGGGAATGAGCAAACCACGCGCTCAGTAAGGCAATCATGCAAGCAAGTAGATAACCACACTATCTAAATGCTCATGATGCCATGCATAAAATCATTCTCTTTCGAAATCATACTTAAATACCAATTTCATGCATACTTTTATGCCAGGTAAAATAATTCGTATAAAACAATTTATTTCATGAAATGGTAGATAAAGCATGGAATTATACTTCATGCTGGTTAAATAATGCACATTATGTCAAAACATGCCATTTATTTCAAATTGGCAATTCATTGCGTGAAATGGCAGATAAAGCATGGAATTATACGTCATGCTATTTAAATAATGCACATTAAATCAAAACATGCCATTTATTTCAAATCCACATCCACCCCAAAATCATCAGGACTTAGTCCCACAATATATAATCATGAAATCACAAGATCAAGAAATAGTTATATGTGATTTCGCAAAGCAATTAATATGCGATTTCGTAAGTAAGTGACATGCAATTTCATAAAGTAAGTGACATGTAAGACTAGGCAAGAATAAGGGTAATAACTCTAGGAGTATAGCCATATGTGGTGATCCCAGGCTACACTGATCAGGTGTGCGGGGTATCACATCATATCTGAGGCTGCCCCAGGAGGTGGGTACCAAACCATCCCGCCAGCCATCAGATCCCTTGTTCGAAGACTACTCATCATATATCACGGCACGGTACAACGTACTCCATGCTGCAAGCATGGTACAATGTACACCCTATGCCTATGCCATCTCAATATCCAAAGCCATGTCTCGAAATGCACGTGCGAGCCTATTTAATCAGTGTGGCACACAGCCTACCCGAAGCTCCCAGCACGGCCTTATGCATGTCATATAAAATCTAGTGCGAGCAAAGCTCTCAGCACTATGTTATGTATAAAATCATGTAGGTGGCTCAGTTTTCAAAGAATGATTTTTAAAACCAAAATCAGCACTTGCCACGTGTTATTTCATGCAATTGATAAAACTTCAGCCAGCCTACCCAATTTTCTTGTTGAAAAGCATTAAAATAGATCAAGAACACCCAGTTCTTGCTTTTCATGACTTTTTCTAAAAGTAGAAATCTTTACCCTTCACAGGGGTAAAATCGTCATTTACCCTATCGGGTCAAAATAAATATTAAATCATGTGCTAAAAGTAATATTTCATTGTGGAAACACTCAAAGAATGATATTTATGCATATTTCAATCCAATCCTAACTTTTCCAAAATTTCCCTTAATAGGGGCAAAACGGTAATTTTTGCTTTGTCGGGTTTTCTACCCATAATTTTCATATACAATTTAATTATTCGAAACTCTACCCAAAAATACGTGCAGCTACCTCTAGCTACTCACACAATTCCCTTACCTCAATTTCTTTGATCATTTCTACCTTTTTTACCAATCACCCGATCTGTTTAACTCCCAATATATTCTCTGGAGCTGCAGAAAATTATTTATCGAGTTAAATACAGTACAATTTACCTGTATTTCACTTTTAATGAGCTTAATTTATAACATTGGACCCGTTTACCCTTAATGGGCCCAATTGCACCTTAATGGGCCTTAACTGGCCTTAATCTCATTTTTTTCATTTACTAATCACATCATCGAGGCCTATTGGGCTCATTGGGCCCATCAACAATTTATTGGGCCTCGTTCTAAACTCTTATATAACTCCAATAATTATTTACGACATTATATCTCAAATTCCAGAATATATTTCATTTAATGCGAAAATTAATTTTGTAATTTATGCGGTAAATTTCTAACATGCATAACGATATAATTTGTCGTAAATATGGGTTAATTACCCGAGATTCCATGATAGTACGTAAATCGAGGCTGACTCGAGCTCTCGTTTGTCATCGATTATCGAGCTACACATTAAAATTTTCTGGGTTAAATCCGATTGAATATATATTTAAATAATTATTTCAAAAATTAAATTGATCCATTTGATCACTTACCAGCTTACCCGGAGCTCGATTGCATCACTGAATTTTTCTCATTTTTCTTTTTTTTCTTTTTCTTTTTCTTCTTTTTCTGGCTGAACCGGTTCGGTCCGGTTCAACCCGGTTCAGACCGGTCCGGTTCAGCCCAGTTCAGTCCCGGTCCAACTTTCTCCCCGCCGTTCGGGGCTTTTCCGATCGGTTCTCCGCCGGCTTCCACCACCAGCTTGTCCGCGGGGTAGTCCGATGCATGGATCTGGGGTTTGCTTCGCCAAAGCTCGCCGAAAAGTAGCCGATCCGGCCTCTTCTCTCCTCCGACCGCGGCACCTAATTTTTCTTCTTCCGATCGACGCCGTTTCTGGCCGATCTGCGCCTGGATCGGCGCCTCCATCGTTCTCCTCTGGCCGGTGGTGGGTCGCTCCTCCTTCCCCCGGCCGCCGGTCACTCCCTCTCTTCCATTTTCTCTCTTTTACTCTCAGGTTCTCTCCCTCTCCCTCGGCTCCCGGCGTTTCCTCTCTCCACCGGCGCCGACGATGGCTTCTGCAGCTTCCTCTCCTCGGCTTCTCCTCGGTGGTGGCTCCGATCAACAAGGCAGAAGGGGGAGGCTGGCCTCCTCGGGTCTTCTGCTTCATTTGTTTCTGTTTCCTTAAACAGAATCGCGACTCGCGATTCTGTTTCTAGTTTTTTTTTTTTGGTCATTGACTTGACTTTTTTTTTAATTATATTATATTATATTTTATTAAAATATAATATAATATAATATATAATATACCCAAAATATTTAAATATATATATATATATTTAAATCAATTAAATATATATATTTATCTTATTTGTGTCCCGATTATTTTTTCAATATTCTCGGGGTAATTTCCCAAGGTGAAAATTTCGATTTATTCCTATAAATTCATATCTTGATCAATTTAACCCGAAATTTAATTATTTTTTCTTTAGTGATCAAGATTTCTTGAATCCATATTTACAATGTAAATTTCTTACCGAATTAACACCGAATTTTGGGTCTTTTGACCGTTTACACTTTAACGTGTTCGGGACCAAATCAACACAACTTCCCTTCACGAACACTTCCTCATTTCGTGTTTTAAATTCTTATCTTCAATCCGAATGGTTCGAATCTCATTCATTTAATATGTGATCATTTCAGTTTCCATTTAATCTCTAAATGCATTCGGGAATTTTTATTCATTCCATTTGCATTTTTCATTCACGTAAAACTCTTCTTATGATTCAATTTACATATATCCATGTTTACATCTAGTGAATCATAAGGAAATATGATAAAAATTCGGGTCTTACAATCTCCCCCACTTAAGAAATTTGGTCCTCCAAATTAAAACCAAGTCAAAATGTTTCCATAAGCAACTCAGGTTACATTTATCGCATCATACTTTTTAATTTCCATGTGCCTTTTTCCAAAGTGTAATACTTTTAAAGGACTTTAACTAGGGAGATCATCTTAGATCTCAGCACTTACTCCTTCCGTCTAATACCCGAATCAACTTTTTAACAGACGACCTACTCTTTTTTTTTTTTTGAGCTTCAACGGTCTCCATCTCTTGTCAGCATAACTTTTCTGTCTGCTCTGAGGTGTTCTTAATCTCTCAAACCTTAGCTGAACATCCATCAGAGGATTTTCTTACCAAATCAGGAGTAATTATCAATCAATCACCCACTTCTCCCCACCCAATCAGGGAATAAGCCTTACGGCCAAACAATGCCTCATATAATGTCATCCTGATACTCGAATGATAACTATCGTTGTAGGCAATTTAGCAAATGATAAATGATCATTCCAGGAGCTTTGAACATCAATTGCACACGCTCTCATCATATCCTCCAGAACCTGTACAGTCCTCTTTGACTGATTATCTGTCTGAGGACGAAAAGCTATGCTAACACTCAACTGGGTTCCCATGACCCCTGAAAAATGTTCCCAAAAGTGAGAAATAAAGCGGGAATCCCCATCTGATACAATGCTCACTGGAAAATTACATGGTATTCCACCATTTCTCTAACACATAAATTAGCCTACGCACTCAGAGTATCAGTAGCTTTCATAGCTAGTGAGTATCAGACTCAGTCAATCTATTGACTATCACTCAAATAGCCTTGTGATTTGCACGGTTCCTTTGTATCCCATCACGAATTTCATGGTAACATGCTCCCAGCTCTGTGTCGATATAGGTAGAGGCTGCAATAACCTTGCAGACTTATGATACTCTACCTTACTATGCTGACATACGAAACACTTTTCTACAATCTCTACAATATCTATTTTCCATATCTGACCACCAATACCCTTTTTGAAATTTGAATATATTTTTATTACTCACCTGATGCATTGCATATCTTGAAGAATGAGCTTCTGACAATAAAAATCTCATCAACTGTGGGTCCTTAGGAGCATTTATTTTGCCTCTAAACCTCAGTAAACCATCATCACTCACTGTGAACTCTGTCACTGTACCCATCTGAATCTGACTCACACTGTCGACATCCTGCCGATCATCACACTAAGCCTGTCAAATCCGGTCAATCCAATCCGGTTCTAATCTCAGGCTAGCTGTCACATAATCACTGTCAGCATCAGAATGGATCACATCACTATTGAGGTTCATAAACTGCTATAACAGCTCACGCTCCCTCACCATCATATGTAATACCATCCCGAGGCTCTTTTGCTCAAGGCATCAATCACAACATTAGCCTTACCCGGGTGGTACGATATCTCATAATCATAGTCTTTCAGAAGCTCTAACCCTTTTTGTTATCTCATATTCAATTCTTTTTGTGCAAACAAATGCTTAGGGCATTTATGATCAGTGCATACATGAAATTTCTCACCGTATAAGTAGTGGTGCCATATCCTCAGTGTAAACACTATGGCTACCATTTTTAAATTTTGGGTCTTTTGACCGTTTTACCCTTTAACGTGTTCGGGACCAAATCAACACAACTTTCCTTCACGAACACTTCCTCATTTCGTGTTTTAAATTCTTATCTTCAATCTGAATGGTTTGAATCTCATTCATTTAATATGTGATCATTTTAGTTTCCATTTAATCTCTAAATGCATTCGGGAATTTTTATTCGTTCCATTTGCATTTTTCATTCACGTAAAACTCTTCTTATGATTCAATTTACATATATCCATGTTTACATCTAGTGAATCATAAGGAAATATGATAAAAGCGTGTTTTATTGTGACGGCCCAGCCCAGCCCAGCCTACACAGGCGCAACCCCTCATGGGCCCCTGGTTCGACTGCTGTGACATCGTCCCTCAACCGTAGCAGCTATCACTTATAATGATTATGTTATTGCATTCATAACCATTTATTAATCTGATCCCATCTCGGTATACACAATAATATCTAAACAAAGCACAGTAATATGGGGATGTAACTTTCTTACTTATTAATACCGACTCATATCAGGCCAACTCAGCTCTGATACCACCTCTGTCACGACCCATTTTTACTAAAAGTTGCTACAAATTTTTCACGTTTTCTTTTCCTTTCCCTGTCGTGAACATTCTCACCACTAAACAGTTAGGTTATGAGTCAGTATTAATCACCCTTTACCATTTACCATGATATCTATCTTTTAATTTATATAAATGCAAACACTTATACTTTATAATTGAGACTCTATACTTGTACATGTTTACTAATATTTACATCCCCCATATTACATTCCAAATTGATTACTGTGCTATTACATGTTTAGATATAAAATCATACCAAATGTATATACCTTTCAATGATGGGAAAGCAGCGGATACCAAGAATGTAAGTCCTCAGCCGCTCACTAATTACTGCATGTGCTCTGAAAAGTGGGGAAAATAAGGGGAATGAGCAAACCACGCGCTCAGTAAGGCAATCATGCAAGCAAATAGATAACCACACTATCTAAATGCTCATGATGCCATGCATAAAATCATTCTCTTTCGAAATCATGCTTAAATACGAATTTCATGCATACTTTTATGCCAGGTAAAATAATTCGTATAAAACAATTTATTTCATGAAATGGCAGATAAAGCATGGAATTATACTTCATGCTGTTTAAATAATGCACATTATGTCAAAACATGCCATTTATTTCAAATTGGCAATTCATTGCGTGAAATGGCAGATAAAGCATGGAATTTTGCGTCATGCTATTTAAATAATGCACATTAAATCAAAACATGCCATTTATTTCAAATCCACATCCACCCCAAAATCATCAGGACTTAGTCCCACAATATATAATCATGAAATCACAAGATCAAGAAATAGTTATATGTGATTTTGCAAAGCAATTAATATGAGATTTCGCAAGTAAGTGACATGCAATTTCATAAAGTAAGTGACATGTAAGACTAGGCAAGAATAAGGGTAATAACTCTAGGAGTATGGCCATATCCGGTGATCCCAGGCTACACTGATCAAGTGTGCGGGGTATCACATCATATCTGAGGCTGCTCTAGGAGGTGGGTACCAAACCATCCCGCTAGCAAGCAGATCCCTAGTCCGAAGACTACTCATCATATATCACGGCACGGTACAACGTACTCCATGCTGCAAGCACGGTACAACGTACACCCCATGCCTATGTCATCTCAATATCCAAAGCCATGTCTCGAAATGCACGTGCGAGCCTATTTAATCAGTGTGGCACACAGCCTACCCGAAGCTCCCAGCACGGCCTTATGCATGTCATATAAAATCTAGTGCGAGCAAAGCTCTCAGCACTATGTCATGTATAAAATCATGTAGGTGGCTCAGTTTTCAAAGAATGATTTTCAAAACCAAAATCAGCACTTGCCACGTGTTATTTCATGCAATTGATAAAACTTCAGCTAGCCTACCCAATTTTCTTGTTGAAAAGCATTAAAATAGATCAAGAACACCCAGTTCTTGCTTTTCATGACTTTTTCTAAAAGTAGAAATCTTTACCCTTCACAGGGGTAAAATCGTCATTTACCCTCTCGGGTCAAAATAAATATTAAATCATGTGGTAAAAGTAATATTTCATTGTGAAAACACTCAAAGCATGATATTTATGCATATTTCAATCCAATCCTAACTTTTTCAAAATTTCCCTTAATATGGGCAAAACGGTAATTTTTGCTTTGTCGGGTTTTCTACCCATAATTTTCATATACAATTTAATTATTCGAAACTCTACCCGAAAATACGTGTAGCTACCTCTAGCTACTCACATAATTCCCTTACCTCAATTTCTCTGATCATTTCTACCTTTTTCGTCGTTACCGATCACCCGATCTGTTTAACTCCCAATATATTCTCTGGAGCTGCAGAAAATTATTTATCGAGTTAAATACAATACAATTTACTTGTATTTCACTTTTAATGAGCTTAATTTATAACATTGGGCCCGTTTACCCTTAATGGGCCCGATTGCACCTTAATGGGCCTTAACTGGCCTTAATCCCATTTTTTTCATTTACTAATCACATCATCGAGGTCTATTGGGCTCATTGGGCCCATCAACAATTTATTGGACCTCGTTCTAAACTCTTAGATAACTCCAATAATTATTTACGACATTATATCTCAAATTCCAGAATATATTTCATTTAATGCGAAAATTAATTTCGTAATTTATGCGGTAAGTTTTTAACACGCATAACGATATAATTTGTCGTAAATAAGGGTTAATTACTCGAGATTTCATGATAGTACGCAAATCGAGGTTGACTCGAGCTCTCGTTTGTCATCGATTATCGAGCTACACATTAAAATTTTTCGGGTTAAATCCGATTGAATATATATTTAAATAATTATTCCAAAAATTAAATTGATCCATTTGATCACTTATCGGCTTACCCGGAGCTCGATTGCATCACTGAATTTTTCCCATTTTTCTTTTTCTTTTTCTTTTTCTTCTTTTTCTGGCTAAACCGGTTCGGTCCAGTTCAACCCGGTTCAGACCGGTCCGGTTCAGCCCAGTTCAGTCCCGGTCCAAATTTCTCCCCGCCGTTCGGGGCTTTTTCGATCGGTTCTCCGTCGGCTTCCACCTCCAGCTTGTCCGCGGGGTAGTCCGGTGCATGGATCTGGGGTTGGCTTCGCCAAAGCTCGCCGAAAAGTGGCCGGTCCGGCCTCTTCTCTCCTTCGGCGGCGGCACCCAATTTTTCTTCTTCCGATCGGCGCCGTTTCTGGCCGATCTGCGCCTGGATCGACGCCTCCGTCGTTCTCCTCTGGCCGGTGGTGGGTCGCTCCTCCTTCCCCCGACCGTCGGTCACTCCCTCTCTTCCATTTTCTCTCTTTTACTCTCGGGTTCTCTCCCTCTCTCTCGGCCGCCAGCGTTTCCTCTCTCCACTGGCGCCGACGATGGCTTTTGCAGCTTCCTCTCCTCGGCTTCTCCTCGGTGGTGGCTCCGATCAACAAGGCAGAAGGGGGGGTAGCCTCCTCGGGTCTTCTGCTTCATTTGTTTCTGTTTCCTTAAACAAAATCGCAACTCGCGATTCTATTTCTAGTTTTTTTTTTTGGTCATTGACTTGACCTTTTTTTTTAATTATATTATATTATATTTTATTAAAATATAATATAATATATAATATACCCAAAATATTTAAATATATATATATATTTAAATCAATTAAATATATATATTTATCTTATTTGTGTCCCGATTATTTTTCCAATATTCTCGGGGTAATTTCCTGAGGTGAAAATTTCGATTTATTCTTATAAATTCATATCTTGATCAATTTAACCCGAAATTTAATTATTTTTCCTTTAGTGATCAAGATTTCTTGAATCCATGTTTACAATGTAAATTTCTTACCGAATTAACACCGAATTTTGGGTCTTTTGACCGTTTTACCCTTTAACGTGTTCGGGACCAAATCAACACAACTTTCCTTCACGAACACTTCCTCATTTCGTGTTTTAAATTCTTATCTTCAATCCGAATGGTTCGAATCTCATTCATTTAATATGTGATCATTTCAGTTTCCATTTAATCTCTAAATGCATTCGGAAATTTTTTTTCATTCCATTTGCATTTTTCATTCAAGTAAAACTCTTCTTATGATTCAATTTACATATATTTATGTTTACATCTAGTGAATCATAAGGAAATATGATAAAAATTCGGGTCTTACACCACCTATGATTTATGTAAGTTTTTGAGAGATGGTAAGGCTACCATTAGTAAGTGCTTATGGGATGTATAACATTTACCCTCTCTGCAGCATTTATGTCTTTATGTTTATATAAATATATATATATATATATATATAAATATATATATATATTTATTTATATAGTTGTATGACCTGGACAAGTCAACAACATTCTTAGTACTTAGTGGTCTAGTGGGGCCGAGGAAACCTAACCATGGCTATAGATTAACCATCTCTTTTAAAGGATCTATGTATATTGCACAAGATTACTGACATGATAAATCGTCCAGTCTCTACTTATGCTTTAAGTTAACACGAATGCATGTTTTAAGCTATGATTTATAAGATGCATCCAAGCATGATCTATTCCATACCTATGTTTATAAGATGCTTATGCTATGTTTACGAATTATGTTTTACGAAATTAAGTATGCTTTAAATTAAGTATGTTTGCAACTTAAGCTACCTTACATTTTTTAATGAACTACGCATTTATATTTTGCCTCCCCCTCTACATGCACTCTTCCTGAGCGTTAAGTTCTGTCAAACCCGGATTTCTATGTAGCTTGTACCTTATGATTCCTATGTGTATGAACACTCCGTTATTATAATTGAATCATAAGAAGAGTATTTACTAGACTTAAAGTGTTAGTGAAATGATTTAACACGCAAAAGCTACATAAAAAGCTTAATGTGAGCTATAAGAGTCACAGGCTAAACCGAGTGGATCTGAATCATCTTGACTGAAAATAAGAACTTAAAATGAGAAAGTATAGAGAGCTCATGAAGGAAACTCAGCTTGATTTAGTCCCGAACATAGAAAACAAGAGTAAAAGCTAAAAATG
Source organism: Firmiana major (assembly GCA_033439115.1). Lineage (NCBI taxonomy): Eukaryota > Viridiplantae > Streptophyta > Magnoliopsida > Malvales > Malvaceae > Firmiana > Firmiana major. Next base: position 9,754,607 of record CM065912.1, read on the forward strand.
ATAAAATGGACCTTTTTGGCGAGATAAGGTGTTTCGGGTGAAATTATCCACCGGGAACGGTTGAAACATAAAGACGAGAGTGTAAGACATAAGATATGACATTTTCAGAATTTTGAGAAAAAGTCAACTTGGTCAATGGTTAAGGAAAAAGTCAACTATAGTTAAGAAAGTTGACTTTTACCATAGCTGACTAATCATGGTTAAAAATTAACCTAAGTGTGGAGAAAAAATTAGGAAAAAATATTCTTAGCCAGAATACAAGATAATCATCCACGAAAGTAAGAAAAATTTATTCGGAAGGATTCCGGATTTAATTTAATGGTTAAAAACGTAATGGGCCTAAGGTGAAAATTTTAAAGCCCATTAAGGTATAATAAAGGTATATCGAAATTCTTAGGTCCTTTAGACCGAATTGTTGGACCAATTGATTGGCCAAATATTTAGATAATTAAAGGCCCGAGATATAGTAAAAATTTCAACCCGAAAGCCCATTAAGAAAGCCCAAACCGAGAAGCCCAAATGGAAAGCCCATGAGATAAATATCTAACCATAGTTAAAGCTAATCATGACTCATAAGGTGACTCATTAGGTGACTCATTAGGTGACTCATGGCTAAGGCTTAGAAAGTTAAGCTTAATGGCTGGAAAGTAAAGCTTAATGACTAAGTAAGTGGCTTATAAAATTAGCCACACCATTGTCATCTTCATCACACCAAATTCAGCTAGAAGAAGAAACCATTGAAACAAATTATCCAAGCTTTCTCTCACTAGAAATCACTAGGAATTAGGCATAATTGGAACTTGCATCCTTTATAGAAGTTGTTCCAAATTGAAAGGAGAGTGACATATGTTGGAATTGGCTATCAAGGAGCCATAGAGTGCAAACCGTGAGCCTCCAAAGTATTCGACCAAGTGTGAACACAACAATTGGTATATTTTCAAGTTTTCAATTTCATATATGTTAATGTATGAATGATTTTAAGTATATTGGTATATGTTTTAAGCATTGAAACATATTAAATTTCTATGATGTTGGTTAGGCCGAGAGTGAGTAGTGAGATATTGATTTATGTCCATATGATTTTAAGGCATAAATGGATTAATGTACATGTGTTAATGATTATGGTGTAATTAGAATTAATCAATTTGATTAATAAATACATGTAATTAGTTGGCAATCAAGGTGTTTGATCAAATGCCTAAATGAACTATATGATGTTTAGGAATGTTGCCAACCAAGTGTTTGTGAAAATGCTTAAGTGAATTGGCTAAGAAAGAGACATGGCCAGCATGCCATGGTGTAACCGATGGCATGGGTAGCTCTCGGCCATGGGATGTGGCCGAGAGGCCCAATGGGCCAAGCCCAAATATTTTAGGCCCAATGTGATGTAATGGGTCTAAAACAAACCTAATAAGAGTTGGTGGGCCCCACAAGCCCAATAGGCCCAATGAAAATGAATAGTAAAATGAAAATGGGCTTAAGGCATAGTTAGGCCCATTAAGGATTATTAAAGCCCATTAAGGGAAATAGACTGTATTTAATGTGAAATACAGTAGAAAAGGTGTAATTAACCTGATAAATGGTTATATGCAGCTCCAGAGATTATTGGGAGAGCAAATCGGACTGCTGAAACGAGCAGCGTAGAAAAAGTAAAATTTCTCGATTGATTACAGGTAAGGGACTTTTGTGAGTAGTTAGAGATACCTGCACGTATTTTCGTCTGCTTTTACATTCACTTAAAAACTTTGAGGGTCAGAGAAAGTGAATAATAATTATTGCGACCCAATAATGGCAAATTACGATTTTACCCCTAGTTAGTCAAAAAGTCAACTTTTGTGAAAAGTTATAAAAAGTATGAAAAGCATCATTTTGAGTGTTTTACTGCTGTTTAGCAGAAGAATAAATAGATGGGCTAATGATTTTAAGGTTGATGTGAATTAAGCACACTTTATAGTGCTGATTTTGTTATTTTATAAATCATCCCTTTTTAAAGAGCCATCTATCATATTATGTGAGAATGAATCGTGCTGGAGCACAGCTCGCACTGGATTTAATATATTTTTCACATACATTAGTGCTGGGTTATGATTCGCACTAGATTTCCATGACATGCATGATAGAGTACTGGAGTTCTTACTCGTACTCAGTTTTTATGATATATGCATGAAAGAGTGCTGGAGTGATTAGCTCGTACTCGAGTTTTTCATGAGATGCATGACAGAGTGCTAGAGCGTTGCTCGTACTCGATTCTTCATGATTTATACATAACATAGTACTGGAGCTATTGCTCGTACTTGATTTGATGATATTGTGCATAGCATGGTACTGGAGCTATTGCTTGTACTTGATTTAATACATGAACTATGCATTGACCTAGTTGCTGGAGGTTTACTCGCACTAGCGTTAAGTTTGTGATGTGAAACAGTGTTTGAGCGGAGTGTCGACTGTGAGTCGCGCTCAAAGGCGCGCACTGTATGTGATATATAATACATGTTAAAACCCATGCTTGATTTCTTGTGTGGACTGAGTGTCACATTATGTGAGAGGATATCCGCATGAGGGTACTAGAGATGTGGTATGATATTCCATGGTTTGAGGGCTAAGACCTATAGCAGGCACCCCGACTGTGATGTAGGGTCCACGAAGTACGTTGTACCGTGCATGTGGCATGGGGTACACTGTACCATGTGGTGTTGTAGAGTTGAGGAGGATATAGCTGGCGGTTATGATGGACTGACCCCCTCCCGTTGCAGCAGTGATGCCCTACACACTAGGATTTCGTGTAGCTTGGGATCACATGTCGGATATGATCATAGTCCAGGATACTATTTACATTTCACCACAGAGTCTCACATGATATATCACTTGATTAACTGATTTAAATTACGGACAGACCTGAGGGATGGGTTGGGCTCCGATTTTGTGTTGTGAATGATTTAAATGTCATATTTATTGTGATTTAAATATACATGACATGATTTATCTAAAGGCATGATTTATATACAGATGCATTGTTCTGCACTACATGCCTACATTTGAGAAAGAAAGCATGATTTCTGTACATGGAATTTAATTTGTACAAGTATACATATATATATATTTAAAGACATGCTCTTAAAGTGAGTTAAGGAAATAATGTTTTCAAGGCATAGCATTATTTTGAGTAGATAGTGTAGATATCTACTTGCTTGCATGATTTCCTTACTAAGCGTGTTATATGCACACCCCCCTTTCTTTACATCTCTCTACAGAGCATCAGCAGTAGATTGAGAGCTATTGAGGGATAGTGTCCCTGAGTCCACCGTTATTTCCTATCGACCTCCAGGTATACAGATTTTGTACGGTTATGTATCTAAACATAGAAACAGCACAACGATGTATACGATATATATTATGGGGAATATATTTGTATTAGATTTTATATAATCTTACATGTATTATAAAAGCAGTTACAGTTAGTAATAGTATATTGACATATATGTATGATAATGAATAATGTGGTAAGTAAGGATTCTGACATCGAATCACAGCCCAACCATTGAAGAGAGGAAAGGTAAGTTAAAAATGCGAAAAATTTGTAGTGATTTTTGGTCAAGTCATGGATTGAGAACGGGTCCTGACAAGTTCACCGTCCTTTCCCTTCTTTCCTAGATTATCTATGCTTGGTATGAGAGCACGTCTTCTTTCGGGGTAGGTTAGGAGAGCATCGTCCTACCGCCCAGTTCCATTCTTTTGAAAGTATATACACAACTATATATTTTAGTTTATATATCAGACTTGTTCTTGCACGGCTCAAATAATTCATTTTGGGATGTTAAGATAGGTTATAATAGGTATCAAATGTAGTCATAAGGTTGTATTAGATTTCGATTATGACCTGTAAGAGAAGTGTGATGAAATGATCAAGCTAAATATAATTGTATTTTTTTGTGGACAATTAATAGATGATTTTAGTTCTGATTTTGTGATATGTATATCTGACAAAATGTATGATAATTACATCACACACTAGGAATGAGACTAAGACTAAAGAAAAACACAATAGAGTTGGACAAGTGTGATTTTGCAGGAGCAAATTGCTTTCTTAGGTCACATAATATCTAAAGACAAAGTACCAGTAGATCTGTCTAATGTTGAGGCAATTCTTCAATGGGAGTGACCAAGGAATGTCACAGAGATTTGAAGTTTTTTGGGACTTACTGGGTATAATAGGCTCTTTGTGGGAGGATTCTTCAAGTTAGCTACACCTTTAATTAGGCTCACACAGAAAGATGTGAAATTTGAATGGTTTGATAGTTATGAGCGCAGATTTCAAGAACTTAAGCAAAGATTGACAATGACACCAATTCTTACCATTCCGAGTGGATCAGGGGTTTCTCGATGTACAGTGATGCCTCGTGCAGGGTTTGGGTTATGCGCTCATGCAAAACAAAAAGGTAGTTGCCTACAGTTCTCACCAACTTAGGGACTCATGACTTGGAGCTAGCCGTAGTAGTTTTTTCATTAAATACTTGGCGACATTATTTGTTTGGTGAAAGATTTTAGGTGTTCACTAATCACAAGAGTTTGAAATATCTATTCTCTCAAAGGGAAATGAATATAAGGCAAAGAAGATTGATGAAACTTCTTAAAGATTATGACTGTGAGATTCTATGCCACTCAAGTAATGCTAATGTGGTAGCAGATGCATTGAGTAGGAAGCACATGGGGTTAGTTTCATACATAATGATCAAAGAGTACGAGTTGTTAGAATAGCTAGCTGGTTTGAGATTAGATGAAACTCCTTGTGACGTGGATTGTAGGATAGCCAGTTTGAGGATTGAGCCTGATTTGATGGAATGAATTAGGCAAGCTCAGAAGCGGACTAGTTTTGCATAGATGCAGTGACAGGTTTTCAACAGGGTCAGTGGTCAGATTTTGAAATTAGTAGCGATGAACTTTTGAGGTTCCACGGTAAAATTTGTGTACCAAATGATGAGGCCTTGAAGAAACTGATTTCGAATGAAGCCCACACCTCATGATACACTCTGCACTTAGGAAACAATAAGATGTATCACAATCTACGCAAGGTGTATCGATAGGTTGGTAAGAAATGGGATATCGCTGAATATGTGGTTAAGTGTCTCGTGTGTCAACATATTAAGGTAGACCACCAAAAACCAATAGGATTACTTAAGCCTCTACCTAAATTGACATGAAAATAGGAACACATCACTATGGATTTTATTACGGGGTTGTCAAGGACCCCAAAAGAACCATGATGCAATTTGGGTCATTGTGAACAGCTTGACCAAGTTGGCGCACTTTCTAGCCATTAAGGTAAACAGACTCTCTCAGTGCTTTAGCTGATTTGTATGTTAAGGAGATTGTTAGGCTACATGGGACACCAGTAAGCATTACTTCAGATAAAGACTCCAGGTTTAGCTCACACTTTTGGGAATAATTTCAAGAAGCTATATGGTCTCGGTTAAGTTTCAATACAGTCTTTCATCCCTAGATTGATGGTCAGTTAGCTAAGTTTCATACAAAAAAAAAAAAAAAAACTACCACTCTACTATTGAGATGGCTCTATACAAAGCTCTTTATGAAAGGAGATGCATGTCTCCTATAGGCTAGGAAGAAGTTGGTGATAAGAAGATGTTTGCTCTCAAGATAGTTAAATAGACTTCTAAGAAGGTTCGAGTGATATGTGAAAAACTTAAGGCAACTCAAAGTCCACAAAAGAGCTATGCTGACATAAGGAGAAGGGACTTGGAGTTCACATTGGGTGATTTCAGTTTTCTTGAATGTTTCACCATCTGAGGGGATTATGAGGTTTAAGAAGAAAGGGAAGCTAAGTCCTTGATTTATCGGGCCATTCAAGATTTTGAATCTAGTGGAAGATAAGGACAACAAGTTAGCTTTACCTCCACATCTATCTGGGGTGCACCGCGTCTTTTATGTATCCATGCTTCGAAAATATCACCCGAATCTCTCTCACGTGATCGAGTATGAACCATTAGAGTTTAGAAAGGATATAAGTTATAACGAACGACCAATTCGGATCTTGGATAGGAAAGAAAGGGTGTTGAGGTCGAGGACGATTCTGATGCTCAAGGTTTTCTAGCAACACCACTCCTCAGAGAAAGCCACATCGGAGATAGAGAGCTTGATGAATGAGAAGTATCTATACCTATTTTTAGTTGCCGGTGAAATTCGGAGGTCCAAATTTCCTAAGGTGGGAAAGATCTAAAACCCTGAAATTTCATTGTATAAGCTTAGTTTTATATTGAATAAGTTGATTTTGTAATAAATAAATATTATAGATTGTTGGACAATATTTGTACGAGTGATGGATGCTTAAGAATAAATTCCATATGATGATTGTGGATTAAGATGATTTATTTTTATTAATTTTATATTTGTTTGAGGTATTAAGACTAAGTTATGGATAATAAGTTATGGATTTAAATCTTATGAGATGTGTGGATATGTTATTGATGGTTTAGATGTGTTTGTGGATGCTTGGAGAATTGTTTTTTGAGTTATAGGATGGTTAGTGAAAGTTTAGAAGTGAAAGATTGGGTTTTTAGGGACGTAAAGCATCTAAATGATAAAGTTCTAGGTTAAGAGATCGATCCCCAAGCTAAGGGGACCAATCCTCTTGAAGTCAGAAGCTAAAAATGAATAGGAAGGAGTCAAGGGATCAATCCCCTAAGCTATGGGATCGATTACTTCATAAGAAGAATGCAAATTTCTACGATAAAGCATAGAGGGACCGATCCCCTAAACATAGAACACGAAAGTTAGGTATTTTTAAGGGAAAGGATCAATCCCAAAATAAAAGGACCAATCCCCTAGTGTTCTGAAGCCTTAAAAGTGGATTTTAAAGAAGGGGAAAGCACAAGAAATTTTATAGAAACCGAGAGAGAAAAGGAAAATGGAAGAAAGAGAAAGAAAAATAGGGAAATGAGGGAGAAAAAGAAGAGAAAAACTAGAAAACCTCACCCCGCTCTCACTCTTTACACTCATTCCTATAAAAATGCAAACTATTGGATGAGATTGGATTTAAGGAAGAGGGAAAAAGTAAAGAAGAAAGAAGGTTTTCGGCTTAAAAGAGAAAAACAAAAGGTAAGAGGCTTTTACTCTAAATTTTGATTAGTGGTATATTTTATTTATGGTTATTAAATGCTAAGGGAATGAGTATTTATAGTTTGAAGGATTGGTTGTTGGTTTGGAGCTTAGAAAGGCCATTATTAGGGTTTCGATCTTTACAATTGGGTAAGGTAAAAGTCTTCCTAAAATCCTAAGATAATTGTATATTGATATGGGTATTGTGATCTATTGATTTGCTATAGATGAATTGTTGAAATAAAATTGTGGAATGGTGATTTAAGGTTATGGCTTGTGATGACTTTAGGATTATGGAAATGAGGAGTATGTATTGGTGTTGATCTATTGATGAATATTGTTGCATGGAATGAGTAAAAGGAAAATAATTTAAGCACTAAAAGGTGGCTTAGGTCATTATAACTAATTTGGGGAATTAAAAGTTTAGTGACAAAAGTGTTATGGAGTGTCATTGGCACTTAGAGGATTTATGGAAATGGAAATGGATTAATACGATGCATTAGAAGTTATATAATATTGGAGTCTTATTAGAAAAGCTTGATAATAATTAAGCTTGATTTGCGATGATATTGCAGTTAAGGGACTAGTTTGAGTGAGAATGGCATCAGCAATATATATGCATTGCCTAGCTTAGCATGGTGACAAAGTTTATGATCACCACATTGATATTGAGGTAAGGGATTGCCTGTAGGAAACATGGGTATCTCGGCCCAACCATATTAATGGTTCAATCAAAGATATTTTTATACAACTATGCATAATTGCATGATTGAACTTAAGTATTGTAATGATTAAATGTTATTGAGATAACTCCCTAGCTTTATGGAATTGCATTGACTTATAAAATCATTTGAGCAAGCCTATTTGAAAGTTTTTAAATAAAAAGGTTTCTTAAATGTTTTTCTTAGACATAAATCACTTTTTTTTTCTAAAACTCTATTTATAAAATGTTTCATAATGTTTTAAAATGAGAAAAGCTTTACTTGATTTGTTTCAAATAGAACCGATTTGTTTTCATTGGGAGTTTCTAAGTATCGCATTAAAAACATGATTCCATGGGATACTCATCCCCTCATTGTATGCAATATTATTGAAACTATTGAATTGTGATTTGGAATTGGGAGTCATGGATTGTATTGAATCTTACAAAAGTTTTGAATTGTTCAAAAGACTTCAAGCCCCTATACATGCTTTTCCCTGACATTTATGCTTATTGTATTGTATTGTATTATCGGCTATTTGACTTGGACACATCTATAACTTCCTAGTACTGATAGATCCAGCGGGATTGAGAACCCTTAACCATGGCCATAGGTTACACCCTTCATTCTTAAGATATTCCTTTGTGAAACAATTGTGTCTCCCTGTGAGATGATTATGTTCATCTTTGGAACGATTGTATTTTGCATGTTATTTATGGGATGTTAGCTTGTCTCTCAAGTTCTATTTGAAAATATTTGAATGATCTCTTTATGAATTGATTTGGTTTGAAAGTAAGAGCCTATATTGTAAGAATTGACTTTAAAAGTATGTTTTGACACATATATGTACATATATATGTTTTGAATTAAATTATATTATTTTAGATACATTTCCCTTCACATGTAACCTTTACTATGCATTAGCCACCCCCTCTTTCTTCTTCCACAGATTATCTTTGATAAACACTGAGAGGGTGTCCTTTTGAGCAGGTATGGAAAGAGTCTTCCTACCACCTGCTTAACACTTTTTGAAACGTATACACAATATATCTTTGGTTTGTATTTCAGACAATTAATGCACAGTAATTGTATATTCATTTTGGGGATGTAACGATAAGTTACAATAGGTATCAAATAGGGTCGATAGGCTGTATTATATGCCAATAATAGCCTGATTATTAAGGTGTGATGTAATAATCAATTCATTGATGAAGATATTCTTTTGTAGTGATTAACAAATGATGTTAGTCTTGATTTATTAGATGCACGCTATGTTTATTTGAAGTTTATATTGGATTCACATCACACACTACTGTATGGGACCAAGACTAAAGATATTTATTATTTGAGTTGACGAAATATGATCAACCATGATGATTGGATGGTACAATGATCATTGACAAACCTAGGCAACGAAAAGAAAATTTTAGTCCAATTTTTGCTAAATTGAGACATTACAAATAGTCTCAAAATTAAGTTTTTAACGATTTACTTAAAAATTGACTAACGGAAGGACTAGTTTGTCCTAGGAAATAGAAAGTATGGGGAGTGTATTTTTTATACTAATGGCTAAAATTGGATTAGTAGACCTTAAGGACCTAAATGAAATTTTCCCAAATAATTATTACACCAAGTACAACAAAACAAACATTTATAAATTGAATCAAACTCATATATAATATATATTGCAAAGATAATTAAATAGAAAAGCTATAGATGAAAAATATGATGATAATAAATTGAAAAAGGAATTTTAATAAGAAACAAGTCAAAATTAAACTAAAGCTAAAAAATGTTTAGTAAAAATCATTAGAAATACATACTAAAATGTTTTTTTTTAATTTATGAATTAAATTTACACTTGTAGTAAAAGAAAATTAGAATTTTCAAATTACAATTAATGTAAAAGTAAAGATGAAAATTATTTTTCGACTATTTTCTTAACAAAATTTAACAAATTTTAGTAGTGTCAACATAAAAAAAATTATTAATTTTTATAATAGTCACATATATATTATATTTTTTAAAAAATTGAGTGGGTCAATTGACCCCATTGAAGCTAATGTGGCTATGCCACTTCTTATTTCTACTATTTTAGAACAGAATCAAATAGGCCTAAGAAAGCAAGAAAACTCAGTGAACACAAAATTTTAAATAAAAAGATACATTACCGAAGAACAACATCATTTTGATCAAAGTAATAATAATTTTTTACCTAATCACAGCACTAAGCGGCAAAGTTCTTTTTGAAACATAAGGCTAATTCAAATTCACTTTCTTTATCCTAATCAAGGGCATCAGGTAGGTGTTTATCTCTTCTGTTAAAAATTTTAAATAGGACTAATCTTATTACTAGGTAATTTTATGATTTAATAAAACAAGCTGATAAATTAGTTCTGAAATAAAATATGTAAGAAAGTCTTATTGGTTAATTGTGTTCTACTATAGTGTTAGCTCAAATATTAAACTGAGAGGAGATGAATCCGTTTTTCTAAACTACGGTTGTTTTCTAACTCTAATTTCTCTACAAAAATATATCCTACCTTAATCATAATGCAAGCAAGAGAGTAGGGACAAAGTCATTCACAACCCAAAGATCGACCCTCATCCTCACCATGGCTTGACCTTAAGCCATGCCTCGATCGCCTCTCTCACCTTTTCAACCTCGATCTTACCGCTGTCAGTCTCCGGCTTTGATAGCATGCTTCTTTTTCCCGCCATCGTTTCTTACCCCTCTTATTTTATTCTTGCCCACCCCTAGTTCGAACCCAAACCTCATCTTCATGCCTTGACCCATGCCTCAATTGCGCTACAAACCTTCACCGCATTAAGCCTGTCACAACCTATCTCTAGCTCCAACCCCATATCAACTTATTCAGCCCCTCACCTTCTTTTGTTTTCTCTTTCGATGACACCTTTTCCCATCCTAAGCATAAATTCTCATCCTCATACTAAAACCACCTTAATAAATTGAAAGCCGAACACCACTCATACTTTGGAAGTCAGTACCCTTTTACATACCCTCTTATTACAGTTGTTAGAATTTGATTCTCTCATCTTATCATCTGTTTCATATGTAAATCCAACTGTTCTTCGTAACCTTAAACCCAAAATTCAAAAATATTCTTAAAATTCTCGTCTTTCAGCTACCTATCTGTAATGACTTCACAATCCAATCTCCTAATGGGCATTATGTAAAGGGTATTGCAGTAGGTAAATGTGGTGTGAGGGTTAATGATGTTTAGTGAAAACACAAGCAGACCCCACTAGTTTGGAAATAAAAGGTAGTATCTGAACATTTAAAAAGCTCAAAATGGTCATTCTTTGCAAGGCAGAACTACTCATTCTAATAATGTCTATAAGATTGAAGGTAATATCTCCAAGTTTCATTTTACTAGTATTCTCGATTTATGGTATGTTGACATTTTTGGCAAGTGCTTAAATGTTATGGTGATAATGTAAATATTCACATCCCTGCTTAAAGAAACACTCAGAGTCAAAGGTATGGTTCATCATTTTTGTGAACATATATGATGATCGGAGTCTATTAACATCGTTGAATCTCATTTGGATTGGTAGTTTTAAAAATTTATATTCTTCGAGGCTAAGGGTTCATCCAAGGTTTTGAACCATGTCCTACAAGGTAGATCTAGAGTCTTCCATAAAAAAACATAAATCTTATGCTAATGTAGTCAAATGTGTTTGGAAAGAACAAAAACGATCATGCCAATTTTTTTTAAAAAAAATGATGAGTCAGAACTTTAGCTTGGGAAAAATTATTTGAGCTATGAAGAAAAGGTTTTAGAAAGCTTGGTATCTATTACATATGGCATATTGTTTAATCATATCAAATTCTTTTTGGAAAAAGGGTCCTTCATCATTAAGATTAATCTAAAGGAAATACTAAAGGCTTATACTTCAGACAGCTCAAAAGATAATACATCAAATGATAAGAAGGAACATAAGTGTCAATTTTTAATTAGTCTAAGGATTTGAGGGAAAAAAACGTCTTTCCTTCTCCCTTGAATGATGGGGAAATTCCTCGGGTAGTGAGAGTCTTTTAAAATTTCTTATCTGCATCCTAATATGGAAAATTGTTATAAGCTTGAGCAGATTGAGAATAGAGTGTAGATAAATCCTTATGTTCATTCTTCTACTAGAAACCCGAATATTTGTGGTGTGGTTCCAAATTCCATTGATGTTGTAGAAAAACCTAATAGTGATGGTGGATGTCTACAACTGATCGAAGATGAGAATGTTGAGAGAGACCTAAAAAACAATGGGCATTAAAGACTTGTTTGTGTTCAACCCTTGTACATGTAGGTGTGGAAGTTACAAATGAGAAAGATGATAAATGCGATAAAAATGATAAGTGTCGTGTTGATAATGAATCTAAAGAGTGTGATCTTGGTTGAGAAGATGTTGAAAATTGCTTTGATTATAATCACACTACAAAATTACAATTTCCTAAGAGAAGAAAAACATAAGAAATATAATTGGAGTAGAAAGAAAACTCATTCAAAGATTCTTGTTAGTACTCCTATAATTCCTAAGATCTTTGACAATTATAATTGTATTTTCGATGACGATATTCAATGGATAAACTCTTCACTTAGAGGTGAGGTAGTCAAAACGTGGGATCTTGGTAAACGTCTAGGATTTTTTGTTGAAGGTGATAAAGGGAACATTATTAAAGAATTTATGGAAATTGAAAAAAGGGAAAGGGCTAATTGTGATAGCTATGAGTGATTTATCGTTAGGTCTTGGTTGTTCAGTTATATTCTTTGGGGTGGTGTACTTCTTTATTAGCCTTCAAGACTTGGATTGTCAATCGCATCTCTTTTGTTTCCCTTATGTGGGTGTTTAGTTGGAATGTAGATGAGTTTGTTGTATGACTGCATGTGTGCTTAACTAGCGTCTGGGAAAATAGAAGGCTATATAATGAAGACTTTGAGAAAGTTGCATTGTTCTTTCCACTCGATTGTTTCTTGGAAATTATCAGCAGGTTTCTCTATGGGCTTATGGTTATTTGCCTCATATTTCTTTCTCATGTTCTTTATCAAAGAGTTTGCAAGCATAAGTTACTTGATACTATACTTTGATAAGTGCCTTGGATGTTTTTTAGGGTTTGAGATTTATCTTTTAATGGTTACTCCTTGTTTTGTTGATACTTTGATTTCATTCTTATGTATTCTTTTGTTGGTTATAAAAAGGCTTGATTTGATGTTAGCCTATTAGAATTGTACTTCTGGAATATAATGAAAATTTTATTTCCCTAGCCCACAAAAGAAAAAGAATAGAGATAAAGAAATTGTACACACGATTTTATAGAGGTTTGGCTTCCTTTATCTGCGTCATCTACCTTGAACTCCCCTCAAGGTATTGCAAAATTCACTCTTAAATATTGGACTTTATAACACTTTTTTCAAGGTTTAAAAGAAACTTTTACACTTTATTTTTTCCTTATGCTCAAGGAGAAACCTTTACCTCTTCCTATGTTATGGCTCAAGAAAGAAACTGATGTTGCCAAGCTGACGGCAACAAAAATATACCTTTCACGTAGTCTGATTGCACTAACGACAAAAGGGTGACGTCGATGCAATTTGTTCCATGGGTTCTTCGTATATCCTGCAAAAACAACAGGAATCAGAGGGGGCAGGGATTTCTCCCTGCACGCGCACTCCGATGATTAAGTAAGTAATCGGAGTTGTGAATGTATGAAGAAGAGAGTGTATTGCTTAAATCAGAGAGTTTAAGGCTTTTCCCTTCTTTTTGGTTCTTTTGCCTCCGACTCCTCTTTTTTCAGAGAACTCACCTGTGTATTTATAGGTTTCTTCAAGTCGGTTTGAGCTGAGGCCCAGGCGCGTATCTGGGCCGCGGCAGAGTCATAGAGCACTCTGTCGCGCATCAAGTTCAAGCAGCTAGCGGGGGAGTCGGCAGGCGGCAGAGTGCTCATGGACCTCTGCCGCAGACTATGCGAAAGACCTCTGCTGCAGGTGTGCGGGAGACCTCTACCGCATACTGTGCGGGAGACCTCTACAGTGGGGCAATGCGGAAGACCTCTACCGCAGGCTGTACGAGAGACCTCTACCGCAGTCTGTGCGGGAGACTATGCCGCAAGCTGTGCGGCAGACCTCTACCGCAGTCTGTGCGGGAGACCTCTATCGCGGGCTGTGCGGGAGACCTTTGCCGCGAGGGCAATGCGGGAGACCATGCCGTGGGCTATGCGAGGGACCTCTACCGCAGGCTGTGCGGGAGACCTCTACCGCAGGCTGTGCGGGAGACCTATGCCGTGGGACAATGCGGGAGACCTCTGCAGCGGGCTATGCGAGGGACCTCTACCGCAGGCTGTGCGGGAGACCTCTGCCGCGGTAGAGGCGATGGAGATCTGCTGCGCCTACTGTGCGGCACACTGCAAGGCGACAGACTTCTATCGCCTCGAACACTTTGTCGCCGTATCAGCTACGTGGTTCATTCTTAGTTTGACACGTGGCAGTCTCTGGTTGGCGAATAGGTGTACACGTGGATTCTGGTGACACGACCACCATCAGAAACATTTTACAATCTCCCTTTTAAAGGGTAAGAGAACTTCAAAGGCAACCTAGTCTCACCTTACAATTTAGCACTCAAAGGTTTCACTCTCCTTTTACAAATGGTGGATTTATGTTACATACGAGTAACCTAAATAAAATAATTAAAAATAATTAAAAAAGTACTTAAATAAAATAAATAAAAAATAAAAGGAATACATATGGGTTGGGGTTGATTCAGGGTGGTACACGAGTCCTATGTGTTGACTATCGATCAGTTGATAAATTAATGTTTAAATCCTTTTACTATTTAAACAACAACGTTTTATATGGTCTTTAAAGTGAAAAAGGCAACCACCACTTCTCATCTTTCACCTTATTTGATGTTGGAAAAGAAACCCGTAAAACATAAGCCCAAAACCCCCAAAATTCTTTCTCGAAAATTTATGTGTTTGTCATCATGTGCTAAATTTGTATTGTGCATGGCTTTTTTAGTATTGTGTGGCTTTTCCTTTGGGACAATTCTCTTATATAGTAATTTTGAGAGTTTGATTTAGAAAGTTAATACAGATTCAAATTTGAATAAGAGATTCGATTCTTCTTTATGTTCTAATTTTACCTTTATTTTTCTATTCTCTTTTTTATTTACTTTTTTAATGATTTTTCTTTCCAATTTTCCTCAAAATAGTTTGATTTTCTTTGTAATCCTCAAAACTATTCCCTTTTAAAAGAAAATTTGGAAATTTTTCCTTTGACTTTTCAAGCAAAATTTGGATTTTAAAACTCATGGTGATTCTCAATATGTTTTCTTTCCTTTTTTTTTCATTTGTTTTTTATTTTCCTGATTTTATTTTTTATTTCTTAAATTTTTTATTTTTCAAAAAAAATATTTCTAAAAATAAGTTCAATTGATTAAATTTCCGCTCAAAGATTTTATGATTTCTTCTTTTTATATCTTTTCTATTTATTCTTCATTTTTTGATTATTCCTATTTTTTTTTTGTGTTTTTTGTTTCTTTGAAAGTAAATTATTTAAACAAAGAAAAAAGAATAAGATACTAAGAAATATATAACCCAAAGAATGGATTATTAGCATCTGGACCCTAAAATCCAATATAGGGCCATCATTTCAAGTCCAATACTAAATAGAGTTTCAAAAACCCAATTATCAAATTCTAATCTTATAAATTAAATCAACGTAATAAAATTTTATATTTATCACACGGGCTAATTTTAGTCTAAAATCGAATTGAAGAACCAGATTGATCATCTAAGATAATTCAAGTTGAAATGTAATGCATTCTAATGACTTAAAGACTCAAAATCACTTCGCTGATACATTGATAATGCTCACTGCTCTAATTAACACTAAAAAAAAAATACCTAAATACCGATCCTATTATCATTAAACAAAAAAAATGAAACCACTTTTCAATCCCTTGGCAATAAATTTGATGATGGATTACCTTGATACACGAACATTCGAAATATCATTGAATATGGAGAATATCCACCGATGTTTTGATCAACTTCTAAGAATTGACTTGCAGGAACTAAACCAAACTGATCCAGCTGGATAGCACCTCAAGCAACCTAGTTTTGCCATTCTTATGCGTTTTTCATCCTTAAGCTCTCAATTATAACAAAACACCAATTTGAAGACCCAAAGTTGTCAAAAACCAAATAAAAATAACCACCTACATGGCTTCAAAATACAAGATTAGTGACTTTTAGGTTGCATTTGGTGCATTATGATTGCAGCGCAAAGTGATTATTGAAAATGTGATTGATGCGCAAGTAACATTATAGTATTTGGTATGCAATGTAAAGTTCTTTTAAATTATAGGGAAGTAATATTATAATGTAAAGTTCTGTTTAAATTATTGGAAAAGTAACATTGCAGTATTTAGTATACACTTACTTACTTGCAATGTAGTATCAAATTTCAAAAATACCATTAACTATCAAAACAAATTTGATATAATGAAATTAATTAAAAATGAAATTACCATATGAAAATGTAAATAATATAAAATTATAGTTTTGGCATTGCTCATCATTTATAATTCCAAATTTATATACATTATGCTTAATTTAAATTTAACTATTATATCAAAACGTAAATAATTATTATTTCTTGATGCCAAACGTTACCTTAGGGTGAGATGGTTTTGATATTAACTCTTGGAACCATTTTATAGCTCACCATGTCACTAATACGAAATAAAAAACACAATTAAAACTAACATTAATGTGGATAGAAGTCAAAACCTATTAAACAAACGTTGAAGTCACTTCCAAAGGAAGCAAGGTTGAGAAAAAATCGAGAAAATCGAAAAATGACTCAAATCAAGGTTTTCAGATCGGTTCAGTTCATATAATAACACAATTCAATTTGGATTCGGATCTCAACATCATTAAACCAAATTTATTTTGTTTGGTTTAGATAGGGTTTTATCCAATACTTTGTTATGTAATATTTTGTAATTTTTACTATTTATATTAAAAGTCCAAGTTTTATATTTAATTAAAGAAAAATTGAAATAAAATTCAAAGTTGCTTGAATGCTCAACGAAAAATTGAAATAAATGCAAAATTCTTAAACACCAAAAATCTGAATAACCAATCCGAATTGATTCGCATGAACTTGGATCGGATTGGATCAAATGTTTTTTCTATTCGAATCGGATACGGATCACAAAATGAAAATCTGCTAGGTCGAGTTAGATAAAAAAATTATAAAAATTTAATCTGATTCAATATCACCCCTAGAATGAAGGAGGCGATTAAGTCGCCAATGCTCGTGGTTGTTGATCTACCATGTCTAGAGCTTAAAATTTGTATGAAAAAAATAAAGAAAAGAGAAAAAAAAATACTACTCTTTGCCTTGGTTTTTCAATATATATCAAATTCAGTGAACTAGCAAATGATATTTATAAGATGATTATAAGATGAGAATAAGGACCTCTTCATTATTAAAAATTGACTCATGGCATTATAGATTTAATTACACAAAATATCAGTAGATCATACTTAAACAACATATTACACATTGTGAAGAAAAATAATTTCGCTTTGGTATAAACCTAGTTTAAGTTTAGTAAACATCATTAATTAGTCCACAATATAGAGATTAACACAACAATGACAACATATAATTACTATAAAAAAGAAAAAAAAAAACCCTTAACTATAGGTGATTTTATTTTTAAAAATTTGTATCTAACCCTCCTATCCAACTCATAAATTCTTAAAAAAACATGACGATTTAACACGCATCACAATGGTTCAATTGCTTACAATCAACGATCAAATGATATAACTAACTCCCAAGCCATCAAATCTCGTATTAGGGCTTTGTTTAGTAAAAATTATGAAAAAAAAAAGTGAAAATGAAAATTTTGCTAGTTTACTGGTTAGGTCCACAACCACTTTCCTATTTTGTAATTTAACTAATGGATTAACAAATGTTTTTTTTTCTCACCCTGTTTTCCTTCTTACTAAGCAATAACTAAATCCTCGGTCACCGAATCAACTTCCTAAACCTCAAACCAGTTCGATGCTAATATCCACGCTCTAAAGTCTCGTGATTTTGCTCTTCGACAAAAATACACACCACAAATGGGTATCTTCTAAGATTGAAACGTTACAAATAAGATATAATTAACTAAATGAAGCATCCCAGAAATTGAAAGTATATACAGCGTAGCCTCATTGTACAAAATGACCATGACCTTGTCTTCCCTAAAGCCAAATTAATAACCAACATACCATGCGCCTTGCAGCTAGGATAAACGAAACTAACCGCGGGAAATCAACAGTTGAAACCCAACGGCAGTTGCTCTAATCTATACACTAGCAGGCTTCGCAAATTGCAGGGCTTTTGAGAAAACAACCCAATCGCTTATGTTGCATATTCTACTTACAGACACCTCTTAAAAGATAAGCTCATTTACATTATTATTCACTGGGATTACATGTACATTTGATGCACAACATAGTAAACAATTCCCTGGCCCAGTAAACGGCTGCTATTAAAAGAATTACAATTGAGTAACAAAGAATGAGCTATGCCACTTTAACTCCACTTGGGCGTTTTCCTTCCATTGCATCCTTTTTATTGCGGCAAGCAGCGCAAAGGAAGGGACCTTGCCAGGGCTTTGAGCTGGCGGAGAATATGGAACCCGCATGAACGGAGATGCCTTCACTTGGAGCCAGGTCAACTTGGCATACAGCACAAGTGAAAAGACCAGATGTGGATTGCCCTGCGGAGTCATCATTTCCTAGTCTGCATGACACAAATTAATAAGATGTGAACAGAAGTAATGTATGAAACTTAACATTCAAAATAAACTAGGCAACAAATTATAGATGTGGCCTAGAAAAAGCTATGATCTGCATTAAAGCTTTTTGATGGGTAATATAACGTTGATGTCAACGAAACTTCTAACATATATTTCAAACCTAGACGTGAATATCCAAATTCCAGATGAACCAGCTCGCATCCCCCCGGTTCTTGCCCCTTTCTCTGTCTGGCTGTCTGGAGTAAACCAGAACCCAAATCTAAGATGTATCTCGAGCCAAATTCAAACCAAGGCCTTAGGCAAATGTAAGAATGTATTCTATTCAATCTGAACATATTACAGCTAAAATGCTCATGATCAAAAAGGTTAATATTTTAGCTCAAAAAGAAGCAACAGCTGGTACATTTCAATATCAAGTACAACAGAATTAATGTAACTGTTGAATTAAGTAGCAATGCCAACAGTTCAGAAGGTTTTTGTTTTCTTACAAGATATAATGTAACTTTACCTCTGACAGTGGGATATTAGAATAAATGGAGAAACAGTATGGAGAGGGTAAGATAATATAAGTAGAACCTTAACTACCAAAAGAAGTCCAATGCTAACCTTTCAGCAAGCATTGCTGAGCCTTCTTCAAACAGTTCTTCCACTATACCAACAGCTGAAAGCCTCTTTGATAGTTTATTGGCTGAATCACGAGAGCTCTTCCGGAATAATAAAGCTCTCAGTTTATTCTGCTTTTTGGGAGGAGACACAGGCTGTCTTGAATTATCAGGAGGAATTATGTCAACAACAATGCAGGTTGTGTCATCCTTTAACCCTCGTGTCCTTAATGCTTCCTAAACAAGGACCAATAAAATGTTATTAGGAAAAGAGGTAAAAGGTAGGTTTAAAACAAGGGTAACAAAGCAGAAATTCTATGTACAGAAATGAATTAAATCACCTTAACAACTTGTCTAGCAGCAAGTTCAGCTGGCAATCCACGGCAAGATTTTGCAGCCATTTCCGAAGATAGGGCATCCCAAATGCCATCAGAAGCAATTATAAGCCTCCCACCTGCATTTGAGAGCTTTTACATAATAAGAAATATTAGCATTTTCAAACTTAAATGTGTACAAATGGGCATTGATGTGAAATGAGAAAGTAACCATAACATTCAACAAGCACATAGAACAAGGTCACAAGCGTACCTTAACTTGCTTCACATATGGTATGGGGACTATAAACTCTCCAACATCCACATCTCCTATTGATCTGGACAGGCATAGACCTCCTGGCCAACAACGGAGAGGACCAATCTGTAGAGATTGGGAAAAAGAACACAAAATGTTAGTGAAAAAAAAAATCATGACTGCAAGTGACTCCAGTACATGTTGCAAGAGGAGAAAAAAGGAATGTCAAAGCTCTAAAAGCACATACCTCAGCACCACCAACAATGCTAAGCCTCCCAACTTCACCCCCGCTTGCAGTGACACGTTCCCTCCTACAACCACAAAAAAAAAAATAATAATAATAATAATAATAATATATAATAAATTAACTCCAACTAAGAATCCTGTTCAAGAAGAAGAAGAAGAAGAAGAAGAAAGAAGCTTTTTCAAGATAGATACATACTCTTCCACATTCTCTTCAAGTCTGTGATCAACAGTTAAGCTGGAGATTGCACCACCCTGAGTATCTAAAATACAACGAGAATCCCCAACAGAAGCAACTGTCACTGTCCATCCATCAACTATTACAAATGTAGCAGTTGTACCCGATGTTTCCCCTGGAGACAATTCAATAAGGACAGAGAAATAGTGTTATCTAACTGTACAAAAATATAGTAGGGTAAGTCCAATTCGGAAAGAAAGCAAAGACTGAAGAAGGCTAAACTCCTTGCCTCTACTCTGAAACTCCTTGTCTGTCTTCACAAATCCAGCAACTAATGCCCGAGGTAAAGCTTGAAGCCACTCCTCCCGCCCAAGGCCACGCGGAACAGCACTCAATACATGAGTCAAAAGGTGCTCCCTTGTAAAAATTGCTGCAGCATTACCATTGTGACCATCAAAGATCTGAAAGCAGAAGAAAATAGTTACTATCACAGAGGAAGTGAAGATATTAATGAAGAAACCATCCAAGCACAGAACATAACAATTAAATGTTGCAGATATTACTATAATGCATTAGAGAATATATGACGCTCCTCTTGTTTATAGCTATGTACCATTCATGAATTTGACCCAAAAAAATGAAAACAACTGCTCAAGCATTGAATACCAATACCAAACGGTAAGCTAATCAACCATGCCTGTAGCAGCGTCTAACTGGATTTCACAATAAAACATTTAATGGATTCAGAGAATCACTAAGAACAACAAAGATCTCAAACATTGAACACTAAAATATATCTCACATCGCATCAAACATGTCAAAGATCAAATTTCTGAGATTGCAGCTAAACGAAGAAATGCTATATCAGGCATTCGTGAGATGGAGAAATACAGAATAGAGCATGCATGAGAAATTGCAAAGATTACCGCAAAAACAGAGAAGGTAGACGAAGGATTCCCAGGTACTCGCTGACAATCCGCTTTAATCAAGAAATAATCTTCTCCTTTCCTAGACTGAGCCGCATGCCCATATCTCACAGTCGGCTTCTCCATCTTCTCATTCTTCATCTCTCTGCTGATCAAAGCAGCAAGAGGCACGAGATCATGACGATGACGCCTGCGTTCTCCAGAAGCCATATCTACCACAGCAAGGTTATCACTGTTGGCCCAATAATTCAGCTTACTAAATATTTCACCTCGAAATCAAACTATTCCCCAACATCCTCAATAAGCCATTTCCATATTCAGTCTAACTAAATCAAAAGGCAAATTGCTTCAAATGAACAAGATTTCCCACAAATCTCAAAACCATAACCCCTTCTTCCAAGTTATTTAAACTGAATTATTTTGCAAAAACAACTGCAAAGTTTCCACCTTAATCCGCAGTGTTAAAAGAACCAACTCCCCAACTTATCACAAACCCACCATCTCAAAAATATCATCAATTCACTCAACGATTGTTCAAAAGCAACTGTAAAGTTTCCCCTTGATCTGCAGCTGCATTGAAGAAAACATACCATTATCAAGCACCAAAAAGAAGCAGAAACATGCCAGCGTAAGATCTACTAAAACAACAACAACACAACATCCAAATTGCAAATTAAGCAAAAAAAACTCAATCTTTCAAAAACAAAGTTAGAAAATATAGGAAGAGAATAAAATAGAATCTTTTTCAAAACATTTTACTGCTATAGGATATGGATATGATACCAATTCTACTGAAAAAGAGAGCTAAGTTGCCACATTGACCAGTAATCTAGATAGACTAAAGAGACAAGAAAGTGAAGGAATGTGAAGTTACCAGCAAAGAATGTTTGGTTTTGCGTTTCGTACAGAACCAATGCAGATCTGGTTGCTACATTAAGCAAACGAAAAATAATGAAGAGAAAAGAAATCTAACACGGAAACACAACGCGTTTTCGGTGACAAGACATGAACTGTAAATCCCATTAATCTAAAAATCAAACTCCCATTAAAAAAGTTTTAGTTACCAGAGAGAAAAAGGCATTTCTATTTTAAAAAAATAAAAAGAAAAAAAAAACGTCAGAAATGAATATTATGAGAAAGAAGGAACCCACCACAGGTCAGCTTCGCACCATTTTCCTTCCACCAAACACTCAAACAATGTTTTTTTTTCTATTTCACAGAAAAAGATTGCTTCAGGAAAAAAAATGACAGCTTTTCTTCACAAAGGAAGCACAGAAAGTGGGTTTTGCTGACTATAAAGCAATCTGTCGACAAAGCCACATTCTGTTTCTGTTTAGAGTCGGTTTCAACAAGCAAATCAGCTGTTTTTTCCCTGTCAAAAAACCAACCTTTTTCTAGTTTAACAGTGAAAAACTGTCTCAAGTAAGGTAAATAAAAGAAAGTTAAGCAGCACTAAAAAAACTAAAGAATCTTTGCAAAGACTGCCTTCTGCCCGAGTCTGACTCCTAGTCTAAGATCTAGAGAGAGAAAAATGCACCAGTATTAAAACTTGCTAACAACAGTGTTCACAAAATGCGAGATAATTTGGCGAACAAGTGTCATCTTATGGTTATAGTTCAGAAGGAGGGTTTAAATTTTAGTATCGAAATAAATTAATTTTCATAAATATACGAGTCAATATGGGATGCGCCTTTACAAAATATTCCCAAAAGTGCATATAAATTGATTTAGTAATACTCTAATTATAAAAACGGAAAAAATTCCAACAACAAAAAAAAAAGTTTATACTTTGCTAGTAAAACTAAAATTGTCTTAAATATATTTAAGAATAAACTCTTATGATACATAGGAAATAAATTTTATTAACTTCATAAATAGATTATCAAGTATTTTTTTATAATTTTTTATTTTTAATATATTTAAATTTTTATTAATTTATAAAATTTAAAAACTCTGTTAACAATATTTTTTTTAATTTCACTTGCAATATGAAATGGGGTGGACGGACCTCTTAAGTAAAAGGAATACTATTACATAATTTTATTTTATAATTAATGTTGTTAAAATAAATCTTGAATACATTATGTGATATAAAAATATTTAAAATCGTTTTAAAAAAATTAAATTCAAATAAACATTTTAAAAAAATACACTTGGATTACAACTTTAAAAGTAACTATTTATCTCAAATTAAATATGATTAAAATTTGATAAAAAATTATTCTCAATTGTTTTCTAAAGATAAATTGATTGGATAAAAGATGTCAATCCATATTATTGTTAGTTCGACTTTATGGCTTCCTTCGGTAAACTGAAAAGAAAAATGGAAAAAAAAAAGAAAAATAGAAAAAGAAGAGATGAAAAACGAATTTTTTACATGCTTAATAAGAAATATAAAAAATATAATTTTCTTTCGATCAATTGTTATACCAAAATATAAGCTGCTGCTATGGTTATTAAGAGTGTGCCACTGCTGCGTGAGCTACTGGGATGTTGATCCAACAGTTTATTCCTTCCTTTAGCTTACCTTGAATTCTGTGTAATTAGTTACTAATGGTTAGCTAGAAATTAGCTAGGATTAGTTAGTTATATTAGAACAAACCAATACTTAGCTGGTTAATTACTGTGTACATAAATATAAGTCTATACAGTTATTCAGTAAGGAAAATGAATCATTTCCTCTACAAACTAATTTTCTATATGATATCAGAGCTTGCATTTCTTTCCTTCATTTTCTCTTCATTTCTCTCGTTTTCTTCTTGACGACCAATTCATTGACCAACCACTATGGATCAACCAGCTGTGCGACCTGAGGACGTTGCTTCAAACCCATATTTCTTACATCCAAATGAAAATCCAGCTCTAACGCTGGTCACTACACCTCTCACAGGATCCAATTATCAATTATGGTATAGATCTATGAAAATGGCGCTTATGTCTAAGAATAAACTCCAGTTTGTGGATGGCTCAATCAAACCTCCTGCGAAAACAGATCCATTATTTCCAGCCTGGGAACGATGCAATAATATGGTGTTATCCTGGTTGCTGCACTCTGTTTCTCCTACAATCGCACAAAGTGTTATCTGGTTGGATCGTGCTTTTGAAGTCTGGAACGATCTTCATGATCGTTTTTCACAGGGAGATGCCTTTCGCCTTTTTGAATTGCAGAAAGAAATCTATTCACTTCAACAAGGCACTTTGTCGGTAACTGACTATTTTACCAAACTTAAAATGTTGTGGGATGAGATCATGAATCTTAGAGCCATTCCTGATTGTAAATGTGATCCACGATGCTCCTGTGGTGCACTGGATGCAGCTCGCAAGTTTCAAGAGAATGATTATGTCATTCGATTCATTCAAGGTCTTAATGATTCATTTGCTACTGTTAAATCGCAAATAATGTTAATGGAGCCCTTACCTTCTGTTAACAGAGCATTTGCTCTCGTGGTTCAACAAGAACGACAACTCAATACTATTTTTAACTCTTCTCTTGAAACTCATGCCTTTGCAAACAAGGTGTCAGGACATGCTGTTGCTCCTTTCAAGCGACATAATCAGACCGGTAGAAGGCCACTCTGTTCTTATTGCGGAATTACAGGCCATACTATAGAAAAGTGCTACAAAAAGCACGGTTATCCTCCTGGTTACAGATCAAAAGGTAGAGGTGGATCACTTACTGGATTTGCAAATCATGTTGAAACTGGTATAGTTTCTTCAGAACACACACCAGCTAGTATATTTGTTGATTCTGCTGGTCCTTTCCAACGGGCTCTCACCGATGATCAGTATCAGCGTTTGCTTGCAATGCTTCAATCTACTGAAATAGCTAATGCTCATAACACTCATGTAGTTGCTACAGCCAACAATGTCACTCAACCTGTTTTCACATCTTCAGGTACACCTCAATTTTCTTCTCATTCTTTAGAATACATTCTTGATACAGGAGCATCAGATCATATTGTTTGTTCTCTTGATGCTTTTGACTCCTATAAACCTATTTCTCAGTCATTTGTCAAATTACCAAATGATCATTGCGTTTCAGTCACTCATATTGGTAATGTCAAGCTTACTCCACATCTCTGGCTTATAGATGCACTATATGTTCCTGATTTTTCTTTCAATTTAGTTTCAGTGAGTAAGCTAACACAAACACTTCAATGTTTTCTGATTTTTACACATCAATTCTGTGTTGTCCAGGATGCCAAGACTTTGATGATGATTGGGTTAGCTAGGCAGAAACTTGGTTTATATCAGTTAGACGTCTCTTTCGATCCTTGTTCTCTTAATACTTCAATATCAGTTTCTAACTCTGTCACTGGTTCTGCCAAGAATATTTGGCATAATCGTTTTGGTCATGCTTCTAATAAACGAATTCAATTGTTGCAACATATAGACTCTTCCATTTCAGTCTCTTTACAAGAGCCTTGTGATGTTTGCCATTTTGCTAAACAAAGGAGACTTCCTTTTCCCCTTAGTACATCTTGTTCGAATAGTTGTTTCGATCTTATTCATGTTGACATTTGGGGTCCTTATCCCATAGCTTCTTTGTATGGACATCATTATTTTTTAACAATAGTTGATGATTTTAGTAGATATACTTGGTTGTATTTGATGAAGACTAAGGCTGAAGCTAGAACATTGTTACAAAGTTTTTGTACTTTTGTTGAGACTCAATTCTTAATCAAAATTAAGCATATTAGAACAGATAATGGTCAAGAGTTTAACATGCCACAATTTTATACCTCCAAAGGCATCATTCACCAATCTTCATGTGTTCAAACACCTCAACAAAATAGCATAGTGGAAAGGAAGCATCAACATATACTTAATATCGCTCGTTCCTTAAAATTTCAAGCTGGTCTTCCTAGCAAGTTTTGGGCAGATTGTGTCAATCATTCTGTTTATCTTATAAATACCCTCACCAATTATTCACAATAAAACACCATATCAGATTCTATTCCAAAAAGACCCAAATTTTTCCAATCTTAAAGTTTTTGGATGTCTCTGTTATGCTTCAACCTTAAAGCATCCTCGATCTAAGTTTGATTTAAGAGCATTGAAATGTGTTTTCATAGGATTTGTTCATGGGGTTAAGGGTTACAGATTATATAATATTGATACTGGTGAAGTCTTTATTTCTCGAGATGTCCACTTTTATGAAACTGTTTTTCCCTTCTCTTCAAGCCAAGACAAAAACATCACACATTTTTTAGCTAATGACACATTTTCTCATCTGTCATCTTCTCCTACACATTATGATCTTTCAGTTTCTCCACCTACTGTACAATCTGAATATACCGATAGTTCTTCATATGATTCAGAACACTCTTCTTATTCTTCTAATAATTCTCAATCTTCTTCTCCTATTATAGTTCGACGATCGTCTAGAACTAGAACAACTCCTTCCTATTTACAAGACTATCATTGCTACTTAGCTACACTCAATCATTGTCATTCTGCACATGCTGCATCCACAGATGATGTTGTAAAATTTTATAAACATTTTAGTGTCTTATATCCTTTATCTTCTGTTCTTGACTATTCTCATTGCTCTTCTCTTCATAAAGCCTTTGCTATGAATATAGCTACTCTGACAGAACCTCAAACTTACAATGAAGCAATTAAATATAAACACTGGCAGCAAGCTATGCAGGTTGAGCTTGAAGCATTTCAGGCAAACCATACATGGGTTATCACTGAGTTACCTGCTGGAAAACAACCAATCGGTTGTAAGTGGGTGTATAAGATCAAGTTTAAAGCCAATGGTGAAGTTGAGCGTTTTAAAGCTAA
Source organism: Firmiana major (assembly GCA_033439115.1). Classification (NCBI taxonomy): domain Eukaryota; kingdom Viridiplantae; phylum Streptophyta; class Magnoliopsida; order Malvales; family Malvaceae; genus Firmiana; species Firmiana major. Next base: position 9,781,560 of record CM065912.1, read on the forward strand.
ATTAGTGGCCAAAGGTTTTACACAACAAAATGGCATTGATTTTATTGAGACTTTCTCTCCAGTGGCCAAGATGGACACAATTCGAACTCTTCTAGCTATTGCTGCTGCTAAGAACTGGTTTTTACACCAGTTGGACATAAATAATGCTTTTTTGCATGGTGATTTAACAGAAGAAGTTTATATGCAGATCCCACCTGGTCTTCCTCATACTAAACCAGGCCAAGTTTGTAAACTCATGAAGTCTTTGTATGGACTGAAACAAGCAAGTCGATAGTGGTACTCTAAGTTGACTACTGCTCTTATTAGCCAAGGATTCCAACAAGCCAATTCTGATCGTTCTCTGTTCTTCAAGACCGTTGGTTCCTATTTTATTGCTTTGCTGATATATGTTGATGATTTGATTCTTGCTAGTGATACTGAACTTCTTATTCAAGATGTCAAGGTTTTTCTTGATACCTCCTTCAAGATTAAAGATTTGGGGTTGCTGAAGTATTTTCTTGGTTTAGAAGTTGCCAGGACTGCTGCTGGAATAAATCTTTGTCAACGAAAATATACTCTTGATCTCTTGCAAGATACAGGTTTTCTTGCTTGTAAACCTGTTAACACACCAATATTACCTTCATCTAAGCTCTCTCGGGACTCAGGTAATCTTTTGCCAGACCCATTTTCTTATCGACGGCTAGTTGGACGATTGCTATATTTAACATCCACCAGACCCGATCTATCCTATGCAGTGCAGCAATTATCTCAGTTTATGGACAAACCTACTGATATTCACTTAGTTGCTGCACACAGGGTTCTACGTTATCTTAAAGGAAATCCAGGGCAGGGTCTTTTCTTTCCTGCGAAATCCAACTTACAACTCAAAGGTTTTTGTGATGCAGATTGGGCTACATGTCTTGACACAAGGAAATCCATTACTGGCTACTGTATTTTTCTTGGTGATGCTCTTATTTCCTGGAAATCCAAGAAGCAACAGACCATTTCTCGCTCTTCTTCTGAAGCAGAATACCGATCTCTTGCCACTCTTACTTTTGAATTGCAGTGGTTATTGTATTTGTTGCCTGAGCTACAAAGTCCTCATCCTTTACCAGCTCTCTTATATTGTGATAATAAATCTGCCATTGCTATTGCTGAAAACCCAGTGTTCCATGAGCGAACCAAACATATCGAGATCGATTGTCATCTCGTCCGGCATAAGTTACAAGCTGGTGTCATTCGTTTGTTTCATGTCTCTTCTTCAGCTCAACTGGCCGATTTGTTTACCAAAGCACATACAGCTCGACTTTTTCATTTCTTTCTCTCCAAGCTTGGAGTTCATAATATATTCACTCCAGCTTGAGGGGGGCTACCAAAATATAAGCTGCTGCTATGGTTATTAAGAGTGTGCCACTGCTGCGTGAGCTACTGGGATGTTGATCCAACAGTTAGTGTCACGACCCAATTCCATTCCCTTTAACCGAAAATCACTGAAAATTTTTCGCGTTTTACTGCTACCTTACCCGATCGTGAACTAACTCACCACACACTGTTGGGCTGTGAGTCAATAATAAACATCACTTATCATTCGTTCACAGTTAAATAAAATGATGTCATTCATTCGCTTTAATCATGTACTTATACAAGGACATGTTATACTGACATCTACATCCCCCAAAATTACATCTCAAAAGAATACTGTGATTTTACATTGTTTAGATACAAAAAGAATCACTGTGTATATACCTTTAAGCGATGGAGATGCAGCGGAGTCCAAAATACCACGCCTCAGTCCTCACTGGGCTACTATGCACGCTCTGTAGGGGAAAAAATAGAGAGGGATGAGCAACCACACGCTCAGTAAGGCAATAATGCAAGCATGGTAGATAACTACTCTATCTACATGCTGATAGTGTTATGCATAAATCATTTATGGTAGGAGCATGAGGAATAAAACTATGCCATATGAGTATACATATATATCATGTATCAAGGTCATGTAAAATTGGCATATAAAACATGGTAAAACATCATGTATAAATCATCTCATGCTCGATCTCGTTTAAATTCATAAAAAGTGCAATTCATTAAAAAACCTCCTTTTCAAACCCACGTCATAAAACTCTTTCTCATCACATACAATCACATCACATCAACTCACAATCACAACCTCATTTTCATTTCACAAATCAAATCCACGAGGCTCGACCCCTCCTTTGGGTCTACCTTAAACAATCACAAATCACACTTAGAGATTTAAAATCATGTGGTAGTAAGTAAATCAAGCAAGGAGACAGGTTACTATATCTCAAGTGACTACGTTGACCAATCGTCACATATCATCCCAGACCACACGGATTTCGGTGTGCGGGGTATCATGCTGGCACGAAGGTGGGTTAGTTCTCCGCCAGACTTTCTCAAATCAAGTAACCACCACGCGGTACATCGTACTCCATGTGATATACACGGTACATCGTACTCCGCGGACCCATAACATGGTTGGGGGTGCCTGCCATAGGTCTTATCTACCCCATACCAAGTGTAACCTTTATAGTCTCAAGAGCGCGTGGGAGTAACCTCAATACCAGGTCCTAGCCCCTCATGGCCTTGCTCGCCCCTGTTGGGTTCCCTGATTCAGGTCCTAGCCCCTCACCCTCATCCCACTCAAGAGGTCTGTTAGGCCTGTTGGGTTCCCTGAATGGATTATGTCAAGTCCTAGCCCCTCACCTTCACCCCACTCAAGAGGTCTGTCAGGCCTGTTAGGTTCCCTGAGTTAATCCGTATCTCTCGCCACGGCCTCATACATACCACAGTGTGAAAACCAGCGCGAGCTACGCTCTAGCGCGAATTTATGCATCAAACCAATCACTTCGTACGAGCAACGCTCTGGTACGACATTTATGCATAAAATATGAAGAAACCATGTACGAGCATAGCTCCAGTACAGTTATATGCATAAGAAAAACCACTCAAATCCACGTACGAGCGTAAGCTCCAGTACGGTTTATAAACATTATCACAATTCAAATTCAAAGTGCGAGCTAAGCTCAAGCACGTTTCACACAAGTGAAAACATAGAAATCCAGCGCGAGTGAGGCTCTAACGCGAATTAAATCACATATACTCGATAGGCGGCTCACATGCATTCAAAACATCTCATAATATGCTTAGTGCCTCATATGGGCTATTTCACAACATCATTCAAGTACTAGCCAGCCTATCCTTTTATTTGCTCAAATCAAAGCATTGTGTTTTGTAAAAGCATTCAAAACACATGATTTATGCAATTATTAGCCTTACTATCCCTTTTTCAATAACCATTTCAGACAACCAAATCTCATACATCATCAAAACACATTTCTATAAGTCCATGCACATTTCCAAAGCCCTATATATACCCACGAGTTCAAAATACGAGCAGCTACCTCTATATACTTACAAAATTCCCTTACCTGGAATCGCGATGCGTGATTCCACTTCCTTAAGCTGCTTACTCGTACGGTTCGGTTTGCCTTCAACGAACTCTTCGGGACTGCACAAAATCGTATCCCGCATTATATTCGATCCATATATTGCAACCTTTGTGCTTGCTATAGTCAATTTAATCTATAGCCTCTATTAAAGCTTATTTGGCCTCGTTTCATTACTTTACCCATAGCTCGAGTCTATGGACCTTCTTAGGCCTATTAACTTATTCAAAGTCGATATCAAATCGACATAAAGCTCATAGCGTTCATATTTCATGAATTCCCTCACTATGGCATTTATCAAGCATATTCATACTCATTTCCACAATTCCTCCAAACTCACAATGTAATCTCATTTAACCATTTAAAATCATAAATATTACCCCAATAACAACTTTAGCATGCCATAAATCATAGGCTCATTCAATCCCACATATCCTCACATTATACCCATTTTAGATTTTTAGGTCACACCAATTCCACTACATTCCTAGGTAGTTTATCCATCAATACTCATATCAATCAACTCCAAAATCAATTAAATAGCTAATGCATTTGGATTTGAGTGTTAGAATCTTACCAATATGATTTCTCTTCTTGCTCCAAATGGTAATGCCCTTAATTCCTTCAATTCCAAAAATGGGAAGATGCCCTCTCACTATGTTGTTCTTCTCTTTGATAGGGACAACTTTGCCTCTAATGATCTCTCTTCCAATCTCACTGAAAATGGCTGATTTTAGAGAGGGAAAATTAGGTTTTTGGGGTTGAGATTGTAAAGTTAAGTGTTTTTCCGAGATTTCCCGATTTTCAGCTCTCCTTATATAGAAATGACTTGAGGAGATAGATCTGGTCCAAGAGGAGATCGATCTGGTCCCTTAAAATCCCTCTTTTTCACGGCATTTTTAAGCCTGAGATCGATCTGTCGAAGCATGAGATCGATCTGTCTAGGCATGAGATCGATCTGTCGAAGCATGAGATCGATCTTCTCCCAAACAGAGAGCTAAGGAGATCGATCTGGGTGCTTGGGGATCGATCTTTCCACTACAGAATGCTTGGGAGATCGATCTGGCTCCATTGGAGATCGATCTGCTCTATTCTTTCGCCCAAATAAGAGTATTCTGGCTCTTCCAGATCGATCTCTCATCCTATGAGATCGATCTAGGCCTCACGTTTTCCAGATTTCCTGCAGTTTCCTTGCTGCAACTCATACCAACACATCCTTAATCTATTGCCATGGCCATTTTCTCATCCATCCACCTTTATAACTTGAAAATGGCATCCATTCATACCTTATGCACATTGAAACTTGTGTACATTCATTGTATGTTCAAAGGTATGCTACATAAAACCTAATGGAAGCATAACTCCATTCCATTTTACCACACTACTCATCTTGAGTCTCAATCACATCCATCACTTGCTAGAACTCATTTCTTCGTATTTATACTCAATGAAACTTGTATGTACGTTACAATTTAGATTACACATACATACATTGAATCCATGGACTTACATCAATCATACTTTACATTACAAGTCCATTCATATTGTTTGATCCAATTACACACATTACCCTTATACATATACGGGGTCTTACATAGTGTGCCACTGCTGCGTGAGCTACTGGGATGTTGATCCAACAGTTTATTCCTTCCTTTAGCTTACCTTGAATTCTGTGTAATTAGTTACTAATGTTTAGCTAGAAATTAGCTAGGATTAGTTAGTTATATTAGAACAAACCAATACTTAGCTGGTTAATTACTGTGTATATAAATATAAGTCTGTACAGTTATTCAGTAAGGAAAATGAATCATTTCCTCTACAAACTAATTTTCTAAATGTTATAAGGCGTAATCGAATCGAGTTAAAAAGATTTAGTACCCGACTCAAATTCAGCTTGATTTAAAAATTCAAGGATCGAAACTCAGTTCGAGCTCGATTGAGTTTGATTTGTGAAATTCAAATTCGACTCGACAAAATATTCTAACTGCTTGAACTTGATTTCAGAAACTCGAACTTGACTCGATAGTTTCGATTTGTTAATTTTTAATCATATATTATGAGAATAAAAAAAGTAAATTAATAATAAAATATTAAAAATGTATATTAATAAAAGCTCAATTAGACTTTTGAACCAGATATTAAAATACTCAAATTCAGCTCAACTCGAGCTCGAGTTTGAGCTCGAACTAGGCTCGAAAACAAACGAGTCAAACTTAAGTAATTATCAAGTCGAACTCGACTACCTCGACTCGTTTACACCTCTTTTTACTTGGTATAAACTGAAAAATGAAAAAAAAAATGAAAGTATATTATTTTACTATTATATATTTAATTAATTAAAATAATAAAAAATTAAAATTAAAATATAATTTTATATATATATTTATATATATATATATATATATACACACACATGGCTTGCATCTTTCTTTTTTTTTTTTTTACTAATCTTTTTCAATTTCGAATGATTTATTTTTGTAAATAAAGTTTATTAATATTTCTTATATTCTTTCTTCACAATTTTCTTTTACACTATTAAAAATCATTTTCTTTGGACTTTTCCACTCATTTCTATTCATTTTTTCACTTTTTCATACTATCAAGTACACTCTAAGGATTTATTAGGCAGAGTGGAAAGAAAAATAAGAGCATAAAAAATTGAAAGGGAAAAAAGATGAAAAGATGAAAAACATATTTGTTTTCTTTTTATTGATGTGTTTGGTAAGAAAAATAGAAAGAGTAAAAGAAAATATATATTTTTTCCATTAGTCGGTAGAGTTGAAAAATAAAAAATAAAAAATAAAATTATTTTACTTTATCATTATATCATTAATTAATTAAGATAACAAAATAAAATTTTAAAAAAATAATGGATAATTTTGTAAAGACAGACATTTGACTCACATCCCTCATACTTTCTCTTCACTATTCTTTTCAAATTGAAAGTATTTGTATTTGTTAATAAGGAAAAGATTATATTGGGAGATCGAAACACTACATATTTCCATGCACAAGCTACTAACTGAAGATGCAGTAATTATATTGGGGGTTTAAAAGATGTACATGGAAACTGGATGTGAGGATTAAGATTGCAACAGAAGTATAGTGGTGAATTATTTTAGTGAACTGTTTACTTCTCAAAGGCCAACCGTTTGATGACATTCTAAGGGTAACTAACATTCAGGTAACTAAGAGATGAATGAGACACTATTACAAGAGTTTCAACCCGAGGAGATTAGAGAGTTTCTATTCCAAATGCACCCAAATAAAGCATCAGGACCTGACAATATGTCTCCTTTACTCTAAATAGCAATGAGTCTCTCTAGAACGTCAATCATACAATCATAGTCCTTACACCAAAAATAGAGAACCCAAATCATTGGTCAACTTTCGTCCAATTAGTCTGTGTAATGTGTTATACAAGATCATTGCAAAAACCTTAGCAAATAGACTCAAATTGATTCTTCCTAGTTGTATAGATGAGAACTAGAGTATTTTTGTCCCAGGATGTTTAATTACAGATAATGTAATTACAGTGTACGAATTGTTACATGCCATTAAAATAAGAAAAACAGAAAAAGAGGGGCCAGTAGCTATTAAACTAGACATGAGCAAAGATTATGATCGGGCAGAATGATTTTTTTTTTTTTTTGAGACATGATTACGAAGTTAGTTTTCATAATCGTTGGATTGAATTGATTATTAAATGTATCAATTTTGTGTCTTTCTCTATGTTACTCAATTGTTCGTGTACATATAAGTTCTTTCCTAGGCAACGTCTAAGGCAAGGAAACCAATTGTCTCCATATTTATTCCTAATATGTTCAGAAGCGTTGTCTGCATTACTCACAGCATGTGAGAGAAATGGCTAAACAAAGGGTGTCCGAGCTAGCTGCATATGGCCCCAGCATCACTCATCTATTTTTCGTAAATGGTATTTTGCTCTTAGTAGGAGCGAAACAAAATGAATGCGAAAGGGAGAAGGATATGTTGTAACAACCCTATTTAAGTACATTTTTAGTTGGGTTACGAATCGATGCTAGATCAATACAGTGTATATTTTATCATTAATATTCAAGCATAACATAAATTTGTGTTAAGACGTCATTGAGTTAATCAAATGTCTAAATTCATCAGAGTTCATTTACAAAATATTCATGTTTACATCCCCAAATACATTTTCATAAACATTATTGTACTTATAAAAAATTTAGATACAAAAGAATGTCTACTCTGGGTATACCTTTCACGCAGAAGAAAACTCTGCGGTATATGACTGCACAAAAGAATCTTACTTACAATTTGCAGTCTCAGCTACTGAAAAGACTCTATAGAGGTAAGTAAACGATGAGCTCAACATGCTCAGTAAGGAAAAGAGTGTGACAAGTAGATAAATACACAAATTATATGGGCATAAAAAGGATTATCATGTAGAATATACAGAACCATTGGCATACAGTAAAATCATAGTCGAATATCAAAAACAGTGCCAGTATCATTAGTGGAAACAATGTACTGAAATAATTTGGGTTCAAAGATTTATTCAATAAGATATAAAAATTGTCATGTAATTCAATAAACCTTACAGTCAGTTCAATAAATCAAATAGACGAGACAATGCAGACATGCTAAGGGTAGTATGACAAATCGCCAATGTCAATGACTCCGAGCATCACTGATTAGGTGTGTTGGGATGTCAATCACCATGATAGTGGTTAGCTACTCAACCGACTCACAGTACAGTATGTCTGAAGACAGAATACACAGTACAGCGTACTCACATGCGTGTTGCACGGTACATCGTACTCCGTGGACCACAGTAACAGTAGCAGTAATAGTAACAGTAACAGTGTAGCATGAATTTACCAAGCCATTTGTCTCCAGTAAGTGTGAACCAGGCAGTGCTACACATAGTGAGCACGCGACTCAAGCACATTTTATCCGATACAGATTTATAAGCAACTCATTTTCATCAAAACAGTTCTAAACACGGTTTAGTACATAAAACAATTTAAAAAAGAGTTGACTCATCATTTTTTGGTAAAATACCTCAGTATGCAGTGTGTGGCAATTAAAACTAGAGGTTTAAATTTGAAACAATAAATTAGGCTGTAACGGTATCCATGTAAATAAATTAAATTTTATCGGGTAAGGTTAGGTCATTTAACTAAGGCTAAAATTCTATAATTTTCATAACTATAAAATCGACCTAGAATTTATATCTACAGTTCAACAGTAAACAAATACGTGTAATTATTGCTAGCAACTCAGAAAAATTTTTCTTACCCCCAGTGGATGTCAGTAGTTTTCTCTATGTTTCAGTATGTGAGTCAGTCAGTCCGTTCTTGTGAGTTTGTTTCCAAGCTGAAATAAATTACCAATCACTTTAATAAGTTATTGGAGACTCAAAACTGCTTTAGTATATCACATTCAAGTCTTTAAACTTATTTTATCTAATTAAATCATTTTACATGTGAACTAGGATAGTCATCTTTCTAAATTCATTATTGCATATTCCTCAAAATTTTGCATCAAATCTAAATTCATTATTGCATATTCCTCAAAATTTCGCATCAAGTCTAGTGTTTTACCAACATCACGTTGTACATTTTTTAATCTTTTGTTTCCCTTTACTATTTCCATTTGCTAGCTCTTTTCCCCAGCTTTTGGTTCTTTTCCATCATCTGTTTCTAGGTACTGCAAACCGAAAAAGGATACTAGTTTCGAACTCTCCTCCTTTTTCACGTCTTCTTTCCTTCTTTCCTCTTTTCCCTTCTGTCTTTTCTCTTCTGTCAAGGCAGGGCAACAAGCAAGAAGCTCAACACAACTAAGCTATCACATGGCAGTAGCCAAACTTACGGCTACAAAAAAAATAGAGTAGCGGTGAGCCTTTCTTGCTGCAACCTAATTGGCATAGCAAAGGAGAACAGTGGCCAATCAGCAGCTCAAGTTTTCTTTCTTACTCTCGACTTGGCTCTCCTTCCTCTCTATCTCAGTTTTCCTTCTTTCCTTTCTCCCTCGCGACTCTCCCTACTCTTAGTTTCCCTTCTTCTGTTCTGTTTTCGAGTGCCCAGCTATCGCCTCTTCTGTTCACGCCTCCTCCGTTGCCAGGTCTATCAGTCTTCTAAAAGGCTGAGGAAAGCCTCCCATTTCGGCTTTAGTACTGCACCAGCAAGGAGACTTCCTCGTACCTGTAAGGCCTACCAGAAAACTTCTTGTCGCTGCTACTGCTTCACATTCTTAAAAGACAATTGTTTCCTCTATTAGCTTTCATTTTGCTTTACTCCTGCAAACCATGGTGGTTCTACCAGCCCCTTATGCCTAATGTTTTTCCTGACCTCACATATGCCTTCGGTCATGCCCATTTCAGCAGAAATTTATTTTGATTTTCCTACAGCCATAGCATGTCCTCTCTGTTCTTCTTTCTTCTCATTTTCATGCCATCACTCAATCCCTTCGGTCAGACCCCCAACAACTCCTCTATTTTCTGCCTGCTTCGTTACTTGCCCCTGCTTCAGCTTCAGTTTTCTTCTCCTTCCCCCATTTGTATCTCTCTGTCTCTCACTTCACGGGTCAAGCCTCCGTTTTTGTTTCTTTTCTTCTCGCCTTCATATATGTACAGGGCATAGGACAGAGGGAGCATGGTGAGAAGACGTGATGGAAATGAATTTGACGACGTGAGGATGGAGAGGAAATGGAAATCGGTCCCACGCCACTAACTCCTCTAGTATTCTCCTCTTAACAACTTGTTCTATGTATTTGTTTTTTATTTTTTTATTTCATTTAGCTTTTGTCAAACATCAAATCATTACTCTTTTCTATCATTCAACCCGTCTCCATCTCTTTCATTCGTCGATTTATTTATTTATTTTAGATAATTATTTAATAATTCATAATGTATATGCATATTAAAATTAGCTCATGATAATTTATTTTTATTTTTCAACATTATTGATTCTTTAAGTTAAAATATTTTAATTAATTAAATTCTCTTAAATCACTCATGTTAAAAATATAATTTAAATAAATCTTCCACCAATAAGCATATTCGTAAATCCAAAATTTTTACTTGCTGATCATTATTATAACAGAATATAAAAAAATTCGTGGAGTTTACATATGTTAAGTTGTACAAGAAAGATTCGAGACAGAAAATTAATTATGATAAATCTTCGTAATATGGATAAGGAAAATCATAACTCGAAGAACGCAAAATTTCAATAATTTATAATGGAAGTGTGAAAATTCAGGCTAATTTTTTCACTTCTTTTCTTTGAACACTTTTTTGTCATGTGAATGCAGTTTTACAATATTTTCAGTCTTCAAACTACCTAACTTGGTTTAAGATTATGCACCTAACGTCTCAGTCTAATTTCTTATTAACTTTCCTAATCATGTCTTAATTCAATACATATCTCAACATATGTACTAAAAGATAACTATCTGAAAATAAGTATAATTAAACAATATAAATAAATATACCGATATAAGCTGCGAGATCTCGAACCATTTACTTCGAAGTCGTCCTGACATCGATGCCAATACACCTCTAGTCTGAACTTGTGATGAAAAATAAAAGGGGGTGAGATTTGGGGAAAGCTCAGTAAGCAAACCACACAAGCATAGAAGTAATAACATACAAGATACTGAATTTCTAATGCATGTCTAATGCATTCACATTCGATTATTATTTCTTATAACTTATTCAAATTACATTTCGAAACTTATCAAAAGTTACACTTTTCTTGAGTTTATAGATTAGAATATTATTTAGACGTCGTCAAGTTTTTCAGGCAGAGAGGTATTTTAAAATACCTTAATTGGTCATCAAACCTGACCACCTAAACTGAAAATACCCATAGGAATTCAAAATTCGAAACATAGTTGAATGCAGAAAACCAAAGTTTAATGCAATCCACATTCATCCTTAAGATACAACTATTCTCGAAATCATATCACATAATCTGAATCATATCACATATCGAAAAATATTCATATATCGAAAATATCTCTTATTCAAAATATAACTTGTATTCTAAACTTATCATACATCGAGTACATCTTATTTCGAACATAATCTATATCGAAACATTTTTCTTATTCGAATAGGTCCCGCATCCGAAACATATTCACATCCGAAATATATTTCTTATATTTGAAACATATTTCATATTCCAAAACTTCATAGTTCAAAACGTAGTTCTTATTCCAAAACATATTTCACAATTCGAAACGTATTTCATATTATCTTTGCTAATTATTCTAACCCGTTAGCAGGGACACTACTAACTATTATATCCCGTCAGCTGGGGCTACATCACTAACTATTATCATCCCCGTTAGCCAAGGCCACAACATGTTTTATCCATATCGTTAGGATATATTCGGTGAACTATGCTCATGTTTGTAAAACATTTCCGAAAACATATTTCATACTTCAAAACATTTTTCACATTTCAGAATACATTTCAATGCATATTCCAAAATCTGAAGCACATTTCATATGATCACTATTTTAACCTGTGATCAAGGAAATACCAGAATCTCGAAATACATGATCATTGCTAACTATTATAACCAGTTAGTAGGGCTCAAAATTGCCAACTATTATATTTCCCGTCAGCAGGGACCGATACATTGCTAACTATTATATACCCCGTTAGCAAAGATCGAAACATTGTTAACTATTATATACCCCATTAGTAAGGGTCGAAACATTACTATTTATATCGCAAATAGCAGGCTATATCATTGTGAACTATTATATATTCTGCTAGCAGAGGGCGAAAATTGTCATGGCTAACTATTATCGCCTATCAGAATAGGCAAAACATTTAGCTGTAAAAGCTATCAGAATGCATGTTTTGAAATCACTTCTAATCATAGTGTGGATAAAAACAGAGTTAACTTAAATCCAAAATACAAAGACGTATGTATTATATACTTTTAAAACATGTCATAAGTGAGATTTTAAAGTTTCTTTAATGCATGTATAAACCAATGCAAGTTTTCTAAATCCCACAAAATCATAATATGCGTCGAGAAGCAATTGTAATTCAAATTAAGGTTCGTATATGAACATATCATTTTCGATAATCTTATCGACGATATTTTCACACACTTATAACACTTAGGATCCTGAGACATCATTTGATTCTTACCTTAGGACCCGATTTAATCCGTTCGATGCTACCTCGCATCAAAGAGATTAATTTGCATCATGTTCATATTGTCACGACCCATTTTTACCTAAAATCGCTACAAATTTTTCGCTTTTTCCTTTCCTTTCCCGGTCGTGAACATTCTCACCACTAAACAGTTGGGCTATGAGTTAGTATTAGTCACTCTTTACCATCTATTATGCCATCTATCTTTTAATTTATTCAAAAGCAAACACGTATACTTTATAATTGAGGTTCAATACTTGTACGTGTTTACTAATATTTACATCCCCCATATTACATACCAAAATGATTACTGTGCTATTACATGTTTAGATACAAAAAGACACCAGTGTGTATACCTCTTGGTGATAGAAAGCAGCGAATATCATGATGCAACTCTTCAGCCACTCACTAACTACTGTGTGCGCTCTGTAGAGGGGGAAAATGAAAAGGATGAACTCACTAGCTCAGTAAGGTAATAATGCAAGTAGGTAGATAACTACATTATCTATATGCTTATAATGTCATGATATTAAAATCATTTATATCCCGAGCATGAGGTATAATTAAAACTATGCCACATGTATATACATATATCACGTACTGAAAACATGAAAATAGGCATGTAAACATGAAAAATCATCATGTCAACGTCTCATGCTCAACACATTGAAAACTCATCATAAAACAACCCTTCAAGGTTTAACACATTATCAAAACTTAGTAAAACTCATCAACACATCATTAAATCCACATTTCGTTTTAAACATGAGGAAATAGATAAAACTATGTCGCATGTGTATAAATATATCATCATTTAAAAACATCCCACAAACGATTTCACATGCTTTTACATATCAGAACTGCGTTAAAAGTATTATCTTACTGGGCTTTTACCCAAAAGCTCACCCCTCTACCTTTCAGATTATTTGTAGTGATCTATAGGCGTTACCTGCCGCGTACACGACGTAGGCTGGTGGTAAAGAGCTACCATAGGCTACTTTTTGTACACGCAGAAAAGGTATACAATTACATTCCTGTACCAAACATATTCGTATGCACACACATATATTGCAAACATTTTGTTGGGATGTAATTTGTAAGGAAAATAATGTAAAGAATATTATTTTTGAGATTAGGTTTTAAGATGATTGGTTTTGAATCGAATAGATGTATTGAGTTGTAAATGTGGATTTGGAAAGTATGATTGGTAGTTTTGGATATCTAGGATTGTTGGAAAGTATGCTTAGTAGTTGTGGATATCTAGGATTGTTAAAACAATTGATTTGCAGGTGGGTAGGCTCATATATAAGCCGTTATACTGTCGAAATTTCTATCGGCCATATATGTCAAAATATGGAAATTAAATATAATTACGGATAAAGAATTAGGAAAAGTGATTTGACATTGAACATGAATACAACCTGAGTGAATAAGGGAATAAGTGGGTAAATTAAGTTAAAAAAAATTCCCCAATTTTTAAGGGTCAAGGTTCGTTACACATGTAACCAAAGCTAATAAAATACCATGCTGGGGAAATCAAAGTTATCATGCAATTACATCATGCACTTTCAAAACTATGTATATGCTTCGGTTTTAAGTCTTAAAAGGTAAAGATTTCATAAATAGCGGGGAGAAAAATGAGTCATATTAAACAGCCCCTTTTAAAATCAAAACATTTCACAAAACATGCTAACATAACTCATAGCTTATAAACCATGGTGCAAAATCAAGACACGGAAAAACTTGAAATCCGATAACCCGACACTCTTACCGAAAACATGTAAATCTGACAAAATCATGCATGGGCTCAATTCAAACATTCAATACAGATAGAAGAGAAGTGACATAATCCTTAGCTTGTCATGGAACCAATTACACAATGAAAACACTGATGGCCATAGTGACTACTGCCCTATCCTAACTGATCAGGTCTCAGAATAGGGTACTGAAGATGGGATCAAGGTTTACAATAGTAGGTAGCATAAAAATCTCGATGCCACGAAGGCATCTCCATGAAGCACTTGGCACCGTAGGGCAATCACATAGAACCTCCTACCGATGCTAGAGGTGGCTCTCACGATCCATAAACTCGATGCTACACAGGCATCCCCGTGAAGCACTTGGCACCGTAGGACAATCACATAGAACCTCCTACTAGTGCTAGAGATGGCTCTCATATGACATGGCTTCCACAAAGGCATTTTCAGGGATCACCAACAATATCAAAAAGATACCACCACGACGAGTGTACAGTATAAGTACACAAATCACCTCAATTCAAAACCAAAAGTTCAGGAAAGTAAACCATTGACTGTTAAAACGTGCAATTTCATTTCAAACAGACAACCATCAATTTGTTTACAACACTGCACTTTCCCAAATCATAGTCAAAACAGCCCATGCAACCAAGTTGTAAACATCATGCATAGATGCACAAAACGATAAAATCAGGTAGTGAGACGTTTGTACTCATTTGGGTTTAACTGTTTTTATTTGACACTGCAAATCAGTACACTTCTATAACTATAACATCATTTTGACTAAGGTCAGTAACTACGAACAATTGTTACAGTATTGGAGAAAATCGGGTAAGGTAGATGACCAGTTTAAAATAAATCCTAACTAAACTAACAACCTATGGTTCCTAGTAAAATTTTAACCTAACCTAAGGTATTCTACTAGCCACAAGTTATATAAATCTCTTACCATAAAACGATGCGCAACAATTACCCTTATCACCTTAGGCACGCATATATGCATCTAAGCTTCCTCGGTAGCTGGTGGTGCGCTAACTGCAATTCCACAAGTAAAACATTCGATGATCAGTCTCCATACTTATTTCTTAAGGTTTCACGTTTAAAACCAATCCTACACATGCATTTAGATTCGGCCAGCCCGCAAAAATTACATAAACAGATCTTAAATCATGCATTTCTTCATCATCTTAGACTATTTAAACTTTAGTTTTACACCCCCAACAAGTTAGCCGAATCCTCTACCAAGGTTTTCATCACTTATTATTCGTTCTTATCATGCTTTACCCGAAATCATAAACTCATTTTTCCCTACCAATATAGCTAAACTTGAATTATGTAACTATTGAACAAGACTATTGACATTAAGATTTTCTGATTCAAATCCATAGACTCCTAATATATTATGTTATCTTCAATTAATTCAAAATGGTCGAAACCTTCAACTGTCATCCAATTAATTACGCAATTCATATTGTAGTCTTGACATCCCATGAACATATTATTACATTAAAATCTATTGATTTAGTCATTGACTCCCTATTGAAACAACTTATCCTCAATTTCCTTCCATGACCGAAACCTACTATCATTACTCCTAATTAGGTAGCTTAGTTGCATTTTATGAAATCAAAGCATTACCTTGTCCTCATTGTGCTAAACTAGTTTTAAATCTTAAATTCTCAAATAACCAATTGATTCCTACTTATTCCAAAATGGCGGAATGCCTACGTTTTCTAGAAAAATCGAAATCCCCCAATTTATAAATCCTACATTTTGCCTAGTTTCTTCAAAACAAAAATTTGAATTGATTTCTACAACAATCATACTTCTATAACACAATTTGTATAGAAATTTAGCTAGATAAAAATTTGGTTTTACCTAGAAGTCTACTGTTACAACAAAAGAGAAGCAGGAAAATGAGTATTTTGTTGGTTTCGATACTGTTGGCATCGAATGGGGAAGGGAAAGGCGTGGAGGGGGAGGACGAGATGATAGTGGTCATCGGGGCTCACGGTTTAGAAGTCACGACCCAAAAATTAAAGTAAATTTTTCGTTTTTCTTTCATATTTAATTTTTTTACCTTCCTCTCATCGTGACCATCCTACCAACAGTTGGGCTATGATTCGGTGTTAGTCCCCTCACACTACTTACCATTCTATTTCCATGTTACATTCACAATTTCATTTACATAACCTTACATCCCCGACGTCCTATACGTTTACAGTACTGTGCATTTACATATTTAGATACAAAATCATACAAGTATGTATACCTTTTCTCGATGATGGGAAGCAGCGGATACCAAGAATGCAAGTCATCAGTTGCTCACTATCTACTGCGAGTGCTCTAAAAATAGAGAAAAATAAGGGGGTGAGCAAACCACGCGTTCAGTAAGGTAATAATGCAAGTAAGTAGATAGCTCCACTATCTACATGCTCATAATGCCATGCCCTTAAATCTATTTCTTTTCGTTTAAAGCTCAAGCACGAAATCATGCACATATCAATTCCATAGTTAAAAAAAAATTGTTCGTGCTTATGGAAATCATACAACTCATGCCTCAATGGCATCTCATGTAAAATCATACAACGCATGAATTAAATCAAAATCATGCATTTGCAATTAAAGCATGGATAACCTCCTCATGCCAAAACATTTCATTTCATGAATTATAAACAAGTATGGAAAATACATCATGCTGAGTTTCCACAAAACGTAGAAAACATTTTAATTCATTTCATGAATCCACATCCATCACACATCAGGACTCAGCCCCTCCCTCGGGTGATCCTGATCCACATAAAATCATTTATTTCCAAGCATTTTCGAAAATATAGAAAATTCTATTTATTCAGAACAAAACCAATATCATCAGTCAGGATCCAACCCATCCCTTGGGTGGTCCAAACTCACACAAAATCCACGCATTCTCAAGCTTTCAAAACATCAGGTAGTAACATGCGAGACTAGGCAATATATATATATAAATATCAATATCTCAGCCAAATAACCAGGAGTATGGCCATATACTCATGATCCCACTTCTACACGGATCCTGTGTGCGGGGTCTCACCGCTATTGGGAACCGTCCCGGGAGGTGGGTTAGTCTATGTCATGCCCGATATCTCGCATCCGAAGATGCCTCATAATCCATCACAACATGGTACATCGTACTTCATGCTACTTGCATGGTACAACGTACTCCGTGAACCCACATCTCATATCAATAATCGTGCCTGTCTTAAAACGCACGTGCGAGCATATTTAATCGGCGTGACACATAGTCTACCCGACGCTCCAAGCACAGCTCATCACATCTCATAAAATCAATGCGAGCGATGCTCCAGCACTCTCATAAAATCAAGGAAAATCTCGTGCGAGCAAAACTCCAGCACGCGTTTCATAAAATCTCATAAGATCTAGTGCGAGCTAATCTCCAGCACTCTGTCAAAATCATGTAAAACTAGTGCAAGCTAGGCTCCAGTACTGTGTCATAAAAGTCAAGTGACAATCTGGAGTGAGTTAGACTCCAGCATCCTGCCATGAAAATCTGGTGCGAGTTAGACTCCAGCACCTATGCATGTAAAACTCTAATGTGAGCCCTTGCTCCAGCACTAATGCATGCATCACACAAATCAAAACTTGTGCGAGCTAAGCTCTAGCACCTCTCATGCATTTCAAATAATTAAAACTAGTGCGAGCAATCGCTCCAGCACCTTTTTATACATATCAAGTCAAACAAGGTGCGAGCTAGGCTCCAACACCTCTCATGCATTTCACAATAATAAAAATCAGTGCGAGCAACCGTTCTAGCACATTTCATGCATATGATGTCACACAAATCGGCGCGAACAACCGCTCCAGCACCATTATGTACACTCACAAACTCAGATATAGTGCGAGGAAATGCTCCAGCACCATCTGTTTCCATATAAACTTGATAGTTAGCCCATTTTCCAAGGAAATTCCATTTAAATCTAAATAACACTTACGTAGTGTTATCTTATGAAATTTATGCAATTATTGGTCAATCTACCTATTTACTTTGCTAAAAAGTCACGAAAATTCCTCAAATCGTGCATTTCATGCATGTCATGCTTTCACAATCCTTAAGTGAATTTTCCCTCAATAGGGGTAAAATAGTCTTGTACCCATCCCGGGTCCTTAAAATTTCTAATCCATTTCTAGGATCTTTATGCAGTTTTAGTGTATGTAAAAACTATTAAAAATACGCGTAGCTACCTCTAGCTACTCGCAAAATTCCCTCTACCTCATTTTTCTATACAGTCTGACCTTTCTATCGATGTCTCATCACGCAGTCCGATTTGCTCCCAATCCATTTTTCGGAGCTGCGTATAATTATTTATCGGGTCAGAAATCATTCAATTAACATTTTTTCATCATTTCTGAGCTTCATTCAAAGTATTGGGCCCATTTATAATCTTGGGCCCAATTGCACCTTAATGGGCCTATTGGGCTCATTGGGCCCATCAGTATTTATTGTGCCTCGTTCTAAACTCTCGGATAGCTCAATTAATTATTTACGACAATTTATCTCAAATTTCAAAATTTAATTCATTTTATACGGAATTAATCCGTAATTTATGTGGTAATTTTTTAACATGCATAACTATCCAAATTGTCGTAAATAAGAGTTACTTACCCGAGATTCCATGTAGTACACAAATCGAGGCTAACTCGAGCTCTCGTTTGACATCAATTATCGAGCTACACAATTACATATTTTTTCGAGTCAATTTTCAATCGAATATTAATCATATTAAATATTCCAAAATTTAAATCAATCAATTTTGACCGCTTACCAGCTTACCTGTAACTCGATTGCATCACTGAAATTTTCTCCAATTTTTTCTCTTTTTTCTTTTTCCCTTTTGTTCTTTTTCTTCTTTTCTGGCTGAACCAGTCCGGTCCAGTTCGGTTTGGTTCAGCCTAGTTTAGATCGATCCGGTTCAGCCCGGTTTAGTCCGGTCCAATTTTCTTCTTCGTCGTTCGGAGCTTCGTCGACCGGTTCTTCGTCGGCTTTCATCTCCAGCAGGTCTGCAGGACTGTCCGATGCACAGATCTGGCCTCAGTTTCACCTAGACTAGCCGAAAAGTGGTCGGTCCGACCTCTTCTCCCTTCGGCGTCGATGCCGTTTCCTTTCTGTTGCCGTTGACGGCACTGCCGACTATTCCACTGGTCGATTCAGCCACCGATCGCGTTGCCTGCGCCTGGGGAACCATCGGCTGGTGGTGGTCGGGGCTAGATCAGCGCCAACGCCGACAAATTTCCTTTTCCTCCCTCGGTTTCGCTATTTCTCTTCCTCGATCGTCGATCGTCGCTTCCTTCGCCCTCCACCAGTGCCGACGATGGCTCGACTGCCTCTCCCTTCAGCCGCTCGCCTGGTCTCCTCACCGGTCTCCGATCGTTAAGGCAGAAGGGAGGCCCTCGGCTTGCCTTCTGTTTCTTTCCTTTGTTTCAGAATCGCAATTTCGCAATTCTTTTTTTATATATATAATTTATTTTATTATTATTTTATTCATTAAAATATTATAAAAAATCTCAAAATATCATTAAAATTTTATATTTTATTTATTTAATCCATAAAAGAATTTATCTGTCTTATTTCATCTTTTCGGTATATTTTTTCAATATTTTCGGGATAATTTTTCGATGTGAAAATTTTGATTAATTCCAATAAATTCATATCTTGATCAATTGGACTCGAAATTCAATATTTTTCTCGTTATTGATCAAGATTTCTCAATTTTATATTTTTAATGAAATTTTTCTTATCGAATTTATACTGGATTTTGATCTTTTGACCGTTTTACCCTTTAACTTGTTCGGGACCAAATCAACACAACTTCCCTTCACGAACCCTTTCTCATTTCGTATTTTAAATTCTTATTTCCAATCCGAATGGTCTGATCTCATTCGTTTAATATGTGGCCATTTCAATCTCCATTTGCATTTTTCATTCACATAAAACTCTTCTTATGATTCATTTTACATATAACCACGTTTACATCGCATGAATCATAAGGAAATATGATAAAAATTCAGGTCTTACATTGGAGGAGTCGGTGTCTTCGTCAGTGACTGGTTCACGAAACAGACGAACAATGGGGTTCAGGTTTGCTGGGTTTCTAGGTTTTCGGGTGAAGGGGAAGGGAGGAAAGGGGTTTTCGGTGCGAAGAGGGAGGAGGCGTCGTCGATTCTAGGGTGGGCTTCGGTCTCCAGCGGTCGGCGTGGTGAACGATAGGGGGAGAAGGGTAGAAAAAGGGAAGAAAATGGGAGAGGGTTCGGGTCGCGCGAAGAAGAAAGAGAGGGGGTCACGCGATCCAATTCCTTTTTTTTTTTTTTACAATTTATACTTAAATTATTTATTTAACTACTTTAATTACATTTTATCATTTAATTATAAAATTATACTTCTAAATTATCATTTAGTTTGTCTATGCATATATGTTCCAAACTATACTTTTAAATTATAAAATTAACTACCTTTTATCATTTAATTACATTTTGTTTTAAAATCAACATGATTAAATTATTTTAGTTTTAGTTTACCAGTTCAGTTGAATTCCTATACTACATTTTAATAACCTTCATAAACTCAATCTAATTGCATGAATCTATTTATTAACTAATTAATTTGTTTCATGGACATATTCATGCAATAAACATTTAAGTAACTTAGTATTTAACTAAATATCGAGATATACAAGTGAGTGGTCTTACAGTTTCAGCCTTTTGTAGATCAACAATCTTGGAACAAAATCATTTACATTCAAACTTTACTTAAAGTGGCTTTGGCCATCTCGGTTACTGTTGTTAATTTGTAGTTTAAGATAAACAAACCTTACTATTATAGTAAATTTTTTGTATTAATCATTTACATGAAAAGAAGATTAGCTTAAGAAGATGAACAAACCTTGAAATTTGTGTTAATGCTTATTGTGATCGTAAATGTGATGTTGTTCTGTTTGTTGTATGAATAAAATTGTGCACTGCGATATGTCTATGTGATGCTTTTGTTATCTGTAAATTAAATTGTGTTAATCATTTATGTGAAAAGAAAATTACTACCGTTAAATATTAGTTTAAGAAGATGAACAAACCTTGAGATTTGTGTTGATGCTTATTGTGATCATAGATGTGATACTGCTCTGTTTGTTGTTACTAGAGGTAATTTACCCCAGCCCAGTCACGCGCCTGGGTTCCAAAATACAAAAGGCCCAAAATAATAAAATTTTGGGGCCCACACAAATATGAGTCCTGAGCTCATCAAAAGCAACTCAGAAATATCTATAAATACCCCCAGGTATGATCAGAAAAACCCTAATCTCTATTTTGTTTACTAAAACTCTGCTGAAAAAGTCTTCTGACTTAAGCATCGGAGTGCGCGTGCAGGGACAGATCCCTGCACCTCTCTGATTTTCACTGTTTTTGCAGAACATCCAAGACACGTGGAGAAGATCACATCAACATCATTTCATTGTTGTTTATAGCAACAACAATTGGCGCCGTCTGTAGGAATCGAAAGAAAAAAGCTATGGTACGGATACGTTCAAGAGGGACTAGAACCGATGAATAATACGAAAAAATCAAAATTCGAAGCCAAAACGACGTTTTTTGGGAAAAATCCAGGGCAAACCGCCTTCATCAATTTGTCAACACGTAGATCTTGAAAAGTTACATGGATTCAAAAAAAATTCACCTCAATCGAACCACAGAGTACAAAGTTATAGCCTTCCAAAGTTTCTAACACAAGGAGAGACTCTGCCGCAACTCTGTCGCGCACTATGCCGCAACTCTGTCGCGCACTCTGCCACAACTCTATCGCCCATATCAACACTCTATCGCGCACTCTGCCGTAACTTTGTCGCCCATATCAACACTTTGTCGCGCACACTCTGCCGCAGACTCTACGCACACTCTGGCGCGCACCCTATCGACACTCTGACGCGCACCTTATCGACACTCTGCCGCACTCTGCCGCAACTCTGTCGCCCATATCAACACTCTGCCACACACTCTGGCGCTCACCCTATCGACACTCTGTCGCAACTCTGTCGCCTATATCAACACTCTGCCGCACACCTGCGCACACTCTGCCTCAGACTCTGGCGTGCACACTGTCGCGAGAGTCTGCCGCACTCACTGATGCGCGAGACCCCTGTCGCGCACATTGCCGCACGAGAGTTTGCCGCACACATTGACGCGAGACCCTGCCGCACACCTGTGCACACTCTATTGTGCACGTTGCAGCACACTCTGTCGCCCATATCAACACTCTGCCGCACACCTGCGCACACTCTGTTGCGCACACTCTGTCGTAGACTCTGCACACACTCTAACCCGCACACTATCATGAGAGTCTGCCGCACTCACTGACGCGCGAGACCCCTGTCGAGCACACTGTTGCATGAGACCCTGCCGCACACCTGCACACACCTGCGCACACTTTGACATGAGACCCTGCCGCACACCTGTGCACACTTTGTTGCGTACGCTGCCGTACACTCTGACGCGAGCCCTACCGCGCGATACTTTGCTGCACACCTGCGCACACTCTGTCGTGCACCCTACCGCACACCCCTACCACGCTAGACTCTGCCGCACACCTTGTCCCATAAGGCACGAGACTCTGTCGCGCACTCTTCCACTCATCCTGTCTGGCGAGACCTTGCCGTGCAGTTTCAGATTCCTGCCACAGGGCTGAGGGAGCACTACCATGCGGCACATTTTCAGAACCCTGTCTCAGGGACCAGTACTCAGGACCCTGCCCCTAGGGTGAGGGAGATAAACCCCACCGTAGAGTTCAGGAGGTAAACCTCTGCCGCAGGGTTTGGTCGAAATTAATTTGAAATTCATCAGTCTAGGAAGCAGGGGAGACAGAGCCTTCCCTCAACAACTAGAAGGCAACAGACTAGTGGTTAGAACAGTCTTAACTCCTTAGACTATTTTGAAGGTTCAAGGTAAAATCATAGAATGAGAGGTGTTGGAAGAAAGCATCCAGTGCAAAGACTCGGGAGAAGGAGCTTTCATTCAAATGACTCAGACTCTTCTAGTACCGTGGAAAGGGGAGCACATTCAACCCGAGAATTAGAGAAGAACATGGAAAAAGTCATAGAAAGGATTCTGGAGAAGAAAAAGCTGGTGTCTTCAGAAGGCAGCCAAATGAGGAGAATCTCATATTGTCTAGAGATCATGGACAAGCTATTACCAAAGAAGTTCAAGATGCCCTATATGACTACTTATGCTGACAAAACCGACCCGTATAACTATATGCAAAATTATGAGTCTCCATTGATACTCTATGGATGGGAAGATAATATAATATGTAGAGTTTTTTCGCTCACGCTAACGGGGCATACCTTGAAATGGTTGAATGAGCTGAAAGAAGGTTCCATCTCGTCTTTTGATCAGTTACGAAGCGAATTTTTGAAAGCCTTCATGATCAATACCCAGCGAAAAAAGGACGCGACCTACTTGCTTACACTCAAGCAAGGAAACAATGAGTCGTTGAAAAGTTATGTTGATCATTTTCGGGATACGACTCTAAAAGTGAAAGATCTACAAATTAGAGTAGCTATGACAGCAATGCTATAAGGAACAAAAGTTGAAATGCTATAAGAGTCCCTTGATCAACCCACAACCATCTTAGATTTATATGCTCAAGCAAATAAGTATGTAGCCCAAGAGGATGTATTGAAGATGGTACAGTCACAAGAAGTGAAGGAAGAAAGAAAAATAGAGAGATGTACCTGAAAGGAGCTCTTCTAGACCTGATAGATTGGATAAAGCTCCCAGGCTTAGGTACGAAAACTATGCTAAGCTAAACGAGCCCTGCACTGACATTGAAGGGATTGGACTGTTAGAATTCTCGAAGAAGAAAGTAGGAAACGTAGGCCAACACATAGATGCCTACTGTGACTTCCATTTCGCTCATGGTCATTTTACGGAAAGGTGCAGAGAATTAGTGAACTAGTTGGAAAGGTTCACGAGGGGAAGATTAATTGTTTCCTTTGGAGAAACGAAAGAGCTCATTACCCTCCTCGAGATCGAAGGGATAATCGCCCACAAAATAGGCAAAACAGGCCAAGAAATGAGGAAGAAGCTAGACCAAATCTCAGAAGGTAACCGATAAGATAATGAACCAACTGGACCAGCTATAAATGTCATAGCAGGTGAAAATTCAATGGCGAGAAATTCATCTATCATAGCAGGTCAGCCTATTATGTTCACCTCAGCAGATCGGGGAGATAATATCATCCCCACGATAATCCCATGGCTATCTCAGCAGTGGTGATGAAATAGTTAATCGAATCTTGGTAGACAATGGAAGTTTGGGGAACAAGTAAAGGTAGTCGGGAAAGCCCAAAACATGTATTTCGACAAGTGTTATTTATGATCGTAAAGTCAACTTCGACTTTTATAACATAATTCTGGGAAGACCTCTATTGAATGCCATGAGGGTTGTCATCTCTCCTTGCTACCTGTTAATAAAGTTTCATACCCCTAATGGAGTTGAACAAGTGTGAGGGGATCAAAAGAAGGCTTGTACATGTTATATCACCTCTACTACATGCAAAGGAATAGAGAGAAATGAGGCGTTATCTATAGCTGACCTTCCAAAACCCCAACTTCTCGAAGATCTGGTGTTGAAAAAGTCGCACATAACCTATGCTCTGAAAGAGAATGAAATTCAAAGCTAATCGAGAAAGTCACATTAAATCAGACAGATAATTGAGCCCAACACCTGTAACCTTGAATTTTTGCAAGGAGGACATGGATTTCAAGTCACTTGAAATTATACTGGAATTAGCCATTTACATTATGTTTCCTTTATATATTTTTACATCTTCACATTATTATCTGTTTATTTTGAATATGTTGTCACGAGATGCTTTGAATAGATGAAATTTCTCTATTCTTAAATTTATCTTACTGATACTCATAAATATGAATCTTGTGACAGAAAACAGACGAGCCGTAAGAGCCTGAGGTGCAATAGCGTCACTGTGGCCAAGTGTGAAAAACAGACGAGTCGTAAGAGCCTGAGGCGCAATAGTGTCATTGTGGCCAGGCGTAAAAGGCAGACGAGCCATAAGAGCCTGAGGCGCAATAGCGTCACTGTGGCCAGGCGTAAAAAATAGACGAGCCGTAAGAGCCTGAGGCGTAGTAGCGTCACTGTGGCCAGGCGTAAAAGGCAGATGAGCCGTAAGAGCCTGAGGCGCAATAGCGTCACTGTGGCCAGGCGTAAAAGGCAGACGAGCCGTAAGAGCCTGAGGCGCAATAGCGTCACTGTGGCCAGGCGTAAAAAATCAGATGAGCCGTAAGAGCCTGAGGCGCAATAGCGTCACTGTGGCCAGGCGTAAAAATCAGACGAGCTGTAAGAGCCTGAGGCGCAATAACGTCACTGTGGCCAGACGTAAAAAATCAGACGAGCCATAAGAGCCTGAGGCGCAATAGCGTCACTGTGGCCAGGCGTAAAAATCAGACGAGCCGTAAGAGCCTGAGGCGCAATAACGTCACTGTGGCCAGGCGTAAAAAATCAGACGAGCCGTAAGAGCCTGAGGCGCAATAGCGTCACTGTGGTCAGGCGTAAAAAATCAGACGAGCCGTAAGAGTCTGAGGCGCAATAGCGTCACTGTGGCCAGGCGTAAAAAATCAAACTAGCCGTAAGAGCCTGAGGCGTAATAGCGTCACTGTGGCCAGGCGTGAAAGACAGATGAGTCGTAAGAGCCTGAGGCGCAATAGCGTCACTGTGGCCAAGCGTGAAAAACAAACGAACCGTAAGAGCCTGAGGCGCAATAGCGTCACTGTGGCTAGGCGTGAAAAACAGATGAGCCGTAAGAGACTGAGGCGCAATAGCGTCACTGTGGCCAGGTGTAAAAGACAGACGAGCCGTAAGAGCCTGAGGCACAATAGCGTCACTGTGGCCAGGCGTGAAAGACAGATGAGTCGTAAGAGCCTGAGGCGCAATAGCGTCACTATGGTCAGGCGTGAAAAACAGACGAGCCGTAAGAGCTTGAGGCGCAATAGCGTCACTGTGGCCAGGCGTAAAAGACAGACGAGCCGTAAGAGCCTGAGGAGCAATAACGTCACTGTGGCCAGGCGTGAAAAACAGATGAGCCGTAAGAGCCGGAGGCGAAACGGCGTCACTGTGGCCAAGCGTAAAAAAGAGACGAGCCGTAAGAGCCAGAGGAGCGATAGCGTCACTGTGTCCAGGCGTTGGAAACGAATAAGCCGTAAGAGCCTGAGGTGCGATAGTGTCACGACGACTAGGTATCTGAAAAGACTTGTTGTAAGAGCCAGAGGCGCAAAGGCGTCACGGCGGCCAGACATTTGAAAACAAGCAGGCCATAGAGCCAGAGGCGTGAATGGGTCGCGACGGCCAGACATTAGAAAAAGATGTGTCATGGTACGAGAGATGCGAATGCGTCACGGCAGCCCGCCATCAGGAAAAGATTTATATAAAAAGGCTTGAAACGAAAAATGCACGAGCTAAGCCACGAAGAAAAAATGCAAAAACTTGAAACGAAAAATGCGCGAGGTAAGCTAAGCACTCAAATAAGGGCTTGAAGCAAAAATGCGCGAGGTAAACTAAACACTCCGATGAAAATTCGACTTCAGAATCTAACGTAAGGACTTGACGTGAGGTTACGATGAGAACATATGTACTCTTCCGCAAGGTTATACCTAGCGAAAGAGTGGAGAGCAATTGTTGTGCATGATATTAAGAATAAAAAAAAAGTGCTCCAAGTGGCACACAAAGAAAACAAGTATATGCATGAGAAAATCTAACATTTAATGAAAAATGCATATGCATAATTAGTGACAGAGAGAAACCTCTATAAATAGGGGCCAGTTCTTATTCATAAAC
The DNA here is from genome assembly GCA_033439115.1 of Firmiana major. Taxonomy (NCBI): domain Eukaryota; kingdom Viridiplantae; phylum Streptophyta; class Magnoliopsida; order Malvales; family Malvaceae; genus Firmiana; species Firmiana major. Next base: position 9,808,828 of record CM065912.1, read on the forward strand.
CAGATCTAAGAACTCCATACAAAAACTCTACCAAACTCCCTATCTGACTTAAGCATCGGAGTGCAAACGCAGGGGAGAACCCCTGTGTTCCTCTGATCTTCTTCTTTTTTTATAGAAGCTCTCGGCAACAAGTGGCAAGAAACCCGAAGAGAAGACGTCAGCGATTTGTCATCATTATTTCAGGTAACAACTATTCTAGAAAGCCATAATCCTCCTATTATACTCTTACACAGGGAAATTCCCTATGAAAGAGTGGGGAGCAATTGATAGAGGTAATTTACCCCAGCCCAGTCATGCGCCTGGGCTCCAAAATACAAAAGGCCCAAAATAATAAAATTTTGGGTCCACACAAATATGAGTCCTGAGCTCATCAAAAGCAACTCAGAAATATCTATAAATACCCCTAAGTATGATCAGAAAAACCCTAATCTCTATTTTGTTTACTAAAACTCTGCTAAAAAAATCTTCTGACTTAAGCATCGGAGTGCGCGTGCAGAGACAGATCCCTGCACCTCTCTGATTTTTACTGTTTTTACAAAACATCCAAAACACGTGGAGAAGATCACATCAACATCAATTTATTATTGTTTAGAGCAACAACAATTGTATAAACAAAACTTATGCACTGTAATATGCCTATTTGATGCTTTTTTGTATCTATAAATTAATTTTTTTTGTTAATCATTTACTTGAAAGGAAATTATTACTGTTAACTATTAGTTTAAGAATATGAATAAACCTTGAAATTTGTGTTGATAACTATTGAGATGCTTTTGGTGATGCCGTATTTCTTGTTGAATGAATAAAAATTTTGTATTGTTTTGATGTCTATTGTGATCTGTTTTTGTATTGTTGTGTTGTTTTGAGAAAAAAAAAAAGATTTGAGAGGAATAAATTTTAAAATTGATAAATGATTATAATTTTGAGAATTATATAACTTTGACCATATTCAATATATTTTTAATATTTAATTGACGGTAAATATTAATTGACGGTTTGATTATGAATTTCACATTTAGGTAGTAGGAATATTTCAAGGTTTATTCACTAATGAGATATTGATTTTATAACAATAAATTAAATTAACACTAAATTATGATTTAACATATTTTTTATAATTATTACATAACTTACATGCCAACAATGTAGACTATTCACATAGTATTCTACATCTACAATATTTGGCACGTAAATATAGACCTGATAATATAATATATATTAGATTACATTAGATTAGGTTAAAACATGCATGGTTGAACTGTTTTTGAATATTTATTCCATTTTTTAAATAATTTTTAATTATTATTATGAATAATGAAATTTGAATTTTTTATCTCTTATTGTTTCTTAAATTATTTAAATATTAAGTTAAATGTATGTTTTTTTATGTATTTACTGCTCATTAATACTAAAATTATATTTTCAAATATAAAACTTTTAAATCGAATCCATTGATTTGATCAATTGAAACACTCTATTTTTGACATGATTATTAAAATATGAGATTTTATATACTAATAAAGAAAATGACAAAAAGTTACTCTTAAATTGCATATGATTATTTCTATATATTTATAAATACCAAATAAATCATTTTAATACTAAATTTTAACAAAAAAATATTTTTTAATTTTGTTGGATAAATTATTTTATCAATTGTTCTTTGATGGTTTTCCTTGTAACAATTTCTTAAAACATTTCAATTGTGTTCTGAAGATGATTTTAAAAGTTAGTTTCAAAACTTTTAAAATGAAAATATAATTATTTTCATTGAAAAATCAATATTATATGTTTGTAGTGCATTTTTATATTTTTTACAATAATAATTTATTTTTACTATATATTTTTTAAGTCGATTATTCATTATAATTATAATTAGTGTGAATTAATTAAGTTGATGATAATAAATTTAATTGTAATAAATTTATAATATTAATTATATATTTTTAAAATAATATAAAATTACGATTAGACTTAAAAATTCATTTTTTAAATTATTTGAGTATAAATCAATCTCTTAAAATATTCATCGTGGAGGATTTTTTTTTTTTTTTTAATCATACTTTTAATCATAGCGGACTGTAATGAAAGGGACTCTGTTTCCTTCTCTCCCTTCAGCATTTATTCAACGCTCTGCAAACACATGTTAACATCATTGCCATCGCAGAAAAACATGCAAAGCTGTTCTCCTGCCACACGTGTCATCATCTTCTCCTTTTTCTCACACATGTGTGCCCTCAAATTTTTATTTTTTTATTTGATGGGGATGAGATTTAAAATTTAAATATTTTTTTAGTGGAGATTACCTTCCATTGTCATGTTACCATTCGGAAATCTGAGGTTTTGTTTGATATAATGAAACGAAAAATAAAAAGATAAAATGGAAAATAGAAAATAAAAAAATAATAAACATACATGTTTATATATATATATATATATATATATATTGTATTGATATGTTTATTAAGAAAGATGAAAAAGATAAAAGAAAGTACAATTTTTTTTTCATTTCATGACTCGATTGTCATGACTCAAAAGTTATGATAAATACTGTATATTTACATATTTTTCACTTATATAAATTTACGAACTAATTTTTCCTTTTCACTTTAAGATTTGTCTTCGACGTCAGTAAAGTTAGTAAATAATTTTCACTTGTCTTATTTTATCTATTTACAAATTAAGGTTATAAACTTTAATTCATGAGGAATTTAATTAAATTTTCGAGGCAAATAATACTCATTTTAGCTCTATAGTAATTTCTTAATTTTTATAAAAATTTGAAAATACCCCCTTATAATAATGTACTTGCAAATATGGACATTTTATATACTCAATCTCAGCTAGCCAACTCAGTTCACCATTTCAATTATATCAAAATACAGTTTTAATCCTTGAATCTCACTTCAATTCACATCTTTCAATAATAATCTAAACGATCCTAATTTACATCCCAACACATTGTAATTAAATATATACTTTGTATCATAAATGTATATGTATGTAAAAAAATAATAAACTTTTTCATATACCTTAAAAGTCATGTAAGCAGGACTTAGAGGACATAAGCTAGTACCAAAGCTAGGTGCCACCTCCTTGGCCCATATAAAGTTCAACAATCTGCATCTAACTCATATAGTCAGCGAGAGTAAAGAGGAGTAAGCAATTGGAAGTTCAGTAAATAGTTTAAGTAAATCAATGCTAGACTCTGTCGATCGACATGTTTGTGTATGCATGAATAGAAAAGTAGAGAGACGTGTATGGATGATAACATGCCCTGTATAGCGAATCTATATACATGGACTCATACTTCAAGGTTGAAGTTGTACGTGGTATTAGTCAGAAGGATATCTTAGGTACCTTATTTCCTCGATATTCAACACGATGCCTAAAAGTCAGAGTCACTTATCACAATCATTGCAATGCAAACTGTATACATTGCACTACGATGGTAAATGTACATAGTTCAAAACACTCAATATGCACTTAGTTCAAAATCAATTCACCATGCACTTCGAATAAAACATATTCAGTATGCCCTTCGATAAAAACAATTACACTATGCATTTAAGTTAAAATAATTACACTATGCACTACAATTAAAACAATTACAAAATGCACCTTCGATTAAATCATTGATACTATGCCCTTCGATTTAAAACGATAACACTTCGATTTAAAATGATAACAATTTGATTATGTTAGGTTAATATATTTTGAAATGACAAAACAGTAATTCAATAATGGATATTATAAATTAAGAAATGTTTAAAACATGTTAAGAGGTTAATTAGAACATATTGAGATACAAGTCATTGCTAGAAACTGGGTGTTAAAGGTTGAGAGATCAATCTCATGAGATGAGAGATCGATCTCCTGGGTTTTCAAGAATGAGAGATCGATCTCATGAGAATATGAGATCGCTCTGATTAAGGGTTAAAGACTTAAAGAACATGTATGAGATGTTAAGGAAGAAGAGATCGATCTCTAAGGCTTATGAGATCAATCTTTGACTTACAGAATGCTTATGAGATCGATCTGGTCGAGGAAAAGATCGATCTCCTTTAAGGCAAAGGTTAAAGGTCTTAGATCGATCTGTAGATCGATCTATATTCAAACAGAGAGTTTATGAGATCGATCTCATATGGGTAGAGATCGATCTTCTCAAAGACAGAGAGTTTATAAGATCGATCTTATATGGATAGAGATCGATCTCCTTAAAGACAGAGAGTTTATGAGATCGATTTAGGATGATTAGAGATCGATCTCCACTCTACGAAAATGCTTGCTAGATCGATCTGAAGATTGATCTTACTTCAAACAGAGGGTTTATGATATCGATCTGATGGTTCGACAGATCGATCTTCACTAACATTTTACAAATTATAAGATTGATCTCTACAAATATGAGATCGATTTCTTTGCTTTGATTTGCTTTGTAATTGAAGGAATTTGAATTAGAAGATCAATCTGATCATGATGGAAGATCGATCTGGTACTCTACTGGAGGTTCCCAACGGCTCTCTCTGCAAAATTTTCAACGGAAAAAACTGCATTAAATGATTCACCTACCATCCTACTGTATAAAACCAAGCATTGAAGACACTAGAAAAAAAAGAGATAGAGCTGAAAATTCTGAATATTCTCAAGAGATCATTCCTCATTATTCCCTTTGTCTTCAACATCATATTTATTGTATTATCTTTAATAGCTTGAGTTGAAGTGGTTCTTCCTACCCCCAAAAGAGAGTTCTTATTTGTATTCACTCTTAATCCAAAAGAAAAGAAGAGAGTTCCTCTGTGAGAGAATTGTGTAAGAGGTGAATATATATCTTTCTAAAAATGGTAGAGAAGTTATTCCTTAACCTTGAAAAGGAGGCTGCATCAACTATTGTGATAGTGAAAAAAAACTCTTGACAAAAAGGTCAAGAAGAGAGGACGTAGGCAAGCGATTGGTCGAACCTCTATAAATTGCAGAGTTTGCTGCTTCTCTCTCTTATCTCCTTTACTTTGCTGCACTATAGTCTATTGCTTATTATTTGATTACTTGCAATTAAATTTAAAAGAGTTTACATTTAGCATTTAGACTAGAAAACCGATTCACCCCCTCTCGGTTGAGCCAACAATTGGTATCAGAGCTAGGACTCTTTGATCATTAAGGAATAATTTTCTAAGAGTTAAAACAATCTAATGGCTCATAGCAATGTAGCAATAAGTCTAGTAGGAGAAGGGCACTCTACAGTTAGGCCTCTCATGTTCAATGGTGAACATTATGCATATTGAAAAACTAGAATGATACTTTTCATTCAAGCTAATGATTATGAGGTATGGAGGATTATTACTAAAGGTCCTCAAATCCCAACTAAGAAGGTAGAGGGAAGAGATATCCCAGAAGAAGAAGATGAGTGGGATTCTAATAATATAAAATGTGCTCAGTTAAATGCAAAGGTCATGCACACCTTATTTTGTGCATTAGGTCCCAATGAGTATAATAGAGTCTCCGGTTGTAATAATGCCAAACAAATTTGGGATAAATTGGCAATTACACATGAAGCCACAACTCAAGTCAAGGAGACTAAGGTAGGAATGCTCACTCATGACTATGAGTTATTTAGGATGAAAGAAGGAGAGTCAATTAGTGACATGTTCACTAGATTTACTGATGTAATAAATGGACTAAAGTCTTTAGGCAAAATCTACTCCAATATAGAAATGGTGAAGAAAATCATGAATAGCTTACCAAAATCTTGGGAAGCTAAGGTAACAGCTATTGAAGAGTCTAAGGACCCCCATACACTATCGTTAGATGAATTGATAGGGTCATTGCTCACATATGAAATGAAATTGAGGAGAAATGAAGAGCCACCCAAGAAAGTATGAATAGCTCTATAATCCACCACTCAAGAGGATTTGAAAGAAGATAAAAATGAGAGTAGTAATGAAGAAGATTTTGAAATGGCAATGTTTGCCAAGAGATTAATAAATTTATAAGAATGAGAGCAAATGGTGGTAGTAGGAGAAACTACAAGAAAGAACAAGACAAAGAAGAATTAGGTAGAAAAGATAGAGATACTATTGTTTGCTATGAATGCAAAAAACCTGGACACATTAAATTTAATTGTCCTCTTCTAAAAAAATCAAGTGATAGGAAGCAAAAAAAGAAGGCGATGATGGCAACATGGAGCGATAGTGATAGCTCCGATGATGATTCAAATGAAGATATTACCAATCTATGCTTCATGGCACTTGAAGATGAGAAGGTAACTTCTAATCCCAATGAGTATTCTTTTGATGAATTACAAGATGCATTTGATGATCTTGCAATAGAATATGAGTGCATGAATTTGAAGTACAAAAAATGGATTTCTAAACTAAAGAAAGAAAATGAATTAATCCTAAATGATAAAATAAAATGTGAAAAGAAATTAGAAAGTAGAAATCTAGAAATCCATGACCTAAAGGAAAATAATAGTAACTTACATAATTCCTTTACTAGATTTTACATGGGTCAACAAAAACTAGATCACATGCTAGAGACTCAAAGGGCTTTCTTTGATAGAAATGAGTTAGGATATGATGGCAAAAGTAGAGAAACTCATCTCAAAAATTTCTTAGCTAGAAAGAATACGCATAAATCCTCTACTACTTGTTCACATTGTAATAAAAAATGACATACATCATATAAATGCAATATGAAAATGACCACATTTAGAGGAAGGATAGTTAGAAGAGTATGGGTGTAACGACCCTTGACCCTTGAAAATCGAGGATTTTTTTTTTGAATTTAATTTACCCACTTATTCCCTTTTTCACTTAGGTTGTATTCCTGTGCGGTGTCAAGACACTTTTCCTAATACTTTACTCGTAATTATAATTAATTTCTATATTTTAATTTATATGGTCGATAGAAATTTCGGCAGCACAATGGCTTATATATGAGCCTACCCACCTGCAATTCAATTGTTTTTGGCAATCTTAGACATCCACAACTACCAAGCATGCTTTCCAACAATCTTAGATATCCACCACTACCAAGCATACTTTCCAAATTCATCTTTACCACTCAATACATCCATTTCAATTTAATACTAGTCACCTCAAAATATTATCTCAAAATATTATCCCAAAGTAGTAATGTTTACATCGTGCCTTACAAAATTAGATCCCAACTGATATTTTCAATATATGTCTGTGCATATAATTATGTCTGGTACAAGAATGTAAATGTATACCTTTTGCGTGTACAAAATGTAGCCTAGGGTAGCTCTTCCCACCAGCCTACGTTGTGTACGCGGCAGGTAGCGTCTTTGGATTCACTGCAAATGATCTGAAGGTAGAAGGGTGAGCTTTTGGGGAAAAGCCCAGTAAGATAATACTATTAAAACAGTTCTGACATATAAAAGTATTTGAAATTGTTTATGGAACGCAACTTAATGTAATACAGAAATTTACATTTCATGCATAAACGTCATAAAGCATGCGTGTCAATAAAACCATTAACATGCTTAACCATTTTCATGAACATTTCATAAATCATTTCGTAAACATATTATGAGTATTTCATAATCATTTCATAAACATCTCATGCATACTTCATAATCATTTCATAAACATCTCATGCATATTTCATAATCAATTCATAAACTCTTATCATAGTCGATTTTATAATTAAAATTGAGGAGACTAGGCTATAACTAAGTCATACGATACGTGTCATTCTCCGTAGAGAGTCATCATACCTATGTACATCCATACGTATATGCACCTAAAAATATATATATATATATATATATATATATATATATATATATACACACACTCCTTTATATATATATATCATTGTTTTCCATTTTTTCTTATCACATGTATCCATTCTTTGTATGTACATATACTAAAACACACATTTATTTTATACACTCATTTGTATGTACACCCAAGTATATACACATTTTTCATATACTCTTTTATGTATATACACCTAAGTATATACACATATTTATTTTATCCTTGGCTTTCCTTATTCATTATCAAATATATGTACATATAATAACATACCATTTCATTATACACACCTATATGTATATACCCATATATATATATATATTCACATAAATACATATATATATATATATATTATCACTTGTTTCCATTATTCAATATCACAAATATATATTTTTGCCTACCTCTCATCTTTCCATTTGTTGTCTAATTTAATCTATAACTAACAAGCTATACACATACAATACATATATATACATGCACATCAATACACATTATACATACATGTATTTTACCTTTACTTTCTTCCTTTTTTTTTTCATTCTTTTCTTTCTTTTTCCTTTCTTCCCTCTCGGTTAGCCCAGCTGCTCACAATCCCAATTGCTCTTCTTCTTCCTCTCTTTCTCCCTCGGTTCCAGCCCTTTCTCCCTCACGGTTTCTCCTGTTTGCTCTCGGTTGCAGCCTCCATTTCCAGCCCCTGTTCTGCTATCCCTTCAATCCCGATTCTGTTTCCAGATTTTTTTGCTCTCGGTGCGGCCTTCGGTCTCCCTCAATTCCTTATTCCCAGCTTCATTTTTCCCTGTTATCATCATTTCCTGGTTGCTACTGCTTCAAGCTACTCTGTTCAGCTCCTGTTCCCAACAGCTTTGGACCCAGTCATGCACCCCTGTTCTGCTCGCAACAGCTTCAGTTTCTTCTTCTCGATCAGCTGCTATCTCCCTTTCTTTCCACTCGGTTTCCCTTTTTCTTCCCTTCTCTTCTTCCTCGGCAGACCCAACTTCCTTCTCTTCTCCTTTGCCTTCTCTTCTTTCTCCCTTCTTCCTTTCTTCTCCAGCCGACCGAGCCTCTCTTCTTCCTTTCTCTTCTTTCCTTTCCTCTTCTCCCCAGCCGATCAGCCCCTCTTCTTCCTTTCTCCTTTCTCATTTCTCTTCTTTCCTTTCCTCTTCTCCCCAGCCGATCAGCCCCTCTTCTTCCCTTTCTTCTTTCTACTTTCTTTTCTTTCCCGCCCACTCTCCTCTGTTTGATTTCCTTTTTCCCAATTCCAAACAGTGGCAGACAGAATTGGCTTTTCTAAGCCAATTTCGTACATGCCATAATATATATATATATATATATATATATTAGTTTAATATATATATATATATATTATATTAGTATGTAGGTATTATTTGTTTATGTATTTGTATTGTTATTATTATTATTATTATTTTTTGTTTCCATTTTATTTTAAATATCTTATACATTATACATTACAATATAGATATATATTTGTTATATATATATATATATATATATCATCATCCTTCCATTTTTAATTGTCTAGTATATATATATATATATTATACCTATGTATATATATATATATATATATATATATATATATACACATATACACTTTCTTTTATTTAGATGTCTAGTATATATGTATATTTATACATACATATATATATATATATATATACATTTTCACTTATGTATGTCTCTACACATATACATTTTCTTGTATAATTTATCTAAAGACATAATATCATGCCTTCCATGAGATTTTCCTTATTTCGAAAATAAAATAGTATCGGGATTCCATCATTCTTCATAAATTCTCGTTACAAGTGTTTACATCAACCATTTTCCATTTAACAAAATAAAATTCTCTAATCCCTCTGTACTTGCATTCGCCTTTTCACTCTTTATATCCTCGGGTTCCAGATCCTTCACGGGTGTCTCGGTTCCTATAGTCATCGAGCCCTACAATGAATATTCACACTTCCATTAATATATATTATTTCCATTTTTATATAATTAAATTAAAGTAGGAAATTTGTGGGGTTTACATTCTCCCCACCTTAAAAGAATTTGGTCCCCAAATTCATCCAAGTCCATCAGAATAGGTGTGGGTACTTTTCCTTCATAAGGCTCTCTAGCTCTCATGTAGCTTCCTCTATCGCATGGTGTTGCCAGAGAACCTTTATCAGAGGTATCGTTTTCGATCGAAGTACCTTTTCATTTCTATTCAATATCCGGATAGGTTGATCAATGTAGCTCATATCCTATTGAATACTCAAGCGCTCATACTCAATGATATGTGAGGGATCCGGATTATACTTCCTTAACATCGAGACGTGGAAGACATTATGTACCCCGGAGAGCTGCGGGGGTAGGGCAAGTCTGTAGGCTACGTCTCCCACTCTCTCTAGGATCTCAAAAGGACCAATGAAGCGAGAACTCAACTTCCCTTTCTTTTCGAACCGCATGATACCCTTGCTCGGAGATACCTTAAGAAATACGGAGTCCCCAATCTGAAACTCAAGTGGTCGTCTATGCTTATCCACATAACTCTTCTGTCTACTTTGTGTGGTCTTAAGTATATCACAGATTATCCGAACACCCTTTGCTGCCTGTTCTACCAACTCGGGAGCCAAGATCCTTCTATCACCCACTTCTTCCCAAGCCACTGGAGACCTACATCTCCTACCATACAAGACCTCATAAGGTGCCATCCCGATGCTAACATGATAGCTGTTGTTGTAAGCAAACTCTGCGAGAGGTAGATGATCATCCCATGAGCCCTTAAACTCCAAAACGAACGCCCTCAGCATATCTTCTAAGGTCTGAATGGTCCTCTCGGACTGACCATCTATCTGAGGATGATAGGCTATGCTCAAGTTAAGCTGAGATCCCATGACTTCTTGAAAATGTGCCCAAAATCTAGAAGTGAATCGGGAATCTCTATTTGACGTAATGCTCACAGGTGCCCCATGCAGTCGAACTATCTCTCTCACATACAACTCTGCTAAAGCACTCAAGGAGTCTGTATTTTTAATGGCTAGGAAGTGGGTACTTTTTGTCAACCTGTCTACGATTACCCAGATTATGTGATGCCCCTTTCGGGTCCTTGGTAAACCCATAATGAAATCCATAATAATGTGCTCCCATTTCCAAGTAGACACTGGAAGAGACTTAAGTAATTTTGCTGGTCTTTGGTGTTCGATCTTAATCTGTTGGTAAATCAGACACTTGGCCACAAACACAGCTACATCTCTTTTCATACCGACCCACCAATACACTTTTCGTAAATTCTGATACATCTTAGTGCTTCCAGGGTGTATGGTGTACCGCGAATAATGAGACTCTTTTAAGATCCTTTGCCGTATGGCATCATCGTTTGGGACACACATACGGCCCCTAAATCTCATCAGTTCATCCTCACCAACCACAAAGTCTGATTGTTCGTCTTGTCCTGCCTAACTGACCATATCCAATAACTTCTGATCACCCCTCTGTCCAGTTCTGATCTGATCAAGTATACTAAGTTCCATCTGCAAACTAGCTATGAACCCGACATCTGTTGTCTCCACACTAACACTAAGCTCGGCAAACTGCTCTAGCAACTCCCATTCTCTGACCATCATGAAAGAAATCATCCCCTTCCTGCTTAAAGCATCTGCCACTATGTTTGCCTTGCCCGGGTGATACAGGATCTCACAATCATAATCCTTAAGGAGCTCAATCCATCGTCTCTGTCTCATATTTAGCTCCTTCTGATCAAATATCTACTTCAAGCTCTTATGGTCAGTAAAAATCTAGAACTTTTCCCCATACAGATAATGCCGTCATATCTTCAAAACAAAAACAACCGCGGCCAACTCCAAATCATGGGTGGGGTAATTCCTTTCATGGTTCTTAAGCTGTCGAGAACCATATGCAACCACTCTCCCATGCTGCATAAGTACACGCCCCAAGCCCTGGTATGATGCATCACTGTATACTGCATAGCCTCCAGACCCACTAGGAATGGTTAAGACTGGGGCGGTAATTAACCTCTTCTTGAGTTCTTCAAAACTCTGCTCACACTAATCAGTCCACTCGAATGGAACATCCTTGCATATAAGCTTAGTCAGTGGAGCGGCAATCTTGGAGAAACCTTCTACAAACCTCCTGTAGTATCCAGCTAGTCCCAAAAAACTCTAAATTTTCGTAACTGTTTTCGGTCTCTCCCAATTAAGTACTGCCTCAATCTTAGACGAATCCACCGACACCCCGTCTTTAGAAATAACATGGCCCAGAAATGCTATCTGCTCCAACCAAAACTTACACTTATCCAACTTCCCATACAACTGCTTCTCTTTGAGAGTTCGGAGCACTACTCTCAAATGCTGCTCATGCTCCTCTCGGGACTTTGAGTAGATCAGAATGTCATCGATGAAAACAATGACGAACCGATCTAGATACTCCCAGAACACCTCATTCATCAAGCTCATAAATGCAGCTGGGGCATTAGTTAGACCAAAGGGCATCACACGGAACTCATAGTGGCCATATCTCGTTCTGAAGGTCGTCTTTGGAACATCCTCCTTCCTAATCCTCAATTGGTGATAGCCCGATCTCAGGTCAATCTTTGAGAACACTGTAGCCCCTCTTAGTTGGTCAAATAGATCGTCTATTCTGGGCAATGGATACTTGTTCTTAATTGTGGCCTTGTTCAGCAGCATGTAGTCTATACATAACCTTAGACTACCATCCTTCTTCCGCACAAATAATACCGGAGCTCCCCATGGGGATACACTTGGCCTAATGAACCCTTTGTCTAGCAAGTCTTGCAGCTGCTTCTTCAATTCCTTAAGTTCGACAAGGGCCATCCGGTAAGGAGACTTCGAGATTGGCTGAGTCTCTGGTGCCAAATCTATCGTGAATTCTAACTCTCTCCGGTGGTAATCCCGGTAGTTCATCAGGAAATACATCCAGGAACTCGCATACCACTGGTATGTCCTGAATACTTGGACACTCCCGACTAGTATCGAGGAGGAATGCAACATAACATTCACATTAACACATTCATTAAAATTTTCATCAAAGATAACGTCATAAAATTTATTCTCTCGTTGCAAAGCATACACTAAACTTACTAGGTAAGGAGATGGTTACAGTCTTAGAGTAGCAGTCTAAACTTACACGGTTGGTGGCTAGCCAATCCATACCCAGAATTACATTAAAGCCATACATGTTCAACAAAATTAGATCTGCTAATATGATCCTATCTCCTACCTTGATTTCACAATTTCTACAAACCATATCAGTCTTTTGTGATTTATACATGGGTGTACTAACGTGTAACGTGAAGTCTAGAGATTCAGGCTTAACATGCAATTGACGTGCAAAATGTGGTGATATGAAAGAATGGGTAGAATCTGAATCAAACAATACTTGTGCCTCATGATTGCAAATTAAAAGCTTACCCTGAATGGTCTCGGTGGAGGTATCAGTAGTCTCTTTGTCCAAGGTAAAGACCCTCCCATGCATGACAGGCTTCTTACCCTTCTCTGCTGTGGTAGCCCATTTCTGTGGGTTTTGTCTCTGGGGAGCTTGCCTCTCATGTTGCCGTGGTGGCTCTGGGCATTGTGGAACCTGGTTCTGTGGGCAATCTCTCATTATATGTCCCTTCTGCCCACACACAAAGCAGCTCCCGGTGGTCAAAAGGCACACACCCCCATGAAGCTTCCCATACTGTTTGCACACTAGCCTATACTGTTGCGGACCACTAGCAATATGAAGAGCAGGTACTGGAATGATGGGTCTATCAAGTCTAGGTCAAAACTCATCCATCCTCTACCTCTTGGGCTGACCCCTCTTGAAATCCTGTCTCACGAACTCTGTCCGCTTACCCTTATCCCTACTCTTTCCCTTAAGGCCATACTCCGCCTGTGTGACATTTAGGCCCCTCTCGACCATCTATGCTCTACCCAGGGCATCCTGAAATTCTATAATCCATAACCCCAGAAGACGGTCTCTGATAGCTGGCCTTAATCCTGCTAAGAACCTCTAAGTTCGACGTTCTTCATTCAAGAACGTCTCCGGATCATATCTCATCAGCATGGTGAACTTACTTTAGTACTCATCCACAGTCATATCGCCATGTACCAAACTCAGAAAGTTCATCCTCAATTTCTGCTGGGCAGCTAGTGGAACACACTGCTTCCTAAAAGCTGTGGAGAACGCATCCCAACTAATCACTGGATGCTGAGCAGTCAGAAGGACCTTGGTGGATCCCCACCAATACTCTGCTTGGCTCTGTAGCATGTAGGTGGCCATGGAAACCTTCTCAACATCCAAACAACCCAAAAAATCGAAGATCTTCCCGAGGCTCACCAGCCACTCTTCAGCCTCTATTGGGTTCTTAATCCCCTTAAATGCTTGAGGCCTCATTTTCAAAAATCCCTCATCCTACCGATATCCTTCTCCTCCCCCCGGACCTGCACAGGAGGCTGAGGCGCCATAGGTACTGGAGGAACTGGCGGAGGAAGAGGTGGTGGTGCTTGCGGAGGAGTTGGCACCAGAGTAGGAATAGGTGCCGTACCAGCAGAATCAGAAACGTTTGCCCCTAGATGTTGGGCAACCATAGCAGCAATCGACTCCAAACCTCGCTCGAGGCGCTACTCCAGTCGCTGCTGAAACTGAGCCATACGAGTATCAGGACTCTCTGGCTCGGGTGGAGGAGGTGGAGGTGGCTGAGCCTCCCTCAGAGTACGTCTGCGTCTCCTGCTCATCGTGCAGTGATCTAATATCTGCGCGTAGTTCCAAAGATCAAACCTTAAACTCGTTAGGTATACATTACCTACAACCAGACAAGCACAGACACTTGGGATGTAATTTAATCCTTATTTTCGATACTGACAGTACTAGATAACTTTTGCTCTGATACCACCTTTAACTGTAACGACCCTTGACCCTTGAAAATCGAAGAATTTTTTTTTAAATTTAATTTACCCACTTATTCCCTTATTCACTTAGGTTGTATTCCTGTGCGGTGTCAAGACACTTTTCCTAATACTTTACTCGTAATTATAATTAATTTCTATATTTTAATTTATATGGCCGATAGAAATTTCGGCAGCACAACGGCTTATATATGAGCCTATCCACCTGCAATTCAATTGTTTTTGGCAATCCTAGAAATCCACAACTACCAATCATGCTTTCCAACAATCCTATATATCCACCACTACCAAGCATACTTTCCAAATTCATCTTTACCACTCAATACATCCGTTTCAATTTAATACTAGTCACCTCAAAATATTATCTCAAAACATTATCCCAAAGTAGTAATGTTTACATCGTTCCTTACAAAATTACAACCCAACTGACATTTCCAATATATGTCTGTGCGTACAATTATGTCTGGTACAAGAATATAAATGTATACCTTTTGCGTGTACAAAATGTAGCTTAGGGTAGCTCTTCCCACCAGCCTACGTTGTGTACGCAGCAGGTAGCGTTTATGGATTCACTGCAAATGATCTGAAGGTAGAAGGGTGAGCTTTTGGGGAAAAGCCCAGTAAGATAGTACTATTAAAATAGTTCTGACATATAAAAGTATTTGAAATTGTTTATGGAACGCAACTTAATGTAATACAGAAATTTACATTTCATGCATAAACGTCATAAAGCATGCGTGTCAATAAAACCATTAACATGCTTAACCATTTTCATGAACATTTCATAAATCATTTCGTAAACATATCATGAGTATTTCATAATCATTTTATAAACATCTCATGCATACTTCATAATCATTTCATAAACATCTCATGCATATTTCATAATTATTTCATAAACTCTCATCATAGTCGATTTTATAATTAAAATCGAGGAGACTAGGCTATAACTAAGTCATGCGATACGTGTCATTCTCCGTAGAGAGTTATCATACCTATGTACATCCATACGTATATGCACCTAAATAAATATATATATATATATATACACTCCTTTATATATATATATATATATATATATATATATATATATATATATATCATTGTTTTCCATTTTTTCTTATCACATGTATCCATTCTTTGTATGTACATATACTAAAACACACATTTATTTTATACACTCATTTGTTTGTACACCCAAGTATATACACATTTTTCATATACTCCTATATGTATATACACCTAAGTATATACACATATTTATTTTATCCTTGGCTTTCCTTATTCATTATCAAATATATGTACATATACTAACATACCCTTTCATTATACACACCTATATGTATATACCCAAATATATATATATATATATTCACATAAATACATATATATATATATATATATTATCACTTGTTTCCATTATTCAATATCACAAATATATATTTTTGCCTACCTCTCATCTTTCCATTTGTTGTCTAATTTAATCTATAACTAACAAGCTATACACATACAATACATATATATACATGCACATCAATATACATTATACATACATGTATTTTACCTTTTCTTTCTTTCTTTTTCCTTTCTTCCCTCTCGGTTAGCCCAGCTGCTCACTATCCCGATTGCTCTTCTTCTTCCTCTCTTTCTCCCTCGATTCCAGCCATTTCTCCCTCACGGTTTCTCCTGTTTGCCCTCGGTTGCAGCCTCCATTTCCAGCCCCTGTTCTGCTATCCCTTCAATCTCGATTCTGTTTCCAGATTTTCCTGCTCTCGGTGCTGCCTTCGGTCTCCCTCAATTCCCGATTCCCAGCTTCATTTTCCCCTGTTATCATCATTTCCTGGCTGCTACTGCTTCAAGCTACTCTGTTTAGCTCCTGTTCCCAACAGCTTCGGACCCAGTCACGCACCCCTGTTCTGCTCGCAACAGCTTCGGTTTCTTCTTCTCGGTCAGCTGTTGTCTCCCTTTCTTTCCTCTCGGTTTCCCTTTTTCTTCCCTTCTCTTCTTCCTCGGCAGACCCAGCTTCCTTCTCTTCTCCTTTCCCTTCTCTTCTTTCTCCCTTCTTCCTTTCTTCTCCAGCCGACTGAGCCTCTCTTCTTCCTTTCTCCTTTCTCCTTTCTCTTCTTTCCTTTCCTCTTCTCCCCAGCCGATCAGCCCCTTTTGTTCCTTTCTCCTTTCTCCTTTCTCTTCTTTCCTTTCCTCTTCTCCCCAGCCGATCAGCCCCTCTTCTTCCCTTTCTCCTTTCTCCTTTCTCTTCTTTCCCGCCCACTCTCTCTGTTTGATTTCCTTTTTCCCAATTCCAAACAGTGGCAGACGGAATTGGCTTTTCTAAGCCAATTTCGTACATGCCATAATATATATATATTAGTTTAATATATATGTATATATATATATTATATTAGTATGTAGGTATTATTTGTTTATGTATTTGTATTGTTATTATTATTATTATATTTTTTTTTGTTTCCATTTTATTTTAAATATCTTATACATTATACATTACAATATAGATATATATTTGTTATATATATATATATATATATATATATATATATATATATATATATATCATCATCCTTCCATTTTTAATTGTCTAGTATATATATATATATATATACATTTTCACTTATTTATGTCTCTACACATATACATTTTCTTGTATAATTTATCCAAAGACATAATATCATGCCTTCCATGAGATTTTCCTTATTCCGAAAATAAAATAGTATCGGGATTCCATCATTCTTCATAAATTCTCGATACAAGTGTTTACATCAACCATTTTCCATTTAACAAATTAAAATTCTCTAATCCCTCCGTACTTGCATTCGCCTTTTCACTCTTTGTATCCTCGGGTTCTCGGTCCTTTACGGGGGTCTCGGTTCCTATAGTCCTCGAGCCCTACAACGAATATTCACACTTCCATTAATATATATTATTTTCATTTTTATATAATTAAATTAACGTAGAAAATTTGTGGGGTTTGCAATGGGTTCCAAAAGATGTGATAAATTCAAAAGATATTGATGTAATATTAAAATGGATCCCAAAAGGATCAAAAATCTTACTTACTAACTCCAAAAGACCTAAGAAAATTTGGGTACCTAAAACAAAAGTTTGAATGTTGATTGTAGGAGGTTGAGCATTGCTACAAGGCAAAAATAAAGGAAGCTTGGTACTTGGATAGTGGATGTTCAAGACACATGACAGGTGATAGAAGCCACTTCAACTCATTTAAATCAAAGGTTGGTGGAGAAGTCACATTTGGGGACAACTTCAAAGGCCAAGTTGAAGGAAGTGAAACTATTGGTAATAATTCTTTCTCCATAGAAAAGGTTTTACTTGTTAGAGAACTAAAACATAATTTGCTTAGCATTAGTCAACTTTGTGACAAAGGTTACAAAGTAATTTTTGATTGCTTGAATTATCATGTAATAGATTCTAAATCAAATAAAGTTCTCTTTCTAGGACATAGACAAGGTAACATATACATTGTATATCTAAATGAACTTAAAAATGAAAATGTATGCCTTATGGTAGATAAAGAAAAAGAACCTTGGTTGTGGCATAGGAAACTAGGTCATGCTAGCATGCATGTATTATCTAAGCTATTTAGAAAAGACCTTGTTGTAGGATTACCTAAGTTGTCCTTTGACTATGACAAAATTTGTAAGCTTGTGTCAAGGAAAAACATAAAAGGACATCATTTAAACCTAAAAATAGTGTGTCAACCACTAGACCTCTTCAACTCCTTCACCTAGATCTATTTGGGCCAACTAGAACTACAAGCCTAGGTGGAAAGCATTATGGGTTTGTGATTGTAGATGATTTTACTAGATTTACTTGGGTATTTTTCTTAAGAGTAAAGAATGAAGCTTTAGAAAAATTCATTGTCTATTCAAAAGTAGCCCAAAATGAAAAAGGTTACACTATAACTAGTATTAGAAGTGATCATGGAAAGGAATTTGAAAATATTAGTTTTGATGAATATTGCAATGATCAAGGGATTAGTCATAACTTTTCAGCCCCTAAGAAACCACAACAAGATGGTTGAGAGAAGAAATAGAGCATTAGAAGAAATGGCTAGAACAATGTTGTGTGAAAATAATTTACCTAAATATTTTTGGGCTGAAGCCATAAACACCTCATGCTACATTATAAATAGAGCCATGATTAGACCAATCCTAAAAAAAAACCTTATGAGCTTTACAAGGGAAAGAAGCCAAATATTAGTTATTTTCATCCTTTTGGTTGTAGATGCTTTGTCTTAAAGAATGAGAAAGACAACTTAGCAAAATTTGATGTTAAAAGTGATAAAGGAATCTTCTTAGGCTATTCTTTAAATTTAAAGGCATATAGAGTGTACAAGAAAAGAACATTGATGGTAGAAGAATCAATACATGTAATATTTGATGAGTCAAACGATGCATCTAAAGTTTCTACCAATGATGAGGATATTGAAATATTTGATGAGACTTTGAAGGAATCCTCAAGGATAGAAGATAACCTACTAGAAAATCTTGACATTAATAAAAAGGAAGAAGATGAAGAAGAACTAGAAATACTAGAAAGAGAATCTAGAGCACCAAGAGAATTAGGATATGTCAAAGATTGTGAAATTATAGGTGATCCAAATCTTGGAGTTAGAACAAGGTCTTCTCTAAGAAATGTATGTCAATATATAGCCTTTGTATCTCAAATTGAACCAAAGAATGTCAATGAAGCTTTAGATGACAATAATTGATTTTTAGCCATGCAAGAAGAACTAAATCAATTTGAAAGAAGTAAAGTATGGAATTTAGTCTCTAGACCTAGTGATCATTCTATAATTGGAACTAAATGGATTTTCAAGAACAAGATGGATGAAAATAGTGTGATCATAAGAAACAAGGCTAGGCTAGTTGCATAAGGTTATAGGCAAGAGGAATGAATAGACTATGATGAAACCTATTCACCTGTAGCTAAATTAGAAGCAATAAGGATGCTACTTGCTTTTGCATGCTAAAAAAATTTCAAATTATATCAAATGGATGTAAAAAGTGCATTTCTATATGGTTTCATCAATAAGGAAGTTTATGTAGAGCAACCCCCCGGTTTTAAAAGTCCTGAATTTTCTGAACATGTTTACAAACTTTCTAAAGCACTTTACGGTTTGAAACAAGCTCCTAGAGCTTGGTATGAAAGACTTTCAAAGTTCTTGATAGAAAAGGGATTTTCAAGAGGAAAAATAGATACAACCTTGTTTATCAAAAATAAGAATAAAGATTTATTAGTTGTTCAAGTATATGTAGATGACATCATTTTGGATCAACTAATGAATCTTTATGTCAAGAGTTTGCTAAAATCATGCAAGGTGAATTTGAAATGAGCATGATGGGAGAGCTCACCTATTTCTTGGGACTTCAAGTAAAGCAAACTAAGGATGAAATCTTCATCAATCAAGCTAAGTACACTAAAGATTTGCTCAAACGATTTGGAATGGATAACTGCAAACCTCAAGCAACTCCAATGGGTACCAACATCAAGCTTGATAAAGATGAAAATGGTAAGTGTGTAGACATTAAGCTATATAGGTCTATGATTGGTTCATTGCTTTATCTTACTGCAAGTAGACCTGATATTTTGTTTAATGTATGTTTATGTGCTAAATTTCAATCCTCTCCTAGAGAGTCACACTTACTAGCTACAAAAAGAATTTTTAGGTACCTTAAAAACACATTCACTAGGACTATGGTACCCTAAAGATTCCACTCTTGCTCTTCATGCATATTCTGATGCAGATTTTGGAGGTAGTAAAATAGATAGAAAAACACTTCAGGAACATGCCAATTCTTAGGGAATAGATTAATATCATGGTTCTCTAAGAAACAAAATAGTGTAGCACAATCTACAACTGAGGCAGAATATATAGTAGCTAGTAGTTGTAGTGCTCAAGTGTTGTAGATTAAGCAACAAATGAGAGATTATGGTGTAGACATGAAGCAAGTTTCCATCAAGTGTGATAATACTAGTGCCATTAATCTCTCTAAAAATCCAATCCAACACTCTAGAACTAAACATATTGAGATTAGGCATCATTTCCTTAGAAATCATGTACAAAAATGAGATATAGTTCTAGAATATATTTATACATTGCATCAAATAATTGATATTTTCACCAAACCTCTTGATAGAGATAAATTTTGTGTTCTTAGAAGTGAATTAGGACTTATGTATGCCCCTTAAGGATTATTGCCTTCAAAACTTTGATTTCAAACTCATTTTCAACTGATTTTACAACTCATTTTCTGGGCAAAGGGTATGAGAGATCGATCTCTTTACAATATAGATCGATCTAGTATGCTCCAAATTGGCCTAAAGCAGTAAGGTTCTGCTAAGCAGATCGATTTTCTATCCCATAGGATCTATTTCCTTAAGCTTCTGTATTTTACAGATCGATCTCTGCATTTGACAGATCGATCTTCTTCAGCCTCTGTATTTTGCAGATCGATCTCTGTATTTGGCAGATCGATCTTCTTGAGCTTCTGTATTTTGCAGATTGATCTCATAAAACAACAGATCGATCTCTTTAAGTAGAAGATCGATCTGGTACCTCGACAGATCAATCTCCTTAACCCTGGGCTATATATACTGCTTCAAAATCTCCAAATTTGAGAAATCTCAAATTCAAAATCCCTAACCCTCGTCGCCCACCCTCTTTCGATTTCTCTCACAGATCGATCTCTGGTAAGGTTTTAGTCAAATCTACTTCATTATTCTTCATCTTAGAACCTACATTGTTTATTTTCTTTCAAAACTTTCTTAGTTTCGTCGATTAATCTTCAATAGGGTTTCTAGTGAACTGTTCCATTGCTTAGGACTCTGTTAGAGAACAATCTAGAACTATATTAGGCTATCTTTGACTGATTTTATAATACCTCGTATTGAGAGAGCTACAAACAAAGACTCCAGACCCTCTTCTTAACAGTCACCCAATGTCTCTTCATCTTCTGTCACAACCTTCAGCAGGTATTTTCAAACACCTGCAAAAAGGAAGAGATATGAAGAATATTTTTCTACAATGCCCATTAAACACTGGAGAACTATTGATTTTTCATTCATTTCCCGTATTGACTTTCCTTACTTGACAAAAATGGAAGAATTTGGCTGGCTTCCATTTCTCAAAATAAACACCTCTGCTCCTCCGAATATTATTAGGGCATTTTTCTCAAACGCTGAGCTTATCTATGACCCTAACGACACCTGTAAAATTCTAGGTTTTAAAATCTTCGTCATGGCCAAAACGATTTTCGTCAACACCACCCTCTTAGCCCGAGTGTTTAAAATTGAAGATGAGGGTTTGTCTGATGAGGAAGAGGAAGTACCACTTGAATTCAACCTACCCGGAGACAAGGCTAGTGACCTACCCATGCACCCTGGGTTACTACACCTAATCATATCTCGGAACCTCCGACCTTTTGGTACCCGACACTCTACCGTCAGAAAACTAGATCATTTTTGGCTCCATCATCTTCATACCTCTTAAAGCCAAAAATCGAACCTAGTCCACTTCATCTACGAGGATTGGCTAAAGATCGTGCGGGGTCAAGCCTCAACAATAGTATTCCCTCAACCCCTTGCATTCTTGCTACAAAAACTCAGGGTTGACTGTTCTTGTGAGACTGGTGAAGTGCCATCTACAAAAAGTGTTCTGAATATTGGCACTCTTCATCATATGGGGTACTACAAAGACTTCCACGGTCAGTGGCAGAAGAAAAGTGAAATCCCTCACGAGGCAGCCATTGAAGAGGACATTCTAGCTGAGCCTACAGCACCGTCCACTGAGGTTCCTCCTACGTCTGCTGCTCAGTCTACTGTAGCAACTGATACCGTTACGTCCATGATAATAGATTTTCGGCAACACTTTGATACAACGATGGAAACGTTTGCACAACACTTCACACGTTTTGAGAATCGTCTTGACACAATTGAGGCAACGCAGCAAGCTATGTTCGATGAGCTTCAAACGACTCGCGTTCGAATTGAGGACCTTGCTGATCGTTTTCCTTCACCATCCTCTTAGGAAATAATTTTTTTTAGATTCTCTTTGCTGTGTCTTGAACTATGTTTTGTGTTATATGAATTCTTATCTTTATATATTTTGAAATGACAGAATTATGATTCAATTTTATACTTCATAGTTTGTTGATATATGCTTTGTGATAAATGGTTTTATGCCTTGGCAATATTGATATGACAAAAACGGGGAGAAGAGAACATGTTAAGAGAACATGTTAAGGGGAGCATAAATTAAGGGAGAGTTTTTTGAACTGAAGGGGAGTTTTTGAAACTGAAAAATTGGATGCATATGTTAAGGGGGAGACTAAACATGTTTATAAACTTAGTCTATTGAATAAGTTTTGTCATATCAAAAAGGGAGAGATTGTAAGGTTAATATATTTTGAAATGACAAAACAGTAATTTAATAATGGATATTATAAATCAAGAAATGTTTAAAACATGTTAAGAGATTAATTAGAACATATTGAGATACAAGTCATTTCCAGAAACTGGGTGTTAAAGGTTGACAGATCAATCTCATGAGATGAGAGATCGATCTCCTGGTTTTCAAGAATGAGAGATCGATCTCATGAGAATATGAGATCGATTTGATTAAGGGTTAAAGACTTAAAGAACATGTATGAGATGTTAAGGAAAAAGAGATCGATCTCTAAGGGTTATGAGATCGATCTTTGGCTTACAGAATTCCTATGAGATCGATCTGGTCGAGGAAGAGATCGATCTCCTCTAAGGCAAAGGTTAAAGGTCTTAGATCGATCTGTAGATCGATCTATATTCAAACAGAGAGTTTATGAGATCGATCTCATATGGATAGAGATCGATCTCCTCAAAGACAGAGAGTTTATAAGATCGATCTTATATGGATAGAGATCGATCTCCTCAAAGACAGAGAGTTTATGAGATCGATTTAGGATGATTAGAGATCGATCTCCACTCTACAAGAATGCTTGCTAGATCGATCTGGAGATCGATCTTACTTCAAACAGAGAGTTTATGAGATCGATCTGATGGTTCGACAAATCGATCTTCACTAACATTTTACAAATTATAAGATCGATCTCTATAAATATGAGATCGATCTCCATGCTTCGAGTTGCTTTATAATTGAAGGAATTTGAATTAGAAGATCAATCTGGTCATGATGGAAGATCGATCTGGTACTCTACTGGAGGTTCCCAACGGCTCTCTCTGCAAAATTTTCAACGGGAAAAACTGCAATAAATGCTTCACCTACCATCCTATTATATAAAACCAAGCATTGAAGACACTAGGAAAAAAAGAGATAGAGCTGAAAATTCTGAATATTCTCAAGAGCTCATTCCTCATTATTTCTCTTGTCTTCAACATCATATTTATTGTATTGTATTTAATAGCTTGAGTTGAAGTTATTCTTCCTACCCCCAAAAGAGAGTTCTTATTTGTATTCATTCTTAATCTAAAAGAAAAGAGAAGAGTTCCTCTGTGAGAGAATTGTGTAAGAGTTGAATATATATCTTTGTAAAAAGGGTAGAGAGGTTATTCCTTAACCTTGAAAAGGAGGTTATATCAACTATTGTGATAGTGAAAGAAAACTCTTAACAAGAAGGTCAAGAAGAGGGGACGTAGGCAAACGATTGACCGAATCTCTATAAATTGCTGAGTTTGTTGCTTCTCTCTCTTATCTCCTTTAATTTGCTGCACTATAGTCTATTACTTATTTTTGATTACTTGCAATTAAATTTAAAAGAGTTTACATTTAGCATTTAGATTATAAAACCGATTCACCCCCCTCGGTTGAGCCAACAGATTAAAATGTTAACACTTCAATTAAAACGATAACACTTGCACTTCGATAAGACAATAACATTTTCATTTCGATAAAATAATAACATTTTCTCTTCGTTTGATGAAACACTTTTTTGAAAAATGGTAGTCGATAGAATTAGGCATAAAGCCTTAATCACTGAAAATAATATCAAAACCGATAACTGATCACTTTTGGCGTAAGTCTCAAATCACTGAAATCTATATCAAAACTGATAATTATAAGAGTTTAGGCATAACCCCGATCACTTAAACACTCACTGATTTCCATATTAGCTAGTGATGGAGAATGTGTCACAAGCAACACCCCTGTGTAGCATTTAGGTCCTTTAGAATTCTAGAAGTGTCTCCCACGATCTCAGAGGTATCCATGTAGCACTTAGGTCCTTCAGGATTCTAGAGGTAGCTCCCACGGATCACTACTGTAATACACGTGTAGCACTTAGGTCCTTTTAGGGATTCTAGAGGTGGCTCCCACGGTAACTATGACCATAGATTTAATCCAGTCCTGTTGCATAGTCGAGAATTGGAACATGTCTACTGGTTTTCCAAAAAAGCATAATTTTCCTAGAGCATTAAGCTTAATAGGCACGTTACACTATACTAGTCTAGAGCACAAAACTTGAGAGACGAGAAATAGAACATAGAGCGATGCTCGATAGGCTCAAATTTGCCTAAAGCACTAGGCTCAATAGGTACACTGCACTGCACTACATTGCATTGGTCTAGAGCACAAAGCTTGATAGACAAGTAATAAAACCTAAAGTGATACTCAATAGGCTTGAAATGACCCGAAAGTTGAAGGATTCTAGATGTGACTCCCACAGTCCAAAAGGTATGTAGCACATAAGTCCCTTAAGATTCTAGAGGTGGCTCGCACGATAAAAAACACTTAATAAAAATAGTTTCGAGTTTCAAATCTACGTAAATAAGCTTGATTTTAAAGGTTAATTCAAAACCATAACTTTTCAAGTTATATAGATAATTTAATTTATTATAAAAATGATGCATAAAAAATAACTTGAATAAAAACATGCTATGCACAAAAACACTTACACATCATGGTCAAAGGTTAACTTAAAACGCACACTTTTTAAACTAAAATATAATGGAAATCATTATAAAAACTTATGCATAAAGATAACTTGAATCAAAACATACTATGCACGAGACCATGTATGCATTAATTACGTACCACTATACACTTTGCATAATTACCTAATGTAATTAATGCAAGTCATGCACACTTACATTTAATTTACACGTACACAACAATCTAGGTTCATATAATTCACTTTATACATGCACATTTCATTACACTTAACATTCAAGCTTGGTTGGTCACGACATACAAGGAAACAATCTAAGTTTCAATCCATCTCAAACATAATCTAAAATTAAAATTTGATTGCATCTTATAATTTATCTTCACTTAACTTAGCAATCCAACCAATAACACTTCGTAGGATAACTCAAGCTAAATAATTTATTAATTAATAAAAATTAAACATTTCCTATAAAATAATATTAATAAAACTTTATTTAACTGATTTATCAATTTTCAAGTTTAACATGCATAAACCAAGATTAATCTAACTCACGATTCGTCGGTTATCATCAAAGGCTACACAATCAAACACAGTTAAGACTTTTCTATATTTCTTTTCTCTTTCTTTTTTTTTTTTTTCAAATTTCTTTTTCTCCTTCTTTCGTTTCTTTTTTTTTTATTCCCTTTCTCTCTTTTCTTTTTTATTTTTTTTTATTTTCTGGTTCGGCCTCCTTGGTCGAACCCATTGTTGCCGTTCCAGACAGCATTCTTCTTCCCCTGTTGGGCCTTCTTCGGTGACAACCAGGGGTGACGGCGGCGGTGGTAGAGGCAGTGGCTCCTTTCCTTTCTCTCTCAGTGGCTTCCAAAACCCAGCCCACAACTGCGTCTCTCTCTTTCTCCTCCAGATCTCTCTTCGCCGACGACGACTAAGGTTGCGGCGTGCGGAAACGACGGCAGAGCGTGGGTCTTTTCTCACTATTGCCGGCATCCTTTTTGTTTTGTGTCTTTTT
Source organism: Firmiana major (assembly GCA_033439115.1). Taxonomy (NCBI): domain Eukaryota; kingdom Viridiplantae; phylum Streptophyta; class Magnoliopsida; order Malvales; family Malvaceae; genus Firmiana; species Firmiana major. The sequence goes on from CM065912.1 coordinate 9,835,460, forward strand.
TTTTTTTTTCTTTGTCTCTCCGTACCCAGGGAGCTTAGCTCCTTTTTTTTTTTATCAACTGACTTGCTACCATTAGTGAGAGTAGGTCGATTTGCGATTGGCTTCCTCGAAAATCATTTTTTCTTTTATTATTATTATTATTATTATATATATATATATATATATTTTAATATATATCTACTAAAGTTTCGTTATATATATTTTTAGTTTTATAACTTTATATATTTATACATACTTATATTCCTATATCTATTAAATATATATATATATATATTAATATATGTATCTATATATAAATATATCATATTTATTTTCTTACAAGTATATCTCCAATTTAATTAATAAGTATATGCATTATTTTTCATTTATACATGTTTATATTTCTATATTAATTTCCTTTTTTAATCGGTGTACACAATAGATTTATGTTTTCTTTATTTAATGAACAAGTATATATCTTTTATACATATATATATATATATATATATATATATATATATATATATATATATACCTTAATTCTTAATCATAAATCTATTAGTCCTAATCAAATACACTAAATTAAATTTTCTTGATCCACTTCACAGTAATGTAGTTTTAAATATTGCATCTCGACATTTAATTTTTATTTCGTCTATACCTCTGTGAGATCTGAGAATTTTAGATATATTTTAATGATGTAATAAGAACTTGAAGTGTAAATTATTGAGCTAGATGAATTGTGGGAATTATAATTGGGGATTTTTATGTTAAGTGTGTAAAATAAGCATGAAGTATGAGGACAGATCGATCTGGGAGAAGGAGAGATCGATCTGGTGAGTTAAAAATGACGAGGAAGGAGGAATTTGAGGAGCAGATCGATCTCCAATGGAAGAGATCGATCTCCAAATGATTCTGTTTGAGAAAGGATCGATCTCATGAGGAAGAGATCGATCTCCAAATGATTCTGTTTGGGAGAAGATCGATCTCCTCAAGGAGCAGATCGATCTCATAAAGCCATAAAGAGATCGATCTCACCCCTCGACAGATCGATCTCCTAGGCATAAAATTGCCCAGATCGTCCCAAAAATTCAAACGCAGATCGATCTCACCCCTCGACAGATCGATCTCCTACCCTCAACCTATATAAGGAACCCCTGTTTTTCTCCTGCAAACTCACTTTCTCTCTCTTCCAACCCCATTTTCACCGAAAACCTAACTTTCTCACTCATCCAAATCACCCATTTTCGGCCGAATCAGAGGTTGTGGCAAGAAGGGAAGTTGTTCCTCATCAAAAGGAGAACAACATACTTGGAAATCGAAGGACGAATCGGATCGAGGCGTGGGTTGTGCGTCTCACAAGCTTTGGGTAATTTCTAAACCTCGATCTTGATATTTGAGATGATTTTGATGATATTGGTGGTTGTCATTGCGTTGAAATAGCTGAGAAATGATTAGGGATTGATGAAATTACAATGTAGTTGGAGTAATGTTGATATTTGGCAATTTTGGTAATTTTGGAAATTTTGAGCTATAAATGAAAATTTAGACAATGTGGTGAATTAGTGTAGATGATTTGACATGAGAAATGTAGGACGTTGCGATATTGTGAATGAGGTTGTAGTTTAGGGTAGAGTTACGAGAATCGAGAGATTTGTGGTGTTATGAGCAATTATACTCGATTTTTTGAGAATTGAGGTTTATGAGATAATTGAGTATTGATGTTTTAACATCGTTTGGATAGCTCGGGAGTTCCAGAGTGGAATACGAGACTAGTCCGTGATACAGGGGAAACGATTGCACTATACGAGGTGCAAAGAGGTAAGGAAAATCTAAACCATTTGTGTATGTGATTTGTAAACTATTATAGCATGATTTGTGGTTTATAAAACAAGCATGTTGAGTGTTGTGTTGAGATTTAATTGCACACGGTTTTTATAGCCGGTTGGAGCCCATAATTTTATGAGTTTATAAGCTGAGTGTGAAATCGCTTTATAAACCGTTGAATTTTGTGTGAGTAATGAATTGGGCTCTACGTTAAGGCAATATCGAGATTTGAGAAATGTGTGCGTGTTTTGTCGGCTGGAACTCGGTTTTATTACGTTTTGTGTTGAGTACAAAACGGATTTCAAATGAGTTTTATGAGTGAAAAACCCCTATGAGTTCTACGTGAAGGCAAACCAGTCTTATGTTATAAGACTTAGGTGTGTAGTGATGAGTACACACCGGGCATTACTCTGGTAGCATGTAAGCCCGATTTCTTCTCCGTTCTGGTAACGTGAGAATAACCTATTCTGTGGCTATGCCACGTATACTTGGTGGCCGTTGCCACGTGAGAAACCCCATTGGTGGCCGTTGCCACGTGATACCCCATTGGTGGCCGCTGCCACGTGATACCCATTGGTGGCTGTTGCCACGTGATACCCCATTGGTGGCCGTTGCCACGTGATACCCCATTTGGTGGCCGTTGCCACGTGAGAAACCCAATTTGGTGGCCGTTGCCACGTGAAACCCTACTCTGTGGCTGTGCCACGTGTGAAATTAAATCAGTGGCTATGCCACGTGTGTTTAGTGGCCATGCCACGAGTGATTTTAAATCAGTGGCCATGCCACGTGTGTTTTGTGGCTATGCCACGTGTGAATTTAAATCAGTGGCTATGCCACGTGTGTTTAGTGGCTGTGCCACGTGCATTACTATTTCAGTGATTTTATTCACGTACATTGAGAAAGCGTTTATCGCATTATTTTCACATGCTTTGTTATTGCTCTAGAGTGAGCCTTTTACTTCATGTTTTCACATGACTTGACACATGAGAATGTCGTTTTGAGTACTTTCATGCTATAATTTTCAAATGAGTTTCACATACAAATAAACATTTTGTGATGTGCATTTTGGTTTATGAAATGAGTTCCTTACCCCCTTTACTGAGCGATTTAGAAGCTCACCCTGTTTTCTTTCCCCCCAGATTTCTTCAAGTGAAAAGGGTTTCCCTGTGACGTACGGAGTAGTGGCTAGTGGAGGACTTGAGCTCCAGGCCATATATTGTATTTGAGGTATATTTTATCTTTTCATGTACCCAGACAATTATTGTAATTGCAGATACTTGATGTATAACATTATATGGGATGTATTAGGATTAATTAACTTGAGATGGATTAATGTATTTGTTATGATGTATAAATTCTAGTGATGAGATCCTGAGGAATGATAATTATGATGATGTATGACACTGCACAGGAATGCACCTTTAATTGTGAATTAACGAGTAAAAAGTTTTAAATTAGCCATATTTTCCGCATTTTCGGGGCGTGACAGAGTTTGCTTGGTATCAGAGCTTAGGGTGTCTAGTACTCTCAGTGTCGGTTAAGTGAAATAGAATACATCCTAAGTGTCTGTAATAGTCTGGTCATGAACTGAAATTGAGGATTGAGATTTCAATCAATTTTGATATGTACGCGCAGGAGACGAGTTGAGATAGAGAATGAGTAAACGACGAGGTCGTTCGAGGAGGCAGGCAGAGTCCCCTCCGCCACCTGTCCCACAACCAGAGAGTCCTAACTCTCGATTTAATCGGATTGAGACCGATGTGAGGTAAGGTTTTGAGCAGATGGCAACGTTATTCGCGGGACACTTTGGAGTTAATGCCTCGGATACTACCCCTACACCACCACAAGGACCTCCCATACCCCCAGTGCCTCCTGTCACTCAGCCTGAGGACAGAAGTATGGTCCGACTAAAGGATTTTCTGAAGATGAATCCACCCGCATTTAAGGGAAAGAAGGATCCTACAGAGGCTGAGGAGTGGTTGACGAAATTGAGAGTTATATTTGATTTTCTGGGGTGCACCGATGCTGAGAGGGTCAGTATGAGTGCCTATATGCTGAAGGGGAGAGCTCGAGATTGGTGGGGTACTACCCAGGGTATTCTGATGTCCCGTCAGGATGTGATTGGTTGGGAAGAGTTCCAGACAGCCTTTAGGACCCAATATGTACCACGAGCCGCCCAGAGAAAGAAACAAGCTGAGTTTTTGAGTTTGGTACAGGGTGACATGTCTGTGGATGACTATGAGAGCCAATTCACAGCACTATTAAGATATGACCCAGAGACCTTCAAGAGTGAAGAGCTCCGCACAGAGAAGTTTGTGTATGGGTTGAAGCCCGTCATCAGAGATAGATTGATAGGGCTATGTATTACTGAGTTTGGAGATGCTCTGAGACGAGCACAAGAAATTGAAAGAGGAATTGAAATGGTACAATCCCAGAATGAGCTCAGAGCGGTGAATAGAGATAAGGGCAAGAGGCCAGCACTTTTCCAAACAGAGGCTCGGAGAAGTTCCTTCAGAAGAGGAAGGATTGAGGTGCAGAAGGGCAGATTAGAGAGACCCAGAGGGTACCCTAACATTAGAGAGACCCCTCGAGATGTCAGGCCAGAGACAAGGCTTTGCAGGAATTGTGGCCGAATGCATGAGGAAAGTTGTACCGGGTCGATCCATGGATGTTTTAGATGTGGAGACATGGGTCACATGGTGAAGGATTGCCCTCAACCTCAGAAACCACATGGATTGGAGCCTACTAGACAACAGCCTCAGAGAGTGGATCCCCGGAGACGGGCCACTGTGGCAGAGAAAGGGAAGAAACCTGTGGCACAGGGACGTGTGTTTGCCCTGGATAAGGAGACCGCAGACACTTCGGCAGAAACTATAAGAGGTACACTCTCTGTCTGTAATCATAAGGCTCATGTGTTGATTGATTCAGGATCCACGCATTCCTTTATTTCTGAGCATTTTGCATGTAGATTAAACTTGAAGTTTGAACCTCTAGAATATATACTACATCTAAATACCCCTATGCGTGAATCCCAGAGAACTTAGTTAATCTGTAGAGGATGTGAAATAAAGGTGGGAGATAGAGTGATGTTAGCAGATCTAATCATGTTGAATATACATGGGTTTGATGTAATTCTGGGAATGGATTGGTTGGCAACCAATCGAGTGAGTTTAGACTGCTACACTAAGATTGTAACTTTCTCCCTACCTGAACCTTATAGTGTACGATTGAGATATTGAGGAAATGAATATGTGGAATTCTAGTAAGTAATTTGAGAATTTTAATGTTATTTTGGAGAATATTAAATATGATTGTTCATGTGAAGGTTATGAGACACTCATCTCAGACGATGAGCGGGAACATCCGAGGATTGAGGATATACCTGTGGTGTGTGAATTTATGGATGTTTTCCCAGATGAATTGCCAGGTTTACCACCAGAGAGAGAGCTGGAGTTTACCATTGATTTGGTACCAGATACTCAGCCGATCTCTAAACCTCCCTACAGGATGGCATTAGTGGAACTTGAGGAATTGAAGAGACAACTACAGGAGTTACTGGATCAAGGGTTTATTAGATCCAGTGTTTCACCGTGGGGAGCGCCAGTACTATTTGTTAAGAAGAAGGATAGTAGTCTCAGATTATGTGTAGACTACCGGTTGTTGAATAAAGCCACGGTGAAGAATAAATACCCATTGCCTAGGATTGATGATCTACTGGATCAGCTAAGAGGGGCATCAGTCTTTTCTAAGATTGATTTGAGATCGGGCTATCACCAATTGAGGATCAAGGAAGAAGATATTCCAAAGACGGCCTTCAGGACGAGGTATGGCCATTACGAATTTTTGGTGATGTCCTTTGGATTGACGAACGCCCCTGCAGCATTTATGAGACTGATGAACGAGGTGTTCAGAGACTATCTAGATAAATTTGTGATAGTCTTTATTGATGATATCCTGGTATACTCTCGGTCGTATGAGGAGCATGCACAGCATTTGTGGTTAGTACTTCAGATACTCCGAGATAAGCAATTATACGGAAAGCTTAGTAAGTGTGAGTTTTGGCTGAACCGGATAGCTTTCCTTGGTCATATAGTCTCAGAGGAAGGAGTATCAGTGGACCCAAGCAAGGTGGAGGCTGTGCTTAATTGGGAGAGACCGAGGACAGTTACTGAGGTTCGAAGCTTCCTTGGTTTGGCAGGGTATTACAGAAGATTTGTGGAAGGATTTTCAAGGATTGCCGTTCCTTTAACTAAGCTCACGCGCAAGGAGACTCCATTTATATGGACTGACCAATGTGAGCTCAGTTTTCAGGAATTAAAGAGGAGGTTGACAGCGGCACTTGTGTTAACTATTCCTGAGGGATCAGGAGGATTTTCGGTGTATAGTGATGCATCTCATCAAGGATTGGGGTGTGTGCTTATGCAGCACGGAAGAGTGGTCGCATATGGATCACGACAGCTGAAAGACCATGAGCGGAATTACCCCACGCATGATTTGGAGTTAGCCGCTGTGGTATTTGCTTTGAAGATCTGGCGACACTACTTATATGGGGAAAGATTCCAGATCTTCACTGATCACAAGAGTTTGAGATATCTCTTTGATCAGAAAGAGTTAAGCATGAGACAAAGGAGATGGATGGAACTCCTTAAGGATTATGACTGCGAGATTCTATATCATCCGGGTAAGGCGAATGTAGTTGCTGATGCCCTGAGCAGGAAGAGTATGATATCTGCTATGATGATCAGAGAATGGGATTTGTTAGAGCAGTTCGCCGAACTTCGGATCAGAGTTAAAGAGGTAGAGACTGGATTTTTGGCTAGCCTGCGGATAGAGCCTAGGATCATGGATCAGATTAGAACTGGGCAGCGCTGTGATCAGAGATTGATAGACATGGTTAGCCAAGCCGAACAGAGTTCGCAGTCGGATCTCACCATCAGTGAGGATGGATTATTGAGGTTCAGAGGACGGATTTGTGTACCGGACGATGATACCCTAAAGAGACAGATACTGAGAGAATCCCACTGCTCGCAATACACCATGCACCCAGGGAGTACTAAGATGTACCGAGACTTGAGAAAGGTGTATTGGTGGAGTGGTATGAAGCGAGACGTGGCAGAGTATGTGGCCAGGTGTTTAGTATGCCAGCAAGTGAAAGCTGAGCATCGGAAGCCCGGAGGACTACTACAGCCTTTACCTGTACCTACATGGAAATGGGAACATGTCACTATGAACTTTATTATGGGTTTACCGAGGACCCGGAGAGGTCGTGACGCGATATGGGTCATTGTGGATAGATTAACCAAGAGTGCCCACTTCCTTGCCATCAAGAGCACAGATACTGTGGATGCCTTAGCTGAACTGTATGTCAGCGAGATAGCTAGATTACATGGGGCTCCAGTGAGTATTACTTCTGATAGAGATTCCCGATTTACTTCTAGATTTTGGACCCAGTTTCAAGAGTCCATGGGATCTCGATTGAGTTTCAGTACCGCCTATCATCCTCAGACAGATGGTCAGTCAGAGAGGACTATTCAGACCCTGGAGGATATGTTGAGGGCGTGTACGATGGATTTTAAGGGATCATGGGATGATCACCTGACCCTAGCAAAGTTTGCATACAATAACAGCTATCATGCGAGTATTGGAATGGCACCTTTTGAGGCTCTATATGGTAGGAGGTGTAGATCCCCTGTAGCTTGGGAAGAAGTCGGTGACAGAAAGATAAATGCTCCCGAGCTTGTTGAGCAAGCCGTACAGAGTGTGAAACTCATATGTGAGAGGTTACGGGCTGCACAAAGTAGACAGAAAAGCTACGCGGATGTGCGTAGACGGCCACTCGAGTTTGACGTTGGTGATGCAGTATTTCTGAAAATATCACCGAGTAAGGGTATCATGCGATTTGGGAAGAAAGAGAAATTGAGTCCTCGATACATAGGACCGTTCGAGATTCTTGAGAGAGTGGGAGAGGTAGCTTACATATTAGCATTACCCCCACAGATGTCCGGAATACACAATGTTTTTCATGTATCTATGTTGAGGAAGTACCACCCGGACCCTTCCCACGTCATAGAGTATGACGAGATGGACATTCAAGAGGATATGAGCTACACTGAGGAACCCGTCCAGATTCTCGATAGAAAGGAGAAGGTACTGAGAACCAAGAGCATCCCATTAGTGAAAGTTTTGTGGAAACATCACTCAATGGAAGAAGCAACGTGGGAACTAGAGAGTCTCATGAAGGAGAAATACCCCCATCTATTTGACTAGTTGAGTTGAATTTAGAGGACCAAATTCTTTTTAAGGTGGGGAGGATGTGAGATCTGAGAATTTTAGTTATATTTTAATGATGTAATAAGAACTTGAAGTGTAAATTATTGAGCTAGATGAATTGTTGGAATTATAATTGGGGATTTTTATGTTAAGTGTGTAAAATAAGCATGAAGTATGAGGACAGATCGATCTGGGAGAAGGAGAGATCGATCTGGTGAGTTAAAAATGACGAGGAAGGAGGAATTTGAGGAGCAGATCGATCTCCAATGGAAGAGATCGATCTCCAAATGATTCTGTTTGAGAAAGGATCGATCTCATGAGGAAGAGATCGATCTCCAAATGATTCTGTTTGGGAGAAGATCGATCTCCTCAAGGAGCAGATCGATCTCATAAAGCCATAAAGAGATCGATCTCACCCCTCGACAGATCGATCTCGTAGGCATAAAATTGCCTAGATCGTCCCCAAAATTCAAACGCAGATCGATCTCACCCCTCGACAGATCGATCTCCTACCCTCAGCCTATATAAGGAACCCCTGTTTTTCTCCTGCAAACTCACTTTCTCTCTCTTCCAACCCCATTTTCACCGAAAACCTAACTTTCTCACTCATCCAAATCACCCATTTTCGGTCGAATCAGAGGTTGTGGCAAGAAGGGAAGTTGTTCCTCATCAAAAGGAGAACAACATACTTGGAAATCGAAGGACGAATCGGATCAAGGCGTGGGTTGTGCATCTCACAAGCTTTGGGTAATTTCTAAACCTCGATCTTGATATTTGAGATGATTTTGATGATATTGGTGGTTGTCATTGCGTTGAAATAGCTGAGAAATGATTAGGGATTGATGAAATTACAATGTAGTTGGAGTAATGTTGATATTTGACAATTTTGGTAATTTTGGAAATTTTGAGCTATAAATGGAAATTTAGACAATGTGGTGAATTAGTGTAGATGATTTGACATGAGAAATGTAGGACGTTGCGATATTGTGAATGAGGTTGTAGTTTAGGGTAGAGTTACGAGAATCGAGAGATTTGTGGTGTTATGAGCAATTATGCTCGATTTTTTGAGAATTGAGGTTTATGAGATAATTGAGTATTGATGTTTTAATATCGTTTGGACAGCTCGGGAGTTCCAGAGTGGAATGCGAGACTAGTCCGTGATACGGGGGAAACGATTGCACTATACGAGGTGCAAAGAGGTAAGGGAAATCTAAACCATTTGTGTATGTGATTTGTAAACTATTATAGCTTGATTTTTGGTTTATAAAACAAGCATGTTGAGTGTTGTGTTGAGATTTAATTGCACACGATTTTTATAGCCGGTTGGAGCCCATAATTTTATGAGTTTATAAGCTGAGTGTGAAATTGCTTTATAAACCGTTGAATTTTGTGTGAGTAATGAATTGGGCTCTACGTTAAGGCAATATCGAGATTTGAGAAATGTGTGCATGTTTTACCGGTTGGAACTCGATTTTATTACATTTTGTGTTGAGTACAAAACGGATTTCAAATGAGTTTTATGAGTGAAAAACCCCTATGAGTTCTACGTGAAGGCAAACCAGTCTTATGTGATAAGACTTAGGTGTGTAGTGATGAGTACACACCGGGCATTGCTCTGGTAGCATGTAAGCCCGATTTCTTCTCCGTTCTGGTAACGTGAGAATAACCTATTCTGTGGCTATGCCACGTATACTTGGTGGCCGTTGCCACGTGAGAAACCCCATTGGTGGCCGTTGCCACGTGATACCCCATTGGTGGCTGTTGCCACGTGATACCCCATTGGTGGCCGTTGCCACGTTATACCCCATTTGGTGGCCGTTGCCACGTGAGAAACCCAATTTGGTGGCCGTTGCCACGTGAAACCCTACTTTGTGGCTGTGCCACGTGTGAAATTAAATCAGTGGCTATGCCACGTGTGTTTAGTGGCCATATCACGAGTGATTTTAAATCAGTGGCCATGCCACGTGTGTTTTGTGGCTATGCCACGTGTGAATTTAAATCAGTGGCTATGCCACGTGTGTTTAGTGGCTGTGCCACGTGCATTACTATTTCAGTGATTTTATTCACGTACATTGAGAAAGCGTTTATCGCATTATTTTCACATGCTTTGTTATTGCTCTAGAGTGAGCCTTTTACTTCATGTTTTCACATGACTTGACACATGAGAATGTCGTTTTGAGTACTTTCATGCTATGGTTTTCAAATGAGTTTCACATACAAATAAACATTTTGTGATGTGCATTTTGGTTTATGAAATGAGTTCCTTACCCCCTTTACTGAGCGATTTAGAAGCTCATCCTGTTTTCTTTCCCCCCAGATTTCTTCAAGTGAAAAGGGTTTCCCTGTGACGTACGGAGTAGTGGCTAGTGGAGGACTTGAGCTCCAGGCCATATATTGTATTTGAGGTATATTTTATCTTTTCATGTACCCAGACAATTATTGTAATTACAGACACTTGATGTATAACATTATATGGGATGTATTAGGATTAATTAACTTGAGATGGATTAATGTATTTGTTATGATGTATAAATTCTAGTGATGAGATCCTGAGGAATGATAATTATGATGATGTATGACACTGCACAGGAATGCACCTTTAATTGTGAATTAACGAGTAAAAAGTTTTAAATTAGCCCTATTTTCCGCATTTTCGGGGCGTGACAACCTCTATTTATAATTTCGATAAAAAAATTAACGATCTTCACATACTCTCCATCTTAACAAATTTGGTTCGCCAAATTGATCACTCCCATTTTAGAAAGTGGAGGATACTTTTCTTTATCTTATTCCCTATATTTGTATAATCTCAATTCTAATATATCTTAAGATCTGCTTCACTCATCGCCACTTGTTCTAAAAATCATATCTACTTCGTATTAATCTTCAAATCTCAACTATTCAATGAATCCACAAATCAAATGCATCTAACTATTTCCTATCTTGTCACAACTATTCTTTTACTATTTAAAATTTATCACAGTGTTGATATTAACCGCTATAATGAAATGATATTGTCTTATTCTATAAAATCTTAACTTTTGCCTTAATTTGTCATGCCCAAAGAGCCCCTACAATTCATGTAGCTCAAAACAGTACATTTCCAAAATCAAATAAATTTTTGAAATTCATATACTTCCACTTCATATACCTTTTTAAAAAAAAAAATTATATGATCTTTTGAAGTCTATACATTTTTTAAAATATGTTTATCCAATACGTCAGCCAAATCCCTAAAGAGATTGGGCATTTGTTCCTCTTGAGATTTTTCAATGAGGTCCATTTTCCTTATCACCTTGGGGGACAGGTTCACATCTTCTACTTGTCAATTTAAATAATACCTTATCGAAGCTCATTAAGATTATCTAATCTTTCATGATCGAAATTCTATAATTCAAAATCATAATTTCTTCCCATAGCTTCCTTAAACTAAGGGTGGAGAATTTTCTCAATCAAGTCACATACTCTCATTCAAATAGTTTCATTGACGGAAGGCCTCAAGTGTGGATGGCCTTATAAGGCAAAATTCTTGGATTAAACTCCATATGCAGTTCAAATTCCAAACCATCGCATGACATATCTTAGGCCAAACTATCCTAGGTTGTCTCACTATCATCTCCATTAAACATAACTTTAATCCTGAGTCCATTCCTACGCCTTTAATAGATTCTTTTCCTGGGGTTTCTTGAAGAGAGTAAAAAATTCCTACAAATTGGTTTTCAGCCTAAGAAATGGTTGGTTGAGGCACAATTACCTAAGGCACAACTGACGGAAGCACAAGCTGCAGCACCACGAAAATGGTAGAGGTGATGCCTATTATAGTAGTGGTGGTGGCACTTGAGGTTGTTGGGTGATAAAATCGGCTATCTTCGAGCTGCTCTTCCGTGACTAGCTCTAAGCCCAGTCCTTCTCATTTCTAATCCATGCAGAACAAATAATTATACCAAGAGCAGACTAATCTCGACATAAAACCACTACAATTTAAGTTGCATATAGACATTATACAGTACGTTGAGATGTAATACTAATGAAAATCTCAACTACACTAAAGCGTATCAAACAACCTTGCATAGGTTTCATTAAATCTGTCACGACCCAAAAGCCATGGCAAATACTGTACACTTACATATTTTTCACTTATCCAAATTCACGAATTAACTATTTTTTTTCACTTTAAGGTTTGTGTTCGGTATCAGTGCAATCACTAAACAGTTTCCACTTGTCTTATATTATCTATTTTCAAATTAAGGTCATAAACTTTAATCCATGAGAAATTTAATTAAATTTCTAAGGCAAGTAATACCCATTTTGGCTCCACAATAATTTCTTAATTTTTAGAAAAATTTGAAAATACCTCCTTATAGTAGGAGCTTTCCCCAGTTTAATTTATTTGTAAATAGAGACATTTTATATACCCAATCTCAATCAGCCAATTCAGCTCAACACCATTTCAATTATATCAAAATACAGTTCTAATATCAAAATCTCACTTCAATTCACATATTTCAATAATAATCCAAACAATCCTAATTTACATCTCAATACATTGTAATTAAACATGTACTGTGTATCATAAATGTCTATGCAATTAAAAGAATAATATACTCTTTCATATACCTTGAATGTCGCGTAAGCAGGGCATAAAGGACATAAGTTAGTACCAAAGCTAGGTGCCATCCTCATTGGCCTATACGTAGCTCAACAATCTGCATCTAGCTCATATAGTTTGTGTTGGCTCTACCGAGAGGGGAGTGAATCAGTTTTATAGTCTAAATACTAAGTTTAAGCTTAATTGAATTTAATTGCAAGTAATCAAAGAATAAGCAATATACTACATTGTAGTAAATTAAAGGAGATAAGAGAGAGAAGCAGCAAACTCAGCAATTTATAGAGGTTCGGTCAATCGCTTGCCTACGTCCTCTCTTCTTGACCTTCTTATCAAGAGTTTTCTTTCACTATCACAATAGTTGATACAATCTCCTTTTTAAGGTCAAGGAATAACCTCTCTACCCCTTTTTACAAAGATAAATATTCACCTCTTACAAAATTCTCTCACAGAGGAACTCTCCTTTTTTCTTTTAGATTATGGATGGATACAAATAAGAACACTCTTTTGTGGGTAGGAAGAACAACTTTAACTCAAGCTATTTAAGACAATACAATAAATATGATGTTGAAGACAAAGGGAATGTTGAGGAATGAATTCTTGAGAGTATTTAGAATTTTCAGCACAAGTCTCTTGTCTCCAGTGTCTTCAATGCTTGGTTTTTATATAGTAGGATGGTAGGTGAAGCATTTAATGCAGTTTTTCCCGTTGAAGATTTTGCAAAGAGAGCCGTTGGTAACCTCCAGTAGAGTACCAGATCGATCTTCGATCATGACCAGATCGATCTTTTTATTTAAATTCCTGCAATTATAAAGCAACTCAAAGCAAGTAGATCGATCTTATATTTTGTAAAATGTTAGTGAAGATCGATCTGTCGATCCATCATATCGATCTTCTAAACTCTCTGTTTGAAGAAAGATCGATTTCCAGATCGATCTAGTAAGTATTCTCGTAGAAGGGAGATCGATCTCTAATCACCCTAGATCGATCTCCTAAACTCTCTGACTTTGAGGAGATTGATCTCTATCCATATGAGATTGATCTCATAAGCTCTCTGTTTGAACATAGATCGATCTACGGATCGATCTAATACCTTCTGCCTTAGAGGAGATCGATCTTTTCCTAGATCAGATCGATCTCATAGGCATTCTGTAAGTCAAAGATCGATCTCATAACCCTTAGAGATCGATCTCTTCTTCCTTAACATCCTATACATGTTCTTTGAGTCTTTAATCCTATATCAGATCGATCTCATATTTTCATGAGATCGATCTCTCATACTTGAAAACCCAAGAGATCGATCTCTCATCTCATGAGATCGATCTCTCAACCTTTAACACCCAGTTTCTGGCAATGATTTGTATTTTAATATATTCTAATTAAACTCTTAACTTGTTTTAAACATTTCTAGATTTATAATATTCATTATTGAATTATTGTTTTGTCATTTCAAAATATATTAACTTAACAGTTTGTAAGAGTGAAGAGGAGGTGAGAAATTGAAAGCTCAGTAAGTAGCTTAAGTAAATGAATGCTATGGTCATGTCGATCTACATGTTCGTGTATGCATGAATAGAAAAGTAGAGAGACGTGTATAAATGATAACATGCCTTGTATAGCGAATCTATATACATGGACTCATACTTCAAGGTTGAGGCTTTACGGGTATTAATTGGAAGGATATCTTAAGTACCTTATTCCCCCGAGATTTAACACGATGCCTAAGAGTCAAAGTCACTTATCACAATCACTACAGTGCAAATTGTATACACTGCAGTACGATGGTAAATGTACTTTGTTCAAAACATTCACTATGTACATAGTTTAAAATCAATTTACTATGCATTTAGATTAAAACATATTCAATATGCCCTTCGATTAAAACAATTACACTATGCACTTAGGTTAAAATGATTACACTATGCACTACAATTAAAACAATTACACATTGCACTTTCGATCAAATCACTGACATTATAAACTTCGTTTAAAAACGATTATATTAGCTCTTCGATTGAAAAATGATAGCACTTCGATTTAAAACTATAACACTTCGATTTAAAACGATAAACACTTTAATTAAAGCGATAACACTTCGATTAAAACAACAACACTTACACTTTGATAAGACAATAACACTTGCATTTCGATAAAATAATAACATTTAATGAAACACTTTTTCGAAAAATGGTAATTGATAGAATTAGGCATAAAACCTTAATCACCAAAAATGATATCAAAATCGATAACTAAGCACTTTTAGCGTAAGCGTCAAATCACTGAAATCGATATCAAAACTGATAATTATAAGAGTCTAGGCATAACCCTAATCACTTAAACATTCACTGATATCCATCCTAGCTAGTGATGGAGAATGTGTCTCAAGCAACACCCCCGTGTAGCACTTAGATCTTTTAAGATTCTAGAGGTGGCTCCCACAGTCCCAGAGATATTGTATAGCACTTAAAGTCTTTCAGGATTCTATAGGTGGCTCCCACGAATCACTACTGTAATACACGTGTAGCACTTAGGTTCCTTTAGGGATTCTAAAGGTGGCTCCCACTGTAACTATGGTCATAGATTTTAATTTAGTCCTGTTGTGCAGTCAAGAAGCATGATTTGCCTAGAACACTAAGCTTAATAGGCACACTGCACTACACTGGTTTAGAGCACTGCACTGGTTAAGAGCACAAGGCTTGATAGACAGGTAATAGAACCTAAAGCGACCCTCGATAGGCTTAGATTTTCCTAGAGCACTAGGCTCAATAGGCGCACTACACTGCACTGGTCTAGAGCGCCAAGCTCGATAGACAAGTAATAGAATCTAGAGCGATGCTCGATAGGCTCAAAGTGACTTAAAGGTCGAAGGGCATGCTTGCACTCAAAAACGGATCTAAAAACCGATGTTCCATGTAGCATTTAGGTCCCTTAGGATTCTATAGATGACTCCTACTGTCCAAAAGGTATATGTGTAGCACTTAAATCATCAAAATTCTAGAGGTGACTCCCACGGTCTAAAACACTTAATAAAAACAGTTTCGAGTTTCAAATATACGTAAATAGGCTTGATTTTAAAGGTTAATTCAAAATCAGAACTTTTCAAGTTATATACATAATTTAATTTATTATAAAACTGATGCATTAAAAATAGCTTGAATAAAAACATGCTACACATGAAAACACTTACACATCACTAGTTTCAAAGGTCAACTCAAAACCCGCACTTTTTAAGCTAAAATATAATGTAGATCATTATAAAACCTATGCATAAAGATAACTTGAATCAAAACATACTATGCATGAGATCATGTATGCATTAATGACGTACCACTATACACTTTGCATGGCTACTTAGTGTAATTAATGTAAGTCATGCTCACATACACTTAGTTTACACATACACAACAAACAAGGTTCATATAATTCACTTTACACGTGCCCATTTCATTACACTCAACATTCAAGTAGTTTGGTTGGGCAAAACATACAAAGAAGCAATCAAAGTTTCAATCCATCCCAGGCATAATCCCAAATTACAATTTAATTGCATCCTATAGCTTATCTTCATTTAACTTAACAATCCAATAAATAGCGTTGTGTAAGTTAATTCAAGTTAGATAATTTATTAATTAAAAAAAGTTAAATATCTTTTACAAGATGGCACTAACTTATCAGTTTTCAAGCTTAACGCATGTAAAGCAAGATTAATCTAACCCATGTTTGTCGCTTATCATCGCCCTACGCAATCAAACAGTTAAGACTTATTTTATATTGCCTTTCTCTTCTTTCTTTTTTTTTTTTCAAATTCGTTTTTCTCCTTCCTTCTTTTCTTTTCTTTTTAATTACTTTTTTTTTTTTGTTACCCATTGCTGCCATTACAGGCAGCATTCTTCTTCCCCCATTGGTTCTTCTACGGTGACAACCAGGGGTGACGGTGGCGGTGGCAAAGGCAACGGCTCCTCTCCTCTCTCTCCCGGTGGCTTCCAAAGCCCAGCCCACAACCTCGTCATTCTCTTTCTTCTCCAGATCTGCGTTCGTTGACGACGACTGACGAGGTGGCGTGCAGAAACGGTGGCGCAGCGTGGGTCTTTTCTCACTTTCGCCAGCGTCCTTTCTGTTTCGTTTCTTTTTTTTCTTTTTTTTTTTTTTTGGTCTCTCCTTACCCAGGGTGCTTAGCTCTTTTTTTATTTTTATCAACTGACCTGCTCCCGATAGTGGGAGTATGTCGACTTGCGATTGGCTTCCTGAGGAAGCCAACCCTAGATCTTTTTTTTTATTATTATTATTTTATATATATATATATATATATATATATATATATATATATGCATATATATATTTAATATATATCTATTAAAGTTTTCTTTATCTATATAGTTTTATTTTTATAACTTTATATATTTATGTATACTTATATTGCTGTATCTATTAATCATATACATATGTATATATTAATATATGTATCTATATATAAATATATACTATTTATTTTCTTATAAGGATATCTCTAATTTAATTAATAAACATTTAATTATTTTTCATTTATACTTGTTTATAATTTTATACTGCTTTCCTTATTTAATCAATGTACACAAATTTATGTTTTCTTTATTTAATGAACAAGTATATATCTTTTATACATATATATATATATATATATATATATATATATATATATACACCTTAATTCTTAATCATAAATCTATTAGTCCTAATCAAATACACTAAATTAAATTTTCTTGATTCACTTCACAATAATGCAAATTTTTACTTTGGCTATACATCTATCTATAATTTCGATGTAGAAAACTATTGGTCTTCACAGCGATAGAATTGAACAATAAAAAGAAAAAATTAAAATTATATTAGTTTTTATTATATCATTAATTAATTAAGATAACAAAATAAAATTTAAAAGATAAAAAATAATTTTATAAATATATATACTTGGCTAGCGAATGATCTTTCATTTTCTGTCCACTAATATTTTTCAATTCGGAATAATTTTTTTTTTAATTAGAAAGGAAATATCATTCTTTTCTATTTTTTTCCTTGTCACTTTTTTTCTTACTAAGTATAGCTAAAAATCATTTTCTTTCTATTTTTCCACTCATCCTTATCCATTTTGTTTTTCTACTTTGCCATGTGGAAGAATGGGAAATGAGTAGGAGTATAAACAAATCGAATATGAACGAATATTATTATATTCATGTTCGTTCATTTATTTTTATACTGTTCGTGTTCGTTAAGTTCGTTCATGAATATTAATGAACATGTTTTATGGAATGTTTTATGATCACGTGTTCGTAAATATTAAATGAATATGGTCACAAATACTTGTTCGTAAACGTTAAACACACATGTTTGCGAACACTAAATAAAAAAATTATACAAACAAATTATCTTCACCCTAATATATATGAAGTCAATTTAAAAAATCTTAGATAAATATGTAATTTTAATAGTTACAATTTTAAATAATCTATAAGTAAATATGTAATTTAAAAATTTATTATTATCAAACAATAGAATGCTAAATGATTCATTAAATGAATAAATTTTAAACAAGTAATAAACGAGTTTGTTTGCGAACATAATCTCTATTTGTGATCATTTATTAAAGTTAATAAACAAATATAAACGACCAAAAAATGAACATATTACGGACTTTTCACCAAACATTTTGTTTGTTTGCACCTCTAATGATAAGGGGGAAAGTGAAAAAAAAATAGTAGTACTTGGTAAAGAAAAACCTGAAGAGATAAAACAAGAAAGAATACTATTTTATTTCCTTGTTAACAACAACAAATAATTCCAAATTGAAAAAAAAATAGAGAAACAGAGATGTGAACCTATCTATATTTAAAAATTATTCTTTATTTTTTAATTTTATTTTGCTATTTTAACTAATTAATGGTATAATGATAGAACAAAATAAATTCCTTTTTTTTTTTCCATTTTTCAACTTTTCTAAGCAATTTTTTGAAAAAAAATTATATTTTCTTTCACCTATTCATTCTTTCCTACCCTGAACATCAATAAAAAGAAAAAAAAAATCATATTTTCCATTTTTTCATTTTTCTCTTCCAAAATTCTATCTTTCCATTGTATCATTCAAAACCTTAAGGTGTGATTGGTAGGATAGAAAGGTGAAAGGACGGATAAAGGCATGGTGGAAAAGTGTTAAAAAAATTTTTTTTGTTAGTTTTTGGTAAGGCAAAAAAAGTGCGAGAAAAAATAGTATAAAAACAAATCATTTCATCTTGAAACGAACAGTGAAGAGAGTGTAAGAAATGTGAGTCAAATATTTATATTTAAAAAATTATTTTTTATTTTTTTATAATTTTATTTTGTAATTTTAATTAATTAATGATATAATGATAA
The DNA here is from genome assembly GCA_033439115.1 of Firmiana major. Taxonomy (NCBI): domain Eukaryota; kingdom Viridiplantae; phylum Streptophyta; class Magnoliopsida; order Malvales; family Malvaceae; genus Firmiana; species Firmiana major. The sequence goes on from CM065912.1 coordinate 9,854,526, forward strand.
AATAATATTATTTTATTTTATTTCTTTTCATTTTTCAATTCTACCGAATTAATTGAATAGATAAATGTCGCAACTCAGAACAACCGCAACTACCTTTTACCGGCAATTCTCATAGAAAAACGGTGTTTTGGCAAAATGGAATGAGATTAGGCCTTAGCCCAATGATTTAAGCAAGGGGAATAACATTTTACAGGTTTTTACCCTTCTTCCCACTCATGTGCGATGCGGGTGGCATGTAGAATATAGTTTATATAAGAAGTAAAATGCAAAGGGACTAGCTTAATCGGGGAAAGTCTAATTTGAATGGCCATGTTTCAAGAGTAGATAAATGGCATGTGCATAAGGGAAATCTTTTCTTGCTCCTATTGTAGTTACTTTGGCTTGTAGGTCGTGTGAATTTTTGGCATAATTTGTTCTTTTGGAATCGAATAAGCTTTTGCTTCCGATGGCACTAATGTCAAGACCTGTGCATAAAGCCTTTAGATAGAGTTTCATAAAGAGCCATTCTCCTATGCATCCCTGAACCAATTTCACTCCTATAACACGGGTCTTTAACCTACCGATTGATCCCTTTTCTGGCCTTCCAAAATGCTACTCATTTAATCTTGTAGATGGAAGAAAAAGAAAATTATATTTTCTTTTACTTTATAGATCTTTCTTACCTAATACGTCAATGAAAAGAAAACAAATATGTTTTTCATCTTTTATTTTTTCCTTTCAATTTTTTTATGTTTTTATTTGCCTTTTCATTCTATCAAGCAAAACCTTAAGGTGTATTTGGTAAAGTGGAAGAGTGTAAAAAAAATTATTTTTAGTAGTGCTTGGTAAGAAGAAAAAATATGAAAAAATAATATAGGATATATTAAAAAACTTTATTTAAAAAAATCATTCGAAATTGAAAAGATTTGTAAAGAAAAAATGAGAAAGATGTAAGTGATGTTTATTTATACACTAAATTATCGTTTATCTTTAAATTTTATTTTGTTATTTTAATAAATTAATTAATTATATAATGGTAAAATAATATAAATTCACTTTTTCTTTTTCTTTTCCAATTTATACCAAGCAATTAAGGGTGTAAATGAGTCAAGTTACTTGAACTCAACTCAATAATTACTTAAGGTTAACTCGTTTATTTTCGAGCTAAGTTTGAGCTAGAATTGCTCGAATATCGAGTTGAGTTAAATTCAAATATTTTTAATATCCGGTTTTAGTGGTTCGTGAGTTTAATTGTTCTTTTTTTAATATATATTTTTATTATTAATTTATCATTTTACCCTTATAATATATAGTTAAAAATTGACAAATCGAACTTTTTTGGTCAAATTCGAGCTTATCAAATCGATTTCGAGCAGCTTGAGTATTTTATCGACTTGAGTTAGAGTTTCAAAAATCAAACTCAATCAAGCTCGAGCCGATTTCACCCCTATAGCAATTGATTGAAAAAAATATATTTTTTATTTTTTTATATTTCTTATTAAGCACTTAAAAAACATGTTTTTCTTTTTTTTGTTTTCCTCCCCTTTTATTTTTTTCTTCTTTCCATTTTCCCTTTGACTTTATCAAGGAAAACCATCAAGTCGAAGTAACAATAATATGGATTGTTATCTTTTATCCAATCAATTTATCTTTAGAAAATATTTGAGAATAATTATTTTAATCAAAATTTCAATCTTATTTAATTTGAGATAGTTACTTTTAATATTGTAATACCAAATGTATTTTTTTAATAATATTTGTTTGAGTTTAATTTTTTTAAAATGATTTTAAAAATTCTGTTCAAGATTTTAAAAAAAATATTATTTATAAAATAAAATTATCTAACAGTATTCCTTTTACTTAAGAGGTAATTCAATCCCATTTCATAAGTGTGAGTTATAGCAACTGAAATTTAAGGAGAAAAATGTTGTCAGTGAAATTTTTAAATTTTACAAGTTAATAAATTTTTAAATATATTAAAAAAATTATAAAAAAGACATGATAAGCTGTTTATGAAGTTAAAATTTTATTGCGAATGTCATATAAGAGTTTATTCTTAAATACATTTAAGACGATTTTAATTTTACATAAAGTATAAAGTTTTTTTTTGTGATTTTTTTTTTTTAGTTTTTACCATCAATGTATCTTAATATTAATTTGTATTTACCTCAAAATTAATTTTTAATTAAGCAATTTTAAGGGCGCACCCTTAAATCTATCTAATGCATTCAAAAAATAAATTTTCTTAAACACTAACACTAAAATTTAAACAATTGACTTAACCCATAAGATATCGCTTGCTCGTCAGACTACCCTTCGTGCTTATGAAGTTTATATCATATCAAAAGCAGTAAATTAATATATTATTAGCAAGATTTAATACGAGTACATTTTTCTCTATCTAGAAGGCACTCTTTGCAAAAATTCTTTTTTTTTTTCTTTTTGAATAAAACTAGGAGTTTTATTAAATAGATAACTAGTCATTACAGCCTTTCATAATAGCTCTCGAAATAAATAAAAGACAAGCATCCATCTATAGATAATCACGTCCTACATGAAGTACCTGCTTAGCTAATGCATGAGCTACCCCATTGGCCTCCCTTTTCTTATGAACAGTAGCAAATACATTAAATCCTGTCATGGGCACTCTCGCACCCTCCACCAAGTTACCATAAATGGAGAAATCTCTCACTTCAAACTGTAGAACTGGATAACCTTCAACACATCACCCTCTAATGTAATAGAATTAAAACACGTATCTGTTGCCACTTCCAAAGCCTTAATTTGCAGCTAATATCCCTGTTGCAAATGGATCAGCAACCTTTCCAATGATAAACACGCTGCCACTTAGACCTTCCTTTCATTATCTCGGATGACCACTCCCTCACTACGAACCTTATTGACATTTCGTGCCCCATCAAATTCACCTTCACCACCCCTTTAGATGGTGAAGACTGCTTTATCTCATTATGTATAAGCTTTTTGTTCTTTTAAGTTTTAGCATTTCGGAACTCGAGGAGATAGCTTTTAGAATACCGAGCCATAACATGTGCACTCTTGCACACCTCTTATTTGATCTCTAAATTTCTTTGATGCCATATCACCCAGCGATCAATTAGTTGTTGAGAAATTATTTGTGTGGATCTATATATATCAATTTATTATATATTACATGCTATCTAATTTGTTTTAGTCCACTTAAAAGTGATCAAATAAAGTTATTGGACTTCAGTGCATCTCAATTGGTATGAGCTTTAAAATGTATAGAGATTTGATATTTTATTCTATTTTAATGATGGACCAAAATAAGATAAAATATAGTTCAGTTATAAATAGGTTATGGTCCACAGTCTAAACGTAATTTTTTTTTCATTCTTATATTCCATCAGTGAGTGCGTTAGGGTTTTCTCTCAAAAGTAAAAATTTAGACAGGAAGACTGCTAACTCCAATCAATCAATTTCAATGGATCCAGATACGCTTCTGTATTATAATTTTTTTAAAGATTGAACATGAGATCCTGGATATAAATATTATGTAATTATAGTTTTCCAACATTAACATCTCATCAAAACTACTTAATCTCACTTGCTCCTCCATTGAAGATAGCTAACCTTTATTCTACATTTCATCCTGAGGTAGAGCAAAACTTAGCCTAGGATTTTATAATTGTAAAACATGCCACACCTCCTAAGCCTTTTTATAACTACCTATTGTGTGGAACAGTATTTTTTCTCTCTTCGTACATCTTCTGCACATATCATTCACCTCGGTACCTCTTCTTCTCAAATTATCATATACTAGTAACATTCCAATTTGGAGTCTTCATCCAAAAACCTTGACCTTGTTTGGGACTTTTGCCTCCCAAAGTAGCTTCCAAACCTTTCTATCTGAATAGGGGTGTAAACGATACAGTGGTGCTCGCAAGCTACTCGGGCTCGACTCGAGTAAAACTCGAATTCGGCTCGATTTTAGTCGAGTCGAGCTCGAGCTCGAGCTACTCGAGCTATCGAGCGAGTCGAATTCGAGCACTTAGATACCCGGCTCGAGTAGCTCGCGAGCCTAATCGAGCCTCGAATTTTTATATATTTTAATAATATAATAATATTTATATAATGATTCGAGCCTAATCGAGTCTAATCGAGCTTAATCGAGCCTATTCGAGCCTAATCGAGTTCGATCAAAATATCGAACTTACATAATCGAGCCTAATCGAGCCTAATCGAGTAGCTCGAATTCGATCTCGAGCCGAGCTCGAGCTTAAAAAATAAGGCTCGATCGAGCTCGAGCCGAGTATCGAGCACCGAGTTTCGAGTCGAGCTCGATCTCGAGCACCTCACTGTATCGACTCGGCTCGACTCGATTACACCCCTATATCTGAATCATTGATCCTCTTGGCCTCTCGTCCACCCCTATACTTGTTGTATATCATTCGTTAAATGAAAAATGATAAGCACTCCAAATAGAATAAACACCATTTTCTCCTCGTTTCGTATCAATTTATCTTTTGTCTCTGTACTACTTAGCTTAATCATATAGTGATGGCTTTCACTTCAAGATCAGAGAAAACAACGTGCAAAAAATCTTCCTTTCATCTTCTAGTTTATGGATTAATGGGTTGGTCCACTACTACATCCTCAGCCAGCTTGCAATCCTCATTATGCACACTGAGTTTCGACTCTAGGTTCAACTACTTATTGACCCAGATTTTGATTTTACTGCCATTTCCAACCCTCCATCTAACTCCCCTGCTCACTACATGCTTTGGCTTCCAAATAATTTCCCACGTGAATTATGTATTGTGAAACCCGATATTTTTTCATATTATGATGCTTATGAGAAGTAAATTATAGCTCAATGTAACATTTTACAGGCCCATAGACGATTAAAGCACTCGATTGTAGCGTGGGACCCAATGGCACACAAATCGAGGAAAGGTCCTAGACCCAAGAATTTCTTAAAAATGTCATGTTCATGTATGGAATGATGTGTAGAAGGGAAAACTAAGTGATTGGAAATGAAAAAGCTAGTTAAACTCGGGTTTTAAATTAAATTGAGAAAGCAGACCTAATAAGGGAAATAAATACGAATAAAATTTTAAAAATTCTTAAAAATTATTCCGAAGCCATAGAAAATTATTATAGGGTGAAAGTGACATGGGAAATAAAAATCATGAAGAAATATGGAGATTTAGGGGTTCAAATAAATTTTTAAAGCTAACCGAAAGCTTATTTTCATTTTGCTCGGTATTGGCCAAATCGAGCAAAATGAGCTCGTTCGTGAAATTTTTCTTAAACAAGTATCCTAAAATTTTTATGGGACATACTATAGACATATTATAACAATTGAGAAGTAGAATTTTGAAGAAATCTGATCAGGATTAATTTTGGTAAATTTTATAAAACAAAACAGTCATTTCCCCTGCACTTAGTAAACTGTCAGCCAATGAAAACAATCCCATTTGATGAACTTCCCAATTTTCTTTGACTCTGATATTTTCCAGATTGAAATTCAACTGGATAAGCTTTCTAAAAAGGTAAGAACCATCCCTAACTCTTGCAAAACCCAAGAGTAATCCCTCACCCATTCTGCTGCAGATGTTACCCCTGTTCCTGACTGGCGTGAATTTTTCGGCCACCTTCCGGCTATTTTCAGGAAACGGTCCCTTCATATGAAATCTTCCTATTCATCCCATATACCACATATAAAAAATTCAGACTTAAAAGAATTCATTTACCCCATGAAAAGTTAGAGAGACGAATAGGATAGAAAACTGCCCTATTCCGAGGTAAGCAAAAATTCAATTTTTGGATGAATTTGATGAGGTTCTTGGATGATTCTGGACACTTCTAAGCTCTATACATGTTTTGTTACAGCTGAGTGGCAATTTGGAGACCTAAAACTGAAGTCAAACTTGGCAAAGGAGTGAAGAAGTTGAGGTATGGTGATGATGATGAGATAGGTTGTTAATTTGTGATTTTTAATGGAATTTTTGTTGAAGGAAAGTGATGAATTGATTTAGATGATTGAATTCAGTTGCTGCCAGCATGATTTAGCTGCTGGAATAATGAAGTTAGATGTAATTAAAATGAATTTACAGTAGAAATTATACTGCAAAGGTTCGGGTTAGTGTTTAACTAGGTGAATTATCGAAATAATGCAAAAATCGATAATTTAAGGTCTTGTTTGAAGTGGAATGAGTTGCTGGAATGTAAGACATGATGTAGAGATATTGAAAATAAATTTAAAGGTGTCGAATATGTTAAGAAAGATTAAAACCGAGACTTAAACCGATAAAATCGAGCAAAATGAGTAAAGTAGCAAAAAGTCAACTTTTGGTCAACATTTTAGATGTAATCACATATTGAATATATTAACATGAATTTGAGCTATATGTGATGAGATAACTTGGTATGTGACAGCTCGGGTTATCGGCACACATTTCGAGATGAACTCAAAAATCGAGGAACGTGCACTACCTTCGACGTTAAGAGGTAAGGGATATAATTTAGAGTAGCATTAGTACTCCTCAACCTTACCAAATGTTTATGTGGATAGTTAGTTGAGTTTCCATGAAAAAGAGCTTTCTCGAAAGTTGAAAAGAGTACTATTCACTCAAAACCGGAATAAACTTATCCAAGCTTTTCAAAATGACTTTTATTGCATGAGATACATTTTAGTATGTATGTTTATGTATATAAATGTGATTTTCACTTATGAAATGAAAGCATAGTATGTTTTCCATGAGTTTACGGGTTAAAGTCCCGAGAATGTTTTACAAAACTATGTTTTCATTATATGGAGTCCATATATACCCGAGAAATGATTATGAAAAACATGCTTAATGTTTTGAGACTATGGCACGAAGTATTGATGTTACGAGGTCAGAGTGATCTGGGGTCGATCTTGTACATTGAGAAAAGGGTACAAAGATGATCAAGGATCTTCCTAGCCGACGGCCAGGGAACGGGCAGGACTCTGACGAGATGAGATAACTTGTGGTACCATGTAACCATTTAAAGTTCGTGCGTTGAGACTGCTTAGAGACTGCGAGTCCTTTGCAAGCACGTAATGAGTCACCCCACCATAGCCCCGTACCACACAGTCCAGTAGGGCACTGTACGACCCTGATCCAGTCTTACAGTTCCCTGTACTATAGCCATATGTACCAGTTATGTTAATGATGTCCTTCGGGACCAGTTATGATGAAGCCATGTCTCCAAGAGAAACAAAATATGTTTTCGCACATTTCATGCTACCTTATGTGTTATTTGCTTTTTAGCACATGTTTTTTTTTATGATGTGATTTTGAAGGTAGCTTATGAGTTATATTTTATGAAATGTGCATATGATAGTACGATTTCACTTTCAAAGTGATAAGCATGTTATGATATGCATGATTGAGTTTTGAGATGCTTTTCACTTGTTTACACTACATGATATGCATACTATATATGAGTTTTACAAAAAAGATGCAAGATGTGTAAACTTATAATTTAAGCATGTTTTTACTACTTTGATGAATTCAAGCATCTCTACTCCAGTACATGTTTATGCTAATTTGTAAAACCACGTGTTTTACTTGTTTTAAGTATTAAGGTTACTTTAAATGTATTTCTTATTGAGCCTGAAAAGCTCACCCCCCTTCCTTTCCATCTTCCAGATTTCCTACAGTGATTCTGCTGCACTCACGCGCTAGAGGTCGGGGACGAAGCAGTCCGGCCTTTCATCAAATCATTTGTAGCGACTAGGTATAGCTTTACTTTTGTTCCAGACACGATGTACATCATAGACACTAATGTATATTACAGTCGGGATGTAATAGTTGTAAGGGATTATATTTATGTACAGAGTTTTTATTACGCAGAATAAATGGTGTTGCGGATGTGGGTTGAAAATTTTAAACTGTGTTTTTAAACTCTGCAGGTTGGGTTAAGTCAAAATGCAGTTATTATGCTGCCGAATTTTTATAAAATCATAAAGGTTAATAAACTGACATAGACAGGAACACAACTCAGTTAAATAAGTTAAAAAGTTTTAAATTTGCCCAATTTTCGCGTTTTCGAGCGTGACATGTATTATGCCCTATTAGTGCTTCTAAGAAAGAGGAATTGAGAAAGTATCTTGCACTCAATACCTTGGAAAGCAAATGATGTTTCAATAAGCGCCACCTTAGTTTGCCTAGCAATGCTAAATTGAAGCATTCAAAATCTTTAAAGTTCATTCCTCTTACCACCTTTGCCCTACAAAGTTGTTCTCATTGAGTCTAGTATATACCCCTTCCATTTAGCTTTGAACTCCACCAATAGTTATAAACTATTCTGTTTAACTCGCAGCATAAAACTTTTGGAAAGAGAAACACAAATATGGTGTAAGAAGGTATCGTTGAAAAGCTGATTTTATAAACACCTTCTTACTCCCTTTGGACAAAACTCGTTGGCTTCAATGTTGTATCCTTTTCTACAACTTGCTTTTCGTTTCACTAAGTGCTTGTCTCTTATTCCTTCCTATCATTGTTGGGAAAGGCAAGTACTTTTCCAAAGTTGAAGTCACTTGAATACCCAACAAATTTTTAATGTGATCTCGTCCTTCTTTGTAACAACCCGAAATTTTTCACTTTGAAAATTTTTCTTGAAAATATGAAATAATATTTTAAGAAAATAAAAAAATATGTATTAAACATATATATATATAAATATAAATATATAAAATAATATATATAGATATTTATATATAATACATTATAATAATATATTATATTTTTAGATATTTGTTTATATAATATATTATATTAATATATTTATAAAAGAAAAAAAAAGAAAGAGAAGGATCGGGTGAAAGAGAAGGATCGGGAAACCTGATCCCTTTCTCTCGTTTTCTCCTCTGTAAATAGAGGAGAAAACAATGAAGAGAAAGAAGGAAGAGATCGAACCAGGGGAGAGAGGGTCGACGCCAGTCAACCAAGGAAAAAGAGAGAAGCAGCTGTTGGTGCCGATGTAAGACCTGATTTTTATTGTATTTTCTTATGATTCACACATTGTATGGATATTGTTATATGTTAATGGAATCATAAGACGGATGATTTTGATCATATAAATATGAATAAAGTAGTCGAACGTATGTAAAATTCGAAAACGGACAATTAAAAATTTTCAAATTAAATTTATGAGATTTGAATTGTCCGGACAGAGATACGAATTTTAAATGTAAAATTATAGTGGGTCCAAGAAGGAAAGTCGGCCTAAATTGGTCCCGAACGTGTGGAAGGGTAAAACGGTCAAAAGATCAAAAATTCGGTATAAATTCGATAAGAAATTTTCATTAAAAATATGGATTTAGAAAATCTTGATCAATAAAGGAGAAATTATTGAATTTCGAGTCCAATTGATCAAGATATGAATTTATTGGAATTAATCGAAATTTTTCCTTCGAAAAATTATCCCGAAAATATTGAAAAAATATACTAAAAAGACAAAATAAGACTGATAAATTTATTTATTGATTAAATAAATAAAATATAAATTTTTAATGATATTTTGGGATTTTTAGAATATTTTAATGAATAAAATAATAATAAAATAAATTATAAATAAATTAAAAAAAAAAGAAAGGAAATCTGAAAAATCGCGAAACAGAAAAAGAAACTGAAGGAGAAACGATGCGAAGACGCAACCTGAGGAAGACCGAGAGCGCCGGCGAGCATCCGACGACCCAGCGGCCAGGCGAAGGGCCGGAGAAGAAAGAGGATGACCGTGCGATCCCCTAGGTATCGGCGATACGTGCCGAATATGCCGAAATCCGACGGATCAAAGGAGAGAAGCCGTGAAAGGGAAAAGAGAAATCGACGGCCATCGGCGCCAATCTGGCCAACCCCGCCCCCAGCCGAACGTTCCCCTACTCCAGGCGCACTGATTGGCGCCAGAGACAGCTCGAGAATCGGTCGAAAAAAGAGATGACCGGCGACAGGGAAGCCTGAATCGATACGAACCGGTTCAGTAAGAAGAGAACCGGGCTGAACCAGACCGAACCGGTTCAACCAAGAAAGAGAGGAAAAATGGAGAAAAAGAAAGAAAAAGAGAAAAAGAAAAAAAAGGGAAGATTTTCGGGGATACACCAGACTTCGGGTAAGTCGGTAAGAGGTCAAAAGTGACCGATTTAATTTTTGAGAAATTTATTTAAATTATAATTGATCAAAAATTTACCCGAAATTAAATATAAAATTGTGCAGTTCGATGATAAATAGCGTACGTGAGCCCGATCGAACTCCGATTTGCACACCATCACATAATTTCGAGAAAGTAAAGCTCATTTACGACAATTGTATGATTATTGTGCAATTGAAATTTATTTTGCGCATTTCAGATTTATTTCCGCAATAAAATAGATTAAATTCAAATTTTTGAATAAATAGTTGTAAATGATATACGGGCTATCCAATTAGTTTGGAGCGAAGCCCGATGAGTATTAGTAAGCCAAATGAGCCCAATAGACCTGGAGAAGGGATTTAATAAGGGAAAACGGGCTAATAAGGGGTCGAGGCCCATTAAGGTGCAATCGGGCCCAATAAAGTAAAACGAGTCCAGTGTTTTAGATTGGATCAGTAAGAGAGAAATATTGATAAGAATATTAGAATTAATCCAATACGTGGTTATATGCAGCTCCGTAGACTTGGTTTGGAGCGAATTGGACTGAGAAACCTAGTACGGTCGAGACAGGATAAGCTCGCGCGTGATTCAAGGTAAGGGAATTTTACGAAGTGCTAGAGGTAACTTTACGCAATTTCGACATCATTTACATTTCCTAAAATTGTCTAAAGGGTCTAGATTTAAAATAAGAATTTTGGTGCCCGAATGGGCAAATGACCAAAATACCCCTGTGAATGGTATAATTTCCAAAATTAGAAAAAGTTTGGAGGAGCAAGAACAAGAGGTTCCTGCTTGTTTTTGAGGTGTTTTGACACGTGCATGGGTAGGTTGGCTAACTTTTAAATAAAAATGCACAGCATTGCATATTTTCAACAATGTGATTTACGTGCTAGAGCTCAGCTCGCACGAGTTTTAATTTGTGTGATGCATGCATTAGTGCTGGAACAAGGGCTCGTACTAGAGTTTTACATGCATAGGTGCAGGAGTTTAACTCGCACCAGATTTTCATATGATTTTCGTGACAGGGTGCTGGAGTCTAACTCGCACCAGATTTTCACTTGATTTTTATGACACAGTACTGGAGCCTAGCTCGCACTAGTTTTACATGATTTTGACAGAGTGCTGGAGCTTAGCTCGCACTAGATCTTATGAGATTTTATAAAACGTGTGCTGGAGCTTTGCTCGCACGAAATTTTTCTTGATTTTATGAGAGTGTTGGAGCATCGCTCGTACTGATTTTATGAGACATGCGATGAGCCGTGCTTAGAGCGTCGGGTAGACTGTGTGTCATGCTGATTAAATATGCTTGCACGTGTGTTTTGAGACAGGCACGATTATGGATATGAGATATGGGTCCACGGAGTACGTTGTACCATGCAAGTAGCATGGAGTACGCTGTACCGTGCTGAGATTGATTACGTGGCATCTTTGGATGCAAGTGGTATCTTCGGATGCGAGATATTTGGTAGGACCGACAAGATGGACTGACCCACCTCCTGGGGCAGTTCCCAATAGTGGTGAGACCCCGCACACAGGATCCGTGTAGTAGTGGGATCACGAGGATATAGCCATAGTCCTGGTTATTTGCCTGAAATATATATATATATTGCCTAGTCTCGCATATTATAAATTGATGTTTTGAGAAACATGTTTTGTGGACTTTTGTGTCAGTCTGGATCATCCGAGGGAGGGGTTGAGTCCTGACTAAGATGTGATTTTGATAAGAATGAAACTGGGTTTTAAACTGAAACTTGCATGAAGTTATTTTTCATGCTATTTAAACTCATGCGTGATGTAAATTAGTTTTACAAGACATTCATTCGTGTGGAATATGGGTATGCTCGCATGTTATTATTGCTTTGAAAAGCATCTGATTTCATGATTTTGTGTGAGTCAGGAACACCTGAGGCAGGGGTGGAGTCCTGGCTGTGTTGTGAAATTTTAACGAGAATGAAATGATTTAAATGGATTTGCATGTTGAGTTTTCCATTGTCACGACCCAAATTACCTAAAATCACTACAAATTTTTTGCCTTTCGATTATTATTTAATTCTTACATTTCTCTCATCGTGACCATCTTACCAAACAGTTGAGCTATGATTCGGTGTTAGTCACCTCTCACCTATTTACCATTCCATTTTCATAATCACATTCATATATCTTAGTTTACTATCTTTTGACTTTAACTAAATACATACACAATGGTATTTACATAACCTTACATCCCCAACATCATATGCGTTTACAGTACTGTGCATTACAAGTTCAGATACAAAACTATACAAATGTGTATACCTGACTCTCGATGGGAAGTAGCAGATACCAAAAATGTAAGTCCTCAGCCGCTCACTAACTATTGCGAGTGCTCTAAAAAGATGAGAAAATAAGGAGGGTGAGCAAACCACACGCTCAGTAAGGTAATTATGCAAGTAAGTAGATAGCTCCACTATCTACATGCTCATAATGCCATGCCCTTAAAATCCATTTCTTTTCATTAAAATCTCAAGCACAAAATCATGCATACATCAATGACATAGTTTATCAAAACTATTTGTACATATAGAAATCATTTAATTCATGCATCAAAGGCATTTTATGTGACATCATTAAATCATACTTAGCATGAGGTAAATCAAGATCATGCCATGTAAAACAAATCATGAGAAACAATTCTTTTCATGAATTTATCATTAACGCATGAAAAACTCATCATGCTACTGTACTTCAATCACTTTATTAAAACTGCAGTATAAAATAACCCGAAGGGGTTAAGCATCTCATAAATCAAACTCATTAAAATTCATTAAAAAACTTTGGTTATAAAATCACCCTTCTTTCAGGGTCACGTATCATAAAATCCTCTAAAAACATCTATAAGCATAGTAGAAAATCATAAAATCAAGGGCCTGATCCATCCCTCAGGTTTACCCTGATCTATCGAGACCACAAGTTATATCATATTAGACATGTAGGTGACTATATCAGTAACAACGAGGACTATGACCATAACCTAGTGATCCCTGGCTACACGGTACCTAGTGTGCGGGGTATCACACCAGAAACGGGAGGTGGGTCGGTCCTACCAGTTAGAACAGTATAACATCAGGATTGCGAGGGTAAGGCTTGCTGCCTCGTGGCTAATGCCACTCGACTCCAACAATCCCCATGGTACAGCATACTTCGCGCTACATACACGGTACAACGTACTCCGCGAACCCGATCTCAGTCAAGGGGTGCCTGCAATAGGTCTTATCCACCCATACCATCTCTGTCTCAGTATGCACGTGTGGCATATCATCTCACTGTGACACAGTCTACAAGAGTCTCCAACATGGCTATATGCATGTCATATAAATCTCAGTGCGAGCGAAGCTCTAGCACGACTCCATGCATATTCATGATATCTAAAAATCTCGTGCAAGCGAAGCTCTAGCACAGTTTCATAAAAAAATCAGTAAAATCTGCGTACGAGTAGCACTGCAATACGACTTTAAAATGCGTTATAAATCCATATAAAACATAAATCATTCAAAACTTCGTGCGAGCAACGCTCCAACACGAATAAATGCTCAAGTAAATCAAAACTTCGTGCGAGTTACATTCCAGCACAGTTACATGCATAAATAAATCAAATCTCGTGCGAGTTACACTCCAGCACGGCTTTTATGCAATTAAATCGATTAAATCACATATGAGCAAGGCTCCAGTACGGCTGTTATGCAATTATCATATCAAAACTGAATGCGAGCTAAGCTCCAGCACCTCTCATGCATGTCAAATCATGAAAACTAGTGCGAGCAATCACTCCAGCACCATTTTATGCATATTAAGTGAAAACAGGGTACGAGCTAGGCTCAAGCACCTCTCATTTCACAATAATAAAAATCAGTGCGAGCAATCGCTCTGGCACGTTTCATGCATATGATGTCACACAAGTCGGTGCGAGCAACCGCTCTAGCACATTTTATGCACACTCACAAACTCAGATATAGTGCGAGCTATGCGCCAGCACTATTTGTTTCCATTTAAACTTGATCGTTGGCCCATTTTCCAAATAATTTTTATTTAAATCTTAATAACACTTACATAGTGTTATTTTGTGAAATTTATGCAAATACTGGCCAAGCTATCGATTTGCTTTGCTTAAAAGCCAAGAAAATTTCTTAAATAAAAAAATTCCTTAAATCATGCATTTCATGCATGTCACCTTTCACCATCCTTTGGTGAATTTCCTCAATAGGGGTAAAATAGACTTTTTCTATTTCGAGTCCTTAAAATCTTTAAACCATTTCTAGGACCTTTATACATATTCAGTGTATACATACATATTCAGTGTATACAAAAACTATTAAAATACGCGTAGCTACCTCTAGCTACTCACACAATTCCCTTACCTCATTTTTCTGTACAGTCTGACATTTTCCACTGATGTCTTGTCACGCAGTCCGATTTGCTCCCAATCCAATCTATGGAACTGCGGATAAATATTCATCAAGTCAAATACAATATATTTAATTATATTTCATAATTTTTTGGGCTTCGTTTACCCATATTGGGCCCGATTGCACCATAATGAGCCTTAATCGGCCTTAAGCCCGTTTTTCACTTACTATTCATATCATCGAGGCCTATTGGGCTCATTGGGTCCACAATATTTATTGGACCTCATTCTAAACTCTCGAATAGCTTAATGAATTATTTACGACAATTATTTCTAATTCCAGAATATAATTCATTTCATGCGGAATTTAAATCCGTAATTTATGCGATAAATATCTAACACGCATAACGATACAATATTGTCGTAAATAAGGGTTACTTACCCGAGATTCCATAATAGTATGCAAATCAAGGCTGACCCGAGCTCTCGTTTAACGTCAATTATCAAGCTACACAATTACATATTTTTTCGGGTCAATTTTCAGTCGGATATTAATCAAATTAAATATTCCAAAATTTAAATCGATCAATTTCGATCGCTTACCAATTTACCCGTAGCTCAATTGCATCACTGACATTTTTTTCCAAGTTTTTCTCTTTTTCTTTTTCCCTTTTTCTTTTTCTTTTCCTTCTTTTCTGGCTAAACCGGTTCGGTCCAGTTCAACTTGGTTCAGACTAGTTCGGTCCAACCGGTTCAGTTCGGTTCGGTCGGTTCAGGGCCTTGCAGGTCAGTTCTCCATCAGCTTCCATAGCCAGCAGCTCCGCGGGGTCGTCCGGTTCACGGATCTGCCCTCGGTTTCTCCATGGCTGGTCGAAAAGTGGTTGGTCCGGCTCTTCTTATTTTCGATGTCGGTGACTTTCCTTTTCACGTATCTGCCCTCGGTTTCGCCATAGCTGGAGGGAAAGTGGCTGGTCCAGTTCTTCTCTTTTCCGACTTCGGTGACTTTCCTTTTCAGCAGCTCCGCGGGGTCGTCCGGTGTACGGATCTGCCCTCGGTTTCGCCATGGCTGACCGAAAAGTGGCTGGTCTGGTTCTTCTCCTTTCGGCCGGTTCAGGGCTTTGCCGGTTGGTTCTCTACCGACTTTCGTTGCCAGCAGCTCTGCGGGGTCGTCCGATGCACGGATCTGCCCTCGATTTCGCCATGGCTGGCCGAAAAGTGGCTGATCCGGCTCTTCTCCTTTTTGACGTCGATGACTTTCCTTTTCTTCGTCGTTTGCAGGTTTTTCGATGGCTGGGGGTTCTCACGGGGTTGGGCTTCCCTCGACTGTCGGTGATCGACCCTAGATCGGTGTCAACGCCGACGAAAGCCTCTTTCCTTCCTCGGTTCTCTCTTTCTCGCTTCTCTCACCGCCGTTCGCCACCTCCTTCGGGTCGCTGGTGCCGATGGTGGCTGCCTCTCGGCTGGCTTCTTCGGTACCTTGCCTAGGCCGCCGCCGGCCGCTCCGTCCAGTGAACAGAGGTCGGATTCTCCTTGTTTCCCGCGACTCGCGATTCTGTTTCGTTTTCTTCTTTTTTTATTTATTATTTATTATTTATAATTTATTTTATTATTATTTTAATCATTAAAATATATTAAAAATCAAAATATCCCAAAAAAATTCTTATTTAATTCATTTAATCTATAAATGAATTTATCGGTCTTGTTTCATTTTTTGGGTATATTTTTCGATTATTTTCGGGATAATTTCTCGATGTAAAAATTTCTATTAATTCCTACAAATTCATATCTTGATCAATTTAACCCAAAATTTAATTATTTCTTCGTTATTGATCAAGATTTCTCAATCGCATATTTTTAATTAAATTTTCTTGTCACAATAAATATCGAATTTCGGTCTTTTGACCGTTTTACCTTTGCACGTGTTCGGGAGCACCATTTCAATCCTTCATTTGATCTTTTCTCATTTTGTGTTTTAAATAAAATCGGGTCTTACAATCTCCCCCACTTAAGAAATTTGGTCCTCCAAATTAGAACCAAGTCAAATAGGTCCATAAACAACTCCGGGTACGTCTATCGCATCATACTCTTTAATTCTCATGTGACTTTTTTAGGAGTGTAATACTACCAAAGGACTTTGACTAGGGAGATCATCTTAAACCTCAACACTTTCTCCTTCTGTCTAATATCCGAATCGATTTTTTGTTAACATACGTTATACTTTCATTGAACTAAGCTGTTGGAGCTCATATCCGATCACATATGCTGGGTCTGGATAGTATTTTCGAAGTATCAAAAGATTGGACACATTGTGGATGCCTGCCAATTCAAGTGGTGACGTCAACCTACAGGTCTTATCTCCCACTCTGTCCAATATCTCTAAGGATTCCATCTAACGAAACTCAATTTGCCTTCTTTTTGAATCTCGTTATGTCCTTATGCCCTTAGGAGAAGTAACTTCTGACAATACTGATTCACCCTCAGTGAATTCCAATAGTTTCTGTCTCGTCAGCATAGCTTTTTTGTCTGCTCTGAGGTGTTCTTAATCTTTCACAATTTAACTGAACATCCTCAGAGGTTTGTCTTACCAATTCGGGAACAATTCTCTATCTGTCACCCCTTCTTATCCAAGTCAGGGAACAATCCCTACGACCATACAATGCCTCATATAAAATGTTATCCCGATACTCAAGTGACAACTGTCATTATTGACGAATTCGATTAGTAACAACTGATCATCTCAAGAGCTTATAAAATCAATGGCACACGCTCTCATCATATCCTCCAGAACCTGTATAGTCCTCTCTGACTGACCATCTGTCTGAGGATGGAAAGCTGTGCTAACACTCAATCAGGTTCCCATAGCTTCCTGAAAAATATTCTCAAAAATGGGAAGTGAAGCGGGAATCCCTATCTGATATCATGCTCTCTGGAACGCTACACAATGTTTCACAATTTTTCGTACACATAAATATGCCTACGCACTTAGAGTATCTGGGGATTTCCATAGTAAGAAGGTGGTTAGACTTAATCAACCTATCGACTATCACCCAGATAGCCTCGTGATTCCTGCGGTCCTCTATGACCCATAACGAAATTCATGATAACTTGTTTTATTTTTTGTGTCAATATAGGTAGAGGCTGCAATAACCCTTCAACTTCTTTTGCTTTACCTTAATCTGCTGACATACGAGACACTTTTTCACAATCTCTACAATGTCTTTTTTCATATCTGACCATCAATACCCTTTTCAGAGATTTCGATATATTTATTACTTCCCGGATGCACTGTATATCCCGCAGAGTGAGCTTCTGACAATAACACTATCTCAGCAACTATGGTCTTGGGAGCACTTATACTGTCTCTGAACCTGTCAATGTACCCATCTGAATCTGACCCATACTATCGACACCATGCCGATCATCACCCTAAGCCTAGCAAATCCGATCACTCAAATCCGATTCTAAACTCGGGCTAGCTGTCACAAAATCACCGTCATCATCAGAAGGGATCACATCACTACTGAGGCTCACAACTGCTCTAGCAGTTCACGCTCCCTGACCATCATAAGTAATACCATCCCGAAGCTCTTTCTGCTCAAGGCATCAGCCATTACATTAGCCTTTCCTGGGTGGTACAATGTTCACAATCATAATCCTTAAAAGCTCTAACCCTCGTAGTTCTCATATCTGACTCTCTCTGTGAAAATAGATACTCGGGACTTTTACAATCAGTGCATACCCGACATTTCTCACTGTATAAGTGGTGGCGTCATACCTTCAGTGTAAACACTACAGCTGCCAACTCTAAATCATGGGTCGGATAGTTTCTCTCATGGTCCTTGAACTATCTGGATCTATAAATGACTATCTTTCCATTTTACATCAATGCACAGCCCAATCCTTTTTTTGAGGTATCCATACACACTGAAACCTCTTGAGCTGTTGGTTATGGTGAGAATAATTACGGTAGTCAGTTTATTACTTCAATATACCAAAACTCACCGAAGCTACTTTCATACTTATCATCCTACTGACATACAATCTTTTCCGAACAAGATGTGTCAACTGAGCAGTTCATTTCGAGAAACTCTCAACAACTCGTCTGTAAAATAGTTTTCAGTTGCTGCTCATGCTCTTCCCTGGACTTCGAATACATCAAAATATCATCGCTAAAGATGATAACCAATCGGTCCAGGTAAGGTTTAAATACCTCATCGTAGTTGAGTTCCCCTAAATATTTCAATCACCCATATTCTTGACCTATGTACGCATAAACGTATAATGTCATTTCGAAATCGCTTCCATTCAAGATACTAATCCACGTCATTTCCTTTTTCTTATATTAACGACTTTTATAAAATTTTCATTAATTTTTTTAAACCTTCATGATTAATCAAATTCTATATTTCTTTATCGTACCAGTAAAGGTACCCAAATTTTAAATGTATATATTACGACTGTCGATTTCAATTTATAGGTTATGTGTGCGCTTCTAGACGTTGTCAAGTCTTCAGGCGGAGAGGTATTTTGAAATACCTTTATTAACCCTTAAACTTGACCACATAGACTGGTTATGGATATATCCTCCTCTTATCCTTGGTCGCAATTCATATTCACTACATATCGCTTAATCCAAATTACTTTACATATCAAAGATATTCTTACCTTGTATACACCTCTTATTCTAATATATCTCATATTCAGGATCTATCACATCTCAAAGCTTATCTCCTTTCATATATCACTTATAACAAACTCTTTCATTACTTCTTAAAACTTACAATATACTTTTTTTTTCCAGGGGTAACCATATCACTATCTGATGATAGAAATCTGAACAGCATAGTTTGCAGTCGAATCAATCTATTCTAAAATATTACTTCAAAATTATTCATATTCCATTGAATAAAATCGGCTGACATATCATTTTTTTCCCTGTTTTCAACTTACAATCCCTATACCCATATTCAGTTAGTGATAATCAGCTAACCATCATCATCTTGCCTAAGGATACAAGTTTCACATCTTTCACTAGCTTATAAGTAAATGAAGGTGGTATGAATAAATGCGTGGCACTAGGATCAATTAAAATAATTATTTCATCATTTACAACCAGTGTGGTATCTTCCACCACATCCGATGAAACATCTGTAGTGTCCTGGTCCAAGGCATACACTCGCCCTCATCCAACATCTTATTTCCGTGGTAACTACCACATATTCTATACTGTTTCGTAGCAGGTCAGGGTCCTCCAATCACAATACCCCTCATAAGTGTTGAAATTAGATACACTGGGGCCTTACCAATCATCTTACCCCGTGACTCATCAGCTCTAAGCTTTTACCAAACTACCTTTTTTTCGTTCTGACATCTCTGTCATTCTCTATTCTCTTTTTGTCTCAATTTCGACCCTTACTACCTTTTCCAATCTTAGAGACGTGCAACTCATGATCTTATTCACACAACTGTAGTCTGTGCACTACCTCGACATAGGTAGTGATATCTAACGGGGCTCATCGGACTCTAATTGACAATCTGAGCCCTTCCATGAACTTTCAGACATTCCGACTCTCATTATTCATAGTGTCAGGGTCATATCTAGGCAGGTATATTGTCACGACCCCTACCCTCTTCTCGTGAACTTACCTTACTACTTACCACTTACAGTTGGGCTGTGAGTCAAATCCAATCCACCTCTCATATAAATTCATTATAATAAATGAAAGAGAATAGAAACTAGACTGTTATAACTATGCGGAAGCGTTTACCTCAGTTTCTATTAATTTATACATCCCTTTCGTACAAAATATTACTAGACTGTGCATTAATTTATAGGATACATTTTTTTTTCTCGCATCTTAATAGTGTATACCTTTTTGTACAGCTGAGTAACTAGAGAACACCGTAGCAGGGACGACTGTAATACTCACTACCGTGTAGTATCTGTGGAGGGGAAATAAGGGGGTGAGCATAACGCGCTCAGTAAGGAAAATATGCAAGCAGGTAGATAACTACACTATCTACATGCTAAAATACATATATGTCCATTTTCCTTATAAGACAATATGCATGTTCTTTAAAAATAACTTCCATCAATGCGAAACCATTAATTCGCTAGATGGTATATGCATATCCACACAGTTTATCATTTAAAACCACACAAGTTTAACTTCACACAGTAGCACACAGCTTCACATAGATCATCTTTCAAAACCACACAGGTTTACACAGCATAATCTATTTACATAAATCACATATAGAAAATGCTTCATACTTTGTAAATCAGTTACATGTTGAGACATACATCATGGATTAACATATCCCTAGACACACAGCAAGGGAAGATATCTGTCACCTCACACAGTAGTGACAATTAAGACTTATGGCCATAGTCGGATTCCAGGCAATCACGGATCAGGTGTGCAGGAATCCCATGCTTAGGGAGGCGGATCAACCATCCCGTCAGCTCACTAAGATCACTAAGATATCACGGTACATCGTACTCTGTGGTTTACCTCACGGTACAGCGTACTCTGAGGATCCTTATATATTGTGACATAGCTGAGGGGACCGAGTAATCTCGAGGTCTACCACCTCAGTATCACTATCATCCATTTCCATGTCTCAAAATCACATGCAAGCAGGTCAGTGCAAGAACACTTAGCATCACATGACGACTGCAGCACGGTTTATTCATCACACAACAATATCATAAACCCTCGTGCAAGCTCGCGAATGGAACACACAGTATGATCGAGGCATTAAGCACGGTTTTGCTTATCACACAGAAGCTCAAGAGACTACGTGCGAGCAACTTAGAGTAGAACATAGTATATCTGAGGCATCGAGCACGAATGCAAGCTCTCGGATGGAATACACAGTATTATCGAGGCATCAAGCATTGCTGTCTCATCACTTTAAATCGAGAGGGTCACATGTGAGCGTAACCGGAGCAAGATCACTAAGAAGTGCTCTCTGGCTCAAACATGATTCCCAAAACCTAGTGCAAGTAGCTCGAGTGGAATCACATGTCACTCGAGGTATCGAGCACTCTTTTGTTTTTCTAAAAATCCCTTTTTAAAATAATGTGCGAGTGAGGCTGGTCAATCTACAGTTGCCTCTTTTGCTCTAGCACTATTTCACACAGAAAAGAAATAGAAAGGCTCCATGTATAGTCATGAGTGAGAAGGCAATTCTCCCTTCAATCACTCTTTAAAACATATTACATGTACTTGGTTAAACCGGGAGCCTGTCTATTATTATTCTCTCTCAAAACGTTTACAAAACCTCTTTTCACACAAGCATAGAAGTCATGCAACATTTGACTTATTCTTATACGTAGTTTTCTACTTAGATATATCGATATCTATGTATATATCGCATACATTGCACACAGCAGTTAAGAAAACATACGTATAGCTATCTCTATAGCTTACATAAGTCCCTTACCTCGAATTGTGTCAACTGCGAATTCAATTTCCTCGATCTCCTCGGATTACGCACTCTAATTGGCTCCGGATGTATTCTCGAAAGTCGAATCTTTCCTTGGTGGCACGTAAGTCGAGATCCGCTCGAACTTGTACACGTCGCCTACCCTTTTTTCGCTACACAGCAATATATATTTAAACCGATTAATTTCGGTCTAAAATAAATTTAAATTAATTATCCAAAAAATAATTCGATCGATTTTCGACCACTTACCAGTCTACTGCTGTGTCGGGATCACACTGAATTTTTTTTCCAAATTTTTTTCTCTCTCCTTTTTCTCTCTCCTATTGAACCGGTTCGGACCGGTTCAGACCCTTTCACACTGAATCGGTCCGATCCGGTTCAGTGGAGATTTGGCCGTTGCCGGTGCTGTCGATCGGTTCTCGGGGTAGGTCGGCCATCGTTGGGTGCGCCCCGGCCTGGGGAAGGCTCGTCTGGCTTGCCTCGACCCAGATCGCCTCCGGTGCCGGTGAATCTCCCTTTCTCTCCCCGCGGCTTCTCCCTCGTCGATCTCCCTTTTCGGCAGCTCTCATGGCGCTTGCCGGCGACCAGTAGCCTCCTGGGTTGCCGGCACTCGCAGGTGGTCTCGCGCTCTCCTGTGCCGACCGTTGCTCACCGTAGGAAGGAAACTGTGGAAATCGGGTTTCAGCCCCTGTTCCTCGCGTTTCAGCTTCTTTCCCCTTTTTTTTTTTCAGATTTCAGATTTCTTTTTTTTTTAATAAATAAATATATTATATTATATTATACCATAATATAATATAATATAATATATATCTCAATATAATAATATATTTTAATATAATATTGTCCGCTGCATTTATTCCTGCTACCGTGCTCTCTAATCCTCCAGCAGTATTGAGGTATACACATATGCGAATTTTGTATCTACTTACTAATGCACAGTAACGTTGTCTTTTGTATTTGGGGATGTATATAACAGAAACTGATGTAGATGACTTTGTTTAAAAAAAAATCACACAGTTTCTATATTATTTTATGCAACTCTGATAAGAAATGATTAAATGGATGAGAATGAGGTAACTGACATTGACTCACAGCCCAACCCATAGAAGTGTGTAGTCACAAAAACGGGTCGTGACATATATAAACTGAGATTCATACTCGTTAATCAACCAGTTCCTTTGGGTCGGAGTAAAGAATTTTATCTGTAATTTCTCTTAAGCAGTATCTGGGATATTCTGTCACCGGAATACATCCAGAATTACTTTCCATGTCCATTCTGGATGTCTAACTCTTAAGATGGGTCGAGCGGACTTCCACCAATGCTCTGACTCGCCCTCAAATCCCATGCATACTCTGAGCAAATAGCTCCATAATATTCTCCACACTCTGCTCCAACATTGCGAAGTGTGTCTCAATATTGTCCGATCTCTCTGTCGGACTCTGTGGGGCATACTCAATACCAGCCTCCACGTCAATCTCATCTTGAGTCTCATGTAGCGACTCAGTACGACTCTCAGGCCTTCCTCTACGGCCTCGAGCTCGTGTACTCGCTCCTCTACCATAGCGGCTATCAGTTAATGAGTCTATATTCTTGCATCTGAAACCAAATTCTTAACTGCAATTTCATCTCGATCTACACAATTGTATCTAAACAATGCAGAGTACATGGGGATGTAAACTTCCTTAACCACTAACACCGACTCATATCAGGCCAACTTAGCTCTGATACCAAAAACTGTTAGGACCCAAATTACCTAAAATCACTACAAATTTTTCGCTTTTCGATTATTATTTAATTCTTACCTTTCTCTCATCGTGACTATCTTACCAAACAGTTGGGCTATGATTCGGTGTTAGTCACTTCTCACCTATTTACCATTCCATTTTCATAATCACATTCATATATCAGAGTTTACTATCTTTTGACTTTAACTAAATACATACACAATGGTATTTATATAACCTTATATCCCCGATATCATATACATTTACAGTACTATGCATTACATGTTCAGATACAAAACTATACAAATATGTATACCTGACTCTCGATGGGAAGTAGGGATACCAAGAATGTAAGTCCTCAGCCACTTACTAACTATTGCGAGTGCTCTGAAAAGATGAGAAAATAAGGGGGGTGAGCAAACCACACGCTCAGTAAGGCAATTATGCAAGTAAGTAGATAGCTCCACAATCTACATGCTCATAATGCCATGCCCTTAAAATCCATTTCTTTTCATTAAAATCTCAAGCACAAAATCATGCATACATCAATGACATAGTTTATCAAAACTATTTGTCCATATAGAAATCATGTAATTCATGCATCAAAGGCATTTTATGTGGCATCATTAAATCATACTTAGCATGAGGTAAATCAAGATCATGCCATGTAAAACAAATCATGAGAAACAATTCTTTTCATGAATTTATCATTAAAACATTGAAAACTCATCATGCTACTGCATTTAAATCACTTTATTAAAACTGCAGTATAAAATAACCCGAAGGGGTTAAGCATCTCCTAAATCAAACTCATTAAAATTCATTAAAAAACTTCGGTTATAAAATCACCCTTCTTTCAGGGTCACTATTGTCCTTGAATGGAACATTACTGCAAGTGCACAGGTCAGTTTTCGAGTATAGAGTAAATATGAGTATCGTCCCATAGGGAACTGTGTCTACCGCTAATCACTGTAATCAACAACCGTGAGCTTTATTTAGAAAATTAATGAATGTTGGTTAAAATCCTATTTACTATTCAAAATATTAACTACGGAACAAATTAATTAAAACAAATCACAATAATTAGGAATGAAAATATTAATAGCAAAATATTCCTAGAAACCGATTTCACCTAACTAAGGTTCATGCAATTCCTTTGATCAATTGTTCTTTTGGTTTCAATTTGTTTATAGCCGAAACTATTTCCTGTTTATCTCTCCTGAGTTTTAAACAGTCATACCCAATTTACCTAATCCTAACCTCTCGATTCAGAATCAAATAATACGGTTCATTAAGCGATAGTAATCCGTTTCTCTATGGCTCATAAGAATTGTCAACCTCCCGATTCAACAATGTCCTATGTTAATCTACCCTTGTGCATATAAACAATCCCCTCTCCCGAGTGCCGAATTCTTATACTAATTCATCTAATTGATGGCTAATCAATTAGAGCATTAAGAACAAGTAGATTAAATAAACATAATTGAAATCATCCAAACAACATCACAAAGTAATTGCAATATGCCCAAAGTTGGTTACATCGATTCTAGAAAAAAAGAGTTTAGTTCCTAGACATCATAATAAACTTCCAAGAAATCCAATTTAACATCCCAAGAACAAACTTGGTGAAAAAGATGAAAAAAATGAAGTTTCTATGGAGCTAAATTAATCTTGAAGTCTTCTGTCGCAGCCTCCTTCGAAATTCTGATAAAAATACTATTTATAAGGTTTCCAAATACAAAAACGTGGAAGACTACGTGGTAAAATTGTGAGATCTGAGAATTTCAGACATATTTTATTGATGTAATAAGAATTTGAAGTGTAATTTATTGAGCTAAGTAAATTGTGGGAATTATAATTGGAGATTTATGTGTTAAGTGTGTAAAATGAGCATGAAGTATGAGGACAGATCGATCTGGGGGAAGGAGAGATCGATCTGGTGACTTAAAAATGACGAGGAAGGGGAAATTTGAGCAGCAGATCGATCTCCAATGGAAGAGATCGATCTCC
Organism: Firmiana major; assembly: GCA_033439115.1. NCBI lineage: Eukaryota > Viridiplantae > Streptophyta > Magnoliopsida > Malvales > Malvaceae > Firmiana > Firmiana major. Next base: position 9,880,216 of record CM065912.1, read on the forward strand.
TTATGAATCTGTTTGAGAAAGGATCGATCTCATGAGGAAGAGATCGATCTCCAAATGCTTCTGTTTGGGGAGAAGATCGATCTCCTTAGGAGCAGATCGATCTCATAAAGCCATAAAGAGATCGATCTCACCCCTCGACAGATCGATCTCCTATGCATAAAATTGCCCAGATCGTCCCCAAATTTCAAACACAGATCGATCTCATCAAGAGGCAGATCGATCTCCTACCTCCAGTCTATATAAGGAACCCATGTTTTCTCCTGAAATTTCACTTTCTCTCTCTTCCAACCCCCATTTTTCCGAAAACCTAACTTTCTCACTCATCCAAATCCCCCATTTTCGGCCGAATCAGCTGTTGTGGCAAGAAGGAAAGTTGTTCCTCATCAAAGGGAGAACAACATACTTGGAAATCGAAGGACGAATCGGATCGAGGCGTGAGTTGTGCGTCTCACAAACTTTGGGTAATTTCTAAACCTCGATCTTGATATTTCAGCTGATTTTGATGTTGTTGGTGGTTGTCATTGCGTTGAAATAGTTGAGAAATGATTAGGAATTGATGAAATTGCAATGTAGTTGGAGTAATGTAGATATTTGATAATTTTGGTAATTTTGAGAATTTGTGCTATAAATGGAAATATAGACAATGTGGAGAATTAGCCTAGATAATTGGCATGAGAAATGTAGGACATTGAGATATTGTGAATAAGGTTGTAGTTTAGGGTTGAGTTACGAGAAATTAAGAGATTTGAGGTGTTATGAGCAATTATGCTCGATTTTGAGAATTGAGGGTTATGAGATAATTGAGTATTGATGTTTTAACATCGTTTGGACAGCTCGGGAGTTTCAGAGTGGAATGCGAGGCTAGTCCGTGATACGGGGGAAACGATTGCACTATACGAGGTGCAAAGAGGTAAGGGAAATCTAAACCATTTGTGTATGTGAATTGCAAACTGTTTTAGCATGATTTGTGGTTTATAAAACAAGCATGTTGAGTGTTTTGTGTTGAGATTAAATTGCACACGATTTTATGGCCGGTTGGAGCCCAATGTTTTATGAGTTTATAACTGGGCTCTACGTTAAGGCAATATTGTGATTTGAGAAATGTGTGCGTGTGCTCTGTCGGTTAGAACTCGGTTTTATTACGTTTTGTGTTGAGTACAAAACGATTTCAAATGAGTTTTATGAGAGAAAAACCATCATGAGTTCTACGTGAAGGCAAATCAGTCTTATGTGATAAGACTTAGGTGTGTAGTTGTGAGTACACACCGGGCATTGCTCTGGTAGCATGTAAGCCCGATTTCTTCTCCGTTCTGGTAACGTGAGAATAACCTATTCTGTGGCTGTGCCACGTTGAGAAAACCCCATTGGTGGCTGTGCCACGTTATACCCCATTGGTGGCTGTGCCACGTTGAGAAAACCCCATTGGTGGCTGTGCCATGTTATACCCCATTGGTGGCTGTGCCACGTTGAGAAACCCCATTGGTGGCTGTGCCACGTTGAGAAAACCCCATTGGTGGCTGTGCCACGTTGAGAAAACCCCATTGGTGGCTGTGCCACGTTATACCCCATTGGTGGCTGTGCCACATTGAGAAACCCCATTGGTGGTTGTGCCACGTTGAGAAACCCTAATCTGTGGCTACGCCACGCGAGAAATTAAATCAGTGGCTTTGCCACGTGTGTTTTGTGGCTATGCCACGTGAGAATTTAAATCTGTGGCTACGCTACGTGTGTTTAGTGGCTGTGCCACGTGCATTACTACTTCAGTGATTTTATCACGTATTTGAGAAAGCGTTTAACGCGTTATTTTCACATGCTTTGTTAATGCTCTAGAGTGAGCCTTTTTACTTCATGTTTTCACATGATTTGAGATATGAGAATATTGTTTTGAGAACTTTCATGCTATGGTTTTCAAATGAGTTTCACATACAAATAAACCTTTTGTGATGTGCATTTTGGTTTATGAAATGAGTTCCTTACCCCCTTTACTGAGCGATTTAGAAGCTCACCCTGTTTTCCTTTCCCCCCAGAGTTCTTCAAGTGAATAAGGACTTTCCTGCGACGTACGGAGTAGTGGCTAGTGGAGGATTCGAGCTCCAGGCCATATATTTTGTACTTTGAGGTATATTTATCTTTTCATGTACCCAGACTATTATTGTAATTGCAGACACTCGATGTATAACATTATATGGGATGTATTAGGATTAATTAACTTGAGATGGATTAATGTATTTGATATGATATATAAATCCTAGTGATGAGATCCTGAGGCATAATAATTATGATGATGTATGACACTGCACATGAATGCACTCTTAATTGTGAATTAACGAGTAAAAAGTTTTAAATTAGCCCTATTTTCCGCATTTTCGGGGCGTGACAAAAATAGTGTCGCCCTAATCAGACTGCTATGCTGCGGCAATGGTATTAATTCCTCAAATATGCTCTGCACTGTCCAGTTTCTTCTATTGCTCCAGCATAAGTCACGATCAACACCCTGTAACTTCAATTCTTCAAGAAATCATCAGAACTAGCTCCAAAAGCCTTAACTTCTCCAAATTGTTCTGTTTCCTATACAAGTGCATAAAACACATAAAACATACCTAATATTGCTAAGAACAAATCAAATAACTAAGTAAAAAAGGTCCTAAACATATATAAAATTCAGTGCTAACAGTCACGTATCATAAAATCCTCTAAAAACATCTAACAGCATAGTAGAAAATCATAAAATTGATGGCCTGACCCCTCCCTCGGGTCTACCCTGGTCTATCGAGACCACAAGTTATATCATGTGAGACATTTAGGTGACTATATCAATAACAATGAGGACTATGACCATAACCTAGTGATCCCTGGCTACACGGTACCTAGTGTGCGGGGTATCACACCAGAAACGAGAGGTGGGTTGGTCCTACCCGCCAGAACAGCATAACATCAGGATTGCGAGGGCAAGGCTTGCTGCCTCGTCGTTAATGCCACTCCACTCTAACAATTCCCACGGTACAGCATACTCCGTGTGACATACACGGTACAACGTACTCCGTGAACCCGATCTCAATCAAGGCGTGCCTGCAATAGGTTTTATCCACCCATACCATCTCTGTCTCAGTATGCACGTGTGGCATATCATCTCACTGTGACACACAGTCTACAGGAGGCTCCAACACGGCTATATGCATGTCATATAAATCCCTGTGTGAGCGAAGCTCTAGCACGACTCGATGCATATTCATGATATCTAAAAATCTCGTGCAAGCGAAGTTCTAGCACGGTTTCATAAAAAAATCAATAAAATCTGCGTACGAGTAGCACTACAGTACGACTTTAAAATGCGTTATAAATCCATATAAAACATAAATCATTCAAAACTTCGTGCGAGCAACGCTCCAACATGAATAAATGCTCAAGTAAATCAAAACTTCGTGCGAGTTACACTCCAGCACAGTTTCATGCATAAATAAATCAAATCTCATGCGAGTTACACTCCAGCATGGCTTTTATGCAATTAAATCGATTTAATCATGTACGAGCAAGGCTCAAGTACGGCTGTTATGCAATTATCATATCAAAACTGAATGCGAGCTAAGCTCCAGCACCTCTCATGCATGTCAAATCATAAAAACTAGTGCGAACAATCGCTCCAGCACCATTTTATGCATATCAAGTCAAAACAGTCAAAACAGGGTATGAGCTAGGCTCAAGCACCTCTCATTTCACAATAATAAAAATCAATGCGAGCAACCGCTCTAGCACGTTTCATGCATATGATGTCACACAAGTCGATGCGAGCAACCGCTCTAGCGCATTTTATGCACACTCACAAACTCAGATATAGTGCGAGCTATGCTCCAGCACTATTTGTTTCCATTTAAACTTGATAGTTGGCCCATTTTTCAAATAATTTTCATTTAAATCTTAATAACACTTACATAGTGTTATATTGTGAAATTTATGCAAATACTGGCCAAGCTATTGATTTGCTTTGCTTATAAGCCAAGAAAATTCCTGAAATAAAAAAATTTCTTAAATCATATTTCATGCATGTCATGCTTTCACCATCCTTAGGTGAATTTCCTCAATAGAGGTAAAATAATCTTTTCCTATTTCGAGTCCTTAAAATCTTTAAACCATTTCTAGGACCTTTTATACATATTCAGTGTATACGTACATATTCAGTGTATATAAAAACTATTAAAATACACGCAGCTACCTCTAGCTACTCACAAAATTCCCTTACCTCATTTTTCTGTACAGTCTGACCTTTTCCACTGATGTCTTGTCACGCAGTCCGATTTGCTCTCAATCCAATCTCCAGAACTGCGGATAAATATTCATCAAGTCAAATATAATATATTTAATTGTATTTCATAATTTTCTGGGCTTAATTTAAATCATTGGGCTCGTTTACCCATATTGGGCCCGATTGCACCATAATGGGCTTTAATCGGCCTTAAGCCCGTTTTCCACTTACTATTCACATCATCGAGGCCTATTGGGCTCATTGGGTCCACCAGTATTTATTGGACCTCGTTCTAAACTCTCGAATAGCTTAATGAATTATTTACGATAATTATTTCTAATTCCAGAATATAATTCATTTCATGAGGAATTTAAATCCGTAATTTATGCGGTAAATATCTAACACGTATAACGATGCAATATTATCGTAAATAAGGGTTACTTACCCTAGATTCCATAATATTTTGCAAATTAAGGCTAACTTGAGCTCTCGTTTGACGTCAATTGTCGAGCTACACAATTACATATTTTTTCGAGTCAATTTTCAGTCGGATATTAATCAAATTATATATTTTAAAATTTAAATCGGTTAATTTCGACCGCTTACCGACTTACCCGTAGCTCGATTGCATCACTGAGATTTTTTTCCAATTTTTCTCTTTTTCTTTTTCCTTTTTTCTCTATCTTTTCCTTCTTTTCTGGTTGAACCGGTTCGATCTAGTTCAACCCGGTTCAGACTGGTTTGGTCCAACCGGTTCAGTCCGGTTCGACTTGTTCAGGGCTTCACCGATCGGTTCTCCGTCGGTTTTCGTCGCCAGCAGCTCCGCGGGGTCGTCCGGTGCACTGATCTGCCTCGGTTTCGCCATGACTGGCCGAAAAGTGCCCGGTCCAGCTCTTCTCCTTTTCGACATCAGTGACTTTCCTTTTCTTCACCGTTTGTGGGTTTTTCGGTGGCTGGGGACGTGTGTTTCGGTGGCTGGGGGATCTCACGGGGTCGGGCTTCCCTCGGCTGTCGGTGGCTGGCCCTAGATCGACGTCAACGCTGACAAAAGCCTTTTTCCTTCCTCGATTCTCTCTTTCTCGCTTCTCTCGTCGTCGTTCGCAGCCTCCTTCGGGTCGCTTGTGCCGGTGGTAGCCGCCTCTCGACTGGTTTCCTCGCTACCTTGCCTGGGCCACCGCCGACCGCTCTGTCAGATGAGCAGAGGTCATCTTCTGCTTGTTTCCAGAATCGCGATTCTGTTTCGTTTTCTTCTTGTTTTATTTATTATTTATAATTTATTTTATTATTATTTTAATCATTAAATATATTAAAAATCAAAATATCCCAAAAAATTCTTATTTAATTCATTTAATCTATAAATGAATTTATCGGTCTTATTTCGCTTTTCGGTATATTTTTCGATTATTTTCGGGATAATTTCCTGATGTAAAAATTTTGATTAATTCCTATAAATTCATATCTTGATCAATTTAACCCGAAATTTAATTATTTCTTCGTTATTGATCAAAATTTCTCAATCTCATATTTTTAATTAAATTTTCTTGTCACAATAAATACCGAATTTCGATCTTTTGACCGTTTTACCCTTGCACGTGTTCGGGACTACCATTTCAATCCTTCATTTGATCTTTTCTCATTTCGTGTTTTAAATAAAATCGGGTCTTACATCCATGCTCTTTGAAATCCATATGTGAACTTGTTTTACATGACATCATGAATTGTAGCATATATTTTGAAATGTGTGGAGAAAGGGTGGTTTATGCATGGCACCACGTTCATATAGGTTGTATGGTTACCTACTTGTTCGTAGGATTACCTTACTGAGCTTGATGTGCTCACCCCTTTCATTTTCTCACACAGATCATTTTCAGTAGACTTTGAGGCGACTGACTACTGCATTCCTAATATCCGCTGCTACCCATCATTATGAGGTATATACAGTTGTACATATTGTATCTAAATAAGAATAGCACTGTAACATGTTTGTAAGTAACTTTCGGGGATGTATAGACACTATAAACACTTGTAAATAAATGAGAAAGAATTAGTGAAAAACTAATGTGTTTACCTTTCTTTTAATAAGGAATTAAGTTATATGGTGAATGAATGGTGGGACTGACATTGATGCACAGCTCAATTGTTAGTGGAGTGTGGTCATGATCAGAGGACAAGTAAGTATGAAAGAAAAAATGAAAAATTTACTCTAATTTTTGGGTCGTGATAAATAGTGGTATCAGAGCGAAATTGGTCTGATTTGTGTTAGTGTCAGTAAGTAGGAAATGTGCTTCGTTAGATACAATCGTGTATATAAAGATGGGTTTTAACAAAAAAATGGTTGTGAATGCAATAATATAGGCATTATGCCTAATATTAATCGCGGTAGAGGAGGTAGAGCACGAGGCAAAGGTCGTAGAGGTAGGCCTGAGCCTGCTAGTCGTGTTGAGTCGACCCATGAGACCCATAAGGAGGTTGAGGTGGAGACTGATGTTGAGCATACTTCACAGGGTCCTATAAAGAGACCAGACAGTATTAAGACACACTTCACGAGAATGGGGTGGAGTGTAAAAAATATTTTAGAGTTGTTTACTCAGTCTATGCAGGTAGTTGAGCATAGCCAGGGTAAAGCCTGAACAGATGCCTCAGACTATAGAGATTCTCACACCCCTCTAGTATTTATCGAAGTAAAGAAACCAATAATTACTGAGGACGGGGTGAATGAGATAGCGGAGTTGTATGGATTCTTTCGATGTATGTTGACTGAGAAAGTGACTTTTAAATACGTTTATGTTGGAGGGTGAGGCGCAGCATTGGTAGAAATCCGCTCGACCCATTTTAAGAGTTAGACATCCAGGACTGATATGAGAGATAATTCTGGATGCATTTCGAGTAAAGTATATCCCGAATACTGCTCAAAGGAAGTTACAAATGAATTTATGAGATTAGTTCTAGAAAACCAAATCTATTGATGAGTATGAATCTTAATTTATATCCATGGGCAGGTATAATCTGACATTATAAACAGTGAGAATTGGAAGGTTCGAAAGTCATAGAAAGACTCAAACCGTCTATCAGAGTTTGATTGGCCCTGTTAGATATCACTACATACGACGAGGCAGTGCACAAATCACAGTGCGTGAATAAGATTAGGAATTGCATGCCTCTGAGTTTGAGAAAGGCAATAAGGGTCGAAATAAAGACAAAAAGGAAATAGTGGATAATAGAGATGTCAAAGCGGGAAAGAGGTGGTTTGGTAGGAAATTTAGAGTTAGTGAGTTATGGGGTAAGATGATTGGTAAGTCTTAATGTATCCAGTTTCAGCACTTACACGTATATTGTGATTGGAGGATCCCGACCTGCTAATGGGTAATGTTGGATGTGTGGTAGTTACCACGAAAATAGACGGTTGAATGAGGGCGAGTATATGCCTTAGACCAGGACACTATTGATACTTCTTTTGATGTGGTGTAAGGTACCATCTTGATTGTTAATATTGAAGCAATTATTTTAATTGATCCTGGTACTACACAATTATTCATATCGTCGTCATTATATATAAGTTAGTGAAATATGTGAAGCCTATATCATTAGGCAAAATGCTGATAGTTAGTACCCCAATGAAGGATAGTCTGCTAATTAAATATGTCGGTAGAGATTGTAAGTTGAAAGTAGGGGAAAGGAACATGCAGACCAATCTCATTCTATGAAATATGAGTGTTTTGATGTAATATGGGGAATAAATTGATTGGCTGCAAACTATGTTGTTGAAATTGCTATTCTAAGATAGCATTTTTTCACCCTAGAAAAGTGTACAGTAAGTTTTAACAAGTAATGAAAGAGTTTTGTTATAGTTGATATACGAAATGAGATAAGCTTTGAGATGTGACAGATCCTGAATACAAGATATATTGGAATAAGAGGCGTATGTAAGGTAAGAATATCTCTGATATGTGAAGTAATTTGGATTAAGCGATATGTAGTGAATATGAATTGCGACTAAGGATAAGGGGTCGATATATCCACAACCAGTCCGTGTAGTCAAGTCTGAGAGTTAATAAAGATATTTCAAAATACCTCTCCACCTAAAGACTTGACAGCTTCTAGAAGTAAACATAACCTATAAATTGAAATCGACAGTCGTAATATATATACATTTAAAATTTAAGTACCTTTACTGGTACGATAAAGAAATGAATATGAAATAACAAAGAGGGTTTGAGCTTCTAAAGGATTATGATTATGAGATATTGTACCACTTAGGAAATGACTAATATAGTGGCTGATGTTTTGAGCAGAAAGAGCCTCGGGATGGTATCACAGATTATGGTTAGGGAGCGTAAACTGCTAGAGCAGTTGTGAGCCTCAGTAGTGATGTAATCCTTTCTGATGATGACAGTGATTGTGTGACAGCGATTGTGTGACAGCTAGCTTGAGATTAGAACCGAATTTGAGTGACCGGATTTGACAGGCTTAGCGTGATGATCGGCAGAGTGTCGATAGTGTGAGTCAGATTCAGATGGGTACAGTGACAGAGTTCACAGTGAATAATGATGGCTTACTGAGGTTCAGAGACAGTATAAGTGCTCCTCAGGACCACAATTGATGAGATAGTGTTATTGTCAGAAACTCACTCTTCGGGATATACAGTACATCCAAGAAGTAATAAATATATTGAAATATCAAGAAAGGGTATTGGTGGTCAGATATGAAAAGAGACATTGTAGAGATTGTGGAGAAGTGTCTCGTATGTCAGCAAATTAAGGTAGAGCAATAGAAGTTTGCAGGGTTATTGCAGCCTCTACCTATATCGACACGAAAATAGGAGCAAGTTACCATGGATATCGTGATGGATTATAGAGGACCGCAAGAATCACGAAGCTATTTGAGTGATGGTCGATAGATTGATTTAGTCTACCCACTTTCTGGTTATGAAAGCCATAGATACTCTGAGTGTATGAGCAAATTTATATAAGTAAGAAGATTGTGGAACAATAGGTAGCATTCCATGGAGTATTGTATCAGATAGGGATTCTCGTTTCACTTCTCACTTTTGGGAACATGTTTCAGGAAGCCATGGGAACCCAGTTGAGTGTGAGCAAAGCGTTCTGTCCTCAGACAGAGGGTCAGTCAGAGAGGACTGTACGGGTTCTGGAGGATATGATGAGAACCTGTGCAATTGATGTTAGAAGCTCTTGGAATAATCATTTGTTATTAGCTAAATTGCCCACAGCGATAGTTATCATTCGAGTATTGATATGGTATTGTGTGAAGCATTGTTTGGCCGTAAGGGTTGCTTTTACGAATGAATAGAAAGAAGTGGGTGACAGATAGAAAATTGCTCTCGATCTAGTATAAAAAGCCTCTGAGGGTGTTCAGCTGATTGTGAGAGAATGAGAACACCTCAGAACAGATAGAAAAGCTAGGCTGACAAGAGAAGGGGATCGTGAGGATTCATCGAGTGTGAATCAGTGTGTTTGGAAGTTTCTCTTTCTAAAGGTATAATGAGATTCGAGTATTAAACATGAAGGAGAAGGTGTTGAGGTTTAAGATGATCTCCCTAAATAAAAGTCATTCGATAGTATTACACTTCGAAGGAATTTAAATAGGAGCTGGAGAGTAAGAGTATGATATGTGTGAAGTATCCAGAGTGATTTACAGACTAACTTAGTTCTAATTTAGAGGACCAAATTTCTTCAGTGGGGGAGATTATGTAAGACCCGATTTTTATTGTATTTTATTATGATTCACACATTGTATGGATATTGTTATATGTTAATGGAATCATAAGACGGATGATTTTGATCATATAAATATGAATGAAGTAGTCGAACGTATGTAAAATTCGAAAACAAACAGTTAAGAAATTTCAAATTAAATTTATAAGATTTGAATTGTCTGAACAGAGATACGAATTTTAAATGAGAAATTATAGTGGGTCCAAGAAGGAAAGTCGGCCTAAATTGGTCCCGAACGTGTGGAAGGGTAAAACGATCAAAAGACTAAAAATTCGGTATAAATTCGATAAGAAAATTTTATTAAAAATATGGATTTAGGAAATCTTGATCAATAAAGGAGAAATTATTGAATTTCGAGTCCAATTGATCAAGATATGAATTTATTGGAATTAATCGAAAATTTTCCTTCGAAAAATTATCTCAAAAATATTGAAAAAATATACCGAAAAGACAAAATAAGATTGATAAATTTATTTATTGATTAAATGAACAAAATATAAATTTTTAATGATATTTTGAGATTTTTAGAATATTTTAATGAATAAAAGAATAATAAAATAAATTATAAATAAATTTTTAAAAAAAGAAAGGAAACCTGAAAATCGCAAAACAGAAAAAGAAACTGAAGGAGAAACGAAGCGAAGACGCGACCCGAGGAAGACCGAGAGCACCGACGAGCATCTGACGACGCAACGGCCAGGCGAAGGGTCGGAGAATAAAGAGGACAACCGTGCGATCCCCCAGGTACCGGTGACGCGTCCCAAAAACGTCGAAATCTGGCAGATCGAGGGAGAGAAGCTGCGAAAGGGAAAAGAGAAATCGACGGCCACCGGCGTCGATCTGGCCAACCCGCCCCCAGCCGAACGTTCCCTACTCCAGGCGCACCGATTGGCGCCAAAGATGGCGCGGGAATCGGCCGAAAAAGAGATGAACAGCGAAGGGGAAGCTTGAACCGGTACGGACCAGTTCAGTATGAAGAGAAATGGGCTGAACCGACCGTTCTGAACCAGGCTGAACCGGTTCAACCAAGAAAGAGAGAAAAAAAGGGAGAAAAAAAAAGAAAAAGAAAAAAAAAGGTAGATTTTCGGGGATACACCGGACTTCGGGTAAGTCAGTGAGAGGTCAAAAGTGACCGATTTAATTTTTGAGAAATTTATTTAAATTATAATTGATAAAAAATTTACCCGAAATTAAATATAAAATTGTTCAGTTCGACGATAAATCGCGTACGTGAGCCCGATCGAACTTCGATTTGTGCACCATCGCATAATTTCGGGTAAGTAAAGCCATTTACGACAATTGAATGATTATTGCGCAATTGAAATTTATTTTACGGATTTCAGATTTATTTTCGTAATAAAATATATTAAATTCGAATTTTTGAATAAATAGTTGTAAATGATATACGGGCTATCTAATGAGTTTGGAACGAAGCCCGATGAGTATTGGTAAGCCAAATGAGCCTAATAGACCCGGAGAAGGGATTTAATAAGTGAAAACGGGCTAAAAAGGGGTTGAGGCCCATTAAGGTGCAATCGGGCCCAATAAAGTAAAACGAACCCAGTGTTTTAGATTCGATCAGTAAGAGTGAAATACTGATAAATATATTAAAATTAATCCAATACGTGGTTATATGTAGCTCCGTAGACTTATTTTGGAGCGAATTGGACTGAGAGACCTGGTACGGTCGAGACAGGATAAGCTCGCGCGTGATTCTATGTAAGGTAATTTTACGAACTACTAGAGGTAACTTTACACAATTTCGACATCATTTACATTTCCTAAAATTGTCTGACGGGTCTAGATTTAAAATAAAAATTTTGGTGCCCGGATGGACAAATGGACAAATGACCAAAATACCCCTGTGAAGGGTATAATTTCCAGAATTAGGAAAAGTTTGGAGGAGCAAGAACAAGAGGTTCTTGCTTGTTTTTGAGGTGTTTTGACACGTGCATGGGTAGACTGGCTAACTTTTAAATAAAAATGCACAGTATTGCATATTTTCAACAATGTGATTTCTTGTGGAAATTGTTTTGAGATAACAGAGCCACCTACGTGATTTTATGAAAGTGTGACGTGTTAGAGCTCAGCTCGCACGAGTTTTGATTTGTATGATGCATGCATTAGTGCTGGAGCAAGGGCTCACACTAGAGTTTTATATGCATAGGTGCTGGAGTCTAACTCACACCAGATTTTCATATGATTTTCGTGACAGGGTGCTGGAGTCTAACTCGCACCAGATTTTCACTTGATTTTTATGACACAGTTCTGGAGCCTAGCTCGCACTAGTTTTACATGATTTTGACAGAGTGTTGGAGCTTAGCTCGCACTAGATATTATAAGATTTTATGAAATGCGTATTAGAGCTTTGCTCGCACGAAATTTTCCTTGATTTTATGAGAGTGCTGGAGCATCACTTGCACTGATTTTATGAGACATGCGATGAGCCGTGCTTAGAGCGTCGGGTAGACTGTGTGTCACGCTGATTAAATATGCTCGCACGTGCGTTTTGAGATAGGCACAATTGTGGATATGAGATATAGGTCCACGGAGTACGTTGTACCGTAAAAGTAGCATGGAGTACGTTGTACCGTGCTGGGATTGATTATGTGGCATCTTCGGATGCGAGAGGCATCTTCGGGTGCGAGTGGCATCTTCGGATGCGAGATATCGGGCAGGACCGATGGGATGGACTGACCCACCTCCCGGGGCGGTTCGCGATAGTGGTGATACCCCGCACACAGGATCCATGTAGCAGTGGGATCACGAGGATATGGCCATAGTCCTTATTATTTTCTTGGAATATATATATTACCTAGTCTCGCATGTTATAAATTGATGTTTTAATAAACATGTTTTGTGAACTTTTGTGTGAGTCTGGATCACCCGATGGAGGGGTTGAGTCCTGATTGAGATGTGATTTTGATAAGAATGAAACTGGGTTTTAAACTGAAACTTGCATGAAGTTATTTTTCATACTATTTACACCCATGCGTGATGTAAACTGATTTTACATGACATTCATTCGTGTGGTATATGGGTATGCTCGCATGTTATGATTGCTTTGAAAAACATCTGATTTCATGATTTTGTATGAGTCAGGAACACCCGAGGGAGGTGTGGAGTCCTGGCTATGTTGTGAAATTTTAACGAGAATGAAATGATTTAAATGGATTTGCATGTTGAGTTTTCCATTCTCTTTGAAATCCATATGTGAAGTTGTTTTACATGACATCATGAATTGTAGCATCTATTTTGAAATGTGTGGAGAAATGGTGGTTTATGCATGGCACCACGTTCATGTAGGTTGTATGGTTACCTACTTGTTCATAGGATTGCCTTATTGAGCTTGATGTGCTCACCCCTTTCATTTTCTCACACAGATCATTTCTAGTAGACTTTGAGGCGACTAAGTACTACATTCCTAATATCCGCTACTACCCATCATTATGAGGTATATACACTTGTACATATTGTATCTAAATAAGAATAGCACAGTAACATGTTTGTAAGTAACTTTCGAGGATGTATAGACACTGTAAACACTTGTAAATGAATGGGAAAGAATTAGTGAAAAACTAATGTGTTTACCTTTCCTTTAATAAGGAATTAAGTTATATGGTGAATGAATGGTAGGACTGACATTGGCTCACAACCCAATTGTTAGTGGAGTGTGGTCACGATCAGAGGACAGATAAGTATGAAAGAAAAAAACAAAAAATTTACTTTGATTTTTAGGTCGTGATAGTCGACCTAGAGGAAATTCGACAAGAGAGGCGTAGATCGACGAAAAAGAAAGAGAGCGACGCCGTGAAGAGAAGAGGCCAAACCAACCTCATCCTTGCCAGCCTAGGCTTAACGCCGCCAACCCCATCCGTCGCGCGGTCGTACGATGCTGCTGAAAGCGAAAACCAGTCGAGAATCAGTCGGCGAGGCCCGAATTGGCCCAAACAGAGTTAATCCGGTTCAGTTGAAGAGAAGTGAGCTAAACCGGTCTGAACCGGTTAAGCAAAAAAAAAAACAAAGAAAAATGGAGAAAATTTTGTGATGCCTTGGTTTAAGGATAAATTAGTAACAGTCGAATTTAACCGTTTTATTTTTTTGAAAATTTATTTGAATTTATATTTGACCGAAACTGACCTGATTTAACTATATAAACGTGTAGCACGACAATAGGAGACGAACATGAGTTCAATCAAGCCTCGATTTACATGCCATCATGGAATCTTGGGTAAGTGAACCTCACTTGATACAACTGGTATTGGCATACGAGATAAGTTCAATTGCATAAGCTGCGAATTGACCCCGTACCAATTGCTTTATGTTTTGAACCGAACATTTGATTATCGTAAATATTTTGTTTGAGCTTTCGAATAAGTATGTGAACCTTTTAATTGATTTGAAATATGAAACGTATTAAATCAACTGAATTGAGGATATAAATTGTTCTCTACTTTGTAGGTTGGGTAATGAGTAATTATTACCTAGTCTTATTGTAGAAAATTCATATACTTTTATATGTTTCGAACTAAGACCCTTCTGTTATCGAAAACGTGATTTCGATTTGTTTTGACATGTTTCAAACCTTACGATGATTTTTACACATTAAAATCATTGCATGACATTATGTGAGAGATTTAAAAGTTTGCATAGATTTTTATGTACATGCATGTATTGCTTTATAATCTCATTTCGAATTTGTTTTAAACTAATTAGAGCATATAGTTTAGTCAGCTTATGCTTGGTATTTTCAGATTTAAGCATGAATCGCTTTTCGTCTCGATTGTGATATGACTTTTGGAAACGTGATTTTCAAATGTTTTATTTTTTATGGGCGTTCTAGCTATGTTATTCCCGATAGAGCATATGGAGACAGCCTTGAGTTTATGACTCTTATACGGGTAGTTTGGCTTATCCGACATTGTCGTGACAGATTCCAGTTCTGGCTAATCACTAGCACAAGAGACTTTCAGATCTATGACCATAGGTTACACCCTAGTTTTTGGGGTAGTTTCGGTTCACTGATAGCCATAGTGAGAAAGCCTTTATCGGGATATACCTGTTGACTTCACCTATATTCGTATGATCCAATCATCGAACTTTATGAATGATATATTGAATTACATGGTTTCGAAATTGTTTTCTGATATATGTGTAAGGCCTGTACTTTTACATGTATTCCTTATGATTCCATGTTGTACACACAAGTTACATAATACGTGAATCATAAGAAATAAACCTTTTTATGCTTTAAGTGTGATTAGAATGCGAAATGATCAGTGAAGCATCTAAATGCAATCTTTCCTTTGAAATTTTGAAAATATTAGCAGCTGGAATCCTGCAGATGAATGCCAGATCGATTTCCCTTCACGAGAGGATCAATCTTGTAATTCTAGAATGAAATCACAAAGGTTCTATAGGCAAATAGATTGATCTCAAGGTGATTCTGCATAGAAAGGATCGATCCCATCCCAAAACAGATCGACCTCGAGGTGATTCTGCATAGAGAGGATCAATCCCTACCCCAAAACAGATCGATTTCCAATGGTTTCTAGCTAAAAAGGTTTGATCCCTTCCCAAGAGCACATCGATCCCACAGCTTACTGAATATTTGTCTAGTTCAACCAAAGGAAGATCGATCTCTCACCTTAGGAGATCGATCTCACAATGCCTATTTCTATTTAAGTACCCGACAGACGAGTCTTCTTCCCCAGATTAACAAATATCTCTCCATTTTAGCAAAGTGAGCAAGTTTTCTCACTCTAAAATATCATCACCTTCCAAACAAATTTAAGAAAGGTTACTTTTAGCAAAGTTGTTCCTTGTGAGGAGGAGAACAACATAGTCAAAAACTAGTAGTTGAAGTTCTGGATTGATGTTGGAATAGATGATGATTTAAAGTAGGCATAAAAAGTGTATGATGAAATGACTTAGTGAAGGAAAGTGATGAACTTAAGGCAAGCACACCAAGTGTTTGTCGAAATAACCATGAGAGCTAGGCAACCGTGGTGTCGACCATGGCTAGGCATGGCGCACCATGTGTGACCGAATGGTCAAGTGGACTAAGCGTTGAGTATTCGGCTCAATAAGGCATTATGGGCCTAAGGTCGACCCAATACGAATCAGTAGACTTGATGAACCCAATAGATTCTCGAAAAATGAATAGTATAATCGAAATGGACTTAAGAGAAAGTAAGGCCCAATAAGAGCAAATGGGTCCAATAAGTTATATTGGGAGTGAATCGGACTGCGCGATTACTACAACAAATTTAGCAATTTGTGATGCATGAACTAATGTCACAAAATATTAATTTTTCGTCACCAATATATTTCTATGACAAAAATTATATTGTCACGACATTTGTCACCTTTGCCTCGTCTCTAAGGGTCAAATGTGACAATATTATTATTTCGTCACCTATTCACGAATCTAACATGACGATAGTAAACAACGTCACATTATGATTACTTTTTTGTGACAGCCGAGTAAGTTATAAATTAATACAAATATTCGTCACTAAATACCGATAACGTCACAGAATATGTGATAAAATTATAAATATTAGTGACGTCACACTTTAGGTGACATATATTATTGTCACCTATGATAGTAAGGTAACGTCAAAACATCTCTCAAATGTTACTAAAGATAGTGATAATTTTAATTTTACGTGACGAAATGTTAAATCGTCAAACTATAAGTGACATATTTTGGTCACATATACTAGTAAAAAACTTCTTAAATGTCACTAAAAAATTAAAATTTATTTTAAAGTGACGAAACATCAATTTGTTACAATATAACTAACGTCATAAAAACTTTTAAATGTCACTAAAGATGGTTAAAATTTTAATTTTAGGTAACGAAATATAAATTGTCACACTATAGGTGACATAAGTTATTGTTACCTATGATAATAATACGTCATAAAATATTTAATGTTGTAATAATATTGATAAATTTCTTTAAATTTAAATAATGCTTATATTTTTATTAAATAATCAAATATAAATAATATTGCTCATGCAAAATTCAGTTTAACTAGTATTGTAAAGTAAATAATTGATCTAAGATTTGCAATGAATCTCAAAAGGTAATACCTTAAATAAAGTAAGTAATCATAATCCAATAATACTATTGTTCCAAATGTAATAAAACTAATATAATCCACATTGTCTAAATCCAAAAGCTCAAATAAAGTACGATGATCACATTTAAATTTTTGAAACAAAATATACCATATATAGGAAATCATTGGTACAAGTTCATCTAATAGCTCTCAATCCAAATCTTGTGTAGATGGTGTTTGTGTTGATGGTGAGTTTGAGTCACTTGAAGCTGCAATAAACAATTATTAACAAATGATAAATACAATATATTAAATAATAAATAAAATTTAAAACTATTATTTATGAAAGACAATAAGAAATTAATAGCAAAAAATGATGAAAAAACAACCTATCAAAGGATTATAAAATGAGAAATTAATTTATGCGCACAGGATACATTCTCATGTGTGAAGACAAGTTACACAAAAATACATACTAAGTCATCTAGCAATCTCAAGTCAGAAACAGAAACCTTGAAAGATAGGTGTATAAGTAAACTTATGCTCATTTTTGCCAAGAAACACAATAAAAAGGGACTACAATATGAGATAAAGACACAAATACTAACAGATGCAACATTTGCTTATCATCGATGGTGTCAATGGCTTCTACAGTCAGCATTACAAGTGATAAGAGACAAATGGACAAGATCTAATATCTTCTATAAACATTTACAAGTGATAAGAGATTAGCTTATATCAATACAGTCAGCATCACAAATATCTTATACAGTCATTCTCAGTACAACTGTCACGCCCCGGAAGTACGAAAAATTGGGCTAATTTAAAACTTTTTACTCATTAATTCTCAATTTCAGAGTGCATTCCTGTGCAGTGTCATACATTATCATATTTATCGTGCCTCAGGATCTCATCACTAGAAATTATATATCATATCAAATACATTAATCCATCTCAAGTTAATTAATCCTAATACATCCCATACAATGTTATACATCAAGTGTCTGCAATTACAGTAATTGTCTGGGTACATGAAAAGATAAAAGATACCTCAAAATACAATATATGGCCTGGAGCTCAAGTCCTCCACTAGCCACTACTCCGTACGTCGCAGGAAAACCCTTTTCACTTGAAGAAATCTGGGGGGAAAGAAAACAGGGTGAGCAACCCTTTTCGCTCAGTAAAGGGGGTAAGGGACTCATTTCATAAACCAAAATGCACATCACAAAATATTTATTTGTATGTGAAACTCATTAATCTCATTTGAAAACTATAGCATGAAAGTACTCAAAACGACATTCTCATGTCTCAAATCATGTGAAAACATGAAGTAAAAAGGCTCAGTCTAGAGCAATAACAAAGCATGTGAAAATAATGCGATAAACGCTTTCTCAATGAACGTGATAAAATCACTGAAATAGTAATGCACGTGGCACAGCCACTAAACACACGTGGCATAGCCACTGATTTAAATTCACACGTGGCATAGCCACTGAGTTAAATTTACACGTGGCATAGCCACTAAACACACGTGGCATAGCCACTGAGTTAAATTTACACGTGGCACAACCACTAAACACACGTGGCATAGCCACATGATAGGGTTTCACGTGGCAACGGCCACCAATTAGGATTCTCACGTGGCAACGGCCACCAATTAGGATTCTCACGTGGCAACGGCCACCAAATAGGGTTCTCACGTGGCAACGACCACCAAATAGGGTTTCTCACGTGGCAACGGCCACCAAATAGGGTTCTCACATGGCAACGGCCACCAAATGGGGTTTCTCACGTGGCAATGGCCACTAAAGGGGGTTCTCATATGGCAACGGCCACCAAGTATACGTGGCATAGCCACAGAATGAGTTATTCTCACGTTACCAGAACGGAGAAGAATCGGGCTTACATGCTACCAGAGCAATGCCCGGTGTGTACTCAGAATTACACACCTAAGTCTTAATCACATAAGACTAGTTTGCCTTCACGTAGAACTCATAGTGGTTTTTCTCACACAAAACTCATTTGAAAACCGTTTTGTACTCAACACAAAACATATTGAAACCGAGTCCCAACCGGCAAAACACGCACACATTTATCAAATCTCAATATTGCCTTAACTAGAGCCCAGTTATAAACTCATAAAAACATTGGGCTCCAATCGGTTATAAAAATCGTGTGCAATTGTATCACAACACAACACTCAACATGCTTGTTTTATAAATCACAAATCATGCTATAATAGTTCAAAATCACATACACAATTGGTTTAGTTTCCCTTACCTCTTTGCACCTCGTATAGTGCAATCGTTTCCCCCTTGACACGGACTAGTCCCGCATTCCACTCTGGAACTCCCGAGCTGTCCAAACGATGTTAAAACATCAATACTCAATTATCTCATCAACCTCAATTCTCAAAATCGAGCATAATTGCTCATAACACCTCAATCCCTTGATTCTCGTAACTCTACCCCAAACTACACTCTCATTCACAACATCTCAACATTCTACATTTCTCATGCCAATTATCTATGCTAATTCACCACATTGTCTAAATTTCTATTTATAGCTCAAATTCTCAAAATTGCTAAATATCATTATCACTCCAACCACATTGCAATTTCATCAATCCCTAATCATTTTTCAGCTATTTCAACACAATGACAACAACCATTATCATCAAAATCATCTCAGATATCAAGATCGGGGTTTAGAAATTACCCAAAGCTTGTGAGACGCACAACCCACGCCTCGATTCGATTCGTCCTTCGATTTCCAAGTATGTTGTTCTCCCTTTGATGAGGAATAACTTTCCTTCTTGCCACAACTTCTGATTTGGCCAAAAATGGGTGCTTTGGATGAGTGAAAAAGCTAGGTTTCGGTAAAAATGGGGGTTGGAAGAGAGAGAAAGTGAGATTGCAGGAGAAAAACAGGAGTTCCTTATATAGGCTGAGGGTAGGAGATCGATCTGGCTCTTGATGAGATCGATCTGCATTTGAATTTTAGGGACGATTTGGGTAATTTTATGCCTAGGAGATCGATCTGTCGAGGGGTGAGATCGATCTCTTTATGGCTTTATGAGATCGATCTGCTCCTTGAGGAGATCGATCTTCTCCCAAACAGAATCATTTGGAGATCGATCTCTTCCTCATGAGATCGATCTTCTCTCAAACAGAATCATAAGGAGATCGATCCTCTTCCAATGGAGATCGATCTGCTCCTCAAATTCCTCATTCCTTGTCATTTTTAACTCACCAGATCGATCTCTCCTTCTCCCAGATCGATTTGTCCTCATAACTTCACACTTATTTTAACACTTAACATATAAATCTCCAATTATCATTCCCCAATTCACTTAGCTCAATAAATTACACTTCAAATTCTTATTACATCATTAAAATATATCTAAAATTCTCAGATCTCACATCCTCCCCACCTTAAATAGAATTTGCTCCTCCAAATTCAACTCAACTAGTCGAATAGATGGGGGTATTTCTCCTTCATGAGACTCTCTAATTCCCACGTTGCCTCTTCCATTGAGTGATGTTTCCACAAAACTTTCACTAATGGGACGCTCTTAGTTCTCAGTACCTTCTCTCTTCTATCGAGGATCCGGACGAGTTCCTCAGTGTAGCTCATATCCTCTTGTATGTCCATCTCATCATACTCTATAACATAAGAAGGGTCCGGGTGGTACTTCCTCAACATAGACACATGAAAAACATTGTGTATTCCAGACATCTGTGGGGGTAATGCTAATCTGTAAGCTACCTCTCACACTCTCTCAAGAATCTCGAATGGTCCTACGTATCGAGGACTCAATTTCCCTTTCTTCCCAAATCGCATGATACCCTTACTCGGTGATATTTTCAGAAATACCGCATCACCAACCTCAAACTCGAGTGGCCGTCTACGCACATCCGCGTAGCTTTTCTGTCTACTTTGTGCAGCCCGTAACCTCTCACATATGAGTTTCACACTCTGTACAGCTTGGTCAACAAGCTCAGGAGCATTTATCTTTCTGTCACCGACTTCTTCCCAAGCTACAGGGGATCTACACCTCCTACCATATAGAGCAACAAAAGGTGCCATTCCAATACTCGCATGATAGCTGTTATTGTATGCAAACTCTGCTAGGGGCAGGTGATCATCCCATGATCCCTTAAAATCCATCGTACACGCCCTCAAAATATCCTCCAGGGTCTGAATAGGCCTCTCTGACTGACCATCTGTCTGAGGATGATAGGCAGTACTGAAACTCAATCGAGATCCCATGGACTCCTGAAACTGGGTCCAAAATCTAGAAGTAAATCGAGAATCTCTATCAGAAGTAATACTCACTGGAGCCCCATGTAATCTAGCTATCTCGCTGACATACAGCTCAGCTAAGGCATCCACAGTATCTGTGCTCTTGATGGCAAGAAAGTGGGCACTCTTGGTGTGAGATCTGAGAATTTCAGACATATTTTAATAATGTAATAAGAATTCGAAGTGTAATTTATTGAGCTAAGTAACTTGTGGGAATTATAATTGGAGATTTATATGTTAAGTGTGTAAAATAAGCATGAACTATGAGGACAGATCGATCTGGGAGAAGGAGAGATCGATCTGGTGAGTTATAAACGACAAGGAAGGAGAAATTTAAGGAGCAGATCGATCTCCAATGGAAAAGGATCGATCTCCTTATGAATCTGTTTGAGAGGAGATCGATCTCATGAGGAAGAGATCGATCTCCAAATGATTCTGTTTGGGGAGAAGATCGATCTCCTTAGGAGCAGATCGATCTCATAAAGCCATAAAGAGATCGATCTCACCCCTCGACAGATTGATCTCCTAGGCATAAAATTGCCCAGATCGTCCCCAAATTTCAAACGCAGATCGATCTCAGCAAGAGGCAGATCGATCTCCTACCTCCAGTCTATATAAGGAACCCGTGTTTTCTCCTGAAATTTCACTTTCCCTCTCTTTCAACCCCTATTTTTTCGAAAACCTAACTTTCTCACTCATCCAAATCCCCCATTTTCGGCCGAATCAGCTGTTGTGGCAAGAAGGAAAGTTGTTCCTCATCAAAGGGAGAACAACATACTTGGAAATCGAAGGACAAATCGGATCGAGGCGTGAGTTGTGCGTCTCACAAGCTTTGGGTAATTTCTAAACCTCGATCTTGATATTTGAGCTGATTTTGATGTTATTGGTGGTTGTCATTGTGTTGAAATAGTTGAGAAATGATTAGGGATTGATGAAATTGCAATGTAGTTGGAGTAATGTAGATATTTGGTAATTTTGAGAATTGTGCTATAAATGGAAATATAGACAATGTGGAGAATTAGCCTAGATAATTGGCATGAGGAATGTAGGACATTGAGATATTGTGAATGAGGTTGTAGTTTAGGGTTGAGTTACGAGAAATCAAGAGATTTGAGGTGTTATGAGCAATTATGCTCGATTTTGAGAATTGAGGGTTATGAGATAATTGAGTATTGATGTTTTAACATCGTTTGGACAGCTCGGGAGTTCCAGAGTGGAATGCGAGGCTAGTCCGTGATACGGGAGAAATAATTGCACTATACGAGGTGCAAAGAGGTAAGGAAAATCTAAACCATTTGTGTATGTGAATTGCAAACTGTTTTAGCATGATTTGTGGTTTATAAAACAAGCATGTTGAGTGTTTTGTGTTGAGATTAAATTGCACACGATTTTATAGCCGGTTGGAGCCCAATGTTTTTATGAGTTTATAACTGGGCTCCACGTTAAGGCAATATTGAGATTTGAGAAATGTGTGCGTGTGCTTTGCCGATTGGAACTCGATTTTATTACGTTTTGTGTTGAGTACAAAACGATTTCAAATGAGTTTTATGAGAGAAAAACCATTACGAGTTCTACGTGAAGGCAAACCAGTCTTATGTGATAAGACTTAGGTGTGTAGTTGTGAGTACACACCGGGCATTGCTCTGGTAGCATGTAAGCCCGATTTCTTCTCTGTTCTGGTAACGTGAGAATAACCTATTCTGTGGCTATGCCACGTATACTTGGTGGCTGTGCCACGTTGAGAAAACCTCTTTGGTGGCTGTGCCACGTTATACCCCATTGGTGGCTGTGCCACGTTGAGAAACCCCATTGGTGGCTGTGCCACGTTATACCCCATTGGTGGCTGTGCCACGTTGAGAAACCCCATTGGTGGCTGTGCCACGTTATACCCCATTGCTGGCTGTGCCACGTTAAGAAACCCCATTGGTGGCTGTGCCACGTTATACCCCATTGGTGGCTGCGCCACGTTGAGAAACCCTATTCTGTGGCTATGCCACGTGAGAAATTAAATCAGTGGCTTTGCCACGTGTGTTTTGTGGCTATGCCACGTGAGAAATTAAATCAGTGGCTGTGCCACGTGTGTTTTGTGGCTATGCCGCGTGAGAAATTAAATCAGTGGCTTTGCCACGTGTGTTTAGTGGCTGTGCCACGTGCATTATTTTTACTGTGATTTTATCACGTATTGGAGAAAGCGTTTAACGCGTTGTTTTCACATGCTTTGTTAATGCTCTAGAGTGAGCCTTTTACTTCATGTTTTCACATGATTTGAGATATGAGAATATTGTTTTGAGAACTTTCATGCTATGTCATGCCCCGCTTTCGGGAACCCTTCTATCCATACATTCTCTACTACGGTTGGGCTGTGAGAAGATGCAATTACTAAAAATTTATTTATTTACAGCGGAATATTTAAAACTTTAATTCACACTCCCAGGTGTGTGTGTAAATACACAAAATTAATTGTATAAATACCAAATGTTTACATATCATCCCCATAATACTGATTACAATTCCAAGATATAACTGTGCGATACGATAAATTAGATACAAAATACTCGTGTATACAATTCTTATACCTTTTACCGAATCGTGGGAGCTGTTCAACACAAAAGACTTAGAGACCACCGCTCTCTTACTTCTCAGTACCTGGAGGGGGAAAAATAGTGGGATGAGCAAACCACGGCTCAGTAAGGAAATGTATGCTAGCAGGTAGATATCGTACTACCTACATAGCCCATGCATGCATAAACCAAAACCATGTTTTCGTTATAAATGGAAATATCATACGAACAATGCATTTAAATTCATATTTCTCAAGAGCATTTTCGTGTAAATCAAATGTCAAACTTCCATTTAAAACATGTTCATAAATAGTGCCCCCATGGCACGAATGTGAAATCGGAGATTTATTGAAACACAAAATCTCTTTCACTTCTCAAATCATTCTCTTTCACAAATCTCTTTCTTTTTCTGAGATTGTCTCTGTTTCTCGATTCTCTGAGACAGGCATGGAATTTTAGGCAATCAAATATCCACGACTTATGGCCACAGTTAGTGATCCCAGGCCTCACTGATCGGGTGTGCACAGGGTATCACTTCGCCTGAAGGGGGATGGGTCAGTCCTATCCTCCGGCTCATCTCAATCCACCTCATCTCCTCGTAGACTCACGGTGAAGATACGTCGTGTGTCATCTACGCGATACTCGTACTCACGTGCACCCAGCACGGTACATAGTATACCAACGGGTGACTACACTGTTCTACGTACAACCGTGGACCCAAGTCCATACTCCAACTCCGATGGACTTTTTATCCTTAAACCATGTCTCATATACCAGGCGAGCAAGCAGCGTGACACACAGTCAACGCAAAGCTCCAGCGCGGTACGATCTATCGTTAAGGCCCAGCCCGTTCAATTGGCCGTCGGCTGGTATCCCCTTTGGTCTCAGACCCCCAGGTTTACCTTAACTCAACAAAACAGGTACGAGCATAGTTCTCGCACTTTCTCAAAACCCCCGTGCGAGTTAAAACTCCAACACGGTACATCAAGGCATTAAAACAGGTGTAAGCTAGCGCTTCAACACCAAATCACATCTCAAAACTGATAGAAGGCTATTTTCTCTTTTTAAAAATTCAAAACATGTTTATTCATACAGCATGCTTCTTCATGCTAAAACATGTAAAATTAGCCAACCTATCATCAACATTTCTCAATCATCAATCACAATATAAAATTGAGAATTTCATTGAAAACATGCATATCATGCTATTTCCTTACCCTATCCCATTTCTCAATACATATATATACATCATAGTACTTTTCATATTTCCACATCATTTCATAAACTTATAATATCGTACTAGTCCTAGCAATATATCTACGAAATTGCTGTAATTACGTACGAACATCTCTATAGCTAACACACAGTCCCTTACCTCGTTCTACTTGTGTGCAACTATCCGCCTTTACGCTTCTTGCGTTCTCATCTCGACTTGCTCCGGCGTATCATCCGAAACTGAAATTCATCCATCAACATTAGAGTTAATGTTTCTAACTCTTATTCAACTAAGCATTTATCTGATGCCTTAATTATACATTTTTACCCTTTGTGGTAAATCTCCCAATTTGTCCTAATATCAACATTTCCAAACCATTTCCACAACATACTCATCCACTCAAGATATCCCATTCATCAAAAATACTCCCACATTCCACTTTCTCACACTTGACTATTTCTAAGCTATATGCATTTCATACCATCCTAGGTAGTTCTATCCACTATATGCACACCCAATATCTTTATAAGCATTAACTAAACCAATGTACTTGGATTTGTGCATTAGAACTTACCTCATTGGATTTCCTCTTGCTCCAATTAGGATTGCCCTCTATTTCTTCAATCCTTCAAATGGGAAAATGCCTCTAGACTATGTTGTTCTTCTCCTTGATGTGAACAACTTTGTCTCTAATAGCCTCTCCTTAAATCTCACTGAAAATGGCTGGATTTAGGAGTGAGAAACTAGATTTCTTTGAGTTGAAGTGAAATGGAAATGTTTGTCCCGAAATTCTGATGATCCAACTGCTCCCATTTATAGCTTTGACTTGATGAGATCGATCTTCCTTGGGTGGAGATCGATCTGTTCCTCAAAAATTCCTCTTTTCTGAGACGTTTTAAAGGTAGGAGATCGATCTGTCGAGACTGGAGATCGATCTGCTGTCAAACAGAAGCTTAAGGAGATCGATCTGGTCTTAGGGGAGATCGATCTGCTTCCAACCCGAGAGCTAAGGAGATCGATCTGCTTCCTTTGGAGATCGATCTGTTCCCTTCAATTTCTCACATAAGAGCATTCTGGCTCTCCCAAATCGATCTCTCATCTTATGAGATCGATCTGGCCTTCACAAATTCCAGATTTCCTGCAGTTTTTTTCTGCAACAACTCTTACCAAACACCCTTAATTTAGTACCATGATCATTTCCTCATTCATTCATCTTTGAGACTTGAAAATGGGATTCTTCCTTACTACATACACATTAAAATTTGTGTAGAATCTTTGTGTGACCAAATATATATAATATTACTCGAATGGAAATATACACTTATGTAAATCTTTCCTTCCATTTTACTATACTTCTCATATTCCATTTCGATCACATTCTTCCCGTTTTAAGTTCATTTCCTCCTACACACTCATAATGCAACTTGTACGTATAATCACAATTCTTACTACAAGTGCGTACATAATCTTATGAACTTACATTGTATACACTTCACATTACAATACATCATCTTACTTATGATTTTATTTACATTCCCACGTTCCTATATACATAGCTATACATGTACGGGGTCTCACATGCTATGGTTTTCAAATGAGTTTCACATACAAATAAACCTTTTGTGATGTGTATTTTGGTTTATGAAATGCGTTCCTTACCCCCTTTACTGAGCGATTTAGAAGCTCACCCTGTTTTCCTTTCCCCCCAGAGTTCTTCAAGTGAAAAAGGATCTCCCTGCGACGTACGGAGTAGTTGCTAGTGGAGAATTCGAGCTCCAGGCCATATATATTGTATCTTGAGGTATATTTTATCTTTTCATGTACCCAGACTATTAATGTAATTGCAGACACTTGATGTATAACAGTATATGGGATGTATTAGGATTAATTTACTTGAAATTGAGTAAGGTGTATAATACCGTATTTATTGTATCATGATGAGATCCTGAGGCATGATAATTATGATGATGTATGGCACTGCACAGGAATGCACCTTTAATTGTGAAATAATGAGTAAAAAGTTTTAAATTAGCCCTATTTTCCGCACTTTCGGGGCGTGACAGAGTTTTCTTGGTATCAGAGCTTAGGGTGTCTAGTACTATCAGTGTCGGTTAAGTGAAATAGAATACATCCCAAGTGTCTGTAATAGTCTGGTCATGAACTGAAATTGAGGATTGAGATTTCAATCGATTGTGATATGTACGCGCAGGAGACGAGTTGAGATAGAGAATGAGTAAACGACGAGGTCGTTCGAGGAGGCAGGCAGAGTCCCCTCCGCCACCTGTCCCACAACCAGAGAGTCCTAACTCTCGATTTAATCGGATTGAGACCGATGTGAGGCAAGGTTTTGAGCAGATGGCAGCGTTATTCGTGCAACACTTTGGAGTTAATGCCTCGGATACTACCCCTACGCCACCACAAGGACCTCCCATACCCCCAGTGCCTCCCGTCACTCAGCCTGAGGATAGAAGCATGGTCCGACTAAGGGATTTTCTGAAGATGAATCCACCCGCATTTAAGGGAAAGAAGGATCCTACGGAGGCTGAGGAGTGGTTGACGGAATTAAGAATTATATTTGATATCCTGGGGTGCACCGATGCTGAGAGGGTCAGTATGAGTGCCTATATGCTGAAGGGGAGAGCTCGAGATTGGTGGGGTACTACCCAGGGTATTTTGATGTCCCACCATGGTGTGATTGGTTGGGAAGAGTTTCAGACAGCTTTTAGGACCCAATATGTACCACGGGCCGCTCAGAGAAAGAAACAGGCCGAGTTTTTGAGTTTGGTACAGGGTGACATGTCTGTGGATGACTATGAGAGCCAATTCACAGCGCTATTGAGATATGACCCAGAGACCTTCAAGAGTGAAGAGCTCCGCACAGAGAAGTTTGTGTATGGATTGAAGCCCGTCATCAGAGATAGATTGATAGGGCTATGCATTACTGAGTTTGGAGATGCTCTGAGACGAGCACAAGAGATTGAAAGAGGGATTGAGATGGTACAATCCCAGAATGAGCTCCGAGCGGTGAATAGAGATAAGGGCAAGAGGCCAGCACTTTTCCAAACAGAGGCTCGGAGAGGTTCCTTCAGAAGAGGAAGGATTGAGGTACAGAAGGACAGATTAGAGAGACCCAGAGCCTATCCTATTATCAAGGAGGCCCCTCGATATGTCAGGCCGGAGATAAGGGTTTGTAGGGACTGTGGCCGATCGCATGAGGGAAGTTGTACTGGGTCGATCCACGGATGTTTTAGATGTGGTGACATGGGTCACAGAGTGAAGGACTGTCCCCAACCTCAGATACCACATACTCCGGAGCCCACTAGACAACAGCCTCAGAGAGTGGATCCTCGGAGACGGGCCACTGCGGCAGAGAAAGGGAAGAAACCTGTGGCACAGGGACGTGTGTTTGCCCTGGATAAGGAGACCGCAGACACTTCGGCAGAAACTATAAGAGGTACACTCTCTGTCTGTAATTATGAGGCTCATGTGTTGATTGATTCAGGATCCACGCATTCGTTTATTTCTGAGCATTTTGCATGTAGATTAAACTTGAAGTTTGAACCTCTAGAATATATACTACATGTAAATACCCCTATGCGTGAATCCCAGAGAACTGAGTTAATCTGTAGAGGATGTGAAATAAAGGTGGGAGATAGAGTGATGTTAGCAGATCTAATCATGTTGAATATACATGGGTTTGATGTAATTCTGGGAATGGATTGGTTGGCGACCAATCGAGTGAGTTTAGACTGCTACACTAAGATTGTAACTTTCTCCCTACCTGAACCTTACAGTGTACGATTGAGATAGTGAGAAAATGAATATGTGGAATTCTAGTAGTAATTTGAGAATTTTAATATTATTTTGGGAGAATATTAAATATGATTATTCATGTGAAGGTTATGAGACACTCATCTCAGACGATGAGCGGGAATATCCGAGGATTGAGGATATACCTGTGGTGTGTGAATTTATGGATATTTTCTCAGATGAATTGCCAGGTTTACCACCAGAGAGAGAGCGGGAGTTTACCATTGATTTGGTACCAGATACTCAGCCGATCTCTAAACCTCCCTACAGAATGGCATTAGTGGAACTTGAGGAATTGAAGAGACAACTACAGGAGTTATTGGATCAATGGTTTATTAGACCCAGTGTTTCACCGTGGGGAGCGCCAGTACTATTTGTTAAGAAGAAGGATGGTAGTCTCAGATTATGTGTAGACTACCGGTTGTTGAATAAAGCCACAGTGAAGAATAAATACCCGCTACCCAGGATTGATGATCTACTGGATCAGCTAAGAGGGGCATCAGTCTTTTCTAAGATTGATTTGAGGTCGGGCTATCACCAATTGAGGATCAAGGAAGAAGATATTCCAAAGACGGCCTTCAGGACGAGGTATGGCCATTACGAATTTCTGGTGATGTCCTTTGGATTGACGAACGCCCCTGCAGCATTTATGAGATTGATGAATGAAGTGTTTAGAGACTATCTGGATAAATTTGTGATAGTCTTTATTGATGATATCCTGGTGTACTCTCGGTCGTATGAGGAGCATGCACAGCATTTATGGTTAGTACTTCAGATACTCCGAGATAAGCAATTATACGGAAAGCTTAGTAAGTGTGAGTTTTGGTTGAACCGGATAGCTTTCCTTGGTCATATAGTCTCAGAGGAAGGAGTATCAGTGGATCCGAGCAAGGTGGAGGCTGTGCTTAATTGGGAGAGACCGAGGACAGTCACCGAGGTGCGAAGCTTCCTTGGTTTGGCGGGGTATTATAGGAGATTTGTGGAAGGATTTTCAAGGATTGCCGTTCCTTTGACTAAGCTCATGCACAAAGAGACTCCATTTATATGGACTGATCAATGTGAGCTCAGTTTTCAGGAATTAAAAAGGAGATTGACAGCGGCACCTGTGTTAACTATTCCTGAGGGATCAGGAGGATTCTCGGTGTATAGTGATACATCTCACCAAGGATTGGGGTGTGTGCTTATGCAGCACGGAAGAGTGGTTGCATATGGATCGCGACAGTTGAAGGACCATGAGCGGAATTACCCCACGCATGACTTGGAGTTAGCCGCTGTGGTATTTGCTTTGAAGATCTGGCGACATTACTTATATGGGGAAAGATTCCAGATTTTCACTGATCACAAGAGTTTGAGATATCTCTTTGATCAGAAAGAGTTAAACATGAGACAAAGGAGATGGATGGAACTCTTTAAGGATTATGACTGCGAGATTCTATATCATCCGGGTAAGGCGAATGTAGTTGCTGATGCCCTGAGCAGGAAGAGTATGATATCTGCTATGATGATCAGGGAATGGGATTTGTTAGAGCAGTTCGCCGAACTTCGGATCAGAGTTAAAGAGGTAGAGACTAGATTTTTGGCTAGCTTGCGGATAGAGCCCAGGATCATGGATCAGATTAGAACTGGGCAGCGCAGTGATCAGAGATTGATAGACATGGTTAGCCAAGCTGAGCAGAGTTCGCCGTCGGATCTCACCATCAGTGAGGATGGATTGTTGAGATTCAGAGGACAAATTTGTGTACCGGACGATGATACCCTAAAGAGACAGATATTGAGAGAATCCCACTGCTCGCGATACACCATGCACCCAGGGAGTACTAAGATGTACCGAGACTTGAGAAAGGTGTATTGGTGGAGTGGTATAAAGCGAGACGTGGCAGAGTATGTGGCCAGGTGTTTAGTATGCCAGCAAGTGAAAGCTGAGCATCGGAAGCCCGGAGGACTACTACAGCCTTTACCTGTACCTACATGGAAATGGGAGCATGTCACTATAGACTTTATTATGGGTTTACCGAGGACCCGAAGAGGTCGTGATGCGATATGGGTCATTGTGGATAGATTGACCAAGAGTGCCCACTTCCTTGCCATCAAGAGCACAGATACTGTGGATGCCTTAGCTGAACTGTATGTCAGCGAGATAGCTAGATTACATGGGGCTCCAGTGAGTATTACTTCTGACAGAGATTCCCGATTTACTTCTAGATTCTGGACCCAGTTTCAAGAGTCCATGGGATCTCGATTGAGTTTCAGTACCGCCTATCATCCTCAGACAGATGGTCAGTCAGAGAGGACTATTCAGACCCTGGAGGATATGTTGAGGGCGTGTACGATGGATTTTAAGGGATCATGGGATGATCACCTGCCCCTAGCAGAGTTTGCATACAATAACAGCTATCATGCAAGTATTGGAATGGCACCTTTTGAGGCTCTATATGGTAGGAGGTGTAGATCCCCTGTAGCTTGGGAAGAAGTCGGTGACAGAAAGATAAATGCCCCCGAGCTTGTTGAGCAAGCCGTACAGAGTGTGAAACTCATATGTGAGAGGTTACGGGCTACACAAAGTAGACAGAAAAGCTACGCGGATGTGCGTAGATGGCCACTCGAGTTTGACGTTGGTGATGCAGTATTTCTGAGAGTATCACCGAGTAAGGGTATCATGCGATTTGGGAAGAAAGGGAAATTGAGTCCTCGATACATAGGACCACGAGATTCTTGAGAGAGTGGGAGAGGTAGCTTACAGATTAGCATTACCCCCACAGATGTTCGGAATACACAATGTTTTTTATGTGTCTATGTTGAGGAAGTACCACCCGGACCCTTCCCATGTCATAGAGTATGATGAGATGGACATACAAGAGGATATGAGCTATACTGAGGAACCCGTCCGGATTCTCGATAGAAAGGAGAAGGTACTGAGAACCAAGAGCATCCCATTAGTGAAAGTTTTGTGGAAACATCACTCAATGGAAGAGGCAACGTGGGAACTAGAGAGTCTCATGAAGGAGAAATACCCCCATCTATTTGACTAGTTGAGTTGAATTTGGAGGACCAAATTCTTTTTAAGGTGGGGAGGATATGAGATCTGAGAATTTCAGACATATTTTAATAATGTAATAAGAATTCGAAGTGTAATTTATTGAGCTAAGTAAATTGTGGGAATTATAATTGGAGATTTATATGTTAAGTGTGTAAAATAAGCATGAACTATGAGGACAGATCGATCTGGGAGAAGGAGAGATCGATCTGGTGAGTTATAAACGACAAGGAAGGAGAAATTTAAGGAGCAGATCGATCTCCAATGGAAGAGGATCGATCTCCTTATGAATCTGTTTGAGAGAAGATCGATCTCATGAGGAAGAGATCGATCTCCAAATGATTCTGTTTGGGGAGAAGATCGATCTCCTTAGGAGCAGATCGATCTCATAAAGCCATAAAGAGATCGATCTCACCCCTCGACAGATCGATCTCCTAGGCATAAAATTGCCCAGATCGTCCCCAAATTTCAAACGCAGATCGATCTCAGCAAGAGGCAGATCGATCTCCTACCTCCAGTCTATATAAGGAACCCGTGTTTTCTCCTGAAATTTCACTTTCCCTCTCTTCCAACCCCCATTTTTCCGAAAACCTAACTTTCTCACTCATCCAAATCTCCCATTTTCAGCCGAATCAGCTGTTGTGGCAAGAAGGAAAGTTGTTCCTCATCAAAGGGAGAACAACATACTTGGAAATCGAAGGACGAATCGGATCGAGGCTTGAGTTGTGCGTCTCACAAGCTTTGGGTAATTTTTAAACCTCGATCTTGATATTTGAGCTGATTTTGATGTTATTGGTGGTTGCCATTGTGTTGAAATAGTTGAGAAATGATTAGGGATTGATGAATTGCAATGTAGTTGGAGTGATGTAGATATTTGGTAATTTTAAGAATTGTGCTATAAATGGAAATATAGACAATGTGGAGAATTAGCCTAGATAATTGGCATGAGGAATGTAGGACATTGAGATATTGTGAATGAGGTTGTAGTTTAGGGTTGAGTTACGAGAAATCAAGAGATTTGAGGTGTTATGAGCAATTATGCTCGATTTTGAGAATTGAGGGTTATGAGATAATTGAGTATTGATGTTTTAACATCGTTTGGACAGCTCGGGAGTTCCAGAGTGGAATGCGAGGCTAGTCCGTGATACGGGGGAAACAATTGCACTATACGAGGTGCAAAGAGGTAAGGGAAATCTAAACCATTTGTGTATGTGAATTGCAAACTGTTTTAGCATGATTTGTGGTTTATAAAACAAGCATGTTGAGTGTTTTGTGTTGAGATTAAATTGCACACGATTTTATAGCCGGTTGGAGCCCAATGTTTTTATGAGTTTGTAACTGGGCTCCACGTTAAGGCAATATTGAGATTTGAGAAATGTGTGCGTGTGCTTTACCGGTTGGAACTCGATTTTATTACGTTTTGTGTTGAGTACAAAACGATTTCAAATGAGTTTTATGAGAGAAAAACCATTACGAGTTCTACGTGAAGGCAAACCAGTCTTATGTGATAAGACTTAGGTGTGTAGTTGTGAGTACACACCGGGCATTGCTCTGGTAGCATGTAAGCCCGATTTCTTCTCCGTTCTGGTAACGTGAGAATAACCTATTCTGTGGCTATGCCACGTATACTTGGTGGCTGTGCCACGTTGAGAAAACCCCATTGGTGGCTATGCCACGTTATACCCCATTGGTGGCTGTGCCACGTTGAGAAACCCCATTGGTGGCTGTGCCACGTTATACCCCATTGGTGGCTGTGCCACGTTGAGAAACCCCATTGGTGGCTGTGCCACGTTATACCCCATTGGTGGCTGTGCCACGTTGAGAAACCCCATTGGTGGCTGTGCCACGTTATACCCCATTGGTGGCTGCGCCACGTTGAGAAACCCTATTCTGTGGCTATGCCACGTGAGAAATTAAATCAGTGGCTTTACCACGTGTGTTTTGTGGCTATGCCACGTGAGAAATTAAATCAGTGGCTTTGCCACGTGTGTTTTGTGGCTATGCCACGTGAGAAATTAAATCAGTGGCTTTGCCACGTGTGTTTTGTGGCTATGCCACGTGAGAAATTAAATCAGTGGCTTTGCCACGTGTGTTTAGTGGCTGTGCCACGTGCATTATTTTTACTGTGATTTTATCACGTATTTGAGAAAGCGTTTAACGCGTTGTTTTCACATGCTTTGTTAATGCTCTAGAGTGAGCCTTTTACTTCATGTTTTCACATGATTTGAGATATGAGAATATTGTTTTGAGAACTTTCATGCTATGGTTTTCAAATGAGTTTCACATACAAATAAACCTTTTGTGATGTGTATTTTGGTTTATGAAATGCGTTCCTTACCCCCTTTACTGAGCGATTTAGAAGCTCACCCTGTTTTCCTTTCCCCCCAGAGTTCTTCAAGTGAAAAAGGATCTCCCTGCGACGTACGGAGTAGTGGCTAGTGGAGGATTCGAGCTCCAGGCCATATATATTGTATCTTGAGGTATATTTTATCTTTTCATGTACCCAGACTATTAATGTAATTGCAGACACTTGATGTATAACAGTATATGGGATGTATTAGGATTAATTTACTTGGAATTGAGTAAGGTGTATAATACCGTATTTATTGTATCATGATGAGATCCTGAGGCATGATAATTATGATGATGTATGACACTGCACAGGAATGCACCTTTAATTGTGAAATAATGAGTAAAAAGTTTTAAATTAGCCCTATTTTCCACACTTTCGGGGCATGACACTTGGTCAGTCTATCCACTATAACCCATATAGCGTCACGACCTCTTCGGGTCCTCGGTAAACCCATAATAAAGTCTATAGTGACATGCTCCCATTTCCATGTAGGTACAGGTAAGGGCTGTAGTAGTCCTCCGGGCTTCCGATGCTCAGCTTTCACTTGCTGGCATACTAAACACCTGGCCACATACGCTGCCACGTCTTGCTTCATACCACTCCACCAATACACCTTTCTCAAGTCTTGGTACATCTTAGTACTCCCTGGGTGCATGGCGTATCGCGAGCAGTGGGTTTCTCTCAGTATCTGTCTCTTCAGGGTATCATCGTCCGGTACACAAATCCGTCCTCTGAATCTCAACAATCCATCCTCACTGACTGTGAGATCCGACTGCGAAGTCTGTTAAGCTTGGCTAATCATATCTATCAATCTCTGATCACTGCGCTGCCCAGTTCTAATTTGATCCATGATCCTGGGCTCTATTCGCAAGCTAGCCACAAATCCAGTCTCTATCTCTTTAACTCTAATCTGAAGTTCGACAAACTGCTCCAGTAAATCCCATTCCCTGATCATCATAGCAGATATCATACTCTTCCTGCTCAGGGCATCAGCAACCACATTCGCCTTGCCCGGATGATATAGAATCTCGCAGTCATAATCCTTAAGGAGTTCCATCCATCTCCTTTGTCTCATGTTTAACTCTTTCTGATCAAAGAGATATCTCAAACTCTTGTGGTCAGTGAAGATCTGGAATCTTTCCCCATATAAGTAGTGTCGCTAGATCTTCAAAGCAAATACCACAACGGCTAACTCCAAATCATGCATGGGGTAATTTCGCTCATGGTCTTTCAGCTGTCGCGATCCATATGCGACCACTCTTCCGTGCTGCATAAGCACACACCCCAATCCTTGATGAGATGCATCACTATACACCAAAAATCCTCCTGATCCCTCAGGAATAGTTAACACAGGTGCCGCTGTCAACCTCCTCTTTAATTCCTGAAAACTGAGCTCACATTGATCAGTCCATATAAATGGAGTCTCCTTGGACGTGAGCTTAGTCAAAGGGGCGGCAATCCGGGAAAATCCTTCCACAAATCTTCTGTAATACCTTGCCAAACCAAGGAAGCTTCGTACCTCAGTAACAACCTCCACCTTGCTTTGGTCCACTGATACTCCTTCCTCTGAGACTATATGACCAAGGAAAGCTATCCGATCCGGCCAAAACTCACACTTACTAAGCTTTCCATATAATTGCTTATCTCGGAGTATCTGAAGTACTAACCACAGATGCTGTGCATGCTCCTCATATGACCGAGAGTATACCAGGATATCATCAATAAAGACTATCACAAATTTATCTAGATAGTCTCTGAACACTTCGTTCATCAACCTCATAAATGCTGCAGGGACGTTCGTCAATCCAAAGGACATCACCAGAAATTCATAATGGCCATACCTTGTCCTGAAGGTCGTCTTGAGAATATCTTCTTCCTTGATCCTCAATTGGTGATAGCCCAATCTCAAATCAATCTTAGAAAAGACTGAGGCCCCTCTTAGTTCATCGAGTAGATAATCAATCCTGGGCAGTGGGTATTTATTCTTCACCGTGGCTTTATTCAACAGTCGGTAGTCTACGCATAATCTGAGACTACCATCCTTCTTCTTGACAAATAAAACTGGTGCTCCCCACGGTGAAACACTGGACCTAATGAACCCTTGATCCAATAACTCCTGTAGTTGTTTCTTCAATTCCTCAAGTTCCAATAATGTCATCCTATAGGGAGGTTTAGAGATCGGCTGAGTATCTAGTACCAAATCAATGGTAAACTCTAGCTCTCTCTCTGGTGGTAAACCTGGCAATTCATCTGGGAAAACATCCAGAAATTCACAAACCACAGGTATATCCTCAATCCTCGGATGTTCCCGCTCATCGTCTGAGATGAGTGTCTTATAACCTTCACATGAACAATCATATTTAATATTCTCCAAAATAATATTAAAATTCTCAAATTACTTACTAGAATTCCACATATTCATTTCCTCAATATCTCAATCGTATACTGTAAGGTTCAGGTAGGGAGAAAGTTACAATCTTAGTGTAGCAATCTAAGCTCACTCGATTGGTTGCCAGCCAATCCATCCCCAAAATTACACCAAATCCATGTATATTCAACATGATTAGATCTGCTAACATCCCTCTATCTCCCACCTTTAACTCACATCCTCTACAGATTAACTCAGTTCTCTGGGATTCACGCATAGGGGTATTTACATGTAGTATATATTCTAGAGGTTCAAACTTCAAGTTTAATCTACATGCAAAATGCTCAGAAATAAACGAATGCGTGGATCCTGAATCAATCAACACATGAGCCTTATGATTACAGACAGAGAGTGTACCTCTTATAGTTTCTGCAGAAGTGTCAGCAGTCTCCTTATTTAAGGCAAACACACGTCCCTGTGTAACAGGTCTCTTTCCTTTCTCTGCAGTAGTGGCCCGTCTCGAGGGATTCACTCTCTGAGGCTGTTGTCTAATGGGCTCCAAGACATGTGGTTTCTGAGGTTGAGGGAAATCCTTCACCATGTGACCCATGTCTCCACATCTAAAACATCCATGGATCGACCCAGTGCAACTTCCCTCATGCATTCGGCCACAATTTTTGTAAAACCTTGTCTCTGGCCTGACATCTCGAGGGGTCTCTCTAATGTTAGGGTAACCTCTGGGTCTCTCTAATGTGCCCTTCTGTACCTCAATCCTTCCTCTTCTGAAGGAACCTCTCCGAGCCTCTGTTTGGAAAATTGCTGACAACTTGCCCTTATCTCTATTCACCGCTCTGAGCTCATTCTGGGATTGTACCATTTCAATTCCTCTTTCAATCTCTTGTGCTCGTCTCAGAGCGACTCCAAACTCAGTAATACATAGCCCTATCAATCTATCTCTGATGATGGGCTTCAATCCATACACAAATTTCTCTGTGCGGAGCTCTTCATTCTTAAAGGTCTCTGGGTCATATCTCAATAGCGCGGTGAATTGGCTCTCATAGTCATCCACAGACATGTCACCCTGTACCAAACTCAAAAACTCGGCCTGTTTCTTTCTCTGGGCGGCTCGTGGTACATATTGGGTCCTAAAGGCTGTCTGAAACTCTTCCCAACCAATCACATCCTGGCGGGACATCAGAATACCCTGGGTAGTACCCCACCAATCTCGAGCTCTCCCTTTCAACATATAGATACTCATACTGACCCTCTCAGCATCGGTGCACCCCAGATAATCAAATATAATTCTCAACTCCGTCAGCCACTCCTCAGCCTCTGTAGGATCCTTCTTTCCCCTAAACGCGGATGGATTCATCTTCAGAAAATCCTTCAGTCGGACCATACTTCTATCATCAGGCTGAGTGACGGGAGGTATTGGGTCCATCTGTACTGGGGGTATGGGAGGTCCTTGTGGTGGTGTAGGAGTAGTACCCGAGGCATTAACTCCAAAGTGTTGCGCGAATAACGCTGCCATCTGCTCAAAACCTTACCTCACATCGGTCTCAATCCGATTAAATCGAGAGTTAGGACTCTCTGGTTGTGGGACAGGTGGCAGAGGGGACTCTGCCTGCCTGCTCGAACAACCTCGTTGTCCACTCATTCTCTATCTTAACTCGTCTCCTGTGCGTACATATCACAATCGATTGAAATCTCAATCCTCAATTTCAGTTCATGACCAGACTATTACAGACACTTAGGATGTATTCTATTTCACTTAACCGACACTGACAGTACTAGACACCCTAAGCTCTGATACCAAGAAAACTCTGTCACGCCCCGGAAGTGCGAAAAATAGGGCTAATTTAAAACTTTTTACTCATTAATTCTCAATTTCAGAGTGCATTCCTGTGCAGTGTCATACATTTCATATTTATCGTGCCTCAGGATCTCATCACTAGAAATTATATATCATATCAAATACATTAATCCATCTCAAGTTAATTAATCCTAATACATCTCATACAATGTTATACATCAAGTGTCTGCAATTACAGTAATTATCTGGGTACATGAAAAGATAAAAGATACCTCAAAATACAATATATGGCCTGGAGCTCAAGTCCTCCACTAGCCACTACTCCGTACGTCGCAGGAAAACCCTTTTCACTTGAAGAAATCTGAGGGGAAATAAAATAGGGTGAGCAACCCTTTTCGCTCAGTAAAGGGGGTAAGGGACTCATTTCATAAACCAAAATGCACATCACAAAATATTTATTTGTATGTGAAACTCATTAATCTCATTTGAAAACCATAGCATGAAAGTACTCAAAACGACATTCTCATGTCTCAAATCATGTGAAAACATGAAGTAAAAAGGCTCAGTCTAGAGCAATAACAAAGCATGTGAAAATAATGCGATAAACGCTTTCTCAATGAACGTGATAAAATCACTGAAATAGTAATGCACGTGGCACAGCCACTAAACACACGTGGCATAGCCACTGATTTAAATTCACACGTGGCACAGCCACTAAACACACGTGGCATAGCCACTGAGTTAAATTTACACGTGGCACAGCCACTAAACACACATGGCATAGCCACTGAGTTAAATTTACACGTGGCACAGCCACTAAACATACGTGGCATAGCCATAGGATAGGGTTTCACGTGGCAACGGCCACCAATTAGGATTCTCACGTGGCAACGGCCACCAAATAGGGTTCTCACGTGGCAACGGCCACCAAATAGGGTTTCTCATGTGGCAACGGCCACCAAATAGGGTTCTCACGTGGCAACGGCCACCAAATGGGGTTTCTCACGTGACAACGGCCACCAAAGGGGGTTCTCATGTGGCAACGGCCACCAAGTATACGTGGCATAGCCACAGAATGGGTTATTCTCATGTTACCAGAACGGAGAAGAATCGGGCTTACATGCTATCAGAGCAATGCCCGGTGTGTACTCAAAATTACACACCTAAGTCTTAATCACATAAGACTAGTTTGCCTTCACGTAGAACTCATAGTGGTTTTTCTCACATAAAACTCATTTGAAAACCGTTTTGTACTCAACACAAAACATATTGAAACCGAGTCCCAACCGGCAAAACACGCACACATTTATCAAATCTCAATATTGCCTTAACTAGAGCCCAGTTATAAACTCATAAAAACATTGGGCTCCAACCGGCTATAAAAATCGTGTGCAATTGTATCACAACACAACACTCAACATGCTTGTTTTATAAATCACAAATCATGCTATAATAGTTCAAAATCACATACACAATTGGTTTAGTTTCCCTTACCTCTTTGCACCTCGTATAGTGCAATCGTTTCCCCCTTGACACGGACTAGTCCCGCATTCCACTCTGGAACTCCCGAGTTGTCCAAACGATGTTAAAACATCAATACTCAATTATCTCATCAACCTCAATTCTCAAAATCGAGCATAATTGCTCATAACACCTCAATCCCTTGATTCTCGTAACTCTACCCCAAACTACACTCTCATTCACAACATCTCAACATTCTACATTTCTCATGCCAATTATCTATGCTAATTCACCACATTGTCTAAATTTCTATTTATAGCTCAAATTCCCAAAATTGCTAAATATCATTATCACTCCAACCACATTGCAATTTCATCAATCCCTAATCATTTTTCAGCTATTTCAACACAATGACAACAACCATTATCATCAAAATCATCTCAGATATCCAGATCGGGGTTTAGAAATTACCCAAAGCTTGTGAGACGCACAACCCACGCCTCGATTCGATTCGTCCTTCGATTTCCAAGTATGTTGTTCCCCCTTTGATGAGGAACAACTTTTCTTCTTGCCACAACTTCTGATTTGGCCAAAAATGGGTGCTTTGGATGAGTGAGAAAGCTAGGTTTCGATAAAAATGGGGGTTGGAAGAGAGAGAAAGTGAGATGCAGGAGAAAAATAGGAGTTCCTTATATAGGCTGAGGGTAGGAGATCGATCTGGCTCTTGATGAGATCGATCTGCATTTGAATTTTGGGGACGATTTGGTCAATTTTATGCCTAGGAGATCGATCTGTCGAGGGGTGAGATCGATCTCTTTATGGCTTTATGAGATCGATCTGCTCCTTGAGGAGATCGATCTTCTCCCAAACAGAATCATTTGGAGATCGATCTCTTCCTCATGAAATCGATCTTCTCTCAAACAGAATCATAAGGAGATCGATCCTCTTCCAATGGAGATCGATCTGCTCCTCAAATTCCTCATTCCTTGTCATTTTTAACTCACTAGATCGATCTCTCCTTCTCCCAGATCGATCTGTCCTCATAACTTCACACTTATTTTAACACTTAACATATAAATCTCCAATTATCATTCCCCAATTCACTTAGCTCAATAAATTACACTTCAAATTCTTATTACATCATTAAAATATATCTAAAATTCTCAGATCTCACATCCTCCCCACCTAGCAAGCTTAACGGAACAACAAAAAGCAAATGCAAGGTGTAAAACATATGTACATATAGTCAAACGGACGCATTTTTCAAAGTGTCTTTTGTTGCAAATTTTAAGGTGGACAAAAGGACCAATCATGGCAAAGGTGGTGAGACTATGAAACAAACAAGCAAATACGTTTCTCTATTCCAGAACACACTAGTAGAGAAAAGTACTAGCTACGGGCAGTGCCTAGAACCATTCTAGGTTAGGAAGTGGAAAGAGAGGATAGAGATTTGTTCAGAAAAGGCATAACACGTCTATGAAGGTTAATTCCTCATTCCTCCTACACAATTACCAATCAAAGCTTTTACACATCAAGAAACAAGATATTAGGATAATGAATCATTTCGTTTGACAGGTAGAGATTTCACATTGTGTAAATGATTATGAGTGATAGAAAGCAGTCCAGGATATACTACAGCATCTTTTAGACATGAGATTTCACATTGTGTAAATGATTATGAGTGATAGAAAGCAGTCCAGGATATACTACAGCATCTTTTAGACATATGCCTTCTAAAATTTAAAATAATGAATCACATGGAAAAAATTAACAGTCAGCCACTTCATGAAACAATATCTGGAAAAGACCATACATTTTAAAGATCAACACATGTTTACTACTATTCCATATATAAAATTTAAAAGAAAAAAAGTACATGGAGGTGTAAAAGTATATACTTGGAAATGGGGGCATAGGTACTTGAATTCCCGCAGCTATTAAAGCATTTGTCATAGCCTAAATTTAAGTTTGAAAATTTGCAAATGTGGACTTATATTGCTCAAGTTCATCTTGTGTTTTTTTAAGACTTTCTTTTAAACTTGCAGCATTTGCATTCGAAGTCTTATTTCTAGCCTTAGGACCATATCCAAGTCCTTTAATATATCCCGATCGAGTACCAAGCACTTCATCTACTATGGCATCAACAGTCTTAGGTTCCATTCCTTCTTCTGTAGGAGTTTATTGTAACTCCACCATTTTCTCCTAACAATAAAAAGAAATATTACTAGCTAAAAGAATCAAACTAAAAAGATAAAATCGTAACTTGTAATTTGAAAATTCTTACATAAGCTGCCTGAGCCTCAGGTGATAACCATCCTTTTTTCTCTAAGTAGTGAGTCGCCTTAAAGAATTCTATC
Organism: Firmiana major; assembly: GCA_033439115.1. NCBI lineage: Eukaryota > Viridiplantae > Streptophyta > Magnoliopsida > Malvales > Malvaceae > Firmiana > Firmiana major. The sequence goes on from CM065912.1 coordinate 9,922,536, forward strand.
CTATTAGGTTCTTTTTCATCATTGCGCTACATAATTATAAATACAATAATATTCTATTAATTACAAGTAATCCAATAGAAAATAGATAATCCATAATAAATTTGGAACGTAAAAATTTACCATGGCATAACGACTAGCTACAAAGGCCTTCGATCCTTGGTTATGAGTTAACTTGACATTTTTTTGAACTCTTGCATTTGTCTTACACCTCCTCTTCATTTTAAAAGATAATGAAAATATATATATATATATAAATATACTCATAGTATATAAATTTTGCCATGCATAAATATGGATAGAAATCTAACAAACAAGAAATTGACATGTGAATAAGAAATGAACCTGGTATTGAGGATCACTAAACAAATCATAAAGTTCTTCCTAGTTTTCTTGAGTCAAGTTATATTTTGGTGGGTTATTTTGGCGTGCTACTTCATCGTTTGGAAATTTTTTATAATGCAAGTGTAGCTTGTATCATTCATTCCTTGATAATTTCGACAAAATCGCCAATACAGAATGTCACGACCCAATACTTACCAAAAATCAGTATAAATTTTTCGCTTTTGAAAAATCTTTCTTACCTCCTTGTGACAGATCCCTCTGAACATATCGGGCTGTGAATCAATATCGATACACCATTTTAACCATTAAGAAATATCACACGTATACATGCATACAGATATCATTTATAATATAATAGAGTGGTCGATATGTTTTATACATCACATAATTCTCATACATTGACAATTTATCTACTTATATTTACATCCCCAAATATTCCTTCATATACACTATTGTGCTGTAAGCATACTAATACAAAATTTTATACTTGGTGTATACCTGACAGTCGATGGGAACCACAGATAATCAGCTATGTCGTCTACTCTCTACACCCGCTATCTCTAAGGTGGAAACTCTGAAAGGGGGTGAAAAATGAAAGGGTGAGCTCCACATTCTCAATAAGACAATAATATAAACGGGTAGATAGCTATACTATCTACATGCTGATAGAAAATCAAGATATGTGAGCATAAGGTAAAAACAATGATATGTCATACATATAAGTATCATCTGTTTTAAAACAGGAAATCGGCATATAAAACATGGAATGATTCTCATGTGAAAACATCTCATGCTCAATTGAATCAGTCAATTTAAAACACCCCATCTGGGTTAAAAATGTGATAAACTTAATGGATCAAATCCAATTCAACAAAATAACTTGTTATAAAACTTCATTTTAAAATCACCCTTCTCTCAGGGTTACAAGTCATGAAAGTTTCATAAAATCCCTCTGTGAAAAAATCAAATCTCAATTGAATTCATAAGAAGATCGGGGCCTGACCCCTCCCTCGGGTCTACCTTGGTCTATCCTTCCAAAGGATTTAACATGTGAGACATATAGGTGACTATATCAGTAATATCTAGGACTATGGCCATATCCTCATGATCCCTGGCTACACGGATCCTAGTGTGCGAGGTATCACACCTGAAACGGGAGGTGGGTCAGTCCTACCCGCCAGAATAGTATAATATAAGGATTGTGTTGGCTCTATCGAGAGGGGGCATGAATCGGTTTTCTAATGATAATGCTAAATTTAAACTTAATTGAATCTTATTTCAAGCAATTAAAGAATAATCAATAAAGTACAGTGCAATAAATTAAATGAGATAAGGGAAGGAAGCAGCAAACTCAGTAATTTATAGAGGTTCGACCAATCTCTTGCCTACGCCCTCTCTTCTTGACCTCCTTGTCAAGAGCTTTCTTTCACTATATCAATAGCTGATACAAACTCCTTTTTTAAGGTTAAGGAATAACCTCTCTACCCCTTTTTACAAAAACAAGTATTCACCCCTTACAAAATTGTCTCACAGAGGAACTCTCATCTTCTCTCTTGGATTAAGGAGAATACAAATAGAAGCTTTCTTTTGTGGGTAGAAAAAATAACTTCTACACAAGCTTTCTTAACACAATACAATCAATGTGATGTTTAAAGACAAAGAGAATATTAGAAAAGATCTCTTGAGAATATACAGAATTTGCAGCATAAGTCTCTTCTTTTCCAGTGTCTTCAATGCTTGATTTTATACAGCAGGATTGGTAGTTGAAGCATTTAATGCTATTTTTCTCGTTGAAGATTTTGTAGAAAGAGCCGTTGGGAACCTCCAGTAGAGTACCAGATCGATCTTCCATCATGACCAGATCGATCTCTTAGTTTAAATTCCTGCAATTACAAAGTAACATGAAGCATGGAGATCGATCTCATATTTGTAGAGATCGATCTTATAGTTTGAAAAATGTTAGTGAAGATCGATCTGTAGAACCATCAGATCGATCTTCTAATCTCTCTGTTTGAAGTAAGATCGATCTCCAGATCGATCTTGCAAGTATCCTCGTAGAAAGAAGATCGATTTCTAATCACCCTAGATCGATCTTCTAAACTCTCTGACTTTAAGAAGATCGATCTCTATCCACAGCAGATCGATCTCATAAACTCTCTGTTTGAACATAGATCGATCTACAGATCAATCTAATACCTTTAACATTTCTTAGATTTATAATATACATTATTAAATTACTGTTTTGTCATTTCAAAATATATTAACTTAACAGATTGCGAGGGCAAGGCTTGCTGCCTTGTGGCTAATGCCACTCCACTTTAACAATTCTCACGGTGTAGCGTACTCCATGTGATATACATGGTACAACGTACTCCATGAACTCAATTTCAGTCAAGGGGTGTCTGTAATAGGTCTTATCCACCTATGTCAATTATGTCTCAATATGCACGTGTGAGCATATCATCTCGCTGTGACACATAGTCTACAAGAGAAAGCTTCAGCACGGCTTCATGCATATACATGATATCTAAAAACCTCGTGCGAGCAAAGCTCCTGCACGATTTCATAGAAATCAATGAAACCTGCGTACGAGCAGCGCTCCAGTACGACTTAATATAATTATAAATTCAATTAAAATCTACGTACGAGCAATGCTCTAGTACGGATATGTAGAAAAATTTAGTGAAAACCTTGTACGAGAAAAACTCCAGTACGATAGTCATGTGAAATAAGTCTGTAAAATAGTGCGAGCAAGGCTCCAGCACGATTAAAACTCATATAAAACTGGTAGGCAACTCAATTTCATCCAAACATGTCAAATAAATATCAATCGGCACATAACCTGTGCCTTTTCATTTAAAACATGAAAATAATAGCCAACTTATCCATAAATTGCTTGAATTAAAGCAATGTGATCATAAAAATATTAAAATAATGAAATTCATGCAACTTACTACCATTTTTGAAATTTTCCTAATTGGGGGTAAAATGGTAATTTGTCACAATTTCCATATTTTTCGTAAAAATTATTATTCTGTTTTAGGGTAGCCTAATGAATTTAACGTAATGTAAATTCCCTCGAAAATACGTACATCTACCTCTAAATGCTTATAAAATTCCCTTACCTAGAATCACACGCGAGCTTATCCCGTCTCGACCGTACCAGGTCTCTTAGTCCAATTCGCTCCAAACCAAGTCTACGGAGTTGCATATAACCACATATTGGTTCAGTTCAAATATACTTATCAGTATTTCACTCTTACTGATCGAATCTAAAGCACTGGGCGCATTTTACTTTATTGGGCCCGATGGCACCTTAATGGGTCACGGCCCTTTTTCAGCCCGTTTCCACTTATTAAATCCCTTCTTCGGGTCTACTGGGCTCATTTGACTTACCAATACTCATTGGGCTTCGTTCCAAACTCATTGGATAGCCTGTATACTATTTACGATAATTACTTTTAAAAAAATTTCGAATAAAGTTCCTTTTATGCAGAATTAATCCGTAAAATCCGTAAAAGAATCTTAACTCTGCATTAAGGACTCAAATTGTCGTAATTAAAGTGTACTTACCCAATGTTATGCGGGGTACAAAAATTGGAGCTTAATCGGCTCTCGTTCGGGCTCTGTCGTATAACTGCACTATTAGATAAATCCGGGTTATTTTCCATTAATATAATATTAAATTAATTCTCAAAATTTACGCGCAGGTCAATCTCGACCCTCGACCAACTTACCCGAATCTTAAGTCATCCCCGGTAAACTTTCTTTCTTTTTTCCCCTTTCTTCCTTTCTTTCTTTTTCTTTTTCTTTTTTTCTTTTTCTTTTTCTTTTTCCTTTTCTTCCCCTGTCCAGCTACGGTGCTGTTTTGCTCCCCTCACCGTCGTCGGCGTTCCTGGCCTTTTCGCCGGCCACTACTGGTACCAAAAGAAGCGCCTCGGCATCCCAATCACGCTGGTGCCCTCCAATCGCACCCAGCTACCGTGGATTGCCGGAACCGACTCGATTTTCCTCTCGGATTTTCGTTCACTGATTTGTCGGAATCGGGCGTAGTGGGCGCGCGTCACCGGTACCGATGGGTTTGCTTGAAGCTCCTCTTCCTTCTTTGGTCCTCGCCTAGTCTCGTCAATCTTCGGTGGCTCGTCGAGGTTCTCGGGTCTTCTCAGGTTTTTGGGTTTCGGTTTTTAATTTCTCTCTCCTCGAAAAATCATACTTCCGTTTCTTTTTTTTATTTTTTATTTTTTATTTTATTATTTTAATCCATTAAAATATATAAAAAAATCCAAAAATATCTTAAAAAACCTTATTTTATTCATTTAATCAATAAATGAATTTATCGGTCTTCTTTCGTCTTTTCGGTATATTTTTTCAGTATTTTTGAGATAATTTTTCGAAATAAAAATTCTGATTTAATTCCAATAAATTCATATCTTGATCAATCGGACTCGAAATTCAATATTTTCCTCGTTATTTATCAAGATTTCTCAATTCCATATTTTAAATGGAATTTTCTTATCGAATTTATACTGGATTTTGGTCTTTTGACCGTTTTACCCTTGCACGTGTTCGGGACCAAATTGAACCGACTTTTCTTCATAAACCCACAATCTTTTCTTATTTTAAATTCTTATTTTTAGTCAACGTGATTAAATTCCTTTAACTAAATTTTTGGGTCCCTACTTTTTCGATTTACCCTTATGCGATTTTACGTACGTTATTTTATTTCATCCACATTTATCTGATCCAAATCAACCATCTTATGAATCCATTTACATATAATAATATCGTATAATCTGGAAATCATAAGAAATGTCATACAAAGATGCGGATCTCACACAGAATTTTTAACATACTCATCATCTAATTTCATCTGAAACTTTGTTTAAAAGAAAAAAAAATTAATGGTTATCATGGGTCAAAAACATAACTACAAAAATAACTACATAAAAGATTGTCAATTTTTTGCACTTACACTAAGTCTCTCAAAGGCATGAGTTTTGTATGTATCCTTCAAGTTTCTCCATTTTGTTGGGATTGGGATGAATTGTCAGGTAATGACTCCAATTTCAGAAGATAATTTAGCTGACTGAACTTCACAAATAGGTCTACCTTTATTTGCTGCTATATCTATTACCATCTTATTTTTCCGTTTGATGAATTTTTCGAGTCCAATCCCTCGAGTTGGACCTCACACCCTTTTAGGGGGATTAAAAGTTGCATCTATATATAAAAAATAAAACCTTTATAAAATGAAGGCTATAACCATGATTCATGAGATAAAAAATATGGTGGCTGATATGATGAACAAAATAAAATCATCAATCATCAAACATCATCAGCCATCAAACAAAAAAAAAGGTGGACATGGGAGCCGATCATGACCAAATTCTCATAGTAGTCAACTCTGCAATGAATGCAAGAACAAATGGAGATATCATGACCCTAACAGCTGGAGCAGCTACAGGTTATTAAGATTGCTTCTAAAATCATCTAGCTAGAAAAATATACATATTACATGTCATCTTTTCAACTTACTGTTTCCCATGCCTGCAAGAATAGCAAAAACATGATAATGGAATGAATTTTATCAGTCACCTTCATGAACATATATATATATCATTAATAGCTCAATATACTAATGGTTTCAGAGGAAAAGGTACATTTTCACAAGTCTTAATTGTCAGAAATATCAAAATTGTCTATCTTCAGTATTTGGTAACAAAATATTACATCTCGTCACTATATATTTATGTTGATGACAAGAGCTCTACATTGGAAGCAAGTTTCTTTCTACATAAACTCTAACTGGCAAGTTTCTTTCGCTCCCTATGGCCACATTCTCAGCCGATTCCTCTAAGAAATTCTTTGATTGCGCAATTTGCCTGACGAAGTTCGTAGTAGGGGATGAAATCTGGGTGCTGCCTCAGTGCAGTCACGGCTTCCAATCCCCCTGCATCGAATACGTGTCCCCGAGCTGCATATGCCTCGAAAAAGAAGCTAACGCGTAATCGGGGCCCCGACCCACATCAGGTACTCAAATCGCTCGCTCCAACACCGAAACCGCCTCATTGAACCTCCCCAGGCTACAATATATCACATCCAAAACGTGCAAGCTCATCGCCAGATCCAAGCTGGGCTCGCCTTCCACGGCGTTGGGGAATCAGATTCTAACTCCACTGGTTGCGATGGTGACGGTAGAGGCGGTATTTTCTTTTCTCCTTTATCCGATGAATCAGGTTCAAATTCTACGGATTCCAGTGGCGGTAGAGGCGAAGGCATCTGCTCTCTTTTTTCTGCTACAGCTGTCGAAACAGATTTCGTAACAGAAATAGAGACAGTTGCTACAGGAGATGGCAGAGAAAGGTCTTCTTTTTCTACAGCAGTTGGTAAATCAGACTCAGTTACTGTCGACGGTGGAGGTGGCGGGGCAGCTGCCAAAGGGGGAGCCTGGGTTGGAGTCTCATCGGCCATGTGCCTCTTTGTAGTATGAAAATGCGAAGGAAAGAAAAGAGGAGCGAGATAAAAAGGAAGTACAATGGATATTCAAAAGGACAAGGGAAATATCAGCAATGAGAAGACAAAGGGCAATGGAATCCAATTCTCTTAAAATGTATGCTCTTAAGATGCCCGGATCCAGCCAGGTTCTATTGATCATGTCCCCTTCCCAACAGTTATACCTTGTCTGGGGGCGAGGCTAGCAGGCATTCTCCCATCCGGACAAGCAATGTCCTTCTCGTTAGGTAAATCAAGATCCAGTCGATGGGCAAGAATCCATGTTCAAGTCTTATTACCGAGTGCGAGCTATGCGGGAGGAAAACAGCCAGATCGAAAACAAAGATCCAAAGACCAAGACTTGCCGATCGAAAACAAATCAGTCGGGTCATGCCGACTGAATACAATTTTTTTATTATTTTACTAAAAAATATATTTATCAATTAATAATTATTTTATTATTTTCAAATTTGTTAGAGCCAATCACATTCGCACTGTCATTAAAGTTAAGCATGTTAGCAATTTAACTTAAAATCAATTAATTATAATTGAGGAGATTTAATTTAAATTTAAAATTACAAAAAAAATTAAATTTTAACAGACATGAAGAAGTATGTATATTAATATTATTATTATAGGTTTTAATTATTATTTTGATATTTTAATTTTTGTTAGATAGTTTTATTTAGTTTTTTAATAAATAATTTAAAATTTTAATTTAAATTAAATAAATATTATTATTCAAAATTTTAATAATTAATCTAATTATATTTAATCAATTAAGGTTGCATTTGCAAGATATTTTTATTTTAGTGTTTATAATAATCATATTTATCGATATCATATGTATTATACGATATGATTCAATTCATTACAAAATCAATATATATAGCCGATTTTTAGCGTAATTAATGGGTTTGTTGATAAATTTTCAATCACGTATATTTGGTGATAAAATTTGAAGCCAAATAATTAGTGACGCTTTTACAAAAACAAAATGTTAAATAATTCTTCACATTTGAAGTGCTTATTTTATGATGAAAACAAAAATGTCACCGAAATTTAAAAAAAAAACGTCACGAAATATTAAAGTATGTATATTTGAAGATAAAACTTGGCGCCAAATCTTTAGTGACGTTTTTACGATAACGTCAGGAATAGTAATTCGTCACATAAAATGTGTTTTTTGCATGATGAAAACACAAACGTCACCAAAAATAAAAAACATCATAAAAAAATTTTCCACCAATTATATTTCATTATAAAATTTGGTGTCAAATATTTAGTGACGTTTTTACAGAAATAGGACGCTATATAATTTGTCACATATAAAGTGTTCATTTATGACAATAAATTAAATCGTCACCAAAAGCAAAAGGACGTCACAAAAAAATTTCCCTCCATTTATGTTTAGTGAAAAAATTTGGCGCCAAATATTTAGTGACACTTTTATGTGACGATTTTCTATATCGTCATAGAAAATATTAAAATAATAAAAAACAGTGACGAATTATATTATTCGTCACGTATGATATAGTTTACATGACGAAATTTAATGCGTCACATAGAAAATCGTCACAAATTGCAAGAATTGTTGTAGTGAAACCAATCTTTAACATGGTACATAAATTGTCATTTCATGCATAGTCATCGTAAAAATCATAAAGCATTAGTTTCCTTAAATCAAATAACATGCTTAACTATTTTGCAAGCTTTTCATTATTCATGGATGAGTTCTTAAAATCATCGTGTTCATAAACATTTCATAAAACATATCTGTTCATAACCAATTATCGTAAATCTCATAAAAGCACATAATCATTCATCATAATCGACATTCATAATTCAAATCGAGTAGACTAAGCTATAACTAAGTCATGCGATACGTGTCATTCTCCGTAGAGAGTCATTATACCTATGGCCATGGTAAGGGGCTGTAGACTGGATCAGGGTCGTACAGCCCTTTCATAAAATATGGGTAGTATCTATCTTACTTACTTTCACTAGCACATAGCTAGGACACGGGCACCAAAGGCACTCTCCGTATGGGAAACATAATTACGTGCTGCGCGGGCACGAGATACTACCGAAAACATCATCATAAACCACCAGTAGCAAGACACCTTCCACACAGGTTGAGTCAAGTGCTACAGGAGCCCTACGTATCGACACCCAAGTGGTGGAGCCGGAACACCACAAGAAGTAACCATGCATGAAACCTATAATCTCAAAAAAAACTTCTTTTCCTATTTTCCCATTTTTTCTATGCTTTTGAAATTGTCAAAAGTTTCTTTAAAAATATAGATATAAAAATCATAAATTGATTTAAAGCTTCTATGCGTTTCCTACCTTAGGAAAAATTCATTTTATAACATGGAAGGTACTCAGGGAATCTTTCTTAAAACTAAAACATGCTTTGTAAATAGTTCCACAAGTATGAAAGTAGTGATAAATCATTTCAAAATATAACGCTGCTTCATAAAATCTTTTATCGGTGAAACAAGAATGCATTATCGGAACTAAGTTAAATGGTACCCCTTACATCGATTTATCGGATATTCTGCGTTCGAGTAATGACGCCTCCCAATGTCTCCCCTAACTCCTCCTACGATTCTCCTACACCGAAGTTTGTATACTTAGTATCCTAGTCATACAAATTGTCTGAAATGAGTCAAAATCGTAACCTATTTGTTACTACCTCGTGTGTACGTATAATTGTACATACCTAGGTTATTACGTGTGTTTATATATTCTTATTACTATTTATTTTTTTGTATGTGCATATACTAATATACACATTTATTATATACACCTATATGAATATACACAAATATATATATATTCACATATATATATTATTATTTGTTTTCATTATTCATTATCACATATATTTATTTATTTGTCTACTTCTCATCTTTCCCATTTATTTTCCATATCTAATCTAATTTACATTATTATGCTTATAAATACAACACATATATAAACATGTACATTAAATATACATATATTTATATATATTACCTTTTCTTTTCCAATTTCCAGCTTTTTTTTCTTTTCTCCTTTTCCTTTCTCCTCTCTCGGTCAGCCCAGCCTCGGTTTGCTCTTCTTCTTCCTCGATTTTGTTTCAATTTCCAAGTTCTGCTTCAATTCAAGCCTCGGTTCCAGCCTTCCATCATCATCCTCCTTCGATCACTCTCCTCTTCAGCCCCTCGATCTGCTTCAAATTTGCTGCTCTCGGACTGTTTCAATTTTTCCAGCCCCGGTTCTACTTTGCTTCTCGTGGTCTTCTTCTTCTTCTCCCCTTCCTTGCTGTCTCACTTCCAGCTTCCTCTTCTCCCTTTCTCTTTCTTTCTTTCTTTCTTCTCCTTCTCCTCCCCCTTCTCGGCTGACCAGCTCTCTTTCCCTTCCTCTTCTTTTTCTTTCCTTCCTTTTCTCTCCCGGCCAGCCCTTCTCTTCTTTCCTTTCTTTTCTTTCTTTCTTTCTTTCTCCCTCGGTTGAACAACTTTCTTCCTCCCTTTCTTCTTTCTTTTTTTTCTCCTTCTTCCCTTTCCTTCTTTCTCCCCCAGCCCGCCAGCTCTTTTTTTTCCCTCTTTTCTTTCCTTGCTTTCTCGCCTCTGCTATGCACTCTGCATTTTTTGAAATGCAGAGTTACGGAATTGGCTTGAAAGCCAATTCCGTACATGTATTATATTAATATATATATATTATATTATTTGTTTGTTGTTTAGTGTTATTATTATTTTTTTGTTTTATTTGTTTTGTGTTTATTTCCATTTCATTTTTCATTTTATTTATCCCATGCTTTGTTTGTTTTTATTTATTAATACTTATATATTACATACTATACATTACATAATATATATTTGCTATATATATTATTATCTATCTATTTTAAATTTGTCTAGTATATATATATATATATATATATATATACGTTTTTTTAAATTATCCAATGACACCATATTCATGTCTTCCATTTCATTATTTCAAAAATGAAATATTATTGGGATCTCATCACTCCTTATAAATCCCCAATATAAGTTTTTACATCAAAATTATTTTCAATCCCTCCATATTTGCATTGTCACTTCCTGTATTTCGGGCTCTCTGTCTTTCACGGGCTTCTCGTCTCCCACACGCCTCGAGCCCTACAACGAATATTCGCACTTCCATTAAAACATATTATTTTTATTTTTATATAGTCTAACTATATAGAAGAATTTTGTGGTGTTTACAATATGTCTTTCTTACTGATCGTGTGGTTGCTCACCCCTTTCTTTAAAACCTTTTAGATTGATTCGTGGGTGAACCACTCGAAAATTGTTGATTCCTCGTGCTAAGTGCGCGGTTCTCGTGCTAAAAGTATACGCAACAATAAGTGTTAAGTTTTTGTTTCAGACTTATATGTATGCACGGACATATGTAAATTATTCTTTTTGGTATGTATTAACTGTTTCATCATAAGTAGGAATATTAAGAAAGTCAATATTACATTTTCGTGACAATACACATTTTAAAGTAGGTTATTATAAAGCTAGGTTGAATTTGGAATTTGATGAAAGGTCATGATGTTGAAATCTTTTGATTGTTAGTTGTGGATAGATAGAGTTGCTGATGTGATTGCTTGGCGTGATTGGTAATTATGGATGCGTGATTGAGATTGAGGTTATTGGTTGTCATATTGCTTTTGTTTGCAGGTTGGGTTAGGTCCAATTGCAGCCGTTATGCTGCCGAAATTTCTAGAAAAATTTTAGGACTTACATAAATTCATTTACCTAATAGTTTAAAAGTCTTAGCCTATATCGAACACGAAATTACAAGTAAAAGATCCTAAATGAATAATAATAATAAACACTAATTAGTGTTAGTTCACTTTAAAACGTTTTCTGCTTAAATGTGCGCTTGGGGATAAAAGTAGTAGTCACGGGTTATGATAGAAACCATTAGATGATCAAAGTTAAAGCTCACTTAGGATACAAATATTAATTGGTCACAAGCTATAACATGCATGGGAATAATTTTTTAAAATATGTTTATGTATAAAAGTTTAAATTATTCACCCACTTTAAATTTTTGCAAAAAGACTATGTATACGAGAGTAAGTTTTTACATAAATTATTTTATTACACAAAATGATTGTACATGCATAATAAATTGAAATTTTTTTGAAATATTTTATATTTACAGGTCTACAAAAAATTTTGCACCAGTCGAAGATGTCAACAACTGAAAACAATTTTTACTTTAGTGAAGCTTTTAGATTTCAATTCAATAATTTCACAAATATTTTTGTTTATAACTTTTTAGGGATATTCGAATGAAACTATTTGTTTTTTTATATTATTCTTCACATGTTAAATTTTTTTTTTAATATTTGAAATATTTTATTATATTTTATTATGTAAAACCTTAAAATTTTGTTGTATGACTTGATACAATAATGAAGAAGTTGATCTTGCAATGTATATTTGTTATGATTGTTGCATGTACTAGTTAGGATTATGGATGTTTGTGCAATCAATGTCTCATGATGATTGTGGATTAAGATGATTTATGTTTAGTAACTTTATACGTGTTTGAAGTATTGAGTATAAGTTATGGATTTGAATCTTATGAGATATGTGGATATGTTATTGATGATTTAGATGTGTTTGTAAATGTTTTAAGAATTTATTTTGAGTTGTCGGATGATTGGTGTAAGTTTAGGAGTGAAAAATTGAGGTTTTTGAGACTTAAAGCATCAAAATGATGAAGTTCTAGGTTAAAAGACCGATCCCCAAGCTAAGGGGATCGATCCTCTTGAAGTCAAAAGCTGAAAATTAACTGTATAGAGTCAAGGGACCGATCCCCTCATAAATAGAATAAGAAACAAACAGTAAAACACAAAGGGACCGATCCCCCTAAGCAAAGGGACCAATCCTCTCATCTCGGAATGTGAATTTAAGGCATTTTAAAGGGAAAAGATCGACCCCTTCCATAAAAGACTGATCCCCTAGTGTCTTAAAGCCTTAAAAAGTGTTTTAAAGACTCTAGAAAACAAAGGAAAAACCAGAGGAAACCAAGAGAAGAGAAAAGAAGCGAAAAGAGGAAGGAAAAGGAAAAAAAAAGGGAAAAAGAAAAGAAAAGTCAAAGAGTTCTACCTCAATCTACAACTCTACCTCCATTTCATCCAAAACCTATATTTTAGAGAGAGATTGGAATGTGAGAAAGGAGAAAGTGAAGAGGAAACAAATGGGTTTTTGGCTTCAAAGGGGAAAATAAAAGGTAAGAGGCTTTATCTTGAATTAAAGTTGATGGGTGTGGTTTATTTATGAATATTAAGTGTTTACTGAATGATTATTTATGGTTTAAAGGTTGGATAGTTGGATTAGAAGCTCAGAGAGATAAAGCTAGGTTTCTCTCTCTACAAGATATGATTTTCTAAAATTATGAGATAAATATATGTTATTATTGGTATTGTGATCTGTTGATTGGCTAAAGTAGAATTTTGAAATAAGTTATGAAATGATGATTTAGGGTTAGGACCCTTTGATGAATTTGAGGTAATGGATATGGATAAATTATATTGTTGAGTTTGATGAATGAAATGATGTTAGGATGAATCTAGGATGTTTATGGTATGAATTACGATAATGAATGATTAAGAAAGTCCATGGAAGTATATAAGTTAAGATTTTTAGGCTAAAACTTAAAGGAAATTTATAAGACATGATAAACATAGGAAATGCTTAAGTTATGGAAGTTTAAGGAAGTATAAGGTATGAAAGCTAAATGTCATATGGTTGGCTTTTGCAAGTAAGAGTTCAATTGGGGAAGTTAGGCAATATAAATGCATTGCCTAACCTAAGTTGGTGCCGAAGAAACAAAAGCTAGTACTGCAATTGTTTGGAGATAAGCAATATGTGTAGAGTCATGACGTAAATTTGCATTTTAATGATACATGCAAGTTTTTTATGCTTTTAGTATGTTATATGACATAAGAATTTATGAAAATGTATTATTTATGCTTGAGGATCAATCTCATGAGGCGGGAGATTAATTCCTCCTATATGTTTTATGCTTATGAATGACTTTTTTAGGCTTATTGACTCGTTTTGGTTTTAAGTCAATAAACGCATAATTTATTAAGCTTACGATTTTATGATTTAAGTAAAAAGATTCTATCAAATCCATCAAAAAGCTATTTTGAGAAAATTGCATAATAAAGCTATTTAAACCAAACTAATGCATTGAAATGATTTCCTTAAAATGTATTCAACCTGTTTTAAGGTGAGATCATTATATCTAAGCTTCTGATTTAATGTTTTAAGTATGAAAATCCTACAAGATGCATTAAAGAACTTCATTTTGGAAAATTGCATGATAAAAACATATTTTGGTATTTAAAATTGTATGATTTAATCTTACAAATTCAGACTAATTTCCCTTTTTAGATTCCCTATATGTTAGCGTTCTGAGTCCATATTTTCAATCGGTTTAATCAAATTTCATTCGGTTTGTCCCGAGCTCACCGAAACTCTTATTTCTCAATTAAAGCACTTAGTTTTATTTTCTTAATTCAACTGAACTAAACATTGTATCATTCTTTCTTTATAAATCAATATATCACAAGTGTATATTTATAATGATATATTTACACTGGAATAATACAAATTTCAGGTCTTACAGTTAGAGGTGTCCATGGCCCGAGCTTAAGCAATATATTAATGGACAATGCGTAAGCCTATTATTTGGGCTTGAATTTCAGCCCGGGCCCTTTTTATATTTTATTGTAAAGACCTGGGTCTGGTTCGGCTTGATTTTGTTTCTTTTTTGCATTTTCATTATTTTGATTTTTTGTTTTTTATTTTTTATTCCATTTAAAATTTAATTTAATTTATCAACCTTAACATATTAATTTTCATATTAAAAATATAATGTTTCTTAATAACCATGTTTTAAATACTTAAAATTACATTATATTTAGTAAAACATAAAAAAGTAAATATTTATTATATTCTAGTCTAGTCAAGCTTAGGTCTATATGGAGAAAGCTCGAGCTCGACTTGAAAATTTATTCGGCATAATTTTTTTTGTCAAGCCCGTTCATCGGGTCTATTTTTTTTCAAACCCACTAAAAATTTTAGCTATTTTTTAATTTTAACCCGACCTATGGATAGGTCAAAATACGTAGTATTAGGTAGCAGCTCATTGTGTCAAACAAGTCTTTAATTAATAACTTCTTGTCTTATGAAGAAAAAGAAATTGATGTTTCTAACAACTCGCATAAGTATATTCTATTTTTTTACGTAGTATCAATTAAATTCAAGAGTATAGTTTTCTCTAACCTTGTTATTAGTTCAGTGTACGTTCAATTTTACTAGACCGTTAATCATCCTATGTAACATGCAAAAAAATGCATATTTTTATCAATAATTCTTCAAAAATATCAATATTAATTTATTGTTACATCTAATTAAAAACACTTTTATTTATTTATTTATTTATAATTCCACAAAAGAAAATGCAGCAAATAAAAAAAATCATCAAATTTCCTGTCAAGGCGTAAAGTAGCACTAGTTAACATGTAGCGCACTAGAATCATTTCCAGTTAAGGTTATTGGAGAAGAGCGGCAGCTGGCAGTAGCATGAACAGCAGCCAGCACTTGAATCATTGACTCCGACAGATTCAATGTCCGACCTGAATAGGATTCAGACAAATATTACTTGACTGATTAATTAATTTACTTTAGCTTATCTATCAGCCTTTCCATATCTATATATTTACTGTTTCAACATTCACAATTTTATTACTATTGCAAAGGAAATTGGAAAGCAATTCCTCTACTAAAGTTGTACTCAAGGAACATAGACATCCACGATTGGAAACCCTTCTTTCTGATGATATGGTGCATTACTTGAGGAATTTGTTTGTCCAGCAACAATAATCTATCAGTTTTGCCACAAATATGATTAACTCCAAAAGTCACCCAATATAGCATCTATGGTTAGATTTACAATTTTATTTATAATTCAAGTTCATATCATATAAAATTTTATTCGTATTATGTAAAATATTAAAAAATTTTATCGATACAATAAATATAAAATTTTATTTTTTATTTTTATTATATTTATATATAATTTTTAACTAATTTTAATTTATATTACTTTCATACTCTCTATTTATATTATTTTTATATTAAATTATTATATCATATTTAACCTCACCAAACCATGATATGATACAAACTCCCTTCATTTTGAGAGATTGCTATTTAATTTTAGAAAGACGTCAATTCTCACGCGCAACAAATTTTGGACCAGAGTCGGTGGCTGAAGATAAAAACTATCCACATATTATTCGGAGGGAATTGAAAAAATAAATAAATAAATAAATGCATTCCAGCCTTGAGTTGTACCAAATTGTTTTGCCCATCAATTTTTGTCAAAGATGACACAACAACTAAGACAGATGAAGCCAAGTGTTCAGGAAAGCAGCATGTGCAACTTAAGTAGGGTAGGGTACTAGGCTTTGGAGGATTGTGAAAAGCCTGAGAAGTCTTCAAATTTAAAATAACATGATGAATGAAATTTATCATTTAGACACAAAGGTAAAAAAATTAAGAAAATATTAACAATGAAGTTCTTAATTTATTTTCAATTAATTAATTTTTTAAATTTTAATTTTTATTTAATCAAGCTCTATTCATAATTGAAATTATTATATTTTTATCATGTATAATAAAAAATTATGTATAAATGTAATAATTTTTGTTCATAAAATAATTAAATTAATTAAAAATTAAAATATAAAAATTTAATTAATTACAAAAAAAAATTATTAAAAACTCAATCGATAAAATATTTTTTTCAAAGACTTTTTGACCATTTAGCGTGTAATCTAGAGCATGTATAACAAATAATAAAAAGAATCTTTCGCGTCTTCTTTATTTGGGTGGACTTGGTCTTCTTCGGCTGGGCTTAAGTTGGGTTGGCATGTATTAGGCCTTGTCATTTACAAGTTATTGCCCGATCCAGTGGTATATTCTCTTAAAAATGTCCCATGAAAAATCCGACTTGCAAATTTTAGCTTTTTTTTTAGTCTCATAAAAAAAAATGAAATGATTTTTCACTATTTCAATCGAAGCAATGAGCCTTCCACTATTGGCAGGCTCGTTACTTCCATTACTCCCCCATGCCCCTTGAAAGGATTTTATTTTTCTAATTTTTTAATAAAATAGTGATGAAAATGGATAATTATTTAGGGAGAGTGAAGTAACAAATATACCTTCGAAGGAAGATTCTTTTCAAAATTGGTTCATCATTTAACAAATAAAATCTATTTGAAGCTAACATATTATAATAGGTCCCAAATGCAGAGAATAGAATGATAAGATACTTTGTCTTCTATTCGGGTGAGAAGTGTACCACAATTTGCATAGAAATAATTACTTACTTCCATTGATAACTGTGGCTGCTTAAATAAAGCAAAGCCTCGTACAAGTAAACCGAAATAAAGGGAAACTAATTGAATTGCAATCCACGTAAATAGACACGTAAAACTGATCGCCTAAAACAGATCATCTAAAACATAACACGTAAATAACGTAAACAACAAAACACTCCACAAATTAAGCATAACTAATGCACGTAAATTCGCTCGTAATCTTGCAACTGCCTTAACCCATTCTTGCTCTTCACATCCAGCTTATCCCAAGTATTTGGGATTTGGTCGCCTGTCTCTTGCTGATCGTCGTGGCCTAACAATACCTCCCCCATCAAGTGGATCATTGTGTAAGACCCGTAACTTAACATGTAACCTTTATGATTTTGGAGTGTATAGACAAGTCACAAATGATATAAATTATGAGGAATGAATGTTTTGAGGTTGTAAATGTGGATGAAATGTAAAATGGATGGTTAAGTAAATTAAATATCAATGTAACAGTGAATTGGGATGAAAAAGTGCAGCAGAACTACTTTAGGAAGGGAGCAGATCGATCTTCTTGGCAATACAGATCGATTTCCTTAAGTCTCGGGTTGCAACAGATTGATCTCATTTTAAGGCCAGATCGATCTCCTTAAGGTTCTGAGTTGCAAAGATCGATCTCATGCTTATGGGTAGATCGATCTCATTAGGCCTGAAAGGTCGGTTTCGAAGAGAAAAATGCAAGGTAGATCGATCTCATATGATTAGCAGATCGATCTCTAAGAGCCAATTCTATAAATACAAGGTTCTGCACTTCAGTTTTTCACGAGATTCACTATTTCATTCAAGAACCAAAGTTAAACCTAACCTTTCAACACTAGGAAACTTCAGTTTGCAACCAGTTTTGAGTGAGATATAGTTGAGCAAAGTTGTTCTTGATAAAGAGGAGAGCAACATACTTGGAAACAAGAGATTGGAATCAAAGGGTTGAAGAGCAAGAAGGATTTTTGCCAATTTTTGTGGAAAATGAGAAAATCTTAGCTAGGTAAGATTTAATACACCAAGTTGATATATGTTAAACTAGGTGTATTGGTGAGTAAATTGGTATATTTATGAATAGTTGGAAACAAAAGTATCATGAAAAATTAGCATGACCTAGCTATGGCATGAAAGTGAGAAAATGGTGTTGGCATGGATTTAATGGTGGAATATGCATGTATGGAAGATTTTAAGCTAATCTTATGAAATACATAAATTGGAAAGAAGAAGGAATGAATATAGATGTATAGAAAAATTATGGTATAATACCGTAATGTAAGAAAGTGATGAGTTGATGTCTTGAGTTGAGATTTGACAAATGAAAGGAGTATAATACGATATACTAATGTAAATACGTATAATAGCTTCGAAAAATCATATTGGAAGCTGATCGGACTGCGAGAGTGAGCAGCACTGAGGAAGTGAGGTCACTTGACGTGATTCGAGGTAAGACAATTTTGTGAGTAGCTAAAGGTAGCTACACGTATTTTGAATAGCATTTTGATATTATATGTTATATGAATTCCCATGATTAGGCATGATGTGTGATAGAAATCAATGAAGATAAGTGTGTTTTATCCAAAAATATGGTGAAAATACTTTAAAAGCATGTTGTGACCGAGATTCATGATTTGCATGGTAGAATGGCTAATGTTTTCATTTATATGCGAAAACAACACATTTGAGTGCTTATTTGATTTAATTGGGTGAATTTTGATTTGAATAGTCATCTATAAGGTTTTGTGTGAAAACCATAAGTGCTAGAGATTACTCGCACTATATTTTGAAATATGCATCACATAGTACTTGAGAGTATTCTCGTACTGAAATTTAAATGTGTGTTATGCATGTTAGACTACTGGAAGCATTGCTCGTACTCAGTTTTGTGATTGGTGCATTATAGAGTATTGAGAGCTATGCTTATACTCAATTTTACATGATAGAGTACTGGGAGCTTAGCTCGTACTCAGATTTCATATATTATACATTATAGAGTATTGGGAGCTTTGCTCATACTCGAGTTTTTATATGACATAGTGCTGGGAGCATTGCTGCACTAGAGTATATCATTGTGATATGGTGGTGTTGGGAGTTTACTCGCACGTACCAGTTTTGAAAAGAGCATGAAACAGTCGTGTTGGGAGCCTGTACTGACTGTGTGTCGCATCGATATATATATGCTCACACGTGCAACATTTTGAGATAAGGCCGAGGGCTATCGAAATAGAACTCATGGTATGAGGACTAAGACTCATGACCAGCATCCCGACTATGAAGTATATCCAAGGTATGAGGACTAAGACTCATGACGAGCATCCCACCTTAAGATAGGGTTCATGGAGTACTGTGTACTGTGTATGTCACATAGAGTACGATGTACCGTGAGTACTTGAATGTACTTGAATAGGACTGGTTAGCAATGGGAGCGGGATCTAGTGGGATTTGGTGTGCTCTGGGATCAGGTCCTCAGATGAGAGCTGACGATAGAGATTTGACCCACCTCCCGTTACAGCAATTGTGAGACCCCGCACATCGAGTACTGTGTAGCCTGAGATCACGAAAAATGAGTTATGATCATACACTCGGAACATATAGTCGCCTATCTCGTTTTCTTTTCATGCAATGTAAATTGAGATTTCTTGAATGAAATATCACATGGTATTATGACATGAACATGTGAATTTGTGAGTTTAATGAAGGGAAACCCGAGGATGGGTGAGGCCCCGATTTTCATGTTTTTAAACATGATGTTATGCTATATTTTGATTTAACTAAATGGCATGATAAATGTGATTTGTGTGAAATTACATGAGAAATGCAGTATTTATGCATAAAATGTTAAGATTGTTAAACCAGCATATTTTCAGTTTTATAACTGATGTTTTGTATCTATATATATTGCATAAAAGCTTTGAGAGAGTTACATGCGTTAGATACAGATAGGGTAAGAAAATGATTTCGAGGTATAAATATGGTATTTTGTAGATAATGCGGTTATCTATTTGCTTGCCTGATTCCCTTACTGAGCTGTGAGCTCACCCCCTTATTATTTCCCATTTTTCAGAGCATCCACAGTAGGTGGACATGGCTAAGGACTGATATTCTCTGATCCGCTGCATATCCATCTTACGAGAGGTATACACACTCGAAAATTCTGTACTGAATAATGTAAAAGGACAATTATGTAAGCTAATGTACGGTCGGGATGCATATATACAATTAATTGTATTTATGTATAAGAGTTATATTATAGAAAAGAATATTAAATTATATGTATGTTGTGAATGAGTGTAAATTGGTGACTAATATCAAATCACAGCTCAACTATTTGGTGTAGAGTGTTGGCAGAGGAAGATGTAAGCTTAATGTGAAAAATTTTGGGGTGTTTTTGATAGGTCACGTGTGAGAGTAAGGAGTGACACCTTGTCCTTAAGGTCCAAATTTGGAAACATTTCTCGTAACTTCTTTGTGGGTTCCCACGTTGCCTCTTCGGCTAGAATGTGTTTCCAGTGCACTAAGCCTTCTTCGACCAGCTGAGTGCCTTGTTTGATCCAACGGTAATCTAAAATAAGTTGAGGCTCCAATACGACTATCCCTTCATCAGTAAATGGTGGTAACTCGGCCTGTGGTGTTTTCGCGTTGCCTCCGTTGTCCTGGTATCGTTTGAGGAGTGACACATGAAACACTGGGTGAATGCGTGCCCCTTCTGGTAATTGTAACTTATATACGACAAGCCCGATTTTCTCTAAAATCTGGTAAGGTCCATAAAAACGGCTAGCTAGTTTCTGATGAACCCTTTTAAAGACCGTTTGCTAGCAGTACGGGTGCAATTTCAGAAGTACCCATTCGTCGACATTGAACGAAACATCTCTCCTTTTTCTATCTGCCATCTGCTTTATTTTGTTTACCGAATTTGCCAAGTTGGCCTTCAATTGTCGTAGCAATTCATCTCGGTTTATGAGTTGCTGATCAACTTCATGTACCGGTCATAGTCCCTCCGTATATATTGGAATGGAAGGCGGCAATCTTCGATACAGCGCCTGAAAAGGGGTTATCCCTGTTAAAATATGGTATGCCATATTATACCAATATTCCGCCCAAGGTAAGTAGCTGCTCCATTTACGTGGCCACTGATGAACAAAACACCGAAGATATTGTTCGACGCAGCGATTCATGACTTCATCTGGCCATTCGTCCGTGGATAATGCGAAACTGAGTTGTAGTTTGGAGCCCAACAGTTTGAAAAATTCTTTCTAGAAATTATTGATGAAGATTGAGTCCCAATCACTAATAATTGATTTAGGCATGCCGTGCAACTTGATGATGCCTTCCACGAATTTCTCTGCTACAATTCTTGCAGTAGAAGGATGACTTAAAGTAAGGAAATGTGCAGACTTACTAAGTCTATCGACAACCACCATGATAGTGTCCTGCCCTTGCGAAACCGGTAAACCTTCAATGAAATCTAAGGTGATGTCGTCCCATACTTGGCACTGGATTAGTAGCGGTTGAAGAAGCATAGTCGGAGCTAAGGTCTCTGCTTTTATTTTCTGGCATACCTCGCATCCCTTGATTTAGTGATCTATGCATCCCAGGACAATAAAATTGTTGCCTCAATTTTTTGATTATCAGCAGAACACCCGAATGACCCCCCACCTTGGTGTTATGCATTTCGTGTAGCAGTTTGGCTCTTAAGGTGACGTTGTTCGGAACAACGACCCTTCCTTTGTGCAGTAACAACCCTTAGCGCCATGTGTATGACCCTCCAGGTTGTTTGGTAGCCTCACGAACCTTTGACTGGATGTATTGGTCTTCTTCAGCAGCCTTTCTTATTTCTTCCCATACGCCAACCTACGGAAAGAAAATATGGTGAAGAATGGGACTCCCCTGTTTTCGAGAGAGAAAGTCAGCTGCGGAGTTCTCACGGCCCCGCCTGTATTGAATTTCATAATCGTATCCCAAGAGTTTCGCAACCTATTTTTGTTGCTCCGAAGTTGCCATATGTTGTTCAAGAAAATATTTTAGGCTATGTTGATCGGTTTGAATATAGAACTTTTTGCCTAGAAGGTAAGGCCGCCAAGTACGTATGGCTTCAACGATAGCCAACATCTCCTTAGCGTAGTCGACCATGATTTTTTTATCACTCCGAGGGCTCGACTCATAGATGCCACTGGTTTGCCTTGTTGAGACAAGACCGCTCCAATTTCTTCTCCGGATGCATCAGTTTCAATAGTGAAATCAACATTGAAGTTTGGAATGGCTAATATAGGGATGGTTGTCATGGCTTGTTTTAGAGCACGGAAGGAGGATTCAGCTTCTTCATGCCATCCGAATTGCCCCTTTTTTTGGAGATTGGTGAGAGGCCGAGCTATAATGCCATAGTTCTGAACGAACTTCCGGTAATAACCTGTCAAACCTAAAAACCCACGTAGTTCCAAAATGTTGTAGGCTGAGGCCAAGTTTGCATAGCAACAATTTTATTTTCATCCACCTTCGCGCCTTGATTAGTGGTGATGTGCCCCAAATACTCCAATTCTTGCAACCCAAATGCACATTTGCTAGCCTTAATAAAAAATTTATGTTGCCTCACTATTTCAAAAGTCTGTCTCACATGCATTAAATGTTGATCCCAATTTGGACTTAGACCAAAATATCATTAAAAAAAAACTAATATGAACTTTCGTAGATGATGCCGAAAGATGGAGTTCATGATAGCTTGGAATGTTGATGGTGCATTACATAAACCAAATGGCATAACCAAGTATTTGTAATGTCCATTATGTGTTCGGAAAGCAGTTTTATGGATATCACCTGGTGTCACGCCCCGAAAATGCGGAAAATATGGCAAATTTAAAACTTTTTACTTATTAATTCACAATTAAGGGTGCATTCCTGTGCAGTGTCATACATCATCATAATTATCATGCCTCAGGATCTCATCATAATATAGTGTATATTGTATCATATACATTACTCAATTCCAAGTTAATTAATCCTAATACATCCCATACAATGTTATACATCAAGTGTCTGCAATTACAGTAATTGTCTGGGTACATGAAAAGATAAAAGATACCTCAAAATATAATATATGGCCTGGAGCTCAAGTCCTCCACTAGCCACTACTCCGTACGTCGCAGGGAGATCCCTTTTTTCACTTGAAGAACTCTGGGGGGGAAAGAAAACAGGGTGAGCTTCTAAATCGCTCAGTAAAGGAGGTAAGAGACTCATTTTATAAACCAAAATGCACATCACAAAATATTTATTTGTATGTGAAACTCATTAATCTCATTTGAAAACCATAGCATGAAAGTACTCAAAACGACATTCTCATGTCTCAAATCATGTGAAAACATGAAGTAAAAAAGCTCAGTCTAGAGCAATAACAAAGCATGTGAAAATAATGCGATAAACGCTTTCTCAATTAACGTGATAAAATCACTGAAATAGTAATGCACGTGGCACAGCCACTAAACACACGTGGCATAGCCACTGATTTAAATTCACACGTGGCATAGCCACTAAACACACGTGGCATAGCCACTAAGTTAATTTCACACGTGGCATAGCCACTAAACACACGTGGCATAGCCACTGATTTAATTTCGCACGTGGCATAGCCACTGGATAGGGTTTCACGTGGCAACGGCCACTAATTAGGGGTTCTCACGTGGCAACGGCCACCAATAGGGTTTCTCACGTGGCAACGGCCACCAAATGGGGTATCACGTGGCAACGGCCACCAATGGGGTTTCTCACGTGGCAACGGCCACCAAATGGGGTTTCTCACGTGGTAACGGCCACCAAATGGGGTATCACGTGGCAACGGTCACCAATGGGGTTTCTCACGTGGCAACGGCCACCAAAGGGGGTTTCTCACGTGGCAACGGCCACCAAGTATACGTGGCATAGCCACAGAATGAGTTATTCTCACGTTACCAGAACGGAGAAGAAATCGAGTTTACATGCTACCAGAGTAATGCCCGGTGTGTACTCAAAATTACACACCTAAGTCTTATCACACAAGACTGGTTTACCTTCACGTAGAACTCATAGAGGTTTTTCTCTCATAAAACTCATTTGAAAACTGTTTTGTACTCAACACAAAACATAATAAAATCGAATTCCAACCGGCAAAGCACGCACACATTTCTCAAATCTCGATATTGCCTTAACGTAGAGCCCAATTCATTACTCACACAAATTCGACGGTTTATAAAGCAATTTCACACTCAGCTTATAAACGCATAAAATATTGGGCTCCAACCGGCTATAAAAATCGTGTGCAATTATATCTCAACACAACACTCAACATGCTTGTTTTATAACCACAAATCATGCTATAATAGTTTACAAATCACATACACAAATGGTTTAGATTTCCCTTACCTCTTTGCACCTCGTATAGTGCAATCGTTTCCCCCGTATCACTGACTAGCCTCGCATTCCACTCTGGAACTCCCGAGCTGTCCAAACGATGTTAAAACATCAATACTCAATTATCTCATCAACCTTAATTCTCAAAATCGAGCATAATTGCTCATAACACCTCAAATCTCTTGATTCTCGTAACTCTACCCCAAACTACACTCTCATTCACAACATCTCAACGTTCTACAATTCTCATGCCAATTATCTATGCTAGTTCACCATATTGTCTAAATCTCCATTTATAGCTCAAAATTTCTAAATTGCCAAATATCATTATCACTCCAACCACATTGCAATTTCATCAATACCTAATCATTTCTCAGCTATTTCAACACAATGACAACCACTATTATCATCAAAACCATCTCAAATATCAAGATCGAGGTTTAGAAATTACCCAAAGCTGGTGAGACGCACAACCTACGCCTCGATTCGATTCGTCCTTCGATTTTCAAGTATGTTGTTCTCCCTTTGATGAGGAACAACTTTCCTTCTTGCCACAACTTCTGATTTGGCCGGAAATGGGTGCTTTGGATGAGTGAGAAAGCTAGGTTTCGGTAAAGATGGGGGTTGGAAGAGAGAGAAAGTGAGATTGCAGGAGAAAAATAGGGGTTCCTTATATAGGCTGAGGGTAGGAGATCGATCTGCCTCTTGATGAGATCGATCTGCATTTGAATTTTGGGACGATTTGGGGCAATTTATGCCTAGGAGATCGATCTGTCGAGGGGTGAGATCGATCTCTTTATGGCTTTATGAGATCGATCTGCTCCTTGAGGAGATCGATCTTCTCCCAAACAGAATCATTTGGAGATCGATCTCTTCCTCATGAGATCGATCTTCTCTCAAACAGAATCATAAAGAGATCGATTCTCTTCCATTGGAGATCGATCTGCTCCTCAAATTCCTCCTTCCTCGTCATTTTTAACTCACCAGATCGATCTCTCCTTCTTCCAGATCGATCTGCTCCTTAAATTACTCCTTCCTTGTCATTTATAACTCACCAGATCGATCTCTCCTTCTCCCAGATCGATCTGCTCCTTATAGTTTCACACTTATTTTAAACATTTAACATATAAATCTCCAATTATCATTCCCTAATTCACTTAACTCAATAAATTACACTTCAAGTTCATATTACATAATTAAAATATGTCTGAAATTCTCAGATCTCACATCCTCCCCACCTTAAAAGAATTTGGTCCTCCAAATTCAACTCAACTAGTCAAAGAGATGGGGGTATTTCTCCTTCATGAGGCTCTCTAGTTTTCACGTTGCCTCTTCCCTTGAGTGATGTTTCCACAAAACTTTCACTAATGGGATGCTCTTGGTTCTCAGTACCTTCTCCTTTCTATCGAGAATCCGGACGGGTTCCTCAGTATAGCTCATATCCTCTTGAATGTCCATCTCGTCATACTCTATGACATGAGAAGGGTCCGGGTGGTACTTCCTCAACATAGACACATGAAAAACATTGTGTATTCCGGACATCTGTGGGGGTAATGCTAATCTGTAAGCTACCTCTCCCACTCTCTCAAGAATCTCGAATGGTCCTATGTATCGAGGACTCAATTTCCCTTTCTTCCCAAATCGCATGATACCCTTACTCGGTGATATTTTTAGAAATACTGCATCACCAACCTTAAACTCGAGTGGCCGTTTACGCACATCCGCGTAGCTTTTCTGTCTACTTTGTGCAGCCCGTAACCTCTCACATATGAGTTTCACACTCTGTACGGCTTGCTCAACAAGCTCGGGAGCATTTATCTTTCTGTCATCGACTTCTTCCCAAGCTACAGGGGATCTACACCTCCTACCATATAGAGCCTCAAAGGGTGCCATTCCAATACTCGCATGATAGCTGTTATTATATGCAAACTCTGCTAGGGACAGGTGATCATCCCATGATCCCTTAAAATCCATCGTACACTCCCTCAACATATCCTCCAGTGTCTGAATAGTCCTCTCTGACTGACCATCTGTCTGAAGATGATAGGCGGTACTAAAACTCAATCGAGATCCCATGGACTCCTGAAACTGGGTCCAAAATATGGAAGTAAACCGAGAATCTCTATCAGAAGTAATACTCACCGGAGCCCCATGTAATCTAGCTATCTCGCTGACATACAGCTCAGCTAAGGCATCCACAGTATCTGTGCTCTTGATGGCGAGGAAGTGGGCACTCTTGGTCAATCTATCCATAATGACCCATATCGCGTCACGACCTCTTCGGGTCCTCGGCAAACCCATAATAAAGTCCATAGTGACATGGTCCCATTTCCATGTAGGTACAGGTAAGGGCTGTAGTAGTCCTCCGGGCTTCCGATGCTCAGCTTTCACTTGCTGGCATACTAAACACCTGGTCACATACTCTACCACGTCTCGCTTCATACCACTCCACCAATACACCTTTCTCAAGTCTCGGTACATCTTAGTACTCCCTAGGTGCATGGTGTATCGCGAGTAGTGGGATTCTCTTAGTATCTGTGTCTTCAGGGTATCATCGTCCGGTACACAAATCCGTCCTCTGAATCTCAACAATCCATCCTTACTGATGGTGAGATCCGACTGCGAACTCTGCTCAGCTTGGCTAACCATATCTATCAATCTCTGATCACTGCGCTGCCCAGTTCTAATCTGATCCATGATCCTGGGCTCTATCCGCAGGCTAGCCAAAAATCCAGTCTCTACCTCTTTAACTCTGATCCGAAGTTCGACGAACTGCTCTAACAAATCCCATTCCCTGATCATCATAGCAGATATCATACTCTTCCTGCTAAGGGCATCAGCGACCACATTCGCCTTGCCCGGATGATATAGAATCTCGCAGTCATAATCCTTAAGGAGTTTCATCCATCTCCTTTGTCTCATGTTTAACTCTTTCTGATCAAAGAGATATCTCAAACTCTTATGATCAGTGAAGATCTGGAATCTTTCCCCATATAAGTAGTGTCGCCAGATCTTCAAAGCAAATACCACAGCGGCTAACTCCAAATCATGCGTGGGGTAATTCCGCTCATGGTCTTTCAGCTGTCGCGATCCATATGCAACCACTCTTCCGTGCTGCATAAGCATACACCCCAATCCTTGATGAGATGCATCACTATACACCAAAAATCCTCCTGACCCCTCAGGAATAGTTAACACAGGTACCGCTGTCAACCTCCTCTTTAATTCTTGAAAACTGAGCTCACATTGATCAGTCCATATAAATGGAGTCTCTTTGCGCGTGAGCTTAGTCAAAGGGGCGGCAATCCGGGAAAATCCTTCCACAAATCTTCTGTAATACCCTGCCAAACCAAGGAAGCTTCGTACCTCAGTAACTGTCCTCGGTCTCTCCCAATTAAGGACAGCCTCCACCTTGCTTGGGTCCACTGATACTCCTTCCTCTGAGACTATATGACCAAGGAAAGCTATCCGATCCAGCCAAAACTCACACTTACTAAGCTTTCCATATAATTGCTTATCTCGGAGTATCTGTAGTACTAACCACAAATGCTGTGCATGCTCCTCATACGACTGAGAGTATACCAGGATATCATCAATAAAGACTATCACAAATTTATCTAGATAGTCTCTGAACACTTCGTTCATCAACCTCATAAATGCTGTAAGGGCGTTCGTCAATCCAAAGGACATCACCAGAAATTCGTAATGGCCATACCTCGTCCTGAAGGCCGTCTTTGGAATATCTTCTTCCTTGATCCTTAATTGGTGATAGCCCGATCTCAAATCAATCTTAGAAAAGACTGATGCCCCTCTTAGCTGATCAAGTAGATCATCAATCCTGGGCAATGGGTATTTATTCTTCACCGTGGCTTTATTCAACAACCGATAGTCTATGCATAATCTGAGACTACCATCCTTCTTCTTGACAAATAAAACCGGTGCTCCCCACGGTGAAACGCTGGGCCTAATGAACCCTTGATCCAATAACTCCTGTAGTTGTTTCTTTAATTCCTCAAGTTCCACTAATACCATCCTGTAGGGAGGTTTAGAGATCGGCTGAGTATCTGGTACTAAATCAATGGTAAACTCCAGCTCTCTCTGGTGGTAAACCTGGCAATTCATCTGGGAAAACATCCAAAAATTCGCAAACCACAGGTATATCCTCAATCCTCGGATGTTCCCGCTCATCGTCTGAGATGAGTGCCTCATAACCTTCACATGAACAATCATATTTAATATTCTCCAAAATAATATTAAAATTCTCAAATTACTTACTAGAATTTCACATATTCATTTCCTTAGTATCTCAACCGTACACTGTAAGGTTCAGGTAAGGAGAAAGTTACAATCTTAGTGTAGCAGTCTAAACTCACTCGATTGGTTGCCAACCAATCCATTCCCAGAATTACATCAAACCCATGTATATTCAATATGATTAGATCTGCTAACATCACTCTATCTCCCACCTTTATCTCGCATCCTTTACAGATTAACTCAGTCCTCTGGAATTCACGCATAGGGGTATTTACATGTAGTATATATTCTAGAGGTTCAAACTTCAAGTTTAATCTACATGCAAAATGCTCAGAAATAAACGAATGCGTGGATTATGAATCAATCAACACATGAGCCTTATGATTATAGATAGAGAGTGTACCTCTTATAGTTTCTGCAGAAGTGTCAGCAGTCTCCTTATCTAGGGCAAACACACGTCCCTGGGTAACAGGTCTCTTTCCTTTCTCTGCAGCAGTGGCCCGTCTCGGGGGATTCACTCTCTGAGGCTGTTGTCTAGTGGGCTCCAATACATGTGGTTTCTGAGGTTGAGGGCAATCCTTCACCATGTGACCCATGTCTCCACATCTAAAACATCCATGGATCGACCCAGTACAACTTCCCTCATGCATTCGGCCACAATTTCTGCAAAACCTTGTCTCTGGCCTGACATCTCGAGGGGTCTCTCTAATGTTAGGGTACCCTCTGGGTCTCTCTAATCTGCCCTTCTGTACCTCAATCCTTCCTCTTCTGAAGGAACCTCTCCGAGCTTCTGTTTGGAAAATCGCTGGCCTCTTGCCCTTATCTCTATTCACCGCTCTGAGCTCATTCTGGGATTGTACCATTTCAATTCCTCTTTCAATCTCTTGTGCTCGTCTCAGAGCATCTCCAAACTCAGTAATACATAGCCCTATCAATCTATCTCTGATGACAGGCTTCAACCCATATACAAACTTCTCTGTGCGGAGCTCTTCACTCTTGAAGGTCTCTGGGTCATATCTCAATAGCGCTGTGAATTGGCTCTCATAGTCATCCACAGACATATCACCCTGCACCAAACTCAAAAACTCGACCTGTTTCTTTCTCTGGGCGGCTCGTGGTACATATTGGGTCCTAAAGGCTGTCTGGAACTCTTCTCAACCAATCACATCCTGGCGGGACATCAGAATACCCTGGGTAGTACCCCACCAATCTCGAGCTCTCCCTTTCAACATATAGATACTTATACTGACCCTCTCAGTATCGGTGCACCCCAGATAATCAAATATAATTCTCAACTCCGTCAGCCACTCCTCAGCCTCTGTAGGATCCTTCTTTCCCCTAAACACGGGTGGATTCATCTTCAAAAAATCCTTCAGTCAGACCATACTTCTATCATCAGGCTGAGTGACGGTAGGTATTGGGGGTATGGGGGGTCCTGGTGGTGGTGTAGGAGTAGTACCCGAGGCATTAACTCCAAAGTGTTGCGCGAATAACGCTGCCATCTGCTCAAAACCTTACCTCACATCGGTCAATCCGATTAAATCGAGAGTTAGGACTCTCTGGTTGTGGGACAGGTGGTGGAGGGGACTCTGCCTGCCTCCTCGAACGACCTCGTCGTTTACTCATTCTCTATCTCAACTCGTCTCCTGCGCGTACATATCGAAATCGATTGAAATCTCAATCCTCAATTTCAGTTCATGACTAGACTATTACAGACACTTGGGATGTATTCTATTCCACTTAACCGACACTGACAGTACTAGACACCCTAAGCTCTGATACCAAGAAAACTCTGTCACGCCCCGGAAATACGGAAAATAGGGCAAATTTAAAACTTTTTACTTATTAATTCACAATTAAGGGTGCATTCCTGTGCAGTGTCATACATCATCATAATTATCATGCCTCAGGATCTCATCATAATATAGTGTATATTGTATCATATACATTACTCAATTCCAAGTTAATTAATCCTAATACATCCTATACAATGTTATACATCAAGTGTCTGCAATTACAGTAATTGTCTGGGTATATGAAAAGATAAAAGATACCTCAAAATACAATATATGGCCTGGAGCTCAAGTCCTCCACTAGCCACTACTCCGTACGTCACAGGGAGATCCCTTTTTTCACTTGAAGAACTCTGGGGGGAAAGAAAATAGGGTGAGCTTCTAAATCGCTCAGTAAAGGGGGTAAGAGACTCATTTCATAAACCAAAATGCACATCACAAAATATTTATTTGTATGTGAAACTCATTAATCTCATTTGAAAACCATAGCATGAAAGTACTCAAAACGACAGTCTCATGTCTCAAATCATGTGAAAACATGAAGTAAAAAGGCTCAGTCTAGAGTAATAACAAAGCATGTGAAAATAATGCGATAAACGCTTTCTCAATTAATGTGATAAAATCACTGAAATAGTAATGCACGTGGCACAGCCACTAAACACACGTGGCATAGCCACTGATTTAAATTCACACGTGGCATAGCCACTAAACACACGTGGCATAGCCACTGAGTTAATTTCACACGTGGCATAGCCACTAAACACACGTGGCATAGCCACTGATTTAATTTCACACGTGGCATAGCCACTGGATAGGGTTTCACGTGGCAAAGGTCACTAATTAGGGGTTCTCACGTGGCAACGGCCACCAATAGGGTTTCTCACGTGGCAACGGCCACCAAATGGGGTATCACATGGCAATGGCCACCAATGGGGTTTCTCACGTGGCAACGGCCACCAAATGGGGTTTCTCACGTGGCAACGGCCACCAAATGGGGTATCACGTGGCAATGGCCACCAATGGGGTTTCTCACGTGGCAACGGCCACCAAAGGGGGTTTCTCACGTGGCAACGGCCACCAAGTATACATGGCATAGCCACAGAATGGGTTATTCTCACGTTACCAGAACGGAGAAGAAATCGGGCTTACATGCTACCAGAGCAATGCCCGGTGTGTACTCAAAATTACACACCTAAGTCTTATCACACAAGACTGGTTTGCCTTCACGTAGAACTCATAGAGGTTTTTCTCTCATAAAACTCATTTGAAAACTGTTTTGTACTCAACACAAAACATAATAAAATCGAGTTCCAACCGGCAAAGCACGTACACATTTCTCAAATCTCGATATTGCCTTAACGTAGAGCCCAATTCATTACTCACACAAATTCGACGGTTTATAAAGCAATTTCACACTCAGCTTATAAACGCATAAAATATTGGGCTCCAACCGGCTATAAAAATCGTGTGCAATTATATCTCAACACAACACTCAACATGCTTGTTTTATAACCACAAATCATGCTATAATAGTTTACAAATCACATACACAAATGGTTTAGATTTTCCTTACCTCTTTGCACCTCGTATAGTGCAATCGTTTCCCCCGTATCACGGACTAGCCTCGCATTCCACTCTGGAACTCCCGAGCTGTCCAAACGATGTTAAAACATCAATACTCAATTATCTCATCAACCTTAATTCTCAAAATCGAGCATAATTGCTCATAACACCTCAAATCTCTTGATTCTCGTAACTCTACCCCAAACTACACTCTCATTCACAACATCTCAACGTTCTACAATTCTCATGCCAATTATCTATGCTAATTCACCACATTGTCTAAATCTCCATTTATAGCTCAAAATTCCTAAATTGCCAAATATCATTATCACTCCAACCACATTGCAATTTCATCAATACCTAATCATTTCTCAGCTATTTCAACACAATGACAACCACCATTATCATCAAAACCATCTCATATATCAAGATCGAGGTTTAGAAATTACCCAAAGCTGGTGAGACGCACAACCCACGCCTCGATTCGATTCGTCCTTCGATTTCCAAGTATGTTGTTCTCCCTTTGATGAGGAACAACTTTCCTTCTTGCCACAACTTCTGATTTGGCCGAAAATGGGTGCTTTGGATGAGTGAGAAAGCTAGGTTTCGGTAAAGATAGGGGTTGGAAGAGAGAGAAAGTGAGATTACAGGAGAAAAATAGGGGTTCCTTATATAGGCTGAGGGTAGGAGATCGATCTATCTCTTGATGAGATCGATCTGCATTTGAATTTTGGGATGATTTGGGGCAATTTATGCCTAGGAGATCGATCTGTCGAGGGGTGAGATCGATCTCTTTATGGCTTTATGAGATCGATCTGCTCCTTGAGGAGATCGATCTTCTCCCAAACAGAATCATTTGGAGATCGATCTCTTCCTCATGAGATCGATCTTCTCTCAAACAGAATCATAAGGAGATCGATCCTCTTCCATTGGAGATCGATCTGCTCCTCAAATTCCTCCTTCCTCGTCATTTTTAACTCACCAGATCGATCTCTCCTTCTCCCAGATCGATCTGCTCCTTAAATTCCTCCTTCCTTGTCATTTATAACTCACCAGATCGATCTCTCCTTCTCCTAGATCGATCTGCTCCTTATAGTTTCACACTTATTTTAAACATTTAACATATAAATCTCTAATTATCATTCCCCAATTCACTTAACTCAATAAATTACACTTCAAGTTCATATTACATAATTAAAATATGTATGAAATTCTCAGATCTCACACTTGGTTTAACCCGCACTTGATGGTACCCCGCTCTTAGGTCCAGCTTGGTAAAATAAGAAGCGACGTAGAGCTCATCCAGCATATCATCCACGGTGGGGATCGGGAATTAGTCTTTAATGGTTGCGGCGTTGAGCGCGCGATAATCTGTGCAAAAGCGCCAATTCCAATCCTTTTTTTTTACCAGCAATACTGGCGAGGAAAAGGGGCTAACGCTGGGTCGCACCAGTCCAGATTGTAGCATATCTTGGACCTATTTCTCAATCTCGTTCTTTTGATAATGTGCATACCGGTAAGACTGTACATTAATTGGTTCGGTTCCTTCCTTAAGGTTAATGTCATGGTCGATTTCTCACCTTGGTGGTAAGGTTGAGGACTTTGTGAATAATTCTGAGAATTCTTGCAGTAGCTCCCGCATGCTTGGATGAAGCTTCCCTAGTGGTTTCGTTTGGCCGACCTGGAAACATAATGCAAACAGTGTTTTGCTTGGGCGCATTTCTTTAGATAGCTCCTTGAGTGATGCTGCTCGAATGTCTTGCCCATCAATGCCGATCAATTTCTTAGTCTGGTTTTCCTACAAGAATTCCATGGTCAACTGCTTCCAGTTGCAAACGACGGAGCCAAGCAACTCGAGCCATTGAATTCCCAACACCATGTCTAACCCTGTGAGAGGTAAAGAGTAAAGAGTTAAGGAAAAAATAGTGCCCTATAGATCTACTTGGACCTCCTCAAACCGTCCTTGGCATCCGAGATTTTCTCTATTGGCAACGCAAACTGTGGAGGTCTCCGTTAGCACCACCGGTAATCGTAGTAAGTTGGCAATACGCTCACTAATGAAATTGTGAGTTGACCCGCTATCGATCAATCTAATGACGTCGTGGGAACCGATTCTGGCAGCTATCCGCATGGTCTTGGGCGCTGTCCATCCTGTTAATGCATGCAACGTAATTGTTAGTTCGATAGGCTCCTCATAATTCTCCTGGACTGGTTGTTCTTTAGGGTCATTGTCACCTAAAAGAGTGTTGAGCAGTAAATCCTTCATTACAGTTAATACATAAATTTTGGGCTCTACTCCGCTGCATTTCCTCCCAACTGAGTCGTCGGATAGGATTAGCAAGGGTTGGTGGTGTAGCTCGGTTGGCAGGGGGAAGAACTAGGGGAGCTCGTATCGGAGGTACAGGTCTGATAAATCTCTTTTGTCTACTAAGTTGATCATCTTTCATCCGTGCTAAGCTGATGGCATCTTTTAATGTTTGAGGCTTAAACATCCGTATACCATCCGAGATATCTGACTTTAAGCCACCCATAAAAGTTCCTACAAGAGTTTTTTGCGTCCATCCTTGTACTCGATTGCCTAAACGCTCGAATTCCTACTGGTAATCCCGCAAAGAACCGACCTACTTTATCCTTGAGAGCGCTTCATTACAATCTTCGCACTTTGAAGGCCCAAAGCGAACCGAAAGTTCTCTTTCAAAATTTTCCCATGAGAGAGCTCGTCCTTCCTCTTCAAATGTCCTGCGGATCCACTGCCACCATTGGTTAGCCTCTCCTTCCAAGTGATAGGCGGCTAAAGAAACTTTTTGGGCTTCATGAGTATTCTGAAACTCAAAAAATTTGTTCACACGATTGAACCACTCCATCGGATCATCCCCTGAAAATCACAAAAATTCCAATTTTGTTATTTTGGAAGATACCACTAGTCGTCCTCCATCGGCGCCTTCTCGGTGTTGGTTGCCTTCTTGATGATGGTTGCCGGAGTTGGAGTTCTCTTTTTTTGTGAGCTTCAGATAAGCAGTTGAGTGTTTCTTCCATTTGACGAAGCCTGTTGTCCATGCTGTGTAACCCAACCTGTACTCCTCCAATTCCAGCTTCCAACTGCTCGATGCGCTCTTTATTGGTTCCCATAGGTAACCTAGCTCTTATACCAATTAATAGGTCCCAAATGCAAAGAATAAAATGATCATATACTTTGTCTTCTCTTCAGGTGAGAAGTGTACCACAATTTGCATATAAATAATTACTTGCTTCCATTAATAACTGTGGCTGCTTAAATAAAGTAAAGCCTCGTACAAGTAAACCGAATAAGGGGAAACTAACTGAACTGCAATCCACGTAAATAGACACGTAAAACCAATCGCCTAAAACAGAGCATCTAAAACAGAACACATAAAAAAAACTCCAGAAATTAAGCATAACTAATGCACGTAATCTTGCAACTGAAACTCGCACGTAATCTTGCAACTGCCTTGACCCAGTCCTGCTCTTCACGTCCAGCTTATCTCAAGTATTTGGGATTTGGTCGCCTGTCTCTTGCTGATCGTCGTGGCCTAACATATTACTAATGAACTAACACCTTACTAACCCCTTGAATAGATCTCTTAATTGTTGAGAGAGTTACCCAAAGACAATAAGGCGTACCTAATAAAATTTACAAATAAATCAAATATAAAAATATTGACTAAAATTACTGTTTCTATTATTTTATAATTGGTGAATTTTAAAAATTTATTGCGCGAACTCCTATTTGTTAGAATGAGTGAAGGTATAGGCATTATTGATGGAGAAGAAGCAATAAATTGAGGTTTTATTTGCCCTAATGCTAGAGCATTTGGAATCAAATGGGATTTTCATAAAGTTGATGATTATGAACGTTATGACGAATTTGATTGGGAAATGTAAAGATAAAAGTGACCATAATTAGACTAAAAAAAATGTTATGAATATGCAAGCCAGATTTTCATGGGATTCTTTTAAGAGAAAATACTATTAGTCGTGATGATAACTTGTAAATGATAAGACTTGACACGTGGCAACCCAACTTAAGGCCCGACAGAAGAAAAATCAGGACCACCAAACATAGAAGTCCTCTCTTTCCCAAAATAATTAATGTGATATTTGGATAAATATTTTTAAAAAAAAATTTTGAATACTAAAATTTGATGAATAAAAAATAATTATATTATATATAAAATAATTATCAAAAAATAAAATACGAGAATCATTATATTTGTAAAAATATATAAATATTATTAATAATTTAATAAAATAAAAAATATATATTATATTAGCTAAAATAATATTTTTTTAATTTTATTTTTTATTAATGGGTTATACATGTGATAAATTTTGAAGAATCACCTCTTCAAGTGGATTTTCTCTTCAAATCCTTCAAAAATTTTGAAATTTTTTCAAATTTTTACTAAACAAGAAAATTAAATTTTAAACTTTTAAATATCTAAATTAAAATATATTTCTTCCTCCAAATTCCAAATATACCCTAAATGATTCTTTTCATTTATATGTTATAGATGTTATAAATGTTTTTTTTTACATTATTTATTTTCTTTGTATAAGAAAATTAAAATACTAGACTAACCAACAGTTCCAAAATTATTGAAAGGATTAAAAGCTTGATTTTTGGGGTAAAGATTGCATGTAAATATTGCATTACTAAGCTTTGGAAAAAATATATATTTTTTATTAAAATTTATATTTGATATATTGATTGAGTAGTTAAAGAAAAGTTGTAATTTATTGTAAGATTTGTATTTAAATCCAAACAATTTTATCCTTATTTTGAGTTATTAAATTTCTCCTTATAATAAAAAAATTTATTACATAATTAAAAAGTAAAGTTAAGAAATACATCTTTAAAAATAAATATTAATAATAGTTTTTAACTTATTTTACCACCTTTGCAACTTTATTTTACGAGGAAGACGTGTTCGACCTTTGCAACTTGGTAATTTTTATCTTATGTGAGGGCATTATAAAGGTATTTAGATTTTTTTAATATTAAATAAAAATAAAAATAGATAGGAATAATTATAAAGAAAATCTTACAAATTTAACATTTAAGAGTATTTTGGATTTTTTTAGAATTAAAAAAAAGAAAATTGGTAAAAAAAATGCAGAAAATTTGATAAACTATAAAAAGGTACTTTGGACATGTCTTTATTAGGATTTGAAAAAATACATATGAAAATGAGTAAAAAATATATAGAATGAGAAATTAATAAATTAAAACATAAGAGTATTTTGGACAATAATACGTGGATTTAAAAAATAAAATGGATTAAGAAATAAATTTTTTATAAATTTTATAAATAAGGATAGTTGGGACATTTTAATTAAAATAAAAAATTGATAAGAATATAAAAAATTAATAAGTAAGAAAAAAAGGTTTTTTTAGACATTTTCATCTATTATTTTTTAATTCTTTGATATTATTTATTTCAACCAAATAGTAAATAAAAATAATTATTTCATGTCAAATAATATAATATAATATAATATAATATACACTTCACTTATATTTTATATTCTTTAATTTTTTGCCGAACAAAAGGAGCAATAGAAAAAAATGAAATCGGAAAAAAAGAATTGAAAATCTCAGCAAAGACATCGATGAGTGACCTAAACAAAGAATGGTCGTAGTCATAGTCGTAGACAACACTAGTTTGATTTGACGACATCAGCTTCTAAGGAAAAAGAAAGCTGCAAAGCCAAATATTTTCTTTGAAACTTCATTTACGTTTTACTTGAACACAAAAACCAGTGTCAATAATATCATAGGCCAAAACTACCTTGCATTTTCCCATTCATATTCTTGCTTTGAACAAAGAAAAATGCAACAAGTCACCTCTTCAAATTCAATGTCCCATATCGTGTAAGACTCCTTCAAGAATTAAAAAAGTAGGAGTTTCCAATACGGTCTTAACCCTTCAAACAAGGTAAAACCCACCACGTTTTTCATAAAGGGAGTGGGTTTCAATCTGACAGACAGAAGGTATATATATAGATCTTTGATGGGTTTTGTGCTTAGATGTTTTTGAGTTGTTTGTCAGAATTTTTCAAGCGTTTTGAAGATGGTTAGCGAGCGTGGTGGGCAATCTTTTCATGCTCAAAGCATAAGCATCAGAGAATATATCTGTCACGCGGGTGCAGGTGCCACTGCAGGTTAGCTTTACTTGATTGCTCTTTTGATTTATTCTTTGAGGGTTTCTTTTATCAGTTCTTGCCAAAAGATTAAAATTTAGTGGATTTTTAAACTGATGAACTGGGGGTTTTGTATGGTTTAATCTTGGGTTATGGGTGTATGGAAAGAGAGTTGAAAATATGAGTATTACTTTAATTTTAACGAAATTTCGATTTATTGATATTTTCGTTCGAAATTTTTAGGAGCAATTGCAGCCACTTTTGTGTGCCCTTTAGATGTAATCAAGACAAGGTTACAGGTTCATGGACTACCTGAAGCTTCACAATCTGGTGCCAGAGGTATTGTAGATTCTGTGCTCATTAAACTGATTTTACTTGCGTGCATTATTTGGCAGAAGTATTTGGTTTGAATTTAGCTGAGAAGAGTAATTGAGATAGACGGTTGATGTTAGTAAGTAAATTCAGATTTTGTAATCCAAGTGTTTTCCTAGAAGCATCTTTGGAATGCAAAATTCTTGCATTATTTGGCTGCTCCACACCTTGATTTGAACCATCTACAAATTTTTGTTATTGAAAGAGCAGTCTTTTACTGATACGGAGTGCATTGTGTCTCAAATCATAGGCAAAGAATGATTTTTTTTGTGAATCTCTGAGTGTATGGCTCTGATAGATTTTGGTCATATGAACTGCTCACAAGATTGAGAGAAGAATGGTTGATAGAGATGGTTTTGATTAGATGTTTAACGTTTTGAAGTTGGATTTCAAATATTGGGGAAAATAGTTTGTGCATGAGTTAATGGTTGCTGATGAGTGATACATCTTCTTGCCCTTCTTTTTTGTCTATACTCAGGTAGTGTCATTATAACAAGTTTACAGAATATAATAAAAAATGAAGGTTTGAAGGGGTTGTATCGTGGGCTTTCACCAACACTAATCGCTCTACTTCCAAACTGGGCGGTAAGTAACCTTTTGATCCTTAAAGCAAATAATTTGAAGCTACTTATTTAAGTGTTGGATTTTTGTTCTCTTTAGTATAACTTATGACTTAAATTTTTCTAGTATCTCTTTTGAGCTTTTCAGTTGCTTATGATCTATGTTACATGGACTCCGGATAGGGAGTTGGACATTTGTACACTATACTTTCTGAAAATTTTTACATTAATTTTGAGAATCAGTGTCATATCTGTATGACTCTCTTTAACCTGATTTTTGCAACTAATTTTCTTAATATGCCATGAAAAAGAGGCTATTTTGTGTGAGATTTCTCGCAATTCTCCTTAACATATCATTAGCATCATGGAGGAAAAGTTAACTAACCCACTACAGTGTTTATAAACCTTAAGTTTCTAGGAAAAATTTTGATTCCAACTACAAAGTGAAATACCATTTGCTGTAATTTTGATCTTCTGCAAAGTAACAGAAACTCTCTTTTCACATGTAGGTGTATTTTACACTTTATGAGCAACTAAAAGGCCTACTCACTTCACATGGTTGGTTCTTCTTCTTGTAATTTTCTCTAGAATTCTCGCTTGGCGTGTCTTCTGCCAATCCAGCTTCTGCCATTTTGATTGTTATTATAATTATAAACTATGATGTTGCAGATGATAATGGTGGGAAACTCACAATTGGGGCAAACATGGTAGCTGCTGCTGGCGCTGGGGCTGCCACAGCCATCACAACAAACCCATTATGGGTTGTAAAGACAAGACTCCAAGTAAGTTTGGTGTTATATGTGAGGATAGTATGTTTCTTGTAAAATATATCAATGGTAGTATCATATTTGGTTCTTCTCTTTGCTTAAATCATGATCATTTGTTTCCAAAATGGCTGACTTTTTTATATGACCTGAAATTGATGTATGCGTACACTTATAATTCCAGAGTTAAGTAGCCGTAGTTAGCACTTAGTTTCGGTTATTGGAGTACATTCTTGCAACAGAATATGCTTCTCTATGTTTCCGTCTACTGGAGGTACCCAAACCAAGGTTTATGACTGGGTGTTTAGAGGATCAAACTCCTTATCAATGCTTTGACAGAAGCATGGGTCAAGCAGGCGTATTTTGAACCATAAAAGTAGGCCTTTTCTGGAAAGTGGGTGAGAGTGATCCGTATCAGAACAATTAACTTCCGTTGAAGTTTCAATGTTGAATAAGGCCTATTCTAATTTATTGCCCTGGTACATTGATTGTACCTCTGATAAAACTGGATTAGTAATTTATTTTCTAAGCTTTAATTATGAGTGAAGACTAATTTGGTTTTCCCTTTTCTTTATGAATTGGGGCAGTGGGAGTTTCCCCATTTATTACGGTCAGAAATGTTATACTATGTCATTGTTTTAATGTTGTAGTCTTTTTCAAGGACATGTATTGTTTGTTGCTTTAGCTGCACCTCTTTGCATTGATGTTAATAAAGGATATATCGTGACAAACTGTAAGAATCTTGACTGCATGCTATCATCATTGGATATTTTCTTCTCCTTTCAAAGTAGTAATCCTTGTAAAGGTATTCTGAAGTTCTTGTATAAATTGTGATTGGGTGCCCTTGATAATATATGTTGGAAGAAAACATGACATGCACTAGGCCTATTGGAATTAGCATGGTAGTACCCCCCAACTATTGGAATTTAAAAGTAGTCCTTGAGAATTTGGGGATTGGTTGTAGTTCATTTATCAGATCCAACTAGTGTTGAAATCTTGTCAGTTTAATGTCCTATACTTTGCATATGGGTTTAGTGTTTTATACTTTTCACAGGGTCTTGGGGCATCATAATTTAACCTTCCTTCCCGGCTGTGGTGTCAATCCTTAAATTATCACTGTCTAGGATATGACAGCAAGATTAGATTTGTTTGTTGTGTTGTCTGATATCGCCATAGTCTTGTTGAAGCTGTCTTTGATGCTTTAAATGTTACAAAAACCCCCTGCCACACCCTCCTCTCCCCTATCCCTACAAGGCTCAGTAAAAGTGGAAAAAAAATGAAGGACAAAGATGCAGAAAAAAAAAATTCAAAGTTTCTCAGTTTCAGAATGATTATGAGTGCTGCAGACACATCAATATTTTACTTTTTCATTGTCTGACCTGGTTGGATGAATTTCCTGATTTATACTTGGAAATTTAGATTGAATACCTCAATTTTAGTAATTCAATAATTGTTTTATCGAAGGCTTACCTTGGATGTCGTATGTATTAGATATTATTGTGGATATATCATTATGTTCATACTTTATGCATTCATTGTTATGCCTTTTCTTTTTGGTCTTTGTTTAGACGCAGGCAATGAGAACAGGTGTGGTTCCCTATGCAGGTGTACTTCCTGCTTTCCGAAGGATTGTACATGAGGAAGGCTTGCGAGGGTTGTATAGGTC
The DNA here is from genome assembly GCA_033439115.1 of Firmiana major. Lineage (NCBI taxonomy): Eukaryota > Viridiplantae > Streptophyta > Magnoliopsida > Malvales > Malvaceae > Firmiana > Firmiana major. Next base: position 9,964,331 of record CM065912.1, read on the forward strand.
AGTGATGGTTCCACTCTGCTTGGAATAAAGTTTGCTGGCATATTTTCTTCAATTGTAGTGTGAAAACAGATTTAGTTTTTCGTTTTTCATTTCCCATTTTGCGCCATAATTTTATTTCATTATGTGAAACAGTGGGGTTTTACCTTCTTTGGCTGGGATTAGTCACGTGGCAATTCAGTTTCCGGCATATGAAAAGATAAAATCTTATATGGCAATGAAGGGTAAATTTGTTATCACCATTCTCTCTTGATTTCTAGCTTGTATAAATAAGATTCTCGGTGTCCTCTGCTTTATAAATTTTTTAGTTGGTTGTTCTGATCATACAATTATTTTTCTTTTTTCTTTTCTTCAGAAGGGACAACTGTAGACCGTCTAAGTCCTACTGATGTTGCAATTGCCTCTTCAATATCTAAAGTGCTAGCTTCTATAATGACTTATCCGCATGAGGTATGTTTTTGTTGGACTCTGTATTTACTCGACTCCATATTTGAACTTCCTCATGTTTCTGGATCATGCGCGCTTCTTTCTCTTATGAGGTTTTTCTTATTTTTCAATTTCATATCACCAGGTCATCAGATCAAGGCTTCAAGAGCAAGGGCAGCTCAGAAATTCTGAGGTCCAGTATGTAGGTGTGATTGATTGCATTAGGAAGGTATTACAGAAGGAGGGTCTTCCTGGCTTTTACCGAGGCTGCGCGACTAATCTATTGAGAACGACACCATCAGCTGTCATCACATTTACCAGTTACGAGATGATTCACCGGTTTTTGCATGAGGTTTTGCCTCCCGGCTCCAAGAATTCGGAGGCCTACCCTAAATCTGATGGCCAGGGCAAATCCCAGGCAGATAATAGAGGAACTATGGAAGACAACAGACAATCTCAAAATCACTCAAATGAGATAACGCCTCCAATCCCTCTGGCGAACAAATAACAACTGACACGTCTTGACTGGTTTTTGTATTTTTTTTTTTTTTGTTCTTTTTCCTTTACATTTTGTTAGAGAAAATTTTTCTTAAAAAAGAAAATGAAATAAAAGTGTATTTTTTTATTGGCTTATTATTAGTGCAAATGATGCTTGTTTCATAATTGAGATCGTTACAGTGTAATTTTGATCTTTTCAAAGTTGCAATTTGTTAGATTTATGCCAGATTTTAGAAGATTATGCAGTAAGTGTTAAATTGGGTGATTGGTCGTTCCATAAGTTTAAATTGATGAAGATGATTCATTTATTGATTTTAAGCTTTGAAATGTCTCTCATGGGGTAAGTCCATTTATTTATTTATTTATTTTGATAATTTGAGAGTTGTTGTCCTGAACAACAATGATCGAATGATGACGTTTACTGTTTTCTTTACGTGTTTTTGAAGATTCTGTAAAAATAATAAAGATCAGAGGAGTACAGGGAACTGTTTCTGCGCGCGCACTTCGATATTTAAGTCAGAAAAAAGTTTAAGCAAAGTCTTAGTCAATAAAGTAGAGCCTAAGATTTTTTGCTTATACTTGAGGGTATTTATAGATGTTCCTGGTGTGGCGTTTAATTATCTCAGGGCTTATGAATATTTGGGCCCAAGACTTTACCGTTTTGGGCCATCCCAGTTTTGAGGCTCAGGCGCGCGACTGGGCAGGCAACAGAGTTCTGAGAAACTCTGTCGCAGAACTCAGAAGTCTGTGGCTGTGTGGCGAAGTACCTTCAAGCGACAGAGGTCTGAGAACCTCTGCCGCAGGGCACAAGGTTGCAGAGATCTGATGACCTCTGCCGCTAGAATTCAAGCGCGGAGCTCTGTCGCCGAGCATACTCTGTTGCATGATAGAGGTTTGTCTTTACCTTTCAATGGTTGCCACGTGGCGTATGCCTCGTGGGCTTATGACCTGACACATGGCTGTTCTCCGTTGGCCAATGTTTGCTTATGTGGACTTGATGTATATGACCTCTATCAATTGCTCCCCACTCTTTCGTAGGGAAATTCCCTATGAAAGAGTATAATAATAGGGTTGTGTCTTTCTAGGATCATTTATTAAGGACGCAACACACATTTGGGTTACTGTACACGCGGGACGCTTCAGTCACCTCAGCTGCAAATATATATATAAAGGTCAGATACTGCCGAATTGCTGAGAAACTCTCTCGCAGTATTCTGTCGCAACTCTTTGGCATAACCTGCCACTCTGTCGCATCGTTCTTGCACATTCTGCCGCAAACTTTGTCGCGGCACTCTGGTGCGGTTATTTAGTCGTGAAAACTTCTGTCGCCAAACTCTATTGCGAGTCTGCATTTAATCCTACCGCTTTTTGGTGTAACTTTGTTGTGACATTAGGTAAAACTCTGTCGCATCTTCTGTGTCAACTCTGTCGCCGATTGTTTTTTTGCCGTCTTTTTTAAGTTTAGAATGGCTAGTTACGGTGCGGGGAAGCGTATAGAGCTAGGAGTTAGATCGACTCTGACAGAGGCTGACATTCAGGATATTAGGTGTAGATTTTCATTGCCCGATGGATACACTTATAGACTTCCAAGCCCTCAAGAGAGTGGCGTACGTAATGTGTCCAACGGGGTAGCTATTTTCAGAATATCCTTAGAGCTAGGATTTCGTTTTCCCATTTCTGACTTAAGGAGCTTTTTTTCCTTAGAGAGTATAGGATTACTCCCGGACAGCTACATCTTCATGCTTGGATGCAATTAATTGGTTTTATCGTGCATTGCCAATTAAGGGGTGTTTCTCCTTCTTTTCCCTTATTTTATACTTTTTTTAGGTTCTGGGTAGCTCTGGTTTAGTTTCTTATTCCCTTCAGCGGGTGTGTAAGCCTAGGTTTGAGAATAGGTTATTCGAAAAACCTGCGAATAAACTCCACGGATTCGAATCAGAGTGGCTCATTGTGGAGACACCTGAAGGCCTTGACTTCCCCACTTGTTGGGAAACCAAGCGCGAAATCCCTAAGGGTCCCCGGATTTTTGTACTTAGGAGACAATTGTCTTCAGATATTAATAAACTGTTAGTTGATAACCCAATTGACCTCTATAATTTTTTGTCAAATGAGAATTTGACGTCCGTTGGTTGGGGTATGGGTTCTATTCATGTTGCCGGCCCCTCTGTTCCTCCTTCAAATCTTCCATCGTCTATTCCTTCCGAGTCGAACCCTGAACATTTAAGGCCGCAAGGGGATGTAGGGAGCACAAATAGGGAGTGCAGCCTTAAGAGTGATCCCCTAGTTGATGTGAGCGGCTAGGAAGGGTTTGGTTCCACTTTTATGGTCTTCCCGGATGATGACACGTTAAACATAGAATCCCTTCAAGAGTATCTTGATTCTCCTGATGGTAACCTTTCATGCTTTTCAATTTAACATTGTTAGTTTAGACTATTTTTTGACAATTTCTTTGGTTTTTCCTTTTTTGTAGAGATGAGCCACATTAGGCGTTCTTTAGTACGTCACAAGGCGGAAGAAGGTTCATCTAGCAATCCTACTGGAAAGAAATCTCGCTTTACAGATGTTGTTCCCAGTCAGACATTAGTTCTTCCTTCATTGCCCCGAGCTCGGACTCCGCCTCCTTCTAGGCAAGAGACCCCTCCCCCTACTAAATTAAGGATCCCTCTCGAGGTAGAGGGAAGGCTCCTTCCCTTTCTAGTTTAACTTCCACCTCCTCGGGTCGATCTCAGTCTGAAGAGCGTGCCGAATGTAATGTAATCTCGCCTCATCGAAAAAATCGGAGGCGTTTATACATTGAGTCGACGATGAGGAAAAGGTCAATTCTTCCTAAGATGGGTCCCGTCGATAAGGGGTCATATTCTGTAGACGGTGGTTCCACAATGAGGGGTTCGGAGTTTCAGGTGTACCCGGGAGTACGCGACAATGATACCTTAGAGACTCTCGGGGTGGCTTCTCGATTGGGTTGGGCTACTATCCTTCCAAGGGATGAACACCAGTTATTTAAAAATTTTTGGAAAGGAGAGGACTTGGCCGACGTGGAAGCTATGAGGGTAATTTTTAGATTCTCTTTCGTTTTATTTCTCTTTGCTTTACTTTGATTCTGAATTTTTGTGTTCCTTTTCAGCTTGTTAAGAGGACCCTAGTCAACAATGCCCAACATCGAGCTTATCGAGATCAGACTGATAGAGAGCTTCAGACATTAAGGGACAAGGTTATGGAGTTAATAAATACTAACAACCAATTATCTAGGCTACCCGGAGTGGTGCAAAATTTAGAAGATCAACTCTCAAAAGCTCTTCAGAATCATGCCAAAGGGGATCTTACTGTCGAGACTGCTAGGTCTAGCAAACTTAATGAAGATTTTCAACAGGCACAAGCAGAGTTAGATAATATGCAGTCTAAGTATGACTCCCTATTCACGAGTTTTAATGGGCTAGCAAATCGCAATCAGGAGCTGGAACAACATATCACTGAACTAGAGAGTCGAGCCACTCCTTCTTTTAATCAAGTTGAGAATGATAGTATCAGGCAGAAGCTGTGAAGGAGTACAGACTTTCTAAAGATTGCTTGAGGCGGAAAGAGGATTTCTCGGTGCCATTTGTGAAATATGGTTTTTACCTTGCCCGATCTTGGTTGGAGAAGCATAAGGAAGGTGAAGAGTTCCTTGAGCTTCTATATACGCCTGAAGCGATGTTATTTGAAGCTTCTTATTGGACAAAGTATGAACCTGATGTCGAGCCCTCTGATGAGTTTTTGAAGAAGGCTGCACATGATGATCTTGTGAACCTGACTGGTCCTTGGCAGCCCGTGAGCCCAGATAATATCCCTGAATCCATCGATGCCCTTGATGACCTGGATGGAGAGGATCCGTCGCTGCCTGATCCCCAGCTCCCAGAACATGAGGATCCGTCACTGCCTGATCCCCAGCTCCCAGAACATGAGGATCCGTCACTGCCTGATCCTCAGCCCCCAGAACATGCAAATGCAGATTGATTTCTCTTTCTTTTTGAATATTCTATCGTTGTAAAGACTTTTTGAATTTATAAATAAAGTTTGTCTATTCATACTCCATATTGTTTATGAATGTTGTTCATTTAACTTTTGCTATTATCGCTTATTTGTATACTTGTTACGCGTAAATTTATTTATCTGTGTATGCTCTCCAAATTCTTGGTAAAAAGGCTTACACTTTTAGAAAGAATTTCGCATGTAAACATACATTTTTCTGATACCTGACCACCGTGACGTGAGTGCACCTCTGGTTCTTATGGCTGATACGTTTCCATCGGCTGGTCACAATGACGTTATCACGCCTCAGACTCTTACAGCTTATCTATCTTCAGTGTCTAGCCACAGTGACACTATTGCGCCTCGGGCTCTTACTGCATATACGTTTCCAACGCCTGTCCACAGTGACGCTATCGCGCCTCAAGCTCTTACGGCTTACCTGCCTTCAATGTCTGGCCACAGTGACGCTATCATGCCTCAGGCTCTTACGGCTTATATGTTTTCAACGCCTGGCCACAATGACATTATCCCGCCTCAGGCTCTTACAGCTTATCTATCTTCAACGACTGGCCACAGTGACGCTATCTCGCCTCAGGCTCTTACGGCTTATATGTTTCCATCGCTTGGCCACAATAACGCTATCGCGCCTCAGGTTCTTATGGCTTATACGTTTTCGACGCCTGACCACAGTGACGCTATCGTGCCTCAAGCTCTTATGGCTTATACGTTTCCATCGCCTGGCCACAGTGATGCTATCGAGCCTCAGGCTCTTACAGTTTATCTATTTCCAATGCCTGGCCACAGTGTCGCTATCGCGCCTCAGACTCTTATGGCTTATACGTTTCCATCGCCTAGCCACAGTGACGCTATCGCGCCTCAGACTCTTATGGCTTATCTGTCTTCAACGCTTAGCCACAGTGACGCTATCCTGCCTCAAGCTCTTACAGCTTACACGTTTCCATCGCTTGGCCACAGTGACGCTATCGCGCCTCAGGCTCTTACGGCTTATCTAGTTTTTGTTACAAGATTCATATTCATAAACGTTGAAGATATAATAGGAAAATAGAGAAGTAATTTACATAATGATCATATAATAGTATCTTGTGACAATGCATTTGAAATAAACAGATAATAATGCGAGAATATAAAAATTTGGAAAGAAGACATAATAGTTAACTCCAATATAATTTTAAGTGGTTTGAGTTCTATGTCTTCCTTATTTTCTTCCCGTACAAAGTTTCCAGGATGCATGTGTTGGGCCCAATCCTCTGTCTGATTCGATATGGGCCTTCCCAGTTGGCTTTGAACTTTTCGTCCTTCCTCAACGCATTGGTGATATGCGACTTCCTAAGCACCAAATCTCCCTCCAACATCAGTCTATTTTTAACTCGACTGTTATAGTAGTTGGCTACCCTTTGATGGTAGGATGCCAGTCGGATAGCTGCAGCCTCTCTATGCTCATCAAGCAGATCTAGGTTTTCCCTTAACCCTTGTGAATTCTCTTCTTCCACTAAAGGTACTACCCTGGGTGAAAGTGCTCCAATTTCCACGGGAATCAATGCTTCAGTGCCGTATACCAGACTAAACGGTGTTTCTCCAGTTGATACTCGACTAGTGGTGTGATATGCCCATAAGACACTAGGTAACTCATCCACCCATGCTCTTTTAACTTTATCCAGTTTGGTCTTCAACCCATGAAGGATGGTTCGGTTGCTAACTTCGGCTTGTCTGTTAGCTTGAGGATATGAAACAGAAGAAATCCTTAGTTGAATGTCAAGACGCCTGCAGAACTCACAAAAGGTGTCACAGTCAAACTGCTTTCCGTGGTCAGCATTTAAGACGCATGGGATTCCAAACCGGCAGATAATATCATTCCATACCATTGCTTTAACTTTTTTCTCTGTGACTGTAGCTAAATGTTTTGCCTCAATCCATTTTGTAAAGTAATCGGTAACTACCAACATAAACTTTCTTTGACCCGTAGCTAATGGAAAGGGTCATAGAATGTCTAACCCCCATTGTGCAAAGGGAGTTGGTTGTACCGTACTCTGAAGCGAAGCCATTGGGGCCGTTGTTATTGGTGCAAACCTTTGACACTTGTCACACTTGCAGGCTTTATCCATTGCGTCTTTCTTTAACGTCGGCCAATAGAATCCCGACCATAATATCTTAGAGGCAAGGGCTCTAGTTCTCAAGTACTCACCACAAATTCCTTCATGTACCTCAGCTAAGACATAGTTTACTTGTTCTAGCCCAAGGCACTTTAACAAGGGTGATGAATACCCCTTATTGTACAGTTCCCCGTTTATTAGTGTGAATTTTGCCCCTTGTATCTTTAAGCGACGAGCTTCTTCCTTGTCTTATGGGAACGTACCTTCAGTGAGATACTGTTTGAATGGGGTTCTCCAATCGTCCCCCACCTCAATGCTACACACTTCGACTTCTTCAATGCTAGGCCGCTTAAGTTTTTCCACTTTCACCATTCTTCATTCGGTCTCATTAGAAGAAGCTAATTTAGACAATGAATCTGCATGTGTGTTTTCAAACCGGTTAATTTATATCAACCGAAAGTTTTCAAAAGTTTGAGCTAGTGATTGAACTTTCTTTAGATAAGGGACCAGTATTGGCTCTTGAATTTCATACTGTCCATGGACCTGGTTTACCACCAATTGAGAATCACTATGCGTCACTAGGTGGCGAACTTGCAATCTCTCTGCCAACTTCATTCCAGCAACAAGAGCCTCATACTTTGCTATATTATTTGAACTAGGAAACCCAAAGCGCAAAGAATATTCTAAAGATCTCTCTTCTAGTGACACCAAGACTATACTGGCCCCACTACCATTTGCACTCGACGTTCCGTCAACATACAGTAGCCATAGTCGAGTTTCTTTTTCAATGTTTCCCCTTAGGCTAGTACATTCTACTATGAAATCTACTAAAGCTTATCCCTTAATGGCTTGCCTGGGCTGAAACGTGATATCATACTCTTCGAGTTCTACTGCCCATTTCACTAATCTCCCTGAGTGTTCAGGCTTCTGAAGAATTTGCCTTAACAGTTGATTCGTTAGGACAGAAATGGGATGCGTCTGAAAATAAAGACGTAATTTACGAAAGGTCATCACAAGGGCCAGTGCTAGCTTTTCGGCTAGCGGATAACAGGTCTCCGGGTCTAGCAGTACCTTACTCACATAATAGATGGGATGATCCACTATTTCATCTTTTTTCAACAGTACCGCACTGACGATGAATTCACCGACTCCCAAGTACATATATAAATGTTCTCATTCCAAAGCCCTTGTTAATAAAGGTAACTGCTTCAAATATTCCTTCAAGTCTTCGAAAGCTCTTTGGCAATCATCTTTCCACTTGAAATTCCTTCCATTCCGTAGAGTTTTGAAGAACGACAAGCTCCTTTTTTCAGATTTTGACAAAAAATGGTTCAGAGTTGTTATTCTGCCTATCAATCTTTTGAACTTCTCTCACTGTGGTTGATGACTTCATATCTATGATTGCTTGCACATTTTTGGGGTTTGCCTCAATCTTCCTATTAGTGATCATGAACACCAAGAACTTTTCAGACCTAACTCCGAATGAACATTCGTTGGGATTTAGCTTCATACTGAATTCCCTCAACACATCAAACACCTTAGACATCTTATGAGTGTGAGACTCTCTTGCTCTGGTTTTAATAATCATATCGTCCACATAGGCTTTCATAGTATTTTCCAAGAGATTTTTGAAGACTTTGTTCACCATTCGTTGATATGTGGCCTCAGAATTCTTTAAACCGAATGGCATTACCCGATAACAATATGTTCCATCGTCAGTTATAAAAGAAGTCTTCTCTTTATCTTCTGGATGAAGCATAATTTGATAGTTCCCGAAGAAAGCATCTAGAAAACTGAGGAGTTCGTACCATGATGTTTCATCCACAAGCTTATCAATTCGGGGCAGAGGATACGAATCTTTGGGGCAAGCTTTATTCAAATCGGTGAAATCCACACACATTCGTCATTTCTCATTAGATTCCTTCACCATTACTACATTGGCCAACCACTCAGGGTAGTAAACCTCTCTAATAAACCTGGCTTCTAAAAATTTATTAACTTTCTCAGTGATCGCCTTTTATCTTTTCGGGGTAAAATTTCTCTTCTTTTATTTGATAGGCTTATGCCTGGATGAAACATTAAGTCTATGGCAAATCACTTCTGGATTAATCTCGAGCATATCAGTCGGGGTCCAAGCAAAGACATCAGAGTTTCTCTGTAGGCATTCTGCTATCTCTCTCATTGTTTGTTTATCCAGTTGAGTCCCTATGAATGCATTCTTCTTTTCATCTCCTTTGATTAGCTCAATAGCTTTCGTTTCCTGAACAGGCTAAGGCTTAGGAGGGTCAGTTATATACAATGTCTCCTTTCTTTGTACCATTTTGCTGACAGTAGAGGCGATATAACATGTGCGAGCCCTCTTTTGATCTCCTCGTACTTGCCCAACTCCGTTGAGAGTATGAAACTTCATTAATAGGTAGCAAGAAGATATTACCGCTCTTATATCATTTAGTAGAGGCCTTCCCAAGATCATGTTGTAAGCAGCTGAGGTTGATTTTACAACCATGAACAATACCTGTTGAGTCACATCCTTTGGGCTTTCCACTAGAGTCACAGGCAACTCTATAGACCCGACGACCTTCACTTTTTCGCCTGCAAATCCGTACAGTGGCGTCATAACGAGTCTTAATCTATCTTTTAATACATTCATTTTCTCAAAGCAATTCCAATAGATTAAGTTCACCGAACTTCCATTGTCTACCAGGATTCTGCTCACTGAATGTTTCGCCACCACCGCTGATATCACAATGGGATCGTCATGAGGTATGACGATATCACCCCTGTCTGCTGGAGTGAACATAATGGGTTCTTCATCTACCTTCTCCATCACAGCATGAATCTGATATGCTTGTCTTGCGTAACTTTTACGAGAAGCAGAGGAACTTCCTGTCATCGACTCTCCCCTGCAATAACATTTATAGCCGGGCTAGTAGGTTCATTATCCAGCCGATTGTCTCGGGGGTCTGGCCTAGCTTCTTCTTCATTTCTTGGCTTGTTTCTCCCTCTATCATTATTTTGTCTATTCCACGGACGATCATCCCTTCGATCTCGCGGAGGGTAACGGGGCATTTCACTTCTCCACAGGAAGCAGTTAATTTTTCCATCTCGAGTTAGCTTTTCTAGCTGATCCATCAGATATCTGCATCTCTCAGTAGGATGACCATGAGCGGAATGAAAGTCACAATAAGTATCAACATTTCAACTCAAATCTCCAATATTATTTTTTGGAAATTCCAACAGTCCAGTTCCTTCAATCGCGACAAGAATAGCAGCACGAGGCTCATTTAGCCTGGTATAATTTTCATACCTAAGCCTAGGAGTCTTATCAAATCTGTTAGGTCTTGAAGAACTTCTTTCAAGTACATCTCTCTTTCTTTTCCTTCCTTTGCCTCTCGGGACTGTACCATCCTCATCACTTCCTCTTAAGCCACATATTTATTTGCTCTAGCAAATAGATCAAAAAGAGTCGTTGGTTGATCAAGGGACAAGGATTCTTGTAACTTCTCATATTTCATCTCCTGCAGCATTGCTACCATGACTACTCCCACTGGTAGATCTTTTACCTCTAAGGTTGCATCTCAAAAATGATCTACATAGTTCTTCAGCGATTCTTTGTTCCCTTGTTTAAAGGTAAGTAAATAAGTGGCATCCTTCTTCCGCTGGATGTTGATCATGAAAGCTCTCAGAAATTCACTTCGTAATTAGTCGAAGGACGAGATAAAACCCTCATTTAACCCATTAAACCATTTTAAAGCATGCCCCGACAGTGTGAGCGAGAAGGCTCTGCACATGATTTCATCTTCTCATCCATGGAGCAACATAAGGGCCTCATAACTCTGTATATGATCATATGGGTCAGTTTTGCCGGCATAAGTAGCCATAGAAGGCATCTTGAACTTTTTCGACAATGGTTTGTCCATAATCTCAGGACTGAAAGGAACTCTCCTTCTCTGATTGTTCTCGGGAGACACTAACTTCTTCCTTTCCATAATCCTTTCTATGACTTTCTCAACGTTTTTCGACCCTCGGGTCGAGTGTGCTCCCCTTTCTTCGGCACTAGAAGAGTCTGAGTAATAAGAATCCCTTCTTCCTCTGTTTCGAAGATTCCGCACACAGTTCGCTCCTTGGCTGGGGATCTCCTCATCGTCCACAGTCTTCCTCTGTTTCGTAATAAGAATCCCTTTCCATGACTTTCTCAACGTTTTTCAACCCTCGGGTCGAGTGTGCTCCCCTTTCTTCGGTACTAGAAGAGTCTGAGTAATAAGAATCCCTTCTTCCTCTGTTTCAGAAATTTCGCACACGGTTCGCTCCTCGGCTAGGGATCTCCTCATCGTCCACAGTTTTCCTCCCTCTAGGAGCCTGCACTACATCCCTTCTTCCTACACCTCCCATTCTGTAATTCGACCTTGAATCTTTGAAATAGTCTTGGGAGTCATGACTATTCTGTCCATTAATCTGTCTCACTCCACCCAGTAAAGGAGGACTTTGTCTCTGCCGCTCCCCAGATACGTGAACTTTAAAGTCATGTCGTTCAAATTCTGCGGCAGAAGTCTGCCTCTTGAATTCTGCGGTTGGGTTTAATTCCCTCACCCTTGTGGCAGGGTTTCGATGCCTGATATTTACAACAGGGTTTTGCATCAGCCCAGCGGAAGTGTCCTCTCCCAGTGTTGCGGCAGGGTTTTGCATCAGACCAGTGGCAATATTCTACTGCCCCAGTGTTGTGGCAGGGTTTTACATCAGACCAGCGGTAGTATTCTGCCTCTATTCTCCTTATCCCGTATTCACCCCCGTAGAAGGCTGGCCTCTCTCGTAAGTCTGCCTCGGGACATTCTCTCTTACCATATGATGTACTTCTGGAGGCAAACTAAACTGCGACAGTGCATTTTTTAAGAAATCAATCATTGCCTTCAACGCCGTAGTAGTCTGCTCATTTTGGTGCTTAAGATACTCAAATTTGTCGAGGAAAACTGTGGCAACCCTGTCTCCTTCTCCAATCTGCTCTTGTCCTCTCCCAGGTTCGCTAGGAGGACTCACAGAATTCTCCTCCCCTAAATTTGCTGCCGCTATCGAACGCGTTCTCACCATTTTAATGAAGAATCTGACTTTTTATCCTTTTTCCACAGACGACGCCAATTGTTGTTGTATTGAACAACAATGATTGAATGATGACATTTGTTGTTTCCTCCACGTGTCTTTGAAGATTCTGCAAAAATAATAAAGATCAGAGGAGCGCAGAGATCTGTCCTTACGCGCGCACTCCGATGCTTAAGTCAGAAAAAAAGTTTAAGCAGAGTCTTAGTCAATAAAGTAGAGCCTAGGATTTTTTGCTCATACCTAAGGGTATTTATAGATATTCCTGATGTGACTTTTAATTATCTCAAAGCTTATGAATATTTGGGCCCAAGACTTTACCGTTTTGGGCCATCCGAGTTCTAAGGCCTAGGCGCGCGACTAGGCAGGCGACAGAGTTCTGAGAAACTTTGTCGCAGGACTCAGAAGTCTGCCGCTGTACGGTGAAGTACCTTCGGGTGACAGAGGTCTGAGGACCTCTGCCGTAGGGCACAGGGGTGCAGAGGTCAGACCTCTACCGCTAGAATTAGGGGGTAGAACTCTATCGCTGAACATACTCTGTCGCATAATAGAGGTTTGTCGTTACCTTTCAATGGTTGTCACGTGATGTATGCCTCGTGAACTTATGACCTGACACGTGGCTGTTCTCCGTTGACCAATGTTTACCTATGTGGACTTGATGTATATGACCTCTATCAAGAGTAATGATTGAATTTGTTCGGATTTTAAGTTCAAATTTTATAAGTTACAATTTTTTTAATTACTCGACTTAGAGGTTTTTAGCAAGGTATCATTAACCTAATTCATACCAAAATATTGAGTGATTAAATATTAAAAAAAAATTCACTTAGATGTTGTGCTTAATTGGGTGATGAATTGTTTTAAAAATTTAAGCTCAAAGAAAGAGTAGAGCAATATTCAAGTTTTAACAACAGAAGTTACATGTTACCTGTTGTTTCAAAAATTGGATTCGAATATATTATTTATCCAAATAAAATAAATTCCGGAGATTGTGATTCGGCTGGATGCTGGAAGCATCTTGTCCCTTTCTAACCAAATGCTCCTGGTGAGCAATCAATTCACCGAAAGCTGAAGTCAATGTTCCTTTCTTGAGCATTGGAACATGATGATAGATCAAGCCTGGTTCACGCTAAACAATTCTTCTCTGAAGAGAAGTTTGGTTTGGATTCTCTTAGTTATTGCTTGAAATCTTTATTTTTACTGATTGATTATCTTATCTGATTTTAAACCCTCTTTAAAACAAAAATATGTATTATATTTGATGCACGTAATTGTGTAAATCTCATTTACTATTTTTTTAAATACATGATAAAATCTCATTAATTATTTTAAATTTTTTTATTAATTATTGAATTTAATAATATTTATTTTTTATTTTTATTTTAAAATTTATTATTTATTCATGTAGCATATCATAATTCATTGACATTGTATGGTATTGCACAATGACCATGCAACAAATATAAATTTTAGAGTAAATATCTTCTCGAACTTTGTTTGGATTCCTAAAGTTTAAGAAGTAACTTGCTAATCTTTAGACTATCGCTGTTATGGTAAAATGATCCTTCCATTGCCGTCAACATTATTGTTAAGTGCATGATGGGTCAACTGATGCCTATGAAAATATTTGAAAAAAATCTTTATTTTATTTTAGATAATAAGGATTTCTTTTAATAAGTTTAAAATTAAGTAATAATTATTATTATTTATGTAAATTATAAATGTCATTTTTTTGCTCGTTAACATTACATGTAAATCCTTAAAAAAATGTTTTATCACATCTTTAAAAAAAATCTCAAAAAGCATTGACAAATCTAAAATTTTTGTTGTTATTAACCAAAATTTATATTTTGAACAAAAAAGATTGGCGACTCATTAATAATCAGTCATAAAAATTTATGTCATTATATATATAATTAATGATATTATGAAGAATTGATTTTTTTTTTCATATAATGAATTGATTGTTTTACGTAAAAATAAATAAAAATTTTACGATAAGTTGAATCTTAGGTAAATATGCTCTAATCTTTCTACACCTACCTACAGTCCATAGATTCGACACTTTTTTAGGTTACTTAAATTTATATGAAAAAAAGAAAGCATGAAAAGAAATTTTTATATTGTAATTAATCAATTATTTATGCATTATAATAAACCAATTGTAATTCAAAATTATATAAAATCTTTCAAATTAAAATATTACGTGAGACTAATATTTATAATTGATAAACTCGTATGTATAAAAGAGTTTAATTAAGATGAACCGGAAATGATTTTTTAAAGATTAAAAGTTTATTTGATATAAAGATATTAAAAAAAATCAAACTTAATAAATAAATAAAATTTAAACAAGCAAGTTTACCACTTACATATTTTTTTCATAGAAGACATAAAGGGGAAGATGGATTCAAATTTTGGACTACCCTCTTAAAAAGAGATAACAACGGCTAAACATTCGTTTTTAAAATAAATTATCATGACACTTTCAAATCTTATAATGTGAGAGTATTGTGTATTGATACTTTTTTTTTAACACTAACTTATCGCAATTGAAATGTTATAATGTAGTCTGACCCAAATTTAAAGGTTTGTCCATTTTTTAACGAGTTTGAATAAAAATATTAAATATTTTAAATGAGTATGGGCTTAAAAATCAAGACCTGCTAAAAAATTGACGGAGTTTGGATTTATTGTTTCAAGCCCAATCCGAGCTCGACCCAACTTGTTATCTATACTTTTTTTTTACTATTTTATATATTATTGTGTTGTACTTATTAATTATTATGTGTTTTAGTTTTTTTTTATATTTTTTATAATTTCTTTAAAAAATTAATAATATTTGAACGAATTTGAACTTATTCATTATATTAAAAATAAGTTAGGGTAAAAAATTAAACTCGAAAAATGAGTCAGATCGGACTCAAACTCACTTTTAATTTTTTAATACCTTACTTTTTCGACTCGACTAGAATCCAGTCTAACTCCACTTATAAACAAGTCTAAATTATCTTTCAAGGTTATCTTTTTCAAAGAGAAAAAAAGCAATTCAATTAATACTCTACCCAAAATCTATTTCATTTCAATACTAATAGAATAGTTACGGAGTTAAAGACTATTAAACTTTGGCCCCCTGACCCTAAATCCAAAAAATCCTAATCTATATTTGATAAGAAGAAAAAATTCAAGTACCCATATGCGATCATTCAAAAAATATATATTTTGTACAAAATTATTTATTTTTATAAAATTAATTTAAATTATGATCAAAATTATTATTTGTTTTTCATTTTTACTTACTTCACAATCCATTTAATCTTTTTTAAATAAAATTAGATTTATTAAATTAAAAATAATTTTTTTAAAATTATATATATAAACACACATATACGTCAGCTCGCATGTACTTACCACCTATCAAATATGTGGCATTAGCTGGCATTTAATATTTAGGGTAATAGCAACATTATGAATCAAGAGTTGGGATCAATAAGCTACTTTTTTTTTTTTTTCTAATGATGTGTTTTGATAAAAAAAAATTTAAGAAAAGAATTAATTTCAATCAAGATATTCAAAAATTTAAAATTTAATTTTTTTGTTTGACAAAAAAAATTGAAGAACTTTAAAATATAAGAGGAGTGAATTTGAGATATTTAATTTTTTTTTTTAAAAATCTACTAAAAAGATGATTTTTCAAAACTTCTTTCAAATCTTGTTTCACTTAATTGCACAAGCTCTACCGTTAAATATAAAACTTTTACAAAATCTGTTTAAATATAATATATATTTCATATTATTAATAATATCTCTATATTATTAGAAATCTAATAATATATATTGCATTGTTTTATATTTTTTCTTATATCTAATATCACTATTTTTGTTTTACCATCATCTTTTTATTTCATCAAATTCTAATTGTAAATTTTTTTAAAAAATATTTATCCAATCAATATAATTATAAATATTGATATTTTGAATTGAATCTTTATATAATATTTTCATTTTGAAATTCTTCAAATTTGTACTCTATAAATCAAAACAATATAACTTCAAAGAATGAGGACTACGCGTAGTACTTACTCTAACTCTAAATCTTATTTACAATATCAAGATTCTGGGCTGGTTTAGAAGTGCATTTGGCTTTAGGGCAGCACGAATTTTAACAAAGACGAAATTTTGATAGAAGAAAAATTATTCTTTTACTTTAAATTTAATTTTTTATTATTTTATTAAAAAATATAGATTTGTAATAAATTTTTTTTTATTTCATCAAAATTAATTGTATTACCTATTTAAATGAACTTTTAGTTACCGCGAATCGTATACTTGCAGTTCTATTAAGTTATGTTATTCGAGAAAATATAATTCATATCAGATTTATGCTTTCGTTAAATGAATTTTTAGTCTGTTTACCTTTATTATTATACAGAACATAATAATATTATTGAGTAAGCGGATTTCAGATTTCTAATAATAATACTATTCATTTCACTGAATCACAATATTTTTGAAATATTATGAAAATTCAGCCTTACTCGTACATCACCAAACCAACTCCCAACCTTTGGATATTAAAAAAGAAAAGACAAGATATAATATATCACTAGATAAATCATTGAAAAATGGAAGAAATTAGTAAAAATTTACTCGGGAATGGTCATAAGCATAGGTCGCCAAACCCTCCTCAATAGCATCCTATGTCTGAATCCGACCCAACCCGGCCTCGGCGAACCCGGTTCACCTCCCAATCCATTAGCACCATTAAATTGCTTCGCCAAAACAACTTCGCCCTTCACGCCAACTTTCTCTTTGGCTATTTTGTCATCTTCATCATCGTCGTCTTCTAACAACGAAGATGATACAAACAAATCCTTCAAAGTGCGACCACTCAAATCCTTGTCACCCTTCTTTTTCTCAGGTAAATTGCCGACGAAAGTCTTTGGATGCGACATTTCCCGACTGGTTGATGACTTGCGGCTACTGGCTCTGAGGAGAAGCTGTCGCAGGGTGGTTTTAGGAATACGGAAATTGACCACGGGACTTGTCCTTGGACTTCTTGTTGGACTTTGGGTGACGCCGCATTGTCTCGCTAATAGCTTGAATTTCTGCAATGCCGCCATTTTTTATTTTATTTTATTTTATTTTATTTTCCAGGTTCCCTCTCCGAGTCTCTTTTCTTCCTATTTTATGTTTCTGAAGCGCAATTTAAGTGAAGTGAATGGGAGGATTTGGAATTTGAAACTTGACAGAATGATTGTGACGTGATTTTCGTTGTGTATTGGTTGCTTCAAAGCAAGAGAAACGAATCTATGTTGGAGTTTTCTCTGTTTCTTTTCCCTCTTTTGTGTGCTTTGTGTTTTTTTACAGTTTCAAAAGTGGACTCTTTGAATGGAATTTTCTTTTCTCTTGGAAGAGATGAAAAGGAAAACCTGAAGAGAGAGAAAGTGCGAGCGCGTTGCATTTTCCAAGAAAAATCCAATATCATTGAACCGTGAAGAATCTGAAAATCCTATGCTTGTTAGTGAGAAACTGAAAAGTCCTTATCGACCTTCCTCATTGAAACGAGGAAAACAAGACCTTCCGTTCACTTATTCAATTCAATACTGTGTTACGGATTTTGTCTTGCTGAGGAATAATAATAGTACAACATATAATCATATAAGTATTGCATGTTGAGCAATATTAGGAACGAGACTTTTATGTGTGTAGCCATTGACATTTGAAATTATATGTTCAAAGTTAGAGTTCAGCAGAGTTCAAGTATTTCAACTTAGTTAAAATTTGAGAATGATTTTTTTTTTTTTTTTTTTTTTTTATGGGTTCTTCTACAATTTTAGGTGAACAAGAAATTTTTATGTGCGGAAAGCAGAGAAGCCAGATGAAAGATGTGCATAGCATAATATAATATAATATAATGATTGCTCCATTTACTATGTACATTCCTTCGAGAAAAAGCATATGAGTAGGACTGAAAATTTTATACCCTCTATTTGCAGTTGTTAACGAGACTTGAAATTAAGTAGGATCGAAAAAAAAAACTTATCCACTAACATTGGGTGTAGTACTCTGGCTAACCCATTTATCTGTTGCAGAAATTGGTGAAGGTGACAACCGGATATTCTTCAACAATGCAATCTGATCACCGGTTTGCGGTGAAGGAGGCCGTACACTCCTTGGCACCTCAGTACCAGTGTGTCCCTCCTCCTCCTCCTCCTCCTCCTCCTGCACATTCTCCAACTTGCAATCCTCATTTTGTATTCTCTGTAGTTCCTCCAAAACCTCTACCATTGAAGGGCGCATTTCTTTCTCTTGTTGCAAACATCGGAAAGCCAGCTCTGCAACTGAAGTTGTCATCCTCATAACTTCTGCATCTGATTTATACCCAAGTTTCGGGTCAATCAACTCATCAAATGCACACTTTTGAATCTTGTTTATTGCTAAATTAGCCAAATTAATCTCATGCCTATGCCTGGTGATATCAACAGCAGGCATTGATGATATGAGTTCAATGAGAACAACTCCAAAGCTATAGACATCACTCTTCTCGGCAAGCTGGTAACATTGGTGATATTCTGGGTCAACGTAGCCAGGGGCCCCTTGTGGAGAAGTTGAGATATGGGTGACATCATTGGGGAACAACCGAGAAAGCCCAAAATGTGCAACTTTGACAGAAAAATTATCATCCAACAGAATGTTGTAAGTTTTAACATCACGGTGTATAATATCAGAGGCGTGGAGATAAGCTAACGCACTTGCAATTTCTATTGCAATGCTCATACGAACGGACCATGTGAGTGAACCGAACATTGCACGATCACCATGGAGATGATCAGCAACGGTGCCATTAGGAATGAATTCATACACAAGGAGAAGTTCCCGGCTACGGTGTGAAGTGCAACCATAGAGAGAGACCAGATTTCTGTGGCGCAAGCGGGTTAAGATTTCGACTTCATTAATGAACTGCTCTAGCCGTCTATAATTGTGTTGGCACAGTCGCTTGATTGCAACTTCTCGCCCATCTGGGAGTTTCCCTATTTCAAAACAAAGAGAGAACGTTCATTTATCAAGCTTTAAGTTATTTACAATTACAGCTATTTATACTGTGGCTCAGCAACTGTCTCATTTGTATAGGTGATCTTTTAATGGTAAAGTACATGCAGTCTATTCGCTTACCATAGTATACAGTGCCAAATCCGCCATCTCCAAGTTCTTTCTCATCGTCAAAATTATTTGTGGCTTGCACAAGTTCCCTGTAGGAGAAGATGGGAAGCCCAAAGCCGACAGTACTACTGCTGCTTTCCAGGTCTGATTTTGAAGAGGGATCGGATGAAGCTCTTAGAAAGTTTGATGAAGCATAATTTCGTCTGTATCGATGCCGAAAGACATAGCTGGACAGGATTATTATTATTAGAGTGAGGGGCACCCGATTCCTGCAGTACAGGCAGCATAATATAAAGGATGGTCAATTTTAGAACGACAACCACCAAGTATAACATAAACTATAAAGAAATTCTTGTCATACAATCAGCAACCAAAGTACGCGCAGAACTTTTTTTTTTTACTGGAAATAGAGTTGAAAAATTGAGAATTGAGATGGTAGAAAGAGAAAGATTACCAAGTCCCAGCTTCAGTCCCAACTTATTGTTCCCTGCAATTGAAGTTACGAAGAAGAAGAGTCAGTTTTTACCCAAAAAGAGGGAGCAGGTGCAGTATGTCTGCCATAAGTCGTAACTATTCACTGCAAGAAACATAGTTTATACCTTTGCTACAGTGAAATCTTTGCTTGCTAACTAGGCATCTACCGCCTCTAAGATGACACTTCCAACATTGACGGGATATGCGTACTTGAACAGTTACATCGGGACTTAATAATTGAGATAAGTTAAACGAGCAATTGGTATGTTGCGAATTTTTCTTCGGTGGATTATTGGAAGGTGGAAGATTGGGAAAAGAGAGAGGGGGTGGGAGAGGGAGAGGGAGAGGGAGAGGGAGACGAATAATTGGACAATTACAATGGCTTGACAATCTATAATTTTTGTTGTCTAGTTGCTCTGGTGGCACTCCCTCCGGTTCATTATAGTATATAGTGTAATTGTTGCAGACTATGTGGCTAAATTCTTTTGGAAAGCTAGTATTCAAGGCGCTATTGCATTTACACAAAGTTAGGGTGGGATCGATCATTTCGAAACTGACATATGGAAGATTGGGAAAACTTAGATTCTTCAAGGATTGACAATCGTTGGTCTTTAACTGCTTCGCAAGCTCATCGTCATAAATGGTAAAGTTGTGATGTGGGAAGATTTGCTTGAGTTGATACCATCGTCCTCCCTGTTCTAGCTGGACTTTCGGATTGTCTTCCTCACAACCGTCAACTACAAACAACCCACACTCAGGGCTATTCTTTCGAGTGTAGGGGAATTCAATTTTACCAAGTTTTCCGCAAGAGACGCCATCTGTGCAATCAGGGCGGTGGTAGTATCTGTCTTCTTCTCCTTCAACTGAGTGGAGTAGCAAGAATTGCGAGAGAACAACCAAAATCCAAAAGCTTAAAGTAGCCATTCGAAGATACACAAATGGAGAACCAAAATAGAGCCAAATTCTCTCACTTGAGATCAAATAATAACCAAAATATTATTCGTTAAAAACACCAGTTTCTAGTGGTAACAGAAGACTTGACGAGAGGGTGTTAATAGATGTGCATAGGGAAGCTTTTTTCTTTGCTAATTTCTTCTATTGGTCAACGTGTGACTCGGGTAAACTAGACCAATGTCCTCAATTTCTTTGAGGATTCAGAACTGATATTTCCAATATCCGAGCCATTATTTCAAGCTGTTCGAAACGTCCAGGAAATAGCTAGCTGACTAAAGAAGGTAATTAAGTGACGAACACAAGATTGCACGTTTTGTCTGGAAGAAATAGTGCAAAAAATATGGGCCCAAAATTCATTCGGCTTTTGCGTGGTCGACGGTGTGAATAGGTATATGGTGTGAAGGGAAGGTAGAAAGAAGCCCAGGGCGAAAGGAGGGAAAATCCTGATTGTGGCCCACAAGAAACAGCCAAGTCGACGGTTGGTCTTTGGGTGGAAGTAGGTATCGGGGTAGAAAACAAAAAAAAAAAACACTTTTTCCTGTGGAATTCCATTAACAAATATATATTAGTTTAGTCATTATTTTTGTCTTCAGAAGCAGGACTCGTTGCTTCTCTCTCATCCACGCAAGGATTTCTTTTATTTTCCTAGAGGGAATTTCAAATGTAACTTTAAATACAAATTTTGAATTAAAGATTAGAATTAAAAAAATTTAAAGATGAATGTCAATTTTAATTGAATATAGAAGTTGTAGACAATTAATTTTATCTGGATTCAATAAATATTAGGTTGAAAACTTGAAACGACTTAATTTGTGTAAGACATTTTCTTATTGGGTCGAAAACGAATCCATAGTGATATTTGGATCACACGGGCCCTATGGACAATGTTGAAGTTATGGGCTTGCAAGCCCAAAGATTTTGATCCATATTTGATTATTATTATTATTTTTTAATTTTCTTGTTTTGATAATTCTGTAAATAAATCAATGAAAAATATAATAACAAAAGAAATGGAGTTGGTGCTGTGCATCTGCATCTCACATCCCATGGCAGCCAATTCTCCATCTCCAAAACAGCCACTTGGTGGCTGAATCTAGATGTTAAAATCCTTCGGACAGAAACAAGAATAACTGGATTAAGGGGAGGATCTTAATTGGTTTAAATCCTACAGCTACAGTAGCACCGAGCAGGGGAGACCCTAAATTGGACTCTCTCAGAGCAGAGTGCCATGGCCTACTCCAATTTCCACTTCCACCCCCATAGTCACCATTGACAGAAAGGTCACAAACAGTACCCGTAAAATCCCCTCACCTGCTCCACTGGCAACCAAAAACTCACCACCTGTTCCCCTGCACACTTCATCCCTCACACGAAATGCTAACACAGCCCCGAACCTCTCGTCACTGACCAACAGAAACGCCCCCACAGACAATCACAATAAAAAAAAAACAAAGCCACATTTCCCACCGTCGGTGAGGAAGCCGCAGCAAGAAACATCAGAAAAGGAAGACCCATAAACCGTGAGGATTGGGCTTCGGTTAAGAGTGTTCTTTTAGGATTTTGAGTCTAAATTTAGAGATTTAGGCAGCTTAGGCCGAGATTAGCCACATATTGAAAGAGGAGGAAGGGTGGCCTGCTGAAAGTAGGTCTGGCCCGTTTCCAGCTGAGCCCCTTTCTGCGTGGAGTAGCAATCCTTGGGCTGTCTTACTTGGGCCAGTTTGAAAGGGTTTCTTTTCGGTTTTAAAATCCAAATCTTATGGGTATACTCATGGGTTTCCAGTTTATTCCCATTTATTTGTGTATTTATTTCATTACTTATTTTGTGTGTTAGTTGATAATTTCCGTATTTTAATTTTTAGAGAAAATGCTTAAAGCTTAAAGAAATAAAATTGCATGTGCATCATATTTTATATACTTGTACCATATGCATCCATCTTAATTATGAAAATAAACGTGAATCCTCGATGGTGGGATGTCATGAAAATAACAAGTAATGATTTTTAAACAATCTCCAAGTGAGAGGAGCCCATTCAATATTATTAAAGTATTGGAATACTCAGTATGATTTTTCAATAATGGAAATTGTTGTCGAAAATAAAAATAAATAATGTTTTTTAATAGAAATAAATATAAAAATTCATGTGCATAATTTATAATATGTTTGCATCATATGCAATTATGTAAATTTCAAAGTAAATGTGAATTTTTGGAAAATGAGATTTTATAAAAATCGCAAATAGTGATTCTAAAAAAAACTTTAGATGAGAAAATTATTCAAAATACTACTAGAGTATTAGAGTATTTCGGTATAATTTTTCAATACAAAAAGATTCTCATTTATTTTCAATAAAATGAAGTTACTTTTTATAAAATCAAATGATTTGTGAAAAAGAAAATAAAATTAATTACAATAAAAAGGAAATTATCTTTAAATATTAAATTAAGACCATTTCGGTAAGACTAAAGGATATCACATGATTAAGAAGGTATCAATTTTTAATAGGGGTTGTAAGGGCATTAATTCTCTCTCATATGTAATCGTGTTCTCGAATCTAACTTTGTTTTCGTAGACCAAAAACTTGTTCTTTTAATAAAACTTATTCTAAGATTTTTGGTTTTTAGATGGTTAATCGCACCTAATAAAAAAATGATTGGTACCGACTCTCCACTTTTTATATTTTCAAAATGGTTGAGCAATTGAATTCCTAATGAAATCATTATGACAGAAGTTATCATCTTTTAATATTTTTAAAATAAAATAAAATCATTTTTTCTTTGGGAAGATCCTCTTTGAAGGTATGAAAGACTTGGCCGAACGAAATTAATTTTATTTTGTACAATGAAATAAGATCAAAGGGTAACTTCTTAAAATTTTTTTTGAAAGTTTTTCATGTTCTTCATAATTTCTTCAAATCTTGAGAGCTTGATATTTGAAACTTTTGAGAGGTTATGAGTTCTTTAAAATTTTATTTTCTTCAAAATTGATCAAAAATTCCCATATGACTTAGAGGAGCACTATATTTATAGTGCTAACGTGCTAGGTAAAAGAGTTCTAGGAGAACTTGATTTTTTTTATTTTATCTATAAAATAATTTTAATTTAATTAAAGATAAAAATTGTTGACTCATAAGTGAATTTTAATTAGATGATCCATAAATCCTTAAAGTTTGATTGACCAAAATTTGAATTTATTTCTCAATCATTTTAATTTAATTAAGAAATAAATTGTTTAAATTTGATTGATCAAGCCAAGTGAATATATCTTTAAAATAATTATAAAATTAATAATTTAGCAATTAACTCTATAATTAACTTAAAGGATGCCATTAATCCACATGGCAGTATATGATTTGTCATTTGAAAATTCTTTAAATATTTTATTAAAAGAATTTCATCAAACATATGTCCATTTGTGATTGGATTTCAATTTTTCTCCTTCTACAAATGCCCCCTTAAGACTTGGTAACGTATACAATTTTTCGAGTGTAGCAAGTAAAAAAAGTTTTGCATTTTAATTTGATTTGATGCCAATATTTGTTTACACTTTCTATTTGGAGTGGACACTTGATTGACAAGATCTTCTTCTAGGACAATTTGAAGTCCTTTTGTACCTTGACTTGAAAAGAATTCTAGTTTAGATAACCTCTATGCATACCAAAGAGCCAATAAATATTATTCAAATTGGAAATCTTCATGATCAACCTCAACATGTGATGTAATTTTAATTCTTTTCTTTAACATTGATTTTTAGCTTTGAAATACTTAAGATTTTAATATGATTTGGGGAAACTTATGAGAATTAGATTTTAATCATACTTTAGCATATATCAAGTTTAGGATAAATTGTGTAATATGGTTAAATAAGTAAGGAATAAGTAAGACTCAAATATGTACATACTGGAATGATTGAAATGCTGAAAGCATGTTTGATGATCTTATATAAACCTTGATGAAGTGATTGCATATTTATATTGCTTAAAATTATGCTTTGTATGAATCAAGGTATTGATACACTTAGCGAAGGTACTGATACTATTTGCTTGAATTTTTGCAGATTGGATGCATGGTATTAATACTTTACCCTTAGATAGAAGTAAAATGCTTTGTTTAGGTATTAATACCCTAATATTATTGTATCAATATCATTTGTCTGTTTTGTTGGAATCCTTCATAAAGTATCAATGCTCCAAGGTAAGGTATCAATATCCTAGTCGCTGGTAGCAAACAACAATCAAATTTTTCCATATTCTAAAAACTAGTTTCATTGCCAAATGATCCCCAACAAATCTAAACTCAAGTTTAAGTATAAAAAAAAGGTCTTCTAACACCAAGAACAATGAGAGAGGTATATCAATTCATCTCCAAGAGGATTAAGCCTACTCTCCTACCAAATTCAAGAATGTTCAAGGGTCTAGTGTTTATTCTTCCTATCCTTTGTAGCTAATAATGTGTTCATTCTTTTATGTTGTATTCTAAGAGCTTAACTAGCAAACACCCAACCTTGGTAGAGATTTTAGAGTTTGAATCCTTGTAATAGGATTTGTACTTCATCAAGAGATGGGGAATCCTCTTGATTGTATTTTGTGAGTTTTATTGTAACAATTTAACCTTGACAAAAAAAAAAAAAAAAACTGAAGGAAGCTCTTTTAGTCGTGGGTAAAGGGAAGTTTACAATTAATTGATAACTTTAATATTAACCCGTAGTTATTACCCATTAGTTAAAACAAACTAAGGCGAGTCAACTCATCATTTTCCTTTTTCCTTCCAACTATCTTTCCTTCTCCCCATAATTGCCTTGAGAGAGAAATTTGGAAAAAAATTATGAAGCAGCCACGCCATCAGTGGAGGAATCTTTGAATGTTGCTATCAATTATAGGATTTAGGCGTGAGAAGAATGATTGTAGAGTTTCATGAAAAAGACTTTCGACGGTTCGGGAAAAACAAGACTAAAACTAGGAAACTTGAAGAAAAACCTGAAAAGATTTCCTTGAAACCAATCGGTTTGACAAGACTCAAGGATATCTCTTGTGCTTGAAAGGGAAACATGAGGAGGGAAGGAAGGAAGTAAATTTTGGTGTTGCATGTAGCCTTCTTAAAAGAAATCTAGAAGATTGATGGACATGAGGGTCTTGGCCATTGAAGATTAAGGTAGATTTTGAGCTTTTTGAGTATAATAATAATAATAAAAAAAACTCCTTCCTCATGAGAGTGATGCCTTATGCCTTCACTTTTGGTTTGATCAAGAGAAAGCCTAAATTGAGAGCAAAGAAGGCATGGAAACATTCGTCCATTTCAGAAAAAGGAATTCTTAAGAAAAGTTTAAAAGCAATCACAGTTTTGGATCGAGTATGAAGAAAATTTTATGTTGAATGGAAATGATTTGAAGTGAACCAAGTGAAGGAGCTGGATTTGTGTGATTTGAATAATTGGAGAAGATTTCGACACAAACCGAGTAGAAGGATAGTGAAGGGTTCTCGGTTTGCCATTTTTGAAGGTAAGAAGAAATATGAATTGTGAATTAAAAACTTAGCTTATGTAGCATAGAAACTAAATGCTTGATTTTGATTTTGGATGAAGGATGATGCAAAACAAAGCTCAAGGAAATGGAAAAGTGTTCAGTTTCGATAGTTAATGGTATGGTTTATCTAATCCTTGAATTGGTTAGTTGTAACATAGAATTTATATGGAAATTGATATTATATATGTGTTGGTGCATGCAAAATTGAGAAGCAATTGGGATATGCTATGTTTAATGACTACGGTTCAAGTGGTCAAGACTAAAAAAATTAAAAATTAAAAATTACTATTATTGGATAGCTTTCGATCATTACTCCATTAGGTAAGAAATAGATTAATGAATTTTGAGATTGGCTATGCTTTCAATGGAGAACTAACATGAGTTCAATTGATGAATAGGTGAATTTATAGGCATTAGCTCTTGGCCCTACTATATAAGGTATGGCATTGGTACTTGCAATTTGTATGATGAATGTGCAATCTTAATTCTAGCCATGGACATGAAATGACCTTTATTATAGATAGGAATTGAGAGGGATATTGAGCTTAAGCTCACGACAATTGAGGCATCAACCAAGTCAAATTAATTTTGTAGATATTGATTTCATTAAAATTTCTAAGGAATAGCCTTGTTTTGGTCATTAATGCTATGTGTACCTTGAGAAGTAAAACAAATCGAAGCACTTTTGACTTTGTGAATTGGTGTGGACTAAGTGGTTTGGTTACACTTCTCGGGTGACAGTAAGTGTATATTAGAATGCTACGTTTAAAATTATTAATTTTATGATTTTTAACTTGTTCGATATTAAACAAAAACTTGTGTTTGTAAATGGTATAGCTTTGGCCAAAAAGTTCTCATTAACCTATGGCCTTTGTTTGATATATGCATGATTTCAAGAATGCTTTAAATTATTTTTATATTCGCATGTACTATTTGTCTATGAAACTTGTGAAATTTGCTTATAAAGTTATGTTTTCAAGTTTAGTATGGTTTCGAATATGCATCTTAAGTACTATCATATTTCTAAGCTATAACATGATTTTGGTTTTCCATGGTTG
The DNA here is from genome assembly GCA_033439115.1 of Firmiana major. NCBI lineage: Eukaryota > Viridiplantae > Streptophyta > Magnoliopsida > Malvales > Malvaceae > Firmiana > Firmiana major. Next base: position 9,991,630 of record CM065912.1, read on the forward strand.
TACCATTTTGAGTTTTAATTTTGTGATTTTAGTTACTCATTGGAAATTGATTTATTCCACTTAAATGGCTTGTGAATTTGTAAGCTATGAAATAAATATAATTAATCAGGCTCACATTGTTTATGCTTCATATTCGATAGAAGCATTTTGGCCTATCTTGAAGAGTTTGGATATGTACTGATCTTATCTGATCAATGAGATCGGTTGTGAGTCTATGATCATAGATAGTGCTCCAGGTGGGGAGTGTGACGCACTGATAGCTACAGTACTTTTGGTGAAATTTTAGTTCGACATAGTGAACTTTTGAAAATGGCTCACTTTGTAATATACTTTTAAATCTACTATTACATAGCACTTGCATGCTTTTGGATATGTATTTTGAAATCTATCTCTTATTGTTTTAACAGCATACACTCTTTAAATTGTATTTGATATTTTCTTATACTTGACATGCAAGTTTTCGAACTTTATTTTCTTTCACTATTCATTGTGCTCTCATATTCACTTACTGGGCCAAGCTCATTCCTTCTTTTTTTACCTCACAGATAAGTCTTCCGAGTGATTTGTAGTTGTGACAGGTTCTCGCTCGTCTCCTCGAGCATTTTGTGGTTGCCAACTAAGGTATACTTAACAATTAAGTATATAGATATTGTTAGTTGACACAGTGGATGTGAATATCACATTAAGATGTAAAATGTGAGATTTTTGCAGAACTGGTGATGTGGCAAATTGATGATATTTTGTATTAATGGTCACAGAGACCATTTTGAATTACTTTGCTATGTGGTGTTTGGTGTTAGATAAGTTTAGTATTGTGATGTTATGGGATATCGATGTTGCTTGTTTGGATATAACTTGTATTGAGGGTTACAGAGGCTATCTTATGCTTTTATGACGAAATAAGGTTTGTGAAGAATTAAATTTAATACTGAAAGTGTGATGACCCAAAATTTTTCCACATTAAGAATTTATCTCTGAAATACATGATAATATTTCTAAAAAAAATATAAAAATAAAATAATATCTATATATATATTAAATAAATATATATAGAAATATATAAAATAATATATATGTATAGATATTTATATATATAATATATTATATTAATATATATTAGATATAATATTAATATTAATATATATATAAAAGAAAGAAAGAAAGAGAAGAATCGGGTTTCCCGATCCTTCTCTCTGGTTTTCTCCTCTGTAACAGAGGAGAAACGGTGAAAAAATGAAAACAGAGAAAGACGAACGGGAGATCGAGCCAAGGGAGGAGAGGACCGACGTCGGCTAGCCAAGGGAAAGAGACAGCGACCGTCGGTGACGTAAGAAATGGGAGATCGACGAGGAAGATCTGTGAAAGAGAGAGAAAAACGAGCGTAAGAGAGAATAGGGAAAGAGGAAGTCACCGCCGTTGATCTGCCTTTTTCGCCTTGATCAAAGGTTCCTCTGCATGGCTCAGTGCTACTGGAAGTGAAAATCGATCGAGAATTAGCCAACAAGACCCAATTGGCGAAGATAAAGGCTAAACCAGTTCAATAGAAAGGAAATGCGTTGAACCAGTCCGAACCAATTCAACCAAAAAAAAAGAAGAAGAAAAAAATGAAGAGAAAAAAAAGGGAGAAAATTTTGTGATGCCTTGGTTTAAGGATAAATCGGTAAGCGGTCAGATTTGATCGTTTTAATTGTTTGAAAATTTATTTAAATTTATATTTGATCGAAACTGACCCGGTTTAAATATATAAACGCGTAGCGTGACAATAAGCAATGAACACGAGTTCGATCAAGTCTTGATTTGTGGCCATCACGGTATCTCGGGTAAATGAACCTCATTTGCTACAACTTATACTAGCATGCGAGGTAAGTTTACTTGCATAAGCTGCAGGTTAACCCCGTACCGATTGCTTAGTATTTTGAATCGAACCTTTGATATTATAAATACTTTGTTTGAACTTTTCTAAGAAGTATGTGAACCTTTTGATCGATTTGAAATATGAAACGTAATGAATATACTGAATTGGGGATATAAATTGTTCTCTGCTTTGTAGGCTGGGTAATGAGCAAATGATACCCGGTCTTACTGTAGAAATTTCGTAAATTGTCTATATGTTTCAAACTAAGATCCTTGTGTTATCGGAAGTGTGATTTCGATTCGTTTTGACATGTTTTGAACATTGCGACGATTTTCATATATTGAAATCATTACATGGCATTGTGTGGGAGATTTAAAAGATTGCATATGTATTTATCTGTATGCATGTATTGCTTTATAATCTCATTTCGAATTTGTTTTGGACTAATTGAAACATATAGTTTATTTAGCTAATGCTTAGTGTTTTTGGATTTAAGTATAAATTGTTTTTTTCCGATTGTTATATGACTTTTAGAAACGTGATTTTCAAATATTTTATCGTTTATGAGCGTTCTAGTTATGTTATTCCTGATAAAGCATATGGAGAAAGCATTGAGTTTTACAATTCTTATACGGGCGGTTTGGCTTGTCTGACATTGTAGTGACAAGTTTTGGTTCTGACTAATCACTAGAATTGAAGACTTTCAGATCTATGACCTTAGGTAACACCCTAGTTTTCGAGGTAGTTTTGGCTCACTGATAGTGGTGGGTGTCGAGACCAACAATAATAAATCCTACTCAAAATAAATTAAAACTGCAGTATAGTTGAGTAAGGTCGTTTCCCAAGAGATTGGTAAGATTTATTTTTCTGCAAAATATTAAAAAGTAAAATGGGAATTTTGGGAAAATGAAAATAAAAATTAAATTAAAATCTAGGCAAGTAAAATCGCTATATAAAATATTTGAAGAAAATCAATATAATGAGAACATCCAACCAAAGGAATAATTTTAGAATGGGTTCATGGAATTGATCATTGATGCAAAAATAAATTCTTTTAATCTTTACCAAATTGGTTATGTTTATTGGTATGACCTAACAACCTATCCCTCCTTACTTTTTCGATAATCAGGATACGATCTCTAATTATTTCTTTTGCCAGTTAAACAACCTTAGATACGATCTTAAGATTTAATTTACTAACAGCATTGAAAACTAGAGAGACTACCAATTCTAACCAACAAACACACATGTAGATTCATTTAAGCTAGATTATATATCTTCTTAACAGAGAATTGAAATCATATCTGAAATCAATTATGTTATTTACCACTTATATTAGAATGCCTAAACAATTACGGATTCAGGTTTCTAATTGGTGATATATTATCCTGACAATTGAACAAATGACCCTTTTTGCACAATCAATCAAAACAATAATTTAAATAAGAATAGAAGACATATAAATAATAAAGATATAAAAAAATAAGATAAAAACTAATTAGATCTCACAATTCTTCAAGAACCCAAACTTTAATTATCCTTTGGCTAGACTAAAAATTTAGCAAGCCATAAGTTCAAAGAAAAACACTAAAGAAAAAAAATATAAAATTGTATGAAGATTCAGTTCTTTGAGATCCCCAGCCTCTTCCACTCTTAGTCTATAAATACTAAATATCCTAGCCCCAAAATCTGTTTCCAAAGGAAAGTTCTCTGATTGAGTTTGATTATAATTAAACTTCTTTCCTTTTTCCACCACTTGTCAAAGACAGTAATTGCATATCTTTTCCTTAATAATTAAAATCTTCCACTTGTCATCTTTAGATTGATTTAGTCAACTTCAGCTACAAGTGATGGATCTCGACTTGAATTCCAAGATTTCTTCTGATTTTGTGACTTGAGCATAATTTGCAGCTTTTAATCCATTTTGTCCATTTTCCTTCATTCACAATACAAAATAGAAATTATAAGTCAAATCCAAAAATTAAGCATATAAAAGAATTTAATTCATGGAAAAATATGACAATTAATATGTATAATATGCAACTTATCAAATTTCCCCACACCTAAACCTTGCTTGTCCTAAAGCATACAATAGTCTAAATTCATAATTTCTTCTCATCATTCCTTCATATTCTTCCTATGCTCATCCAAAACACATTCCTTTCAAGAATTAAAACATAAGTTTTTAAAGTGAATTCTCATAACACACATGAATAGCACCTTAATAACTCAATTAAATTCATAAAGTACACAGGATCCAACACCCTCGCAATTGGATTTCACTCATCACACTCTTAGTGTTTAAGGCATATATCAATGAACTCTCAAGTCATTGCATAGAAGATTTCTTACCATAAGCTTGCAAATTCATGACATCTCTTCCACCAATGAATGAATTAAGATGCAAAAATCTAAGGGTCTAAAAGGGTTGTATCGGGGCTTAGGTAAGGTATGACAAAATGATTTTTTTGGCTAGAAAAATTGAAGGAATCATACAAAACTTTTGACATAAAACTCAACTCAATTATTTCAAAAGACTGCTTTAATCACATAATTTTCAGAACTAACTTCCAAAAAATAAAAATTTTACTTCTCTTTCTCTTCATTTATTCATCATTTTTCTTTTCCTTTTTTTTTTCATTTTTCTCTTTTTTTTTTCTTTTTTTTCTTTTTTTTTTGAAAGAGAGGAATTCAATGAAAGTAACAGCTTGGAATACTAAATTTTCAACATATGCAATCTTTAGAGAAATATTTTGAAGTTTCTTATGCATAAGTCTATATGATTCATCAATTCAAGGTTCAAAAAGAGGGAAAATCAACAAAAGGGTTTATTATGGCTTATAATGTGGTTTAATTCAAAGAAAAGGTCAGGCTCAAAGTGGTTTTTCTAGGGGTTAATAATAATAAGGTAGGCTTGAAAAGAAAGGTATAATGACAAGGAAAAGGGTTTAACCTAAATGCCCTTATTTGATTTATTGCATCATATTCATCAAAGGGGTTGATTAAGACATGTATGACAGAGCAAGTTTTAGAATAATCAACTATGCATGACAATCACACAAACAAAAATTAGAGCATGATGTAATGAATGCTCATAGGCTCAAATTTCACCAAAAAGGGTTATGTGTGCTAGATCCTATACACTTTTTCATCTAATGAATTAAAAGTAACTAATCAGTGTTTTAATGAGAATTCAAAATTGTTTTGCACATATGTAAATCACATTTTTTTCATGGGATAAGCATTGGAAAAATCTAGAACTCAAAGAAATCACAAACAATAACTAATGTACCTTTTGGAACAAATTTTTTTTTTTTTTGAATTTGTAAAAATTTTCATGAAAATTAATCAAGAATGAAAGAATAATGAAGCAAACATCAGAGTCACAATTAAATACCCTCCCCCACACCTAGACTATACATTGTCCCCAATGTATCAAAATAATTGCTCATTAACTTTAAAAGAATTAAGGGAATTAAGAAACTTCCCTGAAAAATGTTGAGCACTGTGAAACATGGTGTTGATTTTCACTACGTTGCCAATCCGATTTCCACTACGTTGCCAATCCGATTTCCACTGCTAGTCATTGAAAAATTCCTCATCCCCTGTGATTGATAATCTCTAATAAGTAAAAATAACTACACCAAATCAAATAATATTAATAATAAAAAAATGGTATAGCTAAAATTTATCAATTAAGTAAAACAATCCCTAAACAAAGTTTTTTTTTCTGAAAAATAAAGCAAAAGTAAATAATAAAAATAAAATAAAATCCTAGATTGTTGATGTCGGTGGAAATGGAGCTGCGGTTCAGGATTGGAGGATGCAGGTTGTCGCGACCCAATTTTTCAAAAATCACTACAAATTTTTTGCGAACTTACCACATTTCAATTGTTGGGTTGTGAGTCAATATCCATCACTCAGTTTCATATTATATATATATATATATGCATAACAGGCAATACTTTCGTCCCAGGCACTAACATTCGCGGAAGCTCATAATTATAAACTCATTTACATTGCCTAACATATACATCCCCCATATAACATGACTACATCACTGTACACTATTATTCAGATACAAAAGTACATGTGTGCATACATCGATGCTGCTAGATAGCTGTGTAAAAGATCGCAGGACGGACGCAGCTTATACACTCTACTGAAATGCTCTGTAGAGGTGAAAAAATAATGGGATGAGCATAATGCGCTCAGTAAAAAATATATGAAAGGAGGTAGATAACCACAATATCTACGATGCTCATAATGCATGTTTTATCAACTCGTAAAACAAATGCATTTACTTTTCAAAACACTCTCATTAATTTATAAAGCAAGTAGATAATCAAACTATCCACGATGCTCATGATGCATGGTTTATGCCGAAAAACTCATGGCATTCACAAAACCATCATAGTAAAACACATAGCAATTTACTGCCAAAAACCGAAAATCAAAACTCATTCAGAGTAAAATCTTTCTGTGTTCAGTATTGAAACTCACTTTAAAATCATATTCTCATTTCAAACGGTTTCATCACAGAAATCAAATCACAATTAGTTTCATCACTGAAACCAATAAAATAGATGAGACTAGGCAGGGATTTCCACACAAATCCAAGGGAACAATTGGCCAAAGTCCGAGACCCACACGCTATCACGGATCAGGTGTGCCAGGGTGTCTCTGAGTCCGAGGAGGGGATTAGTCTATCCATCGGCTCCTATCTAAGAACTATCACAAAACAGAGCAATGACAAAGCATGCCCGAGTCCAAAGACGCAATCCTCACAACCCATAGTTGTACGGTACAGTGTACTCCATGTTGTCTACACGGTACGACGTACTCCGTGAACCAGAGTAATATTACCACACAGTTGTAGGTGCCTGAGTCAACAATTCACCACCCCAACCAAATAAATTATCAACCATAGCCTGTCGTCTCAGATCTAGTGCGAGCAAGTCAGTGTGACACACAGTCAACACGAGGGCTCCAGCACGATCTCAATCACAAATCATAACAGAATCCAGTGCGAGCAGTGCTCCAGCACGGTCTGTACATGTGCAATACCAAAATCAAGTGGGAGCGGATCTGGATAAATCCACAGATCTCATCATAGATCCAGCACGATTTCACACACACAAAATAGACATCTGGCTCTATTTCCCACCACAGTGGTACTCAAAATCGAGTGAAATATGCAAAACGGTACAAAATAAAGTGAGAGGGAAACATCCCATCAAATCACTTGTCAATCAAATCACTTTTTTTTAGTAAAACGTGCAAGTTAATGCATACAGTCAAATCATGAGCCAGTCTATCATTTCAGCTTCACAAAAATCTCTTTTTCACAGAGAAAACATGGATTGCATGCACTTTATGCATTTCCAAAATTCCTGAGCTATGGGTATTTTCGTAATTTTCTCATATTTGGGTACTATCCAGAAATTTTATATCTATACTCTATACGAAATTTAATTGACTGTAAACGACGATGAAAATACGTACAGCTATCTCTAATAGCTCCCTTACCTCGGATCACGTAGTGTGACTTCTCTTCCTCTGTGCTGTCCAAATCTCGCAGTCCGGTCAACTCTCAATATGACTCTGGAGCTGCATTTAACCATTCACTGGATTAATTATACGTTTTCTACTGTATTACACATTTAATACAGTTCATTTCACTTAATTGGGCCCGTTTACTCTAAATGGGCCTAAATACTTTAATTGGGCCTTAATCTGTATTAAGCTCGTTTTTCATGTATTAATTCCCTTTATCAGGGTCTATCAACTCATTGGGTCTATCAATACCCATTGGGCTTCGTTCCAAACTCTTTGGATAGCCCGAATATCATTTACGACAGTTTATACAAAATTCCAAATATAATTCACTAAATCCGAAATTTAATCCGAAATGCATAAATTAAATCTTAAATACGCGTTAATCACATAAATTGTCGTAAATGAGCTTTACTTACCCGATATTGTGCGATGGTGAGCGAATCGAAGTTCGATCGGGCTTCTGTTCGGAATTAATCGTCGAACTGCACAATTTCATATTTTTCATTTTCGGGCCAATTTTTGATTAAATATAATTCAAATAAATTTATCAAAAATTAAATCGATCACTTTTGACCTCGTATCGACTTACCCGAAGTCCGATAAAATCCCAAAATTTTTTTTCTCTCTCTTCTTTCTCTCTCCTCCTGAACCGGTTCGGACCGATTCAGTCCCTTTTCACACTGAATCGGTCCGAACCGGTTCAGTGGCCATTTCTCCGTTGCCGACGCTGGCGGCCGGTTCCCGGCCCGATTCCACCGCCAATCGGCTCGGCTCAGGCTGGGGAGCCTTCTTTTGACCTCGGGTGGGGTCGATCGACGCTGGTGGCCGTCGAAATCCCCTTGCCCCCAGCGGCCTCTCCTTCCTCCGATCTCCTCGCTGGCGGCGATCTGGGGCCCGTGGTGGCCACTGGCGAATCGCCCGGTGCTGGGCTTCCTTCGTCAGCCCTCGGCGGCCCCTCAGCCTCGCCGGTGGCTCATCGGTGAGAGGAAACCGAATCCGTCGATTTTCCTCTTTCTCTCTCCCCGATATTCTCCTTTTTTTCTATATTTTTAACAGATTTTTTTATAATATATTTTTATAATTATTTTATTCTTAAAATAATAATAAAAATCCTAAAATATCTCAAAAATATCCCAAAAATTCATATTAAATTCATTTAGTCCACAAATGAATTTATCAGTCCGATTTTACCTTTTCGGTATATTTTTCCACTATTTTTGAGCTCGTTTTTCGAGGTAAAAATTTTGATAAATTCTAATAATTTATATCTTGATCAATTGGACTCGAAATTTAATTATTTCTTCTTTATTGATCAAGATTACAAAAAAATCCATATTTATAATATCAATTTCTTAAAAATGACACCGAATTTTCGGGTCTTACATTCCTCCCCACCTTAAGAAATTTGATCCTCCAAATTAGAACCAAGTTAATTCTCGAATAACTGCGAATATTTCTCTCGCATCAGACTCTCTAATTCCCACATAACTTCCTCTGAAGTGTGGTATTGCCCGAAAACCTTAACCAGAGTGATCGTTCTGGTCCGTAACACTTTATCTTTCCTATCCAATATCTGAATCAACTTCTCTACATATGACATTTCCCCTGTGAGCTCCAACGGCTCATACTGAATCACATGTGTCTGATCTAGATGATACTTCCGAAGCATCAACGTGTGGAAGACGTTATGAATGCCTGCTAGCTCAGGTGTCAAGGCTAGCCTACAAGTCTTATTACTCACTCGCTCCAGTATCTCATTATCCCTTTCGAGGGAAAAACTTTCAAGAATACTAATTCACCTACAGTGAATTTCAAAGGCTTTCTCCTCATCTCAACATAGCTTTTTTGTATGATCTGAGCTGTCCTCAATTTATCACATATAAATTGGATATCCTCAAAGGCTTGCTTCACTAAATCGAGAGCAAACATCTTTCGGTCACCCACTTCTTCCCATCCAATCTGAGATCGACACTTACGACCATACAATACTTCATACGGTGTCATCCCAATACTCGAGTGTAACTATTGTTATAGGCGAATTTGACTGATGGCAAATGGTCATCCCAGGAGTCTCTAAAATCCATCACACAAGCTCTCAACATATCCTCCAAAGTCTGGATGGTTCTCTCTTACTGACCATCGGACTGAGGGTGGAAAGCTGTACTGACACTCAATCGGGTTCTCATAGCTTCCTGAAAGTGTTTTCAAAAGTGGAAAGTGAAGCGGGAATCCCTGTCAGACACAATACTCACTGGAACACCATGTAGCCTCACAATCTCCCGTACATACAGATTCGCCAGCGCACTCAGAGTATCCGTAGCCTTCACAGCTAAGAAGTGAGTTGACTTCGTCAATCGATTCACAATTACCCAAATCGCTTCATGGTTCCGTCGGGTCCTCGGTAAACCTATGATAAAATCCATGGTTATGTGCTCTTATTTTCCATGTTTGTATAAGTAGAGGCTGCAATAATTATGCGTGTTTCTAATGCTCTACCTTAACCTGTTGACATGTAAGGCATTAGTCACAAACTCTTCAATATCTCTTTTCATGTCTGACCACCATTACATTCTCCGGAGATTCTTATACATCTTATTACTCCCTGGATGCACTGTATACCTCGATGAATGAGATTCTGTTAAAATCAATCTCTTTAGCTGTGGGTCATCGAGAACGCAAATTCGGCCTTTGAATCTTAGCAGGCCATCATCACTAACTGTGCACTCAGTCACTCTACCCATCTGTATCTGACTATGCATATCAACACAGAAGCGATCAATACACTGAGCTTGTCTGGTCCGATCTATCAAATCCGATTTCAATCTCAAACTAGCTATCACACAATATGCACCAGTATCAAAAGGGTCTATATCTAGACTGAGGCTAGTAAACTGCTCTAACAGTTCATGTTCCTTGACCATTATGTACGATACCATCCTAAGGCTCTTTCTGCTCAAGGTATCAGCGACTATATTCGCTTTACCCAGATGATAAAATATCTCACAATTATCATCTTTTAGAAGCTCTACTCATCATCTCTACCTCATATTCAAAATTTTTTTTGTTAAAAACAGATACTTGAGGCTCTTAAAATCAGTGAATACCTAAAATTTCTCACCGTACAAATAGTGGCACCATATCTTCAGTGCAAACACTATGACTGCTAACTCTAAATCATGGGTCAGATAGTTCTTCTCATGGTCCTTAAACTCTCTGAATCTATAAGCAACTATCTTCCCGTTCTGCATCAATACACAGCCCATTCCTTGTCCCGAGGTGTCTATATATACAAAAAAATCTCCTGAGCTGGTCAAAATGGTGAGAATCGGCGTAGTGGTCAGTCATTACTTTAGTTCCTGAAAACTCTTCTCACATGCATTGTCTCACTCAAATGCAATATTCTTTCGAGTAAGACGTGTCAATGGAGCAGCCAATTTTGGGAAACTTTCTACAAATTGGCGGTAATATCCAACCAAACCCAAAAATGATATTTGTTCCAACTAGAAATCACACGTACTGAGCTTCGCATATAGCTTCCTCTCTCTGAGGGTCTGTAGCACAATGCTCAGATGTTGTTTATGCTCTTCCCTAGACTTTGAATTCACAAGAATGTCATCTATGAACACTATGACAGACCGATCCAAGTATGGATTGAACACTCCATTCATCAATACTATAAAAGCTGTAGGAGCATTCGTTAGCACGAAAGGCATAACCAATAACTCATAATGTCCATAACGGGTATGAAAAACTATCTTGGGTACATCTCCACTCCGGATTCTCAACTGATGATACCCAGACCTCAGATCAATCTTGAGAAAGATCTGTGCTCCCCAAAGTTGATCCATTAGATCATCAAAACGTGGAATAAGGTACTTGTTCATAATGGTCGCCTTATTCAATAATCAGTATTCTATTCACAGTCGGAGGCTTCCATCCTTCTTTTCAGCTATAGCCCTCCTCTTCGGGGCAGAAGTACTAGCTGTATCCTTCTCTGACTCTTTGCCTTTCTGTGGGGTTATCTCAGCCAACTCTAGGCAATCCCTTATCATATGCCCCGTCTTGTCACATCTAAAACATGTTCCAATCAATACGTGGCATGACTTACTACCGTGGTATCTACCACATGCTCTACATTGATTTGTAGTCGGTAGGGGTTCTCCAATCACTATACCCCTAGCTGGAGTCGAGACCTGATACATCGGGGGCTTAATCATCTTACCCCATGACTCATCGACTCTCGGTCGTCTAACAAACGACCTTTTCCCCACTCGGACATTACAGTCCTCTATTGATCTCTATTCATGCCCTTCACAACCTTACCAAACTCAAGGACATGCATCTCGTAGTCTTACACACACACTGAGCTCTACGCACGGTCTCTTCGTAAGTCGTGACGTCAAATAGGGCAAATCTGACTCTGATGGAAGGTCTCAATCCTTCCATAAACTTGCGGACCTTCCGCATCTCACTGCTCATGATATCCGGGTCATATCTTTCCAAGGATGTAAATCGAGACTCATACTCGTCTACCGATCTATTCCCCTGGATCAGACCAAAAATTTCCATCTGTAATCTCCGCTGAGCAGTGGCTGGGATATACTGCCTCCTAAAGGCATCCAAAAGATCTCTTAGTCAATCAACTGATATACATAGCTTTCATGATGAGTCGGGTGAATTTTCACCAATACTCTGCTTCTCCCTCTAACATGAATGTAGCAAAGACCACTCTCAGTAGTCGAACATCGGTAAAAGTCATATAACTTCTCCAATCGATTGATCCAATCCTCTGCTACTACAGGGTTCTTGATCCCACTAAACGATGGAGGCTTAAGCTCCGAAACTGCCTCAATCGGTCAAACTCACAATCAAACCCTGAATTCTCACCAATTTGTCGTGGAACTACAAGTGGTACAGGGGTCTCACCAACACGTGGCATAGGTACAGGTTGTGTAGGCGTAGGTGTCTCAAGAGCAGCTGCCAGCTCAGTATGAGTCGTCTGAGCAGCCGGACCTTGCCTACTCTCTAACTTAGCCATAGTCAAGTTAGCCTGAGTGAACAACTTCATAAATGTGTTCCAACTCTGCTCTAATCTCGTAACACGAGCATCAATTGTCTCAACTAGACCTGATGGGACATAATCACGTGACAATTCACAAAGTCTTTTGGACTTATCACTGCGTCTCTCGGACCTATCTCTATGGCCTCGATAACGCGAACTCTCTCCTCTGCTGCGATGTCTGTCAGACATCTCAATCGTCCCGCATACACGATCAATTTCTTAGTTTAACCACAGCTCGGTACACATAATTGTATCTAATAATGTACAGTGACATGGAGATGTATACTTTTTAATTACTGACACTGACTCACATCAGACCAATACTGCTCTGATACCACCTCTGTCGTGACCCAATTTTTTAAAAATCACTACAAATTTTTCGCGACCTTACCACATTTCAATTGTTGGACTGTGAGTCAATATCCATCACTCAGTTTCATATATTATATATATATGCATAACAGGCAATGCTTTCGTCCCAAGCACTAACATTCGCGGAAGCTCATAATTATAAACTTATTTACATTGCCTAACATATACATCCCCCATATAATATGACTACATCACTGTACACTATTATTCAGATACAAAAGTACATGTGTGCATACCTCGATGCTGCTGGATAGCTGTGTAAAAGATCGCAGGACGGACGCAGCTTATACACTCTACTGAAATGCTCTGTAGAGGTGGAAAAATAATGGGATGAGCATAACGCGCTCAGTAAGAAATATATGAAAGCAGGTAGATAACCACACTATCTACGATGCTCATAATGCATGTTTTATCAACTCGTAAAACAAATGCATTTACTTTTCAAAACACTCTCATTAATTTATAAAGCAAGTAGATAATCAAACTATCCACGATGCTCATGATACATGGTTTATGCCGAAAAACTCATGGCATTCACAAAACTATCATAGTAAAACACATAGCAATTTACTGCCAAAAACCGAATATCAAAACTCATTCAGAGTAAAATCTTTCTGTGTTTAGTATTGAAACTCACTTTGAAATCATATTCTCATTTCAAACGGTTTCATCACAAAAATCAAATCACAATTAGTTTCATCACCGAAACCAATAAAACAGATGAGACTAGGCAGGGATTTCCACACAAATCCAAGGGAACAATTGGCCAAAGTTCGAGACCCACAAGCTATCACGGATCAGGTGTGCCAGGGTGTCTCTGAGTCCGAGGAGGGGATTAGTCTATCCATCGGCTCCTATCTAAGGACTATCACAAAACAGAGATGACAAAGCATACCCGAGTCCAAAGACGCAATCCTCACAACCCATAGTTGCACGGTACAGTGTACTCCATGTTGTCTACACGGTACGACGTACACCATGAACCAGAGTAATATTACTACACAGTTGTAGGTGCCTGAGTCAACAGCTCACCACCCCAACCAAATAAATTATCAACCATAGCCTGTCGTCTCAGATCTAGTGCGAGCAAGTCAGTGTGACACACAGTCAACACGAGGGCTCCAGCACGATCTCAATCACAAATCACAACAGAATCCAGTGCGAGCAGTGCTCCAGCACGGTCTGTACATGTGCAATACCAAAATCAAGTGGAAGCGGATCTGGATAAATCCACAGATCTCATCATAGCTCCAACACGATTTCACACACACAAAATAGACATCTGGCTCTATTTCTCACCACAGTGGTACTCAAAACCGAGTGCAATATGCAAAACGGTATAAAACAAAGTGAGAGGGAAACATCCCATCAAATCACTTGTCAATCAAATCACTTTTTTTTAGAAAAACGTGCAAGTTAATGCATACAGTCAAATCATGAGCCAGTCTATCATTTCAGCTTCACAAAAATCTCTTTTTCACAGAGAAAACATGGATTGCATGCACTTTATGCATTTTTAAAATTCCTGAGTCTAAGGGCATTTTCATAATTTTCCCATATTTGGGTACTATCTAGAAATTTCATATCTATACTCTATACGAAATTTAATTGACTGTAAACGACGATGAAAATACGTACAGCTATCTCTAATAGCTCCCATAGATCCCTTACCTCGGATCACGTAGTGTGACTTCTCTTCCTCTGTGCTGTCCAAATCTCGCAGTCCGGTCAACTCTCAATATGACTCTGGAGCTGCATTAACCATTCACTAGATTAATTATACGTTTTCTACTGTATTACACATTTAATCCAGTTCATTTCACTTAATTGGGCCCGTTTACTCTAAATGGGCCTAAATACTTTAATTGGGCTTTAATCTGTATTAAGCCCGTTTTTCACGTATTAATTCCCTTCATCAGGGTCTATCAACTCATTGGGTCATACCCATTGGGCTTCGTTCCAAACTCTTTGGATAGCCCGAATATCATTTACGACAGTTTATTCGAAATTCCAAATATAATTCATAAATTCGAAATTTAATCCGAAATGCGTAAATTAAATCTTAAATACTCGTTAATCATATAAATTGTCGTAAATGAGCTTTAATTATCCGATATTGTGTGATAGTGCGTGAATCGGAGTTCGATCGGGCTTCTGTTCGAAATTAATCATCGAACTGCACAATTTCGTATTTTTCATTTTCGGGCCAATTTTCGACTAAATATAATTCAAATAAATTTATCGAAAATTAAATCGATCACTTTTGACCTCGTATCGACTTACCCGAAGTCCGATGAAATCTCAAAATTTTTTTTCTCTCTCTTTTTTCTCTCTCCTCCTGAACCGGTTCGGACCGGTTCAGTCCGTTTTCACATTGAACCAGTCCGAACCGGTTCAGTGGCCATTTCGCCGTTGCCGGCGCTGGCGATCAGTTCCCGGCCCAATTCCACCGCCAATCGGCTCGGCTCTGGCTGGGGAGCCTTCTTTTGGCCTCGGGTGGGGTCGATCAGCGCCGGTGGCCGCCGAAATCCCCTTGTCCCCCGCGGCCTCTCCTTCCTCCGATCTCCTCGTCGGCGACGATCTGGGGCGCGTGGTGGCCGCTGGCGAGTCTCCCAGTGCTGGGCTTCCTTCGTCGGCCCTCGGCGGCCCCTCAGCCTCGCCGGTGGCTCGTCGGTGAGAGGAAACCGAATCCGTCGATTTTCCTCTTTCTCTCTCCCCGATATTCTCCATTTTTTTTGTTTTCTGTTTTTTTAACAGATTTTTGTTATAATATATTTTTATTATTATTTTATTCTTAAAATAATAATAAAAAATCCTAAAATATCTCAAAAATATCTCAAAAATTCATATTAAATTCATTTAGTCCACAAATGAATTTATCAGTCCGATTTTACCTTTTCGGTATATTTTTTCACTATTTTCGAGCTCGTTTTTTGAGGTAAAAATTTTGATAAATTCTAATAATTTATATCTTGATCAATTGGACTCGAAATTTAATTATTTCTTCTTTATTGATCAAAATTACAAAAAA
This sequence comes from Firmiana major, assembly GCA_033439115.1. Classification (NCBI taxonomy): domain Eukaryota; kingdom Viridiplantae; phylum Streptophyta; class Magnoliopsida; order Malvales; family Malvaceae; genus Firmiana; species Firmiana major. The sequence continues at coordinate 10,007,509 of CM065912.1, forward strand.
ATCCATATTTATAATATCAATTTCTTAAAAATGACACTGAATTTTCGGGTCTTACATTCCTCCCCACCTTAAGAAATTTGGTCCTCCAAATTAGAACCAAGTTAATTCTCGAATAACTGCGAATATTTTCTCTCACATCAGACTCTTTAATTCCCACATAACTTCCTCTGAAGTGTGGTACTGCCCGAAAACCTTAACTAGAGTGATCGTTCTGGTCTGTAACACTTTCTCTTTCCTATCCAATATCTGAATCGACTTCTCTACATATGACATTTCCCCTGTGAGCTCCAACGGCTCATACTGAATCACATGTGTCTGATCCAGATGATACTTCTGAAGCATCAACGTGTGGAAGACGTTATGAATGCCTGCTAGCTCAGGTGTCAAGGCTAGCCTACAGGCTTATTTCTCACTCGCTCCAATATCTCATTATCCCTTTCGAGGGAAAAACTTTCAAGAATACTAATTCACCTACAGTGAATTTCAAAGGCTTTCTTCTCATCTCAACGTAGCTTTTCTGTATGATCTGAGCTGTCCTCAATTTATCACATATAAATTGGATATCCTCAAAAGCTTGCTTCACTAAATCGAGAGCAAACATCTTTCGGTCATCCACTTCTTCCCATCCAATCGGATATCGACACTTACGACCATACAATACTTCATACGGTGTCATCCCAATACTCGAGTGTAACTATTGTTATAGGCGAATTCGACTGATGGCAAATGGTCATCCCAGGGGTTTCTAAAATCCATCACACAAGATCTCAACATATCCTCCAAAGTCTGGATGGTTCTCTCTTACTAACCATCGGACTGAGGGTGGAAAGCTGTACTGACACTCAATCGGGTTCTCATAGCTTCCTGAAAGTGTTTTCAAAAGTGGAAAGTGAAGCGGGAATCCCTGTCAGACACAATACTCACTGGAACACCATGTAGCCTCACAATCTCCCGTACATACAGATTCGCCAACGCACTTAGAGTATCCGTAGCCTTCACGGCTAAGAAGTGAGTTGACTTCGTCAATCGATTCACAATTACCCAAATCGCATCATGGTTCCGTCGGGTCCTCGGTAAACCTATGATAAAATCCATGGTGATGTGCTCTTATTTTCCATGTCTGTATAGGTAGAAGCTGCAATAATTCTGCGTGTTTCTAATGCTCTACCTTAACCTGTTGACATGTAAGGCACTTAGTCACAAACTCTTCAATATCTCTTTTCATGTCTGACCACCATTACATTATCCGGAGATTCTTATACATCTTATTACTCCCTGGATTCATTGTATACCTCGATGAATGAGCTTCTGTCAAAATCAATCTCTTTAGCTGTGGGTCATCGAGAACGCAAATTCGACCTTTGAATCTCAGCAGGCCATCATCACTAACTGTGCACTCAGTCACTCTACCCATCTGTATCTGACTATGCATATCAACACAGAAGCGATCAATACGCTGAGCTTGTCTGGTCTGGTCTATCAAATCCGATTTCAATCTCAGACTAGCTATCACACAATATGCATCAGTGTCAGAAGGGTCTATATCTAGATTGAGGCTAGTAAACTGCTTTAACAGTTCATGTTCCTTGACCATTATGTACGATACCATCCTGAGGCTTTTTCTGCTCAAGGTATCAGCGACTATATTCGCTTTACCCGGATGATAAAATATCTCACAATCATCATCTTTTAGAAGCTCTACCCATCATCTCTACCTCATATTCAATTTTTTTTTGGTTAAAAACAGATACTTGAGGCTCTTAAGATCAGTGAATACCTGAAATTTCTCACCGTACAAATAGTGGCACCATACCTTCAGTGCAAACACTATGACTGCTAACTCTAAATCATGGGTCAGATAGTTCTTCTTATGGTCCTTAAACTCTCTGAATCTATAAGCAACTATCTTCCCGTTCTGCATCAATACACAGCCCAGTCCTTGTCCCGAGGTGTCTGTATATACAGAGAAACCTCTTGAGCTGGTCGAAATGGTGAGAATTGGCGCAGTGGTCAGTCACTACTTTAGTTCCTAAAAACTCTTCTCACATGCATTGTCTCACTCAAATGCAATATTCTTTCGAGTAAGACGTGTCAATGGAGCAGCCAATTTAGAGAAACTTTCTACAAATTGGCGGTAATATGCAAACACTACTTCTATTTTTTTTTTTAAATCAAAACACATAAATCTTCTTTATTATTAATAAAACAACAACAAAAAAAATTAAGAAAAATAATTGTGAATCAGAAAATAAAGAGAAATTTTGGGTTGCCTCCCAAACAGCGCCTTTCTTTAAAGTCTTTGGCTAGACATAGTCATGCTCAATTATATGTTGGACATTCCAACCCAATTCGTTCAACTTCATGCCCTTGTAAACCTTCGTAAAAAGGCTTTAAACGATGACCCTTGACCTTAGAGGTTTGACCTGTATCCAAACTTTGAATTTCAATTTTTCCACGAGGAAACACATTAGTAACAATATAAGGACCTAACCATCTAGAACGAAATTTACTAGGAAATATTTTTAATTTAAAATGAGATAGTTTAACTTTCTGACCAATATAAAAATTTTTCCTGGGAACTACATGATCATGAAAGGCATTTATCTCTTCCTTATAAATCACAGAGCTTTCATAAGCATAATTAATATTAAACTTAATGATTTTATCATTAAATTCCATTGTGAGTGTTCCATCATGCACATCAATTTTAGTCCTACATGTTTTTAGAAAAGGTCTTCCCAACAAAATTAAAGATTTAGATAAGTCATCATCCTCCATATCAAGCACATAAAAATCAACAGGGAAGATCAATCCATTTACCTGCACCAGAACATCCTCTAAGACACCCTTAGGATAACTATTAGATCTATCAGCAAGTTGAATAATCACACCAGTCTCTTTTAATGGTCCAACATTCAAAGATTTAAAAATAGACATAGGCATGACATTAATTGAAGCTCCTAGATCTAACATTGCTCTTTCAATTTTAAGATTACCTACCTTACAATGGATAGTAAACATACCTGGATCCTTGCATTTAGGAGGTAACTTTTTTTGAATGACAGCTGAAACATTTTCACTCATACTTACAAATTCATTACCTTTTAATTTCCTCTTGTTGATGCACAGCTCCCTGAGAAATTTGGCATATCGAGGTACTTGTTTAATTACATCAAGTAAAGGGATATTTACCTCTACCTTGCGAAAGATGTCAAAAATTTCCTTTTCCTCCTCCTCCTTTTTGGATTTAGATGATCTATAAGGGAAAGGAGGAACTGGTGTAAAAACTTTTTGTTTCTCGCCATTAGATTCCTTAGTTTGATCCAACCGTGGTAGGGGTGCAACAACTTTTTTTTCAAGTTCTTCCTCTAGATTGTGTTTTTGGGTTGTCTTGCTAGGTTCCTTCAACTGGGTTCCACTCCTCAAGGTCATTGCACTGACATTTTGTTTGGGGTTGATAACTGTTTGTGAGGGTAATTTTCCTTGAGATTCTAATCTACTCACAGAAGTGGCTAGCTGACTCATTTGATCTTCCAGCTTCTTGATGCTTGTTCTTGTTTCCTGTTGAAATTGTTGTGTGTTAATTGCAAGTGATTTAACAATTTCTTCAAGAGACATACCTGAACTTGAGGATGGCTGATGTTGCTGTTGTTGTGGAGCAGGCTGGCTATATTGAGAATTTTGAAATTGAGGCCTTACTCCGTAGCTAAAGTTGGGATGATTTCTCCACCCTGGGTTATAAGTATTTGAATATGGATCGTGATTCCTTTGTGATGGACCTGAAAATCCTCCAACTGCATTTACGTGCTCATGAGGTTCATCTTGAAATGTGGGGCAAATGTCGGTTGGGTGTCCAGTAGCAGCACAATTCCACAGGCTTTAACTTGTTGTATATTTCCCATTCCTATAGCCAATTGTTGAACAACAGATGTTAGATTAGCTATTTGACTTTCAAGAGAATGTGTGTTTACCTCGTTTACTCTTCTATGAGGTATGTCTTGTCTGAATCCAAATTGTTGGGAGTTGGCAGCCATGGTGGAAATCAAATCTCTAGCCTCTCTAGGTGTCTTGTTCACTATCGCACCTCCACTGGCTGCGTCCATCATCCTTCTTTCCATGGGTAATAATCCTTCATAAAAATATTGAATTAAGAGTTGTTCGGAAATCCCATGTTGAGGACAACTTGCACAAAGTTGCTTAAATCTCTCCCAGTATTCGTGAAGAGTCTCAATATCTTTCTGCTTGATTCCACTTATCTCTCTTCTAATGCTAGCAGCTCATGAAGCAGGGAAAAATTTTTCAAGGAACAGTCTCACTATTTCAATCCACGTGGTTATAGAACCAGGAGGTAAATAGAACAACCAATCTTTTGCTCTATCAGCTAGTGAGAATGGAAAAGCTCGCATTTTAATTTGCTATTCAGTAACTCCTTGTGGTTTCAGGCTTGAACATACCACGTGAAATTCTTTTAAGTGCTTGTGAGGATCTTCATTCTCAAGACCATGGAACTTGGGAAGCAAATGGATCAAACCCAATCGTAATTCAAAATCTGCTTGCAGAGTTGGGTAATGAATGCAGAGGGGTTGTTGATTGACAGGTGGTGCAGCCAACTGCCTTAAAGTTTGCTCCTCTTCAGCCATTATTTCTTCAATACCTGCACGAAAAGAATGAGACATCAAAATAAATCTAATTTAAAAACCAATCCCCGGCAACAGAGCCAAAAATTGGTGGGTGTCGAGACCAACAATAATAAATCCTACTCAAAATAAATTAAAACTGCAGCATAGTTGAGTAAGGTCGTTTCTCAAGAGATTGGTAAGATTTATTTTTCTGCAAAATATTAAAAAGTAAAATGGGGATTTTGGGAAAATGAAAATAAAAATTAAATTAAAATCTAGGCAAGTAAAATCGCTATATAAAATACTTGAAGAAAATCAATATAATGAGAACATCCAACCAAAGGAATAATTTTAGAATGGGTTCATGGAATTGATCATTGATGCAAAAATAAATTCTTTTAATCTTTACCAAATTGGTTATGGTTATTGGTACAACCTAACAACCTATCCCTCCTTACTTCTTCGATAATCAGGATACGATCTCTAATTATTTCTCTTGTCAGTTAAACAACCTTAGATACGATCTTAAGATTTAATTTACTAACAGCATTGAAAACTAGAGAGACTACCAATTCTAACCAACAAACACACATGTAGATTCATTTAAGCTAGATTATATATCTTCTTAACAGAGAATTGAAATCCTGTCAGAAATCAATTATGTTATTTACCACTTATATTAGAATGCCTAAACAATTACGGATTCAGGTTTCTAATTGGTGATATATTATCCTAACAATTGAACAAAGGGCCCTTTTTGCATAATCAATCAAAACAATAATTTAAACAAGAACAGAAGATATATAAATAATAAAGATATAAAAGAATAAGATAAAAACTAATTAGATCTCACAATTCTTCAAGAACCCAAACTTTAATTATCCTTTGGCTAGACTAAAAATTTAGCAAGCCATAAGTTCAAAGAAAAACACTAAAGAAAAAAATATAAAATTGTATGAAGATTCAGTTCTTTGAGATCCCCAGCCTCTTCCACTCTTAGTCTATAAATACTAAATATCCTAGCCCCAGAATCTATTTCTAAAGGAAAGTTCTCTGATTGAGTTTGATTATAATTAAACTTCTTTCCTTTTTCCACCACTTGTCAAAGACAGTAATTGCATATATTTTCCTTAATAATTAAAATCTTCCACTTGTCATCTTTAGATTGATTCAGTCAACTTCAGCTACAAGTGATGGATCTCGACTTGAATTCCAAGATTTCTTCTGATTTTGTGACTTGAGCATAATTTGAAGCTTTTAATCCATTTTGTCCATTTTCCTTCATTCACACTACAAAATAGAAATTATAAGTCAAATCCAAAAATTAAGCATATAAAAGAATTTAATTCATGAAAAATATGACAATTAATATGTATAATATGCAACTTATCAGATAGCTACAGTGGAAAAGTCTTTATCATGATATACTTGTTGACTTTGCCTATATTCGTATGATCCAATCATCGAATTTTGTGAATAATATATTGAACTCTATGGTTTCAGAATTGTTTTTTGATATATGAACTTGATACGAATTAATCTCTTTGATGCGAGATAACATCGAACGGATTAAATCGGGTCCTAAGACAAGAATCAAATGATGTCCAAGAATCTTAAGTGTTATAAGTATGTGAAAATATCGACAATAAGATTATCGAAAATGATATGTTCTTATATGAACCTTGTTTTGAATTACAATTGCATCTCGATGCATATTATGATTTTGTAGGATTTAGAAAGCTTGCATTGGTTTATACCTGCATTAAGGAAGCTTTGAAATCTCTCTTATAGCATGTTTTGAAAGTATGTGAGACATACATTTTTGTATTTTGGATTTAAGCTAACTCTGTTTTTATCCACATTGTGATTAGAAGTGATTTCAAAATATGCATTCTAATAACTTTTATAGCTAAATGTTTTGCCTTAGCTGACAGACGATAACAGTTAGCCATGACCATTTTTAGCCCCTACTAGCGGGGTATATAATAGTTAGCAATGATGTAGCTTATTATTGGCGATATAAATAACAATGTTTCAGACCTTACTAACGGGACATAATAGTTGGCAATGTTTCGGCCCTTACTAACTGGACATAATAGTTGGCAATGTTTCGGTCCTTGCTAACGGGGTATATAATAGTTAGCAATATTTCGATCCCTGCTGGAGGGTAATATAATAGTTGACAATTTTGGGCCCAGCTAACGAGATTATAATAGTTAGCGATGATCATGTATTTTGAGATTCTGATATTTTTCCAATAACGGGTTAAAATAGTGATTATATGAAGTGTGTTTTCGAATTTTGAAATATGAATTGAAATGTGTTTTGAAATGTGAAAAAAAATGTTTTGAAGTATGAAATATATTTTCGAAAATGTTTTACTAACATGAGCATAATTCACCGAACATATCTTAACGATATGAAATAAATATGTTGTGGCCATGCTAACAGGGATGATAATAGTTAGTGATGTAGCCCCTAACTGACGGGATATAATAGTCAGCAGTGCCCCTGCTAATGAGTTAGAATGGTTAGCAAAGAAAGTATGAAATATGTTTCAAATTGTGAAGTACGTTTTGGAATAAGAACTATATTTTTAACTATGAAGAGGGTTTCAGATTATGAAATATGTTTCGAAGATATGAATATATTTCGATGTGATATATTTCGGATAAGAAATATGCTCCGAATATGAAATATGTTCCGAAATAAGATATGTTCGATGTGTGATAAGTTTCGAATATAAGTTGTGTTTTGAATAAGAGAAGTTTTCGATGTTTGAATATTTTTCGATATGTGATACGATTCAGATTATGTAATATGATTTCTAGAATGTTGTGTCTTAAGGATTAATGTGGATTACATTAAACTTTGGTTTTCTACATTCAACTATGTTTCGAATTTTGAAACCTTATGGGTATATTAGTTTAGGTGGTCAGGTTTGATAACCATTTAAGCCATTTCAAAACACCTCTTTACCTGAAAAACTTGACAGCGTCTAGATAATCTTTTAGTTTGTAAACCCAGGAAAAGTGTGACTTTCGATGAGTTTCGAATTATGATTCGGATAAGTGATAAAAAAGAATGATTGAATGGAAATGCGTTAGACATGCATTAGAAATTTAGTATCTTGTATGTTATTACCTTTGTGCTTGTGTGGTTTGCTTATTGAGTTTTTCTTAAAGCTCATCCCCTCTATTTTCCATCACAGGTTCAGACTAGAGATGCATTGACATCGATGTCAGTATCGGCTTCGAAGTAAATGTTTCGAGATCTCGCAACTTATATCAATATATTTATTTATACTGTTTACTTGTATTTAATTTCAGACAGTTATCCTTCATTGCATGTATCAGGATGTGTATTGAATTAAAAAATGACTACGAAAGTTAATAAGAAATTAGACTGAGACCTTATGTTCATAACTATAAACCAAACTAGGTAGTTTGAGATTTAGAAACATTGTAAGATTGCACTCACATAACAAACGAGTGTTAAAAGAAAAAATTAAAAAATTTAGCCCAAATTTTTATACTTCCACAGTAAATTATTGAAAATTCGCGTCCTTCAGATTGTGACAGAAAGAAAGTTTAAGACTGAGTTTATGAAATTTTATTGATGATTTGTATTTGGAGTTATAAAGGTCTCATTAAGGATTATGTTTTAAGTATTTGAAGGTTGTTAGATTGAGTTAACGTGAAAGAGTCGAAAAGTCATTCATGTGTTTAAAATTGAGATTTCAACAGCTTTGAAAAAATTTAGTTGGTGACACTTTGAGGTCTAGGGACAATTTAGTTTATTTTGATATAAAATTTTAAGTTAGTTGACTATTGTTGGTTGCAGCTTACACTGCACATACAAACTATTGTAAAAATAAGGTCAAAAAAGATAAAATATATATATATATATATATATATATATATATATATATATATATCTAATCATAGATTTTAAGCTTTCGCAGTCGGTAGAAATATTCGGATGTGACATTTATAGAAACTCACATATTGTAAAGGTTCTTCCTTGAGCTTAAGAAAAATTAGGGTTATAAAAGTTTTTCCTTGCGCCCAAGAAAAAAAGGATTAGAAAGGTTTCTCCTTGACGTAAGAAAAAATGAGAGTTGTAAAAGGTTACCTTTAAATTTAGAAAAAGATGGCTTAAAGTCCAATTCAATAGTGAATTTGGGAAACTCTTTAATGGGATGCTAAAGGAGATGAATTAGGTCCTAATTATTCACAGCAAGCAACTTGGTTTATACCTTTGCTACTGTGAAATCTTTGCTTGCTAACTAGACATCTACCACCTCTAAGATACGTACTTGAACTGCTACATCGGGACTTAATAATTGAGATAAGTTAAAGGAGCAAATGGTATGTTGCGAATTTTTCTTCGGTGGATTATTGGAAGGTCGAAGTTAGGGAAAAGGGAGGGGGGTGGGAGAGGAAGACGGAGAGGGAGACGAATAATTGGACAATTACAATGGCTTGACAATCTATAATTTTTGTTGTCTAGTTGCTCTGGTGGCGTTCTCTTCGGTTCATTATAGTAAATAGTGTAATTGTTGCAGACTATGTGACTAAATTCTTTTGGAAAGCTAGTATTCAAGCGCTATTGCATTTACACAAGGTTAGGGTGGGATCGATCATTTCGAAACTGACATATGGAAGATTGGGGAAACTCAGATTCTTCAAGGATTGACAATCATTGGTATTTAACTGCTTCGCAAGCTCTTCGTCATGAATGGTAAATTTGTGATGTGGGAAGATTTGCTTAAGTTGATACCATCGTCCTCCTCGTTCTAGCTGGACATTCGGATTGTCTCCCTCACAACCGTCAACTACAATCAACCCACACTCAGGGCAATCCTTTCGAGTGTAGGGGAATTTAATTTCACCAAGTTTGCTGTAAGGGAAGGCTGCGCAATGATCAGGGTGGTGGTGGTGGTGGCTTCTGTCTTCTTCTCCTTCAACTGAGATAAGTAGAAAGAATTGCGAGAGAACAACCAAAATCCAAAAGCTTATAGTAGCCATTGGAGGATACCGCAAATGGGGAACCGAAACAGAGCTAAATTCTCCCACTAGAGATCAAATAATAGCCACACTATCCTATATCTCTTGATCCTTGCAGGTTTAGATTACTTTAAAAACATCAAAGACTTACGAGACGAGACGATGTACAAAGACAAGGATAGACAATGTGTTGTGATGTGCATTGGGAATTCTTTTGAATCGGTCAACGTGTGACTCTCCCGTAAAACTCTGCTAATCCCCTCAAATTCTGCGAATACCAAGTGTTCAAAAGCGATGTATCCCAGTATTATTTGCAGCTTGTTTGAAACGTCCGACAATAAATTAAAGATGATGACCTCCTGAAAGATTTCAAAGTCTTTAGCTTAGAATTACACCTAAACAAGGTCATAATGTGAGGAAGACAAGATTACGCGTTGTCTTCAAGAAAGAATAGAAAAAATATGGTGTTGAAGAGAGAAAAATAAAGGAATCTATGATGGGAAATTTGGGATTGTGGACCATAAAGAAACAGTCAAGTCTACCCTGTGGAAATAAAATGCTCATTTCTGAAAGTTCAGAGTCACATTGAAATTCCCCATTTTTCATGGTTGGTCTTTGAGAAGGAAGTAGGGGTAATGAGGAATTCCATGGCAGTGCATTTGACCACATGAATGCCCTAACACAAACAGACAAATCTAGAGATGCAAGGGTTAGCAATAATGTTTGCTAGATCCTAGGTCTGACACAGAAGGTTTCAGAGGAAAAGAGTAGAGAAATCTGCCAAATTTTTTGTCATCATCCCTTGGATATGATGTTATAGTCTCCTTGCGAAAGTAATCTCACAAAATACTGAAAAATTTTGGAGAAAAACCACACACACACACAATATATATATATATATATATATATATATATATATATATATATATAACACTAAGGTCTAAGCTAAGCAATTTTTGGATGCTTTATCATTATTTTCATAGCCTGGAAAGAGATCCGTCATGCTGAGCAATATTAGGATCAAGACTTTTATGTGTGTAGCCATTGACATTTGTAATTATATGTTCAAATTTAGAGTTTAGCAGATCTCATAGTATTTCAACTTAGTTTAGAGTTGAGAATGATTTGTTTATTAAATACATTTTGTTTTGCTCTATCCATTTAAAGCAGTTTTCCACAGCCAATGATCTTGATGAATCAATGTCCACGCCAATGTTATAGTTTTCACCTGACTATGCAATTATAACATCTTCACTGCATGATCTGTAATGCATTTTTGAGATCGTTGGGTTCTACAATTTTTGGTGATCAAGAAATCTTAGGTTCAGAAAGCAGGGAAGCCAGATAAAAGATGTGCAGAGTATGAACATAACATAATGATTACTCCATTTACTATGTACATTCCGTCGAGAAAAAGCATATAAGTAGAACAACGGAAATTTTTTAACCTCTATTTGCAGTTGTTAACGAGACTTGAAATTAAGTAGGATCGAATAAGAAAAACTTATCCACTAACATTAGGTGTAGTACTCTGGCTAACCCATTTATCTGTCACAGAAATTGGTGAAGGTGGCAACCGGATATTCTTCAACAATGTAATGTGATCGCCGGTTTGCGGGGAAGGAGGCGGTACACTCCTTGGCACCTCAGTATCAGTGTGTCCCTCCTCCTCCTCCTGCACATTCTCCAACTTGCAATCTTCACCTTGTATTCTCTGTAGTTCCTCCAAAACCTCTACCATTGAAGGGCGCATTTCTTTCTCTTGTTGCAAACATCGGAAAGCCAGCTCTGCAACTGAAGTTGTCATCCTCATAACTTCTGCATCTGATTTATACCTAAGTTTCGGGTCAATCAACTCATCAAATGCACACTTTTGAATCTTGTTTATTGCTAAATTAGCCAAATTAATCTCATGCCTATGCCTGGTGATATCGATAGCAGGCATTGATGATATGAGTTCAATGAGAACAACTCCAAAGCTATAGACATCACTCTTCTCGGTAAGCTGGTAACATTGGTGATATTCTGGGTCAACATAGCCAGGGGTCCCTTGTGGAGCAGTTGAGATATGGCTGACATCGTTCGGGAACAACCGAGAAAGCCCAAAATCTGCTACTTTGACAGAAAAATTATCATCCAACAGAATGTTGTTAGTTTTAACATCACGGTGTATAATATCAGAGGCGTGGAGATAAGCTAATGCAATTGCAGTTTCTATTGCAATGCTCATACGAATGGACCATGTGAGTGAACCGAACTGTGCACGATCACCATGGAGATGATCAGCAACGGTGCCATTAGGAATGAATTCGTACACAAGGAGAAGTTCCCGGCTACGGCGTGAAGTGCAACCATAGAGAGAGACCAGATTTCTGTGGCGCAAGCGGGTTAAGATTTCAACTTCATTAATGAACTGCTCTAGCCGTCTATAATTGTGTTGGTACAGTCGCTTGATTGCAACTTCTCGCCCATCTGGGAGTTTCCCTAGTTCAAAACAAAGAGAGAAGGTCCATTTATCAAGCTTTTAGTTATTTACAATTACAGCTATTTATACCGTGGCTCAGCAACTGTCTCATTTATATAGGTGATCTTTTAATGGTAAAGTACATGCAGTCTATTCGCTTACCATAGTATACAGTGCCAAATCCGCCATCTCCAAGTTCTTTCTCATCGTCAAAATTATTTGTGACTTGCACAAGTTCCCTGTAGGAGAAGATGGGAAGCCCAAAGCCGACAGTACTACTGCTGCTTTCCAGGTCTGATTTTGAAGAGGAATCGTATGAAGCTCTTAGAAATTTTGATGAAGCATAATTTTGTCTGTATCGATGCCCAAAGACATAGATGGACAGGATTATTATTATTAGAGTGAGTGGGCACCCGATTCCTGCAGTACAGGCAGCATAACATAAGTTATAAAGAAATTCTTGTGATACAATAAGCAACCAAAGTACGCACAGAAATTTTTTTCTATTTTTTTTTACTGGAAATAGAGTTGATAATTTGAGAATTGAGATGGTAGAAAGAGAAAGATTACCAAGTCCCAGCTTCAGTACCAATTTATTCTTCCCTGCAATTGAAGTTACAAAGAAGAAGAGTCAGTTTTTACCCAAAAAGAGGGAGCAGGTGCAGTATGTCTACCATAAGTCCTAACCATTCACTGCAAGAAACTTAGTTTATACCTTTGCTACAGTGACATCTACCGCCTCTAAGATGACACTTCCAACATTGACGGGATATACGTACTTGAACAGTTACATCGGGACTTAATAATTGAGATAAGCTAAACGAGCAATTGGTATGTTGCGAATTTTTCTTCGGTGGATTATTGGAAGGTGGAAGATTGGGAAAAGGGAGAGGGGGTGGGGGTGGGGGTGGGGGTGGGGGTGGGAGACGAATAATTGGACAATTACAATGGCTTGACAATCTATAATTTTTGTTGTCTAGTTGCTCTGGTGGCCTCTTCGGTTCATCATAGTAAATAGTGTAATTGTTGCAGACTATGTGACTAAATTCTTTTGGAAAGCTAGTATTCAAGGCGCTATTGCATTTACACAAGGTTAGGGTGGGATCGATCATTTCGAAACTGACATATGGAAGATTGGGGAAACTCAGATTCTTCAAGGATTGACAATCATTGGTATTTAACTGCTTCGCAAGCTCTTCGTCATGAATGGTAAATTTGTGATTTGGGAAGATTTGCTTAAGTTGATACCATCGTCCTCCTCGTTCTAGCTGGACATTCGGATTGTCTCCCTCACAACCGTCAACTACAATCAACCCACACTCAGGGCGATCCTTTCGAGTGTAGGGGAATTGAATTTCACCAAGTTTTCCGCAAGGGAAGGCTGTGCAATGATCAAGGCGGTAGTGGTTTCTGTCTTCTTCTCCTTCAACTGAGTTAAGTAGTAAGAACTGCGAGAGAACAATCAAAATCCAAAAGCTTATAGTAGCCATTGGAGGATACCGCAAATGGAGAACCGAAACAGAGCTAAATTCTCTCACTAGAGATCAAATAATAGCCACACTAACCAATATCCCTTGATTCTTGCAGGTTTACATTACATTAAAAACACCAAAAGGCTTACGAGATGAGACGATGTTCAAAGACAAGGATAGACAATGTGTTATGATGTGCATTGGGAATTCTTTTGAATTGGTCAGCGTGTGACTCTCGCGTAAAACTCTGCCAATCCCCTCAAATTCTTCGAATATCTAGTGGTCAAAAGCGATATATCCCAGCATTATTTGCAGCTTGTTTGAAACGTCCAATAATAAATTAAAGATGATAAACTGCTGAAAGATTTCAAAGTCTTTAGCTGAGAATTACACCTAAACAAGGTGATAATGTGAGAAAGACAAGATTACGCGTTTTGTCTTTAAGAAGGAAAAGAGAAAAGATGGTGTTGAAGATAGAAAAATAAAGGAGTCGACGCGGGGGAAAAGGACGGAAAATTGGGATTGTGGACCACAAAGAAACAGTCAAGTCTACCCTGTGGAAATGAAATGCTCATTTCTCAAAGTTCAGAATCACATTGAAATTCCCCATTTTCCATGGTTGGTCTTTGAAAGGGAAGTAAGGATCGGGGTGCAGAAAAAAAACCTTTTCATGAGAAATTCCATGGCGGTTTGGTCGCTATAAACAAATTAGTTTTGTCATTATTTTGGCGCAGTCTTCGGGACTTGTTCATTCCTCTTTATTTTTCCTGAGACAATAGCAATATCAAAAGAAACACCCATTGACGGAGCAGAATTCAAAGCCAACCCAGAGAGTTTTGAAACTTAAGTTCATGCTACGTAAATTATTTCGGCCTACTTGTCAATTTCTTACTATTAGTCTGAAAATTTCTTCATTCTGACAGCAAAGTTCAAAGAACCTTTGGTTTTCCAAGGTTGTTTTTTCTCAGCTCTGAATCTTAAGAAAAACAGTTAAAAACAAGGAAGAACCGAGAGTATGAACCCTTCGGATTGAGAGTCTATATGCTGATTGCATCGACAGTTTCCTCGAAACTCTAAGTGCAGTCTAGACATCGAACATGTCTCGTTCAGGCATTGCAGTGCTTGTGACCACATGAACGCCTTAACAAATAATGTTTGCTAGATCCTAGGTGTGACACAGAAGGTTTCAGAGGAAAAGAGTAGAGGAATCTGCCAAAATTTTCTTCATCATCCCTTGGCTATGATGTTCTAGTCTCCTTGCCAAAGTAATCTCACAAAATACTGAAAAATTTTGGAGAAAAACCACACAAAAAAAAAAAAAGAAAAAGAAAAAATATAAAACACTAAGGCCTAAGCTAAGCAATTTTTGGATGCTTTATCATTATATTTCATAGCCTGGAAAGAGGTCCGTCTTACCTTATCAGTATCATTATTTCATGCCTCATACGCATGGACTATCGCAACTGTAGAATTATACTTCTAAATTTCCCAGTCTAATGGCTGATTCTCTTAAGAGATACTTTGAATGAGAAAGCGACTAGTGATTCTAGGTTTCCAAGCTTCATATTTTGATTCTTCCTCCCCAACTAGCTCGATTGTTAGACATTCAACTTAAAGTCAATAATACGCTAAGTAGATGAGTTAATTTGAATACAAAATTATAAGAAACTTAATATTTAACAGTTGTTGGATATTATAACTTAAATAGATTCTTATCCCGAATAAATGGAGATATGAAAACTTAATAGTGACAAACTGAAAGAGGATAATGCACAAAAATTACAAAACATAACTTGAGCTTTGACATCATGTTAGATAATTTTTCTTCTTCAGTTTCTTGATCAACATGTTATTTTAGTTCAAGGATCTTATCCTCATATCTCCTAACAAAATCTAAGAGTTAAATGTAAACATTATCTCATCTTTGATACAATTCAAGCACCTTTTTCTTTCCAGTTGCCTAAATTTCAATTGATTTTTAATGTTTCATTAACATTTTGGGTCTTAATGTTGTATTATTTTCAAAATAAAGTAGAAGTGATTGATTAAATGTTGTTTAATCAATGACAAGTAAGAGCTAGCATTTGGCATGATCCTGGGTTAGTAAAATCAAGTTAAAATGATTTTAAAAAATATATAGGGCAGTCACTGCCCTTGTGTAATAAAGTTTGTGTCTAGAAATTGCACTTGGGTAGTTGGATGCCCTAAGAGGGCAATCACATGCTCTGGGAGGCAGTCAACTTCCTAAGAAAGATAGTCAGCTACCCATACAAAGTGCAATCTTTGTTTTTAAGTTGTTCCAAGGCAGTCGACTGCCTTAGTGGGATGTTGTTTACCGTTTCAAAAATACACTTGTCACGACCCATTTTTCCTAAAAACCCTTACAAATTTTTCGCTTTTTTATTTCCTTACCCGTCGTGAACAGCTCCATTACTAACAGTTGGGCTATGAGTCGATGTTAGTCCCTCCTGTAATATTACTTACCTTAACATCTATTTTTCATATTTCATTTACATATCAATTCATTTTAACTAAATACATCTCCAATATTACATCGTGTACAATACTATGCCTCTATATGTTCAGATACAAAAATTATACGAATGTGTATACCTGGTCTTGATAGGAAGCAGCGGATAACCGAAATGCAAGACTACTGTCGCTCTCTTCTACTGAATGTACCCTGTAGGGTGAAAAATGAAAGGGTGAGCGCAACTTGCTCAGTAAGACAATAATACAAGCAATTAGATAACTACACTATCTACATACTGATAAAGGCATGACATATAAAACATTTATATCTCGAGCATGAGGAAATTAAAATCATGCCATGTATGAGTATATCATATATTGTAAAACATGAATCGGCATGTAAAACATGAAAAACATCTCATGTAAAACCTCTCATGCTCGGTACAGTAAAACTCATCAAAACAATCCTAGAGGGATTCAACACATCTTTAAAATCATTAATATCCTTATAAAAAACCTATCAATTTCTCATTTAATACCACATTTCATGAAAATCGTCACAAATCGGGGCTCGACCCCTCCTTCGGGTCTACCCTAGTCTAACAAGACCAATCAAATTTATATCATGTGAGACATGCAGGTTACTGTATGAAAACAATCGAGGACTATGTCCCTGTGATCCTAGGCTACACGGATCCCGGTGTGCGAGGTATCACAACTGCAACGGGAGGTGGGTCAAATCCTACCCGCCAGAATATCACATCACGAGAATACAATAGTCATGACTACATGGTACAGCGTACTCCATGTGACATACACGGTACAACGTATTCCATGAACCCAATATCACAGTCTGGGATGCCTGCCATAGGTTTTATCCCACTCCAGACCATGTCGATAACCAACCCATGTCTCAATCTACACGTGCGAGCATATCTTCTCACTGTGACACACAGTTTACAAGAGGCCCCAACACGGTCATATGTATGTCATAAAATTCCTTTGCGAGCAAAACTCCAGCACGGCTCCATGCATATTCATGATATCAGAAAAACCCTCGTGCGAGCAAAGCTCCAGCACGGTTTCATAAAAATCAATAAAATCTGCGTAAGAACAGCGCTCCAGTACGACTTAAAATAGTTATAAATCCAATTTAAAATCACGTACGAGAAATACTCTAGTACAAATGCATAAAACCAAGTAAAATCCACGTACGAGCACAGCTCTAGTACGATAGTCATGTAAAGCAAGTTTGTAAAACTCAGTGTGAGTAATGCTCCAACACTCTGTATATGAGTTAAAATATAAAATTCAGTACGAGCAGTGCTCCAACACGACTTAAAACTCATAAAAACATGATAGGTTGCTCAATTTCACTTAAAACAAATTAAAAATCGCACTGGCACCTAATTCGTGCCCTTTCATATAAAAACATGAAATAAGCAGCCAGCCTATCCATAATTTGCTTAAATTAAAGCAACATAATCATAGGAATATCAAAAACATGAAAATCATGTAATTTCATAGCCTTACTACCCTTTTTAAAATTTTTCTAACTAGGGGCAAAATCGTAATTTCACATATACCTCGATTTTCGTAAAAATTATTATTCTATTTTTAGATACCTTATGAAATTCTACATAATGTAAATAACCCCAAAAATACGCGCAAATATCTCTATGCGCTTACAAAATTTCCTTACTTGGAATCACGCACAAGTTTATCCCGTCTCGATGATACCAGGTCTCTCAATCCAAATTCGCTCCAACCAAGTCTACGGAGCTGCATATAACCATGTATTTGGGTCAGTTCTAATATACTCATCAGTATTTCACTTATACTGATCGAATCTAAAACACTGGGCCCGTTTACTTTATTGGGCCCAATTGCATCTTAATGGGTCTCGACCCATTTTCAGCATGTTTTCAATTATTAAATCCCTTCTTCGGGCCTATTGGGCTCTCAATACCCATTGGACTTCGTTTCAAACTCTTTGGATAGCCCGTATATCATTTACGACAATTAATTCAAAAATACGAATATAATTTATTTTTATGCAAAAATTAATCCGAAATCTGCAAAATAAATTCCAATTGCGTAATAATCATATTGTTGTCGTAAATGAGCTTTACTTACCCAAAATTATGTGATGGTGCGCAAATCGAAGTTCGATCGGGCTCACGTACACGATTTATCGTCGAACTGCACAATTTTATATTTAATTTCGTGTTAATTTTCGATTAAATATAATTTAAATAAATTTCTCGAAAATCAAATCGGTCACTTTTGACCTCGTATCGACTTACTCAAAATTCGGTGTATCCCAAAAAATCTTCCCCTTTTTTCTTTTTCTCTTTTTTCTCCATTTTTCCTCTCTTTCTTGGCTGAACAGGTTCGGTCCGGTTCAACCCGGTTCAGACCGGTTCGGTTCAGCCCAGTTCACTTCTTGCTGAATCGGTCCGTACCGGTTCAGGCTTTTTCGTCACCGTTCATGGCATTTTCGACCGGTTCCCGGCTCGTTTCTAGCGCCAATCGGTGCGCCTGCATTGTGGGAGTGTTCGGCTAGGGCCGGGGTTGGCCGAATCACGTCGGTGACTGTCAGGTTCCTCTTCTCCCTCCACGGCACTCTCCCTCTCAATCCGTCGAATTTCGACGATTTCGCTGGCAGCTACCAGTCTCAAAAGGACCGCCTCCTCCTCCCGATCACACTGGTGCCCACCGTTCAAGCCTAGCTGTCGTGGATCGTCGGAATCGACGACGTTTTCCTCGCGATTTGCTCTTCCTCTGTTTGTCGGACACAGCCGTCGTCGGCGCCTATCACCGGTGCCAACGTGTTCGCCGACCTCTCCTCTTCCTCCTCCGGTATTCGTTTGGGCCGTTAGTCGCCGGTGGCCGTGGGTCGATCGGGTCACGCGCGGGTCTTTGTTTTCGGTTTCAGTTTTCCTTTTATTTTTCTCTCTCCCCGACCAAATTTTCGATTTCTCTTCTCTTTTTTTTTAAATATTATTATTATTATTATTATTATTATTATTATTATTATTATTATTATCATCATCATTTATAATTTAGTTTATTATTATTTTATTCATTATTATATTCTAAAAATCCTAAAAATATCCTTAAAAAATTATATTTTATTCAAATTAATTAATTTAATTTATTTATTGTATTTTTTAACTTTCTCGGTATATTTTTTCGTATTTTCGGGATATTGTCCCGAGTGAAAAGTTCGATTAATTTCAGTAAATTCATATCTTGATCAATTTAACCTGAAATTTAATTATTTCTTAGTTATTGATCAAGATTTCTCAATCCCATATTTTTAATTAAATTTTATTGTCGAATTTATACCGGCTTTCAATCTTTGACCGTTTTGCCCTTCACGTGTTCGAAAATTCCATTTCAATCCTTTTGCATTTTTTTAAATACATTCAAAAATTTTTATTCATTCCCTTTGCTCTTACGATAAAAATCGGGTCTTACAACACTAGGGCATTAAACTACCTTTTTCGGGCATTCAACTGCCCTAGTGTAAAAAACATACAACAATTAGTTTTTACCTGAAAAGTTACAAACTCGTCTTGAAGTTACTCTTTCACTTTAAAATGATTAAAAAAATAACCATTGGTTTCTAAAGTTGTGATCTTGTTAAATAATTGTTTTTGTTGAATCAAATAACACAATTGAATTATTGTCACTTGATTCAAAGGTCGCATCAGTTGGAATTAATCTCTATAAATAGAGATGTCAAGTTCAGACTTCGAACGCATGAAAATTTTCTGAATTTCTTTCTTCCTTCTCATTTTCAAAATATTGATAAATCTCTTAGGCATTATTTTTTGCAGAAAATAGTGACTAAGACACGATGCTTTTGTACTTGTCAATGGTATTTAGTGGTTTAATTTTACTAGTGCAAAGTGATTTTAAATAAGGGTTTCTTTGTATATTAAGGATATTCGATAAACCTCTTTTGCATACCGTAATTGGTGGAGATGAAATAATTTTAAGGAAAGTGACATTACAGCAGTACACCTATAAGCCATTTCTACAATTGTTCATGATTATCAAGGAGGTCTAATCCAAGGTGTTCAAGTAAAGGCAAGCCATCTTCATGTCCACCAAGGAAATTCAGCAACACCAAGCAAGCAAGCTTTGTAAATAACAATCTTAGGATTATTTTTGGCTGCAATGAAGATGGACTCCTTAAGAGAAATGGCTACCCACTTTCAGAAATTGGAGAGATTCGATGAATGAAATTTCTTAAGATGGCAACAAAAGATACGGATTCTCATTACCACACTCAACATTGTATATGTCCTCACAACTCCAAAACTACAAGAGAAAGAGAATGAAACTAGTGAAAAAGTTCATCAAAGATAGAAATGGGACAATTATAACTATACATGTATGGGATGCATTCTAAATGGTATGTCTGATTCCCTTTTTGATACATACATCAATATCACTACAGCAAAAGAATTATGGGATAAGTTAGATGCAAGATATATGGCTAAAGATGCAACTAGCAAAAAGTTCCTAGTAACAAGTTGGAATTCTTACAAAATGAATGATTCTAGATCAGTCATGGAACAATTTGCTGAAATTAAGATCATCCTAAATAAGTTCAAGCAATCATGTCTATAGATGAATTAATTATTATATCTTCTATCATTGTTAAGCTCCCATCAACATGGAAAGATATCAAGAGAACCTTGAAACATAGTAAGGAAGATATTTCTTTTGAATACCTTGCAAGCTATCTAAGGATAAAGGAACAATATCGTAAGGAGAATGAGAAAGAAAAGAAAAATGATACAAACATCTCCAAAGTCCATGTGGTGAAGGATGCTGCTCCCAACAACAAATCCACAAAGACGAAAAAATTTTCCACAAAAGGTGTGATGATTCAAAATTTTTCATTTTGGGAATTTATCTCAAGAATATGGGATAATATTTTTTTAAACAAAGGAAAAAATGTATATAGAAATAGATAAATAAAATAATATATATTTATCTATATAATATATTATAATTATATTTTATATATATAGATATTTATTTATGTAATATATTATATTAATATAATATATATATATATAAAGAAAAAGGAAAGAAAGAAAGGGAATCTGGCGATTCCCTCTCTTTTTCTCCTCTATTAAAACAGAGGAGAAAACGATGAAAAGATACGAAGAGTGATCAGGCCAAGGAGAGAGAGGGCCGGCACAGGGCCAACCGAGGGAAAATAAAGGAGCAGCCATTGGTGCCAACCCAGAGGAAATTTGGCAAGGGAAGTGGCGATCGGCAAAAGAAAGGAGAGAAATTGGCAGAAGGAGAGAAGAGAAAGAAAGGGAGGAGCCGCCGTCGATCTCCCCAAGCCAAGCCAATTAAAGCTTTTCCTTCGCCGTGTGATGCCGCTGGCGAAAGACGAAGCCAAGAACCGGTCGGCGAGGCCTAGATCAGCCAAAACAGAGGCTAAACCAGTTTAGACCGGTTCAGTTGAGGAGAAATGAGTTGAACCAATTCAGCCAAAAAAATAGAAAAAAATAGAGAAAATTTTGGATGCCTCGGTTTAAGGATAAACAGGTAAAATGTCAGATTTCACCCTTTTAACTTTTCAAAAATTTATCTTTATTTATATTTGACCGAAACTAACCCAATTTAAATATATAAACGTGTAACATGACAATAGGCAATGAACGTGAGTTTGACCAAGCCTTGATTTGCTTGCCATCATGATATCTCAGGTAAGTGAACCTCTCTTGATACAATTTGATTGACATACAAGGTAAGTAAATCTTACTTGCTACAGTATTTATAGCATTTTATTTAATTAACCTGCATGAGTTACGATTAAATTCATAATTAATGAATTAAAATATGAAAACGAAGAATCGACTACCGTATAAGGTAGCACGTTATGTAATTAAATTGCATAAGCTATGAATAAAATTCATAAATAATGAATTTAAGTATGAAATCCCAGATCTACTAATTAAATTCAAAATTAATGAATTTAATTATGAAGGTGAAAGATAGAAAATGTTTAAGGATTTCACACATAATCGGATCGAATGAATTATCGATAGATTATAAAGTGATAAAGAAAAATTTTGGGTTAGTAATTCCCTTTTTGGGACGCAAAGAGGCATCAGACGAGATAATTCTGAACTTAAAAAAATTCTAAGTTAAATCCAGAGATGCGTGATAGCATCACATGGAATAATTGGGGTTCTCGAACATAAATTAAAGCATGTTTGAGAATTATAAGTGTGGTAAGAACATGTGATTGGATTATTGATAAGGATATGAAATTGATCAGTGACTATTGAGGTGTGAAGTAATTCAATAGATGCATGGTAGCATCATATGAACTAAAATGAGTCCTAGAACATAAATTGAAGAATGTTCAAGGACTATGTGTGATAGGTATGATTGATTGATGAAGCAATTGAAATTTTGATTTATGAAAACATTGATTGATTTGGATAAGAATATTGAATGGATAACTGATCATTGGGGTGCAAGTAGCATTGTAAGGTAAAAATTAATTTTTTTGATGTAAGGTAGCATCGTACAGATTAAATCGGGTCCTAAGGCAAGAATCAAATGATATCCAAGGATCCTAAGTGCTATAAGTATGTGAAAATATCGAATATGATTATCGAAAACGATATGTTCTTATATGAACCTTGTTTTGAATTACATTTGCATCTCGATGCACATTATGATTTTACGGGATTTAGAAAGCTTGCATTGGTTTATACCTGCATTAAAGAAGCTTTAAAATATCACTCATGACATCTTTTGAAAGTATGTGAGACATACATCTCTATGTTTTAGATTTAAGCTAACTCTGCTTTTATCCACATTGTGATTAGAACTGATTTCAAAATATGCATTCTGATAGCTTTTACAGCTAAATGTTTTGCCTTAACTGACAGGCGATAATAGTTAATCGTGACCATTTTCAGCCCCTGCTAGCCGGGTATATAATTGTTAGCAATGTTTCTGCCCTTGCTAACGGGGTATATAATAGTTAGCAATGTTTCGGCTCTTGCTAACGGGGTATATAATGATTAGCAATAATGTGCCTGCTATTGGTGATATAGATAGCAATATTTTGACCCTTACTAACGGGGTATATAATAGTTAGCAATGTTTCAGTCCATGTTAACGGGTATATAATGGTTAGCAATGATGCAGCCTGCTATTGGCGATATAGATAACAATGTTTCGACTCTTGCTAACGGGGTATATAATGGTCAGCAATAATGTAGCCTACTATTGGCGATATAGATAGCAATGCTTTCTGTCACGACCCGTTCAAACAAAACCACTACAAATTTTTCACTTTTTCATTTCCTTATCCATTGTGAACAGTTTCACTACTAACAGTTGGGCTATGAGTCGATGTTAGTCCCTCCTGTCATGTTACTTACCTTAACATCTATTTTCCATATTTCATTTACATATCAATTTATTTTAACTAAATACATCCCCAATATTACAATTCGTGTACAGTACTGTGCCTCTATAGGTTCAGATACAAAAATTATACGAATGTGTATACCTGATCTTTATAGGAAGTAGCGGATAACCGAAATGCAAAACTGTTGTTGCTCTCTTCTACTGAATGTACCCTGTGAGGTGAAAAATGAAAGGGTGAGCGAAACTTGCTCAGTAAGGCAATAATGTAAGCAGGTAGATAACTATACTATCTACGTGCTGATAATGTCATGATATAAAATCGTTTATATTTGGAGCATGCGGTATGACTAAAACGATATCACATGTATGCATATATCATATAAGAGAAATCATGAAATCGACATATAAAACAAACATGAAAAAATCATCATGTATGACATCTCATGCTTGTCACATTAAAACTTATTTGTGTTCATCATAAACTCATCACGTTAAAACTTATTTGTTTTATCACAAAACAATTACATCAAGTGAGGCATTACCCCTCTTTCGGGTTTGTCCTGATCTATTCAGACCGTATGATATCATGTGAGGCATGTAGGTTACTGTATGAAAAATCGATGACTATGGCCATATTATGTCCCTGTGATCCCAGGCTACATGGATCCCGGTGTGCAGGGCATCACAACTGTAACGGGAGATGGGGTCAAATCCTACCCGCCAGAATATCAAGTAACATCATCGAGTCATCATGACTGCACGGTACAGCATACTCCGTGTGACATACACAGTATAACGTACTTCGTGGACCCATATCATAGTCTGGGGGTGCCTGCCGTAGGTCTTATCCACCCCAATACTATGTCGATAACCAACCCATGTCTCAAAGTATATGTGCGAGCATATCAACTCTCTGCGACACATAGTCTACAGGAGGCTTTCGCACGACTATATGCATGTCAATTCACGTCTAGTGCGAGCGAAACTCTAGCACGACGCTATGCATATCATGATATCTAAAATCTCGTGCGAGCGAAGCTCCAACACGATTTTTGTACACACATAAATTTCTCGTACGAGCAATGCTCCAGTACGACTTTTATGAGTAATAAATCAGTAAAATTTAGTGCGAGTAAGACTCTAGCACTCTTTTTACTCGTATAAATATGATAGGTGGCTCAATCTTGATAAAACATATTTTAAAATCGTAACCGGTACAAACCGATACCCTTTCGTATAATTCATAAAATCAACAGCCAACCTATATGTAAATTTGTTTAAACCAAAGCAATACATTCATACAAAACATCAAAACATGATAATCATGCAATTTAGTTGCCTTACTACCCTTTTTGTAAATTATACTCCCATGGGCAATATCGTCTTTTTCTTTATTCACCCATGCCCCGGTTTTCGCAAAAATTATTATTTCATTTCTAGATACTTTAAGAAATTTTAGGCCCTGTAAATCCCCTCAAAAATACGTATAGGTATCTCTATGCACCTACAAAATTCCCTTACCTCGATTCTCTGTACAGTCTGATTTTTTCAATTCTACCGATCACCCAATTCGTTTAGCTCCTAATATGTACTCCGGAGATGCAGATAATTATTTATCATGTCAATTTAACCCAATAAATATAATTCTCGCGTTTACTACAGTCGATTTAACTAATTGGGTCAATTTACTCTTATTTGGCTCGATCGCACCTTAATGGGTCTCAACCCATTTCCAGCCCGTTTCTACTTATTAAATCCTTTCTTCGGGTCTATTGGGCTCTCAATACCCATTGGGTTTCGTTCCAAATTCTTTGGATAGCTCATATATTATTTACGGTAATTACTATAAAATTTCGAATAATATTCATTTTTATACAGAATTAATCCGTAAAATAATTTTAACTCTGCATTGAGGACTCTAATTGTCGAAATTAAAATGTACTTACCCAATGCTATGTGGGGTACGAAAATCGGAGCTCGATCGGCTCTCGTTCGGGCTTTGTCGTAAAACTACACAATTATATTTTTAATTTCGAGTTAATTTCTGATTAAATATAATTTAAATAAATTTCTTGAAAATCAAATCGGTCACTTTTAACCTCATATCGACTTACCCAAAGTCCGGTGTATCCTCGAAAATTCTTCCCCTTTTTCTTTTTTCTCTTTTTCTCCTTTTTTCCTCTCTTTCTTGGCTGAACCGTTTCAGTCCGGTTCAACCTGGTTCAGACCGGTCTGGTTTAGCCCGTTTCAGTCCGGTTCAATCGATTCAGAGCCTCGCAAGCCAGTTCTCCGTCGGTTTTCGCTGCCAGCAGCTCCGCAGGGTCGTCTGATGCACAGATCTGGTCTTGTAAATACCGTAAATTTTATGTACTTAGTTTTATCCAAAATTAGAGATTTAATTAACGAGGTTAAAGAACTCATTCCATTTGTCAAATATTGAAATTAAAATTATTTTTCTTTTTTCATTGTGAGATTTGAGAAAATCAAATTATATTTAATTAGTTTAATTAAATTATATTTGTTCTTATGAATGAATATCTATGGAAAATAGGAATAAAAAAAGTTATACCGAAACTAGACTCACTAGATACATATTATATAAGAAACTTATCAAGTCCAAGGCAATATGTATATGTGTGTCTATATATATATATATATATATATATAACTGTATAGGTATATGTATATCACGTATATACCTATAGATAGGTGTAAATAAATAAGAATAGTTACACATCAAGCCTTTCCACCGTTTGCACATATATATATATATATATATATATATATGATTTGAATCATGGTTGTGTCGGTTTATGGGTGAGGAGAGAAACGAACGAAGTATAGAAGAACAATGCTGAAAATCGAAGCATGGGGAAGGCTGAAGTTCTGCCCTGTACAACAACCAAGGCAATTACAAAAATTAAGGGATGGCTGTGTTGAAGCTTGCAGTAGGATGTCAGGCAAAGATTCAATTATGCAGAAGAAAAATAATAATAATAATAATAATAATAATAATAATAATAATATAGGAAACGTGAAGCCAGCAGTAACAAAAATAGGTAGCAACAGAGGGCAGGAGACTGACTAGAGCAGTTGTTATGAGGAAACTGAAGCAGGGCAGCAACCACGTGAATTTCTAGCCCACTGACTAGTGCCAGAAGCTATGACAGCAAGTAGGGGGAGCAGTTGGTGCTTGAGTTCAGCTTCCAATGAAGCCATATCGAGGGCCATTCTTTTGCAGTAAAATAACTGCAGTACAAAACGTGAAGGGATGGCATGGATGGGGGCATTCGGTAATGAAAGGAAAGGAGGGTGGAAGGAGGCAGTGCAGTGGAACTCAGGAAAGAAAATCGAAGGGAAAACAGAGCATGGCAGCAGAGAAGCCGAGGGAGAGCAGGTGACGGGCTTGGAAGCTTAAATAGAATGGGGACAGACCGGGACACTACCATTTTCCCCATTTCACGCCATCTGGAATTCTGTCACCAACTGCGCCTGCTCTGCTCGATTCGGTACCATGATATAAGCACGAAAGACGTGGGAGAGATAGGAGGGCAGTGTAGGAGAGCAAATGAGAGAGAGGTCTGAAGTAGCTATGAGGCTGGAAGGAGGGTAGCATGGGGTAAAATGGAAACTGAAAACAGAGAAACCTTTGAAACAGGGTGTCTCTCTCTCGGTTCGCTGCGTCCGACATTGAAGGGAGTCCATGGCGCGGTGCTGTGCATGGGCTGCGGAGGGAAGCTGCGCTGCTCGTACTAGGTGAACTGCCGGCTGCTGTGCTGTACAGGACACACGAAGGGAAGGTCCAAACATTGTTCGAGGAAGTGGGGAGAACCGAAAGCGATCGAGGAGCAGAGGAAGTTCCTTCTCTGAAACAGTGGTCACGGCGAGTAGCTGGGACGGAGCCGGCAGCGCTGAGGGAGGTAGCCGAGACATAAGGATTATGATGGTGGTGCCGGAATCAAAGGAAGCAGTGGAGATGATGCAGCAGTGCCGAGAGGTAGAAGGCCGAGAATCGGGTGAGACAGTGGATGGGTGAGTGACGCGAGGAAGAAGAAGAGAAGGAGAAAGGGGAGAAGAAAAGTGGCGGTAAAGGGGAAATAAATTCAAACAATGGATGAACAGTAATATATATATATATATATATATTAGAAAATAGAGAAAAAAAATTGGAGAAGGAAAAAATTAGTATACTAAATTTGAAAACCTCGGGAAAAAGGGCTCCGATCAAAATAACTCGAGTGGGCCGGATTCGTCGACTCGTTACGTCGAGACAATTGAGGATCGCAGACAGACACCGAGGTAAGAAAAATTTTTGTCGCTGCTAGAGATAAATATGCGTAATTTTCGTATATTTGTAGATATAAAATTTAGGTTGAATATCGCAGTATCGAAATTATCGAAAAGATTAGGTTGAGTTTTATGATATATTTTAGCTTAGTTGAATAATCAAATTTGACAGATTAAATTTAAATGATTTGCATAAATTACGGTATGACTTGAATTCAATTTTAATTATTGAAAATCTTGAATTTTAATTTTCACCGACCGTTTTCTAAGATTTTTCGAGAAAGGGCTAGTCAGCCTGTTTTGAACGCATCAAACAAATGAATTTATATGTGATTTAAGGAAAACGATCTGTTATAAATTATTCTGATGAAATGTGCTTGAGCGCGTACTGACTGTGTGTCGTACGGTCCGTCTCGCACTGATTTTGAGACAAAGGCTTTGGTGAGATCATGCTGCACTTCTGTATCTGTATCTGTATCTGTGGTCCACGAGTACGATGTACCGTGTTTCTGATTCTGTTTCTGGTCTTCGGACATTCTGATCTGTGAGCCGTTTGGGTAGCTGACCACTCCCACGACGATTGACATCCCGGCACACCTGGCCCGTGATTTGCCCGGAGTCACTGACATTGGCCAATAGTCATTTCTGATATCTGATAGCATGCATGCCTTGTCTCGTCTATTTGAAAATATTTAATTGAATTTATCTGCTTGAACTGAAATATCTGCAAATCTGTTTGCTTGCTACTGAAAACTCTGAACTTTCTAGATTTACAATAGTAGTTAAATGTTTACTATTTCATATTCTGTTTCTGAAGAATCTGTTTCTGGTATTTGTGCTTTAGTCAAGACTAAATCTGTTTTTCGAATTTTACAATCTGACATCTGAGAAAATCATCTGTGAAACTTTTCGGGATTTAGCAAATATAAAACTATATATATTTTGTAGGTAGTGTATTTATCTACCTGCTATGGGGTTTTTCTTACTGAGCATGTTGAGCTCACCCCCTTACTCTCCTCCACAGAGTTCCTCTGTAGCTGGGATCGCTTCCGTTAGTAAGGCATTCCGCATAATTAAGATTTCGAGGAGCGTATATCTGCATCGAAGGTATACCCAGTTGTAAGAAATTCTTTTGTATCTAAAATTATGTAAGTACAGTAATGCAATACAATGTGTCTGGGGAATGTGAACATATTTTATTTAAATTTGTTACTGAAAAAAAAAATTTAATCACACTGAATATTGTTCTGACCTAATATCGACTTATAGCCCAACCGAAAAATGTGTGTAATTTGGGTTGTTACAGGTCTCGATTTTGCACAAGGTGGCTGGAAAATGGCCGGTCCGGCCTCTTCTCCCTCGGCGTCGGTGGTGTCTTTTGTTTTCACTGTTTTCAGCAGTTTTCGTCGTCGACAGTGGTAGATCAGCCCTCCTCCTGACCGGTGGTGAGTCCCTCTTCCTTTCCTCGGCCTCCGTCCGCCACCGTTCCTTCTCTTTCTCTCTCTTTCTCGCCCCTTCACTCTCGGTTCTCTCGGTTTCCTTTCGCCGATGTTTCTCCTCGTCGAATTTTCTTGGGGTCGGCGTCGGCGTGGGGTTCCTCCCCTGTCGGCCTCTCGTTTGTTTCCCGACGGCCTCCGTCGGTGGAGGTAGAAGCACGGGACGACTCCCTGCTTCTGTTTCCATTTCGCAGAATCGCGATTCTGCGATTCGTGTTTTTTTTTTGAATTAATTTAATTTAATTTATTATTTAATTTTATTATTATTTTAATCCTTATTTTATTATTAAAAATCCAAAAATATCTAAAAACAAATTATATTTTATTCAAATTAATTTATTTAATTAATTTATTGTATTTTTCCACTTTCTCGGTATATTTTCTTCGTATTTTCGGGATATTGTCACGAGTGAAAATTTTGATTAATTTTAGTAAATTCATATCTTGATCAATTTAACCCGAAATTTAATTATTTCTTCGTTATTGATCAAGATTCTCAAATCCATTATTTTTAATTAAATTTTTTTATCGAAATTATACCGACTTTCGGTCTTTTGACCGTTTTACCGTTCAACGTGTTTTGAAAATTCCATTTAAATCATTCCTTTCACAAACACTACTAACAGTTGGGCTATGAGTCGATGTTAGTCCCTCCTATCATGTTACTTACCTTAACATCTATTTTCCATATTTTATTTACATATCAATTTATTTTAACTAAATACATCCCCAATATTATAATCTGTGTACAGTATTGTGCCTCTATATGTTCAGATACAAAAATTATATGAATGTGTATACCTGGTCTTGATAGGAAGCAGCGGATAATCGAAATGCAAGACTATTGTCGCTCTCTTCTACTGAATGTACCCTGTGGGGTGAAAAATGAAATGGTGAGCGAAACTTGCTCAGTAAGGCAATAATGTAAGTAGAGAGATAATTATACTATCTACGTGCTGATAATGTCATGATATAAAATCGTTTATATTTGGAGCATGAGGTATGACTAAAACGATGTCACATATATGTATATATTATATAAGAGAAATCATGAAATCGACATATAAAACAAACATGAAAAAATCATGTATGACATCTCATGCTTGTCACATTAAAACTTATTTGTGTTCATCATAAACTCATCACGTTAAAACTTATTTGTTTTATCACAAAACAACTACATCAAGGCTAAACCCATCCCCGGGAATACCTTGATTCATTAAATCGCATATCTTTTAAAAACATAAATCGGGACATTACCCCTCCTTCGGGTTTGTCCTGGTCTATTCAGACCGTATGATATCATGTGAGGCATGTAGGATACTGTATGAAAAATCGAGGACTATGGCCATATTATGTCCCTGTGATCCCAGGCTACGTGGATCCTAGTGTGCGGGGCATCACAACTGTAACGGGAGGTGGGGTCAACCTGTCAGAATATCAAGTAACATCATTGAGTCATCATGAGTGCACGGTACAGTGTGCTCCGTGTGACATACACAGTATAACATACTCCGTGGACTCATATCATAGTCTGGGGGTGCCTGCTGTAGGTCTTATCCACCCTAATACTATATCGATAACCAACCCATGTCTCAAAGTATACGTGCGAGCATATCAACTCTCTGCGACACACAGTCTACAGGAGGCTTTCGCACGACTATATGCATGTCAACTCACGTCTAGTGCGAGCGAAGCTCCAGCACGACGCTATGCATATCATGATATATAAAATCTCGTGCGAGCGAAGCTCCAGCACGATTTTTGTACACACACAAATTTCTCGTACGAGCAAAGCTTCAGTACGACTTTTATGAGTAATAAATGTAAGACCCGAAATTAAATCGTAAATTTTTATGAGGGATGAAAATGGTCAAAAATTTAACTGAATGAGATTCGGATTGGAAATAAGGATTTAAAATGCGAAGTGAGTGAGTGTTCGTGAAAGGAAGTCGGGTTAAATTAATCCCGAACACGTGCAAGGACAAAATGGTCAAAAGACCAAAAGCCGGTATAAATTCGAGAAGAAAAATTTAATTAAAAATAATGGATTGAGAAATCTTGGTCAATAAAGGTGAAATAAATTTATTTTTGGTTAAATTGATCAAGATATAAATTTATTGGAATAAATCGAGATTTTTACTTCGAAAAATAATCTCGAAAAAAATCAAAAAATATATCGAAAAGTCATTCGGGACAATATCCCGAAAATACGGAGAAACTATACTCGAAAAAGGGTTAAAGTATAATAAATAAATTAAATAAAAATTAAATTAATTAATTTGGAATAAAATAATAATTTTTAGGATATTTTAAGAGATATTTGAGTATTTTTAATGTATTTTAATGATTAAAATATTAATAAAATAAATAAATAATAAAATTAAAAATTAAAAATAAATTAAAAAAAAGAGAACAATTAGAAAAAAAACGAAACGCAGAATCGCGAAATCACGATTCTGCCAAAACGGAAGCCGGAGACCCGACGGACGGCACCGGCGGCCCAGGCGAAGGAGACACTTGCATCAGCGAGCCACCATCGGCCCCATGGAGGCACGAACGGCGGCAATAGGCGGCGAAACGGAGAGAAACGAAACCGAGAGAAGAGAAGCCGATCCCCGACGACCGGCGAAGATTCGGCACCGACCGACCACCGCCGAACGTCCCCGAGGCCAAGACGAGCAGATTGGTGGTGGTGGCAGTCGTCGAAACCGAAGAACGGGGCCGAAAACGGCAGAAATGGAAATGGGCTCCGACGGCCGAGGGAGAACAGTCGGACCGGCCACTTTCCGGCGACCTCTTGTGAAACCGAGACCAGATCCGAGCTGCGGACGACCCAGCGAAGCTGCTGGCGGTGGAAGCCGGCAGAGAACCGACCGGTAAGGCCTTGAACCGGAGTGAACCGGTGTGAACCGGCGGTCCGAACCGGGTTGAACCGGACCGAATCGGTTCAGCCAAGAAAGAAAGGAAAAAATGAGAAAAAGGGAAAAAGAAAAAGAGAAAAAATTGGGGAAAAATTTTGGCGATGTAATTGAGCTACGGGTAAGTCAGTAGCGGTCGAAATTGACCGGTTTAAATTTGGAAATATTTTAGTTAATTAATTTTTGACTGGAAATTTACCCGGAAATTTATGAAATTGTGTAGCTCGACAATTGGCATCCAACGAGTGCTCGAGATAGCCTCGATTTACGTACTAGCATGGAATCTCGAGTAAGTAACTCTTATTTACGACAATTTGCATCGTTATACGTGCTTCGAATTTAATTTCCGTATTAAATAAATTAAATTATAAAAATTTAGATAAATTGTCGTAAATAATAAATTTAGCTATTCGAGAGTTAGAATGAGGCCCAAGGAATTGTTAGTGGGCCCAATGAGCCCAATAGGCCTCGATAATGTAAAAAATTAAGTGGAAAACGGGCTTAAGGCCGATTATGGTCCATTAAGGTGCAATCGGGCCCAATAGGTGTAAATGGGCCCAATGATTTAAATTAAATCAAGAAAATAGGAAATACAATTAAATTATATAATATCTGACCTGAGGAATATTTATACGCAGTTCCGGAGGTTTGATTGGGAGCATATCGGACTGCGCGACGAGACAACAGTGGAAAAGGAAAGGTCAGACTCTACAGAAAAATAAGGTAAGGGAATTCTACGGACTGCTAGAGGTAATTTTACGAAATTTTAAGTTCATATGCAGTCTTTTAATTTATTTGAAGGGTCTAGAAATAAGTTAAAAATTGTAGTGCCCCGGATTGGGCAAATTACCAAAATACCCTTGTTAAGGGTAAAATTTATAATTTTAGGAGAAATTGGGAGGAGCAAGAACAAGAGGTTTTTGCTCGTTCTGAAGGTGTTTTGATGCATGCATGAGTAGGCTGGCTAACCTTGAAAGAAAAATGCACAGCATTGCATATTTCCAACAATGAAATTGTTTTGAAAATTGTTTTGTGGAAAGAGAGCTGCCTACGTGTTTTTATTTACATGTGACGTGCTAGAGCTCAGCTCGCATGATGTTTGATTTGTGTGATGCATGCATTAGTGCTGGAGCGAGAGCTCGCACTAGAGTTTTACATGCATTTGTGCTAGAGTCTAACTTGCACATGATTTTACATGATTTTCGTGACAGGGTGCTAGAGTCTAACTCGCACCAGATTTTACATGATTTTCGTGACGGGTGCTAGAGTCTAACTTCACCATATTTTTATATGATTTTGAGACAGGGTGTTGGAGCTTCGCTCGCACCAGATTTTATATATATATATATGATGACCCCATATGAAACAAAGCCGTGCGGGCTTCGGCCCAAAGCGGACAATACGTGGAGGTTGTGGAGTAGCGCTGTCTGCCCTTGGAGTCAGCCAAAAGGCCCAATAGGCTCAAAAGACCTCTTAAGTGGGGTGAGAGTGAGGGATGAGGTTTGCGGCCTTGTGGGGATGTAAAGCGGGCTCTGACAATTAAAACGCACTAGTTTTACTTGATTTGATGAGAGTGCTGAGCATCGCTTGCACTGATTTTTATGAGAACATGCGATGAGCCGTGCTTGGAGCATCGGGTAGACTGTGTGTCACCGATTAAATAGGCTCGCATGTGCGTTTTGAGACATGGCATGAGTATTGAGATATGATATGGGTCCATGGAGTACGATGTACCGTGCAAGTAGCATAGAGTACGATGTACCGTGTGGTATCTTCGGATACGTTGGTATCTTTGTGATACGTTGGTATCTTTGTGATACGTTGGTATCTTCGGATACGTTGGCATCTTCGGATGCGTGGGATCGGATAAGACTGACGAGATGGACTGATCCACCTCTCAGGCGGTTCCCGATCGTGGTGAGACCCCGCACACTAGGATCCGTGTAGTAGAGGGGCTCACGAGGACACACGGCCATAGTCCTGGTTATTACCGATATACAGATGTTGCCTGGTCTCGCATGTTGACGACTTTGATGAGATTAAAACTGGGTTTTTAAAATCAAACGTGCATGATGATTATTTCCATGCTTTTCAAACCCATGTGTGAATGTAAATTGATTTTTATGGTTTTATGTGAGTCAGGACCACCCGAGGGATGGGTTGGGTCCTGGCCTTGTTGTGAAATTTTAAACGAGAAAGAAATGATTTGAAATAATTGCATGTTGAATTTTGCCATGCGAATGGATTTACATAACATCATAACTCATATCATCTGTTTTAAAATGTGTGGAGAAAGGGTGGTTTATGCATGACACCACGTTCATGTAGGTAGTATGGTTACCTACTTGTTCGTAGGATTGCCTTACTGAGCTTGATGTGCTTACCCCTTTCACTTTCTCACACAGATAATCTCCAGTAGATGTTGAGGTAACTCAGTACTGCATTCCGGATATCCACTGCTGCCCATCATTTAAGGTATATACACTTGTACAAATTGTATCTAAATAAGCATAGCATAGTAATATGTTTGTAAGTAACTTTAGGGGATGTATAAATATTGTAAACACTTATAAATGACTGAGAAAGAATTAAGTTATATGGTAAATGTATGGTGGGACTGGCATTGACGCACAGCCCAATTTGTTAGTAGAGTGTGGTCACGATCAGAGGACAGGTAAGCATGAAAGAAAATAACAAAACGCGAAAAATTTACTCTGATTTTTGGGTAGTGTTGGGTCGTGACATATAAAGGTTGCATCAGAGCGCAATTGGTCTGATGTGTGTCAGTGTCAGTAATTAGGAATTACATCCCCGTGTTACTGTGCTTGGTTAGATACAATAGTGTATATCGAGATAGGTTTTGACTAAGAAATGGTTGGGAATGAAGGAATGCCTAATATGAGTCGCGTTAGATGAGATAGTGCACGAGGCATAGGTCGTAGAGGTAGACCTGAGTTTGCTAGTCGTGCTGAGTTGACCTGTGAGAATCAGGATGAAATTGAAATGAAGGCTAATGTTGAGCATGCCCCACTGAGTTCGACAGAGAGATCAGACAGTATTGAGACACGCTTCGCGAGGTTGGAGCGAAGTGTGGAGATTATTTTGAGGAGCTAATTGCTCAGATTATGAATGAGATTCGAGGGCGTAGCGGAGCATTGGTGGAAACCCGCTCGACCCATCTTAAGTGTTAAACATCCAGAGCTAAGATGAGAAATGTTTATGGATGTATTCCGGTGACAGGATATCCTGGACATTGTTTAAAAGAAATGATAGATAAAAGTCCTTACTCTGACCTAGAGGATTTGATTTATTGATGAGTCATGGAGTAAGATAATTGGTAAGGCCCCAGTACATCCAATTTTGGCACTCTTGAGGGGCATTGTAATTGGAGAACCCCGACTTGATCCGTAGCAAGGTAAGCAAGGTAGTAGTGTAAGCAGAGTAGCAGTGTGATCACTATAGAATGTGTGGTAAATACCACAGAAATAGGGCCTACACCTACATATTTTTGATGAAAATGGCTGTTAAGTGTGGTAAGACGGACCATTTATCATGATTACTCAGAATTGGGCGAGATTCCCCACAAAAAGGTAAAGTGATAGAGAAAACCCTGTTGAGATAGCTGCATCAAAAAGGGAGGCCACAGCTGAAAAGAAAAAGGAAAGTAGGCTGTTGGACGAAAGCGAGAGGATGTCTTGGACCAGGACACTATTGATGTTTCATGGATGTGGTGTAAGATACCACACTTGTTATGAATAATGAAGTACATATGTTCATTGATCCTGGTGCCACACATTTATTCATACCACCTTCATTCACATATAAGTGAGTAAAAGGCATGAATGCCTACATCATTGGGCACAATACTGATAAATGAGTACCCCAATAGAGGAGGATTAATTAACGAAATATGGATATAGAGATTTTAAGTTGAAAACAGGAGTGAAAACATCACTGAAAAGTATACTGTAAGTGTTGACAAGTGATAAAAAGGGGTGCAACAGTTGAAATTAAAGGAGTAAAGGATTGTACTCACGGAATGAATAATGAAAGAGTTTTGTCATGAGGGATATACGAAAGGAGATAATCTTTAAGATAAGATAGATCCTAAATATAAGATGTATTGGAGTCAGAGACATATTCTAGGTAAGGAATACCCTTAATATGCGAAGTAATTGGGATTATGTGATAAGCAGGGAATATAAATTATAACCAAGGATAAAGATGGATATAACCATAACCAGTCTATGTGGTTAAGTCTGAAGGTTAATAAAGGTATTTCAAAATACCTCCTCACCTGAAGACTTGACAGCGTCTAAAAGTATGTATATATAACCTATAACGTGAAATCGATCGTCGTAATAAATACCTTCAGCATTAGGATACCTTTACTAAGACGATAAGAATATTAAAATTCGACAAATCATAAAGGTTAACATAGTAAAATTTAATAAGAGCCGTTAAGATAAGAAAAAGGAAATGACGCAGGTTAGTACCTGAAAACGTAAGCGATTTTGAAGGCTCTTATACGCTTATGCGTAAATAAGTCAAGGATATGGACGATTGAAATAAGTAGTGGAGCTCGACTACGATGAAGTATTTAAACTTTACCTGGACCGATTTGTAATCATCATTATTGATGATATGATGGGTGTAGTTAAAGCCCAGGGCAAAATTGTAAGCAATAATTGAAAATGGCTTTTACAAATGGGTTGTTGCGAGTTCTCAATATGGTCTACTTGGTTGACACGTTTAACTAAGAAAACGTGGTCTTTAAATGAGATGATAAATAAGATGATAGATGTGACATGAATTTCGGTGTAGTGAAGTATGAACTGACCACTGTGATTAATTTCACCATACCCAACAGCTCAAGAGGTTCTCAGTGAGTATGGATACCTCAAAATAATGAAGGAGCTGTGTATTGATGTATAATGGGAAGATAGTCAATTATGGAGTCAGACAACTCCTTGATCATGAAATAAACTATCTGACTCATGATTTTAAGTTGGCAGCGGTAGTATTTGTACCGAGGATATGGTACTATTATGTACAGGATGAGAAATTTTGGATATACACTGATCATAAAGCCCCGAGTATCTGTTTTTCACAGAAAGAGGCGAATATGAGAATACATAGTGGGTTAGAGCTTCTGAGAGATTTTGATTGTGAGAATTGTACCACTCAGGAAAAGCTAATGTAATGGCTGATGCCTCGACTAGAAAGAGTCTCAAGATGGTACCCCATATGATGGTCAGGGAGCGTGAGCTGCTAGAGCAGTTGTGGACCTCAATAGTGATGTGATCCCTTCTGATGATGACAGTGAATATGTGACAGCTAGCCTGAGATTAGAACCGGATGAGAGTACCCGGATTTGACAGGCTTAGCATGATGATCGGTATGGTGTCGATAGTTTGGGTCAAATTCAGGAGGGTACAGTGATAGAGTTCACAGAGTGTGATGATGATTTACAGAGGTTTCGAGATAGTATGAGTGCTCCCCAAGACTACAGTTGATGGGATAGTAATATTGTCAGAAGCTCACTCTTCGGGATATACGGTGCATACAGAAAGTAAAGAATGTATCAAAATCTTGGAAAGGGTATTGGTGGTCAGATATGAAAAGAGACATGGTAGAGATTGTGGAAAAGTGCCTAGTATGTCAGCAGAATAAGGTAGAGTATTAAAAGTCTGCAGGGTTATTGTAGCCTCTACCTATATCGACACGGCACGAAAATGGGAGCAAGTCTCCATGAATGTTGTGATGGGTTACAGAGAACCCAGGTGAATTACGAGGTTATTTGGATGATAGTCGATAGAGTGACTAAGTCTACCCACCTTTTGGTTATGAAATCCCCAAATACTCAGAGTGTATATGAGGATTTATGTGTAAGGAAGATTGTGGAACATTAAGTAGCGTTCCAGTGAGCATGGTATCATATAGGGATTCCAGCTTCACTTCCCACCTCTGAGGATATTTTTAGGAAGCTATGGGAACCCGACTGAGTATTAGCATAGCTTTCCATCCTCAGACAGATGGTCAGTTAGAGAGGACTGTACAGGTTTTGGAGGATCCGATGAAAGCATGTGCCCTTGATTTTTTTTATGCTCCTGGGATGATCAGTTATTACAAATCGAATTCGCCAATAGTGACAGTTGTCACTTGAGTATCAGGATAACAAGATATGAGGCAGTGTATGGCTGTAGGGGTTGTTCCCCAAATTGGATAAGAAAAAATGGGTGACAGATAGTAATTTCTTCTGAATTAGTATAATAAGTCTCTGAGGATGTTCAGTTCAGTGAGAGATTAAGAACACCTCAGAGCAGATAGAAAAGTATTGGAATTCACCGAGGGTGAATTAGTATGGTTGAAATGTTTCTTGTCATAAGAGAATAAGGACATAGCGAACTTTTGGAAGAAGGTAAATTGAGTTTCGCTGGATTGAATCTTTTGAGAGATTGGACAAGTGGAAGATAAGACCTGTAGGTGGCATTTCCACTTGAATAAGCAGGCACCCACAATGCGTCCTATCTTTTGATGCTTCGAAAATACTATCCAGATCCAGCATAGGTGATAGGATATGAGATCCAACAGTTCAGCTTAATGCAAATATAAGTATATTGAAAGTTGATTCGGGCATTAAATAGGAAAGAGAAAGTATTGAGGTTTAAGATGATCTCCTTAATTAAAGTCCTTTGGTAGTAATACACTCCGGAAAAGGTCACATGAGAATTTAAGAGTATGATACGATCGATGTATCCGGAGTTGTATATGGACTCATATG
Organism: Firmiana major; assembly: GCA_033439115.1. Lineage (NCBI taxonomy): Eukaryota > Viridiplantae > Streptophyta > Magnoliopsida > Malvales > Malvaceae > Firmiana > Firmiana major. Next base: position 10,046,461 of record CM065912.1, read on the forward strand.
ACTTGGTTCTAATTTGGAGGACCAAATTCCTTAAGTGGGGGAGATTTGTAAGACCCGAAATTAAATCGTAAATTTTTATGAGGGATGAAAATGGTCAAAAATTTAACTGAATGGGATTCGGATTGGAAATAAGGATTTAAAATGCGAAGTGAGTGAGTGTTCGTGAAAGGAAGTCGGGTTAAATTAATCCCGAACACGTGCAAGGGCAAAATGGTCAAAAGACCGAAAGCCGGTATAAATTCGAGAAGAAAAATTTAATTAAAAATAATGGATTGAGAAATCTTGGTCAATAAAGGTGAAATAAATTTATTTTTGGTTAAATTGATCAAGATATAAATTTATTGGAATAAATCGAGATTTTTACTTTGAAAAATAATCCCAAAAATAATCGAAAAATATACCGAAAAGTCATTCGGGACAATATCCCGAAAATACGGAGAAACTATACCCGAAAAAGGGTTAAAATATAATAAATAAATTAAATAAAAATTAAATTAATTAATTTGGAATAAAACAATAATTTTTAGGATATTTTAAGAGATATTTGGGTATTTTTAATGTATTTTAATGATTAAAATAATAATAAAATAAATAAATAATAAAAATAAAAATTATAAATAAATTAAAAAAAAGAGAACAATTAGGAAAAAAACGAAACGCATAATCGCGAAATCGCGATTCTGCCAAAACTGAAGCCGGAGACCCGACGGACAGCACCGGCGGCCTAGGCGAAGGAGACACTTGCATCAGCGAGCCACCACCGGCCCCATGGAGGCACGAACGGCGGCGATAGGCGACGAAACGGAGAGAAACGAAACCGAGAGAAGAGAAGCCGATCCCCGGCGACCGGCGACGATTCGACACCGATCGACCACCGCCGAACGTCCCCAAGGCCAAGACGAGCAGATTGGTGGTGGTGGCAGTCGTCGAAATCGACGAACGGCGCCGAAAACGGCAAAAATGGAAATGGGTTTCGACGGCCGAGGGAGAACAGCCGGACTAGCCACTTTTCGACGACCCCGTGTGAAACCGAGACCAGATCCGAGCTGCGGACGACGCAGCGGAGCTACTGGCGGTGGAAGCCGGCGGAGAACCGGCTGGCAAGGCTCTGAACCAGAGCGAACCGGAGTGAACCAGTGTGAATCGACGGTCCGAACCGGGTTGAACCGGACCAAACCGGTTCAGCCAAGAAAGAAAGGAAAAAAGGAGAAAAAGGGAAAAAGAAAAAGATAAAAAATTGAGAAAAAATCCCAGCGATGTAATTGAGCTACGAGTAAGTTAGTAGCGGGCGAAATTGACCGGTTTAAATTTGGGAATATTTTATTTAATTAATTTTCAACTGAAAATTTACCCGAAAATTTATGAAATTGTGTAGCTAGACAATTGGCATCCAACGAGAGCTCGAGACAGCCTCGATTTACATACTAGCATGGAATCTCGGGTAAGTAACCCTTATTTATGATAATTTGCATCGTTATGCGTGCTTCGAATTTAATTTTCGCATTAATTAAATTAAATTATGAAAATTTAGATAAATTGTCGTAAATAATAAATTTAGCTATTCGAGAGTTAGAATGAGGCCCAAGGATTTGTTAGTGGGCCCAATGAGCCCAATAGGCCTCGATAATGTAAAAAATTAAGTGAAAAACGGGCTTAAGGCCGATTAAAGCCCATTAAGGTGCAATCGGGCCCAATAGGGGTAAATGGGCCCAATGATTTAAATTAAGCCCAGAAAATAGGAAATACAATTAAATTGTATAATATCTGACCTGAGGAATATTTATACGCAGTTCCGGAGGTTTGATTGGGAACATATCGGACTGCGCGATGAGACAACAGTGGAAAAGGAAAGGTCAGATTCTACAGAAAAATAAGGTTAGGGAATTCTACGGACTGCTAGAGGTAACTTTAAAAAAATTCAAGTTCATATGCAGTCTTTTAAATTATTTGAAGCGTCTAGAAATAAGTTAAAAATTGTAGTGCCTCGGATTGGGCAAATTACCAAAATACCCTTGTTAAGGGTAAAATTTACAATTTTAGGAGAAATTAGGAGGAGCAAGAACAAGAGGTTTTTGCTCGTTCTGGAGGTGTTTTGATACATGCATGAGTAGGCTGGCTAACCTTGAAAGAAAAATGCACAGCATTGCATATTTCCAACAATGAAATTGTTTTGAAAATTGTTTTGTGGAAACAGAGCCGCCTACGTGTTTTTATTTATATGTGACGTGCTAGATCTCAGCTCGCATGATGTTTGATTTGTGTGATGCATGCATTAGTGCTGGAGCGAGAGCTCGCACTAGAGTTTTACATGCATTGGTGCTCGAGTCTAACTCGCACCTGATTTTACATGATTTTCGTGACAGGGTGCTAGAGTCTAACTCGCACCATATTTTTATATGATTTTGAGACAGGGTGTTAGAGCTTCGCTCGCACCAGATTTTATATATGTATATATATATATACATATATATATGATGACCCCATATGAAACAAAGCCGTGCTGGCTTCGGCCCAAAGCGGACAATACGTGGAGGTTGTGGAGTAGCGCTGTCTGCCCTTGGAGTCAGCCAAAAGGCCTAACAGGCTCAAAAGACCTCTTACGTGGGGTGAGAGTGAGGGATGAGATTGGCGGCCTTGTGGGGATGTAAAGCGGGCTCTGACAATTAAAACGCACTAGTTTTACTTGATTTGATGAGAGTGCTGAGCATCGCTCACACTGATTTTTATGAGAACATGCGATGAGCCGTGCTTGGAGCATCGGGTAGACTGTGTGTCACCGATTAAATAGGCTCGCACGTGCGTTTTGAGACATGGCATGAGTATTGAGATATGATATGGGTCCATGGAGTACGATGTACCGTGCAAGTAGTATGAAGTACGATGTACCATGTGGTATCTTCGGATACGTTGGTATCTTTGTGATACGTTGGTATCTTCGGATACGTTGGCATCTTCGGATGCTTGGGATCGGATAAGACTGACGAGATGGACTGACCCACCTCTCGGGCGGTTCCCGATCGTGGTGAGACCCCGCACACTAGGATCCGTATAGCAGAGGGGCTCACGAGGACACACGGCCATAGTCCTGGTTATTACCGATATACAGATATGCCTGGTCTCGCATGTTGACGACTTTAATGAGATTAAAACTGGGTTTTTAAAATCAAACGTGCATGATGATTATTTCCATGCTTTTCAAACTCATGTGTGAATGTAACTCGATTTTTATGGTTTTATGTGAGTCAGGACCACCCGAGGGATGGGTTGGGTCCTGGCCTTGTTGTGAAATTTTAAACGAGAAAGAAATGATTTGAAATAATTGCATGTTGAATTTTGCCATGCGAATGGATTTACATAACATCATAACTCATATCATCTGTTTTAAAATGTGTGGAGAAAGGGTGGTTTATACGTGGCACCACGTTCATGTAGGTAGTATGGTTACCTACTTGTTCGTAGGATTGCCTTACTGAGCTTGATGTGCTCACCCCTTTCACTTTCTCACACAGATAATCTCCAGTAGATGTTGAGGCGACTCAGTACTGCATTCCGGATATCTGCTGCTGCCCATCATTTAAGATATATACACTTGTACAAATTGTATCTAAATAAGCATAGCACAATAACATGTTTGTAAGTAACTTTAGGGGATGTATAAATATTGTAAGCACTTATAAATGACTGAGAAAGAATTAAGTTATATGGTAAATGTATGGTGGGACTGGCATTGACGCACAACCCAATTTGTTAGTAGAGTGTGGTCACGATCAGAGGACAGGTAAGCATGAAAGAAAATAACAAAACGCGAAAAATTTACTCTGATTTTTGGGTAGTGTTAGGTCGTGACAATAAATCAATAAAATTTAGTGCGAGTAAGACTCTAGCACTCTTTTTACTCGTATAAGTATGATAGGTGGCTCAATCTTGATAAACATCTTTTAAAATTGTAACCGGTACAAATCGGTACCCTTTCGTATAATTTATAAAATCAATAGCCAACCTATGTGTAAATTTGTTTAAACCAAAGCAATACATTCATATAAAACATCAAAATATGATAATCATGCAATTTAGTTGCCTTACTACACCTTTTGTAAATTTTACTCCCATGGACAATATCGTCTTTTTCTTTATTCACCATGCCCCGATTTTCGTAAAAATTATTATTTTGTTTTTAGATACTTTAAAAAATTTTAGACCTTGTAAATCCCCTCAAAAATACGTATAGGTATCTCTATGCACCTACAAAATTCCCTTATCTCGATTCTCTGTATAGTCTGACTTTTTCAATTCTACCGATCACCCGATTCGTTTAGCTCCCAATATGTACTCCGAAGATGCAGATAATTATTTACCATGTCAATTTAACCCAATAAATATAATTCTCGCGTTTACTACAGTCGATTTAACTAATTGAGTCAATTTACTCTTATTGGGTCCGATCGCACCTTAATAGGCCTCGACTCATTTTCAGCCCGTTTCCACTTATTAAATCCATTCTTCTGGTCTATTGGGCTCTCAATACCCATTGGGTTTCATTCCAAACTCTTTGGATAGCCCATATACTATTTACGATAATTACTGTAAAATTTCGAATAATATTCTTTTTTATACAAAATTAATTCGTAAAATAATTTTAACTCTGCATTGAGGACTCTAATTGTCGAAATTAAAATGTACTTACCCAATACTATGTGGGTTACGAAAATCGAAACTCAATCGAATCTCGTTCGGGCTCTGTCGTAAAATTGCACAATTATATTTTTAATTTCAGGTTAATTTTTGATTAAATATAATTTAAATAAATTTCTCGAAAATCAAATCGATCACTTTTGACCTCGTATCGACTTACCCAAAGTCCGATGTATCCCCGAAAATTCTTTCCCTTTTTCTTTTTTCTCCTTTTTCCCTCTCTTTCTTGGCTGAACCGATTCGGTCCAGTTCAACTCGATTCAGACCAGTCCGATTCAACCCGTTTCAGTCCGGTTCAGTCGATTTAGGGCCTCATCGATCGGTTCTCCGCTGGTTTTCGTCGCCAGCAGCTCCGCGGGGTCATCCGATGCACAGATCTGGTCTCTGTTTCGTACGAGGTGGCCGGGAAGTGGCCAGTTCGACCTCTTCTCCCTCGACGTCGGTGATGTCTTTCGTTTCCGTCATTTTTAGCTATTTTCATCGCCGACGGTGGCAGATCGGCCCATCTTCTGGCCAGTGGTGAGTCCCTCTTCCTTTCCCCGGCCTCCGTCCGCCACCGTTCCTTCTTTTTCTCTCTCTTTCTCGCCCCTTCACTCTCGGTTCTCTTGGTTTCCTTTCGCCGGCGTTTCTCCTCGTCGAATTTTCTTGGGGACGGCGTCGGCTTGGGGTTCCTCCCCTGTCGGCCTCTCGTTTGTTTCCCAACGGCCTCCGTCGGTGGAGGCAGAAGCACGGGACGGCTCCCTGCTTCTGTTTCCATTTCGCAGAATCGCGATTCTGCGATTCGTGTTTTTTTTATTAATTTAATTTAATTTATTATTTAATTTTATTATTATTTTAATCCTTATTTTATTATTAAAAATCCAAAAATATTCAAAAATATCTAAAAAAATTTATATTTTATTCAAATTAATTAATTTAATTAATTTATTATATTTTCCCACTTTCCCGATATATTTTCTCCGTATTTTCGGGATATTGTCCCGAGTGAAAATTCTGATTAATTCCAGTAAATTCATATATTGATCAATTTAACCCGAAATTTAATTATTTCTTCGTTATTGATCAAGATTCTCAAATCCATTATTTTTAATTAAATTTACTTATCGAATTTATGCCGACTTTTGATCTTTTGACCATTTTACCCTTCAACGTGTTTCAAAAATTCTATTTAAATCCTTCATTTCACAAACACACTCATTTTGTGTTTTAACTAAATTTGGGTCTTACACTTTCACCCTTACTAATGGGGTATATAATGGTTAACAATGATATAGTATGCTACTGACGATATAGATAGCAATGCTTCAGCCCTTCCTAACAGGGTATATAACAGTTAGCAATGTTTATGTCCTTGCTAACAGGGTATATAATTGTTAACAATGATGTAGCCTGCTATTGACGATATAGATAGCAATGTTTCGACCCTTACTAATGGGGTATATAATGGTTAGCAATGATATAACCTACTATTAGCGTATAATTAGCAATGTTTTGGCTCTTGTTGATGGGGTATATAATAGTTGACAATTTTAGGCCCTGCTAACGGATTATAATAGTTAGCAATGGTCATTTATTTTAAGATTCTGATATTTCTCCGATCACAGGTTAAAATAGTGATTATATGAAGTGTGTTTTGAATTTTGAAATGTGTTTTGAAATGTGAAATGTATTTGAAAATGAGAAAAATACTTGGAAGTATGAAATATTTTTTCGAAAATGTTTTACAAATATGAGCATGATTCACATCTTTAAAATACGAAATAAATATGTTATGGCCTCTGTTAACAGGGATGATAATAATTAGTGAAGTAGTCTCAGCTGACGGGATGTAATAGTCAGTAGTGTCATTGCTAACGGGTTAGAATAGTTAGTAAAGATATATGAAATACGTTTCGAATTGTAAAGTATGTTGTGGAATACGAACTACGTTTCGAACTATGAAGAGGGTTTTGAAATATGAAATATATTTCGAATATATGAATATATTTCGATGTGATATATTTCAGATTATGTGATGTGATTTAGAAAAAAATTGTTGTTTTTTAAGGATGAAAGTGGATGTGAGCAATTTCAAGAGGAAGGAGATTACATGCTTGAATTGTATTAAACTTTGGTTTTCTACATTCAACTATGTTTCGAATTTTGAACCCTATGAGTATATTCAATTTGGGTGGTCAAGTTTGATGACCATTCAAGGTATTTTAAAATACCTCTTTGCCTAAAAGACTTGACAGCGTCTAGATAATATTTTAGTTCGTAAACCCAAGAAAAATGTATCTTTCGATAAGTTTCAAAATATGTTTTGAATAAGTGATAAGAAAGAATGATCGAATGTGAATGCGTTAGACATGCATTAGAAATTTAGTATATTATATGCTATTACTTTTGTGCTTGTGTGGTTTGCTTATTAAGCTTTCCCTAAAGCTCACCCCATCTATTTTCTATCACAAGTTCAGACTAGAAGTGCATTGGCATCGATGTCAGTATTGACTTCGAAGTAAATGCTTCGAGATCTCGCAGCTTATATCGATATATTTATTTATATTATTTAATTGTATTTATTTTCAAACAGTTACCCTTCAGTGCATGTGTCGGGATGCATATCGAATTAAGACTTGATTATGAAAGTTGATAAGAAATTAAACTGGGACTTTAGGTACAAAACCTTAAACCAAGTTAGACAGTTTAAGACTTATAAACATTGTAAGACTATACTTACATGACAAATAAGTGTTAAAAGAAAAATGAAAAATTTAGCCCAAATTTTTATACTTCCGTAATAAATTACTGAAAATTTACTTCCTTCGGGTCATGATAGATTTAATGGTATCAGAGCGAGTTTGTCTTATTGAGTTAGTTAAGGAAGGTCCAAAAAGTCATTTACACCTTAATCACATCTCATGCATTATGTCTGTCTGATTTTGAGCTGTGATTTAAATGATATTGTTCTAATGCATGTAATGTTATCTGTGTAAGAATAGTGAATTAGAGAGTGAGGCAAGGACGTATAAGTAGTCTTGAGGAAGATTGACATTGGTATTATCATTTCTTCACCTCCCTGAAAAAAAAATTTAAATGATCTTGATGTTGTGAACTTCTGAAAAGATTCAAATGAGTAAAGGTATTCAGGAAGCATTACTCTTCCTAAAAAGTAATTCGATATAAGTTCAACTAATCTGTTTGAAGTGGAACGGATTCGGAGGTTCGAATTTCTTAAGGTGGGTAGGATGGAATGAACCTAAATTTTTCACTTTGGATTTACCTCGAAAATGCAGGATAATATTTTTTTAAAAAGAAAAAAATATATAAATAGATAAATAAATAATATATATAGATATTTATCTATATAACATATTATAATAATATATTATGTTTATATAAATATTTATTTATATAATATATATAAGAAAAAAAGAAAGAAAGAGAATCAGGTGATTCCCTCTCTTTTTCTCCTCTGTTAAAGCAGAGGAGAAAACAATGAAGGAGGCGAAGAGTGATCAGACCAAGGAGAGAGAGGGTCGGCACCGACTAACCAAGGGAAGGAAGAAGAGCAGCCGATGGTTCCAACCCAGAGGAAATCCGGTAAGGGAAGCAGCGATCGACGAAAGAAATGAGAGAAATTGACGGAAGGAGAGAAAAGGAGGAAAGGGGAGGAGCCACCGTCAATCTCCCCAAGCCAAACCAACCGAAGCCTTTCCTTCACCGTGTGATGCCGTTAGTGAAAGATGAGCTGAGAATCGACCGACGAGGCTCAGATCGACCAAAATAGAGGTTGAACCGGCTCAACTGAAGAGAAATGGGCTAAACCGGTTCGAACATGTTCAGCCAAAAAAAAAAAGAAAAAAGAAAAAAAGAGAAAATTTTGGACGTCTCGGTTTGAGGATAAACCGATAAAAGGTCAGATTTGACCGTTTTAACTTTTCAAAAAATTTATTTGAATTTATATTTGATCGAAACTAACCCGATTTAAATATATAAACGTGTAGCACGACAATTGGCGACGAACATGAGTTCGACCAAGCCTTGACTTACGTACCACGACATGATGGCTTCCGCAAGCGGACTTTGTATTACCCATCGTCTCGTATTGCGGGCAGCTCCTAGTTCAATGTTCTTCATAGCGTAGAAAATTGCGCTGTCGAGTTCATCAGTAATTGGAACCATAATGGCCATGAAGAGTTGTTCCTGAAGTGGCCAAATAAGGAGCAAGTAAGAAGAGGCTGGCTCAACAACAACCCCATATGTAGCTAAAGTCTCATTTTAGGTAAAGAAAGCCCGTTCTCGGGTAAGTGAACCTCACTTGATACAACTTATATTGACATACGAGGTAAGTAAATCTTACTTGCTACGTAGTTATAGCATTTTATTTAATTAAATTGTATGAGCTACGACTAAATTCTTCATTAATGAATTTAATTACGAAAACAAAGAATTAACTACCATATAAGGTAGCACGTTATGTAATTAAATTGCATAAGCTATAAATAAAATTCATAAATAATGAATTTAAGTATGAAATCTGAGATCTACTAATTAAATTTATAAATAATGAATTTAATTATGAAGGCGAAAATTAGGAAATACTTAAGGATTTCATACGTAATCGAATCGAATGAATTATCGATAAATTATAGTGATACAGAAAAATTTTGAATGAGATATCGGGTTAGTAATTCTCCTTTTGGGATGCAAAGAGGCATCAAACGAGATAATTCTGAACTTAGAAAAATTTTAAGTTAAATCCATAGGCGCATGGTAGCATCATAAGGAATAAATTTGGGTCCTCGAATAGAAATTAAAGCATGTTTGAGGATTATAAGTGTGATAAGAACATGTGATCGGATTATCGATAAGGATATGAAATTAATCAGTGACAATGAGGTGCGAAGTAGCACCATGGGTGCAAGTTAATTCCATAGATGCATGGTAGCATCATATGGAATAAAATGAGTCTTAGAACATAAATTGAAGAATGTTCAAGGACTATGTGTGACAGGTATGAGTGATTGGCAAAGCAATTAAAATTTCGATTTATGAAAAGATTGATTGATTTGGATAAAAATATCGAAGTGATCCTTGGGGTGCAAGTTGCATCGTAAGGTACAAATTAATTTCTTTGATGCGAGGTAGCATCGTACAGATTAAATCGGGTCCTAGGGCAAGAATCAAATGATATCCTAGGATCCTAAGTGTTATAAATATGTGAAAATATCGACGATAAGATTATCAAAAATGATATGTTCTTATATGAACCTTGTTTTGAATTACATTTGCATCACGATGCACATTATGATTTTGTGAGATTTAGAAAGCTGGCATTGGTCTATACTTGCATTAAAAATGCTTTAAATCTCACTCATGACATGTTTTGAAAGTATGTGAGACATACGTCTCTATGTTTTGGATTTAAGCTAACTCTGCTTTTATCCACATTGTGATTAGAACTGATTTCAAAACATGCATTCTGATAACTTTTACAGCTAAATGTTTTGCCTTAGCTAACAGACGATAATAGTTAGCCATTACCATTTTGGCCCTGCTTAGTGGGGGTATATAATAGTTAGCAATGTTTCGGCCCTTGCTAACAGGGTATATAATAGTTAGCAATGTTTCAACCCTTACTAACGATGTATATAATGGTTAGCAATGATGTAGCCTGCTATTGGCGATATAAATAGCAATGTTTTGGCCCTTGCTAACGGGGTAGATAATAGTTGGCAATTTTTCAGCTCTTGCTAACAGAGTATATAATCGTTAGCAATGATGTAGCCTGCTATTGGCGATATAGATAGCAATGTTTCGGCCCTTGCTAACGGGGCATATAATAGTTAGCAATGTTTTGGCCCTTGCTTGTTATTGGTGATATAGATAGCAATGTTTCGATCCTTGCTAACGGGGTATATAATAGTTAGCAATGTTTTGGCCCTTGCTAATGAGGTATATAATGGTTAGCAATGATGTAGTCTGCTATTGGCGATATAGATAGCAATGTTTTGACCCTTGCTAACGGGGTATATAATGGTTAGCAATGATGTAGCATGCTATTAGCAATATAATAGCAATGTTTCGACCCCTGCTAACGAGATATTTAATAGTTAGCAATGTTTCAGTCATTGCTAACGAGGTATATAATAGTTAGTAATGTTTCGATCCCTGTTGATAGGGTATATAATAATTGACAATTTTTAGCCCAGCTAACGGGTTATAATAGTTAGCAATGGTCATGTATTTTGAGATTCTGTTATTTCCCCGATCACATATTAAAATTGAAATGTGTTTCGGATTTTTAAATATGCATTGAAATGTGTTTTGAAATATGAAAAGTATTTTGAAATGTGAAAAATGCTTTGAAGTATGAAATATGTTTTCGAAAATGTTGTACAAACATGAGCATGGTTCATAGAACATATCTTAAAAATATGAAATAACTATGTTATGACCCCTGCTAACGGGGATGATAATAGTTAGTGGTGTAGTCTCAGCTAATGGGATATAATAATCAGTAGTGTCCCTGCTAACGCGTTAGTATATTTAGTAAACATAATATGAAATAAGTTTCGAATTGTAAAGTATGTTGTGGAATACGTACTACATTTCGAACTATGAAGAGGGTTTTGGAATATGAAATGTGTTTTGAATAAATGAATATATGAATATATTTCAATGTGATATATTTCGGATTATGTGATGTGATTTCGAAAAAATGGTTGTGTTTTGAGGATGAATGTGGATGTGAGTAATTTCAAGAGGAAAAAGCTTACATGCTTGGATTACATTAAACTTTGATTTTCTGCATTCAACTATGTTTTGAATTTCGAACCCCTATGGGTATATTCAGTTTGGGTGGTCAGGTTTGATGACTAATTAAAGTATTTCAAAATACTTCTCTGCTTAAAAGACTTGACAGCGTCTAGATAATATTCTAGTCCGTAAACCCAAGAAAAGTGTAACTTTCGATAAGTTTCGAAATATGATTCGAATAAGTGATAAGAAAGAATGATCGAATTTGAATGCGTTAAATATGTATTAGAAATTCAGTATCTTGTAAGTTATTACTTCTGTACTTGTGTGGTTTGTTTACTGAGCTTTCCCCAAAGCTCACCCTTTCTATTTTCTATCAGAGCTTCAGACTAGAGGTGTATTGGCATCAATGTCAATATTGGCTTCGAAGTAAATGCTTCTAGATCTCACAGCTTATATCGGTATATTTATTTATACTATTTAATTGTATTTATTTTCAAATAGTTACCCTTCAGTGCATGTGTCAGGATGCGTATCAAATTAAAACTGGATTATGAAAGTTATTAATAAATTAGACTGGGACCTTAGGTACAAAATCTTAAACCAAGTTAGGCAGTTTGAGACCTGAAAACATTGTAAGACTACACTCACATGACAAACAAGTATTAAAAGAAAAATGAAAAATTTAGCCCAAATTTTCATATTTCTGCAATAAATTATTGAAAATTCGTATTCTTTAGGTCGTGACAAAAGGTCAAAATTTCAAAAAGAAAAGTTCATGTTTCCATTATGGAAAACAAGGGCATTTTAAGAAAGATTGCTACATCTTGAAAAAGAAGAAAGGTGCATCCATGGAAGCAAGGATAACTTTGTTGCTATAATTTTTGAAATCAATGTCATTGAAGACAAGGAATCATGGTAAATTGACTCTGGTGCTAAGAAACATGTGTGCACAAACAAAGACTTGTTCAAGACATTCCATGAGGATATAAAAGGCTATATGTTTTACATGGGGAATTCTTCCACAACTCAAAACAAAGGCAAGGGGATCGTAGATTTGAATTTTACTTCTGGAAAGATATTAACTTTAACTAATGTTTATTATGTTTCTAAAGTTATGAAAAATCTTGTGCCTATAAGTTTGCTTAACAAATTTGGTTTCCAGTTAGTGTTTGAAGGGAATCAGCTTATCTTCTCCAATAGTGGAATCTTTGTTAGGAAGGGTTATGTTAATGAAGGCATGTTTAAACTTAATCTTCTATTAATAAAAGATGAAAGATTCTATTTATATTGTTGAATCTTTTGATTTATGGTATAGTCGATTAAGACATGTGCATTATGATAGAATGATTAATATATCTAAATCTATTTTAATTCCTTATGTTAATAAAATTAATGAAAAATGTAAAACTTGCATGCTTACTAAGATAACAAGGAAATCATTTCCTAAGATAGAAAGAAGTTCTAAATTGCTTGAATTAATACATAATAATATAGTGATTTGCATAGAACTCCATCTATAGGAGGAAAGAAATACTATGTCACATTTATTGATGATTTTTCAAGGTTTTGTTATGTGTGTTTAATGCATTCTAAGGATGAAGCATTAGATAAATTTAAAACATATTGGAATGAGGTGGAATTACATTGTGATAATAGGATTAAAACCTTAAGAACGAATATGGGAGGTGAATACTTTGATCCTACATAATTTGAATTTATTGGAATTATTCATGAAATAACCCCACCATATAGTCTTTAATTTAATGGTGCGGTTGAAAGGAAAAACAGATCATTAACCAAAATGGTTAATAAGATGATGTCCTATTCCAGTTTAGGATGAGGTTTTTGGGGTGTGGCAATATTAACTACATGTCATATTCAAAATAGAGTTCCTAGCAAAAGGAACAAAGTTGCCTTATATGAATTATGGAAGAAAAGAAAATCCAACTTATGTTATCATAGAGTATGAGGTTGTAGAGCAATAATAAGGGTTCCCATTCCTAAAAGAAAGAAATTAGGTGAAAAGAGAATTTAATGCATATTTATTGGTTATGCATAAAACAAAAAGGAATATAGATATTTTATCAAAGAACCAAATGATTCAATACTTATTAACACGGTTATTAAATCAGGAGATGCAATGTTCGATCAAGAAAGATTAAAAACAGTTCCTTATCCCAAAGACAATACTCAAAATAGTTCAAAAGAACTTGAGAATAACTTTTCCTAAGTTGTAGAGAAAAAAACCTTATTCCTAGAGTAAGTAAAAGAGCAAGAAAAGCTAAAACTTACTGTTCGAATTTTCATATGTTTCTTGTTGAAGGAACAAGAGAAAATGTTGATAATCATATTGAATATTGTTACAATATGGAATCCGATCCTAGGACATTTGAAGAGGCTATGAAGTCTCAAGATGTAGCTTTTTGGAAGGAAGCTGTAAATGATTAAATGGATTTAATTATAAAAAATAATACATGGATCCTAGTAGACTTACCTCTAGGTTGTAAACCAAAAGGTTATAAGTGAATTTTCAAAAATAAAATGAAAGTGAATGGGCTTGACTCGTTGCTAAGGGATGGAATCAATTATTCTGATACATATGCATCGGTAGCAAGAATTACTATAATAAGAATGGTTATAGCATTAGCCTCTATATATAAATTGAAAATTCATCAAATGGATGTTAAAACTGCATTCTTAAATGGTGAATTGGGTGAGGAGGTGTATATAAAATAACCTGAAGGGTTTTGTGTTTCCAAGATAAGAAAAGAAAGTGCGTAAACTAATTAAGTTTTTGTATGGACTTAAGAAAGTACCTAAGCAATGGGATAAAAAATTTGATGAGGTTTTCTAGCAAACAGATTTGTAATTAATGAATTCAATAAATGTGTCTATAGTAAGTTTGAAAATTGTATAGGTGTCATTATTTGTTTATATGTGAATGATATTTTGATTTTTAGTACTAACTTAGAACAAGTAGAAAGTAACAAGAATTTTTTGTCAAATAACCTTGCCATGAAAGATAAGGGTGTTATGGATGTGATTTTGAGCATAAGGATTCATAGAATAGATAATAGATTAATCTTATCCCAATTACATTATATTAAGAAGATTCTTAAAAGGTTCAATCATTTTGATTGTGCAACTATTGCAACACTATATGATCCTAATTTGAAATTAACTTCAAATAAGAAAATGACAGTTGTACAATTTTAATATGCAAGAATTGTAGGTTGTTTGATGTATACTATGACATGCACGAGACCAGATATAGCTTTTGCAGTTGACAAGCTTAGTAGATAACTAGCAACTCGAGTAACTTGAATTAGAATGCCATTTTTACAAGATTAAAATACTTGAAGAAAACCATTGACTATGGCATTTCGTTATAATGGTGAACCCCCAGTTTTAAATGGATACACAGATGCAAGCTGGATTACCAACATGGAGGATTATTCCTCCACAAGCAGATGGACATTCATGTTTGGTTTGGGTGCAGTTTCCTAAGGATCCAAGAAACAAACATGCATTACAGATTCTACTATTGCTTCGAAATTTGTGGCATTAGCTTCGGCAAGTAAGGAAGCTGAATGGTTGAGAAACTTACTTTATGAAATTCCTTTATGGCCAAAACCAATGTCACCTATCCCAATTCGATGTGGTTGTGAACCAACATTATAAAAGGCTTATAGCAAAGTTTATAATGGGAAGTCTAGATGTATTGGTCTAAGATATAGCTATGTTAGACAATTTATTTTAGATGAGGTGATTACCATAAATTTTCTCATGTCGAGTGAGAACTTGATAGATCCATTGTCAAAAGGATTTACAAAAGAAGTTGTGTTTAAGATTTCCAAAGGGATAAGACTCAAGCCCATTAACTTAGTTGCACATGATGGAACCTCAACTCAACGTTCAATTGGTGTCAGACCCGAGTTTTCGATTTACGTATGTAGCTTGTACCTTATGATTCCTATGTGTACGAACGTTATATTTCAAAGTTGAATCATAAGAAGAGTATTTACTATTATGCAATCGATTTATTGAGAATTAAAAAATGCATGTAAGCTACATAACAGTGAGATAAGGGTTAAAGTGATTTTCGAGCAAGTGCAGGGGTAAAACGGTCAATTGATCGAAATTCGGTATAAATTCGATGAGAAAATTTCATTAAAAATATGAAATCGATAAATCTTGATCAATAACGGGGCAAATATTGAATTTCGAGTCCAATTGATCAAGATATGAATTTATTTAATATTTTTGGAATTTTTCTCTCGAAAAATGAGCCCGAAGATAGTGGAAAAATATACCGAAAAGGTAAAATCGGACTGATAAATTCATTTACAGACTAAATAAATTTAATAAGAATTTTTGAGATATTTTTGGGATATTTTAGGATTTTTATTATTATTTTAAGACTAAAATAATAATAAAAATATATTATAAATAAATGAAAAAAAAAGAAATCAGAAAATTGGAAATCTGAAGAGAGTTTTCGGGGAGAGAGAAAATAGAGAAATTGAAGAGAAACAGAAGGAAAACCGACGCAAACCGAGGAGCTCACCGGACGGCCACTAATCCGACGACCCAGTGACCAGTGAAGGGTCGAAAAAGGAAGAGGGGCTCCGCGCGATTCTTCCGCCACCGACGACGCGCCGTATCGGCGCCGGTAGGAGCAGATCGAAAGAGTTGAAGGCCGCAGAGAAGAGAAGGGAATCCGACGGCCACCGACGGTGCTAGGGTCCGATCGAGCCCAGCCGAACGATCCCCAGGCTGTGGCGCATCGAACGGCGGCAACAGCTTCCGAAAAACCGATCGGACGACGCCGACACGGCTAAATCATCCCTGAACCGGTCGACGGTTCAGGGGAGAACCTTCTAAACTGAACCGGACTGGATCGGTTCAACTAAGGAGAAAAGGGGGAAAAGAGGAAAAAGAAAGAAAAAGGAAAACAGAAAATTTTTGGGAATTTATCAGACTTCGGGTAAGTCGATACGAGGTCAAAAGTGACCGATTTAATTTTCGATAAATTTATTTAAATTATATTTAATCGGAAATGACCCGGAGTTAAATATACGAAATTGTGCAGTTCGACGATTAATTCCGAACGGAAGCCCGATCGAACTTCGATTCGCTCACCATCGTACAATCTCGGGTAAGTAAAGCTCATTTACGACAATTTATGTGATTTATGTGTATTTAAGATTTAATTTACGCATTTCGGATTAAATTTCGGATTTAGTGAATTATATTCGAAAAATTGAATAAAATGTCGTAAATGATATACGGGCTATCCAAAGAGCTTGGAATAAAGCCCAATGGGTATTGATAAGCCCAATGAGTGAATAGACCTTGATGAATGGGCTTAATACGGATTAAGTCCCGATTAATGTGATTAAGGCTCATTAAGCGTAAAAGGGCCAATTTAAGTGAAATAAACTGTATTAAATGTGTAATACAGTAGGAAAAGTGTAATTAACTCAGTGAATGGTTAAATGCAGTTTCAGAATCATATTGAAAGTTGACCGGACTGCCAGATTAGAGCAACACAGAGGAAAAGAGGTCATACTACGTGATCTGAGGTAGGGGACTCTTGCAAGTAGTTAGAGATATCTGTGCATATTTTCATTGGATTTTACATTCACTGAAATTGTTTGAGGGTCAGAGAAAATTGATAATATTATAGGGACCCGATATGGGTAAATTACGATTTTGCCCCTAGTTAGGCAAAAAGTGAAATTTTGGGAAAAGTGGTAAAAATCATGGAAATGATGTTTTGAATGGTTTTTATTGTTGTGTAGTAGAAGAGTAGGTGGATGAGCTAATGTTTTGAGGTCGATGTAAACTAAGCACACTTTATAGTGCTGATTTTAATGATTTTAAACATCCCTATTTTTAAAGAGCCATCTACCGAATTATGTGGAAAGAATCGTGCTGGAGCATAGCTCGCACTTGATTTCAGATGTTTTTCACATACCTTAGTGCTGGAGGTTTACTCGCACTGTATTTATTTGACATGCATTATAGAGTACTGGAGCATTGCTTGTACTCAGTTTTATGTGATTTGTACATGATAGAGTGCTGGAGCGATTAGCTCGTGCTCGAGTTTTACATGAGATGCATGACAGAGTGCTGAAGCGTTGCTCGTACTCGATTCTTCATGATTTGTACATGACAAAGTACTTGAGCGATTTGCTCGTACTTGATTTGAAATGAGAACTATGATGACCTAGTGCTGGAGGTTTATTCGCACTAGTGTTGATATTTTTACATGCATATACAGTGTTTTGAGGTGGAGCATTGACTGTGAGTCACACTCAAGATGCGCACTGTAGTTTTACGTGATATATAGACATGTTAGAAAAATCGTGACGATTTCCTCCATGTAGACTGAGTGTCACACTGTTGAGATGTTCTCACGTGGATTTAGAGACGTGGCATTTACTCTATATTATGAGGGCTAAGACCTATGGCAGGCACCCCACTATGATGTATTTCCATGGTATGAGCGGCTAAGACCTATGGCAGGCACCCCGACCATGATGTATGGGTCCACGAGTGTATGTTGTACCGTGCGTGTGGCATAGAGTACACTGTACCGTGTTTTGTGTTGTGGAGTTGTGGAGGAGAGTTGTTGATAGCTGGCGGTTGTGATGGATTGACCCCCCTCTCGTTACAGCAGTGATAACCCGCACACCGAGTACTGTGTTACTTGGGATTTCACCACATGTTAGGATATGTACATAGTCCGGAGATGCTCTCTTACGGTAAGATCCTTAAGCCCAACATCCTTAAGCCAGAGTGGGCGGGGAGGCTCTATTTGGCGGGGAAGCTCTCTTACATAGTCTGGAGAGATTGCATTTAGCCACTGAGTCTCGCATGATATATCACATGTGTTTTATGATACGGGTAGACCTGAGGGATGGGTCAAAACCCGATTTGTTTGTGTTGTGATGAGAAATGCCATATTTACTGTGTTTTGAATGTAAATGGCATATTTTATATAAAGGCATTCTTAAATGATTAAATATGCACTGTTTTGCATAAATGCCTCTGATTGATAAACCAACATGTGTTTAGTACATGGGATTTTTAATCTGTACTATATTATATATATTTTAAACATGCTTTTGAAATGAGAGAAGGAAAGGCAAAGCACTATTTTCAGTAGATAGTATGGATGTCTACTTACTTGCCTGATTTCCTTACTGAGCACGTTGATAGCTCATCCCATTCATTTTCCCCCCATCTCTACAGATTCTCGTCAGTAGATCAAGTCGACCAGGGTATTGCATTCCTTTGATCCGCTGCCACTCCCCATCTAGCGAAAGGTATACACATGCGTACTCTTTTGTATCTGAACAATGCATAAACACAGTGATGTACACGTTTTAATATGGGGGATGTAATGATGTAATTATATTTAAGTATCCGAATTTACTTATGATATAAAGGTCATGTATGTATGATACGAAAAAGAATGGTAAGGTATGTCTGGATGAGGAGACTAATGCCTATTCACAGCCCAATTGTTGAGGAGATAAAGGTAAGTAAAAAGTGAAAAATTTATTGTGGTTTTTAGTAAAGTCGCGTGTGGGAGGAGGACGTGACAGAGTGGTATCAGAGCATAGTTGGTCTGATGTGTCTTGGCATTAGTAATTAGGATAGTGTACATCCCCATATCATTGTGTTTTGTTCAGTTACAATTGTGTATACAAGATGGGAAGTTGACAAATTAATGTTTGTGAATGCAGGAATTGAGCCATTATGGCTAATACCCGTCGTGGTAAAGGGGTGAGAGGTAGGGCTGGAGGCCGTAGAGGTAGGCCGACTAGCCAGGGTGATTTTTCGACTACCCATACACCCCCAAGTACTGCTGAGGTACCAGATACGACTGAGGCACGCTTCACGAGGATAGAGCGTAGCCTAGAGGCGATAGTAGGGCTATTGGCATAGACTTTGCCAGGTAGACAGAGATAGGATGCAGAGACTGCGACTGGAGAGGCAGTTGCACCTGATACACCTACACAGCCTGTACAGAGGCCACAGACTATTGATACTCCTACACCCCCACCAGTTCAAGGTGGTAGAGGATATGTGTGTGATCTTGATTGATTACGACAGTTCCAGAAGCTTGGACCTCCATCTTTTCGAGGGGTCAAGGACCCAGCTAGTGCAGAGGAGTGGATTAGCGAGATGGAGAAGTTGTACGACTTCTTTGATTGTACGACTTTAGAGAGACTCGCATTTGCTGCGTTCCTACTGAAGGGAATGACAGAGCATTGGTGGAAGTCCACTAGGCCGATATTGAGAGCTTGACATGCTGAGATCAGTTGGGAGATGTTTCTGGAGGCCTTTAGGAGGCAGTTTGTTCCTGATACAGCGCAGCGTAGACTGCAGGCCGAGTTTTTGGGATTGAGCCATGAGAGTCTCACAGTGGATGAGTATGAGACTAGATTTTTGGCCCTGGGGAGATATGATCCTGATACCATGTACAGTGAGACCAGGAAAGTCCGCAGATTTGTTGATGGATTGAGACCGGTGTTGCGGTCTAGATTGGTACCACTAGACATTGGTACATATGATGAGACAGTGCGCAGGGCGCAGCTTTGTGAGCAAGATTACGAGAGAAATGTCTCTGAGTTTGAAAAGTTCAGTCGAACCCAAGATAGAGAGAGGAAGAGGCCGGCTAGAGATAGAGGGTTCAGTTATCGAAGAGAGAGGAGACTCTTCAGTAAGGGACCACGGATAGAGGAGGTGCGAGAGCGACCAGTTAGACCTCCTACATACCCAACCATAGCTCCGACGAAGGGCATTGTGATAGGAGGATCGAGGCCTACTACTGATCAGTGCAGCCAATGTGGTAGACATCATGGCAGTAAACCTTGTCCTTTGAGCCCTATTGTGTGTTTCCGATGTGGGAAACAGGGGCATATTGCTAGAGAGTGCCCAGAGACATATGTGACTACCCCACAGAAGGGCAGGGAGCATGATAGAGCTCCAGCTGGTACGTCTGCTCAGAGAGGTAGAGCGATGACAGAGGAGAAGGGGAAGCAGGTGATGGGTCGAGGGTGAGTATATGCCTTGGACCAGGACGCAGCTGATGCTTCTACGGATGTGATTAGAGGTAACATCCTGATTTATGATTTAGAAGCATATGTTTTAATCGATCCTGGTGCCACGCATTCATTTGTATCGCCATCATTTGCATGTAAGTTAGAAAAGCATGTAGAGCGTACTCCTTTAAAGATGATGATGTTGATTAGTACGCCTATGGATTCCAGTCAGCTAGTTGAGCATGTGTATAACGATTGTAAGTTAAGAGTAGGGAAAAAGGATATGACAGCCAATCTAATATTGCTAAGTATGAGTGACTTTGATGTAATATTAGATATGGATTGGTTATCTGTAAACTATGCTGTTTTAGATTGTTATGCTAAGACAGTTATGTTTTCTAACCCTACGAAAGTTATTGTGAAGTTTGATGGGAAGAAATGAAAGAAATAAATATGTTGTTAATAAATAAAAATATTTTGCTAACTGAGAGATAAATATCTTGAAGGTTTCATTGCGTACGTAGTGGATACGGATAAAGTACATCCGTAGTTGGTAGATATTCCTGTGGTCAGTGAGTACCCAGATGTTTTCCCGGATGAGTTGCCAGGGTTACCACCAGACAGAGAGATGGAGTTCTGTGTAGACTTGGTGCCTGGTACTGAGCCTATTTCGAGACCACCGTATCGCATGGCCTTAGTTGAGCTGGAGGAGCTCAAGAGATAATTGCAGGAGCTGTTGGATAGGGGTTTCATTCGACCGAGTGTTTCACCGTGGGGAACATCGATTTTTTTTGTGAGGAAGAAGGATGGAAGCCTCCGATTGTGTATAGACTACAGAGTGTTGAATAAGGCTACCATCAAGAATAGATATCCCCTTCCACGCATGACGACTTACTGGATCAGCTTCAGGGAGCGCAGGTCTTTTCTAAGATTGATCTGAGGTCTGGGTATCATCAGTTGAGAGTCCAGAGTAGAGATGTACCCAAGACGGCATTTAGGACTCGATATGGATATTATGAGTTCCTAGTTATGCCATTCGGACTGACGAATGCTCCCGCAGCTTTCATGGCTTTGATGAACGATGTGTTCAAGCCATATTTGGATCAGTTTGTTATCGTTTTCATCGATGACATATTAGTGTATTCGAGATCTGAGGAGGAGCATGAGGAGCACCTCAAGATAGTATTGCAAACTCTACGAGAGCAGCAGTTGTATGCTAAACTCAGCAAGTGTGATTTTTGGTTGACAGAGATCTCGTTTTTGGGACATGTAGTGTCGAGGGATGGTGTGTCAGTAGACCCATCCAAGATTGAGGCTGTAGTTCAGTGGGAACAGCCAAGGACAGTTACTGAGATCAGGAGTTTTTTGGGTTTATCAGGGTACTATCGGAGATTCGTTGAGGGATTTTCGAAGTTGGCTGCTCCATTGACACGTCTCACTCGGAAGAGTGTTGCATTCGTATGGGATGAGGATTGTGAGAGGAGTTTTCAGGAGCTGAAGAGTCGATTAACCACCGCTCCGATTCTCACTATTCCTACCAGCTCAGGAGGATTTTCAGTATATACCGATGCTTCGCATCATGGACTGGGCTGTGTGTTGATACAGGATGAGAGGGTAGTTGCTTATGGATCCAGACAGCTGAAGGACCATGAGAAGAACTATCCGACCCACGATTTAGAGTTGGCAGCAGTAGTGTTTGCGTTAAAGGTATGGCGCCACTACTTGTATGGGGAGAAGTTTCAGATTTTTACCGATCACAAGAGCCTCAAGTACTTGTTCTCACAAAAGGAGCTGAACATGAGACAGAGAAGATGGCTAGAGCTTCTGAAGGATTATGATTGTGAGATACTTTATCATCCGGGTAAGGCTAATGTTGTAGCAGATGCTTTGAGTAGGAAGAGCCTTGAGATGGTATCGTATATGATGGTCAGGGAGCACGAGCTGCTAGAGCAGTTTGCTAGCCTCAGTTTGGGAGTTATGCCTTCGGACATGGATGCAGTTGTATGATTGCGAGTCTACGCTTAGAGCCAGATCTGTTGGACAGGATCAGACAGGCTCAGCAGACTGATACGTATTACATCGATGTGATTGGTCAGATGCAGAGGGGCATAGTGATGGATTTGCAGTTGAGTTCTGATGGACTACTGAGGTTCAGAGGTAGATTGTGTGTTCCCGAGGACCTAGAGCTCCGGAGATTGATATTGTCGGAAGCTCATTCATCGAGGTACACGTTGCATCCAGGGAGTAGCAAGATGTATCAGAACCTTCGAAAGGTGTATTGGTGGTCAGGTATGAAGAGAGATGTGGCAGATTATGTGGCGAAATGTCTCGTATGTTAGCAGGTGAAGGTAGAGCATCATAGACCTGTAGGATTGTTGCAGCCTCTACCTATACCGACATGGAAATAGGAGAGCATATCACCATGAATTTCGTAATGGGTTTACCGAGGACCCGAAGGAATCACGATGCTATATGGGTAATCATAGATAGACGGACGAAGTCAGTCCACTTCCTAGCTATGAGAGCTACCGATACTCTGAGTACATTGGCAGGGTTATATGTACACGAGGTAGTGAGGTTGCATGGTGTTCCAGTGAGCATTGTCTCGGATAGGGATTCCCGCTTCACTTCCCACTTTTGATAACATTTTCAGGAAGCCATGGGAACCCAGTTGAGTTTGAGCACAACTTTCCATCCTGAGACAGATGGTCAGTCAGAGAGGACAATACAGACTCTGGAGGATATGTTGAGAGCATATGTGCTGGATTTTAAAGGCTCCTGGGATGATCATTTGCCACTAGTCGAGTTCGCCTACAACAACAGTTATCATTTGAGTATCGGGATGGCACCGTATGAGGCCTTGTATGGCCGTAGATGTCGTTCCCCTATTAGGTGGGAAGAAGTGGGTGACCAAAAGATTTTTGCTCCTGATATGGTTACACAGGCTTCTGAGGATGTCCGGTTGATAGTAGAGAGATTGAGGACAGCTCAAAGTCGACAGAAGAGTTATGCTGACAGGAGACGTAGGCCATTTGAGTTCGCAGTTGGTGAGTCAGTGTTTCTGAAGGTTTCTCCTTCCAAGGGTATAGTGAGGTTTGGGAAGAGGGGTAAGCTGAGTCCTCACTACATTGGACCCTTTGAGATACTTGATCGAGTGGGAGATAAGGCCTATAGGTTGGCATTGCCACCAGATTTGTCAGGCGTGCATAACGTCTTCCACATTTCGATGCTTCGGAAGTATCACCCAGATCCGGCACATGTGATTAGTTATGAGCCTTTGGAGCTCAGTGAGGACATGTCATATGTTGAGAGGCCGATTCGGATACTGGATAGGAAGGAGAAGGTTTTGAGATCGAAGACTATCGGGTTAGTGAAGGTTTTATGGCAGCATCACACTTTCGAGAAAGCTACTTGGGAGTTAGAGAGTTTGATACGAGATAAGTACCCCCAGTTGTTTGATGAGTGATTTGGTTCTAATTTGGAGGACCAAATTCTTTTAGTTGGGGAGGATTGTCAGACCCGAGTTTTCGATTTACGTATGTAGCTTGTATCTTATGATTCCTATGTGTACGAACGTTATATTTCATAGTTGAATCATAAGAAGAGTATTTACTATCATGCAATCGATTTATTGAGAATTAAAAATGCATGTAAGCTACATAACATCAAGATAAGAGCTAAAGTGATTTTCGAGCAAGTGCAGGGGTAAAACGGTCAATTGATCGAAATTCGGTATAAATCCGATGAGGAAATTTCATTAAAAATATGAAATCAATAAATCTTGATCAATAACGGGGCAAATATTGAATTTTGAGTCCAATTGATCAAGATATGAATTTATTTAATATTTTTAAAATTTTTATCCTGAAAAATGAGCCTGAAGATAATGGAAAAATATACCGAAAAGGTAAAATTGGACTGATAAATTCATTTACGGACTAAATGAATTTAATAGGAATTTTTGAGATATTTTTGGGATATTTTAGGATTTTTATTATTATTTTAAGACTAAAATAATAATAAAAATATATTACAAATAAATGAAAAAAAAAGAAATCAGAAAATTGGAAATCTGAAGAGAGTTTTCGGGGAGAGAGAAAATAGAGAAATTGAAGAGAAACGGAAGGAAAACCGACGCAAACCGAGGAGCTCACCGGACGGCCACCAATCCGACGACCCAGCGACCAGTGAAGGGTCGAAAAAGGAAGAGGGGCTCCGTGCGATTCTTTCGCCACCGACGATGCGCCCCATCGGTGCCGGTAGGAGCAGATCGACGGAGTTGAAGGCCGCGGAGAAGAGAAGGGAATCCGACGGCCACCGATAGTGCTAGGGTCCGATCGAGCCCAGTCGAACGATCCCCAGGCTGTGGCGCATCGAACGGTGGCAGCAGCTTCCGGAGAACCGGCCGGACGACGCCGACACGGCTAAATCATCCCTGAACTGGTCGGCGGTTCAGGGGAGAACCTTCAAAACTGAACCGGACCGGACCGGTTCAGCCAAGGAGAAAAGGGGAAAAAGAGGAAAAAGAAAGAAAAAGGAAAAAAGAAAATTTTTGGAAATTCACCGGACTTCGGGTAAGTCGATACGAGGTCAAAAGTGACCGATTTAATTTTCGATAAATTTATTTAAATTATATTTAATCAGAATTGACCCGGAGTTAAATATACGAAATTGTGCAGTTCGACAATTAATTCTGAACGGAAGCTCGATCGAACTTCGATTCGCGCACCATCGCATAATCTCGGGTAAGTAAAGCTCATTTACGACAATTTATGTGATTTATGCGTATTTAAGATTTAATTTACACATTTCGGATTAAATTTCGGATTTAGTGAATTATATTCGAAAAATTGAATAAAATGTCGTAAATGATATACGGGCTATCCAAAGAGCTTGGAATAAAGCCCAATGGGTATTGATAAGCCCAATGAGTGAATAGACCTTGACGAATGGGCTTAATACGGATTAAGGCCCGATTAACGTGATTAAGGCCCATTAAGCTAAAAGGGCCAATTTAAGTGAAATAAACTGTATTAAATGTGTAATACAGTAGGAAAAGTGTAATTAACTCAGTGAATGGTTAAATGCAGTTCCAGAGTCATATTGAAAGTTGACCGAACTGCCAGATTAGAGCAACACAGAGGAAGAGAGATCACACTACGTGATCCGAGGTAGGGGACTCTTGCAAGTAGTTAGAGATATCTGTGCATATTTTCGTTGGATTTTACATTCACTGAAATTGTTTGAGGGTCAGAGAAAATTGATAATATTATAGGTACCCGATATGGGTAAATTACGATTTTGCCCCTAGTTAGGCAAAAAGTGAAATTTTGGGAAAAGTGATAAAAAGCATGGAAATGATGTTTTGAATGGTTTTTATTGCTGTGTAGCAGAAGAGTAGGTGGATGAGCTAATGTTTTGAGGTCGATGTAAACTAAGCACACTTTATAGTGCTGATTTTAATGATTTTAAACATCTCTATTTTTAAGGAGCCATCTACCGAATTATGTGGAAACAATCATGCTGGAGCATAGCTCGCACTTAATTTCAGATGTTTTTCACATACCTTAGTGCTGGAGGTTTACTCGCACTGCATTTATTTGACATGCATTATAGAGTACTGGAGCATTGCTCGTACTCAGTTTTATGTGATTTGTACATGATAGAGTGCTGGAGCGATTAGCTCGTGCTCGAGTTTTACATGAGATGCATGACAGAGTGCTGGAGCGTTGCTCGTACTCGATTCTTCATGATTTGTACATGACAAAGTACTTGAGCGATTTGCTCGTACTTGATTTGAAATGAGAACTATAGTGCTGGAGGTTTACTCGCACTAGTGTTGATATTTTTACATGCATATACAGTGTTTTGAGGTGGAGCGTTAACTGTGAGACACACTCAAGACGTGCACTATAGTTTTATGTGATATATAGACATGTTAAAAAAATCATGACGATTTCCTCCATGTAGACTGAGTGTCACACTGTTGAGATGTTCTCAAGTGGATTTAGAGACGTGACATTTATTTCATAGTATAAGGACTAAGACCTATGGCAGGCACCCCACTATGATGTATTTCCATGGTATGAGCGGCTAAGACCTATGGTAGGCACCCGACCATGATGTATGGGTCCACGAGTGTACGTTGTACCGTGCGTGTGGCATGGAGTACACTGTACCGTGTTTTGTGTTGTGGAGTTGTGGAGGAGAGTTGTTGATAGCTGGCGGTTGTGATGGATTGACCCCCCTCCCGTTACAGCAGTGATAACCCGCACACCGAGTACTGTGTTGCCTGGGATTTCACCACATGTTAGGATATGTACATAGTCCAGAGATGCTCTCTTACGGTAAGATCCTTAAGCCCAACATCCTTAAGCCAGAGTGGGCGGGGAGGCTCTATTCGGCGAGGAGGCTCTCTTACATAGTCTAGAGAGATTGCATTTAGCCACTGAGTCTCGCATGATATATCACATGTGTTTTATGATACGGGTAGACCTGAGGGATGGGTCGAAACCTGATTTGTTTGTGTTGTGATGAGAAATGCCATACTTACTGTGTTTTGAATGTAAATTGCATATTTTATATAAAGGCATTCTTAAATGATTAAATATGCATTGTTTTGCATGAATGCCTCTGATTGATAAACCAGCATGTGTTTAGTACATGGGATTTTAAATCTGTACTATATTATATATATTTTAAACATGCTTTTGAAATGAGAGAAGGAAAGGCAAAGCACTATTTTCAGTAGATAGTATGGATGTCTACTTGCTTGCCTGATTTCCTTACTGAGCGCGTTGATAGCTCATCCCATTCATTTTCCCCCCATCTCTACAGATTCTCGTCAGTAAATCGAGTCGACTAGAGTATTACATTCCTTTGATCCGCTGCCACTCCCCATCTAGCGAAAGGTATACACATGCGTACTCTTTTGTATCTGAACAATGCATAAACACAGTGATGTACACGTTTTAATATGGGGGATGTAATGATGTAATTATATTTAAGTATACGAATTTACTTATGATATAAATGTCATGTATGTATGATACGAAAAAGAATGGTAAGGTATGTCTGGATGAGGAGACTAATGCATATTCACAGCCTAACTGTTGAGGAGATAAAGGCAAGTAAAAAGTGAAAAATTTATTGTGGTTTTTGGTAAAGTTGCGTGTGGGAGGAGGGCATGATAATAAAAATCCTAAAATATCCCAAAAATATCTCAAAAATTCCTATTAAATTTATTTAGTCCGTAAATAAATTTATCAGTCCGATTTTGCCTTTCCGGTATATTTTTTCACTATCTTCGGGCTCATTTTTCGAGACAAAAATTCTAAAAATATTAAATAAATTCATATCTTGGTCAATTGGACTCGAAATTTAATATTTGCCCCATTATTGATCAAGATTTATCGATTTCATATTTTTAATGAAATTTTCTCATCGGATTTATACCGAATTTCGATCAATTGACCATTTTACCCCTGCACTTGCTCGGAAATCACTTTAACCCTTATCTCGCTGTTATGTAACTTACATGCATTTTTAATTCTCAATAAATCGATTGCATGATAGTAAATACTCTTCTTATGATTCAACTATGAAATATAACGTTCGTACACATAGGAATCATAAGGTACAAGTTACATACGTAAATCGAAAACTCGGGTCTGACAATTGGACATTAAGTTTTAAGTTTTAATGAATCCAAATACATCATCTGAATGTGACTACAAGTTTTAGATAATCATCCTCTAGTGAGAAAGTGCTTGAAACCATATGATAAGGTGTGACAGCCTGAAAGCACGAAAAATATGGCAAATTTAAAATTTTTCTTAAACTAAAACTAATAACTCTGAGTGCATTCCTGTGTAATGTCATTTAATCACTTACATTTAAAACTAGTCATTATACCTAAGATTATACAACTCACACTGAATGAACATCAAATACATAATATCCCAAAAAGAATCAACTCATAAGTCTCAATTCGTTTCTTCCACATCATCCTAATTACATCCCAAAAATATTTATCACAAGTGTCTGTATTACATCATTGTCTGGATAAAAAATGAACTGAATTATACCTTATGCGTGTACAAGCGATAGACTGGGGAGATCTTGTCCACCAGCCTATTACACGTACGCGGCAGGCTCCAACTCGCTTACTTCAAGTAATCTGGAGGGGGGAGGAAAAAGGGTGAGCTCTCAAAACGCTCAGCAAGGAGGATAAGGGAAGTTATAAAAAACATCATCATAAACACAATATGATGAAAATAATGAGCATGCAAATCGTTATAAAAATAACTGTGTATACAATGACATCATAATAACTCACGTGATAAAAATCACAAATCACTTTACAACAAATCACAATGCGTGATATAGATCACAGTTATAAAATCACATCATCCTAAAATCTCAATGCGTGATATAAATCATAGTTATAGAATCACATCATCATCAAAATGATCGAGACTAGGAATTTATAAAAACATAGATAAAACTCATCATCATAGGCACATCAATCAATTGAATTCATCCCCTAGGCGGACATCCCCAATCGAGGGATTTTGTCGATAATAATACACATGGCCATGATTCGTTGTAGACTTGATCAGAGTAGTACAGCCGTTGGTCTTACATGCTACCAAAGCACGGCCCGACCTTACATGCTATCAAAGCAAAGCCACCCATTGCTATCAGAGCGGGGTCATCTCACGTTACCTGAATAGAGGCATCGGTCTTACATGCTACTAGAGCACGATCCAACCTTACATGCTACCAGAGCAAAGCCCGATGTGCATCTCATGACAAGCCATAGTCCCAGTAAAAACATGTCATTGTTATATTGAAATCATTTTTCCTTACACGTAGAGCTCATAGTGGTTATCACAAAACCCATTTCGGTTATAAACCATTAGTGTTCACAATCACACAAAAACTCATCAAAGAATCGAGCTCAAACCGACAAAACATTCACACATTCATCATCACATCAAATAATCTCATTTCTCATAAACATGCTCATTTCATTAAACCTTTTTCATGCTATTAAAACATTTTCATTCATTTGAAAACTCACAAGCACAAATGGTTTATTTCCCTTACCTCTAGCACCTTGAGTGGTACTATATCCTCGGGTTCTCAAACTAGCTTCGTTTCTCATGTCGAATTCTCGAGCTGTCTAAATATCATCAATTTACATCATTCTCATTATCCATCCCTTTCTCTTACTTATTTCTAACTCAACATTATCTCAAAACTCTTTCTACATCTTTATCAACACTTTAGTTAATTCATAACCATCACAAGACATCCACATTCAATCTTCTAACTAAACTCATTTGTTGTTTCCATCATGCCTTAAACATTTCCAACCAAATATATAAACATATATGTTTATCCACCTATATACAAAATGATAATGCTCAAGAACAAGGGTTTTGTGAGCTTACCTAGCTTGTCCTCTTTTGACCAAGCTTGTAGAATGCTTGTCTCTTCCCTTTGTTCAAGTCAACCTTTGATTTTCTAGTAGGTTGTTCTCCTTGCCAAGAGGAACAACTTTGTCTCTTGCACCTTTGTCTAATTTTGTCTAGAATAGAGTGAATCTTAGAGAGAGAAAGCTTGGTTTGGGTGAAAATGATGAAGGTTGAGGTTTTAGACAGAGAGAGGCTCGATTTCCAGGCAACATCCCGTGTTTCTTATATAGCAGAGGCTATGAGATCGATCTGGCATTGAAGGAGATCGATCTCTGCTTGATTCAACTGCTCCCAACTGCTCTATTAAACACTACATGATTGATCTGGCCGAGGGTGGAGATCGATCTGCTCTTCATAAAAAGACTAAGTGGAGATCAATCTGCTAGAGGGTAGAGATCGATCTCTTCCAGGCCGAGAGTTAAGGAGATCGATTTGCCCTTGTGACAAGATCGGTCTTTACTAGGCAGAGGCAATAGGAGATCGATCTTCTTCCTTATGAGATCGATCTGCCTGTCTGCTCTTGCACGTTTTCTACATTCTGGAGCTATAAGATTGATCTCTCATCCTTTGGAGATTGATCTGGCCTTCACAATCTCCACTGCTGCTGCATTCATTTGCTGGAAACTCAATGTTAAACTCATCCTAATCTACTTCATAGTCCATATTTCCATTCATACACACTCATGATTTAAAAACTTCATCTTCTTATGCCTCATTATATTTAAAACTTGCGTGTACATCAACATATCATCACTACATCCATAAATTACAATTTCTCACATTGAAACCTCATAACTAAGGTACATAAATTTTACAGTTCTCACATAAGGTGTCATGACCCATTTTTCCTAAAAACCCTACAAATTTTTTGCTTTTTCATTTCCTTACCCGTCATGAACAGTTCCACCACTAACAGTTGGGTTATGAGTCGATGTTAGTCCCTCATGTCATGTTACTTACCTTAAAATTTATTTTTTCATATTTCATTTACATATCAATTTATTTTAACTAAATACATCCCCAATATTACATCCCTGTACAATACTGTGCCTCTATATGTTCAGATACAAAAATTATACGAATGTGTATACCCGGTCTTGATAGGAAGCAGCGGATAATCAAAATGCAAGACTAGTGTCACTCTCTTTTACTGAATGTACCCTGTATGGTGGAAAATGAAAGGGTGAGCGCAACTTGCTCAGTAAGGCAATAATGCAAGCAGGTAGATAACTACACTATCTACATGCTGGTAAAGGCATGACATGTAAAACATTTATATCTCGAGCATGAGGCAATTAAAATCATGCCATGTATGAGTATATCATATATCGTAAAACATGAATCGACATGTAAAACATGAAAAAAATCTCATGTAAAACCTCTCATGCTCGGTACAGTAAAACTCTTTAAAACATTCCCAGAGGGATTCAACACATCTTTAAAATCATTATTATCCTCATAAAACCCATCAATTTCTCATTTAATACCACATTTCATGAAAATCATCATAAATTGAGGCTCGACCCCTCCCTCGGGTCTACCCTGGTCTAACAAGACCAAATCAAATATATATCATGTGAGACATGCAGGTTACTGTATGGAAACAATCAAGACTATGTCCCTGTGATCCCAGGCTACACAGATCTCGGTGTGCGGGGTATCACAATTGCAACGAGAGGTGGGTCAGCCCACCTGCCAGAATATCATATCACGAGAATACAATAGTCATGGCTACATGGTACAGCGTACTCCGTGTGACATACACGATACAATGTACTCCATGAACCCAATATCACAGTCTGGGGATGCCTGCCATAGGTCTTATCCCACTCCAAACCATGTCGATAACCAACCCATGTCTCAATCTACACATGCTAGCATATCTTCTCACTGTGACACAAAGTCTACAAGAGGCTCCAGCACGGTCATATGCATGTCATAAAATTTCTGTGCGAGCGAAGTTCCAGCAAGGCTCAATTCATATTCATGATATCAGAAAAACCCTCGTGTGAGAGAAGCTCTAGCACGGTTTCCTAAAAATCAATGAAACCTGCGTACGAGCAGCGCTCCAATACGACTTAAAATAGTTATAAATCCAATTTAAATTCACGTACAAGCAATGCTCTAGTACGGATGCATAAAACCAAGTAAAATCCACGTACGATTAAAAACTCATAAAAAAACATGATATGCTGCTCAATTTCACTAAAACAAGTCAAAAATCACAACTCGTACCTAATTCGTGCCCTTTCATGTAAAAACATGAAATAAACAGCCAGTCTATCCATAATTTTCTTAAATTAAAGTAATATAATCATAGGAATATCAAAAACATGAAAATTATGCAATTACATAGCCTTACTACCCTTTTTGAAATTTTCCTAACTAGGGGTAAAATCGTAATTTTCACATATACCTCGATTTTCGTAAAAATTATTATTCTATTTCTAGATACCTTATGAAATTCTACGTAATGTAAATAACCCCAAAAATAAGTGCAGGTATCTCTAAGTGCTTACAAAATTCCCTTACCTGGAATCACGCATAAGTTTATCCCGTCTCGATGATACCAGGTCTCTCAATCCAAATTCGCTCCAACCAAGTCTACGGAGATGCATATAACCACGTATTTGGGTTAGTTCTAATATACTTATCAGTATTTCACTTATACTGATCGAATCTAGAACATTGGGCCTGTTTTACTTTATTGGGCCCGATTGCATCTTAATGGGCCTCGACCCATTTTCAGCCCGTTTTCACTTATTAAATCCCTTCTTCGGGTCTATTAGACTCTCAATACCCATTGGGCTTCGTTCCAAACTCTTTGGATAGCCCGTATACTATTTACGGTAATTACTGTAAAATTTCGGATAATATTCCTTTTTATACAGAATTAATTCGTAAAATAATCTTAACTCTGCATTGAGGACTCTAATTGTCGAAATTAAAATGTACTTACTCAATGTTTTACGGGATACAAAAATTGGAGCTCAATCGGTTCTCGTTCAGGCTCTGTCGTAAAACTGCACAATTTATATTTAATTTTGGGTTATTTTTCCAATCAAATATAATTTAAATAAATTTTTCAGAAATCAAATTGGTCACTTTTGACATCTTACCGACTTACCCGAAGTCCGGTATATCCTCAAAAATCTTCCCCTTTTTTCCTTTTTCTCTTTTTCTCCCTTTTTCCTCTCTTTCTTGGCTGAATCGGTTCGGTCTGGTTTAACTCGGTTCAAACCGATCCGATTCTGTCGGTTCAACCGGTTCAAGGCCTTGCCGGTCAGTTCTCCATCGATTTTCGCCACCAGCAGCTCCGCAAGGTCATCCGATGCACGGATCTGGGGTTGGTTCGATCCGAGGTCGTCGAAAAATAGCCGGTCCGGCTCTTCTCTCCTCGCCGTCGGTGGCTTTCTCTTTTTGTCGTCGTTTCTGACGCTAGCCGTCATTCTACCGGCTGTGTCCACCATCGATCTCATTGCCTGCGCTTGGGGAATGCTCGGCTGGTGGTTGTTGGGCCTGAATCGGCGCTGTTCATCGGGAATTTCTCTTCCCCCTCTCGGTTTCTCGGTTTCTCGTTGTTCCTCTCTCTTTCACCGCCGATCACCGTCCCCTTCGACCTCCACCAACGTCGACGATGGCTCGACTATCGATGGCTTCCTCTGGGTTTCGCCACCGATCTCTGATCGTGAGGTAGGGGCTCAGCCTTCCTCGTTTTCGCAAGAAATCGCATTTTCACGAGTTTTTTAATTAATTATTTTATTTTTATTATTTTTTATTATTTTAATTAATATTATATTATTATTTTGCCAAAATATCTAAAAAAAATTATATTTAATTCATTTAACCAATAAATAAATTTATCGGTATTATTTTGGCTTTTTGGTATATTTTTCGATGTGAAATTTTTGGTTTATTCAAATAAATTCATATCTTGATCAATTTAACCTGAAATTAAATTATTTCTTCATTATTGATCAAGATTTCTCAATCCCATATTTTTAATTAAATTTTCTTGTCGAATTTATATTGACTTTCGATTTTTTGATCGTTTTACCCTTCACGTGTTTGGGAATTCTATTTCAATCCTTTGCATTTTTTTAAATGCATTCAAAATTTTTTTTCTTCATTCCCTTTGCTCTTACGATAAAAAAATCGAGTTTTACATAATCTCCCCCACTTAAGAAATTTTGTCCTCTAAATTATAACCAAGTCAAATGGGTCCATAAACAACTCTGGATACGTCTATCGCATCATACTCTTTACTTCTCATGTGACTTTTCTGGAGTGTACTACTACCAAAGGACTTTAATTAGGGAGATCATTTTAAACCTCAACACCTTCTTCTTCCGTCTAATACTCGTATCGAGTTTTCAACCATACGTTATACTTTCATTGAGCTAAGCTGTTGGAGCTCATATCTGATCGCATATGCTGGGTTCGGATAGTATTTCTGAAGCATCATAAGATAGGACACATTGTGGATGCCTGCTAATTCAGGTGGTAATGCCAACCTACAGGCCTTATCTTCCACTTTGTCCAATCTCTCAAAGGATTCAATCTAACGAAACTCAATTTGCCTTCTTTTCGAATCTCGTTATGACCTTAGGATAAGTAATTTTCGACAATACTAATTCACCCTGGGTGAATTTCAATGGTTTCTGTCTCTTGTCAGCATAGCTTTTCTACCTGCTCTGAGGTGTTCTTAATCTCTCATAATCAACTGAACATCCTCAGAGGTTTATCTTACCAATTCGGGAATAATTTTTTATCTGTCACCCACTTCTTATCCAAATCGGGAAACAACCCCTACGGCCATACTAGCCTCATCTGAAGTCATCTCGATACTCAAGTGACAACTGTCATTATTGGCGAATTCGATTAGTAACAATTGATCATCCCAGGAGCTTATAAAATCAATGGCACACGCTCTCATCATATCCTCCAGAACCTGTACAGTCCTCTTTGACTGACCATCTGTCTGAGGATGGAAAGCTCTGCTAACACTCAGTCGGGCTCCCATAGCTTCCTGAAAAACGTTCCCAAAAGTGGGAAGTGAAGCGGGAATCCCTATCTGATACCATGCTCAATGGAACAATACTTGGTGTTCTACAATCTTCCTTCAATATAACTTCGCCTACACATTCAGAGTATCCGGGAATTTCCTAACCAGAAGGTGGGTAGACTTAGTCAATCTATCGACTATCACCCAGATAGCCTCGTGATTCATCCGGGTACTCTGTAACCCATCACAATATCCATGGTAACTTGCTCCCATTTTCGTGTCAACATATAAGTAGAGGCTGCAATAATCCTGCAGACTTCTCATACTCTACCTTACTCTGCTGACATACGAGACACTTTTCCACAATCTCTCCAGTGTCTCTTTTCATATCTGACCACCAATACCCTTTTTCTAAAATTTTGATATATTTATTACTTCTCGGATGCACTGTATATCCCTAAGAGTGAGCTTCTGACAATAACTATATCATCACTGTGGTCCTGGGGAGCACTTATACTGTCTCTGAACCTCAGTAAGCCATCATCACTCTCTGTGAACTCTGTCACTGTACCCATCTGAATCTGACCCACACTATTGACACCATGCCGATCATCACGCTAAGCCTGTCAAATCCGGTTCTAATCTCAAGTTAGCTGTCACACAATCACTATCATCATCAGAGGGGATCACATCACTACTGAGGCTTACAACTGCTCTAGCAGCTCACGCTCCCTGACCATCATATGTAATACCATCCCGAGACTTTTTCTACTCAAGGCATTAGCCATCACATTAGCCTTTCCTGGGTGGTACAATTTCCACAATCATAATCCCTCAGAAGCTCTAACCCTCTTTGTTCTCATATTCGACTTTTTCTGTGAAAACAGATACTCGAGACTTTTATGATCAGTGCATACCGAAAATTTCTCACCGTGTACATAGTAGTGTCCTATACTTAGTACAACCACTATCGCTGTCAACTGAGCAGTCCATTTCGAGAAACTCTCAACAATTCTTTTGTAAAAATAATTTTCAATTGTTGCTTATGATTTTCCTTGGACTTTAAATACACCCAAAATATCATCAATAAGGATGATAACAAATCGGTCCAGGTAAAGTTTAAATACCTCATCGTAGTTGAGTTTCACTAAATATTTCAACCACTCATATCATTGACCTATGTACGCATAAACATATAATGTCATTTCGAAATCGCTTCCGTTCAAGATACTAATCCGCGTCATTTCCTTTTTCTTATATTAATGGCTTTTATAAAATTTTAATTTTTAAACCTTCCTGATTAATCGAATTTTATATTTCTTTATCGTATCAATAAAGGTACCCTAATTTTAAAGGTATATATTATGACTGTCGATTTCAATTTATAGGTTGTGTATACTTTTAGACGCTGTTAAGACTTTAGGCGGGGAAGTATTTTGAAATACCTTTATTAACCCTTAGACTTGACCACATGGACTGGTTATGGATATATCCACCCCTTATCCTTGGTCATAATTCATATTTACTACATATCACTTAATCCAATTTATTTAACATATCAGAGATATTCGTACCTTGCATACGCCTCTTATTCCAATAGATCTTGTATTCAGGATCTATCACATCTCAAAGCTTATCTCCTTTTATATATCACTTATGACAAACTCTGTCATTACTCATTCCGTGAGTACAATCATTTACTCCTTTAATTTTAATCTCTATACCCCTTTTTATTACTTCTCAAAACTTATAGTATACTTTTCAGGGGTAATCATATCACTATCTTATGATAAAAATCTGAATAGCATAGTTTGCAGCCGACCAATTTATTCTCAAATATTACTTCAAATTATTCATATTCCATTAAATAAAATCGGCTGACTTATACTTCTTCCCCCGTTTTCGACTTATAATCTCTTCATAATTATTCCATTAGTTAGCCCTCCTTCATTGGGGTACTAACTATCAGTCTTGTACCCAAGGGTGTAGGCATTCATGTCTTTCACTAACTTATATACAAATGAAGGCTGTATGAATAAATGTGTAGTATCAGGATCAAGTAACATAATTACGTCTTTATTCATAACCAGTATGGTATCTTTCACCACATCATATCAAACATCAGTAGTGTCCTGGTCCAAGGCATACACTCGCCCTCGTCCAACAACCTACTTTCCCCTTTTTTCGGTGCAAAGATGCCAACAGGGTTTTCTCTGTCTCCTTGCCCTTTTGTGGAGCAGTCTCCCCCAACTCTGAGCAATCATTAAATAATTGGTCCGTCTTACCACACTTAACGCCTATTTTAGTCAATAAAGTGTAGGTGTAGGCCCTACTTCCATGGTATCTACCACACATCCTACACTGCTTACACTGTTATGGAGCAGGTCAGGGTCCTCCAATCACAATACCCCTCAAAAGTGCTGAAATTGGATACACTGGGCCCTTACCAATCATCTTACCCCGTCACTCATCAACTCTAATCTCTTACCAACTGGTCTCTTTCACGCTCTATCATTCTCTATTCTCTTCTGTCTCTATTTCGGTCCTTACTACTTTTTTCAATCTCAGAGACGTGCAACGCATGATCTTATTCACGCAACTGTATTCTGCACACTGCCTTGACATAAGTAGTGATATCTAACGGGGCCAATCAGACTCTAATCGACAATTTGAGTCCTTCCATGAACTTTTGGGCTTTTCGACTCTCACTGCCCATAGTGTCACGACCCCTACCCTCTTCTCGTGAATTTACCTTACTACTTACCACTTACAGTTGGGCTGTGAGTCACATCCAATCCACCACTCATATAAATTCATTATAATAAATGAAAGAGAATAGAAACTGGACTGTTATAACTATGCAGAAGCATTTACCTCAGTTTCTATTAATTTATACATCCCTTTCGTACAAAATATTACTAGATTGTGCATTAATTTACAGGACACATTTTTTTT
The DNA here is from genome assembly GCA_033439115.1 of Firmiana major. Taxonomy (NCBI): domain Eukaryota; kingdom Viridiplantae; phylum Streptophyta; class Magnoliopsida; order Malvales; family Malvaceae; genus Firmiana; species Firmiana major. The sequence goes on from CM065912.1 coordinate 10,084,398, forward strand.
TCAAGTGTATACCTTTTTGTACAGCTGGATAACTAGAGAACACCGTATCAGGGACGACTGCAGTACTCACTACTGCGTAGTATCTGTGGAGGAGAAATAAGGGGGTGAGCATAACGCGCTCAGTAAGGAAAATATGCAAGCAGGTAGATAACCACACTATCTACATGCTAAAATACATACATGTTCATTTTTCTTATAAGACAATATGCGTGTTCTTTAAAAACAATTTCCATCAATGCGAAACCATTAATTCGCTAGATGGGTTTATGCATATCCACACAGTTTATCATTTAAAACCACACAAGTTTAACTTCACACAGTAGCACACAGCTTTACATAAATCATCTTTCAAAACCACACAGGTTTACACAGCATAATCTATTTACACAAATCACATATAGAAAATGCTTTATACTTTGTAAATCAATTACATGTTGAGACATACATCATGGATTAACATATCCCCAGACACACAGCAAGGGAAGATATCTGTCACCTCACACAGTAGTGACAATCAAGACTTATGGCCATAGTTGGATTCCAGGCAATCACGGATCACGTGTGCGGGAATCCCATGCTTAGGGAGGCGAATCAACCATCCCGTCAGCTCACTAAGATCACTAAGATATCACGGTACATCGTACTCCGTGGTTTACCTCACGGTACAGTGTACTCCGAGGATCCTTATATATATTGTGACATAGCTGAGGGGACCGAGTAATCTCGAGGTCTACCACCTCAGTATCACTATCATCCATTTTCATGTCTCAAAATCACATACAAGCAGGTCAGTGCAAGAACACTTAGCATCACACGACAGCTGCAGCACGGTTTATTCATCACACAGCAATATCATAAACCCTCGTGCAAGCTCTCGAATGTAACACACAGTATGATCGAGGCATCAAGCACGGTTTTGCTTATCACACAGAAGCTCAAGAGACTACGTGCGAGCAACTCAGAGTAGAACACAGTATATCTGAGGCATCGAGCATGAATGCAAGCTCTCGGATGAAACACATAGTATTACCGAGGCATCAAGCACTGTTGTCTCATCACTTTAAATCGAGAGGGTCGCATGTGAGCATAACTAGAGCAAGATCACTAAGAAATGCTCTTTGGCTCAAACATGATTCCCAAAATCTAGTGTAAGTCACTCGAGTAGAATCATACAACGTCACTCGAGGCATCGAGCACTCTTTTGTTTTTCTCAAAATCCCTTTTTAAAATAATGTGCGAGCGAGGCTGGTTAATTTACCGTTGCCTCTTTTGCTCTAGCACTATTTCACACAGAAAAGAAATAGAAAGGCTCCATGTATAATCATGAGTAAGAAGGCAATTCTCCCTTCAATCACTCTTTAAAACATATTACATGCACTTGGTTAAATCGGATGCCCTTCTATTATCATTCTTTCTCAAAACATTTGCAAAAACCTCTTTTCACACAAGCATAGAAGTCATGCAACATTTGACTTATTCTTATACGTAGTTTTCTACTTAGATATACCGATATCTATGTATTTATCGCATACATTGCACACAGCAGATAAGAAAACATACGTATAGCTATCTCTATAGCTTACATAAGTCCCTTACCTCGAAATGTGTCGACTGCGAATTCAATTTTCTCGATCTCCTCGGATTACGCAGTCTAATTGGCTCCGAATTTATTGTCGTAAGCCGAATCTTTCCTTGGTAGCATGTAAATCGAGATTCGCTCGAATTTGTACACGTCGCCTACCCTTTTTTTCACTACACAGCAATATATATTTAAACCGATTAATTTCGATCTAAAATAAATTCAAATTAATTATCCGAAAAATAATTCGACCGATTTTTAACCACTTACCAGTCTATTGCTGTGCCGGGATAACACTAAATTTTTTTCAAAATTTTTTTTCTCTCTCCTCTTTCTCTCTCCTGCTGAACCGATTAGGACCGATTCAGCCCTTTTCACACTGAACCGGTCCAAACCGGTTCAGGCTGATTTTGGCCGTTGTCGACGCTGCCGGTCGGTTCCCGGGGTGGGTCGGCCACCGTTGGGTGCGCCTCGGCCTGGGGAAGCTTCGCCTAGCTTGGCTTGGCCCAGATCGCCGCCGTCGCCGACGAATCCCCCTTTCTCCCCCGCGGGCTTCTCCTCCCCGATCTGCCTTTCCGGCAGCTCTCACGGCGCGTGCCGGAGTCCAATAGCCTCTTAGGTTGCCGGTCGTCACTCGCCAGTGGTCTCGCGCTCTCCTGAGCCGGCCGTTGCTCGCCGGCGGTGAGGAAAGGCAGGGTCGGCTTCGGTCCCTCTCTCTCGCGCGATTTGCTTCTGTTTTCTATTTTTTTTTTCGATTTTACTTTTTTTTCAGATTTTCCATTCTCTTTTTTTTTCTCAACTTTCTGATTCTTTCTCTTCTTCTTCTTTTTTTTTTTATACAAATATATTTTATTATATTATATTATACTATCATATAATATAATATAATATCCAATAAAAAATATATTTTAATATAATATTAATATAATAATAATAAATAAATATTTTATTTTATTATAATAATATTTTATTACCATAATGTATTTTTATACATTAATATTCATACACGTGTACATATATTTTATTTAATTTTGCTTCGTAAAATAGATATATATGTACATCACATTCTATTTTTATTATTTCTCCGAAAATATAATTTATTTCTCTTTATTTCGGAGATAAATTTTCATTGTGAGAAAATTTTCGGGTTATCATTTTCGCACTAATTTTCCTTCTTGGACTCCCTATATTTTCGCATTCTGAGTCCATATTTTAAATCGATTTAACCTAATTTCATTCGGTTTATTCCGATTTAACTCAATCTCTTATTTCGATATTTTAAAATTTACCGACTTTCAATTTCATCAAATAAACTCGAAATTGTATTATTTCTTCCTTATTTATCGATATATCATAAACACTTATTCAAAATGATATATTCTTAAAGAAATAACACAAAAATTCGGGTCTTACACATAGTGTCGGGGTAATACCTGCCCAGGGATATAAATTGAATTTCATACTCGTCAATCAATCAGTGCCTCTGGGTCAGTATAAGAAATTTTACCTGTAATTTCCTTTAAACAGTGTCCGAGATATTCTGTCACCGGAATACATCTAAAAATATTTCTCATGTTGGCTCTGGATGTCTAACTCTTCAGATGGGTCGAGCTGACTTCCACCAATGCTCCACCTCACCCTCCAACATAAATGTATTTAAAAGTCACTTTCTCAGTTGACATACACCGAAAAAATCCATACAACTTTGCTATCTCATTCACCCAGTCCTTAGTAACTACTGGTTTCTTTACTTCGCTAAATACCGGAGAGGTGTGAGAATCTCTATAGTCTGAGGCATCTGTTTAGGCTTTACCCTGTCTATCCTCAATTACCTGCATAGATTGAGTAAACAACTCCAAAATATTTTCTACACTTCACTCCATTCTCTTGGAGCGTGTCTCAATACTGTTTGGTCTCTTTATAGGACCCTGTGGAATATGCTCAACATCAACCTCCACCTCACTCTCATCTTGAGTCTCATGTGACGACTCATTCGACTCTCAGGCCTATCTCTACGACCTCGAGCATGTGTACTCGCCCCTCTACCATAGTGGCTATCAGTTATAAAAATTATATTCTTGCATTCGAAACTAAATTCTTAGCTGCACTTCCATCTTGATATACACAATTGTATCTAAACAATCCACAGTACATGGGGATGCAAATTTACTTAACCACTAACATTGACTCATATCAGGTCAACACAGCTCTGATACCACCTCTTGTCACGACCCATTTTTCCTAAATACCCCTACAATTTTTCGCTTTTTCATTTCTTTACTCGTCGTGAACAATTCCACTACTAACAGTTGGGCTATGAGTCGATGTTAGTCCCTCCTGTCATGTTACTTACCTTAACATTTATTTTCCATATTTCATTTACATATCAATTTATTTTAACTAAATACATCCCCAATATTACATCCATGTACAATATTGTGCCTCTAAATGTTCAGATACAAAAATTATACGAATGTGTATACCTGGTCTTAATAGGAAGTAGCAAATAACCGAAATGTAAGACTAGTGTCACTCTCTTCTACTGAATGTACCCTGTAGGGTGAAAAATGAAAGGGTGAGCGCAACTTGCTCAGTAAGGCAATAATGCAAGCAGGTAGATAACTACACTATCTATATGCTGGTAAAGGCATAACATGTAAAACATTTATATCTCGAGCATGAGGCAATTAAAACTATGCCATGTATGAGTATATCATATATCGTAAAACATGAATCGGCATGTAAAACGTGAAAAACATCTCATGTAAAACCTCTCATGCTCGGTACAGTAAAAATCTTCAAAACAATCACAGAGGGATTCAACACATCTTTAAAATCATTATTATCCTCATAAAACCCATCAATTTCTCATTTAATACCACATTTCATGAAAATCGTCATAAATCAGAGCTCGACCCCTCCCTCGGGTCTACCCTAGTATGACAAAATCAAATCAAATATATATCATGTGAGACATGTAGGTTACTGTATGGAAACAATCGAGGACTATGTCCTTGTGATCCCAGGTTACACGGATCCCGATGTGCGGGGTATCACAACTGCAACGAGAGGTGGGTCAGCCTACCCGCCAGAATATCACATCACGAGAATACAATAGTCATGACTACATGGTACAGTGTACTCTGTGTGACATACACGGTACAACGTACTCCATGAACCCAGTATCACAGTCTGGGGATGTCTGCCATAAGTCTTATCCCACTCTAAACCATGTCAATAACCAACCCATGTCTCAATCTACACGTGCTAGCATATCTTCTCACTGTGACACACAGTCTACATGAGGCTCTAGCACGGTCATATGCATGTTATAAAATTTTTGTGCAAGCAAAGCTCCAGCACGGCTCCATGCACATTCATGATATCAAAAAAAACCCTCGTGCGAGAGAAGCTCCAGCACGGTTTCATAAAAATTAATGAAATCTGCGTACGAGCAGTGCTCCAATACGACTTAAAATAGTTATAAATCCAATTTAAATTCACGTACGAGCAATGCTCTAGTACGGATGCATAAAACCAAGTAAAATCCACGTACGATTTAAAACTCATAAAAAACATGATAGGCTGCTCAATTTCACTAAAACAAGTCAAAAATCACAACTAGCACCTAATTTGTGCCCTTTCAAGTAAAAACGTGAAATAAACAGCTAGCCTATCCATAATTTGCTTAAATTAAAGCAACATAATCATAGGAATATCAAAAACATGAAAATCATGCAATTTCGCCTTACTACCCTTTTTGAAAATTTCCTAACTAAGGGTAAAATCGTAATTTTCACATATACCTCGATTTTCATAAAAATTATTATTCTATTTCTAGATAACTTATGAAATTCTACGTAATGTAAATAACCCCAAAAATACGCGCAGGTATCTCTAAGTGCTTACAAAATTCCCTTACCTGGAATCACGCGCAAGTTTATCCCGTCTCGATGATACCAGGTCTCTCAATCCAAATTCGCTCCAACCAAGTCTACGGAGCCGCATATAACCACGTATTTGGGTTAGTTCTAATATACTTATTAGTATTTCACTTATACTGATCGAATCTATAACATGAGGCCCGTTTTACTTTATTGGGCCCGATTACATCTTAATGGGCCTCGACCCATTTCCAACTCATTTTCACTTATTAAATCTCTTCTTCTGGTCTATTAGGCTCTCAATACCCATTGGGCTTCATTCCAAACTCTTTGGATAGTTCGTATACTATGTACGGTACTTACTGTAAAATTTTGGATAATATTCCTTTTTATACAGAATTAATCCGTAAAATAATCTTAACTCTGCATTGAGGACTCTGATTGTCAAAATTAAAATGTACTTACCCAATGTTTTGTGGGGTACAAAAATTGAAGTTTAATCGGCTCTCGTTCAGGCTCTATTGTAAAACTGCACAATTTATATTTAATTCTGGGTTATTTTTTCAATCAAATATAATTTAAATAAATTTTTCAGAAATCAAATCGGTAACTTTTGACCTCTTACTGACTTACCCGAAGTTCGGTATATCCCCAAAAATCATCCCATTTTTTCCTTTTTCTTTTTTTCTCCCATTTTCCTCTCTTTCCTGGCTGAACCGGTTCGGTCTGGTTAAACCTGGTTCAAATCAGTCCGGTTCAGTCGGTTCAATTCGGTTCGACCGGTTCAGGGCCTCGTCGGTCGGTTCTCCACCGGTTTGCGTCGTCAGCAGCTCCGTGGGGTCGTCCGATGCACGGATCTGGGGTTTGTTCGATCCGAGGTCGCCGAAAAGTAGCCGGTCCGGCTCTTCTCTCCTCACCGTCAGTGGCTTTCTCTTTTTGCCGTCGTTTTTGGCCCCGGCCACCGTTCTACCGGCTGTGTCCACCACCGATCGCGTCGCCTGTGCCTGGGGAATGCTCGGCTGGTGGTGGCCGAGCCTGAATCGCCGTAGTTCGTCGGGAATTTCTCTTCCCCCTCTCGATTTCTCCATTTCTCGTCGTTCCTCTCTCTTTCACCGCCGATTGCCGCCCCCTTCAGCCTCCACCAACGTCGGCGATGGCTCGGCTGTCGATGGCTTCCTCTGGGTTTTGTCGTCGGTCTCTGATCGTGAGGCTGGGGCTCGGCCTTCCTCTTTTTCCCAAAAAATCGTGTTTTCACGAGTTTTTTTAATTAATTATTTTATTTTTATTTATTATTATTTTTTATTACTATTTTAATCAATATTATATTATTATTTTGCCAAAATATCTAAGAAATTATATTTAATTCATTTAACCAATAAATAAATTTATCGCTATTATTTCAACTTTTCGGTATATTTTTCGATTATTTTCGGGATAATTTTTCGATGTGAAATTTTCAGTTTATTCCAATTAATTCATATCTTGATCAATTTAACCCAAAATTTAATTATTTCTTCGTTATTGATCAAGATTTCTTAATCCCATATTTTTAATTAAATTTTCTTGTCGAATTTATACCGACTTTCGATCTTTTGACCGTTTTACCCTTCACGTGTTCGAGAATTCCATTCCAATCATTTGCATTTTTTTAAATGCATTCGAAAATTTTTTTATTCATTCCCTTTGCTCTTACGATAAAAAAATCGGGTTTTACATAAAGGGGGTTGAGTTTTACTCTTAATGGACCCATAACACATAAGTATAATGTTAAAATGCTTATACAGTTGCGTTTCTAGTGGAGTTCACCTATATGAGTGGAAGTAGTGTCGCTTCTAGGAGGTAAAGGCTTGGCTTTCAAGCACTCATGAATAAATACAAGACACATGGCCAATAAATGTGTCGAGCTTTTGCTAAATGACTCTTGACGAGTTTTAAAGTCTTATGTGTGAGTAAGTGTATGACTAATCATTATAGAATCGATGGTTTAATACTTTGTCTTACCATGCCGTTTTGATTAACTTAACAACACTTATTCACTAAGGTGAAAGTTTTAAATTAGGATTGATACCTTCATTCATGCATAAGGAATCCTTAAGTATCAGATTTACTTTATTTTGAAAATTGTGGGGAATTGCTGTATTATTTTCAAAATAAAGTGGAAGACATTGATTAAAATGTTCTTTAATCAATGGACAAGTAAGAATTTGACATAATCTCGGGTTAAGTAAAATCAAGTTAAAATGATTTTAACAAAATATATAGGGCAGTTAAATACCCATATAAGGTAATCAACTGCCCTTGTGTTGTAAAGTTTCTACCTAGAAATTGCACTTGAGTAGTTAGATGCCCTAAAAGGCAGTTGAAACCCCTAGGGGGCAATCAACTTCCCAAGAAAGGCAGTCAATTGCCTATATAAAGTGCAATCTCGGTTTTGAAGTTGTTTTAGGGCAGTCAGGAAGGCAGGCGACTGCACTAATAAGATGTTGTTTACTGTTTCAAAAATACACTAGGGCATTCAACTACTTTTTTTGGGCATTCAATTATCCTAGTGTAAAATGCATACAACGACTAGTTTTTACCTGAAGAGCTACAACTTCTTGAAGTTACAGTTTCACTTTAGAAAGGTTAAGAAATATAACCATTGGTTTCCAAAAGTTGTGATCTTGTTAAATAATTGTATTTATTGAATCAAACAACACAATTGAATAATTGTCACTTGATTTAAAGGTCACATCACTTGGAATTAATCTCTATAAATAGAGATGTCAAGTTCAGATTTGGAACATATGAAAATTTTTGAATTTCTTTCTTCCCTCTTATTCTCAAAATATTGATAAATCTCTTAGGCATTATTTGCTGCAAAAAATAGTGACTAAGCCAAGATACTTTTGTATTTGTCAAGGGTATTTAGTGGTTTGATTTCACTAGTGTAAAGTGATTTTAAACAATCCCTCTTTGTATTTTATGGACATTTGATAAACCCCTTTTGCGTACCGCAATTGGAATGACCGAAATAATCCTAAGGAAAGTGGCATGACAACAACACGCCTAATAGCCATTTCCACAATTGTTTGTTATTATCAAGGAAGTCTAGTCCAATGTGTTCAAGTAAAGGTAAGCCATCTTCATATCTACCATGAAAATTCAATACCACCAAGCAAGCATGCTTTGTAAACAACACTTAATTTGACTTGATGTTGCATTCTACAATTGAGTCAAAAGGGTTTATTATACATTAATGATCATGGTATCCTTGTTCCTTCCTTGGGTCTCGTATGGTAAAAACTATACACAATTACTATGAAAGAAATGAAATCAGGTTACAAAACTTATAAGCAAAAAGTAAGTAATAATACTCTGTCAAAAAGAAATGGGAACTATTGAAAGCAATGAAAATATATTAACAAGATTTTTTATAGTTTCCTTAACTAAAATGGGAAATTCTAAAGAACATGCTTTAAAGTAGATATGAAAGTGGCTTATACTTTTAGGATGTTCTGTTGGTCAACTCCTCCTCCCTTGCCCTGTTTCTGATGTTATGTTAATTGTTTTTTCTTTTATACCTATATTCTATTTAATTTTTAATTCTTTAGCATCATCAAATTTCAAACAAATAGCAAAAAAAAAAAAAAAAGGATTGGTGTTTTCAACACTCATACAGAATATTTTTAAATTTCTTAAATTTCTTAAAGTTGTTATGTCCTATTACTTCCTAATAAAAAACTGTAAGTTTGAAATTATTTCATTGAATTAATAATTTGTTTTATAATCAAGCCACTAAGAAATAGCACCAGTTTCAAGCAAAAGTATAGTTACTTCCTAGGTTTTTAAAGATCATGGTTTGGCTATAACTCTGTATACATAAAACTTGATTAATTATTGTTATTATTCATAGTTCATTGGTACAGTTCTGGGGAATATATTAATCTCTTATACCTCATTGTTTTATATTTTATTATAGTCTTTGATCAACTAGATTAAGATGTGAATAAACTCTGGAATTTAAAATGAATGCGATAATCACCTTGAACGTCTTAGAGTCAAGTCAACAATCATGATTGATTTAAAAGGATGATTGTTGTGGGGTTTATTAAGAAACTAGAAATAAATGCTTAAACAATTGGCAAAGCCTTTGACAAGTTCCAACAAGGATCTATATTAGCACCTTAATTACATAGTTCGGGCAGTTGGCATAGCTTTACTCGCACTGAAATATAAAGGAAAATTCAAAAAATAGTTTAGTAATGTAAGATTTTATTGAATTATTGAACGAGGATGATTTTGAAAAGTCTCGTGTTCAAATATTTGTTAGGTTAAATCTTTTAGATCAGTGTTAATCACGAAATGCAAGTGAAGATTAATTTCATACTCAATATAGTAAGGAAATACCTTATAATTTGAAAAGAGTTAATGTATGATTTGACTCTTAAATTATAACACTTTTATCACTTTAGTACTTAATGAATTTTCGTTATCACCTTAGTATTTAAACTTTATTTTTGTTAGACACTTTAGTACCTTCAACTCACACCGTTGAAAAATGCTTCTGTAGCTTGGAATGCTTGAAAAAAATTTGACACGTGGCATCATGTCAGTTTTATTTCTTTTTTCCTTAAAAAATATAAAAATATTTAAATTATTTATAAAATATTAAAAGCTATTTAAAAATATGTAAAAATAAGTAAAAAAATATTTTTAAAAAATATATTGAAAATATATTAAAAAGATGTAAATATTTACAATGACATTTAGGATAAAATAAAAAATAAAAGACATGATAAATAAAAAAAAGAGTAAATTCCATTTACTTTTTTAAGGTTTGGTCATAATTCAATTTTAATCTGTTAGTTTCAAAAATACATTTCACCCCAAATTTTTTATATCGCATGATAAATTAGTCTTTTCGTTAGTCAATTATTATGTTAATACTTAAAAACTTAATTTTGAAACTATTTTACCTTTTGAACTTCTTTAAATACTCCAATTAACATTCAAAATAGTAAAAACAACTTCTAGCTTTGAAATGTTAGTTTTTTTTTTTTATGATTTATTTATGATTTTATTTATTGATAAAAATTATGATCTAAAAGTTCAAATCAAATTTATAAAATACTATTATGTCTTCTTTAAGTAATAGTTTTGGGTGAATAAAAATAAAAAAATGATTAGTATGAAAAATTTTAGATTGTATATTTTTGTCATTACATATTTGTTTATAATTATTTTTAACGGTATTAAGTTATTTAGATTAAATTATCTATTTTTAAAATTAATATATTAAAATTAAGTTAGAGTGAAATTATAAAAAGGTTAATGAAATTTAGTCATAAAAAAGAAGTTGAAATTAATCAAAACACTAATTGGAAACTGATAAAAAGATAGTTGAGGGAGAGCCGAAAAGAGAGGAGAGGATAGGGTTATTTTGAGCGGATAGGGAGAGAATCAATTTTGGGGAATTATACGGAGATAAGAAATGAAAATCGTTTTAGCAGAAAAATCAAGCTCGGTTTGTGGAAGCTCCATCCTAAACTCAACACATCAAACCATTAAATCATCCATTCCCAAAATAAAAAAATGAAACCCCATTCAAAAATTACCAACGCAGAAATTATCCAAAATCTCGAACACCTAATTTCCAAAAATCACACAACTTAGAAAAATCACTCAACAATTATAAAATCCAGCCAAGAGACACAGTAGACGCAGAATCCAGAAGCAATTCAATAGTTACAAAAGAAACAGAGGATGATCGGGTATCTTTTGAAACCCAAAGCTTTCGCTACGGAGAAGAACTTTCCTTGATCTTTTCTGGGCTGAAAAGAAGAAGCAAAATAACGGAGAGGGAAGATGTTCGGGAAATAGGAGGAAAATGTCAAGGAAATAGCAAAAAGAAGAAAAAAGAAAAGGAACTATAATTCAATGGAGAGGAATGGTCTGACCGAAGCTATATATGGGAAGAGATCATCTTCCATTAGCATTTAAATGAATTTTAATTTTTGTTATTATTTTCCTGATACTTCGCGTCTGTTCTTCATTCTGTTTTTAGTAATAATTTAGTTATTTATTTATTCTTTATTTCATTTTGTTAAAATTGATATTAGTTCTATTATTTTGTTATTTTAAGTATGATTTCAAGTTATTTATGAATGCTTATTACGATTCTTTGCGATTATTTTTAATTATTATATTTAATTTTTTATTTAGTTTTATTTAACTAATATTTTTACATATTTTTAAATATTTTAAAATAGTTTACATATTTCTAAAATATTTTTACTTTTAAATATTTTAAAAATATTTTTTACGTATTTTTAAATGTTTTAAAATATTTTTTTAAAAAAATAAGATAGATGTGATGCCACGTGTTAAAATGTTATTGGGTATTTGAAATCACGTTACTTCAGTTTTAAGTATCGAAGTAACTGACAGAAATGAAGTTTAGGTATAAAAGTGATAACAAAAATTTATTAAATATCAAAGTGATATAATTGAGGGTGTGAATTATACTCTAATCATCTAAAAAAACAAAAAATCTAAAGGAAACTAAAAAATTTCTATTTTGGAAACCATATTTCTCTAAAATGTTGTTCACTCCTTTTCCTCGTTTTTCATATGGAACTCAACTTGCTTGTCTATTAGTGTAGGAAGCGGCTTCTCGAATCTTTTTAGTTAAGCGATCGTTCGGTGTCGTTTTCATATTTTTGTTTTCGATCTTTGCTTGAAGAGTTTTTTTTTTTTTTTAAAAAATAATAGCAAAAAACATATTTGGTAATAATATTTTGTTTTTAAAAAATGAAAACGAAAATAAAAATGTCCAAAATTGTTGAAACAAAACTTTTATGTTTTTATTATTTTCGAAAACATATTTTCATTTATATTACTATTTATAAGTAAGTAAACAGTATTTATATATTAATATAATATTAACATAATTTCATAATAAAAAATATAAAATAAAATTAATTAATTTTTTAAAAATTATATTAAAATTTAAAATAAAATATTATTTAATAAAAAAATATATAGTTTAAAATTAATATATTTATTTTATTATAAAAAGTTTAAAAATGTAAAAAGCAATTAAATATAATAAATAGTATAAACTATAATTCATATTATTATTTAATTCAAACTTGTATGATAATTTATTGAATATATTATAAATTTTAAATAATATCATGTATTATTATTTTGATATGTTAATAATTAATATTATTTCTAAGTATGATTATTTAATATAATTCATTATTATCTTACTAAAAGAAGATATTTAATGTTAGTATTAAATATTATAACATAATATTATTTAATAAATATATACTATTTTTATTTAATTTTTAAAATTTTAATTTTGTGAATTGAATTGTTACACTTGAATTGATTTAAATATTTGCTTCCAATAGATACAATATTAACCAATATAGTTTCTATTTTCAGAATTTGAAAATAAAATAAAACAAAACAAAAATAAAATTTTTAAAACGGAAAACAGAAAACGAAAAACAGGAAACGATCTCAAGAAGTATTCAAAGTCCAAATTATTGAGGAAACAAATTCTGGATAATTGCCATTAGCATTAGTCAGTTGCAAATAGGAGTTTTTAATCTTTGCTGTGTTAAGACTGTCTTTTGGCTGTACTTGATTGCTAGTACGTGCTCTAAGTATGACCAAGAATTTACTTATTTCCAGGAAAAGCGTAGATAATACAAGGCAGACAACGTAAGGGCAGAAACTGCAATTTACTCTAGATATTTAGCATGCTATATTTTCTTTTCTACATATCTACTTCAATTTACCAAGTTGTATAATCAAAACCTATAGAAGACCAAATCTGAGCTTCAGATCATCTTATTCCAAAAAGGGAAGATCTAATCATCTCTCTTTGGTCATTGGAGACATTCTTGAGTTGTACAGTTTACTTCGGAAGAGGATATGAAAGAACAATCGCTACGATGTAGCAGCAGTTAATTTAGCACAATGTCGTTTGATAATGAACAACGCAGTGTCTCGATCAATTAGAAAGGCCTAAACCTGAAGTCCTAGTTCAAACAAAATTTTGCCAGAAATGACCAAATATCACACTATATCTTCTCTTGACTGTTTCAGTCACAAGTAATACAAAATTTTATCCAAAGAGTATCATATTTCCAAAAGGTTCAAACGATTTATTTCTAAACAAGCAACCCATTGAACTAGGGTTTTGGTTTAAGCACCGTTTTTCTCCAAACTGGATACTGCTATATGTAATTTTTTCCACATTTGAAACTTCCACTTAGCAGTAGTTGGTTTGTGATTAGAGAATTATAAAAAAAAATAAAGCTGATTTTGTGTAAATCAGGGGAGAGAAAAAAGCAAAGTGATCAATACGACAAGATCAATGCATGTTTAATAAATCTCTTTGTGCCTATTATAATGAATAATTCGGGCTAAAAATGATTAGATTCAATTATTCATGTTCGTTCCCGATATTTTACAAGGTCAAGCGTGACTCTAAAGGCAATATTGAAAGCAATAAAGTCAGATTTATTGTTAAATCACTCAAAAAGATGGTGTTGATTACAAGAAGATTTTCTCACCAATGTCAAATAAAGATTCATTTAGAGCTATATCAAAAGGATGTGAAATTGCCTTTTTGAATAGAAATTTAGAGGAAGAAAAGAACACATGGTGTGTAAACATAAAAAAATCAATATACAGATTTAAACAAGCTTCTTGACAAATGGTATCTTAAGTTCAATGATAGCATCACTTCTTTTGGATTTAAGAAAAACATCGTTGATTGATGCATTTATATGAAGATCAGTTAGAGTAAGTTTATAATTTTCGTTCGGTATGTTGATGGCATCTTGCTTGCAACAAATGATTTTGATTTATTACATTAAACCAAAAAATTTCTGTTCGAGAACTTTAGATTGAAAGATATGAAAAAGGCAACTTTTGTGATTGGAAATAAAATATTCAAAGTCAAATTATAAGGAATTTTAAGGTTGTCTAAGAAAGCGTATATAAATAAAGTTCTAAAAAAATTTAGGATGGAAAAATGTTCAACAAGTGTTGTTTCTATTCAGATCAGGACAAATTTAATCTTATGTAATGTTCAGAGAATGAATTGAAATGAAAGTAAACTAAATACTTGAAAGTTAAAAAATAAATTTTTTTTTGTTTAAAAAAAAGTATCAATTGAACACATTAACACTAATTTTATGATTGTGGATTTATTAACTAAAGGATTACAACTCAAAATATTTAATCAACATGTTGAACGAGTGAGGATTATTGAAAATCACTAATAGATATTATGATATGACATTATGCTGTTTATGTAATCAATACTCGAAACTCATTTACAATGTTGTTTCTGACATTTATGCATATTTCTATTAGTATATACAAGAATGATTTACATAAATGTTAATAGAATTTGTCTCTGACCAAGACTTTATTTTTTTTATCATTATTGTACTTTTTTTTTTTTAAATAGAAGTTAATAACACAGTGCATGGAAGGAATTATGTTGGTCCAATAATATACAATCATTAGACTCGTAAATTTTAATTTATACTATGCACATTATGTTTTCATTTATGAATCCATAAAACTAAATGATATTATATGGGTCAAGTGGGAAAATGTAACATTAATGTTGCCCTCGTATATTTTAATAAAAAAGATATCTAAATAAATCATTGTTAAAATCTTATTGGTCTAATTTGAGAACTTGTAGTTTTATAAAAGACAACTACACCTTGATGGGAGGCAATTTCTTTTAAATAGGACCGATCTATTAAAATTGATCTTCTCTCTACTACTGTATTATAAATGTATCTTTTCCGTTAGAAAACATTGAAAGAATTACAAAAAAGAGTGAAATACGCAGTTTTTTCATTGTCAAGAAGTGGACCCTCTTTTATAGCAAAGAGTTTTCACGGAGCAAAGTACACTTACTAATTTATTTCTTTAATTGGAGAAAATCATTATGTTTGAAAATCATATTAATTGAGAAATCGAGGTTTATGCTATTAAAAATTTATACCTAATATAACTGAAAATTCTTACACCTTGTCCCTTCCCTATTCTGTATGCTGAGCAATATTAGGAACAAGACTTTTATGTATGTAGCCATTGACATTTGTAATTATATGTTCGAATTTAGAGTTTAGCAGATCTCATAGTATTTCAACTTAGTTAAGATTTGAGAATGATTTGTTTATTAAATACATTTTGTTTTGCTCTATCCATTTAAAGCAGTTTTCCACAGCCAATGATCTTGATGAATCAATGTCCACGCTAATGTTATAGTTTTCACCTGACTATGCAATTATAACATCTTCACTGCATGATCTGTAATGCATTTTTGAGATCGTTGGGTTCTACAATTTTTGGTGATCAAGAAATCTTAGGTTCAGAAAGCAGGGAAGCCAGATAAAAGATGCGCAGGATATGAACATAACATAATGATTGCTCCATTTACTATGTACATTCCGTGGAGAAAAAGCATAGAAGTAGAACAACGAAATTTTTTTAACCTCTATTTGCAGTTGTTAATGAGACTTGAAATTAAGTAAGATCAAGATCGAATAAGAAAAACTTATCCACTAACATTAGGTGTAGTACTCTGGCTAACCCATTTATCTGTCACAGAAATCGGTGAAGGTGGCAACCGGATATTCTTCAACAATGTAATGTGATCACCGGTTTGCGGTGAAGGAGGCGGTACACTCCTTGGCACCTCAGTATCAGTGTGTCCCTCCTCCTCCTCCTCCTGCACATTCTCCAACGTGCAATCTTCACCTTGTATTCTCTGTAGTTCCTCCAAAACCTCTACCATTGAAGGGCGCATTTCTTTCTCTTGTTGCAAACATCGGAAAGCCAGCTCTGCAACTGAAGTTGTCATCCTCATAACTTCTGCATCTGATTTATACCCAAGTTTCGGGTCAATCAACTCATCAAATGCACACTTTTGAATCTTGTTTATTGCTAAATTAGCCAAATTAATCTCATGCCTATGCCTGGTGATATCAACAGCAGGCATTGATGATATGAGTTCAATGAGAACAACTCCAAAGCTATAGACATCACTCTTCCCTGTAAGCTGGTAACATTGGTGATATTCTGGGTCAACATAGCCAGGGGTCCCTTGTGGAGCAGTTGAGATATGGGTGACATCATTGGGGAACAACCGAGAAAGCCCAAAATCTGCTACTTTGACAGAAAAATTATCATCCAACAGAATGTTGTTAGTTTTAACATCACGGTGTATAATATCAGAGGCGTGGAGATACGCTAATGCACTTGCAGTTTCTATTGCAATGCTCATACGAATGGACCATGTGAGTGAACCGAACTGTGCACGATCACCGTGGAGATGATCAGCAACGGTGCCATTAGGAATGAATTCATACACAAGGAGAAGTTCCCGGCTACGGCGTGAAGTGCAACCATAGAGAGAGACCAGATTTCTGTGGCGCAAGCGGGTTAAGATTTCAACTTCATTAATGAACTGCTCTAGCCGTCTATAATTGTGTTGGTACAGTCGCTTGATTGCAACTTCTCGCCCATCTGGGAGTTTCCCTAGTTCAAAACAAAGAGAGAACGTCCATTTATCAAGCTTTTAGTTATTTACAATTACAGCTATTTATACCGTGGCTCAGCAACTGTCTCATTTATGTAGGTGATCTTTTAATGGTAAAGTACATGCAGTCTATTCGCTTACCATAGTATACAGTGCCAAATCCGCCATCTCCAAGTTCTTTCTCATCGTCAAAATTATTTGTGACTTGCACAAGTTCCCTGTAGGAGAAGATGGGAAGCCCAAAGCCGACAGTACTACTGCTGCTTTCCAGGTCTGATTTTGAAGAGGGATCGGATGAAGCTCTGAGAAAGTTTGATGAAGCATATTTTTGTTTGTATCGACGCCGAAAGATGATGGACAAGATTATTATTATTATTATTAGAGTGACTGGGCATCCAATTCCTACAGGCAGCATAATAAGGAGGATGGTCAATTTTTCCGATATAATCAGCAACCAAAGTACGCACAGAAATTTTTTTCCTGTTTTTTTTTACTGGAAATAGAGTTGATAATTTGAGAATTGAGATGGTAGAAAGAGAAAGATTACCAAGTCCCAGCTTCAGTCCCAATTTCTTCTTCCCTGCAATTGAAGTTACCAAGAAGAAGAGTCAGTTTTCACCCAAAAAGAGGGAGCAGGTGCAGTTACCATTCACTGCAAGAAACTTAGTTTATACCTTTGCTACAGTGAAATATTTGCTTGCTAACTAGACATCTACCGCCTCTAAGATGACACTTCCAACATTGACGGGATATACGTACTTGAATAGTTACATCGGGACTTAATAATTGAGATAAGTTAAACGAGCAATTGGTATGTTGCGAATTTTTCTTCGGTGGATTAGTGGAAGGTGGAAGATTGGGAAAAGGGAGAGGCGGTGGGAGAGGAAGACGGAGAGGGAGACGAATAATTGGACAATTACAATGGCTTGACAATCTATAATTTTTGTTGTCTAGTTGCTCTGGTGGCGTTCCCTTCGGTTCATTATAGTATATAGTGTAATTGTTACAGACTATGTGGCTAAATTCTTTTGGAGAGCTAGTATTCAAGGCTCTATTGCATTTACAGAAGGTTAGGGTGGGATCGATCATTTCGAAACTAACATATGGAAGATTGGGGAAACTCGGATTCTTTAAGGATTGACAATCGTTGGTATTTAACTGCTTCGCAAGCATTTCGTCATGAATGGTAATGGTATCAGCTTGGGAGATTTTTTCAAGCCGATAGAATCGTCCTCCCTGTTCTAGCTGGACCATCGGATTATCTTCCTTACAACCGTCAACTACAAAGAACCCAGACCCAGGGTGAGCCCTTTGAGTGTAGGGGAATTCAATTTCACCAAGTTTTCCGCAATGGAAGGTGTCTGTGCAATCACGGCGGTTTCTGTCTTCTCCTCCTTCAACTGAGTGAAGTAGCAAGAATTGCGAGAGAAAAACCAAAATAAAAAAGCTTAAGTAGCCGTTGAAGGATACCGCAAATGGAGAACCGAAACAGAGCGAAATTCTCTCACTTGACATCGAATAATAACCAAACTAACCTGTATCCCTTGATTCTTGCAGGTTTAGATTACATTAAAAACACCAAAAGACTTGAGGAGACGGTGTTGAAAGACAAGGATAAACAATGTGAGGTGAAGTGCATTGGGGATTCTTTTGAATTGGTCAACGTATGACTCGCGTAAAACTCTGCCGAGCCCCTCAAATTCTTTGAAAACCTAGTGTTCAAAAGCGATATATCCAAAGCATTATTTGCAGCTCGTTTTAAACGTCCAAGATGATAACTAGCTGAAAGACTTCAAAGTCTTTCGCTTAGAATTACACCTAAAGAAGGTAATAAAGTGAGGGCGACAAGATTACGCGTCCTGTCTATAAGAAAGAGAAGAAAAAAATATGGTGTGAAGTAGAGAAAAATAAAGGAATCTATGAGGGGAAATTTGGGATTGTGGACCATAAAGAAACAGTCAAGTCTATCTACCTTGTGGAAATGAAATGCTCATTTCTGAAACTTCAGAGTCACATTGAAATTCCCCATTTTCCACGGTTGCTCTTTGAGAAGGAAGTAGGGGTGGAGGTAGAGGAAAAAAAAAAAAACCTTTAATGAGGAATTCCATGGCGGTTTGGTCATTATAAACAATTATAAACAATTAATTTAGTCGTTATTGTTGGCGCAGTTTTCGGGACTTGTTGCTTCTCTCTCATCTCACACAAGGATCTTCCTCTTACTTTTCCAGAGCCAATAGTAATATCAAATGAAACACCATTGACGGAGCAGAATTCAAAGCCTAGCATACTTGTCAATTTCTTACTATTAGTCTGTGAATTTCTCCATTCTGACAGCCAAGTTCAAAGAACCTTTGCTTTTCCAAGGTTCTTCCTTTGAATTAAGAGTCTATAAGCTTATTTAATCGACCGTTTCCTCTAAATTCTAAGTGCAGTCTAGACATCGAACATGTTTCGTTCAGGCATTGCAGTGCTTGTGACCACGTGAACGCCTTAACAAATAATGTTTGGTAGATCCTAGGTGTGACACAGAAGGTTTCAGAGGAAAAGAGTAGAGGAATCTGCCAAAATTTTCTTCATCATCCCTTGGCTATGATGTTCTAGTCTACTTGCGAAAGTAAACTGACAAAATACTGAAAATTTTGGAGAAAAACCACACACAAAAAAAAAATTTAAATAAAAACAAAAAATATAAACCACTAAGGCCCAAGCTAAGCAATTTTTGGATGCTTTATCATTATTTTCATAGCCTGGAAAGAGGTCCTTATCATTATGATTTTCATTATTTCTTGCCTAATCCCCAAGGACTATCGCAATTAGAATTATACATCGCACTAAAGGCACATTTGATTCGATTTTTTGGATAATTAACTGAGACGGAGTTTATGCGGTTATAAAGATATTCATGGTAGTGACTAAAATCAAGAGAAGACCGAGCAAAAGAGAAATTCTTAAGAGGAGCAAAGCAAGCAGTGCTGATCACTTCTAAATTTACCAGTCTAATAATGGTTGATTCTCTTAAGAGATACTTTGAATGAGAAAGCGACTAGCGCTTCTAGATTTGCAAGCTTCATATTTTGATTCTTTCTCTCGACTTGCTCGATTGTTATTTGTTAATTTGAATCATTATAAAATCACAAAAAACACAATATTTAACATATGTGAAATATTACGATTTTAATAAGTCATCATCACATATATAGGTGGAAAAATAAAAACTTAACACGTGACAAACTTGGAAGAGGTAACACACAAAAATGATAAAACGTAACTTGAGTTCTAATATCACGTTAAATAATTTCTTCTTCAATTTCTTGATCAACATGGTATATAGTTTAAGGATCTTGTCCTCCTATCTCCTAAAAAATTGTTAGAGCTAAAAGTAAAACATTATCACATTTTTTATAAAGGTTTCAACCAAAGTATAGAAGAATATTTTGAGCAAGTTGTGCAAACCCATCTGTGGAACAGGTTAACAGAAAAGACTAATAGAAAAGTAGATAAATAGGTACACCGAAAGATTCTATAATCAACACAGATCACCTTTTAAGCTTCAATTGATTTTTAATGTTTCATTAATATTCTGGGTGCTTAATTTGACTTGATTTTGCATTCTTCGATTGGGTTACAAAGGTTTTATCATAAAATAATGATCATGGTATTCTTATTCCTTCCTTGGATCTCTACTGGTAAAAACTATACTTAATTTCTATGAAGGAAACTACATCAAGCAAGAGTATGGTTTGAAACTACTTCCTTCTAAAAAAACTGTAAGTTTGAAATTCTTTCATTGAATTAATTATTTATTTTATAATCTAGCGACTAAAAATTAGTACCAAATCAAGCAAGAGTATGGTTACTCCCCAGGTTTTTAAAGATCATGCTTTGGCTAGCCTCTGCTGCCTGCATGCATAAAACCTGTTTAAGTAATTTTATTGTTCATAGCTCATTGGTAGAATTTAGGGGAATATATTAATCTCTTAGATTACCTCATTGCTTTATACTTTATTATAGTGTTTGATCAAATAGATTGAGATGCGATTAAAGTTTAGAATTAAAAAAAGTATGAGATAATCACCTAAAAAGGGCTTAGGAGTCAAGTCAACAGTCGTGATTGATTAAAAAATAGGGCTTATTAGGAAACTAGAAATAAATGCTTAAACAATTGGCAAAGTCCTTTGACAAGGTCCATCAAAGTTCTATCTAAGCACCTTACTTACATAGCTAGGGCTGTTGGCGCAGGTTTACCCATAGTGACATCTGAAGGAAACTAACAAATTTTTTATTTGGAAACCACATACATAAATATATATATATATATATATATATATATTTAAATTATGAGATATTTTCATATCACATTATATATGAAATTAATTTTTAATCATATTTTATAATTGGTATTAATTCAAAAAAATATATCATAATAAAAATTTAAATACGAAATTTTTTTGTTATACATCTAACCTACTCTTCCCTCCCTTTCCTCTTTCTCCATACGGTAACTCAACTTGTTTGTCATTAGTCTAAGAAACGGACTCTAGAATCTTTTTATCCAAGTACTCAAAGCCCAAACGGTTGAGGAAACAAATTCTGGACAAATTCCTATTAGCCTTAGTTGCAACTAGAGTCTTTAATGCCGGCTGTGTTAAGACTGTCTTTTGGCTGTACTTAATTGCCAGTACATGCTCCAAGTTTTGACCAAGAACTTAATTTGCAGGCAAAGCGTAGATAATACAAGATCCATCCGTTCATTATGGAAACATAACTGCAAATACTGTAGATATTTAGCATGGTATATTTTCATTGCTACATATCTACTTCAATTTACCAAGTAGTATATTCTAATTCTACCCCAAACCAAATCTGAGCTTCAGATCATCTAATTTCTGAAAGGGAAGATCTAATCATCTCTCTATTGTCATTGGGAACATTCTTGAGTTGGACAATTTACATCGGAAGAGGATAGGAAAAGAACAATCACAACGAGGATAGCAAATTTTTTTTGAATTAGCCCAAAAATGACCGAATATCACACTTTATCTTCTCGTTACTGATTTCAGTCACAAGCAATAACACAATTTTATCCAAAGAGTGTCATATTTCCAAAAGGTTCGAACAGGTTGTTTCTATACAAGCAACCCATAAGCTAGGGTTTGGGTTTTGGTTTTGGTTTAAGCACCAGTTTTCACCAAACTGGATAATGGAGTACACAATTGTTTCCAAATTTGAAACTACCACTTAGTATTAGTTGGCTTGTGATTAGAAACTACGAAAAAAAACGCTGATTTTGTGTAAACCAAGGGAGAGAAAAAGCACCGTAATAAATACAATAAGATGATTGCACGTTTAATAAACTTATCTCTGCTTATTATAATAATTCAGGTTAAGTACGATTAGATTCAATGATTCAAGTTCGTTCCTAGCACTTTTTACTTTCTTAACCCAAAGTTAGAAAGCAAATGCTATCCTGTGGGATCCACCTAGTGACTGATTATTAATTAGATTGGGCCTAGAAACAGCAGATTAATCAGCCAGACGAGAACTTTCCCGTCCCGATAAAAGGTGGACCAATGAACAGAGCATGGCGCATAAATGCCCAATTGCAGCTGTTCCTACAGACAAGATAGAGAATTCCAAAGACGACAAAGAAGGATTCTACTTTGAATTGTCTAGAACATGCATTAACAAGAACAGAGAGAGAGAGAGAGAGAGAGAGAGATGCATACCAGGCCTACAGTGCCAGGCGTGAGGCCTATCAGGACAAAAGCACTTGAAATGGTACGTTTTATAATCAAATCCACACTTGCCACCACTTGCCTCGCAAATGCTACAGTTGCTCGCTGTCCAATTCAACTCAAACCCTGTATTCAGTATATCTACAACCCCTCTTTCTCCCTCATGAAAACCCACGGGCGCCGCTACACTATCTTTACAATACTCAAAGGCAATATTCAGCATAGGATCGTTCCCGAATAGTGCCAACGTTGTATTAGTTTCATTTTCAGCATCACAATTAACCTTGAACTGTGAAAGTGGCCGGCTGAATCGCAAGGTTAAGTTGCAATTGAAGAGTAAAAGTATTTCTCCTTGGTTTTTGGGGAGATAAAGCCGGTCTTCCGGAAGGGATATGCGTCGCATTGAACGATTGCAAACCGCATCTCTATCATAAGGAACAGCTTTTGACACGTGAAAAGATTGGCTCTCATAGAAGATACGATGGATGATATAGTCGCCATCAGGCAAGCTAAGAATTAGGTTTGTGTTGTCTCTACAGGAGACGTTGAATCCAGGAAAACCGCATCTGGATTCCTGGATGAAGAATGGGAACTTTACGTTTAGCCTACCACAATATCTGGGATAGCTGCAGATTGTGAAGTTTTCGTCCACGGCTAAAGCTTTTCTTGCCAGGAAGAAGAAAGTGAAGATAAAGCTTAGCACTGGAAAAGATGTTGGTGCGAGGTTAAACAAATGGAATTGATTCATTTGGGGATCTTGATGTTTGGCAGAGAGAGATTGTGGGGAAGAAGATAAATAGATTGCTATGAACATTATTATGTAAGAGAGAGGGGAGGGAATTTAATTACTTTGAGAGTTGAGGTTTGACTTGGTTAATAGGGACTGTCTATGACACTTACTGGAAGCGTTGTCCAAATTATCTGCCTCATATCTTAGACCGTTGAATTTAAACCAATTGCCTAATTGGGGCCACTTTCAGAAAGTTGCACAAGTTGACCAACCTAAAATTTTAATCCTTCTTCTTCCCTTTTCAATTAGCAGAAGTTATCTTTGCGCTTTACTTTACATGCGTGAGGCTGGGATTGATCGTATTATTGCGACTTTGCTATTTGTAAGTTATAATCATGAGATTTTCATCGCTGGGAGCAACTCCAAAATAAATCAGTCAAGTCCTATCCAATTCAAAGTTATGCAAAGAAGTTCTACATTGAATCTACAATTTTAAAATTGACTAAAAAACTAAATAGATTATTTCTTTCTTTTCATAGAATATTACTATAATAAAATATTATTTCATATTTATATCGTAATCATTCATGATTTTATAAATATTATTTCAAATTAAATATATGATTTTGTTTTAACGTTTGTTCTATTTTTTAAGGCAAAAGACAAAATTATGTTTAGGGACAAAAATAAATAATAATATTCTAAACAGATAAAAAAATAAAGATTAATACGAGTGATAATATATAACATGCATGATTTTTTTTTTACAGAACAAATATATTTAGATGTATGTCACATTTAATATTTTAATCAATTTTATTGTAAGATATAATGATATTAATCTAAAAAAAAAAAGAAATGTAAATAATTATAGTACAAATAAAAGCGTTATTAAGATATATTACTCTTTATCATTTATTGATCTTCTGTTTAGATTTTTAATTAATAATTTCAGTAGAATAAAAATTACAAAAGAAATCAACAAAATAATATTAAAAGAAGTTTTTGTCAGTTGTTGAGGATAAAAATATTCAAAATATTTGGTCCAATAAAAAATTACCACGTGGCACGAGTAAGATAAAATATTTTATTTATTATATATATTTTAAATAAGATAAAAAATGACATTTAATCTAAAAATACATACGTAATTACAGACAGAATAAATCCATATAAATAGGGGACAGATATGACTTAAAAACCTAGGTCTGTATTTGCTTATAGAAACCCTGCTAAATTTCCTTCTGACTTAAGCATCGGAGTGCTTACACAGGGAAAAACCCCTGTGTCCCTCTGATCATTCTCTTTCTTGCAGAACCTCTGGTAGCACGTGACACGAAGATCAAAGTAAGAACGTTAGCAACACATCATCATTTTGTTTGGCAATAACAATTGGCGTCGTTTGTAGGAAACAGAAGAAAAGTTCTTAGCTCTACAATAATGGTGAGAACATGATCAGCAGCGATGAGAAGTGATGAAAATGAAGATGTGGCAAGCTCTTCAATGGGTGACCTGGGTGACGAAGTCCAAGGAGAGAGAGACTCAAGTATGATGACAATTCTCGTAACTGAATTTGAAGTTATGAGAAAACAAGGGGAAGAAACCGTCCAAGCCTTACGGGCTATGGTTGATCTGTTCAAAGATGCCTTCTTGCAAGCGAATCCGCCTGCAACTGTCCGAAATTTGGTGGGAGAAAGCTGAGTTGCGTGAGACCCTCACGGTATGGTCACATAAGACTCTCTCGGCATCATCGCGCGAGACCCTCACGGCATGATCGTGCAAGACCCTCTCGGGATGTCAGCGCGAGACCTTGACTGCATGCTCACGTAAGACCCTCACGGCATGTCAGTGCGGGACCCTCACAACAGGAGGGAGCAAGACCCTCACGGTATAGTCGTGTGAGACCCTCACGACATGGTCACATAAGACTCTGACGATAGAATGGTGTGAGACCTTCACAGCATTATCGCTTGAGACCCTCAAGGCGCGTTCGCGCGAGACCTTCACAGTATTCCCGCGTGAAACTCTCACGGCACGTCTGCGCATGACCCTCACAGCATGTCTGCGTGAGACCCTCATGGTATTCCCGCGCGAAACTCTCTAGGCATGGTCGCGCAAGACCCTTACGGCAGGATGGCGCGAGACCCTCACGGTATTATCGCGCAAGACCCTCACGAAACGTCCACGCAGAACCCTCACGGCATGTCCGCGCGAGACCCTCACTGCATGTCCGGGCGAGACTCTCACGACATGTCCACGCGAAACCCTCACGGCATGTTGTCACAAGACCCTAACGGCATGCCTGTGCCAAACTCCAATGGCCTAGCCACGCGAGACCCTGTAGACTTAGCGGTTGGAGATCTATTACATGAAGCTGCAATAGACCTTATGCATGAGGCTGCGGAAGGATTAAGGCGTCAAGGTGCGCAAGACCCTGTATGGGAAGTTTCGAAAGACCCTGAACGTGAAATCACAGGAGGCATGAGGCTTCAGGGTATGAGAGGCCCTGAGTATGAGGGTTCGGAAGGCCTACGACGCCAAGCTGCAAAAGATCCCATGCGCGAGACTCCAATTTACCAGAGGCATTAGGGTTTTAGGGAACCACAACGTTAGGGTACAAAGAATGCAACACGGGAGATTGTTGGTGGCCGGAGGCACAAAAATATTAAAAGCTTTGAGAGTCCGACTATAGTAGATTCTGGATATTTGAATACAGAAGATCCCTAGTTCCAGAACACAAATGGCTCGCCACATAATGAGGTCAAATGTGTCAGAATGACAGGCACACATGCTGGGAGAAACTCGAAAGTAGATCTGACATGGAACCCTAAAACTGAAATGGCCAACTTTGAACCCCAGGCTCGTCAAAACCAAATGCAGAATAATGGGAGAGAGGTTGTTGACTATGATCAAGCTTACTCATGCAAGGCCTGCATACATGGCACAATATGCCACAAGCGTGAAGAAAATGATGGAACGTATCTTAGAAGAAAAAAGATTGGTTCCAGTGGAAGAAAACCAGAGAAGAAGAATCACATTCAGTTCAGCGATAATGGAAAAACTACTACCACCGAAATTCAAGATGCCACAGATAACGGCATATGCTAGAAAGACTGATCCTTACGACCATATCTAGAACTATGAGTCATTAATGTTATTACATGGATGAAAGGATAAGATTATGTGTAGAGCATTCTCCTTAACTTTAACTGGACACGCACTAAAATGGTTCAATAGTTTACTAGAAGGGTCTGTCTCATCTTTTAATCAGTTGAGAAGTGAATTCCTAAAGGCCTTTGCGATAAATAGCCAGAAGAAGAAGGAGGCCACCTATTTGCTTACATTGAGGTAAGGGAACAAGGAATCACTCAAAAGCTATGTGGATCGGTTCCGTGATGTTGCTCTTGAGATAAGTGATCTTCAAGTTGGAGTAGCGGTGACAGCCATGCTACAAGGGATAAAGTCTGAAAAGCTGCAGGAATCATTGTCTTTGGATCAGCCGATAACAGTTTCAGACTTGTTCTGCAGAGCAAACAAGTACATTACTCAAGAAGAGGTTATGATGATGATACCAACACGAGACTTGAAGGAATAAAGGAAACGGGAAAGAGAGCCTGATGATAAAAACACAGGAAGATAAGATAAAACCTCAAAATTGAAGTATGTTAATTACACGCAGTTTATCGAACCACGTGCTTCAATTTTAGCAGTGACAAAAAGAATTGAGATGCTTCAATTCCCCAGGAGAGGTGAAGGGAATTTAGGACAAGATCATGGGTCTTACTGTAGTTTCCATTTTACCTTTGGCCATACAATTGAGAAATGTCGGGATCTAATGAATCAACTTGAGAAGCTAGCCAGAGAAGGGAAGTTAGACGGCATGTGTGGAGGGATGAAAGGATTTGATACCCCGCTTGAGGTCGAGGAGACAATAGACCGCGTGATAGACGGGACAATGACAGAGAAAATATGAGGAGAAACGAAGAAAGAAGAAATGAGGCTAGAAGGGGAGAACATAGGAACCAACAGATAGACAATGAACTTACAGGAGCTGCTATTAATGTCATTTTTGGTTGATAGTACATACCTGGTAGCTCACCAAGGCCTTGAAGGAATATGAGAAATTCAAGGCAAAGTAGGAAGAACCTTACAGTGTCATGAGGATGATTGAACCCGACACCTGTATCTTGAAAAGCTTACAAGGCAAGAAGATAGCAAAGACGTGGACTACCAAACACTTAAAACCATACTGGCAGTGAGACTTTAATTCATTTAATGTTATTTCTTGTTATTAAACTATAGATTGAAATTTTATTTGTTGAACTATGATTTATGTCATATTGATATTACCTGTTGAGGTTTTCAAATAATTGATAGATGACTAATCAAGTAAAAGAAGGGCTTGAAGCGAAAAATACGTGAGATAAGCCATGAAGAAAATGTACAAAGGCTTGAAGTGAAAATGCGTGAGGTAAGCCACACACCCAAATAAAGGGCTTAAAGCAAAAAATGCGCGAGGTAAGTCACGAAGAAAATGTGCAAGGGCTTGAAGTGAAAAATGCGCGAGGTAAGCCATGAAAAAAATGTGCAACGACTTGAAGCAAAAAATAGGCGAGGTAAGCCACACACCCAAATAAAGGGCTTAAAGCTAAAAATGCGCAAGGTAAGCCACGAAGAAAATGTGCAAAGGCTTGAAACGAAAAATGCGGGAGGTAAGCCACGCACCCAAATAAAGGGCTTAAAGTGAAAAATGCTCGAGGTAAGCCACGAAAAAAATGTGCAAGGGCTTGAAGCGAAAAATGGACGAGGTAAGCCACGCACTCAAATAAAGGGCTCTAAGCGAAAAATGCGCGAAGTAAGTCATGCACCCAAATAAAGGGCTTGAAGCGAAAAATGAGGTAAGTAACGCACCCAAATAAAATGCTTGAAGCAAAAACTGCGCGAGATAAGCCACACACCCAAATAAAAGGCTTGAAGCGAAAAATGCACGAGGTAAGCCACGAAAAAAATGTGCAAGGGCTTGAAGCGAAAAATACGCAAGGTAAGCCACAAAGAATTATGCAAGGGCTTGAAGTGAAAAATGTGCAAGGTAAACCATAACGAATTGTGCAAGGGTTTAAAGCGAAAAATGCGCGAGATCAGCCATAACGAATTGTGTAAGAGCTTAAAGTGAAAAATATGTGAGGTAAACTACGCACTCAAATAATAAAAGGCTTTAAGCAAAAAAATATGCGAGACAAGCCATAAAAGAAACTTAAAACGAGAATATGCAAAATAAGTCATCTTAATGATATAAGAAAAGTACATGAAATCATCGTACTTCTAAGAAAAAGTAAAACTCCCTATATATGAATCATAAATCTGATTTCTTATTACAGATAAACTTAAAGTATTGACAACAAGAAAACAAAAAACCAAAACTACTAATCGGTCGGTGGAGAGGCGCCCCTATCAGAAGAATCCGACTTGTCACCATCTAAATCGACCAAGGCGTCAATCACTCTTTGTTAGGGATGAGGCTTCTAAGGACCTGAAAGACTAGAAAAATCGTCATGAGCCCCCCTCTCCATATAATTTATAAAATTCTCGTCGTTGGGCTCATAACTCGTCCAATCACGAAACTCATCGGTATAATGCTCCAACTGCCTTGACCATTGCAGTTCAGGAAAAGTCTCGCTTGATCTCTCTTTCTCTAACCAAAAGCGCACCATATAGAAACCATATTTGACAAAGCCTGTAGAGAACATAAGCTTCCTATCATGACAATCCTGTGATAGGTAATATTCTTTGGCAGCTTCAGAATGAATCTGATTGCGCGCGTTTGGGTCAATGGCGAAAGATTGAGATGCTTCACGTAGCCTAGAAAGCTCTTCTTCCTACCTTCTCTGATCAGACTTTAACCCGTCATTGCTAGTTTGAAGGTCTTAGAGTTTAGATAGAATAGTTTCGTAATCAAACTTCAGCTCCTCATAAGTGGCAGAATGCGCCTCACGCTCCTTGGTGAAATTCTTTTGAAGGCTGAGGTTTTCAAGATGAAGGTTCTTCTTCTCTTTTTTTAATCGATCAATTTGCTCGGGAAACCTCAGATACTGAGCTCTTTCATTTTGCCACTAGGATCTTTTAGCCTTTAGTTGGTCAAGCTCAGCATCAGCCTGCGCTCTGTATGTTCTGTATCGTGCGTTACAAGTGATCACCTGCTGAGCCGCCTAAAAACAAACAAGAGATGATAAAATAAGATAAAATTAACAAGACAGAGAAGAGATAAATAAAAAAAGATAGAAGTGTACCTGCATTATTAGATAGTCAGATCAATCTTCAGGAACAAGAAAGCCCTTAAATAGCTCCGCTTCGTCTTGAGGGAGAATAGTCGACCATCCCAGGCGAGATACGACTCTAGGATCATGAATCGAGTCGTTATCATTAACACCAAGATAGATGACAAAATTCTGACCACGAACCGTCGTGCCACCATCCACTTGAAATCGAGAAGTGTTGAGCTCGACAATTGGTGGAAGTGTTGGCGCATCCCGCATAGCTGACTCAATATGTAAGGTCCGCCTCTCAATATGGGAGGGGCGAGCAATATTGCACTCTGCCCCAGTTGCTCATATGATACTCCTCTAAATTAAGGTCAGGAAGTAGAGCCTCTACTGCCGGCTGTTTTCCTCTGTCCCGATTTCGAGAAGTTGACCCCTCAGGACGAGACGAAGAAACAGGAGAGGATCTCGTCCTTTCACCTCGAGGTCGCTCCTGAGAAGAAGTCCTCCTAGCTTGATCTTGACCGAAGCTCGCAGGGTGTCTACGTTTGTGTGGGCGAGGGCGAGCAGCCCTAGTAGCACTCTCAGTCTCTGCTAGACGATCAAAAGCCCTTTCGAGTGGAACTGTTCCTGAGAGAAAAACAAATGAAAAAGAGTTAGAGAAACCATTTGAAATAGATAATTATTTGCAGATTAAAATGCAATACAAAATCACCCGAATTAAGATAATCATCAAGAGAATGGATGTTAGCTAAACTCTAGTCTGAAGGGAAGTCTAGAAAGGGGCTCCCTAAAGCCTTGCCCCGGCCCCAATCCAAGTCATCATCAGAAGGATTATTGGAATGCCCCACACCTTGACCTCTTTCGAGGGAACGAGAAGGCAAAACAGGCTCCGATGCGAAAATTGGAGCGACGAGAACTCGCCCCCAATCGGCGGTGGCTATATTTTTTCGAGTTAAAAGAGACAATAAAGCACACTCATCATTCGTTTGCAACTGAGAGATAAAATGACCATATACGTCACTTAAGTCAGAAAGTTGACTAAGGTTAGAAGGCCCATGGAGACACCACTAAATGAGGATGTGTAAAGTCGAAGGAATCTCGACTATAAGCCAATCAGAGGCATAATTATGTAGTTTAGACGGAGGCTTCCCGAAAAGTTTACTACTCTACCCCTTCTCGAAAACCTTCTGAATATAAAAACACTTCAAGTTTCGAACACTACAAACTCTAAAGAAGGAGTTAAATAGGGGAATAGTGGGCGTAACATCAAATCTATGGCATATAATCATAAACCTGATCAATTGCGCCCATCCATTAGGGTGAAGTTGAGCAGAGACTATGCCATAATGTTGAAGGAAAGCAACTCCGAAGTCAGGTAAGAGAAAACGAAATCGAATTTCTAATGAAGCTTGGTGGACGAGAACATCACTACTAACAGCTTGAGGTGTGCATTCTGCATCGGTTGGGAGCCCATAATAATAGCCATCGAGAAGAGGAAAAGTACTACGAATAAATTCAAGATCGAACTCCCTAAGCCTCGAATAAGATTCTAAGTGTATTTGTTATCCAATACCTTGTCTAGCTATCAGAAGTAAATTGAGCAAAGTATGACGGATTATGCCGCGAGGGTGTGCTTGCCGCAAGGGGTACACTACCGCGAGGGTATGATACCGCAAGAGGTATACTTGCCGCGAGGATATGATGCGGCGAGAGGAATGCTACCGTGAGAGGAATGCTGCCGCGAGAGGTATGCTGCCGCGAGAGTTTGCCGCGAGGGTATGCTGCCGCGAGAGGTATGTTGTCGAGAGGGTATGCTGACACAAGAGGTATGTTGCCACGAGGCTATGTTGCCGCAAGAGTCTACCGTAAGAGGTATATTGCCGCGAGGCTATACTGCCGTAAGTGTTTGCCGAGTCTGCCGCGAGAGTCTACGGTGAGCATTTTGTCCGAGAGAATATGCAAGTAAAATGACGCCGACAATTCACGACACTTATATATATGCCGCGAGCTGCGTAGACTCCTACGAACAGATGACTCTAACGAAAAATATTGCTAAAAAAATAAATAAATTATGAAAAATAATAACAACAATAAACAAAGTGTACTCTTCCGCAAAGGTACAACTTACGAAAGAGTGGGGAGCAATTGTTGAGGATAAAAATATTCAAAATACTTGGTCTAATAAAAAATTACCACATGGCACGAGCAAGATCAAATATTTTATTGATTATATATTTTTTAAATAAGACAAAAAAGGACATTTAATCCAAGGATACATACGTAATTACAGACAGAGTAAATCCCTATAAATATGGGACATGTATGACTCAAAAACCTAAGTCTCTATTTACTTACAGAAACTCTGCCAAATTCCCTTCTGACTTAAGTATCGGCGTCCCTTTCACAAAGATCGAAGTGAGGACGTCAGCAACACATCATCATTCTGTTTGGCAATAACATCAGTTATGGTTGCAGTGCTGTTTTGCCACGTCTGTAATTTGGTTTCTAATGGTTGTACAATTGAAAGCCAGATGAGCCTTAGGGTTGCTTGTGTTTCCGTTTACTATCATTTGACTCAGTTAATGCTAATTGTTTAGGGGTTGTTTGAGAATGTTTTTGTTTTGTGTTTTTGTTTTCAATTTTTTCTGAAAATAAATATAAAAACATGTTTGGTGAGTGTGTTTTTTTTTCAAAAATTAAAAACAAAACGAAAATAAATATAAAAACATGTTTGGTGAGTGTGTTTTTTTTTTCAAAAATTAAAAACAATACACAATATTTTGGAAATTGTTGAAAACACAAAAATGATGTTTTCAAAATTTTGAAAATGTTTTTGGTACTGTTACCACGCGGTTACTGTTCATCCATTTTGGCTACAGTACCGATTTTAATAGTAAAATTTTTTAGGCCTTGCTTTTGGTTTGATTCGAAACCTTGTTATTTTACATTTTAAAACTTTAATCATCTTCTTCAACAAGTTTTTGTTAACAAATTTCTGCAACAAAATATCCTATCGAAAAATGTTTTCAAATTTAATAAATTGAAAATAAAGTGAAAATAAAATAAAACAAAACTTAAAAAAACGTAAAACATAAAACATAAAATATATAACAATCTCAAACGACTCCTAATCGTATATAGATACAAAAAGTAAGAAATAAATCTCATATAATTTTTGAAATCATAATTTTAAGAGAAAATTTATATAATAATAAATGAAATAATTTTTGTAATGTATCAAAATTAAGAATAAAATAATACATTATTAATCATAAATTAAATTATATAATTTTAATAAAAATATTTAATGTTTAGTATTAATAAATTATGAAATAAAAAAAATTATGTTTCAAAATTTTTATTTAATGCCAAACATATTTTTAATTTTTAATTTTTAAAATGGTACAAAACTCATCAAATATGTTTTTTATTTTCAAAATTTCTAAACAAAATAAAATAAAAATAAAAATAAAAATTTCAAAAATTAAAAATATAAAACATAAATTTAACCACAACAACTCTTCGTTAATAATAATGTTGGTATTTGCAAGCAATTGCTTTCGTTTTTTGTCTGGGTTTTGTTTTCTCTTCTGCTGGGTTTGCGGAAAAATAAGTTTGGTCGTTGCTTTTTTCTTATTCGTTTCGATTTTGTTTGTTGTTGCCAGAGATAATACCTCTTTTCTATATTTTTTTTCCTCTTTGATTTCACCATTGCTTCTTTGTTTTGATTGTTGCTGTTTTCGTGGGAATGTAGACATTCTGGACATTGGTCATGAGAAAGATTGCTGAGAAATCGTTATTTTCTTGAACGTGTGTTCGTCTACTCTCTCTATTCTTCTATTGTGTTTGCCCTTTTTTCATTATTTGTTTTATCTCTTAGTAAGCATATGTTGTGGGTTTTTCGCATAGATGCTTTGTTATTGTGAAGATTGCAGAGAATTGACTATTTTGTTAAAAATATGCACATTTGCTCTTTCTATTTCTTTGATTTTTCGAAGGTATGGTGTTGGGTTTGCTTTCATTGTTCATTGTCATTTTGTGAAGTAAATGCCGTGGGTTTCTGCATTCATTTTTCAAATTTGCTTTATATCATTTGGTGGGTTTTAACAATTAAATGCTCGTTTTGTTATTGATTTAAAATTTTGTTTCAATCTTATGGTTTCTCTGTTTCTTTGATTTTTTTTTTCAAATTTTTTGCTTGATAAATTAGAATGCAAGTTTCTATAAAAAAATTTGGCAGTTATAATTTGAAATCTTATTTGCTTGTTGTTATTTTGTTTAATTACTTATTTCTTTCATTTGTTCGTCGTTATTTCCTGTCTTATTTTCTCTATTTCTTTTGTTGCTTTTCCTACCAGTAATGTAACAATTATTTTTTTATTTTTAAAAATCAATTTATGGTTATTTTCCCTTTTTTCTTTAAGTAAAATTTATAATATTTTTGTTTTGTCTTTTAAATCTGCTCTAAATCTTGCTGTATATAATTACCCATTTGTTTTTCTTTATTTCTTTCTCTTGAGTTGTTTATGATGTGGTTGCTTTGAGTTTTTTCAATGACTCACTGTGATGTTGGAAAGCAAAATAGATCTAAATGTTTATATAAGAGAAGATTAAAAAATCATATTTGTGAGATATTCCTATTTCTGTTTGTTATTTATACTGATGAGATAAGCTCTGATAGATTAGGTATTTGTAAGACACTATGAACAACTTCAAAGTGTTTGTGAAAGCGATGAAGCTAGGTTGCATGAATCAAAATTATATGATCCAATTTTCGTTGATGGTTTAGATTAATCCAAGTTCAGTAGATTCATTGGAGCAAATAGCATTAGGCGTAATAGGTTCAAGAAGGAAACAGAAACTGCTTTTTTTTTTTTTTATAAATGCTTGTAGTTCTTCTGTTGTTTAATGCAACATTACAAACATTAGTTCTATTGAGACAAGTTGTGATATGAACATGGAATCAACTGTCAATCTTGATAGTGAATTGTCGTTAGATCAGGCAAAGATTGGTAGATTTGTTTAGGTCAAATACTGTTAGTTCTAATAGAACGAGTTAAAAAACACAATATTTAGGAAGAAGATGCTTCTGTTTGTTCTGGCAATGGGGAATTAGAATTCCAAACCTTGGTTGTATAAGGGCAAGGACTGATATTAGGCTGCATTCAACTGTCAACTCTGATGATGAATTGCAAGATGTTTCTTTTTGAATGAGACAATTGGTTCAATCTGATTGATATTCAATGGTCGAATAGAAGCTGTCTTTGATTATAGTGCCTACTTGATCCAAGCTCTGCAAATATTCAACGTGTCAAATAAAAGAAGAAGAACAGACCACGCTTTAAGACATCTTAGGTCTGTCAGACCATGGCTTCTCTTCTACAATTTCGATTGCTCTTACTCAGGATGTTTTTTCCTGCTTTTGACGTACGGGAACTGCATGTTGATTGTGGTGATGGTGCGTATTTTTTTTCCTCTTCCCCTGTTATCCTAGAACTCTGATGCTTTGATTCTTTCCCATATGCATATTTTTGTTTTGTTTCTTCTTGGGGCAGGTGGTCATGAAGTTATGCCGACTGAAAGGAGCTAGGTGTCAGAAAAGAAAGAATAAACTTCCTCAACGTCTTGAAACAAATGAATATGATGGAATGTCTAATGAAGAAAATGATAAACAAGAAATAAATGTAAATAACACACAAATATCCACTTTTGCCAATTTAAGAGAGTAGCATTTAATTTTTTTTTCCTCTTTCCTTGTAAATGTTATGTTCCAAAATTTTCCCAATAGCTGTGTTTTCCCTTGTTTCTCTTCACATAGATGAGGATGAATTCACGCATAATAAAAGAAGCTATTGCAAGAAAAAAAAATGAAACAAAGTTCTCAGCTTGCTATATCAAATGAATGTGATGTAATATGTGATGAAGTTATCGATGTCACACAAACACCCTGGCAGTTTGTTCCACTAAGGAACACACTAAATAATAATATGGTCATACTACAATGGGTCGTATATTCGTGCATCGGGGTTGGCTATCACACTACTCGTCGATGCCTAGGTCTGTCCTCATTTTATAGGCGTGAACCATATATCAACCCGAAGTCATATAGACATTAAGTCCTCGTATCCTCATGGGATGTATTCCTAGTCATAGGTCACAAAATTTCACACAGTTCTAACGAAGTGCCCAAATCTCTAAATAAGACACAATACTCCTGAAAGGACCCACAGTTCACAAAACACACACACATGAAAAAAAAAAACAAATTGTCAAGCTTATACAAATCACATATTGAAATCAAATTAAAACATATGGCCCAATCACATGCTTTATGAAATCCTTCTCAAAGCATTAGTCGAAGACACACCACAATTTCAAAATGTTTATAAGCAAGTTATAAACACAGTTTCATAGAAAATAGGCCACATACAAATTTGTCACAATTTCACAAAACACATGTTTTATGGCATTAATAGAGAATCGAAGAGGCTTGATTAGAGTATTTACAATCTTCTAGCAAAATTATTGCAGTTATACTCCAAATTCACAAGGAAGCGCCTCGACCAATGTTCGATAAAAGTCAACACTTATCTGTAAAATTCAAAGCCTGAACTTAACTTCTTTGACCAATTTATTTTGATTTCAACTTAATCTTCATCAATTACTTAGTCTCATTCCTTAGTCAAACTTGTTTGACTTTTTGGTCAAAGTCACCTCTTGATCAAACCCTAATTTGACTTTACCAAAAGCTTACCTAAACCTTATTTTTCATCAAACTCACATTTGAAATTCACTGCAAACCCAAAGTTACCAAAACTCAAACCTTAAATCAGAAAGTCAACATTTTGACCCTTAAAACCCTACACTCTCTCTCATGATCTTAAATGATCACAAAACTTTAATTAAGATTAATTATGATTTTTAATCACAAAAGTGAACATCTTAACCCGTTTTCATGTGTTGGTAGAAAAAGAACCTCCTTTCACCAAAACCCCAAATTCTGCAATTTTAGTTCTAAGATTTTTTTAACCTTAAATTCTGTTGGCTCTACCGAGAGGGGGGTGAATCGGTTTTCTAACGTTAATGGTAAATTTTAAATTAATCCTAATTTAATCAGCAAATGATAATGAGCAATACAATGAAATTAAACAATTTAATGCAAGATAGGGAAGAGAGAAACAAGCACAATCGTTTATAGAGGTTCGGCCAATCTATTGCCTACGTCTTCTCTCCTTGACCTTCTTGTCAAGTGCTTTCTTTCTCTCCTTCAACAGAAGTTACAATGTTCCTTTTTCAGGTTAAGGAATAACCTCTCTACCCTTTGCAATACAAAGAAGTATTCACCCTTTTACAATGTTTTTCTCACTGATGAACAATCCTCTTCTCTTTTGAGGTAAGGATGAATACAATGTCAAGCTTTAATGTGGGTAGGAAAATTACAGCATTTGCATTTAAGCTTATACAACAAACTCAATAAATGAGGAATGAAGACACAAGGAATGAAAGAATTAAACTCTTGAGAATGTAAGAAAAATATGCAGCAATGGTCTATATTCTCATTGTCTTCAATGCTTGGTTAAATACTGAAGGATTGGTAGTTGGAGCATTAAATACTGTTTTTCCCGTTGAGATTTTTGCAGAACTAGCCGTTGGGTACCTCCAGTAGAATGCCAGATCGATCTGCCATCTTGACCAGATCGATCTCTTAGTTATAAATCCTGCAAGATCAAAGCAAAATAACACAAGGAGATCGATCTCATATGTGAGCAGATCGATCTCATGATTTGAAAATATTAGAGGAGATCGATCTGTCGAATAGGCAAATCGATCTTCCAATCTTTCTGTTTGAGTATAGATCGATCTCACAGATCGATCTACTATCTTTACTTTAGGGGAGATCAATCTCTCAATAACCCAGATCGATCTCCTTAGCTCTCTGAATTTGAGAAGATCGATCTCTTCCTTACCAGATCGATCTCATAAGCTCTCTGTTTGAGTGTGGATCGATCTTACAGATCAATCTACTGTCTTTGCTTTGAGGGAGATCGATCTCTTTCTAGATCAGATCGATCTCCTCAACTCTAGTATTAGGCAGATCGATCTCATAACCCTTATAGATCGATCTCACTCTTCCTCAATACCTTTGTATAGGTTCAAAGCTTGGCAGATCGATCTCATGTCTTCCTGAGATCGATCTCTCATCCAAGAAAATCCCAGGAGATCGATCTCTCATAACCCAGATCGATCTCTCATCAACAGAACTTTAAGTTCTGGTACTGATAACCTCTAAATATGTTTTTATATCATCTTTACATTATTGAATTTACTTGTTTTGTCATTTCAAAATATATTAACTCAACAATCTCCCCCTTTTTGATATGACAAAACCTATTCAATCAACATGTTTAGTTGCCTATTTTCAGTTTGCACAAACTCCCCATTTTTGTAAACTCCCCCTTACTTTTGGCTTTAGATCTCTAAACTTTCTTAACTCCCCCTCATTTTAATCATTCCTTTTAAACCATTAGATATGATTTTTAAAGTCATTTAAACATGTTTTAACCAACGCATGTGTTCTTAACATTATTTCTTCTCCCCCTTTTTGTCATATCAATGGCAAGAAAGAAATCTAAACAATACTCCTGTCATTTCAAATTAACATTTCATTAAAAACTCATTTAATAACACAGAGGGCAGCTCATTCAAGCAAATTCAGTTCAAACAACAACGAGTAATGAAATCAAAACTAGATCTAGCAAATAAGTCCTACGGTGGAGGAGGAAATCGATCCATGAGATCCTCAACGTGAGTGCGAGTGTCTTGAAGCTCATCAAACATCGCCTCCTGAGTCTCATGAAGATTTGCAAAGCCTTCATCCACTTTGCGGTTCAGCTCCTCGAACATCCGCTGCTGGGTTGCATGAAGGTTTGCAAAGCCTTCATCGATCTTTCTGTTCAGTGCACTCAACATTGTCACAATGGACTCCATGTCAGCGGTTGAGGAAGCAGGTGCAGTGGGCTGAGGAGTCGAGGACGATGGACCCGCAGTTGGTGCAGCAGGTGGATCCATAGGCTCATCGGAGGGATCTTCCTCCATAGTTGCAGCAGACTGCTGTTCCCTCTTCTTCTTCCAGTCGCTCCGGAAGTTCTTGTAGTAGCCCATGTGGTGGAGTGTCCCGATATTGAGGACGCTCTTTGGAGATGGCATTTCACATGTTTCGCAGCTGTTGTCCACTCCGAGTCGTTGGAGAAAGTACGCCAATGGTTGCGGAAACACTATCGTTGTGGCTTGGCCGCGTACGATCTTCAACCAGTCTTGATAGAGAAAGTGGACGAGGTTGGGTTTTTGACTGGTGGAGTGAATGTGGTGAATCCAGAATCTATCTAACAGCCTAACGGTGGAGTGACGGGTACCGAATGGACGAAGGTTCCAAGATATGATGAGGTGGAGTAACCGTGGGTGCATTAGGAGGTCACTCGCCTTATCCCTGAGAATATCAAACTCCAAAGGGACTTCCTCATCTTTATTTGTCAACCCTTCATCGCGTATGTTGAAAGCGTGGGCTAGGACTTCAGTGTTTATTGTAATGGATTTACCCATGACATACGTTGTAAACCCGAGAATTTTACAAGTGTCGTTAGGATCATAGGTGAGTTCGGCATTGGAAAAGAATGCTCGAAGGATGTTTGGAGGTACGGGAGTATTGATTTTGAGGAACGACATCCAACCAAATTCTTCAAATTTGGACAGATAGGGAAAATCAATGCGGTTTAAGAAGGAGAAATTGATGGTTCGCCAATGTTTAATTGGCATGGTGGAAAAATATTCTTCATATCGTTTCCTTTTCGCAGGTGTTTTAAAACACCTGTGGAAGGTAGCGACTGAAGAGGGAGGAATGGATTGGGAAGATGACCCTAGTTCTACATTAGATCGGTGAGGTTTTTGGCCTGCTCTCTTAAGTCTAGGCATGGTTTTAGACACGGGAATTACTCTAAGATAGGTTCACAAACAAAAATCAATGGAACAATGACTAGATTTGCCCTAGAGTGAAATTTAACACAAATCTTAAGAAATTTTTGAGAAAACAATAAGGAATGTGGGTTACTATACCAGTAAACAAAGGAGAGATGTGACGAAGACCGTACCGAGATCGATCTGAGGAGGAATCGAGAGAGGAAGTGCGAAGGAAGTTAGGGATTTGAGGTTTTGGGGATTTCAAATTTGGAGATTTTTCGTCAGTTTTTATAGTCCAGGGCACAGGAGATCGATCTGTCGAGACGACAGATTGATCTGTCATTTCCAGAAGCTCGAAGAGATCGATCTGTGGTTTCATAAGATCGATCTGCAGAACACAGAAGCTTAAGGAGATCGATCTGTCGTATGCACAGAT
This sequence comes from Firmiana major, assembly GCA_033439115.1. Classification (NCBI taxonomy): domain Eukaryota; kingdom Viridiplantae; phylum Streptophyta; class Magnoliopsida; order Malvales; family Malvaceae; genus Firmiana; species Firmiana major. The sequence continues at coordinate 10,124,548 of CM065912.1, forward strand.
CGATCTGCTGTTTGACAGAGGCTTAGGGAGATCGATCTGCCGAATGCATAGATCGATCTTCAGAATACAGAGGCTTGAAGAGATCGATCTGTCGTATGCACAGATCGATCTGCTGTTAAACAGAGGCTTAAGGAGATCGATCTTATGGACAGAAGATTGATCTGGTTAGCTTAACCTTAATGCTTTAGGCTTGTTGGAAGTATGGAGATCGATCTATATAGATAGGAGATCGATCTCTCATGCTTGTTGCCCAGAAAAATCTTTGTAAAACTCTTTTAAAACCAACTTAAAACCAAGATTTTGAAGCATATATATATATATACATATATATATATATATATATATCTTAAGGGATATTCATGAGTCCTAATTCACCTCTAAGGATACAAAACCTATCTCTATCAAGGGGTTTGGTGAATATATCAACTATTTGATGTAAAGTGTCAATATACTCTAGAATTATATCCCCTTTTTGCACATGGTCTCTAAGGAAATGATGCCTAATCTCAATGTGCTTGGTTCTAGAGTGTTGAATAGGATTTTTAGATAGGTTAATAGCACTGGTATTGTCACATTTAATAGAAACTTGTTTCATGTCAATACCATAGTCTTTCATTTGTTGTTTAATCCACAACACTTGAGCACTACAACTACCTGCTGCTATGTATTCAGCTTCAGTTGTGGACTGAGCCACACTGTTTTTTTTCTTAGAGAACCAAGAGATTAATCTATTTCCTAAGAATTGGCAGGTACCTGAAGTATTTTTCCTATCTATTTTGCATCCCCCAAAATCTGCATTTGAAAATGCATGAAGTGTAAAGGTAGAGTCCTTGGGGTACCAAAATCCTAGAGAGGGAGTGTCCTTAAGGTATCTAAAGATCCTTTTAGTTGCTAATAAGTGTGATTCCCTAGGAGAGGATTGAAATCTAGCACAAAGGCATACACTAAACAAATCATATACCTATAGAGTTTAGTGTCTACTTGCAGTTAAATAGAGCAATGAACCAATCATAGACCTATAGGTTTAGTGTCTACACACTTACCACTTTCATCTTTATCAAGCTTGATGTTGGTGCCCATTGAAGTTGCTTGAGGTTTGCAATTGTCCATTCCAAATCGCTTGAGCAAATCCTTAGTATACTTTGCTTGATTGATGAAGGTTCCATCTTTTGTTTGCTTCACTTGAAGTCCCAAGAAGAAGGTGAGTTCTCCCATCATACTCATTTCAAATTCTCCTTGCATGATCTTAGCAAACTCTTGACATAAAGACTCATTAGTTGAACCAAAAATAATATCATCCACATACACTTGTACAACTAGTAAATCTTTATTTTTATTTTTGATGAATAATGTGGTATCCATTTTTCCTCTTGAAAATTCCTTTTCTATTAAGAATTTTGACAACCTTTCATACCAAGCTCTAGGAGCTTGTTTCAAGCCATAGAGTGCCTTAGATAATTTGAAAACATGTTCAGGAAATTCATGATTTTCAAAGTCGGGAGGTTGTTCAACATAGACTTCTTCATTAATGAAACCATTTAAGAATGCACTCTTTACATCCATTTGATATAACTTGAAGTTTTTATAGCATGCAAAGGCAAGTGACATTCTTATTGCCTCTAATCTAGCTACCGGTGCATAGGTTTCATCATAGTCTATACCTTCCTCTTGTCTATATCCTTGTGCAACTAACCTAGCCTTGTTCCTTATGATCACACTATTTTCATCCATCTTGTTCTTGAATATCCATTTAGTTCCAATTATAGAGTGATCACTAGTACTAGGAACTAGTTTCCATACTTTGCTTCTCTCAAATTGATTTAATTCTTCTTGCATTGCTAGGAACCAATTATTGTCATCTAAAGCTTCATTGACATTCCTAGGCTCTATTTGAGATATAAAGGCTATATATTGACACATATTCCTTAGAGATGATCTAGTTCTAACTCCAAGAGTTGGATCTTCTACTATTTCACAATCTTTTACATATCCTAACTCTCTTGGTGCTCTAGACTCTCTCTCTAATATCTCTATCTCTTCTTCATCTTCTTTATTCAAGTCAAGTTTTTCTAATAAATCATCTTCTAAGTTTGGGATTTCCTCCAAGTTTTCATCAAATATTCCAACATCCTCATCATTGATTGAATCTTTAGATACATCATTTGACTCATCAAATATAACATGAACAGATTCTTCAACCATCAATGTTCTTTTGTTATATACTCTATAAGCCTTTGAATTCAATGAGTACCCTAGAAAGATTCCCTCATCACTCTTGGCATCAAATTTTCTTAAATTATCTTTACCATTATTTAAGACAAAACATTTGCAACCAAAAGGATAAAGTAGCTAATGTTAGGCTTCTTACCTTTGTAAAGCTCATAAGGAGTTTTCTTTAGAATGGGTCTAATCATAGCTCTATTAATTATATAGCAAGATGTGTTTATAGCTTCAGCCCAAAAATACTTTGGTTAATTATTCTCACACAACATGGTTCTAGCCATTTCTTCCAATGTTCTATTTCTTCTCTCAACTACACCATTTTGTTGTGGTGTCCTAGGGGCTGAAAAATTATGGCTAATTCCTTGATCATTGCAATACTCATCAAATTCTATATTTTCAAATTCCTTGCCATGATCACTTCTAGTACTAGTTATTGTGTATCCCTTTTCATTTTGAGTCACTTTTATATAGGCTATGAATTTTTCTAAGGCTTCATTTTTTACTCTAAAAAAGAACACCCAAGTGAACCTAGTGTAATCATCAACTATTACAAATCCATAGTGTTTCCCACCAAGGCTTGTTGTTCTAGTTGATCCAAATAAATCTAGGTGAAGTAATTGAAGAGGCCTAGAGGTGGATACACTATTCTTTGGCTTAAATGTTGTCCTTTTATGTTTTCCTTTAACACATGCTTCACATATTTTTTCATAATCAAAGGACATTTTAGGCAATCCTATAACTAGATCCTTTCTAGCTAATTTAGAAAGTACATGTATGCTAGCATGGCCTAGTCTTCTATGCCATAACCAAGATTCCTTTTTATTATCTACCATTAGGCATATGTTTTCATTCTTAAGTTCATTAAGATAGACAATGTATATATTACCTTGTCTATGTCCTAAGAAAAAAACTCTATTTATCTTAGGATCTATAACATGACATTTCATACAATCAAAAGTTACTTTGTAACCTTTGTCACAAAGTTGACTTATGCTTAGTAAGTTATGCTTTAGACCCCTAACAAGCAATACTTTTTCTAATGAAAAATAGTCATTACCTATTGAGACACATCCTTCAACTTGGCCTTTGGAGTTGTCCCCAAATGTGACTTCTCCACCAACCTTTGATTTAAAAGAGTTGAAGTGGCTTCTATCTCTCGTCATGTGCCTTGAGCATCCACTATCCAAGTACCATGCTTCCTTTGTTTTAGCTTTGTGGTCATGCTCAATCACCTACAAAAAGATTCAAACTCAAGTCTTAGGTACCCAAATTCTCTTGGGTCCTTTGAGGTTAGTGAATGCAATTCTTGATCCCTTTGGGATCCATTTTGCTAATGCATTAACATCCTTTGAGTGAATTACTTCTTTTGGAATCCATATCCTTTTTACTATTTTTCCTTTAAGAGAGCTCATATTTATATTGCAATTATGTGATACATGTCCCTTTCTATTACAATATGAACAAGAAGTTGAGAGTTTATTTATACTATTTCTAGCAACAAAGCTTTTAAGATGAGTCTCTCTACTTTTTGCATTATATCCTAACCCATTTTTGTCAAAGAATGCCCTTTGGGTCTCTAGCATGCTATCTAACTTTTGTTGACCCATGTGGAACCTATTAAAGGAATTATGTAGATTGCCATTTTTCTCTTTAAGGTCACAAATTTCAAGATTTGAAATTTCTAGTTTCTTTTCACATTCTAATTTGTCCCTTAGCATTAACTCATTTTCTTTTCTCAATTTGGATAATATCTTTTTATATTTCATACTCATGCATTCATACTCTAATGCTAGATCATCAAAGGCATCTTGCAATTCATCAAAAGAATATTCATTGAGGTTTGAAGTTACCTTTTCATCCTCAATAGCCATGAAGCACAAGTTGGCAATGTCCTCATTTGAGTCATCATCGGAGCAGTCACTGTCGCTCCATGTTGCCACCATTGCCTTCTTTTTGTGGAACCTATCATTGGACCTTTTAAGAAGAGGGCAGTTAAACTTAATGTGTCCTGGTTTTTTACATTCATAGCACACAATTGAATCTTTTCTACCTCCTTCTTCTTGATCTCTCTTATTGTTTCTCCTAAAACTACCACAAGCTCTCATTCTCATGAACTTGTTAAATCTTTTGGCAAACATTGTTATTTCAAGGTCCTCTTCACTACCACTCTCATTCTTAATCTCCTCTTGAGCAGTGGATTTTAGAGCAACTCCCACTTTCTTGGGTGGCTCTTTATTTCTTCTTAATTTCATCTCATAAGTGAGTAGTGATCATATTAATTCATCTAAAGACAATGTGTGAGGATCCTTAGATTCCTCAATTGCAGTCACTTTAGCTTCCCATGATTTAGGTAAGCTATTTAATATTTTCTTGACCATTTCAATATTAGAGTAATTTTTTCCTAAGGACTTTAATCCATTAATTACATCCGTGAATCTAGTGAACATATCACTAATTGATTCTCCTTCCTTTATCCTAAAAAGCTCATAGTCATGTGTGAGCATTCCTACATTGGTCTCCTTTACTTGGGTTGTACCCTCATGAGTTATTGCCAATTTGTCCCAAATTTATTTGGCATTGTCACATCCGGAGACCCTATTGTATTCATTTGGACCTAAGGCACAAAATAATGTGTGCATAGCCTTAGCATTTAGCTGAGCACATTTAATGTCATTTGAATCCCATTCATCTACTTCTTTAGGGATATCTCTTCCTTCTATTCTCTTTGTAGGGATTTGAGGTCCTTTAATTATAATCCTCCACACCTCATAATCATTTGCTTGAATGAATAACATCATTCTATTCTTCCAATAAGCATAATGTTCTCCATTAAACATAGGAGGTCTAACCGTAGAGTGCCCCTCTCCTACCAAACTAGTTGCTACATTGTTGTGAGCCATTTGATCGTTTCTAACTCTTAGGAAGTTATTCCTATGCGATTAAAGAGTCCTAGCTCTGATACCAATTGTTGGCTCTACCGAGAGCGGGGTGAATCGGTTTTCTAACGTTAATGATAAATTTTAAATTAATCCTAATTTAATCAGTAAATGATAATGAGCAATACAATGAAATTAAACAATTTAATGCAAGATAGGGAAGAGAGAAACAAACACAATCGTTTATAGAGGTTCTGCCAATCTCTTGCCTACGTCCTCTCTCCTTAACCTTCTTGTCAAGTGCTTTCTTTCTCTCCTTCAACAGAAGTTACAATGTTCCTTTTTCAGGTTAAGGAATAACCTCTCTACCCTTTGCAATACAAAGAAGTATTCACCCTTTTACAATGTTTTTCTTACTGAGGAACAATCCTCTTCTCTTTTGAGGTAAGGATGAATACAATGTCAAGCTTTAATGTAGGTAGGACAATTACAACTTTTGCACTTAAGCTTATACAACAAGCTCAATAAATGAGGAATGAAGACACAAGGAATGAAAGAATTAAACTCTTGAGAATGTAAGAAAAATGTGCAGCAATGGTCTCTATTCTCATTGTCTTCAATGCTTGGTTAAATACTGAAGGATTGGTAGTTGGAGCATTAAATGCTGTTTTTCCCGTTGAGATTTTTGCAGAACTAGCCGTTGGGTACCTCCAGTAGAATGCCAGATCGATCTGCCATCTTGACCAGATCGATCTCTTAATTATAAATCCTGCAAGATCAAAGCAAAATAACACAAGGAGATCGATCTCATATGTGAGCAGATCGATCTCATGATTTGAAAATATTAGAGGAGATCGATATGTCGAATAGGCAGATCGATCTTCCAATCTCTCTGTTTGAGTATAGATCGATCTCACAGATCGATCTTGTAAGACCCGAATTTAATTAAAATACGAAGTGAATGAGTATTCGTGAAAGGAAGTCGGGTTAAATTAATCCCGAACACGTGTAAGGGCAAAATGGTCAAAAGACCGAAAGTCGAAATAAATTCGAGAAGAAAAAAATTTAATTTAAAAACATGGATTTGAGAAATCTTGGTCAATAAAGGTGAAATAAATTTATTTCGGGTTAAATTGATCAAGATATTAATTTATTGGAATTAATCGGGATTAATCGAAATTTTTAGTTCGGAAAAATAATCTCGAAAATAATCAAAAAATATACCGTAAAGTCATTCGGGACAATATCCCGAAAATACAAAGAAATTATAACCGAAAAAGGATTAAAATATAATAAATAAATTAAATTAATTAATTTAAAATAAAATAATAATTTTAAGGGATATTTGGGTATTTTTAAGGTATTTGAATGATTAAAAAAAAAAAGAATCAGAAAATGGGTATCGGGGAGAGAGAAAGAGAAGCAGAGAAAAAAAAACGGAAGCCGCACAACCGAGGAAGCCCGAGGACGCACCGACGACCGACGACCCCCGACGAGGAGCCGACGAGGAAGAGGGGAGGCCGGCGAGCAAAATGGTACCGGAGACGTGCCGTGCAGTGGCCGGAGGAAGCCGATCGGAGGAGGGAAAGAATCGAGGAGAAACGGCCCTATTTTCGATGATCCACGGCGGCTGGGCATCAACGGAGGCCACCGATGAGTTCAGGAGGAGGAGCCAGTCATTTTGAGACCGATAGCAGCCGGCGAAATGGCCGGAATCCCCGGCGACGGCCAAGAGGAGAAATGGGTCCCGACGGCCGGAGGAGAACAGGCCGGACCGGCCATTTTCCGACGAGCTCGAGGTGAACCAAGCCCAGATTCGTGATGCGGACAACCTTACGGAGCTACTGGCGGTGGAAGCCGGCGGAGAACCGGCCGGCAAGGCGGTGAACCGACGGTGAACCGGTCGAACCGGAGTGAACCGGCGGTCTGAACCGGTCCGAACCGGACTAAAACGGTTCAGCCAAAAAGAGAGGAAAAAAGGAAGAAAAAGGGAAAAAGAAAAAGAGAAAAAATTGGAGAAAATTCCAGCGATGCAATCGAGCTTCGGGTAAGTCGATAAGCGGTCAAATTGACCGATTTAAATTTTGAAATATTTTATTTAATTATTATTGGACTGAAACCTTACCCGAAAAATTGTGGAATTGTGTAGCTCGACAATTGGCATCCAACGAGAGCTCGAGATAGCCTCGATTTGTGTACTAGCATGGAATCTCGGGTAAGTGACCCTTATTTACGACAGTTTACATCGTTATGCGTGATATGAATTTAAATTCCGCATAAATCGAATTAAATTATGGAAATTTAGATAAATTGTCGTAAATATTAAATTTAGCTATTCGAGAGCTAGAACGAGGCCCAATAAATTATTAGTGGGCCCAATGAGCCCAATAGGCCTCGATAAAGTGAAAATTAAGTGGAAAACGGGCTTAAGGCCGATTAAGGCCCATTAAGGTGCAATCGGGCCCAATAGGGGTAAACGGGCCCAATGATTTAAATTAAGCCAAGAAAATAGGAAATACAATTAAATTGTATGTTATCTGACCTGAGGAATATTGATACGCAGTTCCGGGCATTGGATTGAGAGCAGATCAGACTGCGCGACGTGACATCAGTGGAAAGGTCAGACTCGACAGGAAAATAAGGTAAGGGAATTCTACGGACTGCTAGAGGTAAACTTTACGCAATTTCAAGTTCATATGCAGTCTTTAAAAATTATCTGAAGGGTCTAGAGGTCAAATAATAATTTTAGTGCCCCGAATGGGCAAATTACCAAAATACCCTTGTTAAGGGTAAAATTTATAAATTTAGGAAAAATTGGGAGGAGCAAGAACAAGAGGTTTCTGCTCATTCTGGAGACATTTTAATGCATGCATGAGTAGGCTGGCTAACCTTGAAAGAAAGTGCACAGCATTGCATACTTTCAACGATGAAATTATCTTGAAATCCGTTTTGAGGAAACAGAGCCGCCTACATGTTTTTATTTACATGTGACGTGCTAGAGCTCAGCTCGCACGATGTTTGATTTGTGTGATGCATGCATTAGTGCTGGAGCGAGAGCTCGCACTAGAGTTTTACATGCATAGGTGCTAGAGTATAACTCGCACCAGATTTCACATGCTTGTTTCGTGACACGGTGCTAGAGTCTAACTCGCACCAGATTTTACATGATTTTCGTGACAGGGTGCTGGAGTTTAACTCGCACCAGATTTTATAAGATTTTCAGGTGATTTATATATAGAGTGCTAGAGCCTAGCTCGCACTAGTTTTACTGGATTTGTGGAGTAGAGCTGTCTGTCCTTGGAGTCAGCCAAAAGGCCCAACAGGCTCAAAAGACCTCTTAAGTAGGGTGAGAGTGAGGGATGAGGTTGGCGGCCTTGTGGGGATGTAAAGCGGGCTCTGCTAATTTTACTTGATTTGATGAGAGTGCTGAGCATCGTTCGCACTGATTTTATGAGAACATGTGATGAGCCGTGCTTGGAGTATCGGGTAGACTGTGTGTCACCAATTTAATAGGCTCGCACGTGCATTTTGAGACATGGCATGAGTATTGAGAAACAAAACCTCTCTGTGGGAAGCAGGCCATTTGGGCTGGAGTACCTAGAGTGATATGGGTCCATGGAGTACGATGTACCGTGCAAGTAGCATGGAGTACGATGTACCGTGGGGTATCTTCGGATACGGTATCTTTGTGATACGGGGTATCTTCGGATACGATATCTTTGTGATACGAGGTATCTTCGGATACGGCATCTCCGGATGCGTAGGATCGGATAAGACCGACGGGTTGGATTGACCCACCTCCCGGGCGATTCCCGATCAGGGTGAGACCTCGCACACTGGGATCCGTGAAGCTAGAGGGACTCACGAGGACACATATGGCTAGTCCTGGTTATTGCCGTTATACAGATATTGCCTCGTCTCGCATGTCGACGACTTCGATGATTTAAACTGGGTTTTTAATTAAATGTGCATGATGGTTATTTCCATGCTTTTTAAACCCATGTGTGATGTATACCGATTTTCATGGTTTTGTGTGGGTCAGGATCACCCGAAGGAGGGGTCGAGTCCTGACTTTATTGTAAAAATTTTAATTGAGAAAGAAATGATTTGAAATAATTGCATGTTGAATTTTTCGTGCAAACTTGATTTACATAACATCATAACTCATATCATCTGTTTTAAAATGTGTGGAGAAAGGGTGGTTTATGCATGGCACCACGTTCATGTAGGTAGTATGGTTACCTTCTTGTTCGTAGGATTGCCTTACTGAGCTTGATGTGCTCACCCCTTTCATTTTCTCCCACAGATAATCTCCAGTTGAAGTTGAGGCGACTCAGTACTGCATTCTGGATATCCGCTGCTGCCCATCAACATAAGGTATATACACTTGTACATATTGTATCTACATAAGCATAGCACAGTAACATGTTTGTAAGTGTCTCTAGGGGATGTATAAATATTGTAGACATTTTATAAATGACTGGAGAAGAAATAAGTTACATGGTAAATGTATGGTGGGACTGGCATTGACGCACAGCCCAATTTGTTAGTGGAGTGTGGTCACGATCAGAGGAAAGGTAAGTATGAAATAGAAATAACAAAACGCGAAAAAATTAACTCTGATTTTTGGGTAGTTCGGGTCGTGACATATAAAGGTGGTATCAGAGCGCAATTGGTCTGATGTGTGTCAGTGTCAGTAATTAGGAAATCACATCCCCGTGTTACTGTGCTTGGTTAGATACAATAGTGTATATCGAGATGGGTTTTGACTAAGAAATAGTTGAGAATGCAGGAATGCCTAATATGAGTCGCGTTATATGAGATAGTGCACGAGGCAGAGGTCGTAGAGGTAGACCTGAGTCTGCTAAGTCGTGCTGAGTTAACCTATGAAAACCAGGATGAAATTGAAATGGAGGCTAATGTTGAGCATGCCCCACTGAGTCCGACAGAGAGATCGGACGGTATTGAGACACGCTTCACGAGGTTGGAGCGAAGTGTGGAGATTATTTTGAGGAGCTAATTTCTCAGATTATGAATAAGATAAGAGGGCGCAGCGGATGCATTGGTGGAATTTCGCTCGACCCATCTTAAGAGCTGATATGGGAAATATCTTGGATACATTTCGGTGACAGGATATCCCGGACATGATTTAAAGGAAATTTCGGATTAAAAGTCCTTACTCTGACCCAGAGGATATGATTTATTGATGAGTATGATTTATGAGTATGAAACTCAGTTATATTCTTGGATAGATATTACCTCGACACTATGAACAAGTGACAGTCGAGACGTCTAAAAGTTTATGAAATGGCTCAACTTTTGAATTAGAGACTGATTGGCCCGTAAGATATTACCTATACCGAGGCAGTGCGCAGATTTACAGTTGGGTAAATAAGAACATGAATTGCACGCCTTTGAGATTGGGAAAGGTAGTGAGGGCTGAAATAGAGACAGAAAAGAGAATCGAGAAATGATAAAGATGTTAAAATGAAAAATGGTAATTGGTAAAAGATCTGATTTGACGAGTTATGGGCTAAGATAATTGGTAAGGCCCTAGTGCAACCAATTTTGGCACTCTTGGGGGCATTGTGATTGGAGGACCTCGACCTACTACGAAGCAGAGTAGCAGTGTGATCACTGTAAGCAGTGTGAGATGTGTGGTGGATACCACGGAAGGAGGTTCTATACCTACACTGTATTGATGAAAATGGCCGTTAAGTGTGGTAAGACGGACCATTGATTTTGATTGCACAAAGTTGGGCGAGATCGCCCCACAGAAAAGTAAAGAGATAGAGAAAACTTCGTTAGTATAGCTGCAACGAAAAGGGAGGCATAGCCGAAAAGAAAAAAGGAAGTAGGCTGTTGGACGAAGGCGAGAGGATGTCTTGGACCAGGACACTATTGATGTTTCATGGATGTGGTGTAAGATACCACACTTGTTATGAATAATGAAGTACATATGTTCATTGATCCTGGTGCCACACATTTATTCATACCGCCTTCATTCGCATATAAGTGAGTAAAAGGCATGAATGCCTACATTATTGGGCACAATACTGATAAATGAGTACCCCAATAGAGGAGGATTAATTAACGAAATATGGATATAGAGATTTTAAGTTGAAAACAGAGGTGAAAACATCACTGAAAAGTATACGGTAAGTGTTGACAAGTGATAAAAAGGGGTGCAACAGTTGAAATTAAAGGAGTAAAGGATTGTACTCACGGAATGAATAATGAAAGAGTTTTGTCATGATTGATATACGAAAGGAGATCATCTTTAAGATAAGATAGATCCTAAATACAAGATGTATTGGAGTAAGAGGCGTATGAAAGGTGAGAACATCCTTACGATATGAAGTCATTAGGATTAAAGCAATAAGTAGCGAATATAAATTGTAACCACATGGACTGATTTGTAAAGTATATGTGGTTAAGTCTGAAGGTTAATAAAGGTATTTCAAAATACCTCCCCGCCTGAAGACTTGACAGCGTCTAAAAGTATATATATATATATATATAACCTATAACGTGAAATCGATCGTCGTAATAAATACCTTTAGCATTAGGATGCCTTTACTAAGACGATAAGAATTATAAAATTCGACAAATCATTAAGGTTAACATAGTAAAATTTAATAAGAGCCGTTAAGATAAGAAAAGGAAATGACGCAGGTTAGTACCTGAAAACGTAAGCGATTTTGAAGGATCTTATACGCTTATGCGTAAATAAGTCAAGGGTGGGATCGATTTGTAATCATCATTATCGATGATATGTTGGGTGTAGTTAAAGTCTAGGGCGGATTATAAGCAATAATTGAAAAATGGCTTTTACAAATGGGTTGTTGCGAGTTCTCAATATGGTCTACTTGGTTGACCACGTTTAACTAAGAAAACGTGATCTTTAAATGAGATGATAAATAAGATGATAGATGTGACATGAATTTCGGTGTAGTGAAGTATGAATTGACCACCGTGATTATTTTCACCATACCCAACAGCTCAAGAGGTTCTCAGTGAGTATGGATACCTCAAAATTATGAAGGAGCTGTGTATTGATGTATAATGGGAAGATAGTCAATTATGGAGTCAGACAACTCCTTGATCATGAAATAAACTACCTGACCCATGATTTAAAGTTGGCAACAGTATTTGTACCGAGGATATGGTACTATTATGTACATGGTGAGAAATTTTGGATTTGCACTAGTCATAAAGTCCCGAGTATCTGTTTTCATAGAAAGAGGCGAATATGAGAATACATAGTGGGTTAGAGCTTCTGAGAGATGTTGATTTGTGAAAATTTTTACCACCCAGGAAAGGCTAATGTGATGACTGATGCCTTGAGCAGAAAGAGCCTCGGGATGGTATTACATATGATGGTCAGGGACCGTGAGCTGCTAGAGCAGTTATGAGCCTCAGTATTGATGTGATCCCTTCTGATGATGACAGTGATTGTGTGATAGCTAGCCTGATGATTAGAACCGGATGAGAGTGCCCGGATTTGCCAGGCTTAGCGTGATGATCGGCATGATGTCGATAGTTGGGGTCAGATTCAGAAGGGTACAGTGATAGAGTTCACAGAGTGTGATGATGAGTTACTGAGGATTCCGAGACAGTATGAGTGCTCCCCAGGACCACAGTTGATGAGATAGTAATATTGTCAGAAGCTCACTCTTCGGGATATATAGTGCATATGGAAAGTAAAGAATATATATCGAAATCTCGAAAAGGGTATTGGTGGTCAGATGTGAAAAGAGATATGGTAGAGATTGTGGAAAAGTGCCTAGTATGTCAGCAGGATAAGGTAGAGTATTAAAAGTCTGCAGAGTTATTGCAGCCTCTACCTATATCGACACGGCACGAAAAATGGGAGTAAGTCTCCATGAATTTTATGATGGGTTACAGAGAACCCAGGTGAATCACGAGACTATTTAGATGATAGTCGATAGAGTGACTAAGTCTACCCACCTTTTAGATTGAACTCCCCAGATACTCAGAGTGTGTATGAGGATTTATGTGTAAGGAAGATCGTGGAACATTAAGTAGCATTCCAGTGAGCATGGTATCATATAGGGATTCCCGCTTCACTTCTCACCTTTGGGAATATTTTTCAGGAAGCTATGGGAACCCGACTGAGTATTAGCACAGCTTTTCATCCTCAGACAGATGGTCAGTCAGAGAGGACTGTACAGGTTTTGGAGGATCCGATGAAAGCGTGTGCCCTTGATTTTTATGCTCTTGGGATGATCAGTTATTACAAATTGAATTCGCCTATAGTGACAATTGGCAGTTGAGTATCGGGATAACAAGATATGAGGCAGTGTATGGCTGTAGGGGTTGTTCCCCAAATTGGATAAGAAAAAGTGGGTGACAGATAGAATTATTTTCGACGTTGGATAATAAGTCTCTGAGGATGTTTAGTTAAGGATGAGAGATTAAGAACACCTCAGAGCAGATAGACAAGTATTGGAATTCACCCTTGGTGAATTAGTAGGGTTGAAATGTTTCTTGTCCTAAGAGAATAAGGACATAGCGAGCTTTTGGAAGAAGGTAAATCGAGTTGCGCTGGATGAAATATTTTGAGAGATTGGACAAGTGGGAGATAAGACCTGTAGGTTGGTGTTATCACCTGAATTAACAGGCACCCACAATGTGTCTCAGCTTTTGATACTTCGGAAATACTATCCAGATCCAACATAGGTAATAGAATATGAACTCCAAAAGTTCAGTTTAATGAAAATATAAGTATATTGATAAGTTAATTCGGGCATTAAACAGGAAAAAGAAAGTATTGAGGTTTAAGATAATCTCCCTAATTAAAGTCCTTTGGTAGGAATACACTCCGGAGAAGGTCACATAAGAATTTAAGAGTATGATACGATCGATGTACCCGGAGTTGTATATGGACTCATATGACTTGGTTCTAATTTGGAGGACCAAATTCCTTAAGTGGGGGAGAGTTGTAAGACCCGAATTTAATTAAAATACGAAGTGAATGAGTATTCGTGAAAGGAAGTCGGGTTAAATTAATCCCGAACACGTGTAAGGGCAAAATGGTCAAAAGACCGAAAGTCGAAATAAATTCGAGAAGAAAAAAATTTAATTTAAAAACATGGATTTGAGAAATCTTGGTCAATAAAGGTGAAATAAATTTATTTCGGGTTAAATTGATCAAGATATTAATTTATTGAAATTAATCGGGATTAATCGAAATTTTTAGTTCGGAAAAATAATCCCGAAAATAATCGAAAAATATACCGTAAAGTCATTCGGGACAATATCCTGAAAATACGAAGAAATTATACCCGAAAAAGGATTAAAATATAATAAATAAATAAAATAAAATTAAATTAATTAATTTGAAATAAAATAATAATTTTAAGGGATATTTGGGTATTTTTAAGGTATTTGAATGATTAAAATAAAAAAAAAAAGAATCAGAAAATGGGTATCGGGGAGAGAGAAAGAGAAGCAGAGAAAAAAAAAACGGAAGCCGCGACAACCGAGGAAGCCCGAGGACGCACCGGCGACCGACGACCCCCGACGAGGAGCCGACGAGGAAGAGGGGAGGCCGGCGAGCAAGATGGTACCGGAGAAGCGCCGTGCAATGGCCGGAGGAAGCCGATCGGAGGAGGGAAAGAACCGAGGAGAAACGGCCCGATTTTCGACGATACACGGCGGCTGGGCATCAACGGAGGCCACCGATGAGTTCAGGAGGAGGAGCCGGTCATTTTGAGACCGGTAGCAGCCGACGAAACGGTCGGAATCGCCGGCGACGGCCAAGAGGAGAAATGGGTCCCGACGGCCGGAGGAGAACAGGCCGGACCGGCCATTTTCCGACGAGCTCGAGGCGAACCAAGCCCAGATTCGTGATGCGGACAACCTTGCGGAGCCACTGGCGGTGGAAGCCGGCGGAGAACCGGCCGGCAAGGCGGTGAACCGACTGTGAACCGGTCGAATCGGAGTGAACCGGCAGTCTGAACCGGTCCGAACCGGACTGAACCGGTTCAGCCAAAAAGAGAGGAAAAAAGGAAGAAAAAGGGAAAAAGAAAAAGAGAAAAAATTGGGGAAAATTTCAGCGATGCAATCGAGCTTCGAGTAAGTCGATAAGCGGTCAAATTGACCGATTTAAATTTTGGAATATTTTATTTAATTATTATTGGACTGAAACCTTACCCGAAAAATTGTGGAATTGTGTAGTTCGACAATTGGCATCCAACGAGAGCTCGAGATAGCCTCGATTTGCGTACTAGCATGGAATCTCGGGTAAGTGACCCTTATTTACGACAGTTTACATCGTTATGCGTGATATAAATTTAAATTCCGCATAAATTGAATTAAATTATGAAAATTTAGATAAATTGTCGTAAATATTAAATTTAGCTATTCGAGAGCTAGAACGAGGGCCAATAAATTATTAGTGTGCCCAATGAGCCCAATAGGCCTCGATAAAGTGAAAATTAAGTGGAAAACGGGCTTAAGGCCGATTAAGGCCCATTAAGGTGCAATCGGGCCCAATAGGGGTAAACGGGCCCAATGATTTAAATTAAGCCCAGAAAATAGGAAATACAATTAAATTGTATGTTATCTGACCTGAGGAATATTGATACGCAGTTTCGAGCATTGGATTGAGAGCAGATCGGACTGCGCGACGTGACATCAGTGGAAAGGTCAGACTCGACAGAAAAATAAGGTAAGGGAATTCTACGGACTGCTAGAGGTAAACTTTACACAATTTCAAATTCATATGCAGTCTTTAAAAATTATCTGAAGGGTCTAGAGGTCAAATAATAATTTTAGTGCCCCGAATGGGCAAATTACCAAAATACCCTTGTTAAGGGTAAAATTTACAAATTTAGGAAAAATTGGGAGGAGCAAGAACAAGAGGTTTCTGCTCGTTCTGGAGACATTTTAATGCATGCATGAGTAGGCTGTCTAACCTTGAAAGAAAGTGCACAGCATTGCATACTTTCAACGATGAAATTATCTTGAAAACTGTTTTGAGGAAACAGAGCCGCCTACGTGTTTTTATTTACATGTGACGTGCTAGAGCTCAGCTCGCACGATGTTTGATTTGTGTGATGCATGCATTAGTGCTGGAGCGAGAGCTCGCACTAGAGTTTTACATGCATAGGTGCTAGAGTATAACTCGCACCAGATTTCACATGCTTGTTTCGTGACACGGTGCTAGAGTCTAACTCGCACCAGATTTTACATGATTTTCATGACAGGTGCTAGAGTTTAACTCGCACCAAATTTTATAAGATTTTCAGGTGATTTATATATAGAGTGATAGAGCCTAGCTCGCACTAGTTTTACTGGATTTGTGGAGTAGCGCTGTCTGCCCTTGGAGTCAGCCAAAAGGCCCAACAGGCTCAAAAGACCTCTTAAGTAGGGTGAGAGTGAGGGATGAGGTTGGCGGCCTTGTGGGGATGTAAAGCAGGCTCTGCTGATTTTACTTGATTTGATGAGAGTGCTGAGCATCGCTCGCACTGATTTTTTGAGAACATGCGATGAGCCGTGCTTGGAGCATCGGGTAGACTGTGTGTCACCGATTTAATAGGCTCGCACGTGCGTTTTGAGACATGGCATGAGTATTGAGAAACAAAACCTCTCTGTGGGAAGCAGGCCATTTGGGCTGGAGTACCTAGAGTGATATGGGTCCATGGAGTACGATGTACCGTGCAAGTAGCATGGAGTACGATGTACCGTGGGGTATCTTCGGATACGGTATCTTTGTGATACGGGGTATCTTCGGATACGGCATCTCCGGATGCGTAGGATCGGATAAGACCGACGGGTTGGATTGACCCACCTTCCGGGCGGTTCCCGATCAGGGTGAGACCTCGCACACTGGGATCCGTGAAGCTAGAGGGACTCACGAGGACACATATGGCCAGTCCTGGTTATTTTCGTTATACAGATATTGCCTCGTCTCGCATGTCGACGACTTCGATGATTTAAACTGGGTTTTTAATTAAATGTGCATGATGGTTATTTCCATGCTTTTTAAACCCATGTGTGATGTATACCGATTTTCATGGTTTTGTGTGGGTCAGGATCACCCGAAGGAGGGGTCGAGTCCTGACTTTATTGTGAAAATTTTAATTGAGAAAGAAATGATTTGAAATAATTGCATGTTGAATTTTCCGTGCAAACTTGATTTACATAACATCATAACTCATATCATCTGTTTTAAAATGTGTGGAGAAAGGGTGGTTTATGCATGGCACCACGTTCATGTAGGTAGTATGGTTACCTACTTGTTCGTAGGATTGCCTTACTGAGCTTGATGTGCTCACCCCTTTCATTTTCTCCCACAGATAATCTCCAGTTGAAGTTGAGGCGACTCAGTACTGCATTCTGGATATCCGCTGCTGCCCATCAACATAAGGTATATACACTTGTACATATTGTATCTACATAAGCATAGCACAGTAACATGTTTGTAAGTATCTCTAGGGGATGTATAAATATTGTAGACATTTTATAAATGACTGGAGAAGAAATAAGTTACATGGTAAATGTATGGTGGGACTGGCATTGACGCACAGCCCAATTTGTTAGTGGAGTGTGGTCACGATCAGAGGAAAGGTAAGTATGAAATAGAAATAACAAAACGCGAAAAAATTAACTCTGATTTTTGGGTAGTTCGGGTCGTGACAGATCTACTGTCTTTACTTTAGGGGAGATCGATCTCTCAATAACCCAGATCGATCCCCTTAGCTCTCTGACTTTGAGAAGATCGATCTCTTCCTTACCAGATCGATCTCATAAGCTCTCTGTTTGAGTGTGGATCGATCTTACAGATCGATCTACTGTCTTTGCTTTGAGGGAGATCGATCTCTTTCTAGATCAGATCGATCTCCTCAACTCCAGTATTAGGCAGATCGATCTCATAACCCTTATAGATCGATCTCACTCTTCCTCAATACCTTTGTATAGGTTCAAAGCTTGGCAAATCGATCTCGTGTCTTCCTGAGATCGATCTCTCATCCAAGAAAATCCCAGGAGATCGATCTCTCATAACCCAGATCGATCTCTCATCAACAGAACTTTAAGTTCTGGTACTGATAACCTCTAATCATGTTTTTATATCATCTTTACATTATTGAATTTACTTGTTTTGTCATTTCAAAATACATTAACTCAACAAATTCAACCTCTTACTATTTCATTAATCTGACCAAATGAAGTTCTTCATCATATCAAGCCACAATAACCATTGCATGTCATAATTACCACATACTTCTTTCAAAAATTTAGCATAAACCTAAATTGTCAAAAACCTCAATATACCATTCAAGCTTTAAAATCAACATTCTTCATCATATCAAGCCACAATAACCATTGCATGTCATAATTACCACATACTTCTTTCAAAAATTTAGCATAACCCTAAAATGTCAAAAACCTCAATATACCATTCAAGCTTTAAAATCAACATACCAAATCTTCACATAATACCGCAAAAGGTATAGTAAGTATATGTTATACCTTATAGCATTAAAATGTGCCAAAGTCTGCTTCCTCTAAGGTTGGTTGAACACTTTCCCTAAGTATTAAATTCAAATTTTTTGTCAATAATCCAAAATACCACAACATCACACACCACATTTACCCCTTGAAGTATTAAAATCACAATTACTTACCTATATTTTCCTCTTGGCCGAACGCTTCGTCCTAGCTTTTTCCTCTCATCTTCTTTTACTTGGTTGTTTAGGGTTTGTAGTATAAAAATGAATTAGATAGTAAAATTAGGAGTTCGTGGCCGACCATGGTGGGTAGTATCGCCCCATGGCCGCCACTTGTTAGGTTGTGAGTGGCCATAATGGGAAATGGGAAATTACAAAAAAGATGCAAATTTTTAATTACAAAGTAGGATTTTTCTTAATATTTCATGTCTTATTCGATTTAGCCCTTAATTCCTTTCAATTTAGCTCATATCCTACTAGTTCACTTAATTAGGTTAACAAATCTCCAATTACACATTAAATAAGAATCTTAACTTCGCTGTTAGGAGAGCTTTACCTGAATCCGCTACCGATCGAACAGGATTAGTTTCATGCCGTAAAATAAATGAGGATACATGTGGTTTCAAAAAAAAAAAAATCAACTTGATAAATAACTCAAATTTTCTATTTGATCCATTTGAACTCCAATAATTACAATTAGATTGATTAATTCGAGCTTTAGGGATTTTCGAGTCTCACAAAACCTGTCCAATTGTTCAGCCTCCCACAGTATCCACACGAGTAGTTATGGACCTTCAGTAAAGGTTGAATTGTGTTATCATTGTCACTATACTAGTAAATCGAGTTTCGCAAACTCACTACCAAAATCCTCTAGGTATATTCAAGCTCTCAACGATGTAAGAAACTCTTTTCCTAACCCAGCTTCAAAAAAATCACAATAAAGGATTATTGAAATTGGAAAATGTAAGGATTACTTGGAGTTGTCGATTTCTTTAGGATAAACTTAGGGTTGGTGGTCAGTCATAAAAATGTTAAAATAGGTTAGGTCAAATGTGTTTTATTAATTGATACATATATCCTTAAACTTATTGTAACTTATAATTGGGTCCACCTTTTCATTAAAAAATTAAAATTAAGAGGCAAGGTCCAAACTTAATTAATATATGAGACCGTTACTTGATTAAACATTTTAATTAAGCCTAGTGTTTCCTAATTAATTATAATTTGGTCTAATAACTTAATTAAAACACTTTTAATTAAGTCTTCTTAATTAAATAAATTTAATTAAGATCAATTATAACTCTGTAAAATAAGTTCCATGGAAAATTTCGAATTTTCCAAACAAACTCAATTCAATGGCTACTTTTATGTGTTTGACCCATTATATTTCAAACATATTGGCAATGAATTGAATCACTATTCAATTCATAGATAAATATAGTTATTTACCAATACATCATGACTACCTAAATGTTGAAAAAGTCAAAGTAGTTGACTTTACCTATTCAGTGTACAGTATGTCAATATAATTTAGTTCTTTCATCATAATATCTTAGAAATATATAATTCATGGTGCAATGTCTACTTTATACGTATTTTCATTTTTATCCTTGTGGTATCAATATTGACTCGATTCCACAAATCACCTTGGCCAAGGACTTAAGAGTTAATTGAAGCGAAGATGACCAAGATATTATCCCTTAAGTCACTTTGGGTGGTTAATCCTTATCATGACTACTCATCCACCTTCATGTGCTTCAAGGAACACCCAAAATCACATTTTTTTAGGCATTTGGCACCTAAATCCAAAAAGGTGAAATCAAAATGTGACAATTTACACATAAGATGAGGTGACATCTTAAATCAAAGGATTATTTATACTAGTGACATATGAGAGCATATTTCATAGATATTTGAGTGATACTACCAAATAGATCTCTCATAGTGGGTCATGTTCAATGAACTGGTTTTTTAATAAGCACCCATATGTTATTCTTAAATATCCCTATATTTCAACCTATGAGATCGATTGCTTACTTCGCAAGTAAGAAAGCTTAACATGTTCCAATGTTTGAGCACCGTTAATGCACTATCTCAACAGTACAATAACTAGGACCCAATTTGGAACAAAGCTTTTATGCTTAAGGATCCTTATAATTGTAACCCTTCACAATTCTTTTGCAAGGATATTATGTTCCATGGGCTCTATCTTTATAAGTTTAATAATTATAATTATTCAAATAACTTAAGGATAAAGAAATACCTTAATATTATTAAGTATCACAATAAATAATAATAGTTCAAACCTGAATTAACTAAATAGTCTCAGTTAAAGCCTAATCGGTTTGCTTGAAGGGCTTACGCTATCAATCTGCCACTAGCATTAAAGCTAATTGCCGATGTATCAATACCATAACCATCTAGATGGCGATCACGTATCTACTGGGTCAGAAGTTTAGTCAAAGTATCTTTTAGATTCTCCTCAGTGAGTATTCTTTCTATACGAAACTCACTTATCACAATAATCTCTTTGATCAGGTGATATTGTCGTTGTACATGCTTGGATCTTTAATGAGATCTCAGTTCCTTATCTTGAGTTATGGCTTCACTATTTCCATAATGCAATGTAATTGGACCAACAATTGGAACACATTAAGTTCTGTAACGAACTTCTTGATCCAAACTACTTCATTCGCAACCTTACACTCCAGGATGTTCTCAGCTTTGGTTATAGAATTTGTAGTCGTTTCTTGTTTTGAACTCTTCCAACTGATTGCATCGCTATTCAAACTAAATACAAAACCTCGTTGCAATATGAAATTATCTTTGTCAGACTGAAAACTAGCCTAAGTGTAACCTTTTACACTTAGCTTAGCCTATCATAAACCAGATACATATCATTAGTTCTTTTAAAATACTTAAGGATATTTTACATTACAATCTAGTGATCCTCACTAGGATTGCTTTGGTATCGACTCGAGACACTTAAAGCATATGATGCATTTAATTTTATGCTTATATGATGTACATGATAAATCTTGTGGTCGAAGTACAAGGAATATCATCCACCCTCTTCCTCTCTTCTTATGTTTTAAGACATATAGCCTTGGAGAAAGGCACACCACGTACTATAGGTAAGTTTCTTATCTTGGATTTAACTTGTCATGGCCCGAATCTCATGGATTCTGAGCTAAATCGCAGAAACTTGGACTAAATTTTTCATTTCCTTACTTATGTTTGTCAACAAACAGTGTGGTGCCTAACCGCTTGTGTTCATCTTATTCAACCAACTCTATTAATAATTTCCTTTAACCCTAGTCCCATCCAAATGTGTGTGATGTGAATTCAAAATAACTTCCAACATACATTCATACCATACTTTATGTTAATCTCAACTAATATCATTCATTAACTAGTTACAAAAGAATATGATCATCATCAATTAGTATAATACATCACACATTAGGTATAAGCTATAATCGATATTTAATGTAGCCTAAAGATTACATTTGATACCTATTGTAGCCTATCAATACATCCCAAAAATAATTACATAAACTGTGCATTCACTGTTTGAAATACAAACTAGGATATGTAACTTGTTTATATACCTTCAAAAATAACTTAAGCAGGTGATGGAAAAGCGCTTTCAAGCCCACTTAAAAGAACATACTCTCGGTGTCTAGCGAAGATAATCTGTGGAGGGAGAGTAAGGGGGTGAGTTTACACATAGTAAGAGTACATGCAAAGGGGAAGGTAAAAACAAAGTGCATACTTAGTTCAAAACTTATCAAAGCAAATATACTTATTTCAAATCATATCAAATGGATCTTACAAAAACTTAAGAATGCAATTAGATCATAGCAAACATGTTTTATGCTTGTAAAGCTTACTTACCAATCATAACTTATGAAACGTATATCCATATAATTTCAAATATAGTTTAAAGATTAGGCGGTTTATCCTAAGAGTATACATAGAGTTAGAAAAAGTTGGCTTGAGCTCGAAAACCTGCCTGAGCCCGCATGAGACTGAACCCGGGACCATCCCAAATTGACCAAAAAAGTCAAAGACCCATTCCCTAAAAAAACCCGACTCTAAAAGATTCAAACTCGAAAAAATTGAACCCAAAAAGATCGAACTCGAAAAACTCGAGCCCGATATGATCCGGAACTTATAAAAACTCGAATTTATAACTCGAAAAAACTTGAATTACAATTATATGATTATTTTATCAAAAAGAAAGAAATAAATAATGATATACATTTTCTAATTAAATTTTATAAAGTTTTAAAAATAATCATTATTTACTACACAATTATATTAATAATGTATTATCGACAAAATAAGTATTGAGTATTTAAATTCAATTACTAAATAAAATTACTTTAAAATATGATATATACATATAAATATAAAATATTTTTTAATATCATATCTATTGTATTTACAATAATAAATAATAAATATATTATTAAATATAACATTTGATTTTATTATAAAAACAATTATTATAGTATTTTATTATTTATTTCATATTAAAATTTTAATTTTAATACAATAGCAAATAATATATATATATATAAATAATTATATAATTGTAATATTTGTTTGAATTTGATATTTTCTTGAAAAAGTTAAGAACGTTATTAACAAAATTAAATCTAAATTATATTTTCTTAGAGTTTAAAATATATAAAACTATTAAATTACTTGAAAATAAAACATTAAATGCTATATTAAATGTTATTAACAAAATTAAATTTAAATTATATTTCATTATTTCCTTGAAAATAAGAAAATATTAAATGTTTTATTATAAATTCAAAACTACAATCTTAACTCCAAGTTCAAGTTTCTTAGTCCTATTATCATCAATTCATTTGTCTATGTCATCATATGATTTAAAAATGAAGTATATAAAATAAATAATTATTAAGTATATTAATAGTTAATACCTTAAATAAAGTGATCTATTCTATATTTATTTAAATTAATTTATGTCTACTTAAAATAATTTCTTATAAGTTGTAAACTTATAATATAATATGATTTAAAACAAATCATATGTTCTTTTTAATTTAAATTAATTTTATAATTTGGTATGATACAAGTCAAATATCAAGTTCAAGCCTCCTATCATTAATTCATTTTTCATCATTTAATTTAAAATCAAGTATATAAAATAAATCACTAATTGTATATCTTATTCTTATCATAATAATTTGTATGTTAATATTAAATTATTTTAATTTCTTATAATGTGATAATTGATGTAAAATAAAATAGAAAATCTTTTAGTGTAGTGTAAAGTATAAAATATAAACTCTTATCAATGATATAGTACTAGTGATATAAGATAATTAATTAATTATACAGTCTCTTAGAGTTCAAATAAGATTTATATTTTATATATTATAATAAAATATCATATATATTTATACATTATTATTATAGTATCATATATGTAAAGAATTGTCAATTGTATCTTAGCTTACAATATTTTTTTTCTTAATTTCAATACTTTATTTTCGTAATTTAAAAATTTTATTATCTTAACCATAATTAATTAATTTAATTTTAAATTTAATACTATTAAATATTTTTCTTGCAATATTTATTAAAGTATTAATTTGTTTTAAAATATAAATTAATTTTCTTAATATATTATATTAGTACAAATAATGGTACACTTGGTAAGACAATTGGTTACTTATTTTTTTGCCTAAGGTTCAATTCTCCATAAAAACATACATGGTTACCGTATTAATATTATGATTTATGTACAAACAAAAAACAAATTAGAAATAAAATCGAGTTAATTAGTTTACTAATTATTCATATTAAGATTTTTTTTTTTGTAAATGATAATTGGTATTTTTCTTTTAATAATATCTATATTTTGCAAATTGATGAATATAATTATATCTACTCCTTTATAGCAAATATTATAAGAAATTAAAAAAGTAAATAGTTTTTGTCAAATAATAAATATTAAAATGTAGAAATTTTGCATTTATATAAATCCTTATTAAATTTTAAAATTATATAAAAATAAAATTAATTATTACATTTAAAATTTTAAAAGAAATATTCATAACTTATAAAATTTCAAAATAATTTGAAGTCGGCTGACTCGAACTGGGACAAAAAATAAATAGAAACATAGTTCCAATAAAGGGAACCCACGGACCATATTCTTCTCCAATCTGAGTTTTGCTCACGTCTCGAATGAATTCGAGAACATATTCGAAGAAATTTTGACCGTCGGTTGGAATGGTTTGTGGATTCCGAACAGCGATAACGGCGAACCTAATAAGATAGCAATTACAACCCAAGAAGTAATAAGTACTTGGGCATGGACTTGGAAACCCCCTATTTGCCAATAGAAATGTTGGCCTACTTCCACACCAGCGATATCGTATAACCCGTTTAGTGCGTTGATGGAACATGATATACCATTCATATTGCCCTCTGACAGAAATAGAACTTTACTTAAAAAAAAAAGGAATTATTTTGATTCAATCTTCTCTTGCCTACTCAAATTCTATATTTTTGACACCGACTAAACTAATCACACAATATTCACAGTTTTTTTATCTCTTTTGTGCGATTCAGGATATAGTAACCGATTCCATAGATCTATGGAGTTCCAAAAAATAATTTATTTATCTTATTATTAATCAAGGATTTCGTATATAGCTAGAAATCTGAAAATAACCAAAACAAAAAAAAAAACCCAGCCCAAAATAAACGTGAACGAAAAAAGCTCGAACCTGAAATAAATCCGAACCGAAAAGCCTGAATCCGAAAATGCCTGAACACTAAAATATCTGAACCTAAAAAAGCCTGAACCCAAAAATACTCGAACCCGAAACGATCCGAACTCGAAAACAATTCGGCCCGAACACGCTTGTTTGCCACCTTTAAGTGTACATGCAACTTACTTGCATCGTAAAAGGGAGCCCTTGGAAGGGAAGGTTAACATATAGTCATGGTTAGGGGTTTTCTCAGTCCCAATAGAGCCATGAGTATTTGGAATGCTATTGATTTTTCTAGGTCTAGTAGCCTTATTTACTATAAGGCATTATGTTGGCCTAGTTATGTAGACACGCATCAATCACTTACTTATGGACGTTAAACGCCTCTTAAACACAAATTAATGGCCGCATTACAGTATCCTAAAATAGTAATCAAAACTTAATTAGCACGATTTTAGACTAATGCAAAATAATACATTTGCTTTTACATATAATAAATACTAACATGGGATGTGTAATCCCTTAGAATCATACTTGTTAAAGTTTAAACATAATGATCTCACACTAAAACATGCTAAATACATTTAACGAAAACCATTTAAAATGCAATCCTTTCTTAAAAATAGTCAAAACAAGTTTTATTATGCAATTTTTACAAAATAAAGCTCTTTAATGCATTTAGTGAGATCTTCTTACTTATTTCATAAATCCATAATCTTAGCAAAACATGTATATATTGACATTAAAACAAAACATGTCGATATACATGAATATGCAGCTTTCAGTACAAAACTAAAGAGGAGGATCAGTCTTGGAAAGCAAGAGGATCGATCCCAAGGGGTCAGAATGCTTACCTTTCAAAACGTAAGCATGAGGATTGATCATTTCAAGGAGGGAATCGGTCCCTCATAACTCGAATGCACATTTCTGAAAAATCTCAGGTGATCGGTCCCCTACCATGAGGGAACGATCCCTTGGTGCCAAATATGCATTTTTCACATAGTTTTCATACTCCATACTTTACAAAACTTTGAAAACATTTAAGTCATGCTTAAAACAAAATGTACCCATGTCTCTACATGTAATCCCTTACCTCCTAGCAATATAACACTTAAACTTGATCCTTTGGCACCAATCTTAGGTCATGCAATACATTTATATTCCTAACTCCCTTCAATGAGCCTCTTAGTTGCAATGCCAATCAAATGAGTCTTAACTATCATGCACTTACATAGACTTCAAAACAACCTAAACATCACTCAAACCGTATTGAATCAACTCAATTCTTCCTATTCTTAACTTAACAAACTTAATCTTAATGCTCTTATAGGCTTCCTTTTTATTCAAAGACCATAAAGTATCTTACATAACTTATACATTGATCTAAAACCATATTAGCCTTGTTAGGATCCTTAAATTTTCATTTCATCAACAAAGTTCCAATAACTTATCATCTTACTTATTTCTTATCATAAATCCTGCATACCTATCATACATGCATTCTAACACTAAAACCTCAGAGATGACCACCTTAAAGCATAAAATCATTCTTACCTTATCCTCCTTTCTTGCCAAAAACCTTAGGTTAAACCTCTAATGGTCTTGGTTGCAATATAACACATAAAACCTTAAGAACCTTTGGGTTAACATAAATAATCAAAGGCTTGAAGATTAAGACTTTCTCTCTCTAACTTACTATAAGAAATCCAATTTTCTCTCTAGCTTTTGGACCCTCAAATAGCCATATATAGGCTTCAAAGTGACTTATGTTAATGAAGAGGTCAAGGTGAGGGATGGGTTAAAGTTTTGGAGCCTATCTCTTCTTCTTCTTCTTCTTCTTCTTCTTCTTCTTCTTCTTCTTCTTCTTCTTCTTCTTCTTCTTCTTCTTCTACTCTTTCCCTTTTTTTCCTCTCTTATTTCTTTCTCTTTTCTATCTTAGGGCTAAAAAACGCAAGTTCTATAATGACCTAAGTTTTTACTCAATTTGGTTGGCCTACAAGTCAATATTAGATCATAATCAATAAATCAGTCTGATTAATTTTATTTCTAAGTGACAATTTAAACAAATGTGTTTACATTCCCCCAAGCACATCTCATCCACATTATTGTACTTACAAAAATTTTAGATACAAAAGAATTTCTTAAAACTGGGTATACCTTCGATGCAGAAATATACTCTGCAGAATCACAACTGTTACGAAATGCCCTATTAACAGAAGCGGTCCAAGTTACCGATGGGCTCTGTAGAGGAAAGTAAAGGGGTGAGCTCAACATGCTCAGTAAGAAAAACCTCATAGCAGGTAGATAAATAAACTACATAAGATATATATATATATATATATATATATATATATATATATATATATATATATATATACATATATGTGTGTGTGTGTGTGTGTACTTGCCAAAATCCTAGAGCTTTTTCACAGAGTACATAAATAGTTCGGCAAATTCACAGATACCAAAAACCGATTTCAGAAACCAGAACATATATCGGTAGTAAAATTAGCTACTGTGGTAAATACAAAAAATTTCAGAGCTTCCAGCAGCAAAATAAATAGATTTCCAGAATATCCTAATCCATTCAGACAGTTCAGAAAATATTTCAAATAAACACAAAGGCACAGCCAGTTCCGAAAAATCGAGGTCGAAAAATTCATGACAATTTCAGTATGAAAATGGAACTAAAATCAATATTGTTTTCTAAAACTTTAAACAGCTTTTAAAAGCGACGACGGTATGTCACTTTGGTCCCCAGGATTTAAGAGGTGGCCCCCACGGTCTTTTATACGTTAAAATATTCAGTTCCATACGAAATAAAATCACACAGTCAATTCAAAAGTTCAAATAGATGAGACAAGACAGACATGCTATATCAGATATCATAAATGACTATTGGACAATGTCGGTGACTCTGGGCAATCACGGGCTAGGTATGCCGGGATGTCAATCGTCGTGAGAGTGGTCAGCTACCCAAACAGCTAACAGATCAGAATGTCCGAAGATCAGAAACAAAATCAGAAACACGGTACATCGTACTCGTGAACCACAGAAACAGATACAGACTAAACAGAAATGCAACATGATCTCACCAACGCCTTTGTCTCAAAATCAGTGCAAGACGGACCGTACGACACACAGGCAGTACGCGCTCAAGCACATATCATTGGAATAACTTTATAAATAAATCATTTCCTTTAAATCGCTTATAAATCCAGTTCGTTTTATAAAACAATTCAGAAGAGGCTGACTAGCCTTTTTTTCTCGATTAAAAATGTTAATAAATAGGCTATGGTAAGTAAAACCAGGAAATTTTGATTTAAAATCAATAATTATAATTACTGAGATTTTTGTCTAAATAAACCAAGTAAATCTATATCAGTAGCTGGGCTAATTTTTCGGAGTTTAAAATTTTTCTTAAATTAGACCGATAAAATTAGGCTGATCAACCAGGCTAAAATCTCATATTTTCAGAGCTAGAAAATTCACCCTAGATTTTTATGTAATTTCGGTACTACAAAATTCAGCCTAAAATTTTATATCTACAAATATACGAAAATTACACATATTTATCTCTAACAGCAACGAGAATTTTTCTTATATTGGTGTTTGCCTGCAGTCCTTAGTGTCTTAGTGACGGGAGTCCGTGGGTCCGGTCTGTTCGGTTTACCTCTCCGTGTTTTTCAAGTTAGTATTTGTATGAATATTTTCGTACCGCCTATCCCTCGGTTTTACCCGTATTTCCATGCACTTATTGTGTCTTTAATATATTTTTATATAATTATACCCTCTTATATATATATATATATATATATATATATATATATATATATATATATATCTTCTTCTTCTTCTTCTTCTTCTTTTTAAAAAAATCCTTTTTCCTTTGAATTTTCGTGCCAATTCTTTCTTCTTTCACGGTTACTGTTCATCACTTATATATATATATATATATATAAATATATCTTCTTCTTCTTCTTCTTCTTCTTTTTAAAAAAAATCCTTTTTCCTTTGAATTTTCGTGCCAATTCTTTCTTCTTTCACGGTTACTGTTCATCACTTCCATTGCTTTCTTCTTCACCGAGAGGCAGTGTGCCTCACCACCGTCTTCTCATCGTTTCCGACCACCCCCTCACCATTCTTCTCTTCATGTTGCCATCCATGTTTTCTGTCATCTTCTATGCTTCCTCCCTTGCCACCGCCGTCCTAGTGCCACTTCTCGACTCCCCTGTTTCAGTGTCTCAAACACGATCTCCTGTTCATCACCATCGCCATCCTTCGGTTGTTGTCGTTCCCTACTCTCGGTTGGACCAAGTTTTCCAGCTTCTGAGTTCTATATCCCTTCCCTTCAGCCAATCGAGTTGTCTTTCTTTAAGCATCGACAGCAGCTCGTGATCACACCTTCGTTTCGTGTCCTGCTTTTTTATTTTTCTTCAGCCTTCACCTTTCACCACTCCTCTTACCCCTCTACTCTATTTCAACTTCTTCTCTTCTTTCTTTTATTTCATTTCCAGGCCACGTCACATCTCCTCTGCTGGTCACCCGAGAAGACTATTCCCAATCTCCTTCATTCTTCTCGATGTTGCTTCCTCCTCTTCCAGTCACGTTCTTGCCTCCCTACCGACAGCTGTTGCAGTTTTCTTCTCCATGGGGTCGCTTCTATTCTCGTTTCCTTTCTCTCGTTTCTGTTTTCTTTCCTTCTCCTGCTCATAGCTATCTCGGTCCAGCCATTTAATATGTTTAAGTGGATATCACCCCACTCACTTACCATTATAGCGACAGAGTTTGGGTGGGGATTTGTAAGTTCACGTGGACTTTTTGTCCACCATTCTTTTTATTTCTTCATGTTTTGCTCCCACACCTTCTTTTCTTATTTCAATTCTTAACCTATCGCTCAGATTATATAATGAATATATATATATATATATATATATATATATATATATATATATATGAGTACTTTGTCCCACTGAAAAGCGACAGTTTTCCAATTCCCAATATGTTTCGGTCTCTCATCCATTTTCTACTGTCTTCCTATCACCTCGGTCAGGTTTTATCTTTCCCATTCATTGCCAATGTTCAGACCTTAAGACATCAATTAAATATCCTACCATCCCCACTTCCTGCTGCCATCATCTCTTTACGTTTACCTCTCCCTTACAAGGTACCGTTTCTCCTTTTTTCTTGCTGTTGCAGTTTTATTGCAGTAGCTTGAGTCCTCAGGATTGGCTTCATTTGAAGCCAATCCATATGCCCTTCGGTTTTTTTCTTTGCTTCTTCTTGCCGAAAGCCATCGTCATCACTATCTTCTCATCTGATTTTCTACTGTAGGTTTATTGCAGCAAAGAGTCTTCTCAGGTCTCATGTTCCCGGCATCATTTCCTACCTTCCTTTCACCAAACATCCTACTTCTTGTTGTCTTCTACCAGCCCTACCAAATACCATCGCCATCATCAATTCTTCACTAAGCTTTCTTGGCCGAAAGGACTCCACTTTACACTATTCCAATCTCAGTCTTTCTTTGTTTGTTGTTGTTTGTCGCAAAACACTCATTAAGCTTCGAGATATTGTTATCACTTCATCATTTCCATTCACAGGTGTATATGTATATGTTTATATATATATATATATATATATATATATATATATATATATATATATATATATATATATATATATATATATATGGTTCAATAATAGCATGTCAATATCATCATTCAAGTTTCCTTTGGTTTTTAGCTCGATCCTTCATATTCCATGCTATCCCTCGGGCAACACTATCATAAATCAATAATTTTAGTAGTTCCTGGTTACTAAGAACATGGAGTCAATTCCTTGCTATTTAAATGCTAACTTGGACTAATAATCTCTATAACGTAATTGATTACAGTATAATATTGTATTATACATCACTTGGTCTCTTATGTCGTTTTTTGTATTCGTTGATACTACAAGAATTTTAAAATCTGAATTTAATCAAATACACCTAAGTTCCTCAAGTAACGAATTTCAAATTAAATTAAGTATCCTCCCATAAATTCCCATTTGTTTAAATTCGTTATCCATTGACAAATTCAAGCGCAAGAAAATTTGTGGGGTTTACATTCTCGCCACCTTAAGAAATTTGGTCCCCAAATTTAAAAGTACATCTATCCTCAAATAAATGTGGGTATTTCTCTCGCATTAGACTTTCCAATACCCACGTAGCCTCCTCTAAGGTGTGGTATTGCCACAGAACTTTGACAAGAGAAATTGTCTTAGACTAAAATGCCTCTTCCTTCTTGTCTAGGATTCGAATCGGTTTCTCCACATAGATCATATCCTCCTTCAACTCTAGCGATTCCTACTTTACCACATGCGTCGGATTTGACTGATACTTGCGAAGCATTAAAGCGTGGAAAACACTGTGAGTACTCGATAATTCTGGCGGTAACGCCAATTTATTAGCTTGTCTTCCACTCGATCTAAGATCTCAAAAGGTCCCATATAACGAAGACTTAACCTTCCTCTCTTCCCAAATCTTCTTATGCTATTGTGAGGAGAAACTTCCAGAACATCCAAATCTCCTACTGAAATTCTAAGGTCTTTCGTCTTTGGTTAGCATAATGCTTTTACTTGCTCTGAGCTATCCTCAACCTCTCATAAATTAATTAAATATTCTCATAAACTTACTTAACCTAATCAGAAACAATTTTCTTCCTTTCACTCACTGCTTCCATCTAATCGGTGAATGACATTTTTGACCATACTACACTTCATACGGTATCATCTCGATACTTGAGTGTTATCTGATATTATGCGTAACTTCGCTAATTGGCAATCTATCCTTCCAGAAGCCTTTAAAATCCTGGCACATGCTTTCAATTCCATATAGGCATGGGTAATAATATCATAGGCTTTTGGTGCTCTACCTTAACCTGCTGACCTATGAGACATTTAATCCCAATTTCAATTATTTCTCTTATCATACTTGATTGCCAATATACTTTCAGGAGATTTGATAACTCTTTCCCATTCTCCGGATTGCGGAGTATATCTCTATAAAGGAGTCTCTGAAAACATCAATTCCTTTACTATCGATCATTAGGTACACAATTCTACTTTTAAATCTTAATTAAATCATCAGTACCAATACTCAAACTAGTTGCAGCACCCATCTGGGTCTAACTAGCCACATCAATGCAATATTTATCATTACGTTAAGCCTGTTCGATCGATCAATCAAGTCGAGTGTTCAGATCTTAAGTTAGCTACCATGTAACGAATGACAGTGTCAGGGAAGGACCACATTCAAGTCGAAGTTCACCAATAATTCAATAACTCATGTCCCTGACCAATATACATAACGCCATCCCGAAATCATTTTTGCTCAAAGCACTAACCCGAGTCATTCCTTTTTTCTTGTATTAGACGGTCTTTGTGAAATTTAATATTTAAACCTTCTTGATCAGTAGGATTCTATAATTCTTCACCGCACAAGTAATGATATCTTGACTTCTAACGCATATATTACAACTGTCAGTTTCAATTTATAGGTCATGGGTACTTCTAGACGTTGTCAAGTCTCTCAGGTGGGGAGGTATTTTGAACTACCTTCATTAGCCATCAGACGTGACCACATGACTGGTTATGAATATAAGCGTTCAAGGTTCAATCCCAATTAAGAAGTAGGATACCAAAACTTATCGCAATTTCCCGTTTATCCTTTGGTCTAGTGGTAACTCTGACAAATCATCCAAATATGTGTCAAAAAATTCTATGTCTACAAGGGTGTCTCTTTACTCCGAACACACCATATCTTTATCAATCATATAAACAGTGTGACCTTCACTTATACTTTTAGTTATGTAATTCATACTTTCAGTTACAGTAACTTTACTTTATCACTCTCACTGCTTCCTTAGTACATCTCTTTTCTGTCACTCACTTTACCTTTTCATTTTCTTAATAACCTCGAAATATACATTTCATATTAGCACAGTTGCGCCTTGCGCACTGCTTCCTCAAAATAATATCCAATGGAGCTAATTTAACTCGATTGAGGATCTTAGTACCTCCTACGAGTTTCTTGGACTTCTTCCGTTTCACATCTCTACTTATCCAGATTATACTCCTTCCAAATCTATTTAATTTCATATTCATTCTCGAACTTGTTTCCTTATGTCTGATTCACTCATTTCATCTATAATTGCCACTTTATTTCATCCAGAATATGCTGCCACCTAAGGGCCTTCAGAAACATATCCCATGTAATTTTTTGATATCGACTCTCGGATTAAATCAGGGAACTTCCCTCTGAGCTCGACTTTCCATTTCGATGTTGATGCTACAAAAGCTACTTCTTTATAGTAGTGCACTTCGAAAGTCCGTATAACTTTTTCAATTCTTTACCACAAAATTGCAAGAGCAACTTTCTTGGTAGAGTTATTACAAAAATTTCATAGGGTTTCTCTGTCTCATTTATTCAATCTTCCACAATCATTGGATTTCTCAACTCCTTAGAAAAATAGAGGCTTAAACATTTGAAATTGCCTTAGTCTATTAAGTCTACAGTCGTACCCTAAGAATCCATATATGTTTTTCCCAATTCATTTATTCTAGTTTTCCATTACAATGAGATTCTTGCCTCCAGTATATAATAGTGAAATATTTCCTGAAATTGTCTCAGTCTTGCTCTCAGTCACACCTCAATCGTTATCATTATCATGAGACCACTATCACTTGACCCGATAATGTCATCATTATTTTCATGTCCCGCTCAAATTTTACGAAGTAGACTTAAAAAATTTTTAGTGAAACTATAAGGTATACACTAAGACGAGGGATCACTACACTTCTCGGGTCTACCTCTACGGCCTCGAGGAACGATTCATTTTTGTCCATTAGTATAGTTGTAGTACCTACCAGCCATATCTATCAGTTTTCCATCATTCAATGACACAACTCTCAATAAAACACGGCCAGGTATACCCGTTTGTATCTAAACAATGTACAGTAATGCTAGGGATGTGAACTTTCCAAATTTTCTCTTACTCTAATAATCGACTCGTATCAGGCCAACCTTGCTCTGATACCACTTCTGTAACAACCCAAATTTTCACTCAATTGGTTGGGCTACAAGTCGATATTATATCAGAATCAATAAATCAGTCTGATTAATTTTATTCCTGAGTGGCAATTTAAACAAAATATGTTTACATTCCCCCAAAGCACATCTCATCTATATTACTGTACTTACAAAAATTTTAGATGCAAAAGAATTTCTTAAAACTGGGTATACATTCGATACAAAAATATACTCCGCAGAATCACAGCTGTTACGAAATGCCCTATTTACGGAAGCGGTCCAAGTTATCGATGGGCTCTATGGAGGAAAGTAAGGGGGTAAACTCAACATGCTCAGTAAGAAAAATCCCATAGCAGGTAGATAAATATACTACCTAAGATATATATATATATATATGTGTGTGTGTGTGTGTGTACTTGCCAAAATCCTAGAGCTTTTCCATAGAGTACATAAATAGTTTGGTAAATTCACAGATACCAAAAACAGATTTCAGAAACCAGAACATATATCGGTAGTAAAATTAGCTACTGTGGTAAATACAGAAAATTTCAGAGCTTCCAGTAGCAAAATAAACAAATTTTCAAAATATCTCAATCCATGTAGACAGTTCAGAAAATATTTCAAATAAACACAGAGGCACTGCCAATTCTGAAACATCGAGGTCGAAAAATCCATGGCAATTTCAGTATGAAAATGGAACTGAAATCAATACCATTTTCTAAAACTTTAAACAGCTTTTAAAAGCAACGACGGTGTGGTACTTTGGTCCTGCAGGATTCAAGAGGTACCCCCCACGATCTTTTATGCGTTAAAATATTCAGTTCCATACGAAATAAAATCACACAATCAATTCAGAAGTTCAAATAGACAAGACAAGGCAGACATGCTATATCAGATATCAGAAATGACTATTGGCCAATGTAGGTGACTCTGGGCAATCACGGGCCAGGTGTGTTGGGATGTCAATCGCCGTGGAAGTGGTCAGCTACCCAAACGGCTCACTGATCAGAATGTCCGAAGACTAGAAATAGAATCAGAAACACGGTACATCATACTCGTGGACCACAAAAACAAATACAGAACAGACAGAAATGCAGCATGATCTCACCAACGCCTTTGTCTCAAAATCAGCGCGAGACGGACATCACGACACACAGTCAGTACGCACTCAAGCACATATAATCAAAATAACTTTATAAGCAAATCATTTTCTTTAAATCGCTTAAAAATTTAGTTCGTTTTATAAAACAATTCAGAAGAGGTTGACTAGCCTTTTTCTCTCGGTTAAAAATGCCAATAAATAGGCTATGGTAAGTAAAATCAGAAAATTTCGATTTAAAATCAATAATTATAATTACCGAGATTTTTGTCTAAATAAACCATGTAAATCTATATCAGTAGCTGGGCTAATTTTGGAAGTTTAAAATTTTTCTTAAATTCGACTGGTAAAATTAGGTTTATCAACCAGGCTAAAATCTCTAATTTTCAGAGCCATAAAATTCACCCTAGATTTTTATGTAATTTTGGTACTGCGAAATTCAACCTAAAATTTTATATCTACAAATATACGAAAATTACGCATATTTATCTCTAGTAGCAACGAGAATTTTCCTTACCTCGGTGTCTGCCTGCAGTCCTTAGCATCTTTGTGAGGGAGTCCGTGGGTCCGGTCTGCTCGGTTTACCTCTCCATGATTTTCGAGTTAATATTTGTATGAATATTTTCATACCGCCTATCCCTCGGTTTTACCCAGATTTTTCGTGCACCTATTCTGACTTCAATGTATTTTTATATAATTATACTCTCTAGTGTATATATATATAAATAAATATATCTTCTTCTTTTTCTTAAATCTTTTTTCCTTTGAATTTTCTTGCCAATTCTTTCCTTTCTTTCACGATTATTGTTCTTCACTTCCATTGCTTTCTTCTTCATCGAGAGGCAGTGTGCCTCACCACCGTCTTCTCATCGTTTTCAACCACCCCCTCATCATTCTGGTCTTCCTGTTGCCATCCACGTTTTTTGTCATCTCCTATGCTTCCTCCCTTGCCACCGCCATCCCAGTGCCATGTCACACCCCACTTACGGGTGTCCTTTATCCATACTTACTCTACTACGGTTAGGCTGTAAGGCGATAGAATTACTAAAGTTCCAAAAATTTACAACGAAAATATTTTAGATTTAATCCACACTCCCAGGTGTGTGTGTGTGTAAATATACAAGATTAATTGAATATTAATATCTTTACATAACATCCTCATAAAACTATTACATTTCTAAGGTATAACTGTGCGATAAAAGATAATAGATATATAATACTCTTGTGTATACAAATATTTTACCTTTACGATTGGTGGGAGCTGTCCAACACAAAAAAAGATCCAGAGACCACCGCACCGCCTTACTTCTCAGTATTTGGAGGGGAAAATAGTGGGATGAGCAAACCACAGCTTAGTAAGGAAATGAATGCTAGCAGGTAGATATCGTACTACCTACATAGCCCATGCATGTATAAACTAGAAACCATGTTTTCGGTATAAATGAAAATATTATACAAAAATGC
Source organism: Firmiana major (assembly GCA_033439115.1). Classification (NCBI taxonomy): domain Eukaryota; kingdom Viridiplantae; phylum Streptophyta; class Magnoliopsida; order Malvales; family Malvaceae; genus Firmiana; species Firmiana major. The sequence continues at coordinate 10,161,519 of CM065912.1, forward strand.
ATTTAAACATACATTTCTCATTTGCATCTTCATGTAAATCAAATATGTCATGCTTCCATTTTAAAACATGATTCATAAAACAGTGCCCTCATGGCACCAGTGTTTAAATCAGAGATTTATTAAAACACAAAATCTCTTTACTTTCTCAATCATTTCTTTTCCTCAACTCTCTTTCTTTTCTGAGTTTTCTCTTTTTCTCGAATCTCTGAGACATGCATGAAATTTTTCACAATCTAATATCCACGACAATGGCCATAGTCAGTGATCCCAGGCCTCACTGATCAGGTGTGTACAGGACATCACTTCGCCTGAAGGGGGATGGGTCAGTCCTACCCTCCGGCTCATCTCAATGAACCTCATCTCCTCATATACTCACGGTATAAGGTACGTCATGTGTCATCTATGTGATACTCGTACTCACGTGCACCCAGCACGGTACATAGTATACCAACAGAAAACTACACAGTACTACGTACGACCGTGGATCCAAGTCCATACTCCAACTCCGATGGACTTTTCATCCTGAACCATGTCTCATACACCAGGTGAGCAATCAGCGTGACACACAGTCATCGCAAGGCTCCAACGCGGTACGATTTATCGTTAAAGCCCAGCCCATTCAAAGGCCGTCGACTGGCATCCCCTTGGATCCCAAACCCCCAGGTTTACCTCAACTCATTAAAAACAGGTGCGAGTAACGCTCCAGCACTTTTCTCAAAACCATCGTGCAAGTTAAACTCCAGCACGGCACATCAAAAGCATAGAAACATGTGCGAGCTAACACTCTAGCACATAGTCAAGTCATTAAAACGGGTGTGAGCTACAGCTCCAACACCAATCTCATCTCAAATTCGATAGATGACTATTTTCTCTTTTTAAAACTCAAAACATGTTTATTTATGCAGCATGCCTCTTCATGCTAAAACATGTAAAATTAGCCAACCTATCATCATCATTTCTCAATCACCAATATCAATACAAAAATTGAGAAAAACATTGAAAACATGGATATCATTCTATTTCCTTACCCCTTCCCATTTCTCAACACATATATATATATATATATATATATATATATTATAGTACATTTCATGCTTCCAAATCATTTCATAGAATTGTAGTATCGTACTAATTCTAGCGATATATCTACGAAATTATCGTAAAATACGTACGAACATCTCTATAGCTAACACACAGTCCCTTACCTCGAATCGCGCTCGTATTTCCTTTGTCACGTATGCTCCGTTCGCGATCCGGGTTAGCCGTGTTCCACATTCTTTCGTAGCTACACATATAACCATTAAGTCATTTATTTTCTTTCTCCCAAATATCCTCATTGTCAATTATTCTCCCATTTATACTTTTCAAGCCTTTAAATCATATATCACTTTTCCATTGTATCACTTATCTCATTAAACTATTGTAGGCATTAAAAAAATAATAATTAATTAGTATTATTAGTTAATTAAATTAAATATTTAATTAATTAATAATTTCTAATAAATTGGTGGTAAATAAAAATTATTAACCAAATGTATTATCTCTAATTAAATTAAATTAATTAGAGATAAATCCTGGAGTGATCGAGTCCCTTTAGAACTCTCTACCATCAAGCATTATAAATAGAGAGCTCTTCCACACTCAGAGACACTCAGAAGAAGCAGACAGAAAGAACTGAAGAAGAGCATAGCACACAGAGAAGAGAAGTCTCAACCTCCTCAGAGAATTGAAAGCCTGCAGAATACCGGCCGTTCTCCGATCAAGCCTTCTCTTCAGTCAAGTATTTTCTTCAACAAAGCCGTCAGCAAATCTACAAGAGGACAACAAGTCACAGACCGTTCTCTCAACAATCAGTCGTGCCGCTACAAATTCACGAGGAACCACAGACCGTTCTCTCAATGATCAGCCACGTCGCTGCAAATTCAAGAGAAACAACAAGCCCTTTGGCCGTTTCTCTCAACAATCTCTCATTCAACTCCATCGGGATTAAGCGTCAAGCCCTTGACAAGTGCAATCAGGAGACCAAATCAGAGGATCATAATTCTTTTTGTAAAGAATTCAAAACAGAGACTTGTACTCGCACATAAATACAAAAATTGAATTTTATCACTAATTCGTGTTCTAATTTTTCAGACGCGAAAATTTGTGTATACAACTATTTCTCAAGCTTTCCATAAATTTCTCTCTTCTTAAATTTCTCTTAACATTACTCACTCATCACTACAAATCACTCTTATCAATATTTTGCATAGCATTCAGCCCATACAATGTCTAGAATCCTTATTTAAAGCTTGAGGGTTGAAGAACTTGCCCCATTTTTCTTAGCCACACTTTGTGGTAGCCACAACTCCTTCTCTTGATCATATCAATGAGTGATTTTTGGGTATGTTGTTCTCCTTGCTTCAAGGAGCAACTTTTTCTTCTTGAGCTTCTTCCAAAACTGGCTGAAATATAGTGATTTTTAGAGTGAGAAAACTTAGGTTTTGAGAGAAAATGGCAGGTGAGGTTTGGTGAGGAAGAGTTCTGAGTTTTCAATCCAATCCCGAGCTTATTTTTATAGATGCAGGCTTGTGAGATCGATCTGGTCCTTATAAAGATCGATCCCTGCACGTTTGGTAGTCATTTTCACCTAACGCAACCATTACCAGATCGATATTCTCCCTTGATGAGATCGATCTGTCGAAGGTAATTTTTCCTCTTGGAGATCGATCTGCCTCTTGTAGGAGATCGATCTGCTCCTTACAGAACCCTTAAGGCGATCGATCTGTCGAGTATTGAGATCGATTTGTTCTCAAACAGAGAGTTAAGGAGATCGATCTTTTTACTTTAAAATCGATCTTCTCATTACAAAATGTTCATCAGATCGATCTGGCTCCATTGGAGATCGATCTGTCTCGCCCCATAGCTCAAAATAAGGTCATTTTGGCTCTTCCAAATCGATCTCTAATCCTATGAGATCGATCTAATCTTCATATTTTTCAGATTTTTTGTAATTTTTCTGCAGTAACTTCACCCAAAACACCTTAAATTTGCTGTCATAATCATTTTCTCATTCAATCATCTTTGAGACTCGAAAATGACATCCATTTACACTTTGTACACATTAAAACTTGTGTGTAATTCTTACATGACCAAATATATACAACATATAACTAAATGGAAGTGCATAACTTATGCAAATCTCCATTCCATTTACTACACTACTCATTTCCCATTCCACTCACATTCATCATATGTTTAAGTCCATTTCTTCATATTTATACTTAATGTAACTTGTACGTACAATCACCATCTCTCATTACAAGTGTGTACATTTAACTTATGCACTTTATATCACATATGCTTCACATTACTAGTACATCATCATACTTATGAATTCATTTACATATATTCAAGGTTAAACCTATACGGGGTCTCACAAGCCATTTCCCGACTCCCCTGTTTCAGTGTCTCCAACACGATCTCCTGTTCATCACCATCACTATCCTTCGGTTGTTGTCGTTTCCTGCTCTCGGTTGGACCAAGTTTTCTAGCTTTTGAGTTCTTTATCCCTTCCTTTTACCCAACCGAGTTGTCTTTCTTCAAGCATCGACAGCAGCTTGTGATCATAACTCTGTTTCATGTCTTGCTTTTCGATTTTTCTTCAACTTTCACCGTTCACCACTACTCTTACCCCTCTACTCTGTTTCAACTTCTTCTCTTCTTTCTTTTATTTTGTTTCCAGGCCACTGCACATCTCCTCTACTGGTCACCGGAGAAGACTGTTCCCGATCTCCTTTGTTCTTCTCGGCGTTGCTTCCTCCTCTGCCAGTCACGTTCTTGCCTCCCTATCGACAGCTGCTGCAGTTTCCTTCTCCATGGGGTCGCTTCTGTTCCTGTTTCTTTTCCCTCGTGTCTATTTTCTTTCCTTCTCATGCTCACAGCTATTTCGGTCTAACCATTTGATATGTTTAAGTGGATATCACCCCACTCACTTACCATTATAACGACAGAGTTCGGGTGGGGATTTGTAAGTTCACGTGGACTTTTTGTCCACCATTCTTTTTGTTTCGTCATGTTTTGCTCCCACACCTTCCTTTCTTATTTCAGTTCTCAACCTACCATTCAGATTATATAATGAATGTATAGATATATATATATATATATATATATATATATGAGTACTTTGTCCCACTAAAGAAGAGCAGTTTTCCAATTCCCAATATGTTTTGGTCCCTCATCCATTTTCTATTGTCTTCCCATCACCTCGGTCAGGTTTTATCTTTCCTATTCACTGCCAATGTTCAAACCTTAAGACAGTAATTAAATATCCTACCATCCCCACTTCTTGCCGCCATTATCTCTTCACGTTTACCTCTCCCCTACAAGGTATCGTTTCTCCTCTACAACCAGACAAACATAGACAATTTTGGATGTAATCTGACTTTTCTAGTCGACACTGACAATACTAGAAACTTTTGCTCTGATACCAAGTAAACTGTGACCCTCCGAAAGCATAGAAAAATGAGCTAATTTTTTTTTATATCTTTTAATTTAGTTGTATTCCTATTAGTGCCGATTTCTTAATCTTTCTTCAATGTACAAAACACACTTTATAATCGCAACCAGTCGATTTTAATTTCTTTTCTTCACTTATTAGTATATCTATTCTCATTCTCACACTTTACATATCCAGAATATAAAAAATGGTTTAAACTGCGTTACTACGACTTTATTTACATTCATATTTCCTTATTTTATACATCCTAAAATTGTTATTACAACACTGTTTATACTTTACAGGAAATTTGGTAGATAAAGTAAAAGTATACCTTACTAGTATAGAAGATAGTCTGGAGAGGGGCTGAGTCCACCCGTCCACGACTATTGTACTGTAGGTAGGGGTGATAATTCACTTAAGATAATCATTGAGGTGAAAAGAAAGGGGTGAGCTCTTCAAGCCTAATAAGACATGCATTTAAAGCCGTCTTAGCAATAAAACATGTAAAAGCAAAACATTATAATTCTAGCTTTATAAAATATCATGCACGTGAATATAAATCGAAACATATTTACTTTCGCAAGTCAAGTTAAAGCACGTGTGATATCATGAGTGGTAGCATGTAATTTGTAAACCATGTAACTTATAAATCTCGTAGCATATAAAATCACATAGCTTTTTTGTTTTCAAATATCTTATAAATCACGTAGCATGTAAATCAGGTAGCGCATTCAAAGAGTAAATCAAATCAGAGTACATAACATTTAATTCACGTAGCTTACTACTCTTTCTTTCAAATCATACTAAGTCATTTCATGGAGACTAGACAAATTTACATAGTGATAAAAGTCATGTTCACGTAAGCATTTCACATAAACAAAGTATCGATGGCCATGATAAGGGACTGTAGACTGGATCAGCGTCATATAGTGCCCCTCGCCACTAAACATATATATCCCGAAATGGAGAGTGGCGAAACAATGCACGGAGTGGTACAAATACCCGATGCGGTTCAACATGCACCACAAGGGACTAAACGACACCAGGTGTATGAGGCATGTGCCACGACGGTCCAGATCCCACACGGGCAACTCATGACAGATCGCGTAGATTACATATAGCCTCAGTCTCAAAATAGTTCTTTTAAATCATTTCTCGGGTCCATTAACCCATAAACTCGTAGAAATAATACTTTTATTTTATTTCAGATACATAAACATCATTTCATAACTTTTCATTTTCACGTAGCAAATTGCACTTAAAAACATTTCACAGGTACCAAAAGTACATTTTGAAGAGCTCAGAAAATATGACTTTTCTTTCGGGTTTCTCAATTTTTGAGTGAATAGTAACTTTTCGGGTTCAAAAATACTTTTCGTAAAAGCGAGGATACTCAACACAATTATAAGCTTAAGGTATTAGAATACCAATACTACTTTAAATTACATCCCTTACCTCGTAGATCGTGGGGCAACGTAAAATTTTGGGTTTCGAGATTGCCTCAATTTACGTGCCAAATTCCCGAGCTGCCCAAAACGATATCAAATCATCAAATATTACTCAATTTCATTTTAACATACTCAATTATGGATTTAATCTCATAAAGGTTGACCAATTTTGACTTTTTGATCAACTTTTCTTTTTTTTTGGTTTTACTGATTTAAGTGCCAGTTTAAGCTATTTTAGCCAATTTTATTATTCTAATTTCACATTCACCCTCTTAATAGCCTAAATAATCATTCATGACCACCATTCATACTTGTCATCATCCACTTTTACCAATTTTTGCACTTTTCAATTTTTACACTGAGCTAAACTATTAATCGAACTTTTTCGGTATAAAGTTAACAGTCAATAACACCAAATACATCCAAATACCACCAAAATTAGTCAAACCCTATGCTGAACGAACACATACAAACTCATAGAAATCAATTCAACCAATTCCACTTAATTAAAAATCCTTAGAAAACATCAAACATGAACATATCTCATGATCATCATCATTCCTCAAGTTTCTCTCACCTTTGACCAAGGTTGACCACGTTTTTGATTCTCCAAATTGATCCTAGACTATAAATTAACATGTATAGAGCTTAGAATCATAAAAAACTACAAGAAAACCCAACCAAAGAATAAAAAATTCCAAGTTCTTCATTTACAAAAAACAGGGCAGATTCGACCTCTGTTTTCCTTCAAGTTTTTCACTTAGAAAATGAACTTCTTTGTGGCTAAATTTTCTATATGTTATAGAGGAATTGAAGGGGAATATTTTATTCTTCTTGACTGTCATCTAAAACTGGCCGAAAGGCTGTTGAAAAATTCGCACAAGGAGGGGAAGAGAATGATGTCAGCGACAAGATGGAGGAGTTGGTTCTCTCGACCTGAGAGTCAGTTGGGGTTGATTTTGGTGCCTTCAGAAAGCTTATGATGTTGAATATATATCTGGAAAATGTTGGACTGGAAGGTCTTCAAATCTAAGTGTTTCTACTGGTTGGTCAGTTTCCTGAAGTAGAACAGTTTTCTATTCTGTTTTGGAAAATGTAGGAAAATTAGTTTAGTCCAATTTTCTCCAAATCCTCACTTTCCAAGTGTTATATTATGTCTCTAGTGTTGTTCATTAAAATTTGGAGGTCACTTGTTTAAGAAAAGTTCCCGATTAAGTTCATTTTGCGCGATTTGGTTAATACCGAGCAAAATGACTTAATGTTTTTGGGTGACTTTAAAATTTAATTCAATCCCCGAAACTTCCCTATTTCCACCTAATTTTTATTTCCCAATTCTTTCACCTTACATTAATTTTCTATTGTCTTGGAATAATTTTCGAGAATTTCTAGAATTTATCCCGAATTTATTTCCTTTTCTAAGCCTCTTTTTCTCGGTTTATCGTAAACCCTAGTTTTACTAATTTTTTCACTTTCAATACCCTAGTTTCCACTTCTATACATCATTTCATGCTCAAACATGCAATTTTTAAGTAATTCTCGGGCTTAGAGCCTTATCTTGGTTTGTGTGCCATCGAGGCCAACGCCACTAGCCCGAGTACTTCTATGGTTTCGGTCTTACACAACATTATTCCGAGTTCTTAATTACTTCTTAGTTTTCCAAATAAGAAATAAAGAGAGAAAAATTTGGGTTTCACACATATCTTCTCAAGGGATCAATCCTCTTTTCTCCGTAACTTGCAAAGGTGCTAAAAAGCACTAGGGGGTTTGATCCTATACCTTAGGGAATTCATCCTTCTGTGTTTCGTTAACACATAAAACCTTACGGCCAATAAGGGATCGATCCTAAGGGTTTAGGTGATCGATCCTCCCATTAAAAAATTGTTTCCTATGCAGTTTTAAATACACAAAACATTTTAAAAACAATTTTCAATATCATGTAACTCATTCTTTGACTTTAAGTTCATGAAATTAAGTCTCAAAGTATACTAAGTAATTTTCAAAAATATTTTCAATAGTTTTATGAGAAAATTACTTAAGCTTTGTAACCAAAAGAATGATAAGACCAATTTAGATTTTGTATTCAAATTATGGTGTTATCTAAGTGTAAAACTCATAATATAGTTTGTGAAATGCTGAGAAAATTTACAATATAAATAATTCAATAATCATGCTTATGGTTTTGTCATTTCAAAATTAAGTATCAATTTAAAGCTAACAATCTCTCATTTTTTGATATGACAAAACTTATTGTAAATTTGTTTTGAAAATTACTCCTGTTAAATGTGAGCATTATTTTCAAAAAATATTTACAAACCATTTTCTCCCCCTTGTCATACAAAAAATAATTGATAAAACTCCCCTTTAAAATATGCGTGGTGTAAATGGAGGGAAAAACCAATCAAGAAGACAAAAAGACGTTAGTAGCTAGACATTATAGCACAATATTCAATCAATGAATTAAAGACAATTTATACTTGCATAGATGCTACATAACTTATATAGGATATCAATTTAAAGCTTAATACTCATATGAACATGAAATGGATACTTAGATAAAAGAAAGGAAGTTCAATACATAAAGTCCTAAAATAGCCAAAAACAATGAAGAGTAATATAACAGTTAATCATAGACAAAATCATCACCCAACTGCACAAAATAACATCCTTAGCCTAAAAGTGAGTATCTATGAGGACGAAAGCGGTGGAAAATGATCAAAATAATTTTGGCAGTGGGCTCTCAGGTCTTGAAGCTCATCATATATAGTAATTTAACACTCTTCAAATACGATCAGTTGAGAAGTGATGTGCCCCTAAAAGACTTACTGGTTTGCCTCGTAGGTTGTAAATCCAGTGACAAATTGATTAAGCATATGCATAATCGATTCAAGAGATGCCAAAGAAGTAACAGAAGAGGACGATGCAGCAACATCGTTACAATTGGCCTTTTAGTCCGTCTCTATTGGTTACACGGCTCGGGTGGCGAAACTTGATCAACTTACTTCCTCCACGCCCCGTTGGCATCTTGGTAATAGCGTATGTTGTGAAGTGTCCCGATATTTATATCAATTGCTGATTTAGGAAGCTCACTAGTTTCACACGAGTAGTCAATCCCAATTTTGGTTAGAAAATAAGCTAGAGGTTGAAGAACGACTATTGTTTTTGCGTTTCCATTCACAATCCTTAACCAGTTTTCAAAGGCATACTGCTATCTTCCTCATGGATGTGATGAAGCTAGAACCAATCAAGTTTACGTACTTGAGAATACTTCGTTCTGAATGGGTGCAAGTTCCAAGTAATAATAAGATGTAGTAGACGTGGGAACATAAGAAAGTCACTCGCCTTTTCATTTGTGATTAAAAAAACAAGTGAAACCTCTTCTTCCTCATAAATGAGCCTTGGTTCCGAATGAGAAGCACATCGACGAGCTTGTCCTTGTTAACTTTAATGTGTTTTCCCATGAGATAGGAGGAAATTCTAACTACCCTACAGTGGTTGTTGGGGTCCATGATTGGTTCAGCATTAGCAAAGAAAGCTTTGACAATGCTGCTTAGGACTGAGGTGTTGATTTTGAGGAACATAGTCCATCCAAATGCATCAAATTTGACAAGGTAAGAGATGCCAATGGACTTGATGAAGTTGAAGTCAATTGATAATTTTATATTTTTAGAATTATTTATGCTTAATTTCCTAATTAATTAATTAAATCCCCAACTTTTTTTGTTAATTATCCCCTTTATTTAATTAAAATTCTCATATTTGCAGATAAATTAAATCCGGATGAATTTTGAATATTTCGGTAGAAAATGGACCGAAATTGAGCTAAAATCGAGATTGAGCCACGCAGACAACACTAGCCATGCCACCTAGCACATCCAATTGGACAAGAAGACCGATGACATGAAAATATCTTTTCAAGAAGCCAATGGTGTGAAGACAAGTAGCCAAAAAAATGTCAACTCATCTAGGATGTAGAAATTACAATTATACCCCTTTTGTGTGTATAAATAAGACATGGATGACAATTGAAAGAGAATGTAATTTAGGACTATGTAATGTAGTGTAAATTAGGAGTAGTGTTAGTGTAGAAGTAGTTAGAGTAGCTTAGTTAGATTAGTTTAGTTTTTATTATTGTTAGAAGCTTTTCCCGAAACCATTTTCTATTCATGTTCATCTTCAATTGTGATCTTTTATGAAAAGCTTTTCATGTTTATTTGCAGCCTCATTTGCTCATTCATGCTTCTCGATTTGGTTATATTCAACTCCTTTGTTTTCAAGTTTTAATGTGCATAGTTCTTAATTCTTAGTTGTTAGCTCTCGGTTTCCCAATTTGCTTATGTTTTCGTTTGTTAAACCATCATTCTTAGTAGCTCTCGGTTAGATTTTTATTTGGTGCATTCGGGTGGCATATATATTTCATTCTTTCATCCACCTTATGGTTTTGTTGCCTTGATGTGGATTGATCATGAGCATTTGTCCACATCATGAGCAAAGTGGAACATGGTTGGAGAAGAAAAAGAAGCAACCCGAGGTCATTGGAGTTTCTTATTTTTCTGTTTCTTGATTTCTTGTGTTTCGGTTTGAGCTTTAAAGGGACTGCTCCCTTCCTCTCGGTTGCATTGTAAGTCGCCTATCACATTGTTGTTTGCAGCTCTAAGCTTTTATTAGATGTATGTTTTATGGTTTATAGCATAGTTGTTATGATATTGCAAAGAACCGAGGCCCACACAGTTCACTCTGTTCAGTTCTGCTCTTAGTTCCTGTTACTGTTCATTTTTTGTTTCCTGTCTATATTGCACAGTTTGGTTACCGGTGATTATTGGGTGGCTGCAGGGTAGAGATCACGTCTGCTGAATGTGTGTTCTGCCTTAGCTTTCGTTGATTGCTGCGTGAAACAAAAGGAGATGTGGTGTGCTGCTTGCTTGCGGGACGACTGGTCTGCTTGCTGCCACGGACTGGAGGATTGAAGCAGGGAAGGCTTTTGAAGCATTGCAACTGAAGCGAGGAAGACGTTGCCAGTTAGCTGGGCAAAACCAAGATCATCATGGCACCTGGGTGCAGCACCAGTGAACAGACAGAGATGCAGTACAGCAGATAGTGCAGTTGCGTGGCTTGCTGATGAATGAAACCGAAGCAGTTGGAGACGTGCAGTGGCTGTATTGCATGCGGGAAAGAACCAAGAATGGCAGCTGGACATGCCTGGCAGCAAGATGAACCGAGAGGTATGGACACACGAAACTGAGCAGAGTTTGTGAGAGCCAGAACCGAAAGCAACCAACCCGTTAACGCCTGGCAGACCGAAGTACCTAGAAATGAAAATAGACAAATAAAGATATGAACATTGAATGGAGGGACATGGGGTTGATTTAAATTTGCTAAGGCCATGTTTGGCCATAGTTCAATTTATTCATGTTTTTGTTTAATGCATCATTAGTATTTCCATGCCTTGGTTAGTTGTAAGTTAGTTAGTTTAATCAATTAAAATGCTAGGTTAGTTTTAATATTTTTGTTTGTTAATTTAATCATTAGTTTTAATTTAGTTAGTAGTTAATTTTATATTATATGTTTTAGAACTTAATTTTAGTATTTTATGAGTTGTATTTAGAATTAATTTAGATTAAATGTGTTTCATGCATTTCTTAATTTAGTCTTCATTTTTATTAGATTCTAGTTTAGTTTAATTTGCATTTTTATTAATTAGCTTAATTGCATGCATATTTTATTTTAGGTTAGTTTAATTGTAGTGTAATTAACCTTGTTTTGTTAATTTCATATTTGCATTTTATCTTAATTGCGTTAATGAATTTTTAACTGTTTTAATTTCTTTTGTAGGTTTTTTATTTTAATTGTGTGGAGCACTGTAAATAATTTTGCTCGGTTTTATTTTCTTTATTTTATAGTTTTTATTATTTTATTGCTTTCAATATTTTTAATTCTAGCTATGTAGATCACCCATCTTAATTTCATAACTTACTAGAATATACGTAGGGTAAGATTAACCGGTACTCAATTAGGCTGGTCAACTTCTCTGAGGGACGATAACTCATGACTCAAATCTCATTATTACTTGTACGACCCGTGCACTTGCGGTAATATGTTTAGGGCGTGTCAAGTTTTTGGCGCCGTTGTCGGGGAAGTCTTAATTAGCCATAAGTTAATATCGGTGAAATTATACTTAGGTGTAATTCTAGCATGTAAATATTTAGGTTGTAAATATTTAGATCCTTAGTTTAGTTTAGTTAATTTTCTCATAATTAATTAAAATAAAAAAATTTTGAAAAATTAAAAAAACTAAAAACATTTTCTAAGGACTTTCTGATGTTTGTATGCGTAGAGCCAGGAGTTTTGATTGCTTTCCTCTAGATCCTGAAATTGAACGAACTCTTAGGAAAATTCGAAAGAATTCTAGGAAATTAATAGCTTCGCTACAATTCACCATGGCAGAAAATAGGGAAATTAGGACCGTTGGAGATTATCCGATACCAACAATTGGAGGATATTCTTCAGGCATTAGGCCACCAGCTGTCCCTACAAACAATTTTGAAATTAAGCCTGCAATCCTTTAGATGATCCAGACCTCTTTACAGTTCAATGGGCTTTCGCACGATGACCCACATGCTCACCTTGGACAATTCCTGGACTTGTGCAACACGTTCAAACACAATGGATTATCTGATGATGCGCTTAGGCTTAGATTATTCCCCTTCTCACGTAGGGATAGAGCGCGACACTGGTTAACCTCCTTGCCTCCAGGATCCATTTCTACATGGGACGAGTTAGCCCATCAATTTCTAGCTAAGTTTTTCCCTCCCTCTAAAATGGCCAAACTCCGTAGTGATATATCTTCCTTTGCCTAGCTCGATTCTGAATCTCTTTATGAAGCATGGGAACGATATAAGGAGCTTTTTAGGAAGTGCCCTCACCATGGCCTACCTTTGTGGTTGTAAGTCCAGACCTTCTACAACGGACTTACAAGCCAAAATAGGACCATTATTGACGCGGCTGCGGGTGGAGCGCTAATGTGTAAAACAGAAGAGGAAGCTTACAAGCTGTTAGATAAGATGGCGGTTAACAACTATCAATGGTCCTCGAAGAGGCAATTGCCAAAGAAGCCGATGGGTATTTATGAGCTTGACATACTATCTACCTTGACCTCTCAAATCGCTAATTTTACGAAAAAGGTAGAGTCACTCAGTACCCAGCATAATCCTTCTACCAGTCCTAATCCGATTTATTCTGTCCAAAATCTTTTCCCTTCATGCGATCTGTGTAGTGGTACACACTCTATGGATAGGTATCCACTTAACCTAGAATCGGTTTAGTATGTTGCTCCACTTCAGAAGCAACAGAACAACCCCTTGTCAAACACCTACAACCCAGGGTGGAGGAACCATCCTAACTTCTCCTAGAGCCAAAACCCAGGGCAAACTTCCAGCTCTAGACTTGTAGGATCCCCTAGTTTTCAAGCTCCACCGGTTCATGTACCACCACAGTCGTAATATCCATATCATCCGCCTCATCAACCATCCCCACCTCAATTTCAACATCATCCGCCTCACTTCTATCAACCACCACCACTACCATAACCTACGCAGCCACAACTTTACCATGCACCAGCAGCTGAGAAGATGCCCTCGCTTGAGGAAATGTTCGCAACTATCCTGCAAAATCAAGCTTCTTCAATTAAGAACTTAGAGGTTCAGGTATGACAAATAGCAAATGCTCTTAGCCAACGTCCTCAAGGGACCCTTCCTAGTAACACTGAAGCTAATCATGTTAAGCAAAGGAAGGGTAAGGAATATGTCAAATCCATCACCTTTAAGAGCGGCAAAGAGCTAGATGAGCCACAAAGTAAGTCCAATCCTGTTGAGTTTATAGTTGAAAAACCCAAAAGTTCTAACAAAGCAGCTCAGAAAGAGCAGGAACATCAGGATCAGGCTGCAAAAGAATCCAAGCTAGGTACTTCTTCATCTATACCTTCTTCTACTTCACAGCCTTCCTCGTTCTCTGATGCTACACAGGTTCCCACTACATTGCCTCTAGTTAGACCACCAGTACCTTTTTCTCAGAGGTTCCAAGATCAAAAGCTAGAACGACAATTTGCTAAATTCCTTGAGGTTTTTAAGAAGCTTCACATCAACATTTCTTTCGCAGATGCTTTAGAGCAAATGCCAAGCTATGTGAAGTTTCTAAAGGATGTCCTCTCGAGGAAGAGAATACTGGAAGACTATGAGACGGTGGCCTTAACTGAGGAATGTAGTGTCATTATCCAGAGAAGATTACCCCTCAAGCTCAAAGATCCGGGGAGTTTTACCATACCCTGCACTATTAGAAATTTATTCTTTGGTAGAGCCCTGTGTGATTTAGGAGCTATTATAAATTTAATGTCATTGTCTATCTATCATAAGTTAGGAATAGGGGATGCCAAGCCCACCACAGTGACCTTTCAGCTAGCGGATCGATCCATTAAATATCCGAAGGAGGTCATGAGGATGTGCTAGTAAAGGTGGACAAGTTTATTTTCCTTGCGGATTTTATCGTTTTGGACATGGAGGAAGACAGGGAAGTCCCTATTATACTAAACAGACCTTTCCTAGCTACTGATAGAACAGTAATTGATGTACAAAAGGGGGAGTTAATGATGAGAGTCCAAGATCAGGAAGTAAAGTTTAATGTTTTCAAACCTTTGAAGCTCCCTGATGACTCTCAAGAGTGTTTTAAGATGGAGATTGATATAAGGCTTAAGTACAAGAGATCTGAAAGAAGGAGAGAAGTATATAGAGCTTAGAAGGATTTAACTGATAACATTTTGTCACCACTCTGGATGACCCTCTTACTCTTCGCTCTGCTGCTGAGTGTTGTTTTCTTCAGCTGCATTTGAAGTGGCTGTGTTTTCCTTTTCACTTTGTATATAGTTCGTTTTTCTTTTTCTTTTCTATTGTTTCTTTCTTTATTTATGTTGCAGGTTTCTTTTCTAGTTTTATGTTTTCAATCAAGTTTCGATTGTTCATCATCATCATCAGAAAGGGGAGTACTCTGTTCTTGAGTTTAAATTCTTATATTATTTGTACATTGAGGACACTGTGCACTTTAAGTTTGGGGGATGGGATATCGAAAATGTTTTCAATAATATGAGTTTAAATTGTTTGATTTTGGGATGATTTAGTGCTTAGCATGTAGTTTTCCCATATTCTGATGATATGACCCCATGATTTAGTCTGACTTTGATTGACTGCGAAGCATGATTATAGGAAAAGCATGAAGTTAAATTCTTGAATTTTTCTTAATTCTGATTGTGATTGCCTCATCTTATGCACATGTCATGTCATGAATCTGTATATTTATTTAGAAGAAAGCTTATGAGTACATAGGATTGCATTTGTTCAGTTGATTTTGTACATCATATTCTAGAATTTGTTTGATCTGATCTCGAGGCGAAATATTAGATCAAACTTAATTAGGGAGATGATTTAGGCCATCTTTGGATCGTTTGAGCCTTTCTAGCATTCCTTGTACATATTCTATCCCTAGTCACCCATCTGGGCCAAATAAGCTTTTCTTTGTAAATACACCTGCTTATTTTTGTTTCATTAGCTTAAATACTTTTTCCTATCCCTTACCCCAAAAGCATGAAAAGTCATTGGGATATATTGTGAGCTATATGGGTATTAAGTGATAGTGAAGGAGTATGTATAAAAAAAATGAAAGAGAAAAAGAAAAAGAAAAGAAGAAAGAAGAAAAATACGAAAATAGAATAAAAAGTTTAGTGAAATAAATAAGTTTGGGGGAAATGATTTGAGCTCTTACATTAAGATCCTAGAAGTAATGCATGTTAAGGGATAATTAAACCTAAATCGACTTTATCATACCTTAGCCCCAACCTTACATTATAAGCTTAATGAAGTCCTAATGATCTTTGATTGAGTGTGACTACATTAGTGGAGAGAGAAGTGAAAAGCAAACTTATGAGAATGATCACATGTCATTGACTTTGTATTCACTGTGTTTGCATAATCTGATCTGGATAATGTACTGTGAAGTGACTTTGACATTTTTCACACACTCACGAGAAGTCCAATTTGGGTTAGGACTTATGATTAAATAATTCTAAGTGTTGGACTTGTAATTGTGAGTCTTTAATTTCATAGTCTGTACTTTTTCTTTGAGGATAATATTGGAGAAATTATTGTGTTTTGTACTTATCATTCCTATAACCATTTTGTTTTGCTTGAGGACAAGTAAAAGCTCAAGTTTGGGGGTGTGATAATTCTATATTTTTAGAATTATTTGTGCTTAATTTCCTAATTAATTAATTAAATCCCCAACTTATTTTGTTAATTATCCCCTTTATTTAATTAAAATTCTCATGTTTGTAGATAAATTAAATCCAGATGAATTTTGAATATTTAGGTAGAAAATGGACCAAAATTGGGCTAAAATCGAGATTGAGCCACGCGGACAACACGAGTCATGCCACCTAGCACATCCAATTGGACAAGAAGACCGATGACATGGAAATATCTTTTCAAGAAACCAATGATGTGAAGACAAGTGGCCAAAAAAAATGTCAACTCATCTAGGATGTAGAAATTACAATTATACCCCTTTTGTGTGTATAAATAAGACATGGATGACAATTGAAAGAGAATGTAATTTAGGAGTATGTAATGTAGTTTAAATTAGGAGTAGTGTTAGTGTAGAAGTAGTTAGAGTAGCTTAGTTAGATTAGTTTAGTTTTTATTATTGTTAGAAGCTTTTCCTGAAACCATTTTCTATTCATGTTCATCTTCAATTGTGATCTTTTATGAAAAGCTTTTCATGTTTATTTGCAGCCTCATTTGCTCATTCATGCTTCTCGGTTTGGTTATATTCAACTCCTTTGTTTTCAAGTTTTAATATGCATAGTTCTTAATTCTTAGTTGTTAGCTCTCGGTTTCCCAATTTGCTTATGTTTTTGTTTGTTAAACCATCATTCTCAGTAGCTCTCGGTTAGATTTTTCTTTGGTGCATTCGAGTGGCATATATATTTCATTCTTTCTTCCACCTTATGATTTTGTTTCCTTGATGTGGATTGATCATGAGCATTTGTCCACATCATGAGCAAAGTGAAACATGGTTGGAGAAGAAAAAGAAGCAACCCGAGGTCATTGGAGTTTCTTATTTTTCTGTTTCTTGATTTCTTGTGTTTCGGTTTGAGCATTAAAGGGACTGCTCCCTTCCTCTCGGTTGCATTATAAGTTGCCTCTCACATTGTTGTTTGCAGCTCTAAGCTTTTATTAGATATATGTTTTATGGTTTATAGCATAGTTGTTATGATATTGCAAAGAACTGAGACCCACACAGTCCACTCTGTTCAGTTCTGCTCTTAGTTCCCGCTACTGTTCATTTTTTGTTTCCTATCTATACTGCACAGTTTGGTTACCGATGAGTATTGGGTGGCTGCAGGGTAGAGATCACGTCTGCTGAATGTGTGTTCTGCCTTAGCTTTCGTTGATTGCTGCGTGAAACAAAAGGAGATGTGGTGTGCTGCTTGCTTGCGGGATGACTGGTCTGCTTACTGCCACGGACTGGAGGATTGAAGCAGGGAAGGCTTACTAAAGCATTGCAACTGAAGCGAGGAAGACTTTGCCAGTTAGCTGGGCAAAACCAAGATCATCATGGTACCTGGATGCAGCACCAGTGAACAGACAGAGATGCAGTACAGCAGACAGTGCAGTTGCGTGGCTTGCTGATGAATGAAACCGAAGCAGTTGGAGATGTGCAGGGGTTGTATTGCGTGCGGGAAAGAACTAAGAATGGCAGCTGGACATGCCTGGCAGCAAGATGAAACCGAGAGGCATGGACACACGAAATCGAGCAGAGTTGGTGAGAGCCAGAACCGAGAGCAACTAACCCGTTAACGCCTGGACAGACCGAAGCACCTCGAAATGAAAATAGACAAATGAAGATATGAACAGTGAATGGAGGGACATGGGGTTGATTTAAATTTGCTAAGGCCATGTTTGGCCATAGTTCAATTTAGTCATGTTTTTGTTTAATGCATCGTTAGTATTTCCATGCCTTGGTTAGTTGTAAGTTAGTTAGTTTAATCAATTAAAATGCTAGGTTAGTTTTAATATTTTTGTTTGTTAATTTAATTGTTAGTTTTAATATAGTTAGTAGTTAATTTTATATTATATGTTTTAAAACTTAATTTTAGTATTTTATGAGTTGTATTTAGAATTAATTTAGATTAAATGTGTTTCATACATTTCTTAATTTAGTCTTCATTTTTATTAGATTCTAGTTTAGTTTATTTTGCATTTTTATTAATTAGCTTAATTGCATGCATATTTTATTTTAGGTTAGTTTAATTGTAGTGTAATTAACCTTGTTTTGTTAATTTCATATTTGCATTTTATCTTAATTGCGTTAATGAATTTTTAACTGTTTTAATTTCTTTTGTAGGTTTTTTATTTTAATTGCGTGGAGCACTATAAGTAATTTTGCTCGATTTTATTTTTTTATATTTTATAGTTTTTATTATTTTATTGCTTTCAGTATTTTTAATTCTAGCTATGTAGATCACCCATCTTAATTTCATAATTTGCTAGAATATACTTAGGGTAAGATTAACCGGTACTTAATTAGGCTAGTCAACTTCTCTGAGGGACGATAACTCGAGACTCAAATCTCATTATTACTTGTACGACCCGTGCACTTGCGGTAATACGTTTAGGGCGTGTCATCAATCTTCTTCCAATGCCTAGTTGGCGTTGTAACAAAATTGTCATTGTAGTTCTTTCAATCGTAGGATGATGTTTTGGAAGCGATGGATTTGGTACGAAGAGGCATGGTGAAAGATAAGAACTGTGATAGAGAGCAAAAGAGTTGAGTTTCAAAAGAAAAAGTCTATAGGGAATTTTTGCGAACATGTCAAATGCAAGAGTTTGAGTTGGTAGAGATATGTGATGAGGATGGATTGGAAACCACAAACAAAAGTCCTAGGTAGTCTAACAACCAATAACCATAAGAAACATATAATTTGGGAAAGACAAATGAAGAACAATTGAGATTTAAGTGGTTGAATAAAGGAAGTGAGTGGGGTTTTGAAAAACTTGGAAAAAAAGATTTATAGATTGAAAAATGTGAAAATGATGAAAGGATTGAGTTTAGGATGAAAAGTCTTGAAGATTTGAAAGAAATTTGAAGAGAAATGATATAGAAATGAAGTTTTTCAGAGTAATGGATATGATGTTGGGTTAATGGCAGTAGGATATGATTTTGGGAAGAAAATGAATGATTTTGTGAAAAGAAATGTGTCAGGAACAAACAAGTTTATACCTACTGTATAGAGAGAATCGATCCTTTTAAGTAGGGGATTAATCCCTCGAACACAGAATGTATATGTATTTTAGGGAAGTAGAGGGGATTGATCCCTTGCATGAAGGGACCGATTCCTTGCACACAAAAAGCTTTTGTGTTCGAGGAAAGTCCAAGGGGACTGATCCCATGGATAAGAGATTGATCCCTCATTATAGAAAACCATGAATTTAGGCCAATTTAGGATGAGGGACTGATCCTTTGGTCCAATTATGCCAAAAATGTGAAAAATGATGGTCATGATCACCATAAGATATATATTCTCAAAGCATCCATAATTATTACAATTTGTCTAACAATCCATAATACTCGTACGTTACAAAATTAACTTATTTAATATAAAACTAAACTTATACAACGAAAGTTCGGGGTTTTACAGATTTAGACTATCCAAATAAGAGTCCACATCAACAATATTTGACATGCAAGAATGAACTTTGTAATATAATATATATATATATATTAGATATTAATTAATTAAGTAAATTAACATAGTAAATTTTTAGAATATATATTATTATATAATTTCAAGAAATTAAGAAAGAATAATGAATAGTAATTAATTAGGATTGCCATTCTAATTTAATTATATTGTGTACTTTTTATTTAAAGCTTCTTAAATATAGATATTTCTATTACCAATCTTAAGCAGTACCACAATTATTATCATTTTAGCAAGATATTAAATGCATATTAAATAAATATCAATAAATTATTTAACATATTAAATAAATAATTTAAATATAATTGTTTATCACTTATAATTTACTTTACATCAATTAATAGTACAATTAAAACCAATGTAGTAAGAAAATATCATTCCATATTATTACAATCCCTAATTAAATATAAAAATTTTACATTTCCCTCTACTAAATTAAATGCAAGAACTTAACATTTCGAATATTACTAGATGTACAATATTTTAGTTGTAATCAAATTTCAAGAAATAATTTAACTTTATGAGAACAAAATAACTTATGGATAGTTTGGATGCAACTTTATGGATGTCCAATGGTGCAGCGCAACGGGAGAATCCCACCATATTAGACCAAAATTTATGAGATCCTGTGAGAAAAAAAAAAAAATCTCCGTTTTTCCCAATTTCGCACCTTTACCCTCTTTTATTCTCATTTCTTTTTTTAAAATTTTCTCTTAAATTAATAAATGAATACATTAAATAATTAATTAATGTATTATATTGTCGGATAAAATCACATGTAAATGAAAAAAATAAATAAAAATAATAAAACACATCATAATTAATAAATATAACACAATAAATTTAAATAAATTTTTATAAAAAAATTAAAAATATTAAAATTTAAAAAATAATACAAATTTAAATTAAATTAAAAAAATAAAATTAATTATAAAAAATATATAATAAAAAATTATAATTATCCAATCGAATGATATCAAACTTAAGCTTAAATTATAGGATCATAAATTTTTAAACTCAAATCCATTAAATGAAATTAATATTTTTATTCAATATCGCCAAAAAAAAAAATATTCGTATTTAATTGAACACCGATAATCCTACTCATGAAGGAGGACTACTATTCGCTGCTTCTAAAATAACCGCTCTATTGTGCGTGAAAATGTGAATCGCGGTTCAGGAAAAGGGTCCCACCATTTCCTATCTATTCGCTGCGCTGCTTTTTAAAAAATAAAAAATAGTAACCAATATAAATGCATAATGTGTCAATTACAAAAAGTTTAACCAAATAAAATCTCCCAAATGTCCGAAACATATTAAGAGCGACACAAATAACACACAACCATCCAAAAAAGCAAAAAGCAAGCAGCGTTAAACTTGAAAAAAGAGAAAAAGTTTCGGACTTTAGCCATTTTAGCCCCCTTCTTTTCTTCCTAATATCCTGAAAAGCAGAGAAGTGAACAAAAATCCCCAAAACAAGACCAAGAAAATCTAAAAGCTGATAACCATGGCTATGTCCGTCCCCATTCTAGCCGTCGTCACTTCCCTCCATCTCATTGCCTTCGTCTTCGCCGTCGGCGCCGAACGACGCCGTAGCTTCGTACTCTCTCTCTCTCTCTCTCACACTTTGAACTGTAGTTTTTATTTTTTTCAAGAAAAACTTACTTTGTATTGTTTTAACTGACTCTTTACTTTTGTTTATGTGTTTTGTTTTGTGAAGGCTAAGGTGGTGCCTGATCAGTACGACGAGAGGACATACTGCGTCTACAGTACGGACGCCTCGACGGTGTACGGACTCTGTGCCTTTGGTCTGCTTCTGCTGAGCCAGACCGTTCTTAACGGCGTTACTAGATGTCTCTGCTTTGGGAAAGGCCTTGTCACCGGCACTTCATCCACCACTTGCGCCATCTTTTTCTTCGTTTTCTCCTGGTAATTTCACCCAAATCTCCCTTATTTAAGTTATTTTCTTCCCATTCTACTTTGATTTAATTCCACTTGCTTAGCTGTTGTCCTGTTGCTTTGCCTGAGTCCATTTCAAGATCGATCTAGTAGTCTTCCAAGTACTTTCAAATACATCCCACCGACTACTTTTAGGGTTACGTAAAATAGTTTTTCCTTATGAGTTAAAAACTGATTATGCGCTTGGTTAATACGCTGTTCTATATTGTGAAATGAAAATGGCTAGTTTTGTCTGGATGCCACTTCTCCCTTACTGATTTTTTTTTTCTAGTGATGTAACCAATTACGCACATGCGCGGAGCCCACAGTTTTACCCAATTCTTATAGTTGTTGAATATATAAGTAATAAATATTACTTACATAGTACGAACACTATGCGATTATATTTTAATTGATGATTCTTCTCTGTTGTTAATCTAGCAGAGAAATTTTTTTAATTTATTGGCTTTTGGTTGCGATTTCAATCATTAATTATTCATTAAACTCTTTGTTTGGAACAAATTTAACAATTTTGACCTAAGAGCAAGGCTTGCGATTATAGTTGGGGACATGCTGCAGAATTATGCCTGCTTTGGTAGAATAATGTGACTGCTTGGTATGCTGAGCAACTCATCCTACCGCAATTAAACACTGCCTGGCTATAGTAGTATCTTTCATGTAAACCAAAACCCGAATTTGTTTCCGAACTCTGGTATTGTTATAACAAATTTAGTCGTTTTAGAAATAGGCTAAGAAATTAAGCCCCCATTCCCCATTTTTGAAAGCAGTACATCAGCAGGAATTTTTTTTTTTTATTTTGGTTAAATGCTTAATTTAGGATCTAATATTTTTGGTTTTTTTATTAAGTACACAATTTTGTTTTTGAATCAAATAAACATTAAATGTTTTCGAAATTGTCTAATTAAAGACTTTGTAATGGATTTGAACCGCCCAGGCCATTAAGTCCTTCACAATGTTATATTAATTAAAATTCTTTAAAATTAAATAAAAAATATCTTTTTCTATTAAAAATTATAAAAACTAATTCCTTTAAATTTATTTCTCTCTCGCTAAAGCATCTCTTCCGGCTCAATTTTTTTTTTTGGTACTGTAGAATTTTGTGGCTAGGCTTGAAGTTGGTAGGTTTAGGATTTTTTATTTTTTTTGTTGGTGTTTTGGTGATTTTCGAGTGAATTTTTTGGGTTGAGGTGTTTTGGGTGTTTTTCTATTGAAAATAGAGGTGGTGGGGTTGTGATGGCTCGGGCTGTGAAAGGGTGGTTCTCGACTTGGTTCTTGGAGAAGTTGGAGATAACTATTTTTGAGTTTGAAGCGTCCCGTTTGAAAGTTAGATTTAGGAATTTTTGGAGTTGATCGCGAGAGAAAAAAGAGTAAAAAGAAATACAAAGGAGGAAAATTATTTATGATTTTTTAGAGTGAAAATACGTTTTTACCTTCGTTTCATCTGCATCTCTCTTAAATGGCTTTTCGTTGTCATTTCTGTTAAAAATTCTCTCTTAAATGGTTCTTGGTTTTCAATTCTGTCAAAAAAAATCTGTAATTGATCAATTCCAAAAACTTTTAGTTTTGATTTGGCTCAAATAAAAGGTTGTCTTTAATTGAGAAATACTCCAAAAGTCAAAATCTAAATGGAGCAGTTAGACTTATACCTTCAATTCACTAAAATCATATTGTATTTCTTTCTTTTTTCTTCTGTTGTTGTAACTAATTTGAACAATGGAATAGGATAAGCTTTTTGGGAGCTGAGGCGTGTTTACTGGCGGGATCAGCACGGAATGCATACCACACCAAGTACAGAGGAATATTTGGCGGTGATGACTTATCATGTGCTACCCTCAGGAAAGGTGTCTTTGCTGCTGGAGCTGCTCTAACATTGCTGTCATTGCTGGGATCAATATTCTATTACTGGGCTCACTCTAGAGCTGATACTGGTGGATGGGAGAAACATCAGAATGAAGGCCTTGGAATGACCAGTTCTTATGCACAGCAGCCTCCTGAAATTGGAAAGGTCTGACTCTATTTGTGCTTCAGGTTGCTTGGTTTTCCACATGATACTGTGTGTCAAGAGAGGTATTGATAGATCACGGATTAGTGGACCCAATGAGCTGTGGATGAATATATGATATGTAGTTTCTAAGTCAAATTATATGGGGCATTGTGGATTAATTGTCAATATTTACCAGTTTCCTAAGCCTTGTTTGCGTTGATGATTGAGCACGTCTACTTTTTCCCCCACTACCCCTTTTCAAAATTGCAGGTTAGATAAACTGAAAATCATATTTAATACATTTCTTTATATCTTATAATCATATATAATTAATTGCTTCTCTGTCCAAGATACGGCATGGAATATTATTGGCGCACTAGGCACCACTCCAACCATAGGTGACCCACGTCGCCAAAATTCCTCTTCTCGGCCCACAAGGCCACAACACATTTCCCCCGAGTTGCTGGCCGTCTTCTTCCATCATCATCGCTCCAATCGTTTGACCTACCATGTCCTTGCCTGTTCTGATGGCCCGTCTCTGTAAACTTTCTTCTCAAGAAGTCGAACTCAAGAATCTCACAATCTGAAGCTTCAGGTTGTAATCAAAACTCAAGTCCTGTTGTGATGACCCGTCTCTGTAAACTGTCATCTCTAGAAGTTGAACTTAAGATTCTCACAATCTGAAGCTTGAAGTTTTAACCAAAACTCAAGTTGCTAATTAGATGAAGATTTAGATTGATTAAGGGGCCGTTTGGATCTTTGGTTGATAACAGTGTGAAGAAATGAAAGTAAAAGGACAAAAAATTAAAGGTTTAATAGTAAAATATATTTTCAATTTTTTTTTGAATAAAATTGATATAAACTCTCGACATTTTGTCACATGGAAATCAATTCATAAATTTTTATTTTAATGTAAATAATTTTCAACCTTTTAAAATTATGCAATTAAATCTAAATTTATTAAATAACACTAACTTCCACATGGCAGCCCTAAGCTATCTACGTCAGTTTTCACGTTGGATATCTAAACGACAGTTAGTGTCATATAACAAATTTAGATTTAATTGCATAATTATTAAAGGTTGAGGATTTTTTTACAGTAAAATAAAAAGTTTATGAACTGATTTTTATGTAATAAAACGTTAAAGGTTTATATTTATTTTATGCAAAAAGTTGATGGTGCATTTGACTATTAAGCCAAAATTAAAAGGGTAAAATTATCTTTCCGTTTTTGGCTTTTAATTTTTTTTGTTGTCTTTCTAAAAATATATATTTAATAATTTTTTTTAATCTCATCAAAATAAATTACATTGATCATTCAAACTAGTCTTAAAAGAAACTAATTAAAATTAGAGCTTGCAACAATAATTGGAAACAAGAGAAGGAAAATAAAATAAAAAATTGTCCCCTTAAATGGTCTTAACAAACACTCACAAGCACAAAACACTATAAAACACTATAGATTAGTCGATTTGACATCCTTAAAAATGCTTAACACACTTGGTAGAGCTGTTAATGGGTCAAATCAAGTCGATTTTGAATTGAGTTAAATTGGTTTCGGCCCATTAATTAAGCTAACCGATTTGGTCCAGTTTAATTATTTGGCAAACCAGACTGAGCTTTAAGGAGGCTCATAATGAATTGGTCCAATAAACTGGTAAGTAGGTTTCTAGATCGAACTCGGGCTATACATATTTTTTTTTTTTTTTTGTCTTATTGTTTTTTAACTTTATTTTTTAATTTTTTAAATTTCATTATTAATTTTAATAAAAATAATGACTTATTTAATATATTTTTATCTAATAAAGTTGGTAACAAATATAAAGTTATCTAGTAAAGTTATTGTAATAAAGATAAACTTGTTATCTAGTATAATAAATAAAGTTATTATAATAAAGTAATTAGAACTTATTTAGTAAAGTAATTTTTTAAAGAAATTATAATAGCTTAAAATTTTTTAATTTGTTTTGATAAAGTTAAACTTAGTTATTACATTTCAAATGTAATTAAACTTATCATTTATCATTTGAAATATAATTAAATTCGTCATTTTTAAAATATTTATTCATTATTTTATTTATCATATACTTATAAGAAAACATATTTATTTAGTATGTTTTTAAAAATTTATTCATTTTGTATTTTAAATAGTTATTCATTAGAGAAAGAAAATGAAAAAAAAAAGTAAAATAAAAGGTGAGACATTTATAAGAAAATTTTAGAAAAAATAAAATATAATATTAATGGGTTGGATAAGTTTTAGCCTAAAACCAGCTCTATTTTTAATGGGTCGAGCCCAAAATCTATTAAAACATTCTAATTCATCCAAAAGGCTGAATTGGGCCGATTCTACCAAGGTTGAACCGAACTATATCGGGTCGATTTCGAACTGATCCTAGGTCAACCAGACTCGTTTAGCACCTAATTGGGACATTGAACCCATTTTCAAACCGTTGAGACTTGAAACCAAAGGTAGAGGATCAAAAGTTTGAAATATTGTGAAAATCAAAACGAACAAGAAAGTACATTTTGTAACTTATGGGCAAGTTATGGCTTGCAAAAACAGGTTAATCGAAACTTAGAGGTGCAAATTAATCTATGCTTGAAGACAAATGTTAAAAGAGAAGTTCTATTTATAATTCAAAATTCGCTCTTTATAATTAAAAAGAGATACTTTTTGTCAAAAAAAATGTTATAAATCTTATTATTATATAATAGTAATAATAATATAATAATATACCGAATATATACTAAGGCCTCTTATAAAAAAGATTTATCTGAATACATTAAAATAGTTTTAGTATTCATTTTATATGTGTTTTATAAAAAATATCAAATACCATATAAAAATTGTTTTTATTATTATTATACCAAATATTTTTTACAAATAATTTTTTTTAACAAAAGTATAAATATTTGTACAAAATCCACAAAAAATTTACCACATATTTTAAAATGAATTAAATTAAATATAATAAAAAACAAAAAAAATTATCAATTTTTATCATTTATGCTTTACACAAATTAGTTTTTCATTAAAACTATATCTTACAAATATAAATTATCAAAATTTATTAAAAATTGTAAAATATATTGTTATTTTTTGTAACATTTTTGCTCAACTTATATAAGAATAATTGTAAAATATATTGTTTTTTTTTGTAGCATTTTTGCTCAAGTTATATAATAATAATAATAATTATGTTAGCAGTTTATTCCAAAACAAGTTTCATTTTTTTTAGAAAAAAATGAAACAATTATAATTCTATATATATATATATATAAATTGAAAAAAAAAACCTTCTTCCTTTTCTATGCTAAAAAAATATTTATAAATTTTTTTCAAAAAACTAATTTATTCTATCTTTTTAAACATATAATATATATATATATATAATCAATAACACCTAACAACTATTCACATCACAATTTTCCATATCTTACACAAACTACAACCTTCCATACCCTGTACATAAAACTGTTACTCCTTTGAATAATTTACTTTTCCTCTTCCCAATATAATAAATAACACTTAATAACTATTCATATCACAATTTTCCATAACTTACACAAATTACAATCTTCCATACCCTGCACATAAAACTATCACTGCATTTAATCATTTGCTCTTCCTCTTCCCAATTATTTACCAAAAAAAAAAATTTCCCAATCCCATCCTTATACAAAGCACAAATTCCAACAAAGTGATTGCTTCCCTTTATCTTCCACCTCATTTATAACCAAAATAAATCCAAACTCAACCATCCTTCTTCTCCTATTTCCGAAACATCCAAATCCAAAACCTCCCATCCCTTTTCTGCTGCTTGATTGAAACAAAAAAAAACTTTTCGATCGTCCCCAATGGCAACCTGGAATGAACAAGACAACGATAGATGCTTTAGAATCGTACTCGAGTCTGATATCAGAAAACAAACAGTGGTAAGCCAACCCATTACACGATAATCTACTTCAGTTTCCCTGATATCTGCAACTCTTTAACAAATATATCGCTCCTTTTTATAGAACTCATCATTGATCAATTTGTTCGATATGATATTATTCTTGCAATACTGACTGTTTTGTCAATAATGCTATCTGATCTTTCCTACATTGTTACTTACATTCTGACATATCTGCTTTATAAATATATTTGTTTAAACTTAGTCATCTACTTGATCATTTATTCCAATTTTATTCTCTGTTTTCATGACCGATGCAATTTGCTCAATGTATAAACCAAACAAATAGATATAAACCACTGCTTACACATTTGTTTCGCCGAACTACTAAACTTTCTCTCATATCTACAACTCTTTAACAAATATATCATCCTTTTTACAGAATCAATCATTCTTCAGTTTGTCTAATGTCGTATTATCCTTGCAATACTTGCTGTCCTGTCAATAATGCAATCTCATATTTCCTACATTGTTACTTTCATTTTGACATATCTGCTTTGCAAATAGATTTGTTTAAGCTTGCTCATGTTTTTTATTATTTACTCCAGCTTCATCCTCTGTTTTCACGACTTATGCAATATGCATTATGCTTAAACAAAACAAATGGATATACACCACTGCTTACACATTTGTTCCCTCAATCCCATAGTTTGCTCATAATTTTGTGAAGCATCTTTACAAACACTATATTCAACACTGACTATAATATACTCATTACCTAGATTTTGCCATCAACATTTGTTGAACGTCATTTTGCACAAATTCGTACACCTGTTGTTTGTAAAGTCAAAGTCATTCTACCCAAAACTTTTAGAGTGCAGATCACAAAACACAAAGACGCCTTACCTTGGCACGTGACTGGAACACATTTGTTCAAGACTATGCATTGCACCTCACAGATTCACTTTTCTTTGAGTATAACGGAAACATGACATTTACTATTTATCTCTACAACAGTGCATCTTTTTTACTCACCATTGAGATGATTGAACAAAGAAAAGGTAAATGCATTTCTCATACTTACCTCACTACTGTTTATATATATTTGTTGAATTTGATTCTTCTATATTTTCATTTTTATATTTGCATATAAACATTGATGACCAAACCACATCAGAACAAAGCTTACCTGAAGATCTTGAAGAACAAAATCATTATTATATTAGCAATTCTCCAATCAACATTTGTTCTCCAGACTCTAATCCACCTTATTTTGAATTTACAATGACAAAAACCAACGTCGAAACCTCATGTGTCTTGGTAATTACCATATAATTCTGCTAAATTCTTATTGCTCCAAACTGCACTTTCTAATCATACACATTTTTTGCAGCATGTGCCAAAAGAATTCCATGAAGAGTGTATGCCTAAACAATCAACCAACATGACCTTTATCGTTCCAAACAAACATCAACAATGACAAATTCGATACATCCGATCGAAACACAACAAATTATTTTCTTGTGGATGGCGAAAATTTGTTATGGATAATTACCTCAGAGACGATTGCAAATTTTTAATGATCGAAGCTGGACTCTTTAAGATCGAAATCTGTATAAACAGGGCTGGCTTATTTCAATAGATGTAAAACAAACTTCTGTTATATTTCCAATTGAATAAAAAACTTATCGATGTCATTGGAATATTTATTTTTGGACAATTTATTATGCATTTTATTTTTTATCTACTTTTATTTTTCAATAATTTATTATTTAATTTATCTTTACCAACCTGCGCAACGCGCGAGCCTAACCTAGTTTATAAGAAAATTTTAAAAAAAGTAAAATATAATATTAATGGGTTGGATAAGTTTTAGCCTAAAACTGACTCTATTTTTAATGGGCAGAGCCCAAAATCTATTAAACCATTCTAATTCATCCAAAAGGTTGAATTGGGTTGATTCTACCAAGGTCGAATCGAACTATATCGGGTCGATTTCGAACTTATTCGGAGTCGGCCTGATCCGTTTAGAACCTAATTGGGACATTGAACCCATTTTCAAACCGTTGAAACTTGAAACCAAAGGCTGAGGATCAGAAGTTCAAAATATTATGAAAATCAAAACGAGCAAGAAAGTGCATTTTGTAACTTATGGGCAAGTTATGGCTTGCAAAAACAGGTTAATAGAAATTTAGTGGTGCAAATTAATCTATGCTTGAAGACAAATGTTAAAAGAGAAGTTCTATTTGTAATTCAAAATTCGTTCTTTATAATTTTTTTTTTTAATTTTATGATAAAAATATTTTTTTAAAATGATTATATTGACTTTACAAAATTATATTATTAACGCCAAGACTAAAATTTCTATAAACAAACTTTTTTGTATTAACATATTTTCGAAAATAGATTTTCCGAAGTCCTCTTCGGGAATCCATGCACATGAGACATGCCATGCATTTTTTTTTCCCTTAAATCTATTTATCATGTTACCTCACATTGAGCCAGCAAGCATGGAAGGTAACCTCCATCGAGAGGGTCAAAGAATAACAATAATATTGATAGATCAGCGGCGATCAAAAGAGGCAGCAAATATTTGGAGATGCTTAATATCCAAGAAAATAGTGTACAGGAGATGAGTATGGAATTGAAAACTACAACAATCAGCTTTGGACGTCAAAGAAGCTTTTTACAAACTGGTACCTAAAATTCCATGCGATGGTGTATTAAAAAACGAGAACACATTTGAACAATAAGAAATTCTAAACATAACTTAAGAAGGCAGTCTATTTTAATATTTTTTTAAATATCTTTCCATAAAATTACAAAAAAACACTCTTAAATATATTTCACAACAAATTCACAACAGTTTAATGCTGTGAGTCAGTTTGTGAGTCATTTGTGACCCACAACATGCTGCCGTGGGTCTTTTGTGACCCACGATAGCAAGCTCTTGTGAGCTACTCAATGGTCACGGTAATTTTAGAAATTGAATTTTTATGCAACTAATTAAACCCTAAACC
Source organism: Firmiana major (assembly GCA_033439115.1). NCBI lineage: Eukaryota > Viridiplantae > Streptophyta > Magnoliopsida > Malvales > Malvaceae > Firmiana > Firmiana major. The sequence goes on from CM065912.1 coordinate 10,192,110, forward strand.
ACACTAATCCAAAAAATAATCAATTTACATCAAAATAAATGAAAAAAAACAATGTATATTGAAAAATTTATCTTAGATAATTTTGATTTAGGAGAGATTTAAAGTAAGATTGAAGATGATGTGAGTTTGAATGCGAGGATATTGAAGAGAGGTTGTAGAGAGACAAAGTTTTTAGGTTGTGAAATGGAAAAATTTATTTAGGTATAAGATATTTAATAATATATTGTATTTAGTAAAAATTATAAAATAAAAAATAAAATAGCATGTGTGTAGTAAATGAAGTGTATCTAATTGTAGTTAGATTATAAATATAACCTCGGTTAAAATAAAAAATAAAACAAAAGAAGACCGGAGTTGTATTAATTCGGATTAAAATAATCGACCAATGAATCTGATCATAGATCCAAGTTGGTTATCCAATTAAAACAAATGATCATAAATGATATGTGAGCTTTTGAAATAACTCCCAGCCAAGAATTAAATTAAGCCCAAGGATTTCTGGCTGATATAGACTTGACACGAGGCTATCCTAGCAGTGCCCACAAGTGTTAAGGGCTGAAGAAATTTAGCCCAGGATCGAGAGGACAAGGCAGTTACAGTTTGTGGGCATTGATAGTTTAAGGCATTTATCTCATGTTTAATTCTCATTTCCATTAAGTTTGCAGCACCTTATATAGCCTTAAATTTAGTGTTAAGGCAAGCTTTTTTGCTCTTGCCAAAATGAGTGCTAGGCGCCTAGGCCCCATCTAATCATCTAAGTAAGTAAGATAGGCATGGAAAGTTCACAAAAATTATCCCAACACTTTTTAAGAAAAAGAAACCTGAAGTGGTGATACAAGATAATGAGAGCAAAGCCACTCGCAAGACTAACTCAAACCATACTAATCATTTCTTCATTATACAAGCAAGCAATAATACTATAGCATTGCTAGGACCACACGCAAATTAATCTACTGATCTCTAAGCACAAGCTAACTCTCTTGATTCCGTTTTAAAGCCCTGTAGAAACAAAGCTTCATTAGCAGTTGGGAAATGGGGAGCCACAGATGGTAGCAACCTTCCTGGCATTGGGAGAGTTGACAAGCTTCTGAAGATTAGGGTCCTTGAGATAGTTGCAAAGGCAAGGCCTTTGCTCCTTTAATTTACCGCAGCAAAGGGGTGAAGGTGGGGTGCCTGATGTGATTGCATTTGCGCATGGGCTCAGCTGCAATGCATTGCAAGTTACAGCAGCCATGGAAACCTGTGCTCTCCCAAGAACCAGAACAAGCACAACATAGAATATTGCAACATTGACATATGGCATTTTCATCTTCACAATTGAAAAAATATATGTAATTAGATATAGGAAAGAGGGAATTAATAGATGTAAGATGTGTAGCAATTGGGTAATGTTCTCTACACAATTTATAGAGGGAGAGCAGGAAGGAAAGAGAGTAATAAGGAAAGGTGGATGGGAATTGTTTAGTATTTTATTTCACTTTTAATTTAAAGAGTTATGATGATATTTGATGAAGGTCTTGTGACACTAAAGTTGGGTGCGGCTAGTTATATTAATTATCATCAAATTGTGGAGGTTGTGTGGGCTCCCGGTACATTAAACTGCTCTGTTACTTTCAACTTTGCTCTCATGATCAATCAATTGCTCCTAGCTGTAGGCAATAGATAGATACCTAGTTAGTTTTGAATTACACAACTTTAATTTTGTTTCTTTGTTTTTTCTATTAATTAATGTTTTTTTTTTCGATTTCTTTTTGTTAATTAAAATGTGGATAATAATCTTCATAAAAAAATGTTTGAAAAAAGAAATGGTGATTATACAATCGAATAGTTTAGACAAGTGACTATATTGATTTTGATAATATTAAAAATAATGATAATAATAAAATTAATTATTATAACGATAAAATTAAATAATCAATCAATGATATATATTTAGATGCAATCTCAAGTGAAATTTGTAGCATAGGTTTTATAATTATAAAACCAATAAAATAATTAAAAATTAATAAAATTATTTTATATAAAAATATTTTTTAAAACTTAAAAATTAAAAATTTATTTTATGTCCATTAATATTTTATTACTAAATATTTAAAATAATTTACAATTTTAAAAAATAAAACATATATTTAAAAGTTAAATTAACAAAAAATCTGCTTAAAAAAAATGATTAAAGGTAATTTTACTCTTTCACCGAGATTCCAATCTACGGACTGGACCATTCTTTCTCTAATCCCCCACTAGAGGGGGTTCAAAACATTTTGAACTGCATATGTAATTTAAATGCACTTACGATGTGAATTTATTTTATCCTACATAGAAAATTTTATCGCCCTATACCCACGATGAAATCTAAACCCTCTATAAGTAAAAGAGAGAATATATGTTTAAAATCTTTAAAAATAATTATATTTGTAAAAAAAAAAAAAGAAAAAAAAAACCCTTCAAAACTCCCCTGAGCATCCTTTTGCAAACGAATTATCATACCCTTTTGTGTGAACAATATTTTAGGCATCAAGTTATTAATTGGTACCCTTTGAGTTGTTCCTTTAAATGATGGGAAGCTGTAAATCTAGATTCTTTGTTCTATAGAGATTAATTAGTAACGGATATTTGCCACTACATGTAGGCCAGATTTTCACACTTAAAATCAAAACGAGTAAATTACTATTTGCGATGATGTCAATCTCAGTATCGTATAGCAAATTCTCTTCATATTTCATTTATATTATTATGGCATATATTATATATTTATGGATTTGAAATAAATTAATCAAAATATCATGAATAACTTAGAATTCTTGCCAACATACTAAAATGGGGCAAAAATAAAGTAAACGTGCAAATGAGCTAGCTAACAATCGAATAATCAATTACCAACTAATCATCTTATCCAGGTAACCATAGGCAGAAAATATTTTTGGAAATTCTTTGTTGAAGTACCTTTCGGCGTTGTCATGCGGAAGTTGTGACTTAAATCCGGAAAGATTTCATAAATTATTTTTGGAGATATTTGTGAATTCATTAAAGATATTACTTGATTATAAAATTTATTTAGCTGACAAATTAATTAATCCATAAATAAACGAGTTTTTCGTAAGGTGAGACATGAGAAAAAAATGTTGAGTTAATGGGTTTCAAAGGATTGGATATGTAGACAGTCCATGGGACTAAAAGAAGCGTTCCATGGATGTTAGATGATGAAAATAAGAGTGCTTGTAAATGTGGTTGGATTATGTTTGATGTTTGGTTGAGCTTGTTGTGTTTGTTAGATCGTAATTGATTATATATGTTTGATTTGTGAGTTGAATGTTTGAATGTTTGAATGGAATGTTGATATGATTGTAATTTGTTATAATTAAAGTATCTTACATTTTATTGGCGAAGATAGATAAATTTAGTGTAAGTTATTGCATTGTTATAACAAAAGAATTTGATGATATAGGGATTTCCATATTTGTGTTTATGTTTCTGAATACTCTACAAGAAAGAAAACGATAAGAGAGTGCAAGAGTTTTACTCTGTGCGCGTACTCTGGTACTTAAATCAAACAAAAAATTTAGTAGAGCTTCAGTGAGCAAATAAAGTTTAGATTGTAAAAATAATACCTATTACCTATTTATAAGAGTTATCTTATGCGTAATTATTATTAGGACCTATAGTTTAAATGATCACATAGTAGATCTTTTATGATCCTTCTGAGTCCTCTTTCTTTTTAGGTTTAATATATTTTTAGATCTAATGGCCTTTAGTATGACTCATATTAATTGCACCCGACCTTTTCACCAGATATACACTATAGAAGAGTATATAAGGGTTTTTTTTGGTACTTTCAAAATCATTTCGGGTATATACTTTTCAGATTCTCTCACGACTCCCCTTTTTGGAATTATTATAAGAGACTCTTTATCTTTACTCGTGGGTTTAACTGGTAGGTTTCACTGTACTTTATCATAGGAGGAGCATCATACCATCTCTTCCTTTGTTAAGTGACTTTTTTAGGTTTTGCAGTCTCTCTAGAGTGGTGCCCTATTCTATCTAGTGGGTCTTTAAAAGAGGCTTTCAGAATATGTTGTAAGCTTCACAAATTCAAGCCTGAGTGGCTCATTGTCAAGATTCCAAAGGGTTTAGGAATCTCAACCCACTGGTGTATGTAGGCATTAAACCTATAAGGACCAACCTCTTTCGGTCCTAAGGAGGTTATATGAGCAGCAGATTAGCCTGCTGTGCACCAAAGGGAAAAACAACTTATTCTTCCTGCTTACTCAAGAGGACATCCTAACTGTTTGTTGGGGTGTTGTATACATTCCCATTAATCCTTTCCCTGCTTCGATAGATCCCGTCTATGAGAACCCATTACCAGAGAGTTATTCTTAAGGAGATGAGGGAGGAGAAGCCTTAAATAAGAGTTATACTTCTAAATTAGGTCTTTATTAGGGCCTTGGAGAAGCATTCAGAAACCTTTTTCATGAGCACTCATTTAATGGAATCCTTAGCCAACATTGAATCTCTTCAGGAGTTACTTGGGCTATTAATGGTAACTTTTAATTTTAAGTTTGTTGAACTATTTTTCATTAATCAATTATTCTTACAAATTTCATTTTTTACATGCAAAAATAGATTCCATTAGGTGAGTCCTTCGTAAAAGGACATCGAGAGCATTTTTAGAGCTCATTGTGGAAGTTCCTCCACCCAACAAATAATTTTGCTCCGAAGTGGTGGTTTTAGAACACACTCGGACTCATACTCCTCCTCTTGCTTATCATGGAGGATTTAGTTCCTCTCGGTTACCTAGCCATGAAAAAGGTAAGTTTGTCGCTCATGAACCACTAATAATAGGTCCTGATGAATAGCAAAAACTAGAAGAGTTGCATAGGCAGAATCAGGCTAAGTGCAATACATCCAAGCCCTTCAGGAAAGATAAAAGGCAACTATTTGTAGGGCTGTCAATGAGAAACGTGCTTGTGCTCCCTCAGATTGCTCCTCTTAACATTTATTGTTTCGTAATAGATGGAGGGATTATCGTTCACGGGCAGGATTTTTGGGTCTATTCGGGGGTTAGTGACAACGACTCTATAGAAAACACCGAGTTTGCTTCCTATTTAGGCTGATCCACCATTCTTCCTTTTGATGTGGTCAAGTTATTTAAGAGCTTAACAAAAGGCGAGGACTAAGTAGTCAAAGAAATCATGAAGGTAAACTTCTCAACTTACATTTAACGTTTTATTTGTGCATGGTTTAAAACATGTCTAACTTGACTTTGTTCATTTGCAATGCACACAAAGGGTAATCACTTGCAATGCTTAACATCGAGCATATAGAGTGTAGGTTGAGAGAACTTCAACAACTACATAAGAAGAAGGTTGAGTGGCTTACCGAGAAGAAACAATGAGGCTAACTCTTGAAGCAGGTTAATGATCAGAAGAGAGATAAGGAAAAGTTGAATTTGAAGCCGATTCGACCTACGGTGGATTTAGATGCAAAGAAGGCTAGGACTAATTCATTAGAGCAATGCAAAAAAGCATTCGATTATACTTTTAATGAGTTAAACTCCCTATTGTCCGAACATCAATCCCTTCAGTTAGAGTATGACACTTTTTATACAGAGCACAAAGTTCTTCCTAATAGAAATCAAGAATTGGAGGGTGAGATCATATGTCTACACTATCAACTATAACCTTTTTCTATTAGCCAATAGGAACGGGTCAATATCTGTGCTAAGAAGGTGTTTGAATACTGCTTGTCTGAAGATTACCATGAAAGGAAGCTCATATTCTCAACTGGTTTTATCAAATATAGCTTTTATCTGGCACACTCCTTGTTAGAATAAGAAAAGAGGGTTGGTGAAACTTTTCCAAAATTGGAGTTTTCGGAGGAAGTAGAGAGTTATGAGGCATATAATTAGACAAAGTATGAACCAGATGCAAAGGGTCTGGAACTTTTTCTAGAGAATGACACTTATGATAATTTATCCAATCTCACAGCCTTTTGGAGCCTTGTTGTCGACCCAAAGTGATCAAGGCTTTGAATGGTTTGGACGGAAGTGACATGGACATACAAAAAGCCAATCTTTCTACTGGTCACATGTTACGGTGCCTCAAGATACAAGCACTTATGTGCTTGCGGGTTGTGAGATCTGAGAATTTAAGACATATTTTATTGATGTAATAATAATTTGAAGTGTAATTTATTGAGCTAAGTGAATTGTGGGAATGATAATTGGAGATTTATATGTTAAGTGTTAAAATAAATGTGAAACTATGAGGACAGATCGATCTGGGAGAAGGAGAGATCGATCTGGTGAGTTATAAACGACAAAGAAGGAGAAATTTAAGGAGCAGATCGATCTGGGAGAAGGAGAGATCGATCTGGTGAGTTAAAAATGACAAGGAAGGAGGAATTTAAGGAGCAGATCGATCTCCGATGGAAGAGGATCGATCTCCTTATGAATCTATTTGAGAGAAGATCGATCTCATGAGGAAGAGATCGATCTCCAAATGATTCTGTTTGGGAGAAGATCGATCTCCTTAGGAGCAGATCGATCTCATAAAGCCATAAAGAGATCGATCTCACCCCTCGACAGATCGATCTCCTAGGCATAAATTGCCCCAAATCGTCCCAAAAATTCAAACGCAGATCGATCTCCTCAAGAGCCAGATCGATCTCCTACCTCCAGTCTATATAAAGAACCCCTGTTTTTCTCCTGCAATTTCACTTTCTCTCTCTTCCAACCCCATTTCCACCGAAAACCTAACTTTTTCACTCATCCAAAACACCCATTTCCGGCCAAATCAAGAGTTGTGGTAAGAAGGAAAGTTGTTCCTCATCAAAGGGAGAACAACATACTTGGAAATCGAAGGGCGAATCGGATCGAGGCGTGGGTTGTGCGTCTCACAAGCTTTGGGTAATTTCTAAACCTCGATCTTGATATTTGAGATGATTTTGATGATATTGGTGGTTGTCATTACGTTGAAATAGTTGAGAAATGATTAGGGATTGATGAAATTGCAATGTAGTTGGAGTAATGTTGATATTGAGAAATTTTGGCAATTTTGAGAATTTGTGCTATATATGGAAATTTAGACAATGTGGTGAATTAGCCTAGATAATTGGCGTGAGAAATGTAGGACGTTGAGATATTGTGAATGAGGTTGTAGTTTAGGGTAGAGTTACGAGAATCGAGAGATTTGAGGAGTTATGAGCAATTATGCTCGATTTTGAGAATTGAGGTTTATGAGATAATTGAGTATTGATGTTTTAACATCGTTTGGACAGCTCGGGAGTTCCAGAGTGGAATGCGAGACTAGTCCGTGATACGGGGGATACGATTGCACTATACGAGGTGCAAAGAGGTAAGGGAAATCTAAACCATTTGTGTATGTGATTTGTAAACTATTATAGCATGATTTGTGGTTTATAAAACAAGCATGTTGAGTGTTGTGTTGAGATACAACTGCACACGATTTTTATAGCCGGTTGGAGCCCATTGTTTTATGCGTTTATAAGCTGAGTGTGAAATTGCTTTATAAACCATCGAATTTGTGTGAGTAATGAATTAGGCTCTACGTTAAGGCAATGTGTGCGTGTGCTTTGCCGGTTGGGACTCGGTTTTTATTATGTTTTGTGTTGAGTACAAAACGATTTCAAATGAGTTTTATGAGAGAAAAACCATCATGAGTTCTACGTGAAGGCAAGCCGGTCTTGTGTGATAAGACTTAGGTGTGTAATTTTGAGCACACACCGGGCATTGCTCTGGTAGCATGTAAGCCTGATTTCTTCTCCGTTCTGGTAACGTGAGAATAACCCATTCTGTGGCTATGCCACGTTATACCCCATTGGTGGTCGTTGCCACGTTATACCCCATTGGTGGCCGTTGCCACGTGAGAAATCCCATTGGTGGCCGTTGCCACGTGAGAACCCCTAATTGGTGGCCGTTGCCACGTGAGAAACCCTATTCTGTGGCTGTGCCACGTGTGAATTTAAATCAGTGGCCATGCCACGTGTGTTTAGTGGCTGTGCCACGTGCATTACTATTTCAGTGATTTTATCACGCTCATTGAGAAAGCGTTTATCGCATTGTTTTCACATGCTTTGTTATTTCTCTAGAGTGAGCCTTTTTACTTCATATTTTCATATGACTTGAGACATGAGAATGTCGTTTTGAGTACCTTCATGCTATGATTTTCAAATGAGTTTCACATACAAATAAATATTTTGTGATGTGCATTTTGGTTTATGAAATGAGTTCCTTACCCCCCCTTACTGAGCGATTTAGAAGCTCACCCTGTTTTCTTTTCCCCCCAGAGTTCTTCAAGTGAAAAAGGATCTCCCTGCGACGTACGGAGTAGTGGTTAGTGGAGGACTTGAGCTCCAGGCCATATATATATTGTATTTGAGGTATATTTTATCTTTTCATGTACCCAGACAATTATTGTAATTGCAGACACTTGATGTATATCATTGTATGGGATGTATTAGAATTAATTTACTTGGAATTGAGTAATGTATATGATTCAATATACACTATATTATGATAAGATCCTGAGGCATAATAATTATGATGATGTATGACACTGCACAGGAATGCACCTTAATTGTGAATTAATGAGTAAAAAGTTTTAAATTTGTCCTATTTTTCGCATTTCCGGGGCGTGACACGGGTACAGATACTCCTCTTGCTGTTGAGGTCAATATAAAAAAGGCTCTAGTTTTATCTACAAATTCTGCAATAGAAGCTCCCGATCCTCTTACCACGGTCGAATATTTTTAGATTCTTTTTTTTTTCTTTTTCGAATTATATAGCCTATCTTTTGTAAACGATACTCATTGTAATACAATTTTAAAGTTTAATGAATGAAAAATTCCATTTTCAGGCTTTAACTTTCTATACTCTAATTTGTATGCATGTACATAGTGTTTTCTAGTTCTTTTTTAAAGAGCTAAGTCTCTTATAAAGAACTTTCTTGAGCTTGTCTCCATTCTCTTTTGCCTAATGTTTATTTCATAATCTAGCTTACTTTATGCCTCTTTCGCTTCAATTCTTTAATTATTATGACCATTAAGCACAATTTTCACTGATTGTCTTTTCATTCACACATGACTTACATCATACCTTTTTTGCTTAAAGTGTGTACATTTTTTTATGAGTTTTCCTCGTACCTTTTTCGCTTTAAGTCCTTACAAGTTCGTTATGTGGCTTATCTCGTGCATTTTATTTTTTTTGCTTCAAGCCCTTTCGTTTTACCTGTATGCAGCTTACCTCGCGTATTTTTCACTTCAAGTCCATTCACTTTATATGTGTAGCATACCTAGCGCATTTCCACTCTAAACATTTGCATATTTATTGTGTGACTTACTTCGCGCATTTTTCACTTCAAGTCTCTTATTTCTCATATGCATGGCCTAGCTCCTGCATTTTTAGCCTCAAGTCTTTACTTTTCGCATGTGTGGCTTGCCTCACGCATTCTTCGTTTCAAGTCCATACTTTTTTGAATGCATGACTTACTTCATGCACATTTCACTTCAAGTTCATGCATTTTATATGCGTGACTTACATCACGCATTTTCTCTTCAAGTCCTTATCTTTTATATGCGTGACTTACCTCGAACATTTTTCGCTTCAAGTCCTTGCATTTTTATATTGATAGCTTATCTCGCATATTTTTCGCTTCAAATCATTTCCTTTCACATGTGTGGCCTATCTCATGCACTTTTCACTTCAACCCTTTTTTTCTTTTACGCATGACTTACTTCACTCACTTTTCGCTTCGAGTTATGCTTTTTATATTGGTGGCTCACCTCCTGCATTTTCGCTTCAAGCCCTTACATTTTTTATTTGTGGCTTACCTCACACTCATCTTTCATATGTGTGGCTTATCTCGCACAGTTTTTGCTTCAAGTTCATGGGTTTTATATGCTTGGCTTACCTTGCACATTTTTCCCTTCAAGCCTTTTCTTTTCACATGCATGGTCTACCTTGCGCGTTTCTTGCTTTAGGCCATTTCTTTCATATGTGTGGCTTACCTTGCACACTTTTTGTTTCAAGCTATGCGTTTTATAGACATGACTTACCTTGCACATTTTTTGACTTACCTTGTGCATTTTTTGCTTTAAGTCCAATTGTTTTGGGCATATCTTGCACCTTTTGTCTTTTCAACCACATGCTGGGTAGTGGACACATAAATTGGTCCAACTTCCCATCTTAGACTCATTTCTCGAGCTGATTCATGAGCTCTCTATACTTCTCGGTCTCGTGCCCATATGCGAAGTGAATGTTGTAGTAGGATTCCAAGTCTTTTACAAAATTACCTTTAACTTTGTTTAGAGAATTAGAGTAATCTGGTTCCCTTTATATCTACCAGAATTGAGGCTCAAGGGTCGAAAAGCTGAGAGTAGTTGCTATACTTCGGCTTAGGGGCCTTTCTTGACTTATTTGCTTTTTCAATGATGTTGCATTGAAATCTCTTTCTTGCTTTCTCCCATCGTCGAAATCTCGAGGTTGAACGATTTCCATCACTTCTTCTTGAGTGATGTGCTTGTTAGCTCTAAAAAATAAGTCTGAAATCGTAGTTGGTTGATCTAGTGGCAGCGTCTCCTATAGCTTTTCAGACTTAGTTCATTGTAACATTGCAGTCATGGCAACACCAATTTGTAATTCTCAAAGTTCAAGAGTGGTGTCTCAAAATCGGTTTACCTAACTCTTTAGTGATTTATTTTTTGCTTGCTTGAGGGTGATCAAATATGTAGTCTTCTTCTTCCTTTGACTGTTTATAGCAAAGGCTTTAAAAAACTCACTGCTCAACTAGTTAAATGAAGAAATGAATCCTTTTGGAAAACTATTAAACCACTTTTATTGCATGGCTGGTTAACGTAAGCAAGAAAGCCCTGCACATTATATGGATATGTCTTTCCTGAATATGTTCTTATTTATGACACCTTAAATTTAAAAGGTAAGGGCTTCTCCATTATAGCGATACTGAACAGTATTCGCCTCATTTGGCTATCCTTTGTAGGTACCTTTTTTTTTTTTTTTTCAAAATTCATTCCATCATATTTTCTATGTTAGCCTCTTTTTGAGTCAAGAAAATGGAATGGTTTTCACCCAATTTTTATTGGTGGAGTTTGCTTGATCACGGTAGGCATGTATTGACCCTTTTGCAGGCTTGAATACACTAGTCTTTTTCTTTACTTATTCCTGAGTTCAACGAGGTCTACTATCAAGTCTGACACTTTGACACTTGCCACACCCTACCGAACCTTAATCTGCTGCCTTGTGCCTATTGCCCTTTGGTCACACTGCTCGGGTTGCTGTGCACCTCATGCCAATGTGGTTGTCTCATGTATCGCATCATAGGGGTCACTGCGCGGTTTTGCCTCAAGCAGGGGCCTCATCTTATTAGGCTTCCGCTGCTTAGACCCTACGCCATGAGCTTTCGTGCACCTTGACTTTGCGACTCGGGGCTATCATCTCTTGGGCTCTACCGCTCCTAGCAGTCTCCTCCCTTGGGTTTTCAACTAGGCTTTTTGATCATATTCCCACAAACAACATCGACCATTGCTGCCTGATTATAACAATGGAATTTGATGATGTAGGAATCTCGATCTTCGTGCTTGTGTGCCTTTGAATACTCTGCAAGAAAGAAAATGATCAGAGGGAGCAACAATTTCATCCTATGCGCGCACTCGGATACTGAAGTCAAACAGAAAATCTGACAAAGTTTCAGTAAGAAAATAGAGCTTGGATTGTAAAAATAAAACTTGTCACCTATTTATATGAGTTATTTTACACGTAATTACGGTTAAAACCCATAGTTTAAATGGTCGCATAATGGATCCTTTATGGTTCTTTTGAGTTCTCTTTTCTCTTGGACTCAACATATTTTTAAGCCGAATGACCTTTAGTATAACTCATATTAGTGTTGAAACATAATAAATTATTATTTCTTGTATGAATAAATGATAGCAATTAAACCAAAGTTTTATAGTTTTATTAGAGTTAATATTTTATTAGGAGTTAATTTTTTTAATGTGTCTTTTTGGAATCTTAATATAAGTATAATAGTTTTGTTTAAAGTTCGGAAGGGATTATGAGTACAGATAAACTAGGATCGACTTATTTATTTAAGAAGACTTTTTGTCATTTTCAAATTGTTTTAATTTTGTGAGTAGTTGAAATAATTTTGTTAAAATCTTGTGGGATTAAATAAATATTGTGTAATGTGTAGTAGTCTTCATTGCTAGTTTGATAATGGAATTTTCAACAATAAATTAAGTGCAAACAAATATAAAAACTTGATGATGATAAAGTCGAAGCAGATGGTTTCTCGTAAAAATGGGGTTAAAAGATATCAAGGGGGACAAAGCAATAGGAGAGCTCCAAAATACTGCTAAAATCTGATTAATTAAATACAATAAAATATAGGGGAAAGGCTCCTTGTCCTTGGCAATAATAAAACATGCAAAAAACAATGATGGAATGGCCCCATTTATTTGCATTTGCTTTGAATAAATGATTAGCCAAGATCAGGCCTCTTTGAATCACTTTTGCTTTTACTTTTTAATCTTCCTAGATAGAGTCGCTTTTTCCTTGTTAAGTGAACAATTTTTCAAACTTTCACTATTCTTTAGTAATGATGAACTAGCCACCATAAAATAAAAAAAAATAATCTCTAGAAAAATGAGTCAATACAGATGAATAAAAAAACTCAATTAAGTTGAGAGTATTTTGAGCACATAAATATAATTTTTTTTATCAATTGATTTTATAGTAAATGTGAATTTCAAAATATCAATAAAAATTGTTCTAATTTAATTAATTTGAGATTTCTGTTATCATCATCTGATAATTACTTTTGCTAATCAATAGTCAAAGGTTTTATATATGTAGAATTTACCCAACTTTTGGAGCTTCGGATGCTGAAATATTCTAGATTGCTCGAACACAAATGATTAAAAGAAGATAAGTTAATTTTGATTTTACCTGTCGTCCAATGATGATGGAAGGGGATCATCTTTTCTTTTTCGGTGGTTAATGTGGACCATTATTCGATTAAAAGAGGAGCTCTAAATACAATCTAAAATCCTCCTGATTCACAACCCATTTTATTGTTTTTAATACAAAAATACATTTAATGAAATTATCATTTTACCCTCTTTTTTATAAACCCAATTTTAATTCATTTTTTCATTTTCCTCATCTTAAATAGCAAAGTCCAAAACACTTCTTCCAAATCTCATCAAATTTGTGATAAATTGAATGGAATACATTTATGATAATTCGATGAAAAATTATTTCATGAATGATTAAAAATACAATGAAGATTGCATGGAGAAGATTTTTGCAAAGGTATGTTTTTGCTACAATTTTTTTTTCAAATTTTGGAGTAATTTTTGAGTGAAAAAGAAATCCAAATTTAAAACTGTCGAAATTGAATTTTCGAAAGTTTTTGTTTGTTCTCAAAAATGAATTTTAATTCTAGAACCACATCCGAGATCCCGGTTGTCTGAGAAGCCTTAAGGAAGAAAGCTTTCGTGAGGCTTCTCTGCTTAAGGGAAATGTATTTTCGTATGTCATATTTGCAATAATTGAAGGTGAAATCTTGAATCTTATTTGAATAACTTTATTTTAATTACTTTTTCTTACATTTTATTGATTGAAAATGGAGAATTGGATGATTTGGGTTGTTGTTCGGCGTAAACAAAAACTTTAAATTTTTGTCTTGAGCCAATATGGAAAGATTCAATTGAGATTGAGGATGGAATGAAAAGTAGTGAGAGAGATTTAGGTTTTAAATTTGAGAGAGGTAAGTTGTATGAAGGTTGTGTGGGGGTAGATTAGGTAGAATAATATAAAAAATAAATTGTAATGAATAGAAACTAAAAAATTATTTTAGGGTTTAGGTTTTTTAAGTAAATAGGAAGTGAGAATAGTTAATAGGTTTTATATAAAATTTCTCATTCTCTTTGTAGATGCTTTTTGACATCGGATCAATCAGTGACGTATAGTTTTATGTCAAAGAGATCAATATTATATATTATATTTTTTAAGAGAAATCAATTATATTAACATAAAATAAATTATTTTACACTGTTATTATTATAAAATAAATAGTTATATTTTTTCGATTAATTGAAAATTTTATATATATATATATAATATAAGTAAATAAAATATAAAATTTAACAATTAAATTCTTAAAATATAAATAATATAAAAAAATAAAGCAGATAAATCAAGTTTGTTTTGCTTTAGTGTATCTATGTAACTAGATTCTTCACTTCAGCAAGTTGGATGTTTAGCGGCCCTAATTTAGCAGTGTTTTATTAGAGAACACCTCCATGTTTCGTCTTTAACCTCAGTAGCCTCTTTGGGTCGAACGTCGCTGGGCTAGTAAGTTAGCATTTAAAACTTAAAATGTGTATATAATTAGAGACAGATCTTGGCATTTGATTTTGAAAGAGTCAATTAACTTTATATTTTATATTATATTTTCATAAAACATATTCTATCATATAATATATATATATATATATATGTACAAAGTATATTGATAATAAAAAGAAATAAGCTCATAAGATTATAAAATAAAAGTATTATTATGATTAACGTTAAACTTTTAAAAATATTATGATTTTCAAACTAATAGTAGAAATAAGAATTACACATTTTTCAATAAATTATGAAAACTTTTTTTTTTATTTTTTTGAACAATTTCAAACTAAATTAATAAAAGAGTATAAATAAATCAATGGTTAAACGAAATAATTTTTTATTGAAACAAGAAAAATTAATATGCTTTTAAAAGAATGAAGTTAAAACATTGAAATTCAAAGATATTATTTTGTTTACAACTCTTTATAAAGTGATTTCAATTTAATTTTTAGTTGAAAAAGATTGCATGAGAAATGAAATAAAGATTTAGGGTAAAATAAAAAATTATATGAAGAGGAGAAATTATAGAAAGTTATAAAGAAAAGAAAAGAAAATAAAAGGCTTCTCCTATTCTCCTTACTCCTTAGGCTTTTGAGCTGCCTTGTACCGAAAGACCGAAAAAAAAAATGATACTTAGTTGAAAATCTAGAGATTTATTTTTTTTTAAAGAAAGTTTAAAAGTTAATTTGATTTTTGTTAAGTTCTTGTAACTGTGATTTAAATATTATAATAAATCTTTTGATTTCAGGATTTGTAGTTAGTGACTGATAGATACAATAAATAGACAATTAACCATATGATTTCTATATCTCTTAAATTGTAATGCATAAAAGTATATGAACTTGTAACCCAAAAAAAAGTCATTATGAACCAAAACATAAATAAATAAATTAACAATTTAAATATGGGAAAATCAATTTAAATATATTATTATTATTATTATTATAATAATTATTATTATATACACAATTGGTAAAACTTTTGGGGGGCCCAAGGCCCTCAAGCATCAATGACGGTCCATCACTGTATATAATGAAAAACGCTGCTAAGATTGAAAACTTGGTGGCATCTGTTTTGTAAATTAATGTCGTTTGACGAAAATACCGATGAAATATTCTGTCACCAACATATATCGGCTATCGACGAAGAAAATATCGTCAACGTTACCGACAAATATCTGGTGATACTTCCACTGGTAATAGTATTATCGACAAAATTTTAAGTACCGTCGACGAAAAATCGATAGGTATTAGACTACTTTTGGATCGTAAAATACCTATAATCTAATATCATCATTATTGTTGCTCTCAACAATAATGAAATGATACTGATAAAATCTTTTATGTTATCTTCTGTATGTGTAATGAAAATTCTGCAAAAACAATCAAGATTAGAGAGGCGCAGAAATTTGTTCCTGCGCACGCACTCTGATACTTAAGTCAAAAAAATGTTTAAGCAGAGTTTTAGTTAACAAAATAGAACTTATGATTTTTTTATCTTACCTGGGGTATTTATAAATGTCCCTGTGTGCCTTCAATAAGTTCAGGACTTATATTTGTTTGAGCCCCAAAATTTTATTATTTTGGGCCTTTCGTATTTTGCGACTCAGGCGCGCGATTGGGCTTGAGGTAAATCACCTCTATCAATTGCTCCCCACTCTTTCATATGAAAATTCTCTATGGGAGAGTATAATAAGATGATTATGTCTTTTTGGGACGGCTATTAAGGACACAACGTTTTATTCGCAAGAGACATTTAAACTCCTGTAAGAACGCGACGTTTCAGCCATCTCAGTCGCTACTGTATAAAGGTAAGGTGTTGCGCGGATAGCTTAGGAAATTGCTACATTCTATCACAACACTGTCGCAAAGTTCTCTCGCAAACTCTGTCGCACCCCCACCGAAACTCGATCGCAAACCTCCCGCAACAGTGAGATACTCCTACCGCAAATCCATCATATACCTTTGTTGCGTGTACTCTTTCGCTCCCCTAATACAAAACTCTGTCACCACGACTTAATCTGTAGCATACCTCTGTCGTCACTCTCATTCTGTCGCCATATTCCTCTGTCGCCATAAACCTCTGTCACCAACTCTCACTCTATCGCCATAAACCTCTGTCGCCATAAACTTCCTTACTCTGTTTGCACGTATATTCTATCGCACCCACTACTTACTCTGTCGCCATACCCTTTTTTGCACTCCTGACTCTGTCGCCGTGCATCTCTGTCGCACACTCCCTTACTCTGTCACATATACCTCTATCGCATTGTGCACTCTGCCGCACATACACTAGCGCACACCTCTATCGCCAGTTGCATACCCCTGCTGCTATATTCCTATCGCATACTCCATCGTAGGTCTGAATCTTAATCCTTACCCTGAACTCTGCCGCTAAACCCTTGAGTTTCACTCTGTAAGATTTAACATTGTTTCACTCTCTTTTTTAGGTCTAGGATGGCAGGTCATGGTGTAGGAAAACATTTGGAGTTAGGGCCTAAATCGACTTTGACTGAGGTTGATCTTCAAGATATTAGGCATAGGTTCCCATTGCCCGAAGGGTATTTTTATAGGCTCTCAAGTCTGGAAGAAAGGAGCGTACGTAGCGTATCAAGCGGAGTAGCTATTTTTAGGATATCTTTAGAGTTAGGTTTTCGTTTCTCAATCTTTGATTTCGGGATTTCTTTTTTGTGGGAACGAGGGATTGCCCCTGGCCAGTTACATCCTCATAGTTGAATGCAATTAATTGGCTTTACCGTGCATTGCCAAATGAGGGGTGTTCCTCCTTCTCTGCCTTTGTTCTATATTTTTTTTCAGGTTTCGAGGTAGTTCTAGCTTACTCCCGTATTCTATGTAGAGAGTATTCGAATCCGGGTTTGAAAATAGATTATTCGAAAAACTTCCCAACAAACTCCATGGGTTCGAGTCAGAATGGCTTGTTGTAGAGGTACTTGAGGGTCCTAACTTCCCTACTCGATGGGAAGCCAAACATAGTGTCCTTAAAGGTCCTCGTATTGCTACTCTTAGGAGACAATTGTCTTCAACTATTGACCAGCTATTAGTTGATAGACCAATTAACCTCTATAACCTCCTGTCGCCTGAGAATTTGGCATCTGCTAGTTCGGGCGAGGGAAGTGTTCATACTACTAATCCTTCTGTTTCTTCGTCATTCGTTCCTTTGGAACCAAATCCTACAAATAGGAAATCTAGCCCTGAAAGTGACCCCCTAGATGATGTGAGTGGCTGGGAAGGGTTTGGTTGCACTTTTATAGTCCTTCCAGACGATGAAACGTTAAACATAAAGTCCCTTCAGGAGTTTCTTAACCCTCCTGAAAGTAACCCTTTATATTTTATCATTTATTATTGCTTGTTTATGTAACAATTTTAACAATTTTGCGGGTTCTTTTTTTGCAGAAATGAGCAGCATTAGGCGTGCTTTGATCCGTCAGAGGGGGCAAGAAGGTTTGTCTAGTGAACCTATTGAGAAGAGACCTCATTCTATAGCTATCGATTACGGGGATATGTCGATTTCGCCTCCGGTATCCCGAGTTCGAATTCCTCCTTCCAGATAGGCAACCCTTCCTCCAGCTTCGACTCAATTTCAGGAGGGAGGATCAATAGACCTTTTCCAAGGTAAAGGGAAGGCTTCTTCGCATTCTCGAAGAACTTCAAGCTCCTCGGATCGGTCTCGGTCTCGGTCTGGAGATCGCGCTGAATGCAATGTGATCTCACCACATCGAAAGAACCGGAGGCACTTATACGTTGAATCCGCTATGGCAAACATGCCTATTCTTCCTAAGATAGGTCCTGTAGATAAGAGGTCATACCGAGTGGATGATGGCTACACAATGAAGGGATCGGAGTTTCGAGTATACCCTGGAGTGCTTGATAATAATACTTTAGAAAAACCCGGGGTAGCATCTTGATTAGGTTGGGCCACCATCCTTCCCAGAGATGAATCTCCATTATTTAAGAATTTGCCAGAGGGAGAGGACTTAGCCGACGTGGAAGCTATGAGGGTAATTTTCAGATTCTATTTCGTTTTATTTCTCTTTGCTTTACTTTGAGTCTGAATTTTTGTGTTTCTTTTCAGCTTGCTCAGAGGATCCTCGTCAATAACGCTCAACATCGAGCTTACCGTGATTGGATTGAAAAAGAGCTCCAGGCACTAAGGGATAGGAACATGGAGTTGGCGAATGCTAATAATCAACTATCTGGGCTACCAGGGGTGGTGCGAGATCTAGAAGAACAACTTTTAAAGGCTCTTCAAGACTTGACGCTTGCCAAAAGGGATCTTACCGTTGAGACAGCTAGGTCTAGCAAACTTAATGACGATCTTTAATAGAAGCAAACTGAGCTAGACAATTTACAATCCAACTATGATTCCCTTTTCACTAGTTTTAATGGGTTAACTGATCGCAATCAGGAGTTAGAGCGACATATCACGGATTTGAAGAGTCGACCTTCTGCTTCTTTTGGCCAAACAGAGATTGATCGCATCAGGGCAGAAGTCGTGAAGGAGTATCGACTCTCTAAAGATTGCTTTAGGTGGAAAGAACACTACTCTACGGGGTTTGTGAAGTATGGTTTTTATCTCACCCGATCTTGGCTGGAGAAGCATAGGGAGGGCGAAGAGTTCCCCGAGCTCCTATATACGCTGTAAGCTATGTTGTTCGAGGCTCTTGATTGGACTAAATATGAGCCCAATGCTGAGCCAGCAGATGAGTTTTTGAAGAAAGCTGCTTAGGATGACTTGGCTAACCTGACTGGACCTTGGCAACCTTTGAGCCCAGATAATGCTCCTGAGCCCATTGGTGCCCTTGATGGATTAGATGGTGAGGAACCACCGGTGCCAGAAGTCTGATCACAGAGATTGATTTCTTTTTCTTTTTTAATTTTTTATTGTAACAAATCATTCTATTGTTACAAATTTTTTAGATTTTAATAAAAATTTATTCTTTTTAATAATAAATATTGTTTATTTCTCTTTTTTCTTAATGCATGTATTCATTTGACTCTTGCTATCATCATCTATCTGTATACGTCGTATATATATATATGCTCCCCAAATTCTTAATAAAATGTGTAAACTTTTAGAAAGAATTACGCATGCAAACATACATTTTTTTTGATGCCTGGCTACCATGATACGAGTGCACCTCTGGTTCTTACGGCTGATATGTTTCCAACGTTTGGCCACAGTGACGCTATCGCGTTTCAGGCTCTTACGACTTATCTGTCTTCAACGCCTGACCACAGTGACGCTATCGCGCCTAAGGCTCTTACGGCTTATACGTTTCCAACGCCTGCCCACAGTGACGCTATCGCGCCTCAGGCTCTTACGACTTATATGTTTCCAACACCTGGCCACAGTGACGCTATCGCGCGTTAGGCTCTTACGGCTTATCCGTTTCCAGCACTTGGCCACAGTGACGCTATCGCGCCTCAGGCTCTTACGGCTTATATGTTTCCAGCGCCTGGCCACAGTGACGCTATCGCGCCTCAGGCTCTTACGACTTATCCATTTGCAATGCCTGACCACAGTGACGCTATTGCTCCTCAGACTCTTACGGCTTATCTGTCTTCAACGCTTGGCCACAGTGACGCTATCTCGCCTCAAGATCTTATGGCTTATGTGTCTTAAATGCCTGACCACAGTGACGCTATTGCGCCTCAGGCTCTTATGACTTATCCGTTTCCAGCGCCTAGCCACAGTAACGCTATCGCGCCTCAAGCTCTTATGGCTTGTCTGTCTTCAACGCCTGGCCATAGTGACACTATCGTGCCTCAGGCTCTTACGACTTATGTGTCTTCAATGCCTGGCCACAATGACTCTATCGTGCCTCAGGCTCTTACGGCTTATCCGTTTCCAACGCCTGGCCACAGTGACGCTATCGCGCCTCAAGCTCTTACGGCTTGTTTGTGTTTAACGCCTAGCCATAGTGACGCTATTGCTTCTCAGGCTCTTACGACTTATCTATTTTCAACGCCTGACCACAGTGACGCTATCGTGCCTCAGGCTCTTACGGCTTATCTGTTTTTTGTCACAAGATTCATATTCATAAATGTTGAAGATATAATAGATAAATAGAGAAGTAATTTGCATAATGATCATATAATAGTGTCCTGTGACAATGCATTTAAAAGAAACAGTTAAATAATGCAAGAATATAAAAATTTGGAAAGAAGACATAATAATTAACTCCAATACAATTTCAAGTGATTTGAGTTCCATGTCTTCCCTATTTTCTTCCCATGCAGAGTTTTCAGGATGCAAGTGTTGGGCCCAATCCTCTGTTTGATTCGATATGGGCATTTCCAATTGGCTTTGAACTTTCCATCATCCCTCAAGGCATTGGTGATGTGTGACTTCCTAAGTACCAAATCTCCCTCGGACTTCGGTCTATCTTTAACCCTACTGTTGTAGTAGTTGGCTACCTTTTGATGGTAGGATGTCACTCGGATAGCTGCAGCCTCTCTATGCTCATCAATTAGATCTAGGTTTTCCCTTAGCCCTTGTGAATTCTTTTCTTCCACTAAAGGTACTATCCTGGGTGAAAGTGCTCCAATTTCCACGGGAATCAATGCTTCAGTGTCGTATACTAGACTAAACGTTGTTTCTCCAGTTGATACTCGACTAGTGGTGCGATATGCCCATAAGACACTAGGCAATTCATCCACCCATGCTCCTTTAGCTTTATCCAGTCTGGTCTTCAACCCATAAAGGATGATTCGATTGCTAACTTCGGCTTGTCCGTTAGCTTGAGGATATGAAACAGAAGAAATCCTTAGCTAAATGCTAAGATGGCTGTAGAACTCACGAAAGGCGTCACAGTCAAACTGCTTTTCGTGGTCAACATTTAAGACGCGTGGGATTCCAAACCGACAGATAATATCTTTCCATACCATTGCTTCAACTTTCTTCTCTGTAATTGTAGCAAAAGGTTCTGCCTCAATCCATTTTGTAAAGTAATCAGTAGCTACCAACAAAACTTTCTTTGACACGTAGCTAATGGAAAGGGTCCTAGAATGTCTAACCCCCATTGTGCAAAGGGAGTTGGTTGTACCGTACTCTGGAGCAAAGCCATTGGGGCCTTTGTTATTGGTGCAAACCTTTGGCACTTGTCACACTTGCGGGCTTTATCCATTGCGCCTTTCTTCAACGTCAGCCAATAGAATCCCGACCGTAATATCTTAGAGGCAAAGGCTCTAACTCCCAAGTGTTCACCACAAATTCCTTCATGTACCTCAGCTAAGACGTAATTTGCTTGTTCTGGCCACAGGCACTTTAACAAGGGTGATGAATACCCCTTCTTGTACAGCTCCCCGTTTATCAGTGTGAATTTCGCCCCTTGTATCTTTAAGCAACGAGCTTCTTCCTTGTCTTGTGGGAGCGTACCTTCAGTGAGATACTATTTGAATAGGGTTCTCCAATCATCCCCCACCTCAATGGTACACACTTCGACTTCTTCAATGCTAGGCCGCTCAAGTCTTTCCACCTTCACCATTCTTCCTTGAGTCTCATTAGAAGAAGCTAATTTGGACAATGAATCTGCATGTGTGTTTTTAGATCGATTGATTTGTATCAACTGAAAGTTTTCGAAAGTTTAGGCCAGTGATTGGACTTTCTTCAGATAAGGGACCAACATTGGCTCTAAAATTTCATACTGTCTATCGAACTGGTTTACCACCAATTGTGAATCACTATGCGCCACTAGGTGGTGAACTTGCAACCTCTCTGCTAGTTTCATTCCAGTAATAAGAGCATCATACTCTGCTATATTATTTGAAGTAGGGAACCTAAAGCACAAAGAATATTCTAAAGATCTCCCTTTTGGTGACACCAAGACTATACCGGTCCCACTACCATTTGCACTTGATGCTCCGTCAACATACAGTGCCACGATTGTGTTTTTTTTTTCAATCTTGCCCCTCAGGCTAGTACATTCTACTATGAAATCTGCTAAAGCTTAGCCTTTAATGGCTTGCCTGGGCTGAAACGTGATATCATACTCTCCGAGTTCCATTGCCCATTTCACCAATCTCCCAGAGTGTTCAGGATTCTGAAGAATTTGCATTAACGGTTGATCCGTTAGGACAGAAATAGGGTGCGCCTGAAATAAGGACGCAATTTACGAGAGGCCATCACAAGGGCCAGTGCTAGCTTTTCGACTAGCGGATAATCGGTCTTTGGGTCTAGCAGTACCTTACATAATAGATGTGACGGTCCACTATTTCATCTTTCTTCAGCAGTACCGCACTGACGGCGAATTCGCCGACTCTCAAGTACATATACAAATGTTCTCCTTCCAAAGGCATTGTTAATAAAGGCAACTGCTTCAAATATTCCTTCAAGTCTTCGAAAGCTCTTTGGCAATCATTTGTCCACTTGAAATTCCTTCCACCTCGTAGAGTTTTGAAAAATAGCAAGCTCGTTTCTACAGATTTTGACAAAAAACGGTTCAGAGCTGCTATTCTTCCTGTCAATCTTTCAACTTCCCTTACTATGGTTGGTGGCTTCATATCTATAATTGGTTGCACCTTTTCGGAGTTTGCCTCAATCCCCCTGTTGGTGATCATGAACCTCAAGAACTTTCCAGACCTAACTCTGAATGAACATTTGTTGGGATTTAGCTTCATACTGAATTTTCTCAACACATCAAATACCTTAGACATCTGATGAGCGTGAGACTCTCCTGCTCTGTTTTTGATAATCATATCGTCCACATAAGCTTCCATATTATTTCCCAAGAGATTTTTGAAGACTTTTTTCACCATTCGCTGATATGTGGCTCCATTGTTCTTTAAACCGAATGGCATTACCCGATAACAATATGTTCCATCGTCAGTTATAAAGGAAGTCTTCTCTTCATCTTCTGGATTAAGCATAATTTGGTGGTACCCGGAGACAGCATCTAGAAAACTGAGGAGTTTGTACCCTAATGTTTCATCCACAAGCTTATCAATTCGGGGCAGAGGATACGAATCTTTGGGGCAAGCTTTATTCAAATCGGTGAAATCCACACACATTCGTCATTTCCTATTAGATTTCTTCACCATTACTACATTGGCCAACCATTCAGGGTAGTAAACCTCTCTAATAAACCCGACTTCTAAAAGTTTATTAACTTCCTAAGTGATCGCCATTTGTCTTTCCAGGGTAAAATTTCTCTTCTTTTGTTTGACAGGCTTATGCCCGGGTGAAACATTAAGCCTATGGCAAATCACTTCTGGATTAATCCCGGGCATATCAACCGGGGTCCAACCAAAGACATCCGAGTTTCTCTGTAAGCATTCTGCTATCTCTCTCCCTGTTTGTTCATCCAGTTGAGTCCCTATGAACGCCTTCTTCTCTTCATCCATTTGATTAGCTCAATGGCTTTCGTTTTCTCAACAGGCTGAGGTTTAGGAGGGTCATCTATATACAAGTCTCCTTTCTTTGTATTCCTTTACCGACGGTATAGGCGATATAACATGTGCGGACCCTCTTTTGATCTCTTTGTACTTGCTCGACTCCGTTGGGAGTAGGTAACTTCATTAATAGGTACTAAGAAGATATTACCACCCTCATATCATTTAATAGAGGCTTTCCCAAGATCATGTTGTAAGTAGCTGAGGTTGATCTTACAACCATGAACAATATCTGTCGAGTCACATCTTTTGGGCTTTCTCCTAGAGTCACAGGCAACTCTATAGACCCGACGACCTTCACTTTCTCGCCCGTAAATCCATACAGTGGCGTCATAACGGGTCTTAATCTATCTTTTGATACATTCATTTTCTCAAAGCAATTCCAATAGATTAAGTTCACCGAACTTCCATTGTCTACCAGGATTTTGCTCACTGGATGTTTTGCCACCACCGCTGATATCACCATGGGATCGTCATGAGGTATGACGATATCACCCTTGTCTGTCGAGGTGAATACAATAGGTTCTTCACCTGCCTTCTCCTCCATCACAGCATGAATCTGATATGCTTGTCTCGCGTAACTTTTGCGAGAAGTAGATGAACTTTCTGCCATCGATTCTCCCCTTGCAATAACATTTATAGTCGGGCTAGTGGGTTCATTATCCAGCCGGTTGCCTCGGGGGTCTGACATAGCTTCTTCTTCAGCTCTTGGCCTGTTTCTCCCTCTATTATTATTTTTGTCTATTTCACGGACGATCATCCTTTCGATCTCGCAGAAGGTAACGAGGTCTTTCACTTCTCCACAGGAAGCGGTTAATTTTTTCATCTCAAGCCAGCTTTTCTAACTGATCCATCAGATCTCTGCATCTTTCAGTAGGATGCCCATGAGCAGAATGAAAGTCACAATAAGCATCAACATTTCGACCCAAATCTCCAATTTTTTTAGGGAACTCCAACAATCTAGTTCCTTCAATAGCGACAAGAATAGCTACACGAGGCTCATTTAGCCTGATATAGTTTTCATACCTAAGCCTAAGAGCCTTGTCCAATCTGTCATCTCTCGAAGAACTTCTTTCTGGTACATCTCTCTCTCTTTTCCTTCATTTCTTTGCCTCTCGGGACTGTACCATCCTCATCACTTCCTCTTGAGCCACGTATTTATTCGCTCTAGCAAATAGATCGAAAAGAGTCGCTAGCTGATCAAGAGACAAGGATTCTTGTAACTTCTCAGATTTCGTCTCCTATAGCATTGCTGCCATGGCTACTCCCACTGGTAGATCTTTCACCTCTAAGGTCGCATCTCGAAAACAATCTACATAGTTCTTCAGCGATTCTTTATTCCATTGTTTAAGGGTAAGTAAATAAGTGGCATCCTTCTTTCGCTGGCTGTTGATCATGAAGGCTCTCAAAAATTCACTTCGTAATTGGTCGAAGGACGAGATAGAACCCTCATTTAACCTATTAAACAATTTTAAAGCATGCCCCAACAACGTGAGCGAGAAGGCTCTGCACATGATTTCGTCTTCCCATCCATGGAGCAACATAAAAGACTCATAACTCTGTATATGGTCATATGGGTCAATTTTGTCGACATAAGTAGCCATAGAAGGCATCTTGAACTTTTTTGGCAGTGGGTTGTCCATAATCTCGAGATTGAAAGGAACTCTCATTCTCTGATTGTCATCGGGAGACACTAACTTCTTCCTCTCTAGAATCTTTTTAACGATTTTCTCAACGTTTTTCGACCCTCAGGTTGAGTGTGCTCCCTTTTCTTCGGCACTAGAAGAATCTGAGTAATAAGAATCCCTTCTTCCTCTATTTTGGAGATTCCGTACATGGTTCGCTCCCCGGCTAGGGATCTCCTCATCGTCCACAGCTTCCCTCCCTCTAGAACCTTGCACTGTATCCCTTCTTCCTACACCTCCCATTCAGTAATTCGACCTTAAATTTTTAAAATAGTATTGGGAGTCATGACTATTTTGCCTATAAACCTACTACATCCTGTCTGCTGAGGGAGAGTTTTGTCTCCAAGGCTCCCCAAATCGAGGAACTTCGAAATTAGGTCGCCCAAATTCTGCGGAGGAAGTCCGCCTCCTGAACTCTGCGGCAGAGATCTGCCTTCTGTACTCTACGATAGAATTATGCCTCTTGAACCCTGCGCCAGGGTACTGTTCCTGAAACTGTGTGGCAGGGTTGAAGTCTCTCAGACCTACGGCAGGGTCTTGAGTCCTGACCACTGCAGCAGGGTTCATCTCCCTCAGACCTGCGGTATGGTTCATCTCCCTCAGAGCTACGGTAGGGTCTTGACTACTGACCCCTGTGGCAGGGTTCATCTCTTGCATCCCAACGGCAAGGTGCTGACTCAGAGTTGCGGTAGGGGTGAACTTTCCCAAACCTGCGATAGGGGTCATCTCCCTCAGAGATGCGGCAAGGTGGTCCTTTAGGCCTGTGACAGTGTTCTCCCTCAGATATGCGGCAGGGTTGTCCTCTAGACCTGAGGAAGGGTTCTCCCTTAGAGATGCGGCAGGGTTGAACCCTCTCAGACCTGCGGTAGGGTTCTCCTTCAGAGATGCGACAGGGTTGAACCTTCTCAAACATGCGGCAGGGTTCTCCCTCAGACCCACAACAAGGTTGTCCTCCAAACCTGTGGCAGGGTTCTCCCTCTGAGATGCGGTAGGGTTGAACCATCTCAGACATGCGGCAGGGTTCTCCCTCAGACCCATGGCAGGGTTCATATCCCTCACCCCTGCGGCAAGGTTCGTCTCCCTCAGACCTGCGGCAGGGTCCTGTCGATGCTGACTAATGCGCTGCATGCTGCCTGTCGGCCGCCATTCTAATTGTCTCGAATTCGCCGCTGTAGAGGGCTGACCTTCCTCATAGGTGTGCCGTGGGATATTCTCTCTTACTAGGTGCTGCATTTCTGGGGGTAGACTGAACTGTGATAGTGCAGTTTTGAAGAAATCCACCGTGGCCCTTAAGGCTGCAGTTGTCTGCTCATTTTGACGTTGGAGTGCCTGAGTAACCTCCTCAATCAACATCTCAAAGCCTCAAACTCCTCTAGGGAAACTGTGGCAGCCCCCTCTCCTTCTCTAATTTGCTTTTGTCTTCTCACAGGTTCGTTGGTGGACTCACAGAATTCTCCTCCCCCAATTTCGCTGCCGCTGTCGAACGTGTTCTCACCATTTTAATGAAGAATCTGACTTTTTGTCATGTTCCCACAGATGGTGCCAATTGTTTTTGCTCTCAACAACAATGAAATGATGCTGATGAAATCTTCTTTATTGTCTTCTCCACGTGTATTGAAGATTCTGCAAAAACAATCAAGATCAGAGAGGCGCAGGGATTTGTCCCTACGCGCGCACTCCGATGCTTAAGTCTGAAAAATGTTTAAGTAGAGTATCAGTTAACAAAATAGAGCTTAGGGGTTTTTGATCATACCTGAGAGTATTTATAGATATCCCTGTGTGGCTTCAATAAGCTCAGGACTCATATTTGTTTGGGCCCCAAAATTTTATTATTTTGGACCTTTCGTATTTTGCGACCCAAGCGCGTGACTGAACTTGAGATAAATCACCTCTATCAATCCTAATCTGATTTAGTCCTAGCCTAATTCAAACTAATCAATCCTACAGTAATAGTGATATGATAAACTTACTTTATTTAACTTAAACTCGGCCTATCTTAATTTATTTATGTTCATCTTAATTAATTATACTTTTCCTTATTATAGTAACCCTAATTTAAATCAACTAATCGTTATTGACAATAAGACGAACAAAGGTGAGACAAGGAAATGGTTCTATATCGACAATATCAACTGCGTTTAAAATTCATAATTTGGACCCATCAAAAGGTTCTGACTCAATTCGTTTAAAAGAAATCCTAACAAAGTGGAATGTTTATAATGAGTTTTCAACAATCAAATTAAGGGAGAAGTCCATTTTGCTTTATCCCTTCCCCTTTGTCTAAGGTAAGTACAATTTTTCAGTTTCAACCTATTGTTGCCAACATCCTTGTTCTTCATTACCAAATCAAGAATGTTATAATCTTAGATTAAAGCAAGCACGGCAAACTACTAAATGTAATGCTTTTACATACTTTTCTTATTAAATTAGTATTATTTTTTTTCTTGTTACAAATAAGTGAGTATTAGTTTCTGCTCTCTCTCTAAATATATATAGTATTGCTATTTGGATAAATTTTAATGATAATAATAAAAATTTTAAATTACTAAAAATAGTAATTTAAATATATAATGAATAACAATATTCATTTTCGTGAGGTCAAAATGTTTTTTCACATATGTGCTATATATATAACTTTTAGCTAGATCTTTTTTTAATTTTTTTTTAAAACTTCATAATTTTTATCACATTTTTATTTAAATTTTATTAAATTTATCAATGATAATGTTTTAAGGTTGATTATGAGAAAAACGAAATTATTTGTTAAAATATTAAATTGCAAAATTCCTATAGTTTAAATAAATCATAAGATGACAGGAACTCAATATCAAGCTAAATATGAGAAAAATTAAATTCAAAATCATCTAAATTTAAAATGGAATGAAATCAAAGTTTCAAACTCAAAATCATTTTTACTTAAGCAACCTCACTTGAATCTAGACTTACTTAAGGAATCTAGACCTACTTAAGGGTCAGGTTACTTGTCTAAGTTCTAAGGTTCACCTAATATGTAGTCAAGTTCGGATAAAAATATTAGATACAAATAACGAATTTGAACAAAATTTTTACATTCAATCAAAAATCAGGCTAGGCTTGAGCTTGACCCTTCAAAACCCAAGCCCAACTTAAATATAATTAAATTTAAAACTTTTTTAAAAAAATTATTTTCTAAGTATACGTATATAAAACATTATTATTTATACACAAATTTTGACAAATTAAATTAAATTTCAAAAGGACTAAAAGAATAAAAAACGAATAAACAAAAAATTAAATTATAAAAAAATAAAATAAAATAATATTCATACTAGTTGAACCGAATCTGAGTTTTGCATTATAAAATAAAAACGAGTCTAAATAAAAAACCTAATAAAAATTTATGAGTCGAGATTGATCTTGTATATAGTTATATAGTTTGAACCAGCCTAAACTCATCCCGTGCCCGTCCATGATTATGTCTACTTGAATCCCTCCATTTGTGTCCTCTACCTAGGTCTCCCAATTATCCAACCAGCTACAAAACCGAATTGCATAGGATTGGATCAAGACCCAGCCTAAATGCATGACACCCCATGCAAAATATCCAATTATGTTATTAGAATCTGTAATGCATGAAGGATAAAATTCCCATGAGAGCACGCTTCAGATCCGACGCATTAAAGGACAAAATCTCCAAATCATACTTGTTCTTTTGTATATAAATATACAATCTTCCCTAATTGTATATGAATAGGGTATAGTACGTTGCAAGATATGAGACAGTAATAGCATCCAAACGAAATCATGGCGATTTATGACTCTTATCTTGAAACTGGTCAAGAAATTCTCCATTCTATGCTTCGCTCCGGAAATGGTAAAGGTGTTTTCATCTTTTTTTTTTTCGTACAAAATTTGTTCTTTGATGATTAGTATTATTCTTGATTATTAAGCTTTTAATTCTATTTTTGAAAAAAACAATTAAAATTTAATTTAGTGATTGTTAACCCCCTTATAAATAAAAAAAAAATAATTGAAATTTTTATTTTTTCCCACAAACATGAGATGGTTAGTGGGTGAAATATTAAAACATCCCAAATTGAGAATGTTCACTGTATAAAATTACAAATGTATGTCATCTTTGAATTTAATATTTCTGGATTTTCATTTTTAATAAATTTCAATTAAAATTATAAGTTAATAATAGCAGTTATATTTTAACTGTACAAGAGTAATTATCATATTGAAATACTTTTAAAAGAGAATGATTTGTTTCTAACATAATTTTATTTCTAACATAATTTTACTCATAATAATATTGCAAAGTTTTAATTATTTTGGTGCCTAAAGAGTAGACTCTCAAAGCACCTAAACCCATGGTATCATTACCAAAAAAAAACCCACGGTAACGAAATCTTAAGAACTTCCAAACGTTATGCTTGCCAAAAAATCAGCACAGCAGTTAGCTTCTCTATAGATATATCCACAGAACAAGACTAATTCAACTATAACGTAGATTTACAAACATTGGCTTAACAATTTTTGTACTGCCACTAATGAATCAGATTCAAGTAGAACTCCTTCTATAAACCAAAGTCGACGCTAATCTCAAGCCAGAATAGATTGCAAATATCTCAGTCCTTAGGATAGAACCCCATCCTAAGCATCTTTTAAAACCAAACAGCCATTTGGAACATTTGTATTCAGGTGCAAAAACACATGACAACAAATACTAATAACCTTATATTTATAATATAATAATATTGTTGAGTTGATTTTGCAGTTGATGAAATAATACAGATGTGGGGAACCAAGGAACACAGAAATGCCTGCCTTATATTCCTATTCTCCGTCGTATGGTATGCTTTCCAAGTGAGGGGATGCCATCTGATCACTGTTCTTTCTAAATTACTCTTTTATTCGCTTTCCTTCCTCTATGTTTGGTCACTCGCAGCAGAGAAAAGACTAATCTCATGGTAACCTATGCCTCTTTCTTTGCACATAATCAAATTTTAGGCTACACTAACTGCTTCTGCTTCACATACGTACATTCAGGAAGCCTCCAACGTTCGATGAAATTATGATATCAGAATCCACAGCTATATCTTTGTACAAGAAAATTAAAGGGTTGTCAGCGAAATTCTACGATATTGCACAAGGAAAAGATACTAGACTCTTTTTTATGGTAATGTCGAAATTAAACTAAACCAACTCTCATCCATCTTAATGTTATTAATTAATTCCTTTAGCATTCCAAAAATCTTGGACAGATACTTGTTGCCCTTTTTCTGCTGCAATATATTTCCGACTACTTCAGCTTTCCCACATTTCTTTATTTGGGTAGGTAAGATCTTGCATCTTCAATTATAATGTTTTTCTTTGAGAATTTGAGTCCTCATTAATTCCTTTTCTTTTTCGCTTGTGTTGTGAAGCTTTTCTCTCCTTCCACTTGCTTCCTATTCTCTACAAGAACAGATAGTATTAAACAGATATGAAGGATTTCCCGAGTAAAGGCAACCGAGTATATTTCAAATTAAACTTGGTCCAAATTCTTTGAGCACCAAGGCAAAATGACTAGGTTCTTAGCTATTTCACCTTAACTTTATACTGTAAATTTATACTAATAATAATAAGAAGAACATTTAAGCTTGTTTCACTATCAATTATTATTGCATTCTTCTTAGTATTTCGTTCCCTTCCAAGGTCTTTCATATCTAAGCACTGCGTGATGTATTCGCATAAAATAACTTACTGAAAATCCATGCTAATTCCATCGTAATGTGTTTTGGAAAAACTAGACAAAAATCGAAATTAATTTTTTTTGAATAGTGTATTTTAATTCAAAATTAGTATATTAAATTTTATGAATTGGTAACTTGATAAATTGGGACATACAATTAACAATAACAAACTAAACAAATAAAATTAACAAACTAAACTCAATCTTACACTTAGTAAGATTCGAACTTAAAATTTCAAAATTTTAAAAACCAAATATGAAACCACATATGAGAATAAAAATTATAATTAATATTGATAATTAAGTCGACATTCCATTTTATTTAGGATTTTAAAAATTTGGGTCCACTTCGCTTAAATTAATCTAATTCAAAATTAATTTTTAGGCAATCGTTATAATTAAATCTTGTGATTTATTAAAATTCAATTAACTTTTTTGAATTGAGCCCTGATTTGATTATGGACTTGAATTATGGCTTGGGCTTTTAATTGCACTTAAGGAATGAATTCGGCCGTTAGATCCAAACACTACTAGAAAAAAAACTTAGAAGACTAAAGTTACGTAAAACATTTATTACAAATTTATAAAAGCACATGTGCTTTAATATATTTAGTTATAGCTTTAAAATGTTATCTACGTTTTCAGATTTCAAATATCATGAATTTAATTAGTTTATATATAAATATAGTTTAAGATAATAAAAGATCTCATTTTTTTAACCTAATTAAACAAACACTATGGTTTTATTACTAATTGTAGTTAATAGACTTTTTTTTTTGGTTTCAAATATAATCTTTTGTGGCTGATAATTTAATATTTTATCTTTTAAGATTCAAATAAATTTGAAATCATTTCAATTTTAGGTAAGCTGACTTGTTGCAATGTCATTTATGAATAAATATTTTGAACTATGATTTTTATTTATTAATAGATTATGATTTAAGTTTTTAAAAATAGTTTTTTATGTATGATACTTCGTCATCCATGATTTACATACTTACAACATAGGAAGAGTCTATTTATAACTGTACGTTTTAGGCTAGTATGCTACAATAATTAAAATTCAAAGAGATATCCATCATCTATCATTGTTACTCGCGCTTTTACTTTCTTTCTATTTTTTTCTCCAACAATATTCGCTCTCCTCCTTCTTAATCTCAAAAACATAATAAATAAAAATATCACGCTCTGCAACAATATTGGATCTATCCCATTAGTGATCTTGTTTGAGATTCTTAAACATGCGATTTCCAATTTAGTTACTGATTTCATGAATGTTAGTATGAGTTGTAAGACTTTTAATGAAATCTCAAAATATAATTATATTTTTGAGAATATTTTCATTGAATAAGCTCAGCTTCCCATCAGGACATAAAAGAGAAAAAAATTATTTTTAAAAATATGCAAAGATACCAAGAATGCAAAGGTATTATATAGAAAAGAAATTGTCAATTATTTTAGTTAAAATAATGTCGAGTTAGGACTGCAAGTTAATCAACACTTAAAAAAGGGCATGCACTTGAGGCAATATATGTGTATGGTATTATTTGATTTGCTTAGGGAGTGAACAAAGGGTACAAGGGCTCCAATTTTTGTCTTCTTTCAATTTGAAACATTCCAGCAAAAGAAGTTTCGAAATGCTAGATATCGTTCTAAATATAAAAGTTTCGGAGCAATATGTTGGTCAACATATCATTATTTAAGCTAAAAGAATTTTGTGATCATACTCATGACCTTATGCCAATACCAAATGAAGTTTGGGAATGGAGCAACGACTTAGTTGATTACCTTCGGGTCCGACCTTGAATGGACTCTTACTTTTGGGACTGGGAAATAGCTTTCTTTTTGTAGTATGCTTAAGAAATACCCTGTAAGACCCACTTTTTATTTACTTGTTGATGCATATCATTATGATTCATGTGATGTACAATTTCATATATTGATTGAATCATAAGAAGAGTTTTAACTGAATTAAATTTGCAAATAGAATAAAAACAAAATATCGGTGAATGTATGCAGTAGCCAAATAAGGGCCGAGATGACCATAGGCCAAACGAAAGGGATCGAAATTATGTTGATGGAAAATATGAATTTAAAATAAGAAAAGATAGTGAATGTATGAAGGAAAATCGGGTTAAATTGGTTCCGAAACAAGTGCAGGGGTAAAACGGTCAAAAGATCGAAATTCGGTATAAATTCGATAAGAGAATTTTAATTAAAAATAAGGATTTAGAATATCTTGATCAATAATGAGGAAATTATAAAATTTCGAATCCAATTGATCAAGATCCGAAATTTTTAGAAATACTGAAAAGTCACTCGGGACAATATCCCGAAAATACGTAGAAATTATACCGAAAAAGGGTTAAAGATATAATAAATAAATTAAATAAAATTAAATAAATTAATTTGGAGTAAAATAATAAATTAGTAGATATTTTTAGAATAATTTAGAATTTTTAATGATTATAATAATAATAATAATAATAATAATAATAATAATAATAATAAGAATAATTAAAAAAAGTTGAAATCTGAAAATCGGGAAGAATCCGAAAGCTGGAAAACGGAAACCGATAGTAACCCGAGGAGTGACCCACGCCACCGGCGATCGACGATCACCGACGAAGACCCGAGGAGGAAGAGGAGAGGCCGGTGAACCTGTTGTCACCAGAGACGCGCCGTTTAGAGGCCGAAAAACGGCGATTAGAGGGAGAGAAAAATCGAGAAGAAATGGTCCGATTTTCGACGATCCACGGCAGCTGGGCATGAACGGAGGCCACTGGCGTGATCGGGAGGATGAGGCGGTCCTTTTGAGACCGGTAGCGATCGACAAAACCATCGAAAACGCCGACGATTGCAAAAGGGCAGAAACGACACCGTTTGGCTGAAAGGAAGAGGAAGGAAAAGGAAGGAAAAGGAAGGAAAAAGGGAAGGAAAGGAAAAGAAAAGAAAAAAAAGGGAAAAAAGGAAAGAAAAATTACCGGGGATGACTTGAGATTTGGGTAAGTTGATCGAGGGTCGAGATTGACCTACGGGTAAATTCTGAAAATTTAATTAATATTATATTTAATGAAAAATAACCCGGATTTACCTAATTGTGCAGTTTTACGACAGAGCTGAACGAGAGCCGATTGAGCTCTGATTTTCGTACCCCGCATCATATTGGGTAAGTATATTTTAATTACGATAATATGAGTCCTTTAATACAGAGTTTCGGTTATTTTACAGAATTTACGGATTAATTCTGTATAAAAAGGAATATTATTCGAAATTGTAACGTAATTACCGTAAATAGTATACGGGCTATCCAATGAGTTTGGAACAAAGCCCGATGATTATTGGTAAGCTGAATGAGCCCAGTAAACTCGAAGAAGGGATTTAATAAGTATAAATGGGCTAAAAATGGGTCGAGGCCCATTAAGGTGCAATTGGGCCTAATAAAGTAAAACGGGCCCAGTACTTTAGATTGATCAGTGAATGTGACATACTGATAAAGATAAGTGAATTGACTCAAATATGTGGTTATATGCAGTTCCGTAGACTTGGTTGGCGTGCATTTGGACTGAGAGATCGGGTATTATCGAGACGGGATAAGTTTGCGCGTGATTCCAGGTAAGGGAATTTTGTAGGTGCATAGAGATATCTATATGTAATTTTGAGGGGATTTATAGGGCCTAGAATTTCTTAAAGTATCTAGAAAACGAAATAATAATTTTTGCGAAAACCAGGGCATGAGTGAAAAAAAAAAAAGATGATATTGCCCCTGGACGTAAAATTTACAAAAAGGGTAGTAAGGCAACTAAATTGCATGATTATCATATTTTGATGTTTTCTATGAATGTATTGCTTAGATTTAAGCAAATTTGCACATAGGTTGGTTGTTGATTTCATGAATTATACAAAAGGGTACAGGTTGGTACCGGTTACGATTTTAAAGATATTTTATCAAGATTGAGCTACCTATCATATTTACACAAGTAAAAAGAGTGCTAGAGTCTTACTCGCACTAAATTTTACTGATTTATTACTCATAAAAAGTCGTACTGGAGTGTTGCTCGTACGAGAATTTTTATGTGTACAAAAATCGTGCTGGAGCTTCGCTCGCATGAAATTTTAGATATCATGATATGCATAACGTCGTGCTGGAGCTTCGCTCGCACTAGACGTGATGTGACATGCATAGAGCCGTGCGAAAGCCTCCTGTAGACTATGTGTCACAGAGAGTTGATATGCTCGCATGTATACTTTGAGACATGGGTTGGTTATCGACATAGTATGGGGTGGATAAGACCTACGGTAGGCACCCCCAGACTATGATATGGGTCCATAGAGTACGTTGTATCGTGTATGTCACACGGAGTACGCTTTACCGTGCAGTCATGATGACTCGCTGATGTTACTTGATATTCTGTCGGGTAGGATTTGACCCCACCTCCCATTACAGTTGTGATGCCCCGCACACCGGGATCCGTGTAGCCTGGGATCACAGGGACATAATATGGTCATAGTCCTCGATTTTTCATACAGTAACCTACATGCTTCACATGATATCATACGGTCTGAATAGACCAAGGCAGACCCGAAGGAGGGATAATGTCCCGATTTATGTTTTTTAATGAGATGAGATTTAATGAATCAAGGTATTCCCGAGGGATGGGTTTAGCATTGATGTGGTTGTTTTATGATGAAACAAGTAAGTTTTAACGTGATGAGCATGAGATGTCATACATGATGATTTTTTCATGTTTGTTTTATATGTCGATTTCATGATTTCTCGTATATGATATATATATATATATACATGTGGCATCGTTTTAGTCTTACCTCATGCTCCAAATGTAAACGATTGTATATCATGACATTATCAGCACGTAGATAGAATATGTCACGACCCAAATTTCCTAAAAATCAGAGTAAATTTTTCTCTTTTTAATTTCCTTACCCGTCGTGAACAGTTACACTACTAAACAGTTGGGCTATGATTCGGTGTTAGTCACCTCTCACCTATTTACCATTCCATTTTCATATTTCATTTACATATCAATTTATTTTAAATAAATACATCCCAATATGACATCCATGTACAGTACTGTGCCTCTATATGTTCAGATACAAAAATTATACAAATGTGTATACCTGATCTTGATAAGAAGCAGCGGATATGACTACTGTCGTTCTCTTCTACTGAATATACCCTGTAGGGTGGAAAATGAAAGGGTGAGCATAAACAGCTCAGTAAGGCAATAATGTAAGCAGGTAGATAACTATACTATCTACGTGCTGATAATGTCATGATATAAAATCGTTTATATTTGGAGCATGAGATAAGACTAAAACGATGCCACATGTATGTATATATCATATAAGAGAAATCATGAAATCGATATATAAATCAAACATGGAAAATCATCATGTATGACATCTCATGCTCGTCACATTAAAGCTTATTTGTTTCATCATAAATTCATCACTTTAAAACTTATTTGTTTAATCATAAACTCATCATGTTAAAACTCATTTGTTTCATCATAAAACAATTTCATCAAGGTCAAACCCATCTCTCGGGAATACCTTGATTCATTAAATCACGTCTCTTTTAAAAACATAAATCGGGACATTACCCCTCCCTCGGGTTCGTCATGGTCTATTCAGACTGTATGATATCATGTGAGGCATGTAGGTTACTGTATGAAAAATTGAGGACTATGGCCATACTTTGTCCCTGTGATCCCAGGCTACACGGATCCTGGTGTGCGGGGTATCACAATTGCAACGGGAGGTGGGGTCAAGTCCTACCCGCCAGAATATCAAGTAACATCATCGAGTCATCATGACTGCACGGTACAGCGTACTCCGTCTGATATACACGGTACATCGTACTCCTGGACCCATATCATAGTCTGGGGGTGCCTGCCGTAGGTCTTATCCACCCCAATACTATGTCGATAACCAACCCATGTCTCAAAGTATACGTGCGAGCATCTCAACTCTCTGCGACACACAGTCTACAGGAGGCTTTCGCATGACTATATGCATGTCAACTCACGTCTAGTGCGAGCGAAGCTCCAGCACCACGCTATGCATATCATGATATCTAAAATCTCGTGCGAGCGAAGCTCCAGCACGGTTTTGTGCACACACAAATGTCTCGTACGAGCAATGCTCCAGTACGGCTTTTCATGAGAAATAAATCAGTAAACTAGAGTGTGAGTAAGACTCTACCACTCTTTTTATTCATGTAAATACGATAGGTGGCTCAATCTTGATAAAACATCTTTTAAAATAGTAACCGGGACAAACCGGTACCCTTTCGTAAAATTCACGAATTCAACAGCCAACCTATGTGCATATTTACTTAAATCAAAGCCATACATTCATATAACACGTTAAAAACATGAAATCATGCAATTTACCTGCTTTACTACCTTTTTTTGTAAATTTTACTCCTAGGGGCAAAATCGTCTTTTTCCTTTATTCACCTATACCCCCGGTTTTTCGTAAAAATTATTATTTCATTTCTAGATATTTAAAGGAATTCTAGGCCCTGTAAATCCCCTAAAAAATATGTATAGAAATCTCTATGCGCCTATAAAATTCCTTTACCTCGATTTACGCGTAAATTTATCTCGTCTCGATAATATCCGATCTCTCAGTCCAATTGCGCGTCAATCAAGTCTACGAAACTGTATATAACCACATAACTGGGGTCAATTCAATTATCTTATCAGTATATCACTTTTACTGATCAAATCTAACGTACTGGGCCCGTTTTACTTTATTGGGCCCAATTGCACTTTAATGGGCCTCGAGCCTGTTTTCAACCCGTTTATACTATTTAAATCCCTTCTTCTGGTTTACTGGGCTCATTCAGCTTACCAATAATCATCGGGCTTTGTTCCAAACTCATTAGATATCCCGTACACTATTTACGGTAATTACTTTGCAATTCTGATAAATATTCATTTTTATACAGAATAAATCCATAAATTTCGTAAAATAATCGAACTCTGTATTAAAATACTCTAATTGTCGAAATTAAAATGTACTTACCCAATATGATGCGGGATACAAAAATCGGAGCTCAATCGGCTCTCGTTCGGGCTTTGTCGTACAACTGCACAATTATTATTTAATTTCGGGTTACTTTTTGATTAAATATAATTTAAATAAATTTCTCAGAATTCAAATTGGTCACTTTTGACCACTTATCAACTTACCCGAAGTCCGATGTATCCCCGAAAATTCTTCCCCTTTTTCCTTTTTCTCTTTTTATCCCTTTTTCCCTTCTTTCTTGGTTGAACCGGTTCAGTCCGGTTCAACCCAGTTTAGACTGGTCCAGTTTAGCCAGCTCAATCCGGTTCACCTCTTTACTGAACCGATCCGTACCGGTTCAGATGTTCCCGCCGCCGTTCATGGCTTTTCCGGCCGATTCTCAACTCGTTTCTGGCGCCAAACGGTGCGCCTGTACCGCGGGAGTGTTCGGCTGGGGTCGGGGTTGGCAGAATCTCGCTGGTGGCCGCCGAATTCGTCTTCTCCCTCCGCGGCACTCTCCCTCCGTGGCACTCTCCCTCTCGATCGGCCGGATTTCAGTGGTTTCGCCGACCGATACCGGTCTCAAAAGAATCGGCTCCTCCTCCTGAACTCGTCGGTACCCACCGTTCGAGCCCAGCTGCCGTGGATCGCCGGGATCAACCCCGTTTTCCTCGCGGTCTTCTCTACCTCCGTTTGCCGGACACAGCTATTGTTGGCGCGTGTCACCGGTGCCCAGAGCTTCGCCGACCTCCCCTTTTTCTCCTC
Source organism: Firmiana major (assembly GCA_033439115.1). Taxonomy (NCBI): domain Eukaryota; kingdom Viridiplantae; phylum Streptophyta; class Magnoliopsida; order Malvales; family Malvaceae; genus Firmiana; species Firmiana major. Next base: position 10,231,152 of record CM065912.1, read on the forward strand.
GGCTCTTCGTCAGGGCAGTCGGTGCCCGGTGGCCGTGGGTCGGTCGGCCACACGCGGGTCGTCTTCCTCGGTTTTCCATTTCGATCTTCTCTCTACCCGATAACATTTTTCAAATTTCTCTTCTTTTTTTTATTATTATTATTTATAAATTAGTTTATTATTAAAATATTCATTAAAATATTCAAATATATTCTAAAAATATCTATAATTATATTATTTTATTCCAAACAATTTAATTTAGTTTAATTTAATTTATTTATTATATTTTTTAATCATTTTTTCGGTATAATTTCTTCGTATTTTTGAGATATTGTCCCGGGTGACTTTTCGGTATTTTTAAAATTTCGGATCTTGATCAATTGGACTCAAAATTTAATTATTTCTTCATTATTGATCAAGATTCTCAAATCCATTATTTTTAATTAAATTTTCTTATCGAATTTATTTCGGCTTTCGATCTTTTGACCGTTTTGCCCTTCACGAATACTCATTCATTTTGCATTTTAAATCCTTATTTTCAAATCCGAATCTCATTCGTTTAAAATTGTAACCATTTTCATCCTTCATAAAAATTTACGATTAATTTTTGGGTCTTACAGAATAGTTATCTACCTGCTTACATTATTACCTTATTAAGCTAGTTATGCTCATCCTTTCATTTTCCACCCTCCACAGAGCATCTACAGTAGTTGAAAGCGGGTAGAGACTGCATTCCTAGTTGTCCGCTGCTTCCCATCGCGAATCAGGTATACACATCGTACAGTTTTGTATTTAAACATGTAATAGCATGGTTTTGTAACGAATATAATTATGAGGGATGTAATTATATGAAAACATATGTATATACATTTTTATAATATATATACTTATTATTACACTGTCTGAAATTCTAACATTATTACCATGATAAGAATGATATGGTCAAATGGGATAAGAGTTGAAATTATTACTGGCTCATAGCCCAACTCGTTTGTTGTGATAATATATTTTGAAATGACAAAACAAGTAAATTCAATAATATAAAGATGATATAAAAACATGTTTAGAGGTTATTAGTACCAGAACTTGAGTTTCTGTAGATGAGAGATCGATCTGGGTTATGAGAGATCGATCTCCTGGAATTTCTTGGATGAGAGATCGATCTCATAAAGACATGAGATCGATCTGCTAAGCTGTGAACCTATACAAAGGTATTGAGGCAGATTGAGATCGATCTTTAAGGGTTATGAGATCGATCTGCCTAATACTGGAGTTGAGGAGATCGATCTGATCTAGAAAGAGATCGATCTCCCCTAAAGTAAAGACAGTAGACCGATCTGTGAGATCGATCTATACTCAAACAGAGAGCTCATGAGATCGATCTGGTATAGGAAGAGATCGATCTTCTCAAAGTCAGAGAGCTAAGGAGATCGATCTGGGGTAATGAGAGATCGATCTCCCCACTACGAGAATTCATGGCAGATCGATCTCTAGATCGATCTTACCTCAAACAGAGAGATTGGAAGATCGATCTGCCTATCAACAGATCGATCTCCCCTAACATTTTTAAATTGTAAGATCGATCTGCTCATATATGAGATCGATCTCCTTGTGTTTTTTTGCCTTGATCTTGCAGGATTTATAACTAAGAGATCGATCTGGTCAAGATGGCAGATCGATCTGGCATTCTACTGGAGGTACCCAACGGCTATTTCTGCAAAATCTCAACGGGAAAAACAGCATTAAATGCTCAAACTACCAATCCTTCAGTATTTAACCAAGCATTGAAGACAATGAGAAGAGAGACACTATTGCTGCACATTTCTTACATTCTCAAGAGTTTAATACTTTCATTCCTTGTGTCTTCATTCATTTATTGAGTTTGTTGTATAAGCTTAAGTGCAAAAGCTGTAATTGTCCTACCCACATTAAAAGCTTGATTTTGTATTTATCCTTACCTTAAGAGAGAAGAGGATTGTTCCTCAGTGAGATATAAATTGTAAAAGGGTGAATACATATTTGTATTGCAAAGGGTAGAGAGGTTATTCCTTAACCTGAAAAAGGAACATTGTAACTTCTATTGAAGGAGAGAAAGAAAGCACTTGACAAGAAGGTCAAGGAGAGAGGACGTAGGCAAGAGATTGGCCGAACCTCTATAAACGATTGTGTTTGTTTCTCTCTTCCCTATCTTGCATTAATTTGTTTAATTTCATTGTATTGCTTATTATCATTTGCTGATTAAATTAGGATTAATTTAAAATTTGCCATTAACGTTAGAAAACCGATTCACCCCCTCTCGGTAGAGCCAACAATTGGTATCAGAGCTAGGACTCTTTAATCACCTAGGAACAACTTCCTAAGAGTTAGAAACGATCAAATGGCTCACAACAATGTAGCAACTAGTTTGGTAGGAGAGGGGCATTCTACGATTAGACCTCCTATGTTCAATGGAGAACATTATGCTTATTGGAAGACTAGGATGATGTTATTCATTCAAGCAAATGATTATGAGGTGTGGAGGATTATAATTAAAGGACCTCAAATCCCTACAAATAGAATAGAGGGAAGAGATATCCCTAAAGAAGAAGATGAATGGGATTCAAATGACATTAAATGTGCTCAGCTAAATGCTAAGGCTATGCACACATTATTTTGTGCCTTAGGTCCAAATGAATACAATAGGGTCTCCGGATGTGACAATGCCAAACAAATTTGGGACAAATTGGCAATAACTCATGAGGGTACAACCCAAGTAAAGGAGACCAAGGTAGGAATGCTCACACATGACTATGAGCTTTTTAGGATGAAGGAAGGAGAATCAATTAGTGATATGTTCACTAGATTCACGGATGTATTTAATGGATTAAAGTCCTTGAAAAAATATACTCTAATATTGAAATGGTCAAGAAAATATTAAATAGCTTACCTAAATCATGGGAAGCTAAAGTGACTGCAATTGAGGAATCTAAGGATCCTCACACATTGTCTTTAGATGAATTAATAGGATCACTACTCACTTATGAGATAAAATTAAGAAGAAATGAAGAGCCACCCAAGAAAGTGGGAGTTGCTCTAAAATCCACTGCTCAAGAGGAGATTAAGAATGAGAGTGGTAGTGAAGAGGACCTTGAGATGGCAATGTTTGCTAAAAGATTTAACAAGTTCATGATAATGAAAGCTAGTGGTAGTAATAGGAGAAACCACAAGAGAGATCAAGAAGAGGTAGGTAGAAAAGATACAATTATGTGTTATGAATGTAAAAAATCAGGACACATAAAATTTAACTGCCCTCTTCTTAAAAGGTCCAATGATAGGTTCCATAAAAAGAAGGCAATGGTGACAACATGGAGCGACAGTGACTGCTCCGATGATGACTCAAATGAGGACATTGCCAACTTGTGCTTCATGGCAATTGAGGATGAAAAGGTAACTTCAAACCTCAATGAATATTCTTTTGATGAATTGCAAGATGCATTTGATGATCTTGCATTGGAATATGAATGCATGAGTATGAAATATAAGAAAATAATATCTAAATTGAAGAAAGAAAATGAGTTAATTCTAGAGGACAAATTAGAATGTGAAAAGAAACTAGAAATTACTAATCTTGAAATTTGTGATCTAAAAGAGAAGAATAGTAATTTACATAATTCCTTTAATAGATTTTATATGGGGCAACAAAAGCTAGATAACATGCTAGAAACTCAAAGGGCATTCTTTGATAAAAATGGGTTAGGATATAATGCAAAAAGTAGAGAGACTCATCTTAAAAGCTTTATTGCTAGAAAGAGCATGAATAAACTCTCAACTTCTTGTTCATATTGTAATAGAAAGGGACATGCATCACATAACTGCAATATAAATATGAGGACTCTTAAAGGAAAAATAGTAAAAAGAATATGGGTTCCAAAAGAAGTCATTAACTCAAAGGATTGTAATGCATTAGCAAAATAGATCCCAAAGGGATCAAGAATTTCTTTCACTAACCTCAAAGGACCCAAGAAAATTTGGGTACCTAAAACTTGAGTTGAATTTGTCTATAGGTGATTGAGCATGGCCACAACGCTAAAACAAAGGAAGCTTGGTACTTGGATAGTGGATGCTCAAGGCACATGACGGGTGATAGAAGCCACTTCAACTCTTTTAAATCAAAGGTTGGTGGAGAAGTCACATTTGGGGACAACTCCAAAGGCCAAGTTGAAGGAAGTGGCTCAATAGGTAATGACTATTTTTCATTAGAAAAGGTATTGCTTGTTAGGGCTCTAAAGCATAACTTACTAAGCATAAGTCAACTGTGTGACAAAGGTTACAAAGTCAACTGTGTGACAAAGGTTACAAAGTAACTTTTGATTGTATGAAATGTCATGTTATAGATCCTAAGTCAAATAGAGTTCTTTTCTTAGGCCATAGACAAGGTAATATATACATTGTCTATCTTAATGAACTTAAGAATGAAAACATATGCCTAATGGTAGATAATAAAAAGGAATCTTGGTTATGGCATAGAAGACTAGGTCATGCTAGCATGCATGTACTTTCTAAGTTAGCTAGAAAGGATCTAGTTATAGGATTGCCTAAGATGTCCTTTGATTATGAAAAAAATATGTGAAGCGTGTGTTAAAGGAAAACATAAAAGGACATCATTTAAGCCTAAGAATAGTGTATCCACCTCTAGGCCTCTTCAATTACTCCACCTAGATTTATTTGGACCAACTAAAACAACAAGCCTTGGTGGGAAACACTATGGATTTGTAATAGTTGATGATTACACTAGGTTCACTTGGGTGTTCTTTTTGAGAGTAAAAAATGAAGCCTTAGAAAAATTCATAGCCTATACAAAAGTGACTCAAAATGAAAAGGGATACACAATAACTAGTATTAGAAGTGATCATGGCAAGGAATTTGAAAATATAGGATTTGATGATTATTGCAATGATCAAGGAATTAGCCATAATTTTTCAGCCCCTAGGACACCACAACAAAATGGTGTAGTTAAGAGAAGAAATAGAACATTGGAAGAAATGGCTAGAACCATGTTGTGTGAGAATAATTTACCAAAGTATTTTTGGGCTGAAGCTATAAGCACATCTTACTATATAATTAATAGAGCTATGATTAGACCCATGCTAAAGAAAACTCCTTATGAGCTTTACAAAGGTAAGAAGCCTAACATTAGCTACTTCCATCCTTTTGGCTGCAAATATTTTGTCTTAAATAATGGTAAAGATAATTTAGGAAAATTTGATGCCAAGAGTGATGAGGGAATTTTTCTGGGATATTCCTTAAATTCAAAGGCTTATAGAGTCTATAACAAAAGAACATTGATGGTTGAAGAATCAATTCATGTAATATTTGATGAGTCAAATGATGTATCTAAAGATTCAACCAACGATGAGGATGTTGGAATATTTGATGAAAACTTGGAGGAAATCCCAAACTTAGAAGATGATTTATTAGAAAAACTTAACTTGAATAAAGAAGATGAAGAAGAGATAGAGATATTAGAGAGAGAGAGTCTAGAGCACCAAGAGCGTTAGGATATGTAAAAGATTGTGAAATAGTAGGAGATCCAACTCTTGGAGTTAGAACTAGATCATCTCTAAGGAATATGTGTCAATATATAGCCTTTGTATCTCAAATAGAGCCTAGGAATGTCAATGAAGTCTTAGATGACAATAATTGGTTCCTAGCAATGCAAGAAAAATTAAATCAATTTGAGAGAAGCAAAGTATGGAAACTAGTTCCTAGGCCTAGTGATCACTCTATAATTGGAACTAAATGGATATTCAAGAACAAGATGGATGAAAATAGTGTGATCATAAGGAACAAGGCTAGGTTAGTTGCACAAAGCTATAGACAAGAGGAAGGTATAGACTATGATGAAACCTATGCACCGGTAGCTAGACTAGAGGCAATAAGAATGTCACTTGCCTTTGCATGTTATAAAAACTTCAAATTATATCAAATGGATGTAAAGAGTGCATTCTTAAATGGTTTCATTAATGAAGAAGTCTATGTTGAACAACCTCCCGGCTTTGAAAATCATGAATTTCCTAAGCATGTTTTCAAATTATCTAAGGCACTCTATGGTTTGAAACAAGCTCCTAGAACATGGTATGAAAGATTATCAAAATTCTTAATAGAGAAAGGGTTTTCAAGAGGAAAAGTGGATACCACCTTATTCATCAAAAATAAAAATAAAGATTTACTAGTTGTACAAGTGTATGTGGATGATATTATTTTTGGTTCAACTAATGAGTCTTTATGTCAAGAGTTTACTAAGATCATGCAAGGTGAGTTTGAAATGAGCATGATGGGAGAACTCACTTTCTTATTGGGACTTCAAGTGAAGCAAACAAAAGATGGAACCTTCATCAATCAAGCAAAGTATACTAAGGATTTGCTCAAGCGATTTGGAATGGACAATTGCAAACCTCAAGCAACTCCAATGGGCACCAACATCAAGCTTGATAAAGATGAAAGTGGTAAGTGTGTAGACACTAAACTCTATAGGTCTATGATTGGCTCATTGCTCTATTTAACTGCAAGTAGACCAGATATTTTGTTTAGTGTATGCCTTTGTGCTAGATTTCAATCCTCTCCTAGGGAATCACACTTGTTAGCAACTAAAAGGATCTTTAGATACCTTAAGGACACTCCTTCTCTAGGACTTTGGTACCCCAAGGACTCCACTTTTACACTTCATGCATTTTCAGATGCAGATTTTGGGGGATGCAAAATAGATAGGAAAAGTACTTCAGGTACCTGCCAATTCTTAGGAAATAGATTAATCTCTTGGTTCTCTAAGAAACAAAACAGTGTGGCTCAGTCCACGACTGAAGCTGAATACATAGCAGCAGGTAGTTGTAGTGCTCAAGTGTTGTGGATTAAACAACAAATGAAAGACTATGGTATTGACATGAAACAAGTTTCTATTAGATGTGACAATACCAGTGCTATCAACCTATCTAAAAATCCTATTCAACACTTTAGAACCAAGCACATTGAGATTAGGCATCATTTCCTTAGAGACCATGTGCAAAAGGGGGATATAATTCTAGAGTATATTGACACTTTACATCAAATAGCTGATATATTCACCAAACCCCTTGATAGAGATAGGTTTTGTATCCTTAGAGGTGAATTAGGACTCATGAATATCCCTTAAGATGTATATGCTGGTTTTAAGTTGGTTTTAAAAGAGTTTTACAAAGATTTTTCTGGGCAACAAGTATGAGAGATCGATCTCCTATCAATATAGATCGATCTCCATACTTCCAACAAGCCTAAATCATTAAGGTTAAGCTAAGCAGATCGATCTTCTATCCATAAGATCGATCTCCTTAAGCCTCTGTTAAACAGCAGATCGATCTGTGCATACGACAGATCGATCTCTTTAAGCCTCTGTATTCTGAAGATCGACCTATGCATTTGGCAGATCGATCTCCCTAAGCCTCTGTCAAATAGCAGATCGATCTGTGCATGCGACAGATCGATCTCCTTAAGCTTCTGTATTCTGAAGATCGATCTTATGGAACCACAGATCGATCTCTTCGGGCTTCTGGAAATGACAGATCGATCTGTCGTCTCGACAGATCGATCTCCTGTGCCCTGGACTATAAAATCTGACGAAAAATCCTCAAATTTCAAAACTCCAAATTCTGAAATCCCTAACCTCCTGTCGCACATCCTCTTTCAACCAGATCGATCTTCGGTAAGAATCCTGCCTAATCCTCTCATCAATCAGGGTCAAGTAACCTACATTGCTAAATTTTTCTTTAAAATTTGTCTAGTTTTTGTGTAATCTTAGTTAGGGTAATTTTTACACTGTTCCATTAGATAGGTGTCTAGAGAACTAGCCTTAAGATTCAATCTAGTGTCTAGAACCATGCCTAGACTTAATAGAGCAGGCCAAAAATCTCCTCGATCTAATGTAGAACAAGGGTCATCTTCCCAATCCATTCCTCCCTCTTCAGTCGCTACCTTCAACAGGTGTTTTAAAACACCTGCGAAAAGGAAGCACTATGAAGAATATTTTTCCACCATGCCAATTAAACATTGGCGAACAATCGATTTCTCCTTCTTAAACCGCATTGATTTTCCCTATCTGTCCAAATTTGAAGAATTTGGTTGGATGTCGTTCCTCAAATCAGTACTCCCATACCTCAAAACATCGTTCGAGCATTCTTTTCCAATGTCGAACTCACCTATGATCCTAACGACACTTGAAAAATTCTCGAGTTTACAACGTATGTCATGGGTAAATCCATTGCAATAGACACTGAAGTCCTAGCCCACGCTTTCAACATACGCGATGAAGGGTTAACAAATGAAGATGAGGAAGTCCCTTTGGAGTTTGATATTCCCGGGGATAAGGCGAGTGACCTCCCAATGCACCCACGGTTACTCCACCTCATCATATCATGGAACCTTCGTCCTTTCGGTACCCGTCATTCCACCGTTAGGAGACTAGATCGCTTTTGGATCCACCACATACACTCTACCAGTCAAAAACCCAACCTTGTCCACTTTATCTATCAAGACTGGTTGAAGATTATCTACGGCCAAGCCACAACGATAGTGTTTCCACAACCATTGGCATATTTTCTCCAACGACTCGGAGTGGACAGCAGTTGCGAAACGTGTGAAGTGCCCTCTTCAAAGAGTGTCCTCAACATTGGGACACTCCACCACATGGGCTACTACAAGGACTTCCGAGGCGATTGGAAGAAGAAACACGAACAACCACCTGCTGCAGCCATGGAGGAAGATCCCTCCGATGAGCCTATGGATCCACCTGCTGCATGACTGCGGGTCCATCGTCCTCGACTCCTCAGCCCACTGCACCTGCTACCTCAACCGCTGACATGGAGTTCATTGTGACAATGTTGAGTGCACTGAACAGGAAGATCGATAAAGGCTTTGCAAACCTTCATGCCACCCAGCAGCGGATGATAGAGGAGCTGAACTGCAAAGTAGATGAAGGCTTTGCAAACCTTCATGAGACTCAGCAGGCTATGTATGATGAGCTTCAGGTCGCTCGCACTCACATTGAGGATCTTATGGATCGCGTTCCTCCGCCGTAGGCTATGCATATTAGGATAACATTAGTTAGTTTTCATATGTACTTCTTGTTGTTTTTAATACTGCATTTGCTTGACTGAATGAAATGATGTACTTCTTGTTGCAATATGCTCAAATGAATTACTATTTTGAAATGCACAATGTGTTTACAGTTGGACTGTTTCCTTAATCTTTAGTGTCATTGATATGACAAAAAGGGGGAGAAGAAAAGAGAACATGTGGTTAATTAAAAGATGTGTAAATGGCTTTAAGAAACATGTCTAAAGTTTTAAAGGAATGATTAAAATGAGGGGGAGTTAAGATAGTAACGAGGTCAAAAGCTAAAAGAAAGGGGGAGCTTACAAAAAGGGGGAGCTTGTGCAAATTAACTAAACATGTTGATTGAATAGGTTTTGTCATATCAAAAAGGGGGAGATTGTTGTGATAATATATTTTGAAATGACAAAACAAGTAAATTCAATAATATAAAGATGATATAAAAACATGTTTAGAGGTTATCAGTACCAGAACTTGAGTTTCTGTAGATGAGAGATCGATCTGGGTTATGAGAGATCGATCTCCTGGGATTTCTTGGATGAGAGATTGATCTCATAAAGACATGAGATCGATCTGCTAATCTGTGAACCTATACAAATGTATTGAGGCAGATTGAGATCGATCTCTAAGGGTTATGAGATCGATCTGCCTAATACTGGAGTTGAGGAGATCGATCTGATCTAGAAAGAGATCGATCTCCCCTAAAGTAAAGACAGTAGATCGATCTGTGAGATCGATCTATACTTAAACAGAGAGCTCATGAGATCGATCTGGTATAGGAAGAGATCGATCTTCTCAAAGTCAGAGAGCTAAGGAGATCGATCTGGGGTAATGAGAGATCGATCTCCCCACTACGAGAATTCATGGCAGACCGATCTCTAGATCGATCTTGCCTCAAACAGAGAGATTGGAAGATCGATCTGCCTATTCGACAGATCGATCTCCCCTAACGTTTTCAAATTGTAAGATCGATCTGCTCATATATGAGATCGATCTCCTTGTGTTATTTTACCTTGATCTTACAGGATTTATAACTAAGAGATCGATCTGGTCAAGATGGCAGATCGATCTGGCATTCTACTGGAGGTACCCAACGGCTATTTCTGCAAAATCTCAACGGGAAAAATAGCATTAAATGCTCCAACTACCAATCCTTCAGTATTTAACCAAGCATTGAAGACAATGAGAAGAGAGATACTATTGCTGCACATTTCTTACATTCTCAAGAGTTTAATACTTTCATTCCTTGTGTCTTCATTCCTCATTTATTGAGTTTGTTGTATAAGCTTAAGTGCAAAAGCTGTAATTGTCCTACCCACATTAAAAGCTTGATTTTGTATTCATCCTTACCTTAAGAAAGAAGAGGATTGTTCCTCAGTGAGATATAAATTGTAAAAGGGTGAATACATCTTTGTATTGCAAAGGGTAGAGAGGTTATTCCTTAACCTGAAAAAGGAACATTGTAACTTTTGTTGAAGGAGAGAAAGAAAGCACTTGACAAGAAGGTCAAGGAGAGAGGACGTAGGCAAGAGATTGGCCGAACCTCTATAAACGATTGTGTTTGTTTCTCTCTTCCCTGTCTTGCATTAATTTGTTTAATTTCATTGTATTGCTTATTATCATTTGCTGATTAAATTAGGATTAATTTAAAATTTGCCATTAATGTTAGAAAACCGATTCACCCCCCTCTCGGTAGAGCCAACATCGTTAAAAATGGAATTTGTCACGAGGAGGTGAGAAGTATAGAAAAAGTGAAAAATTTGTAGTGATTTTGGTAGAACGGGTCGTGACATACCCAATACTTTAATATACTTTTTTATTTAACTATTAATTAGAAGTTATATTATGTTTCTATGATATTCTTTTACATCATTTATAATTGAATTAATTAAAAGTTGCAATTTAAAGTAAATAAAATGCAAATTAGTAAATAAAAATAATGATTCACTAAATAAAGTATTGAGCAATCGAAGCTTTTATAATGTTTGTACGAATTCATGATAAAAACGTACTCCTAATACGTTAAACACTACACTTTCCTCGAGTTGCCTTTCCCCTTGAGCTTATCTCATTTAGTGTAAAAAAACCTCCCTTTTTTCGACTTGCCTTTTATCACAACTCGAAAGCTACAACGAGTCGGTGACTTATTACAGATGTATGGAAATCTGGGCTAACTTTTTCCGTTTTCCTTTAACAATTATTTGTCATGTGAGCTGTCTTATCCAGCGAGCTGTCTTTCCCTTTGAACTTACCTCATTTAGTGTAAAAAAGCCTCCCTTTCTTCGGTTCACCTTTTATCACAACCCAAAAGCTGCGACGAGTTGTTGACTTATTACGAATGTACGAAAATCTGAGCCAACCTTTTCCTTTAACAATTATTTGTCATGTCAGCTATCCTATCCAGTTTTATTAGGTAACTATTAGCCAAACTCAGTTTTAGGTGTCAAACCCAAGGTCTTAGTTCAATTAAAATCCAATATCAATTTTAATATTCAATTTGGCAGAGTTTCCGCGTATGCACGTACTTCCCTTGCTAAACAAAATCACAATTCACAGTTTACTATTCACAATGAGTTGAAACACCAATATCAAACTCCATCTTTCTCATATATTTTAAGGATTATCATACCTCCAAATTCAATAATTTTCTGCTATCATTTCGTCCTTCAAAAATATATACTTAAGAAATATTCTAATATTTTCTTGTTTTAGACCTTTTTACCAATAATAATTCATTGACATCCCGAAAATATGATATTTTATGTACTTAAACATACTTCAACACAATACACATCTCGACTCATATATTGGTAGCAAATTACTTGAAAATAAAAGCATTTACATAGTATAAATGTATACTGAATATACGTTGCGAGATTTTGAAGCCTAAAAGTTCGAAGTTGGATACTAAGAGTCGATAATCTAATACTCTTCAATTAACCTATTATGAAAACAAAAGGGGGGGTGAGCTTTGGGGAGCTCAGTAAGTTAACCGACACAAGTATAGATATAAAAACATACAGGATACTAAGTATAACGATAAAACATTCATATGCAATATTCACTTAACAATTTTTTATCATAACTTTCAATAACATATAGCTTTATTGAGTTTCAAATGACGTCTTTTTAGACGCTGTTAAGGTTATTCAGGGGAGGAGGATACTTTGAAGTATCTTGATTTTCCTTCTAACCTAACGACAAAACTCTAATCCGATAGACATATTATTGTTATCTGTATATTTTAACATGATGAATGCATACATGTTATGAATATTTGATAAATTCGGTGCTCATTTGTATAAATCATATCCGATAAACACATTCATATCGGTAATTATTTTCATAACTTTTTCATATCGGCAAAACATATTCTTGTCATAACCGTGTTAGTAAAACATATTCGTATCATATTTATTTCATTAAAACATAACACATGTTCATTTTGGTAAACCATGTTTAGTTTGATATTAGAATAAATTGGTAAATCGTGTGAAAATCATATTTCATTTAAATATTTAAATGATCATTACTAACTATTATATGCACGTTAGCTGGGTAGTGTTTTGGTAACTATAATGTAGTTAACTAATTGTATCTTTGCTAACTATAATATCGCTAGTATCTTTACTACCTATAATGCCGTTAGTTGGCCTTATGGTCATGACTAATTACTATAACACGTTAACGAGGCAAACATTCATGTTTGAAAACACTATGGACTCTAGAGGTGACTTGCACCGTGTAGCACTTAGCCTCGTAGGCTCTAGAGATGACTCACCGTGTAGCACTTAGCCGAGTAGGCTTTAGAGGTAACTCCCACAACGTAACACTTAGCTCAGTAGGTTTGAAAAGTGATTAAAAGCTATAAAAACAGTATGTGTGCATGTTTTAAAATCAAAAAACATTACAGATAAAAAGTAGAATGAGCTTAAAACCAAAACAGTAAAGATAAAGCAAAATAGGCATATTCATAATCTTTCAAAACATGTCTAATTATGCAGGTAAAATCGACACAAGCTTTTAAATCCCACAAGCACCATGCTATGTATACTGATGGAAATACAGTGCAAAAGCATGGTTCAAAAAATCATATAAAACAATTGAAAAACACGCAAAATGTATAACACGCTTACCTATTCTTAGAGCTTACAATAGGAAGGAGATTCTTGCAGTACGATCGAGCTATATACTATCGGTAAACATATCATCTAATATACCCAATCTAGTATTTCCTTAGCACAATTGATCAGTCAATCAAAGACTTATACGTATGGCACAATACTCAGTAAACAATATTCAATTTCTGTGCTAATACTGAACATACTCGGTACGATGCTACCTAGCTTCTTATGGAATTAACTTATCAATCTAGCATTCTTATGCACAATCAATCAATAAACCTTTCACTTATACTTATCGTTCTTATAGGCCTTATAAATTTTTTTAACCTTCCCTATTACGATTACCTATGGTGACCTTTCAAATCATAGAAAAAGGGTTGGGTTACACAGCTTATTATCTAACCTTGTAATTGTAAGACCCACTTTTGGTGATGTATTCCTTATGATTCATATGATGTAACACATTTATATATGTTAATTGAATCATAAGAAGAGTTTTTGGCTTGAAGGAAATTGCAAATGGAATAAATGAGTATTCATGAATTCACGTAATGGCTAAATAAGGGCTGAAAAACATCCGAATTGAATATAAGGACTTAAACGTGAATTCTAAGTATTTTTTATGATTCCAAGCAGTACACAGAAGTCACCTAGTATGTGAATCATAAGAAATGAACCTTTTCATGCTCTGAATGTGACTAGAATGCAAAATGACTAGTGAAGCAATCAAAGACAAGTTTTCCTTTGAATTTTGGAAAAAAATTTGCAGTTGGAAACCTTCATATAAAGGCCAGATCGATCTCTTATTCAAAGCAGATCAATCTCTCATTCAAGCAAATCGACCCCCATATGATTTTGTAAGGAACAGATCGATCCCTTCCTAGGTGCAGATCGATCTCCATTTGATTCTGCCAAGAGCAAATTGATCTCTCCCCATGAGTAGATCGATCTCTATTTGCTTCTGCCTAACAAGGATCGATCCCTTCCCAAAGAGCAGATCAATCTCTCCCCACAAGCAGATCGATATCCACTTGTTTCTACCTACCAAAGATCGATCTATTCCCAAAGAGCAGATCAATCTCTCACTTACAACTCTGAATATTTCGATGGTTCAAAACTAAGAGAAAATCAATCTCTTACCCTAGGAGATCGATCTCACCACCCTTATTCTATAAAAACCCAATGGCCAAACCTTCTTCTTCAGTAAATCAAAACATTCCTCCATTTTTACCCAAAAAAAGCAAGCTTTCTCATTTTAGAATACCACTCCTTCCAAAAAGATTTGAGAAAATGCTATTAGAGCAAAGTTGTTCATTGTTAGGAAGAGAACACCATAGTTTGGAATCAACATCTACCTTGTTGGATTGAAGGACCAAAAGGGTCTTCCAATTTTGGACAAGAGAAAAGTCAAGTTAGGTGAGTTTCCAATACACTAACTCTAAGTATATTTATCTAGACGTTGTTATGAGTTGATTGGTGTATCTATTGTTGGTTGAAACTTCCTAGAATATGATGAATCAACCATGACCTAAAATGGGTTTAGTGTGAGAAAGTGAGATAGGGTGGATTTAATGATAAATGGGTTATACCAAGGCGTTAATAATGTTATATACATGATTTTGAGATGGTTATGTGAAATCAATTTATGGGATTGGTCAAAGTGATGAAATATGTATATTTGGTGTTTGTAAAAATACATGAATGAATGGAAGAGCTAAGGTTAGAGCAAGCAAGCCAAGTGCTTGATAAGAAAACTAAGTGAGTTGGTAGCCGAATTGGCTAGGAATGGATGGATGGGTGTTCGTCCACTATGCCATGGGCGAATGTATCATAGGTCAAACTTGAATTCAATCTACTCGACGAGGTTGCTGGACCTAGAATTCAGTCCAACGAATGATAATGAGCCTAAGGAGCCTAATGGACCTAGGTGGAATGATTAGTCTAATCGAAATCGACTTAAGAAGAGAATTAGGCTAAATAAGATATATTGACTAGGATCAAGTCAAAATATGAGTTATTTGTAATTAACTCATGTGATAAATGTATCTTTGCAGCTCCCAAAGTTATATCCAGAGCAAATTGAGCCCGATGATGAAAAACGGGAAAAGAAGAAGGAGTTACTTCACAGAGAATTGAGGTAAGGGAATTATGTTGGCCCCTAGAGATATCTGTATGCGTTTTCGGGCGCATTATGATTTTCTAGAATGTTTGTGGGTCATAGGAAAAGAAATGAATGTTTAAAGGGTAAAGAAAATAGGATTTGAGAAAAGTTCATGAAAAGCAAAAATCATGAAGTTCTTGAGTCTCTTACTGCTTTTAGCATGTGAAATGGTAGGTTGGCTAGCATTTAAATGTTTTGCAAGAAAATATGTTGATTAGGTTTTAATAACCTTTCTTTGTACACAAATGAGCCACCTACATGAGTTTTGTGGAAACAAAACGTGCTAGAGCACTACTCGCACGAGATTTGACATGTTTATACATGCATTAGTGCTGGAGCGATGCTCGCACTAAAGTTTTACATGCATGAGTGCTAGAGCCTAGCTCATACTAGTTTTCACATGGATTTTATGGCATGGTACTGGAGCGTTGCTCACACTAGATGTATACTCTACATTGCAGTCATGCTAGAGATTACTCGCACGTGATTTTTATGACATGTTGGGAGCAGTGCTAGAAGTTTCGAGTAGACTGTATGTTACACAGGTTAAATAGACTCGCACGTGCATATCGAGATGTAGCGTGATATGATGTGATGATATGGGTCTACAGAGTATGTTGTACCGTGCATATAACATAGAGTACATTGTACCGCGTATGAATATTTATATATACCGTCTTCGGATGAAGGTTAGATCTGCTATGGAAGTGACCCACCTCCCGTGCGGAAGCAGATAGAGGTGACACCCCCACACTAGGATCCGTGTAGCTTGGGATCACAAAGGATATGACCAAAGTCCTAGTTATTTCCCTTATTATTATTTGCCTATCTCATATGTCACTTATTTTATGATGAATCCATGTTTTAAATTGTTTTATGGGTCAAGACAGTCAAAGGGAGGGGCTGAGTCTTAACGAATGGTAAATTTTGTACTGATTTGTGTTGAGTAAGAAATGCCTTTAAGTGCACCTCGCATGATGATTTTCCATGCTTTGTTTAAGAATTGTACACTAATTTGAATAGCATGAATTGCTTTATATATCATGAACATGTGCATGAACTGATGTTTTGGGGTATGACAAGTAACTACTTGATTTTATGCATGACATCACGATCACGTAGATAGTACAAATATCTACCT
Organism: Firmiana major; assembly: GCA_033439115.1. Taxonomy (NCBI): domain Eukaryota; kingdom Viridiplantae; phylum Streptophyta; class Magnoliopsida; order Malvales; family Malvaceae; genus Firmiana; species Firmiana major. The sequence goes on from CM065912.1 coordinate 10,247,677, forward strand.
GCTCACATGATTGCCTTACTGAGCGTGTGGTTTGCTCACCCCTTTATTTTTCCCCTCTACAGAGCACTTTCAGTAGGATTGAGAGCGACTGAGGATTTGATTTTTGGAGTCCGCTGCATCCCATCATACGAAGGTATACACATTTACACAATTATGTATCTAGATATGTAACAACACAATAATATTTTAAATGTAACATTTGGGGATGTAAAGAATTGTAAACACATGTAAATAACAACTCTGATTAAGAAATGCAAGTGTTTAGCTTTAATTAAACTATAAATTGAAATGGTGTGGTTGGATGAGATTGACACCGATACACAGTCCAACTGTTGGTGGTGTAACTGTTCACGATCAGAGTAAGGTAAGAAATGAATTAAATAATAAATAAAAAATGAAAACATTTATAGTGGATTGAGGGTGGTGACAATAATCATGTCACAGAACAAATTCATTCCACATATCTTATCACCAATCAATTAGTCAATCAATCAAAAGTTCAGTCATTTGTACATATACACTTGCAATAGGTAAAGTTAACTTACTCTGTATGAGAAATTGTATCAAATGTAATTAACTTACTTTGTAGATTATCATACTGCGTCATGTGTGGTCACTTACATAATATAAAGTTAATTTGTAATAAGATTAACTTACTTTATATGATACCAACTGTAACTTGTATGGTCACTTACCAAGAATATTTTGATTTCTCAATTATCAATGCCCCAAAAGCTTTATACACACTAGCAATGGTTTTAAAAGCCTACAATATCACGTAATTCACTTAGATTTCATAGGAGATCACATTAGAACTCACTAATTTACCATGACTATATACTTTCATTTATTTTAACACTTTGTTACCATTAGTGGCAAAGTGCCAAAACTCACTTTTTCTTAATTTCTCATCGTTTCAATTACACCATTCAAACTATCATTCACATGTGATTAACATATCTTTAAATCACATGGAAGACACACAAATTTCATTGTGTCTTTCACTTTAGCCTAACGTACAAGTTAGTGTATTTCCACTTTTCACTTCACTTTAACACTAGTTATAATCATTTCATCAAAAAAACAATTATCATACTTCAATTTTATAATTTAAAAACAATGATTCTTTAGCACTCATGTTTCCATGAGAATTTGTTTCGATTCCACATCATCATTAAAGTTCATATCATTAATACACTAACATCTTATAATTTCCTTAACAAAAACGTAACATTTTTTATGGAAATTCCATAGTGGCTGAACCTCAAGTCCATGATACCTTTTGAATTTAATCAAAACTCATCATTTTCAAACTTTATAACATCAAGTATATCACATATCATAAAATCAAGCTTGGATAATATCTTACCTAATTAATCCTAGCCTTGGCCGAATAGGGTCCTTAGGAATTCCGTGACTTTTGTTTCAAAGCAACACCATAAAATCACTTAGTATTGTTGACTACATAATACATATGAAGATGGAAGGAAACAAACTAATTGACCTCTTAAATTTGTCATACTTGTGAGTCTCTTCCCATTTTCTCCATAGGTTTTCAACTTTCTTTCATGCCCATTTCACTTGTAATTCTTACTAAGCTTGATAACGAAATGTTATGGAAGATTAAAAGGAAAAAAATTGGCTTTTCTCCTTTTGAATTCCCTTTGAATCTCACATGAACCTTACCTTTAGCATAAAAAATGGGTTTCAGTTTTACGAAGGGGTTTTACTGAGAATATGAATGGCTTTGCAATGCCAATTATGTTTGCCAAATAAAAATAATTCAATATTGTTATTATAACTAGTGAGAATTCATGGCTTCCAAAAGAAGCCAATGAAGATATTTTGCCCATTTTAAATTGTTTTTCCATTAAATATTTATCATGTAATTTATTAGTTTAATATTTTAATTCATCACATAGCCTTTATGATTTTGCCTAAATCCATATGTATTTTAGTATTTTAAGAGTTAATTATATGCCAATTTACTAAGAGTGGTTAGCTAATTCTTATTTATTTAGGATTTTTATACAATTTTACTTTTGGGTATTATTTTGTTCGATTTTGGTTCTAACTTGGTCAATTTAATTTGGGGTTTGACCATGCACGTTTAAGGTTTGACCACCTCCATTTATCTCATGAAAGTCAAACCATATTGACGATTTTGACCACTTGGTCCCTTAGATTATGGATAAAATCGCTACTTTTTGATTTATTGCATATTTCTCGAGAGAAGCCATGATTGTAATTTTATGGGTCCAAATGGCTTACTCAAGCCCATAAATCATCATTATATGATGATTTAGATACTTTTAGCAAGGTGTGAACTTTTGCAGGGTTCGTATACCTATCCATATAGGAGCTTACGACTCGAGATCAAAAATCGAAATTTTCACTATTTCCTTATCAAATGCTTATCCAAGATCCCTTATATTCTTAATAATAATATTCTTTTGAATTTGGGATGAATATGACCCTCTAGGAGGCCCATGTATTTACGTATCCTCACATGTCTGGCCTTACACTTATAGCCTTACTTATCTCTTCCAAAATTTCCTTATATTGATTATACCTTTAGATATCAATTCACAGTGTACTATGTATGAAATTTACGGTTATCACATGTTTCCTCTTTGAGTTTGCCTCATTGGTGTTAAAAAAACTCTTCTTTTAGGACTCGCCTTTCCTCATCGAGCTTACCATAATTGGTGTAAAAAAACCTCCTCTTTCTCAATTCACCTTTTCCCTTAAGCTTATCTCATCTAATGTAAAAAAATCATCCCTGTTTCTCAACTAGCCTTTCCTTATTAAGTTCAAAGTACGTTTTTTAAAACTTAAACAAAATCAGGTTCTTGCTAAAAAGGTCCTCTTACCTCATCTGATTCTTGCAGAAAAAGGTTTGGTGTTAAAAAAAAAATCCTCATTTTGCATGAAACCCTAGTAACAACCTTGGAAGCTGATTTTTCGGACTAGCTTTTTCTTTTGCTTAAATGATTTGTCATTGTGCAATGTAGACTGTAACTGTCAAGTATAATTTTATCTGATTTACTTTAAGGCTATTAGCTTAACTTCCCAACCTAAAAATCTCATGATGTGTGCCATTTTCATTACAAGATCATAATTTCCTAATTTATTCAAACACTTCCTAACCACATTTCGCACTATACATTAACCTTATAAATATATATCACTAGGTATAAAAATAACTTAATATTTACATCCAAGTTCCTTGAATTATATTCTTAACTTACGTCCCTACTTACATTACTGCATACATACATACAAACACACATACATGTCTAGATATCTAAACAATTATATACATAGAGGTTATACCTCCAAAATACTCAATTGGGTTTCGGAGGACGTATCAACTCCAAATTGGCCCTCAAACGTAATCTGAACCTAACTGAGATAATCAGTAAAGTGGTAACAGAGGGGGTAAGTTAACGCCCAATAAGTAACATGCATAAATGATAGTTAGGCTCATATCGTACTAATGCATGCATGTGTAATATATATAAACCCATTTACATGAAATAAAGAAATGCATTATAAAAACCATGCTATGCATTCCTAGCCTTTCCATGTCTTATCATAATTGGACTTACTTAATCATCATTGGCAATCCATACCATACATAAGCATCAGGGTTTCTTTAACTTACTTTCCTATATCAGTACTATATAGAGTTAGAATTTATGGGATTTTAGTTTGAAAGATACTTTATAGCACCTCATTTCCTCAAACCCTAACACCGACCTATCAAGATCCATAACATATCCAACACATAACACAACTTTGGATGCCTACATGCTTAAGACTGAGTATACAAATCATGATCTTAAATCCCAGTATCAAGAAGCGAAGTATAAACATTATGCATAAACATTATGCAATATAAATCATTATGCAACAATGTAAACCAGGGCATAAAACATCAAGTATAATCTTATACACCTAAATTCTTTATTCTTAAAACACTTAACTATCTGAGATTGCTTACTTATAAACATTCATACGTAACCATTAATTTACAACACATACAAATCATTTCCTTAGGGGACTAGGCGTGTATACCTATATACTTGGTAACATAACCAATAAAGCTCTAAATAAAGCACCCATGGTAGCTAGCCATGGTAAACTCCCTTAAAAATGGCTCACTATCTATGATTATAGACATTTCCAGTGCCATTGATCAGCTAGCGACTAGTGTAAATATGTTGATTAGCTTGCTAGACATCATTGTCATAAAGCAAAAACTATACTTATCTCCACTTTTCCATCCTTGAAATCACCCACCATTGTTTCACCAATCCACATTATATGTACTTATCCGTCCATCAGTACATAAACATGTTGTTCTACATGTCACATAGGTAAGATTCACGTGTATACTATACGCTACATGCCACATAGGCATGAACTTTAGGGTGCATATCATCTTAAAAGTGAAATTCTTTAAACCAAGACAGCCTACATAACAAAATCACTATTAAACTATATTAAATGCATTACTAATTAAATCGAGTAACGTGAAAACAAGAGTCATGTGCTTACACAAAACATGTTTTATGAATTACATTCAAAACATGTATAAATTATATTTGTTCATGGTTGTCCAAAGCATTTAAATAAACATATTTACTGAAAGTATTTTTAATGCATTGTTTACAAAACAAAACAATGATTTAAAATCAGATTTTGATCTTAGATATCACAAATCACATGCTATGTATGAAGGGACTCACATGCACCTAAACATAGTCACCATGATTTTTAATCTCCATATCAATCATCATGTAACTTAAATATAATCCCTATTCCTCCTACACATACCTCACTCATGTATATCATCACACCATAGGATTGTATCACATGTACTATATGGGCTACTATCCCTTCATTATGTTGTAGGATCACACAAGAGCAATATATACAATTAGATATAGAATTATACTAAATCCACATGATTCACAATCATCTCTTCTCAATTTCAAATTCATAAATCTGCTAGGTCTCAATGTGCCCATCCATAATTCAATATCATTCCATAATATTTTCAAACTATATCAATTACTTTATATCTCAATATCAATACTAAGATACCCACCATCATTATGGGTTCTCTTAGTATCCTACTGATATTTAAATATTAATTTAGCCATTTTTCACAATAATTTCGAAATCATTTAAATATCAACACAATTCTTTGAGACCCATACTAAGGATCTATTCAATCATATAATCATAATATCATTACCACTTACTAATTTTCATCATTACGTTTCTCATCGATACATAATCATATCAAGCACTTGACAATTTAATTACTTCCCAATAACCTTTTTTTTTCATCAGTAATCATATAGTCATATAATCATCATCTTAAGAGTTTTGCTCTGAAAGAAGAACAATGAACATGATTTCCTTAAGCTGTCCAGAGGTCGATGACCTCAAATTACAAAGTGTGAAACAGATGAAGAATGATTAATTCAAGAGTAATAGCTATGAAATGCAAGAGAATAATGTTACCTTCCGTCTTATATAGAGTCTTTACTGGGAAGTTATGGAAATGCTGATTTCTCCTTTGTTAATCAACCATAATTTATTAATGAAGACTCTGATGAAGAAATGGATTATGAGGATGATATCCTTACCATATTGCTATCTAAATAAGAAAAGAACAGAATACACAAACCATGTAAAAATGCAATTATAGTGAAAACATTCAAACGCAAAGTAGGATACAATTTTCTTTATCCGAGAGTGGTTGCTCAGTGGAGACCCTGTTAAAATATGTAGTGTATTGACCTCAATCAAGACTTCTTCATTTTTCGATTCTAAAACTAAGATGACTTCCACAAAGTTATCTATGATGGACCGTTTTTTTTTCGAATCATATTACCTCACGATAAGGTTGTGGGAGCCAAGGTTTGTGGCAGAATCCTCTAAAGCTTTCACAAAAATGACGATTTAGGTTAGACTTTCAAGGTTACTTATGGAATATTTTGATAGAGGAATCCTCCAACATATAGGCAACCAAATCCGAACTCTATTAAAAATTAACACCTTTACAACAGCCAATAGCAGAGGAAGATTTGCTAGAATCTGTGTCCAAGTCAACTTGAATAAGCCTTTGATACTGAAAGTGAGGGTTGAAAAAACTTATCCAACTGATTCTTTATGAAGGTGTTAACCTATGTTTCAAATGTCCGTTAATCGGACATCGAAAGGAACATTGCATGGTTGGTAGAGAGAGCGAGAAAGAGGTTATGGATGACACATAGAAGACGAAGAAAGGTAAGTAGCCAAAAAAGGTAGAGAGTAATGATGAAGGCTTCAGGCTGTGGATGGTGGTCAGCCAGAGGAAATGTAAACCGGGAAAGGAAACTAGATAGGGTGGTGAAAATAAAAGCTTAGCCACTTCGGACAAAGGGAAAGGGTTGTTGTCAGAGATGCTTGGGAAAGAGGTACTAAGAAAAAGCTATTCATAAAGTTAAGGATGAGACCCCAGGTATGACTTCTGATGGAAAGCTCACCGGTAGTATGGGAAAGATTGACAAAGGAATATGTCAATCAAGGTGAAGTGACAAAAGCTAGGCCCTCGTTTGAACTGCAGGGCAAAAGTGGAACAAAGACTACCTTCTTGCCGACAATTAATAACTTAAGTTTCTCATTAAATTTTTCTAGCAGCAAAGATATATTAGTAAGTAAACCCAATCACAAAAATTTAAGGCTGTAAGAAGTAATACTAGATTCACATAGGATGACAAGCGAACATGAGAACTTTGAACAGTTGGAGGCAATGTTTATGGTTCAGAAAAACAAGATAATCATACTGAAGAAAGACATAGAGATAATGTATAGAAGGAATCCACGAAAGGAAGATTGGAGCCTGGAGGAGATCATATAGGTTTGAAACAACCTCTTGATCAACATCGATGTATTGAACCTTCAAGGCCATCTCCCTCTTCTGAACGAGAATTTTTGAATTCACCAAATAAAAACGTTGGAGCTACTTCAAGAGACAAGCCTGATAACTCTCAAACAGGTGTTCATAGACACATTAAGGGTCTTGAAAGTGACGAAGAGTAGTAAGGATACTTATATATGCACATCGAGGCCCATGATCAACCCCATCACATTGGTAATCAAAACATAGAACATAAGCCAATGGGAACGACAAGGAATACTCAAAGATGATCCTATGACAACTTCATCATACGTCGAAGTTAATATGCAAGACTTCATATGGGGAAGTCAAGGTCATTCTGAAGCTGGCGAAATGGCTCCTGAATCTACCATCCCTTAATTCTTTACCCATGAGGATGCTATGTTGTATTGCTAGGACAGCATGTAACGACCCTTGACCCTTAAAAATCGGGATAATTTTTTTGAATTTAATTTACCACTTATTCCCTTATTCACTTAGGTTGTATTCTTGTGCAGTGTCAAAACACTTTTCCTAATTCTTTACTCGTAATTATAATTAATTTTCATACTTTAGCTTATATGGTCGATAGAAATTTCGACAGCATAACAGCTTATATATGAGCCTACCCACCTGCAATTCAGTTGTTTTTGGCAATCCTAGATATCCACAACTACCAAGTATGCTTTCCAACAATCCTAGATATCTACAACTACCAAGCATACTTTCCCAATCCACTTTTGCAACTCAATATATCGATTAATAGAATCATCTTACGACCTAATCCCAAGAATTTTATTCTTTACATCATTTCCTTACAAATTACATCCCAACGAATATTTCTATTATATGTGGCTATGCATACAGATATGTCTGGTACAGGAATGTAAATGTATACCTTTCTGCGTGTACAAAAAGTAGCCTATGGTAGCTCTTCCCACGAGCCTACGTCGTATACGCGGCAGGTAGCGTCTATAGATACACTGCAAATGATCTAAAGATAGAGGGGTGAGCTTTTGGGGAAAAGCCCAGTAAGATAATATTCTTAAAGCAGTTCTGATATATAAAAGCATTTGAAGTTGTTCATAGAACGAAACTTAATGCAATACATAAACTTCCATTTCATGCGTAATCGTCATAAAGCATGCGTGTCTTTAAAACAAATCACATACTTAACCGTTTTGCAACTTTTCATAAACCTTTCATGAACATTTCATAAATCATTTCGTAAACATTTCATGAATATTTCATAAATCATTTCGTAAACATTTCTGAATATTTCATAGTCATTTCGTAAACATTTCATGCATAATTCATAATCATTTCGTAAACATTTCATGAATAATTCATAATCATTTCGTAAACATTTCATGAATAATTCATAATCATTTCGTAAACATTTCATGAATATTTTGTAATCATGAAAACACATATTCATTCATCATAGTCGATTTTCATGATCAAATCGAGGAGACTAGGCTAGAACTAAGTCATGCGATACGTGTCATTCTCCGTGGAGAGTCATCATACCTATGGCCATGGTAAGGGGGGCTGTAGAATGGATCAGGTTCGTACAACAATAATAATTATAAACATGGGTAGTATCTTCTTATTTCTTATCATATACTAGCACATAGCAAGGGCAGGGGCACCTGTGGCACTCACCGTGCGGGGAACATTCATCCGTGCTGCGCGGGCACGAGATACTACAAAAACATCATCATAAACCACCAGTAGCATGACATCTTCCACACAGGTTGAGTCAAGTGCTAAAGGGGCCAACGTACAGGCACCCCAAGTGGTGTAGCCGAAACACCACAAGAAGTAACCATGCATGAAGCCTATAGTCTCAAAACAGAGTTTCAAAATCTTTCTTGGGTTTTATAACCCATAAACTCATATCGAGTAATAACATCAAATTCCTTGAAATCTAAAAACTTTTTCATAAAACCGAAAGACTGTGTGGCGTTTGTTCTTGTAGGACTCAAGAGGTAGGCCCCACAATCCCCTTTGGAAAATAAATTTCTTTTCTTAAAAACCTTTGAAATTGTCAAAAGTTTCTTTAACAATATGGATATAAAAGCATAGATAAATGTAAAACATCCATACACTTCATACCTTAGAAAAATTCATTTCACAACATGGAAAGTACTCGGGGAATATTTCGATGAATTTAAAACATGCTTCGTAAACAGTTTCACAAGTATGAAAGCATTGATAAATCATTTCAAATCACATGTTCTTTCATAAAATCATTTATCGGTGAAACAAAAATGCATTATCAGAACTAAGTTAAATAATACCCCTTACCTCGATTTATCGGGTATCTCGAATTCGAACGGTGACGCCTCATAGTACCTCTTTTAATCCCTTCTACAATCACCTACACCGAAATTGTATACTTAGCACCCTATTCATTCGAATTGTCCGAATTGCGTTAAAATCGGAACCTATTGTCACTACTACCTGTGTACGTATTATTATATATATACTTAGGCCAACACACACGTTTATATAGTCCTTTACTATTTATATATTTGTACCTACAAGTATTAACATATACCTTTTATTATATACATCCACATGTATATAAGAATAAATATATATATATATATATATACATATATATATATATATACTCCTATATGTATATATATGTACTTTTATTGTTTTCATGTTTCCCTATCTCATATATATACATTCTTTGTATATACATATATACTTTTATTTGTTTCCATATTTCCCTATCTCATATATATATATATATACGTTCTTTGTATATACATATACTAGCACACATTCATCTTATATACCCCCACATATATATGCACCTAAATACATATATATATATATACAATCCTTTAGATATATATATATATTATCATTGTTTTTCATTTTTCCTTATCACATATGCATACAAATTTTTTTTTGTACAAATACTAGCATACCCAATTCATTATATACACCTATGTGTATACGCACCTAAATAAATAAGTATATATATATACACTCCTATATATGTATATATATTATATATATACATATTTGTCTATTTCACATCTCTCCCATTCTTATTTTTATTTCACCTCTAATTTAACTTACCTTATCATACTTATATACCATCACATATATATACATGTAAAATTAAATATACATATATACATAAAGATTTTTACCTCCTTTCCCTTCATTTTCATTTCACACACCTTAATACACACCAAGCCTATATCTCAAGCATGTATACATATATATTCATACATGTATATATGTACATTAAATTTACCTTTTCTCCCTTTTTTTGTCTCTTCCAATCTACACTAACATGCTTATGTATACTACCACATTTATATAGTTGTCTATAAAAAAATAAATATTTACATAAATATCTTACCCCTTTTTTTCTTTTTCCTTTCCTTCTTTTCTTTTTTTTCTTTTCTCCTCTTTCCTCTCGGTTCCAGCTGCTCACTATCCCGATTGCTCTTCTTCTTCTTCTCTTTCTCCCTCGGTTAGCTACTGTTTCCCAGCTGTTTCTGTTCCCTTCACTTGTCTCGGTTCCAGCTCAATTCCTTTGGCCTTCTTCTTCCTCTCGTCGGCCTCCCCTGCTCCTCGGTCAGCTCCAATTTGCAGTCTTCTTCTCCCTCAGTTTTAGCTTCATTCTTCCCCTGTTATCATCCACTTCCTGGCTGCTCCTGCTTCAATCCACTCTATTCTGCTTCTGCCCTTGTTCCCAACAGCTCTCTCACCCACGGGTTAGCACATAGCTAGCATCAGACAGCCCCTGAACCTCCCTCGATTTCAGCTCTCCCGATCAGTCCTCAAGCCTCGGTCTGCTCCCTTCTAGTCTCTCTCGGTTCCCTTTCTCTGTCCAGCTTCATTTTTTTCTTCACTACCAGAGCCCCCTATTTTGATTAGCTTCCAAATGCCCTCCAACAGCCACCAAAAATCAGCTCTTACAGACAACGACTATGGCCCCTGCACACAACCGCGAATGGCCACACTAGCAGCTCCTTGATGTCGCGTCTCCCCCTCTTTTTCCTTCTCTTCTTTCTCTCTTCTTCCCTTCTTCTCCAGACGACCGAGCCTCTCTTCCTTTCTTCTTTCTCTTCTTTCCTTTCCTCTTCTTCCCTAGCCGATCAGCCCCTTTTCTTTCTCCTTTCTCTTCTCTCCTTTTCTCTTCTGTTTCCCGCCCACTCTCCTCTGTTTTATTTCTTCTCTTCTTTTAATTTGAAACCATGGCAGACGGAATTGGCTTTTCTAAGCCAATTCCGTACATGTTGTTTTATATATAATATTGTATTAATATATATATATATATATATTATATTAATATATATATATACATTACTTGTTTATTATATATTTTTGTATCATTATTTTGTTTGTTTTGTATGGTTCCCATTTCATTTTTTTTCTTAATTGTCTTATGCTTTATTTGTTTAATACTATATATTAAATTCTATAAACTACATAATATATATATATATATATATATATGCTATATATATTATTATTCCTTTATTTAAATGTCTAGTATACATGTATATATATATATATATACATATTCACCTATGTATATATCTACATATATACATTTTCTTGTATAATTTATCCAAAGACATAATATCATTCCTTCCATGAAATTTTCCTTATTCCGTAAATGAAATAGTATCGGGATTCCATCATTCTTCATAAATTCTCGATACAAGTGTGTTGTCATCCAAGTTTTAGTTTTTATTTATAAAGTCTGATTTTGTCCAGGCTGTTATGGAGATATTGTTAGTATAATTTCCTGATCTTTAGGAGATTTTATTCCTTGTTTTTGGAGTTATTATTTTCTGATTTTTAGGAGATAGTTTAGGAATGTGCAGCTGGATATCTTTGACTTAGATTATTTATATACCTATTTCCAGATGAATAAAAAATAACAGAGAATGATTTTTCTCTACACCTTTAATTTTTCCTCTGTTTTTTACATTGCATCAGAGCAGAAAAGATTCTGAACCAATTTTTTTTTAATGGCAAAAACTGCCATGACTGGAACAACTAGACGAGACGAGTCTTCAACTGTCTCTTCAAGCCAATCCCAACCAACACATCTCCCAATCATGACTTTACAAGGGGGAAGCGAGAATGCTTCCTTGCAGATTACAGCACACAAGTTAAATGGCAAGAACTATCTCTAGTGGGCACAGTCAGTCAAACTTGTAATTCGAGGTAGAGGAAAAATGGGTTATCTCACTGGTGCAACTGCTGCTCCTAACACAGAAGATCCTGCTTACCAGGTATGGGAGGCTGAAAACTCTATTATCATGGCTTGGCTTATTAATTCGATGGAAACTAAAATTGGACAGACTTATTTATTCTTGCCTACGGCAAAAGCAATACGGGATGCTGTGAAGATGACTTACTCAGATCTTGGCAACTCTGCTCAAGTGTTTGAGATAAAGTCAAAATTGAGAGAAACAAAACAAGAAGGCCAAAATGTGACAGATTATTTTAATGTTCTAAAAAACCTGTGGCAAGAATTGGATTTATTTTATGAATCCAGCTGGGACTGTGTAGTGTGCAGCGTGAAGCAAAAAAAAATGGTGGAACAAGAACGAGTGTTCGAATTCTTAATGGGTCTGAACAAAGACCTTGATGAAGTCAGGGGCAAAGTACTTGGCAAAGATCCCTTACCATCAATTGAAGAGGTGTTTGCAGAGATACGAAGGGAGGAAAGTCGACGGAAGGCTTTGGCTGTAAGAGGTCAGCAGCACTATAACAGGCCTTCCACAGATCAAAAAAATACAAGAAAATGGGAGAGACATTAGTGTGATGTTTGCCAACGTCATGGACATACCAAAGATACTTGTTGGAAAATTCATGGCAAGCCACCTAATTGGACTCCTAGAAAGCAGAATGATAGGAAAAGCTTTAAAGTCCAAGCAATAGATAAAGAACACGCTACTGCCATAGGTGCAACAGAAGGAGAATCAGCCTATACTTCAGTCAGGTTTAGCAAAGAGCAAATAGATCACTTGTGTAAGCTTCTTAGTCAATCGCAACCTCAAAATCCACTTGCTTCTAACCCTAGTGTCAGTTCTAGCTCGTTAGCCCAAACAGGTAACTTTCACACAGCCCTTAGTGCCACTTCAACTTCAAAGATTCCCTGGATTATTGATTCAGGAGCTTTTGATCACATGACAAGTTCATTTATTTCTTTTCTCACATATAGTCCGTGCTCTAGTAATATTAAAGTAAAAATTGCTGATGGTTCTTTGTCAACTGTTGTTGGAAAAGGTTCTATAAGACTCTCAAAAAACCTGATTCTTCATTCTGTTCTTCATGTGCCCAACCTTACTTGTAATCTAGTGTCAGTTAGCAAATTAACATGTGATAACAATTGCTTTGCAAAATTCTCACCATCTTCTTGTGAATTTCAAGAGATATCCTCGGGGAGGACGATTGGCAATGCTAGGGAACATGAAGGACTCTACTTCCTTGAGGATGAGGATTCTAGAACCAGACAAGCTTTTGCATCAAGTAGTAGATTTTTTTTCTATTTCCAATCAAAATGAAATAATGTTGTGGCACCATAGACTTGGCCACCCAAACTTTTCTTATCTTAAATGTTTGTTTCCTTAACTTTTCAAAAATAAAAATCCTCATTCTTTCCAATGTGATGTTTGCCAATTAGCAAAGCACAATCGTAACCCTTTTCCTCCCTTACCTTATAAGTCTTCCTCACCTTTCTCATTGATTCATAGTGACATTTGGGGGCCATCCAAAGTTACTACTTCATCTGAAAAACATTGGTTCATAACATTTATTGATGACCACACACGAGTCACTTGGGTTTATCTCTTGAAACAAAAGTATGAAACTTGTCAAATCTTTAAGAACTTTCATTCCATGATTCAAACACAGTTTCAGGAAAAAAATTCATGTCTTACGTACTGACAATGGGTGAGAGTATTTTCATTCTGTGTTAGGTGAGTTTTTAGCCAACAAAGGGATTATCCATCAAAGTTCATGTGTGGACACCCCACAACAAAATGGGGTATCTGAACGAAAGAATAGACATTTACTTGAAGTCACTCGGGCTCTTATGTTCACCATGCATGTTCCTAAGTACTTGTGGGGTGAAGCAGTTCTTACAGCGGCCTACCTTATAAATAGATTATCGAGTCGAACTATCCACTACCAAACACCTCTCTCCAACCTCACCAAATACTATCATCATCTTCACACCTTGAATAATCTTCCCTTGAAAACCTTTGGGTGTACTGCCTTCGTACATATACATGCTCAATACCGCAGTAAATTAGACCCCAAAGCCATTAAAACAGTGTTCCTTGGCTACTCACCCACACAAAAGGGATATCGTTGTTACTTACCTTCAGAAAATAAATTCTTTACCTCTCGTGATGTCACCTTTTTTGAGACTTAACCATTCTTTCCTGCCACCTCTCTTTAGGGGGAGATTGAAACCAATGAAGATCATTTTTGGGAAATAGTATCCATGCCTATTAATGATATGCCCAAATCTACTCTACAGCCCTCACTTGAGTCAAATCCAAGTCCGCCTTCTCTAAAATTACCACAACAACAACAACAAATAGATTTGGAAACAGAGGAAGATTTCACAAGGCAAAAAAATCAAGAGCTACGTGTTTATACTAGAAGAAATCAACCTCAAGAAAGAAAGCAATTCATGATCCCTCAAAGACAAGAGTCTGAACTAGAGGATGCTAATATCTCAGGTACTCATGAAACCATTCCTCCCTCAAATAAAACTATTGAGTTACCCATTGCTCTTAGGAAAGGAGTTCGTTCTTGCACTTTGCATCCCATTTCTCAGTTTGTGTCATACAAAAATCTTTCGCCATCATTTCGTGCTTTTACCACTAATGTTTTCAATATTGAGATTCCTAGGTCAATACAAGAGGCTCTAGCTAAACCTGAATGGAAAAAAGGCTGTGTGGGAGGAAATGAATGCTCTTGAAAGAAATGGCACCTGGGAACTAGTGACTCTACCTAATGGGAAGACTACCATTGGTTGTAAGTGGATTTTCACAGTAAAATCTAAAGCAGATGGATCAGTCGAGAGATACAAGGCTCGACTTGTTGCCAAAGGTTTCACACAAACCTATAGGGTCGATTACATGAAGACATTTGCACCGGTTGCTAAACTAAATACCATAAGGGTCTTGTTATCTTTGGCAGCAAATTTGAATTGGCCATTACAACAACTAGATGTGAAGAATGCCTTCTTGAATGGAGACCTAGAAGAGGAGGTTTACATGGGCATTCCACCAGGCTTTGAAGATACTAAAAATACTCAGAAGGTATGCAAGCTCAAAAAATCCCCATATGGACTGAAGCAATCACCACGAGCATGGTTTGATTATTTTTCAAGAGTGACAAGAAGATATGGGTACAATCAAGGCCAAACTGACCACACTTTGTTCTTAAACACCTCCCGTTTGGAAAGGTTGCCATTTTGATAGTGTACGTGGATGACATAGTTCTCATAGGGGATGTTCTAAAGGAAATGGAGAAATTGAAAGGTCTACTGGTCACAGAGTTTGAAATAAAGGATCTTGGTCCTTTAAAGTATTTTTTTGGAATGGATGTAGCTAGAAGCAAGACAGGCATATCTGTTGCTCAATAAAAGTATACTTTGGACTTGTTAAAGGAGACAGGAATGTTGGGATGCAAACCTGCTGATACACCAATGGAACAAAGCCACAAGACAGTCCAATGTAAGGGAGAAATTTCAGTTGACAAGGGAAGATATCAAAGATTAGTGGGAAAACTAATTTATCTCTCTCACACAAGACCTAATATAGCTTTTGCTGTCAGCTTTGTTAGTCAATTTATGCACGATCCAAGGGAAGAACACCTCAATGCAGTCTATAGAATTTTAAGGTATCTCAAGATGACTCCAGGGAAAGGGTTGTTTTTAAAAAAAACAGAAGAAAGAAAGGTGGAAGCTTTTATTGATGCAGATTGGGCAGGTTCAGTTGATGATAGGAAGTCTACATCCGGATATTGCACTATGGTTTGGGGAAATTTAGTAACTTGGAGAAGTAAGAAACAATCAGTGGTTGCTAGAAGTAGTGCTGAGGCAAAGTTTAGAGCTATGGCTCACGGCATTTGCGAACTGATTTGGATAAAAAGGCTTATGGAAGAATTAAAGATTAAACTAAACTGTCCAATGCAATTATACAGCGACAACAAGGCTGCCATTAGTATTGCACACAACCCAGTCCACCATGATAGAACTAAGCATGTGGAGGTTGACAGACATTTTATAAAAGAAAAAATTGAAAGTGGAGTGATTTGTGTGATCTATGTTCTAACCAGCCAGCAAGCTGCAGACATCCTAATCAAAGGGCTACCAAGACAAAAATTTGAAGTGCTCACAAACAAGCTTGGAATGATAAACATCTATTCAGCCTGAGTGGGAGTGTTGTCATCCAAGTTTTAGTTTTTATTTATAAAGTCTGATTTTGTCCAGGCTGTTATGGAGATATTGTTAGTATAATTTCCTGATCTTTAGGAGATTTTATTCCTTATTTTTGGAGTTATTATTTTTTGATTTTTAGGAGATAGTTTAGGAATGTGCAGCTAGATATCTTTGACTTAGATTATTTATATACCTATTTCCAGATGAATAAAAAATAACAGAGAATGATTTTTTCTCTGCACCCTTAATTTTTCCTCTGTTTTTTACAAAGTGTTTACATCAATAATTTCCAATTAACAAATTAAAATTTTCTAATCCCTCTATACTTGCATTCGGCTTATTACTTCTTGTATCTTCGGGTTCCCGGTTATTCACAGGCTTCTCGGTTCCTATAGTCCTCGAGCCCTACAACGAATATTCGCCCTTCTATTAAAACATATTATTTCCATTTTTATATAATCTAATTAAACGTAGTAAATTTGTGGGGTTTACAGAGCAGACAACCCAAGCTTTAGAAATGCCTTTATGGATTTAGTTAGGATAAATAGCCCAAGTCTTGTGATCAACTGAGACCAAAATCTCAAGTGAGAAGGCGCAAAGTATCTGTAACTCGTTAGGGTTCTCAGGCACTTGCAAGGTGGATGTAGAAGGGTTCTTGGGAGGTATTTAGCTTTTATGGCATCTATTGGAAGTCAATGTGACTATCCTCCAGGTCTTGCCTCAGGTCATTCATGCGTCTATTTAGGTATCTTCTTACCTCTCTTCTTTTTCTTTTTTTATTAATGCAGTTCGTTAATGGATTTTATCAACAATCTATACAATACCTAAATTCGAGATGGGACATTAGTTATAAGAAGAGTTGGTAACTTTTAGCTCATTTCTCAGTGCACCATGGATGTTAAAGGGAGGTTTCAATGAACTTATAGACAGTTTAGAGAAGTTTGGGGGGTAGGCCAATGAATCAGTATTGAGTGAGGCTGTTCCAAGATTGTATGGAAGATGCGGGATGCTTGATATTGGTTTTGTAGGTAACTAGTCTACATGGACTAACAAAAATTATCAAATACAAGTCATTAGAGAGTGACTAGATAGAGGGTGGGCCAACGATGAGTGGAGAACGTTGTTCCAAGATGTGACTCTTTTCCACCTCACTAGGATTTATTCGGACCATTGCCCTATTCTTTTGGACACGAAACCTTGCTATTCACCATTATGGATAAGACCTTTTAGGTTTGAAATGATTTGGTTTACTCACATGGAATTCAAAAGTATTAGTGAAAACACATGGAAACAAGCTACTGATTGTATTTTGAAGACAATCCTTGTTTTTAGAGAAAATATTGGAATATGGAATAAGACAACATTCAGGAACATCTTATATAAGAAAAAAAAAGTTACAAGCAAGGTTGGATGGGATTCAAAAGGTGTAATCTTGATTGAATAATGACCGATTGGGTAGCTTGGAAGAGGAACTTGAAGCGAAGTATCTTCAGATCCTTAAACTTGAAAAGGAGTATGGGCCTTGAAATCTAGGGTGAAGTGGATTGCTGACAGGGAATGAAACACAAGGTTTTATCTCCTTAGCACGGTTCAACGTAGAATGAGAAATAAGATCATAAGCTTAAGAGACGCTGTAGGTAAATGGACAGGTAAGGCTACGGGTATCAAAGATAACATAAATGAGTATTTTTCAAATATGTTTGCAACCTTTTTCATAAGCTATAAGTTAGAGATTGGTAATTCCCTTGAGAAGGGGAGTACTTTAACTAGCGAGGATAAGATGGCTTTTAACAAGGCTATCTCCATGGATAAATATGGAAAGCGATTAAATCCATGAAAACGCTCAAAGCGCTAGGACTTGATGGACTTTACTCGGTGTTTTATCAAAAGTGTTAGTACATTATGGGGAACTCGGTGTTCTATCTTTGGAGAATGTGTTTTGGACAGGAAAGATTCCCATTCCAATTAACGAGTAATTTTTATGTCTTATTCCCAGAGTTTAAAATCCGGAGAGAATCTTACAATTTTGACCCATTAGTTTATGCATCATGATTTACAAGGTCATAACTAGTTAAGAGGATTAAACCTTTACTTGCTCACACCATCTATCTTCTCCAAGCTAGTTTCGTTGCTGAAATGAAGACCCCATCATAATGTTATCATTACCCAAGAGGTGGTTCACTCCTTCAAAAGGAAGAAAGGAAAAGAAGCTCTTTCCAGCTAAAATCGACCTTGAGAAGGCTTACGATAGGATAGAGTAGAGCTTTTTCAGGAAATGTTATCCTTCTTCCAGTTTCCATCTAATTGGGTGGAGCTTATCATCTCTTGCATCTCAACTTCCTCTATGACAATTGTTGTTAATGGAGAGCAAAGTGATGAGGTCTATCCCTCAAGGGGAATAAGGCAAGGAAATCCTCTCTCCCCCTACCTATTTATTCTATGTATGGATTACCTTCCAATTAAAATCCAAGAGGCTTGTGATGAGGAGCAGTGGTAACCGATCGAAATAGGTCGTAGAGGTTTGAAACTATCCCACTTATATTTTGGTGATGATCTCATGCTCTTGGCAAGGGCCTCAATAAACACATGTTGCACTATGATAAGGGTCTTAGAGGATTTTTGCATGAAATCAAGTTAGAAAGTTGACATTGAAAAATCAGTCCTATAGTTTTTTAGCAATATGGAGGAGAGTAGGAAATATTATTTTAGTAATATTATGGGAATCCCTCATGATGAAGATGTTGGGAAATACCTTGGTTTTCCTATTACCAGGAAACAAAATAGTGCTAACTATGGCTTTATTATTGAGAAGATTAAAGGTAAACTAGCAAATTGGAAGGCAAAATTGCTATCCATTGTGGGAAGAACAATACTCATCAAGTCGATGATTAATGCCATATTGAGTTATTACATGTAAGGTGCTTACTTACCAAAAAGTATGTGTGATGAAATTAATAGATTGACACAAAACTTTCTTTGGGGCTCCACGAAGGAAAGAGAGAAGAATTCACATAGTTAATTAGGATATTGTCACTCTCCTAACAAAAGAATGAGGGTTTGGAATGAAGGACATAAACCAACTTAATGAAGCAAACATGGTGAAACTAGGGTGGCGATTCTTAACAGAGCAATAAAGTACACGGGCTAAGGTGTTAAGAGCTAAATATTCAAGGGACAACATTTTTATCAGGAAAGCATGCTCACCCATATGGAGTAGAATGCCTAGAGCAACACTTTTACTTTAGAAGGGCATATGATGGGTGGTTAACTCAAGAGCACAAACTTATTTGTAGAAGAATGATTGGTCAGGGCTGGGCCATTTTAATTCCATTGTTTTTTATCCTTGGAAGGCTGAAGACAGAGAAGTGCTGGTTAAGGATGTGATCTCGCCGCAAAGAGAGTAGGATTTCAACTCTCTCAATAATCCTATCCCAGGAAACATTAGAGAAATCATAAGAGCTATTCTTGTCCAGAGGAACAATTCTACTAATGATTCTTTTTCTTGGAAAACTTTTCCATTGGGCCTATTTACCATGAACTCGACTTACTCCATTGCTAAGAATTTCAAGTTTGAGGCTAACAAATTTTAGAGGGATATTTGGAAGATCTCCATATTGCCAAAAATTCAATTTTTCATTTGGCAATGTACTCATGATAAAGCCTCCACTCGAAAAAACCCTTGCTACAAGAGCTCTCCAAGTCAGTCTATTATGTTTGAGATGTAACAAAGGAGAAAAATCCATCCTTTATTGTTTTCAGGACTGCCTATGTCACGAGCCTCAACTTATCAAAATACGTATAAATTTTTCGCATTTTCATACATCATTTATTAATCGTCCTCCCTTGATCGTAAACAACCACACTCTCAACAGTTAGGCTGTGTGTCAATGTCTATCTCATTCCACCATACCAATTTAAATTTGGATATTATTTATAAGTAAACACTTGTATAAAAAAAAATCAGAGTTGTTGTTTATATGTGTTTACATTGCTTTACATCCCTAATAGTTACATACAAAATGCTATTGTGCTATGAAAAGTTTAGATACAAAAATCTCATCAGTGTGTATACCTTATGCGATTGGATGCAGCGGATACCAAAAGGGAACGCCTCCAGTCACGCTCGATCTATACTCAAAGCTCTGTAGAGAAGGGGAAAATAAAGGGGGTGAGCAAACCACAGGCTCAATAAGGCAATCATGCGAACGGGTAGATACTGCACTATCTACGTGATCGTGATGCCATGCTCAAAGCATACATTTCATCATTTTCTCAAAATATGAGTTCATGCTTGTGTCAATGGTATGTAAAGTATTCATGCTATTAAAATCCAGTGTACAATTCAATTCAAAGCATGGAATATCCATCATGCATATTTCACAATTAAGGCATGGAAAACACATCATGCGTACGTGCACTTTAAAACCATTAACAAACCGTCATCTCAAAACAATCCGACACTTGTCAGGACTCAACCCCTCCCTCGGACTGTCCTGACCCACAAATCATTTCAAACATGGATTTATTCACAAAGCAGTAGACATGTGAGATAGGCAATACATTAAGGGAAATATCCTCAAGACTATGGCCATATCCTGTGATACTGACTACACGGATCAAGTGTGTGGGATATCACCACTATCAGCTTCCACACGGAAGGTGGGTCAACTCCAACTCGCCGGTCCATAGCAGATCTCGTCTGAAGATGGCATAACGAAATTTCAACAGGGTACAATGTACTCCTTGGTACATGCACGGTACAACGTACTCCGTGGACCCATATCAACACATCATATCACGCTACATCTCAAAATGCACATGTGAACCTATTTAATCGGTACAACTTCTTTTCTACCCGAAGCTCCTGACACAGCTAACATGTAAAAATATCACAAATGCACATGCGAGCCTATGTAATCGATGCGACACCCAATCTACTCGAAGCTCCAAGCATGGCAACAAATAAGGTAGGCATCTAATGTGAGCTATGCTCCAACACCATGCCAAAACCAGTATATAATCCATGTCAAAATTAGTGCGAGCTAAGCTCCAGTAATCATGTGTATAAAACAGATCAAAACTTGTGTGAGACACACTCTAGCACGCTTTTGTTCTCACGAAAACCATGTAGGTGGCTCAATTCTTTGCAAAGTATGGTTCACAAACCAAAACAGCTCATTTCTTTTGCAATTCATTTCAAATGTTAGCCAACCTACCAATCACTTGATAAAAGTAATAAAACATGATTTTCCAAAGCATTATGCCTTTGTTTTCATGCACATTTCTCAAAACCCAACTCTTTACCCTTCAATCACCCAATATCATTTCTTAGTATCACATGCATTCTAGTAAAACATTTAAGCGGCCAAATTGCGCACAAGTATCTCTAAGAGTCCACACAATTCCCTTACCTCAATTTACTTGAGTGCGACTCTCTCTTCCTCTTAGCTTCTTGCGCTCTTGGCTCGCCTTGCTCCGGTGTATCCTCGAGAGCTGCGATTCATTCATCCAAATCACTTGAGTCAATGTTGTTAACTCACATTTTGACTTCACTAGTCAATATAATTCATTTATGCATTTTACAAATGCCTTATTCCACATTTTACCCCTTTTAGGTAAATCTCACAACTTATTCACTAACAACAACTTAAAATCATAGCCATAACACTATTATCACCTCAAGATATCCCATTCACCATTAATCTCAATACATTTCACTTTCTCACACTAGACCATTTCTAGGTCATGGTGGATTCATTCTACTCTAGGTAGTTTCTACCATTTCTATGCGTACCAATCATTCCCCACATTAATATCCATACAAATGTACTTGAGTATTTACAATAGAAACTCACCTAGCTTGATTTCCTCTTTGCTCGAATGGAGATGCCCCTTGTTCCTTAAATCCAACAAATGGGGAAAATACCTCTAAGCTAAGTTGTTCTTCTCTTCGATGTGAACAAGTTTGTGTCTAATAGCCTTCCTTCAAATCTTCTTGAAAATGGTAGGATTTAGAGGGTAAAATCTAGGTTTTAGGTTGAAGAGTGGAAGGGGAATGGCTATTCTACTTAAATGCAGATTTTAACTGCTCCTATTTATAGATTTAGCTTGATGAGATCGATCTGTTGAAACATGAGATCGATCTGATCCCCTTAAAATCCCTCTTTTTTACGACATTTTGGAGGTAGGAGATCGATCTATCTCAGGCAGTAGCATTAAGGAGATCGATCTGGCTTGGGTTGAGATTGATCTGCTTCAACCCGAGAGCTTAAGGAAATCGATCTGTTTCATTAAGGATCGATCTACATTTTACGAAATGTTTAGGAGATCGATCTGGCTCTATTTGAAAATCGACCTGTCCTGTTCCATAGCTCAAAATAAGAGCATTTTGGCTCTTCTAGATCGATCTTTCATCCTATGAGATCGATCTGGCCTTTATATTTTCAGATTTTACTGCAGTTTTTTGCAGGTACTTACACCAAAACAACTTTAATTTGCTACCATAGTCATTTCCTCATCCAATCATCTTTGAGACCTGAAAATGGCATCCATTCATACTTTATACCTATTAAAACTTGTGTGAAATCTTTGTATAACCAAAGGTACATAATATAGACCAAATGGAAGTGCATAACTTATGAAACCTTTCTTCCATTTTACCACACTACTCATTTTCCATTCTACTCCGATTCTTCACATGTTTAAGTCCATTTCTTCCTATTCATACATAATGTAACTTGTACGTACAATCACAACTCTTATTACATGTGTGTACATTAAACTTATGGACTTATATCACATATACTTACAATTTCATTTACATATATATACAAGGTTAAACCTATACGGGGTCTCACATTCTCCCCCACTTAGAAAATTTGGTCCTCCAAATTAGAACCAAGTTAATCCGTGAATATCTCGGGGTACTTCTCCCGTATCAAACTCTCCAATTCCCATGTGACCTCCTCCGCCGTGTGATGTTGCCAAAGAACTTTCACCAAGGGAATTGTCTTTGTCCTCAACACTTTCTCTTTTTTATCCAATATCCGAACTAGCCTCTCAACATATGTCATACCCTTATTGAGCTCCAATGGCTTATATCTTATCACATGCGTCAGGTCTGGGCGGTACTTCCGTAACATGGATACGTGGAAGATGTTATGAACACTTGCCAACTCTGGTGGCAATGCCAACCTGTATACCTTATCTCCCACTTTATCAAGTATCTTAAATGGCCCTATATATCGAGGGCTCAACTTTTCCTTCTTCCTGAATCTCTTAATTCCCTTCGATGGAGAAACCTTCAAAAACACTAATTCACCCACATTAAACTCTAGTGGTCTTATCTCCTATCAGCATAACTCTTTTGTCTGCTCTGAGCTATCCGTAACCTCTCACAAATCAACTGGACATCCTCAGAGGCTTGTCTAACCAAGTTTGGAGCAAATATCTATCTGTCACTTACCTCTTCCTATCTGATTGGGGAACAACATCTACGCCCATACAATGCCTCATATGGTGCCATCCCGATACTCGCATGAAAACTGTTATTATAAACGAACTCCGCGAGTGGCAAATGGTCATCCCAGGAGCCTCCAAAATCCAATGCACATGCTTTCAACATATCCTCCAGGGTCTGTATAGTCCTCTCTGACTGACCATTTTTTTGAGGATGAAACGCGGTGCTAAAACTCAACTGGGTCCTCATCGCTTCCTGAAAATGTTCCCAAAAAATGAGAAGTGAAGCGGGCATCACTATCAGAAACAACTCTCATTGGAATTTCATGTAGCCTCACTATCTCGCTCACATACAAGTTCGCTAACTGGCTCAGAGTATCAGTAGCTCTCATAGCTAGAAAATGGGCCAATTTTGTCAACCGATCAACAATCACTCATATGACATTATAACCTCTGCAGGCCCTCGACAATCCCATCACAAAATCCATGGTGACGTGTTCCCACTTCTAAGTCGGTATCGGTAGAGGCTGCAATAACCCTGCAGGCTTCTGATGCTCTACCTTCACCTGCTAATAAATGAGACACTTAGCAACGTATTCAGCAATGTGCTTTTTCATCCCAGACCACCAATAAATCTTTTGAAGGTTTTGATACATCTTGGTACTTCCTAGATGTATCGTATACCTCGTTGAGAAAGCCTGAGTCAAGACCAACCTTCTGATCTCTACATTATCAGGAACACATATCCTACTTCTGAACGTCAACAATCCATCTGCATTGTTGATCAACTCGCTAAGCCTGTTGGACTCGATCTACCAGATTCGGTTCCAACTGCAGGCTAGCTATCATAAATCCACTATCAGAGTCAGGTGAGGTCACATCCAAACTAAGGTTCGTGAACTGTTCCAACAGTTCGTGTTCTTTGACCATCATGAATGACACCAACCCGAGATGCTTCCTACTGAATGCATCAACAACTACATTTGCCCTACCTGGGTGGTTTAGGATCTCACAATCATAATCCTTTAACAGCTCCAGCCATCTCCTCTGTCTCATGTTCAACTCTTTCTGCGAGAACAGGTACTTAAGGCTCTTATGATCTGTGTAAACCTAAAATCTCTCACCATAGAGGTAGTGGCGCCATATTTTCAATGCAAACACTACGGTCGCCAACTCTATCGTAGGTTGGGTAGTTCCTCTCATGATCCTTCAACTGTCTTGATCCATAGGCTACTACCTTCCCATCTTGCATCAATACACATCTCAGTCCTTGGTGTGAAGTATCCGCATACACCAAGAAACCTCCTGAGCTGGTAGGAATGGTGAGTATCAGAGCTGTAGTTAACCTCCTCTTCAACTCCTCAAAACTTTCTTCACACTTATCGTCCCACACGAATTCAATATTTTTTCTTGTGAGACGTGTCAAAGGAGCAATTAACCTCGAGAATCCCTCTACAGACCTTCGATAATACCCAACTAAACCCAGGAAACTTTTGATCTCTGCCATTGTCTGAGGTCTCTGCCACTGAACTACGGCTACAATCTTAGATGAATCCACTGACACTCCATCTTTTGATACTATATGACCCAGAAAAGAGATCTGTTCCAACAAAAAGTCGCACTTACTGAGTTTAGCATATAGCTTCTGCTCTCTGAGGGTCTGTAACACTATCCTTAGGTGCCGTTCATGCTCCTCTCTAGACCTTGAGTACACCAATATATCATCAATAAACACGATTACAAATCGATCCAAATACTGGTGGAATACCTCGTTCATCAACGACATAAAAGCTACGGGAGCATTCGACAACCCGAATGGCATAACCATAAATTCATAATGTCTATACCGGGTGCGAAAAGCTGTCTTGGGTACATCTCCACTCCGTATCTTCAACTGATGGTACCCAGATCTCAGATCTATCTTGTAAAAGACATGTGCTCCCCTAAGCTGATCCAACAAGTCATCGATGAGTGGAAGGGAATACTTATTCTTGATGGTGGTCTTATTCAATAACTGGTAATCTATACACAGTCAGAGGCTTTCATCCTTCTTCCTTACAAATAGAATCGATGCTCTCTGAAGTGAGACACTTGGCCTAATGAACCCCTTACCCAGCAACTCCTATAACTGTTTTCTTAACTCTTCTAATTCAACTTGAGCCATTCGGTAAGGTGGCTTGGATATCGGCTCTGTACTAGGTGCCAAATCTATACCAAATTCCATTTTCTTATCTGGAGGTAACCCCGATAATTCCTCCGAAAAGATATTTGGATATTTTCTAATCACTGGAATGTCTATCAAGTCCGGACGTGCCTTATCCATCTCAATCACATAGGCAATGAACCGGTCACATTATTCTTCCCACCGTTAGTAACACAATCATCATATACACACATATAATTAATAAACAAATTCATCTCTCAAATATCATGAATTGAGATCATACTCTTTTATTTATGTTTAACATATCTTTCATTTCATTTCACAAAATTTACAATAAGATTGTCTAATCCTAAAAACATCAAGGTTCTAGCATGACAATCCATAACAACATGGTTTGCAGACAGCCAATCTATACCTAGGATTACATCAAAATCACTCATGTTTAATAAAATTAAATTGGTTGTCATTTCTTTGCCTCTATCCTCATCTCACAACTTCTATTTACATGCTCAGTCAATTGACTATCATTCATAGGGGTAGATATCTTCAACATCTTATCTAGCAGTGTGGGTTTTACATGCTTCAACAATTTATGTGCAAAGGATGGATATACAAAAGAGTACGTGGCACAAGGATCAAATAATACAAATGTTTCTAAATCAAAGATTTGGATGATACCTTTAACCACATCCGAAGATTGATCTGCAGCGTCCTGGTCCAGCGCGTGCAGTCGTCCTCTACTCACACCCACTGCCTGCTTCCCCTTTTCCTCAGCTGTAGCCCTTCTCCTTGGAGCAGCTGTCCTAACTGGAGCTCTCTCTTCTCCTTGTCCTTCCGTGGGGCTCTCTCTATCATATCTGGGCAACCCTAATCATGTGCCCTGATTTCTCACATCTGAAACATACCGCAAGATGTCCATAGCATGGTCGAGTACTATGGTACCTGCCACACTTGCTGCACTGCTCAATAGTAGGTCGTGACCCTCCAATCATAATTCCTTTAGCAGGAGCTATGGCCGGATACATGGGAGGATTAACTGTTCTCTCCCAAATCTCCTCGATCCTCGACCTCTTCCCAGTAAACCTCTTGTTTCCCTTATAACTGAAGCCTCTATCCATCACTGGTCTCTTCTTATCTTTATCCCTCACTTTACCAACTTTTTCGAACTCTAAGGCGATTCTGTCAATGTCTTGTTAGCATAATTGCTCCCTGCGTACAGCCTCCTCGTAGGTCGGTATATCCAAGAGAACCAATCTGGACCTGATGGTTGGTCTCAATCCATCCATAAACTTTTGGATTTTCTCGGCCTTATTACTCATTGTGTTAAGATCATATCTGCCCAGGGAGATAAAGGTCGTCTCGTACTCATCCACAGTCCTGCACTGTTGGGTCAGTCCCAAAAATGCCATCATCTTTCTCTGTGCAGTATCCGAAACATATTGTCTCCGAAAAGCCTCCAAAAATATATCCCAGCTGATCTCAATATATCGGGCTCTCAAAATAGGCCTGGTGGATTTCCACCAATGTTCTGCTGATCCTTTCAGCATAAAAGCGGCAAACGCTATCATCTCGGTAGTGGTGCACTCAAAGAACCCATACAACTTCTCGATCTCATTTATCTAATCCTCCGCAGCCACTTGGTCCTAAACTCCACTGAAAGATGGTGGTCCAAACTTCTGAAACTGTCGCAGTCTATCCAAATCACAACTGTAACCCCAGCCTCTACTGGTCTGTGGTGTAGCAATAGGAGTAGGCACATCCTGTGCGGGTGGAGCTGTAGGTGTATCCGTCGTTTGAGGTCTCTGGGCCGATCATACCCGTGCCTCAGGAGCTGTCGCCTGCTCGGCATCACCCTTTGTAGCGGGACTCTGTCTGCCCCCAACTCCAGGTAATGACTGAGTGACCAACTCCAAGATCATCTCAATGCACCGCTCAATCCTTGCGAAGCAAGCCTCAGTACTCTCGGGTCTCTCCTCTAGACCTTATGGAGCGTGCTCAACCTCAACCTCCACCTCAATCTCTTCCTGAGCCTCGTGTGTTTTTGGCACAACACGACCTCCAAGCCTACCTCTACGGCCTCTAACTTGCGCCCTTGCCCCTCTACTGCGACTGGTATTCGGCATAATTGTTCAATTCCCTACATTCACATCAAATTCTTAGTCAACCCATCGACACACACACAATTTGTATCTAAACAACCATAGTAACATGGGGATGTAATTTTCCAACTTATTAAGTATTTTAGACACGACACACGTCAGATCAACATCTGCTCTGATACCAACTTCTGTCACGACCCTCAACTTACCAAAATACGTGCAAATTTTTTGTATTTTCATACATCATTTATTAATTGTCCTTCCTCGATCGTGAACAACCACACTCTCAACAGTTGGGTTATGTGTCAATGTCTTTCTCATTCCACCATACCAATTTAAATTTGCATACTATTTATAAGTAAACACCTGTATAAAAAAAATCAGAGTTGTTGTTTACATGTGTTTACATTGCTTTACATCTCCAATAGTTACATACAAAATACTACTGTGCCATAGAAAGTTTAGATACAAAAATCTCATTAGTGTGTATACCTTATGCGATGGATGCAGCGGATAACAAAAAGGAACGCCTCCAGTCACGCTCGATCTATACTCAAAGCTCTATAGAGAGGGGGAAAATAGGGGGTGAGCAAACCACACGCTCAGTAAGGCAATCATGTGAACAAGTAGATACTACACTATCTACGTGATCGTGATGCCATGCTCAAAGCATACATTTCATCATTTTCTCAAAATATGAGTTCATACTTGTGTTAATGGTATGTAAAGCATTCATGCTATTAAAATCCAGTGCACAATTCAATTCAAAGCATGGAATATCCATCATGCATATTTCACAATTAAGTCATAGAAAACACATCATGCGTACGTGCACTTTAAAACCATTAACAAACCGTCATCTCAAAACAATCCAACACTTGTCAGGACTCAACCCCTCCCTCGGACTGTCCTGTCCCACAAATCATTTCAAACATAAATTTATTCACAAAGCAGTAGACATGTGAGATAGGCAATAAAATAAAGGAAATATCCTCTAGGACTATGGCCATATCTTGTGATACCGACTACACGGATCAGGTGTGCGGGATGTCATCACTATCTGCACGGGAGGTGGGTCAAGTCTAACCCGCCAGTCCATAGCAGATCTCGTCCGAAGACTGCATAACGAAATCACAACACGGTACAACGTACTCCATGCTACATGCATGGTACAACGTACTCCGTGGACCCATATCAACATATCATATCACGCCACATCTCAAAACGCACATGTGAGCCTATTTAATCAGTACTTCTTGTCTACCCGAAGCTCCTAACACGACTAACAATATGTCAAAATATCACAAATGCACGTGCGATGCTATTTAATCGATGCGACACCCAATCTACCCGAAGCTCCAAACACGGCAACAAATAACGTGGACATCTAATGCGAGCTATGCTCCAACACCATGTCAAAAATAGTATATAATCCGTGTGAAAATTAGTTCGAGCTAAGCTCCAGCACTCATGCGTATAAAACACATTAAAACTCATGCGAGACACACTCTAGCACGCTTTTATTCTCACGAAAACCATATGGGTGGCTCAATTCTTTGGAAAGTATGGTTAACAAACCAAAACAGCTCATTTCTTTTGTAATTCATTTCAAATGTTAGCCAACTTACCAATCACTTGCTAAAAACAATAAAACATGATTTTCCAAAGTATTATGCCTTTGTTTTCATGAACATTTCTCAAAACCCAACTCTTTGCCCTTTAATCATCCAATATCATTTCCTAGTATCACATGCATTTTAGCAAAACATTTAATCGCCCGAACTGCGCATAGGTATCTCTAAGAGTCCACACAATTCCCTTACCTCAATTTACTTGAGTGCGACTCTCTCTTCCTCTTAGCTTCTTGTGCTCTTGGCTCGCCTTGCTCCGTTGTATCCTCGGGAGCTGCGATTCATTCATCCAAATCACTTGAGTCAATGTTGTTAACTCACATTTTGACTTCACTAGTCAATATAATTCATTTATGCATTTTACAAATGTCTTATTCCACATTTTACCCCTTTTAGGTAAATCTCATAACTTATTCACTAACAACAACTTAAAATCATAACCATAACACTATTATCACCTCAAGATATCTCATTCACCATTAATCTCAATACATTCCACTTTCTCACACTAGACCATTTCTAGGTCATGGTGGATTTATTCTACTCTAGGTAGTTTCTACCATTTCTATCCGTACCAATCATTCCCCACATCAATATCCAAACAAATGTACTTGAGTATTTGCAATAAAAACTCACCTAGCTTGTTTTTCTCTTTGCTCCAATGGAGATGGCCCTTGTTCCTTAAATCCAAAAAATGGAGAAAATGCCTCCAAGCTAAGTTGTTCTTCTCTTCAATGTGAATAAGTTTGTGTCTAATGACCTTCCCTCAAATCTTCTTGAAAATGGTCGGATTTAGAGGGTAAAATATAGGTTTTAGGATGAAGAGTGGAAAAGGAATGGTTGTTCTCGTGAAATGCAGATTTTAACTGCTCCTATTTATAGATTTAGCTTGATGAGATCGATCTGTCGAAACATGAGATCGATCTGATCCCCTTAAAATCCCTCTTTTCCACGACATTTTGAAGGCAAAAGATCGATCTGTCTCAGGCAGTAGCATTAAGGAGATCGATCTGGCTTGGATTAAGATCAATTTGCTTCAACCCGAGAGCTTAAGGAAATCGACCTGTTTCATTAAGGATCGATCCGCATTTTACAGAATGTTTAGGAGATCGATCTGGCTCCATTGGAGATCGATCTGTCCTGTTCTATAGCTCAAAATAAGAGCATTTTGGCTCTTCCAGATCGATCTCTCATCCTATGAGATCGATCTGGCCTTTATATTTCTAGATTTTACTGCAGTTTTATGTAGGTACCTACACCAAAACAACTTTAATTACTGCCATAATCATTTCCTTATCTGATCATCTTTGAGACCTGAAAATGGCATCCATTCATACTTTATACCTATTAAAACTTGTGTGAAATCTTTGTATAACCAAAGGTACATGATATAGACCAAATGGAAGTGCATAACTTATGAAACCTTTCTTCCATTTTACCACACTACACATTTTCCATTCTACTCCCATTCTTCACATGTTTAAGTCCATTTCTTCCTATTCATACATAATGCAACTTGTACGTACAATCACAACTCTTATTACATGTGTGTACATTAAACTTATGGATTTACATCACATATATTTACGATTTTATTTACATATATATACAAGGTTAAACTTATACGGGGTCTCACAACTAAGAGGTGAAAGAGGTTTGGAGTCACTTGGGCTTACCGAGAGAGCAAGATGACGAAGTGATTTCATGCACTGGGTGAATAGCAACATCAAAGCAAATGAGATGTTTAAAGTAGAAGGAATCCCTTGGGAAGTGTTATTTCCTTTTATCCTTTAGGTGAACAGCAACATAAAATGCTTTTCGAAGGGGCTCGAGAAGCTAATGTAACATTAGTCAACAAAGCTATAAAAGCTGCTAAAGAACTATGGACTGTAAGAGGACTAAAGGATTACAAAAGGGATAAAACTATTATCAATATGGCTTGGACAGCCCCTCCTCAAGATTTCATGAAATTGAACATTGATGGTTCATCCCTTAAAAATCCAGGTAAAGCAAGGGCTAGACAAGTCATTGGAGACTCCAATGGAAAATGGTTTGTGGGTTCTCAAGAAACATTGGACACACCAGCAGTACCATTACAAAGCTATGGGG
The DNA here is from genome assembly GCA_033439115.1 of Firmiana major. Taxonomy (NCBI): domain Eukaryota; kingdom Viridiplantae; phylum Streptophyta; class Magnoliopsida; order Malvales; family Malvaceae; genus Firmiana; species Firmiana major. The sequence continues at coordinate 10,279,529 of CM065912.1, forward strand.
ACTTAGAAATGTCTCAATTTAACTATTGAAAGGGGTTTCCGTAAGATACTTGTTAGAGTTGACTTGGCCATAATGGTAAGGTATATACAGGAAGGTGTTCATATTCACCATACTTATTGTGCTATTGTTTCTGATTGCAAGAGGCTACTGAGGCAACTGGGACAAGCCTTAATATCCCATGTGTTTAGGGAAGGTAACTTGTGTACAGACAGTCTCGCAAAGATGGGGTGGATCGCTGAAGGAATTTTTTGTTTGTTTGTTTTTTTTTTTAATCCGCCAGATTATATTAAGCTTCTTTTTATGTATGATGCTATGAGACTTTTTGTTCCCAGGACTATCGGCTGTAACCCAGATGAAGGGTAATTTGTTTTAGTTCTATGAATCTTATTTTCTCATAAAAAGAAAAAAAAGTATCATCTCAATATAACGTACCCAATATAATACAACGTCATGCTTATATAAATATTTTACTCACTTCATACCATTATAGAAAGATGAAATCATTTTATATTTTTACATGATATTTACTTATAATCGTCCTTATATTTTCAAGCATCATCATGCTAGGCTTAATATAAAACATTCTTATCAATGCAATAATATCATTCCTTATACACCTTAGTCAGCTCATCACATTCCACCCAAGTTATATGAGACCATTATCCATACGTTAACCATCACCATTAACTTAACTATCAATCCTCACTCAACATAATACTAAAAAACAATTAGGTATATTACTTACATGTTACTCTTTCAAATACTTTCAAATCAACAATCACAATCAATCATTACAATTATTAATTCCATTAAATCCCCTCAAGCACATTAAGAGATTAATGTCTAATAATCATACTCATTATGGTATTAAGAATAATTTACACAAACTACTTATTTTTCTCCTTAACACGTCATGATCAACATTCACCATGTATCATCAAGTATCACTTTATAAAATCCTGACAACAACATATGCATGAAAACTTAACTCTTTAATAACATCATGTAATAATACTACATAAAATATGATATCAACCACAATTATATATATCACATACACCATCACCTCAGCACTTAAAGTTTCATAACATAACAAACAAACAAAAATATCATTCTTAGCACCTATACCATATCACCCATATCATAAGACTAACATTCATTTATATATATTACTTACGCTATATCCTCATATTTACTACCACATGGAAACATGATCAATAAATATAACTCTCAATAATGTTATTTTACAATATGATGCCAACCAACATCTATATATATATACCACATGGAAACATGATCAATAAATATAACTCTTAATAATGTTATTTTACAATATGATGCCAACCAACATCTATATATAAATATATATATATATATATATATATATATATATATATATATATATTATGTATTAGTAACCCTTAAATCAATATAGGTATAAATTCCAAGACCTCCTTCCACAAGGTTTCCTACAAATCAACACCACAATCTCACTTAATATATCTAAATACACCATATATATTTTACTGAAACCAAGAAAACACTCTTACCCTTTAAAAATCCTTGCAGGCCGAAACATTGCCCCTGTTTCCCTTCATCGAACTCTACTGGTTTCCTCTCCAAGCCAGCTGCTGTTTAAAGGGTTTTCTAAGACTAGAAATGGTGGAGTATAGGGTAGGTTAAGTGTAGGTTCAACTCCCTTTCTTTCCCTTTTTCTTTCTTCCTTTTCTCTTCCTTAGCTTCCATTTTCTATCATCCCTGTTCAGCTACTGTTCTGTCTCAGTTTTCCTGCAATAGCACCGGTCTTTCTTACCCCTTTTCAGTCCAACAAATTAGCCTTCCCCTCTCCTCTCTTCCTTTCTTATTCCCTCTTTTTCTTTTTCCTTCTTTTACTCTCTTCTCTGTCAGCCCCTCACCATTTTTCTGGTCAGTTTCGGCTCCCCTGCTTCTTTTCTGTTCTATTTTGGTTTACAGCAATAGTGCCGACACTTCGAGCCCTTTTCCTTGCTGTTTCCGCTTCAGTTATACCTCCCTCAAGCACACAATTCCACTCTCTCTTTCCTCCGCCTTCTCCTTTCCTTTCTTTCTCTTCTTTTTCTTTCACCTGATTCCCCCACTTTCTTGGCTTCCCTTACGTCTTGTTTTGGCCAAGCATGAGGTCCTTGCTTCCAACCGAGATTTATACCCCAAGTTAGTGGGGTTAGTTGATTTCTTGGCTTCATAAGAAGGCCAATCCATAATATTATAATAATGCATTTTATTTACATTTTTTTCCTTTTAATTTAAATCGCCTAAAATGTTTCTACAATTATGTTTGCATATGTTACATGTTATAAGTTAAACGGAAAACAATTCATTTCCTTAATTAAATCCTTATTCCTTAATACCAATTTAATAAAATCTTAAAATACTTTGATTTACTTAATCAATCCATTAATTTACTAAAGCATGTCCATGATGAATCATCAAGTTATTCTCCATAACTTTAGCTCACTTCTCCAATTGTTTCAGTGCACTTACAACATAACTTTAAAAATTGATTGAGATTAATTCACAATGTATAAAAATACGAGCCATAATGGTCGGAAAGGTTTTTGAGTTAACTTCTCAATGAATTTTGAATCACTTCAATTGGAGTTAATATTACACCTGACTCTTTACCGATTACTCATTTTTTGAAATTTCTACACAATGTAACCTTCAAAATTCACCGGTATTTGATCCTTAAAGAACTAAAATGTGAGCCTTTTAGGGTTGAAAAGATATCTTAGTTAGCTTTCCAAGAAATTTTTACGGTTTATCATGTGAATTCTTTGATTAAAAGTTATATTCGAAAAAACACCGATTGACCAAGAAATTTCCTACTAGGGATTCAATGTAAGGATTAAATCTTTTAAATTCATATCCAATTATAATTTTTAAAATCCCAATCCACATTATCCCCATTATACTCTCATGATATTTTAATCCTCATAATTCTCAATCCTTAAATTACTTCCAATAGTATGAAATTTGCAGTTGTCACAATTCCTTTTTCCCATTTTTTAGGTTTATTCTTTACTTTTTTTTTTTACTTCATTTTTGTTAGGTTTTTATTCTTATATATAATTTTTTTTTTTAGTTTGTCACTTGTTTTTATAAATTTAAAGGAAAAAAACTGTTTGTTAGCTTTCTCATCTGGTTTCTTTAGAGAAGGTTCGTTCCTAATTTATCACTATTTTTATATTTGTAGAAAAATGTCACTATATTATTTTTTATTAGAAATTGAGATAATGTTAAAGTATGATAATCTATTTATTGTATTTTAATTGCTTTCGTTAATTATTTATGGATTATAAGTTTTTACACAAGGTGTCACATCTCTGTTGTGGTTGCCAAGCATAACCGGTGAATGGCCCGAGAGTTTATGAACAGTTGTATTACATTTGAATGTTGTTTATATGCATGTAATTGATTTTGGCATAACATGCCATTTACAGAAATTTATTCAATTCAAGAGCTTGTAAAAAAAAATTCAAGATTTCAAGTAAACACTAAAGCTTCTTTCCAAATTTATTCAATTAAAGATTAAGTTTTCAAGACCCTTGAAGCGAATACCAAAACTTCAAGATCTTAAAGAAACCCTTAAGTTTGGAACAAAATTTATTCAGTTCAAGATAAAGTCATCAAGACCCTTGAAACAGATACCAAAATTTCAAAATCTCAAAGAAATCTTGAAGCTTGAAACCGAATATACTCAATTGAAGATAAAATCATCAAGACCCTTGAAATGGATACCAAAATTTCAAGATCTCAAAGATATCCTAAACATAAGAACAACAAACAAATTTATGCTGAAGAGAGGTTTTAAAAATTTTTAGGAATTATACTTTACATTCTTGATCAATTCAATTTATTATTTAACTCCAAATTAATTTTAATTGTCTTATACTCTTAGATATGAAATTTGTGTGTACAATCCTATAGAACTGAAAGAAATCATAATAATATTCACATTCTAAACCTCTCTATGGCAATTTGGATTGGTCTGTTCGTATTAATATCTAAGCCAATTCTGAGATATTTTATTGATTGATGATTTTATTTTTTTGCTATTTGTATTTTGTTTTCATTTTTTTCTTTATATTTTTTTTTCCAAAAAAGGTAAAAAAAGAAGCAAATAGCAAAAGCATCAACCAAATAAACCAAATCAAACTTAAAAAGACAATCCAAAAAGGGGTCAACTTTATTGGATAATTTTCACATTAATTGAATTTGAAGTGACTCTCTATACTAATATTTTATAGCTGCATATATTGCTCATGGAGGACAAATAGTCAACAAAAATGAAGGGTAGACATTTAATTTTGAAGAAACAACAAAATTGGAAGATAATATTGAATCAAATAAATGAGCCTAATAATAACCCTAAATCACTTCAGGAAAAAATATATTGAATTGAAACAGGATTAATTGTCACTTTTTCATCAGAATCTTGGCATTTTGAAATGAGACTGCTGCATTTGAGGTTTTCTTCTATTGTTCCTGCAGCCATCAAGCAGAACTAATTATTGTGAAGCAAACTCTAAATAACTGATAAAAAGCAAACCTTAATGGTATGACGAGAAAATTTTCACTGACTTGTGTCTCGAAAGGCAGCTTCCCTGTTGGACTGGGTAGTCCACTGAGGAAGTCTTGTTATGAGACTGGCATGGGGAAATAATTGTTCCCCCATATAGTCATCCGCAGCATCAATTGAAAAATATTTTGTTAATGAAACAGCAAAAGATAAAGTTCAATCTATTGTCGTAATAAAATAGCTTGTGGTTCTAGTCGTGGCATTAGCCATATTAGCAAATTAAGGAGAAATAAGTTATAGGTATTTTGAATAGACTGTGAAATTAATTCTTATCAAATTAAAAGTGAAAAAATAATTATTAAAATATATTTTTTTAATAATAAATAGTTAAAAATAAAAAACGAAAGGGTAGTTTTACGTTTTAACTTTTTTGTCTTATATTGTGATGAGAGCCCAATGGGCCATTGGACAATGAAAATTGATCTGATAAGGAAAGGGGAGAAGAAAAAACAAACCTGACTTGTAATTGGCATTTGTTGGCAATCAATGGAACTGCTCGGCATATTTTGAGAACTAGATTTTCCTTGGCTTGAGTAGTTGAATGCAAGAGAGTCTGCAAGAAAATTTGGTAGCATTGTTGGAGGGTCAGCTGCCGCTGGTAATTCCGAATGAATAAATGGCATTTGCAGTTGGGGGAGTGGAATATTTCTGGTTCCAGACATTAGAGGAAGTAGTGCAGCTGCTGAAATTGGAGATTGGAAGGCAGGCAATGGAGCTGGCATTGTAGGAAAGCCTGTAGAAAAAGACATGCCAAACATTCCTGTTCTGAAGTCCATGCCTATTCCAATCCCTGGCCTAATGTGCATAAATGGAGAAAATGCGGTTACTTGTGCCCTTTGAATACCAGCTGTTGGCATGTATGGAACTTGAAATAATGCTCCTCCTCCCATGGACATCATCTGAAGCAGACAACCACAATACAGTAGGAATTAAACATTGGCCAAATTAAGTATTTGAGATTACTTTAAGATCAAAGCAGTCTATCATTAAGGTTAGGGAAAGAGGAGAGAGATACTTCAACTTGAAGTTTTAGTGACTTGAGATAGTTAATTGCGTCATCCAGAATTGAAGCTGTGTCCTGAAATTTGGCGTACACAAAAAACAGAAGTGATATGGAAAAAATCAAAGAGATATGTTAGATTTGTTAGAAAATTCTTTTATGACAGCAGGCAGTTGAAATGAAATAGAGCAGATACAGTGTACTAGGAAGGACTGTTCTGACAGCTGTGTCCCCAAATTACAAAGTCGTCCAATAGTTATGGCTTCATGCCATTGGCATTTTCAGTTCCAAGACAAAGCTACTCCTGTACTTTTTTTGTACTATAATGCAACCCATGTGAGTGGCATCTGAGGAGTTTTGCACTGCCATGTAAAATATCTTTCGTGTTCTCCAAAGCATAGGGAAAAACAAATTTTCTAGAAACATGCAAAACATACTGCAGATACGTTCTGAATTAGTTCCGACTAATTGACTCATAAAAACTAGGCATGTCCTGTTAACCAATTCTACAAGGGAAAATGAAAAATAACTTGGGAGGACGAATAATGTAACCTTGTTACAGTTGGGTATCAATTCTTGCAAAGCTCGAATCTTTCCTCTAATACGCTCCCTACGCCGCTGTACAGAATGAATTCAAAACTGGAAAAATAAGAATTTCTGGATACTATAAATCCATTCCAAGAAAGATTAATACTGCATGCATGAACTCACCCTCTCCGACAGAGTATGCATTTCACGAGAACGCTTTGGTTTAGGCTGCTCATTTTGCTTCCTCTTATGCTCTTGAGATGTCCCAACAATCTCCTAAAACCAAATTAAAATAATGTATATCTATTAGAAGATTAAATGAAATCTAGTATAAAAGATTATCAGCTCTTGTGTAGCCAATCATGTACACGTACTTCACCGCGACACTTCCAATTTTCTAATTCATTGTAATTTCTTTGTCTCTCGCTTGACTCTCCCTTGTCAGCTTCAATTGCAATCTCCTTTGGATATTCAATGTTTCTCGGGCCCTGGAGTGTTGGGTGATGCTGAAGACTCGAATACATTCCGAAAACATTTTGAAAGATATCATCATCTTCTGTCGATGCACCTATGCTTAAAGAATCAGATATTTTGTGCCCTGAAGTGAACCGAGACACACCGGAATCAGGAAGCATGGAATTGGAAGCATTCCCATGATTCTGGGAGGATTCTGTGATGTCTTCATCGCCGGAAGTATTGGCGGTATAATCCCAAGCAAACATCTGTTGGTTCATCGTAAATATATACTCCCACGGGCGACATAGAAATATGAAGGGAAGTTATGACTTATATAGTCCTGAAATGATCTGTTTCTTGAATAAATTAATCGCGGGAGCCAATAGAATGAAAGACTTCTGGAATCCATTGCTCAGATATTTTGCGTGGTATTTGGAATCAGAATTTCAGATATTGGGATTTGGGACGGAAGCAGTTTATCAATTTTCTCAGGCGACGACTGGCACTGCCATATGACAAACATTACCAAGGTGCAGTATGCAGTGCGACTCTGAATTTCTGATGCAGTGAGACAGTAACATAGCATGCTTTTATCGATTCCAAAGGGTACCGTGATTCGGTACACTGACTCCACTTTTATGTTTTGTGTCTGTGGTTACTTTTTTTTCCTTCCTGTAAGAGAAAAGCACTGAATTATTTTTGGACGAACTTACATATATTAATTTTTGGAAAATTGAGAACGAAAAAAAAAAGAAAAAGAAAAAAAAAGGCTTTGAATATCGGGGCGTGTGTTGCACTTGAATATGTGCAACAACACATACAGGACAAACTTCAGGAAATTATATCCTAGGGCATTAACTAAGCAACTCTCATATACCTCCCTCCATTCACCTATTACATTCCATGTGATACTGGTAACCCATCCTTAATGAGAATTCCAACTATAGAAGATTGTAAGAATCTAAGTAAACTAGCAAAAAAAAAAAAAAAAAAAATCCCTTTCTTGCCAGGGTAGCCACCCAACCTGCAATTATGTTTGCATTTCTTCTGATAAACTCAATCTTTGACATAGTAGGCCTTTCCCGCAGATTTAGTATATCAGCTTAATACAAAAAAATATGAGAACTCTTCTTTGTTTATGGTAATTTAAGAAAATTATAGACCGTCGGACAAACATTGACTTGACCGACAGAGTGCCTGTTGGATTCCCCAACCCCAACCCTCTTTGACCTCGCCCTACCTTGCATAATCACTTTTGCTATCTAGGATTTCTGAATATTCTTCCCCCAACATTGCAGACCTCAACAATTGGCCCCGTCTCTACGAATGACAGCAGCTATGTCTCTCCCAGCTAGCACAATTTCGGGGACCAGGATTTTGACTTCGGGTACTAGCCAAAACCAATCCCTACCAAATCTCGTCGCAGCCAAACAATGAAGATCACAATTATGTTACATCTCAAGCCCAAGCATAGACCATTTTCGATACTCCTACCAATTTATGTCCTATAGAAAGCTTTGGCCAATACCTATACATCTAAAACCCATCATTTATCCCACCATGGATATCTCCATCACTAACTCACGGATATTTCCAAACCTTGGTAAATGCTTTTTCAAATGCAGTACACAGCCTCTCTCCCACTATACAATTCCTTCAGCTCGCAATTACTTTTATCCTCTGCCAATTCCCATTGTCTCTTTCGAATAAATTCCTCTCCCAACAATCCCAACAGCCTGTAATCGACCACTTACCTCACCTCTAGTGACTACTGTGTCACAACCAATCCCAATAATTCAAACCCCCAGAATCCAAACTCCAACTTCATCACCCAATACACCAACTCCAGTTACTTTAAATTTCTCCATGCCACTAGTTACCTTTCCATGCCCACCTCTGCAACCAATGTTTTCATCGTAGCCATATGCAGCTCAATATCCATATATGGCAGCTCAGATCCAGCAACTCAACACTAGGGTAGCTGTACAGGAGAAAGTAGTGCAGCAAGCACCCCAAGCTCTTCCTCAGCAATAGAGGATCCAACAGTTTAGGGCTCTGTTGGAAAGCTTGACTTCGTCAGCAAAAGCTCCTATATGTCCTTGGTCTACACCAAAACCAGACCCCTCAGCTAAGGCAGCAATACCCTCCATGATGCTAGAAAAGATAAAGGCTATAGAGCATAAGATAAAGGAGTTGGAACAGCTGAAGAGAGAGGATTTTGACCTGCCAAACAGCAAGCGTCACCCATTAGTAACTGCTATCCGCTAAGAGGTGCTTCTCGCCAAACTGAAGATGCCAAAAGAGATGCTCGATGGCACAAGTGACGCTGGTGATCACTTGGAGCACTTTATCGCCGTGATGGATTTTCAGGGAACATATGATGCTACAAAGTGCAAAATATTTCCGACAAGTTTCAAGTCTCTTGCTAGGACTTGGTTTTACTCGATAAACTGAATTCTTATCGAGTTTTGAGATGCATACTAAGCAGAGAATTCATGGCCCATTTTATGTGTAACCGGGCAATGAAAAGGGCATTAGTCAGCTTGATGGCAATGAAGCAGGGATATTCAAAAACTCTTGGGACTGTATTTGTCGTTTTATTCTAGTAAAGCTAGAACTAAGGGAGCTAAATGAGGAATGGGTGATTCAAGCTTTCATATCAGGCATTTTCCACGAATATCTAAAGTACGCCCTAACAGACAATAGGCCAGAAAACTATCAGAGTTGTATGAGAAAGCACAGAAGTACTTAGAAGCAGAGAAATTGAAATTAGGCGCTCGGTGAAGGGCGAGGAGAGATAAGTATAAGGAAATAAGCGACAGCTTCAGAAAGTTAGGAAGAGAGAGTAGGAAGCAGGAGACCCTAGGTTGCAGCATTAGACCCCATTAAATGCTCCAAGAACTCAAATCTTACAGGCCATTTCAAGGGAAGGATTTTCCACAAACCACCCAAAGGCCTAAAAATACTGACAGGGAAAGTGGCGAACGATAAGTATTGTGAGTATCATTCCGAAGTGGGACATGATTCGGAAGAATGATTGGCGCTAAAGAATGAGATTAAGAGGCTAATTCAACAGAGCCACATCAAGCAACATGTGAAGATGGCATCTCACCCAAAGGATGAGGAGAATATGAAAAGGGGACAAGACATAAGAGATCAAAACAATAGAGCATCCAAATTAGCAAGGAAGCGCCCAATAGTGGGGGTTATTAATGTGATCATTGGGGCCACGGAGGATTGGGAGACAAGAAAAACTAAGAGTAAGGCACATCTGCGTAGTGTGATAGCCATCGACGCCTTTGTCCAAAAGCCTAATAACGAGGGCGATTGGAAAGTGACATTTGGAAGTGAAGATTTGGAAATCTTAAAAGATTCTGGTAATGATCCAATTATGGTCAAAGCTTTTATTAGCAATTCAAAAGTAAGAAGAATTCTAGTTGACACAGGAAGTGCTGTAGATTTGATATAATGGAGTGTGGTAGAGAAAATGGGATACATGTAGAAAGATTTGGAGTTGGCAGGCCCGGTTTATGGATCGTCGATCGGTTAATCAAGGTTAAAAGCTCTATATCTATCAATAATAGTTAATATATCATTTGGTCACTTAATTATACTACTTTTTTTTTTTTTTTTCCACTTTGGTACCTAAAGAAAAAAGTTATTACTTTGATAATTGAACATTTTTCGTCACAAGTTTTAATACTCAGGACTAATGCCGTTAGAAAAAAAAGCTGACATGACATTGATTGCCCAATAAAAGTCCAACATGTGGTAATAAATGCCATGCCATTTGCTCGCTACATAAACTTTATTTCTTTTTTATTTCAAAAATATTTCAAAAATATTTCGATATATTTTAAAATTTTAAAATTTAGAATATTTAGAAAAACATTTAAAATATTTAAAAAAACAAAAAATATTTTAAAATATTAAAAAATATGTAAAAATATTATCAAAATATTATAAAAATATGTCAAAATATTTAAAAAATTCAAAATGTGTAAAAATATTTAAGGGTTTTTAAGGGTATAAAAATATAAAAAAATCAAAAATCAAAAAGAAAAAGAAAAGAAAAAAATTAGAAAAATAGAAAATAATAAAATTAAAAAAAAAGGAAAATTGGAAAATAGAGCATGAATATGGATTGGATTGAAATATTTGCCCTTAGAAAATAAAAAAAAATTGTTAGTAATCTAGATAAAAATTAGAAAAAGAATATAATTCGGATTAAATGATATAAATTTATAAAGGAAATTGGCTTTTTGGGGTTGAGGCAAGAAATCAGAAATTGGAGAGGGCCAGAAAGTGATCCAAGGGAATCGACCTAACAAATCGAAGGGAACAGAAAGGAATTGAAACCCAAAATTGAATCGAGGTGGAGGTATTCAACAACAGTATGGAGAAATCATCAAAAACACAATAACGCAATACACAATATACAATAATTCCGTTCGTAAAAATCATAAAATTTTGAGGAAAGTTTTTGGGGTTTGAGGTAAGGTGCTTAAGATTCTTTTTGAATTTTTAAATCTAGGAAAGGGAAAAGGGTTTTACATATTTGTTTTCGATTTTGAAGAATAATGGTATTGGGTTTTTGGATTTTCTATCCTAGATTTATGACGATTGGGAAACGATTATAAGTAAAGATTTGGCTAGTGAGAAACAAGAATCGTTGCTGTAGTTTTTTGGGTTTAATTTGGTGATAAAAAACGCAAATAGCGAAAGCAATGGTAGTTGAAAATTCTCGGTTGACCGGATTCTGGTTTGTATGCTTTTCCAACTTCATTCAAGGAGGAGCATAAGAGAGACTTGGGTAGAGAGAGAAACAGACTTTGACAACTAAAGAGAGAAGAAAACTAAGGTTTTATACATATTTTTATTTACTTTTACGTATATTTCTTTGACCTAGATATTAGAATTAGGAAATGACTTGGAAATAGAATCCAAATGGCATAACGTCATTAGCTACAGTGACCACGTCAGCAAGTTTTTTAACAGAGTAAATTTTTAGGGTAAAGTGGTTGACTGAAGTAAAGTTCATGTATGAAAGTGAAATTTTTTGTTTTTCTTTAAGTACCACAGTGAAAAAAATGAGATAATTCAAAGGCAAAATAATACATTAATCCCATCAGTAACAATTGAGGACGGTGAGAATGAGTTTACATTGATAGTTAAATTTCTTGTCATTGACCAACCTTCAGCGTATACTTCTCATGAAAAGAACCCATATGATCACGATAGTTTATAGCTTAGCCGCTAAGTTTCATATACCACGAGGAGTAGGGTATTTGAAGACAGATCAACGACAATAAGACAACATCACCCTTTCCTTCTACGATTGACACAAGAGTCAGGATTTTGCTAGAAAAAAATTGGGGAGCAAGAATTTCAAGATATCCACATGATCAATCAAACAGTCACCCAATTGTTAACTGTAAAGGAACTGGATGTGAGATAGGAGTTGAAGGAATGTAAAGCAAAGCTAATAAAACAGGCAGTAAAAGTCCCCTTATATAGAGAAAATCCACAATTGACTACGCAATGGGATCCTTATTGGATTAAAGGGCAAAAGGAACCCTCCAACAGTTTTGACAGGAGAATATAGACATATTTGCTTGGTTAGCAGTTGACATGCTAGCTGTTAGTAAGAGGATCATTATGCATTCATTAAACGTCGACTCAACAACAAAACTAGTAAAACGGAAGAAAATAAAGTTTGCCTATGATAGGATTCAAGCAATTAGGAAAGAGGTCGACGAGCTGATGGTGACATGATATATTAGGGAATGGGAGTATCCTGAGTGGCTATCCAATGTGGTTATGGTGAAAAAGGTGAATGGAAAATGGCAAATGTGCGTTGACTTCACAGATCTAAATAATGCATGCCCTAAGGACAACTTTCTTTAGCAAAACTTTGAAAAGATAATCAACTTATCAGTAGGACATAGATTCTTGAGTTTCATGGATGCATTTTCAAGTAGAACCAGATTCTACCCTACCTGATAGATCAGGAGAGAGGACATCATTCATTATTGAAGATGGTTCATTCTGATATAAAGTAAGCTGTTGGGCCTGATGAATGCCGAAGCCATCTGCCAATGGTTGGTTAATAAGATATTTAAGGACCAGATGATGTCAGATGGACGTTTATGTTGATAACATGTTAGTCAAAAGCCTCATATTAGAAAAACATTTGCTAGGCATAAAAAGAGACCTTTCAAACATTAAGGGAATATGATGTAAATTGAACTTGAAAAAGAGTACCTCTGGTGTTGAAGTTGAAAAGCTTTTAGAGTTTATGGTATCCAGGAGAGGCATCAAGGAAAACCAAGAAAAAATGAAAGCCACTTTAGAGACGATAAAGTATTTTGGTTGCACTCCCTATTTTCTATATGAACTTTGTAGAAAAAGAGATATGTTCTCCTTGAAGTGATTATGAGAGTAGCGCACCAATTATGTGCGAGGGGAGATGATGGGTGTCCAGTTCGCCCACAATGAGTGGGGCCCGACACAGTTGATTAAAATTACCATAAGCAGTTTTCATTTGCATGAGAAATTGCCTAATGCAGCTTGCATGATAAAAGTAAAATTGCCTTTCAGTAGTTTAGCCTGAACAAATGATAATAAAAAGGATTTTGGCAAACAACCAAAATTACAAAGAAAGAAAAGAAAAAGGCACCTGAAAGAATAAGAAAAAGAAATAGTAAAAAGACAAAGGGAAATCTCTCGAAATTCACTTTGTAATCGTCAAACGATTTAGGCTATGAAAAGTTTTCAACTTCCCCTTTGTAATTTTGTGCTTGACCAGTGAATCAAGCGAACGATTTCACCTGAAATTATAAGTGTTTAAATTCCACAAATTATTATTCAAAAATTGTATGATCAATCATATATTTAATTGTTCTTTATATTTCAATTATGAACATGATATTGTATGTCATATATGTATGATGTATGATTTCCAGCATTGGTATTTATAAAACCCACTACTTTCTTATCTATTGTATGAGGAATGTATGTATTGGATTATTTAAGAGTTGTATAAAGACAAAATTTAGTGCCATAATGAATGAGATCATGTTTGTTGAAGTTGAATATCTTTGTGGTGTAATGTGTGTATGTTACGAGTAAAATAAGGTTTAAAGAGGGTGGAATAATGAAAAACTATGGAAATGAATTAAAGATGATGAGAAACCGACCTAAACAATTGTAGTTTTTTCTGTGTAAGGGAAGATTGAAAGTCTTAGATAATGACTTTATGTGACTTTGACATGGATTGGGGATGATTTGGAAGATGAAATACTACAAAAAAGTGCAGTTTTGGTATAAGGGATCAATCTCTTTCCATAAATGATGATAAGTTTTGAGAGCATGATAGGTTTTACAAGCACATCATGAATGTTTTTGGCATGAAAAATGTTTTCATGTAATGTGTTTAATGCTTTGAAAGTGTTTTGGTTAGGCTTGGGATTCAAAACCCCGTCAAAATGGTATTTTTGTGCATTAAGGACTAATCCCCTAAGATGAGGAATCGGTCCCTCATCAAATTTGTCTTGAGAAATGCTTTCTAACTTTGAAGTCCGATCCCTTATGTGGTAAGGATCAACCTCTCTTTTTTTTTGAATAGGGCATGAGCATTTTGCCATTTAGGGATCGATCTCTTGCATTAAGAGGATTGATACCCTTTTTAGATTTTGAATTATAATGTACTGTTAAACCTAAAAAATAACTCATTGACTTCAAAAATAATTTGTAACATATATTTGCATGTTTTACCAATATATATGCTATGTTAGTTACTTTGATAAGTAAAACTTGGGTTGCTTTTGATGTTTTTACCCAATGTGAGACCGAATGGCTCACTATAAGCTTTTAAACACTGTGAGACGAAGGCCAACCTTTAGCTTATATGTGTGTGTCAGGACATGAGCTTAGTGGTACCGTCACACAAGTATTTAGATGTGTCGGGTCGTGAGCCACGAAGCATCCCTACACATTTATTCTTGCCACAACCTCTAATTCGAACAGAAATAGGCGATTTAGAGGAGAGAGAAAGCTAGGGTTTCGATTGAAATGGAGTTTTTGGAGAGAGAAAATTTGAGATACAGGAAAAACGCAGGGGTCTTTTTATAGACAAAGGGTAGGAGATCGATCTGGTCCTTGATAAGATTGATCTCTCTTTGAATTTGAGAACGTTTTGAGGCAATTTTATTCCTAGGAGATCGATCTGTCATGGGGTGAGATTGATCTCTTAATTGCTTCATGAGATCAATCTGCTCCTTGAGGAGATTGATCTTCTGTTTACAGAAACATTTTTGAGATCGATCTTCTTATCTATGAGATCGATCTGCCTATTAGTTCTTGCACATTTCCTGCATTCTAGAGCCATGAGATCGATCTCTCATCCTTGGAGATCGATCTGGCCTTCACAGATTATACTGCTGTTGTATTAATTTGCAGAAACTCAATGTAAAACTTCTCAAAATCTACCTCATAGTCCATATTTCAGTCCATACACATTCAAGACTTAAAAATCTCATCTTCTTATACTTCATCATATTTAAAACTTGCGTGTTCATTAACATATCATAATTACATACACCAAATCACAATTCTCATAAATGGGGTATACAAAATTCACAGTTCTCATATCCTCCCCACCTTTAAAGAATTTGGTCCTCTAAATTCAACTCAATTCGTCAAATAGATGGGGGTACTTCTCTTTCATGAGGCTTTTCAACTCCCAAGTTGCCTCTTCCATTGAGTGATGTTTCCACAAAACTTTCACTAATGTGATGCTTTTGGTTCTAAGTACCTTCTATTTTCTATTGAGAATCCGGACGGGTTCTTTAGTGTAGCTCATATCCTCTTGTATGTCTATCTCTTCATACGCTATGACATGAGAAGGGTCCGAGTGGTACTTCCTCAACATAGATACATGAAAGACGTTGTGTATTCCGGATATCTGTGGGGGTAATGCCAACCTATAAGCTACCTCTCCCACTCTCTAAAGAATTTCGAATGGTCCAATGTATCGAGGACTCAATTTTCATTTCTTTCCAAACCTCATGATACCCTTACTTGGCGATATCTTCAGAAATACTGCATCACCAACATCAAACTCTAGTGGCCGTCTACGCACATCCGTGTAGCTTTTCTGTCTACTCTGTGCAGCTCGTAATCTCTCACATATAAGCTTCACACTCTTTACAGCCTGTTCAACAAGCTCGGGAACTTTTATCTTTGTATCACTCACTTCTTCCCAAGCTACAGGGGATCTACACCTCCTAACATATAGAGCCTCAAAAGGTGCCATTTCAATACTCGCATGATAGCTGTTATTATACGCAAACTCTGCTAGGGGTAGGTGATCATCCTATGATCCCTTAAAATCCATTGTACACGCCCTCAACATATCCTCCAGGGTCTGAATGGTCCTCTCTGACTGACCAACTGTTTGAGGATGATAGGTAGTACTAAAATTTAATCGAGATCCCATGGACTCCTGAAATTGGGTCCAAAATCTGGAAGTAAATCAAGAATCTCTGTCGGAAGTAATACTCACTGGAGCTCCATGTAATCTAGCTATCTCGCTTACATACAACTCAACTAAGGCATCCACAGTATCTGTGCTCTTAATGGCGGGGAAGCGGGCATTCTTTGTCAGTCTATCCACTATGACCCATATCACATTACGACCTCTTCGGGTCCTCGGTAAACTCATAATAAAATCCATGGTGATATGCTCCCATTTCCCATGTAGGCATAGGTAAAGGCTGCAATAGTCCTCCGAGCTTACGATGTTCAGCTTTCACTTACTGGCACACTAAACATCTGGCAACAAAATCTGTCACGTCTCGCTTCATACCACTCCATTAATTTACCTTTCTCAAATCTCGGTACATTTTAGTACTCCCTGGGTGCATGGTGTATCGCGAGCAATGGGATTCTCTCAATATCTGTCTATTTAGGGTATCATCGTCTGGTATACAAATTTTTCCTCTGAATCTTAACAACCCATCCTCACTAACTATGAGATCCGACTGCGACGTTTGTTCAGCTTGGCTAACCATATTAATCAACTTCTAATCATCGTGCTGCCCAGTTCTAATCCAATCCATGATCTTGGGCTCTATTTGCAGGCTATCCAGAAATCCAGTCTCTACCTCTTTAACTCTGATATGGAGTTCGACGAACTGCTCCAATAAATCCCATTCCCTGACCATCATAGCAGATATCATACTCTTCCTGCTCAGGGCATCAACAACTACGTTCGCTTTTCTTGAATGGTACAGAATCTCGCAGTCATAGTCCTTAAGGAGTTCCATCTATCTCATTTGTCTCATGTTTAACTCTTTTTGATCAAACAGATACTTCAAACTCTTGTGGTCAATGAAGATCTGAAATCTTTCCCCATATAAGTAGTGCCACTAGATCTTCAAGGCAAACACCACAACAACTAACTCCAAATCATTCATGGGGTAATTTCGCTCATGATCTTTCAATTGTCGCAATCCACAGGCGACCATTCTTCTATGTTGCATGAGCACACATCCCAATCCTTGATGAGAAGTATCACTATACACTGAAAATTCTCCTGATCCCTCGGGGATAGTCAACACAGGTGCCACTGTCAATCTCCTCTTTAATTCTTGAAAATTGAGCTCACATTGATCAGTCTATATGAATAGAGCCTCCTCATGCGTGAGCTTGGTCAAAGGAGCGACAATCCTGGAAAATCCCTCAACAAATCTTCTGTAATACCCTGCCAAATCAAGAAAACTTCATACCTCAATAACTGTCCTCGGTCTTTCCCAATTAAGCACAGCCTCCAATTTCGTTGGATCAACTGATACTCCTTCCTCTGAAACTATGTGACCAAGGAAAGCTATCTGATCCAGCCAAAACTCACACTTATTAAGCTTTCCATATAATTGCTTATCTCGGAGTATCTAAAGTACTAACCACAATTGTTGCTCATGCTCCTCATAAGACCGAGAGTACACCAAGTATCATCAATAAAGACTATCACAAACTTGTCTAGATAGTTTCTGAACACTTTATTCATTAACCTCATAAAGGCTACAGGGGCATTCGTCAATCTAAAGGGCATCACTAGAAATTCATAATGGTCATACCTCGTCTTGAAGGTCGTCTTTAGAATATCTTCTTCCTTAATCCTCAATTGGTGATAGCCTGATCTTAAATCAATCTTAGAGAAGACTGAGGCCCCTCTCAGCTGATCAAATAGGTCATCAATCCTGGCCAATGAGTATTTATTCTTCACGTGGCTTTATTCAACAGTCGGTAGTTTATGCACAATCTGATACTACCATCCTTCTTCCTCACGAATAACACTAGTGCTCCCCACGGTGAGACACTGGGTCTAATAAATTCTTGATCCAATAACTCATGTAGTTGCTTCCTCAATTCCTCAAGTTTCACTAATGCCATCCTATATGGAGGTCTAGAGATAGGCTGAGTATCTGATACCAAATCAATGGTAAACTCCAGCTCTATCTCTGGTGGTAAACCTGGCAACTTATCTGGGAAGACATCCAAAAATTCACACACCACAAGTATATCCTCAATCCTCGGATGTTCCCGCTTATAATCTGAGATGAGTGTTTCATAACCTTCACATGAACAATCATATTTAGTACTTTCAAAAGCAACATTAAAATTTTAGTTTGCTTACAAAAATTCCACACATTTACTTCCTCAATATTTCAAACATACACTGTAAGGTTCAGGTAGGGAGAAAGTTACAATCTTAGTGTAGTAGTCTAAACTCACTCGATTGGTTGCCAGCCAACCCATTCCCAAAATTACATCAAATCCATGTATATTTAGCATCATTAGATCTGCTAACATCACTCTATCTCCCACCTTTATCTCACACCCTCTACAGATTAAATCAGTTCTCTGGGACTCACGCATAGGGGTATTTACATGTAGTACATACTCTAGAGGTTCAAACTTCAAATTTAATCTAAATGCAAAATGCTCAGAAATAAACGAATGCGTGGACCCTGGATCAATTAACACATGAGCCTTACAAATAGAGAGTGTACCTCTTATAGTTTCTGCTGAAGTGTCTGCTGTTTCCTTGTCCAGAGCAAACACACGTCCCATTGTAACGGGCTTCTTTCCTTTCTCTGCTGAGTGGCTCGTCTCGAGGGATTTACTCCCTGAGGCTGCTGTCTAGTAGGCTCCGGAGCATGTGGTCTCTGAGGTTGAGGACAGTCTCATACTCTGTGACCCATGTCTCCACATCTAAAACACCCATGGATCAACCCAGTACAATTTCCCTCATGTGATCGGCTATAATTTTTGCAAACTCTTATCTCAAGCTTGACATCTCGAGGGGTCTCCCTGATGATAGGATAAGCCCTGGGTCTCTCTAATCTGCTCTTCTGTACCTTAATCCTTCCTCTTCTGAAGGAACCTCTCTGAACATCTACCTGGAAAATTGCTGGCCTTTTGCTTTTATCCTGAGTCACTACACTGAACTCATTTTGGGATTATACAATTTCGATTCCCCTCTCAATCTCTTGTGCTCGCCTTAGAGGATCTCCAAACTCAGTAATACACAACCCTATCAATTGATCTCTGATGATGGGCTTCAATCCATACACAAATCTCTCTATGCAGAGCTCTTCATTTTTGAAGGTCTTTAGATCATATCTCAATAGAGCGGTAAATCGGCTCTCATAATCATTCACAGACATATCGCCCTGTACCAGATTTAAAAACTCTACCTGCTTCCTTCTTTGAGCAGCTCGTGGTACATATTGGGCTTTAAAAGCCGCTTGAAACTCTTCCTAGCTAATCACTTCTTGGCTGGACATCAGAATACCCTGGGTAGTACCCCACCAATCTCGAGCTCTCCCTTTCAACATATAAGCACCCATACTGACCCTCTCAACATCCGTGCATCCAAATAGTCAAATATGACTCTCAACTTAGTCAGTCGCTCCTCATCCTCTACGGGATCCTTTTTCCCTTTGAATGCAGGTGGATTCATTTTCAAAAAGTCCTTTAGTCGGACCATACTTCTGTCAGCAGGCTGAGTGACGAGAGGCACCGGGTCCATTTGTACTGGGGGCACCGGAGGTCCTTATGGTGGTGGAGTAGTACCCGAGGCATTAACTCCAAAATGTTGCGTGAATAGCACTGCCATTTGCTCAAAACCTTACCGCACATCATGCTCAATCTGGTTAAATCGAGAGTTAGGACTCTTCGATTATGGGGCAGGTGGCGGAGGTCGCTCTGCCTGCCTCTTCGTACGACCTCGTCGTCTACTCATTCTCAATCTCAATGAGTTTCTTGCATGTACACATCAAATTTAATTGAAAACTCAATCCTCAATTTCAGTTCATGACCAGACTTATACAGACACTTGGAATGTATTCTATTTCACTTGACCGACACTGACAGTACTAAACACCCTAAGCTCTGATACCAAGAAAACTCTATGACGCCCCAAAAGCGCGAAAAACAGGGTAAATTTAAAATTTATTTACATCCTTTCATAATAATAGGTGCATTCCCATGCAATGTCAAGCATCATCATATATAATTATAAGACTTTCACCTTAGGATCTCATCATCTAATATTATATATATATATATCATATCATATACATTCCTCAACTCATAGTCAAATAATCCTAATACATCCCATACATCATTGTTTATCAAGTGTATGTAAGTACAACATAAGTCTGGGTACATGAATGTTAAATTATACCTCAAAGTATAATCTATATAGCCTAGAGCTCGAGTCCTCCACTAGCCACTACTTCGTACGTCGCAGGGAAACTCTCTTCACTTGAAGAAATTTTTTTTTGGGGGGGGGGGAATATAAAACAGGGTGAGGTTCTAAATCGCTCAGTAAGGGGGTAGAGGACTCATTGATAAAATAATGATTTACACAACACAATCAGTTTGTTTTGTGGGTGGAAACCCAATAAACTCAGTAGAAAAGTGTAGCATGAATAATTAAAACATCATCTCAACTCATTTCTTATAGCTCATGTAAAAACATGATAATAAATGGCTCAAACCATGATTAAAAATAGTTACAAGTATGTGGAAATCAAGATGCGATAATGGCTTTTTTCATAAAAACGTGATAAAAATCACCGCATGTAGTAATGCACGTCGTGCAGCCACCAAGCACAATCTCATGTGAATAAAAAGGAGACTAGGCAATAAAACTCATATAAAAACTGGTCATGGCACATCAAAATGATTGAACTTGTCCCCTAGGCGGACATCCCCAATTGAGGGATTTCGTCGACAATAGTACACCCATGGCCATGGTTCGCTGTAGACTTAATCAGAGTCGTATAGCAGTCAATCTTACATGCTATCAAAGCATGGCCTGGCCTTACATGCTATCAAAGCATTGCCACCCATCGCTGCCACAGAGCGGGGTTATCTCACGTTACCAGAATGGAGGAATATCAGACTTACTTGCTACTAGAGCAAGGCCCGATATGTATTCAACATGACACGCCTAAGTCTCAGTAATAGCCGTTATCATGTAAAATCGTTTTGCCTTAACGTAGCGCTCATAGTGGTTTCCTCATAAAACTCATCTTAATATCATTTTGTACTCAACGCAAAACATGTCAAAACCGAGCTCAAACCGAAAAAACCACGCACACATTTCTCAAATCTCACCCAAATCACTTTTTAAACTCAAAACGGTTGTAAAACAATTTCACATTTAGTTTACAACTCATAAAATTGGGCCCCAACCGGCTATAAAATCGTGTGCAATAACTCATTCACAACTCATAAAAACATGCTTGTTTTCTCAAATCACATTTCATGCTGTAATATCATCACAAAATCGCATACACAAATGAGTTTAAGTTTCCCTTACCTCGTTGCACCTCATATAGTGCAATCGTTTCCCCTAAACGACGGACTAGCCTCGCATTCCTCTCTGGAACTCCCGGACTTTTCAAACGATGTTAAGACATTAATAATTCATCTCAATCACATCATCGAGCACATATTTGCTCATATGCTCGTTAAATACTACCAACCTCATTTTTCTCATATTCCTATCCTAGTCCACATTCTCATCCACTACATTTCAAATCCTACATTTTTCATGCATACTATCCATGCCAAAATCATCTCATTGCGTCAATTCCATTTTAAAATCAAAATCCAAAAATTACCACAAATTGCATAATATCATAATTATTCCAACAAAATCACAATTTCATCAACTCTAATCATTTTCTAGCTATTTTATCACAACACACATAGTCATAATCACCAAAATCACCTCAATATCAAAGATTTAAGCTTAGAAATTTACCCAAAACTTATGGAGAGCTCTATTCACACCTCGATTCGATTCGTCCTTCGATTTTCAAGTATGTTGTTCTCTTTTGGATGAGGAACAACTTTTCTTCTTGCCACAACCTCTGATTTGAATAAAAATGGGCGATTTAGAGGAGAAAGAAAGCTAGGGTTTCGATTAAAATGGGGTTTTTGGAGAGAGAAAATCTAAGATGCAGGAAAACCGCATGGGTTCTTTTATAGGCGGAAGGTAGGAGATCGATCTGGTCCTTAATGAGATCGATCTCTCTTTGAATTTGAGAACGTTTTGGGGTAATTTTATGCCTAGGAGATCGATTTCTTAATTGCTTCATGAGATCGATCTGCTCCTTGAGGAGATCGATCTTCTGTTTACAAAATGCTTTATGAGATCGATCTGCTCCTTGAGGAGATCGATCTTCTGTTTACAGAAACATTTTGAGATCGATCTTTTTGTCTATGAGATGGATCTGTCTCTCAGTTATTGCACATTTCCTGCATTCTGGAGCCATGAGATCGATCTATCATCCTTCGAGATCGATCTGGCCTTCACAAATTATACTGTTGCTGCATCAATTTGCAGAAACTCAATGTAAAACTTCTCAAAATCTATCCCATAGTCTATATTTGAATCCATACACATTCAAGATTTAAAAATCTCATCTTCTTATACTTCATCATATTTAAAACTTGTGTGTACATTAACATATCATAATTACATACACCAAATTACAATTCTCATAAATGGGGTACACAAAATTCACAGTTCTCACACAACTCTTAGTGCTCACCTGTCCATGAGTTATTGTGGAACCGACCAAGGCAATAAGTCCTTATTTGTGGTGCGTTATTTGTAAGCTCAGTGTTTCACATGCTATGTCTCCCTCAAGCCTAGGGATTCATAACTGTTTTAGCTGCATATTGACTACATGAGTTCAGCTTAGTCTCTACCATTTTATTCAGTATCAGCTTTGATTCAGTTTTTGTTTTGATTCAGTATTTGATTTCAATTCAGCTTTTGATTTAAATCAGTATTTGATTTGTTGAGTTTTAATAAGTAAAATTTGAAGTATAACTATATTTTTTATTTGTTCTGACAAGTACTTTGAAATGATTGCATGTTGTTACCGTATCATCATTTCCGATGCTATTGAGCTTGTAAGCATATTTCTTATTGAGCGCGTTAGCTCACCCCTTCATTTTTTAAGACTGACCTTGCAGTTACTCGTGGAGTGTCGCGTTAGGTGTATCAGCTTCAAGAGCCTCTCCCATTAGTCGCGTGAGGTATCCATCATTTTTTTACTTTTGTTTCCAACCAATAAAGGCGTAAACTAAGTTTTTTACATAGGTAAGTTAATTTTTAGATGAGATGTAATCTATCAAGTTATAATAGATGTCTAATGTAGTCAACTAGGCTAGATTGGATATCGATTATAACCTTTTTCTAGGGTAATGTAATTAGAGTATTCACCATGATTTTTTTTTGTATGATACTGTGACGGCCCCGCCCAGCCTATACAGGCGCAACCCCTCATGGGCCCCTGGTCCGACTGCTGTGACATCGTCCCCACAAATCCGTATTGTCCTTTCTGCAGGCCTCGGCCCACTCAAGGTTTTGCTCCACTGGGGGGGCAAGCCCATCTCCCAGGAGACGCGTCACGGAGGCTCGAACTCGGGTCTTCACCCTTGTTCGTGCACTCCTAATGCCACTTGAGCTCGCGAGCTCAGTGGCATTAGGAGTGCAAGAACAAGGGTGAAGACCCGAGTTCGAGCCTTCGGGACGCGTTCTGAGGGGAATTTCCCTGAATGAAACAAAGCCGTGCGGGCCGAAGGCCCAAAGCGGACAATACTTTGGACTTGTTGGCGTTGTTGCACCACTTGTTGTTAGACCACCATCGTTGTTGTGGGCCCAAGAGGGGTGACCATGGTCGATGGCAGGGGTTGGCCGGGCAGGGGTCGGCCGTCACAGATACTATTAGGAATCAAGTGAGAATGAATGCTATAGTTGTAGATGTATAAGTTGGATTAATGAATTATCTTTCTGCATCACTCTAATTGCTTAAACTGAGACCACGAACTACAAGAATTATCATTGTAATATTAAAAGATTAGCTAAGTTAATCACAATCTACACTGTACATAAACAACAAGTAAAAAAAGAAAAAGTTAGTCCGCATTTTCACAATTTCAGGACGTTACAGTATCAGAGCCAATATGCTTGATTTCTGGTATGACTGATGCATGTAAGAAAATAATTTTTTTAAATGTTATTATTTCATCTAGAAGAATTGAAAAAAATACAATTAATATACTATGTTATTTGAGGTCACATAAATGCATGTGATTTTTTAAAAAATTGTTGTAGATATGCAAAAGATGTTTAAAATTAGAAAACATCATTAATTAGGAAGTTAAGGAACTAGAAATTATGATTTATGTTATGGGTATGCGAAGGCCTGAGACAACGTAATTGACCAACTTAGACATTTTTTTTGGAAAAAGATACAAAGTAGTTAAATACAATAGATAAAATTTATATATATAAAAATAAATGATAACAATTAAAAGTTATGGGTCCTAAATTAGCTTTAAGAGTCCATATAACTCAAGGATGATTAAAATTTGTTTTTAATTGCTACGAGACTCATGTTATAAATACATGTTCATTCTTTTTCTATTTATGTTACAGAAAAATGTACTAGTCATGATGAGGACTCCTTGGTTAATGGGATAGACGCACAACTTGCTAGAGCTATATCATTATTGTCAATGTTTGAATACCACTTTACTAGAGCTATATCAGTATCTATATCTCTCACCAAATGGATCCTAATGACAATGTGGAGAAACTTATCATTATTGTCAATGTTTGGATACCATTTTATTTGGTTGTGCTTTGTTGTGGGATGAGATAGAAGAAACATTTGTTTGGTTATTGGGCACTTGGTTGGAAGCAAAATTTGGATATCATCAAAAAACAATTATTACATATCAAGATGAGGTTATAACTAATGCAGTTAGAAAGGTTATTCTTCATATTGCACATCATTTTCGCATGTGGCACATTGGAAAAAATTCCTAAAGAATTTCAACCATCTTTACCACCAATTCAATGATTTCAAGAATCAATTTTTATAAGAGCATCCATTATACATTAGTTCTAGATGAATTTGAATCAAAATGGGTGATAATTGAGAAGTATGGTTTGTAAGAAAATAGTTGGCTAAAGAAGTTGTATTCCATTCGAGAAAAATGAGTTCCTATTTTTGTGTGACATAACTTTTGCATTGGAATGTCTGCTAATCAAAGAAGTAAGAGTATGAACAAGTA
The DNA here is from genome assembly GCA_033439115.1 of Firmiana major. NCBI lineage: Eukaryota > Viridiplantae > Streptophyta > Magnoliopsida > Malvales > Malvaceae > Firmiana > Firmiana major. Next base: position 10,304,806 of record CM065912.1, read on the forward strand.
TTTCAAAGATTATGTCAACTTAAGCACATCGATGAGTAAGTTTGTTATTCGGTATGAGGAGGCCCTTAATCCAAAATAGAACAAAGAAATGGAGAAAATTTCGAAACAATGAATTCAAAGCTAATTTTGAAGACTTTCTATTTGATAAGGAAAAAAGCTTAAGATGTTTACACAAGAAAGATGTTAAAAAAATTTCAAGATGAGTTGATTCATTCTTGACAATATGTTCTAGAAATGATAGTTGTAAATGAGCAAGGGTACTGTTATAGGGTGCTTGAGTTTGACAAAGAAAGCCAGAAATATGTAAACATGTTTGAATATGTAAACATCTTTTACAAACGTTAGTTGATAGTTTTAATTTAAAAAATAGGTGCACTTGTTGCCTTCCCATTATATTTTAAATTAATGGATAAGAGATGCTAAGAATGGTGTAATGTCTCAAAAGTGAAAATTTGGACTAACATTTTCTTTTCATTCTCTTGTTTTCAACCTCAGTGTAGGATCCGATTAACTTATTTAGGTACTCATTATTAATTTCAATAATGATTTACTTTTAGTCCATGGTCCCAAACAAAAATTAGAGATGTCCAATAGTTGCTCGCACATTATCATTCCCATTCGTTTTCATCCACAAGATAAATGCGTCTACTTCAGTTACTAAGCATTATAATACAAAAAATTATACTTGAATTTCTATACAGCCCACTTAAGCATCTAATGGTAAAAAAGACATACATGATAATGCTTACCATATCTGGAAAGTAAACCATACAAAAGAGAAGCTATATACCTTATTGAGTATAATAGCTAGCTTGGGGAGACATTTTATCCATCAGTTTAGATGGTGTACTCCCCGTGGCTTACTGTAAGAAATTTGAGAGGGGGTGAGCTTCAAAAAAAGCCCTTTAAGAGATAAATGTAGGATCAGGATAGTAAAATGTGATAGCCATGACAGAAAACATGCATTGCTAAAACATATGTATAGTAATTTGAGTCCGGAATCATAGTCATAATACTTTTGAAATCTTAAGTCATATACATGTTCAAAACATAAATTAAAAACATAAATCATAGGTTGAAATCATACTGAAACATAGTCTAAAAGCACAAATAGAGACTAGTCAATTAGCCCTATGGAAATCATGCTCTAGAAACATCGGTCCATAATAGAGGGAAAGGTTTATTGATGGCCATGGTCTTTCTGTAGATTGCATCAAGGTTATACAATGTCTAGAAACATAGTTTAGAAACATAATCATGCATAGGCTAAGCATAAAGCTAGGCTCAGGCCTGTACATGGGCGTCATTCGACATTCATCATTTGGTAAAGCTAACCATGGGAATGTTGCATGTCACATAGAGATGCTCACTTGCATGACTACCACACATGCATCAACTATGGTTACCAATTCTCAAACTTTATTTCAAAAACATGTCGAAAACATAGGTCAATAAAAAATGGAAACATATTTTATACTTCATAAGATAGCCCACTCTTGTCTCATCAAAATAGGTTTCTAAAACATAATACATAATCTTTGGAAACCTTTTATATTAGTATAAGGCTGAGTAATGCTTTAAAAATAGTTTTCAAAGCTTTAAAAGAAATCTATGCATTAGGGATCGTTCCTTTAGTGGTAGGGGATCGATTCCAAACTGTCAGAATGTAAAACCCTTTCAAAACCATGCAGAAGGATCAGTCCCATATCTTAACGGATTGGTTCCTTATGCACCATATGCAATTTTTTAGGTTTTTAACCCTAAAACCATAAAAATGTCATTAGAAACTAAAACATGCAATTCATAAAACCTTTTTTTTTCATGCTAAAACACTTTTATCATGATTTGGAAAGCTAGGCTTTTTAAGTCCTAGATAACTAATTAGTTTAAAAAATCTATCAATTTCATAAAACATGCATTTAAACAAGTTAGTCGGTTACCACTAACTTCCACATACACCTCTTACCTTAAACACACCACTAAATCAGCTAAGACTATAACACCACACACTTCTCTCTTGAACAGGATGCCTCCTTAACTAGCATAGCTGCCAAATAAGTTCCATGCATTGTTAATTCATATCCAAGATTTTATTTAATGCTTGCTAACCACAAAATTCACAAAACAAACCCTAAATTCCTCATGGTCAAACGTTAGGTCAGCTTTTCCTACTTTTACTTAAAAATCTACTTTAGCCAAGTTATAGGTCCTTTAAACACGTCACATATATTAATTTCATAATTTATAAAAATACCTTACCTCTAAACTATTGGTTTGACCATGTCAAGAGACACCTTTATAAGACTCTTTACTACAAGTAAACACCATAAATGATCTTAAAACCACCATAACAATATCATAAATTCATACTTTGAAGGTTATAGACTTTTTCTCTCTAACTTACCTTGTAATGCTTCAACTTCTCTTTAGGATTTCTTCTTCCAAATGACCACTAATGGTTTCCGAGTGAAAATATGTGGTAATAGGAAGATGATTTGGTCTAAATGTCTTGGTTGGGTTTTCTTTCTTTCCTCCCTCTTCCTTATTTTCATTCTTTTTTCTTTCTTTTTCCTTTTCTTTTTTGGTTTTCCAAGGAAGTTGTCAAGAGCAAAAGTGAATAGGGCCAACGAAATTAGAGTATTTTTACACTGAGTGGGAGCAGGTAAGGCTAGAGGATCAATCCCTAGCTTGAAGGGATTAGTCCCTTTGAGAAAATTTCTCTCATAGAAACTCTCAGTAAGTAAGGGATTGATCCTTGAGGGTAGGGAATCGATCCCTTTTTGGCAGAATGCAAATTTCTATAATTTTGGGGGTAGGGGATCGATCTTTTAATGCTAAAGGATCGGTGCTTTCTTGGCATAATATAATTCTGCCCAATTTCCTTCATAGGGGATCGATCAATCCTCTAAGGGAAGGGATCGATCCCTCGTACCAAAATTGTATTTTTTTTGCAGATTTTTCACTTTGAAAGCTTTTATCAAAACACACCAATTTCACTCTAAACCATCACCTAAGGTTTCCAACCTTCCCAACACATCAAAGATACCTGTTTACACTCACATGGATTGAATTTTCATCAACATTCATTCATTTCAACCATTTTCCATTTATTAACTCCTTCTACAACTTGTTTAACCAAAATACATAACCTTAATATCAAAAAACCACATTTTACCTCGTTATTTTCATTTTTAATCATTTCTACACAACCTTGTCTTATTACACTTAATGATTCTATTTAATGTGAAGGTACTTTTCCCTTATGAGATTCTCCAGCTTCCTAATTGCTTCCTCCGTTGAGTGGTGTTGCCAGAGAATCTTGACTAACATTACTGTCTTAGATCAAAATACCTTTTATTTTTGGTCTAAAATTTGGATAGGTTTTTGCACATAGCTCATATCTTTTTGAATGTCCAATGGTTTGTATTTTATGACATGTGAAGGGTTTGGATAGTACTTCTTAAGCATTGAGACATGGAAGACATTGTGAATCCCAAAGAGTTATAGTGGTAGGGCTAGTCGATACGTAACGTCTCTCACTCTCTCCAAAATCTCAAATGAACCTATCTAAAATGAACTTAACTTCTCTTTCTTTCTAAACTGTATAATGCCCTTACTAGGATACACCTAAAAAAACACCACATCCCTAATTTCAAACTCAAGTAGCCTCATGTGTACATTAGCATAACTCTTTTTTGTCGGCTCTGAGCTATTTGTAATTTCTTACATATGATCTTAACTCCCTCAGAAACCTACTCAACAAGTTCGAGAGCCAAAAGCTTTCGCTCACCTACTTCCTCCAAAGCCATCAGGGATTGACACCTTCTTCGATAGAGAGCTTCGTAAGGTACCATCTCGATACTAGCATGAAAGCTACTATTGTACATGAACTCGACTAATGACAAATGATCATTTCATGAACCTTTAAAGTTGATGACACACGCCCTTAACATACCCTCCAAAGTCTAAAGAGTCCGTTCAGACTGACCATTGGTCTAAACGTGATAAGCCTTACTCAATTTCAATTATGATTTAAGACCCGTATTTTATATGTAACCTTACGACTTCGTATGTATGTCCATGTACGTATAAAGTGAGTCGTAAGTGATGTAAAGTCCATAAAATCGATGTACAGCCTTGTAATAGGAGTTGGGAATGTATACACAAGTTTCATTATGTATGAATATGAAGAAATGGACTTTTGTATGTGATGAATGTGAGTGGAATGCAAAATGAGTAGTGCAGCAAATGGAATGAAGTTGCATGAGTTGCATAAATCTTTATACTTTCATGTAGTTTTGTATTGTATACCTTTGGTTATACAATGAATGTACACAAATTTTAATGCGTATAAAGTATGAATGGATGTTATTTTCAAGTCTTGAAGGTGATTGGATGAGAAAATGACTATGGTAGCAAAATTAAGGATGTTTGGTGTGAGTTACTGCAGAAAACTGTAGCAAAATCTGGAAATATGAATGCCAGATCGATCTCATAGGATGAAAGATTGATCTAAAAGAGCAAAAAATACTCTTATTTGAGCAATAGAGCAGGGCAGATCGATCACCAATGGGGCCAGATCGATCTACTAAACATTTTGTAATGAGAAGATCGATTCTTAATGCAAGTAAATCGATCTCCTTAACTCTTTGCCTAAGACAGATCGATCTCAAGCCCTCAACAGATCGATCTTATACCCTAAAAATGTCATGAAAATGAGAGATTTAAGAGGACCAGATCGATCTCTACCCAATGCAGATCGATCTCATCAAGCAATTTCTATAAAATGAGCAGTTAAAATCTATAAATTTTGGGAAACAACATCACTCTTCCATTTCAACCTAAAACCTAACTTTCTCACTCCTAAATCCACCCATTTCCAATAAGATTTGAGGAAAGACTATTAGATATAAAGTTATTCACATCCAAGAGAGGAACAACATACTTTGGAATCAAAGCCTTATTTGTTGGATTGAAGGAACAAGGGACATTTTCATTTGGAGCAAGTTTAGAAACTAGATTGGTAAGCTTCTAATACTTCAGCCCAAGTACATTTATCTATTTATTGATTTTGAAAGTTGATTTGTATGTGCATTGATGGCTAAAACTACATAGGATGTGATGAAACTAGTGTGACCTAGAAAATAAAATAAATCTAGTGTGAGAAAATGTGATTTGGATGAGTTGGTGATTTTGGTAGGTTGCGTGTGAGAGAAGGGTGTGAAAGAATGGTATCAGAGTTGAGTTGGCCTGTTGTGAGTCAGTAATAAAACGTAGAAAAAATTACATCCCCGTATTACTGTGCTTTTGTTTAGATATAACTGTGTATACTGTGATGGATTAAGTCTAATAAGTGATTGTGAATACAGGAAGTTAGGCATTGTGCTTGTTACACGCCGAGGTAGAGGGGCGAGAGCACGTGCTAGAGGCCGTAGAGGTGGACCTGAGAGCCGTGTTGAGCCACAGTCTAACCAGGCTCCTCAGAACCTAGTTGAGAGACTATGGGATATTGAGGCACGCTTCGCTAGGATAGAGCGGAGTATTTAGAGTCTAGTAGAGATAGGCACACAAGTATTGGGTACCGGTAATAGATGAGGTCCCGCAGCATAGCCTACTACTGGACAGGCAGCTGCAGAGACTACTACTGTTACACCCCCAGTACAAGATACGGCTTCTCCCATCGCTCCACAGTCGAGCGACATCAATTTGGGGTATGATTATGAGCTGAGTAGGCTACGCCAATTTCAAGAGTTGAAACCTCCAGTGTTTAGAGGAGTAAAGAACCTAGTTATTACGAAGGATTGGGTGTATGAGATGGAAAAATTGTACATATTTTTCAAATGCACATCAATCGAAAAAGTGGCATTTGCCGTATTTATGCTAAAAGGTGAGGCAGAACACTGGTGGAGAGCCACAAAGTCTATTTTGAGGCCTCGACACTCCGAGATCACCTGGGGGATATTTTTGGAGGCCTTCAGGAGGCAGTACATCCCAACCACCGCATAGAGGAAATCACAGATGGAATTTATGAATTTGGTTAGGGGTACCGTACTGTGGATGAATATGAGTCGAGATTCATGCCTTTAGAGAGATGTGACTCGAATATGATGGGTTGTGAGACTCAAAAAGTTTAGAAGTTCGTTGATAGATTGAGATTGGCCATCCGGACTAAGTTATCTCCTTTTGACATTCATACTTATGAGGAGGCAGTGCACAGGGCACAGTTATGTGAACAGGACTTTGAGAAGAATGCCTCCAAGCTTGGAAAGATTAGTGTCAGGAGAGATAGAGATCAGAAGATATTTGGGATGGATAGAGTGGCCAAGAAAGGAGGTCAGAGATTTTTCGAGAAGAGACCTAAGATTGAGGAAGTGCAGGAGAGAGCTGCCAGACCTCCCGTGTATCCCGCTTTGACTGCATCGAGGGGTATGGTTATTGGAGGACCACGATCGACCACTGATCAGTGTAGAAGATGTGGCAGATACCATGGGACTAGACCATGGCAAATGCCCCATGTTTCATGTTATAGGTTTGGGAAACCCGGACATATTTTGAGGTACTTTTCTGAGATGGTTGAGATTGCCCTACAAAAGGGCAAGGAGCCAGATAGAGCTCCAGTTGAGACAGTTGCCCCGAGGAGGAGGGTCACGGCTGAAGAAAAAGGAAAACATGCAATGGGTATGAGCAAAGGAAGAGTACATGCACTAGATCAGGACACCGCAGATGCTTCGACGGATGTAATTAAAGGTACCATCCTAATCTTTGATTTAGAAGCATTAGTATTTTTTGATCTTTGTGCCAAGCATTCCTTCATATCGTCTTCCTTTGCTCATAAATTGTTGAAGCATGTGAAACCTACATTGTTGGATAAAATATTGATGATTTCCACACCCATGAACGATAGTCAATTAACTGAGCATGTATGTAGGGATTGTAAATTGAAGGTACAGAGAAAGGAAATGACAGCCAATTTAATTTTATTGAATATGAATAATTTTGATGTAATATTGGGAATGGATTGGTTGGTTGCCAATCATGTTGTTATGGACTGTCATGCTAAAACATTGATGTTTCTAGAGATAGAAAATCATGTTATAAGATTTGTGAAATGAAATGAAAGAACATAACCATGATAAATGAAAAGAGTATGATTTTATTTAATCTACTGGAGAGATGAATTTATTTGTTCATGTTGAATATCGATGTGATGACTTCTGACACTAACGGTGGAAAGAACAATGTGAAGGGTTCATTGCATACATGGTTGACATAGATAAGGCACTCTCAAAATTAAGAGACATACCAGTGATTAAAAAATTTTCTTATGTCTTTCCAGACGATTTACCAGGGCTACCACCTGAAAGGAAAATGGAATTTTGCATAGAGTTAGTGCCTGGTACCGAGCCAATATCTAAACCACCGTATAGAATGGCTCCGATTGAGTTGGACGAGCTAAAGAAACAACTGGAAGAGTTGCTAGAGAAAAGGTTTATTAGACCGAGTGTCTCACCTTGGGGAGCATCGATTCTATTTGTAAGGAAGAAGGATAGAAGCCTCCTACTATGTATAGATTATTGGTTGTTGAATAAGGCCCCCATTAAGAACAAGTACTCCCTTCCACGCATAGATGATTTGTTGGATCAGCTTCGGGGAGCATAGGTCTTCTCTAAGATAGATCTGGGGTCAAGGTATCATCATTTGAGGATACGAAATGGAGATGTACCCAAGACACCATTTCGTACCCGTTATGGCCACTAAGAGTTTTTGGTTATGCCATTCGGATTGACAAATGCCCTCATAACATTTATGGCACTGATGAATGATGTATTCAAGCCATACCTGGACAAGTTTGTGATTGTGTTTATTGATGATATATTGGTCTATTCTAAGTCCAGGGAAGATCATGAGGAGCACTTAAGAGTAGTTCTGCAGACCTTTTGAGAGAAAGAGTTATATGCCAAACTCAGAAAGTGTAACTTTTGGTTAGAACAGATCTCTTTTCTGGGTCGTATTGTGTCGAAAGATGGGGTATCAGTGGATCCATTCAAGATAGAGGCAGTTGTACAATGGGAACAGCCCAAGAAAGTTACTGAGATCAGAAGTTTTATGGGATTGAAAGGTTATTATCGGAGATTTGTAGAGGGTTTCTCCAGACTAGCTGCTCCATTGACACGCCACACACGGAAAGACGTTAAGTTTTGTATGGGATGAGGCATGTGAGAGTAGTTTCGAGGAGCTTAAGCGTCGATTGACCACTGCTTCGATTCTCACCATTTTCACTAGGTCAGGAGGTTTCTCAATGTATACGGATGCATCACACCAGGGACTAGGCTGGGTACTTATGTAGGATGGGAAGGTAGTTGCCTATGGATCTAGACAGTTGAAAGATCACGAGAGGAACTACCCGACACATGATTTAGAGTTGGCAGCCAATATGTTTGCTTTGAAAATATAGCACCACTATCTCTATGGAGAGAAATTTTAGGTTTTTACAGATCATAAGAGCCTTAAGTACCTGTTCTCACAGAAAGAGTTAAATATGAGACAAAGGAGATGGCTCAAACTCCTGAAAGATTATGATTGTGAGATCATGTACCACTCGGGTAAGGCAAATGTAGTTGCCGATGCTTTGAGCAGGAAGAACTTAGGGCTAGTGTCTTATATAATGGTACAGAAACATGAGTTGTTGAAACAATTTGCAAACCTCAGTTTGGATGTAACCCCACCTAGATCAAAGAGATTGGATATCATGGCTAGTATGAGATTCGAGCCAGAGTTGATTGGCTGTATTCGACAGGCTCAACAGAGCGATCGACAGTGTATCGATTGGTTGAGATAAATACAGACAGGTGTGGGTGTTGATTTTAGGCTGAGTATAGATGGCTTATTGAGGTTCAGAGACAGAGTATGTGTTCCCGAGGATCTTGAGATCAAAAGACTGATTTTATCAAAGGCTCACTTATCAAAGTACATGATACATCCAGGGAGTACCAAGATGTATCAAAACCTTCTGAAGGTTTATTGGTGGTCTGGAATGAAAAGAGACATTGTAGAATATGTCGCTAAGTGTCTCGTTTGTCGGTAGGTGAAGGCAGAGCATTAGAAGGTTGCAGGGTTATTGCAGCCTCTACCGATACTGACATGGAAGTGGGAGCATGTCACCATGGATTTTGTGATGGGATTACCAAGGACCCGCAGAGGTCATGATGCCATATGGGTTATTATGGATCGGTTGACTAAGTCAGCCCATTTCTTAGCTATGAGAGTTACCGATACTTTGAGCAAGTTGGCGAACCTGTATGCTCGAGAGATAGTACGACTACATGGTGTTCGAGTGAGCGTTGTTTCTGATTGGGATGCCCGCTTCATTTCCCATTTTTAGGGACATTTTTCGGAAGCGATGGGGACCCACTTGAGTTTTAGCACCACTTTTCATCCTTAACAGATGGGCAGTCAGAGAAGACTATACAGACCTTGGAGGATATGTTGGAGCATGTTTGTTGGATTTAGAGGCTCTTGGGATGATCACCTACAGTTAGTCGAGTTTGCTTATAATAACAGCTATCATGCGAGTATCGGGATGGCACCTTATGAGGTAATGTATGGATGCAGATGTCGATCCCCCATTGGATGGGAAGAGGTTGGTGACAGATAGATTTTCGCTATTGACTTAGTGTAGCAGGTATCTGAGGACGTCTAATTGATATGTGAGAGATTACGAACAACTCAGAGTCGATAAAAGAGTTATGTTGACAAGAGACGGAGACCACTAGAGTTTGATGTGGGTGAGTTGGTATTTCTGAGAGTTTCACCTTCGAAGGGTGTTATGAGATTTGGTAAGAAGGGCAAGCTGAGCCCTAGATATATCGGACCCTTCGAGATTTTGGAGAGAGTGGGAGATAAGGCGTATAGGTTGGCATTGCCACCAGACTTGGTAAATGTTCATAACGTCTTCCACGTCTCTATGCTTCGGAAGTATCACCCGGACCCGATACATGTGATAAGATATGAGTCGTTGAAGCTCAATGAGAGTATGACGTATGTTGAGAAGCCAGTTTGGATACTGGACAAAAAAGAGAAGGTGTTAAGGACAAAGACAATCCCCTTAGTGAAAGTGCTTCGACAATATCATACTCTGGAGGAAGCCACATGGAAATTGGAAAGCATAATGCAAGAGAAGTACCCAAAGTTGTTTTGAGATGAATTGGTTCTAATTTGGAGGACTAAATTCTTTGAAGGAGCGGAGGAATGTAAGACTCGTATTTTATATGTAACCTTACGACTTCGTACGTATGTCCATGTACATGTAAAGTGAGTCATAAGTGTTGTAAAGTCCATAAAATTGATGTACACCCTTGTAATAAAAGTTGGAAATGTATACACAAGTTTCATTATATATGAATATGAAGAAATAGACTTTTATGTGTGATAAAAGTGAGTGGAATGCAAAATGAGTAGTGCAGCAAATAGAATGAAGTTTCATGAGTTGCATAAATCTTTATACTTCTATGTAGTTTTGTATTGTATACCTTTGGTTATATAATGAATGTACACAAGTTTTAATGTGTATAAAGTATGAATGGACGTCATTTTCAAGTCTTGAAGGTGGTTGGATGAGAAAATGATTATGGCAGCAAAATTAAGGATGTTTAGTGTGAGTTACTGCAGAAAACTGCAGCAAAATCTGAAAAATATGAATGCCAGATCGATATCATAGGATGAGAGATCGATCTAGAAGAGTAAAAAATGCTCTTATTCGAGTAATGGAGTAGGGCAGATCGATCTCCAATGGGGCCAGATCGATCTACTAAACATTCTGTGCCACGACCCTCAACTTACCAAAAATCGTCACAAATTTTTCGCTTTTCATACATTTTTTATTTTTCGTCCGTACCTTACCTCGATCATGATCAGCTACGCTCTCAACAGTTGGGCTGTGTATAAATGTCTACCTCATCCAACCCTAACAATTAAATTTGCATTTTAATTTAGAAGTAAACACTTGTATAAATAAATCAGAGTTGCTGTTTACATGTGTTTACATTGCTTTACATCCCAATGATTACATATAAAATGCTACTGTGCTATGGAAAGTTTAGATACAAAATTTCATCAGTGTGTATACCTTACGTGATGGGATGCAACGGATATAAAAAGGGAAACCTCCAGTCGCCCTCAGTCTATACTCAATGCTCTGTAGAGAGGGGAAAATAAGGGGGTGAGGAAACAACACGCTCAGTAAGGCTATCATGCAAATAGGTAGATACTGCACTATCTACGAGATCATGATGCCATGCACAAAACCATACAATTTCTTATTCACACCTCAAAAGCATTAGTTCATGCTTGTGTTAATGGCATGTAAAGCAAATCATGCTATTTAGTTCAGTGCACAAATCAAATTCAAGCATGGAAAACCATCATGCATATTTCATAAATAAAACATGGAAAATCATCATGCATCAGTGCTCTTTAAAGCCATTATCAAACTTTCTCATCTCATAAAATCAACACTTGTCAGGACTCAGCCCCTCCCTCGGACTATCCTGACCCACAAAACATTTTAAACACGGATTTATTCATAAAACAATAGACATGTGAGATAGGTAATATAACAGGAAAATCTCCTCTAGGACTATGGCCATATCCTGTGATCCCAGGCTACACTGATCAGGTGTACGGGGTATCACGACTATCTGCTTCCAAATGGGAGGTGGGTCACGTCTAGCCCATCGGTCCATAGCAGATCTAAACATCGTTCGAAGATGGCATATCACAATCTCAACACGGTATAATGTATTCCATGCTGATAATTCTATTTTTAATAGAATTATTTGTGCTTAATTTCTTGATTGATTATTTAAATCCCCAATTTATTTTATTAATTATCCCTTTTATTTAATTAAAATTATTTAATGTGCAGATAAATTAAATTCGGATGAAACTCAATCGTTTTAGTCAAAAATGGGCTGAAAATGGGCTAAATGAGATTGGACCACTTCCAATTTGCAGATCGAGTCACTAGTCATATGGACATGCGTGATGCCAGGTGTTCGTATTTTATTCGTTCCGAAATGATAAGATCGACAGACACCGTGCCAACCTTCTGGAAGACACACGTCAGGCCACATCGCACAACCAATTGGATAAAAAGACGAGTTACGTAGAAATATATACTCTGCAGCAAATAAAATAAAGACAAGTGGCCAAACAATGCCAACTCATCTAGGATGAAAAAATTACCATTGTACCCCTAAGTGTGTATATAGATAGAAAATGATGGCAATTGAAAAGGGGATGTAATCTAGGGTAGAATAGTTTTTTTTTAGGTAACTTTAAAGTTAGAATTTTTCCTTTTTTCCTGGATAGCTTTTAGCCTCCATTTTTCTCCATAGCTCTTGTTTTATTCAACTTAGTTTATTATGAAAAAAAAATTCTTGTTTTCAGTTCATCAGTATTGTTGTTTAGAAAATTTTCTTTATCATTTTAGTTTTACTTCACCCATTACTATGTTGTTTTTGTTCTACGTTTCATTCACCCCATTTTCGTTTGAAGCATTTGTAATGCTTTATTCATCAATACCATTAATATGATCTGATTCAGTATTGCCAGTCTAATACTATGTATTGTCTTGTAATACTGAAATGGTGGAACAATACTGGCTTGATTGAGAAATGAAGGAAACCGTGGCTACTGGAAATTACTATGTTGATGTTTTATAATTTTCTTCGCGTATGGCTTAGTTTTAAGTATTAGTTTTCAAAATTTCTATTCTTCTTATCTTACTTGAATATGTTCTGTCTAATGCCGAGTGAGTGCGTTTTTTTTTTTGTGGTCTGCTGATCGAAAATGAAGAAACAGATTATTAGATAAAAATCATGTTTTATTCTCTTCTGTTCTTTAGCATCGTCTACTGTTCATCTTCTTATTTTCATTTCATCGATTTGGATCTTCTGTACTCTCGGACAGGAAATGAAAGTTGAGCAGAGGCACAGTGACACGAGAGCTGATTGTTAGCAGAACTCTTGGCAGGAGCAGACGTGCGCTGCAGAAAAATCGAAAATGAAGCAGATGTACAGAGTAGTGAACAGCAAAAGGATGTGAGGTGTTGCAGTGTTGGTTGGTGATGAATCTGCCTCTTAGTGCAGTGTGGTAGCAGTATCGGATTGAGAGGGCTGATTTGCTAGGATCTGCAGTAACAATAGCGAGCAATCTCAGCTCTGTTCTACCCTGTTTTAGCTTGTCTTTACTGTTCATCTTTAATTCTTATTGTAGCTGCTGGTTTTAATGTTTTATCATTTCATTCCTTGTCTTAAACTCACTGTTTAATGATTTCTTCATGTATGAGTCCTTTATTTGATTGTCGACGTTGCTGACGAATGCAATATTATTGCCATTCCAGTTTCGACGATCTCAGATATTGATAGCAAGAAATCGAGGAGCTGTGGAGGACATTGTGTTAAGCTGGATCGTGAAGCATTTGATAGAAATTGCTGCTGTGTTCGTGGCTTATGCAGGAAGAATGCGTGAGCTGTAGGGATAAAGGTGAGTGCATGAACGGTAGCTGACTCGGAAACAGGCAGTGTACAGAGGACATTATTTGCTGCAGCACCTGCTGAGGACAGATCGTGGAGATGGCTTGTTGTAACCAGTAGTGTACAGTGCCTGGTGCAAACCGTGCATGGACTGCTGTTGCATGATGGTAGCAGTCCAAATGCTGTATTGTAGTAAAAGGAGAGGTCATGGGTAGCACCTGGAGCCTGGAGCAGCAGCAAGGCAGGAGCATGAGCCAGCAGCTGGAGCTGTATGGGGAGCTGTTATTGTTGGAATTGGAAGCAAATGCAGGAGCATGGTGTGATGATGGACAGTACAGGGAGCAGGAGCAGAAGTTGTGACCTGAAGTAGGAGCAGTTAGTGCTGCAGTGGCATGGGCAGAAATCTGGAGCAGAACAAGCGGTTGGAGACGTGCTGTGCTGGTTGCAGGGAAGGAAGCTGTACATGGAACCAAGAGCAGAGTCGGTGGAAGTTGCAGCAACCAAACCTGGACAAAGCATGAAGGTAGCACCTGGACAGGACCGAGAATAAGCTGGAGTACCTGGAGACAGAACCAATATGGAGCATGAACAGTGACAATATCGGGACCACTCGGGTAGCAAGATTGGTTAAGGCCTTGTTTGGCTTTTGCATTTTAGCTACAAAATTCATTTTCAAGCATTTTTAGAGTAGCTTAATTTCAATTTAATTTGTTAGCTTAAGAAGTTAGAATTTTAAATTTATTTGCATGATTAGTTATAGTTTAACGGCTTGATTAGTTCAGAATTCAGATTTAATCATGTCATTAGTTAATTTTTATTTTAGTAATAGGTGTTACAATTAGAATTAAATTAGAGTAAAATCATTTTATGCATTTTTTTTAGTTAAGTTTTATTTTTTTTAGGATAGCTTAATTTGCATTTTTATTAATTAGTTTAATTACATGCATATTTTATTTTAGGTTTGTTCAATTTTAGTTTAATTAATTTTGTTTCTTTTTTTTTTTTGCATTTTAGTTTAATTGCGTTAATTAATTTTAACTATTTTAATTATCTTTTGTAGGTATTTTCTTTAATTGCTTGGAGCACTGTAAGTAATTTTAGCTCAGTTTTATTTTATTTTCTTTATTTTATAATTGTTATTGTTTTCAATACTTTTAATTTTAGGCTTAGAAGATCACCCACTTAAACTTCATAATTTGTTAGGATATACTTAGGGTAAGATTAACCGGTAGTTAATTAGGCTAATTAACTTCTCTGTGGAACGATAATTAGGGACTCAAATCCCATTATTACTTGTAAGACCCGTGCACTTGCGAAAATACGTTTAGTTCGTACCACATGCTTCCTACACGGTACAACGTACTCCGTGGATCCATATCAACACATCATATCACGCCACACCTCAAAATGCACATGCGAGCCTATTTAATCGGTGCGACACCCAATCTACCCGAAGCTCCTAGCACGACTATTAATCATGTCATAAAATCACGTGCGAGTAATCTCAAGCACGACAACAGGTATGGTGGACATCTAATGTGAGCTATGCTCTAGTACCATGCCAAAACCAGTATAAAGTCTGTGCGAGCTAAGCTCCAGCACAGTATCATAGAAATCTATATGAAAAACTAGTGCGAGCTAAGCTGCAACACTCATGCTTATAAAACACATTAAATCTCATGCGAGTCATGCTCTAGCACACTTTTATTCTCACGACGTCCATGTAGGTGGCTCAATTCTTTGCAAAGCATGGTTACAAACCAAATCAAGTCATTTCTTTTTCAAATCACTTCAAATATTAGCCAACCTACTTATCACTTGCTAAAAAGTAATAAAATAGGATTTTAAAAGCATCATGCTTTTGTTTCATGCACATTTCTCAAAATCCAACTCTTTGCCCTTCAATCACCCATTTCATTTCCTATTACCTCATGCATTCTATAAAACATATTTGCACCCAAAATGCACATAAATATCTCTAAGAGTCCATGTGAGACCCCATGCATGTATAGTTTGTGATATGTGTAAAAGGATCAAATGAATGTGAAGCATAAGTAGTGTAAAGTCCATAAATATAATGTACACACTTTGTAGTATGAGTTTGTAATGTACATACAAGTTTCATTGTGTATGAATATGGAGAAATGGACTTTTCTAAGTGATGAATGTAATTTGAACTCAAAATAGTAGTGTAGTAAAATTGAATGAAGTTGTTCTTCCATTTAGCTTGGTATGGTATACCTTTGGCTATACCATTAATACACACAAGTTCTAATGTGTATAAAGAACAAATGATGCCATTATCATGTCTTAAAGGTGGTTGAATGTGAAAATGACCATGGCAACAAATTTAGGATGTTTGGGTGTGAGTTGCTGCAAAAAAACTGAAGCAAATCTGGAAAATATGAAGGTCAGATCGATCTCATAGGATGAGAGATCGATCTGGAAGAGAAAAAGATGCTCTTATTTGAGCTATGGAACAAGACAGATCGATCTCCAATGGAGACAGATCGATCTGCTAAAGATTCTGTAAAATGAGGATCGATTCTGAAGGCAAACCAATCGATTTCCCTAGCTCTCGGGTTAGAGCAGATCGATCTCCCCTGGATGTAGATCGATCTCCTTAAGCTACTGCCTGAGACAGATCGATCTCAAGCTTTCGACAGATCGATCTCATGCATTCAAATTAGCATGAAAATGAGGGCTTTAAAAGGACCATATCGATTTCATGCTTCGATAGATTAATCTCATCAAGTGGTTTCTATAAAAAAGAGTAGTGAAATCTGCATTTTTTCGAGATAGAACCTTTCCTTTCCATTTTCCACCCAAAAACCTAGATTTTATCTCTCTAAAATCAGTCATTTCCAGTAAGAATTGAAGGGGAGCTATTAGATACAAAGTTGTTCATCTTAAGGAAGAGAATAACATAGTTGAGAATCAAAGCCCCATTGTTGGTATTGAAGGAGCAAGGAACATTTCCCTTTGGAGCAAGAAGAGAAACCAGATTTCGTAAGTTTCTAATACTCTAGCCTAAGTACATTGTCTATTTAATTGATTTTGGAGTTGATTGGCATGTATATGGATGATAGAAATCATCTAGAAAGCAATGGATCAAATATAACCTACAAAATGGAATGAGCCTAGTGTGAGAAAGTGAGATTTGGGTATGTTGATGATTTATGGATTATGTTAAGTTGTTATTGGTGTAGTGTGGATAATTTGAGATAGTTAAATGGAGTTGCACTGTGAGTTTGGGGAAAATTATGGAAAATGAGTATGAAAATGGTTGATAAATGCCATAATGAAGAAATCAATGGAATATGAACACTATGAGCTTAATATCAATTTGATATCGATTTGGAATGAGTTAATAGGCCTAAAAGGATCCAAAGACTCACCTCATCAGTAGTGTAATGAAACGAGGCCTCATAAGCGTTAATAGAGACTATAGGTCGAATTGACTATAGTAAATGTAGAAGTTGGATTATAATGGGCTAAAATGTTGTGAAATATGTTTATGTGCAGTTTTAGAGAGTTCGTTGGAGACGAATAGAATCGCACGAGTAAGCAGCTTTAAGGAAGTGGAATCACGCGTCACGATTCCAAGTAAGGGAATTTCGTAAGTATATAGAGGTAGCTGCTCGTATTTTGTGGGTACATAGGGTGTTGTAAAAATGCATGCGTATTTAGAAATGTGTTTGACGATGTATGGAGCAACTATGAGTATTTGTATGAGATTTGGTGGTTTGAAATGGTGTTATAAAGAAATGGGATAGTAAAGCTAATAACTGCATAAATCACGTGTTTTGACTGTTTTCACAAAACACAATACTTTGTTTTAGACAAATAAAAAGATAGGCTGACTAGTGATTTATTGATGTAGCGGATTAGCACAAGTGCTAAGGTGCTAATTATGTTTTGAGATTTGTTTTGAATGTATATGAGCTGCATATCGAGTTATGTGAATTAAATTGTGCTGTAGCCTAGCTCATACTGGGTTTTGATGCTTTTACTTATATGAAACATGCTGGAGCTTCGCTCGCTCCTTGGTTTGAAGCTATGTTGATTTTTTTTAAACCGTACTAGAGCTTCTGCTCATACGTGGATTTTGAGGGGTTTCATATGCATATAACATTACTGGAGCTATGCTCGTACGTGGTTTTATCATGTTTTATGCATAAATATTGTACTAGAGCGCTGCTCGTATGAAGTGATTTAATGATAACACATGAATCGTGCTAGAGCTCAGCTCGTATGGGTTTTCACACTGTGGTATGTATGATGCCGTGGTGAGGGTAATACGGATTGGTGTTCAAGGAACCCAACAAGCCTAACAGACCTCTTAAGTGGGGTGAGGGTGAGGGGCTAGGACCTGGAACTAATCCATTCAGGGAACCCAACAGGCCTAACAGACCTCTTGAGTGGGGTGAGGGTGAGGGGCTAGGACCTGAATCATGGAACCCAACAGGGGCGAACTAGGCCATGAGGAGCTAGGACCTGGTATTAAGAGTACTCCCACGTGCACTTGAGACTAGAGGTTTCACTCGGTATGGGATAGATAAGACCTACCGCTGGCACCCCAATCCATATTATGGGTCTGCAGAGTATGATGTACCGTGTATATCACATGGAGTATGATGTACCGCGTGGTTGAAATATAGATGAGAAAGTCTGGTGGAGAACTAACCCACCTTTGCTCCTGCATGATACCCCGCACATCGGGATCCGTGTGGTCTAGGATGATTTATGACATAGTTGGCTAACATAGTCAGTCGAGATATAGTGACCTGTCTCCTTGCTTATTACATAATACCACATGGTTTTGATACTTGAGTGTGATTTTGACTGTCCAGGGTAGACCCGAGGGAGGGGTCGAGCCTTATGGGATCTGATTTGTGAAATGGTAATGACGTTTGTGAATGAGAAAATGATTTGTGATAGGATTGTATGTATTTGAGAAAGAGATGTGATTTCAAAAAGGATGTTTCTTAAATGAATTGCCCTTTTTCTGAGATTTGACGATTGATGGGCATGGGATGATTTGTATATACGATTTTACCATGTTTTATATGCTAATTTCCATGATTTAAATTCTTGGTATATGTATACTCATATGGCATAGTTTTAATTCCTCATGATTCTATTATAAACGATTTATGCATAATATTATCAGCATGTAGATAGAGTAGTTATCTATCATGCTTGCATTATTGCCTTACTGAGCGTGTGGTTGCTCACCCCTCTCTACTTTCCCCCTCTACAGAGCGTACATAGTGGCCCAGTGAGGACTGAGGCATTTTGTTGAGACATCCGCTGCATCTCCATCACCCAGAGGTATATACACAGAGATTCTTTTTGTATCTAAACAATTGTAAAAGCACAGTGATCATTTGAATTTGTAATATGGGGGATGTAAATATCATAACACTTAGTATGTATGAACATACCACTTAATGTTTGGATATATAACAATACTTTTGATTTATTTGGAAAGTGAATGGTAAAGAATGATTATTACTGCCTCACAGCCCAACTGTGTAGTGGTGAGTTCGTTCACGACCAGGTAAGGAAAGGAAAATGCGAAAAATTAGTAGTGATTTTTAAATGAATTGAATAATTAGTATTGTGACAGAGATTGGTATCAGAGCTGTGTTGGCTTGATGTGAGTCAGTAATAAAACATAGGAAAAGTACATCCCCATATTACTGTGCTTTTGTTTAGATATAACTTTGTATACCGTGATGGATTGAGCTTAATAAATGATTATTAATATATGAAGATAAGCGATATGCCTGTTACACGCCAAACTAGAGGGGTGAGAGCATGTGCTAGAGGCCGTAGAGATAGGCCTGAGAGCCGTACGGAGCCACAGACTGATAAGGTCCACAGGACCCTGCTGAGAGATCAGTGGATATAGAGGCTCCTTTCGCCATGATGGATCGGAGTATAAAGAGCCTAGTTGAGATAGTCACTCAGGCGTTGGGTGCTAGTGATAGATGAAGTCTCGCAGCATAGCCTACTACTGGACAAGCAGCTGCAGAGGCGGAGAGACCTCAGACTACTGAGACAGTGACTCCCTCAGTGCAGGATACAACTTGTCCTATCGCTCCACAGCAGAGCGGTAGTGATTTGGGTTACGACAGCTTATTGAGAAGATTGCGAGAGTTTCAAGGGTTGAAACCTCCAGTGTTTAGAGGGGTGAAAGACCCGGTTATCACAGATGACTAGGTGTATGAGATGGAGAAACTATAGATTCTTCTGATGCATATCAGCTTAAAAGGTAGCCTTTGCCGTGTTTATGCTGAAAGGCGAGGCAACGCACTGGTGGAGATCCACCCAGGCTATTTTGATGGCCCAACACTCCGAGATTACATGAGAGATATTTCTAGAGACCTTCAGGAGACAGTATATTCTAGCTACCGCACAAAGGAAATTACGGATGGAATTCATGAATTTGGTTTAGGGGAACCGAACTGTGGACGAGTATGAGTCCAAGTTTATGTCTTTGGGGAGGTATGACCCAGACACAATAGGTAGTGAGACTCAAATGATCCAGAAGTTCGTTAATGGACTGAGATTAGCCATCCGGACTAAGTTAGCCCCATTTGATATTTAGACTTATGAGGAGGCCGTGCACAAGGCTCAGTTATGCGAGCAAGATTTTGAGTGGAATGCCTCCGAGGTTAGAAAGTTTAGTATCCGAAGAGACAGAGATCGGAAGAGATCCGGGATGGATAGAGTGGCCAAGAGGGGTGGCTAGAGGTTTTTTGAGAAGAGACCTAAGATCGAGGAGGTGCAGGAGAGAACTACTAGACCTCCCATGTACCCTGTTTTAACTGCACCGAGGGGTATGGTTATTAGAGGACCACGACCTAATACTGATCAGTGTAGGAGATGTGGTAGATACCCTGGGACTAGACCATGTCAGGTGCCCCCTGTTTCATGTTTTAGGTATGGAAAGCCCAGACATATTTCGAGGTACTGTACTAAGATGATTGAGAATGCCTCGTAGAAGGTCAAGGAGCTAGAGAGAGCTCCAGTTGAGACAGCTGCCTCGAGGAGGAGGGCCACAACTGAGGTAAAATGGAAGCAAGCAATGGGTGTGAGTAGAGGAAGAGTGCACGCACTGGACCAGGACACTGTGACGCATCGACGGATGTGATTAAAGGTACCATCCGAATCTTTGATTTAGAAGCTTTGGTATTATTTGATCCTGGTGCCACGCATTCTTTCATATCGCCTTCCTTTACACATAAATTTTTGAAGCATGTGAAACCTACATTGTTGGATAAAATGCTGATGATTTCCACACCCATGAATGATAGTCAATTGACTGAGCATGTATGTAGAGATTGTAAGTTAAAGATAGAGGGAAAGGAAATGACAACCAATTTAATTTTGTTGAATATGAATGATTTTGATGTAATATTAGGAATGCATTGGTTGGCTACCAATTATGTTGTTATGGACCGTCATGCTAAGACTTTGATGTTTCCAGAGATAGAAAATCATGTTGTAAGATTTGTGAAAAGAATTGAAAGAACATAATTATGATAAATGAAAAGAGTATGATTTTATTTAATTAATCTACTTGAGAGATGGATTTATATGCTTATGTTGAATGTTGATGTAATGACTTGTGATACTAACGGTGCAAAGGATGATGTGAAGGGTTCATTACCTATGTGGTCGATATAGATAAGGCACATCTGGAATTGAGGGACATCTCCATGATTGCGGATTATCCTGATGTCTTTCCGGACGAATTACCAGGACTACCACCTGAAAGAGAAATGGAATTTTGCATAGAGTTAGTGCCTCGTACAGAGCCATATCGAAACCACCATATAGAATGGAACTGATTGAGTTGGAAGAGCTAAAGAAACAACTGCAAGAGTTGCTAGAGAAGGGGTTTATTAGGTCGAGTGTCTCACCTTAGGGAGCACCGGTTCTGTTTGTAAAGAAGAAAGATGGAAGCCTCCGACTGTGTATAGATTATCGATTGTTGAATAAGGCCACCATTAAGAACAAGTACCCCTTCCAAGAATAGATGATTTGTTGGATCAGCTCCAAGGAGCTCAAGTGTTTTCAAAGATAGATCTGCTGTCAGGGTACCATCAGTTGAGGATCAGGAGTGGAGATGTACCCATGACAGCATTTCGTACTCGATATGGACACTACGAGTTTCTGGTGATGCCATTCGGATTGACGAATGCCCTCGTGGCATTGATGGCGCTGATGAATGATATATTCATGCCATACTTGGACAAGTTTGTGATTGTGTTCATAGATGACATTTTGGTTTATTCCAAGTCCAGGGAAGATCGTGAGGAGCACTTGAGGATAGTTCTGCAGACCTTCCGAGAGAAAGAGTTATTTTCCAAACTCAGCAGTTGTAACTTTTGGTTAGAGCAGATCTCATTTCTGGGCCATGTTGTGTCGAAGGATGGGGTATCAATGGATCCATCCAAGATAAAGGCAGTTGTACAGTGGGAACAGCCCAAAACAGTTACTGAGATCAGAAGTTTTCTGAGATTGGTAAGGTATTATCGAAGATTTGTCGAGGGTTTCTCCAGACTAGCTGCTCCATTGACACGCCTCACACGGAAAGAGGTTAAGTTTGTATGGGATAAGGCATGTGAGTGGAGTTTTGAGGAGCTTAAGCGTCGATTGACCACTGCTCCAGTTCTCACCATTTCGACCAGCTCAGGAGATTTCTCGGTGTATACAGATGCGTCACACCAGGGACTGGGCTGTGTCCTTATGCAGGATGGGAAGGTAGTTGCCTATGGATCTAGACAGTTGAAAGATCACGAGAGAAACTACCCGACACATGATTTAGAGTTGGCGACCGTGGTGTTTACTTTGCAAAATATGGCGCCACGATCTCTATGGTGAGAAATTTCAGGTGTTCATAGATCATAAGAGCCTTAAGTACCTGTTCTCACAGAAAGAATTAAACATGAGACAGAGGAGATAACTCGAGCTCTTAAAGGATTATGATTGTGAAATCATGTACCACCCAGGTAAGGCAAATGTAGTTGTCGAGCTTTGACCAGGAAGAACCTTGCGTTGGTGTCTTATATGATGGTACGTGAGCATGAATTGTTGGAACACTTTGTGAACCTCAGTTTGGATGTAACCCCACTTGGATCGGAGAGATTGGATATCATGGCTAGTATGAGATTAGAGCCAAAGTTGATTGGCCGTATTCGACAGGCTCAGCATAGCGATCGACGGTGCATCGATTGGCTGAGGCAGATATAGACAGGTTTGGGTATTGATTTTGAGCTCAGTGTTGATGGATTATTGAGGTTCAGGGGCAGAGTATGTGTTCTTAAGGATCCTGAGATCAGGAGGCTAATTTTATCAGAGGCTCACTCATTAAAGTACATGATACATCCGGGGAGTACCAAGATGTATCAAAACCTTCGAAAGGTTTATTGGTAGTCTGGAATGAAAAGAGATATTACTGAATATGTCGCTAAGTGCCTCATTTATCAGCAGGTGAAGGTAGAGTATCAGAAGCCTGCAGGATTATTGCAGCCTCTATCGATACCGACTTGGAAGTGGGAGCACGTCACCATGGATTTTGTGATGGGGTTGCCAAGGACTCGCAGAGGTCATGATGCCATATGGGATATTGTGGATCGGTTAACTAAGTTAGCCCATTTCTTAGTTATGAGAGCTACCGATACTCTGAGTCAGTTGGTGAACCTGTATGTTCGAGAGATAGTATGGCTACATGGTGTACCAGTGAGCGTTATTTTCGATAGGGATGCCCACTTCACTTCCCATTTCTGAGAACATTTTCAGGAAGCGATGGGGACCCACTTGAGCTTTAGCACCGCTTTTTATCCTCAGACAGATAGGTAGTCAGAGAGGACTATACAGACCCTGGAGGATATGTTGAGAGCGTGTGTGCTGTATTTTGGAGGCTCTTGGGACGATCACCTACAGTTATCCAAGTTCATCTATAATAACAGCTATCATGAGAGTGTCGGGATTGCACCCTATGAGGCACTGTATGGACGCAGATGTCGATCCCCTATTAGATAGGAAGAGATTGGTGACAGATAGATTTTTGCTTTAGACTTAGTGCAGCAGGCATCCGAGGACGTCCAACTGTTATGTGAGAGATTATGGAAAGCTCAGAGCCGGTAAAAAAATCATGTTGATAAGAGACGAAGACCACTAGATTTTGATGTGGGTGAGTCGATATTTGTAAGAGTTTCACCTTCGAAGGGTGTAATGAGGTTTGGTAAGAAGGGCAAGCTGAGCCCTAGATATATCAGACCCTTCGAGATTTTGGAGAGAGTAGGAGATAAGGCGTATAGGTTGGCGTTACCACCAGACCTGGCAACTGTTCACAATGTCTTCCACGTCTCTATGCTTCAGAAGTATCACCCGGACTCGGCACATGTGATAAGATATATGCCATTGGAGCTCAATGAGAGTATGACATATGTTGAGAAGTCGGTTCGGACAGTGGACAGAAAAGAGAAAGTGTTACGGAATAAGACAATTCCCTTGGTGAAAGTTTTTTGGCAATATCACACGGTGGAAGAGGCCACATGGGAATTGAAGAATTTAATACAAAAAAAGTACCTGGAATTGTTTTGAGATAACTTGGTTCTAATTTGGAGGACCAAATTCCTTGAAAGATGGGAGAATGTGAGACCCCATGCATGTATAGTTTGTGATATGTGTAAAAGGATCAAATGAATGTAAAGCATAAGTGGTGTAAAGTCCATAAATTAATATACACACTTGTAATATGAGTTTGTAATTTACATACAAGTTTCATTGTGTATGAATATGGAGAAATGGACTTTTCTAAGTGATGAATGTAATTGGAACTCAAAATGAGTAGTGTAGTAAAATGGAATGAAGTTGTACTTCCATTTAGCTTGGTAAGGTATACTTTTGGCTATAACATGAATACACACAAGTTCTATTGTGTATAAAGAACGAATGGATGCCATTTTCATGTTTTAAAGGTGGTTGGATGAGAAAATGACCATGGCAACAAATTTAGGATGTTTGGGTGTGAGTTGCTACAGAAAAACTGCAGAAAATCTGGAAAATATGAAGGTCAGATCGATCTCATAAGATGAGAGATCGATCTGGAAGAGCAAAAAATGCTCTTATTTGAGCTATGGAATAAGATAGATCGATCTCCAATGGAGACAGATCGATCTGCTAAACATTTTGTAAAATGAGGATCGATTCTGAAGGCGAACAGATCGATTTCTTTAGCTCTCAGGTTGGAGCAGATCGATCTCCCCTGGATGTAGATCTGATACGAACTAAACGTATTTCCGCAAGTGCACGGGTCGTATAAGTAATAATAGGATTTGAGTCCCGGATTATCATCCCACAGAGAAGTTGATTAGCCTTATTAACTACCCGTTAATCTTGCCCTAAGTATATCCTAGCAAATTATGAAGTTTAGGTGGGTGATCTTCTAAGTCTGAAATTAAAAGTGTTGAAAACAATAACAATTATAAAATAAAGAAAATAAAATAAAACAGAGCTACAATTACTTACAGTGCTCTAAGCAATTAAAGAAAATACCTACAAAAGATAATTAAAATAGTTAAAATTAATTAACGCAATTAAACTAAAATGCAAAAATAAAGAAACAAAACTAATTAAACTGAAATTAAACAAACCTAAAATAAAATATGCATGTAATTAAACTAATTAATAAAATTCAAATTAAGCTATCCTAAAAAAAATGCATAAAATGATTTTACTCTAATTTAATTCTAATTATAACACCTATTACTAAAATAAAAATTAACTAATGACACAATTAAATCTAAATTCTGAACTAATAAAGCCATTAAACTATAAGTAATCATGCAAATAAATTTAAAATTCTAACTTCTTAAGCTAACAAATTAAATTGAAATTAAGCTACTCTAAAAATGCTTGAAAATGAATTTTGTAACTAAAATGAAATGGCCAAACAAGGCCTTAACCAATCTTGCTAGCCGAGTGGTCCCGATACTGTCACTGTTCATTCTCCATATTGGTTTTGTCTCCAGGTACTCCAGCTGCTCTCAGTCTTGTCCAGTTGCTACCTTCATGCTTTGTCCAGGTTTGGTTGCTACAAATTCCACCGACTCTGCTCTTGGTTCTGTGTACAACTTCCTGTTGGATAGCTTGTAATTGAATCCCACATTGTTTATAAATAAAGCAATAGTTGGGTTTATAAGAGGAAATCAAACTTAGAGTGTAAATTGAATTACTAAAGGCTTGTGGGCTTATTTGGAACTTTGACTAATTTTAAAAGTCAAAAGATGGGCACTTGGGGCACTTGGGCTCTTGGTTCTGAAATATTTCAATTTTAAATTCAATATTTATTTTTATTTTATTTATTATTATTATTATTATTATTATTATTTTTATTTTTGAATTTTAAAATTTGTTTAACTGTTCCAACAGACATATTTTTTCAGTTATGTCTGGAACAGTTGAAAATCAATGGTTGTTAATTAACAGATAATTACAACCATTGATTTGCAACTATTCAGAACCTATAAAACTCTTGGTTGATTTCCAGAATTACTTACTCTTGATCTTTCATAATCCACAAAGAAAATCTCCAAAAGGCTTTGTTGTATCCTGGGGTAACTTGCTTCTGTGTGAAGCAATATTACACTCAAGAAAGTGTAATACTACACGCCTCAAAGCCAAATTGCTATATATCATCTGAATTTTTCTTAACACTTCCTTCTCTGCAACACAACACAACACGTTATCAACTACTTCAAGCTTTATTATCTGGCTAGACCTGCTCCAGATTTCTACCCATGCCGCTGCATGTCCTCGGCCTGCCCAACTAGTTGGTGGCGTCTGCCTTGCTCCATTCCCTGCCTTGCTTCAATCTTCACCAGCCTTCTGCACTTGCTCAGCACAACTTCCTTGTCCGGCTGCTTCCTGCCCAGACCTGCTCTGCACCAGTCCTGCTCTGCTCCACCACACGTCCTCAGCATGCTCCAGCTTCATTAACGTCTTGCTTCTCTGCTATTGCTCAACTTAGCAGCTGCTACTGTCTTCAATGTTGGTGTGGCTTGGTCATCATCTGTAACAACATGACAGAACACATACAAGGAACTCCCCGATAAAATCAACAGTTCGTAGCAAGCAAAATGCAAAACAGCAAATGGAAGAACTCAGCAGAACTAATGAACCTGTAAAATAAGCTATATACTTTAGGAAGACAAAACTTAAGATAAATATAAAGTTAATGAAGCAAAAAAACCGAATTTACAAGTGTAAATAGATAATTGGAAATTGAGGCAGAAAATTGAAATAATGGGTATGAAACAGAAAATGAAACAAGCTGGACCCGAGCTTTAAGCACAAAGCTTTACACCCTTCAAGACTTTAGCTACAACCCGCACATCCATGTCCAAAGTCATTCACAACAGTTTGGTACTAGTGAAAGTACACATCCATGAAAACCTGCAGCTACCAAATACTAGATTAATGCAAAATAAAAACATGCATAGAGGATGAATAGTATAAAGCTTTAGAAACAGGGCAGAACAGAGAAGAAAGCTCCTACTACTGTTACTTGGCTCTTCACCGGCGCTGGCTCTTACTTCAAAATGGCAGATGAAATCTTAAACTAAAACTGAGAGTAACAATGAACTATGGAAACGCAAGATCCTTTGCTACTGCTTTTCTTCTCTCTCGATCAGCCACTATCAACAATCCCATTGCTTCATGCCCAAATAACTTGTTCGGTTCTGCCCTACACTTCCAATCGGAATCATACTATAGAAAACTATATTGACAGAAATGAAATTTTTCAAGAAATCAGAAAACCCTAAATGCTAAATTATCACTTGACAATAAAAAAAATTCAAACATAAAGAAAGCCAAATAGACGCAACGGTTTAATGAAGAAGAAATAACATTGAAAAAATTAAATCAACAATGGAGTAAAAAAAACTTGTGTAAGCCGAGAGCAACTAAAGAAATCCAAGCTTTTCATAAAGAAAATAGAAATTAACATGAACAGTAACTAAAAAAAATACTAACGAGAAAGCTTCTTAAAAACAAGAAAAAAATAAAACTAAAGACTATTCTCCCTACACTACTCTAACTAGTTCTACACTAAAACTACTTAGTTTTTTTCAGTTTCTATCATGTCTTATTTATACACACACTTAGGGGTACAATGATAATTTTATATCCTAGATGAGTTGGCATTGTTTGGCCACTTGTCTTCCTTTGATTTGCTACAGAGTAGATATTTCCACATCATCAGTCTTTTTGTCCAATTGATTGTGCGATGTGGCCTGACATGTGTCTTCTAGAGGGTTGGCACGGTGTCCGTCGATCTTATCGTTTCGGAGCGAATAAAATATGAAAACCTGACATCACACGTGTCCAAACAATTGGTGACTCAGTCTGCAAATTGGAAGTGGTCCAGTCTCTTTTAGTCCGTTTTCAGCCCAATTTTGACTGAAACACTGAGTTTCATCCGAATTTATTTTATCTGCACATTAAAGAATTTTAATTAAATAAAGGGGATAATTAATAAAATAATATGGGGATTTAAATAATTAATTAAGAAATTAAGCACAAATAATTCTATTAAAAATAGAATTATCACACCCCCAAACTTGAGCTTTTGCTGTCCTCAAGTAAAACAAAACAAATGTAGGAATGACAAGTACTAAACACAATAATTTCCCAATATTATCCTCAAAGAAAAAGTATAGACTATGATCTTAAAGACTCACAATTACAAGTCCAATATTCAGAATCATTCAATCATAAGTCCTAACCCAAATTGGACTCCTTGTGTGTGTGAAAATGTCAAAGCCACTACTCAGTACATTATCCGGATCGGATTATGCAAACACAGTGAATGCAAAGTCAATGACAAGTGATCATTCCCATAAGTTTGCTTTTCACTTGGCTCTCCACTAATGTAGTCACACTTAACCAAAGATCCATAGAACTTCATTAAGCTTGTAATGTAAGGCTAGGGCTAGGTATGATAAAGTCAATTTAGGTTTAATTATCCCTTAACATGCATTACTTCTAGGATCTTCAATGTAAGAGCTCAAACTTATTTCCCCCAAACTTATTTATTTCACTAAACTTTTTATTCTATTTTTGTATTTTTCTTCTTTCTTCATTTCTTTTTCTTTCTTTTTCATTTTTTTATATATATACTCCTTCACTATCACGTAATGCCCATACATACATAGCTCACAATATATCCTAATGATTTTTCATGCTTTCGGGGTAAGGGATAGGAACAGAGTATTTAAGCTAAGGAAAAAAATAAGCAGATGTATTTACAGAGAAAAGCTTATTTTGCCCAGATGGGTGACTAGGGTTGAAATATGTACAAGGATGGCTAGTAAGGCTCAAACGATCCAAAGATGGCCTAAATCATCTCCCTAATTAAGTGTGATCTAATATTTCGCCTTGAGATTAGATCAAACAAATTCTAGAATATGATGCACCAAATCAATTGAACAAATGCAATCCTATGTACACATAAGCTTTCTCTAAATAAATATACTGATTCATGACATGACATGTGCATAAGATGAGGCAATCACAATCAGAATTAAGACAAATTTAAGAATTCAACTTCATGCTTTTCCTATAATCATGCTTCTTATTCAATTAAAGTCAGACTAAATCATGGGGTCATATCATTGGAATATGGAAAAACTACATACTAAGCACTAAATCATCCCAAAATCAAACAATTTAAGCTCAAATTTTTAAAAAAATTTTAAAAATTCTTTCTCAAATTTTTAAAAAATTTTTGAAATTTTTTCCAATTTTTCCCAAAATGGCTCAAATGATATCCCCTCCCCCAAACATAAAGTGCACAGTGTCCTCAATGTGCAGATAATGTAAGAATTTAAGCTCAAGAACAGAGTACTCCCTTATCTGATGATAATGAACAATCGAAACTTGATTGAAAACATACTGCTATAAAAGCAATCTGCAAAATAAATAAAGAAGAAACAACAGAAAAGAGAAAAGAACTGTACAAAAAGTGCAAAGAAAAATGAAGCTAAGTAGCAGGATCAAAAGTAGGAGGGTCAGCTAAAGTGGTCACAAAATGCTGACGATCAAATCCTCCCCCGAAATAATGTTTCAATCTTCCCCCATTAACCTTAAAGGGTTGCTTCAGAGTCTCATCCATAATTTCAATGGCTCTATGAGGGTATACTTGTGTAATGGTAAAGGGTCCTGACCATCTAGACTTAAGTTTTCCTGGAAACAACTTCAAGCGTGAATTAAATAACAGAACTTGTTGGCCTGGCTCGAAGTGTCTCTCCTTGATTTTCCTATCATGTCATCGCTTAGTCTTTTCCTTGTAGAGCTTGGCATTCTCATAAACCTACAACCTAAACTCATCTAACTGATTGAGCTGTAGCAGCCTCTTCTCTCCTGCTGCATCTAAATTGAAATTCAAGTTTTTAAGTGCCCAATAGGCCTTCTCCTCAAGCTCCACTGGTAATTGACAGGCCTTACCATAAACAAGCTGATAAGGGGACATTCCTAAAGGTGTTTTAAAGGCTGTCCTATAAGCCCAAAGTGCATCATCTAACCTAATGGACTAGTCCTTCCTACTTGGGTTCACTGTTTTCTTCAATATCCCCTTAATTTTCCTATTGGACAACTCTACTTAGCCACTTGTCTGTGGGTGATAAGCAGTAGCTAAATTATGTTTGACCCCATATTTCTTTCAAAGCCCGTCAAAACTCCGATTGCAAAAGTGGGATCCTCCATCACTAATGATAGCCCTAGGTGTGCCAAATCTTGTGAAAATATTCTTCTTCAAAAACCTTATCACCACCTTGGTATCATTAGTTGGTAAAGCCATCGCTTCAACCCATTTCAACACATAGTCTATAGCCACTAGAATATAGAGATTGCCATATGAATGAATAAAAGGTCCCATGAAGTCAATTCCACACACATCAAAGAGCTCTACTTCTAAATATTAGTTAGAGGCATCTTATTTCGTTTCGAAATATTACCTATCCTCTGACATCTATCACATTTCAATACAAAGTAGTGGGCATCCTTAAACAACGTGGGCTAGTAATATCCAGATTGTAAAACCTTGGCAGCTGTCCTTTCTCCTCCAAAGTGCCCTCCATAATAAGAAGAATGGCAATGTCTAAGTATATCTTCTACTTCTTTCATGGGGACACACCTCCTTAAAATATGGTCTTTACATTGTTTGTACAGGAAGGATTCATCGCAAACATAATACTTAACATCATTCAAAAACTTTTTCTTTTGCTGGGCAGTCAAATCAGGTGGCATCACATTGCTCACCAGATAATTCACAAAATCAGCGTACCAGGGCAATCTGGAATGCCCAAAAGTAAATAACTGCTTATCAGGAAAGGACTCATTAATAACTACACCATCTTCTTTGAGTCCACTCTCCAATCTAGATAGATGGTCAGTAACCTGATTCTCCATTCCTTTCCTGTCCCTAATCTCCAAGTCAAACTCCTATAGTAGGAGGATCCATCTAATCAATCGAGGCTTTGCATTCTTCTTATAGACTAAGTACTTAATGGCAGCATGATCAGTATAAACTATTACCTTAGTACCTATGAGATAGGAGCGAAACTTATCAAAAGTAAATACTACAGCTAACAGCTCCTTCTCGATAGTAGCATAGTTTAACTGGGCCTCATTCAGAGTTTTGCTTGCATAGTAAATAGCATAAAGGACTCTTCCTTTTCTTTGTCCTAGTACAACCCCAACAACATAATCACTTGCATCACACATAAGTTCAAAGGGTAAACTCCAATCTGGAGCTATGATTACAGGGGCTGTAACTAATTTTTCCTTCAAAGTCTCAAATGCTCCTAAGCATCGTTCATCAAAGAAAAATGTAGTATCTTTTTCAAGGAGATTACATAAAGGCTTAGATATATGAGAAAAATCTTTAATGAACCTTTTGTAAAATCCTGCATGGCTCAGGAAACTTCTGATTCCTTTAACAGAGGTAGGGGGAGGCAACTTCTCAATAATTTCCACTTTAGCATTATCCACTTCTATCCCCCTAGCAGAAATTTTTTGCCCAAGCACTATACCTTCTTTCACCATAAAGTGGCATATCTCCCAATTAAGCACTAAATTCGTTTCTTCACACCTCCTCAATACTAATGCCAAATTATACAAACACAATTCAAAGGTGTCCCCGAATACAGAAAAATCATCCATGAAAACCTCAAGAAAATCCTCCACCATATCATGAAATATGGCCATCATGTAACACTGAAAAGGTAGCGTGTGCATTGCATAGGCCAAAAGGCATTCTCCTAAAAGCAAATGTCCCATAGGGACAAGTGAAGGTAGTCTTTTCTTGGTCTTCTGGGGCTATAGTTATCTGATTGTACCCAAAATATCCATCCAACAAGCAATAAAATTTGTGACCAGCTAATCGATCTAACATTTGGTCAATGAAGGGTAAAGGGAAGTGGTCTTTTCTGGTGGCTTTGTTGAGTTTCCTATAGTCCATGCATACTCGCTAACCAGTGATAGTCCTAGTAGGGATAAGCTCGTTATTCTCATTTTCAATCACTATCATCCCTCCCTTCTTAGGGATACATTGCACTGGGCTCAACCAAACACTATCGAAAATGGGATAGATGATCTCTGCATCTAACCACTTAATCATCTCCTTCTTGATAACTTCTTTCATTACAGGGTTCAATCAACGTTGGTGCTCTATGGATGACCTATACGCCTCCTCTAGTAGTATCTTATGCATACAGATAGAGGGACTAATACCCTTAAGATTAAAGATAGACCAACCTATAGCCTTCTAATGCTCTCTTAAAACTTATAGTAATTTTTCTTCCTGATCACTAGAGAAAGCAGCAAACACTATTACCAGTCGAGTGGAGGATTCACCTAAGTAAGCATACCTAAGGTGTGAGGGTAAAGGTTTGAGCTCTAATACTGGAGGATCACTGGTGGATGGAGAGATATTTGAAGTTAGAATAGATGAAGGGTCTAACATCTCAAATTGGGTAATTTCCTCGAAAGGAGTGACCTCTAATAATTGTAAAGCTTCATAGACCTCATCATCATCTTCACTGTATTCTTTAAGCTCAACAGATTTCACTAAGGAGGCTTTTAGAGGGTTCAAAGGATGAGTCTTAGCAAACTCCTCAGTGATGTCTTTATAGACTAAATCCATCTTAAAACAATCATGAGAGTCATCAGGGAATCTTAGAGATTTGAAAACATTAAACTTCACTTCCTGATCTTGAACTCTCATTGTTAACTCCCCTTCTATACATCAATTAAAGTTCTACCAGTCGCTAGGAAAGGTCTGCCTAATATAATGGGGACTTCCCTCTCTTCTTCCATGTCCAATACAATAAAATCCGCAGGGAAAATAAATTTGTCCACCTTCACTAAGACATCCTCAATGACCCCCTTCGAATATTTAATGGATCGATAAGCCAACTGGAGGGTCATTGTAGTGGGCTTGGCATCCCTTATTCCTAACTTCTAATAGATAGACAAAGGCATTAGATTTATACTAGCTCTTAAATCACACAGGGCTCTACCAAAGAATAAATTTCTAATAGTGTACGGTATGGTAAAACTCCCGGGATCCTTGAGCTTGGGTGGTAATTTCCTCTGGATAATTGCACTACATTCCTCAGTTATCCTTCATAAACTTCACATAGCTTGGCATTTGCTCTAAGGCATTTGCGAAGGGAATGTTAATGTGAAGTTTCTTAAAAACCTCAAGGAATTTGGCAAATTGTTGGTCCAGTTTTTTATTTTTGAAACCTTTGAGGAAAAGGAACTGGTGGTCTAACAGGAGGAGATGTAGTGGAAACATTTGTAGCATCAGAGGACAAAGAAGGTTATGACAAAGAGACGGTAGAGGTGAAGAAATGCCTGGCTTTATTTCCTTTGCAGCTTGATCTTTTGGTTTCTGCTCCTTCTGAGCTGCTTCGGTAGAACCTATGGGTTTTTCAACTATGGGCTTATCAAGTCTGGATTTAACTGGTGGATCTACTAGCTCTCTGCCACTCCTAAGGGTGATGGCTTCCGCATGTTCCTTACCTTCCCTTTCCCTAAAAGGATTGGCTTCAGTGTTACTAGGAAGGGTCCCTTGAGGACGTTGACAAAGAGCGTTCACTTTTTGTCCCACCTGAACCTCCAGGTTTTTAATTGAAGCTGCTTGATTTTTCAAGATCGTTGTGAACATTTCCTTAAGCGATGGCTTCTTTTTAGCTGCTGATAAGTGTTGGGGTTGAGGTGGTGGTGGTTGATGAAAGTGAGGTGGATAGGAGTGATTAGGTGGGTGATGTGGATATGATTGATATGGTGGATGGTGTGGAAATTGATGTTATGGTGGTGCTTGAACCGATGGAGCTTGAAAACCAGGGGGTCCAACAGGTCTAGAGCTAGAAGATTACCCTTGGTTTTGGCTCCAGAAAAAGTTAGGATGGTGCCTCCACCCTGGATTATAGGTGTTTGAAAAAGGGTTGTTCTGTTGCTTAGGAGTGCAACATACTGAACCGATTCTAAGTTAAGCGGACACCTATCTATGAAGTGGGTACCACTACACAGATCACAAGAGAGAAAAGGACTTTGAACAGAATACACAAGGTTAGGACTGGTGGAAGGGTTATGCTGGGTACTGAGCGACTCTACCTTTTTTGTAAGGTTAGCTATTTGAGAGGTCAAGGTAGACAGCGTGTCGACCTCATAGATACCCGTCGACTTCTTAGGCAGTTGCCTCTCTGAAGACCATTAATAGTTGTTAGCAGCCATCTTGTCTAAGAGATCGTAAGCTTTATCCTCTGTTTTGCACATTAAAGCTCCACCCGTAGCAGCATCAACGATGGTCCTATTTTGGCTCGTAAGTCCGTTGTAGAAGGTCTGGACTTGTAGCCACAAAGGTAGGCCATGATGAGGGCACTTTCTAAGAAGCTCCTTATATTGTTCCCAAGCTTCGTAAAGAGATTCAGAATCGAACTGGGCAAAGGAAGATATGTCGCTACAGAGTTTGGCCATTTTAGAGGGAAAGAAAAACTTAGCTAGAAATTGATGGGCTAACTCGTCCCATGTAGAAATGGATCATGGAGGTAAGGAGGTTAACCAGTGTTGCGCCCTATCCTTACGCGAGAATGGGAATAATCTAAGCCTAAGCGCATCATCAAATAATCCATTGTGCTTGAATGTGTTACACAGGTCCAGAAATTGCCCGAGGTGAGCATGTGGGTCATCATGCGGAAGCCCACTGAACTATAGTGAAGTCTGGATCATCTGAAGGATTGAAGGCTTAATTTCAAAATTGTTTACCGAGACAACTGGTGGCCTAATGCCAGTATAATACCCTCCAATAGTTGGTACTGCATAATCGCCTATGGTCTTAATTTCTCTATTTTTGGCCATGGTGTTTTGCAGCAGAGCTATTAATTTCCTAGAATCCTTTCGAATTTTTCTAAGAGTTCGTTCAATTTCAGGATCTAAAGGAAAGCAATCATAACTCCTGACTCTACGAATGCAAATATCACAAAGTCCTCTTAATTTTTTTATTTAAATAGAGAAAATTTAACTAACCTAATTAAGGCTCTAAATATTTACAAGCTAGAATTACACCTAAGCATAATTTAACCGATATTAATCAATGGGTAATTACCTTCCCCGGCAGCAGCGCCAAAAACTTGGTACGAACTAAACGTATTTTCACAAGTGCACAGGTCATACAAGTAATAATAGGATTTGAGTCTCGGATTATCGTCCCACAGAGAAGTTGATTAGCCTAATTAACTACCGGTTAATCTTACCCTAAGTATATCCTAGCAAATTATGAAGTTTAGGTGGGTGATCTTCTAAGTTTGAAATAAAAAGTATTGAAAACAATAACAATTATAAAATAAAAAAATAAAATAAAACTGAGCTACAATTACTTACAGTGCTCCAAGCAATTAAAGAAAATACCTACAAAAGATAATTAAAATAGTTAAAATTAATTAACGCAATTAAACTAAAATGCAAAAATAAAGAAACAAAATTAATTAAACTAAAATTAAACAAACCTAAAATAAAATATGCATGTAATTAAACTAATTAATAAAAATGCAAATTAAGCTATCCTAAAAAAATAAAACTTAAATTAAAAAAAAATGCATAAAATGATTTTACTCTAATTTAATTCTAATTGTAACACCTATTACTAAAATAAAAATTAACTAATGATATAATTAAATCTAAATTCTGAACTAATCAAGTCGTTAAACTATAAGTAATCATGCAAATAAATTTAAAATTCTAACTTCTTAAGCTAATAAATTAAATTGAAATTAAGCTACTCTAAAAATGTTTGGAAATGAATTTTGTAGCTAAAATGCAATGGCCAAACAAGGCCTTAACCAATCTTGCTAGCCGAGTTGTCCTGATACTGTCACTGTTCATGCTCCATATTGGTTCTGTCCCCAGGTACTCCAGCTGCTCTCGGTCCTGTCCAGGTGCTACCTTCATGCTTTGTCCAGGTTTGGTTGCTGCAACTTCCACCGACTCTGCTCTTGGTTCCGTGTACAACTTCCTTCTCTGCAACACAGCACAGCACGTTATCAATTGCTTCAAGCTTCATTATCTGACCATACCTAATCCAGATTTCTGTCCATGCCGTAGCATGTCCTTGGCCTGCCCAGCTAGTCGGTGACGTCTGCCTTGCTCCATTCCCTGCCTTGCTTTAATCATCACTAGCCTTCTGCACTTGCTCAGCATAACTTCCTTGTCCAGCTGCTTCCTGCCCAGACCTGCTTTGCACCAATCCTACTCTGCTCCACCACACGTCCTTGGCATGCTCCAACTTCATTAACGTC
This sequence comes from Firmiana major, assembly GCA_033439115.1. NCBI lineage: Eukaryota > Viridiplantae > Streptophyta > Magnoliopsida > Malvales > Malvaceae > Firmiana > Firmiana major. The sequence goes on from CM065912.1 coordinate 10,341,227, forward strand.
CTGCTTCTCTGCTACTGTTCAACTTAGCAGCTGTTACTATCTTCAATGTTGGTGCGGCTTGGTCATCATCTGTAACAACATGACAGAACGCATACAAGGAACTCCTCGATAAAATCAGTGGTTCGTAGCAAGCAAAATGCAAAACAGTAAATGGAAGAGGTCAGCAGAACAAATAAACTTGTAAAATAAGCTATATACTTTAGGAAGACAAAACTTAAGATAAATATAAAGTTAATGAAGGAAAAAAATCGAATTTGCAAGTGTAAATAGATAATTGGAAAATGAGGCAGAAAATAGAAAAAATGGGTACGAAATAGAAAACAAAACAAGCTGGACCCGAGCTTTAAGCACAAAGCTTTGCACCCTTCAAGACTTTAGCTACAACATGCACATCCTTGTCCAAAGTCATTCACAGCAGTTTGGTACTGGTGACAGCACACATCCATGAATACCTGTAGCTAACAAATACTAGATTAATGCAGAATAAAAACATGCAAAGAGGATGAACAGTACAAAGCTTTAGAAACAGGGCAGAACAGAGGAGAAAGCTCCTGCTACTGTTGCTTGGCTCTTCACCGATGTTGGCTCTTGCTTCAAAATGGCAGATGAAATCTTAAACTGAAACTGATAGGAACAATAAACTATGGAAACGCAAGATCCTTTGCTACTGCCTTACTTCTCTCTCGATCAGCCACTATCAACAATCCTATTGCTTCATGCCCGATTATCTTATTTGGTTCTGCCCCACACTTCCAATCGGAATCACACTACAGAAAACTATATTGACAGAAATGAAATTTTTCAAGAAATCAGAAAACCATGAATGCTAAATGATCACTTGACAATAAAAAAAAAAATTCAAACATAAAGAGAGCCAAATAGACACAACGGTTTAATGAAGAAGAAATAACATTGAAAAAATTAAATAGACAAAGGAGTAAAAAAAACTTGTGTAAACCGAGCGCAACTAAAGAAATCCAAGCTTTTCATAAAGAAAATAGAAATTAACATGAACAGTAACTAAAAAAAAATACTAACGGGAAAGATTCTTAAAAACAAGAAAAAAATAAAACTAAAGACTATTCTTCATACACTACTCTAACTAGTTCTACACTAAAACTACTTAGTTTTTTTTCAATTGCTATAATGTCTTATTTATATACACACTTAGGGGTACAATGGTAATTTTATGTCCTAGATGAGTTGGCATTGTTTGGCCACTTGTCTTCCTTTGATTTGCTGCAGAGTAGATATTTTCACGTCATCAGTCTATTTGTCCAATTGGCTGTACGATGTGGCCCGACGTGTGTCTTCCAGAGGGTTGGCACGGTGTCCGTCGATCTTATCGCTTCAGAGCGAATAAAATACGGACACCTAACATCACACGTGTCCAGACGACTGGTGACTCGGTCTGCAAATTGGAAGTGGTCCAGTCTCCTTTAGTCCGTTTTCAGCCCAATTTTGACTGAAACGATTGAGTTTCATTCGAATTTATTTTATCTGCACATTAAAGACTTTTAATTAAATAAATGGGATAATTAATAAAATAATATGGGGATTTAAATAATTAATTAAGAAATTAAGTACAAATAATTCTATTAAAAATAGAATTATCAAGATCGATCTCCTTAAGCTACTGCCTGAGATAGATCGATCTCAAGCTTTCGACAGATCGATCTCAAGCTTTCGACAGATCAATCTCATGCATTCAAATTGGTGTGAAAATGAGGGATTTAAGAGGACCAGATCGATGACATCTAGTGGTTTCTATAAAAAGGAGCAGTGAAATTTACATTTTTTTTAGATAGAACCTTTCCTTTCCATTTTTCACCCAAAAACTTAGATTTATCTCTCTAAAATCAGTCATTTTCAGTAAGAATTGAAGGGGAGCTATTAGATACAAAGTTGTTCATCTTAAGGAAGAGAACAACATAGATGAGAATCAAAGCCCTATTATTGGTATTGAAGGAGCAAGGAACATTTCCCTTTGGAGCAAGAAGAGAAACCAGATTTGGTAAGTTTCTAATACTCCAGCCTAAGTACTTTGTCATTTAATTGATTTTGAGTTGATTGGCATGTATATGGATTATAGAAATCATCTAAAAAAGCAAAGGAACACATATAACCTAGAAAATGGAATGAGTCTAGTATGAGAAAGTTTGATTTGGGTATGTTGATGATTTATGGATTATGTTAAGTTGTTATTGGTGTAGTGTGGATAATTTGAAATAGTTAAATGGAGTTACATTGTGAGTTTAGGGAAAATTATGGAAAATGAGTATGAAAATACTTGATAAATGCCATAATGAAGAAATCAATGGAATATGAACACTATGAGCTTAATATCGATTTGATATCGATTTGGAATGAGTTAATAGGCCTAAAAGGATCCAAAGACTCGCGTCAATGGTAGTGTAATGAAACGAGGCCTCATAAGCGTTAATAGAAACTATAGGTCGAATCGACTATAGTAAACGCAGGAGTTGGACTATAATGGGCTAAAATGTTGTGAAATACGTTTATGTACTATTTCGGAGAGTTTGTTGGAGACGAATCGAACCGCACAAGTAAGCAGCTTTAAGGAAGTGGAATCACGCGTCGCGATTCTAGGTAAGGGAATTTCGTAAGTATATAGAGGTAGCTGCTCGTATTTGTGGGTATAGGGTGTTGTAAAAATGCATATGTATTTAGAAATGTGTTTGATGATGTATGGAGAAACTATGAGCATTTGTATGAGATTTGGTGGTTTGAAATGGTGTTATAAAGAAATGGGATAGTAAGGCTAATAACTGCATAAATCACGTGTTTTGAATGTTTTCACAAAATACAATACTTTGTTTTGGACAAATAAAAGGATAGGTTGGCTAGTGATTTATTGGTGTAGCAAATTAGCACATGTGAGGTGCTAATTATGTTTTGAGATTTGTTTTGAATGTATATGAGCCTCCTATCGAGTTATGTGAATTACATCGTGCTGGAGCCGAGCTCGCACTAGGTTTTGATGCTTTTACTTATATGAAACGTGTTGGAGCTTCGCTTGTACCTTGGTTTAAAACTATGTTGATGTTTTGTAAACTGTACTAGAGCTTTTGCTCGTACAAAGTGATTTAATGATAACACATGAATCGTGCTAGAGCTTAGCTCGCATGGGTTTTCACACTGTGGTATGTATGATGTCATGGTGAGGGTAATATGGATTGGTGTTCAGGGAACTCAACAGGCCTAACAGGCCTCTTGAGTGGGGTGAGGGTGACAGGCTAGGACCTGACACTAATCCATTCAGGGAACCCAATAGGCCTAACAGACCTCTTGAGTGGGGTGAGGGTGAGGGGCTAGGACCTGAATCAGGGAACCCAATAGGGGCGAGCAAGGCCATGAGGGGCTAGGACCTGAATCAGGGAACCCAACAGGGGCGAGCAAGGCCATGAGGGGCTAGGACCTAGACTTAAGAGTACTCCCACGTGCACTTGAGACTAGAGGTTTCACTAGGTATGGGGTAGATAAGACCTACCGCAGGCACCCCTAATCCATATTATGGGTCTGCGGAGTACGATGTGCTGTGTATATCACATAGAGTAAGATATACCGCGTGGTTGAGATACTGATGAGAAAGTCTGGCGGAGAACTAATCCACCTTCATTCCAGCATGATACCCCGCATATCGAGATCCGTGTGGTCTGGGATGATTTATGACATAGTTGGCCAACATAGTCAGTCAAGATATAGTGACCTATCTCCTTGCTTATTACATAATACCACATGGTTTTGATAATTGAGTGTGATTTTGACTGTCCAGGGTAGACCCGATGGAGGGGTCGAGCCTTGTGGGATCTGATTTGTGAAATGGTAATGATGTTTTTGAATGAGAAAATGATTTGTGACAGGATTGTATGTATTTGAGAAAGAGATGTGATTTCAAAAAGGATGTTTCTTAAATGAATTGCCTTTTTTGTGAGATTTGACAATTGATGAGCATAAGATGATTTGTACATGACGATTTTATCATGTTTTATATGCCAATTTCCATGATTTAAATACTTGGTATATGTATACTCATATGGCATGGTTTTAATTCCTCATGCTCCAGTTATAAACGATTTATGCATAACATTATCAGCATGTAGATAGATTAGTTATCTATCATGCTTGCATTATTGCCTTACTGAGCGTGTGGTTGCTCATCCCTCTCTACTTTCCCCCTCTACAGAGCGTAGATAGTGGCCCAGTGAGGACTGAGGCATTTTGTTAAGACATCCGCTGCATCTCCATCACCCAGAGGTATATACACAGAGATTCTTTTTGTATCTAAACAATTGTAAAAGCACAGTGATCATTTGAATTTGTAATATGGGGGATGTAAATGTCATAACACTTAGTATGTATGAACATACCACTTAATGTTTGGATATATAACAATACTTTTGATTTATTTAGAAAGTGAATGGTAAAGAATGATTATTACTGCCTCACAGCCCAACTGTGTAGTGGCGAGTTCGTTTAGGACCGGGTAAGGAAAGGAAAACGAGAAAAATTGGTAGTGATTTTTAAACGAATTGGATAAATAGGGTCGTGACAGTCCACACAATTCCCTTACCTCGATTTACTCAGGGTGCGACTCTCTTCCTTTACGTTTCTCGTGCTTTTGGCTCAACTTGCTACAGTGTATCCTTGGGAGCTGCAAATCATTCACCAATCACTTGAGTTAATGTTGCTAACTCACATTTTGACTTTAACTAGTCAATATATCTCATTGAGCCATTTCGTTAAGTTTGGCTCATTTTTGAAATTGACTATCATTAAGACTTCTACCCAATTTCATCTAGTAACTCACTTAGTTACTTGTTTAAAACTTGATATAAAATACCCTACCCTTACTCTCTCATTCAATTATGCATTTTACCCAATACCTTAAATACTCATTTTACTCTTTTTGGGTAAGTCTCACAATTCATTCCATAATACCATCTTAAAATCATACCCACAATACCATTATCACCTCAAGATATACCATTCATCATTAAATCCAATACATTTCACTTTCTCACACTAACCCATGAGTATGTTATGGTTGTTCCATTACATTCTAGGTAGTTCTACCATTACTATGCACACCAAATCAACTCCAAAATCAATAACTAAACAAATAAACTTGGATTGGTGCATTAGAAACTCACCTAGATTGATTTTCTCTTTGCTCTAAATGGAAATGCTCCTTTGGTCCTTCAATTCCACAAATGGGTAATGCCTCTAAGTTATGTTGTTCTTCTCTTTGATGTGAACAACTTTGTATCTAGTAGTCTTTTCTCAAATCTTACTAGAAATAGGATGATTTAGAGAGAGAAAACTAGGTTTTTGTGTTGGAAAATAGAAAGGAAATGGTTGCTCTCGTGAAATGCAGATTTTAACTGCTCCTATTTTTAGAATTGCTTGATAAGATCGATTTGCATTGGGTGGAGATCGATATGTTCCTCTTAAATCCCTCATTTTTCTCGACATTTTGAAAGCATGAGATCGATCTGTCGAGGGCTTGAGATCGATCTGTCTCAGGCAAAGAGTTAAGGAGATTGATCTGGCTAGGGAGGAGATCGATCTGCTCCAACATGAGAGCTAAGGAAATCGATCTGCTTGCCTTAAAAATCGATCTTCTCATTACAAAATGTTTAGCAGATCGATTTGGCCCCATTGGAGATTGATCTGCACTATTCCTGTTGCTCTAATAAGAGCATTTTGGCTCTTCCAGATCGATCTCTCATCCTATGAGATTGATCTGGCATTCATATTTTCCAGATTGTGCTACAGTTTTCTGCAGAAACTTACACCAAAACATCCTTAATTTGCTGCCATAGTCATTTTCTCATCCAACCACCTTTAAGACTTGAAAATGACATTCATTCATACTTCATACAATTAAAACTTGTGTGCATTCCTTGTATAACCAAATATATACAAAACAAAACCAAATGGAAGCATAAGGATTTACACCACTTATGCAACTTCATTCCATTTTACTTCACTACTCATTTTTCGTTCCACTCACATTCATCATATATAAAAGTCCATTTCTTCATATTCATTCACAATGAAACTTGTACGTACATCATAAACTCTTATTACAAGTGTGTACATTGAATTTATGGACCTTACATCACTTATGAATTCATAATTACTTGATCCAAATTCATCCATATTATAATTCCATTCACATATATACAAAGTTATGCATATATGAGGTCTCACATTCTCCCCCACTTAGAAAATTTGGTCATCTAAATTGGAACCAAATCAATCCATGAATAACTCGGGATACCTCTCCCCCATCAAACTCTCTAATTCCCATGTGGCCTCTTCCACCGTGTGATGTTGCCAAAGGACTTTCACCAAGGGAATTATCTTTGTCCTCAACACTTTCTCTTTTCTATCCAATATCCGAATTGACTTCTCAATATACGTCATGCTTTCATTGAGCTCTAATGGTTCATACCTTATCACATGCGCCGGGTCCGGGTGGTATTTTCGTAACATGGATATGTGGAAGACGTTATGTGCATTCACTAGTTCAGGTGACAATGCTACCCTGTATGCCTTATCTCCCACTTAATCAAGTATCTTAAATGGCCCTATATATCGAGGGCTCAACTTTCCCTTCTTCCCGAATCTCATAATCCCCTTCGAGGGAGAAACCTTCAAAAACACTAACTCAGCCACATTAAACTCTAGTGGTCTTCGCCTCATATCAGCATAACTCTTTTGTTTGCTCTGAGCTGTCCGTAATCTCTCACTAATCAATTAGACATCCTTAAAGGCTTGTCTAACCAAGTCAGGAGCAAATATCTGTTTGTCACTAACTTCTTCCCATCCAATAGGGGAACGACATCTACGCCCATACAATGACTCATATGGTGCCATCTTGATAATTGCATGAAAACTGTTATTATAGGCGAACTCTGCGAGTGGTAAATGGTCATGCCAGGAGCCTCCAAAATCCAACGCACACGCTCTCAAAATATCCTTCAGGGTCTGTATAGTCCTCTATGACTGACCATCTGTCTGAGGATAAAACACAGTGCTAAAACTCAATTAGGTCCCTATCGCTTCCGAAAATGTTCCCAGAAGTGGGAAGTGAAGCGGGCATCCCGATTAGAAACAACGCTCACTAGAATTTCATGTAGCCTCACTATCCCGAGCACATACAAATTCGCTAACTGGATCAGAGTATCGGTAGCTCTAATAGCTAAGAAATGGGTTAATTTCGTCAACCGATCCATAATCACCCATATGGCATCATGACCTCTGCGGGTCCTCGGTAACCCCATCACAAAATCCATGGTGTCGTGCTCCCACTTCCAAGTCGGTATCGGTAGAGGCTGCAATAATCCTACAGGCTTCTGATGCTCTACCTTCACCTGCTGACAATCGAGATACTTAGAGACATATTCAGCAATGCCTTTCTTCATCCCAGACCACCAATAAACTTTTCGCAGGTTTTGATACATCTTAGTACTCCCTAGATGTATCGTATACCTCGATGAATAAGCCTCTGTCAAGATCAACTTCCTGATCTCAAGATCATCGGGAACGTATATCCTACCTTTGAACCTCAACAGCTAATCTAAACTCAATTCAAAGTTCGTCTTTGTACCCCTCTGTATCTTCCCGACAATATCACTGCATTGCTAATCAATTCGTTGAGCCTGTCGAATCGATATACCAGATCCGGTTCCAACTGTAAGCTAGCTATCATAAAACCACTATCAACGTCAGGCGGGGTCATATCCAAACTGAGGTTCGTGAACTATTCCAACAGCTCGTGTTCCCTACTCATCATGAATGACACCAACCCGAGATGTTTTCTACTTAATGCATCAGCAACTACGTTCGCTTTACCCAGGTGGTACAGGATCTCACAATCATAATCCTTTAAAAGCTCGAGCCATCTCTTCTGTCTCATGTTAAACTCTTTCTACGCGAACAGGTACTTAAGGCTCTTATGATCAGTGTAAACTTGTAATCTCTCACCATAGAGATAGTGGCACCATATTTTCAATGCAAACATTACGGTCGCCAACTATAAATCGTGGGTCAGTGATAATTCTATTTTTAATAGAATTATTTGTGCTTAATTTTCTAATTAATTATTTAAATCTCCAATTTATTTTATTAATTATCCCCTTATTTAATTAAAATTTTCTTGTGTGTAGATAAATTAAATTCGGATGAAACTCAGTTGTTTCAGTTAAAATTGGGCTGAAAACGGGCTAAAGGAGACTGTACCACTTCCAATTTGCAAACCGAGTCACCAGTCGTCTGGACACGCGTGATGTCAGGTGTCTGTATTTTATTTGCTCCGAAACGATAAGATCAACGGACACCGTGCCAACCATTTGGAAGACACACGTCGGGCCACATCGTACATCTAATTGGACAAAACGAGAAGTGACATGGAAATATCTACTCCGCAGCAAATCAAAAGAAGACAAGTGGCCAAACAATGCCAACTCATCTAGGATGGAAAAATTACCATTGTACCCCTAAGTGTGTGTATAAATAGAACATGATGACAATTAAAAAAAGGAAGTAGGAGTAGGGTAAGTAGTGTAGTTAGCGTAGAATAGGAGTAGTATAGGTAGAGTAGTTTTTAAAGTTATTTCCTTTCTAGCATTTTTTTTTTTACTTTCCCATTTGTTTACTTTTCAATTTTTGTTAGCCACTATTTCTTTATGCTACTGTTTCAGTAATTTCAAGTTTTATTAAATTTTTTTTTAAGTTTCAGTTTTCTATTGTTAAGCTCTCGGTTTGCTTCCTGTTTGTTGTTCATTTTTGTTTTGCTATTGTTCAATCAGGCTCTCGATTTTGTGGTGCAACCGAGTAGTGTGAGAAGCTATATAAGCTGGTGACAGTGGCTAGACATCCTCTCACTGCTTCGTTACATCCATCAGTATTTTGGTGAATCATTTTTACTATTATTTAAGGTTCTAATTGGTTTCCCATAGGTTCATCCTTCCATTTTAATTTTTTTTTCCAATGATTTATAACTATGCTATTATTTCCAAATATTTCTTTAATATGTATTTTTGCTGGATGAGTCCCTAAAACATGGTAACAGACCTGAAGCGTGGAGTGCTCGAGCTATTGGAAAGCCACGATTTCAGACAACAACTAAAAAGGAAAGTATCGTGCCATTTAACACAATTGAGAATACCATTTGGTAAAGACGTGTAGGGATGCTTATGACACAAAGGCATATGCTAAAGGTTGCCTCTCTCTTCAAAACAGTGGTCAAAAGCTTGTAGTGAGCCATTCGATCTCACATCGGGCAAAAACATTAAAAGTGACCTAATTTTTACGTATCAAAGTAACTAACATAGCATATAGGTTGTCAAAGCATGCATAGATATGTTTCAAATCGATTTTGGAAGTCAATGGTTCGTTTTAAGGGTTTAAAAGTACATTTTAGATCAAAATTTGAGAAGGGATCGATACTCTTAGTGTAGGGATCGATACTGAATGTTTCCATCTTGATCAAAAAGTAAAGGGGATCGATTTTTACCTCATGGGGATTGGTCCCTAGTGCATAAAATGTCATTTGGATGATTTTTTTTGTAAGACCCATAAATTTCTATGTAATCTTATGATTTTCATAACGTACAGACAAATTATACAATATATGAATCATAAGAATTGGATGTTTTTGAGTGTTAAGTATGAATGAAATGCAAAATGGATATTGGAATGAATTGAATGGGAGTTTAACTTTGGAAATTTGAAAAAATTGCAGCTGGAATGCTGTAGAACACAAGGTAGATTGATCTCACTGCAAGGCAGATCGATATCAAGTTGCCTCGGCTTGGATAAGATCGATCTCCTCCCATAAGGTAGATCCATCTCCTCCTAAGGCCAGATCGATCTCTGAAGCTCTCTGCCTGAAACAGATCGATCCCACTCCATGAACAAAGATCGATCCTATTCCCTTGAGCAGATCAATCTCATGACCTGCAAGTCGAGATTTTTGAAGGAGTTTAAGTAAGGGCAGATCGATCTCCTATCCTTGGAGATCGATCTCATAATGCGTTTTGTATAAAAACTGGGCAGCTGAATCCTCATTTCCACAAGACAACCTAAATTTCCTCCATTTTCAACAACAACCTAGTTTTCTCACTCTAGAATGCACCTTCTTCCATAAAGATTTGAGGAAAAGCTATTAGAGAAAAGTTGTTCCTAGTGAGGGAGTGAACAACATAGTCAAAGATTGGAAGCTCAAACTTTGGATTGAAGGAGCAAAGAGGTTTTTCGCCATTTTGGCAAAAAGAAGAAAAAGGTTAAGCTAGGTAAGATTTTGTACACCATCTTCTAGTATGTTAATGTACACGTTTTGATGACTTGATTGGTGTATATAATGTTGGCTAAAATGTTTATATACATGCTTAAACAATCATGACCTAGAATGGGTTTAGGGAGAGAAAGTTGAAATGGCATGGAGTTGATGATGATTTAAGCATGTATAGATGATTCTAAGATAGTTTTGTGAAATATATATGTTGGAATGGATGATGATTGAAAATGGGCATATGAATTATTTGATAAATTGCCATAGTGAAGGAAATGATAAACTTGAGGCATTATGAGCTTAATGTCAGTTTAGTGTGAATCAATAGGTATTCGAGAAATGAATAGAGCAATCAAAATGGACTTAAGAGAAAGTGAGGCTTTATAAGTATTAATAAACCCAATAAGTCAAATCGAATATAATAAATGCGAGAATTGTGTTATATTTAGTTAAATTAATGTGATGAGTAATTTCGTGCAGTCCTAGAGATTTCGTTGGAGGTGAATCGAGTTGCACGATCGAACAGCTTTAAGGAAGTGGAATCACTCGACGCGATTCTAAGTAAGAGAATTTTGTAAGTATTTAGAGGTAGTTGCACGTATTTTGAGGGTAATTATAGGGTATTGAAATTGTGTTGGCTATCTAGAAAAGAATTAATGATTTGTGTGAATGATTTGGAATATGGATGATTTTGATTTTGGAAGTGAATCTTGCAAAAATGGGTAGTAAGGCTAATAATTGCATAAACCTTATGTTTTAATATTTTATGAAATAAATTGCTTTGGTTTAAGCAAATTGACTGATAGGCTGGCTATTTGATTTACATAATTTTACGAAATAGCACGAGTCAGGTGATGACTTTAATTTTAATGTGTTGTGTTGAAATAGAGTTACCTATCAGATTTATATGACTTAAATCGTGCTGGAGCTTCACTCACACTGGATTATGATGTTTTCAATATGCATGAAATGTGTTGGAGCCCAACTCACACCATATTTTGAGTTGATGATGTTTTACAAGTCGTACTGGAGCTTACGCTCGTACATGGATTTTCATTGATTTTCTTATGCATATAACCATACTGGAGCTATGCTCGTACGTGATTTCCTCATTAATTTTTATGCATAAAGCCGTACTAGAGCATTCCTCGTACGAGAGAATTTATTGATGATGCATGAATCGTGCTAGAGCTTAGTTCACACTGCTTTTTACACTGTGATATGTAATGAGTTGTGTTGGATGCCTTATGTAGACTGTGCATCACAAGGATGAGATGCTCGTACGAGCCGTGCTGGATGCCTTGTGTAGACTGTTAGTCACACGGATGAGATGCTCGCATGTGCCCTTGAGATTGAGTAGGTTATTCATGGCATGAGGTCGATAAGACCTATGGTAGGCACCCCCAACCATGATATGGGTCTACGGAGTACATTGTACCATGTATATCAGATGGAGTACACTGTATCGTGAGGTTATGATGTTGAGTTGAAAGTCTTGCGAAGAACTAACCTACCTCCGTTCCAGCATGATACCTCACACACCGGGATCCGTGTGGTTTGGGATGATAATGACATAGTTGGCCAACAGAGTCCTTAATATATATATATATATAGTGACCACCTGTCTCACATGATATCACATGGCTTTATAAACTGAGTATGATTTGTGTTGTCCAGGGTAGAGCCGAGGGAGGGGTCAAGCCTTGTGGGATGTTTTTAAAGAGATGGTATCGCTGTTTGTGATGAGTCTTGCTGTGTTTTGAGAAAGTGCTAAATCTTGAGGGATGGTTTTGTGATGAGTTTCCTTATTTTGATAAGTTTTATTACTATGAGCATGAGAAGTTTTACATGATGGTTTTCCATGTTTACATGCTTATTTGCATGTTTTTCAGTATATGATATATGTATATAGATGTGACATAGTTTTAATATTTCCTCATGCTCCGGATATTAATGATTTTTATGCATGACATTATAAGCATGTAGATAGTGTAGTTATCTACCATGCTTGCATTATTGCCTTACTGAGCGTGTGGTTGCTCATCCCATTCAGTTTCCCCCTCTATAGAGTGCACTTAATAGCCTAGTGAAGGATTGAGGTGTTATATTCGAATATCCGCTGCTCTCCATCGCCAAGAGGTATACATACATGAATTCTTTTTGTATCTAAACATGTAATGGCACAGTATTCATTTTGAATTGTAATATGGAGGATGTAAGTGTTAGCAAACATGTATAAGTATAGAATGTAAATTTTCAATGTATGCGTTTACTTTTAATTGATTGAAGGATGATTGGTAAATGATGATTAATACTGACTCATAACCCAACTGTTATTGGTGAGAGTTGTTCACGATCGAATAAGTTAACGAATAAAGCAAAAATTTTATGGTGATTTTTAGATGAAATGGATGAAAAAAGGTCGTGACATTTTTAGTCCCAAGCCTAATCAAAACATTTTAAAACATCAAAGACATTTCATGTAAAACTTTTTCATGTCAAAAGCATTCATGATGTGCTTGCAAAACCTATCGTGCTTTAAAACCTTTTCAAAACTAATGGATATGAACCTAAGCTTTTAGCACATTTCTAAAATAGGTTAAGTTAATGGTCTCCTAATCTTTTATGAACTAAAGATGTCCTTTTTAGACACTATCATACCAACAAACATATCCATTACCTTGTTCGTACAGTGCTAGTCACCAACGAGGTCCTAGCACCTTCCTTGGCTCAATATACTTCTTAGAACGCCTTGGCTGCACTTCGAATGATGACCATTAATTTCTTAACTATCATCAAAATTCACATTCTTTACATAAGCTAATCTTAGTCACTCTTCAAAATAACATTCCATATTTTTCCTTAATGACTTCCTTTCACCCAAAACACAATTCACAATTCACAATTCACAATTCACAATCTAGCTATCAACATAAACACTTTCATAGACCTTCTTATTCATCCTTAATATGACTTCATTCAATACAAACTACTCATCCCTACAAACCCCAACTTCATCAATGAATAAGCCTTAGTCATCATTCCACCAATTTTATTTCAAGAAATTACTTAAGCGAATCCATAAATCAAGGCACTGATATCAACATATAAATTTCTTAGAATTTATAGAAATCATACCTTTATAGAGAAAGAAATCCTAGTTTTCTCTCTCGAAGCTCTCCACACCAACCAATACCTTCATACCATAAATTATCATTAATATAACAATCAATAACCTTAAACCAACCATACCCACCAATTAAAATCCAAAATAAAAGCTTATTACACTTACTTTTCCCTTTTAGAGTTAAAACCTTCTTTTCTCTTCACTTTCTTATTCTTATTCCTTTAATTCTCACTCAAAAACTCATTTTTGATTGAATTGGAGGTTGAGTATCAAAATGGGGTAAGATTCTTTAGCCTTTCTCTCTTTTTTCCTCTTTTCTCTCATTTTCTTTCCTTTCCTTTTTCCCTTTTTTCCTTGCCTTTTCTCGGTTTTCCTTCTTTTTCTCTAGCTTTTCTGAGCTTTTAAAACACATTTTAAAGTTTTAGGACATTGTTTAAACCTTTCCTTTAAAATGCCCTAAACACAAGTCCTAGGTTGAGAGAACGATCTCTTTAGGTAGGGAATCGGTCTCTCTATGCTTTACTGCACAAACGAGACATTTTGACTTTAAGGGATCGATCCCTTGCATTAAGGATCGATCTCTTAGCTTATGACTATTTATTTTTAGCTTCTGTGATCTGTGGATCAGTCCTTTAAGGGTAGAGGATCGGTCCCTTGATCTGTAACACCATTCTTTTGATGTTCTAACTCTAAAAACACCCAATCGTTCAATTCTAAACCTCTACCAATCATCCAACACTCAAAACCCTCAATACATCCACAAACACATTTAAATCATCAATTAACGTATCCATAACATCTAGTATAATCCAATTTCTTAGTTTGCACATATTACATACTCAAATACAAAAATTCAAAAACATACTCATTCGCAAGAATTAAACCAACAACCAACTTATTAATCTCAACAGCTTTTTATTATCATACATCACTTATATATGGTTAAACACCTTTATGAGTTCTTGGCAAATGCAAGAAAATGGTGGGTTTTACAGATTTAATATATCAAATGTTAATTTCTAAATTGCTCCACTATAATTTTGAAATTGCACTCCAGATAAGATAATTGATTTATCAACTTGGTTTTATATGCAGAAATGTAACTTATGAAACACTAATCATACCAATGTTTCTCTATTTAATTTCCATAAGTTAATTTCCAAAACTTAAGATCGTCTGAAAATGAATTAACCTCGAGGTTCACATAAGTTGAACCGAAAATACTTTAATAGTTAAAAAGAAAAATAAAATGACTTTTTCCCCTATTAAGTTATATCTTGTGCGGCCTCTAGCCTACTTGTCACCTTTATCAATGGCTCTATCATTATCAAATATGATGGTTATTTAATGAGAATACTTTGACTAAAGATTCTATTTATTAAATACCTTGACGATTTGAAGGGAAATTATTGATTCCCTACGGGTCAAAAAATTCTATCATTGTTATATAGATTAATCACTATATTGTGAGTCACATTTTCCAAATACTGACGTCATTGAATTAATAAATTTCCAATGACAGTAAATAAATAAAAAATTGTTTCATTTTACTAAATATATATATATGATTTTTACAATAATTTTAAGATTAAGAAATAAATATATTCAGTGCCTATAATAAGACATAACTAGCATAGTCACTGAAATTAAAATTTATTTTATCTGTTTAATACCGTGAATAATATTAGGAAATCATAGTTGAATACCCAATACAATTAGTCGTAATACTCACAACTAAAATAAATAAAATCTGAGATTTTATTTATAATTGTGAATATTATCATATTATAGAAAATTGTAATAAAGAATTTGTGCTTATTTAAATATATAAATCCACATTAAATAAAAATATTGAACTTATTTAATTTATTAACCTAAAATATAATTTATAATTATTTTATAAAAAGGTGGCGATAACGCCATTAATCTCCTAAAAACTCTCCTTATATATTAGGCCCGCTCTAGTCTCCGACTGCTTCTCAAATCGACTGAAGAATACAGTAAGGTTGTGAATGAACCTGCGTTCGAGTTGGAGTAGTGTAGGGGAGGTTTAGCCAACCCTATAATACCAAAAAAGCGACCCCTGGGTTGGTCCCAACATTTTGCAGCTCCTTTTTTTTTTTTTTTTCTCGGCTTCGATTGATGGGAAAACGATAGATTGTAAAACGTCGACAATGGCTTAATCAATTACTTAAAAAGTAAAAGGGTGAGGGAGTGAAGTCAATATGAAGGTTTTCAATACAGTAATATTTATTATCCAAATTCTATGATGTGCGGGAAAAGGCCTAAATCCTTGTTCATACTGATAAAATGCTAATTGCTAACAAGCTTCTTAATATTATTATCACATGCTTCAGATGTGTTCTTTAATAAAGTTGTAAACAAAAAGTAAAAACATATGAATTATTTTCTTTTAGATCAGATTCAATATTTAAATTTTACAATTATTATTTAAAAAAATTAATTTTTTTAAATGTATTAGATCAATGTGATAGTTACACATTTAAAATAATTTGAAAAAAAAATATTAATTTTAGAATACGCATAATCTGATCTGCTCTAATAATAAAATCCAAAAATGTGAAGGGCTGAGGCTGAGAGAAGCCAATGTGCGCCGTAAACAGGGCCAAAATCCAACTTAATATTATTATCACATGCTTCAGTAGTATTTTTTTTTTTTAAATAAATTAGTAAACAAATAGTAAAAAGGTTCAAACTTTTTTAAGGTAAGTTTAAGATTTAAATTTTGAAGTTAATATTTTAAAAAATATATTTTTTTTAAATAAGATAAGGTGATGTGAGAATGAGTTTTTAAAATTATTCCCAAAAAATTAATTTTAAAATACAAATAAATTGACGAAGGATATCTGACCGTAAAATTAAAAAAAAAAAAAGGTACAAATTCCTATAAACAAAATGGGAAAACAAATGAGCCCACAGTATCATCAGCTGTAGCAGTTTTCTGCCTTCAGTGTTGACCAATTGCAATGGTTTTGGAATCCTTGTTCTGGAGGCATCTATTTGGGTCCATTATATTTTTTATTTTGTCAACAAAGTTGGGTTTGAAAAGGATAAGGTTTAGATGTAGGACTCGGTCATCCGTATCCCGCCGTGCCCAACTTTCCATGTCATTTTACCACATTTATACAAATTTTAGTGTAATACACTTTGATTGCACTGAAAATTAAGGGTCCTTTACCAAATAGCCCTCCATTTTTTGAAGCGACAAAATACCATCAGTGAACACCCGAGAGGGCAGTGCTATTAGTGGGAACTCTTCCGTTAAAGTAAAGTCAATTACAGACTATCGACCGACCTTGTCTTTGATATAAACGACCAGAAAAGCCGAAGCTTATTCACCATTTAACGCTGTAGAGGAACTTTTTCAACTGGCTGTTATTTCTACAAGAGAAGATACAGAGATGGCGCGGCGGTGGAAAGAGGTGGCGAGAACGGTTGGAGTAGGAAGCAGTCAAGACTTATGCACTACTGCTTTTATCTTCTGGGCAGCTTTAGCCGCCCTTTTGCTCATTACAGCAATCATGTTCTCCTGTGCCGGTGGCGCATCCAAAGATAAAGCCTCCGCCGCTAATGCAGATGCCTATGGTTCCACCTGTGCTGCTGAATGCGGTGCAGGCTGTGGTGGATGAACTCAATTACTCTTATGATCACCACCATTTGCTTTGAATCATCGAGTTTCTTTTCAACTCTTTGTAATATCGTTCTAGTTGGTTGAACATTTGGTTGGTGCTGTTATAAAAAGCATAAAAGATTACCGTTAGAAAAAATTAATTTACAACGAAAAATTACGGTTTTTGGATTGTAATTTATTGTAATCGTCCGAAAACCCAAAAATTTGGGTTATTTTTTTATAACTTACTCCCTTAACACTTATTGGTGCCTTCTGCGCAATGTAAGTTTCCAATATTTCCTTTGCACGACTTTTATAATTAATTTTACTTAACTAGTCCAAGGATCCATTTATGATAGTTGATGTCATTAAAACCGATATAAACCTTACACATAGACAATTTTACTTAATTATGCATCACATGCGATAACTTAATTCCATAAATCATAACCTTTCATGCTGAACTTAATTATATCTCAAAAGTATCAAATTAAATGCATGTATCTGTGTTTACAAGATGTTTGGAAATAAATACCAAAAAAATTATACATCTCACACGATATAATAGCTTGGGGAGGCGTCAATCCACCAACCTACGTTGTGTAAACCGTAGGTACAGTCACTGCAAATAGTTTGAAAAAGTAAGAGATAAACTTTGAGGAAAACTCAGTAAAAAATGCATTTAAAACAATAATAGCATAAAAAAAAACATTTATAATAGTACTGATGCTAAATAAATCGTACAGCATTTTAAATAATCACAATCTATCTTCACAAAATCAAGATAGAGTATGAAAACTCATAAAACAAATCATATATGGTTTCCAAGATTATTTTCACAATACTTCACAAATAATTCACAATTTATTCTGAAAGCTCAAAAAACATAGTTTTACATAGAGATTAGGCGTAAATCCTATAGCTATCATGTAGCTCATAAAATAAGTCATCTTTAATAGAGGGAATATAGTACCTATGGCCATGTTAGGCCGTAGACTGGGCCGAAGTCATACAGCAATTGACAATCTCACATATAACTAGCACACAGCTAGGGCACGAGCACCAATAACACTCACTGTGCAGGAAATCACATGTAAACATGCCTTGTAGGCATGAGTCTCACAATTAGTCGCTATGGAAGCGATGCATGATATACTCGTGGCATACACTATAGATGACTTAAGTCTCAAAAACATTTCACATCGAATGACAATTAATTTCATCCTCAAAATCATGATTTTCTAAAATATATATAGAAATCAAGTTCAAAATTCACAATTTATCAAATCACATGAATTTCTTTATAAAAGCATTATGCATTGATGAAATGGAAATTTAAAGTAATTGAAGTCTAAGGAGATTTATTTTCATAGAAAATTTTTTAAGCAAACTTGAATTGAAATTTTCTCTAAAAGGTGGTAAATTCATAATTCTTGTTCAGAATTGCCTAAAACTAATTTCGAGGAATCAAGTCATATTTCAACATTTTATTTGTTAAAAGCACGATACGTGATACCATTACGGATTTGAATTACATCTCTTACCTCTCGTACACCAAGGCAGCAAGGTAGCTTCTCAAGCACCGAGCACACTCTTAACTCGATAAATCACACCTCTTTGTAATCCAAATATTTTCAATTAATATAAGACTCATTTTAGGCTAATTTAATTCACTACAAAATAGCCATAAACTTCATTGAATTAAGTCATTTACTCTAATGTTCTTCACTTGGCCGATTACTTCCTTTCATATGTCCTTGATGCTACTTTGTTCATTTTACTTTAACTAGAGCCTAGCCACATTTTAATACACCTTAAACATTCCAAAACAATAGCTAAACTCCTTAGCTAACCCCATTTACACCATGCCCTCTATCATGGCTGAATGTCAAATTCATCATTCTCTTCAATTTTCATTTAATCCTATCACTTAAACTAATCTTCCTAACCTTAACTAACATCATGGTAGCTATAAAACCATTACATTTCATTATTCCCATACAAACCCTTAATGGTCGAAATCCCTAAGTGCCCATTTATTTTAACATTTTACTTTAGCCAAATTAACCAACACACTACTATAATCAACATAGATTTGATTGGAATTATTCTAAAAATCTTACCCTTCTTTGACCAAGTTTGACCAGCCTCAAAATCACCTTCAAGACCTTTTCTGTAAATCACAACATCCATGTCTTAAAACACTTAAAACAACATTAAAAGTCAACCAAAGATCAAAGGAACCAAAGTTGTTCTTACCTTGGTTTAGGACAATTTCTGCCTAACAATTTCCAACAAGCTTTTCACTGCATAAATGACTTTGGAATGATATGAAATATTTATATGTTATAGAGGGAAGGGTGAGGAACAAAAGTCTCTTTTTGAGTTAAGGCTGGTTCAACCTCTAGAATTTTGTAAAAATTCCTGAACTCAGATTGCTCAAGGACGCCTATCACTAGGTTAGATTCTATTTAGCCTCTTGTTTCAGCCCTCAACACTTTCAAAAGGATCTAGAAAAATTATATGATGTAGCCAAGAAGGAGAGGATCATTTAATATGAGAAACCTTGAGCATAATCGTTTTCTATTTTTTTTTCTAAAAATCACATTTTCTTGTTGAACTGGGTGAAACTTTAAGCAAAAATAGTTTTATGTCCAACCATTTCTAACAATGTTTTAACTACAAAAAACACATTGGAATAAGCTAAATTCTTTATATGTGATAAAAGGGAGAGTGTAGAAGATTTGTTTTTTTTTTTTTAACTAAGGCTGGATCACTGTCTAAGATGGAGAAAAAAAAATTCAGCACTCTGACTGCTATAGGGACACCTGTGACAACTTGGGGAAGGGAGTGCGAGTTGGTTGCTTTGAGTCAGGCTTTGCTTTTTGGCTGGAAAATAGCTTGATGAGTGGTCCATCTGAAGTTAAAAGGGCTGCCTTAGATCATGTCCTTAACTTAGCTAAATTTAATTTCTTTTAAAGTCTAGTCGCTGATGGTGTTGATGCAAACTGGCTGGTCAGATTTCAAAATTCATTCTAAATTAGTTCCAGCCCACTTTCCAATGGTCGTGGCTTCTGAAAATCCTTTAGAAATCTATCTAATTTATATCCATAAAAATTGGCAAAAACTTGTATGAAACCCAAAAATTTTCGTTTCAGTATTTATTTGGGAACTAGAAAGCAATTAAGATACTCGAAATAATACTATGCAGACCCAAAATAACTGAAGCACTCGAAATAATGGCACGGAGCTCAGGGCATGAAAATCAAGGTAAGGCTTTAAGTTTAAGAACCTCTCAAAGATTGTAAATATAAGTATGCATTGGTGATTAGAAGGTGAAAATAAAGTATTGGAAGTGAAAAAGTTAGTAAAAACTTGAGTTAACACTAAACCGAGCAATTGAGCCTAGTAAGTAAAATAAATTCGGAATAAATTCTATAAAGTTGTAAAAACATTTTCGAGCCCATAGGAAATTAACATAAGGTATAATTGACTTGGGGAATGAAAATTGAGTGGAAATCTTGAAGTCTCGGTAGTCAAATTAAATATTAAAGGAAATTAAAAACCTTAAGTAATTTCAATCAGTAATGACTAAATCGGGCGAAATGGGCTCAAACGGGGAACTTTTCTTAAACAAGTGGGTCCCATATTTTTATGGGACATACTAGAGACTTAGTATAACACTTGAGAATGGAAATTGGGATGAAAATTGGTTGGAAATATTTTTTATGGATTTTACAAAAACAGGGCTGCTGGTAAGCCCAAGCCTAGCATCTGCTGGCCCAACATAAAAGCCCAATTTGAAGCCCATACAAAAGGATTTTAAACACAATCTTCTGCATAAAAGAGCACTTCATGCTCTTTATGGAACAGCCAAGACCTCCTCCATCCGACCTAAAACTCGAGAGAACCACCTCCCATAAGATACCATATGCATCCCTAGCTAATCTAACTTGTGCAATTTTTTTGGCTACCTTTTGACCATGTTTAGAGTTTGGTAAAGAAGGAAAAAATCTTCCTTCATAAGTCCTATACAACATATAAAAAATTCAGCCTTCAAAAAGCTTTTATGCTAGGTGAAAAGTTAGTGAGAAGAACAGGGTAGAATCTGTCATGTTTCTTATATGAGAGAAACTTGAAATTTATAGTTTCTTGATTGGTTTTTGAGCTTGTTTTTTATGATTCTAAGGTATATACATGTTTAACTACAACTGGGAATCATTTTTGGAGGAATAATCTTAGGTCAAACTTGGTCAAACCTAAGGTAAAGTTGTTGGAAGATAATGAGTTTGATATATGTTTATGTTTGATGAATTTACTTAATTTTGGCTAATGTAGAAATTGATGAAATAATTTCTAGTGATAGGTATAGGTTCGGCCAGCCTTGAAATGTTAAGGAAATGCTGAAATTTGGTTGAAGTTGATGTTGTAGAATGATTATTTAATACCGAAAAGTTTGGTTTATAGCTCAGTTTAATGGAGAATTGTAAAAGTATGAAAGTTTGATAATTTGACAAGTTGTGGCATGTTGATTTTAAAGTTGGATAAGTGTTTAGGTTATTAAGCTTATAAGTTTGAAGTTAGGAGAAAAAAATTATCAAAAATAGCTTAAATCGACACTTTTATCAGTAAAATCGAGAAAGTAAGGAAAGTTGATAAAATAGTCAAATTTAGTGAAATTTATGAAAGTAAATGTATATTTAAGTATACTGAGATGGAATTGAGCATCATCTGATGATTTTGGAACTGTCTTTAGGCAACTTAGGTACTAGCACACAAATTGAGGCAAGCCCGACACCCGGTGATTTTGTGTTGTCCCACGATTTAATAGGTAAGGGATGTAATTTAAAGCAGCATTGGTATCCTGCTACTTTATTTTTAAGATACAAATATGTGTGAAGTAAGAATTTGTATGTAGAAAGTACTGGATAGCCAGGAAAGCATTATTCATGCATAACCCGAAAATCGAAAGAAAAACAAACTTTACTAAGCCCTCCGAATGTACTTTCTGGCAACTGTAAAATGTTTTGGAAAATGCAAGTTTTGTTATGGAAACGAGTTTTATAAAAAAGTTTTCATAAATATGCAGTTTCGAAATATAAAACTCAGTTTTGTTAGTATACTGGTTAACAAGCCTGAAAAGGATTTGTAAGTTTCATTTTGAGACTAAGGCAACATGTAGTCCATGATACCTCTCATGCATGGCTCGTGTGGTCCCTTGTGGTGCATGCCCTATACCACATCGTGCATGTTCAATCCTTTGTGATGCATGTTTAACCACGTTGTGCAGGTGTTGCCCACTCGGTGCCTTATCTTCCGTCACTTCGTGCATTGTTCGTTTTGGTCCTTAGTGGCGTAGGGTGATGGACGACCCCGACCCAGTCTACAGTCCCCTTACCATGCCCATCAGTACTCTATTTGTTTAACTCCCTTTTCAGAGGTTGAGACTATATGAACATGACTTATGTTTATTATGTGTATTCGCCTAGTCTCCATAATAGATTTTGTATGACTTCGAAAGCAAAGTGATATGTTGGTGATATGTGATTTATGTGATTTGAAAATTGTTTGACTTACCTTTTAAGTAAGCATATTTTGATATATATATATATATATATTTGTTTGCCAAAGGTTTGTGCAAAGGTATTCGATTTTAGCATACTATCATATTGAGACTATTTTTAAACGCATTTCTTACTGGGTTTGAAGAGCTCACCCCTTTCTCTACTTTTTCAGACTATTTACAGTGATCACTTTTTACGCCTGCCGCGTAGTTGACGTAGGCTGGTGGACACGATACTCTCCATAGGCTACCTCCAGTACACGAAAATGTATACTATTGTATTTATTGCTAAACATCTTGTATAGCATAGATAATAGATGGTAAAGAATATTTTGGGATGTAATCTAGGCAACTATGTATGTAAAGTTATCAACTCATAGTTTTATAGTAAAATGTAATGGTTACGAGAATCGTTGTTAATTGTGAAAAGAGGTTAAAATCAACTAGTTACGGATACAAACTGTGTTTTAAACATTGCAGGGAGGTAAGTTCATAAATAAGTCGTTATGTCGGTGAATTTTCGCAAAATGAAAGGTTAAGTAATCAACACTAAAAAGAATGCAACTTGAATAAGGAATTAAGAAAAGAAAAAATTAACCTATATTTCTATGTTTTTTGGGGCATGACAGTTTACGTGGTATCAGAATAAAAGTTGTCTAGTACTGTCAGTGTCGACTAGCTGAAGTTAGATTACATCCCAATTGCCTATGCTTATCTGATTATGAAGTTATATCTGTTAAAGTTATGACTAAAACATTGGTTTACACGCAGGTAACTGATCACTAAACAATGAGCGGGAGACGCGATCGTCCATGGAGGTAGGCACAGCCCCTTCTACCATCTCTCTCTCAGCCTGAGAGCCCTAATACCAAAATGATAAAGCTCAAGCAGGGTATGCAAAATATGAGAAAGGCGCTTAGTGCACTCACAGCTATGTTTGCCTAGCAATTCAGGGCAAATACTTCTGGTACCGATGCTACTACACCCGCATTTACTCCTCTACGTCTTCCACCATAGGCTCCTTCGATAGCCCCAGTTCCTCCGCTTGCAGTCCCACAGCTCAAAGATGATAGGGATACTCAAAGACTACGAGACTTTCTTAGGATGAACCCCTTAGAGTTTACAAGGTTTAAAGATCCAGTTAAGGTCGAGGGATGGCTACTGAAAATCGAGATAGCTTTCCATTATTTATGGTGTACAGACAAAGAGAGGGTGGTTGTGGCTAGCTATATGTTGAGGGGCCAGACCAAGTTTTGGTGGATGGCTATACAGACAGTTTAGGCGGACAGTAAGTCAGATATCTCTTGGGATGCCTTTCTTGAAGCATTTAGGACCCAGTATATTCCACACACTGCTCAAAAAGAGATGCAGACAAAATTTTTGAATCTAGTTTAAGGTAGCATGATGGTGGTTGAGTACAAGAACCAGTTCACCATCTTGATGAGGTACGACCACGAGACAGTTAAGGACCCCGATCATCGTATCGAGAGATTTTTTACGGGCTTGAGATCGGGGATACATGATAGATTGTTGGGACTCCGCGTCACAGATTTTAAAGATGCCATTGGACGGGCTCAGGAAATTGAGAGAGGCCTGGATGTGACTCAAACAGAGTATGGGTCCAGAAGTAACAACAGTGATAAGGGAAAGAGAGCAGGGGCATCCCAATTTGAACTGAGGCAGGGTCTGCCCAAGAGACAGAGGACTGACGTGTCTCGAGTGAGGGCTGGTAAGCCTAAGACCTCTATTGATAGTACAAACACTATTTGAGGCCCCGAGATTAAATTTCGACAATGCAAGAACAATGACAGGTCGCATGGTAGGCCTTGCCACTGGGTCATGGATGCTTACTTTAGATGAGGAAATGAGTGCCATCAAATTAAAGACTGTCTGTGGATGTGACACAGTAAGCTTCGAGAGTAGCTAAGGCAAATCGAGCGATAAGCTCCCCAGATACAGGCCCTACAGAGAAAGGTCGCAGCCATGGACAAGGGCAAGAAACCTGTTTCACAGGGATGTGTGTTTACCATTGATAGAGAGACAACCAACACCTCCTCTGAAATTATTAAAGGTGTACTCCTTGTCTGTAATCATGAAGCACATGTTTTATTTGACCCAAGTTCCACACACTCCTTTGTTTCCCCATAATTTACACATAAATTGCATCTAGAACCTGAGTCTCTAGATCACATGTTGCACATAAACACACCAATGCATGAATCACAGATGACTGATATGGTATGTAAAAATTATGAAATCAAGGTAGGAGATAGGATAATGTTAGCAGATCTAATTTTACTAAATATGTATGGCTTCGATGTAATTTTTGGTATGAATTGGCTAGCTACCAATCGGGTAAGTCTAGACTGCTACACTAAGATCGTAACCTTCTCTTTACTTGATAAATTTGATATATGTTTTGTTAATAAGAAATGAAACGTATGGTATGAAGTTTTATAAAGTTATAAGGTGACGATATGTTTAAAAATTTCTGATGATATCAATTTTGTGAAGGGTATATTGCTTTTGTTTCTTATGATAGTCGGGAACCGCCAAGTATTCAGGATGTTCCTATAGTATGTGAGTTTCTCGATGTTTTTTCGGATGAATTGTCGGGGTTACCACCGGAGAGGGAAATTGAGTTTACCATTGATTTGGTGCCTAATACTCAGCTATCTCTAAGCCACCTTATCGAATGACACTGGTCGAATTGGAAGAATTGAAGAAATAGTTGTAAGAATTGCTCGATAAAGGTTCCATTAGACCGAGTTTATCTCCGTTGGGTGCTCCGGTATTATTTGTTAAAAAGAAGGATGGGAGTCTCCATCTGTGTATAGACTATTGACTTTTTAATTAGGCGACGATAAAGAATAAGTATCCCCTGCCAAGGATAGATGATCTGTTTGATCAGTTAAGAGGGGCTTTAATGTTTTCTAAGATAGATTTAAGATTGGGTTATCACCAATTGAGGTTAAGGAGGCTGTCAGACCCGGATTTTTTACGTAGCTTGTTCCTTATGATTCCTATGTGTATAAACACTCTGTAATTATAGTTGAATCATAAGAAGAGTATTTACTAACATGCAATCGACAATTTGAGAAATTTAAAAATGTATGTACGCTACATAACAGCGAGATAAGGGTTAAGTTGATTCCCGAACGAGTGCAGGGGTAAAATAGTCAAATGATTGAAATTCGGTATAATTTCGATAAGACAATTTCATTAAAAATATGAAATTAAGGAATCTTGATCAAAATCGAGGAAAATATTGAATTTCGAGTCCAATTGATCAAGATATAAATTTATTAGAATTTATCAGAATTTTTGCCTCGAAAAAATGAGCCCAAAAATAGTGGAAAAATATACGAAAAAGGTAAAATCGGACTGATAAATTCATTTACGGATTAAATGAATTTAATATGATTTTTTGAGATATTTTTAGATATTTATGGGATATTTATGGGATTTTTATTATTATTTTATAATAAAATAATAATAAAAATATATTATAAATAAAAGAAAAAAAAAGGAAAAACGAAATCTGAAGAGAAATCGGGGAGAGAGAATAGAGGAAACGGAGGCAAAATCGACGGAAGAAGAAGACCACCGGACGACGAGCACCGGCCACCCCACGGGCAGGCCAGCGACCGAAAAAGGAAGAGTAGGACCGTGCGCACCCATCGGCACCGGTCACTCCATCCACCGACGCCGAACGCCGGCGAATCGAAGAGGAGAAGGTCGCGGAGGAAAAGAGGAATCCGGCGGCCATCGGCGGTGATTGGTCCCGATCGAGCCCAGCCGAGTGTTGCCTAGGCTTAGGCGCGCCGAACTGCGGTAGTTATGCATCGGGAACCGGTCGGAATACGCCGGAACGGCCAAAGGATGCCTGAACCGGTCGACGGTTCAGGGGAGAAGGTTCTGTGCTGAACCGGACCGGACCGGTTTAGCCAAGGAGAAAAGGGGAAAAAGAGGAAAAAGAAAGAAAAAGGAAAATTTTTGGGATTTCACCGGACTTCGGGTAAATCGATACGAGGTCAAAAGTGACCGATTTGATTTTCGATGAATTTATTTAAATTATATTTAATCGAAAATTGACCCTGAGTTAAATATAATAAATTGTGCAGTTCGACGATAAATTCCGAACAGAAGCCCGATCGAACTTCGATTTGCGTACTATCGCATATTATCGGGTAAGTAAAGTTCATTTACGATAAATTATGTGATTATTGCGTATTTAAGATTTATTTTACGCATTTCGGATTAAATTCCATATTTAGTGAATTATAATTGGAATTTTGAATTAACTATCGTAAATGATATACGGGCTATCCAAAGAGCTTGGAATAAAGCCCAATGGGTATTGATAGGCTCAATGAGTCGATAGACCCTGATGAAGGGAAATAATAAGTGGAAAACGGGCTTAATGCGGATTAAGGCCCATTAAGGATTTTAGGGCCCATTAAGGGATAATAGACTGTATTAACGTGTAATACAGTAGGAAAATTATAATTAACCTGAGGAATGGTTATTTACAGCTCCGGAGTTTACATCGAGAGCTGATCGGACTGCGGGAATTAGCAGCATTGAGGAAGTGAGGTCACATGACGTGATCCGAGGTAAGGGACTTTTGCAAGTAGTTAGAGATACCTGCATGTATTTTCAACTGCTTCTGCATTCACTTAAAAACTCTGAGGGTCAGAGAAAGTGAATAATAATTATTGCGACCCGATAGTGGTAAATTACGATTTTACCCCTAGTTAGTCAAAAAGTCAACTTTTGTGAGAAGTTGCAAAAAGCATGGAAAATACTATTGTGAGTGTTTAATTGCTATTAGCATGAAAATCAATAGATGGGCTAATGATTTTAAGGTTGATATGACTTAAGCACACTTTATGGTGCTGATTTTAATGTTTTGTAAACAATCCCTTTTAAATAGCCATCTATCATATTTTGTGAGAATGAATCGTGCCAGAGTATATCTCGCACTGGGATTCATATGTTTTCCACATAATATTAGTGCTGGGTTTTGATACGCACTAGATTTTCATGACATGCATGATAGAGTACTGGAGTTCTCACTCGTACTCAGCTTTGAATGATATATGCATGACAGAGTGCTAGAGCGTTGCTTGTACTCGATTCTTCATGGTTTATACATGACATAGTACTGGGAGCTATTGCTCGTACTTGATTTTGATATTATACATGACATAGTACTGGGAGCTATTGCTCGTACTTGATTTTGATATTGTGCATAGCATAGTACTGGGAGCTATTGCTCGTACTTGATTTAATACATAAACTATGCATTGACCTAGTTGCTAGAGATTGCTCGCACTAGAGTTGAGTTTTGTGATGTGAAACAGTGTTTGAGAGGAGTGACGACTGTGAGTCGCACTCAAGACGTACACTGTATGTGATATGTAGTACATGTTAAAACCCATGCCTGTATCTTTGTGTGACTGTGTGTCATAGCTAGAGAGGATATCCGCATGAGGTTGATATAGACGTGGTATACTTATTTCCATAGTTTCGAGGGCTAAGTCCTATGGGAGGCACCCTGGCTGTGAGGGTCCACGGGTGTACTTTGTACCGTGTTTGGGACACGAGGTGTACGCTGTACCGTGTGTTACGTAGCTGGCGGTTGAGGTTGGACTGACCATCCTCCCGTTACAGCAGTGATTGTCGCACACCGAGTACTGTGTCGCATGGGATCACTTTTCGGATATGATCATAATCCAGGATACTATTTGCATTTACCACAGAGTCTCACATGATATATCACATTGATTGACTGATTTAAACTGCGGACAGACCTGAGGGATGGGTCGGACTCCGATTTGTGTTGTAAATCATTTGATGCCATATTTATTGTGATTTAAATCTACATGGCATGATTTACATAAAGGCATGATTTATATACAATGCATTATTTTACACTACATGCCTATATTTGAGAAATAAAGCATGACTTCTGTACATGGGATTTATTCTGTACAAGTACATATATATTATATTTCAAGACATGCTTTTAAAGTGAGTAAGGAAATAAATGTTTTCAAGGCATAGCACTATTTTGAGTAGATAGTGTGGATATCTACTTGCTTGCCTGATTTCCTTACGAGCGCGTTATGCTCACCCCCCTTTTCTTTACATCTCTCTACAGAGCGTCAGTAGAGCGAGAGTTATCGTGGGAGAGTGTCCCAGAGTCCACTGCTAGTTCCTATCGATTCATCAGGTATACTTATTATGTACAGTCATGTATCTAAACATAGAAACAGCACAGTGATGTATACGTTATATATTATGGTGAATGTAATTGTATTAGATTTTATAAAATCTTACATGTATAATAAAAGCAGCTACAGTCAGAATTAATATATTGACATGTATGTATGAGAATGGATATTATGGTAAGTGAAGACTCTGACATCGAATCACAGCCCAACCATTGAAGAGGAGAAAGGTATGTTAAAATGTGAAAAATTTATTGTGGTTTTTGGTTAAAGTCAAGGATTGAAACTGGGGTCCTAACAGAGGCTGATTATCAAAGACAGCTTTCAGGACTCGATACGAGTATATTGAGTTTCTAGTAATACCCTTTGGACTAACTAATGCCCCTGCTACTTTTATGAGTATGATGAATGATGTCTTCCGAGAGTATTTAGACAGATTTGTTATTATCCTTATCGATGAAATTTTAATCTATTCGAAGTCCCAGGATGAGCACGAGCAATATGTGAAGATTGTGATCCAGATCCTCCGTAAGAAGAAATTATATGGGAAATTTAGTAAATGTGAATTCTGGTTGAATCAGATTTCTTTCCGCGGGCATATTGTATCTAAGGATGGGGTGTCTATCGATCCGTCTAAGATTGATGCAGTACTAAAGTGGGAGAAATCGAGGACAATGACAGAGGTTCGTAGTTTCCTAGGATTGGCAGGATACTACTGGAGATTTGTTGAGGGGTTTTCCTGGATTGCAGCTCTATTGACCAAATTGACACATAAGGATGTTTCATTTGAATGGTCTGATCATTGTGAGCAGAGCTTCCAAGGGCTCAGGCATTGGTTGACTACTGCACTAGTCTTGACCATTCTAATTGGATCAGAAGGGTTTCATTATTTCGTTGGACACTAGAAAGCAATTAAAATACTTGGAATAATACTATGTAGGCTCGAAATAACCAAAGCACTCGAAATAGTGGCACGGAGCTTCGGGCATGAAAATCGAGGTAAGGCTTTAAGTTTAAGTACCTCTTAAAGATTCTAAATATAAGTATGCTTTGGTGATTATAAGGTGAAACTAAGGTATTGGAAGTGACAAAGTTAGTAAAAACTCGAGTTAATACTAAATCGAGCAATTGGGCCTAATAAGTGAAATAAATTCAGAATAAATTCTATAAACTTGTAAAAATTATTTTGAGGTCATAGGAAATTAACATAAGGTATAATTGACTTGGGGAATGAAAATTGAGTGGAAATCTTAAGGTCTCGGTAGTCGAATTAAATTTTAAAAGAAATCGAAAACCTTAAGTAATTTCAATCGGTAATGACTAAATCGGGCAAAATGGGCTCAAACAGGGAACTTTTCTTAAACAAGTGGGCCCTAAATTTTTATCAAACATATTAGAGATTTAGTATAACACTTGTGAAGTGGAAATTTGGATGAAAATGGGCTGGAAATATTTTTTATGGATTTTAGAAAAACAAGGCTGTTGGCAAGCCCAGGCACAACATCTACTGGCCCAACATAAAAGCCCAATTTGAAGCCCATCAAGAAGGCTTTTAAACCCAATCTTCTCTAGAATAAAGGAGCACTTCATGCTCTTTTGGGAACAGCCAAGACCTCCTCCAACCAACCTAAAACTCAAGAGAACCACCTCCCACAAGTTGCCAGAGATGTCTCTAGCTAATCGAACTTGTGTAATTTTTACGGCCACCTTCCAGCCACTTTTAGAGTTCAGTGAAAAAGGATAAAATCTTCCTTCCTAAGTCCTACAAAACATATAAAAAATCTAGCCTTAAACAAGCTCGGTTGCTAGGTGAAACGTTAGTGAGAAGAATACGGGTAGAATCTGCCCTATTTTTGAGGTGAGAGAAACTTAAAATTTGTAGTTTCCTTATTGGTTTTTGAGGTTGTTTTTTATGATTTTAAGTTGTATACATGTTTATCTACAGCTGAGAATCATTTTTAGAGGAAGAATGTTCGGTTAAACGTGGTCAAACTCGAGGTAAAGTTGTTGGAAGATGATGAGTTTGATATATGTTTATGTTTGATGAATTTGCTTAATTTTGGCTAAAGTAGAAATTGATGAAATAATTTCTAGTGATAGGTATAGGTTCAGCCAGCCTTGAAATGTTAAGGAAATGCTGAAATTTTGTTAAAGTTGATGTTGTAGAATGATTGTTTAATACCGAAAAGTTTGGTTTATAGATCAGTTTAATGGAGAACTGTAAAATTATGAAAGTTTGATAATTTGACAAGTTGTGGTGTGTTGATTTTAGACTTGGATAAGTGTTTAGGTTATTAAGTTTATAAGTTTGAAGTTAGGAGAAAAGAAATTATTGAAAATAGCTTAAACCAACACTTTTATCAGTAAAACCGAAAAAGTAAGGAAAGTTGACAGAATAGTCAAATTTAGTCAAATTTATGAAATTAAATGTATATTTAAGTATACTTAGATGGAATTGAGCATCATCTGATGATTTTGGAATTGTCTTGGGCAGCTTGAGGTACTAGCATACAAATTGAGGTAAGCCCGACACCCGACGGTTTTGTGCTCTCCCATGATTCAATAGGTAAGGGATGTAATTTAAAGCATCATTGGTATCTCGTTACCTTATTTTTAAGATACAAATATGTTTGAAGTAAGAATTCTTATGTAGAATGCACTCGATAGCCAAGAAAACACTATTCATGCATAACCCAAAAACCGAAAGAAAAACCAATTTTACTAAGCCCTCCGAATGTACTTTCTGGCAACTGTAAAATGTTTTGGAAAATGCAAGTTTTGTTATGGAAACGAGTTTTATGAATAAGTTTTGATAAATACGCAGTTTAGAAATATAAAACTCAGTTTTGTTAGTATGCAGGTTAACAAGCCCGAAAAAGGATTTGTAAGTTTCGTTTTGAGATTAAAGCAACATGTAGTCCATGATATCTGTCATGCATGGCCTGTGTGGAGTGTGGTTCTTCGTGGTGCATGCCCTATACCACATCGTGCATGTTCAGTCCTTTGTGGTGCATGTTTAACCACGTTGTGCATGTGTTGCCCACTCGGTGCCTTATCTTTCGCCACTTCATCCGGCTATCAGTTACTATAGCGAACAAAAATGGACTTAACGTCGACCCTTGATGTAGCTCTACAGTGATAGGAAATTCACTTGTTTAACGTCTGTACATCCTCACATGTGTTCTTTCATCTCCACACATGTCCTTAATTATTTCAATATATTTCACCAAGTTTCTTTTCTTCATTGTGACCACCATAACACTTCTCTAGGCACTTTATAGTATGCTTTCTCCAAGTCTATAAAAACCATATGAACATCTTTCCCTTATATACGAGAATGCTCCACAAGTTGTCTAAGCAAGTGTATTGCTTCCATAGTTGACCAGCCAGACATAAAATGTAACACTCCAATTTACGGTACAATATGGTTTGGCTACGAGTCGATGCTAGATCAGTATAGTGAATTTGTCTATGTACATACGTTTTTATGGTAATTGATTCAAATAAAAACCAATGGAACTACTTTCCAATTAATCAGCACAATAGTTCCTTCACAAAAAATTCTTGTTCACATTCCCTAGATACATTTTCATATACATTACTGTACTTACAAAATTTAGATACAAAATAAATGTCTATACTGGGTATACCTTTAACTTGGAAGAATATTTTGCTGACGTATGGCTATGAAAAATAATTCGTCTTACAAAAGCGGTCCCAACTACTAACGAGGCTCTATGGAGGAGAGTAAGGGATGAGCTTAACGTGCTCAGTAAGAAAAATTACTTGGCAGGTAGATAAATACACTATCTATCTATAAAGGCTTGTAATGAAAATAACAAACTCGTTGACAGTTCAGTAAAATCAGAGTAAAAAATCATTTGCGATAACAATATCAATAGTATAAACATTTTAATATAATAAATATAATATTCTCAAACTTTATATAGTGTTTTATTGTGTCGACTGTATAACACTTTGTTTTTGCAAGATTCCAGAGGTGACCCACATAGTCTCTTTATACAGTAAAATAATACAGTTCTATACGATAATACAGTTCATATGGTCAATTCAGTAAATCAAATAAACGAGAAAAGGTGGAACATGCTATAACAGTAATCAGCATGACAATTAGCCAATGTCGATGACTCCAGGCATCACTGATCAGGTGTGCTGGGATGTCAATCGTCGTGGTAGTGGTTAACTACCCAAACAACTCACAGTACAATATGTTTGAAAACTAGTAACACGATACAGCGTACACACATGCGTGTTGCACGGTACATCGTACTCTGTGGATCACAGTAATAGTAACAGTACAGTTGCAGTTCAGTAACAGTAACAGTGCACTATGACTAATCATCGCCTTTGTCTCAAAATCAGTGCGAGTCAGACCATGCGACACACAGTCAGCACATGCTCAAGCACATTTATCAATACTAATTTATAAGCAAATTATTTTCATCAAAACAATTCTAAAACTTAGTACAGTGCATAAAGCAATTTAAAAGGAGCTGACTTACCCTTTTTTGGTCAAAATCCCAGTAAATAGTTTATGGTAATTAAATTCAATTTTTTTTATTCAAAACCATAATTCAAGTTATATCAATGTCTCTGCAAAAAAATTAAATTTATAATGGTAAGGTTAGGCTATTTAACTAAGGCTAAAAATCTATAATTTCCAGAGTTATAAAATCGGCCTAGTATTTTTATCTACGGTTCGACAGGAAATACATGTAATTATCTCTAGCAGCATACAGAATTTTCCTCACATTGGTGTATGTCAGTGGTCCACAATACCGAGAATCAGTCAGTCCATTCTTGATCATTTGTTTGCTCCAAAGACGTGATCCAATGTACCGAAAATAATCCTTTCTCAATGATTTCTTCAAAGCCCACATTTTTTTTGAATTTCCTTTCAATTTCGCGCATTTTATTCCTTCGTCTTTTTCTTTACTCCTCGTCCCTGTCATCACGTCTTCACTAGGCTCGATGCTGCCATCTCCCCCATCACCTTAACTTGTCCGTCTGGTGCCGTGATCTCCTACCCTCTCTCCGTTTCCAGCGCCTCCAACTGAGTCTCCTGCCCAATCACCGTCTTCCTCCTCTACTCTGGGATTCCTCTCCCTCGCCCCTGCTCCTGCCCTTTCAAATTAGGCAGCACGTCCCTTTCATGCTCTCAGTCTTCACTGTGTTTCTATGCCCATCCCTCATCTTTCTCGGCCTTCACTTCACTGTCCCCTCTCTTTTGTTCCGTTTTCAAGGAACGATGCCCCTCTGTTTCAGCCTTCACTCTTCTCTTCTCCCCGCATCTCCTACTTTATACTAAGGCTTTTCGATCATGCCTCTTTCTGCTACAATATACCTTCGTTTTCTTACTTTTATGCTCTCGATCAAATTCCTCGGTTACCAGTTGCATTATACAAGTGTTGCAGTAGCTAGAAAACCAGTAGTAGACGGCTACCTCAGTTTTGCTTCGGGTTTTCTCTCCTTTGGTCTTAATCTCTCATCTGTTTCCTTCTCTACCGTAGCTGCTATTTTCAATCCTAATGTGTATATATATATATTTAAAGTTTCTTTCCTTCCGTTTCCTGCCATTTCATTTTTGTCCTTCTCTTGTTCTCTGCTCTCACCTACCCTCTCGATCTCCCATTCTAATTTCTAGGCCACCGCATGTCTTCTCTGTTTTCATTTATTATCACAATACGTCTTCCCCTACTGTCCCCACTTCAGCTTCAGCTCATTCTCCTGCTCACAACGGCTTCTTTCTTTTCTTTCTTGTCACATTTCCAGTCTCTCATATTTCCTTCCTCTTTTTGGCTGTAGTTCAGTACATATATATACATATCACATTCC
Organism: Firmiana major; assembly: GCA_033439115.1. Taxonomy (NCBI): domain Eukaryota; kingdom Viridiplantae; phylum Streptophyta; class Magnoliopsida; order Malvales; family Malvaceae; genus Firmiana; species Firmiana major. Next base: position 10,375,964 of record CM065912.1, read on the forward strand.
ATTTCTTAGGTTGTTTTTCTTTTACTCCTCAACTGTTCTCGTAGGTCTACATTCAGAGCTCCTGTTTTGATTTCAGTTTCACGTGTTCCCTTTTGCTGTCAAATATCTCCATTAAAATTTCTATTTCCTTCCTTACGTTTCCTTTGGTCTGAACATCATTGTCATCCTACCTTTCTCACGCCATCTGCTATAGATCTCTTGGGTTTGCTTCACTTCATCCTTCTCACCTCTATACATTTCTATATACATGTATGCATTTAGTCTTTCCCTTATGTATTGTGTAAGTTTCCCTCAGGACTGGCTTCATTTTAAAAGCCAATCCTCGAGTTTTAAGCATATATTTGTATACGTATACTTACACATATACCGGTATATATTTATATGCAAATACCTACATTCTTTAAAATAATAATAATAGAATATTATATATATGTTTATCTATTTCTATACACTAGATAAATTTTTCTCATAGTGTTAGTGTTGGATTTAGTATAATATTTGTACCTATCCATTATAATGGAATATTCATACTTTAATCCAACTTATAAAAATTTATTTCTAAGATCGAATACAAGAAATTCCTGATGTTTACATTCTCCCCATCTTAGTAAATTTGGTCCAAAAATTTGAAAGTACATCAATCTTCAAATAACTATGGGTATTTTTCTCGTATTAGGCTTTCTGATTCCCACGTAGCCTCCTCTGAGGTGTGATACTGCTACAGAACCTTAACCAGAGGAATTGTCTTAAACCACAGTGCCTTCTCTTTCCTATCCAAGATCTGAATCGATTTCTCCACATACGTCATATCCTTCTTCAATTCTAGTAACTCATACTTTATCACATGTGTCGGATCTGTAAGATACTTACGTAGCATCGATACGTGGAAGACATTATGGATACTCGATAACTCCAGTGGTAACGCCAATTTATAAGCTTTGTCTTCCACTTGGTCTAAGATTTTGAAAGTCCCAATATAATGGGGACTTAGCTTTCCTTTCTTCCCAAATCTCATTATGCCTTTGGAAGGAGAAACTTTCAGAAACACCAAATCTCCAATTGAAAATTTCAAAGGTCTTCGTCTTTGGTCCACATAACTTTTCTGCCTGCTCTGAGTTGTTCTCAACCTCTAACAAATTATCTGAACATCATCAGAAGCTTGCTTAACCAGATCAGGAGCAAATATTTTTCTCTAGCCTATTTCTTCCCATCCAATCAGCGAATGACACTTTGACCATACAACACTTCGAATGGTGCCATCTCGATACTTGAGTGATAACTATTATTGTATGCAAACTCCGTTAGCGGCAAATGGTCATTTCAAGAGCTTTTAAAATCTTGAACATAAGCTCTCAACATGCCCCTCAATGTCTAAATAGTTCTCTCTGATTGTCCATCTGTCTGAGAATGAAATGTTGTGTTAAAATTTAGTTAGGTTCCCATGGCTTCTTAGAAATGTTCTTAGAAATGTGAAGTGAACAGGGAATCCCTGTCAGATACTATACTCACTGGAACACCAAGAAGTCTTACAATCTCTTGCACATATAGATCCGCTAGTGCACTCAAAGTATCATTGGACTTCATAGCCAAGAAGTGGGTGGACTTTGTTAGTCTATCGACAATTATCCAAATTATATTATGGTTTCTTCGGGTCCTTGGTAATCCTATAATGAAATCTATGGTGATAAGCTCCTATTTCGATATTGGTATCGGTAGAGGCTATAACAACTCTGCAGGTTTCTGATGCTCTACTTTAATTTGCTGACACACAAGACATCGAGCCACGAATTCAGCCACATCTTTCTTCATTCCTGACCACCAATACACCTTCCACAAATTTTGATTCATCTTATTACTTCCCGGGTGTAAGGTATACCTTGAGGAATGAGCTTTTGTCAATATCAGTTTCTTCAACTGTGCATCATCGAAAACACACACTCTACCTCTGAACCTCAACAGACCATCAGGGCTAACTTCAAAATCTGTCATAGTTCCCAATTGGGTCTGACTAGCCATATCTATACAATATCGATCAGTACGCTGAGTCTGTCAAATTTTGTTAATCAAAACTGATTCTATTCTCAAGCTTGCTATCACACCACAACTGACAGTTACTAAATTCGCCTTTCTCGGGTTGTTAGGATCTCACAATCATAATCCTTTAGAAGCTCTATCCACCTTTTCTATGTCATATTTTCAGTGCAAACACTACGGTTACCAATTCCAAATCGTGGGTCGGATAGTCCTTCTCATGGTCTTTTAGTTGACGGGAACCATAAGCAACTACCTTCCCGTTTTGCATCAACACACATCTTAGTCCTTAACTAGACGCATCTGTATACACTGAGAAGCCTCCCGAACTAGCGGGTATAGTCAAAATAGGTGCGATGGTTAGTCTGTGCTTCAACTCCTGAAAACTCCTTTCACATAAGTCACTCCGTTCAAACTTAACATTCTTCCTCGTAAGTCATGTCAGAGGAGCAGCCAACTTAGAGAAACCCTCAACAAACCTTTTGTCATATCCGACCAAATCTATGAAGCTCCTAATCTCAATAAAAGTCTTGGGTATTTCCCATCACACTACGGTCTTGATCTTGGACGGATCCACAGACACCCCATCTTTAGACATGATGTGACCCAGAAAAACTATATGATCTAGCCAAAAATCACACTTGCTGAGCTTCACATACAACTTCTTCTCCTTGAAGGTTTGTAAAAACATTCCCAAATACTGCTCATGTTCTTCTCTAGACTTGGAATATACAATAATATCATTAATAAAAAGTATAACGAATCTGTCTAGATACAGCTTAAGTACGTCGTTCATCAGTGCCATGAAAGCTACAGGAGCATTCATCAACCCGAAAAGGCATAACCAAAAATTCATAATGTCCATATCGGGTTCTAAAAGCTGTTTTGAATACATCCTCACTTCTGATCTTCAACTGATGGTACCCTGACCTCAGATCAATCTTGAAAAAGATCTGTGCTCCTTGCAGTTGGTCCAATAAATCGTCGATACGAGGTAGGGGATATTTGTTCTTGATGGTTACCTTATTGCGCAATCTATAATGAATGCATAGCCTGAGATACTCAGCCTGATAAACCCCTTATCAAGTAATTCTTGTAATTGCTTCCTCAACTCTTCCAACTGAACTTGAGCCATTTTGTGTGAGGGATTAGATATCGGCTCAGTACCAGGCACTAAGTCAATACAGAACTTCATTTCCCTATCTGGAGGTAACCCAGGTAGGTCATCCGGGAATACATCGAAAAACTCCCTGACTACAGGAATATTGCTCAACTCTGAACTTTCCTTGTCTGTATCGATCACATAGGCAATTTAACCTTCAAAATATTATTCATACAGTTAGTAAGAATTTTTCCATTAAACTACCAATTCTTTTTCATTACTTTTCAAAAAAAACTTACAACATATTTCTCAGGCAAAAACGTTACTGTCCTATTATGACAATAAAAAATAGCTTGATTTACTGCTAACTAGTCTATATCCAATATCACATCAAAATCATACATGTCCAATAGGATCAGGTCTGCTAACATATTCATGTCTCTTATTTTAAGCTTAAAATCTTTATACAGTTGTTCTATCATTTGGCTATCTTTCATTGATGTTCTAATCGTTAGCATCCACCCTAATGGTTTAGGTTGTACATAGGAAGACAATTTATATGAAAACATAGGTGATATAAATGAATGACTTACACCAGAGTCAAATAAAACTAATGGTTTTATTTTAAGCTTAAAATCTTTATACAGTTGTTCTATCATTTAGCTATCTTTCATTGATGTTCTAATCATTCGCATCCACCCTAATGGTTTAGGTTGTACATAGGAAGACAGTTTATATGAAAACATAGGTGATATAAATGAATGAGTTGCACCAGAGTCAAATAAAACCAACGCTTTAATATAAACAATCAGAATAGTACCTTTAAACGCTTCAGATGGTGCATTAGTTTCTATTGCTTCATGCTCAAAGGCATACACTCTCCCTTGTCTTGTAACCTGCTTACCCTTCTCTTTCGTTGTGGCTTTCCTCCTTGGTGTAGAGGTAGTAACAGGTGCTCTTATCTATTCTATGTTCCTTAGCGAAGCTGTGTCAGTACTCTCTAGACATTCTCTAACTAAGTGCCCCATCTTACCACATCTAAAGCAAGCCCTAGTCATCAAATAGTAAGGCCTATTACCATGATACATCCCACAATGTCTACACACCTCAATATTAGGTCAGGGTCCTCTGATCACAATCCCCTTAGTAGGAGCTGAGGTTGGGTATATAGGAGGCTTAGTAGTCTTGCCTCATGACTTATTATAACTCCTTTGTCACTTAACAAATGTTCTCATGCCCTCTCTGACACTCTATCCTCAATGGATCTCTTTCGATCCCAATCCTTCCCTTTACCCACTTTACTGAACTCGGAGTCATGCATCTCATAATCCTGTTCGCACAATTGGGCTCGGCGAACTACCTCCTCATAGGTGCTGAGATCCAACAGAGCTAATTGAGCTCAAATCGAGGGCCTTAGTGCATCCAGAACTTTCGAACCTTCTTCATTTCATTATCCATAGTATCCGAATCATGTCTTCTCAGTGAGGTGAACTTAGATTTATACTCGTCCACAGACTTATTCCCCTGAGTCAAGTTCAAAAATTCTATATATAATCTCCTTTGGGTAGTATTTGGGATATATTTCCTCCAGAATGCATCAAGAAACAAGTACCATGAAATCACCCCATGTCTAGCTCTTAGGATCGGTCGGGTGGACTTCTACTAGTGTTCAACTTCTCCTTTTAGTACAAAAGCTATAAAAGTAACTTTCTCGGTAGAGTTACATCGAAAAAATCCATAATGCTTCTCCGTCTTATTTATCCAGTCTTCTACAGCTTTTGGATCCTTAACCCCACTAAAGGATAGAGGTTTGAACTCCTGAAAGTGCCTTAGTCTATCTAGTTGACAATCATACCCCATTTCCTTTCTACACTACTGTGGGGCAACTGGTGTCGGTGAATATGAGACTGGTGGGATCTGTGGCAATGTAGTGGGTAAAGAACTAGAAGGTTCTTCTGCTGGTGGCACTGGCGTTGTTTGGGCTGGCGTGGGCATATCAGGCGCTACTGTTGGAGTAGTCGGTGTAGCCTGAGCAGCAGTGCCTGGTGGGTTATCTAATCTGGCCATCACTTGTCTAATAAAACTCAGTATCGACTTCATGCCCCGTTCCAAGCTAGTAATTCAGGCCTCGGAGCTCTCAGTAAGGTTGTGAGAGAGTTGTTCAGCTGTGGGATCACCCTGTCTTTCAAGCCTATCCTCATGGCCTCGGGATGACCTGGCCCTTCATCCTCTCAGTCAACCATACGGTCTACCAGCCATATCTAATCGTTTCCTTACATTCAGTTGTAATTTCTTAGCAAAACATAGCCAGGTATACTCGTTTGTATCTAAATGCTGTACAGTAATGTTAGGGATACGAACTTTTCTACTTTTCTATTACTCCCACCATCGACTCATATCAGACCAACCGGGCTCTGATACTAACTTCTGTAACGCCCTAATTTACGATACAATATGGTTGGGCTACGAGTCGATACTGGATCAATATAGTGAATTTATCTATGTACATAAGTTTTTATGGTAATCAATTCAAATAAAAACCAATGGAACTGCTTTCTAATTAATTAGCACAGTAGTTCCTTTACAAAAAATTCCTGTTTACATTCCCTAGACACATTTTCATATACATTATTGTACTTACAAAATTTAGATACAAAATAAATGTCTATACTGGGTATACATTTAACGTGGAAGAATACTTTGCTGACATATGACTGTGCAAAATAATTTATCTTACAAAAGCAGTCTCAGCTATTGATAAGGCTATGTGGAGGAGAGTAAGGATGAGTTTAACGTGCTTAGTAAAAAAATTACGTGGTAGGTAGATAGATACACTATCTATCTATATAGACTTGTAATGAAAATAACAAACTCGTTGACAGTTCAGTAAAATCAGAGTAAAAAATCATTTGTAATAACAATATCAATAGTATAAACATTTTACTGCAATAAATATAATATTCTAAAACTTTATACAGTGTTTTATTGTGACGACTGTGTGGCACTTTGATCTTACAAATTGAAGAGGTGGCCCTCATAGTCTCTTTATACAGTAAAATAATACAGTTCCATACGATAATACAGTTCATAAGGTCAATTCAATAAATCAAATAGATGAGAAAATGTGGAACATGCTATAACAGTAATCAGTATGACAATTGGCCAACGTCGGTGACTCCGGGCATCACTGATCAGGTGTGTCGGGATGTCAATCGCCTTGAGAGTGGTCAGCTATCCAAACGGCTCACAATACAATATGTCTGAAGACCAGTAACATGGTATAACGTACTCACATGCTTGTTGCATGGTACATCATACTCTATGGACCACAATAACAATAACAGTATAGTAATAGTTCAGTAATAGTAACAGTGCAACATGTCTAATCATCGCCTTTGTCTCAAAATTAATGCGAGTTGGACAGTGTGTGATGAATGTCATATTTTTATTATTTATTTCCTTCTACATTTTAATAATTTTCTATGTTCCTCATATTAATTAGAGTACTTATGTTAATTTGTGACTTTGGCAAATAAATTGGGCTTCAAAACTTAACAGAAGAAATTGGACAGTTTTTTTACTGCTATTTGGGATTTTGGCTCTAAACGGAGTTTTAGATGTCAGATTGGGGCAATTTTTAGCTCGTTGGAAAGAAAATTAAAAGGCCTACAATTTATATAGAGAGAACTAAGCCCAGTTTGGACATTTTATAGATAAAAAAATTCCACAAAGTTGCAGCGAATTAGTTTTATATATTTCAAGGTAGTTTTGATTTTTAGCCTATATCTGGAGTTCTAAACCTCTAAATTACACAAGGTCAGGCCCAATGGAACACTGATTTATTGATTTACAACTTTGAAGAAGAGCCTAAGATCCAATTCGACCTGTTCCTACTCTAAAACCAGTTGTGAAGCAAAAGCCTGAATCTGTCAATCTTTTCCCACTTGTAATAGGATTTTGAATTTAGGTTTCTTTCACGATATATATAGATTTCGTTTTCTTTATCAGAAAAAAAGGAGAGAGAGGTGGCAGCAGTTAGAAGAAAAAAATAATTCACTCTCTATATTTTTATTTTCGTTTTCAATAATCATGTGCTGCTAAATCTTTTATTCGGTTCAAGGGAATCGAATCCAGTGAATTTCAACAATTAAGAAACATGGTTTGTTAATCTAAACTATCTTTTGATTCAATTATCTATTGTTTCTGGTATTATTGGATTCAATTGCATGACAAAATTATATGATCTGGCCAATTGGATAATCTTCGCATGTGATTGTATGCTATCTTAAGTTTTCACAATCCGTAATTGTTGTGATAGAAATCAGAACCAGTAGCAATTAGGGTTCGTCAACTCTAAGTGAAACAATAGAATGAATTAAACATTCAACCCATGGTTGAAGTGTTATTCGATTTAGTAGTCTTCTTAGAACGTTAATGCTATTCCTAGTCTAAATAGGATTGCGCCAAAACCTATTAGATTAGGGAGAAGAATTTAATTCGGGTGCTGGGCTTGAGTTAATGATAACAAGGAAGAAGAGATATTATTTTGCTGGTAGATAATACCTCTTCTAAGTAATTGAAGACAAGATGGTAAATTAGGTGTTAAGGATCGATTGTTAATGACTGGGCAGTTCCCTTGAATCGAAATTGTTAATCTTGGTTTACCCTTTTTATAATTAGTTGAATTATGTTTTAGGATTTTAATTCAGTTAAATTAAACCCCCTCAATTATTTCAGTTATTGCATGATAATTAATCCACCAGTCTCTAGGGTTCGACTTGGATTTGCCGCCACTGCAAAATTTTGGTATGACCAGTAATTTAAATTTGGTTGAATTCGACACTCACCAATTTTTGGCACCGTTGCCGGGGGCTGGTTCGATTAATTACTGTGTTTTTATTATTCTCATTAATTTGCTTTTAAATTCTTCTGATTTTTTTAAATTATTTATTTATATTTTTAGGCCTTTTGGTACTATTTATGTTACTATTCATATTATTCACAGGAAAAATTTTTGTTGAGTTAGGAGGCATATGAGTAGTTGATTTCAAGTGGAAACGGCAAAATAAAACAAAGCAAAAGATTTGATTTTTTGTCCCCACCCTATCTCGACCAAATTCCATCGTTTTCTTATAGTTTTAGCCCATTTTTTGTTTTAGTCGTAATTATTTTAAGATTTGTTTTTTGTTTTTATTACCAGATCCTCCAAATCAAGTGAAATTGCACTTTGATTCGATCCAAAGATAAAGAGAACCTTGAGGAGGTTGAAAAGAGACCAAGAAGCTATAACCATTGTAGAACCCTTAGATTCTGAAAGTACGCCAGATAAGAGCTCAATAGAGGAGTTTGACATTGACAACATGTCAATGAATAATAATAGGACTTTGAAGGAGCTTGCTGCTCCTGACTTAAACTTATAACCTTTGTGTATTGAGTACCCTACTTTAGATGCGGCTTCTGAACTTAAATCGAGACTAATACATCTTCTGCCTACTTTCTATGGACTTGTAGGTGAAAATCCCCACAAGAACCTTAAGGAGTTTCATGTGGTGTGTTCGAGCATGAAACCACAGGGCAACTCAGAGGATCAGATCAAGCTGAGGGCATTCCCCTTCTTATTTGCAGATCAAGCGAAGGACTGGTTATACTACCTTCCTTCGGGTTCAATACATTCTTAGAATGAGATGAAGTGGTTGTTTTTGGAGAAGTATTTCCCAGCTTCTAGGGTTGTAAATATAAGAAAAGAGATCTGTGGCATTCGACAATATAATAGTGAAACCTTGTACGAGTATTGAGAGCATTTTAAGAAGCTTTGTGCGAGCTACCCACACCACCAGATTACTGACTAGCTTCTAATCCAGTATTTCTATGAAGGTTTAATGCCAATGAACAGGAGTATGATTGATGTTGCTAGTAGAGGAGCACTAGTTGATAAGACCCTAGAGGGTGTCAGGAATCTCATTGCCAACATGGCCGCCAATACACAACAGTTCGGGAATAGATTGGATCACACACCAAAGAAGGTGAACGAGGTAAGTACTTTCAACTTAGAATGTTAAATTTATGATCTAACCTCTTTAGTTCGTCAAATGGCAGTAGGGAACTTACAAGTAGTGAAGGTGTGCAGAATCTATTCGTTGGCAGGACACAACACTGACATGTGTCCAACTTTACAAGAAGATGACCCGGCCATGCAACAAGCGAATGCCATAGGAAATTTTCCAGGTCAGCCCCAACGGAGACATGATCTGTATGCAAATACATATAACTCAGCTGGAGAGATCATCCCAATTTGAGATTTGGTAACCAAGCTGGCTATCAACATCCTGTTCAGAGGCTGCAAACAAATCAAGCCATAAGCTCAGGTTCAGGTATGTCACTTGAAGATATTGTAAAAACCCTAGCTAACAATACTTTGTAATTCCAACAAGAAACAAGGACAAGCATCCAGAACTTGGAAAAATAGATGGATCAACTACCAACCACAGTTGGTAGAAGTTACCATCTCAAACAATAAAGAACCCAGGGAGAATGCAAGTGCCATAGTGCTGCGTACTGAAAAAGAGATTGAAAGACAGATTACAGAGGCAGAGAAAAAGGGTTGAGACACAGATGCAACCTGCTATAGATAACACTAACCCTAGCCGTCCTCCCTTTCCTTGTAGGTTAGCTAAGACACAGAAAGAGGAACAACAGAAAGAAATCATAGAGGTATTTAAGAAGGTGAAAATTAACATACCACTTCTGGACATAGTGAAGCAAATTCCAAGGTATAAGAAATTCCTTAAAGAGTTGTGCACGACAAAGAGGAAACTAAGAGATGATAAGAAGGTAAGTGTGGGGGAGAATGTATCTGCGGTCATTCAAAGAAAACTGCCCAAAAAATGTAAAAACCCATGTACGTTTACAATCCCTTGCATCATTGGTAATAGGTAAATCGAACATGCCATGATAGATTTAGGTGCATTGATTAATGTTTTGCCTTTTTCAATTTATGCATCCTTAAATTTAGGTCCTTTGAAAAAAATCGAAATGATCATACGATTAGCAAATCGATTTAATGCATACCCCGAAGGGGTAGTTGAGGATGTTTTGGTACAGGTGAATCAGTTGATCTTTCCAGTTGATTTCTACATTCTGCATATAGAGGACAACAGTAGCCTGGTGAATCCTATACCAATAATTTTAGGCTGGCCCTTTCTTGTCACTACCAGGATTACGATTGATGTGTTTAATGGGACATTAACCGTGGAGTTCGATGGAGAGATTGTCAAAATTAGCATCTTCGATGCTATGAGGTATCCAGCAAATGTACATTCAGTATTTTCCATTAACAATTTTGATAACTTGACGCAGGATACATTTGAAGTAAGCAGAATGGATGAGCTGGAAGTGGTGATTAGTAAAAGCTTGATGCAAAACGAGGCTGAATTGGAGCTAAGTCCTAAAGTTAAAAAAATGATCATGGCTATGCAGTCATTGCAACCCAGGTATGAAGTTAAAAGATTGGAACTACCATTTTCTAACACGAAGCTACTACCTTCTGTTGTGCAGGCACCGATTCTGGAATTGAAGTCTTTACCTAACCCCTTGAAGTATGCTTACCTGGGAGATGGTGAGACACTTTCAGTCATTATTGCGAAGAACTTGACAGTGGTGCAAGAGGAAAAGTTAATCAGGGTGCTTCGTGATCATAGAACAGCCATAGGATGGACCATAGCAGACATTAAGGGAATTAGTCCATCCATGTGCATGCACAGAATTCTATTGGAAGAGGGATCTAAACCAAGTCGAGAACCTCAAAGAAGATTAAATCCCCAGATAATGGAAGTAGTCAAGATAGAGATTCTGAAGTTGTTAAATACATGTATAATCTATCCAATTTTGGATAGTAAATGGGTGAGTCCAATTCTTGTTGTGCCAAAGAAGACTGGGATCATAGTTGTGAGAAATCAAAATAATGAGCTTGTACCAACGAGAGTGCAGAATGAGTGGAGAGTGTGTATAGACTACCGCAAGCTGAATTCAGCAACTAGAAAGGATCACTTTCCTTTACCCTTTATTGATCAAATGATTGAGCGTTTAGCTGGTAAATCTCACTACTGTTTTCTTGATGGATTTTTAGGTTATAACCAGATTGTTATTACACCAGAAGATCAAGAGAAAATAACTTTCACATGCCCATTTGGAACATTTGCTTTTAGGAGGATGCCGTTCGACCTTTGTAATGTACCAGGTACTTTTCAAAGATGCATGGTAAGTATTTTTTCTGATTTGTTGGAAAATTGCATTGAGGTGTTCATGGATGATTTCACATTGCATGGTGACTCATTTGATAAGTGCTTAAATCATTTTGTTGGCTCTACCGAGAGGGGGGTGAATCGGTTTACTAACAATAATGGCAAATTTTAATTTAATCTTATATCAATCAGAAAATAATAGCTTGCAATAATGAAATTAAACAATTTAATGTAAAGTAGGGAAGAGAGAAACAAACACAGTCGTTTATAGAGGTTCGGTCAAACTCTTGCCTACGTCTTCTCTCCTTGACCTTCTTGTCAAGTGCTTTCTTTCTCTCTTTCAATAGAGCTTACAATGTTCCTTTTACAGGTTAAGGAATAACCTCTCTACCCTTAGCAATACAGAAGTGTATTCACCCTTTTACAATTCTCTCTCACTGAGGAACAATCCTCTTCTCTTTTAAGGTAAGGTTGAATACAAATTGAAGCTTTAAAGTGGGTAGCAAAAATAAAGCTTTTTGCACTTAAGCTTATACAATGGATCTCAATGAATGAGCTATGAAGACACAAGGAATGAAAGAATTAAAAGCTTGAGAGTGTTAGGAATGTGCAGCAATAGTCTCTATATTCTCTTTGTCTTCAATGCTTGGTTAAATACTGAAGGATTGGTAGTTGGAGCATTTAATGCTGTTTTTCCAGTTGAGATTTTGCAGAAACTAGCCGTTGGGTACCTCCAGTAGAGTGCCAGATCGATCTGCCATCTTGGCCAGATCGATCTCTTAGTTATAAATCCTGCAAGATTGAAGCACAAATACACAAGGAGATCGATCTCATAGGTTAGTAGATCGATCTGTTAGTTTGAAAATAATGGGGGAGATCGATCTGTCGAATAGGCAGATCGATCTCCTAATCTCTCTGTTTGAGGCAAGATCGATCTACAGATCGATCTGCCATGCAGTCTCGTAGTGGGGAGATCGATCTCCTTAGCTCTCTGACTTTGAGGAGATCGATCTCTTCCTTACCAGATCGATCTCTTAAGTTCTCTGTTTGAGTGTGGATCGATCTTCCAGATCGATCTACATTCTTATGCTCTTAAGGGAGATCGATCTCTTCCTAGACCAGATCGATCTCTCAACTCTAGCTTTAGCCAGATCGATCTCTTAACCCTTGCAGATCGATCTCACTCTACCTAAATCCCTTTGTAAAGGTTTAAGGCTTGGCAGATCGATCTCATACCTTCATGAGATCGATCTCTCATCAAGTAAAAACCCAGGAGATCGATCTCTCATAAGCCAGATCGATCTCTCATCAGCAGAACTCTAAGTTCTGGTACTGATAACCTCTAAACATGTTTTCATATCATCTTAATACTATTGAATTAACTTGTTTTGTCATTTCAAAATACATTAACTCAACACATTTGGCAAGTGTACTTGAGCGTTGCATTGAAACTAATCTAGTGCTGAATTTTGAAAAATGTCATTTCATGGTAGAACAAGGCATTGTTTTAGGTCATGTAGTTTCATCTAAGGGCATTGAAGTAGACACGGCTAAGATTGATTTGATTTTGAGCTTACCTTACCCCACTAGTGTGCGAGAAGTGTGTTCTTTTCTTGGTCATGTAGGTTTTTACAGCAGATTCATTAGGAACTTCTCAAAGATAGCACTACCATTGTCGAAGTTGTTACAGAAAGATGTACCTTTTGAATTTAATGAAGAGTGTAAGGCAGCTTTTGATGAACTAAAGTCATCTTTAACTTCTGCCCCTATCATTCAACCACCAAATTGGGAGCTACCTTTTGAAATAATGTGCGATACAAGCAACTATGCTGTGGGGGCTGTTTTAGGACAGCGGGTCATCAACCAGGTGCATGTGATCTATTATGCGTTGAGGACGCTTAACCCAGCTCAGTGCAATTATTCCACGATCGAAAAGGAGCTTTTGGCTATTGTATTTGCTTTAGATAAGTTTCGATCTTACTTGCTTGGGACTAAAGTTGTTGTGTTTTCTGACCATGCAGCTCTGAAATACCTTTTGGCGAAAAAAGAGGCAAAGCCAAGGCTGATTAGGTGGATTCTTCTACTGCAAGAGTTTGATCTAGAGATCAAAGATAAGAAAGGGGCAGAAGACCTAGTAGCTGACCACTTGAGTCGGTTGGTGAGAGAAGAAGATCTAGTGCCATTGCAAGAAACTTTCCCTGATGAACAGCTCTTTACGGTGCAAGGTATGACCCCTTGGTATGCTGAATTGGTAAATTATTTGGTTACTACAGTCATACCTAAAGATTTGAGCAGAGCTAAAAAAGATAAAATGAAAAGTGAGGCTAAATATTATGTATGGGATGAACCATATTTGTGGAAATATTGTTCTGATCAAATCATTAGAAGGTGCATCGCTGATTCAAAAATTCAGTCTGTCCTTACTTTTTGTCATGCATATGCCTGTGGGGGTCATTTTGGGCCAAAGAGAACAGCTAGGAAGGTATAGATTGTGGTTTTTATTAGCCTACTTTGTTTCGTGACAGTTATGTGTTTTGTAAAAACTGTGAACGATGTCAAAGGATATGGAGTTTAAACAGTAGGAATGAGATGCCTCAAACTCCTATACTTGTGTGTGAAATTTTTGATGTATGGGGTATTGACTTTATGGATCCATTTCCTCCTTCCTTTAGGTTTGTTTACATTTTACTTGCTGTTGATTATGTGTCGAAATGGGTGGAAGCAAAGGCCACAAAATCTGACGATTCACGAGCTGTTGTAGGTTTTATCAAATCTAACATTTTCAGCAGGTTTGGCATACCAAGAGCATTGATTAGTGATCAGGGAACTCATTTTTGTCATCGGTCAATAGAGGCTTTATTAAAGAAGTATGGAGTCCTGCACAAAACCTCCATAGCTTACCATCCCCAGACGAATGGATAGGCCGAGGTGTCTAATAGGGAAGTCAAGTTGATCTTGGAGAAAATGGTAAATCCAAACAGAAAAGACTGGAGTCTCAGACTTGACGACGCTTTGTGAGCTTATAGGATAACATATAAGACGCCTATTGGGATGTCCCCGTATAGGTAGATTTTTGGTAAGTTGTTTCATCTGCATGTAGAGTTAGAACACAAGGCTTATTGGGCAGTTAGATGATGCAACATGGACCTACAGCAGGCAGGTTTGGAACGAAAGTTGCAGGTACAGGAATTGGAGGAAATTCGACTTGAGGTGTATGAGAACTCACAAATTTACAAGGAGAAGACTAAGGCATTTCATGATAAGATGACCATTAGGAAGCAATTTGTGGTTGGCAAAAAAGTTTTATTATACAACTCCAAATTGAAGTTGATGCCTGGTAAGTTACGTTCCCGTTAGATTGGACCCTTTATTGTTATTGACGTATTTCCTCATGGTGCAGTTGAGATTCAAAGTATGGAAACCAATAAGGTGTTCAAGGTTAATTGGCATAGACTCAAGCCATATTATGACGGTTTTTAAGCACACATAGTTGAGGAGGTGCAGTTAGGAGATGCAGTCTACTCGATGTGAAGGAAATTGTATTGTCGAGCCAAGACATTAACCAAAGGCGCTGCATGGGAGGCAACCCATGACTCACCCTATCTCTTTTAGTTTTACTTTTCTATTATTTGCTTTAATGATGTGCTTTACATTAGGGAAAATGTAAAATCTAAGTGTGTGGGGGGGGGGGAGGGGGGGGAGAGAATTTTAGGATTTTGAATTTTTACATAAAAAAAAAATCTTAGTGCATGTTTAGGTGCTTTCTATCACTTAAAGTTTATATTTATCATGAACTTGAATCAACTGGATTTCAAAAGAGGATAACACAATTGAATTGATTAACTTTTCATCTTAACATTTGTTGATTAAGTGATTGATTTCAGAATGTTGGTGAATCGAATTGGTAGACTTTAAACCTGTGAGATTTTTGAGCCTATAGATTGAGCATTAATGTCAATCTTTATTTTCTTTGGATGTGTGATATTCTTCCATGAATGTGTTTCTCTAGAACTTGCATTGATTCTTTTTGAGATTACATTGATTCAGGCATACATAAAAGTGATTAAGGCCATTTTTGGATGAACCACTCTAGCCAAATAGCCCACCTAACATAATTTACCATTGTTAAGCCCCTTTGAGCCTAATTGACTTTTCTTTGTTGAATAACTTGTTTTAACCGTGAGCTTAATATGAATGACTTTAGCTAATCTTAAAAATTAGTAGGGCATTTGAAAATTCTTGAGCAGATTATGAAACAAGTGTGGGGGTGTGATTAATTCCATATGTTAGTGGTGGTGATGGTGGACTTGAAAAAAAATAAAACAAAAAATAAATAAATAAATAAAATAAAATAGAAAAGAAAAGAGAGTATTTGATTGATTAAGGACTTGAGTAAGGTGCTAGTGATTAATAAAGTGTTTGTATTTGAGGTGATTGTGGGTTGTTTATTGTTTTATTTACCCGAGTTGTAATTTTGAACGATCTATTAATTTTTAGGGTTTTAAACTCTCTTACCCCAAAAATAATTTCGTACCTTATCCCTAGCCCCATTACAACCCTTGAATTAAGTCCTTTTGATTTGTGTTATGCATGAATACTAAGTAGTGGAGATTAGATGATATGCAAGCTTATGGTAGGACATGTTTTATGGAATGAATGTGAGTGAAATACTTACCCCTTAAACGCTTGAGTGAACAGAGAGAATATTGTGAGGATCTACCAATTTAATTTGCTTCGTTTTGAATGAAATTGCTATGTTGGTAAATTCTTGAGATTGTTAAGGATTTTGATTCATGACATGTTATGTTTCTCGAAGATGTTGGTTGACTTTTTTGTTTCTGGTTTTTGTAAACTTGATGTGATTGAAAAGTTTTAGAGGGTGATTTAGTCTTAGATTTTGAGTTTGCTCGAGGACGTGCAAAAATTTAAGTGTAGGGGAATTTGATGAGTGTCATATTTTTATTATTTATTTCCTTCTACATTTTAATATTTTTCTATGTTCCTTATATTAATTAGAGTACTTATGTTAATTTGTGATTTTGGCAGATAAATTGGGCTACAAAACTTAACCGAAGAAATTAGACAGTTTTTTTACTACTATTTGGGATTTTAGCTCTAAATAAAGTTCTAGATGTCATATTGGCGCGATTTTTAGCTTGTTGGAAAGAAAATTAAAAGGCCTACGATTTCTCTGAAGAGAATTAAGCCCAGTTTGGACGTTTTATAGATAAAAAAGATTCCATAAAGTTGCAGCGAATTGGTTTTATATATTTCAAGGTAGTTTCGGTTTTTAGCCTATATATGGAGTTCTACACCTCCAAATTATGCAAGGTCAGGCCCAGTGGAACACTGATTTATTGATTTACAACTTTGAAGAAGAGCCTTAGATCCAATTTGGCTTGTTTCCACTCCAAAACTAGTAGTGAACCAAAAGCCTGAAGCTATCAGCCTTTTCCCACTTGTACTAGGATTTTGAATTTAGGATTTTGAATTTAGGATTTTTTTCATGATATATATAGATTTCGTTTTCTTTATCAGAAAAAAATGAGAGAGAGGCGACAACAGTCAGAAGAAAAAAATAATTCACTCTCTATATTTTTATTTTCATTTTCAATAATCATGTGCTGCTAAATCTTTTATTTGGTTCAAGGGAATCGAATCTAGTGAATTTCAATAATTGAGAAACACGATTTGTTGATATAAACTATTTTTTGATTCAATTATCTATTGTTTCTGGTATTATTAGATTCGATTGCATGAGAAAATTATATGATCTGGCCAATAGGATAATCTTCGTATGTGATTGTATGCTATCTAAAGTTTTCACAATCCGTAATTGTTGTGATAGAAATCAGAACCAGTAGCAATTAGGGTTCGTCAACTCTAAGTGAAACAATAGAACGGATTAAACATTCAACGCGTAGTTGAAGTGTTATTCGGTTTAGTAGTCTTCTTATAACGTTAATGCTATTCCTAGTCTAAATAGGATTGCACCAAAACCTACTAGATTAGGGAGAAGAATTTAATTAGGGTGCTGAGCTTGAGTTAATGATAATAGGGAAGAAGAGATATAATTCTGCTGGTAGATAATACCTCAGCTAAGTAATTGAAGACAAGATGGTAAATTAGGTGTTAAGGATCAATTATTAATGACTGGGCAGTTCCCTGGAACCGAAATTGTTAATCTTGGTTTACCCTTTTTATAATTAGTTGAATATAAATTTTGTTTTAGGATTTTAATTCAGTCAAATTAAACCCCTCCCCCTTAATTAGTTCAGTTATTGCATGATAATTAATCCACCAGTCTCTAGGGTTCGACCTGGATTTGCCGCCACTGTAAAATTTCGGTAAGACCAGTAATTTAAATTTGGTTGAAATCGACACTCACTAGTTCGACACACTGTCAGCACGCGCACAAGTACATTTATCAGTACTAATTTATAAGCAAATTATTTTCATCAAAACATTTCTGAAACTTAGTACAATGCATGAAGCAATTTAAAAGAAGCTTAATTGCTATTTTTCGATCAAAATCCTAATAAACAATTTATGGTAATTAAATTCGGGATTTTTTATTCTAAAACATAATTTGAGTTATATCAATGTATCTACAAACAAATTAAATTTATAATGGTAAGGTTGGGCTGCTTAACTAAGGCTAAAAATCTATAATTTTCAGAGTTATTAAATCGGCTTAGTACTTTTATCTATGGTTCAACAGGAAATACATGCAATTATCTCTAGCAGCACACAGAATTTTCCTTACCTCGATGTATGTCAGTGGTCCTCAATACCAAGAATCGGTCAATTCGTTCTTAATCATTTTTTTGCTGTAGAGACATGATCTAGTGTACCGAAAGTAATCATTTCTCAATGATTTCTTCAAAGCCCACCTTTTTTTTTTAATTTCCTTTCGGTTTCGTGCCTTTTCTTCCTTCATCTTTTTCGTTACTCCCCATCCCTGTTCATCACGTCTTCACTAGGCTCTGCGCCACCATCTCCTCCATCACCTTAACTTGTCCGTCTAGTGCCGATGATCTCATGCTCTCTCTCTGTTTCCAATGCCTCCTCTTGACTCCCCTGTCTGATCACCATCTTCCTCCTCTGCTCTGGGATTCCTCTCCCTCGCTCCAGCTCCTACCCTTTCAGATTAGGCAGCACGTCCCTCTCATGTTCCCAGTCTTCACTGCGTTCATACGCCCATCCCTCATCTTTCTTAACCTTCGCCTCACTGTCCACTCTCTTTTGTTCCATTTTTAGGGAACGATACCCCTCTGTTTCAGCCTTCACTCTTCCCTTCTCCCCGTGTTTCCTGCTCTATGCTAAAGCTTTTTGATCATGCTTCTTTCTGCTTTAGTATACCTTCATTTTCTTGCTTTTATGCTCTCGGTCAAATTCCTCGGTTGTCAGTTGCATTATACAAGTGTTGTAGCGATCGCGTCCTAGCTACCTAGATGTGTCTACCGCAAGAGCATGAGTCGCACAAGTAATAGTGGGAGCTGAGTCTCAAATTATTGTTACACAGAGAAACACAGTTAGCCTAACTAAGTAACAATTAATACCCTAAGTATATCCTAACAAATTATGAATATTAAGAGGGTAATCTACAAGGTTTAATTTGAAAATACTAGAAGACAATAAAAATATGAAAACTATAAAATAAATAAAATAGAACAAAAATTACCTACAGAGCTCCAACTAAAATAAAACGGGAATCTGTAAAGGAAAGAAAATACTAAAACTCGAATTAATTAGTGCAAATTGATTAAAGATGCAAATATAAGAAAATGTAAAATAAAATTATTAAAACTAGAAAATTCTAAAATGAAAATGAAATTGCATGTATTTAATATAATGTAAAATAATCTAACCTATGGTCTAATGAAATAAAATTCAAATAAAAATCCTAAAGATTCCCTAAGTATAATTATAACCCTAAATGCCTAAATTGGTAACCCTAATTTATATAAAGCTATAGATAATTATTGAACTAATAAAATGCCTAAATTAAAAATAAAATCTACTCTAATTGATGAAGGAGCAATAAAATATAAATTTTTTTTGTTAATTAAAAGATATATTGAATTAAAATACCACTAAACTACTAATATAATTTTTCAACTATAACAACTAAAGCAATTAAAAAAAAATAAAACATTCTTGCCATGCCATCCAGTGCCATGCTCAAGCCACGAGTGTGCTCTTGCCAGCGCACAACTTTACACCGCCCAAGCCTTGCACTAGCTTCAGTCCAACAACAAGCCATCTATGCACATCATCTGCCACCCACGTCGCTAACATTCTGTCCTTGTGCCTGCTATCCACGCAGTTGCTTCAATCTGCTTCTGTCGCGCCTCATGCACTGCAACAAATGACACTTCCCAGCTCGTCAGCTACGTCCCAACGCAAGAAGTAGTAAGTGGCCTATAGCCAACTATGTTCTGCTCCAGCCAGGTAGAGCCACACACTAGCTTTAGCCCTAACACAGCAAGGAAAACCGAGCCTTCCCTGTCAAATCAAGCAGCCACATCCTACACTTCCATGATCGATACGATAAGCAACAACCACACTACCCCCTGCTTTGACTCTACTTCAGTGACAACACCAATCTGTGACTAAAAGAGTGAGAAAGACAAGTAAAAGACCAACGCAGAAATGCTGAAAAAGAAAAACAGAAAAGAAAGAAATAAAAAATTTAAAGCTTGAGCAGAAGAATTGAAATTAAAGTAAAATTTTAATAAACTAAATTTTGATACAAAACTGATTTTAAAAAGTCTTCTAAGCTTAATCTAATTTATCTCCAAATTAATTTAAAACATAATAGAAAGTACTAAAAATAAACATGAAAATTAAAATAGTATCTAAGAAATAACGAAATGTGCAGAAAAGAAAACAAGGAAACTTAAAGCAAAAAGATGAAGAAAGGCTAAAGACGAGATTGCATCACTCGGCCACCTCTTTCCCGCTTTATGCACCTAGAACCACCTGCAAATGCTACACAAATTAAAGAGAAAACCAGCAGAAACCGAAATAGCAGCAAACAATGGAATAGTGCAGGAAAAAAAAAGTAAAAATGAACAGTAAAATGAACTAAGAACAGGGCAGAATAGAGGATGGAATTTGGCCCGTCCACTGCAATAGTACACTACTACTTTGTTTCAGCACCAGCTTCTGTCCCTGCTCTTGACACCTCCTGCTTTTGATTCAGCTGTTGGCACATTCTCTGCAACAAACCTGCACCAGCTAACATCAACCAGCTTTTCCGCAGCTCAGCATAGTAGCACAACCCAGCAGTATCGGCTGCTGCTTCAGTCCAGCACCAACACGTTAGTGCAGCATCTGCACAACACCATTACACCATGTACTACCAGCACTTGATCCTTTGTGTTTTGGCTCGAGCAACAGCTACGTCTCCTACAGTCACGTCTCCTGCTTTGTCATACAACAGCCTCAAGCGATAGTAAGTACCAGGCAGCAAACGAATGATGAAAACAAGAACAGAATTGAAGACCCGAACAAGTGCAGAAACCAACACAGGAAAGCAAAAAAAATAAATGCAAAAAACAGAGGGGCAATTTAGTGTGGAAGGCTAAAAACGTGCAAGCATCAAAATTAAAGACTAATACAAAACATGAATAAAAAAGCAGAATATGAATTTTAAACCAGAAATTTAAAAGAACCAAAGCAAGAGATAGCAAGAAACAATAAAACAATAACTAATGTAAAAACAGAGTCTTGAAAGAAACGAATGAAGAACCATATTTCATTTCATATAATTTCATAAAGAAAGCTTTACAGTTTAATGTAATCTTAAGTAAAATGTTTAAAAAAATAATTTGAAAACTTCAAACAAAACCTAAGGAACTTGAGAACTAAAAACAAACACAGTAAAGGAATTGGAAAAACGCAGAATACTAGAAGGAGAAGCTGATGTCATCAACTCTATACCTAGCAACAACTATAAGTCTCTAATGCGAAACAACAGAAAATGAAACAGTTCCTAAGATAAGAAAATTGCAGCAACAGTGTAGGAAGGAAAATAATGTTGAAGGAGAAGAGCTTCTGTCACCAGCCGTCTCCCATCCATCCAACATCGGATTTAACAGTAAAGGAAATGGAAAAACACAGCAGTAAACAGTAGACTAAACCAAAAAAAAAAAAAAAAACTGAGCATAAAAATAAACAAATGAAAAACTACATTTTATTAAAGCTAACTTCAAAAGAAAATATCGATTCAATTGTAACTTGACTGATTTGATTAAAAACTACAATGGAATCTTAAAAATAATCTAAGGAAACCAAGATTAAAAGCAACAATAGAAGATGAAGGAAACGCCACAAACAAGGAAATAATGGCTACTGTCACCAACCAACATGAGATCGTCTTCAAAAGCATAAAAGAAATAAAAAGGAAAAAAAAAACTTGAAAGAAAACCTAGCTGCCAAAAAAAACTTTACCTTAAAAAAAAACTCTAAAAATTACTCTCCTAAAAAATGTCTCATCTTCTTCTATTTATACACATTAAAATGGGGGTACAAAGGGAAATTCTAATCCTACATGAGTTGGCATTGTTTTGCCGCATGTCTTTGTACCATTGGCTTCAAAGAAGATATTTCCATGTCATTTGTCTTCTTATCCACTTGGATGTGCAAAGTGGCATGTGATGGCCAAGGTGTCCTTTTTAACCCATTTTCAATCCATTTTCTACTGAAATGACTGAAATTCATCTGGATTTAATTTATCTATAAACATAAGAATTTTAATTAAAATGGGGGGATAATTAATAAAATAATATGGAGATTAAAATAATTAATTAAGAAATTAAATATAAATAATTCTATTTTAATAGAATTATCATGCAGCAGCTAGAAAACCAGTAGCAGACGGCTACCTCAGTTCTACTTCGAGTTTTCTCTCTTTAGTCTCAATCTCTCGTTTATTTCCTTCTCTATCGTAGCTGCTAGTTTCAGTCCTAATGTGTGTGTGTGTGTGTGTCTATATATATATATATAAATTTTTTTTTAAAGTTTCTTTCCCTCTGTTTCCTACCATTTCATTTTTGTCATTCTCCTGTTCTCTGCTCTCACCTACTTTCTCGATCTTCCATTCTAATTTCAAAGCCACCGCATGTCTTCTCTGTTTTCATTTCTTATCACAGTATGTCTTCCTCTACTGTCCCCACTTCAACTTCGGTTCCTTCTCCTGCTCACAACGACTTCTTTCTTTTCTTTCTTGTCTCATTTCCAATCTCTCCCATTTCCTTTCTCTTTTTGGCTGAAATTTAGTACATTTATAAACATATCACATTCCAATGCTTAGGTTGTTTTTCTTTTACTCCTCAACTGTTCTCGCAGGTCTACATTCATAGCTCCTGTTTTGTTTTTAGTTTCACGTGTTCTCTTTTGTTGTTAGAATATCTCTATTAAATTTCTATTTCCTTCCTCATGTTTCCCTTGGTCAAAATATCATTGTCATCCTACCTTTCTCACTCTATCTGCTGCAAACTCTCTCGGGTTTGCTTCACTTCATCCTTTTCACCTCTATACATTTATATATATATATATATATATGTATATGTATACATTTAGTCTTTCCCTTACGCATTGTGTAAGCTGTGTCACGACCCTATTTATCTAATTCGTTTAAAAATCACTGTAAATTTTTCATGTTTTCCTTTTCCTTACCCGGTTGTGAACATGCTCACCAATACACAGTTGGGCTGTGAGGCAGTAATAAACATCCACAACATTCATTCTCAAATAATAAAAAGATGTGTCATCCATTTCAAGTTAAGTGATACATGACACTTTTCTAACTTTTACATCCCCACATTACAATACAAATTGACTACTGTACTTGTACGTTGTTTAGATACAAAAAACTCTCTGTGTATATACCTCTGGGTGATGGAGATGCAACAGATGACTCAACAAAATTTCTCAGCCCTCTCTGGGCAACTATGCACGGTCTGTAGGAGGGGGAAAAATAGAGAGGGATGAGCAACCACACGCTCAGTAAGGTAATAATGCAAGCATGGTAGATAACTACTCTATCTACATGCTAATAATGTTATGCATAAATTAATTTATAGTCAGAGCATGAGGAAATAAATCTATGTTGTATGAATATACTTATATCAAGTACAGAAATCATGGGAAATAGGCATATAAAACATGGAAATCATCATCATGTAAAACCTCTCATGCTCATCTTTATCAATTCTCTTCATAGAAGGGAAATTCATTAAGAAAGATCCTTTAAAGCTCAACTCTTTCACAAACACATAAAAATCTCATCACAATTATTTTCTCAATCACAAACATCATTACCATTTCACAAATCAAACTCTACAAGTTTCGACCCCTTCTTCGGGTCTACCTTGGACAGTCACAATCGCACTTATATATCAAAACCTGTGGTACTATGTAAATCGACTGAGATAGGTCACTATATCACAAGACTATGTTGGCCAGTTATATCATAATCATCCCAGACCATACACATCCAGGTGTGCGGGGTATCGTGCTGGTACGAAGGTGGGTTAGTCCCTCTCCAGACTTTCTCATCACATAACCATCATGCGGTACATCGTACTCCATGTGATATACATTGTACAGCTTACTCCATGGACCCATATCGTAGTTGGGGTGCCAGTCCTAGGTCTTATCTACCCTATACCAAGAGTTTTCCATACCCATATAGGAGAGCCTCCCCACCCCTTTAGGGCTTAAGGATGATGGCTTAAGGATCCTTCTGTAAGAGAGCTTCCACACCGAACAGAGCCTCCCTGCCTTCTCCAGGGCTTAAGGATATTGGCTTAAGGATCTTACCGTAAGAGAGCCTCCCCATAGAATAGAGCCTCCCCTCCTCTTCTAGGGCTTAAGGATGTTGGGCTTGAGGATCTTACCAACTTCCACGACCTCAGACGTACCATAGTGTGAAAACCTACGTGAGTTACGCTCTAGTGCGAATTCATGCTTCATATTCGAATCACTTCGTATGAACAGTGCTCTAGTACGACATTTATGTGTAAAACATGAAGAAAACCACGTACGAGCATAGCTCTAGTACGATTATATGCACAAGAAATCTACTCGAAATCCACATACGAGCATAAGCTCTAGTACTGTTTATAAAATATCACCACAATTCAAATTAAAGTGCGAGCTAAGCTTCAGCACTCTTTGTACAAATGAAAGCCTCAAAATCTAATGCGAGCGAGGCTCCAGCGCAAATTAAATCACATACACACGATAGGCGGCTCATGGACATTCAAAACATCTCAAAACATGTTTAGCGCCCCACATGGGACATTTCACAACATCATTCAAATACTAGCCAATATATCCATCACTTTGCTCAAACCAAGCATTGTGTTTTACGAAAACATTCAAAACACATGATTTATGCAATTATTAGCCTTACTATCCCCTTTTTCAAGAACCATTTCAGAAACCAATTTGTATACATACTCGTAGCTATTTACACATATCACAACCATTTCCTTAAACATTCATGCATTTCTCAAACACCCGATATTCACCCACAAAACACGAGCAGCTACCTCTATATATTTGCAGAATTCCCTTACATAGAATCGCGACGCGTGATTCCACTTTCTTAAAGCTGTTTACGTGTGCGTAGTTCGATTGTGTCTCCAACGACTCTCCGAAACTGCACAAAATTGTATTTCGCATTATATTCGATCCATAAAACAGGACATCGTGCGTTCACTATAGTCGATTCAACCTATAGTTTCTATTGACGCTCATAAGGCCTCGTTTTATTGTCCCACTCATATTTCAAGTTTATGGATTCTTTTAGGCCTATTAACTCATTCTAAATCGATATTAAATCAATGCTAACCTCATAGTGTTCATATTTCATGAATTTTCTCACTATGGCATCTATCAAACATTTATATGTTCTCATTCTCATAACCTCACTCAACCAACAATGTAGCTCCATTTACCCATCTTAAATAATCCACATTACTCAAATGACAACTTAGCAAATCTCACAATTTCATCAACTCATTCCATTTTCTAGGTCACATACTAGCTCCATCGTATCCTAGGTGTTTCCAATCATCCATATACATGCAAATCAACTCCAAAATTACTTAAATAAACAATGTACTGGGATTGGAGTATTAGAAACTTACCAATCTAGTTTCTCTTCTTGCTCCAAAGGGAAACGCTCCTTGCTCCTTCAATACCAATAATGAGGTTTTGGGTTTCAACTATGTTGTTCTCTTCCTCAAGATGAACAAATTTATGTTTAATGGCCTCTATTCAAATCTTACTGGAATGGGTGAATTTTAGAGAGAGAAATCTAGGTTTTAGGTTGAAAATGGAAAGGGTGAAATGTGTTTTTCGAAAATGGTAGATTTCACTGCTCCTATATATAGAATTGCTTGATGAGATCGATATGCAGGGGAAGGAGATCGATCTGGTCCTCTTAAAATCCCTATTTTTCACATCATTTTTCAAGTAGGAGATCGATCTGTTTAAGGCAGAGAGCTAAGGAGATCGATTTGGCTAAGGGAAGAGATCGAAATGCTCTTTCCAGTAGCCAATCGAAGATCGATATGTTTGCTTTAAGGATCGATCTCTTTATTATAGAATGTTTATTAGATCGATCTGGCCCCATTGGAAATTGATCTGCTCTATTCCATTGCTCATACAAGAGCATTTTGGCTCTTCCAGATCGATCTCTCATACTGTGAGATCGATCTGGCCTTCATATTTTCCAGATTTTCTGTAGTTTTTCTGCAACAACTCACACCCAAACATTCTTAATTTGCTGCCATAGTCATTTTCTCATTCAACCACCTTTATGACTTGAAAATGGCATCCATTCAAGCTTTATACATATTAAAACTTATGCGCATTCCTTGTATATCCAAAGGTACACATTACAAAACCAAATGGAAGTACAACTTCATTCCATTCTACCACCCTACTTATTTTGAGTTCCAAGCACATTCATTACTTATAAAAGCTCATTTCTTCATATTCATACACAATAAAACTTGTATGTTCATTACAAACTCATATTACACGTATGTACATTACACTTATGGACTTTACATCAATTTTACTTCACATTACAAGTACATTACCACACTTATGAATCCATGAAGTTACATATGAAATACGGGTCTTACAACCTGCCCTTGGGATTGGCTTCATTTTAGAAGCCAATCCTCGAGTTTTAAGCATGTATTTATATATGTATACTTACACATATACCTGTATTTATTTATATGCAAATACCTACATTCTTTAAAATAATAATAATAAAATATTATATATATATGTTTATCTATTTCTATACACTAGCTAAATTTTCCTCATAGGGTTAGTGTTGGATTTAGTCTAATATTTGTACCTATTCATTATAATGGAATATTCATACTTTAATACAACTCGTAAAAATTTATTTCTACGACTGAATAGAAGAAAATTCATGATGTTTACATAAAACCAAATTGGTTCTCTGATATCTCTACAGTCTACCTTAATCTTTATTCTATTACTCTCTCCCATAATTTTATTGTGTGATTCATTAGTTTTATGCCTTGATAATTTGAACAACTTTGAATATCTCCCTTGTTCTTATAGAGAGGTACCAACGCACTCTTTCTCCATTCCTCAGGCGTCTTGTTAGTACACCAAATCTCATTAAAAAGATTTATCAATCACCTAACCTCAACCTCTCTAAGCTATTTCCAAACATAAACAGGAATGTCATTAGGCCCAACAGCTTTCCTTATCTTTATCTTCTTCAGTGCCTCATTTACCTCTATCTCTTTGATTTTACACATAAAACATCGGTTCAAATCTTAAAGAGGCATCGAGGTATTGTCCACAATTTGAGTTTGTCCATCATTGAATAGCTTGTTGAAAAAATTAGGCCACCTTTTCTTAATATCATTGTCTTTAACTAGAGTTCTTTGGAGCTTATCCTTTATACATTTCATTAATCTTAAGTCCTGACTCCTCCTCTCTTTTGCTCATGCTAATCTATATATCTCTTTCCCTCACTCCTTTGTGTCTAACTTGTTATAAATCTCTTTGATATCATTCTCCTTAACTTCTGTTACCACATTCTTTGCCTCTTTCCTAGCTGACTTATATGTTGTCAAGCTCTCTTCAGTGTTATTTGTCTTTAAAGCCTTGTAATAATCTGTCTTAGTCTTTATAGCCTCCTTAACTGATTTAGTCCACCATATTGGATCCCTTTCAATCGGTGCTTTTCTACTTGATACTCCTAGTATCTCTTTACCCACCTCCCGAATGTATTTTGCCATCATGTTCTACATTGTATTCCTGTTCTCCTCTATTGTTGTAAACCCTACAAAATTTTCTTATAATCGGTTAATTAAGCAAACAAATGAAATTTTGAAATACACGTACAAAGATTTTATTTTACATCGAGAGACTTGGAAGGAGTAATTTAGTAAAATACAAATTAACTCTAGAATAAATAATTGGAAAAAATAGAAATAAACTTATATGAGTTAAGAATGCTTCCCCGTGATATATAAATACAATATTTGATTTCAAATTTATTTGGTATAAGTAAAATGTAAAAAGTATATATATATATATACATATATGCCACATTTTATGTATACATCAAGTGGAGTATATAGATATGTATATATATATATATAATTCAATTGAAGGGAGGATAGTAATCAGTGGAAGAGAAAAAAGAATGAATAAGAGATTTATGATGCTGCCAGCCTAGGAGATGTAGGTGAAATGATAATAGGGCAGGGGTAGGTAGTGTTTGGCAATAGAGAAACACAAGAAAAATGTATGTATATGTAAACTGTGATGGCAGGGTACTCGACAGTAAAGAGAAGAAAAAATGAAGCGAAAGGTGATAAGGTTGAATAGTTTAGGAAACGAGGAAGTTGGTATGGTTGGCTGAGAGAAGGGTGGCCTTCAATGTAGGAGGAGAAAAAGGGGTAAAAGATAAGGGAGGCCACTCGGTTGAAGGGATGTAACTGAATAATACTGACACCCATACAACATGGGAAATGAGGAAATCGAGAAAATACAATGAAAATAGGCAAAAACATGTGGCTACATCAGATGCAAATTGATGGGGCAATTGAAGTGAAGCCAATTGTGAAAGAAGTGGGTAATGCCTGCTATATTATACTATTGGGAAAAACTTGGGATTATGATAAGAAGTGAAATGGAGGAGACGTGCAGTGATAGAAAATGAAACGGAGATGATGTGTATGGTCTGGAAATGAGGATGGGAAACAGAGAAGGTAGGTGAGGACAGGGAATAGGAGGAGTAAAGGAATAAACATATCTGTATATAGCACTGGAAACCCGGAGCTGGCTATGACTCAATGCTAGAATACAGAGAGGAGAGGAAGAGGCTGGAACGGTAGTTCCACCTTCTGGAAATCAAAAACTGAGCAAAGTCGGGAAAAGGTGCTAAAAGCAGAGAGAAAAAGAAAGACCAAAAACTAAAAAAAATGAAGCAGTAGCGTGAAACCGAGAAGAGGAGCAGCAAGAGTAGCTCGACTGCAACAAAGATGGAGGCAGATTGGTGCTGGCAGGGATGATGATGATGAAGATGGTGACAGCGAAGTTAAGAGAAAGATAAAAAGGAGGAGCAAACTGGAATGAAAAAATCGAAGCTTGAAACAGTAAGTGAAACAAAGTAGCAGACGTGAACCCAAGTACAAGATCTAGACTGAGGCGTATTTGAGGAAAAAGGGAAGCCTTCGGGTTGTCTAGGCGTTGGAAGCCAAAACAGAGGCGAGGGAGGCAGAGAACAGAGGCAAGAACCAAGAGCTTGGCTGGAAATGGGGAGGAAGCCTCATTACATGAACGTGTGATCGGAAACCGTGGCTTAAACGAAGAATGTGACCAAAACTGGAGATGATAGGATGATAAAGGCGAATGATGTAGCCATGCCAAATGGTAGAAGGTCGAGAATTAGGTGGAACAGTGACGAATTATGGTGAAGAAATGAAGAGGAAAAGAGAATGGCGGGAAAGATGAAATGAATTCAAAATATACATACATATATATTAGGTGAACAGTCACCAAAAAAAGGGGAAATATATATATTTTAAATATATATATATATTTATATATACTAGAGAAGAGAATAATTATTGAAGGGAAAAGAAAGTGCTCCAAGAATTTGGGAAAAAACCAAGGAAAAAGACAGTCGAAAATATTGCTTTAAAATTTGAGAAATACTGATTTTGGGGAAATAAATTGAGTGGACTAGACTTGCCGACTCGCTATGTTGAGACAATCAAGGATTACAGACAGACACCGAGTTAAGGAATTTATGCAAGTTTTAGAGATAATTGTATGTATTTTATGATTTTGAGTAGCTAAACAGATACCATAGAGATAGAAATTTTCTATATTACCCCTACATATAGACTGAATCGTACTGTAAAGTGTTGAAAAATCATAAAATGTATAAATTGCATGTTTTCAGTGTTTTCATCTTTGAAAACTATTTCTCACGGTTATGGATAGGTCGGTTATTGTTTTTACTGTCTGCATAAAATAGCACGTTTTACAAAGTTAAGTGTGCTCAAGTGGGAGAAATTTCCATGATAGGTGACCTCCCAAGAAGTCTCCACTCACATATCATTTATGCACTGTTTTTGTACAGAACATTGGTTTCTATATTATTTTTGAAAGAATTGAACCACCTATCCGATTTTCAAATGAAACGATGCTGGAGCGTATGCTGACTGTATGGCACAGACCGACTCGAACTGACGAGATGTGCTTGAGCGCGTGCTGACTATGTGTCGCACGGCCTGACTCGCATTGAGAGACGCTTGCGCGCATATCGACTGTATCGTATGGATGACTTGCACTGACGAGATGTGCTTAAGCGCGTACTGACTGTGTGTCGCACGACCTATCTCGCTCTGATGAGATGTGCTTGAGCATGTGCAGAATGTGTCGCATGGTCTGACTTGCAAGCTATTGTTATATGATTTATGAGGAAAAAACCATACTGGATTTTAAGACTAAAGTGATGGTGGAGATTGATGCAGGGGGGTAAATCCTTGAGACTACTCGATACCCTCAGTCATATTGTACTGTATCGGGGTCCACGAAGCGCGCTATATCGTGTGGATGCACATGGAGTACGTTGCGTTGTACATTGAGTCTTCGGACTACTGAATTGAACTGAACTATACTATATTGATTGGTCGACGAGCTGGACTGACCCATCCCCCTTGAGGCGTATGACACTCACGCATACCTGGCCCGTGAGGCACGGGGTCACTAACTATGACCATATGTCAGCTGTACTGTTATTGACTGAATCCTACTATTATCGAATTCACCTACCTAGTCTCTATTGATATTGTTTACTGATATTTGACGATCGTATTTTGATTGAACTGAATTGAATGATTTACCGTACTTAACTGAATTGTTTTACCGTACTGAACTGCACTATTTACTGAACTGTTTTATCTGTACTAAAACGTTTTGACTGTACTGAGCTGAAACAGATTTGCAGTACTATTTACTGAACTGAACTATATTACTATACTATACTGAATTGAACGAATTTTATCGTACTGAACCGAATATGGTTTTTTTTACTGAATGAGTTTTTATATATATAGCATAGATTGAATGCCAAATTTACTAATATTAATTGAAAGTGAATATGTTACTACATGATATGGCATAATAAGCATGTATATAGTATGATTGTCTACTGCTTACATATTTTTCTTACTGAGTGTGTTAAGCTCACTCCCTACTTTCCTCCATAGAGTCTTATCAATAACTTGGACGCTTTCGTTAGTAAGGCATGTCACACAGCCACGGTTTCGCGAAGTATTTTTTTGCATTGAAGGTATACCCAGTTGTAAGAAATTCTTTTGTATCTAAATTTTTTATAAGTAGAGTAATGCATATGAGATGTGTATAGGGAATGTAAACATATTTTGTTTATATTTGTTACTAAGTAAACAAAATTAATCAGACTGTGTTATTATTCCGACCTAATATCGACTTGTACCCCAACCAAAATGTATGTAATTCGGGTTGTTATAAAAGTGGTATTAGAGCAAGGTTGACTTGATACGAGTCGATATTAAAAGTGAAAAAGACTTGAAAAGTTCACATCCTCGCGTTACTATACATTGTTTAGATACAAACCGGTATCCCTAGCTGTGTTTTTCTAAAAATTATGTCAGTGAATGAAAGGAAACTGATAGATATGATTGATTGGTATTACAGCCATACTAATGGACAAAAATGAATCGTTCCTCGAAGCCGTAGAAATAGGTCCGAGAGGTGTAGTGAATCCTCATCTGAGTGTACACCTTATAGTTTCACTGGAAATTTTTAGAGTCCACTTCGTAAAATTTGAGTGGGACATGGAAATAATGATGATATTGTTGGGCTAAGTGATAATGATAATGATTGAGGCATGATTGAGAGAAAGACTGAGCTAATTTCAGATGGTAGTATATTATTATATATTAGAGTCAAGAATCCCATTGTTAATAGTAAACTGGATAATTGAATTGGAGAATTTACATGGATTCTTAGAGTATGACTGTGAACTTAATAGACTGGGGCAGTTCAGGAGCTTAAGTCTCTGTATTTTTTTCAATAAGGTTAAGAATTTAATGATTCAATGGGTTGGATGAATGAGATGGAAAATCTTGATGATTTTAGAAGTAACTCTACCAAGAAAGTTGCTTTTGCAACTTTTGTGTTAATGAATTGGAGAAGCTACATAGATTTTAAGGGTACGCTACTATAAAGAAAGTAGCCTTTGTAGCATCAGTATCGAAATGGAAAGTCAAACTCAGAGGGAAGTCCCCCGATTTAATCTGAAAGCTGACATAAGAAAATTACATGGGATATGTTTTTAAAGGGCCATAGGCGGCAACACATCCTAGATAAAGCATATTGGCAATTATAGATGAAATGATTGAAATCGGACATGAGGCAACAAGTCCGAGAATGAAATACGACACTAAATTTATGGTTTTGGAAAAAGTATAATCTGAATAAGTGGAGGTGTGAAATGGAGAAAGTCCAAGAAACTCATAGAATGTACTGGGATCCTCAATCGAGTTGAGTTAGCTCCACCAGATGTTATTTTAAAGGAGCAGTGCGCAAGGCACAACTATGAGAATACGAGATATATACTCTCAAGGTTACTAAGAAAATGATAAGGTAAAGAGAGTGACAGAAAAGTGATGTACTAAGGAATCAATAGAGTGATAGAGTAAAGTCACTGTAACTGAAAATCACATAACTAAAAGTATAAGTGAAGGTCACACTACTTACGTGATTGATAAAGTTAGGGTGTGTTCGGATTAAAAAGACACCCCAGCAGACAGAGGGATTTCTGACACATATTCGGATGATCTATAAAAATTACTATTAAATTGGAAGATGACGTTTGTAATTGATTTGGCAGTGGTATCTAATTGATTATTTAGACCACTGTACTGAACACTTTCGATTGAATTGGAAATACTGAAAAAGCAATTATAGGGACTATATGAAAAGGGGATTATCAGACTGAGTGACTCACTTTGGAGTATACTGACGTTAATTTTTAAGGTGACCCGGAGTCTTTTTAGTCGTTTTGTATAAAAAACATGAGTTAATTGGATTCATCCAAAACAGAGGTTATAGATTAGTGGGAAGGACCTAACACTGTTAAGATGATTCAGAGATTGAGATATAAAGAGACTTTGGAATATGAATTGCGTATCGGATCTAAGGATGGTAAATTATATATGCTTACGTTTTGAATGCGAGACTCAATTTGAGTAAGAAAATGATTTTGTTATAATCGATAAGCGAAATGAGACAAGCATTGAAGTGGGATAAATTCTGAATGCAAGTTACATTGGAATAAGAGGTGTACGCAAGGTAAAAATATCTCTGGTATGTGAAGTGAATTTGGATCAAGTGATATGAATTGAGAATAAGTTCTGACTTAAGGATAAACGTGAAATTACTGTAAGTTTTGGTATCCTACTTATTGAGACTGAATCTTGAACCCTTATATCCATAACCAGTCATGTGGTCATGTCTGATGGCTAATAAAGGTATTTCAAAATACCTCCTTACCTAAGAGACTTGACAACATCTAGAAGTAACCATAACCTATAAATTGAAATTGACAGTTGTAATATTCGTGCTTGAAGTCAGGATACCATTACTTGTGCGGTGAAGAATTATGGAATTCTACTGATCATGAAGGTTGAAATATTGAGTTTCACAAAAGTTGTCTGATACAAGAAAAAGGGAATGACTCGGGTTAGTGCTTTGAGCAGAAGTGATTTGGGAATGACATTATGTATATTGGTCAGGGACATGAGTTATTGAATTATTGGGGGACCTCGACTTGAATGTGGTCTATCCCTGACACTGACATTATTGGACGTGTTTGATTGAATCGAATAGGCACAATGTAATGATAAACACATTATTGATGTAGCTAATCAGACCCAGAGAATAGTAAAGATTTATCAAGTCTCCTGAAGGCATATTGGTAATTAGGCAAATTGTGACTAAATGTCTCATGTGTCTAAATGTCTCATGTGTCAACAAATTAAGGTATATTGCGACTAAATGTCTCATGTGTCAGCAAATTAACTTGTTCACAAAAGTTGACTTGAAGGCATATTGTGACTAAATGTCTCATGTGTCAGCAAATTAAGGTAGGTACCCAAAGTCTATGAGATTATTACAACATTTACCCATACCAATATGGAATTGAGAGCATGTGCTTGGGGTTTTAAAGGTTCCTGAAAGGACCATATGTCATTACCAGAGTTTGCATATAGTGATAATTACCACTCAAGCATTGGAATGCTACCGTATGAAGCATAGTATGGCCATAATGTCTGATAATTCTATTAAAATAGAATTATTTATAGTTAATTTCTGAATTAATTATTTTAATCCCCATATTATTTTATTAATTATCCCCTCATTTTAATTAAAAATCTCATGTTTGCAAATAAATTAAATTTGGAAGAACTTCAGTCATTTCGGTAGAAAATGTATTGAAAATGGGCTTAAAAGGACATATTGGCCACCACATGCCACATCGCACATCCAAGTGGAAAAGAAGACAAATGACATGGAAATATCTTCTCTAAAGCGAATGGAGTGAAGACAGGTGGCCAAACAATACCAACTCATCTAGGATTAGAAATTACCTTTGTACCCCTAATTTTGTGTATAAATGAAACATGATGAGACAATTAGAAACCAAGTAGATTTTGAAGTAGTTTTAAGAAGTAGTTTTTAAGAAGTTGTTTTTAGGAAGTAGTTTTAGAATAGTTTTTAGAATTTCTAGGTTAAATTTTTTTTTATCTTAGTTGGCTAGGTGTATTTTCTTCCCCTTATTTTCTTTTAAGCTCTTCATGTTGGCAGCCACCATTGATATAGGTTTTACAAGTTTCCATTTTACTAATTTCGACACATTTAACTTCTTTAATGAAAAGCTTTGTTTTCTGTTTCTTTTACTAGTGCATTTCACTTTTTGCTTTCCATGGTTTTTACTGTTCATTGAGGTATGAGGTGTCACGACCCTCAACTTACCAAAATACGTGCAAATTTTTTGCATTTTCATGCATCATTTATTATTCGTCCTTACCTCAATCGTGAACAACAACTCTCCTCAATAGTTAGGCTGTGTGTCGATGTCTAACTCACTCCACCATACCAATTCAATTTGTTGGCTCTACCGAGAGGGGGGGTGAATCGGTTTTCTAACAATTATGGCAGATTTTAAATTAATCACAATTTAAACACAAATGATAATGAATAAAACAGTGTAATATAACAATTTAATGCAGAGAGAAGGGAAGAGAAACAAACACAGTCACTTATAGAGGTTCGGCCAACTCTTGCCTACGTCCTCTCTCCTTGACCTTCTTGTCAAGTGCTTTCTTTCTCTCTTTCAATAGAGCTTACAAATTTCCTTTTACAGGTTAAGGAATAACCTCACTACCTTTGGCAATACAGAAAAAGTATTCAGCCTCTTACAATATACTCTCACTGAGGAACAATCCTCTTCTCTTTTAAGATAGGACTGAATACAATTTAATGCTTTAAAGTGGTAGGACAAGTGTAGCTATTTTGCACTTAAGCTTTTACAATGATTCTCAATCAATAATCAATAGGGACACAAAGAATGAAAGAATTAAAGCTTGAGAATGTTTGGAATATGCAGCAATAGTCTCTCCATTCTCTTTGTCTTCAATGCTTGGTTATATACTGAAGGTTGGGTAGTTGGAGCATTAAATGCAGTTTTTCCCGTTGAGATTTGAAGAAAATAGCCGTTGGGAACCTCCAGTGGTCAGACAGATCGATCTCCTATCTTGGCCAGATCGATCTCCTAGTTTTAAATCCTGCAATGACAAAGCACAAATACACAGGGAGATCGATCTCATACATTACCAGATCGATCTGTTAGTTTGAATAGGCAGAGGCAGATCGATCTGTCGAATAGGCAGATCGATCTCCTATCCTCTCTGTTTGAGGCAAGATCGATCTCTCAATACACCAGATCGATCTCTTAAGCTCACTGACTTTGAGCAGATCGATCTCTTCCTTACCAGATCGATCTCCTAAGTTCTCTGACTTAGAGGAGATCGATCTCTTAACCCTGGCAGATCGATCTCTTTTTACCTTAAACCCTTTACACCGTTTTAAGGCTTGCCAGATCGATCTCTTCCATCATGAGATCGATCTCTCATCAAGTATAAACCCAGGAGATCGATCTCTCACACCTCAGATCGATCTCTCATCAGCAGAACTCTAAGTTCTGGTCCTGATATCTTCTAAACATGTTTGTATACCATCTTAACATTATTGTATTAACTTGTTTTGTCATTTCAAAATACATTAACTCAACAATCTCCCCCTTTTTGATATGACAAAACTCATCCAATAAACATGTTTAGTCAATTTGCAAAATTCCCCCTTTTTGTGAGCTTTTGACTTTGTTAAAGATTTAACTCATCCTTAGTTAAATCTTAACTCCCCCTTAGTTAGCTCTAGCTCTTAGCTCCCCCTCAATTAAATCATCCTGACTCCCCCTCAATCCTATTATCCTTTTAAACTATGAACATAAACACAACAACATGCATGTTTCTTATCATGTTTCTTATGTGTCTTCTCCCCCTTTTTGTCATATCAATCACACATGGTCATTAACTCACAAAATGCAACATTGTCAAAACCATGGCAGTTCAAAATCAATATTTGACTCACAAAATGCCACATTTTCATAAACAATCAATTTATATTGCATTCAAGCAAATTCAGTACAAAGAACAGTGTGAAATGATATAACTAAACTAAACCATACACCTAAAGCCTAAGATGATGGAGGATCACGGTCTAAAAGATTCTCAACGTGTGTGCGCGTCACTTGAAGTTCATCGAACATTGCCTCTTGAGTTTCTTGAAATTTGTCGAACATCGCCTTTTGAGTGTCTTGAAGGTGATCCACTCGTTGAGTCAATTCGACAAACATACGCTGCTGAGTGGTATGTCCTTCATCGATCCTCTGACTGAGGTCGCTTATCATCTTCACGATCAGCTCCAAGTCAGCAGGAGACGATGTTTGTGCAGTGGGCGCAGCCGTGGAGGACGACGGTTCTGGAGCGGGTGCTGCAGGTGGGTGTGCTGGTTCAGCAGTGTGGTCCTCCTCAGCCTCAGCAGGTTGCTGTTCCCTCTTTTTCGTCCAATTGCCTCGGATATCTTTGTAGTATCCCATGTGATGGAGGGTCCCGATGTTGAGGACGCTCTTGGGAGAGGGCAGTTCTCCGGTTTTGCAACTGCTGTCTATCTTGAGGCGTTGAAGAAAGTATGCCAACGGTTGAGGAAACACTATCGTTGTCGCTTGGCCTCGGACTATTTTTAACCAGTCTTGGAAGATGAAGTGAACTAGATTGGGTTTTTGACTGGTGGTATTTATATGATGAATCCAAAACCTATCTAGCCTCCGAATAGTTGAGTGTCGAGTTCCAAACGGACGAAGGTTCCACGAGATGATGAGATGGAGTAGTCGGGGATGCATCGGAAGTTCACTTGCCTTTTCCCCGAGAATATCAAACTCTAAGGGAACCTCTTCATCTTCGTTTGTCAAACCTTCGTCACGTATGTCGAAGGCTTGGGCTAAAATTTCAGGGGTTACGGCAATTGATCGTCCCATGACAAACGTTGTGAAACCAAGGATTTGACAGGAATCAATGGGATCGTAATTGAGTTCGGCATTGGAAAAGAATGCGCGAACGAGATTTGGAGGGACAGGTGTGTTGATTTTTAAGAAATTCAGCCAACTGAACTCCTCAAATTTCGATAAATAGGGAAAGTCTATGCGGTTGAGGAAGGAAAAATCGATAGGACGCCAATGCTTGATTGGCATAGTTGAGAAATACTCTTCGTATCGCTTCCTTTTTGCAGGTGTTTTAAAACACCTATTGAAAGAAGCGATGGAAGCGGAAGGAGTGGGTTGGGATGAGGAACCTGCCTCTACATTGGGTCTAGGTGGTTTGGTTCCTGCTCTCTTAAGCCTAGGCATTATTCTAGACTCTAGAATAGTACTGAACAGATTCAAAAATGATAAGAGCAATGAAACAGTACCTAGGGTTGCCCTAGAATGAGAATCAACGCAAATCAGAGAAAATTTTTGAGAAATTAGTAAGAGATGTGGGTTAAAATACCAGAGTACGACACTGGGATGCAAGGATGACCGTACGAAGATCGATCTGAGGAGGAATTGAAGAAGAGGATGCGAGGGAATTGGAGAATTTGAATTTTAGGTTTTGTGAAATTTGGGAATTTTTCGCGGCTATTTATACTCCAGGTCATAGCAGATCGATCTATCGAGGAGACAGATCGATCTGGTACTTCCAGAATCCAAGAGAGATCGATCTGGCGTAAGACCAGATCGATCTGGTCGCAAACAGAGGCTTAAAGAGATCGATCTGCCAAATGCAAAGATCGATCTGCAGAATGCGGAAGCTTTGAAGAGATCGATCTGTCGTAGGGACAGATCGATCTGCCTTTAGACAGAGACGTAAGGAGATCGATCTTATGGTTAGAAGATCGATCTGCTTAGATTAACCTTGACGATTTAGGCTTGATAGAAGCATGGAGATCGATCTATATCACAAGGAGATCGATCTCTCATCCTCTTTGCCAGAAAATCTTTGCACAAAATCATTTAAAAACAATTTGAAACCAAGATTTTTTGAAACACAAAAATCCTAAGGCTTATCCATGAGTCCTAATTCACCTCTAAGGATACAGAACCTATCTCTATCAAGGGGTTTGGTGAATATATCAGCTATTTGATGTGTAGTATCAATATACTCTAAGATTATATCACCTTTTTGTACATGATCTCTAAGGAAGTGATGTCTAATTTCTATGTGCTTGGTTCTGGAGTGTTGAATAGGATTCTTAGACAGATTAATGGCACTGGTATTATCACATTTAATTGAGACTTGCTTCATGTCAATACCATAATCTCTCATTTGTTGTTTAATCCACAACACTTGAGCACTACAACTACCAGCTGCTATATACTCAGCTTCAGTTGTGGACTGAGCTACACTGTTTTGCTTCTTGGAGAACCAAGAAATTAACCTATTTCCTAAGAATTGGCAAGTACCTGAAGTACTTTTCCTATCTATTTTGCAGCCTCCAAAATCAGCATCTGAAAATGCATGAAGGGCAAAAGTAGAGTCCTTGGGGTACCAAAGTCCTAGTGAGGGAGTGTCTTTGAGGTATCTAAAGATTCTCTTAGTTGCCAATAGATGTGATTCCCTAGGGGATGATTGAAATCTAGCACAAAGGCACACACTAAACAATATATCTGGTCTACTTGTAGTTAAATAAAGCAATGATCCAATCATAGACCTATAGAGTTTAGTGTCTACACACTTACCACTTTCATCTTTGTCAAGCTTGATGTTGATGCCCATTGGAGTGGTTTGAGGTTTGCAATTGTCCATCCCAAATCTCTTGAGCAAGTCCTTGGTGTACTTTGCTTGATTGATGAATGTTCCATCCTTTGTTTGCTTCACTTGAAGTCCCAAGAAGAATGTGAGTTCTCCCATCATGCTCATCTCAAATTCTCCTTGCATGATCTTAGCAAACTCTTGACATAAAGACTCATTAGTTGAACCAAAAATTATATCATCTACATATACTTGTACAACTAGTAAGTCCTTATTTTTATTTTTGATGAATAATGTGGTGTCTACCTTTCCTCTTAAGAATCCTTTTTCTATTAAGAACTTTGACAACCTTTCATACCAAGCTCTAGGAGCTTGTTTTAACCCATAAAGTGCCTTAGACAATTTGAAAACATGTTCAGGAAATTCATGATTTTCAAATCCGGGAGGTTGCTCTACATAGACTTCTTCATTAATGAAACCATTCAAGAATGCACTTTTACATCCATTTGATATAACTTGAAATCTTTATAACATGCAAAGGCAAGTAACATTCTTATTGCCTCTAATCTAGCTACCGGTGCATATGTTTCATCATAGTCTATGCCTTCCTCTTGTCTATAGCCTTGAGCAACTAGCCTAGCCTTATTCCTTACGATCACACTATTTTCATCCATCTTATTCTTGAATATCCATTTAGTTCCAATTATTGAGTGATCACTAGGCCTAGGAACTAGTTTCCATACTTTGCTTCTCTCAAATTGATTTAATTCTTCTTGCATTGCTAGGAACCAATTATTATCCTCTAAGGCTTCATTGACATTCCTAGGTTCAATTTGAGATACAAAGGCTATATATTGGCACATATTCCTTAGGGATGATCTAGTTCTAACTCCAAGAGTTGGATCTCCTACTATTTCACAATCTTTTACATATCCTAACTCTCTTGGTGCTCTAGGCTCTCTTTCTAAAACCTCTATTTCTTCTTCATCTTCTTTATTCAAGTCAAGCTTTTCTAGAAAGTCATCTTCTAAGCCTTCATCAAATATTCCAACATTTTCATCAATGGTTGAATCTTTAGATATATTATTTGATTCATCAAATATAACATGAATAGACTCTTCAACCACTAATGTTCTTTTGTTATATATTCTAAAAGCCTTTGAATTCAATGAATATCCTAGAAATATTCCCTCATCACTTTTGGCATCAAATTTTCCTAAATTATCTTTTCCATTATTTAGAACAAAGCATTTGCAGCCAAAAGGATGGAAGTAACTAATATTAGGCTTCTTACCTTTGTAGAGCTCATAAGGAGTTTTCTTTAGCATGGGTCTTATCATAGCTCTATTAATTATATAACATGATGTGTTTATAGCTTCAGCCCAAAAGTACTTTGGCAAGTTA
The DNA here is from genome assembly GCA_033439115.1 of Firmiana major. Classification (NCBI taxonomy): domain Eukaryota; kingdom Viridiplantae; phylum Streptophyta; class Magnoliopsida; order Malvales; family Malvaceae; genus Firmiana; species Firmiana major. Next base: position 10,416,733 of record CM065912.1, read on the forward strand.
TTTTCACATAACATGGTCCTAGCCATCTCTTCCAAAGTTCTATTTCTTCTCTCAACTACACCATTTTGTTGTGGTGTCCTAGGGGCTGAAAAATTATGGCTAATTCCTTGATCATTGCAATACTCATCAAATCCTATATTTTCAAATTCTTTGCCATGATCACTTCTAATGCTTGTTATTGTATATCCTTTTTCATTTTGAGTCACCTTTGAGTAAGCTATGAATTTCTCTAAGGCTTCATTTTTTACTCTCAAAAAGAACACCCAAGTGTACCTAGTGTAATCATCAACTATTACAAAACCATAGTGTTTCCCACCTAGGCTAGTGGTTCTAGTTGGTCCAAATAAGTCTAAATGCAGTAATTGAAGAGGCCTAGTGGTGGATACACTATTCTTAGGCTTAAAAGTTGTTCTCTTGTGTTTTCCTTTAACACAAGCTTCACATATTTCTTCATGATTAAAGGGTAGTTTGGGTAAGCCTATGACTAGATCCTTTCTTGCTAATTTGGATAGCACATGCATGCTAGCATGACCTAGTCTCCTATGCCATAACCAAGATTCCTTTTTGTTATCTACCATTAAGCATATGTTTTCGTTTTTGAGTTCATTAAGGTAGACTATATATATGTTACCTTGCCTATGACCTAGAAGAAGAATTTTATTTGACTTAGGATCTATAACATTACATTTCATGCAATCAAAAATTACTTTGTAACCTTTGTCACAAAGTTGACTAATGCTTAGCAAGTTATGCTTTAGACCCCTAACAAGTAATATTTTTTCTAAAGAGAAATGATCATTACCTATTGAGCCACTTCCTTCCACTTGGCCTTTGGAGTTGTCCCCAAAAGTGACTTCTCCACCAATTTTCGATTTGAAGGAATTGAAATGGCTTTTATCACCCGTCATGTGCCTTGAGCATCCACTATCTAAGTACCAAGCTTCTTTTGTTTTAGCTTTGTGGCTATGCTCAATCACCTATAACAAAAAAATAAACACACTCAAGTCTTAGGTACCCAAATTCTCTTGGGTCCTTGGAGGTTAGTAAATGAAATTCTTGATCCCATTGGGATCCATTTTGCTAAAGCATTGCAGTCCTTGGAATGAATTACCTCTTTTGGAATCCATATCCTTTTTACAATTTTTCCTTTAAGATTCCTCATCTTTATATTGCAATAATGTGACTTATGTCCCTTCTTATTACAATATGAACAAGTAATTGCAGGTTTATTCATGCTCTTCCTAGCAATGAAACTCTTAAGATGGGTCTCCCTACTTTGTGCATTATACCCTAAGCCATTTTTGTCAAAAAATGCCCTTTGGGTTTCTAACATGCTATCTAGCTTTTGTTGCCCCATGTGAAACCTATTGAAGGAGTTATGTAAATTGCTATTTTTCTCCTTAAGGTCACAGATTTCTAGATTTGCAATCTCTAGTTTCTTCTCACATTCTAATTTATCTTGTAACATTATCTCATTTTCCCTTTTTAATTTAGATATTAACTTTTTATACTTCATGCTCATAGATTCATACTCTAATGCTAAATCATCAAATGCATCTTGCAGTTCATCAAAAGAGTAATCATTGATGTTAGAAGTTACCTTTTGATCATCATCAATAGCCATGAAGCATAGGTTGGCAATGTCCTCATTTGATTCATCATCGGAGCAGTCACTGTCACTCCATGTTGCGACCATTGCCTTCTTTTTATGAAACCTATCATTAGATCTTTTGAGAAGAGGGCAGTTAAATTTTATGTGTCCAGGTTTTTTACATTCATAACACACAATAGAGTCTTTTCTACCTACTTCCTCTTGTTCTCTCCTATTGTTTCTCCTAATGCTATTACTAGCTTTCATCCTCATGAATTTATTAAATCTTTTGGCAAACATTGCCATCTCGATATCCTCCTCACTGCCACTCTCATTTTTAATCTCCTTTTCAGCAGTGGATTTTAGAGCAACTCCCACTTTCTTGGGTGGCTCTTCATTTCTTTTAAGCTTCATCTCATAAGTTAGCAAGGAACCTATTAATTCATCTAAGGACAATGTGTGTGGATCCTTAGATTCCTCTATTGCTGTCACTTTAGCTTCCCATGATTTAGGTAAGCTATTTAAAATTTTCTTTACCATTTCAATATTAGAATATATTTTTCCTAAAGATTTTAATCCATTAATTATATCTGTAAACCTAGTGAACATATCACTAATGGATTCTTCTTCCTTCATCCTAAAGAGCTCATAATCATGTGTGAGTATACCTACTTTTGTCTCCTTCACTTGGGTTGTACCCTCATGAGTTATTGCCAATTTATCCCATATTTGCTTGGCATTATCACACCCGGAGACTCTATTATATTCATTAGGACCTAAAGCACAAAATAATGTGTGCATAGCTTTAGCATTTAGCTGTGCACATTTAATGTCATTAGAATCCCATTCATCTTCTTCTTTGGGAATATCTCTTCCCGCTATTTTCTTTGTAGGGATTTGAGGTCCCTTAACTATAATTCTCCATACTTCATAGTCATTTGCTTGAATGAATAGCATCATCCTAGTCCTCCAATATGAATAATGTTCACCATTGAACATGGGAGGTCTAACCGTGGAGTGCCCCTCTCCTATCAAACTGGTTGCTACATTGTTATGAGCCATTTGATCGTTTCTACTCTTAGGAAGTTGTTCCTATGTGATTAGAGAGTCCTTGCTCTGACACCAATTGTTGGCTCTACCGAGAGGGGGGGTGAATCGGTTTTCTAACAATTATGGCAGATTTTAAATTAATCACAATTTAAACACAAATGATAATGAATAAAACAGTGTAATATAACAATTTAATGCAGAGAGAAGGGAAGAGAAACAAACACAGTCACTTATAGAGGTTCGGCCAACTCTTGCCTACGTCCTCTCTCCTTGACCTTCTTGTCAAGTGCTTTCTTTCTCTCTTTCAATAGAGCTTACAAATTTCCTTTTACAGGTTAAGGAATAACCTCACTACCTTTGGCAATACAGAAAAAGTATTCAGCCTCTTACAATATACTCTCACTGAGGAACAATCCTCTTCTCTTTTAAGATAGGACTGAATACAATTTAATGCTTTAAAGTGGTAGGACAAGTGTAGCTATTTTGCACTTAAGCTTTTACAATGATTCTCAATCAATAATCAATAGGGACACAAAGAATGAAAGAATTAAAGCTTGAGAATGTTTGGAATATGCAGCAATAGTCTCTCCATTCTCTTTGTCTTCAATGCTTGGTTATATACTGAAGGTTGGGTAGTTGGAGCATTAAATGCAGTTTTTCCCGTTGAGATTTGAAGAAAATAGCTGTTGGGAACCTCCAGTGGTCAGACAGATCGATCTCCTATCTTGGCCAGATCGATCTCCTAGTTTTAAATCCTGCAATGACAAAGCACAAATACACAGGGAGATCGATCTCATACATTACCAGATCGATCTGTTAGTTTGAATAGGCAGAGGCAGATCGATCTGTCGAATAGGCAGATCGATCTCCTATCCTCTCTGTTTGAGGCAAGATCGATCTCTCAATACACCAGATCGATCTCTTAAGCTCACTGACTTTGAGCAGATCGATCTCTTCCTTACCAGATCGATCTCCTATGTTCTCTGACTTAGAGGAGATCGATCTCTTAACCCTGGCAGATCGATCTCTTTTTACCTTAAACCCTTTACACCGTTTTAAGGCTTGCCAGATCGATCTCTTCCATCATGAGATCGATCTCTCATCAAGTATAAACCCAGGAGATCGATCTCTCACACCTCAGATCGATCTCTCATCAGCAGAACTCTAAGTTCTGGTCCTGATATCTTCTAAACATGTTTGTATACCATCTTAACATTATTGTATTAACTTGTTTTGTCATTTCAAAATACATTAACTCAACACAATTTGTATATTATTTATGAGTAAACACTTGTATAAATGTATATATCAGAGTTGTTGCATGTGTTTACATTATTTTACATCCCCAATAGTTACATACAAAATGCTACTGTGCTATTGTAAGTTTAGATACAAAATTACAACAGTGTGTAACCTTACGCGATGGGATACAGAAAATTACCAAAAGGGAACGCCTCCGGTCATGCTCAATCTATACTCAACACTCTATAGAGAGGGGGAAAATAATGGGGGTGAGCAAACCACACGCTCAATAAGGCAATCATGCGAACAAGTAGATACTGCACTATCTACGTGAACGTGATGCCATGCTCAAAGCATATTTTTCATCCCATTTTCTCAAATATGAGTTCATGCTTATGTTAATGGTATGTAAAGCATTCACGCTATTAAAATCCAGTGCACAATTCATTTCAAAGCATGGCATAAATCATCATGCATATTTCACGATAAAGCATGGTATTAACTATCACGCATTTTTCACAATAAAGCATGGCATTAATCATCATGCATCAGTGCACTTTAAAAACCATTAACAAAACAATCCAACACTAGTCAGGTCTCAGCCTATCCTTGGACTGTCCTAAATCACAAATCATTTTAAACATGGATTTATTCACAAAACAATAGACATGTGAGATAGGCAATTCAATAAAAGGTAATAACCTCTAGGTCTATGGCCATAACCTATGATACCGATTACACGGATCAGGTGTGCAGGATATCACCACTATCTACTTCCACACGAGAGGTGGGTCAAATCCAGCCCGCCGGTCCATAGCAGATCTCATCTGAAGATGGCATATCACAATCTCAACACAGTGCAACGTACTCCATGCTACATGCATGGTACAACATACTCCGAGGACCCAATCAACACATCATATCGCGCTAGATCTCAAAATGCACATGTGAGCCTATTTAATCGGTATGACCTCTTGTCTACCCGAAGCCCCTAACATAGCAGTCAACATGTTAAAATCATAAACTGCACGTGCAAGCCTATTTAATCGATGCGACACCAAGTCTGCCCAAAGCTCAAAGCACAGCAACAAATAAGGTGGGCATCTAGTGCGAGCTAAGCTCCAAACACCATGCCAAAACTAGTATGAAATCCATGTAAAAACTAGTGCGAGCTAAGCTCCAGCACCCATGCGTATAAAATACATCAAATCTCGTGCGAGTCATACTTTAACACACTTTCATTCTCACGAAAACCATGTAGGTGGCTCAATCTTTGCAAAGCATGGTTAGCAAACCAAAACAACTCATTTCTTTTACACATTTCTCAAACACCCAACTTTTTCCCTTCAATCACCCAATTTCATTTCCTAACATCTCATGCATTCTAGGAAAGCATTTAAGCGCCCAAATTGTGCACAGATATCTTTAAGAGTCCACAGAATTCCCTTACCTCAATTTACTTGAGTGCGACTCTCTTTTCCTCTTAGCTTCTTGCACTCTTGGCTCACCTTGTTCTGGTGTATCCTCGAAAGCTGCGATTCAATCATCCAAACCAGTTGAGTTAAAGTTGTTAACTTACATTTGACCTTATTAGTTAATATAACCCATCTTTGCATTTACCAATGCCTTAATCCACATTTTACCCCTTTTTGGTAAATCTCACAATTTATTCACTAACAACATTTTCTTAAAATCATACCACAACACTATTATTTACTTCAATATATCTCATTCATCATTAATCTCAACACATTTCACTTTCTCACACTAGACCATTTCTAGGTCATTATGGATTCATTACTTCCTAGGTAGTTTCTACCCTTTCTATGCATACCAACAACTCCAAAAATCAATATCTACACAATGTACTTGAGTTATTTCATTTAGAAACTCACCTAGCTTGTTTTCCTCTTGCCCCAAATGGAAATGCACCTTGTTTCCTTCAATACAACAAGTGGGGAAATGCCTCTAAGCTAAGTTATTCCTCTCTTCAATGTGAACAACTTTATCTCTAATAGCTCTCCCTCAAATCTTCTTGAAAATGGTCGGATTTAGAGAGAAAAATCTAGGTTTTGGGTTTGGAATGGAAGGAAATGGTTTGTCTAGGAATTGCAGATCCAACTGCTCTATATTTATAGAATTTGCTTGATGAGATCGATCTGTATTGGGTAGAAATCGATCTGATCCTCTTAAAATCCCTCTCTTCCATGACATTTTGAAGTAGGAGATTGATCTGTCGAGTAGGCGAGATCGGTCTGCTTCAAACAGAAGGTGAAAGAGATCATTCTGGTCTTAGGGGAGATCGATCTGCTTCCAACCCGAGAGCTAAGGAGATCGATCTGGCTCCCTTGGAGAGTGATCTGCTATATTCCATTGCTCATATAAGAGCATTCTAGCCCTTCCAGATCGATCTCTCATCCTATGGGATCGATCTGGCCTTCATATTTCCAGATTTTCTGCAGTTTTTCTGCAGCAACTCATACCAAACTTCATCCCTTTTGTTGCCATGGTCATTTCCTCATCCAATCATCTTTGAGACTTGAAAATGACATCCCATAATACTTTATACACATTAAAACTTGTGTAGAATCTTTGTATATCCAAAGGTACATGATATAAACCAAATGGAAGTGCACAACTTATGCAAAATCTTCCTTCCATTTTACCATACTACTCATATTCCATTCTACTCATATTCATCACATATCAAAGTCCATTCCTTCACATTCATACATAATGTAACTTGTATGTACAATCACAACTCTTATTACATGTGTGTACATTTAATTTATGGACTTTACATCATTTATACTTCACATTACAAGCACATCACTATTTACATATATATACAAAGTCGTGCTTATACATATATGGGGTCTCACATTCTCCCCCACTTAGAAAATTTGGCCCTCCAAATTGGAACCAATCATTCTATGAACAACTCGGGATACTTCTCCCGCATTAAACTCTCCAATTCCCATGTGGCTTCTTCCACCGTGTGATGTTGCCAAAGAACCTTCACCAAGGGAATTGTCTTTGTCCTTAACACTTTATCTTTTTGGTCTAATACCCGAACTGGCTTCTCAACATATGTCATACCCTCATTGAGCTCCAATGGCTCATATCTTATCACATGCATCGGGTCTGGGTGATACTTCCTTAACATGGATACGTGGAAGACGTTATGCACACTTGCCAACTCTGGTGGTAATGCCAATCTATACGCCTTATCTCCCACCTTATCAAGTATCTCAAATGGCCCTATATACCGAGGGCTCAACTTCCCCTTCTTCTCGAATCTCATAACTCCCTTCGAAGGAGAAACTCTCAAGAATACCGACTCACCCACATCAAACTCTAAAGGTCTCGGTCTCCTGTCAGCGTAACTCTTTTGCTGGCTCTGAGCTGTTCGTAATCTCTCACATATCAATTGGACGTTCTTAGATGCCTACTGCACTAAGTCTAGAGCAAAAATCTGTCTATCACCAACCTCTTCCCATCCAATAGGGGAACAGCATCTGCGCCCATACAATGCCTCATATGGTCCCATCCCGATACTCGCATGAAAACTGTTATTATAAGCGAACTCTGCAAGTGGCAAATGGTCATCCCCGGAGCCTCCAAAATCTAATGTACACGCTCTCAACATATCCTCCAAGGTCTGTATAGTCCTCTCTGACTGACCATCTGTCTGAGGATGAAACATGGTGCTAAAACTTAATTGGGTCCCCATCGCTTCCTGAAAACGTTCCCAAAAGTGGGAAGTGAAGCGGGCATCCTTATTAGAAACAACGCTCACTGGAATTCCATGTAGCCTTACTATCTCGCGCACATGTAGGTTCGCTAACTGGCTCAGAGTATCAGTAGCTCTCATAGCTAGAAAATCGGCTGACTTCGTCAACTGATCCACAATCACCAATATGGCATCATGACCTCTGTGGGTCCTCGGCAATCCCATCACAAAATCCATGGTGACATGCTCCCACTTCCATGTTGGTATCGGTAGAGGCTGCAATAACCCTACAGGCTTCTAATGCTCTACTTTCACCTGCTGACAAACAAGATAATTAGCAACATATTCAGCAATGTGTTTTTTCATCCCAGACCACTAATAAACCTTTCGAAGGTTTTGACAAATCGTGGTACTTCATGGATGTATCGTATACCTCAATGAGTGAGCCTCTGTCAAGATCAACCTTCTGATCTCTACATCATCAGGAACACATATCCTACCTCTGAACCTCAACAATCCATCTAAACTCAACTCAAAGTTCATCTTTGTGCCTCTTTGTATCTGCCTGACAATATCACTGCACTACTGATTAACTCGCTGAGCCTATCGGATTCACTCCACAAGATCCGGTTCCAACTGCAGGCTAGCTACCATAACACCACCATCAGCACTAGGCGGGGTCATATCTAAATTGAGGTTCGTGAACTGTTCCAACAGCTCGTGTTCCCTGACCATCATGAATGACACCAACCCAAGACGCTTTCTACTCAATGCATCAGCAACCATATTTGCTTTACCTGGGTGGTACAGGATCTCACAATCATAAACTTTTAAGAGCTCGAGCCATCTCCTCTATCTCATGTTCAACTCTTTCTACGAGAACAAGTATTTAAGGCTCATGTGATCCGTAAACACTTGAAATTTCTCTCCATAAAGGTAGTGGCGCCATATCTTCAGCGTAAACACCACCGCTGCCAACTCCAAGTCATGGGTCGGGTAGTTCCTCTCATGATCCTTTAACTGCCTGGATCCATAGGCTACTACCTTCCCATCCTGCATCAATACACAGCCCAGTCCTAGGTGTGAAGCATCTGTATACACCGAGAAACCTCCTGAGCTGGTAGGAATGGTGAGGATCGAAGCTGTGGTTAATCTCCTTTTCAACTCCTCAAAGCTTTCCTCACACTTATCGTCCCACACAAATTCAACATTCTTCCTCGTGAGATGTGTCAAAGGAGCAGCTAACCTCAAGAATCCCTCTACAAACCTTAGGTAATACCCAGCTAAACCCAGGAAACTTCTAATCTCTGTCACTGTCTAGGGTCTCTGCCACTATGTCACTACCTCAATCTTTGATGGATCCACAGATACTCCATCTTTCGATACTATATGACCCAGAAAAGAGATCTGCTCCAACCAAAAGTCGTACTTACTGAGTTTAGCGTACAACTTCTTCTCTCTGAGGGTTTATAACACTATCCTTAGGTGCCTTTCATGCTCATCTCTAGACTTTAAGTACACCAGTATATCATCAATAAACATGATTACAAATCGATCCAAATACTGGTGGAACACCTCGTTCATCAACGACATAAAAGCTGTGGGAGCATACGTCAACTCGAATGGCATAACCATAAACTTATAATGTCCATACCGGGTGCGGAAGGCTGTCTTGGGTACATCTCCACTCTGTATCTTCAACTGGTGGTACCCAGACCTCAGATCTATCTTGGAAAAGACCTGCGCTCCCTTAAGTTGATCCAACAAGTCATCGATGCATGGAAGGGGATATTTATTCTTGATGGTGGCCTTATTCAACAACCGGTAATCTATACATAGTCGGAGGCTTCCATCCTTCTTCCTTACAAATAGAATCGGTGCTCCCCAAGGTGAGACGCTTAGTCTGATGAACCCCTTCTCCAGTAACTCTTGCAACTGTTTCCTTAATTCCTCTAACTCAACTTGAGCCATTATGTACGGTGGCTTGGATATCGATTCTGTACCAGGTGTTAAATCTATACCAAATGCCATCTCTCTATCTGGAGGTAAGCCTGGTAATTCATCCAGAAAGACATCTGGAAATTCCTTTACCACTGGTATGTCTCCTAATTTTGGATGTGCCTTATCTGTCTCAATCACATAAGTGATGAACCCTTTACATTATTCTTTCCACCATTAGACATCATAAATCATCATATTCACATACAAAAAGGAAAATCAAATTCACCTTCAAACATCATAAATTAAGATTATACTCATAACATGTATAATAATCATGTCTTTTCATTTCATAAAGCTTACAATAAGATTGTCTATTTCTATAAACATCAAAGTTTTAGCACGACAATCCATTACAACATAATTTGCAGCCAGCCAATCCATACCTAGGATTACATCGAAATCACTCATATTTAATAAGATCAAATCGACTGCCATTTCTTTACCTCCTATCCTCATCTTACAATTCTTATATACATTCTCGATCAATTGACTATCATTCATAGGGGTAGATATCATTAACATCTTATCTAGCAGCGTGGGTTTTACATGCTTCCACAATTTACTTGCAAAGGATGGTGATATAAGGGAATGAGTGGCACCAGGATCAAACAATACATATGCTTCTAAGTCAAAGATTTGGATGGTACCTTTAACCACATCTTGAGATTGATCCGTAGTGTCCTGGTCCAATGCGTGCACTCGTCCTCTGCGTACACCCACTGCTTGCTTCCCCTTTTCCTCAGCTGTAGCCCTCCTTCTCGGAGTAGTTGTCCCAACTGGAGCTCTCTCTAGCTCCCTACCCTTCTATGGGGCTCTCTCTGTCATCTCTGGGCAATCTCTGATCATGTTCCCTAATTTTCCACATCTGAAACATATTGCAGGCTGTCCATATAGGGTCAAGTACCATGGTACCTGCCACACTTGTTGCACTGCTCTGTCATAGGTCGTGGCCCTCCAATCACAATTCCCTTAGCTGGAGCAATGGTCAGATACATGGGAGTATTAACTCTCCTCTCTCGGATCTCCTCGATCCTCGGCCCCTTTCCAAAAAAACCTCTTGCTTCCCTTATAGCTGAAGCCTCTATCCATCATTGATCACTTCTTATCTCTATCCCTCACTTTACCGACTTTTCTAAACTCTGAGGCGATTCTATCAACATCTTGTTCACACAATTACGCCTTGCACACTGCCTCATCGTAGGTCGGTATATCTAAGGGAACTAGTTTAGACCTGATGGTCGGTCTCAATCCATCCATAAACTTTTGGATTTTCTCGACCTCATTACTCATTATGTTAGGATCATATCTGCCCAGGGAGATAAAAGCAATCTCATACTCATCCACAGTCCTACTCCCTTGGGTTAGTCCCAAAATGCCATATTCATCTTTCGTTGTGCAGTATCCGAAACATACTGTCTCTAGAATGCCTCCAAAAATATATCCCAGCTGATCTCAGTATGTCGGGCTCTCAAAATAGGCCTGGTGGATTTTCACTAATGTTCTGCTGATCCCTTAGCATAAAATTGACAAACGCTACCATCTCGGTAGTAGTACACTCAAAGAACCCATATAATTTCTCAATTTCACCAATCCAATCCTCAGCAGCTACTGGGTCCTTAACTCTGCTGAAAGACGACGGTCCAAACTTTTAAAACTGCCACAGTCTATCCAAGTCACAACCGTAACCCCAGCCTCTACTAGCCTGTGGTGTAGTAACAGGTGTAGGCATATCCTGTGCAGGTGGGGGTGTAGGTGTCTCTATCGTCTGAGGTCTCTGGGCTGGCCGTGCCCATGCCTCAGGAACTATCACCTGCCTAGCATCACCCTCTATAGTGGGACTCTGTCTGCCCCAACTTCAGGCAATGATTGAGTGACCATCTCCAAGATCATCTTAATGCTCTGCTCAATCCTCACGAAGCGAGACTCAGTACTCTCGGGTCTCTCCTATGGACCCTATGGAGCATGCTTAACCTCAGCCTCCACCTCAACATCATCCTGAGCCTCGTGTGTTTCTGGCTCAACATGACCCCCAAACCTACCTTTACGGCCTCTAACTTGCACCCTCACCCCTCTACTGCGACTGGTATTAGGCATATTTGCTCAATTCCCTACATTCAGATTAAATTCTTAGTCAACCCATCGACACACACATAATTTGTATCTAAACAAGCACAATAACATGGGGATGTAATTTTCCAACTTATTAAGTATTTTGGACATGACACACGTCAGATCAATGCAAGCTCTAATACCAAATTCTGTCACGACCCTCAACTTACAAAAATACGTACAAATTTTTTGCATTTTCATGCATCATTTATTATTCATCATTACCTCAATCGTGAACAGCAACTCTCCTTAATAGTTGGGCTGTGTGTCGACGTCTAACTACTCCACCATACCAATTCAATTTGTATATTATTTATGAGTAAACACTTGTATAAATGTATATATCAAAGTTGTTACATGTGTTTACATTGTTTTACATCCCCAATAGTTACATACAAAATGCTACTGTGCTATCATAAGTTTAGATACAAAATTACAACAATGTGTAACCTTACACGATGGGATGTAGCGGATTACCAAAAGGGAACGCCTCCAGTCACACTCAATCTATACTCAACACTCTATAGAAAGGGGAAATATAAGGGGGTGAGCAAACCACATGCTCAGTAAGGCAATCATGCGAATAGGTAGATGCTGCACTATCTACGTGAACGTGATGCCATGCTCAAAGTAAATTTTTCATCTCATTTTCTCAAATATGAGTTCATACTTGTGTTAATGGTATGTAAAACATTCATGCTATTAAAATCCAGTGCACAATTCATTTCAAAGCATGGCATAAATCATCATGCATATTTCACGATAAAGCATGGCATTAACCTTCATGCATTTTTCATAATAAATCATAGCATTAATCATCATGCATCAGTGCACTTTAAAAACCATTAATAAAACAATCCAACACTTGTCAGGTCTCAGCCCATCCCTCGGACTGTCCTGAACCAAAAATCATTTCAAACATGGATTTATTCACAAAACAATAGACATGTGAGATAGGCAATTTAATAAAAGGTAATAACCTCTAGGTCTATGGCCATAACCTGTGATACCGACTACACGGATCAGGTGTGTGGGATATCACCACTATCTACTTCCACACGGGAGGTGGGTCAAATCCAGCCCTCCAGTCCATAGCAGATCTCATCCAAAGATAGCATATCACAATCTCAACATGGTACAACGTACTCTATGCTACATGCACGGTACAACGTACTCCGTGGACCCAATCAACACATCATATCATGCCACATCTCAAAACGCACGTGTGAGCCTATTTAATCGATACGACCTCTTGTCTACCCGAAGCTCCTAACACGGCTATCAACATGTCAAAATCACAAACTGCATGTGCGAGCCTATTTAATCGGTACGACACCAAGTCTGCCCAAAGATCCAAGCATGACAACAAATAAGGTGGGCATCTTGTGCGAGCTAAACTCCAAGCACCATGCCAAAACCAGTATGAAATCCATGTGAAAACTAATGCGAGCTAAGCTCCAGCACTCATACTCTAACACGCTTTCATTCTCACGAAAACCATGTAGGTGGCTCAATCTTTGCAAAGCATGGTTAGCAAACCAAAACAACTCATTTCTTTTGCAAATCATTTTAATGTCAGCCAACCTACCGATCATTTGCTAAAAAGCAATAAAACATGATTTTCATGGCATTATACTTTTGTTTTCATGCACATTTCTCAAACACCCAACTTTTTCCCTTCAATCACCCAATTTCATTTCCTAACATCTCATGCATTCTAGCAAAACATTTAAGCGCCCAAATTGCACACAGATATCTCTAAGAGTCCACAGAATTCCCTTACCTCAATTTACTTGAGTGCGACTCTCTTTTCCTCTTAGCTTCTTACGCTCTTGGCTCACCTTGTTCCGGTGTATCCTTGGAAGCTGCTATTCAATCATCCAAACCAGTTGAGTTAAAGTTGTTAGCTCACATTTGACCTCATTAGTCAATATAACCTATCTTTACATTTACCAATGCCTTAATCCACATTTTACCCCTTTTTGGTAAATCTCACAATTTATTCACTAACAATATTTTATTAAAATCATACCACAACACTATTATTTACTTCAATATATCCCATTCATCATTAATCTCAACACATTTCACTTTCTCACACTAGACCATTTCTTGGTCATGGTGGATTCATTACTTCCTAGGTAGTTTCTACCCTTTCTATGCATACCAACAACTCCAAAAATTAATATCTATATAATGTACTTGAGTTATTTCATTTAGAAACTCACCTAGCTGGTTTTCCTCTTTCCCTAAATGGAAATGCACCTTATTTCCTTTAATCCAACAAGTGGGGAAATGGCTCCAAGCTAAGTTGTTCCTCTCTTTGATGTGAACAACTTTATCTCTAATAGCTTTCCCTCAAATCTTCTTGAAAATGATCAGATTTAGAGAGAAAGATCTAGGTTTAGGGTTTGGAATGGAAGGAAATGGTTTTTGTCTCGGAATTTCAGATCCAACTGCTCCATATTTATAGAATTTTCTTGATGAGATCGATCTGCATTGGGTAGAGATCGATCTGATCCTCTTAAAATCCCTCTTTTCCATGACATTTTGAAGTAGGAGATCGATCTGTCGAGTAGGGGAGATCGATCTGCTTTAAACAGAAGGTTAAGGAGATCAATCGGATCTTAGGGGAGATCGATCTGTTTCCAATCCAAGAGCTAAGGAGATCGATCTGCTCTATTCCATTGCTCAAATAAGAGCATTCTAGCCCTTCCAGATCGATCTTTCATCCTATGGATCGATCTGGCCTTCATATTTCTAGATTTTTTTTCAGTTTTTCTGCAGCAACTCATACCAAACTTCATCCTTTTTGTTGTCATGGTCATTTCCTCATCCAATCATCTTTGAGACTTGAAAATGACATCCCATAATACTTCATACACATTAAAACTTATGTAGAATCTTTGTATATCCAAAGGTACATGATATAAACCAAATAGAAGTGCGCAACTTATGCAAATCTTCTTTCCATTTTACCATACTACTCATATTCCATTCTACTCATATTCATCACATATCAAAGTCCATTCCTTCACATTCATACATAATGTAACTTCTATGTACAATCACAACACTTATTACTTGTGTGTACATTTAATTTATAGACTTTACATCATTTATACTTCACATTACAAGCACATCACTATTTACATATATATACAAAGTCGTGCTTATACATATATGGGGTCTCACAGAGGGGCTGGTAACAATAGCCATATTGCTCAACCCGTTGCCGCTGTTTCATTTTCATTTCCTATAAATTTATTTTATACTTCATATATCTTACATTTTCCAGTTTGTATGCTTCATTATTCTGTCCGAGGTTACTTTAAGGTTGAATCGGGAAGGTGAATAGAGGCTGCATGACCAGTAGCAAGTTCTCTTCTTTTTTCAGTGTTTTATAATCTGCTTTTGCATCTTAGTTCCTTCTTTATCTTGTTGTCTTCGCTGATCCGGTTCTGCTTCTGCCGTTCTGATTCCTGCAGTTTCATTTTATATTTTCTTGCTTTATTTTTGCACCTTGTTTCTACTTGCTCTCGGGATCAGCTTTTGATGCATTAAGTTTCTATTGTTGTGTGGTGTCAAGGGGTATGTTGCTATTATGTTGAGCTGTTGAATGGCTGGACGTGCTGATTGAAGCAGCAGCTAGCACCGGTGCAGAACCAAGCTGGAATGCACTGCTACAATGGATAGAGAGCATATACCTTTCACTGCTCTACTCTGTTCTTAGTCCTTACAATTGTTCATTTTCTTTTTCCTTTCTATACCACACTATTTGACTATCGGTGATTATTGGGTGGATGCAGGGTAGAAATCATGTTTGCTGAACGTGTCTTCTACCTTAGCTTTCACTGATTTATGTGTGAAATAAAAGGAGCTAGTTTGTGCTACTGACTTGCAGATCGGCAGGATTGAAGCATGGAAGGCTTGCTGAAGCATTGAAACTAAAGCTCAAAACCGTGGCCTTAGCTCTCTATTTAATTCCATTTTGCATATTTTGTTTACATTTACTGCTTTCGTTTCTATTAGTTTCATCTCTTTTTTTCTTAATGTTTGTGATGTTTATTTTTATTGTTTCTTCAACATCCGTTAGCCACCTCTGTTCAGCTCTATTGTGTTGCTCTTGTATTGTTCTCTATCTTTGATTATGCAGGAGAGATGCTGGACATTTTGTTGCTGCTGCTCCTTTACTGGACATCTCCTGGTGTGCTTTTTTTGTCGAACATGTTAACTGAGGCGACAGTCGACTGGATTAGGTTGAAGTTTTGCGTGGACAGCAGGAGCAGAGGACTGATGTTGATGCCAGGTTATGTGGCGAGTACAAGCTGAATACAGTACATAGTATCACTTAGCGATGCATGGCAGGACGTAGCTAGCTGATGCGTGAGTCAGGCTGCTACTAGTGAAAAGTTAGGAGGTGGCTGCGACTTGGAGGTACATCGACGACTGCAAGGCCAAAGGCTGGTATAGAGAATGTCAGCTGAAAATTTGTATTTTTCTTTTGTAGGTTATCGCTTTTATTTGTTGGGAGCTTTGTAAGTAATTTTCTATCTATTTTATTTATTTTATAATTTTCATTATTTTTACGGTTTTCTAGTATTTTCAATTTAAACTTGTAGATCACCCTTTTTAATATTCATAATTTGCTAAGATATACTTAGGGTAAAATTAACTGGTACTTAGTTAGGCTAACTGTATTCTCTGTGGGACGATGATCTGGGACTCAATTCTCGTATTACTTATACGACCTGTGCACTTGTGGTTTACACGTCTAGGTAACTAGGACACGACGTGTCAATGTCATTCACCGATTAGATGGAAGAAGTGAGTGAAAGGAATATAATTGTTCCCAATTTGGTTAAGTAAGTTTATGAAGATATTCAATTAAATTATGAAAGGTTGAGCACAACTTAGAACAAGCAAAAGAGTTATGCTGACCAAAGATGAAGATCCTTGAAAATTTCAGTAGGAGAATTGATGTTTTGAAAATTTCTCCTCCCAATAGGGTATAATGAAAGATGGAAAGAAAGGAAAACTGAGTCCCCATTATATTGGACCTTTCGAGATCTTAGACCGAAAGGACGAAAATGTGCACAGATTGGCATTACCGTCGAAATTATCAAGTATTTATAATATCTTCCAAGTCTCAATACTACGCAAGTATCATCTAGATCTGACGCATGTGATAAAGTATGAATCACTGGAGTGAAGGAGGATATAATCTATGTGGAGAAATCGATTTAGATCTTGGACAGGAAAGAAAAGGCATTGAGGTCTAAGACGATTTATTTAGTCAAGATCTTATGGCAGTATCATACTTCGGAAGAGGTCACGCGGGAATTAGAGAGCTTAGTGCAAGAGAAATACTTACACTTATTTAAGAGCTGATGTACTTTTAAACTTGGGGACTAAATTTCCTAAGGTAGGGAGAATGTAAACCCCACTAAATTTTATTATAATCGGTTAATTAAGCAAGCAAATGAAATTTTGAAATACACGTACAAAGATTTTATTTTACATCGAGAGACTTGGAAGGAGTAATTTAGTGAAACACAAAAATTAACTCTAAAATAAATAATTGGGAAAAACAAAAATAAACTTATATGAGTTAAGAATGTTTCCCCACGATATATAAATACAATATTTGATTTCAAATTTCTTTGGTATAAGTAAAATGTATAAAGTGTATGTATATTTATATATATATACATATATGCCACATTTTATGTATACATCAAGTGTAGTATATAGATATGCATATATATATATATATATATATATATATATATATAATTCAATTGAAGGGAGGATGGTAATCGGTAGAAGAGAAGAAAGAATGAATAAGAGATTTATGATGCTGCCAGCCTATAAGATGTAGGTGAAATGATAATACGGCAGGGGTAAGTAGTGTTTGGCAATAGAGAAACACAAGGAAAATGTATGTATATGTATACTATGATGGCAGGGTACTCGGCAGTAAGGAGAAGAAAAATTAAAGCAAAAGGTGATAGGGCTGAATAGTTTAGGGAACGAGGAAGTTGGTATGGTTGGCTGAGAGAAGGATAGCCTTCGATGCAGGAGGAGAAAAAGGGGTAAAGGATAAGGGAGGCCACTCGGTGTAAGGGATGTAACTGAATAATACTGACACCCGTACATCATGGGAAAAGAGGAAATAGAGAAAATACAATGAAAATAGGAAGAAAATTGTAGCTACAGCAGATGCAAATTGATGGGGCAATTACAGTGAAGCCAACTGTGAAGAAAGTGGGTAATGCCTACTATACTATACCATTGGGAAAAACTTAGGATTGTGATAGGAAGTGAAATGAAGGAGACGTGCAGTGACAGAAAATGAAACGGAGACGACGTGTGTGATCTGGAAATGAGGATGGGAAATAGAGATGGTAGGTGAGGACAGGGAACAAGAGGACTAAAAGAATAAACACATATGTATATAGCACTGGAAACCAGCAGCAACCCATGACTCAAGGCTAGAATACAGAGGGGAGAGGAAGAGGTTGGAACAAAGGCAGTTCCACCTTTTAGAAATCAAAAACAGATCAGATGTCACGCCCCGAAAATGCGGAAAATAGGGCTAATTTAAAACTTTTTACTCGTTAATTCACAAATAAAGAGTGCATTCCTGTGCAGTGTCATACATCATCATAATTATCATGCCTCAGGATCTCTTCATGATATAATAAATATTGTATTATACCCATTACTCGATTACAAGTCAATTAATCCTAATACATCCCATATAATGTCATACAACAAGTGTCTGCAAATACATTAATAGTCTGGGTACATGAAAAGATAATATACCTCAAAGTACAAATTATATAGCCTGGAGCTTGAATCCTCCACTAGCCACCACTCCGTACGTCGCAGGGAAGTCCTTATTCACTTGAAGAACTCTGGGGGGAAAGAAAAACAGGGTGAGCTTCTAAATCGCTCAGTAAGGGGGGTAGGGGACTCATTTCATAAACCAAAATGCACATCACAAAGCATTTATTTGTATGTGAAACTCATTTGAAAACCATAACATGAAAATATTCAAAACGACACTCTCATGTGTCAAGTCATGTGAAAACATGAAGTAAAAAGGCTCACTCTAGAGCAAAACAAAGCATGTGAAAATACGCGTTAAACGCTTTCTCAAATAACGTGGCATAGCCACCGATTTAAAATCACACGTGGCATAGCCACAATACACACGTGGCAAAGCCACTGAATTATTTTCTCACGTGGCATAGCCACTGAATAGGGTTTCTCAACGTGGCACTGCCACCAATGGGGTTTCTCAACGTGGCACAGCCACCAATGGGGTATACGTGGCACAGCCACCGATTGGGTATACGTGGCACAGCCACCAATGGGTTTCTCAACGTGGCACAGCCACCAATGGGGTATACGTGGCACAGCCACCAATGGGTTTCTCAACGTGGCACAGCCACCAATGGGGTATACGTGGCACAGCCACCAATGGGTTTCTCAACGTGGCACAGCCACCAATGGGGTATACGTGGCACAGCCACCGATTGGGTATACGTGGCACAGCCACCAATGGGTTTCTCAACGTGGCACAGCCACCAATGGGGTATACGTGGCACAGCCACCAATGGGTTTCTCAACGTTACCAGAACGGAGAAGAATTCGGGCTTACATGCTACCAGAGCAATGCTCGGTGTGTACTCACAACTACACACCCAAGTCTTATCACATAAGACAGGTTGCCTTCACGTAGAACTCGTAATGGTTTTCTCTCATAAAACTCATTTGAAATCGTTTTGTACTCAACACAAAACGTAGTAAAACCGAGTTCCAACCGGCAAAGCACACGCACACATTTCTCAAATCACAATATTGCCTTAACGTAGAGCCCAGTTATAAACTCATAAAACATTGGGCTCCAATCGGCTATAAAATCGTGTGCAGTTTAATCTCAACACAAAACACTCAACATGCTTGTTTATAAATCGTAAATCATGCTAAAACAGTTTGCAATTCACATACACAAATGGTTTAGATTTCCCTTACCTCTTTGCACCTCGTATAGTGCAATCGTTTCCCCCGTATCACGGACTAGTCTCGCATTCCACTCTGGAACTCCCGAGCTGTCCAAACGATGTTAAAACATCAATACTCCACATCACATAAGCCTCAATTCTTAAAATCGAGCATAATTGCTCATAACACCTCAATTCTCTTGATTTCTCGTAACTCAACCCTAAACTACAACTCTATTCACAATATCCCAATGTTCGATATCTCTAATACCAATTATCTACGCTAATTCTCCTCATTGTCTAATTTTCCATTTATAGCTCACAATTTCCCAAATTCACCAAAATTCTCAATATGCATATCACTCCTACCACATTGAAATTTAATCAATCCCTAGACATCTTTCAGCCATTTCAACACAAATTCAACCACCAATAACATCAAAATCAACTCAAATATCAAGATCGAGGTTTAGAAATTACCCAAAGCTTGTGAGACGCACAACTCACGCCTCGATCCGATTCGTCCTTCGATTTCCAAGTATGTTGTTCTCCCTTTGATGAGGAACAACTTTCCTTCTTACCACAATAGCTGATTCGGCTGGAAATGGGAGATTTGGAGGAGTGAGAAACTAGGTTTTCGAAAAAATGGAGGTTTGAAAGAGAGAGAAAGTGAGATTTCAGGAGAAAACACGAGTTCCTTATATAGACTGGAGGTAGGAGATCGATCTGTCTCCTGGGGAGATCAATCTGCGTTTGAATTTTTGGGGACGATCTGGGCAATTTTATGCCTAGGAGATCGATCTGTCGAGGGGTGAGATCGATCTCTTTATGGCTTTATGAGATCGATCTGTGCCTTGAGGAGATCGATCTTCTCCCAAACAGAAGCATTTGGAGATCGATCTCCTCCTCATGAGATCGATCTTCTCTCAAATAGATTCATTTGGAGATCGATCTCTTCCATTGGAGATCGATCTGCTCCTCAAATTTCCCCTTCCTCATCATGTTTAATTCACTAGATCGATCTCTCCTTCTCCCAGATCGATCTGTCCTCATGGATCAAGCTTATTTTACATACTTAACACATAAATCTCCAATTATAATTCCCACAATTCACTTAGCTCAATAAATTACACTTCAATTTATTATTACATCATTAAATATGTCTGAAATTCTCAGATCTCACATCCTCCCCACCTTAAAAGAATTTGGTCCTCCAAATTCAACTCAACTAATCAAAATAGATGGGGGTATTTCTCCTTCATGAGACTCTCTAGTTCCCACGTTGCCTCTTCCCTTGAGTGATGCTTCCACAAAACTTTCACTAATGGGATGCTCTTGGTTCTCAGTACCTTCTCCTTTCTATCGAGAATCCGGACGGGTTCCTCAGTATAGCTCATGTCCTCCTGTATGTCCATCTCATCATACTCTATAACATGAGAAGGGTCCGGGTGGTACTTCCTCAACATAGACACATGAAAAACATTGTGTATTCCGGACATCTGTGGGGGTAATGCCAATCTGTAGGCTACCTCTCCCACTCTCTCAAGAATCTCAAATGGTCCTATGTATCGAGGACTCAATTTCCCTTTCTTCCCAAATCGCATGATACCCTTGCTCGGTGATACTCTCAGAAATACTGCATCACCAACATCAAACTCGAGTGGCCGTCTACGCACATCCGCGTAGCTTTTCTGTCTACTCTGTGCAGCCCGTAACCTCTCACATATGAGTTTCACACTCTGTACGGCTTGCTCAACAAGCTCGGGAGCATTTATCTTTCTGTCACCGACTTCTTCCCAAGCTACAGGGGATCTACACCTCCTACCATATAGAGCCTCAAAAGGTGCCATTCCAATACTCGCATGATAGCTGTTATTGTATGCAAACTCTGCTAGGGGCAGGTGATCATCCCATGATCCCTTAAAATCCATCGTACATGCCCTCAACATATCCTCTAGGGTCTGAATAGTCCTCTCTGACTGACCATCTGTCTGAGGATGATAGGCGGTACTAAAACTCAATCGAGATCCCATGGACTCCTAAAACTGGGTCCAGAATCTGGAAGTAAATCGGGAATCTCTATCAGAAGTAATACTCACTGGAGCCCCATGTAATCTAGCTATCTCACTGACATATAGCTCAGCTAAGGCATCCACAGTATCTGTGCTCTTGATGGCAAGGAAGTGGGCACTCTTGGTCAATCTATCCACAATGACCCATATCGCGTCACGACCTCTTCGGGTCCTCGGTAAACCCATAATAAAGTCCATAGTGACATGCTCCCATTTCCATGTAGGTACAGGTAAGGGCTGTAGTAGTCCTCCGGGCTTCCGATGCTCAGCTTTCACTTGCTGGCATACTAAACACCTGGCCACATACTCTGCTACATCTCGCTTCATACCACTCCACCAATACACCTTTCTCAAGTCTCGGTACATCTTAGTACTTCCTGGGTGCATGGTGTAACGCGAGCAGTGGGATTCTCTCAGTATCTGTCTCTTCAGGGTATCATCGTCCGGTACACAAATCCGTCCTCTGAACCTCAATAATCCATCCTCACTGATGGTGAGATCCGACTGCGAACTCTGCTCAGCTTGGCTAACCATGTCTATCAATCTCTGATCACTGCGCTGCCCAGTTCTAATCTGATCCATGATCCTGGGCTCTATCCGCAGGCTAGCCAAAAATCCAGTCTCTACCTCTTTAACTCTGATCCGAAGTTCGGCGAACTGCTCTAACAAATCCCATTCCCTGATCATCATAGCAGATATCATACTCTTCCTGCTCAGGGCATCAGCAACCACATTCGCCTTACCCGGATGATATAGAATCTCGCAGTCATAATCCTTAAGGAGTTCCATCCATCTCCTTTGTCTCATGTTTAACTCTTTCTGATCAAAGAGATATCTCAAACTCTTGTGATCAGTGAAGATCTGGAATCTTTCCCCATATAAGTAGTGTCGCCAGATCTTCAAAGCAAATACCACAGCGGCTAACTCCAAATCATGCGTGGGGTAATTCCGCTCATGGTCCTTCAGCTGTCGCGATCCATATGCGACCACTCTTCCGTGCTGTATAAGCACACACCCCAATCCTTGATGAGATGCATCACTATACACCGAGAATCCTCCTGATCCCTCAGGGATAGTTAACACAGGTGCCGCTGTCAATCTCCTTTTTAATTCCTGAAAACTGAGCTCACATTGATCAGTCCATATGAACGGAGTCTCCTTACGCGTGAGTTTAGTTAAAGGAGCGGCAATCCTGGAAAATCCTTCCACAAATCTCCTGTAATACCCTGCCAAACCAAGGAAGCTTCGTATCTCAGTCACTGTCCTCGGTCTCTCCCAATTAAGCACAGCTACTATTTTACTCGGATCCACTGATACTCCTTCCTCTGAGACTACATGCCCAAGGAAAGCTATCCGGTTCAGCCAAAACTCACACTTACTAAGCTTTCCGTATAATTACTTATCTCGGAGTATCTGAAGTACTAACCACAAATGCTGTGCATGCTCCTCATACGACCGAGAGTACACCAGGATATCATCGATAAAGACTATCACAAACTTATCCAGATAGTCTCTGAACACCTCGTTCATCAATCTCATAAATGCTGCAGGGGCGTTCGTCAATCCAAAGGACATCACCAGAAATTCGTAATGGCCATACCTTGTCCTAAAGGCCGTCTTTGGAATATCTTCCTCCTTGATCCTCAATTGGTGATAGCCCGATCTCAAATCAATCTTAGAAAAGACTGATGCCCCTCTTAGCTGATCAAGTAGATCGTCAATCCTGGGCAGTGGGTATTTATTCTTCACCGTGGCTTTATTCAATAGCCGGTAGTCCACACATAATCTGAGACTACCATCCTTCTTCTTAACAAACAGTACTGGCGCTCCCCACGGCGAAACACTGGGTCTAATAAACCCTTGATCCAATAACTCCTGTAGTTGTTTCTTCAATTCCTCAAGTTCCACTAATGCCATCCTGTAGGGAGGTTTAGAGATCGGCTGAGTATCTGGTACCAAATCAATGGTAAACTCCAGCTCTCTCTCTGGTGGTAAACCTGGCAATTCATCTAGGAAAACATCCAAAAATTCGCAAACCACAGGTATATCCTCAATCCTCGGATGTTCCCGCTCATCGTCTGAGATGAGTGTCTCATAACCTTCACATAAATAATCACATTTAATATTCTCCAAAATAATGTTAAGATTCTCAAATTACTCACTAGAAATCCACATAATTATTTCCTCAACATCTCAATTGTACACTGTAAGGTTCAGGTAGGGAGAAAGTTACAATCTTAGTGTAGCAGTCTAAACTCACTCGATTGGTCGCCAACCAATCCATTCCCAGAATTACATCAAACCCATGTATACTCAACATGATTAGATCTGCTAACATCACTCTATCTCCCACCTTTATTTCACATCCTCTACAGATTAACTCAGTTCTCTGAGATTCACGCATAGGGGTATTTACATGTAGTATATATTCTAGAGGTTCAAACTTCAAGTTTAATCTACATGCAAAATGCTCAGAAATAAACGAATGCGTGGATCCTGAATCAATCAACACATGAGCCTCATAATTACAGACAGAGAGTGTACCTCTTATAGTTTCCGCTGAAGCGTCTGCGGTCTCCTTATCCAGGGCAAACACACGTCCCTGTGCCATAGGTTTCTTCCCTTTCTCTGCCGCAGTGGCCCGTCTCCGGGGATCCACTCTCTGAGGCTGTTGTCTAGCGGGCTCCGGAGCATGTGGTATCTGAGGTTGGGGACAGTCCTTCACTCTGTGGCCCATGTCACCACATCTGAAACATCCATGGATCGACCCAGTACAACTTCCCTCATGCGATCGGCCACAGTCTCTACAAATCCTCATCTCCGGCCTGACATATCGAGGGGCCTCCTTGATAATAGGATAGGCTCTGGTCTCTCCAATCTGTCCCTCTGCACCTCAATCCTTCCTCTTCTGAAGGAACCTCTCCGAGCCTCTGACTGGAAAAGTGCTGGCCTCTTGCCCTTATCTCTATTCACCGCTCTGAGCTCATTCTGGGATTATACCATCTCAATCCCTCTTTCAACCTCTTGTGCTCGTCTCAGAGCATCTCCAAACTCGGTAATACATAGCCCCATCAGTCTATCTCTAATAACGGGCTTCAACCCATACACAAACTTCTCTGTGCGGAGCTCTTCACTCTTGAAGGTCTCTGGGTCATATCTCAGTAGTGCGGTGAACTGGCTCTCATAGTCATCCACCGACATGTCACCCTGTACCAAACTCAAAAATTCGGCCTGTTTCCTTCTCTGAGCGGCTCGTGGTACATATTGGGTTCTAAAAGCTGTCTGGAACTCTTCCCAACCAATCACATCCTGGTGGGACATCAAGATACCCTGGGTAGTACTCCACCAATCTCGAGCTCTCCCCTTCAGCATATAGGCACTCATACTGACTCTCTCAGCATCGGTGCACCCCAGTAAATCAAATATAACTCTCAACTCCGTCAGCCACTCCTCAGCCTCTGTAGGATCCTTCTTTCCCTTAAATGCGGGTGGATTCATCTTCAGAAATTCCTTTAGTCGGACCTTACTTCTGTCCTCAGGCTGAGTGACGGGAGGCACTAGGGGTATGGGAGGTCCTGGTGGTGGTGTAGGGGTAGTATCCGAGGCATTAACTCCAAAGTGTTGCGCGAATAGCGCCGCCATCTGCTCAAAACCTTGCCTCACATCGGTCTCAATCCGATTAAATCGAGAGTTAGGACTCTCTGGTTGTGGGACAGGTGGTGGAGGGGACTCTGCCTGCCTCCTCGAACGACCTCGTCGTTTACTCATTCTCAATCTCAACTCGTCTCCTGCGCGTACATATCACAATCGATTGAAATCTCAATCCTCAATTTCAGTTCATGACCAGACTATTACAGACCTTGGGATGTATTCTATTTCACTTAACCGACACTGACAGTACTAGACACCCTAAGCTCTGATACCAAGAAAACTATGTCACGCCCCGAAAATGCAGAAAATAGGGCTAATTTAAAACTTTTTACTCGTTAATTCACAAATAAAGAGTGCATTCCTGTGCAGTGTCATACATCATCATAATTATCATGCCTCAGGATCTCTTCATGATATAATAAATATTGTATTATACCCATTACTCGATTACAAGTCAATTAATCCTAATACATCCCATATAATGTCATACATCAAGTGTCTGCAAATACATTAATAGTCTGGGTACATGAAAAGATAATATACCTCAAAGTACAAATTATATAGCCTGGAGCTTGAATCCTCCACTAGCCACCACTCCGTACGTCGCAGGGAAGTCCTTATTCACTTGAAGAACTCTGGGGGGAAAGAAAAACAGGGTGAGCTTCTAAATCGCTCAGTAAGGGGGGTAGGGGACTCATTTCATAAACCAAAATGCACATCACAAAGCATTTATTTGTATGTGAAACTCATTTGAAAACCATAGCATGAAAATATTCAAAACGACACTCTCATGTGTCAAGTCATGTGAAAACATGAAGTAAAAAGGCTCACTCTAGAGCAAAACAAAGCATGTGAAAATACGCGTTAAACGCTTTCTCAAATAACGTGGCATAGCCACCGATTTAAAATCACACGTGGCATAGCCACAATACACACGTGGCAAAGCCACTGAATTATTTTCTCACGTGGCATAGCCACTGAATAGGGTTTCTCAACGTGGCACTGCCACCAATGGGGTTTCTCAACGTGGCACAGCCACCAATGGGGTATACGTGGCACAGCCATTGATTGGGTATACGTGGCACAGCCACCAATGGGTTTCTCAACGTGGCACAGCCACCAATGGGGTATACGTGGCACAGCCACCAATGGGTTTCTCAACGTGGCACAGCCACCAATGGGGTATACGTGGCACAGCCACCAATGGGTTTCTCAACGTGGCACAGCCACCAATGGGGTATACGTGGCACAGCCACCGATTGGGTATACGTGGCACAGCCACCAATGGGTTTCTCAACGTGGCACAGCCACCAATGGGGTATACGTGGCACAGCCACCAATGGGTTTCTCAACGTTACCAGAACGGAGAAGAATTCGGGCTTATATGCTACCAGAGCAATGCCCGGTGTGTACTCACAACTACACACCCAAGTCTTATCACATAAGACAGGTTGCCTTCACGTAGAACTCGTAATGGTTTTCTCTCATAAAACTCATTTGAAATCGTTTTGTACTCAACACAAAACGTAGTAAAACCGAGTTCCAACCGGCAAAGCACACGCACACATTTCTCAAATCACAATATTGCCTTAACGTAGAGCCCAGTTATAAACTCATAAAACATTGGGCTCCAACCGGCTATAAAATCGTGTGCAGTTTAATCTTAACACAAAACACTCAACATGCTTGTTTATAAATCGTAAATCATGCTAAAACAGTTTGCAATTCACATACACAAATGGTTTAGATTTCCCTTACCTCTTTGCACCTCGTATAGTGCAATCGTTTCCCCCGTATCACGGACTAGTCTTGTATTCCACTCTGGAACTCCCGAGCTGTCCAAACGATGTTAAAACATCAATACTCCACATCACATAAGCCTCAATTCTTAAAATCGAGCATAATTGCTCATAACACCTCAATTCTCTTGATTTCTCGTAACTCAACCCTAAACTACAACTCTATTCACAATATCCCAATGTTCGATATCTCTAATACCAATTATCTACGCTCATTCTCCTCATTGTCTAATTTTCCATTTATAGCTCACAATTTCCCAAATTCACCAAAATTCTCAATATGCATATCACTCCTACCACATTGAAATTTAATCAATCCCTAGTCATCTTTCAGACATTTCAACACAAATTCAACCACCAATAACATCAAAATCAACTCAAATATCAAGATCGAGGTTTAGAAATTACCCAAAGCTTGTGAGACGCACAACTCACGCCTCGATCCGATTCGTCCTTCGATTTCCAAGTATGTTGTTCTCCCTTTGATGAGGAACAACTTTCCTTCTTACCACAATAGCTGATTCGGCTGGAAATGGGAGATTTGGAGGAGTGAGAAACTAGGTTTTCGAAAAAATGGAGGTTTGAAAGAGAGAGAAAGTGAGATTTCAGGAGAAAATACGAGTTCCTTATATAGACTGGAGGTAGGAGATCGATCTGTCTCCTGGGGAGATCGATATGCGTTTGAATTTTTGGGGACGATCTGGGCAATTTTATGCCTAGGAGATCGATCTGTCGAGGGGTGAGATCGATCTCTTTATGGCTTTATGAGATCGATCTGTGCCTTGAGGAGATCGATCTTCTCCCAAACAGAAGCATTTGGAGATCGATCTCCTCCTCATGAGATCGATCTTCTCTCAAACAGATTCATTTGGAGATCGATCTCTTCCATTGGAGATCGATCTGCTCCTCAAATTTCCCCTTCCTCATCATGTTTAATTCACCAGATCGATCTCTCCTTCTCCCAGATCGATCTGTCCTCATGGATCAAGCTTATTTTACATACTTAACACATAAATCTCCAATTATAATTCCCACAATTCACTTAGCTCAATAAATTACACTTCAATTTATTATTACATCATTAAATATGTCTGAAATTCTCAGATCTCACATCAGAGTCAGGGGAGGGTGCTGAAAGCGGAGAGAAAGAGAAAGAACAAAAACTGAAAAAAATGAAGCAATAGCATGAAATCGAGAAGCGGAGCAGGAAGAGTAGCTCGACTGCAATAAAGATGGAGGTAGACTGGTGCTGGCAGGGATGATGATGATGAAGATGGTGACAACGAAGTTAAGAGAAAGACGAAGAGGATGAACAAATTGGAATGAACAAACCGAAGCTTGAAACAGTAAGTTAAACAAAGCAGCAGACATGGACCTGAGTGCAAGAGTTAGAGTGAGGCGTAGTTGAGGAAAGAAGGAAGCCTTCGGGTTGTTTAGGCATTGGAAGCCAAAACAGAGGCGAGGGAGGCAGAGAACAGAGGCTGGAACCGAGAGCTGGGCTGCAAAGGGGAGGAAGCCTTGTTGCATGAACATGTGATCGAAAATCGAGGCTTGAACGAAAAATGTGATCGAAATCAGAGATGATAGGATGATAAGGCAGATGATGGAGCCGTACCGAGCTGTAGAAGGCCGAGAATTGGGTGAAACAGGGACAGGTTATGGTGAAGAAATGAAGAGGAAAAGAGAATGGCGGGAAAGATGAAATGAATTCAAAAAAATATATATATTGGGTGAACAGTCACCGAAAAAAAGGGAAATATATATTTTAAATATATATATATACTAGAGAAGAGAATATTTATTGAAGAGAAAAGAAAGTGCTCCGAGAATTTGGGAAAAACCCGAGAAAAAAGACAGTTGAAAATATTAGTTTAAAATTTCAAAAATACTGGTATGAAATTTCGGGGAAATAAATCGAGTGGATCGGACTTGCCGACTCGCTATGTTGAGACAATCAAGGATTACAGACAGACACCGAGGTAAGGAATTTATGCAAGTTTTAGAGATAATTGTACGTATTTTATGATTTCGAGTGGCTAAACAGATACCATAGAGATAGGAATTTCCTATATTACCCCTACATATAGACTGAATTGTACCGTAAAGTGTTGAAAATCATAAAATGCATAAATTGTATGTTTTCAGTGTTTTCATCTTTGAATGTTGTTTCTCACGGTATATGGATAGGTCGGCTATTGTTTTTATTGTCTGCATAAAATAGCACGTTGTACGAAGTTAAGTGTGCTCGAGTGGGAGAAATTTCCATGATGGGTGACCTCTCGGGAAGTCTCCACTCACATATCGTTTATGCGCTGTTTTTGTACAGAACATTGGTTTCTATATTATTTTTGAGAGAATTGAACTACTTATCCGATTTTTGAATGAAACGGTGCTGGAGCACATGCTGACTGTATCGCATGAACCGACTCGCACTGAAGAGATGTGCTTGAGCACGTGCTGACTGTGTGTCACACGGCCTGACTCATACTGACGAGATGTGTTTAAGCGCATGCAGACTGTATCACATGGTCTGACTCGTATGAGATTTTTATATGATTTATGAGAAAAAGACTGTAATGGATTTTGAGACTAAAGTGATGGTGGAGATTAATGCTGGGGGGTAAATTCTTAAGACTACTTGGTACCCTCAGTCATATTGTACTGTATCGGGGTCCACGGAGCATAATGTACCATGTGGACGCACATGAAGTACGTTGCGCCATGTATTAAGTCTTTGGACTACTGATCTGAACTGTAATGTATTGATTAGCCGACGGGCTGGACTGACCATCCCCCCTGAGGCGTATGACACTCGCACACACCTGGCCCGTTAGGTGTGGGGTCACTGACTATGACCATATGTCGACTGTATTGTTATTGACTGAATCCTACTATTATCGAATTCACCTGTCTAGTCTCTATTGATATTGTTTGCTGATATTTGACGATCGTATTTTGATTGAACTGAACTGAATGATTTATCGTACTGAACTGAACTGTTTTACCGTACTAAACTGCACTGTTTACTGAATTGTTTTGTCTGTAGTAAATTGTTTTGATTGTACTGAACTGAAACAGATTTACAGTACTGTTTACTGAACTGAACTATGTTACTATACTATACTGAATTGAACGGATTTTACTGAATGATTTTTTTATATATATGGCATATATTGAATGCCGAATTTATTGATACTGTTTTAATTGAAAGTGAATATTTTACTGCATGATATGACATCATAAGCATGTAAATAGTATGGTTGTCTACTGCTTACATATTTTTCTTAATGAGTGCATTAAGCTCACTCCCTACTTTCCTCCACAGAGTCCTATCAATAACTTGGACGCTTTAGTTAGTAAAGCATGTCCCACAGCCACGGTTCCGCGAAGTATTTTTCTGCGTTGAAGGTATACCCTGTTGTAAGAAATTCTTTTGTATCTAAAATTTTTATAAGTATAGTAATTCATATGAGATGTGTATAGGGAATGTCAACATATTTTGTTTATATTTGTTACTAAGTAAAGAAAATTAATCAGACTAAGTTATTGTTCCGACCTAATATCGACTTGTAGCTCAACCAAAATGTGTGTAATTCGGGTCGTTATAATTGTCCATCCTTTTTCTAGATCCAATTGTTTCTACATACTCTTAACTTCCACCATTGAATCCTTGTAGCTCTTTGTTGTTAGTTATTATAATGTCGTTTATGAATTTTTAGGTTTAGTACTAGTGGTCTATATTATGCGGTAACACTCTCACTCGAGATAACTTTGCAGTCTGGACAACAGCATCTATCCATCCTCCTAGTAAAAAAGAAGTCTATCTAACTTACATTTGACCCACTCTTAATGGTTATAAGGTAGGGTTCTCTCTTCCTAAATAGTGTATTCTAAGATGAAGCAAAATCTATGATAGCATCCCCACCTTCATTTCTTACACCTAAACTAAAACCCTCATGTACACTCTCAAAACCCTCTATACTAGCACCTACATAGCCACTAAAGTCACCACTAATACAAAGTGTAAGACCCAATTTTTTTCGTAAGAGCAAAGGGAATGAATAAAAATTTTCGAATGCATTTAAAAAAATGCAAAGGATTGAAATGGAATTTTCGAAACACATTGAAGGGCAAAACGGTTAAAAGACCAAAATTCGGTATTTATCGTGACAAGAAAATTTAATTAAAAATATGGGATTGAGAAATCTTGATCAATAACGAAGAAATAATTAAATTTCGGGTTAAATTGATCAAGATATGAATTAATTAGAATTAATCAAAATTTTCACCTCAGGAAATTATCCCTAAAATAATCGAAAAATATACCGAAAGTAGAAATAAGATCGATAAATTCATTTATTGAATAAATGAATAAAATAATAATTTTTTAGATATTTTGGATTTTTAATAATATTTTAATTGATTAAAATAATAATAAAAATAAATTATAAATAAATAAATAAATAAAATAAAATTTTTTAAAAAAAGAAATCGCGTTTCGCGATTTCTGGAGAAAGAAAACGGAAGCTGAGCTTCCCTTCTGCCTCACCAGCGACCGACGATGAGCCAGGCGAGAGGACGATAGGCGACGGAGTAACCCGACCACCACCGACACCAGAGGCCAAAGGAACCGACGAACGGCGATAAGAGAAACGGGAAAGAGAGAACCGAGAGAGGAAAAGGATTCGGCGGTCACCGGCGCCAATCTAGGCCCGGCTACTACCAGCCAAAGGAAGCCAATGCGAAGACTGACCGATCAGAGGCTGAATCGACTGGTGGGATGGCGACTAGCACCGAAAAACAGCAAGAAAAAGAAAAGGTATTGAGGGCGTGGAGAGAAGAGTCGGACTGGCCACCTCGGATGAAATCGACCCCAGATCCCTGCATCGGATGATCCCGCAGAGCTGCTGGCTACGAAAATCGACGGAGACCCGACCAACGAAGCCCTGAATCGGCCGAATCAAACTAAATCGGCTGGACCGAACCGGTCTAAATCGAGTTGAACCGAACCGAACCGGTTCAACCAGAAAGGAAGGAAAAGAAAGAGAAAAAGGGAAAAAGAAAAAGAGAAAAAATTGGGGGAAAATCCTAGTGATACAATCAAGCTAAGGGTAAGTCGGTAAGCGGTCGAAATTGATCGATTTAAATTTTAGAATATTTTATTGGATTAATATTCGACTGAAAGTTTACCCAAAAAGATATTTAATTGTGTAGCTCGACAATTGACGTCAAACGAGAGCTCGAGACAGGCTTGATTTGCATATTATCATGGAATCTCGGGTAAGTAACCCTTATTTATGATAATTTACATCGTTATGCGTGTTAAAAATTTATCGCATAAATTACGGATTTAATTTTCGCATAAAATGAATTATATTCTGGAATTAGAGATAAATTGTCGTAAATAATTAATTGAGCTATCTGAGAATTTAGAATGAGGCTCAATAAATACTAATGGGCCCAGTGAGCCCAATAGGCCTCGATGATGTAAATAGTAAGTGGAAAATAGGCTTAAGGTCGATTAAGGCCCATTAAGGTGTAATCGGGCCCAACATTTTAAATTTAAGCTCAATAAAGGTTAAATATGGATAAGTGTATTGTATTTAACCCAATAAATATTTATACGCAGTTTCAGATATTGGATTGGGAGCAAATCGGACTGCGTGACGAGATATCAGTGGAAAAGGTCAGGCTGTACAGAAAAATGAGGTAAAGGAATTTTGTAAGTGCTTAGAGATACCCGCGCGTATTTTTGGGGTTATTTGCATTACGCAGAATTTCTTAAGGCATCTAGAAATAGAATAATAATTTTTACAAAAATCGAGGTATATGTGAAAATTATGATTTTACCCCTAGTTAGGAAATTTTCAAAAAGGGTAGTAAGGCTATGAAATTGCATGATTTTCATGTTTTTGATATTCCTATGATTATATTTCTTTAATTTAAGCAGACTATGGATAGGCTGGCTGTTTATTTCATGTTTTTACATGAAAGGGCATGAATTAAGTGCTAGTTGTGATTTTTTATTTGTTTTAGTGAAATTGAGCAGCCTATCATGTTTTTTATGAGTTTTAAATCGTGCGTGGATTTTACTTGGTTTTATGCATCCATACTAGAGCATTTCTTGCACATGATTTTAAATTGGATTTATAATTATTTTAAGTCGTACTGGAGGTTACTCGTACGCAGATTTCATTGATTTTTTATGAAACCGTGCTGAAGCTTCTCTCGCACGAGGGTTTTTCTTCTATCATGAATATGCATGGAGCCGTGCTGGAGCTTCGCTCGGACAGGAATTTTATGACATGCATATGGCCGTGCTGGAGCCTCCTGTAGACTGTGTGTCACAGTGAGAAGATATGCTAGCACGTGTAGATTGAGACATGGGTTGGTTATCGACATGGTTTAGAGTGGGATAAGACCTATAGTAGGCATCCCCAGACTGTGATATTGGGATCATGGAGTATGTTGTACCGAGTATCTCACATGAAGTATGTTGTACCATGTAGTCATGACTATTATATTCATGTGATGTGATATTTTGGCGGGTAGGGTGACCCACCTCCCGTTACAGTTGCGATACCCCGCACACCGGGATCCGTGTAGCCTGGGATCATAGGGACATAGTCCTCGATTGTTCCCATACAGTAACCTGCATGTCTCACATGATAGATATTTGATTTATCTTGTTAAACCAGGGTAGACCCGAGGGAGGGGTCGAGCCCCGATTTGTGACGATTTTCATGAAATGTGGTATTAAATGAGAAATTTATGGGTTTTTATGAGGATATTAATGATTTTAAAGATGTGTTGAATCCCTCTGGGATTGTTTTGAAGAGTTTTACTGTACCGAGCATGAGAGGTTTTACATGAGATGTTTTTCATGTTTTACATGTTGATTCATGTTTTACGATTTATGATATACTCATACATGGCATGGTTTTAATTTCCTCATGCTCGAGATATAAATGTTTTACATGTCATGCCTTTACCAACATGTAGATAGTGTAGTTATCTACCTGCTTGCATTATTGCCTTACTAAGCAAGTTGCGCTCACCCTTTCATTTTCCACCCTACAGTGAACATTCAATAGAAGAGAGTGACACTAGTCTCGCATTTCGGTTATCTACTGCTTCCTATCAAGACTAGGTATACACATTCGTATAATTTTGTATTTGAACATATAGAGGCACAGTATTGTACACGGATGTAATATTGGGGATGTATTTAGTTAAAATGAATTTATATGTAAATGAAATATGAAAAATAGATGTTAAGGTAAGTAACATGACATGAGGGACTAACATCGACTCATAGCCCAACTATTAGTAGTGAAACTGTTCACGACGGGTAAAGAAATGAAAAAGTAAAAAATTTGTAAGGGTTTTTAGGAAAAATAAGTCATGACAGAGGTGGTATCAGAGCTGAGTTGCCCTGATATGAGTTGGTGTTAGTGGTTAAGTAAATTTACATCCCCATGTAATGTGCATTGTTTAGATATAATTGTGTATATCAGATGGTAGTACAGTTAAGAATTTAGTTTTGAATGCAAGAATATAGTTTTTATAACTGATAGCCGCTTTAGTAGAGGGGTGAGTACACATGCTCGAGGCTGTAGAGATAGGCTTAAGAGTCGAATGGGTCGTCACATTAGACTCAAGATGAGAGTGAGGTGGAGGCTGATGTTGAGCATACTCCACAGGGTCCTATAAAGAGACCAAACAGTATTGAGACACGCTCTAAGAGGATGGAGTGGAGTGTAGAAAATATGTTAGAGTTGTTTACTCAATCTATACAGGTAGTTGAGAATAGGTAGGGTAAAGCCTAAACAGATGCCTCAGACTATAGAGATTCCCACACCCCTCCAGTATTTAGCAAAAGTAAAGAAACCAATAGTTACTAAGGACTGGGTGAATGAGATAGGGAAGTTGTATGGATTCTTTCGGTGTATGTCGACTGAGAAAGTGACTTTTAAATACGTTTATGTTGGAGGGCGAGGCGGAGCATTGGTGGAAGTCCACTCGACCCATCCGAAGAGTTAGACGTCCAAAGCCGACATGAGAAATATTTTTAGATGTATTTCGGTGAAAAAATACCCCGGACACTACTTAAAGGAAATTACACGTAAAAGTTCTTACACTGACCCATAGGCACTGGTTGATTGACAAGTATAAAACTCAATTTATATCCTTGGGCAAGTATTACCCCGACACTATGGGTAGTGAGAGGCGAAAAGCCCAAAATTTCAT
Organism: Firmiana major; assembly: GCA_033439115.1. Classification (NCBI taxonomy): domain Eukaryota; kingdom Viridiplantae; phylum Streptophyta; class Magnoliopsida; order Malvales; family Malvaceae; genus Firmiana; species Firmiana major. The sequence continues at coordinate 10,452,243 of CM065912.1, forward strand.
GGAAGGTCTCAAACTGTCGATAAGAGTCTGATTGGCTCACTACCTATGTCGAGGCAGTGCGCAGAATACAGTTACGTGAATAAGATCATGTGTTGCACGCCTTTGAGATTGGGAAAGGTAGTAAAGGCCAAAATAGAGACAGAAGAGAATAGAGAATGACAGAGATGTCAAAGATGTCAGAGCGGGAAAGAGACCAGTTGGTAAGAGATTAGAGTTGATGAGACATGGGGTAAGATGATTGGTAAGGCCCCAGTGTATCCAATTTCAGGGCTTAAACGGATATTGTGATTGGAAGACCCCGACCTGCTACGAAACAGTATAGGATGTGTGGTAGATACCACGAAAATAAGATGTTGGACGAGGGCGAGTGTATGCCTTGGACTAGGACACTACTGATGTTTCATCTGATGTGGTGGAAGATACTACACTAGTTGTGAATAATGAAGTAATTATTTTAAAATTGATCCTGGTGCCACACATTTATTCATACCGCCTTCAGTTGCTTATAAGCTAGGGAAAGATGTGAAGCCTATACCCTTAGGCAAGATGATGATGGTTAGATGATTATCACTAACGGAATAATTATGAAGAGATTATAAGTCAAAAACGGGGGAAGAAGTATAAGTCAGCTGATTTTATTCAATGGAATATGAATAATTTGAAGTAATATTTAAGAATAAATTTGTCAGCTGCAAACTATGCTGTTCAAATTTTTATCCTAAGATAGTGATATGTTTACCCCTGAAAAGTATACTGTAAGTTTTGAAAAGTAATAAAAAGGGGTGTAGCGATTGAAATTAAAGGAGTAAATGATTGTACTCACGGAATGAGTAATGACAGAGTTTGTTATAAGTAATATATGAAAAGAGATAAACTTTAAGATGTGAAAGATCCTGAATACAAGATCTATTGGAATAAGAGGCGTATGCAAGGTACGAGTATCTCTGATATGTGAAATAATTTGGATTAAGCTATATGTAGTGAATATGGATTGCGACCAAGGATAATGGGTGGATATATCCATGACTAGTCTATGTGGTCAAGTCTGAGGGTTAATAAAGGTATTTCAAAATACCTCACCTCCTGAAGACTCGATAGCGTCTAAAAGTATACACAACCTATAAATTGAAATCGACAGTCGTAATATATACATTTAAAATTATGGTACCTTTACTGGTATGATAAAGAAATATAGAATTCGATTAATCAGGAAGGTTTAAAAAAATTAAAATTTTATAAAAGCCGTTAATATAAGAAAAAGGAAATGACGCGTGTTAGTATCTTGAACGGAAGCGATTTCGAAATGACATTATGCATTTATGCGTACATAGGTCAAGGATATGGGTGGCTGAAATATTTAGTGGAACTCAACTACGATGAGTTATTTAAACTTTACCTGGATCGATTTGTTATCATCCTTATTGATGATATTTTCGGTGTATTTAAAGTCCAGGGAAAATCATAAGCAACAATTGAAAATTGTTTCTACAGATGATTGTTGAGAGTTCTCGAAATGGACTGCTTTGTTGACATGTTTAACTTAAAAAAAATTGTATTTGAATAGAATGATCGACGTGATAAGAGTTTTGGTGTATTGAAGTATGAACTGACCATCGCATTTGTTCTCACCATACCCAACAGATTAAGAGGTTTCTCAGGGTATATGGATGTCTTGAAAACAAGATTGGGTTGTGTGTTAAAGCAAAATGAGATAATAGTCACGTATGGATCCAGACAGTTCAAGGACCATGAAAGGACTATCCAGTCCATGATTTAAAGTTGGTAGCCCTAGTAATGCACTAAGGGATAACGCCACTACTTTTACGGTGAGAAATTTCAGGTATGCACTGATCATAAAAGTCTCAAGTATCTATTTTCATAAAAAGAAATGAATATGAAATAACAAAGAGGGTTTGAGCTTCTGAAGGATTATGATTGTGGAAATTGTACCACCCAGGAAAGGTGATATGATGGCTAATGCCTTGAGCAGAAAGAGCCTCGAGATGGTATTACATATGATGGTTAGGGAGCGTGAGCTGCTAGAGCAGTTGTAAGCCTCAGTAGTGATGTGATCCCCTCTGATGATGACAGTGACTGTGTGACAGCTAGCCTGAGATTAGAACCGAATTTCAGTGATCGAATTTGACAGGCTTAGCGTGATGATCAGCATGATGCCGATAGTGTGGGTCAGATTCAGATGGGTACAGTAACAGAGTTCATAAAGAGTGATAATAGCTTACTGAGGTTCAAAGACAGTATAAGTGCTCCCCAAGACCACAGTGTGAGATAATGTTATTGTCAGAAGCTCACTCTTCGGGATATACAGTGCATCCGAGAAGTAATAAATATATCGAAATCTTAGAAAAGGGTATTGGTGGCTAGATATGAAAAGTGACATTGTAGAGATTGTGAAAAAGTGTCTTGTATGTTAGCAGATTAAGGTAGAGCAAAAGAAGTTGCAGGATTATTGCAGTTTCTACCTATATTGACACGAAAATGGGAACAAGTTACCATGAATTTTGTGATGGGTTACAGAGGAAATGGATGAATCACGAGGCTATCTGGGTAATAGTCGATAGATTGATTTAGTTTACCCACCTTTTGGCTATGAAAATCCCCATATACTCTAAGTGCGTAGGTGGAATTATGTGTAAGAAAGATTGTGGAACATTATGTAGCGTTCTAGTGAGCATGGTATTAGATAGGGATTCCCGCTTCACTTCCCACTTCTAGGAATATTTTTCAAGAATTATAGGAACCCGACTGAGTGTTAGCATAGCTTTTCGTCCTCAGACAGATGGTCAGTCAGAGAGGACTGTACAGGTTCTGGAGGATATGATGAGAACATGTGCTATTGATTTTATAAACTCCTGGATGATCAGTTGTTACTAATCGAATTCGCCAATAATGACTGCTATCACTCGAGTATCGGGATGACTTTATATGAGGCATTGTATGGCCGTAAGGATTATTCCCCGACTTGGATAAGAAGAAGTGGGTGACAGATAGAGAATTGTTCCTGAATTGGTAAGACAAACCTCTGAGAATGTTCAATGGATTGTGAGAGATTAAGAACACCTTAGAGCAGACGAAAAAGCTATGCTGACAAGAGACAGAAAACCATTGGAATTCACTAACGATGAATTAGTATTGTCGGAAGTTATTTGTCCTAAGGGCATAACGACATAAAGAGATTCGGAAAGAAGGCAAATTGAGTTTAGTTGATTGAATCCTTTGAGATTGGACAAAGTGGGAGATAAGGCTTGTAGGTTGGCATTACCACTTAAATTAGCAGGCATCCACAATGTGTCCCTTCTTTTGATGCTTCAGAAATATTATCCGGACCTAGCATATGTGATTGGATATGAGTTCCAACAGCTTAGCTCAATGAAAGTAAAACGTATGTTGAAAATCGATTTGGGTATTAGATGGAAGGAGAAAGTGTTGAGGTTTAAGATGATCTCCCTAGTCAAGTATGTTGGTAGTATTACACTCCGAAAAAAGTCACTTGAGAATGACAGTATATGATACGATAAACGTACTCGGAGTTGTTTATGGATCCAGTTGACTTGGTTCTAATTTAGATGACCAAATTTCTTAAGTGAGGGAGATTATGTAAGACCCGATTTTTATCATAAAAGCAAAGGGAATGAATAAAAATTTTCAAATGCATTTAAAAAAAATGCAAAGGATTGAAATGGAATTTCTGAAACATGTTGAAGGGAAAAACGGTCAAAAGACCAAAATTCGGTATTTATCGTGACAAGAAAATTTATTTAAAAATATGGGATTGAGAAATCTTAATCAATAACGAAGAAATAATTAAATTTCGGGTTAAATTGATCAAGATATGAATTTATTGGAATTAATCGAAATTTTTACCTCGGGAAATTATCCCGAAAATAATCGAAAAATATACCGAAAAGCTGAAATAAGATCGATAAATTCATTTATTGAATAAATGAATAAAATAATAATTTTTTAGATATTTTGGATTTTTAATAATATTTTAATTGATTAAAATAATAATAAAAATAAATTATAAATAAATAAATAAAATAAAATAAAAAGAAATCGTGTTTCGCGATTTCTAGGGAAAGAAAACGGAAGCCGAGCTTCCCTTCTACCTCACCGGCGATCGACGATGAGCCAGGCAAGAAGACGATAGGCGACAGAGTAACCCGACCACCACCGGCACCAGAGGCCAAAAGAACCAACGAACGTCGATGAGAGAAATGGGAAAGAGAGAACCGAGAGATGAAAAGGATTCGACGGTCACCGGCACCGATCTAGGCCCGACCACCGCCAGCCGAAGGAAGCCCACGTGAAGACCGACCGATCAAAAGTTGAATCGGCCTGTGGGACAGCGGCTAGCACAAAAAAAGGCAAGAAAGAGAAAAGGCACCGACGACGAGGAGAGAAGAGTCGGACCGGCCACTATTCGGCCACCTCGGATGAAACCGATCCCAGATCTGTGCATCAAACGAACCCGCGGACCTGCTGACAGCGAAAATCGATGAAACAGGTCGACGAAGCCCTGAACCGGTTGAACCAGACTGAACCGGCTGGACCAAACCGATCTGAACCAGGTTGAACCGGACCGAACCTGTTTAGCCAGAAAAGAAGGAAAAGAAAGAGAAAAAGGGAAAAAGAAAAAGAGAAAAAATTGGGGGAAAATCCCAGTGATGCGATCGAGCTACAGGTAAGTCGGTAAGCGGTCGAAATTGACCGATTTAAATTTTGAAATATTTTATTGGATTAAAATTCGATTGAAAGTTTACCCGAAAAAATATTTAATTGTGTAGCTCGACAATTGACGTCAAACGAGAGCTCGAGACAGGCTCAATTTGCATATTATCATGGAATCTCAAGTAAGTAACCCTTATTTACGATAATTTACATCGTTATGCATGTTAAAAATTTATCGCATAAATTACGGATTTAATTTTCGCATAAAATGAATTATATTCTGAAATTAGAGATAAATTGTCGTAAATAATTAATTGAGCTATCTGAGAGCTTAGAACGAGGCTCAATAAATACTGATGGGCCCAGTAAGCCCAATAGGCCTCGATGATGTAAATAGTAAGTGAAAAACGGGCTTAAGGCCGATTAAGGCTCATTAAGGTGTAATCGGGCCCGATAAGAGTAAATGGACCCAACATTTTAAATTTAAGCTCAATAAATGTTAAATATGGATAAGTGTATTGTATTTAACCTGATAAATATTTATACACATTTTCAGAGATTGGATTGGGAGTAAATCAGACTGCGTGACGAGACATCAGTGGAAAAGGTCAGACTGTACAGAAAAATGAGGTAAGGGAATTTTGTAAGTGCTTAGAGATGCCTGCACGTATTTTTGGGGTTATTTACATTACACAGAATTTCCTAAGGTATCTAGAAATAGAATAATAATTTTTACGAAAATCGAGGTAATGTAATAATTACGATTTTACCCCTAGTTAGGAAAATTTCAAAAAGGGTAGTAAGGCTATGAAATTGCATGATTTTCATGTTTTTGATATTCCTATGATTATATTTCTTTAATTTAAGCAAATTATGGATAGGCTGGATGTTTATTTCATGTTTTTACATGAAAGGGCACGAATTAGGAGGCAGTTGTGATTTTTGATTTGTTTTAGTGAAATTGAGCAGCCTATCATGTTTTTTATGAGTTTTAAATCGTACGTGGATTTTACTTGGTTTTATGCATCCGTACTAGAGCATTTCTTGTACGTGAATTTAAATTGGATTTATAATTATTTTAAGTTGTAGTGGAGCGCTGCTCGTACGCAGATTTCATTGATTTTTTATGAAACCGTGCTGGAGCTTCTCTCGTACGAGGGTTTTTCTGATATCATGAATATGCATGGAGCCGTGCTGGAGCTTCACTCGCACAAGAATTTTATGACATGCATATGACCGTGCTGGAGCTTCTTGTAGACTGTGTCACAGTGAGAAGATATGCTAGCACGTGTAGATTGAGACATAGGTGGGTTATCGACATGGTTTGGAGTGGGATAAGACCTATGGCAAGCATCCCCAAACTGTGATATTGGGTTCATGGAGTACGTTGTACCATGTATGTCACACGGAGTACATTGTACCATGTAGTCATTACTATTGTATTCACGTGATGTGATATTCTGGCAGGTAGGGTGACCCACCTCCCGTTACAGTTGTGATACCCCGCACACCGGGATCCGTTTAGCTTGGGATCACAAGGGCATAGTCATCGATTGTTTCCATACAGTAACATACATGTCTCACATGATATATATTTGATTTGTCTTGTTAGACCAGGGTAGACCCGAGGGAGGGGTCGAGCCCCGATTTGTGACGATTTTCATGAAATGTGGTATTATATGAGAAGTTGATGGGTTTTTATGAGGATATTAATGATTTTAAAGATGTGTTGAATCCCTCTAGGATTGTTTTGAAGAGTGTTACTGTACCAACCATGAGAGGTTTTACATGAGATGTTTTTAATGTTTTACATGCTGATTCATGTTTTACGATATATGATATACTCATACATGGCATAGTTTTAATTTCCTCATGCTCGAGATATAAATGTTTTACATGTCATGCCTTTACCAGCATGTAGATAGTGTAGTTATCTACATGCTTGCATTATTGCCTTACTGAGCAAGTTGCGCTCACCCTTTCATTTTCCACCCTATAGGGTACATTCAGTAGAAGAGAGTGACACTAGTCTTGCATTTCGGTTATCCGTTGCTTCCTATCAAGACCAGGTATACACATTTGTATAATTTTGTATCTGAACATATAGAGGCACAGTACTGTATACGGATGTAATATTGGGAATGTATTTAGTTAAAATGAATTGATATGTAAATGAAATATGGAAAATAGATGTTAAGGTAAGTAACATGACATGAGGGACTAACATCAACTCATAGATCAACTGTTAATAGTGAAACTGTTCACGACGGGTAAGGAAATGAAAAAAAAGAAAAATTTGTAAGGGTTTTTAGGAAAAATGGGTCGTGACACAAAGGTTCTCTTCTATAGGGACTTCTTGTACTATCTTATCTAAATCTTTCCAAAACTTTCTTTTACTAACATTATCAAGTCTTATTTATGGTACATATGCGCTAATAACATTCAAAACGTCCCTTCTTAGAACTAGCTTAACTAAAATAATTTTATTCCCTTGTCTCTTAACTTGCACAACAGTTTTTGATGATTTTTGGCTAGGATGATACCTACACCATTTCGGTCTCTATCATTCCCTGTATACTTAAGTATATACTACGAAGGTACTATCTCCCTGGCCTTTTCCCTAACTCATTTGGTCTCTTGGAGACATAAGATATTAACCCTCCACCTACACATAACCTTACAAATCTCCACTAACTTACCATTAAGCGTACTATATTCCAAGATCCTAATCTAAGCTCATGATTATGGACTAATTTCTTTACCCACCCTTGTCCATTATGATGTGGGAACCTTTGTCTATTAAGCACCACATCAGAGTGTCGATGTGGCATGTTATTTCCACGTGACCACCTAGCAACCCTTGCACATTTTTCACTACACTCGGGCTTCGATGCAGCGCGTTGCTGAGTAGAGGACGCCTCAATAGATTTCATATATCGGTTCATCTCATAAAAATTGGACAAGTTTTAAACAACTAGTTATCCAAACTTAACGTCAACCCTCATCTTTTATCCAAGCTTGGGACCGGTTATCTTCAACATGGGCATACTTATTGCACATTTTATTTTATATTTTTTAGCTTATATTAAAAGAATTCACAATAGACTGCGTTTTAATGTTTTGAAGTTTCTTATAGTATAGACTATATTTCAAAAATATTTTGTAGATTTTATGGTATTTATAAACAATTAATAAATAATTTTAGTAGAAAATAGTAATTTATTATTCAACTGTTACACAAATTATAACCATCCACTAAAAATTAAATTATAACAAAGTCAACATTAAAATATTCATAACTATAACTAAAAATAAAAATTCATCAATTATTTAATTAATCTCACAATAACATTGATAATATACCATATTTTCATAACAAAAAATTGTTTTCAACACAAAAAATATATTATGTGCAAAGTAATAAATAAGTACAGTTTAAACTTTATATCGAAATCGTACAATATCCAAGATGTATCATACAATACAATTAGATTCACTACAATATCAATGCATACAAATACAAAGAATTGATTTTTATCATGATTCAGTAGCATATATATATATATATATATATATATATATATGTATGTATGTATGTATATCAATATACAACCTAACCGATGCATATCGTACAATTCACCGATACACTTTGATATACTTTGTGGTAAAATTAGTTAGGCCCAATCAAAATTTGAAATGATTCAATTAGCTAAAAATGCAATTTTAATAGTTTTGTACCCTTAAAAAGTTAAAAACATATTCTCTACCTAATTTAATCTTTTTTTTTAAATATAAACTTTTAGTTAGTAAATTAAAATAAAAGATATATAAAAAATTATTTTAAAATGTATGATATTAATGGGCATGTTAAAAGTTTGGAAACAATTATATTTCTAGTTTTCATCACATACTCTCTTACTCATCTTAATATGTATAATATCTTTTTTACTTTTTTTATTTATCTTACATGTGCATGTATTATTTATAATTAATTTTAAAATTATTTACCCTACAGTACGATATGATACTCAATACTCAATTCTTAAAAAATAAAATTTTGATTCATGATACATATTTCTATTTAATAACTATGTTTTTCCCCACCAACAAAAAGTTAGCTTTTATTTTGACATCAACCTGATAAGTTTGTAGATGTGAGAAGTTACTTCCAATAATCTTACATATATAAATAAAAGGTAAAGCATTTGGGTATAAGTAAAACGTCCTATGTGGATACTCTATATATTTGACATGTGTAATTTATTAAAAAAATAATAATTTTCTAAAAATTTTAAAAAATAAGAATCTATATATATATTAAAATTGAAAAAATAATTCAATTATCTCTTCCAATCAATTATCTATTTTAATATTTTTAAAAATAGATATTGATATTTATATATTAAAGTTAAAAAAAATCAAATATTATTTATCAATTTCTTTACACATCTTTTATCAATATAACTGTATTGTTGCTTTTTATATTTATTAAAAACATATTTATAGAATAATTAGTTTTGAATAAAATTTTTACTTGGATGCATTTTTTTAGAAAAAATATATGTATTTCATATGAACAGTAATATGTGTGGTAAGATAATTTTTCTTTTTAGTAAATCTTTTCACAAAAAATAAAATTGGTTATTTAAGTCTATATATTTTATCATTGAATTAAACTTCTATGCCTCTTGTTTCAATTTTCATTTCATTTTTTCTCGAATTATTTGTTTATTTATTCGTTCAATCATTTTCTTAGTAAAAAGAAAAAGAAGATATCCATATGAATTATCTATTCTTTTGAAATGTGTATTATCTTAAATATTGTATTTAATTATTTTGAATTAAATTAAATTTTAAAAAATAAATTTTTATATTTTACTTACACTTTTACTTTATTTACCTTTTATAATTGAGACTCTTATGCATAAAGCTTTTTTTTTTTTCAAAATCCTAAAAATAAAGTTTTTAACTTTAATGGGGTCATTTAAATTCAAAATTTAAAAATAAATCAATTTCAAACATGAAATATTAACCAATAATTTATTAATGACAAATGTAGAACCAATTGTTTTTATTAAGGCTGTACCTATTCAATTTATTTATTTAATATTTAGGATTTGTTATATATATATAATTTTTTTTCATAATTTTTCTAATTGGTATTTAATTTCAAATTATTTTTATTTTTTATTCTATTCATGCATCAAGTTTATTAATATATGATTCAACATGTATTTCAAAATAATTTTTTATAGCTTTATTTTATATTTAAAAAATTATTATAAATTAAAATTATCAATATGCGTCGCATGAGTTTAAATCTAGTTAAAAAACAAATTAAAACTTGGCATATTTGAACAATATACAAATGAAATTGTCCCTATTAAGGCTAACGACATTAAAGTGAGGATAGCCGAAAAAGCTTGTACCTAGTTGGTGCTCTGACATTTGATTTTAAAGTGCTTGTTGTCAAGTTAATAGACAAAGATTGCAATTGTAATTCATCTATACTAGGTAAAATATTAATCATATTGTATATTACAATGCTCTCTATGTTGTTGTTGATAAAATGGAAATAAACGATGGTTATGCAAAACCATTAACTACAGTTATTAAAAACACAAAATCTATTATCTTTAACTATGGTTTTTAAAAATTTATAACTTCAAAGATCTGCAGCCAACCTATAAGGTATTATCTGCTTAAAATCGAAGGTCTCACTATTTTATCCCACAAAATGACTTGGGCGTAGAACAATTGGTTCAAATGCCATACTTATGTTGTTTAATTGTTTTGTGATTGGATGGTCTAAACATTGTCTTAATTTAATTCAAGCCTTTATTTAATAAGCTATTAGGTAATATTGTTATTTTTACTATTCTATTTTGGATTTCCTAGTCTATTTAGGATTTCAATTTGCTAGGGTTTTTACTTTAGGTGTGTAACCCTTTTGGAAGAAGAAATTATTTTTAATTATAATATTTTGAAAGACTTTTTCTCATTGGTTCTTTTGAGAACTTGTGAGTGTCAAGGCCCCGCCCGTTCCTAGGTCGTCAACTGGTATCCCCTTGGGGCTTAGATCGCCCCAGGTTTGCCTTGACTTAATCGTATTGTCCGCTTTGGGTCCACTAACCCGCACAGTTTTATTGAGGTAAATACTCCAATTCGCGTCCCTCATGGTTCGAACCCAGGACATTAAGTCCTTAAGCCTTACACACATGGTACCATTTGATCCACCCTGGAAGTGCGAAAATTGGGGCTAACTTTTCTTTTAATTTCTCATTTAAGTTGCATTCCTATCAGTGTCGATTACTTAACCTTTCATTTTATGAAAATTCACCGGCATAATGGCTTATTTAAGAACTTACCACCCTGCAATGTTTAAAACACAGTTTATATCCCCAACTAGTTGATTTTAACTTGTTTTAATAATTAAAGTGATTCTCGTAACCATTACATTTTTAATACAAACTGTGAGTTGATAACCTTACATACATACTTGCCTAGATTACATCCCAAAATATTCTTTACAATCCATTGTCTATGCTATACAGGATGTCTGGTAATAAATAAAAGAGTATACCTTTTCGTGTAACGGAGGTAACCTGGGAAAGTATTGTGTCCACCAGCCTACGTCAACTACATGGCAGGTGTAAAAAGTGATCACTGCAAATAGTCTAGAAAAGTAGAGAAAAGGGATGAACTCTTCACGCCCAGTAAGAAATGCGTTTTAAAACAGGCTTAATATCAAAACATATGAAAACAGGATGTTCTTAAACAAAGCTTGTCAAACAAACATTTATATGTACATATACTGCAAACTTACATAATTTCGGAACCAGGTCAAAAACACATTCAGATATTATAAATCTAACATTACAAGCTCATCACTTATGTTTCGAAGTCATACAGAATCTATAATGGAGACTAGGCAGGTACACATAGCAAGCATAAGTCATTATCATACAAACTCAACCTCTGAAGAGGGAGATAAACAAATAGAGTACCGATGGCCATGGTAAGGGAACTGTAGACTGGACCGGGGTCGTAAAACGCCCTACGCCACTAATGACCAAAATGAACAATGCACGAAGTGGTGGAAGATAAGCCACCAAGTGGGCAACACATGCACAATGTGGTTAAACATGCACCACAAAGGACTGAACATGCACGATGTGGTATAAAGCATGCACCACGAAAGACCAAACTCCACACGGGCCATGCATGATAGATATCAAGGATTATATGTCGCCATAGTCTCAAAATGGAACTTACAAACTCTTTGTCGGGTTTATTAACCTGCATACTAGTAAAACCGAGGTTATGTCAAAATTTTGTATACATAAAAACTTATTCATAAAATTTGATTTCCATATCACTTGATTTCCATATCACAATTACATTTTCAAAATATTTTACATAAGCCAAAAAATATACTCGAAGACCTTAAAAGGTCAGCTTTACTTTCGGTTCAAGCATAAATAATGCTTTGCAAGTATTAAAACCGTATTTCATAATTACGAGTATACTTCAAACATGTTTTTATATTAAATACAAGGTATCGGGAACTAATACCACTTTAAATTACATCCCTTATCTAACGAATCTTGAGGCAGCACAAAATCATCGGGTGCCAGGCTTGCCTCGATTTGCATGCCAGTACCCTGAGCTACCCAAGACAGTTTCAAAACCATTAGATGACATTCAATTTCATATTAGTAGCTTAAACATGCATCCGCTTTCATAAATTTCACTAAATTCTCTAATTTCTCAGTTTTACCTATTTGAGGGCTGATTTAGGCAATTTCAATAGTTTCTTTTCTTCTAACTTCCAACTCACTAACTTAATGATTTAAATACTTGTCCAAGTCTAAAATCAACTATGAAACCCAATATTTTTCCATATTATGATGCTTATGAGAAGTAAATTATAGCTCAATGTAACGTTTTACAGGCCCGTAGACGATTAAAGTACTCGGTTGTAGCATGGGACCCAATGGCATGCAAATCGAGGTAAGGTCCTAGACTCGAGAATTTCTTTAAAATGTCATGTTCATGGATGGAATGATGTGTAGAAGGGAAAACTAAGTGATTGGAAATGCAAAAGTTAGTTAAACTCGGGTTTTAAATTAAATCGAGAAAACAGACCTAATAAGGGAAATAAATGCGTATAAAATTCTAAAAATTCGTGAAAATTATTCTGAGGCCATAGAAAATTATTATAAGGTGAAATTGACAAGGGAAATAAAAATCATGAAGAAATATGGAGATTTAGGGGTTCAAATAAATTATTAAAGCTAACCGAAAGCTTATTTCCATTTTGCTCGGTATTGGCCAAATCGCACAAAATGAGCTCGTTCGTAAAATTTTTCTTAAACATGTGGTCCCTAAATTTTTATGGGACATACTATAGACATATTATAACCATTGAGAAGTGGAATTTTGAAGAAATCTAGTCAGGATTAATTTCGGTAAATTTTATAAAACAGAACAGTCATTTCCCCTGCACTTAGTAAGCTGTCAGCCAATGAAAACAATCCCATTTTATGACCTTCACGATTTTCTTTGCCTCTGATATTTTCCAGATTGAAATTAAACTGGATAAGCTTCATAAAAAGCTAAGAACCATCCCGAACTGTTGCAAAACCCGAGAGTTATCCCTCACCCATTCTGCTGCAGATGTTACCCCTGTTCCTGACTAGCATGAATTTTTCGGTCACCTTCCAGCCCTTTTCAGGCAACGGTCCCTTCATATGAAATCTTCCTCTTCATACCCCCTACCACATATAAAACATTCAGACCTAAATGAAGTCATTTACCCCCTGAAACGTTAGAGAGATGAACAGGATAGAAAACTACCCTATTCCGAGGTAAGCAAAAATTCAATTTTTGGATGAATTTGATGAGGTTCTTGGATGATTCTGAACACTTCTAAGCTCTATACATGTTGTATTACAGCTGAGTGACAATTTGGAGACCTAAAACCGAAGTCAAACTTGGTCAAAGGAGTGAAGAAGTTGAGGTATGGTGATGATGATGTGATAAGTTGTTAATTTGTGAATTTTGATGAATTCTTGTTGAAAGAAAGTTGATGAATTGAATTATATGATTGAATTCAATTGCTGCCAGCATGATTTAGCTGCTGGAATGATGAAGATGGATGTAATTAAAATGAATTTACAGTTAAAATTATACTGTAAAGGTTCGGTTTAGTGTTTAACTAGGTGAATTATCGAAATAATGCAAGAATCGATACTTTAAGATCTTGTATGAAGTGGAATGAGTTGCTGGAATGTAAGACACCATATAGAGGTATTGAAAATGAATTTAAAGGTGTCAAATATGTTAAGTAAGCTTAAATCGAGGTTTAAACCGATAAAACCGAGCAAAACGAGTAAAGTAGCAAAACGTCAACTTTTGGTCAACATTTTAGATGTAATCACATATTGAATATATTAACATGAATTTGAGCTATATGTGATGAGATAACTTGGTATGTGACAGCTCGGGTTATCGGCATGCATTTCGAGGTGAGCTCGAAAATCGAGGAACGTGCACTACCTTCGACGTTAAGAGGTAAGGGATATAATTTAGAATAGCATTAATACTCCTCAGCCTTATCAAATGTTTATGTGGATAGTTAGTTTATTTTCCATGAAAAAGGGCTTTCTCAAAAGTTGGAAAGAATACTATTCACTCAATACCGACATAAACTTATCCTAACCTTTCAAAATGACTTTTATTTCATGAGATACATTTTAGTATTTTTGTTTATGTATACAAAAGTTATTTTCACTTATGAAATGAAAGCATAGTGTTTTTCATGTGAGATTACGGGTTAAAGTCCCTATATATTTTATGAAACCATGTTTTCATGATACGGGTTAAAGTCCCAAAACAGCTTTTAAGCTATATTTCACGGTACGAGTATGAGTCCCAAGAATTGACTTTGATAACTATGCTTTCCATATTTACACGGGCTAGAGTCCCGTAATGATTTATGAAAATCATGTTTTTTATGAAAAATGGGTTAGAGTCCCGTAACGATTTTAATACACGGGTATGAGGCCAGAAATGATTTTGATAAATTAGGTAAGAGGCTCAAAATGATTTTTGTGGGGTAAAAAGGCATGATGTGACGATAGTCAGAGGATCTGGGGTCGATCTCGTATGGAGATGATCGAGGATCTACCTAGCCGACGGCCAGAGAACGGGTAGGCTCTGACTTGATATGAGAAACGTGCGCATAGTCCACACTTGGTGATACACGTGAGTTCGTGCGTATAGTCTCCATTTAGTGGTGCAGGAGAGATAGGGCAGCGTACGAACCTGATCCAGTCCTACGGCTCCCCTGTACAATGGCCATATGTACCTATGATGAATGTCCTATGGGACCAGATGTATGATGTCCTTCGGGACTAGTATATGAGATGATTGCCTGACCCTACACGATGAATTGACGGAATGATATATATATATGTTTTCGCACATTTCATGCTACCGTTTTATGATTTGCTATTGAGCACAAATTTTCTATGATGAGATTTTAAATGTAGCCATGAGTATGTTTCACGAACTATGCATATGACAATACGATTTCATTTCAAAGTGATAAGCATGTTATGATATGCATGATTAAGTTTTGAGATGATTTTTACTTGTTTACACGACGTGATCTGCATACTATATATGAGTTTTACCAAAAAGATGCATGATGTGTAAACTTATGATTTAAACATGTTTTTACTGCTTTTACGAAATGTAAGCATCTCTACTCCAGTACATGTTTATGCTGATTTGTAAACCCAAGAGTTTTACCATGTTTTGAGTATTTAAAGCTATTTTAAATGTATCTCTTACTGAGTCTGAAAAACTCACCCCCTCCTCTCCATCTCCCAGATTATCTATAGCGAGTCTACTGCACCTACGAGACTGTGGTCGTTGACAAGGTAGTCCGACCTTTCATCGGATACACTCGTAACCTTGAGGTACAGCTTTACTCATATTCCAAACATGATGTAATGCATGGACACTATTGTATATAACTTTTGGGATGTAATAGATGTAAATGATTGTATACAGAGTCTTAGTTACGCAGTATAAATGAATGAATATATTTAGTTGTTATATGATTCTAAGATATGAATGAAAAGTATTGAGTATGTGGGTTGAATAATATAAACTGTGTTTCAGACTCTGCAGGTTGGGTTAAGTCATAGCGCAGCCGTTATGTTGCCGAAATTTTTAAAATAAAAGAGGTTTTAAATCTAGACATTGACAAGAAAACAACATAGTTAATGGATAAAAAGTTTATATTAGCCCCATTTTTTTGTGCTTTTGGGACGTGACAGTTTGCTTGGTATCAGAGTAAATGTTGTGTAGTACTGTCATGTCTAGTGATTAGAGTGTATTACATCCCAATGTGTCTATGCATGTCTGGTAATAAAGTAAGCTTACTTGTCAAAGTATGACTTAATTTATGGATTATGTGCAAATAGTAGGTTGCTAATCATGTGTGGTAGACGGAGTCGTTCACAGAGACGAGCTCAACCCACTCTACCATGTTTCCCTCAACCCGAGAGCCCTACTGATAGAATAAGGAGGCTCGAAGAGACAGTACATGGTATGAGGGAAAGACTTACAACCTTTACCACTATGCTTACCCAGCAGTTTGGGGTACGTACACCTCGTACGGAGAAAGCTACTCTTATGCCTAATCCTCCTCCCCCACCATATCCTCCAGTAGCCCTAGCCCTCAGCCAGTAGTTCCCTAGCATAGGGATGACAAAGAGACTCAGAGGGTGCGAGATTTTCTTGAGTATGCATCCTCCGGAGTTCACTGGGCTTAAGGACCCAGTTAAGGCTGAGGAGTGAATAGTTGATATTGAGGCGATATTTTAGTTTTGGGGTGTACTGATAGCGAGAGAGTGACTATGGCAGGTTAAATGATAAAGGGACAAGCTAAGTTCTGAAGGAGATCCACACAGACAACATTAGCCGAGGATCCCTCAGAGATCACATGGAATGCTTTCTTAGTCGCATTCCAAGAGCAGTATGTACCGCTTGCAGCTCGAAAGAAGATACATGCAGAGTTTTTGGATTTGTAACAGGGAAGTTCTATAGTATGAGAATGATTTACAACCCTGATGAGATACGATCCAGAGAGCAGTTGCTTCTCGACATGAGTTAAAAAGGGGTCAGCCTAAGAGACAGAGGGTGGAAGGATCTCAAATAGGGGCTGGTAAGTCCAAGACTCTGGTTGGTGTCACAGGTATGATTAGAGGCCTTGAGATAAGAGTGCCACGGTGCAGGACATGTGGCAATATTCACATTGGACCTTGCCACGCAAGTATATTTGCTTGCTGCAGATGCGGTGAAGCAGGACACCTGATGAAGGAGTGTCTATTTATGAGATCTCAAGAACCTCGTGAGGCACCTAGACAGACAGAGAGACTGACTCAGGCTCCACAAAGGAGAGCCATAGCCTCAGACAAGGGCAAGAAGCCTGTCTCTCAGGGTCGAGTGTACGCGCATGACCAGGAGACTACAGATACATCATCCGATGCTATCTGAGGTACTCTCCTTGTCTGTAATCATAAAGTACATGTACTGTGTGATCCAAGTTCTACACACTCGTTTGTGTCACCACGATTTGCATGTGAGTTTCATAGGAAACCTGGAGTCATTAGATTACATGTTGCACATAAGTACACCTATGCACGAGATACGGAAAACATATATGATATGTAAGGCATGTGATATCATGGTAGGAGATAAGAAGCTATAAGCAGATCTAGTATGGTTGAATATGCAAGACTTTGATGTAATATTTGGCATGAATGGGTTAGCTACCAATTGTGTAAGTTTAGACTGCTACACTAAGACCTTAACTTTCTCCTTACCAGTAAAGTTCAGTGTATGTTTGGTTAGAAAGTAATAAAAGTGCATAGTGTTAAAGTTATGAAATGATATGATGTTTATGTATGAGATTGATGTATGATGTTTGATTGTGTAAAGGATATATTGCTTTCATTTCTGATGAGAGTCGGAACCACCTAGTATATAGGATGTTACGATGGTATGTGAGTTTCTTGAAGTATTCCTAGAGGACTTACTGGGATTACCACCTGAGAGAGAGGTTGAGTTTGCCATTGAGCTAATACCAGATACTCAACCCATCTCCAAGTCACCTTATCGAATAGCATTGGTAGAGTTTGGAAGAATTAAAGAAGTAGTTGCAAGGATTACTCGATATGGGGTTTATAAGGCCTAGTGTGTCACCATGCAGTGCACCAGTACTATTTGCCAGAAAGAATGATAGTAGTTTCTATCTATGTATAGACTACAGGCTTTTGAATAGAGCAACAGTTAAGAATAAGTAACCCCTATCAAGGACTGACGACTTATTTGATCAGCTGAGAGGGGCTTCAGTGTTTTCAAGGATAGATTTGAGATCGGGTTATCATTAGCTAAGGATTAAGGAGGCTGATGTACCGAATACAGCATTTGGACCCGATATGGGCACTACGAGTTCCTAGTTATGCCCTTTTAGATTGATTAATGCCCCAGCTGCAATCATGAGTCTTATGAACGATGTCTTCCGAGAATACTTATATAGATTGATGATAGTATTCATCGATGACATCTTGATTTATTCTGGATCCCGAGAAGAGCATGAATAATATTTGAGGACTGTGCTCCAGACTCTCCGTGAGAAGAAGCTATATGGTAAATTTAGTAATTGTGCCTTCTGGCTAGATCAGATTGCATTCCTTAGACATGTAGTATCTAAGGACAAGGTGCCAGTAGATCCGTCTAAGGTAGATGTAATATTGAGATGGGAAAGACTGAGGACAGTCACGGAGGTCAGAAGCTGTCGAAGGGTTTTCACGGATAACAGTTCCATTAATCAGACTGACTCGTAAAGAGGTTCAGTGTATATGGTCTGAGTAGTGTGAGCAGAGCTTTTAAAAGCTCAAACGTCGGTTGAATACGACACCAGTCTTGACCATTCTGAGTGGTCTGGGGGATTTATGGTATATAATGATGCTTCCCACCAAGGTCTCAGCTATGTGCTTATGCAGCATGGTAGAGTGGTAGCTTATGGATCTCGTCAGCTAAAGGATCATGAGCGTAATTATTCCACTCATGACTTGGAGTTAGCTGTAGTAGTGTTTGCACTCAAGATATGGCGACATTAATTATATAAAGAAAGATTTCAGATCTTCACTGACCACTAGAGTCTTAAGTACTTGTTTGATTAGAAGGAGCTGAATATAGGACAATGGAGATGGATAGAGCTCCTGAAAGACTATGACTGTGAGATCCTATATCATTCGGGTAAGGCGAATGTGGTAGCTGATGCCTTGAGTAGAAAGGGTATGATGTCCTACATGATGATTAAAGAGTGGGACTTATTGGAACAAATTCGTCGAACTCAGGATCAGTGTAGATGAGATTGAGCATGGATATATGGCTAGACTACAAATTGAACCAAGTATACTAGACCAGATTAGAGCTGCGATCAAAGATTACTGGATATGGTTAGCCAAGCATAGGAGAGATCACAGTCTAAGTTTACGGTCACTGATGATGGATTACTGAGGTAACAAAGCCGTATCTGTGTGCCACATGATGACACCTTGAGACAAAGCATTCTAAAGGAGTCTCATTGTTCTAGATTCACTATGCTTCCGATTTAATGGAACAGGCAACTAAGGGTGTTCAGCTTATATGTGACAGATTGAGGATCGCATAGAAAAGTTATGTTGATGTGCGAGTCTCCCTCTTGAATTTCAAGTTGGGGACTCTGTATTTGTTAAGGTGCCACCGATGAAGGGTATAGTACGCTTCGAAAAAAGAGAGGAAGTGCTACGATTTAAGACTATTCCACTAGTAAAGGTTCTCTGGCAACATCATAAGACAGAAGAAGTCACTTGGGAACTAGAGAGCCAAATGTGGGAGAAGTACCCTCACCTGATTGATAGACCAGCTTGAATTCAGAGGACTAAATTCTTAAAAGGTGGGGAGAAACGTGAAACCCGATATTTTTCCATATTATGATGCTTATGAGAAGTAAATTATAGCTCAATGTAACGTTTTACAGGCCCGTAGACGATTAAAGCACTCGGTTGTAGCGTGGGACCTAATGGCATGCAAATCGAGGTAAGGTCCTAGACTCGAGAATTTCTTTAAAATGTCATGTTCATGGATGGAATGATGTGTAGAAGGGAAAACTAAGTGATTGGAAATGCAAAAGTTAGTTAAACTCGGGTTTTAAATTAAATCGAGAAAACGGACCTAATAAGGGAAATAAATGCGTATAAAATTCTATAAATTCATGAAAATTATTCCGAGACCATAGAAAATTATTATAAGGTGAAATTGACATGGGAAATAAAAATCATGAAGAAATATGGAGATTTAGGGGTTCAAATAAATTTTTAAAGCTAACCAAAAGCTTATTTCCATTTTGCTCGGTATTGGCCAAATCACGCAAAATGAGCTCGTTTCTTAAAATTTTTCTTTAACAAGTGATCCCTAAATTTTTATGGGACATACTATAGACATATTATAACCATTGAGAAATGGAATTTTGAAGAAATCTGATCAGGATTAATTTTGGTAAATTTTATAAAACAGAACAGTCATTTCCCCTGCACTTAGTAAACTGTCAGCCAATGAAAACAATCCCATTTGATGACCTTCCCGATTTTCTTTGCCTCTGATATTTTTCTGAATGAAATTAAACTGGATAAGCTTCATAAAAAGGTAATAACCATCCCGAACTGTTGCAAAACCCGAGAGTTATCCCTCACCCAATCTGCCGCAGATGTTACCCCTGTTCCTGACTGGCGTGAATTTTTCGGTCACCTTCCAGCCATTTTCAGGCAACGGTACCTTCATATAAAATCTTCCTATTCCTACCCCCTACCACATATAAAAAATTCAAACCTAACTGAAGTCATTTACCCCTAAAACATTAGAGAGACGAACAGGATAGAAAACTGCCCTGTTCCGAGGTAAGCAAAAATTCAATTTTTGGATGAATTTGATGAGGTTCTTGGATGATTCTAAACACTTCTAAGCCTATACATGTTGTATTACAGCTGAGTGACAATTTGGAGACCTAAAACCGAAGTCAAACTTGGTCAAAGGAGTGAAGAAGTTGAGGTATGGTGATGATGATGTGATAAGTTGTTAATTTGTGAATTTTGATGAATTCTTGTTGAAAGAAAGTTGATGAATTGAATTATATGATTGAATTCAATTGCTGCCAGCATGATTTAGCTGCTGGAATGATGAAGATGGATGTAATTAAAATGAATTTACAGTTAAAATTATACTGTAAAGGTTCGGTTTAGTGTTTAACTAGGTGAATTATCGAAATAATGCAAGAATCGATACTTTAAGGTCTTATATGAAGTGGAATGAGTTGCTGGAATGTAAGACACCATATAGAGGTATTGAAAATGAATTTAAAGGTGTCAAATATGTTAAGTAAGCTTAAATCGAGGTTTAAACCGATAAAACCGAGCAAAACGAGTAAAGTAGCAACAAGTCAACTTTTGGTCAACATTTTAGGTGTAATCACATATTGAATATATTAACACGAATTTGAGCTATATGTGATTAGATAACTTGGTATGTGACAGCTAGGGTTATCGACACGCATTTTGAGGTAAGCTCGAAAATCGAGGAACGTGCACTACCTTCGACGTTAAGAGGTAAGGGATATAATTTAGAATAGCATTAATACTCATCAACCTTATCAAATGTTTATGTGGATAGTTAGTTTATTTTCCATGAAAAAGGGCTTTCTCAAAAGTTGGAAAGAATAATATTCACTCAATGCCGAAATAAACTTATCCTAACCTTTCAAAATGACTTTTATTTCATGAGATACATTTTAGTATTTTTGTTTATGTATACAAAAGTGATTTTCAATTGTGAAATGAAAGCATAGTGTTTTACATGTGAGATTATGGGTTAAAGTCCCTATATATTTTATGAAACCATGTTTTCATGATACGGGTTAAAGTCCCGAAACAGCTTTTAAGCTATATTTTTACGGTACGGGTATAAGTCCCAAGAATTGACTTTGATAACTATGCTTTCCATATTTACACAAGCTAGAGTCCCATAATGATTTATGAAAATCATGTTTTTTATGAAAAACAGGTTAGAGTCCCGTAACGATTTTAATACACGGGTATGAGGCCCGAAATGATTTTGATAAATTAGGTAAGAGGCCCAAAATGATTTTTATGGGGTAAAAAGGCATGATATGACGATAGTCAGAGGATCTGGGGTCGATCTCGTATGGGGATGATCGAGGATCTACCTAGCCGACGGTCAGAGAACGGGCAGGCTCTGACTTGATATGAGAAACGTGCGCATAGTCCACACTTGGTGATGCACGTGAGTTCGTGCGTATAGTCCCCATTTAGTGGTGCACGAGAGATAAGGCAGCGTACGACCCTGATCCAGTCCTACGGCTCCCCTATACAATGGCCATATGTACCTATGATGAACGTCCTACGGGACCAGATGTATGATGTCCTTCGGGACTAGTATATGAGATGATTGCCTGACCCTACACGATGAATTGATGGAATGATATATATATATATATATGTTTTCGCACATTTCATGCTACCTGTTTTATGATTTGCTATTGAGCACAAATTTTCTATGATGAGATTTTAAAGGTAGCCATGAGTATGTTTCACAAACTATGCATATGACAATACGATTTCATTTCAAAGTGATAAGCATGTTATGATATGCATAATTAAGTTTTGAGATGCTTTTTACTTGTTTACTCGACGTGATCTGCATACTATAAATGAGTTTTACCAAAAAGATGCATGATGTGTAAACTTATGATTTAAGCATGTTTTTATTGCTTTTACGAAATGTAAGCATCTCTACTCCAGTACATGTTTATGCTGATTTGTAAACATAAGAGTTTTACCATGTTTTGAGTATTTAAAGCTATTTTAAATGTATCTCTTACTGAGTCTGAAAAACTCACCCCCTCCTCTCCATCTCCCAGATTATCTATAGCGAGTCTACTACACCTACGAGACTGTGGTCGTTGACAAGGTAGTCCGACCTTTCATCGGATACACTCGTAACCTTGAGGTACAGCTTTACTCATATTCCAAACATGACGTAATGCATGGACACTATTGTTTATAACTTTTGGGATGTAATAGATGTAAATGATTGTATACAGAGTCTTAGTTATGCAGTATAAATGAATGAATATATTTAGTTGTTATATGATTCTAAGATATGAATGAAAAGTATTGAGGATGTGGGTTGAATAATATAAACTGCGTTTCAAACTCTGCAGGTTGGGTTAAGTCATAACGAAGCCGTTATGCTGCTGAAATTTTTAAAATAAAAGAGGTTTTAAATCTAGACATGGACAGGAAAACAACATAGTTAATGGATAAAAAGTTTAAATTAGCCCCATTTTTTTCGCGCTTCCGGGACGTGACATCAACACACCACAACTTGTCAAATTATCAAACTTTCATACTTTTACAGCTCTCCAATAAACTTAGCTATAAATCGAACTTTTCGGCACTAAACAATCATTCTACATCATCAAATGTAGCCAAAATTCACCATTTCCTTAACATTACAAGGCTGGCCGAAACTACCCTATACACTAGACATTATTTCATCAATTTCTACTGTATCCAAAATTAAGCAAATTCATCAAACATAAACATATATCAAACTCATCATCTTCCAACAACTTTACCTTGGGTTTGACCTGAGATTCTTCCTCCAACAATAATTCTTAGCTATAGATAAACATGTATACAACTTAGAATCATCATAAACAAGCTCAAAAACTAATCAAGAAACTATAAATTTCAAGTTTCTCTCACTTTAAAAACAGGGTAGATTCTGCCCCTATTCTTCTCACTAACTTTTCATTTAGCAAACGAGCTTGTTTAAGGCTGGATTTTTTATATGTTGTAGAAGAAATATAAAGGAAATTTGATCCTTCTTGACCAAACTATAAAAGTGGCCAGAAGGTGTTCAGAAAAATCGTATAATCTTGGCTAGTAGAAGAAGTCAGCAACAAATTTGGGAGGGAATAGGTTTCATGTTTTAGGTCGGTTGGAAGCGTTCTTTGTTATTCCAAAAAGAGCATGAAGTGCTTTTTTATTCTGGTGAATATTGGGCTCAAAATCCTTTTGGGTGGGCTTAAAATTGGGCTATTTTGTTGGGTCAGCAGATGCTAGGCCAGGGCTTGCCAGCAGCCCTGTTTTTGTAAAATCCATAAAAGTATTTCCAACCCATTTTCATCCAAATTTCCACTTCCAAAGTGTTATACTAAGTTTCTAGCATGGCTCATAAAAAGTTGGGGCCCACTTGTTGAAGAAAAGTTCCCCGTTTGGGCCCATTTTGCCCAATTTAGTCATTGCCGATTGAAATTGCTTAAGGTTTTCAGTTTACTTTAAAAAATAATTCGACTACCGAGACCTCAAGATTTCCACTCAATTTTCATTCTCCAAGTCAATTACACCTTTTGTTAATTTCCTATGGCCTCAAAATAATTTTTAAAAATTTATAAAATTTATTTCGAATTTATTTCACTTACGAGGCCTAATTGCTTGGTTTAGTGTTAACTCGAGTTTTTACTAACTTTTTCACTTCCAATACCTTAGTTTCACCTTCTAATCACCAAAACATACTTATATTTATAATCTTTGAGAGGTACTTAAACTTAAAGCCTTACCTCAATTTTTGTGCCCCGAGCTCCGTGCCACTATTCAGAGTGCTTCGGTTGTTCTGGGTCTGCATAATATTATTCTGAGTATCTTAATTTCTTTCTACTTTATAAATAAGTAATAAAATGAAAAATTTCAGGTTTCACATTTCTCCCCACCTTTGAGGAATTTGGTTTTCCAAATTCAGGTTGGTCTATCGAATAACTAAGGGTACTTCTCTCTCATGTGGCTCTCTTGCTCTCACGTAGCTTCTTCTGTCGAGTGGTATTGTCAGAGAACCTTCACTAAGGGAATTGTATTAGATCAAATTACCTTCTCTTTTCTGTCGAGAATCCAGACCGGTTGCTCAACATAGCTCATATCTTCTTGTATGTCCAATAGATTATATCTATAACATGAGAAGGGTCCGGATGATACTTCCTTAACATAGAAACATGGAAAAAATCATGTACCCCAGACAGCTGTAGAGGTAGGGCAAGTTTGTAGGCAACATCCCCCACTTTCTCTAATTTTTCAAATAGACCAATAAAACGAGGACTCAACTTCCCTTTATTTTCAAAACTCATGACACCCTCCATCGAAGACACTTTCACAAATACAGAGTCCCCAACTTGAAATTCTAGAGGACGTCTTTGCACATTAGCATAACTCTTCTGTCTACTCTATGTCGTCCTCAATCTATCACAAATTAACTGAACACCTTTAGTTGCTTATTCCACAAGATCAAGAGTAGATATTTTCTTGTCACCCCCTTCTTCCCATGCTACAAGGGATCTACACCTTTTGCCATATAGAGCTTCGTATGGTGCCATCCCAATACTGGCATGGTAACTATTATTGTAGGCAAACTCTGCGAGAGGCAAATGGTTATCCTATGAGCCCTTAAAATCTAATGCACATGCCCTTAACATGTCCTCTAGGGTTTGAATAGTCCACTTGGACTGACCATTGGTCTGAGAATGGTAGGCAATGCTCAAATGTAATTGGGATTCCATAGGTTCCTGAAAATGTGTCCAGAATCTGGAGGTGAACCTAAAATCCCTATCAGATGTAAAACTCATGGGAGCCCCATGCAATCGTGTAATCTCTCGAACATAAAAGTTTGCCAAAGCATTAAGGGAATTTGTGCTCTTGATGGCGAGGAAATGGGCACTCTTAGTCAGTCTGTCTACAATCACCCAGACAACGTTATGGCCCTTCTGGGTCCTCGGTAATCCCATAATGAAATCCATAATAATATGCTCTCATTTTCATATAGGCACCGACAATGACTTAAGCAACCCTGCTAGCTTCTGGTGTTCAACCTTAATCTGCTGGCAAACTAAACATCTAGCCACAAAGTCTACCACATCTCTCTTCATTCCAATCCACTAGTACACCTTACATAGGTCATGGTACATCTTAGTACTTCCTGGATGTATGGTGAATCGAGAACAATTACACTCTTTTAAAATTCTCTGTCTCAAGGTGTCATCATGTGGCACACAAAACAACCTTAAAACCTTAGCAGCTCACTATCACTAACCTAGAAGTCTGACTACGATCTCTCTTCAGCCTGACTAACCATATCTAATAACTTCTAATCATTTCTCTGCCCTGACCTGATCAGATCTAAGATACTGGGCTCAATCTATAGGCTCACCACAAATCCATCATCAACTTCATCAACACTGATATTGAGCTCAATAAGCTGTCCCAACAAATCACATTCTCTGATCATCATATATGACACCATACCCTTTCTACTGAGGGTATCCGGGTACCACATTGACCTTACCCGGATGATACAAAATTTCACAATCATAATTCTTCAGGAACTCTATCCATCTCTTTTGTCTCATATTAAGCTATTTCTAACAAAAAATATACTTAAGACTCTTGTGGTCAGTGAAGATCTCAAATTTCTCACCATATAAGTAATGCCACCATATCTTCAGAGAAAAAACCACCTAGGCTAATTCTAAATCAAGAGTGGGATAGTTTCACTCATGGTCCTTAAGCTAGCGAGAACCATAATTGACCACTCTACCATTCTGTATTAGCACACAGCCCAAACTTTGATGGGTGGCATTGTTCTACACTGCAAACCCTCCTGATCCACTCGGAATGGTCAAGATTGGTGTAGTAAACCGATGCTTGAGCTCTTGGAAGCTCTGCTCACACTGATTAGACCACTTAAATGGGACACCTTTACATGTCAATCTAGTCAATGGAGCTACAATCCAGGAAAACCCTTCAACAAATCTTCGGTAGTACCCTACCAATCCCAGGAAACTTTGAACCTCCTTCACTATCCTCGGTCTCTCCTACTTTAGTACTGCATCAATCTTGGATGGATCGACAGACACCCCGTGCTTAGATACAATATGCCTGAGAAAGCAATTTGATCCAGCCAAAATTCACATTTACTAAATTTCTCATATAATTTCTTCTTACGGAGGATCTGGAGAACAATCCTCAAATGCTGCTCGTGCTCCTCTCGAGACTTAGAATAGATTAAAATGTTATCAATAAAGACAATAACAAATCTATCTAAATACTCCCGGAAGACATTACTAATCATACTCATAAAAGCAGCAGGGGCATTAGTCAGTCCAAAGGGCATTACCAAAAACTTAAAATGCTTGTATCAGGTCCTGAAAGCTATCTTTGGTAAATCAGCCTTCTTAATCCTCAACTGGTGATAACCCAATCTCAAATCTATCTTAAAAAATATTGAAGCCCCTCTCAACTGATCAAACAAGTCATATATTCTTGGCAGGGGATACTTATTTTTTATTGTCGCCTTATTCAAAAGTCGATAATTCACACACAAGCGGAGATTCCCATCTTTCTTTCTGACAAATAATACCGAAGCACCCCATAAAGATACACTCGGTCTAATGAACCCCTTATCGAGTAACTCTTGCAACTACTTCTTCAGTTCCTTCAATTCGACCAGTGTCATTCGATAAGGTGGCTTAGAGATAGACTGAGTGTCGGGCACCAAATTAATGGTAAACTTAATTTCCATTTCTGGTGGTAATCCTAACAATTCATCCTGAAAAACATTGAGAAACTCACATACTACAAGAACAGCCTGAATACTTGGTGGTTCCCGATTATTATAAAAAATAAAAGCAATATAATTTTCACAAAAATTTATGTCATCATAAATTTTTTAAACATATCGATACCTCATAACTTCATAGAACTTCATACCATAGGTTTCATTTCTTATTAATAAAACATACATTAAATTTACCAAGTAGAAAAAAGGTTACGATCTTAGTGTAGCAATCTAGAGTTACCCAATTTGTAGCTAGCCAATTCATGCCCAAAATTACATTAAAGTCATACATATTTAGTAAAATTAGATCTGCTAATATTATCCTATCTCCTACCTTGATTTCATAATTTTTACACACCATATCAGTCATTTGTGATTCATGGATGGGTGTGCTTATGTAAAACATGTGATCTAGAAACTCAGGTTCTAGATGTAATTTATGTCCAAATTATAGGGAAATAACAGAGTGTGTGGAACCTTCATCAAATAAAACATATGCCTCATGATTACAGATAAGGAGTATACCTTTAATAGTTTTAGAGGAGGTGTCGGCTGTCTCCCTGTCGATGGCAAACAAATGTCCCTGTGAGACAGGCTTTTTGGCCTTGTCCAAGGCTGCGACCCTTCTCTGTGGGGCTTGTCTCTGGGGAACCTATTGCTCAATTTACCTTGGCTGCTCTCGAGGCTCAGTGGATCTCATCTGTGGACAGTCCTTAATCTGGTGACCCACGACTCCACATCTAAAGCAGACACTCATGACCCAGTGGCAAGGCCCACTATATGGCCTTCAACAATTCTTGCATCGTTGGAATTCAGTCTCGGGGCCTCGGGTGGTGTCTGTACTATCAATTAGGGTCTTAGACTTACCAGCCCTCTCTCGAGACTCGTCAATCTGCTATCTCTTGGGCTAACCCCGCCTCAGTTCAAATAGGGTTGTCTATGCTCTATTTCTCTTATCGTTGCCTCTATTTCTGGACCCATACTCTGCTTAAGTCACATCCAGGCTTCTCTTAATTTCCTGAGGCCGTCCAACGACATCCTCAAAATTATGTGACCTGGTATCCTAGCAATCTATCATGGATCCCCAATCTCAAGCCTGTAAAAAATCTCTAAGTACAACTCTCGGGGTCCCTAACTGTCTCGAGGTCATACCTTATCAGGATGATGAAATGGTTCTCGTACTCATCCACCGTCATGCTACCCTGAACCAGATTCAAAAATTCCATTTGCATCTTTTTCTGAGAAGTGCCTGGAATATACTGGGTCATGAATGCATCAAGAAAGGCATCCCAAGGGAAAGTTGATTGACTACCTTCCAAGACTGTCTAAGTGGTCCTCCACCAAAACTAACCCTAGCCCCTTAACATATAGTGGCTATGGTTACCCTCTCTGCATCTGTACACCCCAAATACTGAAATGTTGTCTCAATATCCAGTAACCATCCATCAGTCTTAACCGGATCTTTAACCCCTATAGACTCCAGGGGTTTATGTTAAGAAAGTCCTACAGTCTCTAAGTATCCCTATCATCTCTGGGCTATGGGACTACAAGTTGAGGAGTTGGGGGTGTCAGACGAACTTGAGGTGAAGGAGGTGCGAGTGTAGTAGCACCGATACTAGAAGTATTTGGCCTGAATTGCTGGGTAAACATAGCGGTGAGTGCATGAAGCCCCTCTCTCATACTTTGCATACCCTGCTCTAGCCTCATCATTCTGGTATTAGGGCTCTCAGGAGGGGGAGATGGTGGAGAGGGTTGTGCTTGCCTCCGTAGACAACTGCGTCTCCCGCTTATTGTTTAGTGATTAGTTACCAGCATGTAAACTAAGGTTTTAGTCATAACTTTAACAGATATACTCACTTTATAACCAGACAATTATGATGTAATCTAACTTCAACTAGTCGATACTGATAGTACTAGGTAACTTTTGCTTTATACCACGTAAACTGTAACGCCCCGAAAGCGCGAAAATTGAGACTAACTTTTCTTTTAATTTCTTATTTAAGTTGCATTCTTGTCAGTATCGATTACTTAACTTTTCATTTTATGAAAATTCATCGGCATAACAGCTTATTTAAGAACCTACCTCCCTGCAATGTTTAAAACACAATTTGTATCCGCAACCAGTTGATTTTAACCTTTTTCATTAACAATGATTCTCGTAACCAGTACATTTTATTATATAAATTGTGAGTTGATAACTTTACATACATAGTTGCCTAGATTACATCATAAAATATTCTTTACAATTCATTGTCTATGCTATATAGGATGTCTGGCAATAAATACAAGAGTATACCTTTTCGTGTACCGGAGGTAGCCTAGGGAGTGTATCGTGTCCACCAGCCTACGTCAACTACACGATAGGTGTAAAAAGTGATCACTGCAAATAGTTTGGAAAAGTAGAGGAAAGGGATGAGCTATTCAAGCTCAGTAAGAAATGCATTTTAAAGCAGACTTAATATCATGATGTTCTTATACAAAGCTCAAATAAACATATATATGTACTTATACTGCAAACTTACGCAATTATGGAACCAGGTCAAAAACACATTCATATATAATAATTCTAACATCACAAAGCTTATCACTTATCTTTGAAACTCATACAGAATCTATAATGGAGACTAGGCAGGTACACATAGCAAGCATAAGTCAAGATCATACAAATTTAACCTCCGAAAAGAGAGATAAACAAACATAGTACCGATAGGTATGGTAAGGGGACTGTAGACTGAACTAGGGTCATACAGTGCCCTACGCTACTAAAGACAAAAATGAACAATGCACGAAGTGGTGGAAGATAAGGCACCAAGTGGGCAACACATGCACAACTTGGTTAAACATGCGCCACAAAGGACCGAACATGCACGATGTGGTATAAAACATGAACCACGAAGGACCAAACTCCACTCGAGTCATGCATGACAAATATCAATGACTACATGTTGCCTTAGTCTCAAAACATAACTTACAAACTCTTATTCGAGTTTATAACACAATTGCATTTTCAAAATATTTTACATAAGCTAACAAGTATACTTGAAGAACTTGGAAGGACGACTTTACTTTTGGTTTAAGCATGAATAATGCTTTACAAGTATCAAAATCGTATTTCATAGTTACGAGTATACTTCAAACATGTTTTTATATTAAATAAAAGGTATCGGGATACTAATACCACTTTAAATTACATCTCTTATCTAATGAATCTTGAGGCAACATAAAATCATCGGGTGTCGAGCTTACCTCGATTTACGTGCCAGTACCCTACGTTGCCCAAGATAGTTTCAAAACCATCAGATGACACTCAATTTCATCTAATTATGCTTAAAAATACATCCACTTTCATAAATTTCACTAAATTTGACTATTTTATTAACCTTCTCTACTTTCTCGGTTTTATCGATTTAAGGGTCGATTTAGGTAATTTCAAAAGTTTCTTTTCTTCTAACTTCCAACTCACTCACTTAATGATTTAAACACATTTCCAAGTCTAAAATCAACACACCACAACTTGTCAAATTATCAAACTTTCATATCTATAACATCAAATGCAACCAAAATTCACTATCTCCTTAATATTACAAGGTTGGCCGAAACTACCCTATACACTAGCAATTATTTCATCAATTTCTACTATAGTGAAAATTAAGCAAATTCATCAAACATAAACATATATCAAACTCATCATCTTCCAACAACTTTACCTCAGGTTTGACTAAGTTTGACCCAAGATTCTTCCTCCATCAATGATTCTCAGCTGTAGATAAACATGTATACAACTTAGAATCATAAAAAACAAGCTCAAAAACCAATCAAGAAACTATAAATTTCAAGTTTCTCTCCCCTTAGAAATAGAGCAGATTTTGCCCTTGTTCTTCTCACTAACTTTTCACCTAGCAAACGAGCTTGTTTAAGGCTAGAGTTTTTACATGTTTTAGAGGACTTAAGAAAGAAGATTCGACCCTTTTGACCGAACTCTAAAAGTGGCCCAAAAAATAGTACAATCTTGGCTAGTGGAAGACATTAACAATAACTTTGGGATGGAATAGGTTTCGGGTTTTAGGTCAATTGGAGGAGTTCTTTGCTATTCCAGAAAGAGCATGGAGTGCTCTTTTATTCTGGATAATATTGGGCTTAAAATCCTTTTGGATGGACTTCAAATTGGACCATTTTGTTGGGCCAGCAGATGTTAGGCCTTGGCTTGCCTGCATCCCTGTTTTTGTAAAATCCATAAAAAACATTTCCAGCCAATTTTCATCCAAATTTCCAGTTCGTAAGTGTTATACTAAGTCTCTAGTATGGCTCATAAAAACTTGGCCCACTTGTTTAAGAAAATTTTCTTGTTTGGGCCCATTTTGCCCGATTTAGTCATTACCGATTGAAATTGCTTAAGGTTTTCAATTTACTTTAAAAATTAATTCGACTATCGAGACCTTAAGATTTCCACTTACTTTTCATTCCTCAAGGCAATTACACCTTATGTTAATTTCTTATGGCCTCAAAATAATTTTTACAAATTTATAGAATTTATTTCAAATTTATTTCACTTACTAGGTCCAATTGCTCGGTTTAGTGTTTACTCGAGTTTTTACTAACGTTTTCACTTCCAATACCTTAGTTTCACCTTCTAATCACCAAAGCATAGTTATATTTACAATACTTGAGAGGTACTTAAACTTAAAGCCTTACCTCAGTTTTCATGCTCCGAGCTTCGTGCCACTATTCCCAGTGCTTCGGTTATTTCGGGCCTGCATAATATTATTCTGAGTATCTTAATTTCTTTATAGTTTCCAAATAAGTAATGAAACGAAAAATTTTGGGTTTCATAGTGAGCTTATCATGATTATTCTTTTGGCTGTCAATTTTGACTTTTCAATCAAATCTCATCTTGTTCTTGAGTGTGGTGTTGACTCTAAATATATCTACATGCAAGTATACATGGTTATACAAGTAATACGAAGGTGAGTCCAAAATTTCATCCCATAGAGGTCTTTGTAGCATAATTGATTACTAGATAATTATATCCTAAAGTATATTCTAGCCAATTATAAAGATGGGTGGTCTACAAGTCTACTAAAGTATGGTAAAATAAAATATATAAAAACAAGCAAATAAAATAATAAACTGAAAATAAAATGAAAATAAAAAGAAAATGTGAATAAGAAATACTTACAAAACATAAATAGGAAATAAAATGGAACAATAAAAGAAAATTAATAAAATTAAAATCAATAATGAAAATGGGCAAAAAATAGAAATACGAGAAAATATAGGCTTAAAATGTAAATACCGAAAATAATCTTAAAAACACTAAAATGAATCAAAAATGCAATATCTATGTAACAATGAAATAAAAACTAATAAAAATGCAAAAGGAAAAATAAACTAATGTATATAATCTCTCAAATGTACCTAAATGGACACATAACCCTAAATGACCCTAAATGGCAAAATGCAAACCCTAAATTATGTATAACCCTTAGTGAATACTACACTAATAAAATGCATAAAGTAAATAAAAAAATCTACTCTAAATGATGCATGAGAATTAAAATATTTTTTAAAATTTAAAATCAAAATGAAAACCTAAAAATGCATGAAATGGTCTTTGACCTTAAACTAACCGTAAATGCAGAACTTAAACCCTAAACTAATGCGTAACCAACTACTAATATGTACTCAAAACATTAAATAACTTTCTAATGTGAAAGTGCAACTAAATCCTAAATACATGCATGAAAATAATAAAAAAATAAAATAAAACCCTATTGTAACCTAACCCTAACCTAACCTAAATGAAATTAACCTAATCAATTTTTCTAAACCCTAAAATAACCCCTAAATTAACCCCAAATAGCAACTACAACAAATCTGGACAACATGCATTTCTATGAAATAAAACTTCTAAAAACTATGTAAATGATACCTTAAATTCACCAAACTTATCCTAACCTTAAATCAATATGTGCATGACTTCATGGAACTCTAAAACACCCTAAAATGGACCTACACTACGCCCAAATAGCCTACATAACACTACTAGTCTTATCAACCCATGTTCCTAAAAGAAAAATCAAACCTACCTAAAATTCTCCCTAAAAATTTACCTAATGCATCCTAAATTGAATTAACTATATGAATGACATGTAGAATTTTTAAAACTCCCTAATGACATTAGAAACTAACAAAACAAATTCCTAAACTAGACCTCAAAAGAAGTCTAAATGTGTCATGCCCCTCTCCCACACATGACCTATCGAAATCCCCACAAATTTTTCGCATTTCACTTACCTCTCCTTCTGTCATCACTCACCTCAAACGTTGGGCTGTGATTCGATATTAGTCACCCATTCACACTTATTCATAACTTGTATAAAATTTAATATATTTTCTATAACATAACTCTTGTACATATATACAATCATTTGTACATATACATCTCGACCGTACATTAGTTTACATAACTGTGCTTATACATTGTTCAGTACAAAATGTCCGAGTGTGTATACCTCTAGTAAGATGGATATGCATCGAAATCAAGGAATATCAGTCCTCAGTCGTGTCCACCTACTGTAGATGCTTTGAAAAGAAAGGGATAATAAGGGGTGAGCTCACAGCTCAGTAAAGAAATCAGGCAAGTAAGTGGATAACCGCACTATCTACAAAATATCATGCTTATGCCTCGAAATCGTTTCCTTACCCTATCTATATCTATAGCATGCATCTCTCTAAATCTTTATGCAATATATATATATACAAAACGTCAGTTATAAAACTGGTAATATGCTGGTTTAACAACCTCAACATTTTTATGCACAACACTGCATTTCTCATGTAATTTCACACAAATCACATTTATCATGCCATTCATTTAAATCAAAATCATATGGCATTCGTCATGTTTAAAAATATGGAAATCTGGGCCTTACCCATCCCTCGGGTTACCCTTTTTCACAATTCACAAACTCACATGTTTATATCATAAAACCGTGTGGTAATTTATTCAAGAAATCTCAATATAGATAGCATGAAAAGAAAATGGAGATAGGCAAGTACATGTTCCGAGTGTATGATCATAACTCATTTTTCGTGATCCCAGGCAACGCAATACTCGGTGTGCAGGGGTCTCACAATGGCTGTAACAGGAGGTGTGTCAAATCTCTACCGTCAGCTCTCTACTCAACTGCGGACCTGATCCCAAAGCACACCAGATCCTACTGGATCCCGATCCCGCTGCTAACCAATCCTATCATAGTACATCAAGTACTCACGGTACAACGTACCTCATGTGACATAAATGGTACACAGTACTCATGGTCCCTATCTTAAGGTAGGATGCTCGCCATGAGTCTTAGTCTTTACACCTTGGATATACCTCAAAATCAGGATGTTCGCCATGAGTCTTAGGCCTCATACTATGGGTTATTTCGATAGCCCTCTACCATATCTCAAAATATTGCACGTGTGAGCATATATATATATTAGTGCGACACACAGTCAGCACAGGCTCCCAACACGACTGTTTCATGCTCTTTTCAAATTTGATACATCCGAGCAAAACTCCCAACATGACTATATCACAATATCACAATCTCTAGTGCGAGCAATGCTCCCAAAACTAGGTTATATAAAACTCGAGTATGAGCAAAACTTCCAATACTCTATGATATATAATATATGAAAACTGAGTACGAGCTAAGCTCCCAGTACTCTATCCTGTAAAACTGAGTATCAGCATAGCTCCCAATACTCTATAATGCATTAATCACAAATCTGAATACGAACAATGCTTCAAGTACTCTAATATGCATAAATCGCATTAAATCTAGTATGAGCAAACACTCAAGTACTATGTAATGCATATCTCAAAATATAGTACGAGTAATCTCTAACACTTATGGTTTTCACACAAAACCTGATAGATGGCTTATTCAAATCGTATTCCACCCCATGAAATCAAATAAGCACTCAAATGTGCTGTTTTCGTATATATCATGAAAACAATTGCCATTCTATCATGCAAACGCATGAATCTTAGTCACAATAGGCTTCAAGGTATTTTCACCCTATTTTTGGATAAAACACACTTATCCTTATTAATGTCAATCATCATAATATGCCTATTCAAGGGATTTCATATAGCATATAATATCCAAATGCTATTCAAAATACGTGGAGCCATCTCTAGCTACTCACGAAATTCCCTTAACTCGGATCACGTCAAGTGACCTCTCTTCCTCGATTCTGCTCACTCTTGCAGTCCGATTAGCTTCCAATGTAATTTTTGAAGTTGTTATACGTATTTACATTAGCATACCGTATTATACTCGTTTTATGTGCATAATCTCAACTTAACACATCATTTTCATTATTCTCTCCCAATATGGTATTATACCACATTTTCCATATAGCTATATTTATTTCTCCTTATTTCCAATATATGCATTTCATAAGATTACTTTATAATATTCCATACATGCATATTCCACCATTAATTTCGTTTTAACAACATTTCCTCATCATTTTCCCATCTTCACAACAATAGCTAGGTTATGCTCATTTTTCATGATCCTTTTATTTTCAACAACTCATACATATACCAATAAACTCATCAATACACCTAGTTTAACATATATCAACTTGGTGCATTAAATCTTACCTAGCTGAGATTTCCTTCCTTTTCCTCCAAATTGGTACAAATCCTCTTTGCCCTTGAAATCCTTGATTTTTATCTCTTGTTTCCAAGTATGTTGTTCTCCTCTTTACCAAGAACAAATTTGCTTAACTATATCTCACTCAAAACTGATCACAAACTGAAGTTTTCTAGCTTAGAAATGTTAGGTTACACTTTTGCTCTTGAATGGAATAGTAAATCCCGTGAAAACTGAAGTGTAGAAGTCCAGTATTATAGAACTGCCTCTATGAGATCGATCCGCTCTCCAAATGAGATCGATCTACCCAGCACTTTTCCTCTCGAAATCGACCTCTCAAACCTAATGAGATCGATCTGCCTCTTAGCATGAGATCGATCTATTTCAAGTCAGTAGCTTAAGGAGATCGATCTGTTCCATGGGTGAGATCGATCTTCTCCAAGTCAGTAGAATATTGGAGATCGATCTGGCCCTTCTGGGGATCGATTCCTTCAACATAGAATATTTAGCAGATTGATCTAGCCCCATTAGAGATCGATCTGACTTGTTCCATCGCTCAAATAAAGGCATTTTTTGCCCTTCCAGATCGATCTCTCATTCAATGAGATCGATCTCTCATTCATATTTTCCAGATATTACTGCAGTTTTCTACAGTAACTCACACCAAACCTTCTAAATTTTGCTGTCATAGTCATTTTCTCATCCAACCACTTTTAAGACTTGAAAATGACATCCATTCATACTTTATATACATTAGAACTTATGTACATTCATTGTATAACTAAAGGTATATAATACAAAACCAAATGGAAGTACAGAGCCTTATGCAACTCATACAACTTCATTCCGTTTGCTGCACTACTCATTTTACCTTCTATCCACATTCTTCATTTACAAAAGTCCATTTCTTCTCCTTCATACATAATGAAACTTAAACGTACATCACAACCTCATATTACAAGTGTGTACATTAAATTAATGGACTTTACATCATTTATGCTTCACATAACATGTACATGTATATACTTATGAATTTAAGGGTCTTACAAAATGCAGTGAAAACAACTCTAGAATCAACAAACCAAACATTACCTTAGGTAAGACCGCAATTCTCTTATACCAAATATTTTGTTTGCTTATGTTATGTCATAAATTAATTTACGGATAAGAGGATCGAATTTAATTAGGAGATGAAACATATTGAGTTAGGATAGTTATTTTTTGTTCACACCACTTAGTGTAAATAACCTTGGTGTGTTTTAGTTTAGGAAATGTAGGGATGTGTGAAAAATAAATCTAAAAATTTAAAATTCAATATAAATAAAATAGAACAATGATAAATTGTATTTTTTGAACATATTTTAAATGCATAATGTATATGCATGAATATATTCATGAACTCAATTTACTGAGTAGCTGTAGATTCATATGACCAGATTAGGATAGATTAACGTAATCTACTATTAGTCATTAGGTTAAATGTACATGAATGTAGAAATAAATTAAATTCATGCAAGTAATCTTAGGTAGTGTACCGAAATTAATAGGAACATAAGCTAAATTCAGTTAAATGAAATTTACATGGATAATTAAGTAGTGATAATTTTAAATTTAAGTAATCTAACTAAGTTAATTAAGTGGCAAATAAATTTAATAAGGTAATAAAACAAATCTGAAATATTAAAGTTAGTAATAATATATAATAAGAACTATGCTTATGTATATTTTTCAAATTGAAAAAATATAGATATAACACCTTAGGTAAAATAGTTGTTGGAACATGTATCTATATTATAGATATAAAATCTGATTACAT
This sequence comes from Firmiana major, assembly GCA_033439115.1. Classification (NCBI taxonomy): domain Eukaryota; kingdom Viridiplantae; phylum Streptophyta; class Magnoliopsida; order Malvales; family Malvaceae; genus Firmiana; species Firmiana major. The sequence goes on from CM065912.1 coordinate 10,490,208, forward strand.
AAATCTAGTATGATTATAAATCTGAAATTAATTTACAAAATTAAAACATTATAAAACTGAAATAAATAAGAAAATATAAATAGAAAAAGTTACAAAACCATTTTCTAGTTTTTCCCTCTTTTCTTTCCATCTCACATTTTCCACCCTTAACCAGAAAAACCCTCTTCTCTTCATCCCCCTCACGCCTCCCTAACAAGAAAACTGAAAATCTAGTAACACATCTCCCTTGCTCACGCCTCCAACAACCCAAAATAGCCTCTCCAAGCTTGCATGTAAGTTCCCCTCTAGTGTCTCCTTTGCCTTCCATGAAAATAGCACCCTCACCACCAAAAAAATCCCAAACAGTCAACAATCTACAAAATTCATGTGTGCATGTTAGTGTTGAGTGATTAAGAGTTAGCTTTAGAGTTAGATTGTTAGTTCCACACCGACAAATCACGTTTTCCCCTCTCCACAATTATGAATTCTTGAAACAGCCAATAAAATACACTATTTCATTACTGCATGTTGAAACTGAGAGCTTTCAAGAGAGGGAGGAGAGTCTAGGTGGTTTAGCTAGATGGAGACCACACCCAATTTGAGTTGAAACGTGTAGAGGCTTAAGATTTCACAAGGAATTTCAAGAAATTTCAAAAAATAGATTTGAGGATTTCTAGCTAGGGGGTCGGCATTAAGTAATTGAGATAAGAAGAGCTCAATTTCTGGAAATTGATGTTTAATTACTATTATATTAGTGTAGAATAAGTGATAATTTTAGTTAATTTCAGAATTTGAGTTCATGCATGAAGTTAAGGTTCTTAGCTAAATGAATTGGGAAATTCTAGAATTGGGAATTTAGGGACTTGTATGGCAAATTAAAATGTAAACTTGCATGTGAAGAATGTAATGAATAAATTGACAAATTCTAACAACTGGAAGAAAAATTTGAGATGTCCATTAGGATAAGGTATTCGGCCATGTAGGGAATGTAGAGGAAAATTGTTGCATTGTGAATGTAGATTTAAACTATTAAATCTTAAATATATTTAAAACAAACGTAGGTAAGTATGATTTAAAAATTAGCAAGAAGTTAGGAACAATGGGGCATAGGTTCGGGTATAGCAAGAAAGAATAAAACTGATTTTTACAAGCATGTAAATTTGTATGCAATCTAAAATTTTGGAATTACAAAGTGTGAATGTTTAATTTAAAATGCAGAATTTAGATGTTGGAGAGTTTAGGATTCATGTAATTCGAGGGAAAATCTGAAATTGAGGGTAAGACTTGATAAATTATGTAAATTTAAAAGTTAGGGAGGAATTGACTATTTCACTGAATAATTATAATGAGTGCTGGAAATTGATGATGAATGGTGGAAAATGAGTGCTCGACCAAGGTAGGAAATTTAAGGATTTCATGTTTAAATTCGGGTTGAAGGAGTTAGATTACAAAACTAACATGAAATCAATATATACATTGGATACATGTAGTGAATGAGAATGAAATTCAAAATTTAAGATTTAACTATTCTCATTGGCTGAAATTGTAAGAATTTACTAGTTGAAATAGCAATATCAAACAAATGTTGAAATTGTTAAATGAAAATGGAAGATTAGGTTCGGTCATTTGAGAAATTTAGGAACAAATTGCTTGCTGAAATGTAAAGATTAAGTTAGCCAATTTGTGTATAAACAACATAGTTACATAATTGTAAAACCAGAAATTTAGTTAATGAATAAGGATGATTTATGGAGTTTCAACCACTACGTATGTTGGAAATATTAGTTGCTGGAAATATCAGGAGTTAATTAGAACTCAAGTGTGGAAAATATGTATTTATAGAATTGCATAAATTTAATGTGAAGTTAGGATTATACTTAAGGCATTCGACAACTTTGAAAGGATTGGGAATAATTAACTAGTTGGATTGTAAGATTTAGGCCATAAAAGCACGATGTAAATGATATTAATCTAGGATTGGAAGAACCAATGCTTGTGCTAAACAAGTAGAAATATTAGAGGTAAGTCTCGGCTATGACCAAACCTAGGGACTTTTCCAGTTGTGAATAAATTTAAGGTTTAAAACCAGTGAATTACGTTAGTGTTAGATAATCTCAAATTGATCTTGTGAATGTTGTATGTGCTGAAATTTTATTCGTTCATGTATGAATGTTAAATGACATATGCCTTTAAATGTTATTTCACAGCAACTACTTCAGCAGGCGCTAAGGAAGCTTAGACACATAAATGCGCATCTAAGACGAAAAAGGGTAAAGTTAGGTGCGTAGCCGTTGTGTGGTAAGGGGTTTATGTGGCTGTTGTTAGTGAAATGCTTTAGGATAGGTTAGATCCATTTTTAAAGATAAGCTATAGGTTAGTTGAGTTGCTAGCATAGTTTAGAATAAAAACTTACATACCTTATATTATTGATTTTGCAATATGTTCGTTTTGAAATCTCCATGATTTAAAATTTGGTCACAGCATGAAGCTTATCGTTTTATATGATATATTTTTACATGTTAGTATCATGTGTGTGTGAGCATTTCATTATAAATTTTTACAACTCCATTCAGCTATTTGACTTTCGAAGTTTTTTTTGCATGGGCTCTTTAACTTTGTTTTGGAAATAGCATAAAGTTGCAAGAATTGCATACATGCTGATTTTGAAATGATAATTCATGTTTTTATATTGATAGGTTGTTTTCCCCAAACTTTGGAAATTATAATTTGGGTTGATTTGATGAATTTATTTGTGAACCCATCGTGGAGATTTTTGAGATTGTTGGCAACCCGATTTATGCCTGTGTGGCAGTTATGTCCCGTGAGAGCCATCTCTAGCACCCAGTAAGAGGTTCTGTGTGATTGCCCTACAGTGCCAAGTGCTTCACGGGGATGCCTTCGTGACATTGAGATGTTATTGCTACCTACTACTGTTAGACCTTGAGCCCGTCTTCAATACCCTAGTCCGAAACTTGCTTAGTTAAGATAGGGCGGTAGTCACTATGGCCATAAGTGTTTGTTTTTCATTGATATTGGTGATATTGTTTGAGTACTTGGTTCCATGACTAGTTGCGGTAATTGTCACATTCTCATTCAGTTGTATTAAATTATTCAAGCTTTTCCCATGCATGTATTTTGACTGAATTGCTCATTTTGACAATGGTGTCGGCTTTAGAGAATTTCTAAGTGTTTCTTTGGAATTCAAATTGGCTTAACGATGCATGATTTTTAGCTATGCAAGCATGTTTCAATCGAAACATAAGCAGCATTGTTTTTATTGAAATGAGCATGACATCTTTACATAATCCTCATAATTTACCACTGCATGGTGCGTGTTTACATGGTGTTTTACTAGCTTCAGTTATGTAAATTTCTTACTGAGCGTGTGGTTGCTCACCACTCTCTTTCCAACACTTTTCATATTAGATTCACTGGTCGAGCTCCACGTTCTTGCTGACTCCATCAGTCTAGTGAGAAGCTTTTGGTTTACCGAGGTATTGTCACGACCCAATTCCATTCTCTTTAACCGAAAATCACTGAAAATTTTTCGCGTTTTACTGTGACCTTACCCGGTCGTGAACTAAACTCACCACACATTGTTGGGCTGTGAGTCAATAATAAACACCACATCTCATTCATTCTCAATTAATTAAAAACGATGTCATACATTTGCATTTAATCGTGTGCTTATACGAATACATGTTTTACTGACATCTACATCCCCCATAATTACAACTCAAAAGAATATTGTGCTTCTACATTGTTTAGATACAAAAAGAATCACTGTGTATATACCTCTTAGCGATGGAGATGAAGCGGAGTTCAAAATACCACGCCTCAGTCCCTACTGGGCTACTATGCACGCTCTGTAGGGGGAAAATAGAGTGGGATGAGCAACCACACGCTCAGTAAGGCAATAATGCAAGCATGGTAGATAACTACTCTATCTACATGCTGATAGTGTTATGCATAAATCATTTATAGTAGGAGCATGAGGAATAAAACTATGCCATGTGAATATACATATATATCATGTATCAAAATCATGTGCATTGGCATATAAAACATGGTAGAAACATCATGTATAAATCATCTCATGCTCAATCTCATTTAAATTCATAAAAAGGGCAATTCATTAAGAAACCTCCTTTTTAAACCAATATCATAAACACCACCAAATCAACTCACAATCACAACCACATTTTCATTTCACAATTCACGCATGTGTATAAAAACTAGGTCACTATATCAAAAGTGCCTATGTGAACCATTACATCATAAATCATCCCAGACCACACGCATCCAAGTGTGCGGGGTATCATGCTGGCACGAAGATGGATTATCCCTCGCCAGACTTTCTCATCACATAACCATCATGCGGTACATCGTACTCCATGTGATATACACGGTACAGCGTACTCCGTAACTCATATCGTGATTGGGGGTGCCATTCCTAGGTCTTATCTACCCCATACCAAGAGTTTTCCATATTCCGTGAAGGAGAGCCTCCCTGCCGAACAGAGCCTCCCCGCTTAACAGAGCCTCCCCACCTAACAGAGCCTCCCCGCCTCTTTGGGCTTAAGGATGTTGGCTTAAGGATGTTAGCTTAAGGATGTAGGGCTTCAGGATCCTTCCGTAAGAGAGCCTCCCCACCGAACAGAGCCTCCCCGCCTAACAGAGCCTCCCCACCTCTTTGGGCTTAAGGATGTTGGCTTAAGGATGTAGGGCTTACGGATCCCACCGTAAGAGAGCCTCCCCACCGAACAGAGCATCCCCGCCTAACAGAGCCTCCCCGCCTCTTTGGGCTTAAGGATGTTAGCTTAAGGATGTAAGGCTTAAGGATCTTACCAACTTTCACAACCTTATGCTTATCACAATGTGCAAACTTGTGCGAGCAAAGCTCTAGCACGACTCCTGCATCCTCTCGTAAAGAGACGCGTACGAGCATAGCTCTAGTACGGTTATACTCATAAAACAACCACTCAAAATCCACGTACGAGCAGAAGTTCCAGTACGGTTTATAAATATCATCATAGTTTCCAAATCAAGGTGCGAGCTAAACTCCAGCACGTTTCATACAAATGAAAACATAGAAATCCAGCGCGAGCGAGGCTCTAGCGCGATTTATGTCATACAAATACGATAGGCGGCTCATACACAATAAAACAATCCCGGCAATCGGGTTTAGCACTCACAAATGCTTTTCCACAACAACCATACAATACTAGCCGACCCATCTACTAGCTTGCTTAAAACCAAGCAATTTCGTTTTGAAAAGCATCAAAACATTAGATTTATGCAATTATTAGCCTTACTATCCCATTTCATAAAATCCACTTTAAATCCAAAACCACGCATATACTCATCATCATTCACGAATACCATCAATCATTTATTTGAGCGACCATGCATTTCATAAAACACCCAATATTCACCTACAAGTTCAAAGTACGAGCAGCTACCTCTATATACTCACAAAATTCCCTTACCTGGAATCGCGATGCGTGATTCCACTTCCTTAAGCTGCTTACTCGCACGGTTCGATTCGTCTTCAACGAACTCTTCGGGACTGCACAAAATCGTATCTCGCATTATATTCGATCCATATAATGCAACCCTTGTGCTTGCTATAGTCAATTTAATCTATAGCCTCTATTAAAGCTTATTTGGCCTCGTTTCATTACTTTACCCATAGCTCGAGTCTATGGATCTTCTTAGGCCTATTATCTTATTCAAAATCGATATCAAATCGACATAAAGCTCATAGTGTTCATATTTCATGAATCCCCTCACTATGGCATTTATCAATCATATACATACCCATTTTCACACTTCCTCCAACTCACCATGTAATTCCATCTAACCATCTAAAATCATAAACATTACCCCAATAACAGCTTTAGCATGCCATAAATCATAAGCTCATTCAATCCCACATATTCTCACATTATACCCATTTTTTATTTCTAGGTCACACCAATTCCACTACATTCCTATGTAGTTTATCCATCAATACTCACACCAAGCAACTCCAAAATCAATTAAATAGCTAATGCATTTGGATTGGAGTGTTAGAATCTTACCAATATGATTTTTCTTCTTGCTCCAAATGGTAATGCCCTTAACTCCTTCAATTCCAAAAATGAGAAAATACCCTCTCACTATGTTGTTCTTCTCTTTGATAGGAACAACTTTGCCTCTAATGATCTCTCTTCAAATCTCACTGAAAATGGCTGATTTTAGAGAGGAAAAGTTAGGTTTTTGGGGTTGAGATTGTAAAGTTAAGTGTTTTTTCGAGATTTCCAAATTTTCAGCCCTCCTTATATAGAAATAGCTTGAGGAGATCGATCTGGTCTAAGAGGAGATCGATCTGATCCCTTAAAATCCCTCTTTTTCACGGTATTTTTAAGCATGAGATCGATCTGTCGAAGCATGAGATCGATCTGTTGAAGCATGAGATCGATCTGTCGAAGCATGAGATCGATCTGGTCCCAAACAGAGAGCTAAGGAGATCGATTAGGGTGCTTGAGGATCAATCTTTTCATCACGAAAATGCTTAGGAGATCGATCTGGCTCCATTGGAGATCGATCTGCTCTATTCTTTCGCCCAGATAAGAGCATTCTGGCTCTTCCAGATCGATCTCTCATCCTATGAGATCGATCTGGCCCTCATGTTTTCCAGATTTCCTGTAGTTTCCTTGCTACAACTCATACCAATACATCCTTAATCTATTTCCATGGCCATTTTCTCATCCATCCACCTTTATAACTTGAAAATGGCATCCATTCGTACCTTATGCACATTGAAACTTGTGTGCATTCATTGTATGTCCAAAGGTATGCTACATGAAACCAAATGGAAACATAACTCCATTCCATTTTACCACACTACTCATCTTGAGTTTCGATCACATCCATCACTTGCCAGAACTTATTTCTTCATATTCGTACTCAATGAAACTTGTATGTATGTTACAATTCATATTACACATACATACATTGAATCCATGGACTTACATCAATCATACTTTACATTACAAGTCCATTCATATTATTTGATCCAATTACACATATTACCATTATACATATACGGGGTCTTACATTCTCCCCTCCTTCAAGGAATTTGGTCCTCCAAATTAGAATCAAGTCACTCTTCAAAAAGTTGGGGGTACTTCTCCCGTATCAAGTTCTCCAATTCCCACGTGGCCTCTTCCGCCGTGTGGTGTTTCTAAAGAACTTTCACCAATGGAATTGTCTTATTCCGTAACACTTTCTCTTTTCTGTCCAATATCCAAATCGGCTTCTCAACATACGTCATACTCTCATGGAGCTCCAACGGCTCATATCTTATCACGTGTGCCGAGTCTAGGTGATACTTCCGAAGCATCGAGACGTGAAAGACGTTGTGGACATTTGCCAAGTCCGGTGGCAGTGCCAACCTATACGCCTTATCTCCCACTCTCTCCAAAATCTCGAAGGGTCCGATATATCTAGGGCTCAGCTTGCCCTTCTTACCAAATCTCATAATACCCTTCGATGGTGATACCTTCAGAAACACCGACTCCCCCTCATCAAACTCCAGTGGTCTTCGTCTCTTATCAGCATAACTCTTTTGCCGGCTCTAAGCTGTCCGTAATCTCTCACATATCAACTGGACGTCCTCAGATGCTTGTTGCACTAAGTCTGGAGCAAAAATCTGTCTGTCACCAACCTATTCCCATCCAATGGGGGAACGGCATCTACGCCAGTATAATGCCTCATAGGGTGCCATCCCGATACTAGCATGATAGCTATTATTATAAGCAAACTCGGCTAACTGCAGGTGGTCATCCCAGGAGCCTCTAAAATCCAGCACACACGCTCTCAACATATCCTCGAGGGTCTGTATAGTCCTCTCTGATTGCCCATCTGTCTGAGGATGAAAAGCGGTGCTAAAACTCAATCGGGTCCCCAGCGCTTCCTAAAAATGTTCCCAAAAATGGGAAGTGAAGCGGGCATCCCTATCAGAAACAACGCTCACTGGTACACCATGTAGCCGTACTATCTCTCGAATATACAGATTCGCCAACTGACTCAGTGTATCGGTAGCTCTCATAGCCAAGAAATGGGCGGACTTAGTCAACCGGTCCACAATAACCCATATGGCATCATGACCTCTGCGGGTCGTCGACAACCCCATCACAAAATCCATGGTGACATGCTCCCACTTCCACGTCGGTATCGGTAGAGGCTGCAATAATCCTGCAGGCTTCTGATGCTCTACCTTCACTTGCTGACAAACGAGACACTTAGCGACATATTTAGCAATGTCTCTCTTCATTCTAGACCACCAATAAACCTTCCGAAGGTTTTGATACATCTTGGTACTTCCCGGATGTATCGTATACTTTGATGAGTGAGCCTCTGATAAAATCATTCTCCTGATCTCAAGATCCCTGGGAACGCACACTCTGCCTCTGAACCTCAATAAGCCATCAGCACTATGCTCAAAATCAATACCCACACCTATCTGTATCTGCCTCCGCCAATCGATACACCGTCGATCGCTCTGCTGGGCTTGCCGAATACGGCCAATCAACTCTGGCTCTAGTCTCAAACTAGCCATGATCTCAAGTCTCTCAGATCCAGGTGGGGTTACATCTAAACTGAGGTTCGCAAAGTGTTCTAACAATTCATGTTCCCGTACCATCATATAAGACACCAACCCAAGGTTCTTTCTACTCAAAGCATCGGCAACTACATTTGCCTTACCTGAGTGGTACATGATTTCACAATCATAGTCTTTCAGGAGTTCGAGCCATCTCCTCTGTCTCATATTCAGCTCTTTTTACGAGAACAGGTACTTAAAGCTCTTATGATCTGTGAACACCTGAAATTTCACACCATAGAGATAGTGGCACCATATTTTCAAAGCAAATACTACAGCCGCCAACTCCAAATCATGTGTCGGGTAGTTCCTCTCATGATCTTTCAACTGTCTAGATCCATAGGCAACTACCTTCCCATCCTGCATAAGCACACAGCCCAGTCCCTGGTGTGATGCATCCGTATACACCGAGAATCCTCCTGAGCTGGTAGGAATGGTGAGAACTGGAGCAGTCGTCAGTCGACGCTTAAGCTCTTCAAAACTCCTCTCACATGCCTCATCCCATGTAAACTTAACATCCTTACGCGTGAGGCGTGTCAACGGAGCAGCTAGTCTGGAGAAACCCTCTACAAATCTCCGATAATATCCTACCAATCCCAGGAAACTCCTGATCTCAGTTACTGTCTTGGGCTGTTCCCACTGTACAACTGCCTCTATCTTGGATGGATCCACTGATACCCCATCCTTTGACACAACATGCCCCAGAAATGAGATCTGTTCCAACCAGAAGTTACACTTGCTAAGTTTGGCATACAATTCTCTCTCTCGAAGGGTCTGCAGAACTATCCTCAAGTGCTCCTCATGATCTTCCCTGGACTTAGAGTATACCAAAATATCATCTATGAAAACAATCACAAACTTGTCCAGGTATGGCTTGAATATGTCATTCATCAATGCCATAAATGCTGCGGGAGCATTCGTTAATCCGAATGGCATCACCAGGAACTCGTAGTGGCCATAACGGGTACAAAATGCTGTCTTGGGTATATCTCCACTCCTGATCCTCAATTGATGATACCCTGACCGCAGATCTATCTTAGAAAATACTTTGGCTCCCTGGAGCTGATCCAACAAATCATCGATTCTTGGAAGGGGGTACTTGTTCTTAATGGTGGCCTTATTCAACAACCGGTAATCTATACACAGTCGGAGGCTTCCATCCTTCTTCCTTACAAATAGAACTGGTGCTCCCCAAGGTGAGACACTCGGTCTAATAAACCCCTTCTCCAGCAACTCTTGCAGCTGTTTCTTCAGCTCTTCCAATTCTATCGGAGCCATTCTATAGGGTGGTTTCGATATCGACTCTGTACCAGGCACTAACTCAATGCAAAATTCCATTTCCCTTTCAGGTGGTAGTCCTGGTAAAATTCATCCGGAAGGACATCAGGGTAATCCGTAATTATGGGTATGTCCCTCAATTTCGGGTGTGCCTCATCTATATCGACCACATATGCAATGAACCCTTCACATTATCCTCTCCATCGTTAGTTACATAAACCATCACTCCAAATTCAACATTTATCATAAACAATAATTTATCTCCTAAGCAATATGCATTTAAAATCATACTCCTTGATTTACAACAATCATACAAGTTTCATATCATTTCTTTTCATCAAAATTTACAATAAGATTGTCCTAAAAACATCAACGTTTTGGCATGACAATCCATCACAACACGATTGGTAGCCAACCAATCCATTCCCAAAATTACATCAAAGTCATTCATATTCAATAAAATCAGATTGGCTATCATTTCCTTCCCCTCTATCGTTAACTTACAATCTCTACATACATGCTCAGTTGATTGACTATCATTCATGGGTGTGGAAATCATCAACATTTTATCCAACAATGTTGGTTTCACATATTTCAACAATTTATGTGCAAAGGAAGGTGATATGAAAGAATGCGTGGCACCAGGATCAAATAATACCAATGCTTCTAAATCAAATATTCGGATGGTACCTTTAATCACATCCGTCGATGCGTCTGCAGTGTCCTGGTCCAGTGCATGTACTCTTCCTCTGCTCACACCCGCAGCCTGTTTCCCTTTTTCCTCAGCTGTAGCCCTCCTCCTCGGGGCTGCTGTCTCAACTGGAGCTCCCTCAGGCTCCTTGCCCTTCTGTGGGGCAATCTCCATCTTCTCGGAACAATACTTAGCTATATGTCCTAGTCTCTCGCATCTAAAACACACCATAGGGGTCATCAGACAGGGCCTATTCCCATGAAATCCCCCACATCTCCTACACTGGTCAGTAGTAGGCCGTGGTCCTCCAATAGTCATGCCCCTCGACGCAGTCAAGGCTGGGTATACGAGAGGTCTAGCAGCTCTCTCCTGCACCCCCTCAATCTTTGGCCTCTTCTCAAAAAATCTTTGGCCATCTCTCTTGGCCACTCTATCCCTCCCGGATCTCTTCCGGTCTCTGTTCTTTCCAACACTGACTCTCCCAAGTTCGTAGGCATTTCGCTCAAAGTCTTGCTCACATAACTGAGCCTTATGTACAGCCTCCTCATAGGTCACAATATCGAAGGGAGCTAGCTTAGTTCGGATGGCCAATCTCAATCCATCCATGAACTTTTGAATCTTTCGGGTCTCACTACCCATCGTGTCAGGGTCATATCTTCCTAATGACATAAACTTGGACTCATACTCGTCCACAGTTCGGTTCCCTTAAACCAGGTTCATAAATTCCATTCGCAATTTCCTCTGTGCGGTAGCTGGAATATACTGTCTCCTGAAGGCCTCTAGAAATATCTCCCACGAGATCTCAGAGTGTCTGGCCCTCAAAATAACCTCGGTGGACCTCCACCAATGCTCGGCCTCGCCTTTCAACATAAACACGGTAAAGGCTACCTTTTCAGCTGAAGTGCATCGGAAAAACCTATACAGTTTCTCCATCTCATACACCCAATCCTCCGTAACCACTGGGTCCTTCACCCCTCTAAACACTGGGGTTTCAGCGCTTGAAACTCTCGCAACCTGCTCAAGTCGCAGTCATATCCCAAATCGCTACCGCTCTGCTGTGGAGCGATAGGAGAAGCTATATCCTGGGTTGGAGGTGGTGTAACTGTAGCTTTCTCAGCAGTCTGAGGTCTCTCCGCCTCTACAGCTGCCTGTTCCGTAGTAGGCTGTGCCGCGGGACCTCGTCTGTCATCGGCACCCAATGCCTGCGTGACTATCTCCACCAAACTCTCAATACTCCGCTCTAACATAGCGAAGCGAGCCTTAGTATCCTCTGCTCTCTCAGCAGGGTTCTGTGGAGCCTGCTCAGTCTGTGGCTCCGCACGGCTCTCAGGCCTACCTCTACGGCCTCTAGCACGTGCTCTCGCCCCTCTACCTTGGCGTGTAACTGGCATAGTGCCCAACTTCCTATATTATAATAATTCATTAAGCTCAATCCATCACGGTATACACAGTTATATCTAAACAAAAGCACAGTACTATGGGGATGTACTTTCCTACGTTTTATTAATGACTCACATCAGGCCAACACAGCTCTGATACCAATCTCTGTCACGACCCAATTCCATTCTCTTTAATCGAAAATCACTGAAAATTTTTTGCGTTTTACTGTGACCTTACCCGGTCGTGAACTAAACTCACCACACATTGTTGGGCTGTGAGTCAATAATAAACACCACATCTCATTCATTCTCAATTAATGAAAAACGATGTCATACATTTGCATTTAATCGTGTGCTTATACGAATACATGTTTTACTGACATCTACATCCCCCATAATTACAACTCAAAAGAATATTGTGCTTCTACATTGTTTAGATACAAAAAGAATCAATGTGTATATACCTCTTAGCGATTGAGATGCAACGGAGTTCAAAATACCACGCCTCAGTCCCTACTGGGCTACTATGCACGCTCTGTAGGGGGAAAATAGAGTGGGATGAGCAACCACACGCTCAGTAAGGCAATAATGCAAGCATGGTAGATAACTACTCTATCTACATGCTGATAGTGTTATGCATAAATCATTTATAGTAGGAGCATGGGGAATAAAACTATGCCATGTGAATATACATATATATCATGTATCAAAATCATGTGCATTGGCATATAAAACATGGTAGAAACATCATGTATAAATCATCTCATGCTCAATCTCATTTAAATTCATAAAAAGGGCAATTCATTAAGAAACCTCCTTTTTAAACCAACATCATAAACACCACCAAATTAACTCACAATCACAACCACATTTTCATTTCACAATTCACGCATGTGTATAAAAACTAGGTCACTATATCAAAAGTGCCTATGTGAACCATTACATCATAAATCATCCCAGACCACACGCATCCAGGTGTGCGGGGTATCATGCTGGCACGAAGATGGATTATCCCTCGCCAGACTTTCTTATCACATAACCATCATGCGGTACATTGTACTCCATGTGATATACACGGTACAGCGTACTCCGCAACTCATATCGTGATTGGGGGTGCCATTCCTAGGTCTTAACTACCCCATACCAAGAGTTTTCCATATTCCGTGAAGGAGAGCCTCCCTGCCGAACAGAGCCTCCCCGCTTAACAGAGCCTCTCCGCCTAACAGAGCCTCCCCGCCTCTTTGGGCTTAAGGATGTTGGCTTAAGGATGTTAGCTTAAGGATGTAGAGCTTAAGGATCCTTCCGTAAGAGAGCCTCCCCACCGAACAGAGCCTCCCCGCCTAACAGAGCCTCCCCGCCTCTTTGGGCTTAAGGATGTTGGCTTAAGGATGTAGGGCTTAAGGATCTTACTGTACCCATGTAGGAGAGCCTCCCTGCCTAACAGAGCCTCCCCGCCTCTTTGGGCTTAAGGATGTTGGCTTAAGGATCCCACCGTAAGAGAGCCTCCCCAACTAACAGAGCCTCCCCGCCTAATAGAGCCTCCCCACCTCTTTGGGCTTAAGGATGTTAGCTTAAGGATGTAAGGCTTAAGGATGTAAGGCTTAAGGATCTTATCAACTTTCACAACCTTATGCTTATCACAATGTGCAAACTTGTGCGAGCAAATCTCTAGCACGACTCATGCATCCTCTCGTAAAGAGACGCGTACGAGCATAGCTCTAGTACGGTTATACTCATAAGACAACCACTCAAAAGCCACGTATGAGCAAAAGCTCCAGTACGGTTTATAAACATCAACATAATTTCCAATCAAGGTGCGAGCTAAGCTCCAACACGTTTCATACAAATGAAAACATAGAAATCCAGCGCGAGCGAGGCTCTAGCGCGATTTATGTCATTCAAATACGATAGGCGACTCATACATAATAAAACAATCCCGGCAATCGGGTTTAGCACTCACAAATGCTTTTCCATAACAACCATACAATACTAGCCGACCCATCTACTAGCTTACTTAAAACCAAGTGATTTCGTTTTGAAAAGCATCAAAACATTAGATTTATGCAATTATTAGCCTTACTATCTCATTTCATAAAATCCACTTCAAATCCAAAACCACACATATACTCATCATCATTCACGAATACCATCAATCATTTATTTGAGCAACCATGCATTTCATAAAACACCCAATATTCACCCACAAGTTCAAAGTACGAGCAGCTACCTCTATATACTCACAAAATTCCCTTACCTGGAATCGCGATGCGTGATTCCAATTCCTTAAGCTGCTTACTTGTACGGTTCGATTCGTCTTCAACGAACTCTTCGGGACTGCACAAAATCGTATCCCGCATTATATTCGATCTATATAATGCAACCCTTGTGCTTGCTATATCCAATATAATCTATAGCCTCTATTAAAGCTTATTTGGCCTCGTTTCATTACTTTACCCATAGCTCGAGTCTATGGATCTTCTTAGGCCTATTATCTTATTCAAAATCGATATCAAATCGACATAAAGCTCATAGTGTTCATATTTCATGAATCCCCTCACTATGGCATTTATCAATCATATACATATCCATTTCCACAATTCCTCCAACTCACCATGTAATTCCATCTAACCATCTAAAATCATAAACATTACCCCAATAACAACTTTAGCATGCCATAGATCATAAGCTCATTCAATCCCACATATTCTCATATTATACCCATTTTTGATTTCTAGGTCACACCAATTCCACTACATTCCTAGGTAATTTATCCATCAATACTCATACCAAACAACTCCAAAATCAATTAAATAGCTAACGCATTTGGATTGGAGTGTTAGAATCTTACCAATATGATTTTTCTTCTTGCTCCAAATGGTAATGCCCTTTACTCCTTCAATTCCAAAAATGAGAAAATACCCTCTCACTATGTTGTTCTTCTCTTTGATAGGAACAACTTTGCCTCTAATGATCTCTCTTCAAATCTCACTGAAAATGGCTGATTTTAGAGAGGAAAAGTTAGGTTTTTGGGGTTGAGATTGTAAAGTTAAGTGTTTTTCCGAGATTTCCAGATTTTCAGCCCTCCTTATATAGAAATAGCTTGAGGAGATCGATCTGGTCCAAGAGGAGATCGATCTGGTCCCTTAAAATCCCTCTTTTTCACGGCATTTTTAAGCATGAGATCGATCTGTCGAAGCATGAGATCGATCTGTTGAAGCATGAGATCGATCTGTCGAAGCATGAGATCGATCTGGTCCCAAACAGAGAGCTAAGGAGATCGATCTGGGTGCTTGAGGATCGATCTTTTCATCATGAAAATGCTTAGAAGATCGATCTGGCTCCATTGGAGATCGATCTGCTCTATTCTTTCGCCCAGATAAGAGCATTCTGGCTCTTCCAGATCGATCTCTCATCCTATGAGATCGATCTGGCCCTCATGTTTTCCAGATTTCCTGTAGTTTCCTTGCTACAACTCATACCAATACATCCTTAATCTATTTTCATGGCCATTTTCTCATCCATCCACCTTTATAACTTGAAAATGGCATCCATTCATACCTTATGCACATTGAAACTTGTGTGCATTCATTGTATGTCTAAAGGTATGCTACATGAAACCAAATGGAAACATAACTCCATTCCATTTTACCACACTACTCATCTTGAGTTTCGATCACATCCATCACTTGCCAGAACTCATTTCTTCATATTCGTACTCAATGAAACTTGTATGTACGTTACAATTCATACTACACATACATACATTGAATCCATGGACTTACATCAATCATACTTTACATTACAAGTCCATTCATATTATTTGATCCAATTACACACATTACCATTATACATATACGGGGTCTTACAGGTATATGCGACGGATGATTTGTATATATATATACATTTTATTTTTAGATCATGTACGCACGATTGTATTTTGTGAAATGTAATTAGTTGGAAGTTTGTTAAAGTATTATTACTATGGATTACACTTAGGTTTCTTCTTTTCGATTTAAAATGGATGAACGACAAAGCATGTTGTATGTATTGACCAACTTGTTGGGTTTTGTGGTTATGTGATGCATGATGAAAAGTCCTGTTAATGCAGATTAATATTTCTTTATTTAAGTACAGGTAATGATCATGGGGATGAATTGTAGGAAGGACTTAGTTCGATTATGCCGTTATGCTACCGGATTGTGAAAGAAACCTAATATCACAAATATTATAAGTCACGACTAGAAATTATTCATTTACAAAAATATTAAAAAAAGTAACATGAATTCCTACATTGGATACAAAACAATAAGTAAAACGATCTATCGAGATACTTACATTATCTTATAACATGATTCTGCTTAACCTTGTGCGTCTACATTTAAGATTAGGTCACGGGGTGTGACAACCCGTTTTGGTATCAGAGCATCTTGTTGTAGGTCGTGTCGGTGTAGGTTAGCTAGTCTAGAGGTACATCTCACAACCGTGCATGTCTGAAATGTATATATATATATATATTTGCATATACTTTCAATTGTTAGTAACTTTGTTTGGGTATTTGGTATAGGAATTACAAGTTAGTATGAGTGGAAAACAATCAAGGGCCAAAGGTAGGCAAGCTCAGCCACCTCCGGTACCTCCCCCACAGCCAGAGAGTTTGAACTCCAGGATAGAGAAACTTAAGCGATCGATGGTAGAGATGTCTGCCACATTCACTCAGTTTATGGCAAACTTCGCTAATGCCACAAATGCGCCGCAAACTCCCCCACCTCTAGAGCCTCAACTACCACCACCAGCTCCACAGGAATCCATACCTCCACCACAGCCACCGGTAGTGCAGCCACCAGTTTAAGACTCGGTGGAAAGGAACATGGAACGAGTAAGGCAATTTCAGAAGATGAACCCACCAGTGTTTATGGGAGATAAAGACCCCAATGCAGCTAAGGAGTGGGTTTTAAAGTTGGAGAAGATATTCAAGATCATGAACTACAACAGCTCGGAGAAGGTGGCAGTGGCTACCTATATGTTAGAGGGAGAGGCAGAACGATAGTGGACTTCTACCGAGACCATTATGTTGGCAAGGTATCCCGAGTGTGCACGAAGGAAGAAAGAGGTAAAATTTCTACGCTTGGTCCAGGGTAACTTGACAATGGATCAGTACGAATTGAGGTTCAATGTGCTGCTTCGATATGAGCTTGATATTGCTAGAAATGAGTTAAAGAAGATGGTTAGGTTCATCAATGGGCTGAAGCTGGCAATTCGAAGCAAGTTGGCACCTCTGAACATACGGACCTATGCTGAGGCTATCCAGAGGGCGCAGTTTGTAGAGCATGACATGGATTTATCCCAGGCTGAGTTTTAGTCACGACTGAGGAGTCATAGCAAGAGGTATGATGATAAGAGATCCTTCAGGAATAAGTGGCGGAACAAGAAGTAGAAGGTTGGAGCCTCTCATGCCATGGTGACTAGGTCGAGACCTTTCCCTACACAGAATGCTCTTGTACCTTATCAGATTCCCACATGTAACTGATGTGGGAGGAGACATTATGCCAACCAGCCCTACCACCGAATCTATGATACTTGTTTTCAGTGGGGAGAAGTGAGACACATGAAGAGAAATTGTCCTAAGTTGACTACTCCGCCAGCCCAACCAGTAAGAGCGATTCCTCCATCACCAACAGCTCCAGTGGACAAGGGCAAGAAAGTTATCAGTCAGGGGCAAGTGTTCACATTGGACAAGGAAGCTGCAGATACCTTAACATCAGTGGTGAAGGGTAATCTTCTCATCTCAAATGTTAAAGCTTTTGTATTAATAGATTCTGGATCAACATACTCTTTTGTATCACCTACTTTTGCTAGGAAGTTACCACTAGAAACTGAGCCTCTAGGTTAAATGCTTCGTGTAAAAACACCTATGAAATGTGACAGCCCGAAAACGCGGGAAAGTAGGGCAAATTTAAACTTTTCTTACATCAAACCTCTTACTCGGGTTGCATTCTTGCACAGTGTCATTTAATCACTTGTGTTTATAATAATTCATTAACCCCAAGATCACACAATTTCTATTTCATAAAATCAAATACATAATATCCAAAAGGGTCATCCCACAAAACTCAATTCATTTCCTTCATATTATCCTAATTACATCCCAATAATACTTAACACAAATGTCGGTATTACATCATTGATTGGATACAAAATGAACTGAATTTATACCATGTTCATATACAAGCGATAGCCATGGGAGATCTTATCCACTAGCCTATATCACGTATGTAGCAGGCACGTGCTCGTTCACTGCAAGAAATCTGGAGGGGGAGGAAAAAGGGTGAGCTCTCAAAACGCTTAGTAAGGAGGATAAAGGAGATTTATAAAATCATCATCACATCACAACTCATCATTTGGGCATGTAAAAACATGATAGGAACATTCGAGAATGAGAGACATCATGGTAATAATGATAACAATAATAATGGCATCAGTTTGCATCATCATAATTTATGCGATAAAATTCACATTTTAATCACAGCATCAAATCTCATTTCGTGATAGAAATCACAGTCCTCAAAACACGTTATTCACTGAAATAGTCGAGACTAGGCATTTAATAAAACTCAGATAAAACAACGTCATTGATAATTCTAAATTTTTTAGAATTATTTGTGCTTAATTTCCTAATTAATTAATTAAATCCCCAATTTATTTTGTTAATTATCCCCTTTATTTAATTAAAATTCTAATGTTTGCAGATAAATTAAATTCGAATGAATTTTGAATATTTCGGTAGAAAATGGATCGAAATTGGGCTAAAATCAAGATTGAGCCACGTGGACAATACGAGCCATGGCACCTAGCACATCCAATTGGACAAGAAGACAGATGACATGGAAATATTTTTTTCAAGGAGCCAATGGTGTGAAGACAAGTGGCCAAACAATGCCAACTCATCTAGGATGTGGAAATTACAATTATACCCCTTAGTTTGTGTATAAATAAGACATGGATGGCAATTGAAAAACCATGTAAGTAGGAGTAGGGTATGTAATGTAAGTTAGGAGTAATTTTAGTTTGGAAGTAGTGTTAGAGTAGCTTAGTTAGATTAGTTTAGTTTTTATGTTTAGATCTTTTCCCAAAACCATTTCAACTTTAATATTCATTCATCTTCATCTTATGAAAATGTTTATTTCATTGTCTAGTTTTCTTAGTATTTCAATGGAAAATTACTTTCATTTTCACACTCTCGGTTTGGTAACCATGAGTTCTTTTATGTGTCAATTTTTATGTACAAAGCTTACTTCCTAGTATAGCTCTTGGTTACTCCTAGATCATTGCTTATGTCTCCTTTGTTTTACTTTAAAAACCAACATCTTTAGTTTCTCTCGGGTTATTTTCTTTGTGCATTTGGTTCCTTACTTCTTCCCTCATATATGCTATTTGGTTTTGCTGTTTTAATGTGGGCAAATGCTAGGCATTATTTCACATTTAATCAATGTGGAACCATGGCATTAAAGAGCTGGAATAGAGAAAGCCGATGAAGATGAGTTTTCATGTTAATGAGCTACGAGTCTGAGAGTGTAACTTCCATTGTTATTTAGTTTGTTTTATATTTATTCCTTCTCAGTTTCAATCGTCTGTTTGGTTGTGCTTTCTTGTTCTTTCTTTTCTTTACTTCATTCTTATTAGCATGATTTTCATGTCTTAGTTCTTTATAGTATAGCTTCCATTTTTACTGCACTTCCTTACGTTTCTTGAATCTATTTCATTTACTGCATTTTATTTCCTGCTTTATTGTTGTTTGTTACTTGTTGTAGGTTAGTGACAAGGACATGGTAGACTGCTCGGTTAGAGTTTCAAGAGGGGCAAGGTTTCATTAGAGGCAGTAAGTTTAACTTCATTTTCAGCCTCTGTTTAGCTCTGTTTCACGTTATTTCCAGTGTTCATGGTTGTTATTTTGTTGTTATTCAATGTCCAGTCGGTATTAGTTTCTTGTTTAAGATTTTAATGCTGTGCCATCACTAATGCTGCTGAAGTAGAAGTTAATAGGGTGCAATTAAAAGGTGCAGAGAGTGGATAACCAGGATCGGGTCCAACTCCTATCTTCTTATTCAGTCTGCTGTTGCCAAGAGCTTGGGTGTATGCTACTGGGTGTTTATGCAGATTTTGAACTGCATGGACAGTAGCTGGGCAGTGTGGTCATGGCAGTGCAGTACAGAATTGTGAGCAGCATCTAGGTGCAGGAGCAGTTGGACAAGAACAGACCAGCAGCCAGGAGCAGCGAAGAACATGCGGATTGTAGGGAATGAAGCTGCTGCCTTCACCTTATATAGCAGGAATTGAGGGAGCAAGACAGAACCGATCACCAGTGGACAAACCTTCAGTATCAGCAGCTGGAACAGACTTGGACGAGACATGGAGTTCAGGACAGAACCGAGAATGGGAGCTGGACACGCCTGGGCAGCAAAAGCAGGTAGCGGCATAGGCAGAAAATGAAGCTGATGAATGAAATCGAAGCAGTTGGAGACGTGCAGGGGTTATATTGCGTGCAGGACAGAACCAAGAATGGGAGCTGGACAAGCCTGGAGCAGAAGCAAAGTTAGCCTAGAGCAGAGGATAAACCGAGAGGCATGGACAGACTAGATGCAGCAGAGTTGGTGAGAGTTTTTGAACCGAGAACAAGATGGACAACAGCACCTGGAGAACAAAATGAATGAAGAAAATCGAGAAGAGCATGCATAGTAGTGGTGTTATCGGGACCACTTTAATGTTTTACAAATTGATTAAGGCTTGTTTGGCTAGTGCATTGTAGCAATTAATTCATTTTCATGCATTTCTAGTATAGTTTAATTTCAATTTAATTTGTTAAGATTAGTTTAGAGTCTTTAATTAAATTGCATGTTAGTATTCTTGCTTAGTGGTATAAAACTTAGTTTTTATTAGGTTGATAGTTAATTAAGTGTTTATTTAGAATTAGATTAGGGGTAAATTTATTTCATTACATCTTAAGTTAGTTTAAATTGCATTTTGATTAAGTAGTTTAATTGCATTTTAGGTTTGTTAATTTTAGTTTAATTAATCTTACTTTGTTAGTTTTTTAATTGCATTTTATTTTAATTGCGTTAATTAGTTTTAACTATTTTAATTATTTTGTAGATTTTTTATTTTAATTGCGTGGAGCACTGTAAGTAATTTTGCTCAGTTTTATTTAGTTTTTATTATTATTTTATTGCTTTCTAGTAATTTTAATGTTATCCATATAGATCACCCACGTTAATTTCATAATTGGCTAGAATATACTTAGGGTAAGATTAACCGTTAGTTAATTAGGCTAACCAACTTCTCTGAGGGATGATAACTCGGGACTCAAATCTCATTATTACTTGTACGACCCGTGCACTTGCGGACAATACATTTAGGGCGTACCAAGTTTTTGGCACCGTTGCCGGGGAAGTCTTAATTAGCCATTAGTTAATATCGATGAAATTATGCTTAGGTGTAATTCTAGCCTGTAAATATTTAGGTTGTAAATATTTAGAAGTTTAATCTAGATTAGTTAATTGAAAAAAATTAAAATCAAAAAAATCAAAAAAATTAGGCCACCAGCTGTCCCTGCTAACAATTTTGAAATTAAGCCTTCCATCCTTCAGATGATCCAGACCTCTTTACAGTTCAGTGGGCTTCCGCATGATGACCCACATGCTCACCTTAGGTAATTCCTGGACTTGTGCAACATGTACAAGCACAATGGATTATCTGATGATGCGCTTAGACTTAGATTATTCCCCTTCTCACTTAGAGATAGGCCGAGACACTGGTTAACCTCCTTGCCTCTAGGACCCATTTTTACATGGGATGAGTTAGCCCATCAATTTTTAACTAAGTCTTCCCCTCCCTCTAAAATGGCCCAACTCCGTAGTAACATATCTTCCTTTGCCCAATTTGATGTGAAATCTCTTTTGAAGCATGGGAACGATATAAGGAGCTTCTTAGGAAGTGCCTTCATCATGGTCTACCTTTGTTGCTGCAAGTCCAGACCTTCTACAACGGACTTACAAGCCAAAATAGGACCATTGTTGATGCTGCTAGGGGTGGAGCCCTGATGTGCAAAACAGAAAAGGAAGCTTACGAGCTCTTAGACAAGATGGCTGCTAACAACTATCTATGGTCCTCGAAAAGGCAATTACCAAAGAAGTCAGCGGGTATTTATGAGCTCAACACGCTGTCTACCTTAACCTCTCAGATTGCTAACCTTACGAAGAAGGTAGAGTCGCTCAGTACCCAACATAATCCTTCTTCCAATCCTAATCCTGTGTTTTCTATCAAAAGTCCTTTTCTTTCTTACGAGTTGTGTAGTAGTACCCACTATGTAGATAAGTGTCCGCTCAACTTAGAATCGGTTCAGTATGTTGCCTCCCCTAAGCAGCAGAACAACCATTTTTCAAACACCTATAATCCTGGGTTGAGGAACCATCCTAACTTCTCCTAGAGCCAAAACCAAGGGCAAACTTCCAGCTCTAGACCTGTAGAACCCACTAGTTTTCAAGCTCCACCAGATCATGTACCATCACAATCGCATTTTTCATATCATCTGCCTCATCAACCATCCCCACCTCAATTTCAACATCATCCACCTCACTTCCATCAACCACTACCACCACCACCATCACCACCACAACCCTACCATGGATCAGCAGCTAAGAAGAAGCCCTCGCTTGAGGAAATGTTCTCAATGATCCTGTAAAATCAAGCTGCTTCAATTAAGAACTTGGAGATTCAGGTGGGATAAATAGCAAATGCTCTTAGCCAACGTCCTCAAGGGACCATTCCCAGAAACACTGAAGCTAATCCTGTTAAGCAAAGGGAAGGTTTTAACGAAGCAGCTCAGAAAGAGCAGGAACATCAGGATCAGGCTGCAAAAGAATCCAAGCTAGGCACTTCTTCATCTATACCTTCTTTTACTTCATAGCCTTCCTCGTCCTCTGATGCTATACATGTTTCCACTACATCCTCTCCAATTAGACCACCAGTACCTTTTCCTCAGAGGTTTCAAAACCAAAAGCTTGACCAACAATTTGCCAAATTTCTTGATGTTTTTAAGAAACTTCACATCAACATTCCTTTCGAAGATGCTTTAGAGCAAATGCCAAGTTATATGAAGTTTTTGAAGGATATCCTCTCTAGGAAAAGGAGATTGGAAGACTATGAGACTTTAGCCTTAACTGAGGAATGTAGTGCAATTATCCAGAGAAAATTACCCCCCAAGTTCAAGGATCCCGAGAGTTTTACCATACCCTGCACTATTGGAAATCTATTCTTTGATAGAGCCCTATGTGATTTAAGAGCTAGTATCAATCTAATGCTTTTGTCTATCTATCAGAAGTTAGGAATAGGGGATATCAAGCCCACTACAGTGACCCTTCAGCTAGCAGATCGATCCATTAAATATCCAAAGAGGGTCATTGAGGATGTCTTAGTAAAGGTGGACAAGTTTATTTTCCCAGTGGATTTTATTATTTTAGACATGGAGGAAGATAGGGCAGTCCCCATTATACTAGGCAGACCTTTCCTAGCGACTGATAGAACCTTAATTGATGTACAAAATTAGGAGTTAACTATGAGAGTCCTAGATCAGGAGGTGATATTTCATGTTTTCAAACCTTTAAAGTTCCCTGATGACTCTCAAAACTGTTTTAGGATGAAGGGTATAAGGCTTAAGCATAAGAAATCTTAGAGAAAGAAGGTAGTAGATAGAGCTAAGGAGGAGTTAACTTTCAACATTCTATCACCACTCTGGCTGATCCTCCTACTCTTCGCACTGCTGCTGAGTGTTGTTTTCTTCAGCTGCATTTGAAGTGGCTGTGTTTTCCTTTTCACTTTGTATATAGTTCTTTTTTCTTTTTCTTTTCAATTGTTTCTTTCTTTGCTTATTTTGCAGATTTCTTTCCCAGTCTTACGCTTTCAATCAAGCTTCAATTGTTCATCATCATCAGAAAGGAGAGTACTCTGTTCTCGAGCTTAAATTCTTATATTATCTGCACACTGAGGACATTGTGCACTTTAAGTTTGGGGGAGGGGATATCACTTGAGCTATTTTGTGAAAAATTGGATAAATTTTTAAAAGTTTTTTAAAAATCTGAGAAGGAATTTTCAAAATTTTTTCGATAATATGAACTTAAATTGTTTGATTTGGGGGATGATTTAGTGCTTAGCATGTAGTTTTCCCATATTTCGGTGATATAACCCCATAATTTAGTCCGACTTTGATTAACTGAGAAGCATGATTATAGGAAAAGCATGAAGTTGAATTCTTGAATTTGTCTTAATTCTGATTGTGATTGCCTCATCTTATGCACATGTCATGTCATGAATCGGTATATTTATTTAGAGAAAGCTTATGTGTACATAGGATTGCATTTGTTCAGTTGATTTTGTGCATCATATTCTAGAATCTGTTTGATCTAATCTCGAGGTGAAATATTAGATCACACTTAATTAGGGAGATGATTTAGGCCATCTTTGGATCGTTTGAGCCTTTCTAGCTATCCTTGTACATATTTCATCTCTAGTCACCCATCTTGGCCAAATAAGCTTTTC
This sequence comes from Firmiana major, assembly GCA_033439115.1. Lineage (NCBI taxonomy): Eukaryota > Viridiplantae > Streptophyta > Magnoliopsida > Malvales > Malvaceae > Firmiana > Firmiana major. Next base: position 10,514,770 of record CM065912.1, read on the forward strand.
TTTGTAAATATTCCGGCAAACTTTTTCTTAGCTTAAATGCTTCTTTTCCTATCCCTTACCCTAAAAGCATGAAAAGTCATTAGGATATATTATGAGCTATATGGGTATTAAGTGATAGTGAAGGAGTACGTATAAAAAAAATGAAAAAGAAAGAAAAAGAAAAAGAAAAGAAGAAAGAAGAAAAATACAAAAATAGAATAAAAAGTTTAGTGAAATAAATAAGTTTGGAGGAAATGATTTGAGCTCTTACATTAAGATCCTAGAAGTAATACATATTAAGGGGTAATTAAACCTAAATCGACTTTATCATACCTTAGCCCCAGCCTTACATTACAAGCTTAATGAAGTCCTATTGATCTTTGGTTAAGTGTGACTGCATTTGTGGAGAGAGAAGTGCAAAGCAAACTTATGGGAATGATCACATGTCATTGACTTTGCATTCACTGTGTTTGCATAATCTGATTCGGATAATGTACTGTGAAATGATTTTGACATTTTTCACACACTCACGAGGAGTCCAATTTGGGTTAGGACTTATGATTGAATGATTCTGAATGTTGGACTTGTAATTATGAGTCTTTAAGATCATAGTCTGTACTTTTTCTTTGAGGATAATATTAGGGAAATTATTGTGTTTTATACTTGTCATTCCTACAATTATATTGTTTTTCTTAAGGACAAGCAAAAGCTCAAGTTTGGGGGTGTGATAATTCTATATTTTTTAGAATTATTTGTGTTTAATTTCCTAATTAATTATTTAAATCCCCAATTTATTTTGTTAATTATCCCCTTTATTTAATTAAAATTCTCATGTTTGCAGAAAAATTAAGGGCAAATACTTTCGGTACTGATGCCACTCCAGCACCCGCACCGAATCCTCCTCCCCCACCACAGGACCCTCCAACAGCCCCAATACCTCAGCCTGCAGTCCCACAGCCTAGTGATGAAAGTGACACCCGAAGGCTACGAGACTTTCTGAGAATGAGTGCCCTTGAGTTTACAAGGGTTAAAGACCCGATAAAGGCTGAGGAATGACTATTGGACCTAGAGTCAGTGTTTCAGAATTTGGGGTGTTCGGAGGCAGAGAGGGTAACAATGGCCAACTGTATATTGAGAGGTAAAGAAAAGTATTAGTGGAGGACAACTCAAATCGTTATGGCTGACAACCCATCAGATGTCACATGGGATGCATTCCTCGACGCATTTCGAGCCCAATACATCCCGCAAACACTACAGAAGACAATACAAACGAAATTTTTGAATCTGGTTCAGGGCAGTTTGACAGTAGATGAGTACACGAATAGATTCACTACCCTGATGAGGTATGACCCAGACACAGTACGAAACCCTGCACGTAGGATTGAAAGGTTTATGGCAGGATTAAGATCAAGGATTCAGGATAGATTATTGGGATTACGGGTCATAGACTTCAAAGATGCCTTGGGGCGAGCGCAAGAAATTGAAAAGGGCTTGAAGGTGACACAAGATGAACATGAGCACAGAGATAAGAGAAAGAGAGTTCAGACATCCCGATTTGAAGTTAGAAGAGGTCAACCGAAGAGGCAGAGAGTGGAGGAAGTTAAGTCAAGGGCTGGAAAGCCCAAGATCCTTGTAGTTAGTGTTGATGCTACCCGTAGTCCTGGCACCGAGGTATATAAGTGCAAGAATTGTGGCAAACCACATCTTGAATATTGTCGTTGGCTTACATGTGCTTGTTTTGGATGTGGCGAAGTTGGGCATAAGATTAAGGATTGTCCGTAGATGAGAACTCATGCACCTCGAGAACTACCAAGGTAAACTGGAAGACAGATACAAATCCCTCTAAGACCAACTCCACAGAGAAGATCTACCGCTGTTGAAAAGGTAAGAGACTCGTCTCACAGAGACATTGCGATATATAGATCAGGAGATAGTTGACACCTCCTCGGATACTATTAAAGGTACACTTATGATTTGTAATTGCTACGCACATGTATTGTTTGATTCAAGAGCCACACACTCTTTTATCTCCTCACAATTTGCATAAAAACTACACCTAGAACCTAAACTTTTAGATCATATGTTACATATCAGCACACCTATGCACGAATCACAGTTGACTAATATGGTGTGTAAAGATTGTGAGATTAAGGCAGGAGGTAGCAAGTTGTTAGCAGATCTAATTTTGTTAAATATGTCGGGTTTTGATGTAATCTTGGCATGGATTGGTTAGCTACCAACCGTGTAAGTCTAGACTGCTACAATAAGACCGTAACCTTCTCCCTACCCAAAAAGTTTAATGTATGTTTTATTAATGAGCAATAAAGTGCATGGTATTAGGTTTTATGTGATTATAAGTGTTAAAAATGTTTGAATATCTCTGATTGTATAATTCTTATGAAGGTTATGTTGCTTTGATTTCTGATAATAGTCGAGAACTACCAAGTATCCAAGATATTCCACTTATGTGTGAGTTTTCTGCTGTATTTTCGGATGAATTGCTGGGGTTACCACTAGAGAGAGAAGTGGAATTCGCAATTGATCTGGTACCTGACACTTCACCCATCTCCAAGCCACCTTATCTAATGGCGTTGGTTGAACTAGAAGAATTGAAGAAGCAGTTGCAAGAACTACTCGATAAGGGATTTGTTAGGCCGAGTGTATCTCCATGGGGTGTTTCGGTATTATTTGTCAAGAAGAAAGATTGCAGCCTCTGCCTATGTATTGATTATAGGCTGCTAAATAAGGCAACGATAAAGAATAAGTACCCCCTGCCAAGGATAGATGATTTGTTTGATCAGCTAAGAGGGGTTTCAGTTTTCTCTAAGATAGACTTAAGATCGGGCTACCATCAGTTAAGGATTAAGGAAGCTGACATACCGAAGATAGTTTTTCAAACCCGATACGGGTACTATGAGTTCTTGGTAATGTCCTTTGGACTAACTAACGCCCCTGCTGCATTTATGAACCTGATGAATGATGTTTTTAGGGAATTTTTGGACAAGTTTATGATTGTGTTCATTGATGATATTTTGATTTATTCTAAGTCTCGTGAGGAACACGAGCAGTATTTGAGGATAGTACTCCAGACTCTCTGTGAGAATAATCTGTATGAAAAATTCAGTAAGTGTGCTTTCTGGTTGGAATAGATTACCTTCCTTGGACATATTGTACCTAAAGACGGGGTATATGTGGATCAGTCTAAGGTTGATGCAGTGCTGAAATGGAAAAGACCGGAGACAGTGATGGAGATTCGAAGTTTCATAGTTTGGCAAGGTACTATCGGAGGTTTATCGAAGGATTTTCCTGGATTGTAGCTCCACTTACTAAATTGACTCGTAAGGATGTCCCATTTGAATGGTTTGAGCAGTGTGAGCAGAGCTTCCAAGAGTTTAGGCGTTGGTTGACCACAGCACCAGTTTTGATCATTCCAAGCGGTTTAGGAGGATTCGTAGTGTATAGTGATGCCTGCTACCAAGGTTTGGGCTGCGTGTTGATGCAGAATGGTTGAGTGGTCACTTATAGTTCATGCCAGCTAAAGGACCATAAGCGTAATTATCGCACTCATGACTTGGAGTTTGCCGCAGTGATTTTTGAACTAAAGATATGGCGGCACTACTTATATGGCGAAAGATTTCAGATTTACACTGACCATAAAAGTCTTAAGTACATCTTTGATCAGAAGGAGCTTAATATGAGACAGCGAAGATGGATAAAGCTCCTGAAGGATTATGAGTGGAGATTTTGTACCATCCGACCAAGGCAAATGTGGTAGTTGATGCCCTCAGTAGAAAGGGTATGGTGACCTACATGATGATTAAAGAATGAGATTTTTTGAGATAGTTCATCGAGCTCAGAATTAGTGTTGATGAGATTGAGAATGGATTTATGGCTAGCCTACAGATTAAGCCGATCAGATCAGGGCAGGACAAAGGAACAACCAAAGGTTGTTGGATATGGTTAGCCAAGTTGAGGAAAGATCATAGCCAAACTTCTCGATCAGTGATGTTGGATTATTGCGGTTCTGATAACGTATTTGTGTAACTCATAATGACACCCTGAGACAGAATATTTTGAAAGAGTCTCATTGTACTCGATTCACCATGCACCCAGGTAGTACTAAGATGTACCATGATCTCCGTAAGGTGTATTGGTGGATAGGAATGAAGAGAGATGTGGTAGACTTTGTGGCTAGATGTTTAGTCTGCCAACAGATTAAGGCTGAGCACCAGAAGCTAGCAGGTTTTCTTAAGTCATTGCTAGTTCCTACTTAGAAATGGGAGCACATTACTATGGACTTTATTATAGGATTTCCAAGAACCCAAAAGAGTCATGATGCAATCTAGGTGATTGTAGACCGACTAACTAAGAGCATCCACTTCCTTGCCATCAAGGACACTGATTCATTGGATAACCTAGCAGATTTGTATGTTAGAGAAGTAGCACATTTGCATGAGGCACCCGTGAGCATCAATTCTGATAGGGATCCCCAGTTCACTTCGAGGTTTTGGACTTGTTTTTAGGAAGCCATGGGATCTCGATTGAATTTGAGCACTGCCTAACATCCTCAGACTGACGGCCAGTCTGAGTGGACTATTCAGACATTAGAAGACATGTTGAGGGCATGTGCATTGGACTTTAAGGGCTCATGGGATGATCATTTACCTCTTGCAAAATTTGCTTATAATAATAGTTATCAGGCTAGCAGTGGAATGGCTCTGTATGAGGTTCTGTATGACAGGAGATGTAGGTCCCTGATTGCATGGGAAGAAGTGGGTGATAGGAAGATACTTGCTCCTGAATTGGTTGAATAGGCAGCGAGAGGTGTTCAGTTAATCTGTGATTGATTAAGGATGGCACAAAGTAGACAAAAGAGTTATGTAGATGTGCGGAGACGTCCTCTAGAATTTCAAGTTATAGACTCTGTATTTGTAAAGGTATCTCCGATGAAAGGTATCACATGCTTCGAAAAGAAAGGAAAGTTAAGCCCTCGATTTATTGGTCCATTCAAAATATTGGGAACAGTGGGAGACGCTGCCTATCGACTTGCACTACCCCCACATCTGTCAAGAATAGACAATGTCTTCCACGTTTCCATGTTGATGAGGTATTATTCGGACCCTTCTCATGTCATTAAGTATGAACTATTGGAGATTCGGGAAGACATGAGTTATGTTGAACAACCGATCGAATCCTTGAAAGAAAAGATAAGGTAATTCGATCTAAGATGATTCCATTAGTAAAGGTTCTCTGGCAACACCACTCAACAGAAGAAGCTACGTGGGAGTTAGAGAGCCACATGAGAGAGAAGTACCCGCAATTGTTTGATGGACCAGTCTGAATTTGGAAGACCAAATTCCTAAAAGGTGGGGAGAAATGTGAAACCTAAAATTTCCATATTAATAAGTGATTGAAAGTTAATAAATAACTAAGTACTCAGAATAATGTTATACAGGCTCGAAAGAATCGAAGTGCTTGGGATCATGGAACGGGGCTCGATGGCATGAAAATCGAGGTAAGGCTCTAAGCTTGAGAATTCATCTAGAAGAGTGAAAACTAAGTCATTGAAAGTGAAAAAGTTAGTAAAACTTGAGTTTATGATAAACCGAAGAAAATGGGCCTAGTAAGAGAAATAAATCCAGATTAAATTCTAGAAATTCACAAAAATTATTCTGAGACCATAGGAAATTAGTAAATGGTAAAAGTGAGAAAATTAAAATCAAGTGGAAATATAGAGGTTTCAGGGATCAAATTAATTTTTAAACTAAGTTGAAAAGCTTAGACTATTTTACTTGGTATTGACCAAATCAAGTAAAATGAGTTTAATCAGGGAAACTTTCTTAAACAAGTGACCCCAAAATTTTTATGAGAGATACTAGGGACCTATTATAACACTTGAGAAGTGGAATTTTGAAAGAAATTGGACTAGAAATAATTTTTGGAGATTTTACAAAACAGAACAGCAAGCTGTCCTGTTGCAGCCACTTGACCACTCGATAGAAACTCATGCATAAGTTGACCATCCAAACACATATTGACCCCTCATTTTTTTCTAGAAAATAGACTCTTAAGGATTTCTGAAAATGCCAATAAAACCCATAAAACCTTCCCCACGCGCCCTCACCTCCCTCTGCAAGTCACTGCACATGTTACTGTACACTTCCCCTTTCTTTAATTTTTTGACCCCCTTCCATCCATCTTTAGACTCCAACCAAGAAGGATGAAATCTTAACCTTCAAGTCCTCTATAACATCAAAAAAATACAACTCAAAATAATTCCATTTACAAGGTGAAATCGGAGAAATAAAATCAAGAGACAGAATTGTCTTGTTCATGGATAAGAGAAAGTTGAAATTTTTTATTATTCTAGTTTATTTTTCTTGTGATTTTGAGTGAATCTAAGTTATAAACTTGATGATTTATAGTTGAAGAGCAATTTGGAGAATCAATGAAGTGGTCAACATTGGTCAAAGGTGAAAGAAACTTGATGAATGATGAAGATGATGAGATATGGTTATGTTTAATGGTTTTTAAGGATTTTTAGTTAAATGAAATTGGATGAATAAATTTCCAAGAACGAATGTAGGTTCAGCCAACCAAATGTCCTTATGATTGTGGTGAAATGTGGTTTGTTTTAAGGTTGATAATTGTTAGAATAATATCGAAAAAGTTTGGTTTAAAGCTTAGTTTAACGAAAAATCGAAAAGTGTGAGATTTGACAAAATGGGTTAATGGTAAGTATGAATTGTGAATGTGAATGGGTATTTAGACCATTATGATGTTGAATAGGAAGTTAGAATAATAAATTGGCAAGGATAGCTTAAACCGATACTTAGATCGATACAACCGAGAAAATGAACAAAGTTGACAAAAAAGTCAAGATTGGTCAACTTTAAGGTAGCAAATGCATATTTGAATATGTTAAAGTAATATTGAACTATAATTGATGATTTGATGTTATTTTGGGTAGCTCTGGTATCCGACACGCTAATCGATATGATTCTAAAACTCGATAATATTGCGCTGCACCAAGGCGAAAGAGGTAAGGGATGTGTTATGAGTAGTGTTAGTTTTCAAACGCCCTACTTAAATTATAAAATCAGTTAGTATGCCCAAAAATGTTAAAAGAAAGACTTTTTGAATCTGAAAAGCTACTTTTTCTGTATAAACTGAAGAAAAACCATTTCTCCGAACACTCAGAGCATGTTTTTAGTATGTTTTCTGATAATTTTAAATATGTTTATGTTTTGAAAGATTGATATCTAATATGTATTTAAATATCTGGAAAAGATATTTATATGTGCTTTGATATTTGGAAAAACGATTTATGTCATGTGAAAGTGATTTTTGAATATGATTGTGGGAGCCACCTCTTGATTGAGTTTTAAGTCATAAGAATTTTGATTTAAACTCGATTTTATGAGCTTATAGGTTAGTAAACCTGAAAAAGAATTTTGAAAGTTTTGTTTTAAGACTTGGCAATATGTAAATCTAAAAAATTTGTCATACATAACCTGTGTGGAGTTTGGACAATCGTGGTGCATGCCTTTGGGCACTTGGGTACGATTAGTTCCTTATGATGCATGCCAAACAACGTTAGGTAGTTGTGTCACTCGGAGCATTTTGAATTGCCACTCTCTGTTTTGGATATATTTGTTTAGTGGCATAGGGTATTATACGACCCTGATCTAGTCTACAATCCCTCTTTACCATGGCCATAGGTACCCTATTTGTTAAATGATCATGACTTATGGTTAATACTTGTACATGCCTAGTCTCTATGACTTGTTTGTCTAATTTGAAATATAAATGATAAGCTCTGTATCTGTTTCGATTTGAATCAGTTTTGGAAACTAAGTTCTGTTATATGTTTGTTTTGACTTCAAAGAAAAGTATCTGTTTGTTTGACCTTAAAGAAAGTTTTTCTGTCTGTTAGACTTTAAAAGAATGATTAGCTTCACACTATATTTTGATCTTATTTAGTTTTCTGAAAGTAAGAATGCTTTTCGAGAATGTATACGAATATATTAATTATTTTACTAAGTGTGGCACAAAGCCTACTATTTTTTGATATATACTTCTCACTGCTTTGATACATTACTTACTGAGTTTGAAGAGCTCATCCCCTTTTCTTTCCCCCTTTCAGAGCACTTTCAGTGATCGCATCTACACTTGAGCATAGCGGTTGTGGACGAGTGAACTCGACTCTCTTTGTATAAGCAAGGTATATTATACTTAATTTCTAGACATTATGTAAAGCATATACAATTATTATAAAGGATAATTTTGGGATGTAAGTTAGGTGTCAATGTTGATGAACAAAGTTGTAACTATGCAGTTTTAATTATATGTATGTAACTTGATATTGTTGAGTATTGCTATGATGATGAGATGTGTTGATGATTAAGAAAAGAGATTAAAAGCAACAGGATTGCGAATATAAACTGCATTTACACTTTGTAGGTGGGTAAAGTCCAAAATACGCCATTATGCTGGAGAAATTTTTGTAAAATAAATTGGTTAAGTATTCGACACTGATAGGAATGCAACATAAGTAAAAGCTTAGAAAAGTTTAAATTAGCCCATTTTTCCATGCTTTCGGTGTCACACCCCACTTCCGGGTGCCTTTAATTCATACATATACTACTACGGTTTGGCTGTGTGTCAATGTAATTACTAAATTTCATACATTTCTAGCGAAAAATTTTAAAACCATGTAAGTAGGAGTATGTAATGTAGTGTAAAAGTAGGAGTAGGGTATGTAATGTAAGTTAGGAGTAATTTTAGTTTAGAAGTAGTGTTAGAGTAGCTTAGTTAGATTAGTTTAGTTTTTATGTTTAGAGCTTTTCCCAAAACCATTTCAACTTTACTGTTCATTCATCTTCATCTTATGAAAATGTTTGTTTCATTGTCTAGTTTTCTTGGTATTTCAATGGAAAATTACTTTCATTTTCACACTCTCGGTTTGGTAACCATGAGTTCTTTTATGTGTCAATTTTTATTTACAAAGCTTGCTTCCTAGTGTAGCTCTTGGTTACTCCTAGATCATTGCTTATGTCTCCTTTGTTTTACTTCAAAAACCAACATCTTTAGTTGCTCTCGGGTTATTTTCTATGTGCATTTGGTTCCTTACTTCTTCCCTCATATATGCTATTTGGTTTTGGTGCTTTAATGTGGAAATGCTAGGCATTATTTCACATTTAATCAATGTGGAACCATGGCATTAAAGAGCTGGAATAGAGTAAGTCGATGATGACGAGTTTTCATGTTAATGAGCTACGGGTCTGAGAGTGTAACTTCCATTATTGTTTAGTTTGTTTTATATTTATTCCCTCTCAGTTTCAAACTTCTGTTTGGCTGTGCTTTCTTGTTCTTTCTTTTCTTTACTTCATTCTTATTAGCATGATTTTCATGTCTCGGTTCTTTATAGTATAGCTTCCATTTTTACTGCACTTCCATACGTTTCTTGAATCTTTTTCATTTACTGCATTTTATTTCCTACTTTATTGTTGTTTGTTACTTATTGTAGGTTAGTGACAAGGACATGGTAGACTGCTCGGTGTAGAGTTTCAAGAGGGGCAAGGTTTCATTAGAGGCAGTGAGTTTAACTTCACTTTCAGCCTCTGTTTAGCTCTGTTTCACGTTATTGCCAGTGTTCATGGTTGTTATTTTGTTGTTATTCAATGTTAAGCCGGTATTAGTTTCTTGTTTAAGATTTCAATGCTGTGCCATCACTAATGCTGCTGAAGTAGAAGTTAATAGGGTGCAAGTAAAAGGTGCAGAGAGTGGATAACCAGGATCGGGTCCAGCTCCTGTCTTCTTGTTCTGTCTGCTGTTGACGAGAGCTTGGGTGTGTGCTGCTCGGTGCTTATGCAGATTCTAAACAGCATGGACAGCAGCTGGGCAATGTGGTCATGGCAGTGCAGTACAGAATTATGAGCAGCATCTGGGTGCAGGAGCAGTCGGACATGAACAGACCAGCAGCCAGGAGCAGTGAAGAACATGCGGATTGCAGGGAATGAAGCTGCTGCCTTCACCTTGTATAGCAGGAATTGAGGGAGCAAGACAGAACCGATCACCAGTGGACAAACCTTCAGTATCAGCAGCTGGAACAGACTTGGACGAGACATGGAGTGCAGGACAGAACCGAGAATGAGAGTTGGACACGCCTGGGCAGCAAAAGCAGGTAGCGGCATGGGCAGAAAATGAAGCTGATGAATGAAACCGAAGCAGTTGGAGATGTGCAGGGGCTATATTGCGTGCAGGAAAAAACCAAGAATAGGAGCTGGACAAGCCTGGAGCAAAAGCAAACTTAGCCTGGAGCAGAGGACAAATCGAGAGGCATGGACAGACTGGATACAGCAGAGTTGGTGAGAGTTGCTGAACCGAGAACAAGATGAGCAGCAGCTCCTGGAGAACAAAATGAATGAAGAAAACAGAGAAGAGCATGCACAGTAGTGGTGTTATCGGGACCACTTTAATGTTTTGCAAATTGATTAAGGCTTGTTTGGCTAGTGTATTGTCGCAATTAATTCATTTTCATACATTTCTAGTATAGTTTAATTTCAATTTAATTTGTTAAGCTTAGTTTAGAGTCTTTAATTAAATTGCATGTTGGTATTCTTGCTTAGTGGTATAAAACTTAGTTTTTATTAGGTTGATAGTTAATTAAGTGTTCATTTAGAATTAGATTAGGGGTAAATTTATTTCATTACATCCTAAGTTAGTTTAAATTGCATTTTGATTAAGTAGTTTAATTGCACTTTAGGTTTGTTAATTTTAGTTTAATTAATCTTGCTTTGTTAGTTTCATAATTGCATTTTATTTTAATTGCGTTAATTAGTTTTAACTGTTTTAATTTTTTTTGTAGGTTTTTTATTTTAATTGCGTGGAGCACTGTAAGTAATTTTGCTCGGTTTTATTTAGTTTTTATTATTATTTTATTGCTTTCCAGTAATTTTAATGTTAGCCATATATATCACCCACGTTAATTTCATAATTTGCTAGAATATACTTAGGGTAAGATTAACCGATAGTTAATTAGGCTAACCAACTTCTCTGAGGGACGATAACGCGGGACTCAAATCCCATTATTACTTGTACGACCCGTGCACTTGCGGACAATACGTTTAGGGCGTACCAAGTTTTTGGCACCGTTGCCGGGCAAGTCTTAATTAGCCATTAGTTAATATCGGTGAAATTATGCTTAGGTGTAATTCTAGCTTGTAAATATTTAGGTTGTAAATATTTAGAAGTTTAATCTAGATTAGTTAATTGAAAAAAATTAAAATCAAAAAAATTAAAAAATTAAAAAACTTAAAAAATTTTCTAAGGACTTTTTAATGATTGCATGCGTAGAGCCAGAAGTTATGATTGCTTTCCTCTAGATCCTGAAATTGAACGAACTCTTAGGAAAATTTGAAAGGATTCCAGGAAATTAATAGCTTCGCTATGAAACACGATGGCAAAAAATAAAGAAATCAGGACCGTTAGAGATTATGCGGTGTCGACGATTGGAGGATATTATACCGGCATTAGGCCACCAGCTGTCCCTGCTAACAATTTTGAAATTAAGCCTTCCATCCTCCAGGTGATCCAGACCTTTTTACAGTTCAGTAGGCTTCCGCACGATGACCCACATGCTCACCTTGGGCAATTCCTGGACTTGTGCAACACGTTCAAGCACAATGGATTATCTGACGATGCGCTTAGACTTAGATTATTCCCCTTCTCACTTAGGGATAGGGCGAGACACTGGTTAACCTCCTTGCCTCCAGGATCCATTTTTACATGGGATGAGTTAGCCCATCAATTTTTAGCTAAGTTTTCCCCTCCCTCTAAAATAGCCCAACTCCGTAGTAACATATCTTCCTTTGCCCAATTTGATGTGGAATCTCTTTACGAAGCATGGGAACGATATAAGGAGCTTCTTAGGAAGTGCCCTCAACATGGTCTACCTTTGTGGCTGCACGTCCAGACCTTCTACAACGGACTTACAAGCCAAAATAGGACCATTGTTGACGCTGCTAGGGGTGGAGCCCTGATGTGCAAAACAGAGGAGGAAGCTTACGAGCTCTTAGACAAGATGGCTGCTAACAACTATCTATGGTCCTCGGAGAGGCAATTACCAAAGAAGTCGATGGGTATTTATAAGCTCAACACGCTGTCTACCTTAACCTCTCAGATTGCTAACCTTACGAAGAAGGTAGAGTCGCTCAGTACCCAACATAATCCTTCCTCCAGTCCTAATCCTGTGTTTTCTGTCCAAAGTCCTTTTCTTTCTTGCGAGCTGTGTAGTGGTACCCACTCTGTAGATAAGTGTCTGCTCAACTTAGAATCGGTTCAGTATGTTGCCTCCACTAAGCAGCAGAACAACCCTTTTTCAAACACCTATAATCCAGGGTGGAGAAACCATCCTAACTTCTCCTAGAGCCCAAACCAAGGGCAAACTTCTAGCTCTAGACCTGTAGAACCCCCTAGTTTTCAAGCTCCATCGGATCATGTACCATCACAATCGCATTTTCCATATCATCCGCCTCATCAACCATCCCCACCTCAATTTCAACATCATCCACCTAACTTCCATCAACCACTACCACCACCACCACAACCCTACCACGGACCAGCAGCTAAGAAGAAGCCCACGCTTGAGGAAATGTTCTCAACGATCCTGCAAAATCAAGCTGCTTCAATTAAGAACTTGGAGATTCAGGTGGGATAAATAGCAAATGTTCTTAGCCAACGTCCTCCAGCGACCCTTCCCAGAAACACTGAAGTTAATCTTGTTAAGCAAAGGGAATGTAAAGAATATGTCAAATCCATCACCCTTAGGAATGGCAGAGAGTTAGATGAGCCACAAGTTAAGTCTGGACCTTAATAGCCCATACTTGATAAACCTATAGGTTTTAACGAAGCAACTCAAAAAGAGCAGGAACATCAGGATCAGGCTGCAAAAGAATCCAAGCTAGGCATTTCTTCATCTATACCTTCTTCTACTTCACAGCCTTCCTCGTCCTCTGATGCTATACATGTTTCCACTACATCCCCTCCAATTAGACCACCATTACCTTTTTCTCAGAGGTTTCAAAACCAAAAGCTTGATTAACAATTTGCCAAATTTCTTGATGTTTTTAAGAAACTTCACATCAACATTCCTTTCACAGATGCTTTAGAGCAAATGCCAAGTTATATGAAGTTTCTGAAGGATATTCTCTCTAGGAAAAGGAGATTGGAAGACTATGAGACTTTGGCCTTAACTGAGGAATGTAGTGCAATTATCCAGAGAAAATTACCCCCCAAGCTCAAGGATCCCGAGAGTTTTACATACCCTACACTATTGGAAATCTATTCTTTGGTAGAGCCCTGTGTGATTGAAGAGCTAGTATCAATCTAATGCTTTTGTCTATCTATCAGAAGTTAGGAATAGGGGATGTCAAGCCCACTACAGTGACCCTTCAGCTAGCAGATCGATCCATTAAATATCCAAAGGGGGTAATTGAGGATGTCTTAGTAAAGGTGGACAAGTTTATTTTCCGAGTGACTTTTATTGTTTTAGACATGGAGGAAGATAGGGAAGTCCCCATTATACTAGGCAGACCTTTCCTAGTGACTGGTAGAACCTTAATTGATGTACAAAATTGGGAGTTAACTATGAGAGTCCTAGATCAGGAGGTGATATTTCATGTTTTCAAACCTTTAAAGTTCCCTGATGACTCTAAAAAACTATTTTAGGATGGAGGGTATAAGGCTTAAGCATAAGAAATCTGAGAGAAAGAAGGCAGTAGATAGAGCTAAGGAGGAGTTAACTATCAACATTCTCTCACCACTCTGGCTGATCCTCCTACTTTTCGCACTATTGCTGAGTGTTGTTTTCTTCAGCTGCATTTGAAGTGGCTGTGTTTTCCTTTTCACTTTTTATATAGTTCTTTTTCTTTTTCTTTTCTGTTGTTTCTTTCTTTGCTTATTTTGCAGATTTCTTTTCCAGTCTTAAGCTTTCAATCAAGCTTTAGTTGTTCATCATCATCAGAAAGGAGAGTACTCTGTCCTCGAGCTTAAATTCTTATATTATCTGCACACTGAGGACACTGTGCACTTTAAGTTTGGGGAAGGGGATATCACTTGAGCTATTTTGTGAAAAATTGGATAAATTTTCAAAAGTTTTTCGAAAATCTAAGAAGGAATTTTTAAAATTTTTTCGATAATATGAACTTAAATTTTTTGATTTTGGGGATGATTTAGTGCTTAGCATGTAGTTTTTCCATATTTCGATTATATAACCCCATGATTTAGTTCGACTTTGATTAACTGAGAGGCATGATTATAGGAAAAGCATGAAGTTGAATTCTTGAATTTGTCTTAATTCTGATTGTGATTGCCTCATCTTATGCACATGTCATGTCATGAATCGGTATATTTATTTAGAGAAAGCTTATGTGTACATAGGATTGCATTTGTTCAGTTGATTTTGTGCATCATATTCTAGAATCTGTTTGATCTAATCTCGAGGTGAAATATTAGATCACACTTAATTAGGGAGATGATTTAGGCCATCTTTGGATCGTTTGAGCCTTTATAGCCATCCTTGTACATATTTCACCCCTAGTCACCCATCTGGGCCAAATAAGCTTTTCTCTGTAAATATTTCAGCAAACTTTTCCTAAGCTTAAATACTTTTTTTCCTATCCCTTACCCCAAAAGCATGAAAAGTCATTAGGATATATTGCGAGCTATATGTGTATTAAGTGATAGTGAAGGAATATGTATAAAAAAAAATGAAAAAGAAAGAAAAAGAAAAGGAAAAGAAGAAAGAAGAAAAATACAAAAATAGAATAAAAAGTTTAGTGAAATAAATAAGTTTGGAGGAAATGATTTGAGCTCTTACATTAAGATCCTAGAAGTAATGCATGTTAAGGGGTAATTAAACCTAAATCGACTTTATCATACCTTAGCCCCAGCCTTACATTACAAGCTTAATGAAGTCCTATTGACATTTGGTTAAGTGTGACTACATTAGTGGAGAGAGAAGTGCAAAGCAAACTTATGGGAATGATCACATGTCATTGACTTTGCATTCACTGTGTTTGCATAATCTGATCCGGATAATGTAGTGTGAAGTGATTTTGACATTTTTCACACACTCAGGAGGAGTCCAATTTGGGTTAGGACTTATGATTGAATGATTCTGAATGTTGGACTTGTAATTATGAGTCTTTAAGATCATAGTCTGTACTTTTTCTTTGAGGATAATATTGGGGAAATTATTGTGTTCTGTACTTGTCATTCCTACAATTATTTTGTTTTTCTTAAGGACAAGCAAAAGCTCAAGTTTGGGGGTGTGATAATTCTATATTTTTTAGAATTATTTGTGTTTAATTTCTTAATTAATTATTTAAATCTCCAATTTATTTTGTTAATTATCCCCTTTATTTAATTAAAATTCTCATGTTTGCAGATAAATTAAAGGCAAATACTTTCGGTACTGATACCACTCCAACACCCACATTAAATCCTTCTCCCCCACCATAGGACCCTCCAACAGCCCCAATACCTCAGCCTGTAGTCCCACAGCCTAGGGATGAAAGTGACACCCGAAGGCTACGAGACTTTTTGAGAATGAGTACCCTTGAGTTTACAGGGGTTAAAGACTCGATAAAGGCTGAGGAATGACTATTGGACCTAGAGTCAGTGTTTCAAAATTTGGGGTGTTCGGAGGCAAAGAGGGTAACAATGGCCAGCTGTATATTGAGAGGTAAAGAAAAGTATTGGTGGAGGACAACTCAAATGGTTATGGCTGACAACCCATCAGATGTCATATGGGATGCATTCCTCGATGCATTCCAAGCCCAATACATCCCGCATACAGTACAGAAGAGAATACAAATGAAATTTTTGAATCTGGTTCAGGGCAGTTTGACAATAGATGAGTACACAAATAGATTCACTACCCTGATGAGGTATGACCCAGACACAATATGAAACCCTGCACGAAGGATTGAAAGGTTTATGGCAGGATTGAGATCAGGGATTCGAGATAGATTATTGGGATTAAGAGTCATAGACTTCAAAGATGCCTTGGGGCGAGCGCAAGAAATTGAAAAGGGCTTGAAGGTGACACAAGATGAACATGAGCACAGAGATAAGAGAAAGAGAGTTCAAACATCCCGATTTGAAGTTAGAAGAGTTCAGCCGAAGAGCCAGAGAGTGGAGGAAGTTCAGTCAAGGGCTGGAAAGCCCAAGATCCTTGTAGTTAGTGTTGATGCTACCCGTGGTCCTGGCACTGAGGTACATAAGTGCAAGAATTGTGGTAAACCACATCTTGAATATTATCTTTGGCTTACATGTGCTTTTTTTGGATGTGGCGAAGTTAGGCATCAGATTAAGGATTGCCCATAGATGAGAACTCATGCACCTCAAGAACTACCAAGGTAAACAGGGAGACAGATACAGATCCCTCTAAAACCAGCTCCACAGAGAAGATCTACAGCTGTCGAAAAGGGTAAGAGACCCCTCTCACAGGGATATGTGTGATCTATAGATCGGGAGACAGTTGACACCTCTTCGGATACTATTAAAGGTATACTTATGATTTGTAATTGCTATGCACATGTATTGTTTGATTCAAGAGCAACACACTCTTTTATCTCCTCACAATTTACACAAAAACTACACCTAGAACCTAAACGTTTGGATCATATGTTACATATCAACACACCCATATACGAATCACAGTTGACTAATATGGTGTGTAAAGATTGTGAGATTAAGGCAGGAGGTAGCAAGTTAAATATGTCGGGTTTTGATGTAATCTTAGGCATGGATTGGTTAGTTACCAACCGTGTAAGTCTAGACTGCTACAATAAGACCGTAACCTTCTCCCTACCCAAAAAGTTTAATGTATGTTTTATTAATGAGCAATAAAGTGCATGATATTAAGTTTTATGTGATTATAAGTGTTAAAAATGTTTGAAAATTTTTAATTGTATAATTCTTATGAAGGTTATGTTGCTTTGATTTCTGATAATAGTCGAGAACTACCAAGTATCCAAGATATTCCAATTATGTGTGAGTTTTCTTATGTATTTTCGGATGAATTGCTAGGGTTACCACTAGAGAGAGAAGTGGAATTCGTAATTGATCTGGTACCTGACACTCCGCCCATCTCCAAGCCACCTTATCTAATGGCGTTGGTTGAACTAGAAGAATTGAAGAAGCAGTTGCAAGAACTACTCGATAAGGGATTTGTTAGACCGAGTGTATCTCCATAGGGTGCTCCGGTATTATTTGTCAAGAAGAAAGATTGTAGCCTCCGCCTATGTATTGATTATAGGCTACAGAATAAGGCAACGATAAAGAATAAGTACCCTATGCCAAGGATAGATGATTTGTTTGATCAGCTAAGAGGGGCTTCAGTTTTCTCTAAGATAGACTTAAGATCGGGATACCATCAGTTGAGGATTAAGGAAGCTGACATACCGAAGACAGTTTTTTGAACCCGATACGGGCACTATGAGTTCTTGGTAATGTCCTTTGGACTAACTAATGCCCCTGCTGCATTTATGAACCTGATGAATGATGTTTTCAGGAAATTTTTGTACAAGTTTGTGATTGTGTTCATTGATGATATTCTGATTTATTCTAAGTCTCATGAGGAACACGAGCAGCATTTGAGGATAGTACTTCAGACTCTCTGTGAGAACAATCTGTATGAAAAATTCAGTAAGTGTGCTTTCTGGTTGGAATAGATTTCCTTCCTTGGACATATTATACCTAAAGACGGGGTATATGTGGATCAGTCTAAAGTTGATGCAGTGCTGAAATGGAAAAGATCGGGGACAGTGATGAAGATTTGAAGTTTCATAGTTTGGCAAGGTACTATCGGAGGTTTATCAAAGGATTTTCCTGGATTGCAGGTCCACTGACTAAATTGACTCGTAAGGATGTCCCATTTGAATGGTTTGAGCAGTGTGAGCAGAGCTTCCAAGAGCTTAAGCGTCGGTTGACCATAGCACCAGTTTTGATCATTCCAAGCGGTTTAGGAGGATTCGTAGTGTATAGTGATGCCTGCTACCAAGGTTAGGGCTGCGTGTTGATGTAGAATGGTTGAGTGGTCACTTATAGTTCCTGCCAGCTAAAGGACCATAAGCGTAATTATCGCACTCATGACTTGGAGTTTACTGCAGTGATTTTTACACTAAAGATATGGCGGCACTACTTATATGGCGAAAGATTTCAGATTTACACTGACCATAAAAGTCTTAAGTATATCTTTGATCAGAAGGAGCTTAATATGAGACAGAGAAGATGGATAGAGCTCCTGATTATGACTATGAGATTTTGTACCATCCGAGTAAGGCGAATGTGGTAGTTGATGCCCTCAGTAGAAAGGGTATGGTGTCCTACATGATGATTAAAGAATGAGATTTTTTGAGATAGTTCATCGAGCTCAGAATTAGTGTTGATGAGATTGTGAATGGATTTATGACTAGCCTACAGATTAAGCCGATCAGATCAGGGCCGGACAGAGGAATAACCAAAGGTTGTTGGATATGGTTAGCCAAGTTGAGGAAAGATCATAGTCAGACTTCTCGATCAGTGATGTTGGATTATTGAGGTTCTGATGACGTATTTGTGTACCTGATAATGACACCCTGCGACAGAATATTTTGAAATAGTCTCATTGTACTCGATTCACTATGCACCCAGGTAGTACTAAGATGCACCACGATCTCCGTAAGGTGCATTGGTGGATAGGAATGAAGAGAGATGTGGCAGACTTTGTGGCTAGATGTTTAGTCTGCCAACAGATTAAGGCTGAGCACCAGAAGCTAGCAGGTTGCTTAAGTCATTGCTAGTTCCTACTTGGAAATGGGAGCACATTACTATGGTCTTTATTATAGGATTTCCAAGAACCCAAAAGAGTCATGATGCAATCTGGGTGATTGTAGACTGACGAACTAAGAGCATCCACTTCCTTGCCATCAAGAACATTGTTTCATTAGATAACCTAGCAGATTTGTATGTTAGAGAAGTGGCACATTTGCATGAGGCACCCGTGAGCATCACTTCTGATAGGGATTCCCGGTTCACTTCGAGGTTTTGGACTTGTTTTTAGGAAGCCATGGGATCTCGATTGAATTTGAGCACTGCCTACCATCCTCAGACTGATGGCCAGTCCGAGTAGACTATTTAGACATTAGAAGACATGTTGAGGGCATTTGCATTGGACTTTAAAGGCTCATGGGATGATCATTTGCCTCTTGCAAAATTTGCTTATAATAATAGTTATCAGGCTAGCAGTGGAATGGCTCCGTATGAGGTTCTGTATGACAGGAGATGTAGGTCCCCGATTGCTTGGGAAGAAGTGGGTGATAGGAAGATACTTGCTCCTGAATTGGTTGAATAGGCAGCGAGAGGTGTTCAGTTAATCTGTGATTGATTAAGGATGGCACAAAGTAGACAAAAGAGTTATGTAGATGTGCCGAGACGTCCTCTAGAATTTCAAGTTATAGACTCTGTATTTGTAAAGGTATCTCCGATGAAAGGTGTCACATGCTTCGAAAAGAAAGGAAAGTTAAGCCCTCGATTTATTGGTCCATTCAAAATATTGGGAAAAGTGGGAGACGCTGCCTATCGACTTACACTACCCCCACATCTGTCAAGAATAGATAATGTCTTCCACGTTTCCATGTTGATGAGTTATTATCCGGACCCTTCTCATGTCATTAAGTATGAACCATTGGAGATTCGGAAGGCATGAGTTATGTTGAACAACCGATCCGAATCCTTGAAAGAAAATATAACGTACTTCGATCTAAGACGATTCCATTGGTAAAGGTTCTCTGGCAACACCACTCGACAGAAGAAGCTACGTGGGAGTTGGAGAGCCACATGAGAGAGAAGTACCCGCATTTGTTTGATGGACCAGTCTAAATTTGGAAGACCAAATTCCTAAAAGGTAGGGAGAAATGTGAAACCCAAAATTTCCATATTAATAAGTGATTGAAAGTTAATAAATAACTAAGTACTCGGAATAATGTTATGCAGGCCCGAAAGAATCGAAGTACTCTGGATCATGGAATGGGGCTCGGTGGCATGAAAATCTAGGTAAGGCTCTAAGCCTGAGAATTCATCTAGAAGAGTGAAAACTAAGTCATTGAAAGTGAAAAAGTTAGTAAAACTTGAATTTATGATAAACCGAGGAAAATGGGCCTAGTAAGAGAAATAAATCCAGATTAAATTCTAGAAATTCACAAAAAATTAGTCTGAGACCATAGGAAATTAGTAAATGGTAAAAGTGATAAAATTAAAATCAAGTGGAAATATGGAGGTTTCGGGGATCGAATTAATTTTTAAACTAAGTTGAAAAGCTTAGACTATTTTACTCGGTATTAACCAAATCGAGTAAAATGAGTTTAATCGGGGAAACTTTCTTAAACAAGTGACCCCAAAATTTTTATGAGAGATACTAGGGACCTAGTATAACACTTGAGAAGTGGAATTTTGAAAGAAATTGGACTAGAAATAATTTTTGGAGATTTTACAAAACAGAACTGCAAGCTGTCCTGTTCCAGCCACTTGACCACTCGATAGAAACTCATGCATAAGTTGACCATCCAAACACATATTGACCCCCCATTTTTTCTAAAAAATAGACTCTTAGGGATTTTTGAAGCAGCCAATAAAACCCATAAAACCTTCCCCACGCGCCCTCACCTCCCTCTGCAAGTCGCTGCACATGTTACTGTACACTTCCCCTTTCTTGAATCTTTCAACCCCCTTCCATCCATCTTTAGACTCCAGCCAAGAAGGATGAAATATTAAACTTCAAGTCCTCTATAACATCACAAAAATACAACTCAAAATAATTCCATTTACTAGGTGAAATCGGAGAAATAAAATCAAGAGACAGAATTGTCTTATTCATGGGTAAGAGAAAGTTGAAATTTTTTATTATTCCAGTTTATTTTTCTTGTGATTTTGAGTGAATCTAAGTTATAAACTTGAAGATTTATAGTTGTAGAGCAATTTGGAGAATCAAAGAAGTGGTCAACATTGGTCAAAGGTGAGAGAAACTTGATGAATGATGAAGATGATGAGATATGTTTATGTTTAATGGTTTTTAAGGATTTTTAGTTAAACGAAATTGGATGAATAAATTTCCAAGAACGAATGTAGGTTCAGCCAACCAAATATCCTTATGATTGGTGAAATGTGGTTTGTTTTAAGGTTGATAATTGTTAGAATAACATCGAAAAATTCTGGTTTAAAGCTTAGTTTAACGAAAAATCAAAAAGTGTGAGATTTGACAAAATGGGTTGATGGTAAGTATGAATTGTGAATGTGAATAGGTATTTAGACCAGTATGATGTTGAATATGAAGTTAGAATAATAAAATTGGTAAGGATAGCTTAAACCGATACTTAGATCGGTAAAACTGAGAAAATGAACAAAGTTGACAAAAAAGTCAAGATTGGTCAACTTTAAGGTCGCAAATGCATATTTGAATATGTTAAAGTAAGATTGACCTATAATTGATGATTTGATGTTATTTTGGGCAGCTCGGGTATCTGACACACTAATCGAGATGATTCTAAAACCCGATAATATTGCGCTGCACCAAGGTGAAAGAGGTAATGGATGTGTTCTGAGTAGTGTTAGCTTTCAAACACCCTACTTGAATTATGAAATTAGTTAGTATGCCCAAAAATGTTAAAAGCAAGACTTTTCGAATATGAAAAGCTACTTTTTCTGTATAAACTGAAGAAAAACCCTTTCTCCGAACACTCAGAGCATGTTTTTAGTATGTTTTCTGATGATTTTAAATATGTTTATGTTTTGAAAGATTGATAACTGATATGTATTTAAATATCTGGAAAAGATATTTATATGTGCTTTGATATTTGGAAAAACGATTTATGTCATGTGAAAGTGATTTTTGAATATGATTGTGGGAGCCACCTCTTGAATCCTATGGGAACAAAGTGTCACACAGAAGTCACATTTTATGATTGAGTTTTAAGTCATAAGAATTTTGATTTAAACTCGATTTTCTGAGCTTATAGGTTAGTAAACCTGAAAAAGAATTCTGAAAGTTTTGTTTTCAGACTTGGCAATATGTAAATCTGAAAAATTTGTCATGCATAACCCGTGTGGAGTTTGGACAATCGGGGTGCATGCCTTTGGGCACTTGGGTACGATTAGTTCCTTGTGATGCATACCAAACCACGTTGGGTATTTCTGTCACTCAGAGCATTTTGAATTGCCACTCTCTGTTTTGGATATATTTGTTTAGTGGCGTAGGGCATTATACGACCCTGATCTAGTTTACAATCCCTCTTTACCATGGCCATAGGTACCCTATATGTTAAATGATCATGACTTATGGTTAATACTTGTACATGCCTAGTCTCTATGACTTGTTTGTCTAATTTGAAAGAGAAATGATAAGCTCTGTATCTGTTTCGATTTGAATCAGTTTTGGAAACTAAGTTTTGTTATATGTTTGTTTTGACTTCAAAGAAAAGTATCTGTTTGTTTGACCTTAAAGAAAGTTTTTCTGTCTATTAGACTTTAAAAGAATGATTAGCTTCAGACTATATTTTAATCTTATTTAGTTTTCTGAAAGTAAGAATGCTTTTCGAGAATGTATACGAATATATTAATTATTTTACTAAGTATGGCACAAAGCCTACTATTTTTCGATATATACTTCTCACTGCTTTGATGCATTACTTACTGAATTTGAAGAGCTCATCCCCTTTTCTTTCCCCCTTTCAGAGCACTTGCAGTGATCGCATCTACACTTGAGCATAGCGGTTGTGGACGAGTGAACTCGACTCTCTTTGTATAAGCAAGGTATATTATACTTAATTTCTAGACATTATGTAAAGCATATATAATTATTGTAAAGGATAATTTTGGGATGTAAGTTAGGTATCAATGTTGATGAACAGAGTTGTAACTATGCAGTTTTAATGATATGTATGTAACTTGATATTGTTGAGTATTGCTATGATGATGAGATGTGTTGATGATTAAGAAAAGAGATTAAAAGCAACAGGATTGCGAATATAAACTGCATTTACACTTTGTAGGTGGGTAAAGTTCAAAATACGCCATTATGCTGGAGAAATTTTTGTAAAATAAATTGGTTAAGTATTCGACACTGATAGAAATGCAACATAAGTTAAAGCTTAGAAAAGTTTAAATTAGCCCATTTTTCCATGCTTTCGGTGTCACACCCTACTTCCGGGTGCCCTTAATCCATACATATACTACTACGGTTTAGCTGTGAGTCAATGTAATTACTAAATTTCATACATTTCTAGCGAAAAATTTTAAAACTTTAATTCATACTCTCAGGTGTGTGTGTGGATATACAAAATCAATTGTATAACATAATGTCTTTACATAACATCCCCATACAACTATTTACATTTTTATTTAGGACTGTGTGATACATTATAATAGATACAAAATGCTCATGTGTATACAAATCTTATACCTTTGCAACTGGTAAGAGCTGTCCAACCCAAAAGGAATCTAGAGACCACTGCACTGTCCTACTTCTCAGTATATGGAAGGGAAAAAATAGTAGGATGAGCAAACCACAGCTCAGTAAGGAAATGGACACTAACAGGTAGATACTGTACTATCTACATAGCCCATGCATGCATAAACAAATCATGTACGATATTCCCATTTGAAAACATGTCATAAACAGTGCTATCATAGCACGAACATTAAAATCAAGAGATTTATCAAATCTTAAAATTCTCTTTGCTTTTCTCAAATCATTTCTCTTTCTTTTTTGAGTTTCTCAATTTCTCTTTTCTCTGAGACAGGCATGGAATTCTCGGCAATCTAATATCCACGACATATGGCCATAGTCAGTGATCCCAGGCCTCACTGATCAGGTGTGCACAGGGCATCACTTCGCCTGAAGGGGGATGGGTCAGTCCAACCCTCCGGCTCATCTCAATTAACATTATCTCCTCATATCACATATACTCACGGTACAAGGTACGCCATGTGTCATCTATGCGATACTCGTACTCATGTGCACCCAGCACGGTACGTAGTATACCAACGGATAACTACACAGTTCAACGTACAATTGTGGACCCAGTCCATCTACCAACTCCAATGGCCTCATCATCCTGAACCATGTCTTATACACCGGCGAGCGAATCGACGTGACACACAGTCATCGCAAGGCTCCAGCGTGGTATCTCTCAGTGCGAGCAACAGCTTCTAGCACCATACCATCTCAACTCAATAAAACTAGTGCGAGCAATGCTCTAACACTTTTCTCAAATCTATCGTGCGAGACGAACTCCAGCATGGCATATCAAAACATAGAAACATGTGCAAGCTAGAACTCTAGCACATTATCATTATAAAACCATGGGCGAGTCAAGCTCTAGCACGGTTTATCAAACATGTAGACATATGCGAGTGAAACTCCAGCATAGTCAAAATCATTAAAAAAGGTGCGAGCTAGGGCTCCAACACCAATTCACATCTCAAATCCAATAGGTGGCTATTTTCTCTTTTAAAAACTCAAAGCATGTTTATTTATGTAGCATGTTGTTCCATGCAAAACATGTAAAACTAGCCAACCTATCCATCATCATTTCTCAATCTCAAAATCAATACATGGTTGAGAAAACAACGAAAACATGCATATCATGCTATTTCCTTACCACATCTTATTTTCACCGTACATATATATCATAGTACATTTCATGATTTCATATCATTTTATTGTTCTATAGCTAAATGTAGTAATTCTAGCGTCATAACTACTGAAATCACTGTAAAAATACGTACGAATATCTCTATCGCTAACATATAGTCCCTTACCTCGAATCGCGCTCGTATTTCCTTCGTCTCGTTTACTTCGTTCGTGATCTGGGTCAATCGTATTCCACGTATTTCAATCTACACATGTAAATCATTAAGTTATTTTTCTTTCCCTCTACTAAACATGCACATTGTCATTTATTTATCTATTCATACTTCCTAATCCTTAAAATCACATTTCACCTTTCCCATTTGTATTCCTCTTCATAAATCCCTCTTAATATTACTCACCCTTCACTACAATCATCATTCATATCCATATTTCACATATTATCCAACTCACAAATTTCTAAAAACCAATATTTAAAGCTTGAAGGTTTAAGAGCTTACCTCTTAACTTAGCCAAACTTGTGGTAGCCAAACCTCCCTCTCTTGGTCACACCAATATATGATTTTTGGGTATGTTGTTCTACTTAATTCAAGGAACAACTTTCCCTTCTTGAGCTCCTTCAGATTTTGGCTGGAATGTAGTTATTTTTAGAGTGAGAAAGCTTGGGTCTTTTAGAGGAAATGGCAAGTGCAGGTTTGGTGGGAGGGAAATCTGATTTTCAGTCTAAATCCTGTGCCTTTTTTATAGACGTAGAGACATGAGATCGATCTGATCCTTATAGAGATCGATCTCTGCATGGTTTGGTAATCCCTTTTACCAAACGCAACTACTACCAGATCGATCTTCTTCCATGATAAGATCGATCTGTTTGCAAGCAAATCCCTCTTTGGAGATCGATCTGCCTCTTGTAAGAGATCGATCTGCTTTTTATAGAGCCTTAATGAGATCAATCTGTCGAGGGTTGAGATCGATCTATCTCAGGTAGAGAGTTAAGGAGATTGATCTGTCTTCCCATGAGATCGATCTGGCCAGTTCCATTCGACAAATTTTGGGCATTTCATGAGAGGTGATCGATCTCTTATTCATATGAGATCGATCTTTCATCCCCTGCATCTTCATTTTTCTACAGATTTCTCAATGTACATTCATCCACATTTGCCGCATACCACAATTTACATTCCGTGCACAATTAACACACAATGGCATCCATTCCACATAGTTCATGGTTAATGAAACTTGTGCACACTACTTGAAATCATGGATGTTTCATTAAATTTCCAAAATCCTTACATCCTCTTATCATTTATACTCATGTATCAATACGTATACATACATCATAGCTCCTCAAGCTATTTTTGTAACAACGTACATATACATCATAGCTTCATAAAAATAAAAACGTGAAAGATTACGGGCATTACATTTCTCCCCTCCTTAAAAAATTTGGTCTTCCAAATTGAATCAAGTCTATTCCTCAAAAATTTAGGGATATTTCTCTTTCATCAAGTCCTCTAACTCCCAAGTGGCTTCCTCTGATGTATGATGTTGCCACAAGACCTTAACTAATGCAATCGACTTGTTTCGCAACACCTTTTTCTTTTCTATCCAATATCGAGATCGATTTCTCCACATATGACATATCCTCCTTGAGCTCCAATGGCTCATAGCTAATTACATGTGTTGGATCCGGGTAGTACTTTTGAAGTATAGAAACATGGATGACATTATGGACCTCTACTAGCTCAGGTGGTAAGGCTAGCCTATATGCTCTGTCTCCCACTCTATCCAGAATCTCAAAAGGACCAATGTAATGAGGACTTAGTTTTCCTTTCTTCCCAAGCCTCGTTATTCCCTTGGAAGGAGATACTCTCAAGAATACGGACTCACCCACTTCAAACTCAAGTGGTCTCCGTCTCCTATCAGCATAACTCTTTTATAGACTTTGAGCTGTTCGCAGCCTCTCACATATTATCTGAACATCCTCGGAGGCTTGTCTAACCAAATCGGGAGCGAGCAACTGTCTGCCACCAACTTCTTCCCAACCAATAGGTGATCGGCATCTACGACCATATAGTGCCTCATAAGGGGCCATATCAATACTTGAGTGATAACTATTATTATAGGCGAACTCAATCAATGGCAAGTGATAGTCCCATGAGCCTTAAAATCCAGCACACACGCTCTCAACATATCCTCTAGGGTCTGTATAGTCCTCTTTGACTGACCATCTATCTGAGGATGGAAAGCAGTGTTAAAGCTCAATTGGGTCCCCATCGCGTCCTGAAAATATCCTCAAAAGTGGGAAGTGAAGCGGGCATCCCTATCAGAAACAACACTCACTGGGACTCCATACAATCTCACTATTTCTCGTACATACAAGTTCGCCAATGCACTCAGAGTATCTGTAGATCTCATGGCTAAAAAGTGTACTGATTTCGTTAACTGATCTACTATAACCCATATAGCATCATGGTTCTTACGAGTTTTCGGTAACCCTATCACAAAGTCCATGGTGACAAGCTCTCACTTCCATGTCGGTATTGGTAGAGGTTGCTATAACCCTCCAAGTTTCTGATGCTCAACCTTTACCTGCTGACAAATAAGACATCTAGCGACATACTCAGCTATATCTCTCTTCATTCTAGACCACCAATATACTTTTCGAAGATTTTGATACATTTTACTACTCGACGGGTGTACTGTATATCTCGATGAGTGAGCCTCTGATAATATCAACTTCCTCAACTCTGAATCCTTAGGAACACATATTCTATTTTTGAACCTTAGTACTCCATATGAACTCAATACAAAATATGTGCCCTCACCCTTCTAAATTTGGCTAATTACATCAATATACCATTGATCATTCTGCTGAGCTTGTCGGACTCTCTCAATCAACTCCAGTTCTAATCTCAAGCTAGCAACAATCCCATAACTGCCAATCTCAGGTAGGGTCATATCCAAACTAAGGTTTGTGAATTATTTCAACAACTCGTGCTCCCTAACCATCATATGTGATACCAACCCGAGACTCTTTCTGCTTAATGCATCTGCAACCACATTTGCCTTCCTCGGGTGGTACAAAATCTCACAATCATAGTCATTGAGGAGTTCTAACCACCTTCTCTGTCTCATATTTAACTCCTTCTGTGAGAATAGATACTTCAGACTCTTATGATCCGTAAAGATCTAAAATCTCTCACCATACAAGTAGTGGTACCATATTTTCAATGCAAATACTATGGCCGCCAACTCTAAATCGTGACTGGGGTAGTTCTTCTCATGATCTTTCAACTGTCTAGATCCATAAGCGACTACCCTTCAATTCTGCATCCAAACATAGCCTAGTCCTTGATGTGAAGCATCTGTATACACAGAGTAGTTCCCTGAGTTATTAGGGATGATAAGAACTGGTGCGGTAGTTAATATGCGCTTAAGTTCCTAAAAACTCCTCTCACAAGCTTCATCCTATATAAACTCCATATTCTTTCTCGTAAGACATGTCAACAGAGTAGCCAGTCTAGAGAAACCCTCTACAAATCTCCTGTAGTAACCAGCCAAACCCAAAAAGCTTCTGATCTCTGTGACTGTCCTGGGCTGTTCGCACTTAACAATAGCCTCAATCTTGGATGGATCTACTGACACCACGTCCTTCAATACAACATGACCCAAAAAAGAAATATGCTCTAGCCAAAAGTCACATTTACCAAGTTTGGCATACAACTTTCTCTCTTGGAGGGTTTGCAAAACAATCCTTAAGTGCTGCTCATGATATTCCTTGGACCTTGAATACACCAATATGTCATCAATGAAAATGATCACGAACTGGTCTAGGTATGGCTTGAATATCTCATTCATTAGAGCCATAAAAGTTGTTGGCGCATTCGTCAACAAGAAAGGCATCACCAGGAATTCATAATGACCATAGCGGGTGCGAAAAGCTATCTTGGGTACATCCTCCTTTCGAATCTTCAATTGATGATACCCAGACCTCAAATCTATCTTGAAAAAGATCCGTGCTCCCCAAAGCTGATCCAATAGATCATCGATGTGCGGCAAGGGGTATTTATTCTTGATGGTAGCCTTATTCAACATCCAATAGTCAATACACAACCTGAGGCTCCCATCTCTCTTCTTCACAAACAATACTGGAGCTCCCCATGGTGAAACGTTCGGTCTTATAAACCCCTTATCTAGCATATCTTTCAACTGCTTCCTTAATTCCTCTAGCTCAACTAGAGCCATCCTATATGGTGAATTGGATATTGACTCCGTTTCAGGTGTCAAATCTATACCAAACTCAATTTCTCTATCTAGTGGCAATCCCGGTAGGTCGTCTGGAAAGACATCAGGGAATTCTCTAACCACAGGAATGTCATCCATATTCGGATGTGTTTTGTTCAAATCCACCATATAAGCAATAAAACCTTCAAAACAACATCCATGTCATGAACATACTAATGCACTTTACTTGTCACAAAAGTCAAGATTTCATTACTTCTCTTAAAATCTTAAAACACATTCTTCGGGTAGAAAAAATGTAATAGACTTAGAATGATAGTCTAAGACAGCATGATTGGTAGCTAACCAGTCCATTCCCAAGATTATATTAAGATCATACATATTTAACAAGATCAAGTTGGCTGTCACACACTTATCTCCTACCCTCACTTTACAATCTTTATACACTTATTCAGCTAATTGACTAACTCCCATTGGAGTACTTATCAATAAAGTCTTATTTAAGTATGTGGGTTCTACAATACCAGTTAACCTTGATGCACATGCAGGTGATATGAAAGAATGCGTAGCACCAGAATCAAACAAAGTTATAGCTTCTAAGTTAAAAATCAAGATTGTACCTTTTATCACCTCAAAAGAGGTATCTGCTGATGCTTGGTCTATCGCATATACCCTGCCTTGACCCACAACTTGCTTCCAATTTTCTTCAGTTGTGGCTCTCTTCCTTGCAGGAGGTGTAACTGTAGGAACTTTCTCCGACTCCTTACCCCTCTGTGGAACTACCTCAACTGCTTCAGGGCAATCTCTTGCATAATGCCTAAACTTACCACATCTGAAGCATCGTGTACCCTGAAAGTGACAGGGCCTACCACCATGATATCGGCCACATACTCTACACTGGTTAGTAGTCAGTCGAGGTCCACCAATCACTATACCTCTAGCTGGTGCCTGAGTCGGATACATAAAAGGTCTAGCAACCTTCTTCTGTGACTAGTCTACTTCTCTCCGATGCTTACTTATAGATTTTTGACCAAATTGGGCACTCTTACCATCTCCCAATTTCCTCGAACCCTTGTCCATACCCCAACTGAACTCTGAAATTTATAGGTTATAGTGCTGCTCACACAATTGGGCCCGTCGTACAGCCTCTCTGTACGTAGCAACATTAAATGGGGCTAACTTAGCTCTCATCGAAGACCTCAGTCCGTCAACAAACCTACGGACCTTAATAGCTTCACTTCTGATAGAGTCCAGATCGTATCAGCCCAATAAGGTGAATCGTGACTCGTACTCATCAACTGTTCGATTCTCTTGAGTCAGATTTAGGAATTCCATCTGTAACCTACGTCGAGCGGTATATGGCATGTATTACTCTCTGAAAGCACCCAGAAACCTGTCCTATGTGATAGCTATACCCTGAGCCCTCAACATAGGCCCGGTGGACTTCCACCAGTGCTCTGCTTTGCCTCTCAGTACAAAGATCATAAACGCTACTTTCTCCGTAGTCGAACATCTATAGAAGTCAAACAACTTCTCCATCTGGCTGATCCAGTCCTCAGCCATTACCAGATCCTTTACCCCGCTAAAAGAAGGAGGCTTGAAATCCATGAAATGCCTCAATCTCTCCATATCGCAGTCATATCTATACCCCAAATCATCCTCATCATACTGTTGTGGAGCTACTGGAGGAGGTATTGGTCGAATATGGGGATCTCGTGGCTTAAACGGTTCAGGTCATGCAGGTGCAACATCCTCATGTTCAGGTGTAGCTGCTGCGGGATTCAGTGCAACCTGTCCCATTGTACCAGGTGTACCCTCAAACCTAGCCATAATCTGACCCATCATGGTCATAATCGTGTGCATGTCTTCCTCTAATCGGGCTACTCGAGGATTGGAAGCCCTATCTGTTCCTGGGGCTCATGACTAGAGGAAGATCTACTGTGCCTCTCAGTCATGTCATTCGTCCCTTGAGCTCTCGAGCTCTCTCCCCTCTTGCGGTGTCTCTCAGGCATGTCTCACAAGCCTGATAACTTCCTACATTTATAACAAACGTTTAATTCACTACCAGCTCCATATACACATTTGTATCTAAATATCGCACAGTAACTTGGGGATGTATGTTTCTTAGTCCTAAACATCGACTCACATCAGACCAACCAAACTCTGATACCAAATCTGTCACACCCCACTTTCGGGTGCCTTTAATCCATACATATAGTACTACGGTTGGGCTGTGAGTCAGTGTAATTACTAAATTCCATACATTTATAGTGAAAAATTTTAAAACTTTAATTCACACTCCCAGGTGTGTGTGTGTGTAGATATACAAAATCAATTGTATAATATAATGTCTTTACATAACATCCCCATAGAACTGTTTACATTTTCGATTTAGGACTGTGTGATACATTATAATAGATACAAAATGCTCGTGTGTATACAAATCTTATACCTTTGCAACTGGTAAGAGCTGTCCAACCCAAAAAGAATCTAGAGACCACCGCACTGTCCTATTTCTCAGTATTTGGATGGGGAAAAATAGTAGGATGAGCAAACCACAGCTCAGTAAGGAAATGGATGCTAACAGGTAGATACTGTACTATCTACATAGCCCATGCATGCATAAACAAATCATGTTTCAATATAAATGGAAATAATACTAGAAAATGCATTAAAACATTTCTTCTCACATAAGCATTTTCATGAAAACAAGTATGCGATATTCCCATTTGAAAACATGTCATAAACAGTGTTATCATAGCATGAACATTCAAATCAAGAGATTTATCAAATCTCAAAATTCTCTTTGCTTTTCTTAAATCATTTCTCTTTCTTTTCTGAGTTTCTCAATTTCTCTTTTCTCTGAGACAGGCATGTAATTCTTGACAATCTAATATCCACGACATATGGCCATAGTCATTGATCCCGGGCCTCACTGATCAGGTGTGCACAGGGCATCACTTCGCCTGAAGGGGGATGGGTCAGTCATACCCTCGGGCTCATCTCAATCAACATCATCTCTTCATATCACATATACTCATGGTACAAGGTACACCATGTGTCATCTACGCGATACTCGTACTCACGTGCATCCAGCATGGTACATAGTATACTAACGGACAACTACACAGTTCAACGTACAACCATGGACCCAGTCCATCTACCAACTCCAATGGACTCATCATCCTGAACCATGTCTCATATACCAGGCGAGCGAATTGACGTGACACACAGTCATCGCAAGGCTCCAGCGCGCTATCTCTCAGTGCGAGCAACAGCTTCTAGCACCATATCATCTCAACTCAGTAAAACTAGTTCGAGCAATGCTCTAACACTTTTCTCAAATCCATCATGCGAGACGAACTTCAGCACGGCATATCAAAACATAGAAACATATGAGAGCTAAAACTCCAGCACATTATCATTATAAAACCACGTGTGAGTCACGTTCCAGCACGGTTTATCAAACATGTAGACATATGCGAGTGAAACTTTAGCATAGTCAAAATCATTAAAACGGGTGTAAGCTAGGGCTCCAACACCAATTCACATCTCAAATCCGATAAGTAGCTATTTTCTCTTTTAAAAACTCAAAGCATGTTTATTTATGTAGCATGTCGTCCTATGCTAAACATGTAAAACTAGCCAACCTATCCATCATCATTTCTCAATCTCAAAATCAATACATGGTTGAGAAAATATCGAAAACATGCATATCATGTTATTTCCTTACCACATCTCATCTTCACCGTACATATATATCATAGTACATTTCATGATTTCATGTCATTTCATAGTTCCATAGCTAAACTTAGTAATTCTAGCGTCATAACTACCGAAAATCGCTGTAAAAATACATACAAATATCTCTATCGCTAACATACAGTCCCTTACCTCGAATCACGCTCGTATTTCCTTCATTTCGTTTGCTTCGTTCGTGATCCGGGTGAATCGTATTCCATGTATTTTAATCTACACATGTAAATCATTAAGTTATTTTTCTTTCCCTCTACTAAACATGCACATTGTCTTTTATTTATCTATTCATACTTCCTAATCCTTAAAATCACATTTCACCTTTCCCATTTGTATTCCTCTTCATAAATCCCTCTTAATATTACTCACCCTTCACTATAATCATCATTCCTATCCATATTTCACATATTATCCAACTCACAAATGCCTAAAAACCCATATTTAAAGCTTGAAGGTTTAAGAGCTTACCTCTTAACTTAGCCAAACTTGTGGTAGCCAAAACTCCTCTTGGTCACACCAATGTATGATTTTTGGGTATGTTGTTCTCCTTACTTCAAGGAACAACTTTCCTTTCTTGAGCTCCTTCAGATTCTGGCTGGAATGTAGTGATTTTTAGAGTGAGAAAGCTTGGGTCTTTGAGAGAAAATGGCAAGTGCAGGTTTGGTGGGAGGGAAATCTGATTTTCTATCCAAATCTCGTTCCCTTTTTATAGACGCAGAGACATGAGATCGATCTGATCCTTATAGAGATCGATCACTGCATGGTTTGGTAATCCTTTTTACCAAACGCAACTGCTACCAGATCGATCTTCTTCCATGATGAGATCGATTTGTTTGCAAGTAAATCCCTCATTGGAGATCGATCTGCCTCTTGTAGGAGATTGATCTGCTTCTTACAGAACCTTAATGAGATCGATCTGTCGAGAGTTGAGATCAATCTGTCTCAGGCAGAGAGTTAAGGAGATCGATTTGCCTTCCCATGAGATCGATCTGTCCAATTCCATTCGATAAATTATGGGCGTTTCATGAGGGTGATCGATCTCTCATTCATATGAGATCGATCTCTCATCCCCTGCACCCTCATTTTCTGCAGTTTTCTGCAGATTTCTCAATGTACATTCATCCACATTTGCTTCATGCCTCAATTTGCATTCCGTGCACAATTAACACACAATGGCATCCATTCCACATAGTTCATAGTTAATGAAACTTGTGCACACTACTTGAAATCATGAATGTTTCATTAAATTTCCAAAATCCTTACATCCTCCTATCATTTATACTCATGTAT
Organism: Firmiana major; assembly: GCA_033439115.1. Taxonomy (NCBI): domain Eukaryota; kingdom Viridiplantae; phylum Streptophyta; class Magnoliopsida; order Malvales; family Malvaceae; genus Firmiana; species Firmiana major. The sequence continues at coordinate 10,548,731 of CM065912.1, forward strand.
CAATACGTATACATACATCATAGCTCCTCAAGCTATTTTTGTAACAACGTACATATACATCGTAGCTTCATAAAAATAAATACGTGGAAGATTACGGGTATTACATCCGGGGCGTTACAAACAAGTGATATAAAAAATAAATAATCAAAATAATAAAGTAAAAAATAATTAAAAATAAACTCGAGACATTGGAAAAGGGTTACATTGCGTGATTTATATATAGAAATGGATAATCATCACTACTATATTTGTTTCGTGTTGTTTCATCTATTGTGAAAGTCTATCTAGAAATGAAAATGGTTTTTAATGGGTTTTTTGTTCAAAATGTGATTACGCTAAAAATAATTTGTAGTGTAAACAACACCTAGAAAAAGGTTATCATTTGATTAAAATGGTTTTATGCTTAATATGACGTAAAGCTGAAAATGGTTTTTGGTTAAACAAAGCAACAAAGAGAGATAGAAATAAGTAAATGATACCTTCAAAAAGAGGGAAGGATTTTAAGAGTGAGCATTCAATCCAAAATCTTTTTATAAACTAAATAAAAAACAGATGAAGACTATGGTTATAATTTAAAACTATAGTCTTTAATGATAATAATTTAATTTAAAAATATATAAAATTAATATATTTAATATAAAGACTGTAGTTTATTTTAAAATAGACTACGTTTAGGATAAAATCCATAGCCTTTGATTATTGTATGTGAATCTCAAAAGACGAAATATTATACATAAAAGACTATATTTAAAAAAATAAATTGTAGTTAAATTTACTCAAACAGCAAAATATCTATCATAAATGCTATTGCATCAGCTTTGCCTGAAACTAAAATCATTTTTGATGTAAATGAATCTTAAAAGAAGAAACAATGAGTGACAAAAGACTATGTTTAACTACAATAACAATAGTCTATTAATAAATAAAAATTATAGTTAAATTTATTCAAACAGCAAAATGTTTTTCATAAATGACTTTGCAGCAACCTTTCCTAAAACTGAAATGATTTTTTTATGTATTTGAATCTTGGAATATGAAATATTAAGCCATTAGCCACAAAGAACAACGTTTGAAATTAAAAAAAAAAAAAGTTTATTTATATATGTTTTAATGTAATTAAATCTTGAAAGATGAAAAATTGAATCTTAAGCTATGAAAGACTAGCTTTGGAGCAAAGAACCATAGTCTATTTATGCATTTTTAATATCTAAAGACTACAGTGTGTTGAAAAATAATAATTCTTTTGAAATTAAGTTTAATTATATTTTGATCTTTTAATATCTTGTACTAGGCTTTTAGTATAAATGTAATTAAAATCAAAAAGCTTAAAAATTGAAGAGTTATAAAATTTAAAAAAAAAACGTAGCTAAAATTATTAGATTGCCCACATTTGCAGTAATCATAATTAGTATTTTTACTTGCCATAACCTAGGCACTTTTCTAGTACTGTTTCCTCTTATCTTTTTAATTTAGATTAATTTAATTTTACACATAGAAATAACAAATGGTTATCTTTTTACTTCTACTATTCATATTTTTATTTTATACATCTTTCGATTTTTTATTTTACCAAAATCCAACACAACCTTCAAAACTCAAAATAATTTGATTTTTACTATTTTGACCTTTTTTTGGACGGGAGCCTGTGGTATGGATATTGGCATGGCGTCTGAGAATGAAGTGATAAAAGCTTAAAGTGGGGTTCACCTGCTGAGTTCTGCGCCCCGCTCTGACAAACGGCTAGTTGAGCCCTAAGTTCACTTGCCAATTTATCTCCAATTTCTCGCTCAATTTCCAAAATCACGATAAGTTGAAGGAGAGAGAGAGAGAGAGAGAGAGAGCGAAACAGCTCAGCTGAATTGACCTGCGTGGCATGGAGGGAGCTAAATATTCTTACACGTGGCACACATACAAAGGTTGCCCTACTGGGCCTACTGCTTAGAATAGATCAGGACCCTTGTTTAATGCGACTTTTTTGGTCAAAACTGTCATTTTGAATCTAATGATGAAATTTCTGTTTCTAAGGAATTAAGGGTGAAAAAGGCAGCAGAATGTGAGCATAATCATAAACATGTCTCCTAAACGGTTGATGAGAAACGTGGAGATAATCATGACTACCCTTTCTGACTATCTGGCTCCTCTCTTTTTCCCTCAATATTTCCCCTCTAATTTAATCCCACTCGAATTAACAAAATGCAATAACATTAGTACTGGCATTATTAATTTTAATACTATTAAAAAATTCAAAGGTTATATTTTAAACGAGGAATGAAAGTGAAGAATAAAAGCGAAAAGTTTAATACGTAAATCTATATTCTTTTGTTTTTTTTATGTAACTATATTTATGTTTGGAATTGAATTTTCAATGTTGGACAAATAGATACTGTCACAATATGTAGCAAACAATTGCATACGGCTAATGTTCTTTTTTTTTTTTACAAAAAGCAATATGGATTGGTTCAGTTTGGAAAAGTTAGATTTTTTTTTAAAAAAAAAATTATTACAGCTAAAATATTATAGATTTAGATATTTTAAAAATGTTAAATTCCTCCATTTAGTCTAGTTTAATTGAGAGAAAAATAAAATTTGTGTACTTGATTTAAGAAATTTAAAATTAGGAAATGACATCTTTTATTACATATCTTAGTTATACTATTAGTTGAAATAAAGTGAATAACAAATAATAAATAATTATATTTAAATTATTTATTTATTTAATATTTTAAGTTATTTATGTATTAAATTATTTAATATGTAAATAATATCTTGCTAAAATGATAATAATTTGAATAATATTATTAATAATAGTAACTTAAAAAAGTACATAGCATAATTAAATTACAAAGTTAATCCTAATTAATTACTACCAATTATTCTTTTCTAGTTCCTTGGACATATTACACATATAATAATAATAATAATAATAATAATAATAAAGGTACTATATTCTAAATAATGTATTATAATAAAACATAGAAGATGATGCAAAGTCGTGAAAGCGAAAATTTAGATTAACTTTTTCTCTTCATTCTCTTAGTTGTTAACGCTTAGTGTAGAATATAATTAACCTAATTAGCTAATCGTTACTAATTCGTTATTTATTTTCTTTTAATTTGTGGTCCCTGTAAATTCATTAAGATGTCTTATCAATAGTGATCTTCAAAATCATTGACATCCATTATAACCCACATAAAGTTAGCATCAACTATAATATCTCAACATCACTAAAATCAAAAGCTATAACAATAGTGTTTACATCCTACCTAAGCATCCAATGGCCAAAAGAATACATACATGTGCTTACAAAGTCTGGGAAATAAATTATACAAAAGGGATGTTATATACATCACAAAGCACAATAGCTAGCCTTGGGAGACTCTTTATCCACCAGCCTAAACCTCGTACTCCATGTGGCTCGCTAGAAGAAATTTGGGAGGGGAGAGTTTTGATAAATGCCCCATAAGAGATACATGCAAGAGAAGAATAGCAAAAACATGATGCTTATACTTAGAAAACATGTTTTACTAAACATGTATAGTAAAACAAGTCCGAAAAACATAATTATAATACTTTCAAAAACATAAGTCATAAACATGTCCAAAAACATATATAGAAGCATAATTTGAAATCATTAGTAAAACATAGTCTGAAATCAAATCCAAAATCATAGGTGGAGACTAGGCAATATCCTTATAGTAATTATGCTTCGAAAACATAAATCCCTATCGGGGGAAAAGTGTACCAATGGCCATGATTTTACTATAGATTGGATCAAGATCATACAATATCCAAAATCATAGTTACGAAATCATAGTTACCATTTCCGGTAGCATACACAAAGCCAAGCACAAAGCAATGGTCTAGTATAAGCATGGGTACCATTTAGCACTAACCATGTGGTAAAGTTAACTGTGAGAATATTGCATATCACGTAAAAATGCTCACCCCGCATGACTGCCACACAAGCATCAACTACAGATACTAAGTCTCAAAATGTAGTTCTGAAAGCATAGATTAACACAAAATGAAATCCTAAATGAGGCTTCATAAAAGTAGCCTACACATTTCATATCAAAATGAGTTATAAAACATAGTACGTAAGCTTTCGAAACCTTTTGTAACAATAATGGACTATTATTTGTCGTAAAAGTAGGTTTACAAGGTTTAAAAACCAATTTGAAAAGTGACGATCGGCCCCATGGAGACAAGGGATCGATCCCAAATATATAGAATGTAAAATCCTCTCAAAACCATGTAGAGGAGCTTGCCCCATAATCTAGAGGATTGGTCTCTCATGCATCAATATGCATTTTTTTGGGTTTTTAACCCCAAAAACCATCCAAAATCATTAAAAAAACAATTCCAGAAGTTATAAACTTTCGTTTCATGATAAAAATACATTTGCCATGATTTAGAAATATGATCAAAGCTAACCTATAGCCTAGGAATACATTTTAAAATCTAAAATCCAAAATTTCACCTAAGACCAAATCAATATTACCTAGCATGCATTGAAATCATTTACAGTTGGTTACTACTGATTTTCACACACACCTCTTACTTTAATCACACCATGGAATCAAGCTGAGGCTATGGCACCACTCACTCTTTCCCTTTAGCTAGATGTCTTCTTAATTGGCCTAGCTGCCAAAAGAATTCAGTACATCATAAACTCAAGTTAAGATTCTGCTTAATTTGTAATAACCATAAATCATAAATGAAGCCCTAAATTTCCTCAAGGTCAGACCCTAAGTTAACTTTTCTTATTTTGATTCAAGAATTTACTTTAGCCAAATCATGGATTTTTCATCCAAGCATCACATATATTAAACTCATATCTAAACCGTAGGTTTGACCAGGCCTAAAAGACATCTTTTCCAAACTTCCTTCCTCAAGAGTATCACAAATAACCTTAGAACCCCTTTAGTAACATACTTTGATACTTTGAAGATTAGAGTTTCTCTCTCTAGCTTACCTTAGAAAAACTCCAACTTCTCTCTAGGAATTAGCCTTCGATCTTTCTCTAAGTGCTTCCAAACGGACATGGGTGATAGGTAAGAGGATGATGGGTTAAAACTCTTTAGGTTGGGCTCTTTCCTTTCTTTTTTCTTCCTCTTTTCTTTCATTTTTTTCTTTTTTTTCCCTCTTTGTTTCAGGTGATGCAGGGGAGAGAGAATGAAAGGCATCTAAATTTTTAGTGCATTTTAAGCTGAATAGGAGTAGGTAAGTCGTAAGGGATCGATCCTTTTCCAGAAGGGATCGGTCATTCTATGCAAACTTCTACTCCTTCGGACTCTCAGCAAAGAGGGGATCAATCCTGTAGGGGTAGGGAATCGATCCTCTCTTGGTAGAATACAAATCGCTATAGTTCTTGGGTAGGGGATAGATCCTCTAAGACTAAGGGATAAATCTCTCTTTGGCAGAATGTAATCCTGCCCATTATCTTTCATAGGGGATCAATTCTCTAAGGAATAAGATCGATCCCTCATACTAGAATTGTATTTTTCTATAGATTTTCACTTTGAAAATAATCCCTAAACCACACCAATTTCTCTCTAATTCATCATCCAAGGTTCCTGACTCTTCAAACACGTCAAACATCCTGATATACACTTGCTTGGATTGATTTCTCTCTATCATTCATGCATTTCACCCATTTTTCATTTATTAACCATTTTATAAACTTATTTAGCCAAAATATGCAACCTTAATACTAAATAATGAACATTTGCCCTCAACAATTGCATTTTCATTCATTAATGCACTAAACTTGTCTTATTACACTTATGAAATCCAAGTAAAGTACATAGAAATATGAGTTTTTATAGATGGTATTATAAAATTTATTCTAACAAAGGTTAATATACTAATTTTCCTAAAAAATTAACAAATCGCTTTCCCTGATTTTCTCATTTTGACGGGGCTGGAAATATCAAATTCTCAAATATAGAAAAAAATTACAATCAAATTGATTGATGAATTTAAATGAAAGAAAAAAAAAGAGTGAGATTTCGATAAAAATAATTTTATCATTCGAGTTAATTTAAATGAATGATAAGATTACTTCTGGTGATATTAAAAATAACAATAGCAGTAAGATTAAACATTGTAGTAATGAGATTGGATAGTGTAACGGTGAAATGTGTTTGGATGCAACTATAGCAATAGTAGTGAGATGAGTGTAGTAAAAAGGAAAATGTTCAATAAAGACATGGGATTAAATTTTATATATAACAAAATTTATAATATATGTTATATTTAAAAATTAATAAAATACTAAAATATTTTATATAAAACAACATTTTTAATAAATTATAAATTAATAAAGTTATTTTTCTATCAAATAATATTTTTGGTATTAAATATTTTAAAATTATTTATGTATTTTAAAAAATAAAAAAAATATTAAAATATTAAATAATTTAAAATTTTTAAATTTTAATAAAAATTAAAAAAAAAGGGACAAAAATGTAACCTTATTCCCCACAGGAGATCCAATGACTCTATTGGACCTGTCTCTCTTCTGGCTTGCTGGGGAGGCTATAGAATTGGACTGCACAACAGGCTACATTATTTTTTTTTGGATCCCCAAACGGCCCCATCGCCGATTAGACGCCCTTTGAGAGATATCAAAACCAATGCAACAAAAGTTTGCTACGAAAATATCATGATAAATTGATTTTTGGTAAGCTAGCATAAAAAATATAGTTTGTATGGCAGTATAATATTTCTCACTCGAAAACATAAATCCCTATCGGGGAAAAAGTGTACCGATGGTCATGATTTTACTATAGATTGGATCAAGATCATACAATATCCAAAATCATAGTTACAAAATCATAGTTACCATTTCCGGTAGCATACACAAAGCCAAGCACAAAGCAATGGTCTAATATAAGCATGGGTACCATTTGGCACTAACCATGTGGTAAAGTTAACCGTGAGAATATTACATATCACGTAAAAATGCTCACCTCGCATGACTCCCACACAAGCATCAACTACTGATACCAAGTCTCAAAATGTAGTTCCAAAAGCTTAGATTAACACAAAATGAAATCCTAAATCATGCTTCATAAAAGTAGCCTACATGTTTCATATCAAAATGAGTTATAAAACATAGTACGTAAGCTTTCGAAACCTTTTGTAACAATAATGGACCATTATTTGCATAAAAGTAGGTTTACAAGGTTTAAAAACCAATATGAAAAGTGAGGATCGGCCCCATGGAGACAAGGGATTGATCCCAAAAGCATTGAATGTAAAACCCTCTCAAAACCATGTAGAGGAGCTTGTCCCATTATAATACCCGTAAATTCTCATGTATTTGTTTTATGAAGATATAAGGTACATGTACTTTTGTTACAAGTGTATAAGTGATAAAAGGATGTAAGGATTTTGGGAATTTAATAAAACATCCATGACTTTAAGTTGTGTGCACAAGTTTCATTAACTATGAACTATGTGGAATGGATGTCATTGTGTGTTAATTATGCACGGATTGTAAATGAGGTATGTAGCAAATAAGGATGGATGTACATTGAGAAATCTGTAGAAAACTGCAGAAAATGAGGGTGCAGGGGATGAGAGATCGATCTCATATGAAGGAGAGATAGATCACCCCTCATGAAATGCCCAGAATTTATCAAATGGAACAAGGCATATCGATCTCATAAGAAGGCAAATCGATCTCCTTAACTCTCTGCCTAAGACAGATCGATCTCAAGCCCGAGATAGATCGATCTCCTTAAGGTTCTGTAAAGAGCATATCGATCTCCTACAAGAGGCAGATCGATCTCCAAGAAGAGATTTATCTGCAAACAGATCGATCTCATCATGGAAGAAGATCGATCTGGTAGTAGTTGCATTTGAGAAAAAAGACTATCAAACCTTGCAGAGATCTATCTCCACAAGGATCAGATTGATCTCATGTCTCTATATCTATAAAAAAAAGGGCACGAGATTTGGACTAAAAGCTCAGATTTCTCCTACCAAACCCGCACTTGTCATTTTCTCTCAAAAATCTAAGCTTTCTCACTCTAAAAATCACTACATTCCAGCTAGAATTTGAAGAAGCTCAAGAAGGGAAAGTTGTTCCTTGAAGCAAGGAGAACAACATACCCAAAAATCACACATTGGTGTGACCAAGAGAAAAAGTCTTGGCTACCACACGTTTGGCTAAGTAAAAAGGGTAAACGCTTCAACCTTCAAGCTTTAAATATGGATTTCTAGGCATTTAATAGTTGAATGGTGTAATACCCGTAACTTCCCATGTATCTGTTTTATGAAGATATAATGTACACGTACGTTATTACAAAAATAGCTTGAGAAACTATGATGTATGTATATGTATTTTTACATATTTATAAGTAATAAAAGGAATGTCAGGATTTTGGAAATTTAATGAAACCTCCACGATTCTAAGTTGTGTGCACAAGTTTCATTAACTCTGAACTAGGTGGAATGGGTGCCATTGTGTGTAAAGTGTGCACGGAATGCAAATTGAGGTACATAGCAAATTTGGATGAGTGTACAAGAAAAACTCTATAGAAAACTATAGAAAATGAGGGTGCAGGGGATGAGAGATCGATCTCATATGAAGGAGAGATCGATCACCCCTCATGAAATGCCCAGAAATTATCGAATGGAACTAGGCAGATCGATCTCATGGGAAGACAGATCGATCTCCTTAATTCTCTATCTAAGATAGATTGATCTCAAGCCTCGACATATCGATCTCCTTAAGGTTCTGTAAAGAACAAATCGATCTCCTACAAGAGGCAGATCGATCTCCAAGAAGGAATTTACCTATAAACAGATCGATCTCATCATAGAAGAAGATCGATCAGGTAGTAGTTGTGTTTGGTAAAAAGGACTATTAAACCTTGCAGAGATCGATCTCCACAAGGACCAGATCGATCTCATGTCTCTACATCTATAAAAAGGGCATGAGATTTAGACTGAAAATTAGATTTCCCTCCCACCAAACCTACTTCTACCGTTTTTTCTCAAAGAACCAAGCTTTCTCACTCTAAAAATCACTACATTCTAGCCAGAATCTGAAGAAGCTCAAGAAGGAAAAGTTATTCCTTAAAGTAAGAAAAACAACATATCCAAAAATCACACATTGGTATGACCAAGGGAAGGAGATTTGGCTACCCCAAGTTTGGCTAAGGACAAGGACTAAGCTAGGTAAGCTCTTCAACCCTTAAGCTTTAAATATGGATTTTTAGGCATTTTGTGGGCTGAATGATGTGGGGAATATTGTTAGAAATGATGAGTGTAGTGATGAGTGAGTGATATTAAGAAGGATTTATGAAGATAAAATCCATGGAAAAGTGATGGAAGCTTAAGAGAAGATAAAATGATGTTAGTGGGGAGGTGAAATGTGATTTAAGGGTTTGAGGAGTATGAGTAGATAAATAAATGACAATGTGGAGGTTTTGAAGAAGGAAAAGAAAATAACTTAATGATTTACATGTTTAGATTGAAATACGTGGAACACGACTAACCCGGATCGCGAACGGAGCAAACGTGATGGAGGAAATACGAGTGTGGTTCGACGTAAGGGACTGTATGTTAGAGATAAAGATATTTGTACATATTTTTACTGTGATTTTGATAGTTATGACGCTAGAATTATTATGTTTAGCTATGGAGCTATGAAATGATATGAGATCATGAAATGTACTATGATATTTATGTATTGTGAAAATGGGATATGGGAAGGAAATTAGTCTGACATGCATGTTTTTAATGTTTTCACATCTATATGATGTTTTCATGTTTTCTCAACCATGTATTGATTTTGAGATTGAGAAATAATGATAGATAGGTTGGCTAGTTTTATATGTTTAGTATGGGACGACATGCTACGTAAATAAATATGTTTTGAGTTCTTAAAAGAGAAAATATCCACCTATTGGATTTGAGATGTGAATTGGTGTTGGAGCTCTAGCTTGCACCCGTTTTAATGATTTTGACTATGCTGGAGTTTCACTCGCATATGTCTACATGTTTGATAAACCATGCTGAAGCGTGACTCGCACGTGGTTTTATAATGATGATGTGCTGAAGTTTATCTCGCACATGTTTCTATGGTTTTGATATGTCGTGCTGGAGTTTCGTCTCGCATGATGGATTTGAGAAAAGTGCTGGAGCATTGCTCGCACCAATTTTTACTGAGTTAAGACGATACAGTGCTAGAAACTGTTGCTTGCATTGAGAGATATCGCATTGGAGCCTTGCAATGACTGTGTGTCACACTGATTGCTCGCCTAGCATATGAGACATGGTTCAGGATGAAAAGTCTATTGGAGTTGGTAGATGGACTAGGTCCACGGTCATACGTTGAACTATGTAGTTATCTGTTGGTATACTATGTACCGTGCTGGGTGCACTTGAGTACGAGTATCGCGTAGATGACACATGGCGTACCTTGTACTGTGAGTATATGTGATATGAGAAGATGAGGTTGATTGAGATGAGCCAGAGGGTAGGACTGACCCATCCCCCTTCAGGCGAATTGATGCCCTATGCACAAGTGATCAGTGAGGCCTGAGATCACTCACTATGGCCATATGTCATGGATATTTGATTGTCGAGAATTCCATGCCTATCTCAGAGATAAGAGAAATTGAGAAACTCATAAAAGAAAGAGATTTGATGAAAAGAAATATTGTGATTTGATACATATCTTGATTTGAATATTTGTGCTAAGATGGCACTGTTTATGACATGTTTTTAATTGGAAGTATTGCATATGATTTTACATGAAAATGCCTATGAGAAATGAATGTTAAAAGCATTTTTCTAGTAATATTTCCTTTTATATTGAGACATGATTTGTTTATGCATGCATAGGATATGTAGATAGTACAATATCTACATGTTAGCATCTATTTCCTTACTGAGCTGTGGTTTGCTCATCCCACTATTTTCCCCCTCCAAATACTAAGAAGTAGGAAAGTGCGGTGGTCTCGAGATCCCTTTTTGTATTGGACAGCTCCCACCAGTTGCAAAGGTATAAAGATTTGTATACACATGAGTATTTTGTATCTATTATAAAGTATCGCACAGTCATGAATTGAAATTATGAACAGTTGTATGAGGATGTTATGTAAAGTTAATATATTAAACAATTGATTTTGTATATCTACATCCACCTAAGAGTGTGAATTAAAGTTTTAAATATTTTCACAGTAAATTTATGAAATTTAGTAATTGCATCGTTTCACAACTCAACTGTAAGTAGTGTATGTATGGATGAAGGGCACCCGGAAGCGGGGTCTGATAGATTTAGTATCAGAGCTTAGTTGGTTTGATGTGAGTCGATGCTTAGGACTAAGAAAACATACATCCCCAAGTTACTGTGCGATATTTAGATACAAAGTGTATATGGAGCTGGTACTGATCTAAGAGTTTGTTATAAATGCAGGAAGTTATCAGGCTTATAAAATATGCCTGAGAGACACCGCAAGAGGGGAGAGAACTTGAGAGCTCAAGGGCAGAATGATAGGACTGAGAGACATAGTAGATCGTCCTCTAGTCATGAGTCCCAGGAACAGATAGAGGCTTTCGACCCTCGGGTAGCCCGATTAGAGGAAGATATGCATACAGTGATAACCATGATGGGTCAGATCATGGCTAGGTTTGAGGGTGTACTGGGTACAACGAGACAGGTTGCACTGAATCCCCTAGCAACTGCACCTGAACTTGAGGATGTTGCACTTGCACGCCTAGAACTGGTTAGGCCATGAGATCCCCATATTCGACCAGTACCTCCTCCAATAGTCGCACAATAGTATAATGATGATGATTTGGGGTATGGATATGATTGTGATATGGAGAGGTTGAGGCATTTTATGGACTTTAGGCCTCCTTCTCTTAACGGGGTGAAGGATCCAGCAGTGGCTGAGGACTGGATAAGCCAATGGAGAAGTTATTTGACTTTTGTAGATGTTCGACTATAGAGAGAGTAGTGCTTGCGGCCTTTGTACTAAGAGGCGAAGCAGAACATTGGTGGAAGTCCACCAGGCCTATGTTGAGAGCTCAGGGCGTGGTAATTACATGGGATATGCTTTTGAGTGCTTTCAGAGAGCAATACATCCCAGATACCGCTCGACACAGGTTACAGATGAAATTTTTGAATCTGACTTAAGGGAATCGAATAGTTGATGAGCACAAGTCACGATTCACCTTATTGGGCCGATACGATCTGGATTCTATCGGGAGTGAAGCTATTAGGGTCCGTAGATTTGTGGATAGATTGTGGCCTTCAATTTGAGCTAAGCTGGCCTCATTTGATGTCGCTACATATAGAGTGGTTGTGCGACTGGCCCAGTTGTTTGAGCAGGACTATAACCTGCAAATCTCAAAGTTCGGCTGGGGTAAGGACAAGGGTCCGAGGAAACTGGGAGATGGCAAGAGTGCCAGATTTGGATGGAAAACTATGAGTAAGCATTGGAGAGAGGTAGATGAGTCACAGAAGAAGGCTGCTAGACTTTTTGTACATCTGACTCAAACACCGATCAGGGGTATAGTGATTGGTGGACCCCATCGACTACTGATCAGTGTAGAGTGTGTAGTCGATATCATGGTGGTAGGCTCTGTCATCTTCAGGGTATACGATGCTTCAGATGTGGTAGGTTTGGGCACTATATGAGATATTGCCCAGAAGCAGTTGATGTAGTCCCACAGAGGGGCAAGGAGCCAGAGAAAGTTCTTACAGTTACACCTCCTGCAAGGAACAAAGCCACGACTGAAGAAAAGAGGAAGTAAGTGGTGGGTCAAGGCAGGGTGTATGCGATAGACCAAGTATCAGTATATACCTCTTCTGAGGTGATAAAAGGTATAATCTTGATTTTTAACTTGAAAGCTATAACTTTGTTTGATTCTGGTGCTACGTATTCTTTTATATCACCTGCATGTGCATCAAAGTTAACAGGAATTGTAAAACCCACATATTTGAATAGGACCTTATTAATAAGTACTCCAATGAGAGTTAGTCAATTAGTTGAACAAGTGTATAAGGATTGTAAAGTGAGAGTAGGAGATAAGTGTACAACAGCTAACTTGATCTTGTTAAATATGTATGACATTGATGTAATCTTGGGAATGGATTGGTTAGCTACCAATCATGCTGTCTTAGACTGTCGCACTAAGTTTATTACATTTTCTCTACCCAAAGAATGTGTTGTAAGATTTTAGAAGAAATGATGAAATCTCGAATTTTGTGACACATAAAGTACATTGGTATAAAATGACATGAATGTTGTTTTGAAGGTTTTATTGCTTATGTGGTGGATTTGGACAAAACGCATCCGGATATGGAGGACATTCCAGTGGTTAGAGAATTCCCTGATGTCTTTTCAGATGACCTATCGGGATTATTACCAGATAGAGAAATAGAGTTTGGTATAGACTTGACACCTGGAATGGAGTCGATATCCAAGTCACCATATAGGATGGCTCTAGTTGAGCTAGAGGAATTAAGGAAGCAGTTGCAAGATATGCTAGATAATGGGTTTATAAGATCGAGCGTCTCACCATAGGGAGCTCCGGTATTATTTGTGAAGAAGAGAGATGGGAGCCTCAGGTTGTGTATCGATTATTAGATGTTGAACAAGGCTACCATCAAGAATAAGTACCCTTTGCCACGCATCGATGATTTATTTGATCAGCTTCAAGGAGGGCAGATCTTTTCCAAGATAGATCTGAGGTCTGGGTACCATTAATTGAAGATTCGAAAGGAGGACGTGCCCAAGACAGCTTTTCGCACCCACTATGACCATTACAAATTCTTAGTGATGCCTTTCGGGTTGATGAATGCGCCAACAGCTTTTATGGCTCTAATGAATGAAGTATTCAAGCCATACCTGAACCAGTTCGTGATCGTTTTCATTGATGATATATTGGTGTATTTAAGGTTTAGAAGATCATGAGCAGCACTTAAAGATTATTTTGTAAACCTTTCGAGAGAGAAAGTTGTATGCCAAACTTGGTAAATGTGACTTTTGGCTAGAGCAGATTTTCTTTCTGGGCCATATTGTATCAAAGGATAGGGTGTCAGTGGATCCATCCAAGATCGAGGTTATTGTTCAGTGGGAACAGCCTAGGACAGTCACGGAGATCAGAAGCTTTCTGGGGTTGGCTGGTTACTACAGGAGATTTGTAGAGGGTTTTTCTAGATTGGCTGCTCCGTTGACATGACTTACGACGAAGAATGTAGAGTTTCTTGATTATAAACTTCTGGAGATTTTGTTTTATAAAGTGTTGTAGTCAAGGATTCAAGTTTCCAGGAACTTTATAGCAGATTAACCACCGCACCAGTTCTTATCATCCCTAACAGCTCAGGGAACTATTTTGTTTATACAGATGCTTCGCATCAAGGATTGGGCTATGTTTTGATGCAGAATGGAAGGGTAGTTGCATATGGATCTAGACAGTTGAAAGATCATGAGAGGAACTACCCCACTCACGATTTAGAGTTGGCGGCAGTGGTATTTGCATTGAAGATATGACGCCACTACTTGTATGGTGAGAGATTTCAGATCTTTACGGATCACAAGAGTCTGAAGTATTTGTTCTCACAGAAGGAGTTAAATATGAGACAGAGAAGGTGGTCAGAACTCCTCAAAAACTATGATTGTGAGATTTTGTAGCACCCGAGGAAGGTAAATGTGGTTGCAGATGTATTGAGTAGGAAGAGTCTCAGGTTAGTATCACATATAATGGTTAGGGAGCACGAGTTATTGGAACAATTCACGAGACTTAGTTTGGATATGACCCCACCTAAGATTGGCAATTGTGGGATTATTGCTAGCTTGATATTAGAATCGAAATTGATTGAGAGAATCCGACAAGCTGAGCAAATTGATCAATGGTGTATTGATGTGATTAACCAAATCCAGAAGGGAAAGGGTACGAAATTTGTATTGAGTTCAAATGGAATACTAAGGTTCGAGAATAGAACATGTGTTCCTAAGGATGCAAAGCTGAGAAATTTATCTTATCAGAGGCTCACACATCGAGATATACATTACACCCAAGGAGTAGTAAAATATATCAAAATATTCGAAAGGTATATTGGTGGTCTAGAATGAAGAGAGACATAGCTGAGTATGTCGCTAGATGTCTCATCTATCAGCAGGTAAAGGTTGAGCATCAGAAACTTGGAGGATTATTGCAACCTCTACCGATATCGACAAGGAAGTGGGAGCATATCACCATGGACTTTGTGATGGGGTTACCGAGAACCCGTAAGAACCATGATGCTATATGGGTTATGGTAGATCGGTTAACAAAATTGGCACACTTTTTAGCCATGAGATCTACAGATACTTTGAGTGCTTTGGCGGACTTGTATGTATGGGAGATAGTAAGATTGCATGGAGTCTCAGTGAGTGTTGTTTCTGATAGGGATGCCCACTTCACTTCCCACTTTTGGGAACATTTTCAGGAAGCGATGGGGACCCAATTGAGCTTTAGTACCGCTTTTCATCCTCAGACAGATGGTCAGTCAGAGAGGATTACACAGACCTTGGAGGATATGTTGAGAGCGTGCGTGCTGGATTTTAGAGGCTCATGGGATGATCACTTGCCATTGATTGAGTTCGCCTATAATAACAGTTATCACTCAAGTATTGGTATGGCCCCTTATGAGACACTATATGGTCGTAGATGCTGATCACCCATTGGTTGGAAAGAAGTTGGTGACAGACAGTTGCTTGCTCCCGATTTGGTTAGACAAGCCTCCAAGGATATTTAGATAATATGTGAGAGGCTACGAGTAGCTCAAAGTCGAAAAAAGAGCTATTCTAACAGGAGACGGAGACCACTTGAGTTTGATGTGGGTGAGTCCGTATTTTTGTGAGTATCTCCTTCTAAGGGAATAACAAGGTTCGAAAAGAAAGAAAAATTAAGTCCTCGTTACATTAGTCCCTTCGAGATTTTGGATAGAGTGGGAGATAGAGCATATAGGCTAGCCTTACCACCTGAGCTAGCGGAGGTCCATAATGTCTTCCATATTTCTATGCTTCGAAAGTATTACCCAGATCTGACACATATAATTAGCTATAAGCCATTAGAGCTCAAGGAGGATATGTCGTAAGTGGAGAAACTGATCCGGATATTAGACAGAAAAGAGAAGGTGTTGCAAAACAAGTCAATTTCATTGGTTAAAATCCTGTGGCAGCATCATACATCGGAGGAAGCCACATGGGAGTTAGAGGATCTAATGAAAGAGAAATACCCTCAACTTTTCGAGGAATAGACTTGGTCCAATTTGGAGGACTAAATTTTCTAAGGATGGGAGAAATGTAATACCCGTAACTTCCCATGTATCTGTTTTATGATGATATAATGTACACGTACGTTGTTACAAAAATAGCTTGAGAAACTATGATGTATGTATATGTATTTTTACATGTGTATAAGTGATAAAAGGAATGTAAGGATTTTGAAAATTTAATGAAACCTCAATGATTCTAAGTTGTGTGCACAAGTTTCATTAACTATGAACTAGGTGGAATGGGTGCCATTGTGTGTAAAGTGTGAACGGAATGCAAATTGAGGTATGCAGCAAATTTGGATGAGTGTATAGGCTACAATCTGCAGAAAATGAGGGTGCAGGGGATGAGAGATCGATCTCATATGAAGGAGAGATCGATCACCCCTCATGAAATGCCCAAAAATTGTTAAATGGAACTAGGCAGATCGATCTCATAGGAAGAAAGATCGATCTCCTTAACTCTCTATTTGAGACAGATCGATCTTAAGTCTCAACAAATCGATCTCCTTAAGGTTCTGTAAAGAGCAGATCGATCTCCTACAAGAGGCAGATTGATCTCCAAGAAGGAATTTACCTGCAAACAGATCGATCTCATCATGAAAGAAAATCGATCAGGTAGTAGTTGCGTTTGGTAAAACGGACTACTAAACCTTGCAGAGATCGATCTCCCTAAGGACCAAATCGATCTCATGTCTCAGCATTTATAAAAAGGGTACGAGATTTGGACTGAAAATCAGATTTCCCTCCTACCAAACTCGCTCCTTCCATTTTTTCTCAAAGAACCAAGCTTTTCTCACTCTAAAAATCACTACATTCTAGCCAGAATCTAAAGAAGCTCAAGAAGAGAAAGTTGTTCCTTTAAGTAAGGAGAACAACATGTCCAAAAATCACACATTGGTGTGACCAAGGGAAGGAGATTTGGCTACCCCAAGTTTGGCTAAAGACAAAGACTAAGCTAGGTAAGCTCTTCAACCCTCAAGCTTTAAATATGGATTTTTAGGCATTTTTTAGGCTGAATGATGTGGGGAATATTGTTAGAAATGATGTGTGTAATGATGAGTGGGTGATATTAAGAGGGATTTATGAAGATGAAATCCATGGAAAAGTGATGGAAAGCTTAACAGAAGATAAAATGATGTTAGTGGGTAGGTGAAATCTGATTTAAAGGTTTGACGAGTATGAGTAGATAAAAAAATGAAAATGTGGAGGTTTTGAAGAAGGAAAAGAAAATAACTTAATGATTTACACGTGTAGATTGGAATACGTGGAACACGACTAACCCAGATCGTGAATGGAGCACACGTGACGGAGGAAATACGAGCGTGATTCAAGGTAAGGGACTATATGTTAGCGATAGAAATATTCTTACGTATTTTTACTACGATTTTAATAGTTATGACACTAGAATTATTACGTTTAGCTATGGAGCTATGAAATGATATGAGATCATGAAATGTACTATGATATTTGTATTGTGAAAATGAGATGTGGGAAAGAAATTAGCCTAACATGCATTTTTTTATGTTTTCACAACTATATGATGTTTTCATGTTTTCTCAACCATGTATTAATTTTGAGATTAAGAAATAATGATGGATAGGTTGGCTAGTTTTATATGTTTAGTATGGGACGACATGCTACGTAAATAAACATGTTTTGAGTTTTTAAAAGAGAAAATAGCCACCTATTGGATTTGAGATGTGAATTGGTGTTGGAGCTCTAGCTCGCACCCGTTTTATTGATTTTGGCTATGCTAGAGTTTCACTCGCATATGTCTACATGTTTGATAAACCATGCTGGAGCGTGATTCGCACGAGGTTTTATAATGATGATGTGCTAAAGTTTATCTCGTACAAGTTTTTATGGTTTTTATATGCCGTGCTGGAGTTTTATCTTGCACGATGGATTTGAGAAAGGTTGCTGGAGTATTGCTCGCACTGATTTTTACTGAGTTGAAACGATACAGTGTTAGAAGCTGTTGCTCGCACTGAGAGATATTGCACTGGAGCCTTGCGATAACTGTGGTCACGCTGATTGCTCGTCTGGCATATAAGACATGATTCAGGATGAAAAGTCTATTGGAGTTGGTAGATGGACTGGGTCCATGATCGTATGTTGAACTGTGTAGTTGTCCATCAGTATACTATGTACTGTGCTGGGTGCATGTGAGTACAAGTATCGCGTAGATGACACATGACGTACCTTGTACCGTGAGTATCTGTGATATAAGGAGATGATGTTAATTGAGATGAGCTGGATGGTAGGCTGACCCATCCCTCTTTAGGAGAAGTGATGCCCTATGCATACCTAATCAGTGAGGTCTGGGATCACTGACTATGGCTATATGTCGTGGATATTTGATTGCCGAGAATTCCATGCCTGTCTCAGTGATAAGAGAAATTGAGAAACTCATAAAAGAAAGAGAGTTAATGAAAAAAATAATGTGATTTGATACATCTCTTGGTTTGAATATTTGTGCTATGATGGCACTGTCTATGACATGTTTTTAATTGGAAGTATTGCCTATGATTTTACATGAAAATGCCTATGAGAAATGAATCTTAAAAGCATTTTTTAGTAATATTTCCTTTTTATATTGAAACATGATTTGTTTATGCATGCATGGGCTATGTAGATAGTACAGTATCTACCTGTTAGCATCCATTTTCTTACTGAGTTGTGGTTTGCTCATCCACTATTTTCCCCCTCCAGATACTGAGAAGTAGGACAGTGCGATGGTCTTGAGATCCCTTTTTTGTATTGGACAGCTCCCACCAGTTACAAAGGTATAAAGATTTGTATACACATGAGTATTTTGTATCTATTATAAGGTATCACATAATCATGAATTGAAATTGTGAATAGTTGTATGAGGATGTTATGTAAAGTTAATATATTAAACAATTGATTTTGTATATCTACACACACCTGGGAGTGTGAATTAAAGTTTTAAATATTTTCGCTGTAAATTTATGAAATTTAGTAATTGCATCGTCTCACAGCCCAACCGTAAGTAGTGTATGTATGGATGAAGGGCACCCGAAAGCGGGGTGTGACAAATGGTATGTGAAATATTGCTAAGAATGATGAATGTAGTGATGGGTGAGTAATATTAAGATGAATTTATGAAGGGAAACCCATATGAAAGTGATGGAAAGCTTAAGAGATGATAAAATGATGTTAGTGGAAGAGTGGAATGTGATTTAAGGGTTTGAGGAGTATGAATAGACAAGTAAAAGACAATGTGTATGTTTAGTAGAGGGAAAAGAAGATAACTTAATGATTTATACGTGTAGATTGAAATACGTGGAACACGGTTAACCTGGATCACGAACGGAGCAAACAAGACGAAAGAAATACGAGCGTGATTCATGGTAAGGGACTGTATGTTAGCGATAGAGATATTCGTACGTATTTTACTGCGATTTTGGTAGTATGACGCTAGAAATATTATGCTTAGCTATTGAACAATATGTGAATGGAAATATACTATGATATATATATTGTGAAAATGGGATGTGGTAAGGAAATAGCATGACATGCATGATTTTGATGTTTTCTCTACTATGTATTGATTTGCGGTTGAGAAATGATAATGGATAGGTTGGCTAGTTTTACATGTATAGCATGGGATGACATGCAATGTAAATAAACATGTTTTGAGTATTTAAAAGAGAAAATAACTACCTATCGGATTTGAGATATGAAATGGTGTTTGAGCTCTAGCTCACACCTGTTTTAATGATTTTGACTATACTGGAGTCTCACTCGTGTACGTCTACATGTTTTTGATAAACCGTACTGGAGCATGACTTGCACGTGGTTTTATAATGAAAATGTGTTGGAGTGTTAGCTCACACATGTTTCTATGTTTTGATATGCCATGCTGGAGTTCATCTCACACGATGGATTGAGAAAGGTGCTAGAGCATTACTCGCACCAATTTTGCCGAGTTGAGTAGATACAGTGCTAGAAGCTGTTGCTTGCACTGAAGGATACCGCGCTGGAGCCTTGCGATGACTATGTGTCACTCTGATTGCTCGCTTGGTAAATGAGACATGGTTCAGGATGATAAGTCCGTTGGAGTTGGTAGATGGACTGGGTCCACGGTCGTACATTAAACTGTGTAGTTGTCCATTAGTATACTATGTACTGTGCTGGGTGCACGCGTGTACGAGTATCGCGTAGATGACACATAGCGTACCTTGTACCGTCAGTATATGTGATATGAGGAGATGATGTTGATTGAGATGAGCTAGAAGGTAGGACTAACCCATCCCCCTTTAGGTGAAGTGATGCCCTGTGCACACCTAATCAGTGAGGCTTGGGATCACTGACTTTGGCCATATGTCGTGGATATTAGATTGTCTAGAATTTCATGCCTGTCTCGGAGATAAGAGGAATTGAGAAACTCAAAAAAGAAAGAGATTTGATGAAAATAGATTATTTGAGAAAAAGAGATTATTTGAGGAAAAGAAAGAAATATTGTGATTTGAATGCTCGTGCTATGATAGCACTGTTTATGACATGTTTTCAAATGGGAATATCGTATACTAGTTTTCATGAAAATGCTTATGTGAGAAGAAATGTTTAAATGCATTTTCTAGTAATATTTCCATTTACATTGAAACATGGTTTTGCTTATGCATGCATGGGCTATGTAGATAGTACAATATCTACTCGTTAGCATCTTTTTCCTTACTGAGCTGTAGTTTACTCATCCCACTACTTTTCCCCCTTCAGATACTGAGAAGTAGGACAGTGCGGTGGTCTCGAGATCCCTTTTGTATTGGACAGCTCCCACTAGTTGCAAAGGTATAAGATTTGTATACACACGAGGATTTTTGTATCTATTATAATGTATTGCACATTTATGAATTAAAAATGTAAACAGTTGTATGAGGATGTTATGTAAAGAGGTTATATTATACAATTGATTTTGTATATCTACACACACACCTGGGAGTGTGAATTAAAGTTTTAAATATTTTCGTTGAAAATTATATGGAATTTAGTAATTGCATCGTCTCACAGCCTAACTGTAAGTAGAGTATGTATGGATGAAGGGCACCCGAAAGTGGGGTGTGACACCCATAACCTAGAGGATCGGTCTCTCATACATCAATATGTATTTTTTTTTTGTTTTTAACCCCAAAAACCATCCAAAATCATTAAAAAACAATTCCAGAAGTTATAAAATTTCGTTTCATGATAAAAATATGTTTGCCATGATTTAGAAATATGATCAAAGCCAACCTATAGCCTAGGAATACATTTTAAAATGTAAAATCCAAAATTTCATCCAAAACTAAATCAATATTACCTAGCATGCATTGAAATCATTTACAGTTGGTTACTACAGATTTTCGCACACACCTCTTACTTTAATCACACCATGGAATCAAGCTGAGGCTATGGCACCACTCACTATTTCCCTTTAGCTGGATGTCTTCTTCATTGGCCTAGCTTCCAAAAGAATTCAATGCATTATAAACTCAAGTTAAGATTCTGCTTAATTTGTAATAACCATAAATCATAAGTGAAGCCCTAAATTTCCTCAAGGTCAGACCCTAAGTTAACTTTTTTTATTTTGATTCAAGAATTTACTTTAGACAAATCATGGATTCTTCATCCAAGCATCACATATATTAAATTCATATCTAAACCCTAGGTTTGACTAGGCCCAAAAGACATCTTTTCCAAACTTCCTTACTATAAGAGTATCACAAATAACCTTAGAACCCCTTTAATAACATCCTTTGATACTTTGAAGATTAGAGTTTCTCTCTTTAGCTTATCTTGGAAAAACTCTAACTTCTCTCTAGGAATTAGCCTTCGATCTTTCTCTAAGTGCTTCCAAACGGACATGGGTGATAGGTAAGAGGATGATGGGTTAAAACTCTTTAGGTTGGGCTCTTTCCTTTCTTTTTTCTTCCTCTTTTCTTTCATTTTTTTCCTTTTTCTTTTTTTTCCTCTTTGTTTCTGGTGATGCAGGTGATAATTCTATATTTTTAGAATTATTTGTGCTTAATTTCTTAATTAATTATTTAAATTCTCAATTTATTTTGTTAATTATCCCCTTTATTTAATTAAAATTTTCATGTTTGCAGATAAATTAAATCCGGATGAATTTTGAATATTTCGATAGAAAATGGACCAGAATTGGGCTAAAATCGAGATTGAGCCACGCGGATAACACGAGTCATGCCACCTAGCACATCCAATTGGACAAGAAGACCGATGACATGAAAATATCTTTTCAAGGAGCCAATGGTGTGAAGACAAGTGGCAAAAAAAAAGCCAACTCATCAAAGATGTGGAAATTACCATTTTACCCCTAGTGTGTTTATAAATAGGAAAGAATGGCAATTGAAAAAACTATG
Source organism: Firmiana major (assembly GCA_033439115.1). NCBI lineage: Eukaryota > Viridiplantae > Streptophyta > Magnoliopsida > Malvales > Malvaceae > Firmiana > Firmiana major. The sequence continues at coordinate 10,571,405 of CM065912.1, forward strand.
CAATTTTGGGAGTAGGAGTAGTGTTAGTGTAGAAGTAGTTAGAGTAGTTTAGTTAGATTAGTTTAGTTGTTATTATTGTTAGAAGTTTTTCCCGAAACCATGTTCTACGTTACTGTTCATCTTCATTTGTTTTCATTTATGAAAAGCTTTTCATGTTGATTTGCAGCCTCATTTACTTATCCTTCTTCTCGATTTGGTTATAATCCAGTCTTTTATTTTTCAAGTCCTAATACACAGCATTCATTTCCTAGTATAGTTATCGGTTTTTGCTTCCCATTTGTAGTTTTATTTTTGTTTTGTTTTCGGTTCAATGATTCTCGGTTGCTTCCATTGTTAGTTTTCTTTTTCCTTTTCGTTAGCTATCCTTTTTACTCGAGAATGTGGGGAGCTGGTTTGATCTCATGAACCATGAAAGAAACTCGAGATCCTGGCAGCAAACCATGAACCGAGAGCAAAGCTAGACAGACCGAAAGCTTTCCTCTGTTCTCCCCTGTTATTTGTTTCCATTACTGTTCATGATGTTTCTCCTGCAATGGTATCGATGATGATATTTCCCCTGTACTGTGTGCACTCTATTCTGTTGCAAGGTAGACAGGTCTTGTAAGCGAGGAGTACGTGCAGCGAGCTGGGCATACCGAGAGCAGACCTGGACAGCAGGATAAGGAGGCAGGCAATGCAGGACCAGTTCGGGGAGGCTAACATTTCCTGCTAGCTGGGTAGAGGTTGCGCACACCAACAATAGCACAAATCGGGAGCAAAAGCCGGACATGTCTTCAATACCAGTAGGAGGAGTAGACTTGGATGAGACATGGAGTACAAGACAGAACCGAGAATGGAAGCTGGACACGCCTGAGCAGCAGTAGCAGGTAACAGAGGACAAAACCGTGAGGAATGCCGAGAGCAGCATCAATGACTGAAGCAGGTCGAGAGCAGTTGCGGGGCTTGCTGATGAATAAAACCGAAGCAGTTGGAGACGTGCTGGAGCAGAGGGATGCTGGTACGTAATTTGCTGAGCAGTAAGGTGTCGTGCTGTGTGTTGAGTGCAGGAAATGAAGAAAGGATGGCAGATTGCAGAACCGAGCAGGGCAGTTGCAACCAAAAACTGAGGCAGAGAACAGCAGCCTGGATGCAGTGTGTAGTCCGAACCTGGAGTAGAACAAATGCAGACCTAAAGTAGCCTGGACTAGAAGACAACAACAGCACGCCTTGCCAAAACCGTGAAGGCCTGGACTGAAAATGTTTTAGATGACACGTGAATAGTGTTTGGAGGGATAATTATATGGTTTAAAAATGCTTAAGGCTTGTTTGGCAATTACCTTATGCACAATAATCAATTTTTCTTGATTAGTTCATGAAGTAGATTTAATTATGTCCTTAGCTTATTTTTATTTTGATCATGCATTAGTTAAGTTAGATTAATCTTGTTACATGCATTAGTTAAATTTTATTGTTAAATTAGTAAGTAGATACAGTTAGGATTAGTTTAGAGTTAATATTTTAGATATGTAGTTTTATAGTTATTTTCTTAATTTCCTAGGATTTTATTTTCATTAAGTTTTAGTTTAGTTTGAATTGCATTTTGATTAAGTAGTTTAAAATTGCATTTTAGATTAGTTTAATTGTAGTTTAATTTTATTGATTTATTTTCATAATTGCATTTTATTTTAATTGCGTTAATTAGTTTTAACTGTTTTAATTTCTTTCATAGGTTTTTTATTTTAATTGCATAGAGCACTGTAAGTAATTTTGCTCGGTTTTAATTTCTTCATTTTATAGCTTTTATTATTTTATTACTTTCAGTATTTTTAATTCTAACTATGTAGATCACCCACCTTAATTTTATAATTTGCTAGAATATACTTAGGGTAAGATTAACCGGTAGTTAATTAGGCTAGTCAACTTCTCTAAGGGACGATAACTCGGGACTCAAATCCCATTATTACTTGTACGACCCGTGCACTTGCGGAACATGCCCTTAGGGCCTGTTAGCAGGGGAGAGAGAATGAAAGGCATCTAAATTTTTAGGGCATTTAAAGCTGAATAGGAGTAGGTAAGTCGTAGGGGATTGATCCTTTTTCCAGAAGGGATCGGTCATTCTATGCAAACTTGTACTCCTTCGGACTCTCAACAAAGAGGGGATCAATCCTGTAAGGGTAGAGAATCGATCCTCTCTTGGTAGAATACAAATCGCTATAGTTCTTGGGTAGGGGATGGATCCTCTAAAACTAAGGGATCAATCTCTTTTTTGCAGAATATAATCCTGGCCATTATCTTTCATAGGGGATCAATTCTCTAAGGGATGAGATCGATCCCTCATACTAGAATTGCATTTTTCTATAGATTTTCACTTTGAAAATAATCCCTAAACCACACCAATTTCTCTCTAAGACATCATCCAAGGTTCCTGACTCTTCAAACACATCAAACATCCTGATATACACTTGGTTGGATTGATTTCTCACCATCATTCATGCATTTCACCCATTTTTCATTTATTAACCATTTTATAAACTTATTTAGCCAAAATAGCAACCTTAATACTAAATAATGAACATTTGCCCTCAACAATTGCATTTTCATTCATTAATGCACTAAAGTAGTCTTATTACACTTATGAAGTCCAAGTAAAGTACATAGAAATATGAGTTTTTATATATGGTATTATAAAATTTATTCTAACAAAGGTTAATATACTAATTTTCCCAAAAAATTAAAAAATCGCTTTCCCTGATTTTCTCATTTTGACAAGGCTGGAAATATCAAATTCTCAAATATAGAAAAAAATTTACAATCAAATTGATTGATGAATTTAATTGAAAGAAAAAAAAGAGTGAGATTTCGATAAAAAGAATTCTATCATTCGAGTTAATTTAAATGAATGATAAGATTAGTTTTGGTGATATTAAAAATAATAGTAGCGGTAAGATTAAATATTGTAGTAATGAGATTGGATAGTGTAACGATGAAATGTGTTTGGATGCAACTATAGCAATAGTAGTGAGATGAGTGTAGTAAAAAAGGAAAATGTTCATTAAAGACATTGGATTGAATTTTATATATAACAAAATTTATAATATATGTTATATTTAAAAATTAATAAAATACTAAAATATTTTATATAAAACAACATTTTTAATAAATTATAAATTAATAAAGTTATTTTTCTATCAAATAATATTTTTGGTATTAAATATTTTAAAATTATTTATGTATTTTAAAAAATAAAAAAATATTAAAATATTAAATAATTTAAAATTTTTAAAATTTTAATAAAAATTAAAAAAGGGACAAAAATGTAACCTTATTCCCCACAGGAGATCCAATGACTCTATTGGACCCGTCTCTCCTCTGGCTTGCTGGGGAGGCTGTAGAATTGGACTGCACTGCAGGCTGCATTATTTTTTTTTTGGATCCCCAAACGGACCCGTCGCCGATTAGACGCCCTCTGAGAGATATCGAAACCAATGCAACAAAAGTTTGCTACGAAAATATCATGATAAATTGATTGTAGGAAAGCAGGCATAAAAAATACAGTTTGTATGGCAGTATAATATTTCTCACCAACTTTTACATTTTTCCAATTTTATTTTCTTACTTACTCTAATTAAGTAACTTATTTATCTTTCCAAGGTCTTGCAAGCTGAACCTTTACCATTCTTCAACACTTGTTTTTCTCCTGTGTCTTTCCCAGCTTTCACACTCTATCCTTCTTTCCTTTACTCTCTTTCTTTTCTGTCTCCGTTGGTTTCTCTTTTGAAGCTTTCTCCTTCATAACTTGGTTTTTCCTGGTAGCGTAAAGGTAAGGCCTTTGAAACCCAAGCACTGCATTTTAACATTTTCTCTCCAACGGTCGTATATTTTCTCTTTTTCTGTGTAGATGTTTTCTTTGGTTTTGGTGGTTGTAGCTCTCGCGAGCTTTCATGGTGTAGTGACCTGTTTGAATAATGAAGGGTATGCACTTTTGTCACTTAAGCAATCCATTTATGAGGACCCTGAAGGGTCTTTAAGCAACTGGAACTCTTCCGATGACAACCCTTGTTCATGGAATGGGGTTACATGCAAGGAACAAAGTGTTGTTTCCGTTAGCATTCCGAAGAAGAAACTCTATGGGTTTCTTCCTTCTGCTTTAGGCTCTTTATCTAATCTTCGCCATGTAAATTTGAGGAACAATAAATTCTTTGGGGTTTTGCCTGTTGAGCTTCTAGAAGCTCAGGGGTTACAGAGTTTGGTTCTTTATGGGAATTCCTTGTCTGGGTCTTTGCCAGAAGAAATAGGGAAGCTTAAATATCTTCAAACATTAGATTTATCTGAGAATTTCTTTAATGGATCATTACCCTCATCAATTGTTCAATGCAAGAGACTAAGGACCCTTGATCTCAGCCAAAACAATTTCACTGGTTCTCTGCCACGTGGATTTGGGACTGGCTTGGTTTCTCTTGAAAAACTTGATCTTTCATTCAATAAGTTCAATGGTACAATTCCTAGCGATTTTGGACATCTGTCTAGTTTGCAAGGAACTGTTGATTTGTCCCACAATCTCTTCACCGGTTCAATCCCAGCTAGCCTTGGAAATCTTCCTGAGAAGGTTTATATTGATCTTACTTATAACAATTTGAGTGGGCCAATACCCCAAAATGGTGCTCTAATGAACAGAGGACCAACGGCATTTATTGGGAATCCTGGGCTTTGTGGCCCCCCATTGAAGAACCCTTGTTCTTCAGATACTACTGGTGCAAGTTCACCTTCTTCATATCCGTTTCTGCCAAGTAACAGCCCACCTGGGAATTTAGATGACAATGAAGGTAAAAATGAGAGAGGGAGAGGACTAAGTAAGGGAGCTGTTATTGCTATAATAGTGAGTGATATAATTGGAATATGCCTTGTTGGGTTACTATTCTCCTATTGTTATTCAAGAGTCTGCTTATGTAGTAAGGATAAAGATAACCATGGCTATGGTTTTGAGAAGGGAAGAAAGGGAAAGGAGTGTTTGTGCTTCAGGAAAGATGAGTCAGAGACTTTATCAGAAAATGTAGAGCAGTACGATCTTGTGCCACTGGATACACAGGTGGCATTTGATTTGGATGAGCTGCTTAAAGCTTCTGCTTTTGTTCTGGGGAAGAGTGGAATTGGTATTGTGTACAAAGTTGTCCTTGAAGATGGGCTTACCTTAGCTGTGAGAAGATTGGGTGAAGGGGGCTCTCAGAGGTTTAAGGAATTCCAGACAGAAGTAGAAGCAATTGGAAAGCTGAGGCATCCTAACATTGTTACTCTCAGAGCCTATTATTGGTCTGTTGATGAGAAGCTTCTCATATATGATTACATACCTAATGGAAGCCTTGCTACTGCATTGCATGGTATGTTTCACCTAGCCTTCTTTCCATAATATAAATTTCTTTCTATTAGAACAGCACTTAGTATAATTTTTTGGCATTATCCTCTTGTATTCATTGTCCCGATTTTCTTATCCTTATCAGGGAAAGCAGGAATGGTGACGTTCACACCATTATCGTGGTGTATAAGACTGAAAATCATTAAGGGTATAGCCAAAGGCTTGGTTTATTTGCATGAATTCAGCCCCAAAAAGTATGTTCATGGAGATTTGAAGCCGAATAATATATTACTTGACCAGAACATGGAACCACACATATCTGATTTTGGACTTGGACGACTTGCTAATATTGCTGGAGGGTCCCCAACCATGCAGTCTAACCGAATGCCTTCAGATAAACCTCAAGAGAGACTACAAAAGAGTGCTTCCTCAGAGGCTACCGCCATTTATTCCTCCACAAACTTGGGATCTTATTACCAGGCTCCTGAAGCCCTGAAAGTGGTAAAACCATCACAGAAGTGGGATGTCTATTCGTATGGGGTAATCTTGTTAGAAATGATCACTGGGAGATCACCTGTAGTTCATGTAGGTACCTCAGAAATGGATCTTGTTCATTGGATTCAGCTATGCATTGAAGAGAAAAAACCACTTTCAGATGTTTTAGATCCATATTTAATTCCGGATGCAGATAAAGAGGAGGAGATAATTGCAGTTCTAAAGATTACAATGGCTTGTGTGCATAGCAGCCCTGAAAGAAGACCTACCATGAGGCATGTTTCTGATGCTTTGGACAGGTTGGTCATATCAACTGATTAAGAAATCAATTAAAACCAAGAATCTGGTGCCTCAAGGGATACTTCGAAGTTCTTTTCATCGAGGATAGTTTGAAAATTGTGGTTAGTTCCAGTTCAACTGAAATTATGTACTCTTATGTATTCCTATAACAATTGTGGCAGTGGAGTGAAACGCTGCAAATGCAGTTGTGGTCGAGGCAAAATGTTTGTCTTTATTTCTGTAGGATTCTCTTCCTTGTCACTAGAGGTAGGTGATGGTAGGTCTGCTATAAGAGCTGCTGTGGGTTTCTTTAATGTGCTTTGTGATTCTGCATGAATTGGCTTTTAGTGTATACTCTATGTGATAGGGTGTCTTCTTCTTGCTCTTGTGGCAGACATTTTGTCTCTGGATTTTCTCGGTCAATGAAGTGAACCATTTTATTTGTTTATTTTCCATTCTCCCTTGTCACGACACGCGAACATGAGCGATGAAGGAAAATTTTATATTTTCTCTATTATGCATGAATTAAGAAGAAAACTATATTTTGACTTGGAGACTTAGACGTGCACGAATGGGAGAACTCCTAAGGTCAGTCAAGTGCCTGCGGGCAACTGCTAACGCACCCAGCAATGGTATTGAATGATAAAGAAAAAATTGGACATGTATGGGTGTAAAGAAGGTTGTTACTGTTTTTGGTTTCGGTTTCAAATCATTGAATTCTCTGGGTGCTTGTAAAATGTTGAAAACTGAAAATAATAAAAGGTTTGTATTTTTCACTCTTATTTACTTTACAAATGTAGGTACATATTTATAGAGACCCAAAACATTAATCTGCTACAAATCAGGAACTTATACTTATCCAAAACTTTCAAAATATTCTATCATTATCTTGAGATATTCCTAAAATTATTGGGCTCATCATTTGTAACTGCTGCATCATCAGTGGAAGACTTAGTCTTGTTGACTATGTTTTCTTCAACAATGCTTAAGGTTGACTCAGGTGATTATCAATGTTTTTATGTACTATTGAACTCTTCTTCACAACGATTTTCATGCCGTATTTTGAGTTTGCGGAGTCATTATTCGGTTGCATATGTTGTTTCAATAACTAAAACAACTTTATAAAAAAAAAAAGTTACTACAATTAAGAGATGGCTTATTGGAGAAGCCAATGTTGGGTTTCAACTTTCATATATATATATATATATATATATATATATATATATATATATATATATATATATATATATATATATATATATATATATATACAAGTCTTTGTGTTGAAGGCCACGGGAATAAGCTAATTTTGAGATGTATAGATTGTCTAATTTGGAATATCATGCTTGTTAAAGATAAAAAAATTACGCTCAAGTTAGTAATATATTCAAAATAATAGCGAGACGAGAAGAGATATGACAACATATAAATAATAATAGAATTAGTGTGTTTAAATGCGTACATTGATATCTTTTATATAGCTTATAATAGTTAGTAATATTTAAGAGTGTGAATGATTTTGTATCCATGTAAGATATAGTAGAAGAGATCTAATTAAATAAGGATTTTAATTAATAGGAATTCCTTTTGATATGAGATCAATCATTGACTAAGGATTGCCTTTTTTAAAACTGACTTATAGTTGAACTATTAAGTTTTAGCTTAATATTAGGCCAAAAGCTTGAGCTAAATATAGTACTCCCTTTGTCCCAATAAAATTGTTATTTTTGAGTTTTAAAATAGTCTCATTTAAAATGCCACTTTGAAAAAGTTAATAAATTTTAACATCTATATTTCGTATTTTGCCTCTCATTATTTTCAATTACTTTAAAGACTTTCTTTTTTGAGGACAATTTAGTCAATTCAAATGTTTTTAAATGTTATGAGATGTTAAAGTTTTGACATCCTAAAACTATGTCCCCCTTTCTTAATGCAACTCTATGTCGAAGGATGAGATAACCAACTAGTGCTCCCTCTTAAGCTATAATGGAAAGATTTCACTTAATTTGTATAGACCATGGTAATGGCCCTAAGATTGTAGATCGTAATATGACTTGTAGGCTTTGATAATGGACCGTAAACTTTGATTATTTCACTCGGAGATTGGTCCAAAAGCTCTAATATTTTCATTTTTGCCAAGAGCGAGTTTGTAGTTTGGCATATGGCTTCATGTATAAGGATCCTTCAACATGTACATGCAATCAAGATTATCATAACTAAGGGTTAGATTGAATGAGCGGTGCAGTTTGCATTAGTGAGATTGAAAAAAGAAAAAAAGAAAATGACTATTAAAAACATATGCTTTTTAATAATAAAAAATTTTAAAACTAGGCATGAAAGGGTACTTTTACACTTTCATAGTTTTTGTTTTTTATACAAAGTTCACCACCATTCTCACTGCTCCAGTACCAACCAATTGGTGTGCCAAAACCCCCTCCCCCGTAAAGACAAACAACAATCAAGTAATAAAACAACAAGAAGAAAATAAGTATAAATATTTCATGTATATGCACATTGTACCATACTATTAAGAATGACAATAATCAAGAAGAAAATAAGTATAAATATTTTGTTCTATATAAAACTATATTTGGCTTAGAATGTAACTTGCCAAGAGATAATAAAGGAAAGATGGCTACGCTTTGAATTTTCATACTTAATAATATCAAAGCATGAAGTTAGATAATATAAGCTTTGAAATGTTTCGAGGTGATAAAAGAGTTAATGTTCAAGATGATCTCATTATAAGCTTTGAAATGTTTCGAGGTGATAAAAGAGTTAATGTTCAAGATGATCTCATTAATGAAAGTTGAGATTGGCTTTGTAAGCTTTTGGCATCAAAAGAAAGTTCTGTTTGACAATAATTATGATATTATCATGTATATTCATCACTAGAAAAAGCGCAGACACTACGGTTATAAATAAAACATTAATTATGATTTTTGAAAGCACGCTCATTCTAGTATCTTTAACTACGGTTTTAAAATTTTAACCTCGTTTTCAGCTTTCAGACATCATAGCTAAACTACGTTTATGTAAGAAGTGTAGTTTAAGATAATAGAAGAGCACATCTTACTTAAACGTAATTACATAAAAACTACTATTTTCAACAAACTTTACTTTTTTAATATTAAAAGTATATAAGTTACATTATCATAAAAGTTATTATAGAAAAAGACTATGGTTTTATTGTTAATCATAGTTAATATTATTAATTGTACAATTAAGACTTGTTTTTTTATTAAACGTCGACCTATTATATGTGACTATGGTTTTTGATTTCAAATGTAATCTTTTATAGCTCAATGTTTTGTCTCTTAAAATTAAAAATTCAAGTACATTACATTGGACATCATTAGTTTTAGGTAAAAGCTGCTGCGACGTCATTTATGAACAAACATTTAGTTGTTTCAATAAATTAAACTATGATTTTTTTATCCATAAACTACAATTTAGGTTTTTAAACATAGTTTTTTGTGTCTAATACTTCATCATTCGAGATTTCGGATGAGTTAATTTACTAATGTAGCGTTTTAGGCTAAGCATGCTACAATACTTAAAATTTGAAGAGATATCCATCATCCTATACTTTTACTCTACGCCTTCTCTTTCTCTCAACAATATTGAATTTTTTCTTTCTTACTCTCAAAATTAACTATGAAGAACAAAACTATCATCCTATGCAATATTATTATTGAATCACTTGCACCTATGATCTTGTCTTTGATTCTTAAATATGTGGCTTCCATTTCAATTACTGATTTTTTCAATGCCAATTTGAGTTATAAGACTTTTAATGAAGCCTGAAAAGATGATAATATCTTTAAGAATGTATGTTTGAATAACCTTAGCTTCTCACCAACATGGACTGAAAGCAAGAAAATCTTTTATAAAAGATGCAAAGATGCCCGGAATGCAGAGGTATTAAAAAAGAAAGGAATGGTTAATTATTTTAGTCAAAGGAAAGAATAGTTAGGATTGCGCTATATAAAGTTAGCAGTTAAAAAAGACCATACACTCGAAGCCATAGATGTGTGAGCAAAGGGAATAAGACCATCAAGTTTTGTCTTATTTGAATCTGACAATTCTAGCGAAAGAAGTTTCAACATAGCTAGTTATTGTACAAACATAGCAAAGTTCTTTACTAGTATGTAGGTTTATGTATCCTTGTCCGAGTCTGAAGAATTTTGTGATAATGATCATGACATTATGTTAATACCAAATGAAGCTTGGGAATAAAGTAACAAAGTTACTAAATACAATCATACTTGCTTTATGCAATGCTTGACATAGAAGCACTTTTAGTTGTTTAAAACTTAACTTATTATTGAACTTATTTAAAGAATGGAACTGAAAAGGAGATTGAAAAAGGGATGAGAAGAATGTAGAAAAAGTACATCTCAACTTATAAGTAAAATACTTCCTTCATAGTGTGTAAACACCCTAAATTTTATGTACTTGGTTTTATCCATGATTAACAAAATTAATCATAGAATTAAAGATTTCGATCCATTTGTCAAGGATTTAAATTAAAATTATAATACTCCATAGTGGAACCTGGGGAGAATTAATTTAAGAAAAAATATATTAGTTCCAAGGAGGAATAATGGAGATAAAAATAATGATAATAATATGAAGATACGTATATTGATACATATGTATATACGTAGGTGAATAATACCGTATTTATTATGTAATTAAATAACGGGTGCATGGAAAAAATAATAAAAACATATATGGCAAGCATATACATATGTATACATATGTATGTATTATGTCTATATATAAATGTATGTACCACCATTAGTAGACAAAAAAAAAAGAAAGAGAAGTCAAATGGCAAAGGAAACACGAGAGAAAACCATATGTCTAAACCGTGTAGATGCAGGGAATGGCTTTACAAAAAAAAAAAAAAAAAATTGATGGTAGCAAGTCAGCAGGGAAATGCAGCATGAAATGGCAGAAAACTTACTGCCCAAGTTTGCAAAATGTCATATCCAAATTAAGTTATGCAGTGGGAGTAAGTAGGTATGATGAAAACTTAAGTAATATAGGTACATGGCAATGATCTCCGCGGGAAGGGAAGGAAATAAAGCAGATGTGTGGCTGCTAATTTCAGCAGAGAAAGAGTGGGGGACATGACTATGGTAGCAGAGGAAGTATGTCACGTGATGAAGAGGATAGGTTCGTTTAGCATGGGGAAAAAGAGAAGTCTGAAGTTGTAGTGACAATAAGAAAGAAACAAATCGAGAATGTGGCAAAACAGGTAAGAAATGGAATGCTACAGGAAGCCTGCAACGGTTCGGTAAGGAGGAGCTGTTGCAGACAAAGAATGGAAGAGTTGTTGTAGAGATGAACCAAAATGATAAGAAATCAGAAAAGGGCAAGTGAGGGGCAGTGAGTCAAAAAAATCGAGAGGTTGACCTGCAGGAGCTTAGTACAACTAGAAAATGAAAGATAGCAGCTAAACAAGAAACGTGAGGAATACAACAACTGCAACAGAAATATGACAGAAAAGGAAAGAAATAAAATTAGCAGGAAACAGATGGAAGTACACTGGAGAGGAATATATATATATATATTATCATAGCCCAAACTGAGCCAATTCTGGTCCTCCTGCATTTACCGCCCATACTAACAGATTTTGCAGGAGGACACGACTTACGCCACTGCCTTTTTTCAACCTTGTTGTTGTTGCTGTTGCACCATCTACATACACAACAATCCATCATGGATTGCTACTGCACACCTACAACCATTTTTGCTGCTGCATTACTCCCTTGCTCGGCATTACCTGTCATCATTGTCCCCTACCTTGTCGCACCACTCGTACTTCATCATTTTCATCCTTGTCGAGCTTGTAACTGCCTTGCCCCTCCCTTGCGCCATTTTGTGTTGCCAAAAAATTAAAGTAGACTAACGTGGGGCCAAATAGGAAACAGAGCTGCTGGAATTGGCACCATGACTTGTTTTGGACTTATCGGCCATGCAAGCCCTTGTTAGTTGCTTACTGTAAGACTCACTTTTGGTGATGTATTCCTTATGATTCATATGATGTAATACATTTTTATATTTTAAATTGAATCATAAGAAGAAATTTTGGATTGAATGAAGTTGCAAAGAGAATGAATGAATGAATATCCATGAATCCATAAAAAGGTTAAATAAGGGCTGAAGTGGCCACATACTAAACGAATGGAACTCAAACAACCAGACCGAATATAAAGACTTAAAAACACGAAACGATAATGCAAGAAATTGTGAATTCTAAGTAACTTTGATGGTTCCAAGCAATACACACAAGTCACATTGTATGTGAATCATAAGAAATGAACCTTTCCATGCTCTAAGTGTGAATGGATTACAAAATGACTAGTGAAGCAATCAAATACAATTTTCCCTTTGAAAATTTTGGAAAATTTACAGCAGAAAACCTGCAGATGAAGGCCGGATCTATCTCCTATTCAGAGCAGATCGATCCCTTGTTCAAGAAGAACAATTTCAAGTTGATTATGCCAAGAGCAGATCGATCTCCCCAATGAGCAGATCGATCTCCCCTATGAGCAGATCAATCTACATTTACTTTTGCATAGTAGAGATTGATCCCTTTCTAAGTGCAGAACAATCTCCATTTGATCTTGTAAAGAGCAGATGGATCTCTCCTCATGAGCAGATTGATCTCCAGTTGTCTCGATCTCTCCCTTACAAAACTGAATATTTCTATAGCTCAACCAAGGGGAGATCGATCTCCTACCCTAGGAGATCAATCTCATCACCCATGCTCTATAAAAACCCGACGACCAAACCTCTTTCTTTAGCAAATCAACATATTCCTCCATTTTTACACAAAAGATCAAGCTTTCTCACTCTAGAATACACCCCCTTCCAAAAAGATTTGAGAAAAAAGCTATTAGAGCAAAGTTGTTCATTGTGAGGAGGAGAACAACATAGCTTAGAGCCAACATTCAACTTGTTGGATTGAAGGAGTAAAGAAGTCTTCTTATTTGGGACAAGAGGAAAGTCAAGCTAGGTGAGTTTCCAATACACCAACTCTAAGTGTATTTATCTAGATGTTGTTAGGAGTTGATTGGTGTATGTATTGTTGGTTGAAACTACCTAGAATGTAATGAATCAAGCATGACCTAGAATGGGTTTAGTGTGTGAAAATAGAATATGGTTGATTAGATGATAAATGGATTATACCAATGTGTTAATGATGTTATATGCGATTTTGAGATGGTTTTGTGAAATGAGTTTATGGAATAGGATGAGGTTATATAACATGCATATTCAGTGTTCGTAAAAATGCATGAATGAATGGAAGGTTTAAGGTTAGAGCAATGCAAACCAAGAGCTTGATTTGATAACTAAGAGAGTTTGCTAAACCAAATTTGTCGTGACCCGAATTCCTTACATTTATATCAATAATTTCCACATATCACGACTACACATACGGACAGTTGGGCTATGAATCGATGTCAGTCGATCACTCCCACATATTTTAATTCATTCACTACTCATGCATCCATAATAAGAAGATATACTTATAATAATTTACAGAACTTTTACGTTCGTTTACATTGGTTTACATCCCAGTATTAATATAAATACATCACTGTGCTCTGTCATATTTAGATACAAAAGATTTTAAACGTGTGTATACCTTTCGTAATGTGATAACAGCTGCTAGAGGAAGGAAAATACAAAAAAATCTGCCACAGAGCTCTCAGAAGCACTATGGCTAATCTGTGGAGAGATGAAAAAAGGGGTGAGCTAACGCGCTCAGTAAGGAATAAATGAAAGCAGGTAGATAACCATACTATCTACGATGCTTATAATGCATGGTTTATGCTGAAAATCCATAGCATTCACAAAACCATTATAGTTAAAACACATAGCAAATTAATGCCCAAAATCAAATGTCAAAACTCATTCAGAATAAAATATTTCTGTGTTCAGTATTGAAACTCACATTTAAATCATGTTCTCATTTCAAATGGTTTTCATCACAGAAATCAAATCACAAATAGTTTCGTTATAGAAACCAATAAAATCAGGTGAGACTAGGTAGGGATTCACAGAAATCCATAAGACATTTGGCCAAAGTCCGAGACCCCGAGCTATCACTAGCTAGGTGTGCAAGGGTATCTCAGAGTCCGAGGAGGGGATTAGTCTATCCATCGGCTCCTATCTAAGGACTATCACAAAACAGAGCAATGACAAAGCATGCCCGAGTCTAAAGACGCAATCCTCACAACTCATAGTTGCACGGTACAGTGTACTCCATGTTCTACACGGTACGACGTACTCAGTGAACCAGAGTAATATTACCACATAGTTGTAGGTGCCTGAGTCAACAGCTCACCACCCCAACTAAATAAATTATCAACCATAGCCTGTCGTCTCAGATCTAGTGCGAGCAAGTCAGTGTGACACACAGTCAACACGAGGGCTCCAACACTATCTCAATCACAAATCACAAAAAATCAAGTACGAGCGGATCTGGATAAATCAACAGACCTCATAGCTCCAACATGATTTCACACACACAAATAGACAGCTGGCTCTATTTTCCACAACAGTGGTACTCAAAACAGAGTGTGATACGCAAAACGGTGCAAAACACACATTTCATAAAAACATGCAATTTAATGCATACTGTCAAATCGTGAGCCAGTCTATCATTTTGGTTTCACAAAACCTCTTTTTCACATGTAAAACATCATGCTCATGTACTTTATGCATTTTCAAATTTTTTCCCGGGTCTAGGGGTATTTTCGTAATTTTTTCATATTTGGGTACTATCCAAAAATTTCACATTCATACGCTATACGGAATTTAAGTGTATGTAAACGACGATAAAAATACATACAGCTATCTCTAAGAGCTCACAAAGATCCCTTACCTCGGATCACGTAGTGTGACCTCTCTTCCTCCGTGCTGTCCAAATCTCGCAGTCCAGTCAACTCTCAATATGACTCTGGAGCTGCAATTAACCACTTACTGGATTAATTACACGTTTCTTACTATATTACACATTTAATACAGTTTATTTCACTTAAATGGGCCCGTTTACTTTTAATGGGCCTTAACACTTTAATTGGGCCTTAATCTGTATTAAGCCCGTTTTCCCCGTATTAATTCCCTTCATTAGGGTCTATCGACTCATTGGGCCTATCAATACCCATTGGGCTTTATTCCAAACTCTTTGGATAGCCCGTATATCATTTACGACAATTTATTCGAAAATTCGAATATAATTCACTAAATCCGAAATTTAATCCGAATTGCGTATAATAAATCTTAAATACGCGTTAATCACTTAATTTGTCGTAAATAAGCTTTACTTACCCGAGATTATGCGATGGTACGAGAATCGGAGTTCAATCGGGCTTCCGTTCAGAATTAATCGTCGAACTGCACAATTTTGTATATTTAACTCCAGGTCAATTTTCGATTAAAAATAATTTAAATAAATTTATCAAAAATTAAATAGGTCAATTTTGACCTCGTATCGACTTACCCGAAGTCCGGTGAATTCTCAAAAAAAAAATTTCTCTCTCCTCTTTCTCTCTCCTGCTGAACCGGTTCGGATCGGTTCAACCCTTTTCACACTGAACCGGTCCGAACCGGTTCAGGGTCGATCTCGCCGTTGCCGGCGTTTCCGGCAGGTTCCGGGGCTAATTTCACCGGCGTTCGACGCGGCTTCACCAGGGGAGCGCTCGGTCGGCTGGGCTCGGGCCAAATCGGCGCCGGTGCTGTGTGATTTCTCCTCTCTCTCTCGCGGCTGTCCTCCCTCCGATCTGCCGTTTGTAGGCGTCGGTGGCGAGCGTCCTGGTGGCTGGGAGGTCGCGTCGACTTCCTCTCTCTTTTTCGGCCTCTGGCTTGGCCGTGGGGTCGCCGGATGCTCGCCGGTGACTCCTTCTCTCTCCTCGGTTGGCTTCTGTTTCTCTCACTTTCTCTCTCCTCGAAAACTCTCTTCAGATTTCTTTTTTTTTATACAAATTTTATTATTATTTTATTATTTTAATAATAAAATAATAATAAAATACCAAAATATCCCAAAAAATCTCAAAAATTTTTATTAAATTCATTTAGTCCGTAAATGAATTTATCAGTCCGATTTTGCCTCTTCGGTATATTTTTCTACTATTTTTGTGCTCGTTTTTCGAGACAAAAATTCTAAAAATATTAAATAACTTCGGATCTTGATTAATTTGATTCGAAATTAAATATTTACCCCGTCGTTCATCAAAATTCCTCAATTTCATATTTTAAATGAAATTGTCTCATCGGATTTATACCGAATTTCGATCAATTGATCGTTTTACCCCTGTACTTGTTCGGGAATCATTTTTAACCCTTATCTCGCTGTTATGTAGCTCACATGCATTTTTAATTTCTCAAATAATTGATTGCATGTAATAAATACTCTTCTTATGATTCAACTATGAAAATATAATGTTCGTACACATAGGAATCATAAGGTACAAGCTACATATGTAAATCGAAAAATTTCGGGTCTGACAATCCTCCCCAACTAAAAAAATTTGGTCCTCCAAATTAGAACCAAATCAATCCTCAAACAACTGGGGGTACTTCTCTCGCATCAAGCTCTCTAACTCCCAAGTAGCCTCCTCAGAAGTGTGATGCTGCCATAAGACTTTCACTAACCCGATAGTCTTCGATCTCAAAACCTTCTCCTTCCTATCCAGTATCCGAATCGGCCTTTCAACGTATGACATGTCCTCACTGAGCTCCAACGGCTCATAACTAATCACATGCGCCGGATCCGGGTGATACTTCCGAAGCATCGAAATGTGAAAGACGTTATGCACACTGGCTAACTCCGGTGGCAATGCCAACCTATAAGCTTTGTCTCCCACTCGATCCAAGATCTCAAATGGTCCAATGTAGCGAGGACTTAGCTTACCCTTCTTCCCGAATCTCATAATCCCCTTAGAAGGAGATACTTTCAAGAATACTGACTCACCGACCATAAACTCCAAAGGTCTGCGTCTCGTGTCAGCATAGCTCTTCTGCCTACTCTGAGCTGTCCTCAATCTGTCACATATCAACCGGACATCCTCAGAGGCTTGTTGCACCAAATCGGGAGTAAACATCTTCCGATCACCCACTTCTTCCCATCCAATCGGAGATGACACCTACGACCATATAATGCCTCATACGGTGCCATCCCAATACTCGAGTGATAACTATTGTTATAGGCAAACTCGGCTAATGGCAAATGGTCATCCCAGGAGCCTCTATAATCCATCACACAAGCTCTCAACATATCCTCCAAAGTCTGGACGGTTCTCTCTGACTGACCATCTGACTAAGGGTGGAAAGCTGTACTGAAGCTCAATCGGGTTCCCATGGCTTCCTGAAAATGTTCCCAAAAGTGGGAAGTGAAGCGGGAATCCCTGTCCGACACAATACTCACTGGAACGCCATGTAGCCTCACAATCTCCCGTACATATAAATTCGCCAACGTACTCAGAGTATCTGTAGCTCTCATAGCTAAGAAGTGAGCTGACTTGGTCAATCTATCCACAATCACCCAAATGGCATCATGGTTCCGTTGGGTCCTCGGTAAACCCATGATAAAATCCATGGTGATGTGCTCCCATTTCCATGTCGGTATAGGTAGAGGCTGCAATAACCCTGCAGGCTTCTGATACTCTACCTTAACCTGTTGACATACCAAACACTTGGCCACAAACTCTGCCACATTCCTCTTCATCCCTGACCACCAATACACTTTCCGAAGATTCTGATACATCTTATTGCTCCCCGGATGCAACGTATAACGTGATGAATGAGCTTCAGACAAAATGAGTTTTCTCAACTCAGGATCATCGGGAACGCACACTCTGCCTCTGAATCTCAGTAATCCATCAGTGCTCAACTCAAAATCGACACAAGTACCCTTCTGAATCTGACTAACCATATCAACACAGAAGCGATCAATACGCTGGGCTTGTCTGATCCGGTCAATCAAATCCGGTTCTAATCTCAGACTAGCTATCACACAATATGTGTCAATATCAGAAGGTGTCACATCTAAACTGAGACTCGTAAACTGCTCTAGCAGCTCATGTTCCCTGATCATCATGTATGATACCATCCCAAGGCTCTTTCGACTCAAAGCATCGGCAACTACATTCGCTTTGCTCAGATGATACATGATCTCACAATCATAGTCCTTCAGAAGCTTTAACCATCTACGTTGCCTCATATTCAATTCCTTCTGTGAAAACAAATATTTCAGGCTTTTGTGATCAGTAAATACCTGAAATTTCTCACCATACAAATAGTGGCGCCATATTTTCAGTGCAAACACTACGGCTGCCAACTCTAAATCATGGGTCGAATAGTTCTTCTCATGGTCCTTAAGCTGTCGGGATCCATAAGCAACTACTTTCCTATCCTGCATCAATACACAGCCCAGTCCCTGTCCCGATGCATCCGTATATACAGAGAAACCTCCTAAGCTGGTCGGAATGGTGAGAATCGGTGCGGTGGTCAGTCGTTGCTTCAACTCTCTAAAGCTTTTCTCACACCTATCATCCCACTCAAATGCAATATTCTTTCGAGTGAGACGAGTTAAAGGAGCAGCTAATTTCGAGAAGCCCTCTACAAACCGTCTGTAATACCCAGCTAAGCCCAGAAAACTTCTGATCTCAGTGACTGTCTTGGGTCGTTCCCACTGAACTACTGCCTCTATCTTGGACGGATCAACAGACACCCCGTCCTTCGATACCACATGACCCAAAAATGATATTTGTTCTAACCAGATGTCACACTTACTGAGCTTGGCATATAACTGCTTCTCTCGGAGGGTCTGCAGAACAATACTCAAGTGCTGCTCATGTTCCTCCCTGGACTTCGAATACACCAATATATCATCAATACGTGGAAGGGGGTACTTGTTCTTAATGGTAGCCTTATTCAACAACCGGTAATCTATGCACAGTCGGAGGCTTCCATCCTTCTTCTTAACGAACAAGACCAGAGCTCCCCAAGGTGAGACGCTCGATCTAACGAACCCCTTATCCAACAAATCCTGTAACTGCTTCTTCAGTTCCAACAACTCAACTGGGGCCATCCTGTACGGTGGTCTGGATATAGGCTCAGTACCAGGTACCGAATCAATACAGAACTCCATCTCTCTGTCTGGTGGTAACCCTGGCAAGTCATCCGAAAAGACATCTGAAAACTCTCTGATCACAGGAATGTCAATCAATTCCGGTTGTGCCTTATCTAGGTCAACCACGTACGCAATAAAACCTTCAAAATAATATTATGCAAATCAATTTAATATTGCATAAGTATTTCTTTTATATTTACTCAGGAAAATTATACAACATGTTTCTCCGCTAGAGAAAACATTATCGTCTTAGAATGACAATCTAAGATAGCATGATTTGTAGCCAACCAATCCATTCCTAATATTACATCAAAATCAAACATACTTAACAGGATAAGATCGGCTATCATACTCTTATCTCCTACCCTTAACTTACATTGCTTACACACATACTCAGTCATTTGACTACTTCCCATTGGTGTGCTAATTATCAATCTTTTACCTAAAGGTGTAGGTTTCACAAACTTTGATAATTTAAATGCACACGATGGTGATATGAATGAATGCGTTGCACCAGGATCAAATAGAGCAAATGCTTCAAAGTTAAAAATTAGAATTGTACCTTTCACCACATCCGGTGAAGCATCTGCAGCGCCCTGGTCAAGTACATACACTCTGCCTTGGCCGACAACTTGTTTCCCCTTCTCCTCAGCCGTGGCTCTCCTTCTCGGAGCAGGAATAACAGGTGGAACTTTCTCTGGTTCCTTACCCCTCTGAGAAGACGCTTCAACTGGTTTCGGGCAATCTCTTATCATATGTCCGATCTTACCACACCTAAAGCATGCTCCTGATATCCTATAACAAGGTCGGTTCCTGTGGAACACTCCACAAAGTCTACATAAATTAGGATTTGGTCGGGGACCTCCAATCACAATACCCCGAGCCGGAGCTGCTGTCGGATATACAGGGGGTCTAACTGCCCTACTCCGCGACTCATCGATCTTTTGTCGCCCACTAAAAGGCCTTTTCCCCTCTCTACTACCTTTGTCGTCCCCAAATCTCTTCCGGTCTCTATCTTTGCCCTTACCACCTTTCCCATACTCTAACACATGGAGCTCGTAATCCTGCTCACATAGCTGAGCTCGTCTAACTGCTTCCCCATATGTCAAAATATCTAACGAGGCCAGTTGAGCTCTAAATGATGGTCTCAGGCCTTCCATAAACTTACGAACTTTCTTCCGTTCACTGCCTATGGTATCAGGATCATATCTGCCCAGAGATGTAAACCGAGATTCATACTCGTCCACTGATTTACCTCCCTGGGTCAAACCTGAAAACTCATTCTGTAACTTTCGTTGAGCAGTATCTGGAATGTATTGCCCCCTAAAGGCGTCTAAGAACATCTCCCAAGTAATTACCTGATGTCCAGCTGATAAAATAGGCATAGTGGACTTCCACCAGTGTTCCGCCTCACCCTCTAGCATAAAAGACGCAAAAGCCACTTTCTCAGTAGTAGAGCATCGGGAGAATCTATAAAGTTTCTCCATTCTATTAATCCAGTCCTCTGCCACAACTGGATTCTTCACCCCACTAAATGATGGAGGCTGTAGCTTCTGAAACTGTGTCAATCTATCTAAATCGCAACCATACTCCAGATCATCATCATAACCCTGAAGAGGGACTACTGGAGGAGGTGCAGGCTGAACAGGAGGAGCATGTGGTGGTTCCACTCTCTGTGGTGCGGGTGCAAGCTGTGCAGGCGCATGGGTCTCAGGTGCAACTGCTGCAGCAGTCGGTGCAGCCTGTCCTGCTGTACCCTGGGCACTGCCAAAACTAGCTATAAACTGCCCCAATAATGTCACCACTGTATCAAGGAGTCGCTCTAATCTCAAGTCGCGAGCGCCAGAACTCTCAGATGGTTCTCGAGAAGTATGTCTAGATGAGGATCTACTCCGTCTCTCGAGTCTATCTCTGTGCCCTTGAGATCGAGAACTCTCTCCTCTACTACGATGTTTGTCAGACATCCTATGTATTTCCTGTATATATAACACAAATTTCAGTGATATCACAACCTGGTATCCATAAATGTATCTAAACAAAGCACAGTGATAATGGGATGTAAACTTCCTTAGTTACTAACAACGATTCATATCAGACCAACTTGGCTCTGATACCACTCCTGTCGTGACCCGAATTCCTTACATTTATATCAATAATTTTCACATATCACGACTACACATACGGACAGTTGGGCTATGAATCGATGTCAGTCGATCACTCCCACATATTTTAATTCATTCACTACTCATGCATCCATAATAAGAAGATATACTTATAATAATTTACAAAACTTTTACGTTCATTTACATTGGTTTACATCCCAGTATTAATATAAATACATCACTGTGCTCTGTCATATTTAGATACAAAAGATTTTAAAAGTGTGTATACCTTTCGTAATGTGATAACAGCTGCTAGCGGAAGGAAAATACAAAAAAATCTGCCACAGAGCTCTCAGAAGCACTATGGCTAATCTGTGGAGAGATGAAAAAAGGGGTGAGCTAACGCGCTCAGTAAGGAATAAATGAAAGCAGGTAGATAACCATACTATCTACGATGCTTATAATGCATGGTTTATGCTGAAAATCCATAGCATTCACAAAACCATTATAGTTAAAACACATAGCAAATTAATGCCCAAAATCAAATGTCAAAACTCATTCAGAATAAAATATTTTTGTGTTCAGTATTGAAACTCACATTTAAATCATGTTCTCATTTCAAATGGTTTTCATCACAGAAATCAAATCACAAATAGTTTCGTTATAGAAACCAATAAAATCAGGTGAGACTAGGCAGGGATTCACAGAAATCCATAAGACATTTGGCCAAAGTCCGAGACCCCGAGCTATCACTAGCTAGGTGTGCAAGGGTATCTCAGAGTCCGAGGAGGGGATTAGTCTATCCATCGGCTCCTATCTAAGGACTATCACAAAACAGAGCAATGACAAAGCATGCCCGAGTCCAAAGACGCAATCCTCACAACCCATAGTTGCACGGTACAGTGTACTCCATGTTGTCTACATGGTACGACGTACTCCGTGAACCAGAGTAATATTACCACATAGTTGTAGGTGCCTAAGTCAACAGCTCACCACCCCAACCAACTAAATTATCAACCATAGCCTGTCGTCTCAGATCTAGTGCGAGCAAGTCAGTGTGACACACAGTCAACACGAGGGCTCCAACACTATCTCAATCACAAATCACAAAAAATCAAGTGCGAGCGGATCTGGATAAATCAATAGACCTCATAGCTCCAACATGATTTCACACACACAAATAGACAGCTGGCTCTATTTTCCACAACAGTGGTACTCAAAACCGAGTGTGATACGCAAAACGGTGCAAAACACACATTTCATAAAAACATGCAATTTAATGCATACTGTCAAATCGTGAGCCAGTCTATCATTTTGGTTTCACAAAACCTCTTTTCCACATGTAAAACATCATGCTCATGTACTTTATGCATTTTTAAATTTTTTCCCGGGTCTAGGGGTATTTTCGTAATTTTCTCATATTTGGGTACTATCCAGAAATTTCACATTCATACGCTATACGGAATTTAAGTGTATGTAAACGACGATAAAAATACATACAGCTATCTCTAAGAGCTCACAAAGATCCCTTACCTCGGATCACGTAGTGTGACCTCTCTTCCTCCGTGCTGTCCAAATCTCGCAGTCCAGTCAACTCTCAATATGACTCTGGAGCTGCAATTAATCACTTACTGGATTAATTACACGTTTCTTACTGTATTACACATTTAATACAGTTTATTTCACTTAAATGGGCCCGTTTACTTTTAATGGGCCTTAACACTTTAATTGGGCCTTAATCCGTATTAAGCCTGTTTTCCCCGTATTAATTCCCTTCATTAGGGTCTATCGACTCATTGGGCCTATCAATACCCATTGGGCTTTATTCCAAACTCTTTGGATAGCCCGTATATCATTTACGACAATTTATTCGAAAATTCGAATATAATTCACTAAATCCGAAATTTAATCCGAATTGCGTATAATAAATCTTAAATACGCGTTAATCACTTAATTTGTCGTAAATAAGCTTTACTTACCCGAGATTATGCGATGGTACGCGAATCGGAGTTCAATCGGGCTTCCGTTCGGAATTAATCGTCGAACTGCACAATTTTGTATATTTAACTCCGGGTCAATTTTCGATTAAAAATAATTTAAATAAATTTATCAAAAATTAAATCGGTCACTTTTGACCTCGTATCGACTTACCCGAAGTCCGGTGAATTCCCAAAATTTTTTTTCTCTCTCCTCTTTCTCTCTCCTGCTGAACCGGTTCGGACCGGTTCAACCCTTTTCACACTGAACCGATCCGAACTGGTTCAGGGTCGATCTCGTCGTTGCCAGTGTTTCCGATCGGTTCCGAGGTTGATTTCGTCGGCGTTCGACGCGGCTTCACCAGGGGAGCGCTCGGTCGGCTGGGCTCGGGCCAAATCGGCGCCGGTGCCGTTCGATTTCTCCTCTCTCTCTCGCGGCTGTCCTCCCTCTGATCTGCCGTTTGCCGGCGTCGGTGGCGCGCGTCCTGGTGGCTGGGAGGTCGCGTCGACTTCCTCTCTCTTTTTCGGCCTCTGGCTTGGCCATGGGGTCGCCGGATGCTCGCCGGTGACTCCTTCTCTCTCCTCGGTTGGCTTCCGTTTCTCTCACTTTCTCTCTCCCTGAAAACTCTCTTCAGATTTCTTTTTTTTATACAAATTTTATTATTATTTTTTTATTATTTTATTATTATTTTAATAATAAAATAATAATAAAATACCAAAATATCCCAAAAAATCCCAAAAATTTTTATTAAATTCATTTAGTCCGTAAATGAATTCATCAGTCCGATTTTACCTCTTCGGTATATTTTTCTACTATTTTTGTACTCGTTTTTCGAGACAAAAATTCTAAAAATATTAAATAACTTCGGATCTTGATTAATTTGATTCGAAATTAAATATTTACCCCGTCGTTCATCAAAATTCCTCAATTTCATATTTTAAATGAAATTGTCTCATCGGATTTATATCGAATTTCGATCAATTGACCGTTTTACCCCTGTACTTGTTCGGGAATCATTTTTAACCCTTATCTCGCTGTTATGTAGCTCACATGCATTTTTAATTTCTCAAATAATTGATTGCATGTAGTAAATACTCTTCTTATGATTCAACTATGAAAATATAATGTTCGTACACATAGGAATCATAAGGTACAAGCTACATATGTAAATCGAAAAATTTCGGGTCTGACAAAATTAGACTAGGAATGGCGTGATGGGCGTTCAACCCCCATGCCATGGTCGAAATGTGATTATAGGCCAAACTTGAATTCAATCGATTCGATAAGGTTGATGGACCTAGAATTCGGTCTAACGAGTGATAATGAGCCTAAGGAGCTCAATGGGCCTAAGTGAAATGATAAGTGTAATTGAAATCTACTTAAGACGAGAATTAGGCTTAATAAGATATATTGACTAGGATCAAGTCAGAATATGAGTTATTTGTAATTAACTTATGTGATAAATGAATGTTGCAGCTCCCGAGAATATATCCGGAGCAAATTGAGGTCAAACACAAAAAACGGGAAAGGAAGAAGGAGTTACTTCACCGAGAATTGAGGTAAAGGAATTGTGTTGGCTCCTAGAGGTATTTGTACGTGTTTTTCGGGCGCATAAAGGTTTTCTAGAATGTTTGTGGGTCATAGGAAAAGAATTAAATGTTTGAAGGGTAAAGAAGATTGAGATTTGGGAAAAGTTCATGAAAAACAAGAATCATGATGTTTTGAATCTTTTACTAACCTTTTTAGCATGTGGATTGGTAGGTTGGCTAGATTTAAATGCTTTGCAAGAAAATAGTTTGATTTGGCTTTAATAACCATGCTTTGTAAATAAATTAGCCACCTACATGAGTTTTCTGGAAATAAAGCGTGCTAGAGCGCTGCTCGCACGAGATTTGATATGTTTTGACATGCATGAGTGCTGGAGCCTAGGTCGCACTAGTTTTCACATGGATTTTACGATATAGTGATGGAGCATAGCTCGCACTAGAGTTTTACATGCATGAGTGCTGGAACCTAGCTCGCACTAGTTTTCACATGGATTTTGACATTGTGCTGGAGCGTTGTTCGAACTAGATGTCCACTTTATACTTATTACATGTGAAACCCAGATTTTTTAAAGGGATTTAAATCGTTGGACAAAAAATACAGAATTTAAATGAGAAAAGATAGTGAGTCCGAGAAGGAAAATCGGTCTAAATTAGTCCTGAACGTGTAGAATGGGTAAAATGGTCAAAAGATCCTAATTTCGGTGTAAATTCGATGAAGAAATTTCATTAAAAATATGGATTTAGAAAATCTTGATCGATAAAGAAGAAATTATGAAATTTTGAGTCCAATTGGTTAAGATACGAAGATATTACGAATTTTCATGATTTTCACCCGGGACATTATCCCAAAAATATGCGAAAAATACACCGAAATAGTTAAAATAAATTAAATTAATTAAATTAATTAAATGTAATATGATTTTTGAGATATTTTGAGTATTTTATTATATTTTATTTGATTAAAATATAATATAATATAATATAATATAATATAATATAATAAAGTTAAAAAAAAATGAAATTGAAACAGGAAATCGGGAATTGGAGATTGAAGGAAACAGAAGACGAAACCATGAACCCGCACCGCCCCGTCTGCCTCAACCGCAAGCCACCACCAGAGAACTGACCATGGGAGAGAGTCGAACCGCCCGAGCTCGTCGGCACCGATAGTGGAGGAAGAAACGGTGACCGGCGAGAGAAGGAGAGAGAAAGAGTGAAACAGAGAGAAAGAGGGAGAAAGAGAGAGAACAGCGGCGGACGGAGGCTGAAGGAAGAGAGAGGACCTCGCCACCGGCCAGGAGGAGGTCCGATCTGCCACCATCGGTGCCGAAAACGGTCGAAAACGGCGGTAACGGAAGACACCACCGACACCGAGGGAGAAGAGGCCGGACCGGCCACTTTTCGGCCAGCCACGACGAAACCGAGGCCAGATCCGAGCTTCGCGAGGTCCCGCGGAGCTGCTGGCGATGGAAGCCGACGAAGAATCGGCCGGTGAAGTACCGAACTAGTCGAACAGAACTGAACCGGACTGAACCAGACCGGTCTAAACCGGTCTGAACCGGACCGAACCGATTCAGCCAAGAAAGAAGGGAAAAAAAGAGAAAAAGGAAAGAAAAAGAGGAAAAGGAAAAAGGGAAAAATTTTTTGGGATACATCGGACTTCGGGTAAGTCGGTAAGAGGTCAAAAGTGACCGATTTAATTTTCGAAAAAAATTATTTAAATTATATTTGATCGAAAATTTACCCGAAATTAAATATATATAATTATGCAGTTCGACGATAAATCGTGTACGTGAGCCCGATCGAACTTCGATTTGCACACTATCGCAAAATCTCGGGTAAGTAAAGCTCATTTACGACAATCTATGTAATTATCGCGCATTAAAAGTTTATTTTACGAGTTACGGATTAAATTGCGCATTTAGTGGATTAAATTGAGATTTTTAATTAAATTATCGTAAATGATATACGGGCTATTCAAAGAGTCTAGAAAAAGGCCCAATAAGTACTAATGGGCCTAGAGAGCCCAATAGGCCTTGATGAAAGAATTAATAAGTGGAAACGGGCTTAAAACGGATTAAGGCCCATTAAGGTGCAATCGGGCCCAATAAGAGAGAAATTGACCAAATTAGCTAAATCGACAGTAGTAAATATGAGAAAAATATTTATTGAGTTAAATACGATTAAAACGAGGTTTATACCGATAAAACCGAGCAAAAAGAGTAAAATCGATAAAAGTCAACTTTTGGTCAAAACTTCGATATAATCACATATTTGGATATGTTGAAATGAATTTAAGCCATATGTGATAAGTTGAACTTGTTTTACAGCAGCTCGATCTATCGACACGTTTTACGAGATAAACCCGAGCATCGAGGAAAGTGCTCTACATCAGTCGCTAAGAGGTAAGGGATATAATTTAGAGTAGCGTTAGTACTCCTTCATCCTTACCAATTGTTTATGTATGAGAATTGAATGAAATTTTACGAAATGGATTTCCAATTGTAGTCAAACCGAAGCCAAAACCATTTCCTGAGTTTTCAGCATGATTTATATATATGAGATACATTTTTACAGCATACATGTTTATAAAAGTGATTTTTCACTTTTGAAACGAAAGCATAGTATTTTCATGATACGGGTTAAAGTCTCGAAATAGTTTTTAAGCTATATTTTCACAGTACGGGTATGAGTCCCAAGAATTGACTTTGATAACTATGCTTTCCATATTTACACGGGCTAGAGTCCTGCAATGATTTACGAAAACTATGTTTTCTATGAGAAACGGGCTAGAGTCCCATAATGATTTATGAAAATCGGGTTAGAGTCCCTTAATGATTTTTAATACACGTGTATGAGGCCCGAAATGATTTTGATAAAATGGGTAAGAGGCCCAAAATGATTTTTGTGGGGTAAAAAGGCATGATATGACGATAGTCAGAGGATCTGGGGTCGATCTCGTATGGAGAGGATCGAGGATCTACCTAGCCGACGACCAGAGAACAGGCAGGCTCTGACTTGATATGAGAAACGTGCGTATAGTTCACACTTGGTGATGCACGTGAGTTCGTGCGTATAGTCCCCATTTAGTGGTGCACGAGAGATAAGGCAGCGTACGACCCTGATCCAGTCCTACGGCTCCCCTGTACAATGGCTATATGTACCTATGATGAATGTCCTACGGGACCAAATGTATGATGTCCTTCGGGACTAGTATATGAGACGATTGCCTGACCCTACACGATGAATTGACGGAATGATATATATATGTTTTCGCACATTTCATGCTACCTATTTTATGATTTGCTATTGAGCACATATTTTTTTGATGAGATTTTAAAGGTAGCCATGAGTATGTTTTATGAAATGTGCATATGACAATACGATTTCATTTTAAAGTGATAAGCATGTTATGATATGCATGATTAAGTTTTGAGATGCTTTTTACTTGTTTACACGACGTGATATGCATACTATATATGAGTTTTACTAAAAAGATGCATGATGTGTAAACTTATGATTTAAGCATGTTTTTACTGCTTTTATGAAATGTAAGCATCTCTACTCCAGTACATATTTATGCTGATTTGTAAAACCATGAGTCTTATCATGTTTTGAGTATTTAAAGCTATTTTAAATGTATCTCTTACTGAGCTTGAAAAACTCACCCCCCTCATCTCCATCTCCCAGATTATCTATAGCGAGTCTACTGCACATACGAGACCGTGGTCGTTGACAAGGTAGTCCGACCTTTCATCGGATACTTTTGTAACCTTGAGGTACAGTCTTACTTATATTCCAGACATGTGATACATAATAGACACTATTGTATATAATAGTCGGGATGTAATAGTTGTAAATGATTTTATATATACAGAATGTATGTAATGTAATGAGATCCAGGAAAATGAAAAGATTTTAAATCTAGACATGGACAGGAAAACAACATAATTAATGGATAAAAAGTTCAAATTAGCCCCATTTTTTCGTGCTTTCGGGGCGTGACATTACAGTGCTAGAGATTACTCGCACGTGATTTTATAACATGTTGGAAACCATCCTAGGAGCTTTGGGTAGGTTGTGTGCCATGCCGATTAAATAGGCTCGCACGTGTGTATTGAGATGTGGCGTGATTTGATGTGATGATATGGATCCACGGAGTACGTTGTACCATGCAAATAGTATGAAGTACGTTGTACCGTGTATGGATATGATATATATATACCGTCTTCGAAGGATGAATATTCTGTTATGGACTGACGGGTTGGACGTGACCTACCTCCCGTGCGGAAGCAGATAGAGGTGATACCCCGCACATTAGGATCTGAGTAGCCTTGGATCACAGAGGATATGGCCTACTCCTAGTTATTTCCCTTATTATTATTATTTGCTTATCTCACATGTCTCTTGTTTTATGATGAATCTATGTTTTTTAAATTGTTTTGTGGGTCAGAACAGTCCAAGGGAGAGATTGAGTCTTGACAAATGGTGATTTTGGTACTGAGTTATATTGAGTATGAAATGCTTTTAAGTGCACCTCGTATGATGATTTTCCATGCTTTGTTTAAGAATTGTGCACTGATTTGAATAGCATGAATTGTTTTACATATCATGAACACGTGCATGAACTGATAAATATGAGTATGACGACAAATTGTGTGGTTTTATACATGGCATCACGATCATGTAGATAGTGCAGTTATCTACCTGCTCGCATGATTGGCTTACTGATCGTGTGGTTTGCTCGCCCCCTTATTTTTCCCTTCTACAAAGCACTTTCAGTAGACAAAGAGCGACTGAAGATTTGATTTCGGTGTCTTCTACATCCCATCACATAAGGTATACATATTTGTATAGTTTTTGTATCTAGATATGCCAAAGCACAGTAATATTTTGAATCTAATTTTTGAGGATGTAAAGAATTGTAAACACATGTAAATAACAACTTTGATTTAGAAATACAAGTGTTTACATTTAAATGAATTGTAAATTGAAATGATTTGATTGGATGAGATTGACATCGATACACAGCCCAACTATTGGTAATGTAGCTGCTCACGATCAAGTAAAGTATAGGTAAAGAACAAACAATAAGAAATTGATTAAATAATAAACGAAAAATGAAAAATTTGTAGTGAATTTTCGGTGGATTGAGGGTCGTGACAGATGTGGTATTAGAGCAGTGTTGGTTTGATGTATGTCGGTGTCAAAAATTTAGGAAAATTACATCCCCATGTTACTGTGCTTATCTAGATACAACTGTGTATATCAAGATGGGTTTGACTAAGAAATGATTATGAATGTAGGAATCTTGGCATTGTGCCTAACACCAGTCGCGGTAGAGGGGTGAGAGTCCGAGATAGAGGCTGTAAGGGTAAGCCTAGGGGCCGTGCTGAGTCATTGCCACATGAGACTCATGAGGAGGTAAAGGTGGAGGCTGAAGTTAAACATGCTCCATAGGGTTCGACAGAGAGACCTAATAGTATCGAGGTGCGTTTCGCGAGGATAGAACGGAGCTTAGAACAAATTTTGGAGTTGATTGCCCAGTCATTGCCTGGAGCTTGGAGCGGGCAGGGGCCAGCTACACAAGGTGATGCTGAACAATCGGTTTCTCCTGAAATGCCTGCACAGCCAGCTCAAGAACCTCAGACTACAAGTACTCCCACACCCCCACTAATACAGGATACACCTTCTATTGTTGCTCCACCACAAGGTAGTAGAGATTGGAGTTATGGATGTGACCTAAATAGGTTACGACAGTTCCAAAAATTTAAACTGTCATCTTTTAGTGGGATTAAGGACCCAGTAGCTGCACAGGACTGGGTGAATGAAATCGAGAAATTATATAGGTTCTTCGAGTGCACTACTACGGAGATGGTTGCTTGTACCGCATTCATGCTGAAGGGATCGACAAAGCATTGATGGAAGTCCACCAAACCTGTTCTGAGAGCCCGACATACAGAGATCACATGAGACATATTTTTGAATGCCTTCCAGAGGTAATCTATTTCGGACACTGCGCAGCGAAAGCTGCAGATGGAATTTTTAAGATTAACCCAGGAGAGTAGATCTGTGGATAAGTACGAAACAAAATTTATCTCCCTAGGCAGGTATGATCCTGATACGATGGACAGTGAAGTCAAGAAGGTTTGAAAGTTTGTGGAAGGATTAAGACCAGCCATCAGGTCCCGATTGGTTCCTTTTGACATACTGACCTATGAGGAGGCAGTGCACAGGGCATAGTTGTGTGAACAAGATATTGAGCAAGTTGCCTCGGAATTTGGGAAGGTTGGTAGAGTGACAGATAGAGATATAAAGAGATAGGCAGTGGATAGAAGCTTCAGTTATAGAGGAAGCAGGAGATGTTTTTGGAAGAGGCCATTGAGGAGATCCGGGAGAGGACAGTTAAGCCTCCCGTGTATCCGACCATAGCTCTAGCAAAGAGTATAGTAATTGGAGGGCCACGGCCTACTACAAAATAATGCATTAAGTGTGGTAGGTACAATGGTACTCGGCCATTTTATGGACCTCCTGCAGTATGTTTTCGATGTGGAAAACCAACGCATATGATCCAAAATTACCCAGAGATGACTGAGAATGCCCCACAGAAAGGTAAGGAGCAGGAGAGAGCTCCAGCTAATACTCCTACTCTGAGACGGAGGGTGACGGTTGAAGAGAAGGGGAAACAGGTAGTTAGCAGAGGGCGAGTACATGCACTGGACCAGGATACTACAGATGTGGTAAAAGGTACCATCTTGATATTTGATCTTGAAGCTTATGTTTTGATAGATCCTGGTATCACGCATTCATTTGTATCGCTTGCATTTGTATATAAATTGTTTAAGCATGTGAAGCTTGCCCCGTTAAGTAGGAGGATGCTGATAAGCACTCCCATGAACAATAGTCAGCTAGTTGAGTATGCGTTTAGGGATTGTAAGTTGAAAGTAGGGAAAAAAGAAATGTCAGCCAACCTCATTTTGATGTATATGAAAGACTTTGATGTAATCCGAGGAATGAATTGGCTGGCTGCAAACCGTGCTGTGGTAGATTGTTTTTCTAAGACGGTAACTTTTTCAGGGATAAATAGCATTACCGTAAGTTTCCCCAAACAATGTAATGTAAAATCCCCTTGAAAAGTAATGAAAGCAGTAATTGTTGTAAGTGAAATAGATGCATTTCTATGCTGACTAAATGGTTGATGTTTTGAAAGGTTATATTGCATACATGGTTGAGGCAGATAAGGCATGTCCAGAATTGAGAGACATCCTAGTGGTTAGAAAATTTTTAGATGTCTTTCCGGATGATTTACCAAGGTTACCGTCGGATAGGGAGATGAAGTTTAGTATAGATTTGACACCTGGTACAGAGCCGATATCTAAGCCACCGTACAGAATGGCTTCGATTGAGTTGGAGTAACTGAAGAAGTAGTTACAGGAATTGTTGGATAAGGGGTTCATCAGACCGAGTGTATTGCCTTGGGGAGCACCGGTACTATTTGTAAAGAAGAAGGATGGGAGCCTCCGATTGTATATTGACTACAAGTTGTTGAATAAGGCAACCATCAAGAATAAGTACCCCCTTCCACGCATAGATGACTTGTTCGATCAGCTTCGGGGAGTGCAGGTCTTTTCTAATATAGATCTGAGATCTGGGTACCATCAGTTGAGAATTTACGATGGAGATGTACCCAAGATAGCTTTTCGCACCCGGTATGATCATTTTGAGTTTATGGTCATGCCATTAGGGTTGACGAATGCTTCCGCAGCCTTTATGTCATTGATGAATGAGGTATTTCACCAATATTTGGATCGGTTCGTTATCTTATTCATCGATGATATTCTGGTGTATTTGAGATCTAGAGAGGAGCATGAGCAGTACCTAAGGATAGTACTACAGACCCTCCGAGAGAAGAAGTTATACACTAAACTCAGTAAGTGTGATATTTAGCTAGAGCAGATCTCTTTTTTGGGTCATACTGCATCAAAGGTTGGTGTGTCAGTGGACTCATCCAAGATTGAGACAGTGGTTTAGTGGCACGACCCCAGACAGTCACGGAGACCAGAAGTTTTCTAGGTTTAGTTGGATATAATTAATGATTTATGGAGGGATTATAATAACCATTCTCATTTTCTTCTTCTCGGTTTTGTTCAAGTTTCATTCCTTTATTGTCTTAATGTTTAAGTGTTAATGAAAAGTTTTTATTTTTCTATTGTTGCTCTCAGTTTGCTTACTAGTTTGGTTTTATTTCTTTGTTCTTTACTGTTCATTCGGGTTCTTGGTTTCATGGTGTAGCCGAGTAATGTGAGAGGTTATACATAGCTGGTGACAGTGGCTAAGCATCCTCTCCTTGCTCCACTGAATCCATTAGCATACTGATTATCTATTCTTTTGTTTTCAAATCCATCATTTTTACATTAACAGTTGTGTTTCCTTGTTTTATTGTTCTCTTCATTTGTAATTTAAGTTCTAGTCAATATTATAATTACTGTGTGTGTGTCTATCAGGTGAGTTTGTTTTCTGTGTTGATTCTTATCCTGCATCTTAGTTTGTTTTTTTTCTTTCTTAATGTGTTGTCTTCACTGTTCGAGGTTATTTACTGTGTGGAGCCGAGAAGGCTGGTGCTGAGCGGAGAAGGTTTGGAGGTTGCAGTGTGCTCCAGTCAAGTTTTTGTCGAGAAGCACCTGACCTATTGCGGATGAACCGTACGTGGACACAGTATGAAGACAGCGACATTGCAGGCGGAGACGGCACCGTGGCAGCGAACAGGGATCAATTCTTACTCTGTTTGGTTCTGTTTCGTTGTTAATGTACTGTTCATTGGGCTGGTTTGCTGGAATGGAGAGAGTTGCATGAATGGAGGGCAAAATAGTTGCTGATTCTACATTGCTTGTGGAAATAAGAGGCTGAAGGAGACCGGTGCAAGGTGATCGTGTGAATGGCTGGATTGTGCTTAGCAGCTGTAAGACTTGGTGCCAGATTCTGTTCATGCGTGGGTTGCTGGAGTATGTGAAGCAGAACTACTGTGCAAATGGTAGTACAGTGCAGAACTGGCGGTGACAGTAGCAAAAACTTTATCCTCTGTTCAGCTCTGTTTGATACTTACTTTACTGTTCATTTTAGTTCTTCATTTTTTATTGTTCTATTTCATTTGATGCTGAATGTTTTGGTTTTCTGCTAGTTTTCATTTGTTGTGCATTAGCTGAAGGCTTGGACATGGATGGCAGTAGCTGGTGATAGGTTTGGGTTGCACTAAACAGAGGAAAAAGACATGTAACTAGCGGCTGCATTTGCTGGGAAGCAGGCCATGGCCAGCTGATGGCTAAGTGCACAGCCAGTCCTTCCCTTGTTCTTATTCGTTCTTCATGCTCTCTTTAATGTGTTAAAGTTTCTTTGAATGTCATTTAAATTTTATTTTCCTTCGTTTAGCAAAGTTGAGAAAATTTTCTGCATAGTTTTAATCCTTCAACTCATTCTGCTATTTCCAGTTTAATTCATCTTTTCATTGTTGGTTGCTGGTGTATGGTGGCAAGGGCAGGTCCGTGTTGAACAGATGCTGAACATGGTGAATGGAGCAGTTGTTGGTGCACGCAGAGCACACTTGCTGGACAGACGGTTGATGGCAGCACTGCTTTATCTGCAGGATTCTGTTGCTGTGCAAGGAATGAAGCCGGTGCAGATCGTGCCTTGGGTACAAGCTGCAGGGCAGGACGTAGTCAGTGCAGAATCATGTTGCTCGGCTAATGGTAGTACATAGGGGCGGTATGCACAACAGCAGTAAATGGGATTTTATGGCAGCACCTGGAGTTAAAGAACGTGCACAGTACAGTGCACGAGTTTACCAAGCCAGCTGGAAATTAACTTAAGGCCATGTTTGGCATTGCAATTCTGTCATAATTCCATTTTTATGCATTTTTATTATTTTATTCTATTATTATTATTATTCCTTTTAATTATTATTATTTTTTAGCTTAGGTTTGTTTAGGTAAAAATAGTCTTAATTTAATTTGCATGTTAGTCTTCATTGCTTATTAGTAAAAAACTTAGTTTTAATTAGGAATTAAGAGTTAAATCTAGTGTTTAGGTAGTGCATAATTAAAATTAGTAGTAGAATCATTTTATGCAATTTTTAAGTTAGATTTTATTTCAAATTTAAAAATTCAAAAATATTTATTTCTCATGCATTATTAGGATCATTTTACAGGTAATTAATTTCTTAGTTAGATTTAAGAATTTCTTTAGGTTAATAGAATTTTATTTTATCAGACTTTAAGTTAGAGTAAATTGCATTTTTATTTTCTATCACGCCTTCCTCCCACACGCGACTTACCAAAAACCACAACAAATTTTTTCGCTTTTTACTTACCTTTCTCTCCTCAACAGTTGGGCTGTGATTAGGTATTAGTCTCCTCATCCACACATCCATACATGTCATTCTAAATATTTATCGACTGTACGTACACTTTCTCATAAGTAAATTCATATACTTAATATAATTACATCCCCAATATTAAAAACGTGTACATCACTGTGTTTATACATTGTTCAGATACAAAAGAGTACGCATGTGTATACCTTTTGCTAGATGGGGAGTGGCAGCGGTCCAAAGGAATGTAATACCTTAGCCGACTCAATCTACTGACGAGAATCTATAGAGATGGGGAAAATGAATGGGATGAGCTATCAACGCGCTCAGTAAGGAAATCAGGCAAGCAAGTAGACATCCATACTATCTACTGAAAATAATGCTTTACCTTTCCTCGTCTCATTTCAAAAGCATGTTTAAAATATATATAATATAGTACAAATTTAAAATCTCATGCACTAAACATATGCTGGTTTATCAATCAGAGGCATTCATGCAAAACAGTGCATATTTAATCATTTAAGAATGCCTTTATATAAAATATGCCATTTACATTTAATCATTTAAGAATGCCTTTATATAAAATATGCCATTTACATTCAAAACACAGTAAATATGGCATTTCTCATCATAACACAAACAAATCGGGTTCCAACTCATCCCTCAGGTCTACCCGTATCATAAAACAAGTGATATATCATGCGAGACTCAGTGGCTAAATGCTATCTCTCTGGACTATGGCCATATCCTAACATGGTGAAATCTCAGGCAACACAGTACTCGGTGTTCGGGTTATCACTGCTGTAACGGGAGGGGGTCAGTCCATCACAACCGCCAGCTATCAACAACTCTCTTCCACAACTCCACAATAACAGATGGTACAGTGTACTCCATGCCACACGCATGGTACAACATATACCCGTGGACCCTACAACATAGTCGGGGTGCCTGCAATAGGTCTTAGCCTCTCATACCATGGAATAATCAGTGCCACGTTTCTAAATCTACGTGTGAACATCTCCAGTGTGACACTCAGTCTACATGAGAAAATCGTCACGGTTTTTCTAACATGTCTATATATCAAGAAAACTACAGTGCGCGTCTTGAGTGTGACTCACAGTCAACGCTCCGCCTCAAAACACTGTATATGCATGTCAAAATATCAAACACTAGTGCGAGTAAACCTCCAGCACTAGGTCATGCATAGTTCTCATTCAAATCAAGTACGAGCAAATCGCTCAAGTACGATGTCATGCACAAATCATGAAGAATCGACTACGAGCAACACCCCAGCACTCTGTCATGCATCTCATGTAAAACTCGAGTACGAGCTAATCACTCCAGCACTCTATCATGCACAAATCACATAAAACTGAGTACGAGCAACGCTCCAGTACTCTATCATGCATGTCAAATAAATGTACTACGAGTCAACCTCCAACACTAATGTATGTGAAAAACATCTGAAATCAAGTGCGAGCTGTGCTCCAGCACGATTGTTTCCACAAAATTCGGTTGTGGCTCGTTAAAAATAGGGATGTTTAAAATCACTAAAATCAGCACTATAAAGTGTGCATAGTTTACATCGACCTCAAAACATTAGCCCATCCACCTACTCTTCTGCTACACAACAGTACAAACCACTCAAAACATCATTTCCATGTTTCTTACAACTTTTTTCAAAAGTTGACTTTTTACCTAACTAGGGGCAAAATAGTAATTTACCCATATCGGGTCCCTATAAATATTATTGATTTTCTCTGACCCTCGAACAATTTCAATGAATGTAAAAGTATACGAAAATACGCACAGATATCTCTAACTACTTGCAAAAGTCCCCTACCTCGGATCACGTTAAGTGACCTCTCTTCCTCTGTGCTGCTATAATCTGGCAGTCCGATCAACTCTCAATATGACTCTAGAGCTGCATTTAATCATTCACTGAGTTAATTACACTTTTTCTACTGTATTACACATTTAATACAGTTTATTTCACTTAAATGAGCCCGTTTACAGTTATTGGACCTTAACACTTTAATTGGGCCTTAATCCGTATTAAGCATGTTTTCCACGTATTATTTCCCTTTATCAGGGTCTATTGACTCATTGGGCCTATCAATACCCATTTGTTCCAACCTCTTTGGATAACCCGTATATCATTTACGAGAGTAAATTCAAAATTTCGAATAAAATTCACTAAATGTGGAATTAAATCTTAAATCTTAAATATGCGTTAATCACATAAATTATCATAAATGAGCTTTACTTACCCGAGATTATGCGATGGTGCGAAATTCAGAGTTCGATCGGGCTTCCATTCAAAATTAATCGTTGAACTGTACAATTTATATATTTCATTCCCGGGTCAATTTTCGGTTAAATATAATTTAAATAAATTTATCGAAAATCAAATCGGTCACTTTTGACCTCGTATCGACTTACCTGAAGTCCGGTGAAATCCAAAAAATTTTTCTTTTTCCTTTTTCTCTCTTTTTTCTTTTTTTCCCCTTTTCTCCTTGGCTGAACCGATCCGGTCCGATTCAGCGTAGAAGGTTCTTCACTGAACGGCCGACCGGTTTAGGCTTCCCTTGGTTGTGCCGACGTCGTCCGATCGGTTCCCGACGTCTCACCACCGTCGTTCGGCGCGCCTCAGCCTAGGGAACGTTCGACTGGCCTCGATCGGGACCAAGCATCGCCGGTGGCCACCAGATCTCCTTTTTTCCTCTGCGGCCTTCCCCTCTTCGATTCGCCGGCGTCCAACGTCGGTGGAACGTGTCCTTGCCGCGGGTGGTTCGCACCGACTTCCTCTCTCTTTTTCAATCCCTGGTCGTCGGATGGTGGCCATCCGGTCTCTCTTTCTTCTCCTCAGGTCTGCGTCGGTTTCCTTTTGTTTTCCCTCTTTTCTCTCTCCCCGAAATCAATCAGTTTCTCTTTTTTTTCTTTTAATATTTATAAATGATTTTAATATTATTTTAATCCTTAAAATAATATTAAAATTCTCAAAATATCTAAAAAAATTATATTAAATTCATTTAATCCGTAAATGAATTTATCAGTCCGATTTTACCTTTTCGATATATTTTTTCTAATATTTTTAGGCTCGTTTTTCAAGGTAAATTTTAAAAATATTAAATAAATTCATATCTTGATCAATTGGACTCGAAATTCAATATTTGCCTCGTTTTTTATCAAGATTTCTCACTTTCATATTTTTAATGAAATTTTCTCATCGAATTTATACCGAATTTTGGTCATTTGATCGTTTTACCCTTGTACTTGTTCGGGAATCACTTGAACCCTTATCTCGCTATTATGTAGCTTACATATAATTTTTTATTTCTTAAATAGTCGATTGCATGATAGTAAATACTCTTCTTATGATTCAACTATGAAATAAAGTGTTCGTACACATAGGAATCATAAGGTACAAGCTACATACGTAAATCGAAAACACGGGTCTGATAATCCTCCCTAACTAAAAGAATTTGGTCCTCCAAATTAGAACCAAATCACTCATCAAACAACTGGGGGTGCTTCTCTCGCATCAAACTCTCTAACTCCCAACTAGCCTCCTCGGAAGTGTGATGCTGTCATAAAACCTTCACTAACCCGATAGTCTTTGACCTCAAAACCTTCTCCTTCCTATCTAGTATCTGAATCGGCCTCTTAACATATGACATGTCCTCACTGAGCTCCAAAGGCTCATAACTAATCACATGCACCGGATCTGGGTGATACTTCCGAAGCATCGAAATATGGAAGACATTATGCACGCCTGAGAAATCTGGTGGCAATGCCAACCTATAGGCCTTATATCCCACTCGATCAAGTATCTCAAAGGGTCCAATGTAGCGAGGATTCAGGTTACCCCTCTTCCCAAACCTCGCTATACCTTTGGAAGGAGAAACCTTCAGAAACACGAACTCACCTACTGTAAACTCAAGTGGCATACGTCTCCTGTCTGCATAACTCTTCAGTCGACTCTGAGCTGTCATCAATCTCTCAACTATCAACCGGACATCCTCAGAAGTCTGTGTAACCATATCAGGATCAAAAAGCTTTCGATCACCCGCTTCTTCCCACCCAATAGGGGAACGACATCTACGGCCATACAAGGCCTCATACGGTGCCATCTCGATACTCGAATGATAACTGTTGTTGTAGGCGAACTCGGCTAGTGGCAAATGATTATCCCAGGAGCCTCTAAAATCCAGCACACATGCTCTCAACATATTTTCCAGAGTCTGTATCGTCCTCTCTGACTGACCACCTGTCTGACGATGGAAAGTTGTGCTCAAACTCAACTGGGTTCCTATGGCTTCCTGAAAATATTCTCAAAAGTGGGAAGTGAAGCAGGAATCCCTATCTGATACAATGCTAACTGGAACACCATTCAACCTCACTACCTCGCGTACATACAACCCTACCAATGTACTCAGAGTATCGGTAGCTCTCATAGCTAGGAAGTGGGCTGACTTCGTCAGTCTATCTACGATCACCCATATAGTATCGTGATTCCTCTGGGTCCTCGATAAACCCATCATGAAATACATGGTGATATGCTCCCATTTCCATGTCGGTATAGGTAGAGGCTGCAATAATCCTGCAGGTCTCTGATGCTCTACCTTCACCTGCTGACATACGAGACATCTCGCCATAAAATCTATCATATCTCTCTTCATACTTGACCACCAGTACATCTTCTAGAGGTTCTGATACATCTTGCCACTCCCCGAATGTAATGTGTACCTCGATGAATGAGCTTCTGTCAATATCAATCTCTTGAGCTCTAGGTCCTCGGGAACACACAGTTTACCTCTGAACCTCAGTAGTCCATCAGAACTCAACTCAAAATCAGTCACTGTGCCCCTCTGCATCTGACCAATCACATCGATGCAATACGGATCAGTCTGATCTTGTCCAACAAATCTGGCTCTAAGCGTAGACTCACAATCATACAATCCATATCCATGTTCGAAGGTACAACTCCCAAACTGAGGGTAGCAAACTGCTCTAGCAACTCGTACTCCCTGACCATCATATACGATATCATCCCAAGACTCTTCATACTCAAAGCATCTGCTACAACGTTTGCCTTACTCGGATGATAAAGTATCTCACAATCATAATCCTTCAGAAGCTCTAACCATCTTCTTTGTTTCATGTTCAGCTTTTTCTGTGAGAACAGATACTTAAGGCTCTTGTGGTCAGTAAATATTTGAAACTTCTCACCATACAAGTAGTGGTGTCATACCTTTAACGCAAACACTACTGCTGCCAACTCTAAATCGTGGGTCGGATAGTTCTTCTCATGGTCCTTCAGCTGTCTGGATCTATAAGCAACTACCCTCCCATCCTGCATCAACACACAGCCCAGTCCCTGATGCGAAGCATCGGTATATACTGAAAATCTCCTGAGCTGGTAGGAATAGTGAGAATCGGAGCGGTGGTCAATCGACTCTTCAGTTCCTGAAAACTCTTCTCACAATCCTCGTTCCACACGAATGCAACACTCTTCTGAGTGAGACGTGTCAACAGAGCAGCCAACTTCGAAAATCCCTTAACGAATCTCCGATAGTACCCTGCTAAACCCAGAAAACTCCTGATCTCGGTAACTATCCTTGACTGTTCCCATTGAACTACAGCCTCAATCTTGGATGGATCTACTAATACACCATCCCTCGACACTACATGTCCCAAAAATGAGATCTCTGTCAACCAAAAGTCACACTTGCTGAGTTTAGCTTACAACTGCTGCTCTCGTAGAGTCTGCAATACAATCCTGAGGTGCTGCTCATGCTCCTCCTCAGATCTCGAATACACCAATATGTCATTGATGAAGACGATAACAAACTGATCCAAATATGGCTTGAACAGTTCATCAAAGCCATGAAAGCTGCGAGAGCATTCGTCAGTCCGAATGGCATAACTAGGAACTCATAGTGGCCATATCGAGTCCTAAATGTCGTCTTGGGTACATCTCCGGACTCTCAACTGATGATACCCAGACCTCAAATCAATCTTAGAAAAGACCTGCACTCCTCAAAACTGATCTAGTAAGTCGTCAATGCGTGGAAGGGGATATCTATTCTTGATGGTAGCCTTATTCAATAATATGTAGTTTATACACAATAGGAGGCTTCCATCCTTCTTCCTTACAAACAAAATTGGTGCTACCCACGGTGAAACACTCGGTCGAATGAAACCCCTATCCAACAGCTCCTGCAACTGTCTCTTGAGCTCCTCCAGCTCAACTAAGGCCATGCGATATGGTGGTCTCGAAATAGGCTCAGTACCAGACACCAAATTTATACAGAACTCCATCTCTCTGTCTGGTGGTAACCCTGGCAACTCATCCGAAAAAACATCTAGGTACTCACTCACCACAGGAATATCTACTAACTCTGGATGTACCTTATCCGTATCCACCACGTACGCAATGAAACCTTCAAGATATTTATCTCTCAATTAGTAAAATATTTTTATTTATTAACAACATATTTATTTCTTTCATTTCTTCCCATCAAACTTTACAACAACTTTCGTAGGGTTAGGAAACATAACTGTCTTAGCATAACAATCTAAAACAGCATGGTTTGCAGATAACTAATCAATACCTAATATTACATCAAAGTCGCTCATACTTAGCAATATTAGATTGGCTGTCATATCCTTTTCCCCTACTCTTAACTTGCAATCATTATACACATGTTCAACTAGCTAACTGGAATCCATAGGCGTACTAATCAACATCATCATCCTTAAAGGAGTACGCTTTACATGCTTTTCTAACTTACATACAAATGAAGGCGATACAAATGAATACGTGGCACTAGGATCAATTAAAATATATGCTTCTAAATCATAAATCAAAATGTTACCTCGAATCACATCTATAGAAGCATCAGCTGTGTCCTAGTCTAAGGCATGTACTCGCCCTCGACCCATCACTTGTTTTCCTTTCTCCTCTGTCGTCGCTCTCCCTAATTGAGCAGACGTACCAGCTGGAGCTTTATCAGGCTTTTTGCCTTTCCGTGGGGTAGTCACAAATGTATCTGGGTAATCTCTAGCAATATGCCCCTGTTTTCCATATCGAAAACACATAACAGGGCTCAATAGACAAGGTCTACCGCCATGATGTCTACCACATCTGCTACACTGATCTGTAGTAGGCCTCGGTCCTGCAATCACAATGCCCTTCGCCGAAGCTATGGCCAGGTATGTAGGAGGTCTAACTAGTTGCTATCGCACCTCCTCTATCCGTGGTCCCTTACCGAAGAGTCTCATCCCTCCTCGATAACTGAAACCTCTATCTCTAGTCGGCCTCTTCTTCTCTCTATCTCGACTCCAACTAAACTTCCCGAACTCAGAGTCACTTCTCGTAGTCCTGCTCATAAAGCTACGCCCTAAGCACTGCCTCATCATACATACCAATGTCCAATGGTACCAATCTAGACCGCAACATCGGTCTCAATCCATCAACAAACCTGTAAACCTTCCTGGTCTCGCTATACATGGTATCGAGATCATACCTCCCCAAAGCCAAAAATCTAGTCTCATACTCATTCATTGAGAGACTCCCCTGGCTCAATCCCAAAAACTCAACCTGCAATCTACGCTACGCAGTATCAGGAACAAACTACCTCCTGAAGGCCTCCAGAAACATCTCCCAACTAATCTCTGTGTCTCGGGCTCTCAATACCAACCTGGTGGACTTCCACCAATGCTCTTCCGTTCCCTTCAGTAGGAACGCAACAAATGTGACTCTCTCTAAAGTTGTACAATCAAAGAAGTCGTACAACTTCTCCATCTCACCAATCCACTACTTCCTTGAACTGGTGGGGGTGTAGGAGTATCAGTAGTCTGTGGCATATGTGCAGGCTGTGCTAGTGTATCAGGTGCAACTGCCTCCCCAGTCGCAGTCTCTGCATCCTGTCTTTGTCTACCTGGCAGAGTCTGTGCCAACAACCCTACTATCGTCTCTAGGCTATGCTCTATCGTCGTAAAACGTGCCTTAGTAGTCTCTAGTAGTTCAGTAGTACCTCTACGTCACCAGGTAAAATGAGGACTCATCTCAGCTCTCAGGCCTATCTCTAGGGCCTCTAGCCCTACCTCTCACCCCTCTACCACGGCAGGTAATTGAAAATAAAGGGTAGATTCCTGCATTCACTACCATAAATTTGCCCAGATCCCATCTTGTGCACATAATTGTAACTGAACCAAACACAGTGATATGGGGATGTACACTTTCCTAATTACTAATACCTATACACATCAAAGCAACTACACTCTGATACCACTATGTAACGCCCTCCTCCCACATGCGACTTACCAAAAACCACAACAAATTTTTTTGCTTTTACCTTATCTTTCTCTCCTCAACAGTTGGGCTGTGATTAGGCATTAGTCTCCTCATCCACACATACATACATGTCATTCTAAATATTTATCGACTGTGTGTACACTTTCCCATAAGTAAATTCATATACTTAATATATTTACATCCCTAATATTAAAAACGTGTACATTACTATGTTTATACATTGTTCAGATACAAAAGAGTACGTATGTGTATGCCTTTCGCTAGATGGGGAGTGGCAGCGATCCAAAGGAATGTAATACCTCAGCCGACTCAATCTATTGACGAGAATCCGTAGAGATGGGGGAAAATGAATGGGATGAGCTATCAACGCGCTCAGTAAGGAAATCAGGCAAGCAAGTAGACATC
Source organism: Firmiana major (assembly GCA_033439115.1). Taxonomy (NCBI): domain Eukaryota; kingdom Viridiplantae; phylum Streptophyta; class Magnoliopsida; order Malvales; family Malvaceae; genus Firmiana; species Firmiana major. Next base: position 10,615,378 of record CM065912.1, read on the forward strand.
TATACTATCTACTGAAAATAGTGTTTTGCATTTCCTTCTCCCATTTCAAAAGCATGTTTAAAATATATATAATACAGTACAGATTTAAAATCTCATGTACTAAACACATGCTGGTTTATCAATCAAAGGCATTCAGGCAAAACAGTGCATATTTAATCATTTAAGAATGCCTTTATATAAAATATGCCATTTACATTCAAAACATAGTAAATATGGCATTTCTCATCACAACATAAACAAATTGGGTTCCAACCTATCCCTCAGGTCTACCTGTATCATAAAACACATGATATATCATGCGAGACTAAGTGGCTAAATGCAATCTCTCCGGACTATGGCCATATCCTAACATGGTGAAACCCCAAGCAACATAGTACTCGGTGTGCGGGTTATCATTGCTGTAACGGGAGGGGGGTCAGTCCATCACAATCGCCGGCTATCAACAACTCTCCTCCACAACTCGACAACAACACACAGTACAGTGTACTCCATGCCACACACACGGCACAATGTACACCCGTGGACCTTACATCACTGTCGGGGTGCCTGCCATAGGTTTTAGCCTCTTATACCATGGAATAATCAGTGCCACGTCTCTAAATTCACGTGCGAACATCTCCAGTGTGACACTCAGTCTACACGAGGAAATCGTAACGGTTTTTCTAACATGTCTATATATCACGAAAACCACAGTGCGCTTCTTGAGTGTGACTCACAGTCAACGCTCCGCCTCAAAACACTATATATGCATGTCAAAATATCAAACACTAGTGCGAGTAAACCTCCAGCACTAGGTCATGCATAGTTCTCATTCAAATCAAGTACGAGCAAATCGCTCAAGTACAATGTCATGTACAAATCATGAAGAATCGAGTACGAGCAACACTCCAGCACTCTGTCATGCATCTCATATAAAACTTGAGTACGAGCTAATCGCTCCAGCACTCTATCATGCACAAATCATATAAAACTGAGTACGAGCAACGCTTCAGTACTCTATCATGCATGTCAAATAAATGTAGTACGAGTCAACCTCCAGTACTAATGTATGTGAAAAACATCTGAAATCAAGTGCGAGCTGTGCTCCAGCGTGATTGTTTCCACATAATTCGGTAGATGGCGCTTTAAAAATAGGGATGTTTAAAATCACTAAAATCAGCACTATAAAGTATGCTTAGTTTACATCGACCTCAAAAAATTAGCCCATCCACCTACTCTTCTGCTACACAGCAGTAAAAACCACTCAAAACATCATTTTCATGCTTTTTACAACTTTTCCCAAAAGTTGACTTTTTACCTAACTAGGGGCAAAATAGTAATTTATCCATATCGGGTCCCTATAAATATTATTGATTCTCTCTGACCCTCAAACAATTTCAGTGAATGTAAAAGCAGACGAAAATACGCACAGATATCTCTAACTACTTGCAAAAGTCCCCTACCTCGGATCACGTCAAGTAACCTATCTTCCTTTGTGCTGCTCTAATCTGGCAGTCCGGTCAACTCTCAATATGACTCTAGAGCTGCATTTAATCATTCACTGAGTTAATTACACTTTTCCTACCGTATTACACATTTAATACAGTTCATTTCACTTAAATGGGCTCGTTTATAGTTATTGGGCCTTAACACTTTAATTGGGCCTTAATCCGTATTAAGCCCGTTTTTCATGTATTATTTCCCTTCATCAGGGTCTATTGACTCATTGGACCTATCAATACCCATTAGGCTTTGTTCCAACCTCTTTGGATAGCCCGTATATCATTTATGACAGTAAATTCAAAATTTCGAATAAAATTCACTAAATGCGAAATTTAATCTTAAATCTTAAATACGCGTTAATCACATAAATTGTCGTAAATGAGCTTTACTTACTCGAGATTATGCGATGGTGAGAAATTCGAAGTTCGATCGGGCTCCCATTCGAAATTAATCGTCGAACTGCACAATTTATATATTTCATTCTCGAGTTAATTTTCGATTAAATATAATTTAAATAAATTTATCGAAAATCAAATCGATCACTTTTGACCTCGTATCGACTTACCCGAAGTCCGGTGAAATCCCAAAAATTTTTCTTTTTCCTTTTTCTTTCTTTTTTCTCTTTCTTACCCTTTTCTCCTTGGCTGAACCGGTCCGGTCCAGTTCAGCATAGAAGGTTTTTCACTGAACGGTCGACCAATTCAGGCTTTCCTTGGTCGTGCCGATGTCATCTGGTCGGTTCCCGGCGTCTCACCACCGTCGTTCGATGCGCCTCAGCCTGGGGAACGCTCGGCTGGCCTTGATCGGGACCAAGCACCGCCAGTGGCCGCCGGATCTCCTCTTTTCCTCTGCGGCCTTCCCCTCTTCGATTCGTCGGCGTTCGGCTTCGGTGGAATGCGTCCTTGCCGCTGGTGGTTCGCACCAACTTCCTCTCTCTTTTTCGACCGCTGGTCGCAGGATGGTGGCCGTCCGGTCTCTCCTTCTTCTCCTCGAGTCTGCGTCGGTTTCCTTCCGTTTTCCCTCTTTTCTCTCTGCCCAAAAATTTTCAATCAGTTTCTCTTTTTTTTCTTTTAATATTTATAAATGATTTTAATATTATTTTAATCCTTAAAATAATATTAAAATTCCCAAAATATCTAAAAAAATCATATTAAATTCATTTAATCCGTAAATGAATTTATCAGTCTGATTTTATCTTTTTGATATATTTTTTCTAATTTTTTGGGCTTATTTTTCGAGGCAAAAATTATGAAAATATTAAATAAATTCATACCTTGATCAGTTGGACTCGAAATTCAATATTTGCCTCATTTTTTTATCAAGATCTCTCACTTTCATATTTTTAATGAAATTTTCTCATCGAATTTATACTGGATTTCGATCATTTGACCGTTTACCCCTGCACTTGTTCGAGAATCACTTTAACCCTTATCTCGCTATTATGTAGCTTACATGCATTTTTTTTATTTCTTAAATAGTCGATTGCATGATAGTAAATACTCTTCTTATGATTCAACTATGAAATAAAGTGTTTGCACACATAGGAATCATAAGGTACAAGCTATATACGTAAATCGAAAACACGGGTCTGACATTTTCAACCTAATCAGATTAATTGCATGCACATTTTATTTTCTAATTTTATTCAAGTAATTTTATTTCTTATTTGCAATCTAGTTTATTTGTATTAATTAATTTTAACTGTGTTAATTATCGTTTGTAGGTTATTGTTTTTAATTGTTTGGAGCTCTGCAAGTAATTTTAGCTTCGTTTTATTCTCTTTATTTTTTAATTTTTCTTGTTTTCAATACTGTTTAATTTTAGCCTTGTAGATCACCCACTAAATTTTCATAATTTACTAGGATATACTTAGGGTAAAATTAACCGATACTTAATTAGGCTAATTAGATTTTCTGTGGGACGATAATCCTGGACTCAAATCCTATTATTACTTGTACAACATGTGTACTTGCAGATACACGTCTAGGTCACTTAGAGTGGGCGTAGTCCTCACCACTTGTCGTCTCAAAATTCTTACTTTCATACTTACTTTTTTGTTGAAACTTTAATCATCAAGTCATGTCATAATTCATTCAAAATATGTATCTCAATTTTGTTTATACAAAATAAACGAAAACCATGATTTCGGTATTTAAAAATGTTTTATTATTCTTTTCGGGCTTTTTCGGGCTTAAACCGAGAAAGTATGGTTTTCAAACAGATTTCTTTCTACGATTTCTAAATCATTTATGAACAATAAATAGACATAGGATGTTAGTATTATTTTAAATTGCATCCCTTACCTCAACGAAGCTAAAGCAACGTTACTTTACCGGGGTCTAAGTTTGCATCATTTTGCATGTCAGATTCTCAAGCTACCCAAAGTAATACCAAATCATCAAATATTGTTTGATTCCATCTCAAGATATCCAAATATGTATTTATCTTCTAAAGAGCTGTCCAAGTTTGACCTTTTCGTCAACTTTTCCTATTTTCTCGATTTTACCGATTTAAGTGTCGATTTAACCTATTTTAGCCAATTTGACTATTTTAACTTTACATTCACCATCTTAATAACCTATATACTCATTCAAATCCATAATCCACACTTTATAGATCAAATTCTTATAAACTCTCATACCTTTCAGTTTTTCACTAAACTGAGCTATAAACTTGTAAAGCTCGTAATTCAATATGTACTCTTTATGATTTTGTGATATATGAACAAGTCACAATTGATATAAATCATAAGGAATGAATGTATTTAAGTCTCCAATGTGTATGAAATGCAAGACGGATAGTTAACTAAATCGAAAATGAATGTAACAGTGAATTTTGGGAAGAAATTACAGCAGAACTGCTTCTAAAGAGGAGCAGATCGATCTCTCATTCGATGTAGATCGATCTTGAAGAGTTTCTGGATAGAATAGATCAATCTCATGTAAGGGTCAAATTGATCTCCTTAAGGCTCTGTGTAAAGCAGATCGATCTCATGCTTGAGAGCAGATCGATCCCCTAGGCTTGGAAAGTCGATTCCTGAAGGGAAATATGCAAGACAGATCGATCTCACTTAGTTAGCAGATCAATCCCCTAGAGTAATTCTATAAATATAAGGCTCTACAACCTTTGTTTTCTCGAGAAAACACCAAACCCTTCAAGCACCAAAGTTAAACCTAATCTCTCTACACCAGAAAACTTCATTTTTCAATTAGCTTTGAGTAAGATTCAATTCAGGAAAGTTGTTCTTAGTAAAGAGGATGACAACATACTTGGAAACAAGAAGTTGGAATTAAAGATTGAAGGAACAAGGTGGATTTTGCCAATTTCGGTGAAAAAAAGGAAAAGTTCAAGCTAGGTAAGATTCAATACACCAAGTTCATCTATGTTAATCTAGGTGTCTTGGTGAGTTAATTGGTGTATGTCTAAATTGTTGGAAACCAATGGATCATGTAAAATATCCATGACCTGGATATTGGTATGAAATTGAGAAAATGATGAGGAAGATGAGTAAACATGGATTTAATGATAAAATGAGCATGTATGAAAGATTTTAAGGTAGTTTTATGAAATACATAAATTGGAATAGAGGAGAAATGAGGATAGGTATATGAAATATATGGTATAACACCATAATGGGAGAAAGTGATGAGATTGAGGCATTGATTCAGAGTCATGCAAGTGAAAACAAGTATATTAAAGTATACTGATGTGGATAATTATTAACAACCTTGAAGTTGATATTGGAAGCTGATCGGACTGCAAAAGTGAGCAACACCGAGGAAGTGAGGTCACGTGACGTGATCCGAGGTAAGGGAATTTCGTGAGTAACTGGAGATAGCTACATGAATTTCGAATAGAATTTTGATAACTATATTCTATATGAATTCCCATGAATAGAAATGTTGTGATAGAGACCGAAGAGATAAATCGTGGTTTATCCAAAAATAGGGTAAAAAGTCTTAGAAGCATGTTGTGACTAAAATTTATAGTTGCATGATAGAATCACTAATGTTTTCATGTATATGTAAAAACAACACATTTGAGTGCCTATTTGATTTACTTGGGTGAATTATGATTTGAATAACTCATCTATCGGGTTTGTGTGTAAACCATTAGTGTTAGAGAATACTCGCACTATATTTTATGAGATTTGTGTTAGAGAATACTCGCACCATAGTACTTGAGTACATTCTCGTACTAAATTTTTAATAGATTTATGCATGATAGAGTACTGGAAGCATTGCTCGTACTCAGTTTTATTGATTGATGCATATAGAGTATTGGAAGCTTTGCTCATACTCAGTTTTACATGATAGAGTACTAGGAGTATTGATCGTACTCAGTTTTATTAAATTATGCATTATAGAGTATTGGGAGCTTTGCTCATACTCAGGTTTTTATATGACATAGTGCTGAGAGCATTGCTCGCACTAGAGTTATGTCATTTGTCATATGGTCGTGTTGGGAGTTTACTCGTACGTACCAGTTTTAAAAGAAAGCATGCAACAGCCGTGTTGGGAGCCTGTGCTGACTGTGTGTCGCACCGATTATATGCTTACACGTGCAATATTTTGAGATATGGCCGAGGGCTATCAAAAGTAGAACTCATAGTATGAGGACTAAGACTTATGGCAAGCATCTCGACTATGAGGTATATCCAAGGTATGTGGACTAAGACTTATGGCAAGCATCCTGCCTTGAGATTGGGTCCATGGAGTACTTTGTACCATGTACGTCACATGGAGTACGTTGTACCATGAGTACACGATGTTGTTCAGTTGTGAGCTGACAGAGGAGGATTTGACCCACCTACCATTACAACAATTGTGAGACCCCGCACACTGAGTACTGTGCAGCCTGGGATCACGAAAAATGAGTTATTGTCATAATATTGGAACACGTAGTCGCCTATCTCCTTTCATGCAATGTAAATTGAGTTTCTTGAATGAACTATCGTATGGTTTTATAATGTGGACATGTGAATTTGTGTGTGATAAAGGGTAACCCGAGGGATGGGTGAGGCCTAGTTTTTCATGTTTTTAAACATGATGATATGCCATATTATTTTGATTTAATTGAATGGCATGACAAAATGTGATTTGTGTGAAATTATAGGAGACATGCAATGTCTTGCATAAACTGTTGAGGTTGTTAAACCAACATGTTTTCAATCTGTATAACTAACGATTCGTATCTATATGTATATTGCATAAATGTTTCAAATAAAGATACATGCTTTAGATACGAATAGATAAGCAAATGATTTCAAGGCATGAGTATTGTATTTTGTAGATAGTGTGGTTATCTACTTACTTACCTGATTTTCTTACTGAGCTGTGAGCTCCCCTATTTATATTTCCCCTCTCTACAGAGCGTTCACAGTAGTTGAGCACGACTAAGGACTGATATTCCTTGATCCGCTGCATATCTTGTAAAACTCGATTTTTATCGTAAGAGCAAAAGGGAATGAATAGAAATTTTCGAGTGCATTTAAAAATTAAAAAGGATTGAAATGGTATTTTCGAACACGTGTAAGGGTAAAACAGTCAAAAGACTCAAATTCGATATTAATCGGGATAAGAAAATTTAATTAAAAATATGGGATTGAGAAATCTTGATCAATAATGAAGAAATAATTAAATTTCGAGTTAAATTGATCAAGATATGAATTTATTGGAATAAACCAAAATTTTCACTTCGAAAAATAATCTCCAAAATAATCAAAAAATATACCGAAAAGGTAAAATCGGACTGAAAAATTCATTTACGGATTAAATGAATAAAATAGTATTTTTTTAGATATTTTGACAAAAAATAATAAAATAATGATTTAAATAATAATAAAATTTAATAATAAAAAGTATAGTAAAAAAGAAAGTAAAGAAACGAAATCTGGACAGAAACGCGAAAATGGAAAGGAAAACGAAGCAGCAAACCGAGGGAGTCGGTTTCCCTCCGTTCGACGACCACCGGCGAGGCTGAGGGGCTGGCGAGGGCCGGCAAAGACAGGCCGACCTCGGGCGAACCATCAGCGGCCAAGACGAGCTGTGGAGAAGCCGAAATCACGCCGAAAACGAAGGAGCTTTTCGCGAGAAAGAGGCTTCGATCGGCGGCCATCGGCGCCGATTCGAGCGACACTGAGGCCCGATTTTGGAAGCCCAGGCCGTGGTGCGCTGATTGGTGCCGGAATCGCACCAAGAACCGGCCAGACGGCGCCAGAACGACCAAATGATGTCGAACTGGACTGAATTGTTGGATCAAATCGGACTGAACCTCTGGATCAAACCGGTCTGAACCGGGTTGAACCGGACCGGACCGGTTCAGCCAAAAAGAAAAGGAAAAAGGAAGAAAAAGGGAAAAAGAAAAAGAGAAAAAAATTGGAAAAAATTTCAGTGATGCAATAGAGCTACAGGTAAGTCGGTAAGCGGTCGAATTGACCGATTTAAATTTTAAAATATTTAATTTGATTAATATCTGATTAGAAATTTACCCGAAAAAATATTAAATTGTGTAGCTCGACAATTGGCGTCAAACGAGAGCTCGAGACAGCTTCGATTTTCATACTATCATGGACTCTCGGGTAAGTAACCTTTATTTACGATAATTTGCATCGTTATGCGTGATTGATATTTATCGCATAAATTACGGATTTAATTCCGCATTTAATGAATTAAATTTTGAAAAATTGGATAAATGGTCGTAAATACTAAATTAAGCTATTCGAGAGTTAGAACGAGGCTCAATAAATACTGATGGGCCCAGAACGAGGCTCAATAAATACTGATGGGCCCAATGAGCCCAATAGGCCTCGATGATGTGAATAGTAAGTGAAAAACGGGCTTAAGGCTGATTAAGGCTCATTATGGTGCAATCGGGTCCAATAAGGGTAAACGAGCCCAATGATTTAAATTAAGCCCAAAAAAATATGAAATACAATTAATTGTATTGTATTTGACCTGAAGTATATTTATCCGCAGTTTCGAAATTGGATTGGGAGCAAATCGGATTGCGTGACGAGTCATCGGTGAAAAGGTCAGACTGTACAGAAAAATGAGGTAAGGGAATTGTGTGAGTAGCTAGAGGTAGCTACGCGTACTTTAAATAGTTTTTGTATACACTGAATATGTATGTATACACTGATATTGTATAAAGGTCCTAAAAATGGTTTAAAGATTTTAAGGACTCGAAATAGGTAAAGACTATTTTACCCCTATTGAGGGAGTTCACCTAAGGATGGTGAAAGCATGACATGCATGAAATGCATGATTTAAGAATTTTCAGATTTAAGGGATTTTCATGGTTTTAAGCAAAGCAAAACGGTAGTTTGGCCACTAATTGCATAAATTTCACAAGATAATACTACATAGGTGTTATTTATATTTAAATGAAATTTCTTTGAAAAAATGGACCAACTATCATGTTTATATGGAAACAGATAGTGCCGGCACATAGCTCGCACTATATCTGCGTTTGTGATTATGCATAAATGTGCTTGAGTGGTTGCTTGCACCGACTTGTGTGATATCATATGCATGAAATGTGCTAGAGCGGTTGCTCACACTGATTTTTATTCTTGTGACATGCATGAGAAGTGCTGGAGCCTAGCTCGCACTCTGTTTTGACATGTTTTGACTTGTTTTGACGTGATATGCATAAAAAGGTGCTAGAGCGATTGCTCGCACTAGTTTTACTGATTTGATATGCATGAGAGGTGCTGGAGCTTAGCTCGCATCCTGTTTTGATATTATATTGCATAAAAGCCGTGCTGGAGTGTAACTCGCACGAGATTTGATTTATTTATGCATAAAACCGTGCTGGAGTGTAACTCGCATGAGATTTGATTTACTTGAGTATTCATTTATGCTGGAGCGTTGGTCGCACAAAGTTTTATATGGTTTTTATAATTCATTTGAATGTCGTACTGGAGTTTTTCTCGTACAAGGTTTTCACTGAGTTTTTATACATATCTGTACTAGAGCATTGCTCGTACGTGGATTTTACTTGAATTTATAATCAGTTTAAGTTGTACTGGAGCGCTGCTCGTACGCAGATTTTACTGATTTTTATGACACCGTGCTAGAGCTTCGCTCGCACGAGGTTTTCTGATATCATGAATATGCATGGAGCCGTGCTAGAGCTTCATTCGCACAGAGATTTATATTACATTCATATAGCCGTGTTGGAGCCTCCTGTAGACTGTGTGTCACAGTGAGATGATATGCTCACACGTGCATACTGAGACAGAGATGATATGGGTGGATAAGACCTATTGCAGGCACCCTTGATTGAGCTTAGGTTCACGGAGTATGTTATACCGTGTATGTCATGCGGAGTACGCTGTACCGTAGGGATTGTTGAGTGGAGTGGCATTAGCCATGAGGCAGCAAGCCTTGCCCTTGCAATCCTGGTGTTATGTTGTTCTGGCGGGTAGGACGACCCACCTCCCGTTTTAGGTGTGATACCCCGCACACTAGGTACCGTATTTCCAGGGATCACGAGGTTATGGCCGTAGTCCTATGTTGTTACCGATACACCTACATGTCTCACATGATATAACTATTAGTCGATAGACCAGGGTAGACCCGAAGGAGGGGTCAAGCCCCCGATTTTATGATTTTATGATATGCGACCCTGAAAGAAGGGTGGTTTTATAACCAAAGTTTTATAATGAATTTTAATGAATTTTTTTATGAGATGATTAACCCGGGAGGGTTAGTTTATACTGCAGTTCTAATGAAATGATTTGAATGCAGTAGCATGATGTTGTTTTCCATGCTTTTATTTCAAATTCATGATTTTTCTTACATGACATGAAAGAATGCATGATCTGGATTTGCTTCATGCTCATTATGATTTAATGATGTCACATAAAATGCCTTTGATGCATAAACTACATGATTTCTATATGCACAAATAGTTTTGATAAACTATGTCAAGGATATATGCATGATTTTGTGCTTGAGATTTTAATGAAAAGAAATGGATTTAATGGCATGGCATTATGAGCATGTAGATAGTGGAGCTATCTACTTACTTGCATAATTGCCTTACTGAGCGTGTGGTTTGCTCACCCCCCCTTATTTTTCCATCTTTTTAGAGCACTCACAGTAATTAGTAAGCGGCTTAGGACTTGCATTCTTGGTATCCGCTGCTTCTCATTGAGAGACAGGTATACACATTTGTATAGTTTCGTATCTAAATATGTAATCCACAGTACTGTAAACGGATATAATGTCGGGGATGTAGAGTTATCAATACCATTGTGTATGTATTCAGTTAAAGTCAAAAGATAGTAAACTCTTATATATGAATGTGATTATGAAAATGAAATGGTAAGTAGGTGAGAGGTGACTAACACCGAATAATAGCCCAACTGTGTTGTATAATGGTCATGATGAGATAAATGTAAGAATTAAATAATAAATGAAAAAGCAAAAAATTTACTCTGATTTTTAGGTTATTTGGGTCGTAACATATCTATCTCACGAGAGGTATACACATTTAGACATTTTGTACTGAACATTGTAACAACACAGTTATGTAAACGATTGTACGGTCGGGGATGTATATGTACAAGTATTTGTATTTATGTATGAGAGTTTACGTTATAGAAATGAATATTGACTTGTATACATGTTATGAATGAATATGATTGAGGTGACTAATATCGAATCACAACCCAACTGTTTGGTGTGAGTGATGACAGAAGGAGAGGTAAGTAAAATGCGAAAAATTTGTGGTGATTTTGGTAGGTCACGAGAGGGAAGGTTGTGACAAAACTAGACTTTTTTGTATAAATTTAACTGTTAACAACCTTGAATACATCCAAAATTCATCATTTCCACAACTTGTGCACGCTGATAAGAACTATACATTTCCATATAAATTATTTCTTTAAATTATACTTAACTAAAAATCCTTCAAAAACAGCAAATAAGAACATATCTCATGTTCATCATCATTCATCAATTTTACCTCAACTTTGACCAAGGTTAACCAAGTTTTTGATCTTCCAAACAAATCCTTAGTTGTAATTTAACACATATATAGCTTAGAATCATCAAAAACTACAAGAAAAACCAACCAAAAACTTTCAAAAATCAAACTTTCTCTCACCTCGGAATAGGGCAGATTCAGCCCTATTCTTCTCTCTACGTTTTTACCTAGTAAATAAACTCCTTTATGTCTATATTTTTTATATGTTATATAGGACTGAAATGGAAATATTTCATCCTTCTTAGCCGGAGTCTAATTCAGCTCGAAAAGGGGTTGAAAAAATGAAAGAATGGGAAAGGTACAGTAACGCCTATGAAAATTTCGGGAGGGAGGTGAGGGCGCTTGGGAGGTTCTTTTCGGGTGTTTTCAGAGCCTCAGAAAGGTATATAAATCTAGTTTTATGGTCCAAAATTTTGGGTCTAAATCCGGTTTGTAGGTGGGTCGAAATTGGGTTTTTCCTTATAGGTATCCAGTTCACTGGGTTGTGGCAGCCCACTGGTCAGTTTAAGAAAATCCATGAAAAATAGTTCTGACCCATTTCTTTCACATTTCCACTTCTCAAGTGTTCTAATATGTCTCTAGTATCTCTCATAAGAATTTGGAGCCCACTTGTTTAAGAAAGTTTTTCCGATTAGGCCCATTTTGCATAACTTGGTCATTACCAAACAATGTAACTTCAGGTTTTCGGTTTACTTTAAAAATTCATTTGATCACTGGAACCTCCATATCTCAACTCAATTTTCATTTCTCATGTAAATTATGCCTTATACTAATTTCCTATAGCTTCAAAATAATTTTCATGAATTTCTAGAATTTATTTCGAATTTATTTCTATTTCTAGGCTCATTTGCTAGGTTTAGTGTAAATTTGAGTTTTACTAACTTTTACACTTCTAATGTCTTAGTTTCAGTTCCTAATCATCATAACATACTTAAAATCATACTTTATTAAAAAGTACTTAAATTTGAGATCTTACCTCGAAATATGTGCCTCAAGCTTCGCGTCACTATCCCGAGCATATCAATCTTTCTGGGCCATGTATAAACATTTACACAAGTTTTAAACTTCTCGATTTATCTTAAAATTAATAATAGCATAAAAATTTGGGTCTCACACACGTGGACCGTGACTACACGAGGATCGAGGGGGCTACTTGGTGAGTTGGTAGTTATACTAGGAATTTGTAAGTACTCTAATTGAGTCTTTTATGATTTTAATTAGTACCATTAAATCTTTGTTTTGTTGAAATCAAGATAAACATGCATGTGGCCTACTTTAGATAAAATTGTGTTTTATAATCGGTTTTCTAAATCTATGAGATTTTGACTATGTTTTAATTAAATGTTGTGAGTATGTTTTTGTATGTAGATGCTATTGCCATATATGCTTATTGATTTGACTCTATGTATGTGTTTTGTATAAATAAGGATCCTTGCTTGTGATTTTGTGAACTCAATTTTTGGTGAACTTTGTGTCCCTTCGGGGACATTGTGTTTTGTTTTTTAAGATCTATACTCTCTATCATGACTGAGTAAGACTTTGTGACTGATGACTGGGATACACCTCGACGAGGTCTTTTGTACCGATTGTCAATTAATATTGGGTTGATTTATGGGTCGCAACCATAAAAAAGAGGATTGACTGAGGCATCAGCAGGTGGTGGAGTACCCAATTTGATGCACAGGTTGGGTCCACTATAGTATGCATATTACTGTTTTGAGTTCCTAATAGGGAATGCATTACTAGAATGTCCAAGTTACAACAGTAACGCTTAACCAATGATTGGAGTAGGCATGTATGCTCCACAAGGATATGAGGACTGCTACCAAGTTACAATAGTAATGCTTGACCTAGCTCACTAGTTCTAGGAGATCATTAGTCCACATCTAACCCACTATTAGTAAGATCATGATTTTAGTATCTTTTTTTTTTGTATCAATGATTTTGTTTTAAAGCTTTAAGATGGGATTTGAGATTTGTATTTTGAAATTAACCAATGCATGTGTATTTTTGGTTTTCTTAAGGTTTTCGTATATATGCACCACTATTAAGACACACATTTATATGATTTTTTTAATAAATAATTACTACCGTTTTAATTATTAGTTTAAATTACCTAGTGCTATGACGCTTTTATAACTGAACTTAGTTTTTAAATAAATTTTCGTTTTAAATGTTTATGTTTAAAAGATTGATGATGTGGATTTAGGTATTTAGTGGATTTATTTATTTTGAATTTACTGCCTGTCTAATTGCGACAAACGTGTTGAGTATGATTAAATAGGATAAATCTTCTGTATAAGCACATGTTTATGGTTTTTGGGTCATGACAAGAAAATATAAATATTTTAGGGCATTTGCATGCAAAAGCCCTTGATCTTTAAGAAAAATAAAATTATAAATATAATCATTTAAAAGTAACAAAATAAAGAATTAGTGTATTTCCGACAAAATTTCATTGTAAATTCCGTCGCTAATATCTTGGCATCAAATCCTATTTTTGGCCCAAGACTTTTAGCAGCAGGTTTAATGACAAAATATCATCCTAGTTTTACAACCTACATAGCAATCCATTTCTAAGCATACATTAAAAAAAGAATCGCATTGATATGTTTTAAGGAATATGGGCAAGCTCTAATTCATAAACTTACAAATATTTCATCAAGAGTTAGTTTAACTAGTGATATTTAGATTAATACTAAAGGTTTAAGTTATCTTGTAGTAACTTGTCATTGGATAGATGAAGATTGGTACATGCAAAAACGCATATACTATTAATCGATATATTACTAACATGTATAAATTGCATGGCGTTTAAAATAAAGATTTTTCTATTACTTTAGATAATGCTTCAAATAATATCAGAATTATTCTAATATTAATTAGAAATTTAAACCCAATTTTAAGTGAAGTATTTTTTTATGTTGTATGTGCATACCATATTACAAATTCGTGTGTTTAAAATGGTTTTAATGTCAGTTTGTGGTATAATTTCAATCAAAAAAAGATAATTTTTTTTGTAAAATGGATCCACAACTCACATCACAAACGTGAATGGAAGCAGATTTGTCAAGCGAATAACATAAATCCTAATACGTTTTCACTTCCCATGGAAACAATATAAAGCTCACTTCATCGTTTGCTTTCAGCTGTTTTACCTTATAAAAATATTATTACTTTTTTTCATAACAATTATATAAATACTATTGCCTTACAAATTGATGATAATGGTTGGCTTTTTATTAAAAGTTGTGTTAATTTGCTATCTACTTTCAAAGATGCAACAAAAATTTGTGTGTTCAAAATGGTTTTAATGTCAGTTTGTGGTATAATTTCAATCGAACAAAAAAATTAAATTTCTAGTAAAATGGATCCAGAACTCACATCACAAACGTGAATGAAAGCAAATTTGTCAAGCGAATAACATAAATCTTAATACGTTTCCACTTCCCATGGAAACAATATAGAGCTCACTTCATCATTTGCTTTAAGCTATTTTACCTTATAAAAATATTATTACTCTTTTTCATATCAATTATATAAATAATTAAATACTATTGCCTTACAAATTGATGATAATGGTTAGCTTTTTTATTAAAAGTTGTGTTAATTTGTTATCTACTTTCAAAGATGCAACAGAAAGATTTTCCATTCAATATTATTCAACCACAAATTTTTTTTTTGTTCATATAGTTTTTATAATGTTAAAAAAGTTTTTACAATTTAGGAATGAAGAAAATTTATCTTCTTTTATATATGACATGGAGGAAAATTTATAAAAGATATTGGGAAACAATTCCTCCTATTTATTGCATCACATTTTTATTCTATTCTAGTCAATGTGAGGATAATGTAGTTATTATTATTATTATTATTATTATTATTATTATTATTATTATAAAGAATTTCTTGAGATTGATTATATTGATCTCCAAAAGTCATTAATTAATATTTTCTGTTCAAGAATAGTGTGAGAGAGCACTTCAACCAAGTATAAGAATCTAATGAAGAAATCGATAGTTGTGGCGACAGTCGAGACATTTTAACGCAATCAAGGTGGCAATAAGGAAGAGAATGAAATTAAAGGAAAAAGGCAACGAATTTGAATCATCATCCTCAGGACGAAGTTGTGAAGGTAACTCGAATGAACTACAATTTTTCTTAAATCAAAGTTTTCGAGTAGACAAGAACTTCTATAAGTTTCAATGGTGGAAAGAAAACCAAAGACAATTTTTCGTGTTCACTTCCATGGCACGATATGTTTTAGCGGTGTAAGCATCATCTGTTGCTTTAGGATCCGCATTCTTGACATGTGAAAAAATCATTGGAGACCACCAAACCAATCTTCAGTTGTTTTCATTATGCATGCTTACGTGTCTTAAAGATTGGTTGGAAGCAAAATCTCACAATAAAGAAGCATGATTGGCCAACGAGTTTGGAGGAAGAAATTTTCAAAGCAATCCTTATAAATTATGAGGAATAGGAAATAGTTTGAAATATAATTAGGCAATAGCAACAATAGCTTTATTTTTCTTTCTTTGTAAATTATATGTAAATAAGTTCACTCATAATAATTTTTTTTTATGGACTATAGTCTGTGGTTTTTACCCTTCTAACTTTCGAGGGGGTTTTCCACGTAAATATTTTAAGTCTCCTTCTTCTTTTTTATTATTATTATTTATTATTATATTATTATTGTTAAATGCTAAATAAAATGATGTTATAAGTTTAGAAAATGAATAAATTTTTTAAATACAAAATAAATTATACTTTAAAAACATACTAAATAAATATATTTTTTTAGAAGTAAATGATAAATGAATAAATATTTTAAATACAAAATGCATGACAAGTTTAAAAACTAAACTAGCATATTTTTAAAATGATAAGTTTAATTATATTTCAAATTTAATAAATAAGTTTAACTTTATAAAAGAAACTAAAAAACTTTAAAAGTATTATAATTTTTTAATCATAAGTTTAGATAAAAATATATTAAATAAGTCATTATTTAATTATTATTTTCGTTTGTTAAAGTTAAAGGACTTATTTAATAGATTTCTCTTTAATCTAATCAAAATATTATTTCAATAATTCAATATAGATTATAATACTTTTAAATTTATTCCATTTTTAATTTCATTTGATAAAGTTAAAGCTTAAAAGACTTATTTATTTCATTTTTAATTTAATTAAACTTATAAGTTTTTTTAAAAAATTTCTAGTTTAGATTTTTAAACTTATTATTTTCCATTTAAAATATTAAAGCATTTATCATTTATTCATCAGATTTCATAAAACAATATTATCATTTTTTTATTGAAATTAGTTTAAAATATTAACCTTATCATTTTATTTAATAAATTTATAATTGATTTATAAGAAAACAATTTTATTATTTCTATTACTTTTAATAATTAAAATTTAAAGAATATAAGAAAATAAAAAAATAACCCAGAACCAAACTAGTCTAGAACCGAGATCGACCTACCTGTTAAATGGACCAATTCGATCCCCTAGGAAGTGTGATATGGACTAGCTCGGGAACGGTCCATATCTTAAACTTGTCAAATCCGATTCAAGCAAAAACTGAGTCGAAATTAGTACGGTTTGGCTTAGAGTCGACCTAGTCCGACCCTATTAGATGTTTAGTCCAAGGGTCGAGACAAACCTACACTATATATTAATGGATTATATACAAGCTAGAACCCAGCTTGACCTCTTTATTCGAGTTTTATTGTTAGCTCAAGCTCATTTTTATTTTTATTATGCAAATTTGAGCCCCACTTAAATATATTTTTTTGCATTTTAATTTTTTTTATTATTTTATTCTCTTTAATTTTAATTTAGTTTGTTTAATTTTAAATTTTAATTTTCATATTAAATATATATAATTTTATTTATTAATCAATAATATTTTACATGCATTATGCATATGATTAAATCATACATAATAAATATATACAAATTTTTAATATTAATTATTTTTTAATCAAATCAAACAAAGGTGTCAACTAGTAAAATTCAAATCCGTCTCGAATATTGCATGTAATGTTTTCATCCAGATTTGCCCAAAAATCAATTTGCCTTTCCGACTTTGATTAAATCAATTATTTATCAAATACTTATAAAAATAATATAAGTTCTTTTATATTAGATATGATTTTGGAGATAGTGGTTATTTGATTTTTCACATGTGAAGCTGTGATTTGACGTCTTTCATACCCGACATCCACCCATTTTGTCCAAGTCTGAATCATCTTTATCCTACAAAATGTAAAGTGTGATTGTTTATTAGTGTTTTAGATTGGCGTTGGAAAGTAATTGTAAAGGTTGATTATTTCCGAACGGAGTGCCAGTGACAAAACTACAATCTAAGAGAAGACTCTTAGCTGTCTTTTGGAATTAATTGACTGTGGATTCCGTCTGTTTTCTCTACTTCACCCATAGCTTCTTGTCGGAATGTATAGGAATAGGACTATAGGGTCTAAATTCACTCCAGCGAGGCATCATTCAACACAAAAAACAGTCTTGATTGAGTAATTATAGGCTTTTAATTGTTTATTTATTTATTTATATTAGATTGCACCTATCAAAAAAGTTGTTTGGCTGATTATATCTATTCTATACCATGTAAATAAAAAAATTCATAATTTGTAACCGATCATATTTTTTTTTTAATTATTGAAGTTGAGAATGAATTTGTTTGAATTTTATAACATATCATAATTTTCTGTTAATCATTCCTAAAAAAACTCTTGAAAAATATATTGTTATTAAGAGCTAAGTAAAATTCAATTGGTTAGTGGGATATTAAGATTTAAGAAAAATATTGAGTAATATTTATAGATTTTCGAATAGCTTACATGTGGATAAATTTACATGGAATATGGCGATATGCAGAATTTCACAATTGCATAAACGTTCATCCTAATTAAAATAATCTTTCAATTTAATGATTTTCATCATAATAATAAAATTAATAAGTTAACCTTAATTGAAGAAGACCATCAATTAAGGTGATGAAAAAGCAGAATCTCCTTTTCATAATGTTTTTTTGTGTTATTTCTGATGGGAAGCTACGTAATTGTTCTAATACAGTAGAGAGTGGATAAGTTTTAACAGAATCCTAATTAAAAGATAATTCCTCCCATCAAGGTGAAATTATGTTATACAAAGCTATTACTTTTCAAAATAAGTCAATAGAATTTTAGTATTTATCTATTTAGATATTCTTTTATTAAATATGAGATACATGGACTACATTACTTTTATATTTTTCCACTTAGCACATATAAGATTATCTCACTTTATGGATTTTTAAATAAAGCATAATACACATGGTACAGACCTTCATGCATTAATCACATCTAGCACAATAAAAGAGTTCAAAGACAACATTTGAAAAACGTAGTCTAAGACAAAAGACTATTTTTCTAACCACATCCTATTCTAGTGTAGTTTTTTCTTTTGTAACATAGACTACGGTTTTTTCGTACGTAGTCTAATACAGGTGTTGGACTAAGGACATGATCGTGGTATGTTCTATGTGTAACGACCTCACGAGCGGATTTTTTGGGCTAACTTTTTTTTTGTTTACATGATTTGTTACTGTGCAATGTAGACTCAAACAGTCAATTATAATTTCATTTGATTCACTTCAAGTTTATTTGCCTATGGTCCCAACCTAAATACCTTGTGATGTGTGCCATTGCCATTAAAAGATAATAGTTTCTTAATTTATTCAACACTTCCTAACCACATTTGGCACCACATTTGGCACCATACATTGACCTTATAATATCACTAGGTATAAAGATAATTTAATATTTAATCCATAAGTTCCCTAAACTACCTTCCTAGCTTACATCCCAACTTACAATATTGCATACAAACATGTTTTGAAATATAAATAGCATAAACACAAAGGTTATTCCTCCAAAATACACTGACTATAGGCATTCATTTTAGCATCCTGAGCTATCCACTATAGACATAGGCATTCTTACTGAACCACATAAATCATAGTGTCCACTTTACTCATATTGTTAACACCTTCAACAATTGGTGCTCTCGTTGAAAGTCAAACTCAAGAAAGTTCTTTTACACGAACTCTTGCTAGAACCAGCTGAAAAAGGAGATCTACTATAATGTCTTGAAATATGGAAATGTGAACTAAGTTTTTCCTTTTTCTTATGGTTTATCGTTCTTTCAATGTAGTCTAGTACATCAAGTAGTTTACTACCAGACCTAGTTTAAGGCTATCGCCTAAGGTCCCAATAAAAAAACATATCAAATATCCATCATGTAATGTCATGCCCTTCTCTCACACGCGACTTACCAAAATCACCACAAAATTATTTTTTTCACATTTAACTTACCTTTCCTTCTGTCATCTCTCTACACCATTTAGTTGGGCTGTGATTCGATATTAGTCACCCATTCACATTCATTCATAACATACACTCTTATAAATAAGTACAATTATTTGTACATATATATCCCGACCGTATATTAGTTTACATAACCGTGCTGTTAGAATGTTTAGTACAAAATGCTCGAGTGTATATACCTCTCGCAAGATGGACATGCAGCGGATTAGGGAATATCAGTCCTCAACCGTGTCCACCTAATGTGGATGCTCTAAAAAGAGGTAAATAATAAGGGGGTGAGCTCACAGCTCAGTAAGGAAGTCAGGCAAATAAGTAGATAACCGCACTATCTACAAAATACTATACTCATGTCTTGAAATCATTTCCTTACCCTATCTGTATCTAAAGCATGCATCCTGCTCAAAGCTTTTATGCAATATATATATGTACATATATATATATAGATACAAAACATCAGTTATAAAACTGGAAATATGCTGGTTTAACAACTTCAGCAGTTTATGCATAAATACTGCATTTCTCATGTAATTTCACACAAATCACATTTTCTCATGCCATTCAATTAAATCAAAATAATATGGTATTTATCATGTTTAAAAACATGGAAATCTGGACCTCACCCTTCCCTCGGGTTCCCCTTTCACAACTCACAAATCCAAATGTTCATATCATAAAACCATGTGATAATTCAATCAAAAAATATTGATTTACATTGCATGAAAAGAAAACTGAGATAAACGACTACATGTTCTGAGTTTATGATCATAACTCATCTTTCGTAATCCCAGGTTACAAAGTACTCGGTGTGCGAGGTCTCACAATTGCTGTAACGGGAGGTGGATCAAATCTCTACCGTCAGCTCTCAACTGAGGACCTGATCCCGGAGCACACTATATCCTATTGGATCTAGCTCCCAGTGCTAACCAGTCTTATCCAAGTACGTCAAGTACTCACGGTACAATATACTCCATGTGACATACACGATACACAGTACTCTATAAACCCTATCTCAAGGTGGGATGCTCGTCATGAGTCTTAGTCCCCATACCTTAGATATACCTCATAGTTGAGATGCTCGCCATGAGTCTTAGTCCTCATACCATGGGTTCTATTTCGATAGCCCTCGACCATATCTCAAAATAATGCACGTGTGAGCATATAATATCGATGTGACACACAGTCAGCACAGGCTCCCAACACGGCTGTTTCATGCTCTTTTCAAAATCAGGTACTTGTGAGTAAAGCTCCCAACACAATCATTTCACAATGATATAACTCTAGTGCGAGCAATGCTCCCAACACTATGTTATGTAAAAACGCGAGTATGAGCAAAGCTCCCAATACTCTATAATATATAATCAATGAAAACTTAGTACGAGCTAAGCTCCCAGTACTCTATCATGTAAAACTGAGTATGAGCATAACTCCCAATACTCTATGATGCATCAATCAAAAAACTGAGTACGAGCAATGCTCCCGGTACTCTGACATGCATAACACGCATTTAAAACTTAGTACGAGAATACTCTCAAGTACTATGCGATGCATATCTCAAAATATAGTGCGAGTAATCTCTAGCACTTGTGGCTTTCATACAAAACCCGATAAATGACTATTCAAATCACAATTCACCCAATTCAAATCAAATCCACACTAACACGTGCCGTTTTCGCATATACATGAAAACATTAGCCATTATATCATGCAAATCATGAATCTCAGTCATAACATGCTTCTGAGGTATTTTTCACCTTATTTTTAGCTAAAACACACTTATCCACATTTGTTCCTATCACAACAACATGCCTATTCACGAAAATTCATATAGGATATAATATCGAAATTCTATTCGAAATATGTGTAGCCATCTCTAGCTACTCACGAAATTCCCTTACCTCGGATCACGTCAGGTGACCTCTCTTCCTCGATGCTTCTTACTCTTGTAGTCTGATCAGCTTCCAATGTGATTTTCGAAGCTGTTATAATTATTTACATTAGTATACCGTATTATACTTTGTTCATTTGTTAAATCTAAATTCAATATAAAGATTTCATCACTTTCTCCCATTATGGTGTCATACCATATTTTCCATGTATCTATCTTCATTTTTCCTTATTTCAAATTTATACATCTCATAAAACTAACTTATACTCTTCCATACATGCATATTCCATCATTAAATTTATGCCAACACCATTCCCTCATCATTTCCTCACTTCCATGCCAATAGTTAGGTCATTCTCATTTTTCATGATCATTTTGTTTCCAAAAATTTATACATATACCAATTTACTCACCAATACACCTAGTTTAACATATATCAACTTGGTGCATTAAATCTTACCTAGCTGAGATTTTTCTCTTTTTCTCCAAAATTGGTAGAATCCTCCTTATTCTTCCAATCTTTGATTCCAACATCTTGTTTCCAAGTATGTTGTTCTCTTCTCTACCAAGAACAACTTTGCTCAACTATATCTCACTCAAAACTGATTGCAAACTGAAGTTTCCTAGTGTTGAAATATTAGGTTTTGCTTTGGTTCTTGAATGGAATAGTGAATCTCATGAAACAGAGGTTGCAGAGGTCCAGTATGTATAGAATTGTCTCTATGAGATTGATCTGCTAACCACATGAGATCGATCTGCTTTGCATTTTTCTCCATGAAACAGACCTTTCAGGCCTAATAAGATCGATCTGCCCCTGAGCATGAGATCGATCTGCACAACTTAGAACCTTAAAGAGATCGATCTGGCCTTGTAATGAGATCGATCTCACGCAACCCGAGCCTAAAGGAAATCAATCTGCTTCAACCAAAACTTGCTCCAGATCGATCTGTATCATTGAGGAATCAATCTGCTCTTGGTAAAAGATCGATCTGCCTATTGCAGATACCTCATTTCCTCATATTAAACCTATGGGATCGATCTATGTTGTCAAGGAGATCGATCTGCTCCTCTCCAGAAGCAGTTCTGCTGCACTTTTCCATTCTAAATCACTGTTACATTGGTATTTAATTTACTTAACCATCCATTTTTCATTTCATACACCTTTACAACTTCAAAACATTCATTCCTCATAATTTATATAAATTGTGACTTGTCTATACATTCACAAAGTCATAAGGATTACATGTAAATTTTTGGGTCTTATAATCCTCCCCACCTTAAGAAATTTGGTCCTCCAAATTAGAACCAAGTTACTCTACAAACAACTAGGGGTATTTCTCTTGCATCAAACTCTCTAGCTCCCAAGTAGCTTCTTCTGAAGTGTGACACTGCTAGAGAATCTTCACTAACACGATAGTCTTATTTCTCATGACTTTCTCATTTCTATCCAGTATCTGTATCGATTTCTCTACATATGTCAAATCATCTTTGAGCTCCAATGGCTCATGCCGAATCAAATGATTTGGATCTGGATAATACTTTCGTAGCATCGAAATGTGGAAGACGTTATGCACTCCTGATAAATCTGGTGGTAAAGCCAATCTATATGCCTTATCTCCCACTCAGTCCAGTATCTCAAAGGGTCCAATATAGAGATGACTTAACTTACCTCTCTTCCCAAATCTCGCTATACCCTTGGAAGGAGAAACCTTCAGAAATACTGAATCACCAACTATGAACTCCAGTGGTCTCCGTCTTTTGTCAGCATAGTCTTTTATCTACTCTGAGCTATCCTCAATCTCTCAACTATTAACTTGACATCCTCAGAGGCTTGTGTAACCAAGTCAAGAGCAAAAATCTTTCTGTCACTCACTTTTTTCCAACCGATAGGGGAACGGCATCTACGGCCATACAAAGTCTCATAAGGTGCCATCCCGATATTCGTATGATAATTGTTGTTGTAGACGAATTCGACTAGTGACAAATAATCATCCCAAGAGCCTCTAAAATCTAGCACATAAGCTCTCAACAAATCCTCTAGAGTCTGTATAGTCCTCTCTGACTAACCATTTGTCTGAGGATGATAAGCGGTGCTCAAACTTAACTGGGTTACCATGGCTTCCTGAAAATGTTCCCAAAAGTAGGAAGTGAAGCGGGAATCCCTATCCGAAATAATGCTCACTGGAATACCATGTAACCTCACTACCTCGCGTACATACAACTCTGCCAATGAACTCAAAGTATCGGTAGCTCTCATAGCTAGAAAGTGGGCTGACTTCGTTAGTCTATCAACTATCACCCATATAGCATTGTGATTCCTCCGAGTCCTCAGTAAACCCATCACGAAATCCATGGTGATATGCTCCCATTTTCATATCGGTATAGGTAGAGGCTGTAATAACCCTGCAGGTTTCTGATGCTCTACCTTCACTTGCTGACATACGAGACATCTCGCTACGAATTCTGCTACATCTCTCTTCAGCCCTGACCACCAGTACACTTTTCGGAGGTTTTGATACATCTTGTTACTCTCCGGATGTAACGTGTACCTCGACGAATGAGCTTTCATCAATATCAGTCTCCTGAGCTCTGGGTCCTCGAGAACAGACAATCTGCCACTAAACCTCAAAAGTCCATAAGAACTTATCTCAAAATCAGTCACTATGCCCTTCTGTATCTGGCTACTCACATCAATGCAATACAAATCAGTTTGCTGAGCTTGTCTGATCCTATCCAACAGATCCGGCTCCAAGCATAGACTAGCAATCACACAGTCCGTATCCATGTCAGAAGGCACAACTCCCAAATTGAGGCTAGCAAATTGCTCTAGCAACTCATGTTCCCTAACCATCATATACGATACCATCCATAGGCTATTTTTGCTCAATGCATCGGCTTCAACATTAGCCTTACCCGAATGATAAAGTACCTCACAATCATAGTCCTTCAGAAGCTCTAGTCATCTTCTCTGTCTCATGTTTAACTCTTTCTGTGAGAAACAAATACTTAAGGCTCTTGTGGTCAGTAAATATCTAGAATTTCTCTCCATACAAGTAGTGACGTCATACTTTCAACATAAACACTACTGCTGCTAACTCTAAATCATGGGTCAGATAGTTCTTCTTATGGTCCTTCAACTGTCTAGATTCATAAGCAACTATTTTCCCATCCTGCATCAATACACAGCCTAGTCCCTGATACGAAGCATTGGTATACACTGAAAATCTTCCTGAGCTGGTAGGGATAGTGAGAATCAGAGCAATGGTCAATCGACTCTTCAACTCTCGAAAACTCTTCTCACAATCCTCGTTCCACATGAATACTACACCCTTCCGGGTGAGACGTGCTAATGGAGCAGCTATTTTTGAAAATCCTTCGACGAATCTCTGATAATACCCTGCTAAACCCAAAACATTTCTAATCTCGATGATTGTCCTCGGCTGTTTCCACTGAACTACAGCCTCAATCTTAGATGGATCCACTGATACACCATCCTTTGACACAACGTATCCCAAAAACGAGATCTTTGACAATCAAAAATCACACTTATTGAGTTTAGCATATAGCTTCTGCTCTCGTAAAGTCTGCAAAACAATCCTAACGTACTTCTCATGCTCTTCCTCGAATTTTGAATATACCAAGATATCATCTATGAAGACGATAACAAACTGATCCAAATATGGCTTAAACACATCGTTCATCAAAGCCATGAAAGCTACGGGAGCATATGTCAATCCAAATGGCATAACCAAAAACTCATAATGGCCATATCGGGTCTTAAATGCTATCTGGGGTACATCTCCACTCCTAACTCTTAGCTGATGATACCCAGACTTTAGATCAATTTTAGAAAAGACATGCGCTCCTCGAAGCTGATCCAACTGATCATCAATGCGTGGAAGGGGATATCTATTCTTGATTGTTGCCTTATCAATAATTTGTAATCTATACATAATCGAAGGCTTCCATCCTTCTTCTTCACAAACAAAATCGATGTTCCCGACTGTGAAACACTCGATCTGATGAAACCCCTATCCAACAACTCTTGTAATTGTTTCTTGAGCTCCTCCAACTCAACTAAGGTCATACGATACGGTGATTTCGATATAAGTTCAGTACCAGGCACCAAGTCTATGTAGAACTCCATCTCTTTGTCTAGTGATAACCCTGTCAATTCATCCGAAAAGACATCTGGGAATTCACTAATCACTAGAATATCTGCCAACTCTGGATGTACCTTATCCATATCGACCACGTATGCAATAAAATCTTCAACATATTCATTTCCCAGTCAGCATAGTACATTATCAATCACAACCATAACTACTACTTTCATTTATTTTCATCAAACTTTACAACATATTTTTCAGGGTTAGGAAACATAACTATCTTAGCATAACAATCTAAAATAACATGGTTTGATGATAACCAATCCATTCCTAAGATTACATCAAAATCACTCATGTTTAACAGTATTAGATTGGCTGTCATGTCCTTTTCCCTTACTCTTAGCTTACAATCATTTAACACATATTCCACTAGCTTACTATTATCCGTAGGCGTACTAATTAACATCATCCTACTCAAAAGTGTATGCTCTACATGCTTTTCTAATTTACATGCAAATGAAGGTGATACAAATGAATGTGTGGCACCAAGATCAATTAAAACATGTGCTTCTAAATCGTATATCAGGATGTTACCTCTAATCACATCCGACGAAGCATCGGCTGTCCCCTAGTCTAAGGCATGCACTCGCTCTCGTCCAATGACATGCTTCCCTTTTACCTTAGAACACATCAATTGGAGCTCTCTCAAGCTCTTTACCCTTCTATGGGGCCATCTCTATAACCTCTTGGAAAACTCTGGCCATGTGTCTTGGCTTCCCACATCTGAAGCTAAATCCACTAGAAATAAGACAAGGTCTACCTCCATGGAATCTACCACATTGACTACACTGCTCAGTGGTAGGCCTTGATCCACCAATCACTATTCCTCTAGCTGGAGCTACAACCAGGTATGCAAGAGATCTAACAGACTTCTCCTATACTTCCTCGATCCTTGGTCTCTTACTAAAGAGTCTCATCCCACCTCAATATTCAAAACCTCGAGCTCTGTCACTCATCGACCTCTTCCTATCTCTGTCTCTACCTTTTTAGACTATTCTAAACTCTGAGACATTCCTCTCATAATCTTGCTCACAGAGTTGCGCCCTGCACACTACCTCATCGTAAGTAGAAATATCAAATGGAACCAGTTTAGACCGCAATACTGGTCTCAGTCTATCTATAATTTTACAGACCTTCCTGGTCTCGCTACTCATGGTGTTAGGGTCATACCTTCCCAGGGATAAAAATCTAGTCTCATACTCATCCACGGAATGACTTCCCTGGTTTAACCCCAAAATTTTAGCCTGTAGCCTCTACTGAGCCGTATCTGAAACAAACTGTCTCTTGAAGGCATCTAAAAATATCTCCCAACTGATCTCTATATGTCGGGGTCTCAATATGGGTCGGGTGGACTTCCACCAATGCTCGACCGTCCCCTTCAGTAGGAACGCAGCAAATGCGACCATCTCTAAAGTCGTACACTTAAAGAATCCATACAACTTCTCCATCTCTCCTATTCATTCCTCCACCAAAACTGGGTCCTTAATCCCAATAAAAGTTAAAAGTCTAAGTTTCTGAAATTGTCGGAGTCTGTCGAGATCACAACCATACCCCAAACATTTTCGCCCTGTCGTGGAGTAACATGAGATGGCATATCCTGAATCGATGGGGATGTAGGTGTATCAAGCGTAGCTGCCTCTCCCGGTGCAGTCTCTATATCTTGTCTTTGTCCTCTTGGCATAGTCTGTGCCAGTATCTCCACTATGGTCTCAAGGCGACGCTCTAGTCTCTCGAAACGAGCCTCGAAACTTTCTGGTACCTCCATAGGACCAATAGTCTCATCTCGTGTCTCTGGCCTACCTCTACGGCCTCGAGCCCTACCACTATTCCGTCTACCATGGCGAGTATTAACCATACTGACTAAATCCCTGCATTTATAACCATTTATTAGTCTGATTTTCATCTCGTATACACAATTGTAACTAAACAAAGCACAGTACTGTGGGGATGTATATTTTTCTAATTACTAATATCGATTCACATTAGACCAACACTACTCTGATACCATTCTGTCACGCCCTTCTCTCACACGCGACTTACCAAAATCACCATAATTTTTTTTTCACATTAAACTTACCTTTCCTTCTATCATCTCTCTACACCATTTAGTTAGGTTGTGATTCGATATTAGTCACCCATTCACATTCATTTATAACATATATTCTTATAAATAAGTACAATTATTTGTCCATATACATCCCGATCGTATATTAGTTTACATAACCGTGCTATTAAAATGTTCAATACAAAATGTTCGAGTGTGTATACCTCTCGTCGTGTCCACCTACTGTGGATACTCTAAAAAGAGGGAAATAATAAGGGGGTGAGCTCACAGCTTAGTAAGGAAATCAAGCAAGCAAGTAGATAACTGTACTATCTACAAAATACTATACTCATGCCGTGAAATCATTTCCTTACCCTATCTGTATCTAAAGCATGCATCCTGCTCAAAGCTTTTATGCAATATATATATATATAGATACAAAACATCAATTATAAAACTGGAAATATGTTGGTTTAACAACCTCAGCAGTTTATGCATAAATACTGCATTTCTCATGTAATTTCACACAAATCACATCTTCTCATGCCATTCAATTAAATCAAAACAATATGGCATTCATTATGTTTAAAAACATGGAAATCTGGGCCTCACCCATCCCTCGGGTTACCCTTTCACAACTCACAAATCCACATGTTCATATCATAAAACCATGTAATAATTCAATCAAGAAATATTGATTTACATTGCATGAAAAGAAAATCAAGATAGGCGACTACATGTTCTGAGTTTATGATCATAACTCATCTTCCGTGACCCTAGGCTACAAAGTACTTGGTGTGCGGGATCTCATAATTGCTGTAATGGGAGGTGGGTCAAATCTCTACTGTCAGCTCTTAACTGAGGACCTGATCTCGGGGCACACCAAATCCTACTGAATCTCGCTCCCACTATGTTGAGTTATTGTATTTTGAAATGACAAAACAAGTTAATTCAATAATGTTAAGATGATATACAAACATGTTTAGAGGTTATTAGTACCAGAACTTAGAGTTCTGCTGATGAGAGATCGATCTGGGGTATGAGAGATCGATCTCCTGGGTTTTTACTTGATGAGAGATCGATCTCATGATGGAAGAGATCGATCTGGCAAGCCTTAAATCTGTACAAAGGTATTTAGGAAGAATGAGATCGATCTGCAAGGGTTAAGAGATCGATCTGGCTAATGCTAGAGTTGAGAGATCGATCTGGTCGATGAAGAGATCGATCTCCCTTAAGAGCTTAAGACTATAGATCGATCTGAGAGATCGATCCACATTCAAACAGAGAACTTATGAGATCGATCTGGTAAGGAAGAGATCGATCTCCTCAAAGTCAGAGAGCTAAAGAGATCGATCTCCTCTCTACGAGAGTGCATGGCAGATCGATCTGGAGATCGATCTTGCCTCAAACAGAGAGACTAGGAGATCGATCTGCCTATTCGACAGATCGATCTGCCTCATTATTTTTAAACTAACAGATCGATCTGCTAACCTATGAGATCGATCTCCTTGTGTATTTGTGCTTCAATCTTGCAGGATTTATAACTAAGAGATCGATCTGGCCAAGAAGGCAGATCGATCTGGCACTCTACTGGAGGTACCCAACGGCTAGTTTCTGCAAAACACAACGGGAAGAATAGCATTTAATGCTCCAACTACCAATCCTTCAGTATTTAACCAAGCATTGAAGACAAAGAGAATAGAGACACTAGTGCTGCACATTCCAAACATTCTCAAGCTTTAATTCATTCATTCTTTGTGTCCCTATTGCTCATTAATTGAAATTCATTGTACAAGCTTAAGTGCAACAAGCTTTGTAAGTACTACCCAGTGTAAAGCCTTATTCTGTATTCATCCATACCCAAAAAGAAAAGAGGATTGTTCCTCAGTGAGAGACATTGTAAAAGGGTGAATACATTTTCATATTGCTAAGGGTAGAGAGGTTATTCCTTAACCTGCAAAAGGAACATTGTAAGCTCTATTGAGAGAGAGAAAGAAAGCACTTGACAAGAAGGTCAATGAGAGAGGACGTAGGCAAGAGTTTGGCCGAACCTCTATAAGTGACTGTGTTTGTTTCTCTTTCCCTATCTTGCATTTAAATTGTTTAATTTCATTATTGCTCAATTCTATTTTCTGATTGAAGTAGGATTAAATTAAAATTTGTCGTAATTGTTAGAAAACCGATTCACCCCCCCCTCTCGGTAGAGCCAACACACTACTAACCAGTCCTATCCAAGTACATCAAGTACTCATGGTACAGCATACTCCATGTGACATACACGATACACTGTACTCTATGAACCCTATCTCAATGTGGGATGCTCGCTATGAGTCTTAGTACTCATACCTTGGATATACCTCATAGTCAGGATGCTTGCCATGAGTCTTAGTCCTCTAACCATGGGTTCTATTTCGATAGCTCTTGACCATATCTGAAAATAATTCACGTGTGAGCATATAATATCGATGCGACACACAATCAGCACAGGCTCCCAACATAACTGTTTCATGCTCTTTTCAAAATCAGATACGTGTGAGTAAAACTCCCAACACGACCATATCACAATGATATAACTCTAGTATGAGCAATGCTCCAAACAGTATGTTATGTAAAAATGCGAGTATGAGCAAAGCTAAAGCGAGTATGAGCAAAGCTCCCAATACTCTATAACATATAATCAATGAAAACTGAGTACGAGCTAAGCTCCCAGTACTCTATCATGTAAAACTGAGTATGAGCATAGCTCTTAATACTCTATAATGCATCAATCACAAAACTGAGTACGAGCAATGCTCCCAGTACTCTAACATGCATAACACGCATTTAAAACTTAGTACGAGAATACTCTCAAGTACTATGTGATCTATGCGAGTAATCTCTAGCACTTATGGTTTTCACACAAAGCCTCAATTGATGGCTATTCAAATCACAATTCATCCAATTCAAATCAAATCTGCATTAACACGTGCCGTTTTCGTATATACATGAAAACATTAGCCATTCTATCATGCAAATCATGAATCTCAATCACAACATGCTTCTGAGTGGTCAAACAAAGCCTTACCTAATTATCCAACTAAGTGGTCCCGACTGTGCATTGTTCATTGTTCTTCTCCAATTTTCATTTCTAGGTGCTCTCGATCCTGACCAGGTACTGCTCCAAGCGAGGTCTGCTTCTGTTGTTTGTTGTTCGTCATTGGTCTACCCAGCTCCTGCTCTCGGTTCATGCTTTGGTCGGATTTATCCAGCAATACATCACTTGCTACAAGCCTCCAGTACGCCTATACTGCTATTGTCACCTTGTATTCATCTGGCCTACTCGTGCATAACAACAGGACACCAAGGGACTACTACAACAGCAGCAGCTGCATCTGATAATCCAGCAACCTACACCCAAGCAGAATATGCCTCCAAGTTTGCAGCTGCTAAGATTAATCCAGCTAATCACCTTGCACCGACCTTGCTCATCTCAGATTTCCACAAGTAATACGGAAGCTAAGATAATTAACAATAAGTATCAGCATCAAACTGTAACAAAGTTAAGGAAGTAAAACAAAGAAAACGGAAGCAGAAAATGATGAAGAACATAAAAGGTTGTTGTTGCCAATAACTATCTCACCATTCCAGCAAACTAACCAAATAAATAGTACACTAATAACATAAACAGAGTCGAACAGAGCAACACTAAAGATGCTTCTTAATGCACCTAATGAAATCAATGTCTATCAAACATAAAATAGTTGGTGAGTCTAGTGGGATTAATGAAAATTTCTAGAATGCAATGCAGCAATTGCCTTGAACTACAGAACTTAACAACATGCAGTAAAAACAAGGAAAGCTAATGTTAAATGCAGTAAACAAAAAACCCGATTCATGAAGTGCAGACAAATAAAAATGAAATAAGGAAAGAAAAGAGCAATAATGCATAGCAGAACATGAGCTTAAAACCGAAAGGAAATATGTAAAATCAACAACTGAATTTAACACAATCAACACCTGTGAGCTTCATCAACGTGAATAAGGAAACCCATCATCCTCGGGTTGCTTCATTCCCTTTTACTGTCATGGTTCCACATTGCCATTGATGTGGAACAATACCCAGCATTAGCCCACATCAAAGCACCAAAATCGAAAGGCAGAGATGAAAGAAGAATTTTGTCACTCGAATAAACAAAACAAAAAAAATGAGCAAACCGAGAGCTAGGAAAAATAAAGGTTTTTCAATAAAACAAAAACATAAACAATTTAGCAAAATTGAGAGCTAGTAAAAGAGAAACAAATTCTTTTCACTAAACTTCATTGAATCAAATTTAAAGGAAACAAACTTTGCTAACGTGAACTACAAATGAACTAGCAAAAGAATGAAACTCTTCATAAAATAAAGAAAGTTACCATGAACAGTAAAATAAAATGCTTGCTAAAAGAAACTATTTGGAAATTTTTCTAAAACAAGGAAAACTTAAAGTTACCCTAAAAACTATTCTACCCTAACTACTTCCCCTTTTTTCAATTACCATCATATTCTATTTATATACATACTTAGGGGTACAATGGTAATTTTTCATCCTAGATTGTTTGGCCACTTGTTTTCATTTTATTTGTTGTAGAGTAGATATTTTCATGTCACTTGTCGGTTTGTCCAGTTGGTTGTGCTATGTGGCCCGACGTGTGTCTTCCAGAGGGTTGGCATAGTGTCCATCAATCTTATCGTTTCGGAGCGAATAAAATACGGACACCTAGCATCACGCGTGTCCAGACAACTAGTGACTAGGTCTGCAAATTGGAAGTGGTTCAGTCTCCTTTAGCCCATTTTCAGCCCAATTTTGACTGAAATGACTAAGTTTCATCCGGATTTATTTTATCTGCACATTAAAGAATTTTAATTAAATAAAGGGGATAATTAATAAAATAATATGGGGATTTAAATAATTAATTACAAAATAAAGCACAAATAATTCTATTAAAAATAGAATTATCATGAACCGGTCTGAACCTGACCGAACCAGTTTAGCCAAAAAGAAAAAAAAAGAAAAGAAAGAAAAGAAAAAGAAAAAGAGAAAAAAAGGAAAATTTGGGAAAAAAATTCGGCGATGCAGTCGAGCTTTGAGTAAGCCGGTAAGTGGTCAAAATTGATCGATTTAATTTTTGAAATATTTAATTGGATTGATAATTGGTTGAAATTGACCCGAGTTAATTGTGTAATTGTATAGCACGATAATTGGCGTCAAACGAGAGCTCGAGTCAACCTCGATTTATGTACCACATGAAATCTCGGGTAAGTAACCCTTATTTACTATAATTTACATAGTTATGCGTGTTAAAAATTTACCGCATAAATTACGGATTAATTCCGCATAAAATGAATTAAATCTTGGAATTTAAGATAAATTATTGTAAATAATTAATTGAGCTATCCGAGAGTTTAGAACAAGGCACAATAAATACTGATGGGCCCAATGAGCCTAATAGGGCTCGAAGATGTGAATAGTAAGTGAAAAATGGGCTTAAGACCGGTTAAGGCCCATTATGGTACAATCGAGATCAATATAGGTAAACGAGCTCAATGATTTAAATTAAGTCCAAAAAATATGAAATACAATTAATCATTTTATATTTGACCTGATGAATATTTATACCCAGTTTCGAAGATTGGATTGGGAGCAAATTGGACTGCGAGACGAGACATTAGTGGAAACGTCAGACTGTACAGAAAAATGAGGTAAGGGAATTTTGCGAGTAGCTAGAGGTAGCTACACGTATTTTTAATAGCTTTTGTATATACTGAAATTGTATAAAGGTCTTAGAAATGGATTAAAAATTTTAAGGACTTGAGATAGGTAAAAGACTATTTTACCCCTACTGAGGGAAATTCACCTAAGGATGGTGAAAGCATGACATGCATGAAATGCATGATTTGAGGAATTTTCATGACTTTTTAGCAAAGCAAATTGGTAGATTGGTCAGTAATTGCATAAATTTCATAAGATAACACTACGTAAGTGTTCTTTAGATTTAAATGAAATTTCTTTGGAAAATAGACTAACTATCAAGTTTATATGGAAATAGATAGTGCTGGAGCCTTACTCGCACTATATCTAAGTTTGTAACTGTGCATAATGGTGCTGGAACGGTTGCTCACACCAATTTGTGTGACATGATTTGCATAAAAAGGTGCTGGAGCAATTGCTTGCACTAGTTTTAATGATTTGACATGCATGAGAGGTGCTGGAGCCTAGCTCGCACCCTGTTTTAACTTGATACGCATAAAAAGGTGCGAGAGCGATTGCTCATACTAGTTTCAATGATTTGACATGCTGAGAGGTGCTAAAGCTTGGCTCACACGAGTTTTAAACTGTGTGGCGCATGCATTAGTGCTGGAGTAGGGGCTCGCACTAGAGTTTTACATGCATGGGTGCTGGAGCCTAGCTCGCACCAGATTTTCACATGATTTTCGTAACAGGGTGCTAGAGCCTAACTCGCACCAGATTTTCACATGATTTTCGTGACAGGGTGCTGGAGCCTAGCTCGCACTAGATTTTCACATGATTTTTGTGACAGAGTGCTGGAGCTTAGCTCGCACTAGTTTTACTTGATTTTATGATAGAGTGCCGGAGCATAGCTCTTACTGGTTTTTTAAGGAAATTACAGTCGTGCTTGGAGCTTCGAGTATATTGTGTGTTACACCGATTAAATAGACTCGCACGTGCATTTTTATTTGAGACATGCTATGAGCCATGCTTGGAGCTTCGGGTAAACTGTGTGTCATGCCGATTAAACATACTCGCACGTGCGTTTTGAGACATGGTATGAGTATTGATATGAGATATGGATCTACAAAGTACGTTGTACCATGCAAATCACATGGAGTACGTTGTATCGTGCTATGATATATTATATTTATGTGGTGTCTTTGGATGCGAGTGATCGGGTTGGACCGACGGGTTAGATTTGACCCACCTCCCGTGACGGTTCCCGATAGTGGTGATACCACACACACCTGATCCGTGTAGCCTAAGATCACGAAGATATGACCATAGTCCTAGTTATTTCCATGATACATTGCCTAGTCTCGCATGTTACTATCTGATGTTTTGAAAACTTGAGAATGCATGGATTTTGTGTGAGTCTGGACCACCCGAGGGAGGGGTTGGATCATGACTAATGATATTGGTTTTATTGTGAATAAATGAAATTTTTAATGTTTTCAAAAATACATGAAAATAAATGATTTTATGTGGATCAGAATCACCCGAGGGAGGGGTTGAGTCCTGATGAGTGTGATGGATGTAGATTTTTTAAATGAATTAAGTGTTTTCTAAGGTTTTGTGGAAACTCAGCATGATGTATTTTTCATAATTGTTTATAATTCATGCAATGAAATGTTTTAGCATGAGGAGGTTATTCATGCTTTAATCACAAATGCATGATTTTGATGTAATTCATGTGTTTTATGATTTTACATGAGATACCATTGAGGCATGAGTTGCATGATTTCCATAAACACGAACAACTTTTATAAACTATGGCATTGATGTGTGCATGATTTCGTGTGTGAGCTTTAAACAAAAAGAAATGGATTTAAGGGCATGGCATTATGAGCATGTAGATAGTGGAGCTATCTACTTACTTGCATAATTGCCTTACTGAGCGTGTGATTGCTCACCCCCTTATTTTCCCCCTCTACAGAGCACTTTCAATAGATAGAAAGCGGCAGTGATCGTGCATTCCTATTATCCGTTGTTTCCTATCGAGAAAAGGTATACACACTTGTATGGTTTTGTATCTAAATATGTAAATGCATAGTACTGTAAACGTATATGATATCGGGGATGTAAAGTTATGTAAATGCAATTGTGAACGTATTAGTTAAAGTCAAAGGATAGAAAAATCCTAATGTGTAAATGTAACATGGAAATGGAATGGTAAGTAGTGTGAGAGGACTAACACTGAATCATAGCCCAACTATTGGTAGGATGGTCACGATGAGAGGAAGGTAATAATTAAATAACAAACGAAAAATAAAAAAAAAAATTAATGATTTACTTTTTTTGTAATTTGGGTCGTAACATATATGATTTTTAAGCCTTTGGCTAAAGATTTGTATCTATTTGGTGCCTTAAACATGCAAATGATGCTTTACGTTATGAGTTGTCTAAACTATTTTGAAAAGTCAATGCAGGATGCATGTACTCTTTTTTAACATGATATTTTTTCAAAAACATGATTTCACTGGGACAAATGTCTAAACTCTGCATGCTATGTTATAAAGTTTATAAGAGTATGTTTTCAAGGATATCATACAAAGTTTTGGACGATGTTTTAAATAAATACTTTTGACAGTCTTGCATAAGTCGTTTTACACGTGTTTTAACATGATTCATAAACATGTTTAAATAAACATATAAATCATGATTTTGCATTGACTCGACTTAAAGGGTCATGCAAAAAAGAAAAACAATTTTTTAGTATGACTTTGCACTTACCCGACCAAAAGAGTAAAGCACTCAACAAGAAGTTCAACAATATTTTTTACTATACAGGATTTGTGAGATCTGAGAATTTTGTACATATCTAAACTATGTAATGAGAACATGAAGTGTAATTGAATTGAACTAAATGTGATGTACCTCTATATTGAGGTGGTATGGAATGAAATTTTAAGTGATGAATGAGTTATAAATGAGAATTTATGTTAAAGTGTGAAACTATGGGGCTAGATCGATCTTGGAGAAGAGAGGATCGATCTGGTAGGCCAAAAATGACAAGGAAGGAGGAATTTAAGCGAGCAGATTGATCTCCAATGGAAGAGGATCGATCTCCTTATGATTCTGTAATTAAGAGATCGATCTCATAAGGAAGGAATCGATCTCATGAAGCATTCTGTAAGGAGAAGATCGATCTCCCCAAGGAGCAGATCAATCTCATGAAGCATTTTGTAAACTAGAGATCGATCTCACAATTGGAACAGATCGATCTCATAAAGACATTAAGAGATCGATCTCACCCCACGATAGATCGATCTCCTAGGCATAAAATTACCCCAAATCATCCCCAAATTCAAATGCAGATCGATCTCATCAAGAGCCAGATCGATCTCTTGCCCTCATTCTATATAAAGATCCTTTTGTTTTTCCTGGAAATGGATCTCTCTCTCTCTCTTAAACCTCCATTTCAGCTGAACCCTAGCTTTCTATCTCTTCCAAAGTCTCCATTTTCGTCCAAATCAAAGGTTGTGGTAAGAAGGAAAGTTGTTCCTCACCCAAAGGAGAACAACATACTTGGAAATCGAAAGACGAATCGAATCGAGGTGTAAGTTGAGCACTCCACAAGTTTAGGTAATCTCTAAACTTCAATCTTGGATTTTGAAGTGATTTTTGGTGATTGTGAATATGGGCATTGTAATGAAATAGTTAGGAAAGGATTAAAGTTGACAAAAATTGTGATTTTATTGGAGTGATGATGATATTAAGTAAATTGTGGTAAATTGGGATTTTTGTCTATAAATTGGAAATTGAGGCAATGAGGTGATTTTGGCATGGGTATTATGCATGAGAAACGTAGAATGTTGAGATGTGGTGGATGAGATTATGAATTGTGATAGAGTTATGAGAAATGGGATAATTGTGGTATTTAATGAGAATATGGGCAATATGCTCGATGTAGAGATTTGAAGGTTATGTGATAATGAGTTATTGATGTTTTAACATCGTTGGACAGCTCGAGAGTTTCAGAGAGGAATGCGAGACTAGTCCGTGATACGGGGGGAACGATTGCACTATACGAGGTGCACAGAGGTAAGGGAAAACTTAAACTCATTTATGTATGTATTTTGATGTTAATTGCAGCATGAAAAGTGATTTGAGCAAACAAGCATGTTTTTATGAGTTGTGAATGAGTAGTGCACACGATTTTATAGCCGGTTGGGGTCCAACCTTTGTGAGTTATAAACTAAGCGTGAAAATGTTTTACAACCGTTTTGTGTTTAAAACGTGAAAAGAGATTTGGGCCCTACGTTAAGGCGTACTGAGATTGAGAAATGTGTGCGTGATTTTTCCGATTGGGACTCATTTTTTTACATGTTTTGTGTTGGGTACACAAATGTTTTAAATGAGATTTATGAGAGAAAACCATTATGAGTTCTACGTGAAGGCAAAACGTTTTATATGATAATGGCTAATGATTGAAACTTAGGCGTGTCATGTTGAATACACATCGGGCCTTGTTCTAGTAACATGTAAGTCCGATTATTCCTCCGCTTTGGTAGCGTTGAGAGGCCTTACTCTGGTAGCATGTAAATCCGGGCCTTGCTTTGGTAGCATGTAAGTCCGATATTCCTCCGTTTTGGTAATGAGAGATGCCTCCATTTTGGTAACGTGAGAAGACCTCCGTTCTGGTAACGCTGGGTGGCCTTGCTTTGGTAGCATGTAAGTCCAAGCCTTACTTTAGTAGCATGTAAGACCGAGAGAGTGGGCTGCTTGAGAACCGACCCAGGGACCACATGATAGTGTGCATGAGGAGAGGCATTGCTCTGGTAGCATGTAAGGTCGGGCCTTGCTCTAGTAACGCGTAAGTCCAATAAACCATGTACACGACCATATGTCGACGTTCCCTCTTATGAGGATGCCTAGGATGCGTACCCAGAGGAGATTTATTATGATGTTCCATGACAAGTTTTATATGAGTTTTATTGCCTAGTCTCGTTTTACACATGAGTTGTGTTTTGTGGCTGTGCCACGTGCATTTTATAGCGGTGATTTTTATCACGTTTTAATGAGAAAAGCCATTATCGCATCATGATTTTCACATGCTTGTAACTATGATTTATACTGAGTTATGTACTCTCATGTTTTTACATGATTTTAGAGAATGAGATGAGAATGATGTTTTATTGAGTCATGCTACATTTTTTATCGAGTTTTCAACTATGAGATAAAATGATTGTGTTGTGCAAATCATTGTATTATCGATAAGTCCCTTACCCCCTTACTGAGCAATTTAGAAGCTCACCATGTTTTCTCTTCCCCCCAGATTTCTTCAAGTGAAAAGGGTTTCCCTGCGACGTACAGAGTAGTAGCTAGTAGAGGACTTGAGCTCCAGGCCATATATATTATATTTTGAGGTATAATTTATCTTTTCATGTATCCAGACAATTATTGTAATTACAGACACTTGATGTACAACATTGTATGGGATGTATTAGGATTAATTAACTTGGAATTGAGTAATGTATATGATATGATATATACTATTAAATGATGAGATCCTAAGGCATGATATGCATTATGATGTATGACACTGCACAGAAATGCACCCTTAATTATGATTTGATGAGTAAAAAGTCTTAAATTTGCCCTATTTTTCGCGCTTCCGGGGCGTCACAGGATGTCTCCATTAAAGGTTTTGGTTTTTGAGACAACGGGCAACTAAGTAGCCTTTATGACAATCATCTTATGCTAACTTGGCACTTATGCCCATTCCTATAAGAAATCTATGTTTCTGCATGCGTGTACCTATATTGTACCCATGCTCATGCCTCTTGCTT
This sequence comes from Firmiana major, assembly GCA_033439115.1. Taxonomy (NCBI): domain Eukaryota; kingdom Viridiplantae; phylum Streptophyta; class Magnoliopsida; order Malvales; family Malvaceae; genus Firmiana; species Firmiana major. The sequence goes on from CM065912.1 coordinate 10,654,889, forward strand.
TATCCTAAGCATCCTTAGCACATTCTGTCAAACATTAGATCACGTCGACAAGTTCCACTTTACACCTGATCAGTGAAGACTAAGGGCACTGATCTATGGTTATATGTCGCCCCCTTAAATGGAGCTTTAGCATGTTGTATGATAACTATAGAGACCCTTGTCTAGTCTCCTAAGAAAATGATTTGCATGAATGTTTTAAGTATACATTTTTGTATAATGTTTTAAGGATAAGTTTTGTAGGAATGTTTTAAGAAATGGTTTGCACGAAAGTTCTTAATAAATGGTTTGCACAAAATTTCTTGGTAAATGGTTTACATAATGGTTTCTTAATAAATGGTATGAAAGGCATGCAACTCAACTGAGTACGACACATGCATATACATTAAAGAGTTAAATCAAGCAAAGCATGTGAGGGTGCAATGAAGAGTTTAACCAAGAAAAACGCATCAGTACACAAAATGTTATCCAAACAAAGTGAAACAAAATACTTAAGTACGCAAAAAAGAGATCAACTAAGTAAGAAACTTGACTAAGATAAGACAAAACGTACGCACGAATGCAACTTAAACCAAAATATGCAAGGAAGCGTTTAATGAAAAACATATGAAAGTGCGACGCTGCACTTATATAAGAGAAGCACATGAGCATGCAAGAATAAAGTTGACCATGCAACAACAAAGAGAAGTACCTAAGTACACAAATAAGCACTCAGCAAAGAGCGACGGTTAATATGCAAAGAGCATAAAGACCATGATACCTAAGTAAAAGCATAAACCATGATACCCCAGTAAGAGGTAGACAAAAAAGCACAAAGTAGTGCACACAAAAAAAAAAGGCTAAGGCAAAATGTTCATGCAACATCTTAACACGAGGCATGCAGGGAGGCTTTAAGAGGTGCTCGGATAAGATGCTAAGGACCAACATGCAAAGAATACTAAAGCAAGAATCACTCAAGCAATGATACTAAAGGCGACCATGAAATCATCAGGTCATCTATTTATTCTCATTACTAGAAAGGTGGATAAGGAAGGAATAAACTAATGCAAATAAAAATTTAAAAAAAAAAAGAACATGGAGCAGTGACCACAATGAGCGAAACTTTAAGGATAAAGGTTACGAAAGGCGAGGATAAGCATTCTTATGGCCTAAGATGGATGATCAAAGGTCAAGGCTGTAAAAAGTAAAAAATAAGAATTCTTTCAAAACGAGTAATGAGGCTCAGGGTCACAAAAGGTGAAGATGTAACATTCCCTTTAGGGGTGTAAAACGGGTTCAAGCCCGCGGGTTGGTCCGTAAAAACCGCGGGCTTTTAACGATCCGGTCTATTAATATGTGATCCGTTTAAAAACGGGTTTATACGGGTCAAGCCCGTCGGGTAAATAATTTATACGGGCCAACCCGTACGGATACGGGCTAACCCGCGGGCTATTTTACCAACACACCAATCAAACCTAAGTCCTAAATCATTCTCATTCTACCTATTCTAATTTCTAAAGTTTAAACAAACAAAACTACAAAAATAAAAAATTGAAAATTTACCAAAATAATGTTATTGTATTTTTATTTAATAATTGAAAATTTTATTTTATAGGTTGGAAAGATGATGAGGAAAACAAAGATAAATTGGTGGAAGAATCAAATAATTCAAATCATTTGAATAATAAGATTAACTCACAAGTTTAATGTTGTTTGATATGGAGTTTAATGCATGCTTGTAGATTTTATGACTTTTAAACTTATTTACTATTCTTTATTTAATTATTTAGACCATAATATTATGTTATGTGTAATTTGTATTTGTAATGCGAGTTTGTTTAATGGATATTATGTTTGTGGATTTTATTTTTATTGAGATTAATATAATAATATTTGTAGAACTATTTTCACAATTTTATGACTTGCTTGCTTATGATATAATATATTGCTTATGCTGAAATATATATATATATATATATATATATATATATATTACAAACTTATAATTTGCTTTGTACATAATATATTGTTTTATGTGACTAACTTACAATTTGAAATTAAATGGAGAACTTCAAATCATTTTGGTTTTTACTTTGAACTTGTTATATTTGATCATGAATGAACTAAAATTCCTCTTGTTAAAAAAATTGCAAATTAAACTTTGTATTTTAGTCTCAAATCTATGTGATTTGATTTTATAACAATTTTGGTTAATTCCCAAAGCCCAATAATCATTTAACAAATTAAAATTAGACTTAATTAAGTGTTTAGACTCAATTCGTTATTTTTTAAAGTCCAATTCTTTATTTCCAAAAAAAAAGTTAAGTTAGCCCGCGGGTCAATCCGGCCCGCATTAGAATCGGATCGGTCTCCACAAATTGAATCCGTTTAAATGCGGGCCTAAACGGGCTCAACCCGCTTAAACCTGTATCCGTATTAATCCGCACCGATCCACACCGTTCGATCCGTTTTACACCCCTAATTCCCTTGACCTATGATAAGTGATAAAAGCTTAAGGTTATGGAAAGTAAGAAAAAGCATTCCTCTAAGTTCAAATTAAGTATATAAGACTTAAAGTTGCAACAGGCAGGGATAAGTATTCCTTTAGCCATTGATGAGTGATCAAAGCTTAAGGCTGCAGAAGGAAAGAATTAGCATCCTTTTAAGTGTAGGATTGATAATTAAAGCTCAAGGTTGTTGAAAGCGAGAATTTGCAAATAAACATGAGAAGCTCAAGGTTACGAAAGGTAAGAATAAACATTCATTAAAATTTGAAACAAGCTATATGGCTTAAAGTTGTGAAAACCAATGATAAGCATTCTTTTATCCATGAGTGAGTATGTAAAGCTTCAGTTTGCGAAAGGAAAAGATATGGCATTTTCTTGACCATGAGTAAGCATTTAAAGCTCCAATTTGCAGAAGGCAATGACGTGACATTTCTTCGGTCAATTTTAAGCATATCAAATGCAAGTTTATGGAAGTCAAGAAGGTGACATTCCCTTGGCCAATCTTAAATATCTCAAATCCAAGGTTGTAGAAGGTAAGGATGTAATATTCCCTTGGCCAATCTTAAACATATCAAATTCAATATGTCAAGCTCAAGTGTGTGGACAGCAAGTATATCCCTTTGGCTAATATCAATGAAAGTCTACTTGAGAACAGAAACTACTATGCTAAAGACCGAGGCATGATGAAGACCATAAACCTTCATAAAACAAAAACTATGATGTTAGAGCTTAAAGCACGTGAAGAAATCAAATTTCTCCTAAGAAACTAAAACTATTAAGTCAGGGCTCGAGGCATGCAAAGAATTTAAGACCCTATAAAGAGTATAAGTTATGAAGCTAAGTTTTAAAGCATGCAAAAGAATCATAAGTCCTTATAATAGGGAAAGTTATCAAGCTAAGACTTTAGACATGCAAAGGAATAAAAGTTCTCACAAGAGCAGAAGCTATTAAGCTAAGGCTCTAGGCACGAAAGTAAGAGCATAAGGTAAAATTAGAGCTCGATCACAAAGATGATGCATGAAGGTGGTCAAAAGCAAAAAAACCATTGAAGCTTGAGTTTTTAGAAAGCAAATTGAGAACAAAGAGAAATCTAATCAAGCTACGACTCAACAAGCGAAAGACCTCTACACCAAAGTCCAAAATCAAAGAAGATGCTCCACACATTACAAAAGTTGCTCAAGTCACCACGACCTTGAAAGAAGAAAGTGAGTCCTACGCCAATTACAAGGAGCTTTCTTTGACAACAAATGAGCAAGCACAATAAGCACAAGAACGTGCTCATCGAAAATGGGGTGACCACAAAGATACAACAAGCTTTATTCAAGCCACTCGAGAAGCCAAGACTGAAACTAATGCTCAAATCTGGTTTAAGGTGGGACTTAGTATTAGAGATGGATTTAGCTAGGAGACAGTCGCACTAAACCTAGCTTAGAAGGCCCAGCCTAAACCATACTCGGTCTTCTTGTCTCCTCAGTTTCATGGCTTGAAGACAAATAGACTCCATAAAATGATGACATGTGGCACAACCTAAGCACCTCCCCTAGCTTATATATATGCCTTCATCCCAAGGCAAATGGATTTTTTTAGTCATTATTAGTAGCATATACATCATCTCTATTACTTTACACCTTACTTCATCTCTATTGTACCTTGGTCATACTCGGACAATTAACAAGCTCTAGTAAGAATTCTGTACTTTATGAATAGTCTGATTCACGCCGTTCATATAATAGCAGCCTCAACTACCTTCCATGGACGTAGGCACTCTTACTGAACCACGTAAATCCCGGTGTCCTTTATATTTTACTTGCATTGTTCACACCTTTGACACAAATTTTGAACAATAGTCGAGGCCAATTTTTTGTTTGTTTTAGTTTTACCAATATCATGTAGTAGCGTTAGAGATGCAAAGTTGAAAATACCATAAGCTAGCTTTATGTTTCTTTTATATCGATAATATCTTGCAGTAGCAATAAGGAATTGGTTAGATGCAAACTTTGAACAGAAGTAAAGTCATCTTTGTGTTCCTTTTAGTTTGAATTATATCATGTAGTATCAGTGGAAAATTCGTTAAATGCAAAATCTGAACTTTTTAATCCACTTAGTTTGAACAATATCATGCAATGGGAGTAGAAGATTGGTTAGATGCAAATTTTGAAAACTACAAAAGTCAACTTTCTATTTTAGTCTAAACAATATCATGCAATAGTATTAGAGAATTGATTAGATGTAAATTTTTAACAATATGCAAAGTTTGATCAATTAGAAAAGCTAGCCTTTATGTTGCTTTTAGTTTGAATGATATCATCCAGTACCAATAGAGAATTTGTTCGATCAATTCATTGCATCCATTAAGCATAAATCAGATGTGTATGGTTATTTACCAGCATTAGTAGAAAATGGATGGAGTAATCTGATAACTTTTTTTTATCATGAAATGTTGTCATATCACATTGGTTATGAGAATGATCTCCACTCATTTCGTGACTGGTGCTGGCTCAAATAAATTTGACTTGGTAAGATTCGAAAATGGACTTCTCGTTAAGGATCATCTTCACTCAAAAACTCAGTAAGATTTTACATCATTGAATTAACTCTTTGAGTTAAGTGATAACTTTTTTTATGCATTATGAAAAGTGGGATAGAACAGCACGTCGGTGGTACAATTTGTAAAAATCATCCAAGAATGTATGTCTAAGTTCATTGGTTACCATTTCCATTTCACATTCTCTTTTTCTTTCTTCTAGTCATTCTCACTTTCTACGAAACAGCAATCCACAAAAATTTTAATTACCATAATACAGGAGGGACAAGGGAGCTAGATAAATAAATTAGTTGAATGACGATGAACAAGGATAAATAGCTTCCTTCTTTCGCGAAATCTTCAGCCGTTTGACACGTTTCACAAACTCCCTATTATAGTTCAACAAAATAAAGTTAGCATTGTGCTCCAAATTTCTACTCTCCAGTCTGAAAACAAAAGACAATTTCCAACTTATAATAGATTGTGGTAGTAACTGTAAATAGCATAGCTTACTTCCATGGAACATCGCTGATATTCCTCCAATTATCCTCTGTGTCCTTGTAAAACAAGGAAAACTCGGACTCAACTTCAAACAGCTTTAATCCTGATGCAGTATGCCTCCCTGAAAGCAATAATCTTAACGTTAATTGTAATTTCTAAAACAGAAATTTCAAGCTAACTCGTTCGAATTAATTCCACCTACCAAACATTTCTTCTAGTTGATGTGCAAGGCCTGAGTAACCACCATGGTCAAGCATGCAAACTTTGCGACCAACCATAACTCCGTCCATGTTAACCTTGACATAAGCCCACCTCTCTCTGCTCTGGACCCCCTCTGCTTCATCATCACAGTCTTCTGGTGCAAGCCTGGAATATCCAGTGTCGGAGCTTCTCAGCTGCGAATTCGCCTCGGGCCATCTTATCAGGTCACTGTATCCTTCCAGGCTTACCACTGATTGAACAGAGTTGCAGTTAGAACATTGGAACTTGGCAAACAGAACGAGAGAGTTGATGAATCTTTCGAACTAATTATGTAAATTGTAAAGCAAAAATTGATGGAATGAAAGGGAGAAACTAAAAAAGATAAAAAAGAAAAAGAAAAGGCAGACTCACTGTGTCTAGATGGATGATAGGCTTCAGGTTGTAAAGTTCTCAGACTAAGACCAAGATCAATAATACCATTATCTTCCTTTGTTTGATAATAAACTGAGTGGATACTCGAGTCGTTTAGAACAAAGCCTGATGCATTGGAATCCATCTGATTATTTTAGCTGAGCAACAAAGCAAGAATTGGTAGCTAAAGCACGATGCTCTGCTCTAACTAGAGGCAAGTGGATTTATTTATATAGTAGTGATCTTCCATCGGGCAAGTACATATAATTAAGCCTGCGTATTAGAAGTGAAGCAGAAGTGGGGATCAAATTGAACAGTTATGGAAGACAGGAAAGACCTCTCCATCATCAATCATTGCTCTATGCTTATCTTCTTTTGCTAGTCTGCTGCCATCAACATGCAAAAACACAAGGGAGTTGCTAAAAAACAGGAGAACAAGTGATGGCTGAAGTGATCCTAACAAAAGTTTGGTTGGATTATGCCACCCAACATTGCTACAATAGCTCTGCTTTTCAGGTCGAGGATCCACTGGTTAACACGAGTGAGCTAAGTAAGCCTGTAGATAATGGGGAAATTGAACAGAAATATACACATAATGAATGCTAGTTTCTGTTGGTGGTTAACAATCCAAAGATGCAAAACTTCACTCCTTTATCAATGAGGCGTTGGTTCAATGGTAAATACAGGTTTTAAGCGAACTTTACCTATCAAAGAACAAGAGTTCGAAATTTGAAAAGGATCCTAAATGTCTTTGTTGTTCCACCCATAATAATTGCTCATTTCCGCCACTATTTATTTTTTTTAAAAAAAAAAAAAAAAGAGGAAACTTCACTCCTTTTAGATACTATAAAAGAGTAGTACTTGTTATCCAATTATGGAAATTGTTGTTTGTTTACGATGTTTATGTACCAATACTAATGAAACTATACATGCTGGTTCTTCTGACAAACAGTTCTGTGTCTTGCTGCCTGCCCATTACTCTACGAATGGAAGAGGTCTGTTATCTCTCCAAGAGCTAGACGCATGTCAGCCAGAGTAAAATAATGCTGCCGGATTTGGTTAGAAGTAGGCTCTCTAGATAATAGAGCTGCTGCTCTTCGAGGAGACAAAGAATCTGTCATCCCAATCCCAATCCCAATCCCCCCTTGCCAAAAGAGGGTGCTTTTCACCGCAGGGTCCAAAGAGAAGGCACATTGAATTTTAATTGCTTTTTGCAAACAAAGAAGTCTTTTCCACAATCATACACCTTATAAAAACCGAAATCTACTCGAATCTTTTCCACCATAAATACGGTTGAAATCCAAGACTTCTCAAAACTCTGAATTTTCAATGAACCGAGATATAATTTAGAATCCTTGGTTACTACTTTTACTTTTCATAAACAAAAGGTACTACATTTTTCTTTCTTTCTTTTTTTTTTTTTTTTACAGAGGGAAATAAAGAAATTACATTAATTCAAACTTCTTGGGAAATCCTATTCTTTCTTCAGTTTGTAACTTATCTTTATCCGTACCAATCAAAAAATGTACATATGAAATTGCATTTGCTAACACCAACAATATATCTATCGTTGGATTGCTTACACATGGCATTTGGTAAAACACTTATGGGCCCAAGCTTCTACCATGCGTCAAAATTACAGTTTCCTTGATCATAATCTCTCTATCCAATTCAAAAAAAGGACCTATTGCAAACATCAGTATAAATTCAGCTCTGGGTTTTGAAGTTCCCTTCCTGCATCCGTTGTCCATCAATATGATCAAATCACAATTAAACTCTGCGACAGCATAAATAAGCGGATTTCATGCTGTCAAGATTACAACAAAACCGTCGGGAAAAATGAATCACTTCCTTACCAAAGCTTTAGTAACGATGTCTCTTGTCCAGATATCATGTTTAATCATAATGACTAAGAAACTGGACTATACAAGGGTAAACTTGCTCCACCGCCTGCAGTTGCAATAAATTTAGAAACAATATACAAGCAGCAGTCAAATAACAATCAAGGCCGGTCAAATATTTTCTGTCAGCAATGCTTACCAATCGTCCTCCTACCAAATCATAATGTGCGTAATGCGGACCCTGATGTTCTCCAAATATTTTATAGGTAACCGAGTTCTCAGGAAAAAGCTTCGCAGTATCTGCTTAAAAAAATAAAGAGTAAGTATATAGGTATGAAAACCACATAAGACTACATGCATTTAATTAACCACAGTTACCACCTACCCTCTACAGCTTCAGGCGGGCAAATTAGATCTTGATCTCCTGCTACAGCCAGGACAGGTACATTGCTTTTATGTAGATGATCCTTGTAGAAAAATTTACCACTCCTATCACTCAACCCCTTTTCCCGGAGGGCTGATGTGAGCTGCAGAAGAAGTTTAGCTGGTATGGTACCTGAAAATGATAAATACACATTATGCAAGTCACTGTATAGGAAAGAACAAATGCAGAAAAGTGATAAAATACAAAATAGAATGACTAGAGATTATTACATTCAGAGACAACTCTGCGCAGAAAATCAGTAACAGAAATATCAAAGTATAAAATCAGAAACCCAGATTTCATATGATGATCAGATTATTGATTTTCTGTGACAATAACAACATTATGCTCGGGTGTTCATTAGAAAGAAAGAGAAAAGCAAGATTACAATAAGAAAGCTGCAATATTTCATATAATGTGAAGACAAAATAAGCCCATGCTTACAGAAATTATTTAAGACTAGCTTTTTTAGCAACTCTGGATGCATCATGTCCTCTGCTGATATTAGATTATTAAGCCAAGCCAAGGCGTAAGGAGGCCGAGATGATAGAGGATAAGCAGCTGCCAGTAATGTTCCCAATGGAACAACAGGGACATTAAGAGCTTGTGCAGGATCTGCCTGCATAACAGATGCCATGATGTTACTTTCTCAAGGAACCTACTTGTATAAAACTTTTAAGTTGGTAGTCATCAAAATAACGTCAATATAGCAATTAAGGCATATGACACTAGTTTACCCACATACCAGAGGCAAGAGCAATTTGAGTGTCGATGTTGAAGATGAGTAATCAAGTGATGATGCCAAAGTAACAACAGCCTTTAGTCTAGATTCCCTTCCTTCAGAACCTTACAATATGACATGCAACATACAAGCAATGGTGATTTTTATCAACATGAAAAGAAAAAGAAAGAAACTAAACAGAATCAATTTAAAAACCAATAGTGATAAATGGTATTTGGACAAATAGGTCAAGTTTCATTCAGCAAGTATCAAACTTTAAATACAGGCTCGCCACTGTCTATAAGTTGAATTTTTTTGGTAATTGAAGCTGTCAGGAAGTGATCCCTAACCACCGGAACTAAGAGTTCGGCATTCTACCAAACAAAGCAACAATTTATGATACTAAGAATATATTTGACCTTAACAGCTACACCAGTTTGGGCAGAAAGGAAGTTGAAAATTAACAAAAGCGGCTACAAAATGATTTTGTAGCTCGTTGTCTTTCATTAAACAAGTTAAAACACTTCTGCTTATAAACAGGACTAAACTCACTACCACATTCAATTTTGAGATGGGATAAATCATTTGACGAATGGACCCTTGGCACAATGAAAATGCATCTATTTTCAGATACCTAGAATTGACAGGTTTGTGGTTAAACTTAACTCAGTAATCCACTAAATGAAAAGAATCTATGTTCATTTTAGTATTTGTCACTATCTACAAGAATAAAGTGAAAATTTTAAGAGTAATACAGATACGTATTGAAAGTATTGCTTCCATGATACATGCATCGATTACATCATCATACTCAAGCAGCATTGCATCAAGCATCCTGAGATTGAGAGCACTAGGAACAGCTAGAACCGTTTTTTTCTCACTCTTGCAAGATAAAGAGGCCAAAGCAGACAACAAGCTCACTTACGATTTGAGTGAGTTGATGCTCTGGAGATTAGCTTTACCACAATTAATCACCATTTAACATAAAATGCACAACTACTTGGTTGCAGACAAAGCTAAAAAAATGTTCTTCCAAGTATGAATCTAGTACATGAAAAAGAAGGGAAACCAGACAAATATACCATTCAAAATGCATTTTAACATCAATCATTAAATGTCATTAAGTGGGAGAATAACCTAAGAGCTAATTAAATGGTGGTTCCCACCATTCATTATACTTCAATAAGATGCTGCAAATTGGCCCAACAATAACTATCCAACAATGAAACAGACTGCTCACAATGGGGCTAATTTTCCAACTCTCAAGGTCCAACAATGAGGCTCACTACTCACATATAATAAATGGATAAATGGATCTTTGAAGTTGATAACTTTTCCTAATGAAACTACTCGATGCACCTTGTCCACATGGCATTTTGATCTCATCTTCTTCTCCTTTCCCAATATTTTATCAAAAAATGAAATCTTAAAATAGATAACAAAATATATAAATATCTTTCAGGCTCGTCCATTTGAGCAATAAAACTAAAAAAGAAAAGAAAAAGAAAAAGTCAGATATAATAATAAAAGATTAAGCTAATTGAAAGCATGGTATGACCAGATTGAGAGGGTAAGTTTATTTTGTGGCATGGACACTTCAACATGAACTCCATGAGGGTTTAATTGCTCTTCTTTTAATTGTTTATTAAAAAGGAGACGATACATAAAGCATTTGTACACCTTAACATTATGAGTTGTTTCCTCCACTGAATATTTCAAATCTAAGACAGTTTTATAATTGTGGGTTGATACATTTTAGTTTAAAGCTTAGAAGATGACAATCTCACTCACAATATTTTCTCCTATATGGTTTTCAAAGTGTAGTTTAACTAATGGAGGGATAAACCATGCTTTGCCTTTATGCATTCGAATTTAAGGGCAAAGATCATTGCAAGATGACATAAATTTAAAATGATGGTATCTTACCACACCGTGACAGCATAGCATAAAGCAATATGCCACCCATTGAGTGACCAATTGCAAGCAATTTTCCATCCTTTGGCTTTGTCTGTGCCCTAATGTATTCCATCTATATGAATGAAAAAGAAAATCATCAATTCAACTTAGAGACAGTAGACATGAATAGTATGTAAAATGTAAACTAAAAAAGGGAATTGATAACATTCTATTTAATAAAGTAAAATAAAAATAAGTCAGCATTTGCACAGCCTTCCAGCATGGCAAAATGTCATCTTACCGCAACAGGAACATCCTCCTCTAGATAGTGATCAAAATCCCAATCATACTTCACAATCAAGTCAAGTTGTTTCTGAAAATCTTCTATCGTTGAAGAAAGCCGCTCTTGCATATCAATGAACTGAGGTGAAACAGATCGTTGGCCTTCCTCAATGATATTTACAAGCCTTAGACTCAGATCTCTAATTTGGCTTGTAATACCTGAGTTCTGTTGTTTTTCCAATAAGTTGGAAAGCTTCATCCTTACCTCCTCAAATCGTTCAGATAATTGAGAATCTTCCAAAAGTTTTGATATTTGATCAAACAATCTAGCAGAGATACGTCTTGATTGACCTTCACTGAGAAAGCCAGAAAGTCTCTCAGACAAACGCATGAAAATTTCTGTCAACTTTGTCACCAATTTTGATTCATCCCATGCTGTTCCAATCCCTATTGAATCTTCTCTGAGGAAAGAAATATCAGAATCTGGTATGGAACTAGAAGCATTAGTTGGCTGCTGCTGAGGAGAAACTCCATTTGTCACACTCTTAGCCACAGCCTCCATCTGCTCCGATACTGCATCAGCAGTTTCCTTAATTTCTTTGAAATTTGATGCCTGCACACTCAGCCCAGCACCACGAACTTCAAGAATCCATGTGTCAAATCCTTGGCCAGACATGTATCTTGCAAATGAAGACTACAAATGCATATCAGGTTCATCAGGAAAAGGATAATATTATAAGTAAAAGATAAGGAAAAAATATTTAGCATCTTAGAAGTTATATGCAAAAGTTAGAAGACAACATTGTTTATTTGACCATGAATGTAGGTGTTCATGTAAGTGTGCAACAAAAGGCATAATAAATGGCACACTTAACCATGAGAGAACCTTGACAACACAAGATTTTGTTATGTAAGTTCTTCAAAAAATGTAAGCCAGGTTTGTGGATTAAACAAGCAATATATACAAGTGATCAAATACAAGCATAACAGGTTTTCTAATGAAGTCAACAGGTGATAACCGTTCATGCTGTAAAGGGGATCGAACTGTCATTTATGAGTTTCTTATTTAGCGTGGTTCGATAATATTTGCCTATGTGCTCATCGTGGATCAGACATGGACTTGGAAATTACGACATCTCCCAGGCAGCTATCACCTGGATAAACAAACGTGATGATATACTATGTAGTTATAATATCAGCAACTGATAACCTACAACATGGTAAACTAAATGGTATCCTTGGGCTCATCAGATTTTGGTTTATATGAAGCATCCAGAGGATTATAGAAAATCCCAAATTAAAAAAGTTTGTGGCTGTAGTAATCACACATTAAAGATAAAATGTTCATTACTCTTAGCCACTCCATAAGCAAACAGAGCTAAAGAACATATTGTGTGCCTTCCACCCAAATGGCAGCACAAAACCTATAGAAGCCGAGAAGAAAATAATTGTACATCCCAACTAAAGCAGAAAAAGAGCATTCCAAAATTGAAGGCAGTAAAAGACTGGCGAAGCATAGCATGAGATACATGAAAATGGCTCTTTTTTCATATAAAAAACTTTCCTTTTATAATAATTTAAATAAAAAAAAGAAGCAAATTAATGAGGATTATTTTTTATATATAGTTGTTTCATCTAGCATGACTTAACATGTATTCTCATCCCAATTACAACTAAAAATTACAAGAGCTAATAATAGAATTAAAAGTGTTTTACAGTTTTAGTTTGTATTTTACACTTTAATCCCCAAAAAGAAATACCCTCATATCCAACTATTTCATAACAAAACACATAAGATTGAAAAGAAGTATAAACATAAGATTAAAAAGAAAACATAATTTACCCCGGGAGAAAGATCATATCCAATGGCATTAGTCCCCACTCCAGATAATAATAACAGAGGGTGATTTCTCGGAGGCGCCTGTTGCAAAGTTGTAATAAGAATAATAATTTCATTTAATTTATCTATAAATAAAAACAATTAGGGAAATAATAATTTTGGAAAGTCAAAGAGAGCCAAAAACCTGTGAAGGAGGGTGATAGCGCCAGAGAGCAAGGCGCCAATCAGAATTAGGCAGGGACACATAGTGGAGCTCGTCGGCGGTACAAATCGAGGGCTTTTCTGGAACGCTAGCGTCGTTGTAGAATGCTCTTGGCAGCGGCCCGAAAGAGGTCGCGGAATTAGAATGGGGAGGTCTAGGGAGAAGCCGACATGGAAGTGTGAAGCTCCTTCTAGGACTGAAAGAGCCAAAGGTGGAGGAAGCCGCCTGAAGAGCGAAGCGGATATCCGAATGGATTTGGAATTGGAATTGGAGCGTAGACATTCTGTTTTTGTTTTTGGTTTTACCGCCAATTCGGAAGCGAAGAGAACAGAAGCGAAGCGAAATGTAAAAAGTAAAACCAAAATGGCCGCCGACAGGCTGGATCTGGTTCAATTTATTATATTTATAATAATTGAAGGTGAGGCCGATGATGGAATCGAGGCCAATGCTTACGGCATCTACAACTCTTTCTTAGTTAGATAATATGTTGTTGACTGGTTTGATTAACATTTTGTTGAAGTCTGTCGTGATTTTGTACGAACTTTGATCAGTGTTTTTATATATTCATTTGCTGGATTGGATTCCAGTATTTTTTTAATTCAATTATTTAAAATTAAAATTATTTTAATATTTTTTAAAATAAGATTAACCTATTGAATTTCATTCTATTAATTTTAATATTTTAAAAATTTTAAAATATATTAAATGAAAGTATTATTTGCTAATATATTTTGATGTTTGATATTAAATAAGAATTCTAACAACTTTAATTTAAAATATTTAAATTGTAAATATTAAATATATTTTTTAAATTTTATTTACTTTTTATTTTATTTTTAAATATTTTTATATTTCGATTAAAAATTTGATTGTTTGATTAATTTAAAATTTTTAATCAAATAAATTAAAAATTTTAAAAAGTTAAAATCAACTGAAAATAACTATTTACTCAAATATATAGAATCTATCATTAATTAATTAAAAATAATTATTTAAAACATTATTAAAAATTTTTTTAATTTTACAAATAAAATTAAATTATAACATATATTTTATTTATTTATTTTTACTTTTAACATTTATTAAAAAAATTTATGTCAATATATTAATTTTTTTATAAGATTTAAAATTTTTATTCACAATATATTTAAAAATATTCTTTTATTAAATTTCGATTCTATTGACGAATGAGGAATGATTATTGATATGGACGTAACAATGAATTCTGATAGCCACGTGTTGATGCGACGGCAAGCTCCAACGAACGAAATATGCAACAAGTTTGCAGCGGGACAAGGAGTGGCACCTTTCCTGTTCTTGTTGGCTTATGCAAAATTGTTTTTTGTTTCGTAGAGTTCATGGTTTATTCATCATTTCTCAATCATTGATTTTCGTTTTGTCAATCAAGCCTTGCAACTTATTTTGATGTAATTCTCTTTAACTTCACCTGCATTGAATGCAGCATATCTCAAATCCGGGTAAAGAAAAAAGATTAACGACAGATTTCAATAATTAACTAATTAAAATTCACTTAATTTGTATGAGACGAACTATTTTACGAAATTTATTGACAGGTGTAACGATCCGAATTTTATATAATTTGATTAGGTTATGAGTTAATATTAGATTAATATAGTAAATTTTTTTTATTGTTTATATGCAAATATACATAAAATTAGTATCCTCAATTAAAATCAAATGAGCATTTTTCAATTAATCGAAATTATTGGTCAATTACAAAATAATTACGTTTACATCCCCAGATACATTTCATAAATATTATTATACTTACAAAAAATTTAGATACAAAAAAATGTCTATTCTGGGTATACATTTAACGCAGAAAAATATTTCACGGAAATATGACTGTGTAAAAGAAATCCTACTCACAAAAGTGATCTCAGCTACCGATGAGACTCTACGATGAAAGAAATGGGTGAGCTCAACGTGCTCGGTAAAAAAAAGAACGAAACAGGTAGATAATTACACAAACTGCATGAGCATAAAAGATTTATCATGCGAAAAATACCAAGCTTTTGGCATGTAGTAAAAATTAAAGTCGGAAAAACGATAGCAGTATTAGTTTCAGTAGAGCAAACATTATGCTGAATTTATCATGAGTTTTAAAAGCTTTACACAGTAGGATATAATAATTTTCATGCGCTAATACAGATCATTCATTCAGATCAATAAAACAAATAGACGAGACAAGACAGTACATGTTATAGACAATATGACAATTAGCCAATGTCAGTGACTTCGAGCATCACTAAGCAGGTGTGCTGGGATGTCAATCGTCGTGGGAGTGATCAACTATCCAACCGGCT
Organism: Firmiana major; assembly: GCA_033439115.1. Classification (NCBI taxonomy): domain Eukaryota; kingdom Viridiplantae; phylum Streptophyta; class Magnoliopsida; order Malvales; family Malvaceae; genus Firmiana; species Firmiana major. The sequence continues at coordinate 10,670,542 of CM065912.1, forward strand.
CATAATACAGTATGTTTGAATACAGAAACACGATACAGTGTACTCACGTGCGAGTCGCACGGTACGTCGTACTCCATAGACCACAGTAACAGTAACAGTGTAGCATGTTTTAATTAAGTTCATTGTCTCCAGTAAGTACGAACCAGGCAGTGCAACACATAGTTGGCACGCGAATCAAGCACCTTTTATCTAATACAGATTGATAAGCAGCTCATTTTTATTAAAACAGTTCTAAACTCAATTTAAAATAATTTAAATAAGACCTAACTCATCATTTTCCAGTTAAAATCTCAGTATGCAGTATATGGCATTAAAACTAGAGATTTTCAATTTAAGACAATAATTTAGGTCGTATCGGTGTCTATGTAAATAAATTAATTTTATCGATAAGATTATGTCTTTTAACTAATGCTAAAACTCTATAATTTTCATAACTATAAAATCGACCTAATATATTGTAAGACCCGAATTCAGTCAAACACACAAAATTAAAAATGCAAAAGGACTGAAATGAAAATTTTCGAACACGTGCAAGGGCAAAACGGTCAAAAGATCGAAAGTCGGAATAAATTCGACAAGAAAATTTAATTAAAAATAATGGATTTGAGAATCTTGATCAATAACGAAGAAATAATTAAATTTTGGATTAAATTGATTAAGATATGAATTTACTAGAATTAATCAAAATTTTCGCTCGGGACAATATCCCGAAAATAAGGAGAAAATATACCGGGAAAGTGAAAAAATAGATTAAATTAATTAAATTAATTAATTAGAATAAAATATAATTTTTTTAGATATTTTTGGGATTTTAGAATAAAATAATGAATATAATAATAATAAACTAATTTATAAATAATAATAAATAAAAATAAAATAATTAAGTTAAAAAAAAAAATTGAAACAGAATCGTGAGACGCGATTCTGTAAATGGAAGGCTGAAGCCGAGAGCCCAGCCGTCGGCCTCATCACCAGACGTCACCGGGAAGCCGACCAGACGAGGCTACTGAGCTCACCGGCACTGATAGCTAAGGGAAAACGGCGGCCGGCGATGAGAAAAGGAGAGAGAGAGAGAGAACCGAGAGTGAAGGGGGTGAGAAAGAGAGAGAAAGAGGAGGAATGGTGGCGGACGGAGGCCGGGAAAAGGAAGAAGGACTCGCCACCGGCCAGAAGGAGGGCTGATCTGCCACCGTTGGAGACGAAAACGGCCGGAAACGACGGAAGGAAGGAGACCCACCAACGCCGAAGAGGAGAAAGGTCGGACCAGCCACTTTTCGGCAGCCTTGAACGAAACCAACCCCAGATCCGTGCATCGGACAGCCCAACGGAGCCACTGGTGGTGGAAGCCGACGAAGAACCGATCGGTGAGGCCCCGAACCGATCGAACCGGAGTGAACCGGGTTGAACCGGACCGATCTGAATCGGGTTGAACCGAACTAAACCGGTTCAGCCAAGAAAGAAGGGAAAAAGGAAAAAGGGAAAGAAGTTTCGGGGATACACTAGACTTCGGGTAAGTTGATATGAGGTTAAAAATGATCGATTTGATTTTTGAAAAATTTATTTAAATTATATTTAATCGGAAAGTAACCCGGGATTAAATATATAATTGTGCAGTTTTACGATAAAACCCGAACGAGAGCCGATTGAGCTCCGATTTTGGTACCTCGCATCATATTGGGTAAGTATATTTTAATTACAATGATATGAGTCCTTTAATATAGAGTTTCGATTATTTTACGAAATTTACGGACTAATTCTGTATAAAAAGGAATATTAATCGAAATTGCAACGTAATTACCGTAAATAGTATATGGACTATCCAACGAGTTTGGAACGAAGCCCGATGATTATTGGTAAGCCGAATGAGCCCAGTAAACCCGAAGAAGGGATTTAATAAGTAGAAACGGGCTGAAAATGGGTCGAGGCCCATTAAGGTGTAATTGGGCCCAATAAAGTAAAACGGGCCCAGTACGTTAGATTCGATCAGTAAATGTGATCTACTGATAAAAATAAGTGAATTAACCCAACATATGTGGTTATATGCAGTTTCGTAGACTTAGTTGACGTGCAGTTGGACTGAAAGATCGGATATTATCGAGACAAGATAAGTTTGCGAGTGAATCGAGGTAAGGGAATTTTGTAGGTGCATAGAGATTTCTATACGTATTTATTGAGGGGATTTAAAGGGCCTAGAATTTCTTTAAGTATCTAGAAAATGAAATAATAATTTTTACGAAAATCGGGTCATAGGTGAATAAAGAAAAAAGACGATTTTGCCCCTGGGAGTAAAATTTACAAAAATGGTAGTAAGGCAGATAATATTGCATGATTTCATGTTTTTAATGTGTTATATGAATGTATTACTTTGGTTTAAGCAAATTTACACATAGGTTGGCTGTTGATTTCTTGAATTATACGAAAGGGTACCGGTTTGTACCGGTTACGATTTTAAAGATGTTTTATCAAGATTGAGTCACCAATCATATTTATTCAAGTAGAAAGAGTGCTAGAGTCTTACTCGCACTCAAGTTTACTGATTTATTACTCATGAAAAGTCGTACTGGAGCATTACTCGTACGAGAAATTTGTCTGTGCACAAAACCGTGCTGGAGCTTCGCTCGCACGAGATTTTAGATATCATGATATGCATAGCGTGGTGCTGGAGCTTCGTTCGCACTAGATGTGAGTTGACATGCATATAGTCTTGCGGAAGCCTCCTATAGACTGTGTGTCACAGAGAGTTGAGATGCTCGCACGTATACTTTGAGACATGGGTTGGTTATCGACATAGTATTGGGGTGGATAAGACCTACGGCAGGTACCCCCAGACTATGATATGAATCCACGGAGTACGATGTACCATGTATGTCACACGGAGTACGCTATACTGTGTAGTCATGATGACTCGATGATGTTACTTGATATTCTGGCGGGTAGGATTTGACCCCACTTCCCGTTGCAGTTGTGATGCCCCGCACACCGGGATCCGTATAGCCTGGGATCACAGGGACATAATATGGCCATAGTCCTCGATTTTTCATACAGTAACCTACATGCCTTACATGATATCATACGGCCTGAATAGATCAGGACAAACTCGAAGGAGGGGTAATGTCCCGATTTATGTTTTTAAATGAGATGTGATTTAATGAATCAAGGTATTCCCGAGAGATGGGTTTGACCTTGATGAAGTTGTTTTATGATGAAACAAATGAGTTTTAACGTGATGAGTTTATGATGAAACAAATAAATTTTAAATGTGACGAGCATGAGATGACATACATGATGATTTTTCCATGTTGATTTATATGTCGATTTCATGATTTCTCTTATATGATATATACAAACATGTGGCATCGTTTTAGTCTTACCTCATGCTCCAAATGTAAACGATTTTATATCATGACATGATCAGCACGTAGATAGTATAGTTATCTACCTGCTTACATTTTTGCCTTACTGAGCTGTTTATGCTCACCCTTTCATTTTTCACCCCACAGGGTACATTCAGTAGAAGAGAACTACAGTAGCCTTGCATTTCGATTATCCGCTGCTTATTATCAAGACCAGGTATACATATTTGTATAATTTTATATCTGAACATATAGATGCACAGTACTGTATATGGATGTAATATTGGAGATGTATTTAGTTTAAATAAATTGATATGTAAATAAATATAAAAATGAAATAGTAAATAGGTGAGAGGTGACTAACACCGAATCATAACCCAACTGTTTAGTAGTGTAACTGTTCACGACGGGTAAGGAAATGAAAAAGCGAAAAATTTACTCTGATTTTTAGAAAATTTGGATCGTGACAGAAAAGGTGGTATCAGAGCAGAGTTGGCCTGATATGAGTCGGTGTTAGTGGTTAAGTAAATTTAAATCCCCATGTACCGTGCATTGTTTAGATACAATTGTGTATATCAAGATGGAAGTGCAGCTAAGAATTTAGTTTTGAATGCAAGAATATAGTTTTTATAACTGATAACCGCTATAATAGAGGGGCGAGTACACCTGCTCGAGACTGTAGAAATCGGCCTGAGAGTCGCATGAGTCGTCACATGAGACTCAAGATGAGAGTGAGGTGGAGGATGATGTTGAGCATACTCCACAGGGTCCTATAAAGAGACCAAATAGTATTGAGACACGCTCCAAAAGGATGGAGTGGAGTGTAGAAAATATTTCGAAGTTATTTACCCAGTCTATGCAGGTAGTTGAGGATAGATAGGGTAAAGCCTAAACAGATGCCCCAGACTATAGAGATTCTCACACCCCTCCGGTATATAGTGAAGTAAAGAAACAAATAGTTACTAAGGACTGGGTAAATGAGATAGCGAAGTTGTATGGATTCTTTCGGTGTATGTCGATCGAGAAAGTGACTTTTAAATATGTTATGTTGAAGGCGAGGCGGAGCATTGATGGAAGTTCGCTCGACCATTCTGAATAGTTAGACGTCCAAAGTCGACATAAGAAATATTTCTGGATGTATTCCGGTGACAGAATATCCCGGACATTGCTTAAAGGAAATTACAGGTAAAATTTCTTACACTGACCCAGAGACACTGGTTGATTGATGAGTATGAATCTCAGTTTATATACCTACCCAGATATTATCCCGACACTATGGGCAGTGAGAGTAGGAAAGCTCAAAAGTTCATAGAAGGGTTCAAATTGTCGATTAGAGTCCGATTGGCTCACTACTTATGTCAAGGCAGTGCGCAGAATACAATTGTGTGAATAATAACATGTGTTGCACGCCTCTGAGATTGGAAAATGTAGTAAGGGCCGAAATAGAGATAGAAGAAAATAGAGAATGACTGAGATGTCAGAGCAGGAAAGAGACCAGTTGGTAAGAGATTAGAGTTGATGAGTCATGGGGTAAGATAATTGGTAAGGCCCCAGTGTATCCAATTTCAGCACTTTTGAGGGGTATTGTGATTTGAGGACCCCGACCTGCTACGAAGCAGTGTAAGCAATGTAGCAGTGTAACAGTGTAAGCAGTGTAGGATGTGTGGTAGATACCACGGAAGTAGGGCCTACACTACACTTTATTAAATAAAATAGGCGTTAAATGTGGTAAGACAGGCCAATTATTTAATGATTGCTCAGAGTTTGGTGAGACTGCCCACAGAAGGGTAAAGAGACAGAGAAAATCATGTTGATATCTCTGCACCTAAAAGGGAGGCCACAGCCGAAGAGAAAGGGAAAGTAGGCTGTTAGATGAGGGCGAGTGTATGCCTTGGACCAAGACATTATTGATGTTTCATATGATGTGGTGAAAGATACCACACTGGTTAAGAATAGTGAAGTAATTATTTTAATTGATCCTGGTGTCACATATTTAGTCATACCGCCTTCATTTGTATATAAGTTAGTAAAAGACGTGAATGCCTACACCTATGGGCACAATGCTGATAGTTAGTACCCCAACGAAGGAGGGTTAACTAACAAAATAATTATGAACAAATTATAAGTTGAAAACGGGGAAAGAAGTATAAACCAATCGATTGGAATATGAATATTTGAAGTAATATTTGAGAATAAAATTGGTCGGCTGTAAAATATGATGTTTAGAGTTCTATTTTAAGACAGTTCTATTTTACCCCTAAAAAGTATACTGTAAGTTTTGACAAATAATAAAAGGGGAGTAGTGATTGAAATTAAAAGAGTAAATGATTGTACTCACGGAATGAGTAATGATAGAATTTATTATAAGTAATATACTAAAGGAGATAAGCTTTTAGATGTGATAGATCCTGAATACAAAATCTATTGGAATAAGAGGCGTATGCCAGGTACGAATATCTCTGATAGGTGAAATAATTTGGATTAAAGCAATTAGTAGCGAATATGAATTGTGACCACATGGACTGATATGTAAAGTAATTGTGGTCAAGTCTGAGGGTTAATAAAGGTATTTCAAAATACCTCCCCGCCTGAAGACTTGACAACGTCTAAAAGTATACATAAACTTATAAATTGAAAGCGATAGTCGTAAAATATACATTTAAAATTAGGGTACTTCTACGTGTACGATAAAGAAATATAAAACCTGATTAATCAGGAAAGTTTAAAAATTTAAAATTTTAATAAAAGCCGTTAATATAAGAAAAAGGAAATGACGCGAGTTAGTATCGTGAACAGAAGCAATTTTGAAGTGATATTATACGCTTATGCGTACATAGGTCAAGGATATGGGCGATTGAAATATATAGTGGAGTTCAACTACAATGAGTTATTTAAACTTTACCTGGACTGATTTGTTATCATCCTTATTGATGATATTTTGGGTGTATTTAAAGTCTAGGAAAAATTATAAGCAACAATTGGAAATTGTTTTTACAAATGATTTGTTGAGAGTTCTCGAAATGGACTACTTTATTAACACGTTTAACTTAGAAAAAGTTGTATTTGAATGGGATGATAGACGTGACAAGAGTTTTGGTGCACTGAAGTAATAAACTAACCATCACATTTATTCTCACCATACCCGACAGATTAAGAGGTTTCTCATGAGCCTATGGATACCTCAAAATAATGAATGGGCTGTATACTGATGCAAAAGGGGAAGATAGTCAATTATAAATCCAGACAACTCAAAGATCATGAAATGACTATCCGGCCCATGATTTAAAGTTGACAGTGATAGTGGTTGTATTGAGTATATGACACTACTATGTATACGGTGAGAAATTTTAGGTATGCACTGATCATAAAAGTCCCGAGTATCTATTTTCACAGAAAGAGACGGATATGAGAACAAAGAGGGTTCGAGCTTCTGAGGGATTATGATTGTGAAAATTGTACCACTCAGGAAAGGCTAATGTAATGGCTAATGGCTAATGGCTAACGGCTTGAGCAGAAAGAGCCTCGAGATGGTATTACATATGATGGTCAGGGAGCGTAAGCTGCTAGAGCAATTATGAGCCTCAGTCGTGATGTGATCCCTTCTGATGATGACAGTGATTGTGTGATAGCTAGCTTGAGATTAGAACCATATTTGAGTAACCGAATTTAACAGGCTTAGCGTGATGATCGACATGGTATCGATAGTGTGGGTCAGATTCAGATGGGTACAGTGATAAAGTTCACAGAGAGAGATGATGGCTTACTGAGGTTCAGAGACAGTATAAGTGCTCCCCAAGACCACAGTGATGAGATAGTTATTGTCAGAAGCTCACTTTTCGAGATATTCAGTGCATCCGAGAAGTAAGAAATATATCGAAATCTTAGAAAAGAGTATTGGTGGTCAGATATGAAAAGAGACATGGTAAAGATTGTGAAAAGGTGTCTCGTATGTCAGCAGAGTAAGGTAGAGCAAAAGAAGTTGCAAGGTTATTGCAGTTTCTACCTATATTGACACGAAAATGGGAACAAGTTACCATGAATTTCGTGATGAGTTACAGAGGACCGGATGAATCATAAGGCTATCTGGGTGATAGTCGATAGATTGACTAAGTCTACCCAACTCCTGGTTAGGAAAATCCCCAGATACTTTGAGTGCGTAGGCGAATTTATGTGTATGAAAAATTGTGGAACACCAGGTATTTTTCCAGTGAGCATAGTAACATATAGGGATTCCTGCTTCACTTCCCACTTTTGAGAATATTTTTTTAGGAAGCTATGGGAGCCCAATTGAGTGTTAGCACAGCTTTTCGTCCTCAGACAGATGGTCAGTCAGAGAGGACTGTACAGGTTCTGGAGGATATGATGAAAGCGTGTGCCATTTATCTGATAAGCTGCTGGGATGATCAGTTGTTACTAATTGAATTCGTCAATAATGACAGTTGTCACTTGAGTATCGAGATGACTTCAGATGAGACATTGTATGGCCGTAAGGGTTGTTTCCCCGATTTGGATAAGAAGAAGTGGGTGACAGATAGAAAATTACTTCTGAATTGGTAAGACAAACCTTTGAGGATGTTCAGTTAATTGTAAAGGATTAAGAACACCTCAGAGCATATAGAAAAGCTATGCTGACAAGAGACAGAAATCATTGAAATTCACCGAGGGTGAATAGTATTGTTGGAAATTACATGCCCTAAGGACATAACAAGATTCAAAAGAAGGCAAATTGAGTTTCATTAGATTGAATCTTTTGAGTGATTTGACAAAATGAGAGATAAGACCTGTAGGTTGGCGTTACTACCTAAATAAACAGGCATCTACGATATGTCCCATCTTATGGTGTTATAAAAATATTATCCGGACCCAGCGTATGTGATCAGATATGAGGTTCAATAGTTTAGCTCAATGAAAGTATAACGTATGATTGGAAAACTTGATTCGGGTATTAAAACAGGAAGGAGAAAGTATTAAGGTTTATGATGATATCCCTAATTAAAGTCCTTTGGTAGTAGCACACTCCAAAAAATCACAAGGGAATTAAAAAGAGTATGATACGATAGACATACCCGGAATTGTTTATGAATCCAATTAACTTGGTTCTAATTTGGAAGACCAAATTTCTTAAGTGGGGGAGATTATGTAAGACCCGAATTCAGTCAAAACACGAAATTAAAAATGCAAAAGGACTGAAATGGAAATTTTCGAACACGTACAAGGGCAAAACGGTCAAAAGATCGAAAGTCGGAATAAATTCGACAAGAAAATTTAATTAAAAATAATGGATTTGAGAATCTTGATCAATAACGAAGAAATAATTAAATTTCGGATTAAATTGATCAAGATATGAATTTACTGAAATTAATCAGAATTTTCGCTCGGGACAATATCCCAAAAATACGGAGAAAATATACCGAAAAAGTGAAAAAATAGATTAAATAAATTAAATTAATTAATTAGAATAAAATATAATTTTTTTAGATATTTTTAGGATTTTAGAATAAAATAATGAATATAATAATAATAAACTAATTTATAAATAATAATAAATAAAAATAAAATAATTAAGTAAAAAAAAAATTTTGAAACAGAATCGCGGACGCGATTCTGTAAATGGAAGGCTGAAGCCGAGAGCCCAACCGTCGGCCTCACCACCAGACGTCACTGGGTAGCCGACCAGGCAAGGCTGCTGAGCTCACCGGCACCGATAGCTAAGGGAAAACGACGGTCGGCGATGAGAAAAGGAGAGAGAGAGAGAACCGAGAGTGAAAGGGGTGAGAAAGAGAGAGAAAAAGGAGGAACGGTGGCGGACGGAGGCCGAGAAAAGGAAGAAGGACTCACCACGGGCCAGAAGGAGGGCTGATCTGCCACCGTCGGCGACGAAAACAGCCGAAAACGACGGAAGGAAGGAGACCCACCGACGCCGAAGAGGAGAAAGGTCGGACCGGCCACCTTCCGACGGCCTTGAACGAAACCAACCCCAGATCCGTGCATCGGACGGCCCAGCGGAGCCACTGGTGGCGAAAGCCGGTGAAGAACCGGTCAGCGAGGCCCCAAACCTGCCTAACCGGAGTGAACCAGGCTGAACTGGACCGGTCTGAACCGGGTTGAACTGGATTGAACCGGTTCGACCAAGAAAGAAGGGAAAAAAGGAAAAAAAAGGAAAAAGGGGAAGAAGTTTCGGGGATGCACCGGACTTCGGGTAAGTTGATATGAGGTCAAAAGTGATCGATTTGATTTTCGAAAAATTTATTTAAATTATATTTAATCGGAAAGTAACCCGGGATTAAATATATAATTGTGCAGTTTTACGACAAAGCCCGAACGAGAGCCGATTGAGCTTCGATTTTCGTACCACGCATCATATTGGGTAAGAATATTTTAATTACGATGATATGAGTCCTTTAATACAGAGTTTCGATTATTTTACAAAATTTACGGATTAATTCTGTATAAAAAGGAATATTAATCGGAATTGCAACGTAATTACCGTAAATAGTATATGGGCTATCTAAAGAGTTTGGAACGAAGCCTGATGATTATTGGTAAGCTGAATGAGCCCAGTAAACCCGAAGAAGGGATTTAATAAGTAGAAACGGGCTGAAAATGGGTCGATGCCCATTAAGGTGTAATTGGGCCTAATAAAGTAAAACGGGCCCAGTACGTTAGATTCGATCAGTAAATATGATCTACTGATAAAAATAAGTGAATTAACCCAAAATATGTGGTTATATGCAGTTTCGTAGACTTGGTTGACGCGCAGTTGGACTGAGAGATCGGATATTATCGAGACGAGATAAGTTTACGCGTGAATCGAGGTAAGAGAATTTTGTAGGTGTATAGAGATTTCTATTCGTATTTATTGAGGGGATTTAAAGGGCCTAGAATTTCTTTAAGTATCTAGAAAATGAAATAATAATTTTTACGAAAATCGGGTCATAGGTGAATAAAGAAAAAAGACGATTTTGTCCCTGGGAGTAAAATTTACAAAAAGGGTAGTAAGGCAGATAATATTGCATGATTTCATGTTCTTAATGTGTTATATGAATGTATTGCTTTGGTTTAAGCAAATTTACACATAGGTTGGCTGTTGATTTCTTAAATTATATGAAAGGGTACCGGTTTGTACCGGTTACGATTTTAAAGATGTTTTATCAAAATTGAGCCACCTATCATATTTATTCGAGTAAAAAGAGTGCTAGAGTCTTACTCGCACTCAAGTTTACTGATTTAGTATTCATGAAAAGCCGTACTGGAGCATTACTCGTACGAAAAATTTGTGTGCACAAAACCGTGCTGGAGCTTCGCTCGCACGAGATTTTACATATCATTATATGCATAGCGTGGTGCTGGAATTTCGCTCGCACTAGACGTGAGTTGACATGCATATAGTTGTGCGGAAGCCTCCTGTAGACTCTGTCGCAGAGAGTTGAGATACTCGCACGTATACTTTGAGACATGGGTTGGTTATCGACATAGTATTGGGGTGGATAAGACCTACAACAGACACCCCCAAACTATGATATGGGTCCATGGAGTATGATGTACCGTGTATGTCACAGGGAGTACGCTGTTGTCACGACCCAAAACTACCCAAAAATCAGAGTAAATTTTTTGCTTTTTGTTATTTTCTTTCATGCTTACTGTCCTCTGATCGTGACTACACTTCACTAACAATTGGGCTGTGCGTCAATGTCAGTCCCACCATTCATCTACCATATAACTTAATTCTTTCTCAGTCATTTATAAGTATTTACAATATTTATACATCCCCTAAAGTCACTTACAAATATGTTACTGTGCTATGCTTATTTAGATACAATATATACAAGTGTATATACCTTAAATGATGGGCAGTAGCGGATATCCGGAATGCAGTACTCAGTCGCCTCAACATCTACTGAAAATTATCTGTGTGAGAAAATGAAAGGGGTGAGCACATCAAGCTCAGTAAGGCATCCTACGAACAAGTAGGTAACCATACTACCTACATGAACGTGGTGCCATGCATAAACCACCCTTTCTCCACACATTTCAAAACTGATGCTATGATTCATGATGTCATGTAAAACAAGTTTGCATGAAAAATTCAACATGCAACTATTTCAAATCATTTCTTTCTCATTTAAAATTTTACAATAAATCCAAGACTCAACCCATCCCTCGGGTGGTACTGACTCACACAAAACCATGAAAATCAGTTTACATCACATATGGGTTTTAAAAAGCATGGAACTAACATCATGCAAATCTGATTTAAAACCCAGTTTTGATCTCATCAAAATCGTCAACATGCGAGACTAGGCAACATCTGTATGTCGGTAATAACCAGGACTATGGCCATGTGTCCTCTTGAGTCCCTCTGCTACACGGATCCTAGTGTGCGGGTTCTCACCATGATCGAGAATCGCCCGGGAGGTGGGTCAATCCATCTCGTCGGTCTTATTCGATCCCACGCATCCGAAGATGCCACACGTATCCGAAGATACCACGCATCCGAAGATGCCACACGTATCCAAAGATACCATGCATCCAAAGATGCCACACGGTACATCGTACTTCATGCTACTTGCATGGTACATCGTACTCCGTGGACCCATATCATATCTCTATACTCATGCCATGTCTCAAAACGCACGTGCGAGCCTATTTAATCGATGATACACAGTCTACCCGATGCTCCAAGCATGGCTCATCGCATGTTCTCATAAAAATCAGTGGGGGGTGCGAGCGATGCTCCAGCACTCTCGTCAATTCAAGTAAAACTAGTGCGAGCTAAGCTCTAGCACTCTCATCAAATCATGTGAAAAATCTGGTGCTAGTTAGACTCTAGCACCCTGTCACGAAAATCATGTAAAATCTGGTGCGAGTTAGACTCTAGCACCGTGTCACAAAAATCATATATATATATAAAAATCTGGTGCGAGTTGGACTCCAGCACCAATGCATGTAAAACTCTAGTGCGAGCTCTCGCTCCAGCACTAATGCATGCATCACAAAAATCAAAACATCATGCGAGCTGAGCTCTAGCACGTCACATGTCAATAAAAACACGTAAGCGGCTCTGTTTCCTCAAAACAATTTTTAAAACAATTTCATCGTTGAAAATATGCAATGCTGTGCATTTTTCTTTCAAGGTTAGCTAGCCTACTCATGCATGCATCAAAACACCTCCAGAACGAGCAGGAACCTTTTGTTCTTGCTCCTCCAAATTTTTCATAAATTTGTAAATTTTACCCTTAATAAGGGTATTTTGGTAATTTGTCCATTCGAGGCACTAAAATTATTAATTTACTTCTAGACCCTTCAGATAATTTAAAAGACTGCATATGACTTTGAAATTTCGTAAAGTTACCTCTAGCAGTCCGTAGAATTCCCTTTCCTTATTTTTCTATAGAGTCTGACCTTTCCTTTTCCACTGCTGTCTCGTCACGCAATCCGATTTACTCCCAATCCAATGTCCGAAACTGCGTATAATTATTCCTCAGGTCAGATATCATACAATTTAATTGTTTTTTATATTTTCTGGGCTTAATTTAAATCATTGGGCCCATTTACCCCTATTGGGCCCGATTGCATCTTAATGGGCCTTAATCGGCTTTAAGCCCGTTTTCCACTTAATTTTCACATTATCGAGGCTTATTGGGCTTATTGGGCCCACCAACAATTTCTTGGACCTCATTCTAACTCGCGAATAGCTCAATTTATTATTTACGATAATTTATCTAAATTTTCATAATTTAATTTATTTTATACGATAATTAAATTCGAAGCACGTATAACGATGTAAATTGTCGTAAATAAGAGTTACTTACCCGAGATTCCATGCTAGTACGCAAATCGAGACTGTCTCGAGCTCTCGTTGGATGCCAATTGTCGAGCTACACAATTTCATAAATTTTCGGGTAAACTTTTAGTCGAAAATTAATTAAATAAAATATTCCAAAATTCAAATCGGTCAATTTCGATCGCTTACTGACTTACCCGTAGCTCGATTACACCACCATAATTTTTCTACAATTTTTCCTCTTTTTCTTTTTCCCTTTTTCTCCTTTTTTTTCCTTTCTTTCTTGGCTGAACCGGTTCGATCCGGTTCAAACTCGGTTCGGACCGTCGGTTCACTCCGGTTCGATCGGTTCAATGCCTTGCCGACCGGTTCTCCGTCGGCTTCCGCCGCCAGTGGCTCCGCTGGGCCGTCCGCAGCACGAATCTGCCCTCAGTTTCATCCAAGGCCCCCGGAAGGTTGCCGATCCGGCCTCCTCTCTTTCGGCCGTCGAAACCCATTTCTGGTCTTAGTCGTCGCCGACGATTCCGACCGTTTCGCCGACCGCTACCGGTCTCAAAATGACCGGCTCCTCCTCCTGAACTCGTCGGTGGCCTCCGTTCAAGCCTAGCAGCCCTAGATCGTCGGGAATCAGGCCGTTTCTCCCTCGATTTTTCCTTCCTCCGATCGGCGTCCTCCAGCCACTACACGGCATGTCTCCGGTGTCCTGAAGATCGCCGGCCTCTCCTCTTTCACCTCGGCTGCTCGTCGGGGGTCAAGGATAGTCGGTGCGTCATCGGGCTCGTCAGGTTCCCTCGTGGTCTTCTTCGGGTTTTTTGTTTCTCTCGAGTTTTCCTGATTTCTGATTCCTTCTTCTTTTATTATTATTATTATTATTATTATTATTATTAATTTATTTTATTATTAAAATATTCATTAAAATAATCTAAATTATTCAACAAATATCTACAAATCTATTACTTTATTCCAAATAAATTTATTTAATTTAATTTAATTTATTTATTATATTTTTAACCCTTTTTTGGTATAATTTTTCCGTATTTTCGGGATATTGTCCCGAATGACTTTTCGATATTTCTAAAAATTTCGGATCTTGATCAATTTAACTTGAAATTTAATTATTTCCTTGTTATTGATCAAAATTTCTCAATCCATTATTTTTAATTAATTTTTTCTTCTCGAATTTATACCGACTTTCGATCTTTTGACCATTTTGCCCTTGCACGTGTTCGAGAATTCCATTTCAATCCTTTTGCATTTTTAATTTCGTGTTTTAACTAAAATCGGGTCTTACAGCTGTACCGTGCAGTCATGATGACTCGATGATGTTACTTGATATTCTGACAGGTAGGATTTGATCCCACCTCCCGTTGCAGTTGTGATGCCCCACACACCGGGATCCGTGTAGCCTGGGATCACAGGGACATAATATGGCCATAGTCCTCGATTTTTCATACAGTAACCTACATGCCTCACATGATATCATACGGTCTGAATAGACCAGGACAAACTTGAAGGAGGGGTAATGTCTCGATTTATGTTTTTAAATGATATGTGATTTAATGAATCAATGTATTCCCGAGAGATGGGTTTGACCTTGATGAAATTGTTTTATGATGAAACAAATGAGTTTTAACGTGATGAGTTTATGATGAAACAAATAAGTTTTAAATGTGACGAGCATGAGATGACATACATGATGATTTTTCCATGTTGATTTATATGTCGATTTCATAATTTCTCTTATATGATAATCTACCTGCTTACATTATTGCATTACTGAGCTGTTTATGCTCACCCTTTCATTTTCTACCCCACAGGGTACATTCAGTAGAAGAGAACTACAGTAGCCTTGCATTTCGATTATCCGCTGCTTATTATCAAGACCAGGTATACATATTTGTATAATTTTGTATCTGAACATATAGATGCACAGTACTGTATATGGATGTAATATTTGAGATGTATTTAGTTTAAATAAATTGATATGTAAATGAAATATAAAAATGAAATGGTAAATAGGTAAGATGTGACTAACACCGAATCATAGCCCAACTGTTTAGTAGTGTAACTGTTCACGACGGGTAAGGAAATGAAAGAGCGAAAAATTTACTCTGATTTTTAGAAAATTTGGGTCGTGACATATATATCTATAGTTCAACGAAAAATACGTGCAAATATCTCTAGCAGCTCACAAAATTTTCCTTACCTTAGTGATAGACGAAAGTTCCTTTATGCCTCAGTACTGTGAGTCAGTCAGTTAGTTCTAGTTCGTTCACTTCCTCTACAGCAGAAATAAATTATCAATCACCTAAATTAGTTATTGCAGGCTTAATTCCAACGTAATATAGCAGTTTCAACCGAGTTGTCTGCTCCAAGTCATTTGACCCTCACGAGTTATTATTCAACTAGTGCCGTCTTGTCTTCTAATCTCTAATGCAATCTTGAATGATCGGACAGTAACCGATTAAAGTTTAAGCAACTACGAGATTAAAAGGTTCACTAGTCATTTATGATATTACTAGAACCAGAAAGCGAGTTAGATTCATGGTTGAAGGGAGGGAGGGGGCTCTCTTCATAGAGCATCCGACCGATAAAGAAAAGCAGTGAGGAAGAGGGTGACTTTAGCTCCCTCTACCTCACAGAAGACGTATCTCAAGTTTTAAGTTTGATTTATCTCCAAAGCAGAAATAAATTATCAATCATCTAAATTAGTTATTTTAGGCTTAATTCCAACCTAATATATCATATTTAAGTTTTTAAGTTCGATTTATCTAATTTAGCCATTATCTTGGGAAATAAACTAAACATCACTCTAAATTAACTATTACATATTTCTTATATTTTTAATAAGCTGATTTTCACCTTCTGGGCCGTTAATTACACTACATTATAGCTCCCTCTTGTGCGGTATTGTCTCTTCTAGTTGTTGTTTTCTTGACTGAAAACTTCCTGGACTTCAAGTTTTAAATCTAGTTGCTTTTAGCTCCTAAATTTGCTCTCTTCCTCACTTTTGCTTCCCGTTCAAAACAGCAGAGATAGCTCTCGTGCTGCCTCAAAACAGCACCTTCAATCTACCTTGGAAACAAATCTTGGCAGCCACCGAGATCAATGCTTAGCTCATACCTTTCTAGCCTTGCTCGCTTCCGGTCTCGGTTCACGGTTTTCCTAGCACCTACGGCATCATCCAATTGCCATTATCTCAGCTTGTTTCTCCCTCAACGACTGCTGTGTACAACCTGGTTCCAGCAAATGTAGCAGAGGTGGAACTGCCTCGGTCCAGCAACAAACTTTGGTTTTCGTTACAGCCCTGTCCACTTTTCAGCAATGAAACAGGGGTGAAAGAAAGGTCACTGCTTTGTCGCCCCCTTCCTTTCTCTTATTCTGCTTTCACCATTTACAACCCACAAGAGTGAATTTCAGCCAACTTCACTTTCGGCAGCTAGCTCTTCCTCGGTCCGATTATTTTCTTCCTTAAATTTCCCTGTCCAGTTTTCTTTCTCAGCCCTTCATCCTCGTCCTCAAGCAACCGAAGGTTTCAAGTCATGAACTCCCAAAAGTTTCCAGCAACGTGACTGACTTCTTCTTCAACTCCTCGCGTTTTCTTCTCTTCAAACTCACTTATTCGTTTCCTGATGCCTTCTCAAACTTTCTTTCTCAAGCTTCTCTCTCGGTTTTCTGCCTTGCCAACTCACTCTCTCAATCAGTTTCTTCCTATCTTCAGCAACCATCACGTAATTTCTTCACCCCTTTATATTTCCGGTTCCAGGTTCTCAGTTTGTCTCTTCCAATGCAGATCACTCTCTCGGTTTCTTCACTAACTCCCTTCCACGCCGTTTTCAGACCATCATACTCCACTGCTAGCCTTTCTTTTCAACCCATTTCACTCTTCATTTCCTTGGTTTAGAGTACCCATTACTGCACCTAAGCTGAAGCTACTGAACTGCCCTCACTTACTCTCTCATTTCCACTTCTCTGATTTCCCAGCAGCTATCTTCAACTGCTCCTCTGTTTTTTATCTGCTTCGTTGCTTGCCTTTGCTTCAGTTTCAGTTTTCTTCTCCTGCTTCCATTTGTATCTCTCTGTATCTCGCTTCATGGGTCAAGCCTCCATTTTTGTTTCTTTTCTTCTCGCCTTCATATACGTACAGGACACAAGGCAGAGGGAGCATGATGAGAAGACGTGATGGAGATGAGTCTGATGGCGTGAGGAGGAAGAGAAAATGGAATTCAGTCCCATTTAATTTATCCTGACATTCTGCTGTTGTTTTTCTGCACGTCTACTTCCCATCACTTCGGTTCAGCCCTCACACACACATTAAACTATTTAAATGATTCCCACTTCCTATGCTGTCAGGACATCACCGAATTATTTCCATTTCCTTTCCCATCGTGACCACCATCCCTCCTTATTTTATGTTTGTTTCTTTCCATCACCGACAAGCTATCCTATCCTTTGTCATTTTTTTTGCAATGTATCCCCCATATATATATATATATATATATGTATCATTTACCTAAGTTGCCAGCTCTCTGGGCTCATATTTATATTTATATTCATTTAACCTAAAGAATAAATAAAACATTATATATATATATATATATATTTATGTACTTAATAAAATTTTCTTATAGTATTCGAAAATAAATTTAGTTTAATATTTGTATTTATATATCATACAGGAATATTCTTACTTCATATAAATTTATTTTTATCCCTCATAGTTATTTATTCTTAAAGTTAATATATTTATTTAATTAATCATTTCAAGTCTTTCAATGTAAAAATATAATCTCAATACGTATATTTAAATTTTCGTTTGTTTGTTTTACTAATTGAATATAAAAAAATTTTCATGGAATTTACAGCGTCTTTTACTCTGCGACATATTGTATCGAAATTAGAGTGTAGTGAAAAATATGCAAGTGTTGCTAGGTGGTTGTTCACGTCACATCGACACCTGAATGTGGTGATCAATGAGCAAAGTCTCTCACACAATAATGGACGGGAGTGGGTCAAAAAGTTAATCAATAATCATAAGCTTATGTTAGAATCTTGAAAATGGTAAGTTAGTGGAGATTTGTAAGATTATGTGTAGGAGAATGGTTAACATCTTACACCCCCAAGAAACTAAATGGGTTCGCGAGAAGGTTAGGGAGATATCATATTGGTAGTATAAGCTTTGGTATACATGGAAGGATAGAGACAAAAATGGTGTATAAGGATGTTATACAAGTTAGGAGACGCGATGATAGAATTTTTTTTGTTAAACTAGTTCTAGAAGGAATATTTTGAATTTTATTAGCACATATACACCACATATATGGCTTGATAATGCTAGTAAACAATAGTTTTGGAAGGATTTAGATAAAATAGTATAAGAAGTGCTTATAGAAAAAAACCATTGTATTGGTGGTGATCTTAATGGCTATGTAGCTAATAGTAGAAAAGGTTTTGAGAGCGTAAATAATGTCTTAGTTATGATGTAAGAAATAAAGGTGGAGACGCTATCTTAGATTTTTTATCTTACAACCTAGCACTAATGAATATATTGTTTAGAAAGAGAGAACTTTACCTTATAACTTTTAAGAGTGGACAAAATGCAAGTCAGATAGACTTTTTTTTTTTTACTAAAAAGGGGGATAAATGCAATTGTCTGAACGATTAAGTTATCCCAGGTGAGAATGTTACCACGCTACATAAACTTTTAGTCCTACACATGAAAATTCATAAACAACATCGAAAGAACCAACAATAATGAGCTACAAGGATTTGATGGTGGAAGTTAAAAGAATATTGTAATGCAGTATGTAGAAATAATTGGATAATAAAAGAAGACTGGACAATAGAGAAGAACCTAAATACAGTGTGGAATAAGATTACAAAACACATTTGGGAGATTGGTAAGGGAATACTAGGAGTATCAAACGAAAGAACACCGATTGAAAATGATGTAACATGGTAGACTGAATCAATTAAGGAAGCAATAAAGACTAAGCAAGACTGTTACAAGACTTTGAAGACAAACAGTATCGAAGAAGGCTTCACAAAGTACAAGTTGGCTAAAAAGGCAAAAAATGTGGTGGTAGAAGCTAAGGCAAAGGTTGTGGAAGATATTTATAACAAGTTGGATACTAATAAGGGAGAAAAAGAGATATATTGATTGGGGTGAGCAAGAGAGAAGATGAGTCGAGACTTAGGAGTTGTGAAATGTATCAAGGATGAGCACTAAAGAACTCTAATTAAGGATAATGATATTAAAGAAATGTGGCATGATCATTTCAACAAACTGCTTAACGACGAATAAAGCCAAAATTTGGACAATATCTCGGTGTCTCTCGAGGATTTAAACCAATACTTTATACCCAGAATCAAAGAGATAGAGGTAAAGAAGGCGCAAAAGAGGATGAAGATAGGGAAAGCTGTTGGGCGTAATGACATTCCTATTGAAGTTTGGAAATGCCTTAAAGAGGTAGGAGTTAGGTATTTGGCAAATTTGTTTAATAAG
This sequence comes from Firmiana major, assembly GCA_033439115.1. Taxonomy (NCBI): domain Eukaryota; kingdom Viridiplantae; phylum Streptophyta; class Magnoliopsida; order Malvales; family Malvaceae; genus Firmiana; species Firmiana major. The sequence continues at coordinate 10,690,184 of CM065912.1, forward strand.
ATTTGACGCACTAACAAGATGCTTGGGGAATAGAGAAAGAGTGTGTTGGTACGTCTCTATAAGAATAATAAAGATATTTAAAGTTGCTCTAACATTGAGCCATAAACCTAATGAGTCACACGATTAAATTATTTGAGATAGTAATAAAACGAAGATTATGGAAACCTGTAGAGATATCGAAGTGGTTTTTTGCCTACTTGGTTGTAACGACCCTTGATCCTTGAAAAATCGGGGTTTTTTTTTTTGAATTTAATTTACCCACTTATTCCCTTATTCACTTAGGCTGTATTCCTGTTCAGTGTCAATCCTTAAAAATATTTCATTTAATTTATCCTTATACAGATTTCATCCCGACACATTATTTTCAATAGATGTCTGTGCATACAAATAGTCTGGTAAAGAGATAAGAATGTATACCTCACGCATATACAAAAGGTAGTCTGGGGAAGCTCATATCCGCCAGCCTACGTCGTATACGCAACATTTATTAGTTGTAATTCACTGCAAAAATCTTAGAGGTAGAGGGTGAGCTTTTGGGGAAAAGCCCAGTAAGGTAATGTTTTAAAGTAGTTATGATATATAAAAACATTTGAAATTGTTCATAGAACGAAACTTAATGCAATACATAAATTTTCATTTCGTGCATAATCGTCATAAAGCATGCGTGTCTTTAAAACAAATCACATGCTTAACCATTTTACAACTTTTCATAAATCCTTCATGAACATTTCATAAATCATTTCGTAAATATTTCATGAATATTTTATAGTCATTTCGTAAACATCTCATGAATAATTCATAGTCATTTCGTAAACATTTCATGAATATTTCGTAATCATGAAAACACATATTCATTTATCATAGTCGATTTTTCATAATCAAATCGAGGATACTAGGCTATAACTAAGTCATGCGATACGTGTCATTCTCCGTGAAGAGTCATCATACCTATGGCCATGGTAAGGGGGGCTGTAGACTGGATCAGGTTCGTACAGCAATAATAATTATAAACATGGGTAGTATCTTCTTATTTCTTATCATATACTAGCACATAACTAGGGCACGGGCACCTGTGGCACTCACCGTGCGAGGAACGTTCATGCGTGCTACGCGGGCACGAGATACTATAAAACATCATCATAAACCACTAGTAGCACGACATCTTCCACACAGGTTGAGTCAAGTGCTAAAGGGGCCAACGTACCGGCACCCCAAGTGGTGTAGCCGGAACACCACAAGAAGTAACCATGCATGAAGCCTATATTCTCAAAATAGAGTTTCAAAATCTTTCTTGGGTTTTATAACTCATAAACTCATATCGAGTAATAAAATCGAATTCCTTGAAATCTGAAACTCTTTCACAAAACAGAAAAACTGTGTGACACTTTGTTCCCGTAGGACTCAAGAGGTGGCCCCCACAATCTCCTTTCGAAAACAAATTCCTTTTCTTAAATACTTTTGAAATTGTCAAAAGTTTCTTTAACAATATGGATATAAAAACATAAATAAATGTAAAACATCCACACACTTCATACCGTAGGAAAAATTCATTTTGTATCATGGAAAGTACTCGGGGAATATTTCGATAATTTAAAACATGTATCGTAAACAGTTTCACAAGTATAAAAGTATTGATAAATCACTTCAAATCATATGCTCTTTCATAAAATCATTTATCGGTGAAACAAGAATTCATTATCAGAACTAAGTTAAATAGTACCCCTTACCTCGATTTAACGAAAATCCTGAATTCGAGTGGTGACGCCTCCTAGTATCTCCGTTAAATCCTTCTACGATTCTCCTACACCGAAATTTGTATTTCTTAGTATCCTATTTATCGAATTAACTACGATGCGTTAAAATCGTAACCTTACTTACCTAGAAAAAATACACTCGAAATTATAAAACGTACAATTATCTCTAAAACTTGTATAAATTTCTTACCTCAATGTCTGTCTGTAACCTTTAATTGCTTCGACTTAAAGAGTCGATGAGCCCGACCCTCCCGATTTATGTCACCGAAAATTTCAAATAAATATTTTCAATTGCCCCTTTTTTCCTCGAATTTTCTCAAATTCTCTGTGTTTTCGTTGCATCCTCCAAATATACATATATATATATATATATATGTATAAATAAATATAAAATATTACTCTCCTTTTTTTTTCGATTACAATTCATCCTCTTCTCTTTTATTTTTTTCCTTTGAATTTTTTTCCTGCCACTTTCTTCTTCTTTCTTTTCTTATTTCTTCTGCGTTACTATTCCTTCCTGCCCGCAGCCTGTGTTCATCGTCTTCACTCCTCCTCGGCGCTGCCAGCCTACCTCTCGGCTTGGATCTCATCCTCCCATCCTCCCTCGGCTTTCCAGTCTTCTACCCACGGGAGAAGGCCTCCAGCTCGCGTTTCGTTAGCCTCCAATCCCGTTTCCTCAACTCCATTTTCGGCTTCAATTTCCAGAGGGCAGAACATCCTCTGTTTCAAGTTTCAGTTTCAGTTCTCTCCAATTCACTCTGTCTCCTGTCTTCGTTTTCTGCTTAAGCATCAGTTTTGGCCTTCGAGTCTTCCTCTCGGTCTCGTTTCTAACCTCCCATTTAGCTTTGCTCCGGTGTCCAACGTCCTCTGTTTCACTGTGTTTTCCAGCTCACTGTCCTCCAGTTTCCTCCTCCCAGCTCGGTCTTCATTTTTTTTCAGAGGTGAAACTCCTTTGTTACACCTCCTCTTCCCGGCCTCCTGCTTCAACTTCCTATCACTGCACCACCCCTCCTCTCGACTTCTTCTTCTTGTCACGTTTTATTTGGGACAGGCGATCCATTCCTTCCTCTGTTATCATTCCCATACTCTTATATATAAAAATATATATACATTGTTTATATATCTATATGCGTTTATTTTTGTGAAACATCACTATCATTTCCTTTATCCTGCTACCGTCTTACCTTTGCATGTTCCCAAGTTCCCATTTCCTTTCCTGCGTTTTTCGCTGTAGCTTCTGTCTATACCCTACCCTATCATTTCTAACCTCCTGGTCTTCAATTATCTCAAGTAACTGGCCATCGTGTTTTCATCATCATTTTCCTGCTCGGGTCTTTCCTCACGTTTTCTACAATGCTTCTTGGGTCTTCCATCTCACCTACCTCTTCGGTTCCTTCCTATTTGCTTAAAGTCACCCATGCCTTCTCTCCTCTGTTTCTAACCCTTCAGTCACTTCAGTTGGGTTTTCCTATCTCTTGCCAATTTATGCTACTCAGTTCTCCAGTATTATACAGTAGCTTGATCTCTATTGCCTTTCACGTTTTTTTTTTTTCTGCTCTTTCAAGTCTCTTTTCCTGCAATATTAACCACCCTGCTACAGCTTACACATCTAGCCTAATATATATATATATATATATATATATATATATATATATTTTTCTCCTTAGACTGGCAGATTATAGATTAGCTGTTCGGGTGGGCTACTATACAGCTACCTAATTGTCTTTATTTCTTTTCCATTTTTTTTTTCATGTTTCCTTGTTGATCAGAACCTCATCATCATCCTTCATTTGTTTACACTATATATATATATATATATATATATATATATATGTATTTTTTTCCCCTTACACTGGCAGATTATAGATTAGCTGTTCGGGTGGGCTACTATACAGCTACCTAATTGTCTTTATTTCTTTTCCTCTTTTTATTTTTTTCATGTTTCCTTGTTGATCAGAACCTCATCATCGTCCTTCATTTGTTTATACTATATATAAGTATTTTTTTTCTCCTTACACTGGCAGATTATAGATTAGCTGTTCGGGTGGGCTACTATACAGCTACCTAATTATCTTTATTTCTTTTTTTTCTTTTTTTTTCATGTTTCCTTGTTGATCAGAACCTCATCATCATCCTTCATTTGTTTATACTATTATTTTATTTCATTTTCCTCATCGAATGGCTTCTTCCATCTTTTCCACCGAGATAACACCATCACCATTCGGCCTTTTCCTTGTTCTATTGTTCTATTGCTGCTGTTAACAGTAGCGTGTATACACATCTAATGAGACTCTCGGCCATGCTCATATATATATATATATATATATATTGTACATTTGTATTTCTTTGTGCACATATCTTTATACCTTAATCTTGAGGAATAATTGAAGTATTGCATACATATATATACACGTAAGTCTATGTACTTAATTAAAATTTTTCTGTGTTATAGAAATAAGTTTAGTATAAATTCACTCATAGTCTCATATTTAATCTTAATTGTTTAAATTATTATTTATTGAAATAATTCAATACTTGAAAAATTCGCAGTGTTTACATTCTTCCCATCTTGAGAAATTTGGTCCCCAAATTTAAGAATATCTTAGTCCTTAAACAATGCAAGTACTTTTCTCGCAATAAATTTTCTAATTCCCATGTGGCCTATTCCAAAGCGTGATACTGCCATAAAACTTTAACCAAATGAATCGTCTTAGACCGTAATGCCTTTACTTTCTTTTCCTGTTCAAGATCCGTATCGATTTCTCCACTTATGTCAAATCCTCTTTCAATTCCAGTGGTTAATACTTTACCACATGTGTCAAATCTGGATGGTACTTGCGAGGTATTAAAGCGTAGGAAATGCTGTGGGTGCTCGATATCTACCACTCGGTTTAAGACTTTGAAAGGTCCAATGTATCGAGGACTTAGTTTTCCTTTCTTTCCAAATCTTGTTATACCCTATCTTTAAGCTACTGACATATAAGGTTTTTAGTCATAATTTCCATTATATCACTTAATTCAAATTTATTTCACACACCAGAGATATTTTTACATTGTATACACCTCTTATTTCAATATAACTTGCACTCAAAATTTATCAAACTTCAACGCTTGTCTCATTTTGTTTATCAATTATAACAAAATCATTTTCTTACTCAAATTGAGTCTCGTATTCAAAACGTAAGTATAAACAATTTACAATCCTTATACTCGATACGTAATTCGTATTCCAAAGTCTCCTTACAACCCAAACCCAGAATCATCTTAAAGAGTTTTGGGTCTTTCCCACTGATCCATAATTACTGTTTCGAGAGAATCCAATTAACTCTCGTTCTTAACATACCGTGACCCAGAAGACTCCGAGTCTCCTTAACAATTAATGTCAGTATACATCAAAGTGAATCACCTGGTCCGATAATCTCCTTCTCATATAATCCTTATAATTGTTTTCTCAGCATTTTTTTATTCAATCAAAACTATTCAGTATAAGGATCCGAATAATTAATTCGATGCCAAGTACTAAATCAATTTCAAAATTTCACATTTCAATTTAGTCGTAACTCTGATAGATCATCCGAATACACATAAAAAATCCCTCTATCTACTGGGGTGTCGTTTTACTCTGAACACGCCCTAACTTTATCAATCCTGTAAGCAGTGTGACCTTCACTTATACTTTTAGTTTTGTAATTCACCTTTTTAGTTACAGTGACTTTACTCTATCACTCTCACTGCTTCCTTAATACATCACAATTTGTCACTCTCTTTACCTTTTCATGTCCTTAACAACCTTGAAAGTATATATCTCATATTCTCATAGTTGCACCTTACACACTGCTCTCTCAAAATAACATCAAGTTGAGTTAACTTAGCTCGATTGAGGATCTCAGTACCTCCTATGAGTTTCTTGGATTTTCTCCGTTTCACATCTCTACTTATCCAGATCATTCTTTTTTCCAAAGCTATAAATTTAATTTCATAATCATCCATAGTCTTGTTACTTCATGTTCGATTGCAATCATTTCATTCATAATTGTGACTTTATTTCCTTCGAAATGTGCTGCCGCCTAAGGGCCTTTAGAATATATCCCATGTAATTTTCTAATGTCGACTCTCGGATTAAATCGGGGAACTTTCCTCTGAGTTCAACTTTTCATTTCGATACCAATGCTACAAAGGTTACTTTCTTTATAGTAGCACACTCTGAAAATCTGTGTAGCTTTTCAAATTCCTTAACTCAAAAGTTGCAACAGCAACTTTCTCGGTAGAGTTACTTCTAAAATCATCAAGCTTTTCTATCTCTTTCATCTAATCCTTCGAATTACTGAATTCTTAACCTCAATGAAAAATTGAGGCTTAAACTCTTAAAACTACCCTCAGTCTATTAAGCTCACAGTCATACTCTAAGAATCCATCCACGTTTTCCAATTTAATTCTCCAGTTTTCTATTACCATTGGATTCTTGATTTCAGTATGTAATAGCATACTATCCTCCGAAATCAGCTCGGTCTCTATCCGTTAGTGAACTTACAGACATTTCTTGACTTTACTGCCCATAACATTGGGTCATACATTTTCAGGGATATAATTCATAATTCATACTCATAGACAAATCAATTTCCATGTGTTAGACCCATAAATTCTATTCGTAGTTTCTTTAATCTCATTCATTTAGTTCTCTGTAACTACTAGGTCCTTTATCCCATTTAATAATGGCAGTCTGCGGTTCTGGAACTGTCTTATCTAGTGTAGCTCCTACATCCTAACCCAAGTCATCATCGCTCTGCTGTGTAGCTGCTGGAACAGACATATTTGTAATTCTAAAATATCTCTACAGGCTGTGAGGTCGTATCGGGAGTAATCTGTCTGTCAATTCTTCCGTCTACCCCATCACCTAACATAGCCTGTGTCCTAATTTTCCATAATATATTTAATACTCCACATAACCTTAGCAAAGTGTGTCTCAATACCATCTGTCCTTTCCACAGGACCTGATGGAGCACGCTCAACATCAGTTTCAATCTCAGTATCATTTATGAGTCTCATATGATGACTCTGCATGATTCTCAGACCTATCTCTGCAGCCTCTAGCTTGTGATCTAATTCATCACGTAAACCCAACATTAAGTCTTAACTTAATTAAGTATACTTACTCTACAACCAAATAAGCACAGACATTTGGGATGTAATCATGTCCTTATTATTGACACTGACAGTACTAAACAGCCTTTGCTCTGATACCATTAAATGTAATGACCCTTGACCCTTGAAAAATTGGGAAATTTTTTTTTGAATTTAGTTTACCCACTTATTTCCTTATTCACTTAGGCTGTATTCATGTTCAGTGTCAATCCTTAAAAATATTTCATTTAATTTATCCTTATACAGATTTCATCCCGACACATTATTTTCAATAGATGTCTATGCATACAAATAGTCTGGTAAAGAGATAAGAATGTATACCTCACGCATATACAAAAGGTAGTCTGGGGAAGCTCATATCCGCCAGCCTACTTCATCTACGCAGAATTTATTAGCCGTAATTCACTGCAAAAATCTGAGAGGTAGATGGGTAAGCTTTTGGGAAAAAATCCAATAAGGTAATGCTCTTAAAGTAGTTATGATATATAAAAACATTTGAAGTTGTTCATAGAACGAAACTTAATGCAATACATAAATTTTCATTTCATGCATAATCGTCATAAAGCATATGTGTCTTTAAAACAAATCACATGCTTAACCATTTTACAACTTTTCATAAACCTTTCATGAACATTTCATAAATCATATCGTAAACATTTCATGAATATTTTATAGTCATTTCGTAAACATCTCATGAATATTTCATAATCATTTCGTAAACATCTCATGAATATTTCATAATCATTTCGTAAATATTTCATGAATATTTCATAATCATTTCGTAAACTTTTCATGAATAATTCATAATCATTTCGTAAACATTTCATGAATATTTCATAATCATTTTGTAAACCTTTCATGAATAATTCATAGTCATTTCGTAAACATTTCATGAATATTTCGTAATCATGAAAGCACATATTCATTCATCATAGTCGATTTTTCATAATCAAATCGAGGAGACTAGGCTATAACTAAGTCACGCGATACGTGTCATTCTCCGTGGAGAGTCATCATACCTATGGCCATGGTAAGGGGGGCTTTAGACTGGATCAGGTTCGTACAGCAATAATAATTATAAACATGGGTAGTATCTTCTTATTTCTTATCATATACTAGCACATAGCTAGCGCACGGGCACCTGTGGGACTCACCGTGCGGGGAACGTTCATGCGTGCTGCGTGGGCACGAGATACTACCAAAACATCATCATAAACCACAAGTAGCACGACATCTTTCACACAGGTTGAGTCAAGTACTAAAGGGGCCAACGTACCGGCACCCCAAATGGTGTAGCCGGAACACCACAAGAAGTAACCATGCATGAAGCCTATAGTCTCAAAATAGAGTTTCAAAATCTTTCTTGGGTTTTATAACCCATAAACTCATATTGAGTAATAAAATCGAATTCCTTGAAATCTGAAACTCTTTCACAAAACAGAAAAAATGTGTGGCACTTTGTTCCCGTAGGACTTAAGAGGTGGCCCCCACAATCCCCTTTCGAAAACAAATTCATTTTCTTAAATACTTTTGAAATTGTCAAAAGTTTCTTTAACAATATGGATATAAAAACATAAATAAATGTAAAACATCCATACACTTCATACCGTAGGAAAAATTCATTTCGTATCATGGAAAGTACTCGGGGAATATTTTGATAATTTAAAACATGCATCGTAAACAGTTTCACAAGTATGAAAAGCATTGATAAATCACCTTAAATCATATGCTCTTTCATAAAATCATTTATCGGTGAAACAAGAATGCATTATCAGAACTAAGTGAAATAGTACCCCTTACCTCGATTTAACGAAAATCCTGAATTCGAGTGGTGACGCCTCCTAGTATCTCCCTTAAATCCTTCTATGATTCTCCTACACCGAAATCTGTATTTCTTAGTATCCTATTTATCGAATTAACTATGATGCGTCAAAAATCATAACCTTACTTACCTAGGAAAAATACACTCGAAATTATAAAATGCGTACAATTATCTCTAAAACTTGTATAAATTTCTTATCTCAATGACTGTCTGTAACCTTTGATTGCTTCGACTTAAAGAGTCGATGAAACCGACCTTCCCAATTTATGTCACCAAAAATTTTAAATAAATATTTTCGATTGCTCCTTTTTTTCCTCGGGTTTTCTCGAATTCTCGATGTTTTCGTTGCATCCTCCAAATATACACATATATATAATTATATATATATATGTATAAATAAATATAAAATATTACTCTCCTTTTTTTTTCGATTACTATTCATCCTCTTCTCTTTTTCTTTTCCTTTGAAATTTTTTCCCGCCATTTTCTTCTTCTTTCTTTTCTTATTTCTTCTTCGTTACTATTCCTTCTTGCCCGCAGCCTCTGTTCATCGTCTTCACTCCTCCTCGGCGCTGCCAGCCTACCTCTCGGCTGGGGTCTCATCCTCCCATCCTCCCTCGGCTTTCCAGTCTTCTACCCACAGGAGAAGGCCTCCAGCTCGTGTTTCGTTAGCCTCCAATCCCGTTTCCTCAACTCTGTTTTCGGCTTCAATTTCCAGAGGGTAGAACATCCTCTGTTTCAAGTTTCAGTTTCAGTTCTCTCCAATTCACTCTGTCTCCTGTCTTCATTTTCTGCTTAAGCATCAGTTTTGGCCTTCGAGTCTTCCTCTCGGTTTCGTTTCCAACCTCCCATTTAGCTTTGCTCCGGTGTCCATTTTCCTCTGTTTCACTGTGTTTTCCAGCTCACTGTCCTCCAGTTTCCTCCTCCCAGCTCAGTCTTCATTTTTTTTCAGATGTGAAACTCCTCTTTTACACCTCCTCTTCCTGGCCTCCTGCTTCAACTTTCTATCATCGCACCACCCCTCCTCTCGACTTCTTCTTCTTGTCACGTTTTGTTTGGGACAGGCGATCCATTCCTTCCTCTTTTATCATTCCCATACTCTTATATATATATAGATATATATACATTATTTATATATCTATATGCATTTATTTTTGTGAAACATCACTTGTTGGTTGGCAGAGCCACAATTGTTGAAAACAATTGTGGCGGTGCCATAATAGGTTTTAACCAGTTGTGGTTATGCCACAATTGGTTGAAACATTTAAGGCACTGGAGAGGGGAGCTCTCCTATAAATTGAGCTCCCCTCATCCTCATTTGATCATCCCATTCCAAAAGCAAGAAGAGAAAAGTTCTTTCTAGTTGTCTTCCTCCCTTGTTAGAGAAAGAGTTATTTTTCTTAGTTTAATAGAGAGATTTTGTAGTTCTCTCCTTGTATTTAGAGAGAAGTATTTTGTAACCTTTCTCATAGAAAAATTCTTCACAGTCTTGTCCATGGACGTAGCCTAAATTGGGTGAACCACGTAAAATCTCGTGTGCCTTATTTTCATTTTATCCATATTCTCAACTCAACTTTAGCCGCGTATTATCGCTTACGCAAAGTCGATCTCCTAACAGTGGTATCAGAGCAACCAGGTCGAGGTTCTGTTCGTATCGCGATACTGTTCACAAGTACTGTTCACGTATACGATATTTTAGTAGTGTGAATAAAATTGGTCTAGGAAGTTCTGTCTAAGGAGGTTGGTATTTAAGTGGACCGTTTGTGTCCCTCCAAGTCTTTCCTGGGAACTTACTTAGTAAAGGTATTATTCACACGGTACTATTGTTTCGTATACGTTACAGTTCGTAGTGAAACGGTAAAAGTTGAGCAAATTGTGACGTGCAAAATGGCGGCAAAGTTTGAGATTCAGAAGTTCAACGGGAGCAATTTCTCTTTGTGAAAAATGAAGATAAAGGCAGTATTAAGGAAAGACAATTGCCTAACAGCAATTGACAAAAGGCCAAAAGGAATTACGGATGCAAAGTGGGAAGAGACTGATGGCAATGCTGTTGCCAACTTACATCTAGCACTTGCAGATGAAGAATTATCTAGCATTGCTGAAAAGAAGTCAGCAAAGGAAATTTGAGATACGCTAACAAAGCTGTACGAGGTCAAATCGTTACACACCAAAATCTTCTTGAAGCGAAAATTATACATTTTACTGATGGCGGAATCCACATCGGTGACCGATCACATCAACACTTTAAACACTCTATTTTCACAACTCACTTCATTGAGTCAGATAATAGCAGAAAGTGAACGTGCAGAGATTCTACTTCAAAGTCTACCAGATTCATATGATCAACTCATCATCAACTTGACCAATGGTATTCTCTCAGACTCTTTAGTTTTTGAGGATGTTGCATTGGCTGTCTTAAAAGAAGAAGATAGGCGAAAGAACAAGGAAGATAGATTGGCAAGTTCGCAGCAAGCAGAAACTTTAACGATGACGAGAGGGAGATCAATGGAACGTGGTTCAAATGGGAGCCAAAATCATGGTAGATCAAAATCAAGAAGTAAGAAGAATGTTAAGTGCTACAACTGTGGCAAAAGAGGGCACTTCAAGAATGAGTGTAGGTTACTCAAGAAGAATAGAGATTTCAAAGCGAAAGGTCCTGAGTTGGCAAATGCTCAGGGATATGTAGCAGAAAACTTGAGTGATGGCGAAGTTCTATGCAGCGAGGTAACGACAACTGTTGAAAGCAGAAAGAAGTTTGCAGATATATGGCTGATTGATTCAGGAGCAACGTGGCACATGACCTCACGTAGAGAGTGGTTCCAGCAATATGAACCTGTCTCAGGAGGATCGGTGTACATGGGTGATAATCATGCCTTGGAAATCATTGGCATAGGTACCATCAAAATAAAAATGTATGATGGTATAATTCGCACCATTCAAGGAGTTCGACATGTGACAGGCTTAAAGAAGAACCTATTGTCTTTGGGACAATTGGATGATCTTGGTTGTAAGACTCGCATAGAAAATGGAGTCTTGAAGATCATTAAAGGAGCGCTTGTTGTTTTGAAGGCAGAAAAGATTGCTGCAAATTTATACATGCTTAAAGGAGAAACACACCAGGAGGCAACTGCTTCGATTGCATCGGTCAGTTCTACAGAAGAGGTGACGACAATGTGGCATAAAAAACTAAGCCACATGTCAGAGAAAGGTCTAAAGGTTCTCTCTAACCAGAAATTAATCCCTGGGCTTACAAAGGTTGCTTTACCCTTTGTGAGCATTGTGTTACGAGTAAGCAGCATAGATTGAAATTTAGCAGTTCCACTGCAAGAAGCAAAGTCATTTTGGAGCTGATTCATTCCGATGTTTGGCGAGCACCAGTTATATCCCTAGGAGGCGCGAGATACTTTGTGTCTTTCATAGATGATTACTCCAGGAGATGTTGGGAGTATGCAATTAAGAGGAAGGCAGATGTGTTCGCAGTCTTCAAAATTTTCAAAGCGCGAATAGAACTTGAATCCGAAAAACGGATCAAGTGTTTAAGGACAAATAATGGAGGAGAATACACCAGTGATGAATTTGATAACTTCTGTGATCAAGAAGGAATCAAGAGGTAGTTCACGACGGCATACACTCCACAATAGAATGGAGTGGCAGAGCGGATGAACAGAACTCTGTTAGAAAGAACAAGAGTAATGTTGAAGACTGCAAGTTTAGCTAAGTCATTCTGGGCAGAAGCAGTCAGAACCGCCTGTTATGTGATCAATCGGTCTCTATCAACTGCAATTGATCTGAAGACACATATGGAGATGTGGACTGGCAAGCCAGCTGATTATTCTCGCTTACATACTTTTGGAAGTCCTGTGTATGTAATGTACAATACACAAGAAGTCACAAAGCTGGATCCAAAATCCAGAAAGTGTGTATTCTTGGGATATGTTGATGGAGTTAAGGGGTATCGCCTGTGGGATCCCACTGCTCACAAGGTTATCATCAGCAGAGATGTGATATTTGCAGAAGATAAAATGCAAATAAAAGAAGGTGATAGCACTGTAAGAGAAAGTTCAGAGACTACATCAGTACAAATGGAAAATAGTCCAGAACAAAAAGATGTAAACTCTTCTGAAGCAGCATCAGAGCATGAAGAACAAGAACCAGTTGAGGCTGAGGCTCCAGAAGTCCATCGGTCAACTCGTGAAAGAAGACCACCGGCTTGGCACTCAGATTATGTTACTAAGAGCAACATTGTATACTGTCTACTCACAGAGGATGGAGAGCCATCAACTTTCCAAGAGGCTACCAAAAGTCGGATATATCCTTGTGGATGACAGCAATGCAAGAGGAGATAGAAGCCTTACATAAAAACAAGACATGGGATCTTGTTACACTACCACAAGAAAGGAAGGCCATTGGCAACAAATGGGTCTACAAGATCAAGCGTGATAGCAATGACCAAGTGGAACGGTATCGTGCAAGATTGGTAGTAAAAGGATTTGCTCAGAAAGAAGGTATTGACTTCAAGAGATATTTTCCCCAGTAGTACGACTTACAACAATCAGAGTAGTCTTGGCAATGTGTGCTACATTTGACCTTCACTTAGAGCAGTTGGATGTCAAAACTGCTTTTCTTCATGGAAACCTTGAAGAAGAAATTTATATGCTCCAACTAGAAGGTTTTGCTGAAATAGGCAAAGAGAACTTGGTTTGCAGGTTGAACAAATCTCTGTACGGTCTCAAACAAGTGCCGAGGTGTTGGTACAAGAGATTTGATTCCTTCATAATAAGCCTTGAGTACAACAGACTGAGCTCAGACATTGTACGTATTACAAAAGGTTTGAGGAAGATTTTATAATCTTGTTGTTATACGTGGATGACATGTTGGTGGTAGGCCCCAACAAAGATCGAATCCAAGAATTAAAGGCGCAGTTGGCTAGGGAGTTTGACATGAAGGACTTGGGACCAGCAAACAAGATTTTAGGGATGCAAATTCACCGAGATAGAAGTAATAGGAAGATTTGGCTCTCTTAGAAAAATTACTTAAACAAAATCTTGCGACGCTTCAACATGCAAGATAGTAAGCCAATTTCTACCCCTCTTCCTGTTAACTTCAAGTTATCCTCAAGTATGAGTCCTAGCAATAAAGCGGAGAGGATGGAGATGTCTCGAGTACCGTATGCATCAGCAGTGGGAAGCTTAATGTTTGCCATGATCTGTACAAGACCAGACATTACACAAGCAGTAGGAGCAGTCAGTCGATACATGGCAAATCCAGGTGGAGAGCATTGGAATATTGTGAAGAAGATTTTAAGGTACATTAGGGGAACCTCAGATGTTGGATTATGTTATGGAGGATCAGATTTCACTATCAGAGGCTATGTAGATTCAGATTTTGCAGGTGATCTTGATAAGAGAAAATCCACTACAGTCTATGTGTTTACACTTGCAGGAGGAGCGGTAAGCTGGGTTTCAAAACTGCAAACTATTGTGGCTTTATCTACAACGGAAGCAGAATACATGGCGGCTACACAAGCTTGCAAGGAAGCTGTTTGGGTTAAAAGGTTACTAGAGGAACTTGGGCACAAACAAGAGAGGATTACTCTTTTTTGTTACAGTCAAAGTGCTTTGCATATTGCAAAGAATCCAGTCTTTCATTCTAGAACGAAGCACATAGGGGTTCAATACCATTTTGTTCGAGAAGTGGTGGAAGATGGAAGTGTAGATATGCTAAAGATACACACCAAAGAAAACTTAGCAGATGTTATGACCAAGCCAATTAACACTGACAAGTTTTTATGGAGCAGATCCTCATATGGCCTCACAAAAACATAAACAGCATGACTATGACAAGGCAAAAAGAATGGTGTGGAGACATAATTGAAATTAGTCTCCAAGTGGGAGAATGTTGGTTGGCAGAGCCACAATTGTTGAAAACAATTGTGGCGGTGCCATAATAGGTTTCAACCAATTGTGGTTATGCCACAATTGGTTGAAACATTTAAGGCACTGGAGAGGGGAGCTCTCCTATAAATTGAGCTCCCCTCATCCTCATTTGATCATCCCATTCCAAAATCAAGAAGAGAAAAGTTCTTTCTAGTTGTCTTCCTCCCTTGTTAGAGAAAGAGTTATTTTTCTTAGTTTAATAGAGAGATTTTGTAGTTCTCTCCTTGTATTTAGAGAGAAGTATTTTGTAACCTTTCTCATAGAAAAATTCTTCACAGTCTTGTCCGTGGACGTAGCCTAAATTGGGTGAACCACGTAAAATCTCGTGTGCCTTATTTTCATTTTATCCATATTCTCAACTCAACTTTAGCCGCGTATTATCGCTTACGCAAAGCCGATCTCCTAACATCACTATCATTTCCTTTATCCTGTTGCCGTCTTACCTTTGCATGTTCCCAAGTTCCCATTTCCTTTCTTGCGTTTTTCGCTGTAGCTTCTGTCTATACCCTACCTTGTCATTTCTAACCTCCTGGTCTTTAATTATCTCAAGTAACTGGCCATTGTGTTTTCATCATCATTTTCCTGCTCGGGTCTTTCCTCACGTTTTCTATAATGCTTCTCGGGTCTTCCATCTCACCTACCCCCTCGGTTCCTTCCTATTTGCTTAAAGTCACCCACGCCTTCTCTCCTCTGTTTCTAATCCTTCAGTCACTTCAGTTGGGTTTTCCTATCTCTTGCCAATTTATGCTACTCAGTTCTCCAGTACTATACAGTAGCTTGCTCTCTATTGCCTTTTACATTTTTTTTTCTGCTCTTTCAAGTCTGTTTTCCTGCAATATTAACCACCCTGCTACAGCTTACACATCTAGCCTAATATATATATATATATATATATATATGTATTTTTTTTCTTACACTGGCAGATTATAGATTAGCTGTTCAGGTGGGCTACTATACAGCTACCTAATTGTCTTTATTTCTTTTCCTTTTTTTTTTTCATGTTTCCCTGTTGATCAGAACCTCATCATCATCCTTCATTTGTTTCTACTATTATTTTATTTCATTTTCCTCACCGAATGGCTTCTTCCATCTTTTCCACCGAGACAACACCATCACCATTCGACCTTTTCCTTGTTCTATTGTTCTATTGCTGCTGCTAACAGTAGCGTGTATACACATCTAATGAGACTCTCGGCCATGCTCCTATATATATATATGTGTATATATTGTACGTTTGTATTCCTTTGTGCACATATATTTATACCTTAATCTTGAGGAATAATTGAAGTATTACATACATACATATATATATATACATGCTATGTACTTAATTAAAATTTTCCTGTGTTATAAAAATAAGGTTAATATAAATTCACTCATAGTCTCATATTTAATCTTAATTGTTTAAATTATTATTTATTGAAATAATCCAATACTTGAAAAATTCGCAGTGTTTACACTGGTTAACTATGGATGTAATACACTAGCTTTGACAACTTGTGGAGCGTTCTCAGTACATGGTAAAGATGTTCATATGGTTTTTATAAACATGTAGAAAGCATATGATAAAGTATCTAAAGAAGTGTTATAGTGGCATTTAATTAAGAAAAAGTCCATAGAAAATATATTGAAATAATTATGGATAGGTATGAAGATGGAAAGACACATGTGAAGATGTGTGAAGGACAAACAAGTGAATTTTCTATCACAATAGGACTACATCAAGGATTGACATTAAGCTCATTCCTATTAAATACAGTAATAGATGAGCTAACAAAATCAATCCAAGAAAATGCACCTCGGTGTATGATGTTTGCAGATGATATTGTCTTGTATGTTGAGACTAGAACAGAGGTTAATACGAAGATAGAAATGTGGAGACAAATGTTAGTGTTAAGAGGATTCAGACTAAGTAAAGATTGAAAACATGGAATGTAAATTTATTTCAAACAAAGAGGAAAAGCGAAACATAGTGATGCTAGATGTGTAAGACCCAAAATTCAGAAGAGATTTCGTGTGGATTTTAAGTCAAAATTATTAAGTTAGACGTCTGAATGCACTGAAGTGCAAAATAAGAGTTTGGGTAAATTCGAAATA
The DNA here is from genome assembly GCA_033439115.1 of Firmiana major. NCBI lineage: Eukaryota > Viridiplantae > Streptophyta > Magnoliopsida > Malvales > Malvaceae > Firmiana > Firmiana major. Next base: position 10,706,935 of record CM065912.1, read on the forward strand.
AACTGAATGAAATTAGGTTACATCGATTTAAAATATAGACTCAGAATGCGAAAGTATAGGGAGTCTAAAAAGGAAAGTTCGTTCGAAAATGATAAACCGAAAATTACCCTATTTTGGGCAATTTATCCAGAAAATATAGAAAAATATATTTTCGGAGGAATATATAAATACAATAAAATAAAATATGATGCCCATATATTGTTGTAAAAATAAATTAAATAAAAAACATGTACAAAAGTGTATAAATATTAATGTATAAAATGCATTGTGGAAATGAAATATAATTATAATAATATTAATAATTGTTTTATTATTATAATTATTAATAAAATAATAGTGTAAAATTTTAAGATATTTTTATTAATTATATTAAAATTTTTAGATATTTTGTATTATATATTATATTATATTAAAATATTTATATAATATATATAAATTAATTAAAAAACGAAATTGAAAAAAAAGGGAAAAGAAACAGGATCGCGCGACACAGTCGCGTGACCTAAACAGAAAATAGGGATTGGACGAACCGATCCCCTGAATCTCGGTGAACTACGACAAATTGGGGGGGGGGGGGGGGAGGAGAAGACTAGCACCGAGTGATCCTCCACCAGCCATCACGCGCGCCCCTATTGTCGAAAATGGCGAAAATGCTGAGGGAGAAATCGAAAAAGAAAAAAGACGATTCGTCGACACCGACGCCGATCTGGCTAGAACCATCTCCAACCGAACGTTCCCCAGGCGAAGACGGATTGATTGGTCGTTGAATTGGCCAGTGAAACAGCCGGTAGCGCCGTCAACGGCGGAAGAGAGAAAATGATAGCGAGGTCAAAAAGGGAAAGGGCCGAACCGGCCACTTTTCGACCAGCTGAGGTCTAGCCTCCACCAGATTCCTGCTTTGCGAGGTCTCGCCAATCTGCCGGAAGTGGAAGCCGACGAAGAACTGGTCGGCGCAGCTCCAAACGGGCGAGGATGGTATTTAACCGAACTGAACCGGTTCGAACCGGTTCAGCCATGAAAAAAAAAGAAAAGGAAAAATAGAAAAAAATTTCGGAGATGCAATCGAGCTATAGGTAAGCCAGTAAGCAGTCAAAATTGACCGAGTTAATTTCAGAATATTTAATTGAAATTATATTTGATCGAAATTGACCTGGTAAATATATAAACATGTAGCACAACAATTAGTGACAAACGAGAGTTTGTGTCAACCTCGATTTGTGTGCTATCACAGAATCTCGGGTAAGTGAATCTCGATTTCTATAAATTGGATAGTTATACGAGTTAGAAATTAATCGCGTAAGTTGCGACTTATTCCGTACAAAATTTCGTAATGCTTGGAATTGAAAATAAACTGTTGTAAATGATTTGAAACAGTCGAAAGAGACTAGAAATTGGATAAGATAACGTAACAGTGATGTTAGGCCAAGAATTCGGCCAAATGTTCATAATGGGCCAAGCTTAAGTAGCAATCGGCCCAATTTAGATTATGGGCCCTATGGAAAGCCCAATAAAAGTAAATGAGCACAATAAGTTAAATCGACTGTAGTAAACGAAGGAAATATATTTATTGGGTCAAATTGATATGATAAATAATTTTCTGCAGCTCCAGATATTAGATTAGAAGTAGATTGGATTGGACAAGCTTCCAGCAGTGAAAATTTACCACACTCGACTTGATACGAGGTAAGGAAATTTTGTGAGTATTTAGAGGTAACTGCATGTATTTTGAGGGTATTTATAGGGCATTAAATTTGCTTGGCTACTTGAAAAGAAATAATAATTTTTGCGAAAAAATTCGGATATATGTGAAAAAGATCATTTAACCCCTATTTAGGAATTTTACAAAAAAGGTAGTAAGGCTAATAAATTGCATGAATATCATGTTTTTGATATTTTTATGAAATATATTGCTTTGATTAAAGCAAATTTACTGATTGACTGGCTATTGATTTCATAATTTTATGAAATAGCACGAGTCAGGTGCTAACTTTGATTTTGAGCGTGTTTGTTGAAATAGAGCCACCTATCAGATTTATATGAGTTTAATTGTAAGACTCGATTTTTTATCGTAAGAGCAAATGGAATGAATAGATATTTTCGAGTGCATTTAAAAATGCAAAGGGACTGAAATGATATTCCTTAAAATGTGCAAGGGTAAAACAGTCAAAAGGCCAAAATTCGATATTAATCGGGACACAAAAATTTAATTAAAAAATATGGGATTGAGAAATCTTGATCAATAACGAAGAAATAATTAAATTTCAGGTTAAATTGATCAAGATATGAATTTATTGGAGTTAACCGAAATTTTTGCCTCGAAAAACGATCTTGAAAATAATCAAAAATTATACCGAACAGGCAAAATCGGACTGAAAAATTTATTTATTGAATAAATGAATAAAATAGAATTTTTTAGAATTTTTTGGGATATTTTGGATATTTAATAATATTTTAATGAATAAAATATTATTAAAAATAAATTATAAATAAAATAAGTAAATGAAAAAAAAACTGAAATTCGTGAATTTGAAAGAAAGAAACAGAAAGGCAAAAGGGGAAAACGAAGCAGAAAATCGAGGGAGTCGGTTCCCTCCGTTCGGCAAGCCACCGGCGAGGCAGAGGGACGGGCAAAGACCGGGAGAGGAGCCCGACCACCGGGAGACCCATCGACGACCGCAACGCATAGTGAGGAGGCCGAAAAGAGGAGATCGACGGGGGGAAGCCGAAAGAGAGAAGAGGCGAAATCCGACGGCCACCGGCGGTGCTTGGCTCCGATCGAGGCCAGTCGAGAGGTCCCTTGGCCAAGACGCGTCGAACGGCGGTGGAATCACGTCGAAAACCGATCGGATGGCGCCAGAACGAGGAAATGATGCCTGAACCAGTATGGTCGGCTCAATGCAGTGAGGTATGCTGAACCGGACTGGACCGGTTCAGCTAAAAAGAAAAGAAAAAAAAGAGGAAAAAGAAAAAGAGAAAAAATTGGAGAAAATTCCAGTGATGCAATCGAGTTATGGGTAAGTCAGTAAGCGGTCGAATTGGCCGATTTAAATTTTGAAATATTTAATTTGATTAATATTTAACTGAAAGTTTACCCAAAAAAATATTAAATTATGTAGCTTGATAATTGACGTAGACCGAGAGTTGAGACAGCCTCAATTTGCGTATTATCATGAAATCTCGGGTAAGTAACCATTATTTAAGATAATATTACATCGTTATGCATGTTAAAATTTACCGCATAAATTACGGATTTAAATTTCGCATGAAATAAATTAAATTCTGAAAATTTGGATAAATTGTCGTAAATACTAAAGTAAGCTATTCGAGAGTTTAGAACGAGGCTCAATAAATACTGGTGGGCCCAATGACCCCAATAGGCCTCGATAATGTGAATAGTCAGTAGAAAACGGACTTAAGGCCGATTAAGGTCCATTAAGCTGCAATCGGGGCCCAATATGGAGAAACGGGCCTAATGATTTAAATTAAGCCCAGAAAATATGAAATACAATTAAATTGTATTGTATTTGACCTGATGAATATGTATCCGCAGTTCCGGAGATGGGATGGAAGCAAATCGGATTGCGTGACAAGACATCAGTGGAAAGGTCAGACTGTACAGAAAAACGAGGTAAGGGAATTGTGTGAGTAGCTAGAGGTAGCTACGCATATTTTAATAGCCTTTCTGTACATTGAATATGTATGTATACCCTGATTATGTATAAGGTCCTAAAAATAAATTTAAAGATTTTAAGGACTCGTAATAGGAAAAAACTATTTCACCTATATTGAGGGAAGCTCACCTAAGGATGGTGAAAGCATGACATTGACATGCATGATTTAAGGAAATTTCTAGTTTAAGGAATTTTATTGGTTTTAAACAAAGTAAATCGGTAGATTGACCAATAATTGCATAAGTTTCTCAAAACAACACTACGTAAGTGTTATTGGTATTTAAATGAAATTCTTTGAAAAACGGGCCAACTATCAATTTTATATGAAAAACAGATAGTGTCGGCGCGTATGCTCGCACTATATCTGCGTTTGTGAGTGTGCATAAACGTGCTTGAGCGGTTGCTCGCACCGTCTTGTGTGACATCATATGCATGAAATGTGCTAGAGCGGTTACTCGAATTGATTTTTATTCTTGTGAAATGCATGAGAAGTGCTGGAGCCTAGCTCGCACTCTGTTTTGACGGTTTTGACTATTTTGACTGAATATACATAGAAAGGTGCTGGAGCGATTGCTCGCACTAGTTTTTATGATTTGACATGCATGAGAGATGCTGGAGCTTAGCTCGCATCCAATTTTGATATGATATTACATAAAAGCCGTGCTGGAGTGTAACTCGCACGAGATTTGATTTAATTATGCATAAGGCCGTGCTGGAGTGTATCTCGCACGAGATTTGATTTACTTGAGCATTCATTTGTGCTGGAGCGTTGCTCGCACAAATTTTTATATGGTTTTATAATTCATTTGAATGTCGTACTGGAGTTTTTCTCGTACGAGGTTTTCACTGAGTTTTTATACGTATCTGTACTAGAGCATTGCTCGTACGTGAATTTTACTTGAAATTGTAATTATTTTAAGTCGTATTGGAGCGCTGCTCGTACGCAGATTTCATTGATTTTTTATGACACCGTGCTAGAGCTTCGCCGCACGAGATTTTCTGATATCATGAATATGCATGGAGCCGTGCTAGAGCTTCACTCACACAGGGATTTATATGACATGCATATAGCCGTGTTGGAGCCTCCTGTAGACTATGTGTCACAGTGGGATGATATGCTCACACGTGTATACTGAGATAGAGATGATATGGGTGGATAAGACCTATTGTAGGCACCCCTGATTGAGCTTGTGTTCATGGAGTACGTTGTACCGTGTATGTCACGCGGAGTACGCTGTACTGTGGGGATTGTTGGAGTGGAGTGCCATTAGCCACGAGGCAGCAAGCCTTGCCCTCGCAATCCTGGTGTTATGCTGTTCTGACGGGTAGGACGACTCACCTCCCATTTCAGTTGTGATACCCCGCACACTAGGTACCGTGTTTCCAAGGATCACGAGGTTATGGCCATAGTCCTATGTTGTTACTGATAGTCACCTACATGTCTCACATGATATAACTATTGGTCGATAGACCAGAGTAAACCCAAGGGAGGGGTCAGGCCCCCCCGATTTTATGATTTTTACTATGCTAATTTACGCTTTAAAGGATTTTATGACATGTGACCCTGAAAGAAGGGTGGTTTTATAATCGAAGTTTTATAATGAATTATTTTATGAGACGATTGACCCGGAAGGGTTAGTTTATACTGCAGTTTTAATGAAATGATTTAAATGCAGTAGCATGATGTTGTTTTCCATGCTTTTATTTCAAATGCATGATTTGTCTTACATGACATGAAAGAATGCATGATCTGGATTTGTTTCATGCTTATTATGATTTAATGATGTCACATAAAATGCCTTTAATGCATGAATTATATGATTTCTATATGCACAAATAGTTTTGATAAACTATGGCATTGAAATATGCATGATTTTGTGCGTGAAATTTTAAATGAAAAGAAATGGATTTAAGGGCATGGCATTATGAGCATGTAGATAGTGGAGTTATCTACTTACTTGCATATTGCCTTACTGAGCGTGTGGTTTGCTCACCCCCTTATTTTCCTATCTTTTCAGAGCACTCACAGAAATTAGTAAGCGGCTAAGGACTTGCATGCTTGGTATCCGCTGCTTTCCATCGAGAGACAGGTATACACATTTGTATGGTTTTGTATCTAAATATGTAATGCACAGTACTGCAAACATAAATCATGTCGGGGATGTAGAGTTATAAATACCATTGTGTATATATTAATTAAAGTCAAAGGATAGTAAACTCTGATATATAAATGGTAAATAGTGTGAGGTGACTAACACCGAATCATAGCCCAACTGTTTGTAGGATGGTCACGATGAGAGAAATGTAAGAATTAAATAATAAATGAAAAAGCGAAAAATTTAATCTGATTTTTAGGTAATTTGGGTCGTGACATTAATAGTGCTGGATCTTTGCTCGCATTGGATTTTAATATTTTAACTCATATACAGAGTATTGGAGCCTCGCTCGTACTGAGTTTTACTGATTTATAAGCATGAAAATCGTACTAGAGCCTTGCTCGTACGAAATTTTGCATTGATTTGTTGTGTATAAAATCATAATGGAGCTTTGCTCGTACGTGATTTACACTGATTTATTACGCATGAAAGCCATACTAGAGCATTGCTCGTACGAAGATTTTTGTATGTGCATAAAATCGTGCTGGAGCTTCGCTCACACGAGACGTGATGTGACATGCATAAAGCCGTGCTGGAGCCTCCTGTAGACTGTGTGTCACAATGAGATGATATGCTCGCACGTGTATGTTGAGACATGGGTTAGTTATCGACATGGTATGGGGTGGATAAGAACTATAGCAGGCACCTCCAGACTGTGATATGGGTCCATGGAGTACGTTGTACTGTGTATGTCACATGGAGTACGTTGTACTATGTAGTCATGACTATGAGATTGGTGATTTGATATTCTGGCGGGTAGGACTGACCCACTTCCCGTTGCAGCCGTGATGTCCCGCACACCAAGATCTGTGTAGCCTGGGATCACACGGACATAGTCCTCGATTTTTTTCCTATACAGTAACCTACTTGCCACACGTGATATCATACGGTCTAGATAGACCAGGGCAAACCCAAAAGAGGGGTTACGCCTCGATTTGTGATTTTAAAACGAAATGTGGTTTTAATAATGTGTTGATGAGTTTTACTAAGTTTTGATAATGTGTTAAACCTTGAGGGGTTGTTTTATGATAAGTTTTCAATATGTTGAGCATGAGACGTTGACATGATGGTTTTTCATGTTTATATGCATATTTTCATGTTTTCAGTACGTGATATATTTATATACATGTGGCATAGTTTTAATTTTACCTCATGCTCTAAATTTAAATGATTTTTATATCATGACATTATAAGCATGTAGATAGTGTAGTTATCTACCTGTTTACATTATTACCTTACTAAGCAAGTTGTGCTAATACTTTCACTTTTGACCCCCACAAAGCATCCACAGTAGTTGAGAGCGGGTAGAGACTGCATTCCTTGTTATTCGCTGCTTCCCAACACGAATCAGGTATACACACTTGTATAGCTTTTGTATCTGAACATGTAAAAGCACAATACTGTATATGGATGGAATATCGAGGATGTAAACCTATGTAAATATAGTTATGAATGTAATTAGTTAAAGTCAAAAGACAGTAGATCCTAATATGTAAATGTGATATGGAAATGGATGTTAAGGTAAGTAACATGATAGGAAGGATTAATGTCGACTTATAGCCCAATTGTTAGTAGTGAAACTGTTCACGAGGGTAAGAAAATGAAAAAAAGTGAAAAATTTATATTGATTTTTAGGAAAAAAACTCATGACAGAGGTGGTATCAGAGCGAAGTTGGTCTGATATGAGTCGGTGTTAGTGGTTAAGAAAGTTTACATCCCCATGTATTGTGCATTGTTTAGATACAATTGTGTATTTCAAGATGGGATTAGACGGAGAAAGGGTTGTGAATGCAGGAATATAGTTACCCTGATTGATAGCCGCCATGGTAGAGGGGCAAGTACAAGCGCTCGAGGCCATAAGGGTAGGCCTAAGAGCCGAGACAAGTCTTCATCTGATCATACCCCACAGGATCCCACAGAGAGACTAGAGAGTGTTGAGGCACGCTTCGTGAGAGTTGAGCGGAGCTTAGAGAATATTATGGAGCTATTTGCGCCGACAATGTATGGGATTTGAGGTTGAGGCGGAGTATTGGTGAATGTTCGCCCGACTCATCCTGAGAATTAGACATCTTGAACTGACATGGGAAATATTTTTGGATGCATTCTGGAGATAGTATGTCCCAGACATAAGTCAGAGAAAGTTACTGGTGGAATTTATAAGTTTGGTTCCCTTGAACCGATCTATTGATGAGTATGAATTGAGGTTCATATCCCTGGGTAGGTATGACCTCAATACTATGAGCAGTGAGAGTTGAAAGGTCCGAAAGTTCATGGAAGAGCTCAGACCGTTTATCAGAGCTTGATTGGCCTGTGAGATATCACTACCTATCACGAGGCAGTGCACGAACCATATTTATGCGAATAAGATTACAAGTTGCACGCCTCTGAGTTTGAGAAAGGTAATAGGCCTTGTCATGTGGCTACTGGAGAATGTTACAGATGTGGTAAGACAGAACATTTAATGAAGAATTGCCCAGAGCTAGGTGAAACTGCCCAACAGAAGGGCAAAGAGACAGAGAAGGCCCCTACTGATACCTATGCTTCGAAAAGAAGGCCACAGCCGAAGAGAAGAGGAAACATGCTGTTGGTCGAGGGCGAGTATATGCCTTGGAGCAGGACACTACTAACGCTTCATCCGTTGTGGTGGAATGTACCATATTGATTTTGATCTTGAAGCATTTTATTTAATTGATCCTGGTGTCACGCATTTATTTATATCACCTTCATTTACATATAAATTGCTAAAGTATGTACAGTCTACACCGTTAGGTAAAATATTGCTGATTTGCACCCTAATGAATAATAGTCAGCTAACTGAATACGTGTATAGAGATTATAAGTTGAAAGTAGGGGTAAAAGGATAGGCCAACTAATCTCATTCAATTGAATATGAATGATTTTGAAGTAATATGAGGATGGATTAGTTGACTGCAAACCATGCTATTTTAAATAGCTACACTAAGACAGGGATGTTTTCAACCCTCGAAAAGTGTACTGTAAGTTTTGACAAGTGATGGAAAAGTGTAGTGGCTGTAATTAAAGGAGTAAATGATTGTACAAACGAAATGAATAATGATGAGAAGATTTCATCGCCTATGTGTTGATATGGATAAGGCATATCCGGAGTTGACAGATATCCCAATGGTCAGGAAGTTGTCTGATGTCTTTCCTGATGATCTACCAGGGTTGCCACCAGTTAGAGGAATGAAGTTTTGTATTGATTTGGTACCTGGTATTGAGCCGACATTCAAACCACCGTATAAAATGGCTTCAGTGGAACTGAAGAGACTAAAGAAGCAATTACAGGAGTTATTGGATAAGGGTTCGTCAGACCGGTTCTGTTTGTGAAAAAGAAAGATTGAAACCTCCAACTATGTAGTGATTTTTGGTTGGTGAATAAGGCTACCATCAAGAATAAGTATTCTCTTCCACGCATTGATGAGCTATTGGATTATCTTCAGAGAGCACGGATCCTTTTCGACATTGATCTAAGGTCTGGGTATCATCTGTGAAGGATTCACAATGTAAATGTGCCTAAGATAGCTTTCCGTAACCGTTATGTTGTTGAAGAATGAGGTATTTAAACCTTACCTTGACCGATTTGTTAGTGTCTTTATTGATGATACTTGGGTGTATTCAAAGTCCAGAGATTAACATGAGCAGCACTTAAAAAAATTATTTAAATTATTTTGCAAACCCTCAGAAGGAAATAGTTGTATGCCAAACTAAGTAAGTGTGACTTTTGGTTAGAATAGATATCATTCTGGGTCATATGATATAGAAAGATGGGGTGTTTGTAGATCTGTCTAAGATAGAAGCAGTGGATCAACGAGAACGATCCAGAACAGTCACAAAGATTAAAAATTTTATGAGTTTGGCTAGGTATTACAGACAGTTATTGAGGGTTTCTTGAAATTAGCTGCTCCGTTGACACGTCTCATTCTAAAGAAGGTTGCATTTAAGAGGGTGACAAAACGTGAAAAAAGTTTTTGTGAATTAAATCATAGACTGACCACTGTACCTATTCTCACCATACCAAACAGCTCAGGAGGTTTCTGAGTATATACAAATGCCTCGAAATAAGGACTGGGCTGGGTATTGATGTAAATAGGAAGATAGTCACTTATGGATCCAGACAACTCAAGGATGATAATTCTATTAAAATAGAATTATTTATACTTAATTTTTGAATTAATTATTTTAATTCCCATATTATTTTATTAATTATCCCCTCGTTTTAATTAAAATTTTCATGTTTGCAAATAAATTAAATCCGGATGAACTTCAGTCATTTCAGTAGAAAATGTACTGAAAATGGGCTTAAAAGGACACATTAGCCATCACATACCACATCGCACATCCAAGTGGACAAGAAGACAAATGACATAGAAATATCTTCTCTAAAGCGAATGGAGTGAAGACAAGTGGCCAAACAATGCCAACTCATCTAGGATTGGAAATTACCTTTGTACCCCAATTTTGTGTATAAATAGAACATGATGAGACAATTGGAAACCAAGTAGTTTTAAAGTAGTTTTAGAAGTAGATTTTAAATAGTTTTTAGAAGTAGTTTTAGTTTTTTTTTTTTTTAGGTTAAAGTTTTTATTACTAGGTTTATTTTCTTTCCCTAGTTTTCTTTTAAGCCATTTCACGTTGGCAGCCACCATAAATATGGGTTTTGCAAGTTTCTCTTTTACTGTTTTTATTTTTCGGCACAGTTAAACCTCTTCAATGAAAAACTTTGGTTTCTTTTTCTTTTCCTAGTCATTTTCACTGTTTGTTTTCCATGGCTTTTAGTGTTCATTCGGGTAGATTCGGGGGAGCTTGAGTTGGTGAACCACAGCCATATTGCTTAACCCGATTACCACTGTTTCATTTTCATTTTCCTACTTATTTATTACATTCCGTTTATCTTGTAATTTTCTAGTTTATGTGTTTCATCATTCTCCATTTTACAGTTTGGTTGTGTTTCACTTGTTTACTGTTTCATCATCTTTCTACTATTTTCTACTTTAATTTCTTAAAGTTTAAAATGAAAAATTTACTGTTCTAAGTGGAGGCACTCCTGGTTTATGGTGCGGGTCTGTTACTGGACATTGCTCCTGTGTCGTTGGCACGGTGAAGCTATATTGGCTGAGCTGAGGAGGCTGCATGACATATCCAAGCATCATCACACCGCTTACTGCATAATACTTTTACTGGTTTTCAGAGTTGAGGGAATGATGGACAACACCCAAGCTTTGTTTTGCTACTGCATTCTTCTAGTTCTTTTTCCTTAGTTATTGTGTTTTCTTAAATTTTGTTTTAATTTTCATTCTCTAGTTTGAAGATTATGCACTGCATTAATTTTTCTTTCTTCGACATTTAGAGTTTCACCGTTCTGCACTTAAAGTTCAACCTGTATTCTATGTTTCATCTTCTTCTGCATGTTGTTCTTCTCGACACTTTCTACTTTGCTTGCTGGCGTAGCTGTGTGGTGCACAGCAGGAAGATCGAGAATGAAGCAGAATGGCATAGCGGTAGAACTGAAGCTGCCAGCGTGACTAGCTGAACCAGAGAGAATGTACCTGGCTAGTCTGAGAGCTTGGCTGTGACAATGGTAGACAAACACCATGCTCTGTTCTGCTATGTTTTAATTCATTTGTACTGTTCATATGTTGTTTATTATTCCAGTTCCTTGTTAATGGCTGATATAAATTTCTTTGCATTATGTTAAGTTACTTCCCTGTCTCTATTCATTGCTGTCGCCTTGCTGCTGGAGGTTGGACTGGTTGAAGGTCGGACGGACTGTGACTGTTGCTAGATGTGAGTGCATGCCTGGAGCAGGACGCATTTCTACTGTGTTGGCCTGCCTGGAGTGTGTGGTGCTGTGTTGCTAGGACGTGTGTAGCAGAGCAGTAGGACGTGGCTCCTGTGCAGGTGGTACAATGCAAGGACGTGGGTAGCAGATGATGTATATGAATGGTTTGCTGCTGGATTGAAGCTGGTGAAAGGTCTGGGCAGTGAAGAGTTGTGTGCTGGTAAGGGCATACTCGTAGCAAACATGGGACGTGTGTGACAGGATTGTGGTGCTGCTGTACTGTGGTAACATAGTAGCAATCACAGGACAACACCTAGTGCATGAAGGAGCATGCGTGCAGTGCAGACTGTTGTGCACGGCAGAACAAAATGTTGCCGCTTGCTGCAGAGTACAGCATGGCAGAAAGAAGTGTTCAGCCGAGAGCATGTTTAGCTAATGTTTTAATGTTTGTAGTTATTTTGTAGTTTAGTTTGAAATATTTCAAGAAGTTTATTTTTAATAGTTTAGTGTATTTTAATCTATTGCACTTTTTAATGAGTTAGGTAATATTTCATTAGTTTAATTACATTGCGTAGGTTTAGGATTGTTAGATTTAAGAGCTTTAGATTTTAGTATAGATTAAATCTTAATTTTATTTGCAATTAAAATTTTAATTTAATTATTTTCATGCATATATTTAGGGGTTAATTATTTCTCATGCATCATTTAGGGAATATTTTATTTTTAATTTAGGCATTTTAGTAAGTTAGTAATTATTTATTGCTTTTTATATTTAAATTTTATTTAATTAGATTAAATGCATGTAAATTTTATTCTTATATTAGGATTGTCTAGTTTTATTCTATTTAGTTTCATTTCTGTATTTTCTTATTTGCATCTTTATACTATTTGCACTAATTAATTTTAATTTCAGTATTCTTCTTTTGCAGGTTATCGTTTTTATTTGCTAGGAGCTTTGTAAGTAATTTTCGCTCTATTTTATTTATTTTATAATTTTCATTGTTTTTATTATTTTTCAGTATTTTCAATTTAAACCTTGTAGATCACCCTATTAATTTTCATAATTTGCTAGGATATACTTAGGGTAAAATTAATTGGTACTTAGTTAGTCTAATTGTATTCTCTGTGGGACGATAATCTGGGACTCAATTTCCGTTATTACTTGCACGACCTGTGCACTTGTGGTTTACACGTCTAAGGCACTTAGGACGTCACGTGTCAAGTTTTTGGCGTCGTTGTCGGGGAGTCACGATTAGCCATTGACTAATATCGGTGAAATTATGCTTAGGTATAATTCTAGTTTTGTACATACTTAGGTTGTAAATATTTAGAGCCTTAATTTAGATTAGTTAATTTTCTCTTTCTATAAAAAAAATTAATTTTTTTTCATTCCTAAGGATTTTTAAATGTTTGCATGCGTAGAGCCAAGAGTTTTAACTGCTTTCCTTTAGATCCTAAAATAGAAAGAACACTTAGAAAAATCAGGGAGGACTCTAGGAAAATAGTAGCTCCGCTGCAAGATAAGATGGTTGAAAACAGATAAATTAGGACTGTAGGAGATTATGTTGCCTCGACCATAGGAGGTTATTACACTCGCAATAGGCCACCAGCTGTCCCAACAAACAATTTTGAAATTAAGCCTTTGATCCTCCAAATGATCCAAACTTCATTACAGTTCAGTGGGTTTCCCCATGATGACCCACATGCTCACTTAGGGCAATTTCTAGAACTATGTAACACTTTCAAGCATAATGGACTCTCAGACGATGCACTTAGGCTTAGGCTATTTCCTTTCTCTCTTAGGGATAGAGCGAGACACTGGTTGACCTCTTTACCTCTTGGATCCATCTCCACCTGGGATGAGTTAGCCCATCAATTTTTAGCTAAGTTCTTTCCTCCTTCTAAAATGGCTAAATTACGTAGTGACATATCTTCATTTTCCCAATTCGACTCCGAGACCCTTTATGAGGCATGGGAACGTTACAAGGACCTTCTTAGGAAGTGTCCTCATCATGACCTACCTTTATGGCTGCAAGTCTAAACCTTCTATAACGGACTCACAGCCAGAATAGGACCATAGTCGATGTTGTTGCGGGAGGAGCTTTGATGTGTAAGACAGAGGAGGAAGCTTACAATCTATTAGATAAGATGGCAGCTAACAATTATCAATGGTCATCAGAGAGGCAATTACCTAAGAAAGATGCAGGTATTTATGAGTTGGACACACTGTCTACCTTAATTTCTTAAATAGCCAATCTCACGAAAAAGGTAGAGTCACTCAGTACCCAGCATAATTCTGCCAATAGTTCCAGTACTGTTTTAGCTGTCCAAAGTCCTTTTATTTCATGCACTCTGTGTGGTGGTACACACTCTGTTGATAGGTGCCCACTAAATTTAGAATATGTTCAGTGCGTTGCCCCACCTCAAAGGCAATAGAACAATCCATTTTCGAGCACCTATAATCCAGAGTGGAGGAATCATCATAATTTTTCTTGGAGCCAAAATCAGGGGCAATCTTCTAATTCCACACCTATGGGACCCCCTGATTTTCAGGCTCCACCTATTCATGTACCACCACCTCAGCAGTTTCCACCTCATCATTCTAATCATTTCCCTCACCCACCTCAGTTTCAACATCATCCACCACCACCGCCACCTATGCAGCCCCAACACTTACTTGCGCCAGTAGCTGTAGCTAAGTAGAAGCCTTCACTAGAAGAGATATTCACGATTATCTTGCAAAATCAAGCTGCATCTATTAAAAATCTAGAAGTTCAAGTTGGACAGATAGCTAATGCTCTCACCTAGTGTTCACAAGGGACCCTCCCTAGTAATACTGAAGCTAACCTTGTCTGACAAAGGGAGGGTAAGGAGCATGTTAAGGCTATAACCTTTAGGATTGGTAGAGAGTTAGATAATCCACATGATAGATCTAGTCCTGTTAAGCCCACAGTGGCTGAGCCCCTAGGTTCTAAAGAAGCAATTCAGAAAGAGCAGGAACATAATGATCATGCTGCAAAGGAAACTAAGTCAGGTGCTTCTTCATCTTCATCTTCTTCTTCACAACCTTCCTCTTCATCTAATACTACACCTGTTACCACTACACTTCCTCCAATTAGAACCCTATTACCTTTTCCTCAGAGGTTCCAAAACTAGAAGCTTGATCAGCAATTTGCTAAATTTCTTGAGGTTTTTAAGAAGCTTCACATTAACATTCCTTTCGTAGATGCTTTAGAGCAAATGCCCAGTTATGTGAAGTTTATGAAGGATATCCTCTCGAGGAAGAGAAGACTAGAAGATTATAAGACAGTGGCACTTACTGAGGAGTGTAGTGCCATCAGTCCGAGGAAATTACCCCCAAGCTTAAAGATCCAGGTAGTTTTACCATACCTTGCACCATAGGAGATCGGTTCTTTGATAGAGACCTATGTGATTTAGGAGCTAGTATTAACCTCATGTCTTGGTCCATATACCAGAAGTTAGGAGTAGGAGATGCAATGCCTACCACAGTGACCCTTCAGTTAGCTGATAGATCCATTAAATATCCAAAGGAAATCATTGAGGATGTGCTAGTTAAGGTGGACACGTTTATTTTCCTTGCAGACTTTATTGTGTTGGAGATAGAGGAAGATAGGGAAGTTTTCATCATTCTTGGTAGGCTATTCTTAGCTACTGGTAGGACATTGATTGACGTGTAAAAAGGGGAATTGACCATGAGAGTCCTGAATCAGAAGGTGACATTTAATGTTTCAAATCTTTGAGGTTCCGTGATGACTCTCAAGATTGTTTTAGGATGGAGGGTAAGGAAGATATAATGCTTGGGCATGAGATATATGCTAAAAGGATGAAAGTAGATAGAGCTAAGGAGGATTTGACTGTCAGCATTCTATCACCACTTTGGCAGACCTTCCTACTTCTAACCCTGCAACAGAGTGTCATTTTCTTCAGCTGCATTTGATGTGCTTTATCTCTATTTTTACTTTTTGTACAGTTATTTTTCTTTTCTTTGTTGTTTCTTTCTTTGTTTCTTTTACAGATAGCCTTTCTAGCATCATGCTCTCATCAAGTTTCAATTGTTCTTCATCATTAGATAGGGGAGTATTCTATTCTTGAGTTTCAATTCTTATATTATCTGCATACTAAGGACATTGTGCACTTTAAGTTTGGGGGAGAGGGTTCATTTGAGCATTTTTAAAAATTTTTGGGCAGAAGTGAAAATTTTTTCTCGAAAATATGAGCTTACATTGTGAGACCCCATATAGGTATAACTTTGTATATATATGAATGGAATTGTAAAATGAATGATTTTGGATCAAGTAAATGTGAAATGAATACACGCAAATTTTAAAGTGTATAGCGAGTGTAAGAAGGATATTTCCATAAGTGGAATGTGAATATATTGAGTTTTGAGTGGTGTGGTAAAATGGAATGAAGTTGCGTGAGTTGTGTAAATTTTGGTACTTCCATTTAGTCATGTATTGTATACCTTTGGTTATACAATGATTGCACACAAGTTTTAATGTGTATAAAGTATGAATGGATGCCATTTTCAAGTCTTAAAGGTAGCTGGATGAGGAAATGACTATGGCAAAAAATTAAGGATGTTTTGGTGTAAGTTTCTGCAGAAAATTACAGCAAAATCTAAAAAATATGAATGTCAGATTGATCTCATAGGATGAGAGATCGATTTGGAAGAGCCAAAATGCGCTTATTCGAGCAACATGAATAGGGCAGATCGATCTCCAATGATGCCAGATCGATCTAATAAACATTCTTAATGAGAAGATCGATTCTTAAGGCTAGCAGATCGATTTCCTTAGCTCTCAGGTTGGAGAAGATCGATCTCCTCCCTAGCCAGATCGATCTCCTTAACTCTTTATCTGAGAGAGATTGATCTTAAGCCCTCGACAGATCGATCTCATGCCTTCAAATGAAGGGAAAAAAATAGGGATTTTAAGAGGACCAGATCGATCTCCACCCAAGGAAGATCGATCTCATCAAGCTAAATCTATAAATAGGAGCAGTTGAATCTACAGATTTCGGGAGCAACCATTTCCTTTCCATTTTCAACCCAAAAAACCTAGTTTTCTCTCTCTAAATCATTCCATTTCTAGTAAGATTTGAGGGAAGGCCATTAGATAAAAAGTTGTTCACATCAAGGAGAAGAACAACATAACTTGGAGGCATTTTCCCATTTGTTGGATTGAAGGAGCTAGGAGCATTGTCATTTGGAGTGAGAAGAAAATCCAAAGAGGTGAGTTTCTAATGCACCAATCCAAGTACATTTGATTAGTTATTGATTTTAAAGTTGATTTGGTGTGCATATTAATGGTAAAACTACGTAGAATGCTATAAAACAATTATAACCTAAAAATGGGTTAGTGTGAGAAAGTGAAATGTAGAGGTATTAATGATGAATGGAATATTTTAAGGTGATAATGGTGTTGTGGTTATGAGTTTAAGATGGTGTTATGGAATGAATTCTGAGATTTACCCAAAAAGAGTAAAATGTGTATTTAAGGCATTTGGGTAAAATGCGTAATTGAATGAGAGAGTAAGGGTAGGGTATTTTATATCAAGTCTTAAACAAGTAACTAAGTGAGTTACTAGATGAAATTGGTTAGAAGGCTTGATAATAGCCAATTGCAAAATGAGCCAAACCTAATGAAATAAGCTCAATGAGATATATTGGCTAGTTAAAGTCAAAATGTGAGTTAGCAACATTAACTCAAGTGATTAGTGAATGATTTACAGCTCCCGAGGATATGCCAGAGTAAGTTGAGCCAAAAACGTGAGAAGCTAAGAGGGAGAGAGTCACACCTCGAGTAAATCAAGGTGAGGGAATTGTGTGGACTCTTAGAGATATCTATGCGCAATTTAGGCGCATAATGTTTTGCTAGAGTGCATGTGGTACTAGGAAATGAAATTGGGTGATTGAAGGGCAAAGAGTTGGGTTTTGAGAAATGTGCATGAAAACAAAAGCATGATGCTTTGAAAACCTTGTTTTGTTGTTTTTTAGCAAATGATTGGTAGGTTGGCTAACATTTGAAATGATTTACAAAAGAAATGATTTGATTCGGTTGATAACCATGTTTTGCAAAGAATTGAGCCACCTACATGGTTTTCGTGAAAATGAAAGCGTGCTAGAGTATGACTCGCACGAGATTGATGTGTTTTTACACGCATGAGTGCTGGAGCTTAGCTCGCACTAATTTTCACATGGATTTCTATGATGTTGTGCTGAAGCATAGCTCGCATTAGATGTCCACTGTACTTGTTTCCATGCTTGAGATTACTCGCACGTGATTTTATGACATGATTGATAGCCGTGCTAGGAGCTTCGGGTAGACTGGGTGTCGCACTGATTAAATAGGCTTGCACATGTATTTTGAGATGTGGCATGTGTTATGACCCTCTATACCAGTACGTGACCTTTACCTTACCACTTACAATTAGGCTGTGAGTCAACATTCGATCCATTTCTCATACATTTATAGTTTAGTCATTGTAAATAAACAAATTTGAAATAGAAACTGAACTTATTATAATTATGCGGAAGCGTTTACATCAGTTTCCATTATCTATACATCCCTTTTGTACAAAATATCACTAGACAGTGTATTAGTTTACAGGATACAATTTTTTTTCTTTTCAACACAAGTGTATACCTCTCTATACTACTGGAGAACTGGAGAACACCTTAGCGGGGATGACTGCAGTACTTACTACTACGTAGTATCTATGGAGGAGGAAATAAGGGGGTGAGCATAACACGCACAGTAAGAAAAATGTGCAAGTAAGTAGATAACTACACTATCTACATGCTAAAGTACATATATGTTCATTTTCCTTATAAAACAATATGCATGTTCTTTGAAACAACTTCAATCAATGCGAAACCATTAATTCACTAGATGGGTATATGCATATTCACAAAGTAGCACACAGTTTCACACAACAAAATCTATTCACACAGTTCATATATAGAAAATGCTTTACTTAAAACCACACAGGTTCATTTCGAAATACTTTGCACACAACAAGTCAATGTTCATATGAGACATAATCATGGGTTAACACATTCCCCAGACACATAGCAAAGGAAGATATCAGTCACCTCTCACAGCAGTGACAATATCATATCACACAGATATAGAAGACTTATGGCTTTAGTCGGATTTCAGGCTACATTGATCAGGTGTGCGGAAACCCTACGCTTAGGGAGGCGAATCAACCATTCTGTTAGCTTAACTCAACTCACGGCACATCGTACTCCATGGCTAACGCTCACGGTACATCATGCTCCTGTGGATCCTTATCACCCATTTTGGTTGTCTCAAAATCACGTGCGAGCAGGTCAGTGCCAGACACACAGCAGTATACGACGGTTCTAGCATGGTTTATCCATCACACAAAAATTTCATAAAATCTCATACGAGCTCTCGAGTGGAACACACAGTATCATCGAGGCATCAAGCACTGTTTTGCTTTTCACATAGAAGCTCAAGAGACTACGTGCGAGTAACTCAGTGTAGAGCACATAGCATATCTGAGGCATCGAGCACGGTTTTCCCACCATTTTAAATCGAGAGGGTCACATGCGAGCATAATTAGAGCAATATCACTAAGAAGTACTCTATAGCTCCAACATGATTCCTAAAATCTAGTGCAAGCAACTCGAGTGGACACACATCATCACCCGAGGCATCGAACACTCTTTAGCTTTTCTCAAAAACACTTTAAAAATAATGTGCGAGCGGGGCTGGTCAATTTATCGTTGCCTCTCATCCTCTAGCACGATTTCACACAGAAAAGAAATAGAAGGGCTCCATGTTTAGTTATGAGTGAGAGGGCAATTCTCCCTTTAATCACTTTTTATAAACACTTTATGCAATTGATTAAACCGAGAGCCATTCTAATATCATTCTTTCTCAAACCGTTTGCAAAAACCTCTTTTCACAACAATCATAGAAGTCATGCAATTTCATACTATCGACTTATTCTCATACGTAGTTTTCTATCTAGCCATATCAATATCTATGTATTTATCTCATACATGTGCATTCAACAGGCAAGAAAACATACGTATAGCTATCTATATAGCTCACATAAGTCCCTTACCTCGAATCACACTTGAATCATCTTTCTTGATTGTAATAGCTTGTGATCCAGTCTTGTCAACTTCGACTTTATCTCTAGGAGCTACAAGTGTTCACAATTCTCATCAGTATATTCTCATACACTTCATTCCACTTGCATGATATTTAGATCAATGCATTTTGACCATTTATATCTCATTTGGCCTCTTTATACCATTGTTGGACTTTTCAATCATTTCATTTGTTTTCTCGAGAGTCCATTAGGCTCTTCGAGTCCATTGATTCCATATTGAATCGGTATGTAGCTCCCTATGCCATTAGTTCATCATCTTTATTACATTGAGGCATTTCATCAAATACCTCATATACTCAATTTCCACCATTGTCCATCCTAGCTTATGGATTTCAGCAAACCATTCTACAAGCATCTATACATGCTTAATAACATCTATAAATGCTCAAATCATCCTCAAATCCATGCCTACTCAGTAAATCCTCATTTAGACACATTTAACCATTTTATAGGTAATGGAGAGTTTAGCATTTTTTAAGATGTTTCAATAATAAATCTATATACCAATAAACTCATGCAAGTATATAGATTAACATATATGAGATTGGAGTATTGAAATCTTACCAATCTCAACTTTTCTCCAATTTGCACAAATTGGGGGAAAATTCCTTTTCTCATTCAATGGATCAACTCAACCTCTAGCTTCCAACTATGTTGTTCTTCTCCACTATATGAACAACTTTACTTAAATAAGTTTTTCTCAAATCTCTATGGAAAGTATTGAGAATCTTTATAGAAGTTTTAGGTCACTTTGATTCAAAAATGGAAGGGGATGGTTATTTCTCGTGAAATGCTATTCAGTAGGTCCAGTTTTTATAGAAAATGCTTGATGAGATCGAACTCCCTAAGTTAAGGATCGATCTTCCCCTATTTTAAGCCTCTCAGAATGCCACTTTAAGCATATGAGATCGATCTGTCGAAGCATGAGATCGATCTATTCATTGATATGAGATCGATCTGCTATATTGGATGAGATCGATCTTCTCCAGGCAGAGAGCTAAATAGATCGATCTGGCACAAGGATGAGATCGATCTGCTCTTGGTTGAGAGCTAAGAAAATCGATCTGTTTGCATTTGAGGATCGATCTCCTTATTCTAGAATGCTTCATTCTCTTCATTTTGGGACATGAGATCGATCTCCCTTGCATTGAGATCGATCTCCTCTTGTTCTGCAGCACACTTAGCTGTATTTTCCCAATTTCAAAGGGATTACTTGCATTCAATTTATTGTACTACTCATTTTAAGTTTCAATCACATTCATCACTTACAAAAGTCCATTTCTTCATATTCATACATAATGAAACTTGCGTGTACATTCCCAAACTCCTATTACAAGGGTGTACATTGAATTTATGGATTTTACATCATTTATGCTTTACATAGCATGTACATGTATATACTTATGAATTCATAAGGTCTACATACCAAAAATACGGGTCTTATAGCGTGATATGATGTGTTGATATGGGTCCATGGAGTACGCTGTACCGTGCAGGTAGCATGGAGTACGTTATACCGTGTTAAGATTGTGATATGCCGTCTTCGGACGATGTTTAGATCTGCTATGGACCGACGGGTTAGACGTGACCCACCTCCCATGTGGAAGTAGATAATGGTGATACCCCACACACCTGATCAGTGTAGCCTAGGATCACAGGATATGGCCATAGTCTTAGAGGAGATTTCCCTTAGTATATTGCCTATCTCACATGTCTATTATTTTATGAATAAATCCATGTTTGAAATGTTTTATGGGTCAGGACAGTCCGAGGGAGGGGTTGAGTCCTAACAAGTGTTGATTTTATAAGATGAGAAATCATGATAATGGCTTTAAAGTGCACTGATGCAGGATTATTTTCCATGCCTTATGAATTAAATATGCATGATGGTTTTCCATGCTCGAATTTGATTTGTGCACTAAATGAAATAGCATGATTTACTTTACATGACATTAACACAAGCATGAACTAATGCTTTTGAGATGTGAATGAGAATCTGTATGGTTTTGAGCATGGCATCCTGATCACATAGATAGTGCAGTATCTACCTATTCGCATGATTGCCTTACTGAGCGTGTTGTTTTCTCACCCCCTTATTTTCCCCTCTCTACAGAGCATTGAGTATAGGCTGAGGGCGACTGGAGGTTTCCCTTTGATATCCGCTGCATCCCATCATATAAGGTATACACACTGATGTAATTTTGTATCTAAACTTTCTGTAGCACACTAAAATTTTATATGTAACTATTGGGGATGTAAAGAAGTGTAAACACATGTAAACAACAACTTTGATTTATTTATACAAGTGTTTACTTCTAGATTAAAATGAAAATTAAATTTTTATGGTTGGATGAGGTAGACACTAACACAAAGCCCAACTGTTTGAAAGTGTAGCTGATCATGATCGAGGTAAGGTGTGAGACCTCGTATATGTATAATTGTAATATGTACATAGAAATATAAATGGAGTTATACTATGATTTCATAAGTGAAGTGTATGTAATGTAAGTCCATAAGTTTAAGGTACATACATGTAATAAGAGTTGTGATTGTACATACAAGTTACATTATGTATGAATGTGAAGAAATGGACTTAAACAAGTGGAGAATGTGAGTAGAATGGATTAATAGTAGTGTGGTAAAATGGAAGGAGAATTGCATAAGTTGTGCACTTCCAATTGGTTTATATTAAGTACCTTTGGATATACAAGATTTCACACAAGTTTTAATAGGTATAAAGAATGAATTGATGCCATTTGCATGTCTCAAAGATGATTGGATAAGAAAATGACCATGGCAACAAAATGTATGAAGTTTGGTATGTGTTACTGCAGAAAATCTGGAAATATGGAGACCAGATCGATCTCACAGGATGAGAGATCGATCTGGAAGAGCCAAAATGCTCATATTTTGGGTTATGGAACAGGATAGATCGATCTCCAAGGGAGCCAGATCAATCTCCTAGCTTATTCTGTAAAATGCAAATCGATCCTTAATGGAACAGATCGATCTCCTTAGCTCTCGGGTTGGAAGTAGATCAATCTCCCCTATAACCAGATCGATCTCCTTAACCGTCTGTTTGAAGCAGATCGATCTTTCCTACTCGACAGATCGATCTCCTACCTCAAATTGTTGTGAGAAAAAAGGGATTTTAAGAGGAACAGATCGATCTCTACCCAATGCAGATCGATCTCATCAAGTAAATTCTATAAATATGGAGCAGTTGGATCTGTAAATTTTGGGACAAAGCCATTTCCTTCCATCCCAAACCCAAAACCTAGCTTTTTCACTCCTAAATCCAATAATTTTCAAGAAGATTTGAGGGAGGGCTATCAGACATAAAGTTGTTTACATGGAAGAGAAGAACAACTTAGCTTGGAGGCATTTTCCCCATTTGTGGGATTGAAGGAACAAGGGGCATTTCTATTTGGAACAAAGAGAAAATTCAAAGAGGTGAGTTTCTAAAAGCACCAACTTAAGTACATTGTTAAGCTATTGATGCTTGGGGTTGATTGGGGTGCCTAGTACTGGTAGAAAGCATCTAAAATGCATTGGAATGACTATGACTTAGAAATGGTCTAGTGTGAGAAAGTGGAATGTATTGAGGTTAATGAGGAATGGGATATCTTGAGGTGATAATGGTGTCATAAGTTTGATTTAAGATATTATTAGTGAATAAATGGTGAGATTTACCAAAAGGGGTAAAATGTAGATTAAGGCATTGGTAAATGCATAGATGAATTATATTGACTAGTGAAGTCAAAATGCGAGTTAAGAGCGTGAACTCAAGTGTTTGATGAATGAATTGCAGTTTTTGAGGATACATCGGAGCAAGGCGAGCCAAAAGCGAAAGAAACTAAGAGGAAGAGAGTCTCACTCAAGTAAATCAAGGTAAGGGAATTGTGTGGACTCTTAGAGATATCTGTGTGCAATTTGGGCGCTTAAATATTTTGCTAGAATGCATGAGATGTTAGGAAATGATATTGGATGATGGAAGAGCAAAAGTTGGGTGTTTGAGAAATGTGAATGAAAAAAAAGTATGATGCTTTGAAAATCATGTTTTATTGCTTTTAGCAAGTGATTAGTAAGTTGGCTGACATTTGAAATGATTTGCAAAAGAAATGAGTTGTTTTAGTTTGTTAACCATGCTTTGCAAAGATTTGAGCCACCTACATGGTTTTCGTGAGAATGAAAGCGTGTTAGAGTATGACTCGCACGAGATTTGACGTGTTTTATACACATGAGTGCTGGAGCTTAGCTCGCACTAGTTTTTACATGGATTTTTATACTGGTTTTGGCATGGTGCTGGAGTATAGCTCGCATTAGATGCCCACCTTACTTGTTACCTTGCTGGGAGCTTCGGGTAGACTGGGTGTCACACCAATTAAATAGGCTTGCATGTGCATCGTTTTGACATAATTGAAATAGCCGTGTTAGGAGCTTCGGGTAGACAAGAGGTCGTACCGATTAAATAGGCTCACACGTGTGTTTTTGAGATGTGGCGTGAGATGATGTGTTGATGTGGGTCCACGAAGTACGCTGTACCCTGCAGGTAGCATGGAGTACATTGTACCGTATTGAGATGTGATATGCCATCTTCGAACGAGATCTGCTATGGACCAATGGGCAGTATTTGACCCACCTCTCGTGTGGAAGTAGATCGTAGTGATATCCTGCACACCTGATCCGTGTAGTCGGTATCACAGGTTATGGCCATAGACCTAGAGGTTATTTCCCTTATTGAATTGCCTATCTCACATGTCTATTGCTTTGAAAATAAATCCATGTTTGAAATATTTTGTGGGTCATGATAGTCCGAGGGAGGGACCAAATCCTGACTAGAGTTGAAGTGTTTTGAGATGAAAGTATGTTAATGGTTTTTAAAGTGCACTGATGTGTGATGTTTAATGCCATGCTTTACTTGTGAAATATTCATGATGATTAATGCCATGCCTTACTTATGAAATATGCATGATGGTTAATGCCATGCTTTGAATGGGATTTCGTGCACTAAATTTTTAATAGCATGAATGCTTTACATACCATTAACACAATCATACACTCATGTTTTGAGATAAAATAATAAACTAAATGCTTTTGAGCATAGCATTACGATCACGTAGATAGTGCAGTATCTACCTGTTCTCATGATTACCTTACTGAGCGTGTGGTTTGCTCACCCCCTTTATTTTCCCCTCTCTATAGAGTTTTGAGTATAGATTGTGAGCGACTGGAGGCTATCCCTTTTGGTATCCGCTGCATCCCATCGCTTAAGATATACACACTTGAATTATTTTGTATCTAAACTAGACATAGCACAGTAGCATTTTGTATGTAAACATTGGGGATGTAAAGCAATGTAAACACTTGTAAACAGTAACTCTGATGTATTTATAAAAGTGTTTACTTTTGAAATTAAATTGTTATGGATATATGAGGTAGACATCGACACACAGCCTAACTGTTGAGTGTGTAGTTGATCACGATCGAGGTAAGGATGATAAATAAACAATCCATGAAAATGCAAAAAATTTGTACGTATTTTGGTAAGTTGAGGGTCGTGACATAAGTTGGTATTGGAGCTGAGTTGGTCTGACGTGTGTCGTGTCTAAAATTTTTAATACGTTGGAAAAATTACATCCCCATGTTACTGTGATTGTTTAGATAAAAATTGTGTGTGTGTCGATGGGTTGACTAATTAATTGATGTGTATGTAGGGAAGTGAAACATTATGCCTAATACCAGTCGGGGTAAAGGGATTAGAGCGCAGGCTCGAGGCCGTAAAGGTAGGCCTGGGGGTAATGTGGAGCCGGAAACACACGAAGCTCAGGAAGAGGTTGAGGTGGAGACTGATGTTGAGCATGCTCCATAGGGTCCAGAGGAGAGACCCAAAAGTACTGAGGCTCGCTTCACGAGGATTGAGTGAAGCATGGAGATGATCTTGGAGTTAGTCACCCAATCTTTACCTGGAGTTGGCGGTAGACAGAGTCTCACTACACAGGGTGATGCCGAGCAGGCGACAGCTCTAGAGGTACGGGCACGACCAGCCCAGAGACCTCAGACGACAGATACCCCACCCACACAAGATATGCCTACGCTGGTTGCTACACCGGCAGTAGAGGTTGGGGATATGGATGTGATTTGGATAGATTACGGTAGTTTCAGAAGTTTGGACCATCGTCTTTTAGTGGAGTTAAGGACCCAGTAGCGGCAGGGGATTGGATCAATGAGATCGAGAAGTTGTATGGGTTCTTTGAGTGCACTACTACCGAGATGGTAGCATTTATCATTTTTATGTTGAAGGGATCAGCAGAACATTGGTAGAAGTCCACCAGGCCTATTTTGAGAGCCCGACATACTGAGATCGACTGGTTTTTGGAGGCATTCCGGAGACAGTATGTACCGGATACCGCTCAGCGAAAGATGAAAATGGCATTTTTTGGACTGACCCAAAGGAGTAGGACTGTGGATGAGTATGAGACGACTTTTATCTCCCTGGGTAAATATGATCCCAACATAATAAGTAATGAGGTTGAGAAAATCTAGAAGTTTGTGGATGGATTGAGACCGACCATCAGGTCTAGATTGGTTCCACTGGACATATCGACTTATGAGGAGGTAGTGCGTAGGGCACAATTGTGTGAGCAAGATGTTGATAGAATTGCCTCAGAATTTGGAAAGGTTGGTAAAGTGAGGGATAAAGATAAAAAGAGATCAGTGATGGATAGAGGCTTCAGCTATAAGGGAAGCAAGAGATTTTCTGGAAAGAGGTCAAGGATCGAGGAGATTCGGGAGAGGATAGTTAATCCTCCCATGTATCTGGCTCTAGGTCCAGCAAAAGGAATCATGATTGGAGGACCACGACCTACTACTGAACAGTGTGGCAAGTGTGGTAGGTACCATAGTACTTGACCATGCTATGGACCTCAAGTAGTATGCTTCAGATGTGGGAAACTAGGACACATGATCAGAGATTGCCCAGAGATGACAGAGAGAGTCCCACAGAAGGGCAATGAGCCAGAGAGAGCTCCAGTGGGGACAGCTGCTCCGAGAAGGAGGGCTACAGTTAAGGAAAAGGGGAAGCAGGAAGTGTGTGTGAGCAGAGCACGAGTGCACACGTTGGACCAAGACACTGCGGATCAATCTTCGGATGTGGTTAAAGGTATCATCGAAATCTTTGATTTAGAAGCATTTGTATTGTTTGATCCTGGTGCCACACATTCTTTTGTATCGCTATCCTTTGCATGCAAATTGTTGAAGCATGTAAAACCCACACTGCTAGATAAAATGTTGATGATATCTACCCCTATGAATGATAGTTAGTTGACTGAGCATGTATATAGAGATTGTAAGATAAGGATAGGAAGTAAAGAGATGACAGCCGATTTAATTTTATTAAATATGAGTGATTTTGATGTGATCCTAGGAATGGATTGGTTGGCTGCCAATCATGTTGTGATGGATTATCATGCAAAAACTTTGATGTTTCTAAAGATAAACAACCTTATTGTAAATTTGGTGAAATGAAATGAAAGAATATGTTATTGCAACTGAGAAGAGTATAATCTAGTTACATGGTAATTTAGAGATGAATCTAATTTACAAATTATATATGTTGATGTGATGAATTATGATTTCTAATGGTGGAAAGAATAATGTGAAGGGTTCATCGCTTATGTGATTGAGACAGATAAGGCACGTTCGAAATTGGGAGACATACCAGTGGTTAGGGAATTTCCTGATGTCTTTCTGGATGAATTACCAGGGTTACCTCTAGATAGGGAGATGGAGTTTGGTATAGATTTGGCACCTGGTACAGAGCTGATATCCAAGCCATCGTACAGAATGGCTCAAGTGGAGTTAGAGGAACTAAGGAAACAGCTACAAGAGTTGCTGGAGAAGGGGTTCATCAAGCTGAGCGTCTCACCTTGGGGAGCACTGGTTCTGTTTGTAAGGAAGAAGGATGGAAGCCTCCGACTGTGTGTAGATTATTGGTTGTTGAATAAGGCCACCATCAAGAATAAGTATCCCCTTCCATGCATCGATGACTTGTTGGATCAGCTTAAGGGAGCGTAGGTCTTTTCCAAGATAGATATGAGATCCGGGTACCATCAGTTAAAGATACAGAGTGGAGATGTACCCAAGATAGCTTTTTGCACCTGGTATGGACATTATGAGTTTATGGTTATGCCATTCGGGTTGACGAATGCTCCCGTAACTTTTATGTCGTTAATGAATGAGGTATTTCACTAGTATTTGGCTCGATTTGTTATTGTGTTTATTGATGATATACTGGTGTACTCAAGATCTAGAGAGGAGCATGAACGAGACCTAAAGATAGTGCTACAAACCCTCAGAGAGAAGAAGTTGTATGCTAAACTCAGTAAGTGCGACTTTTGGTTAGAACAGATCTCTTTTCTAGGTCACATAGTATCGAAGGATGGAGTGTCAGTGGATCCATCAAGGATTGAGGCAGTAATATAGTGGCAGAGACCCCAGACAGTAACAGAGATCAGAAGCTTGCTGGATTTAGCTGAATATTACCGAAGGTTTGTGGAGGGATTCTCGAGATTAACTGCTCTTTTGACACGTCTCACGAGAAAGAATGTTATATTTATGTGGGACAATAAGTGTGAGGAAAGCTTTGAGGAGTTGAAAAGGAGATTAACCACAGCTCCGATCCTCACCATTCCTACCAGCTCTGGAGGTTTCTTAGTGTATACAGATGCTTCAAACTTAGGACTGGGCTACGTATTGATGTAGGATGAGAAGCTAGTAGCCTATGGATAAAGACAACTGAAGGATCATGAGAGGAACTACCCGACCCATGATTTGGAGTTGACAGCAGTGGTGTTTGCCCTGAAGATATGGTGCCACTAACTTTATGGATAGAAATTTCAAGTGTTTACGGACCATAAGAGCCTTAAATACCTGTTTTCGCAGAAAAAGTTAAACATGAGACAGACGAGATGGCTTGAGCTCTTAAAGGATTATGATTGTGAGATCTTGTACCACCAGGGTAAAGCAAATGTAGTTGCTGATGCATTGAGTAGGAAGCATCTTGGGATGGTATCATTTATGATGATCAGGGAACACGAGCTATTGGAACAGTTCACGAACCTCAGTTTGGATGTGGCCCCGCCCAGTACTGATGGTGGTGTTATGGTAGCTAGCCTGCAGTTGGAACCGGATTTGGTAGATCGAATCCGACAGGCTCAGCGGATTGATCAACAGTGCAGTGATATTATTGGGCAGATACAGAGGGGCACAAAGACTAATTTTGAGTTGAGTTTAGATGGATTGTTGAGGTTCAGAGGTAGGATATGTGTTCCTGATGATGCAGAGATCAGAAGGTTGATCTTGACAGAGGCTCACTCATCGAAGTATACGATACATCCAGGGAATACTAAGATGTATCAAAACATTCGAAAGGTTTATTGGTGGTCTGGGATGAAAAAGCACATTGCTAAATATGTTCCTAAGTTCTCGTTTGTCAGCAGGTGAAGGTAGAGCATCAGAAGCCTGCAGGTTTATTGCAGCCTTTACCGATACCGGCATGGAAGTGGGAGCACATCACCATGGATTTTGTGATGGAATTACCGAGGACCTGAAGAGGTCATGATGCCATATGGGTGATTGTGGATTGATTGACGAAATCAGCCCATTTTCTAGCTATGAGAGCTACCGATACTCTGAGCTAGTTAGCAAACTTGTATGTGCGCGAGATAGTGAGGCTACATGAAATTCTAGTGAGCATTGTTTCTAATAGGGATGCTCGCTTCACTTCCCACTTCTGGGAATGTTTTCAGGAAGCGATGGGGACCCAGTTGAGTTTTAGTACCGCGTTTTATCCTTAGACAGTTAGTCAGTCAGAGAGGACTATACAGACCCTGGAGGATATGTTGAGAGCGTGTACATTGGATTTTGGAGGCTCTTGGGATGACCACTTACCACTCGCAGAGTTCACCTATAATAACAGTTTTCATACGAGTATCGGAATGACACCATATGAGGCATTGTATGGGCGTAGATGCCGTTCCCTTATTGGATGGGAAGAGGTTAGTGACAGATAATTTTTTGCTCCAGACTTAGTGCGGCAGGCATTTGAGGACGTCTAATTGATATGTGAGAGATTACGGATAGCTCAGAGCTAGCAAAAGAGTTATGTTGACAAGAGACGGAGACCACTAGAGTTTGATGTGGGTGAGTTGGTGTTCTTGAAAGTATCTCCTTCGAAGGGAATTATGAGATTTAGTAAGAAGGGCAAGCTGAGCCCTAGATACATCGGACCCTTCGAGATTTTAGAGAGAGTGAGAGATAAGGCTTGTAGGTTGGCATTGCCACCGAAATTGGCAAGTGTTCACAACGTTTTCAACGTATCCATGTTGCGAAAGTATCACCCGAACTCGACACATGTGATAAGGTATGAGCCTTTAGAGCTCAATGAAGATGTGACATACATTGAGAGGCTAGTTCGGATACTGGATAGAAAAGATAAAGTGTTGAGGACAAAGATAATTTCCTTGGTGAAAGTCCTTTGGCAACATCACACTGTGGAAGAAGCCACATGGGAATTGGAAAGTTTGATGCGAGAGAAGTATCCCGAGTTATTCACGGATTGAATTGGTTCTAATTTGGAGGACTAAATTTTCTAAGTGGGGGAGAATGTGAGACCCCATATATTTATAATTGTAATATGTACATAGAAATATAAATGGAGTTATACTATGATTTAATAAGTGAAGTGTATGTAATGTAAGTCCATAAGTTTAAGGTACACACATGTAATAAGAGTTGTGATTGTACATACAAGTTACATTATGTATGAATGTGAAGAAATGGACTTAAACATGTGGGGAATGTAAGTAGAATGGATTAATAGTAGTGTGGTAAAATGGAAGGAGAATTGCATAAGTTGTGCACTTTCATTTGATTTATATTAAGTACATTTGGATATACAAGATTTCATACAAGTTTTAATAGGTATAAAGACTGAATTGATGCCATTTTCAAGTCTCAAAGATAATTGGATGAGAAAATGACCATGGCAACAAAATGTATGAAGATTGGTATGTGTTACTGCAAAAAAACTACAGAAAATCTAGAAATATGGAGACCAGATTGATCTCATAAGATGAGAGATCGATCTGGAAGAGCTAAAATGCGCTTATTTTGGGCTATGAAATAGGACAGATCGATCTCCAAGGGAGCCAGATCGATCTCCTAGCTCATTCTGTAAAATGTAGATTGATCATTAATGGAATAGATCGATCTCCTTAGCTCTCGGGTTGGAAGCAGATCGATCTCCCCTAAGACCAGGTCGATCTCCTTAACCTTCTGTTTGAACCAGATCGATCTTCCCTACTCGACAGATCGATCTCCTACCTCAAATTACCGTGAGAAAAGAGGGATTTTAAGAGGACTAGATCAATCTCTACCCAATGCAGATCGATCTCATCAAGCAAATTCTATAAATATGGAGTAGTTGGATCTGTGCAGATTTTAGGACAAAGCCATTTCCTTCCATCCCAAACCCAAAACCTAACTTTTTCACTCCTAAATCCAGCCATTTTCAAGAAGATTTGAGGGAAGGCTATCAGACATAAAGTTGTTCACATGGAAGAGAAGAACAACTTAGCTTAGAGGCATTTTTCCCATTTGTGGGATTGAAGGAACAAGGGGCATTTCTATATGGAACAAAGAGGAAATTCAAAGAGGTGAGTTTCTAAAAGCACCAACTTAAGTACATTGTTAAGCTATTGATGCTTGGGGTTGATTGGGGTGCTTAGTATTGGTAGAAACTATCTAAAATGGATTGGAATGACTATGACCGAGAAATGGTCTAGTGTGAGAAAGTGGAATGTATTGAGGTTAATGAGGAATGGGATATCTTGAGGTGATAATGGTGTCATAAGTATGATTTAAGTTATTGTTAGTGAATAAATGGTGAGATTTACCAAATGGGGTAAAATATAAATTAAGGCATTGGTAAATGTATAGATGAATTATATTGACTAGTGAAGTCAAAATGCGAGTTAAGAGCGTTAACTCAAGTGTCTAATGAATGAATCGCAGCTCTCGAGGATATACTAGAGCAAGGCGAGCCAAAAGCGTAAGAAACTAAGAGGAAGAGAGTCTCACTTAAGTAAATCGAGGTAAGGGAATTGTGTGGACTCTTAGAGATATCTGTGTGCAATTTGGGCGCTTAAATGTTTTGCTAGAATGCATGAGATGTTAGGAAATAAAATTGGATGATGGAAGGGCAAAAGTTGAGTGTTTGAGAAATGTGCATGAAAACAAAAGCATAATGCTTTGAGAATCATGTTTTATTGCTTTTTAGCAAATGATTGGTAGGTTGGCTGACATTTGAAATGATTTACAAAAGAAATGAGTTGTTTTGGTTTGTTAACCATGCTTTGAAAAATTTGAGCCACCTACATGGTTTTCGTGAGAATGAAAGCGTGCTAGAGTATGACTCACACGAGATTTGACGTGTTTTATACACATGAGTGCTGGATCTTAGCTCGCAATAGTTTTCACATGGATTTTATACTAGTTTTAGTTGCCCATCTTACTTGTTTTCGTGCTGGGAGCTTCTGGTAGACTGGGTGTCACATCGATTAAATAGGCTCGTACGTGCATTATTTTGACATGTTTGATTAGCTGTGTTAGGAGCTTCGGGTAGACAAGAGGTCGTACCGATTAAATTGGCTCACACGTGCATTTTTGAGATGTAGCGTGATATGATGTGTTGATGTGGATCCACGGAGTACGCTGTACCGTGCTGGTAGCATGGAGTACGTTGTATCGTGTTGAGATGTGATATACCGTCTTCGGACGAGATCTGTTATGGATCGGCGGGTAGGATTTGACCCACCTCCCGTGTGGAAGCAGATGGTGGTGATATCCCGCACACCTGATCCGTGTAGTCGGTATCACAGGTTATGACCATAGACCTATAGGTTATTTCCCTTATTGAATTTCCTATCTCACATGTCTATTGCTTTGAGAATAAATCCATGTTTGAAATGTTTTGTGGGTCAGGATAGTCCGAGGGAGAGACCGAATCCTACTTAGAGTTGAAGTGTTTTGAGATGAAAGTATGTTAATAGTTTTAAAGTGCACTGATGCATGATGTTTAATGCCATGCTTTACTTGTGAAATATGCATGATGATTAATGTCATGCCTTACTTATGAAATATGCATGATGGTTGATGCAATGCTTTGAATGAGATTTCGTGCACTAAATTTTTAATAGCATGAATGCTTTACATACCATTAACACAATCATACACTCATGTTTTGAGATAAAATGATGAACTAAATGCTTTTGAGCATGGCATCACGATCACGTAGATAGTGCAGTATCTACCTGTTCACATGATTGCCTTACTGAGTGTGTGGTTTGCTCACCCCCTTATTTTCCCCTCTCTACAGAGTTTTGAGTATAGATTGTGGACGACTGGAGGCTATCACTTTTGGTATCCGCTGCATCCCATCACTTAAGGTATACACACTTGAATTATTTTGTATCTAAACTAGGCATAACACAATAGCATTTTATATGTAAACATTGGGGATGTAAAGCAATGTAAATACTTGTAAACAGTAACTTTGATGTATTTATAAAAATGTTTACTTTTGAAATTAAATTGTTATGGATGGATGAGGTAGACATTGACACACAGCCCAACTGTTGAGTGTGTAGCTGATCACGATCGAGGTAAGGATGATTAATAAACAACGCATGAAAATGTGAAAAATTGTACGTATTTTGGTAAGTTGAGGGTCGTGACATAAGGTAAGGACGAAATATTTGTGACGATTTTTGGTAAGTTGAGGGTCGTGACATACATCGTTTGATTTTAGGATGATTTAGTACTTAGCATGTAGTTTTTCCCATATTTCGATGATATAACCCTATGATTTAGTCTGACTTTGATTGAATAAGAAGCATGATTGCATGATTGCATGAATAGCATGAAGTTGAATTCTTGAATTTGTTTTGATTCTAATTGTGATTTTCTCATTTTATGCACATGTCATGTCATAAATCTGTATAATTATTTAGAGAAAGCTTATGTGGACATAGGATTGCATTTGTTCAGTTGATTTTTTGCATCATATTCTAGAATTTGTTTGATCTTATCTCGAGGTGAAATATTAGATCGCACTTAATTAGGGAAATGATTTAGGCCATCTTTGGATCGTTTGAGCCTTTCCAGCCGTCCTTGTACATATTTTACCCTTTGTCACCTATCTGGGCCAAATAAGCTTTTCTCTGTAAATACACCTGCACATTCTTCCTTAGCTTAAACATTCTATTCCTATCCCTTTCCCTGAAAGCATGTAAATTCACTAGAATATATTTTTGAGTTATGTACACATGGGTTATTGGTGATAGTGAAATCTTGAAAAAAAGAAGAAGAAGAAGAAGAAAAACACAATAATAGAATAAGCAAAATAAATAAGTTCGGGGGAATAGATATGAGCTCTGACATCAAAGATCCTAGAAGTAATGCAAGTTGAGGGGTAATTAAACTTAAATTGACTTTATCATACCTTAGCCTTGGCTTTACATTACAAGTTGAATGAAGTCCTATTGATCTTTAGTTAAGTGTGACTATATTAGTGAAGAGAGAAGTGAAAAACAAACTTATGGGAATGATCACTTGTCATTGACTTTACATTTATTGTGTTTGTATAATCTGATCTGGGTAATGTACTGTGAAGTGGCTTTGACAATTTCACACACACACGAGGAGTCCAATTTGGGTTAAGACTTATGATTGAATGATTCTGTGCGTTGGACTTATAATTGTGAATCTTTGATATTAGAGTTTGTACTTTTTCTTTGAGGATAATATTTGGGAAATCAATATATTTAGTGCTTGTCAATTCCCACATATGTTTTGTTTTGCTTGAGGACAAGCAAAAGCTAAAGTTTGGGGGTGTGATAATTCTATTAAAATAGAATTATTTATACTTAATTTCTGAATTAATTATTTTAATCCCCATATTATTTTATTAATTATCCTCTCATTTTAATTAAAATTCTCATGTTTGCAGATAAATTAAATCCGAATGAACTTCAGTCATTTCGGTAGAAAATGTACTGAAAATGGGTTTAAAAGGACACATTGGCCACCACATGCCACATCACACATTGAAGTGGATAAGAAGACAAATGATATAGAAATATCTTCTCTAAAGTGAATAGAGTGAAGACAAGTGGCTAAACAATGCCAACTCATCTAGGATTGGAAATTACCTTTGTACCCTCAATTTGTGTATAAATAGAACATGATGAGACAGTTGGAAACCAAGTAGTTTTAAAGTAGTTTTAGAAGTAGATTTTAAATAGTTTTTAGAAGTAGTTTTAGAAGTAGTTAAAGTAGTTTTTAGAAGTAGTTTTAGTCTTTTTTTAGGTTAAAGTTTTTATTGCTAGGTTTATTTTCTTTCCCTAGTTTTCTTTTAAGTTATTTCACATTGGCAGCCACCATTAATATGGGTTTTGCAAGTTTCTCTTTTACTGTTTTTATTTTTCGGCACAGTTAAACCTCTTCAATGAAAAGCTTTGGTTTCTTTTTCTTTTCCTAGTCATTTTCACTGTTTGTTTTCCATGGCTTTTAGTGTTCATTCGGGTAGATTCGGGGGAGCTTGAGTTGGTGAACCATAGCCATATTGCTCAACCCGATTACCACAGTTTCATTTTCATTTTCTTGCATATTTATTACATTTCGTTTATCTTACAATTTTCCAGTTTATGCGTTTCATTATTCTCCATTTTACAGTTCGGTTGTGTTTCACTTGTGTACTGTTTGATCATCTTTCTACTATTTTCTACTTTAATTTCTTAAAGTTTAAAATGAAAAATTTACTGTTCTGAGTGGAGGCACTCCTAGTTTGTGGTGCAGGTCTGTTGCTGGACATTGCTCCTGCGTCGCTGGCACAGTGAAGCCATATTGGCTGAGCCGAGGAGGCTGCATGACACAGCCAAGCATCATCACACCGCTTACTACATAATACTTTTACTGGTTTTCAGAGTTGAGGGAATGATGGATAACACCCAAGCTTTGTTTTGCTACTGCATTCTTCAAGTTCTTTTTCCTTAGTTGCTGTGGTTTCTTAAATTTTGTTTTAACTGTCATTCTCTAGTTTGAAGATTATGCACTGCATTAATTTTTCTTTCTTCGACATTTAGAGTTTCACCGTTCTGCACTTAAAGTTCAACTTGTATTCTGTGTTTCATCTTGTTCTGCATGTTGTTCTTCTTGGCACTTTCTACTTTGCTTGCTTGCGTAGCTGTGTGGTGCACTGCAGGAAGATTGGGAATGAAGCAAAAGGGCATAGCAGCAGAACTGAAGCTGTTGGTGTGACTAGCTGAACCAGAGAGAATGTAGCTGGCTGGTTTGAGAGCTTGGCTGTGACAATGGCAGACAAAAACCATGCTCAATTCTGCTCTGTTTTAATTCATTTGTATTGTTCATATGTTGTTTATTATTCCAGTTCCTTGTTAATGGCTTAAGTTGCTTCGTTGTCTCCATTCACTGTTGTCGCTTTGTTACTGAAGGCTGGATTGGTTGAATGCCGGACGGGCTGTGACTGTTGCTAGATATGAGTACGTGCCTGGAGCAGGATGCCATTTCTGCTGTGTTGGCCTACCTGGAGTGTGTGTTGCTGTGTTGCTAGGATGTGTGTAGCAGAGCAGCAGGACGTGGCACCTGTGCAGGTGGTACAATGCAAGGACGTGGGTGGCAGATGATGTATATGAATGGTTTGCTGCTGGAATGAAGCTGGTGAAAGGTCTGGGCAGTGAAGAGTTGTGTGCTGGCAAGAGCATACTCGTAGCAGACACTAGACATTTGTGACAGGATTGTGGTGCTATTGTACTGTGGTAACACAGCAGCAATCGCTGGACAACACCTGGTGCATGAAGGAGCATGGGTGCAGTGCAGATTGTTGTGCACGATAGATCAAAATGTTGCCGCCTGCTGCAGAGTACAGTATGGCAGAAAGAAATGTTCAGTCGAGAGCATGTTTAGCTAATGCTTTAATGTTTGTAGTTATTTTGTAGTTTAGTTTGCAATATTTCAAGAAGTTTATTTTTAATAGTTTAGTGTATTTTAATCTATTGCACTTTTTAATGAGTTAGGTAGTATTTCATTAGTTTAATTACATTGCATAGGTTTAGGATTGATAGATTTAATAGCTTTAGATTTTAGTATAGATTAAATC
Source organism: Firmiana major (assembly GCA_033439115.1). Classification (NCBI taxonomy): domain Eukaryota; kingdom Viridiplantae; phylum Streptophyta; class Magnoliopsida; order Malvales; family Malvaceae; genus Firmiana; species Firmiana major. Next base: position 10,743,973 of record CM065912.1, read on the forward strand.
TTAATTTCTTTCCCTTTTTTTTTGCAATTAAAATTTTAATTTAATTATTTTCATGCATATATTTAGGGGTTAATTATTTCTCATGCATCATTTAGGGTAGATTTTATTTTTAATTTGGGCATTTTAGTAAGTTAGTAATTATTTATTTCTTTTTATATTTAAATTTTATTTCATTAGATTTTAGGTTAGATTAATTTGCATTTTTATTTTTGTTAAATTAATTAGATTAAATACATGCAAATTTTATTTTTATATTAGGATTGTCTAGTTTTATTCTATTTAGTTTCATTTCCTTATTTTCTTATTTGCATCTTTATACTATTTGCACTAATTAATTTTAATTTCAGTATTCTTCTATTGCAGGTTATCGCTTTTATTTGCTAGGAGTTTTTAAAGTAAGTTTCGCTCTATTTTATTTATTTTATAATTTTCATTATTTTTATTATTTTCCAGTATTTTCAATTTAAACATTGTAGATCACCCTCTTAATTTTCATAATTTGCTAGGATATACTTAGGGTAAAATTAACTGCTACTTAGTTAGGCTAATTGTATTCTCTGTGGGACAATAATCTGGGACTCAATTCCCGTTATTACTTGCACGACCTGTACACTTGCGGTTTACATCTCTAAGGCACTTAGGACATCGCGTGTCAAAGGACCAAGAGAGGAACTATCCGACCCATGATTTAGTGTTGGCAGCTGTAGTGGTTGCACTGAAGATATGACGCCACTACTTATATGGTGAGAAATTTCAGGTATGCACTAATCATAAAAGCCCTAGTATTTGTTTTCACAGAAAAAAGTTGAATGTAAGATAACAAAGAGGGTTAGAGCTTCTAAAGGACTATGATTGTGAGATCTTGTACCACCCAGGTAAGGCTAATGTAATAGCTGATACCTTTAGCAGAAAAAGCTTCGGGATGGTATCACATATGATGGTCAGGGAGTGTGAGCTGTTAGAGTAGTTGTGAGCCACAGTTGTCACGACCTTTTTATCCATTTCATCTAAAAATCATTATAAATTTTTCGCTTTATTCGTTAACTTACCCAGTCCTGAACAACCCTCACAAATACAGTTGGGCTGTGAGCCAATAGTAATCATCATTTTCCATCCACTTTCTAATTAACCAAAAGTTATTTCATACATTTGTAGGTTAAGTCATATACTTATACATGACATGTTTGCTAACATATACATCCCCCATATTACAATTCAGAATGATTACTATGCTATTGCATGTTTAGATACAAAAAGAATTCTTGTGTGTATACCTCTAGGCGATGGAGAGCATTGGATAACCAAAATATAATGCCTCAGTCCTTCACTAGGCTACTGTGCGTGCTGTGTAGAGGGGGAAAATGAAAGGATGAGCAACCACACGCTCAGTAAGGCAATAATGCAAGCATGGTAGATAACTACACTATTTACATGTTGATAATGTCATGGCATAAATCATTTATATTCAGAGCATGAGGAAATAATAAAACTATGCCACATATATATACATATATCATGTATGAAAAACATGGAAAATCATTACGTAAAACTTCTCATGCTCATCATCATTAAATCTCATCATAAAATGAAAATTCATCACAAAACATCCTTTAGGATTTATCACTTTCTCAAAACATGTCAAAATTCATCACAAATAGTAGAACCATCTCTTTAAACACAATCCAGCAAGGCCCGACCCCTCCTTCGGGTCTACCTTGGACAACACAAATCATACTCAGTATACAAAACCATGTGATATCATGTGAGACAGGTTGTCACTATATATATATATATATATATCAAGGACTATGTTAGCCAACTATGTCATAATCATCCCATACCACGTAGATCCCGGTGTGCGGGGCATCATGTGACGATCCCTAAGGGTAATCTTATCTGCAAGTGCACAGGTCGCCCAAGTAATAATGGGATTTGAGTCCCGAGTTATCGTCCCACAGAGAAGTTGTTAGCCTAATTAACTACCGGTTACTTTTACCATAAGTATATCCTAGCAAATTATGAATTCAAGAGTGTGATCTACTAAGGCTAATTAAAAGCAATGAAATAATAACTAAAGGAAATAAAACAAACAAAATTTACTTACAGTAATCCGATCAATGAAAAGCAAATAACCTACAAAATAAAATTAAACAGTTAAAACGAATTAAAGCAATTAAAATAAAATGCAAGTATAAACATAAAACAATAAAACTAATTAAACTAACATTAACCAAACTTAAGATGAAATATGAATACCAATTAATCTAATTGCAATTTAAACTAACCTAAGACCTAATAAAATAAAATCCTAGAAAATTAATCATGAATTTAAATGTCTAAACTAATGGATTAACATTTACTCCTAGATATATCTAAATGCTAAATTACAACTAACTAATGCATGAACATATTTTTGGAATTTTTATCTAAGACTACAAATGCATAAAATGAATTATCTAAATTAATATTAAGTAAATCCTAATGCTAGATTAGAAATTAACTACTAACCTAATTAAAAACATTAACTAATTAAACAAAGTAAATAAATGCAATTGAAAGATTAACTAAACTAACTAATAGACTAACTAACTAAACATGCATGTAAAAATGAATTAACACTATGCAACGGTTAGCCAATCATGGCCTAAAGTTATTTAAACAGCAAGTGGTCCCGAAATATTTCCAAGTGTACTGTGCACTGTGCATTGTACACGTTTCTTCTCTACCGAGCCTCCCGCGTCCCCTGCTGTGGCTGTCTCCAGGTGCTGCGGACTGCCACTGCTGTACGATGCTCAAGGACGCTGCTGGTAATGTAAACTACTGCTGCTCAGGTGCTGCACCTGGCTCTCGTTCATGCTTCACGCTTGTCTTCTTGCAAGCTTTCCAGTCCAGATTGCAACTGCTGTACTAGGAGCAATTTCCTGGACATTCTCAGTCACCACGTCTTGTTTTTCTGCATTATGAATCACAGCTCTCAGCGTGCCTCATCCTCTTATGTGCAGTTTACAGCTCTCCATTTAGGCCAGGATAGGTAGCAACACTCAGCAGCACATGACCGACACTCTCGGCAACTGGAGATGAGCCAGGACACGATGACAGAGGATGAATCCTCTTGTAGCACCTGCTCTGCACCCTACACAAAACAATATCTCAACAAAAACTCATTAATAGTAATGGAAATCAGAGGTTAACAACTCGAGACTTAAGAACAAACATTGGATTAAAACAGCATATAGCAGAACATGAATCAGCATAATAAGATCAAAACAGAGTCAAACAGAGGATAAACATGAAGCCAGTGGTGGATTTTTGCTCCTCAGGTGAACCCATGCTACAATTACTTCCATTCAATTTAAGTGCATTGAATCAATAGCAAAGAGGTTGCAAAACCAAGAAGAACATTAAAAACTAAGGAACCGATAACTTGGATTGAAAGTCTATTGAAAACAAACTGTAAACGTAACAATAAACCGAAGAGCTAATTACAATCTAAATAAAGCAGAAACTAAAAACAAAGAACAATGGAGAATAACGCATTAAGAACAACGGAGAAGCTTTGGCTGCTGTCACCAGCCGAAGACTTCAAAGAAAAAACCTCAGGAAAAAAATAATAAAACTTAACAATAGATATTTAACCTAAAAAAAACTAAAAACTAAAAAGCTACCCCTTTTCAATTGACATATTTTTTTTTATTTATACACACACTTATGGGTACAATTGTAATATTTCTATCCTAAATGAATTGGCATTGTTTGGCCACTTGTCTTCACACCATTGGCTCCTTGAAAAATAATATTTCCATGTCATTTGTCTTTTTGTCCAATTAAATGTGCTAGGCTCGTGTTGTCCACGTGGTCCAATCTCGATTTTAGCCCAATTTCGATCCATTTTCTACCGAAATATTCAAAATTCATCTGGATTTAATTTATCTGCAAACATGAGAATTTTAATTAAATAAAGGGGATAATTAACAAAATAAATTGGGGATTTAAATAATTAATTAAGAAATTAAGCATAAATAATTCTAAAAATATAGAATTATCACACCCCCAAACTTGAGCTTTTGCTTGTCTTCAAGCAAAACAAAATAATTGTAAGAATGACAAGTACTAAGCACAATAATTTTCCCAATATTATCCTCAAAGAAAAAGTACAGACTATGAAATCAAAGAGTCGCAATTATAAGTCCAACACTCAAAATCATTCAATCATAAGTCCTAACCCAAATTGGACTCCTCGTGAGTGTGTGAAAAATGTCAAAGTCACTTCACAGTACATTATCCGGATTAGATTATGCAAACATAGTGAATGCAAAGTCAATGACATGTGATCATTCTCATAAGTTTGCTTTTCACTTCTCTCTCCACTAATGTAGTCACACTTAACTAAAGATCAACAAGACTTTATTAAGCTTGTAATGTAAGGCTGGGGTTAAGATATGATAAAGTCGATTTAGGTTTAATTACCCCTTAACATGCATTACTTTCAGGATCTTAATGTAAAAGCTCAAATTTATTCCCCCAAACTTATTTATTTCACTAAACATTTTTTTCTTATTTTTTTATTTTTCTTCTTTCTTCTTTTTCTATTTCTTTTTTTTTTCATCATTTTTTCATTTTTTTGAACATTCACTATCACCAGATACCCATATGTATAAAGCTAAAAAATATATCCCAATGACTTTCATGCTTTCGGGGTAGGGGATAGGAACAAAATATTTAAGCTAAGGAAAATTAATAGCAGGTGTATTTACAGAGAAAGTCTTATTTGGCCCAGATGGGTGACTAGGGGTAAAATATGTACTGGGATGGCTCGAAAGGCTCAAACGATCCAAAGATGGCCTAAATCATCTCCCTAATTAAGTGTGATCTAATATTTCACCTCGAGATTAGATCAAACAAATTCTAGAATATAATACACAAAATTAACTAAACAAATGCAATCCTATGTCCATATAAGCTTTCTCTAAATAAATATACAGATTCATGACATGACATGTGCATAAAATGAGGAAATCATAATCAGAATCAAGACCCATTCAAGAACTCAACTTCATGCTTTTCCTATAATCATGCTTCTTAGTCAATCAAAATCATACTTAATCATGGGGTCATATCATCGGAATATGGGAAAACTACATGCTAAGTACTAAATCATCCTAAAATCAAACAGTTTAAGCTTAGATTTTAGTAAAAAATTTTGGAAAATTTTCAATTTTGCTCAAATTTTCGAAAAATGCTCAAGTAATATCCCCTCCCCCAAACTTAAAGTGCACAGTGTCCTCAGTGTGCAGATAATATAAACAATTAAGCTCAAAAGCAGAGTACTCCCCTATCTGATGTTGATGAACAACTGAAGCTTTTATTGAAAGCATAAAACTTTGAAAATAAACCTGCAAAATAAACAAAGAAAGAAACAACAGAAAAGAAAAAGAAAAAGAACTATATACAAAAAAGTGAAAAGGAAAACATAGCCACTTCAAATGCAGCTAAAGAACACAACACTCAGCAGCAGTGCGAAGAGTAGGAGGATTAGCCATAGTGGTGACCGAATGTCGATAATTAACTCCTCCTGAGTTCTAGCTACTTCTCTTCTTCTTTGAGAATTCTTGTGCTCAAGCCTTATATCCTCATTAATCTCTATCTTAAAACACTCTTGAGAGTCATCAAGGAGCTTCAACGGTTTGAAAACATTAAATGTCACCTCCTGATCTAAGACTCTCATGGTTAATTCCCCTTTTTGTATGTCAATTAATGTCCTACCAGTAGCTAGGAAAGGTCTGCCTAGAATAATGGGGACTTCCCTGTCTTCCTCCATATCTAACACAATAAAATCTGCAAGGAAAATAAACTTGTCCACCTTAACTAGCACGTCCTCAATGATCCCCTTCGGATATTTAATGGATCTATCAGCTAATTGAAGGGTCACTGTGGTGGGCTTTGCATCTCCTATTCCTAACTTTTGGTATATGGACCAAGGCATAAGGTTTATACTAGCTACTAGATCACAAAGAGCTCTACCAAATAACTGATCTCCTATGGTGCAAGGTATGGTAAAACTACCTGGATCTTTGAGCTTGGGGGGCAATTTCCTCTGAATAATGGCACTACACTCCTCAGTCAAGGCCACTGTCTCATAATCCTCTAATCATCTCTTCCTCAAGAGGATATCCTTCATAAACTTCACATAACTAGGCATTTGCTCTAAAGCATCCGCGAAAGGAATGTTAATGTGAAGCTTCTTAAAAACCTCAAGAAATTTAGCAAACTGCTGATCAAGCTTCTGATTTTTGAACCTCTGAGGAAATGGTAATGGAGGTCTAACTAGAGGAAGTGTAGTGGTAACGAGTGTAACATCAGATGAAGAGGAAGGTTGTGAAGAAGAAGGTAAAGATGAAGAAGTGCCTGACTTAGATTCCTTTGCAGCTTGATCCTGATGTTCCTGCTCTTTCTGAGCCGCTTCATTAGAACTTAAGGATTCTTCAACTATGTGGTGTTCAGGTTGGGACTTAACTTGTGGTTCGTCATCTAGCTCTCTATCGCTCCTAAGGGTGATGGATTTCACATGTTCTTTACCCTCCTTTTGCCTAACAGGATTAACTTCAGTATTATTGGGAAGGGTCCCTTGTGGACGCTGGTTAAGAGCATTAGCTATTTGTCCTACCTGAACCTCTAAGTTCTTAATTGAGGCAGCTTGACTTTGCAGGATAGTCGTGAACATTTCCTCAAGCGAGGGCTTCTTTTCAGCTGTTGGTGCGTGGTAAAGTTATGGTGGTGGTGGTGGGTGAGGTGGATGATGTTGAAATTGGGGTGGATGGGGATGATGAGATGGGTGGTATGGATATTGCGGCTGTGGTGGTACCTGAACCGGTGGAGTTTGAAAACCAGGGAGTCCTACAGGTCTAGAGCTAGAAGTTTGCCCTTGGTTTTGGCTCCAGGAGAAGTTAGGATGGTTCCTCCACCCTGGATTATAGGTGTTTGAAAAAGGGTTGTTCTGTTGCGTTTGAGAAGGGGCAACATACTGAACCGATTCTAAGTTGAGCGGACACCTATCTACAGAGTGGGTACCACTACACAACTCGCAAGAAAGAAAGGGACTTTGGACAGAATAAATCGGATTAAGACTGGTGGGAGTATTATGCTGGGTACTGAGTGACTCTACCTTCTTTGTAAGATTAGCTATTTGAGAAGTCAAGGTAGACAGTGTGTCTAACTCATATATACCCACAGCTTTCTTAGGCAACTGCCTCTCCGACGACCATAGATAATTGTTAGCTGCCATTTTATCTAACAGACCATAAGCTTCCTCCTCCGTCTTACACATTAAAGCTCCACCCACAGCAGCATCTACTATGGTCCTATTCTGGTTAGAGAGCCCGTTGTAGAAGGTTTGGACTTGAAGCCATAAGGGTAGGCCATGGTGGGGACACTTCCTAAGAAGGTCTTTGTATCGTTCCCATGCTTCATAAAGGGATTCAGAATCGAATTGAGCAGGAAGATATATCACTACGGAGTTTAGCCATTTTGGAGGGAGGAAAGAACTTAGCTAAAAATTGATGGGCTAACTCGTCCCAGGTGGAGATGGATCCCGGAGGTAAAGTGGTCAACCAGTGTCTTGCTCTATCCCTAAGAGAGAAGGGAAATAGTCTAAGCCTAAGTGCATCGTCCGAGAGTCCATTATGCTTGAAAGTATTGCACAGATCTAAAAATTGCCCTAAGTGAGCATGTGGGTCATCATGGGGGAGCCCACTGAACTGTAACAAACTTTGGATCATCTGGAGGATCGAAGGCTTAATTTCAAAATTATTTGCAGGGACTGCTGGTGGCCTAATGCCAGTATAATAACCTCCTATCGTCGGCACCGCATAATCTCCAACGGTCCTGATTTCCCTATTTTTTGCCATCGTGTGTTGCAGCGGAGCTATAAGTTTCCTAGAGTCCTTTTGAATTTTTCTAAGAGTACGTTCAATTTCAGGATCTAGAGGAAAGCAATCAAAACTCTTGGCTCTACGCATGCAAACATCAGAAAGTCCTTAATTTTTTTTAATTTTTTTCTTTTTTTTTGAATTTTTCAAATTTTTAAAATTTTTTTATTTAACTAATCTAGATTAAACTTCTAAATATTTACACCCTAATTATTTACAAGCTAGAATTATACCTAAGCATAATTTCACCGATATTAATTAACGATTAATTAAAACTTCCCCGGCAACGGCGCCAAAAACTTGACGATCCCTAAGGGTAATCTTATTTGCAAGTGCACAGGTCGCCCAAGTAATAATGAGATTTGAGTCCCGAGTTATCATCTCACAGAGAAGTTGTTAGCCTAATTAACTACCGGTTACTTTTACCCTAAGTATATCCTAGCAAATTAAGAATTCAAGAGTGTGATCTACTAAGGCTAATTAAAAGCAATGAAATAATAACTAAAGGAAATAAAACAAACAAAATTTACTTACAGTAATTCGATCAATGAAAAGCAAATAACCTACAAAATAAAATTAAACAGTTAAAACGAATTAAAGCAATTAAAATAAAATGCAAGTATAAACATAAAACAATAAAACTAATTAAACTAACATTAACCAAACTTAAGATGAAATATGAATACCAATTAATCTAATTGCAATTTAAACTAACCTAAGACCTAATAAAATAAAATCCTAGAAAATTAATCATGAATTTAAATGTCTAAACTAATGGATTAACATTTACTCCTAGATATATCTAAATGCTAAATTACCACTAACTAATGCATGAACATATTTTTGGAATTTTTATCTAAGACTAAAAATGCATAAAATGAATTATCTAAATTAATATAAAGTAAATCCTAATGCTAGATTAGAAATTAACTAGTAACCTAATTAAATCAACATTAACTAATTAAACAAAGTAAATAAATGCAATTGAAAGATTAACTAAACTAACTAATAGACTAACTAACTAAACATGCATGTAAAAATGAATTAATACTATGCAAGGGTTAGCCAAACATGGCCTAAAGTTATTTAAACAGCAAGTGGTCCCGAAATATTTCCAAGTATACTGTGCACTGTGCACTGTGCACGTTTCTTCTCTACCGAGCCTCCCGCGTCCCCTGCTTTGGCTGTCTCCAGGTGCTGCGGACTGCCACTGCTGTACGATGCTCAAGGCCACTGCAGGTAATGTAAACTACTGCTGCTCAGGTGCTGCACCTGGCTCTCGGTTCATGCTTCACGCTTGTCTTCTTGCAAGCTTTCCAGTCCAGATTGCAACTGCTGTACCAGGAGCAATTTCCTGGACATTCTCAGTCACCACGTCTTGTTTTTCTGCATTATGAATCACAGCTCTCAGCGTGCCTCATCCTCTTATGTGCAGTTTACAGCTATCCATTTAGGCCAGGATAGGTAGCAACACTCAGCAGCACATGACCGACACTCTCGGCAACTGGAGATGAGCCAGGACACGATGACAGAGGATGAATCCTCTGGTAGCACCTGCTCTGCACCCTACACAAAACAATATCTCAACAAAAACTCATTAATAGTAATGGAAATCAGAGGTTAACAACTCGAGACTTAAGAACAAACATTGGATTAAAACAGCATATAGCAGAACATGAATCAGCATAATAAGATCAAAACAGAGTCAAACAGAGGATAAACATGAAGCCAATGGTGGATTTTTGCTCCTCAGGTGAACCCATGCTACAATTACTTCCATTCAATTTAAGTGCATTGAATCAATAGCAATGCGGTTGCAAAACCAAGAAGAACATTAAAAACTAAGGAACCGAGAACTTGGATTGAAAGTCTATTGAAAACAAACTGTAAACGTAACAATAAACCGAAGAGCTAATTACAATCTAAATAAAGCAGAAACTAAAAGCAAAGAACAATGGAGAATAACGCATCAAGAACAACAGAGAAGCTTTGGCTGCTGTCACCAGCCGAAGACTTCAAAGAAAAAACCTCAGGAAAAAAATAATAAAACTTAACAATAAATATTTAACCTAAAAAAAACTAAAAACTAAAAAGCTACCCCGTTTCAATTGACATATTTTTTTATTTATACACACACTTAGGGGTACAATTGTAATATTTCTATCCTAAATGAATTGACATTGTTTGGCCACTTGTCTTTACACCATTGGCTCCTTGAAAAATAATATTTCCATGTCATTTGTCTTTTTGTCCAATTAAATGTGCTAGGCTTGTGTTGTCCACGTGGTCCAATCTCGATTTTAGCCCAATTTCGGTCCATTTTCTACCGAAATATTCAAAATTCATCTGGATTTAATTTATCTGCAAACATGAGAATTTTAATTAAATAAAGGGGATAATTAACAAAATAAATTGAGGATTTAAATAATTAATTAAGAAATTAAGCATAAATAATTCTAAAAATATAGAATTATCATCATGCTGGAACAAAGGTTGGTTAGTCCTACGCCAGACTTTTAAATCAACATGTCAACCACGTGGTACAACGTACTCCATGTGATCTACACGGTACAACGTACTCCGCGGACCCATATCATGGTTGGGAGTGCCTGCCATAGGTCTTATCAACCTCATACCACACATAACTTACTCAATCTCAAGTGCACATGCGAGCATCTCATCCGTGTGACTAGCAGTCTACACGAGGCATCCAGTATGGCTCATGCGAGCATCGCATCCATGTGACACAGTCTACACGAGGCATCTGGCACGACTCATTACATATCACAGTGTGAAAACTCAGTGCGAGCAACGCTTTAGCAGGTTTTCATGCATCAACAACAAATATCCTCATATGAGCAACGCTCTAGTACGACTTTATGCATAACAAATAATGAAGAAATCACGTACAAGCATAGCTCGAGTACGGTTGTATGCATAAGTAAGTCAAGGAAAATTCCACGTACGAGCTATCAGCTTTAGTACGGCTTATAAAACATCATTGACTCAAATATGGTGCGAGCTAGGTTCCAACATGTTTCATACAATAGAAAACATTAAAAATCTAGTGCAAGCAACGCTTTAGCACGATTTAACTCATATAAGAATGTTAGACGACTCTATTTCAACAAAACACTTCTCAAAACTAAATTTAGCACCTCACTTGTGCTATTTCACAAATCATGAAATCACTAGCCATCCCATCCTTCAATTTTGCTTAAACCAAAGCAATGTATTCTGTAAAAATATCAAAATATGTGATTTATGCAATTATTAGCCTTACTATCCCCTTTTTAAGATTTACTTCGAAAGCCAAATCATATATATACACTAATAGTCATTCTCATATACCATCAATCACTTTTCTAGATAATCATGCATTTACAAAGCCTTATATTCACCCACAAAATATGAGCAGTTATCTTTAAGTACTTACAAAATTCCCTTACTTGGAATCGCATCGAATGATTCCACTTCCTCAGTGCTGCTCGTTTGTACAGTTCGATTCGCCTTCAACGAAATCTCTAGGACTGCACGAAATCATATATCATATCAATTTGGCCCAATATAACACAATACTTGTGTTTACTATAGTCGATTCGACCTATAGTTTTTATTAACACTTATAAGGCCTCACTCTCTCTTAAGTCAGTTTTGATTACTGTATTAATTTCTTGAGAGTCTATTAAACTCTTTTAGGCCTATTGATTCACACTAAATTGATATTAAGCTCATAGTGCCTTTAGTCTGCCATTTACTTCACTATGGCAATTTATCAAACATTTCATATACTTATTTTCTTAACTTGACTAATCTCACAATGTAGCTTCATTCCATCATCTCAAAATCATACATATTACTTCACTAACACCTTAGCATAATCCATTTATCATCAACTCATCTATATCACATTTTTTCGCACTAGACTTATTCTAGGTTATACTTGTTCCATTACATTCTAGGTAGTTTCTATCATTAATACATACACCCATATACTCACAACAATTACTAGATGCATATTCTTTGAGTTGGTATGTTAGAAACTTACTTAGCTTAACTTTCTCCTTGCTCCAAATAAGAATACTCCTTTGCTCCTTCGATCCAACCAATGAGGTATTGATTTCAAGCTATGTTGTTCTTCTCTTTCCAATGAATAACTTTGCTCTAATAGTTTTTTCTCAAATCTTTATAGAAATATGATGGTTTTAGAGTGAGAAAGCTAGGTTTAAGATTGAGAATGGAAGAAATGTGTTTGTTACGTGAAAATGCAGATCCAACTGCCTCGTATTTATAGAAAATGCCTTAGGAGATCGATATGCATAGGGTGGAGATCGATCTGACCTTGTTTGAATCCTTCAATTTCTCGACATTTTCAGGTAGGGGATCAATTTGTTGGATGTATTAGATCGATCTTCCATGTTGCATGAGATCGATCTGCTCAACGGAATATGATCAATTTGTTTTAGGCAGAGAGCTTAGGAGATCGATCTGACCTTAAGAGGAGATCGATCTTTTCCAGCCCGAGACTAATGAAGATCGATCTTCTTGAGTAAGGGATCGATCTCCCTCTTGCAGAATGCTTGACATTGAGTTCTCTAGGCCATGAGATAGATCTCTCCTTGCATGGGATTAATCTGGCCTTCATCCTGCAGCATTTTTGCTGAAATTTCCTAGTTAAACCCTCATTTAATCCATTCAATATCCATTTTACGATTTATTCACACTTAGAACTTAAAAATGTTTATTTCTTGTAATTCATATGTAATGTAACTTGTCTCTACATCTAATAATCATATACATTACATGGAAATTTACGGGTCTTACATCAGTAGTGATGTGATCCCTTTTGATGCTGACAGTGATTATGTGATAGCTAGCCTGAGAGATCAGAACCAGATTTGGTTAACCGGATTCGACAGGCTCAGCGTGATGATCGACAAGGTGTTAATAGTGTGAGTCAGCTTTAGATGGGTACAGTGATAGAGTTCACAGTGAATGATGATGACTTACTAAGGTTCTGAGGCAGAATATGTGTTTACAAGGACCACATTTGATGAGATTGTTATTATCAGAAGCTCACTCTTCAAAATATACATTTCATCTGAGGAGCGATAAATGTATTAGAATCTCTAAAAAGGATATTGGTGGTCAGAAATGAAAAGGGATATCGTAGAGTTAGTAGCGAATGGTCTCGTATGTTAGCAGAGTAAGATAGTGTATTAGAAACCTGTTGGGTTATTGCAGCCTCTACCTATATTGATATAAAAATGGGAGCACGTTACCATGGATTTCATCATGGGTTACAGAGGACTCGCAAGAATCACGAGACTATTTGGGTGATAGTCGATAGATTGACGAAGTCAACCCACTTCCTAGTTATGAAATTCACAGATACTCTAAGTGCGTTGGTGAATTTATATGTATGGAGACTTGTGGAACACTATGTAGTATTCTAGTGAACACTGTGTCAGATATGGATTCCCGCTTCATTTATCATTTTTGGGAACATTTTCAGGAAGTTATGAGAACCTGAGTGTGTTATAACACAGCTTTTCATCCTCACATCGATGGACAATCAGAGAGAACCATCCAGACATAAGAGGATAAGTTGAGAGCGTGTGTAATGAATTTGAAAGGCTCCTGGGATGATCATTAATCATTAACCAAATTCATCTACAATAATAGTTATCACTCGAGTATCGAAAATAGCACCGTATGAGGCATGATATAATAGTAGGTGTCATTCTCCGAATGGATGGGGAAAAGTGGGTGATCGACAGATATTTGTTCCTGATTTTGTGAAACGAGCCTCTGAAGATGTTCAGTTGATGTGTAAGAGATTGAGAACAGCTCAGAGCATACAGTAAAACTATGTTGACATGAGACAAAGACCATTAGAATTTATGGTTGGTGGATCAGTGTTCTTGAAGGTACCTCCGTCGAAAGATATTATAAGATTCGGTAAGAAGGGTAAACTAAGTACTCAATGTATTAGACAGGAAAGATGAAGTATTACGGTCTAAGACCATCCCGTTGGTTAAGGGTCTCTGGCAACTCCACACTTCAGAGGAAATGACGTGAGAGTTAGAGAGTATGATGCGAGAAAAGCATACCCATTTATTTGAGAACTAAGATTGGTTTAATTTGGAGGACTAAATTTTTTAAAGAGTGGAGGAATGTAAGACCCAAAATTCGGTGTCTTCTCCTTAAGAACATGTTAGTGTGAACCTTTGTACGTAATAGGTTAATCAATAAAGAGATTTCGTGTGGATTTTAAGTTTGAATTATTAAGTTAGACGTCCGAATGCACTGAAGTGCAAAATAAGAGTTTGGGTAAATTCAAAATAAACTGAATGAAATTAGGTTATATCGATTTAAAATATAGATTCAGAACGCGAAAGTATAGGGATTCTAAAAAGGGAAGTTGGTGTAAGACCATTAAATTTCTATGTAATGTATAAGATTAATTGATGTATAGACAAGTTACATTACATATGAATTATAAGAAATGAATGTTTTTGAAGTTCAAAGTGTTAATGGAATGATAAATGAATGTGGAAGTGATTAAGTATAAGTTTGAATGAGGAAATTTGCAGCAAAAATGGTGTAGGATGAAAGCCAGATCGATCCCATGCAAGGAGAGATCGATCTCAAGGCCTGGAAAATGCAAAATTAGCATGTTGGAAGAGAGGGATCGATCCCTCACTCAAGATGATCGATCTCCTTAACTCTCGGGCTGGAGCAGATCGATCTCCCCTCAAGACCAGATCGATCACCTTAGCTCTCTGCCTGAGACAAATCAATCATGTTTCATTGAAGCAGATCAATCTCATTCATTAAAGCAGATCGATCTCATACCTTCGACAGATCGATCTCATGCCTTCAAAATGCTGTGAAACTGAGGAATTCAAGAGGACTAGATCGATCTCCATGCTATGCAGATCGATCTCATCAAGCCAATTCTATAAATATGGAGCAGTTGGATCTACATTTCACGGGACTAAACAATTTTCTTTCATTCCAATCTTAAAACCTAACTTTCTCACTCCAAAATCATCCCATTTTCGTAAAGATTTAAGAAAAAGCCATTAGAACAAAGTTGTTCATTTCAAAGAGAAGAACAACATAATTTGGAATCAATATCCCATTGGTTGGATTGAAGGAGCAAAGGTGCATTCCCATTTGGAGCAAGGAGAAAATCAAACTAGGTGAGTTACTAATAATATACCAATCCAATGTATATTCATCTAGTTATTGATTTTGAGTTGATTGGTATGTATAGTAATGATAGAAACTACCTAGGATGTGATGAAACTAGTGTGACCTAGAAAATAGAATGAGTCTAGTGTGAGAAATTGTGATATGGATGAATTGATGATAGATGGAGTATGCTAAAGTGTTCAGGAGATAATATGTATGATTTTAGAAGGATGAATGAAGTTACATTGTTAAATTGGCTTAGCTAAGTGAATAAGCATATGAGGTGTTTGAAAAAATACCATAGTGAAGTAAATGATGAAATAGGAACACTATGGTCTTAAATGTCGATTTAGTAAAGACCAATGGATCTAAAAGAATCCAATAAACTCTCGAGATTTGAGTGGAGTAATCAATAAAGCCTTATAGGCGTTAATGGAAACTATAGGGCAATTCGACTATAGTAAGCACAAAGATTTCGTTATATTGGACCCAATTGACGTGGGATATGATTTTGTGCAGTCCTGAGGAGTTCGTTGGAGACGAAATGAACTGCTCAATCAAGCAGCTCTAGGAAGTGGAATCACGCGACGCGAATCCAGGTAAGGGAATTCTATGAGTATATAGAGATAGCTGCTCGTATTTTGTGGGTATATAGGGCTTTGGAAAAATGCATGAGTATCTAGAAAAGTGTTTGATGGTGTATGGAAATAACTACAAGTTTATATGTATGTGGTTTAATTTTGAAGTGATTCTTTTAAAAAGGGATAGTAAGGCTAATAATTACATAAATCTATGTTTTGATGCTTTTATGAAAACACATTGCCTTGGTTTAAGCAAAATGACGAATAGGTTGGCTAGTGAATTTTCTTGATTTTAGGAAAAGGGCACAATGAGGTGCTAATCATTGTTTTGAGAACGTTTTGTTGAAATGGAGCCGCCTATCGTGTTTATGTGAGTTAAATCGTGCTAGAGCATCGCTCGCACTGGGTTTTGGTGTTTTCATATGTATGATACGTGTTGGAGCTTAGCTCGCACATGGTTGATTTGTGATGAGGTTTTTTAAACCGTACTGGAGCTTCTGCTCGTACGTGGATTTCGATTGACTTTCTTATGCATATAACTGTATTAGAGCTATGCTCGTATGTGATTTCTTCATTTTTTTATGTATAATGTCGTACTAGAGCTTTGCTCATACGAGGTGATTTATTGACGTTGCATGAATCGTGTTAGATTTTAGCTCACACAGGTTTTCACAATGTGGTATGTATGATGCCGTGGTGGAGATGGTAAGATCCTCAAGACCTACATCCTTAAGCTTGACGGGGTAAGGAGGCCCTGTTCGGTGGGGAGGCTCTCTTATAGTAGGATCCTTAAGCCAACATCCTTAAGCCCGTTAGGGTGGGGAGGGTCTGTTGGTGAGGAGGCTCTCCTACATGAAACGAAACGCTCCCACGTGCACTTAAGACTATAGAGGTTACACATGGCATGAAGGTAGATAAGACCTACGGCTGACACCCTAACCATGATATGGGTTCGCGGAGTACATTATACCGTGTATATCACATGGAGTATGCTGTACCGCGTGGTTGTGACGATGATTTGAAAAGTCTGAAGAAGAATTAACCTACCTTTGTTCCAACATGATTCCTTACACACTGGGATCCGTGTGGTCTGGGATAATTATGACATAGTTGGCCAACATAGTCTATGAGATATAGTGACCGCTTGTCTCACATAATATTACATAGTACCACATGGTTTTATATGCTGAGTGTGATTGTGATTGTCCAGGGTAGACCCGAGAGAGGGGTCGAGCCTTGTGGGATTTTGATTTAAGAGATGATATGCTATTTGTGACGAGATATGATTTGATTGAGAAAAAGAGAAATCTTAAAGGATGTTTCTAAATGAATTTCCCTTTTTGTAATGAGTTTTGATAATGATGAGCATGAGAGGTTTTACATGATGATTTTACCATGTTTTATATGTCTGTTTTCATGTTTTCAACATATGATATATGTATATACATGCAGCATAGTTTTATTTCCTCATGCTCCAATTATAAATGATTTATGCCATGACATTATCAGCATGTAGATAGAGTAGTTATTTATCATGCTTGCATTATTGCCTTAATGAGCGTGTGGTTGCTCATCCCTCTACTTTCCCCACTACAGAGCGCACACAGTAGCCTTGTGAAGGACTGAGACATTACATTTTGGATATCCGCTGCACTCCATCGCCAAGAGGTATACACACAAGATTCTTTTTGTATCTAAACATGTAAAGGCATAGTAGTCATTTGAAATTGTGATATAGGGGATGTAAATGTTAGAAAACATGCTGAGTATAAGCTTATGACTTAACTTTAATATATGACATTGTTTTTGATTAATTAGAAATGAATGAGATATGATGATTATTATTGACTCACAGCCCAATTGTGTAGTGGTAAGAATGATCGGGACCGGGTAAGGGAAAAGAAAAATACAAAAAATTTATAGTGATTTTTATACGAATTGGATAAAAAGGGTCATGACAGAGATTGGTATCAGAGCTGAGTTAGCCTGATGTGAGTCAGTAATTAAACGTAGGAAAATTACATCCCCATATTACTGTGCTTATGTTTAGATATAGCTGTTTTTCGAGATGGATTGAGACTAATAAATGGTTATGAATATAGGAAATTATGCATAATGCCTGTTACACGCAAGGTAGAGGGGTAGACGCACGTGCTAGAGGCCGTAAAGGTAAGCCTAAGAGCTGTGCGGAGCCACAGACTGACCAGGCTCCACAGGACCCTATTGAGAGACCAGGGGATACCGAGGCATGCTTTACTAGGATAGAGCGGAGTATAGAGAGCGTAGTTGAGATAGTCACATAGGCATTGGGTGTCAGTGATAGACGAGGTCCCGCAGCGCAGCCTACTACTACTGGTTAGACAGCTGCAAGGGCAAGAAAGGCCTCCGACTACGGAGACTATTAGACCCATAGTACAAGATACTGCTTCTCCCATCGCTCCACAGTCGAGTGATAGCGACTTGGGGTATGATTGCGAGTTGAGTAGGCTACGCCAGTTTCAGGAGTTGAAACCTCCAGTATTCAGGGGAGGGAAGGACCCGGTGATTACTGAGGAATAGGTGTACGAGATGAAGAAACTGTATAGGTTTTTCAGGTGCACATCAGTTGAGAAGTGGCCTTTGCTGTATTTATGCTAAAGGGCGAGGCTGAGCATTTGTGGAGATCCACCGAAGCTATTTTCAGAGCTCGACACTTCGAGATCACATGTGAGATATTCTTGGAGGCCTTTAGGAGGCAATATATCCCGACCACCACACATAGAAAACTGCGGATGGAGTTCATCAACCTGGTTCAGGGGAACTGTTCAGTTGATGAGTATGAGTCAAAGTTTATGTCTTTGGAGAGATACGATCTAGATACGATGAGTAGCGAGACTCGAAGGGTCCAAAAGTTCATGGATGGATTGAGATTGGCCATCCGGACTAAGCTAGTTTTGTTTGACATACATACTTATGAGGAGACTGTACATAGGGCACAGTTGTGCGAGTAGGACTTTGAGCGAAATGCCTCTAAGCTTGGAAAGATTAGTGACAAAAGAGATAGAGACCGAAAGAGATTTGGGTTAGATAGAGTGGCTAAGAGAGGAGGCCAGAGATTTTACGAGAAGAGAACCAAGATTAAGGAGGTGTAAGAGAGAGCTGCTAGATCTCCTGTATATCCAGCTTTGACTGCTCCGAGGGGTATGGTTATTGGAGGACCACATCCTACTACCGATCAGTGTAGGAGATGTGCCAGATTTCATGGGACTAGACCTTGCCAGACACCCATTGTTAGTTGTTATAGATGTGGGAAGCCAGGGCACATCGCGAGGCATTATCCTGAGATGATGGAGGCTGCTCCACAGAAGGGAAAGGAGCCAAAGAGAGCTCTAGTTGAGACAGCTGCTCTGAGGAGGAGGGCTACCACCGAGGAAAAAGGGAAACAGGCAGTACGTGTTAGCAGAGGATTAGTGCATGCACTTGACCAGGACACAGAAGACGCATCGATCGATGTGATTAAAGGTACTATCCTAATCCTTAACTTAGAAGCATTTGTATTGTTTAATCCTGGTGCCACGCATTCTTTCATATCATCTTCATTTGAACATAAATTGTTGAAGCATGTAAAACCCACTCTGCTAGATAAGATGTTGATGATATCTACCCCTATGAATGATAGTCAGTTGACAGAGCATGTATATAGGAATTGTAAGTTAAGGATATGAGGAAAGGAAATGGTAGCTGATTTAATTTTATTAAATATGAATGATTTTAATGTAATCCTAGGAATAGATTGGTTGGCTGCAAATCATGTTATCATGAATTGTCATGCTAAGACCTTAATGTTTTCAGAGATAGATAATCTTATTGTAAGTCTTGTGAAATGAAATGGAAGAACATGTTTACTGTAAGATGAAAGAGTGTAATTTTAATTATCATATGTGATAGAGGAATTTGTTTATTATTTTTTAATGTTAATGTGATGGCATGTGTTGCTAACGATAGAAAGGATAATGTGAAGGGTTCATTGCCTATGTGGTTGACACAAATAAGGTAAACCCGAAATTAGGAGACATTCCAATAGTTACAGAATATCCTGGTGTCTTTTCGGATGAATTATTGGGGCTACCACCTGATAGGAAATTGGAGTTTTGTATAGAGTTAGTACCTGGTACAGAATCGATATCGAAACCACCATATAGAATGGCTTCGATTGAGTTAGAAGAGCTAAAGAAGCAGTTGCAATAGTTGCTAGAGAAGAGGTTTATTAGACCGAGCGTCTCACATTGGGGAGCTTCGATTTTGTTTGTAAGGAAGAAGGATGGAAGCCTTCGACTGTGTATAGATTACCGGTTGTGGAATAAGGCCACCATTAAGAACAAGTACCTCCTTCCACGTCTAGATGATTTGTTGGATTAGTTTCGGGGAGCATAGGTCTTCTTTAAGATAGATCTACGATCTGGGTACCATCAGTTGAGGATATAGAGTGGAAATGTACCCAAGACAGCATTTTGTACCCGTTATAGCCACTACGAGTTTTTGGTAATGCCATTCGGATTGACGAATGCCCCCGCAACATTTATGGCTTTGATGAATGATATATTTAAGCCATACCTGGACCAGTTTGTCATTGTGTTTATTGATAATATTTTGGTTTATTCCAAGTCCAGGGAAGATCCTGAGAAGCATTTGAGTGTTAATTCTGCAGACCCTTCGAGAGAAGGAATTATATGCCAAACTCAGTAAGTGTAACTTTTGGTTAGAGCAGATCTCATTTTTTGGCTATGTTGTATCGAAGGATGGGGTATCAGTGGATCCGTCCAAGATTGAGACAGTTGTACAGTGGGAACAACCCAAGACAGTTACTGAGATTAAAAGTTTTTTGGGATTGGCAGGATATTATCGAAGATTTGTTGAGGGTTTCTCTAGGCTAGTTGCTCCATTGACACGCCTCACACGGAAAGATGTTAAGTTTGTGTGGGATGAGGCATGTGAGAGGAGTTTTCAAGAGTTTAAGCGTCGGTTGACCACTGCTCTGATTCTCACGATTCCTACCAGCTCAGGAGGTTTCTCTGTGTATACAGATGCATCACACCAAGGACTGGGTTGTGTACTTATGCAGGATGGGAAGGTAGTTGCCTACAGATCCAGACAGTTAAAGGATCACGAGAAGAACTACCCAACACATGATTTAAAGTTGGCGGTCGTAGTGTTTGCATTGAAGATATGGCGCCACTATCTCTATGGTGAGAAATTTAAGGTTTATACAGACCATAAGAGCCTTAAGTACTTGTTTTCCCAGAAAGAGTTAAACATGAGACAGAGGAGATGACTCGAATTCCTGAAGGATTATGATTGTGAGATCATGTACCACCCGGGTAAGGCAAATGTAGTTACCAATGCCTTGAGCAGGAAGAACCTCGGGTTGGTGTCTTATATGATGGTTCAGGAACACGAGTTGTTGGAATAATTTGTGAATCTCAGTTTGAATGTGACCTCACCTGGTTTAGAGAGATATGAGATTATAGCTAGTTTGAGACTGGAGCCAGTGTTGATTTGTCGTATTCGACAGGCTTAGTAGAGCGATCGACAATGTATCGATTGGTTGAGTCAGATACAGATAGGTGTGTGTACTAATTTTGAGTTGAGTACAGATGAGTAATTGAGGTTCAGGGGCAGAGTATGTGTTCCCGAGGATTCAGAGATCAAGAGACTGATTTTATCAGAGGCTCACTCATCGAAGTACATGATACATCCAGGGAGCACTAAGATGTATCAAAACCTTCAGAAGGTTTATTGGTGGTCCAAAATGAAAAGAGACATTGTTGAATATGTCGCTAGATGTCTCATCTATCAGCAGGTGAAGGTAGAGTATCAAAAGCCTGTAGGGTTATTGCAGCCCCTACCAATACCGACATGGAACTGGGAGCACGTCACCATGGATTTTGTGATGGGATTACCGAGGACCTGTAGAGGTCATGATGCCATTTGGGTTATTGTGGATCAGTTGATGAAGTCAGCCCATTTCTTGGCCATGAGAGCTACTGATACTCTGAGCCAGTTAGCGAATTTGTATGTTGAGAAATAGTTCGGTTGCATAGTGTACCCGTGAGCGTTATTTTTGATTGAGATGCCTGCTTCACTTCCCATTTCTAGGAACATTTTTAGGAAGTGATGAGGACCCAAATGAGTTTTAGCACCACTTTTCATCCTCAGACAGATGGTCAGTCAGAGAGGACTATACAAACCTTAGAGGATATGTTGAGAGCGTGTGTGCTGGATTTTGGAGGTTCCTGGGATGATCACCTACAGTTAGTTGAGTTCGCCTATAATAACAGCTATCATGCGAGTATCAGAATGGCACCATATGAGGCACTGTATAGATGTAGATGTCGATCCCCTATTGGATGGGAAGAAGTTGATGACAAATAGATTTTTGCTCTGAATTTGGTGTAGCAAGCCTCTGAGGACGTCCAGTTGATATGTGAGAGATTACGGACAGCTCAGAGCCGACAAAAGAGTTATGCTGACAGGAGATGAAGACCACTTGAGTTTGAGGCGGGTGAGTCAGTGTTCTTGAGAGTTTCTCCCTCAAAAGGGATTATGAGATTTGGTAAGAAGGGAAAGTTAAACCCTCGATATATCGGACCCTTCGAGATTTTGGAGAGAGTGGGAGATAAGGCTTATAGATTGGCGTTGCCACCAGACTTTGCAACTGTTCATAACGTCTTCCACATCTCTATGCTTCAGAAGTATCACCCGGACTCGACACATGTGATAAGATATTAGCCGTTGGAGCTTAATGAGAGTATGACATATGTTGAGAAGCCGGTTTAGATATTGGATAGGAAAGTGAAGGTGTTACGGACAAAGAGAATTCCATTAGTGAAAGTTCTTTAGCAATATCATACTCCAGAGGAAGCTAAATGGGAGTTAGAAAGTATGATGCAGGAGAAGTACCTAGAGTTATTTTCAGAGTAACTTGGTTCTAATTTGAAGGACCAAATTCCTTGAAGGAGGAGAGGATTGTAAGACCCTTAAATTTCTATGTAATGTATAAGATTAATTGATGTATAGACAAGTTACATTACATATGAATTACAAGAAATGAATGTTTTTGAAGTTCAAAGTGTTAGTGGAATGATAAATTAATGTGGAGGTGATTAAGTATGAGTTTGAATGAGGAAATTTGCAGCAAAAAAGGTGTAGGATGAAGGCCAGATCGATCCCATGCAAGGAGAGATCGATCTCAAGGCCTGGAAAATGCAAAATCAGCATGTTGGAAGAGAGGGATCGATCCCTCACTCAAGATGATCGATCTCCTTAACTCTTGGGTTGGAGCAGATCGATCTCCCCTTAAGACCAGATCAATCTCCTTGGCTCTCTGCCTGAGACAAATTGATCTTGTTTCATTCAAGCAGATCGATCTCATTCATGGAAGCAGATCGAGCTCGTGCCTTCGAAAGATTGATGTCATGCCTTCAAAATGTTGTGAAAATGAGGAATTCAAGAGGACCAGATCGATCTCCACCCTATGCAGATCGATTTCATCAAGCCAATTCTATAAATATGGAACAGTTGGATTTGTATTTCATGGGACTAAATAATTTTCTTCCATTCCAATCTTAAAATCGAACTTTCTCACTCCAAAATCATCCCATTTTCGTAAAGATTTAAGAAAAAGCCATTAGAACAAAGTTGTTCATTTCAAAGAGAAGAACAACATAGTTTGGAATCAATATCCCATTGGTTGGATTGAAGGAACAAAGGTACATTCCCATTTGGAGCAAGGAGAAAATCAAACTAGGTGAGTTTCTAATATACCAATCCAATGTATATTCATCTAGTTATTGATTTTGAGTTGATTAGTATGTATAGTAATGATAGAAACTACCTAGGATGTGATGGAACTAGTGTGACCTTATGAGAACTGTGAATTTTATGTACCCCAGTTATGAGAATTGTAATTTGATGTATGTAATTATGATATATTGATGTACACGGAAGTTTTAGATATGATGAAGTATAAGAAAATGAGGTCTTTAAGTTTTAAATGTGTATGGATTGAAATATGGACTATGGGGTAGATTATGGGAAGTTTTACATTGAGTTTTCTGCAAATTGATGCAGCAGCAGTGCAATCTGTGAAGGCCAGATCGATCTCCAAAGATGAGAGATCGATCTCATGGCTCCAGAATGCAGGAAATGTATAAGAAATGATAGACAGATTGATCCTATAAGCAAGTAGATCGATCTCCAAATGTTTCTGTAAAGGGTAGATCGATCTCCTACAGGAGTAAATCGATCTAAAAATGTTTTTGTAAATGGCAGATCGATCTCCTCAAGATTATGAGATCGATCTTACCCTCGACAGATCAATCTGGTAGGCATGAAAAGTGCCCAGAACATTCCCAAAATTCAAAGGCAGATCGATCTCCTATAAGAGCATATTGATCTCCTACCCTCCGCCTATAAAAGGACCCCTGCGTTTTCCTGCATTTCATCTTTTCTCTCTCCAAAAAATTGAAAACCCCCATTTTTGACAGAACCCTAGCTTTCTCTCTCCTTTGAAACACCTATTTTCGTTCGAATCAGAGGTTGTGGCAAGAAAGAAGTTTGTTCCTCATCAAAAGGAGAACAACATACTTGGAAATCAAACGACGATTTAAGTTGAGGTGTGAGTTTAGCACTTCACAAGTTTTGGATAAATTTCTAAGCTTTAATCTTTGATTTGGAAGTAAATGTCCGCGATTTTGGCTGTAGATGTTGCGATAAATGGGCTGAAAATGATTAGGGTTGATAGGAATTTTGAGAAATTATGAGGAATTTGGTTAATGAGGATTTTGAGATGTTAAATGAGAATGTGAGCAATTATGCTCGATATTGAGATTTGAGATAATGTGATAATGTATTGATGATGTTTTTACATGATGGGACAGCTCGGGAGTCCCAGAGAGGAATGCGAGGCCAGTCCGTCGTTTGGGGGAAATGATTGCAATATACGAGGTGCAACGAGGTAAGGGAAAACTTAAAACTCATTGTGTATGTGATTTTGTGATGATAATTGTAGCATGAAACGTTTTGAGAAAACAAGCATGTTTTATGAGTTGTGATTGAATTATTGCAAACGGTTTTATAGGCGGGTGGGGCCCAATTTTTATGAGATGTAAACAAAGTGTGAAATTATTTTACAAACCGTTTGAGTTTAAAATGTGAAACGAGATTTGGGCTTTGCGTTAAGGCGTACTGAGATTTGAGAAATGTGTGCGTGGTTTTGCCAATTTGAGCTCGGTTTTGACAAGTTTTGTAAATGAGTACAAAACGATTTTTTGATGAGTTTTATGAGAAAAACCATTATGAGCTTTAAGGGAAGACAAAATGATTTTATAGGATAATGGCTGATATTGAGACTTAGGCATGTCATGTAAATACACATCAGGCTTTGCTCTAGTAGCATATAAGTCCGGGCCTTGCCTTGGTAGTATGTAAGTCCGATATTCCTCTGTTTTGGTAACGAGAAATGCCTCCGTTCTGGTAACATGAGATGACCCCTGCTCTGGTAGCACCGGGTGGCCTTGCTTTGGTAGCATGTAAGTCTGGGCCTTGCTTTGGTAGCATGTAAGACCGATAATGTGAATGAGGAGAGGCCTTGCTCTGGTAGCATGTAAGTCCGGGCCTTGTTCTAGTAACATGTAAGACTAATACACCATGCATATAACCATATTATCGACGTTCCCTCTTTTGAGGATGCCTGAGATGCGCACCCATAGGAGATTATATTGATGTGCCATAACGAATGTTTTATCTGAGTTTATTTGCCTAGTCTCTATTTTTACACACGAGATTGTGTTTTGGTGGCTGCGCCATGTGCATTACTACTGAGGTGATTTTTATCACGTTTTTACAAGAAAAGCCAATAACGCATCCTTATTTCCATATGCTTGTAACTATGGTTTTCATACTGAACCATTTACTCTCATGTTTCTACATGATTTTAGCGAAATGATATGAGAATGACTTTTAATGATTTCATGCTACGTTTTCTACTGAGTTTATTGAGTTTAACTTGCAAAACAAAATGATTGTACTATGCAAATCATTATTTCATTAACGAGTCTCTTACCCCCTTACTGAGCGATTTAGAAGCTCACCCTGTTCTTATATCCCCCCAGATTTCTTTAAGTGAAGAGAGTTTTTCTTGCGACGTACGGAGTAGTGGCTAGTGGAGGACTTGAGCTCCAGGCTATATATATTGTATTTGAGGTATACTTTAACATTTTCATGTACCCAGACTAAAGTTGTATTTACAGACACTTGATGAACAATGATGTATGAGATGTATTAGGAATTAATTAAATCTGTATTGAGGGTTGTATGCACTATGATATATTAAATGATGAGATCCTAAGGTGAAAGTTTTCTAGTATATATATATAATGATGCACGACACTACATAGGAATGCACCCATAATTGTGTATTGATGAAAATAAGTTTTTAATTTGCCCTGTTTTTTCGCGCTTCCAGGGCATCACAAAGTTTTCTTGGTATCGGAGCTTAGGGTGTTTAGTACTGTCAGTATCGGTTAAGTGAAATAGAATGCATCCCAAGTGTCTGTATAACTATGGTCATGAGCTGAAATTAAGGATTGAGATTTCAATCAAGTTTGATGTGTACGCGCAAGAAACGTATTAAGATCGAAAAAAATGAGTGGACGACGAGGTCATTCGAGGAGATAGGCAGAGCCACTTCCGCCACTTGCCCCACAACCAGAGAATCCTAACTCTCGATTTAACCGGATTGAGACAGATGTACGACAGGGTTTTGAGCAAATGGCTGCACTATTCGCGCAACATTTTGGAGTTAATACCTCGGGTACTACTCTTACGCCACCACAAGGACCTCCCACCCCCCAGTATAGATGGACCCGGTGCCTCCTGCCACTCAGCCCGATAACAAAAATATGGTCCGACTGAGGGACTTTTTGAAAATGAATCCACCTGCATTCAAGAGGAGAAAGGATTCTGTAGAGGCTAAGGAGTGACTGATTGAGTTGAGAGTCATATTTGACTATTTGGGATGCACTGATGTCGAGAGGGTCAGTATGGGTGCTTATATGTTGAAAAGGAGAGCTCGAGATTGGTGGGACACTACTCAGAGTATTCTGATGTCCAGACAGGATGTGATTAGCTGGGAAGAGTTTCAGAAGGTCTTTAGAGCCTAATATGTACCACGAGCTACCTAGAGAATGATGCATGTTGAGTTTTTGAGTATGGTACAGGGCGATATGTCTATGGATGATTATGAGAGTCGATTTACCACTCTGTTGAAATATGATCCAGAGACCTTTAAGGATGAAGAACTCCTCATCAGAGATCGATTGATAGGGTTGTGTATTATTGAGTTTGGAGATGCTCTGAGATGAGCACAAGAGATTGAGAGGAGAATTGAGATGGTACAATCCCGGAGTGAGTTCAGAGCAGTGACTATGGATAAGGGCAAGAGGCCAGTGACCTCCCAGGCAGATGTTCGGAGAGGCTCCTTCAGAAGAGGAAGGATTGAGGTACAGAATGGTAGATTAGAGAGACCCGAAGCTTATCCCATCATTAAGGAGACCCCTCGAGATGTCAGGCTAAAGATAAGGGTTTATAGAGATTGTGGCCGATCGCATGAGGGAAATTGTATTGGGTTGATCCATGGATGTTTTAGATATGGAGACATGGGTCACAGAGTGAAAGATTATCTTCAACCTCAGAGACCACATGCTTTGGAGCCCACCAGACAGCAGCCTCAGAGAGTAAATCCTCCGAGACGGGCCATTGCAGCAGAGAAAGGAAAGCCCGTCATAGTGGGACGTGTGTTTGCTTTGGATAAGGAAACAACAGGCATTTCTACAAAAACTATAAGAGGTACACTCTCTGTCTGTAATCATAAGGCTCATGTGTTGGTTCATCTAGGATCCACGCATTCCTTTATTTCTGAGTATTTTTCATGTAATTTAAATTTGAAGTTTAAACCTCTAGAGTATACTTTACATGTAAACACTCTTATGCGTGAGTCCCAAAGAACAGATATGATATGTAGAGGATGTGAAATAAAGGTGGGAGATAGAGTAATGTTAGCAGATCTAATGATGTTAATTATACATGGGTTCGATGTGATTCTGGGGATGGATTGGCTAGCAACCAATCGTATGAGTTTAGACTGCTACACTAAGATTATAAGTTTCTCCCTACCTAAACCTTACAATGTACGTTTGAAGTATTGAGAAAATAAATGTGCAAAAATTTTGTATGTAATTTGAAATTATGAAGTTACCTTTTGAGAGTATTGAAATTGCTGTTAATGTGAAGGTTATGAAGTGCTCATTTTATATGATAACTGGGAACATCTGAAGATTGAGGATATACCTGTGGTGTGTGAATTTTCGGATGTCTTCCCAGATGAGTTGCCCAGTTTACCACCAAAGAGAGAGCTGGAGTTTACCATTGATTTGGTACCAGATACTCAGCCTATCTCTAAACCTCCATATAAGATGACATTAGTGGAACTAGAGGAATTGAAGAAATAACTACATGAGTTATTGGATCAGGGATTTATTAGACCCAGTGTCTCACCGTGGGGAGCACCAGTGTTATTTCTAAAGAAAAAAGATGGTAGTCTCAGATTATGCATAGACTACCGACTATTGAATAAAGCCATGGTGAAGAATAAATACTCATTGCCAAGGATTGACGATCTGCTTGATCAGCTGAGAGGGGCTTCAGTCTTCTCTAAGATTGATTTAAGATTTGGCTATCACCAATTGAGGATTAAGGAGGAAGATATTTCGAAGACGGCCTTCAGGATAAGATATGACCATTATGAATTTCTAGTGATGCCCTTTGGATTGATGATGCCCCTGCAGCCTTCATGATGTTAATGAATGAGGTGTTCAGAGACTATCTAGATAAGTTTATGATAGTCTTTATTGATGATATCTTGGTGTACTCTCGGTCTTATGAGGAGCACGCGCAGCAATTGTGGTTAGTACTTCAGATACTCCGAGATAAGCATTTATATGGAAAGCTTAGTAAGTGTGAGTTTTGGCTGGATCAGATAGCTTTCCTAGGTCATGTAGTTTCAGAGGAACAAGTATCAGTTGATCCAATTAAGGTTGTGCCTAATTGGGAAAGACCGATAACAGTTACAGAGGTACGAAGTTTTCTCAGTTTGACAGGGTATTACAGAAGATTTATGGATGGATTTTCCATGATTGCAGTCCCTTTGACCAAGCTCACGTGTAAGTAGACTCCGTGTATATGGACTAATCAATGTGAGCTCAATTTTCAAGAATTAAAGAGGAGATTAATAGCGGCACCTATGTTGACTATCCATGAGGGATCAATGGGATTTTCAGTGTATAGTGATGCTTTCCATCAAAGATTGGGGTGTGTACTCGTGCAGTATGGAAGAGTGGTCACCTATGGATCACGACAGTTGAAAGATCATAAGCGGAATTACCCTATACATGATTTAGAGTTAGCCGCTGTGGTATTTGCCTTGAAGATCTGGCGACACTACTTATATGGGGAAAGATTCCAGATCTTCACTGACCACAAGAGTTTGAGGTATCTGTTTGATCAGAAAGAGTTAAATATAAGACAAAGGAGATGGATGGAACTCTTTAAGGATTATGACTACGAGATTCTATGCCATCCGGGAAAGGTGAATGTAATTGTTGATGCCCTGAGCAGGAAGAGTATGATATCTGCTATGATGATCAGGGAAACGGGATTTATTGGAGTAATTCGTCGAACTTCGGATCAGAGTTAAAGAGGTAGAGACTGGATTTTTGGCTAGCCTGTGAATAGAGCCCAGGATCATGGATCAGATTATAACTGGGCAACGTGATGATCAGAGGTTGATTGACATGGTTAGCTAAGCTGAGCAAACTTCGCACTCGGATAGTGAGGATAGATTGTTGAGATTTAGAGGACGAATTTGTGTACCGAATGATGATACCCTGAAGAAATAGATATTGAGAGAATCCTTCTGCTCGCGATACACCATGCACCCAAGGAGTACTAAGATGTATCGAGATTTGAGAAAGATGTATTGGTGGACTGGTATGAAGCGAGACGTGGCAAATAATGTGGCCAGATGTTTAGTATGCCAGCAAGTGAAAGTTGAGCATCAGAAGCCTGAAGGATTATTACAGCCTTTACCTGTGCCAACATGGAAATGGGAACATGTCACCATGGACTTTATTATGGGTCTACCGAGGACTTGAAGAGGTCCTGACGCTATATGGGTCACAGTGGATAGACTGACGAAAAGTGCCCACTTCCTTGCCATCAAGAGCACAGATACTATGGATGTCTTAGCTGAGTTATATGTCAGCGAGATAGCTAGATTACATGGGGCTCCAGTGAGTATTACTTCTGACAGAGATTCCTGATTTACTTCCAGATTTTGGACCCAATTTCAGGAGTCCATGGGATCTCAATTGAGTTTTAGTATCACCTACATCCTCAGACAGATGGTCAGTCAGAGAGGACTATTCAGACCCTAGAGGATATGTTGAGGGCGTGTACGATGGATTTCAAGGGATCATGGGATGATCACTTGCCCCTAGTAGAGTTTGCGTACAATAATAGCTATCATGCGAGTATTGGAATGACACCTTTTGATGCTCTATATGGTAGGAGGTGTATGATAATTATATTTTTAATAGAATTATTTGAGCTTAATTTCTTAATTAATTATTTTAATCCCCATATTATTTTATTAATTATCCCCTATATTTAATTAAAATTCTTTAATGTGCAGGTAAATTAAATCCGGATGAAACTCAGTCGTTTCAGTCGAAAAATGAGCTAAAAACGGGCTAAAGGAGATTGGACCACTTCCAATATGCAGATCGAGTCACCAGTCGCTTGGACACGCGTGATGCCAGGTATCTGTATTTTATTTGCTCCAGAACGATAAGATCGAAAGACACCGTGCCAACTTTCTGGAAGATATACGTCGGGCCACATCGTACAGTCAAGTGGACAAACAGACAAGTGACGTGAAAATATCTACTTTGCAGCAAATCAAATAAAGACAAATGGCTAAACAATGCCAACTCATCTAGGATGAAAAATTACCATTGTCCCCTATGTCACGACCTGAATTACCTAAAAATCAGAGTAAATTTTTCACTTTTTCATTTATTATTTAATTCTTATCTTTCTCTCATCGTGACCATCTTACCAAACAGTTGGGCTATGATTCGGTGTTAGTCACCTCTTACCTATTTCCATTCCATTTCTATAATCATATTCACATATCAGAGTTTACTATTCTTTGACTTTAAATAAATACATACTCATGGTATTTATAACCCTACATCCCTGATATCATATCCGTTTACAGTATTGTGCATTACATATTTAGATACAAAATCATACCAATGTGTATACCTGTCTCTTGATGGGAAGCAGCGGATACCAAGCATGCAAGTCCTCAGCCGCTCAATAACTATTGCGAGTGCTCTGAAAAGATGGGAAAATAAGGGGGTGAGCAAACCACACGCTCAGTAAGGCAATTATGCAAGTAAGTAGATAGCTCCACTATCTACATGCTCATAATGCCATGCCCTTAAATCAATTTCTTTTCATTAAAATCATCAAGCACAAAGTCATGTAACCATCAATGACTTAGTTTATAAAACTGTTCGTGCATATATAAATCATACTACTTATGCATCATAGCATTTTATGTGACATCATTAAATTATACTAAGCATGAATTAAATCAAGATCATGCAGTCTTTCATGTCATGTAAGACAAATCAAGGATTTCAAATGAAAGCATGGAAAACATCATCATGCTACTGCATTTAAATCAATTCATTAAAACTGCAGTAAAAACTAACCCTTCCGGGTCAATCATCTTATAAAACAATTCAATAAAGTTTATTATAAAACTCCGGTTATAAAACCACCCTTCTTTTAGGGTCACATATCATAAAGTCATTTGAAATCTCATATCACAGTATAAAATCATAAAATTGGGGGCCTGACCCCTCCCTCGGGTCTACCCTGGTCTATCGACCAATAGATATATCATGTGAGACAATCAGCTAATTATATCAGTAACATCGAGGACTATGGCCATATCCTAGTGATCCCTGGCAACATGGTACCTAGTGTGCGGGGTATCACACCTAAAACAGGAGGTGGGTCGTCCTACCCGCCAGAACAGCATAACACCAGGATTGCAAGGGCAAGGCTTGCTGCCTCGTGGCTAATGCCACTCCACTCCAACAATCCCCACGGTACAGCGTACTTCGCGTGACATACACGGTACAACGTACTCCGTGAACCCAAGCTCAATCAGGGGTGCCTGCAACAGGTCTTATCCACCCATATCATCTCTGTCTCAATATGCACGTATGAGCATATCATCTCACTGTGACACACAGTCTACATGAGGCTCCAACACGGCTATATGCATGTAATATAAATCCCTGTGCGAGCGAAGCTCTAGCACGGCTCCATGCATATTCATGATATCAGAAAACCTCGTGCGAGCGAAGCTCTAGCACGGTTTCATAAAAATCAATAAAATCTGCGTACGAGCAGCGCTCCAGTACGACTTAAAATAATCATAATTTCAAGTAAAATCCACGTACGAGCAATGCTCTAGTACAGATATGCATAGAAACTCAGTAAAAACCTTGTACGAGAAAAACTCCAGTACGACTTTAAAATGAGTTATAAAATCATATAAAACTTTGTGCGAGCAACGCTCCAGCACAAATGAATGCTCAAGTAAATCAAATCTCGTGCGAGTTAGACTCCAGCACGACTTTATGCAGAATTAAATCAAATCTCGTGCGAGTTACACTCCAGCACGGTTTTTATGCAATTTCATATCAAAACTAGATGCGAGCTAAGCTCCAGCACCTCATATACATATTAAATCAATAAAACTAGTGCGAGCAATCGCTCCAGCACCTTTTTATGCATCTTCAGTCAAAACAAATCAGAACAGTCAAAACATGTCAAAACAGAGTGCGAGCTAGGCTCCAGCACCTCTCATGCATATCACAATAATAAAAAACAGTGCGAGCAACCGCTCTAGCACATTTCATGCGTATGATGTCACACAAGTCAGTGCGAGCAACTGCTCCAGCACATTTATGCACATTCACAAACGCAGATATAGTGCGAACTACATGTCGGCACTATCTGTTTCCATATAACTTGATAGTTGGCCATTTTCCAAAGAAATTTCATTTAAATATTAATAACACCTACGTAGTGTTATCTTGTGAAATTTATGCAATTATTGGCCAATCTATCGATTTACTTTGCTTAAAAACCAATAAAATCCTTAATTCAGAAATTTCCTTAAATCATGCACTTCATGCATGTCATGCTTTCACCATCCTTAGGTGAACTTCCCTCAATAGGGGTAAAATAGACTTTTCACCTAATTCGATCCTTAAAATCATTTAAACTACTTTTAGGATAATTATATAATAACCGTGTATACATACAAAATCAGTGTACAGAAAAACTATTTAAAATACGCGTAGCTACCTCTAGCTACTCACACAATTCCCTTACCTCATTTTTCTGTACAGTCTGACCTTTCCACTGATGACTCATCGTGCAGTCCGATTTGCTTCCAATCAAATCTCTGGAACTGCGGATACACATTCATCAGGTCAAATACAATACAATTTAATTGTATTTTATATTTTCTGGGCTTAATTTAAATCATTGGGCTCGTTTACCCATATTGGGCCCGATTGCACCTTAATGGGCCTTAATCGGCCTTAAGCCCGTTTTCCACACTTTATCGAGGCCTATTGGGCTCACTGGGCCTATCAGTATTTATTGGACCTCGTTCTAAATTCTCGGATATCTCAATTTATTATTTACGACAATTTATCCAATTTCCAAAATTTAATTCATTAAATGCAGAATTTAAATCCGTAATTTATGCGATAAATATCAATCACGTATAACGATGTAAAATTGTTGTAAATAAGGGTTACTTACCCATGATTCCATGATAGTACTTAAATCGAGGCTGTCTCGATCTCTCGGTTGATGCCAATTGTCGAGCTACACATTTAAATATATTTTCGGGTAAACTTTCAGTAGATTATTTATCAATTTAAATATTTTGAAAATTAAATCGATCAATTTGACCGCTTACCGACTTACCCGAAGCTCGATTGCATCACTGGAATTTTCTCCAATTTTTCTTTTTTTTTCTTTTTCCCTTTTTCTTCCTTTTTTCCTCTTCTTTTTGGCTGAACCGGTTCGGTTCAACCCGGTTCAGACCACCGATTCACTCCAGTTCGGCCGGTTCAGTGGCTTGCCTGCCGGTTCTCCGCCAGTTTCCACCGTCAGTGGCTTCGCTGGGTCGTCCGCATCTTGGATCTGCCCTCGATTTCGTTCAACGTCGCCGGAAAGTGGCCGGTCCGGCTCTTCTCTCCTTTGCCGGCGGTACCGTTTCTTTCCTCGCCATTTTTCGGCGCTAGCCACCGCCCCACTAGCCAAGGTTGCCACCAATCGATCGGTCTTCGCATGGCGCTCCCTCGGTTAGCGGTGGTCGGCCTCGAATCGGCGCCGATCGCCAGGAATCCCTTTTCTCTTCTCTCGGTTCTCTCTCTTCCGTTTTCTCTCGTCGATCCTCTATCTTCACCGTCGATCACAGCCTGGGTCGGCGTCGGCTGGGCTTCCTTCGCCTGGGCTGTCGCCGATCGCCTCCGTCCGGTGAAGGTAAGGGCTCGGCTTCGTCGAGCTTCCCAGAAATCGTAAAACGCGATTTTTGTGTTTCTTTTTATTTTTTTTACATTTACTTTATTTTTTATTTTTATTATTATTTTATTTTTAATAATATTTTAATCAGTTAAAATATTATTAAAATCCAAAAATATCGAAAAATATATATATTTAATTCATTTACTCCATAAATGAATTTCTCAATCCGATTTTACCTTTTCGGTATAATTTTCGATTATTTTCGGGATTATTTTTCAAAGTGAAAATCTCGATTTATTCCAATAAATTCATATCTTGATCAATTTAATCCGAGATTTAATTATTTCTTCGTTATTGATCAAGATTTCTCAAGCCATTATTTTTAATTAAATTTTCTTATCCCGATTAATATCGAATTTCGATCTTTTGACCGTTTTACCCTTGCACGTTTTAGGGAATACCATTTCAGTCATTTTGCATTTTTAAATGCACTCGTAAATTTCTATTCATTCCCTTTTTGCTCTTACGATAAAATCGGGTCTTACACCCTATGTTTGTATATAAATGAACATGATGAGTAAATTGAAAAAGTGTGTAGTTTTTAGGGTAAAGTAGTTTTTAGGGTAGATATAATTTAGGAGTAGTTTTTAGAGTAATTTTAGAAGTAGTAAGGGTAGAATAGTGTAGCCTAGGGTAAAAATTTTAGAATAGTTTTCTTTTCCGTTAGCCACAATTTTATGTTACTATTCACAACAATTTCCATTTTTTTATGAAAAGCTTCTTCATTTTCTAGTCTTTGGTAATTTCATTAACGACAATCAATTTCCTTTCCTTATTCTCGATTTTGTTAAGGTTCCATTTCTTTATTTTTTTGTTTGGGTTATTCTGAAAAACTTATATTTTTATATGGTTGTTGCTCTCGGTTTGGCTGGTTTACTTCTTTGATTTTTTTATTTAGCACTAGAGTTTTCAAAAATTTTTTTAGTTCTCGGTTTGCTTATCAAGTTGGTTTATTCCTTTGATTTTCTACTGTCATTCGGGTTAATGGTTTCATGGGGGAGCCGAGTAGTGTGAGAGGGTATTCATAGCTGGTGACAGTGGCTAAGGATCCTCTCCTTGCTCCGTTGCATCCATTAGCCATGGTCATCGATTCCTTTGTTTTCAAATCCATCATTTTACATTAACTAATGTGATTTTTTTTTTGTTTTATTATTCTTCTCATTTGCTGTTTAAAGTTTTAATCAAAATTTTTTTCTGTTTGTGTGTGTCTCCGGTTTCTTTGCTATGTGGAGCCGAAAACATTGGTGCTGAGGGAAG
Source organism: Firmiana major (assembly GCA_033439115.1). Taxonomy (NCBI): domain Eukaryota; kingdom Viridiplantae; phylum Streptophyta; class Magnoliopsida; order Malvales; family Malvaceae; genus Firmiana; species Firmiana major. Next base: position 10,779,722 of record CM065912.1, read on the forward strand.
AAACTATTGGATGATGGTGCTCGGGTTTATTCATGGAAGCAGCAGTAGCATGATTTTTATCCTTTGTTTTGCTCTGTTATATTACTTTTGTACTGTTCACAAGTTTTCCCATTGACTTCATGTTGCCATTTGGTTCTAACTAGTTAAATATAGCTATGATTTTTATTTCCCTCCTCGTCATGCTCTGTTTCTAAGTGATTGCATCTTTGTTGTTTTTTGCTTCAATTTATTTTTTTTAATTTTCTATTCCCTCTCGTTTTGCTTGGTTTCATTTAAACTTCACTGTTTGCATGATAATGAGTATTCTTTAACTTTGTTTTGTAAACAAAAATTGTGTATGCATTTAACACTTACACATACATCACAGGATCTTCTTAAACTAGATATCTCACGTTTTTTAAGATAATTTAAAAATAATTTACATACCTTTGTCTGTGATGGGAGTCAATGAAGAAGCCATTGCAGAAGCTCTTGTGAAAGCAAAATAATTTTTTTTCTAAAAAATAGGTTTCTCTCTCTTGCTCCAATTTTTCTAATGTATACGGAGCAGATGAAATTACCTATATCTTTCTGAGAGAGAGAGAGGACCTATTTTAATTTTAGTAGATAACTACCACTCCCAACCATGTCCATCATGTGGGTGGACGTGGTTCCTTAATTTTAGGAATAGTGACTCCTAAATTTTAGGGATAGTGATATAACATTAACTTCTATTAGATTTAATCAGAGCCATACATCATAAGTTTATCTTACATTCTCCCACTTGGCTCGATTAAAATCTTTATAAATAGAAGTTAATTTCTTATTTCCCATCATAATGCCATGATATATAAATTGTTCGGAGTGAGTTATGGCGGTTATGTTCTAATTTGTAAAACACTCCCTTCCATATACTACAACACCTACAATTTATTATATTAGGTCCTTAATTATATCATAATTTCATTATCGTCCACAATAATGACTTGTTAAGTCTTTTTCTATTAATATAAAACAATAATGTATACATAACATCATAGAACACGAAAACATAAAAGTGTCAGAAACATATCATTGAGCTCAAAGTGTCACTATAAACATCATTACAATCAAGACCCATCCTAAGAACATGTTCCTTAAATAATTTGGGTTGTAAACCTTTCGTTAATGGGTCAGCAATCATGAGATCAGTACTAATATGTTGAACTGTTTGTTTTTGAACCTCCTCCTTAATGGCAAAATACTTTAATTCCATATGTTTGGCACCTCTCGAGTATTTGTCGTTCTTTGAGAAGAATACTGTTGTGGAGTTATCACAGTAAATTTTTAGCGGCTTGGTAATGGTGTCGATAACCCAAAGTCCTGAAATAAAGCTCCACATCCATAATGCATGAATTGTAGCTTCAAAGCAAGTCACAAATTCTGCTTCCATTATGGATGAAGCAGTGACAATTTGTTTCACACTTTTCCATGAAACTGCTCCTTTTGCTAATAGAAACAGATAACCAAAAGTGGATTTCCTGCTGTCAAGACATCCAGCAAAGTCTGAATCTGTGTATCCGACTACTTCCAGTTGATCGAATCTCTTATATGTGAGCATGTAATTCTTTGTTCCTTGCAGGTAACTCAAAACTTTCTTTGCAGCTTTCCAGTGATCGATTCCAGGATTACTTTCATACCTGCCTAACATCACAACCGCAAAACTTATATCTAGTCTAGTATAAGTCTGCAAGTACATCAAACTTCCAACAACAGAGGCATAAGGAATTGATTCCATTTCTTTTCGTTCTAATTCATTCTTTGGACACTGCATGAGACTAAATTTATCTCCCTTTTGAATGGGAACTACCCTAGGTGAACATTTACTCATGTTAAATTTTTTGAGAATTTTATTGATATATGCTTTTTGAGAAAGGCCTATTATTCCTTCTAATCTTTTTCGGAATATTTCTATTCCAATCACATAAGAAGCCTCTTCCATATCTTTCATCTCAAAATTCTCAGATAGAAAATCTTTAGTTTCATGCAGTATACTTCAATCATTTGCTGCAAGTAAAATATCATCAACATATAAGACTAAAACTATAAACTTTCACTCACTAATCTTTTGATATACACAACGATCAACAATATTTTCCTTAAAACCAAAAGACGTAATAATGGTATTGAACTTAATGTACCATTGTCGGGAATCTTGTTTTAGTCCATATATTGACTTCTTAAGTTTACACACTATTTGACCTTTTCTTCCTATGGAAAAACCTTCAGGTTGATCCATGTAAACTTCCTCTTCTAGATCTCCATTCAGAAAGGCTGTTTTCACATCCATTTGGTGTAACTCCAAATCATATTGAGCCACCAATGCTATATTCTTAATGAATCTTTCTTAGATACATGAGAGAATGTCTCTGTATAATCAATGTCATCTTTTTGAATATAACCCTTGGCAACAAGTCTGGCTTTATAACGTTTTACCTTACCTTTTGAGTCGTGTTTGGTCTTAAAGACCCATTTACAACCGACTCTTTTACATCCCTCAGGTAATTCAACGAGATCCCTCAGGTAATTCTTTGTTCCATGGATCTTTATCAATTCCAAGATCAAAATCTGATTCCTATAAATAAATCACATAATCTTCTGGAATAGCTAATCTCTTTTCCCTTTGAGATCTCCTTAATATTATTCCTTATGATTCATTTGTATTCGATCTTTCTTCATTAGGTGAAATATTAGATTCTTGATCGTCATAGGGTCTAACATCAGATAGTGGAGGCGTATTATTGTTCAAATGTTGACCAACATTGTTGTCACTATCCACAAGTGTTGTGATAACATTAACTCAATTATGGATTTTTTATCAATAATGGATAAAGGTACATTCACCCTTATCTCTTTTATTTCAACATCTTGACATTCTACACTGCCACTGACTTCAACATTCTCAAGGAATTTAGCATTACCAGTTTCAATTATTCTTGGACTATGGTTAGGACAGTAAAACCTATATTCCTTGGATTTCTCAGGATAACCAATAAAGTATCCACTTACAGTTCGAGAATCTAATTTTTTCTCTTATGGATTGTACACTCTTGCTTCTGCTAGGCAACCCCAAACATGCAGATGCCTCAAACTTGGTTTCCTTCCCGTCCACAATTCAAAAGGTGTCTTTTGAACCGCTTTAGTTGGAATTCTATTCAATAAATAAGCTGTGATTTTTAGTACCTGCATTCGTAAGGATTTGGATAGGGAAGAGTTACTCATCCATTAAGGTTCGATTTCGCCTTTCTGCTACACCATTTTGTTGAAGTGTACCTGGCATGGTATACTATGCATATATGCCACGTTTTTTGACTTTAGTAAATGGACCAGGACATTGTCCTGATTCATCGTACTTTCCATAATATTCATCACCTCCATAAGATCTTATGATTTTCACTTTTCTATCTAATTGTCTCTCAACCTCATTTAGGAATATTTCCAAAACATTTACAGATTAAGACTTTTCGTTAAGTAGATAGATATATCCATAACGTGAATAATCATCAATAAAAGTGATGAAATACTTTTCTCCACTAAGGGATGGAACATCAGAAGGTCCACATATATCAGTGTGTATTATTTCAAGAAGTTGTGTGTTTCTTGTGGCTCCTTTCTTGGTATGTTTGGTTTCCTTTCCCTTTATGCAATCCAAGCACGTTCCAAGATCGGTAAAATCTAGATTTTGTAAAATCTCATTCTTTACCAATCTTTGTAACCTTTCTTTGGATATATGACCCAAACGTTTATGTCACAAATAAGTAGAATTTTCATTAAGCATGCTACGTTTTGAGCCAACATTACCATGTGTGATATGCATAGATTCAGCGAAAACATTATAAAGTTTTATTCTATATAAACCGATAGTAAGAAAACCCGATCCATAAGGAATAGAGTCTTTATATAGAGTAAAACTTCCAGAATAAAATTGACATAAAATCCACAACCATCCAATTTCCCTAGAGAAATAAGATTCCTAGAAATTGAAGGTACATAGAGTGTATCATAAAGGTCCAACTGATATCCAGTATCCAAGACCAATCTATAAGTCCCTATGCCTTCAACAGGGGCTTTCATACGGTTCCCTGTAAACAAAAAGTCATTTCTTGGATTTTTGGTTCGGATCGTAAGGAATCCCTGCATAGAATTGGTAACATGAGTTGTAGTATCAGAATCTAGCCACCAGATATTATTAGGAACATGACTTAAATTTGATTCATAGCATACAAAAGTATTGAAAATACCTTTCTTTTTGAACTAAGCTTTTCGTTTATGACAGTCTTTCTGATAATGCCCAGCTTTCTTACAAAAATGACACTTTTCTATCATCTGTTCCATCCTTTCAGTCTGAGAATCATTAGCAGACCATTTCTTCTTCTTAAACCTTTTGGCTTTGAATCTTTTAACAGCTCATTTTCTTACTAAGTTAACAGAGTGACTTTTTTGACTCTTAAGCCTTGCTTCCTCTTGTACAAGCCTACTGGTCAATTCATTAACATTCCACTTGTCCTTTATAGTATTGTAGTTAATTTGAAAAGGCCCATATTCTGGAGGCAAGGAGTTCAAAATAAACTGAACCAAAAATGAGTCCTCTACTACTAAACCCAAGGACTTAAGTCTTGCAGCAATGTTAGTCATCTCGATGATATGCTGTTGGATGCTTATTGTCCCATTAAACTTCATGGTCGTAAGCTCAGCCATTAAGGTACCAACGAGTGACTTATCCACAGAACAGAACCTTTCTTCCATAAAACTTATATATTCCTTAGCATTCTCAGTTTGTGGAATCATAGTCTTAATGTTGTTGGCAATGGTCATTCGCAGAAACTTTAAGAATAATCTGTTGCTTCTTTCCCATGCAACACGATGTGTCTTTTTTGCCTCACTACTTGTATCCTTAATAGCAGGAGGTTTGTCCTGAATGAGAGCCAAGTCGAGATCCAAAACTCCTAAATGGAAATCAACTTGCTCTCGCCATTCTGAGAAGTTCATGCCATTAAACACAACAACAGATGACGCATGCGAATTAATTGCAATAACTGCAAAAACATAATAATAAAACTCACATTTAATCATGATGAATTCAATAAACAATCATTAAGATATATAATAGTTCTCCTTTGGGTATATACTGCAAAATACATGTAAGACCTCGTATATGTATAATTTTAATATGTACATAGAAATGTAAATGGAGTTACACTATGAATTCATAAGTGAAGTGTATGTAATGTAAGTCTATCAGTTTAAAAGAGCTGTGGTTGTACATACAAGTTTCATTATGTATGAATGTGAAGAAATGGACTTAAGTATGTGAAGAATATGAGTAGTGTGGTAAAATGGAAGGAAGATTTGCATAAGTGTGCACTTCCATTTGGTTTATATCATAGACCATTGGCTATACAAAGATTCTACACAAGTTTTAATGTGTATAAATTATTAACGGATGCCATCTTCAAGTCTTAAAGATGATTGGATGAGAAAATGACTATGGTACCAAATTAAGGATGTTTTGGTATAAGTTTACTGCAGAAAAACTGTAAAAAATCTGGAAATATGAATGACAGATCGATCTCATAGGACGAGAGATTGATCTGGGTGAGCCAAAATGCTTGTATTTGAGCAAAGGAATAGGGCAGATCGATCTCCAATGGGGCAAGATCGATCTCTTAAACATTTTATAATGAAAAGATCGATCTTCAAGCATATAGATCGATCTCCTTAGCTCTCTGTTTGGAGCAGATCGATCTCAAGCTTTGACAGATCGATCTCATGCTTAAAATGTCATGGAAAAGAGGAATTTAAGGGGACCAGATCGATCTCCTCCTTGTGCAGATCGATCTTCTCAAGCTATTCTTATAAAAAGGGCGTTGAAAATCTGCAGATTTTGGGACAAAACCATTTCCTTTCCTTTTCAACCTAAAACCTAGTTTTCTCTCTCTAAATCTAACCATTTTCAAGGATATTTGAGGGAAGCCTATTAGAGGCAAAGTTGTTCATATCAAGGAGAAGACCAGCATAGTTTGGAGGCATTTACCCATTTGTTGGATTGAAGGAACAAAGGGTATTTCTAATTGGAGCAAAGAGGAAATCCAAAGAGGTAAGTTTCTAGTGCACAAATCCAAGTACATTTGTCTAGTTGATGATTATGAAGTTGATTTGGGTTGCACATTGTGGGTAGAACTACGTAGAATGCCATGAAATGAATATAACCTAGAAATAGGTTAGTGTGAGAAGTGAAATATGGTGGAATAAATGATGATTGGGATATCTTGTGATGATAATGGTGTTGAGGAGATAATTTTAAGATAATAATATGGAATGAATTGAGAGACTTACCCAAAAAGGGTAAAATTAGCGTTTAAGGCATTGGGTGGAATGTATAGTTGAACGAGAGTTAGCAATACTAACTTGAACGTATGATGAATAAATTGCAGCTTCTGAAGATACGTCAGAGCGAGTTGAGCCAAGAGTGTGAGAAGCTAACAGGAAAATAGTCACACCAAGTAAATCGAGGTAAGGGAATTGTGTGGACTATTAGAGATATCTGTAAGCAATTTGGGCGGTTAAATGCTTTGCTAGATTGCATGAGATGTTAGGAGATGAAATTGGGTGATTGAAGGGTAAAAGTTTGGTGTTTGAGAAATGTGCATAAAAACAAAAGCATATTGCTTTAAAAATCATGTTTTATTGCTTTTTAGCAAATGATTTGGTAGGTTGGCTAATATTTGAAATGATTTGCAAAAGAGTTGAATTATTTTGGTTTGTTAACCATAATTTGTAAAGAATTAAGCCACCTACATGATTTCATGAGAATGAAAGCGTGCTAGAGTATGACTCACACGAGATTTGACGTGTTTTATACACACGAGTGCTAGAGCTTAGCTCGCACTAGTTTTCACATGGATTTCATACTGGTTTTGGCATGGTGTTTGGAGCTTGTCTCGCACTAGATGCCTACCTTGCTTGTTGTCGTGCTTAGAGCTTCGGGTAGACTAGGTGTCACTTCGATTAAATAGGCTCGCACGTGCATTATTTTGACATGATTGATTAATCGTGTTAGGAGCTTCGGGCAGACAAGAGGTCGTACCGATTAAATAGGCTCACACATGCGTTTTGAGAGGTGGCTTGATATGATGTGTTGATTAGGTCCACGGAGTACGTTGTACCGTGCATGTAGCATAGAGTACATTGTACCGTGTTGAGATTGTGATGTGCCGTCTTCGGACGAGATCTGCTATGGACCGACGGGTAAGATTTAACCCATCTCCTGTGTGGACTCAGATAGTAGTGATATCCCGCACACCTGATCTGTGTAGCTGATATCACAGGTTATGGCCATAGACCTTGAGGTTATTACCTATTATTGAATTGCCTATCTCACATGTCTATTGCTTTAAGAATAAATCCATGTTTGATATGATTTGTGGGTCAGGACAGTTCGAGGGAGGGATTGAGACCTAATAAGTGTGGACTTGTTTTGAGATATCGATGTTAATGGTTTTTAAAGTGCACGAATGCATGATGTTTAATGTCGTGCTTTATTAGAAAAAATGCATGATGGTTAATGCCATGCTTATTTGAGAAAACGCATGATGGGTAATGCCATACTTTATTGTGAATTATGCATGATGATTTATACCATGCTTTGAAATGAATTGTGCACTGGATTTTAATAGCATGAATGCTTTACATACCATTAACACAATCATACACTCATGTTTTGATTTTAAATGATAAACTAAATGCTTTTGAGCATGGCATCACGATCACGTAGATAGTGCAATATCTACCTGTTCGCATGATTGCCTTATTGAGCATGTGGTTTGCTCACCCCCTTATTTTTCCCCACTCTACAAAGTGTTGAGTATAGATTGAGCGTGATTGGCGGCGTTCCCTTTTGGTAATCTGCTGCATCCCATCGCGTAAGGTATACACATTGTTATAATTTTGTATCTAAACTTATGATAGCACAATAGCATTTTGTATGTAACTATTGGGGATGTAAAACAATGTAAACACATGTAACAACTCTGATATATACATTTATACAAGTGTTTACTCATAAATAATATACAAATTGAATTGGTATGGTGGAGTGAGTTAGACGTCGATACACAGCCTAACTATTGAGGATAGTTACTGCTCACGATTGAGGTAAGGACGAATAATAAATGATGCATGAATATGCAAAAAATTTGCACGTATTTTGGTAAGTTGAGTGTCGTGACAGAAGTTGGTATCAGAGCCCGAGTTGATATGACGTGTGTCGTGTCTAAAATACTTAATAAGTTGGAAAATTACATCCCTATGTTACTGTTTTTTTTAGATACAAATTGTGTGTGTGTCGATGGCTTGACTAAGTAATTGGTTATAAATGTAGGGAACTGAGTAAATATGCCTAATAACAGTCGCGGTAGAGGGATGAGAGCACAGGCTCGAGGCCGTAGAGGTAGGCCTGGAGGTCATGTTGAGCCAAAAACACACGAGGTTCAGGATGATATTGAAGTGGAGGCTGAGGTTGAGCATGCTCCACAGGGTCCAGAGGAGAGGCCCGAGAGTACTGAGGCTCGCTTCGCTAGGATTGAGCGGAGAATTGAGATGATATTGAAGTTGGTCACCCAATCCTTACCTGGAGTTAGCGGTAGACGGAGTCCCGCTACGCAGGGTGATGCCGAGCAGGCGATAGCTCTTGAGACATGGGCAAGGGAAGCCCAGAGACCTCAGACGACAGATACCCTACCTAAACAGGATATGCTTACACCTGTTGCTACACCACGGGCTAGTAGAGGCTGGGGATATGGATGTGATTTGGATAGACTGCGACAGTTTTAAAAGTTTGGACCGCCGTCTTTCAGTGGAGTTAAGGACCCAGTAGTTGCTGAGGATTAGATAAATGAGATCGAGAAGTTGTATGGGTTCTTTAAGTGCACTACTACCGAGATGGTAGCGTTTGCTGTTTTTATGCTGAAGGGATCAGCAGAACATTGGTGGAAATCCACCAGGCCAATTTTGAGAGCTCAAAATACTGAGATCAGTTGGGATATATTTTTGAAGGCCTTCTGGAGACAATACATTTCGGATACCGCACAGCGAAAGATAAGAATGGCATTTTTGGGATTGACCCAAGGGAGCAGAACTGTGGATGAGTATGAGATGACTTTTATATCTCTGGGTAGATATGATCCCAACACTATGAGTAATGAGGTCGAGAAGATCCATAAGTTTATGGATAGATTGAAACCGACCATCAGGTCTAGATTGGTTCCCCTGGATATATCGACCTATGAGGAGGCAGTGCGCAGGGCATAATTATGTGAGCAAGATGTCGACAGAATAGCTTCGGAGTTTGGAAAGTTTGGTAAGATGAGGGACAGAGAGAAAAAGAGACCAATGATGGAAAGAGGCTTCAGTTATAAAGGAAGCAAGAGATTCTCTAGAAAGAAGTCGAGGATTGATGAGATCTGGGAGAGGATAGTTAATACTCCCATGTATCCGGCCATTGCTCTAGCTAAGGAAATTGTGATTAGAGGGTCTCGGCCTACTACGAAACAGTGTGGCAAGTGTGGTAGGTAGCATGGAACTTGACCATACTATAGACCTCAGGTAGTATGCTTCAGATGTGGGAAGCTAGGGCACATAATCAAAGATTACCCAGAGATGACAGAGAGAGCCCCACAGAAGGACAGGGAGCTAGAGAGAGCTCCAGTTGGGATAGCTACTCCGAGAAGAAGGGCTACAGCTGAGGAAAAGGAGAAGTAGGCAGTGGGTGTGAGCAGAGGACGAGTGCACGCACTGGACCAGGACACTGCAGATCAATCTTCAGATGTGGTATAAGGTACCATCCAAATCTTTGATTTAGAAGTTTATGTACTGTTTGATCCTGGTGCCATGCATTCCTTTATTTCGCCATCCTTTGCATGTAAATTGTTGAAGCATGTAGAACCTACACTGCTGATAAGATGTTGATGATATCTACCCCTATGAATGATAGTCAGTTGACTGAGCATGTATATAGACATTGCAAGATGAGGATAAGAGGTAAAGAAATGCAATCGATTTAATTTTATTAAATATGAGTGATTTTGATGTAATCCTAGGGATGGATTGGCTGACTGCAAATCATGTTGTTATGGATTGTCATGAAAAAACTTTGATGTTTCCAAAGATAGACAACCTTATAGTGAATTTTGTGAAATGAAATTAAAGAACATGATTATTATAAGTATGATGAGTACAATCTTGATACATGATGTATGAAAGATAAATCTGTTTATCAATCTTGTGTGTGAATATAATGATTTATGATTACTAATAGTGGAAAGAATAATGTGAAGGGTTCGTCGCTTATGTGATTAAGACGGATAAGGCACGTCCAGAATTGGGAGACATACCAGTGGTTAAGGAGTTTTCAGATGTCTTTCCGGATGAGTTACCAAGGTTAACTCCAGATAGGGAGATGGAGTTTGGTATAGACTTGGCACCTGGTATAGAGCCGATATCCAAGCCACTGTACAGAATGTTTCAAGTTGAGTTGGAAGAACTAAGGAAACAATTGCAAGAGTTACTGGAGAAGGGGTTCATCAGGCCGAGTGTCTCACCTTGGGGAGCACCAGTTCTGTTTGTAAGGAAGAAGGATGGAAGCCTCCGACTGTGTATAGATTACCGGTTATTAAATAAGGCCACCGTCAAGAATAAGTATCCCCTTCCACGCATCGATGACTTGTTGGATCAGCTTAAGGGAGCACAGGACTTTTCTAAGATAGGGGTACCATCAGTTAAAGATACAAGGTGTAGATGTACCCAAGACAACTTTTCGCACCCAGTATGGACATTATGAGTTTATGGTTATGCCATTTGGGTTGACAAATGCTCCCGCAGCTTTTATGTCGTTGATGAATGAGGTATTCTACCAGTATTTGGATCGATTTGTAATCGTGTTTATTGATGATATATTGGTTTACTCAAGATCTAGAGAGGAGCATAAGAGGCACCTAAGAATGGTACTATAGACCCTCAAAGAGAAGAAGTTGTACGCTAAACTCAGTAAGTGTGACTTTTGGTTAGAACAGATATCTTTTCTGGGTCACATAGTGTCAAAGGATGGAGTGTCAGTGGATCTATCAAAGATTGAGGCAGTGACACAGTGGCAGAGACCCCAGACAGTGACAGAGATCATAAGTTTCCTGGATTTAGCTGGATATTATCGAAGGTTTGTAAAGGGATTCTCAAGGTTAGCTGCTCCTTTGACACGTCTCACAAGGAAAAATGTAGAGTTTGTGTGGGACGATAAGTGTGAGGAAAGCTTTGAGGAGTTGAAAAGGAGATTAATCACAGCTCCAATACTCACCATTCCTACCAACAAAGGAGGTTTCTCGGTGTATGTGGATGCTTCACACCTAGGACTGGGCTGTGTATTGATGCAGAATGAGAAGGTAGTAGCTTATGGATTAAGATAATTAAAGGATCATGAGAGGAACTACCTGACCCATGACTTGGAGTTGGCGGCCGTAGTGTTTTCATTGAAAATATGGCGCCACTACCTCTATGGTGGGAGATTTCAGATTTTCACAAATCATAAGAACCTTAAATACCTGTTCTCACAAAAAGAGTTAAACATGAGACAGAGGAGATGGCTCGAGCTATTAAAGGATTATGATTGTGAGATCCTGTACCATCCGGGTAAAGAAAATATGGTTGCTGATGCATTGAGTATGAAGCATCTCGGGATGATATCATTTATGATGATCAGGGAACACGAAATGTTGGAATAGTTCACGAACCTCAGTTTAGATGTGACCCTGCCCAGTGCTGATAGTGGATTTATGATAGCTAGCCTGCAATTGGAACCGAATCTGGTAGATCGAATCTGACAGGGTCAGTGAGTTGATCAGCAGTGCAGTGATTTTCATGTTTTTGATATTCCTATGATTATATTGCTTTAATTTAACCAAATTATGGATAGGCTGTCTGTTTATTTCATGTTTTTATAAGGAAGGGCACGAATTAGGTGCCAGTTGTGATTTTTGATTGGTTTTAGTAAGATTGAGCAGCTTATCATGTTTTTATGAGTTTTAAATCGTACGTGGATTTTACTTGGTTTTATGCATCCGTACTAGAGCATTACTCGTATGTGAATTTAAATTGGATTTATAATTATTTTTAAGTTGTACTGTAGCGCTGCTTGTACGCAGATTTCATTGATTTTTATGAAATCGTGCTGGAGCTTCGCTCGTACGAGGATTTTATGATATCATGAATATGCATGGAGCCGTGCTGGAGCTTTGTTCGCACAGGAATTTTATGACATGCATATGACTGTGCTGGAGCCTCCTATAGATTGTGTGTCATAGTGAGAAGATATGCTCGCACGTGTAGATTGAGATATGGGTTAGTTATCGACATGGTTTGGAGTGGGATAAGACCTATGGCAGGTATCCCCAGACTGTGATATTGGGTTTATGGACTACGTTGTACTGTGTATGTCACACGAAATACGCTGTACCATGTAGTCATGACTATTGTATTCACGTTACTTGATATTCTGGCGGGTAAGATTTTACCCTACTTCCCATTGCAGTTGTGATACCTCGCACACTGGGATCCGTGTAGCCTGGGATCACAGGGACATAGTCCTCAATTGTTTCTATACAGTAACCTGTATGTCTCACATGATAGACATTTGATTGGTCTTGTTAGACCAAGGTAGACCCAAAGGAGGGGTCGAGCCCTGATTTGTGACGATTTTCATGAAATATGGTATTAAATGAGAAATTGTTGGGTTTTTATGAGGATATTAATGATTTTAAGGATGTGTTGAATCCCTCTGGGATTGTTTTAAAGAGTTTTACTGTATCGAGCATGAGAGGTTTTACATGAGATATTTTTCATGTTTTACATGTCGATTCATGTTTTACGATATATGATATACTCATACATGGCATGGTTTTAATTGCCTCATGCTCGAGATATAAATGTTTTACATGTCATACCTTTACCAGCATGTAGATAGTGTAGTTATCTATCTGCTTGCATTATTGCCTTACTGAGCAAGTTGCGCTCACCCTTTCATTTTTCACCCTATATGGTAATTTAGTAGAAGAGAGCGACAATAGTCTTGCATTTCAGTTATCCGCTGCTTCCTATCAAGACCAGGTATACACATTCGTATAATTTTGTATCTGAACATATAGAGGCACAGTACTGTACACGGATGTAATATTAGGAATGTATTTAGTTAAAATGAATTGATATGTAAATAAAATATGAAAAATAGATGTTAAGGTAAGTAACATGACAAGAGGGACTAACATCGACTCATAGCCCAACTGTTAGTAGTGAAACTGTTCACGACAGGTAAGAAAATGAAAAAGCAAAAAATTTGTAGGGTTTTTAGGAAAAATGGGTCGTGACAGAGGTGGTATCAGAGCTGTGTTGGCCTGATATGAGTCGATGTTAATGGTTAAGTAAATTTAGATCCCCATGTACTGTGCATTGTTTAGATATAATTGTGTAAATCAAGATGAAACTGCAGCTAAGAATTTAGTTTCGAATGCAAGAATATAGTTTTTATAACGGATAGCCGCTATGGTAGAGGGGCGAGTACACATGCTTGAGGCCGTAGAGATAGGCCTGAGAGTCGAATGAGTCATCACATGAGACTCAAGATGAGAGTGAGGTGGAGGTTGATGTTGAGCATACTCCACAGGGTCTTATAAAGAGACCAAATAGTATTGAGACACGCTCCAAGAGGATGGAGTGGAGTGTAGTAAATATGTTGGAGTTATTTACTCAATCTATGTAGGTAGTTGAGGATAGGCAGGGTAAAGCCTAAACAGATGCCTCAAACTATAGAGATTCCCACACCCTCTGGTATTTAGCGAAGTTGTATGGATTCTTTCGGTGTATGTCGACTGAGAAAGTGACTTTTAAATACGTTTATGTTGGAGGGTGAGACGGAGCATTGGTGGAAGTCCGCTCGACCCATCTGAAGAATTAGACGTCTAGAGCCGACATAAGAAATATTTCTGGATGTATTTTGGTGACAAAATATCCCGGACACTGCTTAAAGGAAATTACAGATGAAATTCTTACTCTAACCCAGAGACACTGGTTGATTAACAAGTATGAATCTCAGTTTATATACCTGCCCAGGTATTACCCCGACACTATGGGCAGTGAGAGTCGGAAAGCCCAAAAGTTCATGGAAAGTCTCAAATTCTCGATTAGAGTCCGATTGGCTCACTACCTATGTCGAGGCAGTGCGCAGAATACAGTTGCATGAATAAGATCATGTGTTGCATGCCTCTAAGATTGGAAAAGGTAGTAAGGGCTGAAATAAAGACAGAAGAGAATAGTGGATACCAGAGATGTCAAAGCGAGAAAGAGGCGGTTTGGTAGGAAATTTAGAGTTAGTGAGTTATGGGGTAAGATGATTGGTAAGGCCCCAGTGTATCCAATTTCAGTACTTTTGAGGGGTATTATGAATGGAGGACCCCGACCTGCTCCGTAGCAGTGTAAGCAGTGTAGGATGTGTGGTAGATACCACAGAAATAGGGCATACGCCTACACTTTATTTACTAAAATAGGCTTTAAGTGTGGTAAGATGGGCTAATTTTTTAATAATTACTCAGAATTGGGTGAGACTGCCCCACAGAAGGGCAAAGAGACAGAAAAAACCCTGTTGGTATCTCTGCACTGAAAAAGGGAGGCCACATCGAAGAGAAAGGGAAAGTAGGTTGTTGGACGAGGGCGAGTGTATGCCTTGGACCAGGACACTACTGATGTTTCATATGATGTGGTGAAAGATACCACATTGGTTATGAATAAAGACGTAATTATGTTACTTGATCCTGGTAGTACATATTTATTCATACCGCCTTCATTTGTATATAAGTTAGTAAAAGACATGAATGCCTACACCCTTGGGTACAAGACTGATAGTTAGTACCCCAATGAAGGAGGGTTAACTAATGAAATAATTATGAAGAGATTATAAGTCGAAAACGTGGGAAGAAGTATAAGTCAGTCGATTTTATTCAATGGAATATGAATAATTGGAAGTAATATTTGAGAATAAATTGATTCGACTGCAGACTATGCTGTTCAGATTTCTATCCTAAGATAGTGATATGTTTACCCCTGAAAAGTATACTGTAAGTTTTGACAAGTAATAAAAAGAGGTGTAGTGATTGAAATTAAAGGAGTAAATGATTGTACTCACGGAATGAGTAATGACAAAGTTTGTTATAAGTGATATACGAAAGGAGATAAGTTTTGAGATGTGATAGATCATGAATACAAGATCTATTGGAATAAGAGGCATAAGCAAGGTACGAATATCTCTGATATGTGAAGTAATTTGGATTAAGCAATATGTAGTGAATATGGATTGCGACCAAGGATAAGGGGTAGATATATCCATAACCAGTCCATGTGGTCAAGTCTGAGGGTTAATAAAGTTATTTCAAAATACCTCCCTACCTGAAGACTTGAAAGCGTCTAGAAGTACACATAACCTATAAATTGAAATCCACAGTCATAATATATATGTTTAAAATTAGGATACCTTTACTAATATGATAAAGAAATATAGAATTCGATTAATCATGAAGGTTTAAAAATTAAAATTTTATAAAAGCCGTTAATATAAGAAAAGGAAAATGATGCGAGTTAGTATCTTGAACAAAAGCGATTTCGAAATGACATTATACGTTTATGCGTACATAGGTCGAGGATATGGGTGGCTGAAATATTTAGTGGAACTCAACTACGATGAGGTATTTAAAATTTACCTGGACCGATTTGTTATCATCATTGTTGATGATATTTTGGGTGTATTTAAAGTCCAGGGAAAATCATAAGCAACAATTGGAAATTATTTTTTCAGAAGATTTGTTGAGAGTTCTCGAAACAGACTACTTTGTTGACACGTTTAACTTAGAAAAAGTTATATTTGAATGGTATGATAGACGTGACAGGAGTTTTGGTGTACTGAAGTATGAACTGACCGCCACATTTATTCTCTCCATACCTAACAGATTAAGAGGTTTCTCAGGGTATATGGATGTCTTAAAACCAAGATTGGGCTGTGTGTTGAAGCAAAATGAGATGATAGTCATGTATGAATCCAGACAACTCAAGGACTATGAAAAGACTATCCGGCCCATGATTTAAAGTTGACAGCGATAGTGGTTGCATTGAGTATATGACACTACTATGTATACGGTGAGAAATTTCAAGTATGCACTGATCATAAAAGCCCCGAGTATCTGTTTTCACAGAAAGAGTCGGATACGAGAACAAAGAGGGTTAGAGCTTTTGAGGGATTATGATTGTGGAAATTGTACCACCCAGGAAAGGCTAATGTGATGGCTAATGCATTGAGCAGAAAGAGCCTCGGGATGGTATTACATATGATGGTCAGGGAGCGTGAGCTGCTAGAGCAGTTGTAAGCCTCAGTAGTGATTTGATCCCCTCTGATGATAACAGTGATTGTGTGACAGCTAGCCTGAGATTAGAATTGGATATGAGTGACCAGATTTGACAGGCTTTGCGTTATGATCGACATGGTGTCAATAGTGTGGGTCAGATTCAGATGGGTACAGTGACAGAGTTCACAGAGAGTGATGATGGGTTACTGAGGTTCAAAGATAGTATAAGTGCTCCCCAAGACCACAGTGATGAGATAGTTATTGTCAGAAGCTCACTCTTCGGGATATACAGTGCATCCGAGAAGTAATAAATATATCGAAATCTTAGAAAAGGGTATTGGTGGTCAGATATGAAAAGAGACATTATAGAGATTGTGGAAAAGTGTCTCGTATGTCAGCAGATTAAGGTAGAGCAAAAGAAGTTGCAGGGTTATTGCAGTTTCTACCTATATTGACACGAAAATGGGAACAAGTTACCATGAATTTCGTGATGGGTTACAGAGGTCCCGGATGAATCATAAGGCTATATGGGTGATAGTCGATAGATTGACTAAGTCTGCCCACCTTCTGGCTATGAAAATCCCCAGATACTCTAAGTGCGTAGGCAGATTTATGTGTATGAAAAATTGTGGAACATTTTGTAGTGTTCCAGTGAGCATGGTATCATATAGGGATTTTCGCTTCACTTCCCACTTCTGGGAACATTTTCAGGAAGCTATGGGAACCCGACTAAGTGTTAGCGCAGCTTTCCATCCTCAAACAGATGGTCAGTCAGAGAGGACTGTACAGGTTCTGGAGGATACGATGAGAGTGTGTGCCATTGATTTGATAAGCTCCTGGGATGATTAGTTGTTACTAATTGCATTCGCCAATAATGACAGTTGTCACTTAAGTATCGGGATGACTTTATATATGAGGCATTGTGTGGCCGTAGGGGTTGTTCCCGATTTGGATAAGAAGAAGTGGGTGATAGATAGAGAATTGTTCCCAAATTGGTAAGACAAACCTCTGAGGATGTTCAGCTGATTGTGAGTGATTAAGAACACCTCAGAGCAGATAGAAAACCTATGCTGACAAGAGACAGAAACCATTGGAATTCATCGAGGGTGAATCAGTATTGTCGAAAATTACTTCTCCTAAGGACATAATGAGATTCGAAAAGAAGGCAAATTGAATTTTGTTAGAGTGAATCCTCTAAGCGATTGGACAAAGTGGGAGACAAGGCTTGTTGGTTGGTGTTACCACTAAAATTAGTAGGCATCCACAACGTGTCCTATCTTTTGATGCTTCGAAAATACTATTTGGACCCAACAAATGTGATTGGATATGAGCTCCAACAGCTTAGCTCGATGAAAGTAAAACATAGGTTGAAAAAATCGATCCGGGTATTAAACATGAAAGAGAAAGTGTTGAGGTTTAAGATGATCTCCCTAGTCAAGTATATTGGTAGTATGACACTCCGAAAAAAGTCACTTGAGAATGACAGTATATGATACGATAGACGTACCCAGAGTTATTTATGGATCCATTTGACTTGGTTCTAATTTGGAAGACCAAATTTCTTAAGAGGGGGAGGTTAGTAAAACCCAATTTTTATCATAAGAGCAAAGGGAATGAATAAAAATTTTCAAATGCATTTAAAAAATGCGAAGGATTGAAATGAAATTTTCAAACACATCGAAGGGAAAAACGGTCAAAAGATCAAAAGCCGATATAAATTCGACAAGAAAATTTAATTAAGAATATGTGATTTGAGAATCTTGATCAGTAACAAAGAAATAATTAAATTTCGGGTTAAATTGATCAAGATATGAATTTATTGGAATTAATCAAAAATTCACATCGAAAAATAATCCCAAAAATAATCAAAAAATATATCGAAAATACGAAATAATACCGATAAATTCATTTATTGAATAAATGAATAAAATAATATTTTTTAGATATTTTGGATTATTAACAATAAAATAATGAATAAAATAATATTAAAAATAAAAATAAATTATTTAAAAAAATGAAAAACGAATCGCAGAATCGTGATTCTGCGAAATGGAAACAGAAGTAAGGAGCCGACCCGTGCTTCTGCCTCCACCGACGGAGGCTGTCAAGAAACGAATGAGAGGTCGACAGGGGAGGAACCCCACGCTGATGTCGACCCTAAGCAAATCCAGCGAGGAGAAACGCCGGCGAATGGAAAACCGAGAGAACTGAGAGGGAGAAAAATGAGATACCGGTGACCAATTCGATTCAGGCCCGGCCACTGCCAGCCGAAGGAGGCCCATGCAAGACCTACCGATCGGCGGCTGAATCGGCCGGTAGGACGGCGGCTAGCGTCGAAAACAGGAGAAAGAGAAAAGTCACCGACAGCGAGGAGAGAACAGGTCGGACCAGCCACTTTTCGATGACCTCGTGCGAAACCGACCCAGATCCGTGCATCGGACGATCCAGCAGAGCTGCTGGTGGCGAAAACCGACGAAGAACTAACCGACGAGGCCCTGAACCGATCGAACCGGACTGAACCGACTGAACCGAGCCGGTCTGAACCGGAAAGAGAGGAAAAAGGGAGAAAAAGAGAAAAAAAGGAAAAAGGGAAAATTTTCAAGGATACACCGAACTTCGGGTAAGTTAGTAAGAGGTCAAAAGTGGCCGATTTGATTTTCGAGAAATTTATTTAAATAATATTTGATCGAAAATTAACCCGAAATTAAATATAAAATTATGCAGTTCGATGATAAATCATATACGTGAGACGATCGAACTTTGATTTGTGCACCATCGCATAATCTCGAGTAAGTAAAGCATTTACGACAATTTATGTAATTATTCGCGTATTAAAGATTTATTTTACGAATTTTGAATTTAATTCCGCAATTAGTTAATTATATTGGGATTTTTGAATCAATTGTCGTAAAAGATATACGGGCTATCTTAAAGAGTTTGGAATGAAGCCCAGTAGGTATTGAGAGATCAATAGACCCGAAGAAAGGATTTAATAATTGGAAACGGGCTAGAAATGGGTCGAGACCCATTAAGATGAAATCGGGCCCAATAAAGTAAAATGGGCCCGATGATTTAAATTAAGCTCAGTAAAAGCCGATAAATGATTATCTACAGCTCCAGAGTACATATTGGGAGCTAAACGGATCAAGTGATCGGTAGAGTTGGGAAAGTCAGACCGTACAGAAAAATGAGGTAAGGGAATTTTGTAAGTGCTTAGAGATATCTGCGCGTATTTTTGGGGTTATTTACATTACATAGAATCTCATAAAGTATCTAGAATAGAATAATAATTTTTACGAAAATCGTGGTATATGTGAAAATTACAATTTTGCACCTAATTAGAAAATTTTAAAAAAGGGTAGTAAGGTGATTTTCATGTTTTTGATATTCCTATGATTATATTACTTTAATTTAAGCAAATTATGGATAGGCTGGCTGTTTATTTCATGTTTTTACATGGAAGGGCATGAATTAGGTGCCAGTTGTGATTTTTGATTGGTTTTAGTGAGATTGAGTAGCCAATCATGTATTTATGAGTTTTAAATCGTACGTGGATTTTGCTTGGTTTTATGCATCCGTACTAGAGCATTGCTCACAGATTTCATTGATTTTTATGAAATCTACTGGAGTTTCACTCGTACGAGGGTTTTCTGATATCATGAATATGCATGGAGCCGTACTGGAGCTTCGCTCGCACAAGAATTTTATGACATGCATATGACCGTGCTGGAGCCTCCTGTAAACTGTGTGTCACAGTGAGAAGATATGCTCGCACGTGTAGATTAAGACATGGTTGGTTATCGACATGGTTTGCAGTGGGATAAGACTTATGGCAAGCATCCCGAGACTGTGATATAGGGTTCATGGAGTACGTTGTACCGTGTATGTCACACGGAGTACGCTGTACCATGTAGTCATGACTATTGTATTCACGTTACTTGATATTCTAGCGGGTAGGATTTGACCCCACCTCCCGTTGCAGTTATGATACCCCGCACACTTGGATCTGTGTAGCCTGGGATCATAGGGACATAGTGCTCGATTGTTTCCATACAGTAACCTCACATGATATATATTTGATTGGTCTTGTTAGACCAGGGTAGACCCGAAGGAGGGGTCGAACCCTGATTTGTGACAATTTTCATGAAATGTGGTATTAAATGAGAAATTGATGGGTTTTTATGAGGATATTAATGATTTTAAAGATGTGTTGAATCCCTCTGGGATTGTTTTAAAGAGTTTTATTGTATCGAGCATGAGAGGTTTTACATGAGATGTTTTTCATGTTTTACATGCCCATTCATGTTTTACGATATATGATATACTCATACATGGCATGATTTTAATTGCCTCATGCTCGAGATATAAATGTTTTACAAGTCATGCCTTTACTAGCATGTAGATAGTGTAATTATCTACCTGCTTGCATTATTGCCTTACTGAGTAAGTTGCGCTCACCCTTTCATTTTTCACCCTATAGGGTACATTCAGTAGAAGAGAGCGACAGTAGTCTTACATTTTGGTTATCTGCTGCTTCCTATCAAGACCAGGTATACACATTCGTATAATTTTGTATTTGAACATATAAAGGCACAGTACTGTACACGCATGTAATATTGGGGATGTATTTAGTTAAAATGAATTGATATGTAAATAAAATATGGAAAATAGATGTTAAGGTAAGTAACATGACATAAGGGACTAACATCGACTCATAGCTCAACTGTTAGTAGTGAAACTGTTCACGACGGGTAAGAAAAAGAAAAAGTGAAAAATTTGTAGGGGTTTTTAGGAAAAATGGGTCGTGACACGATCTCCCTAGTCAAATTTCGTTGGTAGTATTACACTCCGAAAAAAGTCACTTGAGAATTAAAGAGTATGATGCGATAGATGTACTTGGAGTTGTTTACAGACCGATTTGACTTGATTCTAATTTGGAGGACCAAATTTCTTAAGTGGGGGAGATTATGTAAGACCCGATTTTTTTATTGTAATCTCTTATGAAGGATTGAGATGGTATTCCCGAACACGTTGAAGGGTAAAACGGTCAAAAGATCAAAATTCGGTATAAATTCGATAAGAAAATTTAATTAAAAATATGAAATTGAGAAATCTTGATCAATAACGAAGAAATAATTAAATTTCAAGTCAAATCGATCAAGATATGAATTTATTGGAATTAACCAAAAATTTCACATCGAAAAATTATCCTGAAAACATTGAAAAAATATACCGAAAAGACAAAATAAGACTGATAAATTCATTTATTGATTAAATAAATAAAATAAGAAATTTTAATATATTTTTGGGATTTTAATAATATTGTAATGAATAAAATAATAATAATAATAAATTATAAATAAATAATAAAATAAAAAAAACAACAGAAATCGCGAAACGCGATTTCTGGAGAAACGAAACAGCCGAGGAAGAGGAATTCACCGGACGAGCCACCACCGATGACCCAGCGACTAGACGAAGGGCCAAAAAACGTTGCTCGACACCACACGACCCACCAGCAACCGATGACGCCACACCGATGTCGAAATCCGACGGATCGAAGGGAGGAAGCCGCGGAGGAAAAGAGAGAATCCGACGGCCACTGGCGTGAGTTGGCTATGATCGAGGCCAGCCGAACGTCCCTCGACAGAGACGAGTCAAACGGCGGTGGTGAGGCATCAGGAAACGGATGGACGACGTCGTAACAACAGAGGAAGATTGAACCGGTCAGCGGTTCAGTGAGGAAGCTTCTGCACTGAACCGGACTGGACCAGTTCAACCAAAAAGAAAAGAAAGAAAAGAAAAGAAAAAGGAAAAAAGAAAATGGAGAAAATCCCAATGATGCAATCGAGCTACGGGTAAGTAGGTAAGCGATCGAAATTGTCCGATTTAAATTTTGAAATATTTAATTTGCTTAATAATTGACTGGAAAATTTACCTGGAAAAATATGTAATTGTGTTGACGTCAAACGAGAGCTCGAGTCAATCTCGATTTACGTACTATCATGGAATCTCGGGTAAGTAACCCTTATTTACAACAATTTACATCGTTATGCGTGTTAAAAATTTATCGCATAAATTACGGATTTAATTTTTGCATAAAATGTATTAAATTCTGAAATTAGAGATAAATTATCGTAAATAATAAATTGAGCTATTTGAGAGTTTAGAACGAGGGCAAATAAATACTGATTGACCCAATGAGCCCAATAGGACTTGATAATGTAAAATAGTAAGTTGAAAACGAGCTTAAGGCCGATTAAGACCATTATGGTATAATCGGGCCTAATTTGGGTAAATGGGCCCAATGATTTAAATTAAGCCCAGAAAATATGAAATACAATTAAATATATTGTATTTGACTTGATGAACATTTATCTGCAGTTTCGGAGATTGGATTGGGAGTAAATCGGACTGCATGGCGAGTCATTAGTGGAAATGTCAGACTGTACAGAAAAATGAGGTAAGGGAATTGTGTGAGTAGCTAGAGGTAGCTACGCATATTTTAATAGCTTTTGTATACACTAAATATGTATAAAGATTTTAAGGACGTGAAATAGGTAAACGACTACTTTACCCCTATTGAGGGAATTCACCTAAAGATGGTGAAAGCATGACATGCATGAAATTCATGATTTAAGGAATTTTCTTGATTTTTAAGCAAAGCAAATCAGTAGATTGGCCAATAATTGCATAAATTTCACAAGATAACACTATGTAAGTGTTATTAAGATTTAAATTAAATTTCTTTGGAAAATGGGCCAACTATCAAGTTTATATGGAAACAGATAGTGCTGGCGCATAACTCGCACTATATCTGCGTTGTGAGTGTGCATAAAATGTGCCAGAACGGTTGCTCGCACCCACTTGTGTGACATCATATACATGAAATGTGCTAGAGCGGTTGCTCACACTGATTTTTATTATTTTGAAATGCAGGAGAGGTGCTAGAGCCTAGCTCGCACCCTGTTTTGATTGTTTTGACTTGTTTTGACTTGATATGCATAAAAAGGTACTGGAGCAATTGCTCGCACTAGTTTTTATGATTTGAAATGCATGAGAGGTGTTGGAGCTTAGCTCCCATCCTATTTTGATATGATAATTTCATAAAAGTCGTACTAGAGCGTTGCTCGTACAAAGTTTTGATTTACTTGAGTATTCATTCATGCCGGAGCATTGCTCGTACGAGGCTTTGATGGATTTTATGCATAAACCGTGCTGGAGCTTGCTCGTACGTGATTTTATATGGATTTATAACTCATTTTAAAGTCGCATTGGAGTGCTACTCATACGTAAATTTTACTGATTTTTATGAAACCGTGCTAGAGCTTCGCTCACATGAGGTTTTTAGATATCATGAATATGCATGGATCCGTGCTAGAGCTTCGCTCGTACAGGGATTTATATGACATGCATATAGCCGTGTTGGAGCTTCCTATAGACTGTGTGTCACAGTAAGATGATATGCCACAAGTACATACTGAGACATAGATGGTATGGGTGGATAAGACCTATTACAGGCACCCCTGACTGAGATTGGGTTCACGGAGTACGATTTACTGTGTATATCACATGGAGTACGCTGTACCGTGGGGATTGTTGGAGTGGAGTGGCATTAGCCACGAGGCAGCAAGCCTTGCCATCGTAATCCTGATGTTATGTTGTTCTGGCGGCAGGATTAACCCACCTCCCGTTCCAGGTATGATACCCCGCACACTAGTTACCGTGTAGCTAGGGATCACTAAGTTATGACCATAGTCCTCGTTGTTACTGATATAGTCACCTACATGTCTCACATGATATAACTTGTCGTCTCGATATACCAGGGTAGACCCGAGGGAGGGGTCAGGCCCCCGATTTTGTGATTTTCTACTATGATGTTAAATTTTTTAGAGAATTTTATAATGAATTTTTAATGAGATTGATTTATGAGATGCTTAACCCCTTCGGGTTATTTTATACTGTGTTTTAATGATGTGATTTAAATGAGTAGCATGATGAGTTTTCCATGCTTTAATGATAAATTCATGAACGAATTGTTTCTCATGATTGGTTTTACATGGCATGAACTAATATATGATCTGGATTTAATTCATGCTAATTGTGATTTTATGATTTTTCATAAAATGCCATTAAGGCATAAGTTGCATGATTTTTATATGCACGGATAGTTTTATAAACTTTGTCATTGATAAAATGCATGATTTTGTGTGTGAGATTTTAATGAAAAGAAATGGATTTAAGGGCATGGCATTATGAGCATGTAGATAGTGGAGCTATCTACTTACTTGCATAATTGCCTTACTGAGCGTGTTGTTTGCTCACCCCCTTATTTTTCCATCTTTTCAAAGCACTCGTAGTAGTTAGTGAGCGTTTGAGGACTTGCATTCTTGGTATCCGCTGCATCCCATCGAGAGACAAGTATATACATTTGTATAGTTTTGTATCTAAATATGTAAATACATAGTACTGTAAACGGATATGATGTCGGGGATGTAAGGTTATGTATTTAGTTAAAGTTAAAGGATAGTAAATCCTAATGTGTGAATGTAAATATGGAAATGGAATGGTAAGTAGTGTGAGGGGACTAACACCGAATCATAGCCCAATTGTTAGTAGGATAGTCACTATGAGAGGAAGGTAAGAATTAAATAATAAATAAAACGAAAAATTTGTAGTGATTTTTAGGAAATTTGGGTCGTGACAGTTAAGGCGTACTGAAATTTGAGAAATGTGTGCGTGGTTTTGTCGGTTTGAGCTCGGTTTTGACAAGTTTTATAAATCAGTACAATACGATTTTTAGATGAGTTTTATGAGAAAAACCATTATGAGCTTTACATAAAGGCAAAACGGTTTTATAGGATAATGGCTGATATTGAGACTTAGCCGTGTCATGTGAATACACATCGGGCCTTGCTCTGGTAGCATGTAAGTTCAGGCCTTGCTTGGTAGCAAGTAAGTCCGATATTCCTTCGTTTTGGTAACGAGAGATGCCTCCGTTCTGGTAACGTACGATGACCCCCGCTCTGGTAGCGCTGGGTGGCCTTACTTTGGTAGCATGTAAGTCTAGGCCTTACTTTGGTAAGTCTAGGCGTTGCTTTGGTAGCATGTAAGACTGATAATGTGCATGAGGAGAGGTCTTGCTCTGGTAGCATGTAAGTCCAGGTCTTGTTCTGGTTACACGTAAGATCAATACACCATGCATACGACCATATTGTCAACGTTCCCTCTTTGGAGGATGCCTAGGATGCGCACCCAAAGGAGATTATATTGATGTGCCACAACGAATGTTTTATCTGAGTTTATTTGCCTAGTCTCTGTTTTTATACATGAGATTGTGTTTTGGTGGCTGCACCACGTGCATTACTACTGAGGTGATTTTTATCAGGTTTTTACGAGAAAAGCCATTATCGCATCCTTATTTCCATATGCGTGTAACTAAGGTTTTCATACTGAACCATTTACTCTCATGTTTCTACATGATTTTAGTGAAATGAGATGAGAATGATGTTTAATGATTTCATGCTACGTTTTCTACTGAGTTTATTGAGTTTAACTTGCAAAATAAAATGATTGTACTGTGCAAATCATTATTTCATTAACGAATCCCTTACCCCCTTACTGAGCGATTTAGAAGCTCACCCTGTTTTTATATCCCCCCAAATTTCTTCAAGTGAAGAGAGTTTTTCCTGTGACGTACGGTGTAGTGGCTAGTGGAGGACTTGAGCTCCAGGCCATATATATTGTATTTGAGGTATATTTTAACATTTCATGTACCCAGACTAAAGTTGTATTTACAGACACTTAACGAACAATGATGTATGGGATGTATTAAGAATTAATTAAATCTCTATTGAGGGTTGTATGCGCTATAATATATTAAATGATGAGATCCTGAGGTGAAAGTTTTCTAATATATATATATATATATATATAATGATGCATGACACTGCACAGGAATGTACCCAGAATTGTGCATTGATGAAAATAAGTTTTTAATTTGCCCTCTTTTTTCGCGCTTCCGGAGCATCACAGAGTTTTTTGCGCGTTTTATTGTAACGGCCCAGCCCAGTCGGACCAGCCTAGCCTAGAAAATGGAATGAGTCTAGTGTGAGAAATTGTGATATGGATGAATTGATGATAGATGGAGTATGCTAAAGTGTTCAGGAGATAATATATATGATTTTAGAAGGATGAATGAAGTTATATTGTTAGATTGGCTTAGCTAAGTGAATAAGCATATGAGGTGTTTGACAAAATGCCATAGTGAAGTAAATGATGAAATAGGAACACTATGGGCTTAAATATTGATTTAGTAAAGACCAATGGATCTAAGAGAATCCAATAAACTCTCGAGATATGAGTGGAGTAATCAATAAAGCCTTATAGGCATTAAAGGAAACTATAGGACAAGTCGATTATAGCAAGTGTAAAGATTTCGTTATATTAGACTCAATTGACGTGGGATATGATTTTGTGCAGTCTTGAGGAGTTCGTTGGAGACGAAACGAACCGCGTAATCAAGCAGCTCTAGGAAGTGGAATCACGCGATGCGATTCCAGGTAAGGGAATTCTGTGAGTATATAGAGATAGTTGCTCGTATTTTGTTTGTATATAGGGCTTTGGAAAAATGCATGAGTATCTGGAAAAGTGTTTGATGGTGTATGGAAATAACTACAAGTGTATATGTATGTAGTTTGATTTTGAAGTGATTCATATAAAAAAAGGATAGTAAGGCTAATAATTGCATAAATCATATGTTTTGATACTTTTATGAAAACACATTACCTTGGTTTAAGCAAAATGATGGATAGGCTGGCTAGTGAATTTTCCTGATTTTGGGAAAAGGGCACAATGAGGTGCTAATCATTGTTTTAAGAACATTTTGTTGAAATGGAGCCGCCTATCGTGTTTACGTGAGTTAAATCGTGCTAGAGCATCACTTGCACTGGTTTTTAGTGTTTTCATATCTATGATACGTGTTGGAGCTTAGCTCGCACATGATTGATTTGTGATGAGGTTTTATAAACCGTACTGAAACTTCTACTCGTACGTGGATTTCGATTGACTTTCTTATGCATATAACCGCACTGGAGCTATGCTCGTACGTGATTTCTTCATGATTTTATGCATAATGTCGTACTAGAGCTTTGCTCGTACGAGGTGATTTATTGATGTTGCATGAATCGTGCTAGAGCTTAGCTCGCATAGGTTTTCACACTGTGGTATGTATGATGTTGTGGTGGAGATGGTAAGATCCTCACGCCCTACATCCTTAAACCCGATGGGGTAGGGAGGCTTTGTTCGATGGGGAGGCTCTCTTTCGGTAGGATCCTTAAGCTAACATCCTTAAGCCCGTTGGGGTGGGGAGGCTCTGTTGGTGGGGAGGCTCTCCTACATGCAACAAAACTCTCCCACGTGCACTTGAGACTATAGAGGTTACACATGGCATGAGGGTAGATAAGACCTACTGCTAGCACTCCCAACCATGATATGGGTCCGCGGAGTACGTTATACCGTGTATATCACATGGAATACATTGTACCGCGTGGTTGTGACAATGATTTGAAAAGTTTGGAGAAGAACTAACCCACCTTCGTTCCAGCATGATGCCCTGCACACTGGGATCCGTGTGGTCTGGGATGATTATGACATAGTTGACCAACATAGTCTATGAGATATAGTGACCACCTATCTCACATAATATTACATAGTACCACATGGTTTTATACGCTGAGTGTGATTGTGATTGCCCAAGGTAGACCTGAGGGAGGGGTCGAGCCTTGTGAGATTTTGATTTAAGAGATGATATGCTATTTATGACGAGATATGATTTGATTGAGAAAATGAGAAATCTTAAAGGATGTTTCTAAATGAATTTTCTTTTTTATAATGAGTTTTGATAATGATGGGCATAAGAGGTTTTACATGATGATTTTACCATGTTTTATATGCATGTTCTCATGTTTTCAGCACATGATATATGTATATACATGTGGCATAGTTTTATTTCCTCATGCTCCGATTATAAATGATTTCTGCCATGACATTATCAGCATGTAGATAGAGTAGTTATCTATCATGCTTGTATTATTACCTTACTGAGCGTGTGGTTGCTCATCCCTCTACTTTCCCCTCTACAGAGCGTACACAGTAGCCTTGTGAAGGACTGAGGCATTACATTTTGGACATCCGCTGCACTCCATCGCTAAGAGGTATACACACAAGATTCTTTTGTATCTAAACATGTAAAGGCACAGTAGTCATTTGAAATTGTGATATGGGGGATGTAAATGTTAGAAAACATGCTAAGTATAAGCTTATGACTTAACTTCAATGTATGACATTGTTTTTGATTAATTGGAAATGAATGAGATATGATGATTATTATAGACTCACAGCCCAACTGTGTAGTGGTAAGAATGATCACAATCAGGTAAGGGAAAAGAAAAATGCAAAAAAATTGTAATGATTTTTATACGAATTGGATAAAAAGGGTCATGACAGTTGGTTCAAAAATGATAAACCGAAAATTACCCTATTTTGGGCAATTTATCCTGAAAATATAGAAAAATATATTTTCTGATGAATAAATAAATACAATAAAATAAAATATGATGCTCATATATTGTTGTAAAAATAAATTAAGTAAAATACATGTACAAAAGTGTATAAATATTAATGTATAAAAATACATTGTGGTAATAAAATATAATTATAATAATATTATTAATTATTTTATTATTATAATTATTATTAATAAAATAAAGTGTAAAATTTTAAGATATTTTTATTAATTATATGAAAAATTTTAGATATTTTGTATTATATTATATATTATATTATATTATATTAAAATATAATATAATATATATAAAATAATTAAAAAACGAAATTGAAAAAAAAAAAAGAGGAAAAGAAACAGGATCGCACAACCCAAACAGAAAACAGGGATCGGACGAACCGATCCCCTGAATCTCGAAGAATGACGAAAAAATAGGTGGGGGGGAGGGAGAGACGACCGACACCAAGGGATCCTTCACCAGCCGTCACGCGCGCCCTTATCGCCGAAAATGGCGAAAATACCAATGGAGAAATCGAAAAAGGAAAAAGAGGATTCGTCGGCACCGACGCCAATCTGGCCTGAACCATCGCCAATCGAATGTTCCCCAGGCAAAGATGGATCGATTGGTGGTTAAATCGACCAATGAAACGGCTGGCAGTGCCGTCAACAACGGAAGAGAGAAAACGATAGTGAGGTTGAAAGGGGAAAGGGCCGAACCGGCCACTTTCGACCAGCTGAGGCTTGGCCACAACCAGATTCCTGCGCGAGGTCCCGCCAATTTACCGAAAGTGGAAGCTGGCGAAGAACCGGCCGACGCAGCTATGAACTACGAGGATGGTGCTGAACCGGACTAAACCGGTCCGAATTGGTTCAGTCAGGAAAAAAAGAAAAAGAAACATGGAAAAAAATTATAGGGATGCAATCGAGTTACGGGTAAGCCGGTAAGCGATCGAAATTGACCGATTTAAATTTCAAAATATTTAATTGAAATTATATTTGACTGAAATTGACCCGGTAAATATATAATCATGTAACACGACAATTGGTAACAAATGAGAGTTTGAGTTAGCCTCGATTTACATACTATCACAGAATCTTAGGTAAGTGAATCTCGATTTCTATAAATTGGATAGTTATACGAGTTAGAAATTAATCGTGTAAGTTACGATTTATTCCGTACGTAATTTTGTAATGCTTGGAATTGAAAATAGACTGTCGTAAATGATTTTAAACGGTCAAAAGAGACTAGAAATTGGATAAGATAACGTAACAGTGATGTTAGGCCAAGAATTCGGCCAAATGTTCATAATGGGCCAAGCTTGAGTAGCAATCGGCCCAATTTAGATTATGAGCCCCACGAAAAGCCCAATAAAAGTAAATGAGCCCAATAAGTTAAATCGACTGTAGTAAATGAATGAAATATATTTATTAGGTTAAACTGATATGATAAATAATTTTCTGCAGCTCTAGAGATTGGATTAGAAGTAGATCTGACTGGACAAGCTTCCAGCAGTGAAAATTTACCACACTCGACTTGATACGAGGTAAGGAAATTTTATGAGTATTTATAGGTAGCTGCACATATTTTGAGGGTATTTACAGGGCATTAAATCTTCTTGGCTACCTAAAAAAGAAATAATAATTTTTGCAAAAAAATTCGGATATAGGTGAAAAAGATCGTTTTGCCCCTATTTAGGAATTTTACAAAAAAGGGTAGTAAGGCTAATAAATTGCATGAATATCATGTTTTTTATATTTTTATGAAATATATTGCTTCTATTTAAGCAAATTTACGGATAGGCTAGCTATTGATTTCATAATTTTATGAAATAGCATGAGTCATGTGCTGACTTTGATTTTGAGCATGTTTTGTTGAAATAGAGCCGCCTATTAGATTTATATGAGTTTAATAGTCTTGGAGCTTTGCTCATACTGGATTTTAATGTTTTAACTCATATACAGAGTACTGGAGCATCGTTCTCACTGAGTTTTACTGATTTATATGCATGAAAATTGTACTAGAGCCTTACTCGTACGAAATTTTACATTGATTTATTGTGTATAAAACTGTACTGGAGCTTTGCTCGTATGTGATTTACACTGATTTATTATGCATGAAAGTTGTACTAGAGCGTTGCTTGTACGAGAATTTTTGTATGTGCATAAAACTGTGCTGGAGCTTCGCTCGCACGAGATTTTAGATATCATGATATGCATGACATCATGCTGGAGCTTCGATCGCACTAGATGTGATGTGACATGCATAGAGTCGTTCTGGAGCCTCCTATAGACTGTGTGTCACAGTGAGATGATATGCTCGCACGTGTATGTAGAGACATGGGTTGGTTATCGACATTGTATGGGGTGGATAAGACTTATGGCAGGCACCCCCGAGCTATGATATGGGTCTATGAAGTACGTTGTACCGTGTATGTCACACGAAGTATGCTGTACCGTGTATTCATGACTATAAGATTGGTGATTTGATATTCTGGCAGGTAGAAATGACCCACCTCCCGCTGTAGTCGTGATACCCCGCACACCGAGGTTCATGTAGCTTGGGATCACAGGGACATAGTCCTCGATTTTTTCCTATACAGTAACCTACATGCCTCACGTGATATTATACGATCTAGATAGACCAGGGCAGACCCGAAAGAGGGGTTACGCCTTGATTTGTGATTTTAAAAGGAAATGTGGTTTTAATAATGTGTTGATGAGTTTTACTAAGTTTTGATAATGTGTTAAACCTTGAGGGGTTGTTTTATGATGAGTTTTCAATGTGTTGAGCATGAGACATTGACATGATGATTTTCCATGTTTACATGCCTATTTTCATATTTTCAGTACGTGATATATTTATATACTTTTGGCATAGTTTTAATTTTACCTCATGCTCTGGATATAAATTATTTTTATATCATGACATTATAAGCATGTAGATAGTGTAGTTATCTACCTGCTTACATTATTGCCTTATTGAGCAAGTTGTGCTCACCCTTTCACTTTCCACCCCTACAGAGCATCCACAGTAGTTAAGAGAGGGTAGAGACTACATTCCTTGTTATTCGCTGCTTCCCATCATGAATCAGGTATACACACTTGTATAGTTTTGTATCTGAACATGTAAAAGCACAGTACTGTACATGGATGGAATATCCGAGATGTAAACCTATGTAAATATAGTTATGAATGTAATTAGTTAAATTTAAAGGATAATAGATCCTAATATGTAAATGTGATATGGAAATGGATGTTAAGGTAAGTAACATGACAGGAGGGACTAATGTCGACTCATAGCCCAACTGTTAGTAGTGAAATTGTTCACAACGGGTAAGGAAATGAAAAACAGTCAAAAACTTGTAGTGATTTTTAGGAAAAAAGGTCGTGACAAGATGAGGAAACGATCCCTAAGTGAGATCATTTTAGATATTTAGGGTTGATCATAGTGATATGACCCATATAATATAGGCTAGTTTGAGCAAGTGGAGAAGTGTTACAGGTGCGTTATGTGACATAAGAGTTCCTATTTGGTTGAAATGCTTGTGTTACAGGGCATTTGTTAGACCAACATTACTTTATAGCAGTAAACGTTGGGCAACTAACAGATTGCAAACACAAAAGATAAGTGTAGCAGAAGTGCAAATGCTGCGATAGATGTGCTGATATACGAGAAAATATATAATGAGAAAAGAAGGCGTTCATAAAAAGGTTGGAGTGACACCTTGATAAGTGCTTATTTTGCTTAATATTGTGTAATAATATTCTTTTAGCTTTATATTGTGTTTAAAAGTGCTATGTAACATTCTTTTGATGTTATAGGCATTAAAAATAAACTTATGGTAAAAAATTGAGCTAAAAGGATACTTTTTGCACATTTGAAAAAATCTCACTAATAAAGATAATTGAAGAAATTAATTAAAACAATTTTGGAAGATAATTACAAGAAAGAAAAGATCCTTGATGAGTCGGCAACCAAGTCAACTACTCAAGATAAATATACAAAATTATTATTAAATTAATATTAATATTTTGTAATTAGAATTTTACTTCAAGTAGGGCTAGACTTTTATTCCAAGTAGGATTTAGATTGTTCCCTCACTATGTAAAGGGACCTTGGATGGCTAATAAACACATCAATTGGCCTACTTGTTATTTTATAAAGTTTTTAGCTTCTTTATTTTATAGAAGTGTCTTTTTATATTTTAAATTATCTAAGGCCGATTGTTCTTTCTTTTATAATTGCAATTTCTTTATTTTTATATACTTGTCGTTTTTTAGATGGTTCTTTTTAGTATTTGATGATGTTTTCTTTAAATATGAGTAGTGGGTAGTCATGTTATTTGGTTAGTATGTTTTCATGATTAAGTCTTGGTTACATGATGTTGTGAGAAGCATGATCTGAATAATATATTATTGATTAACTAAGATTTTTCATAGCATCGTACCATGATTGTTAGTTTAATTCAATAAGGTGCATACTATTAAGTTAAATTTAATAATCTACTACTAGATTAAGAACTTAAGTTCGTAGTTGCTTAATATTTAGAATCAATTATAGATAGAGGAAAATCTAAGTTTAGGCTAAATAAACCAAGCTTATGTGTTTATTGCTTAATGTCAACTCACATTTTCTAGAGGGTCTAATGCTATTAAAAATTTTATCTAGAGAGTTTATCGTAGGTAATTTAATTAGTTAAGGATTAGTTGTAGAGCTTGTTGTGACTACAGAAGAATTAAGGGAAGATGATGTAACAGAACTTGCTGTTATGCTAAGGTTGATTGTTTAATTTAATAACTACCTTTAGAATTCAATTATCAACATCCTAAAACAAAAAAAAAAAAAAAAAATCAATAAACATGCTAACCAAAGTCTTTTAGGTTGTTGAGAACCAATTCTTTAATTTTGCTTTTAATTTATTTTCTTATTTTTATTTTAATTGTATTAGTTATAATATAAAAAAAAACCCTTATCGTTTCTTTTAATATTGTCTTAAAACTTTAATTACTTAATTTAATTACTTAATTTAATTACTTCAATCTCTGTGGGATCAACATCTACTTTCCTAGCTCTTAGTTAGTGGATTTAAAGAGAAATTTATTTTTGGTACCTTCGACATGTATCAAATTTTGGAATCATTGTCGAGGATTATAAATTTAATTGAATTAATTGCTTAATTTTAAATCTATTTTTTTTCAAGTTTGCTTCGTCCACCATCACCCCTACCTAAGAAAGGTAAATGAGAGGTTTCCATGGAGCAAGCTTATGATATAGAAGGATTCCTAGGACAACCACAATATGAGTATGACCTTTATTCCAACAATTATAGTCAAGGATGGTGGGATCATCTTAATTACAACTATGGGAATTATCAAGTGGATTGCAATGTGCCATTCCTAAATAGTCATCCTCCTGAACATCATGTAGGTTTGCAAAGATCCAATAAGGAAGAAAAGGATAAGGAAATTGTAGAGACCTTTTAAAAGGTGGAAGTTAACATTCTTCTTCTTGATGCCATTAAGTATGTACCTTGCTATGCCAAGTTCTTAAAAGAACTTTGTACTTCCAAGAAGAAATTAAATGTCACGACCCTCAGTTTACCAAAAATCACTACCAATTTTTCATTTTTCGTTTATTATTTAGTCCATTTCTTACATTACTCTGATCGTGAACAACTTCACCACCAACAATTAGGTTGTGTATCGATGTTAATCTCATCCAACCATACCATTTCAAGTTACAATTTATTTAAACGTAAACACTTTTATTTCTTGATCAGAGTTGCTATTTACATGTGTTTACAGTTCTTTACATCCCCAAATGTTACATTCAAAATATTACTGTGCTATTGCATGTCTAGATACAAAATTGTACAAATGTGTATACCTTTATATGATGGGATGCAGCAGACTCCAAAAATAAATTCCTTAGTCGCTCTCAGTCTACTGAAAGTGCTCTGTAGAGAGGGAAAATAAATGGGGGTGAGGAAACCACACGCTCAATAAGACAATCATGCGAGCAGGTAGATAACTGTACTATCTACATGATCGTGTGTCATGCGTAAAACCACGCAGTTACTCTTCATACCCAAAAAATCAGTTCACGCACGTGTTCATGATATATAAAGCAGTTCATGCTATTCAAATCAGTGCACAAGTCATAAATAAAGCATGGAAAATCATCATGCGCAAGTCATAAATAAAGCATGGAAAATCATCATACGAGGTGCACTTAAAATGTCATGACCCTCAACTTACCAAAATACGTACAAATTTTTCGCATTTTCATACATCATTTATTATTCGTCTTTACCTCAATCATGAACAGCTACTCTCCTCAATAGTTGGGCTGTGTGTCGACGTCTAACTCACTCCACCATGCCAATTCAATTTGCATATATTTTTAAAGTAAACACTTGTATAAATAAATCAGAGTCGTTTACATGTATTTACATCGTTTTACATCACCAATAATTACATACAAAATGCTTCTGTGCTACCGTAAGTTTAGATACAAAATTACAACAGTGTGTATACCTTACGCGATAGGATGCAGCGGATACCAAAAGGAAACGCCTCCAGTCACACTCAATCTATACTCAACACTCTGTAGAGTGTGGAAAAATAAGGGGGTGAGCAAACCACACGCTCAGTAAGGCAATCATGTGAACAGGTAGATGCTACACTATCTACGTGATCGTGATGCCATGCTCAAATCATACTTTTCATCGTTTCTCAAAATATGAGTTCATGTTTGTGTTAATGGTATGTAAAGCATTTCATGCTACTAAAATTTAGTGCATAAAATCCCATTCAAAGCATGGTATTAACCATCATACATATTTCATAAGTAAGGCATGGCATTAATCATCATGCATATTTCACAAGTAAAGCATGGCATTACACATCATGCATCTGTACACTTTGAAAACCATTAACACCTGATATCTCAAAACAATTCAACCACTTGTCAGGTCTCAACCCCTCCCTCGGACTGTCCTGAGCCACAAATCATTTCAAACATGGATTTATTCACAAAGCATTATACATGTGAGATAGGCAATTCAATAAAAGGTAATAACTTCTAGGACTATAGCCATATCCTGTGATACCGACTACACGGATCAGGTGTGCGAGATATCACCGCTGTCTGCTTCCACATGGAAGGTGGTCAAATCCAGCCCGTCAGTCCACAGCAGATCTCGTCCGAAGATGACATATCACAATCTCAACACAGTACAACGTACTCCATGCTACATGTACGGTATAACGTACTCCGTGGGCCCAATCAATACATCATATCACGCCACATCTCAAAACGCACTTGTGAGCCTATTTAATCGATACGACCTCTTGTCTACCCGAAGCTCCTGACACGGCTATCAACATGTCAAAATCACAAACTGCACGTGCGAGCCTATTTAATTGGTGCGACACCAAGTCTGCCCGAAGCTCCAAGCATGGCAACAAATAAGGTGGGCATCTAGTACAAGCTAAGCTCTAAGTACCATATCAAAACTAGTATGAAATCCATGTGAAAACTAGTGTGAGCTAAGCTCTAGCACTCATGCGTATAAAACACATCAAATCTCGTGCGAGTCATACTCTAGCATGCTTTCATTCTCACAAAAACATTGTAGGTGGCTTAATTCTTTGCAAAGTATGGTTAACAAACCAAAACAACTCATTTCTTTTTGCAATTCATTTCAAAGGTTAGCCGACCTACCAATCCTTTGCTAAAAGGTAATAAAACATGATTTTCCAAAGCAATATGCTTTTATTTTCATGCACCTTTCTCAAACACCCAACTTTTTATCCTTCAATCACTCAACATCATTTCCTAATATCTCATGCATTCTAGCAAAGCATTTAATGCGCCCAAATTGCACACAGATATCTCTAAGAGTCCACAGAATTCCCTTACCTCAATTTACTTGAGTGTGACTCTCTTTTCCTTATAGCTTCTTGTGCTCTTGGCTTGCCTTGTTCCGGTGTATCCTCGGAAGCTGCGATTCAATCATCCAAACCACTTGAGTTAAAGTTGTTAACTCACATTTGACCTCATTAGTCAATATAACCCATCTTTGCATTTACCAATACCTTAATCCACATTTTACCTCTTTTTGGTAAATCTCACAATTTATTCACTAACAACACCTTAAAATCATACCCTTTCTAGGTCATGGTGGATTCATTACTTCTTAGGTAGTTTCTACCCTTTCTATGCATACCAGCAACTCCAAAAATCAATGTCTACATAATGTACTTGAGTTATTTCATCTAGAAACTCACCTAGCTTATTTTCCTCTTACCCCAAATGGAAATGCACCTTATTTCCTTTAATCTAACAAGTAGGGAAATGCCTTCAAGCTAAGTTGTTCCTCTCTTCGATGTGAACAACTTTGTCTCTAATAGCTTTCCCTCAAATCTTTTTTAAAATAGCCAGATTTAGAGAGAAAAATCTAGGTTTTTAGGTTTGAAATGGGAAAGATTGGTTTTTGTCTCGAAAATGCAGATCCAACTGCTCCATATTTATAGATTCAGCTTGATGAGATTGATCTGCCTTTGGGTGGAGATCGATCTGGTCCTCTTAAAATCCCTCTTTTTCAAGACATTTTGAAAGCAGGAGATCGATCTGTCGATGCTTGAGATCGATCTGCTGTCAAACAGAAGCTTAAGGAGATCGATCTGGTCTTAGGGGAGATCAATCTGCTTCCAACCCGAGAGCTAAGGAGATCAATCTGTTCTATTAAGGATCAATCTGCATTTGACAGAATGTGTAGGAGATCGATCTAGCTCCCTTGGAGATCGATCTGTTATGTTCCATAACTCAAAATAAGAGCATTTTGGCTCTTCCAGATCGATCTCTCATCCTATGAGATCGATCTGTCATTCATATTTCCAGATTTTCTGCAGTAACACATACCAAACTTCATACATTTTGTTTCCATGGTCATTTTCTCATCCAATCATCTTTGAGACTTGAAAATGGCATCCATTAATACTTTATACATATTAAAACTTGTGTAGAATCTTTATATGACCAAAGGTACTTGATATAAACCACATGGAAGTGCACACTCATGCAAATCGTCATTTCATTTTACCATACCACTCATATTCCATTCCACGCATATTCTTCACATGTTTAAGTCCATTTCTTCACATTCATATATAATGTAACTTGTATGTACGATCATAACTCTTATTACAAGTGTGTACATTAAACTTATGGACTTACATCACATATACTTCACTTATGAAATCATAGTATAACTCCATTTACATTTCTATGTACATATGACAATTATACATATACGAGGTCTCACATAAAAGCAGTTCATACTCAACAAAAATCAGTACAGTTCAGCATTCGTCAAGACTTAGCCTCTCCCTTGGTTGTCCTGACCCACAAAACAATTTAAAAACATGGATTCATCATAGACCAAGTGACATGTGAGATTAGGCAAATAATAATAATAAGGGTAATAACTAAGATTATGGTCATATCCTCTGTGATCCCATGCTACACGGATCCTAGTGTGCTGGGTATCACCTCTATCTACTTTCACATGGGAGGTGGGTCACATCCAACCCGTCGGTCCATAGCAAATATAACATTCGTTTGAAGACAGTATATATATATCTTTACACGGTATAACATACTCCATGCTATATGTACAGTACAACGTACTATTATGTAAGACCCGAATTATATCATAATTTCTTATAAAGAATTGAAAATGGTCACAAATTTAAACGAATGAGATTCAGACTGAAAATAAGGATTTAAAATACAAAATGAGTGAGTGTTCATGCAAAGAAGTCGAGTTAAATTAATCCCGAACACGTGCAAGGGTAAAACGATCAAAAGACCGAAATTCGGTATAATTTCGACAAGAAAATTTAATTAAAAATGTGAAATTAAGAAATCTTAATCAATAACAAGGAAAATGTTGAATTTCGAGTCCAATTGATCAAGATTTAAATTTATTAGAATTTATGGGAATTAATCGAAATTAATCAAGATTTTTAATTCGAACAATTATCCCAAAAATAATCGAAAAATATACCGGGAGAGATGAAATAAGACCGATAAATTCAATTATAGATTAAATGAATTAAATAATAATTTTTGGAGATATTTTGATTATTTTAATGAATAATGATTAAAATATAATAAAATAAATTAATAAATTAAAAAAAATCAGAAATTAAAATTGGGGAGAGAGAAAGAAGAGACAAACGAAAAAATGAAGTTGAAACCGAGGAGAAGATCGGACGACCACCGGTGACCCAATCAGCCAGGTGAGGGGCGAAAAAGGAAGAGGACGTCGGCACGACCTCCCTGGTATCGGTGACGCGCCTCACTGACACCAGAGAACACCGGATCGAGGGAGAGAAGCCGAGGAGAGGGGAAGCGAAATCGGTGGCCACTGGCGCCGATTGGACCCTGACCACCACCAACCAAAGCTTCCTCATTCGATGGCCCACCGATGGGTGCCAAAAACGATCGACGAAATCGACGGACGGCGTCGAAAACGACAGAAAAGGAAATGGGTACCGACGGTCGAGGGAGAACAATCGGATCGGCCACTTTCCGACGGCTTTGGATGAAATCGAGGCCAGATTTGAGAATCGAAAGACCCAACGAAACTGCTGTCGGTGAAAATCGATAGAGAACTGATCGGCAAGGCACCGAACTGACCGAGTCGAACTGAATCGACGGTCTAAACCGGGTTGAACAGGACCGAACCGATTCAGCCAAGAAAGAGAGGAAAAAATGAGAAAAAGAGAAAAATGGAAAAAGGGGAAGAATTTTTGGGGATACACCGGACTTCGGGTAAGTCGGTAAGCGGTCAAAATTGACCGATTTTATTTTTGAGAAATTTATTTAAATTATATTCGATCAGAAAAATAACCAGAAATTAAATATAAATTGTGCAGTTCGACAATAAATTTCGAACGTGAGCCGATCAAATTTCGATTTGTGCACCATAGCATAATCTCTGGTAAGAGCTCATTTACGACAATTTATATGATTATTCGCATATTAGAAATGTATTTTACGCATTACGGATTTAATTCCGCATTTTGTGGATAACATTGGGAATTTTGAGTAAACTGTCGTAAATGATATACGGGCTATCCAGAGAGTTTGGAATGAAGGCCAATGGGTATTGAGAGCCCAATATGTCCGATGAAGGGATTAAATAAATGGAAACGAGTTAGAAATGGGTCGAGGCCCATTAAGATGCAATCGGGCCCAATAAAGTAAAACAGGCCCAATGTTTTAGATTCGATAAGTATAAGTGAAATACTGATAAGTATAATTGAATTAACCCAAATATATGGTTATATGCAGCTCCGTAGACTTGGTTTGGAGCAAATTGGACTGAGAGACCTGGTGCGGGCGGAATGGGATAAGCTCGCGCGTGATTCCAGGTAAGGAAATTTTACGAACTGCTAGAGGTAGCTTTACGAAATTTCGACGCCATTTACAGTCTTTTAAATGGTCTGAAGGGTCTAGATTTCAGATAAAATTTTTAGTGCCCCGAATGGGTAAATTACCAAAATACCTTTATTAAGGGTAAAATTTTTAACTTTAGGAAAAATATGGGAGGAGCAAGGATAAGAGATTCTTGCTCGTTTCTTGAGGTGTTTAAAAACATGCATGAGTAGGCTGGCTAACTTTTAAATAAAAAAGCACAGCATTGCATAATTTCAACAGATGTTGATTTTCTCTGAAAATGATTTGAGAAATGTAGCCGCCTACGTGATTTTATGAAAATGTGACGTGCTAGAGCTCAGCTCGCACAAGTTTTGATTTGTGTGATGCATACCTTAATGTTGGAGCAAGAGCTCGCACTAGAGTTTTACATGTATTGGTGCTGGAGTCTAACTCGCACCAGATTTTTATATGATTTTTGTGACACGGTGCTGAAGTCTAACTCACACCAGATTTTTATATAATTTTCATAATACGGCGCTGGAGTCTAACTCGCACTAGATTTTCACATGAAATGTGTACAGAGTGCTAGAGCTTAGCTCGCACTAGTTTTACTTGATTTTTATGAGAGTGCTGGAGCATTGCTTACACTGGTTTTTTTGAGAACATACGATGAGCCATACTTGGAGCGTCGGGTAGACTGTGTGTCACACCGATTAAATAGGCTCGTACGTGCATTTTGAGATAGGGCATGAGTATGGAGATATGATATGGGTCAACGGAGTACGTTGTACCGTGCAAGTAGCATGGAGTATGTTGTACCTTGTGGCATCTTCTGATGCGTGGTATCTTCGGATACGAGTGGCATCTTCGGATGTGTGGAATCGGATAAGACTAACGAGTTGGACTGACCCACCTCCTGGTCGGTTCCCGATTGTGGTGAGACCCTGCACACTAGGATCTGTGTAGCAGAGGGGCTCACGAGGACACATGGCCATAGTCCTGGTTATTTGCCCGAGATATACATATATTGCCTAGTCTCACATGTTGATGTTTTAAGAAACTAAATTGTGGATTTTTATGTGAGTTTGGATCACTCGAGGGAGGGGTTGGATCTTGATTGAGACATGGTTTTGATGGAAATTAAACTGGGTTTTAAATGAAAACTTGCATGATGTTATTTTCCATGCTATTTAAACCCATGAATGATGTCAATTGGTTTTACATGACATTCAGTATATTGCATGGTATTGTTGCTTTAAAAAGCATTTGATTTCATGGTTTTGTGTGAGTCAAGAACACCCGAGGGAAGGGTTGAGTCCTGACTGTGTTGTGAAATTTTAACGATGATGAAATGTTTTAAATGGATATGCATGTCAATTTTTTCATGCTTTTGAATCCATATATGAACTTGTTTTACACGACATCATGACATCACGAATTATAACATCTGTTTTGAAATGTGTGGAGAAAGGGTGGTTTATGCATGGCACCACGTTCATGTAGGTAGTATGGTTACCTACTTGTTCGTAGGATTGCCTTACTGAGCTTGATGTGCTCACCCCTTTCATTTGTCAACACAGATTCCCTTCAGTAGACATTGAGGCGACTGAGTACTGCAATCCTGATATCCACTGCTACCCATCATGTTAAGGTATATACACTTGTACATATTGTATCTAAATAAGTAGAGCACAGTAACATGTTTGTAAGTGACTATCAGGGATGTATGGATAATGTAAACACTTGAAATAAATGGAAAAGAATAAATGAAAAACGAATGTGTTTACTTTTTTCTGTAATAAGAAATTAAGTTATATGATGATTAAATGGTGGGACTGGCATTGACGCACAGCCCAATTATTAGTGGAATGCGGTCACGATTCGGAGGATAGATAAGTATCAAATAAAAATAAAAAAATTACTCTGATGTTTGGGTAGTTTTGGGGTCGTGAAAAATAGTGGTATCAGAGCAGAGTTAATCTGATGTGTGTCAATGTCAATAATTAGAAAATTACATCCCTGTGTTACTGTGCTTGGTTAGATACAGTAGTGTATACCGAGATAGGTTTTAACTAAGAAATGGTTGAGAATGCAGGAATATAGGCATTATACCTAATATCAGTCACGATAGAAGAGGTAGAGCACGAGGCAGAGGTCGTAGAGGTAGACCTGAGTCTGCTAGTCGTGCTATGTTAACCTATGAGAACAAGGATACAATTGAAATGGAGGCTAATGTTGAGCATGCCCCACAGAGTCCGACAGAGAGATCGGACAGTATTAGGACATGCTTCGCGAGGTTGGAGCGAAGTGTGGAGAATATTTTGAGAGCTAATTGTCAGAGTATGCATAGGATTTAAGGGCGAGTCAGAGCATTGGTGAAAGTTCGCTCGACCCATCTTAAGAGTTGACATGAGAAACATTTTTGGATGTATTCCGGTGACAGAATATCCCGGACACTATTTAAAGAAAATTACAGGTAAAATTTCTTACATTGCCCAGAGATACTGGTTGATTGACGATTATGAATCTCAGTTTATAAACCTACCCATGTATTACCCCGACACTATGGGCAGTGAGAGTCGAAAAGCCCAAAAGTTCATGGAAGGGCTCAGATTGTCGATTTGAGTCCGATTGGCCCTATTGGATATCACTACCTATGCCGAGGCAGTGCGCAGACTACAATTGTGTGAATAAGATCATATGTTACACGCCTCTGAGATTGGAAAAAATAGTAAGGGCCTAAATAGAGATAAAAGAAAATAGAGAATGACAAATATGTCAAAACGGGAGAAAATGTAGTTTGGTAAGAGATTAGAATTGATGAATTATGAGGTAAGATAATTGGTAAGGCCCCAGTGTATCCAATTTTAACATTTTTAAGGGGTATTGTGATTTGAGGACCCCGACCTTCTACAGAGTTGAGTAGCAGTGTAAGCAGTGCATAACATGTGATAGTTACCACGGAAAGTAGGCTCTTGGATGAGGGCGAGTGTATGCCTTGGACCAAGACACTATTGATGTTTCATATGATGTGGTGAAAGATACCAGACTAGTTATGAATAAGTAATTATTTTAATTAATCCTGGTGCCACATATTTAGTCATACCACCTTCATTTGTATATAAGTTAGTAAAAGACATGAATGCCTACACCTTTGGGAACAATGCCGATAGTTAGTACCCCAATGAAGGAGGGTTAACTAACGGAATAATTATGAAGAAATTATAAGTTGAAAACGGGGGAAGAAGTATAAGTCAGCCGATTTT
Organism: Firmiana major; assembly: GCA_033439115.1. NCBI lineage: Eukaryota > Viridiplantae > Streptophyta > Magnoliopsida > Malvales > Malvaceae > Firmiana > Firmiana major. Next base: position 10,823,453 of record CM065912.1, read on the forward strand.
ATTCAATGGACTATGAATAATTTGAAGTAATATTTGAGAATAAATTAGTTGGCTGCAAATTATGATGTTCAGAGTTCTATTCTAAGACAGTGCTGTTTTACCCCTGAAAAGTATACTGTAAGTTTTGATAAGTAATAAAAGGGGTGCAGCGATTGAAATTAAAGGAGTAAATGATTGTACCCACGGAATGAGTAATGACATAGTTTGTTATAAGTGATATACGAAAGGAGATAAGCTTTGAGATATGATAAATCCTGAATACGAGATAGACTGGAATAAGAGATGTATACAAGGTAAGAATATCTATGATACGTGAAGTAATTAGGATTAAAGCAATTAGTAGCGAATATGAATTGTGACCACATGGACAAATATGTAAAGTAATTGTGGTCAAGTCTGAGGGTTAATAAAGGTATTTCAAAATACCTCCCCGCCTGAAGACTTGACAGCGTCTAAAAGTATACACAACCTATAAATTGAAATGCGATAGTCGTAATATATACATTTAAAATTAGGGTACCTTTACTGGTACGATAATATATATATATATATATATATATATATAGAATTCGATTAATTAAGAAGGCTTAAAAATTTAAAATTTTATAAAAGCCGTTGACATAAGTTAGTAGATTGAACGAAAGCGATTTCAACATGAGATTATCCGTTTATGCATACCGAGGTCAAGGATATGGGTAATTGAAATATTCAGTGGAACTCAACTACGATGAGGTAATTAAACTTACCTGGACCGATTTGTTATCATCCTTATTGATGATATTTTGGGTATATTTAAAGTCCATGGAAAATTATAAGCAACAATTGGAGATTGTTTGTACAGATGGTTTGTAGAGAGTTTATAGAAACGAGCTGCTCGGTTGACACATCTCATTCAAAAAAGATTGCATACGAGTGGGATGATAAGCATGAAAGTATTTTCAATGAGTTTCGATGTATTGAAGTATGAACTGACCACTGTGATTATTTGCACCATACCCAATAACTTAAGAGGTTACTCAGTGTATATGGATACCTCAAAATAATGAATGAGTTGTGTAATGATGCAAAATGGGAAGATAGTCGATTATGGATCCAGAAAACTCAATGATCATGAAAGAAACTATCTGACCCATAATTTGATGCTAGCGACTGTGATTGTACTGAGTATGTCGCACCACTATTTACACGATTTGAAATTTTACGTATGCATTGATCATAAAAACCCCGAGTATCTATTTTCATAGAAAGAGTCGAATATGAGAATAAAGAGGATTAGAGCTTCTGAGGGATTATGATTGTGGAAATTGTATCACCCAGGAAAGGCTAATGTAATGGCTAATGCCTTGAGCAGAAAGAGCCTTGGGATGGTATTACATATGATGGTCAAGAAGCGAGCTGCTAGAGCAATTGTGATCCTCAGTCGTGATGTGATCCCTTCTGATGATAACAGTGATTGTGTGACAGCTAGCCTGAGATTAGAACCGAATTTGAGTGGTCGAATTTGACAAGCTTAGCTGATGATCGGCATGGTGTCGATAGTATGGGTCAGATTCAGAGGGGTACAGTGATAGAGTTCACAGAGAGTGATGATGGTACTGAGGTTCAGAAACAGTATAATAATATAAGTGCTCCCCAGGACCATAGTTGATGAGATAGTGATATTGTCAGAAGCTCACTCTTCGGGATATACAGCGCCTCCGAGAGGTAACAAATATATCGAATTCTCAAAAAGGGGTATTGATGGTCAGATTTGAAAAGAGACATTAAGGAGATTATGAAAAAAGTGTCTCGTATGTCAGCAGTGTAAGGTAGAGCAATAGAAGTTTGCAAGATTATTGTAATCTCTACTTATATCGACACAAAAATAGGAGCAAGTTACCATGAATTTCGTGATGGGTTACAGAGGACCCAGATAAATCACGAGGCTATCTGGGCAATAGTCAATAGATTGATTAAGTCTACCCACCTTCTGATTATGAAATCCCCAGATACTCTAAGTATGTAGGCGGATTTATGTATAAGGAAGATTATGGAACATTATGTAGGGTTCCAGTGAGCATGATATCATATAGGGAATCCCGCTTCACTTCTTACTTCGGGGAATATTTTTTTGGAAACTATGGGAACCCGACTGAGTGTTAGCACATCTTTTCATCCTCAGACAGATGATTAGTCAGAGAAGACTGTATAAGTTCTGGAGGATATGATGAGAGTGAGTACCATTGATTTATAAGCTCCTGGGATGATCAGTTGTTACAAAATGAATTCACCAATAATAACAGTTGTCACTTGAGTATCGGGATAACATTATATGAGGCATTGTATGGCCATAGGGGTTGTTCCCTGACTTGGATAAGAAGAAGTGGGTAACAGATATAGAGTTGCTCTCAAATTGGTAAGACAAACCTCTGAGGATGTTCAGTTGATTTGTGAGAGATTAAGAACACCTCAGAACAGAAAGAAAAGCTATGCTAACAAGAGACAGAAACCATTGGAATTCACCGAGGGTGAACCAATATTAAGTTTCGTTAGATTAAATCTTTTGAGTGATTGGACAAGTAGGAGATAAGTCCTGTAGGTTGATGTTACCACCTGAATTAGCAGGCATCCACGATATGTCCCATCTTTTGATGTTTCGAAAATATTATCCGGACCCAGCATATGTGACCAGATATGTGCTCCAACAGCTTAGCTCAATGAAAGTATAACATATGTTAAAAACTTGATTCGGGTATTAAAATAGGTAGGAGAAGTGTTGAGATTTAAGACGATCTCCCTAATTAAAGTCCTTTGGTATTAGTACACTCCAGAAAAGTCACATAAGAGTTAAAGAGTACGATATGTGTGGAATATCCGGAGTGATTTACAGACTAACTTGGTTCTAATTTGAAGGACCAAATTTCTTAAGTGGGGGAGATTATGTAAGACCCGAATTATATCGTAATTTCTTATAAAGAATTGAAAATGGTCACAAATTTAAACGAATGGGATTCGGACTGAAAATAAGGATTTAAAATACGAAATGAGTGAGTGTTCATGAAAGGAAGTCGAGTTAAATTAATCTCGAAAACGTGCAAGGGTAAAACGGTCAAAAGATTGAAATTTGGTATAATTTCGACAAGAAAATTGTCACGACCCAATTTCATTCTCTTTAACAGAAAATCACTAAAAAATTTCCGCGTTTTACTGTTACCTTACCCGGTCGTGAACTAACTCACCACACACTGTTGGGCTGTGAGTCAATAATAAACTCCACATCTCATTCATTCTCAGTGAAATAAAACGATGTCATACATTTGCATTTAAATCTTGTACTTATACAAAAGCATGTTTTACTGACATCTACATCCCCCATAATTACAACTCAAAAGAATACTGTGCTTTTACATTGTTTAGATACAAAAAGAATCACTGTGTATATACCTCTTAGCGATGGAGATGCAGCGGAGTCCAAAATAACACGCCTCAGTCCTCACTGGGCTACTATGCACGCTCTGTAGGGGGAAAAATAGAGTGGGATGAGCAACCACACGCTCAGTAAGGCAATAATGCAAGCATGGTAGATAACTACTCTATCTACATGCTGATAGTGTTATGCATAAATCATTTATAGTAGGAGCATGAGGAATAAAACTATGCCATATGAGTATACATATATATCATGTATTAAAATTATGTACATTGGCATATAAAACATGGTAAAAACATCATGTATAAATCATCTCATGCTCAATCTCATTTAAATTCATAAAAGGGGAGATTCATTAAGAAACCTCCTTTTTAAACCAACATCATAAACACCACCAAATCAACTCACAATCATAACCACATTTTCGTTCCACAATTCACGCATGTGTATAAATCTAGGTCACTATATCAAAAGTGCCTATGTGAACCATTACATCATAAATCATCCCAGACCACACGCATCCAGGTGTGTGGGGTATCATGCTGGCACGAAGATGGATTATCCCTCGTCCGACTTTCTCATCACATAACCATCATGCGGTACATCGTACTCCATGTGATATACACGGTACAGCGTACTCCGTAACTCATATCGTGATTGGGGGTGCCATTCCTAGGTCTTATCTACCCCATACCAAGAGTTTTCCATATTCCGTGAAGGAGAGCCTCCCTGCCGAACAGAGCCTCCCCGCCTAATAGAGCCTCCCTGCCTCCTCAGCTTAAGGATGTTAGCTTAAGGATGTAGGGCTTAAGGATCCTTTCGTAAGAGAGCCTCCCCACCGAACAGAGCCTCCCCGCCTAACAGAGCCTCCTCGCCTCTTTGGGCTTAAGGATGTTGGCTTAAGGATGTAGGGCTTAAGGATCTTACCGTACCCATGTAGGAGAGCCTCCCTGCCTAACAGAGCCTCCCCGCCCCTCCATGGCTTAAGGATGTTGGCTTAAGGATCCCACCGTAAAAGAGCCTCCCCACCGAACAGAGCCTCCCCGCCTAATAGAGCCTCCCCGCCTCTTTGGGCTTAAGGATGTTGGCTTAAGGATGTAAGGCTTAAGGATCTTACCAATTTTCACAACCTTATACGTATCCCAATGTGCAAACTTGTGCGAGCAAAGCTCTAGCACGACTCAAGTATCCTTTCATAAAGAGACGCGTACGAGCATAGCTCTAGTACGGTTATACTCATAAGACAAACCACTCAAAAGCCACGTACGAGCAGAAGCTCCAATACGATTTATAAACATCATCATAGTTTCCAAATCAAGGTGCGAGCTAAGCTCTAGCACGTTTCATACAAATGAAAACATAGAAATCCAGCGCGAGCGAGGCTCTAGCGCGGTTTATGTCATACAATATGATAGGCGGCTCATACACAATCAAACAATCCCGGCAATCGGGTTTAGCACTCACAAATGCTTTTCCACCACAACAATACAATACTAGCCGACCCATCTATAAGCTTGCTTAAAACCAAGCAATTTCGTTTTGAAAAACATCAAAACATTAGATTTATGCAATTATTAGCCTTCCTATCCCAATTCATAAAATCCACTTCAAAACCAAAATCACGCATATACTCATCATCATTCACGAATACCATCAACATTTATTTGAGCAACCATGCATTTCATAAAAAACCCGATATTCACCCACAAGTTCAAAGTACGAGCAGCTACCTCTATATACTCACAAAATTCCCTTACCTAGAATCGCGATGCGTGATTCCACTTCCTTAAGATGCTTACTCGTACGGTTTGATCGTCTTCAACGAACTCTTCGGGACTGCACAAAATCGTATCCCGCCTTATATTTGATCCATATAATGCAACCCTTGTGCTTGCTATAGTCAATTTAATCTATAGCCTCTATTAACGCTTATATGGCATCGTTTCATTACTTTACCCATAGCTCGAGTCTATGGATCTTCTTAGGCCTATTATCTTATTCAAAATCGATATCAAATCGACATAAAGCTCATAGTGTTCATATTTCATGAATCCCCTCACTATGGCATTTATCAATCATATACATACCCATTTTCACAATTCCTCCAACTCACCATGTAATTCCATCTAACCATCTAAAATCATAAACATTACCCCAATAACAACTTTAGCATGCCATAAATCATAAGCTCATTCAATCCCACATATTCTCACATTATACCCATTTTTGATTTCTAGGTCACACCAATTCCACTACATTCCTAGGTAGTTTATCCATCAATACTCATACCAAACAACTCCAAAATCAATTAAATAGCTAATGCATTTGGATTGGAGTGTTAGAATCTTACCAATATGATTTTTCTTCTTGCTCCAAATGGTAATGCCCTTAACTCCTTCAATTCCAAAAATGGGAAAATGCCCTCTCACTATGTTGTTCTTCTCTTTGATAGGAACAACTTTGCCTCTAATGATCTCTCTTCAAATCTCACTGAAAATGGCTGATTTTAGAGAGGGAAAGTTAGGTTTTTGGGTTGAAAATGGGAGGTTAATATGTTTTTCCAAGATTTCCAGATTTTCAGCCCTCTTTATATAGAAATAGCTTGGGGAGATCGATCTGGTTCATGAGGAGATCGATCTGGTCCCCTTAAATCCCTATTTTTCACGGCATTTTTAAGCATGAGATCGATCTGTCGAAGCATTAGATCAATCTGTTGAAGCATGAGATCGATTTGTCGAAGCATGAGATCGATCTGGTCCCAAACAGAGAGCTAAGGAGATCGATCTGGGTGCTTGGGGATCGATCTTTTCATCACGGAAATGCTTAGGAGATCGATCTGGCCCCATTGGAGATCGATCTGCTCTATTCCATTGTCCAAATAAGAGCATTCTGGCTCTTCCAGATCGATCTCTCATCCTATGAGATCGATCTGGCCTTCATGTTTTTCAGATTTGTTGTAGTTTCCTTGTTGAAACTCATACCAACACATCTTTAATCTGTTGCCATGGCCATTTTCTCATCCACCCACCTTCATAACTTGAAAATGGCATCCATCCATACCTTATGCACATTGAAACTTGTGTGCATTCATTGTATGTCCAAAGGTATGCTACATAAAACCAAATGGAAGTATAACTTCATTCCATTTTACCACACTACCCATTTTGAGTTTCAATCACACCCATCACTTGTAAGAATTCTTTTCTTAATATTCATACTCAATGGAACTTTTGTGTACATTACAAATCATATTTCACATACGTACATTGCATCCATGGACTTACATCAATCATACTTTACATTACAAGTCCATTCATATTTATTTGATCCAATTATACACACTACCATTATACATATACGGGGTCTTACAAAAATTTAATTAAAAATATAAAATTAAGAAATCTTAATCAATAACAAGGAAAATATTGAATTTCGAGTCCAATTGATCAAGATTTACATTTATTAGAATTTATGGGAATTAATCGAAATTAATCGAGATTTTTAATTCGAACAATTATCCCGAAAATAATCAAAAAATATACCGGAAGAGACGAAATACGACCGATAAATTCAATTATAGATTAAATGAATTAAATAATATTTTTTAGATATTTTGATTATTTTAATGAATTTTAATGATTAAAATATAATAAAATAAATTAATAAATTAAAAAAAGAGAATCAGAAATTGAAATCGGGGAGAGAGAAAGAAGAGATAAACGAAAAAACGAAGCTAAAATCGAGGAGAAGACTGGATGACCACCGGCGACCCAATCAGCCAGGTGAGGGTCGAAAAAGGAAGAGGACGTCGGTGCGACCTCCCTGTTACCGGCAACGCGCCTCACCGACGTAGGAGAACACCGGATAGAGGGAAAGAAGCCGCGGAGAGGGGAAGCGAAATCGACGGCCACTGGCGCCGATTCGACCCCAACCACCGCCAACCGAAGCTTCCCCATTCGATGGCGCTCCGATGGGTGTCGAAAACGACCTGCGAAATTGACGGACGGCGTCGAAAACGACAGAAAAGGAAATGGGTACCGACGGTCGAGGGAGAACAACCGGACCGGCCACTTTCCAGCGACCTTGGATGAAACCGAGGCCAGATTTGAGAATCGAACGACCTAACGGAGCTGCTGGCGACAATCGGTGGAGAACTGACCAGTCGAACCGGACTGAACCAGTGGTCTGAACCGGGTTGAACCGGACCGAACCGGTTCAACCAAGAAAGAGAGGAAAAAGGGAGAAAAAGAGAAAAAAGAAAAAAGGGGAAGCATTCTCGGGGATACATCGAACTTTGGGTAGGTCGGTAAGCGGTCAAAATTGATCGATTTGATTTTCAAGAAATTTATTTAAATTATATTCGATCAGAAAAATAACCCGAAATTAAATATAAATTGTGCAGTTCGACGATAAATTCCAAACGTGAGCCGATCAAATTTCGATTTGCGCACCATCGCATAATCTCTGGTAAGTACAGCTCATTTATGACAATTTATATGATTATTCGCTTATTAGAAATGTATTTTACGCATTACGGATTTAATTTCGCATTTTGTGGATAATATTGGGAATTTTGAGTAAACTATCGTAAATGATATACGGGCTATCCAAAGATTTTGGAACGAAGCCCAATGGGTATTAAGAGCCCAATATGCCCGATGAAGGGATTAAATAAATGGAAACGAGTTGGAAATTGGTCGAGGCCCATTAAGATGCAATCGGGCACAATAAAGTAAAACGGGCCCAGTGTTTGATTCAATAAGTATAAGTGAAATATTGATAAGTATAATTGAATTAACCCAAATATATGGTTATATACAGCTCCGTACACTTGGTTTGGAGCAAATTAGACTGAGAGACCTGGTACGGGCGGAACGGGATAAGGTCGCACGTGATTTCAAGTAAGGGAATTTTACGAAATGCTAAAGGTAGCTTTATGAAATTTTAATGCCATTTACAGTCTTTTAAATGGTCTGAAGGGTCTAGATTTCAGATAAAATTTTTAGTGCCCCGAATGGAAAAATTATCAAAATACCCTTGTTAAGGGTAAAATTTCCAACTTTAGGAAAAATGTGGGAGGAGCAAAGACAAGAGATTCCTGCTCGTTTCTTGAGGTGTTTAAACACATGCATGAGTAGGCTGGCTAACTTTAAAATAAAAATGCACAACATTGCATAATTTCAACAGATGTTGATTTTCTCTGAAAATGATTTGAGAAATGTAGTCGCCTACGTGATTTTATGAAAATGTGATGTGCTAGAGCTCAGCTCGCACGAGTTTTGATTTGTGTGATGCATACCTTAGTGCTGGAGCGAGAGCTCGCACTAGAGTTTTACATGTATTGGTGCTAGTATCTAACTCACACCAGATTTTATATGATTTTCGTGACACGGTGCTGAAGTCTAACTCGCACCAGATTTTTATATAATTTTCATAATACGGTGCTGGAGTCTAACTCGCACCAGATTTTCACATGAAATGTGTACAGAGTGCTAGAGCTTAGCTCGCACTAGTTTTACTTGATTTTTATAAGAGTACTGGAGTATTGCTCGCACTGGTTTTCTGAGAACATACGATGAGCCGTGCTCGGAGCGTCGGGTAGACTGTGTGTCACACTGATTAAATGGCTTGTACGTGCATTTTAAGACAGGGCATGAGTATGGAGATATAATATGGGTCCACGGAGTACGTTGTACCGTGCAAGTGGCATGGAGTATGTTGTACCATGTGGCATCTTCTGATGCGTGGTATCTTCGGATACGTGGTATCTTCGGATATGAGTGACATCTTCAGATGCGTGGGATCGAATAAGACTGACGGGTTAGACTGACCACCTCACGGGCGATTCCCGATCGTGGTGAGACCCCACACACTAGGATCCGTGTAGCAGATGGGCTCACGAGAACACATGGCCATAGTCCTGGTTATTTGCCTGAGATATACATATATTGCCTAGTCTCACATGTTGATGTTTTGAGAAACTAAATTGTGGATTTTTATGTGAGTCTGGATCACCCGAGGGAGGGGTTGGATCTTGACTGAGACATGGTTTTGATAGAAATTAAACTGGGTTTTAAACGAAAACTTGCATGATGTTATTTTCCATGCTATTTAAACCCATGAATGATGTCAATTGGTTTTACATGACATTCAGTATATCGCATTGTATTGTTGCTTTAAAAAGCATTCGATTTCATGGTTTTGTGTGAGTCAGGAACACTCGAGGGAAGGATTGAGTCCTGACTGTGTTGTGAAATTTTAACGATGATGAAATGTTTTAAATGGATATGCATGTCGATTTTTCCATGCTTTTGAATCCATATATGAACTTGTTTTACATGACATCATGACATCACGAATTATAACATCTGTTTTGAAATGTGTGGAGAAAGGGTGGTTTATGCATGGCACCACGTTCATGTAGGTAGTATGGTTACCTACTTGTTCGTAGGATTGCCTTACTGAGCTTGATGTGCTCACCCCTTTCATTTTTCAACACAGATTCCTTTCAGTAGACGTTGAGGCGACTGAGTACTGCATTCCTGATATCCGCTGCTACCCATCATGTTAAGGTATATACACTTGTACATATTGTATCTAAATAAGTATAGCACAGTAACATGTTTGTAAGTGACTGTCAGGGATGTATAGATAATATAAACACTTGAAATAAATGGAAAAGAATAAATGAAAAACGAATGTGTTTACCTTTTTCTGTAATAAGAAATTAAGTTATATGATGATTAAATGGTGGGACTGGCATTGACGTACAGCCCAATTACTAGTGGAGCGCGGTCACGATTCGGAGGATAGATAAGTATGAAATAAAAATGAAAAATTTAATCTGATTTTTGGGTGTTTTGGGGTCGTGACACCATGGACCCATATCATCACATCATATCTGTCATGACCACTCGTGACTTATCAAAAACCACTACAAATTTTTTGCCTTTTACTTACCTTTCCTTCTGTCATAATTCAATCACCAAACCGTTGGGCTATGATTCGATATTAGTCACCTCAACCACATTCATTTCATAGCCTGCATACAAGTCAATACAATTATCCATTGACCGTAAGTACTCTCTTCTTAAAAGTAAACTCATATACATTAATACAAATACTTGTACACATACATCCTTGACAGTACATTCGTTTACATAACTGTGCTTTTACTTTGTTCAGTATAAAACGTTTCAAATGTGTATACCTTTCATATGATGGGTATACAATGGATAAATGAATACCCGTCCTCAGTCGTGCTCAACTACTATGAACGTTTTGTAGAGAGGAGGAAATAAAAGGAGGTGAGCTCACAGCTCAATAACGAAATAAGGCAAGCAAGTAGATAATCACACTATCTACAAAATATAATTTCCATGCCATTAAATCATTTCCTTTTCGATTCACATTTAAAGCGTGTATCTTTTTTGAAACATTTATGCAAGTATATATATATATAGATACAATCATCAGTATGAACTGAAAACATGTTGGTTTAAAACCTCAGCAATATATGCAAAACATTACATTGTTATGTAAATACTGCAAAACACATTTCATTATGCCATATCAATTAAATCAAAACAAAGATGGCATATCATCGTGTAAAAACATGGAAATCCGGGCCTCACCCATCCCTCGAGTTACCCTTTTCACAATTCACAAAGTCTCATGTCCAATTTATAAAATCATGTGATAATTCAAACAAGGAATTTTAAGTGAGTGAAACGAGATAGGCGACTACATGTTCGAAGATTATAATCATATCTCATTTTTTTGTGATCCCAGGCTACACAGTACTCGGTGTGTGGGGCCTCATATTTGTTGTAATGAGAGGTAGGTCAAATCCTCAACCATCAGCCAACAACTCTATATCATCGTGTACTCACGGTACATCGTACTCATGTGATATACACGGTTATCAAGGTTGGGGTGCCTACCATAAGTCTTAGCCCTCATACCATGTATAATAGTTTCGATAACCCTCGGCCATATCTCAAAAAATGCACGTGCGAGCATATAATTAGTGCGACACATAGTCTGCGCAGGCTCCCAGCACGGCTGTTTCATGCTATCTCTTTCAAAACTGGTACATGCAAATAAACTCCAGCACGAACTCATGCACAAGTCATATAAATCTAGTGCGAGCAATGCTCCCAGCACTATGTCATGTAAAACTGAGTACGAGCAATGCTCCAATACTCTATCATGCATCAATCAATAAAACTGAGTACGAGCAATGCTCCAGTACTCTATCATGCACAAATCGCATTAAAATTAAGTACGAGAAATACTCAAGTACTATGTGATGCATATCATGAAAATCTAGTACGAGTATTACTCTAGCACTAATGGGGTGGAAAACATACAAAATCCAGTGCGAGTTGTGCTTTAGCACGATTGGTTTTTACGAAAATCGATAGATGGCTTTTTTCAAATGAATTCACTCAAGTAAATCAAATTGGCACTATAACGTGCTGTTTTCACATATAATATGAAAACATTAGCCAGTCTATCTATGCAACTATCAAAACTAGTCACAAACATGCTTCCTAAGCTTTTTACCCTTAATTAGGGTAACATTGAAGTTTACCATGTCGGGTTCCTACCGAAAATTTTCCATATTTGAAAATCCATATATAATTTAAATACTCAAAAATCTATCCGAAATACATATAGCTACCTCTAGCTACTCACAAAATTCCCTTACCTTTGATCATGTCACGTGACCTCACTTCCTTGGTGCTGCTAAACCTCGTTGTCCGAACAACTCCTAATATAAACTCAGGAGCTGTAAATAACCATTCACATCAGTATACCTTAATATTCTTAATTTTCACTCTCATGAATCTCAAATCAATGCATTAGGCCTTTTACACCCATTTAGCCTTATTACATCTTATTGGACCTTACTCTCTCTTAAGTCCATTTCGATTTTACAATTTATTTCTCAAGAACCTATTAGACTCATCAAGTCTACTGATTCGAATTGAACAAGCATAAATCTCTCAATGCCTCAAGTTCATCATTTTCTCCCACTATGACATTTCACCACACATCTCATATACTTATTTTCAATCATCATCTACTTCAACACATGTACTTCACAAAACTATCTTACAATCATATATACATGCTTTATAATATCACTACATGCTTAAATCATCATTAAATCCATGCCAACTCAACTTTCTCTCATTTTCTCACACTAAGCCAAATTTTAGGTCATGGAGGATTAGCATGTTCATGGGTGTTTTCAGCCAACAAACATACACCAATCAACTCACCTAGATACCTATATTAACATACTTGAAATTGGTGTATTGAAATCTTACCTAGCTTGATTTTTCCTCTTTTTGCCAAATTTGGGGAATTCACTTTGCTTCTTCAATCCTTGATTTCAGCTTCTAGTTTTCAACTATATTGTTCTCCTCCTCACAAGGGATAACTTTGTTAAAATAATTCTCTCTCAAAACTGATTGAAAGGTGATGATTTTTGGAGTGAGAAACTTAGGTTTTCACTTTTTGTAAATGAAGGAATTGGTTGTTTCGAGGAAGAAAGGTGCAGCAGTTGGGTTTATATAGAATTACCTTATGAGATCAATCTCCTAAAAATGAGAGATCAATCTGCCCTATGTTTATCCCTTTCAGAATTTGACATTTAGAAGGTCGGATCAATCTACCCCTTAGTATGAGATCGATCTGGCCTTGAGAAAAGATCTATCTGTGCTATCCAGAATCCTTTAGAGATCAATCTATCTCAACCAGAATTCATCTAAGATCGGCCTGCTTTGAATGAGGGATCGATCTCCCTTATGCAGACTGCTTTGGCATTGCATTTCAAGGCAATGAGATCGATCTGCCCTTCATCTGTAGCATTCCAGCTGCAATTTTCCCAGAAATTCAAAGGTAAATTCATACTCGTTTGCTTCACTACTCATTTTGCATTTCATTCACATTTGGAACTTAAAAACATTAATTTCTTATGATTCATATCAAATGTAACTTGTCTGTACATCACGAAATCATAAAGAATACATATGAATTTACGGGCCTTACAATATCGTGCCACATCTCAATACGCACGTGCGAGCCTATTTAATCGGTGTGACACACAATCTACCCAAAGCTCTTAGCACGGCTCCCAACATGTCATAAAAATCACATGCGAGTAATCTCTAGCACGGTTGTAAATGTATAGTAGACATCTAGTGCGAGCAATGCTCCAGCACCATGCCATAAAATTCATGTGAAAACTAGTGCGAGCTAACGTCCAGCACTTATGCATGAAAAACTCTAGTGCGAGCAGTGCTCCAGCACTAATGCATGTATAAACCTGTCAAATCTCGTGCGAGCAATGCTCGCATGCCTTATTTTCATAAAACTCATGTAGGTGGCTCATTTGTGTGCAATGAATGGTTATTAAATCAAATCAAGCTATTTTCTTACAAACCATTTAAGTGCTAGCTAGCCTACCAATTCCCACGCTAAAAAGCAGTAAAAAGACTCAAGAATATCATGTTCTTGCTTTTCATGAACTTTTCCAAAATCTCACTTTTTTGCCCTTCCCATAGAAAATGATAATTTATCATTTCTAACCTCTTAAAATATTAATGCTTTTCGGTGATTCTCAAACATTTTAGAAATTGTAAATGCACCCAAAAACGCGTACAGGTATCTCTAAGAGCCAACAAAATTCCTTTACTTCAATTCACTCGGAAGCAACTCTTTCTTCCTTTCCTACTTTTCACGATTGGGCTCAATTTGCTCCGGATATATCCTCAGGAGCTGCAAACATTCACTTATCACATGAGTCAATTACTAATAACTCATATTCTTACTCCATCTTATTCAATATATCTTATTCATCCTAATTCTCTCTTAAGTTCATTTTGACTATTCTATTCGTTTCACCTAGGCCCATTGGGCTCCTTAGGCTCATTATCTCTCGTTGGATCGAATTCTGGGTCCATTGACCTTATCGAGTTGATTACATCAGGCTTGGTCCATGATTACATTTGGCCATGGCATGGTGACCGAACACCCATCATGGTATTCCTAGCCAATTCGGCTAACAAACTCACTAAGTTATCTAACCAAGCACTTAGCTTGCATGCTCTAACCTTAGTTCTTCCATTCATTCATGCATTTTCACAAGCACCTTATATGTACATTTCATAACTTCATCCAATTTCATAGATTGATTTCACTAAACCAACTCAAAATCATGCATATAACATTACTAACACCTTAGTATAACCAATTCATCATTAAATCCACCCTAGCTTATTTTCTCTCACTAAACCCATTTTTAGGTCATGGTTGATTCATCATGTTCTAGGTAGTTTCAACCAACAATACATACACCAATCAACTCATAACGTTGTCTAGATAAACATACTTGGAGTTGGTGTATTGAAAACTCACCTAGCTTGTCTTTTCTCTTGTCTAAAATTGGAAGACCCTTTTGCTCCTTCTATCCAAGGATTTGAAAGTTAATTCTAAACTATGTTGTTCTCCTCTTCACAATGAACAACTTTGCTCAAAGCCAATTTTCTCAAATATTTTTGGAAGGGGATGATATTCTAGACTGAGAAAGCTTATTTTTAGGGGCAAAAATGGAGAGGTGTTTTGTTTTTCTGAGGAAGAAGACTTGGTCATCGCATTTTTATAGAATAAGGGTGGTGAGATCGATCTCCTAGGGTAAGAGATCGATCTTCCTTTGGTTTGAACTATTAAAGTATTCAGGTATGTAAGTGTGGGATCAATCTGCTCTTTGGGAAGAGATCGATCCTTTCTTGGCAGAATCAAGTGGTGATCGATCTGCTTGTGGGAAGGGATTGATCCTTGCTAGGTAGAAGCAAATGGAGATCGATCTGTTCATGGGGAGAGATTAATCTGCTCTTTTGGAAGGGATCGATCCTTTCTAGATAGAACCAAACTGAGATCGATTTGCTTGAACAAGAGATCGATCTGCTTTGAATAAGGGATCAATCTGGCCTTCATCTGTAGGTTTCCAACTGTAAATTTTTCCAAAAATTCAAAGGAAAACTTGCCTTTGATTGCTTCACTAGTCATTTTGCATTCTAGTCACACTTAGAGGATAGAAAGGTTCATTTCATATGATTCTCATGTTAGAGAACTTGGTGTACTGCTTGGAATCATAAAAGATACTTAGAATTCACGTTTGAGTCCATATATTCAGTCTGAATGTTTTGAGTTCCATTTGTCTAGTCAGTGACCAGTTCAACCCTTATTTAGCCATTACATGAATTCATGAACACTCATTCTTTCCCTTTTGCAATTTCATTCAAGCCAAAAGCTCTTCTTATGATTCAGTTAAGATATGGAAATATGTTACATCATATGAATCATAAGGAATACATCACAAAAAGTGGGTCCTACATTAAAAGCCAATGAAAAACAATGTTTAAAATTCTATGGTAAAGATAAGTTAGAAGTAGCCATGGGCAAGAATCTTGAAAAGGAAGAACTCAAAGATCGAAAAACAAAATTGAAGGTTGGAGTTGGATGAGCAAGGTCATGGAGTTGAGCAAACGACATTAAACAAATATGTTGCTTGGGAGGTAACCCAAGGTTTGAAAAACGAGGAAGTATTACTAACTTTTGTTTTAATTTTTGAGTCAATTTATTTATTCTTTGCATGATAAACTTACTTTAGGGACAAAGTATGAATAAAGTGTGAGGGAAAGAAGGTCGTACAATTAAAAAATGAAATTTTCAAAGAATTTTTTATATATTTTTGTTAGTCGTTACTTAATATTATACGAATAATATTTTTAATTTCAATCTTAATATTAATTATTGTTTGTCAAAAAAATTGTTTATCGTTTTTACTTTATATAATAAAAGGAGTTGAATTTTTTTATATAGATAGTTTCGGTTTTAGGTAGTTTTATATTAGAAAAGTTAAGTGTTGAGTAAAAAAGATCGTGATATTTTCTATCTTTTTATTATTAATTCTAAACTTAAACAAGATTTTATAAATGAGTTGAAAGTATTTTGATTGTTAAAACTTTTGAAGTAAGTACTTTCTAAAATATAATGTGATTGTTCATGTGATGTTTATGTTGTGATTTTGGCCATTGAAATTAGTCTTAAGTAAGGTTCAAGTAAACAAGAATGTCTTTTAAGAAAAAAAAGTGAAAACGAAAAGTATGATAGGAAAAGAAAAAAAAAAAGAGGTTAAAAGTAAAAGTTTATAAATTCTACTCCAATATTTTTGAGTTACATAGAAAATATACAAAGTGACTTGAAATATGAGTATGTAAAGCAATCTAAATCGAGAACTGACTTGTTCTACAAGTGAGTACTTAGAGAAACCATAAATAACCTTTAAAGAAAAAAAATAAAAATATGAAGATGGGTAAGTTGCATGCTTATGTTGCATGTTTCAATATATGTTAGTTGTATATTTTACATTGGCTTATTTTGTAGTATGCCTAAATAGGAAAGTGATTGGTAAGATATGATTGACTTGATTATTTGATTTTTTTGAGTTATGAATTAAAAATTGAAAGATTGAGAAGTATTCATGATCTTGGTTAAAAATTTCTAACTTCTTAGGATTAAGTCTAAATAAAGATTTTGTGGGTATATCACCTAAAAGCTCTCAAGAGACACAACATGTCTATTAAGGGTGACCTAAGGGTTTAAAGGCTTGTTACATAGGCTAAAAGTAATCGTGACTACCAGGAAAGTGTGTTAGGGAGTTGATATTCAGGAATTGAATTTAGGACTTTAGTTTGATTTGCTAGAGGACTAGCAAAGTTTAAGTATGGAGGAATTTGATTAGTACTTATTCTGTTATATTAACAATGTCTAATAATATTCTTTCAGCTTTATATTATGTTTAAAAGTGCTATGCAATCTTATTTTGATGTTATAGGCATTAAAAGAAAATTATAAGAAAAAATGGAGTAAAAAGGACACTTTTTGTACTTTTTGAAAAATCCGACCAACATGGATAATTGAAAAAATTAATTAAAACATTTTTGGAAGATAATTACAAGAGGGAGAATATCCTTAATGAGTTGGCAAGATGAGTTGGCAACCGAGTCAACTACTCAAGATAAATATAAAGACTTATTATTAGATAAATATTAATAATTGTAATTAGAATTTTATAGGATTAAATTTTTAGTCCAAGTAAGATTTGGATTGTTCTCTCACTATATAAAGGGACCTTAGGATGACTAATAAACATATTAATTGGCCTAGTTTTTACTTTATAAAGTTTTTAAATTCTTTTTTATTTTATAAGAGTCTCTTTTTATTTTTTAAATTATCTAAGACCGATTGTTCTTTCTTTTATAATTGTGATTTCTTTATTTTTTTATATATACTTGTCATTTGTTAGATAATTGTTTTCAATATTTTGTTTATGTTTTCTTTAAATATGAGTAGTGAGTAGTCTTGTTATTTGGTTAATAGTTTTCTTGATTAAATCTTGGTTACTTGATATTGTGAAAAGCATGGTCTAAATAAAATATTACTGATTAAGTATCTAGGATTTTTTATAGGATTTTACCATGATTGTCAGTTTAATTTAATAAGATGCACACTATTAAGTTAAATTTAATAATCTATTGCTAGATTAAGAAATTAAGTCTATAATTGCTTAATATTTGAACTTAATTAGAGATAGAGAAAAATTTAAGTTTAGGATAAATAAACCGAGCTGTGTTTATTATTTAATGTCAACTCATATCTTTCCACAGGTTCTAATGCTACTAAGAATTTTATCTAGAGAGTTTGTTCTATGTAATTTAATTAGTTAGGGATTAATTGCAGAGTTTGTTATGACTAACTAAGAAATAAGGCAAGATGGTGTAACAGAGTTTGTTGTTATGCTATGGTTGATTGCTTAATTTAATAACTACCTTTAGAATTCAATAATCAATACCATAAAACAAAGAAAATCAAGAAACATGCTAACCAAAGTCTTTTAAGTTGTTGGAGACTAATTCTATAATTTTGCTTTTAATTTGATTTCTTATTTTTATTTTAATTGTGTTAGTTACAATATAAAAACCCCATTGTGGTTTCTTTTAATATTTTCTTAGAACTTTAATTACTTAATTTAATTACTTCAATCTTTGGGATTAACCTCTACCTCCCTAGCTACTAGTTGGTGGGTTTAAAGAGTAATTTATTTTTAGTAGACACATATCACACTTATCAAAGACAACATGAGTAAAGGTCATTTACATTGGTTTGGAAACATACAACGTAAACTTGTGGATGCTCCAGTTAGAACAGTGGATGCTATGAATGACGTAAGAAGGGTTAAGGCTATGAGAAGACTGAAAAAGACTTGGAAGGAAGTAATTTGAAAAGATATATTGAAACGAGAGATAAAAGAACACATTGTTTTAGATCCAAATGAGTGGGGGAGTGTCACGATCTCCCCTCTCGTGACCTACCAAAATCACCACAAATGTTTCGCAATTTACTTACCTCTCCTTCTGTCATAACTCAACACCAAACCATTGGGCTGTGATTCGATATTAGTCACCTTAACCACATTCATTCCACAATATGCATACATGTCAATCCAATTATCTATTGATTGTAAGTACTCTTTTCTTAAAAGTAAACTCATATATTAAATACAAATACTTATACATATACATCTCTGACCATACATTCATTTATATAACTGTAAGACCCGTATTTTGGATGTAAACTTTATAAAATCATGAGTATGGTGATGTATTTACAATGTAAAGCATAAATAATGTAAGTCCATGGATTTAATGTACATACTTGTAATATGAGATTGTAATGTACATACAAGTTTCATTGTGTATAAATATGAAGGATTGGGCTTTTGGATGTGATGAATGTGAGTGGAATGAGAAATGAGTAGTGTGGTAAATGGAAGGAAGTTGCATGAATTTAAATACTTCCATTTGGTCTTATATTGTATACCTTTGGCTATACAATGAATACACACAAGTTATAATGTGTATAAGGTATGAATGGACGCCATTTTCAAGTCTTAGAGGTAACTGGATGAGAAAATGACCATGGCAGCAAATTAAGGAAGTTGGGTGTGAGTTACTGCAGAAAAACTACAGAAAATCTGGATAATATGAAGGCCAGATCGATCTCATAGGATGAGAGATCGATCTAGAAGAGCCAGAATGCTTTTATTTGAGCAATGGAATAGAGCAGATCTGTGAGATCTGAGAATTTTAGATATATTTTAATGATGTAATAAGAACTTGAAGTGTAATTTATTGAGCTAAGTGAATTGTGGGAATTATAATTGGAGATTTATATGTTAAGTGTGTAAAATAAGCATGAAGTATGAGGACAGATCGATTTGGGAGAAGGAGAGATCGATCTGGTGAGTTAAAAATGACGAGGAATGAGGAATTTGAGAAGCAGATCGATCTCCAATGAAAGAGATCGATCTCCAAATGATTCTGTTTGAGAAAGGATCGATCTCATGAGGAAGAGATCGATCTCCAAATGATTCTGTTTGGGAGAAGATCGATCTCCTTAGGAGCAGATCGATCTCATAAAGCCATAAAGAGATCGATCTCACCCCTCGACAGATCGATCTCCTAGGCATAAAATTACCCAGATCGTCCCCAAAATTCAAACGCAGATCGATCTCACCCCTCGACAGATCGATCTCCTACCTCCAGCCTATATAAGGAACCCCTGTTTTTCTCCTGCAAACTCACTTTCTCTCTCTTCCAACCCCATTTCCACTGAAAACCTAACTTTCTCACTCATCCAAAACACCCATTTCCGGCCAAATCAAGAGTTGTGGTAAGAAGGAAAGTTGTTCCTCATCAAAGGGAGAACAACATACTTGGAAATCGAAGGACGAATCGGATCGAGGCGTGGGTTGTGCGTCTCACAAGCTTTGGGTAATTTCTAAACCTCGATCTTGATATTTGAGATGATTTTGATGATATTGGTGGCTGTCATTGTGTTGTAATAGCTGAGAAATGATTAGGGATTGATGAAATTGCAATGTGGTTGGAGTGATAACGATATTTAGCAATTTTGGTAATTTTAGGAATTTTGAGCTATAAATGGAAATTTAGACAAATGTGGTGAATTAGCATAGATAATTGGTATTAGAAATGTAGAACGTTGGGATGTTGTGAATGAGAGTGTAGTTTGGGGTAGAGTTACGAGAATCAAGGGATTTGAGGAGTTATGAGCAATTATGCTCGATTTTGAGAATTGAGGTTGATGAGATAATTGAGTATTAATGTTTTAACATTGTTTGGACAGCTCGGGAGTTCCAGAGTGGAATGCGAGGCTAGTCCGTGATACGGGGGAAACGATTGCACTATACGAGGTGCAAAGAGGTAAGGGAAATCTAAACCATTTGTGTATGTGATTTGTACTATTATAGCATGATTTGTGGTTTATAAAACAAGCATGTTGAGTGTTGTATTGAGATTTAATTGCACACGATTTTTATAGTCGGTTGGAGCCCATAATTTTATGAGTTTATAAGCTGAGTGTGAAATTGCTTTATAAACCGTTGAATTTTGTGTGAGTAATGAATTGGGCTCTACGTTAAGGCAATATCGAGATTTGAGAAATGTGTGCGTGTTTTGCCGGTTGGAACTCGGTTTTATTACGTTTTGTGTTGAGTACAAAACGGTTTTCAATTGAGTTTTATGAGTGAAAGACCCCTATGAGTTCTACGTGAAGGCAAACCAGTCTTATGTGATAAGACGTAGGTGTGTAGTGGTGAGTACACACCGGGCATTGCTCTGGTAGCATGTAAGCCCGATTTCTTCTCCGTTCTGGTAACGTGAGAATAACCTATTCTGTGGCTATGCCACGTATATTTGGTGGTCGTTGCCACGTGAGAAACCCCCTTGGTGGCCGTTGCCACGTGATACCCCATTGGTGGCCGTTGCCACGTGATACCCTATTGGTGGCCGTTGCCACGTGATACCCCATTTGGTGGCCGTTGCCAAGTGAGAAACCCAATTTGGTGGCTGTTGCCACGTGAAACCCTACTCTGTGGCTGTGCCACGTGTGAAATTAAATCAGTGGCTTTGCCACGTGAGATAATGGCTATGCCACGAGTGAAATTAAATCAGTGGCTATGCCACGAGTGAAATTAAATCAGTGGCTATGCCACGTGTGTTTAGTGGCCATGCCACGAGTGATTTTAAATCAGTGGCCATGCCACGTGTGTTTTGTGGCTATGCCACATGTGAATTTAAATCAGTGGCTATGGCACGTGTGTTTAGTGGCTGTGCCACGTGCATTACTATTTCAGTGATTTTATCACGTGCATTGAGAAAGCGTTTATCGCATTATTTTCACATGCTTTGTTATTGCTCTAGAGTGAGCCTTTTACTTCATGTTTTCACATGACTTGACACATGAGAATGTCCTTTTGAGTACTTTCATGCTATGGTCTTCAAATGAGTTTCACATACAAATAAACATTTTGTGATGTGCATTTTGGTTTATGAAATAAGTTCCTTACCCCCTTACTGAGCGATTTAGAAGCTCACCCTGTTTTCTTTTCCCCCCAGATTTCTTCAAGTGAAAAGGGTTTCCCTGCGACGTACGGAGTAGTGGCTAGTGGAGGACTTGAGCTACAGGCCATATATTGTATTTTAAGGTATCTTTTATCTTTTCATGTACCCAAACAATTACTGTAATTACAGACACTTGATGTATAACATTATATGGGATGTATTAGGATTAATTAACTTGAGATGGATTAATGTATTTGATATGATATATAATTCTATTGATGAGATCCTGAGGAATGATGATTATGATGATGTATGACACTGCACAGGAATGCACCTTTAATTGTGAATTAACGAGTAAAAAGTTTTAAATTAGCCCTATTTTTCGCACTTCCGGAGCGTGACAGAGTTTTCTTGGTATCAGAGCTTAGGGTGTCTAGTACTGTCAGTGTCAGTTAAGTGAAATAGAATACATCCCAAGTGTCTGTAATAGTCTGGTCATGAACTGAAATTGAGGATTGAGATTTCAATCAATTTTGATATGTACGCGCAGGAGACGAGTTAAGATAGAGAATGAGTAAACGACGAGGTCGTTCGAGGAGGCAGGCAGAGTCCCCTCCGCCACCTGTCCCACAACCAGAGAGTCCTAACTCTCGATTTAATCGGATTGAGACCGATGTGAGGCAAGGTTTTGAGCAGATGGCAGCGTTATTCGCGCAACACTTTGGAGTTAATGCCTCGGATACTACCCCTACACCACCACAAGGACCTCCCATACCCCCAGTGCCTCCCGTCACTCAGCCTGAGGATAGAAGTATGGTCCGACTAAAGGATTTTTTGAAGATGAATCCACCCGCATTTAAGGGAAAGAAGGATCCTACAGAGGCTGAGGAGTGGTTGACGAAATTGAGAGTTATATTTGATTTTCTGGGGTGCACCGATGCTAAGAGGGTCAGTATGAGTGCCTATATGCTGAAGGGGAGAGCTCGAGATTGGTGGGGTACTACCCAGGGTATTCTGATGTCCCGCCAGGATGTGATTGGTTGGGAAGAGTTCCAGACAGTCTTTAGGACCCAATATGTACCACGAGCCGCCCAGAGAAAGAAACAAGCTGATTTTTTGAGTTTGGTACAGGGCGACATGTCTGTGGATGACTACGAGAGTCAATTCACCGCTCTATTGAGGTATGACCCAGAGACCTTGAAGAGTGAAGAGCTCCGCACAGAGAAGTTTGTGTATGGGTTGAAGCCCGTCATCAGAGATAGATTGATAGGGCTATGTATTACTGAGTTTGGAGATGCTCTGAGACGAGCACAAGAGATTGAAAGAGGAATTGAGATGGTACAATCCCAGAATGAGCTCAGAGCAGTGAATAGAGATAAGGGCAAGAGGCCAGCACTTTTCCAAACGGAGGCTCGGAGAGGTTCCTTCAAAAGAGGAAGGATTGAGGTGCAGAAGGGCAGATTAGAGAGACCCAGAGGGTACCCTAACATTAGAGAGACCCCTCGAGATGTCAGGCCAGAGACAAGGTTTTGCAGGAATTGTGGCCGAATGCATGAGGGAAGTTGTACCGGGTCAATCCATGGATGTTTTAGATGTGGAGACATGGGTCACATGGTGAAGGATTGCCCTCAACCTCAAAAACCACATGGATTGGAGCCTACTAGACAACAGCCTCAGAGAGTGGATCCCCGGAGACGGGCCACTGCGGCAGAGAAAGAAAAGAGACCTATTACCCAGGGACGCGTGTTTGCCCTAGATAAGGAGACTGCTGACACTTCTGCAGAAACTATAAGAGGTACACTCTCTGTCTGTAATCATAAGGCTCATGTGTTGATTGACTCAGGATCCACGCATTCCTTTATTTCTGAGCATTTTGCATGTAGATTAAACTTGAAGCTTGAACCTCTAGAATGTATACTAAATGTAAATACCCCTATGCGTGAATCCCAGAGAACTGAGTTAATCTGTAGAGGATGTGAAATAAAGGTGGGAGATAGAGTGATGTTAGCAGATCTAATCATGTTGAATATACATGGGTTTGATGTAATTCTGGGGATGGATTGGTTAGCAACCAATCGAGTGAGTTTAGACTGCTACACTAAGATTGTAACTTTCTCCCTACCTGAACCTTACAGTGTACGATTGAGATATTGAGGAAATGAATATGTGGAATTTTAGTAAGTAATTTGAGAATTTTAATATTATTTTGGAGAATATTAAATATGATTGTTCATGTGAAGGTTATGAGACACTCATCTCAGACGATGAGCGGGAACATTCGAGGATTGAGGATATACTTGTGGTGTGTGAATTTCTGGATGTTTTCCCAGATGAATTGCCAGGTTTACCACCAGAGAGAGAGCTGGAGTTTACCATTGATTTGGTACTAGATACTCAGCCGATCTCTAAACCTCCCTACAGGATGGCATTGGTGGAACTTGAGGAATTGAAGAGACAACTACAGGAGTTACTGGATCAAGGGTTTATTAGACCCAGTATTTCACCGTGGGGAGCGCCAGTACTATTTGTTAAGAAGAAGGATGGTAGTCTCAGATTATGTGTAGACTATCGGTTGTTGAATAAAGCCATGGTGAAAAATAAATACCCACTGCCCAGGATTGATGATCTACTTGATCAGCTAAGAGGGGCATCAATCTTTTCTAAAATTGATTTGAGATCGGGCTATCACCAATTGAGAATCAAGGAAGAAGATATTCCAAAGACGGCCTTTAGGACGAGGTACGGCCATTACGAATTCCTGGTGATATCCTTTGGATTGATGAACGCCCCTGCAGCATTTATGAGGTTGATGAATGAAGTGTTTAGAGACTATCTAGATAAATTTGTGATAGTCTTTATTGATGATATCCTGGTATACTCTCGGTCGTATGAGGAGCATGCACAGCATTTGTGGTTAGTACTTCAGATACTCCGAGATAAGCAATTATATGGAAAGCTTAGTAAGTGTGAGTTTTGGTTGAACCGGATAGCTTTCCTTAGTCATATAGTCTCAGAGGAAGGAGTATCAGTGGACCCAAGCAAGGTGGAGGCTGTGCTTAATTGGGGGAGACCGAGGACAGTCACTGAGGTGCGAAGCTTCCTTGGTTTGGCAGGGTATTACAGAAGATTTGTGGAAGGATTTTCAAGGATTGTCGCTCCTTTAACTAAGCTCACGCGCAAGGAGACTCCATTTATATGGACTGACCAATGTGAGCTCAGTTTTCAGGAATTAAAGAGGAGGTTGACAGTGGCACCTGTGTTAACCATTCCTGAGGGATCAGGAGGATTTTCGGTGTATAGTGATGCATCTCACCAAGGATTGGGGTGTGTGCTTATGCAGCACGGAAGAGTGGTCGCATATGGATCGCGACAGCTGAAAGACCATGAGCGGAGTTACCCCACGCATGATTTGGAGTTAGCCGCTGTGGTATTTGCTTTGAAGATCTGGCGACACTACTTATATGGGGAAAGATTCCAGATCTTCACTGATCACAAGAGTTTGAGATATCTCTTTGATCAGAAAGATTTAAACATGAGACAAAGGAGATGGATGGAACTCCTTAAGGATTATGACTGCGAGATTCTATATCATCCGGGTAAGGCGAATGTAGTTGCTGATGCCCTGAGCAAGAAGAGTATGATATCTGCTATGATGATCAGGGAATGGGATTTACTGGAGCAGTTCATCGAACTTCGGATCAGAGTTAAAGAGGTAGAGACTGGATTTTTGGCTAGCCTGCGGATAGAGCCCAAGATCATGGATCAGATTAGAACTGGGCAGCGCAGTGATCAGAGATTGATAGATATGGTTAGCCAAGCTGAGCAGAGTTCGCAGTCGGATCTCACCATTAGTGAGGATGGATTATTGAGGTTCAGAGGACGGATTTGTGTACCGGACGATGATACCCTAAAGAGACAGATACTGAGAGAATCCCACTGCTCGCGATACACCATGCACCCAGGAAGTACTAAGATGTACCGAGACTTGAGAAAGGTGTATTGGTGGAGTGGTATGAAGCGAGATGTGGCAGAGTATGTGGCCAGGTGTTTAGTATGCCAGTAAGTGAAAGCTGAGCATCGGAAGCCCGGAGGACTACTACAGCCTTTACCTGTACCTACATGGAAATGGGAGCATGTCACTATGGACTTTATTATGGGTTTACCGAGGACTCGAAGAGGTCGTGACGCGATATGGGTCATTGTGGATAGATTGACCAAGAGTGCCCACTTCCTTGCCATCAAGAGCACAGATACTGTGGATGCCTTAGCTGAACTGTATGTCAGCGAGATAGCTAGATTACATGGGGCTCCAGTGAGTATTACTTCTGATAGAGATTCTCGATTTACTTCTAGATTTTGGACCCAGTTTCAGGAGTCCATGGGATCTCGATTGAGTTTCAGTACCGCCTATCATCCTCAGACAGATGGTCAGTCAGAGAGGACTATTCAGACCCTGGAAGATATGTTGAGGGCGTGTACGATGGATTTTAAGGGATCATGGGATGATCACCTACCCCTAGCAGAGTTTGCATACAATAACAGCTATCATGCGAGTATTGGAATGGCACCTTTTGAGGCTCTATATGGTAGGAGGTGTAGATCCCCTGTAGCTTGGGAAGAAGTCGGTGACAGAAAGATAAATGCCCCCGAGCTTGTTGAGCAAGCCGTACAAAGTGTGAAACTCATATGTGAGAGGTTACGGGCTGCACAAAGTAGACAAAAAAGCTACGCGGATGTGCGTAGACGGCCACTCGAGTTTGAGGTTGGTGATGCAGTATTTTTGAAAATATCACCGAGTAAGGGTATCATGCGATTTGGGAAGAAAGGGAAATTGAGTCCTCGATACGTAGGACCATTCGAGATTCTTGAGAGAGTGGGAGAGGTAGCTTACAGATTAGCATTACCCCCGCAGATGTCCGGAATACACAATGTTTTTCATGTGTCTATGTTGAGGAAGTACCACCCGGACCCTTCCCATGTCATAGAGTATGACGAGATGGACATTCAAGAGGACATGAGCTACACTGAGGAACCCGTCCGGATTCTCGATAGAAAGGAGAAGGTACTGAGAACCAAGAGCATCCCATTAGTGAAAGTTTTGTGGAAACATCACTCAATGGAAGAGGCAACGTGGGAACTAGAGAGTCTCATGAAAATACCCCCATCTATTTAACTAGTTGAGTTGAATTTGGAGGACCAAATTCTTCTTAAGGTGGGGAGGATGTGAGATCTGAGAATTTTAGATATATTTTAATGATGTAATAAGAACTTGAAGTGTAATTTATTGAGCTAAGTGAATTGTGGGAATTATAATTGGAGATTTATATGTTAAGTGTGTGAAATAAGCATGAAGTATGAGGACAGATCGATCTGGGAGAAGGAGAGATCGATCTGGTGAGTTAAAAATGACGAGGAAGGAGGAATTTGAGGAGCAGATCGATCTCCAATGGAAGAGATCGATCTCCAAATGATTCTGTTTGAGAAAGGATCGATCTCATGAGGAAGAGATCGATCTCCAAATGATTCTGTTTGGGAGAAGATCGATCTCCTAAGGAGCAGATCGATCTCATAAAGCCATAAAGAGATCGATCTCACCCCTCGACAGATCGATCTCCTAGGCATAAAATTGCCCAGATCGTCCCCAAAATTCAAACGCAGATCGATCTCACCTCTCGACAGATCGATCTCCTACCTCCAGCCTATATAAGGAACCCCTGTTTTTCTCCTGCAAACTCACTTTCTCTCTCTTCCAACCCCATTTCCACCGAAAACCTAACTTTCTCACTCATCCAAAACACCCATTTTTGGCCAAATCAAGAGTTGTGGTAAGAAGGAAAGTTGTTCCTCATCAAAGGGAGAACAACATACTTGGAAATCGAAGGACGAATCGGATCGAGGCGTGGGTTGTGCGTCTCACAAGCTTTGGGTAATTTCTAAACCTCGATCTTGATATTTGAGATGATTTTGATGATATTGGTGGTTGTCATTGTGTTGTAATAGCTGAGAAATGATTAGGGATTGATGAAATTGCAATGTGGTTGGAGTGATAACGATATTTAGCAATTTTGGTAATTTTAGGAATTTTGAGCTATAAATGGAAATTTAGACAAATGTGGTGAATTAGCATAGATAATTGGTATTAGAAATGTAGAACGTTGAGATGTTGTGAATGAGAGTGTAGTTTGGGGTAGAGTTACGAGAATCAAGGGATTTGAGGAGTTATGAGCAATTATGCTCGATTTTGAGAATTGAGGTTGATGAGATAATTGAGTATTGATGTTTTAACATCGTTTGGACAGCTCGGGAGTTCCAGAGTGGAATGCGAGGCTAGTCCGTGATACGGGGGAAATGATTGCACTATACGAGGTGCAAAGAGGTAAGGGAAATCTAAACCATTTGTGTATGTGATTTGTAAACTATTATAGCATGATTTGTGGTTTATAAAACAAGCATGTTGAGTGTTGTATTGAGATTTAATTGCACACGATTTTTATAGTCGGTTGGAGCCCATAATTTTATGAGTTTATAAGCTGAGTGTGAAATTGCTTTATAAACCGTTGAATTTTGTGTGAGTAATGAATTGGGCTCTACGTTAAGGCAATATCGAGATTTGAGAAATGTGTGCGTGTTTTACCGGTTGGAACTCGGTTTTATTACGTTTTGTGTTGAGTACAAAACGGTTTTCAATTGAGTTTTATGAGTGAAAAACCCCTATGAGTTCTACGTGAAGGCAAACCAGTCTTATGTGATAAGACGTAGGTGTGTAGTGGTGAGTACACACCGGGCATTACTCTGGTAGCATGTAAGCCCGATTTCTTCTCCGTTCTGGTAACGTGAGAATAACCTATTCTGTGGCTATGCCACGTATATTTGGTGGCCGTTGCCACGTGAGAAACCCCCTTGGTGGCCGTTGCCACGTGATACCCCATTGGTGGTCGTTGCCACGTGATACCCTATTGGTGGCCGTTGCCACGTGATACCCCATTTGGTGGCCGTTGCCACATGAGAAACCCAATTTGGTGGCCGTTGCCACGTGAAACCCTACTCTGTGGCTGTGCCACGTGTGAAATTAAATCAGTGGCTTTGCCACGTGAGATAGTGGCTATGCCACGAGTGAAATTAAATCAGTGGCTATGCCACGTGTGTTTAGTGGCTATGCCACGAGTGAAATTAAATCAGTGGCTATGCCACGTGTGCTTAGTGGCCATGCCACGAGTGATTTTAAATCAGTGGCCATGCCACGTGTGTTTTGTGGCTATGCCACGTGTGAATTTAAATCAGTGGCTATGCCACGTGTGTTTAGTGGCTGTGCCACGTGCATTACTAGTTCAGTGATTTTATCACGTGCATTGAGAAAGCGTTTATCGCATTATTTTCACATGCTTTGTTATTGCTCTAGAGTGAGCCTTTTACTTCATGTTTTCACATGACTTGACACATGAGAATGTCGTTTTGAGTACTTTCATGCTATGGTTTTCAAATGAGTTTCACATACAAATAAACATTTTGTGATGTGCATTTTGGTTTATGAAATGAGTTCCTTACCCCCCTTACTGAGCGATTTAGAAGCTCACCCTGTTTTCTTTTCCCCCCAGATTTCTTCAAGTGAAAAGGGTTTCCCTGCGACGTACGGAGTAGTGGCTAGTGGAGGACTTGAGCTCCAGGCCATATATTGTATTTTAAGGTATCTTTTATCTTTTCATGTACCCAGACAATTACTGTAATTGCAGACACTTGATGTATAACATTATATGGGATGTATTAGGATTAATTAACTTGAGAGGGATTAATGTATTTGATATGATATATAATTCTATTGATGAGATCCGGAGGAATGATGATTATGATGATGTATGACACTACACAGGAATGCAACTTTAATTGTGAATTAACGAGTAAAAAGTTTTAAATTAGCCCTATTTTCCATAGTTCCGGGGCGTGACAAGATCAATCTCCAATGGGGCCAGATCGATCTCCTAAAAATTCGATAATGAAAAGAATCAATCCTTAAGCATACAGATCGATCTCCTTAGCTCTCTGGTTGGAGCAGATCGATCTCAAGCTTCGACAGATCGATCTCATGCTTGAAAATGCCGTGAAAAATAGAAATTTAAGGGGACCAGATCGATTTCCTCCTAGTGCAGATTGATCTCATCAAGTTATTTCTATAAAAAGGGAGCTGAAATATGCAACTTTCAGGAAACAACATCACCCTTTCCATTTCCAACCCAAAGCCTAACTTTATCACTCTTAAATCCACCCATTTCCATTAAGATTCGAGAGGGAGCTATTAGACACGAAGTTGTTCATTTCAAAGAGAAGAACAACATAGTTTGGAACCAATGTCCCATTGTTTGTATTGAAGGAGCAAGGAGCATTTCCCATTTGGAGCAAAAAGAGAAACTAGATTTGGTAAGTTTCTAATACTCCAACCAAAGTACATTGTTTATTTATTAACTTTGGAGTTGATTTTTATGGGTAGTGATGGTTGAAAACTACCTAAGATGTATTTGAATAAGTTAAACCTAGAAAATGGAATATTTCTAGTGTGAGAAAGTATAAATTAGATGAGTTGATGATTTACGGGATTTGTTAAGTTGTTATTTGAGTAATGTGGGTGATTTGAAATGGTTATGTGGAGTTATATTGTGAGTTTAGAGAATTCATGAAGATGGGTATATGAGATGCTTGATAAAATGCCATAGTGAGGAAATTGATGAAATACGAACACTATGGACTTAGTATCGATCTAATATCGATTTGAAATGAGTGAATAGGCTTAAGAGGATCCATAGACTCGAGTTATGGGTAGAATAATGAAACGAGGCCTCATAAGCGTTAATAGAGACTATAGGTCGAATTGACTATAGTAAACGCAAGTATTGGATTATAATGGGCTAAAATGTTGTGAAATACATTTATGTGCAGTTCCGGAGTTGGAGACGAATCGAACCGCACGAGTACACAGCTTTAAGGAAGTAGAATCACGCGTCGCGATTCCAGGTAAAGTAATTTTGTAAGTATATAGAGGTAGCTGCTCGTATTTTGTGGGTGTATAGGGCTTTTGAAATATGCATGAGTTTATAGAAATGTGTTTGACGATGTATGGAAGTAACTATGAGTATTTGTATGAGATTTGGTTGCTGAAATGGTATTAGAAAGAAATGGGATAGTAAGGCTAATAATTATATAAATCAAATATTTTGAACGTTTTTACAAAACGTATTGCTTTGTTTTAAGCAAATTGATGGATAAGTTGGCTAGTGTTTGAATGATGTTGTGTGATAGCACATGTGAGGTGCTAAATGTGTTTTGAGATTGGTTTTTGAATGTTTATGAGCCACCTATCATGTTTATGTGAATTAAACCGTGATGGAGCCTAGCTCACACTGGATATTGATGTTTTCTCATGTTTGAAATGTGTTGGAGCTTAGCTCGCACTTTAATTTGAATTATGGTAATGTTTTATAAATCGTACTGGAGCTTTTGCTCGTACGTGGATTTCTTATGCATATAACCGTACTGGAGCTATGCTCGTACGTGGTTTTCTTCATGTTTTATACATAAATGTCATACTAGAGCGTTGCTCGTATGAGGTGATTTGATGATGATGCATGAATTTGCGCTAGAGCGTTGCTCGGGTAGTTTTTTCACACTATGGTATGTATGATGCCATGGTGAGGGTAATACGGATTGGTGTTCAGGGAACCCAACATACCTAAAAGACCTCTTGAGTGGGGTGAGGGTGAGGGGCTAGGACCTGAATCAGGGAACCCAATAGAGGCGAGCAAGGCCATAAAGGGCTAGGACCTGGTATTAAGAGTGCTCCCACATGCACTTGAGACTAGAGGTTTCACTCGGTATGGGGTAGATAAGACCTACTGCAGGCACCCCCAACCATGTTATGGGTCTGCAGAGTACATTGTAGCGTGTATATCACATGGAGTATGTTGTACTGCGTGGTTGAGATACTATGAGAAAGTCTAGCGAAGAACTAACCCACCTTCGTTCCAGCATGATACCCCGTACACCAGGATCTGTGTGATCTGGGATGATGTATGACATAGTTGGCCAACATAGTCTTGTGATATAGTGACCTGTCTCATTTGATTTACATACTACCATATGTTTTGACATATAAGTACGATTGCGAACTGTCCAGGGTAGACCCGAGGGAGAGGTCGAGTCTTGTGAGATTTTAAATTAAGAAATGATAATGATGTTGTGATTAAGAAACCATTTTTATGGGATTTCGATGTGTTTAAGAAAGAGCTTTGGGATGTGATTTAAAAAGGAGGTTTCTTAAATGAATTGCCCTTTTTATGAGGTTAAATGAGAATGAGCATGAGACATTTTCACATGTTGATATTCCATGTTTTATATTCCAATTTTACATGATTTGATCCATGATATATATGTATACTCATATGACATAGTTTTATTCCCCCATGCTCCTACTACAAATGATTTATGCATAACACTATCAACACGTAGATAGAGTAATTATCTACCATACTTGCATTATTGCCTTACTGAGCGTGTGGTTGCTCATCCCTCTCTACTTTCCCCCTCTATAGAGCATACATAGCAGTCCAGTGAGGACTGAGGCATTGTATTTTGGATATCCGCTGCCATCCATCGCTAAGAGGTATACACATGAAGATTCTTTTTATATCTAAACAATTGTAAAAGCACAGTAGTCATTTGAATTGTAATTATGGGGGATGTAGATGTCAATAAACATGTTCTGTATAAGTGAATGATTTAACTTCAAATGTATGACATCGCTCTTATTAACTAGGAATGAATGTTAAGAGTGGATTATTATTGACTCACAGCCCAACTGTGTGGTGATGCGTTGCTCACGACCGGGTAAGAAAAGAAAAATGTGAAAACTTTATAGTGATTTTCTGTAATAAGAGGATAAAAAGGGTCGTGACAATAACTGAGCTTTTACATTATTCAGTACAAAACGTTTCAAATGTGTATACCTCTCGTGCATGGGTATGCAGCGAATCAAGGAATACCAGTCCTTAGTCGTGCCCAACTATTGTGAACACTTTGTAAAGAGGGGAAAATAAAAATGGAGTGAGCTCCAGCTCAGTAAGGAAATAAGACAAGCAAGTAGATAACCATACTATCTACAAAATACAATGCTCATGCCCTGAAATCATTTCCTTGTCAACTCATATCTAAAGCTTGTATCTTTCTTGAAACATTTATGCAATATACATATAGATATAAATCGTCAGTTATAAAACTGAAATCATGCTGGTTTAATAATCTCAGCAGTTTATGAAAAACATTGCATTTCTCATGTAATTAATAAAATTCACAATTTATCATACCATTTCAATTTAATCAAACCAATAATGGCATATTGTCATGTTAAAAACATGGAAATCTAGGTCTCACCCATCCCTCGGGTTACCCTTTTAACACACAAACTCACATGTTCAGATTATAAAATCATGTGATAATTCATTCAAGAAATCTCAAGTGAATGAAACGAGATAGGCAACTATATGTTCCGAGATTATGATCATAACTCATTTTTCGTGATCCCAGGCTACACAGTACTCGGTGTGCGGGGTCTCATATTTGCTATAACTGGAGGTGGGTCAAATCCTCTACCGTAATCTCACAACTCAATCACATCGTGTACTCACGATACATCGTACTCCATGTGACATACACGGTACAAAGTACTCCATGGACCCAATCTCAAGGTCGGGATGCTTGCCATAAGTCTTAGCCCTCATACTATGGATAATATTTTCGGTAGCCCTCGGCCATATCTCAAAATGTTGCACGTGTGAGCATATAATCGGTGTGACACACAATCAGCACAGGCTCCCAACATGGCTATTTCATGCTCTCTCTTTCAAAACCGGTACATGTGAGTAAACTCCCAACACGACCACATACACAAGTTATATAAATCTAGTGCGAGTAATGCTCCTAGCACTATGTCATGTAAAACTGAATATGAGCAATGCTCCAATACTCTATCATGCATTAATCAATAAAATTGAGTACGAGCAATGCTCCAGTACTCTATCATGCATAAATCGCATTAAAATCAGTACGAGAATATACTCAAGTACTATGTGATGCATATCTTATAAAATCTAGTGCGAGTATTCTCTAACACTAATGGTTTTCACACAAATCCGATAAATGGCTTATTTTAATTGATATTTCACACAATCAAATCAAATCGGCACTAAAATGTGTGTTTTCGCATATACTTGAAAACATTAGTCATTCTATCAATACAACTATCAAAACTAGTCACAAACATGCTTCCTAAGCTTTTTACCCTTCAATTTGGATAAAACCATAATTTTTACCTTATCGGTTCTTATCGAACTTTTCTATACTCGAAATTTCATATATAATATAATAATCAAAATTTTATTCGAAATACATGTAGCTATCTCTAGCTACTCACGAAATTCCCTTACCTAAAATCACGTCACGTGACCTCACTTCCTCGGTACTGCTCACTCTCGCAGTCCGATCAAGTTCTATTAAAACTTCTGAAGCTGTTAATAATCACTCACATCAGTATACTTTAATATACTTAGTTTTCACTTGCATGAATCTAAATCAATGCATTTAAGCCTCTTTATACTCATTTGGCCTCATTTCAACTTAGTGGACTTTACTCTCTCATGAGCTCCTTTCGATTTTACAACTCATTTCTTGAGAAACTATTAGACTCATTCAAGTCTACTAATTCAAATTGAACCTACATAATTCTCTCAATGCCTCAATTTCATCATTTTCTTCCATTATGGTATTTCACCATATCTCTCACATACCTATTTTCATTTCTCATCTATTCCAATTTATGTATTTCATAAAACTATCTTACAATCACACATACATGCTTATTTCATCCTTAAATCCATGCTTACTCAACTTTCTCATCATTTTCTCAATTTCATGCCAATTTTAGGTCATGGATATTTAACATGATCAAGGTGTTTTCAGCAAATCAAATATACACCAATCAACTCACTAAGACACCTGTTTTAACATATATGAAGTTGGTGTTTTGAATCTTACCTAACTTGATCTTTCAGTTTTTTGCCAAATTTGGGAAAATTCACCTTGCTCCTTCAATCTTTGATTCCAACTTCTAGTTTCCAACTATATTGTTCTACTCTTTACTAGGAACAACTTTGCTGGAATGAATCTCACTCAAAACTACTTGAAAGATAAAGATTTTTGGAGTAGAAAGGTTAGGTTTCACTTTGGTTTTTAATGGGAATAGTTGCTCTTGAGAAAAATGAAGTACAGAGTCGTGTATATATAGAATTACCCTTAGAGATCGATCTCCTAATGGTGAGAGATCGATCTATCCTGTGTTTATCTCTTCAGAAAATAACTTTTTATGCTTAGGAGATCGATATGCTCTTTAGCATGAGATCGATCTGCTTAACACAGAACCGTAAGGAGATCGATCTGGCCCTTGAATGAGATCGATCTGTTCTACCCAGAACCTAACCAAGATCGATTTGCATTGAATGAGGGATCGATCTGCTCCTCTTCTACTACAGTTCTGCTGCATTTTTCCTAAAAATTCATTGTTACATTCATATCCAATTTGCTTCACTACTCATTTTACATTTCTTATACATTTGGAACTTAAAAACATTCATTCCTTATGATTTATATCAAATGTAACTTGTTCGTACATCACAAAATCATAAGGAGTACATATTAAATTACGGGCTTTACAATCCTCCCCCCTTAAAGAAATTTGGTCCTCCAAATTAGAACCAAGTTACTCTTCAAGCAATTGGGGGTGTCTCTCTTGCATCAGACTCTCTAGCTCGAAGTAGCCTCCACTGAAGTGTGATGCCACCAGAGAATCTTCACTAACCTGATAATCTTGTTTCTCAAGACTTTCTCCTTTCTATCCGGTATCTAAATTGGTTTCTCTACATATGTCAAGTCTTCCTTGAGCTTCAATGGCTTATACCGATTCACATGGTTTGGATTTGGATGATACTTCTGAAGCATCGAAATGTGGAAGACATTATACACTCTCGATAAGTCCGGTGGCAAAGCCAACCTATATGCCTTATCTCCCACTCGATCAAGTATCTCAAAGGATCCAAAGTTGTGAGGACTCAGCTTGCCTCTCTTCCCGAATCTTATTATACCTGTCGCACCCCACTTCCGAGTGTCCTTTATCCATACTTACGCTACTATGGTTGGGTTGTGAGGCGATGCAATTACTAAAGTTCCTTGAATTTACAGCGAATTTTTTTTTAATTTAATTCACACTCCCAGGTATGTAAATATACAAAATTAATTGTATAATAATATATTTACATATCATCCCCATAAAACTGTTACATTTCCTTAGGTATAACTGTGCGATACAAGATAATAGATACAAAATGCTCTTGTGTATACTGTTCTTAGACCTTTTCAATTGATGGGAGCTGTCCAATGCAAAAAGAGATCCAGAGACCACCGCTTTCCTACTTCTCAGTATCTGGATGGGGAAAATAGTGGGGTGAGCAAACCACAGCTCAGTAAGGAAATGAATGCTAGTAGGTAGATATCGTACTACCTACATAACCCATGCATGTATAAACCAGAAACCATGTTTTCGATATAAATAGAAATATTCTACAAAAATGCATTTAAACATGCATTTCTCATTTGTGCTTTCATGTAAATCATATATGTCATGCTTCCATTTTAAAACATGATTCATAAAATAATGCCCTTAAGGCATAAGTGTTTAAATCAGAGATTTATCAAAACACAAATTCTCTTTACATTCTCAATCATTTCTTTTCTTCAAGTCTCTTTTCTTTTCTGAGTTTTCTCAGTTTCTCGAATCTCTGAGACAGGCATGAAATTTTTGACAATCTAATATCCACGACATATGACCATAGACAGTGATCCCATGCCTCACTGATCAGGTGTGCACAGGGCATCACTTCACCTGAAGGGGGATGGGTCAGTCCTACCCTCCGGCTCATCTCAATCAACCTCATCTACTCATATACTCACGGTATAAGGTATGTCATGTGTCATCTACGCGATACTCGTACTTACGTGCACCCAGCACGGTACATAGTATACCAATGGACAACTCCACAGTACTACATATGACCGCGGACCCAAGTCCATACTCCAACTCCGATGGACTTTTCATCCTAAACCATGTCTCATATACCAGGCGAGCAATCAACATGACACACGGTCATCGCAAGGCTCCAGCGCGGTACGATTTATCATTAAGGCCCAGCCCGTTCCGAGGCCATCGGTTGGCATCCCGTTGGGTCCCAAACCCTCAGGTTTACCTCAACTTATTAAAAATAGGTGCGAGCAATGCTCCAGCACTTTTCTCAAAACCATCATGCGAATTAAACTCTAGCACGACACATCAAAAGCATAGAAACATGTGCGAGCTAACACTCCAGCACATAGTCAAAGTCATTAAAACGGGTGTGACCTAGAGCTCCAACACCAATCTCATCTCAAATCCGATAGATGTCTATTTTCTCTTTTTAAAACTTAAAACATGTTTACTTATGTAGCATGCCTCTTCATGCTAAAACATGTAAAATTAGCCAACCTATCATCATCATTTCTCAATCACCAATATCAATACAAAATTGAGAAAAACATTGAAAACATGCATATCATGCTATTTCCTTACCCCGTCCCATTTCTCAATACATATAAATCATAGTACACTTAATGCTTCCATATCATTTCATAGAATGGTAGTATTTTACTAATTCTAGTGATATATCTAAGAAATTACCGTAAAATATGCACGAACATCTCTATAGCTAACACACAGTCCCTTACCTCGAATCGTATCCGTATTCTGCATATTTCAAGCTACACGTATAAATCATCAAGTTATTTTCTTTTCCCTCTTCTAAACCTCCACATTGTCATTTATTTATTTATTTATTCATACTCCTCAACCCATTAAATCTCATTTCATCTTTCTCACAAATCTCATTATACTTCTCTTGAGTTTTCCACCATTTCTTATGGATCTTCTCTCCATAAACCCTTTTCAATATTACTCACTCATCACTACACTCATCACTTCTAACCATATTTCACATCTCATTCAACCCATTAAATGCTTAGAAACCCATATTTAAAGCTTGAAGGTTGAAGAGCCTACCCTCTTTCTTAGCCAAACTTGTGATTGCCACAACTCTTTCTCTTGATCACACCAATGTGTGATTTTTGAATATGTTGTTGTCATGCCCCGCTTTCGGGAACCCTTCTATCCATACATTCTCTACTACGGTTGGGCTGTGAGAAGATGCAATTACTAAAAATTTATTTATTTACAGCGAAATATTTAAATCTTTAATTCACACTCCCAGGTGTGTGTGTAAATACACAAAATTAATTGTATAAATACCATGTGCTTACATATCATCCCCTTAATACTGATTACAATTCTAAGATATAACTGTGCGATACGATATATTAGATACAAAATACTCGTGTATACAAATCTTATACCTTTGCGGATTGTGGGAGCTGTTCAACACAAAAGACTTAGAGATCACCGCTCCCTTACTTCTCAGTACCTGGAGGGGGAAAAATAGTGGGATGAGCAAACCACGGCTCAGTAAGGAAATGTATGCTAGCAGGTAGATATCGTACTACCTACATAGCCCATGCATGCATAAACCAAAACCATGTTTTCGTTATAAATGGAAATATTATACGAACAATGCATTTAAATACATATTTCTCAAGAGCATTTTCGTGTAAATCAAATGTCAAACTTCCATTTAAAACATGCTCATAAATAGTGCCCTCATGGCACGAATGTGAAATCGGAGATTTATTAAAACACGAAATCTCTTTCACTTCTCAAATCATTCTTTCTCGCAAATCTCTTTCTTTTCTGAGATTGTCTCTGTTTCTCGATTCTCTGAGACAGGCATGGAATTTTAGGCAATCAAATATCCACGACTTATGGCCACAGTCAGTGATCCCAGGCCTCACTGATCGGGTGTGCACAGGGTATCACTTCGCCTGAAGGGGGATGGGTCAGTCCTACCCTCCGGCTCATCTCAATCCACCTCATCTCCTCGTATACTCACGGTGAAGATACGTCGTGTGTCATCTACGCGATACTTGTACTCACGTGCACCCAGCACGGTACATAGTATACCAACGGGTGACTACACTATTCTACGTACAATCGTGGACCCAAGTCCATACTCCAACTCCGATGGACTTTTTATCCTTAAACCATGTCTCATATACCAGGCGAGCAAGCAGCGCGACACACAGTCAACGCAAAGCTCCAGCTCGGTACGATCTATCGTTAAGGCCCAGCCCGTTCAATTGGCCGTCGGCTGGTATCCCCTTGGGTCCCAGACCCCCAGGTTTACCTTAACTCAACAAAACAGGTACGAGCATAGTTCTCGCACTTTCTCAAAACCTCCGTGCGAGTTAATCTCCCGCACGGTACATCAAGGCTTTAAACCGGGTGTGAGCTAACGCTTCAACACCAAATCTCATCTCAAAACTGATAGATGGCTATTTTCTCTTTTTAAAAACTCAAAACACGTTTATTCACATAGCATGCCTTTTCATGCCAAAACATGTAAAATTAGCCAAACTATCATCAACATTTCTCAATCGTCAATAACCATGTAAAATTGAGAATTTCATTGAAAACATGCATATCATGCTATTTCCTTACCCTATCCCATTTCTCAATACATATATATACATCATAGTACTTTTCATACTTCCACATCATTTCATAAACTTATAATATCGTACTAGTCCTAGCAATATATCTACGAAATTGCTGTAATTACGTACGAACATCTCTATAGCTAACACACAGTCCCTTACCTCGTTTTACTTGTGTGCAACTATCCGCCTTTATGCTTCTTGCGTTCTCATCTTGACTTGCTCCGGCGTATCATCCGAAACTGAAATTCATCCATCAACATTTGAGTCAATGACTCTAACTCTTATTCAACTAAGCATTTATCCAATGCCTTAATTACACATTTTTACCCTTTGTGGTAAATCTCCCAATTTATCCTAATATCAACATTTCCAAACCATTTCCACAACATACTCATCCACTCAAGATATCCCATTCATCAAAAATACTCCCACATTCCACTTTCTCACACTTGACTCTTTCTAAGCTATATGCATTTCATACCATCCTAGGTAGTTCTATCCACAATATGCACACCCAAATATCTTTATAATCATTAACTAAACCAATGTACTTGGATTTGTGCATTAGAACTTACCTCATTGGATTTCCTCTTGCTCCAATTAGGATTGCCCTCTATTTCTTCAATCCTTCAAATGGGAAAATGCCTCTAGACTATGTTGTTCTTCTCTTTGATGTGAACAACTTTGTCTCTAATAGCCTCTCCTTAAATCTCACTGAAAATGGCTGGATTTAGGAGTGAGAAACTAGATTTCTTTGAGTTGAAGTGAAATGGAAATGTTTGTCCCGAAATTCTGATGATCCAACTGCTCCCATTTATAGGTTTGACTTGATGAGATCGATCTTCCTTGGGTGGAGATCGATCTGTTCCTCAAAAATCCCTCTTTTCTGAGACGTTTAAAGGTAGGAGATCGATCTGTCGAGACTGGAGATCGATCTGCTGTCAAACAGAAGCTTAAGGAGATCGATCTGGTCTTATGGGAGATCGATCTTCTTCCAACCCGAGACCTAGAGAGATCGATCTGGTCTTATGGGAGATCGATCTGCTTCCAACCCGAGAGCTAAGGAGATCGATCTGCTTCCTTTGGAGATCGATCTGTTCCCTTCCAATTCTCACATAAGGGCATTCTGGCTCTCCCAGATCGATCTCTCATCCTATGAGATCGATCTGGCCTTCACAAATTCCAGATTCCTTGCAGTTTTTCTGCAACAACCCTTACCAAACACCCTTAATTTGCTTCCATGATCATCTCCTCATTCATTCATCTTTGAGACTTGAAAATGGGATTCTTCCTCACTACATACACATTAAACCTTGTGTAGGATCTTTGTTTGACCAATTATATACGATATTATTCGAATGGAATTATACACTTATGTAAATCTTTCCTTCCATTTACTATACTACTCATATCCCATTTTTATCACATTCTTCTCGTTCCAAGTTTATTTCCTCCTACTCACTCATAATGCAACTTGTACGTATAATCACAATTTCTTACTACAAGTGCGTACATAATCTTATGAACTTACACTGTATACACTTCACATTACAATACATCATCTTACTTATGATTTTATTTACATTCCCACGTTCCTATATACATAGCTATACATGTACGGGGTCTCACATTCTCCCCCACTTAAAGAATTTGGTCCTCCATATTAGAACCAATTCAATCTGTGAATAACTTGGGATACTTTTCCCGCATCAAACTCTCCAGTTCCCATGTGGCCTCTTCCACAGTGTGATGTTGCCACAAAACCTTAACCAATGAAATCGTCTTGTTCCGCAACACCTTCTCTTTCCTGTCCAACACCCTGATCGGTCTCTCGACATACGACATATCTTTCTTGAGCTCCAACGGCTCATAGCTAATTACATGTGTCGGATCCGGGTAGTACTTCCGAAGCATAGAAACGTGGAAGACATTGTGGACTTCTGCTAGCTCAGGTGGTAAGGCTAGCCTATATGCTCCTTCTCCCACTCTATCCACAATCTCGAAGGGACCAATGTAACGAGGACTTAATTTTCCTTTCTTTCCAAACCTCATTATTCCCTTAGAAGGAGATACTTTCAAAAATACAGACTCGCCAACATCAAACTCAAGTGGTCTCCGTCTCCTGTCAGCATAGCTCTTTTGTCGACTTTGAGCTGTTCGCAGCCTCTCGCATATTATTTGAACATCCTCGGAGGCTTGCTTAACCAAATCGGGGGCGAGCAATTGTCTGTCACCAACTTCTTCCCAACCAATGGGCGATCGGCATCTACGACCGTATAGTGCCTCATAAGGGGCCATACCAATACTTGAGTGATGACTGTTATTGTAGGCGAACTCAATCAATGGCAAGTGATCGTCCCATGAGCCTCTAAAATCCAGCACACACGCTCTCAACATATCCTCCAGGGTCTGTATAGTCCTCTCTGACTGACCATCTGTCTGAGGATGAAAAGCGGTGCTAAAACTCAACTGGGTCCCCATCGCTTCCTGGAAATGTCCCCAAAAGTGGGAAGTGAAGCGGGCATCCCTATCCGAAACAACACTCACTGGGACTCCATGCAATCTCACTATTTCTCGCACATACAGATTCGCCAGTGCACTCAATGTATCTGTAGATCTCATGGCTAAGAAATGTGCCGATTTCGTTAACCGATCTACTATCACCCATATCGCATCATGGTTCTTACGGGTTCTCGGTAACCCCATCACAAAATCCATGGTGACATGCTCCCACTTCCATGTTGGTATCGATAGAGGTTGTAATAATCCTCCTGGTTTCTGATGTTCGACTTTTACTTGCTGACAAGTGAGACATCTAGCGACATACTCAGCTATGTCTCTCTTCATTCCAGACCACCAATATACTTTTCGGAGGTTTTGATACATCTTACCACTCCCTGGGTGTATCGTGTATCTCGACGAGTGTGCCTCTGATAAGATCAGCTTTCTCAGCTCTAAATCCTTAGGAACACATATTCTATCTCCAAACCTTAGTATTCCATCTGGACTCAATATAAAATCAGCACCCTTCCCTTTCCGGATTTGGCTAATCATGACAATACACCATTGATCGATTTGCTGAGCTTGTCGGATTCTCTCAATCAACTCCGGTTCTAATCTCAAGCTAGCAATGATCCCATAGCTGCCAATCTCAGGTAGGGTCATATCCAGACTAAGGTTCGTGAATTGTTCCAACAACTCGTGCTCTCTAACCATCATATGTGATACCAACCCGAGACTCTTCTGACTCAATGCATCGGTAACCACATTTGCCTTCCCCGGGTGGTACAAGATCTCACAATCGTAGTCCTTGAGGAGTTCCAACCACCTCCTCTGTCTCATGTTTAAGTCCTTTTGCGAGAATAGATATTTCAGACTCTTATGATCCGTAAAGATCTGAAATCTCTCACCATATAAGTAGTGGCGCCATATCTTCAACGCAAACACTACGGCCGCTAACTCCAAATCGTGAGTGGGGTAGTTCTTCTCATGATCCTTCAGCTGTCTAGATCCATAAGCTACTACCCTTCCATCTTGCATCAAAACATAGCCTAGTCCTTGATGCGAAGCATCAGTATACACCGAGTAATTCCCTGAACTGTTAGGGATGACAAGAACTAGCGCGGTAGTTAATCTGCGCTTAAGCTCCTGAAAACTTCTCTCACATGCTTCATCCCATGAAAACTCCACACTCTTCCTCGTAAGACGTGTCAATGGAGCCGCTAATCTAGAGAAACCTTCTACAAATCTCCTGTAGTAACCAGCCAAACCTAGAAAACTTCTGATCTCTGTGACTGTCCTAGGTTGTTCCCACTGAACAACTGCCTCAATCTTGGATGGGTCTACTGACACCCCATCCTTCGATATAACATGGCCTAGAAAAGAAATCTGTTCTAGCCAAAAGTCACATTTGTTAAGCTTGGCATATAACCTTTTCTCTCGAAGGGTCTGCAAAATAATTCTTAAGTGCTGCTCATGCTCTTCTCTGGACCTTGAATACACCAATATATCATCAATGAAAATAATTACGAATTGGTCCAGGTATGGCTTGAAAACGTCATTCATTAGAGCCATAAAAGCTGCCGGCACATTGGTCAACCCAAACGGCATCACTAAGAATTCGTAATGGCCATAGCGGGTACGAAATGCTGTCTTGGGCACATCTTCCTTCCGAATCTTCAATTGATGATACCCAGACCTCAGATCTATCTTGGAGAAGATCTGTGTTCCCCGAAGTTGATCCAGTAAATCATCAATGCGTGGCAAGGGGTACTTGTTCTTGATGGTAGCCTTGTTTAACATC
The DNA here is from genome assembly GCA_033439115.1 of Firmiana major. Taxonomy (NCBI): domain Eukaryota; kingdom Viridiplantae; phylum Streptophyta; class Magnoliopsida; order Malvales; family Malvaceae; genus Firmiana; species Firmiana major. The sequence goes on from CM065912.1 coordinate 10,867,392, forward strand.
CGATAGTCAATGCACAACCTGAGGCTCCCATCTCTCTTCTTCACGAATAATACCGAAGCTCCCCATGGTGAGACACTCGGTCTTATGAACCCCTTCTCTAACAACTCTTGCAGCTGTTTCCTTAATTCCTCTAACTCAACTGGGGCCATCCTATATGGTGACTTAGATATTGGTTCGGTTCCAGGCGTCAAGTCTATACCGAATTCCGTTTCTCTATCAGGTGGCAATCTCGGTAGATCATCTGGAAAGACATCAGGAAATTCTCTGACCACTGAGATGTCCTCCATATCCGGATGTACTTTGTTCAAGTCCACCACATAAGTAACAAAACCTTCAAAACAACACTCAAGCCATTTATACCAAAGTACTTTACTTAATACAAAATTTAAGATTTCATTTCTTCTCTTAAAATCTTACAACACATTCTTCAGGTAGAGAAAACTTAATAGACTTAGAACGACAGTCTATGACAGCATGATTGGCGGCTAACCAATCCATTCCCAAAATTACATCAATGTCATACATATTCAACAAAATCAAGTTGGCTGTCATGCACTTATCTCCCACCCTCACTTTACAATCTTTATACACTTGCTCAACTAATTGGCTAACTCTCATTGGAGTACTTATTAGTAAGGTCCTACTCAAGTATGTGGGTTCTACAAAACCTTTTAACTTAGATGCACATGCAGGTGATATGAAGGAATGCGTAGCACCAGAATCAAACAAGGCTATAGCCTCTAGATTGAAAATCAAGATTGTACCTTTTATCACTTCAGAAGAGGTATCAGCCGATGCCTGGTCTATCGCATACACCCTGCCTTGACCCACAACTTGTTTTCCTTTCTCTTCAGCCAAGGCTTTCTTTCTTGCAGGAGGTGCAACTGTAGGAACCCTCTCTGGCTCTTTACCCCTTTGTGGAACTGCCTCAACTATCTCCGGGCACTCTCTGGCATAATGTCCAAATTTACCACATCTGAAGCATCGGGTACCCTGAAGATGACATGGCCTACCACTATGGTATCGACCGCATAGCCTACACTGATCTGTAGTCGGTCGGGGTCCACCAATCACTATTCCCCTGACTGGTGTCTAAGTCGGAGGCATAAAAGGTCTAGCAACCTTTTTCTGGAACTCATCTACCTCTCTCCGACGTTTACTCATGAATTTTTGACCGAATTTGGCACTCTTGCCATCTCCCAGCTTCCTCGGACCCTTGTCCTTACCCCAACTAAATTCAGAAATTTGCAAGTCATGATCTTGCTCGCATAACTGGGCCCGTCGCACAGCCTCTCTATATGTAGCGACATCAAATGGGGCCAACTTCGCTCGGATCGAAGGCCTCAGTCCATCTACAAATCTACGGACTCTGACAGCTTCACTCCTGATCGAGTCCGGATCATATCGACCCAGTGAAGTGAATCGTGACTCGTACTCATCGACTGTTCGATTCCCTTGAGTCAGATTCAGAAATTCCATCTGTAGTCTCCGTCGAGCAGTATCTGGGATGTATTGCTCTCTGAAAACGTCCAAGAACATATCCCACGTGATAACCATTCCTTGAGCTCTTAACATCGGCCTGACGGACTTCCACCAGTGCTCTGCTTCGCCTCTCAATACAAAGGCCGCAAGTGCTACTCTCTCCGTAGCTGAACATCTACAGAAGTCGAATAACTTCTCCATTTGACTGATCCAGTCCTCAGCCACCGTCGGATCCTTTACCCCGCTAAACGAAGGAGGCTTAAAGTCCATAAAGTGCCTCAATCTCTCCATATCACAGTCGTATCCATACCCCAAATCATCATCATACTGCTGTGGGGCTACTGGAGGAGGTACCGGTCAAATATGAGGTTCCCGTGGCCTAGCCGGTTCAGCTTGCGCAGGTGCAACATTCTCAGGTTCAGGTGCAGCTGCTGGGGGATTCGGTGCAGCCTGTCCCGCTATACCAGGTGTACCCTCAAACCTAGCCATGATCTGACCCATCATGGTCATCATCGTGCGCATGTCTTCCTCCAATCGAGTGATTCGAGGATCAGAAGCCTCTATCTGTTCCTGGGGCTCATGACTAGCGGATGATCTACTATGCCTCTCAGTCCTGTCATTTTGCCCTCGAGCTCTCGAGCTCTCTCCCCTCTTGCGGTGTCTCTCAGGCATAACTCACTAGCCTGATAACTTTCCTGCGTTATAACAAACATTTAATTTACTACCAGCTCCGTATACACATTTGTATCTAAATATCGCACAGTAACTTGGGGATGTATGTTTTCTTAGTCCTAAGCATCAACTCACATCAGACCAACCAAGCTCTGATACCAAGCCTGTCATGCCCCGCTTTCGGGAACCCTTCTATCCATACATTCTCTACTACGGTTGGGCTGTGAGAAGATGCAATTACTAAAAATTTATTATTTACAGCGGAATATTTAAATCTTTAATTCACACTCCCAGGTGTGTGTGTAAATACACAAAATTAATTGTATAAATACCATGTGCTTACATATCATCCCCTTAATACTGATTACAATTCTAAGATATAACTGTGCGATACGATATATTAGATACAAAATACTCGTGTATACAAATCTTATACCTTTGCGGATTGTGGGAGTTGTTCAACACAAAAGACTTAGAGATCACCGCTCCCTTACTTCTCAGTACCTGGAGGGGGAAAAATAGTGGGATGAGCAAACCACGGCTTAGTAAGGAAATGTATGCTAGCAGGTAGATATCGTACTACCTACATAGCCCATGCATGCATAAACCAAAACCATGTTTTCGTTATAAATGGAAATATTATACGAACAATGCATTTAAATACATATTTCTCAAGAGCATTTTCGTGTAAATCAAATGTCAAACTTCCATTTAAAACATGCTCATAAATAGTGCCCTCATGGCACGAATGTGAAATCGGAGATTTATTAAAACACGAAATCTCTTTCACTTCTCAAATCATTCTTTCTCGCAAATCTCTTTCTTTTCTGAGATTGTCTCTGTTCCTCGATTCTCTAAGACAGGCATGGAATTTTAGGCAATCAAATATCCACGACTTATGGCCACAGTCAGTGATCCCAGGCCTCACTGATCGGGTGTGCACAGGGTATCACTTCGCCTGAAGGGGGATGGGTCAGTCCTACCCTCCGGCTCATCTCAATCCACCTCATCTCCTCGTATACTCACGGTGAAGATACGTCGTGTGTCATCTACGCGATACTTGTACTCACGTGCACCCAGCACGGTACATAGTATACCAACGGGTGACTACACTATTCTACGTACAACCGTGGACCCAAGTCCATACTCCAACTCCGATGGACTTTTTATCCTTAAACCATGTCTCATATACCAGGCGAGCAAGCAGCGCGACACATAGTCAACGCAAAGCTCCAGCGCGGTACGATCTATCGTTAAGGCCCAGCCCGTTCAATTGGCCGTCGGCTGGTATCCCCTTGGGTCCCAGACCCCCAGGTTTACCTTAACTCAACAAAATAGGTACGAGCATAGTTCTCGCACTTTCTCAAAACCTCCGTGCGAGTTAATCTCCCGCACGGTACATCAAGGCTTTAAACCGGGTGTGAGCTAACGCTTCAACACCAAATCTCATCTCAAAACTGATAGATGGCTATTTTCTCTTTTTAAAAACTCAAAACACGTTTATTCACATAGCATGCCTTTTCATGCCAAAACATGTAAAATTAGCCAAACTATCATCAACATTTCTCAATCGTCAATAACCATGTAAAATTGAGAATTTCATTGAAAACATGCATATCATGCTATTTCCTTACCCTATCCCATTTCTCAATACATATATATACATCATAGTACTTTTCATACTTCCACATCATTTCATAAACTTATAATATCGTACTAGTCCTAGCAATATATCTACGAAATTGCTGTAATTACGTACGAACATCTCTATAGCTAACACACAGTCCTTTACCTCGTTTTACTTGTGTGCAACTATCCGCCTTTATGCTTCTTGCGTTCTCATCTTGACTTGCTCCGGCGTATCATCCGAAACTGAAATTCATCCATCAACATTTGAGTCAATGACTCTAACTCTTATTCAACTAAGCATTTATCCAATGCCTTAATTACACATTTTTACCCTTTGTGGTAAATCTCCCAATTTATCCTAATATCAACATTTCCAAACCATTTCCACAACATACTCATCCACTCAAGATATCCCATTCATCAAAAATACTCCCACATTCCACTTTCTCACACTTGACTCTTTCTAAGCTATATGCATTTCATACCATCCTAGGTAGTTCTATCCACAATATGCACACCCAAATATCTTTATAATCATTAACTAAACCAATGTACTTGGATTTGTGCATTAGAACTTACCTCATTGGATTTCCTCTTGCTCCAATTAGGATTGCCCTCTATTTCTTCAATCCTTCAAATGGGAAAATGCCTCTAGACTATGTTGTTCTTCTCTTTGATGTGAACAACTTTGTCTCTAATAGCCTCTCCTTAAATCTCACTGAAAATGGCTGGATTTAGGAGTGAGAAACTAGATTTCTTTGAGTTAAAGTGAAATGGAAATGTTTGTCCCGAAATTCTGATGATCCAACTGCTCCCATTTATAGGTTTGACTTGATGAGATCGATCTTCCTTGGGTGGAGATCGATCTGTTCCTCAAAAATCCCTCTTTTCTGAGACGTTTAAAGGTAGGAGATCGATCTGTCGAGACTGGAGATCGATCTGCTGTCAAACAGAAGCTTAAGGAGATCGATCGGGTCTTATGGGAGATCGATCTTCTTCCAACCCGAGACCTAGAGAGATCGATCTGGTCTTATGGGAGATCGATCTGCTTCCAACCCGAGAGCTAAGGAGATCGATCTGCTTCCTTTAGAGATCGATCTGTTCCCTTCCAATTCTCACATAAGGGCATTCTGGCTCTCCCAGATCGATCTCTCATCCTATGAGATCGATCTGGCCTTCACAAATTCCAGATTCCTTGCAGTTTTTCTGCAACAACCCTTACCAAACACCCTTAATTTGCTTCCATGATCATCTCCTCATTCATTCATCTTTGAGACTTGAAAATGGGATTCTTCCTCACTACATACACATTAAACCTTGTGTAGGATCTTTGTTTGACCAATTATATACGATATTATTCGAATGGAATTATACACTTATGTAAATCTTTCCTTCCATTTTACTATACTACTCATATCCCATTTTGATCACATTCTTCTCGTTCCAAGTTTATTTCCTCCTACTCACTCATAATGCAACTTGTACGTATAATCACAATTTCTTACTACAAGTGCGTACATAATCTTATGAACTTACACTGTATACACTTCACATTACAATACATCATCTTACTTATGATTTTATTTACATTCCCACGTTCCTATATACTAGCTATACATGTACGGGGTCTCACAGTTGTTCTCCTTGCTCTAATGAACAACTTTCCCTTCTTGAGCTGTTTTAGAGTCTGGCTGCAATGTGGTGATTTTTAGAGTGAGAAAGCTTGAGTCTTGAGAGAAAATGATAGGTGAGGTTTGGTGGGGGAAGAATTCTGAGTTTTCAATCTAATCTCGTGCTCTTTTTATAGATGCAGAGACATGAGATCAATCTGGCCCTTGTGGAGATCGATCTCTGCAAGGTTTGGTAGTCCTTTTTACCAACACAACCACTACAAGATTGATCTTCTTCCATGATAAGATCGATCTGTCGAAGGTAATTTTTCACTTGGAGATCGATCTGCTCTTTACAGAACCCTTAAGGAGATCGATCTATATGGCTTTGAGATCGATCTGTTCTCAAACAGAGAGTTAAGGAGATCGATCCTCTTGCCTTAAAATCGATCTTTTCATTAAAAAATGTTTATCAGATCAATCTGGCTCCTTTGGAGATCGATCTGTCAGGCTCCCTGGCTTAAAATAAGTTCATTTTGGCTCTTCTAGATAGATCTCTCATCCTATGAGATCGATCTATCATGCATATTTCCAGATTTCTACTGCAGTTTTCTGCAGAAATTCTCTCACACACATCTTTAATTTGCTGCCATAGTCATTTCCTCATTCATCCATCCTTAAGACTTGAAAATGGCATCCAATCACACTTTGTACACATTAAAACTTGTGTGTAATCCTTGTATGACCAAATATGTACAACGTATAACTAAATGGGAACGTAAAGACTTGCACCACTTATGCAATTTCATTCCATTTTACTCCATTACTCATATTTCATTTCACTCACATTCATCATATATCAAAGTTCGTTTCTTCATATTCATATTTAATGCAACTTGTACGTACATCACAACTCTTATTACAAGTGTGTACGTTAATCTTATGGACTTTACATCACATATGCTTCACATTACTAGTACATTACCATACTTCATAAATTCATTTACATATGTACCAGGTTAAACCTATATAGGGTCTCACAATACCCTTGGAAGGAGAAACCTTCAAAAATACTGACTCACCAACTGTGAACTCAAGTGGTCTTCGTCTCCTGTCAACATAACTCTTCTGTCTACTCTAAGCTGTCCTCAATCTCTCAACAATCAACTGGACATCCTCAGAGGCCTGTGTAACCAAATCAAGAGCAAAAATCTTTCAGTCACCCACTTCTTCCCAACCGATAGGCGAACGACATCTACGGCCATAAAAAGCCTCATACGGTACCATCCCAATACTCGAATGATAACTGTTGTTATAAGTGAATTCGGCTAGTGGTAAATGATCATCCCAGAAGCCTCTAAAATCTAGCACACACGCTCTCAACATGTCCTCTAGGGTCTGTATAGTCCTTTCTGACTGACCATCTGTCTGAGGATGGAAAGCGGTGCTTAAACTCAACTGGGTTCTCATGGCTTCCTAAAAATGTTTCCAAAAGTAGGAAGTGAAGAGGGAATCCCTATCCGAGACAATACTCACTAGAACACCATGTAACCTCACTACCTCGTGTATATACAATTCTGCCAATGAACTTAGAGTATCGATAGCTCTCATAGTTAAAAAATGGGCTGACTTCGTCAGTCTATCCATAATCACCCATATCACATCATGATTCCTCCGGGTCCTTGTAAACCCATCACGAAATCTATAGTGATATACTCCCATTTTCAGGTCGGTATAGGTAGAGGCTACAATAACCCTGCAGGCTTCTGATGCTCTATCTTCACCTACTGACATACGAGACATCTTGCCACAAAATCTGCCATATCTGTCTTCATACTCGACCACCAATACACCTTCCAGAGGTTCTAATACATCTTGTTACTCCCCGGATGCAATGTGTGACTCGCGAAAATATCAATCTCCTGAGCTTTGGGTCCTCAAGAACACATAATCTGCCTCTGAACCTTAGAAGTTCATTTAAACTTATCTCAAAATCAGTTATTGTGCCTTTCTGTATTTGACTACTCACTTCAATGCAATACCGATCACTTTGTTGAGCCTGTCTAATCTTGTCCAACAAATCCGACTCCAAGCGTATACTAGCAATCACATAGTCCGTATCAATGTCAGAAGGTATAACTCCTAAACTGAGGCTAGCAAATTGCTCTAGCAACTCATGTTCCCTGACCATCATATACGATACCATCCCAAGGCTCTTCCTGCTTAAAGCATCAGCTACAACGTTAGTCTTATCCAAATGATAAAGTATCTCACAATCATAGTCCTTCAGAAGCTCTAGCCATCTTCTCTGTCTCATGTTCAGTTCTTTCTGTGAGAACATATACTTGAAGCTCTTGTGGTCGGTAAAAATCTGAAACTTCTCACTATATAAGTAGTGGAGTCATACCCTCAACGTAAACACTACTGCTGCTAACTCTAAATTGTGGGTCGGATAGTTCTTCTCATGGTCCTTCAGCTGTTTGGATCCATAAGCAACTACCCTCCGATCCTGCATCAATACACAGCCCAGTCCCTAATGCAAAGTATCGGTATACACTGAAAATCCTCCTGAGTTGGTGGGGATAGTGAGAATCGGAGCGGTGGTCAATCGACTCTTCAACTCTTGAAAACTCCTCTCACAATCATCGTCCCATACGAATGCAACACCCTTCCGAGTGAGACGTGTCAATGGAGCAACTAACTTCAAAAATCCCTCTGCAAATCTTCGATAATATCTTACTAAACCCAGGAAACTTCTAATCTCGGTGACTGTCTTTAGTTGTTCCCACTGAACTACAGCCTCAATCTTGGATGGATCTATTGATACTCCATCCCTCGACACAATGTGTCCCAAAAATGAGATTTGTGCCAACCAAAAGTCACACTTACTGAGTTTAGCATACAACTTCTGCTCTCGTAGGGTATGCAATACAATCTTAAGGTGTTTCCTATGCTCTACCTCGAATTTCGAGTATACCAATATGTCATCGATGAAGACGATAACGAACTGATCCAAATATGGCTTAAACACATCATTCATCAAAGCCATGAAAGCTGCAAGAGCGTTCGTCAATCCGAATGGCATAACCAAGAATTCATAGTGGCCATATCGGGTCCTAAATGCTGTCTTGGGCATATCTTCACTTCGAACTCTCAACTGATGATACCCAGACCTCAGATCAATCTTAGAGAATACTTGTGCTCCCCGGAGCTGATCCAACAAATCATCAATGCGTGGAAGGAGATATCTATTCTTGACGGTAGCCTTATTCAACAATCTGTAATCTATACACAATCGGAGGCTTCCATCCTTCTTCTTTACAAACAAACCGGTGCTCCCCAAGGTGAAACACTCGATCTGATGAAACCCCTATCCAACAGCTCCTGTAACTATCTCTTGATCTTCTCTAGTTCAACTAAGGCCATGCGATATGATGGTTTCGATATAGGTTCAGTACCAGGTACCAAATCTATACAGAACTCCATCTCTCTATCTGGTGGTAATCCTGGTAATTCATCCGTAAAGACATCTGGGAATTCACTAACCACAGGAATATTTGCCAACTCTAGATGTGCCTTATCCGTATCAACCACGTACGTAATAAAACCTTCAATATATTTAGTTCTCAGTCAACATAGGGCATCATTTATTGTAACCATAACTACTACTTTCATTTCTCTTCATCAAACTTTACAACATATTTTTCAGGGTTAGAAAACATAACTGTCTTAGCATAACAATCTAAAATAGCATGGTTTGACGATAACCAATCCATTCCTAAGATTACATCAAAATCACTAATACTTAACAATATTAGATTGGTTGTCATCTCCTTTTCCCCTACTCTTAACTTACAATCTGTCACGACCCATTTTTCCTAAAAACCCCTACAAATTTTTTGCTTTTTTCATTTCCTTACCCGTCGTGAACAATTTTACTACCAACAGTTGGGCTATGAGTCGATGTTAGTCCTTCATGTCATGTTACTTACTTTAACATTCATTTCCATATCACATTTATTTTAACTAAATACATCCCCAATATTACATCCGTGAACAGTGTAAGATCCGAAATTAAATCGTAAATTTTTATGAGGGATGAAAATGGTCAAAAAATTTAACTGAATGGGATTCGAATTGGAAATAAGGATTTAAAATGCGAAGTGAGTGAGTGTTCGTGAAAGGAAGTTGGGGTAAATTAATCTCGAACACGTGCAAGGGTGAAACGGTCAAAAGACCGAAAGTCGGTATAAATTCAAGAAGAAAAATTTAATTAAAAATAATGGATTGAGGAATCTTGGTCAATAAAGGTGAAATAAATTTATTTTGGATTAAATTGATAAGCATATCAATTTATTGGAATTAATCGGGATTAATCAGAATTTTTAATTCGAAAAATAATCCCAAAAATAATCGAAAAATATACCGAAAAGTCATTTGGGACAATATCCCGAAAATACGAAGAAATTATACCTGAAAAGGATCGAAATATAATAAATTAATTAAATAAAATTAGATTAATTAATTTAGAATAAAATAATAATTTTGGTAGATATTTTGGGTATTTTTAATGTATTTTAATGATTTAAATAATAAAAATAAATAAATAAATAAATATATAAAAATAAATTAAAGAATAAAAAAAAAGAGAAGAATTGAAAAAAAAGAAATCAGAAAAAAAAAAGGAGAGAAGATTGAAATGTCGGGGAGAGAGAAAGAGAAGCAGAGAATGGAAACCGACAGCCAAAATCGAGGAGTCCGACGAGCCACCGGCTGCCGTTGAGCCCAGGCGAAGGTCGAAAAAGCTAGAGCGAATCCCGGCGATTCCAACGGTACCATCAACGCGTGCCGACGGCAGCTAATCTCGACGAATTGGTAGACGAAAGTTTCGGGGAGAAATCGCCTCTGTCCCAGTGAACGGCGGCGTCTTAGCTCCGATTCGACCCCGTAAAATGATCCCCGGGCCAAGACGGTTCTGTTGAGGCCACTGGCTGCCGACAAAATGACCGAAATCGCCGGCGATGACCAAGACCCGAAATGGGTTCCAATGACCGAGAGAGAGGAGGCCGAACCGACGACCTTCCGGCGGTCTTGGGTGAAATCGAGGCCAGATTCGAGCTGCGGACGACCCAACGGAGCCACTGGTGGTGGAAGCCGGCGGAGAATCGGCCGGCAAGGCGGTGAACCGGAGTGAACCGGAGTGAACCAGGGTGAACCGACGGTCTGAACCGGTCTAAACCGGACCGAACCGGTTCAGCCAAGAAAGAAGAGAAAAAAAGGAGAAAAAAGGAAAAAGAAAAAAAGGAAAAAATTGGAGAAAATTCCAGTGATGCAATCGAGCTTCGGGTAAGTCGGTAAGCGATCGAATTGATCGATTTAAATTTTGAAATATTTAATTTGATAAATAATCGACTGAAAGTTTACCCGAAAATATATTTAATTGTGTAGCTCGACGATTGGCATCAAACGAGAGCTCGAGACAGCCTCGAATTTCGTACTATCATAGAATCTCGTGTAAGTGACCCTTATTTATGATAATTTGCATCGTTATACGTGTTTCAGATTTAATTACCGCATAAAATAAATTAAATTATGGAAATTTAGATAAATTATCGTAAATAATAAATTTAGCTATTCGAGAGTTAGAACGAGGCCCAATAAATTGTTGGTGGACCCATTGAGCCCAATAGGCCTCGATAATGTGAAAATTAAGTGGAAAACGGGCTTAAGGCCGATTAAGGCCTATTAAGGTGCAATCGGGTACAATAGGGATAAATGGGCCCAATGATTTAAATTAAGCCCAGAAAGTATTAAATACAATTAAATTGTATGTTATCTGACCTGAGGAATATTTATACGCAGTTTCGGAGGTTTGATTGGGAGCATATCGGACTGCGCGACGAGACAGCAGTGGAAAAGAAAAGGTCAGACTCGACAGGAAAAATAAGGTAAGGGAATTCTGCGAACTGCTAGAGGTAACTTTACGAAATTTTAAATTCATTTGCAGTCTTTTAAAAATTATCTGAAGGGTCTAGAGGTCAAATAATAATTTTAGTGCCCGAATGGGCAAATTACCAAAATACCCTTATTAAGGGTAAAAATTTACAAATTTAGGAAAAATTAGGAGGAGCAAGAACAAGAGGTTTCTGCTCGTTCTGGAGACATTTTAATGCATACATGAGTAGGCTGACTAACCTTGAAAGAAAATGCACAGCATTGCATACTTTCAACGATATAATTGTTTTGAAAACTGTTTTGAGGAAACAGAGTCGCCTACGTGTTTTTATTGACATGTGACGTGCTAGAGCTCAGCTCGCATTTGGGGGATGCATGCATTAGTGCTAGAGCGAGAGCTCGCACTAGAGTTTTACATGCATAGGTGCTGGAGTCCAACTCGCACCAGATTTATATATATATATATGATTTTCATGACAGGGTGCTAGAGTCTAACTCGCACCATATTTTTATATGATTTTTGAGACAAGGTGTTGGAGCTTCGCTCGCACCAGACTTTTACATGGTTTGCATACATAGTGCTGAGCTTAGCTCGCACTAGTTTTACTTGATTTGATGAGAGTGCTGAGCATTGCTCGCACTAATTTTATGAGAACATGCGATGAGCCGTGCTTGAAGCATCGGGTAGACTGTGTGTCACCGATTAAATAGGCTCGCACGTGCAGTTTGAGACATGGCATGAGTATTGAGATATGATATAAGAAACAAAACCTCTCTGTGGGAAGCAGGCCATTTGGGCTGGAGTACCTAGAGCGATATGGGTCCACGGAGTACGATGTACCGTGCAAGTAGCATGGAGTACGATGTACCGTGTGGTATCTTCGGATATGTTGGTATCTTTGTGATATATTGGTATCTTCGGATGTATGGGATCGGATAAGACCGACGAGATGGAGTGACCCACCTCCCGGGCGATTCCCGATCATGGTGAGAACCCGCACACTAGGATCCGTGTAGCAGAGGAACTCACGAGGACACACGGCCATAGTCTTGGTTATTACCGATATATAGATGTTGCCTAGTCTCGCATGTTGATGACTTTGATGAGATTAAAACTGGGTTTCTAAAATCAAACGTGCATGAGGATTACTTCCATGCTTTTCAAACCCATGTGTGATGTAAACTGATTTTCATGATTTTGTGTGAGTCAGGATCACCCGAAGGAGGGGTCGAGTCCTGACTTTATTGTGAAAATTTTAAATGAGAAAGAAATGATTTGAAATAATTGCATGTTAAATTTAGCCATGCGAATGGATTTACATAACATCATAACTCATATCATCTGTTTTAAAATGTGTGGAGAAAGGGTGGTTTATACATGGCACCACGTTCATGTAGGTAGTATGGTTACCTACTTGTTCGTAGGATTGCCTTACTGAGCTTGATGTGCTCACCCCTTTCATTTTCTCCCACAGATAATCTCCAGTAGATGTTGAGGCGACTGAGTACTGCATTTTGGATATCCGCTGCTGCCCATCATTTAAGGTATATACACTTATATGTATTGTATCTAAATAAGCATAGCACAGTAACATGTTTGTAAGTAACTTTAGGGAATGTATAAATATTGTAAACACTTATAAATGACTGAGAAAGAATTAAGTTATATGGTAAATATATGGTGGGACTGGCATTGACGCACAGCCCAATTTGTTAGTGGAGTGCAGTCACGATCAGAGGATAGGTAAGCATGAAAGAAAATAACAAAACGCGAAAAATTAACTCTGATTTTTGGGTAGTTTTGGGTCGTGACATATAAAGGTGGTATCAAAGCGCAATTGATCTGATGTGTGTCAGTGTCAGTAATTAAGAAATTATATCCCCGTGTTACTGTGCTTAGTTAGATACAATAGTGTATATCGAGATGGGCTTTAACTAAGAAATGGTTGAGAATGCAGGAATGCCTAATATGAGTCGCGTTAGATGAGATAGTGCACGAGGTAGAGGTCGTAGAGGTAGACCTGAGTCTGCTAAGTCGTGCTGAGTTGACCTATGAAAATCGGGATGAGATTGAAATAGAGGTTAATGTTGAGCATGCCCCATTGAGTCCAACAGAGTGATCAGATAGTATTGAGACACGCTTCGCGAGATTGGAGCGGAGTGTGGAGATTATTTTGAGGAGCTAATTGCGCAGATTATGAATGAGATTCGAGGGCGCAGACCCATCTTAAGTGTTAAACATCCAGAGCTAAGATGAGAAATGTTTATGGATGTATTTCGGTGACAGGATATCCTGGATATTGTTTAAAAGAAATGATAGTTAAAAGTCCTTACTCTGACCCAGAGGATTTGATTATTGATGAGTGTGAATTATGAGTATGAAACTCGGTTATATTCTTGGGCAGATATTACCTCGACACTATGAACAAGTGATAGTCGAGATGTCTAAAAGTTCATGAAATGGCTCAAATTTTCAATTAGAGTTCGATTGGCCCATGAGATATTACTTATACGAGGCAGTGTGCAGATTTACAGTTGGGTAAAAAAAGAACATGAATCGCACGCCTCTGAGATTGGGAAAGGTAGTGAGGGTTGAAATAGAGACAGAAAAGAGAATCGAGAAATGATAAAGATGCTAAAATGGGAAAATGGTAATTGGTAAAAGATTTAATTTGACAAGTCATGGAGTAAGATAATTGGTAAGGCCTCAGTGCATCCAATTTTGGCACTCTTGAGGGGCATTGTAATTGGAGGACCCCGACCTGCTACGAAGCAGTGTAGCAGTGTAAGCACTGTAAGAAGTGTGGGATATGTGGTAGATACCACGGAAGGAGGGTCTATACTTACACTGTATTGATGAAAATGGCCGTTAAGTGTGGTAAGACGGACCATTGATTTTGATGGTACAAAGTTGGGCGAGATCGCCCCACAGAAAAGTAACGAGACAGAGAAAAAACTTCATTGGTATAGCTACATCGAAAAGGGAGGCCATAGCCGAAAAGAAAAAGGAAAGTAGGCTATTGGACGAAGGCGAGAGGATGTCTTGGACCAGGACACTATTGATGTTTCATGGATGTGGTGTAAGATACCACACTTGTTATGAATAATGAAGTACATATGTTCATTGATCCTGGTACCACACATTTATTCATACCGCCTTCATTCGCATATAAGTGAGTAAAAGGCATGAATGCCTACATCATTGGACACAATACTGATAAATGAGTACCCCAATAGAAGGAGGATTAATTAACGGAATATGGATATAGAGATTTTAAGTTGAAAACAGGAGTGAAAACATCACTGAAAAGTATACTGTAAGTGTTGACAAGTGATAAAAAGGGGTGCAACAGTTGAAATTAAAGGAGTAAAGGATTGTACTCACGGAATGAATAATGAAAGAGTCTTGTCATGAGGGATATACAAAAGGAGATAATCTTTAAGATAAGATAGATCCTAAATACAAGATGTATTGGAGTAAGAGACATATTCTAGGTAAGGAATACCCTTAATATGCGAAGTAATTGGGATTAAGTGATAAGTAGGGAATATAAATTATAACCAAGGATAAAGATGGATATAACCATAACCAGTAATTGTGGTTAAGTTTGAAGGTTAATAAAGGTATTTCAAAATACCTCCCCGCCTGAAGACTTGATGGCGTCTAAAAGTATGTATATATAACCTATAACGTGAAATCGATCGTCGTAATAAATACCTTTAGCATTAGGATACCTTTACTAAGACGATAAGAATATTAAAATTTGACAAATCATAAAGGTTAACATAGTAAAAATTTAATAAGAGACGTTAAGATGAGAAAAGGAAATGACGCAGGTTAGTACCTGAAAACATAAGCGATTTTGAAGGATCTTATACGCTTATGCATAAATAAGTCAAGGATATGGACGATTGAAATAAGTAGTGGAGCTCAACTACGATGAAGTATTTAAACTTTACCTGGACTGATTTGTAATCATCATTATTGATGATATGATGGGTGTAGTTAAAGCCCAGGGCAAAATTGTAAGCAATAATTGAAAATGGCTTTTACAGATGGTTGTTGCGAGTTCTCGATATGGTCTACTTGGTTAACACGTTTAACTAAGAAAACATGGTCTTTGAATGAGATGATAAATAAGATGATAGATGTGACATGAATTTCGGTGTAGTGAAGTATGAACTGACCACCGTGATTAATTTCACCATACCTAACAGCTCAAGAGGTTCTCAGTGAGTATGGATACCTCAAAATAATGAAGGAGCTGTGTATTGATGTATAATAGGAAGATAGTCAATTATGGAGTCAGACAACTCCTTGATCATGAAATAAACTATCGACTCATGATTTTAAGTTGGCAACGATAGTATTTGTACCGAGGATATGGTACTATTATGTACATGGTGAGAAATTTTGGGTATGCACTGAATCATAAAGCCCCAAGAATCTGTTTTCATAAAAAGAGGCGAATATGAGAATACATAGTGGGTTAGAGCTTCTGAGAGATTTTGATTGTGAAAATTGTACCACCCAGGAAAGGCTAATGTGATGGTTGATGCCTCGAGCAGAAAGAGCCTCGGGATGGTATTACATATGATGGTCAGGGAGCGTGAGCTGCTAGAGCAGTTGTGAGCCTCAATAGTGATGTGATCCCTTCTGATGATGACAGTGATTGTGTGACAGTTAGCCTGAGACTAGAACCAGATGAGATTGCCCGAATTTGACAGGCTTAGCGTGATGATCGGCATGATGTCGATAGTTTAGGTCAAATTCAGAAGGGTAAAGTGACAGAGTTCACAGAGAGTGTGTTGATGATTTACAGAGAGGTTCAGAGACAGTATAATGATATAAGTGCTCCCCAGGACCATAGTTGATGAGATAGTGATATTGTCAAAAGCTTACTCTTCGGGCTATACGGTGCATACGGAAAGTAAGGAATATATCAAAATCTCGGAAAGGGTATTGGTGGTCAGATGTGAAAAGAGATATGGTAGAGATTGTGAAAAAGTGTCTAGTATGTCAGCAGAGTGAGGTAGAGTATTAAAAGTCTGTAGGGTTATTGCAGGCTCTACCTATATCGACACGGCACGAAAAATGGGAGCAAGTCTCCATGAATGTCGTGATTGGGTTACAGAGAACCCAGGTGAATTACGAGGCTATTTAGATGATAGTCGATAGATTGACTAAGTCTACCCACCTTCTGGTTATGAAATTCCCAAATACTCAGAGTGTATATGAGGATTTATGTATAAGGAAGATTGTGAAACATTAAGTAGCGTTCCAGTGAGCATGGTATCATATAGGGATTCCCGCTTCACTTCCCACCTCTGAGGATATTTTTAGGAAGCTATGGGAACCCGACTGAGTATTAGCACAGCTTTCCGTCCTCAGACAGATGGTCAGTCAGAGAGGACTGTACAGGTTCTGGAGGATTCGATGAAAGCGTATGCCCTTGATTTTTTTATGCTCCTGGGATGATTAGTTATTACAAATCGAATTCGTCAATAGTGACAGTTGTCACTTGAGTAACGGGATAACAAGATATGAGGCAGTGTATGGCTGTAGGGGTTGTTCCCCAAATTGGATAAGAAAAAGTGGGTGACAGATAGAATTATTTTTGACTTGGATAATAAGTCTCTGAGGATGTTTATAAGGATGAGAGATTAAGAACACCTCAAAGCAGATAGAAAAGTATTGGAATTCACCGAGGGTGAATTAGTATGGTTAAAATGTTTCTTGTCCTAAGAGAATAAGGACATAGCGAACTTTTGGAAGAAGGTAAATTGAGTTTCGCTGGATTGAATCTTTCGAGAGATTGGACAAGTGGAAGATAAGACCTGTAGGTGGCATTTCCACTTGAATAAGCAGGCACCCACAATGTGTCCCATCTTTTGATGCTTCGAAAATACTATCCAGATCCAGCATAGGTGATAGGATATGAGATCCAACAGTTCAGCTTAATGCAAATATAAGTATATTGAAGAAGTTGATTCGGGCATTAAACAGGAAAGAGAAAGTATTGAGGTTTAAGATGATCTCCTTAATTAAAGTCCTTTGGTAGTAATACACTCCGAAAAAAGGTCACATGAGAATTTAAAAGTATGATACAATTGATGTACCCGGAGTAGTTTATGGACTCATATGACTTGGTTCTAATTTGGAGGACCAAATTCCTTAAGTGGGGGAGAGTTGTAAGACCCGAAATTAAATCGTAAATTTGTATGAGGGATGAAAATGGTCAAAAAATTTAACTGAATGGGATTCGGATTGGAAATAAGGATTTAAAATGCGAAGTGAGTGAGTGTTCGTGAAAGGAAGTTGGGGTAAATTAATCTCGAACACGTGCAAGGGCGAAACGGTCAAAAGATCGAAAGTCGGTATAAATTCGAGAAGAAAAATTTAATTAAAAATAATGGATTGAGGAATCTTGGTCAATAAAGGTGAAATAAATTTATTTTGGATTAAATTGATCAGGATATCAATTTATTGAAATTAATCGGGATTAATCAGAATTTTTAATTCAAAAAATAATCTCGAAAATAATCAAAAATATATCGAAAAGTCATTTGGGACAATATCCCAAAAATACGAAGAAATTATACCCGAAAAAGGTCAAAATATAATAAATAAATTAAATAAAATTAGATTAATTAATTTAGAATAAAATAATAATTTTGGTAGATATTTTGGGTATTTTTAATGTATTTTAATGATTTAAATAATAAAAATAAATAAATAAATATATAAAAATAAATTAAAGAATGAAAGAAAAAAGAGAAGAATTGAAAAAAAAAGAAATCAGAAAAAAAAGGAGAGAAGATTGAAATGTCGGGGAGAGAGAAAGAGAAGCAGAGAACGGAAACCGACAGCCAAAATCGAGGAGTCCAACGAGCCACCGACGGCCGTTGAGCCCAGGCGAAGGTCGAAAAAGCTAGAGCGAATCCCGGCGATTCTAACGGTACCATCAACGCGCGCCGACGGGAGCTAATCGCGGCGAATCGATCGACGAAAGTTTCGGGGAGAAATCGCCTCTGTCCCGACGAACGGCGGCGTCTTAGCTCCGATTCGACCCCGCAAAATGATCCCCAAGCCAAGACGGTTCTGTTGAGGCCACTGGCTGCCGACGAAACGGCCGAAATTGCTGGCGACGACCAAGACCCGAAATGGGTTCTGATGACCGAGAGAGAGGAGGCTGAACCGACGACCTTCCGACGGTCTTGGGTGAAACCGAGGCCAGATTCGAGCTGCGGACGACCCAACAGAGCCACTGGCGGTGGAAGCCGGCGGAGAACCGACCGGCAAGGCAGTGAATCGGAGTGAACCGGAGTGAATCGGGTTGAACCGGCGGTCTGAACCGGTCTGAACCGGACCGAACCGGTTCAGCCAAGAAAGAAGGGAAAAAAAGGAGAAAAAGGGAAAAAGAAAAAGAGAAAAAAATTAGAGAAAATTCCAGTGATGCAATCGAGCTTTGGATAAGTTGGTAAGCGGTCGAATTGACCGATTTAAATTTCGAAATATTTAATTTGATAAATAATCGACTGAAAGTTTACCCGGAAATATATTTAATTTTGTAGCTCGACGATTAGCATCAAACGAGAGCTCGAGACAGCCTCAAATTTTGTACTATCATGGAATCTCGGGTAAGTGACCCTTATTTATGACAATTTGCATCGTTATGCGTGTTTCAGATTTAATTACCGCATAAAATAAATTAAATTATGGAAATTTAGATAAATTGTCGTAAATAATAAATTTAGCTATTCGAGAGTTAGAACGAGACCCAATAAATTGTTGGTGGGCCCACTGAGCCCAATAGGCCTCGATAATGTGAAAATTAAGTGGAAAATGGGCTTAAGGCCGATTAAGGCCTATTAAGGTGCAATCGGGTCCAATAGGGATAAATGGGCCCAATGATTTAAATTAAGCCCAGAAAGTATTAAATACAATTAAATTGTATGTTATCTTACCTGAGGAATATTTATACGCAGTTCCAGAGGTTTGATTGGGAGCATATCGGACTGCGCGACGAGACATCAGTGGAAAAGAAAAGGTCAGACTCGACAGGAAAAATAAGGTAAGAGAATTCTACGGACTGCTAGAGGTAACTTTACGAAATTTTAAATTCATTTGCAGTCCTTTAAAAATTATCTGAAGGGTCAGAGGTCAAATAATAATTTTAGTGCCCCGAATGGGTAAATTACCAAAATACCCTTGTTAAGGGTAAAAATTTACAAATTTAGGAAAAATTAGGAGGAGCAAGAACAAGAGGTTTCTGCTCGTTCTGGAGACATTTTAATGCATGCATGAGTAGGCTGGTTAACCTTGAAAGAAAATGCACAGCATTGCATACTTTAAACGATATAATTGTTTTGAAAACTGTTTTGAGGAAACAGAGCCGCCTGACGTGCTAGAGCTCAGCTCGCACGATGTTTTGATTTTGGGGGATGCATACATTAGTGCTAGAGCGAGAGCTCGCACTAGAGTTTTACATGCATAGGTGCTGGAGTCCAACTCGCACCAGATTTATATATATATATATATATATATGATTTTCGTGACAGGGTGCTAGAGTCTAACTCGCACCATATTTTTATATGATTTTTGAGACAGGGTGTTGGAGCTTCGCTCGCACCAGACTTTTACATGGTTTGCATACAAAGTGCTGAGCTTAGCTCGCACTAGTTTTACTTGATTTGATGAGAGTGCTGAGCATTGCTCGCACTAATTTTATGAGAACATGCGATGAGCCGTGCTTGGAGCATCGAGTAGACTGTGTGTCACCGATTAAATAGGCTCGCACATGCGTTTTGAGACATGGCATGAGTATTGAGATATGATATAAGAAACAAAACCTCTCTGTGGGAAGCAGGCCATTTGGGCTGGAGTACCTAGAGCGATATGGGTCCACGGAGTACGATGTACCGTGCAAGTAGCATGGAGTACGATGTACCGTGTGGTATCTTTGGATACGTTGGTATCTTTGTGATACGTTGGCATCTTCGGATGCATGGGATCGGATAAGACCGATGAGATGGAGTGACCCACCTCCCCGACGATTCCTGATCATGGTGAGAACCCGCACACTAGGGTCCGTGTAGCAGAGGAACTCACGAGAACACACAGCCATAGTCCTGGTTATTACCGATATACAGATGTTGCCTAGTCTCGCATGTTGACGACTTTGATGAGATTAAAATTGGGTTTCTAAAATCCATCGTGCATGAGGATTACTTCCATGCTTTTCAAACCCATGTGTGATATAAACTGATTTTCATGGTTTTGTGTGAGTCAGGATCACCCGAAGGAGGGGTCGAGTCCTGACTTTATTGTGAAAATTTTAAATGAGAAAGAAATGATTTGAAATAATTGCATGTTAAATTTAGCCATGCGAATGGATTTACATAACATCATAACTCATATCATCTGTTTTAAAATGTGTGGAGAAAGGGTGGTTTATGCATGGCACCACGTTCATGTAGGTAGTATGGTTACCTCCTTGTTCGTAGGATTGCCTTACTGAGCTTGATGTGCTCACCTCTTTCATTTTCTCCCACAGATAATCTCCAGTAGATGTTGAGGCGACTGAGTACTGCATTCCGGATATCCGCTACTGCCCATCATTTAAGGTATATACACTTATATGTATTGTATCTAAATAAGCATAGCACAGTAACATGTTTGTATGTAACTTAGGGGATGTATAAATATTGTAAACACTTATAAATGACTGAGAAAGAATTAAGTTATATGGTAAATGTATGGTGGGACTGGCATTGACGCACAGCCCAATTTGTTAGTCGAGTGCGGTCACGATCAGAGGACAGGTAAGCATGAAAGAAAATAACAAAACGCGAAAAATTAACTCTGATTTTTTGGTAGTTTTGGGTCGTGACAAACAGTACTGTGCCTCTATATGTTTAGATACAAAAATTATACGAATGTGTATACCTGGTCTTGATAAGAAGCAGCGTATAACCGAAATGCAAGACTATTGTTGCTCTCTTCTACTGAATGTACCCTGTAGGGTGGAAAATGAAAGGGTGAGCACAACTTGCTCAGTAAGGCAATAATGCAAGCATGTAGATAACTACACTATCTACATGCTGGTAAAGGCATGGCATGTAAAACATTTATATCTCGAGCATGAGGCAATTAAAACCATGCCATTTATGAGTATATCGTATATCGTAAAACATGAATCGGCATGTAAAACATGAAAAACATCTCATGTAAAATCTCTCATGCTCGATATAGTAAAACTCATCAAAACAATCCCAGAGGGATTCAGTACATCTTTAAAATCATTAATATTCTCATAAAAACCCATTAATTTCTCTTTTAATACCACATTTCATGAAAATCGTCACAAATCGGGGCTCGACCCCTCCCTCAGGTCTACCCTGATCTAACAAGACCAAATCAAATATATATTATGTGAGACATGCAGGTTACTGTATGAAAATAATCGAGGACTATGTCCCTTGATCCCAGGCTACACAGATCCTAGTGTGCGGGGTATCACAACTGCAACGGGAGGTGGATCAAATCCTACCCATCAGAATATCAAGTAACATGAATACAATAGTCATGACTACATGGTACAGCGTACTCCTTGTGACATACATGGTACAACGTGCTCCATGAACCCAATATCACAGTCTGGAGATGCCTGTCATAGGTCTTATCCCACTCCAAACCATGTCGATAACCAACCCATGTCTCAATCTACACATTCGAGCATATGTTCTCACTGTGACGCACAGTCTACAGGAGGCTCCAGCACAGTCATATGCATGTCATAAAATTCCTATGCGAGCGAAGCTCCAGCACGGTTTCATAAAAACCAATGACATCTGCGTACGAGCAGCGCTCTAGTACGACTTAAAAATAATTATAAATCCAATTTAAATTCACGTACGAGCAATGCTCTAGTACGAATGCATAAAACCAAGTAAAATCCACGTACGATTTAAAACTCATAAAACATGATAGGCTGCTCAATCTCACTAAAACTAAATCAAAATCACAACTGGCACCTAATTCGTGCCCTTTCCTGTAAAAACATGAAATAAACAGCCAACCAACCTATCCATAATTTGCTTAAATTAAAGCAATATATTCATAGGAATATCAAAAACATGAAAATCATGCAATTTCATAGCCTTACTACCCTTTTTGAAATTTTCCTAACTAGGGGCAAAATCATAATTTTCACATATACCTCGATTTTCGTAAAAACTAATATTCTATTTCTAGATACCTTATGAGATTCCACATAATGTAAATAACCTCAAAAATATGCGCAGATATCTCTAAGCGCTTACAAAATTCCCTTACCTCAATTCTCTATACAGTCTGACCTTTTCCACTGATGTCTCGTCACGCAATCTGATTTGCTCCGAATCCAATCTCCAAAACTGCGTATAAATATTTATTGGGTTAAATACAATACATTTATTCATATTTAACCTTTATTGAGCTTAAATTTAAAATATTGGGCCCGTTTACTCTTATTGGGCCTGATTACACTGTAATGGGCCTTACTCCAATTTTTACGCCCATTTTTACTTACTATTCACATCATCGAGGCCTATTAGGCTCATTGGGCCCTCAACGCTTATTGGACCTCATCTAGGCTCTTTGGATAGCTTATACAGTTATTTACGATAATTAATTTCCAATTCTAAACATTATGGAATTATACGGAAATTAAATCGCAACGTACGCGATTAATTCCTAACTGGTATAACTATCCAATTTATAGAAATCGAGCTTTACTTACCCGAGATTATGCGATGGTGTGCAAATCGAAGTTTAATCGGCTCACATTCGGGATTTATCGTCGAACTACATAATTTTATATTTAATTTCGGGTTAATTTTCGATTAAATATACTTTAAATAAATTTTTTGAAAATCAAATCGGTCACTTTTGACCTCTTATCGACTTACTCGAAGTCCGGTGTATCCCCGAAAATCTTCCCTTTTTTCTCCTTTTTCTCTTTTTCTTCCTTTTTCTCCCTTTTTCCTCTATTTCTTGGCTGAACCGATTCGGTCCGGTTCAACCCGATTGAGATCGATCCGATTCAGCCGGTTCATTCTGGTTCGATCAGTTCAGGGCCTTGCCGACCGGTTCTCCGTCGGCTTCCTCTGCCAGCAACTCCGTGAGGTCGTCGACAACTCGGATCTGGGGTCGGTTTCATCCGAGGCGGTCGAAAAGTGGCCGGTCTGACCTCTTCTCCCTCGACACCGGTACCCTTTCTCTTTTCAGCCGTTTTCGACGTCGTTCGTCGGTTTTGCTGACCGTGGCCACCACCGATCGCGTCTCCTGCGCCTGGAGAACCCTCGGTTATGGTTGGTTGGGGTCGATCGCCGACGAAATGGTTGGATTTCTCTTCTCTCCCCCGTCGATTTCTCTCCTTCGATTTCACCGAATTCTGGCGCTGTTGGCGGTGGTCCCGGTGCCTGGAGGGTCGCCAGCCTCTCCTCTTTCTCGTTCGGTCTTCGTCGGTGATCATCGACCGTCGGTGTCCGTGGGTGGCTCAGGTCTTCTTCGGCTATCGTTTTCGGTTTCAATTTTCGGGTTCCTTCCCGATTTTCAGTTCTCTTCTTTTTTAAAAAAATTATTTATTTATTTATAATTTATTATATTATTATTTTAATTGATTTTATTATTATTTTATTCATTAAAATATTCTAAAAATCTCAAAATATCCTTAAAAATTTATATTTTATTCAAATTAATTTATTTAATTTATTTATTGTATTTTCCACTTTTTGGTATATTTTCTCGATTATTTTCGAGATAATTTTTCGATGTAAAATTTTGATTAATTCTAGTAAATTCATATCTTGATCAATTTAACCCGAAATTTAATTATTTCTTTGTTGTTGATCAAGATTCTCAAATTCATTATTTTTAATTAAATTTTCTTGTCGAATTTATACCGACTTTCGATCTTTTGATCGTTTTACCCTTGCACGTGTTCGGGAATACCATTTAAATCCTTCCTTTCACGAACACACTCATTTCGTGTTTTAACTAAAATCGAGTCTTACATAATCTCCCCCACTTAAGAAATTTGGTCCTCCAAATTAAAACCAAGTCAAATGGATTCATAAACAACTTCGGGTACGTCTATTGTATCATATACTGTCATTCTCAAGTGACTTTTTCGGAGTATACTACTGTTGAGTTAATGTATTTTGAAATGACAAAACAAGTTAATACAATAATGTTAAGATGGTATACAAACATGTTTAGAAGATATCAGGACCAGAACTTAGAGTTCTGCTGATGAGAGATCGATCTCATGATGTGAGAGATCGATCTCCTGGGTTTATACTTGATGAGAGATCGATCTCATGATGGAAGAGATCGATCTGTCAAGCCTTAAAACGGTGTAAAGGGTTTAAGGTAAAAAGAGATCGATCTGCCAGGGTTAAGAGATCGATCTCCTCTAAGTCAGAGAACTTAGGAGATCGATCTGGTAAGGAAGAGATCGATCTGCTCAAAGTCAGTGAGCTTAAGAGATCGATCTGGTGTATTGAGAGATCGATCGTGCCTCAAACAGAGAGGATAGGAGATCGATCTGTCTATTCGACAGATCGATCTGCCTCTGCCTATTCAAACTAACAGATCGATCTGGTAATGTATAAGATCGATCTCCCTATGTATTTGTGCTTTGTCATTGCAGGATTTAAAACTAGGAGATCGATCTGGCCAAGATAGGAGATCGATCTGTCTGACCACTGGAGGTTCCCAACGGCTATTTTCTTCAAATCTCAACGGGAAAAACTGCATTTAATACTCCAACTACCCAACCTTCAGTATATAACCAAGCATTGAAGACAAAGCAGAGAGAGAGACTATCACTGAACATTCCAAACATTCTCAAGCTTTAATTCTTTCATTCCTTGTATCCCTATTGCTCATTAATTGAGATTTATTGTACAAGCTTAAGTACTACAAGCTTTGTTAGTCCTACCCACTGAAAAGCCTTATTCTGTATTCATCCACACCTTAAAAGAAAAGAGGATTGTTCCTCAGTGAGTGTTATTGTAAAAGGGTGAATACATTTTCTGTATTGCTAAGGGTAGAGAGGTTATTCCTTAACCTGAAAAAGGAACTTTGTAAACTCTATTGAAAGAGAGAAAGAATCCACTTGACAAGAAGGTCAAGGAGAGAGGACGTAGGCAAGAGTTGGCCGAACCTCTATAAGTCGCTGTGTTTGTTTCTCTTTCCCTCTCTTTGCATTAAAATTGTTATATTGCACTGTTTTATTCATTTTCATTTGTGTTTAAATTGCTATTAATTTAAAATCTACCATAATTGTTAGAAAACCGATTCACCCCCCCTCTCGGTAGAGCCAACAATTGGTATCAGAGCTAGGACTCTTTAATCACGTAGGAACAACTTCCTAAGAGTTAGAAAACGATCAAATGGCTCTTAACAATGTTGCAACTAGTTTGATAGGAGAGGGGCACTCCACGGTTAGACCTCCCATGTTCAATGGTGAACATTATTCATATTGGAGGACTAGGATGATGCTATTCATTCAAGCAAATGACTATGAAGTATGGAGAATTATAGTTAAGGGACCTCAAATCCCTACAAAGAAAATAGAGGGAAGAGATATTCCCAAAGAAGAAGATGAATGGGATTCTAATGACATTAAATGTGCACAACTAAATGCTAAAGCTATGCACACATTATTTTGTGCTTTAGGTCCTAATGAATATAATAGAGTATCCGGATGTGATAATGCCAAGCAAATATGGGATAAATTGGCAATAACTCATGAGGGTACAACCCAAGTGAAGGAGACAAAAGTAGGTATGCTCACACATGATTATGAGCTTTTTAGGATGAAGGAAGGAGAATCCATTAGTGATATGTTCACTAGGTTTACAGATATAATTAATGGATTAAAATCTTTAGGAAAAATATATTCTAATATTGAAATGGTAAAGAAGATTTTAAATAGCTTACCTAAGTCATGGGAAGCTAAAGTGACAGCAATAGAGGAATCTAAGGATCCACACACACTGTCCTTAGATGAATTAATAGGTTCCTTGCTAACTTATGAGATGAAGCTTAAAAGAAATGAAGAGCCACCCAAGAAAGTGGGTGTTGCTCTAAAATCCACTGCTCAAGAGGAGATTAAAAATGAGAGTGGGAGTGAGGAGGATATTGAGATGGCAATGTTTGCCAAAAGATTCAACAAATTCATGAGAATGAAAGCTAGTAGTAATAATAGGAGAAACAATAGGAGAGAACAAGAGGAAGTAGGCAGAAAAGACTCTATTGTGTGTTATGAATGTAAAAAACCTGGACACATAAAGTTTAACTGCCCTCTTCTCAAAAGATCTAATGATAGGTTTCATAAAAAGAAGGCAATGGTAGCAACATGGAGTGACAGTGACTGCTTCGATGATGAATCAAATGAGGACATTGCCAACCTATGCTTCATGGCAATTGATGAGGATGAAAAGGTAACATCTAATATCAATGAATACTCTTTTGATGAACTGCAAGATGCATTTGATGATTTAGCATTAGAGTATGAATCTATGAGCATGAAGTATAAAAAGTTAATATCTAAATTAAAAAGGGAAAATGAGATAATGCTACAAGATAAATTGAAATGTGAGAAGAAACTAGAGATTGTAAATCTAGAAATTTGTGACCTTAAGGAGAAAAATAGCAATTTACATAACTCCTTTAATAGGTTTCACATGGGGCAACAAAAGCTAGATAGCATGTTAGAAACCCAAAGGGCATTTTTTGACAAAAATGGCTTAGGGTATAATGCACAAAGTAGGGAAACCCATCTTAAGAGTTTTA
Source organism: Firmiana major (assembly GCA_033439115.1). Classification (NCBI taxonomy): domain Eukaryota; kingdom Viridiplantae; phylum Streptophyta; class Magnoliopsida; order Malvales; family Malvaceae; genus Firmiana; species Firmiana major. Next base: position 10,894,587 of record CM065912.1, read on the forward strand.
TTGCTAGGAAGAGCATGAATAAACCTGCAATTACTTGTTCATATTGTAATAAGAAGGGACATAAGTCACATTATTGCAATATAAAGATGAGGAATCTTAAAGGAAAAATTGTAAAAAGGATATGGATTCCAAAAGAGGTAATTCATTCCAAGGACTGCAATGCATTAGCAAAATGGATCCCAATGGGATCAAGAATTGCATTTACTAACCTTCAAGGACCCAAGAGAATTTGGGTACCTAAGACTTGAGTGTGTTTATTTTTTGTTGTTGTAGGAGATTAAGCATAGCCACAAAGCTAAAACAAAAGAAGCTTGGTACTTAGATAGTGGATGCTCAAGGCACATGACGGGTGATAAAAGCCATTTCAATTCCTTCAAATCGAAAATTGGTGGAGAAGTCACCTTTGGGGACAACTCCAAAGGCCAAGTGGAAGGGAGTGGCTCAATGGGTAATGATCATTTCTCTTTAGAAAAAGTATTACTTGTTAGGGGTCTAAAGCATAACTTGCTAAGCATTAGTCAACTTTGTGACAAAGGTTACAAAGTAATTTTTGATTGCATGAAATGTAATGTTATAGATCCTAAGTCAAATAAAATTCTTCTTCTAGGTCATAGGCAAGGTAACATATATATAGTCTACCTTAATGAACTCAAAAACGAAAACATATGCTTAATGGTAGATAACAAAAAGGAATCTTGGTTATGGCATAGGAGACTAGGTCATGCTAGCATGCATGTGCTATCCAAATTAGCTAGAAAGGATCTAGTTATAGGCTTACCCAAAATATCCTTTGATCATGAAGAAATATGTGAAGCTTGTGTTAAAGGAAAACACAAGAGAACAACCTTTAAGCCTAAGAATAGTGTATCCACCACTAGGCCTCTTCAATTACTGCATTTAGACTTATTTGGACCAACTAGAACCACTAGCCTAGGTGGGAAACACTATGGTTTTGTAATAGTTGATGATTACACTAGGTACACTTGGGTGTTCTTTTTGAGAGTAAAAAATGAAGCCTTAGAGAAATTCATAACTTACTCAAAGGTGACTCAAAATGAAAAAGGATATACAATAACAAGCATTAGAAGTGATCATGGCAAAGAATTCGAAAATATAGGATTTGATGAGTATTGCAATGATCAAGGAATTAGTCATAACTTTTCAGCCCCTAGGACACCACAACAAAATGGTGTAGTTGAGAGAAGAAATAGAACTTTGGAAGAGATGGCTAGGACCATGTTATGTGAAAATAACTTGCCAAAGTACTTTTGGGCTGAAGCTATAAACACATCATGTTATATAATCAATAGAGCTATGATAAGACCCATGCTAAAGAAAACTCCTTATGAGCTCTACAAAGGTAAGAAGCCTAACATTAGTTACTTCCATCCTTTTGGCTGCAAATGCTTTGTTCTAAATAATGGAAAAGATAATTTAGGAAAATTTGATGCCAAAAGTGATGAGGGAATATTTCTAGGATATTCATTGAATTCAAAGGCTTATAGAATTTATAACAAAAGAACATTAATGGTTGAAGAATCTATTCATGTTGTATTTGATGAATCAAATAATATATCTAAAGATTCAACCAACAATGATGAAAATGTTGAGATATTTGATAAAGGCTTAGAAGATGACTTTCTAGAAAAGCTTGATTTGAATAAAGAAGATGAAGAAGAAATAGAAGTTTTAGAAAGAGAACCTAGAGCACCAAGAGAGTTAGGATATGTAAAAGATTGTGAAATAGTAGGAGATCCAACTCTTGGAGTTAGAACTAGGTCATCCTTAAGGAATATGTGCCAATATATAGCCTTTGTATCTCAAATAGAGCCTAGGAATGTCAATGAAGCCTTAGAGGATAATAATTGGTTCCTAGCAATGCAAGAAGAGTTAAATCAATTTGAGAGAAGCAAAGTATGGAAACTAGTTCCTAGGCCTAGTGATCACTCTATAATTGGAACTAAATGGATATTCAAGAACAAAATGGATGAAAATAGTGTGATCATAAGGAATAAGGCTAGGCTAGTTGCTCAAGGCTATAGACAAGAGGAAGGCATAGACTATGATGAAACATATGCACCGGTAGCTAGATTAGAGGCAATAAGAATGTTACTTGCCTTTGCATGTTATAAAGATTTCAAGTTATATCAAATGGATGTAAAGAGTGCATTCTTGAATGGTTTCATTAATGAAGAAGTCTATGTAGAGCAACCTCCCGGATTTGAAAATCATGAATTTCCTGAACATGTTTTCAAATTGTCTAAGGCACTTTATGGGTTAAAACAAGCTCCTAGAGCTTGGTATGAAAGGTTGTCAAAGTTCTTAATAGAAAAAGGATTCTCAAGAGGAAAGGTAGACACCACATTATTCATCAAAAATAAAAATAAGGACTTACTAGTTGTACAAGTATATGTAGATGATATCATTTTTGGTTCAACTAATGAGTCTTTATGTCAAGAGTTTGCTAAGATCATGCAAGGGGAATTTGAGATGAGCATGATGGGAGAACTCACATTCTTCTTGGGACTTCAAGTGAAGCAAACAAAGGATGGAACTTTCATCAATCAAGCAAAGTACACCAAGGACTTGCTCAAGCGTTTTGGAATGGAGAGTTGCAAACCTCAAGCCACTCCAATGGGCACCAACATCAAGCTTGACAAAGATGAAGGTGGTAAGTGTGTAGACACTAAACTCTATAGGTCTATGATTAGATCATTGCTTTATTTAACTGCAAGTAGACCAGATATATTGTTTAGTGTATGCCTTTGTGCTAGATTTCAATCCTCTCCTAGGGAATCACATCTATTGGCAACTAAGAGAATTTTTAGATACCTCAAAGATACTCCCTCACTAGGACTTTGGTATCCCAAAGACTCTACTTTTGCCCTTCATGCATTTTCAGATGCTGATTTTGGAGGCTGCAAAATAGATAGGAAAAGTACTTCAGGTACTTGCCAATTCTTAGGAAATAGGTTAATTTCTTGGTTCTCCAAGAAGCAAAACAGTGTAGCTCAGTCCACAACTGAAGCTGAATATATAGCAGCTGGTAGTTGTAGTGCTCAAGTGTTGTGGATTAAACAACAAATGAGAGATTATGGTATTGACATGAAGCAAGTCTCAATTAAATGTGATAATACCAGTGCCATTAATCTGTCTAAAAATCCTATTCAACACTCCAGAACCAAGCACATAGAAATTAGACATCACTTCCTTAGAGATCATGTACAAAAAGGGGATATAATCTTAGAGTATATTGATACTACACATCAAATAGCTGATATATTCACCAAACCCCTTGATAGAGATAGGTTCTGTATCCTTAGAGGTGAATTAGGACTCATGGCTAAGCCTTAGGATTTTTGTGTTTCAAAAAATCTTGGTTTCAAATTGTTTTTAAATGAGTTTGTGCAAAGATTTTCTGGCAAAGAGGATGAGAGATCGATCTCCTTGTGATATAGATCGATCTCCATGCTTCTATCAAGCCTAAATCGTCAAGGTTAATCTAAGCAGATCGATCTTCTAACCATAAGATCGATCTCCTTACGTCTCTGTCTAAAGGCAGATCGATCTGTCCCCACGACAGATCGATCTCTTCAAAGCTTCCGCATTCTGCAGATCGATCTTTGCATTTGGCAGATCGATCTCTTTAAGCCTCTGTTTGCGACCAGATCGATCTGGTCTTACGACAGATCGATCTCTCTTGGATTCTGGAAGTACCAGATCGATCTGCTGCATCGACAGATCGATCTCCTGTGTCCTGCAGTATAAATATATCGCAAAAAATCCCCAAATTCTCACAAAACCTAACTTTCAAATTCTCCAATTCCCCCGCATCCTCTTCTTCAATTCCTCCTCAGATCGATCCTCGTACGGTCTTCCTTGCGTCTCGGTGTCAAATTCCGGTATAGTAACCTACATTTCTCACTAATTTCTCAAAAATTTTCTCTGATTTGCGTTGCTTTTCATTCTAGGGCAAACCTAGGTCCTGTTTCATTGCTTTTCTCACTGTTGAATCTGTTTAGTGCAAATCTATAGTTTAGAATCATGCCTAGGAAGTCAGTAGCAAACAAACCTCCTAGAACCACTCAGGCAGGTTCCTCATCCCAACCTATTCCTCCACCTCCTGTCGCTTCCTTCAATCGGTGTTTTAAAACACCAGCAAAAAGAAAGCGGTATGAGGAATATTTTTCAACAATGCCAATCAAGCATTGGCGCACCATTGATTTTTCCTTCCTCAATCACATAGACTTTCCATACCTGTCAAAATTTGAGGAATTTGGTTGGGCGAAATTCTTGAAAATCAACACTCCTGTCCCTCCAAATCTCGTTCGTGCATTCTTTTCAAATGCCGAACTCGTTTATGACCCCGATGACACCTGTAAAATCCTTGCTTTCAAAACCTTCGTCATGGGTCAATCCATTTTAATTGATTCTGAAGTTATAGCCAAAGTATTTGATATACGCGATGAAGGCTTAACTAATGAGGATGAGGAAGTCCCCTTTGCGTTTGAACTCCCCGGGGACAAGGCGAGTAACCTTCCAATGCACCTTCGGTTACTCCACCTCATAATCTCGTGGAATCTCCGCCCTTACGGTACCCGTCACTCAACCGTCAGGCGTCTAGATCGGTTCTGGCTTCATCACATTAACACCACAAGCCAAAAGCCTAACCTCCCTCACTTCATATACGAAGACTGGCTGAAGATTGTGCGTGGACAAGCTACCACGATCGTTTTTCCACAACCGGTAGCCTATCTTCTCCACCGCCTTGGTATCAACTGCAGCGGTGAATCTAGCGAACTCCCTTCTCCCAAGAGCGTCCTCAATATTGGGACCCTACATCATATGGGGTACTACAAAGATTTCCGGGGAAAGTGGACGAAAAAGCAAGAACAGCAACCTGCTGAGGCTGAGGATGACCACACTGCTGAACCAGCACACCCACCTGCAGCACCGGCTCCAGAACCGTCGTCCTCCACGGCTGTGCCAACTGCACAAACATCGTCTCCTGCTGACTTGGAGCTGATCGTGAAGATGATAAGCGACCTCAGTCAGAGGATCGATGAAGGACATACCACTCAGCAGCGTATGTTTGCCGAATTGACTCAACGAGTGGATCACCTTCAAAACACTCAAAAGGCGATGTTCGACAAATTTCAAGAAACTCAAGAGGCAATGTTCGATGAACTTCAAGTGACGCGCACACACGTTGAGAATCTTTTGGACCGTGATCCTCCATCATCTTAGGCTTTAGGTGTATGGTTTAGTTTAGTTATATCATTTCGCACTGTTCTTTGTACTGAATTTGCTTGAATGCAATATAAATTGATTGTTTATGAAAATGTGGCATTTTGTGCGTCAATATTGATTTTGAACTGCCATGGTTTTGACAATGTTGCATGTTGTGAGTTAATGACCATGTGTGATTGATATGACAAAAAGGGGGAGAAGACACATAAGAAACATGATAAGAAACATGCATGTTGTTGTATTTGTGTTCATAGTTTAAAAGAATGATTTAATTGAGGGGGAGTTAGGATGATTTAATTGAGGGGGAGTTAAGAGCTAGAGCTAACTAAGGGGGAGTTAAGATTTAACTAAGGCTGAGCTAAGGCTGAGTTAAATCATTAACAAAGTTAAAAGTTCACAAAAAGGGGGAATTTTGCAATTTCACTAAACATGTTTATTAGATGAGTTTTGTCATATCAAAAAGGGGGAGATTGTTGAGTTAATGTATTTTGAAATGACAAAACAAGTTAATACAATAATGTTAAGATGGTATACAAACATGTTTAGAAGATATCAGGACCAGAACTTAGAGTTCTGCTGATGAGAGATCGATCTCATGATGTGAGAGATCGATCTCCTGGGTTTATACTTGATGAGAGATCGATCTCATGATGGAAGAGATCGATCTGTCAAGCCTTAAAACGGTGTAAAGGGTTTAAGGTAAAAAGAGATCGATCTGCCAGGGTTAAGAGATCGATCTCCTCTAAGTCAGAGAACTTAGGAGATCGATCTGGTAAGGAAGAGATCGATCTGCTCAAAGTCAGTGAGCTTAAGAGATCGATCTGGTGTATTGAGAGATCGATCGTGCCTCAAACAGAGAGGATAGGAGATCGATCTGTCTATTCGACAGATCGATCTGCCTCTGCCTATTCAAACTAACAGATCGATCTGGTAATGTATAAGATCGATCTCCCTGTGTATTTGTGCTTTGTCATTGCAGGATTTAAAACTAGGAGATCGATCTAGCCAAGATAGGAGATCGATCTGTCTGACCACTGGAGGTTCCCAACGGCTATTTTCTTCAAATCTCAACGGGAAAAACTGCATTTAATGCTCCAACTACCCAACCTTCAGTATATAACCAAGCATTGAAGATAAAGCAGAGAGAGAGACTATCACTGAACATTCCAAACATTCTCAAGCTTTAATTCTTTCATTCCTTGTATCCCTATTGCTCATTAATTGAGATTTATTGTACAAGCTTAAGTACTACAAGCTTTGTTAGTCCTACCCACTGAAAAGCCTTATTCTGTATTCATCCACACCTTAAAAGAAAAGAGGATTGTTCCTCAGTGAGTGTTATTGTAAAAGGGTGAATACATTTTCTGTATTGCTAAGGGTAGAGAGGTTATTCCTTAACCTGAAAAAGGAACTTTGTAAACTCTATTGAAAGAGAGAAAGAATCCACTTGACAAGAAGGTCAAGGAGAGAGGACGTAGGCAAGAGTTGGCCGAACCTCTATAAGTCGTTGTGTTTGTTTCTCTTTCCCTCTCTTTGCATTAAAATTGTTATATTGCACTGTTTTATTCATTTTCATTTGTGTTTAAATTGCGATTAATTTAAAATCTGCCATAATTGTTAGAAAACCGATTCACCCCCCCTCTCGGTAGAGCCAACAACTACCAACATACTTGACTAGGGAGATCATCTTAAACCTCAACACTTTCTCCTTCATCTAATACCCGAAACGATTTCCAACATACGTTATACTTTCATTGAACTAAGTTGTTGGGGCTCATATCCGATCACATATGTTGGGTCCGAAAAGTATTTTCGAAGCATCAAAAGATGGGACACATTGTGGATGCCTACTAATTTAAATGGTAACGCCAACCTACAGGTCTTATCTCCCACTTTGTCCAATCTCAAAGGATTCAATCTCACGAAACTTGATTTGCCTTCTTTCCGAATCTCGTTATGTCCTTAGGACAAGTAATTTCTGACAATACTGATTCACTCTCTGTGAATTCCAATGGTTTCTGTCTCTTGTCAGCATAGCTTTTCTGTCTGCTCACAGGTGTTCTTAATCTCTCACAGTCAACTGAACATCCTCAGAGGTTTGTCTTACCAATTCAGGAACAATTTTCTATCTGTCACCCACTTCTTCTTATCCAAGTAGGGAAACAACCCCTACGGCCATACCATGCCTCATATATAAAGTCATCCCGATACTCAAGTGACAACTATCATTATTGGCGAATTCGATTAGTAACAATTGATCATCCCAAGAGCTTATCAAATCAATGGCAGACGCTCTCATCATATCCTCCAAAACCTGTACAGTCCTCTCTGACTGACCATCTGTCTGAGGATGGAAAGCTGTGCTAACACTTAGTTGGGTTCCCATAGCTTCCTGAAAAATATTCTCAGAAATAAGAAGTGAAGCGGGAATTCCTATCTGATACCGTGCTCACTGGAACGCTACAAAATGTTCCACAATCTCCCTTCAATATAACTTCGCCTACACGCTCAGAGTATCCAGAGATTTCCATAACAGAAGGTGGGTAGACTTCGTCAATCTATCGACTATCACCCAAATAGCCTTGTGATTTATTCGGGTCCTCTGTAACCCATCACGAAATTTATGGTAACTTTTTCTCATTTCTGTGTCAATATAGGTAGAAACTGTAATAACCCTGTAACTTCTTTTGCTCTACCTTAATCTGCTGACATACGAGACACTTTTCCACAATCTCTACAATGTCCCTTTTCATAAATGACCACCAATACCATTTTCTAAGATTTCGATATATTTATTACTTCTCGGATGCACTGTATATCCCGAAGAGTGAGCTTCTGACAATAACTATTTTATCACTGTGGTCCTATGGAGCACTTATACTGTCTCTAAACCTCAGTAAGCCATCATCACACTCTGTGAACTCTATCACTGCACCCATCTGAATCTAACCCACACTATCGACACCATACCGATCATCACGCTAAGCCTGTCAAATTCAGTCACTCAAATCCGGTTCTAATCTCAGGCTAACTGTCACACAATCACTGTCATCATCAGAAGGGATCACATCACTACTCAGGCTTACAACTGCTCTAGCAACTCATGCTCCCTGACCATCATATGTAATATCATCCCGAGGCTCTTTCTGCTCAAAGCATTAGCCATCACATTAGTGTTTCCTAGGTGGTACAATTTCCACAATCATAATCCCTCAGAAGCTCTAACCCTCTTTGTTCTCGTATCCGACTCTTTCTGTGAAAACAGATACTTGAGACTTTTATGATCAGTGTATACATGAAATTTCTCACCGTGTACATAGTAGTGTCATATACTCAGTACAACCATTATCGCTGTCAACTTTAAATCATGGGTCGGATAGTCTTTTCATGGTCATTGAATTGTCTGGATCCATAATCGACTATCTTCTCATTTTTCATCAATACACAACCCATTCATTATTTTGAGGTATCCATAGACTCATGAGAAACCTCTTGAGCTATTGGGTATGGTGAAAATAAATGCGGTGGTAGGTTTATACTTTATGTTGAGTTAATATATTTTGAAATGACAAAACAAGTAAATTCAATAATATAAAGATGATATAAAAACATGTTTAGAGGTTATCAGTACCAGAACTTAAGTTCCTGTAGATGAGAGATCGATCTGGGATATGAGAGATCGATCTCCTGGGTTTTTCTAGGATGAGAGATCGATCTCATGAAGATGTGAGATCAATCTGCTAAGGTTTGAAACTGTACAAAGGTATTGAGGAAGATTGAGATCGATCTATAAGGGATATAAGATCGATTTGGCTAAATACAGGATGTTGAGAAGATCGATCTGGTCTACGAACAGATCGATCTCCCCTAAGACAAAGGTAAAGGCAGTAGATCGATCTATAAGATCGATCTATATTCAAACAGAGAGCTCAAGAGATCGATCTGGTATAGGAAGAGATCGATCTCCTCAAAGTCAGAGAGCTAAGGAGATCGATCTGGGTTGATAAGAGATCGATCTCATCACTACGAGATTACTTGACAGATAGATCTATAGATCGATCATGCCTCAAACAGAGAGATTGGAAGATCGATCTGCCTATTCGACAGATCGATCTTCTCTAATATTTTCAAATTATGAGATCGATCTGCTCATATATGAGATCGATCTCCTTGCTTCATTTTGCCTTGATCATGCAGGAATTATAACTAAGAGATCGATCTGGTCAAGATGGCAGATCGATCTGGCATTCTACTGGAGGTACCCAACAGCTATTTCTGCAAAAATCTCAACGGGAAAAACAGCATTAAATACTCCAACTACCAATCTTTCAGTATATAATCAAGCATTGAAGACAATGAGAGCAGAGACACAATTGCTGCACATTCTGTACATTCTTAAGAGTTTAATTCTTTCATTCCATTTGTCTTCAATCTTCATTCATTGAATTTGTTGTATAAGCTTATGTGTAAAAGCTGTATTTGTGCTACCCACATTAAAAGCTTGATATTGTATTCTTCCTACCTTTGAGAGAAAAGAGGATTGTTCATCAGTGAGATAAATCTTGTAAGAAGGGGGAATATATCTTTGTTTAAAAAGGGTAGAGAGGTTATTCCTTAACCTGAAAAAAGAGGTTGTAACTTTTGTTGAAAGTGAGAAAGAAAGCACTTGACAAGAAGGTCAAGGAGAGAAGACGTAGGCAAGAGATTGGTCGAACCTCTATAAACAACTGTGTTTGATACTCTCTTCCTTATCTTGCTTTAATTTGATTCATTTCATTATATTGTTTATTTATTATTTGTTAATTAAGTTCGAATTAATTTAAATTTGCCATTAACATTAGAAAATCGATTCACCCCCTCTCGGTAGAGCCAACAATTGGTATCAGAGTTAGGACTCTTTGATCACATAGGAATAACTTCCTCAGAGTTAGAAACGATCTAATGGCTCACAATAATGTAGCAACTAGCTTAGTAGGAGAGGGGCATTCTACGGTTAGGCCTCCTATGTTCAATGGGGAACATTATGCTTATTGGAAGACTAGGATGATGTTATTCATTCAAGTAAATGATTATGAAGTATGGAGGATTATCACTAAAGGACCTCAAATCCCTACAAAAAGAATAGAGGGAAGAGATATTCCTAAGGAAGAAGATGAATGGGATTCAAATGATGTTAAATGTGCTCAACTAAATGCTAAGGCCATGCACACTCTCTTTTGTGCTTTAGGGCCAAATGAATACAATAGAGTCTCCGGATGTGACAATGCCAAACAAATTTGAGATAAATTGGTAATAATTCATGAAGGTACAACCAAGTAAAGGAGACTAAGGTAGGAATGCTCACACATGATTATGAGCTATTTAGGATGAAAGATGGAGAGTCAATCAGTGATATGTTCACTAGATTCACTGATGTAATTAATGGATTAAAGTCCTTAGGAAAAATATACTCTAATATAGAAATGGTCAAGAAAATATTAAATAGCCTACCTAAATCATGGGAAGCTAAAGTGACCGCAATTGAGGGATCTAAGGATCCTCACACATTGTCATTAGATGAATTAATAGGATCATTACTCACTTATGAGATGAAATTGAGAAGAAATGAAGAGCCACCCAAGAAAGTGGGAGTTGCTCTAAAATCTACTACTCAAGAGGAAAATAAAAATGAGAGTGGTAGTGAAGAAGATCTTGAGATTGCAATATTTGCCAAAAGATTTAACAAGTTCATGAGAATGAGAGCTAGTGGTAGTAATAGGAGAAACCTCAAGAGAGATCAAGAAGAGGTAGGAAGAAAAGATACAATCGTGTGTTATGAATGTAAAAAACCTGGACACATTAAGTTTAACTACCCTCTTCTTAAAAGGTCTAATGATAGGTTCCACAAAAAGAAGGCAATGGTGGCTACATGGAGTGACAGTGACTGCTCTGATGATGACTCAAATGAGGACATTGCCAACTTGTGCTTCATGGCTATTGAGGATGAAAAGGTAACTTCAAACCTCAATGAATATTCTTTTGATGAATTGCAAGATGCCTTTGATGATCTTGTATTGGAATATGAATGCATGAGTATGAAATATAAGAAGATAATATCGAAATTGAAGAAAGAAAATGAGTTAATTCTAGAGGACAAATTAGAATGTGAAAAGAAACTAGAAATTATGAATCTTGAAATTTGTGACCTAAAAGAAAAGAATAGTAATCTACATAATTCCTTTAATAGATTTTATATGGGACAACAAAAGTTAGATAACATGTTAGAAACTCAAAGAGCATTCTTTGATAAAAATGGATTAGGATATAATGCAAAAAGTAGAGAGACTCATCTCAAAAGCTTCATTGCTAGAAAGAGCATGAATAAACCTTCAACTACTTGTTCATATTGTAATAGAAAGGGACATGCATCACATAATTGCAATATGAAGATGACCACTCTTAAAGGAAAAATAGTAAAAAGAATGTGGGTTCCAAAAGAACTAATTAACTCAAAGGATTTTAATGCATTAGCAAAATGGATCCCAAAGGGATCAAGAATTGCATTCACTAACCTCAAAGGACCCAAGAGAATTTAGGTACCTAAGACATGAGTTTGAATTTTGATTGTAGGTAATTGAGCATTACCACAAAGCTAAAATAAAGGAAGCTTGGTACTTGGATAGTGGATACTCAAGGCACATAACGGGTGATAGAAGCCACTTCAACTCACTTAAATCAAAGGTTGGTGGAGAAGTCACATTTTGGGACAACTCCAAAGGCCAAGTTGAAGGAAGTGGCTCAATAGGTAATGACTATTTTTTATTAGAAAAAGTATTGTTTGTTAGGGATCTAAAGCATAACTTACTAAGCATAAGTCAACTTTGTGACAAAGGTTACAAAGTAATTTTTGATTGCATGAAATGTCATGTTATAGATCCTAAGTCAAATAAAGTTCTTTTTCTAGGTTATAGGCAAGGTAATATATACATTGTCTATCTTAATGAACTCAAAAATGAAAACATATGTCTAATGGTAGACAATGAAAAAGAATCTTGGTTATGGCATAGAAGACTAGGTCATGCTAGCATGCATGTGTTATCTAAGTTAGCTAGAAAGGATCTAGTTATAGGATTACCAAAGTTGTCCTTTGACTATGAAAAAATATGTGAAGCTTGTGTTAAAGGAAAACATAAAAGGACAATATTTAAGCTTAAGAATAGTGTATCCACCACTAGGCCTCTTTAATTACTCCACTTAGACTTATTTGGACCAACTAGAACAATAAGCCTTGGTGGGAAACACTATGGATTTGTAATAGTTGATGATTACACTAGGCTCACTTGGGTGTTCTTTTTTAGAGTAAAAAATGATGCCTTAGAAAAATTCATAGCCTATTCAAAAGTGACACAAAATGAAAAAGGATACACAATAACTAGTATTAGAAGTGATCGTGACAAGGAATTAGAAAATATAGGATTTGATGAGTATTGCAATGATCAAGGAATTAGCCATAATTTTTCAGCCCCTAGGACACCACAACAAAATGGAGTAGTTGAGAGAAGAAATAGAACATTGGAAGAAATGGCTAGAACCATGTTGTGTGAGAATAATTTACCAAAATATTTTTGGGCTGAAGCTATAAACACATCTTGCTATATCATTAACAGAGCTATGATTAGACCCATGCTAAAGAAAACTCCTTATGAGCTTTACAAAGGTAAGAAGTCTAACATTAGCTACTTCCATCCATTTGGCTGCAAATGTTTTGTCTTAAATAATGAGAAAGATAATTTAGGAAAATTTGATGCCAAGAGTGATGAGGGAATCTTTCTAGGATATTCCTTGAATTCAAAGGCTTATAGAGTATATAACAAAAGAACATTGATGGTTGAAGAATCAATTCATGTTATATTTGATGAGTCAAATGATGTAGTTAAAGATTCAACCAATGATGAGGATGTTGGAATATTTGAGGAAATTCCAAATTTAGAGGAAGATTTATTAGAAAAACTTGACTTAAATAAAGAAGATGAAGAGGAAATAGAGATATTAGAAAGAGAGTCTAGAGCACCAAGAGAATTAGGATATGTAAAAGATTGTGAAATAGTAGGAGATCCAACCCTTGGAGTTAGAACTAGATCATCTCTAAGGAATGTGTGTCAATTTATAGCCTTTGTAGCTCAAATAGAACCTAGAAATATCAATGAAGCCTTAGATGACAATAATTGGTTCTTAGCAATGCAAGAAGAATTAAATCAATTTGAGAGAAGCAAAGTGTGGAAACTAGTTCCTAGGCCAAGTGATCACTCTATAATTGGAACTAAATGGATATTTAAGAACAAGATGGATGAAAATAGTGTGATCGTAAGGAACAAGGCTAGATTAGTTGCACAAGGTTATAGACAAGAGGAAGGAATAGACTATGATGAAACTTATGCACCGGTAGCTAGATTAGAAGCTATTAGAATGTTACTTGCCTTTGCATGCTATAAGAACTTCAAGCTATATCAAATGGATGTAAAGAGTGCATTCTTGAATGGTTTCATTAATGAAGAAGTGTATGTAGAGCAACCTCCCGGCTTTGAAAATCATGAATTTCCTGAACATGTTTTCAAACTATCTAAGGCACTCTATGGTTTGAAACAAGCTCCTAGAGCTTGGTATGAAAGATTGTCAAAATTCCTAATAGAAAAAGGATTTTCAAGAGGAAAAGTAGATATCACTTTGTTTATCAAAAATAAAAATAAAGATTTACTAGTTGTTCAAGTGTATGTAGATATTATTTTTGGATCAACTAATGAATCTTTATGCCAAGAGTTTGCTAAGATCATGCAAGGTGAATTTGAAATGAGCATGATGGGAGAGCTCACTTTCTTCTTGGGACTTCAAGTGAAGCAAACAAAGGATGGAACATTCATCAATCAAGCAAAGTATACTAAGGATTTGCTCAAGCGATTTGGAATGGACAATTGCAAACCTCAAGCAACTCCAATGGGCACCAACATCAAGCTTGATAAAGACGAAAGTGGTAAGTGTGTAGACACCAAACTCTATAGGTCTATGATTGGTTCATTGCTCTATTTAACTGCAAGTAGACCAGATATATTGTTTAGTGTATGCCTTTGTGCTAGATTTCAATCCTCTCCTAGGGAATCACACTTATTAGCAACCAAAAGGATCTTTAGATACCTTAAGGACACTCCCTCTCTAGGACTTTGGTACCCCAAGGACTCCACTTTTACACTTCATGCATTTTCAGATGCAGACTTTGGGGGATGCAAAATAGATAGGAAAAGTACTTCAGGTACTTGCCAATTCTTAGGGAATAGATTAATCTCCTGGTTCTCTAAGAAACAAAATAGTGTGGCTCAGTCCACAACTGAAGCTGAATACATAGCAACAGGTAGTTATAGTGCTCGTGGATTAAACAACAAATGAAAGGCTATGGTATTGACATGAAACAAGTCTCTATTAAATGTGATAATACCAGTGCCATCAATCTATCTGAAAATCCTATTCAACACTCTAGAACTAAGCACATTGAGATTAGGCACCATTTCCTTAGAGACCATGTTCAAAAGGGGGATATAATTCTAGAGTATATTGACACTTTATATCAAATAGCTGATATATTCACCAAACCTCTTTATAGAGATAGGTTTTGTGTCCTTAGAGGTGAATTAGGACTCATGAATGTCCCTTAAGATGTATATGCTTCAAAATCTTGATTTCAAGTTGGTTTTAAAAGAGTTTTTCAATGATTTTTCTGGGCAAAGAGTATGAGAGATCGATCTCCTATCAATATAGATCGATCTCCATACTTCAAATAAGCCTAAAGCATTAAGGTTAAGCTAGGCAGATCGATCTTCTCATCCATAAGATCGATCTCCTTAAGCCTCTGTTTAAACAGCAGATCGATCTGGCCATACGACAGATCGATCTTATTAAGCTTCTGTATTCTGAAGATCGATCTTGTAGTACCATAGATCGATCTCTTCGAGCTTCTGGAAATGACAGATCGATCTGTTGTCTCGACAGATCGATCTCTTGTGCCCTGGACTATAAAAACTGTTCAAAATCTTTAAAATTTGAAAAACCCAATTCTTCAAATCTCTAACCTCCTGTCGCACCCCATCCCTCGATTCTCCCTCCAGATCGATCTTCGGTAAGAAACTTGCCTAATCTTCTCATCAATCTTGGTCTAGTAACCTACATTGCTAAATTTTTCTTCAAAAATTTATCTGTTTTTGTTGTAATCTTAGTTAGGGCAATTTTTACACTGTTCCATTGGGTAGGTGTCTAGAGAACTAGCTTTAAGATTATTTCTAGTGTCTAGAACCATGCCTAGACTTAAGAGAGCAGGACAAAAACCTCCTCGACCTAGTGTAGAACAAGGGTCCTCCTCCCAATCCATCCCTCCCTCTTCAGTCACTACCTTTAACAGGTGTTTTAAAACACCTGCAAAAAGGAAGAGATACGAAGAGTATTTCTCGACCATGCCAATTAAATGTTGGCGAACTATTGATTTCTCCTTTTTAAACAGAATAGATTTTCCGTATCTATCCAAAATGGAAGAGTTTGGGTGGCTTCCATTCTTAAAAATCAATACCCCCATTCCCCCAAACATCATCAGGGCATTCTTTTCTAATGCCGAACTCATTTATGATCCTGATTATACTTGTAAAATTCTTGGTTTTAAAACATTTGTCATGGGTAAGTCAATTCCTATAGACACTGATATCTTAGCCTAGGCCTTCCACATGAAAAATGAAGGGTTAACAAATGAAGATGAAGAAGTCCCCTTAGAGTTTGACCTTCCCGGGGATAAGGCGAGTAACCTACCGATGCACCCAAGGTTACTCCACCTCATTATCTCATGGAATCTCCGTCCTTTTGGTACCCGTCATTCCACCGTTAGGAGGTTAGATCGTTTTTGGATCCACCACATTCACTCCACAAGCTAAAAAACCAATCTTGTTCATTTCATAGATGAAGATTGGTTGAAGATCGTGCGCGGGCAAGCTTCCACGATTGTTTTTCCACAACTGTTAGCATATCTTCTCTAACGACTTGGAGTGGACTGCAGTTGTGAAACGGGTGAAGTGCCTCCTCGAAGAGCGTCTTAAACATCGAAACACTCCATCACATGGGGTATTACAAAGACTTTTCAGGAGAATGGAAGAAGAAACGAGAACAGCAGCTTGCTGCAGCTATGGAGGAAGATCCATCAGATGAGCCCTTGGATACACCTGCTGCACCAACTGAGGGCCCATCGTCGTCGACTGCTCCGCCCACTGCACCTGCTCCCTCACCCGCTGGTATGGAATCCATTGTGGCAATGATCAGTGAGTTGAACCAGAAGATAGATGAAGGTTTTGCAAACCTTCATGCCACCCAGCAGGTAATATATGATGAGTTACAGGTCACCCGCACTCACGTCGAGGAACTACTGGATCGCTTCCCTAGTGCACCTTAGGACTTAGTTGATAGAACTATTTTGGCTAATGTCTTTAACATTTCTAGTTGGTGTTTGAAAACCTCATTTGCTTGAATGAAATGATATGACTTACTATTTTGAAATGAATACTGTATTGCACGTTAAATTAATCTGTTTTACTCCTTTAAGTACCATTGATATGACAAAAAGGGGGAGAAGAGAATAAGTAAACATGTTCTAAATGGATTTAGATATGTTAAAGAAACATGTCTAATGGTTTAAAAACTGATTAAAATGAGGGGGAGCTAAAAAAGTTAAAAGGTCAAAAGCCAAAAGTAAGGGGGAGCTTACAAAAAGGGGGAGTTTGTGCAAAATGCAAATAGGCAACTAAACATGTTAATTGAATAGGTTTTGTCATATCAAAAAGGGGGAGATTGTTGAGTTAATATATTTTGAAATGACAAAATAAGTAAATTCAATAATATAAAGATGATATAAAAACATGTTTAGAGGTTATCAGTACCAGAACTTAAGTTCCTGTAAATGAGAGATCGATCTGGGATATGAGAGATCGATCTCCTGGGTTTTTCTAGGATGAGAGATCGATCTCATGAATATGTGAGATCGATCTGCTAAGGTTTAAACCTGTACAAAGGTATTGAGGAAGATTGAGATCGATCTATAAGGGATATAAGATCGATCTAGCTAAATACAGGATGTTGAGAAGATCGATCTGGTCTACGAACAGATCGATCTCCCCTAAAACAAAGGTAAAGGCAATAGATCGATCTGTAAGATCGATCTATATTCAAACAGAGAGCTCAAGAGATCGATCTGGTATAGGAAGAGATCGATCTCCTCAAAGTCAGAGAGCTAAGGAGATCGATTTGGGTTGATAAGAGATCGATCTCATCACTATGAGATTACTTGGCAGATCGATCTATAGATCGATCATGCCTCAAACAGAGAGATTGGAAGATCAATCTACCTATTCGACAGATCGATCTTCTCTAATATTTTCAAATTATGAGATCGATCTGCTCATATATGAGATCGATCTCCTTGCTTCATTTTTCCTTGATCATGCAGGAATTATAACTAAGAGATCGATCTGGTCAAGATGGCAGATCGATCTGGCATTCTACTGGAGGTACCCAACGGCTATTTTTGCAAAAATCTCAACGGGAAAAACAGTATTAAATGCTCCAACTACCAATCCTTCAGTATATAATCAAGCATTGAAGACAATGAGAGCAGAGACACAATTGCCGCACATTCTGTACATTCTTAAGAGTTTAATTCTTTCATTCCATTTGTCTTCAATCTTCATTCATTGAATTTGTTGTATAAGCTTGTGTGTAAAAGCTGTATTTGTCCTACCCACATTAAAAGCTTAATATTGTATTCTTCCTACCTTTGAGAGAAAAGAGGATTGTTCCTCAGTGAGATAAATCTTGTAAAAAGGGGGAATACATCTTTGTTTAAAAAGGGTAGAGAGGTTATTCCTTAACCTGAAAAAGGAGATTGTAACTTTTGTTGAAAGTGAGGAAGAAAGCACTTGACAAGAAGGTCAAGGAGAGAGGACATAGGCAAGAGATTGGCCGAACCTCTATAAACAACTGTGTTTGATACGCTCTTCCTTATCTTGCTTTAATTTGATTCATTTCATTATATTGTTTATTTATTATTTGTTAATTAAGTTCGAATTAATTTAAATTTGCCATTAACATTAGAAAACCGATTCACCCCCCCTCTCGGTAGAGCCAACACTTTACTCACCAAAACTCCTATCACGTCTATCATCCCCTTCAAATACAACTATTTTGAAGTTAAATGTGTCGATAAAGTAGTCCATTTCGAGAACTCTCAACAAATCATCTGTAAAAATAATTTCCAATTGTTTCTTATAATTTTTCCTAGACTTTAAATACTCCAAAAATATCATCAATAAGGATGATAACAAATCGGTCCAGGTAAAGTTTAAATACCTCATCGTAGTTGAGTTCCACTAAATATTTCAACCACCCATATCCTTGACCTATGTACGCATAAACGTATAATGTCATTTCGAAATCGCTTCCGTTCAAGATACTAACCCATGTCATTTCCTTTTTCTTATATTAACGACTTTTATAAAATTTTAATTTTTAAACCTTCATGATTAATCGAATTATATATTTCTTTATCGTATAATAAAGGTACCCTAATTTTAAATGTATATATTACGACTGTCGATTTCAATTTATAGGTTATGTGTACTTTTAGACGTTATCAAGTCTTCATGCGGGGAGGTATTTTGAAATACCTTTATTAACCCTCAGACTTGATCACATGGACTGGTTATGGATATATCCACCCTTTATCCTTGGTCGCAATCCATATTTACTACATATTGCTATCTTAGGATAGAAATCTGAATAGCATAGTTTGCGGCCAACCAATTTATTCTCAAATATTACTTCAAATTATTCATATTCCATTGAATAAAATCGGCTGACTTATACTTCTTCCCCCGTTTTCGACTTATAATCTCTTCATAATTATTCTGTTAGTTAACCCTCCTTCATCAGGGTACTAACTATCAGTCTTGTACCCAAGGGTGTAGGCATTCATGTCTTTCACTAACTTATATACAAATGAAGGCGGTATGAATTGCGTAGTACCAGGATCAAGTAACATAATTACTTCATTATTCACAACCAGTGTGGTATCTTCCACCACATCAGATGAAACATCAGTAGTGTCCTGGTCCAAGGCATACACTCACCCTCGTCCAACATTTTATTTTCGTGGTATCTACCACACATCCTACACTGGTATACTGCTCCGTAGCAGGTCGAGGTCCTCAAATTACAATACCCCTCAAAAGTACTAAAACTGGATACACTGGGGCATTACCAATCATCTTACCCCGTGACTCATTAACTCTAATCTCTTACCAAATGGTCTCTTTCCCGCTCTAACATCTCTGTCATTCTCTATTCTCTTATGTCTCTATTTCGACCCTTACTACCTTTCCTAATCTCATAGGCGTGCAACACATGATCTTATTCACGCAACTGTACTCTGCACACTGCCTCGATATAGGTAGTGAGCCAATCGGTCTCTAATCGACAATTTGAGACCTTCAGTGAACTTTTGAGCTTTCTGACTCTCATTGCCCATAGTGTCGAGGTAATACCTGGGCAAGTATATAAACTGAGTTTCATACTCGTTAATCAACCAGTGTCTCTGGGTAGTGTAAGAAATTTTACATGTAATTTCCTTCAAGTAGTGTCCGGGATATTTTGTCACCGGAATACATATAAAATTATTTTCCATGTCCATTATGGAGGTTTAACTCTTCAGATGGGTCGAGCAGATTTCTACCAATGCTCCGCCTCGCCCTCCAACATAAACGTATTTAAAAATCACTTTCTCAATCGATATACACTGAAAGAATCCATACAACTTCGCTATCTCATTCACCCAGTCCTCAGTAACTATTGGTTTCTTTACTTCGCTAAATACCGGAGGGGTGTGGAAATCTCTATAGTCTTAGGTATCTGTTTAGGTTTTACCTGTCTATCCTCAACTACCAGCATAGATTGAGTAAACAACTCTAACATATTTTCTACACTCCACTCCATCCTCTTGGAGCGCGTCTCAATATTGTTTGGTCCCTTTATAGGACCCTGTGGAGTATGCTCAACATCAGCCTCCACCTCACTCTCATCTTGATCTCATGTGATGACTCATTCAACTCCCAGGCCTATCTCTACGGCCTCGAGCATGTGTACTCGCCCCTCTACTAAAGCGGCTATCAGTTATAAAAACTATATTCTTGCATTCGAAACTAAATTCTTAGCTGCACTTCCACCTTGATATACACAATTGTATCTAAACAATGCACAATACATGGGGATATAAATTTACTTAACCACTAATACCGACTCATATCAGGCCAACACAACTCTGATACCACCTTTTGTCACGATCCATTTTTCCTAAAAACCCCCACAAATTTTTCATTTTTTCATTTCCTTACCTGTTGTGAACAGTTTCACTACTAACAGTTGGGCTATAAGTCGATGTTAGTCCTTCCTGTCATGTTACTTACTTTAACATTCATTTCTATATCACATTTATTTTAACTAAATACATCCCCAATATTACATCCGTGAACAGTACTATGCCTTTATATGTTCAGATACAAAAATTATACGAATGTGTATACCTGGTCTTGATAAGAAGAAGCGGATAACCAAAATTCAAGACTATTGTCGCTCTCTTCTATTGAATGTACCCTGTAGAGTGGAAAATGAAAAGGCAAGCGCAACTTGCTCAGTAAGGCAATAATGCAAGCAAGTAGATAACTACACTATCTATATATTGGTAAAGGCATGACATGTAAAACATTTATACCTCGAGCATGAGGCAATTAAAACCATGCTATGTATGAGTATATCATATATCGTAAAACATAAATCGACATGTAAAACATGAAAAACATCTCATGTAAAACCTCTTATGCTCGATATAGTAAAACTCATCAAAACAATCCCAGAGGAATTTAGCACATCTTTAAAATCATTAATATTCTCATAAAAACCCATCAATTTCTCTTTTAATACCACATTTCATGACAATCGTCACAAATCGGGGCTCAACCCCTCCCTCAGGTTTACCCTGATCTAACAAGACCAAATCAAATATATATCATGTGAGACACGCAGGTTACTGTATGGAAACAATCAAGGACTATGTCCTTGTGATCCCAGGCTACACCGATCTTGGTGTGCGGGGTATCATAACTACAACGGGAGGTGGGTCAAATCCTACCCGCCAGACTATCAAGTAACGTGAATACAATAGTCATGACTACATGGTACAGCGTACTCTGTGTGACATACACGGTACAATGTACTCCATGAACCCAATATCACAGTCTGGGGATGCCTGTCATAGGTCTTATCCCACTCCAAACCATATCGATAACCAACCCATGTCTCAATCTACACGTACGAGCATATGTTCTCACTATGACACACAGTCTACAGAAGGCTCCAGCACAGTCATATGCATGTCATAAAATTCTTACGCGAGCAAAGCTCCAGCACGGTTTCATAAAAACCAATGAAATCTGTGTACAAGCAGCGCTCTAGTACGACTTAAAAATAATTATAAATCTAATTTAAATTCACGTACGAGCAATGCTCTAGTAAGGATGCATAAAACCAAGTAAAATTCACGTACGATTTAAAACTCATAAAACATGATAGGCTGCTCAACTCACTAAAACCAAATCAAAATCACAACTGGCACCTAATTCTTGCCCTTTCATGTAAAAACATGAAATAAACAGCCAGCCTATCCATAATTTTCTTAAATTGAAGAATATATTTATAGGAATATCAAAAACATGAAAATCATGCAATTTCATAGCCTTACTACCCTTTTTTGAAATTTTCCTAACTAGGGGTAAAATCGTAATTTTACATATACCTCGATTTTTGTAAAAATTATTATTCTATTTTTAGATACCTTATGAGATTCTATGTAATGTAAATAACTCCAAAAATATGCGCAGATATCTCTAAGCGCTTACAAAATTCCCTTACCTCGATTCTCTATACAGTCTGACATTTTCTACTGATGTCTCATCATGCAGTCCGATTTGCTCCGAATCCAAAATCCGAAACTGTGTATACATATTTATCGGGTTAAATACAATACACTTATTCATATTTAACCTTTATTGAGCTTAAATTTAAAATATTAGGCCCGTTTACTCTTATTGGGCCCGATTACACCTTAATGGGCCTTAATCCGGTTTTTACGCCCATTTTCACTTACTATTCACATCATCGAGGCCTATTGGGCTCATTGGACCCTCAACACGTATTGGGCCTCGTTCTAGGCTCTTTGGATAGCTTATACAGTTATTTACGACAATTAATTTCCAATTCTAAACATTACGAAATTATACGGAAATTAAATCGCAACGTACGCGATTAATTCATAACTCGTATAACTATCCAATTTATAGAAATCGAGCTTCACCTACCCAAGATTATATGATGGTGCGTAAATCGAAGTTCGATCGGCTCACGTTCGGGATTTATCGTCGAACTGCACAATTTTATATTTAATTTCAGGTTAATTTTCGATTAAATATAATTTAAATAAATTTCTTAAAAATCAAATCGATCACTTTTGACCTCTTATTGACTTACCCGAAGTCCGGTGTATCCCTGAAAATCTTCCCTTTTTTTCCTTTTTCTCTTTTTCTTCCCTTTTCTCCTTCTTTCCTCTCTTTCTTGGCTGAACCGGTTTGGTCCGATTTAACCCAGTCTGATTCAGTCGATTCATTTTAGGTCGATCGGTTCAGGGCCTCGCCGATCGATTCTCCATTGGCTTCCTCCACCAGCAGCTCCGCGAGGTCGTCCGCAGCTCGGATCTGGGGTCGGTTTCATCCAAGGTGGTTGAAAAGTGGTCGGTCTGGCCTCTTCTCCCTCGACGTCGGTACCTTTTCTCTTTTCCGTCGTTTTCGACATCGTCCGTCAGTTTTGCCGACCGTGGCCACCACCGATCGCGTCGCCTGCGCATGGGGAACCCTTGGCTATGGTCGGTTGGGGTCGATCACCGACGAAATGGCCAGATTTCTCTTCTCTCCCCCATCGGTTTCTCTCCTTCAATTTCGTCGAATTTCGACGCTGTTGGCGGTGGTCTCGATGCCGGGGGGTCGCCGGCCTCTCCTCTTTCTCCTCCGGTGTTCGTCGGTGATCATCAATCGTCAGTGGCCGTGGGTGGCTCAGGTCTTCTTCGGCTATCGTTTTCGGTTTCAATTTATGGGTTTCTTCCCGATTTTCAGTTCTCTTCTTTTTTTAAAAAAATTTATTTATTTATTTATAATTTATTATATTATTATTTTAATTGATTTTATTATTATTTTATTCATTAAAATATTCTAAAAATCTCAAAATATCCTTAAAAATTTATATTTTATTCAAATTAATTTATTTAATTTATTTATTGTATTTTTCCACTTTCTCGGTATATTTTCTCGATTATTTTCGGGATAATTTCCCGATGTAAAATTTTGATTAGTTCCAATAAATTCATATCTTGATCAATTTAACCCAAAATTTAATTATTTCTTCGTTATTGATCAAGATTCTCAAATCCATTATTTTTAATTAAATTTTCTTGTCGAATTTATACCGACTTTCGATCTTTTAACCGTTTTGCCCTTACACGTGTTCGGGAATACTATTTAAATCCTTCCTTTCACGAACACACTCATATCGTGTTTTAACTAAAATCAGGTCTTACACAATGATTTAATACGTACTCAACTAATTGACTGTTATCCATAAGCGTACTAATCAACATCATCCTACTTAAAGGTGTACGCTCTACATATTTTGCTAACTTACATGCAAATGAAGGCGATACAAATGAATGTGTAGCACCAAGATCAATTAAAATACATGATTCTAAATCATACATTAGGATGTTACCTCTAATCACATCTGATGAAGCATCAGCTGTGACCTGGTCTAAGGCATGTACTCGCCCTCATCCAATGACCTATTTCCCTTTCTCTTCTGTCGTCGCTCTCCTCCTCGGGGCAGACGTATCAGCTGGAGCTCTCTCCGGTTCCTTGCCCTTCTGTGGGGTAATATCAATAACCTCTGGATAAACTCTTGCCATATACCCTGGCTTCCCACATCTGAAGCACAATCTACTAGAAATAGTACAACGTCTACCGCCATGAAATCTACCACATTTACTGCACTGCTCAGTGGTAGGTAATGGTCCTCTAATAACAACACCTCTAGCTGGAGTTATAGCCGGATATGTAGGAGATCTAACAGTTTTCTCATGGACTTCCTAGATCCTTGGTCTCTTATCGAAGAGTCTCCTCCCTCCTCGATATCCGAAACCTCTAGCACTGTCACTCATCGGCCTCTTCTTATCTCGGTCTCTACCTATGCAAACTATCCTGAACTCAGAGACATTCCTCTCATAGTCTTGTTCACAGAGTTGCACCCTGCGCACTGCCTCATCATAGGTAGAGATATCAAATGGAACCAGTTTAGACAATAATACTAGTCTCAGTCCATTAATAAATCTGCAGACCTTCCTAGTCTCACTGCTCATGGTGTCGGGGTCATATCTACCCATGGATATAAATCGTGTCTCGTACTCATCCACTGACTGAGTCCCCTGGCTCAACCCCAAGAATTCCATCTGCAATTTCTTTTGTGTTGTGTCTGGGACATACTGCCTCCTGAAGGCATCCAAAAAGATATCCCACGTGATCTCTGAGTGTCGTGCTCTCAATATAACTCTGGTGGACTTCCATTAATGCTCTGTCGATCCCTTTAGTAGGAATGTAGTAAACGCGATAATCTCGATCGTCGTACACTCAAAGAATCCATAAAGCTTTTACATCTCTCCTAGCCAATCCTTTGCAACCACGGGGTCCTTCACCCCACTAAACAACAGTGGTTTAAGCTTCTGGAACTGTCACAATCTATCAAGCTCACAACCATACCCCAAAGTACTACCGCCCTGTCGTGGAGCAACATGAAAATGCGTATCTTGAACTGGTGGGGGTGTAGCAGTATCTGTAGGCTGTGGTGTCTAAGTTGGTCATACAGACGTATCAGGTGCAGTTGCCTCTCCAAGAACAGTCCCTGCATCCTGCCCCTGTCCTCCTGGCAAAGTCTATACCAGCAACTCCACTATGGTCTCAAGGTGACGCTTTAATCTCGTGAAGCATGCCTTTGTACTCTTTGGTACCTAAGTGAGACCTGTCGTCTCATCTCGGGTCTCAAGCCTACCTCTACGGCCTCGAACCCTACCTCTAGCCCCTTTACCACAGCTGATATTAGCCATAATGGCTCAATTCCTGCAGTCATAACCATTAATTAGTCTGACTCCTATCTCATAAACACAATTGTAACGAACAAAGCACATTTATATGGGGATGTACACTTTCCTAATTACTAATACCAACTCATATCAGACCAACTTAGCTCTGATAACATTCTGTCACGACCTCCCCTCATGTGACCTACCAAAATCACCATAAATTTTTCGCATTTTACTTACCTCTCCTTCTGTCATAACTCAACACCAAACCGTTAGGCTGTGATTCAATATTAGTCATGTAAATCACATTTTACCATGCCATTCTAATGAAATCAAAATAATATGGCATATCATCATGTTAAAAACATGAAAATCTGGGCCTCACCCATCCTTCAGGTTACCCTTTTCACACACAAACTCACATGCTCAGATTATAAAATCATGTGATAATTCATTCAAGAAATCTCAAGTGAATGAAACGAGATAGGCGACTACATGTTCAGAGATTATGATCATAACTCATTTTCTGTGATCCCAGGCTACACAGTACTTAGTGTACGGGGTCTCACATTTGCTGTAACGGGAGGTGGGTCAAATCCTCTACCATCAGCTTATAACTCAATCACATCGTGTACTCACGGTACATCGTACTTCATGTGACATACATGATACAAAGTACTCCATGGACCCAATCTCAAGGTCGAGGTGCTTGCCATAAGTCTTAGCCCTCATACCATGGATATACCTTATAGTCGAGGTGCTTGCCATAAGTCTTAGCCCTCATACTATGGATAATATTTTCGATAGCCCTCGGGCATATCTCAAAATGTTGCACGTGTCAGCATATAATCAGTGTGACACACAATCAGCACAAGCTCCCAACACAGCTATTTCATGCTCTCTCTTTCAAAATTGGTACGTGTGAGTAAACTCCCAACACGACCACATACACAAGTTATATAAATCTAATGCGAGTAATGCTCCCAGCACTATGTCATGTAAAACTAAGTATGAGCAATGCTCCAATACTCTGTCTTGCATCAATCAATAAAACTGAGTACGAGCAATGCTCCAGTACTCTATCATGCATAAATCACATTAAAATCAGTACGAGAATATATTTAAGTACTATGTGATGCATATCTTATAAAATCTAGTGCGAGTATTCTCTAGCACTAATGGTTTTCACACAAACCCAATAGATGGCTTATTTCAATTGATATTACACATAATCAAATCAAATCGGCACTAAAATGTCTTGTTTTCGCATATACTTGAAAACATTAGCCATTCTATTAATGCAACTATCAAAACTAGTCACAAACATGCTTCCTAAGCTTTTTACCCTTCAATTTGGATAAAACCACATTTTTTACCTTATCGATTCTTATCGAACCTTTCTATACTCGAAATTTCATATATAATATAATAATCAAAATTCTATTTGAAATACGTGTAGCTATCTCTAGCTACTCACGAAATTTCCTTACCTTGGATCACATCACGTAACCTCACTTCCTCAATGCTGCTCACTCTCGCAGTCCGATTAGCTTTCAATATAACTTCTGAAGCTTTTAATAATCATTCACATCAGTATACTTTAATATACTTAGTTTTTACTTACATGAATCTAAATCAATGCATTTAGGACTCTTTATACTCATTTGACCTCATTTCAATTTATTAGACTTTACTCTCTCTTAAGCTCCTTTCAATTTTACAACTCATTTCTCGAGAACCTATTAGACTCATTCAAGTCAACTATTCAAATTGAACTTGTATAATTCTCTCAATGCCTCAATTTCATCATTTTCTCCCATTATGGTATTTCACCATATCTCTCACATACCTATTTTCATTTCTCATCTATTCCAATTTATGTATTTCATAAAACTATCTTACAATCATACATACATGCTTATTTCATCCTTAAATTCATGCTTACTCAACTTTCTCATCATTTTCTCAATTTTATGTCAATTTTAGGTCATGGATATTTAACATGATCAAGGTTTTTTCAACAAATCAAATATACACCAATTAACTCACTAAGACACCTATTTTAACATATATGAAGTTGATGTATTGAATCTTACCTAGCTTGATCTTTCCTTTTTTTGGTCAAATTTGGGAAAATTCACCTTGCTCCTTCAATCCTTGATTCCAACTTTTAGTTTTCAACTATGTTGTTCTACTCTTTACTAGGAACAACTTTGCTGGAATGAATCTCACTCAAAACTGCTTGAAAGGTGAAGATTTTTGGAGTAGAAAGGTTAGGTTTCACTTTGGTTTTCAATGGGAATTGTTGCTATCGGGAAAAATGAAGTGCAGAGTCGTGTATATATAGAATTACCCTTGGAGATCGATCTCCTAACGGTGAGAGGTTGATCTGTCCTGTGTTTATCTCTTCAGAAAATGACTTTTTATGCTTAGGAGATCGATCTGCTCTTTAGCATGAGATCGATCTGCTTAACACAGAACCATAAGGAGATCGATCTGGTCCTTGAATGAGATCGATCTGTTCTACCCAGAACCTAACCAATATCGATTTGCATTGAATAAGGGATCGATCTGCTCTTCTTCTGCTGCAATTCTGCTATATTTTTCCCAGAAATTCACTCTTACATTCATATCCAATTTGCTTCACTACTCGTTTTACATTTCTTACACATTCGAAACTTAAAAACATTCATTCCTTATGATTTATATCAAATGTGGCTTGTTCGTACATCACAAAATCATAAGGAGTACATATTAAATTACGGGCTTTACAGGGAGGAAAATTCATACTGACTACTTAGCATATATTGTTTCATATAGCCTACCCTAAAATTGGGATAAAGGCTTTGATGATGATGATGATGATGATGATGATGATGATGATGATGATGATGATGATGATAATGATGATGACGATGATAATGATGAAATCAACAATTTTTTGAAACTTTTTGCCACTCTCTGAACATCCTACAACGTTAATCCCAACATTGATAAATCTTCAACAACTCGACTTAGCTTTTGATAAACCAGCACGACATTTCCTTCAAATTCAATCTTTGATAGTCCTAAGTCCAAAGCAAATCTTATTGCCTTCCTTGCAGCTAAGGTCTCCATCACCAAAGCATTAGTCTTCCAAGGAATAGTATGTACAGAAGCTCTGACCACCTATCCATTACAATCTCTGGCTAAAATACCAAAATCTTCTCGACACTCATCTTTGTCAATGGCAGCATCATAATTGATCTTGTAGAAGCCCTATAGTGGTTTCCTCCATCTTGTTCTTGACTCAAAGGTTTGATGTGACTGTATTCCTTCATGGGATGCTTTGTTTGTTTCATTAAATTCTTAAACAAATTATCAAATAGACAATGTTGTTCTATTAAGATAACGTCTAACATCAGCAAATAGTTCTTGATTCCTATCATTTCAAACATGCCATAATATAATGGCTAGTAACTGCATCTTCTATGTATCTAGGCTAACAAAAGCATTAGAAAGCTAGTTATGATGTTGATAGTCTTTGGAGGAAAATCCAAACTGAAATGCTCACACACCTCCCGTGCACTAGGGCAGCCCTTGAGCGCATAAGTGATTGTCTCTTTTGTCGACCACATTGAGCATATGTTAAAGTGACATGGCAATTCCTTCCATCCAACAAAGTTGTTACTAGCAAAATCAATATTGACATTTCCATAAGAAAAGCTTTATCTTCTCAGGTAGAGCTAACACCCTTGTGCAATTTTGAGTTCTAGCATCCCCTCAACAAACATTATTCGCACCAAATTACTACACAGCACGACGTAGCTCGCTTTAACTAAATAACATCTCATCATTTGACTATTTAAATCTCCTATCATTTTCTTACAGACGATATAGGACACTTTACTCATTTCATAATTATTAGCTTGGATGAATAACATCATCCTAGTTTTCCAGCAAGAATAATTATCGTCATTAAACAACGAAGGCCTAACAGTGGAATGTCCTTCTCATCTTAGTGATCTTCTTTATGTTAGCTTGAGCCATTTATT
This sequence comes from Firmiana major, assembly GCA_033439115.1. Classification (NCBI taxonomy): domain Eukaryota; kingdom Viridiplantae; phylum Streptophyta; class Magnoliopsida; order Malvales; family Malvaceae; genus Firmiana; species Firmiana major. The sequence continues at coordinate 10,924,149 of CM065912.1, forward strand.
ATTGTTTTGCTCTTAAGTGATTAAACTTTAAATTGAAGACCCTGCTCTAATTCCAATTGTTGACATAAATAAATCGAAAGATAAATCGAGAGAGTGAGTAAATCGAATTTTCTAATTGTTTTCACTATGTCTAATTTCCTATCTCAGTTTCAATTCCAACATAAATATTAACAAAATAAACTTGAAATAAAAGAGAGATAGGGAAGAGAAATACACATAAAGCAATTTATAGAGGTTTGGCCCTCTTAGTGCCTACGTCCTCTCTCTTGAGCTTCCTCACAAAGAGTTCTAATCCACTAGTGTAAATATTTTTACACACTCTTTTTCGAAGGCTTAAGAGTAACCTTTATAATTTCCTTTTCAAGGGTTGAGGAGTAACCTTACAATTCTCCTTTACAAGAGCTTAGGAGTAACCTTTTATCTAACCCACCTAGAGTGGCTACCCAAATCCTTAACAATGGATGATTACAAGAGGGTTTTTCTCAATCTAGTTTTCAATAGATGTGTTTGGGTATGATTTCTATAATGTAGAGTCACTTAGAAGGTGGATGATTACAAAATTTCAACACAACAATAAAGATGAGACTAAAAAGAATGTAGAAGAATTTTTTTAACTCAATAATAAAAGGAAGATTCGGTTCTTGATGAACGAATGATGTTAATTGTAAGCTTCTGATTCTAGAGGCTTTTTGAAATTCTTTCTATCAATTCTGATTGTTAGTGAGCATGATTTGAAAAATTTTCCTGTTGCAACACATACAAATCTAGTTGTTGGGACTAACCAGGTACGAAAGATATCAATACCTCACCTTGTGGTATCAATACCTTGTGAAGATTTCGTTAAAAAAAAAAAAACAAGGGGTATTAATACCTTAACCTTAGGGTATTAATGCCAAAAATAGAGCATTTCGCTACTATCTAAAGGTACTAATAGAGGTACTAATTTTGTTATAAAAAATTCAAAATCTTTTTATAAAAAAATGGATTTTAGTTTTGTTTGATCCATTAGAAAGTAGACTTAAAAATATTTCCAACCATATATAATTTGGATATTGAAACTTTATAAATTAATACAAAAAAAAAATAAAAAAGTGACTATTTGAATATACATATTGAGCTTTAATAATGAATTTGTTTATTTTTCTGTATTTATTTATAAAGTTTAAATATTCAAATTATATATGGTTGGAATTTTTTTTATTATACTTTCCAATGGATTAAACGAGATTAAAATCTAAATTTTTCTATAAAATGATATTGAATTTTTAATAAAATCTAATTTTTAATAACATCTACACAAGTGTTCTTTTTTTTTTCTTTATTGATTTATAAAGTTTCAATATTGAAATTATATATGGTTGAAAATATTTTTGAGTATGCTTTGTAATAGATAAAACAATTAAAATCTGAGTTTTCTATAAAAAGTTATTGAATTTTTAATATAAAGTATGTAGACTGTTCAGCACTTGCATAGGGTGTAAATTTGAAATTTAAAAAGGTATTGAATTTTTTATATAAAGTATGTAGATTGTTCAGCACCTGCATAGGGTGTAAATTTGAAATTTATTTCTCTCTCTTTTTTTTTTAACATTGATCCATTATTGGTTTTTATATTTTTGGAAAAATAATTAAGTCTACTTTTAAAAATTCAAACGGATTATGATTTCTAGTTTTCTAATTCAAGATATAGTCAAATTTATGAGTAGTGCACATATTTATAGTTATTATTCCAAAAGAAAAAAATATTCTATAGGTATTCAACTACCTATAATAAGGCATTTGATTGCTTATATACAGTAGAATCTCTCTAAATTTAATACTTTGGACTTATTATTGAGTATTGATTTAGAAGGTTAATAATTTGAAGAGTTTTACATTGTAAATTGTTATCATTTTAGAAAACATGTCTATTTAGTGTCCATACTCTTTTTTGTGTGTAAACCACTAGATATCTCCATACCATATTAGGTATGAGATTAATCCATACTTGCACTGCATAACTATAGCACTGGTCTAAAGAAATTTGACCTGGTAAGAATTCAAACACAAGATCTCCCGCCATAGATCATCCTCACTAAAGAACTAAATGAGGCTTTACACCACTTAGTCAACTCTTTGGATTTAATGTTCACATTCTTTAAACTCTTCCACTAACTCTATAGTATTTAATTTCCTTAAAAATTTCATTTTGATTGATAAATTCTTTAAAAATCAATTTGCAAATATATTTTATACTTTTTTAGATATTGAAATAAAAAATCTTAAATATGATAGCTTTCTAAAATTAGTATCTTGAAGTGATTTTCTAGTTTTTGAATATTATGTAATATATTTTGAATTTTTATCAAATTATTAATTTATACAATAATCAGAGTTAAATTTTACAATAGGTTTTAAAATAAAACTTTTAAATATTAGGATAAGGGAATTTATTAATTTTTTATAGTGGCTCAAGTTGGACTATAATTTTTTATTAATATAAGGAGTATGTTTTAAAACAAAATTATTAATTATTATAATAAAAAAATTTATTTATTAATTTAGAAAAGTTATTTTAAAAGACATTGATTTAGAAGAGTTTTAGTATGCAACGCTACATATAAAGATATGTGCATATTATGACAATTATATGTACATCATAAAATATATAATATATATGTTTTGTTTTATTAATTCAAATACTTATAATAAAGTAATTCAATATTTTTATTAAATGAGATCTAAGATTAGTGGTAAAAAATTTTTTTTTTGAGACTTTGAAATCTACTATTTAAGTCTCACTAAATGTAGATTTTAAATTTTTATCTAATTATTTAATATTTTATCCAATAAAATAATTTTCATAATTAAATTTGCATATATTTATATCATAATTTAAATATTTTAACCATGTCCTAATTAATTTTCAAAAGGAAAGGAGGTAACTTTCTTTTCGAATTTCCATGATTCATAAAAGTTATAATAGTCATTCCTGTTTCTTCTTAATACTTTAAAAAATTTTCGGTCTTTTCCGGTGATTACAACTCGCGTAAGCAACGAACTTTAAAAATTCCCATTACAGCGTCTCTTTTTTCAAATTTTCTCATCTGGGTTTTGTAGCTTCTTCGTTTGGGTTTTCAGATTTTCTGAGTTAAGTTTGATTTTCTACCAAATTGTTGTTAAAAAGTTCGACCTTTTTGAGTGTTTTAAATTCTTGAGGCTAATTTTTGGAGGATTTTAATAGATTTTGCCTATTTTATTGTTGTGGTAATGAACTTTTTCGTCTGTTATTGGCGACCAACCACTTAGAGCGGCATTATTCTATGGCGAGTGTCTCTTGCTAAAAATAAGGCATTCACTCTTAAGTTTTTCTTTTAGTTTCTCATTTGGATTAGTTAGAAAACAAAGTAGGGAGGCTTTCTGCAAGCTTACAACGCCTTGGTGGTATTTTCAAATTTATTACTGTTCGAAAGAATCGAGCATAGTGAGTTTTCATTGGTTCTTTTATCTACGATTATTTTATTTTCATCTTCATTTTGCCTTTCTTTTTACGGTGGAGGCATGTTATACATGGCATTACATGCATTTCTGGATTCATTCTTAAAGTGATGCATTATTTGCTTCTTCTTATGGCATGTTTGCAAATGTTTTTCCAATGTGCTGCAGAATCAGTTTGTTTATTTTTTGTTTTTAAACTACCAAGAGTTTGATATTTGTGTCTATCGAGCATTTATAACTTCAGGGTTTTGACCTAGGTGAGGTAATAAATTCCACATTCTAATTGATATGGATGTATGTTATTTTTATTATTGAGTTTGGATATGTGCCGGGCTGGTGTTCTCTAATTTTCTAGAAATGCTTCTTTTGCTTTTTGAGATGATGTTTGCCTTTATTCTGCTAGTAGCCTCTTGTAATCCTCTTTTGATCTTGTTGTTTGGAGAAATTTTGGGCTAACAGTTAAGTAATATGTCCTTAATCCTTATATGACTTTCAAAGGAATTTGGCTGTTCAATCTCTATTCATGAATTAATTAGATGAACGGGCCTCACAAGTCCTATTTTTAACTAACTGGAATCAAAATTTTCTGTTGTTCTTTTTTAAATTGATTCAGAATAGAGAATAGGTTCTTTGAACTTTCCATTCCACTGTTTTGGTGTCTTGTTTCTGTTAAACAAGCATTAATTGGAAGAAAGATCATGGTTTCAGTACAGGATGCAACCAAGCTAGAGGCAGTTTCTGTAGCATTCTCTTTATATTTGCTTCAATTATAATCTTATTTTAGCATGTGGTTGCTGATGACTTTTCTGTGCTTCTTTGGGGTTCTATATAAATTCTTTTGTTAGTCAGCCATTTGCTAGCGTCTTAAAACAAATCATTTAACAGTAGTTGATTACCACTGAAACCTTAATTTTTCTTTTTTTCCCCTCTAGGTGCTTTGAATTGTCATGTGTGGAGTGGTAACACTTTCGCTGCGCAATTGCCTGGATAACAGGGCTTATAGCCCTGGCAATGGTGGGATTGTATGAAAAGATTTATCTTACTGTGGAGACAGAACAGGAAAGGTAATGATATCCATCTCTTTGTGTCAAGATACCCAATAATTTCCTATATTTTTGGACCATGTGATTTTTGATCTCCCTCAAATATTTTTGTGGCCTATAAATAATTTGGCTTTAAAAAAAATTGCATGCCAGTTTGTTCATACTGGTGAATTAAAAGGGCATACAGATTGGACAGTGGTTTAGACTTCTCATTACCTATATTCAATATTGAAGCTGGTAGTCCTACGTGCAAGATCATCTCAGGAAAAAGGTATACGCATATTGAAGTTGAATCTCCAAGGTTCTCTAGCCAGCACAGAGGATATATATATACATATATGGAAGAAGTGAAATAAGCGTGGCATCTTATATTGAAGGTCCCATTTTCTTAGCTGGCTGATTCTCTTACCAAATAACTTTGGATTCTCTTCTAATCGGATAAGGATTGAGTATATACGGTACAGTGGCAACCACCTTCAATGGCTGCTGAAGAAGGAATTGGCTTCAATCAACCTCAAAGCATTTGTCTAAATCAATGAAAAAGACAATCCTGAGAAGAAGACTGTTATTTGGATGAATGTGATCACTGTTGGGGAATTAAGCCATTTGTTTTAGGCTTTCATGGGGGCCATTGGAGCCCTGATGCAGATTCTATCTTGTAATATGGACATGGTGGATCATTCCATTTGTGGCAAAATATTGGTGTTGGCACAGAAACTTGGCAACCTCAGAACGTTCCCTCTAGCCATTTTGCAGCAGTGACAGATATTGAATGCACAAGGTGTGGTGAGTATATCCTGTTACTTAGTCTTGATCAGGTGAGATCTTACCCGTGTTTCAGACATACGTTTATGAACTTTTAATTTATTCATGCTTTTAGTTCTTTCTTTCTAGTTAAATGGTTAATTGTAACATGCAAGATAATGCACTTCTGCCAACCTGCTATGTTTCCTTTTTTTGATTCACATACATCTCTTTCATGCATGTTGATTTAAGTGCATCTCCTTGCTAACCTATCTTGCATGGCCAAGGTAAGTTCAAATCTGTTATGTTTATCAAATTCTTGAATGCTTCAAACTGACGCATTGAATTTGTGAGAAAAGTACTGCTTCGGTACTTGCCAAGACATTTTGTAAGTTGAAAATTTTTATGTGTCACTCAGTGGAAAATAAACTAGTAAACAAGATTTTCAAGAAAATGATTTCGCAATGGTATTCCCTGAGCAATGTTCCTATTGGAGCAATTAATCTAAGTCCTTCTGAAAGATCGTGTTAGGAGGGAGAATGCTAATATCTTAGTTAAAAATGCCTGGAAAAAAGTGATCATTTTGTTGCTTTAATATCTCTTGTTTTCATACTTATACGAGAACTTTATTAACATTTTGCAGACGTAAAAATCAAGTTATATTTGGGTCCCTTATTAATCTATTTCAAAGAGTAGAGGATAATAATAGACATTCCTTTGAATTTTTCATGATATTAAATGGCCATATTGATGCTTCAATTTTCATTGTAGACAACTCATATTTTTTCTCCATGGAACAATCAAGGTCCTCATTTTGATGGGGACACCTGGAATGAAGTTGCTCGACATTAAGTTCATGGAGATGATATAAGTATGATTTGTAAAGTGGAGCCGAGGAGAAAGTTTTCTCCATGGAACAATCAAGGTCCTCATTTTGATGGGGACTCCTGGAATGAAGTTGCTCGACATTAAGTTCATGGAGATGATATAAGTATGATTTGTAAAGTGGAGCAGAGGAGAAAGTTGCAGGAGTGTTTGAAGCCCCATTATCCTTCTTAAAGACACTGCATCTACTTCTGGACAGTCTAGTTTTCGGGAAGACATTGGGTGTCAATATGTCTGATCTTGATCTGTTACAGAAACCCATTTATGTAAATGTTTAGTCTCTTGTAAATAACTCTGCAATATGCAGTATGTGCATTCCAGGTGAGATCCTTAGGATACCCAGTTTTTACCCATGATAATTATTTGAAATTCAATAAACTCAAGTGCTGCATGCTGGGTTTTTTACCCAAGATAATGTGAACTTGACATTTTTCTTGCATTGCAAATTATTAAAAATGTTCTCTCGATTCTTGTCAATTGCCAAATGCAACATTCAAGTTCTCATCTTCTGGAACAATAAATTCAATTCTTCAAAGGTTCTATGAACTTCAAGTCTTTCCGTTTCTCCTAACGATACTAGGAGAAATTTGAAGCACGGCAAGCTATGGTTATGTCATGTTGCCTACTGTTTAATTGAGAGGCAGAAGGAGAAAGGTGCAATGCAATTACAGTAAGCTAACACTTGTCTTAGAATCAAACTATAAGTAGGACGAGGGACAGGTGTATGAAAAGAATTTGGTAATTGAAGTTGCTCTGCAGCTAAGAATTATTGTTTTAGGAAGCAAAAATGTGATCATCCTCTTAAAATTGTCAAGGTTATTTGTCTCATATATGCTGCTATGGAGATATGTATTTTGGAGTTTATTGGAGTTAAAACTAATCCCATAATCATCTTGTACTATAGGTATTGTTTCCTCAAATTTTAATACAACATAGCTAATTTTTTTTGCCTTGGGTTTTATTTATATATCTATTCATTGTCATCACCTTGCCGCTATCCACTTGAAAATTCAAACATATATGTTTCTTTTGTCAACTTAGGGATCGAAAATGTTAGGTACAAATCTTTTAGTAGACCCCATTAATTGACAGCTTTATATATATATATACACACACCTTGCACTTTGACTGGTACACCGGGGCTGTTTAAGCTTGATTAATTTGCATTAAAAAGATTCATATATGAATGCCCTGCTTTGCCAGTTCAATAAGCTTGCGTAGCTATATTGACTAGAGAAAACAGCAAGTTGCCCTGACGCATGAGGGAGGCGGCATTAGTGTTTCGCTTTCTTTTTGAGGTCCCTCGTGTACTTCTATTGAACCAAAAAAAAAAAAAAAAAGCATGCATGTTTTCGGATGCTGAGCTGTGAACCTGTGAAAGTCTCGATAAGCTATGACTGACCGAATCAGGGGCTTTAAAACATTGTACTTTGAAGGCTGTCAAAGCCAAGGTTAGGCGGATAGAATTTCCCTTTCCTTTTGACAGGCCTTCATTGAATCATCATCGTCAACCAATAGAATTTAGAAAATCCTTCATCTTATTTGTATGATTGGTTAGTAGTCGGTGCATCTTTCAAAACCCAGTAATGGTTGTAGGTTAATGTAAGCATTGATATTTGTTGGAAGAGTTTCTATTTCTAACCCCTCTCAACCAATAATGGACCTCATTTCACTTTTTCTGCATGCTATTTCTAGCGACAAAAGCCAAAAGAGTTGCAAAGCGTGAGCTATAATTTTAGTGTTGTAAAATTAAAATTATTGTTTAGGTTTAGGATTTGCCCTTTGGAGCTTCGAATTATTATAGTTTTACATGGCGACGAAGGGATCCATAACAGTTTCTTTTATGCATGATAGTTAGGTAGTCCATTAAACTTCTATAAACGTGAATATATAATTGTGATCATAATTCATAAGAAACTACTTTAATTGCACACCTAAACATCGAGATAGAGTCGGTGGCAGCTCGGATCCTTTTCAGCATCTGACAAGGACAAGGGTGATGGCATTGGCAGGTGCGAATCAAAATCAGATTACGCTTGTTTGTTTTGCTCTACTTTACCTTGCTGTCTTTACTCTCATATTTTCATAGCAAAAACAAAACCCAGTACATTTGTTTTGTTTTTTTTTTTTTTCTAACAAGATCTCGAGAATATTTTCAGACTTTGTTTTGTTTAATCTTCTTATTTTCATATTTATCTAATGTATTTAAAATTTAGTTCTAAACATCTTTACAAAAATCAAATTTTGATTGATAAAAGAAACAAGTCTTCTTTTTATTCCAATTCTATCTCAGGCACATGAGAATCAGTGTTTTTTTTTTTTTTTTTAAATTCGTAACTTGATGCGTTTGGAATTGCCTCACAGCAACTGATCAAAGAATCATCTGATGAAGTCATGGAACTTCAGTTTTATAGTATTTTTATGTGTTTTAGGCTAAGCATCTTATACTGTGAATGCGCTCTATTTGGAGGGCTTCTTCATTCGGACAATCCCAATGGCCGATTTTAAAAGACAAAGAAGTAGAGATGCCCATTCATAGAATCAAATAATTGCTGCGGTAGAAACCAGGGAGAATGTCCCCACCACAGGATATGCAATGTATTTAGCCTTTATACACGGTGGAATTTGAAGTGTACTTCACTCGAAAAATTTTGACGCAAGGATGGCACCGTCCAACATGATAAGAAGAAAAGAAGCAATAATCCCATCATAATATGTTTGTCAAAGAAATGAAGTGGAAGAGTGAAAATGACATAAAACTTGTAAGAGCGGAAGCCATATGGAGAGAGAAAATAATAGAAATTGGATTCAGTCGAAAGTATTATGACATTAAAGATTACAAATATATCCTAAAAATCTTCTTCGGTGGGCGATTTGCTGAGGTGTATGACATGCTCTGAACCTTAACTGAAAAAGTCTTCTCTCGCTTAAACTTTTCGTGATAAAAAAAGCAAATATATCTTAAAATTTATGACAAGAAAATATCATCATCATCATCATCATTTCAATGTTAGTGTAAGTTATATAAATCAATACATAACAAGATAATAGAAAAACGAAAAATGAAAAGAATAATTCAAGATACAGGGGGGCCCCGCACTCTTCCAAACGGAAGTTTCTCACATTGTCAGCAATAACAGCATGGCCTACTAGGTGAGGTTGTTTCCTGCAGAGAAATACCAATTAACATGTATCGTCCAAAAATGAAGCTAATTATCCAAACATAGGTTCACCCTCAGTTCAATTTCTCTACAGAAAAATCTGTAATCAAGTGTGTTGATCGATTATCTTGACTCCTTGAAAGTATAGTAGGGGAATAGGGCAACCGGCAGAGTTTCTAAGAGGATAGTGTGGATAGAAAAACGAATCTTTTGTTATCAAGAATGCATTTAAGAAAAGGGGGGTGTATGAGATTGAGGATTGAGCATAATAACCCAGAATTCATTTATGAAATCTATAAAACGATCAATATAAATAAATCTTGTGCACATTCCTAAGTACGATATGATTAACTGTGGATATCAATGAAGAAAATCTAGAAAAATTCATGGCGAGACATTAGAAATTTGCAGCAATAAAGATGGATTTTATCAATGGGAAAACCAGTTAAGGACATAATGCCCCTCTAATGGTCAATAAGAGAAGGTAGAGACCCTCGTAAATGTCTTTCGGTTTTGAGAATGCTGCATGACTCGACAGAAAATGCTGCTTCGCCAAATTTGACAGTGAGATAAACCTCCTTATCTCAAGGCACTTAGCCACTACTGCTTTGGGCAGTCTAGCACGTTCCATCCGTGCAAACTCTTTCTTCACGTAAACTTTCCAAGTAATGGATCATATTCGTGTTTCTATCAAGAATTTAATTTTGCTAATATGTCTCACCATACCCAATACCATAGGAACCCTGGATCAAGAACAACGTAAAAAACAATTAACTTAAAGCTTTTTCTATTTGTATTAACCATTATTAAGTACTGATTTATAAACTGCACAAAGCACACAATATTAGAATTTGAGCTTTTACAGTATAATCCTCAGATGACTTTCATTTCCTATGACAATAACAACAATATGACAACACAAGACAGTAAAAGACCACCAGAATTCCTTATTATCTTTCACGACTATATATCACAAACCAATACCAACAAAAAGGCACACATTAGAACAGAATTTAAAGATATAAACCAAACCCTTATTTCAAAATTGTTGCAGCTTTCTTCTTGACTGATTTATATAGGCTGTGAAGTTCTGATATGAGGCTTCATGTTATCATTAGGTAGTTGAGAAGATGCATCTGGCAATCCTACTGCAGCAGCAGCAGTCATGGTTTGGTACTGAGAAGGAATCGTGGGTGCCAAAGGCTGAGTGTAGTATATCTGAGCATGAGCAGGATCTGTGAATTCATAGGCATATGTGGCACTTGCAGCAGAGGTAGGTGTGACAGATTGTGATGGATGATGAATCTGAGAGTAACCCATATATTGTTGCTGATGCTGACTGTTTGGCACTTGAACCAGTTGTGGGGTACCAGTAGTTGTCGTTCTGTAAACTCCTGTGGCAGCAGCCATGTCAGGTTTGGCAGTAGGAGCATTTCTCATAGGGTTGTATGCTACAGAAGGAGGAGCCATGGTAGGATTGGGAGTAGTCTGTGCACGGCTAGATGGGATTGCAGTAGTGGCTTCACTAATACTAGGTTGCTGGACAGGCATGTTGTAAGCTTGGGGTTGCCTCGCAGGAACATAATACAGGGGATATTGCTGATCAATCTGTGTGTGATGGTGATGGTGATGTTGCTGCTGGGAAGGGTATACAGGGTAATAAGCTGGGATTGGCACCGCCCCAGCAGGGTGATGATGAATATAATGTGGAGCACCAGCATGAAAGAATTGTTGTTGTTGTTGTGGTTGTTGCTGCTGCTGCTGCTGCTGCTGCTGCTGTTGCTGTTGATCAAATTGAGGTTGCTGCAACATATAACCAGAATCCTGAACTGTTTGTTGCATCTGAACCCCAGCGGCCATGTTCGGATCAGAGATTTTAAGCTTTGGATCAACAGGGTTTGCAGGAGCCCTGTTAGCCCCAGAAGGGATTTGAACAACTGAGTCTTGATAGATCACAGGTTTTTGGCGTGACAATGGATTCGTAAAACTACTGTCACTGTCCAAATATATATATATATATATATATATATATATATATATATATATATATATATATATATATATATAAACCAATCTAAGCTACTTTTTAAAAGTAAACCAAGCAAAATTAAAGAATAAAAATCAATTCTAAGATGATTGAACAGTACCTTGAGACGGAATCCGGAGAAGCCAAATCATGACCACTGCTAGACTTCTGTTGATACTGAAGAGGTAAACCCTGAGGCTGTGCCTGTGGAGGTGGTGGTTTCCTATACCCAACGGGAACCCCATGATCCGATCTCTCATCATCCGAAAAACCCCGATTCGTATACTCCCCAGGAACCACGCCCGAACTCAAACCCACCCCACCACCAGAGACAGCTATGCCCATTGGCATCGGCGGCGGCGATGACAAAGCCACAAACATTTCATCCTGCTGCTTCACTCCTCCACCAGCAGCAGCAGAAGCAGTTACAGTAAATTGAGCAAACTGTTCCTCTATTCCCACCATTTTATGATCCTTCTGATCCTCGGCATGGACTCGAATAGGAGGCAAGTTAGCAAGCGAAGGAGATGAAGAAGTTGATCCAAAAGAAGAAGTCGTTTCAAGCATAGGAGAATCAGGAACCGAGTGAACATCTTGATTTTTCAAATTCATATTCTTCTGACTCCCACTCCCTTCATCTTTCAAACCAACTTCAACAACATTTCCCTGACGATCGTCATCCAATCCCAACAAACAATTTACGTTCGCCGTCGAATCCGAAAACCCTCTGTTCATCAATCCTGCCCCATTCAACGCGCTAAGAAACCATTCATCGGACTTTGCAGAATTGTTAATAATCGGCCCAATTGAATGAGAAGACGCCGGGACTCCCTCCGAATTGAGAGGGAAAAGAAAGAGGCGAATACGGGAGGACTTGCTTGACGACGTTGTTTGGGAACAAGTACGGTCGTATTCATCGATCATGTTTTCGAGGTCTTCGTCGGTTGTAACAGAGATGAGAGAGTCGAGGTCTTCGGAGGGAAGCTGGTACTTGAGAGTGAAAGGGCGGCCGTGGAGAAGAGAAAGGGAGAGGCGGTGGTGGAGAGAACCTAGGGAAGTGTGGCGGTCCACGACAACCATACGAGTGTCGCCGCCGATGTAACATAAAGCTTTGTCATGGGGACGAGGAACGATGGTCCCTCCAAAGCTGCACATGAGGCGGAGCTTTGAGTTGAGAGTAGGGGGAGGAGCTGGGTCGTCCCACGAGTCCGTGTTGCGGGAGCGAGGCGAGGAGTCGATGGAGTCAGGATACGAGGCGGAGATGGTGGCGGCGGGGGCAGTTGGGGTCGTGGTGGAGGTGGAAAGGGGTGGGGCCGCCGCGGGTGGCGGAGGCAGGGGTTCCATATTGGAGGGAGGGGGCTTTTGGGGAGAGAGAAGAAAGAGAATGAAAAAGGAGGCCTGTGCAGCTCAAATTTGATGCTCTTATTGGTACTCCAACACCTGGTTTAGCATAGCTGTTATTATTATTATTATTATTATTATTATCTTTGAATTGGGATGAGAGGCAAGACTTGGGATCAATTTTTTAGTTGGGGAATTTTTTTTTAAAATGTTCCTTTTTTTTTTCATTTAGTTCGATTTGAATAAATAATTATTTTTAATTACAAAATTTTTTTATAGTTTTAATTTCTAGATAATTATTTTATATATCGTTAGTGAAATTTTTTGATTTCACAAATAAAATTAAAAAGATTATACATATTTTTTAAAAAATTAAAAAATAAAAAATAAATAAAATAAAATGTGTTTAATCATTTTAACCATATTTATAGAGAAAAAAATTCTACTGACATATATAAAATAATTATTTTTAATTTTTTTCTTTTCAAATAATATTATTATAATTTTTTTTCTTTTTAATCCATGTTTTAACTTATTTTTGGTGCAAATTCGATTTAGTCATTTTATTATTACTTCACATTTTTTTTTATTGTTTTCTAATTTGTTACTGTGGAAGCAGAAAATATTTTGATCAATTATAAGGAGACACATGCCTTAAAAAATTATTATTTTATTCAAATTCAAAGTGGACTTTATAGAATATTTAATTGTTCAATCTTGGTTTAATAGATTCGAGTTCGGTTCAAAATGTTTGATTGATTATTCTTAACCATATATTATGATTCTAAAATGTTAAATTAATAATCAAATATTAAAAATATATATTAACAAAATTCAATTATACTCGTGAAATGTTCGAACTGACATTAAAATATTTAAATTCAATTCGATTTATTATTTGAGTAGATTAAGTATAAAATCGATTAAAAAATAAATAAATAAAACTTAATAAACTTGGAATTAAAAATAAATAATCTATGAGTAGCATATTTCATATGCACCTTTAATTGTGATGACATAGTAAAAAAATTAATCACAATAATTCAATGAAATTAAAAAAAAAAAAAAAACCTACCTTATCGAAAAATGATCTCATCTAGAACAGAGATATCAGTTCATCTCAAATCAAATGGTAACGTTTAAAGACTATATACCTGGCTATATGATGAAAATACTACTATAGTCTATATTTTATGTTTTTACATATCAAATTATTATTAATTATTATGTTTATAAGTATTACGATCCTAATAAAAAATGATTTATATATGTAAAACTCATAATTAGAGTTCATCATATGAATGTGAATAATAATAACAAATGCATTGATCATAATTAGTTCAAAAAAATACATATAATCTCTATATAGAAGCTACGATGTCATTTCACTATGCAATTTTTCTAATTTATTAATGATAAATTTCTAAAGAAAATCTTTATAAGTTGAAATGAATAATATTAAGACGACAATATTTAAAGAAAAATAAAAGTTTTTTTATTTTGTTTTGTTTTTTATTTTTTATTTTGTTTTATTGAATTCAATTGATTTTTATTTTTTTAATTTAGTCATAAATTCGTATTTCATAATATAAGTTTAATATTCAAATATACTCTCAATATTTTGTATAAAATATATGTAAGTTCACGATATTTTATCATATCTAAATCAATTTATAAACTTTTATTTTCTATAAATAAACTCATAATCTTTAAAATAACATAATTAAATCCAAATTCGTAACTAAAATTAACTGTTGTTTAAATATCTTACATGGTAATTGATGTTGATAATTTTATGGGTTATTACGAGCATGCTATATGTATAATATAAATGAAAGTTAATATCGTTTTACATATTTACATTTAATTGTATGATTTTAAGAAGTTACATATTTATTTAAAAAATAAAAATTTATAAATTGATTTATATGTAATAAAATATTAAGAACTTAATTGAATATATATTTTATTATTAAGCTTGTAACATATATGCGTGTATATATATATATTAACAATTGAATTATATAATAAAAAATAAATTAAGAATAAAACTTAATTACCTAGAAATATATTACTATTTTTAGTGGCAAAAAATCATTAAATAATAACAAGGTGGAGCCATGGATATAGAAAATCAACTTTAGAAAACGCGTTTTCGTCCTTTTGAATGAAAGAAAATGAAAAATTGAAAGCAATCCTTCACTCCAAAATGTACAACTTCTACACTTAACCAAACATAACCTTGGCCGCAACTCTGCCTACACGCCCACGTCTGACGCAATGGTTCTGCGTCGCTATTAAATTATTATATTAAAATGTAAAAATCTGAAACAGAGAACGCAAATGCGAGAGACGTAATCCACACTCCCACGCGCTGAAACTCGAATTGCCATTGGCTACAGTGCGAGAGAAATCAGGCAGTGACTGGGGCCTGCCTGGAGAAGCGCGTCTAGAATTGCCAGGCGGCGGTCATGCAGAGAGCAGATGCAGCGCTGTAAAGTCACATAAGCTTTAGCCAAATGCCAAGCCGACGTGAGACTGATAAGGTGCGATTGCTGAAAATCGAAGAATCAGGTTCCTAGTGTCGCGTCCCTTGCTCTGATTTACGAAAGTTCAACGTTTAATTTTCTACAATCTCCACGTCATATATGAATTTTTCTTTTTTGTTTTTCATAGTTAAAAAATTAAGTACTTTTGTAAGCATCTCTATTTGTGCTACCACAACTGAGTGATGCATAACTTGTATATTAGAATTGGCATTACGGGTTTGAAGATATTGACTTTCAATTGTTTATCTCCAACAGTTGAAGGCGTTAAATGGACTAGGGAGCTCATGGAATGATCTAATTCGGCAAGACATGGGTCATGATTATTGCTAAGTCATGGAATGCGTCAAATACGACTCTTGCTTGTATCATGTTAGATTAGGGGTTTTAAAGTAATTGACCGCAGTTCATTAAAGATCAAGATTAACATATGGCATAAGGACTAACACTATTAAACACAACACATTAACCCATAGGTGCTTCAAATAAAGAGAAGACACATATGAACCCCAACCTAATCATTTTTAAATAGTAGTAATAATTATTAGTTATTTTTTGAGTTGTATTTCAAGTTAGTTTTATCATATAATGAAAACTACTTTGCATTTTATATTTTATGTTAGCAATTTATATAAATTGAATCTTATCTTATAAAATATTTAAATCATTGGTAAATAAAATTACATTCTTTTCATTTGGATATAGTATCACTTTATAAAGAAAAAAAAAAATCTTTTCATGAAATGTGAATATAATTGATTCAAGATTGGTTATTGAGAAGTTAGGCACTAAATAAAATGTGTGATATATGTGAGTCTTCATAAGATGAAAATAAGAAATAAAAAATAATAATGTTATAACTTCAATTTTTTGTATATTTTTTCTAAAATTTAGTGATTTGATTAGAAAAGTTAGTTATTATAAATTTCAGTATAATCTCTTATCGTAAATGGAGAATTTTGCTAAATTATGCAAATTGTATGCCTCAAATGTGGATCCCACGTACTAATTTTAAAGATAGTTGAAAAACTAAAGAAAAAAATTTTGCAAAAAAAAAAAAAGATAAAAATTTTGGAAAACTATTAATGGGTTGTAGTTGGATTTATTTGGCAGGAAGAATGGTATCGTGCTCGGACTGGCATGATCCATGAAGACTAAGGGTCATCTGTCACAGCACGAAAAATAGGGTTAATTTAAATTTTTTCTTAATTAAACTTCCTACTCGGGTTGCATTCCTATACAGTGTCAATTAATTTATTTCTATCTCATCAATCAATATTCCAAGGAACTATCAACATCCACTTAATCAAATATCCAAACATCAAAAGAAGTCTACTTCTCTATTCATTTACTAAAACCAATCTGATTACATCCCAATATTACTCAAATACAAGTGTCTGTATTACATAATTGTCTGGGTTACAAAATGAATTGAATTATACCTCTTGCGTGTACAAGCAATAGTCTGGAGAGTCTTATCCATCAGCCTATGTCACGTACGCCACAGGTACCAGCGCTCAATGTAAGTAATCTGTGGGGGGAGGAAAAGAGGGGGTGAACATTCAACTTCGCTCAGTAAGGAGTGCGTATGAGCGTTAAAAATCATCATTTAAAGCATAAGTATAATAATGGCATAATTGACACAATTTAAAATACGTGATTGAAGTCACAATTCGTCAAAAACATCTTTATCTCAATTCACAAATACATCATATCACAAAATAATTATAGAGACTAGGCATAGTATAATCGTCATGAAAGCAATCATCACATCGCATCAAATAATGTCATCCTTAACGAGGGCATCACTCGTTACCAAAACGGAGGTATCCAACGACGTGTAAATTTCATGACAAACCTTTAGTCTCAATTTAAAACATGCCATTATTATGTAGAAAATGGTTTCGCCTTCACGTAGAGCTCATAATAGTTTTGCTGATAAATCCCATTTAAATACAGGAATATATTTATTCACCACAAATCAAATCACAAAACCGAGCTCAAACCGGCAAAACATGCACTTAAGTGATAAATCTCAAATCAAACACTTTTCTCAATAAATATGCTCATTTGTAAACAAATTTTATGCTACCAAAGCATTTTCATTAGTAAGGAAATACATATGCATAAAAGGTTGCATCCCTTACCTCCTACACCTTAGGTGGTGCAATATTCCCGACTTACGGACTAGCTCCGACTCACGCGTCAAATTCTCAAGCTGTCCAAATAACGTCAAAATATCAATGATTACCCATTATACTACTTCACACTTCTACTCATTCAACTCTAGAATGGGGTCACTTGGATCCTTACTTGATTACTTCCTATATTTTTCTCGGATTTCCACTTATTTGATTATAAACCGAGTTCCTTCGGTATCAATTAAACATCCATTCATTTTAGTTTAATCAATTTTTGTTCTGCATGACATTTTATCGAACACTTCCTATACCCATTTTCAATCATCATTAAATCAAACATTTGGATTCTACAAGGGTATTTTAAAATCATTTATACATGCTTATCAACATCTTTATATACTCAAATCATCATTAACTTCATGTCATTTCAACTTTCTCTCACTAAGCTCATTCTAGGTCATGGTTACTCAAGCATGTATTTTGAACATTCAAGCCAACAATGTATATACCAAATCAACTCATCTAAATATTTTTTAGATTATCATACAAGAAGTTGGTGCATTAAAATCTTGCCTAACTTGACTTTTCTCCTTTTTGCCAAATGTGAGGAGAGATCCTTTTTCTCCTTCAATCCTTTGATCCAACCTCTAGTCTTCAACTATGTTGCTCTCCTTCTCTTAAGCAACAACTTTGCTCAAATACATTTCTCTCAAATCTCTTTGGAAGGTGTTGAAAATTTAGAGTGAGAAACTAGGTTTTTTGCTCAAATATGGAGGGTTTTCAATGTTCAGGAGAAGAAGGCATAAATTGGTTAGCTTTATATAGATTTTACATTATGAGATCGATCTCCAAGGGGTGGAGATCGATCTCCCCTTGCTTGAAATCCTCAAAATCTCGATAATTACAGGCAGGAGATCGATCTGCCTATAGCATGAGATCGATCTACTCTTAGCCGAGATAAATTGAGATCGATATGTCATAGGGATAAGATCGATCTCTTCCAGGCAGAGCCACTTTGGGATCGATCTTCTTGGGGTGAAGATCGATCTTGCCTGAGTGAGGGATCGATCTCCCCCTTGCAAAATGTTCCTAGCTTGCAATTCAAGGCTATGATCGATCTCTCCTTGTAATGAGACGATCTGTCCTATGTTCTACAGCATTCCAGCTGCAATTTTCCCAAATTTTCAAAGTTAAACTCTCATTCATTTACTTCTATACTCATTTACATTTCATTCACACTTAGAGCTTAAAAACATCCATTACTCGTGATTCATATGTAATGTAACTTCTCTGTACATTCTGGAATCATATACATTACATGGGAATTTACAGGTCTTACATTCCCCCCTCCTTAAAAGAATTTGGTCCTCCAAATTAGAACCAGGTCATTCCTCAAAAAGTTAGGGATACTTCTCTTTCATCAGGCTCTCTAGTTCCCAAGTTGCCTCTTCTGTTTAGTGGTGCTTCCAGAGAACTTTTACCAACGAAATTCTCTTTGTCTAAAGTACCTTTTCTCTCTTATCGAGGATCCGGATAGGTTCTTCTACATAGCTCATGTCTCCCTGGATGTCTAGTACTTCATACTCGATGGCATGTAAGGGATCCAGATTATACTTCCTCAACATTGAGACGTGGAAGACATTATGAATCGCGATAAGCTGTGGGGGTAAAGCTAACTGCTAGGTGACATCTCCCACTCTCTCTAATACCTCAAATGGACCAATAAATCGAGGACTCAGCTTCCCCTTTTATCCAAAGAGTATGATACTTTTATTTGGAGACACTTTTAGGAACATAAGATCCTCAATTTGAAACTCAAGTGGCCGTATACGCATAACGGCGTAGCTCTTCTGTCAACTCTGAGCAGCCCGTAATCTATCACAAATAATCTTTACATTCTGAACTGCCTGTTCAACGAGGTCGAGAACATTTACCTTTCTATCACCCACTTCTTTCCAAGCTATGGGGGATCTACACCTTCTACCATATAGAGCCTCATAAGGTGCCATACCAATACTCACATGATAGCTATTGTTATATGCAAACTTTGCAAGGCGCAGGTGATCATCTCATGATCCCTTAAAGTTCATCGTACACGCCCGCAACATATCCTCCAAGGTCTGTATAGTCCGTTTGGACTGACCATCAGTCTAAAGATGATAAGCGATACTAAAATTCAATCAAGATCCCATGGCTTCCTGAAAATAAGTCCAAAATCTGGAGGTAAACCTAGAATCTTTATTAGATGTTATACTCACTGGGGCCCCATGCAGTCTAGATATCTCTCTAACATATAGCTCAGCTAAGGTACTCAAGGTATATGTACTCTTGATGGCAATGAAGTGGGCACTCTTAGTTAATTTGTCTACTATTACCCAGATTGCATCATGACCTCTCCGGGTCCTCGATAATCCCATGATAAAGTCCATAGTGATATGCTCTCATTTCCACTTAGGCACTGGCAAGGACTTAAGTAATCCTCCGGGCTTTTGATGCTCAGCTTTTACTTGTTGACACACGAAACACTTGGCCACAAATTCTGTCACTTCCTGTTTCATACCACTCTACCAATACACCTTACGTAGATCCTGATACATCTTTGTACTACCTGGGTGCATGGTGTAACGGGAGCAGTAAGACTCCTTCAATATTTGCTGCTTCAAGGTATCATTGCTCGGGACACAAATACGGCCCTTAAACCTCAATAATCCATCATCACTGACCGTAAAATCTAACTATAGGCTCTTCTCAGCTTGGCTAACCAAATCTAGTAGCTTCTGATCACTTCTCTGTCCAGTTCTTTTTTGATCCAAAATATTGAGCTCTATCTGTAGGCTAGCCATAAATCCGAACTCTACTTCCTCAACTCTTATCCTAAGTCCGGTGAACTGTTCCAATAAATCTCATTCCCTGATCATCATAGCAGAAACCATACTCTTTCTGCTCAAGGCATCTGCAACTACGTTTGCCTTCCCCAGAAGATATAAAATCTCACAGTCATAGTCCTTAAGGAGCTCCATCCACCGTCTTTGTATCATATTAAGCTCATTTTGGTCGAAAATATACTTCAGACTTTTATGGTCAGTGAAAATCTAAAATCTTTCCCCATACAGGTAATGCCGTCATATTTTCAATGCAAATACCACTGCAGCTAACTCCATATCATGTGTAGGGTAGTCCCGCTCATGGTCCTTCAGTTGGCGTGATCCATAAGCGACTACCCTTCCATGCTGCATGAGTACGCACCCTAAACCTAGATGGAAAGCATCATTATACACTGCGAAGCCTCCAGATCCACTAGGAATCGTTAAAATGGGTGTTGTGGTCAATCGCTGTTTAAGTTCTTGGAAACTTTGCTCACACTGATTTGACCATACAAACGAAACGTCCTTGCGTGTAAGCTTAGTCAGAGGAGCTGCAATATTGGAGAATCCCTCAACAAACCTCTTGTAATATCCTGTAAGTCCCAGATAACTCCGAATCTCTTTAACTGTCCTCGGCCTCTCCCAATTAAGTACAACTTCTACCTTAGACAGATTAACTGACACTTCGTCCCTAGATACAATGTGACCAAGAAAATCTATCTGATCTAGCCAAAACTCACTTTTACTGAGCTTTCCATACAAGTGTTTGTCTCAGAGTATTTGAAGCACAATCCTCAAGTGCTGTACGTGTTCCTCTTGGGATCGAGAGTATATCAGGATATCATCAATGAAGACTATCATAAACTAATCTAGATAGTCTAGAAATACCTCGTTCATCAAACTCATGAAAGCAATAGGGGCATTCGTCAAACTAAAAGGGCATCACTAAGAACTCATAGTGGTCATATCTCATTTTGAAGGTCGTTTTCGGAACATCCTCTTTCCTGATTCTCAACTGGTGATAGCCTGATTTTAAGTCAATCTTGAAAAAGACAGAAGCCTCTCTAAACTGATCAAACAAATCGTCTATCCTCGAAAAGGGGTATTTATTCTTCACCGTAGCCTTATTCAGTAGTTTGTAATCTATGCACAACCTTAGGCTACCATCATTTTTCATTACAAACAAAATCGGAGCTCCCTATGGTGACACATTGGGTCTAATAAAACCCTAGTCAATCAGCTCTTGCAACTATTTCTTTAACTCTTCCAATTGGACCAATGCCATCCTATAGGGAGATTTAGAGATTGGCTAGGTATCTGACACTAAATCGATAGTGAACTTCAGTTCTCTCTCCGGTGGTCAACCCGGTAACTCATCTGGGAACACATCCAAAAATTCGCATACTACTGGTATGTCCTCTACCCTTAAAGGTTCCTGATTGATGTCAAAGATGAATGTGATGTAACCTTCACATCAATAATCTAATCAGCGTTTTCAAATAATCATATTTACATTCATAAGATTTCTCATAAAAATCCTCACACAATTTCAATCTTTAACATTCAAACGTACACTAAATTTTTTAGGTAGGGAGAAAGTTATAGTTTTAGTGTAGCAGTCTAGACTCACGCGATTAGCCACTAACCAATCCATCCTTAGAATCACATCAAAACAACACATGTTTAATAAAGCTAGATCTGCTAAGATCACTTTATCTCCCACCTTAATCTCACACCTTCTGTATACCATATCAGTCCTCTGCGACTCACGCATAGGTGTACTTACATGTAAAATATAAGTTAGGGGTTTAGGCTCTAAATTTAATTTCCATGCAAAGTGTATAGAAATAAAAGAATGCATGGATCTTAGGTCAAACAACACATGAGCCTCATGATTACAGATAAAAAGTGTACCTCGTATAGCCCTGACCGAAGTATCTGTGGTCTCCTTATCCAAAGTAAACACACACCTCTTAGTGACAGGCTTCTTTCCTTTATTAGCAACCGTGACCCATCTCTGGTGAATCACCCTCTGAGGTTGCTGTCGATGAGGCTCTTGAGGATGTGGCCTTTGTGGCTACGGACAATCATTCACCCTATGACCCATATCCCCGCACCTAAAACATCCCTGTAGAATCTGGAAACAAGTACCCTTATGCGCCCTACCATAGTCTCTACAGATCTTAGTGTCGGGTCTAGCACCTCGAGGAGTCTCCATAGTAATGGGAGGAACTCTAGGTCTATCAAATCTCCCTTTAATTCTCTCAATCGCTTGTCTCTTAAAAGAACCCCTCTTGAAGTCGGTGTAGGAAGTTGTAGGTCTCTTACCCTTATCCTTGGTCATCACTCGGGACTGAAGCTGAGACTGTATCAACTTTAGTCCCCTCTTAACTTCTTGCGCCCATCTTTGAGCATCATTAAACTCTGTAATGTAGAGCCCCATCAGTCTATCACGAATGGCTGGTCTCAGCCCATAAACAAAGCTCTCTGTCCGACGCTCCTCATCCTTGACAGTCTTCGGATCATATCTCAACAAAGCAGTGAACCTATTCTTATATTCATTGACTGTCATGCTGCCCTGTACTGGATTCAAAATTTTCCTTGCATCTTCCTCTGGGTAGCGCGAGGGATATACTAGATTCTAAAAGCCAACTGAAAAGTCTCCCAACTGATCACTAGATAGATGGCGATCAATATACTCTGGGTGGTATTCCACCAACACCGCGCTTGTTCCTTAAGCATGTAGGTACCCATACTAACCCTCTTGCTTGGTGCATCCCAAAAAGTCAAAGATGACCCTCATCTCGGTCAACCACTCCTCCGCCTTTGCTAGACCCTTCACCCTTTTAAATGCCAATGGATTCATCTTAAGAAAGTCCTTCAACTAGTATTTACCTCCATCGTCGGGCCTGGTTTGTACTGGAGGGTGAACGACGGGTGGCATGGGGTCAGTTTGTATAGGAGGTGGGGGCGGATCCTGTGGTGGTGTAGGAGCCAAGGTAGGCGTGGTACCTGAGGCATTAGCCTATAAATGTTACGCAAATAGCGCCGTCATCTGCTCAAACCCCTGTCGTACATCCTGCTCAAGCCAATTAATTCGAGAGTTAGGACTCTTTAGTTATGGTTTAGGTGGTGAAGGTGGTTGTGCCTACCTCCAGGGACGGCCTCGCTTTCCCCTTATAATTTATCTCTTACGTACCTGTAGGTACACATTAAACATCGGTTATAATGTTAACCGTTAAATTTAATTCATTATCAGACAATTACAAACACTTGAGATGTAATCTATTTCCACTAAATTGACATTGACAGTACTAGACAACCTCTGCTCTGATACCACCAAGTCTGTGACAGCCCGGAAGCATGAAAAATAGGGCTAATTTAAAATTTTTCTTAAATTAAACTTCCTACTCGGGTTGCATTCCTATACAGTGTTAGTTAATTTATTTCTCTCTCATCAATCAATATCCTAAGGAACTCTCAACATCCACTTAATCAAATATCCAAACATCAAAAGAAGTCTACTTCTCCATTTATTTACTAAAACCAATCTGATTACATCCCAATATTACTCAAATATAAGTATTTGCATTACATAATTGTTTGGGTTACAAAATGAATTGAATTATACCTCTTGCGTGTACAAACAATAGCCTGGGGGGAGTCTCATCCACCAACCTGTCACGTACGCTGCAGGTACCAGTGCTCACTGTAAGTAATATGTGGGGGGAGAAAAAGAGGGGGTGAGCTTTCAACTTCGCTCAGTAAGGAGTGCGTATGAGCGTTAAAAATCATCATTTAAAGCATAAGTATAATAATGGCATAATTGACACGATTTAAAATACGTGATTGAAGTCACAGTTCGTCAAAAACATCTTTATCTCAATTCACAAATACATCATATCACAAAATAATTATGGAGACTAGGCATAGTATAATCGTCATGAAAGCAATCATCACATCGCATCAAATAATGTCATCCTCAACGAGGGCATCTCGTGTTACTAAAACGGAGGCATCCATCGACATTTAAATTTCATAACAAGCCTTTAGTCTCAATTTAAAACATTCTATTATTATGCAGAAAACGATTTCACCTTCACATAGAGCTCAAAATAGTTTTGCTGGTAAATCCTATTTAAATACAGGAATATATTTATTCACCACAACTCAAATCACAAAATCGAGCTCAAACCGGAAAAACATGCACTCAAGTGATAAATCTCAAATCAAACACTTTTCTCAATAAATATGCTTATTTGTAAACTCATTTTATGCTACCAAAGCATTTTCATCAGTAAGGAAATACATTTGCAGAAAAGGTTGCATCCCTTACCTCTTGTACCTTGGGTGGTGCAATATTCTCATCTCACAGACTAGCTTTGACTCACGCGTCAAATTCTTGAGCTGTCTAAATAATGTCAAAACATCAATGATTACCCATTATACTACTACTTCACACCTACTCATTCAACTCTAGAATGGGGTCACTCGGACCCTTACTCGATTACTTCCTATATTTTTCTCGAATTCCCACTTATTCGATTATAAACCGAGTTCCTTCAGTATCAATTTAACATCCAGTCATTTTAGTTTAATCCATTTTCGTTTTCTATGGCATTTTATCGAACACTTCCTATACCCATTTTCAATCATCATCTAATCCAACATTTGGATTCCACAAGGGTATTTTAAAATCATTTATACATGCTTATCAACATCTTTACATACTCAAATTATCATTAACTTCATGCCATTTCAACTTTCTCTCACTAAGCTCATTCTAGGTCATGGTTCCTCAAGCATGTATTTTGAACATTCAAGCCAACAATGTATATACCAAATCAACTCATCTAAATGTTTAGATTATCATACAAGAAGTTGGTGCATTAAAATTTTACCAAGCTTGACTTTTCTCCTTTTTACCAAATGTGAGGAGAGATCCTTTTTTTCCTTCAATCCTTTGATCCAACCTCTAGTCTTCAACTATGTTGCTATCCTTCTCTTAAGCAACAACATTGATCAAATACATTTTCCTCAAATCTCTTTAGAAGGTGTTAAAAATCTAAAGTGAGAAACTAGGTTTTTTGCTCAAATATGGAGGTTTTGAATGTTCAGGAGAAGAAGGCACAGATTGGTTAGCTTTATATAGATTTTACATTATGAGATCGATCTCTAAAGGGTGGAGATCGATCTCCCCTTGCTTGAAATCCTTAAAATCTCGATAATTGCAGGCAGGAGATCAATCTGCCTATATCATGAGATCGATCTACTCTTGGCTGAGAAAAATTGAGATCAATTTGCCATAGGGATAAGATCGATCTCTTCCAGGCAGAGCCACTTTGGGATTGATCTTCTTGGGGTGGAGATCGATCTTGCCTGAGTGAGGGATCGATCTCCCCCTTGCAAAATTTTCCTGGCTTACAATTCAAGGCTACGAGATCGATCTCTCATTGTAATGAGATCGATCTGTCCTATGTTCTGCGGCATTCTAGCTGCAGTTTTCCTAAATTTCCAAAGTTAAACTCCCATTCATTTGCTTCTATACTCATTTACATTTCATTCACACTTAGAGCTTAAAAACATCCATTACTCATGATTTATATGTAATGTAACTTGTCTATACATTCTGGAATCATATACATTACATGTGAATTTACAAGTCTTACATCATCTGCCATGCTCTTAGCCTTTAGGAGTCATGCCAACACATTCTATTTAATAATAATTTTGGGTCAATGCGGTTCGTTAACATACGGATTAATCTTTTAATGGGTCGAGCTGAGCCATGTGATCCCTCTAACTAACATGTAGCTTGTGCTTTTGCGTTGGGTTCTTTAGTTTAGTTATATAAAAATGCTTGGGATCATAATATTTCTATTTCAAATTATAATTTATCCGAGTCTTTATCTTAATTAAGAATATACATATTTACCAAATTCGATTATATAACTATTTTAAACACTAAATTTTACACCCTTAAATTGAAATTTCAATTAATTAATTTTGACTTGAAATAAGTAAAAGTTATGTAAATTTAGACAACATTGCTAATTGTGACTTAATAGTGTTTATTTGAAGTTGTTACTATTGATCGACACTTTTTTTTTAATTGTTGATTAGTAATCTAGTTCTCTGCCTAGATAATTTTTGGCAAATGTATTGACTTTCAATATTGTACAATCTGACCAGTACCAATTGACACTTTTTATTGTCATTTGACATTCTTTTATTGCAGATTAGCACATATGTTTTATCTTCAATATCAAAGATTATTTCTTAATACACACTCTTGAGAAAATTTCTTTTAAAGCTCTCACCTCCGTTTATAAGGGTGCAGCTCTCACCATTAGACTTAGTTTTTAGACCTTACCGTTGCCTATGAATATTATTTAGGATAAGAATGGCCTTGAGGACTTTTTGGGAAAAGAGGGAGGAAGAAAATGAAGAGTGGGGATTCTTTGGAGATGGGAAACTTGTTTTTCGGCCAGAGATCTCTCTCAAGTGATAGGGGATGACCTTACATAAAAAAACCAATTTACTTTTATATGCTAGACCTACGAGGCCTTTTTTTTGCACGTTGGTCTTATCGGTTGGGTTGGGATTGACAAATCTTCCTCGTCAGTCCCATGTTAGACTTGGGATGCTAACTTGTCATGGCATGATACCTTAGGCTAACCTATGATAAGCTTAATCCAAGGAGGTGCCTTGGTCCCTAGGTGGTTGTTCCCATGCATGGTAAGTCAGCACCAATGTGTTAAGACAGTCAATATGTCAAGTCAAGTGACGTGTGTCATATCCTTGTTGTGTCCTTGTTCGAAATGAAAGGTTGATGTACCTTAAGTGCGCATATTCCCCCATCATTTTACCCCTCTAGGTTAGTCTTGAGTGTAAGACCCGTATTTTCATATGTAACCCTTATGATTCCCTAAGTATACATTCGTTTATGTAATATGAATCATAAGTGATGTAAGGTCCAAAAATCTGATGTACAAACTCGTTATGTGGATTTGTGGTGTACACACAAGTTTCATTAAGTATGAATAATAAGAAATGGACCTTTCTAAGTGATAAATGTGAAATGAATGCAAAATGAGTAGTGAGGTAAATCAATATAAAGTTAGCTTTGAGAATTTGGAGTGAAATTTGGCTAAGTATGGCTATAGAGCAAAGGGAGATCGATCTTGAAAGTAAGTAGATCGATCTCATTGTGCCCAAAACTACCTAACTAGAGTATTCTGTAAAGAGGATATCGATCTTCAATCTAAGCCAAATTAATCCCTTATGAAGAACAGATCGATTCAACCTCAAGCAGATCATCTCCTTATGCCTCGGCCAAAAGCAGATCGATCTCATTTCCCCGCCAGATCGATATGTGAAGCATTATGCCTGGATGAGATCGATCTCATGCTCTTCAACAGATTGATCTCTTAAGCTTGAAAACTAAATGCAGAAAGGCTAAAAGCAGTAGCAGATCGATCCCTCACTTATGGAGATCGATCTCATCAAGCAATTTCTATAAAACAGGGCTGCTGAACTGCAATTCATGGGAGAAAATATTAAACCTTTCCATTTTGAAGCAAAGTAACCTAGTTTTTACTCTCTACACTATTAACACTTTCCATTGAGATTGGAGAAAAGTTTATTACATCAAAGTTGTTCATAGAGTAGAGAAGAACAGCATAGTTGGGAACAAAAGGTTGAATCACTAAATCGAAGGAGAAAGAGAGTTTTCCTCCAGGTTGTGAAAGAAAGAGAAAAACTGAGATTGGTAAGATTTCAATGTATCAATCTCATATATATGTTAATCTATATACTTGTATGAGTTGATTGATATGTATATTTATGGTTGGAACATCCTAGTTCACCTAGCCTTCCAAGACCTATAAATGGTTATTGTGTCAAAATGAGTAAAAGGATTACTAGGCAAGGATTAAATGATGAACTAAGTATGTTTTGATGTTATTGAGCATGTATATATGCTTGTATAACAGTTTGATAAAGTTCATGTACTAGAAACAATAATGGCTGAAAATGAGTATATGAGCTGTTCGATGAAATGCCGCAATGAAATGAAATCATGAATTTAAGGTATTGTAAGCTTAATACTGGTTGAATATGGATCAATAGATTCGAAGAGCCTGAGAGATTCTCAAGAACGAGTTATATACTCGAAATGGCCCTATGAAATGACAAAGTCTGATGATAGTGTAACGGGGCCAAATAAGATATAAACGGCTCAAATGCATTGATTTAAATATCATGCAAGTGAAATGAAGTATATAACAATATACTAATGTGCGTAATACACAATTTCAGCTCCAAAGGATATAATTGGAGTCGATAGGATTAATCACGAGAAGTGAAAAAAATCAAAGGAAAACGATTCAAGCGTGATTTGAGGTAAGGAACTTATGCGAGCTATTAGAGATAGTTATACGTATGTTGTCTTACCTGTTGTGTGTGAATGTATATGAAAAGTATATAGATACTAGTATATCTAAGTAGAAAACTATGTATGAGAATAAGCCTAACCGTATAAGTTGCATGACTTCTATGATTGTTGTGAAAAGAGGTTTTGCAAACATTTTGAGAAAGAATGATAATAGACGGACTCCCGGTTTAACCAATTGCATGAAAGGTTTCTAGCGAGTGATTGAAGGGATATTTTCCCTCTCACTCATGACAGTACATGAAGCCCTTTCTATTACTTTTTTGTGTGACATCGTGCTACAGCCTGAGGGGCAATGGTAGATTGACCAGCCCTGCTCGAATGTTATTTCAAAGGGATTTTTTAGAAAAACAAAAGAGTGCTCGATGCCTCGGGTGATGCTGTGTGTTCCACTCGAGATGCTCGCACTAGATTTTTGGGAATCATGATAGAGCCTTCGAGTATTGCTGTGTGTCTTGCTCTGACTATGCTTGCATGTAGTTTCCTAGTAATACCGTGCTCGATGCCTCAGGTATGCTGTATGTCTTATGCTAAGTTGCTCGCACGAGGTTTTTATGATTTTATTATTTGTTGAGTAAAACTGTGTTAGAGCCGTCATGTATTGCTGTGTGTCTTGCATTGACCTGCTCACACGTGGTTTATGAATGTGATGTAATGAGTACAAAATCGTGCTAGAGCCATCGTGTACTGCTGTGCGTCTTGCATTGACCTGCTCTCAAGAGATTTTGAGACAACTGAAATGGGTGCTAAGGATCCATGGGAGCATGGTGTATCGTGAGCATTAGCCATGGAGTACGATGTGCCGTGATTTGAGTAAGAGATGAAGGGATAGTTGATCCGCCTCCCCAAGCGTAGAGTTCTCGTACACCTGATCAGTGTAGCCTGGAATCTGACTATGGCCATAAGTCTTCTTATATCTATGTGATACAACATTATCACTACTGTGTGAGGTGGCATATGTCTCCCCTGCTGTGTGTCTAGGGATATGATAACCCATGATTATGTTTCATGTATATTCAATGGCTGTGCGCAAAGTAAATTTTTAAATATGTACTCAATGCTTTTTAAAGATGAGCTTTGTGAATTGGAATATACTGTGTGATTCTGTGTGAATATGCATATACCCATCCAACGAATTAATGGTTTCGCATTGATGTAAGTTGTTTTAAAAAAAAAGAATGCATATGTTTTATAAGGAAAATGAATATATATATATATATTAGCATGTAGATAGTGTAGTTATTTACCTGCTTTCATATATTCTTTACTGAGCGTGTTAGCTCACCCCCTTATTTCTCCTCCACAGATACTACGCAGTAGTGAGTACACTGCAGTCATCCTTGCTATCATGTTGCTCCAATCATCCAGCAGTATAGAGAGGTATACACTTGAGATGAGAAAAATTTTGTATCATGTAAATTAATGCACAGTACAGTTTGTATTTTGTATTTTGGGGATGTATATAATAGAAACTGATGTAAACGCTTTCGCACTTATATATAAAAGTCTAGTTTCTATTCTACTCATTTTAAATGAACTTATTAATCTGAAATGGTTGAGATATGAATTGGATGTTGACTCATAGCCCAATTGTAAGTGGTAAGGTAAAGGTCACGGATAGAGGGAGAGGGTCGTGACATTGAGTCTCGGTAGTCATATGAATTCAAGTGCTATGGCCATCCCTTTGAAGTCTGTAAGCTAATATGATTGACCTTAAAGTTTTTTGGGTTGATTTTAGGAAGTGTTAGGTAATACACGGACCAAACTAGCTAAGCTCTAGTAGATAATTACTATAGAGATCAATTGATAAAAAGCTTCACAAAGGCTAAAAAGTATGTCAATTGGTGATTTGAAGTTCATTAAAGCATGAATGCATCAATGCTTGTGCCTTCATGACGTGTCAAGATCTCTTCCTTCCAGAGCTTCTGAACTTGGTGAATCCTTTAGTCTATTTTAAGCCCTAAGTTCTAGGTGACCTTTAGGTTTCCTTCTTTTTTCTACAAAAAAGGTCCTTAACCACCATTTGGTCACCACTCACTTCATTTTTTTTAGCTTCTAAAAATCTCTTTTCCCTTCTTCTTTAGCTTTCCTGGTTCAGCTCTTCCTCGAGATTTGAGTGCAAGGTATGTCTTCCTTCCATGTCTTCTTTTTCTTTAAAGAGAGGAAATCTTCCTAGTTAGGATAGCTCGGGCAACTTGCGAGAGCTTGGAGCTAGATTAGGCAGTGGTAGCTTAGTTAAGAGTGTTGAGGTTCAAAGTACGCGACCTTTGTTGCCTTAGCTTTTTTAAATGAAGCCTTACCTAAAGTGGTTCGTAAGCGACTCTAGTGGCTTTAGCCCTCGTTCCTCGAGGAGAAGTAATCTTTGAACAATAGCCTTTGTGCTAGAAGCGTTCAAATTCATGATAGGGGTTAGATTTAGCTTTAAGAGCCTTCTTCCCATAAAGTTTCCCTAGAAATAATGAAATCTTTGAAAATAGGGCCTCTCATTGAGGTGTGCTCCAATCTTTTCACAAAAAGAGCCTACACCGTGTGAGATCTGAGAATTTTAGACATATTTTAATTATGTAATATGAACTTGAAGTGTAATTTATTGAGCTAAATGAAATGTATAAGTAATGAATGAGAAATAATCAAAGTAGTGAATTGTGGAAATTATATTTGGAGATTTATATGTTAAGTGTTTAACCAAAGTGTGAAACTATGAGGTCAGATTGATCTTGGAGAAGAGAAGATCGATCTGGTGGGCTAAAAATGACAAGGAAGGAGGAATTTAAGCGAGCAGATTGATCTCCAATGGAAGAGCATCGATCTCTTTATGATTCTGTAATAAAGAGATCGATCTCATGAGGAAGGAATCGATCTCAAAATATTTCTGTTAAGGAGAAGATCGATCTCCTCAAGGAGCAGATCGATCTCATGAAGCATTCTATAAACTAGAGATTGATCTCATAATTGGAGCAGATCGATCTCATAAAGCCATTAAGAGATCGATCTTACCCTACGACAGATCGATCTCCTAGGCATAAAATTGCCCTAAATCGTCCCCAAATTCAAATGCAGATCGATCTCATCAAGAGCTAGATCGATCTCCTACCCTCCGTCTATAAAAGAACCCCTGTGTTTTCCTACATTTCATCTTTTCTCTCTCTTCCAAACCTCCATTTTAGTCGAGCCTTAGCTTTCTCTCTCTTTCAAAGCCCTCATTTCCATCCGAATCAAAGGTTGTAGCAAGAAGAAAAGTTGTTCCTCATCCAAAGGAGAACAACATACTTGGAAATCGAAAGACGAATCGAATCAAATCGAGGTGTGAGTTGAGCACTCCACAAGTTTGGGTCATCTCTAAACTTCAATCCTTGATTTTGAAGTAATCTTTAGTGATTGTGGACATGGGCATTATGATGAAATAGTTGGAAAATGATTAGAGATAGATGAAATTGTGATTTGGTTGGAGTAGAGATGTTATTATGCAATTTGTGGTAAATTAGAATTTTTGTCTATAAATTGGAAATTTAGGCAATGAGGTGATTTTGGCATGGGTATTATACATGAGAGATGTAAAAGGTTGAGATGTAGTGGACGAAATTATTAATGGTGATAGAATTGTGAGAATTGAGTTGATTGAGATATTAATGAGAATATGAGCAAATGTGTGCTCAATTATGCGATTGAGTTGGGTTATTAATGTTTTTAACATCATTTGGACAGCTCGGGAGTTTCAGAGTAGAAGGCGAGGCTAGTCCGTGATACGGGGGAACGATTGTACTATACGAGGTGCAAAGAGGTTAGGGAAAACTAAACCATTTGTGTATGTGTTTTAATGAACTGTTTGTAGCATGAACCATGATTTGAGAATACAAGCATGTTTAGTGTTGTGTCGTGATAAGATTGCATACGATTTTTATAGCCGGTTGGAGCCCAATGTTTTATGAGTTTATAAGCTAAATGTAAAATCGCTTTATACCCGTTGAGTTTGCATGATAAGTAACTTGGGCTCTACGTTAAGGCAATATTGAGATTTGAGAAAATGTGTGCGCGTTTTACCGATTGGAACTCGGTTTTAATATGTTTTGTGTTGAGTACACGAACGTTTTAAATGAGTTTTATGAGAGAAAAACCACTATGAATTCTACGTGAAGGCAAAACAATTTTTCTTTATGATAATGGCTAATGATTGAGACTTAGGCGTGTCATGTTGAATACACATCGAGCCTTGCTTTGGTAGCATGTAAGTCTGGGCCTTGTTCTGGTAACATGTAAGTCCGATTATTCCTCCGCTTTGGTAGCATTGGGAGGCCTTGCTTTGGTAGCATGTAAGATCGATAGAGTGGGCCGCCTGGGAACCGACCCAGGGACCAAGTGATAGAGTGGGCCACCTGGGAACCGACCTAGGGACCACGTGCTAGAGTGGGCCACCTAGGAACTAACCTAGGGACCACGTGAGAGTGTGCATGAGGTGAGGCATTGCTCTGGTAGTATGTAAGGTCGGGCCTCGTTCTGGTAACATATAAGTCCAATATACCATGTACACGACCATATTATCGACGTTCCCTCTTACGAGGATGCCTGGGATGCTCACCCAGAGGAGATTATATATATTTGATGTGTCATGACGAGTTTTATATGAGTTTTATTGCCTAGTCTCGTTTTACACATGAGTTGTGTTTTGTGACTTTGTCACGCGCTATTTACTGAGGTGATTTTTATCACATATTTCGAGAAAAGCCATTATCACATATATTTACACATGCTTGTGAATGCTCTATATTGAGCTTTTTACCTTCATGTTTTCACATGATTTATGAGCTATGAGATGATGTTTTGAGAACTTTCATGCTACAGTTTCAAATGAGTATACTGAGTTTCATATACAAATACATATTTGTGATGTGTGATATGGTTTATATATCTGAGTTCCCTTACGCCCCTTACTGAGCGATTTAAAAGCTCACCTTGTTTTATTTCCCCCACCAGATTTCTTCAAGTGAAGTGAGTTCCCTGCGACGTACGGATTAGAGGCTAGTGGAGGACTTGAGCTCCAGGTATATATTTAATATTCATGTATCTAGACTAGAGTTATATTTAGAGACACTTGATGTACGATGATGTATGAGATGTATTAGGATTAATTAACTCAAAATTGAGTAGTGTATCTAATATGATATATATTATTTTATGATGAGATCCTGAGGCATTATAAGTATGATGATGTATGACACTGCATAGGAATGCACCCATAATTGTGATTTGATGAGTAAAAAGTTTTAAATTTACCCTATTTTTCGTGTTTCCAGGGTGTCACACACCGAGATAGTTGGAAGGTTATACATTTCTTCCACTTTCAAAATAGATCCACCCCATTCTGCAGATCGGGTGATCTAGGACTAAGGTAGATGCAGGTTGTGGGTTTACCGTAACTCAATTTTGGTCGGACTTAGGTTTCCCTTGCACCTTTTCATAGTTAAGATCCTCATCTTCTATGGCTTAGCTTTGTCCTAGTTCTTACCTAACATTTGGCATCATATCATGGGTTTCCTAGTTTTATGTGAGGGTTTAGGTCTTTCCCTCACATGGATTATTTAAATCGTTCTTTAAAATAAAGGTCAGCCCTGTTAACAAGAGCTAACATTATGCCATAGCTCGTCCCCCCCCCTAAAAAAAAAAACTTCTCAGTAATATTCCATCCTCTAATAAAACTTGAAAGTTGCACTTCCTTTGTCTGATTAATCTGGAGGAGTAGAAGGTAAGTAATAATTAAGGTTCTATATGCAAAGAGGTTGATGAGGCCAGTCTTATTTTTAGGGAAGAGCTTAGGTCCTACCCTAAAATGAATAAGCTACGGGCAATGGGGAAATCCTTTTAGATGCCAAGAGTTTAAGCTCTGTTAAGGACTTGAATCTCTTCGGGTCAGAAGGAAGACTTGGTAAAATATACTAACCCTTTTTATATCGTTTAGGTTTTTCTCGTTCATCTTACTTTACAAAGTGTTCCTTTTTTCCTTTTTTTTTTATATATATGGTAGGCCAAAAGAGCTCGCGTCGCTTCAATGTTTTTGATTTTATTCAACCTACTCTAAAGCAAGTCGAGACAGGTGATGAACAAAACTAGTAAATTTCACCTGCGGTTAAGGTTTCAAATCCTCGAAGAGGAAGGCTCTTGTTACCGAGGTGAGAGAGTCTTCTCTAAAAAGGGCCCACAAGATCGAGAAGGTTCATTCTTCCCTTCATACCGAGGTTGTAAGTCCGAAAACATCTAACTGTCTATGGATTTGGCTCTTTTTGACAGTGCTTTCAATGGTGCCTTAGTGGCACACAAGATACCTAAAGTGGTACTCCCCTAGTAG
The DNA here is from genome assembly GCA_033439115.1 of Firmiana major. Taxonomy (NCBI): domain Eukaryota; kingdom Viridiplantae; phylum Streptophyta; class Magnoliopsida; order Malvales; family Malvaceae; genus Firmiana; species Firmiana major. The sequence continues at coordinate 10,959,169 of CM065912.1, forward strand.
GTTAGCATCTATTCTTTTCCTATTTACCTTTTCTTTATGCATCTTTACCTCGATACTTTTCCTTGATTTTTTGCTTTTATAGATAAAGAAAAGATGAATTCCCCTTGTTCTCTCAATGCTAATAAAGTCTTCACCATAATTTGTTAACACAAAGGGTTTCTAAGGTGCATTTGCATTGACTATTGATGAGGCCAAGCACATGTATCGTGACCTAGATTTTTTCATCATCTTTGTCGATGATCTGAAGATAGTTTGGTACAAAGCTAAGGTGAAAAAGGAAAAGGCCAATATTGTCATTGCAATTAAGACTGATGATGTCGAGGCTGAGGTCTAAGATGATGCTATTGCTTAGCTTTCCTTGCTAGATTATTTTGTAGTTTTCTTGTCACACTTCGACTCCGAGTGCCCTTTATCCATACATATACTACTAACGGTTGGGCTGTGAGTCAATGTAATTACTAAATTCTATACACTTATAGCGAAAAAATTTAAAACTTTAATGCACACGCTCCCAGGCGTGTGTAAATATTCAAAATCAATTGTATAATAATCTATCTTGACATAACATCCTCATACAACTGTTTACATTTTCAATTTATGACTCTGCGATACATCACAATAGATACAAAATGCTTTTGTGTATACAATTCTTATACCTTTGCAACAGGTGGGAGCTGTCCAATACAAAAGAGATCTGAAGACCACCGCACTGTCCTACTTCTCAGTATCTGGAGGGGAAAATAGTGGGATGAGCAAACCACAGCTCAGTAAGGAAAAGAATGCTAACAGGTAGATACTGTACTATCTACATAGTCTATGCATGCATAAACAAAACCATGTTTCAATATAAAAGGAAATATTACTAGAAATTTCATTTAAACATTTATTTCTCATAGGCATTTTCATGTAAAACCGTATGCAATACTTCCAATTAAAACATGTCACAAAACAGTGCTATCATAGCACAAGTATTTAAATCAAGAGATTTATCAAATCACAATATCTCTTTGCTTTTCCCAAATCATCTCTTTTCATCAAATCTCTTTCTTTTCTGAGTTTCTCAATTTCTCTTATCTCTGAGACAGGCATGGAATTCTCGGTAAACTAATATCCACGACATATGGCCATAGTCAGTGATCCCAAGTCTCACTGATCAAGTGTGCACAGGGCATCACTTGCCTGAAGAAGGGATGGGTCAGTCCTACCCTCCGGCTCATCTCAATCAACATCATCTCCCTCATCATATCACATATACTCACGGTACAATGTACGCCACGTGTCATCTACACAATACTCATACTCACGTGCTCCAAGCACGGTACATAGTATTCCAACGGACAACTACACAGTTCAACGTACGACCGTGGACCCGGTCCATCCACCCAACTTTGATGGACTCATCATCCTGAACCATGTCATATATACCGGGCGAGCAAAATCAGCGTGAGACACAATCATCGCAAGGCTTCAGTGCGGTATCTCCCAGTGTGAGCAACTGCTTCTAGCACCGTGTCATATCAAACTCAGTAAAACTAGTACGAGTAATGCTCCGGCACCTTTCTCAAATCCATCGTGCGAGATGAACTCCAGCACGGCATATTAAAACCATGGAAACATGTGCAAGATAAACTCCAACACATTATCATTATAAAACCACGTGCAAGTCATGCTCCAGCACAGTTTATCAAAACATGTAAACGTATGCGAGTGAAACTCCAGCATAGTCAAAATCATTAAAACGGGTGTCAGCTAAAGCTCTAACACCAATTCACATCTCAAATCTGACAGGTCGCTATTTTCTCTTTTAAAAACTCAAACCATGTTTATTTATGTAGCATGTCGTCCTATGCTAAACATGTAAAGCTAGCCAACCTATCTATCATCATTTCTCAATTACAAAATCAGCACATAGTTGAGAAAAAATCAAAAACATCGTATAGATGTAAAAGCATTAAAAATATGCATGTTAGGCTGTTTTCCTTCCCACATCCCATTTTCACAATATATGTACCATAATACATTTCATGATCTCATATCATCTCATAGCTCAATAGCTAAACGTACTATTACTAGCGTCATATCTACTAAAATTACTGTATAATAAGTACAAATACCTCTATCGCTAACATACAGTCCCTTACCTTGAATCGCATTTGTATTCTCTTCGTCTCATTTGCTCCGTTCGCGATCCGGGTCAATCGTGTTCCACATATTTCAATCTACACGTGTAAATCATTAAGTTATTTTCCTTTCCATCTTCTAAACCTCCACATTGTCATCGATTTATCTATTCATACTTACCAATCCTTAAAATCATATCTCACCTTTCCCACTAGTATCATTATATCCTCTCTTAAGTCTTTCATCACTTTTCCATGGATTTCGCTTCATAAATTCCTCTTAATATTACTTACCCATCACCACATTCATTATTCCTATCAAGATTTCACATACCATTCAACCCAATAAATGTCTAGAAATCCATATTTAAAGCTTGAAGGTTGAAGAGCTTACCTAGCTTAGCCCTTTTACTTAGCCAAACTTTTTGTAGCCAAATCTCCTTCTCTTGGTCAAACCAATGTGTGATTTTTTGGGTATGTTATTCTCCTTACTTCAAGGAACAACTTTTCCTTCTTGAGCTTCTTTAGATTCTAGCTGGAATATAGTGATTTTTAGAGTGAGAAAGCTTGGTTCTTTGAGAGAAAATGACAGGTGCGGGTTTGGTGGGAGGGAAATCTGATTTTCCAATCCAATCTCGTGCTCTTTATATAGATGCAAACACATGAGATCGATCTGGACCTTGTGGAGATCGATCTCTGAATGGTTTGGTAGTCCTTTTACCTAATGAAATCTACTACTAGATCGATATGCTTTCATGATGAGATCAATCTGTTTTGTGAAGGGGAGATCGATCTCTTCTTGGCCGAGACTTAAGGAGATCAATTTGTGCCTTGTGAAAGATCGATTCCTTCTAAGCAGAGACTTAAGAAGATCAATCTTCCTTCCTATGAGATCGATCTGCCTTGTTCAATTGAACTGATTCCTGGCATTTTGTGAGAGGAGATCGATCTCTCCTTCATATGAGATCGATCCCTCATCCCCTGCACCCTTTTTTTTTACAATTTTCTCTAGATTTTCCAATGTACACTCATCCTTATTTGCTTCATACCTCAATTTACAATCCGTGCACAATTAACGTACAATGGCATCCATTCCATATAGTTCATAGGTAATAAAACTTGTGCACACTACTTGAAAAATGGATGTTTCATTAAATCCAAAATCCTTACATCACTTATACACTTATAACAAATGTACATATACATTATATCTTCATAAAATAAATACGTGAGAAATTACGGGTATTACATTTCTCCCCTCCTTAGAAAATTTGGTCCTCCAAATTGAACCAAGTTTATTCCGCAAAAAGTTGGGGATATTTCTCCTTCATTAGATCCTCTAACTCCCAAGTGGCTTCCTCCGATATATGATGCTGCCACAGGACCTTAACCGATGAAATCGTTTTGTTTCGCAGCACCTTCTCTTTTTTGTCCAATATGCAGATCGGTTTCTCTACATACGACATATCCTCCTTGAGCCCCAATGGCTCATAGTTAATTACATGTGCTGGATCCGGGTAGTACTTCCGAAGCATGGAAACATGGAAGCCATTGTGAACCTCTGCTAGCTCAGGTGGTAAGGCTAGTTTATATACTCTGTCTCCCACTCTATCTAGAATCTCAAAGGGACCAATGTAACGAGGACTTAGTTTTCCTTTCTTCCCCAACCTCATTATTCCCTTAGAAGGAGATACTTTTAAAAATACAAACTCGCCCACATCAAACTCAAGTGGTCTCCGTCTCCTGTCAGCATAGCTCTTTTGTCGACTTGGAGCCATCCGTAACCTCTCACATATTATCCGAACATCCTCTGAGGCTTGTCTAACCAAATCGGGAGCGAGCAACTGTCTGTCACCAACTTCTTCCCAACCAATGGGTGATCGGCATTTACGACCATATAGTGCCTTGTAGGGGGCCATACCAATACTTGAGTTATAACTTTTGTTGTAGGCGAACTTAATCAGTGGTAAGTGATCATCCCATGAGCCTCTAAAATCCAACACACACGCTCTTAGCATATCCTCCAAGGTCTGTATAGTCCTCTCTGACTGACTATCTGTTTGAGAATGAAAAATGGTGCTAAAGTTCAATTGGGTCCCTATCGCTTTCTGAAAATGTCCCCAGAAGTGGGAAGTGAAGCGGGCATCCCTATCAAAAATAACACTCACTGAGACTCCATGCAATCTCACTATTTCTCGTACATACAAGTTCACCAATGCACTCAAAGTATCTATAGATCTCATGGCTAAAAAGTGTGCTAATTTCGTTAATCGATCTACTATAACCCATATAGCATCATGGTTCTTACGGGTTCTTGGTAACCCCATCACAAAATCCATGGTGACATGCTCCCACCATGTCGATATTGGTAGAGGTTGCAATAATCCTCCTGGTTTCTGATGCTCTACCTTAACCTGTTAACAGATGAGACATCTAGCCACATACTCAGCTATGTCTCTTTTCATTCCAGACCACCAATATATCTTCCGAAGATTCTGATACATTTTACTACTCCTCAAGTTTACTATGTATCTTGATGAGTGAGCCTCTGATAAAATCATTTTCCTAAGCTCTGGATCATTAGGGACACATATTCTATTCCCGAACCTTAGTGGTCTATCCGAACACAATACAAAATCAGTGCCCTCACCTCTCTGAATTTGGCTAATTACACCATTGATCATTTTGCTGAGCTTGCCAAATTCTCTCAATCAATTTCGGTTCTAATCTCAAACTGGCTATAATCCCATGACTACCAATCTCAGGCAGGTCACATCTAATCTAAGGTTCATGAATTATTCCAACAACTCGTGCTCCCTAACCATCATATATGATACCGACAACCACATTCGCCTTCCCCGGGTGGTACAAAATCTCACAATCATAGTCCTTGAGGAGTTCTAACCACCTTCCATGTCTCATATTTAACTCCTTCTGTGAGAACAGATACTTAAGACTCTTGTGATCCGTAGAAGTCTGAAATCTCTCACCATACAAGTAGTGGCGCCATATCTTCAATGCAAATACTACGGCCGCCAACTCTAAATCGTGAGTGGGGTAGCTCTTCTTATGATCTTTCAGCTGTCTGGATCCATAAGATACTACCCTTCCATTCTGCATTAAGACATAACCTAGTCCTTGGTGTGAAGCATCTGTGTAAACATAATAGTTCCCTGAGCTATTAGGGATGGTGAGAACTGGCGCGGTGGTTAATCTGTGCTTAAGTTCCTGAAAAAATCCTCTCACATACTTCATCCCACATAAACTCCACATTCTTCCGTGTAAGACGTGTCAACGGAGTAGCCAATCTAGAGAAAGCCTCTACAAATCTCCTGTAGTAACCTGCCAAACCCAAAAAACTTCTGATCTCTGTGACTGTCCTGGGTTGTTCCCACTGAACAATAGACTAAATCTTAGATGGATCTACTGACATCCAATCCTTCGATACAACATGGCCCAAAAAATAAATCTGCTGTAACCAAAAGTCACATTTATTAAGCTTGGCATACAACTTTCTCTCTCGAAGGGTTTGCAGTACAATCCTTAAGTACTGCTCATGATCTTCCCTGGACCTTGAATACACCAATATATCATTAATGAAAACGATCACGAACTGGTCCTAGTATGGCTCGAATACTTTATTCATTAGAGCCATAAAAGCTATCGGTACATTCGTCAACCCGAAAGGCATCACCAGGAATTCGTAATGGCCATAGCAGGTGCAAAAAGCTGTCTTGGGCACATCCTCTTTCTGAATCTTCAATTGATGATACCCAGACCTTAGGTCTATCTTGGAAAAGATATGCGTTCCCCGAAGTTGATCCAATAAATTGTTGATGCATGGTAAGGGGTATTTATTCTTGATGGTAGCCTTGATCAACATCCGATAATCAATACACAACTTGAGCCTCCTATCTTTCTTCTTCACAAACAATACCGGGGCTCTCCATGGTGAGATGCTTGATCTTATAAACCCCTTATCTAGCATATCTTATAACTGCTTCCTTAATTCCTCTAGTTCAACTGAAGCCATCCTATATGGTGACTTGAATATTGGCTCTGTTTCAAGCGTCAAATTTATACCAAATTCCATTTTTCTATTCGGTGGCAATCCTGGTAGGTCGTCTAGAAAGACATCAGAAAATTCTTTAACCACAGGAATGTCATCCATATCCGGATGTGGCTTGTTCAAATCCACCACATAAGCAATAAAACCTTCAAAACAACATTTATGTCATTTATGTACCAATGCACTTTACTTGTCACAAAAATTTAAGATTTCATTACTTCTCTTAAAATCTTACAACACATTCTTCAGGTAGAGAAATGTAATGGACTTAGAGTGATAGTCTAAGACAGTATGATTGGTAGCTAACCAATCCATTCCCAAGATTACATCAATGTCATACATATTCAATAAAATCAGATTGGCTGTCACACACTTATCTCCTACTCTCACTTTACAATCGCTATACACTTGTCCGACAAATTGACTAACTCTCATTGGAGTACTTATTAACAAAGTCCCATTTAGGTATGTGGGTTTTATAAAACTTGTCAACCTTGATACACATGTAGGTGATATAAAGGAATGCGTAGCACCAGAATCAAACAAAGCTATAGCTTCCAAGCTGAAAATCAGGATTGTACCTTTTATCACCTCAGATGAGGTATCTGCTGATGCCTTGTCTATCGCATACACCCTGCCTTGACCCACAACTTGCTTCCCTTTTTCTTCAGCCGTGGCTCTCTTCCTTGCAGGAGGTGTAACTATAGGAACTTTCTCTGGCTCCTTACCCTTCTGTGGGACTACCTCCACTGCTTCTGGACATTCCTTTGCATAGTGCCCAAGCTTATCACATCTGAAACATCGTGCACCCTGAAAATGATAGGGCCTACTACCATGATATCGGCAACATACTCTACATTGCTCAGTAGTCGACCGGGGTCCACCAATCACTATACCCCTAGCTGGTGTCTGAGTCAGATGTATGAAAGGTCTAGAAGCCTTTTTCTGTGACTCATCTAGCTCTCTCCTATACTTACTCATAAATCTCTGACCAAATCTGGCACCCTTGCCATCACCCAATTTCCTCAGACCCTTGTCCTTACCCCAACTGAACTCTGAAATTTGTAGGTCATAGTCCTGCTCACACAATTGGGCCCGTCATACAGCTTCTCTGTATGTAACAACATCAAATGGGGCCAATTTAGCTCTAATCAAAGGCCTAAGTCCATCAACAAATCTGTGGACCCTAATAGCTTCACTCTTGATAGAGTCTGGATCATACCGGCCCAATGAGGTGAATCGTGACTCATACTCATCAATAGTTCGATTCCTGTGAGTCAGATTCAAAAATTCCATCCGTAACCTACGTCGAGCGGTATTTGGGATATATTGTTCTCTGAAGGCACCCAAAAACATATCCCATGTGATCACCGTACCTTGAGCTCTCAACATAGGCCTGGTGGACTTCCACCAGTGCTCTGCTTCACCTCTCAGTACAAAGGCTGCAAGTGCTACTCTCTCCATAGCCGAACATCTACAGAAGTCAAACAACTTCTCCATCTAACTGATCCAATCCTCAACCACTGTCGGATCCTTTACCCCACTAAAAGAAGGAGCCTTAAAATCATAAAATGCCTCAACCTCTCCATATCACAATCATAACCATGCCCCAAATCATCATCCTCATACTGCTGTGGAACCACTAGAGGAGGAACTGGCCGAATAGGGGGATCTCATGGCCTAACTGGTTCAGGTCGTGTAGGTGCAACATCCTCAGGTTTAGGTGCAGCTGCTGGGGGATTTGGTGCAGCCTGTCCCATTGTACCAGGTATACCCTCAAACCTAACCATAATCTGACCCATCATGGTCATCATCGTATGCATGTCTTCCTCTAATCTGGCTATCTGAGGATCGAAAGCCTCTATCTGTTCCTAGGGCTCATGACTAGAGGATGATCTACTATGCCTCTCAATCCTGTCATTCTACCCTTGAGCTCTCGAGCTCTCTCCCCTCTTGTGGTGTCTCTCAGGCATATCTCACAAGCCTGATAACTTCCTGCATTTATAAAAAACTATTAGATCACTACCAGCTCCGTATACACATTTATATCTAAATATCGCACAGTAACTTGGGGATGTATGTTTCCTTTGTCCTAAGGATCGACTCACATCAGACCAACCAAGCTCTGATACCAAATCTGTCACACCCCGACTCCGGGTGCCCTTTATCCATACATATACAACTAACGGTTGAGCTGTGAGTCAATGTAATTACTAAATTCTATACCCTTATAGTAGAAAAATTTAAAACTTTAATTCACACACTCCCAAGCGTGTGTAAATATTCAAAATCAATTGTATAATAATTTATCTTTACATAACATTCTTATACAACTGTTTACATTTTCAATTTATGACTGTGCGATACATCACAGTAGATACAAAATGTTGTTGTGTATACAATTCTTATACCTTTGCAACGGGTGGGAGCTGTCTAATACAAAAGAGATCTGGAAACCACCACACTGTCCTACTTCTCAGTATCTGGAGGGGGAAAAATAGTGGGATGAGCAAACCACAGTTCAATAAGGAAAAGAATGCTAACAGGTAGATACTGTACTATCTACATAGCCCATGCATGCATAAACAAAACCATGTTTCAATATAAAAGGAAATATTACTAGAAAATGCATTTAAACATTTATTTCTCATAGGCATTTTCATGTAAAACCATGTACAATAATTCCAATTAAAACATGTCATAAAATATTGTTATCATAGCACAAGTATTTAAATCAAGAGATTTATCAAATCACAATATCTCTTTGCTTTTCCCAAATCATCTCTTTTCATCAAATCTTTTTCTTTTCTGAGTTTCTCAATTCCTCTTATCTCTGAGACAGACATGGAATTCTCGGCAAACTAATATCCACGACATATGGCCATAGTCAGTGATCCCAAGCCCCACTGATCAGGTGTGCATAGGGCATCACTTGCTTGAATGGGGGATGGGTTAGTAGTACCCTCTAGCTCATCTTAATCAACATCATCTCCTTCATCATATCACATATACTCACGGTACAATGTACGCCATGTGTCATCTACACGATACTCGTACTCACGTGCACCCAGCACGGTACATAGTATTCAAACGGACAACTACACAGTTCAATGTACGACCGTGGACCCAATTCATCCACCCTACTCTGATGGACTCATCATTCTGAACCATGTCCCATATATCGGGCGAGAAAAATCAACATGACACACAGTCATCGCAAGGCTCCAGCGCAGTATCTCTCAATGCGAGCAACTGCTTCTAGCATTGTGTTATATCAAATTTAGTAAAACTAGTGCGAGCAATGCTCCAGCACCTTTCTCAAATCCATCGTACGAGATGAACTCCAGCACTGGATATCAAAACCATGGAAACATGTGCGAGATAAACTACAGCATATTATCATTATAAAACCACGTGCGAGTAACGCTCTAGCAAAGTTTATCAAAACATGTAAACATATGCGAGTGAAACTCCAGCATAGTCAAAATCATTAAAACGAGTGTGAGCTAGAGCTCCAACACCAATTCACATCTCAAATCCGATAGGTGGCTATTTTCTCTTTTAAAAACTCAAAATATGTTTATTTACGAAGCATGCCGTCCCATGCTAAACATGTAAAGCTAGCCAACCTATCCATCATCATTTCTCAATTACAAAATCTGCACATAGTTGAGAAAACATCAAAAACATCGTATAGATGTAAAAGCATTAAAAACATGCATGTTAGGCTGTTTTCCTTCCCACATCCCATTTTCACAATATATATACCATAATAGATTTCATGATCTCATATCATCTCATAGCTCAATAGCTAAACGTACTATTACTAGTATCATATCTACTAAAATTACTGTAAAATATGTACAAATACCTTTATCGCTAACATACAGTCCCTTACCTCAAATCACGTTTGTATTCCCATCGTCTCGTTTGCTCCGTTCGCGATCCGGGTTAATCGTGTTCCTTGTATTTCAATCTACACGTGTAAATCATTAAGTTATTTTCCTTTCCATCTTCTAAACCTCCACATTGTCATCCATTTATCTGTTCATGCTTCCCAATCCTTAAAATCATAACTCACCTTTCCCACTAGTATCATTATATCCTCTCTTAAGTCTTTCATCACTTTTCCATGGATTTCCCTTCATAAATTCCTTTTAATATTACTCACTCATCACTACATTCATTATTCCTATCAAGATTTCACATACCATTCAACCCAATAATTGTCTAGAAATCCATATTTAAAGCTTGAGGGTTGAAGAGCTTACCTAGCTTAGCCTTTTTCCTTTGCCAAACTTGTAGTAGCCAAATCTCCTTATCTTGGTCAAACCAATGTGTGATTTTTTGGGTATGTTTTTCTCCTTACTTCAAGGAACAACTTTTCCTTCTTGAGCTTCTTCAGATTCTAGCTGGAATGTAGTAATTTTTAGAGTAAGAAAGCTTGGTTCTTTGAGAGAAAATGATAGGTGCGGGTTTGGTGGGAGGGAAATCTAATTTTCAAGTCCAATCTTGTGCTCTTTATATGGATGCAGACACATGAGATCGATCTGGCCCTTGTGGAGATCTATCTCTGCATGGTTTGGTAGTCCTTTTACCTAACTAAATCTACTACTAGATCGATCTGCTTTCATAATGAGATCGATCTATTTTGTGAAGGGGAGATCGATCTCTTCTTGGCCGAGACTTAAGGAGATCGATTTGTGCCTTGTGAAAGATCGATTCCTTTCAAGCAGAGACTTAAGGAGATCGATCTTCCTTCCCATGAGATTGATCTGCCTTGTTCAATTGAACTGATTCCTGGCATTTTATGAGAGGAGATCGATCTCTCCTTCATATGAGATCGATCCCTCATCCCCTGCACCCTCTTTTCTGTAGTTTTCTACAGATTTTCCAATGTACACTCATCCTTATTTGCTTCATACCTCAATTTACAATCCGTGCATAATTAGTGTATAATGACATCCATTTCATATAGTTCATAAGAAATAAAATGTGACGCCCTGGAAGCACCAAAAACAGGGTAAATTTAAAACTTATTCACATTTATACACAATTCTAGGTGCATTCCTGTGCAGTGTCATACATCATCGCATATATATTATAAAACGTTCACCTCAGGATCTCATCATCTAATATTTATATATCATACTATATACATTTCTCAATATAGAGTTGAATTAATTCTAATACATCCCATACATCATTGTTCAATGAGTGTCTTTAAATACAACTTTAGTCTGGGTACATGAATTATTGAAGTGTACCTTAAAATATAATATACAGCTTGGAACTCAAGTCCTCCACTAGCCACTATTCCGTACGTCACAGGAAACTCTCTTCACTTGAAGAAATCTGGGGGATATATTAAAAATAGGATGAGCTTCTAAATCGCTTAGTAAGGGGGTAAGGGACTCATTAACAAAATCATTAATTACACAACACAACCATTTTGTTTGTAGGTGAAACTCAATAAGGTCAATAGAAAACGTAGCATGAAATCATTAAGACATCATTATCATCTCATTCTCTAAGATCATGTAAAAACAAGAGAGTAAATAGCTAAGTACAAAAACCATAGTTACAAGTATGTGAAAATCAGGATGCGATTGTAAACATTGCTAAATTTCCTATACTTAATTAGATAATAAGATTAAATGAAAATGTGTTATAAATATATATATATATTTTGATAAATTAAAAAAGTATTTAAAAATAATAAAAATAAATACAAAAATATATTATATATCTGTTATTTTGAAAATGTAATTTAAATATAATAACTAAAATGTAATAAATAAAATAAAAATAAAAAATAAAATAAAAATAACAAAAAAAAGAAAAAAGAAAAAAAGAAAAGAAATCGAAATTAAAAAAAAGGGAGAATAGTGTCGCGCGACACTGAAAAACCAAAAGAAGGGAATCGAAATTCCCTTCTCTGGCCGAGAGAATGATGATGGGATGAGGGAGCCATCGAAGAGGGAGCCGCCAGGTAAGTGGCCGAGAGGGGGAGCACCGTCGGCACCGACGAACAAAGGGGAACGACGAGGAAATGGACGCCGACGAGAGAAACCAGAAAAGGAGAGAGGAGAGAGTGAAACCAAAGAAAAAGAGAAAAATGGAGGAAAGGGAGACGATCGGCGACCGAGGAAGGGGGGAACGCCTCACTACCGGCCAGAGGGGACGATAGTGGCGCCGATCCAGGTATAGATCGGCCAGAAACGATGCCGATCGGGAGAGAAAGAAATGGGTACCGACGCTGGAGGAGAGAAGAGGACTACCTCGCGGACAAGCTGGAGATGAAAGTCGGTGAAGAACCGACCGACGAAGCTCCGAACGACAAGGAGAAAGTTGAATCGGGGTGAACCGGACCGGTCTGAACAGGGTTGAGCCAGACCGAACCGGTTCAGCCAAAAAAAAAGAAAAAAATGAGGAAAAATTCGATGATGCAGTCGAGTTACGGGTAAGTCGGTAAGTGGTCAAATGGACCAATTTGATTGTCAGAATAATTATAAAAATATGTATTTGATCGAATTTGACCTGAAAACTATATAAATGTGTTGCTCGATAATTGGTGACAAACGGGAGTTCAAATCAGCCTCGACTTACAGGTATCATGAAATCTTGGGTAAGCGAATCTCACTTGCCACCCTTTGTATAAATATACGAGTTTGCAATTAATCGTATAATTTTCAGATTAAATTCGTATAAATTGCGTTACAAACGGATTTGAAAAATTGACTATCGCAAACGATCTTATGAACTACCCAAAGAAATTAGAAAAGGTTTAAAATGATGTCATGGTTATAGTAGGCCATGTAATCAGCTAAATGTCTATAATGGGCCCAGCTTGTGTAATAATCGACCTAAACTGGTTAATGACCTAATGGACGATCCATAAATTGTAATTGAGCCTAAATAGTTAAATGGATTTTAAGGATTGAATAAGGGAGTTGAAACAGGCTTAGGATAGAGGTAGGCCCAATAAGAGACTATAAGGCCCAATAAAAATAATTGGGTCCAAAATTTTATTGGAAGTGAAATTACACTACGTACGTATTTATAAGAAATAATGATAAGCGATTTGTGATTCATTACAGCTCCAAAGGATCGAATTGGGAGTAAATCGGACTGAGCGAAATCTCAGCATTTGGAAATATTAAATGGTACAGAGAAATCGAGGTAAGGGGTACAATTTAATTTAGTTCTGGTATGAACCCTTCTTGCATTGATAAAAAGATTTTTACGAAGCAATGTTATGTTTTAAAATGATTTATGATTATTTTCATACTTACGGAACGATTTATGAAACATGACTTCGTTTTATTAAATGTTTACTAAGTGCATCTATGTATGAAATAAATTTCTTGGAGTATGAAAATGCATGAAAGTTTTATGATGGTTTGGAAACCTATATTTATGCTTTGAAAGGGACTTTTGTCATTTTCAAAAGTATTCAAGAAAAGAGAAAAGAATTTTTGAGACTATAGCTTCATGCATAGTTAATTCTCATGGTGTTTCGGCTCCACCACTTCAGTGCCGTTACGTAAGACCCCTGTAGCGTTTGACTCTACCTGTGTGGTAGATGTCCTGCTACTCATGGTTTATGATGATTTCTGGTAGTATCTCGTGCCCGCGCAGCACGTATGTATGTTTCCCGCACGATGAGTGCCATCGGTGCTTATGCCCTAGCTATATGCTAGTATATGATAAGAATGAGAAGATACTACCCATGTTTATGATTATGATTGCTGTACGACCCTGATCCAGTCTACAGCCCCCTTACCATTGCCATAGGTATGATTGACTCTCTACGGAGAATGACACGTATCGCATGACTTAGTTACAGCCTAGTCTCCATGATTATGAATGAATGACGATTATGATTATGAATATGTTTACGATGATGAATGAATGACAATGTTTTTATGAGATTTTGACGAAATGTTTACGAACAATTATGATTTATGACAAAATGTTTAAGAATGATTATGTTTTATGAAACGTTTACGAATGACGATGATTTTATGAAATCATCAATGAATGATGAAAATTTTATGAAATAGTTAAGCATGTATTTGATTTAAAGAAACTTATGCTTCATAATTTCTTATGATGACTATGCACGAAATGAAAGTTTACATATCTTCTAAATATTAGTTTCTAAAAGAAACTTATGATTAGTTTTTTTGAAGCAAAGTTTATTTCATGAATGATTTCTTGCATGCTTTTACATATTAGGACTACTTTAAATGTATTTTCTTACTGGGCTTTTCCCCGAAAGCTCACCCCTCTACCTCTCAGATGTGTTGCAGTGAAACTACAGTGGTAGACGCTGCGTAGACGACGTAGACTGACGGATACAAGTTTTTCCCAGACTACCTTTTGTACATGCGTGAGGTATACATGTCTATCTCTTTATCAGACCATTTGTATGCACAGACATCTATTAAAAGTAATGTGTCAGGATGTAATCTGTATAAGGATAAATGAAGTGAAAAATTTTAAAGATTGGTTTTTGGGAGTAACTAGACGTGTTTGGGAAAGGTAGAATGATTTGATGTTATAACTTGTAAAGCATGTTTGGTAGTTGTGGATATCTAGGATTGTTAAAAATAATTGGTTTGCAGGTGAATAGGCTTATATAATAGTCGTTATGCTGTCAAAATTTCTATCGGCTATATAAAGACCAAATGTTAAACTTAAATATGATTACAGATAAAAAGTAAGAAAAAGGATTGACACTGAACAGGAATACAGTCTAAGTGAATAAAGGATTAAGTTGCAAGCCGGAGTTTCAAAAAAAAATTTCCTTCGAATTTTTATAGGTCACGGGTCGTTACAGTTTAAGGTGGTATCAGAGCAAAGGCTGTCTAGTACTGTCAGTGTCAATAATAAGGATAAGATTATATCCCAAATGTTTGTGGGTGTCTGGTTGTAGACTAAGTATATCTAATGAAGTTAAAACTTAATGTTTGGTTTACATGAGGGATTAGATCACGGGTTAGAGGCCGTAAAGATAGGCCTGAGAATCATGCAGAGTTGCCATATGAGACTCATAAATGATACTGAGATTGAAACTGATGTTGAGCATGCTCCATCAGGGCCTGTGGAAATGACAGATGGTACTGAAATACATTTTGCTAAGATTGAGCGGAGTATTGAACATACTATGAATAAAAAATAAAAATAAAAATTGAGAGACAGGATATGTTAGGTGATGGGGTATACGGAAGAATGGACAGGCAGATTACTTCCGATACGCATGCACAGCCTATAGAGATGTTTCAGAACTACAAATATGCCTGCCCTTCTAGCTCCACAGCGGAATGATGATGACTTGGGTTAGGAGTAGGAGCTACACGAGATGAGGCAGTTCCGGAAGTGCAGACCGCCATTGTTAAATAGGATAAAGGACCTACTAGTTATAGAGAACTGTATGAATGACATGAAGGAAACTACAAATGGAATTTATGAGTCTAGCACAAGGAAATCGATCTGTCTATGAGTTTGAATTATGATTTATATCCTTGAAAATGTATGACCCAATGTTATGGGCAGTGAAGTTAAGAAACGTTAGTAAGTTCACTAACGGATAGCGACCGAGCTGATTTCGGAGGATAGTTGTCACGCCCCGGAAGTGCGAAAAATAGGGCTAATTTAAAACTTTTTACTCATTAATTCTCAATTAAGAGTGCATTCCTGTGTAGTGTCATACATTATCGTATTTATCGTACCTCAGGATCTCATCACTAGAAATTATATAACATATCAAATACATTAATCCTAATACATCTCATACAATGTTATACATCAAGTGTCTGCAATTACAGTAATTGTCTGGGTACATGAAAAGATAAAAGGTACCTCAAATACAATATATAGCCTGGAGCTCAAGTCCTCCACTAGCCACTACTCCGTACGTCGCAGGACAACCCTTTTCACTTGAAGAAATCGGGGGGGGGGGGGGGGAAGAAAACAGGGTGAGCTTCTAAATCGCTCAGTAAAGGGGGTAAGGGACTCATTTCATAAACCAAAATGCACATCATAAAATATTTATTTGTATGTGAAACTCATTAATCTCATTT
The DNA here is from genome assembly GCA_033439115.1 of Firmiana major. NCBI lineage: Eukaryota > Viridiplantae > Streptophyta > Magnoliopsida > Malvales > Malvaceae > Firmiana > Firmiana major. The sequence continues at coordinate 10,975,446 of CM065912.1, forward strand.
GAAAACCATAGCATGAAAGTACTCAAAACGACATTCTCATGTCTCAAATCATGTGAAAACATGAAGTAAAAAGGCTCAGTCTAGAGCAATGACAAAGCATGTGAAGATAATGCGATAAACGCTTTCTCAATTAACGTGATAAAATCACTGTAATAATAATGCACGTGGCACAGCCACTAAACACACGTGGCATAGCCACTGATTTAAATTCACACGTGGCATAGCCACTAAACACACGTGGCATAGCCACTAAGTTAAATTTACACGTGGCACAGCCACTAAACACACGTGGCATAGCCACAGGATAGGGTTTCACGTGGCAACGGCCACTAATTAGGGGTTCTCATGTGGCAACGACCACCAAATAGGGTTTCTCACGTGGCAACGGCCACCAAATAGGGTATCACGTGGCAAAGGCCACCAATAGGGTTTCTCACGTGGCAACGGCCACCAAATGGGGTTTCTCACGTGGCAACGGCTACCAAATGGGGTATCACGTGGCAACGGCCACCAATAGGGTTTCTCACGTGGCAACGACCACCAAATGGGGTTTCACACGTGGCAACGGCCACCAAGTATACGTGGTAGAATGGGTTATTCTCACGTTACCAGAACGGAGAAGAAATCGGGCTTACATGCTACCAGAGCAATGCCCGGTGTGTACTCAGAATTACACACCTAAGTCTTAATCACATAAGACTAGTTTGCCTTCACGTAGAACTCATAGTGGTTTTTTTTCTTATTAAACTCATTTGAAAATCATTTTGTACTCAACACAAAACATAATAAAATCGAGTTCCAACCGGCAAAGCACGTACACATTTCTCAAATCTCGATATTGCCTTAACGTAGAGCCCAATTCATTACTCACACAAATTCGACGGTTTATAAAGCAATTTCACACTCAGCTTATAAACGCATAAAACAATGGGCTCCAACCGGCTATAAAAACTGTGTGCAATTATAACTCAACACAACACTCAACATGCTTGTTTTATAAACCACAAATCATGCTATAATAGTTTACAAATCACATACACAAATGGTTTAGATTTCCCTTACCTCTTTGCACCTCGTATAGTACAATCGTTTCCCCCGTATCACGGACTAGCCTCGCATTCCACTCTGGAACTCCAGAGCTGTCCAAACGATGTTAAAACATCAATACTCAATTATCTCATCAACCTCAATTCTCAAAATCGAGCATAATTGCTCATAACACCTCAAATCTCTTGATTCTCGTAACTCTACCCCAAACTACACTCTCATTCACAACATCTCAACGTTCTACATTTCTCATGACAATTATCTATGCTAATTCACCACATTGTCTAAATTTCTATTTATAGCTAAAATTCCCAAAATTACTAAATATCATTATCACTCCGACCACATTGCAATTTCATCAATCCCTAATCATTTTTCAGCTATCTCAACACAATAACAACTACCATTATCATCAAAATCATCTCAAATATCAAGATCGAGGTTTAAAAATTACCCAAAGCTTGTGAGACACACAACCCACGCCTCGATTCGATTCGTCCTTCGATTTCCAAGTATGTTGTTCTCCCTTTGATGAGGAACAACTTTCCTTCTTCCCACAACTTCTGATTTGGCCGAAAATGGGTGCTTTGGATGAGTGAGAAAGCTAGGTTTCAGTAAAAATGGGGCTTAGAAGAGAGAGAAAGTGAGATTGCAGGAGAAAAATAGGGGTTCCTTATATAGGCTGAGGGTAGGAGATCGATCTGGCTCTTGATGAGATCGATCTGCATTTGAATTTTGGGACGATTTTGGGCAATTTATGCCTAGGAGATCGATCTGTCGAGGGGTGAGATCGATCTCTTTATGGCTTTATGAGATCGATCTGCTCCTTGAGGAGATCGATCTTCTCCCAAACAGAATCATTTGGAGATCGATCTCTTCCTCATGAGATCGATCTTCTCTCAAACAGAATGATAAGGAGATCGATCCTCTTCCATTGGAGATCGATCTGCTCCTCAAATTCCTCCTTCCTCGTCATTTTTAACTCACCAGATCGATCTCTCCTTCTCCCAAATCGATCTGTCCTCATAGCTTCACACTTATTTTAAACACTTAACATATAATTCTCCAATTATCATTCCCACAATTCACTTAGCTCAATAAATTACACTTTAAATTCTTATTACATCATTAAAATATATCTAAAATTCTCAGATCTCACAATAGTATGCTAGTACATACTGAAATCAAGAATCCAATGGTAATAGAAAACTGGAAAATTAAATTGGAAAACTTGGATGGATTCTTAGGTATGACTGTAAGCTTAATAGACTGGGGGCAGTTTCAAGAGTTTAAGCCTCCATTTTTCAACAAGGTTAAGAATTCAGTGATTCGGAGTGTTGAATGAATGAGATAGAAAAACCTGATAATTTTAGAAGTAACTCTACCGAGAAAGTTGCTTTTGTAACTTTTGTGTTAAAGGATTGGAGAAGCTACACGGATTTTCAGAGTGTGCTACTATAAAGAAAGTAGCCCTTGTGGCATCATTATCGAAATGAAAAGTTAAACTCGGAGGGAACTTCGTCGATTTAATCCGAGAGTCGACATCAGAATAGGCGGCAACACATTCCGGATGAAATAAAGTGGCAATTATGGATGAAATGATTGCAATCGGACATAAAGTAACAAGTCTATGGATGATTACGAAATTAAATTTATAGCTTTAGAAGAAGAATAATCTGGATAAGTAAGGATGTGAAATGAAGGAAGTCCAAGAGACTCATAGGATGCACTGAGATCCTAAGGATTACATGGAAAGGAGATTATCGGACAAAGTGATTCACTTTGAGGTGTACTGGCATTAATTGTTAAGGAGTCTTGGAGTCTTCTGAGTCACGATATGTCAAGAACGAGAGTTAATTGGATTCTCCCAAAGCAGAAATTATAGATCAGTGGGAAAGACCTAAAACTCTTAAAGATGATTTAGAGTTTGAGATATAGCGAGACCTTGGAATATGAATTACGTATCGAGTCTAAAGATTGTAAATTGCTCATGCTTATGTTTCGAATGCGATACTAAATTGATAAGGAAAGAGTTCTGATATAATTGATGTACAAAATGAGACAAGTTTGAAATGTGATAGATTTTGAATAGAAGTTACATTGGAATAAGAAGTGTATGCAAAGTAAGAATATCTTTGTATGTGAAGTGATTAGGAATCAAGTGATATGAATTGAGAATAAGTTTTGACTAAAGGATAGATGTGAAATTGTGATAAGTTATGGTATCCTACTTTCTATTGGGACTAAACCTTGAATCTTTAAATCCATAACCAGTTTATGTGGTTAAGTCTGATAGCTAACAAAGGTATTTCAAAATACCTCCCCGCTTAAAAGACTTGGCAGCGTCTAGAAGTACCATAATCCATAACCTACAAATTGAAATTGACAGTCGTCATATTCGTGTTGGAAGTCAGGATACCATTAATTGTGAAGATAAAGAAATGAATTTCATTCTAATGAAATCGTATGAACTATGAAATATAGATCAATTGTTCAATATCAAGTGTAAAGGAATGCTATGTGGGAACGTAGATTTTAGGCAGTAATTGAAGATCATCAACAGAAAATTTATTATTGTATATTGGAAGATTTTCTATTAGCTGGAATCAACCTCGCATTTAAAGAGGATAATTGCTTAATTTGAAGTGATTTTGGTTAGTAAAAGAAAGAGAAAAGTATCTCAACTTGAGGATATGAATTGATAAATTATTTAAGTCATTGTAGGACAATCTCTAAACTTCTATATGGAGTGCTATTAATTTGTTAATGATAAAAGTGATTAAATTGTGATAACGGTTCCAAAGATTGAGGAATCAATGAGATTATATGATATACGTGATTGGTGTTTAGAGTTGTGATCTTGATATGAATTTTATTATTTTGAGTTATAATGATTGAAATTATCGACTGATTTTTTTTTCTATTGTTCCTAAGCTCTAACTTTTAGTTCACGTTAATAGTGTATTTGACTAATAGAAAATTTTGGATTATGATAATATAAGCTCTGTGAAGATTTTCATCGTCATCATAATTGATTTATGAGACTTGAAAGCTATTACTATTTGAGATTAGAGATGAGTTGGATACTCATGGATTTATATTTGAATTTGTTGGGTGTGAAAAACTTATGTTTATTATAAATTTCTGTTATATTGATTTCATCTTTATTGTAGTGTATGATGGTCAACTGATGATAAATATTCTGATACGGTGAAAAAGAAAAAAGAATAGGAAAAGACTATTTTACCCCTATTGAGGGAAGTTCACCTAAGGATGGTGAAAGCATGACATGCATGAAATGCATGATTTAAGGAATTTTCAGATTTAAGGAATTTTATTAGTTTTTAAGCAAAGCAAATTGATAGATTGGTCAGAAATTGCATGAATTTCACATGATAACACTATGTAAGTGTTATTTATATTTAAATGGAAATTTCTCTGGAAAATAGGCCAACTATCAAGTTTATATGGAAACAGATAGTGCCGACACGTAGTTCGCACTATATCTGTTTTTGTGAATGTGCATAAATGTGCTTGAGCGATTGCTCACACCGATTTGTGTGACATCATATGCATAAAATGTGTTAGAGAGGTTGCTCGCACTGATTTTATGATTTGATATGCATGAGAGCTGCTGGAGCCTAGCTCGCACTCTGTTTTGACATGTTTTGACTGTTCTGATTTGTTTTGACTGAATATGCATAAAAAGGTGCTGGAGCGATTGCTCGCACTAGTTTTAATGATTTGACATGCATGAGAGATGCTGAAGCTTAGCTCGCACCTGTTTTGATATGAAATTGCATAAAGCCGTGTTGGAATGTAACTCGCACGAGATTTGATGTATTTATGCATAAAACCGTACTGGAGTTTTCTCGTATGAGGTTTTCACTGAGTTTTTATGCATATATGTACTAGAGCATTGCTCATATGTGGATTTTACTTGAATTTATAATCAGTTTAAGTTGTACTGGAGCGCTGCTCGTACGTAAATTTCCTTGATTTTTATGAAACCGTGCTAGAGCTTCGCTCGCATGAGATTTTCTGATATCATGAATATGCATGGAGTCATGCTAGAGCTTTGCTCGCATAGGGATTTATATTACATGCATATAGCCGTGTTGGAGCCTCTTGTAGACTGTGTCACAGTGAGATGATATGCTCACACGTGCATACTGAGACAGAGATGATATGGGTGGATAAGACCTATTGCAGGCACCCATGATTGAGCTTGGGTTCACGGAGTACGTTGTACCGTGTATGTCACACGGAGTACGCTGTACCTTGGGGATTGTTGGAGTGGAGTGGCATTAGCCACGTGGCAGCAAGCCTTGCCCTCGCAATCCTGGTGTTATGCTGTTCTGGCGGGTAGGACGACCCACCTCCCATTTCAGGTGTGATACCCCGCACACTAGGTACAGTGTTGCCAGGGATCATGAGGTTATGGTCATAGTCCTATGTTGTTACTGATAGTCACCTACTTATCTCACATGATATAACTTGTGGTCTTGATAGACCAAGGTAGACCGGAGGGAGGGGTCAGGCCTCTAATTTTATTGCGAAAAATGCATGATGGTTAATGCCTTGAAGGGTATTGTAATTGGAGGACCCCGACCTGCTACGTAGCAGGGTAAGCAGTGTAAGCAGTGTAGCAGTGTAAGCAGTGTAGGATGTGTGCTAGATACCACAGAAGTAGGGCATACACCTACACTTTATTGACTAAAATAGGCGTTAAGTGTGGTAAGACGGGCCAATTATTTAATGATTACTCAGAGTTGGGTGAGACTGCCCCACAGAAGGGTAAAGAGACAGAGAAAACCCTATTAGTATCTCTGCACCGAAAAAGGGGTGTAGCGATTTAAAATTAAAGGAGTAAATGATTGTACTCACGAAATGAGTAATGACAGAGTTTGTTATAAGTGATATACGAAAAGAGATAAGCTTTTAGATGTGATAGATCGTGAATACAAAATCTATTGGAATAAAATGTGTATGCAAGGTACGAATATCTCTGATACGTGAAATAATTTGGATTAAGTGATATGTAGTATATATGAATTACGACCAAGGATAAGAGAATGATATATCCATAACCAGTCCATGTGGTCAAGTCTGAGGGTTAATAAAGGTATTTCAAAATACCTCCCCGTCTGAAGACTTGACAGCGTCTAAAAGTATACACAACCTATAAATTGAAATAGATAGTCATAATATATACATTTAAAATTAGGGTACCTTTACTTGTACGATAAAGAAATATAGAATTCGATTAATTGTGAAGGTTTAAAAAAATTAATTAAAAATTTTATAAAAGCCGTTAATATAAGAAAAAGGAAATGACGCAGGTTAGTATCTTGAATGGGAGCGATTTCGAAATGATATTATACGTTTATGCGTACATAGGTCAAGGATATGGGTGATTGAAATATTTAGTGAAACACAACTACGATGAGGTATTTAAACTTTACCTGGACCAGTTTGTTATCATCTATATTGATGATATTTTGGGTGTATTTATAGTCCAGGAAAAATTATAAGCAACAATTGAAAATTATTTTTACAGATGATTTGTTGAGAGTTCTCGAAATGGACTACTTTATGGACACGTTTAACTTAGAAAAAGTTGTATTTGAATGGGATGATAGATGTGATAGGAGTTTTGGTGTACTGAAGTAATAAACTGACCACCGCATTTATTCTCACCATGCCCAACAGATTAAGAGGTTTCTCATGAGTCTATGGATACCTCAAAATAATGAATGGTCTGTGTATTGATACAAAAGGGGAAGATAGTCGATTATGAATCCAGACAACTCAAGGATCATGAAAAGACTATCCGACCCATGATTTAAAGTTGACAGCGATAGTGGTTGTATTGAGTATATGACATTACTATGTATACGGTGAGAAATTTCAGGTATGCACTGATCATAAAAGCCCCGAGTATCCGTTTTCACAGAAAGAGTCGGATATGAGAACAAAGAGGGTTAGAGCTTCTGAGGGATTATGATTGTGGAAATTGTACCACCCAGGAAAGGCTAATGTAATGGCTGATGGCTTGAGCAGAAAGAGCCTCGGGATGGTATTACATATGATGGTCAGGGAGCGTGAGCTGCTAGAGCAGTTGTAAGCCTCAGTCGTGAAGTGATCCCTTCTGATGATAACAGTGATTGTGTGACAGCTAGCCTGAGATTAGAACCGGATTTGAGTGATCGGATTTGACAGGCTTAGCATGATGATCGGCGTGGTGTCGATAGTGTGGGTCAGATTCAAATGGGTACAGTGATAGAGTTCACAGAGAGTGATAATGGCTTACTAAGGTTCAGAGACAGTATAAGTGCTCCCCAAGACCACAATGATGAGATAGAGTTTTTGTCAGAAGCTTACTCTTCGGGATATACAGTGCATCCGAGAAGTAATAAATATATCAAAATCTTAGAAAAGGGTATTGGTGGTCAGATATGAAAAGAGACATGGTAGAGATTGTGAAAAAGTGTCTCGTATGTCAGCAGAGTAAGGTAGAGAAAAAGAAGTTGTAGGGTTATTGCAGTTTCTACCTATATTGACACGAAAATGGGAACAAGTTACCATAAATTTCGTGATGGGTTACAAAGGACCCGAATGAATCATAAGGCTATCTGGGTAATAGTTGATAGATTGACTAAGTCTACCCACCTTCTGGTTAGGAAATCCCCAGATACTCTGAGTATGTAGGCGGATTTATGTGTAAGGAAGATTGTGGAACACCAAGTATTTTTCCAGTGAGCACTGTATCATATAGGGATTCCCGCTTCACTTCTCACTTCTGAGAATATTTTTTAGGAAGCTATGGGAACCCGACTGAGTGTTAGCACAGCTTTCCATCCTCAGACAGATGGTCAGTCAGAGAGGACTGTACAGGTTCTGGAGGATATGATGAGAGCATGTGCCATTGATTTGATAAGCTCCTGGGATGATCAGTTGTTACTAATCGAATTCGTCAATAATGACAGTTGTCACTTCAGTATCGGGATGATTTCAAATGAGGCATAGTATGGCCGTAAGGGTTGTTTCCCCGATTTGGATAAGAAGAAGTGGGTGACATATAGAAAATTGTTCCCGAATTGGTAAGACAAACCTCTGAGGATGTTCAGTTAATTGTGAAGGATTAAGAACACCTCAGAGCAGATAGAAAAGCTATGTTGACAAGAGACAGAAACCATTGGAATTCACCGAGGGTGAATTAGTATTGTTGGAAGTTACATGCCCTTAGGACATAACATAAGGACGTAACGAGATTCGAAAAGAGATTGGACAAAGTGGGAGACAAGGCCTGTAGGTTGGCGTTACCACCTGAATTAGCATGCATCCACAATATGTCCTATCTTATGATGCTTCAAAAATACTATCCGAACCCAACATATGTGATCAGATATGAGCTTCAACAGCTTAGCTCAATGAAAGTATAACATATGTTAAAAACTTGATTCGGGTATTAAAACAGGAAGGAGAAAGTATTGAGGTTTAAGACGATCTCCCTAGTCAAGTCCTTTGGTAGTAGTACACTCCGAAAAAAGTCACATAAGAGTTAAAGAGTATGATATGTGTGGAATATCCGGAGTGATTTACAGACTAACTTGGTTCTAATTTGGAGGACCAAATTTCTTAAGTGGGGGAGATTATGTAAGACCCGAAATTAAATCGTAAATTTTTATGAGGGATGAAAATGGTCACAAATTTAAACAAATGGGATTTGGACTGAAAATAAGGATTTAAAATACAAAAGGAGTGAGTGTTCGTGAAGGAAAGTCGAGTTAAATTAATCTCGAACATGTACAAGGGTAAAACGGTCAAAAGATCGAAAACCGATATAAATTTGACAAGAAAATTTAATTAAAAATATGGGATTGAGAATCTTGATCAAGAACGAAGAAATAATTAAATTTCGGGTTAAATTGATCAAGATAAGAGTTTATTTAAATAAACCAAAATTTTCACTTCGAAAAATAATCTCGAAAATAATCGAAAAATATACCAAAAAGTCAAAATAATACCGATAAATTCATTTATGGGTTAAATGAATAAAATATAAATATTTTTAGATATTTTGCCAAATAATAATATTTAATTGAATATAATAATAATAAAAATAAATAATAAATAAAAATTAATTAATTAATTAAAAAAAGGGGAATTGAAACAGAATCGCGAGACGCGATTCTGTAAACGGAAAGGGGAACACAAGGAACCCAGCCCCGTCGACCTCACCACCGGACGCCATCGGAGAGATGACCAGCCGAGTCACCCGAGCCCGATGGCACCAACAAGTTGACGAACGGCGGTGAACGGCGACCGATAGAGGGAGAAAACGAGAGAAAATCGACGAGGGGAGGAAAAGAGAAATTCGGCCATTTGTCGGCGATCTAGCCCCAACCGACGCTAGCTGGCAGTTCCCCAAGCGCAGGCGACGCGATCGGTGGTGGCCACGACCGACGAAACCGACGGACGGCGCTGGCAGAAAAGGAAATGGGTACCGACAGCCAGGAGAGAACAGGACGGACCGACCACTTTTCGGCGACCTTGGACGAAACCGTGGTCAGATTCGAGAATCAGACGACCCAACAGAGCTGTTGGCGACAAAAACCGATGGAGAACCGACCAGTAAGGCACCGAACCAACCGAATCGGACTGAACCGACGGTCTGATTCGGGTTGAACTGGACCAAACCAGTTCAGCCAAGAAAGAGAGGAAAAAGGGAGAAAAAGGAAGAAAAAGAGAAAAAGGAAAAAGGAGAAGAATTTTTGGGGATGCACCAGACTTCGGGTAAGTCGGTAAGCGGTCAAAATTGATCAATTTGATTTTTAAAAAATTTATTTAAATTATATTCGATCAAAAAAATAACCCGAAATTAAATATAAATTGTGCAGTTTGACGATAAATTCCGAATGTGAGCCACTTGAACTTCGATTTGCGCAACATCGCATAATCTCGAGTAAGTAAAGCTCATTTACGATAATTTATATAATTATTCGCGTATTAAAAATTTATTTTACGCATTACGGATTTAGTTCCGCCTTTAGTGAATAATATTGAGAATTTCAGTAAACTGTCGTAAATGATATACGGGCTATCCAAAGAGTTTGGAACGAAGCCCAATGGATATTAAGAGCCCAATAGGCCTGATGAAGGAATTAAATAAATGGAAACGGGCTGGAAATAGGTCGAAGCCCATTAAGATGCAATCGGGCCCAATAAAGTAAAACGGGCCCAGTGTTTTAGATTCGATCAGTATAAGTGAAATACTGATAAGTATAATTGAATTAACCCAAATATGTGGTTATATGCAACTCCGTAGACTTGGTTTGGAGCAAATTGGACTGAGAGACCTGGTACGGGCGGAACGGGATAAGCTCACGCATGATTCCAGGTAAGGGAATTTTACGAACTGCTAGAGGTAGCTTTACAAAATTTCAACGCCATTTATAGTCTTTTAAATGGTCTGAAGGGTCTAGATTTCAGATAAAATTTTTAGTGCCCAGAATGGGTAAATTACCAAAATACCCTTGTTAAGGGTAAAATTTCAAACTTTAGAAAATATGTGGGAGGAGCAAGGACAAGAGATTCCTGCTCGTTTCTTGAGATGTTTGAACACATGCATGAGTAGGCTGGCTAACTTTTAAATAAAAATGCACAGCATTGCATATTTTCAACAGATGTTGATTTTCTCTGAAAATGATTTGAGAAATGTAGCCGCCTACGTGATTTTCAGAAATGTGACGTGCTAGAGCTCAGCTCGCATGAGTTTTGACTTGTGTGATGCATACCTTAGTGCTGGAGCGAGAGCTCGCACTAGAGTTTTACATTTATTGGTGCTGGAGTCTATCTCGCACTAGATTTTTTTATGATTTTCGTGACACGGTGCTGAAGTCTAACTCGCACCAAATTTTATATAATTTTTGTAATATGGTGCTGGAGTCTAATTCGCACTAGATTTCCACATGAAATGTGTACAGAGTGCTAGAGCTCAGCTCGCATTAGTTTTACTTGATTTTTATGAGAGTGCTGGATCATCGCTCGCACTATTTTTCTGAAATTATGCGATGAGCCGTGCTTGGAGCGTCGGGTAGACTATGTGTCGCACCGATTAAATAGGCTCGCATGTGCGTTTTGAGACAGGGCATGAGTATGGAGATATGATATGGGTCAACGGAGTACGTTGTACTGTGCAAGTAGCATGGAGTACGTTGTACCATGTGGTATCTTCGGATGCGGGTATCTTCGGATACGAGTGGCATCTTCGGATGCATGGTATCTTCGGATACGAGTGGCATCTTCGGATGCGTGTGATCGGACAGGATCGACGGGTTGGACTGACCCACCACCCGGGGTGGTTCCCGATCGTGGTGAGACCCCGCACACTAGGATCCATGTAGCAGTGGGACTCACGAGGACACATAGCCATAGTCCTGGTTATTTGCCCGAGATATACATGTATTGCCTAATCTCGTATGTTGATGTTTTGAGAAACTCATTTGTGGATTTTTATGTGAGTCTGGATCACCTGAGGGAGGGGTTGAATCTTGACTGAGATATGGTTTTGATGGAAATTAAATTGGGTTTTAAACAGAAACTTGCATGAGGTTATTTTCCATGCTATTTAAACCCATGAATGATGTCAACTGGTTTTACATGACATTTAGTATATCGCATGGTACTATTGCTTTAAAAAGCATTTAATTTCATGGTTTTGTGTGAGTCAGGAACACCCGAGGGAAGGGTTGAGTCCTGACTATGTCGTGAAATTTTAATGATGATGAGATGTTTTAAATGGATATGTATGTCTAGTTTTCCATGCTTTTTGAAATCCATATATGAACTTGTTTTACATGACATCATGACATCATGAAATATAACATCTGTTTTGAAATGTGTGGAGAAATGGCGGTTTATGCATGGCACCACGTTCATGTAGGTAGTATGGTTACCTACTTGTTCGTAGGATTGCCTTACTGAGCTTGATGTGCTCACCCCTTTCATTTTCCTACACAGATTCCTTCCAGTAGACATTGAGGCAATTGAGTACTGCATTCCTGATATCTGCTGCTACCCATCGTGTTAAGGTATATACACTTATACATATTGTATCTAAATAAGTATAGCGTAGTAACATGTTTGTAAGTAACTGTCAAGGATGTATAGATAATGTAAACACTTGTAAATAAATGAAAAAGAATAAATGAAAAATGAATGTGTTTACCTTTTTATGTAATAAGAATTAAGTTATATGATGATTAAATGGTGGGACTGGCATTGACACACAACCCAATTATTAGTCGAGTCTGGTCATGATTCGGAGGATAGATAAGTATGAAATAAAAATGAAATTTACTCTGATTTTTGGGTAGTTTTGGGTCGTGACAAATGGTGGTATCAGAGCGAAATTGGTCTGATATGTGTCACTGTCAGTAATTAGGAAATTACATCCCTGTGTTACTGTACTTGGTTAGATATAATAGTGTATATCGAGATGGGTTTTAACTAAGAAATGATTGAGAATGCAGGAATATAGGCATTATGCCTAATATTAGTCGTGATAGAGGAGGTAGAGAGCACGAGGCAGAGGTCGTAGAGGTAGGGCTGAGCCTGCTAGTCGTGTTGTGTTGACCTATGAGAATCAGGATAAGATTGAAATGGAGGCTAATGTTGAGCATGCCCCACAGAGTCCTACAGAGAGATCGGACAGTATTGAGACACGCTTTGCGAGGTTGGAGTGGAGTGTAGGGAATATTTTAAGAGCAAATTGCTCAGAGTATGCATGAGATTTGAAGGCAAGTCGGAGCATTGGTGGAAGTCCGCTCGACCCATCTTAAGAGTTAGACATCCAGAGTTGACATGAGAAATATTTTTGGATGTATTCTGGTGATAGAATATCTTGGACACTGTTTAAAGGAAATTACAAATAAAATTTCTTATCTAACCCAGAGGAACTGATTGATTGATGAGTATGAAACTCAATTTATATCCCTGGGCAGGTATGACCTCGACACTATGGGCAGTGAGAGTCGGAAAGCCCAAAAGTTCATGGAAGGGCTCAGATTGTCGATTAGAGTTCGATTGATCCTGTTGGATATCAATACCTATGCCGAGGCAGTGCGCAGACCATAGTTGTGTGAATAAGATCATATGTTGCATGCCTCTGAGATTGGAAAAGGTAGTAAGGGCCGAAATAGAGACAAAAGAAAATAGAGAATGACAGATATGTCAAAATGGGAAAAAGGTAATTGGTAAAAGATTAGAATTGATGAGTTATGGGGTAAGATGATTGGTAAGGCCCTAGTGTATTCAATTTGAATACTTTTGAGGGGTATTGTGATTGGAGGACTTCGACCTGCAGTGTAGCAGTGTAAGCAGTGTAGGATGTGTGGTAGATACCACAGAAGTAAGGCCTACACCTACACCTTATTGACTAAAATAGACGTTAAGTGTGGTAAGACGGGTCACTTAATTAATGATTGCTCAGAGTTGGGTAAGACTGCCTACAGAAGAGCAAAGAGACAGAGAAAACTCTATTGATATCTCTGCACCAAAAAGGGAGGACATAGTCGAAGAGAAAGGGGAAAGTAGGCTGTTGGATGAGGGCGAGTGTATGCCTTGGACTAGGACACTAGTGATGTTTCATATGATGTGGTGAAAGATACCACACTAGTTATGAATAGTGAAGTAATTATTTTAATTGATCCTAAGATAGTGATAATTAGATTGCTATCCTAAGATAGTGATGACTTCACCCCGAAAAAGTATACAGTAAGTTTTAACAAGTAATGAAAGAGTTTGTTATAAGTGATATATGAAAGGAGATAAGTTTTGAGATGTGATAGATCCTGAATACAAGATATATTGGAATAAGAGGAGGATATATCCATAACCAGTGTATGTGGTCAAGTCGGAGGGTTAATAAAGGTATTTCAAAATACTTCCCTGCCTGAAGACTTGACAGCGTCTAGAAGCGCACACATAACTTATAAATTGAAATCGACAGTCGTAATATATACATTTAAAATTTGGGTACCTTTACTGGTACGATAAAGAAATATAAAATTTGATTAATCATGAAGGTTTAAAAAAATTAAAATTTTATAAAAGCCATTAATATAAGAAAAAGGAAATGACGTGAGTTCTAAGCATGTTGAGCTCACCCTCTTACTTTCCTCCACAGAGTTCCTCTGTAGCTGGAATCCTTCTGTTAGTAAGGCATTCCGCATAGTTAAGATTTCACGGAGCGTATTTCTGCACTGAAGGTATACCCAGTTATAAGAAATTCTTTTGTATCTAAAACTATGTAAGTACAGTAATACAATACAAAATGTGTCTGGGAAATGTGAACATATTTTATTTAAATTTGTTACTGAGAAAAAATTTAATCACACTGAACACTGTTTTGATCTAATATCGACGCGTATTCCAACCGAAATGTGTATAAATTCAAGTCGTTACATAAGTGGTATCAAAGCAAGGTTGGCCTGATAAGAGTCGATATTAAAAGTGAAAAAGACTTAGAAAGTTCACATCCTCGCCATTACTGTACATTGTTTAGATATAAATGGGTATACCTGACTGCGTTTTATGGAAAATTGTGTCAGTGAATGAAGGGAAACTAATAGATATGGCTGATTAGTATTATAGCCACATTGGCAGATGGGAATGAACCGTTTCTCGAGGTCGTAGAGATAGGCCCGAGAGGTGTAGTGAACCCTCGTCTTAGTGTACACCTTATAGTTTCACTGAAAATTTTTTAAGTCGGCTTCATGGGATTTAAGCGGGACATGGAAACAATGATGATGATGTCGGGTCAAGTGATAGTGGCCCCGTGATAATGATAATGATTAAGGTGTGACTAAGAGAACGGCCGAGTTAATTTCGAAAGATGGTACACTATTATATAGTGGAGTCAAAATTCAAATGTGATGAAAAACTGGAATAAATGAATTGGAAGAATTTATATGGATTCGAAGGGTTGGATGAATGAGATAGGAAAGCCTGATGATTTTAGAAGTAACTTTACGAGAAAGTTATTTTTTACAGCTTTTGTATTAAAGAAGTAGAGGAATTTTACAGACTTCTAAAAGTGCACTACTATAAAGAAGTAGTTTTTGTAGCATCAGTATCGAAATGGAAAGTCGAGCTCAGAGGGAAAACCCCTGATCTAATCTGAGAATCGACATCAGAGAATTACATGAGATATATTTCTGAAGGCCCTTAGGCGGCAGCACATTTCGAATGAAATAAATTGACAATTATAGATGAAATGAGTGAATCGGACATGAGAAAACAAGTTCGAGATTGAATATGAAATTAAATAGATTTGGAAGGGATATAAATCTGGATAAGTAAAGATGTGAAACGGAGGAAGTCCAGGAAACTCGTAGGAGGTACTAAGATCTTCAATCGAGCTAAATTAGCTCCATTGGATGTTATTTTGAGGAAGCAATGTGCAAAGCGCAACTGTGATGATATGAAATTTATATTTCGAGGTTACTAAGGAAATGAAAAGGGTAAAGAGAGTGACAGAAAAGAGATGTACTAAAGAAGCAGTGAAAGTGATAGAGTAAAGTCACTGTAACTGAATGATAAATTACAGAAATAAAAGTTTAAGTGAAGGTCACATTGCTTATATCATTGATAAGCTAGGGTGTATTCGGAGTAAAAAGACACCTTAGTAGACAAAGAGTTTTTCGACATATTCAGATTATCTATCAGAATTATCACTAAATTGAAAGATGAAGTTTGAAATTGATTTAGCAGTGGTATCGAATTAATTATTTAGACCAACTGTACTGAATAGCTTTGATTGAATTAGAAATGCTGAAAAAGCAATTACAAGGATTATATGAAAAGGGGATTATCAAATTGAGTGACCCACTTTGGAGTGTACTTGTGTTAATTTTTAAAGAGACCCGAAGTCTTCTAGATCACGTTGTATTAAGAATGAGTGTCAATTAGATTCCCCAAACAAGGATTATAAATTAGTGAAAAAAAAATCCAAAACTCTTTAAGATGATTCAGAGTTTGAGATATATGGAGACTTTGGAATATGAATTACGTATCGAACCTAAGGATTATAAATTATCTATGCTTACGTTTTGAATACAAGACTCAATTTGAGTAAGAAAATGATTTCATTATAATTGATAAACGAAATGAGACAAGCGTTGGAATGTGATAAATTCTGAATGCAAGTTATATTGGAATAAGAGGTGTATATAAGGTAAGAATATCTCTGGTATGTGAAGTGATTAAGATCAAGTAATATGAACTGAAAATGAATTGCGACCAAGGATAAATGAGAATATCGATAAATTCTGGTATCCTACTTCTTATTGGGACCGAACCTTGAACCCTTATATCCGTAACCAGTTTATGTGGTCAAGTTTGATGGCTAATAAAGGTATTTCAAAATACTTCTCTACTTGAGAGGCTTGACAGCGTCTAGAAGTACCTGATCCTTAACCCATAAACTGGAATTGACAATTGTAATATTTGTGTTTGAAGTCAAGATACCATTACTTGTGCTGTGAAGAATTATGAAATTCTACTGATCATGAAGGTGGAAACATTAAGTTTCACAAAAGTCATCTAACAAAAAAAAGGAATGACTCGAGTTAGTGCTTGGACCAGAAGTGATTTCGAGATGACGTTATGCATATTGGTCAAGGACATGAGTTCTTGAAATATTTAGTGAACCTCAACTGGATGTGGTTCCTTTCTGATACTGACATTTATTTTGTGGTAGTGAGCCTGAGAGTGAAAAAAAATTAGACATGATTGATCGAATTGAGCAGACTCAACGTATTGATAAGTACCGTATTGATGTAGCTAATCAGACCTAGATAAGTGTTGTAACTAGCTTGAGTATTAGTACTGATAAATTATTAAGATTTAAAAATAGAATTGTGTACCAAATGATCTATAGTTAAAGTAATTGATGTAGTCAGAAGCTCAATTGTAGAGATATACTCTGAATCAGAAGAATAGTAAAGATTTATTAAATCTCCTGAAGGTATATTGACAATCTGGTACGATAAGAGAAATAACTGAATTTGTGGCTAAATGTCTCATACGTCAGTAGGTTAAGGTTGAGTACCAGAAGCCTATGAGATTATTACAATCTTTATCCATGCCAATATGGAATTGGGAGCTTGTGCCCAGGATTTTAAGGGTCTCGGAAAGAACATTTGCCATTAGCAGAGTTTGCATGTAATAACAGCTACTACTCAAGTATCAAAATGACACCGTACGAAACGTTGCATACTCAAAGGTGTCGTCCACTGATTGGTTGGGAATAGAAAAAAGTTAAGTTCCCATTATACCGAACCTTTTGAGATCTTAGAACCGAGTGAAAGACAAGGTACACAGATTGGCCTTATCATCGACATTATCAAGTATTCACGATATCTTCCACGTATCAATACAACGCAAGTATCACCCAGATCCGACATATGTGATTAAGTATGAACGACTAGAATTGAAAGAGGATATGACACTTGTAGAGAAATTGATTCGGATCTTGGATAAGAAAGAAAAAGGGCATTGCTGTCTAAGACAATTCCTTTGATCAAGGAATTTGTGGCAATACCATAGATATCAGGAGAGGCCACTGGGGAATTGGAGAGCTTGATGTGAGAGAAATACTGCATATGTTTAAGGACTAAGGTACTCCTAAATTTGGGGACCAAATTTTCCAAGGTGGGGAGAATGTAAATACAGTAAAATTTTCATGTATTTGACTTATCAATGAGAAACGATTTAACCACTGGTAATATGAAGAACCGATGAGGATGTAATTAATTAGATATTTCAAGTAAAGAATGTAGGCATGCACATGTAAATATATGTATGAGTGCAAAACTATAAATATATATAATTATAGGTATATATTTATAATCATACGTACAAGTATACGTATAAGCATGTACGAATAAATATAAATACAAAAAGATATAAATAAGGGGGTATAAATACATAAATATGTACATGAGTAAGGACATATATGTATATATGTGTATATATATAATAGAAAAGATAAGTATGTATATATATATATTATGGCTATAGCTAAGGAAGTAAAATATATATATATATATATATGTGCATATATATGGAAATATACTTAATAGGAGCATGGATGGATGCTCTCGATTTGAGCAAATGAGAAGCCAGCTATCAGCATGAGGTTTGATTACTGATAAAACCAAACCATTTTTACTGCAGAGACGTGTGAAGAAAGGTGGAGTGTAAGGGCAGTAGGTGACAAGGGAAGGAGTAACCTGAGAACTGCAGTGAAATGGAGGAAACGTGAAAGAGTGGAGATTGCATGTGGAAAAGAAGCATGAAGACTAACATAAATAAATAAGAAAATAGGAAAGAAAAGCAGAGAAATCGAGGGAGAGCAAGTGACGAGCTTGGAAACTCAATAGAAGTGAAGATGGAAAAAAGGTGTTAGCTGTTGGAAACAAAAACAGAAAAATAAAATAATAGGGGCTGAAAACGAGACAAGGGACAGTGGCCGAACCAACCCCTGTTTCCTCCCCACTATCACGCCATCATGCACTTCTCCATCAGGTCTCCTTATCAAAAACTAGCTCTGCCCTATATTCCTCACCTTTATAAAAGCAAGAAATGAAGGATGACTGAAGCAGAAAAGAGGCATAATTGAAAGCTTTAGTGTAGAACAGAAAAAATGGGGAAAGGAGAAGAGTGAAGGCTGGAAACAGAGGGGTCTAAAAACGAAACAAGGAGATGGGACAAAGAGGAGAAGGCAGAGAAAGATGAGGGATAGGGGTAGGAACACAGTGAGAATTAGAATAGAAATGAGATGGACGTGCTGCCTATTCTGAAGGGAGTGCAGGACACGGGAAGGCAGAAAACAAAGCAAGAAAATAGATGTCATTCTTGCCTGTTCAGACGTGAAGCAGTAGGGAGAAAGGAGAAAAGAGAGAGGTAGTGTAAGGGAGAGGAAGCAAGGCACTCCTTTGTTAAACCGAAAAAGACGAAGACAATGAAGTTGAAGTAGTAGACGGAACAGAGGAGTCCTATCCTCTAAAAGTTTGAAGGGACCCGAAAGAGAGGCCGAAAGAAGAATGATAATGTTGACAGCTATGCATGCAGTAAGGCAACTGCTACTCTTTTTCCTTTTCCTCGGTACTGAACAGTATAGAGAAGCTTGAAACAAAGACGTGATCAGGGGGCGAAAGTGAGTTGGAGCAGGGAAAATTGAGGGGGAAGAGAGTGGTAGCCGGAGGCAGAGTTGGAAGAAGAATGAGGGGGATGATGGCAGCAATGAGGATGATGAAGGCGATGGCAAAGAGGGGAGAAGGAGAAAGAAGAGTGATGAACAGTGATCGGTGAAGAAAAAGAAAGAAAAGAAGAAGAAGGAAAAGGGCGGGAAGGAAAATCCATTCAAAAAAACAAAGAAGAATATAGATAAATAGAAGTATTCGGAGATAGTAATTAAGGCACAAAGAAAATTGGAAAACCCGAGGGGAAGGGCTCCGGAGAAATAAACCGAGTGGACCAGACCCGTAGACTCGCAACATCGAGGCAACCGAGGACTACAGACAGACACCGAGGTTAGGAAAATTCTCGTCGCTGCTAGAGATAAATATGCGTAATTTTCGTATATTTGTAGATATAAAATTTAGGTTAAATTTCGTAGTATCAAAATTATCGAAAAGACTAGGTTAAACTTTATGACTGAAAATTTAGAGACTTTTAGCTTAGTTGAACAATCAAATTTTACGGATTAAATTTAAATGATTTAGAGAAATTACGGTATGACTTGAATTCTGTTTAATTATTGAAAATCTTGAATTTTGCATTTTCATAGACTGTTTTCTGAGATTTTTTTTTAAAAAAAAGGCTAGTCAGCCTGTTTTGAACGATTTTATAAAACAAATGAATTTATATGTGATTTAAGGAAAACCGATCTGTTATAAAATTATTCTGTTGAAATGTGCTTAAGCGCGTACTGACTGTGTGTCGTACGGTCCGTCTTGCACTGATTTTGAGACAAAGGCGTTGGTGAGATCATGCTGCACTTCTGTTCTGTATCTGTATCTATATCTGTATCTGTATCTGTATCTGTGGTCCACGAGTACGATGTATCGTGTTTCTGATTCTATTTTTGGTCTTCGGACATTCTGATCTGTAATCTGTTTGGGTAGCTGACCACTCCCATGGCGATTGACATCCCGGCACACCTGGCCCGTGAATTGCCCGGAGTCACAGACATTGGCCAATAGTCATTTCTAATATCTGATATAACATGCATCCCTTGTCTCGTCTATTTGAAATATTTTTCTAAATTGTCTGTTTAAACTGAGATATATGGAAATCTGTCTATTTTGCTACTGAAAAACTTTGAACTTCTGGATTTACAACTATAGCTAAATTTATTTCTGATATATGTTCGGTTTCTGAAAATCTGTTCTTGGTATTTGTGCTTTTGCTGATACTAAATCTGTTTTTCGAATTCTGAAATCTGGTATCTGAGAAATTATCAAATCATCTGTACACTTTGTGAAAATATTTCAGATTTGGTAAATATAAAAATATATATATATATTTTTCATAGGTAGTGTATTTATCTACCTGCTATGGGGTTTTTCTTACTGAGCATGTTGAGCTCACCCCCTTACTTTCCTCCACAGAGTTCATCTGTAGCTGGAATCGCTTCTGTTAGTAAGGCATTTCGCATAGTTAAAATTTCGCGGAGCGTATTTCTGCATCGAAGGTATACCCAGTTGTAAGAAATTCTTTTGTATCTAAAACTATGTAAGTACAATAATACAATACAAGATGTGTCTGGGAAATGTGAACATATTTTATTTAAATTTGTTACTGAGAAAAAGTTTAATCACACTGAACACTGTTCTGATCTAATATCGACTCGTAGTCCAACCAAAATGTGTATAAATTCGGGTCGTTACAACAAAAGTTAATAGTACACCACAATTTTAAATGGAGTTGCTTTATTGAGTTATTCATTTATTGATGCAGCCATATGTATTTAAAATTATATATATACACCAAATTATATTTACTAGAAGTATGCATAAGTCGAGGTATTTGTCTAAATTAATATATAATATTTTTATTTGTTTTGATTTCAATTTTTAATGTACAAATAATTTTTAAAACACCTTAATAGTAAAATCTTATAATTATATAATTAACAAGTTGAGGTTAATTCATAAACACTTATATTTTATATTTTTTTTATTTACCTAGTCTTAAATTTTAATTTATTAAATTTTATAAAAAATATGGGAGGGTAGAATCATGTTTTTTTTGTCAATTATGCAATTGATCCCTATACTATCATAAAATTTAAAATTTAGTTCATTCACTATAATTCATAAAAATCAAGTCCCTGCAGAATTATGATTTCAAAATTCTAGTCCAATAAATAACAACAGTTACATTCTCCATTAAAAATGAATTGATGGTTGACTTTATTGATGTTGAATTGACTTTGCTAACATGACATTGACTTTAATGACATGACATTTTTATCCTATATAATTAATCCCTGTACTTTGATAAAATTTGAACTTTAGCGATTTTACTATAATTTATAAATTAAGTCCCTTTACTATTCTAATTTGCAAATCCTATTTTAATCAATAAAGTTGTCAAAGATCTCCATTACGTGGTGTTGACTTTTGTCGTCGTGGCGTTGATTGCATACATGGCTTATTTTTTGTTCATGTGATAATAGTGTGGCTTTTTTACTTATTTCCTTCATTTTTCTGTCTTTTTTTTTTATTTTTTTCATTTCACTTTCTCTTTCTCATTCTGCATCATTTTTTTCTCTTCTTTCTCTCTACATCACAATCGTCAACGTTTAAAAATCCACTTTTTAATGGTCAGCAATCACTTATCAACGATAGTTCGCTTACAAATTTCACACTCTTATCTCTAATGAATAGCTAATATTTTACAAAAGATTATCTTAATCAATAGAAAAAATAAAGTCATGAACTAACAAATTAATTCGATGTTCTTTAAAAATATTTACAGCACTAGAAAGCATAGCAACCTGAGCATCTTACCCACAAGCAAGCAATTTTCCAAGAACCTTTTGTTCTCCCACTTCACCAATTCCTGTAACATCAAAATAACACATTTTCCTCTCACACCAAATTCATATAAACACAGTTCAGACAATTTTGAAACGTTAATTTAAGGCGATTTTCTATCGTAAAAAAAAGTTATAATATTTTTATTTTAACTATAAGCTCATAAAACCGAACAAAGAAGCTAGTTGATAAAAGTAATGTCAGTCCTAAAATAAAACAATATTTATACATACTACTTCCATGGCAAGAGCATCGATATTTGTTCTAAATGCGACAAAAAGAGGCTTTTCAATACTAATCCCCTTCAGAATTCAGTAAGAAGGAGAAAAAACCAAAGTAAAATGAAGGGAGATGGAAGAAGAAAGAGGTTAAGACTTTTGAAGGTCGAAGCCACAGGTTAGTTTTTTAAATCTAGAAATTTTAAGAAATTTTTAGGAAAAGCCATTGGATAGCGAAAAAGAGGATATTGATAGGAAGAATATGACGAATTTTGGAAGAGAAACATTGTTGATGAGCGATAATAGATTCTCGAAAATTGGATACTATTCTCGGTCTCCACATTGTAATGTAAAGCGAAAAAGATAAAAAGAAAGTAAAAAAAAAATCACATTATCTCCATGTGGATAAAAATAAGCAACGTCATGCCATGTAAGCAAGTGGTGTACAAGTGGTTCAAATAAAAAGTCATATCAGCAAAGTAATGTTATGTCAACAAAAGTCAACGATACGCCATTATTTTTAATGGAGATATTTATCAATGTTATTGATTAATTAGGATTTGTAAATCAAAATAGTAGAATGTAAGACCCGACTTTTATCAAAAGAGTAAAGAGAATGAATAAAAATTTTCGAATGCATTTAAAAATGCAAAAGGACTGAAATGAAATTTTCGAACACGTTGAAGGGTAAAAAGGTCAAAAGATCGAAAGCCAGTATAAATTCGACAAGAAAATTTAATTAAAAATATGGGATTGAGAAATCTTGATCAATAACGAAGAAATAATTAAATTTCAGGTTAAATTGATCAAGATATGAATTTATTAGAATTAATCAAAATTTTCACTCGGGACAATATCCCGAAAACACGGAGAAAATATATTGAAAAAATAGAAAAATATAATAAATTAAATAAAATAATTAATTATGAATAAAATAATAATTTTTGTAGATATTTTAGATTTTTTTAATATATTTTATTGATTAAAATATTAATAAAATAATAAATAAATCAAAATTCAAAAATCAATCAGAAAATCGCGAAATGCGATTTTTGAAGAAAACAAACAGAGGCCGAGCCGCTTTGCTGCCTCACCAGACAAAGCGGCCAGCGACGGAGCAAGCAATGGGGGGAGACGCAACCGAGCCACCGGCGACTTGAAGGAAACGACGAACGTTGGTCGGCGAACGAAGAGAGAGAGAAAGCCGAGAAAAAAAAGGGAATCCGTTGCCGCCAGCGCCAATCTAGCCTCAACCGACCCTAGCCAGCGGTTCCCCAGGCGCAGGCGACGTGTTTGGTGGCAGCACCGGCTAGTAGAACGGTCAAAAAACATCGAAAACGGAGGAAGAAAAGAAAGGGCACCGACGGCGAGGGGAGAAGAGCCGGACCGGCCACATTTCGACCACCTCGGGCGAAATCGAGACCAGATCATTGCATCGAATGACCCCGCGAAGCTGCTGGAGACGAAAATCGACAGAGAACCAGTTGGCGAGACCTTGAACCAGTTGGACCGAACCGGTCTGAACCGGGTTGAACCAGACCGAACCGGTTCAGCCAAGAAAGAGAGGAAAAAGGGAGAAAAAAAGAGAAAAAGGAAAAAGGGAAAGAATTTTTGGGGATACATCGGACTGCGGGTAAGTCGATACGAGGTCAAAAGTGACCGATTTGATTTTTGAGAAATTTATTTAAATTATATTGATCAAAAATTAAACCAAAATTAAATATAAAATTGTGCAGTTCGATAATAAATCGTATACGTGAGACGATCTGTCACAACCCAATTTACCTAAAATCACTACAAATTTTTCGCTTTTTCATTTTCTTACCCATCGTGAACAGTTACACTGCTAAACAGTTAGGCTATGATTCGGTGTTAGTCACCTCTCACCTATTTACCATTCCATTTCATATTTCATTTACATATCAATTTATTTTAAATAAATACATCCCCAATATTACATCCATATACAGTACTGTTCCTCTATACGTTCAGATACAAAATTATACAAATGTGTAAACCTGGTCTTGATAAGAAGCAGCGAATATGACTACTATCGTTCTCTTCTACTGAATATACCCTGTGGGGTGGAAAATAAAAGGGTGAGCATAAACAGCTCAGTAAGGCAATAATGTAAGCAGGTAGATAACTATACTATCTACGTGCTGATAATATCATGATATAAAATCGTTTATATTTGGAGCATGAGGTATGACTAAAACGATGCCACATGTATGTATATATCATATAAGAGAAATCATGAAATCCATATATAAAACAAACATGAAAAAATCCTCATGTATGGCTTCTCATGCTCGTCACATTTTAAAACTTATTTGTTTCATCATAAACTCAACACTCAAAAACTTATCTGTTTCATTACAAACTCTTCACGTTAAAACTTATTTGTTTTATCATAAAACAGCTTCATCAAGGTCAAACCCATCTCTCGGGAATACCTTGATTCATTAAATCACATCTCTTTTAAAAACATAAATCGAGACATTACACCTCCCTCGGGTTCGTCCTGGTCTATTCAGACCGTATGATATCATGTGAGGCATGTAGGTTACTGTATGAAAATCGAGGACTATGGCCATACTTTGTCCCTGTGATCCCAGGGTACACGGATCCCGGTGTACGGGGCATCACAACTGCAACGGGAGGTGGGGTCAAGTCCTACTCGCCAAAATATCAAGTAACATCATCGAGTCATCATGACTGCACGGTACAGCGTACTCCGTGTGACATACACAGTACATCGTACTCCGTGGACCCATATCATAGTCTTGGGGTGCCTGCCGTAGGTCTTATCCACCCCAATACTATGTCGATAACCAACCCATGTCTCAAAGTATAGGTGCGAGCATCTCAACTCTCACACAGTCTACAAGAGGCTTCCGCACGACTATATGCATGTCAACTCACGTCTAGTGCGAGCAAAGCTCCAGTACCACGCTATGCATATCATGATATCTAAAATCTCGTGCGAGCGAAGCTCCAGCACGGTTTTGTGCACACACAAATTTCTCGTACGAGCAATGCTCTAGTACGGCTTTTCATGAGAAATAAATCAGTAAACTTGAGTGCGAGTAAGACTCTAGCACTCTTTTTATTCATGTAAATACGATAGGTGGCTCAATCTTGAATAAAAACATATTTAAAATTGTAATCGGTACAAACCAGTACCCTTTCGTATAATTCAAGAAATCAACAACCAACCTATGTGCATATTTGCTTAAATCAAAGCAATACATTCATATAAAACATTAAAAACATGAAATCATGCATTTTATCTGCCTTACTATCCTTTTTGTAAATTTTACTCTCAGGGGCAAAATTGTCTTTTTTCTTTATTTATCTAAGCCTCGATTTTCGCAAAAATTATTATTTCTGTTCTAGATACTTTAAGGAATTCTAAACCCTGTAAATCCCCTCAATAAATACGTATAGAAATCTCTATACACCTACAAAATTCCCTTACCTCGATTTTCGTCGAGCGCGAATCTAAATTCCACTGTCGGAGGCTCGTCCGATCCGATTTACTGCTAATCCTATCTCTGGGGCTGTAGATAATTATTTATCATGTCAATTTAACCCAATAAATATAATTCTCCTGTTTACTATAGTCGATTTAACTAATTGGGCCAATTTACTCTTATTGGGCCCAATCACACCTTAATGGGCCTCGACCCATTTTCAGTTCGTTTTTACTATTTAAATCACTTCTTCGGGTTTACTGGGCTCATTCAGCTTATCAATAATCATCGGGCTTCGTTCCAAACTCATTGGATAGCCTGTACACTATTTACGGTAATTACGTTGCAATTCCGATTAATATTTCTTTTTTATACAGAATTAATCCATAAATTTCGTAAAATAATCGAAACTTTGTATTAAAGGACTCTAATTGTCGGAATTAAAATGTACTTACCCAATATGATGCGGGATACAAAAATCGAAGCTCAATCAGCTCTCGTTCGGGCTTTGTCGTACAACTGCAAAATTATATATTTAATCCTGGGTTACTTTTTGATTAAATATAATTTAAATAAATTTCTCAAAAATCAATTCGGTCACTTTTGACCTCTTACCGACTTACCCGAAGTTCGGTGTATCCCTAAAAATTCTTCCACTTTTTCCTTTTTCTCTTTTTCTCCCTTTTCCCCCCTTTTTCCCTTCTTTATTGGCTTAACCGGTTCAGTCCGGTTCAACCCGGTTCAGATCGGTCCGGTTCAGCCGGTTTAATCCGGTTCACCTCTTTGCTGAACCGGTCTGTATCGGTTCAGATGTTCCCGTCACCGTTCATGGCGTTTTCGACCGATTCTCGGCTCGTTTCTGGTGCCAAACGGTGAGCTTGCACTGGGGGAGTGTTCAGCTGGGGTCAGGGTTGGCTGAATCACGCCGGTGGCCACCGGATTCGTCTTCTCCCTCTGCGGCACTCTCCCTCTCGATCCGTCGGATTCTGGTGGTTTCGTCGGCCAATACCGGTCTCAAAAGAACCGGCTCATCCTCCCAATCACACCGGTGGCCTCCGTTTACGCCCAGCAGCCGTGGATCGTCGGGAATTGTCCCATTTCTCTCGTCGATTTCTCCTCCTCCGTTCGCCGGATTCGGCGGTCCTTGGCGCGCATCACCGGTGCCCAGAGCTTCGTCGGCCTCTCCTTTTTCTCCTTGGCTGTTCGTCGGAGTCGTCGGTCGCCGGTGGCCGTGGATGGGATGGGCCAGCGCGGGTCATCTTCCTCGGTTTCCTTTCTTCTTCTCTCTCCCCGATAACATTTTCTGATTCCTTTTTTTTATTTTTTTATTTTTATTTATTATTATTTTGCCAAAAATATCTACCAAAATTATTATTTTATTCAAATTAATTAATTAAATTTAATTAAATTTATTTATTATATTTTTAACCCTTTTTCAGGTATAATTTCTCTGTATTTTCGGGATATTGTCCCGAGTGACTTTTCGGTATTTCTAAAAATTCCGGATCTTGATCAATTGGACTCGAAATTTAATTATTTCTTTGTTATTAATCAAGATTCTCAAATCCATTATTTTTAATTAAATTTTCTTATCGAGTTTATTTCGACTTTTGGTCTTTTGACCGTTTTACCCTTCACGTGTTCGGGATTAATTTAACCTGACTTCCCTTCAGAATACTCATTCATTACCTTTTCGATATATAAAAAATGACCGGTTTGAAAATGCTATAAAAAATTAAATGTCACAATATTTTTTTTATACATGTCAAAGCGATGGAAAAGAAAAAATAGCTTTTACGTATCCACCTAGTTTAGCAACTTTTGGAGAAATGATACAAAAAAATATATATTTTTTCACACCAGAAAAATTGGTTTCTGATGAATTGTATACTGATTGGAGTTTTATCAATGAACTTAAAAGAATAAATTTAAGTAAGGAGTTTATAAATAGAGTCGAATCTTTAGATAAGGAATCCTTTGATCTGGGCATACTTGAAAAAAGGGCTCGATTCTCTAATAATGAAACTAAAAGAGAATACTTGCCTAAAATATATGATCCTTTCTTGCATGGACCCTACCGCGGAAGAATCAAAAAAAGCTTTTCACCTTTAAGTTTAAGCATAAATCAAACTTCTAAAAAAAAAAAAAACATGGATCCGTTTTGGATAAATAAGATTCATGCTATACTTCTTACTACTGATTTTCACGAATTTGAACAGACAATAGATACACTCAATATAAAACCATTATCAACAGAAAAAGAACTCTCTTTATTGTCAACAGAAAAAGAACTCTCTTTATTGACATTGACAGAAGATGAACAGGGAAAAATCGATTCTGAGGATCGAGTCAAAATTTTGAAATTTTTATTCAATATAGTTATAACTAATCCCAACAATCAAACAATTCTAAAAAAATCTATTGGAATAAAAGAAATAAGAAAAAAGTTCCTCGATGGTCATACAAATTAATCAAAAATTTAGAACAAGAGGACGAAGAAACCACGGAAAAGTTAACAACAAAGCCTGAAATTCGTTCAAGAAAATATAAGCGCATAGTGATTTTTACTGATAACCAGGCAAACACCAAGACTTAGACTAATACCAAGGATGCTAATGATCCTGATCGACCAGACGAAGTGGCTTTGATACGCTATTCGCAACAACCGAATTTTCGTCGAGACATAATAAAAGGTTCCATGCGTGCCCAAAGACGTAAAACAATTACTTGGGAACTGTTTCAAGCAAATGTGCATTCCCCACTTTTTTTGGATAGAGTAGACAAACCCCGCTTTTTTTCTTTTGATATTTCTGTGCCGATGAAACTAATATCTCCAAATTGGATATATAAAAACAAAGAATCACAAATTTATGATTATACAGAAAAAAAGAGTTTTTAACTAAATTCGGGTCTTACAAAATCTCCTCCACTTAAGAAATTTGGTCCTCCAAATTAGAACCAAGTTAAATGGATCCATAAACAACTCCGGGTACGTCTATTGTATCATATTCTTTAATTCATATATGACTTTTCCGGAGTGTACTACTACCAACATGCTTTAATTAGGGAGATCATCTTAATGTCAATACTTTCTCCTTCCTGTTTTAATACCCGAATCAATTTTCCAATCATACGTTATACTTTCATTGAGCTAAACTGTTGAAGCTCATATCTGATCACATACACTGGGTCCGGATAATATTTTCAAAGCATTATAAGATAGGACACATTGTGGATGCCTGCTTATTCAGGTGGTAACGCCAACCTACAGGCCTTGTCTCCCATTTTGTCCAATCTTTTTTCGGATCTCGTTACGTCCTTATGTTATGTCCTGAGGATATATAACTTCCAACAATACTAATTCACCCTCGGTGAATTTTCCATGGTTTCTGTCTCTTGTCAGCATAGCTTTTCTATCTACTCTGAGGTGTTCTTAATCCTTCACAATTAACTGAACATCCTCAGAGGTTTGTCTTACCAATTCGGGAACAATTTTCTATCTGTCAACCACTTCTTCTTATCCAAATCGGGGAAACAACCCTTACGGCCATACAATGTCTCATATGAAGTCATCCCGATACTCAACTGACAACTGTCATTATTGACGAATTCAATTAGTAACAACTAATCATCCCAGGAGCTTATCAGATAAATGGCACACGCTCTCATCATATCCTCTAGAACCTATACAGTCCTCTCTGACTGACCATCTATCTGAGGACAGAAAGTTGTGCTAACACGCAATCGGGCTCCCTTAGCTTCCCGGAAAAAAAGTTCCCAGAAGTGGGAAGTGAAGCGGGAATCCCTATCTGTACCATGCTCCCTAGAAAATACTTGATGTTCCATAATTTTCCATACACATAATCCGCCTACACACTCAGAGTATCTGAAAATTTCTTAACCAAAAGGTGGGTAGACTTAATCAATCTATCGACTATCACCCAGATAGCCTCGCGATTCATTCGGGTTCTCTATAACCCATCACGATATTCATGGTAACTTGTTCTCTTTTTCGTGTCACTATAAGTAGAGACTGCAATAACCTTGCAACTTCTTTTGCTCTACCTTACTCTGCAGACATACGAGATACTTTTCCACAATCTCTACCATGTCTCTTTTCACATTTGACCACCAATACCCCTTTCTAAGATTTCGATATATTTATTACTTCTCGGATACACTGTATATCCCGAAGAGTGAGCTTCTGGCAATAACATTATATCATCATTGTGGTCATAGGGAGCACTTATATTATTATACTGTCTCTGAACCTCAGTAAGCCATTATCTCTCTTTGTGAACTCTGTCACTGTACCCATCTGAATTTGACCTACACTATCGACACCATGCCGATCATCACGCTAAGCCTGTCAAATTCGGTCACTCAAATTCGGTTCTAATCTCAGGCTAGCTGTCACACAATCACTGTCATCATCAGAGGGAATCACATCACTACTGAGGCTTACAACTGCTCGAGTAGCTCACGCTCCCTGACCATCATATGTAATACCATCCCGAGGCTCTTTCTGCTCAAGGCATTAGCCATTACATTAGCATTTCTTGGGTGGTACAATTTTCCACCATCAAAATCTCTCAGAAGCTCTAACCCACTATGTATTGTCATATCCGACTCTTTCTGTGAAAACAGATACTCGGGGCTTTTATGATCAATGCATATCTAAAATTTCTCACCGTATACATAGTATTGTCATATACTTAATACCACTATCACTGTCAACTTTAAATCATGGGTCGGATAGTCCTTTCATGATCCTTGAGTTGTCTGGATTTATAATTGACTATATTCCCCTTTTACATCAATACACAGCTCATTCATTATTTTGAGGTATCCACAGACTTATGAGAAACCTCTTAATCTGTTGGATATGGTGAGAATAAATGCGGTGGTCAGTTTATTACTTCAGTACACTAAAACTCCTGTCACGTCTATCATTCCATTCAAATACAACTTTTTCTAAGTTAAATGTGTCAATAAAGTAGTCCATTCCGAGAACTCTCAACAAATTATTTGTAAAAACAATCTCCAATTGTTGCTTATAATTTCCCTGGACTTTAAATACACCCAAAATATCATCAATAAGGATGATAAGAAATCGGTCCAGGTAAAGTTTAATTAACTTGTCGTAGTTGACTTTCACTGAATACTTCAATTACCCATTTCCTTAACCTATATACGCATAAACGTATAATGTTCCTTTCGAAATCGCTTCCGTTGAAGCTACTAACCCGCGTCATTTTCTTTTTCTTATATTAACGGATTTTATAAAATTTTAAATTTTTAAACTTTCTTGATTAATTGAATTCTATATTTCTTATCGTACCAGTAAAGGTACCCTAATTTTAAATTTATATATCACGACTATCACTTTTAATTTATAGGTTGCGTATATTTTTAGACGTTGTCAAGTCTTCAGGCGGGGAGATATTTTGAAATACCTTTATTAACCCTTAGAATTAACCACAATTACTTTACATATCAGTCCATGTGGTCACAATTCATATTCGCTACTAATTACTTTAATCTAAATTACTTCACGTATCATAGATATTCTTACCTTACATACGCCTCTTATTCCAGTTTATTTCTTTTCGTATATCACTTATAACAAAACTCTGTCATTACTCATTCCGTGAGTATAATCATTTGCTCCTTTAATTTCAATCGCTGCACCCCTTTTATTACTTGTCAAAACTTACCGTATACTTTCCAGTGATGTTTTCACCCCTATTTTCAACTTACAATTTCTTTATAATTATTTCGTTAGTTAACCCTCCTTCGTTGGGGTACTAACTATCAGTATTGTGCCCATGGGTGTAGGCATTCACGTCTTTTACTAACTTATATACAAATGAAGGCGGTATGTCTAAATACGTGGCACCAGGATCAATTAAAATAATTACTTCTCTATTCATAACTAGTGTGGTATCTTTCACCACATTATATGAAACATCAGTAGTGTCCTGGTCCAAGGCATACACTCGCCCTCATCCAACAGCTTATTTTCCCTTTCTCTTCGGCTGTGGCCTTCCTTTTTTGGTGCAGAGATATCAACAGGGTTTTCTTTGTCTCTTTGCTCTTCTATAGGGCAGTCTTACCCAACTCTGAGCAATCATTAATTAATTGGCCTATCTTACCACACTTAACTCCTATTTTAGTTAATAAGGTGTAGGTGTAGGCCTTTACTTCCGTGGTATCTACCACACATCCTACACTGCTTACACTGTTACACTGCTCTCATTGCTTACAGAGTAGGTCAGGATCCTCCAATCACAATACCCCTCAAAAATACTGAAATTGGATACACTGGGACCTTACCAATCATCTTACCTCGTGACTCATCAACTCTAATTTCTTACCAACTGGTCTCTTTCCCGCTCTGACATCTCTGTCATTCTCTATTCTCTTCTGTCTCTATTTCGGCCCTTACTACCTTTCCAATCTCAGAGGTGTGCAACACATGATCTTCTTCACACAACTGTATTCTGCGCACTGCCTCGACATAGGTAATGAGCCAATCGGACTCTAATCGACAATTTGAGCCCTTTCATGAACTTTTGGGCTTTTCGACTCTCACTTCCCATAGTGTCAGGGTAATATCTAGGCAGGTATATAAACTGAGGTTCATACTCGTCAATCAACCAGTGTCTATGGGCAGTGTAAGAAATTCTACCTGTAATTTTCCTTAAATAGTATTCGAAATATTCTGTCACCGGAATACATCCAGAATTATTTCTCGTCGGTTTTGGACATCTAACACTTTAGATTGGTCGAGCGGACTTTCACCAATGCTCCACCTTGACTCCAACATAAATGTATTTAAAAGTCACTTTCTCGGTCGACATACACCGAAAGAATCCATACAACTTTGCTATCTCATACACCCAGTCCTCAGTAACTATTGGTTTCTTTACTTCACTAAATACCGGAGGGATGTAAGAATCTCTATAGTCTGAGGCTTCTGTTTAGGCTTTACCCTGCCTATCCTCAACTACCTGCATAAACTGAGTAAAAAACTCTGAAATATTTTCTACACTCCACTCCATCCTCTTGGAGCGTGTCTCAATACTGTTTGGTCTTTTTAAAGGACCCTGTGGAGTATGCTCATCATCAGCCTCCACTTCACTCTTATCTTGAGTCTCATGGAAGACTCATTCGACTTTCAGACCGATCTCTATGGCCTCGAGCATGTGTACTCGCCCCTCTATCATAGCGGCTATCAGTTATAAAAACTATATTCTTGCATTCGAAACTAAATTCTTAGCTGCTGTTCCACCTTGATATACACAATTGTATCTAAACAATGCACAGTACATGGGGATGTAAATTTACTTGACCACTAACACCGACTCATATCAGGCCAACTTAGCTCTGATACCATCTTTTCTGTCACGACCCAATTTACCTAAAATCACAATAAATTTTTCGCTTTTTCATTTTCTTACCCGTCGTGAACAGTTACACTTCTAAACAGTTGGGCTATGATTCGGTGTTAGTCACCTCTCACCTATTTACCATTCCATTTCATATTTCATTTACATATCAATTTATTTTAAATAAATATATCCCCAATATTACATCTATATACAGTATTGTGCCTCTATATGTTCAAATACAAAATTATACAAATGTGTATACCTGGTCTTGATAAGAAGCAGCGGATATGACTACTGTCGTTCTCTTCTACTGAATATACCCTGTGGGGTGGAAAATGAAAGGGTGAGCATAAACAGCACAGTAAGGTAATAATGTAAGTAGGTAGATAACTATACTATCTACGTGCTGATAATGTCATGATATAAAATCGTTTATATTTGGAGCATAAGGTATGACTAAAACGATGCCATATGTATGTATATATCATATAAGAGAAATCATGAAATCCATATATAAAACAAACATGAAAAAATCCTCATGTATGTTATCTCATGCTCGTCACATTTTAAAACTTATTTGTTTCATCATAAACTCAACACTCAAAAACTTATCTGTTTCATTACAAACTCTTCACGTTAAAACTTATTTGTTTTATCATAAAACAGCTTCATCAAGGTCAAACCCATCTCTCGAGAATACCTTGATTCATTAAATCACATCTCTTTTAAAAACATAAATCGGGATATTACCCCTCCCTCGGGTTCGTCCTGGTCTATTCAGACCGTATGATATCATGTGAGGCATGTAGGTTACTGTATGAAAATCGAGGACTATGGCCATACTTTGTCCTTGTGATCCCAGGCTACACGGAACCTAGTGTACGAGGCATCACAACTGCAACGGGAGGTGGGGTCAAGTCCTACCCGCTAAAATATCAAGTAACATCATCGAGTCATCATGACTGCACGGTATAGCTTACTCTGTGTGACATACACAGTACATCGTACTCCGTGGACCCATATCATAGTCTGGGGGTGCCTGCCGTAGGTCTTATCCACCCCAATACTATGTCGATAACCAACCCATGTCTCAAAGTATATGTGTGAGCATCTCAACTCTCTGTGACACATAGTCTACAGGAGGCTTTCGCATGACTATATGCATGTCAACTCACGTCTAGTGCGAGCAAAGCTCCAGTACCACGCTATGCATATCATGATATCTATAATCTCCTGCGAGCGAAGCTCCAGCACGGTTTTGTGCACACACAAATTTCTCGTACGAGCAATGCTCCAGTACGACTTTTCATGAGAAATAAATCAGTAAACTTGAGTGCGAGTAAGACTCTAGCACTCTTTTTTATTCATGTAAATACGATAGGTGGCTCAATCTTGAATAAAAACATATTTAAAATTGTAACCGGTACAAACCGGTACCCTTTCGTATAATTCAAGAAATCAACAGCCAACCTACGTGCATATTTGCTTAAATCAAAGCAATACATTCATATAAAACATTAAAAACATGAAATCAAGCATTTTATCAGCCTTACTACCCTTTTTGTAAATTTTACTCTCAGGGGCAAAATCATCTTTTTTCTTTATTTATCTAAGCCCCGATTTTCGTAAAAATTATTATTTCTATTCTAGATACTTTAAGGAATTCTAAACCTTATAAATCCCCTTAATAAAAATGTATAGAAATCTCTATACACCTACAAAATTCCCTTACCTCGATTCTCGTCGAGCGCGAATCTAAATTCCACTGTCGGAGGCTCGTCCGATCCGATTTGCTGCTAATCCAGTCTCTGGGACTGTAGATAATTATTTATCATGTCAATTTAACCCAATAAATATAATTCTCCTGTTTACTATAGTCGATTTAACTAATTGGGCCAATTTACTCTTATTGGGCCCAATCACACCTTAATGGGCCTCGACCCATTTTCAGCCCGTTTTTACTATTTAAATCTCTTCTTCGGGTTTACTAGGCTTATTCAGCTTATCAATAATCATCGGGCTTCGTTCCAAACTCATTGGATAGCCCGTACACTATTTACGGTAATTACGTTGTAATTCCGATTAATATTCCTTTTTTATATAGAATTAATCCATAAATTCCGTAAAATAATCGAAACTTTGTATTAAAGGACTCTAATTGTCGAAATTAAAATGTACTTACCCAATATGATGCGGGATACAAAAATCGGAGCTCAATCGGCTCTCGTTCGGGCTTTGTCGTATAACTGCACAATTATATATTTAATCCCGGGTTACTTTTTGATTAAATATAATTTAAATAAATTTCTCAAAAATCAATTCGGTCACTTTTGACCTCTTACCGACTTACCCGAAGTCCAGTGTATCCCCAAAAATTCTTCCCCTTTTTCCTTTTTCTCTTTTTCTCCCTTTTTCCCTTCTTTCTTGGCTGAACCAGTTCAACCCAGTTCAGATCGGTCCGGTTCAGCCGGTTCAATCCGGTTCACCTCTTTACTGAACCGGTCCGTACCGGTTCAGGTGTTCCCGCCGCCGTTCATGGCATTTTTGGCCGATTCTCGACTCGTTTCTGGCGCCAAACGGTGCGCCTGCACTGGGGGAGTGTTCGTGTCACGACCCAAATTACCTAAAAAGAAGAGTAAATTTTTTGCCTTTTCAGTTATTATTTAATTCTTACCTTTCTCTCATCGTGACCATCCTACAACACAGTTGGGCTATGATTCGGTGTTAGTCACCTCACACTATTTACCATTCCACTTTCATTATCCTATTCATTTATCAGAGTTTACTATCTTTTGACTTTAAATAAATACATACACATTGGTATTTATAACTCTACATCCCCGACATCAATGTCCGTTTACAGTACTGTGCATTACATATTTAGATACAACACTATACAAATGTGTATACCTGTCTCTCGATGGGAATCAGCGGATACCAAGCATGCAAGTCCTCAGCCGCTTAATAACTATTGCAAGTGCTATGAAAAGATGGAAAAATAAGGGGGGTGAGCAAACCACACGCTCAGTAAGGCAATTATGCAAGTAAGTAGATAGCTCCACTATCTACATGCTCATAATGCCATGCCCTTAAATCCATTTCTTTTCATTAAAATCATCAAGCACAAAGTCATGCAAACATCAATGACTTAGTTTATCAAAACTGTTCGTGCATATATAAATCATACTACTTATGCATCAAAGCATTTTATGTGACATCATTTAATCATATTAAGCATGAATTTAATCAAGATCATGCAGTCTTTCATGTCATGTAAGACAAATCATGGATTTCAAATGAAAGCATGGAAAACATCGTCATGCTACTGCATTTAAATCAATTCATTAAAACTGCAGTAAAAACTAACCCTTCCGGGTCAATCATCTCATAAAATAATTCATTTAAAATTCATTATAAAACTTCGGTTATAAAACCACCCTTCTTTTAGGGTCACAAATCATAAAATCATGAAATCATAAAATAGTCAAATCGGGGGCCTGACCCCTCCTTCGGGTCTACCCTGGTCTATTAGACCACAAGTTATATCATGTGAGACAATCAGGTAATTATCACTAACATCGAGGACTATGGCCATATCCTAGTGATCCCTGGCAACACGGTACCTAGTGTGCAGGGTATCACACCTAAAATGGGAGGTGGGTCGTCCTACCCGCCAGAACAGCATAACACCAAGATTGCGAGGGCAAGGCTTGCTGCCTCATGGCTAATGCCACTCCACTCCAACAATCCCCACGGTACAGCGTACTCCGCGTGACATACACGGTACAACGTACTCCGTGAACCCAAGCTCAATCAGGGGTGCCTGTAATAGGTCTTATCCACCCATATCATCTCTGTCTCAGAATGCACGTGTGAGCATATCATCTCACTGTGACACACAGTCTACAGGAGGCTCCAACACAGCTATATGCATGTAATATAAATCCCTGTGCGAGCGAAACTCTAGCACGGCTCCATGCATATTCATGATATCAAAAAA
The DNA here is from genome assembly GCA_033439115.1 of Firmiana major. NCBI lineage: Eukaryota > Viridiplantae > Streptophyta > Magnoliopsida > Malvales > Malvaceae > Firmiana > Firmiana major. Next base: position 11,012,694 of record CM065912.1, read on the forward strand.
TCTCGTGCGAGCGAAGCTCTAGCACGGTTTCATAGAAATCAATGAAATCTGCGTACGAGCAGCGCTCCAGTACGACTTAAACTGATTATAATTTCAAGTAAAATCCACGTACGAGCAATGCTCTAGTACGGATATGAATAGAAACTCAGTGAAAACCTTGTACGAGAAAAACTCCAGTACGACATTCAAATGAATTATAAAAACCATATAAAACTTTGTGCGAGCAAGCTCCAGCACAAATGAATGCTCAAGTAAATCAAATCTCGTGCGAGTTACACTCCAGCACGGCTTTATGCATAATTAAATCAAATTTCGTGCGAGTTACACTCCAGCATGGCTTTTATGCATAATTCATATCAACACTGGATGCGAGCTAAGCTCCAGCATCTCTCATGCATATTAAATCAGTAAAACTAGTGCGAGCAATCGCTCCAGCACCATTTTATGCATACCACGTCAAAACAAATCAAAACATGTCAAAACAGAGTGCGAGCTAGGCTCCAGCAGCTCTCATTTCACAATAATAAATATCAGTGCGAGCACCATGCTCTAGCACATTTCATGCATATGATGTCACGCAAATAGGTGCGAGCAACCGCTCAAGCACATTTATGCACACTCACAAATGCATATATAGTGCGAACTACGTGTCGGCACTATCTGTTTCCATATAAACTTGATAGTTAGCCTATTTTCCAAAGAAATTTCCATTTAAATATAAATAACACTTACGTAGTGTAATCATGTGAAATTCATGCAATTACTGGCCAATCTATCGCTTTGCTTTGATTTAAAACCAATAAAATTCCTTAATCATAAAATTCCTTAAATCATGCATTTCATGCATGTCATGCTTTCACCATCCTTAGGTGAACTTCCTTCAATAGGGGTAAAATAGTCTTTTCACCTATTTCAACCCTTAAAATCATTTAAACCACTTTTAGGATCATTATACAATAACCGTGTATACATACATAATCAGTGTATACAAAAACAATTAAAATACGCGTAGCTACCTCTAGCTACTCACATAATTCCCTTACCTCATTTTTCTGTACAGTCTGACCTTTCCTCTGATGACTCGTCAAGCAGTCCGATTTGCTCTCAATCCAAATCAAATCTCCAGAACTGCGGATACACATTCATCAGGTCAAATACAATACAATTTACTGTATTTCATATTTTTCTGGGCTTAATTTAAATCATTGGGCCCGTTTACCCATATTGGGCCCGATTGCACCTTAATGGGCCTTAATCGGCCTTAAGCCCATTTACCACACTTTATCGAGGCCTATTGGGCTCATTGGGCCCATCAATATTTATTTAGCCTCGTTCTAAATTCTCTGATATCTCAATTTAATATTTACGACAATTTATCCAATTTTCAAAATTTAATTCATTTATGCGAAAATTAAATTTGAAATTCATCAACACGCATAACGATGTAAATTGTCGTAAATAAGGGTTACTTACCCGTGATTTCATGATAGTACTCAAATTGAGGCTGTCTCGAGCTCTCAGTTGATGCCAATCGTTGAGCTACACAATTAAATATATTTTCGGGTAAACTTTCAGTCGATTATTTATCAAATTAAATATTCTAAAAATTAAATCGATAAATTCGACTGCTTACCGACTTACCCGAAGCTCGATTGCATCACTGAAATTTTTCCCAATTTTTCCTCTTTTTCTTTTTCCCTTTTTCTCCTTTTTTCCTTCTTTTTTTGGCTGAACCGGTTCGGTACGGTTCGGTTCAACCCGGTTCAGACCGCCGGTTCACTCCAGTTCGACTGGTTCAGTGGCTTACCGCCCGATTCTCTGTCGGTTTCCATCGCCAGTGACTCCGCTGGGTCATCCGCACCTCGGATCTGTCCTCGATTTTACCCGATGTTGCCAAAAAGTGGCCGGTCCGGCCTCCTCTCCCTTCGCCGTCAGTGACTTCCTCTTTCCTCGTCGTTTCTGACGCTGGTCGCCGTTTTAACGGCCAAGGCTGCCACCAATCAAACCGTCGGTGCTTGGGGAACGCTCGGCTGGTGGTGGCCAGCCTCGAATCGGCACCGGTCGCCGAGAAATGGCTTTCTCCCTCTCGGTTCTCTTTTCCTCTCTCTTTCTCTCGTCGATTCTCTCTCTTCACCGCCGATAACCGCCTGGGTCGGCGTCGGCTGTCTTCGCCTGGCTTCCTTCGTCGGCCTCCAGGTCGCCGGTCTCTGATCGTCGGTGGAGGCAGAGGCCTCAGCCCTTACTTCGTTTTTTTTTCTATTTCGCGATTTCGCGAAATTTTGTTTTTTTTTTTTACTTTTTTTATTATTATTATTAATTTTTATTATTATTATTTTAATATTATTTAATTTTTAATATTATTTTAATCATTAAAATAATATTAAAATCCCAAAATATCTAAAAAAATTATTATTTTATTCATTTATTCCGTAAATGAATTTATCAGTCCGATTTTACCTTTTCGGTATATTTTTCGATTATTTTCGGGATTATTTTTCAATACGAAAATTTCGGCTTATTCCAATAAATTCATATCTTGACCAATTTAACCCGAAATTTAATTATTTTTTCGTTATTGATCAAGATTTCTCAATCCCATTTTTTAATTAAATTATCTTGTCCCGATTAATATCGAATTTTGGTCTTTTGATCGTTTTACCCTTGCACGTGTTCGAGAATACCATTTAAGTCCTTTTGCATTTTTAAATGCACTTGAAAATATCAGGTCTTACAATCTCCCCCACTTAAGAAATTTGATCCTCCAAATTAGAACCAAGTCTAATGAGTCCATAACAACTCCGGGTATGTCTATCGCATCATATATTGTTATCTTCAAGTGACTTTCTCCGGAGTATAATTCTACCATCATAATTAACTAGGGAGATCATCTTAAACCTCAACACTTTCTCCTTTCGTCTAACACCCGAATCAATTTTTTTATACGTTATACTTTCATTGAGCTAAGCGTTTGGAGCTCACATTTGATCACATATGCTGGATCCAGATAGTATTTCTGAATCATCATAAGATGAGACACATTGTGGATGCCTGTCTAATGCAAGTGGTAATGCCAATCTACATGTCTTATCTCCCAGTTGTCCAATATCTCTATCCGAATCTCGTTATGTCCTTAAGACAAGTAACTGTCAACAATAATGATTCACCCTCGGTGAATTTCCAATGATTTCTGTCTCTTCTCATCATAGTTTTTTTTTCTGCTCTGAGGTGTTCTTAATCTCTCATAATTCAACTGAACATCCTCAGAGATTTGTCTTACCAATTTGGGAACAATTCTCTATCTGTTGCCCACTTCTTCTCCAGTCGGGGAAACAACTCCCTACGGCCATACCATAACTCATATAAAATGTTATCCCGATACTCAAGTGACAACTGTCATCATTGACGAATTCGATTAATAACAACTGATCATCCCAGGAGCTTATCACATCAATGGCACACGCTCTCATCACATCCTCCAGAACCTGTACAGTCCTCTCTGACTGACCATCTGTCTGAGGACGGAGCTGTGCTAACACACAATCAGGGTCCCATAGCTTCCAAAAACATATTCCCAGAAGTGGGAAATGAAGCGGGAATCCCTATCTGGTATCATGCTCCTTGGAACGCTGCATACTATTTCACAATCTTCCATACACATAAATCCGCCTACACACTTAGAGTTTCTTGGGATTTTCATAGCCAGAAGGTGGGTAAACTTAATCAATCTATCGACTATCACTAGATAGCCTCGTGATTCATTCGGGTCCTTTGTAACCCATCACGAAATTCATGGTAACTTGTTCCCATTTCCGTGTCACTATAGGTAGAGGCTGCAATAACTCTGCAAACTCCTCGTACTCTACCTTAATCTGCTGACATACGAGACACTTCTCCATAATCTCTACAATATCACTTTTCATACCTGACCACCAATACCTTTTTCAGAGATTTCGATATATTTATTACTTCCCGGATGCACTGTATATCCCGAAGAGTGAGCTTCTGACAATAGCACTTTCTTATCAACTATGATCCTGAGGAGCACTTATACTGTCTCTGAACCTCTGCAAGTTATCATCACTCACTATGAACTCTGTCACAATACCCTTCTGAATCTGACCCACACTATCGACACCATGCCGATCATCACGCTAAGCCTGGCAAATTCGGTCACACAAATTTGATTCTAACCTCAGGCTAGCTGTCACAATCACTGTCATCATCAGAAGGGATCACATCACTACTGAGGTTCATAACTGCTCTAGCAGCTCTCGCTCCCTGACCATCATATGAGATACCATCCTAAGGCTCTTTCTGCTCAAGGCATCAGCCATTACATTAGCCTTTCCTGGGTGGTACAATGTTCACAATTATAATCCTTAGAAGCTCTAACCCTATTGGTTATCTCATATTCTACTCTTTCTGTGAACGCAGATACTCGGGGCTTTTTATAATCAGTGCATACCCAAAATTTTTTACCATTTAAGTGGTGGCGCCATACCTTTAATGTAAACACTACGGCTGCCAACTCTAAATCATGGGTCGGATAGTTTCTCTCATGGTCCTTGAACTAATTAGATCCATAAACGACTATCTTCCCATTTTACATCAATACATAGACCAATCCTTATTTAGGTATCCATACATACTGAAACCTCTCGAGCTGTTGGTTATAATGAGAATACTTACGGTGGTCAGTTCATTGCTTCAATATACTAAAACTCACCGAAGCCATTTACATACTTATCATAACACTTGTATGAAATCTTTTTCCAAACGAGACGTGTCAACTGAGCAGCCCATTTCGAGAAACTCACAACACCTCGTCTGTAAGGCAGTTTCCTATTGCTACTCATGCTCTTCCCTGGACTTTGAATACATCATAATATCATCGCTAATGATGACAACCAATCGGTCCAGGTAAGGTTTAAATACCTTATCATAGTTGAGTTCCACTAAATACTTCATTCACACATATTCTTGACCTACGTACAGATAAACGTATAACGTCATTTCGAAATCGCTTCCATTCAAGATACTAACTTACGTCATTTCCTTTTTCTTATATTAACGGCTTTTATAAAATTTTAAATTTTTAAATCTTCATGATTAATCGACTTCTATATTTCATTATCGTACCAGTAAAGGTACCCAAATTTTAAATATATAATTTATGACTGTCGATTTCAGTATATAGGTTACGTGTGCGCTTAACGACACTGTCAAGTCTTCGGTAGGGAAGTATTTTAAAATACCTTTATTAACCCTCAGACTTGACTACATACCGCTTAATCCAAATTACTTTGCATATCAAGGACATCCTTACCTTGCATACGTCTCTTATTCCAATATATCTCCTTTAATATATCACTTATAACAAACTCTTTCATTATTTGTCAAACTTACAATACACTTTTCAGGGATGTTTTCACCCATATTTTTAACTTACAATCTCTATACCCATATTCAGTTAGTGAAAATCAGCTAACCATCATCCTCATGCCTAAGGGTACAGGCTTCACATCTTTCATTAGCTTATAAGCAACTGAAGGCGGTATGAATAAATGCGTGGCACCAGGATCAATTAAAATAATCACTTCATTATTCTTAACCCGTGTGGTATCTTCCACCACTTCAAATGAAACATCAATAGTGTCCTGGTCCAAGGCATACACTCGCCCTCGTTCAATATCTTATTTTCGTGGTATCTACCACACATCTTACACTGCTACACTGCTATACTGTTACACTGCTTACACTGTGTACACTGCTCTGTAGCAGGTCGGGGTCCTTAAATCACAATACCCCTTAAAAGTATTGAAATTGAATACACTGGGGCTTATCAACTTACCCCGTGATTTATCAACTCAAATCTTTTACCAAACTACCCTTTTTTCTCGTATGAACATCTTTGTCATTCTCTATTCTCTTTTTATCTCTATCTCGACCTTTACTACCTTTCCCAATCTCAGAGGCATGTAACTCATAATCTTATTCACACAACTGTAGTCTGCGCACTGCCTCGGTATAGGTAGTGATATCTAACGGGCTAATCGGACTCTAATTGACAATCTGAGTCCTTTCATGAACATTCAAACATCTCGGCTCTCACTGTTCATCGTGTCCGAGTCATATCTGCCCAGGAATATAAACTGAGTTTCATACTCGTTATTCAATCAATTTCTCTGGGTCAAAGTAAAGAATGTCATCTGTAATTTTCTTTAAACAGTGTCCGGGATATTCTGTCACCGAAATACATCTAGAATTATTTTTCATGTCCATTCTGGACGTCTAACTCTTAAGATGGGTCGAGCGGACTTCCACCAATGCTCCGACTCGCCCTAAAATCTCATACATACTCTGAGCAATTTGCTCTCAAAATAGTCTCCACACTTCGCTCCAACCTCGTGAAGCGTGTCTCAATACTGTCCGATCTCTCTGTCGGACTCTGTGGGGCATGCTCAGCATCAGCCTCCACGTCAATCTCATCTCGAGTCTCATATGGCGACTTAATACAACTCTCAGGCCTACCTCAACGGCCTCGAGTTCGTGTACTCGCCTCTCAACCATAGCGGCTATCAGTCAATGAGTCTATTCTTGCATTTAAAACCAAATTCTTAGCTGCACTTCCATCTCGATATACACAATTGTATCTAAACAATGCACAGTACACGGGGATGTAAACTTCCTTAACCACTAACACCGACTTACATCAGGCCAACTCAAGCTCTGATATCATTGAATCTGTCACGACCCAAATTACCTAAAAAGCAGAGTAAATTTTTCACCTTTTCAGTTATTATTTAATTCTTACCTTTCTCTCATCGTGACCATCCTACAACACAGTTGGGCTATGATTCGGTGTTAGTCACCTCACACTATTTACCATTCCACTTTCATTATCCTATTCATTTATCAGAGTTTACTATCTTTTGACTTTAAATAAATACATACACATTGGTATTTATAACTCTACATCCCCGACATCAATGTCCGTTTACAGTACTGTGCATTACATATTTAGATACAACACTATACAAATGTGTATACCTGTCTCTCGATGGGAAGCAGCGGATACCAAGCATGCAAGTCCTCAGCCGCTAAATAACTATTGCAAGTGCTCTGAAAAGATGGGAAAATAAGGGGGTGAGCAAACCACACGCTCAGTAAGGCAATTATGCAAGTAAGTAGATAGCTCCACTATCTACATGCTCATAATGCCATGCCCTTAAATCCATTTCTTTTCATTAAAATCATCAAGCACAAAGTCATGCAAACATCAATGACTTAGTTTATCAAAACTGTTCGTGCATATATAAATCATACTACTTATGCATCAAAGCATTTTATGTGACATCATTTAATCATATTAAGCATGAATTTAATCAAGATCATGCAGTCTTTCATGTCATGTAAGACAAATCATGGATTTCAAATGAAAGCATGGAAAACATCGTCATGCTACTGCATTTAAATCAATTCATTAAAACTGCAGTAAAAACTAACCCTTCCGGGTCAATCATCTCATAAAATAATTCATTTAAAATTCATTATAAAACTTCGGTTATAAAACCACCCTTCTTTCAGGGTCACAAATCATAAAATCATGAAATCATGAAATCGTAAAATAGTCAAATCGGGGGCCTGAGCCCTCCTTCGGGTCTACCCTGGTCTATCAGACCACAAGTTATATCATGTGAGACAATCAGCTAATTATCACTAACATTGAGGACTATGGCCATATCCTAGTGATCCCTGGCAACACGGTACCTAGTGTGCGGGGTATCACACCTGAAACGGGAGGTGGGTCGTCCTACCCGCCAGAACAGCATAACACCAGGATTGCGAGGGCAAGGCTTGCTGCTCGTGGCTAATGCCACTCCAGTCCAACAATCCCCATGGTACAGCGTACTCCACGTGACATACACGGTACAATGTACTTCGTGAACCCAAGCTCAATCTGGGGTGCCTGTAATAGGTCTTATCCACCCATATCATCTCTATCTCAGAATGCACGTGTGAGCATATGTCACGCCCCGGAAGTGCGAAAAATAGGGCTAATTTAAAACTTTTTACTCGTTAATTCACAATTAAAGGTGCATTCCTGTGCAGTGTCATACATCATCATAATTATTATGCCTCAGGATCTCATCAATAGAATTTATATATCAAATACATTAATCCATCTCAAGTTAATTAATCCTAATACATCCCATATAATGTTATACATCAAGTGTCTGCAATTACAGTAATTGTCTGGGTACATGAAAAGATAAAAGATACCTCAAATACAATATATGGCCTGGAGCTTAGGTCCTCCACTAGCCACTACTCCGTACGTCGTAGGGAAACCCTTTTTTTCACTTGAAGAAATCTGGGGGGGAAAAGAAAACAGGGTGAGCTTCTAAATCGCTCAGTAAAGGGGGTAAGGAACTCATTTCATAAACCAAAATGCACATCACAAAATATTTATTTGTATGTGAAACTCATTTGAAAACCATAGCATGAAAGTACTCAAAACGACATTCTCACGTCTCAAGTCATGTGAAAACATAAAGTAAAAAGGCTCACTCTAGAGCAATAACAAAGCATGTGGAAATAACGCGATAAACGCTTTCTTAATGCACGTGATAAAATCACTGAAATAGTAATACACGTGGCACAGCCACTAAACACACGTGGCATAGCCACTAATTTAAATTCACACGTGGCATAGCCACAAAATACACGTGGCATGGCCACGGATTTAAATTCACTCGTGGCATAGCCACTATCTCACGTGGCAAAGCCACTGATTTGAATTCACACGTGGCACAGCCACAGAATAGGGTTTCACGTGGCAACGGCCACAAAATGGGGTATCACGTGGCAACAGCCACCAATGGGGTTTCTCACGTGGCAACGGCCACCAATGGGGTTTCTCACATGGCAACGGCCACCAAATGGGGTATCACGTGGCAACGGCCACTAATGGGGTATCACGTGGCAACGGCCACTAATGGGGTATCACGTGGCAACGGCCACCAATGGGGTTTCTCACGTGGCAACGGCCACCAAGTATATGTGGCATAGCCACAGAATAGGTTATTCTCACGTTACCAGAACGGAGAAGAAATCGGGCTTACATGCTACCAGAGCAATGCCCGGTGTGTACTCAAAATTACACACCTAAGTCTTATCACACAGGACTAGTTTGCCTTCACGTAGAACTCATAGGGGTTTTTCACTCATAAAACTCAATTGAAAATCGTTTTGTACTCAACACAAAACGTAATAAAATCGAGTTTCAACCGGCAAAACACGCACACATTTATCAAATCTCGATATTGCCTTAACGTAGAGCCCAATTCATTACTCACACAAAAATTCAATGGTTTATAAAGCAATTTCACACTCAGCTTATAAACTCATAAAATTATGGGCTCCAACCGGCTATAAAAATCGTGTGCAGTTAAATCTCAGCACAACACTCAACATGCTTGTTTTATAAACCACAATTCATGCTATAATAGTTTACAAATCGCATACACAAATGGTTTAGATTTCCCTTACCTCTTTGCACCTCGTATAGTGCAATCGTTTCCCCCGTATCACGGACTAGCCTCGCATTCCACTCTGAAACTCCCGAGCTGTCCAAACGATGTTAAAACATAAATATTCAATTATCTCATCAACCTCAATTCTTAAAATCGAGCATAATTGCTCATAACACCTCAAATCCCTTGATTTCCGTAACTCTATCCTAAACTACACTCTCATTCACAACATCTCAACGTTCTACATTTCTAATATCAATTATCTATGCTAATTCACCACATTGTCTAAATTTCCATTTATAGCTCAAAATTCCCAAAATTACCAAAATTGCTAAATATCATTATCACTCCAACCACATTGCAATTTCATCAATCCCTAATCATTTCTCAGCTATTTCAACACAATGACAACCACCAATATCATCAAAATCATCTCAAATATCAAGATCGAGGTTTAGGAATTACCCAAAGCTTGTGAGACGCACAACCCACGCCTCGATCCGATTCGTCCTTCGATTTCCAAATATGTTGTTCTCCCTTTGATGAGGAACAACTTTCCTTCTTGCCACAACTCTTGATTTGGCCGAAAATGGGTGTTTTGGATGAGTGAGAAAGTTAGGTTTTTGGTGGAAATGGGGTTGGAAGAGAGAGAAAGTGAGTTTGCAGGAGAAAAATAGGGGTTCCTTATATAGGCTGAGGGTAGGAGATCGATCTGTCGAGGGGTGAGATCGATCTGCGTTTGAATTTTGGGGACGATCTGGGTAATTTTATGCCTAGGAGATCGATCTGTCGAGGGGTGAGATCGATCTCTTTATGGCTTTATGAGATCGATCTGCTCCTAAGGAGATCGATCTTCTCCCAAACAGAATCATTTGGAGATCGATCTCTTCCTCATGAGATCGATCCTTTCTCAAACAGAATCATTTGGAGATCTATCTCTTCCATTGGAGATCGATCTGCTCCTCAAATTCCTCCTTCCTTGTCATTTTTAACTCACCAGATCGATCTCTCCTTCTCCCAGATCGATCTGTCCTCATACTTCATGCTTATTTTACACACTTAACATATAAATCTCCAATTATAATTCCCACAATTCATCTAGCTCAATAAATTACACTTCAAATTCTCATTACATCATTAAAATATATCTAAAATTCTCAGATCTCACATCCTCCCCACCTTAAAAGAATTTGGTCCTCCAAATTTAACTCAACTAGTCAAATAGATGGGGGTATTTCTCCTTCATGAGACTCTCTAGTTCCCACGTTGCCTCTTCCATTGAGTGATGTTTCCACAAAACTTTCACTAATGGGATGCTCTTGGTTCTCAGTACCTTCTCCTTTCTATAGAGAATCTGGACGGGTTCCTCAGTGTAGCTCATATCCTCTTGAATGTCCATCTCGTCATACTCTATGACATGGGAAGGGTCCGGGTGGTACTTCCTCAACATAGACACATGAAAAACATTGTGTATTCCGGACATCTGTGGGGGTAATGCTAATTTGTAAGCTACCTCTCCCACTTTCTCAAGAATCTTGAATGGTCCTATGTATCGAGGACTCAATTTCCCTTTCTTCCCAAATCGCATGATACCCTTACTCGGTGATATTTTCAGAAACACTGCATCACCAACCTCAAACTCGAGTGGCCGTCTATGCACATCCGCGTAGCTTTTTTGTCTACTTTGTGTAGCCCGTAACCTCTCACATATGAATTTCACACTCTGTACGGCTTGCTCAACAAGCTTGGGGGCATTTATCTTTCTGTCACCGACTTCTTCCCAAGCTACAGGGGATCTACACCTCCTACCATATAGAGCCTCAAAAGGTGCTATTCCAATACTCGCATGATAGCTGTTATTGTATGCAAACTCTGCTAGGGGGAGGTGATCATCCCATGATCCCTTAAAATCCGTCGTACACGCCCTCAACATATCCTCCAGGGTCTGAATAGTCCTCTCTGACTGACCATCTATCTGAGGATGATAGGCAGTACTAAAACTCAATCGAGATCCCATGGACTCCTGAAATTGGGTCAAAAATCTGGAAGTAAACCGGGAATCTCTATCAGAAGTAATACTCACTGGAGCCCCATGTAATCTAGCTATCTCGCTGACATACAGTTCAGCTAAGGCATCCACAGTATCTGTGCTCTTGATGGCAAGGAAGTGGGCACTCTTGGTCAATCTATCCACAATGACCCATATCGCGTCACGACCTCTTCGGGTCCTCGGTAAACCCATAATAAAGTCTATAGTGACATGCTCCCATTTCCATGTAGGTACAGGTAAAGGCTGTAGTAGTCCTCCGGGCTTCCGATGCTCAGCTTTCACTTGCTGGCATACTAAACACCTGGCCACATACTCTGCCACGTCTCGCTTCATACCACTCCACCAATACACCTTTCTCAAGTCTCGGTACATCTTAGTACTCCCTGGATGCATGGTGTATCACGAGCAGTGGGATTCTCTCAGTATCTGTCTCTTTAGGGTATCATCGTCCGGTACACAAATCCGTCCTCTGAACCTCAATAATCCATCCTCACTGATGGTGAGATCCGACTGCGAACTCTGCTCAGGTTGGCTAACCATATATATCAATCTCTGATCACTGCGCTGCCCAGTTCTAATCTGATCCATGATCCTGGGCTCTATCCGCAGGCTAGCCAAAAATCCAGTCTCTACCTCTTTAACTCTGATCCGAAGTTCGACGAACTGCTCTAACAAATCCCATTCCCTGATCATCATAGCAGATATCATACTCTTCCTGCTCAGGGCATCAACAACCACATTCGCCTTACCCGGATGATAAAGAATCTCGCAGTCATAATCCTTAAGGAGTTCCATCCATCTCATTTGTCTCATGTTTAACTTTTTCTAATCAAAGAGATATCTCAAACTCTTGTGATCAGTGAAAATCTGGAATCTTTCCCATATAAGTAGTGTCGCCAGATCTTCAAAGCAAATACCACAACGGCTAACTCCAAATCATGCATGGGGTAACTCCGCTCATGGTCTTTCAGCTGTCGCGATCCATATGCGACCACTCTTCCGTGCTGCATAAGCACACACCCCAATCCTTGGTGAGATGCATCACTATACACCGAAAATCCTCCTGATCCCTCAAGAATAGTTAACACAGGTGCCGCTGTCAACCTCTTCTTTAATTCCTGAAAACTGAGCTCACATTGATCAGTCCATATAAATGGAGTCTCTTTGCGCGTGAGCTTAGTCAAAGGGGCGGCAATCCTTGAAAATCCTTCCACAAATCTTCTGTAATACCCTGCCAAACCAAGGAAGCTTCGCACCTCAGTGACTGTCCTCGGTCTCTCCCAATTAAGCACAGCCTCCACCTTGCTTGGGTCCACTGATACTCCTTCCTCTGAGACTATATGACCAAGGAAAGCTATCCGGTTCAGCCAAAACTCACACTTACTAAGCTTTCCGTATAATTGCTTATCTCGGAGTATCTGAAGTACTAACCACAAATGCTGTGCATGCTCCTTATACGACCGAGAGTATACCAGGATATCATCAATAAAGACTATTACAAACTTATCCAGATAGTCTCTGAACACCTCGTTCATCAATCTCATAAACGCTGCAGGGGCGTTCGTCAATCCAAAGGACATCACCAGAAATTCGTAATGGCCATACCTCGTCCTGAAGGCCGTCTTTGGAATATCTTCTTCCTTAATCCTCAATTGGTGATAGCCCGATCTCAAATCAATCTTAGAAAAGACTGATGCCCCTCTTAGCTGATCTAGTAGATCATCAATCCTGGGCAATGGGTATTTATTCTTCACCGTGGCTTTATTCAACAACCGGTAGTCTACATATAATCTGAGACTACCATCCTTCTTCTTAACAAATAGTACTGGCGCTCCCCACGGTGAAACACTGGGTCTAATAAACCCTTGATCCAATAACTCCTGTAGTTGTTTCTTCAATTCCTCAAGTTCCACTAATGCCATCCTGTAAGGAGGTTTAGAGATCGGCTGAGTATCTGGTACCAAATCAATGGTAAACTCCAGCTCTCTCTCTGGTGGTAAACCTGGCAATTCATCTGGGAAAACATCCAGAAATTCACACACCACAGGTATATCCTCAATCCTCGGATGTTCCCGCTCATCGTCTGAGATGAGTGTCTCATAACCTTCACATGAACAATCATATTTAATATTCTCCAAAATAATATTAAAATTCTCAAATTACTTACTAGAATTTCACATATTCATTTCCTCAATATCTCAATCGTACACTGTAAGGTTCAGGTAGGGAGAAAGTTACAATCTTAGTGTAGCAGTCTAAACTCACTCGATCGGTTGCTAACCAATCCATCCCCAGAATTACATCAAACCCATGTATATTCAACATGATTAGATCTGCTAACATCACTCTATCTCCCACCTTTATTTCACATCCTTTACAGATTAACTCAGTTCTCTGGGATTCACGCATAGGGGTATTTACATGTAGTATATATTCTAGAGGTTCAAACTTCAAGTTTAATCTACATGCAAAATGCTCAGAAATAAAGGAATGCATGGATCCTGAGTCAATCAACACATGAGCCTTATGATCACAGACAGAGAGTGTACCTCTTATAGTTTCTGCCGAAGTGTCTGCGGTCTCCTTATCCAGGGCAAACACACGTCCCTGTGCCACAGGTTTCTTCCCTTTCTCTGCCGCAGTGGCCCGTCTCCTGGGATCCACTCTCTGAGGCTGTTGTCTAGTAGGCTCCAATCCATGTGGTTTCTGAGGTTGAGGGCAATCCTTCACCATGTGACCCATGTCTCCACATCTAAAACATCCATGGATCGACCCAGTATAACTTCCCTCATGCATTCGGCCACAATTTTTGCAAAACCTTGTCTCTGGCCTGACATCTCGAGGGGCTCTCTAATGTTAGGGTACCCTCTGGGTCTCTCTAATCTGCCCTTTTGCACCTCAATCCTTCCTCTTCTGAAGGAACCTCTCCGAGCCTCCGTTTGGAAAAGTGCTGGCCTCTTGCCCTTATCTCTATTCACCGCTCTGAGCTCATTCTGGGATTGTACCATTTCAATTCCTCTTTCAATTTCTTGTGCTCGTCTCAGAGCATCTCCAAACTCCGTAATACATAGCCCTATCAATCTATCTCTGATGACAGGCTTCAACCCATACACAAACTTCTCTGTGCGGAGCTCTTCACTCTTGAAGGTCTCTGGGTCATATCTCAATAGCGCTGTGAATTGGCTCTCATAGTCATCCACAGACATGTCACCCTGTACCAAACTCAAAAACTCAGCTTATTTCTTTCTCTGGGCGGCTCGTGGTACATATTGGGTCCTAAAGGCTGTCTGAAACTCTTCCCAACCAATCACATCCTGGCGGGACATCAGAATACCCTGGGTAGTACCCCACCAATCTCGAGCTCTCCTCTTCAGCATATAGGCACTCATACTGACCCTCTCAGCATCGGTGCACCCCAAAAAATCAAATATAACTCTCAATTCCGTCAACCACTCCTCAGCCTCTGTAGGATTCTTCTTTCCCTTAAATGCGGGTGGATTCATCTTCAGAAAATCCTTTAGTCGGACCATACTTCTGTCCTCAGGCTGAGTAACGAGAGGCACTGGGGGTATGGGAGGTCCTTGTGGTGGTGTAGGGGTAGTATCCGAGGCATTAACTCCAAAGTGTTACGCGAATAACGCTGCCATCTGCTCAAAACCTTGCCTCACATCGGTCTCAATCCGATTAAATCGAGAGTTAGGACTCTCTGGTTGTAGGACAGGTGGCGGAGGGGACTCTGCCTGCCTCCTCGAACGACCTCGTCGTTTACTCATTCTCTATCTCAACTCGTCTCCTGCCCGTACATATCAAAATTGATTGAAATCTCAATCCTCAATTTCAGTTCATGACCAGACTATTACAGACACTTGGGATGTATTCTATTTCACTTAACCGACACTGACAGTAGACAGCCTAAGCTCTGATACCAAGAAAACTCTGTCATGCCCCGGAAGTGCGGAAAATAGGGCTAATTTAAAACTTTTTACTCGTTAATTCACAATTAAAGGTGCATTCCTGTGCAGTGTCATACATCATCATAATTATTATGCCTCAGGATCTCATCAATAGAATTTATATATCAAATACATTAATCCATCTCAAGTTAATTAATCCTAATACATCCCATATAATGTTATACATCAAGTGTCTGCAATTACAGTAATTGTCTGGGTACATGAAAAGATAAAAGATACCTCAAATACAATATATGGCCTGGAGCTTAGGTCCTCCACTAGCCACTACTCCGTACGTCGCAGGGAAACCCTTTTTTTCACTTGAAGAAATCTGGGGGGGGGAAAAGAAAACAGGGTGAGCTTCTAAATCGCTCAGTAAAGGGGGTAAGGAACTCATTTCATAAACCAAAATGCACATCACAAAATATTTATTTGTATGTGAAACTCATTTGAAAACCATAGCATGAAAGTACTCAAAATGACATTCTCATGTCTCAAGTCATGTGAAAACATGAAGTAAAAAGGCTCACTCTAGAGCAATAACAAAGCATGTGGAAATAACGCGATAAACGCTTTCTCAATGCACGTGATAAAATCACTGAAATAGTAATGCACGTGGCACAGCCACTAAACACACGTGGCATAGCCACTGATTTAAATTCACACGTGGCATAGCCACAAAACACACGTGGCATGGCCACTGATTTAAATTCACTCGTGGCATAGCCACTCTCTCACGTGGCAAAGCTACTGATTTGAATTCACACGTGGCACAGCCACAGAATAGGGTTTCACGTGGCAACGGCCACAAAATGGGGTATCACGTGGCAACGACCACCAATGGGGTTTCTCACGTGGCAACGGCCACCAAATGGGGTATCACGTGGCAACGGCCACCAATGGGGTATCACGTGGCAATGGCCACCAATGGGGTATCATGTGGCAACGGCCACCAATGGGGTTTCTCACGTGGCAACGGCCACCAAGTATACGTGGCATAGCCACAGAATAGGTTATTCTCACGTTACCAGAACGGAGAAGAAATCGGGCTTACATGCTACCAAAGCAATGCCCGGTGTGTACTCAAAATTACACACCTAAGTCTTATCACACAAGACTAGTTTGCCTTCACGTAGAACTCATATGGGTTTTTCACTCATAAAACTCAATTGAAAACTATTTTGTACTCAACACAAAACGTAATAAAACCGAGTTCCAACCGGCAAAACACGCACACATTTCTCAAATCTCGATATTGCCTTAACGTAGAGCCCAATTCATTACTCACACAAAAATTCAACGGTTTATAAAGCAATTTCACACTCAGCTTATAAACTCATAAAATTATGGGCTCCAACCGGCTATAAAAATCGTGTGTAGTTAAATCTCAACACAACACTCAACATGCTTGTTTTATAAACCACAATTCATGCTATAATAGTTTACAAATCACATACACAAATGGTTTAGATTTCCCTTACCTCTTTGCACCTCGTATAGTGCAATCGTTTCCCCCGTATCACGGACTAGCCTCGCATTCCACTCTGGAACTCCCGAGCTGTCCAAATGATGTTAAAACATAAATATTCAATTATCTCATCAACCTCAATTCTTAAAATCGAGCATAATTGCTCATAACACCTCAAATCCCTTGATTTTCGTAACTCTATCCTAAACTACACTCTCATTCACAACATCTCAACGTTCTACATTTCTAATATCAATTATCTATGCTAATTCACCACATTGTCTAAATTTCCATTTATAGCTCAAAATTTCCAAAATTACCAAAATTGCTAAATATCATTATCACTCCAACCACATTGCAATTTCATCAATCCCTAATCATTTCTCAGCTATTTCAACACAATGACAACCACCAATATCATCAAAATCATCTCAAATATCAAGATCGAGGTTTAAAAATTACCCAAAGCTTGTGAGACGCACAACCCACGCCTCGATCCGATTCGTCCTTCGATTTCCAAATATGTTGTTCTCCCTTTGATGAGGAACAACTTTCCTTCTTGCCACAACTCTTGATTTGGCCAAAAATGGGTGTTTTGGATGAGTGAGAAAGTTAGGTTTTCGGTGGAAATGGGGTTTGGAAGAGAGAGAAAGTGAGTTTGCAGGAGAAAAACAGGGGTTCCTTATATAGGCTGAGGGTAGGAGATCGATCTGTCGAGGGGTGAGATCGATCTGCGTTTGAATTTTGGGGACGATCTGGGCAATTTTATGCCTAGGAGATCGATCTGTCGAGGGGTGAGATCGATCTCTTTATGGCTTTATGAGATCGATCTGCTCCTAAGGAGATCGATCTTCTCCCAAACAGAATCATTTGGAGATCGATCTCTTCCTCATGAGATCGATCCTTTCTCAAACAGAATCATTTGGAGATCGATCTCTTCCATTGGAGATCGATCTGCTCCTCAAATTCCTCCTTCCTCGTCATTTTTAACTCACCAGATCGATCTCTCCTTCTCCCAGATCGATCTGTCCTCATACTTCATGCTTATTTTACACACTTAACATATAAATCTCTAATTATAATTTCCACAATTCATCTAGCTCAATAAATTACACTTCAAATTCTCATTACATCATTAAAATATATCTAAAATTCTCAGATCTCACAGCATATCATCTCAGTCTCAGAATGCACGTGTGAGCATATCATCTCACTGTGACACACAGTCTACAGGAGGCTCCAACACGGCTATATGCATATAATATAAATCCCTGTGCGAGCGAAGCTCTAGCACAGCTCCATGTATATTCATGATATCAGAAAACCTCGTTCGAGCGAAGCTCTAGCACGGTTTCATAGAAATCAATGAAATCTGCGTATGAGCAGCGCTCCAGTACGACTTAAACTGATTATAATTTCAAGTAAAATCCACGTACAAGCAATGCTCTAGTAGGGATATGTATAGAAACTCAGTGAAAACCTCGTACGAGAAAAACTCCAGTACGACATTCAAATGAATTATAAAAACCATATAAAACTTTGTGCGAGCAAGCTCCAGCACAAATGAATGCTCAAGTAAATCAAATCTCGTGCGAGTTACACTCCAGCACGGCTTTATGCATAATTAAATCAAATTTCATGCGAGTTACACTCCAGCACGGCTTTTATGCATAATTCATATCAAAACTGGATGCGAGCTAAGCTCCAGCATCTCTCATGCATATTAAATCAGTAAAACTAGTGCGAGCAATCGCTCCAGCACCATTTTATGCATACCACGTCAAAACAAATCAAAACATGTCAAAACATGTCAAAACAGAGTGCGAGCTAGGCTCCAGCAGCTCTCATTTCACAATAATAAATATCAGTGCGAGCACCATGCTCTAGCACATTTCATGCATATGATGTCACGTAAATCGATGTAAGCAACCGCTCAAGCACATTTATGCACACTCACAAACGCAGATATAGTGCGAACTACGTGTCGGCACTATCTGTTTCCATATAAACTTGATAGTTGGCCTATTTTCCAAAGAAATTTCCATTTAAATATAAATAACACTTACGTAGTGTTATCATGTGAAATTCATGCAATTACTGGCCAATCTATCGCTTTGCTTTGATTTAAAACCAATAAAATTCCTTAATCATAAAATTCCTTAAATCATGCATTTCATGCATGTCATGCTTTCACCATCCTTAGGTGAACTTCCCTCAATAGGGGTAAAATAGTCTTTTCACCTATTTCGACCCTTAAAATCATTTAAACCACTTTTAGGATCATTATACAATAACCATGTATACATACATAATCAATGTACAGAAAAACTATTTAAAATATGCGTAGCTACCTCTAGCTACTCACACAATTCCCTTACCTCATTTTTCTATACAGTCTGACCTTTCCTCTGATGACTCGTCACGCAGTCCGATTTGCTCTCAATCCAAATCAAATCTTCGGAACTGCGGATACACATTCATCAGGTCAAATACAATACAATTTAATGTATTTCATATTTTTCTGGGCTTAATTTAAATCATTGGGCCCGTTTACCCATATTGGGCCCGATTGCACCTTAATGGGCCTTAATCGGCCTTAAGCCCATTTACCACACTTTATTGAGGCCTATTGGGCTCATTGGGCCCATTAATATTTATTTAGCCTCGTTCTAAATTCTCTGATATCTCAATTTAATATTTACGACAATTTATCCAATTTTCAGAATTTAATTCATTTATGCGGAAATTAAATCCGAAATTCATCAACACACATAATGTGAGACCCTAATTTTCATGCTATTATTCATTTTAAGATAAATCGAGAAGTTTAAAACTTGTATAAATGTTTATACAGGGCGTAGAAAGATCGAGATGCCCGGGATAGTGGCATGAAGCCCGAGGCACTTGTTTCGAGGTAAGATCTTGAATTTAAGTATTTTTCAATAAAGTATGATTTTAGGTATGTTATGATGATTAGAAAGTGAAACTAATACATTAGAAGTTGACAAATTTGTAAAATTCGGGTTTACACTAAACCGAGCAAATGAGCCTAGAAATAGAAATAAATTCAAAATAAATTCTAAAAATTCATGAAAATTATTCCGAGGCTATAGGAAATTATTATAAGGTATAATTTACATGAGGAATGAAAATTGAGTGGAGATATGGAGGTTTCGGTGATCAAATGAACTTTTAAAGTAAACCGAAAACCTTAAGTTACATTGTTCGGTAATGACCAAGTTGTGTAAAATGGGCCCAATCGGGAAAAATTTCTTAAACAAGTGGGCCCCAAATTTTTATGCGAGATACTAGAGACATATTATCACACTTGAGAAGTGGAAATTTGGAAGAAACTGGGCCAGAACTATTTTTCATGGATTTTCTAAAACTGACCAGTGGGCTGCCCCAACCCAGTGAACTGGATACCCATTAGGAAAATCCCAATTTTGACCCATCTACAGATCTGATTTAAACCCGGCCTTTTAGGAAACAAAACTAGAATTATTTATCTTTCATAGGAATTGAAAACAACCAGAAAGCATCTCTCACGCGCTCTCACCTCCCTCCAGAAATTGCCGCAGGCGTTACTATAGCTCTCCCCTTCTTGAATTTGTTCGACCTCTTTCCAAGCCGAATTGGACTCTGTCCAAGAAGGATGAAATCCTTCCCTTTCAATCCTCTATAACATATAAAAAATACATCCATAAAGGAGTTCATTTACTAGGTGAAAACTTAGAGAGAAGAACAGGGGCAAAATCTGCCCTGTTTCGAGGTGAGAGAAAGTTTGATTTTTGAAAGTTTTTAGTTGGTTTTTCTTGTAGTTTTTGATGATTCTAAGCTCTATACATGTTGTATTATAGCTGAGTGACAATTTGGAGACCTAAAACCGAAGTCAAACTTGGTCAAAGGAGTGAAGAAGTTGAGGTATGGTGATGATGATGTGATAAGTTGTTAATTTGTGAATTTTGATGAATTCTTATTGAAAGAAAGTTGATGAATTGAATTATATGATTGAATTCAATTTCTTCCAGAATAATTTAGCTGCTGGAATGATGAAGATGGATGTAATTAAAATGAATTTACAGTTAAAATTATACTATAAAGGTTAGGTTTAGTGTTTAACTAGGTGAATTATCGAAATAATGCAAGAATCGATACTTTAAGGTCTTGTATGAAGTTGAATGAGTTGCTGGAATGTAAGACACCATATAGAGGTATTGAAGATGAATTTAAAGGTGTCAAATATGTTAAGTAAGCTTAAACCGACACTTAAATCGGTAAAACCGAAAATACTAGGAAAAGTTGACAAAGGTCAAATTTGGTCAAATCTTAAGGAGATAAATACATATTTGGATATGTTGAAATGAAATCAAACAATATTTGATAATTTGGTATAATTTTAGGCAGCTCAAAAATTCGACACGCAAAACGAGGTAAACCCGGATCCCGACAGAGTAACGCTGTTTTAGCTCCGTTGAGGTAAGGGATGCAATTTAAAATAGTACTAACCTCCTATATCTAATTATTGTTCATAAATAACTTCAAAATCATAGAAAGAAATCTGTTTGAAAACCATACTTTCTCGGTTTAAGTCCGAAAGGAATAATAAACTGTTTTTAGATACTAAAATCACGGTTTTCACTTATTTTGTATAAATAAAATAGATATACATATTTTGTATGAATTATGACATGATTTGATGATTAAAGTTTTCATATGAAAGTAAGTAAGTAAGTATGAAAGTAAGGATTTTGAGACGACAGGCTACTATTAGTATATGCTGAGTGCAAAATCATGCTTGCTATTTGTGGTGCCCTGGCTCCGCCACACGTAGTATTAGTTTAGATTCACCAGTGTAGTGTCTATTCCGCCTTAGTGGTGTTGTTTTTTTTCACTACACGTGGTGTCTATTTCCGAAGTATCTTGTGACTGCACGGTGTGTGCCACTGGTGCCCGTGCCCTAGCTGTGTGCTAGTGTGATTGAGATATTATATTAGAACAGCTGTACGACCCTGATCCAGTCTACAGCCCTTACCATAGTCTACTGAGGATATGATATGTTGCATGATAACTATGTTGAAATAGCCTAGTCTCCATGTTTTGATGTATAATATTTTAACAAAGAAAGTATGTATGATGTTTTAGTATATGAAAGTACGTACAATGTTTTGATGAAGTATGATGTATTTTAAAGTAAGCATGTAAAATGGTTTTCTAAGTATGTATGTACGGAAGTATGTTTATTCTGATTTTCTAATTGCTTTTAAATGGTTAGAAGTGTTTTAAATGCATACCTTACTGAGCTTTTCCCCAGAAGCTCACCCCTTCTCTTCTCCCATTTCAGAGTACCTGCGGTGAGATTATTCAGCCATTTACACGTACGTGAGTAGTTAGTGGATTCAGTGCCTCCCAGACTACTTTCAGTATTAGCTCAGGTATATCATCGGATATTTATTCCCAGACATGTATATTGTACAGATACTGGATTGTATATAAATACTTTTGGGATGTAATTAGGTGTTTTATGGATCATTTTGTAAACGTTTTGGGAAGTGGATGAAATGTCGATGATACTGAGTATGGATGTGGAAGTTGTAGTAGTAAAAATGTAGAGTTGAAAGTAATAAGTTTAAGAAATAAAATC
This sequence comes from Firmiana major, assembly GCA_033439115.1. Taxonomy (NCBI): domain Eukaryota; kingdom Viridiplantae; phylum Streptophyta; class Magnoliopsida; order Malvales; family Malvaceae; genus Firmiana; species Firmiana major. Next base: position 11,035,345 of record CM065912.1, read on the forward strand.
AACTGCCTTGCGAATATAAACTGCGTTTACCTGCAAGGGGATAGGATATATTATAAAAGGTTATGCTGCCGAAATTTTTGGTAAAATTAAATGGTTAAAGAATAAGTAAAGAAAGAAAAGAAGTAACCTACACTGTACAGAAATGCAACCTAAGTAGAAAAATAATATTTAAAGGAAAAAGTTAGCCCCTATTTTCGCGCTTCCGGGGCATTACACATAACGATGTAAATTGTCGTAAATAAGGGTTACTTACCCGTGATTCCATGATAGTACTCAAATTGAGGCTGTCTCGAGCTCTCTGTCTCGAGCTCTCAGTTGATGCCAATTGTCGAGTTACACAATTAAATATATTTTCGGGTAAACTTTCAGTCGATTATTTATCAAATTAAATATTCTGGAAATTAAATCGATAAATTCGACTGCTTACCGACTTACCCGAAGCTCGATTGCATTACTGAAATTTTTCCCAATTTTTCCTCTTTTTCTTTTTCCCTTTTTCTTCCTTTTTTCCTTCTCTTTTTGGCTGAACCGGTTCGGTCCGATTCGGTTCAACCTGGTTTAGCCCGCCGGTTCACTCCGGTTCGGCTAGTTCAGTGGCTTACTGTCCGGTTCTCCACCGGTTTCCATCGCCAGTGACTCCGTTGGGTCGTCCGCACCTCGGATCTGTCCTCGATTTTGCCCGATGTCGCCGAAAAGTGGCCGGTCCGGCCTCCTCTCCCTTCGCCGTCGGTGACTTCCTCTTTCCTCGCCGTTTCCGGCACTGGCCGCCGTTTTAACGGCCAAGGCTGCCACCAATCAAACCGCCGGCGCTTGGGGAACGCTCGGCTAGTGGTGGCCGACCTCGAATTGGCGCCGGTCGCCGGGAAATGGCTTTCTCCCTCTCGGTTCTCTTTTCCTCTCTCTTTCTCTCGTCGATTCTCTCTCTTCACCACCGATAACCGCCTGGGTCGGCGTCGACTGTCTTCGCCTGTCTTCCTTTGTCGGCCTCCAGGTCATCGGTCTCCGATCGTCGGTGGAGGCAGAGGCCTCAGCCCTTGCTTCGTTTTTTTTCTATTTCGCGATTTCGTGAAATTCTGTTTTTTTTTTTTACTTTTTTTATTATTATTAATTTTTATTATTATTATTTTAATATTATTTAATTTTTAATATTATTTTAATCATTAAAATAATATTAAAATCCCAAAATATCTAAAAAAATTATTATTTTATTCATTTATTCCGTAAATGAATTTATCAGTCTGATTTTACCTTTTCGGTATATTTTTCGATTATTTTCGAGATTATTTTTCGATACGAAAAATTTTGGTTTATTCCAATAAATTCATATCTTGACTAATTTAACCCGAAATTTAATTATTTCTTCGTTATTGATCAAGATTTCTCAATCCCATATTTTTAATTAAATTTTCTTGTCCCGATTAATACCGAATTTTGGCCTTTTGACCGTTTTACCCTTGCACGTGTTCGAGAATACCATTTAAGTCCTTTTGCATTTTTAAATGCACTCAAAAATATCAGGTCTTACAGTTCGGCTGGGGTCGAGGTTGGCCGAATCACGCCGGTGGCCGTCGGATTCATCTTCTCCCTCTGCGGCACTCTCCCTCTCGATCCGTCGGATTTCGGTGGTTTTATCGTCCAATATCGGTCTCAAAAGAACCGGCTCATCCTCTCGATCACACCGGTGGCCTCCGTTTACGCCCAGCAGCCGTGGATCGTCGGGAATCGTCCCATTTCTCCCGTCGGTTTCTCCTCCTCCGTTCGCCGGATTCGGCGATCCTTGGCGCGCGTCACCGGTGCCCAGAGCTTCGCCTGCCTCTCCTCTTTCTCCTCGGCTGTTCATCGGAGCTGTCGGTCGTCGGTGGCCGTGGATCGGACGGGCCACGCGCAGGTCGTCTTCCTCGATTTCCTTTCTTCTTCTCTCTCCCCGATAACATTTTCTGATTCCTTTTTTTTTAATTTATTATTATTTTGCCAAAAATATCTACCAAAATTATTATTTTATACAAATTAATTAATTTAATTTAATTTAATTTATTTATTATATTTTTAACCCTTTTTCGGGTATAATTTCTTCGTATTTTTGGGATATTGTCCCGAGTGACTTTTCAGTATTTCTAAAAATTTCAGATCTTGATCAATTGGACTCGAAATTTAATTATTTCTTCGTTATTGATCAAGATTCTCAAATCCATTATTTTTAATTAAATTTTCTTATCGAATTTATTCCGGCTTTCAATCTTTTGACCGTTTTGCCCTTCACGTGTTCGTGATTAATTTAACCTGACTTCCCTTCAGAATACTCATTCATTTTGTGTTTTTAACTAAATTTGGGTCTTACATGATCGAACTTCGATTTACACACCATCGCATAATCTCGGGTAAGTAAAGCTCATTTACGACAATTGATGTAATTATTCGCGTATTAAAGATTTATTTTACGAATTACGGATTAAATTCCACATTTAGTGAATAATATTGGAATTGGAAATTAATTGTCGTAAATGATATACGGGCTATCCAAAGAGTTTGGAACGAAGCCCAATAGGTATTGAGAGCCCAATAAACCCGAAGAAGGGATTTAATAAGTGGAAACGGGCTGAAAATGGGTCGAGGCCCATTAAGATGAAATCGGGCCCAATAAAGTAAAACGGGCCTAATGATTTAAATTAAGCCCAGTAAAAGTGAAATATGAATAATTATGCTTGGATTTAACCCGATAAATGATTATCTGCAGCTCCAGAGTACATACTGGGAGCTAAACGGATTGGGTGATCGGTAGAGTTGAGAAAGTCAGACTGTACAGAAAAATGAGGTAAGGGAATTTTGTAAGCGCTTAGAGATATCTGCGCATATTTTTGGGGTTATTTACATTACGTAGAATTTCATAAGGTATCTAGAAATAGAATAATATTTTTTACGAAATTCGTTGTATATGTGAAAATTACGATTTTGCCCTTATTTAGGAAAATTTCAAAAAGGGTAGTAAGGCTATGAAATTGCATGATTTTCATGTTTTTGATATTCCTATGATTATGTTGCTTTAATTTAAGCAAATTATGTATAGGCTGACTGTTTATTTCATGTTTTTACATGAAAGGGCACGAATTAGGTGCCAGTTGTGATTTTGGTTTGTTTTAGTGAAATTGAGCAGCCTATTATGTTTTTATGAGTTTTAAATCGTACGTGGAATTTTACTTGGTTTTATGCATCCGTACTAGAGCATTGCTCGTACGTGAATTTCAATTGGATTTATTTAAGTCGTACTGGAGAGCTGCTCGTACGCAGATTTCATTGATTTTTATAAAAGCGAGCTGGAGCTTCGTTCACACGAAGGCTTTTCTAATATCATGAATATGCATGGAGCCGTTCTGGAGCTTCGTTTGCACAGAAATTTTATGACATGCATATGACCGTGCTGGAGCGTCCTGTAGACTGTGTGTCACAGTGAGAAGATATGCTCGCACGTGTAGATTGAGACATGCATTGGTTATCGACATGGTTTGGTGTGGGATAAGACCTATGGCAGGCATCCCCATACTGTGATATTGGATTCATGGAGTACGTTGTACCGTGTATGTCACACGGAGTACGCTATACCATGTAGTCATGACTATTGTATTCACGTTACTTGATATTCTGACGGGTAGGATTTGACCCACCTCCCATTGCAGTTGTGATACCCCGCAACCGAGATCCATGTAGCCTGGGATCACAGGGACATAGTCCTCGATTGTTTCCATACAGTAACCTGCATATCTCACATGATATATAATTGATTAGTCTTGTTAGATCAGGGTAGACCCGAAGGAGGGGTCGAGCCCCGATTTGTGATGCTTTTCATGAAATGTGGTATTAAATGAGAAATTAATGGGTTTTAAGAGGATATTAATGATTTTAAAGATGTGTTGAATCCCTCTGGGATTGTTTTGAAGAGTTTTACTGTACCTAGCATGAGAGGTTTTACATGAGATGTTTTTCTATGTTTTACATGCTGATTCATGTTTTACGATATATGATATACTCATACATGGCATGGTTTTAATTGCCTCATGCTCGAGATATAAATGTTTTACGTGTTATGCCTTTACCAGCATGTAGATAGCGTAATTATCTATCTGCTTGCATTATTACCTTACTGAGCAAGTTTCGCTCACCCTTTCATTTTCCACCCTACAGGGTACATTCAGTAGAAGAGAGTGACACTAGTCTTGCATTTCGGTTATCCGCTGCTTCCTATCAAAACAACGTATACACATTCGTATAATTTTTGTATCTGAACATATAGAGGCACAATACTATACACGGATGTAATATTGGAGATGTATTTAGTTAAAATAAATTGATATGTAAATGAAATATGGAAAATAGATGATAAGGTAAGTAACATGACATGAGGGACTACCATTGACTCATAGCCCAACTGTTAGTAGTGAAATTGTTCACGACGGGTAAGGAAATGAAAAAGCGAAAAATTTGTAGGGGTTTTAAGAAAAATGGGTCGTGACAGAGAAGGACTTGATTTTTAAGAATTCTAGTAAAGGGACTAAATTTCAAGTTTCTTCAGTAAACAAAAATCAATTACAAAGGACAAAAATGTACTGCGTCAGCAAATTTAGCAAATTCAATACCATGTCATCAAAATCAATACCATGTCATCAAAGTCAACACTACGTCAACAAAAGTCAATCACCACATTAGCATTTTTAATGGAAAATTTAACTGTCGTTATCGATTGGATTAGAATTTTCAAATCACAATACTATAGGGACTTGATTTTTGTGAATTATAATAAAGGGACTAATTTTTAAATTTCGTGATAATACAAGGATCAAAGACATAATTTTACATTTTTTTTATAATTTTGATTTCTTATGATAGAAATGCAATGGTTAGTATTATGATTGCATAACCAATAGCCTTAAAATGTAGAGGTGGCAAACGGGTAGGTTCGGGCGGGTTCGGTTCAGATTCTCTTCGGGTTCGAGTTTTTTCGGGTTCGGGCTTTTTCGGATTCGGGCTTTTTCGGGTTCAAATTTTTTCGGTTTCGAGTTTCTTCGGGTTCGGGCTTTTTTAGGTTCCGGCTTCTTCGGGTTCGGTCTCAGTTCTAATCGGGCGGATTTAGCAGGTCGGCTTGAAATATTTTGAAATTTGTTTAGTTATGAATTTTTTATTTATTTTGAATGTGATAATTAATTTAATTTTTATATGATTTTATATTTTAATAAATATTTATATAAAAACAAATTTCTATATTTTAAGTCTCATAAATCAATTATGGATAATGATGAAACACTTCGTAGAGCTTATAATATCATAATCTAAAATTTTCTATTAGCCAAATACACTATTAACTCCAACTAAAAGTTAAAGTCTAGGAACAATAGGAAAGATCAATCGATAATTTCAATCATTATAACTCCAAATAATAAAATCCATATTAAGATCACAACTCTAAACACCAATCATATACATCACATAATCTCATTGATTCCTCAATCTTTGGAACCGTTATCACAATTTAATCACTTTTATCATTAACTAATTAATAGCACTCCATGTAGAAGTTTAGAGATTGTCCTGCAACGACTTGAATAATTTATCAATTCATATCCTCAAGTTGAGATACTTTTCTCTTTCTTTTACTAACCAAAATCACTTCGATTTATGTAATTATCCTCATTAAATGTAAGATTGTTTCCAGCCAACAGAAAATCTTACAATATACAATGATAAATTTTGTGCTAATGGTTTTCAATTATTGTCTCAAACCTACGTTCCCACATAGTATTTCTTTGCACTCAATATTGAATCATTAATCCATATTCCATAGTTCATACGATTTTGTTAAAATGAAATTCATTTCTTCATCTTCACAAGTAATGGTATCCTGACTTCTAACACGAATATGACGACTATCAATTTCAATTTATCCTTTAGTCACACTCATTCTCGATTCATACCACTTGGTTCCGAATCACTTCACATACAAAGATATTCTTACTTTACATACACTTCTTATTCCAATGTAACTTCTATTCAAAATCTATCATATTTCAAACTTGTCTTATTTCGTACTTCAATTATATCAGAACTCTTTTCTTATTTCAATTAAGTCTTGCATTCGAAACATAAGCATTATTAATTTACAATCTTTAGATTCAATACATACCTCATATTCCAAAGTGTCCCTATATCTCAAACTCTGTATCATCTTTAAGAATTTTGGGTCTTCCCCACTGATCTATAATTTCTGCTTCGGAAGAATCCAATTAACTCTCGTTCTTAACATATCGTGACCAAGAAGACTTCGGGTCTCCTTAACAATTAATGCTAGTACACATCAAAGTGAATCACCTGGTCCGATAATCTCCTTTTCATGTAATCCTTATAATTGTTTCCTCAGCATTTTAATTCAATCCTGTAAGCAGTGTGACTTTCACTTATACCTTTAGTTCTTGTAATTCATCCTTTCAGTTATGGTGATTTTACTCTATCACTCTCACTGCTTCCTTAGTACATCACTTTTTGTCACTCTTTTTACCTTTTCATGTCCTTAATAACCTCGAAAGTATATATATCGTATTCTCATAGTTGCGCCTTACGCACTGCTCTTTCAAAATAACATCAAGTTTAGCTAACTTAGCTCGATTGAGGATCTCAATACCTCCTACGAGTTTCCTGAATTTTCTCCATTTCACATCTCTACTTATTCAGATTATTCTTCTTCCAAAGCTATAAATTTAATTTCATAATCATCCGTAGACTTGTTACTTCCTGTTCGATTGCAATCATTTCATTCATAATTGCCACTTTATTTCATTCGAAATGTGCTGTCGCCTAAGGGCCTTCAGAATATATCCCATGTAATTTCTTGATGTCGACTCTCGGATTAAATCGGGGAACTTCCCTCTGAGTTTGACTTTTCATCTCGATATTGATGCTACAAAGACTACTTTCTTTAAAGTAGCACTCAGAAAATTCGTGTAGCTCCACCAATCCTTTAACATAAAAGTTGCAAAGGCAACTTTCTCAGTAGAGTTACTTCTAAAGTCATCAAGCTTTTCTATCTCATCCATCCAACACTCCGAATCACTGAATTCTTAACTTTATTGAAAAACGAAGGCTTAAACTCTTGAAACTGCCCCCAGTCTATTAAGCTCACTGTCATACTCTAAGAATCCATGCAAGTTTTCCAATTTTCCATTACAATTGGATTCTTGACTCCAGTATGTAATAGCATACTATCCTCCGAAGTCAGCTCGGTCTCCATCCGTTAGTGAACTTATAGACATTTCTTAACTTAACTGTTCAGAACGTTGGGTCACACCTTTCCAGGGATATAAATCATAATTCATACTCATAGACAAATCAATTTCCTTGTGCTAGACTCATAAATTCCATTCGTAGTTTCCTTAATCTCATTCATTCAATTTTCTATAACTACCGAGTCTTTTATCCCATTTGACAATGGTGGTCCGCAATTCTTAAACTATCTCATCTAGTGTAGCTCCTACTCCTAACTCAGTCATCATCATTCAGTTGTGGAGCTACAGAATCAGACATATTTGTAGTTATGAAACATCTTTACAGGCTGTGCAGGCGTATTGAAAGTAATCTGTCTATCAATTCTTTCATCTACCCCATCACCTAACATAGCCTGTGTCCTAATTTTTCATAATATGTTTAATACTCCACATAATCTTAGCAAAGTGTATCTCAATACCATCTGTCCTTTTCACAGGACCTGATGGAGCACGCTCAACATCAGTTTCAATCTCGGTATCATTTATGAGTCTCATATGATGACTTTACATGATTCTCAGGCCTATCTCTGCGGCCTCTAGCTCTTGATCTAATTCATCACGTAAACCCAACATTAAGTCTTAACTTAATTAGGCATACTTACTCTACAACCAGACAAGTACAGACATTTGGGATGTAATCATATCCTTATTATTGACAGTGACAATAATAGACAGCCTTTGCTCTGATACTGCTAAATGTAACGACCCTTGACCCTTGAAAATCGGGAGATTTTTTTTTGTACAAATACTAGCATACCTAATTCATTATATACACCTATTTGTACATGTACCTAAATAAATAAATATACATTTATATATTTAAATAATTATTTCAAAAATTAAATTGGTTCATTTGACCACTTACCGACTTATCCGGAGCTCGATTGCATCACCGAATTTTTTTTCTTATTTTTCCTTTTTTTTCTTTCTTTTTTTTATTCTTTTTTTGGCTGAACCATTTCGGTCCGGTTCAACCCGGTTCAGACCGGTCCAGTTCAGCCCGGTTCAGTCCCGGTCTAACTTTCTCCCTCGTCGTTTGGAGCTTTTTCGACCTGTTCTCCGCCAGCTTCCACCTCCAGCTTGTTCGCGGGGTAGTCCGGTGCATGGATCTGGGGTCGGTTTCACCAAAGCTCGTCGAAAAGTGGCCGGTCCGACCTCTTCTCTCCTCCGACGTCAGTAACCAATTTTTTTCTTCCAATCGGTGTCGTTTCTGGCCGATCTGCGCCTGGATCGGTGCCTCAGACATCCCTCTCTGGCCGGTGGTGGGTCGCTCCTCCCCTCCTCGGTTGCCGGTCGTCCCCTTTTCCTCTTTTTCCCTCTCTTTCTCTCGGTCTCTCTCCTTCTCTCATTTTTCCCTCGTCGACGGCGTCTTCTTTTCCCTCTACCAGCGCCGGCGAGCCTCGCTGCTTCTCCTCGATCTGTTCGTCGGCTCCGTCGGTGGGCGGATGGGAGCTCGGCTCCCTCGGTGCCTTCTCCTCTCTGTTTTCCATGGCACAATCGCAATTCGCGATTCTGCCTTCTATTTCTTTTATTATTATTATTATTATTATTATTATTATTATTATTATTTAGTTATTTATTTATATTTTTTTATTTTTTTATTTTTTTTATTTTTTTATTATATTATATTTTATTAAAATATAATATAATATATAATATACCCAAAATATTTAAATATATATATTTAAATCAATTAAATATATATATTTATCTTATTTATTTCTCGGGTATTTTATTATTTTATTTATTTTATATCAGACTTACCATTTTATTTCCACTTGTACGTTTTTTTACGAACCAATTTACAAGGAAATTTCGGGTATTTACATTTTCCCTTTTTTCTCTTTCTTTTCTTTTCTTTTTTGGCTGAACCGGTTCGATCCAATTCAACTCGGTTCAGACCACCGGTTCAGTCCAATTCGGTCGGTTCAGTGCCTTACCGACCGGTTCTCTACCAGTTTCCATCGCCAGCAGCTCCGAGGGGTCGTCTGCAGCTCGGATCTGGGGTCGGTTTGGTCCGAGGTCGTCAGAAAGTGGTCGGTTCGGCTCTTCTCTCCTCTGCCGACAATGACTTTTCTTTTCTTCCTGTTTTTCAACTATAGCCGTCGCCTAATTGGCCGATTCAACAGCCGATCGGCCGGTCTCCGCGTGGGCTACCTTCGGCTATCGGTGGCCGGGCCTGAATCGGCGTCGATAACTAATTTCCTCATTTTTCCTCTCGGTCCTTGGTTTCCTTTGGCCGTCGATCGCCGCCTCCATCGGGCTGCTAGTGCCGGTGGTAGCCGCCTCTTGGCTGGCTTCCTCGGTACCTTGCCTGGGCCGGTCGTCGGTGGTTCGATCGTTGAGGTAGACGGCATCGGCTTCTGCTTGTTTTCTTTTGTTTCGCGATTTCGCGATTCAGTTCCCTTTTTTTTTTTACTTATTTATTTATTTATTATTTATTTTTAATATTATTTTAATCTTTAAAATAATATTAAAATTTCAAAATATATAAAAAATTTATTATTTTATACATTTATTCTGTAAATGAATTTATCAATTCGATTTTGCATTTTCGGTATATTTTTCTAATATTTTTGGGCTCATTTTTCGAGGTAAAAATTTCGATTAATTCCTATAAATTCATATCTTGATCAATTTAACCCGAAATTTAATTATTTCTTCGTTATTGATCAAGATTTCTCAATCTCATATTTTTAATTAAAATTTTCTTGTCCCGATAAATACTGAATTTTGATCTTTTGACCGTTTTACCCTTCACATGTTCGGGAATACCATTTCAATCCTTTTGCATTTTTCATTTCGTATTTTAAATAAAGTCGGGTCTTACAATCTCCCCCACTTAAGAAATTTGATCCTCCAAATTAGAACTAAGTCAAAAGGGTCCATACACAACTCCGAGTACGTCTATCGCATCATACTCTTAAATTCTCATGTGACTTTTTTCGGAGTGTAATACTACCATCATACTTAACTAGGGAGATCATCTTAAACCTCAACACTTTCTCCTTCCGTCTAATACTCGAATCAATTTTTCCAATTATACGTTATACTTTCATTGAGCTAAACTGTTGGAGCTCATATCCAATCACATATGCTGGGTCCGGATAGTATTTTCGAAGTATCATAATATGGGACACATTGTGGATGCCTGCTAGTTCAAGTGGTAACGCCAACCTACAAGCCTTATCTCCCACTTGTCTAATCTCTCAAAGGATTCATTCTAACGAAACTCAATACTGATTCATCCTCGGTGAATTCCAATGGTTTTCGTGTCTATTGTCAGCATAGCTTTTCTGTCTGCTTTGAGGTGTTCTTAATCTCTCACAATCAACTGAACATCTTCAGAGGTTTATCTTACCAATTCGAGCACAATTCTCTATCTGTCACCCACTTCTTCTTATCTAAGTCAGGAAACAACTCCCTACGGCAATACAACGCCTCATATAAAATCTTATCTCGATACTCAAGTGACAACTGTCATTATTGGCAAATGCGATTAGTAACAACTGATCATCCCAGGAGCTTCTCAAATCAATGGCACATGCTCTCATCACATCCTCTAGAACCTGTACAGTTCTCTCTGACTGACCATCTGTTTGAGGACGGAAGCTGTGCTAACACTCAATCAAGTTCCCATAGCTTCCAAAAATAATATTCCCAGAAGTAGGAAGTGATGCGAGAATTTCTATCCGATACCATGCTCACTGGAACGGTACATAATGTTTCACAATTTTCCATACACATAAATCCGCCTACACACTCAGAGTATCTAGGGATTTCCATAGCCAGAAGGTGGGTAGACTTAGTCAATCTATCGACCATCACTCAGATAGCCTCATGATTCATCCGGGTCCTCTGTAACCCATCACAAAATTCATGATAACTTGTTCTCTTTTCCGTGTCAATATATGTAGAGGCTGCAATAACTCTGTAGACTTCTCGTACACTACCTTAATCTGCTGACATACGAGACACTTTTCCACAATCTCTACAATGTCTCTTTTCATATCTGACCACCAATACCCTTTTCAGATATTCTGATATATTTATTATTTCTCGGATGCACTGTATATCCTGAAGAGTGAGCTTCTGCCAATAACACTATCTCAGCAACTATAGTCCTGGGGAGTACTTATACTGTATCTGAACCTCTAGAAATCATCATCACTCATTATGAACTCTGTCACTATACCCTTCTGAATCTGACCCATACTATCGACACCATGTCGATCATCACTCTAAGCCTAGCAAATCCGGTCACTCAAATCCGGTTCTAACCTCAGGCTAGCTGTCACACAATCATGGTCATCATTATAAGGGATCACATCACTGCTAAGGCTCACAACTGCTCTAGCAACTCACGCTCCCTGACCATCATATGTAATACCATCCCGAAGCTCTTTCCGTTCAAGGCATCAGCCATTACATTAGCCTTTCCTGGGTGGTACAATGTTCACAATCATAATCCCTTAGAAGCTCTAACCCTCTTGGTTATCTCATGTCCGACTCTTTCTGTGAAAACAGATACTTGGGGCTTTTACAATATAAGTGGTGGCGCCATACTTTCAGTGTAAACGCTACGACTGCCAACTCTAAATCATGGGTCGGATAGTTTCTCTCATGGTCCTTGAACTATCTGGATCCATAAACGACTATCTTCCCATTTTACATAAATACACAGCCCAATCCTTATTTAGGTATCCATACACACTGAAACCTCTTGAGCTGTTGGTTATGGTGAGAATAATTACTGTGGTCATCTTATTACTTCAATATACCAAAACTCACGGAAGCTATTTTCATACTTATCATCCCACTCGTATACAATCTTTCCCCGAATGAGATGTGTCAACTGAGCAGTCTATTTCAAGAAACTCTCAACACTCGTCTGTAAGACAGTTTCCTGTTGCTACTCATGCTTTTCCCTGGACTTCAAATACATTATAATATCTTCGCTAATGATGACAACCAATTGGTCCAGGTAAGGTTTAAATACCTCATCGTAGTTGAGTTCTACTAAATATTTCAATTACCCATATCCTTGGCCTACGTACGCATAAACGTATAATGTTATTTCAAAATCGCTTCCGTTCAAGATACAGTAAGAAAAACCCCATAGCAGGTAGATAAATACACTACCTATGAAAAATATATATATTTTTATATTTACCAAATCCGAAATATTTTCACAAAGTATACAGATGATTTGGTAATTTCTCAGATACCAAATTTCAGAATTTGGAAAACAGATTTAGTATCGGCAAAAGCACAAATACCAAGAACAGGTAGTGTTCTTAGATATGTATATTATATTAATATATATATATATATATATTATATTAATATATATATATTTTGTATTAATATATATATTATTTGTTTGTTTAGTTTATTTGTTTTGTTATTCATTATTTGTTTCATGCTTTATATATAATTATTTTTATTAATACTTATATATTAAATACTGTAAGACCCGAATTTAATTAAAATATGAAAATTAAATAAGAAAAGATGCGGGATGTATGAAGGAAGGTCAGGTAAAATTGATTTTCGAAACAAGAGCAGGGGTAAAATGGTAAAAAATACCAAAACTCGGTATTAAGGCGATAAGAAAATTTTAATTTAAAATAAGGATGTAAGATATCTGGATCGATAATGAGGAAATTATACAATTTGGGTCAATTGATCAAGATTAGAAAATTTTTAAAAATATCGAAAAAATTACCGGAACGGTATCTCAAAAAGCGCGAAGGAATAATATCAAAAATTTGGAGAAAAATATATTTAATAAATTAAATTTAATTAAATAAATTAAATTAGAATAAAAATAATATAAGTGTAGATATTTTGGATTTTATGGAGTATTTTAATGAATAGTGAAATAATTAAATAAATTATAATAATAATAATAATAATAAAAAAAGGAAATCTGAAAACGGGTCGGGGAGAGAGAAAGAGAAGGGAGAAATGGAAACGGATGCAGCCAAACCGAGGAGTCCGACGAGCCACCGGCGACCGTTGAGCCCAGGCGAAGGTCAAAAAAGCTAGAGCGAATCCCGACGATTCCAACGGTACCATCAACGCGCGTCGACGGCAGCTAATCCCTGTGAATCGATCGACGAAAGTTTCGGGGAGAAATCGCCTCTGTCCCGGCTAACGGTGGCGTCTTGGCTCCGATTCGACCCTGCAAAATGATCCCTAGGCCGAGACGGTTCTGTTGAGGCCATTGGATGCCGACGAAACGGTGGGAATCGTCGGCGACGACGAAGAGAAAGAAATGGGTTCCGACGTCGGGGAGAAGAGGCCGAACCGGCAGCGTTCCGGCGGACTTGGGTGAAACCGAGGGTAGATTCGTGCTGCGGACAACCTCACGGAGCTGCTGGCAGTGGAAGCCGGCGGAGAACCAGTCGGCAAGGCGGTGAACCGGTCGAACCAGAGTGAACCGGGGTCAACCGGCAGGTCTGAACTGGTCCGAACAGGACTGAACCGGTTCAGCCAAAAAGAGAGGAAAAAAGGGAGAAAAAGGGAAAAAGAAAAAGAGAAAAAATTGAGAAAAATTCCAGTGATGCAATCGAGCTTCGGGTAAGTCGGTAAGCGGTCGAAATTGATCGATTTAAATTTGGGAATAATTATTTAATTATTATTCGACTGGAAATTTACTCGAAAATTCATGAAATTGTGTAGCTCGACAATTGGCATCCAAAGAGAGCTCGAGATAGCCTCAAATTTCGTACTAGCATGGAATCTCGGGTAAGTGACCCTTATTTACGACAATTTACATCGTTATACGTGATATGAATTTAAATTTCGCATAATTGAATTAAATTATGGAAATTTAGATAAATTGTCGTAAATAATAAATTTAGCTATTCGAGAGTTAGAACGAGGCCCAATAAATTGTTGGTGGGCCCAGTGAGCCCAATAGACCTCGATAAAGTGAAAATTAAGTGGAAAACGGGCTTAAAGCCGATTAAGGCCCATGAAGGTGCAATCGGGCCCAATAGGGGTAAACGGGCCCAATGATTTAAATTAAACCCAGAAAATAGGAAATACAATTAAATTGTATGTTATCTGACCTGAGGAATATTGATACGCAGTTTCGGGCATTGGATTGAGAGCAGATCGGACTGCGCGACGTGACATCAGTGGAAAGGTCAGACTCGACAGGAAAATAAGGTAAGGGAATTCTACGGACTGCTAGAGGTAAACTTTATGCAATTTTAAGTTCATTGTAGTCTTTAAAAATTATCTGAAGGGTCTAGAGGTCAAATAATAATTTTAGTGCCCCGAATGGGCAGGTTACCAAAATACACTTGTTAAGGGTAAAATTTACGAATTTAGGAAAAATTGGGAGGAGCAAGAATAAGAGGTTCCTGCTCATTCTGGAGGTGTTTTGATGCATGCATGAGTAGGCTGGCTAACCTTGAAAGAAAATGCACAACATTGCATACCTTCAACAATATAATTGTTTTGAAAACTGTTTTGAGGAAACAGAGCCGCCTACGTGTTTTTATTGATATGTGACGTGCTAGAGCTCAGCTCGCACGATGTTTGATTTGTGTGATGCATGCATTAGTGCTGGAGCGAGAGCTCGCACTAGAGTTTTACATGCATAGGTGCTAGAGTATAACTCGCACCAAATTTCACATGCTTGTTCGTGACACGGTGCTAGAGTCTAACTCGCACCAGATTTTACATGATTTTCGTGACAGGGTGCTGGAGTTTAACTCGCACCAGATTTTATAAGATTTTCATGTGATTTATATATAGAGTGCTAGAGCTTAGCTCGCACTAGTTTTACTGGATTTGTGGAGTAGCGCTGTCTGCCCTTGGAGTCAGCCAAAAGGCCCAACAGGCTCAAAAGACCTCTTAAGTGGGGTGAGAGTGAGGGATGAGGTTGGCGGCCTTGTGGAGATGTAAAGCGAGCTCTGCCGATTTTACTTGATTTGATGAGAGTGCTGAGCATCGCTCGCACTGATTTTATGAGAACATGCGATGAGCCGTGCTTAGAGCATCGGGTAGACTGTGTGTCACCGATTTAATAGGCTCGCACGTGCGTTTTGAGACATGGCATGAGTATTGAGAAACAAACCTCTCTGTGGGAAGCAGGCCATTTGGGCTGGAGTACCTAGAGTGATATGGGTCCATGGAGTACGATGTACCGTGCAAGTAGCATGGAGTACGATGTACCGTGGGGTATCTTCGGATATGGTATCTTTGTGATACGGGTATCTTCGGATACGGTATCTTTGTGATACGGGTATCTTCGGATACAGTATCTTTGTGATACGGGGTATCTTCGGATACGGTATCTTTGTGATACGGGGTATCATCTGATACGGCATCTTCGGATGCGTGGGATCGGATAAGACTGACGGATTGGATTGACCCACCTCCCGGGCGGTTCCCGATCAGGGTGAGACCTCGCACACTAGGATCCGTGTAGCTAGAGGGATTCACGAGGACACACATGGCCATAGTCCTGGTTATTGCCGATATACAGATGTTGCCTAGTCTCGCATGTCGACGATTTTGATGAGATCAAATCGGGTTTTAAATTAAATGTGCATGATGGTTATTTCCATGCTTTTTAAACCCAGATGTGATGTGAACGGATTTTCATGATTTTGTGTGAGTCAGGATCACCCAAAGGAGGGGTCGAGTCCTGACTTTACTGTGAAATTTTAAACGAGAAAGATATGATTTTGAATATAATTGCATGTTGAATTTTTCGTGCAAATGTGTTTTACATAACATCATAACTCATATCATCTGTTTTAAAATGTGTGGAGAAAGGGTGGTTTATGCATGGCACTAAGGAGGGGTCGAGTCCTGACTTTACTGTGAAATTTTAAACGAGAAAGATATGATTTTGAATATAATTGCATGTTGAATTTTTCGTGCAAATGTGTTTTACATAACATCATAACTCATATCATCTGTTTTAAAATGTGTGGAGAAAGGGTGGTTTATGCATGGCACTACGTTCATGTAGGTAGTATGGTTACCTACTTGTTCGTAGGATTGCCTTACTGAGCTTGATGTGCTCACCCCTTTCATTTTCTCCCACAGATAATCTCCAGTAGACGTTGAGATGACTCAGTACTGCATTCCGGATATCCGCTGCTGCCCATCATTCAAGGTATATACACTTATACAAATTGTATCTAAATAAGCATGGCACAGTAACATGTTTGTAAGTAACTTTAGGGGATGTATAAATAATGTAAACAATTATAAATGACTGGAGAAGAATTAAGTTATATGGTAAATGAATGGTGGGACTGGCATTGACGCACAGCCCAATTTGTTAGTGGAGTGTGGTCACGATCAGAGGACAAGTAAGCAATGAAAGAAAATAACAAAACGTAAAAAATTAACTCTGATTTTGGGTAGTTTGGGTCGTGACAAATACTATACCTTACATAATATATATTTGCTATATATATTATTATTCATCTATTTATTTTTTAAAAAAATTTGGCTAGTGTCACGACCCGAATTACCCAAAAATCAGAGTAAATTTTTCGCGTTTTTATTATTTTATACTTACCTCTGATCGTGACCAACCATAACCAATAATTGGGCTGTATGTCAGTGCCCACATCTTCTCCATGCATTTACAATTAGTGCACAATTTAATTTAAATATACATTCATGTATTCTGCACTACATTTCTTTGATTTAATTACATAATTATACACTCTCTATACATCCCAGTGTCATACAAAATGAAATACTGTGCTCATGTTATTTAGATACAAAAACCATATATATAGCGTGTATATACCTCAAAAGATAGGTAGCAGCAGACGACTAGAATGCAGTACTGAGTCGCCTCAACTTCAACTGGAGATTATCTGTGGGAGAAAATGAAAGGGGTGAGCACATCAAGCTCAGTAAGGCAATCCTACGAACAAGTAGGTAACCATACTACCTACATGAACGTGGTGCCATGCATAAACCACCCTTTCTCCACACATTTTAAAATAGATGCTATGAATTATGATGTTATGTAAAACACATTGCACGGAAAATCCAACATGCAAGTATATTCAAAATCATATCTTTCTCGTTTAAAATTTCATAGTAAAGTCAGGACTCGACCCCTCCTTCGGGTGATCCTGACTCACTCTAAATCATGAAAATCGTTTACATCACATATGGGTTTTAAAAGCATGGAATATAACCATCATGCATATTTAATTTAAATCCCAGTTTAAATCATCGAAATCGTCGACATGCGAGACGAGGCAATATCTGTATAACGGCAATAACCAGGACTGGCCAATGTGTCCTCGTGAGTCCCTCTAGCTTCACGGATCCCAGTGTGCGAGGTCTCACCCTGATCGGGAACCGCCCGGGAGGTGGGTCAATCCAACCCGTCAGTCTTATCCGATCTCACGCATCCGAAGATGCCGTATCCGAAGATACCCCGTATCACAAAGATATCGTATCACGAAGATACCCCGTATCACAAAGATACCGTATTCGAAGATACCCCACGGTACATCGTACTCCATGCTACTTGCACGGTACATCGTACTCCATGGACCCATATCACTCTAGGTACTCCAGCCCAATGGCCTGCTTCCCACAGAGAGGTTTTGTTTCTCAATACTCATTGCCATGTCTCAAAACGCACGTGCGAGCCTATTTAATCGGTGACACACAGTCTACCCGATGCTCCAAGCACGGCTTATCGTATGATCTCTGAAAAGTAGTGCGAGCGGTGCTCTAACACTGTCAGTAAATCAAATAAAACTAGTGCGAGCTAAGCTCTAGCACTCTGTATGCAAACCATATGAGAAGCTGGTGCGAGCGAAGCTCCAACACCCTGTCTCAAAATCACATAAAATCTGGTGCGAGTTAGACTCTAGCACCGTGTCACGAAAATCATATATATATGTATACAAATCTGGTGCGAGTTGGACTCCAGCACCTATGCATGTAAAACTCTAGTGCGAGCTCTCGCTCCAGCACTAATGCGTGCATCACACAAATCGAAAATATCGTGCGAGCTGAGCTCTAGTACGTCACATGTCAATAAAACACGTAGGCGGCTCTGTTTCCTCAAAACAGTTTTCAAAACAATTTCACGTTGAAAGTATGCAATGCTGTGCATTTTCTTTCAAGGTGAGCCAGCCTACTCATGCATGCATCAAAACACCTCCAGAATGAGCAGGAACCTTTTGTTCCTGCTCCTCCCAATTTTTCCTAAATTTTTAGATTTTACCCTTAACAAGGGTATTTTAGTAATTTGCCCATTCGGGGCACTAAAATTATTATTCGACCTCTAGACCCTTCAGATAAATTTTAAAGACTGCATATGAATTTAAAATTTCGTAGAGTTTACCTCTAGCAGTCCGTAGAATTCCCTTACCTGGAATCGCGCGCAGACTACTCTTGTCTCGATGATACCGAACCTCTCGGCCCAAGTGCGCGCCACCAATGTACGTAACTGCATATAACCACATAATCGAGGTTAATTCAATTATCCCGATCAGTAGATTGCATTTACTGATCAACTTGAAGCTATTGGGCCTTATCTGCCTTATTAGGCCTCGGCCCATTTTAGCCCTTTTTATATTCATTTATTCCCTTCTTCGGGTATACCGAGCTCATACAGCTTTCTAATAATTATCGGGCTTCATTCCAATTTCATTGGATAGCCCGTATACCATTTACGACAATTATATTGCAATTCCGAATAATATTCCTTCCTACGCGAAATTAATCCATAATTTCGTAAAATAATTAAAACTCGGTATTTAAAGAACTCTAATTGCCGAAATTAAATTGTACTTACCCGATACGATGCGGGGTACGAGAATCAGAGCTCAATCGGCTCTCATTCGATCTTCGTCGTGAAGCTGCATAATTGGGTAAATTCGGATTATTCTCCATTAAAATAATATTAAATTAAATTTTCAGAATTTACCCGTAGGTCAATTTCAACCCTCGATCAACTTACCCGAACCTCGAGTCGTCCCCGATAAATTTCTTTCCTTTTTCCCTTTTTTTCCTTCCTTTTCCTTCCTTTTCCTTTCTTTTCTTTTCCCTTTTCCTTCCTTTTCCTTCCTTTTCCTTCCCTTTCCTTCCAGCCGAACGACACCGTTTATAGCCTTTTGTCGTCGCCGACGGTTCCGACGGTCTCACCGGTCGAGATCGGTCTCAAAAGAGCCGGCTTCTTCCCCTGAGTGCGTCGGTGCCCTCCGTTTCAACCCAGACGCGACGGTTCGTCGGGAATCAGCTGGTTTTTCCGGCGGTCTTCCTCGGCTTCGATTGGCCTACTCCGGCCACCTGGCGGCGCGAATCCAGTACCCACGTGCTCGCCGGACTCCCCTCTTCCTCCTGGTAGCTTCGTTGAAGCTCGTCGGTCGTCGGTGCACGAGAATCGGCGGTGAGGAACCTCGGGTCGCTTCTCTCGATTTCTTTCTCGGGTTTTCCCGAGTTTCTCTCTCCTTCCTTTTTTTTTCGATTACCTTTTTTTTATTTATTTTTATTAATTTTATTATTATTATTATTATTTATTTTAATTATTTTACTATTCAATAAAATACTCCATAAAATCCCAAAATATCTACCTTATATTATTTTTATTCTACTTTAATTTATTTAATTTAAATTTAATTTATTAATTATATTTTTCTCTAAATTTTGATATTATTTTTTCACGTTTTTTGAGATATCGTTCCGGTAATTTTTTCGGTATTTTTTAAAATTTTTGAATCTTGATCAATTGATCCAAAATTTATAATTTCCTTATCGTCGATCAAGATATCTTACATCCTTATTTTTAAATTAAAATTTTCTTATCGCCGAAATACCGGGTTTTGGTATTTTTACCATTTTACCCCTGCTCTTGTTTCCGAAATCAATTTAACCCGACCTTCCTTCATACATCTCTCATCTTTTCTTATTTAATTTTCGTATTTTAATTAAATTTGGGTCTTACAACTCTCCCCCACTTAAAGAATTTGGTCCTCCAAATTAGAACCAAGTCATGTGAGTCCATATACAACTCCGGGTACATCGATCGTATCATACTCTTAAATTCTTATGTAACCTTCTCCGGAGTGTATTACTACCAAAGGACTTTAATTAGGGAGATTATCTTAAACCTCAATACTTTCTCTTTCCTGTTTAATGCCCGAATCAACTTATCGATATACTTATATTTTCATTATGCTGAACTGTTGGATCTCATATCCTATCACCTATGCTGGATTCTGAATAGTATTCCCGAAGCATTAAAAGCTGAGACACATTGTGGGTGCCTGTTAATTCAGGTGATAACACTAACCTACAGGTCTTATCTCCCACTTGTCCAATTTCTCAAAATATTCAATCCAGCGTAACTTATTTTACCTTCTTCCAAAAGTTCGCTATGTCCTTATTCTCTTAGGACAAGTAACTTTCAACCATACTAATTCACCAAGGATGAATTCTAATACTTGTCTATCTGCTCTGAGGTGTTCTTAATCTCTCATCTTAATTAAACATCCTCAGAGACTTATTATCCAAAGTCAAAATTGATTCTGTTCTGTCACCCACTTTTCTTATCCAATTTGGGGAACAACCCCTACGGCCATACACTGCTTCATATCTTGTCATCCCGATACTCAAGTGACAATTGTCACTATTGGCGAATTCAATTAGAAATCAACTGATCATTCCAGGAGCTCATAAAATCGATGGCACACGCTTTCATCGGATCCTCCAGAACCTGTACAGTCTTCTCTGACTGACCATCTGTCTGAGGATGGAAAGCTGTGCTAATACTCAGTCGGGTTTCCATAGCTTCCTGAAATATCCACAAAGGTAGGAAGTGGAGCGGGAATCCCTATATGATACCATGCTCACTGGAACGCTACATAATGTTTCACAATCTTCCTTATACCTGAATCCTCATACACACTCTGAGTATCTGGGGAGTTCATAACCAGAAAGTGGGTAGACTTAGTCACTCTATCGACTATCATCCTAATAGTCTCCTAATTTATCCGGGTCCTCTATAACCCATCACGACATTTATGGAGACTTGCTCTCATTTTTCGTGCCGTGTCAATATAGGTAGGTGCTGCAATAACTCTGCAGACTTTTAATACTCTACCTTATTCTGCTGACATACTAGGCACTTTTCCACAATCTCTACCATCTCTTTTCACATCTGACCACCAATACCCTTTTCAGAGATTTCGATATATTTTTATCATCTTCCGTATGCACTGTATATCCCGAAGAGTGAGCTTCTGACAATATCACTATCCCATCAACAGTGGTCCTGGGGAGCACTTATACTGTCTCTGAATCCTCAGTAACTCATCGTCACCCACTGTGAACTCTATCCCTGTACCCTTCTGAATCAGACCCAAACTATCGACATCCGGTCGATCATCACGCTAAGCCTGGCAAATCCGGGCACTCTCATCCGGTTCTAATCATCAGGCTAGCTGTCACATAATCATACTAATCACTGTCATCATCAGAAGGGATCACATCAATACTGAGGTTCACAACTGCTCTAGCAGCTCACGCTCCCTGACCATCATATGTAATACCATCCCGAGGCTATTTCTGCTCAAGGCATCAGTCATCACATTAGCCTTTTCTGGGTGGTACAATTTTCATAAATCAAAATCTCTCAGAAGCTCTAACCCAATGTTTATTCTCATATTCGTCTCTTTCTGTTAAAACAGATACTCGAGCTTTATGATCAGTGCATATTCATAATTTCTCATCATATACATAGTAGTACCATATCCTTGATACAAACACTTCCGCTGTCAACTTTAAATCATGGGTCAGATAGTTTATTTAATGATCACAGAGTTGTTTGTCTCCAAAATTGACTATCTTCCCATTATACATCAATACACAGCCCTATCATAATTTTGAGGTACCCATACTCACGGAGAACCTCTTGAGCTATTGGGTATGGTGAAATTAATCACAGTGGTCAGTTCATACTTCACTACATCGAAATCTATAACACATCCATCATTTTATTTATCGTCTCATTCAAAGACCACGTTTTCATAATTAAACGTGTTAACAAGGTATATCCTTTTAGAACTCGCAGCAACCATCTGCAAAAGCAATTTCCTAATTGTTGCTTATAAATCGCCCTAAACTTTAACTACACCCAATATATCATCGATAATGATGATTACAACTCGATCTAATCCTTGACTTATTTACACATAAGCGTATAAGATCCTTCAAAATCGCTTACGTTTTCAGGTACTAACCTGCGCCATTTCCTTTTCTTATCTTAACGGCTCTTATTAAATTTACTATGTTAGTCTTCATGATTTGTCGAATTTAAATATTCTTATCGTCTTAGTAATGGTATCCTAATGCTAAAGGTAGTTATTACGATGATCGATTTCCCGTTATAGGTTATATATATATATATATATATATATATCTAGACGCTGTCAAGTCTTCAGGCGGGGAGGTATTTTGAAATACCTTTATTAACCTTTAGACTTAACCACAACTACGTAATATCTCAGTCTATGTGGTCATAATTTATATTCGCTACTAATTGCTCTAATCCTAATGACTTCATATATTAGGGTATTCCTTACCTAGCATATATCTCTCACTCCCATACATCTTGTATTCATAATCTATCTTATCTTAAAGATTATCTCCTTCGTATGTCAATTATAACGAAACTCTTGTCATTATTCATTTCGTGAGTACAATCCTTTACTCCTTTAATTTCAACTGTTGCATCCCTTTTTATCACCTGTCAACACTTACAGTATACTTTTCAGGGATGTTTTCACCCCTGTTTTCAACTTAAAACCTCTATATCCATATTCCGTTACTTAATCCTCCTTTATTGGGGTACTCATTTATCTGTATTTGCCCAATGATGTAGGCATTCATGCCTTTTACTCACTTATATATGAATGAAGGCGGTACAAATAAATGTGTGGCACCAGGATCAATGAACATATGTACTTCATTATTCATAACAAGTGTGGTATCTTACACCATATCCATGAAACATCAATAGTGTCCTGGTCTAAGACGTCCTCTCGCCTTCGTCCAACAACCTACTTTCCCCTTTTTATCTTTTCAGCTATGGCCTCCCTTTTCGTTGCAGCTATACCAACGAAATTTTTCTCTGTCTCTTTACTTTTCTGTGGGGCGATCTCGCTCAACTCTGAGCAATCCTAAATCAATGGTCCGTCTTACCACATTTAACGGCCATTTTCATCAATACAGTGTAGATATAGACCCTCCTTCCATGGTATCCACCACACATCTCACAGTACTTACACTGCTACACCGCTTCGTAGCAGGTCGAGATTCTCCAATCACAATGCCCCTCAACAGCGCCAAAATTGGATGCACTGGGGCCTTACCAATTATCTTACTCCATGACTCGTCAAATTAAATCTTTTACCAATTACCATTTTCCCAATTTAACATCTCTATCATTTCTCGATTCTCTTTTATGTCTCTATTTCGGCCCTCATTAGCTTTCACAATCTCAGAGGCGTACAGTTCATGTTCTTATTTACCCAACTGCAAATCTGCGCACTGCCTCGGTATAAGTAATATCTCACGGGCCAATTGGACTCTAATTGAAAAGTTGAGTCATATGATTCATGAACCTTTAAACATCTCGACTGTCACTTGTTCATAGTGTCGAGGTAATATCTACCCAGAATGTAATCGAGTCTCCATACTCGTCAATAAATCAAATCCTCTGGTCAAAGCAAGGACTTTAATCCAAAATTTCCTTTAAATCATGTCCAGGATATCCTGTCACCGAAATATATCCAAGATATTTCTCATATCAGCTCTTAAGATGGGTCGAGCGGGTTTCCACCAATACTCCGATGCGCCCTCTGATCTCATACATAATCTGAGCAATTTGCTCCTCAAAATAATCTCCACACTCCACTCCAATCTCGCGAAGCGTGTCTCAATACTATCCGATCACTCTGTCGGACTCTGAGAGGCATGCTCAACATTCGCCTCTATTTCAATCTCATACTGATTCTCATAGTCAAACTCAGCACGACTTAGCAGACTCAGGTCTACCTCTACGACCTCTGCCTCGTGTACTATCTCATCTAACGCGACTCATATTAGGCATTCCTGCAATCTCAACCATTTCTTAGTCAAGCCCATCTCGATATACACTATTGTATCTAACTAAGCACAGTAACACGGGGATGTAATTCCTAATTACTGACACTGACACACTTCAGACCAATTGCGCTCTGATACCACCTTAATTGTCACGACCCGAATTACCCAAAAATCAGAGTAAATTTTTCGCGTTTTTATTATTTTATACTTACCTCTGATCGTGACCAACCATAACCAATAATTGGGCTGTATGTCAGTGCCCACATCTTCTCCATGCATTTACAATTAGTGCACAATTTAATTTAAATATACATTCATGTATTCTGCACTACATTTCTTTGATTTAATTACATAATTATACACTCTCTATACATCCCAGTGTCATACAAAATGAAATACTGTGCTCATGTTATTTAGATACAAAAACCATATATATAGCGTGTATATACCTCAAAAGATAGGTAGCAGCGGACGACTAGAATGCAGTACTGAGTCGCCTCAACTTTAACTGGAGATTATCTGTGGGAGAAAATGAAAGGGGTGAGCACATCAATCTCAGTAAGGCAATCCTACGAACAAGTAGGTAACCATACTACCTACATGAACGTGGTGCCATGCATAAACCACCCTTTCTCCACACATTTTAAAATAGATGCTATGAATTATGATGTTATGTAAAACACATTGCACGGAAAATCCAACATGCAAGTATATTCAAAATCATATCTTTCTCGTTTAAAATTTCACAGTAAAGTCAGGACTCGACCCCTCCTTCGGGTGATCCTGACTCACTCTAAATCATGAAAATCGTTTACATCACATATGGGTTTTAAAAGCATGGAATATAACCATCATGCATATTTAATTTAAATCCCAGTTTAAATCATCGAAATCGTCGACATGCGAGACGAGGCAATATCTGTATAACGGCAATAACCAGGACTGGCCAATGTGTCCTCGTGAGTCCCTCTAGCTTCACGGATCCCAGTGTGCGAGGTCTCACCCTGATCGGGAATCGCCCGGGAGGTGGGTCAATCCAACCCGTCAGTCTTATCCGATCTCACGCATCCGAAGATGCCGTATCCGAAGATACCCCGTATCACAAAGATACCGTATCACAAAGATACCCCGTATCACAAAGATACCGTATCCGAAGATACCCCACGGTACATCGTACTCCATGCTACTTGCACGGTACATCGTACTCCATGGACCCATATCACTCTAGGTACTCCAGCCCAATGGCCTGCTTCCCACAGAGAGGTTTTGTTTCTCAATACTCATTGCCATGTCTCAAAACGCACGTGCGAGCCTATTTAATCGGTGACACACAGTCTACCCGATGCTCCAAGCACGGCTTATCGTATGATCTCTGAAAAGTAGTGCGAGCGGTGCTCTAACACTGTCAGTAAATCAAATAAAACTAGTGCGAGCTAAGCTCTAGCACTCTGTATGCAAACCATATGAGAAGCTGGTGCGAGCGAAGCTCCAACACCCTGTCTCAAAATCACATAAAATCTGATGGGAGTTAGACTCTAGCACCGTGTCACGAAAATCATATATATATGTATACAAATCTGGTGCGAGTTGGACTCCAGCACATATGCATGTAAAACTCTAGTGCGAGCTCTCGCTCTAGCACTAATGCGTGCATCACACAAATCGAAAATATCGTGCGAGCTGAGCTCTAGCACGTCACATGTCAATAAAACACGTAGGCGGCTCTGTTTCCTCAAAACAGTTTTCAAAACAATTTCACGTTGAAAGTATGCAATGCTGTGCATTTTCTTTCAAGGTGAGCCAGCCTACTCATGCATGCATCAAAACACCTCTAAAATGAGCAGGAACCTTTTGTTCTTGCTCCTCCCAATTTTTCCTAAATTTTTAGATTTTACCCTTAACAAGGGTATTTTAGTAATTTGCCCATTCAGGGCACTAAAATTATTATTCGACCTCTAGACCCTTCAGATAAATTTTAAAGACTGCATATGAATTTAAAATTTCGTAGAGTTTACCTCTAGCAGTCCGTAGAATTCCCTTACCCGGAATCGCGCGCAGACTACTCTTGTCTCGATGATACCGAACTCGGCCCAAGTGCACGCCAACCAATGTATGTAACTGCATATAACCACATAATCGAGGTTAATTCAATTATCCCGATCAGTAGATTGCATTTACTGATCAACTTGAAGCTATTGGGCCTTATCTGCCTTATTGGGCCTCGGCCCATTTTAGCCCTTTTTATATTCATTTATTCCCTTCTTCGGGTATACCGAGCTTATACAGCTTTCTAATAATTATCGGGCTTCATTCCAATTTCATTGGATAGCCCGTATACCATTTACGGCAATTATATTGCAATTCCGAATAATATTCCTTCCTACGCGAAATTAATCCATAATTTCGTAAAATAATTAAAACTCGGTATTTAAAGAACTCTAATTGCCGAAATTAAATTGTACTTACCCGATACGATGCGGGGTATGAGAATCAGAGCTCAATCGGCTCTCCTTCGATCTTCGTCGTGAAGCTGCAGAATTGGGTAAATTCGGATTATTCTCCATTAAAATAATATTAAATTAAATTTCCGAAATTTACCCGTAGGTCAATTTTGACCCTCGGTCAACTTACCCGAACCTCGAGTCGTCCCCGATAAATTTCTTTCCTTTTTCCTTTTTTTTCCTTCCTTTTCCTTCCTTTTCCTTTCTTTTCTTTTCCCTTTTCCTTCCTTTTCCTTCCCTTTCCTTCCAGCCGAACGACACCGTTTATAGCCTTTTGCCGTCGCCGACGATTCCGGCGGTCTCACCGGCCGAGATCGGTCTCAAAAGAACCGGCTTCTTCCCCTGAGTGCGTCAGTGCCCTCCGTTTCAACCCAGACGCGGCGGTTCATCGGGAATCAGCTGGTTTTTTTGACGATCTTCCTCGGCTCCGATCGGCCTACTCCGGCCACCTGGCGGCGCGAATCCGGTACCCACATGCTCGCCGACTCCCCTCTTCCTCCTGGTAGCTTCGTTGAAGCTCGTCGGTCGCCGGTGCACGAGAATCGACGGTGAGGAACCTCGGGTCGCTTCTCTCAGTTTCTTTCTTGGGTTTTCCCGAGTTTCTCTCTCCTTCCTTTTTTTTTTCGGTTACCTTTTTTTTATTTATTTTTATTAATTGTATTATTATTATTATTTATTTTAATTATTTTACTATTCAATAAAATACTCCATAAAATCCCAAAATATCTACCTTATATTATTTTATTCTACTTTAATTTATTTAATTTAAATTTAATTTATTAATTATATTTTTCTCTAAATTTCGATATTATTTCTTCACGTTTTTCGAGATATCATTCCGATAATTTTTTCGGTATTTTTTAAAATTTTTGAATCTTGATCAATTGATCCAAAATTTATAATTTCCTTATCGTCGATCAAGATATCTTACATCCTTATTTTTAAATTAAATTTTTCTTATCGCTGAAATACCGGGTTTTGGTATTTTTACCATTTTACCCCTGCTCTTGTTTCCGAAATCAATTTAACCCGACCTTCCTTCATACATCTCTCATCTTTTCTTATTTAATTTTCGTATTTTAATTAAATTCGGGTCTTACAGCTAGTATATATATATATACATTTTCTTGTAAAATTATCCAAGGACATAATATCCATGCCTTCCATGAAATTTTTATTACTTCGAGAATCAAATATCCTTGGGATTTCATCCTTCCTCATAAATCTCGATATAAGTTTTTTACATCAAAATTATTTTCGATCCCTCCATACTTGCATTTGCTTTATCAATTCCTGTATTTTCGGGTTCCCTGTCATTCATGGTCTCTCGACTCCTATACTCCTCGAGTCCTACAACGAATGTTCACACTTCCATTTAAATATATTATTTCTCATTTTATATAGTCTAATTAAATGTAAAAACTTTTGTGGTGTTTACATTCTCCCCACCTTAAAAGAATTTGGTCCTCCAAATTCCTCTTGGTCCTTCAGAATAGATGAGGGTATTTCTAGACGCTGTCAAGTCTCTCGGGCGGTGAGGTATTTTTAAAACCCTTATTGGCCATCAGACTTGACCACGCAAACCGGTTACGGATATAAGTACTCAAGGTTCAATTTCAATAAGAAAATAGGGCACCAAACTTAAAACAATTTCACATTTATCCTTAATGAGAACTTATTCTTAATTCATATCACTTGATCTGAATCACTTCACATACCAGAGATATTCTGTAAGATCCAAATTTAGTTAAAACACAAAATGAGTGTGTTTGTGAAAGGAATGATTTAAATGGTATTCTCGAACAGTTGAAGGGCAAAATGGTTAAAATATCGAAAGTCGATATAAATTCAATAAGAAAATTTAATTAAAAATAATGGATTTGAGAATCTTGATCAATAACGAAGAAATAATTAAATTTCGAGTCCAATTGATCAAGATCTGAAATTTTTAAAAATACTGAAAAGTCACTCGGGACAATATCTCGAAAATACGGAGAAAATATACAGAAAAAATGATTAAAAGTATAATAAATAAATTAAATAAAATTAAATAAATGAATTTAGAATAAAATAAGAAATTTGTAGATATTTGTAGAATATTTGTGAATATTTTAATGATTATTATATTAATAAAATAAATTATAAATAATAATAATAATAATAATAATAATAAAAAGAATAAGAAAATTGAAATTGGGTAGAGAGAAACTAAAGAGAAACCAAGAAGCTAGTCGAAAAAGAGGAGATGATCGGACGACCATCGGTGAACTAGCAGCCAGGCAAGTGACCGAAAAAGGAAGCCTGACACCGTGCGACCTCCCTGGTACCGGCGACGCGCCCCACCGACACCGGAGAACGTCGGATCGAGGGAGAGAAGCCGCGGAGTGGGGAGCAAAATCGACGGCCACTGACGTCGATTCAACCCGACCACCGCCTATCGAGGGACCTTCACGTGATACCGAGCAGATTGGTGGTGGCCACGATCGGCGAAACTGACGGACGGCGCTGGAAATGGCGAGAAAGGAAAATAGGTACTGACAACGAGGAGAGAACAGGTCGGACCGACCACTTTCCAGCCACCGTTGGTGAAACCAAGGCCAGATTTGTGAATCGGACTACCCGCGGAGTTGCTAGAGGCCAAAGCCGATGAAAAACCGGTCAGCAGAGCTCCGAATGGCAAAGAAGAAAATCGAATTGGACTGAACCGGCTGAACCAGACTGGTCTGAACTGGGTTGAACCGAACCGAACCAGTTCAGCCAAGAAAGAGAGGAAAAAAGGAGAAAAAAGAAAAAATGGAAGAATTTTTGGGATACACCGGACTTTGGGTAAGTCGATACAAGGTCAAAAGTGACCGATTTGATTTCTGAAAAATTTATTTAAATTATATTTAATCAAAAATTAACCCAAAATTAAATATAAAATTGTGCAGTTCGACGATAGATCGTGTACATAAGCCCGAACGAGAGTCGATTGAGCTCCAATTTTCGTACCCCACATAGCATTGGGTAAGTACATTTTAATTTTGACAATTAGAGTCCTCAATGCAAAGTTAAGATTATTTTACAGATTAATTCTGTATAAAAAGAAATATTATTCGAAATTTTACAGTAATTATCGTAAACAGTATACGGGCTATCCAATGAGTTTGGAATGAAGCCCGCCCAGTAAACCCGAAGAAGGGATTTAATAAGTATAAACGGGCTGAAAATGGGTCGAGACCCATTAAGGTACAATTGGGCCCAATAAAGTAAAACGGGCCCAATACTTTAGTTTGATCAGTGAATGTGACATACCGATAAAGATAAGTGACTTGACCCAAAATATGTGGATTTATGCAGTTCCATAGACTTGGGTTACGTGCATTTGGACTGAGAGATCAGGTATTATCGAGACGGGATAAGTTTGCGTCTGATTCCAGGTAAGGGAATTTTGTAGGTGCATAGGGATTTCTATACGTATTTTTGAAGGGATTTACAGGGCCTAGAATTTCTTAAAGTATCTAGAAACGAAATAATAATTTTTACGAAAACTGGGGCATGGGTGAATAAAGGAAAAGACGATATTGCCCCTGGGAGTAAAATTTACAAAAAGGGTAGTAAGGCAAATAAATTAATGATTATCATGTTTTAATGTTTTATATGAATGTATTGCTTGGATTTAAGCAAATATGCACATAGGTTGGCTGTTAATTTCATGAATTATACAAAAGGGTATCGGTTTGTACCGGTTATGATTTTAAAAGATATTTTATCAAGATTGAGCAACCTATCATATTTACACAAGTAAAAAGAGTGCTAGAGTCTTACTCGCACTAAATTTTACTGATTTATTTCTCATAACAAGCCGTACTGGAGCATTACTCGTACGAGAAATTTGTGTGTGTAAAAAAATCGTGCTGGAGCTTCGCTCGCACGAGATTTTAGATATCATGATATGCATAGCGTCGTGCTGGAGCTTCGCTCGCACTAGACGTGAGTTGACATGCATATAGTCGTGCGGAAGCCTCCTGTAGACTGTGTGTCACAGAGAGTTGATATACTCGCACGTATACTTTGAGACATGGGTTGGTTATCGACATAGTATTGGGGTGGATAAGACCTACGGCAGGCATCCCCAAACTATGATATGGGTCTACAGAGTACGTTGTACCGTGTATGTCACACGGAGTACACTGTACCGTGCAGTCATGATGACTCGATGATGTTACTTGATATTCTGGCAGGTAGGATTTGACCCCACCTCCCATTACAGTTGTGATGCCTCGCACACCAGGATCTGTGTAGCCTGGGATCACAGGGACATAATATGGCCATACTCCTCGATTTTCATACAGTAACCTACATGCCTCACATGATATCATACGGTCTAAATAGACCAGGATAAACCCGAAGGAGGGGTAATGTCCCGATTTATGTTTTTAAATGAGATACGATTTAATGAATCAAGGTTTTCCCGATGGATGGGTTTAGCCTTGATGTGGTTATCTTAAGATGAAACAAATAAGTTTTATCATGATGAGTTTATGATGAAACAAATAAGTTTTAATGTGACGAGCATGAGATGTCATACATGATGATTTTTCCATGTTTGTTTTATATATCGATTTCATGATTTCTCTTATATGATATATACATACATGTGGCATCGTTTTAGTTACCTCATGCTCCAAATATAAACGATTTTATATCATGACATTATCAGCACGTAGATAGTATAGTTATCTACCTACTTACATTATTACCTTACTGAGCAAGTTTCGCTCACCCTTTCATTTTCCACCCCACAGGGTACATTTAGTAGAAGAGAGAGACAGTAGTCTTGCATTTCGGTTAACAGCTGCTTCCTATCAAGACCAGGTATACACATTCATATAATTTTTGTATCTGAACATATAGAGGCACAGTATTGTACACGGATTGTAATATTGGGGATGTATTTAGTTAAAATAAATTGATATTAAATAGATGTTAAGGTAAGTAACTTGACAGGAGGGACTAATATTGACTCATAGCCCAACTGTTAGTAGAGAAACTGTTCACGACGGGTAAGGAAATGAAAAAGCGAAAAATTTGTAGGGGTTTTTAGAAAAAAATGGGTCGTGACATATTCGTACCTTGCATACATATCTTATTCCAATATGACTCGTATATTCAGGATTTATCTCATTTCAAAGCTTGTCTCATTTCGTACATTAACTATAGCAAAGTTCTTTCCTTATTCCAATTAAGTCTAGCATTCAAAACATAAGATTATAGAAATTACAATCCTTAGATTCAATACGTAATCCATATTCTAAAGTTTCCTTATAACTCAAACTCTGAATCTTCATAATTGTTTGGATCTTTACCATTAACATGTAACTTCTGTTTGAGAAATCCTACTTACACCCATTCTTATTACATTATGACCCAAGAGACTCTGAGTCTCCTTAAAATTTAGTACTAGTACACTCCAAAGTGGGTCACTGGGTCCGAAAATCTCCCCTTCATATAGTTCTTATAATTGCTTTTTTAGCGTTTCTAATCCAAGCAAAGTCACTCAGTACAGTGGTTTGAGTACTCAATTTGGTACCACGTGCTAAATCAATTCTAGAACTTCACTTTTTAGTTTAGGGATAACTTTGATAAATTATTTGATCATGTGTCATAAAACTTTCCCTGTTTACAGGGATGTTTCTATACTCCGAACACGCCCTATCTTTATCAATCATGTAAACAGTGCGACCTTTAGAGTCTTATTTATACCGTTAGTTCCCTGATTCATTCTTCCAGCTATAGTGACTGTGCTATTTCATTGTCACTATTTTCCTTGTAGATTTCTTTTTCGTCATTCTCTTTATCTTTCCCATTATCTCCTATGAGTTTCTGAACTTCCTTTATCTAACAGTTCTTGCAACTCCTTTTTCTTTGTTCCTCAAGATCTGCAAAGTTCATCCGGTAGGGAGACTTCGAGATAGGCTGCATATCTGGAGCCAAATCTATAGTGAACTCCAGTTCTTTCTCCTGAAGTAGTCCCGGTATTTCACTAGGAGAATACATCTGAAAATTCGCATACCCTTGGTATGTCCTGAATACTTGGACATTCCCGACTAGTATCGAGGACGAATGCAACATAACCTTTACATTAACAGGTTCATCAAAAATTTTCATTAATAGTCAAAATCATACACTTTATTCCTTAACTGCAAAGTATACATTAAACTTACTAGGTAAGGAGAAGGTTACAGTCATAGAGTAGCAGTTTAAACTTACATGGTTGGTGGCTAGCCAATCCATCCCCAAAATTACATCAAAGCCATACATGTTCAACAAGGTTAGATCTACTGATATGATCCTATCTCCTACCTTGATTTCATAATTTCTACACACCATATCAGTCTAAGGTAAAGACCCTTCCATGAGTGACAGGCTTCTTGCCTTTCTCTGCTGCGGTAGCCCGTCTCTGTGGGACTTGTCTCTAGGGAGCTTGCCTTTCAAGTTGTCGTGGTAGCTCTGGGGGTTGTGGAACCTTATTCAATGGACAATCTTTAATCAGGTGTCCCCTCTGTCCACACCTAAAACAGCTCCATGTGTCCCGGTAAAAAATACCTTCATGGGTTTTACCGCACTCCCTACATAACTTCCCATATTGCTGCAGACCTCTGGTAGTTTGTAGAGTAGGTACAGGAACGGTGGGCCAATCAACCCTAGTCTTAGACTCATCTGTCCTCTGACTCTTAGGCTGGTAATTCCGCAAATCCTGTCTCACCAACTCCGTCCGCTTCCTCTCATCTCTATTCTTTCCCTTAAGGCCATACTCCGTCTGTGTAACATTCAGGCCCCTCTCAACCATCTATGCTCTTTCTAGGGCATCCTGAAATTTAGTAATCCATAACCCGAAAAGACAGTTTTGAATAGCTGGCCTCAACCCTGCTAGAAACCTATCAGTCTGACGCTCTTCATTCTGAAACGTCTCAAGATCATACCTCATCAGAATAGTGAACTTACTTTCGTACTCATCCATGGTCATACTGCCCTGTACCAAATTCAGAAAGTCCATCCTCAATTTCTGCTGGGCAGCTAGTGGAACATACTGCTTCTTAAAGGCTGCGGAGAATGCATCCCAACTAATCACTAGATGCTGAGCAGTCAGAAGGACCTTGGTGGATCCCCACCAATATTCTGCTTGGCCCTGCAGCATGTAGGTGGCCATGGAAACCTTCTCAACATTAGAACACCCCAAAAAATCGAAGATCTTCCCAAGGCTCACCAGCCACTCTTCAGCTTCTATTGGATTCTTAATTCCCTTAAATGCTTTAGGCTTCATCTTCAGGAAATCTCTCATCCTACCGATATCCCTCTCTTCCCTCCGGACCTGTACAGGAGGCTGAGGCGCCATAGGTACTGACGAAACTGGTGGATGAGGAGGTGGTGCTTGAGGCGCCAGCTGAATCAGAAGCATTTGCCCCTAGGTGTTGGGCAACCATGGCAGCTATCGATTCCAAGCCTCGCTCAAGGCGCTGTTCGAATTGAGCCATACGAGTATTAGGGCTCTCTAGATCCGGTGGAGGAGGTGGAGGTGGCTGAGCCTGCCTCCGAAGACGTCCACGTCTTCCACTCATCATGCAAGAGATCTAATACCTGCGATCAAGTCTTAATTCCATTAGGTATACATTACCTACAAGCAGACAAGCACAAACATTGGATGTAATTTTAGCCTTATTTCGATACTGATAGTACTAGACAACCTTCGCTCTGATACCACTTAAATTATAACGACTCTTGACCCTTAAAAATTGAGGGATTTGTTTTTTGAACTTAATAAATTTAATTTACCCACTTATTTCCTTATTTACTTAGGTTGTATTCCCGTACAGTGTCAAAACACTTTTCCTAATTCTTTATCCGTATTTATATTTAATTTCTCTACTTTGACATATATGGCTTATAGAAATTTCGGCAGCATAACGACTTATATATGAGCCTACCCACCTACAATTTAGTTGTTTTAACAACCCTAGATATCCACAACTACCAAGCATGCTTTCCAAATCCACATTCACAACTCAATACATCCATATCGATTTAATACCAATCATCTTAAAACCTAATCCCAAGAATCATATTCTTTACATCGTTTCCTTACAAATTACATCCCAATAAAAGTATTCCCAAAATATGTCTGTGCATATAAATATGTCTGGTAAAGGAATGTAATTGTATACCTTGACAACGTGTACAAAAAGTAGCCTAGGGTAGCTCTTTCCCACCAGCCTACGTCGTGTACGCGGCAGGTAGCATCTATAGATCACTACAAATAATTTGAAAGGTAGAGGGGTGAGCTTTCGGGAAAAAGCCCAATAAGAAATGCATTTAAAATGATCATGGTGGCTAAATCACATTGAATGCATGATAAAACTAAGAGATAACGTTTCTTTACAAATGTCACATAGCTTTCAAAAAGCGTAAATATAAAACATAATCAATAGAAATATAATTTCGAAGTAGCAAATCTATTCAGTTACATCACAATCTATCGAAACATATAGAACTCCAGAATATTTCAAAACCGATAGAACTTCAAAAGCATAACTGATGCATAAACATATATCAAAGGATCAAAATCATATAACATAGTTCATCTCGGATGGAGACTTAGCTAACTTATAGAATTGTCATGCGGCGATAACAAAATCATCCTCCATAGAGGGAAATCATAAACATGCCCGAAGGCAGAATTCATATTCGCCACAAAGGCGCACATGACAAAAATGCATTGACCGTATGGCACTTTGCATCTGTAGGACCCAAGAGGTGGCCCCTCACAGTCATACAGACGGTGTGGCACTTTGCTCCCACAGAACTTAAGAGGTGGCCCCCACGATCGCATGTCTTTATGAACCGCGTGACACTTTGCTCCAGTCGGACTCAAGAGGTAGCCCCCACATTCGCATGTCTTTGTGAACTGCGTGGCACTTTGCTCCCGTCGGACTCAAGAGGTGGCCCCCACGTTCACATGTCATTGTGAAAATTGCGTGGCACTTTGCTCCCGTCGACTCAAGAGGTGGCCCCCACAATTCCACTATACAATACCTTTTTGTCTTAAAACAGAGTTTTCAAAATCTTACTTGGGTTTTTTTTATAGCTCATAAACTCATATCGAGTAATAAAATCGAATTTCTTGAAATCTGAAAACTTTTTCATAAAACAAAAAGACTGTGTAGCACTTTGTTCCCGTAAGACTCAAGAGGTGGCCCCCACTATCGCCTTTAAAAAAATTTCATTTCTCAAGCATAAGTTCACATACCAAATTTCATTTCATTCAAAAACATGAAATCAATCATACATAAGTCGAAACCATGACATTTATTCAGAAATCATGCTTGAAACTATGCATTTAATTTCATATGGCATTTCTTTATCTCGAAAACATGATCAAATAAAACTTGGGCATAATAGTGGTCGGGTTTTGTTTTACAATCAAGGGTTGCTCGAGAAGGCTCGAAAACATATAAATAAATCGGGATCTAAGAGTAGGGATACCATTACCATATTAAATTACACCCCTTACCTCGATTTATCGAAATTTTCGAATTCGATTGATGACGCCTCCTAGTACCTCCTTTAATTCCTTCTACGATCACCTACACCGAAATTATATACTTAGCACCCTATTCATGCAAATTGTCTGAATTGCATTAAAATCGTAACCTATTTGTTACTACTTCATGTGTACATATTATTGCACATACCTAGGTCAACACGCACGTTTATATATTTTCTTTGCTATTTATATATTTTGTACATACAAATCTTAACATACACATTTATTATATACATCTACGAGTATATACACACATATATATATACTCCTATATATATATTATTATTTGTTTTCATTTTTCCTTATCACATGTATATATTCTTGTATGTACATAAACTAATATACGCCTTTATCATATACACCTAAGTATATACACACATTCATTTTATCATTTAATTTCCTTATTCATCATCACTTAAATATATATATATATATACATATATATTTTTGTCTATTTTTCTTCTCTCCCATTTTTATTTCACATACACCTTAATTCACACTAACATGCTTATAAACCCAATCT
The DNA here is from genome assembly GCA_033439115.1 of Firmiana major. Lineage (NCBI taxonomy): Eukaryota > Viridiplantae > Streptophyta > Magnoliopsida > Malvales > Malvaceae > Firmiana > Firmiana major. Next base: position 11,072,380 of record CM065912.1, read on the forward strand.
CATATAAATACATGTACATTAAATATACATAAATACATATATATATTTTTACCTTTTCTTTTCTCTCTCTTCTTTTTTTCTTTTCTTTTCTCCTTTTCCTTTCTTCCCTCTCGGTCAGCCTCTAACTTCAGCCTCGGTCTTCTTCTAGTTTTCAGATCCTTGATTTTCTTCCATTTCTAGCCCCTGTTTTGTTTTCTGTTTTCCAGGTCCTGCTTCAATTAAAGCCTCGGTTCCAACCTCTCCTCCCTCTTCCTCGATTTTTTCCTGCTTTCACCCCCTTCGGTCTCCCTCTCCTTCTCCCCTGCCTCTCGGTTCAGCTCTCCCTTCGGTCTGTCTTCAGCTTTATGGCCCTCGGTTCTGCTTCTCTTTGCTTCAATTCCCAGCTGCTTCAACTTTCTTCCAGCCCTCAGTTCATGCTTCTCTTTGCTTCAATTCCCAGTGGCTTCAACTTTCTTCCAACCCTCGGTTTGATTTGTTCTCTTCCCTTTCTCTTCTTCTTTTTTCCCTTCTTCACTTTCCTTTCTTCTCCTCCCTTCTTGTCACGACCCAAACTACCCAAAAATCAGAGTTAATTTTTTGCGTTTTATTATTTACTTAAATTCTTACCTGTCCTCGAATCGTGACCAACACTCCACTAATAATTGGGCTATGCGTCAATGCCAGTCCCACCATTCAATTACCATCTAACTTATTTCTTCTCCAGTCATTTATAATTGTTTACATTATTTATACATCCCCTAAAGTTACTTACAAACATGTTACTGTGCTATGCTTATGTAGATACAATATGTACAAGTGTATATACCTTATGTTGATGGGGAGCAGCGGATATCCGGAATGCAGTACTGAGTCGTCGCAACTTCAGCTGGAGATTATCTGTGGGAGAAAATGAAAGGGGTGAGCACATCAAGCTCAGTAAGGCAATCCTACGAACAAGTAGGTAACCATACTACCTACATGAACGTGGTGCCATGCATAAACCACCCTTTCTCCACACATTTTAAAACAAATGATATGCGTTATGATGTTATGTAAAACACATTTGCACGAAAAATTCAACATGCAAGTATATTCAAAATCATATCTTTCTCGTTAAAAATTTCACAGTAAAGTCAGGACTCGACCCCTCCTTCGGGTGATCCTGACTCACACAAAACCATGAAAACGGTTTACATCACACGTGGGTTTGAAAAGCATGAAAATACCATCATGCAAATTTAGTTTAAAAACCCAGTTTAAATCATCGAAATCGTCGACATGCGAGACTAGGCAACATCTGTATATTGGCAATAACCAGGACTATGGCCATATGTGTCCTCGGGAGTTCCTCAGCTACACGGATCCTAGTGTGCGGGTTCTCACCATGATCGGGAACCGCCCAGGAGGTGGGTCAATCCATCCCGTCAGTCTTATCCTATCCCAGGCATCCGAAGATGCTGCATCCGGAGATACCGTATCCGAAGATACCACACGGTACATCGTACTCCATGCTACTTGCACGGTACATCGTACTCCGTGAACCCATATAATATCTCTAGGTACTCCAGCCCAATTGGCCTGCTTCCCACAGAGGTTTTGTTTCTCAATACTCATGCCATGTCTCAAAACGCACGTGCGAGCCTATTAAATCGGTGACACACAGTCTACCCGATGCTCCAAGCACGGCTCATCGCATGTTCTCATAAAATCAGTGCGAGCGATGCTCAGCACTCTCATCAACTCAAATAAAACTGGCAGAGCCCGCTTTACATCCCCACAAGGCCGCCAACCTCATCCCTCACTCTCACCCCACCTAAGAGGTCTTTTGAGCCTGTTGGGCCTTTTGGCTGACTCCAAGGGCAGACAGCGCTACTCCACAAATCCGATAAAACTAGTGCGAGCTAAGCTCAGCACTCTGTATATAAACCACATGAAAATTTTATAAAATCTGGTGCGAGTTAAACTCTAGCACCCTATCTCAAAAAAGCATATGAAATCTGGCGCGAGTTGTACTCTAGCACCTATGCATGTAAAAACTCTAGTGCGAGCTCTCGCTCTAGCACTAATGCGTGCATCACACAAATCGACAACATCGTGCGAGCTGAGCTCTAGCACGTCACAAGTCAATAAAAACATGTAGGCGGCTCTGTTTCCTCAAAACAGTTTTCAAAACAATATCACGTTGAAAGTATGCAATGCTGTGCATTTTCTTTCAATGTGAGCCAGCCTACTCATGCATGCCTCAAAACACATCCAGAATGAGCAGAAACCTTTTGTTCTTGCTCCTCCCAATTTTTCCTAACTTTGTAAATTTTACCCTTAACAAGGATATTTTGGTAATTTACCCATTCAGGGCCCTAAAATTATTAGTTGACCTCTAGACCCTTCAGGTAATTTTTAAATGACTGCAAATGAATTTAAAACTTCGTAAAGTTTACCTCTAGCAGTCCGCAGAATTCCCTTACCTTATTTTCCTGTCGAGTCTGACCTTTTCTTTTCCACTGTTGTCTCGTCAAGCAGTCCTATATGCTCCCAATCAAATGCCCGAAAACTGCGTATCAATATTCCTCAGGTCAGATATTATACAATTTAATTGTATTTAATATTTGCTGGGCCTAATTTAAATCATTGGGCCCGTTTACCCCTATTGGGCCCAATTGCACCTTAATGAGCCTTAATCGGCCTTAAGCCCGTTTTCCACTTAATTTTTACTTTATCGAGGCCTATTGGGATCATTGGGCCCACCAATAATTTATTGGGCCTCGTTCTAATTCTCGAATAGCTAAATTTAATATTTACGATAATTTATCTAAATTTCCATAATTTAATTCAATTTATGCGGAAATCAAATCAATATCATGCATAACGAGGTAATTGTCGTAAATAAGGGTTACTTACCCGAGATTCCATGCTAGTACAAAATTCGAGGCTGTCTCGAGCTCTCTTTGGATGCCAATCGTCGAGCTACACAATTTCATAATTTTTCGGGTAAATTTCCAGTCGAAAATTAATTAAATAAAATATTCCAAAATTTAAATCGGTCAATTTGACCGCTTATCGACTTACCCGAAGCTCGATTGCATCGCTGGAACTTTCCCCAATTTTTTTCCTCTTTTTCTTTTTCCCTTTTTTCTCTTTTTTTCCCCTCTTTTTGGCTGAACCGGTTCAGTCCGGTTCAGACCGGTTCAGACCGTCGGTTCACTCCGGTTCGGCCGGTTCACCGTCGGTTCACTGCCTTGCCGACCGGTTCTCTACCGGCTTCCACCGCCAGCAGCTCCGCTGGGTCGTCCGCATATCATATCTGGGCTCGGCTTCGCCCAAGGCCGCCGAAAAGTCGCCGGTCCGACCGTTCTCCTCCTCCGTCGGTACCCACTTTCCTCTCTTTCTGTTTCCGGCGCCGTCCGCAGGTTTCGATGGCTGCCACCATCGCCAATCTGCTCACCATCACCTGGGCTTCCGAAATCGAGCCTTGGTGGGGCTCGAATCGCCGCCGTTCGCCACCGGTGGCCATCTCTTCTCCCGCGGCTTCTCTTCCGTTTTTCGCCGGATTTCGGCGTTCCCACGGCGCGTCGTTGCCGCTGATAGGTCGCCTGAGGTCGGGCCGTCTTCGTCGGCCCTCGCCTGGGGTCCCTGGCAGCCGGACGGCTCGCCGGTGGCCTCCTCGGTTTCGGCTCCCTTTTTCTTTCGCGTTTCGCGATTTTCGCCCCCCTTTTTTTTGTTTTATTAATTTTATTATTATTATTATTTATTTTAATTATTTTACTATTCATTAAAATACATTAAAATACCCAAAATATCTCTTAAAATTATTATTTTATTCTAATTTAATTAATTTAATTTAATTTAATTTATTTATTATATTTTAACTCTTTTTCGGGTATAATTTCTCTGTATTTTTCAGGATATTGTCCCGGGTGACTTTTCGATATATTTTTCAATTATTTTCGGGATTATTTTTTCGAACTAAAAATTCCAATTAATCCCGATTAATTCCAATAAATTAATATCTTGATCAATTTAATCCGAAATAAATTTATTTTACTTTTATTGACCAAGATTTCTTAAATCCATATTTTTAATTAAATTTCCTTATCGAAATTATACCGACTTTCGATCTTTTGACCGTTTTGCCCTTACACGTGTTCGGGATTAATTTAACCCGACTTCCTTCATACTTCCCCCATCTTTTCTTATTTAATTTTCGTATTTTAATTAAATTCGAGTCTTACAACTCTCCCCCACTTAAGAAATTTGGTCCTCCAAATTAGAACCTAGTCATATGAGTCCATATACAACTCCGGGTACATCGATCGTATCATACTCTTAAATTCTTATGTGACCTTCTCCGGAGTGTATTACTACCAAAGGACTTTAATTAGGGAGATCATCTTAAACCTCAATACTTTCTCTTTCTTGTCTAATGCCCGAATCAACTTATCAATATACTTATATTTTCATTAAATTGAACTTTTGGAGTTCATATCCTGTCACCTCTGCTGGATTTGGATAGCATTGCTGAAGCATCAAAAGTGGGACACATTGTGGGTGCCTGCTTATTCAAGTGGAAATGTCACCTACAGGTCTTATCTCCCACTTGTCCAATCTCTCAAAATATTCCATCCAGCGTAACTTAATTTACCTTCTTCCAAAAGTTCGCTATGTCATTATTCTCTTAGGACGAGTAACTTTCAATCATACTAATTCACCAAGGGTGAATTCCAATACTTATCTATCTGCTCTGAGGTGTTCTTAATCTCTCATCCTTAACTAAACATCCTCAGAGACTTATTATCCAAAGTCGAAAATAATTTCTACCTGTCACCCACTTTTTCTTATCCAATTTGGGGAACAACCCCTACAGCCATACACTGTCTCATATCTTATTATCCCGATACTCAACTGCCAACTGTCGTTATTAGCGACTTCAATTTGTGGCAACTGATCATTTCGGGAGCTTATAAAATCAAGGGCACACGCTTTCATCGGATCCTCCAGAACCTGTACAGTCCTCTCTGACTGACCATCTGTCTGAGGATGAAAAGCTGTGCTAATACTCAGTCGGGTTCCCATAGCTTCCTGAAAAATATTCCCTGAAGTAGAAAGTGAAGCGGGAATCCCTATATGATACCATGCTCACTGGAACACTACTTAATGTTCCACAATCTTCCTTATACATAAATCCTCATACACACTCTGAGTATCTGGGGAGTTCGTAATCCAGAAGGTGGGTAGACTTAGTTACTCTATCGACTATCATCCAAATAGCCTCGTAATTCACCTGGGTTCTTTGTAACCCATCATAAAATTCATGGAGACTTGCTCTCATTTCTGTGCCATGTCGATATAGGTAGAGACTGCAATAACCCTGCAGACTTTTAATACTCTACCTTATTCTGCTGACATACTAGGCACTTTTCCACAATCTCTACCATATCTCTTTTCATATCTGACCACCAATACCCTTTTCAGAGATTTCGATATATTTTCGTTACTTCCGTATGCACTGTATATCTCGAAGAGTGAGCTTCTGACAATATTACTATCTCATCAACTGTGGTCCTGGGGAGCACTTATACTGTCTCTGAACCTCTCTGAAATTATTATCATACTCTGTGAACTCTATCACTGTACCCTTCTGAATCTGACCCATACTATCGACACCATGCTGATCATCACGCTAAGCATGGCAAATCCGGGAACTCTCATCCGGTTCTAGTCATCAGGCTAGCTGTCACACAATCACTGTCATCATCAGAAGGGATCACATCAATATTGAGGCTCATAACTGCTCTAGCAGCTCACGCTCCCTGACCATCATATGCGGTACCATCCCGAAGCTCTTTCTGCTCAAGGCATCAATCATCACATTAGCCTTTCTTGGGTGGTACAATTTTCCACAAATCAAAATCTCTCAGAAGCTCTAACCCACTATATATTCTCATATTCGCCTCTTTCTGTGAAAACAGATACTCGGGCTTTATGATCAGTGCATATCCATAATTTCTCACCATGTACATGATAGTACCATATCCTTGGTACAAATACTGTTGCCAACTTTAAATCATGGGTCAGATAGTTTATTTCATGATCAAGGGGTTGTCTGGATCCACAATCGACTATCTTCCCATTATACATCAATACACAGCTCCCTCATAATTTTGAGGTATCCATACTCACTGAGAACCTCTTGAGCTGTTGGGTATGGTGAAAATAATCACGGTGGTCAGTTTATACTTCACTACACCGAAATTCATGTCACATCTATCATTTTATTTATTATCTCATTCCAAGACCACGTTTTCTTAGTTAAACGTGTCAACCAAGTAAATCCTTTTAGAACTCGCAGCAACCATCTGCAAAAGCAATTTCCCAATTATTGCTTATAAATCGCCATAAACTTTAACTACATCCAACATATCATCGATACTGATGATTACGAATCGGTCCAATCCTTGGCTTATCTATGCGTAAGCGTATAAGATCCTTCAAAATCGCTTACGTCTTCAGGTACTAACCTGCGTCATTTCCTTTTCTTATCTTAACCGCTCTTATTAAATTTTTACTATGTTAACCTTTATGATTTGTCGAATTTTAATATTCTTATCGTCTTAGTAAAGGTATCCTAGTATTTATTACGACGATCGATTTCACGTTATAGGTTATATATATATATATATATACTTTTAGACGCTGTCAAGTCTTCAGGCGGGAAGGTATTTTGAAATACCTTTATTAACCTTCAGACTTAACCACAGTTACTTTATATCTCAGTCTATGTGGTCACAATTTATATTCGCTACTAATTGCTTTAATCCTAATGTCTTCATATCGTAAAGATGTTCTTTCCTAGCATACGTCTCTTGCTCCAATACATCTTGTATCCAGAATCAAGCATATCTCCTCAGTGTATCAATCATGACAAAACTCTTGTCATTATTCATTTCATGAGTACAATCCTTTACTCCTTTAATTTCAACCATTGCACCCCTGTTTACAACTTAAAATCTCTATATCCATATTCCGTTAATTAATCCTCCTCTATCGGGGTACTCATTTATCGGTATTATGCTCAATGATGTAGGCATTCATGCCTTTTACTCACTTATATGCGAATGAAGGCGGTATGAATAAATGTGTGGCACCAGGATCAATGAACATATGTACTTCATTATTCATAACATGTGTGGTATCTTACACCACATCCATGAAACATCAATAGTGTCCTGGTCCAAGACATCCTCTCGCCTTCGTCCAACAACTTACTCTCATTTTTCTTTTCGGCTATTGCCTCCCTTCTCGTTACAGTTATACCAATGAAGTTTTTTTTTCTCTGTCTCTTTACTTTTCTGTGGGGCGATCTCGCCCAACTCTGTGTAATCAAAATCAATGGTCCGTCTTACCACACTTAACGGCCATTTTCATCAATATAGTGTAGGTATAGACCCTCCTTCCGTGGTATCCACCACACATCCCATACTACTTACAATGATCACACTGCTACTCTGCTTCATAGCAGGTCGGGGTCCTCCAATCACAATGCCCCTCAAGAGTGCCAAAATTGGATGCACTGGGGTTTTACCAATTATCTTACTCCATAACTCATCAAATCTAATCTTTAACCAATTACCATCTTCCCATTTTGACATTTCTGTCATTTTCAATTCTCTTTCTGTCTCTATTTTAGCCCTCACTACCTTTCCCAATCTCAGAGGCGTGCAATTCATGTTCTTATTTACCCAACTGTAAATCTGTGCACTGCCTCGGTATAGGTAATATCTCACGGGCCAATCGGGCTCTAATTGACAATCTGAGCCCTTCCATAAACTTTTAGACATCTCGACAGTCACTGTTCATAGTGTCGAGGTAATATCTGCCAAAGAATATAACTGAGTTTCATACTCATAATCAATTTAGTATTCCTGGGCAGTGTAAGAAATTTTTCCTTTAAATCATGTCCGGGATATCCTGTCACCGGAATACATCCAATAAGATTTCTCATCTTAGCTATGGACGTTTAATACTTAAGATGGGTCGAGCGGGTTTCCACCAATGCTCCGCTGCGCCCTCTGATCTTATGTATACTTTGAGCAATTTGCTCCTCAAAATAATACCCATGCTCCGCTTCAATCTCGCGAAGCGTCTCTCAATACTGTCCGACCACTCTATCGAACTCTGTGGGGCATACTCAACATTAGCCTCCATTTCAATTTCATCATGATTCTCATAGTCAAACTCAGCACGACTTAGCAGATTCAGGTCTACCTCTACGACCTCTGCCTCGTGCACTATGTCATCTAACGCGACTCATATTAAGCATTCCTGCATTCTCAACCATTTCTTAGTCAAAACCCATCTCGATATACACTATTGTATCTAACTAAGCACAGTAACACGGGGATGTAATTTCCTAATTACTGACACTGACACACATCAGACCAATTTCTGCTCTGATACCACCTTTATATGTCACGACCCAAACTACCCAAAAATCAGAGTTAATTTTTCGCGTTTTATTATTTACTTAAATTCTTACCTGTCCTCGAATCGTGACCAACACTCCACTAATAATTGGGCTGTGCGTCAATGCCAGTCCCACCATTCAATTACCATCTAACTTATTTCTTCTCCAGTCATTTATAATTGTTTACATTATTTATACATCCCCTAAAGTTACTTACAAACATGTTACTGTGCTATGCTTATGTAGATACAATATGTACAAGTGTATATACCTTATGTTGATGGGCAGCAGCGGATATCCGGAATGCAGTACTGAGTCGTCGCAACTTCAGCTGGAGATTATCTGTGGGAGAAAATGAAAGGGGTGAGCACATCAAGCTCAGTAAGGTAATCCTACGAACAAGTAGGTAACCATACTACCTACATGAACGTGGTGCCATGCATAAACCACCCTTTCTCCACACATTTTAAAACAAATGATATGCGTTATGATGTTATGTAAAACACATTTGCACGAAAAATTCAACATGCAAGTATATTCAAAATCAAATCTTTCTCGTTTAAAATTTCACAGTAAAGTCAGGACTCGACCCCTCCTTCGGGTGATCCTGACTCACACAAAACCATGAAAACGGTTTCCATCACACGTGGGTTTGAAAAGCATGGAAATACCATCATGCAAATTTAGTTTACAAACCCAGTTTAAATCATCGAAATCGTCAACATGCGAGACTAGGCAACATCTGTATATCGGCAATAACCAGGACTATGGCCATATGTGTCCTCGGGAGTTCCTCAGCTACACGGATCCTAGTGTGCGGGTTCTCACCATGATCGGGAACCGCCCAGGAGGTGGGTCAATCCATCCTGTCAGTCTTATCCGATCCCAGGCATCCGAAGATGCTGCATCCGGAGATGCCGTATCCGAAGATACCACACGGTACATCGTACTCCATGCTACTTGCACGGTACATCGTACTCCGTGAACCCATATAATATCTCTAGGTACTCCAGCCCAATTGGCCTGCTTCCCACAGAGGTTTTGTTTCTCAATACTCATGCCATGTCTCAAAACGCACGTGCGAGCCTATTAAATCGGTGACACACAGTCTACCCGATGTTCTAAGCACGGCTCATCGCATGTTCTCATAAAATCAGTGCGAGCGATGCTCAGCACTCTCATCAACTCAAATAAAACTGGCAGAGCCCGCTTTACATCCCCACAAGGCCGCCAACCTCATCCCTCACTCTCACCCCACCTAAGAGGTCTTTTGAGCCTGTTGGGCCTTTTGGCTGACTCCAAGGGCAGACAGCGCTACTCCACAAATCCGATAAAACTAGTGCGAGCTAAGCTCAGCACTCTGTATATAAACCACATGAAAATTTTATAAAATCTGGTGCGAGTTAAACTCTAGCACCCTGTCTCGAAAAAGCATATGAAATCTGGCGCGAGTTGTACTCTAGCACCTATGCATGTAAAAACTCTAGTGCGAGCTCTCGCTCTAGCACTAATGCGTGCATCACACAAATCGACAACATCGTGCGAGCTGAGGTCTAGCACGTCACAAGTCAATAAAAACATGTAGGCGGCTCTGTTTCCTCAAAACAGTTTTCAAAACAATATCACGTTGAAAGTATGCAATGCTGTGCATTTTCTTTCAAGGTGAGCCAGCCTACTCATGCATGCCTCAAAACACATCCAGAATGAGCAGAAACCTTTTGTTCTTGCTCCTCCCAATTTTTCCTAACTTTGTAAATTTTACCCTTAACAAGGGTATTTTGGTAATTTACCCATTCGGGGCCCTAAAATTATTAGTTGACCTCTAGACCCTTCAGGTAATTTTTAAATGACTGCAAATGAATTTAAAACTTCGTAAAGTTTACCTCTAGCAGTCCGCAGAATTCCCTTACCTTATTTTCCTGTCGAGTCTGACCTTTTCTTTTCCACTGTTGTCTCGTCACGCAGTCCGATATGCTCCCAATCAAATGCCCGAAAACTGCGTATCAATATTCCTCAGGTCAGATATTATACAATTTAATTGTATTTAATATTTGCTGGGCTTAATTTAAATCATTGGGCCCGTTTACCCCTATTGGGCCCGATTACACCTTAATGGGCCTTAATCGGCCTTAAGCCCGTTTTCCACTTAATTTTCACTTTATCGAGGCCTATTGGGCTCATTGGGCCCACCAATAATTTATTGGGCCTTGTTCTAATTCTCGAATAGCTAAATTTAATATTTACGATAATTTATCTAAATTTCCATAATTTAATTCAATTTATGCGGAAATCAAATCAATATCACGCATAACGAGGTAATTGTCGTAAATAAGGGTTACTTACCCGAGATTCCATGCTAGTACAAAATTCGAGGCTGTCTCGAGCTCTCTTTGGATGCCAATCGTCGAGCTACACAATTTCATAATTTTTCGGGTAAATTTCCAGTCGAAAATTAATTAAATAAAATATTCCAAAATTTAAATCGGTCAATTTGACCGCTTATCGACTTACCCGAAGCTCAATTGCATCGCTGGAACTTTCCCCAATTTTTTTCCTCTTTTTCTTTTTCCCTTTTTTCTCCTTTTTTCCCCTCTTTTTGGCTGAACCGGTTCAGTCCGGTTCGGACCGGTTCAGACCGCCGGTTCACTCCGGTTCGACCGGTTCACCGCTGGTTCACTGCCTTGCCAGCCGGTTCTCTGTCGGCTTCCACCGCCAGCAGCTCCGCTGGGTAGTCCGCATCTCAGATCTGGGCTCGGCTTCGCCCAAGGCCGCCGAAAAGTCACCGGTCCGGCCGTTCTCCTCCTCCGTCGGTACCCACTTTCCTCTCTTTCTGTTTCCGGCCCCGTCCGCCGGTTTCGGTGGCTGCCACCACCGCCAATCTGCTCACCATCACCTGGGCTTCCGAAATCGAGCCTTGGTGGGGCTCGAATCGCCGCCGTTCGCCGCCGGTGGCCATCTCTTCTCCCGCGCCTTCTCTTCCGTTTTTCGCCGGATTTCGACGTTCCCAAGGCGTGTCGTCGCCGCTGATAGGTCGCCTGAGGTCGGGCCGTCTTCGCCGGCCCTCGCCTGGGGTCCCTGGCTGCCGGACGGCTCGCCTGTGGCCTCCTCGGTTTCGGCTCCCTTTTTCTTTCGCGTTTCGCGATTTTCGCCCCCTTTTTTTTGTTTTATTAATTTTATTATTATTATTATTATTTATTTTAATTATTTTACTATTCATTAAAATACATTAAAATACCCAAAATATCTCTTAAAATTATTATTTTATTCTAATTTAATTAATTTAATTTAATTTAATTTATTTATTATATTTTAACTCTTTTTCGGGTATAATTTCTCTGTATTTTTCGGGATATTGTCCCGGGTGACTTTTCGGTATATTTTTCAATTATTTTTGGGATTATTTTTCCGAACTAAAAATTCCAATTAATCCCGATTAATTCCAATAAATTAATATCGTGATCAATTTAATCCGAAATAAATTTATTTCACTTTTATTGACCAAGATTTCTTAAATCCATATTTTTAATTAAATTTTCTTATCGAAATTATACCGACCTTCGGTCTTTTGACCGTTTTGCCCTTACACGTGTTCGAGATTAATTTAACCCGACTTCCTTCATATTTCCCCCATCTTTTCTTATTTAATTTTCGTATTTTAATTAAATTCGGGTCTTACACTTCTCCCTCGACTGGCTAGCTTTCTCTTCTTCTCTCCTGGCCAGCCCCCTTCTTTCCTTTCTTTTCTTTTCTTCACTTCTTTTCCCCAGCCGAGCAACCCTCCTTCTCTTCTTCTCTTTTCTCTCTTTTTTTTTTTTCCTGCCCCCTGCTACCAATTCTGCATTTTTGAATGCAGAGTTACGGAATTGGCTTTCAAAGAAAGCTAATTTCGTACAACTTAGATATGTATATTATATTAATATATATATATATATATATTGTATTAATATATATATATATTATTTGTTTGTTTAGTTTATTTGTTTTGTTATTGATTATTTGTTTCATGCTCTATATATTATTTTTTTTATTAATACTTATATATTAAATACTATACCTTACATAATATATATTTGCTATATATATTATTATTATTATTATTCATCTTTTTTTTTTTTTTAAATTTTGTGTAGTATATATATATATATATATATATATATATATACATATATACCTACGTATATATCTATATATATACGTTTTCTTGTAAAATTATTCAAGGACATAATATCCCTGCCTTCCATGAAATTTTTATTACTTCGAGAATCAAATATCCTTGGTATTTCATCCTTCCTCATAAATCCCAATATAAGTTTTTTACATTAAAATTATTTTCGATCCCTCCATACTTGCATTTGCTTTATCATTTCCTGTATTTTTGGGTTCCCTGTCATTCACGGTCTCTCGGCTCCTATACTCCTCGAGCCCTACAACGAATGTTCACACTTCCATTAAAATATATTATTCTCATTTTTATATAGTCTAATTAAATGTAGGAAATTTTGTGGTGTTTACAAGTTTTCTGCAGAAAACTTATACCAAAACATCCTTAATTTGCTGCCATAGTCATTTTCTCATTCGATTATCTTTAAGACTTGAAAATGACATCCATTCATACCTTATACACATTAAAACTTTGTGTAATCTTTGTATAACTGAAGGTACATGATATAAACCAAATGAAAGTGCACAACTTATGAAATCTTCCTTCCATTTCACCATACCACTCATATTCCATTCTACTCACATTTTTCACATGTTTAAGTCCATTTCTTCATAATCATATATAATGTAACTTGTACGTACAATTACAACTCTTAGTACAAGTGTGTACATTAAACTTATGGATTTACATCACATATACTTCATATTACAAGTATATCACCATACTTATGATTTCATTTACATTTCTATGTATATATACTCAATTATACATATACGGGGTCTCACATTCTTCTTCCATCTCCCTTCATTTTATTTTGGTTTTTTCTCATTCTTACTAAATTGTGAAGGTAATTAGTATTGAAAAGCCTCATTTTGTCGCACTTAGAGCAAATATTGATGCTTTTGCCATAAAAGTAGTATGTATAAATATTGTTTATTTTAGGAAAGGACATTACTTTCATCAACTAGCATTTTTTTTGGGTTTTATGAGCTTATAGGTAAGACTAAAATACTATTACTTTTTTTCGATAGAAAATCACTTTAAATTAACATTTCAAAATTGTCTGAACTGTGTTCATATGAATTTGGTGTGAGAGGGAAATGTGTTGTTTTGATGTTTCAAGAATTGGTGAAGTGGGAGAACAAGAGATTCTTGGAAAACTGCATGCTTGTGGGCAAGATGCTCAAGTTGCTATGCTTTTTGGTGCTGCAAATATTTTTAAAGAACATCGAATTAATTTGTTAGTTCATGGCTTTATTTTCTTTATTGATTAAGATAATTTTATGTAAAATAATAGCTTTTCGATAGGGATAAGAGTGTGAATTTTGTAAGCGAACTATCATTGATGAGTTATTATTGACCACCAAAAAGTAGTTTTTTGACGTTGATGATTGTTATGTAATGAGAAAGAAGAGAAAAGAATGATGAAGGAAGAGAAAGAGAAATCGAAATGAAAAAAATACAAAAAAAAAAACAGACAAGATGAAGGAAATAAGTAAAAAAGCCACACTATCATCACATGAACAAAAAATAAGCTACATGGCAACCAACGCCATGACAACAAAAGTCAACACCATGTGCATATTAGAATAGTAAATAGACTTAATTTTTATGAATTATAGTAAAAGAATTAAATTTCAAAATTTTTCAAAGTGTAGAGATTAATTACATAAGACAAAACTACTACGTTATTAAAGTCAACGCAATGTCAGCAAGGTCAATGCCTTGTCAATAAAAGTTAGCAAAGTCAATACCATGTCAATAAAAGTCAACTGCCAAATCAGCATTTTTAATGGAGAATGTAACCACCGTCATCTATTAGACTAGAGTTTTGAAATCATAATTCTACATGGACTTGATTTTTATGAATTATAGTGAAGGGACTAAATTTTAAATTTTATGGTAATGTATGGATCAATTCAATAATTGATAAAAAACATGATTCCACCCTTCCATCTTTTTATATAAAATTTAATAAGTTAAATTTTAAAACTAAGTATATCAAAAAATTATAAAATATAAGTGTTTATGAATCAGGCTCAACTTGTTAATTATATAATTATAAGATTTTACTATTAAGATATTTTAAAAATTATTTCTATATTCAAAAATTGAAATCAAAACAAATAAAAATATTATATATTAATTTAGACAAATACCTCAACTTATGCATACTTCTAGTAAAATATAATTTGATATATATATATATATGTATATAATTATGAGTACAAATTTGTTGTGGCAAGAGAATTTGTCATATGGGTGCATCAATAAATAAAATAAATCAACAAAACTACTCCATTAAAATTATGACATGCTGTTGACTTTTGTTGACGTTGATTTGTTGACGTGACTTTTTATTTGAACCACTTATGCAACCCTTGCTTATGTGACACGATGTGACTTTTTTTCTTCTACATGGAGATAATGTGATTTTTTTTTTCATTTTCATTTTTTTCCGCTTTACATTACAATCGGGAGACCGATGGTAGTATCCAATTTTTGAGGATTTATTATCGCTCATCGACAGTGTTTCGTTTCTAAAATTTATAATCTTCTTCCTATCAATATCCTCTTTTTCACTATCTAATAGGTTTTCCTAAAAATTGTTCAAAATTTCTAGATTTAAAAAACTAACCCACGGCTCCGACCTTCAAAAGTTTTAACCTTTTTTTCTTTAATCTCCCTTCATTTTATTTTGGTTTATTCTCCTTCTTACTTAATTGTGATAGTGTTGAAAAGTCTCCTTTTATCGCACTTAGAATAAATATTGATGCTCTTGACATGGAAGTAGTGTGTATAAATATTTTTTATTTTAGGAAATGACATTATTTTCATCAACTAGCTTTTTTGTTGGGTTTCATGAGCTTAAAGTTAAGATTATAATACTATTACTTTTTTCTACAATAGAAAATCGCCTTAAATTAACATTTCAAATTTTTCTGAACTATGTTTATATGAATTTGGTGTGAGAGAGAAATGTGTTGTTTTGATGTTACAAGAATTGGTGAAGTGGGAGAACAAGAGGTTCTTGGAAAACTTCATGCTTATGGGCATGATGCTCAAGTTTCTATGCTTTTTAGTGTTGTAAATATTTTTAAAGAACATCGAATCTCTATTGATTAAGATAATCTTCTGTAAAATATTAGCTTTTTGATAGGGATAAGAGTGAATTTTGTAAGCGAACTATCGTTGATGAGTGATTTCTAACCCCAGAAAGTAGATTTTTTGAACGTTGACAATTGTGATGTAAAGAGAAAGAAGAGAAAAGAATGATGAAGAAAGATAAAGAGAAAGAGAAATGAAAAAAATAAAGAAAAAGATAGAAAAATGAAGGAAATAAGTGAAAAAGCCACACCATCATCACATGGACAAAAAATAAGCCACGTAAACAAACAACACCATAACAACAAAAGTCAACACCATGTCATAGAGATCTTTAACAACGTTATTGATTAAACTGAGATTTGCAAATTAGAATAGTAAAAGGACTTAATTTTTATGAATTATAGTAAATGGACTAAATTTCAAATTTTGTCAAAGTACAGGAATTAATTACATAGAACAAAACTACCACGTCATTAAAGTCAATACCATGTCTGCAAGGTTAATGCTGTCACGACCCTTTTTATCCTTTTTAATCAAAAAATCATTATAAATTTTTTGCATTTTCCTTTCCTTACCCTGTCGTGAACAAATTCACCACTACACAGTTGGGCTGTGAGTCAATAATAATCATCACTCATCATTCATTCTCAAATTAATCAAAAGAAGTGTCATTCATTTGAAAATTAAGTCATACACTTATACATGACACGTTTTCTAACTTTTACATCCCTCTTTACAATACAAATGACTACTGTGCCTTTATATGTTTAGATACAAAAGAATTCCTGTGTGTATACCTTTTGGCAATAGAAACAGCGGATATCCAAAATACAATGCCTCAGTCCTCACTGGACTGTTATGTACGCTCTGTAGAGAGGGAAAAGTAGAGAGGGATGAGCAACCACATACTCTGTAAACTCTCAAATTTTTCAGAATTCGACTCAAGCGTTATTCGATTTAAATTTAATTTACTTTGTTTACAAATATTTAAATTAATCTTATCGGGAAAGCCGAGATTAGATTAGGCTGATAATTATATTAAAAATCCAATTGGTGGAAATGAAAAAAAAAAAAACCAAAGACGTGATGGAGTTGGGGCGTGCTGCAGTGTACATCAATAGGAAGACAATTTAATATGTTAAACCATGGGCATAGGTGGAGTCCCGTCAGTCTAGGATAAAAAGAAATCTTGAACAAAATATAATGGGGAAACCAGAAGATGGCAGTGGGGCAGAGAGAAAAAAAAAGAAGAAAGTACAGAAACAGGGAGGTCTTCGAGTAAGGGTCGTTGAACTGTCGAGCTGCCTTGGAAAAGAAAAGAACATAAATAGGAGCAGAGGAGTGGCAATTGAGTACCGAAGTGGAAGTGAATATACATATAAAATAAGAGTGAACATGGTACAGGGTCAGTGGACATAGCAACAATGAAGTAGACGACATACAAGGAAGCTGAATTTTTTTTGAAGCATTTATATAAATATATATATACATACATACGGACATTTGAGGAAAATGCAGAAAACGAAGCATGAAAGAGTAGGAAAACGGTGAGCAACTGAAAACAAGAACAGTTGCTGAACACCACGCCATACCCCTATACACCAGCTCCTCTGCAGCACCCATCATTTCTTCCATGCGTTTTTGTCACCGTTTTCTCTTCCTCATCAAAGTAAAGCAAGAAATATAAGCAAAGCAGAGGAAAACGAGGGAAGGGGAAATGAGAGAATGGGATGCCATGATAGCAGGAAGAAACCCAAACCTTAAAAACTGTAGCCGAGAGCTTGAGGAAACTTGAGAAATAGAGAAACGAGACGGTGACTGAGGACAGGAGAGCAAAACATGAGGGGGTAGGAGCATAGTGAAAACTGGAAGGAAATTATTGCCATGAAGGCTCTCGGTAGGGGAACAACAACGAGGGCTCTCGACTAGCTATTGGGGAGCCAAAAATAGAGGTGAACAGGGGGAGCACGGGCTGGTAAGGTGGTGATGTGGTGAAGAAGAAAACGCTGCCGAGAGAGGGATTTGTGACAGAGGAGTTTGAAAAGTTACTGGAAATTGGAAAAGACAGAGGTAAGCTGAAGCCAATGCAGGGGTCGGGTCTTCCCAAATCGTTGCTACTGTCGAAGGTGTTCGGGAGGAAAACACGATGAAAAGTATTGCCTCAAACATTCCTTACTGGCAGTTGTTGACGGAACCAATGTAGAAAGTACCCTCGCCCTTGAGAACACTGCGACGGCACCTGGAATGAGGTGGAACAGCAACTGATGCCAAGGGGTATTGAGGAGCAGGGGAGGCCCTTTCTCGGGTAACAGTACCCACGGTGGAAGGTTGAATCGAGGTTGATGGAGAAGATGATGATGGCGATGGTGATGATGTCGAGACCGAGGTTAGAAAGGGTGGTGCCCGGAAGATAGAGGAGATGAAGGTGTCGAGGAGGTGAGGTAGAAACTGAAAAGAAGAAGAAAGAAAGAAAGAAAGAAGGAATGAGAAAAAAATGGCTGGAAAAAGGAAAACAATTCAAAAAAAAATAAACAGTAAAAAAAGGTTTATATTTTGGATATATTTATATATATATATATATCACATGGAAAATAGAATAAGAGGCATCGAGGAAATCGAGAAAACTCGAGAGAAAGGTGATTAGAAATATTTATTTAAAATTTTCAGTGAAAATAAGTCGGAAAGGGCCGAGCACGTCGACTCGCTAAGTCGAAGTAATCAAGGATTATAGACAGACACTGAGGTAAGAAATTTATGCAAGTTTTAGAGATAACTGTACGTATTTTATGATTTCAAGTGTCTTTTCCATAGGTAAGCAAGGTTATGATTTTGACGCATCATAGGAAATTCGAATAAATAGGATACTAAGAATACAAATTTTGGTGTACGAGAATCGTAAAAGGACTTAAGAGAGATACTTAGAGGCGTCACTACTCGAACTTGAAATTTTTGATAAATCGAGGTAAGGGGTGTAATTGAAGATGGTAATGGTATCCTTACCCTTAGACTCTGATTTATTTATACGTTTTTTGAGCTTTCTTGTGCAGCCATTGATTTTAAAACAAAACCCTACACCTATTAAGCTTGAGTTTTATTTGGTTATGTTTGGGACATAAAGAAATGCCATATGAAATTAAATGCATAGTTTCAAGCATGATTTCTGAATAAATGTTATGGTTTCGACTTATGTATGAATTGATTTCATGTTTTTGAATGAAATGAAATTTGATATGTGAACATATGCTTAAGAAATGAAATTTGTTTTTGAAAGATGATTGTAGGGGCCACCTCTTGAGTCCTGCGGGAACAAAGTGCCACACAGTCTTTCTGTTTTATAAAAGAGTTTTCAAATTATAAGAAATTTGATTTCATTACTCGATATAAGTTTATGGGCTATAAAACCCAAGAAAGATTTTGAAAACTCTGTTTTGAGACGAAAAGGCATTGTATAGTGGAGTTGTGGGGGCTACCTCTTGAATCCGACCGGAGCAAAGTGCCATGCAATTTCTACAATGACATGTGAACGTGGGGGCCACCTCTTGAGTCTGACAGGAACAAAGTGCCACGCGATTCACAATGACATGCGATCGTGGGGGCCACCTCTTGGGTTTTGTGGGAGCAAAGTGCCACACAGTCTGTGTGATTGTAGGGGTCACCTCTTGGGTCCTACAGATGCAAAGTGCCACACGGTCAATACATTTTTGTCACAATGACATGCGAACATGGGGGCCACCTCTTGGGTTTTGTGGGAGCAAAGTGTCACACAGTCTGTGTGACTGTGGGGGCCACCTCTTGGGTCCTACAGATGCAAAGTTCCACACAGTCAATGCATTTTTGTCATGCGCGCCTTCGTGTCGTATATGAATTCCGCCTTCGGGCGTGATTGATTTGTTGTACGACCTTGATCACGTCTATAGCCTTACCATGGCCATGTTTATGGTTTCCCTCTACGGAGGATGACTATGTTATCATCGCATGACAATCTTATAAGTTAGCTTAGTCTCCATCCGATATGAACTATGATATGAGATTTTGATCCTTCAATGCATGTTTATGCATCAGTTATGCTTTTGAAGTTCTATCGATTTTGAATGATTCTGAAGTTTTGAATGTCTCGAAAGATTTTGATGTAACTGAATAGACTTGTTACTTCAAAATTATATTTCTATTGATTATGTTTTCCATTTACGCATTTTGGAAGCTATGTGATATTTGTAAAGAAATGCTATCTTTTAGTTTTATCATGCATTCAGTGTGATTCAGCCACCATGATCATTTTAAATGCATTTCTTACCAGGCTTTTTTCCCCGAAAGCTCACCCATCTACCTCTCAGATTGTTTGCAGTGAACTATAATTGATAATTGCTGCGTAGATGACGTAAACTGGTGGATACGAGATTCCTCAGACTACTTTTTGTACATGCACGAGGTATACATTTCTATTTCATCACCAGACCATTTATATGCACATACATCTATTGAAAGTAATGTGTCGGGATGTAATCTGTATAAGAATAAATAAAGTGAAATATTTTTAAAGATTGATTGTTGGGAGTAACTAGACGTGTCTGGAATATGTATAATGATTTGATGATATGATTTGGAAAACATGTCTGATAGTTATGGATAGCTAGGGTTGATATTATGAGAATTTGCAGGTGGGTAGACTTATATATTAGTTGTCATGCTGCCGAAATTTCTATCGGCCATATAAAATCCAAATGTTAAACTTAAATATAATTACGGATAAAAAGTAAGAAAATGATTGACACTGAACAGGAATACAACATAAGTGAATAAATGATTAAGTTGCAAGTCGAAGTTTCAAAAAAAAAATTTTCCCGAATTTTTATAGGTCACGGGTTGTTACATGCACAGTAAGGCAAATGCAAGCATGGTAGATAATTACTCTATCTACATGCTGATAATGTTATGCATAAATCGTTTATAATCGGAGCATGAGGAAATAAAACTATGCCACATGTATATACATATATCATGTATTGAAAATCATGTAAATAAGCATAAAACATGGAAATATCAACATGTAAAACCACCTCATGCTTAGTCTCATTAAAACTCATCACAAAAGGGAAATTCATTTAAGAAATATCATTTTTAAATTCATCTCTTTCTCAAACCACGTTAAAATCCCATCACAATCATTTCTCTATGACAAATATCATTATCGTTTCTCAATCAAAATCCCACAAGGCTCAACCCCTCACTCGGGTCTACCCTAGACAATCACAATCACAATCACACTCATGTATAAAAAACCATGTGGTACTATGTAATATTAGGTGAGACATGTCACTATATCTCAAGGACTATGTTGGCCAACTTCGTCATAAATCATCTCAGACCACACGGATCTCGGTGTACGGGGCATCACACTGGAACGAAGGTGGGTTAGTTGTAACGACCCGTGACTTATAAAAATTTGGGGAAATTTTTTTTTTGAGACTTTAGCTTGCAACTTAATCCCTTTATTCACTTAGGTTGTATTCATATTCAGTGTCAATTCATTTTCTTACTTCTTTATCCGTAATTATAATTTAGTTCCACATTTGGATTTATATGGTCGATAGAAATTTTGACAGCATAACAGCTTATATATAAGCTTACCCACCTGCAAACCGATTGTTTTTAACAACTCCTAGATATCCACAACTACCAACCATGCTTTCCAAGTCATATTATCAAATCATTCTACATACTCCAACCCACATCTAGTTACTCCCAAAAATCAATCTTCAAAAATATTTCATTTTATTTATCCTTATACAGATTGCATCCCGACACACTACTTTCAATAAATGTATGTGCATACTACTGGTCTGGTAAAGAGATAGAAATGTATACCTCACGTATGTACAAAAGGTAGTCTGGGGAAAACTCGTATCCGTCAGCCTACGTCATCTACGCAGCAATTATTACTGTAGTTTCACTGCAACACATCTGAGAGGTGAAGGGGTGAGTTTTCGAGAAAAAGCTCAGAAAGAAATTCATTTAAGATGATCATAGTGGCTAAATCACATTGAATGCATGATAAAACTAAAAGATAGCATTTCTTTACAAATATCACATAGCTTCCAAAATGCGTAAATGGAAAACATAATCAATAGAAATATAACTTCGAGGTAACAAATCTATTCAGTTACATCAAAATCTTTTGAAACATACAAAACTTCAGAGTCTTTCAAAATCAATAGAACTTCAAAAGTATAACTGATTCATAATCATGTATCGAAGGATCAAAATCTTATAACATAGTTCATATCGGATAGAGGCTAGGCTAACTTATAGGATTGTCATGCGATAATAACATAGTCATCCTCCGTAGAGGGAAATCATAGACATGGCCATGACAAGGCTGTAGATGTGATCAAGGTCGTACAACAAATCAATCACACCCGAAGGCGAAATTCATATACGTCACGAAGGCGCGCATGACAAAAATGCATTGACCTGTGGCACTTTGCATCTGTAGGACCTAAGAGGTGGCCCCCACAGTCACACAGACGGTGTGCCACTTTGCTCCCATAGAACCCAAGAGGTGGCCCCCACGATTGCATGTCATTGTGAACTGCGTGGTACTTTGCTCCCGTCGAACTCAAGAGGTGGCCCCCATGTTCATATGTCATTGTGGAAATTACGGGGCACTTTGCTCCCGTCGGACTCAAGAGGTGGCCCCCACAATTCCACTATACATTGCCTTTTCATCTCAAAACAGAGTTTTCAAAATCTTTCTTTGATTTTATAGCCCATAAACTCATACCGAGTAATAAAGTAGAATTTCTTGAAATCTGAAAACTCTTTCATAAAACAGAAAGACTGTGTGGCACTTTGTTCTCGCAGGACTCCAGAGGTGGCCCCCACAATCACCTTTCGAAAACAAGTTTCTTTTCTTAAGCATGTGTTCACATACCAAATTTTATTTCTTTCAAAAACATTAAATCAATTCATACGTAAGTCGAAACCATAACATTTATTCAGAGATCATGCTCAAAACTATGCATTCAATTTCATATGGCATTTCTTTTTTTTTTTTGAAAACATGACCAAATAAAACTTGGGCTTAATAGGTGTTAGGTTTTGTTTTACAATCAAGGGTTGCACGAGAAAACTCGAAAACGCATAAATAAATCAGAGTTTAAGGGTAGGGATATGTCGTGCTCAAATGGAACACTACTGCAAGTGCATAGGTCAGTTTTCGAGTATAGAGTAAATATAAGTATCGTCCCACAGGGAATTGTGCCTACCGCAAATCACTGTAATCAACAACCTCGAACTTTATTTAGAAAAAGTAATTTATATTGGTTGAGATCCTATTTACTATTCTAACTATTAATTATGGAACAAATTAATTAAAACAGTCACAATTATTACGAATGAAAATATCAATGGAAAAATATTCCTAGAACTCGATTTCACCTAACTAGGGTTCATACAATTCCTTTGATCAATTTTTCTTTTGATTTCAATTTGTTTATAGCTGAAACTATTTCCTGTTTATCTCTCCCGAGTTTTAAAAAGTCATACCTAAATTACCTAATCCTAACCTCCCGATTCAAAATTTAATAATAGAGTTCATTAAGGGATGGTAATCCGTTTCTCTATAGCTTATAAAAATTGTCAACCTCTCGATTCAACAATGTCCTATGTTAATCTACCCTTATGCATATAAATAATCCCTTCTCCCGAGTGTCGGATTCCTATACTAATTCATCCAATTGGTGGCCAATCAACTAGAGCATTAAGAACAAGTAGATTAAATAAACATAATTGAGATCATCCAAACAATATCACAAAATAATTGCAATCTGCCCAAAGTTGGCTACATCGATTCTAGGAAAAGGAGTTTGGTTCCTAGACATCATGATAAACATCTAATAATTCCAAAGTATCATCCCTAGAATAAACATTGATTGAAAAAGATGTCAAAGATGGAGTTTCTATGGAGCTAAATCAATCCTGAAGCCTTCTGCCTCAGTCTCCTTCGATATTCTGAAAAAAAAGACTATTTATAAGGTTCCCAGGCACTAAAACACGGAATGCCACATGGAAAAACAGTGTTGCCCTAATCAGATTGCTATGCTGCGACAATGGTATTGATTCCCCAAATCTGCTCTGCACTGCTTAGTTTCTTCTATTGCTGCAGCATAAGTCACGATCAGCATCCTGCAATTTCACTTCTTCACAGAATCAACTCCAAAAGCTTTAATTTCTCCATATTGTTCTTTTTCCTACACAAATGCACAAAACACATAAAACATACCTAATATAGCAAAGAACAAATCAAATAACTAAGTAAAAAGGGTTCTAAACATATATAAATTTTAGTGCTAACAAATACCCCCAAACTTAGAAATTTGCTTGTCCTCAAGCAAACACATACTGGAAACAAAACAATTAAATGCTCTCAACCATACTCAGCTCACATACTTTTCATACTAAATTGGGATTTTTCTCAAGAATTCACAAGGTTCTCAGCTTAAGATAAATTTCAGATTTATATTGTTCAAGTCAATCAAAGCAAACCAATCCCCTTTCACTCTTCACTTCCCACTTGTGTGTGTCTACAATCATTTATTCAAATTCATGCACTCAAGTGTTAACGTGAAATCTAAATGAAAATTTAACACAAGACTTCATATGCTTGATTTAACTACTACTCTCCACTAATAAAGACTCATGCATAACCAAGAATCAAAAGGACTTTTCAAAGGTTGTAACATAAGGCTCGGGGTTTAGGTGGGATAAAGGATATAATATGAAGTTTAATCCACCTAAAGCACTGTAATCACCTTTGGATTTAATTTGTTTTGAGCTCATGAATCACTACCCAACCTTACTCATTCTCGAGGTTTTTTTTTAGAGCATTTGCAGTGTCATACTCCAGAGTTTTATTTTTCACTACTTGTAACTGCATATGACACTAGCTTTTCATCAAAACCCGAGAACAAGCCCTTGTTTGCACCATTCAAGTTCTCAAACCAACAATTTACAAACCACCCATTTTCTTTCGAGCTCCTCCCTTAATCCAAAAATTTTGATTGATAGTGCTTTAAGTAAGGGACCAAAAGAATAGGATAATCAAACAATTAGGTCATGGCTTGTAATATGGTTATATAACAACAAAATGGAAGAATTTGGCTCAAGGGGTTTTCCAAGGGATTAATATAATTGGGTAGGCTTGAAAGGCTCAATCTCAAAAACAAAAAAATTGCCTAGATCATTTTCCTAATCATGCATGGTCTATCAATTTCGCCTCAAGTAATAACTAATCAAGTTCTAGAGTCTTTTTAGTTTCACATATCAACACAGTAAGTGCATAAACTGAGTATGATTGGTGCATAGTTTGAGTGAAAAGATTCAAGTGAAGCTTTCTATCCACATTCCAGAACTCAAACAATAAAAATCATCCATTTAAACAAAATTTGATCAATTCCTTGCAAAATCCATCTTTGGCCACAATCTAGAAAACTAATCTGTTAAGCTGAGTATAATTGCACACAAACAATAAAAAGAGACATATAAAAAGAAATTGAAACAGGTACATAAAACATAACAAAGCATGAAAAACATAACAGCAGGCATGAAAAACATAGCAGCATGACACAAAGCACAACAGAGCACAACCAATAATTCCCCCAAACTTAAGATTTTCATTGTCTTTAATGAATTGGAAAAAATAGTAAAGAGGACTTCCCTGGGGTAGTCTTAACTGTCCGAATCCTCCTCTGAGCCATCTTCAGCATCAGCTTCCCCCTGGGCATCTTCTTCCATGTCATCATCAGCAGAAGTACACCATTGTGGCGGCATAGGGAATATCACCTCTCCCGCACGACCCCTCATATTTAGGTAGTCGACTAATGATTTATGGTAGGAGGCAACATATGCACAGAAAGTCTAATAGTCTCGGTTATTGTTGCGCATCTCTATCCGCAACTCCTTAATCTCATTTAGCACTACTGCAATGGAGTCGGAAGTAGTGAAAGGTACAACAGATGGACCAGCAGAAGTTGGTGGTGGGGCAGTAGGAGAAGCAACTTCTCTTTGAGTCAGAGGTACCCGAGGATTTCTGAAAGTGATTGCAGATTTCCTAGCCAGTCGTGGTTTAAGCTTAGTCCAATATACGCCATATTTCTTGCAAAGTTCACAAACCAGTGGAGGGTGAGGTAAACCCCTTCTATTTTCCCTGCGTATAAATTCATTCGTGTAGACCATATTGAAGTCGATTGGAAGGGAATGCCATAGATTCAGTTTCTGGCCTCTTCTGCCAATGGGTGTGAGGTACTGTAAGTTCGTTAATAACCCGGTACAGCTCATCAGCATCAGTGTGGAGAGCTGTAACATAACTGTGATATTCATCCTGCACCCTTTGCGGAAGGTCCAAGTACAAATTAATGACGTTGGCATTATAAGGAACAAGAATACCCCTGACTTCAGATATCGAATGGGTGCTCTCCATTGCAATAGCATAAAATTCTTGTATTACATCAAGAATGGCATCTTTAGGTTGTCCTACTAATTTCAGCAACCCGAAATCTCTCAAAAACTCATGATACATGTCCCAGCCACCAATATCAGGCCAGAAACTCCTTTCGATAATCATATTTTTGCCCATAATTTTCTTGAAATTTTCTACGACTTGGCCGTTAACAAATCTAGAGAAATCATAAGTAGTGATGACCGACTCTTCCCTCTCGGGAGATGGGGCTGAGCTATAAGTCGCTTGACTCAAACTCTCTAGGTTTCATTTTGCGCGGGTTTTGGGTGCCATTACTAATGGAAGCTCAAATTGACAAGAATAGTGTTCAGCTGACCCCAATCAGACAAGCACACAAACTAGTCCCAAAAATTTGCGTCACAACCAGAATTTCTCAAACAACAATCGACCAAACCAAGAAGAGCTTCAAAATTTAAGTTTGCAGAAATCAAAAGGAAATCCGTTGGGAAGTCCAAAACGAGTGAAGAAAGCAGTAAAATACCCAGAATGGAAATCACGTAAGCTCAAGTTGGACCACTTGTGTCTTTATCACAATCGGATAAGAAAACGCTTTCTGCTTCCCCCAAGGGTTTCGGGACCACCAAGATTTCGAGCCCACAAAAATTTTGTTGGTGAAACTACCAAATCAGCAGAAAACAACAGGATCGGAAGAAAGAAAAATAATGGGTGTGGGGTAATCGGTGTATTTCCAAGGGAACAAGGGAAAATGTATTACTAGAAAAAAAGAGAGTCGGGAAAATGGAAAAAGTTCAGCAGCCATTTTCAAAGTAGTTTAGGTAGGGTTATTTGACTTAACCGAATAGTGAGTAGGGTTGACAAAAATAAGGGATTCCGACTTCCAATCAAACATTGCCATGTGTATTCCATTCATCTTGCTTTGAGATTTTCAGACATTTGTTCCCTTCTTTTTCTTCTCACCCCCTTGCTGACTTTCTTTTTCTCATCTATGCAACCATTATTCGGTCCTCTCTTCTTCAATTGAAGAATTTATTCTTCCAGCTTAGGTACTGTTCACATATTTCTTCACTTATGTTCGTGAAAAACCATTTTCGTTTCTTTTTTGTTCTGTTTGTCTACACTGAAGCTATTAAGTCCTTGCAAAATTTTCTTGTTCTTGCACCTGATCACGCACTCATGCATTTTTTTCTTGACGGACCACGACAACAAAACTTCCAAACCGTGCTCTTCTTATGCATATGCCTGAAAAATAAAACACAAACTAATCAAATAAAATAAAAATAAAAACAAACTAATAAAATCAAAGGAAATAAAACGAGATGAAAAACGAAGAATCCTAAAAAGATAAATTGGGTTGCCTCCTAAAAGCGCTGAATTTCAAGTCTTCAGCCAGACTGCTTCCAGTCTCCTTAATTCGGTTCACTAAGGGGAATGCTATCTAATTTATGCACTCCCTCTCCATAATAATGCTTTATACGCTGCCCATTGACCTTGAATAAGCTTCCATCTGATTTTTTTTCAATTCAATTTCTCCATATGGGAAAACTTGGTTTATTTCAAACGGTCCTGACTACCTTGACTTTAATTTTCCAGGAAATAATTTAAGCCTTGAATTATACAATAGAACTTGTTGTCTAAGACTGAATTCTCTTCTCATTATCATCTTGTCATGCCATCTTTTGGTCCTGTCCTTGTAGATTCTAGCATTATTATAGGACTCATTTCTCAGCTCATCAAGTTCATTCAATTGGAGTGACCGATTTTCTCCAACTTTGTTATAGTCAAAATTTAGCTTCTTAATGGCCCAATAAGCTCAGTGCTCAAGCTCTACAGGTAGATGACATGCCTTACCAAATACCAACCTATAGGGAGACATTCCAATTGGAGTCTTATAGGCTGTCCTGTATGCCCAAAGTGCGTCATCTAACTTGTTAGCCCAGTCTTTTCTATTTAGGTGGATAGTCTTCTCCAATATCAACTTTACTTCTCGGTTTGAAATTTTAGCTTGGCCATTTGTCTGCGGATGATAATCGAGAGCTACTTTATGTCGAATTTCATATTTTGACATCAAACCATTGAAGATTTTGTTACAGAAATGAGTGCCTTCATCACTCAAAATGGCTCTTGGGGTACCGAATCTTGTCAATATATTCTTGTGCAGAAACAGAATTACCACTTTTGCATCATTTGCTGGTGTTGCTATTGCCTCAACCCACTTAGAGACATAATCAACAGCAAGGAGAATGTACAGCTTTCCAAAAGATGGAGGAAAAGGTCCCATAAAATCGATACCCCACACATCAAAGATTTTCACTTCTAGAATATTTATCAAGGGTAATTCATGCCTTATTGAGATGTTTCCAACCCTTTGACATCTGTCACATGTTTTTACAAACATGTAACTATCTTTAAACACACTAGGCCAATAAAAACCTGATTGCAGCACCTTTGCTGCTGTACGTTCTACACCAAAATGTCCTTCATATGCCGCAGCATGGCAGTGGTGCAGATTTTCCTGAGCTTCATTTTCAGGTACACATCTCTTATAATCTGGTCTGGACACTTCTTAAACAGCAGAGGATCATCCCAAAAATACGAGTTGACATCATGGAAGAATTTCTTCCTCTGTTGGTAAGTTAAACCACTTGGCATTAATCCTCCTGCTAAGTAATTCACTATGTCTGCGAACCAAGGTAGATTTTCATCAATTTTCATTATTGTCTCATCTGAAAATTCCTCTTGAATCGGCTGTTCTTGCTGAATTTCAAATTGCTCCAACCTAGATAAATGATCAACTATAACATTATCAGATCTTTTTTTGTCCCTAATCTCAAAATCAAATTCTTGCAAAAGCAAGATCCATCTAATAAGTCTGGGTTTGGCGTCATTTTTTGCAAATAGATAACGAATAGCTGCATGATCTGTATAGACAATGACCTTGCTCCCAATCAAATATGGTCTGAACTTGTCAAATGCATGTACAACTGCAAGCATCTCCTTCTCTGTTGTTGTGTAATTTTTTTGAGCATCATCTAAGGTCCTGCTTGAATAATAAATAGCCCGAAAAATCTTGTCTCTCTTCTGTCCAAGGATAGCTCCAATTGCAAAATCACTCGTGTCACACATCAGTTTAAATGGTTCTGTCCAATCCGGTGTGATCATAATAGGTGCAGAAATAAGCTCCTTCTTGATCTTTTCAAATGCCTGCAAGCAAAAATCATCAAAGACAAAGTCAGCATCTTTTTCCAAT
Source organism: Firmiana major (assembly GCA_033439115.1). Classification (NCBI taxonomy): domain Eukaryota; kingdom Viridiplantae; phylum Streptophyta; class Magnoliopsida; order Malvales; family Malvaceae; genus Firmiana; species Firmiana major. Next base: position 11,101,814 of record CM065912.1, read on the forward strand.
AAATGACATAAAGGTTTTGAGATTTTTGAAAAGTCCGTGATAAATCTACGATAGAATCCTGCATGTCCCAAAAAGCTCCTCACGGCTTTAACTGATTTTGAAGGAGGGAGCTTTTCAATAGCAGCGACTTTAGCTCTATCGACCTCAATACCGTGAGCTGAAATTCTGTGTCCAAGGACGATCCCTTCTTGTACCATAAAATGACATTTCTCCCAATTTAAGACCAGATTCGTCTCTTTACATCTCTGCAAAACAAGTGTCAAATTAGATAAACATTGGTCAAAAGTCCTACCAAATACCGAGAAGTCATCCATGAAGACTTCCATTATCTCTTCAACCATGTCAGTAAAAATTGACATCATGCATCTCTGGAAGGTTGCTGGGGCGTTACACAACCTGAAAGGCATTCTTCTATATGCGAAAGTTCCATATGGGCAAGTAAATGTTGTTTTCTCTTGATCTTCTGGGGCTATTGCAATCTGGTTATAGCTCGAGTAGCCATCTAAAAAGTAATAATAACTGTGTCCGGCTAGTCTGTCTAGCATTTGGTCGATGAACGGAAGCGGGAAGTGGTCTTTCCTAGTAGCTTTGTTCAGCTTCCTATAATCGATGCAAACTCTCCATCCCGTTACAGTTCTGGTGGATATGATTTCATCATTTGTGTCACGAATTACTGTCATTCCACCCTTCTTAGGTACAACCTGCACAGGGCTCACCTAAGAACTATCAGATATAGCATAAATAATACCAACATTTAATAATTTTAAAATCTCAGCTCTAACAACTTCTTTCATTGCTGGATTTAGTCTTCTTTGTGTTTCAATAGAGGGTTTATGATTTTCCTCTAGTCGAATTTTGTGCATCACAACAGAGGGACTAATTCCTTTGATGTCAGCAATAGACCATCCAATTGCTGGTTTGTGCTCTCTTAAAATTCTAAGCAACTTGTCTTCCTCTGCAACTGATAAAAATGATGAAATAATTACAGGAAAAGTACTATCATCACCTAAAAAGGCATACCTCAAATGGCTTGGTAATTCTTTCAATTCAGTTTTACCTTCTTCTTTTTCACTTAACCGTGACTTGTCAATCTTCTCCTTAGTTGTTGTAGTCGTACTTTCTAATGGATTGGCTTCCAAAGTAACAACACAACTTTTAATTTCATCAGTTAGTAATTCATCATCTAAATTAGAAACTGAATTTACCAGACATTAAGCCATAGGATCGGTTGGTGTTTCCTTTGTTTCAACTTCTCTTACACAACTCTGCACTACTTCAATCAACTTACATGTTTCTGGCTCATCAGTAAATTTCATCACCTTATAGATGTTGAACATAACTGATTCATCATTCATCCTCAGGGTTAATTGCCCTCTCTGAACATCGATTAGTGCTCTCCCAGTGGCAAGGAATGGTCTCCCAAGTATAAGTGGAATTTTTCTGTCATCTTCATAATCTAAGACTACAAAATCGACAGGAAAAATTAACTTATCAACTTTAACAAGTACATCTTCTATTATACCTCTGGGATAAGTAATCGATCTATCCGCTAGTTACAGTGTTATGGTGGTCGGCTTTACCTCTCCAAGACCTAGGCTCCTGAAAATAGATAAAGGCATTAAATTTATGCTAGCACCTAAATCACACAATGCCTTACCCACTTTCGATCCTCCAATCTTGCATGGAATAGTAAAGCTTCCAGGGTCTTTCAATTTTTACGGTAATTTTTGCTGTAAAATTACATTGCTTTCTTCTGTCAAGTTGATAGTTTCATAATCTTCAAGTTTTCATTTCTTTGATAGCACTTCTTTCATGAACTTTGCATAATGTGGCATCTGCTGTAGAGCATCAACTAACGGAATGTTAATATGTAATTTCTTAAATATATCAAGAAATTTCTTAAACTCAGATTCAATCTTCCTTTTATACAAAGCTTGAGGATAAGGAATGGATGGTTTTAACAAAGGAGGGTTATCAGGAAAAAGTTTACTAAAAGGTTTAGAATTAACTCCCTGTTTTACTGTTTTTGATTCTGCATCCTTTGTCATTACAGGTTCAGTCTACTTCTTCTGTACTTCAGTTATTGGTGCAGTTTCTTCTTTCTCTGCTACCTTCGGTGGCTCATATGTGTTCCCACTTCTCAAAGATATAGAATTGCAGTGTTCTTTCGGATTGAGCACTGTGTCACTTGGAAACTTACCTCTTTCATTTAAAGAACTGACAGCTGCAGCTAACTGTCCCAAAGTGGTCTCAACAGACTTCATCTGCGCACCAAGACTGGTATTCATCTCTGACATTTTAGCTTCCACGTTGTCTAATCGCGCATCAGTTTTGCTAAATCTTGTTCTAGTTTCAACCATGAATTCCTCAAATTCGTTCCTTCTAACTCCACTATAACCTTGGGAATTTCCTTGGTTATTGAATCTTGTATTGTTGTTACTTGCTGCTGGTGGGTTTAGAGCATTCTTAGAATTACTATAAGATAGATTCTCATTGTTTTTGAATCCTGGCTGATAGTAGTTAGGAACTCGATTTTCTTGAAAACCAAAGTTACGATTATTAACATAATTCACCTGCTCCAAATCTGTCCCCATCAAGTTAGGATTTGTGCTGTCATGATGAATCATAGCTTGCGGCCTTTGTATACCTATTGAAGAAATTTGTGTTGAAATCTGCTCAAGTCGTACTAGGATAGCTGTCTGCGTATCTAACTCATGCATACCTGCTACTCTTCTGACATTAGTTCTTTCACCTGGCCATTGGCTGCTGTTTATAGCCATCTCCTCAATTAACTGCATAGCTTGATCAGGTGTCTTAGACCACAGTGAACCTCCTGCTGAAGCATCCATAGTAGCTCGTGTCTGTGGAGTCATGCCTCTGTAGAAAACTTGTATCTGGTTTCCTTCATCATACCCATGCTGAGGGCATCTACGCAATAACTCTTTAAATCGCTCCCATGCCTCATGTAATGGTTCTTGATTTAACTGTGTGAACTGGGCAATTTCTAATCTCATCTGCATTGTCTTTCCTGGTGGGAAGTACTTTGCTAAGAATTTTTATGCCATCACTGCCCATGTCGAAATGCTTCCTGCTAGTAGATTTTGATACCAGCTCAAGGCTTTATCCCGAAGAGAAAATGGAAACAATCTTAGTCGAATAGCATCATCAGGGGCTCCATTAATCTTAATGGTGCTGCAAATCTGCAGAAAACTTGTCAAATATGTATTAGGATCCTCTAAGGCTGAACCTCCAAATTGATTTTGCATGACCATGTTGATCAATGCCGGCTTCAACTCAAAGTTATTACAGTTTACAGGAACCTCTCTTATAGCAGCAAAATTCTAATTCACAACTGGGGTAAAGTAATCGCGTATAGCTCGCTGCTGCTGATTTTCATCTGCCATGATTAAATTTCTGTCTTTCTCTTCAAATCTGTTCTGTTGAATTTGCCTGATGATTCTCTCAATCTCTGGATCTAACTCTTCTTTTATGTCTGTATTTCCACTTCTGCGGGTTTTTACCATTCACCTAAAATAAAAATTAAAAAAAAATTTATAGATAGTAAATTAAAACAAAAACAAAAATCTAAATTAAAGTAAAGGCTATTGGGAAACAGTGTTAATGAAAAATAAAACAACAACTCCCCGGCAACGGCGCCAGAAAACTTGTCGTGCTCAAATGGAACACTACTGCAAGTGCACAGGTCAGTTTTCGAGTATAGAGTAAATATAAGTATCGTCCCACAGGGAATTATGCCTACCGCAAATCACTATAATCAACAACCTCGAACTTTATTTAGAAAAAGTAATTTATATTGGTTGAGATCCTATTTATTATTCTAACTATTAATTATGGAACAAATTAATTAAAACGGTCACAATTATTACGAATGAAAATATCAATGGCAAAATATTCCTAGAACTCGATTTCACCTAACTAGGGTTCATACAATTCCTTTGATCAATTTTTCTTTTGATTTCAATTTGTTTATAGCTGAAACTATTTCCTGTTTATCTCTCCCGAGTTTTAAACAGTCATACCCAAATTACCTAATCCTAACCTCCTGATTCAGAATTTAATAATAGAGTTCATTAAGCGATGGTAATCCGTTTCTCTATAGCTCATAAGAATTGTCAACCTCCCGATTCAACAATGTCCTATGTTAATCCACCCTTGTGCATATAAATAATCCCTTCTCCCGAGTGCCGGATTCCTAGACTAATTCATCCAATTGGTGGCCAATCAACTAGAGCATTAAGAACAAGTAGATTAAATAAACATAATTGAGATCATCCAAACAATATCACAAAATAATTGCAATCTGCCCAAAGTTGGCTACATCGATTCTAGGAAAAAGGAGTTTAGTTCCTAGACATCATGATAAACATCCAATAATTCCAAAGTATCATCCCTAGAATAAACATTGATCGAAAAAGATGTGAAAGATGAAGTTTCTATAGAGCTAAATCAATCCTGAAGCCTTCTGCCGCAGCCTCCTTCGATATTCTGATAAAAAGACTATTTATAAGGTTCCCAGGCACTAACACGCGGAATGCCACGTGGAAAAACAGTGTTGCCCTAATCAGACTGCTATGCTGCGACAATAGTATTGATTCCCCAGATCTACTCTGCACTGTCCAGTTTCTTCTATTGCTGCAGCATAAGTCACGATCAGCATCCTGCAATTTCACTTCTTCACAGAATCATCAGAATCAGCTCCAAAAGCTTTAATTTCTCTATATTGTTCTTTTTCCTGCACAAATGCACAAAATACATAAAACATATCTAATATAGCAAAGAACAAATCAAATAACTAAGTAAAGAGGGTTCTAAACATATATAAATTTCAGTGCTAACAGAATACCATTATCATCTTAAATTACATCCCTTACCTCGATTTCTCTATACAGTCTAACTTTTCCAAATGCTTAGATTTTGCTTAGTCCGATTTGCTCCCAATTCGGTCCTCTAGAGCTAAGATTTTATGATGACACGTAAATCGAGATTGATTTGAACTCTCGTTTATCGCTAATTATCGAGTGACTTACCCGTAACTCAACTGTATCATCGGATTTTTTACCATTTTTTTCTTATTTGTTCTTTTTTTCTGGCTGAACCGGTTCGGACCGGTTCAGGTCGGTTCAGTCCGGTTCAATTCTCTCCTTCGTCGTTCAGAGTTCGTCGATCTGTTCTTCGTCGGCTTCCGTCTCTAGCAGGTCCGCGAGGTTGTCCGGTGCACGGATCTGGTGTCGGTTTCACCTGGGCTTACCGAAAAGTAGTCGGTCCGACCTTTTTTCCCCTTTGATCTCGTTGTCGATTTTCTCCTGCGCTGTTCGGTGCCTCCAAGCCGCTGACGGTGGTGGTTCAGCCCTTCCTCTGGCCAGTGGAGATGTCCTCTCTTCCTCTCCGACCTCTTCTTCCTCTCTTCTCCTCTCTTTCTGCTCCTTCTTCTCTCTTTCTCTTCGGTTTCACTTTCTCTCTTTTCTCTTTTTTTTTTTTGTTTTCTCTCGTCGGCGTCCATGGTTTCCTCGTCGTCCCCTGCGTTCGTCGGTGCCGAGGGTGCTTCCCATCCCGGTCACCATCTCTCTTCTCCTCTCTATCGATCATCTCGATCGGGGAAGGGAATCTCGATTCCCTTCCCTATCTCCTTTGTGTCGCGCGAAATAGAATCGCGCAACACATAAAATTTGTTTTTTTTTTCGTTTTTTACATATTTTATTATTATTATTATTATTTATAAATATATATTTAATTACATTTTCAAAATAACCAAAATATACATATATATATTTATTGTATTTATTTTTATTATTTTTAAATACCTGTTAAATTTAACAAAAATATATATATGCCTTCCTATAATATATTTTCATTTAACTTTTTTGTCTAATTCAGTACAAAAAATTTACAGTGTTTACATTAGTTCTCCGCCAAACTTTCTCATTAGTATCTCAACCACGCGGTACAGCATACTCCATATGATGTACACGATACAACGTACTCCGCGGACCCATATCATTGTTGGGGGTGCCAACCGTATGTCTTATCTACCCCATACCATATGTAACCTCTATAGTCTCAGGTGCACGTGGAGCTTTTCGTATCCATGTAAGAGAGCCTCCCCACCCCCTCTGGGCTTGAGGATATTGTGCTTGAGGGTCTTATTATCTCCACGGCCTATACATACCATAATGTGAAAACCTATGGAAGTTAAGCTCTAGCACGATACATGCATCACAGATAAATCTCCTCGTACGAGCAATGTAAACACCACAAATTTCTCTACATTTAATTAGACTATATAAAAATAAAAATAATATGTCTTAATGGAAGTGCAAATATTCGTTGTAGGGCTCGAGGAGTATGAGAACCGTGAAATCCGTGAATGACAGGGAAGCCGAAAGTACAGGAAGTGATGAAGCAAATGCAAGCATGGAGGGATCGAAAATAATTTTGATGTAAAAAAAAACTTATATCGGGGATTTATAAGGAGTGATGAGATCCCAAGAATATTTCGTTTTCGAAATAATGAAAATTTCATGAAAATATGAATATTGTGTCATTGAATAATTTTATGAGAAGAAAATGTATATATATATATATATATATATATATATAACAACTATATATATAGTGTAAAGTATAATATATAAAATATAAGTATTAATAATAATAAACAAAAAGCATGAGACAATTGAAATGGAAATGAACACAAAATAATAAAACAAAAAAAAATAATACTAACACTAAACAACAAACATTAATATACAAACAAATTAATATAATATGTATATAATATAATATTAATATAATATGTATTAATGTTGTATGGAATTGGCTTTCTTTGAAAGCCAATTCTGCATTTCGGGTTTCAAGAGCAGAGAGCCATCTGTTGGGCGGGAAACAAAGCAAAGGAAAGGAAAAAAAAAAGAAAAAGGAAGGAAAGTTAGGTCGACGAGGAAGAAGGAAAGGAAGGGAAAAAGAAGAAAGAAAGAAAGAGGAGGGAAGGGGAAGAAGAAGAAAAAAATCGAGGGAGCTGAAGGGAAGTGAAACTGAGAGGCAGGGGAGAGGAAGAAGAAGATCGATGCTGGAAAAGAATTTGAAGCAGACTGAGGCAGAAAACGGGGCTGGAAATTGAAGCAATTGAAACCGAAACTGAAGTAGGAGAAATCTAAAGTAGGACCGAGACTGAAGTAAAACCGAGAGGGAGAAAGCTGAGTTGGGCGATAAGGAACCTGAAGCAGAACACAAGCGCGTGGCTGGTGTTCCGAGGCTGTTGGGACGTCCAGGGGTTGATCTGGGCTGTCTTAAAACCGATGAGATATGGTTGTCTAATGCTGGTTTGTATTCTAAACCGTGAGTGAAGGAGCTGTTGGAAACTAAGTGTCGGGAAATAAGGACAAAAGCAAAGACGCTGGAGCAGGGAGAACCGTGAGGGAGGAAAAGTGATCGGTGAGGCAGGGAGTCATGGTGAAGCAGGGGACGAGAAAAAAAAGAAAGGAAAAAAAAAAGAAAGGCTAGAAATTCGGAAGAGACAAAGGTAGAATTTATGTATGTAAATTTAATGTACATATATATATGTATATATATATATATACATATATATATATATATATGTTTGAGATGTAAACATGTTAGTGTGAATTAAGGTGTATGTGAAATAAAGATGGAAAAATGAGGAGTAGACAAAAAAAAATATACATGTGATAAGGAAAAAGGAAAACAAATGATAAATAAATATGTGTATATACTTAGGTGTATATGCATATAGGTATATAAGATAAATGTGTATGTTAGTTTATGTACATACAAAAAAAAAATATATGTAGAAATAAAAAATATATAAACGTGTGTGTTGGCCTAGGTACGTACAATTATACATACACACGAAGTAGTAACGAATAGGTTACGATTTTAACGCAATTCAGACAATTCGCATGATAGGATGCTAAGTAAACAATTTTGGTGTAGGTGATCGTAGAAGGAACTAAAGGAAGTACTAAGAGGCGTCACCACTCAAATTCGAGATTTTCGATAGATCGAGGTAACGGGGTATAATTTAAAACGGTAATAGTTACTTTCTGAACCATGATTAAGGAAAATTTACAAGATTTGAACTATGACTTTCGAGCATGATTTCTGCTTTTGTTTTCTAAGTAAGAACGTGTTTCTTGAATTTGTATTTTGAATGATTGCATATTTTCGAATTTGACTTCTGAAACAAAAGCATGATCTCTGAAATTGTCTTTTGAATAAGATGATTTTATTTCGATATTTTTATATATGAAAACTATAGTATGTTTTGAGACCAGGCCATTTATGTTATATGGTGATGCATGTCATGCTCACCTGTGTGGCGTCTAAACTTCGCCAGTGGCGTCTGAACTTCGCCTTTGTGACGTCTGAACTTCGTCTGTGTGGCGTCTGAACTTCACCTTTGTGGCGTCTGAACTTCACCTGTGTGGCGTCTGAACTTCGCCCTTGTGACGTCTGAACTTCGCCCTTGTGGCGTATGAATTCCACCTTCGGGTGTCTGAACGCTGTATGACCTTGATCCCGTCTACAGCCTTACCATGGCCATAGGTTCTGAATTCCCTCTACGGAGGATGATTTTGTTATTGCCGCATGATGATTTGTTATTGCAGCATGATGATTTTGTTATTGCCACATGATAATTATATGGGCCAATGTAGTCTCTATCTTAATTAAACTTAGTTTTCATATTTGATTTTATGACATGTGATTTTACATGTATTCATGTTTTTGAAATTCTGAATATACGAAAAGGCTATGTGATATCTGTTAAATACAAGTACGTAAAGAATTACGTTTTGAATCATAATGTTTCTGACTTTCTTATTTTTGAAAGTCTTTCATATTAGTTTTCAGAAAGTAGTCATTATACGTATATTTATGTTTTTCTACATATTTGAATCACTAAGACTGTTTTAAATGCATTCTTCTTACTGGGCTTTTTCCCGAAAGCTCACTCCTCTACTTTTTAGACTATTTGCAGTGATCCGTAGGCGCGATTGGTTTTTAGGTTGGAAATGGAAAAGATTGGTTTTGTCTCGAAAAATTGCAAATCCAACTGCACTATATTTATAGAATTTGCTTGATGAGATCGACCTGCATTGGGTAGAGATCGGTCTGGTCCTCTTAAAATCCCTCTTTTTCACGACATTTTGAAGGCAGGAGATCGATCTGTCGAGGCTTGAGATCGATCTGCTTCAAACGGAAGGTTAAGGAGATCGATTTGGTCTTAGGGAAGATCGATCTGTATTTTACAGAATGCTTAGGAGATCGATCTGTCTCCATTGAAGATCGATCTGTCTTGTTTCATAGCTTAGACTAAGAGCATTTGGCCTCTTCCAGATCGATCTCTCATCCTATGAGATCGATCTGGCCTTCATATTTTCAAATTTTACTGCAGTTTTCTGCAGGTACTTACACTAAAACAACTATAATTTGCTACCATAGTCATTTTCTTATCCGATCATCTTTGAAACTTGAAAATGGTATCTATTCATACTTTATACCTATTGAAACTTATGTGAAATCCTTGTATAACCAAAGGTACTTGATATAAACCAAATGGAAGTGCATAACTTATGCAATCCTCCTTCCATTTTACCACACTACTCATTTTCCATTCTACTCCCATTCTTTAAAGGTTTAAGTCCATTTCCTCATATTCTGTCACGACCCAAACTACCCAAAAATCAGAGTTAATTTTTTCGCGTTTTATTATTTACTTAAATTCTTACCTATCCTCGAATCGTGACCAACACTCCACTAATAATTGGGCTGTGCGTCAATGCCAGTCCCACCATTCAATTACCATCTAACTTATTTCTTCTCCAGTTATTTATAATTGTTTACATTATTTATACATCCCCTAAAGTTACTTACAAATATGTTACTGTGCTATGCTTATGTAGATACAATATGTACAAGTGTGTATACCTTATGTTGATGGGCAGTAGCGGATATCCAGAATGCAGTACTGAGTCATCGCAACTTCAACTGGAGATTATCTGTGGGAGAAAATGAAAGGGGTGAGCACATCAAGCTCAGTAAGGCAATCCTACGAACAAGTAGGTAACCATACTACCTACATGAACGTGGTGCCATGCATAAACCACCCTTTCTCCACACATTTTAAAACAATGATATGCGTTATGATGTTATGTAAAACACATTTGCACGGAAAATCAACATGCAATTATTACAAATCATTTCTTTCTCAATTAAAATTTTCACAATAAAGTCAGGACTCGACCCCTCCTGTGGGTGATCCTGACTCACACAAAACCATGAAAACGGTTTACATCACACGTGGGTTTGAAAAGCATGGAAATACCATCATGCAAATTTAGTTTAAAAACCCAATTTAAATCATCGAAATCGTCGACATGCGAGACGAGGCAATATCTGTATAACGGCAATAACTAGGACTATGGCCATATGTGTCCTCGGGAGTTCCTCAGCTACACGGATCCTAGTGTGCGGGTTCTCACCATGATCGGGAACCGCCCAGGAGGTGGGTCAATCCATCCCGTCAGTCTTATCCTATCCCAGGCATCCGAAGATGCTGCATCCGGAGATGCCGTATCCGAAGATACCACACGGTACATCGTACTCCACGCTACTTGCACGGTACATCGTACTCCGTGAACCCATATAATATCTCTATACTCATGCCATGTCTCAAAACTCACGTGCAAGCCTATTAAATCGGTGACACACAGTCTACCCGATACTCCAAGCACGGCTCATCGCATGTTCTCATAAAATCAGTGCGAGCGATGCTCAGCACTCTCATCAAATCAAGTAAAATCAGCAGAGCCCGCTTTACATCCCCACAAGGCCGCCAACCTCATCCCTCACTCTCACCCTACTTAAGAGGTCTTTTGAGCCTGTTGGGCCTTTTGGCTGACTCCAAGGGCAGACAGCGCTACTCCACAAATCCAGTAAATCTAGTGCGAGCTAAGCTCAAAACTTTGTATATAAATCACATGAAAATCTTATAAAATCTGGTGCGAGTTAAACTCCAGCACCCTGTCTCGAAAATCATGTAAAAATATGGTGCGAGTTAGACTCTAGCACCCTGTCACGAAAATCATGTAAAATCTGGTGCGAGTTAGACTCTAGCACCCATGCATGTAAAACTCTAGTGCGAGCTCTCACTCCAGCACTAATGCATGCATAACACAAATCAAACATCGTGCGAGCTGAGCTCTAGCACGTCACATGTAAATAAAAACACGTAGGCGGCTCGGTTATCTCCAAATAGTTTTCACAGAAATTACATCGTTTAAGGTATGCAATGCTATGCATTTTTCTTTAAAAGTGAGCCAGCCTACTCATGCATGTGTTAAAATACCTCCAGAACGAGCAGGAACCTCTTGTCCTTGCTCCTCCCAATTTTTCCTAAAGCTTGGAAACATTTACCCTTAACAAGGGTATTTCGGTAATTTTACCCATACGGGGCATTAAAATTATTCTTCGACCTCTAGACCCTCCAGAACATTTTTAAGGACTGCATATGAATTTAAAATTGCGTAAAGTTTACCTCTAGCAGTCCGTAGAATTCCCTTACCTTATTTTTCTGTCGAGTCTGACCTTTTCTTTTCCTCTGTTGTCTCGTCGCGCAGTCCGATATGCTCCCAATCAAATACCCGAAACTGCGTATTAATATTCCTCAGGTCAGATATTATACAATTTAATTGTATTTAATACTTTCTGGGCTTAATTTAAATCATTGGGCCCGTTCACCCCTATTGGGCCCGATTGCACCTTAATGGGCCTTAATCGGCCTTAAGCCCGTTTACCACTTAATTTTCACATTATCGAGGCCTATTGGGCTCATTGGGCCCACCAATAATTTATTGGGCCTCGTCCTAGCTCTCGAATAGCTAAATTCACTATTTACGACAATTATCTAAATTTTCATAATTTAATTCAATTTATGCGAAAATTAAATCAATATCACGCATAACGAGGTAATTGTCGTAAATAAGGGTTACTTACCCGAGATTCCATGCTAGTCCGCAAATCGAGGCTATCTCGAGCTCTCGTTGGATGCCAATCGTCGAGCTACACAATTCCATAATTTTTCCGGGTAAGTTTTCAGCCCAAAATTAATTAAATTAAATACTCCAAAATTTAAATCGGGTCAATTCGACCGCTCACTGACTTACCCGAAGCTCGATTACACCACAGGAATTTTTCCCAATTTTTTCTCTTTTTCTTTTTCCCTTTTTTCGTCCTTTTTTCCTCTCTTTTTGGCTGAACCGGTTCAGTTCGGTTCGGACCGGTTCAGACCGCCGGTTCTCTCCGGTTCGACCGGTTCACCGCCGGTTCACTGCCTTGCCGGCCAGTTCTCCGTCGGCTTCCACCGCCAATCGCTCCGCTGGGTCGTCCGCATCACAAATCTGGCCTCGGTTTCACTCAACGTCGCCGGAAAGTGGCCGGTCCGGTTGTTCTCCTCTTCGCCGTCGGACCCATTTTCTTCTCCCGCCGTTTCTGGCGCCGTCCGCCTGTTTCGGTGGCTGCCACCACCACCAATCGCATCGTTTGGGCCTGGGGAGTCCTCGACTGGGTTCGGTGTCGGCCAGATCGGCGCCGTTCGCCGCTGATCGGAACTCTTTCTCCAGCGACTTCTCTCCCCCGATTCGTCGATCTCCGACGTCGGTAGGCTGCACCGCCGGTACCATCGTGCTCGCCGGCCTCCCCTCTTCCATTTTCGACCTTCGCCTGGCCGATTGGATCGCCGGTGGTCGTCCGACCTTCAGCCTCCGTTTTCGGCTTCCGTTTTCATCTTTTTCGCGTTTCAGCTGTGTTTTTTTTTATTATTATTATTTTTATTATTATTATTTATTTTTATACTATTCATTAAAATATATTAAAATACCCAAAATATCACTTAAAATTATAATTTTATTCTAATTTAATTAATTTAATTTTATTTAATTTATTTATTATATTTTAACCTCTTTTTCGGGTATAATTTCCCCGTATTTTTTGGGATATTGTCCCTGGTGACTTTTCGGTATATTTTTTGATTATTTTCGGGATTATTCTTCCGAACTAAAAATCCCGATTAATCCCGATTAATTCCAATAAATTAATATCTTGATCAATTTAACCCAAAATAAATTTATTTCACTTTTATTGACCAAGATTTCTTAAATCCATATTTTAATTAAATTTTCTTATCGAAATTATACCGACCTTTGGTCTTTTGACCATTTTGTCCTTACACATATTCGGGATTAATTTAACCCGACTTCCTTTCACGAGAACTCATTCATTTCGTATTTTAATTAAATTCGGGTCTTACAACTCTCCCCCACTTAAGGAATTTGGTCCTCCAAATTAGAACCAATTCACATGAGTCCATATACGACTCCGGGTACATCAATCGTATCATACTTCTTTAATTCTTACGTGACCTTCTCCGGAGTGTATTACTACCAAAGGACTTTAATTGGGGAGATCATCTTAAACCTCAATACTTTCTTTTTCCCGTTTAATGCCCGAATCAACTTATCAATATACTTATACTTTCATTAAACTGAACTTTTGGAATTCATATTCGATCACCTATGCTGGATCTGGATAGTATTGCCGAGCATCAAAAGCTGAGACACATTGTGGGTGCCTGTTAATTCAGGTGATAATACCAACCTACAGATCTTATCTCCCACTTGTCCAATCTCTCAAAATATTCCATCCAGCGTAACTTAATTTACCTTCTTCCAAAAGTTCGCTATGTCCTTATTCTCTTAGGACAAGAAATATTTCAATCATACTAATTCACCAAGGGTGAATTCCAATACTTGTTTATCTGCTCTGAGGTATTCTTAATCTCTCATCCTTAACTAAACATCCTCAGAGACTTATTATCCAAAGTCAGAAATAATTTCTACCTGTCACCCACTTTTTCTTATCCAATTCGGGGAACAACCCCTACAACCATACACTGTCTCATATCTTGTTATCCCGATACTCAACTGCCAACTGTCGTTATTGGCGACTTCAATTTGTGACAACTGATCATTCCAGGAGCTTAAAAAATCAAGGGCACACGCTTTCATTGTATCCTCCAGAACTTGTACAGTCCTCTCTGACTGACCATCTGTCTGAGGACGGAAAGCTGTGCTAATACTCAGTCGGGTTCCCATAGCTTCCAAAAAAATATTCCTTGAAATAAGAAGTGAAGCGGGAATCCCTATATGATACCATGCTCACTGGAAAGCTACTTAATGTTCCACAATCTTTCTTATACATAAATCCTCATACACACTCCGAGTATCTGGGGATTTCATAACCATACGGTGGGTAGACTTAGTCACTCTATCGACTATCATCCAAATAGCCTCGTAATTCACCTGGGTCCTCTGTAACCCATCACGACATTCACGGAGGCTTGCTCTCATTTCCGTGCTGTGTCGATATAGGTAGAGACTGCAATAATTCTGCAGACTTTTAATACTCTACCTTATTCTACTGCCATACTAGGCACTTTTCCACAATCTCTACCGTGTCACTTTTCACATCTGATCACCCATACCCTTTTCAGATATTTTATATATTTTATATTCGTCACTTTCTGTATGCACTGTATATCCCGAAGAGTGAGCTTCTGACAATATTATTATTATCTCATCAACTGTGGTCCTGGGGAGCACTTATATTATCTCTGAACCTCTCTGTAAATCATTATCATACTCTGTGAACTCTGTCACTGTACCCTTCTGAATCTGACCCAAACTATCGACATCCTGCCGATCATCACGCTAAGCCTGTCAAATCCGGGCACTCTCATCCGGTTCTAGTCTCAGGCTAGCTATCACATAATCATACCAATCACTGTCATCATCAGAAGGGATCACATCAATACTGAGGCTCATAACTGCTCTAGCAGCTCACGCTCCCTGACCATCATATGTAATACCATCCCGAGGCTCTTTCTGCTCAAGGCATCAGTCATCACATTAGCCTTTCCTGGGTGGTACAATTTTCACAATCACAATCTCTCAGAAGCTCTAACCCACTATGCATTCTCATATTCGCCTCTTTCTGTGAAAACAGATACTCGGGCTTTATGATTAGTGCATATCCACAATTTCTCACCCTGTACATAATAGTACCATATCCTCGGTACAAACACTGTTGCCAACTTTAAATCATGGGTCAGATAGTTTATTTCACAATCATGGAGTTGACTGACTCCAAAATTGACTATCTTCCCATTATACATCAATACACAGCTCCCTCATAATTTTGAGGTATCCATACTCACTGAGAACCTCTTGAGCTGTTGGGTATGGTGAAAATAATCACGGTGGTCAGTTCATACTTCACTACACCGAAATTCATGTCACATCTATCATTTTATTTATTATCTCATTCCAAGACCACGTTTTCTTAGTTAAACGTGTCAACCAAGTAAATCCTTTTAGAACTCGCAGCAACCATCTGCAAAAGCAATTTCCCAATTATTACTTATAAATCGCCCTAAACTTTAACTACATCCAACATATCATCGATACTGATGATTACGAATCGGTCCAATCCTTGGCTTATCTATGCGTAAGCGTATAAGATCCTTCAAAATCGCTTACGTCTTCAGGTACTAACCTGCGTCATTTCCTTTTCTTATCTTAACCGCTCTTATTAAATTTTTACTATGTTAACCTTTATGATTTGTCGAATTTTAATATTGTTTTCGTCTTAGTAGAGGTATCCTAATGCTAAAGGTATTTATTACATCGATCGATTTCACGTTATAGGTTATATGTACATACTTTTAGACGCTGTCAAGTCTTCAGGCGGGGAGGTATTTTGAAATACCTTTATTAACCTTCAGACTTAACCACAACTACGTTATATCTCAGTCTATGTGGTCCCAATTTATATTCGCTACTAATTGCTTAACCTCTAATGACTTCACATATTAAGGGTATTCCTTACCTAGCATGTCTCTTACTCCAATACATCTTGTATTTAGGATCTATCTTAT
Organism: Firmiana major; assembly: GCA_033439115.1. Classification (NCBI taxonomy): domain Eukaryota; kingdom Viridiplantae; phylum Streptophyta; class Magnoliopsida; order Malvales; family Malvaceae; genus Firmiana; species Firmiana major. The sequence goes on from CM065912.1 coordinate 11,117,844, forward strand.
CTCAAAGATTATCTGCTTTCGTATATTAATTATAATGAAACTCTTGTCATTACTCATTCCGTAAGTACCATCATTTGCTCCCTTAATTTCAACTGTTGCATCCCCTTTTTATTAACTTAAAATCTCTATATCCATATTCCGTTAATTAATCCTCCTTTATTGGGTACTCATTTATTAGTATTGTGCCCAATGATGTAGGCATTCATGCCTTTTACTCACTTATATGCAAATGAAGGCGGTATGAATAAATGTGTGGTACCAGGATCAATGAACATATGTACTTCATTATTCATAACAAGTGTGGTATCTTACACCACATCCATGAAACATCAATAGTGTCCTGGTCCAAAACATCCTCTCGCCTTCGTCCAACAGCCTACTTTCTTCTTTTTCTTTTCGGCTATGGTCTCCCTTTTCGTTGTAGCTATACCAATGAAGTTTTTCTCTGTCTCTTTACTTTTCTGTGGGACGATTTCGCCCAATTCTGTGCAATCAAAATCAATGGTCCGTCATACCATATTTAACGGTCATTTTCCATCAATACAGTGATATAGACCCTCCTTCCGTAGTATCCACCACACATTCCACACTGCTTACAGTGCTTACACTGCTACACTGCTTCGTAGCAGGTCGGGGTCCTCCAATCACAATGCCCTCAAGAGTGCCAAAATTGGATGCACTGGGCCTTACCAATTATCTTACTCCATAACTCGTCAAATCAGATCTTTTACCAATTACTATTTTCCCATTTTAACATCTCTGTCATTTCTCAATTCTCTTTTCCGTCTCTATTTCAGCCCTCACTATCTTTCCCAATGTCAGAGGCGTGCAATTCATATTCTTATTTACCCAACTGTAAATCTGCGCACTGCCTCGGTATAGGTAATATCTCACGGGCCAATCAGGCTCTAATTGAAAAGTTGAGCCATTTCATAAACTTTAGACATCTCGACTATCACTGTTTATAATGTCGAGGTAATATCTGTCCAAGAATATAACTGAGTCACCATATTCATCAATAAATCAATTCCTTTTAAACAGTGTCCGGGATATTCTGTCACCGAAATATATCCAATAAGATTTCTCATCTTAGCTATGGATGTTTAACACTTAAGATGGGTCGAACGGGTTTCTACCAATGTTCCGCTGCGCCCTCTGATCTTATTCATAATCTGAGCAATTAGCTCCTCAAAATAATCTCCACACTCCGCTCCAATCTCGCGAAGTGTGTCTCAATACTGTCCGATCTCTCTGTCGGACTCAGTGGGGCATGCTTAACATTAACCTCCATTTCAATTTCATCCTGGTTCTTACAGGTCAACTCAGCACGACTTAGCAGACTCAGGTCTACCTCTACGACCTCTGCCTCGTGCACTATCTCATTTAACGAGACTCATATTAGGCATTCCTGCATTCTCAACCATTTCTTAGTCAAGCCCATCTCGATATACACTATTGTATCTAACTAAGCACAGTAACACGGGGATGTAATTTCCTAATTACTAACGTTGACACACATCAGACCAATTGTGCTCTGATACCACCTTTATATGTCACGACCCAAACTACCCAAAAATCAGAGTTAATTTTTTCGCGTTTTATTATTTACTTAAATTCTTACCTGTCCTCGAATCGTGACCAACACTCCACTAATAATTGGGCTGTGCGTCAATGCCAGTCCCACCATTCAATTACCATCTAACTTATTTCTTCTCCAGTTATTTATAATTGTTTACATTATTTATACATCCCCTAAAGTTACTTACAAATATGTTACTGTGCTATGCTTATGTAGATACAATATGTACAAGTGTGTATACCTTATGTTGATGGGCAGCAGCGGATATCCAGAATGCAGTACTGAGTCGTCGCAACTTCAACTGGAGATTATCTGTGGGAGAAAATGAAAGGGGTGAGCACATCAAGCTCAGTAAGGCAATCCTACGAACAAGTAGGTAACCATACTACCTACATGAACGTGGTGCCATGCATAAACCACCATTTCTCCACATTTTAAAACAATGATATGCGTTATGATGTTATGTAAAACACATTTGCACGGAAAATCAACATGCAATTATTACAAATCATTTCTTTCTCAATTAAAATTTTCACAATAAAGTCAGGACTCGACCCCTCCTGCGGCTGATCCTGACTCACACAAAACCATGAAAACGGTTTACATCACACGTGGGTTTGAAAAGCATGGAAATACCATCATGCAAATTTAGTTTAAAAATCCAGTTTAAATCATCGAAATCGTCGACATGCGAGACGAGGCAATATCTGTATAACGGCAATAACTAGGACTATGGCCATATGTGTCCTCGGGAGTTCCTCAGCTACACGGATCCTAGTGTGCGGATTCTCACCATGATCGGGAACCGCCCAGGAGGTGGGTCAATCCATCCCGTCAGTCTTATCCGATCCCAGGCATCCGAAGATGCTGCATCCGGAGATGCCGTATCCGAAGATACCACACGGTACATCGTACTCCATGCTACTTGCATGGTACATCGTACTCCGTGAACCCATATAATATCTCTATACTCATTCCATGTCTCAAAACGCACGTACGAGCCTATTAAATCGGTGACACACAGTCTACCCGATGCTCCAAGCACGGCTCATCGCATGTTCTCATAAAATCAGTGCGAGCGATGCTCAGCACTCTCATCAAATCAAGTAAAATCAGCAGAGCCCGCTTTACATCCCCACAAGGCCGCCAACCTCATCCCTCACTCTCACCCTACTTAAGAGGTCTTTTGAGCCTGTTGGGCCTTTTGGCTGACTCCAATGGCAGACAGCGCTACTCCACAAATCCAGTAAATCTAGTGCGAGCTAAGCTCAACACTTTGTATATAAATCACATGAAAATCTTATAAAATCTGGTGCGAGTTAAACTCCAGCACCCTGTCTCGAAAATCATGTAAAAATATGGTGCGAGTTAGACTCTAGCACCCTGTCACTAAAATCATGTAAAATCTGGTGCGAGTTAGACTCTAGCACCCATGCATGTAAAACTCTAGTGCGAGCTCTCGCTCCAGCACTAATGCATGCATAACACAAATCAAACATCGTGCGAGCTGAGCTCTAGCACGTCACATGTAAATAAAAACACGTAGGCGGCTCGGTTATCTCCAAATAGTTTTCACAGAAATTACATCGTTTAAGCTATGCAATGCTATGCATTTTTCTTTAAAAGTGAGCCAGCCTACTCATGCATGTGTTAAAATACCTCCAGAACGAGCAGGAACCTCTTATCCTTGCTCCTCCCAATTTTTCCTAAAGCTTGGAAACATTTACCCTTAACAAGGGTATTTCGGTAATTTTACCCATACGGGGCATTAAAATTATTCTTCGACCTCTAGACCCTCCAGAACATTTTTAAGGACTGCATATGAATTTAAAATTGCGTAAAGTTTACCTCTAGCAGTCCGTAGAATTCCCTTACCTTATTTTCCTGTCGAGTCTGACCTTTTCTTTTCCTCTGTTGTCTCGTCGCGCAGTCTGATATGCTCCCAATCAAATACCCGAAACTGCGTATTAATATTTCTCAGGTCAGATATTATACAATTTAATTGTATTTAATACTTTCTGGGCTTAATTTAAATCATTGGGCCCGTTCACCCCTATTGGGCCCGATTGCACCTTAATGGGCCTTAATCGGCCTTAAGCCCGTTTACCACTTAATTTTCACATTATCGAGGCCTATTGGGCTCATTGGGCCCACCAATAATTTATTGGGCCTCGTCCTAGCTCTCGAATAGCTAAATTCACTATTTACGACAATTATCTAAATTTTCATAATTTAATTCAATTTATGCGAAAATTAAATCAATATCACGCATAACGAGGTAATTGTCGTAAATAAGGGTTACTTACCCGAGATTCCATGCTAGTCCACAAATCGAGGCTATCTCGAGCTCTCGTTGGATGCCAATCGTCGAGCTACACAATTCCACAATTTTTCTGGGTAAGCTTTCAGCCCAAAATTAATTAAATTAAATACTCCAAAATTTAAATCGGGTCAATTCGACCGCTCACTGACTTACCCGAAGCTCGATTACACCACAAGAATTTTTTTCAATTTTTTCTCTTTTTCTTTTTCCATTTTTTCTTCCTTTTTCCTCTCTTTTTGGCTGAACCGGTTCAGTCCGGTTCGGACCGGTTCAGACCGCCGGTTCTCTCCGGTTCGACCGGTTCATCGTCGATTCACTGCCTTGCCGGCCGGTTCTCCGCCGGCTTCCACCGCCAATCGCTCCGCTAGGTCGTCCGCATCACAAATCTGGCCTCAGTTTCACTCAACGTCGCCGGAAAGTGGCCGGTCCGGTTGTTCTCCTCTTCGCTTCAGACCCATTTTCTTCTCCTGCCGTTTCCAGCACCGTCCGCCTGTTTCGGTGGCTGCCACCACCACCAATCGCATCGTCTGGGCCTGGGGAGTCCTCGACTGGGTTCGGTGTCGGCCAGATCGGCGCCGTTCGCAGCCGATCGGAACTCTTTCTCCCGCGACTTCTCTCCCCCGATTCGCCGATCTCCGACGTCGGTAGGCTGCACCGCCGGTACCATCGTGCTCGCCGGCCTCCCCTCTTCCATTTCCGACCTTCGCCTGGCCGATTGGATCGCCGGTGGTCGTCCGGCCTTCAGCCTCCGTTTTCGGCTTCCGTTTTCTTCTTTTTCGCGTTTCAGCTGTGTTTTTTTTATTATTATTTTTATTATTATTATTTATTTTTATACTATTCATTAAAATATATTAAAATACCCAAAATATCACTTAAAATTATAATTTTATTCTAATTTAATTAATTTAATTTTATTTAATTTATTTATTATATTTTAACCTCTTTTTCGGGTATAATTTCCCCGTATTTTTCGAGATATTGTCCCGGGTGACTTTTCGGTATATTTTTCGATTATTTTTGGGATTATTCTTCCGAACTAAAAATCCCGATTAATCCCGATTAATTCCAATAAATTAATATCTTGACCAATTTAACCAAAAATAAATTTATTTCATTTTTATTGACCAAGATTTCTTAAATCCATATTTTAATTAAATTTTCTTATCGAAATTATACCGACCTTTGGTCTTTTGACCATTTTGTCCTTACACATATTCGGGATTAATTTAACCCGACTTCCTTTCACGAGAACTCATTCATTTCGTATTTTAATTAAATTCGGGTCTTACATATTCATACATAATGCAACTTATATGTACAATCACAACTCTTATTACATGTGTGTACATTAAACTTATGGACTTACATTACATATATTTACAAGATTAAACCTATACGGGGTCTCACAGAAACCAATCCCTAGCCACACATTGCATGAAGAACAAAACAGGAAAAATACGATTATTCCATTCAATGCTAGCGGCTTGATGAATAACATGCTCGGAAAAATTGTAAATGTAGGAAGCAACCAAACTCTACAAGAGCGACACTGTATTAAAATAAGATTAATGAGGCAATGATCAATCACAATTACTCTTAATAAAAAAATTTAAATTTTTAACAATATAACTAGTAAGAAATAAAATATCAACATACATTACAATTAAAACTCTTCATCTTCATCCATAAAACAACTAGTTCAATTTAATCCAACATTCCTTCCAAATCCCATTGTTTCATCTTCTTCATCTAATAAAATATATAAAAATAATCATATAAGAATTTAAATAATAAAAAATTAATAAAATAATAATGACACTAAAATCTTACCATCTTGATTTATATTATATCCATACAGCCAATTACGAGTGGTAATCAAAATTTCTGCATTATGTGTTGTGAGACAATTTCTCAATTTATTGATAACTCTACCACCCATACTAAATGCTGATTCAGATGCAACTATGATAATTGGAATACCCAAGTCTTTTTTTTTTACTTTCCGTTTTTTTTACTTTTCTCCTTTTTTTTTTACTCTTTTTTTATTTATTTAAATAATTTTCAAATTAACCTAGAAAAATATATATTTCAAATTTTTATTTCTAGTTAGAAAATTTCAATTTAACTATGTTTTATTTCTTCTATAAATTTTATTACTAAATTATATAATTTTTCTATTTAATTATATTTCCTAATTTACCCCAAATAAATATACCCAAATACATGCATATAATTCAAATTTTATTTCTAAGTTATAAAGTCAAATTTCCAATTTAACTAAATGAACTAATTTACGCATCAATATTAAAAATGACTTAGCATTTAACTAGCGGTCTTACACATAGTAAATAACAACAATAAAAAAAACAAATAATAAGAGCTTTTACTTGATAAAATTTAATAATCAGATTTGATAATTTCACCAGAATCTGAATTTTTTTCTTTAAATAAATGAGAAAACATTGAAAATCCTAAACTAGATTCTGCATAAAATGGAAACAAAAAAACACCAAGCAAAACATCAAACAAGACAGGAAAAGATATACATAGGCATGGGCATGCCCTTCATATTCTATGATTCTACTAACACCGAACGATTCTAACCGCTTAAAATGCACACTTCATGCAGCAAAAAACCAACCAAAGTTGGCGATGTAATTATGTAAACATATTATCAGAGAATACTCCATTTGCCTCATTATTAAACCTAAATGCTACTAGGTGAAATCATCGACGCTACTTTTTAAAAATAGAATCATTTACCTAAATTAACTGAGTGAGGGGCGGCGACGCTTGAGTGAGGAGCGACGATGCCTGAGTGAGAGACTGAGTAAGGAGTGGCGATGAGCAGCTGAGTGAGGGAGCAATGCAGACAGACTGAGTGAGGAGCGGCTGAGTGAGGCAGCGAGCAGAGAGATTGAGTGAGAAGCGGCGACTATGAAACTTTTATTAATCAAAATTTAGTGACTTCTGTTTAAAATTTAAAAACTTATTATTTTAAGCATAATTATCTAATTTAATTTCATAATTATTTTTATTATGCTTTATTTTTTCTAAGCTGACAAAGTTTTATTGTATAAATATATTTTTTAGTGTATTATATCAACTACAAAATATTGCTCATATGGTAGTGTATAATTGTATATGATATAATTATATCAAATGTTAAAAATATTTAATTTTTTTAATTCAATATTCTAAATTTTTAATGAGACATTTGATTAATTAATGTAAACGATTATATTTAATGCAATAATGTTAATTATGATTTATGTATAAATAAAAAACAAATTAAAAATAAAATAGAGCTAATTAATTGACCATTTATTCATATTAAGCATTTTTTTGATAAATGATAATATTAGTTGGTACTTTTCTTCCTATAATATCTATATGTAATATTTTCTTTTGCATTTAATGAATATAATTATATCTATTATTTTATAGTAAATATTGTAGGAAATTAAAAAAGAGTAATTTATCAAATAACAAATATTAAAATATAGAAATTTGTTTTTATATAAATATTTATTAAAATATAAAATCATATAAAATTTAAATTAATTATCACATTCAAAATTTAAAAAAAAAAATCATAACTAATAAAATTTCAAAATATTTCAAACCGGCCCGACTAGAATCGGGATCGAACATGAAGAAATCCGAATCCGAATCCGAAAAAGTTCGAACCCAAAAAAATTTAAACCCGAAAGAACCCAAACCAAACCCACTAGAATCCGCCCGTTTGTTATCTCTATATCTTTTAGTAAAGAAATTTAGGCTTTTATCTTATATATTTATATAAGATATTGATTATTATTATTATTTTTATTTTTTTGGAGTTGACAAATGGATGTAGGATGACAAATAATTCATGATTCATGTTTGACGGAAATGTCATTTGACATGGCCTTGTTGACACGAGTATTTGGTGGTATGCATTTTGCTTCAACTCTTAAATTCAAAACACCATGAATTCATAACTTTATTGGCCATTGGGATGCGAGGGAGGGAACACAGAAGGGAATCAAATTATTCACCTTTGCCTTCTTTATGGCTTTGCTCTTATTATGAAATGCTTTACCATCACCAAAACTAATTTCAATATCTTTATTGATTTTTAGTGTCTAATTCCCCTAACAATGAGATTTGCTTGTGCCTTATAATATTGTGTTGGATATTTCATCTCACATCACAATGAATAGAAAGATTCCGTATATGAGCTATAAAGAAGACAAACTCTTTCTTGTAAGGGTCTATGCTTGCTGATGTGGCGTGGGTCAATTGAAGTAGGCATACAATTATACAAAAAAATAATTATTCAATACATCGTCAGTGAATTTTTTTAACTTTATAGATAAAGTTTAGATGATGACATATATATTTTATTTTTTTTAATATTTTTAAAAAACCTATATCATTATTCTAGTTCTACTTATCAAAAAAATAAAATCCATTAACGATATATTTCAAAAGCTTTCTTTTTATTTTTGAACAATGAATTATTTTTGTAAACGGTTGTCAATTTGGCATACAAAGACTTATCTATGTTTAAACAAAAGCTCATGAATATTTATCAATTATAAATCCCTTCATAAATAATTATTTTTACTTTTTCGATTTACAGAGCCTGAGATTTGGTTGTATCTGAAAGGGCAATGGTTTTTTAAAAAGCTTTTTACGCCTTAAAACTGGAAATTTTTGTGCTTAACTCTTATTTCTCTAAATTTACCAATAGAAATGTGAATTTAAATAGGGTTTTCTTAAATTAAAATGATTAAAATTATATTATTTATTTATTTAATCTACCAATAAATATTTAAAAACACTTAAAAACAATTAGCTTGTCACAAATATTAAGTTACAATCATATAATTTTTTTAATCCAATTTAACTTCTAAGCACTTAAAAATTAAAATCTATCAATTTGTCAAAATATGAAAGTTTTTGTTTCCTTAAAAGAACGTCTCTCACGATTTTAAGAAAAAAAATTTATTTCATATATTTTGCTTCTTCATAAACTAATAAAATTTATGATTTTATAAGTTTGTTATTATTATTTTTTTGAAATAGAAGACTTTCATTAATAATTGGAAATTGTTTTTGCTGCTGCAATTTGGTTAAGAAAAACAGGAAACTCCTCTAGTCAGACTGCAGTATCATCAAATTCAAGACCCTTCTTTGCTAGGCAGTTTGCTGCCATATTCCCTCTCTTCGCTAAACTGTTAAAAAACTGGGATAGCGTCATGATCAGCTTCCATATAAAAACCTTTATCTTCGTGCCTGAGCTCATACTTTGATCCACCCCAAGATGTCAAGTCTCATGCTCCATGGTATACATAAGTTTATACCCACTTTTAACAGTGTAGTCTCCAGTGTTATGATAATGCCACAATATCGTATCCACTTGTCTGCTTCTACCCTGAGCTATCGAGACAATTGAGTCAACTTCCTCTGCATTAAAATGGGCTTGGACTTCCTCCCATCTCCATGCACTCGTAGTGGAGTCTATCAGACAGGCCACTTTTTCTGTTTCTCACTAGTGCCTTCTTGGAGATAGAGGTTTAAAGGATGAATTCCTAGGTAACCGGTTATCTTTCCAGATCCTCACCTCCTCACCATTCCCTATCCTCCATTGTAATCCCTTCCTAAGCAAGTCAACCTCCTTGTCATTGATCGGTTGTTTCCCAGCATTGACTTCATCAAATCACCCTCTGGAAGTATTTCAGTTTCAAAATTCGGTGGACCAATGTGTTCGTCTGTGTAAGGAGCAACCCCTATTTTGCTAACATTGCCTTGTTGAAACAACTCATGTAAGACCCGAATTTAATTAAAATACGAAAATTAAATAAGAAAAGATGGGGATGTATAAAGGAAGTCGGGTTAAATTAATACCGAACACGTGTAAGGGCAAAATGGTCAAAAGACCAAAGGTCGGTATAATTTCGATAAGAAAAATTTAATTAAAACATAGATTTAAGAAATCTTGGTCAATAAAAGTGAAATAAATTTATTTCGGGTTAAATTGATCGAGATATTAGTTTATGAAAATTAATCGGGATTAATCGGAATTTTTAGTTCAGAAAAATAATCCCGAAAATAATCGAAAAATATACCGAAAAGTCACCCGGGACAATATCCCGAAAAATACGGAAAAATTATACCCGAAAAAGGGGTTAAAATATAATAAATAAATTAAATTAAATTAATTAATTTAGAATTAAATAATAATTTTAAGGGATATTTTAGATTTTTATAGAGTATTTTAAGGAATAGTGTAATAATTAAAATAAATAATAATAATGAAAAAAAATTAATAAAAAAAAAGAAGAAACGAAACGCGAAAAACGCGAAAAAGAAGAAAACGGAAGCCGAAAACGGAGGCTGAAGAACGGCGAGCCACCGGCGACCGTTGAGCCCAGGCGAAGGTCGGAAAACGTAGAGCGACGCCCGACGAGCACGATGGTACCGACGGTGCAGCCTACCGACGCCGGAGATCGGCGAATCGGGGGAGAGAAGCCGCGGGAGAAAGAGTTCCGATCGGCGGCGAACGGCGCCGATCTAGCCGACCTCGACCCCAGCCGAAGCTTCCCCAGGCCCAGACGATGCGTTTGGTGGTGGTGGCAGCCACCGAAACCGACGGACGGCGCCGAAAATGGCGGAGGAAGAAAATGGGTCCGACGACCGAAGGGAGAAGAGCCGGACCGGCGGCATTCCGGCGACCTCGACCCAAACCGAGGGCAGATTCGAGCTGCGGACAGCCTCACGGAGCTGCTGGCGGTGGAAGCCGGTGGAGAACCGACCGGCAAGATGGTGAACCGACGGTGAACCGACCGAATCGGGGTGAACCGGCGGTCTGAACCGGTCCGAACCGGACTGAACCGGTTCAGCCAAAAAGAGGGGAAAAAAGGAGAAAAAAGGGAAAAAGAAAAAGAGGAAAAAATTGGAAAAAATTCCTGTGATGCAATCGAGCTTCGGGTAAGTCGATAAGCGGTCAAATTGACCCGATTTAAATTTGAAATATTTTATTTAATTAAATTTCTACCGAAAAGCTTACCCGAAAATATAATTAATTGTGTAGCTCGACGATTAGCATCCACCGAGAGCTCAAGATAGCCTCGATTTACGGACTAGCATGGAATCTCGGGTAAGTGACCCTTATTTACGACAATTACCTCATTATGCGTGATATTGATTTAATTTCCGCATAAATTGAATTAAATTATGGAAATTTAGATAATTATCGTAAATAGTGAATTTAGCTATTCGAGAGCTAGGACGAGGCCCAATAAATTATTGGTGGGCCCAGTGAGCCCAATAGGCCTTGATAAGGTGAAAATTAAGTGGAAAACGGGCTTAAGGCCGATTAAGGCCCATTAAGGTGCAATCGGGCCCAATAGGGGTAAACGGGCCCAATGATTTAAATTAAGCCCAGCAAATATTAAATACAATTAAATTGTATAATATCTGACCTGAGGAATATTGATACGCAGTTTCCAGGCATTTGATTAAGAGCATATCGGACTGCGTGACGAGACAACAGTGGAAAGGAAAAGGTCAGACTCGACAGGAAAATAAGGTAAGGGAATTCTGCGAACTGCTAGAGGTAAACTTTACGAAGTTTTAAATTCATTGCAGTCATTTAAAAATTTATCTGAAGGGTCTAGAGGTCGAAGAATAATTTTAGTGCCCCGTATGGACAAAATTACTAAAATACCCTTGTTAAGGGTAAAATTTACTAAGTTAGGAAAAAAATTGGGAGGAGCAAGAACAAAAGGTTTCTGCACATTCTGGAGGTGTTTTGATGCATGCATGAGTAGGCTGGCTCACCTTGAAAGAAAATGCACAGCATTGCATACTTTCAACATGATATTATTTTGAAAACTGTTTTGAGGAAACAGAGCCGCCTACGTGTTTTTATTGACATGTGACGTGCTAGAGCTCAGCTCGCACGATGTTGTCGATTTGTGTGATGCACGCATTAGTGCTAGAGCGAGAGCTCGCACTAGAGTTTTACATGCATAGGTGCTAGAGTACAACTCGCGCCAGATTTCATATGCTTTTTCGAGACAGGGTGCTAGAGTTTAACTCACACCAGATTTTATAAGATTTTCATGTGATTTATATACAGAGTGCTGAGCTTAGCTCGCACTAGTTTTACCGGATTTGTGGAGTAGCGCTGTCTGCCCTTGGAGTCAGCCAAAAGGCCCAACAGGCTCAAGAGACCTCTTAGGTGGGGTGAGAGTGAGGGATGAGGTTGGCGGCCTTGTGGGGATGTAAAGCGGGCTCTGCCAATTTTATTTGAGTTGATGAGAGTGCTGACCATCGCTCGCACTGATTTTATGAGAACATGCGATGAGTCGTGCTTGGAGCATCGGGTAGACTGTGTGTCACCGATTTAATAAGCTCGCACGTGCGTTTTGAGACATGGCATGAGTATTGAGAAACAAAACCTCTGTGGGAAGCAGGCCAATTGGGCTGGAGTACCTAGAGATATTATATGGGTTCACGGAGTACGATGTACCGTGCAAGTAGCATGGAGTACGATGTACCGTGTGGTATCTTCGGATACGGCATCTCCGGATGCAGCATCTTCGGATGCCTGGGATCGGATAAGACTGACGGGATGGATTGACCCACCTCCTGGGCGATTCCCGATCATGGTGAGAACCCGCACACTAGGATCCGTGTAGCTGAGGAACTCCCGAGGACACACATGGTCATAGTCCTGGTTATTGCCGTTATACAGATATTGCCTCGTCTCGCATGTCGACGATTTCGATGATTTAAACTGAGTTTTTAAACTAAATTGCATGATGATATTTCCATGCTTTTCAAACCCACGTGTGATGTAAACCGTTTTCATGGTTTTGTGTGAGTCAGGATCACCCGAAGGAGGGGTCGAGTCCTGACTTTACTGTGAAATTTTAAACGAGAAAGATATGATTTTGAATATACTTGCATGTTGAATTTTTCGTGCAAATGTGTTTTACATAACATCATAACGCATATCATTTGTTTTAAAATGTGTGGAGAAAGGGTGGTTTATGCATGGCACCACGTTCATGTAGGTAGTATGATTACCTACTTGTTCGTAGGATTGCCTTACTGAGCTTGATGTGCTCACCCCTTTCATTTTCTCCCACAGATAATCTCCAGCTGAAGTTGCGACGACTCAGTACTGCATTCCGGATATCCGCTGCTGCCCATCAACATAAGGTATATACACTTGTACATATTGTATCTACATAAGCATAGCACAGTAACATGTTTGTAAGTAACTTTAGGGGATGTATAAATAATGTAAACAATTATAAATGACTGGAGAAGAAATAAGTTAGATGGTGATTGAATGGTGGGACTGGCATTGACGCACAGCCCAATTATTAGTGGAGTGTTGATCACGATTCGAGGACAGGTAAGAATTTAAGTAAGAAAATAATAAAATGCAAAAAATTAACTCTGATTTTTGGGTAGTTTGGGTCGTGACAATTATTATGGTATCAGAGCACAATTGGTCTGATGTGTGTCAGTGTCAGTAATTAGGAAATTACATCCCCGTGTTACTGTGCTTAGTTAGATACAATAGTGTATATCGAGATGGGTTTTGACTAAGAAATGGTTGAGAATGCAGGAATGCTTAATATGAGTCGCGTTAGATGAGATAGTGCACGAGGCAGAGGTCGTAGAGGTAGACCTGAATCTGCTAAGTCGTGTTGAGTTTGACTATGAGAATCGAGATGAGATTCAAATGGAGGCTAATGTTGAGCATGCCCTACTGAATCCGATAGAGAGATCGGACAGTATTGAGACACGCTTCGCGAGATTGAAGCGGAGCATGGGAATTATTTTGAGGAGCTAATTGCTCATATTATGAATAAGATCAGAGGGCGAGTCGGAGCATTGGTGGAAACCCGCTCGACCCATCTTAAGCGTTGATATGAGAAATATTTTGGATGTATTCCGGTGATAGAATATCTCGGACACTGTCTAAAAGGAATTGATTTATAGATGAGCATGAATTATGAGTATGAAACTCGGTTGTATTTTTGGGCAGATATTACCTCGACACTATGAACAAGTGACAGTCGAGATGTCTAAAAGTTCATGAAATGGCTCGACTTTTCAGTTAGAGTCTGATTAGCCCGTGAGATATTACTTATACCGAGGTAGTGCGCAGATTTACAGTTGGGTAAATAAGAACATGAATTGCACGCCTCTGAGATTGAGAAAGGTAGTGAGGGCTGAAATAGAGACAGAAAAGAGAATTGAGAATGACAAAGATGTTAAAATGGGAAAATGGAAATTGGTAAAAGATTTAATTTGACGAGTTATAAAGTAAGATAATTGGTAAGGCCCCAGTGCATCCAATTTTGGCACTCTTGAGGGGCATTGTGACTGGAGGACCCCGACATGCTACGAAGCAGTGTAGCAGTATAAGCACTGTAAGCAGTGTGGGATGTGTGGTGGATACCACGGAAGGATGATCTATACCTACACGGTATTGATGAAAATGGCCGTTAAGTGTGGTAAGACGGACCATTAATTTTGATTACTCAGAGTTGGGCGAGATCGCCCCACAGAAAAGTAAGGAGACAGAGAAAAACTTCGTTGGTATAGCTGCAACGAAAAGGGAGGCAATAGCCGAAAAGAAAAAGGAAAGTAGGCTATTGGACGAAGGCGAGAGGATGTCTTGGACCAGGACACTATTGATGTTTCATGGATGTGGTGTAAGATACCACACTTGTTATGAATAATGAAGTACATATGTTCATTGATCCTGGTGCCACACATTTATTCATACCGCCTTCATTCGCATATAAGTGAGTAAAAGGCATGAATGCCTACATCATTGGGCACAATACTAATAAATGAGTACCCAATAGAGGAGGATTAATTAACGGAATACTGATATAGAGATTTTAAGTAATAAAAAGGGGTGCGACAGTTGAAATTAAGGGAGCAAATGATGGTACTTACGGAATGAGTAATGACAAGAGTTTTGTCATGATTGATATACGAAGGAGATGTGTTTTGATCCCAAATACAATATGTATTGGAGTAAGAGATATATGCTAGGTAAGGAATACCCTTAATATGCGAAGTAATTGAGGTTAAGCAATTAGTATCGAATATAAATTGTGACCACATAGACTGAGATATAACGTAGTTGTGGTTAAGTCTGAAGGTTAATAAAGGTATTTCAAAATACCTCCCCGCCTGAAGACTTGACAGCGTCTAAAAGTATATATATAACCTATAACGTGAAATCGATCGTCGTAATAAATATCTTTAGCATTAGGATACCTTTACTAAGACGATAAGAATTATTAAAATTCGACAAATCATAAAGGTTAACATAGAAAAATTTAATAAGAGCCGTTAAGATAAGAAAAGGAAATGACGCAGGTTAGTACCTGAAAACGTAAGCGATTTTGAAGGATCTTGTGCGCTTATGCGTAAATAAGTCAAGGATTGGACCGAATTGTAATCATCATTATTGATGATATGTTGGGTGTATTTAAAATCTAGGGCAAATTGTAAGCAATAATTGAAAGTGACTTTTACAAATGGGTT
Source organism: Firmiana major (assembly GCA_033439115.1). Lineage (NCBI taxonomy): Eukaryota > Viridiplantae > Streptophyta > Magnoliopsida > Malvales > Malvaceae > Firmiana > Firmiana major. The sequence goes on from CM065912.1 coordinate 11,133,323, forward strand.
GTTGCGAGTTCTCAAAAGGATATACCTGGTTGACACGTTTAACTAAGAAAACGTGGTCATGGAATGAGATGATAAATAAGATGATAGATGTGACATGGATTTCGGTGTAGTGAAGTATGAACTGACCACCGTGATTAATTTCACCATACCCAACAGCTCAAAGGTTCTCAGTGAGTATGAACACCTCGAAATAATGAATGAGCTGTGTATTGATGTATAATGGGAAGATAGTCAATTTTGGAGTCAGACAACTCCTTGATCGTGAAATAAACTATCTGACCCATGATTTAAAGTTGGCAATAGTATTTGTACCGAGGATATGGTACTATTATGTACATGGTGAGAAATTATGGATATGCGCTGATCATAAAGCCCGAGTATCTGTTTTCACAGAAAGAGGCGAATATGAGAATACATAGTGGGTTAGAGCTTCCGAGAGATTTTGATTTGTGAAAATTGTACCACCCAAGAAAGGCTGATGTTTTGAGCAGAGAGAGTCTCGGGATGGTATTACATATGATGGTCAGGGAGCGTGAGCTGCTTGAGCAGTTATGAGCCTCAGTATTGATGTGATCCCTTCTGATGATGACAGTGATTGGTATGATTATGTGATAGCTAGCCTGAGACTAGAACCGGATGAGAGTGCCCGGATTTGACAGGCTTAGCGTGATGATCGGCAGGATATCGATAGTTTGGGTCAGATTCAGAAGGGTACAGTGACAGAGTTCACAGAGTATGATAATGATTTACAGAGAGGTTCAGAGACAATATAAGTGCTCCCCAGGACCACAGTTGATGAGATAATAATAATATTGTCAGAAGCTCACTCTTCGGGATATACAGTGCATACAGAAAGTGGCGAATATATATATATATGAAAATCTCTGAAAAGGGTATAGGTGGTCAGATGTGAAAAGAGACATGGTAGAGATTGTGGAAAAGTGCCTAGTATGTCAGCAGAATAAGGTAGAGTATTAAAAGTCTGCAGAGTTATTGCAGCACCTACCTATATCAACACGGCACGAAAAAATGAGAGCAAATCTCCATGAATGTCGTGATGGGTTACAGAGAACCCAGGTGAATTACGAGGCTATTTGGATGATAGTCGATAGAGTAACTAAGTCTACCCACCTTCTAGTTATGGAATCCCCAAATACTCAGAGTATATATGAGGATTTATGTGTAAGGAAGATTGTGGAACACTAAGTAGCGTTCCAGTGAGCATGGCATCATATAGGGATTCCCGCTTCACTTCCCACCTCTGAGGATATTTTTAGGAAGCTATGGGAACCCGATTGAGTATTAGCACCAGCTTTTCATCCTCAGACAGATGGTCAGTCAGAGCGGACTGTATAAGTTCTGGAGGATCCGATGAAAGCGTGTGCCATTGATTTTATAAGCTCCTGGAATGATCAGTTGATTTCTAATTGAATTCGCCAATAACGACAATTGGCAGTTGAGTATCAGGATAACAAGATATGAGACAGTGTATGGCTGTTGGGGTTGTTCCCCAAATTGGAAAAGAAAAAGTGGGTGATAGATGGAATCATTTTCGACTTTGGATAATAAGTCTCTGAGGATGTTTAGTTAAGAGTGAGAGATTAAGAATACCTCAGAGCAGATAGACAAGTATTGAAAATTTCCCTTGGTGAATTAGTATGGTTGAAATGTTTCTTGTCCTAAGAGAATAAGGACATAGCGAGCTTTTGGAAGAAGGTAAATTGAGTTGCGCTGGATGGAATATTTTGAGAGATTGGACAAGTGGGAGATAAGAACTGTAGGTTGGCGTTATCACTTGAATTAACAGGCACCCACAATGTGTCTCAGCTTTTGATGTTTCGGCAATACTATCCAGATCCAGCATAGGTAATTGGATATGAACTCCAACAGTTCAGTTTAATGAAAATATAACTATATTGAAGAAGTTGATTCGGGCATTAAACAGGAAAAAGAAAGTATTGAGGTTAAAGAGGATCTCCCTAATTAAAGCCCTTTGGTAGTAATACACTCCGGAGAGGTCACATAAGAATTAAAGAAGTATGATACGATTGATGTACCCGGAGTAGTTTATGGACTCATATGAATTGGTTCTAATTTGGAGGACCAAATTCTTTAAGTGGGGGAGAGTTGTAAGACCCGAATTTAATTAAAATACGAAAATTAAATAAGAAAAGATGGGGGATGTATGAAGGAAGTCGGGTTAAATTAATCCCGAACACGTGTAAGGGCAAAATGGTCAAAAGACCAAAGGTCGGTATAATTTCGATAAGAAAAATTTAATTAAAACATAGATTTAAGAAATCTTGGTCAATAAAAGTTAAATAAATTTATTTCGGGTTAAATTGATCGAGATATTAGTTTATGAAAATTAATCGGGATTAATCGAAATTTTTAGTTCGAAAAAATAATCCCGAAAATAATCGAAAAATATACCGAAAAGTCATCCGGGACAATATCCCGAAAAATACGGAGAAATTATACCCGAAAAAGGGGTTAAAATATAATAAATAAATTAAATTAAATTAATTAATTTAGAATTAATAATAATTTTAAGGGATATTTTAGATTTTTATAGAGTATTTTAAGGAATAGTGTAATAATTAAAATAAATAATAATAATGAAAAAAATTAATAAAAAAAAAGAAGAAACGAAACGCGAAAAACGCGAAAAAGAAGAAAACGAAAGCCGAAAACGGAGGCTGAAGAACGGCGAGCCACCGGCGACCGTTGAGCCCAGGCGAAGGTCGAAAAACGTAGAGCGACGCCCGACGAGCACGATGGTACCGACGGTGCAGCCTACCGACGCCGGAGATCGACGAATCGGGGGAGAGAAGCCGCAGGAGAAAGAGTTCCGATCGACGGCGAACGGCGCCGATCTAGCCGACCTCGACCCCAGCCGAAGCTTCCTCAGGCCCAGACGATGCGTTTGGTGGTGGTGGCAGCCACCGAAACCGACGGACGGCGCCGAAAATGGCGGAGGAAGAAAATGGGTCCGACGACCGAAGGGAGAAGAGCTGGACCGGCGGCATTCCGGCGACCTCGACCCAAACCGAGGGCAGATTCGAGCTGCGGACAGCCTCACGGAGCTGTTGGCGGTGGAAGCCGATGGAGAACCGGCCGGCAAGATGGTGAACCGACGGTGAACCAGCCGAACCGGGGTGAACCGGCGGTCTGAACCGGTCCGAACCGGACTGAACCGGTTCAGCCAAAAAGAGGGGAAAAAATGAGGAAAAAGGAAAAAAGAAAAAGAGGAAAAAATTGGAAAAAATTCCTATGATCCAATCGAGCTTCGGGTAAGTCGATAAGCGGACAAATTGACCCGATTTAAATTTGGAATATTTTATTTAATTAAATTTCGACCGAAAAGTTTACCAGAAAATATAATTAATTGTGTAGCTCGACGATTGGCATCCACCGAGAGCTCGAGATAGCCTCGATTTACGGACTAGCATGGAATCTCGGGTAAGTGACCCTTATTTACGACAATTACCTCATTATGCGTGATATTGATTTAATTTCCGCATAAATTGAATTAAATTATGGAAATTTAGATAATTGTCGTAAATAGTGAATTTAGCTATTCGAGAGCTAGGACGAGGCCTAATAAATTATTGGTGGGCCCAGTGAGCCCAATAGGCCTCGATAAGGTGAAAATTAAGTGGAAAACGGGCTTAAGGCCGATTAAGGCCCATTAAGGTGCAATCGGGCCCAATAGGGGTAAACGGGCCCAATGATTTAAATTAAGCCCAGCAAATATTAAATACAATTAAATTGTATAATATCTGACCTGAGGAATATTGATACGCAGTTTTTGGGCATTTGATTGGGAGCATATCGGACTGCGTGACGAGACAACAGTGGAAAGGAAAAGGTCAGACTCGACAGGAAAATAAGGTAAGGGAATTCTGCGGACTGCTAGAGGTAAACTTTACGAAGTTTTAAATTCATTGCAGTCATTTAAAAATTTATCTGAAGGGTCTAGAGGTCGAAGAATAATTTTAGTGCCCCGTATGGGCAAAATTACTAAAATACCCTTGTTAAGGGTAAAATTTACTAAGTTAGGAAAAAAATTGGGAGGAGCAAGAACAAAAGGTTTCTGCTCATTCTGGAGGTGTTTTGATGCATGCATGAGTAGGCTGGCTCACCTTGAAAGAAAATGCACAGCATTGCATACTTTCAACATGATATTGTTTTGAAAACTGTTTTGAGGAAACAGAGCCGCCTACGTGTTTTTATTGACATGTGACGTGCTAGAGCTCAGCTCGCACGATGTTGTCGATTTGTGTGATGCACGCATTAGTGCTAGAGCGAGAGCTCGCACTAGAGTTTTACATGCATAGGTGCTAGAGTACAACTCGCGCCAGATTTCATATGCTTTTTCGAGACAGGGTGCTAGAGTTTAACTCGCACCAGATTTTATAAGATTTTCATGTGATTTATATACAGAGTGCTGAGCTTAGCTCGCACTAGTTTTACCGGATTTGTGGAGTAGCGCTGTCTGCCCTTGGAGTTAGCCAAAAGGCCCAACAGGCTCAAGAGACCTCTTAGGTGGGGTGAGAGTGAGGGATGAGGTTGGCGGCCTTGTGGGGATGTAAAGTGGGCTCTGCCAGTTTTATTTGAGGTGATGAGAGTGCTGACCATCGCTCGCACTGATTTTATGAGAACATGCGATGAGCCGTGCTTGGAGCATCGGGTAGACTGTGTGTCACCGATTTAATAGGCTCGCACGTGCGTTTTGAGACATGGCATGAGTATTGAGAAACAAAACCTCTGTGGGAAGCAGGCCAATTGGGCTGGAGTACCTAGAGATATTATATGGGTTCACGGAGTACGATGTACCGTGCAAGTAGCATGGAGTACGATGTACCGTGTGGTATCTTCGGATACGGCATCTCCGGATGCAGCATCTTCGGATGCCTGGGATCGGATAAGACTGACGGGATGGATTGACCCACCTCCTGGGCGGTTCCCGATCATGGTGAGAACCTGCACACTAGGATCCGTGTAGCTGAGGAACTCCCGAGGACACACATGGCCATAGTCCTGGTTATTGCCGTTATACAGATATTGCCTCGTCTCGCATGTCGACGATTTCGATGATTTAAACTGAGTTTTTAAACTAAATTGCATGATGATATTTCCATGCTTTTCAAACCCACGTGTGATGTAAACCGTTTTCATGGTTTTGTGTGAGTCAGGATCACCCGAAGGAGGGGTCGAGTCCTGACTTTACTGTGAAATTTTAAACGAGAAAGATATGATTTTGAATATACTTGCATGTTGAATTTTTCGTGCAAATGTGTTTTACATAACATCATAACGCATATCATTTGTTTTAAAATGTGTGGAGAAAGGGTGGTTTATGCATGGCACCACGTTCATGTAGGTAGTATGATTACCTACTTGTTCGTAGGATTGCCTTACTGAGCTTGATGTGCTCACCCCTTTCATTTTCTCCCACAGATAATCTCCAACTGAAGTTGCGACGACTCAGTACTGCATTCCGGATATCCGCTGCTGCCCATCAACATAAGGTATATACACTTGTACATATTGTATCTACATAGCATAGCACAGTAACATGTTTGTAAGTAACTTTAGGGGATGTATAAATAATGTAAACAATTATAAATGACTGGAGAAGAAATAAGTTAGATGGTGATTGAATGGTGGGACTGGCATTGACGCACAGCCCAATTATTAGTGGAGTGTTGGTCACGATTCGAGGACAGGTAAGAATTTAAGTAAGAAAATAATAAAATGCGAAAAATTAACTCTGATTTTTGGGTAGTTTGGGTCGTGACAACTCATCTCTCAGAACCCTATTCCTCCATTCTACTTAATGCAACAAAGCTTATTCCATGACACTCTCTGAATACTCCTTTTTCTCAAGTCGTTCCTCCATTAAAAGTTTTTCACCATACTATTCATTTGATCACATATACTTCGGGGCAACAGGAAGCAACTCATTGAATACGTTGGGATAGATTGGACTACAGATTTGATGATCACCTCCTTCCCACCTTGTGACAATACCCTTGCCCTCCACCCATTCATTTTAGCCGCCATTTTATCCTTCAATTCTCTAAAAGCTCTGTTTCCGTTCTTTCCCACAAAACTTGGCAACCCGAAGTAATTTTCAACACTCAATTTTTACTGAATCCCAAAAAAAATCTGTATTGCTGCCATGTTTCTCTCTATCATATTACCGGTAAAGAAATAAGCTGATTTCTCAAAGTTCACAGTCTGGCTTGAGCATTCTTCATAAGCCTTTTGCATGTCCTTCACCTTCATGCTTTTACAAATAAGAGGCTGTCATTAGCAAAGAAGAGATGATTTACTCTTGTCTAGTCTGACCAGCTCAAACTCCATTTAATAGACAATTCTTCTGACTAGCATTCATCATTGCAGAAAGAGGATCTCCCTATCCAAGTCCCCTCTCTGAAAAAATCAGCCAGTAGCTCCTACATTAATAGTTAACGAATATGAGACAAATTAACCAATTTCATTATCAAAGATTTCCACAGTGGGTGAAAACCCTATTTTGTTAACATTGATAGTAAAAAAGACCACTCAACCCGATCATTAGCATTACTCATATCTAATTTCAGAGCATAGAAACCATCTCTACCTATTTTCTTCGATCTCAAAGCATGTAAGAGTTCATATGAGACTAGTACATTATCCGATATTAGTCTACCAGGCACAAAAGCACTCTGTGAATCACTTATCCAGTCTGGAAGAATCACTATAAGCCTATTTGCCAACAGCTTAGATATTATTTTATAAATAACATTACAAAGACTGATAGGCCTAGGATCTTTAACCTTCGGTAAAAGGACCACATGTGTATAATTTATATCAGATATGTCCCTATCTCCCCTTAGGCACTATTAATAGAATTTAACCACATCTCGCCTTATCACATGCCAATATTTTTGGTAAAACAAAGTAGACATACCATCAAGCCCAGATGATTTTGTTTGATGCATTTGATGTAGAGCTGAGTATATCTCTTCCTCAGCAAATTTTTCTAGCAAGATCTGGTTCATCCTGTCTGCTATTGAGGTCCAACAGCATCAAGTAAAACATCTAGAGTTGTCAAATTTTGAGACTTGAAAATGGATTTGAAATAATTAATGGCAATGTCAGACACCTCCACTTCCGTTTCCTTCCAACTTCATCTGCATCTTCCAAGCCCTTTATTAAATTTCGTCTCCCGCGAATGGATGCCTGAGCATGAAAAAAAAGCAATGTTTTTATCCTCATTCCTCAACCAGTTAACTTGAGATCGTTGCAACCAAAACAGCTCCTCTTTCTCAAGCCACGCGTTAATCTCACATTTAAAACTTTGTATATCAGCAAGCATCTCAGCCATGGGAACCAAGGTCTGCAAATGTTGGAGCTGGCTTTATAGCCGTTTTATGTTGTCCCTAAATTGCCCAAATCTTGTGTTATGACAGCATTGTAAGTGCCAACCCACCCAAGCTAGTTTCTTTCGCAACTCCTCCTGTTGATTCTTCCTCACATCCTCCATAATTATTTCTTCATTGTTCACCTATGGTACCTATAGTAGCTTCAAACCTAGCCCTTCCTTTACGTCGAGTGTTGCATTGTCTATTCGAACCCATTTTCATTCTTACCATTATTGGGTTGTGGTCCAAAACGAGAGCTCTATGTTGAAATTAGTGGCTTATTAGCCAACCTAATGAGGAATCCTATATTAGAAAGCCACAAAGAGAGAGGAAGAATTTTTGACTTATAAATTTATGCATTAGTTAAAAAATTTAGATGTCCAATGGAAAAAATACAAATAGCCTATTATATTTGTATAATATTTTGTTTTCTCCTATTAGTTTCTGGATTTTGCAATTTTGTCTAAATTTTATAATAATTTCATTTTGAAATTAGTCAGTATTTTCAGCAGTGCTCGTGGATGTAGGTAATTATACCGAATCACGTAAATTCTTGTGTTTTTCTTTTCTTCCTTTACGCTTTGCATTTGATTATTTGTTTAGTATTTGTTTTTCTGCCAATTTGTAATTCTACTTCAATAATTAGTAGTTATAGTTATGTTTTGAGTTTTCGCTTGCGCACAATAATTGGTATCAGAGCTCCTGGTTGTCGTAGTTGTTCGAAAAATTCATAGTATACTCTGTGGTTGCAGCGTTGTCTTATCTTCCACATCAGAAAATTATTGTTCTTGAATTGTTTGATTAAGAGCATTTTGTTGTACTCTATTTGTACAGTGTACGTCGGAAGTGAGATAAAGTGGAAGTGCATGTCAGGAAGGCTCTAGCTAAGGTAAAACTTAGTATTTAAGTATGTTCTGGTGACCCACCTTTCTTTATTGGGAGCTGACCTGGTGTACTGTTCACATAGATTACGTTCTCTATTTTAGTATACGGTATTATTTAGAGTGTCGTATTGTTTCAGTATACAGTTACTATTCACATATACATTTGAGAGAGTAGTTTGGAGCAGAAATGACAACATCATCATCAGCATTACCATCACCATAAAAGGTGATGTCGTCAATAAATGCAAAAATTGAAGTGGAGAAATTCGATGGTCGAAATAATTTCGGCCTGTGGCAAAACGAAGTTAAAGATGTCTTGTATCAATAAGATTTAAACATTACTCTAGAAGAAAAGAAACTAGATGATATCAAAGAAAAATATTGGGAGAGACTGAATGCGAAAGCATGTGGGTTGATTCGTTCATGTCTCTGCAGAGAATAGAAGTATCCATTCATTGTCACGACCCTCTTCCCGTGACTTACCTTACTACTAATAGTTGGGCTGTGAGTCAACACCTATATCCACATCTCATCCATTTTATAATTTAAGTTCATTTAATGAAATAGAAATTGTACTTTTATATATATATGCGGAAGCGTTTACATCAGTTTTTATTATATGCATCCCTTTTTTGTACAAAAGATAGCTTTACTGTGCACTAATTTACAAGATACAAAATTTTTTTCTCATAAGTGTATACCTCTGTATTGCTGGAGAACTGAAGATCACGGTAGCAGGAACAACAGTAGTAAACTTACTATTGTGCCAAATCTGTAGAGGATGAAATAAAGGGGTGAGTTAACACGCTCAGTAAGGAAAATAGGAAAGCAGATAGATAACTACACTATTTACAATACTTAAAATACATATTTATTTTCCTTATAAAACATATGCATTCTTTTAAAACATCTTCCATCCATGCGAAATTATTAATTCACTAGATGAGTATATGCATATTCTTTTCAAATCACATAGAATCACACAACATACTCTCAGAAAATGCTTTACACTTAACAAATCAATATACAGGAGACATAGGATAGGATTTCATATCACCTAATATCACACAGCAGGAGACATATGTCACATCACACAGTAGTGACAAAATGTCATATCACACAGAAAGGACATATGGCCATAGTCTGGATTCCAAGCAATCACTGATCAGGTGTGCGGGAATCCCATGCTTGGGGAGGCAGATCAACCATCCCTTCAGCTCACTAAGAATCACTAAGATATCACGGCACATCGTACTCCGTGGCTAACGCTCACGGTACAACATTCTCCCGTAGATCCTTTATCACCCATTTCTATTGTCTCAAAATCACGTGCGAGTAGGTCTGTGCAAGATCACTCAGCAATACACAACGGCTCCAGCACGATTTTACTCATCACGTAACATAAATCGTAAAAACCCTCGTGCAAGCAACTCAGCTTAAGATCACACAACAATACTTGAGGCCTCTAGCATGGTTTTACTTATCACACAATAAACATCATAAAACCACGAGCGAGCAACTCTACGTAAGATCACATAGCATAACTGAGGCCTCTAGCACGGTTTTACTTAAAATCACTTTAAGTCAAGGAAGTTACATGTGAGCATTGTCAGAGTAAGATCACTTAGCAGTACTCGATGGCTCTAGCATGATTTCCAAAACCTAGTGCGAGCTCTCTAGTGTATCACACAACACTCAGCTTTAGCACAATTTGCTTTCTAAAAATCTTTTTAAAATGATGTGCGAGCAAGATTGGTAAATCTACTGTTACCACATTTGCTCTAGCAGAAGTTCACACAGAAATCCGATAGACGGCTCTAATCAGGTGAAAACGGTATCCCTGACCGAATTCACTTTGACAAATCACAAAGTATGAGTGAGAGGACAATTGCCCTTCAATCACTCGTTAAATGCTTTTCACTTAGTAAAACATTCATTTGATGGTAATAGTTAAATCGAGAGCTAATCTATTATTTCTCTTTCTCAAACACTTACAAAACATCTTTTCACAATAAAGACATTTAGGACATGCAAATTTATGTATATAGGCTTCTTTTTATAGCTTGATTTTTCACGTAGATATTTAAATATCTATATACTCTATAGTATTCATTTGCACATAGAAGGTAAGAAATATACGTATAGCTATCTCTAATAGCTCGCATAAATCCTTTACCTCAAATCCGCTCAAATCACTTTCCTTTGATTTCCACTTCTCGTGATCCGTCTAGTCGGCTCCAATTATATCTCCAGGAGCAGCAAGTATTTACTTCTCATGTCAGTATATCGTAATATACTTAATTCTCACTTGCATGAAGTTCAATTTAATGCATTGAGCCATTTTACACCAATTTGGCCTCGTTACGTCTTATTGGACTTTACTCTCTCTTAAGTCCATTTCAATTATGCTATTCATTTTTTGAGAATATTTTAGACTCATCAAGTCTACTGATTCATATTGATCCGACATTAACCTCACAATGCCTTAAGTTCGTTAATCTCTTTCACTATGGCATTTCCTCATACACCTTATATGCTCATTTTTAATCATTATCTATTCCAACATATGGGTTTCACATAAAAATCTTAGAATCATGTATACATGTTTAATAACATCGATTCATGCTTAAATCATCATTATATTCATGCCTACTCAACTTTCTCACACTAAGCTCATTTTAGGTCATGGAGGATCAAGCATGTTCATGGATGTTTCAGCCAACAATGCATAACCAAATTAACTCATCAAAATGTCTAGATTAATAAACTTGAAGTTGGTGTATTGAGATCTTACCTAGCTTGACTTTTATCTTTTTTACCAAATTTGGGGAAAATTATTTTTCTCCTTCAATCCAAAGTTTCAACTTCCAATCTTTGACTATGTTGTTCTCTTCCTCACTAGGAACAACTTTGCTCAAAGAAATCTCTCTCAAATCTAATTGGAAGGTGATGATTTTAGAGTGAGAAAGCTAGGTTACTTTGTTAAAAATGGAGGAGTATCAATTGTCTCGTGGGCAGAAGACTCAACTGTCAGGTGTTTATAGAATTGACCTCATAAGATCGATCTCCAAGGGTGAGAAATCGATCTGCCCTTGTTTGAACTCCTTCAGAATTCGACATGCAGGCTAGGGGATCGATTTGTCCTTGGGATGGGATTGATCTGCTCATGGAATAAGATCGATCCTTGCTTGGTAGAAGGCTTTAGAGATCGATCTGGCTTTGAGAAGAGATCGATCTTTGCTAGCCAGAATCCTTTAGAGATTGATCTGTCTTTGGGGATGAGATCGATCCTTGCTAGGCAGAAGCATACCAAGATCGATCTCCATTTTACAAAATGCTTTGGTTCTGCATTTCAGGAATAATGAGATAGATCTCCCCTTGCACTAAGATTGACCTGCCCTTTGCCTGCAGCATTCCAGCTGTAATTCTGCTAAAAAATTCAAAGGAAAGTTCACATTCAATTGCTTCTATACTCATTTTGCATTTCACCCACACTTCGAGCTTAAAAATATCCATTTCTTATGATTCACATATTATGTAACTTGTCTGTATATCACGGGATCATAAACAATATATAAAAATTTATAGGCCTTACATTCCTCTCCTCCTTCAAGAAATTTGATCCTCCAAATTAGAACCAAGTCATTCCTCAAAAAGTCGGGGGTACTTTTCCTACATCAGGCCCTCTAACTCCTAAGTTGCTTCCCCTGAATTGTGGTGCTGCCAGAGAACCTTAACAAACAGAATCGTCTTGTTCCGTAACACCTTTTCTTTCCTATCCAGTATCCAGATTAGTCTCACTACATACGATAGATCATCCTTGAGCTCCAATGGCTCATACTGAATCACATGAGTCAGATCTGGATGGTACTTTCGAAGCATTGATACGTGGAAGATATTATGAATGCCTGCTAGCTCCGATGGCAACGTTAGCTTATAGGTGACACGCCCTAAACGTATTACCGCAAGTGCACGAGTCGTACAAGTAATAATGAGATTTGAGTCCTGAGTTATCGTCCTTCAGAGAAGTTGGTTAGCCTAATTAACTACCGGTTAATCTTACCCTAAGTATATTCTAGCAAATTATAAAATTGAAGGGTGATCTACAAAGCTAATAGTATTGAAAATAATAAAACTATAAAATAAAGAAAATAAAATCGAGCAAAATTACTTACAGTGATCCACACAATTAAAATAAAAAAATCTACAAAAATAATTAAAACAATTAAAACTAATTAACGCAATTAAAATAAAATGCAATTATGAAAATAAAGCAATAAAATTAATTAAACTACAATTTAAACAAACTTAAAATAAAAATGCATGTAATTAAACTAATAAAAATTGCAAATTAAACTAACCTAAAATCTAATAAAAATGAAAACTAAATTAAAAATGCATGAACACATTTAATCTAAATTAACTCTAAATGCAACTCATAAAATACCAAACTAAAATAAGTCCTAAAACATATAATATAAAATTAACTACTAATTAAAAAAATTAAAACTAAAATTAAATTGACATGCAAAGATATTAAACTAACCAACCATTAATTGATTGAAGTACCTAATTAACAACTAACAAGAATCAACAATTAAATTCATTAAAGTAAAACCACAAAATAACAAATGAAAAGTGCACAATCGGCCAAACAAGGCCTTAACTAACAAGCCAACAAAGTGGTCCCGACATGCAGTACTGTTCATGCTCCCTCTTCAGCAGGTTCATTTCCAGGAGCTGCTCTCGGGTATGTCCTGCATTCTACTCCTGCCGTGTGGCTGCTCCTAGCTACTGTCCTGCCCGCGTATTGCTGTTGCTGCACTCCCTCGCATGTCCAGCTCACTTTCCAGTCCAGACCTCTGCTGCAAGTCATCCTCGGCCAGTCCTGCCTAGTCCAGGTAAAACAGTTTGCATTACAAATTTGCACCGTACATCTTCACCTCGTGTCTTGCACTATCGCATCATGCTCTACCCTGCATTTTCTGCTTCAGTAGAATGCGCCAGCTTCCTTTACTCCAGCACCCATCAAATTGCAGCAGCTTTCAGTACCTGTCCTCTGCTCGGGACAACTTGCACAGTTCTGTCGTCTATTTCACTCTCTGCAAAATCAATCACACAGCAGACCCAGCACGCACAGTAGCACCTCCCCGGAACCGAGAGCAACCAAAGCTTCGATACAATGAAGTAATGCACAATATGCAGAAAAAACTATGATGAACAGTAGTAAAGGCTTGAGATAGAGCAGAACAGAGGAAAGGATTGGTCCCTGTCCACTGCAACAATGCACTCCAGCATTTTTCTCGGCAATGGAATCAGCAACAGTCACACCCCGTTCCACTCGACAATACACAGCCACACCAACAACCATGACTTCACTGCATTCTCAACAACCGGTAGCTGGGAATACCTCTACTCTAAACTGTAATGTCTTGTTTTCTACTCTAATAAACATAAGTAAAACAGAATATTATGATGACAAAGCTGAAAAAAAAATATTCACAATCGACTATAAAATGATGAACGCATAAACTAATGATTGCAACATAATCGGAATAAAATAAATTGCACAAGAAACAAATCTGGAACAAGGGTATAGCAATGCAGTAAAACGTGGGAGAAGCTTTAGCCGAGTAATGCTTATTCCTCAAGTTTGCCAATGTCGTTCCACTATACCAACTATGCTAGAACAATACCCAGCACCCAACTCACATCAAAACACCAGAATAAGACACAGGCAGTGATAATCAAAGCATATAGAATGATTGTAGCGAAATATGAATAAGCAGTAGAAAAAAAAAGAAAGAAAACTGAAATAGGACGCAACCGAGAGCAATAATATAAAAGTAATAACTTTTAATTAAAACTCAAACAGTAAAATAATAATGGAATGGAAATTGAACAAAACCTAGAAGAAATATGGTGAATGGTGGCTGCTGTCACCAGCCGAAAAGATTAAAAGAAAACCTAAGAAAAAATAAAACCTAACAATAAATGTTTAACCTAAAAAAACTAAAGCTACTACACCCTTTTTCAATTGCCATCTTTTTCTATTTATATACACACTTAGGGGTACAATTGTAATTTTTTCATCCTAGATGAGTTGGCATTGTTTGGCCACTTGTCTTCACACCATTGGCTCCTTGAAAAATAATATTTCCATGTCATCTGTCTTTTTGTCCAATTGGATGTGCTAGGCTCGTGTTGTTCGCGTGGTCCAATCTCAATTTTAGCTCAATTCCGGTCCATTTTCTACCGAAATATTCAAAATCCATCCGGATTTAATTTATCTACAAACATGAGAATTTTAATTAAATAAAGGGGATAATTAACAAAATAAATTGGGGATTTAAATAATTAATTAGAAAATTAAGCACAAATAATTCTAAAAATATAGAATTATCACACCCCCAAACTTGAGCTTTTTCTTATCCTCAAGCAAAATAAAATGATTATAAGAATGATAAGTACAAAACACAATAATTTTCCCAATATTATCTTCAAAGAAAAAGTACAGACTATGAAATCAAAGAATCACAATTATAAGTCCAACACTCAGAATCATTCAATCATAAGTCCTAACCCAAATTGGACTCCTCGTGAGTGTGTGAAAAATGTCAAAGTCACTTCACAGTACATTATCCGGATTAGATTATGCAAACATAGTTAATGGAAAGTCAATGACATGTGATCATTCCCATAAGTTTGCTTTTCACTTCTCTCTCCACTAATGTAGTCACACTTAACTAAAGATCAATATGACTTCATTAAGCTTGTAATGTAAGGCTGGGGTTAAGGTATGATAAAGTCGATTTAGGTTTAATTACCCCTTAACATGCATTACTTTCAGGATCTTAATGTGAGAGCTCAAATTTATTCCTCCAAACTTATTTATTTCACTAAACATTTTATTCTATTTTTGTATTTTTTTCATTTTCTTTTTTTTTTCAAATAATTTTTCGAATAAATACTCCTTCACTATCACTTAATACCCATATGTACAAAGCTCACAATATATCCCAATAAATTTTCATGCTTTCGAGATAAGTGATAGGAAAAGAGTATTTAAGCTAAGGAAAATAACGCATGTGTATTTACAGATAAAAGCTTATTTGGTTCAGATGGGTGACTAGGGGTAAAATATGTACAAGGAAGGCTAGAAAGGCTCAAACGATCCAAAGATGGCCTAAATCATCTCCCTAATTAAGTGTGATCTAATATTTCGCCTCGAGATCAGATAAAACAAATTCTAGAATATGATGCACAAAATCAACTGAACAAATGCAATCCTATGTACACATAAGCTTTCTCTAAATGAATATATCGATTCATGACATGACATGTGCATAAGATGAGGCAATCACAATTAGAATTAAGATAAATTCAAAAATTCAACTTCATGCTTTTCCTATAATCATGCTTCTCAGTCAATCAATATCAGACTTAATCATGGGATCATATCATCGGAATATGGGAAAACTATATGCTAAGCACTAAATCATCCCAAAATCAAACAATTTAAGCTCATATTTTCGAAAAAATTTTCAAAATTTTTTCAATTTTGCCCAAATTTTTGAAAAATGCTCAAGTGATATCCCCTCCCCCAAACTTAAAGTGCACAGTGTCCTCAGTGTGCACATAATATAAGAATTGAAGTTCAGGAATAAAGTACTCCCCTTTCTGATGATGATGAACAACTGAAGCTTTGTTGAAAGTGTAAAACTAGAAAATAAACCTGCAAAATAAACAAAGAAAGAACAACAAAAAAGAAAAAGAAAAAGAACTATATACAAAGTGAAAAGAAAAACACAGACACGTCAAATGCAGCTGAAGAAAACAACACTCAGCAGCAGGGCGGAGAGTAGGAGGGTTAGCCAAAATGGTAATAGAATGTTGACAGTTAATTCCTCCTTAACTCTATCTACTTCCTTCTTTTTCTCAGATTTCTTATGTTCAAACATTTTATCTTCCTTAACGTCCATCTTAAAACACTCTTGAGAGTCATCAGGGAGTTTCAAAGGTTTGAAAACATTAAACTTTACTTCCTAATCTTAGACTCTCATCGTTAACTCTCCCTTTTGCACATCAATTATCGTCCTACCTGTAGCTATGAAAGGTCTGCCTAAAATAATGGGGACTTCCTTGTCTTCCTCCATATCTAGTACAATAAAATTTGCAGGGAAAATAAACTTGTCCACCTTTACTAAGACATCCTCAATGACTCCCTTCGGATATTTAATTGATCGATCAACTAGCTGAAGGGTCATTGTGGTGTGCTTGACATCCCCTATTCCTAACTTATGATAGATAGATAATGGCATTAAATTTATACTAGCTTTTAAATCACATAGGGTTCTGCCAAAGAATAGATTTCCAATAGTGCAGGGTATGGTAAAACTCCCGTGATCTTTGAGCTTAGGGGGTAATCTCCTCTGGATAATGGCACTACATTCCTCAGTTAAGGCCACCGTCTCATAATCTTCCAATCTCCTTTTCCTAGAGAGGATATCCTTCAGAAACTTCACATAACTTGGCATTTGCTTTAAAGCATCTGCGAAAGGAATGTTAATGTGAAGCTTCTTAAAAACCTCAAGAAATTTGACGAATTGTTGATCTGGTTTTTGACTTTGGAACCTCTGAGGAAAAGGTACTGGTGGTCTAACTGGAAGGGATGTAGTGGAAACAGGTGAAGCATCTAAGGATGATGAAGGCTATGAAGTAGAAGAAGGTATAGATGAAGAAGTGCCTAGCTTGGATTCTTTTGCAGCCTGATCCTGATGTTCTTGCTCTTTTTGAGCTGCTTCTTTGGGACTTATGAGTTCTTCAATTATGGGCTTAACAGGATTGGACTTAACTTGTGGCTCCTCTAGCTCTTTGCCGCTCCTAAGGGTGATGGATTTAACATGTTCCTTACCCTCACTTTGCCTAACAGGATTAGCTTCAGTGTTACTGGGGAGGATCCCTTGAGGAAGTTGACTAAGAGCATTTGCTATTTGTCCTAGCCGAACCTCTAAGTTCTTAATTGAAGCAGCTTGATTTTGCAGGATAGTCGTGAACATTTTCTCAAGCGAGGGCTTCTTCTTAGCTGTTGGTGCAAGTATATGTTATGGCTGGATAGGTGGTGGTGGTGGGGATGAATGATGCTGAAATTGTTGACATGGGAATGGGTGATGAGAGTGATGATATGGAAATTACGGCTGTGGTGGTACCTGAACCGGTGGAGCTTAAAAACTAGGGAGTCCTACAGGTCTAGAGCTAGAATTTTACCCTTGGTTTTAGCTCCAGGAGAAGTTAGGATGATTCCTCCACCCTGGATTATAGGTGTTTGAAAAAGGGTTGTTCTGTTGCGTTTGAGAAGAGGCAACATATTGAACCGATTCTAAGTTGAGCGGACACCTATCTACAGAGTGGGTACCACTACACAGCTCGCAGGAAAGAAAAGGACTTTGGACAGAATACACAGGGTTAGGACTAGTGGGAGGATTATGTTGGGTATTGAGCGACTCTACCTTCTTCGTAAGGTTAGCAATTTGAGAGGTCAATGTAGACAGTGTGTCAAGCTTATAAATACCCGTCGACTTCTTTGGTAATTGCCTCTCCGAGGACCATAGATAGTTGTTAGCAGCCATTTTTTCTAACAATTCGTAAGCTTCCTCCTCTGTTTTGCACATCAGGGCTCCACCCGCAGCAGCATCAACAATGGTCCTATTTTGGCTTGTAAGTCCTTTGTAGAAGGTCTAGACTTACAACCACAAAGGTAGGACATGGTGAGGGCACTTCCTAAGAAGCTCTTTATATCGTTCCCATGCTTCGTAAAGAGTTTTCGAATCAAATTCGGCAAAGGAAGATATGTTACTATGGAGTTGGGCCATTTTAGAGGGAAGGAAAAACTTAGATAGAAATTGGTGGGCTAACTCATCCCATGTAGAAATGGATCCTGGAGGTAGGGAGGTTAACCAGTGTCGCACCTTATCCCTAAGCGAGAAGGTAAATAATCTGAGCCTAAACGCATCATCAGATAATCCATTGTGCTTGAACGTATTGCATAGGTCCAGGAATTGCCCAAGGTGAGCATGTGGGTCATCGTGCGGAAGCCCACTGAACTGTAGAGAAGTCTGGATCATCTGAAGGATTGCAGGCTTAATTTCAAAATTGTTTACAGGGACAGCTGGTGGCCTAATGCCGGTATAATATCCTCCAATCGTCGGTATTGCATAATCTCCAACGGTTCTAATTTCTCTATTTTCTGCCATGATGTTTTGCAGCGGAGCTATTAATTTCCTAGAATCCTTTCGAATTTTACTAAGGGTTCTTTCAATTTTAGGATTTAGAGGAAAGCTATCGTAACTCCCGGCTCTACGTATACAAACATCTAAAAGTCCTTAGAAATTTTTTTTAAGTTTTTTTTTTAATTTTTCAATTTTTTATTTTAATTTTTCAATTCACTAATCTAGATTAAACTTCTAAATATTTACACCCTAAATATTCACAAGCTAGAATTACACCTAACCATAATTTCACCGATATTAATTAACGACTAATTAAAACTTCCCCGGCAACGACACCAAAAACTTGACACGCCCTAAACGTATTACCACGAGTGCACGGGTCATACAAGTAATAATGGGATTTGAGTCCCGAGTTATCGTCCCTCAGAGAAGTTGGTGTAAGACCCGAATTTAATAAAAATACGAAAACTAAATAAGAAAAGATAGAGGAAGTATGAAGGAAGTCGGGTTAAATTAATCCCGAACACGTGTAAGGGCAAAATGGTCAAAAGACCGAAAGCTGGTATAATTTCGATAAAGAAAATTAATTAAAATATGGATTTGAGAAATCTTGGTCAATAAAAGTGAAATAAAATTATTTCGGATTAAATTGATCAAGATATTAATTTATGAAAATTAATCGGGATTAATCGAGATTTTTAGTTCGGAAAAATAATCCCGAAAATAATCGAAAAATATGTCGAAAGGTCACCCGGGACAATATCCCGAAAATACGGAGCAATTATACCCGAAAAAGGATTAAAAATAAATTAAATAAAATTAAATTAGTTAAATTAGAATAAAATAATAATTTTGTAGATGTTTTGAGGTATTTAATATATTTTAAATGAATAGTAAAATAATTAAAATAAATAAAAATAAAAATAATAAAATTGATAAAATAGAAGAAAAAAAAAAGTAATTGAAACAAAAAAAAAAAAAAAAGAAACAGAATTGGAAAACCATCGGGGAGAGAGAAAGAAGCAGAGAAGCTGAAGACGAAGCAAAACGGAAGCAGAGGCCCGACCCCGTCGGCGGCCAGGGACCCCAGGCGAGGGCCGGCGAGGATGGCCCGACCTCAGGCAACTTATCAGCGGCGACGACGCGCCGTGGGGACGCCGGAATCCGGCGAAAATCGGAGGAGAAGCCCGCGGGAAAGAGAGGGCTACCGGCGGCGAACGGCGGCGATCCAGGCGAAACCAAGGCCCGATTTGGAGAG
Source organism: Firmiana major (assembly GCA_033439115.1). Classification (NCBI taxonomy): domain Eukaryota; kingdom Viridiplantae; phylum Streptophyta; class Magnoliopsida; order Malvales; family Malvaceae; genus Firmiana; species Firmiana major. The sequence goes on from CM065912.1 coordinate 11,153,109, forward strand.
CCCAGTCGACGGCGGTGCTTTTGGCACCGGTGGCACTCAACGAGACGGCCGGAATCGGCGGCGACGGCCAAGGGAAGAGAACCGGTCCGACGGCGAGAGGGAGAAGTGCCGGACCGGCGGCATTCCGGCGACGTTGAGGCGAACCGAGGCCAGATTCGGGCTGCGGACTACCTCACGGAGCCACTGGCGGTGGAAGCAGGCAGAGAACCGGCCGGAAAGAGGGCGAATCGGTGGTGAACCGGCCAAACCGGGGTGAACCGGCGGTCTGAACCGGTCCGAACCGGACTGAACCGGTTCAGCCAAAAAGAGGGGAAAAAAGGGAGAAAAAGGGAAAAGGAAAAAGAGGAAAAAATTGGGGAAAATTCCGGTGATGCAATCGAGCTTCGGGTAAGTCGATAAGCGGTCAAATTGACCGATTTAAATTTGGAATATTTTATTTAATTAATTTTGGGCTGAGAACTTACCCGGAAAAATTGTGGAATTGTGTAGCTCGACGATTGGCATCCACCGAGGGCTCGAGACAGCCTCGATTTGCGGACTAGCATGGAATCTCGGGTAAGTGACCCCTATTTACGACAATTTCCTCGTTATGCGTGATATTGATTAAATTTACGCATAAATTGAATTAATTTATGGAAATTTAGATTAATTGTCGTAAATATTAAATTTAGCTATTCGAGAATTAGAACGAGGCTCAATAAATTATTGATGGGCCCAATGAGCCCAATAGGCCTCGATAAAGAGAAAATTAAGTGGAAAACGGGCTTAAGGCCGATTAAGGCCCATTAAGGTGCAATCGGGCCCAATAGGGGTAAACGGGCCCAATGATTTAAATTAAGCCCAGAAAAGATTAAGTACAATTAAATCATAATATCTGACCTGAGGAATATTAATACGCAGTTCCGGGCATTGGATTGGAAACATATCGGACTGCGCGATGGGACTACATTGGAAAAGAGAAAGGTCAGACTCGACGAGAATCGAGGTAAGGGAATTCTGCGGACTGCTAGAGGTAACAGTACGCAATTTTAAATTCATATGCAGTCCTTTAAAATATCCTGAAGGGTCTAGAGGTCAAATAATAATTTTAGTGCCCCGAATGGGCAAATTACTAAAATACCCTTGTTAAGGGTAAAATTCTAAAAAATCTAGGAAAAATTGGGAGGAGCAAGGACAAGAGGTTCCTGCTCGTTCTGGAGATATTTCAACGCATGCATGAGTAGGCTGGCTCGCCTTGAAAGAAAGTGCACCGCATTGCATACTTTCAACGTGAAATTGATTTGAAAACTGTTTTGAGTAAATAGAGCCGCCTACGTGTTTTATTGACATATGACGTGCTAGAGCTCAGCTCGCACGGTAATTTCGATTTGTGTGATGCATGCATTAGTGCTGGAGCGAGAGCTCGCACTAGAGTTTTACATGCATAGGTGCTAGAGTATAACTCGCACCAGATTTCACATGCTCTTTCGTGACACGGTGCTAGAGTCTGACTCGCACCATATTTTTACATGATTTTCGAGACAGAGTGCTGGAGTTTAACCCGCACCAGTATTTATAAAATTTTCATGTGATTTATAATATACAGAGTGCTGAGCTTAGCTCGCACTAGTTTTACCGGATTTGTGGAGTATCGCTGTCTGCCCTTGGAGTCAGCCAAAAGGCCCAACAGGCTCAAGAGACCTCTTAGGTGGGGTGAGAGTGAGGGATGAGGTTGGCGGCCTTGTGGGGATGTAAGCGGGCTCTGCCAGTTGACGTGTTTTGATGAGAGTGCTGAGCATCGCTCACACAGATTTTATGAGAACATGCGATGAGCCGTGCTTGGAGCATCGGGTAGACTGTGTGTCACCGATTTAATAGGCTCGCACGTGCGTTTTGAGACATGGCATGAGTATTGAGAAACAAACCTCTGTGGGAAGCAGGCCAATTGGGCCGGAGTACCTAGAGATATTACATGGGTTCATGGAGTACGATGTACCGTGCAAGTAGCATGGAGTACGATGTACCGTGTTGTATCTTCGGATACGGCATCTCCGGATGCAGCATCTTCGGATGCCGGGGATCGGATAAGACTGACGGGATGGACTGACCCACCTCCCGGGCGGTTCCCGATCATGGTGAGAACCCGCACACTAGGATCCGTGTAGCTGAGGAACTCACGAGGACAGATGTGGCCATAGTCCTAGTTATTTACCTATATACAGACGTTGCCTAGTCTCGCATGTTGATGATTTCTATGATGATTTAAACTGGGTTTTAAAACTAAATTGCATGATGGTATTTCCATGCTTTTCAAAACCCACGTGTGATGTAAATGTTTTCATGATTTTGTGTGAGTCAGGATCACCCGCAGGAGGGGTCGAGTCCTGACTTTATTGTCAAAATCTTAATTGAGAAAGAAATGATTTATGATAATTGCATGTTGATTTTCCGTGCAAATGTATTTTACATATCATCATAATGCATAGCATTGTTTTAAAATGTGTGGAGAAAGGGTGGTTTATGCATGGCACTACGTTCATGTAGGTAGTATGGTTACCTACTTGTTCGTAGGATTGCCTTACTGAGCTTGATGTGCTCACCCCTTTCATTTTCTCCCACAGATGATCTCCAGTTGAAGTTGAGGCGACTCAGTACTGCATTCCGGATATCCGCTGCTGCCCATCAACATAAGGTATATACACTTGTACTTATTGTATCTACATAAGCATAGCACAGTAACATGATTGTAAGTAACTTTAGGGGATGTATAAATAATATAACAATTATAAATGACTGGAGAAGAAATAAGTACTAGGGTAGATGTATGGTGGGACTGGCATTGACGCACAGCCCAATTAGTAGTGGAGTGTTGGTCACGATTCGAGGACAGGTAAGAATTAAGTAAGAAAATAAACAAAAACGCGAAAAAATTCACTCTGATTTTTGGATAGTTGGGTCGTGACAATTATTTTGGTATCAGAGCGTAATTGGTCTGATGTGTGTCAGTGTCAGAAGTTAAGAAATTACATCCCCGTGTTACTGTGCTTAGTTAGATACAATAGTGTATATCGAGATGGGCTTGACTAAGAAATGGTTGAGAATGCAGGAATGCCTAATATGAGTCGCGCTAAATGAGATAGTGCACGAGGCAGAGGTCGTAGAGGTAGACCTGAGTCTGCTAAGTCGTGCTGAGTTTGGCTATGAAAATCAGTATGAGATTGAAATAGAGGCGAATGTTGAGCATGCCTCACAGAGTCCGACAGAGAGATCGGACAGTATTGAGACACACTTCGCGAGATTGGAGCGGAGTGTGGAGATTATTTTGAGGAGCTAATTACTCAGATTATGTACGAGATCAGAGGGCGCAGCGGAGCATTGGTGAAAACCCGCTCGACCCATCTTAAGAGCTGATATGAGAAATGATTATGGATGTATTCCGGTGACAGGATATCCTGGACATGATTTAAAGGAAATTTTGGATTAAAGTCCTTACTCTGACCCAGAGGATTTAATTTATTGACGAGTATGGAGACTCGATTATATTCTGGGCAGATATTACCTCGACACTATGAAAAGTGACAGTCGAGATGTCTAAAAGTTTATGGAAGGGCTCAGATTTTCAATTAGAGTCCGATTGGCCCGTGAGATATTACCTATACCGAGGCAGTGCACAGATTTACAGTTGGGTAAATAAGAACATGAATTGCACGCCTCTGAGACTTGGAAAGGTAGTGAGGGCCGAGATAGAGACAGAAAGAAAAGCGAGAAATGACAAGGATGTCAAAAATGGGAAAATTGGTAATTGGTAAAAGATCTGATGTAACGAGTAATGGGCTAAGATAATTGGTAAGGCCCTAGTGCATCTAATTTTGGGCACTCTTGTGGGCATTGTGATTGGAGGACCCCGACCTGCTACGAAGCAGAGTAGCAGTGTCATTACTGTGGAATGTGTGGTGGATACCACAGAAGGAGCGTCTATACCTACACGGTATTGATGAAAATGGTCGTTAAGTGTGGTATGATGGACCATTGATTTTGATTACACAGAGTTGGGCGAAATCGCCCCACAAAAAAGTAAAGAGACAGAGAAAAATTTCGTTGTTATAGCTGAAAACGAAAAGGGAGGCCATAGCCGAAGAGAAAAAGGAAAGTAGGCTATTGGACGAAGGCGAGTGGATGTCTTGGACCAGGATGCTATTGATGTTTCATGGATGTGGTGTAAGATACCACACTTGTTATGAATAACGAAGTACATATGTTCATTAATCCTGTGCCACATATTTATTCATACCGCCTTCATTCGCATATAAGTGAGTAAAAGGCATGAATGCCTACGTCATCGGTTACAATATGGGTAAATGAGTACCCCAATAGAGGAGGATGAATTAACGGAATATAGATATAGAGATTTTAAGTTGATAAACAGGGGTGTAACGGTTGAAATTACAGGAGTAAAGGATGTACTCACAGAATGAATAAAGACAAGAGTTTCATTATAATTGATACGCAAAGGAGAAAATCTTCGAGATAAGATAGATCCTAAGTACAAGATGTATTGGAGTAGAGATATATGCTAGATAAGGAATACCTTTAATATGCGAAGTAATTGAGGTTAAACAATTAGTAGCGAATACAAATTATAACCAAGGACAAAGATGGGTATAACCATAACCGGTAGTTGTGGTTAAGTCTGAAGGCTAATAAAGGTATTTCAAAATATCTCCCCGCCTGAAGACTTGACAGCATCTAGATATATATATATATATAATCTATAACGGGAAATCGATCATCGTAATAAATACCTTTAGCATTAGGTTACCTTACTAAGACGATAAGAACATTAAAATTCGACAAATTATAAAGGTTAACGTAGTAAAATTTGATAAGAGCCGTTAAGATAAGAAAAGGAAATAGCGCAGGTTAGCACCTGGAAAACGTAAGCGGTTGAGAAGGATCTTGTACGCCTTGCGTAAATAAGTCAAGGATTAGATCGAGTGTAATCATCATTAACGGTGATATGCTGGGAGTAGTTAAAGCCTAGGGCGAATTATAAGCAACAATTGGAAGATAGCTTTTACAGATGGATTATTGCGAGATTTAAAATGGTATACCCTGTTGACACGTTTAACTAAGAAAACGTGATCTTGGAATAAGATGATAAATAAGATGATAGATGTGACATGGATTTTGGTGTAATGAAGTATGAACTGACCACCGTGATTAATTTCGTCATACCCAACAGCTCAAGAGGTTCTCAGTGAGTATGGATACCTCAAAATTATGATGGAGCTGTGTATTGATGTATAATGGGAAGATAGTCAATTTTGGAGTCAGACAACTCCTTGATCACGAAATAAACTATCTGACCCATGATTTAAAGTTGGCAACAATATTTGTACCGAGGATATGGTACTATTAAGTACATGGTGAGAAATTGTGGATATGCACTGATCATAAAGCCCGAGTATCTGTTTTCACAGAAAGAGACGAATATGAAAATACATATTGGGTTAGAGCTTCTGAGAGATTTTGATTTATGAGAATTGTACCACCCAAGAAAGGCGAATGTGATGACTGATGCCTTGAGCAGAAAGAGCCTCGGGATGGTACCACATATGATGGTCAGGGAGCGTGAGCTGCTAGATGCAGTTGTGGACCTCAGTATTGATGTGATCCCTTCTGAGGATGACAGTGATTGTGTGACAGCTAGCCTGATGACTAGTACCGGATGAGAGTGCCCGGATTTGCCAGGCTTAGCGTGATGATCGACCGGATGTCGATAGTTTGGGTCTGATTCAGAAGGGCACAGTGATAGAGTTCACAGTGGGTGATGATGAGTTACTGAGGATTCAGAGACAGTATGAGTGCTCCCCAGGACCACAGTGGATGAGATAGTAATGTTGTCAGAAGCTCACTCTTCGGGATAAACAGTGCATATGAAAAAGTAATGATTATATATTGAAATCTTAAAAAGGGTATTGGTGGTCAGATGTGAAAAGAGATATGGTGGAGATTGTGAAAAAGTGTCTGGTATGTCAGCAGGATAAGGTAGAGTATTAAAAGTCTGCAGAGTTATTGCAGCTTCTACCTATATCGACACGGCACGAAAAACGAGAGTAAGTCTCCATGAATGTCGTGATGGGTTATAGAGGACCCGGATAAATCAGGAGACTATTTGGATGATAGTCGCCAAATTGATTAAGTCTACCCACCTTCTAGTTATGAACTCCCCAGATACTCAGAATGTGTATGAGGATTTATGTGTAAGGCAGTTTGTGGAACATTATGTAACGTTCCAGTGAGCATGGTATCATATAAGGATTCCCGCTCCACTTCCTACCTCTGGAATATTTTTAGGAAGCTATGGGAACCCGACTGAGTATTAGCACAGCTTTACATCCTCAGACAGATGGTCAGTCAGGGAGGACTGTACAAGTTCTGGAGGATCCGATGAAAGCGTGTGCCATTGATTTTATAAGCTCCTGGAATGATCAGTTGATTTCTAATTGAAGTCGCCAATAACGACAATTGGCAATTGAGTATCGGGATAACGAGATATGAGGCAGTGTATAGCTGTAGGGGCTGTTCCCCAAATTGGATAAGAAAGAGTGGGTGACAGGTAGAAATTATTTCTGACTTTGGATAATAAGTCTCTGAGGATGTTTAGTTAAGGATGAGAGATTAAGAACACCTCAGAACAGATAGAAAAATATTGGAATTCACCCTTGGTGAATTATTATGGTTGAAAGTTACACGTCCTAAGAGAATAAGGACATAGCGGAACTTTTGGAAGAAGTAAATTGAGTTGAGCTGGATCGAATTCTTGAGAGATTGGACAAGTGGGAGATAAGACCTGTAGGTTGTTGTTAATCACTTGGATTAATAGGCACCCACAATGTGTCCCAGCTTATGATGCTTCGGTACTACTATCCAGATCCAGCAGAGGTGATAGGATATGAACTCCAAAAGTTCAGTTTAATGAAAATATGAGTATATTGAAGAAGTTGATTCGGGCATTGAACAGGAAAGAGACAGTATTGGGGTTTAAGATAATCTCCCTAATTAAAGTCCTTTGGTAGTAATACACTCCGAAGAAGGTCGCATAAATTTTAAGAGTATGATATGATCGATATACCCGGAGTTGTATATGGACTCATATGACTTGGTTCTAATTTGGAGGACCAAATTCCTTAAGTGGGGGAGAATTGTAAGACCCGAATTTAATAAAAATACGAAAACTAAATAAGAAAAGATAGAGGAAGTATGAAGGAAGTCGGGTTAAATTAATCCCGAACACGTGTAAGGGCAAAATGGTCAAAAGACCGAAAGCTGGTATAATTTCGATAAAGAAAATTAATTAAAATATGGATTTGAGAAATCTTGGTCAATAAAAGTGAAATAAAATTATTTCGGATTAAATTGATCAAGATATTAATTTATGAAAATTAATCGGGATTAATCGAGATTTTTAGTTCGGAAAAATAATCCCGAAAATAATCGAAAAATATGTCGAAAGGTCACCCGGGACAATATCCCGAAAATACGGAGCAATTATACCCGAAAAAGGATTAAAAATAAATTAAATAAAATTAAATTAGTTAAATTAGAATAAAATAATAATTTTGTAGATGTTTTGAGGTATTTAATATATTTTAAATGAATAGTAAAATAATTAAAATAAATAAAAATAAAAATAATAAAATTGATAAAATAGAAGAAAAAAAAAGTAATTGAAACAAAAAAAAAAAAAAAGAAACAGAATTGGAAAACCATCGGGGAGAGAGAAAGAAGCAGAGAAGCTGAAGACGAAGCAAAACGGAAGCAGAGGCCCGACCCCGTCGGCGGCCAGGGACCCCAGGCGAGGGCCGGCGAGGATGGCCCGACCTCAGGCAACTTATCAGCGGCGACGACGCGCCGTGGGGACGCCGGAATCCGGCGGAAATCGGAGGAGAAGCCCGCGGGAAAGAGAGGGCTACCGGCGGCGAACGGCGGCGATCCAGGCGAAACCAAGGCCCGATTTGGAGAGCCCAGTCGACGGCGGTGCTTTTGGCACCGGTGGCACTCAACGAGACGGCCGGAATCGGCGGCGACGGCCAAGGGAAGAGAACCGGTCCGACGGCGAGAGGGAGAAGTGTCGGACCGGCGGCATTCCGGCGACGTTGAGGCGAACCGAGGCCAGATTCGGGCTGCGGACTACCTCACGGAGCCACTGGCGGTGGAAGCAGGCAGAGAACCGGCCGGAAAGAGGGCGAATCGGTGGTGAACCGGCCAAACCGGGGTGAACCGGCGGTCTGAACCGGTCCGAACCGGACTGAACCGGTTCAGCCAAAAAGAGGGGAAAAAAGGGAGAAAAAGGGAAAAGGAAAAAGAGGAAAAAATTGGGGAAAATTCCGGTGATGCAATCGAGCTTCGGGTAAGTCGATAAGCGGTCAAATTGACCGATTTAAATTTGGAATATTTTATTTAATTAATTTTGGGCTGAGAACTTACCCGGAAAAATTGTGGAATTGTGTAGCTCGACGATTGGCATCCACCGAGGGCTCGAGACAGCCTCGATTTGCGGACTAGCATGGAATCTCGGGTAAGTGACCCCTATTTACGACAATTTCCTCGTTATGCGTGATATTGATTAAATTTACGCATAAATTGAATTAATTTATGGAAATTTAGATTAATTGTCGTAAATATTAAATTTAGCTATTCGAGAATTAGAACGAGGCTCAATAAATTATTGATGGGCCCAATGAGCCCAATAGGCCTCGATAAAGAGAAAATTAAGTGGAAAACGGGCTTAAGGCCGATTAAGGCCCATTAAGGTGCAATCGGGCCCAATAGGGGTAAACGGGCCCAATGATTTAAATTAAGCCCAGAAAAGATTAAGTACAATTAAATCATAATATCTGACCTGAGGAATATTAATACGCAGTTCCGGGCATTGGATTGGAAACATATCGGACTGCGCGATGGGACTACATTGGAAAAGAGAAAGGTCAGACTCGACGAGAATCGAGGTAAGGGAATTCTGCGGACTGCTAGAGGTAACAGTACGCAATTTTAAATTCATATGCAGTCCTTTAAAATATCCTGAAGGGTCTAGAGGTCAAATAATAATTTTAGTGCCCCGAATGGGCAAATTACTAAAATACCCTTGTTAAGGGTAAAATTCTAAAAAATCTAGGAAAAATTGGGAGGAGCAAGGACAAGAGGTTCCTGCTCGTTCTGGAGATATTTCAACGCATGCATGAGTAGGCTGGCTCGCCTTGAAAGAAAGTGCACCGCATTGCATACTTTCAACGTGAAATTGATTTGAAAACTGTTTTGAGTAAATAGAGCCGCCTACGTGTTTTATTGACATATGACGTGCTAGAGCTCAGCTCGCACGGTAATTTCGATTTGTGTGATGCATGCATTAGTGCTGGAGCGAGAGCTCGCACTAGAGTTTTACATGCATAGGTGCTAGAGTATAACTCGCACCAGATTTCACATGCTCTTTCGTGACACGGTGCTAGAGTCTGACTCGCACCATATTTTTACATGATTTTCGAGACAGAGTGCTGGAGTTTAACCCACACCAGTATTTATAAAATTTTCATGTGATTTATAATATACAGAGTGCTGAGCTTAGCTCGCACTAGTTTTACCGGATTTGTGGAGTATCGCTGTCTGCCCTTGGAGTCAGCCAAAAGGCCCAACAGGCTCAAGAGACCTCTTAGGTGGGGTGAGAGTGAGGGATGAGGTTGGCGGCCTTGTGGGGATGTAAGCGGGCTCTGCCAGTTGACGTGTTTTGATGAGAGTGCTGAGCATCGCTCACACAGATTTTATGAGAACATGCGATGAGCCGTGCTTGGAGCATCGGGTAGACTGTGTGTCACCGATTTAATAGGCTCGCACGTGCGTTTTGAGACATGGCATGAGTATTGAGAAACAAACCTCTGTGGGAAGCAGGCCAATTGGGCCGGAGTACCTAGAGATATTACATGGGTTCATGGAGTACGATGTACCGTGCAAGTAGCATGGAGTACGATGTACCGTGTTGTATCTTCGGATACGGCATCTCCGGATGCAGCATCTTCGGATGCCGGGGATCGGATAAGACTGACGGGATGGACTGACCCACCTCCCGGGCGGTTCCCGATCATGGTGAGAACCCGCACACTAGGATCCGTGTAGCTGAGGAACTCACGAGGACAGATGTGGCCATAGTCCTAGTTATTTACCTATATACAGACGTTGCCTAGTCTCGCATGTTGATGATTTCTATGATGATTTAAACTGGGTTTTAAAACTAAATTGCATGATGGTATTTCCATGCTTTTCAAAACCCACGTGTGATGTAAATGTTTTCATGATTTTGTGTGAGTCAGGATCACCCGCAGGAGGGGTCGAGTCCTGACTTTATTGTCAAAATCTTAATTGAGAAAGAAATGATTTATGATAATTGCATGTTGATTTTCCGTGCAAATGTATTTTACATATCATCATAATGCATAGCATTGTTTTAAAATGTGTGGAGAAAGGGTGGTTTATGCATGGCACTACGTTCATGTAGGTAGTATGGTTACCTACTTGTTCGTAGGATTGCCTTACTGAGCTTGATGTGCTCACCCCTTTCATTTTCTCCCACAGATGATCTCCAGTTGAAGTTGAGGCGACTCAGTACTGCATTCCGGATATCCGCTGCTGCCCATCAACATAAGGTATATACACTTGTACTTATTGTATCTACATAAGCATAGCACAGTAACATGATTGTAAGTAACTTTAGGGGATGTATAAATAATATAACAATTATAAATGACTGGAGAAGAAATAAGTACTAGGGTAGATGTATGGTGGGACTGGCATTGACGCACAGCCCAATTAGTAGTGGAGTGTTGGTCACGATTCGAGGACAGGTAAGAATTAAGTAAGAAAATAAACAAAAACGCGAAAAAATTCACTCTGATTTTTGGATAGTTGGGTCGTGACAGTTGGTTAGCCTAATTAACTACCGGTTAATCTTACCCTAAGTATATTCTAGCAAATTATAAAATTGAAGGGTGATCTACAAAGCTAACAGTACTGAAAATAATAAAACTATAAAATAAAGAAAATAAAACCGAGCAAAATTACTTACAGTGCTCCACGTAATTAAAATAAAAAACCTACAAAAATAATTAACACAGTTAAAACTAATTAACGCAATTAAAATAAAATGCAATTATGAAAATAAAGCAATAAAATTAATTAAACTACAATTTAAACAAACTTAAAATAAAAATGCATATAATTAAACTAATAAAAATTGCAAATTAAACTAACATAAAAGCTAATAAAAATGAAAACTAAATTAAAAATGCATGAACACATTTAATCTAAATTAACTCTAAATGCAACTCATAAAATACTAAACTAAAATAAGTCCTACAACATATAATATAAAATTAACTACTAATTAAAAAATTAAAACTAAAATTAAATTGACATGCAAAGATATTAAACTAACCTACCATTAATTGATTGAAGTACCTAATTAACAACTAACAAGAATCAACAATTAAATTCATTAAATAAAACCATAAAATAACAAATGAAAAGTGCACAATCGGCCAAACAAGGCCTTAACTAACAAGCCAACAAAGTGGTCCCGACATGCAGTGCTGTTCATGCTCCCTCTTCAGCAGGTTCATTTCCAGGAGCTGCTCTCGGGTGTGTCCTGCATTCTGCTCCTGCCGTGCAGCTACTCCCAGCTGCTGTCCTGTCTGCGTACTGCTGTTGCTGCACTCCCTCGCATGTCCAGCTTACTTTCCAGTCCAGACCTCTGCTGCAAGTCGTCCTCGGCCAGTCCTGCCTAGTCCAGGTAAAACAATTTGCATTACAAATTTGCACCGTACATCTTCACCTCTTGTCTTGTACTGTCGCCTAATGCTCTACCTTGCGTTTTCTGCTCAGCAGAATGCGCCAGCTTCCCTTACTCCAGCACCCATCAAATTGTAGTAGCCTTCAGTACCTGTCCTCTGCTCGGGACAACCTGCACAGTTCTGTCGTCTGCTTCACTCTCTGCAAAATCAATCACACAGCAGACCCAGCACGTACAGCAGCACCTCCCCGGAACCGAGAGCAACCAAAGCTTCAATACAATGAAGTAATGCACAATATGCAGAAAAAACTATGATGAACAGTAGTAAAGGCTCTAGACAGAGCAGAACAGAGGAAGGGATTGGTCCTTGTCCACTGCAACAATGCACTCCAGCCTTTTTCTCGACAATGGAATCAGCAGCAGTCACACCCCGTTCCACTCGACACTACACAGCCACTCCAACAACCATGACTTCTTTGCATTCTCAACAACCAGTAGCTGGGAATACCTCTACTCTAAACTGTAATGTCTCGTTTTCTACTCTAATAAACACAAGTAAAACAGAATATTATGATGATAAAGCTGTAAAAAAAATATTCACAATCAATTGTAAAATGATGAATACATAAACTAATGATTGCAAGATAATCGGAATAAAAAAAATTACACAAGAAATAAATCTGGAACAAGGGTATAGCAACGCAGTAAAACGTGGGAGAAGCTATAGCCGAGTAATGCTTCTTCCTCAAGTTTGCCAATGTCGTTCCACTATACCAACGGTGCTAGAACAATACCCAGCACCCAACCCTCATTAAAACACCAGAATAAGACACAGGCAGTGATAATCAAAGCATATAGAATGACTGTAGCGAAATATGAATAAGCAGTAGAAAAACAAAGAAAGAAAACTGAAATAGGAAGCAACCGAGAGCAACAATATAAAAATAATAACTTTTAATTAAAACTCAAATAGTAAAATAATAATGGAATGGAAATTGAACAAAACCTAGAAGAAATATGGTGAATGGTGGCTGCTGTCACCAGCTGAAAAGATTAATAGAAAACCTAAGAAAAAATAAAACCTAATAATAAATGTTTAACCTAAAAAAACTAAAGCTACTACACCCTTTTTCAATTGCCATCTTTTTCTATTTATATACACACTTAGGGGTACAATTATAATTTTTCCATCCTAGATGAGTTGGCATTGTTTGGCCACTTGTCTTCACACCATTGGCTCCTTAAAAAATAATAATTTCTGTCATCTGTCTTTTTTTCCAATTGGATGTGCTAGGCTCGTGTTGTTCGCGTGGTCCAATCTCGATTTTAGCTCAATTTCGATCCATTTTCTACAAAAATATTCAAAATTCATTTGGATTTAATTTATCTGCAAACATGAGAATTTTAATTAAATAAAGAGGATAGTTAACAAAATAAATTGGGGATTTAAATAATTAATTAGGAAATTAAGCAAACATAATTCTAAAAATATAGAATTATCAATAGGCTTTATCTCCCACTCGCTCCAATATCTCAAATGGCCCGATATATCGAGGGCTCAACTTACCCTTCTTACCGAACCTCATAATCCCTTTCGAGGGAGAAACTTTCAAGAACATTGAATCACTTACAATGAACTCTAGTTGCCTTCGTCTCACGTCAGCATAACTATTCTGCCTGCTTTGAGCTATTCTCAATCTCTCACATATTAACTGAATAACCTCAAAGGCTTACTGCATTAAATTGGGGGTAAAAACTTTTCTATAACCCATTTCTTTCTAACCAACAGGAGACCGACACCTTTTACCATACAATGCCTCATACGGTGCTATCCCGATACTCGAGTGATAACTGTTGTTGTAAGCAAATTCGGCTAATGGTAGGTAATCATCCCAGGAGCCTTTAAAATCCATAGCACTCGCTCTCAACATATCCTCTAAAATATGGATGGTTCTCTCTAACTGACCATCGGTTTGAGGATGGAAAGCGGTACTGAAACTCAACTGGGTTCCCATGACTTCTTGAAAATGTTCCCAGAAGTGGGAAGTGAAGCGGGAATCCCTATCCGATACAATACTCATTGGAACACCATATAGCCTCACGATTTCTCGTACGTACAACTTTGCCAAAGTACTCAGAGTATCTGTGGATTTTATTGCTAGAAAGTGGATGAATTTCGTCAATCTGTCTACCACTACCCAGATAGCATTATGGTTCCTCTTAGTCCTTGGCAATCCCATGATGAAATCCATGGTGACATGCTTTTATTTCCAAGTCGGTTTAGGCAGAGGCTGCAATAATCCTGTAGGCTTCTGATGCTCTACCTTCAATTGTTGACATACAAGACACTTTGCCATAAACTTTACGATATCTATTTTCATCCCTAACTACCAATACACTCTCTGAAGGTTCTGATACATCTTGTTACTCCCCAGATGCAATGTATATCTCGATGAATGAGCTTCTATCAAAATCACTTTTTTTAACTCTGGGTCATTCGGAATGCAAATCCTGCCTCTAAACCTTAATAGGCCATCATCACTTACTAAGAAATCGACCACATCACCCATCTAAATCTGACTTGCACGATCGTCACACAGCGGATTGACATGCTGAGCCTGTCGTATTCGGTCAATCAAATTCGGTTCCACTCGTAGGCTAGCTATCACACAGTCACTGTCAACATCAAAAGGGTTTATATCCAGACTGAGGTGAGCAAACTGCTCAAGCAACTCATGTTCCCTGACCTTCATGTACGATACCACTCTGAAGCTCTTTCTACTTAGGGCATCAGCCATAATATTAGTCTTTCCCGGATGGTACAATATCTAGCAATCATAATCCTTCAGAAGCTCTATCCACCGTCTCCATCTCATATTTAACTCTTTCTACGAAAACAGATATCTGAGACTCTTATGATCTGTGAACACATGAAATTTCTCACTGTACAAGTTGTGGCGCCAAATCTTTAATGCAAATACCATGACTATAACTCTAAATCATGGGTTGGGTAGTTCCTCTCATGGTCCTTAAGCTGTCTGGATCCATAGGCGACTGCCTTCCCATTTTGCATCAACACACAGCCCAGTCCTTATCCCGAGGCATCTGTATACAATGAAAAATCTTTTGAGTTGGTCGGTATGGTGAAAATAGGTGCGGTGGTTAGTCTATGCTTCAACTCACAGAAACTACTTTCATACTTATCATCCCACTCATATGACACATTCTTTTGATGTCAACGGAGCAGCCAGCTTAGAGAATCCCTCAACAAATCATTGATAATAACCTACCAAACCTAAAAAATTGTGGATCTCTGTAACCGTCTTAGATTTTTCCCACTGTATCACAGCCTTTATCTTGGACGGATCCACTGATACTGTAAGACCTATAAATTTCCATGTAATAATTATGATCCTGAAATCTACAGACAAGTTATATTATATATGAATCATAAGAAACGAATGTTTCTAAGTTTTAAGTGTGAATAAATTGTAAAATGAGTATAGAATCAATTAGATGGAAGTTTAACTTAGAAAATCTGGGAAAAATTGTAGCTAGAATGCTGCAGGAAGCAAGGTAGATCGATTTCATGCAAGGAGTGATCGATCTCATGGCCTGAAAAACACAATGCTAAACATTCTACAAGAGGGAGATCGATCCCTCACTCAAGCAGATCAATCTCATGTTGTCTCGGGTTGGACAGATCGATCTCCTCCCATAGGCAGATTGATCTCATTTGGTCTCTTGATAGGCCAGATCGATCTCCAAAGCCTTCTGCCTGAAACAGGTCGATCTCATTACCTTGAACATATCGATATCATGCATTTCAATAGATCGATCCCTTGCTTGCAAACTTGCCGATATTCTAAAGGATTGAAGTCAGGGTAGATAGATCTCCCCCCATATGGAGATTGATCTCCTAAGGCATTTTCTATAAAAACTGGGCAGTTGGATCTGCATTTCACGGGAACAAATTCATTTCCTCCATAATTAACAAGTGACCTAGCTTCCTCACTCAAAAATCACCACTTTCCAATCAATTTTGAAAGAAGTTCCTTTGAGCAAAGTTGTTCCTAGTGAGGGAGAGAACAACATAGTCAAAGATTGGAAGCTCAAACCTTGGATTGAAGGAGAAAAGATGATTTCTCCCAAATTGGCAAAAAGAGAAAAAATGTCAAGCTAGGTAAGATTTCTATACACCATTTTCTAGTATGTTAATCTATACATTATGATGAGTAATTTGGTGTATATAATGTTGGTTGAAATGTTCATATACATGCTTAAACAACTATGACCTAGAATGGACTTAGTGAGAGAAATTTAAAAATGGCATAGAGCTAATGATGATCTGAGCATGTAGAGATGTTAATGAGCATGTGTAGATGATTCTAAGATGACATTGTGAAATCCATAATTTGGATTAGATGAGGATTGATAATGGGCATATTAAGTGTTTGATGAAATGCCATAGAGAAGGGAAATGATGAACTAGAGGCATTGTGAGCTTAATGCCGATTTAATATGAATCAATGACTCGAAGAGTTTAACAGATTCTTGAGAAACGAATAGAATAGTCAAAATGGACTTAAGAGGGAGTAAAGTTCGATAAGACGAAATGAAGCCAAATTGGTATAAAATGGCCCAATGCATTGAATTAAACTTTATACAAGTGAAAATGAAGCATATTAGAATATATTGATGTGAATTATAATTCATTGTAGCTCCTGGAGACATAATTGGAGTTGATAAGGTCGGATCACGAGCGTTGGAAATAAAGGAAAGTGATTCGAGTATGACTCGAGGTAAGGGATTTATGCGAGCTATTAGAGATAGCTATATGTATGTTTTCTTACTTGCTGCATGCGAAATAATACGATAAAGTATATAGATATTGATATATATATATATATATGTGAAAACTACGTATGAGACGAAGATTATATGAATGAATTGCATGACTTCTATGCCTTGTTGGGAAAAGATGTTTTTTACAATTGTTTTGAGAAAGAGTAATAATAGATTGGCTCCTGGTTTAGTAAATTGCATGAAAAGCCTTTAACGAGTGATTGAAAGGAGATTGCCCTCTTACTCATACTCAGTGAATGGGGCTATCTATTTCTTTTCTGTGTGAACTTGTGTTAGAGCCAAAGTGGCGATGGTAGATTTACCAGCCTTGCTTGCACAACCTTTTAAAAAGGATTTTTAAGAAAAGAAAAACTATGCCCGATGCCTCGGGCGATGCTGTGTGTTCCACTCGAGAGCTCGTACTAAATTTTGGGAATCGTGCTGGAGCCAAAGAGTACTGCTTAGTGATCTTGCTCTGATTATGCTCGCATGTGACCCCATCGATTTGAAGTGATGGGACAAAACTGTGCTTGGTGCCTCAGGTATGTTGTGTGTTCTTATGCTGAGTTACTCGCACGTGTTCTCTAGAGCTACACAGTGTGATAAGCAAAATCGTGCTCGATGCCTCAGGTATGCTGTGTGATCTTACGCTGAGTTTCTCGCACGAGAGTTTATGAGTTTGCTGTGTGATGAGTAAAACCGTGCTAGAGCTGTCGTGTATCGCTTAGTGATCTTACACAGACCTGCTCGCACGTGATTTTGAGACAACGAAAATGGGTGATAAGGATCCATGGGAGCACGATGTACCGTGAGCATTAGCCATGAAGTACGATGTGTCGTGATATCTTAGTGATTTTGTGTGGGCTTAAGGGGTGGTTGATCCGCCTCCCCAAGCATAGGGTTCCCATACACCTCATCACTGTTTCCTGGAATCCAGACTATGACCATAAGTCTTTTTATCTGTGTGTTATGAAATTTTATTACTACTGTGTGTGGTAACAAATGTCTCATATTAAATTGATTTACAAAGAGATTTGTAAGTGTGTTCTGTGTGAATTGATGATGTATATGCACATACCCATCTAGCAAATTAATGGTTTCGCTATTTTCAAAGAAATGCATATGTTTTATAAGGGAAATAAATGTTTATACTTTAAGCATGTAGATAGTAATCTACCTGCTTTCATATTTTCCTTAATGAGCGTGTTAGCTGACCCCCTTATTTCCTCCTCCACAGATACTACGCAGTAGTGAGTTACTGTCGTTGTCCCTGCTACGATGTGCTCCAGTTCTCCAGCAGTATAGAGATATACATTTATTAGAGAAAAATTTTGTATCCTATAATTTAATGCACAGTCTAGTTATCTTTTGTACGATAGTGATGTATATAATAGAAACTGATGTAAACGTTTACGCATATTTATAAAAGAACAGTTTCTATTTCATTAAATGAATTTTAAATTATAAATGGATGAGATGTGGATATGGATGTTGACTCACAGCCCAACTAAAAATAGTAAGTTAAGTCACGGGAAGATGGTCGTGATAGAGATTGGTATCAGAGCTTTTGTTGGTTCGATGTGAGTTAGTATCTATAGTTAGGAAATTATACATCCCTAAAGTACTGTGCATTATTTGGATACAAATATGCATACTACGCTGGAAATGTGACTGAGACACTTGTTATCGAGTATGCAGGATGTCTGATAGACGACGTACTCATCGAGGAGAGAGTTCTCACTCTCAGGGGCATAGAGATGAACCCGAGAGGCGTAGTGGGTCCAGTTCTAGTAGAGATCCACCCGATCTTAGTGAGGCCACTGAGGTACGTATCGATTAGTTATAGCGCAGAGTAGATACGGCTATGGAGATCTTTACACAGGCGAGGCCAGATTTGAGAGTAGACAGGAGAACCTTGTCACACCCCGACTCCGGGTGCCCTTTATCCATACATATTCCGCTTATAATTGGGCTGTGAACCGATGTAACTACTAATTTCATACATTTATAGTGGAGATATTTGAAACTTTAAATCACACACTCCCAGGCATGTGTGTAGATATATAAAATCTATTTAATAAATAAAATATCTTTACATAACATCCCCATACAATATCTTCATTTTCAATGTATAACTGTGTAATACAATACGATAGATACAAAATGTTTTTGTATATACATTTCTTATACCTTAGAAACTGGTAGGAGCTGACCAACATAAGAGATCTGGAGACTACCGCAATGTTCTACTTCTTAGTATCTGGAGGGGAAAAAATAGTGGGACTAGCAAACCATAGCTCAGTAAGGAAAAGGATGCTAACAGGTAGATACTGTACTATCTACGTAGCCCATACATGATTAACAAAATCTTTTTTCATTATAGATGAAAATATCAATAGAAAATGCATTTAAACACTCTACTCTCATAGGCATTTTCATAAAAATAAATGCTCAATAATTTCATGTAAGAGCATGTCATAAAATAGTGCTATCACGATATAAGCATTGAAAACAAGATATTTATCTAATCACATTGTCTTTTTATTTTTATTTTTATTTTCTCAAATCATTTCTTTTCATCATATTTCTCTTATCTATGAGATAGGTAGGGAATTTAGGCAAACAAATATCCACGACATATGACCATAGTCAGTGATCCCAAGCCTCACTGATCAAGTGTGCACAAGGTAACTTTCCCGAAGGTGGATGATTAGTCCTACCCTTTGAGTCATCTCAATCATTATCATCATCTTCCTCATCATATCACATATACTCACGGTACAATGCACTCCATGTGTCATCTACGATTTACTCGTACTCGTGTGCACACAGTGCAGTACATAGTATTCCCCAGACAACTACACGTTACAATGTACGCCCGTGGACCCAATCCATCCACCCTACACCGATCGACTTATCATCTTAAACCATGTCTCATGTACCAAGTGGGCAGAATCAACGTGACACACAGTCTCCGCAAGGCTCCAGCGTGGCATCTCTCAGTGTGAGCAACTGCTTCTAGCACTGTATCATCTTAAAAATCATTGTGCGAGCTAAGCTCCAGCACATTATCATCATCATAAAACCACCTACGAGCTACGCTCCAACACGGTTTCTTAAATCGGGGAAAACATATGCGAGTAAAAACTCCAGCATAGTCAAATCATCAAAACAGGTGTGAGCTAAGGCTCCAACACCAATTCACATCTCAAATATGATAGGTGGCTATTTTTCTCTTTTAAAACTCAAATCATGTTTATTAACGTAGCATGTTGCTCCATGCTAAACATGGAAAACTAGCCAACTTATCCATTACCATTTCTTTGTCACAATAACAACATAAGGTTGTAAAAACATTGAAAACATGCATGTCATGTTGTTTTCCTTCCCACATCCCATTTTTACAATTCGTAACATAATACATTTCATATCACTTATGGCTCAATAGCTAAACATAATATTACTAGCGTCATAACTACTAAAATCACCGTAAAATACGTACGAATATCTCTATCGCTAACATACAATCCCTTACCTCGAATCACACCGATATCACATTCGCTTGCGTTTGTTGTCTATGATCCGGACGGGTTGTTCTCCGTCGTATTTCTACAGTCTGCACATTTTGTCATTTAGTTACTTCCTTTACATATTTACATTTCCCACCAATATCACTATACCTTCTCTTAAGTTTTTCCATCACTTTTCCATGGGTTTATCTTTATAAATCCCTCTTAATATTACTCACTCATCACTATAATCATCATTTCTTACCCTTCCTTAAGACTTGATCTTTTCACCCTTCTAATATCATTTCTATCAAGATTTCACATACCATTCAATCCACATAATGTCTAGAAACTCATATTTAAAGCTTGAGGGTTGAAGGACTTACCTAGCTTAGCTTTTTCTTGGTCAAACTTGTGGTAGTCTACTCTTCTCCTCTTGATTAAACCAATATGTGATTTTTGGGTATGTTGTTCTCCACACTTCAAGGAAAAACTTCCCCTTCTTGAGCTTCTTCCAAATTTGACTGGAATGTAGTGATATTTAGAGTGAAAAAGCTTGATTCTTTGAGAGAAAAAGGATAGGTGCGGGTTTGGTAGGAAAGAAAGTTTGATTTCCAGTCCAATCCCGTGCTCTTATTATAGATACAGAGACATGAGATTGATCTGATCCCTTGTGGAGATCGATCTCGGCATGGTTTGGTAGTCCTTTTTCCTAACATAACTACTACCAGATCGATATGCTCTTCATGCTGATATCGATATGTTGCAAGCAGAATTTTCTTGTGGATCGATCTGTTAGCAAAGGGGAGATCGATCTGTTCCTTGTGAGAGATCAATTTCTTCCAGACAGAAACTTAAGGAGATCGATATGCCTTGTTATGAGATCGATCTGCCTTATTCCTATTGATTGATACTTGACATTTCGTGAGAGGGGATCGATCTCTCCTTCATGGGAGATCAATCTCCTCCTTCTCATTATTGCAGTTTTCTACAGATTTTCGATATGTAATTCATCCTTAATTGCCTAATACCTTATTTAACATCCATACACAACTAACGTATAATAGTATCCATTCCATATAATTCATAGTCAACAAAACTTGTGCACACAACTTAAAATCATGGACTGTACATTAAAGTTTCATAATCCCTACATCCTTTAATGTCTATACACATGAAACAATGTGCTTATACATCATAGCTTCATAAGAGGTACATGTAAAACTATAGGCATTACATTTCTCCCCTCATTAGAAAATTTGGTCCTCCAAATTGAATTAAGTTCATTCCTAAAAAAGTTAGGGATATTTCTCCTTCATCAAGTTCTCAAACTCCTAGGTGGCTTCCTCTGATGTATGATGTTGCCACAGGACCTTAACCAATGAAATCAACTTGTTCCGCAACACCTTCTCTTTTCTATCTAATATCCGGATCGATTTTCTCTATATATGACATATTCTCCTTGTGCTCCAATGGCTCATATCTAATTACATGTGCAGGATCTAAATGGTACTCCTGGAGCATGGAAACATGGAAGACATTGTGGACCTCTGCTAGCTCAAGTGGTAAGGCTAGTTTATATGCCCTATCTCCCACTCTATCCAATATCTCAAAGGGATCGATGTAACGAGGACTTAGTTTTTCTTTCTTCCCGAACCTCGTTATTCCCTTAGAAGAAGATACTTTAAAAAATACAGACTCACCTACAGCGAACTCAAGTGGCCTCTGTCTCCTATCAGCATAGCTCTTTTGTCAACTTTGAGCCGTTCACAACCTCTCACATATTATCCGAATATCTTCTGAGGCTTGTCTAACCAAATCGGGAGCGAGCAACTGTCTGCCACCAACCTCTTCCCAACCAATAGGCGATCGACATCTACGACTATATATGCCTCATAAGGGGCCATACCAATACTTGAGTGATAACTATTATTGTAGGCAAACTCAATCAGTGGCAAGTGATCGTCCTATGAGCCTCTAAAATCCAGTACACGCGTTCTCAACATATCCTCCAAGGTCTATATAGTCCTCTCTGACTGACCATCTGTCTGAGGATGGAAAGCGGTGCTAAAGCTCAATTGGGTCCCCATCGCTTCCTGAAAATGTCCCCAAAATTGGGAAGTGAAGCGGGCATCCCTGTCAGAAACAACACTCACTGGGACTCCATGCAGTCTCACTATTTCTCGTACATACAAGTTCACCAATGCACTCAAAGTATCTGTAGATCTCATAGCTAAAAAGTGTGTCGATTTCGTTAACCGATCTACTATAGCCCAAATAGCATCATGGTTCTTATGGGTTCTCGGTAATTCTATCACAAAATCCATGGTGACGTGCTCCCACTTCCATGTCGATATTGGTAGAGGTCGCAATAATCCTCCAAGTTTCTGATGCTCTACCTTAACCTGCTGACAGATGAGACATCTAGCAACATACTCAGCTATGTCTCTTTTCATTCCAGACCACCAATATACCTTTCGAAGATTTTAATACATTTTACTGCTCCCTGGATGTACTGTGTATCTCGATGAGTGGGCTTCTAATAAAATAAACTTCCTAAGCTCGGAATCCTTAGGGACACATATTCTATTTTTGAACCTTAGTATTCCATCTGAACTCAATACAAAATCAGTGTCCTTACCTTTCTGAATTTGGCTAATTACATCAATATACCATTGATCATTCTATTAAGCTTGCCGGATTCTCTCAACCAACTCCGATTCTAATCTCAAGTTGGCTATAATCCCATGACTGCCAATCTTAGGTGTGGTCACATCCAAACTAAGGTTCGTGAAGTGTTCCAACAACTCGTGCTCCCTAACCATCATATATGATACCAATCTAAGACTCTTTCTGCTCAATGCATCGGTAACCACATTCGCCTTCCCCAGGTGGTATAAAATCTCACAATCATGGTCCTTGAGCAGTTCTAACCACCTTCTCTGTCTCATATTTAACTCTTTATGTGAGAACAGATACTTAAGACTCTTGTGATCCTTAAAGATCTGAAATCTCTCACCATACAAGTAGTGGCACCATATCTTCAATGCAAATACTACGATTGCTAACTCTAAATCATGAGTGGGATAGTTCTTCTCATGATCTTTCAGCTGTATGGATCCATAAGCAACTACCCTTCCATTTTGTATCAAAACACAGCCTAGTCCTTAGTATGAAGCATTTGTGTAAACAAAATAGTTCCCTGAGCTGTTAGGAATGGTGAGAACTAGCGTGGTAGTTAATCTGTGCTTAAGTTCCTGGAAACTCCTCTCACATGCTTCATCCCACATAAACTCCACATCCTTCCTCATAAGACGTGTCATTGGAGAAGCTAATTCAGAGAAACCCTCTACAAATCTCCTGTAGTAACCTGACAAATTGAGAAAGCTCCTGATCTCTGTGACTGTCCTGGGTTGTTCTCACTGAACAATAGCCTCAATCTTGGATGGATCTACTGACACCCCATCCTTCGATACAACATGGCCCAGAAAAGAAATTTGCTATAGCCAAAAGTTACCTTTATTAAGCTTGGCATACAACTTTCTCTCTCGGAGGGTTTGCAAAGTAATCCTCAAGTGCTCATGATCTTTCCTAGATCTGGAATAAACCAATATATCATCGATGAATACTATCACAAATTGATCCAGGTATGGCTTGAATACCTCATTCATTAGAGCTATAAAAGCTGCTAGCGTATTTGTCTACCCGAAAGGCATCACCAGGACTTCGTAGTGACCATAGCGGGTGCAGAAAGCTATCTTGGGCACATCTTCCTTTCGAATCTTTAATTGAAGGTACCTAGACCTCAGATATATCTTGAAAAAGATCCGTGCTCCCCGAAGCTGATACAACAAATCATCAATGCTCGGTAAAGGGAACTTATTCTTGATGGTAGCCTTGTTCAACATCCGATAATCAATACATAACCTTAGGCTCTCATCTCGCTTCTTTACAAATAGTACTGGGGCCCCCCATGGTGAGACCCTCGGTCTTATAAACCCTTTATCTAGCATATCTTGCAACTGCTTCCTTAATTCCTCTAGTTCAACTGGAGCCATCCTATATGAGAGTTTGGATATTGGCTCTGTTCCAGGCGTCAAATCTATACCAAATTCTATTTCTCTATCCGATGGCAATCTCGGTATGTCGTCTGGAAAGACATTAGGAAATTCTCTAACCACTAGAATGTCATCCATATCCGGATGTGTTTTGTTCAAATCCACCACATAAGCAATAAAACCTTCAAAATAACATTTATGTCATTTATGCAGCAATGCACTTTTCTTGCTGCAAAATCAGGATTTCATTACTTCTCATAAAATTTTACAAGAAATTTCTCGGGTAAAAAAAATGTAATAGACTTAGAGTGGCAGTCTAAGACAGTATGATTGGTAGCTAACCAATCTATTCCTAAGATTACATCAAGGTCATACATATTCAACAAAATCAGACCAGCTGTCGTGCACTTATCTCCTACCCTCACTTTACAATCTTTATATACTTGTTAAGCTAATTGACTAACTCTTATTGGAGTACTTATTAATAAAGTCTTGTTCAAGTATGTGGGTTTTACAAGACCTATTAACTTTGATGCACATGCAGGCGATATAAAGGAATGCATAGCACCAGAATCAAATAAAGCTATAGATTTCAAATTAAAAATTAGAATTATACCTTTTATCACCTCAGAAGAGGTATCTACTGATGCCTGGTCTATCGCATATACCCTACCTTGACCCAACACTTGCTTCCCTTTTTCTTTAACCGTGGCTCTCTTCCTTGCAGGAGGTGTAACTATAGGAATTTTTTTTGGCTCCTTACCCCTCTGTGGGACTACCTCAACTACTTCTAGACAATCCTTTGCGTAGTGCTCGAGCCTACCACATTTGAAATATCGTGTACCCTAAAAATGACAGGGCCTACTACCATGATATCAGCCACATACTCTGCACTGGTCAGTAGTCGGTCGGGGTCCACTAATCATTATACCCCTGGCTGATGTTGAAGTCAGATGCAAAATAAGTCTAGCAGCATTCTTCTGTGACTCATCTGCCTCTCTCCGATGCTTACCAGGATATCTCCGACCAAATCTAACACCCTTGCCATCTCCCAATTTCCTCAGACCCTTGTCCTTACCCCAACTAAACTCTGAAATATGCAGGTCATAGTCTTGCTCACACAACTGGGCTCGTCGTACAGCCTCTCTATATGTAGCAACATCAAATGGGGCCAATTTAGCTTTAATCGAAGGCCTTAGTCCATCAACAAATCTGCGGATCCTAATAGCTTCACTCCTGATAGAGTCCGGATCATATCGGCCCAAGGATGTGAATTGTGACTCGTACTCATCCATTGATCGGTTCCCTTGAGTCAAATTCAAAAATTCCATTTATAGCCTACGTCGAGCAGTATCTGGGATATATTGCTCTCTAAAAGCACTCAAAAACATATCCCTTGTGATCGTTGTACCCTGAGCTCTCAACATAGATCTGGTGGACTTCCACCAGTGCTCTGCTTCGCTTCTCAATATAAAGGTCGTAAGCGCTACTCTTTTCGTAGCCGAACACCTACAAAAATCAAAACAACTTCTCCATTTGACTAATCCAATCCTCAGCCACAGTCGGATCCTTTATCCCACTAAAAGAAAGAGGCTTAAAGTCCATAAAATGGCTCAACCTCTCCATATCACAATCATAACCATGCCCTAAATCATCATCATCATACTACTACGGGGCTAATGGAGGAGGAACTGGACGAATAGGGGGACCTCATGGTCTATCTGGTTCAGGTTATGCAGGTGCAGCTACTAGGGGATTCGGTATAGCCTATCCCGCTATATTGGCTATACGCTCCAATCTAGACATGATTTGACCCATCATGGTTATCATCGTACGCATATCTTCCTCTAATTTGGCTACTCGAGGATTTGAAGCCTCTACCTGATCATAGGGCTCATGATTAGAGGATGATCTACTATGCCTCTATCCTATCATTCCTCCCCTGAGCTCGTGAGCTCTCTCCCCTCTTGCAGTGTCTCTTCGGCATGGCTCATAAGCCTATTGGCTTCCCTACATTTATAACAAACTCTTAGATCTCTACCAGCTCCATATAAACATTTGTATCTAAATATCGCACAGTCACTTGGGGATGTACATTTTTCTTAATCCTAAACATCGACTCACATCAGACCAACCTTACTTTGATACCAATTTCTATCACACCTTGACTCCGGGTGCCCTTCATCCATACATATTCCACTTACGGTTGGGTTGTAAGCCGATGTAACTACTAATTTCATACATTTATAGTGGAAATATTTGAAACTTTAAATCACACATTCCCAGACATGTGTGTAGATATATAAAATCTATTTAATAAATAAAATATCTTTACATAACATCCCCATACAATATCCTCATTTTCAATGTATAACTGTACGATACAATACGATAGATACAAAATGTTTTTGTATATACATTTCTTATACCTTAGCAACTGGTAGGAGCTGACCAACACAAAAGATCTGGAGACCATCGCAATGTTCTACTTCTTAGTATCTAGAGGGGAAAAAATAGTGGGATGAGCAAACCACAGCTTAGTAAGGAAAATGATGCTAACAGGTAGATACTGTACTATCTATGTAGCCCATGCATGACTAACAAAATCCTCTTTCATTATAGATGAAAATATCAATAGAAAATGCATTTAAACAATCTACTCTCATAGACATTTTCAAAAAAATAAATGCTCAATAATTTCATGTAAGAGCATGTCATAAAACAATGTTATCACGGTATAAGCATTAAAAACAAGATATTTATCATATCACATTGTCTTTTTTATTTTTTTTATTTTCTCAAATCATTTCTTTTCATCATATTTCTCTTATCTATACGACAGGTAGGGAATTTAGGCAAACAAATATCCACGACATATGGCCGTAGTCAGTGATCCCAGGCCTCACAAATCAGGTATGCACAGGGCATCACTCGTCTAAAGGGGGATGGGTCAGTTCTACCTTCGACTCATCTCAATCATCATCTTCCTCATCATATCACATATAATCACGGTACAACGTACTCCATGTGTCATCTACGATTTACCCGTACTCGCGTGCACACAACATGATACATAGTATTCCCTGGACAACTACATGGTACAGCGTACACCCGTGGACCTAGTCCATCCACCCTACATCGATGGAGATATCATCCTAAACCATGTCTCATGTACCAGGTGAGCAGAATCAGCGTGACACATAGTTTTCGCAAGGTTTCAGCATGGCATCTCTCAGTGCAAGCAACTGCTTCTAACACTGTATCATCTCAAAAATCATTGTGCGAGCTAGGCTCCAGCACATTATCATCATCATAAAACCACGTGCAAACTATGCTCCAGCATGGTTTCTTAAATCAGGGAAAACATATGCGAGTAAGAACTCCAACATAGTCAAATCATCAAAACAGGTGTGAGCTAAGGCTCCAACACCAATTCACATCTCAAATCTGATAGGTGGCTATTTTTCGCTTTTAAAACTCAAATCATGTTTATTAACGTAGCATGTCGCTCCATGATAAACATGTAAAACTAGCCAACCTACCCATCACCATTTCTTTGTCACAATAACAACATAAGGTTGTAAAACATTGAAAACATGCATGTCATGTTGTTTTCCTTCCCACATCCCATTTTCACAATTCGTACCATAATACATTTCATATCACTTATGGCTCAATAGCTAAACATAATATTACTAGCGTCATAACTACTAAAATCGTCGAAAAATACGTACGAATATCTATATCACTAACATACAATCCCTTACCTTGAATCACACCGTTATCGCCTTCGTTTGCATTTGTTGTCTGTGATCTGGGCGGGTTGTTCTTCGTTGTATTTCCACAGTCTGCACATTTTGTCATTTAATTACTTCCTTTACATATTTACATTTCCCACCAATATCACTATACCGTCTCTTAAGTTTTTCCATCACTTTTCCATGAGTTTATCTTTATAAATCCCTCTTAATATTACTCACTCATCATTACAATCATCATTTCTTACCCTTCCATAAGACTTAATGTTTTCACCTTTCTAATATCATTTCTATCAAGATTTCACATACCATTCATTCCACACAATATCTAGAAACTCATATTTAAAGCTTGATGGTTGAAGGACTTACCTAGCTTAGCTTTTTTCTTGGTCAAACTTGTGGTAGTCTACTCTCCTCCTCTTGATCAAACCAATATGTGATTTTTGGGTATGTTGTTCTCCTCACTTCAAGGAACAACTTGCTCTTCTTGAGCTTCTTCCAAATCTGGTTGGAATGTAGTGATATTTAGAATGAGAAAGCTTGATTCTTTTAGAGAAAAAGGATAAGTGTGGGTTTGGTAGGAAAGAAAGTCTGATTTCTAATCCAATTCCGTGCTCTTTTTATAGATGCAGAGACATGAGATCGATCTGGTCCCTTGTGGAAATCGATCTTGGCATGGTTTGGTAGTCCTTTTTCCTAACATAACTACTACCAGATCGATCTGCTCTTCTTGATGATATCGATCTGTTAGCAAAGGGAAGATCGATCTATTTTAACCCGAGACATTTGGAGATCGATCTATTCCTTGTGAGAGATTGATTTCTTCCAGACAGAAGCTTAAGAAGATCGATCTGCCTTATTCCTATTGACTGATACTTGATATTTCGTGAGAGGGGATCGACCTCTACTGCAGTTTTCTACAGATTTTCGATATGTAATTCATCCTTAATTGCCTAATACCTCATTTTACATTCAGTACACAACCAACGTAGAATAGTATCCATTCCATATAATTCATCATCAACAAAACTTGTGCACACAACTTGAAATCATGGATTGTGCATTAAAGTTTCATAATCCTTACATCCTTTATTGTCTATACACATGTAACAATGTGCTCATACATCATAGCTTCATAAGAAGTACATGTAAAACTACAGGCATTACAAACCCTGCTGGTCCGGCTGCTGCACTAGAGAGACATGAGCCAGTACAACCTGCATCGGGACCTCGGGCTGCAAAGGCAAAGATTCCTGCACCCCCTCCAGTCTAGGACATTCCCCCACCAGTTCAGGTTCCTGTAGCTCTACAACAAGTTCGTGGAGAGGGAGTTTTATGATTGTGACCTGGGCAGTCTGAGACAATTTATGAAGTCTAGACCACCTTCATTCAGTGGAGTGAAGGACCCGGTGTTAGCGGAGCATTGGATTCGCAGTATGGAGAAGGTCTACAGATTTTTCCATTGCTCTACCACAGAGAACGACACTTTTGCTACCTTTGTATTAGAGGGTGAGGCCAAGCATTGGTGGATGGCCACCCAACCGATTTTGAGTGCACGTCACCCGGTGGTGACTTGGGACATATTTTTGGATGCCTTTAGAAGGCAGTACATTCCAGCCACTGCTCAGAGGAAGATGCAGATGAAATTTTTGACCTTGTGTCATGACCCAAAACTACCCCAAAAATCAGAGTAAATTTTTCATTTTTATTTCATACTTATCTATCCTCCGAATCGTGACCACACTCCACTAATAATTGGGCTGTGCATTAATACCAGTCCCACCATTTAATCATCATATAACTTAATTTCTTATTACAGAAAAAGGTAAACACATTCGTTTTTCATTTATTCTTTTCCATTTATTTACAAGTGTTTACATTATCTATACATCCCTGACAATTACTTACAAACATGTTACTGTGCTATACTTATTTAGATACAATATGAACAAGTGTATATACCTTAACATGATGGGTAGCAGTGGATATCAGGAATGCAGTACTCAGTCGCCTCAATGTCTACTGGAGGGAATCTGTGTTGGAAAATGAAAAGGGTGAGCACATCAAGCTTAGTAAGGCAATCCTACGAACAAGTAGGTAACCATACTACCTACATGAACGTGGTGCCATGCATAAACCACCCTTTCTCCACACATTTCTGAAAATAGATGTTATAATTCATGATGGCATGATGTCATGTAAAACAAGTTCATATATGGATTCAAAAGCATGGAAAACTCGACATGCATATCCATTTAAAACATTTCATCATCGTTAAAATTTTACAACACAGTCAAGACTCAACCCTTCCCTCGGGTGTTCCTGACTCACACAAAACCATGAAATCAAATGCTTTTTAAAGCAACAGTACCATGCGATATACTGAATGTCATGTAAAACCAGTTGACATCATTCATGGGTTTAAATAGCATGGAAGATATCATCATGCAAGTTTCCATTTAAAACCCAGTTTAATTTCCATCAAAACCATATCTCAGTCAAGATCCAACCCCTCCCTCGGGTGATCCAGACTCACGTAAAAATCCACAAATGATTTTCTCAAAACATCAACTGGCGAGACTAGGCAATAAATGTATATCTCAGGTAAATAACCAGGACTATGGCCATGTGTCCTCGTGAGCCCCTTTGCTACACGGATCCTAGTGTGCGGGGTCTCACCCTGATCTAGAACCGCCCAGGAGGTGGGTCACTCCAACCCATCAGTCTTATCCGATCCCATGGATCCGAAGATGCCACTCGTATCCGAAGATACCACACGGTACAACGTACTCCATGCTACTTACACGGTACAACGTACTTCGTGGACCCATATCATATCTCCATACTCATGCCCTATCTCAAAACGCACGTGCAAGCCTATTTAATCGGTGTGACACACAGTCTACCCGATGCTCCAAGCATGGCTCATCGTATGTTCTCAGAAAACCAGTGCGAGCAATGCTCCTGCACTCTCATAAAAATCAAGTAAAACTAGTGCGAGCTAAGCTTTAGCACTCTGTACACATTTCATATGAAAATCTGGTGCGAGTTAGACTCCAGCACCGTATTATGAAAATTATATAAAAATCTGGTGCGAGTTAGACTTCAGCACCATGTCACGAAAATCATATAAAAATCTGGTACGAGTTAGACTCCAGCATCAATACATGTAAAACTCTAGTGCGAGCTCTCGCTCCAGCACTAAGGTATGCATCACACAAATCAAAACTCGTGCGAGCTGAGCTCTAGCACGTCACATTTTCATAAAATCACATAGGCGGCTACATTTCTCAATTGATTTTCAAAGAAAATCAACATCTGTTGAAAATATGCAATGCTGTGCATTTTTATTTAAAAGTTAGTCAGCCTACTCATGCATGTGTTTAAACACCTCAAGAAACGAGCAGGAATCTCTTGTCCTTCCTCTTCCCACATTTTTCCTAAAGTTGGAAAATTTACCCTTAACAAGGGTATTTTGGTAATTTACCCATTCGGGGCACTAAAACTTTTATCTAAAATCTAGACCCTTCAGACCATTTAAAAGACTGTAAATGGTGTCGAAATTTCGTAAAGCTACCTCTAGCAGTTCGTAAATTTCCCTTACCTGGAATCACATGCGAGCTTATCCTATTTCGCCCGTACCAGGTCTCTCAGTCCAATTTGCTCCAAGCCAAGTCTATGGAGCTGCATATAACCACATATTTGGGTTAATTCAGTTATACTTATCAGTATTTCACTTATACTGATCAAATCTAAAACACTAGGTCCGTTTTACTTTATTGGGCCCGATTGTATCTTAATGGGCTTCGACCTATTTCCAGCCCGTTTCCATTTATTTAATCCCTTCATCGGGCCTATTGGGCTCTTTATATCCATTGGGCTTCGTTCCAAACTCTTTGGATAGCCCGTATATCATTTACGACAGTTTACTCAAATTTTCAGTATTATCCACTAAAGGCGGAATTAAATCCGAAATGTGTAAAATAAATTTATAATACGCGAATAATTATATAAATTGTCGTAAATGAGCTTTACTTACCCGTGATTATGCGATGGTGCACAAATCGAAGTTCAATCGGCTCACGTTTGAAATTTATAGTCGAACTGCACAATTTATATTTAATTTCGGGTTATTTTTTTGATCGAATATCATTCAAATAAATTTCTCAAAAATCAAATCGGTCAATTTTGACCTCTTACCGACTTACCCAAAGTCTGGTGTATCTCCGAAAATTCTTCCCCTTTTTTCTTTTTCTCTTTTTCTTCCTTTTTCTCCCTTTTTCCTCTCTTTCTTGGCTGAATCGGTTCGGTCCGGTTCAAATCGGTTCAGTCGGTTCGACCGGTTCGGTGCCTTGTTGGCCGGTTCTTCACCAGTTTTCACCGCCAGCAGCTTCGCTGGGTCGTCCGATTCTCAAATCTGGCCTCGGTTTCGTCCAAGGCGGTCGAAAAGTGGCCGGTCCGGTGTGTTCTCCCTCAGCCGTCGGTACCCATTCCTCTTTTTCACCGTTTTCGGCATCGTCCGTCGGTTTCGGCGGTTGTGGCCACCACCAATCGCGTCATCTAGGCCTCGGGGACGTTCGGTGATGGTCGGGTGGGGATAGATCGACGCCGTTCACCGTCGTTTCCTTTTTCCTCTCTCGATTCTTCGTTTCTCTCATTTCCTCATCGCCGGCCGCCGTTTCTCCTCCACTGTCAATGTCGACAGGCTCGACTGCCTTGCCTGCTCGGCTTTCCGGTGGTGTCCGGTGGTGAGGCCGACGGGGCTGGTTCATCGGGCTGTTGCTGTTCCGTTTACAGAATCGCAACTCGTGATTCTGTTTCAATTTTTTTAATTAATTTATTATTTATTTTATTATTATTATCTTCAATATTTTATTATTATTTGGCAAAAATATCTAAAAATATTCATATTTTATTCATTTAACCCATAAATAAATTTATCGGTATTATTTTGACTTTTCGGTATATTTTTCGATTATTTTTGAGATTATTTTTCGAAGTAAAAATCTCGATTAATTCTGATTAATTCTCATAAATTCATATCTTGATCAATTTAACCCGAAATTTAATTATTTCTTTGTTATTGATCAAGATTTCTCAATCCCATATTTTTAATTAACTTTTTCTGTCGAATTTATATCGGTTTTCGATCTTTTGACCGTTTTACCCATGTACGTGTTCGATATTAATTTAACTCGACTTCCTTTCACGAACACTCACTCATTTCGCATTTTAAGTCTTTATTTCTAGTCCGAATCCCATTCATTTAAATTTGTGACCATTTTCATCCCTCATTAAAATTTACGATTTAATTTCGGGTCTTACACCTTGACTCAAAGAAATTGTATAGTGGATGAATTTGAGTCGGGATTCACATCCATAGGCAGATATGACATAGTGACCATGGGCTGTCAAGATAGGAAGGTCCAAAAATTTCTTGAGGGGTTGAGACCTTCAATCAGAGCCAGATTGGCCCCATTTGACATTTTCACCTATGATGAGGCAGTACGCAGAGCTTAGTTATGTGAGTAGGATTATGAGTTGCATGCCTCAGAGTTGAGCAAGAGTGGAAAGGGTCGAGATAGAGACCGAAAGAGGTCAGTGGATGATAGAGGGTTCAGGAAGGGCCGAAGATTGTTTGGTAAATGGCCAAAGATTGAGGAGGTATGAGAGAGGCCTGCGAAGCCTCTAGCCTATTCAGTTTACCCAGCTTTACCTCCAGCTTCGAGGGGTATAGTTATTGGCGGACCCTGGCCTACCACCGAACAGTGCAGGATGAGTGGTAAATAACATGAGAGTAGGCTATGCCCTATGATGAGATCATGTTATACATGTGGTAAACCAGGGCACATAGCTTGTGAATGCCAAGAGCTGATTGATGCAGCCCCACAAAAGGGCAAAAAGCCAGAGAAGGCTATGGTTGAGACACCTACGCCTAAAAGGAAGGTCACAGCTGAAGAGAAAGGGAAACAAGCTGTTGGTCAAGGGTGAGTGTTTGCATTGGATCAGGCATCTGCAGAAACTTCTGCGAATTTGATTAAAGGTACCATCCTTGTATTTGATTTTAAAGCATTAACATTAATTGATCTTGGTGCCACGCATTCATTCATATCGCCTATATTTGCATGTAAATTGTTGGAACATGTGAGACTTGTACCTCTAGGTAGGATATTGCTTATAAGTACTCCAATTAGAGATAATGTAGCTACTGAGTATGTATATAAAAATTGCAAGTTAAAGGTAGGGGAAAAGGATATGTTAGCTAATCTTATTTTGTTAAACATGAAGGATTTTGATGTAATATTACGAATGGAATGGTTAGCTGCAAACCATGCTGTTTTATACTGTTATGCTAAGACAATAATGTTTCCTACCCCTGAAAGGTATGATGTAAGATTTGAAAAGTAATGTAAGAAGTAGTAAATTATTTCCAAAGATGGATGATTTTACTAACAAATGTGGTCATAATATGTTGAAGGTTTTATAGCATATGTGGTTGATTTGGATAAGGCACACCCAGAATTAGTCGACATCCCAGTGGTTAGAGAATTCCCTAATGTCTTTTCGAAAGAATTACTAGAGTTGCCACCAGATAGAGAGATGAAATTCTGTATTGATTTGGCGCCTGGAGCAGAACCGATATCCAAACCACCGTATAGAATGGCTCTAGTGGAATTGGAGGAGCTAAAGAAATAGTTATAATAGTTTTTGGACAAGGGGTTTATCAGACCGAGTGTATCACCTTAGGGAGCACCGGTTCTGTTTATAAAGAAGAAAGATGGGAGTCTCCGACTGTGTATAGATTATCGGTTGTTGAACAAGGCTACCATCAAGAATAAGTATCCCCTTCCACGGATCGATGATCTATTGGATCAATTGCAGAGAGCACATGTCTTTTCGAAGTTTGATTTGAGGTCTAGGTATCATCAGTTGAGGATTCGGAGTGGAGATGTGCCCAAGACAGCGTTTCGGACCCGTTATGGCCATTATGAGTTTTTGGTTATGCCATTTGGGTTGACGAATGCTCCGGCAGCGTTTATGGCATTAATGAACGATGTGTTTAAGCCATACCTGGACAACTTCATGATTGTCTTTATAGATGACATACTGGTGTACTCGAAGTCTAGGGAAGAGCATGAGCAGCATTTGAGAATAGTGTTACAGACCCTCCGAGATCAGGAGTTGTTTGCTAAACTCAATAAGTGTGATTTCTGACTGAGTGAGATATCATTTTTGGGTCATGTAGTCTCAAGAGATAGGGTATCAGTGGATTCGTCCAAGATAGAGGCTGTGATCCAATGGGAAAAACCCAAGATGGTTACAAAGATCCACAGTTTCCTGGGTTTAGCAGGTTATTACCGACGATTTGTCGAGGGATTCTCTAAGTTGGCTGCTCCGTTGATACGTCTCACTTGAAAGAATGTGGCATTTGATTGGGATGATAAATGTGAAAGAAGCTTTTGCGAATTAAAGCACAGACTGACCACCACACTTATTCTAACCATGCCCACCAGCTCAAGAGGTTACTCTGTGTATACAGACGCCTCGGGACAGGGACTGGACTGTGTATTTATGCAGGATGGGAAGGTAGTAGCCTATGGATCTAGACAACTTAAGAACCATGAGAAGAACTACCTGACCCATGATTTAGAGTTGGCAACCGTGGTATTTGCGTTATTGGTGCCACTACTTGTATGGTGAGAAATTTCAGGTGTATACAGATCATAAAAGCCTCAGATATCTATTTTCACAGAAAGAGTTGAATATGAGGCAGAGACAATGGATAGAGCTTCTAAAAGATTATGATTACGAGATATTGTACCATCCAGAAAAAGCTAATGTTGTGGAGGATGCCCTCAGTAGAAAGAGCCTCAGAATGGTATCGCACATGATGGTCAGGGAATATGAGCTGCTCGAGCAGTTTGCTCACTTTAGGTTGGATATAGACCCTCTTGATGTTGACAGTGACTGTGTGATAGCTAGCTTACGAGTGGAACCAGATTTGATTGACCGGATATGACAGGCTCAACATACCGATCTACTGTGTGAGGATCGTAAGAGTTTGACTCAAAGGGGTGATGTGGCTGATTTCTTAGTGAGTGATGATGGCCTACTAAGGTTTAGAGGTAGGGTTTACATTCCCGATGACCCAGAGTTAAAGAGATTAATTTTGATAGAAGCTTATTCATCAAGATATACATTGCATCTGGGGAGTAACAAGAATTATCAAAACATCCGAAAAGTGTATTGGTGGTCAGGGATGAAAAAAGATATTGTAGAGTTTGTGGCAAGATGTCTAGTATGTCAGCAAGTGAATGTAGAGCATCAAAAGCCTGCAAGATTGTTGTAGCCTCTACCTATATCGACTTGGAAATGGGAGCATGTCACCATGGATTTCATCATGGGATTGCTGAGGACTAAGAGGAACCATGATGCTATCTGGTTAGTGGTAGACAAATTGACGAAATCCGTCCACTTTCTAACTATGAAATCTACAGATACTTTAAGTACTTTGGCAGAGTTGTATGTACGAGAGATAGTGAGGCTACATGGTGTTCAGTGAGCATTGTATCAGATAGAGATTCCTGATTTACTTCTCACTTCTGGGAACATTTTTAGGAAGCTATGGGAACCCAGTTATGTTTCAATACCGCTTTCCACCCTTAAACTGATAGTCAGTCAGAGAGAACCATCCAAACTTTAGAGGATATGCTGAGAGCGAGTGTGATGAATTTTAAAGGCTCCTAGGATGATCACCTACAATTGGCTGAATTTGCATAAAACAACAGTTATCACTCGAGTATCGAGATAGTACCATATAAAGTGTTGTATGGTAGAAGGTGTCATCCCCCTATTAGTTTGGAAGAAGTGGGTGAAAGAAAGACTTTTGCTCCCGATTTGGTACAGCAAGTCTCTAAGGTTGTTCAGCTAATATGTGAGAGATTGAGAACAGCTCAGAGCAGGCAAAAGAGTTACGCTGACATGAGATGGAGGCCACTAGAGTTCACTGTGGGTGACTCAGTCTTTTCAAAAGTCTCTCCCTTGAAAGGGATTATGAGGTTCGGTAAGAAGGGTAAGTTAAGCCATCGGTATATCAGACCATTTGAGATGTTGGAGCATGTGGGAGATAAGGCCTACAGGCTAGCGTTGCTACCAGAGCTAGCAGGCATACATAACATCTTCCACGTGTCGATGCTTTGAAAGTACCATCCAGATTCGACTCATGTGATTCGGTATGAGCCGTTGGAGCTCAAGGATAATCTGTCATATATCGAGAGACCGATCCGGATACTCGATAGAAAAGAAATGGTGTTAAGGAATAAGATGATTCCACTTGTTAAAGTTCTTTAGTAGCACCACAATTCAAAGGAAGCTACTTGGGAGTTAGAGAACCTGATACGAGAAGAATACCCCCGACTTTTTGATGAATGACTTAGTTCTAATTTGGAGGACCAAATTCCTTGAAGGCGGGGAAGATTGTAAGACTCGTAAATTTCCATGTAATAATTATGATTCTGGAATGTATAGACAAGTTATATTATATATGAATCATAAGAAATGAATGTTTCTAAGTTTTAATTATGAATGAATCACACAATGAGTATAGAATCAATTGGATGGAAGTTTAACTTAGAAAATTTGGGAAAAATTACTGCTAGAATGCTGCAGGAAGCAGGGCAGATCGATCTCATACAAGGAGAGATCGATCTCATGGCCTGGAAAACACAATGCCAAGCATTCTGCAAGAGGGAGATCGATCCCTCACTCAAGCAGATCGATCTCATGTTGTCTCGGGTTGGACCAGATCGATCCCCTCCCATAGGCAGATTGATCTCCATTGGTCTTTGGATAAGCTAGATCGATCTCCTCTTAAGGCCAGATCGATCTCCAAAGCCTTCTGCCTGAAATAGATCGATCTCATTACCTTGAACAGATCGATCTCATGCATTTCAACAGATCGATCCTCTACTTGTAAACTTACCGAGATTCTGAAGGATTCAAGTAAGGGCAGATCGATCTCCCTCCTATGGAGATGTGATGACCCTCCATGACTTAACCAAACCACTACAAATGTTTTGCATTTTAACTTACCTTTCTCGTTATCAACGGTTGAGCTGTGATTTGATGACAGCATCCTCGCTTACCAGATCATCCATTATCATACATACATGTAAATGTACTATCACTGACTGTAACTTCTTTTATAATATATGTAAGCTCATATAAAATCTAATACAAATACATTCCCCATAATATATATCGTATACATTACTGTGTTGCTTATATGTTTAGATACAGAACCATACAAAATATGTATACCTGTCAATCGATAGGAAAAGGCAGCGGACAATAGGGAACATTATCCCTCTCTCGTAATCGCTCTACTGCAGATGCTTTGTAAAGAGGTTTTTCTAAAAAAATGGTGAGCTCACAGCTCAGTAAGGAAATTAGGCAAGCAAGTAGACATCTACACTATCTACTCAAAATAATGTTATGCCTCAAAAATATCATTTCTTTAACTCACTTTAAAAGCATGTCTTTAAAATATATACATATAGTTGTACAGATTAAATCCCATGTACAGAAATCATGATTTCGTTCTCAAATGTAGGCATCTAGTGCAAAATAATGCATTTTTAAAATATCACAATGCCTTTAGATAAATCATGCCATTGATATTCTTATCAAAATAAATATGGCATTTAAATCATTCATAACACAACAATCAGATTTCGACCCGTCCCTCAGGTCTATCCGTGTCATAAATAAATCAGTCAGGTGATATATCATGTGAGACTCTGTGGTGAAATGCAATAATATCTTGGACTATGGCCATATCCTATAATGGTGATCCCAGGCAACACAGATCTTGGTGTGCGGGGCATCACTACTACAATGGGAGGGGGGTCAGTCCATCACAACCGCCAGCTATAACCTCCTCAACTCCACAACACCACACGGTACAGTGTACTCCATGCCACAAGCATGGTACAACGTACTCCGTGGACCCTACATCACAGTCGGGGTGCCTTTCATAGGCCTTAGCCCTCATACCATGGAATATAAATACAACGTCTCTAAATCCACATACGAACCTCTCATAGTGTGACACTCAATCTACACGAGGAAATCAAGCATGGTTTTTTCAACATGTTTTATATATCACATAAAATACAGTGCGTGCCTTTGAGCACGACTCATAGTCGACACTCCTCTCAAACACTGTTTCACATTACAAACTCAACTCTAGTGCGAGTAAACCTCCAGCAACTAGGTCATGCATAGTTCATATATCAAATCAAGTATGAGCAATAGCTCCAGTACCATGCTATGCACAAAACCCATCAAATCAAGTACGAGAAATAGCTCAAGTACTATGTCATGTATAAATCATGAAGAATTGAGTACGAGTAATAACTCTAGCACTCTGTCATGCATCTCATGTAAAATTCGAGTACGAGCTAATCGCTCCAGCACTCTCTCATGCATAAATCATATAAAACTGAGTACGAGTATGGATGATTTTTAAAATATCAAAATCAGCACTATAAAGCGTGCTATTTCTCATCAACCATGAAATTATTAGCCTATCTACCTACTCTTCTGCTAAAAAGCAGTAAAAACACTCATAATTATGGTTTCCATGCTTATTACAACTTTTCCCAAAAGTCAACTTTTTTCCTAATTAAGGGTAAAATCGTAATTTTCCATTATCGATCACAATAATTATTATTCACTTTCTCTGACCCTCAGAGTTTTTAAGTGAATGTAAAAAGCAGACGAAAATACGTGCAGGTATCTCTAACTACTCACAAAAGTCCCTTACCTGCAATCACTCGAGAAATTTTACTTTCTCAACGTTGCTCGATCTAGCAGTCCCATTCGCTCCTCCACTAATCTCTGGAGCTGCATATAACCATTTATTAGGTTAATTATACTTTTCTTAATAGTTAGCCCAACTATGCCTTAAGCCCATTTTCATTTTACTATTCATTTTCGTTGGGCTTATTGGGCTTGTGGGGCCCACCAACTCTTATTGGGCTTATCTGAGACCCATTAAATCACATTGGTACGAAAACAATTGGGCTTGGCCCATTGGACCTCTCGGTCACATGCCATGGCCGAGAGCATCCCATGCCGTCGGTCACACCATGGCATGCCATCCATGTCCATTTGTTTAGCCAATTCACTTAGGAATTTTCACAAACACTTGGTTGGCAATGTTCTTAAGCTTCACTTAGTTCATTTAGGCATTTTATCAAACACCTTGATTGCCAACTAAATTCATGTATCAATTAATCAAATTGATTAATTCTAACTATACCATAATCATGAACACATGTATATCAACTCATTTATGCCTTAAAATCATATGGGCATTCATCAATTTATCACTACTCACTCTCGGTTAAACCCTGTTCATAGTGATTTCATATGTTTCAATGCTTAAAACATATACCAATATACTCAAAGTCATTCATACATTAACATATATGAATTTGAAAGCTTGAAATTATACCTAGTATTTGTGTTCACACTTGGTCGAAACTTTGAAGCCTTGACACTATGGCTCCTTGATAGCCAATTCCAACATATATCACTCTCCTATCAATTTGGAACAACTTTCATGAAGGATGCAAGTTTCAAATATGCCTAAATCCTAGTGATTTCTAGTGAGAGAAAGCTTGGATAAATGTGTTCTAATGGTTTCTTCTTCTAGCCGAGAATGATATGTTGAAGAAGACAATGTGGTGGCTGATTTTATAAGCCACTTACTTAGCCATTAAGCCTTACTTTCCAGCAATCTAAATTGACTTTCAAAAAGTTTAGGTAATGGTTATCATTTTAGACTTTGTTACCTTTCATTAATGGCTTTTAACTTATACTAATGGGCTTTTTAATTGGGCTTCTCGATTTGGGCTTTCTTAATGGGCTTTCAAGCTGAAATTTTTACTATACCTCGAGCCTTTAATTGTCTAAATATTTGGCCTATCAATCGGTCGAACAATTCAATCTAAGGGGCCTAAGAAATTCGATCTACACTTAGTATACCTTAATGGGATTTAAAATCTTCACTTTAGCCCATTAAGTTTTTAACCATTAAATTTAATCTGGAATCCATCTGAATGAATTTTCCTTACTTCCGGGGATGATTATCTTGTATTCTGACCAAAAATATTTTTCCCCAATTTTTTTCTCCATACTTAGGTTAATTTTTAAACCATGGTTAGTCAACCATGGTAAAAGTCCACTTTTCTTAACTATAGTTGACTTTTTCCTTAATCATTTACCAAATTGACTTTTTCTCAAAATTTTGAAAGTGTCATATCTTATGTTTTACACTCTCATCTTTACATTTTGGTCGTTTTTGGTAGGTGAATACACCTGAAATACCTTAAATACCTTAACTTGCTAAAAAGCTCTGTTTTACCCTTTTTAGCTTTTACTCTTGTTCTCTGTGTTTGGGCCTAAATCAAACTGAATTTCCTTCATGAGCTCTCTATATTTTTATTTTATAAGTTCTCATCTTCAATCAGAATGATTCAAATCCACTCGGTTTAACCTGTGGCTCTTATAGCTCACATTAGGCTTTTATGTAGCTTATAAGTGTTAAATCATTTCACATACACTTTAAATCTAGTAAATACTCTTCTTATAATTCATCTATAATAATAGAGTGTTCATACATATAGGAATCATAAGGAACAAGCTACATAAAATACGGGTCTGATAGGAGATCAATCTTCTAAGGCATTTCCTATAAAAATTGGGCAGTTGGATCTGCATTTCATGGGAACAAATTCATTTCCTCCATTCTTAACAAGTGACCTAGCTTCCTCACTCAAAAGTCACGACTTTCTAATCAGTTTTGAGAGAAGTTCCTTTGAGCAAAGTTGTTCCTAATGAGGGAGAGAACAACATAGTCAAAGATTGGAAGCTCAAACCTTGGATTGAAGGAGAAAAGATGATTTCTCCCAAATTAGCAAAAAGAGGAAAAAGGTCAAGCTAGGTAAGATTTCTATACACTATTTTCTAGTATGTTAATCTAGACATTCTGATGAGTAATTTGGTGTATATAATGTTGATTGAAATGTTCATATACATGCTTAAACAACTATAACCTAGAATGGACTTAGTGAGAGAAAATTGAAAATAGCATAGAGCTAATGATGATTTAAGCATGTAGAGATGTTAATGAGCATGTGTAGATGATTCTAAGATGACATTGTGAAATCCATAAGTTGGATTAGATAAGGATTGATAATGGGCATATTAAGTGTTTGATGAAATATCATAGAGAAGGGAAATGATAAACTAGAGGCATTGTGAGCTTAATGTCGGTTCAATATGAATCAATAGACTCGAGGAGTCTAATGGATTCTCGAGAAATGAATAGAACTGTCGAAATGGACTTAAGAGGGAGTAAAGTCCGATCAGACAAAATAAGGCCAAATTAGTGTAAAATGGCCCAATGCATTAAATTGAACTTTATACAAGTGAAAATGAAGCATATTGGAATATGTTAATGTGAATTGTAATTCATTATAGCTCTTGGAGGCATAATTGGAGTCGATAAGGTCGGATCACAAGCGTTGGAAATCAAGGAAAGTGATTCGAGGTAAGGGATTTATGTGAGCTATTAGAAATAGCTATACATATGTTTTCTTACCTGCTGTATGCGAATGAATACAATAAAGTATATAGATATTGATATATCTAGGTGAAAACTACGTATGAGAAGAAGATTATATGTATGAATTGCATGACTTCTATGCCTTGTTGTGAAAAGATGTTTTTTACAAGTGTTTTGAGAAGGAGTAACAATAGATTGGCTTTCGGTTTAGTAAATTGCATGAAAAGCCTTTAACGAGTGATTGGAGGGAGATTGCCTCTCACTCATACTAAGTGAATGGGGCTATCAATTTCTTTTCTTTGTGAACTTGTGCTAGAGCCGAAGTGGTGATGGTATATTTACCAGCCTTGCTCGCACA
Organism: Firmiana major; assembly: GCA_033439115.1. NCBI lineage: Eukaryota > Viridiplantae > Streptophyta > Magnoliopsida > Malvales > Malvaceae > Firmiana > Firmiana major. Next base: position 11,196,090 of record CM065912.1, read on the forward strand.
CCCTTTTAAAAAAGGATTTTTGAGAAAAGCAAAACTGTGCTTGATGCCTCGGGTGATGCTGTGTGTTCCACTCAAGAGCTCTCTCGTACCTCCTCAATCTTTGGCCCATTACCAAATAACCTTCGGCCCTTTTTGAATCCTCTATCAGTAACTGACCTCTTCCGGTCTTTGTCTCTGCCCTTACCACTCTTACTTAACTCCGAGGCATGCAACTCATAAGCCTGCTCACATAATTGAGCATTGCGTACTGCCTCGTCATAAGTGGTAATGTCAAATGGAGCCAACCGAGCTCTGATCGAAGATCTCAATCCCTCAATAAACTTCTGAACCTTCCTGTACTGACTGCTCATAATACTGTATCATATTTGCCCAGGGATGTAAATCCAGACTCATACTCATCAACTGTCTAGTTCTCTTGAGTCAAAGTTATAAATTCCCTCTGCATCTTCCTCTGAGTAGTGGCTGGAATGTACTGCCTCCTAAAGGCTTCCAGAAATATGTCCCAAGTCATAATTGGGTGCCGTGCACTCAGAATCGACTGTGTGGCCATCCACCAATGCTCGACCTCACCCTCTAATATAAAAGCCCCAAAGGTGACCTTCTCTGTGGCAGAGCAATGGAAAAATCTGTAAAGCTTCTCCATACTACGAATCCAATGCTCCGCTAACAGTCCTTTACCCCACTCAATGAAGGTGGTCCAAACTTCCTAAACTCTCTCAGTATGACTAGATCACAATCATAAACTCCTTTACCACCAACCTGTTGTGTAATTACAGGATCCTGAACTAATGGGGGAATATCTTGAACTGGAAGGGGTGCAGAAATCTCTGCCTCTACAGCCTGAGGTCTTGGTGCAAGTTGTGTAGGCTCATGTCTCTCAGGTGCAGCAACCTGACTAGTAGGGTTCTTTTGTCTACCCTCAAACCTGGCCATTTCCTGTGTAAACATCTCCAGGACAGTGTCTAGACTGCGCTGTAATTGCGCTATACATGCCTCAGCGGTATCACTAAGATCAGGTGTATCTATACTAGAACTGGACCCACTGCGCCTCTCGGGCTCATCTCTCTGCCCTTGAGAGTGCGAACTCTCTCCTCTACGAGTGCGTCATCTATTCGACATCTTGTATACTCAATAACAAGTGTCTCAGTCACATTTCTAGCTTGGTATTCAAAATTGTATCCAACTAATGCATAGTACTTTAGGGATGTATAATTTCCCTACTATTGATATTGACTCACATTAGACTAACTTAGCTCTGATACCACCTCTGTCACGACCCTCTTCCCATGACTTACTTTATTATTAACAGTTGGGTTGTGAGTAAACATTGATAACCACATCTCATCCATTTTATAATTTAAGTTCATTTAATGAAATATAAACTGTACTTTTATATATATGCGAAAGCGTTTACATCAGTTTCTATTATATACATCCCTTTTTGTACAAAAGATAGCTTTACTGTGCACTAATTTACAGGATACAATTTTTTTTTCTCATAGGTGTATACCTCTGTATTGCTGGAGAACTGGAGATCACGGTAGCAGGAACAACTGCAGCAAACTCACTACTGCACAGAATATGTGAAGGAGGAAATAAAAGGGTGAGCTAACACGCTCAGTAAAGAAAATAAGAAAGCAGGTAGATAACTACACTATCTACAATGCTTAAAATACATATTTATTTTCCTTATAAAACATATGCATTCTTTTAAAACATCTTCCATCCATGCGAAGCCATTAATCCGATATGTGTATGCATATTCTTTTCAAATCACACAACAGCTTACTCATTTCAAAATCACACAGAATCACACAGCATACTCTTAAAAAATGCTTTACATTTAGCAAATCAATATACATGAGACATAGGATAGGATTTCATATCACCCAGTATCACACAGCAAGGGACATATGTCACATCACACAGTAGTGAAAAAATGTCATATCACACAGAAAAGACGTATGGCCATGGTTTGGATTCCAAGTAATCATTGATCAGGTGTGCAGGAATCCCATGCTTAGGGAGGCGGATCAACCATCCCTTCAGCTCACTAAGAATCACTAAGATATCACGAAACATTGTACTGCGTGGTTAATGCTCACGGTACAACGTGCTCCCGTGGATCCTTTATCACCCATTTCAATTGTCTCAAAATCACGTTCGAGTAGGTTTGTGTAAGATCACTCAGTAATACATGACAGCTCCAGTACGATTTTACTCATCACACAACATAAATCATAAAAACCCTCGTGCGAGCAACTCAGTGTAAGATCACACTACAATACCTGAGGCCTCTAGCACGATTTTAGTTATCACGCAGTAAACATCATAAGACCATGTGTGAGCAACTCAACATAAGATCACATAGCATTACCTGAGGCCTCTAGCACGGTTTTACTTAAAATCACATTAAGTCAAGGAAGTTACATGCAACCATAGTCAGAGTAAGATCACTTAGCAGTACTCGATGGCTCTAACATGATTTCCAAAATCTAGTGCGAGCTCTCTAGTGTATCACACAACACTCAGCTCTAGCACCATTTGCTTTCAAAAAATCCTTTTAAAATGATGTGCGATCAAGATTGGCAAATCTACTATTACCACATTTTCTCTAGCACAAGTTCACACAGAAATTCGATAGACTACTCCAATCAGGTGAAAACGGTATCTTTGATCGAATTCACTTCGATAGATCACAAAGTATGAGTGAGAGGGCAATTTTCCTTCAATCACTCATTAAATGCTTTTCACATAGTAAAACATGCATTTTATGGTAATAATTAAATCGGGAGCCGGTCTATTATTTCTCTTTCTTAAACACTTATAAAACATCTTTTCACAATAAAGACATTTAAGACATGCAAATTTATGCATATAGGCTTCTTCTTATAACTTGATTTTTCACGTAGATATTTAAATATCTATATACTCTATAGTATTCATTTGCACACAGAAGGTAAGAAATATACGTATAGCTATCTCGAATAGCTCGCATAAATCCCTTACCTCGAATCAAGCTCGAATCACTTTTCTTTGATTTCCACTTCTCGTGATCCATTTAATCGACGCCAATTATATCTCCTGGAGTTGCAAGTATTTACTTCTCATATCAGTATATCGTAATATACTTAATTCTCTCTTGCATGAAGTTCAATTCAATGCATTGAGCCATTTTACACCAATTTGGCCTCGTTACGTCTTATTGGACTTTACTCTCTCTTAAGTCCATTTCGATTATACTATTCATTTTCAAGAATCTTTTAGACTCATCAAGTTTACTGATTCATAGTGATCCGACATTATCCTCACAATGCCTTCGTTAATCTCTTTCACTATGGCATTTCCTCATACACCTCATATGCTCATTTTTAATCATTATCTATTCCAACATATGGGTTTTGTATAAACATCTTAGAATCATGTATACATGTTTAATAACAATGATTCATGCCTAAATCATCATTATATTCATGCCTACTCAACTTTCTCTCACTTTCTCACACTAAGCTCATTCTAGGTCATGGAGGATCAAGCATGTTCATGGATGTTTTAGCTAACAATGCATACACCAAATCAACTCATCAAAATGTCTAGATTAACAAACTTGAAGTTGGTGTATTGAGATCTTACCTAGCTTGACTTTTCTCATTTTTGCCAAATTTGGGAAAAAATCACTTTGCTATTTTAATCCAAAGTTTCAGCTTCCAATCTTTGACTATGTTGTTCTCTTCCTTACTAGGAACAAATTTCCTCATAGAAATCTCTCTCAAATCTGATTGAAAGGTGATGATTTTAAAGTGAGAAAGCTAGGTTACTTTGTTAAAAAAGGATGAGTATTAGCCGTCTCGTGGGTAGAAGACTCAGCTATTGGGTTTTTATAGAATTGGCCTCATGAGATCGATCTCCAAGGGTGAGAGATCGATCTGCCCTTATTTGAACTCCTTCAGAATTCGACATGTAGGTTGGGGGATCGATCTGCCTCTTGGGATGGGATCGATCTACTAATGGAATAAGATCGATCCTTGCTTGACAGAAGGCTTTAGAGATCGATCTGACTTTGAGAAGAGATCGATCTTCGCTAGCTAGAATCCTTTAGAGATCAATCTGTCTTTGGGGATGAGATCGATCCTTGCTAGGCAGAAGCATACCGAGATCAATCTGCTAGAATAAGAGATCGATCTCCCTTTTATAGAATGCTTTGGTTCTGCATTTCAGGAACAATGAGATAGATCTCCCCTTGCACTAGGATCGATCTGCCTTTTGCCTACAGCATTCCAACTGCAATTCTTCTAAAAAATTCATAGGAAAGTTCACATTCAATTGCTTCTGTACTCATTTTACATTTCATCCACACTTAGAGCTTAAAAATATCCATTTCTTATGATTCACATATTATGTATCTTGTCTGTACATCACAGAATCATAAATAATATATAAAAATTTATGGGCCTTACATTCATGAAAGAAACTTCTGCCAAAATATTATGAGAGGCACTCGTAGTTAAAGGCCAAAGCTAAAGCCAAAGACAAGAAAGTAATGGAAGATCTTATTCGAAGAAAAGACCTGATAAAGATGCATGTGCCTTTTGTCATGAGAAAAGAGCATTGGAAGAAAGATTGTCCGAAGTTGCAGAAGAAAGATAAGGGCAAGGCCAAAGCTACTTTTGATACGTACGTAGTCGAACATGATAATGATGATTTCGCGTTGGTCTGTCAACCATTCACATTTGAAAGAATTGAGTGGATTTTGGATTTAGGTTGTACTTATCATATGTGTCCACAAAAAGAGTGGTTCTTCAACTTCGAAGAGCTAGATGATAGAGCTGTTTTCATGAGTAATGATAACTCACGCAAAACTTTGGAGATAGGTTTAATTCGGTTAAATAATAAAGATGAATCAATCAGAGTTTTGACAAAAGTTTGATAGTACCAGAGCTGAAGAAGAATCTTATCTCATTGGGAGTCATAGAATCTAAAGGCTATGAGGTAATTATTCGAGATGGAGTTTTAAAAAGTGTGTCTGGTACTTTAGTGATTATGAAAGGCACAAGGAAGAATAACTTGTTCTACTACAATGGTAGTACATTTATTGGATTAACGAGAGAAGGATGTTGATTCAGATTTGATCAGACTATGGCATATGCGCTTGGGACATGCAAGTGAGAAAGTCGTAAGCAGTTTGGTGAATCAAGGCTGGTTGAAAGGAGTAAAGACCTGCAAGCTAGATTTTGTAAGCATTGTGTTCTGGGAAAGCAATCGAGAGTGAAATTTAGGACTGCAATCCATAATACCAAAGACATTTTGGATTATGTCCATTATAATGTTTGGAGACCTACCAGGATAGCATCCCTGAAAGGTAAACACTATTTTGTTACATTTGTTGATGACTTTTCTAGATGAGTTTGAGTGTACACGATGAAGACGAAGGATGACGTACTTGAGATTTTCCTTAAATGGAGAAAGATAATGGAAACTTAGACTAGAAGAAAGATCAAGCACCTCAGAACAGACAATGAAGGTGAATATAGAAGTGATCCTTTTCTGAGAGTTTGTCAAGATGTTGGTATTGTACGTCATTTCCCAATCAGACACACACCACAACAGAATGGGGTGGTAGAATGCGTGAACCAAATGTTACTGGAAAAAGTTTGGTGTATGTTATACAGTGCTAGGTTGGGTAAGGAGTTTTGGGCTGAGGTAGTTACTTATGCATGTCATCTCATCAATTGTTTACCATCAACAATAATTGATGGTAAAACTCCATTGGAGGTATGGTCTGTAAACCTGTTAATGATTATGATTCTTTACATGTCTTTAAAAAAATCTAAGTTCGATCCGAGAGCAAAGAAAGTTATTTTTGTAGGGATTTCCTCAAGGGTGAAAGGATACCGTCTTTTATATCCAAATTCAAAGAAAATAATATTTAGTAGGGATATTACTTTTGATGAATCTGTTATGTTGAGGAAAAAAGCAGAAGAGAAAGCTGAGGGTATTCCGCAGTAGGTGGAGTCAACTAGGAAACAGGTGAAGTTTGAGTCAACAATTAATCCAGCTAAAATTGTTGAGGAAGAGATTATTGAAGATGAAGAAGAGGTTTCCGCCCAAGAACCTCTACAACAACAAGAATTAATTGTAAAGAATAGGCTAAGACGGGAGATTCGCGGACCTGCTCATTTTGCTGATTTGGTGGCCTATCTACTTCCAATTGTAAATGATGAAATTCCTTCCACTTATAGAGAAACAATTCAATGTTCTGAAATAGATAAGTGGAGAATGCTATGGATGAAGAGATGCAGTCTCTTTGTAAGAATGAAACATGAGAGATAGCTCAACTATCGAAAGATAAAAAGGTAATTGGGTACAAATGGGCATTCATGAAGAAAAATGGATTTCCTAACAAGGATGACGTCCGCTACAAGGCAAGATTGGTGGCTCAAGGCAAGGTTGGTGGCTAAAGGCTACGCTCGGAGGGAAGAAATTAACTACAATGAGTTATTTTCTCCACTTGTGAAACATTCTTCCACTAGAATTTTGTTGGCCTTGGTAGCTCAGATGAATTTGGAACCAGTTCAACTTGATGTAAAAACTGCATTTTTACATGGAGACTTAGAGGAGGAAATCTATATGACTCAGCCTGATGGATTCAAGGTTGTTGGAAAAGAAAATTGGGTTTGCGAACTGAAAATATTGCTTTATGGTCTGAAACAATCTCCGAGGCAGTGGTATAAGTGGTTTGATCAGTTTATGATGGGTTAGAGGTATACAAAAAAAAATTGAAAGCTGTGTGTATTTTCAGAGGCTACATAGTGGTTCTTTCATTTATCTACTCTTGTAGATTGATGATATGTTGATAGTTTTGAAGAATGTTGAAGAACTTGAAAAGTTGAAGACTCACTTGAATCAAGAGTTTGAGATGAGAGACTTGGGTGAAGCAAAGAAGATAATAAGTATGAAGATTATTAGAGATAGAAGAAAAGACAAGATTTGTTTGAATCAAAAGCAATATCTGAAGAAGGTATTACAACGTTTTGACATTTTAGAGCAGTTAAAACCTACAAGTACATCCTTTGCCCTCATATGAAGCTTAGTGCATCTTTATCTCCTAGCACAGATGAGGAACGAGAATACATGTGTCACTTCCCATTTTACCTAAAATTGCTACAGATTTTTCACTTTTTTCCTTTCCTTTCTAGGTTGTGAACATTCTCACCACCAAACAGTTGGGCTATGAGTCAGTATTAGTCACTCTTTACAATATACTATGCCATCTATCTTTTAATTTATTCAAGGGTAAACACGTATACCTTATAAATTGAGATTCAATACTTATACATGTTTACTAATATTTACATCCCCCATATTAAATTCCAAAATGATTATTGTGCTATTACATGTTTAGATACAAAAAGATACCAGTGTATATACCTCTTGGTGATGGAAAGCAGCGGATATCAAGATGCAAGTCCTCAGCCACTCACTAGCTACTGTGTGCACTCTATAGAGGGGGAAAAATGAAAGGGATGAGCTCACTAGCTCATTAAGGCAATAATGTAAGCAGGTAGATAACTACACTATCTACATGCTTATAATATCATGATATAGAAATCATTTATATCCAGAGCATGAGGCATAATTAAAACTATGCCACATGTATATACATATATCACGTACTGAAAACATGAAAATAGGCATGTAAACATGGAAAATCATTATGTCAACATCTCATGCTTAACACATTGAAAACTCATCATAAAACAACCCCTCAAGGTTTAACACATTATAAAATATAGTAAAAACTCATCAACACATCATTAAATCCACATTTCATTTTAAACATGAGGAAATAGATAAAACTACGCCGCATGTGTATAAATATATCATCCTTTAAAACATCCCAGAAGGTTCAACCCCTCCCTCAGGTCTATCCTGGATAACACGAATCATGTTTAGTGCATATAAAATCATTTGATATCATGTGAGACAGGTGGTCACTATATACAATTGAGGATTATGTTGGCCAACTATGTCACTATCATCCCAGGCCACACGGATCCCGGTGTGCGGGGCATCATGTTGTAACGGGAGGTGGGTCAATCCTACCCCCCAGAATATAAATCAACATCATCACCGCACGGTAGAGTGTACTTCATGTGATATACACGGTACAACGTACTATATGGACCCATATCACGATCAGGGGTACCTGCCGTAGGTCTTATCTACTCAATACCATGTATAACCTACTTTGTCACGCCCATCTTCCCGTGACTTAACTTACTATTAACAGTTGGGCTGTGAGTCAAGATCCATATCCACATCTCATCCATTCATAATTTATAATTCATTTAATGAAATAGAAATTGTTCTTTATAAATATGCAAAAACGTTTACATCGGTTTCTATCATATGTATCCCTTTCGTACAAAAGATAACTATACTGTGCATTAAATTATAGGATACAAAATTTTTTTCTCTCATAGATGTATACCTCTATACTGTTGGAGAACTGGAGAACACGGTAGCAGGGTCAACTACAGTAACTCACTACTGAGTAGTATCTGTGGAGGAGGAAATAAGGGGGGTGAACTAACACACTCAGTAAGGAAAATATGAAAGTAGGTAGATAACTACACTATCTACATGTTTAAACTATAACATTTATTTTCCTTATAAAACATATGCATTCTTTGAAAATAGCTTCCATCAATTACAAAATCATTAATTCGCTAGATGGGTATATGCATATACATCATCAATTCACACAGAATCATACAGTTCAATCTTTAAAAACAACGCCCTTCATTTATCAGTTCACACAGAACACACTTATAAATCTCTTTGTAATTCAAGTAGTATGAGACATATAATGGGGTTTTTATCACCCTGTATCACACAGCAGGGAGGACATTTATCACTTCACACAGTAGCAACACAATATTGTATCACATAGATAAAAAGACTTATAGCCATAGTCCGGATTCCAGGCAACACTGATCAAGTGTGCGAGAACCCTATGCTTGGGGAGGCAAATCAATCATCCCTTCAACCCACATAGAATCACTAAGATATCATGGCACATTGTACCCCATGGCTAATGCTCACAGTACATTGTGCTCCCGTGGATCCTTATCACCCATTTCCATTGTCTCAAAATCACGTGCGAGCAGGTCTGTGCAAGATCACTAAGCAATACACGACGACTCTAACACGGTTTTACTCATCACATAGCAAACTCATAAACTCTCATGCGAGTAACTCAGTGTAAGATCACAGAGCATACCTGAGGCATCGAGCACGGTTTTGTCCCATCACTTTAAATCAAGGGGGTCACATGCGAGCATAATCAGAGCAAGATCACTAAGCAGTACTCTTTGGCTCGAGCATGATTCCCAAAATCTAGTGCGAGCTCTCGAGTGGAACACACAACATCACCCGAGGCATCGAGCACCCTTTTGTTTTCCTCAAAATCCCTTTTAAAAATAATGTCTGAGCAGGGCTGGTCAATCTACCGTTGCCACTTAGTCTCTAGCACAATTTCACATAGAAAAGAAATAGAAAGCTCCATTCACTGAGTATGAGTGAGAGGGCAATCTCCCTTCAATCACTCGTTAAAAGCTTTTCATGCAAACCGGGAGCCCGTCTATTATTACTCTTTCTCAAAACGTTTACAAAACCTCTTTTCATAACAATAACATGGAAGTTATACAACTCATGCTTATAGGTTCTTCCCATACTTAGCTTTCACCTAGATATATCAATATCTATATACTTTATCATATTTATTCGTATATAGCAGGTAAGAAACATACGTATAGCTATCTCTAATAGCGCGCGTAAATCCTTTACCTCAAATCACACTCGAATCTCTTCCTTTGGCTTCTAAAGCTCGTGATCTGGTCTTATCGGTTCCTATTATGTCTACAGTAGCTACAAGCATTTGCTACTCATATAAGTATACTTAATATACTCAATTTCTCATTTGCATGAAGTTTTATTCAATGCATTGGGTTATTTTATACCAATATAGCCTCATTACAACTTGTTGGACTCTAATCTCTCTTAAGTCCATTTCGATCATTCTATTTGTTTTCTTAAGAATCCATTAGACTTCTCGAGTCTATTAATTCATATTGAACCGACATTAATCTCACAATGCTTTAAGTTCATCATATACCTTCTCTATGGCAGTTTATCAAACACCTATTATGCCCATTATCAATCCTCATCTAATCCAACTTATGGATTTCACAAAACTATCTTAAAATCATCTATACATGCTTACTAACAATTCTACATGCTTAAATCATCAACAACCCCATGCCTTTTCAACTTTCTCTCACTAAGCCATTTTTAGGTCATGGTTGTTTAAGCATGTTCATCACATTTCAACAAACAATACATACACCAAATCACTCATCAAAGTGTCTAGATTAACATACTAGAAGATGGTGTATTGAAATCTTATAGCTTGACCTTTTACCTTTTTTTTTGCAAAATTGGGGAAAACCTCTTTTCCCCTTCAATCCAAGGTTTGAGCTTTCAATCTTTGACTATGTTGTTCACTCCTTCACTAGGAACAACTTTGCTAAAAGGAACTTCTCTCAAAACTGATTGGAAAGTGGTGATTTTAGAGGGAAAAAGCAGGTCATTTGTCAAAAACGGAGGAAAATGGGTTGCTCTCGTGAAATGCAGATTCTTCTGCCCAGTTTAAATAGAAAATGCATTAAGAGATCGATCTCCATAGGTGGGAAATCAATCTGGCCTTGCTTAAACTCCTTCAGAATTTTTGAAAATGCAGGCAGGAGATCGATCAGTCCAGAGCATGAGGTCAATCTGCTTAGAGGAATGAGATCGATCTGTTTCAGGCAGAGTACTTCAAGGATCGATCTGGCCTTAAGAGGAGATCGATTTGACCTATTAAGAGGCACATGGAGATCGATTTGTTGGAGTGAGGGATCGATCTCTCTCTTGCAGAATGCCTCTGCATTACATTCCCAGGCCATGAGATCGATCTCTCTTGCACTAAGATCGATCTGGCATTCATCCTGCAGCATTTTAGCTGCAATTTTCCCAGATCTCCAAAGTTAAACTCAAACATTAATTACTTCTATACTCATTTGGCAATTCATTCCCACAAAGAACTTAAAAACATTAATTTCTTATAATTCATAAGTAATGTAACTTGTCTGTACATTCTATAATCATAAATGTTACATAGAAATTTACAGGTCTTACATTCCCCCCTCCTTCAAGGAATTTGGTCCTCAAAATTAGAACCAAGTCATTCATTAAAAAGTCAGGGGTACTTTTCCCGTACTAGGCTCTCCAACTCCCAAGTAGTTTCCTCTGAATTGTAGAGCTGCCAGAGAACCTTAACAAGTGGAATTGTCTTATTCCTTCCTATCTAGTATCTGGATCGGTCTCTCTATATATGTCAGATCGTCCTTGAGCTCCAATGGCTCATACCGAATCACATTAGTTAGATCTGGATGGTATTTTCGAAGCATTGATATGTGGAAGACGTTATGAATGCTTGCTAGCTCCGGTGGCAACGCTAGCCTGTAGGCCTTGTCTCCCACACGCTTCAATATCTCAAATGGTCCGATATACCGAGGGCTCAACTTACCCTTCTTACCGAACCTCATAATCCCTTTTGAGGGAGAGACTTTAAAAAATACTGAGTTACCCACAGTGAACTCTAATGGCCTTCGTCTCATGTCAGCATAACTTTTTTGCCCGCTTTGAGCTGTTCTCAATCTCTCACATATCAGCTGAGTAACCTCAGAAGCTTGCTTTACCAAATCGGGAGCAAAAGTCTTCCTATCACCCACTTCTTCCCAACCAATAGGGGAATGACACCTTCTACCATATAATGCCTCATACGGTGCCATCCCGGTACTCGAGTGATAATTGTTGTTGTAAGCAAATTCGACTAATGGTAGGTGATCATCCCAGGAGCCTTTAAAATCCATGACACTCGCTCCCAGCATATCCTCTAACGTTTGGATGGTTCTCTCTGACTGACCATTGGTTTGAGGGTGGAAAACGATACTGAAGCTTAACTAGGTTCCCATAGCTTCTTGAAAATGTTCCCAGAAATGGGAAATGAAGCGGGAGTCCCTATCCGATATGATGCTCACAGGAACACCATGTAGCCTCACTATCTCCCATACGTACAACCCTACCAAATTACTCAGAGTATCTATGGATTTCATGGCTAGAAAGTGGGCGAATTTCGTCAATCTGTCTACCACTACCCAGATAGCATCATGGTTCCTCTTAGTCCTCGGTAACCCCATGATGAAATCCATAGTGACATGCTCTAATTTCCAAGTCGGTATATGTAGAGGCTGCAACAATCCTGCAGGCTTCTGATGCTCTACCTTCACTTGCTGACATACAAGACATCTTGCCACAAACTCTGGGATATCCTTTTTCATCCCTGACCACCAATAAACTTTTTGGAGGTTCTGATACATCTTATTACTCCTCGGATGCAATGTATATCTCGATGAATGAGTTTCTGTCAAAATCAATCTCTTCAACTCTGGGTCATTGGGAATGTAAATTCTGCCTCTAAACCTCAGTAGGCCATCATCAGTCACTAAGAAATCGACCACATCACGCCTCTGAGTCAGACTCACACTATCCTCACACAGTAGATCAACATACTGCGCCTATCGTATCCGATCTTGACAGAAGTTCAATCCAAGGTTTGAGCTTCCAATCTTTGACTATGTTGTTCACGCCTTCACTAGGAACAACTTTGCTCAAAGGAACTTATCTCAAAACTAATTGGAAAGTGGTGATTTTAGAGTGAGAAACCTAGGTCATTTGTCAAAAATGGAGGAAAATGGGTTGCTCTCGTGAAATACAGATTCTGCTACCTAGTTTATATAGAAAACGCATTAAGAGATCGATCTCCATGGGTAGGAGATCGATATGGCCTTACTTAAACTCCTTCAGAATTTTTGAAAATGTAGGCAGGATATCGATCTGTCCAGAGCATGAGATCGATCTGCTCAGAGGAATGAGATTGATGTGTTTCAGGCAAAGGACTTTAATGATCAATCTGGCCTTAAGAGGAGATTGATCTGGCCTATCCAGAGGCAAATGAAGATCGATCTGTTGGAGTGAGGGATCAATCTCCCTCTTGCAGAATGCCTCTGCATTGCCTTCCCAGGCAATGAGATCGATCTCTCTTGCACTAAGATCGATCTGGCATTCATCCTGCAGCATTTTAGCTGCAATTTTCCCAGATCTCCAAAGTTAAACTCAAACATCAATTACTTCTATACTCATTTGGCAATTCATTCCCACTTAGAACTTAAAAACATCAATTTCTTGTAATTCAAATGTAATATAACTTGTCTGTACATTCTATAATCATAAACGTTACATAGAAATTTATGGGTTTTACATACTCAGTCTCAAGTGCACGTGCGAGCATCTCATCCATGTGACACACAGTCTACACGAGGCATCCAGCATGACTTATTACATATCACAGTGTCAAAAGTTCAGTGTGAGCAAGGCTCTAGCACGATTTCATGCACAATCGGTAAAAATCCTCGTACGAGCTACACTCCAGTAAGGCCTTATGCAAAATAAATAATGGTAAAATCATGTACGAGCAAAGCTCCAGTACGGTTATATACATAAGAAACAAATGAAACCAACGTATGAGTAAAAGCTTTAGTACGGCTTGCAAGCATCTCAACTCAAAATATGGTACGAGCTAGGCTCATTACATTTCATGCATGTCAAAATATCAAAATCCAGTGCGAGCAAAGCTTCAGCATGATTATACTCATATAAATCTGATAGGCGACTATATTTCAACAAAACACGCTCAAAATCAAAGTTAGCACCTGATTCGTGCTACACAAAATTATTTATCATATTAAATACAATTTATTTATCTATATTCCACTTTCACTACAATCGATTTAACTTATTGGGTCCATTTACTCTTACTGGGTCTTACTTTCTCTTAAGTCCATTTCGATTATACTATTCATTTCTCGAGAATTTATTGGGCCCATCAAGCCTATTGATTCATATTGGGCCGGCCTTAGGCCCACAATGCCTTATTGAGCTGAATACTCAACACTTGGTCCACTTGACCATTCGGTCACGCATGGTGTGCCATGCCTTGTCACGACCCTCTTCCCGTAACTTAACTTACTATTAACAGTTGGGCTATGAGTCAACATCCATATCCATATCTCATCCATTCATAATTTAAAAATTCATTTAGTGAAATAGAAAATGTTCTTATATATATATATATGTGAAAACGTTTACATCAGTTTCTATTATATTCATCCTTTTTGTACAAAAGATCACTAGACTGTGCATTAAATTATAAGATACAAAATTTTCTCATAAATGTATACCTCTGTACTATTGGAGAACTGGAAAACACCTTAACGGGGACGACTGTAGTAACTCACTACTGTGTAGAATCTGTGGAGGAGGAAATAAGGGGGTAAGCTAACACGCTCAGTAAGGAAAATATGAAAGCCGTTAGATAACTACACTATCAACATACATTTATTTTCCTTATAAAACATATGCATTCTTTGAAAATAGCTTCCATCAATTGCAAAATCATCAATTCGCTAGATAGGTATATGCATATCACACAGTGTACTCTTTAAAAATCACATAGCTTACTCATCAATCCACACAGCACACATTAAGAAATTGCTTTATATTTAGCAAATCACTTAGTAATCAATTTACATGAGACATATAATGGGATATCATATCACATTGTATCACACAGCAGGGGGGACACATGTCACCTCACACAGTTATGACAAATTGTCATATCACACAGACATAAGACTTATGGCCATAATCCAGATTCTAGGCAATATTGATTAGGTGTGTGGGAATCCCATGCTTAGAGAGGCGGATCAACCATCCCTTCAGCCCACACAGAATCACTAAGATATCATGGCACATTGTACTCCAAGGCTAACGCTCATGGTTCATCGTGCTCCCATGAATCCTTATCACCCATTTCCATTGTCTCAAAATCACGTGCGAGTAGGTCTATGCAAGATCACTAAGTAATACACGACGGCTCCAGCACAGTTTTACTCATCGCACAGCAAACTCATAAACTCTCGTGCGAGCAACTCAACGTAAGAACACACAGCATACCTGAGGTATCGAGCATGATTTTTCTTATCACACAAAAAACTTATCGTACCACGTGCGAGCAACTCAGCGTAAGAACATACAGCATACCTAAGGCATCGAGCACAGTTTTACTTACAACCACTTTAAATCGAGGGGGTCACATGCGAGCATAGTCAGAGCAAGATCATTTAGCAATACTCAATGGCTCTAGCATGATTTTTCCTAAAATCTAGTGCGAGCTCTCGAATGGATCACACAGCTTCACTCAGCTTTAGCACCGTTTTCTTTTCTTAAAAATCCTTTTTAAAATGTAGTACGAACAAGGCTGGTAAATCTACAGTTGCCACTTTGGCTCAAGCACAAGTTCACATAAAAAAGGAATAGATGGCTCCATTCACTAAGTATGAGTGAGTGTGAAATCTCCCATCAATCACTCGTTAAAAGCTTTTCATGCAAAATACTAAACTGAGAGCTAATCTATTATTTACTATTTCTCAAAACAATTGCAAAACATCATTTCACAACAAACCATTGCTGTCATGCAATTAATGCAGATAAACTTCTCTTATCACTTAGCTTTCACGTAGATATATCAATATCTATATACTTCATAGCATTCATTTGCACACAGCAGGTAAGAAACATACGTAGAGCCATCTCTAATAGCTCACATAAATCCCTTACCTCGAATCACGCTCGAATTGCTTTCCTTGGCTTTCAATACTCGTGATTCAATTTTATCGGCACCAATTATATCTCCTGAAGCTGCAAGCAATTGCTACCCACATTAGTATACTTTAATACACTTTATTCTCATTTTGCATGGATTTCAAATCGATGCATTGGTCCGTTTACATCAATATGGCCTCATTATAACTTGTTGGACTCTAATCTCTCTTAAGTCCATTTCAACTATTCAATTCATTTCTCAAGAATCCATTAGACTTCTTAAGTCTATTGATTCATATTAAACCGACATTAATCTCATAATGCCTTAAGTTCATCATATACCTTCTCTATGGCATTTTATCAAATACCTCTTAAGCCTATTTTCAATCATCATCATTCCAACATGTGTATTTTCCAAAACTATCTTAAAGTCATCTATACATGCTTAATAACATCTCTACATGTTTAAATCATCATCAACTCCATGCCAATTCAACTTTCTCTCACTAAGCCCATTTTATGTCATGATTGTTTAAGCATGTAAATGAACATTACAGCCAACATTATATACACCAATCAGCTCATCAAAATGTCTAGATTAACATACTAGAAAATGGTGTATTGAAATCTTACCTAGCTTAACTTTTTCCTCATTTTTGCCAAATTAGGGGAAAACCTCTTTTCTCCTTTAATCCAAGGTTTGAGCTTTTTATCTTTGACTATGTTGTTCTCTTCCTCACTAGGAACAACTTTGCTTAAAGGAACTTCTCTCAAAACTGATTGGAAAGTGGTGATTTTAAAGTGAGAAAGCTAGGTCACTTGTTAAAAATGGAGGAAATGGGTTGTTCTTCTTGAAATGCAGATTTAGCTGCCCAGTTTTTATAGGAAAAACATTATGAGATTGATCTCCATGGGTCGGAGATTGATCTGGGCTTGCTTAAACTCCTTCAAAATTTGGACAATGCAAGCAGGAGATCGATCTGTCCATTTGCATGAGATCGATCTGCTCAAAGGGAATGAGATCAATCTGTTTCAGGCAGAAGGCTTTAGAGATCGATCTGACCTTAAGAGGAGATCGATCTAGTCCAAACCAAGGTATCTTGAGATCGATTTGCTTGAGTGAGGGATCGATCTGCCTCTTGTAGAATGCTTGGCATTGTGTTTTCCAAGCCAGGAGATTGATCTCCCCTTGCAATGAGATTGATCTGCCCTGTCCCTACAGCATTTCAACTGCAATCTTTCCCATATTTTCAAAGTTAAACTTATACTTAATTACTTCAACACTCGTTTTGCAATTCATTCACACTTAGAACTTAAAAACATCCATTTCTTATGATTCATATATATCATAACTCGTCTGTACATTCCGGAATCATAAAAACATTACATAAAAATTTACGGGTCTTACATTCCTCTCATCCCTCAAGAAATTTGGTCATCCAAATTAGAACAAAGTTATTCCTCAAAAAGTCAGGGGTACGTTTCCCGTATTAGGCTCTCTAACTCCTAAATAGCTTCCTCTGTATTGCAGTGCTGTCAGAGAACCTTAACAAATAGAATTGTCTTATTGCTTAACACCTTTTTCTTTTCAATCCAGTATCCGGATTGATCTCTCTATATATGTTAGATCGTCCTTGTGCTCTAATAGCTCATACTGATTCACATGAGTCAGATCTGGATGGTACTTTCGAAGCATCGATACGTGAAAGATGTTATGAATACTTGCTAGCTCCGGTGGCAACATTAGCTTGTAGGCCTTATCGTCCACACGCTCCAATATCTCAAATGATCCGATATACCGATGGCTTAACTTACCATTCTTACCGAACCTCATAATAACTTTCGAGGGAGAAACTTTAAAAAATACTAAGTCATCCATAATGAACTCTAGTGGCCTCCGTCTCATGTCAGGGTAACGTTTTTGCCTGCTTTGAGCTGTTCTCAATCTCTTACATATCAGCTGAACAACCTCAAAGGCTTGCTGTACTAAATTGGTAGCAAAAGTCTTTCTATCACCCACTTTTTCCCAACCACTAGGGTAACGATACCTTCTACCATACAACGCCTCATACAGTGCCATCCTGATACTTGAGTGATAACTGTTGTTGTATTCAAATTTAGCTAATGGTAGGTGATCATCCCAAGAGCCTTGAAAATCCATAACACTCACTCTCAGCATATCCTCTAATGTTTAGATGGTTCTCTCTGATTGACCATCGGTTTGAGGATGGAGAGCGGTACTAAAGCTTAACTGGGTTCCCATAGCTTTCTAAAAATGTTTCCAAAAATGGGAAGTGAATCGAGAATATCTATCTGATACAATGCTCATCGAAACATCATGTAGCCTCACTATCTCCCATACATACAACTCTGCCAAAGTACTCAAAGTATATGTAGATTTCATAGCTAGAAAGTGGGTGGATTTCATCAATCTATCTACCACTACCCAGATAGCATCATGGTTCCTCTTAGTCCTCGACAATCCCATGATGAAATCCATGGTGACATGCTCTCATTTTCAAGTTGTTATAGGTAGAGGCTGCAATAGTTCTACAGGCTTCTAATGCTCTACCTTCACTTGCTAACATACTAGACACTTTGCCACAAACTCTATGATATCTCTTTTCATTCGTGACCACCAATACACTTTTCAGAGATTCTGATACATCTTGTTACTCCCCGAATACAATGTATATCTCGATGAATGAGCTTCTATCAAAATCAGTCTCTTTAACTCTGGGTAATTAGGAACACAAATCCTGCATCTAAACCTCAGTAGACCATCATTACTCACTAAGAAATCGACCACATCACCCCTCTGAATTAGACTCGCAAAATCCTCACAAAGTAGATCGACATGTTGAGCCTGTCGTATCCGGTCAATCAAATCTGGTTCCACTCATAGGCTAGCTATCACACAGCTAGTGTCAACATCAAGAGGGTCTAAATCCAACTTGAGGTGAGCGAATTGCTCGAGCAATTCATGTTCCCTGACATCATATATGAGACCATTTCGAGGCTCTTTTTGCTCAAGGCATCTGCCACAACATTAGCCTTCCCTAGATGGTATAATATATCGCAATCATAATCCTTCAAAAGCTCTATCCACGTCTTTGCCTCATATTTAACTCTTTCTGTGGAAACAGATATCTGAGGCTCTTATGATCTGTGAACACCTAAAATTTCTCACCGTATAAGTAGTGGCGCCAAATCTTTAATGCAAATACAATGGCTGCCAACTCTAAATCATGGGTCGGGTAGTTCCGCTCATGGTCCTTAAGCTGTTTGGATCCATAGGCTACTACCTTCCCGTCCTACATCAACACACAGCCCAGTCCTTGTCCCGAGGCGTCTATATACACTTAATAACCTCATGAGCTGGTGGATATGGTGAGAATAGGTGCGATGGTCAGTCTGTGCTTTAGGTCACAAAAACTGCTTTCATATTTATCATCCCACTCAAATGCCACATTTTTTCGAGTGAGACGTGTCAATGGAGCAGCCAGCTTAGAGAATTCCTTGATGTCTTTTTTGAAAGAATTACTAGGATTGCCATCAGACAGAGAGATGGAATTCTGTATTGATTTGGTACCTAAAACGAAACCAATATCCAAACCACTTTATAGAATGGCTCTAGTGGAATTAGAGGAGCTAAAGAAATATTTGCAAGAGTTGTTGGATAAGGGGTTTATCAGATCGAGTGTATCACCTTGGGAAGCACCAGTTCTGTTTGTAAAGAAGAAAGATGAGAGTCTCTGACTGTGTATAGATTATCAGTTGTTGAACAAGGCTACCATCAAGAACAAGTATCCCTTTCCACGGATTGATGATCTATTGGATCAGTTGCAGGGAGCATAGATCTTTTAGAAGATTGATATGAGGTCAGGGTATTATTAGTTGAGGATTCAGAGTGGATATGTGCCCAAGATAGCGTTTCGGACCCGTTATGGACATTATGAGTTTTTGGTTATGCCATTTGGGTTGACGAATGCTCCTGCAGCGTTTATGGCATTAATGAATGATGTGTTTAAGCCATACCTAGACAGCTTCGTGATTGTCTTTAGAGATGACATATTAGTGTACTCGAAGTCTAGGGAAGAGTATGAGCAGCATTTGAGAACGGTGTTACAAACCCTCCGAGATCAAGAGTTATATGCTAAACACAATAACTGTGATTTCTAGTTGAGTGAGATATCGTTTCTGGGTCATGTAGTCTCGAGAGACGAGGTATTAATTGATCTAAGTTGGATTAATGGTACCAAAGTGGTAAGAACAAGAGTGTTGTCTCAAGTTTGAACCACGATTGGGGACGCATCTCCTGGGAATTTCCCAATGAAGCAAAACTGCGAGGGGGCCAAGAGGGCCAGCCCAAAGCGAACGATACATAGAGTGTCAATGCCGAGTGGCCTGGTGCGGTGGTGGGCTCGAGTCCTTACATGCCTAGCCATAGTCGACTCCATGGTTGCCTAGCTCTCATGGTTATTTCGGCAAAGACTTGGTGTGCTTGCCTTAAGTTTATCACTTTTCTTCACTAAGGCATTTCATCACTGATAATTCTATTAAAATAGAATTATTTGTGCTTAATTTCTTAATTAATTATTTTAATCGCCATATTATTTTATTAATTATCCCCTTAATTTAATTAAAATTCTCTTATGTGCAAATAAATTAAATCCAAATGAAACTTAGTCGTTTCAGTCGAAAATGGGCTGAAAACGGGCTAAAGGAGACTGGACTACTACCATTTCACAGTCCGAGTCACCATCCGTCTAGACACGTGTGATGCCGGGTGTTCGTATTTTATTCGCCACGAAAAGATAAGATCGATAGATACCATGCCCACCTTCTGGAAGACACACGTTGGGCCACATTGCACAGCCAAGTGGACTAAAAGACGAATGACGTGGAAATATCTACTCTGCAACAGATGGAATGAAGACAAGTTGCCAAACAATGCCAACTCATCTAGGATTGAAAATTACCATTGTACCCCCAAGTTTGTGTATAAATAGAACATGATGAGCAATTAAAAAACCAAGTAATGTAGGTAGAGTAGAAGTAGTGTAGGTAAAGTAGTTTTTAGGAATAGAAGTAATTTAAGGTAAAAGTAGGTAGGGTAGAATAGAAGTAATTTAGGGTAGGAGTAGTGTTAGAATAGTTTTTCTGGTTTTCTTTAAAAGCTTTCTCGTTAGCTACCATTAATTGTATTCTTGTTTAGCTATTGTTCATAGTAATTGTTATGTTTATTTTATGAAAAGTTTCATTTCTTTTCTAGTTCTTTTGTAGTTCACGTTGGCAGCCTCCATGGATATGGGTTTTTACAAGTTTTTATTTTACTAAAGTTCAGATTTAAAAAAAAAAAAACTGCTTCAATGAAAAGCTTTATTTCTTTTTCTTTTCATGTTCATTTTTGCTATTTGCTTTCCATGGTTCTTACTTTCCATTCGGGTGTGAGGAGCCAGTGAACCACAGTCATATAGCTCATCCTGACACCACTGTTTATTGATCATTTCCTACATATTTGTTTTTTCATTTTCCCGCTTGTGTGCTTGATCATTTTGTTCTCTCTTGACTGATGCATTGGGTACTAGAAAGCTGGTGACAGCAACTAATTTCTTCCACTCTTTGTTGTGTTTTCAATCTCAATTCTGTTGCCCATTTCGTTTCTATTTTGCTAGTCATTAACTACACTATTCACCACTGTGAGTTTGCTATTGTTATTGCTTGAAGTAACTTTGCTTTCGGGTGGAGTCGGGGGCGTGACTGGTGACAGCGGTCAAACATCATCTTTCTGCTCTGCATTGTTCTTAAACTATCTGGTCTTCCATTCCCTTTGTTTTTCATTCCATTATGTTTACATTAGTTGATCAGCATTTTTGGGCAATGTGAAGAGTAAAGAAAAAGCAAGAGCAGGCAACCATGGCTTTAACTCTCGATTTTAGTCCAGTTGCATTTTCTGTTTTCATTAACTGTTGTAGTTTCCATTAGATGCATGTCCTATTTTCCTTAATAATGTTGAGGATTAGTTTTATTTTTTTAGCATCCGTTGGCATCTCTGTTTAGCTCTGTTTCAAGTTTTTGTACTGTTCATTGACTTTCCTTTGCTGATATTAAGTTCTAAACCCGTATTGGTTCCCTGTTTCAAGTTTTTATTGATGTAATTTGTCACTAACACTAAGCTGCTGTGTTGTCTCATCCAATTTTAGCAGAACACAATCTGTGCTACAGGAAAATAGCACTATGGAGGCCATTCTGCTGTGGCACTAACTGCTATGCATTCTCTGTGTCTGCTGCAGGTCGATGACTGGTGCTAAAGCAAGGTCGGTACCGGGCTTAAAAGGTTGGCAATATTTGTTGTACAAGCTGGGCAGGTCGAGGAAGGTGCAGTATGTGAAGCAGTTGGATAGTACAAGGAGTGGGAGCTGGAGCAGGACATCGCCTGGAGTAGAAAAGGCAGGAACGTGCACAGTATAGTGCAAATGTTCATCAAGCTGGTTGGATAACTGTCCAAGGCCATGTTTGGCTGCACTTAATCTTCACAAATTAATGTTTCATGCAATTATTTTGCTTTGTCTAATTTTTATTATTCCTTTTATTCATTATTAGCTTAGGCATACATTAATTTGCATGATAGTTTAATTGTCTTGGTTTATTAGTTTAAGGTTTAGTTTAAATTTTATTAATAGTTAATTTGTGACTACAATAGTATTTATGAATTAGATATTGTATTTAGAATTAAATTAGAGGAATATTATTTTATGCATTTTTAAGTTTTCATTTTAAATTGAAAAACCCACAAATATTTCTCATGCATTATTTAGATTTTGTTGTTAGATTAGTATTTAGCTATAGTTAGGATTAATTTAGAATCAACATTTTAGACATTTAGACTTATAGTTATTTTCTTAATGTTTTAGGATTTTATTTCATTAGATTTTAAGTTAGTTTAATTTGCATTGTTATTAATTAGTTTAATTACATGCATGTTTTATTTTAGGATTGTTAAATTTTAGTCTAATTAATTTTGTCTCTTTATTTTCATATTTGTAATCTAGTTTATTTGCATTAATTAATCTTAACTATTTTAATTATCTTTTGTAGGTTATTGCTTTTAATTGCTCAGAGCTCTGTAAGTAATTTTTGCTCTGTTTCATTTTCTTTATTTTATAATTTTTATTATTTTCAGTACTTTTTAATTTTAGCCTTATAGATCACCCACTAAATATTCATAATTTGCTAGGATATACTTAGGGTAAAATTAACTGGTACTTAGGCTAATTAGATTCTCTGTGGGACGATAATCTAGGACTCAAATCCTATTATTACTTGTACGACCTGTGCACTTGCGGATAACACGTCTAGGTCACTTAGAGTAGGCGTAATCATCAATCATACACCTCTTATGCCTACTTTAAATCATCATTTATTCCAACATATTGATTTCACAAAACCATGTCAAAATCATGCATATAACATCATCAACACCATAGTATACTCAATTCATCATTAAATCAACCATAGCTCACTTTCTTACACTAAACTCATATTAGGTCAGGGATGATTAATAATGCTCAAGGATGTTTCAGCCAACAATACATACACCAATCAACTCATAAAAATGTATAGATTAACATACTTGAAGCTGGTGTATTGAAAACTTACCTAGCTTAACCTTTCTCTTTTGGCCAAAAATGGGGAAACACCTTACTACTTCAATCTAGAACTTCAACTACTAGTTTTTGACTATGTTGTTCTCCTCATCACAAGGAACAACTTTGCTAAAAGCAACCTCTCCCAAATTTGTTTGGAAGGTGATGACATTTTAGAGTGAAAAAGCTTGTTCACTTTGCTAAAATGGAGAGATTTTGTTAATTTGGGGAAGAATGCTCGTTTGTCGAGCTTTTAAATAGAACTGGGCATTGTGAGATCAATCTCTTAGGTGAGAGATCGATATTCCTTTGGTTGAACTGCACAAATATTCAGTAAACAAGCTCTGGGATTGATCTGCTCTTGGGAAGAGATCGATCTTCTCTTGCCAGAAACCATTCGAGATTGATCTGTGTTTGGGTAGGAATCGATCCTTTCTATGTAGAATCACATCGAGATCAATCTGCTCTTAGGTAGGGATCGATCCTCTCTATGTAGAATCACCTTGAGATCGATTTGCTTGCCTATAGAATAGTTGTGATTTCATTCTGGGATTACAAGATCGATCCTGTCGTGAAGGAGATCGATCTAGCCTTCATCTTGAAGATTCCAGCTGCTAATTTTTCTAGAATTTCAAAGGAAATATTGCCTTTAAATGTTTCATTGATCATTTTGCACTCTATCACACTTAGAGCATAAAAGATCCATTTCTTCTTATTCCCATATTATGTAACTTGTGTGTATAGCATGGAATCATAAAGAATACATGTAAAAGTACGGGCCTTACTTTCCTCCCCTCTTTCAAGAAATTTGGTCCTCCAAATTAGAACCAAACCACTCCTCAAAGAGTCGGGGGTACTTTTCCCGCATCAAGCTTTCCAACTCCCATGACCTCTACTGAAGTGTAATGTTGCCAGAGCACCTTAACAAACGGAATCGTCTTGGTTCGTAACACTTTCTCCTTCCGATCCAATATACGGATTGGTCTCTCTACATACGACAGATTATCTTTAAGCTCCAATGGCTCATACTGAATCACATGGGTCGGATCTAGATGGTACTTTCGAAGCATATATACGTGAAAGACGTTATGAATGCCTGCTAGCTCCGATCGCAATGCGAGTCTATAGGCCTTATCTCCCATTCGTTCCAGTATCTCAAATGGCCTGATATACCGAGGGCTTAACTTACCCTTCTTACCAAACCTCATAATCCCTTTCGAGGGAGAAACTTTCAAGAACACTGAATCACCTACAAGGAACTCCAATGGCCTCCATCTCGTGTCAGCATAACTCTTCTACCTACTCTGATCTATCCTCAATCTCTCACATATCAGCTGAACAACCTTAGAGGCTTGTCTTACCAAATCAGAATCAAAGATCTGTCTGTCACCAACCTTCTCCCATCCAATAGGGGAACGACATCTACGACCATACAATGCCTCATATGGTGTCATCCCGATACTCGCATGATAGCTATTATTATAGGTGAACTCGACTAGTGGTATATGATCATCCCATGAGCCTTTAAAATCCAGCACACATGCTCTCAACATATCCTCTAGAGTCTGTATAGTCATCTTTGACTGACCATCTGTCTGAGAATGAAAAGCGATACTAAAACTCAACTGGGTCCCCATCACTTCCTGAAAGTGTTCCCAAAAGTGGAAAGTGAAACGGGAATCCCTATCTGAAACAATACTCACTGGGATACCATGTAACCTCACTATCTCAAGCACATATAGATTCGCCAATGTACTCTGAGTATCGGTAGCTCTCATAGCTAAGAAATAGGCTGACTTTGTCAACCTATCCACAATCACATAGATAGCATCATAACCACTACGGGTCCTCGGTAAACTCATAAAAAAATCCATGGTGACGTGCTCCCACTTCTATGTCGGTATCGGTAGAGGTTGCAACAACCTTACTGGCTTCTGATGCTCTACCTTCACCTGCTGACATACGAGACACTTTGCCACAAACTCTGCAATATCCCTTTTCATCCCTGACCACCAATACACTCTCCAGAGATTTTGATACAGTTTGTTTACTCCGCGAATGCAATGTATACTTTGATGAATGAGCTTCTGTTAAGATCAACCTCATGATCTCTGGGTCATCGGGAACACATATCCTACCCCTGAACCTTAGCAATCCATCTAAACTCAACTCAAAATCAGTCTTTGTACCCCTTTGTATATGCCCGATAATATCACTGCACTGTTGATCAATCTGCTGAGCCTGTCGGATACGATCTACCACATCCGTCTCTTTCTGTGAAAATAGATATCTGAGGCTCTTATGATCTGTAAACACCTAAAATTTCTCACCGTACAAGCAATGGAGCCATATCTTCAATCCAAATACCACAACTACCAACTCTAGATCGTGGGTCAGGTAGTTCCTCTCATGGTTCTTAAGCTGTCTAGAACCATAAGTAACTACCTTCCTATCTTGCATAAACACACAGCCCAGTCCTTGTCTCGAGGCATCTATGTACAATGAAAAGCCTCCTGAGTTGGTGGGTATGGTGAAAATAGGTGTGGTGGTCAGTCGTCGCTTCAGCTCGCAGAAACTACTTTCGCACTAATCATCCCACTCAATTGCCACATTCTTCCGAGTGAGGCATGTCAACGGAGCAGTTGGCTTGGAGAATCCTTCCTCAAACTGTCAGTAATAACCCGTCAAACCTAGAAAACTATGGATGGATCTACTGATATCCTATCTTTCGATACAACATGACCCAAAAATAAAATCTGCTCAAACCAAAAGTCAAACTTACTGAGCTTGGCATACAACTCCTGCTCTCAAAGGGTCTGCAGAACTATCCTTAAGAGCGCTCATGATCTTCCCTGGGCTTGGAATAAACTAATATATCATCTATATAAACTAGGACAAACTGGTCCAGGTATGACTTAAACACATCATTCATCAAAGCCATAAATGTTGAGAGGGAATTCGTCAATCCGAATGGTATAACTAAAAACTAGTAGTGGCCATAACGGGTACGAAATGTTGTCTTGGGTACATCTCTACTCCGTATCCTTAACTGATGGTACCCAGATCACAGATCTATTTTAGAAAAGACTTGTGCTCCCTGAAGTTGATTCAATAGATCGTCAATACGTGGAAGGGGGTACTTATTCTTGACGGTAGCCTTATTCAACAACCGGTAATCTATGCATAATCGGAGGCTCTCATCCTTCTTCCTCACAAACAAGATCGGAGTTTCCAAATGTGACACGCTCGGTTTAATAAACCCCTTCTCTAGTAACTCATACAACTGCTTCTTTAGCTCATCCAACTCAATCAGAGCCATTCTATACGGTGGTCTAGATATCAGCTCTGTACCAGGTACCAACTCTACACAAAACTCCATCTCCCTATCGGGTGGTAACCCTGGTAAATCATCGAAAAGACATCAGAAAACTCTGCAACCACTAGAATGTCTCTCAATTCTGGATGTGTCTTATCCGTGTCAACTATGTATGCAATGAACCCTTCATATTATCCTTTTCCACCATTAGTAACATAGGTCATCATATTAACATTCATGATTAACAAGCAAATTCATCTCTTAAATATGATGAATTAAAAGTATACTCTTCCCATTTACAATAATCATGTTCCTTCATTTCTTTTCAGCAAAACTTACATTACACTTTTAAGGAAAACTTACAGTAAGGCTATCTATCCCTGGAAACATTACTTTCTTAGATCAACAATCTAAAACAACATGATTCACAGCCAACTAATCCATTCATAAAATTACATTAAATTCACTCATACTCAGTAAAATGAGATCAGCTGACATATCCATTTCCCCTATTTTCAGCCTACAGTCCCTATATACATACTCAGTCAACTGACTATCATTCATAGGTGTAGAAATTAACAACATTTTATCAAATGATATAGGTTTTACATGCTTCGATAACTTGCGTGCAAATGAAGGCGATATAAAGGAATGTGTGGAATTGCGTGCAAATGTCTAGATTAACATACTTGAAGTTGGTATATTGAAAACTCACCTAGCTTAACCTTTCTCTTTTGGCCAAAAATGGGGAAACACCTTGCTGCTTCAATCTAGAACTTCAACTACTAGTTTTTAACTATGTTGTTCTCCTCCTCACAAGGAACAACTTTGCTAAAAGCAACCTTTCTCAAATCTGTTTGGAAGGTCATGATATTTTAGAGTGAGAAAACTTGTTCACTTTGCTAAAATGGAGAGATTTTGTTAATTTGAGGAAGAAGGTTTGTCTGTCGAGCTTTTAAATAGAAATGGGCATTGTGAGATAGATCTTCTAGGTAAAAAATCAGTCTTCCTTTGGTTGAACTACATAAATATTTAGTAAGTAAGCTCTGGGATCGATCTGCTAATTGGAAGAGATCGATCTGGTCTTGCCAGAAACCATTCGAGATCGATCTGTGTTTGGGTAGGGATCGATCCTTTCTATGTAGAATCACATCGAGATCGATCTGCTCTTAGGTAGGGATCGATCCTCTTTATGCAAAATCAACTCGAGATCGATCTGCTTGCCTATAGAACCTTTATGATTTCATTATGGGATTACAAGATTGATCCTGTCGTGAGGGAGATCGATCTGGCCTTCATCTGCAAGATTCTAGCTGCTAATTTTTCCATAATTTCAAAAGAAATATTGTCTTTAAATGTTTTATTGATCATTTTGCATTCTATTCACACTTGGAGCATAAAAAGATCTATTTCTTATGATTTCAATATTATGTAACTTGTGTCTATAACATGAAATCATAAAGAATATATGTAAAAGTATAGGCCTTACAACATGTCTCGAGTTCCATATGCGACTGCAGTTGGTAGCCTGATGTATGCTATGGTGTGTACGAGACTCGACATTTCACAAGCAGTTGGAGTTATGAGCAGGTTTAAGCATAAACCTGGTAAAGGACATTGCTGTGAAATGGTTTCTATAGTATTTGTTGAAAATTGTAGATATTGGTTTAGTCTTTCAAAAAGAGGACTCACTTGGTCAGGTGGCAATCAGACATGGTTATTCAGATTATACTGGTGATCTGGATAAACATCGGTCAACTACTGGATATGTGTTCACTTTTACAAAAGCTCCAGTAAGTTGGAAGTCTACTTTACAGTCAACAGTTGCTTTGTCTACAACAGAGGCAGAGTACATGGTGTTAGCAGAGGCTATAAAGGAAGCAATTTGGTTAGAAGGATTACTGAAAGAATTGGGAATGAGACAGAAGAATATCACTATTCATTTAAATAGTAAAAGTGCAATTTATTTAGCAAAAATCTAGTATTCCATGTTCGTACCAGGCATATTAATGTTCGTCTGAGACCTCATATATGTATGACTTAATTTTTATGTAAATAAAAGATTAAATTAAGGCTGAAGTGGCCATAAACTAAACGAATAGAACTTAAAGCATTCAGATTGGAGATAAGGATTTAACACACTAAATGATAAGCAGGGATTGTGAATTCTGTGTATCCTTTCCGATTCCAAGCAATACATACAAGTTTCATAACATGAAAATCATAAGGAATGAACCTTTCCATACTCAAAGTGTGAATAGATTGCAAAATGACTAGTGAAGCAATCGAATGTAAGTTTTCCCTTGGAAAGTTTAGAAAAATTATAGCAAAAAGCCTACAGATGAAGACCAGATCGATCTCCCATTCAAAGCAGATCGATCCCTTGTTCAAGCAGAACAATTCCAATTGAATCCACTAAGGCCAGATCGACCTCCCCAATGAGCAGACTAATCTGCATTTGCCTCTGCCTAGCAGAGATCGATCCCTTCCTAATTGTAGATCGATCTCCATTTGATTCTGTCAAGAGCAAATCGATCTGTTGTTGCCTCTACCGAGCAAATATCGATCTCTCCCTAATGAACAGATCGATCTCTCCCATTGCAAACCTAAAAATTTGATGGCTAAGACCAAGGAAAGATCGATCTCCTTACCCTAGTAGATTGATCTCATCACCCATGCTCTATAAAAAACCCCACAGTAAAACTTCTTTCTTTAACAAATCAACACACCCCTTCCATTTTTACCCAAAATACCAAGCTTTCTTTCTCTAGAATACACCTCATTCCAAGAAGATTTGAGAAAAAGCTATTAGAGCCAAAGTTATTCATTGTAAGGAGAAGAACAACATAGCTTGGAGCCAACATTTAACTTGTTGGATTGAAGGAGATAAGGAGTCTTCAAATTTTAGGCAAGAGGAAAGTCAAGCTAGGTGAGTTTCCTATACACCAACTTTAAGTATGTATATCTAGATGTTGTTGTGAGTAGATTAGTGTATAAATTGTTGATAGAAACTACCTAGAATGTCATGAATCAAGCATAACCTAGAATGGGTTTAGTGTGAGAAAATATGATATGGTTAAGTTGATGATAAATAGACTATACTAAGGTGTTAGTGAAATGATAAGCATTATTTTGAGATTATTGGATGAAGCCACATTGTGAGATTAGTCAAGTGATAAGAATGTGCATAAATGACGTTGTAGAAAATGCATAAACGAATGGAAAATTATGGATAAACATTTATGCAAAGTGTTTGATAAGCTACTAGGTGAGTTGCTAGCTAAATTGACTGGAAAGGGCATGATGATGGCCAAATGAGATAATAGGCCAAAATTTATGAAATAGACTCGATGAGCTATGCTGACTAGTTGAAGTCAAAACATGCTTTATCGATATTAACTCATATAATTGATGAACATTTGTAGCTCCCAATGATATATCCGGAGCAAGTTGAGCCAATCACGAAAAGCGAAAAAAGAGAAAGGAGTTGCTTCACTGAGAATTGAGATAAGAGAATTGTGTTAGCCCTAGAAATAGTTGTTCACCTTTTCGGGTGCGTGGGTGTTTTCTTAATGTATCTAAGGGTATTAGAATGAAATGGATGTTTGAAGGGCAAAGAAATCAGGGAGTTTTGAGAAACGTTCATGAAAAATAAGAATCATGATGTTTTGAATCTTTTTACTGCTTTTAGCATGTGAATTGGTAGGTTGGCTAGTATTTTAAGTGATTTGCATGAAAATAGCTCGATTTGGGTTTTTATAACCATGCTTTCCAAAAGAATGAGCCACCAACATGAGTTTTGGCGAAACAAAACATGCTAGAGCGTTACTCGCATAAGATTTGATGTGTTTATAAGTGCATTAGTGCTGGAGCGATACTCGTACTAGAGTTTTACATGCATGAGTGTTGGAGCTTAGCTCGCACTAGTTTTCACATGGATTTTATAACATTGTGCTGGAGCCTAGCTCGCACTGATTTTCATACTGATTTTGACATGGTGCTGGAGCATTGGTCGCACTAAATGTCCATTATACTTGTTATCGTACTTGAGACTACTTGCACGTGGTTTTATGACATGTTGGGAGTCGTGCTGGGAGCTTCGAGTAGGCTGTGTGCCACGTCGATTAAATATGCTCGTACGTGTGTACTGAGATGTGGCAGTGTATGATGTAATGATATGGGTCCAAAGAGTAGGTTGTACCATGCATGTAGCATGGAGTATGTTGTACCGTGTAGGGATATGATATATATACCATCTTCGGGCGATGAGTATTCTGCAATGGATCGACGGGTTGGACGTGACCCACCTCCCGTGCGAAAGCAGATAGAGGAGATACCCCGCACACTAGGATCCGTATAGCCTGGGATCACTGAGGATATAGCCATAGTCCTAGTTATTTCCTTATTGATATTGTATGCTTATCTCACATGTCTATTGTTTAATGAGGAATCCATGTTTTGAAATGTGTTTGTGGGTCAGGACAGTCCATGGGATTGGCTGAGTCCTGATGAATGATGATATTGTATCAGTTTATGTTGAGATTTGAAATGTTTTTAAGCGCACTTTGCATGATGATTTACCATGCTTTGAATTCGACTTATGCATGATGATTTTTCATGCAATATGTAAGAATTATGCACTGCTTTAAATAACATGAACTGCTTTACATATCATGAACATGAGTGTAAACTGATATGTTTTGAGTATAACAAAAAACTGTGTGATTTAAGCATGGCATCATGATCACGTAGATAGTGCAGTTATCTACCTACTCGCATGATTGCCTTTCTGAGTGCGTGGTTTGCTCACCCTCCTTATTTTCCCCCCTTTACAGAGCACTTTCAGTAGATAGAGAGCGACTGAGGATTGGATTTTGGTGTCTGTTGCATCCTATCACATGAGGTATACACATTTGTATAGTTTTTATATCTAGACATGTCTAAGCACAGTAATATCTTTAAATGTAATTTTTGGGGATGTAAAGGATTGTAAACACATGTAAACAACAACTCTAATTTAAAAATACAAATGTTTACTTTTAAATGAATTATAAACTGAAATGATTTGATTGGATGAGATTGATAGCGATACACAGCCCAGCTGTTGGTGATGTAGTTATGCACTATCAGGTGAGGTAAAAGTATAGAACAAACAATAGGAAATGGAGCAATTAATAAACGAAAAATGAAAAATTTACAGTGGATTTTCGGTGGATTGAGGGTCGTAACAGTTCGATATCATTTCGTGCAAAAAATTTTTACTAAAGGGAGGATTCTCTTACAGAAAATTGAGACTACTGACAATCTCGCAGATATGATGACTAAAGTGGTAACGGCAATCAAGTTCAATCATTATTTGAACTTAATGAATATTTTGAAAGTTTGAGAGACACATTTGAAGGCATTGTTGAAGGCTAATTCGCCAAAGTGGACATTTGTTTAAATTATTGGCTTATTAGCCTAGTGGGGAATCCAACATTGGAAAACCATAAAGAGAGAGGAAGAGTTTTTGGCTTACAAATTTAAGCCTTGGCTAATTATTTAGATGTCCCTTGAAGAAATACAAATAACCTCCTATATTTGTATAATATTTTGTTTTCACCTATTAGCTTTTAGATTTTACAATTTTGTCCAAATTTTGTAATAATTTCATTTTTGAATTAGTGAAGGTTTTCAGCAACGCCCGTGGACGTAGGTAATTATACCAAACCACGTAAATTCTTGTGTTTTTTTCTTCTTCCTTTACGCTTTGCATTTGATTATTTGTTTAACATTTTTTTCTACCAATTTGTAATTCTGCTTCAATAATTAGTAGTTATAGTTACGTTTTGAGCTTCCTTTGTCCATAACACTCTCAAATGAACTACCTCATAATTAGGGAACAGACATCTCCATAGGCAATTTCCCATTACTCGGTCTAACCTCTCTTTGACATTAGTTTCGATGGTCTTCGTTCTCTCCCAAGTGTGCCATTCTCCAATGTAACCTAAGTCTTCTAACTCATATGTATTTAAGGCCTCTCTAAACTGCATCACTTGCTCCTCTTTCCATGTATTCCTTAAGGCTTTGTCATGTTGCCAAAAGATTTCATTAAAATCCCCAAAACACATTCAAGGTCCTTGACATTGATCAACTAGCCTTCATAATAAGGACCAAGTGTTCTCCCTTATTCCTATTTCTGGTTTATCACAGATGTTTGTCAATCCTCAAAGTCCTCATTCCTATATTTCAACAATCACGTCAATATGATATTTTGAAACACTACGTAATTGAACTTTGGCTCTATCTTTCCAAAGTAAAGCTAACCTACCTCTACTCCCTTCAGCATTCATACCAACATAACCAATCATCCCTCATTTCCTTTTTATATGGTTTATCTTTTTAACATGTAGTTTTGTTTCACAAAGAAAAAATACATGAGGATCTTCGCTCTTGATCAGGTGACAGAGCGCACGAATTATTTGGGCGTTCCCAAGCCCTTGGCAATTCTATACAATGCAACTCATGATAACCGATAGGGCTGGCACCCAATCCTTGTCGATACAGAAGGTTATTCTACCTCATCTCTCATCTCCTCTTCCTTACAGTTCTTCCCTTGTCTGTCATATCCATATTGTCGAAATCTTGTTCAGTTGGCTTTCTTTTTAAACATATATCCTTTAACGGAGTAGTTAAATTCTAAGTCATCCTCGCTTTTTCTTCTAAGTTGACTTATTAATTTCTTTTCGTGAAGTATAGGTCACAGTTGTGGACCCCACTTAAAAGACTATCATACTAGTTGCAGGCCCTTTAGAATGAACCCTTTCATTGTTCAGCCATCAATTATTGTTCAAATAATCAAGTATTGACTTAATATATATTGAAATTATGGTTCTCATACAAAGCACCCATCTTAATCCTTTGTTAACAAGGATTTTGGGCTTCCTATTTATAAGTCAGCCATTTTTTACATCCGTGATATCAAAAGTAGGATTGTCTAAGTCATGTTAGGTCTTTGTATCTGCTTTAATGTGTTCTTTAGGACGTTACCAATCCCATTTCATGTTGAGGAGAGTGTAGTTGTGTTGGTTAATGGTGATATGAGTGTGAAAAAGATAATGGCTAAGGTAAATGATAATAATATGGAGGGTTTAGTAGAATTTTCAAATCGTTTGAAAGATTTCGAGTTTGTGAAAATTAAGAATGGTTCAGAAGGATTAGGGGATGGAGAGATTGCAGGTTTAATTTAAAATATGTTGGACTACTTTGGAGACCACAGGTAAAGAAATGAATAAAAGTGAGAATCTTTGAACATATTTAGGTGGGATTTATGGAGTTGGTTTGTGTTAAATTTTTGAATAATCATTTTTTATGTTTGTAATATTTTTTATAATCATTGCCAATACCATTATATAAGTAGTGATTTCAATCCAAGAGTAGTAAATTATCATAAGTGACAAGTTTAGTAATTGGAAATGGAAAGGAATTGTCATAATCGATCATATTGATTTTAGAAGGTAATAAGCATCCATCTTTGTGCACACACCTTCATTAATTATTTCTAAGACAAAAAAGAACATCTTGCATAGGGCACGTTGTGATTTATGACAGCTTTTCTTCAAGTTCCAAGTTAAAATTTAATGCTCTCTATTGAGCCATCTATTTTGATTGAATTGTCAGACTCGAAATGGGGTGTGACATGAATGCTAGCCTAGTATAAGTTACAAATATATTTTGTTTCTTTTTCTCTTCCATATGAATAGAAGTGATGGGATAATAAAAAGTTAGTTGGTTATTCATTTTGTAGAAACTTATTTATGGTTTTTAAGTTGGTTGATTGATTATCTCTTAATATTGTTATTGTATGTATTGATCAATTTTTTTGTAAGACTCGTATTTTTGGATGTAAACCTTATGAATTCATAAGTATGGTGACATACTTGTAATGTGAAGTATAAGTGATGTAAAGTCCATAAATTCAATGTACACATTCGTGATAAGAGTTTGTGATGTACGTACAAGTTTCATTATGTATGAATATGAAGAAATGGACTTTTGATGTGATGAATTTGAGTGGAATGAAAAATGAGTAGTATGGTAAAATAGAATGAAGTTGCATGAGTTGCTTAGATCTTTATACTTCTATTTAGTTTGGTATGGTATACCTTTGGTTATACAATGAATGCACACAAGTTTTAATGTGTATAAAGTATGAATAGATGTCATTTTCAAGTCTTAAAGGTGGTTGGATGAGAAAATGACTATGACAGCAAAATTAAAGATGTTTGGTGTAAGTTACTGTAGAAAACTGTAGCAAAATCTGAAAAATATGAATGCCAGATCGATCTCATAGGAACAGAGATCGATTTGGAAGAGCAAAAAATGCTCTTATTCGAGCAATGGAACAGGCCAGATCGATCTCCAATGAGGTCAGATCAATCTGCTAAATATTCTGTAAATGAAGAGATCGATCCTTAATGCAAGCAGATTAATTTCCTTAGCTCTCAGGTTGGAGAAGATCGATCTCCTTCCTTTGCCAGATCGATCTCCTTAACTCTCTACCTGAGGCAAATCGATCTCAAACCTTCGACAGATTGATCTTATGCCTTCAATTGTCGTGAAAATAAGAGATTTAAGAGGACTAGATCGATCTCAGACTCTCGATAGATCGATCTCATCAAGCAATTTCTATAAAAGGAGCAGTTGAAATCTGTAAATTTTGAAAAATAACCTTACTCTTCCATTTCAACCTAAAAACCTAACTTTCTCACTCCTAAATCCACCCATTTCTAGTAAGATTTGAGGAAAGACCATTAGATACAAAGTTCTTACCTAAGAGAAGAACAACATACTTTGGAATCAGAGCCTCATTTGTTGGATTGAAGAAGCAAAGGACAATTTCATTTGGAGCAAGAAGAGAAACTAGATTTGGTAAGTTTCTAATGCTTCAGCCCAAGTACATTTGTTTATTTATTGATTTTGGAGTTGTTTTGTATGAGTATTGATGGTTTAAATTACCTAGGGTGTGATGGAACTAGTGTGACCTAGAGAATAGAATAAGTCTAGTGTGAGAAAATATGGGTTGAATGAGTTGATGATTTATGGGTATGCTAAAGTGTTATTGAGATAATGCACATGATTGGAGATGGTTAAATGAAGCCACATTGTGAGGATAGTCAATCTATGAAAATGAGTGTGTAAGACGTTTGATAAAATGCCGTAGTGAAGAAATTGATGAAATATGAACACTATGAGCTTAATATCGATTTAAAATCGATTTGGTATAAACCAATGGACTTTTTATAATTATTTTAAGTCGTATAGGAGCGCTGCTCGTATGCAGATTTCATTGATTTCTATGAAACCGTGCAGGAGTTTCACTCGCATAAGGTTTTTAGATATCATGTATATGCATGGAGCCGTGCTGGGGTTTTCTCCTGTAGACTATGTGTCACAGTGAGATGATATGCTCACACGTGCATACTGATACCTAATTGGCATTGGTGGATAAGACCTATTGCAGGCACCCTCGACTGAGATTGGGTTCATGGAGCACGTTGTACCATGTATATCACATGGAGTACGCTATATCGTAGGGATTGTTGGAGTGGAGTGGCATTAGCCACGAGGTAGCAAGCCTTGCCCTCGCAATCCTGATATTATGCTGTTCTGGTGGGTATGATTGACCCACCTCCCGTTTCAAGTGTGATACCCCGCATACTAGGATCAATGTAGCCAGGGATCACGAGGTTATGGCCATAGTCCTAGATATTACCAACATAGTCACCTACATGTCTCGCATGATAAATCCTTTGGTTTTGATAGATTAGGGTAGACCCGAGGGAGAGGTCAGGCCTCGATCTTTTTATGAATTCGATTGAGATTTGATTTTCCCACGGAGGAATTTTATGAAACTTTCATTACTTATAACCCTATGAGAAGGGTGATTTTATAAAGGAAATTTTATAATAAGTTATTTTATTGAATTGGATTAGATTCATTGAGTTTATCATATATTTAACCTAGATGGAGTGTTTTAAAATTGATTGATTCATTTGAGCATGAGATGTTTTCACATGAGAATCATTCCATGTTTTATATGTCGATTTCCTATTTTAGAATAGATGATATCTATATGTATGGCATATCATTGTTTTTACCTCATGCTCACATATATCCTGATTTCCTATCAGCATGTAGATAGTATAGCTATCTACCCATTTATATTATTACCTTACTGAGCATGTGGAGCTCACCCTTTCATTTTCACCCCTTTTCAGAGTTTCCACCTTAAAGATAGCAGGTGTAAAGAGTAGACGGCATAGCTGATTATCTGTGGTTCCCTTCGACTGTCAGGTATACACCAAGTATAGAATTTTGTATTAGTATGCTTACAGCACAGTAATGTATATGAAGGAATATTTGGGGATGTAAATATAAGTAGATAAATTGTTAATGTATGAGAATTATGTGATGTATAAAACATACCAACCACTCCATTAGATTATAAATGATATCAGTATGTATGTATACGTGTGGTATTTCTTAATGGTTAAAATGGTATATCGATATTGATTCACAGCCCGACCTAGTCAGAGAAATCTGTCACAAGGTGGTAAGAAAGATTTTCCAAAAGCGAAAAATTTATACTGATTTTTTAGTAAATTTTAGGTCGTGATAGTAAAAGTGGTATCAGAGCAGGGGTCGACCGGACGTGAATCAGTATTGATAAATATGCAATCAAGAGTTAGAGTTGGTTGGATAAGAGTCAGTAGTGATCGTTAAAAAAAATTACATCCCCCTTAGTACTATGTTGTATGAGATGTCAAAATGTATATTAGATGGGAATTAAATTAACAAATGATCTTGGATTTCAGGATTTACATTATGTCGGTCACCCGCAGTGGTAAAGGGGCTGGTACATGTGCTAGAGGTCGTAGGGGCAGGCCTAAAGACCGTGGTGATAGTGTACAGATTGGTCAAGTACCCAAGGTACTGCTATGACACCAGATGAGACTGAGGCACGCTTCGCTAGACTTGAGCTGAGTATTGAGAGCCTGGTTAAGATTGTAGCTCAGCAGGCAGTGCTTGGGGTTAGGGATAGACAAGATCAGACGAGACAGGCAACAACTGCTCTCGAGATACTGGCACAGGCTGTAAAGTTACTCGAGGTTCAGGCTCAGGCTGCAGAGGCAGTGACACCCCCGCCAGCTCAGGATGCTGGATACGAGTGTGACCTTGATAGATTTAGACACTTTCAGAAGTTTAGACCTCCAATCTTCTATGGGAGGAATGACCCAATAGTAGCAAAGGATTGGGTGTAGAAGATGGAGAAGTTATATAGGCTTTTCAGGTGCACTACTACCGAGAGGGTTGCTTTTGTCGTATTTGTTTTCAGGGTACGACAAAGCATTGGTGGAGATCTACCAAGCCTATTTTGAGAGCTCGACATGCCGAGGTCACATGGGAGATATTTTTGGATGCCTTTAGGAGGCAGTATGTTCCCGCGACTGCACAGTGGAAGCTGAGGATAGAGTTTATGAGTTTTGTTCAGGGGAACCAATCTATTGATCAGTATGAGACTCGATTCATTTCTTTGGGGAGATATGATTTAGAGACGATAAGCAGTGAGGATCGGAAGGTCTAGAAGTTTATAGATGGACTGAGACCGACCATCAGATCTCGGTTGGCTCCCTTTGATGTTTCAACTTATGAGGAGGCAGTACATAGGGCTCAGTTGTGTGAGCAGGATTATGAGCGTAACATCTCCGAGTCAGGAAAGATCAGTAGGAGTACAGACAGAGATCAAAAAATACCCGAGAGAGATAGATTTATCAGGAGAGGGGACGACTCTTTAATAAGAAGTCGAAGATTGAGGAGGTTCTGGAGAGGACAGTTAGACCCCCTGTTCATCCGGCTTTACCACCAGCTAGAGGCATTGTCATTGGAGGACCATGCCTTACTACTGATCGATATAGGCGATGTGGCAGATATCATGGTACCAAACCTTGTCCAGTGCCTATAGCTACAGTAGTATGTTACCTTGTGGGAGGCCAGGGCATGTGGTGAGAGATTACCCAGAGAGACCGGACACTACCCCGCAGAAGGGAAAAGAGTCGGAGAGAGCTCTAGTGCAGGTTCTTGCTCAGAGGAGGAGAGCTACCGCCAAGGAGAGAGGGAAGCAAGTGATGGGTATAGGACGAGTTCATACCTTGGACCAGGATATGGCAAACCAGTTGTCGGATGTGGTGAAAGGTACCATCCTGATCTTTGATTTAGAAGCATATGTTTTGATTGATCCTGGTGCCACGCATTCATTCGTATCGCCTTCATTTGCATATAAATTGTTTAAGTATGTAAAGCTTACCCTCTGAGTAGTAAATTGTTAATAATTACCCTCATAAACACTAGTCAACTAGTACAATATGTAGTCAGGGACTGTAAATTGAAAGTTAGGGAAAAAGAAATGTTAGCCGACCTTATTTTAATGTATATGAGGAACTTCAATGTCATACTAGGAATGGATTGGTTAGCTGTCAATCGTGTTGTGTTAGATTACTTTTCTAAGACGTTAATGTTTAATACCCTCAAAAGATGTATTGTAAAATTTTCCTGAAAAGTAATAAAATCAGTGGTTGTTCTAAATGGAGCAATGGATTTTGTTGATTTTATGATTTATATTTTGAAGGATTCATCATATATGTGGTTGATACGGATCAGGTACGATCGGATTTGAGAGACATTCCAGTGGTTAGGGAGTTTTCTAATGTATTTCCAGACGATTTACCAGGATTACCACCAGCCAGAGAGATGGAGTTTAGGATAGATTTGGTACCTGGTACAGAACCGATTTCTAGACCACCGTATAAGATGGCTCCGGTTAAGTTGGAGGAGCTGAGAAAGCAATTACAGGATCTGCTTGAGAAGGGGTTTGTTAGACTAAGCTTGTCGCCTTAGGGAGCTCCAGTCTTGTTTGTGAGAAAGAAAGATGGCAGCTTCAGATTGTGTATAGATTACAGATTGTTGAATAAGGCTACTATTAAGAACAAGTATCCCCTTCCACTCATTGACGATTTGTTGGATCAGCTTTGGGGAGAACAGGCATTTTTTAAGATTGATCTGAGGTCTGGGTATCATCAGCTGAGGATACGGAGGGAGGATGTACCCAAGACAGCATTTAGAACCCGTTATGGTCATTATGAGTTTTTGGTTATGCCATTCGGGTTGACTAATGCCCCCGCAGGATTCATTGCTTTAATGAACGATGTGTTCAAGCCATACCTAAATCAGTTTGTGTTTGTGTTTATCGATGATATTTTGGTATACTCCAGATCCAAGGAAGATCATGAGCAGCACTTGAGGATAGTTCTACAGACCCTCAGAGAGAGACAGTTGTATGCCAAACTCAGTAAGTGTGACTTCTGGTTGGAACAGATTTCTTTTCTAGGCCATGTGGTATCGAGGGATGGGGTGTCAGTAGACCTATCCAAGATAGAGGCAGTTGTTCAGTGGGAGCGGCCCAGGACAGTTACAAAGATTCAGAGTTTTCTAGGTTTGGCAGGATACTACTGGAGATTTGTTGAGGGTTTCTCCGGATTAGCTGTTTCGTTGACACGTTTCACACGGAAAGATATTGAGTTTGTGTGTGATGATGCCTGTGAGAGGAGTTTTTAGGAGCTAAAGCATCGATTGACCACTGCTTCGGTTCTCACCATTCTTACTAGCTCAGGAGGTTTCTCGATATATACAGATGCATCGCATCAGGGACTGGGCTGTGTATTGATGCAGGATGGGAGGGTAGTTGCCTATGAATCTAGGCAGTTGAAAAGCCATGAGAGGAACTATCCGACCCACGATTTGGAGTTGGCGGCCATAGTGTTTGTACTGAAGATATGGCGTCATTACTTATATGGTGAGCAGTTTTAGATTTTTACAGACCATAAGAGTCTGAAGTATTTATTCTCACAGAAGGAGTTGAATATGAGATAGAGGAGATGGCTAGAGCTCTTGAAAGATTATGATTGCGAGATATTATACCACCCGGGTAAGGCTAATGTAGTTATTGATGCTTTGAGTAGGAAGAGCCTAGGGTTGGTATCATTTATGATGGTTCGAGAACATGACTTGTTAGAGCAGTTCGTGAGCCTAAGTTTGGACATAGCACCACCTGAGATTGACAGAGTTGAGATTATTGCGATGTTGAGATGGAGCCGGAGTTGATTGATCTTATCCAGCAAGCTCAACAGAGTGATCAGCGAGGTATTAAGTTGATGAGTCAGGTACAAGCAGGTGCAGATACCGATTTTGGATTGAGTACTGAAGGATTATTGAGGTTTCGAGGTAGGATATGTGTTCCCGAGGATCTTGAGATCAGGAGGATGATTTTATCAGAGGCTCACTCA
Source organism: Firmiana major (assembly GCA_033439115.1). NCBI lineage: Eukaryota > Viridiplantae > Streptophyta > Magnoliopsida > Malvales > Malvaceae > Firmiana > Firmiana major. Next base: position 11,237,261 of record CM065912.1, read on the forward strand.
GTGAGGTATATAGTGCATCCGGGGAGTACAAAGATGTATCAGAATCTTCGAAGAGTTTATTGGTGGTTTGGGATGAAGAGAGACATAATAGAGTATGTCGCGAGATGTCTCGTCTGTCAGCAGGTAAAGGTAGTGCATCAGAAGCCTGCAGGATTATTACAGCCTCTATCGATACCGACATGGAAGTGGAAGCATGTCACCATAGATTTGGTGACGAGATTACCGAGGACCCGCAGAGGTCACGATGCCATTTGGGTGATTATGGATAGATTGACGAAGTTTGCCCATTTCTTAGCTATGAGAGCTACAGATGCTCTGAGTACACTGGCGAACTTATATGTTCGAGAGATTGTCAGGCTACATGGCGTTCCAGTGAGCATTGTTTCTGATAGGGATGCCCGCTTCACTTCCTACTTTTGGGAACACTTTCAGGAAGCGTTGGGGACCCAGTTGAGATTTAGCACCGCTTTCCATCCTCAAAAAGGTGGTCAGTCAGAGAGGACTATATAGACTCTGGAGGATATGTTGAGAGCGTGTGTGCTGGATTTTGGAGGCTTCTAGGATGATCATTTGCCATTAGCCGAGTTCGCTTATAATAACAGTTATCACTCGAGTATCGGGATGGAACCGTATGAGGCATTGTATGGTCACAGATGCCATTCCCCTATTGGATGGGAAGAGATTAGTGACAGACAGTTATTTGCTCCTGACTTGGTTCAGTAGGCCTCTGAGGATATCAGAGTGATATGTGATAGATTGCGGACAGCTCAGAGCCGACAAAAGAGTTATGCTGACAAGAGACGCAGACCACTAGAGTTTGCAGAGGGTGAGTCAGTGTTTTTGAGAGTTTCTCCTTCCAAAGGTATCATAAGGTTCGGTAAGAAAGGTAAACTGAGCCCTTATTTTATTGGACCCTTTGAGATTTTGGAGCGAGTGGAGATAAGGTCTATAGATTGGCATTGCCACCAGAGTTGGTAGGTGTACATAGTGTCTTCCACATTTTTATGCTTCGAAAGTACCATCCGGATCCGTCACATGTGATTCACTACGAGCCGTTAGAGCTCAGTGACAGTATAACTTATATTGAGAGATCGGTTCGGATATTAGATAGGAAGGAGAAGGTATTGCGATCCAAGACGATCTCCCTGCTGAAGGTTCAATGGCAGTATCACACTCCGGAGGAAGCTACCTGGGAGCTAGAGAGCATGATACGGGAGAAGTACCCGGACTTGTTTACCGATTGATTTGGTTCTAATTTGGAGGACCAAATTCTTTTAGTGGTGAAGATTGTGAGATCTGCATCTTCGTATGACATTCCTTATGATTTCCACATTGTATGACGGTATTATCTGTTAATGGATTCATAAGATGGTTGATTTGGATATGATAAATGTGGATGAAATGAAATAACGTACGTAAAATTGCATAAGGGTAAAATCGAAAAAGTAGGGACCCAAAAAATTTAGTTAAAGGAATTTAATCAAGTTGACTGAAAATAAAAATTAAAATAAGAAAAGATTGTGGGTTTATGAAGGAAAGTCAGTTCAATTTGGTCCCGAACACATGCAAGGGTAAAACGGCCAAAAGACCAAAATTCGGTATAAATTCGATAAGAAAATTTCATTAAAAAAATATGGAATTGAGAATCTAGATCAATAACGAGGAAAATATTGAATTTCGAGTCCGATTGATCAAGATATGAATTTATTGGAATTAAATCGAAATTTTTATTTCGAAAAATTATCTGGAAAATACTGGAAAAATATATCGAAAAGACGAAAGAATATCGATAAATTCATTTATTGATTAAATGAATAAAATAAGGTTTTTTAAAGATATTTTTGGATTTTTTATATATTTTAATGGATTAAAATAATAAAAAAATAAATAAGTAAAAAAAAAAAAAACAAATGGAAATCTGATTTTTCGAGGAGAGACAAACTGAAAACCAAAACCCAACAACCCGAGAAGATCCAAGAACCTCGACGAGCCACTGGCGACTGACGAGACTAGGCGAGGATCGGAGAAGGAAGAGGAGCTTTAGGCAAACCCATCGGTACCGGTGACGCACGCCGACGACGCCCGATTCAGGCAAATCGGCGAACGAAAATACGAGAGGAAAATCGAGTCGGTTCTAACGATCCACGGTAGCTGGGTGCGATCGGTGGGCACCGACGTGATTGGGAGGTCGAGGCGTTTCTTTTGGTACCGGTAGCAGTCGACGAAACAGCCGAGAATGCCGGCGACGGTGAGGGAAGCAAAATGACACCATAGCCGAAAAGGGGAAGAAAAGGAAAAAGAATGAAAAAGCGAAAAAAAAAAGAAAAAAGAAAAAGAAAGAAAAGAAAAAAATAGGAAAAAGGAAAATAAATTTTACCGGGGACGACTTGAGATTCGGGTAAGTTGACCGAGGGTCGAGATTGACCTGCGAGTAAATTTTGAGAATTAATTTAATATTATATTAATGAAAAATAACCCGGATTTATCTAATTGTGCAGTTATACGACAAAACCCAAACGAGAGCCGATTGAGCTCCAATTTTCGTACCCCGCATACCATTGGATAAGTACAATTTAACTACGACAATTTGAGTCATTAATGTAGAGGGAAGATTATTTTACGGGCTTTATGGATTAATTCTGCATAAAAGGAATTGTATTCAGAATTTTAAAGTAATTATTGTAAATAGTATACAGGCTATCCAAAGGAGGGATTTAATAAATGGAACCGGGCTGAAAAAGGATTCGAGGCCCATTTAGTTGCTATCGGGCCCAATAAAGTAAAATGCGTCCAGTGCTTTAGATTCGATCAGTAAGAGTGAAATACTGATAAGTATATTTGAACTGAACCAATATGTGGTTATATGCAGCTCTGTAGACTTGGTTTGGAGCGAATTGGATTTAGAGACCTGGTACAGTCGAGACGGGATAAGCTCGCGCGTGATTCCAGGTAAGGGAATTTTATAAGCATTTAGAGGTATTTGTACATAGTTTCAAGGGAATTTGCATTACGATAAATTCATTAGGCTACACGAAAACAGAATAATAATTTTTACGAAAAATGTGGAAAACGCGACAAATTACTATTTTGCCCCCAATTAGAAAATTTTCAAAAAGGGTAGTAAGGCTATGAAATTGCATGAATTTGTTGATTTTGGTATTTTTTGATGACATTGCTTTAATTTAAGCAATTTATGTATAGGTTGGCTATTATTTTCATGTTTTAAGTGAAATGGCACAGGTTAGGTGCCAATTGAGGTTTATTTTACATGTTTTGGTGAAATTGAGCCGCCTACCAGTTTTATAAGAGTTTTAATCATGCTGGAGCACTGCTCGCATTGGATTTCATATTTTAACTCATACACAGAGTGCTAGAGTATTGCTCGTACTATTTTACAGACTTATTTCACATGACTACTGTACTGGAGTTTTTACTCGTATGATGTTTTCACTGAGTTTTTTTTTCATATCCGTACTAGAGCATTTCTCATACGTGGATTTTAATTGAATTTCTAATTATTTTAAGTCGTACTGGAGCGCTGCTCGTACGTAGATTTCATTGATTTCTATGAAACCGTGCAGGAGTTTCGTTCACACGAGGGTTTTAGATATCATGTATATGCATGAAGCCGTGCTGTAGTTTTCTCCTGTAAACTATGTTTCACAGTGAGATGATATGCTCACACATGCATACTGAGACATAATTGGCATGGGTGGATAAGACCTATTGCAGGCAGCCCCGACTGAGATTGGGTTCATGGAGTACGTTGTACCATGTACATCTCAAGGAGTACGTTGTACCTTGGGGATTGTTGGAGTGGAGTGGCATTAGCTACGAGGTAGCAAGTCTTGCCCTCGCAATCCTGATATTATGCTGCTCTAGCGGGTAGGACTGACCCACCTCCCGTTTCAGGTGTGTTACCCCACACACTAGGATCTGTGTAGCCAAAGATCACGAGGTTATAGCCATAGTCCTACATATTACCAACATAGTCACCTACATGTCTCGCATGATAAATCCTTTGGTTTTGATAGATTAAGGTAGACCCGAGTGAGGGGTCAGGCTCGATCTTTTTATGAATTTGATTGAGATTTGATTTTCCCACAGAGGAATTTCATGAAATTTTCATGACTTATAACCTTGTGAGAAGGGTGATTTTATAAAGGAAATTTTATAATAAGTTATTTTGTTGAATTGGATTAGATTCATCGAGTTTATCATATTTTAACCTAGATGGAGTGTTTTAAAATTAATTGATTCATTTGAGCATGAGATGTTTTCACATGAGAATCATTCCATGTTTTATATGTCGATTTCCTATTTTAGAACAGATGATATCTATATGTATGGCATATCATTGTTTTTACCTCATGCTCACATATATCCTGATTTCCTATCAGCATGTAGATAGTATAGCTATCTACACGTTTATATTATTGCCTTACTGAGCAGGTGGAGCTCACCCTTTCATTTTCCACCCCCTTTCAGAGTTTCCACCTTAGAGATAGCAGGTGTAGAGAGTAGACGACATAGCTGATTATCTGTGGTTCCCTTCGACTGTCAGGTATACACCAAGTATAGAATTTTGTATTAGTATGCTTACAGCACAGTAGTGTATATGAAGGAATATTTGGGGATGTAAATATAAGTAGATAAATTGTCAATGTATGAGAATTATGTGATGTATAAAACATACCGACCACTCTATTATATTATAAATGATATCAGTATGCATGTATACGTGTGATATTTCTTAATGGTTAAAATGGTATATCGATATTGATTCACAGCTCGGCCTGGTCAGAGCGATCTGTCACAAGGTGGCAAGAAAGATTTTCCAAAAGTGAAAAATTTATACTGATTTTTGAGTAAATATTAGGTCGTGACATGAGATATGAGCAGAACAATAAAACGAGGCCTTATAAGCATTAGTAGAAACTAATGGACAAGTCGACTATAATAAACACAAGAGTTGTGTTGTATTAGACTAAATTGGTGCAATATATGACTTTGTGCAGTTCTAGAGAGTTCGTTGGAGACGAATCGAACCGCACAAGTAAGTAGCTCTAAGGAAACAGAATCACACGACGCGATCCCAGGTAAGAGAATTCTGTGAGTATATAGAGATAGCTGCTTGTACTTTGAACTAATGGGTGAATATAGGGCATTTATGAAATGCATGATTGTTACGAAAATGATTGTTGGTATGTGTGAATTGGTACAAGTATGTATAGGATTTGGATTATGAAATGATTCTTGAAAAGGGGATAGTAAGGCTAATAATTGCATAAATCACATGTTTTGATGTTTTTACAAAACACATTGCTTTGTTTTAAGCAAATCTACGGGTAGGCTGGCTAGTGTTTGAATGATGTTGTGGAATAGCACATGTGAGGTGTTAAACATGTTTTGAGATTGTTTTGAATGTATATGAGCCACCTATCATGTTTATGTGAGTTAAATTGTGTTGGAGTTTCGCTCGTACTTTATTTTGATGTTTTCACATGTATGAAACGTGCTGGAGCTTCGCTCGCACCTTGATTTGAAATTGTGATGATGTTTTATAAATCGTACTAGAGCTTTGCTCGTACATGGATTTCAACTGGTTTTTTTTCTTATGCATATAATCGTACTAGAGCTATGCTCGTACGTGGTTTTCTCATGAATTTATGCATAAATGCCATACTAGAGAGTTGCTCGTACGAGGAGATTTATCTATGATGCATGTATCATGCTAGAGCTTAGCTCGCATAAGTTTTCACACTGTGGTATGTATGATGTCGTGGTGAGGGAAATACGGATTAATTCAGGGAACCCAAAATGGGCGAGCAAGACCATGAGGGGCTAGGACCTGACATTAATCCATTCAGGGAACCTAAAAAGGGCGAACAAGGCCATGAGGGGCTAGGACCTGACATTAGAAATACTCCCACGTGCACTTGAGTACGTAGATAAGACTTATGGCTGGCACCCCTAACCATGATATGGGTCCACAGAGTACGTTGTACTGTGTATATTACATGGAGTACATTGTACCGCATGGTGGTTACGTGATTTGAAAAGTCTGGCGAAGAACTAACCCACCTTTGTTCCAACATGATGCCTCGTACATCGAGATCCGTGTGGTCTGGGATGATTTATGACATAGTTGGCCAACATAGTCTTTGAGATATAGTGACCTGTCTCACTTAATATTACATAATACCATATGGTTTTCATTCGTGAGTGTGATTGTAATTTGTCCAGGGTAGACCCGAGGGAGGGGTCGAGCCTTGTGGGATTTGTGATTTTAAAGAAACGATAATTTGATTTATGATGAGATGTGCTGGAATTTGATAAAGAGATTTGTGATGAGATGTGATGTGATTTAAAAGGATGTTTCTTAAATGAATTACCCTTTTGTGATGAGATTTAATAAGAATGAGCATGAGATGGTTTACATGTTGATATTTTCACGTTTTATGCCTATTTACATGATTTTCAATACATATATATATATATGTATATACATGTGGCATAGTTTTATTTTCCTCATGCTCCGATTATAAACTATTTATGCATAACATTATCAGCATGTAGATAGAGTAGTTATCTACCATGATTGCATTATTGCCTTACTGAGCGTGTGCTTGTGTAAGACCCGAACATGGCATTTTTCCTTACGAATATATCATTTTAATCGTGTAAATATGATATATTAATTAATAAAGAAGGAATGATGCAATTACAAGTTCAATTTAATCAAGAAATAAAGTTAAGTGCTTTGAAGTACCAAAATAAGAATTTGGGTAAATTCGGGACAAACCGAATAAAATTTGGTTAAACGAAATGAAAATATGGATTCAGGACGCGAAAATATAGGGAGTCCAAGAAGGGAAGTTGTCCGAAAACGATAACCCAAAAATTTTCCTATTTTGGCAATTTATCCTGAAAATATCAATATATATATATATATATATTCGGAGAGATAAATAAATGTGATAAAATAAAATAGGTTGTGCATATATTTTTGTGGAAATAAATTAAATAAAATATATGTACAAGGGTGTGCAAATAATAGTGTATAAAATATACTATAAGGATAAAATATTATTATAATAATATTAAATACTTTATTTTTAGTATTTTATTATTATTATAATAATATTTTAATTTTTAAGATATTTTTGTGATATTAAAGGTATTTTTTAAGATATTTGTGTATATATATATATATATATATATATTATATTAGGATATAATATAATATATATAATAAAAATAAAAAATAAAAAAAGAAATCAAAAAAAAAAAGGAAACAGAAGCTTGAAAAATGCGAGGAACCCCCCCAAACCTGACCTCCTCTGATTCCTTCACCGGCGGCGAACGGCGAGGACCACGAGCCGAGACGACCGACGAAGGGACGATCGGCCCAGAGGAAACGTCTGACAGCAACGATGCGCCCCAGATCGCCGGCGGTGAGGAGATCGGCGAGGGAGGAACCCGCGGGAGAGAAGGGGAAAACGACCCTGCCAGTCGAAGCTTCTTCGGGCCTTGACGCGTCGAACGGCGGTGGAATCGCGCCGGGAACCGACCAGTAGCTTCGGCAACTGCAAAAGTCCACGTGAACGAGTTCGGACGAGTTCAGTGTGGAAGGGGCTGAACTGGTCCGAACCGGCTCAGTAGGAGAGAGAAAGAGGAGAGAGAAAAAAATTTTGGAAAAAAAATTCAGTGTTATCCCGGCACAGCAGTAGACTGGTAAGTGGTCAAAAATCAGTCGAATTATTTTTTGGATAATTAAATTGAATTTATATTAGACCGAAATTAATCGGTGTAAATATATATTGCTGTGTAGCGAAAAATCGATAGGCGACATGTACGAGTTCGAGCGGATCTCGACTTATGTGCCACCAAGGAAAGATTTGGCTTCCGAAAATACATCCGAAGCCAATTAGACTGCGTGATCTGGGGAGATCAAGAATTAAAATTCGCAGTCGACACATTTCGAGGTAAGGGATTTTGTAAGCTCTTAGAAATAGCTGTACATATTTTATCGTCATTTATGTACACCTAAATTTTTGTATAGAGTATGAATATGAAATTTCTGGATAGTACCCAAATATGAGAAAATTACCAAAATGCCCCTAGGTACAAAAAAATATGAACTTGGTCGAAATGACCTATTTTGATGTGTTTTACATGAATAAGCATGTTTTGTGAATAAGTGGTGATAGAATGGCTCTGAATTTGATTATCTGCATTAAATTACATGTTTAGAAATAAAAAGTATTTAATGAGTGATTTGATGGAAAGTGTTTCCTCTCACTCAAGTTAATACTACCTTTCGTGGTTGAGGTTGGTTTGTATGCCCCTTATCTACATCGAGCCATCTGTCAGTTTTGATATTAAAGTTGTGATAGAGCGCTGCTCGTACTAGACTTTGCATGATTTGTGCATGATACCGTGCTGGAGCTTTGCTCGCACTAGAATTCGATTTTGTGATATGCATAAAATCGTGTTTGGAGACGTCGTGTAGGCAGTGAGCTTGCACTGATCCTCGCACGTGATTTGATAAAGTTGTGCTTGAGCCTCATGAAGACGGGGTGTCACACTGATTGATATACTTGCACGTGTATTGTTGGAGACTCGGTATTTATATAGCCAGAGATGGGATGATAAGACCCGTTGGACGGGCACTCCTAATCTCGCTGATTTCAGATATTGGGATCCACGGAGTACAATGTACCGTGTGGACACACATGGAGTACAACGTACCGTGTTGTTTGTGTCTGATGGGTAGACTGACCCCCTTATCCTCAGCCATCCAGGGACATTCATGCACACCTAATCCGTGATTGCATGAAGTCCATGACTATGGCCATATGTCTATTCGTTTCCATATGCTCTGCTTTATCTCCATACTTATATTATTTTTGATTTAAATTCTGAGATTTTTTATTTATCTCCTATTTGATTTAAATTAGCTTTATAAGAACATATGTTTAGAGAAATTCGTTTGTGATATGACATGGCTTTGAGAAAGCATACGTGTGTGGTTTGGATATTCAGTTGGGATTGGGAAAGTAAGGATTTTCTGTATAACATGCATGTAGGTAGTATAGTTATCTACCTGCTTGCGTGATTTCTTATTGAGCGCGTTAACTCACCCTTTTTTTTTTCCTCCACTCCACAGAGTTACCTAAGTCTTGAGAGCTACGGTAGTCTTGAGCAATTGACAGCCCACACTCCATTGTGCGCAAAGGTATACACTTATTTCGCTTTTGTATCTAAACTTGTAAGGCACAGTTATATATATTAAGAATTACGGGGATGAAAACATACGTGTGTACATATATATAAATAAGTAAATCAATTATCATGTACGATTTATATTTAAGTGTGTAAGGTCAATATCGGCTCGTGTGCCCAACCATCCGTATGTTGTCTGCTCCGTTATGTGTGTGTAAGAATGAATAATAATGATTTAAATATGGAAACGGGGTATGACAGAAGTTGGTATCAGTGCAGGGTTGGTCTGAATACGAGTCGGTATAAGTCGTTAGGAAAGTTTACATCCTTTTGGTACTGTGCCTTGTTTAGATACAAATGTGTATACCGGGCTGTTAGTGTAATATGAATTGATTGTGTGTGAATCAAAAATCATCAGTATGACTGATAGACACCGCAGTTGAAGGGAAAGTTCTCGATCTCCAGGGTAGAGAGATAGGCCCGAGAGACGTACTGAATCATCTTCTGGCCATGCCTCTCAAGATCCAGTAGAGACTACTGAGATAAGCATGGTGAGGTTAGAGTGGACTGTGGAGAGAATGACACAGTTGTTTGGACAGGCGATGGCTAGATTGGAGAGTCTGCAGGGTATGAGTACACCCACAGCAGCCCCTACCATGCTTGTACCATAGACCGCTGAACCTTCTGATTCTAGTCATCCTATACCGCCCTATCTGTACAACTGACGCGAAAGAAAACCTTGAGGACCAGTAGGCCCCAAAGAGGACAGTACAGACGAGTAACGATGTCAACAGCAGTCGATGTCACAGCAGTCGATGTTATGGGCCCAAGAGGGGTAGCCATGGCTGGCTGGGTGGTCCGACTAGGCTGGGCAATTACACCCCGTAGCATGAAAGAAGTGGTTAGTGGGGTCAAAGATCCAGTAGCAGCAGAGAACTGGTTAAACATATCAGAGAAGTTGTATTGGTACTTCGAGTGTTTCCAGACCGAGAAGGTGACCTTTGCTGCATTTGTGTTGGAAGGCGAAGCGAAACATTATGGAAATTCACCCAGCCTATATTGAGGAACCGAAAACCAAATAGTGACTTGAGAGATTTTTTTCGATGCCTTTGAGGAGGCAATATGTTCCAGAGACTGCTCAAAGACGGCTATAAAGGGAGTTTATTAGTCTGACTTACTGCAGCCAATCAGTGGACGAGTATGAGTCCCAGATTTACGTCTCTGGGAAGGTACGATTCTGACACCATGAGTAGTAAAGATAGAAAAGTCAGAAAGTTTATGGATGGGTTGATACCGTCCACTAGAGCTAGATTAGCTCCTTTGGATATTCTGATTTATGATGAGGCAGTGCGCAGAGCTTAGTTTTGTGAACAGGATTCTGAGCAGCATGCCCCTGATTTGGTAAGTTCAGTAAGGACAGAAAGAGAACTGTAGAGTATAGAAGTTTAAGAAAAGGGAAGAGGTTGTTTAAGAAACGACCAAAGTTTAGGGAATTTAGGGGTAAGATAGTGAAGCCCTCTATTTCGCCAATTTCAGCTCCATCTAGAGGTATAGAAATGGTGAACCCTGACCTACTATTGAGCCATGTAGAGTCTGTGTGAAACCTCATGGTGGTAGGTGATGATTCTAAGTATCTAAAGCATGTTTTAGATGCGGAAAGACGGGTCACTTGATGAGAGACTGCCCGAAATCTACAGTCCCTATTTCACAGAGACGAGAGGAGCCATAGAAAGCTCCTATTGTACCCCCACCCCGGTGAAGGAAGGCCACAACTGAAGAGAAAGAGAAGTAGACTGTTGGCCTGGGACATGTGTATACATTGGATTACGATACGACAGGTGCTTCGTCTGATGTGGTTAAAGGGTTTATTGCGTACGTGGTCGATATGGATAAGGCACGTTCGGAGTTGACTGATATTCCAGTAGTAAAGAAATTTCCTAATGTTTTTCCGAATGATCTGCCAAGAGTGCCACCAGATAGAGAGATGGAGTTTTATATTAATATGGCACCTGGTATTAAGCCTATATCGAGACCACCATATAGAATGGAACTAGTAGAGTTAGAAGAGCTAAAGAAGCAGTTACAGGAGCTTCTGGATAAGGGGTTTATTCGACCGAGTGTGTCACTTGGGGAACTCCGGTTCTATTTGTGAAGAAAAAGGATGGAAGCCTCTGACTGTGCATTGATTTTCGATTGTTGAATAAGGCTACCATCAAGAATAAGTACCCCTTACCACGTATAGATGATCTATTAGATCAGTTCCGGGAAGCAAAGATCTTTTCCAAGATCGATTTGAGGTCTGGGTACCATCATTTGAGAATTCAGAGCGAAGACGTACCCAAGACAACTTTTCGTACCCATTTTGGCCATTATAAATTTTTGGTGATGCCTTTCTGGTTGACTAATGCGCTTGCAGCGTTTATGGCTTTGATGAACGATGTGTTCAAGCCATACCCAGACAGAATTGTTATCATTTTTATCGATGACATTTTGGTGTATTTGAAGTTCAAGAAAGATAATGAGCAGCACTTAAGGATTGTGTTACAAACTCTCAAAGATAAAGAATTATATGTTAAACTCAGTAAGTATGACTTCTGGTTGGAACAAATATAAGTTCTGGGCCATGTGGTTTCGAAGAACGAGGTATCAATGGATCTATCCAAGATAAAAAAATTGTAGTCCAGTGGGACAGGCCCAAGACAGTTACTGAGATCTGAAGTTTTCTTGGTTTTGCTGGGTATTACAGAAGGTCTGTAGAGGGTCTTCTTTTCAAAAATTGGTTGCTCCTCTGAACTGTCTTACTCGAAAGAATATGACATCTGAGTGGGATGCTGCTTATGAGAGAAGCTTTCAAGAGTTGAAACTTCAACTGACCACCACATCGATTCTCACCATTCCGACCAACTCAGGAAGTTTCTCTGTGTACACTGATGCTTAACACCAGGGATTGGACTGTGTATTGATACAGGATGGGAAGGTAGTTACCTATGACTCCCGTCAGTTGAAGGACCATGAGAGGAACAACCCTAACCATGATCTATAGTTGACTTTCATAGTGTTTGCACTGAAGATATGGCGCCACTATTTATACAGTGAGAACTTTCAGGTGTATACTGATCATAAGAGCCTCAAGTACCTATTTTCATAAAAGGAATTGAATATGAGGCAACGAAGATGGTTAGAGCTTATTAGGGATTACAACTGTGAGATCTTATACCACCCGAGTAAGCTAATGTGGCTGTTGATGCGTTGAGCAGAAAGAGCCTTGGGATGGTATCTTATATGATGATCAGGGAACACGAGTTGCTAGCAGAGTTTGCGAGCCTCAACTTATATGTGACCCCTTCTGATACTGAGGCCTATTGTGTGATAGCTAGTCTGAGGTTAGAACCAGAGTTGGTTGACCAGATCAGACAAGCTCAGCGAGTGGATCGCTTATGTATTGATATGGCTAGTCAAATACAGATGGGTACCGGTGCTGACTGGGAGTTGAGCACCAATGGTTTACTGAGGTTCTGAGGCAGAGTGTGTGCTCCCGATGATCTGCAATTGAGGAAACTAATTTTATCAGAAGCTCATTCTTCGAGGTATACCTTGTATTCAAGGAGTAGTAAAATGTATAAGAAACTCCGAAAAGTTGTATTGGTGGTCAGGTATGAAGATAGACATCGTCGAGTATGTTACTATATGTCTGGTATGCCAGCAGGTTATGGTAGAGCAACAAAAACCTGCAGAGTTATTGCAGCCTCTACCTATACAGACATAGAAATTAGAGTGTCTCACCATGGATTTCATCATGGGTTTACCAAGGACTAGAAGGAACCAGATGCCATTTGGGTGATCATTGATCGATTGACGAAGTCAACCCACTTCCTAGCTATGAAAGCTACGGATACTCTGAGTGCATTGGCGGATTTGTATGTACGAGAGATTGTGAGGCTACATGGCGTTCCAGTGAGCATAGTCTTTGATAGGGATTCCCGCTTCAGATCCCACTTTTAGGGACATTTTCAAGAAGCTATGGGAACCCGATTGAGTTTCAGTACAGCTTTCCATCCTCAGACAGACAGTCAGTCAGAGAGGACCATTCAGACTCGGGAGGATATGTTGAGAGCTTGTGTGATAGACTTTAAAGGCTCCTAGGATGAGCATTTGCCATTAGCCAAATTCGCCTACAACAACTGTTATCACTCGAGTGTTGGAATAACACCTTATGAAGCGTTGTATAGTTGCAGGTGTCGTTCTCCCATTGGATGGAAAGAGGTGTGTGATCGAAAGATATTTGCTCGGATCTAAAGAAACAAGCCTATGAGGATGTATAGTTGATATGCGAGAGATTGAGGACAACTCAGAGCAGGCAGAAAAGCTATGTTGACATGAGGTGTAAACCTTTAGAATTCACTATGGGTGAATCTGTATTTGGAAAGTTTCTCCCTCCAAGGGTATTATGAGGTTTGGAAAGAGAGGCAAGTTAAGTCCTCGCTACATCAAACTACTTAAGATCTTAGATCGAGTGGGAGATAAAGCCTATAGGCTAGCTTGACCCCTTAAGCTTGCAGGTATCCATAATGTCTTTCACATCTCCATGCTTCGAAAATATCATTCGGATCCGGCACATGTAATTCAATAAGAGCCATTGAAGCTTAAGGAGGATATGATGTATGTGAAGAAGCCGGTTCAGATATTAGATAGGAAGGAGAAAGTACTACGGTCTAAGATGATTCCTCTAGTCAAGGTTCTCTGGCAGTACCACACCTCTGAGGAAACTACGTGGGAATTAGAGAGCTTGATGCCTGAGGGGTATCTGCACCTATTCGAGAGCTGAGTATTGGTCAATTTGGAGGACCAAATTTTTTTAAGTGGGAGAGAAAATGTAAGACCCGAACTTGGCATTTTTCCTTACAAATATATCATTTTAATCGTGTAAATATGATATATTAAGTAATAAAGAAGGAATGATGCAATTACAAGTTCAATTTAATCAAAAAATAAAGCTAAGTGCTTTGAAGTATCGAAATAAGAATTTGGGTAAATTCGGGACAAACCGAACAAAATTTGGTTAAACAAACTGAAAATATGGATTCAGGACGCGAAAATATAAGGAGTCCAAGAAGGGAAGTTGTCTGAAAACGATAACCCGAAAATTTTCCTATTTTGGCAATTTATCCCGAAAATATCAAAATATATATATATATATATTTTCGGAGAGATAAATAAATGCAATAAAATAAAATAGGTTGTGCATATATTTTTTTGGAAATAAATTAAATAAAATATATGTACAAGGGTGTGTAAATAATAGTGTATAAAATATACTATAAGGATAAAATACTATTATAATAATATTAAATACTTTATTTTTAGTATTTTATTATTATTATTATAATATTTTAATTTTTAAGATATTTTTGTAATATTAAAGGTATTTTTTTAAGATATTTATGTATATATATATATATTATATTAGGATATAATATAATATATATAATAAAAATAAAAAAAATAAAAAAAATCGAAAAAAAGGGAAACAGAAGCCTGAAAAACGCGAGGAACCCCCCCAAACCCGACCTCCTTTGATTCCTTCACCGGCAGCGAACGGCGAGGACCACGGGCGTGAGACGACCAGCGAAGGGACGACCAGCCCAGAGGAAGCGTCCAACAGCAACGACGCGCCCCAGATCACCGGCGGTGAGGAGATCGACCAGGGAGGAACCCGCGCGAGAGAAGGGGAAAACGGCGGCCACTGGCATCGATTTGGGCCGAGCCCTGCCAGCCGAAGCTTCCCTAAGCCGTGACGCGTCGAACGGCGGTGGAATCGCACCTGGAACCAACCGACAGCGCCGGCAACAACAAAAGTCCACCTGAACGGGTTCGAACGGGTTCAGTGTGAAAGGGGCAGAACCGGTCCGAACCGGTTCAGTAGGAGAGAGAAAGAGTTGAGAGAAAAAAATTTGGAAAAAAAATTTAGTGTTATCCCGGCACAGTAGTAGACTGGTAAGTGGTCAAAAATCAGTCGAATTAATTTTTGGATAATTAACTTGAATTTATATTAGATCAAAATTAACCGGTTTAAATATATATTGCTGTGTAGCGAAAAAATGATAGGTGACGTGTACGAGTTCGAGCGGATCTCGACTTACGTGCCACCAAGGAAAGATTTGGCTTCCGAAAATACATCCAAAGCCAATTAGATTGCGTAATCCGGAGAGATCAAGAATTAAAATTCGCAGTCGACACATTTCGAGGTAAGGGATTTCGTAAGCTCTTAGAGATAGCTGTACGTAATTTATTGTCGTTTAAGTACACCTAAATTTTTGTATAGAGTATGAAAATGAAATTTCTGGATAGTACCCAAATATGAAAAATTACCAAAATGCCCCTAGGTACAAAAAATATGAACTTGGTCGAAATGACCTATTTTGATGTGTTTTACATGAATAAGCATGTTTTGTGAATAAGTGGTGATAGAATGGCTCTGAATTTGATTATTTGCATTAAATTGCATGTTTAGAAATAAAAAGTGTTTGATGAGTGATTTGATGGAAAGTGTTTCCTCTCACTCAAGTGAGTACTACCTTTCGTGGTTGAGGTTGGTTTGTACGCCCCTTATGTGCATCGAGCCATCTATCAGTTTTGATATTAAAGTTGTGCTAGAGCATTGCTCGCACTAGACTTTGCATGATTTTTGCATGATATCGTGCTGGAGCTGTGCTCGTACTGGAATTTGATTTTGTGATATGCATAAAACCGTGTTTGGAGACGTCGTGTAGGCTGTGAGCTTCCACTGATCCTCGCACGTGATTTGATAAAGCCGTGCTTGAGCCTCGTGTAGACTGGGTGTCACACTGATATACTCGTACGTGTATTTTTGGAGACTCGGTATTGATATAGCTGGAGATGGGATGATAAGACCCGTTGGACGGGCACTCATAATCTCGCTGATTTCAGATATTGGGGTCCACAGAGTATAATGTACCGTGTGGACACACATGGAGTACGACGTACCGTGTTGTTTGTTTGTGTCTGATGGGTAGACTGACCCCCTATCCTCAGCCATCTGGAAACATTCATGCACAACTGATCCGTGATTGCATGGAGTCTATGACTATGGCCATATGTCTATTCGTTTCCATATGCTCTGCTTTGTCTCCATACTTATATGATTTCTGATTTAAATTTCGAGATTTTTTTTATCTCCTATTTGATTTAAATCAGCTTTATAAGAACATAAGTTTTGAGAAATTCGTTTATGATATGACATGGCTTTGAGAAAGCATACGTGTGTGGTTTAGATATTCAGTTGGGATTGGGAAAGTAAGGATATTCTGTATGACATGCATGTAGGTAGTATAGTTATCTAACTGCTTGCGTGATTTCTTACTGAGCGCGTTAGCTCACCCCTTTGTTTTTCCTCCACTCCACAGAGTTACCTAAGTCTTGAGAGCTACAGTAGTCTTGAGCAGTTGACAGCCCACACTCCATTGTGCGCAAAGGTATACACTTATTTCGCTTTTATACCTAAACTTGTAAGGCACAGTTATGTATATTAAGAATTACGGGGATGTAAACGTACGTGTGTACATATATATAAATAAGTAAATCAATTATCATGTACGATTTATATTTACGTGTGTAAGGTCAATATCGGCTCGTGAGCCCAACCATCCATATGTTGTCTGCTCCGTTATGTGTGTGTAAGAATGAATAATAATGATTTAAATGTGAAAACGGGGTGTGACAGGTTGCTCATCCCTCTCTACTTTGCCCTCTCTACAGAGCATACATAGCAGCCCAGTGAGGACTGAGGCATTTTATTTTGGACATCCGCTGTTTCCATCTCCAAAAGGTATACACAAAGGGATTCTTTTTGTATCTAAACAAGTAAAGGCACATTATTCATTTTTTATTGTAATGTGGGGGATGTAAAAGTTAGAAAACGTGTCATGTACAAGTGTATAACTTAACTTTCAAATGAATGACACTTCTTTTGATTTAATTGAGAATGAATGATGAGTGATGATTATTATTGACTCACGGCTCAACTGTGTAGTGGTGAGTTGATCATGATCGAGTAAGGAAAGGAAAATGCGAAAAAGTTGCAGTGATTTATAGACGAATTGGATAAATAGGGTCGTGGCAGTTTTCCACGGATAACCTTTGATTTGCTGTGGGGAATTTCTGTCTTAGCGAAGAATTCATTTTCAGTCTTCAACTTAAATATCATATTCTTATATTTAGCATTCATACATTCAAATTCATTGGCCAATTCATCAAATACATCTTGTACTTTATCTAATGTTTAATTATTAGTTTCACAAATTTAGTTGTTGCCTTTAGTATAGGGTATGCCCTATAGCCAATCTAAATAATTTGATTTATTAGATATTAGAACATTTTTTAGTTTAAAACAATTATTTAATATAAGCATTATTTTTTATCCACAAAGCATATTGATTTAAATTATTAACACTTACTTATGATAAGGCTTAGAATGAGAATTTTAAAGTGGTTATAATCATGAGATCCTTATTTTATAAAACTCCAAAAATATGTTTACTTACATGCGCTTAGAGGTGGCAAATTCAAAAAACCAACCTGATTAATCCGAATCCAAACCTGATCAATCCGATTTGACTAAAAAAGTCAACAATCCATATCCAACCTTACCCAAATCTGAATTGATCCTAGCTCAAATTGATTCGAATTCATATTGATCTGAACCCGACCTGATCTGAACTCGAATTGATCCGAATCCGAATTCAAATTAACCCCAACCTGACCTAATCCGAACTCGAATTGATGCGGATCCAAATTGACCTGAATCTAAATTAATCTTAATCCAAATTGACCAAAACTTGAATTAATTCGAATCTTAAATTAAGACTAACATTAAATTTTTCAATGTCAGATTAATGATCAAAATATTATATTTGGTAAAAATATATTTTTTTCAATATTACGAGCGTTTTATTTTTTTGAATCTGGTTAAACTTAAATGTATTTTTTTTATTACATTCATTTGAACTTAATCAAAAACAAAATTCTACAAGAGCTAACGTAGAATTATTTAGTGACTAATCTATCACATAGTACGGAAGCTACATCACCTCCACTTAATTCCTTTGATTATTTTATAAAAATCACAAAAAGTTAAAGAGATGTACAACAGTCTATTATAGTATTTAGTAGGGATTATTAAATGACTTCATATGCTTAGAGTTAATATTATAGATAATAAAAATAAAATGAAAAAGACATAATTAATATTTGAATATTGATAAATATACTAATTATTGAATATTTTGAATATTTCAATTCTAATTTTCTTATAAGTTATGCAAAAAGAACATTTATTTTCATGAGTTATGTGATTTTTAGAAATATGATTTCAATATACTTTCAAATAAGAAACATTACGCTAGAGGTAACAAAGGCCTAACCCGAAAACGATCCTAACTCGACTCAAATCCAAACCCGACCAACCCAATTTAACTAAAAAAGGCAACAACCTAAACTCGACTTAATCCAAATCTGAATTGATCCTAACCCAAATTGACTCGAATTCAAATCGATTGAACATGAGTTAATCCTAACTTAAATATCTGAATCTGAAATGGACCGATTTTTCCTTGACCCAGACCCAACCTGACTTGAACCTGAAATGATCCCATTTTTTCTTAGCCCAAAATGATTCGATCCAAAATAATCGAACCTAATTCCATCTGTCTATTTGCCACCTCTATATGCACTCATTAGTCTCAATATTAATAGTTAATTATGTTTTGCATTAGTTTAAATGTCTTCTAGGGTTAGGGATTAGTTTTAGGGTTTACATTTTAGATAATAAGGGTAATCTTAGGGTATTGTTCCTATTAGGTAATTTTAGGGATTTCATGCATTTGTTTTATTTTTGTTGCATTTTTATTAGTTTTAATTTCATTTTCATATAGTTTAAACATTTTTATTTTATTTTAGGATTTTTTAGACCAATTTTCATTATTTACATTTTAGTTACACAATTTTAGGAATTTACATTCTTAGCCTCATTTCTTTACTAGTTTTGATTTTTGCTTTTTTTTTTTTTGCAGTTTCTTTTATATTCATCCTCATCACTGTAAGTATTTCCATTTACCATTTTAATTTCACTTTCTTATTTTATTTTTTTATTTACTTTATTAACCTTGTAGTTCGTTTACTTCATAATTTACTAGAATATACTTTTGGTGTTAATATCTAGTAATTAATTAAGGTTAACTAATCTTTGAGGGACGATAACATGGGACTTAAGTCCTATATTATTTGTGGAAGACTTGTGTGCTTGCGATACAAACGTTTAGGATGTCATAGATAGAAAAAACAGAGAGTGAGAAAGATAGGACCTAAAAGTGGCAATGGTTGCTAAGGGGCTTAATAGATTATATGAAGATTAGGTTTAGTGAATATGGTAGGATACTTAACAGGAAAGATGTTATTAAGGGAGAAACAAGTAAGAGGGATGAAGATCTTGTAATTGGTTTCAAGTGTTAGAGACCAGGGCACATTAACCCTATTTTTAGATTAGAGGTAGGGAAGGGAAAGGAAAAAAAGCTATGTAAAGTGAAAGAAGGCTAGAATCCTTTCTTTTGTATGGGAAAAATTTTTATCTAAGGAAAGAAAGGGGGAGTGAACACCCTTTCTTTCCTTTGACTTACTTAGTTTTTAATACCCCAATTTGGGGTAAATAGGAAGGAAAGGAAACTTGAAAAAAATTTTAATAGGCAAAATATCAAATTTAACCTTTTTTTTTTTCTAAAATTTAAAACAAAAGGGCTATAATTGAAAAAAAAAATTATAATGAATCATTTCTTTTACTTTTCACTGCTTAACCAAACAAAGGTTATTAATATTACTTTCCTTTCCTTTGCTTTATTAATTTTAACTATCCAAACAATGGGTATGTGTACCTTTTCCTTTCTTTTCATTTCCTTCACTTTACATTCATTTCCTTTCCCTTCCTTTCCTTTGCTAATGTCTATCCAAACATAATGTAAGGTTGAATGTCCTTTGCTCAAAAAAATGAAAAGAGCCCTAAAAAGAAGGCTATGGTAGTCACTTAGAGTAACAGTGATTCTCTGATGAAGAAGAGAAGATAAATAATAAAGTTGTAAACTTATGTTTTATAGGAATAAATGAACCATGGCAACATTGGGAATTTAAGCATACAATTGACATACATAGCATAGCGAAAATTTATTTTTTAAGAAAAATCCTTTCCTTAGATCACTTTGATATTAATAACATGAACACATAATAAGAAGGTCAAAAAATTACCTCACTTAAGTGAATGGCAAAAGCTTCTGTGCCAGAGAGGTTGATCACAACCACTGAACTGTCCAAGTGTCTAGCCTCAATAGC
Organism: Firmiana major; assembly: GCA_033439115.1. NCBI lineage: Eukaryota > Viridiplantae > Streptophyta > Magnoliopsida > Malvales > Malvaceae > Firmiana > Firmiana major. The sequence goes on from CM065912.1 coordinate 11,257,883, forward strand.
ATCCACACGAATCACAAAGAATAAATTTTCTTTTGTTAATATTCTTTCTTTTTCAAGTAAAACATTAAAAGTAGAAAAAATAGATGTTATAGGTTAAAAACCCTTTTAAGCTAGGTAAGGATATCGCTTCAAAAGTTTTCGCCTTGAACTTACAAGAATTTTATTCTACAAGCATCATGAGTGCGGTAACACTTAATATTATGTATGTAAACATGCAACAAACTTAATTCTTGTATGGATCATGTGCAACACCCCTTTATAATGTATATGGCCCCTTATTTTTCAAAAGTGAGGTGTGGCTAACCCTAGTCACTGGAAAAGGTGTTGCCCCTTATACCCTTAATCTCACTAGGAGTGTAACTCTTTAACCTTATGACTTTAATTAGGCTAAAAGTTAGAGTTAAATCCTATTTAATTCAGTAATTCAAATCTTTATATTTAAGTCCAACTTAATTTCTCATTTTATTTATTTTTTCAACTCTATTTGCGTTCCATTAGGTTCCAAAACAAGTTAGAAGTATAGAAAAATTACATCCTAAAACTAATTAGGACAGAATGAACTAAACATCCTTTAATTCATAAATGGATCAGACTCCTTTACATCTACCCTCACTTAATTGGAATTGAACAAATTCAATGTATATAGATTGTGACTAACCACTAGCAATAGCTGTACAACACGCAATATGTTAAGGAAGAGTCCTAGTGCTATGACTAACTTATCTATCTAGTCTTCTTATATAATTCAATCCCTTAATCTTTATATCCATATTAGGCTTAAAGCCTAAAGTAGTGTCTACTCTATTGTTGTCTAATCTTAATATTTTTTATCTCTGGTAATTAACTTATCTCAATAAGATTTAAAAACTCTTAGCAAACTCTTCATTCTGCCTAGGCCAAGGGCTTAAGTTAATCTACCACTAATCAAAGGCCTTAGGATTTATCACAGAATATTCACTGGGGGTAATGAAGCCTATTGGTTCAACTGAGAGGGGGGTAAATCGGTTTTCTATCAATTTACCAAATTGAAAACTTACTTAGCTAATATTGCACACAAATAAATTTATAAATTTATAACTACTATAAGATTGAGAACAAATGTACAGTAAATAAGGAGATAAGGGAAAGAAGCAGCAAACACAATGAGTTATAGAGGTTTGGCCAAATCCTTTGCCTATGTCCTCTCTTCTTGACCTTCTTGTCAAGGAGTCACTTTCATTATCAAGATGAACTTAACAACTTCCTTTTCAAGGTTAAGGAATAACCTCTCTACCCACTTAGCAAATATTGCTATTCAAACTCTTTTATAACAGCTCTCTCTTAGAGGAACTCTCCCATTTAATTTAAGATGAAGAATAAATACAATCAAGGCTTTCTTAATGGGTAGGTAATGAAAATGAATAGCTTAACTAAAGCTTTCAATGACAATTAAGTACCCTTTTAGCTGAAGACACAAAGAATGTTTTTTATAAGAATACTCAGAGCTTCTCCTCTTTTCTCCAATGTCTTTATGACTTGTATTTATACACCCAATTGGTTGGTGAAGCATTTAATGCAATTCTTCCTGTTGAAACCCTGAAAAACTAGTCGTTGGAGTCTTACAGACGAATGCTAGATCGATCTCCTTACCCAAGAGGATCGATCATTTATGTCACGACCCATTTTCATCTTTTTAACTAGAAACCATTATAAATTTTTCGCATTTTCCTTTCCTTACCCGGTCGTGAACAAACTCACCGCTACACAGTTAGGCTGTAAGGCAGTAATAATCATTCTTTACCATTCATTTTCTAAATAAATCAAAAGTATTGTCATACATCCAATTGTTAAGTGGTATGTTCCTACATACTATGCGTTATAACATTTACATCTAAAAATTCGGGTCTTACATTCCTCCCCTCCTTAAAAGAATTTGGTGCTCTAAATTAGAACTAAGTTACTCCTCAAAAAAGTTGGGGGTATTTCTCCCATATTAAGTTTTCCAATTTCCATGTGGCCTCTTCCACCATGTGATGTTGCTAAAGAACTTTCACCAAGGGAATTGTCTTATTCCGTAACACTTTCTTTTTTCTGTCCAATATCTGAACTGGCTTCTCAACATACGTCATACTCTTATTGAGCTCCAATGGCTCATATTTTGTCACTTATGTCCGGTCTGGGTGATAATTCCGAAGCATAGAGATGTGGAAGACATTATGAACATTTACCAAATCCGGTGGTAATGCCAACCTATATGCCTTATCTCCCACTCTCTCAAAAATCTTGAAGGGTCCGATATATCTAGGGCTCAGCTTACCCTTTTTACCAAATCTCATAATACCCTTCGAAGGTGAAACTCTCAGAAATACTGACTCACCCACATCAAACTCTAGTGATCTCCGTCTCTTGTCAGCATAACTCTTTTGTTGGCTCTGAGCTATCAGTAATCTCTCACATATCAATTGGACGTCCTCAGATGCCTGCTGCACTAAGTCCGGAGCAATAATTTGTCTGTCACTAACCTCTTCCCATCCAATGGGGGATCAACACCTACATCCATACAGTGTCTCATAGGGTTCCATCCCGTTACTCGTATGATAGCTATTATTATAGGTAAACTCGGCTAACTATAGATGATCATCCCAGGAGCCTCCAAAATTCAGCACACACGCTCTCAACATATCCTCCAAGGTCTGTATAGTCCACTCTGACTGCCCATCTATCTGAGGATGAAAAGTGGTGCTAAAGCTTAAGTGGCTCCCTAACGCTTCCTGAAAATGTTTTCAGAAATGGGAAGTGAAGCGGGCATCTCTATCACAAACAACGCTCACCGGTACACCATGTAGTTGTACTATCTCTCGTACATACAGGTTCGGGGACTAACTCAGAGTATCGGTAGCTCTCATAGCTAAGAAATAGGCTAACTTAGTCAACCGATCCACAGTAACCCATATGGCATCATGACCTCTACGGGTCCTCGGCAATCCCATTACAAAATCCATGGTGACATGCTCCCACTTCCATGTCGGTATTGGTAGAGGTTGTAATAATCTTGCAGGCTTCTGATGCTCTACCTTCACTTACTGACAAACAAGACACTTAGCGACATATTCAGCAATGTCTCTTTTCATTCCAAACCACCAATAAACCTTTTGAAGGTTCTGATACATTTTAGTACTCCCCGGATGTATCGTGTACTTCGATGAGTGAGCCTCTAATAAAATCAGTCTCCTTATCTCAAGATCCTCTGGAACACATACTCTACCTCTGAACCTCAATAAGCCATATGTACTCAGCTCAAAATCAATACCCACACCTGTTTGTATTTGACTCAACCAATCGATACACTGTCGATCGCTCTGCTGAGCCTATCGAATACGGCCAATCAACTCTGGCTCTAATCTCATACTAGCCATAATCTCAACTCTCTCTGATCTAGGTGGGGACACATCCGAACTGAGGTTCGTAATTTGTTCCAATAACACATGTTCCCGTACCATAATATAAGACACCAACCCTAGGTTCTTCCTGCTCAAAGCATCGACAACTACATTTGCCTTACGTGGGTGGTATATGATTTCACAATCATAATCCTTCAGGAGTTCGAGCCATCTCCTCTGCCTCATGTTTAACTCTTTCTGCGAGAACAGGTACTTAAGGCTCTTATGATCTGTAAAAACCTGAAATTTCTCACCATAAAGATAGTGGCGCCATATTTTCAAAGCAAACACCACGACCGCCAACTCTAAATCATGTGTCAGGTAGTTCCTCTCGTGATCTCTCAACTGTCTAGATCCATAGGCAACTACCTTCCAATCGTACATAAGTACACAGCCCAGTCCTTAATGTGATGCATCTGTATACACCAAGAAACCTCTTGAGTTGGTAGGAATGGTGAGAACCGGAGCAGTGGTCAATCGACGCTTAAGCTCCTTAAAACTCCTCACACATACCTCATCCCACACAAACTTAACGTCTTTCCGCGTGAGGCGTGTCAATAGAGTAGCTAGTCTGGAGAAATCCTCTACAAATCTTCGATAATAACCTGTCAATCCCAGAAAACGTCTGATCTCTATAATTGTCTTGGGCTGTTCCTATTGTACAATTGCCTCTATCTTGGATGAATCCATTGATATCCCATCCTTCGACACAACATGGCCCAAAAATGAGATCTGCTCTCACCAAAAGTTACACTTGCTGAGTTTAGCATATAACTCTTTCTCTCGGATGGTCTGCAAAACTATCCTTAAGTGCTCCTCATGATCTTCCCTAAACTTAGAATAAATCAATATATCATCAATAAATACAATCACAAACCTATCCAGGTATGGCTTAAACACATCATTCATCAGTGTCATAAATGCTTCGGGGACATTCATCAATCTGAATGGCATAGCCAAAAACTTGTAGTGATCATAACGGGTACGAAATGTTGTCTTGGGTACATCCTCACTCTGTATCCTCAACTGATGGTATTCTGACCACAGATCTATTTTAGAAAATACTTGGGCTCCTTAGAGCTGATCCAATAAGTCATCTATGCATGGAAGAGGGTACTTATTCTTAATGGTAGCCTTATTCAACAACTGATAATCTATACATAGTCGGAGGCTTCCATCTTTCTTCCTTACAAACAGAATCGGTGCTCCCCAAGGTAAGACACTCAGTCTAATAAACCCCTTCTCTAGCAACTCTTGCAGTTGTTTATTTAGCTCTTCCAACTCAATCGATGTCATTCTATATGGTGGTTTAGATATTGGTTCGGTACCAGGCACTAACTCTATGCAAAATTCCATTTTCCTTTCAGGTGGTAGCCCTGGTAATCGTCCGAAAAGACATCAGGAATTCTGCAATCACTGGTATGTCTCTCAATTTCGGGTGTGACTTATCTATGTCAACCACGTAGGCAATGAACCCTTCACATCATCCCTTCTACTGTTAGTAACATAAACCATCACATCAATATTCAACATAAACAAATAGATTCATCACTCATGTAGATTAAATAAAATCATACTCTTTCCATTTATCATAGTTATGTTCTTTCATTTCTTTTCATCAAAGTTTACAATAAGATTATCTGATCCTGAAAATATCAATGTCTTGGCATGACAATCTATAACAACACGATTGGCAGCCAACTAATCCATCCCAATATTACATCAAAATCATTCATATTCAATAAAATTAAATTAGCTGCCATTTCCTTTCCCTCTATCTTCAGTTTACAATTCCTACATACATGCTCAATTAATTGACTATCATTCATGGGTGTGGAGATCATCAACATTTTATCCAACAATGTAGGTTTCACATGCTTCAACAATTTATATACAAAGGAAGGCGATATGAAGGAATGCGTGGCACCAGGATCAAAAAATACTAATGCTTCTAAATCAAAGATTAGGATGGTACCTTTAATCACATCCGTCGAAGCATCTGTGATAATTCTATAAAAATAGAATTATTTGTGCTTAATTTTCTAATTAATTATTTAAACCCCCAATTTATTTTGTTAATTATCCCCTTTATTTAATTAAAATTCTTATGTTTGTAGATAAATTAAATCCAGATGAATTTTGAATATTTCAGTAGAAAACGGACTGAAATTTGGCTAAAATCGAGATTGGGCCACGCAGACAACACGAGCCATGCCACCTAGCACATCCAATTGGACAAAAAGACATATGACATGGAAATATCTTTTCAAGGAGCCAATGGTGTGAAGGCAAGTGGCCAAAAAAATGCTAACTCATCTAGGATGAAAAAATTATAATTTTACCCCTAGTGTGTGTATAAATAGGAAAGGATGGCAATTGAAAAAACTATGTAAGTAGGAGTAGGGTGTGTAATGTAAGGTAGGAGTAGGACTAAGTAGTGTAATGTAATGTAGTTTAGAGTAGAATAGTTTAGATTACATTTTTAGATTTACTTTCCTATTTTCTTTAGTTTTCCGTTAGCTTCTAACTTCACTTTTAATGTTCATTTCATTTTTATGTTCTTGATTTTTCTAGAATTGGATATTTTCTATTTCATAGCTATCAATATCATTTCACCTTCTCAGTTATGTTAAATCTAGTTCTTCTATTTTTCAAGTCTTATTACACAGCATTTATCTCCTAGGTAGCTCTCGATTTCCATAAAGAAAAAAAATTGCTTATGTTTTTAGTTGTTTTCTATTTTGTTATTACTCAATGAAGCTCTCGAGTTTGCTTCCCATGTAAGTTTTATTTTTTCCTTTTTGTTAGTTGTCATTGTTACTCAAGATGGTGGTAAGCTAATTTGATCTCATGAGCAATGAAAGAAACCCGAAAGCAAAGCAGCCGACCAAGAACCCGAGAGCAGCAATCACTCTCTGTTCTCCCCTATTTCACTTGCCATTATTACTGTTCATTGTCATTTTCTATTTATGTATCTTGATTTCTGCTGGTAAGGTTTGCATGAGTGTTAGGTCAAGCGTATCTTGTTACAACAATCAGAATATGAGCTGGGCAAAGTCGGCCAGCTGCTGCACAACAGATTGTAGTAGCAATCAAGCGTGGACAGTATAGCTGAGAACTTTACCTGGATCAGGCCAGCATAGCGCCTGGAGCAGAGCAGGACGAGGTAGTAGGTGCTGAGGAGGAGTTGTGCAAACTCTTGGATTGTAGCAGCAGATTAGCAGTTAAGGAAGGAACCAGGAGGCAGAAATGGACAGTGCAGGGAATGGACAGCAACGCCTGGGGCAATCAGCGGCATGGGCAGAAAATGAAGCTGAAGTGGTTGGTAACGTGCTGGGCTGTTGCAGGAATGGATGCTGCACACAAAACTGAGCAGAGTTGGTGAGGATAGCAGACCAAGACAGACTCGAGAACATGCAGCTGGACACGCCTGGATAGACTAAAGCAAAAATGAAAATGAAATGTGAAGACGTGAACAGTGACAGTATCGGGACTAGCATGGTTTCCAATTAAGCCTAAGGCCACGTTTGGCTATTTCCTCTTTACAAGTTGATGTTCATTGCACTTATATTAGTTTAATTGCTCCTTTTATTAGTTGTCAATTTAGATTAGCTCTAGTGTTTTATTTTGTTAATTTAATTTTTAGTTTTAATTTTTTTTAGTTAGTAGTTAATTTTATATTTTATGTTTTAGGATTTAATTTTTAGTTAAGTGTTTTAAGGGTTACATTTAGAATTAAGTTAGATTAAATTTGTTACATGCATTAGTTAGATTCTATTGTTAAGTTAGTATTTAGATATAGTTAGGATTAGTTTAGAATTATTATTTTAGATATGTAGTTTTATAGTTATTTTCTTAATTTCCTAGGATTTTATTTTCATTAAGTTTTAGTTTCGTTTAATTTGCATTTTTATTAATTAGTTTAATTACATGCATATTTTATTTTAGGTTAGTTGTAGTTTAATTTATCTTGTTTTGTTATTTTCATATTTGCATTTTATTTTAATTGCGTTAATTAGTTTTAACTGTTTTAATTATTTCTGTAGCTTTTTGCTTTTAATTGCTCGGAGCACTGTAAGTAAATTTTGCTCGGTTTTATTTAGTTCTTATTATTTTATTGCTTTCCAGTGATTTTAATTTTAGACTTAGTAGATCACCCACCTTCAATTCATAATTTGCTAGAATATACTTAGGGTAAGATTAACCGGTAGTTAATTAGGCTGATCAACTTCTCTGAGGGACGATAACTAGGGACTCAAATCCCATTATTACTTGTACGACCTGTGCACTTGCAGATAATACCTTCAGGACGTTTGAATTTACGGTGTCCTGATCCAATGCATGTACTCTTCCTCTGCTAACACCCGCTGTCTATTTCCCTTTTTCTTCAGTTTTGGCCCTCCTCCTCGGGGCAGCTGTCTCAACTGGAGCTCTCTCTGGGTCCTTACCCTTCTATGGGGCAGTCTCAACCATCTCAGTACAGTACCTCAAAATATGTTCGGGCTTTCCACACCTATAACATGAAACATGGGGGCATCTAACATGGTCTAGTCCCATCGTATCTGCCACATCTCCTACACTGATCAGTAGTAGGTCGTGGTCCTCCAATAACCATACCCGTTGGTGCAGTCAAAGTCGGGTACACAGGAGGTCTAGCAGCTCTCTCCTGCACCTGCTCAATCTTAGTCCTCTTATCAAAAAATCTCTGGCCTCCCCTTCTGGCCACTCTATACATCCCGGATCTCTTCTGGTCTCTGTCTCTTCTGACACTAATCTTCCCAAGCTCGGAGGCATCCGCTCAAAATCCTGCTCGCATAACTGAGCCTTATATACAGTCTCTTCATAAGTAAGTATGTCAAATGGGGCTAGCTTAGTCTGGATGGCCAATCTCAATCCATCAACGAACTTCTGAATCTTTCAAGTCTCACTACCCATCATATCCAGGTCATATCTCCCCAAAGACATAAATCTTGACTCATATTCATCCACAGTACGATTCCCTTGAACCAAATTCATAAACTCCATCCGTAATTTTCTCTGTGCGGTAGCTGGGATTTACTGCCTCCTGAAGGCCTCTAAAAATATCTCGCATGTGATCTCGGAGTGTTGAGCCCTCAAAAAAGACTCTGTGGATCTCCACCAGTGCTCTGTCTCACCTTTTAACATAAACATGGTAAAGGCCACTTTCTCAGCTGATGTACATCTAAAAAATCTGTACAGTTTCTCCATCTCGTAGACCCAATTCTCAGTAATCACTGGGTCCTTCACCCCTATGAACACTAGGGGTTTCAACTCTTGAAACTGTCTTAATCTGCTCAAGTCGAAATCATACCCCAAATCGCTATCGCTTTATGATGGTGCAATAGGTGAAGCCGTATCCTATACTAGGGGTGTTACCGTCTCAGAAGCCTGAGGTCTTTCTACCTCTGCAGCTGCCTATCCAGTAGCAAGCTGTGCCGCAAGACCTCGTCTATCACCGGCACCCAATGCCTGTGTAACTATCTCCACTGGGCCCTCAATACTCCGCTTTATTCTGGCGAAACATGCCTCAATATCCCCTAGTCTCTCAGCAGGGTTCTGAGGAGCCTGGTCAGTCTGTGGTTCAGCACGGCTCTCGAGCCTACCTCTACGGCCTCAAACATGTGCTCCTGCCACTCTACCTCGACACGTAACAGGCATAATAGAGATGTAATTTTCCTACGTTTTATTACTGACTCACATCAGGCCAACTCGGCTCTGATACCAATCTCTATCACAACCTGTTTTCATCTTTTTAATCGAAAACCATTATAAACTTTTTGCATTTTTCTTTCCTTACCCGGTCGTGAACAAACTCACTACTACACAGTTGGGCTGTGAGGCAGTAATAATCATTCTTTACCATTCATTTTTCAAATAGATCAAAATTATTGTCATACATCCAAATGTTAAGTGGTTTGTTCATACATACTATGCGTTATAACATTTACATCTAAAAATTTGGGTCTTACAATTTAGTTCCAGAACCTGCAATCACAAAGGTACTCCAACAAAGGAGATCGATCTCATCATACAGAGGGATCGATCTCCTTTTCTCAAGAAGTTAGTGCCATCACATTCCTTAAAACAAGGGAGATCGATCTCTTATTCAAGGGAGATCGATCTCTTTGCTATTACTGCATTGAACAAATTGTTACTGCATAGAGGAGATCGATCTCTCTCCTAGAGCAAATCGATCCTATGGTATTCTCATTGAGTTCTGATATGATTCTACCAAAAAGGAGATCGATCTCACAATGATTCTGCCAAAATAAGATCTATCTCACAACCCTAGGAGATCGATCTCAAAATGATTCTACCAAAAGGAGATCGATCTCACAACCCCAGGAGATCGTCTCTTAGCTTCAGTATCAGTTTTTCCAGCAAAAATTTAGTTTACAAAAGTTTTTAAATTTATATCTTCACAAGTTTTCTAAGTAATTTTTAGTACAATTGGCAATATATTCTCTAAGACAATTACTCATAAATAATACCTCACAAATGATTTGAAGGCTTAAAATAATCACATTTAAATTAATGTTTTGTCATTTCAAAATATATCATCCAAAACTAACAATCTCCCCATTTTTGATATGACAAAACTTAGTTCAATATTTTAAGATTTTGGTCCCTAATATATGCATGGTTTCCAAATCATTTGTATTTTAAAAATTTACTCCCCCATAATATGTATAACGTTTATGATTTTCTCTCCCTTAATATATGCATAATGTTTATGATATGCTCCCCCATAATATATGCATATCATTTTTCTTCTCCCCTTTTTGTCATATCAAGAAAGCAAATATTAGCATTCCAAATCACCAGTCAAAGAGGAAATAGCATACCAAATGACTAGATAATTAATGAACACATAGCAAATGTCATTTCAAAATATAAATGAGTATTTCAAACAAATGTCCATAAAAGGAGTATAGATAACATGGATGTGTCTAATGAACCCTAAGATGATGGAGGAAAGTGATCAAAAAGTTCATCAATGCGGTCACGAGTTGTCTGCAACTCGTCAAACATAGCCTACTGAATTTCCTGAAGTGTTGCAACTTGAGATTCAAGATTGGCTTGCCTTACCACAACATCATCTAAACGCTGATCAAGATGCTGAGAAAATCCAAAATCATGGCAGCAAGTGAGTCCAATATGATAACGGATGAAGTAGCAAGGTGATAATTCTATTAAAATAAAATTATTTTTGCTTAATTTCTTAATTAATTATTTAAATCCCCATATTCTTTTATTAATTATACCCTTAATTTAATTAAAATTCTTTAATGTGCAGGTAAATTAAATCCGGATGAAACTCAGTCGTTTCAGGCAAAAATGGGTTGAAAATGGGCTAAAGGAGACTGGACCACTTCCAATTTGCAGACCGAGTCACCAGTCGTTTGGACACGCGTGATGCCAGGTGTCTGTATTTTATTTGTCTCGAAACGATAAGATCAATAGACACGATGCCAATCTTCTGGAAGACACACGTCGGGCCACATCGCACATCCAAGTGGACAAACAAACGAGTGATGTGGAAATATCTACTCTGCAGCAAATAAAATGAAGACAAGTGGCCAAACAATGCCAACTCATCTAGAATTGAAAAAAATGTCATTGTACCCCTAAGTTTGTGTATAAATTGAACATGATGAGCAATTGAAAAATTAGGTAGCCTAGGGTAGAATAGAAGTAGTTTTTACAAGTAATTTAGGGTAGCTTTAGTTTTTAAAGTTTTTACTTAAGCTTTCCAATTAGTTTTTTTAGCCACCATTTACTACCATTTGCTATTCTACTATTCATGTCAACTTTTAATTTGTAGATTTTATGAAAAGCTTCTTCCTTTTCTTGTCTTTGGTAATTTCATTAATGGCAATCAATTTCATTTCCTTATTCTCAGTTTTGTTAAGGTTCCTTTTCATTATTTTCATGCTCGGTTTTTTTATGAAAAGCTTATTTTTATTTTTTATATTATTTTTTATAGTTTGTAGCTCTCAGTTTAGTGTGGTTCTACTTCTTTGTTTCATTTGATCATTTAGGGTGATAAATCTTCCTTCATTACTGCCTTCGATTCTGGCGATTTGATGTGGTTTGATGCAGAGCATTGTTCCTCATCAATGGCAATGTGGAATCACGGTAGTAGGAGCAAAAATTGAAGCAACCCGAGCTAATTGATTCACGTTGATGTGCTGAACAGTATTGATAATCTTGTTTTAATTTTCTGTTGTTAATGTTACTTCTTTCTTTTCGATTTTACACTTATATCCTGCTTTGCCTTGTTGTTCTTTTTCTAATTAATTTTTTTAGTCTACACTGTATGGATTCATCTCTTTTCTGCATTTAGAGTGTTAGTTTCGTCACTTTTATTTCAGTATTCAAGTTGTGTTGTCCCTTGCTTTGCGTTTGTCTTCTCGGCATTTTCAATTTGTAGTGATTTCTACTTGTTGCTGGCTGGTGATAAAGGTTGATGAGCTGATGCCATTCGGTACAGTAGAGCCTCATGGTTGCAATAGACATAGATTACATACACTCTCTGTTTTACTCTGTTCTATACTTAGTGTACTGTTCACTTTCATTTACAAGTTTAGACAGCATTATTCCATGGTAGTTGCGTTTTTTGTTTAGAGTTTTTTTTTTAGTTACTGATCAGTGCTGTGGATTGAAATTGTGCAGGACTGGAGGCTATGATGCTCGGGTGTGAGTGCTGATACCTGCTAGCTGGGCAGGCTGAGGACGGTATCAGGAGGCGTAGCTTGCGGACAACACCCGGACAACACTTGAGCAGAATATGTCGAGGATCGGGCAGCACCTAGAGCAGGATGCGACTAGTACCTGGATACAGCAGTAAAGGACAGCAGTTGGGCAGTTGTGGCCATGGCAACGCAGAACAGAATGGTGACAGCAGTAGTATACAGAGTGCAGGACAGTACTTGTAGCAAAAAGAATGAACGTGCACAGTAAAGTGCACGGGATCAGCTGGCTGAAAATTCTGTCTAAGGCCACGTTTGGCTGCTTATGCACCTTGCAAATTTAATATTTCATGTTTTTTTAGTTTAATTGTTTTGATCCTTTTATTAATTGTAGCTTAGGTAATGTGTTAAATTAAACTGTAGGTTAGTTATAGTATCTTTGTTGGTTAATTTGATTTTTAGTTTAATTATGTTAATAGTTGATTTTAGGACTAAATGTTAGTATAGAATTTATGAGTTGCATTTAGAATTAAATTAAAGTAAAATCATTTTATGCATATTTTAAGTTTTCATTTTAAATTGAAAAATCCAAAAATATTTCTCATGTATTATTTAGATTGTTGTTTTCTTATTTTATTAAGTTAGTAATTAGTTAGAATTATAGTTAATTTAGAGCCATTTTATAGGTAGTTAATTGTTAGTTACATTTAGAAATTTCTTTAAGTTAATAGGATTTTATTTCATTAGACTTTAGGTTAGTTTAATTTGCATTTTTATTAATTAGTTTAATTACATGCATATTTTATTTTAGGATGGTTTAATTTTTGTCTAATTAATTTTGTTTCTTTATTTTCATATTTCGTATTTTAGTTTATTTTCATTAATTAATTTTAATTGTTTTGATTATCTTTTGTAGGTTATTGCTTTTAGTTGCTTGGAGTTCTATAAGTAATATTTTCTCTGTTTTATTTCCTTTAGTTTTTATAGTTTTTATTATTTTCAGTACTTTTAATTCTAGCCTTATAGATCACCCACCAAAAATTCATAATTTATTAGGATATACATAGGGTAAGATTAACCGATAGTTAATTAGACTAATCAACTTCTATGTAGGACAATAATCCGAGACTCAAATCCCATTATTACTTGTACGACCCGGGCACTTGCGATACACGTCTAGGTCACTTAGAGTGGGCGTAGTCGAGCTATCACAGGGGGTACTGGTTCCTCAATAAGGGGTGCTGGTACCTCAACAATAGCATCGATCTCCATATTTACATCTTGAGAAGGAGGTCCAGTCTTTTTGCGCCAATTGCCATCATCATCTTGATAGTATCCAGCATGGTGAGGAGAGCTTATGTTTATAACATTCTTTTGAGAAGGCAGTTCGCCAACTTCACAAGAATAGTCAACACCAAATCTTTGAAGGAGGAAGCAAGTGGTTGAGGAAAAACAATGGTAGTAGCTTGACCCCGAATAGTTTTTAGCCAATCTTCAAAAATGAAGTGAATCATGTTGGTTTTTGACTGTGAGGAGAATGGATGTTATGAAGCCAAAAACGATCAAGTTTCCTAATTGTTAAGTGTTGAGTACCAAAGGGACGAAGATTCTAAGAAATAATTAGATGAAGTAAGCATGGATGCATAGGTAAATCACTAGCTCAGTCATTTGTAATGTTAAACTCTAGTGGTACCTCTGCTTCTTCATAGGTAAGGCCTGAATCGGATATACCAAAAACTCTTACTAGAATCTCTGTGTCAATGTATAATGATTTAGCCATGATAAAAGTTTGAAAACCTATAGTTTGACATGGATCATTAGGTAAAGTGACAATTTCAGCATTGGAAAAGAATGCGCGAATTATGTTAGGAGGAACAGGAGTATTGATTTTCAAAAATGGAAGCCACTGGTACTCCTGAAATTTTGAGAGATATGGAAACTCAATAAACTCAAGAAAAGCAAAGTCTATGGCTCGCCAATGATTAAATTGGTTGTCATTGCTTTTCACTCTATCTTTATCTTATAATCTCTACATACATGCTCAGTCAATTGACTATCATTCATGGGTGTGGAAATCATCAACATTTTATTCAATAATGTAGATTTCACATACTTCATCAATTTATGTGCAAAGGAAGGCGATATGAAGGAATGCGTGGCACTAGGGTCAAATAATACCAATGGTTCTAAATCAAAGATTCAGATGGTACCTTTAATCACCTTTGTGGAAGCATTTACAGTGTCCTGATCCAGTGCATGTACTCTTCCTCTGCTCACACCCACTATCTGTTTCCCCTTTTCCTCAGCTGTAGCCCTCCTCCTCGGGGTAGCTGTCTCAACTGGAGCTCTCTCTGGCTCCTTGCCCTTCTGTGGGGCATTCTCAATTATCTCAGTACAGTACCTTGAAATATGTCCAGGCTTTTCGCACCTAAAACACAAAACAGGGGGTACCTGACATGGTCTAATCCCATGGTATCCGCCACATCTCCTACACTGATCAGTAGTGGGTCGTGGTCCTCCAATAGCCATACCCCTCGGTGCAGTCAAAGTCGGGTATACTGGAGGTCTAGCAGCTCTCTCCTGCACCTCCTCAATCTTAGGCTTCTTCTCAAAATATCTCTAGCCTCCTCTCTTGGCCACTCTATCCATCCCGAAACTCTTCTGATCTCTGTCTCTTCTGACACTAATCTTTCCAAGCTCGGAGGCATTCCGTTCAAAATCTTACTCGCATAACTGAGCCTTGTGCACAGCCTCCTCATAAGTCTGAATATCAAATGGGGCTAGCTTAGTTCGGATGGCCAATCTTAATCCATCAATGAACTTTTGAATCTTCCAGGTCTCACTACCCATAGTATCCAGGTCATACCTCCCTAAAGACATGAATTTAGACTCATACTCGTCCACAGTGCGGTTCCCCTGAACCAAATTCATAAATTCCATCTGCAATTTCCTCTGTGCGGTGGCTGGGATGTATTATCTCCTGAAGGCCTCCAAGAATATCTCTCAGGTGATCTTGGAGTGTCTGGCCCTCAAAATAGCTTCAGTGGATCTTCACCAGTGCTCTTCCTCGCCTTTTAGCATAAACACGATAAAGGCTACCTTCTCAACTGATGTACATCTAAAGAATCTATACAGCTTCTCCGTCTCATACACCCAATCCTCCGTAATAATTGGGTCCTTCACCCCTCTGAACACTAGAGGTTTCAACCCTTGGAACTCTCGCAGTCTGCTCAACTCACAGTCATAACCGAAATCACTACCTCTCTACTGTGGAGCGATAAGAGAAGCTGTATCCTGGACTGGAGGTGTCATCGGCTCAATAGTTTAAGGTCTTTTCACCTCTGCTGCTGCCTGTCCAGTAGTAGGCTGTGCTGCGAGACCTTGTCTATCACCGACACCCAGTGTTTGTGTGACAATCTCCACTAGGCTCTCTATACTCCGCTCTATCCTAGCGAAGCGGGCCTTAGTATCCCTTGGTCTCTCAGCAAGGTCCTATGGAGCCGGATAAGTCTGTGTCTCTGCACGGCTCTCAGGCCTACCTCTACGGCCTCTAGCACGTGCTCTTGCCCCTCTACCTCTACGCATAACAGGCATTCTACCTAACTTCCTATATTCACAATCACTTATTAGACTCAATCCATCACGGTATACATAGTTATATCTAAACAAAAGCACAGTAACCTGGGGATGTAACTTTCCTACGTTTTATTTACTGACTCACATCAGGCCAACTCAGTTTTTATACCAATCTCTGTCACGACCCATTTTATCCTTTTTAACTGAAAATTGCTACAAATTTTTCGCATTTTTCCTTTCCTTACACGGTCATGAACAAACTCACCACTACACAGTTGGGCTGTGAGTCAATAATAATCATCACTCCACATTCATTTTCAATTAAATCAAAAGAAGTGTCATTCATTAAAAGTTAAATTATACATGACACGTTTCTAACTTTTACATCCCCCAAATTACGATACGAAATGACTACTGTGCTTTTACAATTGTTTAGATACAAAAGAATCTTCATGTGTATACCTCTTAGCAATGGATGGCAGCGGATCTCAAAAATACCACGCCTCAGTCCTCACCAGGCTGCTATGTACGCTCTATAGAGGGGGAAATAGAGAAGGATGAGCAACCACACGCTCAGTAAGGCAATAATGCAAGCATGGTAGATAGCTACCCTATCTACATGCTGATAATGTTATGCATAAATCATTTGATAATCAGAGCATGAGGAAAACAAAACTATGTCATATGCATAAACATATATCATGTATCGAAAATCATGTAAATTGGCATATAAAACATGGTAAAATCATCATGTACAAATCATCTCATGCTCATCATTGTCAAATCTCATAATGAAAGGGAAATTCCATTTGAAACATCCTTTTAATTTTATCTTATTCTCAATTTCATCAAAACCCCATCACAAACATTTCACAATCACAAACACCATTATCATTTCTTAATCAAAATCCCACAAGGCTCGACCCCTCCCTTGGGTCTACCCTGGACAATCACAATCACACTTATGTATCAAAACTATGTGGTACTATGTAAATCGAATGAGACAGATCACTATATATCAAAGACTATGTTGGCCAACTATGTCACAAATCATCCCAGACCACACGGATCTCAGTGTGCGGAGTATCATGCTAGAGCAAAGCTGGGTTTGTTCTCCTCCAGACTTTCTCATCAGTATCACAACCATGTGGTATAGTGTACTTCATGTGATATACACGGTACAACGTACTCTGGAACCCATATCATGGTTGGGGGTGCCAGCCGTAGGTCTTATCTACCCCAATGCCATGTGTAACCGATATAGTCACAAGTGCACGTGGGAGTACTTTCTCCGGTGTCAGGTCCTAGCCCCTCATGGCCTTGGTCGCCCCTTTTGGGTTCCTTGAACACCATATCAGGTCTTAGCCCCTCATAGCCTTGCTCGCCCCTTTTAGGTTCCCTGAAGTGGATTAATCTCAGGTCTTAGCCCTTCACCTTCACCCCACTCAAGAGGTCTGTTAGGCCTATTGGGTTCCTTAGACATTAATCTGCATTACCCTCACCACTGCGTCATATATACCACAGTGTGAAAACCAGTGCGAGCTAAGCTCTAACACGATATATGCATAGTAAAGAAACCTCCTCGTACGAGCAACACTCTAGAACGGCATTTATGCATAAAAACATGAAGAAAACCACGTACGAGCACAGCTCCAGTACGACTTTATGCAGAAGAAAACCACTCGAAATTCACGTACAAGCAAAAGCTCCAGTATGATTTATAAAACATTATCATGGATTAAACCAAGGTACGAGCTAGGCTCCAGTACGGTTTATAAAACATTATCATGGATCAAACCAAGGTACGAGCTAAGCTCCAACACGTTTCATACAAGTAAAAACATCAAAATTCAGTGCGAGCTAGGCTCCAGCACGATTTAATTCACATAAACTCAATAGACGGCTCATATACATTTAAAACAAATCACAAAGCATAATTAGCACCTCACATGTTGTGAGACCCCGTATATGTATAATTGTATATAGGTACATAGAAATGTAAATGAGAATCATAAGTAGGGTGATATACTCGTAATGTGAAGCATATGTGATGTAAGTCTATAAGTTTAATGTACACACTTGTAATAATATTGGGGATTGTACGTACAAGTTACGTTATATATGATTATGAAGAAATGGACTTAAATATGTGAAGAATGTGAGTGGAATGGAATATGAGTGGTATGGTAAAAATGGAAGGAAGATTGCATAAGTTGTGCACTTCCATTTGGTTTATATCATGTACCTTTGGGTATACAAATATTCTACACAAGTTTTAAAGTGTATGAAGTGTGAATAGATGCCATTTTCAAGTCTTAAAGGTAAATGGATGAGGAAATGATTATGGCAACAAATTAAGGATATTTTGGTGTAAGTTTTTGTAGGAAACTGCAGCAAAATCTGGAAATATAAAGGTCAGATCGATCTCATAGGATGAGAGATCGATCTGGAAGATCCAAAATGCTTTTATTTTGAGCTATGGAACAGGACAGATAGATCTCTGAGGGAGCCAAATCGATCTCCTAACACATTCTGTAAAATGCAAATTGGTCCATAATGGAACAGATCGATCTCCTTAGCTCTCGGGTTGGAAGCAGATCGATCTCCCCTAAGACCAGATCGATCTCCTTAACCTTTTGTTTGAAGTAGATCGATCTTCCCTACTCAACAGATCGATCTCCTACCTCAAATTGCCGTGGAAAAAGAGGGATTTTAAGAGGACCAGATTTATCTCTACCTAATGCAGATCGATCTCAAGCAATTCTATAAATATGGAGCAGTTGGATCTGTAATTTTCTGAGACAAAACCAATCTTTTCCATTTCCAACCTAAAACCCAGCTTCTCACTCCTAAATCCACACATTTTCAGTAAGATTTGAGGGAAAGCTATTAGAGGCAAAGTTGTTCACATCAAAGAGAAGAACAACATAGTTTGGAGGCATTTCCCCACATGTTGGATTGAAGAATCAAGGTGCATTTTCATTTGGAGCAAAGAGAAAAACAAGCTAGGTAAGTTTCTAATGCAAATACTCAAGTACATTTGTTTGTATATTGATGAGGGAAATGATTTGGTATGCATAGAAATGGTAGAAACTACTTAGATTACTTAAGGGTCTAGTGTGAGAAAGTGAAATGTATAGGTATTAATGATGAAAGAGTTATCTTAAGATGATGATTATGGCGTGGGTATGATTTGGAGGTGTTGATTTTGGGATAAATTGTGAGATTTACCACAAGAGGTAAAATGTGTATTTAAAACATTGGATAAATGCATAGTTGAATAGGAGTTAAAAGCGTTAACTCAAGTGTTTGATGGATGAATTACAACTCCCGATGATACATAGGAGTAAGTTGAGATAAGAACGCGAGAAGTGTAAAGGAAGAGAGTCACACCTCAAGTAAATCAAGGTAAGGGAATTGTGTGGACTCTTAGAGATATCTGTGTGCAATTTGGGCTCCTAAATGCTTTCTAGAATGTATGAGAAACTTGGAAATGAAATTGGGTGATTGAAGGGAAAAGAGTTGGGTTTTGAGAAAAGTGCATGAAAATAAAAGCATAATGCTTTGGAAAATCATGTTATATTGCTTTTTAGCGAATGATTGGTAGGTTGGCTAACATTTGAAATGTTTTGCAAAAGAAATAAGATGTTTTGGTTTGTTAACCATACTTTGCAAAGAATTGAGCCACCTACATGGTTTTTGTGAGAATGAAAGCGTGTTAGAGTATGACTCGCGCGAGATTTGACGTGTTTTATACACATAAATGCTGGAGCTTAGCTCGCACTAGTTTTCACATGGATTTTTATACTAGTTTTGGCATGATGCTGGAGCATAGCTCTAATTAGATGCCCACTTTATTTGTGTCATGCTTGGAGCTTCGGGTAAACTGGGTGTTGCACCGATTAAATAGGCTCGTACGTGCATTTGTAATGTTTGACATGTTGATAGCCGTGTTAGGAGCTTCGTGTAGACAAGAGGTCGTACCGATTAAATAGGCTCACACGTTCGTTTTGAGATGTGGCGTGATATGATATGTTGATGTGGGTCCATAGAGTACGTTGTACCGTGCATGTAACAGGAGTACGTTATACCATGTTGAGATGTGATATGCCATCTTCGGATGAGATCTGCTATGGACCGACGGGCAGGATTTAACCCACCTCGCATGTGGAAATAGATAGTGGTGATATCCCGCACACCTAATCCGTGTAGTCGGTATCACAGGTTATGGCCATAAACCAAGAGGTTATTTCCCTTATTGAATTGCCTATCTCACATGTTTATTGCTTTCATGTTTGAAATGTTTTGTAGGTCAGGATAGTCTGAGGGAGGGACCGAATCCTGACTAGAGTTGAAGTGTTTTGAGATGAAAGTATGTTAATGGTTTTTAAAGTGCACTGATGCACGATGTTTAATGCCATGCTTTACTTGTGAAATATGCATGATGATTAATGTCATGCCTTATGAAATATGCATGATGGTTAATGCCATGCTTTGATTGGGATTTCGTGCACTAAATTTTTAATAGCATGAATGCTTTACATACCATTAACACAATCATACACTCATGTTTTGAGATAAAATGATGAACTAAATGCTTTTAAGCATGGCATCACGATCACGTAGATAGTGCAGTATCTACCTATTCGCATGATTGCCTTACTAAGCGTGTGGTTTGCTCACCCCCCTTATTTTCCCTCTCTCTACAGAGATTTGAGTATAGTTTGAGCGTGACTAGAGGCGTTCCCTTTTGGTATCCGCTGCATCCCATCGCGTAAGGTATACACACTTGAATTATTTTGTATCTAAACTAGACATAGCACAGTAGCATTTTGTATGTAAACATTAGGGATGTAAAGCAATGTAAACACTTGTAAACAGTAACTTTGATGTATTTATAAAAGTGTTTACTTAAGAAATTAAATTGTTATGGATGGATGAGATAGACATTGACACACAACCCAACTGTTGAGAGTGTGGTTATTCACGATCGAAGAAGAATGATTACTAAATGATGCATGAAAATGCAAAAATTTTGTACGTATTTTGGTAAGTTAAGGGTCGTGACACATGTGCCATTCCACCACATCAATCAATCACTAGCCAGCCTATCCTTTTATTTGTCCATAACAAAGTACTGTATTTTGTGAAAACATTCAAAACACGTGATTTATGCAATTATTAGCCTTACTATCCCCTTTTCTTTATAATACCGTTTCAAACAACCAAATCTCATACCCATACTCGTAGTAATTTCCATACATTGTCAAACACATTTCTATAAACTCATGCACATTTCCAAAGCCCTTACCTGGGATCGAGACGCGTGATTCCACTTCGTTAAAGCTACTTACTCGTGCAGTTCGATTTGTCTCTAACGGGGTCTTCGAAACTGCACATAAATGTATTTCACAACATTTTAGCCCATTATAATCCAACTCTTACGTTTACTATAATCAATTCGACCTATAGTCTCTATTAATACTTATAAGATCTCATTTTGATTCTCTATTCATATATCGAGTTTATGGTTCCCTTTAGGCCCATGGGTTCATACTAAACCGATATCAAATCGATATTAAGCCCATAGTGTTCATATTTCATAAATTTCTTCACTATGGCATATAATTAAACACTACATGTGCTCATTCCTCATAACTTCCCTTAACCCACAATGTAGCTTCATTTACCCTTTTCTAATCATCCATATTACTCAAATGACAACTTAGCAAGTCCCACAAATCACCAACTCATCCAAATTACACTTTCTCACACTAGACTCATTCCATTTTCTAGGTCACATTAGTTCTAATACTTTCTAGGTGATTTCAATCATCAATACCCATACAAATCAACTTCAAAATCAATAAATAGACCAATGTACTTGGGCTGAAGTGTTAGAAACTTACCAAATCTAACTTCTCTTCCTACTCCAAAGGGAAATGTTCCTTACTCCTTCAATACCAACAATGAGGTTTTGATTCCCAGCTATGTTGTTCTCTTCTTTAAGATGAACAACTTTGTATCTAATAGCTCTCATTCAATTCTTACTGGAAATGGCTGATTTTAGAGAGATAAAATCTAGGTTTTTGGTGGAAAATGGAAAGGAAAGGTTCTATCTAAAAAAAAATGCAGATTTCACTACTCCTTTTTATAGAAATCACTTGATGAGATCGATCTGTTGAATCATAAGATCGATCTGGTCCTCTTAAATCCCTCATTTTCACGCTAATTTGAATGCATGAGATCGATCTGTCGAAGGCTTGAGATCGATCTGTCTCAGGCTGTAGTTTAAGGAGATCGATCTACTTCTAGGGGAGATCGATCTGCTCCAACCCGAGAGCTAAGGAAATCGATTTGTTTGCCTTAAGAATCGATCCTCATTTTACAGAATGTTTAGCAGATCGATTTGTCTCCATTGGAGATCGACTTAGCTTGTTCCATAGCTTAAATAAGAGCATTTTTTGCTCTTCCAGATCCATCTCTCATCCTATGAGATCGATCTGGCCTTCATGCTTTCCAGATTTTGCTACAGTTTTTTACAGTAACTTCACACAAAACATCCTTAATTTACTGCCATGGTCATTTTCTTATCCAACCACCTTTAATGCTTGAAAATGACATCCATTCATTCTTTATACACATTCAAACTTGTGTGCATTCATCATATATCCAAAGGTACGCATTACAAAAACCAAATGGAAGTACAACTTCATTCTATTCTACCACACTACTCATTTTGAGTTCCAATCACATTTGTCACTTATAAAAGTTCATTTCTTCATATTCGTACACAATGAAACTTGTATGTACATTACAAACTCATATTACAAGTATGTACATTGAATCCATGGACTTACACCTCTTATGCTTACATTGCAAATACATCACCATACTCATGATTTCATAAGGTTTGCATCCAAAATGCGGGTCTTACATTAAGTGAATATACCAATTAGACTTCTCAATGTGAGTCAGTTTAGTGCACTTGTCTTTTCAAACAAGTACCTAAAATGTTAGTCCAAACAGACCATACCCTTAAGCTAGAGTTTCTTTTTAGGTATAGGTACAGGGTGGGGCTAAACAAGTGGTGATAGCTGATATGGCTAGTACTGATGTGGTGGTGGGTGGTACTACTGTGGTGGTTGTGCATTAGTGGGTGGAGGTTGAAAACTAGAGTGCCTTGAAGGTCTAACAGTGAAAAACTGCCTTTACTTTTGGCTCTTAGAGAAGTAAGAGTGATTTCTCCACCCTAAATTGTAGGTGTTAGACTAAGGGTTGTTCTACTGCCTTGGAAGGGGCAGGACAATATACTAAACTGGTTCAACCCTAATAGGACACCTATCCACTTAATAAGTACCACCACAAAGATCACATGATAAGAATAGGCTCTGTACGGCCATGACTAGATTAAGGTTAAGTTAGGCTAGGTACTAAGGCCTTCCTAATCAAAGTGGCTATTTGAGAAGGCAAGGTAGATAATGTGTCACGACCCATTTTATCCTTCTATAACCGAAAATCACTATAAATTTTTCGCATTTTCCTTTTCTTACCCGGTCGTGAACAAGCTCACCACTACACAATTGGGCTGTGAGTCAATAATAAACATCTCTCAACATTCATTCTCAATATATCGAAAGAAGTTTCATTCTTTTAAAGTTAAGTTATACATGACATGTTTCTAACTTTTACATCCCCCACATTACAATACAAAATGACTACTGTGCTTTTACATTGTTTAGATACAAAAAGAATCTTTATGTGTATACCTTTTGGCTATGGAAACAGCAGATGACCAAAATAAAACGCCTCAGTCCTCATTGAGCTACTATGTACTCTTTGCAGAGGGGGAAAATAGAGAGGGATGAGCAACCACACACTCAGTAAGGCAATAATGCAAGCATGGTAGATAACTACTCTATCTACATGCTGATAATGTTATGCACAAATCATTTATAATCGGAGCATGAGGAAATAAAACCATGCCACATGTATATACATATATCATGTATCAAAAATCATGTAAACAGGCATATAAAACATGGAATCATCATCATGTAAACCTTTCATGCTCATCTTTATTAAATCTCATAGTAGAAAAGGGAAATTCATTAAGAAACATCCTTTAAAGTACATCTTTTTTCTCAAAACACATTAAAATCCCAACACAATCATTTCTTTATCATAAACATCATTATCATTTCTCAACTAAAATCCCACAAGGCTCGACCCCTCCCTCGGGTCTACCCTGGATAATCACAATCACACTCATGTGCAGAAATCATGTGGTACTACACTCATGTACAGAAATCATGTGGTACTATGTAATAATCAGGTGAGACGGGTCACTATATCTCAAAGACTATGTTGGCCAACTATGTCATAAATCATCCCAGACCACACGGATCTCGGTGTGTTGGGTATCATGCTGGAACGAAGGTGGGTTAGTTCTTCTCCAGACTTTCAAATTATCATCACAACCACACAGTACAGCATACTCCATGTGATATACACGGTACAACGTACTCCACAGACTCATACTATGGTTGGGGGAGCTAGTCGAAGGTCTTATCTACCCCATACCAAATGTAACCCCCATTGTCTCAAGTGCACGTGGAGCTTTTCGTAATCCATGTAAGAGAACCTCCCTGCAGAACAGAGCCTTTCTGCCCTCTCTGGCTTGAGGATGTTGTGCTTGAGGATCTTACCAACTTCCACGGCATCATACGTACCACAATGTGAAAACTTGTGTAAGCAAAGCTCTAGCACGATTCATGCATCATAACTAAACCACCTTATACGAGCAACGCTCTAGTATGGCATTTATGCATCAAATCATGAAGAAATCCACGTACGAGCATAGCTCCAGTACGGTTTACAAAACATCATCACAAATTAAATCAAGGTACGAGTTAAGCTCTAGCACATTTCATATATGTGAAAATACCAAAATCTTGTGTGAGCGAGGCTCCAGTACGATTTAATACACTCAAACACGATAGGCGACTCATACACAATCAAGACAAAACTCAAATCATGTTTAGCACTCCACATGTGTTATTTCATAAAACCATTCAAACATTAACCAGCATGTTCGTTAATTTGCTCAAACAAAGCAATGTGTTTCTCAAAACACCAAAACATGTGGTTTATGCATTTATTAGCCTTACTATCCCCTTTTCAAGAACCATTTTCAGAAACCAAATCATATACGTTCTCATAGCTATTCACACATACCAACAATCATTTTCACAAGCATCATGCATTTTATAACTCCCGATATTCACCCACGAATTTAAAGTACAAGCAGTTATCTCTATATTCTTACAGAATTCCCTTACTTGAAATTCGCGTCGCGTGATTCCACTTCCTTAGAGCTGTTTACTTGTGCGGTTCGATTGATCTCCAACGAACTCTCCAGAACTGCACAAAGTCGTATATCACATCAATTTAGTCTATATTACTTAACTCTGGTGTTTGCTAAAGTCGATTTAACCTATAGCCTCCATTAACACTTATAACGCCTAGTTTTATCGTTCACTCATATCTCAAGTCTATTGATTTCTTTTAGGCCTAATAAATCGATATTAAGCTCATAGTATTCATATCTCATCAATTTCTTCACTATGGCATTTTATCAGACATCTTACATACTCATTTCCATAAATCCTCTAAACTCACAATGTAGCTTCATTTAATCATTTCAAATGATTCATATTACTTCAATAACAACTTAGAATGCCTATAAATCATCAACTCATTCAACCTATATCTTCTCACACTAGATTTATTCTAAGTTTTCTAGGTCAGACTAATTCCATCACATCCTAGGTAGTTTTAACTATCAATTTACATACAAACTAACTCCAAAATCAATAAATAGCCAAATGTACTTAGGCTAAAGTGTTAGAAATTTACCAAATCTAGTTTCTCTTCTTGCTTCAACTGAAAATACACATTGCTTCTTCAATACCATAAATGAGGCTTTGATTTCAAGGTATGTTGTTTTTCTCTTTGGTAGGAATAACTTTGTATCTAATAGGCTTTCCTCAAATCTTACTGGAAATGGGTGGCTTTTATGAATAGAAATCTAGGTTTTGGGTTGAAATGTAAGAAATTGGGTTGTTTCCGTGATTTGCAAATTTCACTACTCCTATTTATAGAAATTGCTCAATGAGATCGATTTGTCGAAGCACGAAATCAATCTGGTCCTCTTAAATCCTTCATTTTCAAGCCAATTTGAATGCATGAGATCGATCTATCGAGGGCTTGAGATCGATCTGTCCCAGGCAGTAGCTTAAGGAGATCGATCTGCTTCCAAGGGAGATCGATCTGCTCCAACCCGATAGCTAAGAAAATCGATTTGTTTGCACAAATAATCGATCTTCTCCTTATAGAATGTTTAGCAGATTGGTCTAGCTTCATTAGAGATCAATCTGTCTTGTTTCATGGCTCAAATAAGAGCATTTTGACTCTTTCAGATCGATCTCTCATCCTATGAGATCGATCTGGCATTCATATTTCCAGTTTTTTGCTGTTAGTTTTCTGCAGTAACTCACACCAAATATCCTCAATTTGCGGCCATGGTCATTTTCTCATTCAATCACCTTTAGGACTTGAAAATGACATCCATTCATACTTTATACACATTGAAACTTGCGTGCATTCATTGTATAACCAAAGGTATACAATTCACAGCCAAATAGAAGTACAATTACTTATGTAATTCATACAACTTCATTCCATTTAGTGCAGTACTCATTTTGAGCTCCAATCACATTCATCACTTATAAAAGTCCATTTCCTCATAGTCATATATAATGAAACTTGTTTGTACATTACAAACTCTTATTACAAGTTAGTACATTGAATTTATGGACTTTACAACACTTATGTTTCACATTACATGTACATCATCATACTTATGAATTCATAAGGTTTACATCTGAAATACGGGTCTTACAATCCTCCCCTCCTTCAAGGAATTTGGTCCTCCAAATTAGAACCAAGTTACTTTTCAAAAAGTTGGGGGTATTTCTCCCATATCAAGCTCTCCATATCCCATGAGGCCTCTTCTACCGTGTGATGTTACCAAATAACTTTCACTAAGGGAATTGTCTTATTTCGTAACACTTTCTCTTTTCTGTTTAATGTCTGAACCGGCTTCTCAACATAAGTCATACTTTCATTAAGCTCCAACGGCTCATATCTTATCACATGTGTCAGGTCCGGGTCATACTTCTGAAGCATAGAGACGTGGAAGACATTATGAACATTTGCCAAGTTCGGTGGCAATGCCAACCTATTCGCCTTATCTCCCACTCTCTTCAAAATCTCGAAGGGTCCGATTTATCTAGGGCTCAGCTTGCCCTTCTTACCAAATCTCATAATACCCTTCGAAGGTGAATGTCACGACCCAATTCCATTCTCTTTAACCGAAATCACTGAAAATTTTTTGCGTTTTACTGTTACCTTACCCAGTCATGAACTAAGCTCACCACACACTGTTGGGCTGTGAGTCAATAATAAACACCACATCTCATTCATTCTCAATTAATTAAAACGATGTCATACATGTGCATTTAATCGTGTACTTATACGAATACATGATTTACTGACATCTACATCCCCCATAAGTACAACTCAAAAGAATACTGTGCTTTTACATTGTTTAGATACAAAAAGAATCACTGTGTATATACCTCTTAGCGATGGAGATGCAGCGGAGTCCAAAATAATACGCCTCAGTCCTCACTGGGCTACTATGCACGCTCTGTAGGGGGGAAAATAGAGTGGGATGAGCAACCACACGCTCAGTAAGGCAATAATGCAAGCATGGTAGATAACTACTCTATCTACATGCTGATAGTGTTATGCATAAATCGTTTATAGTAGGAGCATGAGGAATAAAACTATGCCATGTGAATATACATATATATCATGTATCAAATCATGTGCATTGGCATATAATACATGGTAGAGACATCATGTATAAAACATCTCATGCTGAATCTCATTTAAATTCATAAAAGGGCAATTCATTTAGAAACTTCCTTTTTGAACCAACAACATAACACCACCAAATCAACTCACAAACCACAACCACATTTACATTCCAAAATTCACGCATGTGTATAAATCTAGGTCACTATATCAGAAGTGCCTATGTGAATCATTACATCATAAATCATCCCAGACCACACGCATCCAGGTGTGCGGGGTATCATGCTGGCACGAAGATGAATTATCCCTCGCCAGACTTTCTCATCACATAACCATCATGCGGTACATCGTACTCCATGTGATATACACGGTACATCGTACTCCGCAACTCATATCATGATTGGGGGTGCCATTCCTAGGTCTTATCTACCCCATACCACGAGTTTTCCATATTCCGTGAAGAAGAGCCTTCCTGCCGAACAGAGCCTCCCCGCCTAACAGAGCCTCCCTGCCTCCTCGGGCTTAAGGATGTTAGCTTAAGGATGTAGGGCTTAAGGGTCCTTTTCGTAAGAGAGCCTCCCCACCGAACAGAGCCTCCCCGCCTAACAGAGCCTCCCTGCCTCTTCGGGCTTAAGGATGTTAGCTTAAGGATGTAGGGCTTAAGGATCTTACCTTCACCATACCCATGTAGGAGAGCCTCCCTGCCTAACAGAGCCTCCCCGCCTCTTTGGACTTAAGGATGTTGGCTTAAGGATCCCACCGTAAGAGAGCCTCCCCACCAAACAGAGCCTCCCCGCCTAACAGAGCCTCCCTGCCTCCTCGGGCTTAAGGATGTTAGCTTAAGGATGTAAGGCTTAAGGATCTTACCCACTTTCACAACCCTATACGAATCCCATTGTACAAGCTTGTGCGAGCAAAGCTCTAGCACGACTCATGCATCATGCATCTTCTCATAAAGAGGCGTGTACGAGCATAGCTCTAGTACGGTTATACTCATAAGATAACCATTCACAATCCACGTACGAGCAGAAGCTCCAGTACGGTTTATAAACATCATCACAATTCAATTTCAAAGTGCGAGCTAAGCTCAAGCACGTTTCACACAAGTGGAAACATAGAAATCTCGCGCGAGCGAGGCTCTAACGCGAATTATATCACATACACGCGATAGGCGGCTTACATGCATTCAAACATCTCATAATATGCTTAGTGCCTAGTATGGGCTATTTCACAACATCATTCAAGTACCAGCCGGCCTATCCTTTTATTTGCTCAAATCAAAGCATTGTGTTTTGTAAAAGCATTCAAAACACATGATTTATGCAATTATTAGCCTTACTATCCCTTTTCCATAACATCCACTTCAAAACCAAAACCACGCATATACCCATCATCTTTCACAAATACCATCAACATTTATTTGAGCAATTCATGCATTTCATACAACACTCAATATTCACCCAGTTCAAAATACGAGCAGCTATCTCTATATACTCACAAAATTCCCTTACCTGGAATCGCGATGCGTGATTCCACTTCCTTAAGCTGCTTACTCGTACGATTCGGTTCGCCTTCAACGAACTCTTCGGGACTGCACAAAATCGTACCCCGCATTATATTCGACCCATATATTGCAACCCTTGTGCTTGCTATAGTCAATTTAATCTATAGCCTCTATTAAAGCTTATTTGGCCTCGTTTCATTACTTTATCCATAACTTGAGTCTATGGATTTTCTTAGGCCTATTAACTCATTCAAAATCGATATCAAATCGATGTAAAGCTCATAGCGTTCATATTCCATGAATCCCCTCACTATGGCATTTATTCATCACATACATATCCATTTCCACATTTCTTCCAACCCACCATGTAATTTCATCTAACCATCTAAATCATAACATTATCCCAATGACAACTTTAACATGCCATAAACCATAAGTTCATTCAATCCCACATATCCTCACATTATACCCATTTTAGATTTCTAGGTCACACCACTTCCACAACATTCCTAAGTAGTTTATCCGTCAATACTCCTATCAATCAACTCCAAAATCAATTAAATAGCTAATACATTTGGATTGGAGGGTTAGAATCTTACCAATGTGATTTCTCTCCTTGCTCCAATTGGTAATGCCCTTAACTCCTTCAACTCCAAGAATGGGAAAATGCCCTCTCACTATGTTGTTCTTCTCTTTGATAGGAACAACTTTACCTCTAATGATCTCTCTCCAAATCTCACTGAAAATGGCTGATTTTAGAGAGGGAAAATTAGGTTTTTGGGGTTGAAATTGTAAGGTTAAGTGTTTTTCGAGATTTCCAGATTTTTCAGCTCTCCTTATATAGAAATGACTTGAGGAGATCGATCTGGTCCAAGAGGAGATCGATCTGGTCCCTTAAAATCCCTCTTTTTCACGGCCTTTTTTAAGCCTGAGATCGATCTGTCGAAGCAATGAGATCGATCTGTTGAGGCATGAGATCGATCTGTCGAAGCATGAGATCGATCTGGTCCCAAACAGAGAGCTAAGGAGATCGATCTGGGTGCTTGGGGATCGATCTTTCCACTACAGAATGCTTGAGAGATCGATCTGGCTCCATTGGAGATCGATCTGCTCAATTCTTTCGCCCAAATAAGAGCATTCTGGCTCTTCCAGATCGATCTCTCATCCTAGGAGATTGATCTGGACCTCATGTTTTCCAGATTTCCTGCAGTTTCATTGCTGCAACTCATACCAACACACCTTCAATCTATTGCCATGGCCATTTCCTCATCCATCCACCTCTATAACTTGAAAATGGCATCCATTCATACCTTATGCACATTGAAACTTGTGTGCATTCATTGTATATTCAAAGGTATGCAACATAAAACCAAATGGAAGCATAACTCCATTCCATTTTACCACACTACTCATTTTGAGTCTCAATCACATCCATCACTTGCTAGAACACATTTCTCCGTATTCATACTCAATGAAACATGTATGTACGTTACAACTTATATTACACATACATACATTGAATCCATGGACTTACATCAATCATACTTTACATTACAAGTCCATTCATATTATTTGATCCAATTACACATATTACCCTTTTACATATACGGGGTCTTACAGTGAAACTCTTAGAAATACTGACTCACCCACATCAAATTCTAGCAGTCTCCGCCTCTCGTCAGCATAACTCTTTTGTCGGCTCTGAGCTGTCCATAATCTCTCACATATCAATTGGAGGTCCTCAGATGCCTGCTGCACTAAGTGAGGAGCAAACATCTATCTGTCACCAACATCTTCCCATCCAATGGGGGATCGACATCTGCGTCCATACAGTGCCTCACAGGGTGCCATCCCGATACTCGTATGATAGCTATTATTATAGGCGAACTTGGCTAACTTTAGGTGATCGTCCCAGGAGCCTCCAAAATCTAGCACACACACTCTCAACATATCCTCCAGGGTTTATATAGTCCTCTCTGACTGCCCATCTATCTGAGGATAAAAAGCAGTGCTAAAACTTAAGTGGGTCCCCATCACTTCCTGAAAGTGTTCCCAAAAATGGGAAGTTAATTGGGCATCCCTATCAGAAACAACACTCACTGGTATACCATGTAGTCGTACTATCTCTCGAACATATAGGTTTGCCAACTGACTCAGAGTATCGATAGCTCTCATAGCTAAGAAATGGGCTGACTTAGTCAACCGATCCACAATAACCCATATGGCATCTTGGCCTCTGCGGGTCCTCGACAATCCCATCACAAAATCCATGGTGACATGCTCCCACTTCCATGTTGGTATCGATAAAGGCTGCAATAACCCTATAGGCTTCTGATGCTCTACCTTCACCTACTGATAAATGAGACACTTAGTGACATACTCAGCAATGTCTCTTTTCATTCTGGACCACCAATAAACCTTCCAAAGGTTCTTATACATCTTGGTACTCCCCGGATGTATCGTGTACTTCGATGAGTAAGCCTCTGATAAAATCAGTCTCCTGATCCTCGGGAACACATACTCTGTCTCTGAACCTCAATAAGCCATTTGTACTCAGCTTAAAATCAATACCCACACCTGCCTGTATCTGGCTCAACCAATCGATACACCGTCGATCACTCTGCTGAGCCTATCGAATACGACTAATCAACTCTGGCTCTAATCTTATACTAGCCATGATATCCAATCTCTCTGATCTAGGTGGGGTTACATCCAAATTGAGGTTTGTAAATTGTTCCAAGAACCCATGTTCCCGTACCATCATGTAAGACACCAACCTAAGGTTCTTCCTACTCAAAGCATCGACAACCACATTCGCCTTACCCGGGTGGTACATGATTTCACAATCATAATCCTTCAGGAGCTCGAGCCATCTCCTTTGTCTCATATTTAACTTTTTCTGCGAGAACAGGTACTTAAGGCTCTTATTATTGTAAAAACCTGAAATTTCTCACCATAAAGATAGTGGCGCCATATTTTCAAAGCAAACACCACGGCTGCCAACTCCAAATCATGTGTCGGGTAGTTCCTCTCATGATCTTTCAACTGTCTATATCCATAGGCAACTACCTTCCCATCCTGCATAAGCATACAGCCCAGTCCCTGGTGTGATGAATCCATATACACCGAGAAACCTCTTGAGCTGGTAGGAATGGTGGGAACAAGAGCAGTGGTCAATCGACACTTAAGCTCCTCAAAACTCCTCTCACATGCCTCATCCCATAAAAAATTAACACCTTTCCATGTGAGGCGTGTCAATGGAGCAGCTAGTCTGGAGAAACCCTCTACAAATCTTCGATAATAACCTGTCAATCCCAGAAAACTTCTAATCTCAGTAACTGTCTTGGGCTGTTTCCATTGTACAACTGCTTCAATCTTGGATGGATCCACTGATACCCCATCTTTCAGCACAACATGGCCTAGAAATGAGATTTGCTCTAACCAAAAGTTAAACTTGCTGAGTTTAGCATATAACTCTTTCTCCAAGAGAGTCTGTAGAACTATTCTCAAGAGCTCCTCATAATCTTCCTTGAACTTGGAATAGACCAATATGTCATCAATAAAGACAATCACAAACTTGTCCAGGTATGGCTTAAAGACATCATTCATTAATGCCATAAATGTTGCGGGGGTCATTCGTCAATCCGAATGGCATTACCAAAAACTCATAGTGGTCATAACGGGTACAAAATGCTGTCTAAGGTACATCTTCACTCTGTATCCTCAACTGATGATACCCTGATCGTAAATCTATTTTTCAACAAGTCATCTATGCATGGAATGGGGTACTTGTTCTTAATGGTGGCCTTATTCAACAACCGGTAATCTATACATAGTCGGAGGCTTCATCCTTCTTCTTTACAAACAGAACTGGTACTCCCCAAGGTGAGACACTCGGTCTAACAAACCCCTTCTCTAGCAACTCTTGCAGTTGTTTCTTTAGCTCTTCCAACTCAATCGAAGCCATTCTATATGGTGGTTTAGATATCGGCTCGATACCAGGCACTAACTCTATTCAAAATTCCATTTCCCTTTCAGGTGGTAGCCCTGGTAACTCATCCGGAAAGACATCAGGAAATTCTGCAATCACTGGTATGTCTTTAAATTCTGAAAGCACCTTATTTATGTCAACCACATATGCAATGAACCCTTCACATCATTCTTTCTATCATTAGTGTCACAAGTCATCTCATCAATATAAAACATAACAAGTAAATTCATCTCTCAAATAGATTAAATAAAATTATACTCTTTTCATTTACAGTAAATCAGGTTCTTCTAATTCCTTTCACAAATCTTAAAACATGATTTTCTATCTCTAGAAATATAAAAGTCTTAGGATGATAGTCCATAACAACATGATTGGTAGCCAACCAATCCATTCCCAATATTACATCAAAGTCATTCATATTCAATAAAATTAAATCGGCTGCCATTTCCTTTCCCTTTATCATCAATTTACAATCCCTACATACATGCTCAGTCAATTGACTATCATTCATGGGTGTAGAAATCATTAACATTTTATCCAACAATGTAGGTCTCACATGCTTCAACAATCTATGTGCAAAGGAAGGCGATATGAAGGAATGTGTGGCACCAGGATCAAACAATACCAATGCTTCTAAATCAAAGATTAGGATTGTACCTTTTATCACATCCGTCGAAGCGTCTGTGGTGTCTTGATCCAGTGCATGTACTCTTCCTCTGCTCACACCCACTGCCTGTTTCTCTTTTTCTTTAGCCGTGGCCCTCCTCCTCGGGCAGCTATCTCAACTGGAGCTATCTCTGGCTCTTTGCCTTTCTACAGGGTAGTCTCTATCATTTCAGGATAATACTTTGCTATGTGTCTAGGTTTCTCACATCTG
This sequence comes from Firmiana major, assembly GCA_033439115.1. NCBI lineage: Eukaryota > Viridiplantae > Streptophyta > Magnoliopsida > Malvales > Malvaceae > Firmiana > Firmiana major. The sequence continues at coordinate 11,291,907 of CM065912.1, forward strand.
TAACACACTGTAAGGGTCATCGGACAAGGTCTAGTCCCATGAAATCTATCACATCTCCTACACCTCTCAGTAGTAGGTCGTGGTCCTCTAATAACCATACCCCTCGGTGTTGTCAAAGATGGACATATGAGAGGTCAGCAGCTCTCTCCTGTACCTCCTCGATCTTAGGTCTCTTCTCAAAATATCTCCGGCCCCCTCTCTTGGCCACTCTATCCATCCCATATCTCTTTCTGTCTCTGTCTCTTCTGACATTAATCTTCCCAAGCTCGAAGGCATTCCGCTCAAAGTCTTGCTCACATAACAGAGCCTTGTGTATTGCCTCCTCATATGTCTGAATGTCGAATAGGGCTAGCTTCTGGATGGCCAATCTCAATCCATCAACAAACTTCTGAATTTTATGAGTCTCATTACCCATCGTATCTAGGTCATATCTCCCCAAGGACATGGATCTCGACTGATATTCATCCACAATACAGTTCCCCTGAATCAAATTCATAAATTCCATCCGCAATTTCCTCTGTGCGGTGGCTAGGATGTACTACCACCTGAAGGCCTCCAAAAATATCTCCCATGTAATCTCGGAGTGTCTAGCCTTCAAAATAGCTTCAGTGGATCTCCACCAATGTTCTGCCACTCCTTTCAACATAAACACTACGAAGGCCACTTTCTCAGTTGTTGTACATTTGAAAAATCTGTACAGTTTCTCCATCTCGTATACCCAATCCTCAGTAATCATCGGGTCCATTACCCCTCTAAACACTGGAGGTTTTAACTCTAGGAAGTCTCGTAATCTGCTCAACTCTCAGTCATACCCCAGGTCACTCTCGCTCAGTCGTGGAGAAATAGGTAAAGCTATATCTTGTACTGGGGGTGTCACTGTCTCAATAGTCTGAGATCTCTCTGCCTCTACAGCTGCCTGTACAGTAGTAGGCTGTGCTGCGGGACCTCTGGCACCCAAAGCCTGTGTGACTATCTCCATTAGGCTCTCAATACTTCGTTCTATCCTAGCGAAGCATGCCTCTGTATCGCCTGATCTCTCAACAGGGCTCTGTGGAGCCTGGTCAGCCTGTGGCTCAACACGACTCTCAGGCCCACCTCTACGACCCCTAGCACGTGCTCCTACCCCTCAACCTTTACGCGTAACAGGCTTTCTGCCTAACTTCCTGTATTCACAATCACTTATTAGACTCAATCCATCACAGTATACACAGTTATATCTAAACAAAAGTACAGTAACATAGGGATGTAACTTTTCTACGTTTTATTTACTGACTCACATTAGGCTAACTCAGCTCTGATACCAATCTCTTTCAGACCCATTTTATCCTTCTATAATCGAAAATCACTATAAATTTTTTGCATTTTCCTTTTCTTACCTAGTCGTGAACAAACTCACCACTACACAATTAGGTTGTGAGTCAATAATAAACATCTCTCAACATTCATTCTCAATATATTGAAAGAAGTGTCATTTTTTTAAGTTAAGTTATACATGACACGTTTCTAACTTTTACATCCCCCACATTACAATACAAAATGACTACTGTGCTTTTACATTGTTTAGATACAAAAAGAATCTTTATGTGTATACCTTTTGGCTATGGAAACAGCAGATGACCAAAATAAAACGCCTTAATCCTCATTGAGCTACTATGTACGCTTTGCAGAGGGGGAAAATAGAGAGGGATGAGCAACCACACACTCAGTAAGGCAATAATGCAAGCATGGTAGATAACTACTCTATCTACATGCTGATAATGTTATGCACAAATCATTTATAATCGGAGCATGAGGAAATAAAACCATGCCACATGTATATACATATATCATGTATCGAAAATCATGTAAACAGGCATATAAAACATGGAATCATCATCATGTAACCTCTCATGCTCATCTTTATTAAATCTCACAGTAGAAAATTCATTAAGAAACATCCTTTAAAGTACATCTTTTTCTCAAAAGACATTAAAATCCCAACACAATCATTTCTTTATCACAAACATCATTATCATTTCTCAACCAAAATCCCACAAGGCTCGACCCCTCCCTCGGGTCTACCCTGGATAATCACAATCACACTCATGTATAGAAATCATGTGGTACTATGTAATAATCAAGTGAGACAGGTCACTATATCTCAAAGACTATGTTGGCCAACTATGTCATAAATCATCCCAGACCACATGAATCCTGGTGTACGGGGTATCATGCTGGAATGAAGGTGGGTTAGTTCTTCTCCAAACTTTCAAATTATCATCACAATCACGCGGTACAGCATACTCCATCTGATATATACGATACAACGTACTCTGCTGACCCATACTATGGTTAGGGGAGCCAGTCGTAGGTTTTATCTACCCCCTACCAAATGTAACCTCCATTGTCTCAAATGCACGTGGAGCTTTCCGTAATCCATGTACGAGAGCCTCCCAGCCGAACAGAGCCTCCCTGTCGTCTCTGGCTTGAGGATGTTGTGCTTGAGGGTCTTACCGTAAGAGAGCCTCCCTACCGAACAGAGCCTCCCCGCCCTCTCTGGCTTGAGGATGTAGGGCTTGAGGATCTTACCAACTTCCACAGTATCATACGTACCACAGTGCAAAAACTTGTGCGAGCAAAGCTCTAGCACGAATCATGCATCATAACTAAACCACCTCGTACGAACAATGCTCTAGTACGACATTTATACATCAAATCATGAAGAAATCCACGTACGAACATAGCTCCCGTACGGTTTACAAAACATCATCACAAATCAAATCAAGGTGCGAGCTAAGCTCTAGCACTTTCATATATGTGAAAATACCAAAATCCCGAGCGAGCGAGGCTCCAGCACAATTTAATACACTCAAACATGATAGGCAGCTCATACATAATCAAGACAAAACTCAAATTATGTTTAGCACTCCACATGTGTTACTTCACAAAACCATTCAAACATTAGCCAGCCTGTTCGTTAATTTGCTCAAACAAAGCAATGTGTTTCTCAAAACACCAAAACATGTGGTTTATGCATTTATTAGCCTTACTATCCCCTTTTCGAGAACCATTTTTAGAAACCAAATCATATACGTTCTCATAGCTATTCACACATACAACAATCATTTTCACAAGCATCATGCATTTTATAACTCCCGATATTCACCCACGAATTCAAAGTACAAGCAGCTATCTCTATATACTTACAGAATTTCCTTACTTGGAATTCGTGTCGCGTGATTCCACTTCCTTAGAGCTGCTTACTTGTGCTGTTCCATTCGTCTCTAACGAACTCTCTAGAACTGCACAAAGTCATATATCACATCGATTTAGTCCATATTACTTAACTCTGGTGTTTGCTATAGTCGATTTAACCTATAGTCTTCATTAACACTTATAAGGCCTAGTTTTATCGTTCACTCATATCTCGAGTCTATTGATTTCTTTTAGGCCTAATGATTCATACCAAATTGATATTGAATCGATATTAAGCTCATAGTGTTCATATCTCATCAATTTCTTCACTATGGCATTTTATCAAACATTTACATACTCATTTCCATAAATCCTCTAAACTCACAATGTGGCTTCATTTAATCATTTTAAATGATTCATATTACTTCAATAACAACTTAGCATGCCCATAAATCATCAACTCATTCAACCTATATCTTTTCACGCTAGATTTATTTTAAGTTTTCTAGGTCACACTAATTCCATCACATCCTAGGTAGTTTTAACTATCAATATACATACAAACTAACTCCAAAATCAATAAATAGCCAAATGTACTTAGGTTGAAATGTTAGAAACTTACCAAATCTAGTTTCTCTTCTTGCTCCAACTGAAAATACACATTGCTCCTTCAATACCACAAATGAGGCTTTGATTCTAAGGTATGTTGTTCTTCTCTTTGATAGGAACAACTTTGTATCTAAGAGGTTTTCCTCAAATCTTATTGGAAATGGGTGGCTTTTATGAAGAGAAATCTAGGTTTTGGGTTGAAATGTAAGAAATAGGGGTGTTTCCATGATTTGCAGATTTCACTACTCCTATTTATAGAAATTGCTCAATGAGATCGATCTGTCGAAGCACGAGATCGATCTGGTCCTCTTAAATCCTTCATTTTCACGCCAATTTGAATGCATGAGATCGATCTGTCGAGGGCTTAAGATCGATCTGTCCCAGGCAGTATCTTAAGGAGATCGATCTGCTTCCAAGGGAGATCAATCTGCTCCAACTCGAGAGCTAAGAAAATCGATTTGTTTGCATAAAGAATCTATCTTCTCCTTATAGAATGTTTAGCAGATCGATCTGGCTTCATTGGAGATCGATCTGTCTTGTTCCATGGCTCAAATAAGAGCATTTTGGCTCTTCCAGATCGATCTCTCATCCTATAAGATCGATCTGGCATTCATATTTCCAGATTTTTAATGCAGTTTTCTGTAGTAACTCATACCAAATATCCTCAATTTGCTGTCATGGTATCCAATCACCTTTAGGACTTGAAAATGACATCCATTCATACTTTATACACATTGAAACTTGTGTGCATTCATTGTATAACCAAAGGTATACAATTCACAGCCAAATGGAAGTACAACTACTTATGCAATTCATGCAACTTCATTCCATTTGGTGCACTACTCATTTTGAGCCCAATCACATTCATCACTTATAAAAGTCATATATAATGAAACTTGTCCGTACATCACAAACTCTTATTACAAGTGTGTACATTGAATTTATGGACTTTACAACACTTATGTTTCACATTACATGTATATCATCATACTTATGAATTCATAAGGTTTACATCTGAAATACGGGTCTTACATAATGCATCGAGCTTGTAGATACCAACAACCTCCCTAGGCTATCTCTTAGATGACCATTGGTAATTTTTGGTGGTCATCTTATCCAGCAGGATGTATGCATCCTCCTCTTTATTGCACATCAAGGCTCTTCCAGCAACATCGTTGATTATAGTTTTTATCTGTTTATTGAGCCAATTGTAGAAAGTTTGGACTTGAAGCTATAAGGGTAGGCCACGATAAGGACATTTCCTAATGAAGTCCTTGTATCATTTTCCAGGCCTCATATAGGGACTCAGAATTGAACTAAGTGACAAAGGATATATTGTTTTGGAGTTTGTCCATCTTGAAGGAGGAAAGAATTTAGTCAGAAACTGTTTGGCTAGCACATCCCATTTGTAGATAGACTCATGAGGCAAAAAGGTCAGTCGGTGTTTGGCTCTATCCCTAAGAGTAAAAGGAAATAACCCAACCTTAATCGCATCTTAAAAGACTCCATTGTGCTTAAAAGTTTACAGATCTCAAGTATACTACCAAATTGCGCATGCGGTCATCATGAGACAACCTACTAAACTTCATTAAAGTTTGGATCATCTAAATGATTATGGGCTTGATCTCAAAGTTGTTAGCTGGAATCGCTAGCCTCCTGATCCCAATGTAATATCTATCAACTGCAGGGTTGGTATAGTCTTCAATCGTCATGAGCTTACGGTGATCAATCATGATGTCTTGTAAAGAAGCAACTACTTTCCTAGTTTCCTTCCAATTTTTCCAATTTTTTTTTTATTTCGGGGTTTAGGGGAAAGAATTCGCAACTCTTAACTCTATGCATATAAGCATCCCGAAAGCACTAAAAAGATTCATTTTTTATATATTAAAAGGAAAAAAATACAACTATAGTAGTCTTACCTAACCTAAAGGCTCTAAGTATATATAAGCTAGAATTATACCTAAGCATGAATAATCTGATATCAATTAAGGTTATGCCCAATCCTTAGTAACAACGCCAAAAACTTGTCGCATTCTAAACATCTACGATAAGCACATGGGTCGCACAAGTATATAGAAATTAAGTCTTGAATAATCACCCTCAGAGATTAGTTAACCTTAATTAATTACCGAAAATTAACACCCTAAGTATATTCTAGCAAATTATGAATAAGTGATCTACAAGGTTAATAAAACAAATAAAAATAATAAAATACGAAAATAAAATGAAAATAAAATGTTAATGAGAAATACTTATAGTGGTAAAGATGCAAATAAAAGGAAATTGCAAAAGAAAAAAATTGTAAAAACAAAAAATGAGTGAAGAAATGGGCTAAAAATGTAAATACTTAAAAATACGAGTCTAAAATACAAATAATGAAAATATGACTAAACTCGTATAATGACAATAAAAATGCATGAAACTACTTTAAAACATAAAATTAAAACTAATAAAAATGCAAAGAAAAGAAAAATAGTGCATGAAATTCCTTAAAATTCTTAATTAAACCCTAAACCTAAAGTAACCTTAAATGGCCTATAATACAAACCCTAAATACAATTTCTAACCCAAAACTAGGGCCTACACTCTATAATGCATGATTAACTACTAATAACTAACCTAATGAATGCATAGAAACAAATATATATTTTTTTGGACTTTTGGAAATTGAAATTTAAGTGCCTAAAAATGCAAGAATTTAACTTAACCATAAGTTAACTCTAAATGCAGCTTTTAACCACTAAACTAATGCAAATGGATCCCTCAAGAAACAACTAATGTGTTCCTAAAACAGTTCTTAAAAACTGAAAATGCAAAATGTAACTAACACCTAACTAATGCATGGAAATGCTAATGCAAATGACATGGTAACTTTATCAAACTTTTCCTAACTAATGTCCTATATGAATACAACCCTACGACACTTCAATTAAACCTAAAACAGCCCCTAAAAGACTCAAAATGGTAGTGAAAAGAAACCTGGCAGAATTGTAAAATGCATACAAAGTGTGCCTAGAAATGCGTGGAAAATGTTATGGAATTTTTATTAAATACTACTTAAACATGGATGACTAATTGTACGACCTTAATATGACCTAAGGAATAATGAAAGGCACCAAGAAAATGCTTGAAACAACAGCCAAATACTGCCATGTACAGACCCCAAATTCACGGCTAAGCTAAGTAATTCAAGAGAAAATGCCACAAAAATGCTATAGGAAATTAATCTAATGATACCTAAAAATTTTCTGACATAAAAATGACCTTAACATGATTTAAATCTACCCAAATGAAATTCGAAACACCAAAAAAAAAAAACACAAGACTGGATTGATGCCAGAAAACAAGAGAGAAAAATGTGGATCAAGCTCACACAAAAAAGCTATAGAAATAGTTTTTCAACCTCCTCAGCTTTCCTACTCTTAAAACTCAATCAAACACAATAATAGAAGAAGAAAATAGAGTAGAAGAAGATTTCATAGCTGGAAAAATAAAATCATAACATTGATTAAAAGAAATACTTGAAAGAAAAGTGAATGTAACAAAAGAAATAACAAGATAACTAAGAAAATAATAATAGAAATGTAAATGTATTTGGAAAATAAAAATGGTGGCAACTCTAAACTATTGAAAACCATTAAAGAACATTGAAGATAAACTAAAAAAACTAAGCTAGCCGACCTCTATAAGAATCCCTAACATTTTTCTTATACAGTCACTTAAATGAGGGGTACAAGAGTAATTTGGCTTTGTGGATGAGTTTACACTCCTTGCCACTTATATTTAATTGCTTGGATCTTCATGGGAGATATTTTCATGTCATTTAGTGCTCTACATCAGTCCATTGACAATTCACACCTTCTAGTACCACACGTTAGTCCTTTTGGCCAATAAGCATTTATGTGCCAAAGGCATGTGATTTTCATGTGTTAGCATGTGGTTGGTGTAAACCTAATGAAATTTCTTGTATCCAATTAATGAGATAAACAAATGAAATTATAAAGGTATGTATTGATAATAAATTTTTATAATGAGAGACTTAGAAGAATTAAATTAAATAAAATGTCTTAGTCCTAAGAATAAATAATTGTGGGTGTATGCATATATAAATATAGGTATACGTATATGTAAATATATATATATATGCATATTAATGCATATATATATATATGTGTGTGTGTGTGTGTGTGTGTGTGTGTGTCCACATGGTCGAGAGCTCCTTAGAGGTATATATCTATGAAAGGATAAATACACACATACATACATACATACATATATGCTCGTACGGAATCGATGGAGGAAAGGTGGTGCTGCAGAACAACTGTGGTACACAAACTTTAAGAGCAGAAGACGTGATGTCCTTGAGAAGGATGTATATATTTATATAATAGGAAATGACAGCATTGTGAGAAACTGAAACGAATTAGTAAGGAAAATTTCCACCAAATGAACAGAAGCACCCATGTCCCCTGCTCATCGACCCCTGCACACCTGCACCTCACGCCACACCCATAACCTTCTGTCACACCCCGTTTCCATCAGTCTTCATCGCCAGACTCCATCATTTAATTTCCCATACCTTGGCGTCACTCCCCACCCATTTACTGGTACCGAAAACCAGCTGTAGAAAGAGGAGACAGGGAAGGCGAGAACTAGAGAAGGTAGGTGCAGGCTGAAGATGTGAATATATATATATATATATGTATGTATGTATGTATGTATGTATGTATGTATGTATGTATGTGTATATATATATATATATTGCAGAAGAAGGGTGAAGGAACAAAACAGAGGAGGAGTTGATGAAGCTGTAGCAAAGAAGAAATCAGAAACAGAAACGAGGGAAAGGAAACCCGAGAACAGAGGAAGGAGACAGTGGTTGAGAGCAGGAAGAGTGAACAAGGGGACGATAGTGGGCTGGAGTAAGGCGTCGTGGCTGAAGAAGAAGCAGGCAAATATTGGGCACCTGGAAATAGAAAACAGAAGAAGGGACATGGGAACAAAGTGAGTCGTGAGGGAGCTGTGGAGACAGGGAAAACTGGTTGAAGCAGAGACGAGGAAACGGGTTGAAGACTAGCGATGCGTGAGCTGCAGGAGAACTCAGAGCTGACCTTAGGAGCCTGAACAGGGTCGAATCGAGGTTCTAGAAACAAAGAGTGAGTCGAGAGGAATCCGGGAGCAGAGAAGGAAAACGGTTGCTGAACAGGGGAGGTGGGCGGAGGAGCTGGAAACCGGAGTTGAAGTGCTGAGAGGATGATGGCCGAGACATAAGGATGATGGTGTGTCAGAATCAAGAGGAAATGGTGGAGAGCATGGCGATGCCGAGAAGGTGAAGAAACAGAGAGAGGAACAGTGAAGGAACAGTGAAGAAAACGAAAAAGAAGAAGAAAGAAGAAGGAAAAGAAAAAGGGCGGGAAGGAAATTCGAAAAAAAAATAAAGAGAAAGAAAATATATATATATATATATATAAATAGAAGTATTTGGAGATAAGAATTAAAGCACAGATAAAATTGGAAAAGAGGAAAAGAACTCCAGGGGCATAAACTGAATAGAGTAGACCCACCAACTAGCAACGTTGAGGCAGACAGACATCGAGGTAAGGAAAATTGTCGTGTGCTGTTAGTGATAATTACACGTATTTTATGTTGATTCATAGATATGAATTTTAGGAAAAAATTTACTGTAAGAAAAATTTCTTTGTGCTGCTCAAGATAGATTCATGTATTTTTCTATGGAATTGTATATATAAAATTCTTGATTGAATTTTATAGTTACCGAAATTCTAGAAAACCCTAGGTTGATTTTACAGTTTTTGAAATTAGGAAAAACTTTAACCTCAATGAATCGACCTATTTATTGATATAAATTTAGTCAGTTTATTTAGATAAATATCACTTGAGTTTGTAATTATTGTTTTAAATCGAAAATTTCGAATTTAATTTCCATAGACTGTCTACTGGGATTTTAAACCGAAAAAATGGGGAATTAGTCTCTTTCTAAATGTTATATTTTTTCGAACTGAAATTATAGTTGATTTTAATAAAAAATGATTTGATTATAAGTGATACTGAGGATATGTGCTTGAGTGCGTGGTAACTGTATGTCGCACGGTCTGACTCGCACTAATTTTGAGATAAAGGCGATGGTTAAATCATGTTGCACTACTGTCTTTTCTGTTTTTGTTTTTGTGGTCTATGGAGTACGATGTACCGTGCGATACACACGTGAGTACGATGTACCGTATTTTTTGGTCTTCGGACATTCCATTTGGTGAGTCGTTAGGGTAGCTGACCACTCCCACGGCGATTGACATCCCGGCACACCTGATCACTGAGGCCCGGAGTCACCTACATTAGCTAATTGTTTTTCTGAATTTTGATATAGCATGTTCTACTTTGTCTCGTCTATTTGATGTTCTAGATTGATCGTAAGAACTGTAATATTTTGTGAAAATCACTTATTCTACTATTTGAAGTTTCAAATTCCTGTATTTACTACAGTAGACTGTTATACTAATGATATTGATACTATTTTCGAATTTCGATTCTGGCATTATCGATTTTCGTCTCTGATTTCACTGGATTGCCAAATTATCTGTATATTTTCATGAGAATTCCTATTTTGGCATATATATATATATATATATATATATATATATATATAAATACATATATATAGGTAGTGTATTTATCTACCAGCCGCGTATTTTTCTTAATGAGCACGTTGAGTTCACCTCTTACTTTCCTCCACAAGGCCAAACAGTAGCTGAGCCCGCTTTTGTAAGTTGAATTATTTTGCACAGCCATACGTTAGCAAAGCATTCTACTATGTTAAGAGTATACCAAAGATAGACATCTATTTTGTATAGCATTCTACTGTGTTAAAGGTATACCCAGGATAGACATCTATTTTGTATCTAAATTTTGTAAGTACAGTAATGTATTCGGAAATGTGTCTGGGGAATGTGAACAAGAATATTTTGTAAAAGAACAATTGCACTGGATCAATTGGAAGGTACTACCATTAGTTTTGTTTAGATTCGTTACCAAGAAATAAAATTGAATAGGTGAATTTATTTTTCTGATCTATCATCGACTCGTAGCCCAACCATATTGTACCGTAAAATCAGGTCGTTACAGTGGACATATGTCCCTTTGTTCTTATTGTGTCACAACCCATTTTTACCTAAAATCGTTACAAAATTTTCTCTTTTTCCTTTCCTTTCCTGGTCGTGAACATTCTCACCACTACACAGTTAGGTTATAAGTCAGTATTAGTTACTCTTTACCATCTACTATGTCATCTATCTTTTAATTTATTCAAAAGCAAACACGTATACTTCATAATTGAGATTCAATACTTGTACACGTTTACTAATATTTACATCCCCTATATTACATTCCAAAATGATTACTGTGCTATTACAAGTTTAGATACAAAAAGCTACCAGTGTGTATACCTCTTGGTGATGGGAAGCAGCGGATATCGGGATGCAACTCCTCAGCCACTCACTAGCTACTGTGTGCGCTCTGTAGAGGGGGGAAATGAAAGGGATAAGCTCACAAGCTCAGTAAGGCAATAATGTAAGCAGGTAGATAACTACACTATCTACATGCCTACAATGCCATGATATAAAAATCATTTATATCCAAAGAATGAGGTATAATTAAAACTATGTCACATGTATTTAAATATATCATGTACTAAAAACATAAAAATATGCATCTAAACATGGAAAATCATCATGTCAATGTCTCATGCTCAACACATTGAAAACTCATCATAAAACAACCCCTCAAGGTTTAACACATTATCAAAACTTAGTAAAACTCATCAACACAACATTAAAACCACATTTCGTTTTAAAATCACAAATCGAGGCGTAACCCCTCCTTCAGGTCTGCCCTGGTCCATCTAGACCGTATGATATTACATGAGGCATGTAGGTTACTGTATAGGAAAAATTGAGGACTATGTCCCTGTGATCTCATGCTACATGGATCCTGATGTGCGGGGCATCACGACTGCAACGAGATGTGGGTCAGTCCTACCCGTCAAAATACCAAATCACCAATCTCATAGTCATGACTACACGATACAATGTACTCCGTGTGACATACACGGTACAACGTACTCTATGAACCCATAGCACAGTCTAGGGGTGCCTGCCATTGGTCTTATCCACCACATACCATGTCGATAACCAACCCATGTCTCAACATACACGTGTGAGCATATCATCTCACTGTGACACACAGTCTATAGGAGGCTCTAGCACGACTCAATGAATGTCACATCATGTCTAGTGCGAGTGAAACTCTAGCACGACGCCATGCATATCATGATATCCAAAATCTCGTGCGAGCAAAGCTCTAGTACGATTTTATGCACATACAAAAATCCTCGTATGAGCAACGCTCCATTACAACTTTCATGCGAAATAAATCAGTAAAATGCAGTGCGAACAAGGCTCCAGCACTCTGTATGTAAGTCAAAACATCAAAATCCAGTGCGAGCAAGGCTCTAGCATGATTTATACTCATATAAATTTGGTAGGTTGCTTTTTTTCGATAAAACAATTTTAAAATCATAATTGACACCTCACATGTGCCCCTTTCATGCAAATCATGAAAATCAATAGTCAGCCTATCGATAAATTGCTTAAATCAAAGCAATATATTTCATAAAAATATAAAAAAAAAACATGTTATTCATGCAATTTATTAGCTTTACTGCCTTTTTTGTAAAATTCCTAACTAGGGGCAAAACGATCTTTTTCACCTATACCCAAATTTTTTCGCATTATTTCTTTTCTAGGCAGTCAAGCAAATTTAATGTCCTGTATATACCTTCAAAATACGTGCAGCTACCTCTAAATACTCACAAAATTCCCTTACGTGGAAATCACGTCGAGTAATTCCACTGCCTCAAAGCTGCTCAATCGCACAATCCGATTCGCTCCCAATATAATCTCCAGAGCTGCATGAAATTATTTATCATATTAAATATAATTTATTTATTTGTATGTCATTTTCACTACAATCGATTTAACTTATTAGCCCATTTACTCTTATTGGGTCTTAGATTCTCTTAAGCTCTTTTCGATTATACTATTCATTTCTCGAAAATCTATTGGACCCATAAAGCCTACTGATTCATATTGGGTCGACCTTAGGCTTACAATGCCTTATAGAGTCGAATACTCAATGTTTGGCCCACTTGACCATTCGGTCATGTAAGACTCGAAATTATATCATAATTTCTTATAAATGATTGAAAATGGAAACAAATTAAACGAATAGGATTCGAACTGGAGATAAGGATTTAAAACAAGAAATAAGTGAGTGTTCGTGAAGGGAAGTTGGATTGGATGGATCCCAAGCACGTGCAAGGGTAAAACGGTCAAAAGATCGAAATCCAGTATAAATTCGATAAGAAAATTTCATTATAAATATGGATTTGAAAATTCTTGATCAATAATGAAGAAATAATTAAATTTCGAGTCTAATTGATTAAGATATGAATTTATTGGAATTAATCAAAATTTTCACTCGGGACAATATCCCGAAAATACTGAGAAAATATACCGAAAAAGGGTTAAAATAAATTAAATAAACTAAAAAATTAATTTAAATAAAATATGATTTTAGTAGATATTTTTGGGATTTTTAAGAATATTTTATTGATTATAATAATAATATAATAAATTATAAAAATAAATAAAATAAAGAAAGAAACTGAAATTTTCGCGAAGAAAGAGAAAGAACAAAACGAAACGAAGAAGCCGAAACCAAGGAGATGACCGAACGACCACTGGCGACCCAGCGGCCAGGCGAAGGGTCGAAAAAGGAAAAGGACGTCGACGAGACCTCTCTGGTACCGACGACGCGGCCCACCGATGCCGAAATCCGTTGGATCGAGGGAGAGAAGCTGCGGGGAGGAGAAGCGAAATCGGCGGCCACCGGCGCCGATTCGGCCCTAGCCACTGCCAACCGAAGCTCCCCTATGCAGTGTCGAGCTTATTGGTGGCAGAAACAGCCTGAAAAATTACGGCCAACGTCGGCAACGACGAGAAAGGAAAATGGGTACCGACCCCGGAAGGGAGAAGAGCCAGATCGGCCACTTTTCAGCCACCGTTGGTGAAACCAAGGCCAAATTTGTGAATCGGACTACCCAGCAGAGCCGCTGGAGGCGAAAGCCGGTGAAAATCCGGTCGGCAGAGCTCCGAACGGCGAAGAAGAAAATCAAATCGGACTGAACCGATTGAACTGGACTGGTCTGAACCGGGTTAAACCAGACCGAACCGGTTCAGCCAAGACAGAGAGGAAAAAGGGAGAAAAAGGAAGAAAAAGAGAAAAAAGAAAAAAGAAAAAAGGGAAGAATTTTTAGGGATACACCGGACTTCGGGTAAGTTGGTAAGAGGTCAAAAGTGACCAATTTGATTTCCAGGAAATTTATTTAAATTATATTTGATCAAAAATTAACCCGAAATTAAATATAAATTGTGCAGTTCGACGATAAATCGTGTACGTGAGCCCAATCGAACTTCGATTTACACACCATCGCATAATCTCAGGTAAGTAAAGCTCATTTACGACAATTTATGTAATTATTCACGTATTAATGATTTATTTTACAAATTACGGATTAAATTCCACATTTAGTGAATTATATTGGGATTTTTGAATTAATTACCATAAATGATATACGGGCTATCCAAAGAGTTTGGAATGAAGCCCAATGGGTATTAAAAGCCCAATAGACCCGAAAAAGGGATTTAATAAGTGGAAACGGATTGAAAATGGGTCGAGGCCCATTAAGATGCAATCGGGCCCAATCAAGTAAAATGGGCCCAGTGTTTCAGATTCGATCAGTATAAGTGAAATACTGATAAGTATATTAGAACTGACCCAAATACGTGGTTATATGCAGCTCCATAGACTTGGTTTGGAGCGAATTGGACTGAGAGACCTGGTACGGTCGAGACAGGATAAGCTTGCGTGATTCCAGGTAAGAGAATTTTATGGACTGCTAGAGGTAACTTTATGCAATTTCAACTTCATTTACAGTCTCTTAAATTGTTTGAAGGGTCTAGATTTAAAATAAGAATTTTAGTGTCTAAATGGGTAAATGACCAAAATACCCCTGTGAAGGGTAAAATTTCCAAAATCAGAAAAAGTTACGAGAAGCAAGAACGAGGGGTTCTTGCTTGTTTTTTAGGTGGTTTGACACATGCATGGGTAGGCTGGTTAACTTTTAAATAAAATGCACAGCATTGCATAACTTTAATCAATGTTGATTTCCATTGAAATTGATTTGAGAAATGTAGTCGCCTACGTGATTTAATGAAAATGTGACGTGCTAGAGCTCAACTCGCACGAGTTTTTTATTTGTGTGATGCATGCATTTGTGCTGGAGCAAGATCTCGCACTAGAGTTTTACATGCATTAGTGGTGGAGTCTAACTCGCACAAGATTTTCATATGATTTTCGTGACAGGGTGCTAGAGTCTAACTCGTACCAAATTTTCACTTGAATTGTTATAACAGAGTACTAAAGCCTAGCTCACACTAGTTTTACATGATTTTGACAGAGTGCTGGAGCTTAGCTCGCACTAATCTTATGAGATTTTATGAAATGCGTGCTAAAGCTTGGCTCGCACGAGATTTCCCTTGATTTTATGAGAGTGCTGGAGCATCGATCACACTGATTTTATGAGACAAACGATGAGCCGTGCTTGGAGCATCTGGTAGACTGTGTGTCACACTGATTAAATAGGCTCGCACCTGTGTTTTGAGACAGGGCATGAGTATGGATATGAGATATGGGTCCACGGAGTACGTTGTACCGTGCAAGTAGCATGGAGTATGGTGTACCGTGTTGGGATTGATTATGTGGTATCTTCGGATGTGTGGCGTCTTCCGATGCGATTGACATCTTCAAATGCAAGTGGCATCTTCGGATGCGAGTGATTGGGCAGGACCGACGGGATGGACTGACCCACCTCCCGGGGCGGTTCCCGATCGTGGTGAGACCCCCTACACTAGGATCCGTGTAGCAGTGGGATCACGAGGACATATGGCCATAGTCCTAGTTATTTGCCCGAGATATATATATCTTTTGCCTAGTCTCGAATGTTGATATTTTTTATAAACACATTTTGTGAATTTTTGTGTGAGTTTGGATCACCCGAGGGAGGGGTTGAATCCTGACTGAGATGTGAGTTTGATGAGAATGAAACTGGGTTTTTAAACTGAACTTGTATCATGTTATTTCCATGCTATTTAAACCCATGAGTGATGTAAACTGGTTTTACATGACATTCATTGTATCGCATATTTCTATTATTGTGAAAAGCATTTGATTTCATGGTGTTGTGTGAGTCAGGAACACCCGAGAGATGGGCTGAGTCCTGACTTTGTTGAGAAATTTTAATGAGAATGAAATGATTTAAAAGAGTTGCATGTTGAATTTTCCATGCTCTTTGAAATACACATGCGAACTTGTTTTACATGACATCATGAATTATAGCATCTGTTTTGAAATGTGTGGAGAAAGGGTGGTTTATGCATGGCACCACGTTCATGTAGGTAGTATGGTTACCTACTTGTTCGTAGGATTGCCTTACTGAGCTTGATGTGCTCACCCCTTTCATTTTCCTACACAAATTTCCTCCAGTAGAGTTTGCGGTGACTGAGTACTGCATTCCTAATATCCATTGTTGCCCATCATTTTGAGGTATATACACTTGTACATATTGTATCTAAATAAGAATAGCACAGTAACTTGTTTTGTAAGTAACTTTCGGGGATGTATAGATACAGTAAACACTTGTAAATGAATGGAATAGAATTAATGAAAAACTCACGTGTTTACCTTTCCTTTAATAAGGAATTAAGTTATATGATGGGTGTAGACCCCATAAATTTTCTACGTTGATTTAATTATATAAAAATGGAAATAATATATATTAATAGAAGTGTGAATATTCGTCGTAGGGCTCGAGGACTATAGGAACCGAGAAGCCCGTTGGATGACCGGGAACCTGAAGATACAAGAAGTGATAAGGCGAATGCAAGTACGGAGGGATTAGAAAATTTTAATTTGTTAATCAAAAATTATTGATGTAAACACTTGTATCGAGAATTTATGAAGAATGATGGAATCCCGGTATTATTTTAATTTCGGAATAAGGAAAATCTCATGGAAGGCATGATATTATGTCTTTGGATAAATTATACAAGAAAATGTATATGTGTAGAGACATACATAAGTGAAAATGTATATATATATATATATATATATATATATATATATATATATATATAAAGAAAATGTATATGTGTAGAGACATACATAAGTTAAAATGTATATATATATATATATATATATATATATATATATATATATATAGATATATATATTAATATATATATATATATTATATCTATGTATATATATATATATATACATAGGTATAATATATATATCTATATATATATATATATATATATATATACATAGATATAGTATATATATAAAGAAAATGTATATGTGTAGAGACATACATAAGTGAAAATGTATATATATATATATATATATATATATATATATATATATATATATATAAATATATATATACTAGACAATTTAAAATGGAAGAATGATGAAATATATATCTATAACAAACATATATATATATATATATATTGTAATGTATAATGTATAAGATATTTAAAATAAAATGGAAACAAAAAAAATAATAATAATAACAATACAAATACATAAACAAATAATACCTACATACTAATATAATATATATATATATATATATATATATATATATATATATATACACACATTATGGCATGTACGGAATTGGCTTAGAAAAGCCAATTCCGTCTGCCACTGTTTGGAATTGGGAAAAAGGAAATCAAACAGAGGAGAGTGGGCGGGAAAGAAGAGAAAGGAGAAAGGAGAAAGGGAAGAAGAGGGGCTAATCGGCTAGGGAGAAGAGGAAAGGAAAGAAGAGAAAGGAGAAAGGAAGAAGAGGGGCTGATCGGCTGGGGAGAAGAGGAAAGGAAAGAAGAGAAAGGAGAAAGGAGAAAGGAAGAAGAGAGGCTCGGTCGGTTGGAGAAGAAGGGAAGAAGGGAGAAAGAAGAGAAGGGAAGGGATAGGAGAAGGAAACTGGGTCTGCCGAGGAAGAAGAGAGGGGAAGAAAAAGGGAAATCGAGAGGAAAGAAAGGGAGACAGCAGCTGACTGAGACGAAGAAACTGAAGCTGTTGGGATCAGAACAGGGGTGCGTGACTGGGTCCGAAGCTGTTGGGAACAGGAGCTGAACAGAGTAGCTTGAAGCAGTAGTAGCTAAGAAATGATGATAACAGGGGAAAAATGAAGCTGGGAATCGAAAATTGAGGGAGGCCGGAGGCCGAAGGCAGCACCAAGAGCAGGAAAATCTGGAAACAGAATCGGGATTGAAGGGATAGCAGAACAGGGGCTGGAAATGGAGGCTGCAACAGAGAGCAAACAGGAGAAACCGTGAGGGAGAAAGGGCTGGAACCGAGGGAGAAAGAGAGGAAGAAGAAGAGCAATCGGGATAGTGAGCAGTTGGGCTAACCGAGAGGGAAGAAAGGAAAAAGAAAGAAAAAAAGAAAAAAAAAAGAAAAGGTAAAATACATGTATGTATAATGTATATTGATGTGCATGTATATATATGTATTGTATGTGTATAGCATGTTAGTTATAGATTAAGACAAAAAATGGAAAGATGAGAGGTAGGCAAAAATATATATTTGATAATGAATAAGGAAAGCCAAGGATAAAATAAATATGTGTATATACTTAGGTGTATATACATATAGGAGTATATGAAAAATGTGTATATACTTGGGTGTACATACAAATGAGTGTATAAAATAAATGTGTGTTTTAGTATATGTACATACAAAGAATGGATACATGTGATAAGGAAAAATGGAAAACAATGATATATATATATATATATATATATATATATATATATATTTAGGTGCATATACCTATGGATGTACATAGGATGAATGTGTGCTAGTATATGAGATAGGGAAATATGAAAAACAAATAAAAGTATATATATGTATATACAAAGAATGTATATATGTGAGATAGGAAAACATGGAAACAATAAAAGTATATATAACTATATATATATATATATATATATATATATATACATACATATAGGAGTGTATATATATAAATATATATTTATGCGTGTATACATGAGGGTGTATATAATAAAGGTATATGTTAATACTTGTAGGAGCAAATATATAAATAGTGAAGAAATATATAAACGTGCGTGTCGGCCTAAGGATATACAATAATACGTACACACTCAGTAGCAACGATAAATTACAATTTTAACGCAATTCGCATGAATAGGGTGCTAAGTCTACAATTTCGGTATAGGTGATTGTAGAAGGGATTAAAGGAGGTACTAGGAGACGTCACCGTTCGAAGTCGGGATATCCGATAAATCGAGGTAAGGGGTATTACTTAACTTAGTTTTGATATTGCAATCTTGTTTCTCTGATAAATGATTTTATGAAAGAGCATATGATTTGAAATGATTTACCAATGCTTCCATACTTACGAAACTGTTTACAAAACATGATTTCGTTTTACAAAATGTTCACTAGAACATCTATGTTTATGAAATAAACTTTCGAATTATGAAAATGCATGGAAGTTTTGTGATGAGTTGAAATCCCATATTTACGCTTTGAAATGGAACTTTTGACGTTTTCAAAAGTATTTACGAAAAGAGAAAAGATGTTTTGAGACTATAGGCTTCATGCATGGTTACTTATTCTGGTGTTCCGGCTCCACCACTTGGGTGCCGGTACGTATGCCCCTTTAGCACTTGACTCGACCTGTGTGGAAGATGTCGTGCTACTGGTGGGTTATGATGATATTTCGGTAGTATCTCGTACCCGCGCAGCACGCAATTATGTTTCCTACACGGAGAGTGCCACTAGTGCTCATGTCCTAGCTAAGTGCTAGTGAATGTAAGTAAGATAGATACTACCCACACTTTACGAAAGGGTTGTACGACCCTGATCCAGTCTACAACCCACTTACCATGGCCATAGGTATGATGACTCTCTACGGAGAATGACACGTATCGCATGACTTAGTTATAGCCTAGTCTCCTCGATTTTAATTATGAAAATCGACCATGATGAATGATTAAATGATTTCATGATATATACGATCATCGGTTACGACCGATATGCTTTATGAAATATGCATGAAATGTTTATGGAATGATTATGAAATATGCATGAAATGTTTATGTAATGATTATGGAATATTCACGATATGTTTACAAAATGATTTATGAAGCCTTCATGAAAATGGTTAAGCATGGTAATGGTTTTAATGACACGCATGCTTTATGACGATTATGCATGAAGTGAATTTCTGCATTTCATTAAGTTTCAGTCTATGAACAACTTCAAATGTTTTTATATATCAGAACTGTTTTAATAGTACAATCTTACTAGGCTTTTCCCCAAAAGCTCACCCCTCTACTTTCAGATCATTTGCAGTGAATCTATAGGTGCTACCTGTCGCGTACACGACATAGGCTGGTGGGAAAAGCTACCCTAGGCTACATTTTGTACACTCAAAAGGTATACATTTACATTCCTGTACCAGACATATTTGTACGCACAGACATGTATATTGGGAATATTTTTGTTGGGATGTAATTTGTAAGGAAATACAATGTAAATGATATTATTTTGGGTTTATATTTTGAGATGGCTAGTATTAAATCGAAATCGATACATTAAGTTGTAAAAGTGGATTGAGAAAGTATGCTTGGTAGTTGTAGATATCTAGGATTTTGGAAAGCATGGTTGGTAGTTGTGAATATCTAGGATTGTCGAAAAATAGCTGATTTGCAGGTAGGTAGGCTCATATATAAGCCATTGTGCTGTAGAAATTTCTATCGGCCATATAAGTTAAAATATGGAAATTAATTATAATTACGAGTAAAGAATTAGGAAAAGTGTTTTGACACTGCACATGAATACAACCTAAGTGAATAACGGAATAAGTGGGTAAATTAAATTCAAAAAAAAAATTTGATTTTCGAGGGTCAATGGTCGTTACAATGGGTGAATGGTGGGACTAGCATTGACGCACAGCCCAATTGTTAGTGGAGTGTGGTCACAATCAGAGGACAAGTATGAAAGAAAAATGAAAAATTTACTCTGATTTTTGGGTAGTTTTGGGTCGTGACAAATGGTGGTATCAGAGTAAAATTGGTCTGATGTGTGTCAGTGTCAATAATTAGGAAATTACATCCCCATGTTACTGTGCTTGGTTAGATACAATAGTGTATATCAAGATGGGTTTTAATTAAGAAATGGTTGAGAATGCAGGAATGTAGGCATTATGCCTAATATTAGTCACGGTAGAGGAGGTAGAGCACGAGGCAGAGGTCGTAGAGAAAGGCCTGAGCCTGCTAGTCGTGCTGAGTCGACCTATGAGAACTAGGATGAGATTGAAATGGAGGCTGATGTTGAGCATGCCCCACAGAGTCTGACAGAGAGATCAGACAGCATTAAGACACGCTTCACGAGGTTGGAGAGGAGTTGGAGAATATTTTGGGAGCTAATTGCTCAGAGTATGCATAGGATTTGAGGGCAAGTCAGAGCATTGGTGGAAGTCCGCTCGACCCATCTGAAGAGTTAGACATCCAGAGCCGACATGAGAAATATTTCTGGATGTATTCCGGTGACAGAATATCCCGGACACTGCTTAAAGGAAATTACAGATAGAATTCCTTACTTTGACCCAGAGGAACTGATTGATTAACGAGTATGAAATTCAATTTATATTCCTGGGCAGGTATTACCCCGACACTATGGGTAGTGAGAGTCGAAAAGCCCAAAAGTTCATGAAAGGGCTTAGATTGTCGATTAGAGTCCGATTGGCCCCGTTAGATATCACTACCTATGTCGAGGCAGTGCGCAGACCACAGTTGTGTGAATAAGATCATTTGTTGCACGCCTCTAAGATTGGGAAAGGTAGTAAAAGGCCGAAATAAAGACAGAAGAGAATAGAGAATGACAGAGATGTCAGAACGAGAAAAAGGTAGTTTGGTAAGAAATTAGAGTTGATGAGTCACGGGGTAAGATGAGTGATAAGACCCCAGTGTATCCAATTTCAGCACTTTTGAGGGGTATTGTGATTGGAGGACCCCGACTTGCTACGGAGCAGTGTAGGATGTGTGGTAGATACCACGGAAGTAGGCCCTATTGATGAAAATAGGCGTTAAGTGTGGTAAGCGGGCCATTTATTTAATGATTGCTCGGAGTTGGGTGAGACTGCCCCACAGAAGGGCAAAGAGATAGAGAAAACCCTATTGATAAAGGGAGGCCACAACCGAAGAGAAAGGGGAAAGTAAGCTGTTGGATGAGGGCGAGTGTATGCCTTGGACCAGGACACTACTGATGTTTCATAAGAAGTGGTGAAAGATACCACACTGGTTATGAATAAAGAAGTAATTATGTTACTTGATCCTGGTACCACGCATTTAGTCATATCGCCTTCATTTGTATATAAGTTAGTGAAAGACATGAATGCCTACACCCTTGGGCACAATGCTGATAGTTAGCATCCCAATGAAGGAGGGTTAACTAACGGAATAATTATGAAGATATTATAAGTCGAAAATGGGAGAAGAAGTATAAGTCAACCGATTTTATTCAATGGAATATGAATAATTTGAAGTAATATTTGAGAATAAATTGGTTGGCTGCAAACTATGCTGTTCAGATTTCTATCCTAAGATAGTGATATAGTTACCCCTAAAAAGTATACTATAAGTTTTGACAAGTAATGAAAGAGTTTTGTTATAGTTGATATATGAAATAAGATAAGCTTTGAGATGTGATAGATCCTGAATACAAGATATATTGGAATAAGAGGCGTATGCAAGGTACGAATATCTCTGATATGTAAAGTAATTTGGATTAAGCGATATGTAGTAGATATGAATTGCGACCAAGGATAAGGGGTGGATATATCCATAACCAGTCCATGTGGTCAAGTCTGAGGGTTAATAAAGGTATTTCAAAATACCTCCCCGCCTGAAGAATTGACAGCGTCTAGAAGTACACATAACCTAAAAATTGAAATCGACAGTCGTAATATATATATTTTTAAAATTAGGGTACCTTTACTGGTACGATAACGAAATATAGAATTTGATTAATCAGGAAGGTTTAAAAATTAAAATTTTATAAAAGTCGTTAATATAAGAAAAAGGAAATGACGCAGGTTAGTATCTTGAACGGAAGCGATTTTGAAAAGACATTATACGTTTATGCATACATAAGTTAAGGATATGGGTGATTGAAATATTTAGTGGAACTCAACTACGATGAGGTATATAAACTTTACCTGAACTGATTTGTTATCATCCTTATTGATGATATTTTGGGTGTATTTAAAGTCTAGGAAAAATTATAAGCAACAATTGGAAATTATTTTTACAGAAGAATTGTTGAGAGTTTCTTGAAATGGGCTACTCAATTGACACATCTCATTCGAAAAAAGATTGCATACGAGTGGGATGATAAGTATGAAAGTAGCTTCGGTGAGTTTTGGTGTATTGAAGTATGAACTGACCACCACATTTATTTTTACCATACCCAACAAATTAAGAGGATTCTCAAGGTATATGGATGTCTTGAAACCAAGATTGGGTTGTGTATTGATGCAAAATGGGAAGATAGTCGATTATGGATCCAGACAACTCAAGGATCATGAAAGAAACTATCTAACCTATGATGTAAAGTTGGCAGCGATAGTGTTTGTACTGAATATGTGGCACTACTATGTACACGGTGAGAAATTTTGGGTATGCACTGATCATAAAAAGCCCCGAGTATCTGTTTTGACAGAAAGAGTAGAATATGAGATAACAAAGAAGGTTAGAGCTTCTGAGGGATTATGATTGTAGAAATTGTACCACCCAGGAAAGGCTAATGTGATGGCCGATGCCTTGAGAAGAAAGAGCCTCGGGATGGTAGCACATATGATGGTCAAGAAGCGTGAGCTGCTAGAGCAGTTGTGAGCCTCAGTCGTGATGTGATCCCTTTTGATGATGACAGTGATTGTGTGACAGCTAGCCTGAGATTAGAACCGGATTTGAGTGACCGAATTTGACAGGCTTAGCGTTATGATCGGCATGGTGTCGATAGTGTGGGTCAGATTCAGATGGGTACAGTGACAGAGTTCACAGAGAGTGATGATGACTTGCTGAGGTTTAAAGACAGTATAAGTGCTCCCCAAGACCATAATGATGAGATAGTGATATTGTCAGAAGCTCACTCTTCGGGATATACAGTGCATCCGAGAAGTAATAAATATATCAAAATCTCAAAAAAAGGGTATTAGTGGTCAGATATGAAAAGAGACATTGTAGAGATTGTGGAGAAGTGTCTCGTATGTCAGCAGATTAAGGTAGAGCATTAGAAGTTTGCAGGGTTATTGCAGCCTCTACCTATATCGACACAGAAATGAGAACAAGTTATCATGGATATTATGATGGGTTATAGAATACTATAGGAATCACAAGTCTATCTGGGTGATAGTCGATAGATTGACTAAGTCTACCCACCTTCCGGTTATGAAATCCCCAGATACTCTGAGTGTGTAGGCGAATTTATGTGTATGAAAAATTTTGAAACATTATGTAGCGTTCCAGTGAGCATGGTATTAGATAGGGATTCCCGCTTCACTTCTCACTTCTAGGAATATTTTTCAGGAAGCTATAGGAACCTGACTGAGTGTTAGCACAGCTTTCCGTCTTCAGACAGATGGTCAGTCAAAGGGGATTGTACAGGTTCTGGAGGATATGATAAGAGTGTGTGCCATTGATTTGATAAGCTCCTGGATGATCAGTTATTACTAATCGAATTCGCCAATAATGCCAGTTGTCACTTGAGTATCGGGATAACATTTTATGAGACATGGTATGGCTTTAGGGAGTTGCTCCCAGACTTGGATAAGAAGAAGTGGGTGACAGATAGAAAATTACTCCCGAATTAGTAAGACAAACCTCTGAGGATGTTCAGTTGATTTGTGAGAGATTAAGAACACCTCAGAGCAGACATAAAAGCTATGCTGACAAGAGACAGAAAACCATTGGAATTCACCGAGGGTGAATCAGTATTGTTGGAAGTTACTTGCCCTTAGGATATAACGAGATTCGGAAAGAAGGCAAATTGAGTTTCATTAGATTGAATCCTTTAAGATATTGGACAAAGTGGGAGACAAGGCCTGTAGGTTAACGTTACCACCTGAATTAGCAGGCACCCACAATGTGTCCCATCTTTTGATGCTTCGAAAATACTATCTGGACCCAGCATATGTGATTGGATATGAGCTGTGGGAGCTCAATGAAAGTATAACGTATGTTGAAAACTCGATACGGGTATTAGACGGAAGGAGAAAGTGTTGAGGTTTAAAACGATCTCCCTAGTCAAAGTCCTTTGGTAGGATTACACTCCGAAAAAAGTTACATGATAATTAAAAAGTATGATGCGATAGACATATCCGAAGTTGTTTATGGACCCATTTGACTTGGTTCTAATTTGGAGGACCAAATTTCTTAAGTGGGGGAGATTATGTAAGACCCGAAATTATATCGTAATTTCTTATAAAGGATTGAAAATGGCAACAAATTAAACGAATAGGAGTCGGACTGGAGATAAGGATTTAAAACACAAAATGAGTGAATGTTCGTGAAGGGAAGTTGGATTGGATGGATCCCGAATACGTACAAGGGTAAAACGGTCAAAAGATCAAAATCCAATATAAATTCGATAAGAAAATTTCATTATAAATATGGATTTGAAAATTCTTGATCAATAACGAAGAAATAATTAAATTTCGAGTTCAATTAATCAAGATTTGAATTTATTGGAATTAATCGAAATTTTCACTCGGGACAATATCTCAAAAATACGGAGAAAATATACCGAAAAAATGGTTCAAATACAATAAATAAATTAAATTAATTAATTTAAATAAAATATGATTTTAGTAGATATTTTTGGGATTTTTAAGAATATTTTAATGATTATAATAATAATATAATAAATTATAAAAATAAATAAATAAATAAATAAATAAACTGAAATTTTCGCGAAGAGAGAGAAAGAACAAAACGAAACGAAGAAGTCGAAATCGAGGAGATGACCGGACGACCACCGGCGACACAGCGGCCAAGCAAAGGGCCGAAAAAGGAAAAAGACGTCGGTGCGACCTCTCTGGTACTGGCGACGCGGCCCACTGACGTCGAAATCCTGCAGATCGAGGGAGAGAAGCCGCAGAGAGGAGAAGCGAAATCGACGGCCACCGACGCCAATTCGACCCTAGCCACCGCCAACTGAAGCTCTCCCATGCAGTGCTGAGCTGATTGATTGCGGAAACGGCCCAGGAAACGACGGCCAGCGCCGGCAATGGTGAGAAAGGAAAATGGGTACTGATGCCGAAAGGGAGAAGAGCCAGACCGGCCAATTTTCGACCACCGTTGGTGAAACCGAGGCCAGATTTGTGAATCGGACTACCCCGCGAAGTTGCTAGAGGCAAAAGCCGGTGAAGAACCGGCCGGTAGAGCTCCGAACAACGAAGAAGAAAATTGAATCGGACTGAACCGGCTGAACCGGGTTAAACCAGATCGAACCGGTTCAGCCAAGAAAGAGAGGAAAAAGGGAGAAAAAGGAAGAAAAAGAAAAAAAGGAAAAAGGGAAAGAATTTTTGGGGATACACCGGACTTTAGGTAAGTCGCTAAGAGGTCAAAAGTGACCGATTTGATTTTCGAGAAATTTATTTAAATCATATTTGATCGAAAATTAACCTAGAATTAAATATAATTTGTGCAGTTCGACGTTAAATCGTGTACATGAGCACGATCGAACTTTGATTTGCTACCATCGTATAATCTCGGGTAGGTAAAGCTCATTTACGACAATTTATGTAATTATACGGGTATTAAAGATTTATTTTATGAATTACGGATTAAATTCCACATTTAGTGAATTATAGTAAGATTTTTGAATTAATTGTCGTAAATGATATACGGGCTATCCAAAGAGTTTGGAATAAAGCCTAATGGGTATTGAGAGCCCAATAGACCCGAAGAAGGGATTTAATAAGTGGAAACGGGCTGAAAATGGGTCGAGGCCCATTAAGATGCAATCGGGCCCAATCAAGTAAAACGGGCCCAGTGTTTTAGATTCGATTAGTATAAGTGAAATACTGATAAGTATATTAGAACTGAGCCAAATACGTGGTTATATGTAGCTTCGTAGACTTGGTTTGGAGCGAATTGGACTGAGAGACCTAGTACAGTCGAGACAGGATA
Organism: Firmiana major; assembly: GCA_033439115.1. Lineage (NCBI taxonomy): Eukaryota > Viridiplantae > Streptophyta > Magnoliopsida > Malvales > Malvaceae > Firmiana > Firmiana major. Next base: position 11,319,122 of record CM065912.1, read on the forward strand.
AACTCGCACGTGATTCCGAATAAGGGAATTTTACAGACTGCTAGAGGTAACTTTATGCAATTTCAACTTCATTTGCAATCTCTTAAATTATCTGAAGGGTTTAGATTTAAAATAAGAATTTTAGTTCCCGGATGGGTAAATGATCAAAATACCCCTGTGAAGGGTAAAATTTCCAAAATTAGGAAAAGTTACGAGAAGCAAGAACGAGGGGTTCTTGCTTATTTTTGAGGTGGTTTGACACATGCATGGGTAGGCTAGCTAACTTTTAAATAAAATGCACAACACTGCATAACTTTAATCAATGTTGATTTCCCTTGAAATTGATTTGAGAAATGTAGCCGCCTACGTGATTTTATGAAAATGTGACATGCTAAAGCTCAACTCGCATGTGTTTTTTATTTGTGTGAGGCATGCATTAGTGCTGGAGCAAGATCTCGCACTAGAGTTTTACATGCATTGGTGCTGGAGTCTAACTCGCACTAGATTTTCATATGACTTTCGTGACAAGGTGTTAGAGTCTAACTCGCACCAGATTTTCACTTGAATTGTTATAACAGAGTGCTGAAGCCTAGCTCACACTAGTTTTAGATGATTTTGTCAGAGTGCTGGAGCTTAGCTTGCACTAATCTTATGAGATTTTATGGAAATCTGCTAGAGCTTGGCTCGCATGAGATTTTTCTTAATTTTATGAGAGTGCTGGAGCATCGCTCGCACTGATTTTATGGAACATGCGATGAGCCGTATGGAACGTCAGGTAGACTGTGTTTCACACTAATTAAATAGGCTCGTACATGCGTTTTGAGACAGGGCAAGAGTATGGATATGAGATATGGGTCCACGGAGTACGTTGTACTGTGCAAGTAGCGTGGAGTACGGTGTACCGTGCTAGGATTGATTATGTGGCATCTTCGGACGCGTGGCGTCTTCCGATGTGAGTGGCATCTTCAGATGCAAGTGGTATCTTCGAATGCGAGTGATCGAGCAGGACTGACCCACCTCCCGGGGCGGTTCCCTATCGTGGTGAGACCCCGCACACTAGGATATGTGTAGCAGTGGGATCACGAGGACATATGGCTATAGTCCTAATTATTTGCCCGAGATATATATATCTATTGCCTAGTCTCGCATGTTGATGTTTTTGAGAAACATGTTTTGTGGATTTTTGTGTGAGTTTGGATCAGCCGAGGGAGGGGTTAAGTCCTAATTGAGATATGAGTTTGATGAGAATGAAACTGGGATTTTAAATTGAACTTGCATGATGTTATTTTCATGCTATTTAAGCCTATGAGTGATGTAAACTGGTTTTACATGACATTCATTGTATCGCATATTTCTATTGTTGTGAAAAGCATTTGATTTCATGGTGTTGTGTGAGTCAGAAACTATGACGCCCCGAAAGCGCGAAAAATAGGGCTAATTTAAAACTTTTTACTCATCAATTCACAATTAAGGGTGCATTCCTGTGCAGTGTCATACATCATCATACTTATCATGCCTCGGGATCTCATCATAATATAGTATATATCGTATCTTATACTTTACCCAATTCCAAGTTAATTAATCCTAATACATCCCGTACATCATTATACAATGAGTGTCTGTAAATACAACTCTAGTTTGGATACATGAATATTAAATATATACCTCAATACACAAAATACGGCCTGGAGCTCAAGTCCTCCACTAGCCTCTAACCCGTACGTCGCAGAGAACTCACTTCACTTGAAGCAATCTGGGGGAAGAGAAACAGGGTGAGCTTCCAAATCGCTCAGTAAAGGGGGTAAGGGAACTCAGTTATATAAACCATATCACACATCAAAAATATATATTTGTTTATGAAGCTCATTTGAAATCGTAGCATGAAAGTTCTCAAAACATCATCATCTCATAACTCATAAATCATGTGAAAACATGAAGCTAAAAAGGCTCAATATCGAGCACTCACAAGCATGTGTAAATATATGCGATAATGGCTTTTCTCAAAATACGTGATAAAAATCACCTCAGTAAATAGCACGTGACAAGGTCACAAAACACAACTTATGTGTAAAACGAGACTAGGCAATAAAACTCATATAAAACTTGTCATGGCACATCAAATATATATATAATCTCCTCTGGGTGCGCATCCCAGGCATCCTCGTATAGAGGGAACGTCGACAATATGGTCGTATGCATGGTATATTGGACTTATATGTTACCAGAACAAGGCCCGACCTTACATGCTACTAGAGCAATGCCTCGCCTCATGCACACTATCACGTGGTCCCTGGGTCGGTTCCCAGGCGGCCCACTCTCTCGGTCTTACATGCTACCAAAGCAAGGCCACCCAGCGATACCAGAACGGGGGTCATCTCACGTTACCAAAATAGAGGCATCTCTCATTACCAAAACGGAGGAATATCGGACTTACATGCTACCAGAGCAAGGCCTCCCAACGCTACCAAAGCGGAGGAATAATCGGACTCACATGTTACCAGAACAAGGCTTGTGGTCCCTGGGTCGGTTCTCAGGCATCCCACTATATCGGTCTTACATGCTACCAAAGCAAAGCCCGATGTGTATTCAACATGACACACCTAAGTCTCAATCATTAGCCATCATCTTATAAAACGTTTTGCCTTCACGTAGAACTCATAAGGGTTTTCTCTCATAAAAACTCATTTAAAACATTTGTGTACTCAACACAAAACATATTAAAATCGAGTTCCAACAAGTAAAACACGCACACATTTTCTCAAATCTCAATATTGCCTTAACATAGAGCCCAATTTACTTTTCACGCAAACTCAACGGTTTATAAAAGCAATTTCACACTCAGCTTATAAACTCATAAAATAATGGGCTCCAACCGGCTATAAAAATCGTGTGCAAGTATATCACAACACAACACTAAACATGCTTGTATTCTCAAATCATGGTTCATGCTACAAACAGTTCAACAAAACACATACACAAATGGTTTAGTTTTCCCTTACCTCTTTGCACCTCGTATAGTGCAATCATTTTTCCTGTATCACGGACTAGCCTCGCATTCCACTCTGGAACTCCCAAGCTATCCAAACGATGTTAAAACATCAATACTCATCATCACATTAACCTCAATTCTCAAAATCGAGCATAATTGCTCATAACACCTCAAATTTCTCAATTCTCATAACTCCATCACAAACCACAATCTCGCTCATAACACCTCAACATTCTATATTTTCCATGCCACAATATCTATGCTAATACACCACATTGTCTAAATCTCCATTTATAGCTTAAAAATTCCCAAATTTACGAAAGTTGCTAAATATCATCATCACTCCAACTACATCGTAATTTCATCAATCCCTAATCATTTTTCAACTATTTCAACACAATGCCAACAACCATTATCACCAAAATCATCTCAAATATCAAGATCGAGGTTTAAAAATTACCCAAAACTTGTGGAGAGCTTATCTCTTGCCTCGATTCGATTCGTCTTCTGATTTCCAAGTATATTGTTCTCCCTTGGATGAGGAACAACTTTCCTTCTTGCCACAACCTCTGATTCGAACGAAAATGGGTGCTTTGGATGAGTGAGAAAGCTAGGGCTCGGGTGAAAATGGGGTTTGGAAGAGAGAGAAAATGAAATTACTGGAGAAAGCAGGGGTTCCTTATATAGATGGAGGGTAGGAGATCGATCTGGCTCTTGATGAGATCAATCTGCATTCGAATTTGGGGACGATTTGGGGTAATTTTATGCCTAGGAGATCGATCTGTCGAGGGGTAAGATCGATCTCTTTATGGCTTTATGAGATCGATCTGCTCCTTGAGGAGATCGATCTTCTCCCAAACAAAATCATTTGGAGATCGATCCCTCCCTCATGAGATTGATCTTTACTCAAACAGAATCATAAGGAGATCAATCCTCTTCCATTGGAGATCGATCTGCTCCTTAAATTCCTCCTCCCTTGTCATTTTTAACTCACCAGATCGATCTCTCCTTCTCCCAGATCGATCTGTCCTCATAGCTTCACACTTAGGTTAAAAACTTAACATATAAATATCCAATTATCATTCCCACAATTCACTTAGCTCAATAAATTATACTTCAAGCTCATATTACATAATTAAAATATGTCTAAAATTCTCAGATCTCACAGGAACACCTGAGGGATGCGCTGAGTCCTAGCTTTGTTGAGAAATTTTAATGAAAATGAAATGATTTAAAAGAGTTGCATGTTGAATTTTCCATGCTATTTGAAATCCACATACGAACTTGTTTTACATGACATCATGAATTATAGCATTTGTTTTGAAATGTGTGGAGAAAGGGTGGTTTATGCATGGCACCACGTTCATGTAGATAGTATGGTTACCTACTTATTCGTAGGATTGCCTTACTGAGCTTGATGTGCTCACCCCTTTCATTTTCCTACACAGATTTCCTCCAGTAGACTTTGCGACGACTGAGTACTGCATTCCTGATATCCGCTGCTACCCATCATTTTGAGGTATATACCCTTGTACATATTGTATCTAAATAAGAATAGCACAGTAACATGTTTGTAAGTAACTTTCGGGGATGTATAGATACTGTAAACCCTTGTAAGTGAATGGGATAGAATTAATGAAAAACTCACGTGTTTACCTTTCCTTTAATAAGGAATTAAGTTATATGATGAATGAATGGTGGGACTGGCATTAACGCACAGCCCAATTGTTAGTGGAGTGTGGTCACGATCAGAAGACAGGTAAGTATGAAAGAAAAATGAAAAATTTACTCTGATGTTTTGATAGTTTTGGGTCGTGACAGGTCACGCATGGTGCGCCACGCCTGGCCATGGCCGACACCATGGTTGCCTAGCTCTCATGGCATTTCGGCAAACACTTGTTGTGCATGCCTTAAGTTCATCACTTTCCTTCACTAAGGCTTGTCATCATACACCTCTTATGCCTACTTTAAATCATCATCTATGCCAATATATTGGCTTCACAAAACCATATCAAAATCATGCATATAATATCACTAACACCATAGTATAATCAAGTCATCGTTAAATCAACCATAGCTCGCTTTCTCACACTAAATCCATATTAGGTCATGGATGATTAATCATGCTCAAGGATGTTTTCAGCCAATAATACATACACCAATCAACTCAAAAAAAATGCCTAGATTAACATATTTGAAGTTGGTCTATTGAAAACTCACCTAGCTTAACCTTTCTCTTTTGGCCAAAAATGGGGGAAACACCTTACTCCTTCAATCCAAAAATTTAACTACTAGTTTTTGACTATGTTGTTCTCCACCTCATAAGGAACAACGTTGCTAAAAGCAACCTTTCTCAAATCTATTTGGAAGGTGGTGATATTTTAGAGTGAGAAAACTTGCTTACTTTGCTAAAATGGAGAGATATTTTTTTAATCTGGGGAAGAAGACTCATCTGTCGGGCTTTTAAGTAGAAATAGGCATTGTGAAATCGATCTCCTAGGGTGAGAGATCAATCTTCCTTTGGTTGAACTACACAAACATTCAGTAAGGAAGTTATGGGATCGATCTGCTTCTAAGAAGGGATAGATATGCTCTTGGGATGGGATCGATCTGCTCTTGAAAAGGGATCGATCCTTTCTAGCCAAAAACCATTTAAGATCGATCTGTGTTTGGGTAGGGATCGATCCTCTCTATGCAGAATCATCTCGAGATCGATTTCTGATAATTCTATTAAAATAGAATTATTTTTGCTTAATTTCTTAATTAATTATTTTAATCCACATATTATTTTATTAATTATCCCCTTTATTTAATTAAAATTTTTTAATGTGCAGGTAAATTAAATCTAGATGAAACTCAGTCGTTTCAGTCAAAAATGGGCTGAAAACGCGCTAAAGGAGACTGGACCACTTCAAATTCGCAAACCGAGTCACCATTCTTCTGGACACGTGGGATGTCGGGTGTTAGTATTTTATTCGCTTTGAAAATATAAGATCGACGGATACCGTGCCCACCTCATGGAAGACACACGCCAGACCACATCGCACATCCAAGTGGACAAAAAGACAAGTGACGTGGAAATATCAACTCTGCAGCAAATGGAATGAAGACAAGTGGCCAAACAATGCCAACTCATCTAGGATGGAAAATTACCATTGTACCCCCAAGTTTGTGTATAAATAGAACATGATGAGCAATTGAAAAACCAAGTAGTTTTTTTAGGACTAGAAGTAAGTAGTTTAGAAGTAGGTAGGTTAGCAGTAGATATAATTTAGGGTAGAAGTAATTTTAGGGTAGAAGTAGTGTAGGTAGAGTAGTTTTGAGGTTAAAATTTTATTGCAAAGTTTATATTTTTCCTTGTTCTTTTTAGCCTTCCCTGTTAGTGTTTGGTAGCCACCATTGTTTTAGAAATTTACAAGCTTCCATTTTATTTTCTTTAAACGAACATGTTTCCTTTAAGCTGCGATTAATTTCTTTTATTGCATTTGCTTTCATTCCTCGGTTTTTGTTTATCCGGGTTTGAGGGGTTGGTGACAGCAACAATATTACTCAACCCATTTCCCCTGTTCAGTTTCATTCACTGCATATTTTTCTTTATTCTTTCTATCCTCTATTTTCTAAGTGAGCATTTTATCGTTTTCTATTATTTTACAGTCCAGTAGTGTTTCATTCGGTTACTATCCCATTTTAATTTTCCTGTAAATTTATTTCACATTTTATTTGCTTTACATTAGCTAATCTTTAAGTTTCATCAGTTGGCCGAGACAGCATCGGGTGGTTATCTTTATTGCTCGGGTTTCCATTCTCATGTGAGCCGAGATGCTGGCTCCTGTTGGTGACTACTGAAGCAGAGAAGAAGGATGTGAGCTACTGGGTTCATGTGACATAGTTGTGGGAAGATCGGGCATGAAGCAAAAAAAAAAAGGCCACGATTGTCACTATCTTGATGAGCTACTGTTCTATTTTGCCATTGTTGTATATTTATTTTCAAGCTAAGGTAGAGTCCGCTGCTATTGGTGACTGGTCGGGTGTGTACTGCTGCACTTTGCAAGCTGAAGGAGCTACTGGTTGGTGATGAGCTGCACAAAACAGAAGACGGATTGCACCGTGGCAGTGGACAGGACTAGCAATCCACCTCTCTGTTCTCCCCTGTTCCATGTTTTATTTACTGTTCATTTCTTTTTTCTGTTTTAACTACTAGTTTCAATCCGTTTAAGTTGCTGTGCTACATTTACTGCTTGGAACTTACATATTACATATTTTCTTTTGCTTGTGTTTTCTTTTTGTTTTGCATTATTTCAGGTTGGTTGATGATGTACAGGACCGAGACTTAGCCGTTCGTGAGCAGCAGGAAAGCAAAGTGAACACCTGGTGCCATGCTGCTGTGCGTGAAGTAAGGGAAGGTGCAGCACTGCACTGGTGTACAAATAGAGCTACAGCTTGGCTGATGCCGTGCTGGACGTGTGCTGCTGGTACATTTGAACCAAGGATGCTGTTGCAGGGAATGAATAGCTGAGGCAGGAGGTGGCATGACCGGTTCCAGGAGCTGCAGCTAGCACAGCATTACAATGATCGGACAACACCTGGACGCAGCTGCAGCTGGACAGTACAGGGAGTAGGAGCAGGAACCGGACATCACCTGAAGCAGAAAAATGAAATGTGCACAATACATGCACGGGACGAAGTTAGCTGGCAATATGGCTAAGGTCATGTTTGGCCATTTCATTTTGATCACATAATCCAATTTTATTGTATTTTTGATATTTTATTTTCAATATTATTGGTCAGCTTAAAAATTAGAGTTTTAAATTAATTTGCATGATTAGTTATATTTCCTTTGCTTGTTAGTTCAAAACCTAAATTTAATTATGTTAATAGTTAATTTTTATTTTAGTGTTAGGTGTTGCATTTAAAATTAAATTAGGGATAAAATCATTTTATGCATTTTTAAGTTTTCATTTTAAATTGAAAAATCCAAAAATATTTATTTCTCATGCATTATTAGGATCATTTTATAGGTAATTAGTTTTTTAGTTAGATTTAAGAATTTCTTTAGGTTAATAGAATTTTATTTTATTAGACTTTGGGTTAGATAAATTTACATTTTTATTTTCAATTTAATTAGATTAAGTATATGCATATTTTATTTTAGGATTGTTGAATTTTAGTCTAATTAATTTTGGCTTAATACCCAAATTTACCCTCAACGTTTACCCAAAAATGGAATTAAGCCCTCGACATTTAATTGCATGGAAATAAGTCCCTTAAGGTTTATTTTAAGCAATTTAACCCTTAACGTTAAAAATAATAATAATTAAACCATTTTTCGTTAAATCTTGCAAACAACCGTTAACAGTGTACATGTGGCATGATGACATGGCATATTTATGCCACGTAGATTGTGACGTGGAAAATTTTTTCCACGTGTACACATAAACTCAGCTTCAATGTTTTTTTTTTCTTTTCAGATTTCCTTTTTCCTTATTCTCGACTGAAAAAAGCTTAAGGAGCCAAGCTTAATTCTTTCCTTCAACAGAGGTTAATTCGAAGGTTTAGGGTAGGACGGAAGATTTACGGTTTAGGGTGCGAATCGATTTAGGGTTTCGACACTTGCTAAAGTAAGGGTTACGAATAGGGTGTTAAATTTGGGGTTTCGATACTTTGCTTTCTGGAGCAAGGAGGTCTCGATTCATAGTTTGTTGGGTTCACTGAGGCTTATCGAAGGGGGGAGAGGGAAAGGGATTTGAAGTATCAAAGCTTAGGGGTTGTAATCTGGGAAAGGGATTTGTCAGTTCAGTGTTTTGGTGGTTTCTAAAGAAGGCCATAAAAAGAAGATTGTTGTAAGGAGACAGAAGCATATTGAGGAGGGAGAGAAGCTTATTAAAGAGTTGAAGCTAGGTAAATGTCAATTTATATATTGTGCAACTTGTTAATTTAGAATATTTTTGTGGTTGATTTCTGTGTAACTGGTCCCATTTGCTGTTAGGTTTCTGAATTTCTTTTCAGAATACAAGAACTGGTCCTATATGGTGTTAGATTCTTCCATGTTTTCAAGGTCCCACATGCATTTTCTTAACTTATCTATTTTGTCTAGTGTGGTTTGTAGCCTACTTAGGAAGCATTTTTACCTGAAAAGTATTTAATTTATATAGTTTATTTAAGGCTTAATATACTAATATTTTATTTTACTGTTTAACAGCATGTGGAACCTTGTGACTTTAAGAATCCACCATGGAGGGAATTTTGTGCATCAACCTGAGCTGAAGTACATCAACTATGAGGTAGATGAGGTGGAGTATGATCCGGATTTTGTTTCCTATCCTCACTTGATCAAGCTGATTAAGACAAGAAATTATGCTAATGTGGGTAAGATTTTATTTAAGGCCCCTGATGAAAATATTAGTGAGCTAAGGTTATTATGTGATGATACTTCTGCAATTGATTTAATTGTTGTCTGTATTCATTGGGGTAAGTGTGATATTTATGTGGATCATGGGGTAGATGAACCTATCTTAATAGAGACACCTTTATTAATAGGACCTGAACCAAGTACAGCAAAGAAAGGGGTAAGTGTGGTAGAGTCAAGTAGTGGGGCAGGCACAAGGGCAGGGATTAGTGAGCCCAACACTGGATTAGGGGAAGGGAATGGTGAACCCAACAGTAGGGCAAGGACAGAGGTAGGGACTGGTGAGGCCTACATTGAGGCAAGGGAAAGGAGTGGTGAGCCCAACAATGCGGCAAGGGAAAGGAGTGGTGAGCCCAACAGTGGGGCAAGGATAGAGGTAGGGATTGGTGAGGCCTACACTGGGGCAGGGGAAATGAGTGGTGAGCCCAACAGTAGGGCAGGGGAAAGGAGTGGTGAGCCCAACAGTGGGGCAAGGGCAGAGGTAGGGACTGGTGAGCCCTACACTAGGGCAGGGGAAAGGAATGGTGAGCCCAACAGTGGGGCAAGGGAAAGGAGTGGTGAGCCCAACAGTAGGGCAGGGGAAGGGAGTTGTGAGCCCAACAGTGGGGCAGGGGAAGGGAGTGGTGAGCCCAACAGTGGGGCAGAGACAGGATTTGAATATGATAGTGGTGATGATGCTGATGGTGATAGTGACATGTTGTATGATGCAACTTTTTTATCAGATGATGATGATGAGGTTAGAGAGGCAAGGAAGAATATTAAGCAATGGTATGGTAATGAGAATGAAATGAGAGGAGAAAATGATAATGCTGCAGGGCCAATTATTGAGAATCAAACAGATGAGACAGTACCTACTGCTAAAACGTTAGGTGAAAAAAATCATGGTAAAAAATTTAAAAAGAGGCCACTTCCACCTTCTACAGTTGAAAGTGATCATAGTAGTGGTGGATTGTCGAAGGAGTGTGCTGATTCTTTTGAACCTCCTAGCTATGAATCTGATACTGATGATGATGGTGAGGAGGTTGAAACGGTGAGGAGAAGGGAAAGTAGTTTTCCATTTTATTATCCTAATTCCCTTTTCCCGGATCTTGTGCTAGGTATGTTATTTGAAGATGGGGCTCAGTTTAAGAATGCCAATGTGGACTATGCTGTGCACACCAAGAGGGGCGTTTGGTTCGCTAAGAACGAGCCTAGGAGAGTGAGGGTTTTGTGTGGTGATACATGCCCATTTCAGTGCACTGCTTGTTATGATGAGGATTTGAAATGTTTTCAGGTGAAGACTTTATGCAATTTGCACAAATGTAATTGTAAGTATAAGTTACAATTACTTAGTGCAAAATGGTTAGCGAGAAAATTTGAAGAGAAGATTCAAAAGAACCGTACTTGAAGCAAAGTGAATTGCGAGCTCATATTGAGTCAGAGCTGACGGTGTTTGCCTCTCTTGATAAAGTGAGAACGGAAAAGCTAATGATATTAGCGAGTACGCAAGATGCCTTCACCGCAGAGTTCTCTAAACTAAGGGATTATGCTAATGAGTGCCTCAATCAAAATCCTGGTAGCACTGTTGTGATCAAGACAGAGAGGACAGTCCCTACAAGCTCGCCATATTTTCAGAGAATCTATTTCTGCTTTGCTGACCTTAAGGAAGGATTCAAAGCAAGATGTAGGAGAGTTATAGGATTAGATGGCTATTTCTTGAAGGGCTCGATTAAGGGTGAAATTTTAAGTGCTGTTGCTAGGGATGCAAACAATCAAATGTATCCCGTTGCTTGGGCTGTTGTAGAAAATGAGAGTATTGATTCATGGATGTGGTTTCTCAATATTCTCAAAATTGATCTTAATATTACCAACAGTGCAGCTTGGACATTCATTAGTGACCAACAGAAGGTATGGTTCCTTTTTTTAATTTAATTTATTTGATTTAGGGTCTGTTACATATGATTGATGTGTAATATATCTTCTTATTATTGTTTTGTAGGGACTAATTAATGTTATGGAGGAATTGTTTCCTAATGCTGAGCACAAAAGGTGTGCTAGACACATACATGCAAATTGGAGCAAGAAGCATCGAGGAAAGCTACTAAAGAAACATTTCTAGACGTGTGCTACTGCAACTACCGAGAGGCAATTTGAAGATATGTTGGAGTTGTTACACCAGAAAGATAACTTTGGGTCAGGAAATGAGGACTTGTTAAAATATCCCCCACGCTATTGGTGTAAGGCTTTCTTCAGAACAGACATCAAATCTGACGTCTGCCACAATAACTTGTGTGAGACATTCAACGGCACTCTAGTCAAAGCTAGACATCAACCTATCATCACCATGCTTGAGGAGATTAGAGTGGCTGTGATGATGAGGATAGCTGAAAAAAGAAAGAATGTGGGGAAATGGGTAGGGAATCATGGTCCACAGGTGATTGAAAAATTAAACAAGAATTTGAGTGAAGCAACTCAGTGGCGAGTCGTTTTTAATAGCAGTGATGGATACGAGGTTAAGTGTGGTAAGAGGCAATTCAGAGTCAATCTTACCAGGAGAACGTGTGCTTGTTGATTATGGGATCTAACTGGTATCCCATGCGGCCATGCAATTTATGCCATTTTTTATGATGGTGGTTAGCCAGAAGAGTACATTCATGAGTGCTATTCAAAGGAGACATACTTACAGACGTATGAGCACACATTACAGCCTATCAATGGTGAAAATGAATGGCCAAAAAATGGATTAAAAGCAATATTGCCTCCTTTGATAAGAAGAATGCCTGGCAAGCCCAAAAGAAATAGAGTTCAAGAGCATGATGAGCGTAAGAATAAATATAAGCTGCCTAGAAAGGGACAGGTGCAACATTGTGGACTTTGTAAAAAATCTGGACACAACAAAGTTAGTTGCCCTCAAAAAAGTAATTTTGTGGGTACTTCTAGCTGTGTAAGTTACCATACTGTTATAAATTTTACTTTTTTCTTTTGACTAATTTTTTGTCTAATCTTTCATTTCTTATTGCTTGTTTTACTAGGTTCAACAACAGACTGCTGATTCAAGTGAATCAACAAGGGGGACAGGAAGAGGCAGACAGAGGGGAAGAGGAAGAGGAACTGAGATTGCTAAAGAAACTGCACTGTTGGTTCAGAAATTACCATTACTGGTTCAAAAACAGCCATTGCTGGTGTTGTTGGAAGAGGAAGGGGAAGAGGAAGAAGAACTGAGATTGCTAGAGAAATTGCCACTACTGGTTCAAAAACTGCCACTGCTGGTTCAAAAACAACCACTGCTGGTGTTGCTGGAAGAGGAAGGGGAAGGGGAAGCAGAGAAGGAAGAGGGACAGAAACTACCATTGCTGGTTCAGCAGAAGATTATGCAAATCTTGTTTCAAGAGAGGTAAAATTAGATTCTGCAAATCTGGATTTATTCTATAGTGTAAAATTAGATTAAGATTTTGGTGTTTGATGGATGCTTTGTTGGGATTTGTTGATTTACACCTGTATGTTTTATTTCTTGTTCTATATATGTTTTCCACGAGGAAAATTAGCTGACATATTTAGCTTGGCTGATGTGATGATATGTTGCAAGTTCTGCTACTTTGGTTACCTAGTTGTCAATTGATATTCCATTCCCTTCTGCTTATATGTGTTTTCGTTGTTTTTTTCTGTTTTTTTTTTTAATGAAGATTGATATTTGACTTCTTACAACTAAGCTAATATATATTTTTTTACTTTTTTTCTTATACAACATAACTGCTAAGGGAGTCAGAACTAGAATGTTTTTTGTTGAAGTTGTGATTGGCAAGTTAAAGTCAGATACTGCCACAATCAGCTGCTTGTTTTTATGTTAAATTTAGGCTTAATACCCAAATTTATTATTTGGATTTAGGGTTTTGTTATTAACTGTAGTTTTAGGCTTGATTATGTTCTAAATATGTTGTTATTATAGTTTAATTTTGTTACAATGAATATGTTAGTTGTCTTTTACTTCTATTGTTCTATTTGCGATAAATTATTTTGTATAGTTATATATTTTTCTTCTCTCAATTTTATTTTTTTATTAATTTTTGGATGTTTTCAACAGAAAACTTGTAATTTTGGAAAAAAATGTAATTTTGAACAAAAAACGGTGTCCAAACAAATTGTTATTTTTTCATTGTAATTTTGAAAAAATGAAATTTAAAAAAAAAATGCATTTTGAGAGATTATGTAATAAGCCAAAAAATTATTTTTGGAGGAAAAAATGTAATTTTATAAAATAAAAATAACAGTAAGAAAAAAAGTAATTTGTGCAAAAAATAAAAATTAAAAAAAGTAACTATGAGAAAAAAGAAATTTAAAAAAAAAAACATTTTGGGCTTAATATTCCACGTCAGCGACATGTGTACGCGTTGAAAAAAAATTTTCAGGTCACCAATCCACGTGGCACAAATATGCCACGTCAGCATGTCACATGTACACTGTTAACGACTATTTGCAAGATTTAACGGAAAATGGTTTAATTATTTTTTTTTTTTACGTTAAGGGTTAAATTGCTCAAAATAAACCTTAAGGGACTTATTTCCATGCAATTAAATGTCGAGGGCTTAATTCCATTTTTGGGTAAACGTTGAGGGTAAATTTGGGTATTAAGCCATTAATTTTTGTTTCTTTATTTTCATATTTGCATTCTAGTTTATTTGCATTAATTAATTTCAACTGTTTTAATTATCTTTTGTAGGTTATTGCTTTTAATTACTTGGAGCTCTGTAAGTAATTTTAGCTCTGTTTTATTTTCTTTAGTTTATAATTTTTATTATTTTCAGTACTTTTTAATTTTAGCCTTGTAGATCACCTACTAAATATTCATAATTTGCTAGGATATACTTAGGGTAAGATTAACCCGTACTTAATTAGACTAATTAAATTATCTGTGGGACGATAATCCAGGACTCAAATCCCATTATTACTTGTACGACCCGTTGCAGATAACACGTCTAGGTCACTTAGAGTGGGCGTAGTCGCTACCAATCTGCTTTTGGGTAAGGATCGATCCTCTCTATGCAGAATCACTTAGAGATCGATTTGCTTACCCTTAGAACCTTTGTGATTTCACTCTGGAATTACAAGATCGATCCTGTCATGTTTAGAGATCGATCTGGCCTTCATCTGGAGGATTCCAGCTGCTATTTTTTCCAGATTTTCAAAGGAAAGATTACATTTAACTGCTTTACTAATCATTTTGCATTTTATTCACACTTAGAGCATAAAAATGTCAATTTCTTATGATTCACGTATTATGTAACTTGTGTGTACAGCAGGAAATCAAAAGGGGTACATAGAATTCACAGGCCTTACATTCCTCCCCTCTTTCAAGAAATTTGGTCCTCCAAATTAGAACCAAGTTACTCCTCGAAAAGTCAGGGGTACTTTTCTCGTATCAGGCTCTCCAACTCCCAGGTAGCCTCCTCTGAAGTGTGGTACTGCCAGAGCACCTTAACAAGTGGAATCGTCTTAGTCTGTAACACCTTCTCCTTCCTATCCAGTATCCGGTACGGTCTCTCTACATACGACAGATCATCCTTGAGTTCCAATGACTCATACCGAATCACATGGGCAGGATCTGGATGGTACTTCTGAAGCATCAATATGTGGAAGAAGTTATGAATGCTTGCTAGCTCCAGTGGCAATCCGAGCCTGTAAGCCTTATCTCCCACTCACTCCAATATCTCAAATGGCCCGATATATCGAGGGCTCAACTTACGCTTCTTACCGATCCTCATAATCCCTTTCGAGGGAGAAACTCTCAAGAACACTGAATCACCCACATGGAACTCCAATGGCCTCCATCCCGTGTCAGCATAACTCTTCTGCCTGCTTTGAGCTGTCTTCAATCTCTTACATATCTACTGAACAACCTCAGAGGCTTGCTGCACTAAATCGGGAGCAAAAATATGTCTTTCACCAACCTCCTCCCATCCAATAGGGGATCAGCATCTGCGTCCATACAGTGCCTCATATGGTGCCATCCAGATACTCCAGTGATAACTGTTGTTGTAGGCGAACTCGGCTAGTGGCAAGTGGTCATCCCATGAGCCTGTAAAATCCAACACACACGCTTTCAACATATCCTCCAGAGTCTGTATAATCCTCTCTGACTGACCATCTGTTTGAGGATGGAAAGCGGTGTTAAAACTCAAATGGGTCCCTATCACTTCCTGAAAGTGTTCCTAAAAGTGGGAAGTGAAGTAGGAATCCCTATCCGAAACAATACTCACTGGGACACCATGTAACCTCACTATCTTATGCACATATAGATCCGCCAATGTACTCAGAGTATCGGTAGCTCTCACAGCTAAGAAATGGGCTGACTTTGTCAACCTATCCACAATCACTCAGATGGCATCATGACCTCTGCGGGTCCTCAATAAACCTATCACAAAATCCATGGTGATGTGCTCCCACTTTCATGTCGGTATCGGTAGAGGTTGCAATAACCCTACTGGCTTCTGATGCTCTACCTTCACCTGCTGACATACGAGACACTTCGCCACAAACTCTGCAATATCCCTCTTCATCCTTGACCACCAATACACTCTTCAAAGATTCTGATACATTTTGTTGCTCCCCAGATGCAATGTATATCTCAATAAATGAGCTTTCGTCAAAATTAATCTCTTTAGCTCTGGATCATCGAGAACGTAAATCGTGCCTCTAAACCTCAGTAGGCTATCACCACTCACTGAGAAATCGACCACATCACCCACTCAATCTGACTTGCACGATCATCACACAACGGATCGAAATGTTGAGCCTGTCGTATCCGATCAATCAAATTCGGCTCCACTTGTAGGCTCGCCTTCACATAGTCACTGTTAATATCAAAAGGGTCTATATCCAAACTGAGGTGAGCAAACTGCTCGAGCAGCTCATGTTCCCTAACCATCATGTACGATACCAACTCGAGATGCTTCCTACTTAGTGCATCAGCTACTACATTCGCCTTACCCGAGTGGTACAAAATCTCGCAATCATAGTCCTTCAGAAGCTCGAGCCACCTTCTCTATCTCATGTTCAACTCCTTCTGTGAGAACAGATACTTGAGACTCTTATGGTCAGTAAATACCTGAAATTTCTCATTATATAAGTAGTGACGCCATATCTTCAATGCAAATACCATGACTGCCAACTCTAGATCATGGGTCGGGTAGTTTCTCTCATGGTTCTTAAGCTGTCTAGAACCATAAACGACTATCTTCCCGTCCTACATCAACACACAGCCCAGTCCTTGTCTCGAGGCATCTATATACATTGAAAAGCGTCCTGAGCTGGTGGGCATGGTAGGAATAGGTGCGGTGGTCAGTCGTTGCTTCAGCTCGCAGTAACTACTTTCACACTGATCATCTCACTCAAATGCCATATTCTTTCGAGTAAGACGTGTCAACGGAGCAACCAGCTCAGAGAATCCCTCCACAAACCGTCGGTAAGAACCTACCAAACCCAGAAAACTTCAAACCTTTGTAACTATCTTGGGTCTCTCTGTGATGCCCTGGAAGCGCGAAAAAGAGGGAAATTTTAAAAAAAAAAATTCACATCCATTCACAATAAAATGTGCATTCCTGTGCAGTGTCATACATCATCATACATATCATACCTCAGGATCTCATCATTTGATAATCATATTTCATACACTATACATTACTCAATTTAATCTTAATTAATCCTAATACATCTCATACATCATTGTACAACAAGTGTTTGTAATTACAACTTTAGTCTGGGTACATGAAAAGATAAATTATGCCTCAAGTACAATATATGGCCTGGAGCTCAAGTTCTCCACTAACCACTACTCCGTATGTCGCAGGAAAACTCTCTTCACTTGAAGAAATCTAGGGGGAAGAGAAAACAGGGTGAGCTTCTAAATCACTCAGTAAGGGGGTAAGGGACTCGTTAATAAAACAATGATTTGCACAGCACAATCATTTTATCTCGTAGTTGAAACTCAATTAAAAAATAGCGTGAACTCATTAAACATCATTCTCAACTCATTTCTCTAAAATCATGTAAAAATATGAGTGTACATAACTCAGTACAAATCACAGTCACAAGCATGAGGAAATCAGAATGCGATAATGGCTTTTCTCCTTAAAAAGTGATAAAAATCACATCAATAGAATGCACGTGGCACAGCCACAAAACACAACTCATGTGTATAAAAAGGAGACTAGGCAATAAAACTCATATAGAACTCGTCATGGCACATCATAATAAATCTCATTTGGGTGCGCATCGCAGGCATCCTCAAAAGAGGGAAATGTCGACAATATGGTCGTGTACATGGTATATTGGACTTACGAGTTACCAAAACAAGGCCCGACCTTACATGCTACCAAAGTAATGCCTCTCCTCATGCACACTATCGGTCTTACATGCTATCAAACCAAGGTCACCGAGCGTTACCAAAACGGGGGTCATTTCATGTTACCAAAACGGAGGCATCTCTCGTTACCAAAATGGAGGCATATCTCCTTACCAAAACAGAGGAATATCGGACTTACATGCTACCAGAGCAATGCCTCCTAACGCTACCAAAGAGGGGAATAATATCGGCCTTACATGCTACCAAAGCAATGCCCAATGTGTATTCAATATGACACGCCTAAGTCTCAATCATTAGCCATTATCATATAAAATGTTTTGCCTTCACGTAGAACTCATAATGGTTTTCTCTTATAAATCTCATTTAAAACATTTGTGTACCTAACTCAAAACATGTTAAAACCGAGTTCCAACCGACAAAATCATGCACACATTTCTCAATCTCAGTATGCCTTAACGTAGAGCCCAAATCTCTTTTCACGTTTTAAACACAAAACGATTGTAAAACATTTTCACGCTTAGTTTATAACTCACAAAGGTTGGGCCCCAACCGGCTATAAAGTCATGTGCACTATTCATTCACAACTCATAAAAACATGCTTGTTTGCTCAAATCACTTTTCATGCTACAATTAACATCAAAACACATACACAAACGAGTTTAAATTTTCCCTTGCCTCTTCGCACCTCGTATAGTGCAGTTGTTCCCCCGTATCACGGACTAGTCTCGCATTCCTCTTTGAAACTCCCGAGCTGTCCAAACGATGTAAAAACATCAATGACTCAACTCAATCGCCTTATTGAGCACACATTTGCTCATATTCTCATTAACACCTCAAATAACTCAATTCTCACAACTCTATCACAATTCACATTCTCATCCACTACATCTCAGAATTCTACATTTCTCATACCATATTCTATGCTAAATTCACCATATTGTCTCAATTCCAATTTATAGCCATAATTCCTTAAATTACCACAATTTCATAGTAACATCTCTACTCCAACAAAATCATAGTTTCATCAATCCCTAATCATTTTCCAACTATTTCATCACAATGCTCATGCTCACAATCACCAAAGATTACTTAAAAATCAAAGATCGAGGGTTAGAAAATTACCCAAAACTTATGGAGTACTTAACTCTTGCCTCGATTCAATCCATCCTTCGATTTTCAAGTATGTTGTTCTCCTTTTGATGAGGAACAACTTTCCTTCTTGCCACAACCTTTGATTTGGATGAAAATAGGTGTTTTGGAGGGGAGAGAAAGCTAGGGTTTGAAAATGGTGATTTGAAAGAGAGAGAGGGATTGATTTCTAGGAAAACAAAGGGGTTTTTATATAGGCCGAGGGTAGGAGATCGATCTGGTCCTTAATGAGATCGATCTGCATTTGAATTTGGGAACATTTTGGGGTAATTTTATGCCTAGGAGATCGATCTGTTGTGGTGTGAGATCGATCTCTTAATAGCTTTATGAGATCGATCTGCTCCAATTATGAAATCGATCTCTAGTTTACAGAATGCTTCATGAGATCGATCTGCTCCTTGAGGAGATCGATCTTCTTCTTACAGAATGCTTCATGAGATCGGTTTCTTCCTCATAAGATCGATCCCTTCATTACAGAATCATAAGGAGATTGATCCTCTTCCATTGGAGATCGATCTACTCGCTTAAATTCTTCCTTCCTTGTAGTTTTTGGCCTACCAGATCGATCCTCTCTTCTCTGAGATCGATCTAGCCTCATAGTTTCACACTTAACATAAAATCTCCACATATAATGGCCATAGTTTACTCCATTGATTAAATTCATATTCATTACTCATTCATCACTTAAAGATCTCATTCCATCACACCTCAATATATGAGTACATCATAATTAGTTCAATCAATTACACTTCATGTTCTCGTTACATAATTTAAATATGTCTAAAATTCTCAGATGACACACTCTCCCATTGAACAATTGCCTCTACCTTGGATGGTGTCACGCCCCGAAAATGCGGAAAATAGGGCTAATTTAAAACTTTTTACTCGTTAATTCACAAATAAAGAGTGCATTCCTGTGCAGTGTCATACATCATCATAATTATCATGCCTCAGGATCTCAACATCATATAACGTATATTGTACCGTATACAAATACTCAATTTCAAGTTAATTAATCCTAATACATCCCATATAATGTCATACATCAAGTGTCTGCAAATACATTAATAGTCTGGGTACATGAAAAGATAATATACCTCAAAATACAAATTATATAGCCTGGAGCTTGAATCCTCCACTAGCCACCACCCCGTACGTCGCAGGGAAGTCCTTATTCACTTGAAGAACTCTGGGGGGAAAGAAAAACAGGGTGAGCTTCTAAATCGCTCAGTAAGGGGGGTAGGGGACTCATTTCATAAACCAAAATGCACATCACAAAGCATTTGTTTGTATGTGAAACTCATTTGAAAACCATAGCATGAAAATACTCAAAACGACACTCTCATGTGTCAAATCATGTGAAAACATGAAGTAAAAAGGCTCACTCCAGAGCAAAACAAAGCATGTGAAAATACGCGTTAAACGCTTTCTCAAATAACGTGGCATAGCCACTGATTTAAAATCACACGTGGCATAGCCACAATACACACGTGGCAAAGCCACCGAATTATTTTCTCACGTGGCATAGCCACAAAACACACGTGGCAAAGCCACTGATTATTTTCTCACGTGGCATAGCCACAAAATAGGGTTTCTCAACGTGGCACTGCCACCAATGGGGTTTCTCAACGTGGCACAGCCACCAATGGGGTATACGTGGCACAGCCACCAATGGGTTTCTCAACGTGGCACAGCCACCAATGGGGTATACGTGGCACAGCCACCAATGGGGTTTTCTCAACGTGGCACAGCCACCAATGGGGTATACGTGGCACAGCCACCGATGGGGTATACGTGGCACAGCCACCAATGGGTTTCTCAACGTGGCACAGCCACCAATGGGGTATACGTGGCACAGCCACCGATGGGGTATACGTGGCACAGCCACCAATGGGTTTCTCAACGTGGCACAGCCACCAATGGGGTATACGTGGCACAGCCACCAATGGGTTTTCTCAACGTTACCAGAACGGAGAAGAATTCGGGCTTACATGCTACCAGAGCAATGCTCAGTGTGTACTCACAACTACACACCCAAGTCTTATCACATAAGACAGGTTTGCCTTCACGTAGAACTCGTAATGGTTTTCTCTCATAAAACTCATTTGAAATCGTTTTGTACTCAACACAAAACGTAGTAAAACCGAGTTCCAACCGGCAAAGCACACGCACACATTTCTCAAATCACGATATTGCCTTAACGTAGAGCCCAGTTATAAACTCATAAAACATTGGGCTCCAACCGGCTATAAAATCGTGTGCAGTTTAATCTCAACACAAAACACTCAACATGCTTGTTTATAAATCGTAAATCATGCTAAAACAGTTTGCAATTCACATACACAAATGGTTTAGATTTCCCTTACCTCTTTGCACCTCGTATAGTGCAATCGTTTCCCCCGTATTACGGACTAGTCTCGCATTCCACTCTGGAACTCCCGAGCTGTCCAAACGATGTTAAAACATCAATACTCCACATCACATAAGCCTCAATTCTTAAAATCGAGCATAATTGCTCATAACACCTCAATTCTCTTGATTTCTCGTAACTCAACCCTAAACTACAACTCTATTCACAATATCCCAATGTTCGATATCTCTAATACCAATTATCTACGCTAATTCTCCTCATTGTCTAATTTTCCATTTATAGCTCACAATTTCCCAAATTCACCAAAATTCTCAATATGCATATCACTCCTACCACATTGAAATTTAATCAATCCCTAGTCATCTTTCAGCCATTTCAACACAAATTCAACCACCAATAACATCAAAATCAACTCAAATATCAAGATCGAGGTTTAGAAATTACCCAAAGCTTGTGAGACGCACAACTCACGCCTCGATCCGATTCGTCCTTCGATTTCCAAGTATGTTGTTCTCCCTTTGATGAGGAACAACTTTCCTTCTTACCACAATAGCTGATTCGGCCGAAAATGGGGGATTTGGAGGAGTGAGAAACTAGGTTTTCGGAAAAATGGAGGTTTGGAAGAGAGAGAAAGTAAGATTTCAGGAGAAAACACGGGTCCCTTATATAGACTGGAGGTAGGAGATCGATCTGTCTCCTGGGGAGATCGATCTGCGTTTGAATTTTTGGGGACGATCTGGGTAATTTTATGCCTAGCATATCGATCTGTCGAGGGGTGAGATCGATCTCTTTATGGCTTTATGAGATCGATCTGTGCCTTGAGGAGATCGATCTTCTCCCAAACAGAAGCATTTGGAGATCGATCTCCTCCTCATGAGATCGATCTTCTCTCAAACAGATTCATTTGGAGATCGATCTCTTCCTCATGAGATCGATCCCTTCTCAAACAGATTCATAAGGAGATCGATCTCTTCCATTGGAGATCGATCTGCTCCTCAAATTTCCCCTTCCTCGTCATGTTTAATTCACCAGATCGATCTCTCCTTCTCCCAGATCGATCTGTCCTCATGGATCAAGCTTATTTTACATACTTAACACATAAATCTCCAATTATAATTCCCACAATTCACTTAGCTCAATAAATTACACTTCAATTTATTATTACATCATTAAATATGTCTGAAATTCTCAGATCTCACATCCTCCCCACCTTAAAAGAATTTGGTCCTCCAAATTCAACTCAACTAATCAAAATAGATGGGGGTATTTCTCCTTCATGAGACTCTCTAGTTCCCATGTTGCCTCTTCCCTTGAGTGATGCTTCCACAAAACTTTCACTAATGGGATGCTCTTGGTTCTCAGTACCTTCTCCTTTCTATCGAGAATCCGGACGGGTTCCTCAATGTAGCTCATGTCCTCCTGTATGTCCATCTCATCATACTCTATAACATGAGAAGGGTCCGGGTGGTACTTCCTCAACATAGACACATGAAAAACATTGTGTATTCCGGACATCTGTGGGGGTAATGCCAATCTGTAGGCTACCTCTCCCACTCTCTCAAGAATCTCAAATGGTCCTATGTATCGAGGACTCAATTTCCCTTTCTTCCCAAATCGCATGATACCCTTGCTCGGTGATACTCTCAGAAATACTGCATCACCAACATCAAACTCGAGTGGCCGTCTACGCACATCCGCGTAGCTTTTCTGTCTACTCTGTGCAGCCCGTAACCTCTCACATATGAGTTTCACACTCTGTACGGCTTGCTCAACAAGCTCGGGAGCATTTATCTTTCTGTCACCGACTTCTTCCCAAGCTACAGGGGATCTACACCTCCTACCATATAGAGCATCAAAAGGTGCCATTCCAATACTCGCATGATAGCTGTTATTGTACGCAAACTCTGCTAGGGGCAGGTGATCATCCCATGATCCCTTAAAATCCATCGTACACGCCCTCAACATATCCTCCAGGGTCTGAATAGTCCTCTCTGACTGACCATCTGTCTGAGGATGATAGGCGGTACTAAAACTCAATCGAGATCCCATGGACTCCTGAAACTGGGTCCAGAATCTGGAAGTAAATCGGGAATCTCTATCAGAAGTAATACTCACTGGAGCCCCATGTAATCTAGCTATCTCGCTGACATATAGCTCAGCTAAGGCATCCACAGTATCTGTGCTCTTGATGGCAAGGAAGTGGGCACTCTTGGTCAATCTATCCACAATGACCCATATCGCGTCACGACCTCTCCGGGTCCTCGGTAAACCCATAATAAAGTCCATAGTGACATGCTCCCATTTCCATGTAGGTACAGGTAAGGGCTGTAGTAGTCCTCCGGGCTTCCGATGCTCAGCTTTCACTTGCTGGCATACTAAACACCTGGCCACATACTCTGCCACATCTCGCTTCATACCACTCCACCAATACACCTTTCTCAAGTCTCGGTACATCTTAGTACTTCCTGGGTGCATGGTGTATCGCGAGCAGTGGGATTCTCTCAGTATCTGTCTCTTCAGGGTATCATCGTCCGGTACACAAATCCGTCCTCTGAACCTCAATAATCCATCCTCACTGATGGTGAGATCCAACTGCGAACTCTGCTCAGCTTGGCTAACCATGTCTATCAATCTCTGATCACTGCGCTGCCCAGTTCTAATCTGATCCATGATCCTGGGCTCTATCCGCAGGCTAGCCAAAAATCCAGTCTCTACCTCTTTAACTCTGATCCGAAGTTCGGCGAACTGCTCTAACAAATCCCATTCCCTGATCATCATAGCAGATATCATACTCTTCCTGCTCAGGGCATCAGCAACCACATTCGCCTTACCCGGATGATATAGAATCTCGCAGTCATTATCCTTAAGGAGTTCCATCCATCTCCTTTGTCTCATGTTTAACTCTTTCTGATCAAAGAGATATCTCAAACTCTTGTGATCAGTGAAGATCTGGAATCTTTCCCCATATAAGTAGTGTCGCCAGATCTTCAAAGCAAATACCACAGCGGCTAACTCCAAATCATGCGTGGGGTAATTCCGCTCATGGTCCTTCAGCTGTCGCGATCCATATGCGACCACTCTTCCGTGCTGCATAAGCACACACCCCAATCCTTGATGAGATGCATCACTATACACCGAGAATCCTCCTGATCCCTCAGGAATAGTTAACACAGGTGCCGCTGTCAATCTCCTCTTTAACTCTTGAAAACTGAGCTCACATTGATCAGTCCATATGAAAGGAGTCTCCTTACGCGTGAGCTTAGTCAAAGGAGCGGCAATCCTCGAGAATCCTTCCACAAATCTCCTGTAATACCCTGCCAAACCAAGGAAGCTTCGTATCTCAGTCACTGTCCTCGGTCTTTCCCAATTAAGCACAGCTGCTATTTTACTCGGATCCACTGATACTCCTTCCTCTGAGACTACATGCCCAAGGAAAGCTATCCGGTTTAGCCAAAACTCACACTTACTAAGCTTTCCGTATAATTGCTTATCTCGGAGTATCTGAAGTACTAACCACAAATGCTGTGCATGCTCCTCATACGACCGAGAGTACACCAGGATATCATCGATAAAGACTATCACAAACTTATCCAGATAGTCTCTGAACACCTCGTTCATCAATCTCATAAATGCTGCAGGGGCGTTCGTCAATCCAAAGGACATCACCAGAAATTCGTAATGGCCATACCTTGTCCTAAAGGCCGTCTTTGGAATATCTTCCTCCTCGATCCTCAATTGGTGATAGCCCGATCTCAAATCAATCTTAGAAAAGACTGATGCCCCTCTTAGCTGATCAAGTAGATCGTCAATCCTGGGCAACGGATATTTATTCTTCACCGTGGCTTTATTCAATAGCCGGTAGTCCACACATAATCTGAGACTACCATCCTTCTTCTTAACAAACAGTACTGGCGCTCCCCACGGTGAAACACTGGGTCTAATAAACCCTTGATCTAATAACTCCTGCAGTTGCTTCCTCAATTCCTCAAGTTCCACTAATGCCATCCTGTAGGGAGGTTTAGAGATCGGCTGGTATCCGGTACCAAATCAATGGTAAACTCCAGCTCTCTCTCTGGTGGTAAACCTGGCAATTCATCTGGGAAAACATCCAAAAATTCACAAACCACAGGTATATCCTCAATCCTCGGATGTTCCCGCTCATCGTCTGAGATGAGTGTCTCATAACCTTCACATGAATAATCATATTTAATATTCTCTAAAATAATATTAAAATTCTCAAATTACTTACTAGAATTCCACATAATTATTCCCTTAATATCTCAATAGTGCGGTGAACTGGCTCTCATAGTCATCCACCGACATGTCACCCTATACCAAACTCAAAAACTCGGCATGTTTCCTTCTCTGAGCGGCTCGTGGTACATATTGGGTTCTAAAAGCTGTCTGGAACTCTTCCCAACCAATCACATCCTGGTGGGACATCAAGATACCCTGGGTAGTACTCCACCAATCTCGAGCTCTCCCCTTCAGCATATAGGCACTCATACTGACTCTCTCAGCATCGGTGCACCCCAGTAAATCAAATATAACTCTCAACTCCGTCAGCCACTCCTCAGCCTCTGTAGGATCCTTCTTTCCCTTAAATGCGGGTGGATTCATCTTCAGAAATTCCTTTAGTCGGACCTTACTTCTGTCCTCAGGCTGAGTGACGGGAGGCACTGGGGGTATGGGAGGTCCTGGTGGTGGTGTAGGGGTAGTATCCGAGGCATTAACTCCAAAGTGTTGCGCGAATAGCGCCGCCATCTGCTCAAAACCTTGCCTCACATCGGTCTCAATCCGATTAAATCGAGAGTTAGGACTCTCTGGTTGTGGGACAGGTGGTGGAGGGGACTCTGCCTGCCTCCTCGAACGACCTCGTCGTTTACTCATTCTCAATCTCAACTCGTCTCCTGCGCGTACATATCACAATCGATTGAAATCTCAATCCTCAATTTCAGTTCATGACCAGACTATTACAGACACTTGGGATGTATTCTATTTCACTTAACCGACACTGACAGTACTAGACACCCTAAGCTCTGATACCAAGAAAACTCTGTCACGCCCCGAAAATGCGGAAAATAGGGCTAATTTAAAACTTTTTACTCGTTAATTCACAAATAAAGAGTGCATTCCTGTGCAGTGTCATACATCATCATAATTATCATGCCTCAGGATCTCAACATCATATAACGTATATTATACCGTATACAAATACTCAATTTCAAGTTAATTAATCCTAATACATCCCATATAATGTCATACATCAAGTGTCTGCAAATACATTAATAGTCTGGGTACATGAAAAGATAATATACCTCAAAATACAAATTATATAGCCTGGAGCTTGAATCCTCCACTAGCCACCACCCCGTACGTCGCAGGGAAGTCCTTATTCACTTGAAGAACTCTGGGGGGAAAGAAAAACAGGGTGAGCTTCTAAATCGCTCAGTAAGGGGGTAGGGGACTCATTTCATAAACCAAAATGCACATCACAAAGCATTTGTTTGTATGTGAAACTCATTTGAAAACCATAGCATGAAAATACTCAAAACGACACTCTCATGTGTCAAATCATGTGAAAACATGAAGTAAAAAGGCTCACTCCAGAGCAAAACAAAGCATGTGAAAATACGCATTAAACGCTTTCTCAAATAACGTGGCATAGCCACTGATTTAAAATCACACGTGGCATAGCCACAATACACACGTGGCAAAGCCACCGAATTATTTTCTCACGTGGCATAGCCACAAAACACACGTGGCAAAGCCACTGATTATTTTCTCACGTGGCATAGCCACAAAATAGGGTTTCTCAACGTGGCACTGCCACCAATGGGGTTTCTCAACGTGGCACAGCCACCAATGGGGTATACGTGGCACAGCCACCAATGGGTTTCTCAACGTGGCACAGCCACCAATGGGGTATACGTGGCACAGCCACCAATGGGGTTTTCTCAACGTGGCACAGCCACCAATGGGGTATACGTGGCACAGCCACCGATGAGGTATACGTGGCACAGCCACCAATGGGTTTCTCAACGTGGCACAGCCACCAATGGGGTATACGTGGCACAGCCACCGATGGGGTATACGTGGCACAGCCACCAATGGGTTTCTCAACGTGGCACAGCCACCAATGGGGTATACGTGGCACAGCCACCAATGGGTTTTCTCAACGTTACCAGAACGGAGAAGAATTCGGGCTTACATGCTACCAGAGCAATGCCCGGTGTGTACTCACAACTACACACCCAAGTCTTATCACATAAGACAGGTTTGCCTTCACGTAGAACTCGTAATGGTTTTCTCTCATAAAACTCATTTGAAATCGTTTTGTACTCAACACAAAACGTAGTAAAACCGAGTTCCAACCGGCAAAGCACACGCACACATTTCTCAAATCACGATATTGCCTTAACGTAGAGCCCAGTTATAAACTCATAAAACATTGGGCTCCAACCGGCTATAAAATCGTGTGCAGTTTAATCTCAACACAAAACACTCAACATGCTTGTTTATAAATCGTAAATCATGCTAAAACAGTTTGCAATTCACATACACAAATGGTTTAGATTTCCCTTACCTCTTTGCACCTCGTATAGTGCAATCGTTTCCCCCGTATCACGGACTAGTCTCGCATTCCACTCTGGAACTCCCGAGCTGTCCAAACGATGTTAAAACATCAATACTCCACATCACATAAGCCTCAATTCTTAAAATCGAGCATAATTGCTCATAACACCTCAATTCTCTTGATTTCTCGTAACTCAACCCTAAACTACAACTCTATTCACAATATCCCAATGTTCGATATCTCTAATACCAATTATCTACGCTAATTCTCCTCATTGTCTAATTTTCCATTTATAGCTCATAATTTCCCAAATTCACCAAAATTCTCAATATGCATATCACTCCTACCACATTGAAATTTAATCAATCCCTAGTCATCTTTCAGCCATTTCAACACAAATTCAACCACCAATAACATCAAAATCAACTCAAATATCAAGATCGAGGTTTAGAAATTACCCAAAGCTTGTGAGACGCACAACTCACGCCTCGATCCGATTCGTCCTTCGATTTCCAAGTATGTTGTTCTCCCTTTGATGAGGAACAACTTTCCTTCTTACCACAATAGCTGATTCGGCCGAAAATGGGGGATTTGGAGGAGTGAGAAACTAGGTTTTCGGAAAAATGGAGGTTTGGAAGAGAGAGAAAGTAAGATTTCAGGAGAAAACACGGGTCCCTTATATAGACTGGAGGTAGGAGATCGATCTGTCTCCTGGGGAGATCGATCTGCGTTTGAATTTTTGGGGACGATCTGGGTAATTTTATGCCTAGCATATCGATCTGTCGAGGGGTGAGATCGATCTCTTTATGGCTTTATGAGATCGATCTGTGCCTTGAGGAGATCGATCTTCTCCCAAACAGAAGCATTTGGAGATCGATCTCCTCCTCATGAGATCGATCTTCTCTCAAACAGATTCATTTGGAGATCGATCTCTTCCTCATGAGATCGATCCCTTCTCAAACAGATTCATAAGGAGATCGATCTCTTCCATTGGAGATCGATCTGCTCCTCAAATTTCCCCTTCCTCGTCATGTTTAATTCACCAGATCGATCTCTCCTTCTCCCAGATCGATCTGTCCTCATGGATCAAGCTTATTTTACATACTTAACACATAAATCTCCAATTATAATTCCCACAATTCACTTAGCTCAATAAATTACACTTCAATTTATTATTACATCATTAAATATGTCTGAAATTCTCAGATCTCACAGATGGATCTACTGATACCCCATCTCTCGATACAACATGACCCAGAAATGAAATCTACTTCAACCAAAAGTCACACTCACTGAGCTTGGCATACAATTCCTTCTCTCAGAGGGTCTGCAGAACTATCCTTAAGTGTTGCCCATGATCTTCCCTGGACTTGGAATAAACTAATATATCATCGATAAACAGTATCACAAACTGGTCCAGGTATGGCTTAAGCACATCATTCATCAGAGCTATAAATGTTGCAGGGGTATTCGTCAATCCGAATGGCATAACCAAAAACTTGTAGTGGCGATAACGGGTATGAAATGTTGTCTTGGGTACATCTCCACTCCGTATCCTCAACTAATGGTACCCAGACCGCAGATCTATCTTAGAAAAAACTTGTGCTCCCCGAAACTGATCCAATGGGTCGTCAATGCGTGGAAGAGAGTACTTATTCTTGACGGTAACCTTATTCAACAACCGGTAATCTATGCACAGTCGGAGGCTCCTATCCTTCTTCCTCATAAATAAGATCGGAGCTCCTAAGGGTAAGACGTTCAATCTAATAAACCCCTTCTCTAGTAACTCTTGCAACTGCTTCTTTAGCTCCTCCAATTCAATTGGATCCATTCTATACGGTGGTCTAGATATCAACTCTGTACATGTACCAACTCTATACAAAACTCCATCTCCCTGTCGGGTGGGAACCCTGGTAAATCATCCTGAAAGACATCAGGAAACTCTGCAACCACTGGAATTTCTCTCATTTTCGGATGTGTCTTATCTATGTCAACTACGTATGCAATGAACCCTTCAAATTATCCTTTTTCACCATTAGTAAAATAGATCATCATATTAACATTCATGATTAACAAGCAAATTCATCTCTTAAATATGATGAATTAAAATAATACTCTTCCCATTTGCAATAATCATGTTCCTTCATTTCTTTTCAGCAAAACTTATAGTACACTTTTCAGGAAACTTACAGTAAGGCTATTTATCCCTGAAAACATTATTGTCTTAGCATAACAATCTAAAATAACATGATTCGTAGCCAACCAATCCATTCCTAAAATTACATCAAAATCACTCATATTCAGTAAGATAAGACTGGCTGACATATCACTTCCCTTTATTTTCATACTACAGTCCCTATATATATATACTCAGTCAACTGACTATCATTCATAGGTGTAGAAATCAACAACATTCTATCTAATGATGTAGGCTTTACATGCTTCGATAACTTACGTGCAAATGAAGGCGATATAAAGGAATGTGTGGCACGAGATCCAATAACACAAATGCTTCTAAATCAAAATCAGGATAGTACCTCTAATCACATCCGCAGAAGCGTCTGCGGTGTCCTGGACCAATGCATGTACTCGCCCTCTATTAACCACCTGTTTCCCCTTCTCCTCAACTGTAGCTCTCCCCCTCAGAGCAGCAGTCTCAACAGGAGCTATCTCCGACTCTTTGCCCTTTTGTGGGGCAGTCTCAATCATCTCGAGGCAGTTTCTTACGACATGTCCTGGCTTCCTACAACGAAAACATACTCCAGTAGTCATTGGATAAGGCCTGGTAATGACTATTCCCCTCGGTGGAGCTAAAGCCAGGTACACAAGAGGTCTAGCAGCTCTCTCCTGTATATCCTCAATCTTCGACCTCTTCTCAAAGAGTTGTCCTCTTCTTCTAACCACTCTATCCCTTCCGGATCTCTTCAGGTCTCTATCTTTAGCTTTGTTGACCTTCCCCAACTCTGAGGCACTCCACTCAAAATCCTGCTCACACAACTTTGCCCTATACACTGCCTCCTCATAAGTAAAGATGTCAAACGAAGCTAATCTAGATCTGATGGCTGGTCTCAATCCATCCATGAACTTCTGGATCTTCGGAGTCTTACTGCTCAATGTATCCGGGTCATACCTCCCCAAGGATATGAACCTCAACTCATACTCATCAACGGAGCGGTTCCCCTGAACCAAACTCATAAACTCCATCTGCAGCTTCCATTATGCAGTGGCCCAAGTATACTACCTCCTGAAGGCTTCCAAAAATCTCTCATGTAATCTCTGGGTGTCGGGCTCTCATGATAGACACAGTGGATCTCCACCAATGCTCTACCTCGCCCTTCAGCATAACTACGGCAAAGATAACCCTCTCAGTCAATGTACACCTGAAGAACCCATACAAATTCTTCATCTCATATATCCAATCCTCTGTAGCAACCGGGTCCTTCACTACTCTAAAGACTGGAGGTCTGAACTTCTGGAATTGTCGTAACCTATCCAACTCGCAGTCATAACCCAGATCACTACCCCTCGGCTGTGGAGCGACAGGAGAAGTTATATCCTGAACTATTGGCGGTGTAACGGTCTCTGTAGTTTGAGGTCTCTCTGCAGCTGTCTGTCCAGTAGTAGTAGACTGTTTGGTTAGACCTCGTCTATCACCAGCCCCTAATGTTTGCGTGACTATCTCAACAAGACTCTCAATACTCCGCTCTATCCTAGCAAAGTGTGCCTCAGTATCCCCTGGTCTCTCAATAGGATCCTATGGAGCCTGACTAATCTGTGGCTCTGAACGGCTCTCAGACCTACCCCTACGGCCTCTAGCACGTGAACTCGCCCCTCTACCACAGCGAGTGACCGGCATAATGCCTAAATTCCTACATCCATAACCATTCATTAGTCTAATTCCATTTCGGTATACACAGTTATATCTAAACAAAGCACAGTAATATGGGCATGTAAACTTCCTTAACCACTAACACCGACTCATATCATGCCAACTCAGCTCTAATACCACCTCTGTCACGACCTATTTTTACCTAAAATCGCTACAAAATTTTTTTCGCTTTTTACTTTCCTTTCCTAGTCGTAAACATTCTCACCACTAAACAGTTGAACTATGAGTCAGTATTAGTTACTCTTTACCATCTACTATGTCATCTATCTTTTAATTTATTCAAAAGCAAACACGTATACTTTATAATTGAGATTCAATACTTATACACGTTTATAATATTTACATCCCCCATATTACATTCCAAAATGATTATTGTGCTATTACATGTTTAGATACAAAAAGCTACCAGTGTCTATACCTCTTGGTGATGGGAAGTAGTGGATATCGAGATGCAACTCCTCAGCCACTCACTAACTATTGTGTGCGCTTGATAGAGGGGGAAAATGAAAGGGATAAGCTCACTAGCTCAATAAGGCAATAATGTAAGCACGTAGATAACTACACTATCTGCATGCTTATAATGTCATGATATAAAAATCATTTATATCCAAAGCATGAGATATAATTAAAACTATGCCACATGTATATAAATATATCGCGTACTGAAAACATGAAAATAGACATGTAAAGATGGAAAATCATCATGTTAACATCTTATGTTCAACACATTGAAAACTCATCATAAAACAACCCCTCAAGGTTTAACACATTATTTAAACTTAGTAAAACTCATCAACACAACATTAAAACCACATTTCGTTTTAAAATCACAAATCGAGGCGTAACCCCTCCTTCGGGTATGCCCTGGTCCATCTAGACCATATGATATCACATGAGGCATGTAGGTTACTATATAAGAAAAATCGAGGACTATGTCCCTATGATCCCAAGCTACATGGATCCCGGTGTGCAGGGTATCACGGCTGCAACGGGAGGTGGGTTAATCCTACCCGTCAAAATATCAAATCACCAATCTCATAGTCGTGACTACACAGTATAGCGTACTCCGTGTGATATACACGGTACAACGTACTCCATAAACCCATATCACAGTCTGGGGATACTTGTCATAGGTCTTATCCACCCCATACCATGTTGATAACCAACTCATGTCTCAGCATACACGTGAGAGCATATCATCTCACTGTGACACACAATCTATAGGAGGCTCCAGCATGACTCTATGCATGTCACATCACGTCTAGTGCAAGCGAAACTCCAGCAGGACGTCATGCATATCATGATATCCAAAATCTCGTGCGAGCGAAGCTACAGTACGGTCTTATGCACATACAAAAATCCTCGTATAAGTAACGCTCCAGTACGACTTTCATGCGAAATAAATCAGTAAAACTCAGTGAGAGCGAGACTCCAACACTCTGTATGTAAGTCAAAACATCAAAATCCAGTGCGACCAAGGCTCTAGCACAATTTATACTCTAGTAGGTTGCTATATTTTGATAAAACACTTTTAAAATCATAATTGACACCTCACATGTGCCCCCCTTTCATGCAAATCATGAAAATCAATAGTCAGCCTATCGATAAATTGCTTAAATCAAAGCAATATATTTCATAAAAATATCAAAAAAAAAACATGTTATTCATGCAATTTATTAGCCTTACTACCATTTTTGTAATATTCCTAACTAAAGGCAAAACGATCTTTTTCACTTATACCCAAATTTTTTCGCAAAAATTATTATTTCTTTTCTATGTAGTCAAGCAAATTAATGTCCTGTAAATACCCTCAAAATACGTGCAGCTACCTCTAAATACTCACAAAATTTCTTTACTTGGAAATCGCATCGAGTAATTCCACTTCCTCAGAGCTGCTCGATCGCGCAGTCCGATTCGCTCCCAATATAATCTCCAGAGCTGCACAAAATTATTTATCATGTTAAATACAGTTTATTTATCTGTATTTCACTTTCACTACAATCGATTTAACTTATTGGCCCATTTACTCTTATTGGGTCTTACTTTCTCTTAAGTTCATTTCGATTATACTATTCATTTCTCGAAAATCTATTGGGCTCATCAAGCCTACTGATTCATATTGGGTCGGCCTTAGGCCTACAATGCCTTATTGAGTCGAATACTCAATGTTTGGCCCAGTTGACCATTCGATCACGCAAGGTGCGCCACGCCTAGCCATAGCCGACACCATGGTTGCCTAGCTCTCATGGCATTTCAACAAACATTTGGTGTGCTTGCCTTAAGTTCATCACTTTCCTTCACTAAGGCATTTCATCATACACCTCTTATGCCTACTTTAAATCATCATCTATTCCAACATTTTGGTTTCACAAAACCATCTCAAAATCATGCATATAACGTCACCAACACCATAGTATAATCAATTCACCGTTAAATCAACCATAGCTCACTTTCTCACTCTAAACCCATATTAGGTCATGGATGATTAATCATGCTCAATGATGTTTCATCCAACAATACATACACCAATCAACTCATAAAAATGTCCAGATTAACATACTTGAAGTTGGTGTATTGAAAACTCACCTAGATTAACCTTTCTCTTTTGGCCAAAAATAGGGGAAACACCTTGCTCCTTCAATCCAAAAATTTAACTACTAGTTTTTTACTATGTTATTCTCCTTCTCACAAGGAACAACTTTGCTAAAAGCAACCTTTCTCAAATCTGTTTGAAAGAGATATTTGTTAATCTGGGGAAGAAGACTCGTCTGTCGGGCTTTTAAATAGAAATAGGCATTGTAAGATCGATCTCCTATGGTGAGAGATAGATCTTCCTTTGGTTGAACTACACAAATATTCAGTAAGGAAGTTGTGGGATCGATCTGCTCCTAAGAAGGGATCGATCTGCTCTTGGGAAGGGATCGATCCTTTCTAGCCAGAAACCATTCAAGATCAATCTGTGTTTGGGTAGGGATTGATCCTCTTTATACAGAATCACCTCGAGATCGATCTGCTTTTGGGTAGGGATCGATCCTCTCTATGCAGAATCACCTCGAGATCTATCTGCTTGCCTTTAGAACCTTTGTGATTTCATTCTGGAATCACAAGATCCATCCTGTCATGTTTGGAGATCGATCTAGCCTTTATCTGCAAGATTCTAACTGCTATTTTTTCTAGAATTTCAAAGGAAAGATTGCATTTAACTGTTTCACTAATCATTTTGCATTTTATTCACACTTAGAGCATAAAAATGTTCATTTCTTATGATTCACGTATTATGTAACTTGTGTGTACAGTAAGAAATAAAAAAAGGTACATAGAATTCACGAGCCTTACATATTGTCCTAGGATGAATAAGACAATGACATGTGGAATGGTAGGTAGCAAGGAAAGGTGAGGAGCACTACATGACAAACTATCATGCTATTTTAGCTTGTTGTGTTAGATTTTAGTCCTGTGATGGATCTGCGCCAATTTTTGCTTTTTTCAACCTAAATTTCACCAAATCATCCAAAATTCTTTCTAAACTTATTTATCTAAAATTAATCAAATTATGAGAATAATTAACAAAATTCACAAAAGGATTAAGCAAAATTAAGACAACTAAGCATAAAAATAACTCTATTTTCATAGGGTTATGAACCAACCACAAATTTCTTTTTCCAAGCATCCTCGTCTTATATTTATTATCCAAAGACTTCAATAACACTTTGACTATTTTCTTTGTATAGTATAGTGTTTTGAAGCATCCACAACATTGATCACTTAGATATCATGCTCAACCTCATTGAGTTTAGGAGCATCCTCAAGAATCTCGTACGATTCAAAGTGGTCAATAAAACAACATTTTCTACTGCCACATCTTGAAGTTTAAACTATTAAACTTCTCATGTTTCTCTCCATGGTTCACAGTTACCGATATAGTAGGGATTGAAACTTGAGCCATCACAAGATGGGTTTTAACATTTGTTTCAGTTGCCATTTAGAAAATAACAATCGGTTATCTCTTAAATTTTAGAATAACAATATATATCAAATATTTTTAACTACAATAATTTACCCATTCTCAACTAGGATGTTGATCAATTAAATATTGCTGAATAGAAAGTTTGCAAGAAAGATTATAAGGTTTACATGCCGTCTAACCTAAAACCAATCTCCTTAGACAAAACTAATTGATTGTAATAATTTAGAGTTCAACATCACACAAAAAATTTGCTTTAAGATTGTAGGAAAATAATAACACCATATATATATTGGAATATATATATATATATATATATATATATATATATATATATATATATATATATATATATATATATATATATATATATATATATATATATTCCAATATATATATGGTGTTATTATTTTAAGAATAAGATAAGACATGAATTAAAACGTTATACTTTGCACTAAATTTAGTTCCAGTCACTTTTGTTGACAAAATAATTAATGTCCTGTATTTGCTAAAATATATTATATGTTTTAATAGTCTGACAGCTTGCCTCACAGTTATGTCTTAGAGAAAATGAATGTTAAACTCTTATTTATAAATCATGGATTAATCTTTGACTATTGACGATGTAGGTCATTCCCCTTCAGCATATCTTATTTTTATTATTTATCATATTTTTCTAATAACCAAATATTTTTTAAAAAACTAAATATTGAGTTTAAATATATTCTTTAGTTGAAGTTGATAAAGATTATATTATGATCATTGAAATTAAAAATTCAGTTTTCCACTAATATATCACTAACTTTCCTTGTCACATCGTCTTTATAAGAATCGAAAGTACAAAGTTCATAACCCCATCTGTTCCTTTAAATTACTGGTTTGTATAATATATATATATATATATATATATATATATATATATATATATATTGTGAGAACAAATGGTAAATTTTAAGGGAATATTGAGATGGATGCGTACCATTGAGGCCTAAAATGTTGAGAATAGATATAATGACCACTCAAAGTGCGATATAATAATAATATATAAGATTTCAAAGAAATTAAAAGAAAAAAAAAGAAGAGATAATCAAATAAGGCATACATGCTTTACTATTCTGGACTAAGCACCAGCGCAAATTGCAAAACAAGTTGACGCTAAGTTTAAATTTTAGCTCATCCTTTAAGCGACGCGTGTAGATAACTGTGAATAAATTCAGGCATTTAATTACTTTATTCCCATTAAACTAAACGGTGTATTTTGTATCATGGAAAGATATATATATATATATATATATATATATATATATATATATTGATTAATATACAATATATCATTAGCGATGTTTTTTTATTTACAAGCGAGGTAAAAATGATGACATATATCTTATTTTATTTTTTATTTTCTTTAAAATTTTTAAAGGCCATGTGTCATCATCTAAACCTCACTTGTGAAGTCAAAAAACTTACTTGTAGAGTAAAAAAATTCTACTGACGGTGTATTGAATAATTATCCTATCGATATATATGTTAATTTATCATCATAAATTTTGCTATCATACTTCGATTTGTTGAATTTTATTATAATATTTTATTTTTGTATAAAATTTAACAAACTAATACATTTGACGTTATTTGTAGATATGTTCAAGAGTCAAACTATCAGCTCAAACTCGAAGGCCTATCTAAATTTCGGATGGGTGTATGCAAAAATATTAAGTTTCGTTAAATGAGTTTGAGCTTGAGAACCAAATTTGGATTAAAAAAAAAAACTAGGTTAGTTTTGTTAGTGTAACTCCTACAAGTGAATTAGGATTTGTTATCGATATAAACATTTTATAGTTATTCTTTATGTCAGTTATATTTATAGTCTCTGCCAATGAGTAGTCTATAAAAAATTACTTATAACACTTTATAGAAAACTCTAATTGAAGTAATTCCAATTTTGTTGGAAAGTCAACTCAAATATCTTTCCAACCATATATGACATTGCTCCCTAATTCATCATAGATTAGTACAGTTATTTATTTAAAGTCATGACATGTTGAGTAGTTGGAAATGTGGATGAAATTTAAACAATTTGCACTTAAATTGATAAGGGACCAATTTGAATAACATTTAAATGTGACTACCTATTCCTGAAATTGTTTCATGCATGTTGCATATCTGAAATATCACCACCTCCTGATTGACCAATTGGGAGGCAACATGTGGCGATCACATTGTTTGCCACTAGTGTGTGTAGTACATTTATGTAGCACATTTCCTCCCTTCTTCCTATCCTAAGTAGAACTAAGTGAATGAAGAAAACCTAGAGATGGGTACTTGGCTATCTCCCCATCCTTGCTTCCATAGGTGTTCTTTTTAACACATGCAAGGCTAAATTTTAAAAGAAATAAGCCAAACAGAGGTTCTGCCATTAACTTGATTCCCACCTTCAAAATATTTTCATGTCATTTGAAGAGAAAACCCAAAGGACATTGTGTAAGTGTTCGATCAAGGAAGATTAAGGTAAGAGGGTTTATTATTTATACCTTTTTAAGGAGATTGCAGTGTGTATGTTCATAATAGTACCCTATTGATGACAAATTTGGGCAAATGTATGTAGGGACTTTCAGCCAAGGCTTATTGAAAGAAGAACACTACCTCATTTGTAACAAGAAGGTACAATGCTTGCTTCCTTAGGAATATTGTGATTGTGTGTGGAAGCTTACATAGTAAAATTTAGGGATTTTATTATGGTATTGATGAATTTGAGCTAAATCTTGAAAATTGGTTTAAAGGGGCTTTTGGCCAAGGTGTATAGTGAAAGAAGACTTGAGCTTTTTGGTACAATTGAGGTATAAGACATAATAGTCTTGAACTATTTGGTATTATGTGAAAATTTGCCTAGTTAACTTTAAGAAATGATTGTGGAACTTAGGATTTTCGGTAATTAAAGTTAGTTTTAAGTTTTGACATTGAATATGGATTAAATTTTGTAAGAACAATCGTTTAAAACTTAAATTGGTGTAAAATTGAAGTGCCGAATGGTGCAATTTGGGATTAGGAAACCCTAAAATACCAATTTAAATCATTTTAAGTTTTAGTGATGGTAAGTTCAGCCAAACCCTAGTTTTGGCAGTTAAGATGTCGATTCTATTAATCACTAATAAGGGATTAGTAGTCATTTAGGACCAACCAGAAGAGATCGAACTTAAAGTTAAAGGTTCACTTTTTCAATTTAAGGTTTGACTATTTGAAATAAGTGTTAACTTGAGGTAATTCGAGGTTTGAAGTGAGTTTTAAGCGTCTCAATGATGAAAATAGGGTTGAAGTGAGCTTTTGACAAAAATTAACTCAAGATTTGATAAGTCAAACTTTTAAGATTTGACTTTGACGAAAAAATCAAATGAGGTTCAACTAAGAAATAGAACTAAGAAATTAATAGAAGCTAAGTCAGATTATGGAAATTGTTGATCATACGATTAAAAGTTTTGAGGTTTGACTTTGGCATATACATATTGACTGTAATTGCACGTGGATCAAGGCATTATCTTAATCTCCAAACTATTTTTAGCTGTTAAATAGGATTTGATTTTTAATATTACATTTTTAAAATTGCATAAAAATCTAGGATTAATATCGAATACACTATCAGTAGAATTTTTTAACTTCACAAGCAGGGTTAAATGTTTTTTAAAAATATTAAGAAAATAATAAATAAATAAAATAAGATATGTGTCATCATCTTAATTTCGCTTGCAGAGTCAAAAAATTCATCTGATAGTGTATTGGATAATAATCTATAAATCTAATCTAAACGAAACCTTAAAATATAATAAAAAAAATTTAAGGACACGCATCTAAGCAAAAATCAATTGATCACATATAAAGAAGTTTTTATGATGTTTATGTTATCTTAATTTAAACACATGTAACTGCTATAAATTTAACTTAAAATTCGGAATACTAAAAATATGGGGTTTGAGTTGTGCAGAGTTTGAAACATGGAAAATAAGGTGATTTTATTTTCCCAACTCTGCCGCCTCTTACCTGTAGCTGATGCTGTATACATCAGCGTCGTTGAAATTGGAAAGTGATGCATTAATTGTTATTGGCTGATTGATCTTAACCAAAGATATTTCTTCTTTGTGACTAAATCAACTGATTCCATTATTGCTGTTTTTTTTTTTTTTTTTTTTGGGTTTTATTTTCTACTCGGTTTGGAGGAGGACGAGAGAGACAGAGCACACCAGAGGATTTGGACAAGTAGTCAGCTTATTTTTTAAGTTGTAGATTAAATAGAAGCTGAATTTGATAAGGGTAAATAGCAGTTTAGTTGTCAGATTGGCATCCGAATACAATTAGTTGCTTGGAATTTTGTGTTGTTTTTCAATCAACTCCAGTATCTTGTTACCTCGTCATATCTTTAAGTCTACTGGAATTGGCACATTTGACAAATCTAATTTTATCATAACAGGTTTTCAATTCGAATTCATTTAATACGAATTTGAAGTAATTTAAATTTGAAATGACATCAACAAACTAATCTACAATATCTAATTTTAAACTAATTTAATTTTAAATTTTTATAATATTGTAGACTCAACTGGTTCAATCCAAATCCAATCGTCCAATTACCACCTGACCACCTTTAAATATAGCCAAGCTTCAGTAATGGATGGGCAAAGTTAACATTTCCCTTTATGAAAATATGTCTTCAACTTTTCTTGTAGGGTACAAATGGCTTAAGCTCATTGATTGAAAAAAAAAGGGGGGGGCTTAGGCTCATTGGGCTCAAACTTGAGATGGAACAACTGGCTCAATTGGGTTGAAACTGTAAGTTCAACATTGTCTGGATTGGGCTGCAGCTAAAGAAAATAAAGACCAGTTTGAGCATTGTCAAAAATAAAAATGGAATAAATTTCACAAATATAAATGTACAATACAACGTTATTTAAGCGAAAATAAAAAAAAAAAAATACGCTTACAACAAGTTTCAAACGAAACACATGTTTAACTTGGACTTTTTACGTGGGCCCAAGCTTTAAAATTTTTACTCTTCAATATATTTATTTAAATAGAATATTTTAGATCATGTCAATATCATGACATACTTTAAGTTAATGTCAAAGTTAGTATCAAAATCAATTTGAAAGGCTAATTCGAATTGTGAACTCCACATTTCTTTTCCTTGAAAGATAGTAATAGCCATGAAATAGACAAAAGAGAGAAGAAAGTTCGATCCGCTTCTTAGGGGATGGTATCAATCATGCGAGCAAGCTTCCCATTCATTTTCCGTTCCATCTCAGCCAAGGTCATGATTTGAATTGATCCTATGCGATAAGTTTTTAAAATATAGGCTTTTAGAGTATTTTACCATATGATTTTTTATTAAATTTTAGAGTTTAAATTTAGTTTCTTTCTATTTATCTAATGTGTCTTTATAACAGAGAAATTTAAGAATAATGAAGAAAATCAAGGAAATTGATCAGGAAATGAAGAAAAAGTAACTGGTTTTGTACTTAAATCTTAAACCTTAATCTTACACCCAAGGTATTAACCCTAAACTTAGCCTTAACTTATAACCCCTAAATCTAAATCCTCTTAAACCCTAAATCATTGTTAAACCTAACGCTAAATTAACTCTAAACTTACCTCGCATTAAACTAAACCCTTTTAAAGGTACCGAAACCCTAAACTTCATTCTAACTTAAACCCAAACTAAGCTAAACCATTCCAAGCACACGTATAATCAAAACCCCACAGATGCTTTAAACCCTAAAACCTATTAACCCCTTATACAACATTAGTTAATTGAAAATCTAGAAAACCAGTCAAGCCCTTAACCTATGAAACCGTAAAACCCCATGCATGAAACATAATCACGTAACCCCAACATTTTATTCCAGTCAAATTAACCTGTTCCAAGCCCTAAGCTAACCAAGCAGCCACACAAGAAACAAGAACATGGTTCAATAAAGTTGTCAGAAATTATTCTAATGACACAAGTACTCTACTTGAGGAAGGAAACAAGAACAAACAACTTGAAGAATAAGCTAACTTAGACAAATAAGAAATCTGCGACTGATTTGGCGTGAATTTAAAGGTCTAAGAAGGCAAGCAGTTGCTGACATGGAAGCTGCAAGGACAGAGTCTACACAAGGGTAAAAGACTGCCCAAGAAAGACTAAAAGATAAACCTACCTATATATAAAGAACATTTGTGACGAACCAAATTTTGCGAAAATTTCAAATTAATTTTTTTTCTTATTTAGGTTTATCAATGACTAGTGTAGGTTCTAATTAATTCTTTACCAAATTATTAACTCGTGATCCCAGTCTTATCGTGCGTGATGTGACTCAAATTAATTCTTTCTTATCAATACCATTTACCTTGAAACTCAGTTTAACTCAAATTCTTTTAAAACATCATAAATCAAGAGTGAATTGATTACTTATTAAAATCATGTCACATCACAACCTAGAGTAGGCTATAATTGACATCCAATATAGTCAGGAAGACAACATTTGATGCCCACTATAGCCCAAAATAAACATCCCAAATATAGTAGTTTACATCCCATAATTACAAGTACATAAACTATGCATAAGGAAAAATACCAACTGTAGCATAAAAGGACATATACCTTTAAATAGGGATAGCAGTAGGCAGGTGGAAGACACGCTCTGATGCTAACGTTGGAAAGCACACGAATTACTGAAGATAATCTAGAAGGTGGAGAGAAAGGGGAGAGCTGAACACTCAGTAAGAATACATATTAAAGGGAAGGCAACATATAATAAAATCATGCAGATGAATATCATCCAAATTAAAGTAAATTGGAGAAAAATGTACATTACTATGCCTCAACGCATGTCTTAAAACATTTCATACCGATAAGGGTTCAGATCTAAAGACTATTTCTTGCAATTTTATACTGAAAACATACAATATACGTACAATATCAGTGAGAGACTAGGCAATAATCCCAAGAGTATGCATGCAATCCAAACATACAATGTACATACAATAGTTCCAAGAAAGGATATTCCCAAGAAGGGAGAGTAACCTACGACCATGGTTAAAGTTCCTCAGTTTCACAGATCAGGTGAACACTGTGAAAGATGCAGACTGGGTCGAGATCATACAGCAACATACAATAGTGCCCAATAGGACTCGCAATGAATGCCAATGGAGCATATACTATGGGTAGTCTGACAATCTTTAAAACAGTGATCAAAACATACTTGGCATGATTCCGCAATTTATGCAAAATAATTCTTTAGGATTTTGAATGTAATACATACTAACTGGGCTATGTATTCCTTGGAATCATACTGGTAAGATTCATACAATTAATCCCACATTAAAACCATGAAAATGCGTTTTAGAAGAAATCATTTAAGTAAATCATTTATTTATTTTAAAATAAATAAAACTGTTTAAATATGAAATCTCTTAATAAACAAGATTTAATGTAATTTGTGGGATTCATAAAATTGCATAAACCAACGTACTTACAAAACATGAGTATTTAATTTCAATTAAATCTTGCAATTATGCTCAGTTTATGCGTTACTTAAAAATCTTTTAAAGACCTTTGATTGAAAACCCATGCAAGTGCCCATGTCCTAGGCATGCATCCCTTACTTAATTAGCAAAACAGCACTTAACTCACTTGTCACCAAACTAGGCTAGACAATGCATATATATTACCTACACTAACCTCTCTCCAAATGTCTTTTTAGCTGCAATGCCACATCAAGCATACCATATTATTGTTCAATACTCTTAATTATATTTCAAAAACCACCAATTAATAGCTAATTCACTTAGCTTAAACAGTGATAAACAAGATCCATGCAATAGTTTAACACGTGAACATTATATTTCATACAACATACAAGCTTGGACTGCTACAACACACAGGGCCGAAAACAAGGTTTCAATTCTGGACCAAGCATCATCCAAAATCATAATTAAATTTGCATCTTGCAGTTTACCTTCACTTACCTTAGCAATCGAATCAACAGCGCTGCGAGGGTTAGCTCAAACTAGAAAATTTACTAATTGATAAAAATTAAACATCCCTTTCGAGATGATACTAGCGAAATTTTACTTAACCCATATACCTCGATGCTTAGAGATTCATCTTCCTCGAGCCTCCAAATCAAGCTCAACTACTACACCGTTTCAATTCACTATAAATCAATTTATTAAGACCTCAATCAATAATACATGTTCAGATTATTTAACAATACACATTCAAACAATCCATACACGATCAGTGTATAAATTCCTTTAATTTTGTCAAGGTTGATTCTCCACGCTCACATAGTAAGACAAAATCAATTTAATACTCCTATAAGATGATTCCTTATAGTTCTTTATTTTTTTCTAATATCAAGATAATTTATCTTGCGGCATCATAAGCATCTCATGACTATTGTCCTGACCATATGACAAATTAATTATGCAAGTCATTTACCTATTCATCCTTTAAGTACCTC
Organism: Firmiana major; assembly: GCA_033439115.1. NCBI lineage: Eukaryota > Viridiplantae > Streptophyta > Magnoliopsida > Malvales > Malvaceae > Firmiana > Firmiana major. Next base: position 11,363,276 of record CM065912.1, read on the forward strand.
CAAATGGATATTCAAATACATTGTTATTCGTATATCTTCCTCCATGTCATGATAATGTGATTCTATATATATTATTCCCAAAGCACATTATCATCAATCTTGAAATACAACGATTATTCATGTTACACCACAAAGGATACTAACCACAAACATATATAAATATCACTTATAAAAGATTCCTTTGTTTACTTCAAAATATACCTAAAATCACTGATCACATACTCTCCAATTTAATGCAAGACCATCATTCATAATTCATCTATCACAATTTATTTATCTATCACTAGTAACACATTAATCCTTTTAATTCTTCAATATCAACTTATCATATAACATCATTTCTTATATGTTATCCTCAAAACCATGACAATGTATTTTCTTATATATTATTCTCAAACATGCTCATATAAATCTTTAAATACACGGTCCATCAGGCTACAACTAGAATAATTCCCATATGATCAATTTGATAATAATCATAACATCCCCTTCCATATAAATACTACTTATCCCTTCCTATTTAATAGTTCAAATTAAGAATCAAAAATTTATCTCATCAGTTGGCATACTAACAAATGATGAGGTATATCACTTACTTAGGCCGATCATTTGAAGTTACTCAAAGCCTTCTTCCTCCAAGGACCTCCTACAATTAACATCATCATCTCACTTAGCACCAGTGCATAATTCCTATATTTTTAATTTCACTCCAACAATATTTCTTACCTTCATTGTCCAGACCTCATGGCATAACCACCATCTTTTTTTTCTCTGCCTTGTTTCGTCCCTTATGTTCTCAAACAGTCAAGCCTTCCTTCCCCAATTTCCATTCTGTTTCATCCGAGAGAAGTGAAAAGCATAGCAGCCCCTACTGCTGCCCAGTTCAGACCAGGAGAAGTGCCCTACTTTTGCCCAACTTCATCCCTTACACCTCCTGGTTTAGACAAGAGAAATTCCCTCATTCGTGTCCTGCTCTGGCCGAAAAGAGTGTAGCTCAAGCTACATGATTTTACGGCTTTACCGCCAGCACAATGCAGAGGCGTGGACACACATGGGCTTCTCCTTTCCCTCTTTTCCTCTTAGAATTCTCCAACCTCCGGCAGTTGGTTGAAAAAAGCTTCTTGGAGAACCCCTGCACTAGTGCCAAGAGCCCTTTGTTTGAGAGTCTGTCTTCCGCTCTCCTTTTCGTTTTGAGCTTGCAGAGGACAAGGCTTCCTCGGCGGCACTCTCTGCCTTCACGTTCGTTTCTTGCTAGCCAATATACTCCCCACTTTTGCTCACGATTCAGACCATCATCTTCATCCTTATCAGCTCATTTGCACACCATACACAGCCACCTACAGGAGCCCCTTGCTTTGCCTCAGTTCTGCCAGTCTTTCTCTTTCAAGTGGCTTGCTTTCAGTTCCTCTTTCTTGAAGAAATTCCCCTACAATAGACAAGGCAATAAAGACCCATTCACGCCTTTCGCATTCAGTTTTCTTTAATTCTCTTGTCGTGACTACCTCTCCCCTGTTTCACTCTTCTTTCCACTCTAATCCAGCACCGTCTCCCCCTCTCGTTTATTTCTCACTCACCCGAAGTTCTCTTGGAACAAGGATGGCGTTTAGAGGATGAAAGAATTTCCCTAGCTGCTTTGATCTACACTCTCCTTCTCACTTTTCTCTTCACGGGAGCAGTTTCATTTTTCTCTTCTTCTCGCTTTTAGGCACACACAAGACAAGGAAGGTATGACACGAATGTGAGAGGGAAGAGAAACAGAGAGATAGCGTGAAGACGGGGAGAGGGGTATGGGGTTGTGTGATTAGTGCTTTGCCATTTTGGGAGAGCACTCATATATTTGGCAGGAGTTTCTCCCACCAATTTCGTGTAACATTTATTTATTTATTTATTCTTTTTATTTTATCTATAAATATATAATATACTTATATCCTAAATATACATTTGTTTATTGTTATTATTATTAGTTTTGTTCCTTATAATTTAATATATATATATATATATATATATATATATATATATCTCGATTTTTATATTCCTTCAAGTTTTAATATATAGATTTATATATATAGTATTCTCAAAATGTATTTATAAATATTTTCTTATCTTTATCTATACATATATATGTGTGTATGTATATCATATTTGTTTTAGTGTAATTACGTCTCTCATTAAACTCGTACACATTTGAAATATATTTTCATTTGTACATATCAATATTCCTACATTAATTTTCTTTATTTATCTAGTCACATATATTTGCATACACATTATGTTTGGCAAGTACATGTATATAATCATTTCTTTATTTAATTAATGTATAATTATAGGTGTGTATTTTTCTTTATTTAATTAATAAATACCCCTTATATATATTAATCTTAATCATTTTCTATTATTTCAAATCTAGTGCACTGAATTCAATTTCTTGATTTTATCACTTCAAGCTAATAAAATTTCCTTATACATCTCAACATTAAATTTGTTTTTACCTGTGCATTCCTTTACAATTCAAGTATAGAAAATTTAGGATCTTCACATCCTCCCACCTTAAAAAATTTGATCCTCTAAATTGGTCAAAATTATCTCAAAAGATGAGGACACATTTCTTTATCATTTTCTCTATATCAATGTAATCCCAATATCCACTTCACTCATCGCCACTTGTTCTGAAGGTCACATCCACTTCATCTTATCCTCAAAATGCAATTATTTCGTCAACCAATTTCATTATTTCATACTTTACAACATCTATCCCATTACCATAGAAAATTACCATGCTGAGTGGACATTAATTGTCATGACGATCTTGAGTGTCGCATTCGTAAAGCCTTAATTTTAATTATTATTCTTATTATTTTTTTACACCCCTTTGTCATATCCAAAGGCTCACCCTACAATTCTTTTCAAGATTCGCTTTCCAACGTATATCAAATTGAATCTCGACTCTAATATGGGGGTTGGATGAGTTCTTATCTCTCTTCCTCAAGTCACATGCTTTACATACGGATTCTATCACCTTAGGGAAATGCTTACATGTAGTAGATGTCTTAAAGGTTGTTGACTCTATGTTTAACTTCCTAGCAATAACTGTGACATGAACAAGTGCGTCTAGCCGAAACCAAGTAGTACACAAGCTTCAAAGTTCTTAATCAGAAGCATACTTGTAACGTCTAAAGCGGATGCATTAGCTGTCTCCTAATCTAGGGCAAACACCTTGCAATACTAGATAGGCCTCTTGTCCTTTTTTGTTGTCTTGGGTTTCTTGGAAACCCCTTTCTTAAACTGTCTCTCTAGAGCTTTTAATGTGTGGTAGTCTCTGATCTTATGTCTAATCTTACCACAATTAAAGCAAGCTCCTATGTTTTGAAGGGAAGGCCTGGTACTACAATCTTTCCCACATCTGGGACAGATTTGATCTAAGCTTGGTAGCCTATGAAGGCTCCACGATCTTTTGCCTCTTGCTCTAAGCCCCATACTAATAAGGTTTCCTCATATCGACCCTTTTGTCCTTACCCTTATTCTAACTCTCATACGAGGCTTGGTCCTTTCTATATTCTGCTCTACGAATTGGCCTTTCTTATGGCCTTAGCATATGATACGATATAGAAAGTTATCGGTCCATATCCAAAATGACCTCAATCTTGGATAAATCCACTGACACTCCATCTTTGGTCACTATGAGACCTAGAGACCAATCTACTCTAACCAAAAGTCACACTTATCAATCTTGGCATAAAAGATGTCAATTCTTGAGAATTTACAGAAAGGTATGTAAATAACGCTCATGTCCCTTATGTGAGCGGGAATGCACGATGTCGTCAATAACTACTATCACAAACTCATTTAAATACGGCTTAAACACTTCATTCATTAAGTTCATAAAAGCTACGAATGTATTAGTTAGATCAAATGGCATTACCAGGAACTCATGGTGGCCATACTGAGTCCTGAATGTTGTCTTGGGTACATCTTCATCTCTAATCTTCAACTAAGAGTACCCAAACCTTAAATTAATCTTAAAAAGTATTTGCACACCCTTCAGCTGATCAACATATCGACAATCCTCGTTCACAATACTTATTCTTTACTATGGTCTTTTTCCATAATCGATTATTTATACACAAATAGACACTTCCATTCTCGCTTCCATACTAGCTAGTGTGGAAGAGTCAAATGTGGAGGCGATGAAGGTTGTGAGGTGATGGAGTTCGAGATAGAGGTGGCGTTGCGTGGCTACCATTGGTGGTCGTATCATTGCCACCCAGCTACTGAGCCATAAAGGTTGTCAGAGTAGTCGTCAATGCATTGAAGCCCTGCTTGAGTTGCAGCTCAAGTCTTGTGCTCTGGGAGTTATGGCTCTCGAGCTATAAAGGAGGTGGTGGTTGGCGAGCCTGTCTCCCCCGTCGTCCACATCTTCCACTCATCGTGGCAAAAACCCAATAAAGAAATAGGGAATTTTAGTATAACTCGAGGCAATTATAAGTAGTTTATATCCAAACGCGCACAAACCAGGGATTTAAATTGCGGTTGCGGTCACGTTTTCGGTTGCGATGCGTTTATTGCGGTTTCGGACATAACGGAGATTATTGCGGTCATAACGGTCATCGCGGTCGTGAATTTTTTTAATATCGCATAACTTTTTTAACGGACGATAGCGACAATAACGGTCGATTGCGGTAATAACGACCCTCGATAGCGGTAATAACAATCGATAACGGTAATAACGGTCCTCGATAACGGTAATAACGGATCAATTAGGTCATTGCGAGTGTGACACCCGCTATTTCTCGCATAGCGATAGCGGCAGTGGCCGCTACCGCTATATAGCGGCCGCTATTTAAAACTATGGCACAAACTATGAGATGTAGACCTAATCCTAATTGAAGTACACTGACTCGTACTATATAAACTCTACTCTGATATCAACTGTGACGAATCGAATTTTGCAAAAAATTTGGACTAATTTTTTTCTCACTTAGGTTTGTTAATAACCATTGTAGGTTTTAATTAATTCTTTACCAAGTTATTAGTCCATAATCCTAGTCTTATCGTGCATGATGTGACTCAAATTAATCCTTACTTATTAATAACATTTACCTTGAAACTCAATTTAACTCCAATTCCCTTAAACATCATACATCAAGACTGAATTGGTTACTTATTACAACGATGTCACATCACAACTTAGAGTAGACTATAATTGACATCCAATATAGCTGCCCATTATAGCCCGGAATAAACATCCCAAATATCGTAGCTTGCATCCCACAATTAGTACATAAACTATGCATAAGGAAAAATACCAACTATAGCATAAGAGGACATATACCTCTCAAAAGTGATAGCAATAGGCGGGTGAAAGATACACCCTTCGATGCCCTCGCCGGATAACACTATGAATTATTAAAGATAATCTGGAAGGTGGAGAGAGGGGGTAAGTTTAATGCCCAATAAGAGTACATACTAAGGGGAAGGCAACGTACAATAAAATCATCTAGATGAATATCAAGCCAGTTAAAATAAACTAGTGAAAAACGTATTATAGTATGCCTCAATGCATGTATCTTAAAACATTTCATACCAATAACGGTTCAAATCAAAATCATACTACTTCTTGCAATTGTATTTTGAAAAAATACATTATACGTACAATATAGTGAGAGACTAGACAATGATCCCAAGAGTATGCATGCAATCCAAATACATAATAGACGTACAATAGTCCCAAGAAAAGAAAGTAACCTATGGCCATGGTTTAGATTCCTCAGTTTCACAGACGAAGTGAACACTGGGATGGCTTCAAATTAGGTCGAGGTTATACAGCAACATACAATAGTGCCCAACGAGGCTGGCAATGAATGCAAACGGAGCATGTACTACAGGTGGCCTGACAATCTCTAAAAAAGTGTCCAAAACATATTTGGCATGATTTTGCAATTTATTCAAAATAATACTTTAGGATTTTGAATATAATACATACTAGCTAAGATAGGTATCCCTCAAAATCATACTTATAAGATTCATACAATTAATCCCACATTAAAACCATGAAAATATGTTTTATAAGAGATCATTTACGAAAATCATTTATTTTTTTAAATAAATAAAATAGTTTAAATATGAAATCTCTTCAGAAACAATATTCAATGTAATTTATGGGATTTAGACAATTTCATAAACCAACGTACTTACAAAACATGCATATTTAATTGCAATTAAATCTTGCAATTATGCTCGATTTATGCATTAGTAAAAAATCTCTTAAGGACCTTTGATTGAAAACCCATGCATGTGCTCATGTCTCAGACATGCATCTCTTACCTAATTAGCATAGCAGCACTTAATTCACTTGTCACCAAACTAAGCATAGATATTGCCTACAACCTCCCTCCAAATGTCTCTTTAGCTACAATGCCACATCGAGCATACTATATTATTGTCCGATACTCTTAATTATATTTCAATAACCACAAACTAATAGCTAATTCACTTATCTTAAACAAACTCAATAAATAAGATCCATGCAATATCTTAACACCTGAACATTATATTTCATACAACATATAAGTTTGGTCGGTCACAACACATAGGGCATAAAACAATGTTCTAGTTTTGGCCCAAGCATCATCCAAAATCATAATTAAATTTGCATCTTGCAGCTTATCTTCACTTACCTTAGCAATCAAATCAATACCTCTGCGTGGGTTAACTCAAGCTAGATAATTTTCTAATTAATAAAAATTAAACATCTCCTACAAGATGATTCTAGTGAAATTTTACCTAATCCACCTACCTCAATGCCTAGAGATTTATCTTGCTCGAACCTCCAAATCAAGCTCGACTACTATACCGTTTCAATTCACTACAAATCAATTTATTAACACCTCAATCAATCATACATGTCAAGATTATTTAACTATACGCATTCAATACAATCCATACACGATCACCGTATAAATTCTTTTAATTTCTTTGAGGTTGATTCTCCATTCCAACGTAGTAAGACAATCAATTTAATACTCCTAGAAGATGATTTCCTTATAGTTCTTTATTTTTTTCTAATATCAAGATAATTTATCTTGTAGCATCATAAGCATCTCATGGCTATTGTCCTGACCATATGACGCAAATTAATTTGTAAGTCATTTACCTATTCATCCTTTAAATACCTCCAAATGGATAATCAAATAAATCTTTATACGTATATCTTCCTCCATGTCATGATAATGTGATTCCATATATGTTACTCCCAAAGCACATTAACATCAATCTTGAAATACAACGATTATTCATGTTACACCATAAAGGATACTAACCCCACAAACACGCGCGCGCACGCACACACACATATATCATTTATAAATGGTTCCTTTGTTTACTTCAAAGTAGACCTAAAATCGCTGATCACATACTCTCCAATTTAATTTAAAACCATCATTCATAATTCATCTATCACCATTTATTTATCTATCACTACTTCCACACTGATCCATTTAATGCTTCAATACCAACTTATCATATAACATCATTTCTTATATGTTATCCTCAATACCATGACAATGTATTTTCTTATATATTATTCTCAAACATGCTCATATAAATCTTTAAATACACGGTCCATCATGCTACAACTAAAATAATTCCAAATCATGAGGCATATCACTTACTTAGCCCGATCGTATGAAGTTACTCACAGCTTTCTTCCTCCAAGGACCTCCTACAATTAACATCATCACCTCACTTAGCACCAATGCATAATTCCTATATTTTAAATTTCACTCCAACAATATTTCTTACCTTCACTGTCTAGACCTCACGGCATAACCACCTTCTTCTTTTTTTCCGCTTTGTTTCGTCCCTTAAGTTCTCAAACAGCCGAGCCTTCCTTCCCCATTTTCTATTCTGTTTTCATCCGAGAGAAGTGAAAGCATAGCAGCACCCACTGTTGTCCAGTTAGGACCTAGAGAAGGGCCCCAATTTCTCCTAGCTTCAGCCCTTGCACCTCCTGGTTTAGATAAGAGAAACTCCCCTATTCGTCTCCTGCTCTGGCCGAGAAGAGTGCAGCTTCAGCTACATGATTTTCCCGCTGTACCATCAGCTCAATGCAGAGGCGTGGACGCACATGGGCTTCTCTTTTCCCTCTCTTTTCCTCTTGGCATTCTCTAACCTCCAGCAGCTGGCCGCAAAGAGCTTTTTGGAGAACCCCTACACTGGTGCCAAAGCCCTCTGTTCGAGTGTCTGTCCTTCGTTCTCCTTTTCAATTTCAGCTTGCAGAGGACAAGGATTCCTCGGCGGCACTCTCGGGCATCTCAGCCTTCACGATTGTTTCTTGCTGGCCAATGTAGTCCCCACTTTTGCTCATGATTCAGACAATCATCTTCATCCTCATCAGCCCGTTTTCACGCCATACACAGCGACCTACTGAAGCCCCTTGCTTTGCCTCAGTTCTGCCACTGTCTTCCTCTTTCAAGTGGCTTGCTTTCAGTCCCTCTTTCTTGCCGGATTCCCCTGCAATGGACACGGCAGTAAGGACCCCTTCACGCCTTTAGCATTCAGTTTTCTTCATTCTCTCGTTGTGACTACCTCTCCCCTGTTTCACTCTTCTTTCCACTCTAATCCAGCACCGTCTCCCTCTTTCATTTATATCTCACTCACCCGAAGCTCTCTTGGAACGAGGATGATGTTGAAAGTAAGGAGGAATGTCCCTAGTTGCTTCAATCTACACTCTCCTTCTCACTTTTCTCTTCCCGGTTTCAGCTTCATTTTTCTCTTCTTCTCACTTTCAGGCACACACACAAGACAGGGAAGGTATGGCGAGAATGTGAGAGGGAGGAGAAACAGAGAGACAGCGTGAAGATGGGGAAAGGGGGCATGGGGTTGTGTGAGCACTCAGATATTTGGTGGGAGTTTCTCCCACCAAATTCGAGTAATATTTATTATTTTTACTATATATATATATATATATATATATATATATATACTATACTATACTAATGTCCTAAATATATATTTGTTTATTATTATTATTGTTAGTTTTTTCTTATAATTTAAACCTATCTATCCATGTGCATTAATCTATGCACATACATATAAATATATTACTTACAATGACCTCTTACATTATTTTATCTTTTATTATTTTCTTATGTCTTAATTACATATATACATGTACATACAATTTTATATTCTCTTAAGTTTTAATCTATAGATTTATATATATAATATTCTCGAAATGTATTTATCTATTTTCTTATCTTTATCTATACACATATATGTAGTGTCACTACATCTCTCATTAAATTAATACATATTTTCAATATAAGTTCATTTATACATATCAATATTCGTACATTAACTTTTTTTATTTATCTAGTCACGTATATTTGCATACAAATTAAGTTTGGCAAGTGTATGCATTTAATCATTTCCCTTTTTAATTAAGGTGTAATTATAGATGTATATTTTCTTAATTTTATTAATATATACCCCTTATATATATTAACCTTAATCATTTTCTATTATTTTCGAATCTAAGTGCACTGAATTCAATTTCTTGATTTTATCACTTTAAGCTAATAAAATTCTCATATACATCTCAACATTAAATATGTTTTTATCTGTGTGTTCCTTTACAATTGGAATATAGAAAATTTGAGATCTTTACAACATCGTAACCGATAAAGAAGACTAAGCAAGGGTGGCTAGTGACAACATCCAAAATTAATACATCTACAAAAATAGAGTTATTTATTTCGTTAATTGCTTTAATTTTGCTTAATCCTCTTGTGAAATATGTTAATTGTCCTCCTAATGTGTTTGATTCCTCTAATTATGCAAATAAATAAATTACAGATGAATTCTAAATGATTTGGTGGATTTTGGGTTGAAACAATTTAAATGAGGTGCACTACGTGTCACTCTCTTCTATAATCTTAGAGGATAAGAACAAATGAACACATGCCTTCCATCTACATCTTCCTCTGAGCAGTGACTGGAATGTACTGCCTCCTAAAGGCATTAAAAATATGTCCAAAGTCACAACCGGGTGTCGTGCACTCAGAATCGACTGTGTGACCATCCACCAATACTTGACCTCACCCTCTAATACAAAAGCCGCAAAGGTGACCTTCTCTGTGGCGGAGCAATGGAAAAATCTGTAGAGTTTCTCCATACTACGAATCCAATACTTTGCTAATACTGGATTCTTCACCCCACTAAATGAAGGTGGTCCAAACTTACTGAACTATCTCAATCTGTCTAGATCACACTCATAAACTCCTTCACCACCAACCTGTTATGGAGCTACAGGATCCTGAATTGGTGGGGGAATATCCTGAACTAGAGGGGGTACAAGAATCTCTGCATCTGCAGCCCGAGGTTTCGGTGCAGGCTGTACAGGCTCATGTCTCTTAGATACAGCAGCCTAACCAGTAGGGTTCTCATGTCTACCCTCAAATCTGGTCATTGCCCGTGTAAACATCTCCATAACAGTGTCTACACTGCGCTGTAATTGCGTTATACGTGCGTCAGCGGCATCATTAAGATTATGGGGATCTCTACTAGAACTGGACCTACTGCGCCTCTCGGGCTCATCTTTATGCCCCTGAGAGCGCGAACTCTCTCCTCTACGAGTGCGTCGTCTATCCGACATCCTGTATACTCAATAACAAGTGTCTCAATCACATTTCTAGCTTGGTATACACAATTATATCCAAATAATGCAAATACTTTAAGGATGTATAATTTCCTAACTATGGATACTGACTCATATCAAACCAACTCCGCTCTAATACCACCTCTGTCACGACCCTATTCTTGTGACTTACCTTACTACTAACAGTTGGGCTGTGAGTCAACATCCATATCCACATCTCATCCATTTTATAATTTAAATTCATTTAATGAAATAGAAACTGTACTTATATATATATATTTATATATATATATATATATATATATATATATATATATATATATGCGGAAGCGTTTACATCAATTTCTATTATATACATCCCTTTTGTACAACAGATAGCTTTACTGTGCACTATTTTACAAGATACAAAATTTTCTCATAAGTGTATACCTCTGTACTGCTGGAGAATTGGAGAACACAATAGCAGGAACAACTGTAGTAAACTCACTACTGCGTAGAATCTGTGAATGAGGAAATAAGGGAGTGAGCTAACACGCTCAGTAAGAAAAATATGAAAACAGGTAGATAACTACACTATCTACAATGCTTAAAATACGTACATTTATTTTCCTTATAAAACATATGCATTCTCTTAAAATATCTTCCATCCATGCGAAACCATTAATCCGCTAGGTGAGTATATGCATATTCTTTTCAAACCACACAGTAGTTTACTTATTTTAAAATCACACAGAATCACACAACATACTCTTAGAAAATGTTTTGCACTTAGCAAAATCACTTAGTAAATCAATATATATATGAGACTAGGACGGGATATCATATCACCCAGTATCACACAGCAGAGGACATATGTCACATCACACAGTAGGGATAAAATGTCATATCACACAGAAAAGACGTATGGCCATAGTCTGGATTCCAAGCAATCATTGATCAGGTATGCGGGAATCCTATGCTTGGGGAGGCGGATCAACCATCCTTTCAGCTCACTAAGAATCACTAAGATATCACGACACATCGTACTCCATGGCTAACGCTCACAGTACAACGTGCTCCATGGATCCTCTACCACCTATTTTCATTGTCTCAAAATCTCGTGCGAGCAAGTCTGTGCAAGAACACTCAGCAATACACGACGCCTCTAGCACGATTTTACTCATCACAGTAAAAATCATAAAACCTCATGCGAGCAACTCAACGTAAGATCACAGAACAATACCTGAGGCCTTTAGCAGGGTTTTACTCATTACACAGCAAAATCATAAAACCTCGAGCGAGTAACTCAGCGTAAGATCACATAGCAATACCTAATGCCTCTAGCATGATTTTTCTCATCACACAGCAAAATCATAAAATCTCGTGCGGGTAACTCACGTAAGATCACATAGCAGTACCTAAGGCCTCTAACATGGATTTTCTCATCACATAGCAAAATCATAATACCTCGTGCGAGCAACACAGCGTAAGATCACATAGCAATACATAGGGCCTCTAGCATGATTTTTCTTATCACACAGCAAAATCATAATACCTCGTGGGAGCAACTCAACGTAAGATCACATAGCAATACCTAAGGCCTCTAGCACGATTTTTTTACTCAAATCACTTTAAGTCTAGGAAATTACATGCGAGCATATTTAGAGTAAGAACACTGAGCAGTACTCGATGACTCTAGTATGATTTCCAAAATCCAGTGCGAGCTCTCTAGTGTATCACAGAGTTTACACTTAGCTCTAGCACCGCTTGCTTTTCTTAAAATCTTTTTAAAACGATGTGCGAGCATAGATGGTAAATCCACTGTTACCACATTGGTTCTAGCACAAGTTCACACAGAAATTCGATAGATGGCTCCATTCAGTTGAAAACGATATCTCTGATCGAGTTCACTTCGGTAAATCACAAAGTATGAGTGACAAGGCAATTTCCCTTCAATCACTCGTTCCACGCTTTTCGCTCAATAAAACATGCAGTTTTATGGGGAGCCAGTCTATTATTACTCTTTCTCAAACACTTACAAAGCATCTTTTCACAATAAAAACATTGAAGACATGCAAATTTATGCATATAAGCTTCTTCTTATAGTTTGGTTTTCACATAGATATTTCAATATCTAAATACTCTATAATATTTAATTACACACATAAGGTAAGAAATATACGTATAGCTATCTCTAATAACTCGCATAAATCTCTTACCTCGAATCACGCATGAGTTCTTTTCTCTGATTTCTACTACTCGTGATCCAGTTTAATTAGCTCCAATTATATCTCCAGGAGCTGCAATTGTTTACAATTCACATCAGTATCATTTCATAAGCTTCATTCTCGCTTGCATGAAGTTCAATTCAATGCATTGGGCCGTTTACACCCATTTGACCTCGTTACCTCTTATTGGACCTTATTTTCTCTTAAGTCCATTTTGATTGTTCTGTTCATTTCTCAAGAATCTATTGGGCTCATCAAGCCTACTGATTCATATTGAGCTGACATTAAGCTCACAATGCCTTAAGTTCCTCACTTTCCTTCACTAAGGCATTTCATCATACACCTCTTATGCTTACTTTAATTCATCATCTATTCCAACATATTGGTTTCATAAAACCATTTTAGGATCATCTATACATGCTTAATAACATCAATTCATGTTTAAATCATCATTAAATCCATGCCTAATCAACTTTCTCTCACTTTCTCACACTAAGCCCATTTTAGGCATGGAGGATTAAGCATGTTCATGGATGTTTCAGCCAACAATACATACACCAATCAATGCATAGAAAATGTTTAGATTAACATACTTGAAGTTGGTGTGTTGAAATCTTACCTAGCTTGACTTTTTATCTTTTTGCCAACTTTGGGGAAAAAATCCCTTTGCTCATTCAATCCAGAATTTCAGCTTCTAGTTTTTGACTATATTGTTCTTCTCATCACAAGGAACAACTTTGCTCAAAGAATTCTTTCTCAAATCTGATTAGAAGGTGATGATTTTAGAGTGAGAAAGCTAGGTTACTTTGTTACAATGGAGGAGTATCTGCTGTTTCGTGGAAAGAAAACTCAACTGTAGGGTTTTTATAGAAATGGCCTTATGAGATCGATCTCCAATGGTGAAAGATCAATCTCCCCTTTGTTTGAACTCCTTCAGAATTCGATATGTAGGCTGTGGGATCGATCTGCCTCTTGGGGAAGGGATCGATCTGCTCATGGAAACGGATCAATCTTTAATAAGCAGAAGACTTTAAAGATCGATCTGGCTTTGGGAAGAGATCGATTTTTGCTAGGCAGAAGCAACTAGAGATAGATCCTGTCTAAGCAGAAGCAACTTGAGATCGATCTGCTTTAAATGAGGGATCGATCTCCCTTTTACAGAATGCTTTGGCATTTTTATTTCGAGGCAATGAAATCGATCTCCCCTTGAAGTAAGATCGATCTGCCCTTGCTCTGCAACATTCCAACTGTAATTTTCCCAGAAATTCAAAGGGTGGATTGCTTCCAATTGCCTCAATATTGATTTTGCATTTCATCCACACTTAAAGCTTAAAAATATCCATTTCTTATGATTCACATATTATGTAACTTGTCTGTACATCACAGAATCATAAAGAATACATAAAAATTTACAGGCCTTACAAGGCGTTCTTCAGAGCAATGGGCCTCCGTGCTTGTCCTTGAGTAGGCTTAGGTTGTAGGTAGTCGTTGATGCGGTTGCCTATCTAACCATAATTGAAACAAGCATCCGTAGCCTAGTAGCAAGGCCACGAACCATGGCCCTTGCCACAATTGTTACATAGCCTCTAAGTACTCGTGGTAGGTGTGGTAGTGGTAACGAGCCTAGTAGAAGTAAATCGAGACTCTACCACTTGCTATCTCTTGTCAGTGCCCTAAAAACCTTTCTTGTGTGTGGCTTGCTATCAGTTATCTGCTTGACCTTATACTTCCTTCTAAGACCATAATCAGCCTTGTAGAGTTCATAAACTTGCTCAACTAGTTAGGCTCTCCAAATGGCCTCATCGTAAGGTGATATCAAAAGGGGCCAACTTAGCCCTAATGGCTAACTTCAATCCATCCATAAATTTTTTCACCTTCTGCTCTTTACTTTTAGCAGTTTCATGGTCATACCGACTCGAAGCTATAAACTGAGAATCATGTTAGTCCACTGATTGAGACCTTTATGTCAAACTCAAAAAATTCAGCTGCATCATTTTTTGAGCCGTCTGAGGAATGAACTAATGTCGGAAGGCATCTGAGAAGATCTCCCATGTCAAGATTGGGTGTTTATCTCTCGATGCAGTCTCGGTGGCCTTCTACCAATACTCGGCCTCTTCCTCTAACATAAATGTGGCCAAGTCCACCTTCTCAGTCGTGGAACGCTTCTTATACTTGAAGATCTTCTCTGTCTTCAAGATCCAATTCTTGACCATTATTGGATCCTTCACCCTCTTGAATGATGAAGGGTTGAACTTCTAAAAATGCCTAACCCTGCTCAAGTATCATCCTCATCGCCTACCGATCGCTAAGGGGCCTATGGTTGAGGTGGGGAACCTGTGGTGCTTGTGACGCCCTAGAAGCGTAGAAAATAGGACAAATTTAAAACTTATTTACATCAATACACAATTCTAGGTGCATTCCTGTGCAGTGTCATACATCATCATATACATCATCGCCTCAGGATCTCATCACCTAACATTTATATATCATAACGTATACAATCTTCAATACAGATTTAATTAGTTCTAATACATCCCATACATCATTGTTCATCAAGTGTCTGTAAATACAACTTTAGTCTGGGTACATAAAATAATAAAATATAGCTCAAACACAATATATATATGGCTTGGAGCTCAAGCCCTCCACTAGCCACTACTCCGTACGTCGTAGGAAAACTCTTTTCACTTGAAGAAATCTAGGGGGATATAAAAATAGGATGAGCTTCTAAATCGCTCAGTAAGGGGGGTAAGGGACTCATTAATAAAATAATGATTTACACAGCACAATCATTTTATTTTGCAAGTGAAACTCAATAAACTCAGTAAAAAACGTAGCATGAATTCATTTAAAACATCATATCTTCTCATTTCTCAAAGCTCATATAGAAACATGAGAGTAAACGACTTAATATAAAAACCATAGTTACAAGCATGTGGAAATCAGGATGCGATAATGGCTTTTGTCATAAAACATGATATAAATCACCTCAGTAATAATGCACGTGGCACAGCCACAAAACACAATCTCATGTGTATAAAAAGATAGAGACTAGGCAATTAAAACTCAGATAAAAACATCTGTCATGACACATCAAAATAATCTCCTCTGGGTGCGCATCCCAGGCATCCTCAAAAGAAGAAACGTCAACAATATGGTCGTGTACATGGTATATTGGTCTTACGCGTTACTAGAACAAGGCCCGAACTTACATGCTACCAGAGCAAGGCCTCTCCTCATGCACACTATCGGTCTTACATGCTAACAAAGCAAGGTCCGGACTTATATGCTACCAAAGCAAGGCCACCCAACGCTACCAGAGCGAGGGTCATCTCGCATTACCAGAACGGAGGCATCTCTCGTTACCAAAATAGAGGAATATCGGACTTACATGTTACCAGAGCAAGGCCCGAACTTACATGCTACCAGAGCAAGGCCCAATGTGTTATCACATGACACACCTAAGTCTCAGTAATAGCCATTATCCTATAAAATCGTTTTGCCTTCACGTAAAACTCATAATGGTTTCTTTTATAAAACTCATCTGAAAACCCTTGTTTGTACTCATTACAAAACATGTCAAAATCGAGCTCAAACCGGCAAAACAAGCACACATTTATCAAATCTCAGTGTGCCTTAACGTAAAGCCCAAATCCCGTTTCACATTTTAAACTCAAATGGTTTGTAAAACAATTTCACACTTTGTTTACAACTCATAAAAATTGGGCCCCAACCGGCTATAAAACCGTGTGTAATAACTCAATCACAACTTATAAAACATGCTTGTTTTCTCAAAACATTTTATGCTACAATTATCATCACAAAATCACATGCACAATGAGTTTTACGTTTTCCCTTACCTCGTTGCACCTCGTATAATGCAATCATTCCCCCGAATGACGGACTAGCCTCGCATTCCTCTCTGAAACTCCCAGGCTGTCCCAACGATGTAAAAACATCATCAATACATCATCACATTGTCTCAAATCTCAACATCGAGCATAATTTCTCACATTCTCATTTAACATCTCAAAATCCTCACTAAACCAATTTCTCATAATTTCTTAATATTTTTATCAACCCTAATCATTTTCAGCCTATTTATCACAAATCTATAGCAACAATCGCAGAAATCTACTTCAAAATCAAAGATTAAAGCTTAGAAATTTACCCAAAACTTGTGGAGTGCTCAATTCACACCTCAGCCTAAATCGTCCTTCAATTTCCAAGTATGTTGTTCTCCTTTTGATGAGGAACAACTTTTCCTCTTGCCACAACCTTTAATTCGAACGAAAGTAGGTGTTTTGGAGGAGAGAGAAAGCTAAGGATTTTGGTCAAAATGGGGTTTTCGATTTTCTAAAGAGAGAAAAGATGAAATGCAGGAAAGACCATGGGTCCTTTTATAGGCGGAGGGTAGGAGATCGATTTGTTCCTGTAGGAGATTGATCTGCCTTTGAATTTGGGAACGGTTTGGGCACTTTTTATGTCTACCAGATCGATCTGTCGAGGGGTAAGATCGATCTTATAATCTTGAGGAGATCGATTTGCTCCTTGTGAGGAGATCGATCTACATTTTACAGAAATATTTTTAGATCGATTTGCTCCTGTAGGAGACCGATCTGCTCTTTATAAAAACATTTGGAGATCGATCTGCTTGCTTATGAGATCGATTTGCTAGTCTATTCTTGCACATTTCCCATATTTTGGAGCCATGAGATCGATCTTTTATGCTTGGAGATCGATCTGACCTTCACAGATTGTACTGCTGCTGCATCATTTTACAGAAAACAAAATGTAAAACTTTCCAAAATCTACCCCATAGTCCATATTTCAATCCATACACATTCAAGACTTAAAAACCTCATCTTCTTACACTTCATCATATTTAAAACTTGCGTGTACATCTACATATCATAATTACATACACCAAATTACAATTCTCAGAATTGGGATACATAAAATTCGCAGTTCTCACAGTGCTAGAGACTATGGCGCTATAGGCTGAGGAGGAAGAGTGGCTTGGTGCTTTTCAATGGAGGTGGGAGTACCGATGCCACCTAAATGTTGCACGATCATATCTACCACGATTACAACGATATTGTTGAACCCTTACCTAAGTCTTTGCTCGAGCCTAGCAATCCTCGTGTTGGGGCTATCAAGCTGTAACGACCCGTGGCCTATAAAAATTCGGGGGAAAATTTTTTTTTGTAACTTCAATTTTCCATTTATCATTTTATTCACTTAGGTTGTATTCTTGTTCAGTGTCAATTCATTTTCTTACTTCTTATCCGTAATTATATTTAAGTTTAACATTTGGATTTATATGACCGATAGAAATTTCGGCAGCATAACGACTAATATATAAGCCTACCCACCTACAAATTCTCACAATATCGACCCTAGCTATCCACAACTATCAAACATGCTTTCCAAGTCATATCATCAAATCATTCTACATATTCCAAACACGTCTAGTTACTCCCAAAAATCAATCCTTAAAAATATTTCATTTCATTTATCCTTATACATATTACATCTCGACACATTACTTTCAATAGATGTTTGTGCATACAAATGGTCTGGTAAAGAGATAAAAATGTATACCTCATGCATGTACAAAAGGTAGTCTGGGGAAACTCGTATCTACCAGCCTACGTCGTCTACGCAGTAATTATCAACTGTAGTTTCAATGCAACACATCTGAGAGGTGAAGGGGTAAGCTTTCGAGAAAAAGCCCAGTAAGAAAATACATTTAAAGTAGTCATGATATGTAAAAGCATGCAAGAAATCATTCATGAAACAAACTTTGCTTAAAAAAAATTGATCATAAGTTTCTTTAAGAAACTAATATTTAAAAGATATGTGAAACTTTTGTTACGTGCATAGTCATCATAGGAAAATATGAACCATAGGTTCTTTAAATCAAATAGCATGCATAAACCATTTCATAAAATCTTCATCGTTCATGGATAATTTCATAAAATCCTCGTCATTCATAAATGTTTTGTAAGACATAAATCATTCTTAAACATTTCATCATAAATCATGATTATTTGTAAACATTTCATCAAAATCTCATAAAACCATAACCATTCATCATCATCATCATCATTATCATCATCATCATCATCATAAACATATTCATAATCATAATCATATTCATGGAGACGAGGTTACAACTAACTCATGCGATACGTGTCATTCTTCGTAGAGAGTCAATCATACCTATGGCCATGGTAAGGGGCTATAGACTAGATCAGGGTCGTACAACACTTTCATAAAAACATGGGTAGTATCGATCTTTCGTACTTTCTCTAGCACCTAGCTAGGGCATGAGCACCACAGGCACTCTCAGTGCGGGAAACATTCATGCGTGCTGCACGGGCACGAGATACTACCAAAACATCATCATCATTAACCATAAGTAGCAAGACATCTACCACACAAGAAGAGTCAAGTGCTACAGTGGCCCTACGTACCGGTACTCAAGTGGTGGAGCCGAAACACCACAAGAAGTAGCCATGCATGAAGCCTATAGTCTAAAAAATTCTTTTCCCTTTTCTTAAATACTTTTGAAAATGTAAAAAGTTTCTTCCAAAGCATAAATATGAGATTACAAACCATCATAAAACTTCCAAGCATTTTCATGCTTTAGGAAATTCATTTCGTAAACATAAATGTACTTGGTGAACATTTCATAAAACGAAATCATGTTTCGTAAATCGTTCCATACGTATGAAAACATTCATAAATCATTTCAAAATATAATATTGCTTCATAAAAATCTTTTTATCAATGCAATGACTGTTCATATCGGAACTAACTTAAATTATACCCCTTACCTCGATTTCTCTGCACAGTCTAACTTTTTCAAATGCTGAAATTTTGCTCAGTTCGATTTACTCCCAATTCATCTTCTGGAGTTGTAATTAACCAGAAATCGCTTATTATTATTTCTTATAAACACAAACGCAGTGTAATTTCACTTCAGATAAAATTTTGGACCCAATTATTTTTATTGGTCCTTATAGTCCCTTAATGTGCTGTGAGATCTGAGAATTTTAGATATATTTTAATGATGTAATGAGAATTTGAAGTGTAATTTATTGAGCTAAGTAAATTGTGAGAATTATAATTGGAGATTTATATGTTAAGTGTGTAAAATAAGCATGAAGTATGAGGACAGATCGATCTGGGAGAAGGAGAGATCGATCTGGTGAGTTAAAAATGACAAGGAAGGAGGAATTTGAGGAGCAGATTGATCTCCAATGGAAGAGATCGATCTCCTTATGATTCTGTTTGAGAAAAGATCGATCTCATGAGGAAGAGATCGATCTCCAAATGATTCTGTTTGGGAGAAGATCGATCTCCTTAGGAGCAGATCGATCTCATAAAGCCATAAAGAGATCGATCTCACCCCTCGACAGATCGATCTTCTAGGCATAAAATTGTCCAGATCGTCCCCAAAATTCAAACGTAGATCGATCTCACCCCTCGACAGATCGATCTCCTACCCTCAGCCTATATAAGGAACCCCTGTTTTTCTCCTGCAAACTCACTTTCTCTCTCTCTTCCAACCCCATTTTCACCGAATATCTAACTTTCTCACTCATCCAAAACACCCATTTCCGACCAAATCAAGAGTTGTGGCAAGAAGGAAAGTTGTTCCTCATCAAAGGGAGAACAACATACTTGGAAATCGAAGGACGAATCGGATCGAGGCGTGGGTTGTGCGTCTCACAAGCTTTGGGTAATTTCTAAACCTCGATCTTGATATTTGAGATGATTTTGATGATATTGGTGGTTGTCTTTGTGTTGAAATAGCTGAGAAATGATTAGGGATTGATGAAATTGCAATGTGGTTGGAGTGATAATGATATTTAGCAATTTTGGTAATTTTAGGAATTTTGAGCTATAAATGGAAATTTAGACAATGTGGTGAATTAGCATAGATAATTGGTATTAGAAATGTAGAACGTTGAGATGTTGTGAATGAGAGTGTAGTTTAGGATAGAGTTACGAAAATCAAGGGATTTGAGGTGTTATGAGCAATTATGCTCGATTTTGAGAATTAAGGTTGATGTGATAATTGAGTATTGATGTTTTAACATCGTTTGGACAGCTCGGGAGTTCCAGAGTGGAATGCGAGGCTAGTCCGTGATACGGGGGAAACGATTGCACTATACGAGGTGCAAAGAGGTAAGGGAAATCTAAACTATTTGTGTATGTGATTTGTAAACTATTATAGCATGATTTGTGGTTTATAAAACAAGCATGTTGAGTGTTGTGTTGAGATTTAATTGCACACGATTTTTATAGCCGGTTGGAGCCCATAATTTTATGAGTTTATAAGCTGAGTGTGAAATTGCTTTATAAACCGTTGAATTTTGTGTGAGTAATGAATTGGGCTCTACGTTAAGGCAATATCGAGATTTGAGAAATGTGTGCGTGTTTTGCCGGTTGGAACTCAGTTTTATTACGTTTTGTGTTGAGTACAAAACGATTTTTAATTGAGTTTTATGAGTGGAAAACCCCTATGAGTTCTACGTGAAGGCAAACCAGTCTTATGTGATAAGACTTAGGTGTGTAGTGGTGAGTACACACCGGGCATTGCTCTGGTAGCATGTAAGCCCGATTTCTTCTCCGTTCTGGTAACATGAGAATAACCTATTCTGTGGCTATGCCATGTATACTTGGTGGCCGTTGCCACGTGAGAAACCCCATTGGTGGCCGTTGCCACGTGATACCCTATTGGTGGCCGTTGCCACGTGATACCCCATTTGGTGGCCGTTGCCACGTGAGAAACCCCATTGGTGGCCATTGCCACGTGATACCCCATTGGTGGCCTTTGCCACATGCTACCCCATTTGGTGGCCGTTGCCACGTGAGAAACCCCATTGGTGGCCGTTGCCACGTGATACCCCATTTGGTGGCCGTTGCCACGTGAGAAACCCCATTGGTGGCCGTTGCCACGTGATACCCCATTGGTGGCCGTTGCCACGTGAAACCCTATTCTGTGGCTGTGCCACGTGTGAATTCAAATCAGTGGCTTTGCCACGTGAGATAGTGGCTATGCCACGTGTGAATTTAAATCAGTGGCTATGCCACGTGTGTTTAGTGGCTATGCCACGAGTGAATTTAAATCAGTGGCCATGCCACGTGTGTTTAATGGCTATGCCACGTGTGAATTTAAATCAGTGGCTATGCCACGTGTGTTTAGTGGCCATGCTACGAGTGAATTTAAATCAGTGGCCATGCCACGTGTGTTTAGTGGCTATGCCACGTGTGAATTTAAATCAGTGGCTATGCCACGTGTGTTTAGTGGCTATGCCACAAGTGAATTTAAATCAGTGGCCATGCCACGTGTGTTTAGTGGCTATGCCACGTGTGAATTTAAATCAGTGGCTATGCCACGTGTGTTTAGTGGCTGTGCCACGTGCATTACTATTTCAGTGATTTTATTCACGTGCATTGAGAAAGCGTTTATCGCATTATTTTCACATGCTTTGTTATTGCTCTAGAGTGAGCCTTTTTACTTCATGTTTTCACATGACTTGAGACATGAGAATGTCGTTTTGAGTACTTTCATGCTATGGGTTTCAAATGAGTTTCACATACAAATAAACATTTTGTGATGTGCATTTTGGTTTATGAAATGAGTTCCTTACCCCCTTTACTGAGCAATTTAGAAGCTCACCCTGTTTTCTTTTCCGCCCAGATTTCTTCAAGTGAAAAGGGTTTCCCTGCGACGTACGGAGTAGTGGCTAGTGGAGGACTTGAGCTCCAGGCCATATATTGTATTTTAAGGTATCTTTTATCTTTTCATGTACCCAGACAATTACTGTAATTGCAGACACTTGATGTATAACATTATATGGGATGTATTAGGATTAATTAACTTGAGATGGACTAATGTATTTGATATGATATATAAATTCTATTGATGAGATCCTGAGGAATGATAATTATGATGATGTATGACACTGCACAGGAATGCACCTTTAATTGTGAATTAATGAGTAAAAAGTTTTAAATTAGACCTATTTTTCGCATTTTTGGGGCGTGACAGAGTTTTCTTGGTATCAGTGCTTAGGGTGTCTAGTACTGTCAGTGTCGGTTAAGTGAAATAGAATACATCCCAAGTGTCTGTAATAGTCTAGTCATGAACTGAAATTGAGGATTGAGATTTCAATCAATTTTGATATGTACGCGCAGGAGACGAGTTGAGATAGAGAATGAGTAAACGACGAGGTCGTTCGAGGAGGCAGGCAGAGTCCCCTCCGCCACCTGTCCCACAACTAGAGAGTCCTAACTCTCGATTTAATCGGATTGAGACCGATGTGAGGCAAGGTTTTGAGCAGATGGCAGCGTTATTCGCGCAACACTTTTGAGTTAATGCCTCGGATACTACCCCTACACCACCACAAGGACCTCCCATACCCCCAGTGCCTCCCGTCACTCAGCCTGAGGACAGAAGTATGGTCTGACTAAAGGATTTTCTGAAGATGAATCCACCCGCATTTAAGGGAAAGAAGGATCCTACAGAGGCTGAGGAGTGGTTGACGGAATTGAGAGTTATATTTGATTTTTTGGGGTGCACCGATGCTGAGAGGGTCAGTATGAGTGCCTATATGCTGAAGGGGAGAGCTCGAGATTGGTGGGGTACTACCCAGGGTATTTTGATGTCCCGTCAGGATGTGATTGGTTGGGAAGAGTTCCAGATAGCCTTTAGGACCCAATATGTACCACGAGCCGCCCAGAGAAAGAAACAGGCCAAGTTTTTGAGTTTGGTACAGGGTGACATGTCTGTGGATGACTATGAGAGCCAATTCACAACGCTATTGAGATATGACCCAGAGACCTTCAAGAGTGAATGTCATCAGAGATAGATTGATAGGGTTATGTATTACGGAGTTTGGAGATGCTCTGAGACGAGCACAAGAAATTGAAAGAGGAATTGAAATGGTACAATCCCAGAATGAGCTCAGAGCGGTAAATAGAGATAAGGGCAAGAGGCCAGCACTTTTCCAAACGGAGGCTCGGAGAGGTTCCTTCAGAAGAGGAAGGATTGAGGTGCAAAAGGGCAGATTAAAGAGACCTAGAGGGTACCCTAACATTAGAGAGACCCCTCAAGATGTCAGGCCAGAGACAAGATTTTACAGGAATTGTGGCTGAATGCATGAGGAAAGTTGTACCGGGTCGATCCATGGATGTTTTAGATGTGGAGACATGGGTCACATGGTGAAGGATTGCCCTCAACCTCAGAAACCACATGGATTGGAGCCTACTAGACAACAGCCTCAGAGAGTGGATCCCCGGAGACGGGCCACTGCGGCAGAGAAAGGGAAGAAACCTGTGGCACAGGGACGTGTGTTTGCCCTGGATAAGGAGACCACAGACACTTCGGCAGAAACTATAAGAGGTACACTCTCTGTCTGTGATCATAAGGCTCATGTGTTGATTGACTCAGGATCCACGCATTCCTTTTTTTCTGAGCATTTTGCATGTAGATTAAACTTGAAGTTTGAACCTCTAGAATATATACTACATGTAAATACCCCTATGCGTGAATCCCAGAGAACTGAGTTAATCTGTAGAGGATGTGAAATAAAGGTGGGAGATAGAGTGATGTTAGCAGATCTAATCATGTTGAATATACATGAGTTTGATATAATTCTGGGGATGGATTGGTTAGCAACCAATCGAGTGAGTTTAGACTGCTACACTAAGATTGTAACTTTCTCCCTACCTGAACCTTACAGTGTACGATTGAGATATTGAGGAAATGAATATGTGAAATTCTAGTAAGTAATTTGAGAATTTTAATATTATTTTGCAGAATATTAAATATGATTGTTCATGTGAAGGTTATGAGACACTCATCTCAGACGATGAGCGGGAACATCCGAGGATTGAGGATATACTTGTGGTGTGTGAATTTCTGGATGTTTTCCCAGATGAATTGCCAGGTTTACCACCAGAGAGAGAACTGGAGTTTACCATTGATTTGGTACCAGATACTCAGCCGATCTCTAAACCTCCCTACAGGATGGCATTGGTGGAACTTGCGGAATTGAAGAGACAACTACAGGAGTTACTGGATCAAGGGTTTATTAGACCCAGTATTTCACCGTGGGGAGCGCCAGTACTATTTGTTAAGAAGAAGGATGGTAGTCTCAGATTATGTGTAGACTACCGGTTGTTGAATAAAGCCACGGTGAAGAATAAATACCCATTGCCCAGGATTGATGATCTACTTGATCAGCTGAAAGGGGCATCAGTCTTTTCTAAGATTGATTTGAGATCGGGCTATCACCAATTGAGGATCAAGGAAGAAGATATTCCCAAGACGGCCTTCAGGACGAGGTATGGCCATTACGAATTTCTGGTGATGTCCTTTGGATTGACGAACGCCCCTGTAGCATTTATGAGATTGATGAACGAGGTGTTCAGAGACTATCTAGATAAATTTGTGATAGTCTTTATTGATGATATCCTGGTATACTCTCGGTCGTATGAGGAGCATGCACAGCATTTGTGGTTAGTACTTCAGATACTCCGAGATAAGCAATTGTACGGAAACCTTAGTAAGTGTGAATTTTGGTTGAACCGGATAGCTTTCCTTGGTCATATAGTCTCAGAGGAAGGGGTATCAGTAAACCCAAGCAAGGTGGAGGCTGTGCTTAATTGGGAGAGACCGAGGACAGTCACTGAGGTGCGAAGCTTCCTTGGTTTGGCAGGGTATTACAGAAGATTTGTGGAAGGATTTTCAAGGATTGCCGCCCCTTTGACTAAGCTCACGCGCAAAGAGACTCCATTTATATGGACTGATCAATGTGAGCTCAGTTTTCAGGAATTAAAGAGGAGGTTGACAGCGGCACCTGTGTTAACTATTCCTAAGGGATCAGGAGGATTTTCGGTGTATAGTGATGCATCTCATCAAGGATTGGGGTGTGTGCTTATGCAACACGGAAGAGTGGTCACATATGGATCGCAACAGCTGAAAGACCATGAGCGGAATTACCCCACGCATGATTTGGAGTTAGCCACTGTGGTATTTGCTTTGAAGATCTGGCGACACTACTTATATGGGGAAAGATTCTAGATCTTCACTGATCACAAGAGTTTGAGATATCTCTTTGATCAGAAAGAGTTAAACATGAGACAAAGGAGATGGATGGAACTCCTTAAGGATTATGACTGCGAGATTTTATATCATCCGGGTAAGGCGAATGTAGTTGCTGATGCCCTGAGCAGGAAGAGTATGATATCTGCTATGATGATCAGGGAATGGGATTTACTGGAGCAGTTTGCCAAACTTCGGATCAGAGTTAAAGAGATAGAGACTGGATTTTTGGCTAGCCTGCGGATAGAGCCCCGGATCATGGATCAGATTAGAACGGGGCAGCGCAGTGATCAGAGATTGATAGATATGGTTAGCCAAGCTGAGCAGAGTTCGCAGTCGGATCTCACCATCAGCGAGGATGGATTGTTGAGATTCAGAGGACGGATTTGTGTACCGGACGATGATACCCTAAAGAGACAGATACTGAGAGAATCCCACTGCTCGCGATACACCATGCACCCAGGGAGTACTAAGATGTACCGAGACTTGAGAAAGGTGTATTGGTGGAGTGGTATGAAGCGAGACGTGGCAGAGTATGTAGCCAGGTGTTTAGTATGCCAGCAAGTGAAAGCTAAGCATCGGAAGCCCGGAGGACTACTACAGCCTTTACCTATACCTACATGGAAATGGGAGCATGTCACTATGGACTTTATTATGGGTTTACCGAGGACCCGAAGAGGTCGTGACGCGATATGGGTCATTGTGGATAGATTGACCAAGAGTGCCCACTTCCTTGCCATCAAGAGCACAGATACTGTGGATGCCTTAGCTGAACTGTATGTCAGCGAGATAGCTAGATTACATGGGGCTCCAGTGAGTATTACTTCTGATAGAGATTCCCGATTTACTTCTAGATTTTGGACCTAGTTTCAGGAGTCCATGGGATCTCGATTGAGTTTCAGTACCGCCTATCATCCTCAGACAGATGGTCAGTCAGAGAGGACTATTCAGACCCTGGAGGATATGTTGAGGGCGTGTACGATGGATTTTAAGGGATCATGGGATGCTCACCTGCCCCTAGCAGAGTTTGCATACAATAACAGCTATCATGCGAGTATTGGAATGGCACCTTTTGAGGCTCTATATGGTAGGAGGTGTAGATCCCCTGTAGCTTGGGAAGAAGTCGGTGACAGAAAGATAAATGCTCCCGAGCTTGTTGAGCAAGCAGTACAGGGTGTGAAACTCATATGTGAGAGGTTACGGGCTGCACAAAGTAGACAGAAAAGCTACGCGGATGTGCGTAGACGGCCACTCGAGTTTGAGGTTGGTGATGCAGTATTTCTGAAAATATCACCGAGTAAGGGTATCATGCGATTTGGGAAGAAAGGGAAATTGAGTCCTCGATACGTAGGACCATTCGAGATTCTTGAGAGAATGGGAGAGGTAGCTTACAAATTAGCATTACCCCCACAGATGTCCGGAATACACAATGTTTTTCATGTGTCTATGTTGAGGAAGTACCACCCGGACCCTTCCCATGTCATAGAGTATGACGAGATGGACATTCAAGAGGACATGAGCTACACTGAGGAACCCGTTCGGATTCTCGATAGAAAGGAGAAGGTACTGAGAACCAAGAGCATCCCATTAGTGAAAGTTTTGTGGAAACATCACTCAATGGAAGAGGCAACGTGGGAACTAGAGAGTCTCATGAAGGAGAAATACCCCCATCTATTTGACTAGTTGAGTTGAATTTGGAGGACCAAATTCTTTTTAAGGTGGGAAGGATGTGAGATCTGAGAATTTTAGATATATTTTAATGATGTAATGAGAATTTGAAGTGTAATTTATTGAGCTAAGTGAATTATGGGAATTATAATTGGAGATTTATATGTTAAGTGTGTAAAATAAGCATGAAGTATGAGGACAGTCGATCTGGGAGAAGGAGAGATCGATCTGGTGAGTTAAAAATGACAAGAAAGGAGGAATTTGAGGAGCAAATCGATCTCCAATGGAAGAGATCGATCTCCTTATGATTCTGTTTGAGAAAAGATCGATCTCATGAGTAAGAGATCGATCTCCAAATGATTCTGTTTGGGAGAAGATCGATCTCCTTAGGAGCAGATCGATCTCATAAAGCCATAAAGAGATCGATCTCACCCCTCGACAGATCGATCTCCTAGGCATAAAATTGCCCAGATCGTCCCCAAAATTCAAACGCAGATCGATCTCACCCCTCGACAGATCGATCTCCTACCCTCAGCCTATATAAGGAACCCCTGTTTTTCTCCTGCAAACTCACTTTCTCTCTCTCTTCCAACCCCATTTCCACCGAAAACCTAACTTTCTCACTCATCCAAAACACCCATTTCCGGCCAAATCAAGAGTTATGGCAAGAAGGAAAGTTGTTCCTCATCAAAGGGAGAACAACATACTTGGAAATCGAAGGACGAATCGGATCGAGGCGTGGGTTGTGCGTCTCACAAGCTTTGGGTAATTTCTAAACCTCGATCTTGATATTTGAGATGATTTTGATGATATTGGTGGTTGTCATTGTGTTGAAATAGCTGAGAAATGATTAGGGATTGATGAAATTGCAATGTGGTTGGAGTGATAATGATATTTAGCAATTTTGGTAATTTTAGGAATTTTGAGCTATAAATGAAAATTTAGATAATGTGGTGAATTAGCATAGACAATTGGTATTAGAAATGTAGAACGTTGAGATGTTGTGAATGAGAGTGTAGTTTAGGATAGAGTTACGGAAATCAAGGGATTTGAGGTGTTATGAGCAATTATGCTCGATTTTGAGAATTAAGGTTAATGTGATAATTGAGTATTGATGTTTTAACATCGTTTGGACAGCTCGGGAGTTCCAGAGTGGAATGCGAGGCTAGTCCGTGATACGGGGGAAACGATTGCACTATACGAGGTGCAAAGAGGTAAGGGAAATCTAAACCATTTGTGTATGTGATTTGTAAACTATTATAGCATGATTTGTGGTTTATAAAACAAACATGTTGAGTGTTGTGTTGAGATTTAATTGCACACGGTTTTTATAGCCGGTTGGAGCCCATAATTTTATGAGTTTATAAGCTGAGTGTGAAATTGCTTTATAAACCGTTGAATTTTGTGTGAGTAATGAATTGGGCTCTACGTTAAGGCAATATCGAGATTTGAGAAATGTGTGCGTGTTTTGCCGGTTGGAACTCGGTTTTATTACGTTTTGTGTTGAGTATAAAATGGTTTTCAATTGAGTTTTATGAGTGAAAAACCCCTATGAGTTCTACGTGAAGGTAAACCTGTCTTATGTGATAAGACTTAGATGTGTAGTGGTGAGTACACACCGGGCATTGCTCTGGTAGCTTGTAAGCCCGATTTCTTCTTCGTTCTGGTAACGTGAGAATAACCTATTCTGTGGCTATGCCACGTATACTTGGTGGCCGTTGCCATGTGAGAAACCCCATTGGTGGCCGTTGCCACGTGATACCCTATTGGCGGCCGTTGCCACGTGATACCCCATTTGGTGGCCGTTGCCACGTGAGAAACCCCATTGGTGGCCGTTGCCACGTGATACCCCATTTGGTGGCCGTTGCCACGTGAGAAACCCCATTGGTGGCCATTGCCACGTGATACCCCATTGGTGGCCATTGCCACGTGCTACCCCATTTGGTGGCCATTGCCACGTGAGAAACCCCATTGGTGGCCGTTGCCACGTGATACCCCATTTGGTGGCCGTTGCCACGTGAGAAACCCTATTGGTGGCCGTTGCCACGTGATACCCCATTGGTGGCCGTTGCCACGTGAAACCCTATTCTGTGGTTATGCCACGTGTGAATTCAAATCAGTGGCTTTACCACGTGAGATAGTGGCTATGCCACGTGTGTTTAGTGGCTATGCCACGTGTGAATTTAAATCAGTGGCTATGCCACGTGTGTTTAGTGGCCATGCTACGAGTGAATTTAAATCAGTGGCCATGCCACGTGTGTTTAGTGGCTATGCCATGCGTGTTTAGTGGCTATGCCACGTGTGAATTTAAATCAGTGGCTATGCCACGTGTGTTTAGTGGCCATGCCACAAGTGAATTTAAATCAGTGGTCATGCCACGTGTGTTTAGTGGATATGCCACGTGTGAATTTAAATCAGTGGCTATGCCACGTGTGTTTAGTGGCTGTGCCACGTGCATTACTATTTCAGTGATTTTATTCACGTGCATTGAGAAAGCGTTTATCGCATTATTTTCACATGCTTTGTTATTGCTCTAGAGTGAGCCTTTTTACTTCATGTTTTCACATGACTTGAGACATGAGAATGTCGTTTTGAGTACTTTCATGCTATGGGTTTCAAATGAGTTTCACATACAAATAAACATTTTGTGATGTGCATTTTGGTTTATGAAATGAGTTCCTTACCCCCTTTACTGAGCAATTTAGAAGCTCACCCTGTTTTCTTTTCCCCTCAGATTTCTTCAAGTGAAAAGGGTTTCCCTGCGACGTACGGAGTAGTGGCTAGTGGAGGACTTGAGCTCCAGGCCATATATTGTATTTTAAGGTATCTTTTATCTTTTCATGTACCCAGACAATTACTGTAATTGCAGACACTTGATGTATAACATTATATGGGATGTATTAGGATTAATTAACTTGAGATGGACTAATGTATTTGATATGATATATAAATTCTATTGATGAGATCCTGAGGAATGATAATTATGATGATGTATGACACTGCACAGGAATGCACCTTTAATTGTGAATTAACGAGTAAAAAGTTTTAAATTAGACCTATTTTTCGCATTTTCGGGGCGTGACAGAGTTTTCTTGGTATCAGAGCTTAGGGTGTCTAGTACTGTCAGTGTCGGTTAAGTGAAATAGAATACATCCCAAGTGTCTGTAATAGTCTGGTCATGAACTGAAATTGAGGATTGAGATTTCAATCAATTTTGATATGTACGCGCAGGAGACGAGTTGAGATAGAGAATGAGTAAACGACGAGGTCGTTCAGGAGGCAGGCAAAGTCCCCTCCGCCACCTGTCCCACAACTAGAGAGTCATAACTCTCGATTTAATCGGATTGAGACCGATGTGAGGCAAGGTTTTGAGCAGATGGCAGCGTTATTCGCGCAAGACTTTGGAGTTAATGCCTCGGATACTACCCCTACACCACCACAAGGACCTCCCATACCCCCAGTGCCTCCCGTCACTCAGCCTGAGGACAGAAGTATGGTCCGACTAAAGGATTTTCTGAAGATGAATCCACCCGCATTTAAGGGAAAGAAGGATCCTACAGAGGCTGAGGAGTGGTTGACGGAATTGAGAGTTATATTTTATTTTCTGGGGTGCACCGATGCTGAGAGGGTCAGCATGAGTGCCTATATGCTGAAGGGGAGAGCTCGAGATTGGTGGGGTACTACCCAGGGTATTTTGATGTCCCGCCAGGATGTGATTGGTTGGGAAGAGTTCCAGACAGCCTTTAGGACCCAATATGTACCACGAGCCGCCTAGAGAAAGAAACAGGCCGAGTTTTTGAGTTTGGTACAGGGTGACATGTCTGTGGATGACTATGAGAGCCAATTCACAGCGCTATTGAGATATGACCCAGAGACCTTCAAGAGTGAAGAGCGCCGCACAGAGAAGTTTGTGTATGGGTTGAAGCCTGTCATCAGAGATAGATTGATAGGGTTATGTATTACGGAGTTTGAAGATGCTCTGAGACGAGCACAAGAAATTGAAAGAGGAATTGAAATGGTACAATCCCAGAATGAGCTCAGAGCGGTGAATAGAGATAAGGGCAAGAGGCCAGCACTTTTCCAAACGGAGGCTCGGAGAGGTTCCTTCAGAAGAGGAAGGATTGAGGTGCAAAAGGGCAGATTAAAGAGACCCAGAGGGTACCCTAACATTAGAGAGACCCCTCGAGATGTCAGGCCAGAGACAAGATTTTGCAGGAATTGTGGCCGAATGCATGAGAGAAGTTGTACCGGGTCGATCCATGGATGTTTTAGATGTGGAGACATGGGTCACATGGTGAAGGATTGCCCTCAACCTCAGAAACCACATGGATTGGAGCCTACTAGACAACAGCCTCAGAGAGTGGATCCCCGGAGACGGGCCACTGCGGCAGAGAAAGGGAAGAAACCTGTGGCACAGGGACGTGTGTTTGCCCTGGATAAGGAGACCGCAGACACTTCGGCAGAAACTATAAGAGGTACACTCTCTGTCTGTGATCATAAGGCTCATGTGTTGATTGACTCAGGATCCACGCATTCCTTTATTTCTGAGCATTTTGCATGTAGATTAAACTTGAAGTTTGAACCTCTAGAATATATACTACATGTAAATACCCCTATGCGTGAATCCCAGAGAACTGAGTTAATCTGTAGAGGATGTGAAATAAAGGTGGGAGATAGAGTGATGTTAGCAGATCTAATCATGTTGAATATACATGAGTTTGATATAATTCTGGGGATGGATTGGTTGGCAACCAATCGAGTGAGTTTAGACTGCTACACTAAGATTGTAACTTTCTCCCTACCTGAACCTTACAGTGTACGATTGAGATATTGAGGAAATGAATATGTGAAATTCTAGTAAGTAATTTGAGAATTTTAATATTATTTTGGAGAATATTAAATATGATTGTTCATGTGAAGGTTATGAGACACTCATCTCAGACGATGAGCGGGAATATCCGAGGATTGAGGATATACCTGTGGTGTGTGAATTTTTGGATGTTTTCCGAGATGAATTGCCAGGTTTACCACCAGAGAGAGAGCTGGAGTTTACCATTGATTTGGTACCAGATACTCAGCCTATCTCTAAACCTCCCTACAGGATGGCATTGGTGGAACTTGAGGAATTGAAGAGATAACTACAGGAGTTACTGGATCAAGGGTTTATTAGACCCAGTATTTCGCCGTGGGGAGCGCCAGTACTATTTGTTAAGAAGAAGGATGGTAGTCTCAGATTATGTGTAGACTACCGGTTGTTGAATAAAGCCACGGTGAAGAATAAATACCCATTGCCCAGGATTGATGATCTACTTGATCAGCTGAAAGGGGCATCAGTCTTTTCTAAGATTGATTTGAGATCGGGCTATCACCAATTGAGGATCAAGGAAGAAGATATTCCCAAGACGGCCTTCAGGACGAGGTATGGCCATTACGAATTTCTGGTGATGTCCTTTGGATTGACGAACGCCCCTACAGCATTTATGAGATTGATGAACGAGGTGTTCAGAGACTATCTAGATAAATTTGTGATAGTCTTTATTGATGATATCCTGGTATACTCTCGGTCGTATGAGGAGCATGCACAGCATTTGTGGTTAGTACTTCAGATACTCCGAGATAAGCAATTGTACGGAAAGCTTAGTAAGTGTGAGTTTTGGTTGAACCGGATAGCTTTCCTTGGTCATATAGTCTCAGAGGAAAGGGTATCAGTGGACCCAAGCAAGGTGGAGGCTGTGCTTAATTGGGAGAGACCGAGGACAGTCACTGAGGTGCGAAGCTTCCTTGGTTTGGCAGGGTATTACAGAAGATTTGTGGAAGGATTTTCAAGGATTGTCGCCCCTTTGACTAAGCTCACGCGCAAAGAGACTCCATTTATATGGACTGATCAATGTGAGCTCAGTTTTCAAGAATTAAAGAGGAGGTTGACAGCGGCACCTGTGTTAACTATTCCTAAGGGATCAAGAGGATTTTCGGTGTATAGTGATGCATCTCATCAAGGATTGGGGTGTGTGCTTATGCAACACGGAAGAGTGGTCGCATATGGATCGCGACAGCTGAAAGACCATGAGCGGAATTACCCCACGCATGATTTGGAGTTAGCCGCTGTGGTATTTGCTTTGAAGATCTGGCGACACTACTTATATGGGGAAAGATTCCAGATCTTCACTGATCACAAGAGTTTGAGATATCTCTTTGATCAGAAAGAGTTAAACATGAGATAAAGGAGATGGATGGAACTCCTTAAGGATTATGACTGCGAGATTCTATATCATCCGGGTAAGGCGAATGTAGTTGCTGATGCCCTGATCAGGAAGAGTATGATATCTGCTATGATGATCAGGGAATGGGATTTACTGGAGCAGTTTGCCAAACTTCGGATCAGAGT
The DNA here is from genome assembly GCA_033439115.1 of Firmiana major. Taxonomy (NCBI): domain Eukaryota; kingdom Viridiplantae; phylum Streptophyta; class Magnoliopsida; order Malvales; family Malvaceae; genus Firmiana; species Firmiana major. The sequence goes on from CM065912.1 coordinate 11,397,316, forward strand.
TAAAGAGATAGAGACTGAATTTTTGGCTAGCCTGCGGATAGAGCCCCGGATCATGGATCAGATTAGAACGGGGCAGCGCAGTGATCAGAGATTGATAGATATGGTTAGCCAAGTTGAGCAGAGTTCGCAGTCGGATCTCACCATCAGCGAGGATGGATTGTTGAGATTCAGAGGACGGATTTGTGTACCGGATGATGATACCCTAAAGAGACAGATACTGAGAGAATCCCACTGCTCGCGATACACCATGCACCCAGGGAGTACTAAGATGTACCGAGACTTGAGAAAGGTGTATTGGTGGAGTGGTATGAAGCGAGACGTGGCAGAGTATGTGGCTAGGTGTTTAGTATGCTAGCAAGTGAAAGCTAAGCATCGGAAGCCCGGAGGACTACTACAGCCATTACCTGTACCTACATGGAAATGGGAGCATGTCACTATGGACTTTATTATGGGTTTACCGAGGACTCGAAGAGGTCGTGACGCGATATGGGTCATTGTGGATAGATTGACCAAGAGTGCCCACTTCCTTGCCATCAAGAGCATAGATACTGTGGATGCCTTAGCTGAACTGTATGTCAGCGAGATAGCTAGATTACATGGGGCTCCAGTGAGTATTACTTCTGATAGAGATTCCCGATTTACTTCTAGATTTTGGACCTAGTTTCAGGAGTCCATGGGATCTCGATTGAGTTTTAGTACCGCCTATCATCCTCAGACAGATGGTCAGTCAGAGAGGACTATTCAGACCTTGGAGGATATGTTGAGGGCGTGTACGATGGATTTTAAGGGATCATGGGATGATCACCTGCCCCTAGCAGAGTTTGCATACAATAACAGCTATCATGCGAGTATTGAAATGGCACCTTTTGAGGCTCTATATGGTAGGAGGTGTAGATCCCCTGTAGCTTGGGAAGAAGTCAGTGATAGAAAGATAAATGCTCCCGAGCTTGTTGAGCAAGCCGTACAGGGTGTGAAACTTATATGTGAGAGGTTACGGGCTGCACAAAGTAGACAGAAAAGCTACGCGGATGTGCATAGACGGCCACTCGAGTTTGAGGTTGGTGATGCAGTATTTTTGAAAATATCACCGAGTAAGGGTATCATGCGATTTGGGAAGAAAGGGAAATTGAGTCCTCGATACGTAAGACCATTCGAGATTCTTGAGACAATGGGAGAGGTAGCTTACAAATTAGCATTACCCCCACAGATGTCCGGAATACACAATGTTTTTCATGTGTCTATGTTGAGGAAGTACCACCCGGACCCTTCCCATGTCATAGAGTATGACGAGATGGACATTCAAGAGGACATGAGCTACACTGAGGAACCCGTCCGGATTCTCGATAGAAAGGAGAAGGTACTGAGAACCAAGAGCATCCCATTAGTGAAAGTTTTGTGGAAACATCACTCAATAGAAGAGGCAACGTGGGAACTAGAGAGTCTCATGAAGGAGAAATACCCCCATCTAGTTGACTAGTTGAGTTGAATTTGGAGGACCAAATTCTTTTTAAGGTGGGGAGGATGTGAGATCTGAGAATTTTAGATATATTTTAATGATGTAATGAGAATTTGAAGTGTAATTTATTGAGCTAAGTGAATTGTGGGAATTATAATTGGAGATTTATATGTTAAGTGTGTAAAATAAGCATAAAGTATGAGGACAGTCGATCTGGGAGAAGGAGAGATCGTTCTGGTGAGTTAAAAATGACAAGGAAGGAGGAATTTGAGGAGCAAATCGATCTCCAATGGAAGAGATCGATCTCCTTATGATTCTGTTTGAGAAAAGATCGATCTCATGAGGAAGAGATCGATCTCCAAATGATTCTGTTTGGGAGAAGATCGATCTCCTTAGGAGCAGATTGATCTCATAAAGCCATAAAGAGATCGATCTCACCCCTCGACAGATCGATCTCCTAGGCATAAAATTGCCCAGATCGTTCCCAAAATTCAAATGCAGATCGATCTCACCCCTCGACAGATCGATCTCCTACCCTCAGCCTATATAAGGAACCCCTATTTTTCTCCTGCAAACTCACTTTCTCTCTCTCTCTTCCAACCCCATTTCCATCGAAAACCTAACTTTCTCACTCATCCAAAACACCCATTTTCGGCCAAATCAAGAGTTATGGCAAGAAGGAAAGTTGTTCCTCATCAAAGGGAGAATAACATACTTGGAAATCGAAGGACGAATCGGATCGAGGCGTGGGTTGTGCGTCTCACAAGCTTTGGGTAATTTCTAAACCTAGATCTTGATATTTGAGATGATTTTGATGATATTGGTGGTTGTCATTATGTTGAAATAGCTGAGAAATGATTAGGGATTGATGAAATTGCAATGTGGTTGGAGTGATAATGATATTTAGCAATTTTGGTAATTTTAAGAATTTTGAGCTATAAATGGAAATTTAGATAATGTGGTGAATTAGCATAGATAATTGGTATTAGAAATGTAGAACGTTGAGATGTTGTGAATGAGAGTGTAGTTTAGGATAGAGTTACGGAAATTAAGGGATTTGAGGTGTTATGAGCAATTATGCTCGATTTTGAGAATTAAGGTTGATGTGATAATTGAGTATTGATGTTTTAACATCGTTTGGACAGCTCGGGAGTTCCAGAGTGGAATGCGAGGCTAGTCCGTGATACGGGGGAAACGATTGCACTATACGAGGTGCAAAGAGGTAAGGGAAATCTAAACCATTTGTGTATGTGATTTGTAAACTATTATAGCATGATTTGTGGTTTATAAAACAAGCATGTTGAGTGTTGTGTTGAGATTTAATTGCACACGGTTTTTATAGCCGGTTGGAGCCCATAATTTTATGAGTTTATAAGCTGAGTGTGAAATTGCTTTATAAACCGTTGAATTTTGTGTGAGTAATGAATTGGGCTCTACGTTAAGGCAATATCAAGATTTGAGAAATGTGTGCGTATTTTACCGGTTGGAACTCGGTTTTATTACGTTTTGTGTTGAGTACAAAACGGTTTTCAATTGAGTTTTATGAGTGAAAAACCCCTATGAGTTCTTCGTGAAGGCAAACCAGTCTTATGTGATAAGACTTAGGTGTGTAGTGGTGAGTACACACCGGGCATTGCTCTGGTAACATGTAAGCCCGATTTCTTCTCCGTTCTGGTAACGCGAGAATAACCTATTCTGTGGCTATGCCACGTATACTTGGTGGCCGTTGCCACGAGAGAAACCCCATTGGTGGCCGTTGCCACGTGATACCCTATTGGCGACCGTTGCCACGTGATACCCCATTTGGTGGCCGTTGCCACGTGAGAAACCCCATTGGTGGCCGTTGCCACGTGATACCCCATTGGTGGCCGTTGTCACGTGATACCCCATTTGGTGGCCGTTGCCACATGAGAAACCCCATTGGTGGCCGTTGCCACGTGATACCCCATTTGGTGGCCGTTGCCACGTGAGAAACCCCATTGGTGGCCGTTGCCACGTGATACCCCACTTGTGGCCATTGCCACATGAAACCCTATTCTGTGGCTGTGCCACGTGTGAATTCAACGTGAGATAGTGGCTATGCCACGTGTGAATTTAAATCAGTGGCTATGCCACGTGTGTTTAGTGGCTATGCCACGAGTGAATTTAAATCAGTGGCCATGCCACGTGTGTTTAGTGGCTATGCCACGTGTGAATTTAAATCAGTGGCTATGCCACGTGTGTTTAGTGGCCATGCCACGGGTGAATTTAAATCAGTGGCCATGCCACGTGTGTTTAGTGGCTATGCCACGTGTGAATTTAAATCAGTGGCTATGCCACGTGTGTTTAGTGGCCATGCCACGAGTGAATTTAAATCAGTGGCCATGCCACGTGTGTTTAGTGGCTATGCCACGTGTGAATTTAAATCAGTGGCTATGCCACGTGTGTTTAGTGGCTGTGCCACGTGCATTACTATTTCAGTGATTTTATTCACGTGCATTGAGAAAGCGTTTATCGCATTATTTTCACATGCTTTGTTATTGCTCTAGAGTGAGCCTTTTTACTTCATGTTTTCACATGACTTGAGACATGAGAATGCCGTTTTGAGTACTTTCATGCTATGGGTTTCAAATGAGTTTCACATACAAATAAACATTTTGTGATGTGCATTTTGGTTTATGAAATGAGTTCCTTACCCCCTTTACTGAGCGATTTAGAAGCTCACCCTGTTTTCTTTTCCCCCCAGATTTCTTCAAGTGAAAAGGGTTTCCCTGCGACGTACGGAGTAGTGGCTAGTGGAGGATTTGAGCTCCAGGCCATATATTGTATTTTAAGGTATCTTTTATCTTTTCATGTACCCAGACAATTACTGTAATTGTAGACACTTGATGTATAACATTATATGGGATGTATTAGGATTAATTAACTTGAGATGGACTAATGTATTTGATATGATATATAAATTCTATTGATGAGATCCTGAGGAATGATAATTATGATGATGTATGACACTGCACAGGAATGCACCTTTAATTGTGAATTAACGAGTAAAAAGTTTTAAATTAGCCCTATTTTTCGCATTTTCGGGGCGTGACATGTGCCTACCTCTATCCTAAGTCTGTTTCAACTCCCTTATTCAATCCTTAAAATCCATATAACTATTTAGGCTCAATTACAATTTATGGGCCGTCCATTTTGTCATTAACGAGTTTAGGCCGATTGTTACACAAGCTAGGCCCATTATAAATGTTTAGTTGACATATATGACCTACTATCACCATCACGTCATTTTAAGCCTTTTCTAATTTCTTTGGATAGTTCATAATATTGTTTACGATAGTCGATTTTTCAATTTTGGTTATAACGCAATTTATACGAAAATAATCCAAAAATTATGCGATTAATTTCTAACTCGTATATTTATACAAGTGGTAGTAAGTGAGATTCGTTTACCCAAGATTTCGTGATGACATAAATCGAGACTGTATCGATCTCTCGTTCATCGTCCATTGTCATGCTACACACACATATTTCCAAACCGGGTCAATTTTGTTCAGATATAAATTTAAATAATTTTTCTAAAAATTTAAACAGTCAATTTCGACCGCTTACCAGTCTACCATCAAACCGAAGCATCTTCAAAATTTTCCTCTTCCTTTTCCCTTTTTTTTCCTCTTTTTCCTTTTTTCTTTTCTTTTTCTTCCTTTTTTTACTTCTTTTTTTCCCTTGGCTAAACAAGCCTAGTCTGGTTCAGCCTGGTTCAGTCCGGTTCGGTTCTCTCCTTTGCCGTTCGGAGCTTCGCCGGCTAGTTCTTCGCCTGCTTCCTCCTTCGACAGGTCTGCAGGGTCGTCCAGTGCATGGATCTGGTGTCGGTTTCGCTAGGATTGGCCGGAAAGTGGCCAGTCCAACCTCTTTTCCCTATGGCCTCGCTGCCGATTTCTTCTCTTGGTCGTTGATGGTGTTTTCGACTGTTTCACTGGCAGATTCACCTACCAGTCGGTCCGCTTGCGCTTGGGGAACCTTCGATTGGTGGTGGTCGGGGCTAATCGGCACCGATGACTGCCGAATCCCCTTTTTTCTTCTCTCGGTTTCTCTCTTTTCTCCCGTCGTCGATCGTCGTTCCTCGCCCCTCATCAGTGCTGGCAGTCCCTAGGCTCCATCGTCAGCTTCCTCGCCGAGCTTTCCTCTAGCCGGCAGCCTTCTCTGTTGGCGGGAGGAGAAGGCTGCTGCCTTCTTCGTTTGGGGTCGCGCGATCCCAATTCCCCCCCTTTTTTTTGCTTCGCGTGTTTTTTTTTCATTTTTTTATTTTTTTATTTTTTTAAATTACATTTTCAAAATAACAAAAAATATATTTTTTATTTTTTTATTTTTAAATACATTTTCAATTTAACAAAAAAATATATATATTCTTATAACATATTTTCATTTAATTTTATTGTCTAATTAAGTACAGAGAATTTTGCGGTGTTTACATTCTCTCCACCTTTAAAGAATTTGGTCTTCCAAATTCATCTTGGTCCTTCAGAATAGATGATGGTACTTCTCCTTCATGAGGCTCTCTAGCTCCCATGTAACTTCTTCAACTGAATGGTGTTGCCAGAGAACCCTTACCAGAGGAATAGTCTTTGATTGAAGTACCTTTTCGTTTCTATCCCAAAATCTGGATAGGTTGCTCAATGTAGCTCATATCCTCTTGAATGCTCAAAGTCTCATACTCAATGATATGTGAGGGATCCAGATTATACTTCCTTAACATTGAGACGTGGAAGACATTATGTACCCCAAAAAGCTGCGGTGGTAAGGTAAGTCTATAGGCTACGTCTCCCACTCTCTCTAGAATCTCAAATGGACCAAATGAAGCGAGGACTCAGTTTCCCTCTCTTTCCACAGCTCATAATACCCTTGCTCAGGGATACTTTCAGAAACACAGAATCCCCCAATCTGAAACTCAAGTGGTTGTCTATGCTTATCCGCATAACTCTTCTGCCTAATTTGTGCAGCCTTACGTCTATCACAGATTATTCAAACACCTTCTGCTGCCTGTTCCACCAAATCGGGAGCTAAGATCTTTCTGTCACCCACTTCTTCCCAAGCCACTGGAGACCTACGTCTTCTATCATACAAGGTCTCATATAGTGCCATCCCAATGCTAGTATGATAGCTGTTGTTATAAGCAAAATTTGCAAGAGACAGATGATCATCCCATGAGCCCCATGCAACCGAGCTATCTCCTTCACATACAACTCTGCTAAGGCACTTAAGGAGTTTGTACTTTTAATGGCTAGGAAGTGGGAACTCTTAGTTAATCTATCTACACTCACCCAGATTGCATCATGCCCCTTTCGGGTCCTTGGTAAGCCCATAATGAAGTCCATGGTAATGTTCTCCCATTTCCAAGTAGGCACTGGAAGAGACTTAAGTAACCCCGGGAGCTTTTAGTGTTTGATCTTAATCTGCTGATAAATCAAACACTTAGCTACAAACTCTGCAATATCCTGCTTCATTTCAGGTCACTAAAACACCCTTCGTCGATTTTTGGTACATTTTGGTACTACCAGGATACAGAATGTACTTAGTACTACGGGCTTCAGTCAAAATTAACCTCCATATTAAAGATCAACTACTTGTTAAATTAACAATCATCCAAAAGTTTGTAACTTAAATCCAATCACACTTCAACTGCTCCCTCTAATATGTCATTCAAATATAATCGTGAAAACCTCAAAGTTATTGTTCATAGCATTCTCCGGGATCAACATAATTTCTTGTTTACCAAATTTCTTAGAATAAAATTTCCAAATCATGTAAAGTAATTATAACCACATAAAACTTTAAATCTGAATAATGATATCAACAAATTTTCTAGTTACTTATAAACTATTAGGTATTAATTTCCTTTTCTTTTTCACTGTATCAGAATATTTATTATCAGTTGACCATCATACACTACGATAAAGATGAAATCAATATAACAGAAATTTATAATAAACATAAGTTTTTTGCACCCAACAAATTCAAACATAACTCTGTGAGTATCCAACTCATCTCTAATCTCAAATACTAATAGCTTTCAAGTCCCATAGATCAATTATAGATGACGATGAAACTCTTCGCAAAGCTTATATTATCATAATCCAAAATTTTCTATTAGCCAAATACACTATTAACTCTAACTAAAAGTTAGAGCCTAAGAACAATAGGAAAAATCAGTCGATAATTTCAATCATTATAACTCCAAATAATAAAATTCATATCAAGGTCACAACTCCAAACACCAATCACATACATCACATAATCTCATTGATTCCTCAATCTTTGGAACCATTATCACAAATTAGTCACTCTCATCATTAACAAATTAATAGCACTCATTGTAGAAGTTTAAAGATTGTCCTGCAACGACTTGAATAATTATCAATTCATATCCTCAAGTTGAGATACTTTTTCTCTTTCTTTTACTAAACCAAAATCACTTCAAATTAGGCAAGTATCCTTTTTAAATGCAAGATTGATTCCAGCCAATAGAAAATCTTACAATATACAATGATAAATTTTCTGCTGATGATTTTCAATTACTGCCTAAAATCTACGTTCCCACATAGCATTTCTTTGCACTTGATATTGAACCATTGATCCGTATTCTATAGTTCATATGATTTCATTAAAATGAAATTCATTTCTTCACCCTCACAAGTAATGGTATCCTGACTTCCAACACGAATATTACAATTGTCAATTCTAGTTTATGGGTTAAGGATCAGGTACTTCTATACGCTGTCAAGTCTCTCAGGTGGGGAGGTATTTTGAAATACATTTGTTAGCCATCAGACTTAACCACATAAACTGGTTATGAATATAAGGATTCAAGATTCAGTCTCAATAGAAAGTATGATACCATAATTTATCACAATTTCTCATTTATCCTTTAATCAGAACTTATTCTCAATTCATATCACTTGATTCCGAATCACTTCACATAACAAAGATATTCTTACTTTGCATACACCTCTTATTCCAAATGTAACTTCTATTCAAAATCTATCACATTTTAAACTTGTCTCATTTCGTACATCAATTATATCAGAACTCTTTCCTTATTCCAATTAAGTCTCGCATTTGAAACATAAGCATGAGCAATTTATAATCTTTAGACTCGATACGTAATTCATATTCCAAGGTCTCCCTATATCTCAAACTCTGTATCATCTTTAAGAGTTTTGGGTCTTTCCCATTGATCCATAATTTTTGCCTTAGGAGAATCCAATTAACTCTCGTTCTTGACCTATCGTGACCCAGAAGGCTCTGGGTCACCTTAACAATTAATGTCAGTACACACCAAAATGAATCAACTGGTCCGATAATCTCCTTTCATATAGGTCTTCTTAAAAATTAATGTCAGTACACACCAAAGTGAATCACCTGGTCCGATAATCTCCTTTTCATGTAATCCTTATAATTATTTGTTTTTTTTTTCAGCATTTCTAATTCAATCAAAGCTATTTAGTACAGTGGTCTGAATAATTAAATTGATACCGCTGCTGAATCAATTTCAAACTTCATCTTCTAATTAAGTGGTAATTCTGATATATCATTCGAATATGTGTCGAAAAACTCTCTGTCTACTGGGGTATCTTTTTTTTTTAATCCGAACACGCCATAACTTTATCGATCACATAAGTAGTGTGACCTTCACTTATACTTTTAGTTATGTAATTCATCTTTTCAGTTACAGTGACTTTACTCTATCACTCTCACTGCTTCCTTAGGTCACTATCTTTACCTTGTCATTTTCTTAGTAACCACGAGAGTATATATCTCATATTCTCATAGTTGCGCCTTGCGCACTGCTCCTTCAAAATAACATCTGGTGAAGCTAACTCAACTTGATCGAAGATCTCAGTACATCTTATGAGTTTCCTTGACTTCCTCCGTTTCATATCCCTACTTATCCGAATTATTCTTCTTCCAAAGCTATAAATTTAATTTCATAATCATCCATAGACTTTTTACTTTATGTCCGATTGCAATCATTTCATCCATAATTGCCACTTTATTTCATCTGGAATGCGTTGCCGCCTAAGGGCCTTTAGAATATATCCCATGTAATTTTATGATGTCGGCTCTCGAATTAAATCGGGGAACTTCCCTCCGAGTTTGACTTTCCATTTCGATACTGATGCTACAAAAGCTACTTTCTTTATAGTAGCACACTCTGAAAATCCGTGTAGCTTCTCCAATCCTTTAACACAAAAGTTGCAAAAGCAACTTTCTCGGTAGAGTTACTTCTAAAATCATCAAGCTTTTCTATTTCATTCATTCAACACTCTGAATCACTGAATTCTTAACCTTGTTAAAAAATGGAGGCTTAAACTCTTGAAATTACCCCCAGTCTATTAAGCACACAGTCATACTCTAAGAATCCATGCAAGCTTTTCAATTTAATTTTTCAGTTTTCCATTACAATTGGATTCTTGACTTCAATATGTAATAGCATACTATCCTCCGAAATCAGCTCGGTCTCCATCCGTTAGTGAACTTATAGACATTTCTCAACTTCACTGCTCATAACGTTGGGTCATACCTTTCCAGGGATATAAATCATAATTCATACTCACTGACAGATCGATTTCCTTGTGCTAGACCCATAAATTTCATTCGTAGTTTCCTTAACCTCATTCATTCAATTCTCTATAACTACTGGGTCCTTTATCCCATTTAACAATGGCGATCTAAACTTCTGAAACTAGCTCATCTCATGTAGCTCCTACTCCTAACCCAAGTCATCATCATTCTATTGTGGAGCTATAGGAACAAGCATATTTGTAGTTATGAAACATCTCTACAGGCCGTGCATGCGTATCGGGAGTAATCTGTCTGTCTATTCTTCCATCTACCGCATCACCTAGCATAGCATGTGTCCCAATTTTTTCATAGTATGTTCAATACTCCACTCAATCTTAGCAAAGTGTATCTCAGTACTATCTGTCCTTTCCACAAGACTTGATGGAGCACGCTCAACATCAGTTTCAATCTCAGAATCATTTATGAGTCTCATATGACAACTCTGCATGATTCTCAGGTATACCTCTATGGCCTCTAGCCCGTGATCTAATTCCTCATGTAAACCAAACATTAAGTCTTAACATCATTAGGTATACTTAGTCTACAACCAGACAAACATAGATATTTGGGATGTAATCTTATCCTTATTATTGACACTGACAGTATTAGACAACCTTCGCTCTGATACCACCTTAAACTATAACGACCCGTGATCTATAAAAATTCGGGGGAAAAATATTTTTTGTAACTTCAACTTTCTATTTATCCCTTTATTTACTTAGGTTGTATTCTTGTTCAGTGTCAATTCATTTTCTTACTTGTTATCCGTAATTATATTTAAGTTTAACATTTGGATTTATATGGCCGATAGAAATTTCGGTAGCATAACGACTAATATATAAGCAATTTCGGTAGCATAACGACTAATATATAAGCCTACCCATTGCAAATTCTCACAATATCAACCCTAGCTATCCACAACTATCAGACATGCTTTCTAAGTCATATCATCAAAATATTCTACATATTCCAAACACGTCTAGTTACTCCCAAAAATCAATCCTTAAAAATGTTTCATTTCATTTATCCTTATACAGATTACATCCCGACACATTACTTTCAATAGATGTCTGTGCATACAAATGGTCTGGTAAAGAGATAAAAATGTATACTTCACGCATGTACAAAAGGTAGTCTGGGGAAACTCATATCCGTCAGCCTACGTCGTCTACGCAGCAATTATCAACTGCAGTTTCACTGCAACACATCTAAGAGGTGAAAGAGTGAGCTTTCGAGAAAAAGCCCAGTAAGAAAATACATTTAAAGTAGTCCTGATATGTAAAAGCATGCAAGAAATCATTCATGAAATAAATTTTGCTTCAAAAAAAAAACTGATCATAAGTTTCTTTTAGAAACTAATATTTAGAAGATATGTGAAACTTTCATTACATGCATAGTCATCAAAGGAAAATATGAAACATTGGTTCTTTAAATCAAATATCATGCTTAAACCATTTCATAAAATCTTCATCATTCATGGATAATTTCATAAAATTCTCGTCATTCATAAATGTTTCATAAAACATAAATCATTCTTAAACATTTCATCATAAATCATAATTATTCGTAAACATTTCGTCAAAATCTAATAAAAACATAGTCATTCATCATCATCATCATCATCATAAACATATTCATTATCATAATCATATTCGTGGAGACTAGACTATAACTAAGCCATGCGATACTTTTCATTCTCCGTAGAGAGTCAATCATACCTATGGTGTCACGACCCAAATTACCTAAAAATCAGAGTAAATTTTTTGCTTTTTCATTTCCTTACCCGTCGTGAACAGTTACACTACTAAACAGTTGGGCTATGATTCGGTGTTAGTCACCTCTCACCTATTTACCATTCCATTTTCATATTTCAGTTACATATCACTTTATTTAAACTGAATACATCCCCAATATTAAATCCATATACAGTACTGTGCCTCTATATGTTCAGATACAAAAATTATATAAATGTGTATACATGGTCTTGATAAGAAGCAGCGGATATGACTACTGTCGTTCTCTTCTACTGAATATACCCTGTAGGGTGGAAAATGAAAGGGTGAGCATAAACAGCTCAGTAAGGCAATAATGTAAGCAGGTAGATAACTATACTATCTACATGCTGATAATGTCGTGATATAAAATCCTTTATATTTTGAGCATGAGGAATGACTAAAACGATGCCACATGTATGTATATATCGTATAAGAGAAATCATGAAATTGACATATAAAACACACATGGAAAAATCATCATGTATGACATCTCATGCTCGTCACATTAAAACTTATTAGTTTCATCATAAACTCATCACTTTAAAACTCATTTGTTTAATCACAAAACTCATCACTTTAAAACTCATTTGTTTCATTATAAAACAACCACATCAAGGCTAAACCCATCTCTCGGGAATACCTTGATTCCTTGAATCACATCTCTTTTAAAAACATAAATCGGGACATTACCCCTCCCTCGGGTTTGTCCTGGTCTATCTAGACCGTATGATATCATGTGAGGCATGTAGGTTACTGTATGAAAATCGAGGACTATGGCCATACTTTGTCCCTGTGATCCCAGGCTACACGAATCCCAGTGTGTGAGGCATCACAACTGCAACGGGAGGTGGGGTTAAGTCCTACCCGCCAGAATATCAAGTAACATCATAGAGTCATCATGACTGCATGGTACATCGTACTCCGTGTGACATACACGGTACATCGTACTCCGTGGACCCATATCATAGTCTGGGGGTGCCTACCGTAGGTCTTATCCACCCCAATACTATGTCGATAACCAACCCATGTCTCAAAGTATATGTGCGATCATCTCAACTCTCTGTGACACACAGTCTACAGGAGGCTTCCGCACGACTATATGCATGTCAACTCACGCCTAGTACGAGCGAAGCTCCAGCACCACGCTATGCATATCATGATATCTAAAATCTCGTGCGAGCGAAGCTCCAACATGATTTTGTGCACACACAAATTTCTTGTACGAGCAATGCTCCAGTACAGCTTTTCATGAGAAATAAATCAGTAAACTTGAGTGCGAGAAAGACTCTAGCACTCTTTTTATTCATGTAAATACGATAGCTGGCTCAATCTTTATAAAACATCTTTTAAAATAGTAACCGGCCCAAACCGGTACCCTTTCATATAAATCACAAAATCAACAGCCAAGCTATGTGCATATTTGCTTAAATCAAAGCAATATATTCATATAAAGCAATAAAAACATGAAATCATGCAATTTATCTGCCTTACTACCCTTTTTGTAAATTTTACTCTCAGGGGCAAAATCGTCTTTTTCTTTATTTACCTAAGCCCCGATTTTCATAAAATTATCATTTCATTTTCTAGATACTTAAAGACATTCTAAGCCCTTTAAATCCCCTCAATAAATACGTATAGGTATCTCTATGCACCTACAAAATTCCCTTACCTCGATTTTTGTCTCCATAATATCCGATCTCTCAGTCCAACTGCACGTCAACCAAGTCTACGAAACTGCATATAACCACATAACTGGGGTCAATTCAATTATCTTTATTAGTATATCACCTTTTACTGATCGAATATAACGTACTGGGTTCGTTTTACTTTATTGGGCCCAATTTCACCTTAATTGGCCTCGAACCCGTTTTCAGCCCGTTTCTACTTATTAAATCCCTTCCTCGGGTTTACTGGGCTCATTTAGCTTACCAATAATCATCGAGCTTCGTTCCAAACTCGTTGGATAGCCCGTATACTATTTACGGTAATTACATTGCAATTCCGATAAATATTCCTTTTTATACAGAATTAATCCATAAATTCCGTAAAATAATCGAAACTCTGTATTAAAGGACTCATATTACCGTAATTAAAATATACTTACCCGATATGATGGGGGGTACAAGAATCGGAGCTCAATCGGCTCTCGTTCGGGCTTTGTCGTAAAACTGCACAATTAATATTTAATTCCGGGTTACTTTTCGATTAAATATAATTTAAATAAATTTCCCAGAATTCAAAACGGTCACTTTTGACCTCTTACCAACTTACCCGAAGTCCGGTGTATCCCCAAAAATTCTTTCCCTTTTTCCTTTTTCTCTTTTTCTCCTTTTTTTCCTTCTTTCTTGGCTGAACCGGTTCAATCCGGTTCAACCCAGTTCAGACCAATCCGATTCAGTCGGTTCAACCCGGTTCACCCCTTTGCTGAACCGATCCGGTTCAGCCGGTTCAGATGTTTCCGCCGTCGTTCACGGCATTTCTGACCGATTCTCGGGCCGTTTCTGGCTCCATTCGACGCGCCATCACCTTGGAGTTCAAAATCGGGCCTCGGTGTGGGTTGAAACGGCACCATCATCGGTGAATCTTTCCTTCTCCCCCGCGGCTGTCACCTCTCGATCTGACTGATTTCGGCGGTTTCGTCGGTAGATACCGGTCTCAAAAGAACCGCATCCGCTTCCTGATCACGCCGGTGTCCTCCGTTCGAGCCCAACTGCCGTGGATCGTCGGAATCGACCCCATTTTTCTCGCGACTTTCTCTTCCTCCGTTGGCCGGACACGGCCATCTTCGGCGCCCGTCACTGGTGCCCAGAGCTTCGCCGGCTTCTCCTCTTCCTCCTCGGCTATTCGTCGGCGCTTGATGATCGCCGGTGGCCGTGGGTCGGTCGGCCACGCGCGGGCAGCTTCCTCGGTTTCCCATTCTTCTTCTCTCTCCTCGATAACATTTTTCAGATTTCTCTTTTTTTTGATTTATTTTATTTTTATTTATTATTATTTATAAATTAGTTTATTATTATTTTATTCATTATTTTAGTCAAAAATATTCTAAAATATCTACATAATTAATTAATTTTTTATTCCAAATAAATTAATTTAATTTAATTTAATTTAATTTAATTTATTTATTATATATTTAACCATTTTTCGGGTATAATTTCTCCGTATTTTTGGGATATTGTCCTGAGTGACTTTTCGGTATTTCTAAAAATTTCGAATTTTGATCAATTGGACTCGAAATTTAATTATTTATTCGTTATTGATCAAGATTCTCAAATCCATTATTTTTAATAAAATTTTCTTATCGAATTTATTTCGGCTTTCGATCTTTTGACCGTTTTGCCCTTGCACATGTTCGGGATTAATTTAACCGACTTCCCTTTACGAATACTCATTCATTTCGCATTTTAAATCGTTATTTCCTTTCCAAATCCCGTTTCATTTAATTTGGGACCATTTTCAATTCTTTATAAGAAATTATGATATAATTTTCGGGTCTTACATAATCTCCCCCACTTAAGAAATTTGGTCCTCCAAATTAGAACCAAGTTAGTCTGTAAATCACTTCGGATATTTCGCACATATCATACTCTTTAACTCTTATGTGACTTTTTTCGGGGTGTAATACTACCAACAGACTTTAATTAGGGAGATCATCTTAAACCTCAACACTTTCTCCTTCCTGTTTAATACCCGAATCAATTTTTCCAATCATACGTTAAACTTTCATTGAGCTAAGCTGTTGAAGCTCATATCTGATCACATACGTTGGGTCCGGACAGTATTTTCGAAGCATCATAAGATAGGACACATTGTGGATGCCTGCTAATTTAGGTGGTAACGCCAACCTACAGGTCTTATCTCCCACTTTGTCCAATCTCTCAAAGGATTCAATATTACAAAATTCAATTTGCTTTCTTTCCGAAACTCGTTATGTCCTTATGTTATGTCCTAAGGACATGTAACTTCCAACAGTATAAATTCACCATCGGTGAATTCCAATGGTTTCTGTCTCTTGTCAGCATAGCTTTTCTTTATGCTCTAAGGTGTTCTTAATCCTTCACAATTAATCAAACATCCTCAGAGATTTGTCTTACAAATTCGGGAACAATTTTCTATTTGCCACCCACTTCTTCTTATCCAAATCGGAGAAACAACCCTTAAGGTCATACAATGCCTCATCTGAAGTCATCCTGATACTCAAGTGACAACTGTCATTATTGGCGAATTTGATTAGTTACGACTGATCATCCCAGGAGCTTATAAGATAAATGGCACACGCTCTCATCATATCCTCCAGAACCTGTACAGTCCTATTTGACTGACCATCTGTCTGAGGATTGAAAGCTGTGCTAACACTCAGTTAGGTTCCCGTAGCTTCTTGAAAACGTTCCCAGAAATAGGAAGTGAAGCGGAATCCCTATCTGTACCATGCTCTCTGGAAAATACTTGGTGTTCCACAATTTTCCTTAGACATAAATTCGCCTACACACTCAGAGTATCTGGAGATTTCATAACCAGAAGGTGAGTAAACTTAGTCAATCTATCGACTATCACCTAGATAGCCTTATGGTTCATCTGGGTCCTCTGTAACCCATCACAAAATTCATGATAACTTGTTCCCATTTTTGTGTCAATATAGGTAGAGACTGCAATACCCTTGCAAACTTCTTTTGCTCTACCTTACTCTGCTGACATACGAGACACCTTTTCCACAATCTCTACCATGTCTCTTTTCATATCTGACCACCAATACCCTTCTTAGAGATTTCATATATATATTCGTTACTTTTCGTATGCACTGTATATCCCGAAGAGTGAGCTTCTGACAATATCACTATCCCATCAACTATGGTCTTGGGGAGCACTTATACTGTCTCTGAACCTCTCTGTAAATCATCGACACTCTCTGTGAACTTTATCACTGTACCCATCTGAATCTGACCCAAACTATCGACACCATGCCGATCATCACGCTAAGCCTGTCAAATCCGGGCACTCTCATCCGGTTCTAATCTCAGGCTAGCTGTCACACAATCACTGTCATCATCAGAGGGAATCACATCACTACTGAGGCTTACAACTGCTCTAACAGCTCATGACCATCATATGTAATACCATCCCGAGGCTCTTTCCGCTCAAGGCATTAGCCATTACATTAGCCTTTCCTGGGTGGTACTATTTCCACAATCATAATCTCTCAGAAGCTCTAACCCACTATGTATTCTCATATCTGACTCTTTCTTGTGAAAACAGATACTCGGGGCTTTTATGATCAGTGTATACCTAAAATTTCTCACCGTATACATAGTAGTGTCATTTACTCAGTACCACTATTGCTGTCAACTTTAAATCATGGATCGGATAGTCCTTTCATGATCCTTGAGCTGTCTGGATCCATAATCGACTATCTTCCCTTTTTGCATCAATACACAGCTCATTCATTATTTTGAGATATCCATAGACTCATAAGAAACCTCTTAATCTGTTGGGTATGGTGAGAATAAATGCAGTGGTCAGTTTATTACTTCAGTACACCAAAACTCCTGTCACGTCTATCATCCTATTCAAATACAAGTTTTTCTAAGTTAAATGTGTCAATAAAGTAATCCATTTCGAGAACTATCCACAAATCATTTGTAAAAACAATCTCCAATTGTTGCTTATAATTTTTCCTGGACTTTAAATACACCCAAAATATCATCAATACAGATGATAACAAATCGGTCCAGGTAAAGTTTAATTAACTTGTCATAGTTGACTTCCATTGAATACTTCAATTACCCATTTCCTTGACCTATGTACGCATAAACGTATAATGTTCCTTTCGAAATCGCTTCCGTTGAAGCTACTAACCCGCGTCATTTCCTTTTTAACTGCTTTTATAAAATTTTAAAATTTTAAACTTTCTTGATTAATCGAATTCTATATTTCTTATCGTACCCATAAAGGTACCCTAATTTTAAATTTATATTTTACGACTGTTGCTTTCAATTTATAGGTTGTGTATACTTTTAGACGTTGTCAAGTCTTCAGGCGGGGAGGTATTTTGAAATACCTTTATTAACCCTCAGACTTGACCACAATTACTTTACATATCAGTCCATGTGGTCACAATTCATATTCGCTACTAATTGCTTTAATCCCAATTTACTTCACGTATCACAGATATTCTTACCTTACATACGTCTCTTATTTCAATATAACTCGTATTCAGGATTTATCACAAAACTTATCTCTTTTCGTATATCACTTATAACAAAACTCTGTCATTACTCATTCCGTGAGTACAATCATTTACTCCTTTAATTTCAATCGCTACTCCCTTTTTATTACTTGTCAAAACTTACAGTATACTTTTCAGGTGTAACTATATCACTATCTTAAAATAGAACTTTAAACATCATAATTTGCAGTTGACCAATTTATTCTCAAATATTACTTCAAATTATTCATAGTTTACTAAATAAAATCGGCTGACTTATCCTTCTTCCCCCGTATTCAACTTATAATCTCTTCATAATTATTCCGTCAGTTAACCCTCCTTTCTTGGGGTACTAACTATCGGCATTGTACCCAAAGGTGTAGGCATTCACATCTTTTGCTAACTTATAAGCAACTAAAAACGATATGATTTAATACATGGCACTAGGATTAATTATAATAATTATTTCTCTATTCACAACTAGTGTGGTATCTTTCACCACATCATATGAAACATCAATAGTGTCCTGGTCCAAGGCATATACTCGCCCTCATCCAACAGCCTACTTTCCTTTTTCTCTTCGGCTGCGGCCTCCCTTTTCGATGCCGCTATCTCAACAGGGTTTTCTCTATCTCTTTGCCCTTCTGTGGGGCAGTCTCACTTAACTCTGAGTAATCATTAATTAAGTCGCCTGTCTTACCACACTTAACGCCTATTTTAGTTAATAAGGTGTAAGTGTAGGCCTTTACTTCCGTGGTATCTACCACACATCCTACACTGCTAACTTTGCTTACACTGCTACACTGTTTCGTAGCAGGTCGGGGTTCTCCAATCACAATACCCCTCATAAGTGTTGAATTGGATACACTGGGGCCTTACCAATAATCTTACCCCGTGACTCATAAGCTCTAATGTCTTACCAATTGGTCTCTTTCCCACTCTGACATCTCTGTCATTTTCTATTCTCTTTTGTCTCTATTTCGGTCCTTATTACCTTTCCCAATCTCAGAGGCGTGCAACACATGATCTTCTTCACGCAACTATATTCTGCGCACTGCCCGACATAAGTAGTGAGCCAATCGGACTCTAAACGATAATTTGAGCCATTCCATGAACTCTTAGGCTTTTCGACTCTCACTGCCCATGGTATCAGGTTCATACTTGCCCAGGGATGTAATCTGAGATTCATACTCATCAATCAACCAATGACTATGGGCAGTGTAAAAAATTTTACCTGTAATTTTCCTTAAGTAGTGTCCGAAATACTCTGTCATCAGAATACATCCAGAAATATTTCTCATGTCGGCTCTAGACGTCTAACTCTTCAGATTGGTCGAGCGGACTTCCACTAATGCTCCGCCTCGACTCCAACATAAACATATTTAAAAATCACATTCTCGGTCGACATACACTGAAAAATCCATACAACTTCGCTATCTCATTCACCCAGTCGTTAGTAACTATTGGTTTCTTTACTTCGCTATATACCGGAGAGGTGTGAAAATCTTTATAGTTTGAAGCATCTGTTTAGGCTTTACCCTGCCTATCCTCAACTATCAGCATAGACTGAGTAAACAACTCCAAAATATTTTCTACACTTCACTCCATCCTCTTGGAGCGTGTCTCAATACTGTTTGGTCTCTTTATAGGACCTTGTGGAGTATGCTCAACATCAGCTTCCACTTCACTCTCATCTTGAGTCTCATGTGACGACTCATTCGACTCTCAGGCCGATCTCTATGGTCTCGAGCATGTGTACTCGCCCCTCTACCATAGCGGTTATAATTTATAAAAACTATATTCTTGCATCCGAAACTAAATTCTTAGCTGCTGTTCCATCTTGATATACACAATTGTATCTAAACAATGCACAGTACATGGGGATGTAAATTTACTTAACCACTAACACCGACTCATATCAGACCAACTCTGCTTTGATACCATCTTTCCTGTCACGACCCAAATTACCTAAAAATCAGAGTAAATTTTTCGCTTTTTCATTTCCTTACCCGTTTTGAACAGTTACACTACTAAACAGTTGGGCTATGATTCGGTGTTAGTCACCTCTCACCTATTTACCATTCCATTTTCATATTTCATTTACATATCAATTTATTTAAACTGAATACATCCCCAATATTAAATCCATATACAGTACTGTGCCTCTATATGTTCAGATACAAAAATTATATAAATGTGTATACCTGGTCTTGATAAGAAGCAGCGGATATGACTACTGTTGTTCTCTTCTACTGAATATACCCTGTGGGGTGGAAAATGAAAGGGTGAGCATAAACAGCTCAGTAAGGCAATAATGTAAGCAGGTAGATAACTATACTATCTACATGCTGATAATGTCGTGATATAAAATCCTTTATATTTTGAGCATGAGGAATGACTAAAACGATGCCACATGTATGTATATATCGTATAAGAGAAATCACGAAATTGACATATAAAACACACATGAAAAAATCATCATGTATGACATCTCATGCTCGTCACATTAAAACTTATTAGTTTCATCATAAACTCATCACTTTAAAACTCATTTGTTTAATCACAAAACTCATCACTTTAAAACTCATTTGTTTCATTATAAAACAACCACATCAAGGCTAAACTCATCTCTCGGGAATACCTTGATTCCTTGAATCACATCTCTTTTAAAAACATAAATCGGGATATTACCCCTCCCTCGGGTTTGTCCTGGTCTATCTAGACCGTATGATATCATGTGAGGCATGTAGGTTACTGTATGAAAATCGAGGACTATGGCCATACTTTTCCCTGTGATCCCAGGCTACACAGATCCCGGTGTGCGGGGCATCACAACTGCAACGGGAGGTGGGGTCAAGTCCTACCCTCCAGAATATCAAGTAACATCATAGAGTCATCATGACTGCATGGTACATCGTACTCCGTGTGACATACACGGTACATCGTACTCAGTGGACCCATATCATAGTCTGGGGGTGCCTGCCGTAGGTCTTATCCACCCCAATACTATGTCGATAACCAACCCATGTCTCAAAGTATATGTGCGAGCATCTCAACTCTGTGTGACACACAGTCTACAGGAGGCTTCCGCACGACTATATGCATGTCAACTCACGTCTAGTGCGAGCGAAGCTCCAGCACCATGCTATGCATATCATGATATCTAAAATCTTGTGTGAGCGAAGCTCCAACACAGTTTTGTGCACACACAAATTTCTTGTACGAGCAATGCTCCAGTACGACTTTTCATGAGAAATAAATCAGTAAACGTGAGTGCGAGAAAGACTCTAGCACTCTTTTTATTCATGTAAATACGATAGCTGGCTCAATCTTTATAAAACATCTTTTAAAATAGTAACCGGCCCAAACCGGTACCCTTTCATATAAATCACGAAATTAACAGCCAACCTATGTGCATATTTGCTTAAATCAAAGCAATATATTCATATAAAGCAATAAAAACATGAAATCATGCAATTTATCTGCCTTACTACCCTTTTTGTAAATTTTACTCTCAGAGGCAAAATCATCTTTTTCTTTATTCACCTAAGCCCCGATTTTCGTAAAATTATCATTTCATTTTCTAGATACTTAAAGAAATTCTAGGCCCTTTAAATCCCCTCAATAAATACGTATAGGTATCTCTATGCACCTACAAAATTCCCCTACCTCGATTTTTGTCTCCATAATATCCGATCTCTCAGTCCAACTACACGTCAACCAAGTCTACGAAACTGCATATAACCACATAACTGGGGTCAATTCAATTATCTTTATCAGTATATCACCTTTTACTGATCGAATCTAACGTACTGGGTTCGTTTTACTTTATTGGGCCCAATTTCACCTTAATGGGCCTCGAACCCGTTTTCAGCCCGTTTTTACTTATTAAATCCCTTCCTCGGGTTTACTGGGCTCATTCAGCTTACCAATAATCATCGGGCTTCGTTCCAAACTCGTTGGATAGCCCGTATACTATTTACGATAATTACGTTGCAATTCCGATAAATATTCATTTTTATACAGAATTAATCCATAAATTTCGTAAAATAATCGAAACTCTGTATTAAAGGACTCATATTATCGTAATTAAAATATACTTACCCGATATGATGGGGGTACAAGAATTGGAGCTCAATCGGCTCTCGTTCGGGCTTTGTCGTAAAACTGCACAATTAATATTTAATTTCGGGTTACTTTTCGATTAAATATAATTTAAATAAATTTCTCGAAATTCAAAACGATCACTTTTGACCTCTTACCGACTTACCTGAAGTCCGATGTATCCCCGAAAATTCTTTCCCTTTTTCCTTTTTCTCTTTTTCTCCTTTTTTTCCTTTTTTCTTGGCTGAACCGGTTCAGTCCGGTTCAACCCGGTTCAGATCGGTCCGGTTCAGTCGGTTCAACCCGATTCACCCCTTTGCTGAACCGGTCCGTACCGGTTCAAATGTTCCCGTCGTCGTTCATGGCGTTTCCGACCGGTTCTCGGGCCGTTTCTGGCTCCATTCGACGCGCCATCACCTGGGAGTTCAAAATCGGGCCTCGGTGTGGGTTGAAACGGCACCATCGCCGGCGAATCTTTCCTTCTCCCCCGCGGCTGTCACCTCTCGATCCGGCGGATTTCGACGGTTTCACCGGCCGATACCGGTCTCAAAAGAACCGCAACCTCTTCCTGATCACGCCGGTGTCCGCCATTCGAGCCCAGCTGCCGTGGATCGTCGGAATCGACCCCGTTTTTCTCGCGGCTTTCTCTTCCTCTGTTGGCCGGACACGGCCATCGTCGGCGCGCGTCACTGGTGCCCAGAGCTTTGCCGGCCTCTCCTATTCCTCCTCGGCTATTTGTCGGCGCTTGATGATCGCCGGTGGCAGTGGGTCGTTCGGCCACGCGCGGGCAGCTTCCTCGATTTCCCATTCTTCTTCTCTCTCCCCGATAACATTTTTCAGATTTCTCTCTTTTTTTTGATTTATTTTATTTTTATTTATTATTATTTATAAATTAGTTTATTATTATTTTATTCATTATTTTAGTCAAAAATATTCTAAAATATCTACACAATTAATTAATTTTTTATTCCAAATAAATTAATTTAATTTAATTTAATTTATTTATTATATTTTAACCATTTTTCGGGTATAATTTCTCCGTATTTTCGGGATATTGTCTGAGTGACTTTTCGGTATTTCTAAAAATTTCGGATCTTAATCAATTGGACTCGAAATTTAATTATTTCTTCGTTATTGATCAAGATTCTCAAATCCATTATTTTTAATAAAATTTTCTTTTCGAATTTATTCTGGCTTTCGGTCTTTTGACCGTTTTGCCCTTGCACGTGTTCGGGATTAATTTAACCCGACTTCCCTTCACGAATACTCATTCATTTCGCATTTTAAATCGTTATTTCCTGTCCGAATCCCGTTTCTTTTAATTTGGTACCATTTTGAATTCTTTATAAGAAATTATGATATAATTTTTGGGTCTTACTTATGGCCATGGTAAGGGGGCTGTAGACTGGATCAGGGTCGTACAACACTTTCATAAAAACATGGGTAGTATCTATCTTTCATACTTTCTCTAGCACCTAGCTAGGGCACAGGCACCAAAGGCACTCTCCGTACGGGAAACATTCATGCGTGCTGTGCGGGTACGAGATACTACTAAAACATCATCATCATTAACCACAAGTAGCAAGACATCTACCACACAGGTAGAATCAAGTGCTACAGGGGCCTTACGTACCGGCACTCAAGTGGTGGAGCCGAAACACCACAAGAAGTAGCCATGCATGAAGCCTATAGTCTCAAAAATTCTTTTCCATTTTCTTAAATACTTTTGAAAATGTCAAAAGTTTCTTCCCAAGCATAAATATGGGATTACAAACCATCATAAAACTTCCATGCATTTTCATGCTTTAGGAAATTCATTTCGTAAACATAAACATACTTAGTGAACATTTCATAAAACGAAATCATGTTTCGTAAATCATTCCATACGTATGAAAACATTCATAAATTATTTCAAAATATAATATTGCTTCATAAAAATCTTTTTATCAATGCAATGACTGTTCATATCGGAACTAAATTAAATTATACCCCTTAGCTCAATTTCTCTGTACAGTCTAACTTTTTCAAATGCTGAGATTTTGCTCAGTCCAATTTGCTCCCAATTCAATCTTCTAGAGCTGTAATTAATAAAAAATTACTTATTATTATTTTTTATAAACACGTACGTAGTGTAATTTCAATTCAGATAAAATTTTGGACCCAATTACTTTTATTGGGCCTTATAGTCCCTTAATGTGCCTACCTCTATCCTAAGCCTGTTTCAACTCCCTTATTCAATCCTTAAAATCCATTTAACTATTTAGGCTCAATTACAATTTATGGGCCGTCCATTATGTCATTAACAAGTTTAGGCCGATTGTTACAAAAGCTGGGCCCATTATAGACGTTTAGCTGACATACATGGCCTACTATCACCATCACGTCATTTTAAACATTTTTTAATTTCTTTGGATAGTTCATAATATCATTTGCGATAGTCAATTTTCCAATTTCGGTTATAACACAATTTATACGAAATTAATCCAAAAATTATGCGATTAATTTCTAACTCGTATATTTATACAAGTGGTAGCAAGTGAGATTCACTTACCCAAGAGTTCGTGATGACACGTAAATCGAGACTATATCGATCTCTCGTTCGTCGCCCATTCCCATGCTACACACATATATTTTCAAACCGAGTCAATTTCGTTCAGATATAAATTTAAATAATTTTTTTGAAAATTTAAACAGTCAATTTCGACCGCTTACCGGTCTACCGTCAAACCTAAGCATCTCCAAAATTTTTCTCTTCCTTTTCCCCCTTTTTTCTTCATCTTTTTCCATTTTCTTTTCTTTTTCTTCTTTTTTTTCCTTGGCCGAACCGACCCGGTCTGGTTCAGCCCGGTTCAGTCCGGTTCGATTCTCTCCTTCGCCGTTCGAAGCTTCATCGGTCGATTCTTCATCTGCTTCCTCCTCCGGCAAGTCTGCGGGGTCGTCCAGTGCATAGATCTAGTGTCGGTTTCGCCAGGACAGGCCGGGAAATGGCCGGTCTGGCCTCTTTTCCCTTCGACCTCACCGTCGATTTCTTCTCTTTGTCGTTGATGTTGTTTTCGACCGTTTCACTGGCCAATTCACCCACCAGTCGGTCCACCTACACCTGGGGAACCTTCGACTGGTGGTGGTCGAGGCTAATCGACGTCGGTGACCGTCGAATCCCTTTTTTTCTTCTTTCGGTTTCTCTCTTGTCTCTCGTCGCCGACCACCGTTCCTCGCCCCTCATCGGTGCCGACAGTCCCTCGACTCCCTCATCAACTTCCTCGTCGAGCTTTCCTCTCACCGGTAACCTTCTCTGTTGGCGAGAGGAGAAGGCTACTGCTTTCTTCGTTTGGGGTTGCGCGATCCCAATTTGCCCTTTTTTTGTTTCGTGTGTTTTTTTTTCAATTTTTTATTACTTATATATTTTTATTATATATTATATATATTTTTATTTTATTTATTTTATTTTTTAAATTACATTTTCAAAATAACAATATATATATGTATTTATTGTTTTTATTTTTATTATTTTTAAATACATTTTCAATTTAACAAAAAAATATATATATTCTTATAACATATTTTCATTTAATTTTATTGTCTAATTAAGTACAAAAAATTTTACGGTGTTTACACAAGCTATAAAGGAGGTAGAGGTTTGAGAGCTCGTCTCCCAAGTCTACCTCATCTCCCACTCATAGCGATGGTTTGCATGTCCAAAATTAATCGAAATCAATATAACTTCAAGCAGTTATATGCAGTTATACTCAAACATGCACAAACAATGAGATGTAACTCTAATTCTAACATAACTAAATTGATTTGTTCTAAATAAACTACTCTTTGATACCAACTTTGTCGCAACCTCAAATCTAGGGATTTTGAGCTAAATTGCAAGAAACTTGGCCTAAATTTCTATTTTCCTTACTTATTTTTGTCAACAATCATTGTAGTGTCTAATCACTTTTGGTCAGTCTTATTTGATTAACTCAATTATTGCTTTCCTTTAGTTTTGGTCCTATTCAAATGTATATAATGTGATTCGAAATTAACTTTGATATGCATACATGTCGTTTATCTAATTAACTATAATTAAATGTCATCCATCCAATGACTACAAAAGTATGTTATTACACTTAAGTTGATAGCTACATCACATTTAAAAAATAGGCTATAATCGATATCTAATGCGGCCTAAATATCACATTTGATACCTATTATAGCCTATCGTTGAATCCCCAAATGATCTGTGCATAAACTAACTGAAATACAAACTAAGATATATAATTTATGTATATACCTTCAAAAATACCTTAAGCAAGCAGTGAGAAAACGCTATCCAAAGCCTACTTAAAACAAACACACCCTCAACGTCTAGCGCAGATGACTTGTGAAAGGAGAGTAAGGGGGTGAGCTTATGCCCAGTAAAAGTAGTTGTAAAGGGGAAGGTAAAAACAATATGCATACTTATTTCAAAACATATCAGAGCATACTTACATTAAAACGTAACAAATGAATCTTACAAAGCTTAAGTTTGCAATTAAATCATGTCAAACAAGCTTGCATATGCTTGCAATTATTTTTCTGCACCTACAAATCATAGCATAAGAAACATATATCCATACACTTTTAAGTATAGGTTAGAGACCAAGCAATTAATCCAAAGAGTGATATACAACTTACTTACATCCCAAAAAGGGAGCCTTTAGAAGGAAAGGCTAACCTATGACCATGGTCAGAGGCTCTTTAGTTTCATTTGTAAATACCCCAAAATTTGAAATGTACTCGATATTGTCCAAAAAAAAAAAACTAATTTAGACAATTAAAAGTTAATTTACGATTATGGGGGTTTAATTTAAATATAAATATTAGATTAACCACATAGATGTATATATATGAGTATATACATATGCCATATAATGTATAGATATATATATGTATAAAGGTATACGAATGTATACATATATATAATTGAATATGTGTGGAAAGAAAGGTATATATATATATATATAAGCCAACTCAAGAAAAGGAAAAAACGTGTAGCATGAAATTAAAAAAAAAAATGAATGGAAGTGATGGAGAATGGTGAGTGATAGGAAAGAGTGATGGTTGATAAAATATAAGGGGTATTGTACAAGGAAATAAATATATTAGACAAGTTGTGAAAGGAGAAGACAAGGGGAGTCGATGGCCAAATCCTCTCCCATTTTCTCTCTATCCTCACGCCACCAGGTTCACTCCCATCACATTTCCCTCACCCTGCTCTTGGTTTGGTACCCTGTACGTGTATGAATGCAAGAAACCGAGAGATGTGAAGATAGCGGAAGAAGGAAACCAAAGCTGAGATAGGAGTAGGTAACTGAAACTGAAAATGAAATGATGTTGTACCAACATCAGTATAGGAAATGGGAAGGAGAAAAAAATGAGAATGATGGTGTTCAGAGAATGAATATATATATATATATATATGATGGTGGTCGTGTCACCAGATCCACGTGTGCAACTATCTGCCTACCACGTGTCGAACCAAGAACAGGCCACGTGGCAAATTGGCGACAGAACTGCCACGCGACACCGTTCCTAGAGCCGCTACAGAGTGTCTGATGCGAGAGGAGTCTGCCGCCTCACAGTCTGTCGCGCATCGTGAGCGGCAGACCTCCATCGCCCATGCACATCACAGGACTCCGCATTGCCCCCGACACAGGTCTCCCGCGTGCCTGAGGTAGAGGTCTCTCGCACCTCACGCGGTAGAGGACTCCCGCACAGACCGCGGTAGAAGTCTCCCGTACAGCGTGCGGCGTAGTCTCCCGCACAGACCGCGGTAGAGGTCCCCCACACAGCCTGCGGCATAGTCTCCCGCACAGCATGCGGTAGAAGTCTCCCGCACAGCATGCGGCGTTGTTTCCCGCACAGATCGCGGTAGAGGTCTCCCGCTCAACCTGCGGCATAGTCTCCCGCACAGCATGCGGTAGAAGTCTCCCGCACAGTATGCGGCGTTGTCTCCCGCACAGATCGCGGTAGAGGTCTCCCGCTCAGCCTGCGGCATAGTCTCCCGCGTCGACCGCGGTAGAAGTCTCCCGCACAGATCGCGGTAGAGGTCTCCCCCTTAGACAGTGGTAGAGGTCCCTCGCCCAGCGTAGTGACAGAGGTCTCCCGCACCAATAGCGGTAGAGGTTCCATGCATACTCTGCCGCCAGACTACTTCCCCGCAAGTTGGATAGCCCGAGGCGCGACAGAGTGCTCTATAACTCTGTCGTGGCCAAGACACGCGTCTGGGTCTCAGCCCGAACCGACTCAGAAGCCTATAAATATGAGGTGAGCCCTCTGAGATCCAGGATCCGAGAAAAAAGAAAGAAAAAAAATAGGGAGAAACACTTAAACCCTCTGATTTAAGCAATACTTTCTCCTTTTCTTACATACACCAACTCCCGATCACTGACTTGATCGTCGGAGTGCGCATGCAGGGACAAATCCCTGCCCCCTCTGATTCCTGTTGTTTTTACAGGATATACGAAGAACACGTGGAGCAAACTGTGACGATTGACTTAACCGTCAACAGTACAATCCGATCACGTGGAAAGCAAAGCACTGTTGCTGTCAGGTAGGCAACATCAATTGGCGCCGTCTGTGGGAATCTCGACAAAAAGTCAGGTTCTCTATCGAAATGGTGAGGACACACTCAACTGCAGAATTGATAGGAGGGCAGAACTCTGTAAGTCCCCCTGTCAGATCAGAACAGCGAAGAAGACATAATGAAAGGGCTCAAGGAGAACCCTTAGTCTCCTTGGAGGAATTCGATGCCCTGAAGCGCAAAAACGAGGAGACTACAGCTGCATTGAAAGCTATGGTGAGCTTCTTCAGAGATGCTCTCCCCCAATTGAGCTTACCTCATGAAGTGCAGCAGTTAGTGGGGGAAAGCACACCGAGGTAGACCTACGAGAGAGGTCAGCCCTCCACTTTGGTGAGTGCCGGACAAGGTGCAGGAACGCAAGACAATGCTACTGCCTACCCAGCAAGACAGAACTCACCCGCAGCTCAACAACGACAAAGGTCGCCTCTGGCCCCGAGGCGACAGAGCTCGCCCGCATCCCCGCGACAGAGATCACCCGTGGCTCAACTGTGGCGTAGCTCACCTCTGCCCGATAGGAGGCGGAGTTCGCCAAACGAGCGGCAGAGCTCTCCCCCGGCTCAAAGGCGACAGAGCTCCCCCGCCGACCACATGCGGCAGAGATATCCCAGGTCAGATAGGCGACAGCACTCTCCCGCCGCCGCTAGGAGGCAGAGTTCACCTTTGCCCGATGCCCGTCAGACTTCACCTCTGTCGGCCAGGCGACAGAGTTCCCCTGCAGCCCCTGTGCGGCAGAGTTTCTCTACACTCCGCAGCTCTTCTCCTTTGGAGTTTGTACAGGAGTTAGGAGAATATAGGACTGGGGAGCAGCGAAGACAAAGAGATTTTAACCCACAAGAAGGTCCCGAGATATCAAGTCCCGTAGTCAGAGGTACTGGAAGAGGTATTTACCAATCAGACTCTTCTAGATCGAAAGGGACAGGACCTTACTCAGCTCGAGGGTCGGAGGACGTGGAGAAGGTCGTCCAAAGGATCCTTGAGAAGAAAAGGCTAGTGTCTCCGGATGACGAACAAAGGAGGAGGATCCCATTCAGTCCGGAGATCATGAACAAACCCTTGCCGAAGAAGTTTAAAATGCCTTCTATGGCTACTTATACCGGCAAAGCGGATCCCTACGACCATATTCAGAGTTATGAATCCCTCATGCTGCTTCATGGATGGGAGGACGAAATCATGTGCAGAGCTTTTTCTCTCACATTGTCCGGGCACGCTCTGAAATGGTTTAACGGGCTGAGCGAAGGTTCAATCTCCTCTTTCGACGAGTTGAGAAATGAGTTCCTCAAAGTGTTCATGATTCACAGCCAGAGGAAGAAAGACGCTACCTACCTACTCACGCTTAAACAAGGAAATAGAGAATCCTTGAAAAGCTATGTAGATCGTTTTCGAGATGCAACCTTGGAGGTGGAAGATCTACCAGTAGGGGTAGCCTTGGCTGTAATGCTGCAAGGGACGAGCTCCGAGAAGCTACAAGAATCCATCTCTCTCGATCAATCGATGACGATTTCAGACCTCTTTGCCAGGGCTAACAAATATGTAGCTCAAGAAGAAGTGATGAGAACGATACAGCCCAGGGAGGCAAAGGAAGGAAAGAAAAGAGAGAGAGACGCACCCGAGAGAAGCTTCCCAAGACCCGTGAAAACTGACAAAGCCCCTAGGCTCAGGTATGAAGGTTATACCAAGTTAAACGAGCCTCGCACTGCAATACTGGCAGCCATCGAAGGGGCAGGACTACTGGAATTCCCCAAGAAGAAAATTGGAGACGTAGGCCAAAACACTGAAGCCTACTGTGAATTCCATTGTGCTCATGGACACCCAACAGAGAGGTGTAGAGACTTAATGGACCAGTTAGAAAGACTGGCCAGAGAGGGGAAGATCAATCGCTTCCTGTGGCGAAGCGAGAGACCCCGATATCCTTCGCGTGACCAAAGGAATAATCGTCCGCAGACGGGGGCGAATAATGATATCAGGAGGGATAGGCCTAGAAACGAAGCAGTCAGGCCCATCCCCCGTGCTAATCCTCCAAACAACGAACCTACAGCCCCCGCGATAAATGTTATCGCAGGCGGGGACTCCAGTGCAGGAAGCTCCTCTACTTCCCGTAAAAGTTACGCTAGGCAAGCGTATCAGGTTAACGTGGTGATGGAGGAGCAGGCGGATGAAGAACCTATCATGTTCACTTCGGTTGACAAAGGTGATATTGTCATGCCCCATGACGACCCCATGGTGATATCTACGGTAGTGGCCAAACACCCGGTGAGCAGGGTCCTGGTCGATAACGGGAGCTCAGTGAACCTGATCTATTGGAACTGCTTCGAAAAAATGAGCATATCCGAAGATAGGTTAAAGCCCGTTATGGCGCCACTATATGGATTCACGGGGGAGCGAGTGAAAGTTGCCGGGTCCATAGAGTTGCCTGTAACTCTCGGTGAGCACCCGAAAGATGTGACCCGGTAAGTATTGTTCATGGTAGTTAGATCGACCTCCGCTGCCTACAACATGATCTTGGGCAGGCCGGTGCTGAACGACATGAGGGCGGTGATATCCTCTTGCTACCTATTGATGAAGTTCCCCACTCCCAACGGAGTCGGGCAAGTACGCGGAAATCAAAGGAGTGCCCGTACTTGTTATCTCGCTTCCACTGCCAACAAGGTAGCACAGAGGAAAGAAGCCTTATGCATCGACGATCCGCCTAAACCCCAACCTGTAGAGGAAACAGAAGCCATTGCGCTAACTGAAGGGGATAGCGGAAAAAGGGCATTCATCGGGACTCAGTTGGGCGAGCAACAGAAAAAGGAGATAGTCGAGTGTCTAAGGAGAAACTCGGATGTCTTCGCCTGGAGCCCGGCGGACATGCCCAGGATCAGTCCCGAAGTCATATGCCATGAACTTAATATCATACCCGGGCACAGACCAGTTAAACAGAAGAAGAGGAGTTTCACCCCGGAACGACAGAAAGCAATCACTGAAGAAGTGAGTAAGCTCCTGGGCGCCGGATTCATTCGAGAGGTCTATTACCCTGAGTGGTTAGCCAATGTAGTGATGGTAAAGAAATCTAGCGGGAAGTGGCGAATGTGTGTTGATTTCACAGACCTGAACAAAGCCTGCCCTAAAGATTCATACCCCCTACCTCGGATAGACAGACTCGTAGATGATACATCAGGCTACGAATTCCTCAGTTTCTTGGATGCATTCTCCGGGTATCACCAAATCATGCTTCACCCAGAAGACGAAGAAAAGACTTCCTTTATAACCGATGACGAAACCTATTGCTATCGGGTAATGCCGTTCGGTTTAAAGAACGCGGGTGCCACCTACCAACGAATGGTGAGCAAAGTGTTCAAGGATCTTCTGGGAAATACCATGAAAGCCTACGTGGACGACATGATAATCAAGAGCCGCGTAGGAGAATCTCATACTGATCAAATGTCCAAGGTATTCGAAGTATTGAGGAGATTCAACATGAAGCTAAACCCCGAAAAGTGCTCATTCGGGGTAAAATCAGGAAAATTCCTAGGCTTCATGATCACTAACAGGGGCATCGAGGCAAATCCTGAGAAGATACATGCTATCATTGACATGAAACCCCCAACCACCGTAAGAGAGGTCCAAAGATTGACAGGCAGAATAGCGGCTCTGAATCGCTTCTTATCAAAATCAGCGGAAAGGAGCTTGCCTTTCTTCAAAACTCTACGGGGGGGGGGGGAAGAACTTCGAATGGACGGAAGATTGTCAAAAAGCCTTTGAAGATCTCAAGGATTACTTAAAACAGCTGCCTTTGTTAACAAGGCCCCTGGAAGGAGAACAACTCTATATGTATTTGGGCGTCGGCGATTTCACCGTCAGTGCGGTGCTACTGAAGATAGATGAAAGTGTGCACTGTCCCATCTACTATGTGAGTAAAGTGTTATTAAATCCAGAGAGCCGCTATCCACTGGCCGAAAAGCTAGCATTAGCCCTCTTGATGGCCTCGCGAAAGTTGCGTCCGTATTTCCAAGCACATCCCATCACTGTCTTAACAGATCAACCATTAATACAGATCCTTCAGAAACCTGAACATTCAAGAAGGTTAGTGAAATGGGCGGTGGAGCTTGGGGGATACGACATCACATTCCAACCGAGGTAGGCTATCAAAGGTCAAGCTCTGGCTGACTTCATCGTGGAATGCACTATCCCGAACGACTGCAGTGAAGGGGAGGTTCACCCATGGTTGCTGCATGTCGATGGATCATCAAGTGCCAACGAAAGTGGAGCGGGTATAGTCCTAGTGTCGCCAGAAGGAAAATCCCTGGAATACTCCCTACGATTCGGATTCCCTAGTTCGAACAACATAGCGGAGTATGAAGCTCTGATAGCAGGGATGGCATTAGCGGAGAAACTGCAGGTTCACCACTTGGTAGCACACAGTGATTCTCAACTGGTGGTGAACCAATTCAGCGGAAAGTACGAGGTACGAGAACCGATGCTGGTTCCTTACTTAAAGAAAGTCCAACTCCTGGCCAAGATTTTCAAAAGCTTTCAGCTGATGCAAATCAACCGGTCTGAAAACACACATGCTGATTCACTGTCTAAGCTAGCCTCCTTCACAGAAACACAAGGAAGGACCGTAAAGGTGGAGAGGCTCGAACGACCGAGTATTGAAGGAGTCGAAGTGTATGACATTCAAGTTGGAGACGATTGGAGATCCCCATTTAAACAGTATCTCACTGAGGGTACACTCCCCCAAGATAAAGACGAGGCTCGTCACTTGAAAATACAAGGGGGGAAGTTCACACTCATCAACGGAGAACTGTACAAAAGGGGATACTCATCGCCACTGCTAAAATGTCTGGGACCGGAACAAGCAAGATATGCCCTAGCGGAAGTGCATGAAGGAATCTGCGGTGAACACTTAGGAGCAAGAGCCCTTGCTGCTAAAGTACTGCGATCGGGATTCTACTGGCCAACGCTGAAAAAGGATGCAATGGACCAAACCCGCAGGTGTGACAAATGCCAGAGGTTTGCACCTATCACCACAGCCCCAGTAACTCCCTCTCAAGGCACAGTACAACCAATTCCTTTTGCACAATGGGGGTTGGACATCCTTGGACCTTTCCCATTAGCCACGGGTCAAAGAAAGTTCCTGTTAGTGGCTACCGATTATTTTACAAAGTGGATTGAAGCAGAGCCTTTAGCCACAATCACGGAAAAGAAAGTGGAGGCAATGGTGTGGAAAGACATTATCTGTCGATTTGGAATTCCCCGCATCTTAAATGCCGACCATGGAAAGCAATTTGATTGCAACGCCTTCCGTGACTTTTGTAAGGACCTCAACATTCAGCTACGGATCTCTTCAGTGTCATATCCTCAAGCTAATGGACAAGTCGAGGTCAGTAATCGGACCATCCTCCATGGGCTGAAGACCAGGCTAGACAAAGCAAAAGGGGCCTGGGTGGACGAATTGCCTAGTGTTTTATGGGCATATCGTACCACCAGTCGTGTGTCGACTAAAGAAATGCCGTTCAGCCTTGTATACGACACAGAAGCATTGATCCCCGTGGAACTTGGAGCATTATCGCCAAGAGTGGTACCCTTAGTAGAGGAAGAAAACTCACAAGCTCTAAGGGAAGGCTTGGACCTACTCGATGAACACAGAGAAACCGCGGCTATTCGATTGGCATCCTATCATCAGAGGGTGGCCAACTACTATAATAGCCGAGTGAGAGATAGGCCAATGTCTGAGGGAGATCTAGTGCTCAGAAAGTCGCAGATCACGAATGCCCTGAAGAAGGATGGGAAGTTCAGAGCCAATTGGGAAGGTCCCTACAGAATCAGATGCAAGATTGGACCCAACACCTGCGCTCTGGAAACTCTACAAGGGAAGAATATCGGGAAAACGTGGAATTCAAATCACTTAAAGCTGTATTTGAATTAACCACTACATCTTCCTTCCCAAGCACTATTGTTTTATTTACACTGTCACCAGATGTCATTACCTAACCGATATATGAATTATCTTTTTGTTGTAAGTCAAAATCTCGTGACAGGATTCAAAACCGTAAGGGCTGCCCTTGGTTCGGGCCCTGCGAACGCAGGCTACCAACGGGCCAAACCCAAAATGGACAACCGAGCCGTAAGAGCCTGAGGCGCTATGCGTCACTGTGGCCAGGCGTAGTTCCACCGAGCCGTAAGAGCCTGAGGCTATGCGTCACTGTGGCCAGGCGTAGCTCAGACGAGCCGTAAGAGCCTGAGGCGCTATGCGTCACTGTGGCCAGGCGTAGTTCCACCGAGCCGTAAGAGCCTGAGGCGCTATGCGTCACTGTGTCCAGGCGTAGTTCAACCGAGCCGTAAGAGCCTGAGGCACTATGCGTCACTGTGGCCAGGCGTAGTTCAACCGAGCCGTAAGAGCCTGAGGCGTTATGCGTCACTGTGGCCAGGCGTAGTTCAACCGAGCCGTAAGAGCCTGAGGCGCTATGCGTCACTGTGGCCAGGCGTAGTTCAACTGAGCCGTAAGAGCCTGAGGCGCTACGCGTCACTGTGGCCAGGTGTAGTTCAACCGAGCCGTAAGAGCCTGAGGCGCTACGCGTCACTGTGGCCAGGTGTAGTTCAACCGAGCCGTAAGAGCCTGAGGCGCTACGCGTCACTGTGGCCAGGCGTAGTTCAACCGAGCCGTAAGAGCCTGAGGCACTATGCGTCACTGTGGCCAGGCGTAGTTCAACCGAGCCGTAAGAGCCTGAGGCGCTATGCGTCACTGTGGCCAGGCGTAGTTCAACTGAGCCATAAGAGCCTGAGGTGCTTTGCGTCACTGTGGCCGGGCATATACGCATCACTGTAAAACAGGTATATATACATCCACACAAGAGCCGTAAGAGCCTGAGACGCAACGCGTCACTGTGGCCAGGCGTATACTCAAAAGAGCCGTGAGAGCCTGAGACGCAACGCGTCACCGTGGCCAGGTAATCAAAATACTAAGGCTATAAAAACTAAAGACGCCTTCACGTCACAGTACTCAAGCCTTAAACAACTGCGCGTTTGCACAAAAAATTCTTCCTGAAAGTATACCTTTCTATCAAGAATTGGGGAGCATACACGAATATAAATACAAAGCTATGTACAAGCAAAGTATATACAAGCGAAGCAAAAGAAACAATCAGACAAAGAATGATGAATGGCAATTAGAGAAGTAGTGCGAGACAAAGCATGAACAAAAATCTCAATTTCATTTCATTCAAGTGTCGGTACAAGCAGATCTTTAACAGATCTTTACAATTACATTTCGACAAAAGTATAAAGTTAAAACAAAAAACAAAGTACTTGAAATGAAATACAAAAAACAAAAAGCAAAAATCCCTATCTACTCTCTAGGAGGAAGCTGGGGATCAGCTGCAAAACCTTCACTTCCAAGGGACTGCTCGCCCTCCTCACCGTCTAAATCAATGAGGGCTTCTATAGGCTCAGGAGCACCGTCCAAATCCACGGGCTCCCAAGGACCAGCAAGGTTGACGAGATCGTCTTGAGCAGTCCTCTTGAACAGCTCGTCCGCAGGCTCAGCCTCGGGCTCGTACTTGGTCCAATCAGGGGCCTCAAAGAGCATCGCCTCATGGGTGTATTGGAGCTCAGGAAACTCCTCTCCTTCCCTGTGTGCTTCTAGCCAAGATCGGGCCAGGTAGAACCCGTACTTAACATAAGGGTTGGAGAAGTCTTCCTTCCGCCTCAAGCAGTCCTTGGAGAGACGATATTCCTTTACGGCCTCGGCCCGTATGCTGTCAATCTCGGCCTGGTACAGTACAGGAGCAGCTTGGCCTTCCAACTCAGCAACACGCTGCTTGAGCTCTTGATTCCGAGTGAGCATAGACATGTAGTTGGATTGCATACGGTCTAACTCAGAATGAGCCTCCTGCAGGTCCTCTTGGAGTTTACAAGACTGGGCCGTCTCCACTGTGAGATCCCCCTTGGCAAGACCTATAAATACAAAGCTATGTACAAGCAAAGTATATACAAGCGAAGCAAAAGAAACAATCAGACAAAGAATGATGAATGACAATTAGAGAAGTAGTGCGAGACAAAGCATGAACAAAAATCTCAATTTCATTTCATTCAAGTGTCGGTACAAGCAGATCTTTAACAGATCTTTACAATTACATTTCGACAAAAGTACAAAGTTAAAACAAAAAACAAAGTACTTGAAATGAAATACAAAAAACAAAAAGCAAAAATCCCTATCTACTCTCCAGGAGGAAGCTGGGGATCAGCTGCAAAACCTTCACTTCCAAGGGACTGCTCGCCCTCCTCACCGTCTAAATCAATGAGGGCTTCTATAGGCTCAGGAGCACCGTCCAAATCCACGGGCTCCCAAGGACCAGCAAGGTTGACGAGATCGTCCTGAGCAGTCCTCTTGAACAGCTCGTCCGCAGGCTCAGCCTTGGGCTCGTACTTGGTCCAATCAGGGGCCTCAAAGAGCATCGCCTCATGGGTGTATTGGAGCTCAGGAAACTCCTCTCCTTCCCTGTGTGCTTCTAGCCAAGATCGGGCCAGGTAGAACCCATACTTAACATAAGGGTTGGAGAAGTCTTCCTTCCGCCTCAAGCAGTCCTTGGAGAGACGATATTCCTTTACGGCCTCGGCCCGTATGCTGTCAATCTCGGCCTGGGACAGTACAGGAGCAGCTTGGCCTTCCAACTCAGCAACACGCTGCTCGAGCTCTTGATTCCAAGTGAGCATAGACATGTAGTTGGATTGCATACGGTCTAACTCAGAATGAGCCTCCTGCAGGTCCTCTTGGAGTTTACAAGACCGGGCCGTCTCCACTGTGAGATCCCCCTTGGCAAGACCAAGGTCTTGATGAGCCTTAGCAAGCTGCTCCTCCAGGCTTCGAACTAAACCCGGAAGAGGGGACAAGTTGTTGACCGTGTTCTGTAACTCCATGACTTTGTCCCTCAACTCCCGGATTTCTCTGTTGGCACGCTCCCGATAAGCCCGATGTTGGGCATTATTAGCCACGGTTCGTTGAGCCAACTGCGAAAAAATGCAAAAATGTTAGATTCAAAGCATGCTGCAAAAAATAATCAAAAAGAAAAGAAATCAGAAACTTACCCTCAACGCCTCGATATTGGCTAAGTCTTCCTCCTCGGGGTAGTTTCTGAATATCCTTGCCTCATCTCGAGGAAGGATAGTGGACCAGCTCAACCGGGAGGCCACCCCGGGAGTGTCCAGAACATCGTTATCACGAACCCCGGGGTAGACCCGAAACTCGTGGCCCCTCATAATATTCCCCCCATCCACGGAGTAGGGCCTCTCGTCGGTCGGACCAATCCTTGGCAATATCGGTCTGCTTCCCATCGAACCCTCGATGTACAGGCGCTTTCTATTCTTCCGCTGAGACGGAATGATATTGCATTCCGCGCGCTCCTCGGAACGGGATCGCCCGGATGACCCGGAAGACCCCCGCGAAGACGAGGCAACTCTCCCCCTATCCCGAGAGAGATCTCTCTGCTCTGAAGGAGGGGGAGGCATAGCCTGCCTAGAAACAGGAGGGGTCCGAGCACGAGGTGGATGAGAGGGGACTGGTGCCTCACTTGGGACATCGTCAGCCAAACGATGCCTCTTCCTAGCAGGAGCGCTGGAAGGACCAGCCTCAGAAACTTGGCGACCTAATGATTGCCGAAAATGACTCATATCTGCAAAAAAGAAAAAGAAGACAAATCATTGGTCAAAAACTGATCAAAAACAGCAAGCCATAAAGAGAATTAAAAGTTACCGTCAGGAGAATCTAGATGCTCCTGAAGGGATTCTATATTTATGGTGTCGTCATCAGGGAGCACCATGAAAGTGGAGTCGAACCCTTCCCAACCAGTGAGATCGGCTAAGGGTTCGCTACCAGAGCTAGATTCCAGATTGGTGCCCCCTATATCCTCTTGTGGCCTAGGAGCTTCAGGATTCAACTCGGGAGAAGCCGAAGGCAGAGGATCCGACGACGAAACAGAGGATCCGGCAACAGGGACCGGACCCACACCCCAGCCTGCTAATATCAAATTTTCATTTGATACAAGGGTGTTGAGGCTAAGGGGATGAGGGACTAGCAGTTTGTCGATGTCAGAAGACAACTGCTCCCTAAGTGTGGCGACCCGGGGACCCTTGGGGATTTCGCGCCTATTCTCCCAACGAGTGGGGATATCCAGGCCCTCGGGCACTTCCACAACCAGCCATTCTGTCTCGAAACCATGAAGCTTGTTAGCAGGTTTCTCGAGTAATCGGTTCTCAAAACCAGGCTGATACACCCGCTGAAGCGAGTAAGGCACTAAGCCGGGACTCCCTCGAAGCCTAAAGAATACTTCTAAAAGAGGAAGAGACGGAGGGACGCCCCTTAAATGGCAGTTCACAGTGAATGCTACCAATTGCATCCATGCATGAGGATGCAGTTGCCCCGGGGATACCCCGTGCGTCCTGAGGAAGGAAGCCCCAAAGTCGGACAATGGGAAGCGGAGTCCTAACTCCAAAGCTGCCCTAAAAACGACATCCCCGTTAGACACACGACGTATGTCGCTCTCCTGACGGGTTGGGAGTCTATAAGAGTATCCCTCGGATAAAGGAAATCGGGATTCTAGGTCTTAGACGTCGGCTTCCTTTAAAGTCGACTTAACGCCTAGATCGATTTGCTTTCCTATGCCATGTCTAGCCATCTTAGAAGCTCGTAGATCGAAGAAACAGGACTACGGGCTACGAAAAATTACCTAAGGTAATGGAAACAGAACTCGCGGCAGAGTGTGAAAATCCGCGGCAGACTAGCGACACAGTGAGCAGTCCCGCGGCAGAGTTGCGACAGTGTGGCAAAGGAGTTGCGACAGAGTGTCCTGAGAGTCGCGACAGAGTGTCCTTGCGAGAGAATTCAGTAGCGACAAAGACGTCAGGGGCCCAGTATTTATAGCGGCTCACCTGAGTACACACACGCGCGGAGGTCCGACCCGACCCGAGAAACGCCAGACCCAGATCCTCTTTCGCGGGAAAAATTCCCGCCAAAGAGTGGGGAGCAATTGATGGTGGTCGTGTCACCAGATCCACGTGTGCAACTATCCGCCTGCCACGTGTCGAACCAAGAACAGTCCACGTGGCAAATTGGCGACAGAACTGCCATGCGACACCGTTCCTAGAGCCGCGACAGAGTGTCTGATGCAAGAGGAGTCTGCCGCCTCACAGTCTGCCGCGCATCGTGAGCGACAGACCTCCATCGCCCATGCACATCACAGGACTCCGCATTGCCCCCGACACAGGTCTCCCGCGTGCCTGAGGTAGAGGTCTCCCACACCTCACGCGGTAGAGGACTCCCGCACAGACCGCGGTAGAGGTCTCCCGCACAGCGTGCGGCGTAGTCTCCCGCACAGACCGCGGTAGAGGTCCCCCGCACAGCCTGCGGCATAGTCTGCCGCACAGCATGCGGTAGAAGTCTCCCGCACAGCATGCGGCGTTGTCTCCCGCACAGATCGCGGTAGAGGTCTCCCGCTCAGCCTGCGGCATAGTCTCCCGCACAGCATGCGGTAGACGTCTCCCGCACAGTATGCAGCGTTGTCTCCCGCACAGATCGCGGTAGAGGTCTCCCGCTCAGCCTGCGGCATAGTCTCCCGCATTGACCGCGGTAGAAGTCTCCCGCACAGATCGCGGTAGAGGTCTCCCGCTTAGACAGTGGTAGAGGTCCCTCGCCCAGCGTAGCGACAGAGGTCTCTCGCACCAATAGCGGTAGAGGTTCCATGCATACTCTGCCGCCAGACTACTTCCCCGCAAGTTGCATGGCCCGAGGCGCGACAGAGTGCTCTATAACTCTGTCGCGGCCAAGACACGCGCCTGGGTCTCAGCCCGAACCGACTCAGAAGCCTATAAATATGAGGTGAGCCCTCTGAGATCCAGGATCCGAGAAAAAAGAAAGAAAAAAAACAGGGAGAAACACTTAAACCCTCTGATTTAAGCAATACTTTCTCCTTTTCTTACATACACCAACTCCCGATCACTGACTTGATCGTCGGAGTGCGCGTGTAGGGACAAATCCCTGCCCCCTCTGATTCCTGTTGTTTTTGCAGGATATACGAAGAACACGTGGAGCAAACTGTGACGATTGACTTAACCGTCAACAGTACAATCCGATCACGTGGAAAGCAAAGCACCGTTGCTGTCAGGTAGGCAACATCAATATATATATATATATGGAAATGATGAACCCGATAGCTCATAGGTTGTGGCAAACAGCAGACTAAAAACGAAAGGATGTAGAGGCAGTTGTGATAGTCAGGAAACTGAAAATCAGACAAGACCGAAGTATACTGGTGGCATGTGTAAAGTAGCAAACAAAACACGCAAAAGAAACTATAGAGGGAGGACAGTAGAAACTGCTGCCATGGGGGAATGAAACCAAAATAAATGAGGATGGAAACCGAAGTAAGAGAAGGTAATAAAGAACTGAAGCAAAAAAAAAACCTGCGTGGAAGCTGAACCCCCTGTCGAAGCGAGGGGTCATGGGGCGGAAAGGATGCAGAGATGCAAAGTCGAGGAGGTACCGACTGTGTACAGCAGCAGATTGGGAATTGCGATAGGAGCTTTGGCTGAATTCTAAAGCCCGATCAAGGCTGTTCGAAGTAGAGAGGTCTGAAACAGAACAGAGAGGATAAGGCAGAAGCAGGAGCAGCCCGAGAGAGGAAAACAGGAAATAGAAGTAGTGAGAAAAACTGGAAAAGAAGAAATATGTAGGATGATGACTATAAACAGAGGACAAACAGAAGCTAGGAAAATGCATAGAGTGTTGAGTGCATGCTGCAAACTGCGACAGGGAAGAGATAATCGACTAAGGTTGGTACGGTGTGTGACTGAAGGTGGAGAGGGACTGGTTCGGGTCTGGAAATGGGAGCTGGAAACAGAGTGCTCAGCCCTTGAAATCCTTGCAACCCGAGAGGAACGGGAGAGCAGAGAGAGGCGTGAACAAGAGGGGAGTGAGACGCTAACTACAACAGTTGGTAGAATAGAAAACAAAGATGATGAAGATGGTGGCTGTGATGAGGATGATGAATTGATGGTGATCGAAGCCCAGTCGGTGAAGGGTGGCAGAAAAATGGGAAGGAACAGCGGAGAGGCCAGCAA
This sequence comes from Firmiana major, assembly GCA_033439115.1. Lineage (NCBI taxonomy): Eukaryota > Viridiplantae > Streptophyta > Magnoliopsida > Malvales > Malvaceae > Firmiana > Firmiana major. The sequence goes on from CM065912.1 coordinate 11,439,153, forward strand.
AACAGAGGACGTCGGGGTAGTGGTGGATCGTGGAACTTGGAGTCCACGAGGATGAATGAAGTAGAGGTCAGGTGAGTGACGCGAGGAAGAAGAAGAATAGAGAAATGGAGAAAAAAAAAAAGAAAGTGGCGGGAAATTCAAAGAAAAAGGAAAAAAAAAGAGAAAAGAAAAAGATGAATAGTAATCGAAAAAAAAAAGAAAAGTGAGAAGAAGAAAGTAATATATATATATATTTATTTATTTATTAAATATATATATATATATTATTGAAAATAGAGGAAAAATCGATGAAGGAAAATAAGTGTACTAAATTTTGGAAATTCGGGGAAGAGCCCTGGAAAATTTACTAAGAGGACCGGACGCGTCGGCTCGCTAAGTCGAAGTAATCAAGGATTACGGACAGATACTGAGGTAATAAATTTATACAAGTTTTAGAGATAATTGTACGTATTTTATAATTTCGAGTGTATTTTCCCTAGGTAAGCAAGGTTACGATTTTGACGCATCGTAGTTAATTCGATAAATAGGATACTAAGAAATACAAATTTCGGTGTAGGAGAATCGTAGAAAGATCTAAGGGAGATACTAGGAGGTGTCACCACTCGAATTCGGGATTTTCGCAAATCAAGGTACGGAGTATTATTTAACTTAGTTCTGATAATGCATTTTTGTTTCACCGATAAATGATTTTATGAAAGAGCATATGATTTGAAATGATTTATCAATGATTTTATACTTGCAAAGCATGTTTTAATTTGTCGAAATGTTCCCCGAGTACTTTCTATGTTGTGAAATGAATTTCCTAAGATATGAAGTGTATGGATGTTTTACATTTATTTATGTTTTTATATCCATATTGTTAAAGAAACTTTCGACAATTTCAAAAGTATTTAAGAAAAGAAATTTGTTTTCGAAAGGGGATTGGGGGGCCACCTCTTGAGTCCTACGAGAACAAAGTGCCACACAATCTTTCTATTTTATGAAAGAGTTTTCAGATTACAAGGAATTCGATTTTATTACTCGATATGAATTTATGGGTTATAAAACCCAAGAAAGATTTTGAAAACTCTGTTTTGAGACTATAGGCTTCATGCATGGTTACTTCTTGTGGTGTTCCGGCTACACCACTTGGGGTGCCGGTACGTTGGCCCCTTTAGCACTTGACTCAACCTGTCGTGCTACTGGTGGTTTATGATGATATATTGGTAGTATATTGTGCCCGCGTAGCACTCATGAATGTTCCCCCCCGGTGAGTGCCACAGGTGCCCGTACCCTAGCTATGTGCTAGTATATGATAAGAAATAAGAAGATACTACCCATGTTTATAATTATTATTGCTGTACGAACCTGATCCAGTCTACAGCCTCCTTTACCATGGCCATAGGTATGATAACTCTCCACGGAGAATGACACGTATCGCATGACTTAGTTATAGCCTAGTCTCCTCGATTTGATTATGAAAATCGACTATGATGAATGAATATGTGTTTTCATGATATATACGAAAATTGGTTACGACCGATATGCTTCATGAAATGATTACGAAATATTCATGAAATGTTTATGAAATGATTATGAAATATGCATGAAATGTTTATGAAATGATTATGAAATATTCATGAGATGTTTACAAAATGACTATAAAATATTCACGAAATGACTATGAAATATTCATGAAATGTTTACGAAATGATTTATGAAATGTTCATGAAAGGTTTTTGAAAAGTTGTAAAATGGTTAAGCATGTTATTTGTTTTAAAGACACGCATGCTTTATGGCGATTATGCATGAAATGGTAATTTATGTATTGCATTAAGTTTCGTTCTATGAACAACTTCAAATGTTTTTATATATCAGAACTGCTTTAAGAGTATTACCTTACTAGGCTTTTCCCCAAAAGCTCACCCCTCTACCTCTAAGATTTTTGCAGTGAATTATAGCTAATAAATGCTGCGTAGACGACGTAGGTTGGCGGATATGAGTTTTCCCAGACTACCTTTTGTATATGCGTGAGGTATACATTCTTATCTCTTTACCAGACTATTTGTATGCACAGACATCTATTAAAATAATTTGTCGGGATGAAATCTGTATAAGGATAAATGAAATGAAATATTTTTAAGGATTGACACTGAACAGGAATACAGCCTAAGTGAATAAGGGAATAAGTGAGTAAATTAAGTTCAAAAAAAAAATCCCTCGATTTTCAATGGTCAAGGGTCGTTACATCATTGGACCAGTGAATACTAGAAATGCTATAGACTTATCCAAGTCTATCAGCCTTACTTACTTATAGGCGAGTGTTGGCCTAGTTAAATAGGCACGCATCCACTACTTACTTATGGACGTTAAACGCTTCTTAAGCACAACTAATGGCTGACTTATAGTCTCTTAAAATAGAAATTAAAACTTAATTAGCATGATTGCTTATGCAAAATAATACATTTGCTTTTAAATATAATACATAGTAACATAGGATAAGTTATCAATTGGAAACATACTTGTCAAATCTTAAACGTAATGATCCCACCCTGAAACATGCTAAACATATTTAAAGAAAACCATTTAGATGAATCCTTTAGTTAAAATAACTAAAACAAGTTTAATTAATGCAATTTCATGAAATAAGGCTCTTTAATGCATTTGATGGGATCTCCTTACTTATTTCATAAATTCATAAACTTAATAAAACATGCACACATTCACCTTAATAAGGCTCTTTAATGCATTTGATGGGATCTCCTTACTTATTTCATAAATTCATAAACTTAATAAAACATGCACACATTCACCTTAAACCAAATTATGCCAATCTGTATGTAGGTTTTGGAATAAAACTTAAAGGAGGATCGATCTCATAAAGCTAGGGGATCGATCCTAAAGTGGCATAAAGCTTTTGCCTTTCGAAAACTAGGCATGAGATCGATCCTATCGAGGAGGGATCAATCCAATCAAGAAGGGGATTGATCCCTTATAACCTGAATGCACTTTTCTTGAAAACCGCAGATGAGGGATCGGTCCCCTACCTTGAAGGATCGACCCCTTGGTGCCAAAAATGCATTTTTCACGTAGTTTTCATACTTCATACTTTTCAAAAACTCGTAAAACATTTCACGCATGATTAAAGCAAAATGTACCTATGTTTCTACATGTAATCCCTTTTCTCTTAGCGATGCAGAACGTAAACTTGATCTTTTAACACCAATCTTAGGTTAGGCAATGCATTTATATTGCCTAACTCCCTTCAATGTGTTTCTTAGCTGCAAAGCCAATCAAACAAGTCTTAATCATCATCAACTTACTTACTCAGACCTCAACATAACTTAAACATCAATCAAAACTCGTCAACTCACTTAATTCTCCCTATTCTTAACCTTACAAACTTGACCTTAATGCATCCATAGTTTTTTTTTTTTTTTTTTGTCATTCAAAGGCCACAAATCATATCCCATAACTTTTACATTGTTTTTAGCATCATGCTAGCCTAAATAAGAGTCTTAAACTTCTATTTCATCAACAAAGTCCTATTTACTTATCATTTTACTTATTTATTTCTTATCACAAATCCTACGTACCCATCATATATGCATTCTAACATTAAAGCCTTAAAGATTAACACCTTAAAACATTAAATAATTCTTAACTTATCCTCCGTCCTTACCAAAAATCCTAGTTCAAACCTCTAATGGTCTTGGCTGCAATACAACCAATAAAACACCTTAAGAACTTTTGGGTTAACATAAATAATCAAAAGCTTGAATATTAGAGCTTTCACTCTCTAAATTACCTTAAGATATCTAATCATCTGTCTAGCTTTTGGACATTCAAACAGCCACCAATAAGCTTTAAGGTGACATATGTTGATAAGGACGTCAAGGTGAGGGTTGGATTAAAGTTTTAGAGCCTATCTCTCCTTCTCCTTCCCCTCTTTTTCTTTCTCTTTTCTTTTTCATTTTTTCTCTTAAGGCTAAAAAACGCAGAGTGTCGAGAGAGAAATCGGTAGGAATAATCGAAATGGAGTATTTCACCCTTGAGTGGGAGTAAGTGAGACTAAAGGGTTGATCCTATGCTTAGAAGAGATCAATCCCTCTGTAGTTATTTGGCTTCCAGGACATTCTACCAAATGGGGATCAGTCCTTTAGAATAAGGGGATCGATCCCTAAGCTCCAAAACCTAAATTTTGGTTCATTTTGGTTAAAAATCACTTTAGGGCATTTAGTTCTTCACTAATAAACCCATTTAAACCCAATATTTGAAATCTTTTTCTTTAAATCAATCCAATTCATATCAATATATACATCTAAACTAGTAAGTCTCAAGTCACCAAAAATAACTCTAAAACCATTAACAAGTAGTTAAGAAGGTAGAGGTCGATCCTACAAAAACTGCAACAATTAAATCAAGTTAATTAATAGTTCAAAGAAAAGAAAAGAAAAGAAAAGAAAAATACGAGGGGGTTTTAAAAAAGAAATCATTTTTTATGATGAAAATTAACTAAATTATTAAACTATGTAATATTAAAATCGAAAAAAACTAAAAGAAAGCAAATTCAAAATAGTTTTAAGATAATTTATAAAAAGTCAGCTAACATACATCTTAACTATCTTGGATTTTATATTGTTGATCATTAAATTCTAAAGATTTCCTTAAGTTAAACATTCAATCGCAATGCAGCAACGAAACCATTTCAACACCATTCTTCTCTTACTTCTTAGTTAATTACAAGAAAACTTCGAAATTAATCCCTAACTACTTAAACTATCTAGTAGAAAAATCCTTAAATATATTTATGTATCAGCATTAAAATCTGTGAAAGATCTTGATTGAAATTAAGTGATAAAAACAAGAACTTCAATTATCTATTTAAACTTAGATTTTCCTCTATCTATTGTGAATTAAAGCATAAGAACTTAAGTTTTAAATCAAGCACTAGATCATTATATTTAATTAAATAGTTTGTAACCTAGATATGGAGAATCTTAGATACTTAACCAATGATACATTATTAGTTCATATTTTTTCACAACAAATAATCATCCAAGATTGACCAAGATTACATATTAACTGAATTTAACTAACTACTCACTAGACATACTTAAAATAAACACAAGAATCAAGCAAAAGAATGAAAAAGACACAAGAATACTAAATATAAATATTTCTGCAAACACACTGTCACGCCCCGGAAGCGCGAAAAAATGGGGCTAATTTAAACTTTTTATCCATTAATTATATTGTTTTCCTGTCCATGTCTAGATTTAAACCTTTTTTATTTCCAGGATCTCATTACATGTGAGACCCCATATATGTATAAGCACGACTTTATATATATGTAAATAGTGATGTGCTTGTAATGTGAAGTATAAATTATGTAAGTCCATAAGTTAATGTACACACTTGTAATAAGATTTGTGATTGTACATACAAGTTACATTATGTATGAATGTAAAGAAATGCACTAAAACATGTGAAGAATGGAAGTAGAATGGAATATGAGTAATGTGGTAAATGGAATGAAGATTTGCATGAATATGCACTTCCATTTGGTAATATTAAGCATCTTCGGTTATACAAAGATTCCACACAAGTTTCAATAGGTATAAGGTATGAATGGATGTCATTTTCAAGTCTCAAAGATGATTGGATGAGAAAATGACCATGGCAGCAAATTAAGGATGTTTGAGTATGAGTTGCTGCAGAAAAAACTATAGAAAATCTGGGAAATATAAAGGGCAGATCGATCTCATAGGATAAGAGATCATCTGGATGAGCCAAAGTGCTTGTATTTGAGCAAAGGAATAGGTCAGGTCGATCTCTAATGGGGCCAGATCGATCTCCTAAACATTCTGTAATGAAAAGATCGATCCTCAAGCACACAGATCTATCTCCTTAGCTCTCTGTTTGGAGCAAATTGATCTCAAGCTTCGACAAATCGATCTCATGCTTAAAATGCCGTGGAAAAGAGGAATTTAAGGGGACCAGATCGATCTCCTCCTTGTGCAGATCGATCTCCTCAAGCTATTTCTATAAAAAGGGCATTGAAAATCTGCAGATTTTAGGACAAAACCATTTTCTTCCCTTTCCAACCCAAAACCTAGTTTTCTCTCTCTAAATCCAATCATTTTCAAGGAGATTTGAGGGAAGACTATTAGAGGCAAAGTTGTTCACATCAAGGAGAATAACAACATAGTTTGGAGGCATTTACCCATTTGTTGGATTGAAGGAACAAAGGGCATTTCTAATTGGAGCAAAGAGGAAATCCAAAGAGGTAAGTTTCTAGTGCACAAATCCAAGTACATTTGTCTAGTTGATGATTATGAAGTTGATTTGGGTGTGCACATTGTGGGTAGAACTACATAGGATGCCATGAAATGAATATAACCTAGAAATGGGTTAGTGTGAGAAGTGAAATGTAGTGGAATAAATGATGATGTCACGACCCAAATTACCTAAAAATCAGAGTAAATTTTTCGCATTTTTAATTTTCTTACTCGTCGTGAACAGTTACTCTACTAAGCAGTTGGGCTATGATTCGGTGTTAGTCACCTCTCACCTATTTACCATTCCATTTTCATATTTCATTTACATATCAATTTCTTTTAAATAAATACATCCCCAATATTACATCCATGAACAGTACTGTGCTTCTATATGTTCAGATACAAAAATTATACAAATATGTATACCTGGTCTTGATCAAAAGCAGCGGATATGACTACTGTCGTTCTCTTCTACTGAATATACCCTGTGGGGTGAAAAATGAAAGGGTGAGCATAAACAGCTCAGTAAGGCAATAATGTAAGCAGGTAGATAACTATACTATCTACCTGCTGATAATGTCATGATATAAAATCGTTTGTATTTGGAGCATGAGGTAAGACTAAAACGATGCCACATGTATGTATATATCATATAAGAGAAATCATGAAATCCATATATAAAACAAATATGGAAAAATCCTCATGTATGTCATCTCATGCTCGTCACATTTAAAACTTATTTGTTTCATCATATACTCAACACTCAAAACTTATCTGTTTCATTTCAAACTCTTCTCGTTAAAACTTATTTGTTTTATCATAAAACAGCTTCATCAAGGTCAAACCCATCTCTTGGGAATACCTTGATTCATTAAATCACGTCTCTTTTAAAAACATAAATCGAGACATTACCCCTCCTTCGGGTTTGTCCTGGTCTATCCAGACCGTATGATATCATGTGAGGCATGTAGGTTACTGTATGAAAATCGAGGACTATGGCCATACTTTATCCCTGTGATCCTAGGCTACACGGATCCCGGTGTGTGGGGCATCACAACTGCAACGGGAGGTGGGGTCAAGTCCTACCCGCCAGAATATCAAGTAACATCAGAGAGTCATCATGACTGCACAGTACAGCGTACTCCGTGTGACATACACGGTACATCGTACTCTGTGGACCCATATCATAGTCTGGGGGTACCTGTCGTAGGTCTTATCCACCCCAATACTATGTCGATAACCAACCCATGTCTCAAAGTATACGTGCGAGCATCTCAACTCTCTGTGACACACAGTGTACAGGAGGCTTCCGCATGACTATATGCATGTCAACTCACGTCTAGTGCAAGCGAAGCTCCAGCACCACGCTATGCATATCATGATATCTAAAATCTCGTGCGAGCGAAGCTCCAGCACGGTTTTGTGCACACACAAATTTTTCATACGAGCAATGCTCCAGTACGACTTTTCATGAGAAATAAATCAGTAAACTTGAGTGCGAGAAAGACTCTAGCACTCTTTTTATTCATGTAAACACGATAGGTGGCTCAATCTTGATAAAACATCTTTAAAATCGTAACCGGTACAAACCGGTATCCTTTCGTATAATTCTTAAAATCAACAGCCAACCTATGTGCATATTTGCTTAAATCAAAGCAATATAATCATATAAAACATTAAAAACATGAAAATCATGCAATTTATCTGCCTTACTACCCTTTTTGTAAATTTTACTCTCAGGGGCAAAATCGTCTTTTTCTTTATTCATCTAAGCCCAGATTTTCATAAAAATTATTATTTCATTTTCTAGATACTTAAAGAAATTCTAGGCCCTTTAAATCCCCTCAATAAATACGTATAGGCATCTCTATGCACCTACAAAATTCTCTTACCTCGATTTACGTGCAAACTTATCTTGTCTCGATAATATCCGATCTCTCAGTCCAACTGCGCGTCAATCAAGTCTACGAAACTGCATATAACCACATAACTGGGGTCAATTCAATTATTTTTATCAGTATATCACATTTACTGATCGAATCTAACGTACTGGGCCTGGTTTACTTTATTGAGCCTAATTGCACTTTAATGGGCCTCGAGCTCATTTTCAGCCCGTTTATATTATTTAAATCCCTTCCTCAAGTTTACTAGGCTCATTCAGCTTACCAATCATCATCGGGCTTCGTTCCAAACTCATTGGATAGCCCGTATACTATTTACGGTAATTACGTTGTAATTTCGATAAATATTCCTTTTTATACAGAATTAATCTGTAAATTCCGTAAAATAATCGAAACTCTGTATTAAAGGACTCTAATTGTCAAAAATTAAAATGTACTTATCCAATATGATACGGGATACGAAAATCGGAGCTCAATCGGCTCTCGTTCGGGTTTTGTCGTAAAACTACACAATTAATATTTAATCTCGGGTTACTTTTTGATTAAATATAATTTAAATAAATTTTCCAAAATTCAAATCGATCACTTTTGACCTCTTACCAACTTACCCGAAGTCCGGTGTATCCCCAAAAATTCTTTCCCTTTTTCCCTTTTCTCTTTTTCTCCCTTTTTCCCTTCTTTCTTGGCTGAACCGGTTCAGTCGGTTCACTCCAGTTCGGCCGATTCAGGGCCTCACCGACCGATTCTCCATCAGCTTTTGCAGCCAGTAGCTCTACGAGGTCGTCCGCAGCTAGGATCTGGTCTCGGTTTCGTACGAGGTGGCTGGGAAGTGGCCGGTCCGACCTCTTCTCCTTTTCGACGTCAATGGCCTCCTCGTTTTTCGCCGTTGCCGGTGCTAGCTGCCGTTTCCCCGGCTGTTTTCACCCCCATTTGGCTTGGCATCACGTGGGGTTCCTTCGTTAGCCGGTGGTCGGAGTCAAATCGACCCCGGTGGCCGCCGATTTGGCTTCTCCTCTCCGCGGCTTCTCTCCCTCGATCCGTCGGATTTCGACGTCGGTGGGCTGCACTGCCGGTACCAGGGAGGTCGTCGGCCTCTCCTCTTCCTTTTTCGGCCCTTCGCCTGGCCGTTGGTCGCCGGACGGCTCGTCGGTGGTCTCCTCGATTTTGTTCTTCCGTTTCTCTCCTCTTTCTCTCTCCCCGATAACATTTTCTGATTTGATTTTTTTTTACAATTATTATTATTTTTATTTATTATTATTTATAAATTAGTTTATTATTATTATATTCATTATTTTGTTATTATTTTACCAAAAATATCTACCAAAATTATTATTTTATTCAAACTATTTTATTTAATTTTTATTTAATTTATTTATTATATTTTTAACCCTTTTTCGGGTATAATTTCTTTGTATTTTCGAGATATTATCCCGGGTGACTTTTCGGTATTTCTAAAAATTCTGGATCTTGATTAATTGGACTCAAAATTTAATTATTTCTTCGTTATTGATCAAGATTCTCAAATCCATTATTTTTAATTAAATTTTCTTATCGAATTTATTTCGGTTTTCTGTCTTTTGATCTTTTGCCCTTCACGTGTTCGGGATTAATTTAACCGACTTCCCTTCACAAATACTAATTCATTTCATGTTTTTAAATAAATTCGAGTCTTACAGATGATTGGGATATCTTATGATGATAATGGTGTTGAGGAGATAATTTTAAGATAATAATATGGAATGAATAGAGAGGCTTACCCAAAAAGGGTAAAATGAGCGTTTAAGGCATTGGGTGGAACATACAGTTGAATGTGAGTTAGCAATACTAACTCGAACGTATGATGAATAAATTACAGCTTCTGAGGATACGTCGGAGCGAGTTGAGCCAAGAGCGTGAGAAGGTAAGAGGAAAAGAGTCACACCAACTAAATCGAGGTAAGGGAATTGTGTGGACTCTTAGAGATACCTGTGCACAATATGAGCGCTTAAATGCTTTGCTAGAATGCATGAGATGTTAGGAAATGATATTGGGTGATTGAAGGGTAAAAGTTGGGTGTTTGAAAATTGTGCACAAAAACAAAAGCATAATGTCTTGAAAAATCATGTTTTATTGCTTTTTAGCAAATGGTTGGTAGGTTGGATAATATTTGAACTGATTTGAAAAAAGAAATGATGTGATTTGGTTGATAACCATGCTTTGCAAATAATTAAGCCACCTACATTGTTTTCGTGAGAATGAAAGTGTGCTAGAGTATGACTCGCACGAGATTTGACGTGTTTTATACACATGAGTGTTGAAGCTTAGCTCGCATTAGTTTTCACATAGATTTTATACTGGTTTTGGCATGGTGCTTGGATCTTGACTTGCACTAAATGCCCACCTTACTTGTTGTCGTGCTTGAAGCTTCGAGTAGACTGGGTGTCACATCGATTAAATAGGCTCGCACGTGCATTGTTTTGACATGATTGATTTACCGTGTTAGGAGCTTCGGGTAGACAAGAGGTCGTACCGATTAAATAGGCTCACACGTGCGTGTTGAGATGTGACGTGATATGATGTGTTGATTGGGTCCATGGAGTACGTTGTATCGTGCATGTAGCATGGAGTACGTTGTACCGTGTTGAGATTGTGGTGTGTTGTCTTCAGATGAGATCTGCTATAGACCGACGGGCTGGATTTGACCCACCTCCCGTGTGGAAGTAAATAGTAGTGATATCCCGCACACCTGATCCGTGTAGCCGGTATCACAGGTTATGGCCATAGACCTTGAGGTTATTACCTATTATTGAATTGCCTATCTCACATGTCTAATGCTTTGTGAATAAATCCACGTTTGAAATGATTTGTGGGTTAGGACAGTCCGAGGGAGGGGCTGAGACCTGACAAGTGTTGAAATGTTTTGAGATATCGATCGTTAATGGTTTAAAGTGCACCAAAGCATGATGATTAATGTCATGCTTTATTATGAAAAATGCATGATGGTTAATGCCATGCTTATTTGAGAAAAATGCATGATGGGTAATGCCATGCTTTATTGTGAAAAATGCATGATGCTTAATGCCATGCTTATTTGAGAAAACACATGATAGGTAATGCCATGCTTTATTGTGAAAAATGCATGATGATTTATACCATGCTTTGAATTGAATTGTGCACTGGATTTTAATAGCATGAATGTTTTACATACCATTAACACAATCATACACTCATGTTTTGAGATAAAATGAGGAACTAAATGCTTTTGAGCATGGCATCACGATCACGTAGATAGTGCAGTATCTACCTGTTCGCATGATTTCCTTACTGAGCGTGTGGTTTGCTCACCCCCTTATTTTCCCCTCTCTACAGAGATTTGAGTATAGAGTGAGCGTGACTGGAGGTGTTCCCTTTTGGTATTCCACTGCACCCCATCGCGTAAGGTATACACACTGTTGTAATTTTGTATCTAAACTTACGATAGCACAGTAGCATTTTGTATGTAACAATTAGGGATATAAAACAATGTAAACACATGTAACAACTTTGATATGTATATATTTATACAAGTGTTTACTCATAAATAATATACAAATTGAATTGGTATGGTGGAGTGAGTTAGACATCGACACACAGCCCAACTATTGAGGAGAGTTGCTGTTCACGATTGAGGTAAGGACGAATAATAAATAATGCATGAAAATGCAAAAAATTTATACGTATTTTGGTAAGTTGAGGGTCATGACAGAAGTTGGTATTAGAGCCCGAGTTAGTCTGACGTGTGTTGTGTCTAAAATACTTAATAAGTTGGAAAATTACATCCCCATGTTACTGTGCTTGTTTAGATACAATTGTGTGTGTATCGATGGGTTGACTAAGTAACTGGTTGTGAATGTAGGGAATTGAGTATAATGCCTAATACCAGTCGCGGTAGAGGGATGAGAGCACAAGCTCGAGGCCGTAGAGGTAGACTTGAGGGTAATGTTGAGCCAGAAACACACGAGGTTCAGGATGATATTGAAGTGGAGGCTGAGGTTGAGCACGCTCCACAGGGTCCAAAGGAAAGGCCCGAGAGTACTGAGGCTCGCTTCGCGAGGATTGAGCGGAGCAGTGAGATGATATTGGAGTTGGTCACCTAATCCTTACCTGGAGTTGGCAGTAGACAGAGTCCCGCTACACAGGGTGATGCCGAGCAGGCGGCAACTCCTGAGGCATGGGCAAGGGAAGCCCAGAGGCCACAGACGACAGATACCCTACCTGCACAGGATATGCCTACACCTGTTGCTACGCCAGGCAGTAGAGGTTGGGGATATGGGTGTGACTTGGATAGATTGCGGTAATTCTAGAAGTTTGGACTACCATCTTTCAGTAGAGTTAAAGACCCAGTGGCAGTTGAGGATTGGATTAGTGAAATCAAGAAGTTGTATGGGTTCTTCGAGTGCACTACTACCAAGATGGTAGGGTTTGTCATTTTTATGCTGAAGGTGTCAACAGAACATTGGTGAAAATCCACCAGGCCTATTTTGAGAGCCCGGCATACTGAGATCAGCTGGGATATATTTTTGGAGGCATTCCGGAGACAGTATGTTCCTGATACCGCACAGCGAAAGATGAAAATGACATTTTTGGGACTGACCGAAGGGAGTCAGACTGTGGATGAGTAAGAGACGACCTTTATCTCCCTGGGTAGGTATGATCCCAACACTATGAGTAATGAGGTCGAGAAGATCCAGAAGTTTATGGATGGATTGAGACTGACCATCAGGTCTAGACTGGTTCCCTCGGATATACCGACCTATGAGGAGGCAGTGCGCATGGCGTAATTATGTGAACAAGATGTTGATAGAATCGCCTCAGAGTTTGGAAATGTTGATAAGATGAAGGACAGAGATAAGAAGAGACCAATGATGGATAGAGGCTTCAGTTATAAAGGAAGCAAGAGGTTTGCTGGAAAGAGATCGAGGATCGAAGAGATCCGGGAGAGGACAGTTAATACTCCCATGTATCCGGCTCTAGGTCCAGCAAAAAGAATTATGATTGGAGGGCCACGGCCTACTACGAAACAGTGTGGCAAGTATGGCAGGTACCATGGAACTCAACCATGCTATGGACCTCAGGTAGTATGCTTCAGATGTGGAAAATCAGGGCACATGATTAGAGATTACCCAGAGATGATAGAGAGAGCCCCACAGAAAGGCAGGGAGCCAGAGAGAGCTCCAGTTGGGACAGCTGCTCCGAGTAGGAGGGCTACAGCTGAGTAAAAGGGGAAACAAGCAGTGGGTGTGAGCAGAGGACGAGTGCATGCACTGGACTATGACATTGCAGATCAATCTTCAGATTTGGTTAAAGGTACTATCCAAATCCTTGATTTAGAAGCTTATGTACTGTTTGATCCTGGTGCCATGCATTCCTTTTTATCACCATCCTTTGCATGTGAATTGTTGAAGCATGTAAAACCCATATTGTTAGATAAAATGTTGATGATATCTACCCCTATGAATGATAGTCAGTTGACTGAGCATGTATTTAGAAGTTGTAAGATGAGGATATGAGGTAAAGAAATGGCAGTCGATTTAATTTTTCTAATTATGGGTGATTTTGATGTAATCCTAAGAATGGATTGGCTGGCTGCAAATCATGTTGTTATGGATTGTCATGCAAAAACTTTGATTTTTCCAAAGATAGACAACTTTGTAGTAAATTTTGTGAAATGAAATTAAAGAACATGATTATTATAAGTGTGATAAGTACAATCTTGATACATGATGCATGAAAGATAAATCTGTTTATCAATCTTGTATGTGAATATGATGATTTATGATTACTAACAGTGGAAAGAACAATGTGAAGGGTTCATCGCTTATGTGATTTAGACGGATAAGGCACATCCGGAATTGGGAGACATACCAATGGTTAAGGAGTTTCCAGATGTCTTTCTGAATGAGTTACCAGGGTTACCACCAGATAGAGAGATGGAGTTTGGTATAGACTTGGCACCTGGTATAGAGCCGATATCCAAGCTACCGTATAGAATGGCTCAAGTTGAGTTGGAGAAGTTAAGGAAACAATTGCTAGAGTTGCTGGAGAAAGGGTTCATCAGACCGAGTGTCTCACCTTGGGGATCATCGGTTCTATTTGTAAGGAAGAAGGATGGAAGTCTCCGACTGTATATAAATTATCGGTTGTTGAATAAGGCCACCATCAAGAATAAGTATCCCCTTCCACGCATCGATGACTTGTTGGATCAGATTAAGGGAACGCAAGTTTTTTCCAAGATAGATTTGAGATCAGGGTACCATCAGTTAAAGATACGAGGTGGAGATGTACCCAAGATAACTTTTTGCACCTAGTATGGACATTATGAGTTTATGGTTATGCCATTCGGGTTAACGAATGCTCTCGCAGCTTTTATGTCGTTGATGAATGAGGTATTCCACCAGTATTTGGATCGGTTTGTTATTGTGTTTATTGATGATATACTGGTGTACTCAAGATATAGAGAGGAGCACGAAAGGCATTTAGGGATAGTGCTACAGACCCTTCGAGAGAAGAAGTTGTACGCTAAACTCAGTAAGTGTGACTTTTAGTTGGAACAGATCTCTTTTCTAGGTCATATAGTATCAAAAGATGGAGTGTCGGTGGATCCGTCTAAGATTGAGGTCGTAGTTCAGTGGCAGAGACCCCAGATAGTGACAGAGATCAGGAGTTTCCTGGGTTTAGCTGGGTACTATCGACGGTTTGTAGAGGGATTCTCAAGGTTGGCTGCTCCTTTAACACGTCTCACAAGGAAGAGTGTAGAATTTGTGTGGGACAAGAAGTGTGAGGAAAGTTTTGAGGAGTTGAAAAGGAGATTAACCACAGCTCCAATCCTCACCATTCCTACTAGCTCAGGAGGTTTCTCGGTGTATACAGATGCTTCACACCTAATACTGGGCTGCGTATTGATGCAGGATGGGAAGGTAGTAGCCTTTGGATCTAGACAGTTAAAGGATCATAAGAGGAACTACCCGACCCATGACTAAGAGTTGGCGACCGTAGTGTTTGCATGGAAGATATGGCGCCACTATCTTTATGGTGAGAGATTTCAAATCTACATGGATTATAAGAGCCTTAAATACCTGTTCTCGCAAAAAGAGCTAAACATGAGACAGAGGAGATGGCTCGAGCTGTTAAAGGACTATGATTGTGAGATCCTGTACCACTCGGGTAAAACGAATGTAGTTGCAGATGTATTGAGCAGGAAGCATCTCGGGATGGTATCATTTATGATGATCAGGGAACACGAGCTATTGAAACAGTTCACGAACCTCAGTTTGAATTTGACCTCGCCTGACGCTGATAGTGGATTTATGATAGCTAGCCTACAGTTGGAACCAGATCTAGTAGATCAAATCCGACAGGCTCAGCGAGTTAATCAGTAGTGCAGTGATATTATCGGGTAGATACAGAGGGGTACAGGCACAGACTTTGGGTTGAGTTCGGATGGGTTGTTGAGGTTCAGAGGTAGGATATGTGTTCCTGATGATACAGAGATTAGAAGGTTATTCTTAACAGAGGCTCACTCATCGAAGTATACGATACATCCAGGGAGTACTAAGATGTATCAAAACCTTCGAAAGATTTATTGATGGTCTGGGATGAAAAAGCACATTGCTGAATATGTTGCTAAGTGTCTCGTTTGTTAGCAGGTAAAGGTAGAGCATCAGAAGCCTGCAGGGTTATTGCAGCCTCTACCGATACCGACATGGAACTGGAAGCACGTAACCATGGATTTTGTGATGGGATTGCCGAGGACCGGTAGAGGTCATGATGCCATATGGGTGATTGTGGATCGGTTGACGAAATCAACCCATTTTTTAGCTATGAGAGCTACCGATACTCTGAGCCAGTTAGTAAACTTGTATGTGCGCGAGATAGTGAGGCTACATGGAATTCCAGTGAACGTTGTTTCTGATAGGGATGCCCGCTTCACTTCCCACTTCTAGGAATGTTTTCAGGAAGTGATGGAAACCCAGTTGAGTTTTAGCACCGTGTTTCATCCTCAGACAGATGGTCAGTCAGAGAGGACTATACAGACCCTAGAGGATATGTTGAGAGCATGTGTATTGGATTTTGGAGGCTCTTGGGATGACCATTTGCCACTCGTAGAGTTCGCCTATAATAACAGTTTTCATGCGAGTATCGGGATGACATCGTATGAGGCATTGTATGGGCGTAGATGTCGTTCTCCTATTGGATGGGAAAAGGTTGGTGACAGACAGATTTTTGCTCCCGACTTGGTTAGACAAGCCTTTGAGGATGTCCGGTTGATTTGTGAGAGGTTACAGACAGCTCAGAGCAGGTAAAAGAGTTATGTTGACAAGAGACGGAGACCACTAGAGTTTAATATGGGTGAGTCGGTGTTCTTGAAAGTTTCTCCTTCGAAGGGAATTATGAGATTCGGAAGAAGGGAAAGTTGAGCACTCGATATATAGGGCCATTTGAGATACTTGATAAGGTGGGAGATAAGGCTTATCGTTTGGCATTGCCACAAGAGTTGGCAAGTGTGCATAATGTCTTCCACGTATCCATGTTAATGAAGTATCACCCGGACCTGGCACATGTGATAAGATATGAGCCTTTGGAGCTTAATGAAGGTATGACCTATATTGAGAAGCCAGTTCAGGTATTAGATAGGAAAGAGAAAGTGTTGAGGACAAAGACAATTCCCTTGGTGAAGGTTCTTTGGCAACATCACACGGTGGAAGAAGCCACATGGGAATTGGAAAGTTTGGTGTGAGAGAAGTATCCCGAGTTATTCATAAATTGAATTGGTTCTAATTTGGAGGACCAAATTTTCTAAGCGGGGGAGAATGTGAGACCCCATATATGTATAAGCACGACTTTGTATATGTGCTTGTAATGTGAAGTATAAATGATGTAAGTCCATAAGTTAATGTACACACTTGTAATAAGAGTTGTGATTGTACATACAAGTTACATTATGTATGAATGTGAAGAAATGGACTTAAACATGTGAAGAATAGAAATAGAATGAAATATGAGTAATGTGGTAAATGGAATGATGATTTGCATGAGTATGCACTTCCATTTGGTTAATATTAAGTATGTTTGTTATACAAAGATTCCACACAAGTTTCAATAGGTATAAGGTATGAATGGATGTCATTTTTAAGTCTCAAAGATGATTGGATGAGAAAATGACCATGGCAGCAAATTAAGGATGTTTGAGTATGAGTTGCTGCATAAAAACTGTAAGAAAATCTAGGAAATATGAAGGGTAGATCGATCTCATAGGATAAGAGATCGATCTGGATAAGCCAAAGTGCTTGTATTTGAGCAAAGGAATAGGCCGGATCGATCTCCAATGGGGCTAGATCGATCTCCTAAACATTCTGTAATGAAAAGATCGATCCTCAAGCACACAGATCGATCTCCTTAGCTCTCTGTTTGGAGCATATCGATCTCAAGTTTCGACAGATCGATCTCATGCTTAAAATGTCGTGGAAAAGAAAAATTTAAGGGGACCAGATCGATCTCCTCCTTGTGCAGATCGATCTCCTCAAGCTATTTCTATAAAAAGGGCATTGAAAATCTGCAGATTTTGGGACAAAACCATTTCCTTCCCTTTCCAACCCAAAACCTAGTTTTCTCTCTCTAAATCCAACCATTTTCAATGAGATTTGAGGGAAGACTATTAGAGGCAAAGTTATTCACATCAAGGAGAAGAACAACATAGTTTGGAGGCATTTACCCATTTGTTGGATTGAAGGAACAAATGGCATTTCTAATTAGAGCAAAGAGGAAATCCAAAGAGGTAAGTTTCTAGTGCACAAATCCAAGTACATTTGTCTAGTTGATGATTATGAAGTTGATTTGGGTGTGCACATTATGGGTAGAACTGCATAGGATGCCATGAAATGAATATAACCTAGAAATGTGTTAGTGTGAGAAGTGAAATGTGGTGGAATAAATGATGATTGGGATATCTTGTGATGATAATGGTGTTGAGGAGATAATTTTATGATAATAATATGGAATGAATAGAGAGGCTTACCCAAAAAGGGTAAAATGAGCGTTTAAGGCATTAGGTGGAATATATAGTTGAATGAGAGTTAGCAATACTAACTCGAACGTATGATGAATAAATTGTAGCTTTCGAGGATACGTCAGAGCGAGTTGAGCCAAGAGCGTGAAAAGCTAAGAGGAAAAGAGTCACACCAAGTAAATCGAGTAAGGGAATTGTGTGGACTCTTAGAGATACCTGTGCGTAATTTGGTCGCTTAAATGCTTTGCTAGAATGCATGAGATGTTAGGAAATGATATTAGGTGATTGAAGGGTAAAAGTCGGGTGTTTGAAAATTGTGCACAAAAACAAAAGCATAATGCCTTGAAAAATCATGTTTTATTACTTCTTAGCAAATGGTTGGTAGGTTGGCTAATATTTGAAATGATTTGCAAAAAGAAATAATGTGATTTGGTTGATAACCATGCTTTGCAAATAATTAAGCCACCTACATTGTTTTCGTGAGAATGAAAGTGTGATAGAGTATGACTCTCACGAGATTTGACGTGTTTTATACACATGAGTGTTAGAGCTTAGCTCGCACTAGTTTTCACATGGATTTTATACTGGTTTTGGCTTGGTGCTTGGAGCTTGACTCGCACTAGATGCCCACCTTACTTGTTGCCGTGCTTGGAGCTTCGAGTAGACTGGGTGTCACATCGATTAAATGGGCTCGCACATGCATTGTTTTGACATGATTGATTTGCCGTGTTAGGAGCTTCGGGTAGACAAGAGGTCGTACCGATTAAATAGGCTCACACATGCGTTTTGAGATGTGACGGGATATGATGTGTTAATTGGGTCCATGGAATACGTTGTACCGTGCATGTAGCATGGAGTACGTTGTACCGTGTTGAGATTGTGATGTGCTATCTTTGGACGAGATCTGTTATGGACCGACGGGCCGAATTTGACCCACCTCCCGTGTGGAAGCAGATAGTGGTGATATCTCGCACACCTGATTCGTGTAGCCGGTATCATAGGTTATGGCCATAGACCTTGAGGTTATTACCTATTATTGAATTGCCTATCTCACATGTCTAATGCTTTGTGAATAAATCCATGTTTGAAATGATTTATGGGTCAGGACAGTCCGAGGGAGGGGCTGAGACCTGACAAGTGTTGAAATGTTTTGAGATATCGATTGTTAATGGTTTAAAGTGCACCGAATCATGATGATTAATGTCATGCTTTATTGTGAAAAATGCATGATGGTTAATGCCATGCTTATTTGAGAAAAATGCATGATGGGTAATGCCATGCTTTATTGTGAAAAATGCATGATGGTTAATGCCATGCTTATTTGAGAAAACACATGATAGGTAAGGCCATGCTTTATTATGAAAAATGCATGATGATTTATACCATGCTTTGAATTGAATTGTGTACTGGATTTTAATAGCATGAATGCTTTACATACCATTAACACAATCATACACTCATGTTTTGAGATAAAATGATGAACTAAATTTTTTTGAGCATGGCATCACAATCACGTAGATAGTGCAATATCTACCTGTTCGCATGATTACCTTACTGAGCATGTGGTTTGCTCACCCCCTTATTTTCCCCCCTCTCTACAGAGATTTGAGTATAGAGTGAGCGTGACTAGAGGCGTTCCCTTTTGGTAATCCGCTGCATCTCATCGCTTAAGGTATACACACTGTTGTAATTTTGTATCTAAACTTACAATAGCACAGTAGCATTTTGTATGTAACTATTGGGGATGTAAAATAATGTAAACACATGTAACAATTCTGATATGTATATATTTATACAAGTGTTTACTCATAAATAATATACAAATTGAATTGGTATGGTGGAGTGAGTTAGACATCGACACACAGCCCAACTATTGAGGAGAGTTACTGTTCATGATTGAGGTAAGGACGAATAATAAATGATGCATGAAAATGCGAAAAATTGTACGTATTTTTGTAAGTTGAGGGTCGTGACATTACATTACATACATTCTGTGTATATATAATCATTTACAACTATTACATCTCGACTATTATATATAATTGTGTCTATTCTGTATCACATGTCTGGAATACGAGTAAGACTGTACCTCAAGGTTACGAAAGTATCCGATGAAAGGTCGGACTATCTTGTCAACGACCACAGTCTCATATGTGCAGTAGACTCGCTGTAAAAATCTGGGAGATGGAGAGGAGGGGGGTGAGTTTTTCAGACTCAGTAAGAGATACATTTAAAATAGCTTTAAATACTCAAAACATGGTAAAACTCATGGTTTTACAAATCATCATAAACATGTACTGGAGTAGAGATGCTTTCATATCATAAAAGCTGTAAAAACATGCTTAAATCATAAGTTTACACATCATACATCTTTTTGGTAAAACTCATATATAGTATGCATATCACGTTGTGTAAACAAGTAAAAAGCATCTCAAAACTTAATCATGCATATCATAACATGCTTATCACCTTGAAAATGAAATCGTATTATCATATGCACATTTCGTAAAACATACTCATGACTACCTTTAAAATCTCATCATAGAAAATTTGTACTCAATAAAATCATAAAGCAGGTAGCATGCAATGTACGAAAACATATATATATATATATATATATATATATATCGTTTCGTCAATTCATCGTGTAGGGTCAAGCAATCATCTCATATACTAGTCCCGAAGGACATCATACATCTGGTCCCGTAGGACATTCATCATAGGTACATATGGCCATTGTATAGGGGAGCCGTAGGACTAGATCAGGGTCGTATGCTGCCCTATCTCTCATGCACCACTAAATAGGGACTATACGCACGAACTCACGTGCATCTCCAAGTGTGGACTATACGCACGTTTCTCATATCAAGTCAGAGCCTGCCTGTTCTCTGACCATAGGCTAGGTAGATCCTCGATCGTCTCCATACGCTACCCTATGTATGCGAGATCGACCCCAGATCCTCTAACTATTGTCATATCATGCCTTTTTACCCCACAAAAATCATTTTGGGCCTCTTACCCAATTTATCAAAATCATTTCGCGCCTCATACCCGTGTACTGAAAACCATTACGGGACTCTAACCCGATTCTCAAAATCGTTACGGGACTCTAACCCGTTTCTCATAGAAACCATGGTTTTCATACATCATTATGAGACTCTAACCCGTGTAAACATGGAAAGCATAGTTATCAAAATCATTTCTTGGGACTCATACCCGTACCGTGAAAATATAGCTTAAAAGTTGTTTAGGGACTTTAACCCATGTCCTGAAAACATTGTTTCATAAAACATATCGGGACTTTAACCCATAATCTCATATGAAAACACTATGCTTTCATTTCAAAAGTGAAAAATCACTTTTATAAACATGTATGCTGTAAAAATGTATCTCATATATATAAAACATGTTGAAAACTAGGGAAATGGTTTTGGCTTCGGTTTGAATACAGTTGGAAATCCATTTCGTAAAATCTCATTCAATTCTCATACATAAACAGTTGGTAAGGATGAAGGAGTACTAACGCTACTCTAAATTATATCCCTTACCTCTTAGCGACTGATGTAGAGCACTTTCCTCGATACTCGAGTTTACCTCGTAAAACGTGTCGATAGACTGAGCTGCAGCAAAACAAGTTCAACTTAGCACATATGGCTTAAATTCATTTCAACATATCCAAATATGTGATTATATCGAAGCTTTGACCAAAAGTTGACTTTTAATCGATTTTACTCTTTTTGCTCGATTTTATCGGTATAAACCTCATTTTAATCGTATTCAACTCAATAAATATTCTCATATTTACTACTGTCGATTTAGCTAATCGGGTCAATTTCTCTCTTATTGGGCCCGATTGCACCTTAATGGGCCTTAATCCATTTTAAGCCCGTTTCCACTTATTAATTCTTTCATCAAGGCCTATTGGGCTCACTGGGCCCCTCAGTACTTATTGGACCTTTTTCTAGACTCTTTGAATAACCCGTATATCATTTACGACCATTTAATTAAAAATTTCAATATAATCCACTAAATGCGAAATTTAATCTGTAACTCGTAAAATAAACCTTTAATGTGCGATAATTACATAAATTGTCGTAAATGAGCTTTATTTACCTGAGATTATGCGATGGTACGCAAATCGAAATTCGATCGGGCTCACGTACGCTATTTATCGTCGAATTGCATAATTATATATTTAATTCTCGGTGAATTTTCGATCAAATATAATTTAAATAAATTTTCTGAAAATTAAATCGGTCACTTTTGACCTCTTACCGACTAATCCGAAGTTTAGTGTATCCCCGAAATTTTTTCCCTTTTCCCTTTTTCTCTTTTTCTTTCCTTTTTCTCCTTTTTAAAAAAAATATATTTTATTATATTTTATTTTAATCAAATAAAATATAATAAATTACACAAAATATCTCAAAAATCATATTTTATTTTATGAATTAAATAATTTAATTTATTTATTTTATTTTAACTTTTTCGATGTATTTTTCGCATATTTTCGGGATAATGTCCCAGGCAAAAATTACGAAAATTCGTAATATCTTCGTATCTTAATCAATTGGACTCAAAATTCCACAATTTCTCCTTTATTGATCAAGATTTCCTAAATCCATATTTATAACGAAATTTTCTTATCGAATTTACACCGAAATTAGGATCTTTTGACCATTTTTTCGTTCTACATGTTCGGGACCAATTTAGACCGATTTTCCTTCTCAGACTCACTATCTTTTCTCATTTAAATTCTGTATTTTCATACCTCCACTACATTATTCACATTTATATGTTCTAAATCATCCGTCTTATGATTCCAATTGATGAATATAATGTGAAAAATCTGGATTTCACACACACAATATTAAGTAAAGGAATCGGCAACCTATGTTATTAAAGCATACAAGACTCAACAACTATTTATTAACTTAGCAAGAAATCGACAAGCACTTTATAAAGAACAAAGAAGAATTCGGCAAGACAATATAGTATAAAGGAATCACACTATTTAATATTATATGAAGAAATCGAATTTTAATATTTATATGATGCAAGTCGTCAATTATTAATTTAAAGCAAGCAAGCAAGAAATCAGTTTTAATATAAAGAGTAAAGAAAGAAAACAGTTTGTTGAAAAGATTAAAGAAAATCAGCAAAGGTAATTTTATAAAGAAGAAATTGAAATCACAATATAAAAAACAAGAAAACACAAATTATAATTATTAATATTTGTCGAATAATAACTCTTCAATTTATCTTAGAGTGTTTGCTTCTCTTGCCAACTCATCAAGGATCTTCTCTCTTCTTTTAACTATCTTCTAAAAAGGCTTTAATTAATTTTGTCAATTATCCTTGTTGTAATTGTTGGCTCTACCGAGAGGGGGGTGAATCGGTTTTCTAATGTTAATGACAAATTTAAACTGATTTGAGCTTAATTAACAAATAATGGATAAGCGATATAATGTAATGAAACAAATTAAAGCGAGATAAGGAAGAGAATATCAAACACAGTAGTTTATAGAGGTTTGGCCAATCTCTTGCCTACGTCCTCTCTCCTTGACCTTCTTGTCAAGAGCTTTCTTTCTCACTTTCAACGAAAGTTACACACTCCCTTTTTCAGGTTAAGGAATAACCTCTCTACCCTTCTTAAACAAAGATGTATTCACCCTTTTACAAAGTTTATCTCACTGAGGAACAATCCTCTTCTCTCTCAAAGATAGGGTGAATACAATATCAAGCTTTTAATGTGGGTAGGACAAATACAGCTTTTGCACACAAGCTTATACAACAAACTCAATAAATGAGGATTGAAGACAAATGAAATGAAAGAATTAAACTCTTAAGAATATACAGAATGTGCAGCAATGGTCTCTCTACTCTCAGTGTCTTCAATGCTTGATTATATACTGAAGGATTGGTAGCTGGAGCATTTAATGCTGTTTTTCCCGTTGAGATTTTGCAGAAAGAGCCGTTGGGAACCTCCAGTAGAATGCCAGATCGATCTGCCATCTTGACCAGATCGATCTCTTAGTTATAATTCCTGCAAGATCAAGGCAAAAAGAAGCAATGAGATCGATCTCATATATGAGCAGATCGATCTCATAATTTGAAAATATTAGAGCAGATCGATCTGTCGAATAGGCAGATGGATCTATAGATCGATCTGCCAGGTATTCTCGTAGTGAGAAGATCAATCTCTTATTAACCCAGATCGATCTTCTTAGCTCTCTGACTTTGAGGAGATCGATCTCTTCCTATATCAGATCGATCTCATCAACATCCTGTATTAGACAGATCGATCTTATAACCCTTATAGATCGATCTCAATCTTCCTAAATACCTTTGTACAGGTTCAAACCTTAGCAGATCGATCTCATGTCTTCATGAGATCGATCTCTCATCCAAGAAAACTCAGGAGATCGATCCTCATACCACCAGATCGATCTCTCATCTTCAGGAACTCAATTTTTGGTACTGATAACCTCTAAACATGTTTTTGTATCATCTTTATGTTATTGAATTTATTTGTTTTGTCATTTCAAAATATATTAACTCAACAATCTCCCCATTTTTGATATGACAAAACCTATTCGATCAACATGTTTAGTTACCTACTTTCATTTGTGCACAAACTCCCCCTTTTTGTAAGCTCCCCCTCACTATTGGCTTTTGGCCTCTTGACTCCCCCTAAATTTAATCATTCCTTTAAACCATTTAAAACATGTTTTCTTATTCTTATTCTTATTCTTCTCCCCCTTTTTGTCATATCAATGACATTAAAGGTTTAAACAACACTCTTTACATTTCAAAATAGCAATTCATTATAGCACATTGCAACAATAACTAATATGTCATCCCATTCAAGCAAAGGCAGTTCTCAGACAACAACGAGTAATTACAAAACATAACGAAATTAGTCCTAACAATTAAGTCCTACGGTGGACGAGGAAATCGATCCACAAGGTCCTCAACATGAGTACGAGTGACTTGAAACTCATCATACATCGCCTGCTGAGTAGCATGAAAATTTGTAAAACCTTCATCTATCTTTCGGTTCAGCTCCATGAGCATCGTCACAATCGATTCCATGCTAGCTGGTGATGGGGCAGGTGTAGAGGGCTGAGCAATCGAAGACGATGGACCCTCAGTCGGTGCAGCAGGTGGATCCATGGGCTTATCTGATGGATCTTCCTCCATGGCTGCTGCAGGCTGTTGTTCTCATTTCTTCTTCCAATCTCCTCGGAAGTCCTTGTAGTACCCCATGTGGTGAAGTGTCTCGATGTTTAAGAGGCTCTTTGGGGAGGGCACTTCACCCGTTTCACAACTGCAGTCCACTCCAAGTCGTTGTAGAAGATACGTCAATGGTTACGAAAAAACTATCGTGGTGGCTTGGCCGTGTACGATCTTCAACCAATCTTCATAGAGAAAATGGACAAGGTTGGGCTTTTGACTTGTGGAGTGGATGTGGTGGATCCAAAAATGATCTAACCTCCTAACGGTGGAATGACGGGTACCGAAAGGACAAAGATTCCATGAGATAATGAGGTGGAGTAACCTTGGGTGCATCGGTAGCTCACTCGCCTTATCCCCGGGAAGGTCAAACTCTAAGGGGACTTTCTCATCTTCATTGGTCAAGCATTCATTGCTCATGTGAAAAACTTGGGCTAAGACATCAGTGTCTATAGGAATTGACTTACCCATGACATACGTTTTAAACCCGAGAATTTTACAAGCATCATCAGGATCATAGATGAGTTCAACATTAGAAAAGAATGCCCTGATGATGTTTGGAGGTACGGGAGTATTGATTTTGAGAAACGGAATCCAACCAAATTCCTCAAATTTAGGTAGATAAGGAAAATCAATACGGTTTAAGAAAGAAAAATCGATGGTTCGCCAATGTTTAATTGGCATGGTGGAAAAATACTCTTCATATCTCTTCCTTTTTGCAGGTGTTTTAAAACACCTGTTAAAGGTAGTGACTGAAGAGGGAGGGTTTGATTGAGAAGAGGACCCTTGATCTACACTTGGTCTAGGAGGTTTCTGGCCTATTCTCTTAAGTCGTGGCATGTTTTCTAGACACGGGTAACAATCTTAAAGCTAGTTCGCTAAAAACCTACCCAATGGAACAGTGTAAAAATTACCCTAATTGAGATTACAGTAAAAATAGATAAATTTTTGAAGAGAAATTGAGCAATGTAGGTTACTAGACCAAGAATGATGAAAAGATTGGGCAAATATCTTACCGAAGATCGATCTGGAAGGGTGAATCGAGGGCTGAGGTGCGACAAGGGGTTAGGGATTTGAGAATTTAGGTTTTTCAAAAATTGGGGATTTTGAGCAGTTTTTATAGTCCAGGGCACAGGAGATCGATCCTCAGAATACAGAAGCTTAATGAGATCGATCTGTCAAGTACCCAGATCGATCTGTTGTTTGACAGAGGCTTAAGAAGATCGATCTGCCAAATGCATAGATCGATCTGCTCTTTAACAGAGGCTTAAGAAGATCGATCTTATGGGTAAGAAGATCGATCTGCCTAGCTTAACCTTTATGCTTTAGGCTTATTTGAAGTATGGAGATCGATCTATATTGATAGGAGATCGATCTCTCATACTTGTTGCCCAGAAAAATCATTGATAAACTCTTTTAAAAACAACTTGAAATCAAGGTTTTGAAGCATATACAGCTTAAGGAACATTCATGAGTCCTAATTCACCTCTAAGGACATAAAACCTATCTCTATCAAGAGGTTTGGTGAATATATCAGCTATTTGATGTAAAGTGTCAATATATTCTAGAATTATATCCCCCTTTTGAACATGGTCTCTAAGGAAATGGTGCCTAATCTCAATGTGCTTAGTTCTAGAGTGTTGAATAGGATTTTTAGATAGATTGATGGCACTGGTATTATCACATTTAAAAGAGACTTATTTCATGTCAATACCATAGTCTTTCATTTATTGTTTAATCCACAACACTTGAGCACTACAACTACCTGCTGCTATGTATTCAGCTTCAGTTGTGGACTGAGCCACACTATTTTGTTTCTTAGAGAACCAGGAGATTAATCTATTCCCTAAGAATTGACAAGTACCTGAAGTACTTTTCCTATCTATTTTGCATCCCCCAAAGTCTGCATCCGAAAATGCATGAAGTGTAAAAGTGGAGTCCTTGGGGTACCAAAGTCCTAGAGAGGAAGTGTCCTTAAGGTATCTAAAGATCCTTTTAGTTGCTAATAAGTGTGATTCCCTAGGAGAGGATTGAAATCTAGCACAAAGGCATACACTAAATAAAATATCTGGTCTACTTGCAGTTAAATAGAGCAATGAACCAATCATAGACCTATAGAGTTTAGTGTCTACACACTTACCACTTTCATCTTTATCAAGCTTGATGTTGGTGCCCATTGGAGTTGCTTGAGGCTTGCAATTGTCCATTCCAAATCGCTTGAGCAAATCCTTAGTATACTTTACTTGATTGATGAAAGTTCCTTCCTTTGTTTGCTTCACTTGAAGTCCCAAGAAGAAAGTGAGCTCTCCCATCATGCTCATTTCAAATTCACCTTGCATGATCTTAGCAAACTCTTGGCATAAAGATTCATTAGTTGATCCAAAAATAATATCATCTACATACACTTGAACAACTAGTAAATTTTTATTTTTATTTTTGATAAATAAAGTGGTATCTACTTTTCCTCTTGAAAATCCTTTTTCTAGTAAGAACTTTGACAACCTTTCATACCATGCTCTAGGAGCTTGTTTCAAACCATAGAGTGCCTTAGATAGTTTGAAAACATGTTCAGGAAATTCATGATTTTCAAAGCCGGGAGGTTGTTCAACATACACTTCTTCATTAATAAAACCATTCAAGAATGCACTCTTTACATCCATTTGATATAACTTGAAGTTTTTATAGCATGCAAAGGCAAGTAACATTCTAATAGCTTCTAATCTAGCTATCGGTGCATAAGTTTCATCATAGTCTATTCCTTCTTCTTGTCTATAACCTTGTGCAACTAACCTAGCCTTGTTTCTTATGATCACACTATTTTCATCCATTTTGTTTTTGAATATCCATTTAGTTCCAATTATAGAGTGATCACTAGGCCTAGGAACTAGTTTCCACACCTTACTTCTCTCAAATTGATTTAATTCTTCTTGCATTGCTAAGAACCAATTATTGTCATCTAAGGCTTCATTGACATTTCTAGGTTCTATTTGAGACACAAAGGCTATATATTGACACATATTCCTTAGAGATGATCTAGTTCTAACTCCAAGGGTTGGATCTCCTACTATTTCACAATCTTTTACATATCCTAATTCTCTTGGTGCTCTAGACTCTCTTTCTAATATCTCTATGTCTTCTTCATCTTCTTTATTTAAGTCAAGTTTTTCTAATAAATCTTCTTCTAAGTTTGACATTTCCTCCAAGTTTTCATCAAATATTCCAACATCCTCATCATTAGTTGAATCTTTAGATAAATCATTTGACTCATCAAATATTACATGAATTGATTCTTCAACCATCAATGTTCTTTTGTTATATACCCTATAAGCCTTTGAATTTAAGGAATATCATAGAAAGATTCCCTCATCACTCTTGGCATCAAATTTTCCTAAATTATCTTTCCCATTATTTAAGATAAAACATTTACAGCCAAAAGGATGGAACTAGCTAATGTTAGGCTTCTTACCTTTGTAAAGCTCATAAGGAGTTTTCTTTAGCATGGGTCTAATCATAGCTCTATTAATGATATAGTAAGATGTGTTTATAGCTTCAGCCCAAAAATATTTTGGTAAATTATTCTCACACAACATGGTTCTAGCCATTTCTTCCAACGTTCTATTTCTTCTCTCAACTACTCCATTTTGTTGTGGTGTCCTAGGGGCTGAAAAATGATGGCTAATTCCTTGATCATTGCAATACTCATCAAATCCTATATTTTCAAACTCCTTGCCATGATCACTTCTAATACTAGTTGTTGTATATCCTTTTTCATTTTGAGTCACTTTTGTATAAGCTATGAACTTTTCTAAAGCTTCATTTTTCACTCTTAAAAAGAACACCCAAGTGAACCTAGTGTAATCATCAACTATTACAAATCCATAGTGTTTCCCACTAAGGCTTGTTGTTCTAGTTGGTCCAAATAAATCTAGGTGGAGTAATTGAAGAGGCCTAGTGGTGGATACACTATTCTTAGGCTTAAATGTTGTCCTTTTATGTTTTCCTTTAACACAAGCTTCACATATTTTTTTTATAGTCAAAGGACAACTTGGGTAATCCTATAACTAGATCCCTTCTAGCTAACTTAGATAACACATGCATGCTAGCATGACCAAGTCTTCTATGCCATAACCAAGATTCTTTTTCATTGTCTACCATTAGGCATATGTTTTCATTTTTGAGTTCATTAAGATAGACAATGTATATATTACCTTGCCTATGGCCTAGGAAAAGAACTTTATTTGACTTAGGATCTATAACATGACATTTCATGCAATCAAAAATTACTTTGTAACCTTTGTCACAAAGTTGACTTATGATTAGTAAATTATGCTTTAGACCCCTAACAAGCAATACTTTTTCTAATGAAAAATAGTCATTACCTATTGAGCCACTTCCTTCAACTTGGCCTTTAGAGTTGTCCCCAAACGTGACTTCTCCACCAACCTTTGATTTAAATGAGTTGAAGTGGTTTCTCTCACCCGTCATGTGCCTTGAGCATCCACTGTCCAAGTACCAAGCTTCCTTTGTTTTATCTTTGTGGCAATGCTCAATCACCTACAATTAAAATTCAAACTCATATCTTAGGTACCCAAATTCTCTTGGATCCTTTGAGGTTAGTGAATGCAATTCTTGATCCCTTTGGGATCCATTTTACCAATGCATTAAGATCTTTTGAGTTAATTACTTCTTTTGGAACCCACAATCTTTTTACTATTTTTCCTTTAAGAGTGGTCATCTTCATATTGCAATTATGTGATGCATGTCCCTTTCTATTACAATATGAACAAGTAGTTGAAGGTTTATTCATGCTCTTTCTAGTAATGAAGCTTTTGAGATGAGTCTCTCTACTTTTTGCATTATATCCTAACCCATTTTTATCAAAGAATGCCCTTTGAGTTTTTAGCATGTTATCTAACTTTTGTTAACCCATATAGAACCTATTAAAAGAATTATGTAAGTTGCTATTTTTTTCTTTTAGGTCACAAATTTCAAGATTTGTAATTTCTAATTTCTTTTCACATTCTAATTTGTCCTCTAGTATTAACTCATTTTCTTTCTTCAATTTTCATATTATCTTCTTATTTTTCATACTCATGCATTCATATTCCGATGCAAGATCATCAAAGGCATCTTACAATTCATCAAAAGAGTATTCATTGAGGTTTGAAGTTACCTTTTCATCCTCAATAGCCATGAAGCACAAGTTGGCAATGTCCTCATTTGAATCATCATCGGAGCAGTCACTGTCGCTCCATGTAGCCACCATTGCCTTCTTTTTGTGGAACCTATCATTGGACCTTTTAAAAAGAGGGCAGTTAAACTTAATGTGTCCTGGTTTTTTACATTCATAACACACAATTGTATCTTTTCTTCCTACCTCTTCTTGATCTCTCTTGTGGTTTCTCCTATTACTACCACTTGCTCTCATTCTCATAAATTTGTTAAATCTTTTGGCAAACATTGCCATCTCAAGATCTTCTTCACTACTACTCTCATTCTTATTTTCCTCTTGAGTAGTAGATTTTAGAGCAACTCCCACTTTCTTGGGTGGCTCTTCATTTCTTCTCAACTTCATCTCATAAGTGAGTAGTGATCCTATTAATTCATCTAGTGACAATGTGTGAGGGTCCTTGGATTCCTCAATTGCAGTCACTTTAGCTTCCCATGATTTAGGTAGACTATTTAATATTTTCTTGACCATTTCTATATTAGAGTAAGTTTTTCCTAATGATTTCAATCCATTAATTACATCAGTGAATCTAGTGAACATATCACTGATTGACTCTCCATTTTTCATCCTAAATAGTTCATAGTCATGTGTGAGCATTCCTACCTTAGTCTCCTTTACTTGGGTTGTACCTTCATGAGTTATTGCCAATTTGTCCTAAATTTGTTTGGCATTGTCACAACCGGAGACTCTATTGTATTCATTTGGCCCTAAAGCACAAAAAAGGGTGTGCATGGCCTTAGCATTTAGCTGAGCACATTTAACATCATTTGAATCCCATTCATCTTCTTCTTTAGGGATATCTCTTCCCTCTATTCTTTTTGTAGGGATTTGAGGTCCTTTAGTGATAATCCTTCATACTTCATAATCATTTGCTTGAATGAATAACATCATCCTAGTCTTCCAATAAGCATAATGTTCCCCATTGAACATAGGAGGCCTAACCATAGAATGCCCCTCTCCTACTAAGCTAGTTGCTACATTGTTGTGAGCCATTAGATCGTTTCTAACTCTTAGGAAGTTATTCCTATGTGATCAAAGAGTCCTAGCTCTGATACCAATTGTTGGCTCTACCGAGAGGGGGTGAATCGGTTTTCTAATGTTAATGACAAATTTAAACTGATTTGAGCTTAATTAACAAATAATGGATAAGCGATATAATGTAATGAAACAAATTAAAGCGAGATAAGGAAGAGAATATCAAACACAGTAGTTTATAGAGGTTCGGCCAATCTCTTGCCTACGTCCTCTCTCCTTAACCTTCTTGTCAAGAGCTTTCTTTCTCACTTTCAACGAAAGTTACACACTCCCTTTTTCAGGTTAAGGAATAACCTCTCTACCCTTCTTAAACAAAGATGTATTCACCCTTTTACAAAGTTTATCTCACTGAGGAACAATCCTCTTCTCTCTCAAAGATAGGGTGAATACAATATCAAGCTTTTAATGTGGGTAGGACAAATACAGCTTTTGCGCACAAGCTTATACAACAAACTCAATAAATGAGGATTGAAGACAAATGGAATGAAAGAATTAAACTCTTGAGAATATACAGAATGTGCAGCAATGGTCTCTCTACTCTCAGTGTCTTCAATGCTTGATTATTTACTGAAGGATTGGTAGTTGGAGCATTTAATGTTGTTTTTCTCGTTGAGATTTTACAGAAAGAGCCGTTGGGAACCTCCAGTAGAATGCCAGATCGATCTGTCATCTTGACCAGATCGATCTCTTAGTTATAATTCCTACAAGATCAAGGCAAAAAGAAGTAAGGAGATCGATCTCATATATGAGCAGATCGATCTCATAATTTGAAAATATTAGAGCAGATCGATCTGTCGAATAGGCAGATCGATCTGCCAGGTATTCTCGTAGTGAGAAGATCGATCTCTTATTAACCCAGATCGATCTTCTTAGCTCTCTGACTTTGAGGAGATCGATCTCTTCCTATATCAAATCGATCTCATCAACATCCTGTATTAGACAGATCGATCTTATAACCCTTATAGATCGATCTCAATCTTCCTCAATACCTTTGTATAGGTTCAAACCTTAGCAGATCGAGCTCATGTCTTCATGAGATCGATCTCTCATCCAAGAAAACCCAGGAGATCGATCCTCATACCACCAGATCGATCTCTCATCTTCAGGAACTCAATTTCTGGTACTGATAACCTCTAAACATGTCTTTGTATCATCTTTATGTTATTGAATTTATTTGTTTTGTCATTTTAAAATATATTAACTCAACAGCAATCCCTACTTTGGCTAGGAGTTTGACTTTCCCAATTTTTAGTGTTGACTTTACAAAAACTTTTAACTCATTATAGGATTTTTGATTTAGATGATCTTGAATATTCTGAAAAGTTTGAAAAGTCCTCAACAACTTTGATGAGATTACTATTTCTCTAAAAAATTGGATAAAGGCAAAATTACTAAAATACCTTATTAGTTAGAAATTATAAAAAGTGTCTTTTTAGCTCTATTTTCTCCCAATAGCTTATTTTTATAGCCTATAACATCAAAAGAACGTTACATAGCACTTTTAAGCACAAAATAAAGCTAAAAGAATGTTATTAGACAATATTAGTATATCAAATTAAGCATTTACCATAAACTTTAAACAAATCCTTAATCTTACTAAAATCATTCATTTACTATCCATATAATGTACATTGGTCACATTACACTTAAGGTTTCCATAAGGGATACAAGGGAAGTTTGTGGCTTTTACACTAAATTAGTTTTTTAGTTGTTAAAAATGATTTTCAAAGTTTAGAGTTAATAGGTTACTAAGTATTTTCCATTTTTGATTTTTCTTCCTCATTTTTCTATCATTGTGGTGTCATTTTTTGGGGTAGGTGTAGCAACATTTTCGGTTCTATTTTAGTCCTCTTCAACCCTTGTTTCTTGCATTTTTAGGTCTTTTTAATGTCTTGCATATAGGAGTTCATGTTTAGCTAGTGTTTGAGTAAATACCATTTTCATTTCCATGCATTTTTCTATTTCCTTATCAGTTTAGGCATCACTATCCATGTCTATTTGTTGTTGTTTTGTGTAGTTTTATGTCTCATTTAGGCAGGTTTAAGGGTTGATATGGTTAATTATGCATTAGGTAATTTTTAGGTAGCATTAGATTCATTTTCCCTAGCTTTTTCATACATTTTCTCTCATTTTCCTCTAGCTTAGGTGTCCATTTCGGTATCTATCTAGTTCAATTTTAGCATTCTATTTTGGTAATTTTAAAGGTTATTTCATTAGTTTTTAAGTCATATTATAATCATACATTTATGGATACATGTTTTAGTAGTGTTTAATTAAAGTCCTATAGCATTTTCCATGCATTTTTTTAATCATACTTTGCATTCTATCAAGTTTAGTTTAGCTACTATTTTACCATGTTTAGCTACTATTTTAAGTGCATTTCAAGTGTCTTAGGTGCTATTGCATTTTCATGTTTTGGTTTTTAGGATCTATTTTAGGGTCACTTTAGTTGTTGTTTTAAGAGTCCATTTGCATTAGTTTAGGGTTTATGAATTGCATTTAGGGTTAGCTTAAGTATAGGTTAACTCCATACACATTTAGCTTATATTAAATTTATTTTCCAAAAATTCAAAAATATAATTGTTTTCATGCATTTATTAGCTTAGGATTTAGTAGTTAATCATGCA
Source organism: Firmiana major (assembly GCA_033439115.1). Lineage (NCBI taxonomy): Eukaryota > Viridiplantae > Streptophyta > Magnoliopsida > Malvales > Malvaceae > Firmiana > Firmiana major. The sequence continues at coordinate 11,473,463 of CM065912.1, forward strand.
TTATAAATTGTAGGCATTTAATTTAGGGTTAGACATTGATGAAGGATTTGCATTTTAGGTTATTTAGGGTTAAGGTTACATTTTGGCATATTTAGGAATTTAATGCATTAGTTTTCATTCCTTTGCATTTTCATTGATTTTAATTAGATGTTTAAAACTAGTCCCTTGCATTTTTAATCCCATTATAGGATCTTTAGCTATATTTTCATTATTTGCATTTTAGACTTGCATTCTTAAGTATTTGCATTTTTAGCCTAATTTCTTTACTAATTTGCAATTTTGCATTTTTTTCTTTTGTAGTTTATTTTTATTTACTTATTCATTATCATAACCATTTCTCATTCACATTTTGATTTTATTTTCTTGTTTTATTTTGTTATTATTATTTGTCTTTATTAGCTTAGTAGAACACGGATTCCATAATTGGCTAAACATATTTAGGTTGATAATATCCAGTAATTATTAAGGCTAACTAATCCTCTTGGGAATGATCTTGTACTTATCAATTTATTACTTGTCACGACCCATAATGGGAATGAATTTAAATCAAGCACACCAATGACCATATTTCATAGAGAGGGTGTAAAAGTATGCTCCAAAAGGTGAAGATTTAAGAGCTAAAATTCCAATCAACCATCAATCAACTATTAAATATTCCTTTAGATTTGAGACAAAGTTTCTTTTTATATTCTGTTGGCTCTACCGAGAGGGGGGGTGAATCGGTTTTCTAACAATTATGGCAGATTTTAAATTAATCGCAATTTAAACACAAATGATAATGAATAAAACAGTGCAATATAACAATTTTAATGCAAAGAGAGGGAAAGAGAAACAAACACAGTGACTTATAGAGGTTCGGCCAACTCTTGCCTACGTCCTCTCTCCTTGACCTTCTTGTCAAGTGGATTCTTTCTCTCTTTCAATAGAGTTTACAAAGTTCCTTTTTCAGGTTAAGGAATAACCTCTCTACCCTTAGCAATACAGAAAATGTATTCACCCTTTTACAATAACACTCACTGAGGAACAATCCTCTTTTCTTTTAAGGTGTGGATGAATACAGAATAAGGCTTTTCAGTGGGTAGGACTAACAAAGCTTGTAGTACTTAAGCTTGTACAATAAATCTCAATTAATGAGCAATAGGGATACAAGGAATGAAAGAATTAAAGCTTGAGAATGTTTGGAATGTTCAGTGATCGTCTCTCTATTCTCTTTGTCTTCAATGCTTGGTTATATACTGAAGGTTGGGTAGTTGGAGCATTAAATGCAGTTTTTCCCGTTGAGATTTGAAGAAAATAGCCGTTGGGAACCTCCAGTGGTCAGACAGATCGATCTCTTATCTTGGCCAGATCGATCTCTTAGTTTTGAATCCTGCAAGATCAAAGCATAAACACACAGGGAGATCGATCTCATAGGTTACCAGATCGATCTCTCAGTTAGAGTATGAGAAGGCAGATCGATCTGTCGAATATCCAGATTGATCTCCTATCCTCTCTGTTTGAGGAAAGATCGATCTCTCAATACACCAGATCGATCTCTTAAGCTCTCTGACTTTGAGCAGATCGATCTCTTCCTTACCAGATCGATCTCCTAAGTTCTCTGACTTAGAGGAGATCGATCTCTTAACCCTGGAAGATCGATCTCTTTTTACCTTAAACCCTTTACACCGTTTTAAGGCTTGCCAGATCGATCTCTTCCATCATGAGATCGATCTCTCATCAAGTATAAACCCAGGAGATCGATCTCTCATACCTCAGATCGATCTCTCATCAGCAGAACTCTAAGTTCTGGTCCTGATATCTTCTAAACATGTTTGTATACCATCTTAACATTATTGTATTAACTTGTTTTGTCATTTCAAAATACATTAACTCAACAATCTCCCCCTTTTTGATATGACAAAACTCATCCAATAAACATGTTTAGTGAATTTGCAAAATTCCCCCTTTTTGTGAGCTTTTGACTTTGTTAAAGATTTAACTCATCCTTAGTTAAATCTTAACTCCCCCTCAGTTAGCTCTAGCTCTTAGCTCCCCCTCAATTAAATCATCCTGACTCCCCCTCAATCCTATCATCCTTTTAAACTATGAACACAAACACAACAACATGCATGTTTCTTATCATGTTTCTTATGTGTCTTCTCCCCCTTTTTGTCATATCAATCACACATGGTCATTAACTCACAAAATGCAACATTGTCAAAACCATGGCAGTTCAAAATCAATATTGACTCACAAAATGCCACATTTTCATAAACAATCAATTTATATTGCATTCAAGCAAATTCAGTATAAAGAACAGTGCGAAATGATATAACTAAACTAAACCATACACCTAAAGCCTAATGTGAGGGAGGATCACGATCCAAAAGATCCTCAACATGCGTGCGTGTTACTTGGAGCTCATCGAACATCGCCTCTTGAGTTTCTTGAAATTTATCGAACATCGCCTTTTGAGTGTTTTGAAGTTTATCCACTCGTTGATTCAATTCGGCAAACATACGATGCTGAGTGGTATGTCCTTCATCGATCCTCTGACTGAGGTCGCTTATCATCTTCACGAGCAGCTCCAAGTCAGCAGGAGACGATGTTTGTGCAGTAGGCGCAGCCGTGGAGGACGACGGTTCTGGAGCGGGTGCTGCAGGTGGGTGTGCTGGTTCAGCAGTGTGGTCCTCCTCAGCCTCAGCAGGTTGCTGTTCCCTCTTTTTCGTCCAATTGCCTCGGATATCTTTGTAGTATCCCATGTGATGGAGGGTCCCGATGTTGAGGACGCTCTTGGGAGAGGGCAGTTCTCCGGTTTCGCAACTGCTGTCTATCTTGAGGCGTTGAAGAAAGTATGCCAACGGTTGAGGAAACACTATCGTTGTCGCTTGGCCTCGGACTATTTTTAACCAGTCTTGGAAGATGAAGTGAACTAGATTGGGTTTTTGACTGGTGGTATTTATATGATGAATCCAAAACCTATCTAGCCTCCGAATAGTTGAGTGTCGAGTTCCAAACGGACGAAGGTTCCACGAGATGATGAGATGGAGTAGTCGGGGATGCATCGGAAGTTCACTTGCCTTTTCCCCGGGAATATCAAACTCTAAGGGAACCTCTTCATCTTCGTTTGTCAAACCTTCGTCACGTATGTCGAAGGCTTGGGCTAAAATTTCAGGGGTTACGGCAATTGATCGTCCCATGACAAACGTTGTAAAACCAAGGATTTGACAGGAATCAATGGGATCGTAATTGAGTTCGGCATTGGAAAAGAATGCGCGAACGAGATTTGGAGGGACAGGTGTGTTGATTTTTAAGAAATTCAGCCAACCGAACTCCTCAAATTTCGATAAATAGGGAAAGTCTATGCGGTTGAGGAATGAAAAATCAATGGTTCGCCAATGCTTAATTGGCATGGTTGAGAAGTATTCCTCATATCGCTTTCTTTTTGCTGGTGTTTTAAAACACCGATTGAAGGAAGCGACAGGAGGTGGAGGAATAGGTTGTGATAAGGAACCTGCCTCAGTGGTTCTAGGAGGTTTGTTTGCTACTGACTTCCTAGGCATGATTCTAAACTATAGATTTGCACTAAACAGATTCAACAGTGAGAAAAGCAATGAAACAGGACCTAGGTTTGCCCTAGAATCAAAACAAACACAAATCGAAGAAGGATTTTGAGAAAATCAGTGAGAAATGTAGGTTACTATACCGGAATTTGACACCGAGACGCAAGGAAGACCGTACGAGGATCGATCTGAGGAGGAATTGAAGAAGAGGATGCGAGGGAATTGGAGAATTTGAATTTTAGGTTTTGTGAAATTTGGGAATTTTTCGCGGCTATTTATACTCCAGGTCATAGCAGATCGATCTATCGAGGAGACAGATCGATCTGGTACTTCCAGAATCCAAGAGAGATCGATCTGGCGTAAGACCAGATCGATCTGGTCGCAAACAGAGGCTTAAAGAGATCGATCTGCCAAATGCAAAGATCGATCTGCAGAATGCGGAAGCTTTGAAGAGATCGATCTGTCGTGGGGACAAATCGATCTGCCTTTAGACAGAGACGTAAGGAGATCGATCTTATGGTTAGAAGATCGATCTGCTTAGATTAACCTTGACGATTTAGGCTTGATAGAAGCATGGAGATCGATCTATATCACAAGGAGATCGATCTCTCATCCTCTTTGCCAGAAAATCTTTGCACAAACTCATTTAAAAACAATTTGAAACCAAGATTTTTTGAAACACAAAAATCCTAAGGCTTATCCATGAGTCCTAATTCACCTCTAAGGATACAGAACCTATCTCTATCAAGGGGTTTGGTGAATATATCAGCTATTTGATGTGTAGTATCAATATACTCTAAGATTATATCACCTTTTTGTACATGATCTCTAAGGAAGTGATGTCTAATTTCTATGTGCTTGGTTCTGGAGTGTTGAATAGGATTCTTAGACAGATTAATGGCACTGGTATTATCACATTTAATTGAGACTTGCTTCATGTCAATACCATAATCTCTCATTTGTTGTTTAATCCACAACACTTGAGCACTACAACTACCAGCTGCTATATATTCAGCTTCAGTTGTGGACTGAGCTACACTGTTTTGTTTCTTGGAGAACCAAGAAATTAACCTATTTCCTAAGAATTGGCAAGTACCTGAAGTACTTTTCCTATCTATTTTGCATCCTCCAAAATCAGCATCTGAAAATGCATGAAGGGCAAAAGTGGAGTCTTTGGGATACCAAAGTCCTAGTGAGGGAGTATCTTTGAGGTATCTAAACATTCTCTTAGTTGCCAATAGATGTGATTCCCTAGGAGAGGATTGAAATCTAGCACAAAGGCACACACTAAACAATATATCTGGTCTACTAGCAGTTAAATAAAGCAAAGAACCAATCATAGACCTATAGAGTTTAGTGTCTACACACTTACCACTTTCATCTTTGTCAAGCTTGATGTTGGTGCCCATTGGAGTGGTTTGAGGTTTGCAATTGTCCATCCCAAATCTCTTGAGCAAGTCCTTGGTGTACTTTGCTTGATTGATGAATGTTCCATCCTTTGTTTGCTTCACTTGAAGTCCCAAGAAGAATGTGAGTTCTCCCATCATGCTCATCTCAAATTCTCCTTGCATGATCTTAGCAAACTCTTGACATAAAGACTCATTAGTTGAACCAAAAATTATATCATCTACATATACTTGTACAACTAGTAAGTCCTTATTTTTATTTTTGATGAATAATGTGGTGTCTACCTTTCCTCTTGAGAATCCTTTTTCTATTAAGAACTTTGACAACCTTTCATACCAAGCTCTAGGAGCTTGTTTTGACCCATAAAGTGCCTTAGACAATTTGAAAACATGTTCAGGAAATTCATGATTTTCAAATCCGGGAGGTTGCTCTACATAGACTTCTTCATTAATGAAACCATTCAAGAATGCACTCTTTACATCCATTTGATATAACTTGAAATCTTTATAACATGCAAAGGCAAGTAACATTCTTATTGCCTCTAATCTAGCTACCGGTGCATATGTTTCATCATAGTCTATGCCTTCCTCTTGTCTATAGCCTTGAGCAACTAGCCTAGCCTTATTCCTTATGATCACACTATTTTCATCCATTTTGTTCTTGAATATCCATTTAGTTCCAATTATAGAGTGATCACTAGGCCTAGGAACTAGTTTCCATACTTTGCTTCTCTCAAATTGATTTAACTCTTCTTGCATTGCTAGGAACCAATTATTATCCTCTAAGGCTTCATTGACATTCCTAGGCTCTATTTGAGATACAAAGGCTATATATTGGCACATATTCCTTAAGGATGACCTAGTTCTAACTCCAAGAGTTGGATCTCTTACTATTTCACAATCTTTTACATATCCTAACTCTCTTGGTGCTCTAGGTTCTCTTTCTAAAACTTCTATTTCTTCTTCATCTTCTTTATTCAAATCAAGCTTTTCTAGAAAGTCATCTTCTAAGCCTTCATCAAATATCTCAACATTTTCATCATTGGTTGATTCTTTAGATACATTATTTGATTCATCAAATATAACATGAATAGATTCTTCAACCATTAATGTTCTTTTGTTATAAACTCTATAAGCCTTTGAATTCAATGAATATCCTAGAAATATTCCCTCATCACTTTTGGCATCAAATTTTCCTAAATTATCTTTTCCATTATTTAGAACAAAGCATTTGCAGCCAAAAGGATGGAAGTAACTAATATTAGGCTTCTTACCTTTGTAGAGCTCATAAGGAGTTTTCTTTAGCATGGGTCTTATCATAGCTCTATTAATTATATAACATGATGTGTTTATAGCTTCAGCCCAAAAGTACTTTGGCAAGTTATTTTCACATAACATGGTCCTAGCCATCTCTTCCAAAGTTCTATTTCTTCTCTCAACTACACCATTTTGTTGTGGTGTCCTAGGGGCTGAAAAATTATGGCTAATTCCTTGATCATTGCAATACTCATCAAATCCTATATTTTCAAATTCTTTGCCATGATCACTTCTAATGCTTGTTATTGTATATCCTTTTTCATTTTGAGTCACCTTTGAGTAAGTTATGAATTTCTCTAAGGCTTCATTTTTTACTCTCAAAAAGAACACCCAAGTGTACCTAGTGTAATCATCAACTATTACAAAACCATAATGTTTCCCACCTAGGCTAGTGGTTCTAGTTGGTCCAAATAAGTCTAAATGCAGTAATTGAAGAGGCCTAGTGGTGGATACACTATTCTTAGGCTTAAAGGTTGTTCTCTTGTGTTTTCCTTTAACACAAGCTTCACATATTTCTTCATGATCAAAGGATATTTTGGGTAAGCCTATAACTAGATCCTTTCTAGCTAATTTGGATAGCACATGCATGCTAGCATGACCTAGTCTTCTATGCCATAACCAAGATTCCTTTTTGTTATCTACCATTAAGCATAAGTTTTCGTTTTTGAGTTCATTAAGGTAGACTATATATATGTTACCTTGCCTATGACCTAGAAGAAGAATTTTATTTGACTTAGGATCTATAACATTACATTTCATGCAATCAAAAATTACTTTGTAACCTTTGTCACAAAGTTGACTAATGCTTAGCAAGTTATGCTTTAGACCCCTAACAAGTAATACTTTTTCTAAAGAGAAATGATTATTACCTATTGAGCCACTTCCTTCCACTTGGCCTTTGGAGTTGTCCCCAAAAGTGACTTCTCCACCAATTTTCGATTTGAAGGAATTGAAATGGCTTTTATCACCCGTCATGTGCCTTGAGCATCCACTATCTAAGTACCAAGCTTCTTTTGTTTTAGCTTTGTGGCTATGCTCAATCTCCTACAACAACAAAAAATAAACACACTCAAGTCTTAGGTACCCAAATTCTCTTGGGTCCTTGAAGGTTAGTAAATGCAATTCTTGATCTCATTGGGATCCATTTTGCTAATGCATTGCAGTCCTTGGAATGAATTACCTCTTTTGGAATCCATATCCTTTTTACAATTTTTCCTTTAAGATTTCTCATCTTTATATTGCAATAATGTGACTTATGTCCCTTCTTATTACAATATGAACAAGTAATTGCAGGTTTATTCATGCTCTTCCTAGCAATAAAACTCTTAAGATGGGTTTCCCTACTTTGTGCATTATACCCTAAGCCATTTTTGTCAAAAAATGCCCTTTGGGTTTCTAACATGCTATCTAGCTTTTGTTGCCCCATGTGAAACCTATTAAAGGAGTTATGTAAATTGCTATTTTTCTCCTTAAGGTCACAAATTTCTAGATTTGCAATCTCTAGTTTCTTCTCACATTTCAATTTATCTTGTAGCATTATCTCATTTTCCCTTTTTAATTTAGATATTAACTTTTTATACTTCATGCTCATAGATTCATACTCTAATGCTAAATCATCAAATGCATCTTGCAGTTCATCAAAAGAGTATTCATTGATATTAGATGTTACCTTTTCATCCTCATCAATTGCCATGAAGCATAGTTTGGCAATGTCCTCATTTGATTCATCATCGGAGCAGTCACTGTCACTCCATGTTGCTACCATCGCCTTCTTTTTATGAAACCTATCATTGGATCTTTTGAGGAGAGGGCAGTTAAATTTTATGTGTCCAGGTTTTTTACATTCATAACACACAATAGAGTCTTTTCTACCTACTTCCTCTTGTTCTCTCCTATTGTTTCTCCTATTGCTATTACTAGTTCTCATCCTCATGAATTTATTAAATCTTTTGGCAAACATTGCCATCTCAATATCCTCCTCACTGCCACTCTCATTTTTAATTTCCTTTTCAGCAGTGGATTTTAGAGCAACACCCACTTTCTTGGGTGGCTCTTCATTTCTTTTAAGCTTCATCTCATAAGTTAGCAAGGAACCTATTAATTCATCTAAGGATAATGTGTGTGGATCCTTAGATTCCTCTATTGCTGTTACCTTAGCTTCCCATGACTTAGGTAAGCTATTTAAAATTTTCTTTACCATTTCAATGTTAGAATATATTTTTCCTAAGGATTTTAGTCCATTAATTACGTCTGTAAATCTAGTGAACATATCACTAATCGATTCTCCTTCCTTCATTGTAAAGAGCTCATAATCATGTGTGAGCATACCTACTTTTGTCTCCTTCACTTGGGTTGTACCCTCATGAGTTATTGCCAATTTATCCCATATTTGCTTGACATTATCACACCCGGATACTCTATTATATTCATTAGGACCTAAAGCACAAAATAATGTGTGCATAGCTTTAGCATTTAGCTGTGCACATTTAATGTCATTAGAATCCCATTCATCTTCTTCTTTGGGAATATCTCTTCCCTCTATTTTCTTTGTAGGGATTTGAGGTCCCTTAACTATAATTCTCCATACTTCATAGTCATTTGCTTGAATGAATAGCATCATCCTAGTCCTCCAATATGAATAATGTTCACCATTGAACATAGGAGGTCTAACCGTGGAGTGCCCCTCTCCTATCAAACTAGTTGCAACATTGTTAAGAGCCATTTGATCGTTTTCTAACTCTTAGGAAGTTGTTCCTACGTGATTAAAGAGTCCTAGCTCTGATACCAATTGTTGGCTCTACCGAGAGGGGGGGTGAATCGGTTTTCTAACAATTATGGCAGATTTTAAATTAATCGCAATTTAAACACAAATGATAATGAATAAAACAGTGCAATATAACAATTTTAATGCAAAGAGAGGGAAAGAGAAACAAACACAGCGACTTATAGAGGTTCGGCCAACTCTTGCCTACGTCCTCTCTCCTTGACCTTCTTGTCAAGTGGATTCTTTCTCTCTTTCAATAGAGTTTACAAAGTTCCTTTTTCAGGTTAAGGAATAACCTCTCTACCCTTAGCAATACAGAAAATGTATTCACCCTTTTACAATAACACTCACTGAGGAACAATCCTCTTTTCTTTTAAGGTGTGGATGAATACAGAATAAGGCTTTTCAGTGGGTAGGACTAACAAAGCTTGTAGTACTTAAGCTTGTACAATAAATCTCAATTAATGAGCAATAGGGATACAAGGAATGAAAGAATTAAAGCTTGAGAATGTTTGGAATGTTCAGTGATCGTCTCTCTATTCTCTTTGTCTTCAATGCTTGGTTATATACTGAAGGTTGGGTAGTTGGAGCATTAAATGCAGTTTTTCCCGTTGAGATTTGAAGAAAATAGCCGTTGGGAACCTCCAGTGGTCAGACAGATCGATCTTTTATCTTGGCCAGATCGATCTCTTAGTTTTGAATCCTGCAAGATCAAAGCATAAACACACAGGGAGATCGATCTCATAGGTTACCAGATCGATCTCTCAGTTAGAGTATGAGAAGGCAGATCGATCTGTCGAATATCCAGATCGATCTCCTATCCTCTCTGTTTGAGGAAAGATCGATCTCTCAATACACCAGATCGATCTCTTAAGCTCTCTGACTTTGAGCAGATCGATCTCTTCCTTACCAGATCGATCTCCTAAGTTCTCTGACTTAGAGGAGATCGATCTCTTAACCCTGGAAGATCGATCTCTTTTTACCTTAAACCCTTTACACCATTTTAAGGCTTGCCAGATCGATCTCTTCCATCATGAGATCGATCTCTCATCAAGTATAAACCCAGGAGATCGATCTCTCATACCTCAGATCGATCTCTCATCAGCAGAACTCTAAGTTCTGGTCCTGATATCTTCTAAACATGTTTGTATACCATCTTAACATTATTGTATTAACTTGTTTTGTCATTTCAAAATACATTAACTCAACATATTCCTTTACTCTCATTGTAATTCTTTGAAAAGCTTAATTTGTAATAATCCAACTTTGTAAGAGGTATTCTTGATTACCAAATCTTGTATCCATAATCCACCACTTGTAAAAGGGGAGTGAAACCCTAGTAAGAGAACTTGTAAGGTGAGATTTAGGTAGAAGTAAGAGGTTCCTCCTTGAGACTTGAAAAGAAGATTGTGAAAGGTTTCTTCCTTAAGCCTAGGAAAAAGGAAAGGTAGGGTTTCACCTTGAACCTAAGGAAAAATGAGGTTGTAAAGGTTACTCATGAGCTTCTAAAAAGAAAGGTGTATGCTCCAACATTCATAGTGAATTTGGTAATACCATCAAAGGAGCTCAAGGGAGAGGACATAGACAAGCAGAGATTCAAATTGGGTTGCGGTCACGTTTATCGTGGTTACGGATGTCGCTTACGCAATAGCGTCTATCGCAGTAATTCGGTCATGAATTTTTTAAAATCGCACAATTTTTTTCTTTAAAAAAAAACAATTATAATTTAACAACTCTTTTTTTGTAATACTTGAGTTATTTATTACATTTTAGCTCTTCAAAAACTTATAATAACATTAAAAAGTAAAAATATGGTAATTTTACAATTATTAAATATAGAAAAAAAACACTTCAGTGTTTATATTCTTCTTCCCACATTCAAAGTTGTAGCTTTCTTTTTAAAATAAATTTTCACACACCGATAATTAACACTTTTCCCTAACAAAATTTTTTTGCCCCTCCCTCCAATTTATTTGCTTCACTGCTCATTCCCTCCCAAAATTCCACTTCAACATTTAATCCCTTATCCGCCATTAGGCATAAACCTACACCTTCGTTATGTTCATTTTTTTTTTTTTTGGATTTTCTTATTGGAATAAGTCCCTAGCTTCTTGCAATTTGACCATCTCCTCTTATTTCCATCAGATGGCAATTTCTCATCTTCTTCATTGACTAAGAATCGTAGTAGAGTAATAAGTTAACCATTTTCCTTTCAATTTGTAAAGGCAAGTTCCCAACTCACAACAATAAAGACAGGTCATCATGTGTCACAATCTCATTTTACCCCTAGAGCACTATAAATTTTTCATTTTTTCTTTACCTTTTCCTATTTGTGACCATCTTGTTAACAGTTGGGCTATGATTCGGCATTAGTCACACCATGTCACTTATCTTATCATACATTCACATCTCATATAATAGTAAATACTTATATCGTTTAACGTGTATTTACATGACCTTATACATTGTATAATAATTATATCCCCGATAATACATCCATATTTATCATTGTGTTGTGATATGTTTAGGTACAAAACTATACGAATGTGTATACCTTTCGATCGATGGGAATGCAGTGGATATCAGAATGTGAGTCCTTGGTCACTCTCTAGCTACTGAAAATGCTCTGTAGAGAGGGGAAAATAAAAGGGTGAGCTCACTAGCTCAATAAGGCAATTATGTAAGTAAGTAGATAACTACACTATCTACATGATCATAATGTCATGCCTTAAATCATTCTTTTTCCATATCACGTTTTGAAAGGATGTTTTGCATTTATAAACATATGCAACATAAATCTCATGCACAAAAAGGCGTTTGATAATTCTATATTTTTAGAATTATTTGTGCTTAATTTTCTAATTAATTATTTAAATCCCCAATTTATTTTGTTAATTATCCCCTTTATTTAATTAAAATTCTCATGTTTGCAGATAAATTAAATCCGGATGAATTTTGAATATTTCGGTAGAAAATGAATCGAAATTGAGCTAAAATCGAGATTGGATCACGCGGACAACACGAGCCTAGCACATCCAATTGGACAAAAAGACAGATGACATGGAAATATTATTTTTCAAGGAGCCAATGGTGTGAAGACAAGTGGCCAAACAATGTCAACTCATTTAGGATGAAAATATTTCAATTGTACCCCTAAATGTGTGTATAAATAGAAAAAGATGTCAATTGAAAAAGGGGTAGCTTTTAGTTTTTATTTTTTTAGGTTAAACATTTATTTTAGGTTTTATTTTTCTTAAACTTTTTATGTTTACGGCTGGTGACAGCAGCTACCATTGTTTATTTTCTTTTAGGATTTAATCAGTTTCAATTCATTGTTCTTTTACTGTTTAAGTTTTAATTTAAAGTATTATTTTTATTTTTTTGTTCCTCTCTGTTTCTTAATTTTTACTATTCATCGGTTTTTCTCCATTGAGTTTTCCAGGTCTCGGTTTCTTCATTATTTTTCTATCTTCCCGGTTTCTTTCATTAAGTTTTATTTTTGTATTTTCAAAGCTTAGTTTCACATTCAGCTCTCGGTTTCTTTTTCCCAAATCACTTAAGCTTTGTTTTCTTTAATTTTTTTTTACCATAACTCAGTTGTTCTCGGTTAACTTTCAAAAGATGCATTCGATTCCCGTTTCTTCCTGTATTTATGCTGATTGGTTTTGGTGTTGGAATGTGGGCAAATGCTAGGCATGAGTTCACATTAAAGCAATGTGGAACCATTGCATTAAAAAGCTAGAAGAGAGGGAATCTATGGTGATGAATGAGCTGCGGGTCTGAGATTATTTTTGTCATTGCCGTCTAGTTTGTTTTCTGTTGTCTTTTTTATTTTCTCTCGGTTTCTATCTTCTGGGTTGCTTCATGTTTTTATTAATCCTTCTCTTGATATCATTCTGACTTACATGCATTTTATGTTCTGTTCAAGTTAGTATTTAGAATATAGCTTCCATTTTTACGGTATGATCAGCATGTTTCTTTAATCCAACCATTTACTGCATTTTATTCCTCATATTAGTTAAGTGTCATTTCCTGCTTGTTAACGGTTAGTGTAAAGATTAGGGATGAGTCTATTGGTGTAGAGTTTCATGAAGTAATCGGTAGGAGCAATAGTTCATTCTTAGCTTCATTTCTTATCCTCTGTATTGCTCTGTTTCAATCATTATTTACTATTTCTATGAGCTGGGAACTAACGGGTTGTGTTGTTTTGTGTGTTTATTGCTGAGCATGAAGCTGGACTCCGAGAGGTTGAAGGCAACGTTAGGCTAGGACGCAGATGCTGATGCTGTTGAAGTACTCCCTTAACATCCGGTTGTGCACACAAGCTGAATGATGCGAAACCCAGAAGCAGCGTCGGCAGCAGACGGTAGCTGAACTGAGGACGTCTGTAGCAGGCAGTCTGTGGATGTTTATGCTAGCTGAAGCAGGACAGTAGCTGGGAATAGCCGCACTGCAGGAGCGGAAATAGACAAACCGTGGCAGAACCGGGGCAACAGACCAGAGGACGCGAGCAGCAGTACCTGAAAATGGAAACAAAAAATGCCAAATGAATAGTGAATGGGGGGAAAGATTTAAAATGTTTAAGGCCATGTTTGGCATTTTCCAATTTTAGTAGCTTAATTCATTTTTCATGCATTAGTTGTTAGATTAATTTTATTTCAAGCTTGTTTAATTTTAGTTTAATTAGTTTTATTGCTTTATTTTCATATTTGCATTTTATTTGCGTTAATTCATTTTAACTGTTTTAATTTTCTTTTGTAGGTTATTTGTTTTTAATTGCTCGGAGTACTGTAAGTAAATTTTGTTCGGTTTTATTTCCTTTAGTTATTATTATTTCATTGCTTTTAATTAGCCTCAGTAGATCACCCTCTTTGAAATCATAATTTGCTAGGATATACTTAGGGTAAGATTAACCGGTAGTTAATTAGGCTAACAACTTCTCTGTGGGACGATAATTTCGGGACTCAAATCCCATTATTACTTGGACGACCCGTGTACTTGCGGACAGTACCCTTAGGGCGTGTCAAGTTTTTGGCGCCATTGCCGGGGAGGTTTAATTAGTCGTTAGTTAATATCGGTGAAATTATACTTAGGTGTAATTCTAGCCTGTAAATATTTAGGTTAGTTAATTTACTCATAAAAAAATCAATAAAAAAATCATCAAAAAAAAAACTTAAAAATTTTTTTCTAAGGACTTGTTGATGTTTGCATGCGTAGAGCCCAGAGCTTTGATTGCCTTCCTCTAGATCCTGAAATCGAACGAACTCTTAGGAGAATACGAAAGGAATCTAGGAAATCCATAGCTCCACTGCAACACACAATGGCAGATAATAGGGAAATCAGGACCATCGGGGATTATGCGATGCCGACGATTGGAGGATACTATACTGGCATTAGGCCACCAGCAGTCCCTGGTAATAACTTTGAAATTAAGTCGTCCATCCTTCAAATGATCCAAACCTCTTTGCAGTTCAGTGGGCTTCCACTTGATGACCCACATGCCCATCTTGGGCAATTCTTGGACTTATGCAATACCTTCAAGCATAATGGATTATCGGATGATGCACTACGGCTTAGACTATTCCCATTCTCACTCAGGGATAGAGCAAGACACTGGTTGACCTCCCTGCCCCCAGGATCCATTGCCACATGGGATGAGTTAGCCCATCAATTTCTAGCCAAATTCTTTCCACCCTCTAAGATGGCCCGACTCCGTAGCGATATATCCTCCTTTGCCCAATATGACTCTGAATCTCTTTACGAGGCATGGGAGCGATACAAGGAGCTTCTCAGGAAGTGTCCTCACCACGGCCTACCTTTATGGCTTCAAGTCCAAAATTTCTATAATGGGCTTACAAGCCAGCATAGGACGATAGTGGATGCTGCTTCGAGCGGGGCATTGATGTGTAAAACAGAGGAAGAGGCCTATGAGTTGCTAGATAAGATGGTAGCTAACAATTACCAATGGTCCTCCAAAAGGCAGCTGCCAAAGAAATCAGCGGGTATATATGAGCTTGACACGCTGTCCACCTTGACTTCTCAGATAGCCAATCTTACAAAGAAGGTGGAGTCACTCAGTACCCAACCTAATCCCTCCAACAGTCCTAACCCCGTGTTTTTTGTCCAAAGTCCGTTTTTATCTTGTGATCTGTGCAGTGGTACCCACGCTGTAGATAGGTGTCCACTTAACCTCGAGTCAGTTCAGTACGTTGCCCCTAAGCAACAGAACAACCCTTATTCGAACACCTACAATCCAGGGTGGAGGAACCATCCAAACTTTTCATGGAGCCAAAACCAAGGGCAAGCTTCAAATTCTAGACCAGTAGGACCCCCAGGTTTTCAAGCTCCACAGGTTCAGGTACCACCACAACATCAATTTCCTCACCACCCACCACCTCCATATCCACATCATCCACAGAATCAATCTCATCCATCCCATTTCCATCAACCACCACCACCTCAACCCCAGCATGTACATGCAGCAGATAAGAAACCCTCTCTTGAGGAAATGTTCATGACGATCTTACAAAACCAAGCAGCTTCAATCAAGAACCTAGAGGTTCAAGTAGGATGCTCTTAGTCAACGTCCTCAGGGAACCCTCCCTAGTAACACAGAAGCCAATCCTGTTAGGCAGAGGGAAGGGAAGGAACATGTAAGGCTATCACCCTTAGGAGTGGCAGAGAGTTAGTAGCTACCCCTGTTAAGTCCAGACCTAACCAGCCCTCAGTTGTAAATCCCATAGGTTCTAGTGAAGCAGCTCAGAAGGA
Organism: Firmiana major; assembly: GCA_033439115.1. Lineage (NCBI taxonomy): Eukaryota > Viridiplantae > Streptophyta > Magnoliopsida > Malvales > Malvaceae > Firmiana > Firmiana major. Next base: position 11,489,260 of record CM065912.1, read on the forward strand.
GCAAAAAGCAAATGATCAAGCTGCAAAGGAAACAAAGCCAGGCAATTCTTCACATTTACTTGTTTCCTTGTCACAACCTTCGATAACCTCTGATGCTATAAAAATCCCCACTACATCTCCTCCTGTTAGGCCACCAGTCCTGTTTCCACAAAGATTCCAAAATCAAAAACTGGACCAGCAATTTACAAAATTCCTTGAGATTTTTAAGAAACTTCACATTAATATTCCATTCGCAGATGCCTTAGAGCAAATGCCAAGCTATGTGAAGTTTATGAAAGATATTCTCTCTAGGAAAAGATGATTGGAAGATTACGAAACAGTGGCTCTAAGTGAGGAGTGTAGTGCCATCATCCAGAGAAGGTTACCCCCCAAGCTCAAGGATCCTGGAAGCTTTACTATACCATGCACCATTGGGAATTTATTCTTTGGTAGAGCTCTGTGCGACCTAGGAGCTAGTATAAACTTGATGCCATTGTCCATCTATCAGAAGTTAGGGATAGGGGATGCCAAACCCACCACAGTGACCCTCCAGTTGGCCGATAGATCAATTAAATATCCAAAAGGGGTCATTGAGGATGTATTAGTGAAAGTGGACAAATTTATCTTCCCTGCTGATTTTATTGTGTTGGTTATGGAGGAAGATAGAGAAGTCCCAATCATATTAGGCAGACCATTCCTCGCAACTGGTAGAACTTTAATAGATGTACAGAAGGGGGAATTAACAATGAGAGTTCAGGATCAGGAAGTTAAATTTAATGTGTTCAAATCTTTGAGGTTTCTTGATGACTCTCATGATTGTTTTAGGATGGATCTAGTGGATAAAGATATCACTGAGGAGTTTTCCAAGACACATCCTTTAAACCCTTTAAAAGCCTCCTTAGTGAAATCTGTGGTTCTTAAAGAATATAGTGAAGATGATGATGAGGTCTACGAGACTTTACAGTTGTTAGAGGTCACTCCTTTTGAGGAGATTGCCCAATTTGAGACATTAGACTCTTCATCTATTCCAGCTTCAAATATTTTTCCATCCACCGGTGATCCTCCAGCATTAGAACTCAAGCCTTTACCCTCACACCTTAGGTATGCTTACTTAGGTGAATCCTCCACAAGACCAGTAATGGTATCTGCTGCTCTCTCCATTGATCAGGAGTCCAAATTACTACAAGTGTTAAGAGAGCATCAGAAGGCTATAGGCTAGTCTATCTCTGACCTTAAGGGTATTAGTCCCTCTATCTGTATGCACAAGATACTATTGGAGGAAGGGTATAGGTCATCCATAGAGCACCAGCGTCGATTGAACCCTGTGATGAAGGAAGTTGTCAAGAAGGAAATCATTAAGTGGTTAGATGCAGGGATTATCTATCGCATTTCTGACAGTTCCTGGGTGAGCCCAGTTTAATGTGTCCCTAAAAAGGGAGGGATGACAGTAATTGAAAATGAAAATAATGAGCTCATCCCCACTAGGACTGTCACGGGTTGGCGAATATGTATGGATTATAGGAAACTCAACAAAGCCACCAGGAAAGACCACTTCCCTTTACCCTTCATTGACCAAATGTTAGATCGATTAGCTAGTCATGAATTCTACTGTTTGCTGCATGGATACTCCGGGTACAATCAAATAGCTATAGCCCCGGAAGACCAAGAAAAGACTACTTTCACCTGTCCCTATGGGACCTTTGCTTTTAGGAGAATGCCTTTTGGCCTATGCAATGCACCTGCTACATTCCAGCGTTGCATGATGGCCATATTTCATGATATGGTGGAGGATTTTCTTGAGGTTTTCATGGATGATTTCTCAGTCTTCGGGGATAGCTTTGATTTATGTCTGCATAATTTAGCACTAGTGCTAAGAAGGTGTGAGGAAACAAATCTAGTGCTTAATTGGGAGAAATGCCATTTCATGGTAAAGGAAGTAATAGTGTTGGGGCACAAATTCTCGGCTAGGGGGATAGAAGTGGATAAGGCCAAAGTGAAAATTATTGAGAAGTTACCTCCCCCTACCACAGTGAAAGGAATCAGAAGTTTCCTGGGCCATGCAGGATTTTACAGAAGGTTTATTAAGGACTTTTCACAGATATCTAACCCTTTATGTAATCTCCTTGAAAAGGACACAGTGTTTTGCTTCGATGAGAAATGCTTAGAAGCATTCAAGACTTTGAAGGAAAAATTAGTTACAGCCCCTGTAATCATAGCTCCAGATTGGAGTTTACCTTTTGAACTTATGTGTGATGCAAGTGATTATGCTGTTGGGGCTGTACTAGGACAAAGAAAAGGAAAAGTCTTTTATGCTATATACTATGCAAGCAAAACACTGACTGAGGCCCAGATGAACTATGCTACTACCGAGAAGGAGTTGTTAGCTGTAGTATTTGCCTTTGATAAATTTCGCTCCTATCTCATTGGCACTAAGGTAGTAGTATACACTGATCATGCTGCCATCAAGTACTTAGTCTCCAAGAAGGATGCAAAGTCGAGGTTGATTCAATGGATCCTCCTACTACAAGAGTTTGACTTGGAGATTAAGGACAGGAAAGGTACGGAGAATCAAGTTGCTGACCATCTATCTAGATTAGAGAGTGGACTTAAAGAAGATGGTACAGTTATTAATGAGTCCTTTCCTGATGATCAGCTGTTTGCTTTCGGGCACTCCAGATTGCCTTGGTATGCTGATTTTGTGAACTATCTGGTGAGCAATGTGATGCCACCTGATTTAACTGCCCAACAAAAGAAAAAGTTTTTGAGTGATGTCAAGTATTATGTTTGGGATGAACCATTCCTGTACAAGCAGTGTAAAGATCAGATTTTAAGAAGGTGGGTTCCCATGGAGGAAATAGAGGATATACTTTGACATTGCCATTCATCTGATTATGGAGGGCATTTTGGAGGAGAAAGGACAGCAGCCAAGGTGTTACTTTATTTAAGGATGCCCACTACTTTGTGATGAAATGTGATAGATGTCAGATGGTAGGTAATATTTCCAAAAGAAATGAGATGCCTCTGACTAATATTTTAGAAGTAGAACTCTTTGATGTATGGGGCATTGATTTCATCGGACCATTTGTTCCTTCATATGGCAATCTCTACATTCTAGTGGCTGTGGATTATGTGTCAAAATGGGTTGAAGCAATAGCCTTACCAACTAATGATGCCAAGGTAGTAATAAGGTTTTTAAAGAAGAATATCTTCACACGATTTGGCACACCTAGGGCTATCATTAGTGATGGAGGATCCCACTTTTGCAATCGGAGTTTTGATGGGCTGTTAAAGAAATATGGGGTCAAACATAAGGTAGCCACTGCTTATCACCCACAGACGAGTGGCCAAGTAGAGTTGTCCAATAGGGAAATTAAGGGGATATTAGAGAAGACAGTGAACCCGAGTAGGAAGGACTGGTCCATTAGGTTAGAGGATGCACTTTGGGCCTATAGGACAGCCTTCAAAACACCTTTAGGAATGTCTCCTTATCAGCTTGTGAATGTTGAAGCCTGTCACTTACTAGTAGAGCTTGAGCACAAGGCCTATTGGGCCCTTAAGAACCTGAATTTCAATTTAGAGGCAGCCAGGGAGAAGAGGCTGCTACAGCTTAATCAGTTAGATGAGTTCAGGTTGTAGGCATATGAGAATGCCAAGCTCTACAAGGAAAAGACTAAGCGATGGCATGATAAGAAAATTAAGGAGAGACACTTCGAACTAGGCCAGCAGGTTCTGTTATTTAATTCACGCTTGAAGTTGTTTCCAGGAAAGCTTAAGTCTAGGTGGTCAGGGCCCTTTACCATTACACAAGTATTCCCTCATGGAGCCATTGAAATTATGGATGAAACCCTGAATCAACCCTTTAAGGTTAATGGGGGCAGATTAAAACACTACTTTGGGGGAGGATTTGATCGTCAGCATTCTATGACCACTTTAGCTGACCCTCCTACTTCTGATCCTGCTACTTAGCTTCATTTTTCTTTTTGTACAGTTCTTTTCTTTTCTGTTCTTTCTTTCTTTTTTTATTTTGCATGTTTATTTTCTAGCTTCTATGCTTTCAATAAAAGCTTCGTTTGTCATCATCATCATCAGATAGGGGAGTACTCTGTTCTTGAGCTTAATTGTTTATATTATCTGCACACTGAGGACACTGTGCACTTTAAGTTTGGGGGAGGGGATATTACTTGAGTATTTTTCAAAAATTTGGGCAAAATTGAAAATTTTTCAAATTTTTTTCGAAAATCTGAGCTTAAACTGTTTGATTTTGGTATGATTTAGTGCTTAGCATGTAGTTTTCCCATATTCCGATGATATGACCCCATGATTAAGTCTGATTTTGATTGACTAAGAAGCATGATTATAGGAAAAGCATGAAGTTGAGTTCTTGAATGGGTCTTGATTCTGATTATGATTTCCTCATCTTATGCACATGTCTTGTCATGAATCTGTATATTTATTTAGAGAAAGCTTATGTGGACTTAGGATTGCATTTGTTTATTTGATTTTGTGTATTATATTCTAGAATTTGTTTGATCTAATCTTGAGGCAAAATATTAGATCACACTTAATTAGGGAGATGATTTAGGCCATCTTTAGATCGTTTGAGCCTTTCGAGCCATCCCTGTACATACTTTATCCCTAGTCACCCATCTGGGCCAAATAAGACTTTCTCTGTAAATACACCTGCTATTAATTTTCCTTAGTTTAAATACTTTGTTCCTATCCCCTACCCCGAAAGCATGAAAGTCATTGGGATATATTTTGAGATTTGTACATATGGGTATCTGGTGATAGTTAATGTTCAAAAAAAAATGAATGAAAAAAAAAAGAGAAAAAAAAGAAAAAGAAGAAAAATACAAAAAAAAAAGTTTAGTGAAATAAATAAGTTTGGGGGAATAAATTTGACCTCTTACATTAAGATCCTGAAAGTAATGCATGTTAAGGGGTAATTAAACCTAAATCGACTTTATCATACCTTAACCCCAGCCTTACATTACAAGCTTAATGAAGTCCTATTGATCTTTAGTTAAGTGTGACTAAATTAGTGGAGAGAGAAGTGAAAAGCAAACTTATGGAAATGATCACATGTCATTAACTTTGCATTCACTATGTTTGCATAATCTAATCCGGATAATGTACTGTGAAGTGACTTTGACATTTTTCACACACTCACGAGGAGTCTAATTTGGGTTAGGGCTTATGATTGAATGATTCTGAGTGTTGGAATTATAATTGTGATTCTTTGATTTCATAGTCTGTATTTTTTCTTTGAGGATAATATTGGGGAAATTATTGTGTTTAGTACTTGTCATTCTTACAATTATTTTATTTTGCTTGAGGACAAGCAAAAGCTCAAGTTTGGGGGTGTGATAATTCTATATTTTTAGAATTATTTGTGCTTAATTTTCTAATTAATTATTTAAATCCCCAATTTATTTTGTTAATTATCCCCTTTATTTAATTAAAATTCTCATGTTTGCAGATAAATTAAATCCGGATGAATTTTGAATATTTCGGTAGAAAATGAACCGAAATTGAGCTAAAATCGAGATTGGATCACGCGGACAACACGAGCCTAGCACATCCAATTGGACAAAAAGACAGATGACATGGAAATATTATTTTTCAAGGAGCCAATGGTGTGAAGACAAGTGGCCAAACAATGTCAACTCATTTAGGATGGAAATATTACAATTGTACCCCTAAATGTGTGTATAAATAGAAAAAGATGTCAATTGAAAAAGGGGTAGCTTTTAGTTTTTATTTTTTTAGGTTAAGCATTTATTTTAGGTTTTATTTTTCTTAAACTTTTTATGTTTACGGCTGGTGACAGCAGCCACCATTGTTTATTTTCTTCTAGGATTTAATCAGTTTCAATTCATTGTTCTTTTACTATTTAAGTTTTAATTTAAAGTATTATTTTTATTTTTTTTTTGTTCCTCTCTGTTTCTTAATTTTTACTGTTCATCGATTTTTCTCCATTGAGTTTTCCAGGTCTCGGTTTCTTCATTGTTTTTCTATCTTCCTGGTTTCTTTCATTAAGTTTTATTTTTGTATTTTCAAAGCTTAGTTTCACATTCAGCTCTCGGTTTCTTTTTCCCAAATCACTTAAGCTTTGTTTTCTTTAATTTTTTTACCATAACTCAATTGTTCTCGGTTAACTTTCAAAAGATGCATTCGGTTCCTGTTTCTTCCTGTATTTATGTTGATTGGTTTTGGTGTTGGAATGTGGGCAAATGTAAGACCCGAATTTAATTAAAATACGAAAATTAAATTTTTCTTATCGAAATTATACCGACCTTTGGTCTTTTGACCATTTTGCCCTTACACGTGTTCGGGATTAATTTAACCCGACTTCCTTCATACTTCCCCCATCTTTTCTTATTTAATTTTCGTATTTTAATCCGAATTTAATTAAAATACGAAAATTAAATAAGAAAAGATGGGGGAAGTATGAAGGAAGTCGAGTTAAATTAATCCCGAACACGTGTAAGGGCAAAATGGTCAAAAGACCAAAGGTCGATATAATTTCGATAAGAAAAATTTAATTAAAAATATGGATTTAAGAAATTTTAAGTTGAAAACAGGGGTGCAACAGTTGAAAATTACAGGAGTAAAGGATTGTACTCACGGAATCAATAATGAAAGAGTTTTGTCGTGATTGATACACCAAGGAGATAATCTTAGAGATAAGATAGATCCTAAATATAAGATGTATTGGAGTAAGAGATATATGCTAGGTATGGAATACCCTTATTATGCGAAGTAATTGAGGTTAAGCGATTAGTAACGAATATAAATTGTGACCGCATAGACTGAGATATTGCGTAGTTGTGGTTAAGTCTGAAGGTCAATAAAGGTATTTCAAAATACCTCCCCGCCTGAAGACTTGACAGCGCCTAAAAATATACATATAATTTATAGCGTGAATCGATCGTCGTAATAAATACCTTTAGCATTAGAATACCTTTACTAAGACGATAAGAATATAAAAACTCGACAAATCATGAAGGTTAACATAGTAAATTTAATAGGTGCCGTTAAGGTAAGGAAAAGGAAATGGCGCAGGTTAGTACCTGAAAACGTAAGCGGTTGAGAAGGATCTTATACGCTTATGCGTAAATCAGTCAAGGATTATATCGATTTGTAATCATCATTATCGATGATATATTGGGTGTAGTTAAAGTCTAGGGCGATTTATAAGCAACAATTGGGGAAATTGCTTTTGCAGATGGATTGTTGTGAGTTCAAAATGGATATACTTGGTTGACACGTTTAACTAAGAAACGTGGTCTTGGAATGAGATGATAACTAAGACGATGGATGTGATATGGATTTCGGTGTAGTAAAGTATGAACTGACCACCGTGATTAATTTCGCCATACCCAACAGCTCAAGAGGTTCCCAGTGAGTATGGATACCTCAAAATTATGAAGGAGCTGTATATTGATGTATAATGGGAAGATAGTCAAGTATGGAGTCAGACAACTCCTTGATCATGAAATAAACTATCTGACCCATGATTTAAAATTGACAGCAGTAGTACTTGTACCGAGGATATGGTACTATTATGTACATGGTGAGAAATTGTGGATATGCACTTAAAGCCCGAGTATCTGTTTTTACAGAAAGAGGCGAACATGAGAATACATAGTGGGTTAGAGCTTCTGAGAGGTTTTGATTTGTGAAAAATTGTACCACCCAAGAAAGGCTAATGTGATGACTGATGCCTTGAGCATAAAGAGCCTTGGGATGGTATTACATATGATGGTCAGGGAGCGTGAGCTGCTAGATGCAGTTGTGAGCCTCAGTATTGATGTGATCCCTTCTGATGATGACAGTGATTGATATGATTATGTGACAGCTAGCCTGATGATTAGAACCGGATGAGAGTGCCCGGACTTGCCAGGCTTAGCGTGATGATCGGCAGGATGTCGATGGTTTGGGTCAGATTCAGAAGGGTACAGTGACAGAGATCACAAAGAGTGTGATAATGATTTACAGAGAGGTTCAGAGACAGTATAAGTGCTCCCCAGGACCACAGTTGATGAGTTAGTAATATTGTCAGAAGCTCACTCTTCGGGATATACAGTGCATACGGAAAGTAACGATTATATATATGGAATATCTAAAAAGGGTATTGGTGGTCAGATGTGAAAAGAGATGGTAGAGATTGTGGAAAAGTGCCTAGTATGTCAGCAGAATAAGGTAGAGTATTAAAAGTCTGCAGAGTTATTGCAGCACCTACCTATATTGACACGGCACGGAAAAATGAGAACAAGTCTCCATGAATGTCGTGATGGGTTATAGAGGACCCGGATAAATCAGGAGACTATTTGGATGATAGTCGATAGAGTGACTAAGTCTACCCACTTTCTAGTTATGAACTCCCCAGATACTCAGAGTGTATATGAGGACTTATGTATAAGAAAGATTATGGAACATTATGTAGCGTTCCAGTGAGCATGATATCATATAGGGATTCCCGCTTCACTACCTACTTCGGAGGATATTTTCAGGAAGCTATGGGAACCCGACTGAGTATTAGCACAGCTTTCCATCCTCAGACAGATGGTCAGTCAAAGAGGACTGTACAAGTTCTGGAGGATCCGATGAAAGCGTGTGCCCTTGATTTTATATGCTCCTGGAATGATCAGTTGATTTCTAATCAAATTAGCCAATGGTGACAGTTGTCACTTGAGTATCGGGATAACAAGATATGAGGCAGTGTATGGCTGTAGGGGTTGTTCCCCAAAATTGGATAAGAAAAAGTGGGTGACAGGTATGATCATTTACGACTTTGGATAATAAGTCTCTGAGGATGTTTTAGTTAAGGATGAGAGATTAAGAACACCTCAGAGCAGATAGACAAGTATTGGAAATTTCCCTTGGTGAATTATTATGGTTGAAAGTTACACGTCCTAAGAGAATAAGGACATAGCGAACTTTTGGAAGAAGGCAAATTGAGTTGCGCGGGATCGAATCTTTGAGAGATTGGACAAGTGGGAGATAAGACCTGTAGGTTGGTGTTATCACTTGAATTAACAGGCACCCACAATGTGTCTCAGCTTTTGATGCTTCGGGAATACTATTCAGATCCAGTATAGGTGATAGGATATGAACTCCAACAGTTCGATTTAATGAAAATACAAGTATATCGAAGACGTTGATTCGGGCATTAAACAGGAAAGAGAAAGTATTGGCGTTTAAGATAATCTCCCTAATTAAAGTCTTTCGGTAGTAATGCACTCCGGAGAAGGTCACATAAGAATTTAAGAGTATGATACGATCAATGTACCCGGAGTAGTCTATAAACTCATATGAATTGGTTCTAATTTGGAGGACCAAATTCCTTAAGTGGGGGAGAGTTGTAAGACCCGAATTTAATTAAAATACGAAAATTAAATAAGAAAAGATGGGGGAAGTATGAAGGAAGTCGGGTTAAATTAATCCCGAACACGTGTAAGGGCAAAATGGTCAAAAGACCAAAGGTCGGTATAATTTCGATAAGAAAAATTTAATTAAAAATATGGATTTAAGAAATCTTGGTCAATAAAGATGAAATAAATTTATTTTGGGTTAAATTGATCAAGATATTAATTTATTGGAATTAATCGGGATTAATCGGGATTTTTAGTTCGGAAAAAAAATAATCCCGAAAATAATCAAAAAATATACCGAAAAGTCACCCGGGACAATATCCCGAAAATACGGGGAAATTATACCCGAAAAAGAGGTTAAAATATAATAAATAAATTAAATAAAATTAAATTAATTAATTTAGAATAAAATAATAATTTTAAGGGATATTTGGGTATTTTTAGTGGATTTTAATGAATAAAAGTAAATTGTTAAATAATATAATAATTGTAAAAAAAAAAAATCAGAAGTATCGGGGAGAGAGAAAGAAAGAAACAGAAAAAGAAACGGAGCGGAAAAACGGGACCGGAAAGGGGGAGAAGATCCGGCGATCCTTGATCGTCGACGACCACCGGGAAATGGAGAGGAGAGACCGGCGAGCAAAATGGCACCGGCAGCACGGCCAACCGACGCCGGAGGAGGCCGGAATCGGGGAGAGAAGCCGTCAGAGAAAGATTCCCGATCGGCGGCGAACTGCGCCGATCTGGCCGACCCCACCCCCAGCCGAGGACTCCCCAGGCCCAGACGATGTGATTGGTGGCGGTGGCAGCCACCGAAACCGGCGGACGGCGCCGAAAACAGCAAGAGGAGAAAATGGGTTTCCGACGCCAGGGAGAAGAGGCCGAACCGGAGAAAACCGACGGTCTGAACCGGTCCGAACCGGACTGAACCGGTTCAGCCAAAAAGAGGAGAAAAAAGGGAGAAAAAGGGAAAAGGGAAAAGGAAAAAGAGAAAAAAATTGGGGAAAATTCCTGTGATGCAATCGAGCTTCGGGTAAGTCGATAAGCGGTCAAATTGACCCGATTTAAATTTGGAATATTATATTTAATTAAATTTCGATCGAAAAGTTTACCCGAAAATATATTTAATTGTGTAGCTCGACGATTGGCATCCACCGAGGGCTCGAGACAGCCTCGAGTTACGGACTAGCATGGAATCTCGGGTAAGTGACCCCTATTTACGACAATTACCTCGTTATGCGTGATATTGATTTAATTTCCGCATAAATTGAATTGAATTCTGAAAATTTAGATAAATTGTCGTAAATAATCGATTTAGCTATTCAAGAATTAGAACGAGGCCCGATAAATTATTGGTGGGCCCAATGAGCCCAATAGGCCTCGATAAAGTGAAAATTAAGTGGTAAACGGGCTTAAGGCCGATTAAGGCCCATTAAGGTACAATCGGGCCCAATAGGAGTAAATGGGCCCAACGATTTAAATTAAGCCCAGAAAAGATTAAATACGATTAAATTGCATAATATCTGACCTGAGGAATATTAATACGCAGTTCCGGGCATTTGATTGGGAGCATAACGGACTGCGCGACGAGACAACATTGGGAAAGAAAAGTTCAGACTCGACGAGAATCGAGGTAAGGGAATTATGCGGACTGCTAGAGGTAACTTTACGCAATTTTAAATTCATATGCAGTCCTTTAAAGTATTCTGAAGGGTCTAGAGGTCAATTAATAATTTTAGTGCCCCGAATGGGCAAATTACTAAAATACCCTTGCTAAGGGTAAAATTCTAAAAATTTAGGAAAAATTGGGAGGAGCAAGAACAAAAGGTTCCTGCTCATTCTGGAGGTGTTTTGATGCATGCATGAGTAGGCTGGCTCACCTTGAAAGAAAATGCACAGCATTGCATACTTTCAACGTGATATTGTTTTGTGAAAACTGTTTTGAGGAAACAGAGCCGCCTACGTGTTTTTTATTGACATTGACGTGCTAGAGCTCAGCTCGCACGATGTTGTCGATTTTTGTGATGCACGCATTAGTGCTAGAGCGAGAGCTCGCACTAGAGTTTTACATGCATAGGTGCTAGAGTATAACTCGCACCAGATTTCATATGCTTTTTCGTGACACGGTGTTAGAGTCTAACTCGCACCATATTTTTACGTGATTTTCGAGACAGGGTGCTGGAGTTTAACCCGCACCAGAATTTATAAGATTTTCATGTGATTTTTATACAGAGTGCTGAGCTTAGCTCGCACTAGTTTTACCGGATTTGTGGAGTACCGCTGTCTGCCCTTGGAGTCAGCCAAAAGGCCCAACAGGCTCAAGAGACCTCTTAGGTGGGGTGAGAGTGAGGGATGAGGTTGGCGGCCTTGTGGGGATGTAAAGCGGGCTCTGCCAGCTTTATTTGAGTTGATGAGAGTGCTGAGTATCGCTCGCACAGCTTTTATGAGAACATGCGATGAGCCGTGCTTGGAGCATCGGGTAGACTGTGTGTCACCGATTTAATAGGCTCGCACGTGCATTTTGAGACATGGCATGAGTATTGAGAAACAAACCTCTGTGGGAAGCAGGCCAACTGGGCCGGAGTACCTAGAGATATTATATGGGTTCACGGAGTACGATGTACCGTGCAAGTAGCATGGAGTACGATGTACCGTGTGGTATCTTCAGATACGGCATCTCCGGATGCAGCATCTTCGGATGCCGGGGATCGGATAAGACTGACGGGATGGATTGACCCACCTCCTGGGCGATTCCCGATCATGGTGAGAACCCGCACACTAGGATCCGTGTAGCTGAGGAACTCACGAGGACAAATGTGGCCATAGTCCTAGTTATTTGCCTATATACAGACGTTGCCTAGTCTCGCATGTTGATGATTTTTACGATGATTTAAACTGGGTTTTAAAACTAAATTGCATGATGGTATTTCCATGCTTTTCGAAACCCACGTGTGATGTAAACGTTTTCATGATTTTGTGTGAGTCAGGATCACCCGCAGGAGGGGTCGAATCCTGACTTTATTGTGAAAATCTTTATTGAGAAAGAAATGATTTATAATAATTGCATGTTGATTTTCTGTGCAAATGTGTTTTACATTTCATCATAATGCATAGCATTGTTTTAAAATGTGTGGAGAAAGGGTGGTTTATGCATGGCACTACGTTCATGTAGGTAGTATGGTTACCTACTTGTTCGTAGGATTGCCTTACTGAGCTTGATGTGCTCACCCCTTTCATTTTCTCCCACAGATAATCTCCGGTTGAAGTTGCGACGACTCAGTACTGCATTTCGAGTATCCGCTGCTGCCCATCAACATAAGGTATATACACTTGTACTTATTGTATCTACATAAGCATAGCACAGTAACATGTTTGTAAGTAACTTTAGGGGATGTATAAATAATATAACAATTATAAATGACTGGAGAAGAAATAAGTACTAGGGTAGATGTATGGTGGGACTGGCATTGACGCACAGCCCAATTATTAGTGGAGTGTTAGTCACGATTCGAGGACAGGTAAGAATTTAAGTAAATAATAAAATGCGAAAAAATTTACTCTGATTTTTGGGTAGTTTGGGTCGTGACATATAAAGGTGGTATCAGAGCACAATTGGTCTGATGTGTGTTAGTGTCAGTAATTAGGAAATTACATCCCCGTATTACTGTGCTTAGTTAGATACAATAGTGTATATCGAGATGGGCTTGACTAAAAAATGGTTGGGAATGCAGGAATGCTTAATATGAGTCGCGTTAGATGAGATAGTGCACGAGGCAGAGGTCGTAGAGGTAGACCTGAATCTGCTAAGTCGTGCTGAGTTGACCTGTGACAATCAGGATAAAATTGAAATAGAGGCTAATGTTGAGGATGCCACACAGAGTCCGACAGAGTGATCGGATAGTGTTGAGACACGCTTCGCGAGATTGGAGCGGAGTGTGGAGATTATTTTGAGGAGCTAATTGCTCAGATTATGTATGAGATCAGAGGGCGCAGCGGAGCATTGGTGGAAACCCGCTCGACCCATCTTAAGTGTTAAACATTCAGAGATAAGGTGAGAATTTAAGTAAGGAAATAATAAAACGCGAAAAATTAACTCTAATTTTTGGGTAGTTTGGGTCGTGACAGCAAATGCTAGGCATGAGTTCACATTAAAGCAATGTGGAACCATTGCATTAAAAAGCTAGAAGAGAGGGAATCGATGGTGATGAATGAGCTGCGGGTCTGAGATTATTTTTGTCACTGCCGTTTAGTTTGTTTTCTGTTGTCTTTTTTATTTTCTCTCGGTTTCTATCTTCTGGGTTGCTTCATGTTTTTGTTAATCCTTCTCTTGATTTCATTCTGACTTACATGCATTTTATGTTCTGTTCAAGTTAGTATTTAGAATATAGCTTCCATTTTTACGGTATGATCAGCATGTTTCTTTAATCCAACCATTTACTGCATTTTATTCCTCATATTAGTTAAGTGTCATTTCCTGCTTGTTAACAGTTAGTGTAAAGATTAGGGATGAGTCTACTGGTGTAGAGTTTCATGAAGTAATCGGTAGGAGCAATAGTTCATTCTTAGCTTCATTTCTTATCCTCTGTATTGCTCTGTTTCAATCATTATTTACTGTTTCTCTGAGCTGGGAACTAACGGGTTGTGTTGTTTTGTGTGTTTATTGCTGAGCATGAAGCTGGACTCCGAGAGGTTGAAGGCAACGTTAGGCTAGGATGTAGATGCTGATGCTGTTGAAGTACTCCCTTAACATCTGGTTGTGCACACAAGCTGAATGATGCGGAACCCAGAAGCAGCGTCGGCAGCAGACGGTAGCTGAACTGAGGACGTCTGTAGCAGGCAGTCTGTGGATGTTTATGCTAGCTGAAGCAGGACAGTAGCTGGGAATAGCCGCACTGCAGGAGCGGAAGCAAACAAACCGTGGCAGAGCCGGGGCAACAGACCAGAGGACGCAAGCAGCAGTACCTGAAAATGGAAACAAAAATGCCAAATGAATAGTGAATGGGGGGAAGATTTAAAATGTTTAAAGCCATGTTTAGCATTTTCCAATTTTAGTAGCTTAATTCATTTTTCATGCATTAGTTGTTAGATTAATTTTATTTCAAGCTTGTTTAATTTTAGTTTAATTAGTTTTATTGCTTTATTTTCATATTTGCATTTTATTTGCGTTAATTCATTTTAACTGTTTTAATTTTCTTTTGTAGGTTATTTGCTTTTAATTACTCGGAGTACTGTAAGTAAATTTTGTTCGGTTTTATTTCCTTTAGTTATTATTATTTCATTGCTTCTAATTAGCCTCAGTAGATCACCCTCTTTGAAATCATAATTTGCTAGGATATACTTAGGGTAAGATTAACCGGTAGTTAATTAGGCTAACAACTTCTCTGTGGGATGATAATTTCGGGACTCAAATCCCATTATTACTTGGACGACCCGTGCACTTGCGGACAGTACCCTTAGGGCTCGATCAGCGTTCCATGACATTCATTCATTGACATGTATTTTTCAATTTAACACTTTTTAAAACAATTATCAAGACTCAACCATTCCCTCAGGCTATCCCAATCCATATAAAATCATTCAAAACATAAATTTCATTCAACATATATCAAGGTTCCTCCCGTTCCTCAGGATACATTGATCCACATAAAATCATATGAAATCATGTATTTATATATATCATTGACATGCGAAATTTTGGCAGGTATTGTGCTAAACTGTAAGACCCGAATTTAATTAAAATACGAAAATTAAATAAGAAAAGATGGGGGATGTATAAAGGAAGGTCAGGTTAAATTGATTCCGAAACAAGAGCAGGGGTAAAATGGTAAAAATACCAAAACCCGGTATTAGGACGATAAGGAAATTTTAATTAAAAATAAGGATGTAGGATATCTTGATCGATAATAAGGAAATTACAAATTTTGGGGTCAATTGATCAAGATTCGGAAATTTTAAAAATATCAAAAAAATTACCGAAACGATATCTCGAAAAACGTGAAGAAATAATATCAAAATTTAGAGAAAAATATAATTAATAAATTAAATTTAAATTAAATAAATTAAAGTAGAATAAAAATAATATAAGGTAGATATTTTGGGATTTTATGGAGTATTTTATTGAATAGTAAAATAATTAAAATAAATAATAATAATAATAAAATTAATAAAAATAAAACAAAAAAAAGGTAACCGAAAAAAAAAAGGGGAGGAGAGAGAAACTCAGGAAAACCCGAGAAAGAAACCGAGAGAAGCGACCCGAGGTTCCTCACCGTCGATTCTCGTGCACCGGCGACCGACGAGCTTCAACGAAGCTACCAGGAGGAAGAGGGGAGTCCGGCGAGCACGTGGGTACCGGATTCGCTCCGCCAGGTGGCCGGAGTAGGCCGATCGGAGCCGAGGAAGACCGTCGAAAAAACAAGCTGATTCCCGACGAACCGCCGCGTCTGGGTTGAAACGGAGGGCACCGACGCACTCAGGGGAAGAAGCCGGTTCTTTTGAGACCGGTCTCGGCCGGTGAGACCGCCGGAAACACCGGCGACGGCAATAGGCAGAAACGGTGTCGTTTGGCTGGAAGGAAAGGGAAGGAAAGGGAAGGAAAAGGAAGGAAAAGGGAAAAGAAAAGAAAGGAAAAGGAAGGAAAAGGAAGGAAAAAGGGGGGAAAAAGGAAAGAAATTTATCGGGGACGACTCGAGGTTCGGGTAAGTTGATCGAGGGTCGAAATTGACCTACGGGTAAATTTCAAAAATTTAATTTAATATTATTTTAATGGAAAATAATCCGAATTTACCCAATTATGCAGCTTCACGACGGAGATCGAACGAGAGCCGATTGAGCTCTGATTCTCGTACCCCGCATCATATCGGGTAAGTACAATTTAATTTCGGCAATTAGAGTTCTTTAAATACCGAGTTTAATTATTTTACGGGATTATGGATTAATTTTGCGTAGGAAGGAATATTATTCGGAATTGTAATATAATTGTCGTAAATGGTATACGGGCTATCCAATGAAATTGGAATGAAGCCCGATAATTATTAGAAAGCTGTGTAAGCTCGGTATACCCGAAGAAGGGAATTAATGAATATAAAAAGGGCTAGAATGGGCCGAGGCCCAATAAGGTAGAGAAGGCCCAATAGCTTCAAGTTGATCAGTAAATGCAATATACTGATCGGGATAATTGAATTAACCTCGATTATGTGGTTATATGCAGTTACGTACATTGGTTGGCGCGCACTTGGGCCGAAAGGTTCGGTATCATCGAGACAAGAGTAGTCTGCGCGCGATTCCAGGTAAGGGAATTCTACAGACTGCTAGAGGTAAACTCTACGAAATTTTAAATTCATATGCAGTCTTTAAAATTTATCTGAAGGGTCTAGAGGTCGAATAATAATTTTAGTGCCCCGAATGGGCAAATTACTAAAATACCCTTGTTAAGGGTAAAATCTAAAAATTTAAGAAAAATTGGGAGGAGCAAGGACAAGGAGTTCCTGCTCGTTCTGGAGGTATTTCAACACATGCATGAGTAGGCTGGCTCACTTTTAAAGAAAAATGCATAGCATTGCATATCTTAAACGATGTGATTTTTGTGAAAACTATTTGGAGATAACTGAGTCGCCTACGTGTTTTATTTACATGTGACGTGCTAGAGCTCAGCTCGCACGATGTTTGATTTGTGTGATGCATGCATTAGTGCTGGAGCGAGAGCTCGCACTAGAGTTTTACATGCATAGGTGCTGGAGTCCAACTCGCACCAGATTTGTATACATATATATATGATTTTCGTGACAGGGTGCTAGAGTCTAACTCGCACCATATTTTTATGTGATTTTTGAGACAGGGTGTTGGAGCTTCGCTCGCACCAGCTTTTCATATGGTTTGCATACAGAGTGCTAGAGCTTAGCTCGCACTAGTTTTATTTGATTTACTGACAGTGTTAGAGCACCGCTCGCACTACTTTTCAGAGATCATACGATAAGCCGTGCTTGGAGCATCGGATAGACTGTGTGTCACCGATTAAATAGGCTCGCACGTGCATTTTGAGACATGGCATGTTAAAATAACCTGATGAGCCCGAACGAGGGATAAGGGTTAGAGATCCACCTGATGAGCCCGAACGAGGGATAAGGGTTGGAGATCCAGCTGATGAGCCCGAACGAGGGATAAGGCTGTGGGTCCATGGAGTACGATGTACCGTGCAAGTAGCATGGAGTACGATGTACCGTGGGGTATCTTCGGATACGGTATCTTTGTGATACGGGGTATCTTTGTGATACGGTATCTTTGTGATACGGGGTATCTTCGGATACGGCATCTTCGGATGCGTGAGATCGGATAAGACTGACGGGTTGGATTGACCCACCTCCCGGGCGGTTCCCGATCAGGGTGAGACCTCGCACACTGGGATCCGTGAAGCTAGAGGGACTCACGAGGACACATTGGCCAGTCCTGGTTATTGCCGTTATACAAATATTGCCTCGTCTCGCATGTCGACGATTTCGATGATTTAAACTGGGATTTAAACTAAATATGCATGATGGTTATATTCCATGCTTTTAAAACCCATATGTGATGTTAACGATTTTCATGATTTTGAGTGAGTCAGGATCACCTGAAGGAGGGGTCGAGTCCTGACTTTACTGTGAAATTTTAAACGAGAAAGATATGATTTTGAATATACTTGCATGTTGGATTTTCCGTGCAATGTGTTTTACATAACATCATAATTCATAGCATCTATTTTAAAATGTGTGGAGAAAGGGTGGTTTATGCATGGCACCACGTTCATGTAGGTAGTATGGTTACCTACTTGTTCGTAGGATTGCCTTACTGAGCTTGATGTGCTCACCCCTTTCATTTTCTCCCACAGATAATCTCCAGTTGAAGTTGAGGCGACTCAGTACTGCATTCCGGATATCCGCTGCTACCCATCGACATAAGGTATATATACACTTGTACATATTGTATCTACATAAGCATAGCACAGTAGCATGTTTGTAAGTAACTTTAGGGGATGTATAAATAATATAAACAATTATAAATGACTGGAGAATAAATAAGTTAAATGAGAAATGTATGGTGGGACTGGCATTGACGCACAGCCCAATTATTAGTGGAGTGTGGTCACGATTTGAGGACAGGTAAGAATTCAAGTAAATAAACAAAACGCGAAAAATTAACTCTGATTTTTGGGTAGTTTGGGTTGTGACAATTATTATGGTATCAGAACGAAGTTGGTCTGATGTGTGTCAGTGTCAGTAATTAGGAAATTACATCCTCGTGTTACTGTGCTTGGTTAGATACAGTAGTGTATATCGAGATGGGTTTTGACTAAGAAATGGTTGAGAATGCAGGAATGCTTAATATGAGTCGCGTTAGATGAGATAGTGCACGAGGCAGAGGTCGTAGAGGTAGACTTGAGTCTGCTAAGTCGTGCTGAGTTGACCTGTGAGAAGCAGGGTGAAATTGAAATGGAGGCTAATGTTGAGTATGCCCCACTGAGTTCGACAGAGAGATCGGACAGTATTGAGACACGCTTCGCGAGATTGGAGCGGAGTGTGGAGATTATTTTGAGGAGCTAATTGCTCAGATTATGAATAAGATCAGAGGGCGCAGCGGAGCATTGGTGGAAACCCGCTTGACCCATCTTAAGTGTTAAACATCTAGAGTTAAGATGAGAAATCTTTTTGGATGTATTCCGGTGACAGGATATCCCGGACATGATTTAAAGGAAAATTTTCTTACACTGCCCAGGAATACTAAATTGATTATGAGTATGAAACTCAGTTATATTCTTGGCAGATATTACCTCGACACATGAACAGTGACAGTCGAGATGTCTAAAAGTTTATGAAATGACTCAACTTTTCAATTAGAGTCTGATTGGCCCGCGAGATATTACCTATACCGAGGCAGTGCGCAGATTTACAGTTGGATAAATAAAAATATGAATTGCATGCCTCTGAGATTGGGAAAGGTAGTAAGGGCTGAAATAGAGACATAAAAGAGAATCAAGAAATGACAGAGATGTTAACATGAGAAAATGGTAATTGGTAAAAGATCTGATTTGACGAGTCATGGAGTAAGATAATTGGTAAGGCCCCAGTGCATCTAATTTTGGCACTCTTGGGGGGGCATTGTGATTGGAGGACCCCGACCTGCTACGAAGCAGTGTAGCAGTGTAAGCACTGTAAGCAGTGTGAGATGTGTGGTGGATACACCGGAAGGAGGGTTTATACCTACACGGTATTGGTGAAAATGGTCATCAAGTGTGGTAAGACAGACCATTGATTTTGATTGCTCAGAGTTGAGAGAGATCGCCCCACAGAAAAGTAAAGAGATAAAGAAAACCCTGTTAAGATAGCTGCAACGAAAAGGGAGGAAATAGCCGAAAAGAAAAAAGGAAAGTAGGCTGTTGGACGAAGACGAGAGGATGTCTTGGACCGGGACACTATTGATGTTTCATGGATGTGGTGTAAGATACCACACTTGTTATGAATAATGAAGTACATATGTTCATTGATCCTAGTGCCACATATTTATTTATACCGCCTTCATTCGCATATAAGTTAGTAAAAGGCATGAATGCCTACATCATTGGGCACAATACTGATAAATGAGTGCCCCAATAGAGGAGGAGTAATTAACGGAATATGGATATTGAGATTTTAAGTTAAAAACAAGGGTGAAAACATCACTGAAAAGTATACGGTAAGTGTTGACAAGTGATAAAGAGGAGTGCAACAGTTGAAATTAAAGGAGTAAAGGATTGTACTCACGAAATGAATAATGACAAGAGCTTTGTCATGATTGATACGAAAGGAGATAATCTTCGAGATAAGATAGATCCTAAATACAATATGTACTGGAGTAAGAGACATATGCTAGGTAAGGAATACCCTTAATATATAGAGTCATTAGGATTAAAGCAATGAGTAGCGAATATAAATTGTGACCACATAAACTGAGGTATAACGTAGTTGTGGTTAAGTCTGAAGGTTAATAAAGGTATTTCAAAATACCTCCCCGCCTGAAGACTTGACAGCGTCTAGATATATATATATAACCTATAACGAAAAATCGATCATCGTAATAAATACCCTTAACATTAGGATACCTTTACTAAGACGATAAGAATATTTAAATTCGACAAATCATAAAGACTAGCATAGTAAAATTTAATAAGAGCCGTTAAGATAAGTAAAGGAAATGACGCAGGTTAGTACCTGAAAAAGTAAGCGATTTTGAAGGATCTTATACGCTTATGCGTAAATAAGTTAAGGATTGGAATTGTAATCATCATTATCGATGATATGTTGGGTTAGTTAAAGCCCAAGGCAAAACTGTAAGCAACAATTGGAAGATGGCTTTTACAGATGGATTGCTGCGAGTTCTAAAAGGATATACCTTGTTAACACGTTTAATTATGAAAACGTGGTCTTGGAATAAGATGATAGATGTGACATAAATTTCGATGTAGTGAAGTATGAACTGACCACCTTGATTAATTTCACTATACCCAACAGCTCAAGAGGTTCTCAGTGAGTATGGATACCTCAAAATTATGATGGAGCTGTGTATTGATGTATAATGGGAAGATAGTCAATTTTGGAGACAAACAACTCTTTGATCATTAAATAAACTATCTGACCCATGATTTAAAGTTGACAGCGGAAATGTTTGTACCGAGGATATGGTACTACTATGTATATGATGAGAAATTATGAATATGCACTGATCATAAAGCCCGAGTATCTGTTTTAACATAAAGAGACGAATATGAGAATAAATATTAGGTTAGAGCTTCTGAGAGATTTTGATTTATGAAAATTGTACCACCCAGGAAAGGCTAATGTGATGACTGATGCCTTGAGCAGAAAGAGCCTCGGGATGGTATTACATATGATGGTCAGGGAGCGTGAGCTGCTAGAGCAGTTGTGAGCCTCAGTATTGATGTGATCCCTTCTAATGATGACAGTGATTGTGGGACAGCTAGCCTGATGACTAGAACCGGATGAGAGTGCCCGGATTTGCCAGGCTTAGCGTGATGATCAACCGGATGTCGATAGTTTGGGTTTGATTCATAAGGGTACAGTGATAGAGTTCACAGTGGATGATAATGATTTACAGAGGTTTCGAGATAGTATGAGTGCTCCCCAAGACCACAGTTGATGAGATAGTAATTTTGTCAGAAGCTCACTCTTCGGGATATACAGTGCATACGGAAGTAATGAATATATATATTGAAATCTCAAAAAGGGTATGGGTGGTCAAATGTGAAAAGAGATATTGGAGAGGTTGTGAAAAGTGCCTAGTATGTCAGCAGAATAAGGTAGAGTATTAAAAGTCTGCAGGGATATTGCAGCACCTACCTATATTGACACGGCACGAAAAAGAGAACAAGTCTCCATGAATTTTGTGATGGGTTATAGAGGACCCGGATAAATCAGGAGACTATTTGGATGATAGTCGATAGAGTGGCTAAGTCTACCCACCTTCTGGTTATGAGATCCCTAAATACTCAGAGTGTATATGAGGATTTATGTGTAAGAAAGGTTGTGGAACATTAAGTAGCGTTCCAGTGAGCATGGTATCATATAGGGATTCCCGCTTCACTTCCTACCTCTGAGGATATTTAAGGAAGCTATGGGAACCCGACTGAGTATTAGCACAGCTTTCCATCCTCAGACAAATGGTCAGTCAGAGAGGACTGTACAGGTTCTGGAGGATCCGATGAAAGCGTGTGCCTTTGATTTTATAAGCTCCTGGAATGATCAGTTGATTTCTAATTGAAGTCGCCAATAGTGACAGTTGTCACTTGAGTATCGGGATAATAAGATATGAGGCAGTGTATGGCTGTAGGGGTTGTTCCCCAAATTGGATAAGAAAAAGTGGGTGACAGATAGAAATTAATTTCGACTTTGGATGATAAGTCTCTGAGGATGTTTAGTTAAGGATGAGAGATTAAGAACACCTCAGAGCAGATAGACAAGTATTGGAATTCACCCTTGGTGAATTAGTATGGTTGAAATATTTCTTGTCCTAAGAGAATAAGGACATAGCGAACTTTTGGAAGAAGGTAAATTGAGTTTCGCTGGATTGAATATTTTGAGAGATTGGACAAGTGGGAGATAAGACCTGTAGGTTGGTGTTATCACCTGAATTAACAGGCACCCACAATGCGTCTCAGCTTTTGATGTTTCAGCAATACTATCCAGATCCAGCATAGGTGATCGAATATGAACTCCAAAAGTTCAGTTTAATGAAAATATAAGTATATTGAAGAAGTTGATTCGGGCATTAAACAGGAAAGAGAAAGTATTGAGGTTTAAGATGATCTCCCTAATTAAGTCCTTTGGTAGTAATACATTCCGGAGAAGGTCACGTAAGAATTAAAAAGTATGATACGATTGATGTACCCGGAGTTGTATATGGACTCATATGAATTGGTTCTAATTTGGAGGACCAAATTTCTTAAGTGGGGGAGAGTTGTAAGACCCGAATTTAATTAAAATACGAAAATTAAATAAGAAAATATGGGGGATGTATAAAGGAAGGTCAGGTTAAATTGATTCCGAAACAAGAGCAGGGGTAAAATGGTAAAAATACCAAAACCCGGTATTAGGACGATAAGGAAATTTTAATTAAAAATAAGGATGTAGGATATCTTGATCGATAATAAGGAAATTATAAATTTTGGGGTCAATTGATCAAGATTCGAAAATTTTAAAAATATCAAAAAAATTATCGAAACGATATCTCGAAAAACGTGAAGAAATAATATCGAAATTTAGAGAAAAATATAATTAATAAATTAAATTTAAATTAAATAAATTAAAGTAGAATAAAAATAATATAAGGTAGATATTTTGGGATTTTATGGAGTATTTTATTGAATAGTAAAATAATTAAAATAAATAATAATAATAATAAAATTAATAAAAATAAATCAAAAAAAGGTAACCGAAAAAAAAAGGGGGAGGAGAGAGAAACTCGAGAAAACCCGAGAAAGAAACCGAGAGAAGCGACCCGAGGTTCCTCACCGCCGATTCTCGTGCACCGGCGATCGACGAGCTTCAACGAAGCTACCAGGAGGAAGAGGGGAGTCTGGCGAGCACGTGGGTACCGGATTCGCGCCTCCAGGTGGCCGGAGTAGGCCGATCGGAGCCGAGGAAGACCGCCGAAAAAACAAGCTGATTCCCGACGAACCGCCGCGTCTGGGTTGAAACGGAGGGCACCGACGCACTCAGGGGAAGAAGCCGGTTCTTTTGAGACCGGTCTCGACCGGTGAGACCGCCGGAAACGCCAGCGACGGCAATAGGCAGAAACGGTGTCGTTTGGCTGGAAGGAAAGGGAAGGAAAGGGAAGGAAAAGGAAGGAAAAGGGAAAAGAAAAGAAAGGAAAAGGAAGGAAAAGGAAGGAAAAAGGGGGGAAAAAGGAAATAAATTTACCGGGGACGACTCGAGGTTCGGGTAAGTTGACCGAGGGTCAAAATTGACCTACGGGTAAATTTCGAAAATTTAATTTAATATTATTTTAATGGAAAATAATCCGAATTTACCCAATTATGCAGCTTCACGACGGAGATCGAACGAGAGCCGATTGAGCTCTGATTCTCATACCCCGCATCATATCGGGTAAGTACAATTTAATTTCGGCAATTAGAGTTCTTTAAATACCGAGTTTAATTATTTTACGGGATTATGGATTAATTTTGCGTAGGAAGGAATATTATTCGGAATTGTAATATAATTGCCGTAAATGGTATATGGGCTATCCAATGAAATTGGAATGAAGCCCGATAATTATTAGAAAGCTGTGTAAGCTCGGTATACCCGAAGAAGGGAATTAATGAATATAAAAAGGGCTAGAATGGGCCGAGGCCCAACAAGGTAGATAAGGCCCAATAGCTTCAAGTTGATCAGTAAATGCAATATACTGATCGGGATAATTGAATTAACCTCGATTATGTGGTTATATGCAGTTACGTACATTGGTTGGCGCGCACTTGGGCCGAGAGGTTCGGTATCATCGAGACAAGAGTAGTCTGCGCGCGATTCCAGGTAAGGGAATTCTACGGACTGCTAGAGGTAAACTCTACGAAATTTTAAATTCATATGCAGTCTTTAAAATTTATCTGAAGGGTCTAGAGGTTGAATAATAATTTTAGTGCCCCGAATGGGCAAATTACTAAAATACCCTTTTTAAGGGTAAAATCTAAAAATTTAGGAAAAATTGGGAGGAGCAAGGACAAGGAGTTCCTGCTCGTTCTGGAGGTATTTCAACACATGCATGAGTAGGCTGGCTCACTTTTAAAGAAAAATGCATAGCATTGCATATCTTAAACGATGTAATTTTTGTGAAAACTATTTGGAGATAACTGAGCCGCCTACGTGTTTTATTTACATGTGACGTGCTAGAGCTCAGCTCGCACGATGTTTGATTTGTGTTATGCATGCATTAGTGCTGGATCGAGAGCTCGCACTAGAGTTTTACATGCATAGGTGCTGGAGTCCAACTCGCACCAGATTTGTATACATATATATATGATTTTCGTGACAGGGTGCTAGAGTCTAACTCGCACCATATTTTTATGTGATTTTTGAGACAGGGTGTTGGAGCTTCGCTCGCACCAGCTTTTCATATGGTTTGCATACAGAGTGCTAGAGCTTAGCTCGCACTAGTTTTATTTGATTTACTGACAGTGTTAGAGCACCGCTCGCACTACTTTTCGGAGATCATACGATAAGCCGTGCTTGGAGCATCGGGTAGACTGTGTGTCACCGATTAAATAGGCTCGCACGTGCGTTTTGAGACATGGCATGTTAAAATAACCTGATGAGCCCGAACGAGGGATAAGGGTTAGAGATCCACCTGATGAGCCCGAACGAGGGATAAGGGTTGGAGATCCAGCTGATGAGCCCGAACGAGGGATAAGGCTGTGGGTCCATGGAGTACGATGTACCGTGCAAGTAGCATGGAGTACGATGTACCGTGGGGTATCTTCGGATACGGTATCTTTGTGATACGGGGTATCTTTATGATACGGTATCTTTGTGATACGGGGTATCTTCGGATACGGCATCTTCGGATGCGTGAGATCGGATAAGACTGACGGGTTGGATTGACCCACCTCCCGGGCGGTTCCCGATCAGGGTGAGACCTCGCACACTGGGATCCGTGAAGCTAGAGGGACTCATGAGGACACATTGGCCAGTCCTGATTATTACCGTTATACAAATATTGCCTCGTCTCGCATGTCGACGATTTCGATGATTTAAACTGGGATTTAAATTAAATATGCATGATGGTTATATTCCATGCTTTTAAAACCCATATGTGATGTTAACGATTTTCATGATTTTGAGTGAGTCAGGATCACCTGAAGGAGGGGTCGAGTCCTGACTTTACTGTGAAATTTTAAACGAGAAAGATATGATTTTGAATATACTTGCATGTTGAATTTTTTGTGCAATGTGTTTTACATAACATCATAATTCATAGCATCTATTTTAAAATGTGTGGAGAAAGGGTGGTTTATGCATGGCACCACGTTCATGTAGGTAGTATGGTTACCTACTTGTTCGTAGGATTGCCTTACTGAGCTTGATGTGCTCACTCCTTTCATTTTCTCCCACAGATAATCTCCAGTTGAAGTTGAGGTGACTCAGTACTGCATTCCAGATATCCGCTGCTACCCATCGACATAAGGTATATATACACTTATACATATTGTATCTACATAAGCATAGCACAGTAGCATGTTTGTAAGTAACTTTAGGGGATGTAAATAATATAAACAATTATAAATGACTGGAGAATAAATAAGTTAAATGAGAAATGTATGGTGGGACTGGCATTGATGCACAACCCAATTATTAGTGGAGTGTGGTCACGATTCGAGGACAGGTAAGAATTCAAGTAAATAAACAAAACGCGAAAAATTAACTCTGATTTTTGGGTAGTTTGGGTCGTGACATAAACATATAGGAACTATGGCCATATCCTGATCGATGATCCCAGGCTACATGAATCATAATGTACGGGGCATTACTGCTGCAACGGTAGGTGGATCAAATCATCCCCGCCAGCCTATAATATAATATAATCTAGTCCGAAGACTCATGTAGTCCGAAGACTGCATGATACAGCGTACTCCATTCTACGTACACAGTATAAAGTACTCTGTAGATCCCATCTCATATCAATCACCCATCCCATGTCTCATATCGCTTGTGCGAGCATCTCATCTGTGTGACACACAGTCTACACGAGGCATCCAACATGGCCTTAAGCATGTCATATCAATTCTCGTGTGAGTAAACTCCAACACGGTTTTATGCATATCATGTTAAAATACAGTGTGAGCCTTAAGTGTGACACCCAGTCGACACCCTGTTCAAACACGGTTTATGCATACTTCATATAAAATCTAGTGCGAGTAACACTCCACCACCATGTCATGTGTAAATCATATTTAAAATCGAGTACGAGCAATGCTTCAGTACTATGTCATGCATATAATGTGAAATCTAGTGCGAATAACACTCCAGCACCAATCTATGTAAAAATCGTATAAAATCCAGTGCGAGCAGTGCTCCAACATGATTTGTTTCTACACAAACTCGATTGATGGCTCATTTTCAAAATAATCGTTTTCATAATCATGATTTGCACCAAAATGTGCTTTTTTATAAAATCATGTAAATACTCGTCAATCTATCCATGCACTTGCTAAAAGTAGTAAAAACAATAAAAAAAACATCCATTTCATGCTTTTCGTGACTTTTCTGAATTTATGAAATTTTACCCTTAATAGGGGTAAAATCGTAATTTACCCATATCGTGTCTCTATAAATTTTATTCTCTTTCTACAACCCTCAAACTTTTTAAGTGGATGTAAATGACTATAAAAATACGCGTAGCTACCTCTAATTACTCACAAAATTTCTTTACCTCGAATCACGTCGAGCGTTCTCGTTTTTTCGACAATGCCGATCACTCGGTCCGTTTAGCTCCCAGTATAATATTTGAAGCTGCATGTAATTATTTATCACATCAATTACACTTATTCATTTGTATTTCACTTTTAATACACTCTATTTAACCTATTAGGCCCGTTTACTCTTATTGGGCCTTATTCACTTTAATTGAGTCTAACTCTGTCTTAAGCTCATTACTACTTTACTATTTATTTTATCTGTGTCTATTGGGCTTATTGGGCCTATTAACACTTATTGGACTTATCCGAGGCCCATTGTATCATTTTGGGCCTAAACCATCTCGGTTTGGCCGATGGTGTCTCTCAGCCATGGCATGGTGGTCGAGCACCCATCATACCACCCTTGATCGATGATTACCATCACCACGCCAATTGCTAGCCAACTACACTTAGGCATTTTATCAAACACCTTTCATGCATGCCTTAAACTATTTCCATGGTTCATGTTGGCATTTTATCAAACACCTTACATGCCAACACCATATAACCATCCATTTTAATAAATTAATCTAAATTAACCATACCATCATCATCCATGCCCAATCCATTCATGCCTTTAAATCATATGTATACTCATAGAAAATGAAATACCCATTTTCGACCACTTGGTGTTCATGGTGATTTTGCATGTTTTGATCCATAAAACATACACCAATCAACTTATAATAATCCTTACATAAGCATACTAGAAGTTGGATGGCTCCTTGATTATTGATTTCAAGATATGTTAATCATCTCTCAATTTGGAACAACTTTCATGAAGATCACTTTGTGAGAACTGTAAATTTTATGAGTTTTCCTAAGTGAGAAGTGTAATTTGGTGAATGTAATTATGATATGTTGATGTACACGCAAGTTTTAAATTTAATGAAGTATAAGGAGATGAAGTTTTCAAGTCTTAAAGGTGGTTGGATGAGAAAATGACTATAGCAGCAAATTAAGGATGTTTTGGTGTGAGTTACTGCAAAAAACTGCAACAAAATCTGAAAAATATGAATGCCATATCGATCTCATTAAAGGAAAGATCGATCTGAAAGAGTCAAAATGCTCTTATTTGAGAAATGGAATAGGGCAGATCGATCTCCAATAGGGCTAGGTCGATCTGCTGAGCGTTCTGTAAATGAAGAGATCGATCCTTAATACAAGCAGATTGATTTCCTTAGCTCTTGGGTTGGAGCAGATTGATCTCCTCCTTTAGCCAGATCGGTCTCCTGAACTCTTAGCCTGGAAAAGATCGGTCCCCAATTCAAAGGCAGATCGATCTCTACTGAGTTTTCTTATGAAGAACAGATCGATCTCCACCCTTAACCAGATCGATCTTGTAGTTGTTGAAGGAGCAGTTTGGAGCAGTTGAATCGAGCATAGATCGATCTCCTTCAATACCAAATCGATCTCATAAGCTGTAACGCCCCGGAAGCGCAGAAAACATGGCAAATTTAAAATTTTTTTATATCATTTCACAATTCTAGGTGCATTCCTGTGCAGTGTCATGCATCATCATATATATATACATATGTGCGTTATAAAACTTTAACCTCAGGATCTCGTCATTCAACATCTATATATTACATCATATACATTCCTCATATTCGAATTAATAAATCCTAATACATCTCATACATCACTGTTCATCAAGTGTCGGTAAATACTATATTAGTCTGGGTAAATGAAATGATAAATTATACCTCAAAGTACAATATATGACCTGGAGCTCAAGTCATCCACTAGCTACTACTTCGTACGTCGTAGGAAAACTCTCTTCACTTAAAGAAATCTGGGGAGAGATAAAACAACGTGAGCTTCTAAATCACTTAGTAAGGGGGTAAGGAAATCATTTAGAAAATAATGATTTGCGCAGTACAATCATTTTGTTTTGTGGGTGAAAACCCAATAAACTCAGTAGAAAAGTGTAGCATGAATAATCAAAACATCATCTCAACTCATTTCTCAAAGCTCATGTAGAAACATAATAATAATAATTGGTTTAATATAAAACCACAGTTACAAACATGTAGAAAACAATATGCGGTAATGGCTTTTCTCATAAAACGTGATAAAAATCACCACAATAGTAATGCACGTGGCGCAGCCACAAAACACAATCTCATGTGTAAAACGAGACTAGGCAAATAAAACTCATATAAAAACTCGTCATGGCACATCAAAATGATTGAACTCGTACCCTAGGCGGACATCCCCAATCGAGGGATTTCGTCGACAATAATACACCCATGGCCATGGTTCGTTGTAGACTTGATCAGAGTCGTATAGCCGTCGGTCTTACATTCTATCAAAGCACGACCCAGTCTTACATGCTATCAGAGCAATGCCACCCATCGTTGCCGCAGAGCGGGGTCATCTCACGTTACCAGAACGGAGGAGTCGGTCTTACGTGCTGCTAGAGCATGGCCCGGTCTTATATGCTACAAGAGCAAAGCCCGATGTGTATTCAACATGACACGCTTAAGTCTTAGTAATAGCCATTAACAAATAAAACCATTTTGCCTTCACGTAGCGCTCATATTGGTTTTTCTCATAAAACTCATCTCAAAACCGTTTTGTACTCAACACAAAACATATCAAAATCGAGCTCAAACTGATAAAACCACGCACACATTTCTCAAATCTCAATATGCCTTAATGTAGAGCCCAAATCACTTTTCACTTTTCAAACTCAAAACGTTTGTAAAACAATTTCACATTTAGTTTACAACTCATAAAAATTGGGCCCTAACCGGCTATAAAACCGTGTGCAACAACTCATAAAAACATGCTTGTTTTCTCAAATCAAATTTCATGCTACAATATCATCACAAAATCGCATACATAATGAGTTTAAGTTTTCGCTTACCTCATTGCAGCTCGTATAGTGCAATTGTTCCCTCAAACAACGGACTAGCCACGCATTCCTCTCTAAAACTCCCAGGCTGTCCAAACGATGCTAAAACATCAATAATTTATCTCAATCACATCATCGAGCTCATATTTACTCATATTCTCATTTTTCTCATATTCTTATCCTAATCCACATTCTCATCCACTACATTTCAAATCCCATATTTTTCATACATAATATCCATGCCAAAATCACCTCATTGCCTCAATTCCAATTTATAGCCAAAATCCCAAAATTACCACAAATTATATAATATCATCATCACTCCAACAAAATCACAAGTTCATCAACTCTAATCATTTCCTAGCTATTTTATCACAACACTCATAATCACAATCACCAAAATCACCTCAATATCAAAGATTAAAGCTTAGAAATTTACCCAAAACTTATGGAGAGCTCTATTCACAACTCGATTCGATTCGTCCTCCGATTTCCAAGTATGTTGCTCTCCTTTGGATGAGGAACAACTTTCCTTCTTGCTACAACCCTTGATTCCAACGAAGATGGGCAATTTAGAGGAGAGAGAAAGCTAGGGATTTCGATTTCTGAAAAGAGAGAGAATGAATTTCCAGAAAAACAAAGGGGTCCTTATATAGGCCGAAGGTAGGAGATCGATCTGGTCCTTGATGAGATCGATCTCTCTTTGAATTTGGAAATGTTTTGGGGTAATTTTATGCCTAGGAGATCAATCTGTCGTGAGGTGAGATCGATCTCATAATTGCTTCACGAGATCGATATGCTCCTTGAGGAGATCGATCTTCACAGAAATATTTTGAGATCGGTCTGCTTGCCTATGAGATCGATCTGCCTATTAGTTCTTGCACATTTTCTACATTCTGGAGCCATGAGATCGATCTCTCATCCTTGGAGATCGATCCGACCTTCACAGATTGTACTGCTGCTGTATCAATTTGCAGAAAACTCAATGTAAAACTTCCCAAAATCTACCCCATAGTCCATATTTCAATCCATACACATTCAAGACTTAAAAACCTCATCTTCTTATACTTCATCATATTTAAAACTTGTGTGTACATAAACATATCATAATTACATACACAAAATTACAATTCTCATAAATGGGGTATACAAAATTCACAATTCTCACATCCTCCCCACCTTTAAAGAACTTGGTCGTTCAAATTCAATTTGACTCATCAAACAGAGGGGGGTACTTCTCCTTCATGAGGCTTTCCAATTCCCAGGTTGCCTCTTCCATTGGGTGATGTTTCCACAAAACTTTCACTAATGAGATGCTTTTGGTTCTAATTACCTTCTCTTTTCTATCGAGAATCCGGATGGGTTCCTCAATGTAGCTCATGTCCTCTTGTATGTCCATCTCTTCATACTCTATGACATGAGAAGGGTTTGAGTGGTACTTCCTCAACATAGATACATGAAAGATGTTGTGTATTCCAAACATCTATGGGGGTAATGCCAATCTGTAGGCTACCTCTCCCACTCTCTCAAGAATCTCAAATGGTCTAATGTATCGAGGGCTCAATTTCCCTTTCTTTCAAAATCTCATCATACCCTTACTCGGTGATATCTTCAGAAATACTGCATCACCAATATCAAACTCGAGTGGCCGTCTACGCACATCCGCGTAGCTTTTCTGTCTGCTCTGTACAGCTCATAATCTCTCACATATGAGTTTCACACTCTGTACAGCCTGTTTAACAAGTTCGGGAGCATTTATCTTTCTGTCACCCACCTCTTCCCACGCTACAGGGGATCTACACCTCTTACCATATAGAGCCTCAAAAGGTGTCATTCCAATACTCGCATAATAGCTATTATTGTACGCAAACTCTACTAAGGGCAGGTGATCATCCCAGGATCCCTTAAAATCCATTGTACACGCCCTCAACATATCCTCCAGGGTCTAAATAATCCTCTTTGACTAACCATTTGTCTGAGGATGATAGGCTGTACTAAAGCTCAATCGAGATCCCATGGACTCCTGAAACTGGATTCCAAATCTAGAGGTAAATCAGGAATCTCTATCAAAAGTAATACTCACTGAAGCCCCAAGTAATCTAGCTATCTTGCTGACATACAACTCATCCAAGGCATCTACAGTATCGATGCTCTTAATGGCAAGGAAGTGGGCACTTTTCGTCAGTCTGTTCACTATGACCTATATCGCATCACAACCCCTTCGGGTTCTCGGTAAACCCATAATAAAGTCCATGATGACATGCTCCCATTTCCATGTAGGCACAGGTAAAGGCTGCAATAATCCTTCGGGCTTTCGATGCTCAACTTTTACTTGCTGGCACACTAAACACCTGGCCACAAAATCCACCACGTCTCGCTTCATACCACTCCACTAATACACATTTCTCAAGTCTCGGTACATCTTAGTACTCTCTGGGTACATGGTGTATCGTGAGCAATGGGATTCTATCAGTATCTGTCTCTTCAGGGTATCATCATACGGTACACAAATTCATCCTCTGAATCTCAACAATCCATCCTTACTGACTATGAGACCCGACTGCGAAGTTTGCTCAGCTTAGCTAACCATATCGATCAACCTTTGATCATCACGCTGCCCATTTCTAATCCGATCCATAATCCTGGGCTCTATTCGCAGGCTAGCCAGAAATTCAATTTCTACCTCTTTAACTCTGATCCGAAGTTCGACGAACTGCTCCAATAAATCTCATTCCCTGATCATCATAGTAGATATCATATTTTCCTTCTCAGGGTATCAGCAACTACGTTCGCCTTTTTCGGATGGTACAAAATCTTGTAGTCATAATCCTTAAGGAGTTCCATCCATCTCTTTTGTCTCATGTTTAACTCTTTCTGATCAAATAGATACCTCAAACTCTTGTGGTCAGTGAAGATCTGAAATCTTTCCCCATATAAATAGTGCCGTCAGATCTTTCAGGCAAACACCACAACAGCTAACTCCAAATCATGAGTGGGGTAATTCCATTCATGATCTTTCAATTGTCGTGACCCATAGGCGACCACTCTTCCATGCTGCATGAGCACACACCCCATTCCCTGATGGGAAGCATCACTATATACTGAAAATCCTCCTGATCCCTCGGGGATAGTGAACACAGGTGCCGCTGTTAATCTCCTCTTTAATTCCTGAAAATTGAGCTCACATTCATCAGTCCATACGAATGGGGCCTCCTTGCGCGTGAGCTTGGTCAAAGGAGCGGCAATCCTTGAAAATCCCTTCACAAACCTTCTGTAATACCCTGCCAAACCAAGGAAACTCCGCACCTCAGTAACTGTCTTCGGTCTTTCCCAATTAAGCATAGCCTCAACTTTAATTAGATTAACTGATACTCCCTCCGCTGAAGCTACATGACAAAGGAAAGCTATCCGATCCAACCAAAACTCACACTTACCAAGCTTTCCATATAATTGCTTATCTCGGAGTATCTGAAGTACTAACCACAATTGTTGTGCGTGCTCCTCATAAGACCGAGAGTACACTAAGATATCATTAATAAAGACGATCACAAACTTATCTAGGTAGTCTCTGAACATCTTGTTCTTTAACCTCATAAAGGCTGCAGGGGCGTTTGTCAATCCAAAGGCCATCACTAGGAATTCATAATGGCCATACCTTGTCCTGAAGGCCGTCTTCAGAATATCTTCCTCCTTAATCCTCAATTGGTGATAGCCCGATCTCAAATCAATCTTAGGGAAGACTGAAGCCCTTCTCAGCTGATCAAGTAGATCGTCAATCCTTGGCAATGGATATTTATTCTTTACTGTGGCTTTATTCAATATTCGGTAGTCTATGCATAATCTGAGACTACCATCCTTCTTCCTCACGAATAACACTGGTGCTCCCCACGGTGAGACACTAGGTCTAATAAATCCCTGATCCAATAACTCCTGTAGTTACTTCTTCAATTCCTCAAGTTCCACTAATGTCATCCAATATGGAGGTCTAGAGATAGGCTGAGTATCTAGTACCAAATCAATGGTAAACTCCAGCTCTCTCTCTGGTGGTAAACCTGGCAACTCATTTGGGAAGACATTCGAAAATTCACACACCACAGGTATATCCTCAATCATCGGATGTTCCCGCTTATCATCTGAGATAGTGTTTCATAACCTTCATATGAACAATCATACTTAGTACTCTCAAAAGTAACATTAAAATTTCAATTTGCTTACCAAAAATTCCACACATTTATTTCCTCAATATTTCAAACGTACACTGTAAGGTTCAGGTAGGGAGAAAGTTACAATCTTAGTGTAGTAGTCTAAACTCACTCGATTGGTTGTCAGCCAATCCATTCCCAAAATTACATCAAATCTATGTATATTTGGCATCATTAGATCTGCCAACATCACTCTATCTCCCACTTTTATTTCACACCCTCTATAAATTAAATCAGTTCTCTGGGACTCACGCATAGGGGTATTTACATGTAGTACATACTCTAGAGGTTCAAACTTCAAATTTAATCTACATGCAAAATGCTCAGAAATAAACGAATGCATGGACCCTAGATCAATCAACACATGAGCCTTATGATTACCGATAGAGAGTGTACCTTTTATAGTTTCTGCTGAAGTGTCTGTTGTTTCCTTGTCCAGAGCAAACACACGTCCCACTATGACGGACTTCTTTCCTTTCTCTACTGTAGTGGCCCGTCTCGGGGGATTCACTCTCTGATGTTGCTGTCTAGTAGGCTTCGGAGCATGTGGTCTCTAAGGTTGAGGGCAGTCTTTTACTCTGTGACCCATGTCTCCACATCTAAAACATCCATGGATCAACCCAGTACAACTTCCCTCATGCGATCGGCCATAATTTCTGCAAACTCTTATCTCAGGCTTGACATCTCAAGGGGTCTCCCTGATGATAGGATAAACTCTAAGTCTCTCCAATCTGCCCTTTTGTACCTCAATCCTTCCTCTTCTGAAGGAACCTCTCCGAATATCTTTTTGGAAAATCCTTGGCATCTTGCCCTTATCCCGAGTCATTGCACTGAACTCATTCTGGGATTGTACAAATTCAATTCCCCTCTCAATCTCTTGTGCTCATCTCAGAGCATCTCCAAACTCAGTAGTACACAGCCCTATCAATCGATCTCTGATGATAAGCTTCAATCCATACACAAATCTCTCTGTGCAGAGCTCTTCATTTTTTAAGATCTCTGGATCATCTCTCAATAAAGCAGTAAATAGGCTCTCATAATCATCCACAAACATATCGCCCTGTACCATATTCAAAAACTCTTCCTACTTCCTTCTCTGAGCAGCTCGCGGTACATATTAGGCTCTAAATGCCGACTGAAACTCTTCCTAACCATCACATCCTAGCTGGA
The DNA here is from genome assembly GCA_033439115.1 of Firmiana major. NCBI lineage: Eukaryota > Viridiplantae > Streptophyta > Magnoliopsida > Malvales > Malvaceae > Firmiana > Firmiana major. Next base: position 11,524,825 of record CM065912.1, read on the forward strand.
CATCAAAATACCCTAGGTAGTACCCTACCAATCTCAAGCTCTCCCTTTCAACATATACGCGCCCATACTGACCTTCTCAGCATCTGTACACCCTAAATAGTAAAATATGACTCTCAACTCAGTCAACCACTCCTTATCCTCTGCGAGATCTTTTTTCCCCTTAAATGCGGACGGATTCATTTTCAAAAAGTCCTTCAATTGGACCATACTTCTGTCATCAAGCTGAGTGATGGGAGGCATTGGGTTCATCTGTACTAGGGGCACGGGAGGTCCTTATGGTGGTGTAGGAGTAGTACCCGAGGCATTGACTCCAAAATGTTGCACGAATAGCGCTGCCATTTGCTCAAAACCTTATCGTACATCATGCTCAATCCGGTTAAATCGAGAGTTAGGACTCTCCGGTTGTGGGGTAGGTGGCAGAGGGGTTCTGCCTACCTACGACCTCGTCGTCTACTCATTCTCAATCTCAATACGTCTCCTGCGCGTACACACCAAATTCGATTGAAATCTCAATCCTCAATTTCAGTTCATGACTAGACTTATACAGACACTTGGGATGTATTCGATTTCACTTGACCGACACTGACAGTATTAAACACCCTAAGCTCTGATACCAAGAAAACTCTGTGACGCCTCGGAAGCGCAGAAAACAGGGCAAATTTAAAATTTCTTTACATCATTTCATAATTCTAGGTGCATTCCTGTGCAGTGTCATGCATCATCATAAATATATACATATATGTGTTATAAAACTTTAACCTCAGGATCTCGTCATTCAACATCTATATATTACATCATATACATTCCTCAGATTCGAATTAATAAATTCTAATACATCCCATACACCACTGTTCATCAAGTGTCTGTAAATACTATATTAGTCTGGGTACATGAAATGATAAATTATACCTCAAAATATAATATATGGCCTGGAGCTTATGTCCTCCAATAGCCACTACTCCGTACGTCGCAGGGAAACTCTCTTCACTTGAAGAAATCTGGGGGGAGATAAAACAGGGTGAGCTTCTAAATCGCTCAGTAAGGGGGTAAGGGACTCATTTAGAAAATAATGATTTGCGCAGCATAATCATTTTGTTTTGTGGGTGAAAACTCAATAAACTCAGTAGAAAAGTGTAACATGAATAATCAAAACATCATCTCAACTCATTTCTCAAAGCTCATGTAGAAACATGATAATAATTGGTTTAATATAAAACCACGGTTACAAGCATGTAGAAAAGAGGATGCGATAATGGCTTTTCTCATAAAATGTGATAAAAATCATCGCAATAGTAATGCACGTGACGTAGCCACAAAACACAATCTCATGTGTAAAACGAGACTAGGCAAATAAAACTCATATAAAAACTCGTCATGGCATATCAAAGCGATTGAACTTGTCCCCTAGGTGGATATCCCCAATCGAGGGATTTCGTCGACAATAATACACCCATGGCCATGGTTCACTGTAGACTTGATCAAAGTCGTACAGCCGTCAGTCTTACATGCTATCAAAGCATGACTCGGTCTTACATGCTATCAGAGCAATGCCACCCATCGCTGCCGCGGAGCGGGGTTATCTCACGTTACCAGAACGTAGGAGTCGATCTTACGTGCTGCTAGAGCACAGCCCGGTCTTACATGCTACAAGAGCAAAGCTCGATGTGTATTCAACATGACACGCCTAAGTCTCAGTAATAGCCATTATCAAATAAAATCGTTTTGCCTTCACGTAGCGCTCATATTGGTTTTTCTCATCAAACTCATCTCAAAATCGTTTTGTACTCAACATAAAACATGTCAAAACCGAGCTCAAACCGACAAAACCACACACACATTTCTCAAATCTCAATACGCCTTAACGTAGAGCTCAAAACACTTTTCACTTTTCAAACTCAAAACGGTTGTAAAACAATTTCACATTTAGTTTACAACTCATAAAAATTGGGCCCCAACCGACTATAAAACTGTGTGCAACAACTCATAAAAACATGATTGTTTTCTCAAATCACATTTCATGCTACAATATCATCACAAAATCGCATACATGATGAGTTTAAGTTTTTCCTTACCTCATTGCACCTCGTATAGTGCAATCGTTCCCCCAAACAACGGACTAGCCACGTATTCCTCTTTGAAACTCCCAAGCTATCCAAATGATGCTAAAACATCAATAATTTATCTCAATCACATCATCGAGCACATATTTGCTCATATTCTGATTTTTCTCATATTCTTATCCTAATCCACATTCTCAACTGCTACATTTCAAATCCCATATTTTTCATGCATAATATCCATGCCAAAATCACCTCATTGCCTCAATTCCAATTTATAGCCAAAATCCCAAAATTACCACAAATTGTATAATATTATCATCACTCTAAAAAAAATCACAATTTCATCAACTCTAATCATTTCCTAGCTATTTTATCATAACACTCATAGTCACAATCACCAAAATAACCTTAATATCAAAGATTAAAGCTTAGAAATTTACTCAAAACTTATGGAGAGCTCTATTCACACCTCGATTCGATTCGTCCTCTGATTTTTAAGTATGTTGCTCTCCTTTGGATGAGGAACAACTTTCCTTCTTGCTACAACCCTTGATTCCAACGAAAATGGGCGATTTGAAGGAGAGAGAAAATTAGGAATTTCGATTTCTAAAGAGAGAGAGAATGACTTTCCAGAAAAACAAAGGGTCCTTATATAGGCCGAAGGTAGGAGATCGATCTGGTCCTTGATGAGATCGATCTCTCTTTAAATTTGGGAACATTTTGGGGTAATTTTATGCCTAGGAGATCGATCTGTCGTGGGGTTAGATCGATCTCATAATTGCTTCACGAGATCGATCTGCTCCTTGAAGAGATCAATCTTCTGTTTACAGAATGCTTCATGAGATTGATCTGCTCCTTGAGGAGATCGATCTTCTGTTTACAGAAACATTTTGAGATCGGTCTGCTTGCCTATAGATCGATCTATCTATTAGTTCTTGCACATTTTCTGCATTCTGGAGTCATGAGATCGATCTCTCATCCTTGGAGATCGATCCAACCTTCACAGATTGTACTGTTGCTGCATCAATTTACAGAAAACTCAATGTAAAACTTCCCAAAATCTACCCCATAGTCCATATTTCAATCCATACACATTCAAGACTTAAAAACCTCATCTTCATATACTTCATCATATTTAAAACTTGTGTGTACATAAACATATTATAATTACATATTTATGTGTGTTACAATTCTTATTAATAGGGTATACAAAATTCACAGTTCTCACATAAGCCCTATCTATATAAGGATCACGAGATTTTTGCCTGAAACCGAGCCTTTCTCTCTCTGCAACCTAAATCTTCACCATTTTCACCTAAACCAAGCTTTCTTTCTCTAAGATTCACCCTATTCTATGCAAAATTAGACAAAGGGGCAAGAGACAAAGTTGTTCCTCTTGGCAAGGAGAACAACATACTAGAAAATCAAAGGTGAGCTTGAGCAAAAGGAAGAGACAAGTGTTCTACAACTTAGTCAAGAGAGGACAAGCTAGGTGAGCTCATAAAATCCTTGGTTTAAGCATTATCATTGGGTATATTTGTGAATAAATGCACATATATGTTTAGACATTTGGTTAGAGATGTTTAAAGCATGTTGAAACCAACAAATGGGTTTAGTTAGAAAATTTAATGTGGATGTTTTGTGATAGTTATGAGTTAACCAAAATGTTGAGTTAGAATGAGTAAGAGAAAGAGATGGAAAATGAAAATGAGGTATATTGATGATTTAATGATGTGTGTGGACAACTTGAGAATCCAACGCAGGAAACGAGGCTAGTCCGAGAGCTGAGGATATTATACCACGCAAGGTGCAAGTGGTAAAGGAAATAAACCATTTGTGCTTGTGAGTTTTCTAGTGAATGAAAACGTTTTAAAAGCATGAAAAAGAGTTTGATGAATAAACATGTTTTATGAGATGATTTGATGTGTTGATAAATGTGTGAGTGTTTTACTGGTTTGAACTCGATTTCTGATGTGATTTGTGTAATTTTGAACACATATGGTTTATAACCAAAATGAGTTTTTGTGATAACCACCATGAGCTCTACGTGAAGATAAAACGATTTATATACAACAATGGCATGTTTTTACTGTGTGAGTGTTTTGCCGGTTTGAGCTCGATTTGATAAGTTTTGTGTAAATGTTAACACAATGTCTTATAACCGAAATAAGTTTTGTGATAACCACTAAGAGCTCTACGTGAAGGTAAAACGATTTTTACTCGACTATTACTTGTCATGAGATGCACATCGGGCTTTGCTCTTGTAGCATGTAAGGTCGGGTCGTGCTCTAGTAGCATGTAAGATCGACGCCTCCGTTCTAGTAATGTGAGATGACCCCGCTCCATGGTAGCGATGGGTGGCTTTGCTTTGATAGTATGTAAGATCGGGCTGTGCTGTGATAGCATGTAAGACCGACGGTTGTATGAGTCTAATCAAGTCTTCAGCGAACCATGGCCATGTATGTATTATTGCCGATGAAATCCCTCGATTGGGGATGTCCGCATAGGGGACGAATTTAATCATTGTGATGTGCCGTGACGTTGACTTCATATGAGTTTTATAAATGCCTAGTCTCGATTTATTTGATGATGATGTGAATTTTACTACTGTGATTTATATCACGCTATGAGATTTGATATAATGTGATTGATGATTTTTATCATGTGCTTTATGCTAATTCTATTGTTTTACACAGTTATTTCTCTAACGACTTACATGCTCATTATTTCCATCATATTGTGATTGTGATGATGATTTTCATAACTTCCCTTATCCTCCTTACTGAGCGTTTTAAGAGCTCACCTTTTTTCCTCCCCCCTCTAGATTATTTGAAGTAAGCGAGATAGCGCTTGTCGCGTACGTGATATAGGCTGGTGGAAAAGATCTCCCCAGGCTATCGCTTGTACACATAAGGTATAATTCAGTTTATTTTGTATCCAGACAATGATGTAATACAAACATTTGTAATGAGTATTTTGGGATGTAATTAGGTTGATATGAAAGAGATGATTTAAGACTTATGGGTTGATTCTTTTTGGGATATTATGTAATTGACTTCATTAAGTATGAGTTGTATGATCTTGGATATAATGACTAGTGTTAAAACGTAAGTGAGCACATGACACTGCATAAGAATACACCCAGAGTTGTTAGTTTGTTTTTAAGAAAAAATTTTAAATTACCCATATTTTTCGCGCTTTCGGGCTGTCACACACTTGTTCCAAATATGCCTTTAGATTAGTGATTTCTAGTGTGAGAAAGCTTAAATACTTAAGCTTTAATGATGTCTTGCTCTCGGTTTGGGTGAAGAAGATGATGTGTCGATTTTCCTTAGTTCTTAAGACTTAGTTTTATGTTTAATTTGGTCTTAAATTTCAGCCCTTGAAGTGGGCTAAAGGGTTTTGGGCTTAAATCCATTAGTTTTGGGCTTAACACATTTCCTAATGGGCTTGATTTTGGGCTTTAACTTTAGGCTTTCAATTTTGGGCTTTTCCTTGGTGTTATTGGGCTGAATTTTCATAGGTAATTGGGCTTACAATTTACCTCGTTTTAGGCCCATTAAATGGCCCAACAATTCGGCCCAATAGCTTGTACAATTTAGACCCATGCTCGATTAACCTTAATGGGCTTCAAAATTTTCATTTGTTTGTCCATCGATTTCTACCCATTTAATTTAATCTGAAATTCGATTAAATTAATTTTTCATACTTAAGTAGTTGAAGATCGAGTGTTTTAGCTAAAAATAATTCTTCCCCACTTTTTAACCTTGGTTAGGTTAAATTTTAACCATGGTTAGTTCTTTTTGTCAAAGTCAACATTTCCATCTAACTTTGATTTTCTTGACCATTGACCACATTTGACTTTTGTTCAAAAATCCAAAAGTGTCATTTCTCATGGTTAACACTCTCATATTTGCGTTTTGGTCATTTCCGGAAAGTGAAATAGCTAAAAACACCTCGAACGGATCATTTCGAACTCATTTAGCCCCTTTTTGGCGTTTTCACTTCTTCAACATATTTGAGACCAAACCAAACCAACTTTCTTTCTTGAACTACCCTTATTTTCACATTTTAAGTTTTTATCTTCACTCAGAATGGTTAGCATCCCTTCGGTTTAACCTGTGGCCATTATAGCCCTTACTTGGCCTTTTCATGACTTATATGTATTTATTCATTTCGTTTGCATTTTCGTTTCAGCAAATACTCTTCTTATTATTCAACTAACATAATCAAATGTTTACACATAAGAATCATAAGGAATATAATACATAAATGTGGGTCTTACACCATGAAGCTCGAAAATTAACTGTAAACTCTCTTGTGTTTATATAATAATTCTTCTATTCAAAAAATGGGTATAAAGAGATATTGTTGAGAAATTTTTCTTCTTTCTTTGTAATTGATCTATGTTCTTTTGCTTAACGCTCAAGATTGATTCTTCATGGTAATTAGCTTATAGAATCTGGGCATTAGGTTGTTTTTTAAGAAACTTTTCTCAAGATAGTGGAATAAGGAGAAGCCATAAGAGAGGAAGAAAGCGTTGATGGCGGCTCGCTAGTGCTGTAACAGACTGCCAAACTATTTTCTTGTGGCTAATACATGCTGTTAAGTGTGTGATTGAAATTCATAGAGGAAAAACGGCCAAAAACGGACACGGAGGCTAACATTATTGCAAAATAACGATCGCTACACCACAATGCGACTGCTATTTGAAACCTTACGTAAGGGAAGCTGAACCTCTATAAAAATAGTGTGTACATTTTCTTCATCTCTACTCTCTTACTTTTTATTTATTGTTTATATTTAATTGATTAAGTTGTAATTGTAGTAGGATAGACATTATTATGAAATTAGATTCAAAAAATAAAATTTAGAGTAGAAAACTGATTTACCCCCTCTTGGTTTAGCATTTGAGCGAACATATTTCTGATGATGGAATTCTAAGTGTCTCAAATGGTTGATATTTTGAAAATTTCTAGATGAGAATTATTTTTAAGTTCCACCAAAATGATGGAAGACTTAAAAGAAATTTTCAATATTAAAAATCGAAATTTGTTCTCAAAAATCAAAATAAATAAAATTTGAAAGAAATAAAGTTAGTAAAAATGAGAGAAACATAAAATTAAAGGTAATTAAAATAAGATAGGATAAAATATAAAAGGATTAAATCAAGTTAAAATAAATTAGGAACTTTCCATACAATATTTAATGAACTTGACGATGGAGTTTCTTTTAGAAAGACAAATGGAATTTCTTGAATACTTTTGAATTGATGATAGATTCCTAAGAAATTTTAGTGATGAAGAGTTTTTTAGAAATGTTTCAATATTCAAATACATGAATTTTAAGGTAGTTAAAGAGCACTTAGTCAAAATCATTTTAAAGATTTGTGAAGGTACTAACACTTTTCTCATAAATAATCATACCACCGAAGTCTAAATTTAAAATATAGATCAATCATTATCTTTAATTTGAATAAGTGAATAATTACACCTTAATTAGAATGATTGGTGATAAGTGACGTTTCAGTAAATTTTGTGTCTAGTTATTAGGCTTTCAAAACTTAATATCTTATGACACTTTCCTACCAAAATAGTGTAAGAGAAATTCTAAATATATCCGTTATTTTACTCTTAAAACTTTATTACTAAATAGACTCCATCTAAAAAAATTCCTAACACCCTTAAAGTTCTAGTGAAATTGCTAACTTTACCTTCATTCATTTCTTTCTTCGATTCTTTGTCCAAAATCCCTCGAACCCTCATTTCTCAAGCCTCCCAAAATATTTTGAAGCACTGATAGCATTTCATACACTGAATGGTTTGCAATTTAGGAACACAATCTTGTTGTGCATCTCCATGCAGATCCCACATTTTTCTTTTCTCTCTAAACTGATTTCAGAGAGCATTCATTTTCTTGTACTTTGCATCACATATTTCTTTTTGTTTCCTATCATCCGTGTCGATAATACCTATTTAAAATTATAATCATGAGGGAAAAATCACTCTATCAAGATAATCCAAACCACTCAAATAGTATTACTATTTTGTTGGAAGGTAAGAAACAAGCACATATTAATTCATGAGATAAACATGAATCAAAGGTATAAAATAAATAAAAGAAAAAAAGAAAAGCAAATCCCCCTTACATTAGTTTGCGCGAATGTGTGTGATTCACACAAGTTAGCTTGCACAAGTCTCTGTTGCAAGCTAGCTTGCATGAGTTGGTGTGTTTTACGCAAGCTAGCTTGCGAGAATCACTGAGTAATGCGTGAGTTAGCTTCTAGATGTCTCACTATCATGCTAATTTGTCAAGAACAACCCGATTTCAATGTTTTTTCTTTTATTTAAGTCTTATCATTTCTGATATTTCCTTTCTTTCGTACTATCATAATAACTTCTTTCAATCAAATTATCATTTTTTTTCATTTTTGGCTTGATTTCATGAGGAGAAAAGAAACAGACAGGAAGAGGAAGAAAAGAGAAATTTGTTTGTTAATTTAGCAATTTTGTGAGGTTGAAGTGGTACTTTTTGAAACATATTTTTGTCTTAAAATTAAAGAGATGTATGCAGCAGTTTTAGGGGTGTATGTAGAAGCTCTCGTAGCATAAATGTTAGAGAGAAAATGGTGAACCTCTCCCTTTTAACCTCCGGAAAACAGTAACTTCAAATTAATCATCATTGAAGAAACATTTTTTTTTTCAAAATAAGAATCATTACCTACAACAATATTAGCATTACTTAATAAAGTTCATTGTTAATCCAGCAATTGCATGATGGCTTTTTAATAACATGTGTTACACCTACTTCATTATGACGGGCGTTGACCTGTGAGATGATATATTTTCTAAGTATCCAAGCAGAGCTAGGGTTAAACAAGCATCGAATTCATCACTCTACACATAAGGATACCGCTTTATGTGATTTAGTATTATTATTTGAAGAAAAACTATTCTCTTTAAGAATTTCAATTATTTTATTAACTTCTGTTATGTAAAAAAAATTATATTATATTTTAAATGATAACTAAGGATAATATCAATAATCAATAATTAGATAAACATTGAAACAATTTGAATTTTTTTCCCTAGGAGAATGCCAACAAGGCTACTAAGTTTTTCTAAAATTATTTATTTTTATATTTGTATAAAAAATTACAGGTAATTATATATTATGTTACTAGCATTATATTTCTAATAATAATTATTTTTATGGTAAATTAAATAATTTTTTCATTTATATTTCTTTTCAACATGTCACTATTTTTATATAATTCAATCAATTTTTTAATTTTTAATTTTTGAAAAATGCGATGTCTACATCTTAATGATCAACATCAAGTGATCAATTGGTGAGAATACACAAGAAAATAGAAGAGTAGTAACATTGCATTAAAAAAAAAAAAAAAAAGTAGTATGATAAGTAGAGGAGAGGTTAATTTTATCATTTATTTTTTAATAGGTCGGGGGTAGTTTTTGTCTTGACCTCTTTCTCATACAACCTTAAAGGTACATTTACCCACATCAGCTAACGGCATCTCAAGATTTTACTTTCCAAGTACTCCTCATAAAAATTGAATTCAGATTTTCTTAAATAAAATAAATTTTAAGAGTAACTTCAAGAAAGAATTTTAAGACGATGAAATATTTATAAATTTTTATAATTCTAATAATACCTATATTGCACATTTTTATATTTATTATCATTATTTTTTTCTTTTATAATTTATTTTTTTATTTTATCAAATTTTGATAGTAACTTTCCTTTTCTAAAAATATTTAATAGGATTATAAATATTAGATTTTTAATTAAATTCATACATTTTAAAATAATTTACTTTTAAAAGTTTTAAAATTTCAAAATTTCTTATCAAAATAATACACGCTATTACAAAATTTACAAGCTGTACGAGTACACAATTGAATTAATAAATAGGTAAGTTAGTTATGAGCCAAAAGAAGTAGGTAAGTTACTCTCACATCTTCAGTAAAATCTTTTTTCTTACAAGCATCAAGGTTGGATCTTCCCTTGTAGATTCTTACGAACCAAAAAAAAAAAATCTTTTTTTTTCTAAATAATTAATAATACCTATTTTGAAGTTTATGTCATTAATTTAATTTATTAATAAAATTATAAATATCTTCAAATATAAACAATATATACCGAATATAATATAAGGATATTTTTGTATAGTTTTTTTTTAATTAAATTTACGTTGTAACTTACTTTGAGAATGGCACAATGTCTTAAATGACAAGACGTAAATAACAAGGGTTCAAGTCAAATAATTTACAATGATAAAATGTAGGAAAGAAGAAAGAATGAGTAATATCTCAAGAAAACAAATAGTTTTTAATGGCCGAATGATCAAGAATGCACCCTATGTAACACTAGGGAACACTATTTTTTTTCACGATTGAATAATCAACGTCATTAGAGTTTTTTTTCCTCGTATTTGAATATATATATATATATATATATATATATATATAATCTTGTTTCTTCTAAGATCAATTTTTATATTAGTCTCTTCATTGTAATTATCAATAATTAATTAACTACTGCTATCATTGATTTCCTTAAGTTTATTAAAAAAAATCATTCTAAAATAGCTTTAAAAATGTGTAAAATAAGTTTTTATGAAAACTTCAATAAAAATTCAAATTGAATTTAATGATTATTATTCTTTTATGAAAAAAAAAAAGATCAAGGTTTAATTCCATATTTCTCTCTTAAAAAAATTAAAAACGTCTATAAATTTTAAATTTTAGAATAAACAGTTTTTTAATTATTAATTAGCACCAGAGATGTGATCATTTATAATTGCAATAGAAACATCTAATTTGTTTATAATTGGAATATAAACTTAGGCAAAAAAACAAGAATTTTAGTACTTACTCTACATTAATTCGTAGCACAGAAAGGTAAAGAAGAACTGAGATTCGGTACTTCATCCTAATTTTTTTCAAGAAAATAAATAATCATTAAGTAAAGTTTTGTTTATTATTAGCAAACTTAAATCCCTCGGAATAAGCATGAAATCAAAGCAAAGTATCAAAACGTCTTTTTCCTCTCAGTCACACCCAAAAACTGAACCAATCAATCTTAACCGTCCCCCGCCCATTTCATTTCATTTCGTTTCTTTTCTTTTCTTTTCTTAGCCCTTTGTCTTTCCTCTTCTCCACAAACTCAATAATCATTGAAGTAGAAGATGTTCTTTGTTTTCTGGAATCCCATTTCCTACTAGTTTCTGTTTCTAGGGGAAAATCTGAAATTCCAGGGGAAATATTACAAGTCCATACGACACATACATAAATTACCACTACGTATATGTACTATATTATACGGTAAGTTAGCTTTCGCTTTCGCTTTTACTTTTGCTTTGATTTTTCCTTTTCGGCTTCCTTCTCTTGTTTACGACACATCTGCTTTCTTGCTTTGAAGTTGGAGGATGAAGATTCTGTTGCTTTGTTCTTTCTTGTCTAATATTATTAATATGCCATGCCTGTCTTCGTTCTTCACTTTCAGTAAATCTGAATTGCATACTCCTTTTTCCAGGGAACTTTCTCTTGTTGGTGTTTGAACTTCGAATATTTGTTCATGTAAATCTCTGCCTCTGCGTTTCTTTTTCACCCATGGCCTGGACAAAACTGAGATCGCTTTTCTCTTTTCTCAATTTCCAGCGTATCTTGCAGGTTTGTTTCTTACTATTTTCACCACTGCTTGGAACGCTTTTTGTTTTCTTAATTATTAATAACTGCCGACACAAGTATTATCAGGATAATTTACTTGTTTCTTTCTTTTTATTTTTGATTGATTAAAGTGCATTTAACCTTGGTAACATATTTTCTTAATTTGGAGGAAAGAGGATTAATTCCAAGTCATATCCTTCTTTCAGAAACTCTATGCGAAAATAGTGCTAGATGCTGGACCCCAGAGAGGTCCATAAATCTTAACCCCTGTGGCCTGTCTTCTTATTAGGCAGGAAAAGATCTAAGAAACCGAGATTTTTTTTTCTTTTTTTTTGGGGGGGTTGAAGAAAACCAAGAATTTTCTATTGCCTCTTAAACAATTCGTAAGAGTGAAAAGTCTGCTCAAACCTTTTGTTTGGCAGTTTCAATTCAAGTTATAATCATGTGGGTTGAAGATCGAAGTAGCGCCGGAAAGGCAGATTGTAATTAGTGCGTTTTCGGGGCTGTGGAAATTTTGTGGCCTTGTTAGAAGTCAGATCAAATCAGGCCGACTTCGCAATATTGATTGCATACTGATAATTCCAAGCAACTAAAATGATTTTATGGTTTTATTTTTAATAATGAAAAAAAAAAAAAAACTGATTTCCAATTGAGAAAACGACAAAAGAAAAAAAAAACAAAAGAGAAAAGGTTGAATACATAATTTATCTCTTAACTATACCGACTATATCAGTTTTGTCACATCCAAACTCTTAATAAAAATTTGTAAATGAATATTTGAATATTTTGGTCAAATAATTAACTTTTTTTTATTAATGCGTTCATGCAAAGATGATGTGCGAAAACATCCTAAAATCATTTTTTTTACTTTTAAGGAAATAAAATAATAAAATGATAGATGGAATGAAACTTTTATCGAATTGAATTATTTTAATCTATATGTACTAAAATGCCTGTTTGACATGAAAAAGGATATGAATGATTTAGAAATTTAGTATAATGTTTAACTTCTGAATTTTTTTAATTATTCATAGAAAGGTATGAAAAGAAAGAGAAATTTGAATTTTAAATTTAACTTTAACTTGTTATAAAAAGATATTTAAATTTTGAATTTAATTTTTTTCTTAAAAAAATAAAAACCATTGAAACAAATTTCAATTGTTTCCAAATTCATTTTCAAACCTAGCCTTCTCTTGATAAGTTCTTGCAAAGATTTTGGTAGAATCATTTTGCATTATTTGCCTGATTTTATACTTTCCTTACTATGAGTTCCTTTATTAGTTTTGTTGATTATTTACTTTTCTTGTTTTGTATACATTTCATGTCCATGTATAAATAAAATGAATCTTTAATAAGTTCCTTTGTCAATACATATATATTCCAAATTAATACTCTTAATTTTAAGAAAAAATAAAATAAAATTCAACGCATTAGTCTCAAGTGTACATCCCAAATGCCAACGCTCTCAATCCCCATTTGTGTGTAATACATGTGTTGCTTATAAAGTTTAAGGTTAAAAAATCAGAACTATATATTGGTTGGATTATTAATTTCAAACTTTGTTTAATAGTCTTTAATTTTTAACACTTCAAGAATTCCTTCCAATTTCTTACTATAGAGCATGTTTGCTGAAATTATTTTATTTTCCTCTAAGTTGATGTTAAAACCATATATGGATACAAGAAGATGAAACTTGTATAATCTTAGAGTCTGAAGATTGTTTTGCATCTTTAGCAGCGGCGACAACAGCAGCAGCCAGAGTCAGCGAGAACAAGGGAGGTTGAGCTTGGTAGACACCCTATCAAAACACATGGAGCCAAAGTGGCATGGAATCATTTGCATGATTGGTTGATACTGATGCTTCTTGCAGTAATAGAGGTTGCTCTATATATCATCCATCCATTTTACCGCTTTGTAGGAAAGGATATGATGACTGATCTCAAGTATCCCATGAAAGAAAACACTGTGCCCGTTTGGGCTGTACCCGTAAGTTTCTAGGATCTTTCTTGTCTACTGAAATTTTTCCTTCATCACCTAGTAATAAACTTGATAATTTGTATTTGTGTAAAATATGAAAATTTTTTATCGACACAAAAAAACATAATTTTTAACTTTTACTATATTCATATACAGTTTCTACTTAATTTTAATTTGTATCACCTTCAAGCCTTCTATTAGTGTTATTTTTGTATCATATCACCATATTATGTTTAAAATTATCATATCAATTTAGTAATTGCTATGGACTAATGGACTGATGAATCCATTGTTCTTCTCTTCATTAATTATAACACTAGGTCAATAACCAAGATTTGACCTAATAGTTATTATCCCTCTTTAGAGAGATTATGTATAAAGTTCAAATCTCTTTTTTCCCTTGTACCTCCCTATGAAAAAAAAATTATAACACTAGCCGAAGAATGAGTTTTGCCACAAAGATGAAGATCAGCAAACACAAGCCAGATCAGCTAGCCTTAACATTATATTTCTTTATTGATTTCTACATAGCATTTTGCTGTTTTGCTTTGTATGAAGCATTAACAGGATCCAATTATTCCCTTTGTTTGATCAGATGTACTCTGTATTATTACCAATCTGTGTATTCCTTTTCGTCTATTATCGAAGGAAAGATGTCTATGATCTGCACCACAGCGTTTTAGGTAATGGCATTCTGCAGTCGGAATAGTTCAATAAATATATTATCGTCAGTGGAAACACATATGATGAATAAAGGGAAATATACAAATCCATTCATTTTTCCTTCCTCTTTCCCTTCTAATAAACACACTGTTAATGACTTCTCTTCACGTTCAAGGGCAGGCCTCCTGTTTTCTGTGCTGATTACTGCTGTTATCACGGATGCAATAAAAGATGCTGTTGGTCGGCCGCGACCAGATTTTTTCTGGCGTTGCTTTCCTGACGGAAAGGATGTAAGTCCTATTCTTCCCATCTCCTTGACTAAAATTCATTTACCAAATGGCAAGTTTCAATTGTTTTCAGTCGCATATGAAAAAGAGACTTGTATGTGAAATCGAAAAAGTCATATTTACCTACTCAACAATTTCTCAAAAGTATTTCTTTACTGAATAATTAGTAATCTTTGTCTTCTTTTTTTTCCTCAGTTTTATGATAAATGGGGTAATGTTGTCTGCCATGGCAACAAAGCTGACATAAAGGAAGGACATAAGAGCTTTCCGAGTGGTCATGCGTCATGTAAGTGATCCTCTCTGCTCTAGTTCTTTGTGCTATACAGTGAGCAGTCAAACGCTGAGTTGCGTTACCATAATTAACAAATCTCAGAATTTTGTAGCAACGTTTGAATGGTGTTAAATGCAGAAGCTTATAAGATTAAATATTAGCAAATCACTATGAAACAACTGGAGGCGCCAAATATCAATTTGATTGATGCAGTTTCGGTTTGCTCTGCAGGGTCTTTTGCAGGGTTAGGTTACCTCTCACTTTACTTATCAGGAAAAGTCAAAGCGTTTGATCGCAAAGGACATATAGACAAACTCTGCCTCCTTATTCTTCCTCTGCTTGCTGCATCTCTTGTTGCCATTTCTCGAGTTGATGACTACTGGCACCATTGGAACGATGTGTTTGCTGGTGCTTTTCTTGGTATGCTTTTGTATATATTTCTAAAGAAAATAAGTTTATACATATAACTTTTCAAACAAGTTAATAAGAATTGTTTAATTGTTATAGGTCTTGTTGTGGCAGCATTTTGCTATCGGCAGTTCTTCCCAAATCCATATGATGATGATGGTAAAGTCCTCATTCTCTTGAATCATTTCAATTCAAGCAGTGATGCTGTTGCTTCCCATTACCCAAAAGGATTGCATCTGATCTGATCAGTTATTCAGCCATTCCCTGCTAATGCTTTTGTCTCTTTATTCATAGCCTGATAAAAAGTGTGAGGTCTCTTTGGTTTTTTCCGCGCCTGAAGCCAGCCTCTATTTCCTGAATCACTGGTATATGAATGAAATACTAGCATATTCATTCATCCCAACCCTAGAATTTAGGGCATATGACTGGCCATTATAGTTTTTGGATATTAATTACTGCTCTAAACATACAATATAGATTAGTTTGAATGGTCAGTGCAGATTGAAAACAACGATAACGGTGAAATTGATATTAAACGGTGACACGTTTTGATTTAATTACAACAGTAGCAATTAAATAAATAATATAATGACTATTAAAGATATTATATTAATTTAAAAAAAAAGAGTAAAATAAAAAATGTGACACAGTAAGAATTCTCATAATGCAACACTACAAACCCAGTGGGCTCCAAACTCACCCTATGTCTATGAAATCATACAAAAAGAGAAATTGTCATTAACAATTTAGGATCCGTAGAAAACATTAGATTATTCATTCCAGAAAAATCTTTGAAGCAATTTGAAGTCTCTTATGCGAACCCTAGAGGACTTGAAAAGATTTTATCCTTATCTGTTTTGCCAATTACCTCTATCTTTTTTGACTCCATATTTATGATTTATCCCTTGCGTTCTTTCTCCTTCTTACTACAGGATGGGGCCCTTACGCTTATTTCGATGCATTGTTGGAGGAGTCAAATGCCAATAGAGATGCTGCTCAAACCACAAGTGCACTCACTGTGCATACCATGGAGGTTCATTCTGTAAATCAAACATTTCCATCAAATGGTGATTTTTTATCACCACCTGTAGATTCTGATCCAAGCTCAATATTAGATGATATAGAATTAGGAAGGAAGTGAATCTGTATGAATATCTCCTTTCTAAATATGCATGTATATACAGACAAGTAGATGACAACATTATAAGTTAACCATGTATTTTAGTTAGAAAATTAATCAGGTTAGTGTTTGATTTCCGTAGTTCCAATTATACCTGAGTGATATATATTTTTTTTTATTTCTAATGTTTGCCTACTTAGTGATAGATGTAATCATAAGATATTTCTAATTCTCCCTCGGTTTTTTTGTTCCAATCAAAACTCTCCAAGATTGTTTGAAAATGAAATGATGATTGACTGATTTGATTTGTACATTTCGTGCTTTGTTTTGTATACTTGTGTGTAAATGAAACCTTCACAATATTTAGAATTGAGCAAAGGATTTTATAAAACAATTAGTTCTAGTTAATATATATTAATTTCTTTCAAATTATATCATATAAATACATTATTAAAAAAAAGTTAATTATATATTATATCACATGTGATTGGAAGTTGAGGTGGTAAATGGGTTGGTTCGGTTGGATTCGATTCGAATTGTTTTTGATATCGAGTTTTTTTAAGTTTGGATTTTTTCGGATTTATGTTTTTTCAAATTCGATTTTTTTTGAGTTCAGGTTTTTTTCGATTTAAATTTTTCCGAGTTCAGGTTTCATGTTTGTTCTGGTTTCGAGTTCGATTTCGGTTCGAGTTTGGCGGGTTTAATGGTCAACTTCAAATTATTTTGAAATTTTATAAACTATGAACATTTTTGTAAATCTTGAATGTAACAATTAATTTAATTTTTATATAATTTTAAATTTTAATAAGTATTTATATAAATATAAATTTTTATATTTTTATATTTATTAATTTAAAAAAATTAGTGACCTTTTTAATTTCCTACAATATTTGCTATAAAATAGTAGATATAATTATATTCATCGATTGCAAAATAGATATTATGAAAAAAATTACTAATTATTTTTTACAAAACTACTTAATATGAATAATTAATCAACTAATTAACTCAATTTTATTTCTAATTTATTTTTATTTGTACATAAATCATAATATTAAAATTATTATATTAAATATAATCGTATACACTAATTAGTTAAATGTTTTATTAAAAATTTAGAATGTTGATTTAAAAAAGTTATATACACCAATTAATCGCATGTTCAATTAGAATATTTAAGATACTTACCAAACCATATTGAGATTGTAGGGATTTGAACCTTGATTCATCATTTTTCATGCGAAGTTATTACCATATGAGTCATATTTTGTATTTAATATAATACACTAAGAAAATATATTTATACAATAAAACTTTGTGAGCTTAAAAAAATTAATAAAGAATAATAAAAATAATTATGAAAAAATTAATTAACTATGCTTAAAATAATAAGTTTTTAAATTTTAAGTATTGGTCACTAAAATTATATTAATAAATTAGTTAAGATGCAATTTACACATTGATCATTTACATATTTGATATTATAGTATATGCATATAAATATGATACAAATTGTAATTAGAATGGTAATTAGCAATTTTAATAAAATATTATTGAGTCAAAAATATTAATAAAACATAATAATAATAATAATAATAATATAATTATGAAATTAAATTAGTTAATTACGCTTAAGATAATATATTTGAAATTTTAAACACAATATACTAAATTAAATTAATAAAAGTTTCACAATTAGTTAAGATACAATTTTTATGCTGCAAATTGTACTTAAATTGTAATTATCAATTGTAGTAAAATATTATTGAGTCAAAAATATAAATGAAATAAATAATAATAAAATTATTATAAAATTAAACTAGTTAATTATGCTTAAGATAATGTGTTTTTATTATTATTTTAGAACAAGCTACAAGCATTCAACCTATATAGATAAAGGTACTAAGCCTCAAATTTTATACCAATCTAGACATAATTTTATTTTTGGACAAGAAAATATTTTATCTTTGAACTCTATCTTTTATTCTTAGTGCAGAACTGTAGACTATATAATGAAGTTAAAATAGGGCTATTGTAATGTGGAGGTAACACACTTTGAGTTCATTTTGCATCAATTGATATAGTCTCGTAGAAACATAAATCGTAGAGAACGAGATATTTACACCTCAATTTGACTCTTCGAGCTATCAATAAATTAATTTGGCTTAATGGTCAAATGTACATTCAACCTTTTTGTATAAAATGGATATAAGTGCTCAACGTTTTATTGCGTGAAATCAGTTCATAAATTTTTATTTTACTATAGATAAACCCCGAACCTTTCAAAACCATGCAATGAAATCCAAATCTGTTAAATGACAATAACTTCTGTTAGGACATCCTACGTGAAGCTGACGTGGATAACTTTGTCACGACCCAAATTACCTAAAAATCCCTACAAATTTTTCGCTTTTTCATTTCCTTACCGTCGTGAACAGTTCCACTACTAACAGTTGGGCTATGATTCGGTGTTAGTCACCTCTTCCCTATTTACCATTCAATTTTCATAATTTATTTACATATCAATTTATTTAAACTAAATACATCCCCAATATTACATCATATACAGTACTGTGCATCTATATGTTCAGATACGAAATTACATAAATGTGTATACCTGGTCTTAATAAGAAGCAGCGGATAACCGAATTGCGAAGCTATTGTCGCTCTCTTCTACTGAGTGTACCCTGTGGGGTGGAAAATGAAAGGGTGAGCGAAACGTGCTCAGTAAGGCAATAATATAAGCAGGTAGATAACTATACTATCTACGTGCTGATAATGTCATGATGTAGAAATCGTTTACTTTCGGAGCATGAGATAAGATTAAAACAATGCCACATGTATGTATATATCATATACAAGAAATCATGAAACCGTCATCTAAAACACACATGGAAAATCATCATGTATGACATCTCATGCTCGTCACATCAAAACTTCATCTCTAAAAAAACTCGTCCGTTTAATCACAAAACTCATCACTTTAAATCAAAATTCATCACTTTAAAACTCATTTGTTTAATCTCAAAACAACTTCATCAAGGTCAAACCCATCTCTCGGGAATACCTTGATTCATCAAATCATATTTCTTTTAAAAACACAAATCGGGACTACCCCTCCATCGGGTTTGTCCTGGTCTATCTAGACCGTATGATATCATGTGAGGCATGTAGGTTACTGTATGAAAAACGAGGACTATGGCCATACTATGTCCCTGTGATCCCAGGCACACGGATCCCGGCGTGCGGGGTATCACAACTGTAACGGGAGGTGGGGTCAAGTCCTACCCGCCAGAATATCGAGTAACATCGTAGTCATCATGACTGCACGGTACAGCGTACTCCGTGTGACATACACGGTACATCGTACTCCGTGAACCCATATCATAGTCTGGGGGTGCCTGCCGTAGGTCTTAGCCAGCCCAATACTATGTCGATAACCAACCCATGTCTCAAAGTTTACGTGCGAGCATCTCAACTCTCTGCGACACACAGTCTACAGGAGGCTTCCGCACGACTATATGCATGTCAACTCGCGTCTAGTGCATATGTGAGCATCCTGCTGCCCGCCCCACACCAGGTCACAGGCTTACGGATCTCATCACAACACCACGCTATGCATATCATGATATCTAAAATCTCGTGCAAGCGAAGCTTCAGCACGGTGTTATGCACACACAAATTTCTCGTACGAGCAATGCTCCAGTACGGCTTTTCATGAAAATAATTCGGTAAACTTGAGTGCGAGAAAGACTCCAGCACTCTTTTTACTTGTATCAATACGATAGGTGGCTAGATTTTGACAAAATATCTTTAAAAAATGGTAACCGGTACAAGCCGGTACCCTTTCGTATAGTTCACGAAATCAATAGCCAACCTATGTTCATATATGCTTAAATCAGAACAATATAATCATAAACAACATTAAAATCATGAAATTCATGCAATTCCATAGCCTTACTACCCTTTTTGAAATTTTCCTAACTGGGGGCAAAATGGTCATTTTTCACTATTTCCATATTTTTATCGTAAAAATTATTATTCTGTTTTTGGGTAGCCTAATGAATTTAACGTACTGTAAATCCCCTTAAAATTACGTATAGCTACCTCTAAGTGCTCATAAAATTCCCTTACCTGGAATCGCGCGTAGACTTAGCTTATCTCGAAGCTACCGAACCTCTCGGTCCAAGTGCGCGCCAAATAAAGATACGTCACTGCATATAACAACGTAATCGGGGTTAATTCACTTATCTCGATCAGTATATCGCGTCTACTGACCAACTTTAAAGTATTGGGCCCTATTTACCCTATTTGGTCTCGGCCCATTTCAGCCCTTTTATATTTATTAATTCCCTTCTTCGGGTATACCGGGCTTATGCGGTTTACTAATAATTATCGGGCTTCGATCCAAGTTCATTGGATAGCCCGTATACCATTTACAGCAATTTATTGCCATTACGAATTAATATTCCTTCCTATGTGAAATTAATCCGTAATTCCGTAAAATACTGAAAATCGATATTTACAGAAATCTTAATGCCGAATTTAAATCGTACTTACCCGATACTATGCGGGGTACGAAGATCGGAGCTCGATCGGCTCTCGTTCGGTCTCCGTCGTAAAACTGCATAATTAGGTAAATCCGGATTATTTTCCATTAAAATAATATTAAATTAATTTTCGAAATTCACCCGTTGGTCAATATCGACCCTCGGTCAACTTACCCGAACCTCGAGTCGTCCCCCGGTAATTTTTTCTTCCCCTTTCCTTCCTTTTCCTTCCCTTTCCTTTCTTTTCTTTTCCTTTCTTTTCCTTCCCTTTCCTTCCCTTTCCTTCCTGCCAAACGGTGCCGTTTTTGGACCCCCTCATTGCCTCTTGCCGTCGCCGGCGGTTCCGGCAGTCTTACCGGCCAATACCGGTACCAAAATGACCGGCTTCCTCCCCTGAACTCACCGGTACCCTCCTTTCCGGCCCAGGTGCGGTGGTTCGTCGGCGGTAACCTCTTCTCTCCCGCGGATTTTCGGAGCTCGGATCGGGCTCCTCCGGCCACCTCGCGGCTCGTTTCCGGTGCCTATGGGTTCGCCGGACTTCGCTCTTGCTCCTGGAGGCTTCGTCGGGCGTCGAAGGGTCGCCGGTGATCGCGAACGGCGGTGGGTTTTTCTCTCTCGGTGTGAAACGGGTTTCGGGTTTCTCTTTCCGTTTTTCGATTTCCAGGCTGCTTCTTTTTTTTTTTTTTTTTTCCAACACTATTATTATTTACTATTCATTTTATTATTAAAATAATCAATAAAATACTCTAAAAATTCTGAAAATATCTACAAAAATTTTATTTTATTCACCAATTTAATTTAATTAAATTAAATTAAATTTATTTAGTTTTTAAATTATTTTTCCGGTATAATTCTTCCGTATTTTCGGGATATCGTCCCGAGTGACATTTTCGGTATTTCTAAAAATCCCGGATCTTGATCAATTTGACTCGAAATTATAAAATTCCCTATTATTGATCAAGAAATCCTAATTCCTTATTTTTTTAATTAAATTTCTCTTATCGTATTTATCCCGAATTTTGGTCTTTTGACCGTTTTACCCCTACACTTATTTCGGGATTAAATTAACCTAGCTTTCCTTCATACTTCCACCATATTTTCCTATTTAATTTTGTATTTTCGATAAATTTTATTTTCTTCCCTTCCCGTTTGGCCTGTGGCCATTTCGATCCTTATTTTTAGTCCGAGTCTCATTCCTTTAAATTTGTGAATATTTTTCTACCTCGTAAAATTTACGATTAAATTTCGGGTCTTACAAACTTGGTTGGTTGTCTATAACATGCTACGTTTACAATACTAACAAAAGTTAATGTCATTTAATAGATTTAGACTTAATTGAAATATTTGAAAAGGTTAAGGTTTTTTTGTAATAAAATAAAAATTTATGATCTGATTTTTATACAATAAAATGTTAGATACTTAAATCCATTTTGTACAAAAAATTGAAGATATATTCAACTATTAAGTCAATTAAATTTAATTTCTCATTTCTTATATTATTTTTATCGATTTCTCTATTTTTATGCTTCTAACACCAAAACATATCTACATGAAAATTTATTCATTTAAGAAAAAAGATTATGTGAACAAAGAATAATTTCTTGTATACATAAGAAAGTCTAAAGAGAACTTTCCTTTTTTCAGAATTTATTTTACGCAATTATCTAGTGTCGTTCGAAATTTTAGGGAGAAGATCAATACTATACATAGACTTCTCCCATTTTTTATTTTTTATTTTTACATCTTAAAGAGACTTCTCCCATTCCCACTCTTCATTTTTCTCATCTTGAAGAGTTCAAAAGCCTTCTGTTATTTTCCGCTCTTTTCCCTAGAAAGCATTAAAACTCTTTAAAAATATGGAAGCCAACCTTAGAGTTTACAAGCTTAGACATGGAGGTAATTTAGAAGGTTCGGCCCAATGCATATTCAGCCGACTCTGCCCAGTTAACTCAATCCAACGACCCTACATGTTAAATGTTGATCCAAACAAACAACTGCACCATGATCAAATTGTAATCTCTTCAATATGCCTTAAAGGATGAGAGAGTTCATGAACTACTTACGATGAAGACATTTGTAATATGCATGATAACATGCTTTACTTTGAATTCTTGTTTTAAATAATTGTTGTTATGGTTGTTGTGATGTATAAATGTATTGCTTGTATCATGTTTAATATTCCATCTACCATCCAAAGTTTATCAATCTGATTGCATCCTTTAAATACATGTGTGGAAGCACGAGACATTATTGTTCATAAAGTAAGAGTTGAGGCTATATATTGCTCCTCCAAGTTAATTTATGGTGGAAGAGTTGGGGCTATATATATTGCTCCTCCAATTTAATTTATGGTGGAAGAGTTAAGGCTATATTATTTCAAGCAGAAATAGAAGTTTTGATTCCTATTATATTTTGTACCTAAATCTTTAAACAAGTTTTTTTTTTTTTTTCTTTTTCTTATGAAAAGTGATCTCTATTTCGTGACTCCGTGAATTGAACCTCGCAAGATATAAGAGAAAGACTCATGTCGTTCATACATTGTAATGTCAAATAGGCTTATCCATGTCAAGTTGAATATGAATAGAATTTAGCCATGCTTGAATGAATATATTCTTTTATTAATAAAAATTAATTTATTTTTATCTTGAATTTAAATGTATTTTAAAACATTAATATAAAAAATTTAAAAAATTTTAAAATAATAGAGCCTAATTAGGACGAGTTCGATCTGATAATCGTAGACACGATATAATGACACATAATGAAAACGACACAAAGACAAAGTAACACGAGTTAACATTAAATAAAAATTATATACATATGTAGTAAAAATAAAAATAAGATTTCATGTTTTACATATAGACATAAAATTTTTATATTTTACACAACACAAATATGAATTATAAGTACGAATTGTTAAATCCATCCTTAACGTGGGGAGAATTTGGAGAGTTGTGGTGGAATTCGATAGATAGGACAAAATTTGATGAAAGAGAAAATTATTCTTTCAATCATTAGTTTATTTTTTATTATTATATTAAAAATTATATATTCTTAATAATTTTTTTTCAATTTCATCAAAATTAATCTCACATTCCGTCTAAATTAGTTTGAGATTTCAATCAGATTGGATTTAACTTGTCCTATACTTTAAATTTTAAAGTACCAATTAGACCAATTTAATACATAAAAATCTCATATCACAATTTTTTAACGATCTTCTATGACACTTTTCTCAAATCCAGCTTCTTTAACCCAGTTTTTTAATCGCAAAAATATAAAAAATAGACCTAAATCAAGTGACAAAGAGAGTTAATTTTGCTTAGCTTACCCAAGATCATCGCGAGCTTCAAAAGGATCCAGTGATAATTCAACAAGATGATGCGTGAATCCCTTTCCACCAACCATCCAAATGAAGTCTTGGTGGGTTAAGTATAGTTGAATCACACCAAGATTGAGCCCGCATGCGATGAAACCCTTTTGAGAGATCGATTTACCATTATTGCTTTGCTTGTTTTGAGTAGCTTTAATGTTGTCGCCGAGTCGTTGGAACCACTAGTTTTCGCTTATACTTTCTTTCTCTTTCTCAAAATTGAAATATATATATATATATATATATATATATATATATATATATATATATATATATATATATATATAAAAGGATTAAACGTAAAATGTTAACAGCAACTTTCTCTGCTAGCAATTAGGAAGTTTCCGTTTAAAGAAAAAATTACAAAAGTTTCCATTTGTTTCCTAATTAGTTTCGAAATGAATAATGTTCTGACTGTAATTAGTAACCAACTTCTTACGTTAACCAAAAAGTCTGACGCAGGAAAAAGTTTCCTAAGGATTTAGTTTTCAGAAGATAGAATTTCAGTCAAAAATCATGTTTTCCGTTTCTATATGAAAAATATTTAATAATTAAAATTAAAATTAAAATTATTTATATCACAACTCTTTTTTAAGATTAAAGTTTTGTTAATAAAAAAATTATATTTTCTTTCTACCAAACATCTCCTAAATAATTTAAATTCTTGATATTTTCTTGTAGTTTCCTTATTTTAATATCTTAAATTGAACATTTATTAGAGTTGGTCATCGAACTTTAACTCCTTTGACTTTAATTTATGCCGACAAGGTTACTAAAGTTTGTTAATTATACAAGTTGTAATCAGCCGAACGAATTCCATCCAAATTACCGATCAAATGTCATCTAAGTCGCTACGTAAGCTACTTATAATAGTCTAAATTCCTTTATTTAAAATTTTTCTCTCTTTATTACTCTCTACAAACTCACTCCTATTACTGGTTCTGTAGCCTCTATTGTCTGTCGCCACCCAAAGCTCGGATTCCTCCGCAGTTCCCCACTTCCCCTTTTTTCTCTTTCCTTTCCACTTTTTTTTTTTTTGGTTATTTCAAAAACGTCAGCTAAATGACAAGAAAATCAAAATCCAAATTCACTGTCATGAACAATTTCTTGCCTTGGTTTTTCCAAAAAAATGAAGAGAGATTACCGATAATTCTGAGGCCACAGGCATTGGTAAACAAGATTAGCTCAAAAGTTGAGAATTCAAGCATTGGATATCCTAATATAGGAAAATTATGGCAAGTTGCTAACGATGATGAGCCATTGGTCGTTTTGGGTACAATGTTCAACAATTGGAGATGGTCGATGTGACTTAAAAATTCAGACAATGGGAGAAGGTTAAGGCAACTGCCCATGAAGATGGGATTTTACATATTTTTTGTGACACTGTTCATTACAATCCTTCCAATCTACCTAGTTTGGTTCAAGCATGTTGACTAATTTAAACTATGTAGCAACAACAAATCTCAATCCTATTTTAGCAAATTCGAATTCCGATTCTTTCATCGTTGGTCAAATCATCGCAACCAATGCCCAATTTATAATGATGATACCTAGTATGATCTTTGTTTAACATAATAATACAATAATGTTCACTTGGATTGAATGAAGATGAAACTTTTGAACTTTAAATTTAGCAAAGTTTCGACACTAATATTTATAATATGTCTTGTATCTATTTATGAGTACTAAAAAGTCAAATCCTTTTTCTCCTAGAAGAGACTAATTCCACTCATCTAGGTGAACTTCAAAAAATATGCAATACTATAAGCATTTCAACACTATACTTATATGTTATGGGTCCATTAACAGTAACTTCCCCTTAATCATAAGATTTCAAGCACTTAACAACTTTGGGATATATTTATACATTTAAGTGCTTGTAGCCACATTAAAATAATGTGCTTGGACTCATTAAACTCAAGACTTAATGTCCAACTAAATGTTGAGTTGAGATTTCATCATGTATGACTAAAATAAGCGATATTGAGTCCTACCTCCGTAGAAATTCTAAACACTATTTCATTTATAATTTCCTTTTGTAAATTCCTTTTATTGACAAAGTACTTTTCATGGCAGAATATATTGTGCGAACCTTTTGTAAAATACATAGCTATGTTTTAACCAATGTGTCTAGATTTCAATGAATATTTGACTTTTAGCTCTTGATAGTATAGCATCACTATCGAAATAAATTAATATAACAGTGGTTTAGGCTCTAAAGGATTTATACTTTACTTAAAGCCTAACTTGCCATCCAATGATACAAATTTTGCTAAATAGTGCACATCCTTTGTCAAATACATAGCTATGCTTTGATCAATGTGCTTAGATTCCAATGAATACTTGGCTTTTAGCCCTTGATAGTGTAGCTTAACTATTAGAATAAATTAATATAACATTGGCTTAGGCCCTAAAGGAATTATACTTTATTTGAATCCTTACTTGCCACCCAATGATATAAATTCTACAAAACAATAGAATATATTTCCAAAAAACACTACCCTCACCAATCATGGTAACCAATCCATTTATGGATTGACTTTAATACCATGTTGTTGGCTCACTACTAAACCGAGCAGAGGGGTGAATCAGTTTGGAGTTTCTTTTTAAGTTTTGCTTCCTAATTCAAATTCTTTCTACACAAACTAATCAATATCTAAGTATTCCATAGGTTAAATGATAAAGCAATAAATAACGTAAGAGTGTATGGAAGAGAGATGGTACACAATCTATTTACAAAGGTTCAACACCCTTACCTAAATCATCTACCTTAAGTCCTTTCCAAGGATTTCTACAAATTCACTATTGAAAATGGTTTATACACTTCTTCCTTTTACAAGCTCAAGGAAACAACTTTCCTTTTATCCTTAAGAACAAGATAACTTTACAAACTATCCTTTTTTTTTCACAGGCTCAAGGAGAAAACCTATACCATCCTTTTTTAAGGCTCAAGGAAGTAACTTTTACAAAGACTCCTTTTTCTGGTTCAATGAGCAAACCTTTACAAAGACATATTTTTATTGCTTAAGAAGCAAACCTTAATTCTACTCAATCCTAACTTACAAGTTGAGCTCTCTAGGGTACTTTCCCTTTTTACAAAGATGGAATGGGTTTGCAATTGATATTCAAATACCTCTACAAGGCTAAGTGAGTACAATTTGGTACGCGAAAAGAATTACAAGTGAGATAAGAGATGGAAACTATGAACACTTTGTCCTTTTTCTTCTTTCCTCTTAGATGAAGCTTGGATTTGAGTAAAACAATAGATTTGAAACTTTTGCTCTCTCTTATTTATCTTTTAACTTCTTCCTTAAATAACTTCACTTAAGTTTATGGCGGTTGATGATAAGATTTCAAGATTCTTCCCATTTATAGACTCAGAAATTCGATCATTGGAATTTGCTAGACTTAATGGTATTGATACATTCTTTATGTGTATTGATACTTTATTTATGTGTATTGATACTTTATAAGTAAATCTAGCACATTTAAACGCACATGCATCGATACTAAACTTAATCATATCAGCTTCAGCACATAGTATGAATCTTCTATTTCATGGCTATGATAAGGTATCGATACGTTATCAATCTTGCCAATATTTAAACATAAGATATCGGTACATATTCAAAGTGTATCGATACTAATACCATTAAACGTATTATTGGCATTCTTTATAGGATTTCATCTTAATCTAAGTCATCAAATATGCATAGATAACTTATCACTTTAAATACACGCATATTTGATAATTCCTTCATCAAGCATGATTATAGAACATCTATACTAATACAACTTCCATGCTTAAGATTAAAATTACATTATGCTTAAGTTCAAACAAAGTAATATCAAAATCTTAAATATTTCAAAGTCAACAATCTCTCGCTTTTTGATATGACAAAACTTGAGATGAATTAATTTTAATTTCTCCCCCTCAATTTAATATTTAACTCTTTATACCTTTTAAAAAAATCACGTCTCTGCTTAAATTCGAGCATAAATGTGATTTTGCACTAGGGTTCATAGCATTCTTTCTTCACCCCCCCTTAAACAATTAATTCTTTTTCCACTTCTCCCCTTTTTTGTCATATTAAAAAAAAAAGTAAATATTTTAAAGTCTTAAACATGACAAGGATTTGTGGATGACAATTCAAGAGAAATATTTTAATTTCATATAAAAGATCTCATGTTGTTCTTTTAGCTCAAGTGTTGAAGTGAGATCTAGTGTTGATGTGGACAATCATAAATATGTTATATATGCAACATGACAAATCAAACACATACAATGATTGATACCAATGTTTAGACTGATACAGTATGAATATCCAAACGAACTCATGTCACGACCCTCAATCCACCAAAAATCTACTACAAATTTTTCATTTATTATTTGATTCATTTCTTACCTCACTCTGATCGTGAACAACTACACCACCAACAGTTGGGCTGTGTATCAATGTCAATCTCAACCATTCAAGTCATTTCAATTTACAATTCATTTAAACGTAAACAATTGTATTTGTAAATCAGAGTTGCTGTTTATAGGTGTTTACAATCCTTTACATCCCCAAAAATTTCATTTAAAGATATCATTGTGTTTTGACATGTCTAGACACAAAACTATACAAATGTGTATACCTCGTGTGATGGGATGCAGCAGATACCAAAATCCAATCCCCAGTTGCTCTCTATCTACTGAAAGTGCTATGTAGAGAGGGAAAATAAGGGGGTGAGCAAACCATGCGCTCAGTAAAGCAATTTTGCGAGCAGGTAGATAACTGTACTATCTATGTGATCGTGATGTCATGCTTAAATCACACATTTACTTGTTATACTCTAAACATCAGCTCATGCTTGTGTTCATGACATGTAAAGAAAATTCATGTTATTTAAATCAGTGCACAGTTCTTAAAACATACGATGGAAAATCATCATGCGTAAATAGAAATCAAAGCATGGTAAATCATCATGCAAAGTGCACTTTAAAAGCATTCCAAAATTCAGCACAAATCATCATAAAATTCACCATTCGTCAGGACTCAGCCCCTCCCATAGACTGTTCTGACCCACAAAGACATTTCAAACATGGATTATCATAAAACAAGAGACATGTGAGATAGGCAAATAATATAATAAGGGTAGTAATTAGGACTATGGCCATATCCTCTGTGATCCCAGGCTACACGGATCCTAGTGTGCGAGGTATCACCTCTATCTGCTTCCGTACGGGAGGTGGGTCACGTCCAACCCATCAGTCCATAGCAAAATATTCATCATCAGAAGACGGTATATATATATAATATCACACACGGTACAGCGTACTCCATGCTACTTGCACGGTACAACGTACTCCGTGGACCCATATCATCACAACATATCCTGTCACATCTCAATACGCACGTGCAAGCCTATTTAATCGGCGTGGCACACAGCCTACCTGAAGCTCCTAGCACGACTCCCAACATGTCATAAAATCACGTGCTAGTAATCTCTAGCACGACAACAAGTATAGTGGACATCTAGTGCGAGCTATGCTCCAACACTATGTCAAAACTCATATGAAAACTAGTGCAAGCTAGGCTCTAGCACAATGTCATAAAATCCATATAAAACTCTAGTGCGAGCATCACTCCAGCACTAATGCATGTATAAAACACATCAAATCTCGTCCGAGCAATGCTCTAGCACGTTTCATTTCCACAAAACTCATGTAGGTGGCTCATTCTTTGCAAAGCATGGTTATAAAACCAAATCAAGCTATTTTTTGTGCAAACCATTTCAAATGCTAGCCAACCTACCAAAACACATGCTAAAAGCAGTAAAAGACTCAAGAACATCATGTTCTTGCTTTTCATGCACTTTTCTCAAAACCCAATTCTTCGCCATTCAAACATCCATTTCATCCTAAGACCCTTAGATATGTTAAGAAATCACTTATGCATCCAAAAGGCGTACAAATATCCCTAGGGCTAACACAATTCCCTTACCTCAATTCTCTGAGAAGAAATTCCTTCTTCATTTCCCACTTTTCACGATTTGGCTCAACTTGCTCTGGATATATCCTCGGAAGCTGCAAACATTCATCAATCATATGAGTTAATATCGATAACTCACATTCTGACTCCAACTAATCGATATATCTTATCGAGCCTATTTCATTAAGTTTGACCTATTATCACATTTGGCCATCATTATGTTATTCCTAGTCAATTTAGCTAGCAACTCACTTAGTAACTTATCAACACTTGGCATAGATGTTTTATCCATAAATTTCGATTCATTCATGCATTTCTACAACATCATATATGCACATTTCATCACCTTGACTAATCCCATAAATTTGATTCCACATAACCATCTCAATGTCATACATACAACATTATTAACACCTTGGTATAACCCATTTATCATCAACTCAACCATATCATATCTTCTCACACTAAACTCATTCTAGGTTATGCTTGATTCATCACATTCTAAGTAGTTTCTACCAACAATTCATACACCAATCTACTCATAAAAATAACTAGATAAACATACTTAGAGTTGGTGTATTGAAAACTCACCTAGCTTGACTTTTCTCTTTTCCAAATTTGAAGACTCCTTTGCTCATTCAGTCCAACCAATGAAATGTTGGCTCCAAGCTATGTTATTCTTCTCTTTACAATGAACAACTTCACTCTAATAGCTTTTTCTCAAATCTTTATGGAAGGGTAGTATTCTAGAGAGAGAAAGCTTGGTATTTGGGTAAAAACGGAGGGGAAATGGTTGATTTGCTGAAGAATAAAGTTGGCCGTCGGGTTTTTATAGATTGAGAGTGATAAGATCGATCTGCTAGGGTAAAGAGATTGATCTTTGCTTGGTTTTAGCCATCGAATTTTTAGGTTTGAAATGGGAGAGATTGATTTACTCATTGGGGAGAGATCGATCTTTGCTTGGCAGAAGCTTGAGGAGATTGATTTGCTCATGGGGAAAGATCAATCTACTCTTGGCAGAATCAAATGGAGATCGATCTACAATTAGGAAGGGATCGATCTCGACTTGGCAGACGTAAATGCAGATCGATATGCTAATAGGGAGAGATCGATCTGCTTATTGGGGAGATCGATCTGGCCTTGGCAGATCCACTTGAAATTGTTCTGCTTGCACAAGGGATCGATCTGCCTTGAATAGGAGATCGATCTAGCCTTCATCTAGGGTATTCTTGCAGCATTTTTCTCAGATTTTTTAAAAGTAAAGTCCTATTTCATTACTGAAATACTAATTTTGCATTCTAATCCCACTTAGAGCATGGAAAGGCTCATTTCTTATGATTGACGTACAATGTAACTTGTGTGTATTGTTTGAATTTAGAAAGGATATTATAAGACCTGTAAATTCTTATGTAATGTTTATGATTATTGAATGTACGGACAAGTTACATTAGATATGAATTACATGAAATAGATGTTTGTAAGTTCTAAGTGTGAATAAATTGCAAAATGAGTATAGAATCAATTGGATGGAAGCTTAACTTAGAAAATTTGGGAAAATTGCAGCTAAGATGTTGTAAGATGAAGGCCAGATCGATCCCATGCAAGGAGAGATCGATCTCATGGCCTGGAAAACACTATACCAAACATTTTGCAAGAGGGAGATCGATCCCTCACTCAAGCAGATCGATCTTATATTATCTTGGGTTGGACTAGATCGATCTCCTTCCTTGAGCAGATCGATCTTCATTGGTCTCTAGATAGGCTAAATCGATCTCCTCTTAAGGCCAGATCAATCTCCAAAGCCTTCTGCCTGAAACAGATCGATCTCATTACCTTGAGCAGATCGATCTCAGGCACTTCAATAGATCGATCCCCTACCTGTTAATTGTCAAAATTTTGAAGGATTCAAGTAAGGCCAGATCGATCTCTATCCTATGCAGATCGATCTTCTAAGGCATTTTCTATAAAAACGGAGTAGTTAGATCTGCATTTCATGGGAACAAACTCATTTCTTCCATTTTCAACATTAACCTAGCTTTCTCACTCTAAAACCATCATATTTCCATAAAGATTTAAGAAAAAACTATTAGAGCAAAGTTGTTCATTGTGAGGAGAAGAACCACATAGCTTGGAATCAACACTTTTGTTGGATTGAAGGAGCAAAAGAGTGTTCTTATTTGGAGTAAGAGGAAAATCAAGCTAGGTGAGTTTCTAATACACCAACTTAAAATACATTTATCTAGTTGTTGTTGTGAGTAGATTGGTATATGTATTATTGATAATTGAAACTACCTAGAATGTAATAGAACAAGTATAGCCTAGAATGAGGCTAGTGTGAGAAAATAAGATATGGATGAGTTGATGATAAATGGCTTATACTAAGGTGTTAGTGAGGTGATAGGTATGATTTTGAGGTGATTGAATGAAGCTACATTGTGAGATTAGTCAAGTTATGAAAATAAGCATATGAGGTGTTTGATAAATTGCCATAGTGAAGTAAATGATGAACTAGAAGCACTATGAGCTTAATACCGATTTAGTGTGAATCAATAGGCTTAAAGAGTTTAATAGACTCTTGAGAAATAAGTAGAGCAATCAAAATGAGGCCTTATAAGTATTAATGAAAACTATAAGTCAAATCGACTATAGTAAACGAAAGAATCTTATTTCATTGGATTAAATTAATGTGATACATAATTTTGCGCAGTCCTGGAGATTTCATTGGAGGCGAATCGAACTGCATAAATAAGCAACTCTAAGGAAGTGGAATCATTCGACGCGATTCCAGGTAAGAAAACTCTGTAAGTACTTAGAGATAGCTGCACATATTTTATGGGTGTATATAGGGCTTTAAAAGTGCTTGGTTATCTAGAAAATAACAAATGGTTTATGTGAACGACTACAAATATAGATGATTTCGTTTTGAAGTGAACCTTAGAAAAAGGGATAGTAAGGCTAATAATTGCATAAATATCATGTTTTGACATTTTTATGAAATACATTGCTTTGGTTTAAGCAAATTTTTGGATAGGCTGGCTAATGATTTCATAATTTCATGAAAGAGCACGAGTCGGGTGCAAATTATGATTTTTAATGTGTTTTGTTGAAATGGAGTCGCCTATCAGATTTGTATGAGTTAAATCGTGCTGGAGCTCCGCTCGCACTGGATTTTGATGTTTTGATATGTATAAAATGTGCTGGAGCCTAGCTCGCACCATATTTGAGTTATGATGTTTTATAAACCGTACTGGAGCTTTAGCTCGTACGTGGTTTCCATTGATTTTCTTATGCATATAATCGTACTGGAGTTATGCTCATACGTGATTTCCTCATTATTTACTATGCATAAAAGTCGTACTAAAGCGTTGCTCGTACGAGGGAATTTATTGATGATGCATGAATCGTGCTGGAGCTTAGCTCGCACAGGTTTTCACACTTTGATATGTAATGAGTCGTGTTGGATGCCTCGTGTAGACTTTGTGTCACACGGATGAGATGCTCGCACGAGCTGTGCTGGATGCCTCATGTAGACTGCTAGTCACACGGATGAGATGCTCACACATGCACTTGAGACTGAGTAGGTTATACATGGCATGGGGTAGATAAGACCTACGGCAGGCACCCCCAACCATGATATGGGTCCATGGAGTACGTTGTACTATGTACATCACACGGAGAACGTTGTACCGTGAGGTTATGATGTTGATTTGAAAGTCCAACGTAGGACTAACCCACCTTCGTTCCAGCATGATACCCCGCACATTGAGATCCGTGTGGTCTGGGATGATAATGACATAGTTGGCCAACATAGTCCTCGAGATATAGTGATCACCTGTCTCACATGATATCATATGGTTTTATATATTGAGTATGAATTGTGTTGTCCAGGGTAGACTGTTACGACCTCATTCTGTGACTTACCAAAAACCACAATAAATTTTTCATTTTTTACTTACCTTTCTCTTCTCGACAGTTGGGCTGTGATTAGGCATTAGTCTTCTCTTCCATACATACCTTACCATTCTTTTTCGTATCATACATGCGTGTCATTATAAATATTTATTGATTGTACGTACACTTTTCTTATAAGTAAATTCATATACTTTACTATAATTACATCCCCAATATTAAAAACGTGTACATCACTGTGTTTATACATTGTTCAGATATAAAAGAATATGCGTTTTATCTACCTTTCGCTAGATGGGGAATGATAGCGGTCGAAAGGAATGCTATACCACAGCCGACTCAATCTACTGACGATGATCTATAGAGAGGGGGGAAATGAAAGGGGTGAGCTATCTGGCTTTGTAAGGAAATCAAGCAAGCAAGTAGACATCTATACTATCTACTAAAAATAGTGCTTTGCCTTTCCTTCTCTCAATTCAAAAGCATGTTTCAAAATTTATATATAATAGTACAAATTTAAAATCCCATGTACTAAACTCATGCAGAGTTATCAAATATAGGCATTCATGCAAAACAGTGCATATTTATCAATTCAGAATGCCTTTATATAAAATATGCTATTTACATTCAAAATACAGTAAATATGGCATTTCACAACACAACACAACAACCGGGTTCCTACCCATCCCTCATGTCTACTCGTATTATAAATACATGTGATATATCATGCGAGACTCAGTGGCTAAATGCAATATCTCATGGACTATGGCCATATCCTAATATGTGAAATCCCAAGTAACACAGATCTCGGTGTGCGGGTTATCACTACTGTAACAGGAGGGGGGTTCGTCCATCACAACTGCCAGCTATCAACTACTCTCCTCTACAACTCCACAACAACACATGGTACAGTGTACACCATGCCACTCGCACGGTACAACGTACACCCATGGACCCTGCCTCATGGTCGGGGTGCCTGCCATAGGTCTTAGCCCTCATACCACGAAATAATCAATGCCACGTCTCTAAATCCACGTGTGAACCTCTCCAGTGTGACACTCAGTCTACACGAGGAAATCATCACGATTTTTGTAATATGTCTATATATCACGTAAAACTACAGTGCGCGTCTTAAGTGTGACTCACAGTCAACACTCCACTCAAACACTGTGTATGCATGTCAAAACATCAAATACTAGTGCGAGTAACCTCCAGCACTAGGGCATGCATAGTTCTCATGTAAAACTCGAGTACGAGCTATCGCTCCAGCACTCTATCATACACAAATCACATAAAACTGAGTACGAGCAATGCTCCAGTACTCTATCATGCATGTCAGATAAATATAGTGCGAGTCTCACCCTAGCACTAATGTATGTGAAAAACATCTGAAATCAAGTGCGAGCTATGCTCCAGTACAACTGTTGTCACATAGTTCAGTAGATGGCTCTTTTAAAATAGGGATGTTTCAAAACATTAAAATCAGCACTATAAAGTGTGCTTAGTTGACATCAACCTCAAAACATTAGCCCATCTACCTACTCTTCTACTACACAATAGTAAAAACACTCAAAAACACTATTTTCATGCTTTTTACAACTTTTCCCAAAAGTTGACCTTTTGCCTAACTAGGGGTAAAATCATAATTTACCCATATCGGGTCCCTATAAATATTATTGATTTTCTCTGACCCTCATACAATTTCAGTGAATGTAAAAGCAGACGAAAATACGCACAAATATCTCTAACTATTCGTAAAAGTCCCTTACCTCGGATCACGTCGTGTGACCTCACTTCCTTTGTGCTGCTCAAATCTCACAGTCTGGTCAACTCTCAATACAATTTCGAAGCTGCATATAACCATTCACTGGGTTAATTATATTTTTCCTACTGTATTACGCATTTAATACAATTAATATCTCTTAATGGGCTCGTTTACAGTTATTGGGCCTTAAACACTTTAATTGGGCCTAACTCTGTCTTAAGCCCGTTTTTCACTTATTAATTCCCTTCATCAGGGTCTATTGGCTCATTGGGCCTATCAATACCCATTGGGCTTTGTTCCAAATTCTTTGGAGATCCTGTATATCATTTACGATAGTAAATTCAAAAATCCAGATATAATTTATTTTATACAGCAATTAATCCGAAATCCACAAACTAAATTCCAATTGCACAAAAATCATACTATTGTCGTAAATGAGCTTTACTTACTCGAAATTATGCGATAGTGCGTAAATCGAAGTTCGATCGACTCACGTTCGGAAGTTATCGTCGAACTGCACAATTTTTATATTAAATTTCGAGTTAATTTTCGATCAAATATAATTTAAATTAACTTTCCCAGAAATCAATTCGGTCAATCTGACTGCGTATCAGCTTACCCGTAATCTGAGGTATTCCCGAGGATTTTCCTCTCATTTTTTCCCTTTTTCCTTTTTCTTTTTCTTTTTTTTCTTTTTTCTTTTTTCTTTTTTCTTTTTCTTTTCCTTCCCTTTTCGGCTGCGGTGCCGTTTTAGGTCCTCACTATCGCCAGTCGTTTTCGACCGTTTCAACGGCCACTACCGATACCAACAGAACCCGCTCGTCCTCTGGATCACATCGATACCATCCAATCACACCCAGCTGTCATGGATCGTCAGAATCGACTCAGTTTCCCTCTCGAATTTCCTTTCGTCGATTCGTCGGAATCAGGCGTCGTCGGTGCGCGTCGTCGGTACCAACAGGTTCGTCGAGTTGTCCTCTCTCTTCTTCAGCCCTCGCCTGGCCTCATCGGTCGCTGGTGGTTCGTCGGCTTCTCGGGTCTTCCTCGATTTTTTGATTTTCGTTTTCCTTTTCGGTTTCTCTCTCTTCGAACCAAATTTTAGTTTCTTTTTTATATATATTTATTATATTTTATTTTAATCAAATAAAATATAATAAAAATCTCAAAATATCTCCAAAAATTCATATTTTATTCATTTAATCAATAAATGAATTTATCTGTCTTATTTTGTCTTTCTAGTATATTTTTTCAATATTTTCGGGATAATTTCTCGAGGTGAAAATTTCGATTAATTCCAATAAATTCATAATAAATTCATATCATGATCAATTGGACTCGAAAGTCAATATTTTCCTCATTATTGATCAAGATTTCTCAATTTCATATTTTTAATGAAATTTTGTTGTTGAATTTATACCGAATTTCAGTCTTTTGATCGTTTTACCCCTGCACTTGTTCAGAACCAATTTAACTCGACTTTCCCTCATAAATTCTCTATATTTTCTCTTGATAAGTTCTCATCTTCAGTCAGAATGATTCAATTCCATTTGGTTTAGCCTGTGGCTCTTATAGCCCTTATTTGGCTGTTATGTAGCTTACATGCATTTTATTCTTTAATTGTCAATTGCATGATAGTAAATATTCTTCTTATGATTCAACCATGAAAATAAAGTGTTCATACACATAAAAATCATAAGGAACAAGCTACATACATAATTGAAAACACGGGTTTGACATAGACCCGAGGGAGGGGTCGAGTCTTTAGGGATGTTTTTAAAGAGATGGAAATTTTTGTTGTGATGAGTTTTGATGTGTTTTGAGAAAGTGATAAATCCCGAGGGATGATTTTGTGACGAGTTACCCTTTTATGATGAGTTTTATTATGATGAGCATGAGAGGTTTTACATGATAATTTTCCATGTTTTAATTGCCTATTTTCATGTTTTCAGTAAATGATATATGTATATACATGTGGCATAGGTGTGATATTTCCTCATGCTCTAGATATTAATGATTTTATGCATGACATTATAAGCATGTAGATAGTGTAGTTATCTACCATGCTTGCATTATTGCTTTACTGAGCGTGTGGCTGCTCATCTCATTCACTTTACCCCTCTACAGAGCGCGCATAATATCCCAGTGAGGGACTAAGGTGTTGTATTTGGATATCCACTGCTCTCCATCGCTAAGAGGTATACACACAGAAAATTCTTTTTTGTATCTAAACATGTAATAGTACATAATAATTTTGAATTGTAATATGGGGATGTAAATGTTAGCAAACATGTCATGTATAAGTACATGACTTAAACTTGCAAATGTATGTGTTACTTTTGATTAATCGAAAGAGGTATGGTAAATGATGATTAATACTGACTCACAACCCAACTGTGTATGTGAGGGTTGTTTACGACCGGGTAAGTTAATGAATAAAGCGAAAAATTTATGGTGATTTTTAGATGAAATGGATGAAAATTGGTTGTGACAGATACTTAGAATTCACAGTCCATGCCTTATCATTTTGTGTTTAAATCCTTATCTTCAATTCAAATGCTTAAAGTTCTGTTCGTTTAGTTTGTGGCCACTTCATGTCATGACACAAATTACTTAAAAATCACTACAAATTTTTCGTTTGTTATTTAATTCTTACCTTTCTCTAATCGTGACCATCATACCAACAGTTGGGCTATGATTTGGTGTTAGTCCCCTCTCACCTATTTACCATTCCATTTTCATATTCACATTCACACATCAGATTTACTATCATTTGACTTTAACTAAATACATTCATAATGGTAGTTACATAACCTTACATCCACAATATCATATCCGTTTACAGTACTGTGCATTTACATGTTCAGATACAAAACTATACAAATGTGTATACTTGTCTCTCAATGGGATGCAACGGATACCAAAGATGCAAGTCCTCAGCCGCGCTCAAACTACTGAAAGTACTCTGTAAAGGAAGAAAATAAGGGGAGTGAGCAACCACACGCTCAGTAAGGCAATTATGCAAGTAAGTAGATAGCTCCACTATCTACATGCTCATAATGCCATGCCCTTAAATCCATTTCTTTTCATTTAAATCTCACACACGAAATCATGCATACATCAATGCCATAGTTTATAAAAACTATTTGTGCATATAGAAATCATGCAACTCATGCATCAATGGCATTTTATGTAAAATCATAATTCGCATAAAGTAAATCAAGATCATGCATTATTTCATGCCATGTAAAACAAATCATGAGAGACAATTCTTTTCATGAATTTGTAATTAAAGCATGGAAAACTCCTCGTGCTACTGCATTTAAATCACTTCATTAAAGCTCAGTATAAAATAACCCCTCCGGGTCAATCATTTCATAAATCAATCTCAAACTCATTAAAAATTCATTATAAAAAATTCTGTTATAAAATCACCATTCTTTTAGGGTCACATGTCATAAAATCCTCTGAAGAATCTATCATCATAGTAGAAAATCACAAAATTGGGGGCCTGACCCCTCCCTCGGGTCTACCGTGGTCTATCGAGACCAAAAGTTATATCACGTGAGACATGTAGGTGACTATATCAGTAACATCGAGGACTATGGCCATATCCTAGGGATCCCTAGCTACACGGTACCTAGTGTGCGGGGCACCACACCTGAAACGGGAGGTGGGTCAGTCCTGCCTCCAGAACAACATAAATACCAGGATTGTGAGGCCAAGGCTTACAGCCTCGTGGCTAATGCCACTCCACTCCAATAATCCCCATGGTACAGCGTACTCCGCGTGACATACACGATACAACGTACTCTGTGAACCCAAATCATAGTCAGGGGGTGCCTGCCGTAGGTCTTATCCACCCAACCTATGTCTCAGTATGCATGTGTGAGCATATCATCTCATTGTGACACACAGTCTACAGGAGGTTCTAACACAGCTATATGCATGTCATATAAATCCCTGTGCGAGCAAAGCTCCAGCACGGCTCCATGCATATTCATGATATTTGAAAACCTCGTGCGAGCGAAGCTCCAACATGTTTCATAAAAATCAGTAAAATCTGCGTACGAACAGCACTCCAGTACGACTTTAAAAGAGTTATAAATCCATATAAAATCAAGTGCGAGCAAGCTCCAACACGATTTTATGCATAAAATCCATCAAAGCCTCGTGCGAGCAATGCTCCAGCACGGTATCATGCAAAAATCATTCAAAACTTTGTGTGAGAAATGCTCCAGTACGAATGAATGCTCAAGTAAATCAAAACTTCGTGCGAGCAACGCTCCAGCATGGTTTCATGCATAAAGAAATCAAATCTCGTGCGAGTTACACTTCAGCACGGCTTTTATGCAATTAAATCGATTAAATCACGTATAAGCAAGGCTCCAGTACGACTTTTATGCAATTATCATATCAAAACAGGATGCAAGCTAAGCTCCAGCACCTCTCATGCATGTCAAATCATTAAAACTAGTGCGAGCAATCGCTCTAGCACATTTTTATGCATATCAAGTCAAAACAGGGTGTGAGCTAGGCTCCAACACCTCTCATGCATTTCACAATAATAAAAATCAGTGCGAACAACTGCTCTCGCACATTTCATGCATATGATGTCACACCAGTCGATGCGAGCAACCGCTCCAGCACCATTATGCACACTCACAAACTCAGATATAGTGCGAGGAAATGCTCCAGCACCATCTGTTTCCATATAAACTTGATAGTTGGCCCATTTTCCAGGAAATGCTCCAGCACCATCTGTTTCCATATAAACTTGATAGTTGGCCCACTTTTCAAAGAAATTTCATTTAAATCTAAATAACACTTATGTAGTGTTATCTTGTGAAATTTATGCAAATACTGGCCAATCTACCAATTTGCTTTGCTAAAAAGTCACGAAAATTTCTCAAATCATGCATTTCATGCATGTCATGCTTTCACAATCCTTAGATGAATTTACCTCAAAATGGGTAAAATAGTCTTTTACCTATCCCAAGTCCTTAAAATTTTTAATCCATTTCTAGGACCTTTATACATTTTGAATGTATACAAAAGCTATTAAAAATACGCGTAGCTACCTCTAGCTACTCACAAAATTCCCTTACCTCATTTTTTTGTACAGTCTG
This sequence comes from Firmiana major, assembly GCA_033439115.1. Classification (NCBI taxonomy): domain Eukaryota; kingdom Viridiplantae; phylum Streptophyta; class Magnoliopsida; order Malvales; family Malvaceae; genus Firmiana; species Firmiana major. Next base: position 11,566,001 of record CM065912.1, read on the forward strand.
ACCTTTCCACTGATATCTCGTCATGCAGTCCGATTTGCTCTCAATCCAATCTCTGGAACTGTGTATAAATATTCATAAGGTCGAATACAATATAATTAATTATATTTCATATTTTTTGGGTTTAATTTAAATCATTGAACCCGTTTACCCATATTGGGCCCGATTGTACCATAATAGGCCTTAATCGACCTTAAGCTCGTTTTCCACTTACTATTCACATTATCGAGGCCTATTGGGCTCATTGGGCCCATCGGTATTTATTGGGTTTCGTTCTAAACTCTCAGATAGCTCAATTAATTATTTACGACAATTTATCTCAAATTTCAGAATTTAATTCATTTTATACGGAATTAATCCGTAATTTATGCGGTAAATTTCTAACACGCATAACTATGCAAATTGTCATAAATAAGGGTTACTTACCCGAGATTCCATGATAGTACGTAAATCGAAGCTGACTCGAGCTCTCGTTTGACGTCAATTGTCGAGCTACACAATTGCATATTTTTTCGAGTCAATTTTCAGTCGAATATTAATCAACTTAAATATTCTGAAATTTAATGTAACGACCCTTGACCCTTGAAAATTTAGATAAATTTTTTTTTGAATTTAATTTACCCACTTATTCCCTCATTCACTTAGGTTGTATTCCTGTGCAGTGTCAAAACACTTTTCCTATTTCTTTACTCTTAATTATAATTAATTTCCATACTTTAACTTATATGGCTGATAGAAATTTCGGCAGCACAACGGCTTATATATGAGCCTACCCACTTGCAAATCAGTTGTTTTTGGACAATCCTAGATATCCACAACTACCAAGCATGCTTTCCAACAACCCTAAGTATCCACAACTACCAAGCATACTTTTCCAATCCACATTTACAACTCAATATATCGATATCGATTAATACCAATCATCTTACAACTTAATCCCAAGAATCATATTTCTTTTACATCATTTCCTTACAAATTACATCCCGACAAATTATTTCTATTATATGTGTCTGTGCGTACAGATATGTCTGGTACAGGAATGTAAATTTATACCTTTCTGCGTGTACAAGAAAGTAGCCTATGGTAGCTCTTCCCACGAGCCTACGTCGTGTACGCGACAGGTAGCGTCTATAGATTCACTGCAAATGATCTGAAGGTAGAGGGGTGAGCTTTTGGGGAAAAGCCTAGTAAGATAATATTCTTAAAGCAGTTCTGATGTATAAAAGTATTTGAAATTGTTCATAGAATGAAACTTAATGCAGTACATAAACTTCCATTTCATGCGTAATCGTCATAAAGCATGCGTGTCTTTAAAACAAATCACATACTTAACCGTTTTGCAACTTCTCATAAACCTTTCATGAACATTTCATAAATCATTTCGTAAGCATTTCATGAATATTTCATAGTCATTTCGTAAACATTTCATACATATTTCATAATCATTTCGTAAACATTTCATGAGTAATTCATAATCATTTCGTAAACATTTCATGAATAATTCATAATCATTCGTAAACATTTCATGAATATTTCGTAATCATGAAAACACATATTCATTCATCATAGTCGATTTTCATAATCAAATCGAGGAGACTAGGCTATAACTATGTCATGCGATACGTGTCATTCTCCGTTGGAGAGTCATCATACCTATGGCCATGGTAAGAGGGGCTGTAGAATGGATCAGGTTCGTATAGCAATAATAATTATAAACATGGGTAGTATCTTCTTATTTCTTATCACATACTAGCACATAGCTAGGGCACGGGCACCTGTGGCACTCACCGTGCGGGGAACATTCATATGTGCTGCGCGGGCACGAGATACTACCAAAACATCATCGTAAACCACCAGTAGCACGACATCTTCCACAAAGGTTGAATCAAGTGCTAAAGGGGCCAACGTACCGGCACCCCAAGTGGTGTAGCCGGAACACCACAAGTAGTAACCATGCATGAAGCCTATAGTCTTAAAACAGAGTTTCAAAATCTTTCTTGGGTTTTATAACCCATAAACTCATAACGAGTAATAACATCGAATTTCCTTGAAATTTGAAAACTCTTTCATAAAACTGAAAGACTGTGTGGCACTTTGTTCCCGTAGGACTCAAGAGGTGGCCCCCACAATCCCCTTTCGAAAACAATTTCTTTTCTTACCCATAAACTCATATCGAGTAATAACATCAAATTTCCTTGAAATTTGAAAACTCTTTCATAAAACTGAAAGACTGTGTGGCACTTTGTTCCCGTAGGACTCAAGAGGTGGCCCCCACAATCCCCTTTCAAAAACAATTTCTTTTCTTAAATACTTTTGAAATTATCAAAGTTTCTTTAACAGTATGGATATAAAAACATAAATAAATGTAAAACATCCATACACTTCATACCTTAGGAAATTCATTTCACAACATGGAAAGTACTCGGAAAATATTTCGATAAATTAAAACATGCATCGTAAACAGTTTCATAAGTATAAAAGCATTGATAAATCACTTCAAATCATATGCTCTTTCATAAAATCATTTATAAGTGAAACAAGGATGCATTATCAGAACTAAGTTAAATAATACCCCTTACCTCGATTTATCGGATATCCCAAATTTGAACGGTGATGCCTCCTAGTACCTCCTTTAATCCCTTCTACAATCACCTACACTGAAATTGTATATTTAGCACCCTATTCATGCGAATTGCCCGAATTGTGTTAAAAATCGTAACTTATCGTTACTACTGCGTGTGTACGTATTATTGTATATCCTTAGGGCAACACGCACGTTTATATTTTTTTCTCTTACCACATATTATTTTGTACGTACAATTATTGACATACACCTTATTATATACATCTACATGTATGTACTCATGAATATATATAAATATATATATATATTATTTGTCTTCATTTTTCTCTATCTAATACATATACATTCTATGTATGTACATATACTAGCACACACTCATCTTATATACCTCCACATGTATATGCACCTAAATAAATATATATATATATATAAATATATATTATCATTGTTTTCCTATTTTTCCTTATCACATATACATACATATTCTTTTTAGGTACATATACTAGCATATCCATTCATTATATATACCTACATGTATATACCCAAATATATATATATATATATATATATATATTCACATGAATACATATATGTATATATATATATTATTACTTGTTCCCATTAATCATCATCACATATATATATATATATATATATATTTACATATATATATATATATATTTGTCTATTTCACATCTCTCCCATTTTTATTTTTTTATTTCACATCTAACTTAATTCACCTTATCATATTTATACACCATCACATATATATACATGTAAAATTAAATATACATATATACATATAGATTTTTTTACCTCTTTTCCCTTCATTTTCATTTCACCCACCTTAATAAACACCAAGCCTATATCTCAAGCATGTATACATATATATTCATACATGTATATATGTACATTAAATTTACCTTCTTTTTTCCCCCCTTTTTTTTTCCTCCAATCTACACTAACATGCTTATATACACTACCACCTATGTATACATGTATATTAACAAGAAAAAACATATATACATAAATATCTTACCTTTCCTATTTTTTTTTTACTTTCTTTCCCTTTTTTTTCTTTTATTTTCTCTTTTTCTTTTCTCCTTTCTCGGTTCCAGCTGCTCACTATCCCGATTGCTCTTCTTCTTCCTCTCTTTCTCCCTCGGTTCCAGCCCTTTCTCCCTCACGGTTTCTCCTGTTTGCTCTCGGTTACAGCCTCCATTTCCAGCCCTGTTCTGCTTCTCTTCACTCTCCTCTGCCTCGGTTCCAGCTGTTGTTTCTCTTTACTTGTCTCGGTTCCAGCTCAATTCCTTTGGCCTTCTTCTTCCTCCCGTCGGCCTCCCCTGCTTCTCGGTTTGCTTCTGTTTAGCCTCAATTCTGTTTCACTTCCTTCTCTTCCTCAACTCTCCCTTAACTCAGCCTTTCACCCTTTTTATAGCTGCCCAAAGAGACTCCTCTACTGTTATAGCCCCTGAGGTTGCTCTCTTATTTTCTATTTCGTTTCACCTCACTAAACCAAAAAAAAAAATGCAGGGCATGCTTCGCCTCACTCTTTGTTCCAGCCCTTTACTCAGCCTTGAAAATCATGGTTTTCTTCTTCTTCGCTGCACTGGGCCGTTTCTCATCCTTCGTCGTCACCTTCAACTCTCTCGTTTAGTTCAGCTGTCTCACACTTTCTGTCTCAGTTCAGTAGGCCTTAGGATGAAGCCCTTGAACCCCACTGTGCACCACTAGAACCCGTAAGAAACCAGCTTTCTTCACATCCTTTATTCTTCACCGAAAAAGAACCATATCTTGTCCTTTGTCATCACTTCTAACCCTTCAAACCGAGATGTTCCAACCCATGTTTCAATCTCAGCAAGTGATCCCTGAACAATGGCTATGGAAGATAAGCTCCACTCTGCCTCGATCAGCTCTTCCCTTCGGTCTCCCCCCCCTTCAACCTCAGTTTGTCCAGTTTTCTTCCAACCTCTCGGTTCTCCTTCCAGCAGCAACTTCCTGCTCTGTTTCACGTTTCAGGGACTGTTCCTGCTTCACGGCTTCATTGGTTCAGTCTTGTTCCAGACTTCATGCAGGCTTTCCTCGGTTTCTGCTTCCTACCCGACGGTCTACCCTCTCCTTCTCCCCTATCGGTTCACGTCAATCTCCGACCAGCCAATCTTTCTCCTCTTCCCTTCTTCCTCCTCTTCTCTTTTCTCTTCTCTTTTCCTTTCTTTCCTTCTTTCCTTGGTTTTCTTTTCTTCCTTCTCTTTCCCTTCCTTTCCTTTCTCCCTCTCTCGGCCAACAGCCTTCCTCCTTTCTGTTCTTCTTCGTTTCCCGCCTAGCCAATGCCTCTGTTTCTTTTCAATTTAGCCTCCTATCTCCTTTGCATTTTCAGGTGCGGGATTGGCTTATTTTTTAAGCCAATCCGTACACCATATTATATATATATATATATATACCTTAATATTATATTTTATATATATATATATATATTATATTTTATACCAACTCATATATAGTATATTAATGTATGTTTATACATTATATTAGTATATATATATGTTGTTTGTTTATTGTCATTGTTATTTATTTATTTTTATTATTTTTTTGTTTATTTGTTTTGTTTCCTTTTTATTTTAAATATTTTATACATTATACATTATAATATATATATATATATATATATATATATATACATATATATCATCATTCATCCATTTTAAATTTATCTAGTATATATATATTATACCTATGTATATATATACATATACACTTTTTTTTCCTTTTGTTATAAAATCACCTAATGACAATATTTATGTCTTCCATGAAATTTTCATTGTTTCGAAAATTAAGTATTATTGATATTTCATCATTCCTCATAAATCCTGATATAAGTTTTTGCATCACATTTATTTTCGATCCCTCCATGCTTGCATTTGCTTCATCACTTCTTGTACCTTCGGTTTTCCTTGTCATCCACGGACTTCCCGGTTCTTATAGTCCTTGAGCCCTACAACGAATATTCATACCTCCATTAAAATATATTATTTCCATGTTTATGTAATCTAATTTAAATGTAGGAATTTTGTGGGGTTTACATTTAACTCGATCAATTTCGACCGCTTACCTGTTTACCCATAGCTCGATTGCATCACTGGATTTTTTTCCCAATTTTTCGTCTTTTTCTTTTTCTCTTTCTTTTTCTTCTTTTCTGGCTGAACAGGTTCGGTCCGGTTCAGCCTGGTTCAATTTTCTCTTTTGCCGTTCGGAGCATCATCGGTCGGTTCTTCGTCGGTTTTCGTTTCCAACATATCCGCAGGGTCGTCCGGTACACGGATCTGGTGTCGATTTTGCTAGGTCTAGCCGAAAAGTGGCCGGTCCGGCCTCTTTTCTCCACGATTTTTCTATCGCTTCTCCATTCGCCATTTTCGACGCCGTCCGTCGGTTTGTCCGGTAGTTTTTGGCACTAATCGGCTCGCCATCGCGAGGGGAACCTTCGACTGGCCTTGGGGTGAGTCGAATCGGCGCCGGTGGCGCCTGATCCCGTCTTCTCTCCTGCGGTCTCTCCCTCTAGATCCCGCGTTCTCCGGCGATCTCACCGAGCGTGGGTGTGCGGGTCGGCTTCCTCGGGTGCTGATCGCCCTTCACCGTCCACCTCTTCGCATCGTCCATCGACGGTTTCGTTGGAGCCGATGGAAATTGTTCCCTCGATTTCGTCTTCTTCAGAAATCGCAATTCGCAATTTCTCTTCTCTCCTCTTTTCCTTTTTTTTTTCAATTTCTTTTTATTACTTATTATATATTATTTTAATAAAATAAAATATAATAAAACCCAAAATATCTCAATTAAATTAATATTTTATTCATTTAATCAATAAATGAATTTAGCTATCTTATTTCGTCTTTTCAGTATATTTTTCTAATATTTTCGGGATAATTTCTCGAAGTGAAAATTTTAGTTAATTCCAATAAATTCATATCTTGATCAATTGGACTCGAAATCCAATATTTTCCTCGTTATTGATCAAGATTTCTCAATTTTATATTTTTAATGAAATTTTTCTTATCGAATTTATATCGAATTTTGGTATATTGATCGTTTTACCCTTCTACACGTTCTAGACCAAACCAATTCAACTTCCCTTCATGAACACTCACTCATTTCGTGTTTTAAATCCTTATCTCCAGTCTGAATCTCATTCGTTTAACTTGTGACCATTTCAATCTTTTATTTGGCCTTTAAATTCATTCTGGAATTTTTATTCATTTAATTTGCATTTTTCATTCACGTACAACTCTTCTTATGATTCAATTTACATATAACCATATTTACATCATATGAATCATAAAGAATTTCGATAAAAATTGGGTCTTACACTTCAGCCCTCATTTATCCTTTACTTATATCATAACACTCATTTATCCCATTTCAGTACATTCACATTTACATGATCCAAAAATCACCTGCCTTATACTTTCATTTACATATAAATAAGTCATACATACATGCGGTCTCACAACTTAGGATGCATAACTGACACAATGATGCAAACAGACTTAATGATATAAACATTTTTAATGATGCAAGATAAACTTAAAACGATGCAAACAAACTCAATGATTAACACATAAAGTACTCATTATTTAAGCTCAAACAATACAAGCAATTAGCTTTGTGTCAATGAGTATATAGTGATATTCACCATTCAAAAAATAACATTATATTTAAAAAGCACTGAAAGCATTTCGGTACATTCAAACAAAATGGTCAAGCACATACCATTCAATTAACAAACAGATTTTCTAGCACAATAAAAAAATTCACAACCAGTCAAGCAAATCACAAAAAAAAAAAATCAAGCATAAGGAAATCATACAAGATATTCAATCAAGTTTAAAAGTCCCTTGTGAGAGACTGGTGACTTAAACACAACATCAATCAAACAACATAAATTACACAAGAATGTAATTAAGTAACACCAACAATTTCAATCAAACCATTTAATCAAGCAATCAACCAATTACCTAGTTTAAAGTCGCTTAAAGAGACATGATCAAAACAATAAGGCACAAAAAAATAGCATCTATAGATTTTTTAAGTCACTGAAATATCATTGGTCATCAACAAAGGATCTTTCAAGTTTTTTTTTTATTTATCTTTGTAAAGAATCGCAATTTTGTGTCTTAATTACAATTCTATATTCCTTGTAGGAAGAACAAAAGTATAATAAAAAAATGAACTTGTTCATTGATCAAAAAGTGTTACCCTATTTCTTTTAAAAAGAGGATAGAATGTTTGAAATTCTTCAAACACTATGGGATTGTTGAAGTTGTTCTAACTTGTGGTGTAGATCTCCTAACTTATTAAATAGTGAAGTGAAATGTTCTTGAAGGGTTGCTTGAATCACATCTAGCCTTGCCATAACATCGATGATCTTGTTGATATTAAATGGAGAAGCAAATGATAGACTTTTTAATTCTACATTTTTATCAAGCGTGTATGGTTTCATTAGATGAATCCATTCAACTTAATCATTCAGAATAAAGTCAACCTTTTTTAAGGTTGCTTTGTCAAGTATGCTGGTTAGGGCAAGAGTCAAAAGGGTTTTTATTGAGGTATTGACTTGTGCAAACTTAAAAAGATGGGCTAGAGCAATTCTGGAAACAATATACCTATTTTTTCCTTGAATCATATCTTGGAATAAGAAGTGGATCAAATTTGGTTTAACTCCTATCCTGATTTGGTGCAACCACTAGTAATCGATTCTCCTAAGGTGCGCATACTTGTTCCCATAAAGGTGCAGGTTATAGTTAATGATAAGATGAAAGACTATATCACTAAAGTTGAGATAAACTACCTTAGCATCTTAAACAACGATAGACGCAGGAATTTCTAGACCCTTAGAAATTTCACTTTTGTGAATAAGGTGAAAGGCTTCTGTGATAATGGCGCAGATTATGGAAATGGTGTGACCTAGAAGATATGATTCAATATTTATTATTTTGTAGGTATCTTTTAGTGCTATAGAGTTTAGCATTACAAAAGAAGGCTCTAATAATTAAAGGTCAAGGAGTTAAGAATTGACAAAATTAACTCCCCCCAAAAATTTTCTAATGTTTCGACATATTGTATCCTTGCCTTTTTTGTGAGTATCAAACTTGATCATTTTTCTTATTCTTACTTCAATGTGAAGATACTTCTTATAGAAGTGATCTCTTAACTCATTATCCTTGAAATAGTTTTCTAGAAAAATTTTTAAGGAAGAGAAAGGTGTCAGACCCACTTTTATTATCTGTTGATGTGTTTTCTTATGATTCATGTGATGTACATTTTCATATATTCGATGAACCATAAGAAGAGCTTTGACTGAAATACAATTTGCAAGTAGAATAAAAATGAAATCTCGGTGAACGTCGGAAGTATCCTACTACGGATCGAAATGGTCACAGGCCAAACGGAAAGGATCGAAAATGAAGTTTACCGAAAATACGAAATTAAATAAGAAAAGATGGTGGATGTATAAAGGAAAGTTAGGTTAATTTGGTTTCGAAACAAGTGCAGGGGTAAAACGATCAAAAGATCGAAATTCGGGATAAATTCGATAAGAAAAATTTAATTAAAAATAAGGATTTAGAATATCTTGATCAATAATGAGGAAATTATAATTTTGAGTCCAATTGATCGAGATCCGAAATTTTTAGGAATATCGAAAAAGCCACTCGGGACAATATCTCGAAAATACGGAGAAATTATACCGAAAAAATGATAAAAAATATAATAAATAAATTAAATTAATTAAATTAAATTGTTTGGAATAAAATAATATAATTGTAGATATTTCTAGATTATTTTAGACTATTTTAATAATAAAATAATTTATAAATAATGATAAAAAAAGAAATCTGAAATCGAGAGAACCCGAAAACAGAAAAAAAAAAGGGAAACAGACTGCGACCCGTGAGAACCGACGACGATTCCAGCACACCGGCGACCGACAACCTCCGACGAAGCCACGAGGAGGAAGAGGAGAGGCTGGCGATCACGTGACATCAGAAACGCGCCGTCAGGTGACCGGAGGACGCCGATCAGAGCGAAGGAAGACCGAGGGAGAAACGGGTCGATTCCCGATGAACCACCGTGACTGGGCTTGAACGGAAGCCACCGACGCGTTCAGGGGAAGGAGCCGGTTCTTTTGAGACTGGTATCGACCGACAAGACCGTCGAAAACGTCGACGACTGCAAAGTGACAGAAACGGCACCGTTTGGCCGAAAGGAAAGGGAAGAAAAAGAGGGAAAAGGAAGGAAAGAGGAAAAGAAAAGAAAAGAAAGGAAAGAAAAAAAAAAGGGAAAAGGAAAGAAAATTTATCGGGGACGACTCGAGATTAGGGTAAGTTGACCGAGGGTCGAGATTGACCTACGGGTAAATTTTTGAAAATTTATTTAATATTATTTTAATGGAAAGTAACCGGATTTACCTAACTGTGCAGCTTTACGGCAGAGACCGAACGAGAGCCGATTGAGCTCTGACTTTTGTACCCCACATCGTATCGGGTAAGTACATTTTAATTTCGGCAATATGAGTTCTTTAATATAGAGGTTGAATTTTTTACGGAATTATGGATTAATTTCGTATAGAAAGGAATATTTTTCAGAATTGTAATGTAATTGCCATAAATGGTATACGGGCTATCCAATGAGTTTGGAACGAAACCCGATAATTATCGGTAAGCTGCATGAGCTCGGTATACCCGAAAAAGGGAATTAATAAAAATAAAAGGGGCTGAAAATGGGCCGTGACCCAATAAGGTAGATAGGGCCCAATACCTTAAAGTTGGTCAGTAAATGTGATATACTGATCAAGATAATTGAATTGAACTCAACTGTGTGGTTATATGCAGTTACGTACCTTTGGTTGGCGCGCATTTGGGCTGAGAGATTCGGTATCATCGAGACAGATTAAGTCTGCGCGCGATTCCAGATAAGAAAATTTTGTAGGTGTATAGAGATTTCTATACGTATTTATTGAGGGGATTTACAGGGTTTAGAATGTTCTTAAAGTATCTAGAAAACAAAATAATAATTTTTACGAAAACCCGGGGCATAGGTGAATAAAGAAAAAAGATGATTTTACCCTTGGGAGTAAAATTTACAAAAAGGATAGTAAGGCAGATAAATTGAATGATTTCATGTTTTTAATGTTTTATATAAATATATTGCTTTGATTTAAGCAAATATGCACATAGGTTGGCTATTGATTTCATAAAATATACGAAAGGGTACCGGTTTGTACTGGTTACGATTTTAAAGATGTTTTTATTCAAGATTGAGCCACTTATCGTATTTACATGAATAAAAAGAGTGCTAGAGTCATACTCGCACTGAATATTTCCTGATTTATTACTCATAAAAAGTCGTACTGGAGCATTGCTCGTACGAGAAATTTGTGTATGTACAAAACCGTGCTGGAGCTTCGCTCGCACGAGATTTCAGATATTATGATATGCATAGCATGGTGCTGGAGCTTCGCTCGCACTAGACGTGAGTTGACATGCATATAGTCGTGCGGAAGCCTCTTGTAAACTGTGTGTCACAGAGAGTTGAGATGCTCGCACGTATACTTTGAGACATGGGTTGGTTATCGACATAGTATTGGGGTGGATAAGACCTACAGCAGGCATCCCCAAACTATGATATGGGTCCACGGAGTACGATGTACCGTGTATGTCACACGGAGTACGCTGTACCATGCAGTCATGATGACTCTATGATGTTACTTGCTATTCTGGCGGGTAGGAATCGACCCCACCTCCCGTTGCAGTTGTGATGCCCCGTACACCGGGATCCGTGTAGCCTGGGATCACAGGGACAAAGTATGGCCATAGTCCTCGATTTTCATACAGTAACCTACATGCCTCACATGATATCATACGGTCTGGATAGACCAGGACAAACCCGAAGGAGGGGTAATATCCCGATTTATGTTTTTAAAAGAGATGTGATTTAATGAATCAAGGTATTCCCGAGTGGTGGGTTTAGCCTTGATGTGATTTGTTTATGATGAAACAAATAAGTTTTAATGTGACGAGCATGAGATGCATGATGATTTTCTATGTTTGAATTATATGTCGATTTCATGATTTCTTGTATATGATATATACATACATGTGGCATCGTTTTAATCTTACCTCATGCTCCAAAAGTAAATGATTTTATATCATGACATTATCAGCACGTAGATAGTATAGTTATCTACCTGCTTACACTATTGCCTTACTGAGCTGTTTATGCTCACCCTTTCATTTTCCACCCTCCACAGAGCATCTACAGTAGTCGAGAGCGGGTAGAGACTGCACCCCATTTTTTTCTGCTCCCATCGCGAATCAGGTATACACATCGTACAGTTTTGTATCTAAACAATTAATAGCACAGTTTTGTAACGAATATAATTATGGGGGATGTAAATATATGGAAACATATGTACATACAGTGTCACGACCCAAACTACCCAAAAATCAGAGTGAATTTTTCGCGTTTTGTTTATTTTCTTACTTAAATTCTTACCTGTCCTCGAATCGTGACCAACACTCCACTAATAATTGGGCTGTGCGTCAATGCCAGTCCCTCCATTCAATTACCATCTAACTTATTTCTTCTCCAGTCAATTTATAATTGTTTACAATATTTATACATCCCCTAAAGTTACTTACAAACATGTTACTGTGCTATGCTTATGTAGATACAATATGTACAAGTGTATATACCTTATGTCGATGGGCAGCAGCGGATATCCAGAATGCAGTACTGAGTCACCTCAACTTCAACTGGAGATCATCTGTGTGAGAAAATGAAAGGGGTGAGCACATCAAGCTCAGTAAGGCAATCCTACGAACAAGTAGGTAACCATACTACCTACATGAACGTAGTGCCATGCATAAACCACCCTTTCTCCACACATTTTAAAACATATGATATGAAGGTTATGATGTTATGTAAATCAAGTTTGCACGGAAAACTCAACATGCAATTATTTTAAATCATTTCTTTCTCTTTAAAAATTTCACAATGAAGTCAGGACTCGACCCCTCCTTCGGGTGATCCTGACTCACATAAAACCATGGAAATGGAGTTTCTCAAAAGCATCGATATCGAAAACATACGTATATATATACAAGATACGAGACTAGGCAATACTGTATATCGGTAATAACCAGGACTGGCCAATATGTCCTCGTGAGTCCCTCTAGCTTCACGGATCCCAGTGTGCGAGGTCTCACCCTGATCGGGAACTGCCCGGGAGGTGGGTCAATCCAACCCGTCAGTCTTATCCGATCTCACGCATCCGAAGATGTCGTATCTGAAGATACCCCGTATCACAAAGATACCGTATCACAAAGATACCCCGTATCACAAAGATACCGTATCCTAAGATACCCTGTATCACAAAGATACCGTATTCGAAGATACCCCACGGTACATCGTACCCCATGCTACTTGCACGGTACATCGTACTCCATGGACCCATATCACTCTAGGTACTCCAGCCCAAATGGCCTGCTTCCCACAGAGGTTTTCATAACTCAATACTCGTTGCCAAGTCTCAAAACGCACGTGCGAGCCTATTAAGTCGGTGACACACAGTCTACCCGATGCTCCAAGCACGGCTTATCGTATGATCTCTGAAAAGTAGTGCGAGCGGTGCTCTAACACTGTCAGTAAATCAAATAAAACTAGTGCGAGCTAAGCTCTAGCACTCTGTATGCAAACCATATGAGAAGCTGGTGCGAGCGAAGCTCCAACACCCTGTCTCAAAAATCACATAAAAATATGGTGCGAGTTAGACTCTAGCACCTTGTCACGAAAATCATATATATATGTATACAAATCTGGTGCGAGTTGGACTCCAGCACCTATGCATGTAAAACTCTAGTGCGAGCTCTCGCTCCAGCACTAATGCATGCATCACACAAATCAAACATCGTGCGAGCTGAGCTCTAGCACGTCACATGTAAATAAAACACGTAGGCGGCTCAGTTATCTCAAAATAGTTTTCACAGAAATCACATCGTTTAAGATATGCAATGCTATGCATTTTTCTTTAAAAGTGAGCCAGCCTACTCATGCATGTGTTGAAATACCTCCAGAACGAGCAGGAACCTCTTGTCCTTACTCCTCCCAATTTTTCCTAAATTTTTTGATTTTACCCTTAACAAGGGTATTTTAGTAATTTGCCCATTCGGGGCACTAAAATTATTATTCGACCTCTAGACCCTTCAGATAGATTTTAAAGACTGCATATGAATTTAAAATTTCGTAGAGTTTACCTCTAGCAGTCCGTAGAATTCCCTTACCTTATTTTCCTGTCGAGTCTGACCTTTTCTTTTCCAATGTAGTCCCGTCGCGCAGTCCGATATGCTTCCAATCTAATGCCCGGAATTGCGTATTAACATTCCTCGGGTCAGATAACATATGATTTAATTGTACTTAATCTTTTCTGGGTTTAATTTAAATCGCTGGGCCCATTTACCCCTATTGGGCCCGATTGCACCTTAATGGGCCTTAATCGGCCTTAAGCCCGTTTTTCACTAAATTCCCACTTTATCGAGGCCTATTGGGCTCATTGGGCCCACCAATAATTTATCGGGCCTCGTTCTAATTCTCGAATAGCTAAATTTAATATTTACGACAATTAATCTAAATTTCCATAAATTAATTCAATTTATGCGGAAATTAAATCAATATCACGCATAACGAGGTAATTGTCGTAAATATGGGTCACTTACCCGAGATTTCATGCTAGTCCATAAATCGAGGCTGTCTCGAGCCCTCGGTGGATGCCAATCGTCGAGCTACACAATTAATTACATTTTCGGGTAAACTTTTCGGTCGAAATTTAATTAAATAAAATATTTCAAATTTAAATCGGGTCAATTTGACCGCTTATCGACTTACCCGAAGCTCGATTGCATCACCGAAATTTTCCCCAATTTTTTTCTCTTTTTCCTTTTCCCTTTTTCTCCCTTTTTCTCCTCTTTTTGGCTGAACCGGTTCAGTCCAGTTCGGACCGGTTCAGACCGCCGGTTCACCTCGGTTCGATCGGTTCACCATCGGTTCACCCCTTTTTCGGCCGGTTCTCTGCCGGCTTCCACCGCCAATCGCTCCGCTGGGTCGTCCGCAGCACGAATCTGGCCTCAGCTTCGCCCAAGGCCGCCGGAAAGCCGTCGGTCCGGCCGTTCTCCTTCTCCGTCGGTACCCACTTTCTTCTCCCGCCGTTTTCGGCGTCGTCCGTCGGTTTCGGTGGCTGCCACCGCCACCAATCGCATCGTCTGGGCCTGGGGAGTCCTCGGCTGGGGTCGGCTGGGGCTAGATCGGCGTCGTTCGCTGCCGATCGAAACTTTCTCCCCCGCGGCTTCTCTTCGATTTTCCGTCGGATTCCGGCGTTCCCACGGCGCGTCACCGATGGCAGCAAGGTCGCCTGGCGTCGGGCTACCTTCGTCGGCCCTCGCCTGGTCACCTGGCTGCCGGCAGCCCCTCGGTCGGCTGCTCCGTTTTCCGCTTCGTTTCCGTCTCTGTTTTTTCGCGATTTTTCGCTATTTTTTTTCTTTTTTTTATCCTTTTTATTATTTTTTTTTATTTTAATTATTTTACTATTCATTAAAATACTATAAATACCCAAAAAATATCTTCTAATTTATTATTTTTATTTTAATTTAATTTATTTAATTTTTTTAATTTATTTATTATATTTTAACCTCTTTTTCGGGTATAATTTATCCGTATTTTCGGGATATTGTCCCGAGTGACTTTTCGGTATATTTTTTGATTATTTTTGGGATTATTTTTCTGAACTAAAAATTCCAATTAATCCCGATTAATTTCAATAAATTAATATCTTGATCAATTTAACCCAAAATAATTTTATTTCATCTCTATTGACCAAGATTTCTCAATGCGTTATTTTTAATTAAATTTTTCTTCTCGAATTTATACCGGCCTTCAGTCTTTTGACCGTTTTGCCCTTATACGTGTTCGAGATTAATTTAACCCGACTTCCTTCATACTTCCCCCATCTTTTCTTATTTAATTTAATATTTTTTTGACTTTTAATTAAATTCGGGTCTTACATACAGTTGTATAATATATATCTTATTATTACACTGTTTGAAATTCTAACATGATTACCATAGTAAGAATGACATGATCAATTGGGATAAGAGTTGGGATTATTACTGACTCATAGCCCAACTCGTTAAAAATGGAATTTGTCACGAGGAGGTGAGAAGTATAGAAAAAAAGCGAAAAATTTGTAGTGATTTTAGGTAATTTGGGTCATGACAAAAGGTTCACTTAATTTTTGTTTGGTGGGTAACTTTATTCTATTGGATTGAAATTTGATTTTTTGTCCAAACATCCTGCTTTCTTAAAGACTCTTTTTTTCTAAAGAAAATGAACACATATGATTTTGAAGGAAAACTTTTAGAGGTAGAAAAGTATGAGTTCTATGTTAAGAATGGGTATTTAAAGAGTCATTCCTATCACCTATCTCAAAAACCACTTTGTCTAATTCATATCAATACCTTTATGAAGCGTATTTGTACATATTTATCCAATATCGATACCGCATAAAGGTGTATCAATGCTTTCTAAATTTCTGTTGTTCTTAATATTAATGTATAGGTACATTGTTGAGAGTATCGAATTTTCATTCAGCACAAACAAGGCACATTTCCTATTCTAATTAATCTATCCTAGTATTAAGCACACAAAAAAATTGAACAGATAAATACTCAAACAAGTGCAATCACAAGAAACCAAGAAATTAAGATATAATACAAATTTAAGAAAAACACTTAAAACACATATAAACAAGCTATATCAAACAAGTCTAATCCTAAGAACTATCCTAATATTTTACCTATTGATCTGTCCTATCCTATTCTCACCTATGAAGGCATTCATAATGTGTTAAGACATGCATACAAAACTTTAAAGCATTGTGCCAATCATTTTTCCAATGAAGTACAATCATATTTCAACAACCATTGAGTATTCTTACGCTATCATTCATTCATTCAAGCATGAGGAACATATGGATTGCAGTATAAAAATAGTAAGAAGGATCTCACTGTATTCTTTAAAATAAGAGTGGACATTTCTTCATAGTATTGACTTAATAAAGGCAAAGTGTTTTTATGTATTCATTACGCTTTACATTTCTTGCCATCTCTCGTATATGCATTTGATGTGAGCATTTACCTTTTTTCTTTTGCAGTTCTCGAACTCCGTCACACATGCAACATAAGAATTCATCTACACTTTGTCTTAAAATTTTCTTAGATCATTGTGGGTTAGCAGCAAGAATTTTGGTTCCCCTAAGTAACCTATAAAAGAAATCATTATTAGAATTTAGTGTATGCTTTGGAACCCAAGTTTTATTAACTAACTTCTAAACGTAACTTTCCTATATCTACAAGTAAAAGAACTATGTCCTATCATATGACAGTTACTACACCTGGAAGAAGTTTTTGAACTTTTTTCTTCAAAAAGGAATTTCTTTAAATGTTATTCCTTTTCATTATAATTATATCCTAGTTCATCCTTATCAAAAAAGGTCTTTAGATATTCAAGCATTTTGTCAAGCTTTTGTTGGGCCATGTAAAATCTAGAGAAAGAATTATGTAAATTCCTATTCTTCTTTTCAAGTTCCTCTTTCTCTAAATTAAGGCTTCCTGATTTTTCTTCCAATTTTACCTTAGTCTTGACAAAGCTTTATTTTCACTAGTTAGCTTGGCTATTGTCTTTCTAAGCCTTACATTCATTTTGATGTACTCATTTGTTAGATTATTGAATGCATCTTACAACTCTTCAAATGAGTAATCATTTATTTCACAAAAGTTAAAAGAATCATGAGATTCTTCATTAGCCACAAGTATAGATTCAACTTCATTTTCCTTTTCTTCTTCATTATCTTTATTCTTAAAGTGGCCATTATCACTCCATGTTGCAATCATGGTTTTTCTCATTAGATTTTTTCATTTTTCCTTCCTAAGAGTGGGATAGTCTTTCCTAATGTGTCCAGTTTATTGCATTTAAGAAAGTAATGTGATTATCATCTTTAGCACTAGACTCACCCCTTAAAAGTATTTTTCCTAGTTGGTTTTTAATCTATCCCTTTTGCTGTAATATTCATACACTTTTTAAACTTCCTAGTGAATATTGCTAAGTCTAATTATTCATTCCTAAATCTAACATCCTTTTATAACCTAGTATCTTGACTAGTTGAGGATTTCAAAGCTATTTCTAGGTTCTTGGTTGAAAACTCTTCATCTTTTTTATTTTCATTTTATAGGTAAGAAATGATCTCATTAGTTCATCTATGGAAAGTGTGTTAGGATCTTTAGCTTTCACTATAGCAGTTACCTTCACTTTAGATGATTTGGGGAAGTGGTTTAAGATCATTTTGACCATTTCCATATTAGAGTAGGTCTGACCTAACTTCTTGAGACCATTGACAATGTCAGTAAATATAGTAGCCATTTCAGCTATGGATTCCTCAGGCTTCATTATAAACATTTCATATTCTTATATTAACATCCTTATTTTGGTCTCTTTCACTTGATTAGTTCCTTCATATGTGATTGCTAGAATATCTTATATTTTCTTAGCACTTTCACACAAGAATACTCTAAATTAATATATGCATTACTTTTGCATTAGTTATGCCATCTTCACATCATTCTTATCCCATTCTTCTTCTAGTTTGGTGAATTCTACATTTTTTATTGTTTTCTTTAGGATGTGAAGACCTTTTTCTTATAACTCTCCATATTTCATAATCATTAGCCTTAATAAAGAGCATCATTCTTATTTTCCTATAGGAGTAATTCTCTCTATCAAACAACGAGAGTCTAGTAATGGAATGACCTTCTAGGGTCGTGGGGTTTCCTACATAGAAGTGAGTTGTTACTAAGGATCATTTCTACTTTAAAGTGGTTAAACATATTCATTAGAGACCTGGCTCTGATTCCAATTGTTAGCTCATTACTAAATCGAGATAGGGGTGAACAAGTTTTGAGTTTCTTTCGAAGTTTTTCTTCCTAGTTCAATTTTTCCTACACCAACTAATCAATATCTAAGCATTCAATAAGTAAATGATAAAGCAATATATAATGTAAGAGCTTAGGGAAGAGAGATAGTACACAATCAATTTATAGAGGTTTGACAACCTTGCCTAAGTCCTCTATCTTGAGCCCATCCTAAGGATTTCCACTAAATTCACTATTGAAAATGGTTTACGCACTTCTCCCTTTTTCAGGCTCAAAGAGAAGTTCTTCTTTCTTTCTTTTTTCCCTAGGCTCAAGGATAACCTTATAAGCTCTCCCTTTTCACAAGCTTAAGGAGAAAACATACACCTCCCATTTTCAAGGGTTAAGGAAGTAACTTTTTATAAAGACTCATTTTTCTAGCTGAGTGAGCAAACCTTTACAAAGATTTCTTTTTCTGGCTCAAGGAGAAAACTTTAATTCTACCCAATCTTCACTTACAAGTTGAGCTCTTTAGGGAACCCCCTTTATATAAATATGGAGTGATTTTAAATTGATATTCTAATACCTCTATAAGGCTTAGTGAATAAAATTTGGTACATGAAAATGGAATTACAAGTGAGACAAGAGATAGAGACTATAAACACTTTGTCTAATTTTTTTCTCTTAAATGAAGCTCAGATATGAGTATAACAATATATTTAGAACTTTGGCTCTTTCTTCTTTAACACTTCACTTATTCCTTAAATAATTTAACTTAAGCTTCTGGTTGTTGATGATGAGACTTCAAGATTCTTTTTGTTAGTCGACTTAGAAATTCAACCGTTGGGATATGCCAAACTTAAGGGTACCGATACAATCCTTCTATGTATTGATACTTCGCAAGTAAATCCTGCATATTTAAACACACACGTATCTATACTAAACTTAATCATTCAGCAACAACACAGAGAATAAATCTTCTATTTCATGGCTATTATAAGGTATTGATACATTATCAGTCTTGCCAATATTTAAATATAAAGTATTAATACATATTCAAAATGTATCAATACTAATACTAGTAAACACATATTATTGGCATTCTTTGTAGGATATCATCTTAATCTAAGTTATCAAACATGCAGAGTTAAGGTATCACTTTATGTACATGCATATTTGATAGTTCATTCATCAAGCAAGATTATATAATATCTAATAATAAGACTTTCATGCTTATGATGAAAATTGCATTCTTCATAAGTTCAAAGGAAGTCATATCAAAATCCTAAGTATTTTAAAGTCAACACATGTTGGTTACCAAATTGCATTAACCTGTCCTTCTATTATTAAAAGATTACCATATACAATATATATATATATATATATATATATATTCTCAAATATCTTAAGACAATCCCAATGTAATTTAAGTTGGGTCATATGTATATATACTAATCTTTGCTAATCTCAAATGTAATATATCATCATGTGTCATAACATACATAAAATACTTAACTTTGCATTTTTCATTATGCAAACTAATTATATATTTATCTCATTTAGTATTATATCCATTGCATAATTAAAATAACTGATTTTTTTAAAAATCTATCTAATATAGTGAAATTGGAAAAATTAACTTGTCATTCTATAATAACATTTGCAACAGTATGTCCTTTATAACAAATTGCAAAATAAAAACTCGAGTGCTTTTAATTTGCTCTTGATCCATACCCAAAATAAACTTGTCTTCCTTAAATAATCAAATGATAATATCTTGTTGAACTTACTTTGGACACAACATAAGACAAAATTACTTCATCAAATTATGATGTCATTGTTTAAGATTTTGTTAATTTTGTTCAAGAGCTTAACTATTACACACTTTATAAACTTGTCATGGAATCAATAACTATTTGGGTATTCCACATACACCTTTTTATCTAATTTATCTTCTTAAAAATTGTGTAAATTTTACATCCTTTGGTAAATTAACATCAATTTTTAAAACTGATATAAATGTGATTAACATTATCTTTATAGTAATAAATTCTTGTTATGGTGTATACATATAAAAGTAATCATTTCATATTTGTGTAAATCTTTCCTTAACATAGCATTTGGCTCTAATCTTGTCTATAGTCTATCAACATTATTTTCTTTCATACATATCTAATCATAGCATTTATTTTGAATCATCAACATAGAAGTCATGTACTAATTTTTTCTTTCTATAAAAATGATACTATGAAAAATATTTACAATGATATTATGCATAAAACCAAGCATTTTTAAAAGTATTTTCTACCTAGAATTAAATTCCTAAATATCTTAATAAGCATGCATGAAAGCCCACAAGTATTTCAACTAAAACTTGTTTAATCAAAATTCATTTTTAAATATGAATTTCTTAATAAGTGCAAACATTCATAAAATAATTTGATTTAATCATTAGCAAAATACTTTTTATCAAGCACATGCTTAACCTATTTATCTCAAGTAATCATAGCAACAAATATCAATATGTCAACCAAAAGGATTAGCTCAATAGTGTAATGTCATGACCCCTTTTTACCTAAAATTGCTACAAATTTTTCATTTTTTCCTTTCCTTTCCCGGTCGTGAGCATTCTCACCACCAAACAGTTGGGTTATGAGTCAGTATTAGTCACCCTTTACATTTACCATGCCATTTTGTAAGACCCGATTTTAGTTAAAACACGAAATTAAAAATGCAAAAGGATTGAAATGGAATTCTCGAACACGTGCAAGGGTAAAATGGTCAAAAGATCGAAAGTCGGTATAAATTCGATGAGAAAATTTTATTAAGAATAATGGATTTGAGAATCTTGATCAATAACGAAGAAATAATTAAATTTCGGGTTAAATTAATCAAGATATGAATTTATGAGAATTAATCAGGATTAATCGAAATTTTTAATTCAAAAAATAATCCCGAAAATAATCGAAAAATATACCGAAAAGTCATTTGGGACAATATCTCAAAAATACGGAGAAATTATACCCGAGAAATGGTTAAAATATAATAAATAAATTAAATAAAAATAAATTAATTAATTTGGAATAAAATAATAGATTTGTAGATATTTGTTGAATAATTTAGAATATTTTAATGAATAGTTTGATAATAAAATAATTGAATATAATAATAATAATAAAAATAAATAATTAATTAATTAATTAATTAATTAATTTAAAAAAAAAAGAAAAAAAGGAATCAGAAGTTGAAAAAAAATCGGGTAGAGAAACGGGAAAACGGAGCCGAACTCGAGGAGAAGAACGGACGGCCACCGACGACTGCCCAGGCGAGTGACCGGCGAGGGGGAAGGCACTGAGCCACCACCGGACCAACGAAGACGCGAACGGCTGCGAACAGTGGAGCAAAAATCGAGAAAAACAAAATCGAGAGAAGAGAAAGCGATTCCCGGCGATTGGCGACGATTCGGCACCGACCGACCACAGCCGAACGTCCCCGAGGCCCAGACGACGTGATTGGTGGTGGCCACGACCGGCGAAACTGTCGGCAAACGTCGAAAACGACGGAAAGAAGAAATGGGTTTCGACAGCTAAGAGAGAACATGCCGGACCGACAACTTTTCGACGGTCTTGGACGAAACCGAGGGCAGATTCGTGCTGCGGACGGCCCGACGGAGCCACTGGCGGCGGAAGCCGGAGAGAACCGACCGGCAAGGCCCTGAACCGGAGTGAACCGGGGTGAACCGGCAATCCGAACTGGGTCTGGACTGGACCGAACCGGTTCAGCCAAGAAAGAAAGGGAAAAAATGGGAAAAAGGGAAAAAGAAAAAGAGAAAAAATTGGAAAAAAATCCCGGCGATGTAATCGAGCTACAGGTAAGTCAGTAGCGATCGAAATTGACCGATTTAAATTTTGAAATATTTTATTTAATACATTTTCGACTGAAAATTTACTCGAAATATTATGAAATTGTGTAGCTCGACAATTGACATCCAACGAGAGCTCAAGACAGCCTCGATTTGCGTACTAAAATAGAATCTCGAGTAAGTAACCCTTATTTACGATAATTTGCATCGTTATGCGTGCTTCGAATTTGATTTTCGCATTAATTAAATTAAATTTTGGAAAGTCGGATAAATTGTCGTAAATAACAAATTAAGCTATTCGAGAGTTAAAACAAGGCCCAATAAATTGTTGGTGGGCTCAATGTGCCCAATAGGCCTCGATAATGTAAAAATTAAGTGGAAAACGGGCTTAAGGCCGATTAAGGCCCATTAAGGTGCAATCGGGCCCAATAGGGGTAAATGGGCCCAATGATTTAAATTAAAGCCCAGAAAATAGGAAATACAATTAAATTGTATGATATCTGACCTGAGAATATTTATACGCAGTTTCGGAGGTTTGATTGGGAGCAGATCGGACTGCGTGACGAGACAGCAGTGAAAAAAAAAGGTCAGACTCTATAGAAAAATAAGGTAAGGGAATTCTACGGACTGCTAGAGGTAGCTTTACGAAATTTCAAAGTCATATGCAGTCTTTTAAATTATCTGAAGGGTCTAGAAGTAAGTTAATAATTTTAGTGCCCCGAATGGGTAAATTACCAAAATACCATTGTTAAGGGTAAAATTTTCAATTTTAGGAAAAATTGGGAGGAGCAAGAACAAGAGGTTCCTGCTCGTTTGGAGGTGTTTTGATGCATGCATGAGTAGGCTGGCTAACCTTGAAAGAACAATGCATAACATTTCATAGTTTCAACGATGAAATTGTTTTGAAAACTGTTTTGAGGAAACAGAGCCGCCTACGTGTTTTTATTGACATGTGACGTGCTAGAGCTCAGCTCGCACGATATTTTTGATTTGTGTGATGCATGCATTAGTGCTGGAGCGAGAGCTCACACTAGAGTTTTACATGCATTGGTGCTGGAGTCCAACTCGCACCAAATTTTATATATATATATGATTTTCGTGACACGGTGCTAGAGTCTAACTCGCACCAGATTTTACATGATTTTCGTGATAGGGTGCTAGAGTCTAACTTGCACCAGATTTTCTACATGATTTGTTGAGAGTGCTAGAGCTTAGCTCGCACTAGTTTTACTTGAATTGACGAGAGTGTTGGAGCATCGCTCGCACCCCCCACTGATTTTTTATGAGAACATGCGATGAGCCGTGCTTGGAGCATCGGGTGGACTGTGTGTCACCGATTAAATAGGCTTGCACGTGCATTTTGAGACATGGCATGGGTATGGAGATATGATATGGGTCCACGGAGTACGATGTACCGTGCAAGTAGCATGGAGTACGATGTACCGTGTGGTATCTTCGGATACGGGGTATCTTCGGATACGGCATCTTCGGATGCGTGGGATCGGATAAGACTGACGGGTTGAATTGACCCACCTCTTGGGCGGTTCCTGATCAGGGTGAGACCCCGCACACTAGGATCCGTGTAGCAGGGGGCTCACAAGGACACACGGCCATAGTCCTGGTTATTACCAATATATAGATGTTGCCTAGTCTCTCATGTTGATGATTTTGACGAGATTGAAACTAGGTTATAAATCAAATTTGCATGACGTTATTTTCATGCTTTTTAAACCCATGTGTGATGTAAACTGATTTTCATGGTTTTATGTGAGGCAGGACCACCCGAGGGATGGGTCGAGTCCTGGATTTGTTATGAAACTTTAAAAGAGAAAGAAATGATTTGAAATAGTTGCATGTTGAATTTTCTATGCAAATGTGTTTTACATGACATCATGAATCATAGCATCAGTTTTGAAATGTGTGGAGAAAGGGTGGTTTATGCATGGCACCACGTTCATGTAGGTAGTATGGTTACCTACTTGTTCGTAGGATTGCCTTACTGAGCTAGATGTGCTCACCCCTTTCATTTTCTCACACAAATAATCTCCTGTAGACGTTGAGGCGACTGAGTACTGCATTCTGGATATCCGTTGCTGCCCATCATTTAAGGTATATACACTTGTACATATTGTATCTAAATAAGCATAGCACAGTAACATGTTTGTAAGTAACTTTAGGGGATGTATAAATATTATAAACACTTATAAATGACTGAGAAAGAATTAAGTTATATGGTAAATAAATGGTGGGACTGGCATTGAAGCACAGCCCAATTGTTAGTGGAGTGTGGTCACGATCAGAGGACAGGTAAGCATGAAAGAAAATAACAAAACGCGAAAAATTTACTCTGATTTTTGGGTAGTTTTGGGTCGTGACATATAAAGGTGGTATCAGAGCAGAAATTGGTCTGACGTGTGTCAGTGTCAGTAATTAGGAAATTACATCCCCGTGTTACTGTGCTTGGTTAGATACAATAGTGTATATTGAGATGGGTTTTAACTAAGAAATGGTTAAGAATGCAGGAATGCCTAATATTAGTCGTGATAGAGGAGGTAGAGCACGAGGCAGAGGCCGTAGAGGTAGGCCTGAGCCAGCTAGTCGTGCTGTGTTGACCTAGAAGAATCAGGATGAGATTGAAATAGAGGCTAATGGTGAGCATGCCTCACAGAGTCCGACAGAGTGATCGGACAGTATTGAGCCACGCTTCGCGAGGCTGGAACGGAGTGTGGAGAATATTTTGGGAGCTAATTGCTCAGAGTATGCATGGGATTTGAGGGCGAGACGGAGCATTGATGGAAGTCCGCTCGACCCAACTTAAGAGTTAGACATCCAGAGCTGACATGCGAAATATTTCTGGATGTATTCCGGTGATAGAATATCCTGGACATTGTTTAAAGGGAATGATAGATAAAATTTCTTACTCTGACCCAGAGGAATTGATTTATTGATGAGTATGAATTATGGTATGAAACTCAGTTATATTCTTGGGCAGATATTATCGCGACACTATGAACAGTGACAGTCGAGATGTCTAAAAGTTTATGGAAGGGCTCAGATTGTCGATTAGAGTCTGATTGGCCCATGAGATATTACCTATGTCGGGGCAGTGCGTAAACTACAGTAGTGTGAATAAGATTGTGAGTTGCACGCCTCTGAAATTGGGAAAGGTAGTAAGGGCCGAAATAGAGACAGAAAGAGAATCGATGATGATAGAGATGGCAGAACAAGAAAAAAAGGGTAGTTTGGTAAAAGATTTGATTTGATGAGTTATGGGTCAAGATGATTGGTAAGGCCACAATTATCCGATTGTAGCACTTTTGAGGGGTATTGTGATTGGAGAACCCCGATCTGCTACGGATCACTGTAGAATGTGTGGTAAATACCACGGAAGTAGGACCTACACCTACATATTATTGATGAAAATGGCCGTTAAGTGTGGTAAGACGGACCATTTATTATGATTGCTCAGAGTTGGGCGAGATTGCCCCACAGAAAGGTAAAAAAATAGAGAAAACCCTGTTGAGATAGCTGCATCGAAAAGGGAGGCCACAGCCAAAGAGAAAAGGAAAGTAGGCTGTTGGACGAAGGCGAATGTATATCTTGGACCAATACACTACTGATGTTTCACAGGATGTGGTGAAAGATACCACACTGCTTACGAATAAAGAAGTAATTGTGTTAATTGATCCTAGTACCCCGTATTTCTTCATACCGCCTTCATTCACATGTAAGTGAGTAAAAGACATGAATGCCTACACTCTTAGGCACAATGTTGATAAATGAGTACCCCAATAGAGGAAGGTTAACTAACGGAATAATTATGAAGAGATTTTAAGTTGAAAACGGGGGAAAAAGTATAAGTCAGCCAATTTTATTCAATGGACTATGAATAATTTAAGGTAATATTTGAGAATAAAGTGGTCGGCTGCAAGCTATGCTGTTCGGATTTCTATCCTAAGATAGTGATATGGTTACCCCTGAAAAGTATACTTCAAGTTTTGACAAGTAATAAAAAAGGGTACAACGGTTGAAATTAAAGGAGCAAATGATTGTACTCACGAAATGAATAATGACAAAGTTTCATTATAATTGATATACGAAGGAGATACTCTTTAAGATATGTTTGATCCTAAATACAAGATGTACTGGAGTAAGAGGCGTATGGAAGGTAAGGACATCTTTACGATATGAAGTCATTGGGATTAAAGCAATTAGTAGCGAATATGAATTGTGACCACAGGGACTGATATGTAAAGTAATTGTGGTTAAGTCTGAAGGTTAATAAAGGTATTTCAAAATACCTCCCCGCCTGAAGACTTGACAACGTCTAGAAATATATATATAATCTATAACTTGAAATCGACCATGGTAAGATTTATACATTTAAAATTTGGATACTTTTACTAGTACGATAAAGAATTATAAAATTCGATTAATTATGAAGGTTAAAATATTAAAATTTAATAAAAGCCATTAATATAAGAAAAAGAAAATGACGCAGGTTTATACCTTGAACGAGAGCAATTTTGAAGTGATACTACACGTTTAGGTGTACATAGGTCAAGGATATGGGAGATTGAAATATGTAGTGGAGCTCAACTACAATGAGTTATTTAAACTTGACCTAGACTGATTTGTCATCATCCTTATTGATGATATGTTGGGTGTAGTTGAAAGTCTAGGGCAAATTATAAGCAACAATTGGAAAATTGTTTTTACAGATGGTTGCTGCGAGTTCTAAAAAGGGTATACTTTGTTGGCACGTTTAACTATGAAAACGTGGTATTTGAATGAGATGATAAGTGGGATGATAGACGTGACAGGAGTTTTGGTGTAATGAAGTATGAACTGATCACCGTGATTATTTTCACCATACCCAACAGCTCAAGAGGTTCTCCGTGTGTATGAATGACTCAAAATAATGAATGAGTTGTGTATTGATGCAAAATGGGAAGATAGTCGATTATGGATCCGGATAACTCGAGGATCATGAAATAAACTATCTGACCCATGATTTAAAGTTGACAGCGTTAGTACTTGTACCGAGGATATGGTACTATTATGTACATGGTGAGAAATTTTGGATATGCACTGATCATAAAGCCCCAAGTATCTGTTTTCACAGAAAGAGGCGAATATGAGAATACATAGTGGGTTAGAGCTTTTGAGAGATTTTGATTGTGAAAAATTGTACCACCCAGGAAAGGCTAATGTGACGGTTGATGCCTTGAGCAGAAAGAGCCTTGGGATGGTATTACATATGATGGTCAGGGAGCGTGAGCTGCTAGAGCAGTTGTGAGCCTCAGTAGTGATGTGATCCCTTCTGATGATGACAGTGATTGTGTGACAGCTAACCTGAGACTAGAACCGGATGAGAGTACCCGGATTTGACAGGCTTAGCGCGATGATCGGCATAGTGTCGATAGTTTGGGTCAGATTCAGAAGGGTACAGTGACAGAGTTCACAGAGAGTGTCGATGATTTACAGAGGTTTAGAGACAGTATAAGTGCTCCCCAGGACCACAGTTGATGAGATAGTAATATTGTCAGAAGCTCACTCTTCGGGATATACAGTACATACGAAAAGTAATAAAAATATATGAAATCTCTGAAAAGGGTATTGGTGGTCAGATGTGAAAAGAGATATGGTAGAGATTGTGAAAAAGTGCCTAGTATGTTAGCAGAGTAAGGTGGTGTATTAAAAGTCTGCAGAGTTATTGCAGCCTCTACCTATATCGACACGGCACAAAAAATAGGAGCAAGTCTCCATGAATTTCGTGATGGGTTATAGAGGACTCAGATGAATCACGAGGCTATTTAGATGATAGTCGCTAAGTTGACTAAGTCTACCCACCTTCTGGTTATGAAATCCCCAGATACTAAGAGTGTCTATGAGGATTCAGGTATAAAGAAGATTGTGGAACATTATGTAGCGTTCCAGTGAGCATGGTATCATATAGGGATTCCCACTTCACTTCCCACTTCTGGGAATATCTGTTAGGAAGCTATGGGAACCCGATTGAGTATTAGCACAGTTTTTCATCCTCAGACAGATGGTTAGTCAGAGAGGACTGTACAAGTTCTGGAGGATATGATGAGAGTATGTGCATTGATTTTATAAGCTCCTGGAATGATCAGTTGCTACTAACTGAAGTTGTTAATAATGACAGTTGGCACTTGAGTATCGGGATAACAATTATAAGGCATAGTATGGCCGTAGGGGTTGTTTCCCTGACTTGGATAAGAAAAAGTGGGTGACAGATAGAAATTTCTTCCAAATTAGTATATTAAGTCTCTGAGGATATTCAGTTGAGTGAGAGATTAAGACACCTCAGAGCAGACAAAAAGCACTGAAATTCACCGAGGGTAGATCTGTATTGTTGAAGTTATTTGTCCAAAGGGAATAAGGACATAACGAGACTCGAAAAGAAGGCAAATTGAGTTTTACTGAATGGAATTTTTGAGAGATTGGACAAGTGGGAGATAAGACCTATAGGTTGGCGTTATCACCTGAATAAACAGGCATCCACAATGTGTCCCATCTTTTGATACTTCGGCAATACTATCCAGATCCAGCATAGGTGATCAGATATGAACTCCAACAGTTCAGCTTAGTGCAAATATAAGTATATTGAAAAAGTTGATTCGGGTATTAAACAGAAAAGAGAAAGTATTGAGGCTTAAGACGATCTCCCTAATTAAAGTCCTTTGGTAGTATTACACTCCGGAAAAAGGTCACATAAGAATTAAAAAGTATGATAAGATTGAAGTACCCGGAGTAGTCTATGGACTCATATGACTTGATTCTAATTTGGAGGACCAAATTCCTTAAGTGGGGGAGATTATGTAAGACCCGATTTTAGTTAAAACACAAAATTAAAAATGCAAAAGGATTGAAATGGAATTCTCGAACACGTGCAAGGACAAAATGGTCAAAAGATCGAAAGTCAGTATAAATTCGATGAGAAAAATTTATTAAAAATAATGGATTTGAGAATCTTGATCAATAACGAAGAAATAATTAAATTTCGGGTTAAATTGATCAAGATATGAATTTATGAGAATTAATCGGGATTAATCGAAATTTTTAATTCGAAAAATAATCTCGAAAATAATCGAAAAATATACCGAAAAGTCATTCGAGATAATATCCCGAAAATACGGAGAAATTATACCCGAGAAAGGGTTAAAATATAATAAATAAATTAAATAAAATTAAATTAATTAATTTGGAATAAAATAATAGATTTGTAGATATTTGTTGAATAATTTAGAATATTTTAATGAATAGTATGATAATAAAATAATTGAATATAATAATAATAAAAATAAATAATAAATTAATTAATTTTAAAAAAAGAAGAAAAAAAAGGAATCAGAAGTTGAAAAAAAAATCGGGAAGAGAAACGGGAAAACGGAGCCGAACCCAAGGAGAAGAACGGACGGCCACCGACGACTGCCCAGGCGAGCAACCGGCGAAGGGGAAGGCGCTGACGAGAACGGCGGCAAACGGTGGAGCAAAAATCGAGAAAAATGAAACCGAGAGAAGAGAAAGCGATTCCCGGCGATCGGCGACGATTTGGCACCGATCGACCACAGCCGAACGTCCCCGAGGCCCAGACGACGTGATTGGTGGCGGCCACGACCGGCGAAACTGTCGGTAAATGCCGAAAACAGCGGAAAGAAGAAATGAGTTTCGACGGCCGAGAGAGAACATGCCGGACCGACGACTTTCCGGCGGTCTTGGACGAAATCGATGGCAGATTCGTGCTGCGAACGGCCCGGCGGAGCCAGTGGCGGTGGAAGCCAGCGGAGAACCGGTCGGAAAGGCCCTGAACCAGAGCTAACCGGAGTGAACCGGGTGAACCGACGGTCCGAACCGGGTCTGAACCGGACCGAACCGATTCAGCCAATAAAGAAAGGAAAAAAAGGGGAAAAAGGGAAAAAGAAAAAGAGAAAAAATTGGAGAAAAATCTCGGCGATGTAATCGAGCTATAGGTAAGTCAGTAGCGGTCGAAATTGATCGATTTAAATTTTGAAATATTTTATTTAATTAATTTTCGATTGAAAATTTACCCGAAAAATTATGAAATTGTGTAGCTCGACAATTGACATCCAACGAGAGCTCGAGACAGCCTCGATTTGCGTAGTAACATGGAATCTCAGGTCAGTAACCCTTATTTATGATAATTTGCATCGTTATGCGTGCTTCGAATTTGATTTTCGTATTAATTAAATTAAATTTTGGAAAGTCGTATAAATTGTCGTAAATAATAAATTGAGCTATTCGAGAGTTAGAACGAGATCCAATAAATTGTTGGTGGGCCCAATGAGCCCAATAGGCTTCGATAATGTGAAAATTAAGTGGAAAACGAGCTTAAGGCCGATTAAGGCCTATTAAGGTGCAATCGAGTCCAATAGGGGTAAATGGGCCCAATGATTTAAATTAAAGCCCAGAAAATAGGAAATACAATTAAATTGTATGATATCTGACCTGAGGAATATTTATACGCAGTTCCAGAGGTTTGATTGGGAGCAGATCGGACTGGGTGACGAGACAGCAGTGGAAAAAAAAAGGCCAGACTCTACAAAAAAATAAGGTAAGGAAATTCTACGGACTGCTAGAGGTAACTTTATGAAATTTCAAAGTCATATGCAGTCTTTTAAATTATCTGAAGGGTCTAGAAGTAAGTTAATAATTTTAGTGCCCCGAATGGGCAAATTACCAAAATACCATTGTTAAGGGTAAAATTTTCAATTTTAGAAAAAATTGGGAGGAGCAAGAACAAGAGGTTCCTGCTCGTTCTGGAGGTGTTTTGATGCATGCATGAGTAGGCTGGCTAACCTTGAAAGAAAAATGCACGGCATTTCATAGTTTCAACGATGAAATTGTTTTGAAAACTGTTTTGAGGAAATAGAGCCGCCTACATATTTTTATTGACATGTGACGTGCTAGAGCTCAGCTCGCACGATATTTTTGATTTGTGTGATGCACGCATTAGTGCTGGAGCGAGAGTTCGCACTAGAGTTTTACATGCATTGGTGCTGGAGTCCAACTCGCACCAGATTTTATATATATATGTATATGATTTTCGTGACATGGTGTTAGAGTCTAACTCGCACCAGATTTTACATGATTTTCATGATAGGGTGCTAGAGTCTAACTCGCACCAGATTTTCTACATGATTTGATGAGAGTGCGAGCTTAGCTCGCACTAGTTTTACTTGAATTGATGAGAGTGCTGGAGTATCGCTCGCACCCCCCACTGATTTTTATGAGAACATGCGATAAGCCGTGCTTGGAGCGTCGGGTAGACTGTGTGTCACCGATTAAATAAGCTCGCACATGCGTCTTGAGACATGGCATGAGTATGGAGATATGATATGGGTCCACGTAGTACGATGTACCGTACAAGTAGCATGGAGTACGATGTACTGTGTGGTATCTTCGGATACGGTATCTTCGGATACGTGGTATCTTTGGATACGGCATCTTCGGATGCGTGGGATCGGATAAGACTGACGAGTTGGATTGACCCACCTCTCGGGCGATTCTCGATCAGGGTGAGACCCCGCACACTAGGATCCGTGTAGCAGGGGGCTCACGAGGACACATGGCCATAGTCCTAGTTAATACCGATATACAGATGTTTCCTAGTCTCGCATGTTGATGATTTTGACGAGATTGAAACTGAGTTTTAAATCAGATTTGCATGACGTTATTTTCATGCTTTTTAAACCCATGTGTGATGTAAACTGATTTTCATGGTTTGGTGTGGGTCAGGACCACCCGAGGGATGGGTCGAGTCCTGGATTTGTTGTGAAACTTTAAAAGAGAAAGAAATGATTTGAAATAGTTGCATGTTGAATTTTCCATGCAAACGTGTTTTACATGACATCATGAATCATAGCATCAGTTTTGAAATGTGTAGAGAAAGGGTGGTTTATGCATGGCACCACGTTCATGTAGGTAGTATGGTTACCTACTTATTCGTAGGATTGCCTTACTGAGCTTGATGTGCTCACCCCTTTCATTTTCTCACACAGATAATCTCCAGTAGACGTTGAGGCGACTGAGTACTGCATTTCGGATATCCGTTGCTGCCCATCATTTAAGGTATATACACTTGTACATATTGTATCTAAATAAGCATAGCACAGTAACATGTTTGTAAGTAACTTTAGGGGATGTATAAATATTATAAACACTTATAAATGACTGAGAAAGAATTAAGTTATATGGTAAATGAATGGTGGGACTGGCATTGACACACGGCCCAATTGTTAGTGGAGTGTGGTCACGATCAGAGGACAGGTAAGCATGAAAGAAAATAACAAAACGCGAAAAATTTACTCTGATTTTTTAGTAGTTTTGGGTTGTGACACATTTATCTTTTAATTTATTCAAAAGTAAACACGTATACTTTATAATTGAGGTTCTATACTTGTACGTGTTTACTAATATGTACATCATCCATATTACATTCCAAAATGATTACGGTGCTATTACATGTTTAGATACAAAATGATACCAGTGTGTATACCTCTTGGTGATGGGAAGTAGTGGATATCAGGATGCAAGTCCTCAGCCACTCACTAACTACTGTGTACACTCTGTAGATGGGAAAAATGATAGGGATGAGCTCACTAGCTCAGTAAGGCAATAATGCAACCAGGTAGATAACTACATAAAATTGCTTACATTTAGAGTATGAGGAAATAGATAAAACTATGTCGCATGTGTATAAATATATAATGTACTGTAAAACATGAAAGCATGCATAAAATCATGGAAAGTCATCATGTAAAATGTCTCATGCTCAGCATGTCAACTTATCATAAAACAATACATCATCCTTTAAAAACATCCCACAAGGTTGGACCCCTCCCTCGGGTCTACCTTAGATAACACAAATTATGTTTAGTGCATATAAAATCATGTGATATCATTTGAGATAGGTGGTCACTGTATACTATCGAGGACGCTGCTGGCCAACTATGTCCCTATCATCCCAGACCACACGGATCCCGGTATGCGGGGCATCACGTTGTAACGGGAGGTGGGTCAAATCCTACCCGTCGGAATATAAATCAACATCATCACCACACGGTACAACGTACTCCATATGATATACACGGTATAACGTACTCCATGGACTCATATCACGGTCGGGGGTGTCTGCCGTAGGTCTTATCTACCCCATACTATGTATAACTAACTCAGTCTTAAGTGCACGTGCGAGCATCTCATCCGTGTAGTCTACACGAGGCATCCAACATGGCTCATGTGAGCATCTCATCCGTATGACATACAGTCTACACGAGGCATCCAGCACGACTCATTACATATCACAGTGTGAAAAGTCCAGTGCGAGCAAGGCTCTAGCACGATTTCTTGCATAATCAGTAAAAATACTCGTACGAGTAATACTCCAGTATGACTTTATGCTAAATAGATCATGGTGAAATCATGTACGAGCAAAGCTCCAATACAGTTATATGCATTAGAAATAATGAAACTCACGTACGAGCAAAAGCTTCGGTACGGCTTGCATACATCTCAACTCGAAATATGGTGCGAGCTAAGCTCCAGCACATTTTATGCATGTTAAAATATCAAAATCCAGTGCGAGCAAGGCTTTAGCATGATTTATTCTCATATAAATATGATAGGTGACTTTATTTCGATAAAACCTCTTTCAAAATTCAAAATTAGCACTGACACGTTCTATTTCATGCAAATCATGAAATAATTAGTCGACCTATCATTGTTTTGCCCAAATCAAGGCATCACATCACATTAAAACATCAAAATCATGATATTCATGCAGTTTACTAACCTTACTACTATTTTCATAAAATTTACTCTCATGGGCAAAATCGCCTTTTTACACTGATACCTCGATTTTTGTAAAAATTATTATTTTATTTCTAGATACCTTAGAGAATTTCATGCCCTGTAAATACCCTAAAAATACATATAGATACCTCTAGGTACTCACAAAATCCCCTTACCTCAAATCACTCTGATCACTCTGTCTTTTTCAACGCTGAGATTCCACGTAATCTGTTTTGCTCCCAATTAAATCTCTGGAGCTGTATATAATCATTTATCAGATTAAATACAATACTTTCATCTGTATTTCACTTTCATTGAGCTTAATTTAAATTATTGGGTTCATTTACTCTTATTGGGCCTAATTACCCCTTAATGGGCCGTATTCAGTCTTAAGCTCATTTTTAATTACTATTCACTTTATATGGGCCTATTGGCTCATCAAGCCCATTAACACTTATTGGGCATTTTCTTAAGCTCTTTGGATATTTCATTTAGTCATTTATGACAATCGATTTTCAATTCTAATCATGAGGCATCTTATATAGAAATTAATTCGCAACTTATGCGATGAATTTCTAACTCTTATAATTATACAAGTTGTCGTAAATGAGATTTATTTACTCAAGATTTCATGATGGCACGCAAATCGAAACTGACTCAAACTCTCGTTTGTCACCAATTGTCGCGCTATACATTTGTATAATTAAATCGGGTCAATTTCAGTTAGTTATATATTCAAATAAATTTTTTAAAAATTAAAACGATTATTTCTGGTCGCTTACCGATTTATCCTTAGACCCGATGCCTCACCGAATTTTTCTCTCCATTTTTCCTCTCTTCTTTTTTTCTCTTTCCTGGCTAAACTGGTTCAGACTGGTTCAATCCGGTTCAGTTCCACCTTCGTCGTTCGGAGCTCTGTCGGCCAGTTCTTCATCGGCTTTCACTTTCAACTGGTCCGTCTGGCCACGCGAAGCATGGATCTAGTGGTGGCCACGCTTGGATCTGAGGCGATGAGGCCGGTTCGGTCTTCTCCTTTTTTGGCATCACTACCCTCTCTCCTCCTTGCCGTTGCCGACTATTTCTCTAGTAGATTCCCCCGCCATTCGACGCGCCTGAACCTGGGGAACCTTCGATCAGCTTGGTCTGGGGTCAAATCGACGCCAACGCAAGTGAATCCTCTTCTCCCTCTTTCGGTTTCACCCTCGGTGATCTCCTCACCGCCGGTGATCGGGCACGCATGACGGCTCTGGTGAGGTCCCTCAGTACCGGTCTTGCTTCGACGGTTTTCTCCCCCTCCCCCCCCCCCCCCCGGCCGCAATTCGTCGAGATTTCAGGGGATCGGTTCGTTCGATCGCTGTTTCTGTTTAGGGGTCGCGCCACATAGTCGCACGATTCCAATTTCCTTTTTTTTATATATTATATTATATTAAAATATAATATAATATCTTATTTAACAAAATATCTTATTTTCCCAAAATATCCAATTATTTATTTATTTATTTATTTTTATTTTTTTGGAATTATTATTATTATTTTCCATATTTTCGAGATAAATTCTCGAGGTGAAAAATTTTCGGGTTATTCAAATAAATTCATATCTTGATCAATTGGACTTGGAATTTAATTATTTCTTCTTTATTGATCAAGATTACACGAATCCATATTTTAAATGTCAATTTCTTAAAGAAATGACACTGAATTTCGAGTCTTACATGTAAGACCCTTTGAGTTCCTAAATAAGGACATTTTATAGCGGGAGGTCTCGTGTTCGAATCCTCACCAAGTCCAATTTTCTTGGGTCAGCGCTAACCACATAATGCGAGAGAATATTAATCTCATACCCAATGTGGTATGAGAACATATCGTGGTTTACATCGAAAATATCAATATGTCCTCACATACATAGTCTTTTTCAAATATTACAACTTTAGACAATTCCCATACCTTACCTTTTCAAGTTATTAAACTAAAAAATTATTGTAAAAAATTCTAATTTTTTGCTATTGGTGCATTTTCTTTCTTTATGAAGAAGTAAGACAGAAAATATGACTTACTGTTATCTGTGCATTTTCTTTCTCAAAGGAGAAATGATAAGCAGTCTTTAATGACTTTATTTGTCATAACGAAACATGCACCTTATGAATTTATTGGCATATGCATTAGCATAAAGCTTTTCTTTTGTGGATTTGTTGAATATCTTTTTTCCATCTTTTGTATCCTAACATTTGAATTTTTTATACTTTCTCATGTTCCTTGTGATGCAAACAAAAATTTTCAAGAGATTCCTTTTCATTTTGTATCAAATAATTCTCTTGAAATCTTATTTTTCATGATGATAGAAGGATAAATAAATTATTGAGGACAATATTAAATCCTTATAGTTTAATTGTATAAAGTTGTTATCACATAATCGAAAATAAATATGCAACAATTAACAATCAAAGAATCATGTGTAAAAATAAAAAATAAATGAAACTTATTTGATAATATCATTTTGCCATCTCAAAGTTGCTTCATCAAATTATTCTAACTTTTGGAAATCGGTAGCCATTTCCCTTAAGGAATCCATTTTGATTTGAAAATAAGTCATAAAATTGTTGAGCAAATTAATACAATAATGATCACTTAGGGTTGAATAAATATAAACTCTTAAACTTTGACTTGAATTCAAACTTTTGGAACTTAAACTTCTTGAAGATCAAACCAACGAACTCTCACGAGCAAGTTGCAGTAATTACTTCAAGGCATGCTGCAATGCCACTTTCCTCAAGACTTACTACACCTTCACCAATTACGATATGTAATAAGGATTATTGAAATAGTCGCAAGATATAATAAAGTCAACTTGTTTGAAATCACTTTGCACTAGTGAAATCCAACCACTAAACACCGGTAACAAATATGAAAGTATTCTGCCTTAACCACTATCTTCTACAATAAAATAATATTTAAGAGGTTTGTTTTTATTTTGAGATTGAGAGAGAAGAGAAACAATATCACAATTTGATATTCTTTTATGTGTTAGAAATTAACATTGACCTCTCTAATTGTAAAGATTTCTTCCAAGAGATGTGATTATTAATCAAACGACAAAATCATTCATTTATATTGTTTACTTCAATAAACATATTTTTTTTAGAATAATCACAACTTATCAAAACCAATAACTATATGTTTTAACCATTCAAGAATAAAAAAAACACCTTTTAAATGATTTGATAACTATTCAAATAAGAAATTATTTATTAAAAAGTTGTGTCTAAATTTTATATTAATTTTTTATTCTATTAATTAAATATCATAATTAATTAATCATTCTTTCAGTTTATTTTAAATTTTTTTCTAATAATAGTAAAACTCCAAGGATTGCTGCTTATCCACCACCGAAATTTGAATAAAATTTGGAAAATACCCAAAAACTCACTCCTCGGACTGGTGTCAATAAAATGGTTGTGCTCAATAGTCGACTTTAGGCCTATGCACAGGCTGTTGGAATTGAGCTTTGGATGGTGAAAAACGGTGAGGCCAAAGAATTAGATAGAGGAATTGAGTTTAAAGAAGAGAAAAAAAAAAAAAGGAATTTTGGCTTTATAAGCAAGTTAGGTGGCAACTTATGCAACATTATGTGACAGAAATAATTTTTCCGTCAATAATTAGGCTACGTCTGATACATTTACCTTATCAAGATAAATTAAAATTCAGCGGGTTGGATGAAATTTTTATTAAAATAGTGAATTTTACCTCAATTATTGTTAATTATTGAAGCGTCTTACTTTTCCTAATAAAAACAAATTTTACAAAACAAGGGTCTTTGGTTTCTTTCTGTACCCTTTCTGTCTCTAGCTGGGAGTCATGGTACAGCCTTTCACAAACTTTCGTATTCACATTATAAAAGAAATTGAAAATGCCGCTCCGTCCCCTTCGGTTCCTTCCTCCTCGACTTCGACGCAATATTTTTTTTTTCTTTATATTTGGATTGGAAATAAAAAAAAAAAAAAATTGACCTTGTCAGTATTTAGCTAGGAAAGGGAAAAAGAGAAGCGAGTACATTTTCTTTTATATTTAATTTTTTAATACTCAATTTATACAGAAAAAAACTTAAAAATTATAAAAATAAAATATCAAATTTAATCTTTTTATATTATAAAATTTAAAATAAAAAATCAAATGAGAATAGATAAGATTATAAATTTTTTTATTAATTTTAAATATCCGAATAAAATTACATTACCATTTTCCTTTCCTCTGTTTTCTTTCCTTTTACCTTACATTCTTTTCATTTCCCCTCCTTTCTTAACGAGTATCCAAACATAGGCTAAAGAAATTCTTTTTTGGCATGCTTGAGAATAATAACGCGATTCAAAATTAAAAGCTTCGAGAAACAGAAACACGAGAAGAAGAAAAGAAAAAAGGCCTTCGCTGAATAATTCTAAGAAAGGAAAAAGAACCTTCCCTGTATAATATCCTCCGCCCAAAATTGAAACAATATATATATATATATATATGTTTAACGCGCTTATATCCTTGGTAGTTT
Source organism: Firmiana major (assembly GCA_033439115.1). Classification (NCBI taxonomy): domain Eukaryota; kingdom Viridiplantae; phylum Streptophyta; class Magnoliopsida; order Malvales; family Malvaceae; genus Firmiana; species Firmiana major. The sequence goes on from CM065912.1 coordinate 11,604,820, forward strand.
GCTATTAACTGAAAATCTGTTACGTCTCTTGGATCGTTATTCTCAGAAGTTCAAAATTCCCGACGGGTTAGTTCAGATTCTCGCACTGTTTCTCATAGATCAACTAACTTTCGCTTTCTTTTTCCTTTTTTTTTTGGGTGATTTTTGTTTGGTTATTGTGAACTTACTTAAGGCAAATAAAGGGTAATTCGTTTGGTTTACTTTTCTCGATTGAACACAGTTGAGTGCGATAGTTTGTTTGTTTGTTTGTATATTTCTCTCTTTGCTTTCTTGTTTTGGATTTTTCTTACTAATCCTTCGCTGCCAAAAGAAACTGCATATTTGACAGAACTGCTTGAAAAAAATATGGATTTATATTATTTTCTATGAATTTTTGTTTAATCCATTAATTTTAAGGCAATAATTCTCTTGATTTTCGGGAAAAAAATTGAACCTGCAGTTTTTTTTATAATTATATTATCTTTTATGAGCAAGCTTCTTTTGGCTAATCAATTTGCTCTTCTATTGATAAGGATGAGTTTTAGATCATGTCAAAAGCTGTGAATTTTTTTTTGTGACAGCTGAAAAAGGTAAGCCTTTGGTTGTAGATTCTGCTTTGCATTTGATGGATGATGGTGTTTACTCCAATTAGCAGTGCTTCGGACTTGTGAAGGTCCTTGTTGCAAGAGAGACATCCAATTAGTAGTAATGTCTGAAGCCGAGTGCCTTTTGTTGAAGCAAAGTAACCAACATTGAACTATGCTGAACAACCTTACCTTACCGTGGATGCTACTTTGATATTTAGACAACGTTGCCTTTGCATCTGTTGTGTCTATCTACATCATATAGTTTTATTATTATCAAGACAAAATGACTGTAATGAATTGAATTTGATTTCTCTTCTGCACTGCAAGTTGACAGTGGTTTATAGTTTGGGTCCCCGTTGGTTAGTTTCATCCTGGTAACATGACCACTGAATTATGATTTCTGTGAAACTATCCTTCCTTTACTTCAACATCATCTATTGGAGATATTATACTCCACAAATTTACTTTCTGCGTCTTAGAAAATTTCATGCTATGGATAGTGAGTGGAAGCATAGGAAGAACAAAGGCATTTTTTTTTCTCATTTTTTCTATGTTCTCCTTTGATTTGAATAAGCTTTTTTTGTTTTCTTTTTCTTTTTCTTTTTCTTTATATAGACCCTCTTTTACTATAAATTATGAATTTTGCTCCTTTACAATGCTCCATTGCATCTATTACTTATAATAAGATTCTATGTCATATTCTTATATTATTCTACCTTTATTTCCTGCAAAATGTTCTATTACTGTGACTGCTCAAGGTCATGATTCTTGTTTTATTGTTCGCTGTCTGGGATTTTAGTCTTTTCTGCATTCATGTATCATTCTTTTCATTTGTCATGGCGCATCAATTTCTCTTTCTTTTCATGTACTAACCTGTTTGTATGTTTTAAAATCAGTGAAGATGCCAGAGATCCAGTTGGGTGCTCACACTGTAAGGTCCCATGGGATTAAAGTTGCGAGGACTCACATGCATGACTGGCTCATTCTTTTGCTTCTCATTGTGATAGAGATCATTTTAAATGTTATAGAACCATTTCACCGCTTTGTTGGAGAGGATATGATGACTGATCTGAAATACCCCTTGAAAGACAATACTGTTCCCTTTTGGGCCGTTCCTGTATGTTCTAGCTTTGAAATATACTTTCATACTGGAATTACTTTCTGGAAAGAGAGTTTGTTCAGATTCAAAAAAAGACAACACTAAAGTATAATCCTTACGTTCTTCCTTGTAACAGATGATTGCAATAATACTGCCATTTTTTGTCATTCTTGTCTACTATTTCATCAGAAGGGATGTTTATGATCTACACCACGCCATTCTGGGTAACACTACTTTTTCCCTTGTGATTATGAAAGTTCATTACCTTTTGTCTGTATGTAATTGCATTTAGTAACAGTTGGTGCTTGCATTCATATTCAGGCCTTCTGTTTTCTGTGCTTATCACTGGTGTTATAACTGATGCTATTAAAGATGCTGTTGGTCGACCACGTCCAGACTTCTTTTGGCGTTGTTTCCCTGATGGGAAAGGGGTTAGCCTCCTATTTTCCCTAATTCCGGTTTTATTTCTTTCGGTGAATTTAACTTTACATAATCAAGAGTCTTGATCAGCCCTGTACTTTGTCTGCATGCAATTGTTGCATCATACATGCAGGTGTTTGACCCTGTGACAAAGGATGTTATGTGTACTGGATTGAAGAGTGTCATCAAGGAAGGACACAAAAGTTTCCCCAGTGGCCACACTTCATGTAAGCAGTCTAATTAATTCCAGCATCATGGTTTTTTTGCTTGAGTTGTGGTCCTCTGTGCGTGATATAGTATTTTATGTTTATTGGAGATTGCATGTAACACATATATGTGCATGTATATGTGGTGCACTAACCTCCTATCTCTGGGTAGAATTTGACTTTAATTTCTTAGGATAAAAGCATATCGGTACTTTTTCTATTTATTTAGTTATTATAATAAGCATAAAAACACATTTGTTATTTTGTTAACCTTCTTCACCTTCCTCTTTGTACTTCTTTCATTCCTTTTACTTCCTGGATTTTTGAAAACACACTGCGTATAGTCTGAAGATAATGCCCTGGCAATTTAATGCACCAAAACTACTTTTAAGTGTTTTATTACAATTTCAAAACAGTTTGATTGTTATTCAACGACAGTTCCATTTAGGGAATTCAAAAAGAAAACCATTAAAATTCTTGTTTCTTCTCTGATTTATACTAGTTTAGATGGATGTTTTAGATCTTGAAATTTGAAGCAATTGGATTGAAGAACAAGACGACGACATTTTTGCAGTCTGTTGGGTTGATACGTCCTCCGTAAGATCTTTAAAAAAGAAAACGTTGTTTTGATAGCTTCCTCTCTATGTCTTCTTTGGTCTACCCCACCTCTATTGGCACAAACTGCTTTAAAAAGGACAATCCAGTGGACAAGGCTCCCACTTTCTGGGGCCTGAGGAGGATCATTGTACGCAGCCTTCCCTTTGTATTAATAGAGATGTTGTTTTCACTTGAACTCTTGACTTCGAGGTCATAAAAGAATAACCCTTACCTTTACAAAGGTTCCCCTCTAATAAGCAATATTTCTTAATCACTAATTAGCAATATTTCTCAAACTGCTCTAATAGGCAGTATTTCTTAAGCACTACCTGGATCTCCCATAAGAATACCCGTACCACCTTAAATCTGTCTCTCTCATTTAGTCATCAATTGGTGTGCCCCTGCCTTTTATAATGGACTTATTTTTTAATCTTTTCTTTTCTTGTAGACCTACACATCCATTACAACATCCTCATGAACATAGATGTATTAAAAGGAAAGAAAAATTTATGATTGCCTATAAAAAGTATCTGGATGTGCCTTCACCTCTTTCATCATGGTTGTACTTTACCAATTACCTAACATTGAAAATGTAATGCTTTTTGTTTTGAAGATGAAAATATAATGCTATTTAGATAAATAGGATTAAACAGTTCATGATATCGAAAAGAGAAAAGGAGATTTTGTGCAGGTATGTATGTTTGTGATGAGCACAAGTTAGCTTGTGCTGTAGTCAAATAGGACGACTGATTGGATTTTATTGGATAGAGAGTATAGCTAAGTTCCTAGAAGACTAAAATTTTAGTGGAGCAAAGCTGAGTTGAATTATCCACTTATGTTCTGGAATGGACATGGTATGAGGTTTCAGTGCTATTACATGACATTTTTTGTTCTTATTCTTGTTTAAACTTTTCATTTGTTTATCTGGTAATCTATTCTTGGGTATGCATACAAGTGTACTGGTTCAAATATGAGCTTTGCGTACTGGTTCAAATATGAGCTTTGCTGTTGTTTCGTATGTATTTGCATGTATTTTATCTTGATTTTATTAGAAAACTAGAAAAATGACTTTGGAGGAACTTTGTTCTTCAACATGCAGGGACCTTTGCAGGTCTTGGTTTTCTTGCGTTATACTTGTCTGGAAAAATACGGGTATTTGATCGCAGGGGCCATGTGGCAAAGCTATGTATTGTCTTCTTGCCGTTACTTGTTGCTGCTTTAGTGGGAATTTCTCGAGTTGACGACTATTGGCATCACTGGCAAGATGTTTTTGCGGGGGGTCTTTTAGGTTTGTCTCTTGGGCACTTTATTTTTCCTTTTTATTAATTTTCTCTTTATATTTCTTACTTCCTGCAATAAGTCTTTTTTCCTCTGTGTTGTTGCTTCTTTTTACAGGGTTAACAGTTTCATCATTTTGTTACTTGCAATTCTTTCCAGCCCCATATGAAGTAGATGGTATGTTCCTCAGGGCACTATTCTCAATTTTGTTACTTTATGGCCATTTTCCCCATTCTATGACCTTTTGGATACCTGTGTAGTATTTGATACAATTATTTACAAACTGACACTAAAGCATGTAGTCGATAGGGAATCTAATGAGCATAAAGGTTATGTCCCTCGCAGCACTTTTCAAGTGCTGTTTCTTTCTTTTTGACCTAATAACATTTTGCGCTGGTGGATTGAATATTTCTGTTTTGTATTTTTCTCACGCGGACGATGTCTAGTGTCTTTTTTTTTGGTTTTGTGAATTTAGGATTTCAGTTTAGCAATGCCATTTCTTAGCTCAAGCATTTTTAGTGTAAATTATAGTTAATTGTGTTTTGGCTCTAAGAGTATGCAGGCATATATCTAATACTTTTTCTTTTATGAAATAATTTCATACTCTAATTCTAATTACATTGAAATGTTGGCTTCCGAGTTTCTTATTTCTTGTTAATGGGAGGGTGCAGGGTGGGGACCTCATGCGTATTTTCAGATGTTGTCAGAGTCTCAAAATGGCAATCAGTCCAACACCATCAATGGTTCAAATGCACAACAATCAGAGCTGGAGGCTGTGTATGTGGATACGCATCATGGCAGGGAACGATCAGGAAGCATTGGCAATTATACTTGTGACTCTAGCCCTATTCTTGACGGAGCCACCGACCTTAGGAGATATTGATTGTTGAATTTCAAGCGTAGAGAAAGAGTAGACATAATCAACGGATGTCCATAGTCTTTGAGATTACTACAAATATCTTTTGCTGTTACATACGCCAGTTACATATCGAAATATGGATTTGCTTCTCCTTTCTTGATCTCGTTCTCATATTTCTTAATTCATTTCCAAGATTATGTGCTGATGAAGAGACCCAATGTTTGCTTTTATCTAAGTTTTATTTATTTATTTATTTTTTCATTAAGAAGTACAAGGTTTATTTGTCTTCTATTGTTTTAATTTAATGTTTCGCTTCAAAGGTAAAAAAAAAAAAAAAACAAAAAAAAAAAAAAAAAAATAAAAAAAAAAACAGAAAAAAGAAATCCTTAAATTATAAATTTTTACTTTTCTTTTTAATTTTATCAAGAATTGTATCAAATAAAGAACCTTATTATCGATAATACTCAAAATTCAATTTGAAATAAATGTTGTACAAAGTCAAAATCAAACTTGGAAATGTACCGATATGAAAGTCTGGTTGAAATAGCTACATTAGTACTTACTAATATTTCCTTTCCTTTTTAGTTTTTTTTCTTTCTTTTTTACATTTTCTTTCCATTTCCTATTCTTATAGATGATATATAAAAAAACTATTTAATATATGAAATAACTTTTATATATTTGAATAGACTTAAATTTTTTGCAAATTATTAAGTCTAGAAGTGGCCAACTCGAAATGCTCATTCGATGAGTTTGTGTTCAACTATGGCCAACTCAATTTGATTAAAATCGACATAAATTCAAATTTAAAATAATTTGATTTTAACTTTAAGATTAATAGTAAATATTTAAATGGTATAATTAATGATCAAACTACATACTATAATAAGAATATAATTATTTTTCAATAGAATAAATTTATCTAAGTCCCTAAGATTTGATTTTAATCTAATTTTAGTTTATTAGTATCGAAAATGGATACGTCGTCCAAGCTTTTCTACATTACAAAATAAGTTAGTCATTTCATTAATCAACCGTTAAATTAACGGTTAAAAACTTAATTTTGAAACCATTTTACTCCTTAAATTATTTGAAATGTTTTAAATACTCAAGTCAATTAATAATGATAAGAAAATACTAAGAGCTATTAAGTTTTGAAAGATTATTTTTATTTTTTAATTTATTTTTTTTATTTATTATTTATTAAGTATTAAACTAAGTAGCACGTTGTACTAACTAACTAATAATATTTATATGGATAAAAAAACAATAATATATTACTTAGTACATTATCTAATCAATAAAAATAATAAACAAAAAATAATAAATACAAACAATAAATAAAAATTGATAAAAAATAAATATTAAGTAAACAAATAAACAAAAAATAAAATTAAAAAAAAAACTAATTTTTCAAAACTTAGTAACTCTTAATATTTATTCATTATTACTTGGTTTAAGTATTTAAAACATTATAAAATGATCTCAAAATTAAACTTTTCGAGATTGACTTAACGGTTGATTAATGTAATGATTAACTTATCTTGTCAAATAAAAAAATTTGAGACGAAATATCTATTTTTTTTAATAATTGACTAAACTTGAATTAAGATCAAAATTTAGGGAACTAGATAGAATTTATCATTTTTAATAATATAAAAATTTTTTGGGAGTAGTTAAATTTAAATGTTTACTTTAATGATACATTTATCCAACTATTAATTTGTAGGATTAAGGATGCCGGGGGATTAGGCATTCAGAAATTGAGTTTGAGGAATAAAGCGCTTCTTAACAAACGGATGTGGAGATTAGGGAACGAGACTAATAGTTTGTGGAGACGCTTTATTTGTAAAAAATACAGGTGGGATCCAAGTTGCTTAATTCCAAGTGTTAGCAATTTGAGCTGTTTACCCTCTGTTTGGCGAGGTGTGGTGGGGTGATACGTGGCCAAATAATGGCATATCCTTAAGCTACACTTTCCTAGAATCCTTGCTTTGCCTATGAACAAAATCGGGGTTGTCAAATGACACTTGGGCTTGGAATATTCAACTTTGAAGATCCTTGTTTGATTGGGAGATTGAGCAATGAAATGATATTAAGACTATTAAATTCTGTATTTCTATCCAAGCAAAGACCAGACCTTGTTATATGGAAATGGAATCCTCTTAGCACTTCTTCTGTCAAATCATTTTGCCAAGCACAAGAGGATAATGTTGGGCTCAAATATTGCTTTTGAGAAGTGTAGATGGTCAGGTCTTGCTCCTCTTGAAGTTGGGCTTTTCTGTTGTAGAGTTTTGAGAAGGAGTGGTAGTGAAGGAAGATTTGGCTAGAAGGAATTTACCAAGCTCTGATCAATTTTTGTGTTCCCTTTGTAAAGAGGTAACTGAGTCAGTGAATCATTTGTTTGTTACATGCAAATTGTGAAGGAAGATTTGGCTAGAAGGAATTTACCAAGCTCTGATCAATTTTTGTGTTCCCTTTGTAAAGAGGTAACTGAGTCAGTGAATCATTTGTTTGTTACATGCAAATTTTCCTGGAAAATTTGGACAAAATTGTCATTGGTGAGGTTTAAAGGAGCTCTTCCCTGTATGGTTAGAGATTTATATCTAGCCTAGCAAAATTAATGGCTTTCACAAGCCAACAAGGAGACTGGGAACATGATATTCTATGCAATAATTTGGTCTATTTGGCTTTTCAGGAATAAAATTGTTTTTAATGGAAAGTCATGGAACTTATTATACCAAATTGTTGATATCATTAAAGCTTGGTTAGCTTGTTGGTGTTCGGCAAAATGGGCATCAGGTAATTTCTCTTTTAATGATGTATTCAAGAATGCTTATCTTATTTCTCTCAAACAAATCAACACAATGAAGCTTACTTCTATTGAGTTGTCGCCTCCACTTCCTGTTTTTTAAAAATAAAAAATAAAATAAAATTCAATGTTGATGGTTCTGTCAAAGAAAAATCAAGATCAGTAAGAACCGATGGTGCTCTTAGAAATGATAAGGGTATTATCAAAGGTTTATTCTCTAAGGTTATTGACTCCAATATTGCTGAATTTTTTGCTATTGCAGAAGCTTTATCGCTCTTCTCTAATTTTGGATGAGCTATTACGGTTTCCTTGATAGTGGAAAGTGATTCGGCAAATGCATTATATTGGGTAAAGAATGGTGACAGAATATCTACTTTGAATAGATTTAATAATTTTATACATAATATGAAGATACGATATAAAAATGATATGAATAAAATATTTGAAAGTAACTTAGTAAACTTATATAAAAATTATATATGAATATGATAAAACTTAAAAATAAGATTTTGTATTTTTTATTTCGTGAAATTTTTATATTTTATATGATATAAACACGATATTATATACACGAATTGTTAAATTTAATTTTAAATTCAATTGAGGCATATTTTATGAAACCAAAGTTGTTCAATTCTCTAAATTTCCCAGTGGCGGACAACTTGACAAAAACGGGTGTTAATAGATCTCAAAATTTAGTAGCTTCGTGTTGGTTGTTTCTTGCTCAAATTTTCATTGATAAGTTTAGGTGAATGCTTTTGTGAGAAGCTATTGGTTAGTGGAAGCTTGTGGGATGCTTTTAGTAACGACTTGTTTAGGTGTAGCCAAAATGTTGCTCGGAATTTCTTCAATGTTGGAGTACTTTTGGGTGACTTTTTGTAATGGCATTCTATGCTTTTTTTTTTTTTTTCTTTCCATTTAATAATATTATTTTGCCTTTTAAAAAATATTTGTATCCAGCCGTAAATAAAATTATGAAAGAGCTACCCTAGAAATATTGCAATTACCAACTTCTCACCAAATATAAAAAGTTACATCAATTGCATTTAATTCTTTTAATTATTTCATAAAAATTTCAAAAGGAATTAAAGCGATATATAATATCTTATTTTAGTATTTAATATAGATTTTTAGATCACTTAAATCCTTTAATTAACAATTATTATAAATAACAGAATAAGATGAAAAATATATATTCAGTATGAATGATAAAGAATAGATTTATCTATGGCCAGCCGGCCCACTAAAGTCAGGAAGTTCTTCCGATTTTTGGAGAGATTAAACAAAAGTAACAAAAATACTTGGACCAAGTATTAAGCCCAACAACATGTAGCAAAGCTATTTAATTTCTCAGGTAATCTACTTTTTGAAGCGAAATGGAACCTCCGCGTACTAATTATTAGCTATTGCAGACTCGCAGTATTACATTGAATTTGTTTCTGCTTGACGATAAAGGTACGATATCGATATTTTGTTTTCAAACGAAGTAACTTGTCAATTTTAAGCTCATAAGTTCATAATCAAGATAGAGATTATTTTCTTACAACAAATTGAAAATATTTTAAGGAACTAAGTATGTTAGGCCAAGTAAAAACCAATTTCATAAATAATGGTTTAAAATATAATGTAATAATTCAAAGTAAATATAATTTATATATACACGTTTAATTACATTTAAGTTCTATCATTTCAATATATATATATATATATATATATCAATTTAAAATTAACATAAAATTTGCTCATTAATGAAGTGATATGTTGTGATTTATTGACAAAATATAAAAATTATACATTGTAAAATGCATCAAATATAAACTCATAAATAAATAAGTAATTTAAATATAATTGTACCTTTCTATTTGTCAAAAGTAGCAACCCTAAACAAATCATTTATTAAAAATTCTTTTTTTTAGGCGATTAGAATCATTTCTTAATTAAAATATAATGGTTAATTTTTTTACATCTGAATATAATTTACAAGCTTGTAAGTGTCAAAGTAATATATCTTAATTAAATTCAAAGAAATTTTTAGTTGCTTAAATTTCAAGTTTCTTTTTTTTTTTATTTCATTTGGATGAATTGACATATAAGAGAAAAATGGATTTAAAATTAAATGGATCAAGAATAAGAGAGATTCTATAAACAAGTCTCATTTTCGTTAATCAAAATAAATTTAAGGTAGTTATATTTTGTTAAATTAAAACAATTCACATATTAAAAACTCTATAGACAAATGTACCAAATAAATAAATATTTTAAATAAAATTAACTAACATCTTTAAATAAATAAATAAATAAGTAATTTAAATAGAATTGTTGTTTACTTGTTATTCATTTTACATCAACTAATAATATAAGTAGTTAAAATACATAGGGCTGGAGCATCTCAAGAGAATTCGGGGCTAGCAGATGCGGGAGGATTAATCAGAAATACCATGGGGAAGTGGCTTGTAGGATTCAAGATTCATTTTAGGGTTTGCTCAAATATAACAATAGCGTTACAAGCGGTTCGACAGGGTTTAATCTTAGCATGGGAAAGTGGCTTTGAGAGAGTGATATGTGAGCTGGATGCCATGGTGGTGATTGAGTTATTGTCCAAAGATGATCTAGATGTACATTGTAAGACCCGATTTTTTCACTTGTATGACTTATGATCCATCAATATAAACATTAATGTATGTTATTGGAATCATAAGAAAGATTGTATTTCAATGCCAAGTCCAAGAAAAAGAAGAAAATGTCATGAATGTACGAAAATGTTAATTATGAGCTATAGTGAGCTCAGGCTAAACCAAAGGAATTCCAATAATTCTGACTGAAGATAAGAACTTAAAACATCAAATTAAGAGTAGGTTAAGAAAGAAAGTCGGTTTGGTTTGGTCTCGATAAGACTGAAGTGGTGAAAATACCAAAATAGGCCCAAACGAGCTCGAAATCGATCATTTTAGGTGTTTTTGACACATTCACCTATCACGGGTGACCAAAATGTCAAGATGGACTAACCATGCATTGAAATGCATAAATTTGGGTTAGTTGACTTTAGTCAAATGTGATCAATGGTCAAAGCTAAGAGAAAAGTCAATGATAGAAGAATAAGCTTTGACTAGTTAACCAAGACATGGTTAACTTAACTCAACTATGGCTAAGGCTTGAGAAAAAAATTTTGGGCTAAGAACATATGGAAATTCAGTTAAGGACTTAGAAAAATAAATGAAATACAATTTGATTTAATCAAAATGGGCTGAAAATTGAAGAAAAGCTATTGGGCCAAATAGTTAAAATTTTAAAGCCCATTAAGTATGGATGAAGTGGGCCGAAATTTTGGGCCAAGCTATTGGGCCGAATGTGGGCCTATTTAAATGTATAAATATAGGCCTAATTACCATGAAAATTAAAGCCCAAAATCTGAAAATTCTAAGCCCAAATCGAAAGCCCAATAGGAAATTCAAAACAAGCCCAATATGAATAGTTTAAGCCCAATTTTAAGCCCAAAACTTAAACAAGCCCAAACCAATTTGCAAGCCTAATCCATGGGCTGATTTTTAAGGATATGTTGGCTAAAATTAAGAAGGTAAAATCAGATTTTTCTAAGTGTGGAAGTCTTCTTCATTAAGTAATTTTCAGCCACCATTAAAACCATAACCACCAAGCTTTCTCTCACTAGATTTCACCTATCTACAAGCACATTTGGAACAAGTAATCTCATGAAAGTTGTTCCAAATTGAGAGGAGATTAACATACTCTAAAACCAGCACCTAAGAAGTTGAATTGGAGAAGCCAAGTTCCTCCTTACATTTCAGCCAAAGCAAGAACAACAAGCTAGGTATGTTTTCAATGCACCAATCTTATATATGTTAATCTGGGGATTTTATGGAGTTGATTAGTGTATGAATTGCATGACAAAACATCACCTAGAGTGGTAAACTAAGATTGGCCGAAAATGGGTATTTGATTTATGATGAACATGCATGATGTTTAATGACATGTATGTGTTGGGTATGATGTGTAGACGGTGATGGTATGATTTAGTGAAACAAATTTGTAAGATTGGACATGTTTATGAAGCATGTATATAAGGTGTTTGATGAAATGCCTTGATGAACAAAATGAAAGGCTTAAGGCAAGCACACCAAGTGATTGCCGAAATACCTAAGTGAGCTAGGCAAGCGTGACAAGCCATTGTGAGGGCTAATCGGCCATGGCTAGGTGTGATGGTGCTCGGCACACCATGCATGGTCGAAATGGTTCATGGGCCAAGCACATGGTGCAATCGGCCTAATTGAGTAAATGGGCCTTATGGTCAGCCCAATAAGTGTTAATGGGCCTAAAATGCCAAATGTACCTTAATGAAAAAGTCGAAATGGGCTTAAAATAGAGTTGTGCCTATTAAGGATCAACTAGGTCCAATAAGAGTAATTGGACCCAACACTTTAAATAGACCATAGTGAAAGTGGAAACAAGTGTATAAGTGCTGATTGATGTGATTGGTAACAGCTCCGGAGAAGTAATTTGGAGCTAAACGAACCGAGTGAATTTTATCGTTGGGAAATAAGCGCATATCGACTGAAATCCAGGTAAAGGATTTATACGAGTTGTTAGAGATAACTATACGTATTTTTATCGTCACTTGCATGCACTTAAATTTCGTATAGAGTATAGATATGAGATTATCTAGACAATACCCAAATATGGAAAAAATTATGAAAATGCCACTGGGAATCGTGGAAAAACAAAAATGCATAAAGTGAATGATTTCAATGTTTTATGTTTGAAAAGTGGTTTTGTAAGTGTGAAATGATAGACTGGCTCATGATTTTACAGTTTGCATTAAATTGCGCATTTTTCAAAGTTAAACATGCTTGAGTGGGAGAAATCCCATGGATGGATAACCATTCGGGAAGTTATCCCTCTTACTCTGTTGTGCATCGTTTTGAGTGCTAAACTCGGTTATGAGTATAGTTTTCATCAGAATCAAGCCGCCTGTCTATTTTTTTGTGAAATCGTGTTGGAGTCGTCGTGTTAACCGAAGGTTACACAGGCCTGCTTGCACAGGATTTTGATATGATGATATGAGTAAAACAGTGTTGAAGCCTTCGTGTAGACTGTGTGTCACACTGACTTGCTCACAATAGATTTTGAGACATGGCACTGGATATATGATGGATACTGGGGTCCATGGAGTACGTTGTACCGTGTAAATAACATGGAGTATGATGTACTATATTCAATTTTTGAACTATATGACATGATAGGTCGACGGGTAGGATTTGACCCACCTCCCTAGGCAGAGTGATACCTCGCATACAAGATCCGTATTGTATGGGATCACAGTATATGGTCATACTTCCTATATGATTTTCGATCCCTGCTTGATCTCACATGTTTATATAGAGTCATATGTTTATATGGACTCGCTTGTTTCTCACATGATTTATATTGTAAGACCCGTATTTTGGATGTAAACCTTATGGATTCATAAGTAGGGTAATGTACTTGTAATGTGAAGCATAATTGATGTAAAGTCCATAAATTCAATGTACATACTTGTGGTAAGAGTTTGTGATGTACATACAAGTTTCATTGTGTATGAATATGAAGAAATGAGCTTTTATAAGTGATGAATGTGATTGGAACTCAAAATGAGTAGTATGGTAAAATGGAATGAAGTTGTGCTTCCATTTAGCTTGAATGGTGTACCTTTGGCTATACAATGAATGGACGCAAGTTTTAACGTGTATAAAGTATGGATGGATGTCATTTTCAAGTCTTAAAGGTGGTTGGATGAGAAAATGACCATGACAACAAATTAAGGATGTTTGGGTGTGAGTTGCTGCAGAAAAACTACAGAAAATCTAGAAAATATGAAGGTCAGATCGATCTCATAGGATGAGAGATCGATCTGGAAGAGTAAAAAATGCTCTTATTTGAACAATGGAACAAGACAGATCGATCTCCAATGGAGCCAGATCGATCTGCTAAACATTCTGTAAAACGAGGATCGATTCTTAAGGCAAACAGATCGATTTCTTTAGCTCTCGGGTTGGAGCAGATCGATCTCCCCTAAAGCCAGATCGATCTCCTTAAGCTACTACCTGAGACAGATCGATCTCAAGCTTTCAACAGATCGATCTCATGCATTCAAATTGGCGTGAAAATGAGGGATTTAAGAGGACCAGATCGATCTCATGCCTCGACAGATCTATCTCATCAAGCAATTTATATAAATAATAGTAGTGAAATCTGCATTTTTCGGAGACAAAATCTTTCCTTTCAATTTTCCACCCAAAACCTAACTTTCCTGCCCCTAAATCTACCCATTTCTAGTAAGATTTTAGGGAAGACCATTATATATAAAGTTGTTCATCTTAAAGAAGAGAACAATATAGTTTGAAGTCAAAACCCCATTTGTTGGATTGAAGGGGCAATGAGCATTTTCATTTGGAGGAAGAAAAGAAACCAGATTGGTAAGTTTCTAATACTCCAGCCCAAGTACATTAGTCTATTTATTGATTTTCGAGTTGATTTGTATGTGTATTGATGATTGAAATCACCTAGGAAGTATTAGAACCAATGTGACCTAGAAAATGGAATGAGTCTAGTGTGAGAAAGTGTAATTTTGATGAGTTGGTGGTTTATGGATTATGATAAGTTGTTATTGAAGCAATATGAATGATTTGAGATGGGTAAATGAAGCCACATTGTAAGTTTGGAGAAATTATGAAAATGGGTATGTAAGATGTTGATAAATGCCATAGTGAGGAAAATTGATGAAATAGGAACACTGTGAGTTTAATATCGATTTTATATCGATTGTGTATGAATCAATAGGCCTAAAAGAATCATTGGGCTCAAGATATGAATAGAACAATGAACCTAGGCCTTATGAGCGTTAATGGAGATTATAGGTCGAATCAACTATAGTGAACGCAAGAATGCTGTATGTGAATTAAATTGATGCGAAATACGATTATGTGCAGTTTCGAAGAGTTCGTTGGAGATGAATTGGGCTGCACAAATAAGCAGTTTTAAGGAAGTGGAATCAACCGACGCGATTCCAGGTAAGGGAATTCTGTGAGTATATAGAGATGACTGCTCGTATTTTGTGGGTATATAGGGCATTTATGAAATGCATGATTGTTCAAGAAAATGATTATTGGTATGCGTGAATGACTATAAGAAGGTGTATGATTTGGCTTTTATGTGGATGTTATAAAAAGGGGTAGTAAGGCTAATAATTGCATAAATCACATGTTTTGATATTTTACAAAAACACATTGCTTTGTTTTGGGTAAATAAAAGGATAGGTTGGTTAGTGTTTTATTGATGTTGTGGAATAGCACATGTGAGGTGCTAATCATGTTTTGAGCTTTGTTTTGAATGTATATGAGTCATCTATCGAGTTAGTGAATTAAATCGTGCTGGAGTCTAGCTCGCATTGGATTTTAATTTTTTCATTTGTATGAAAGTGCTGGAGCTTAGCTTGCACCTTGGTTTGAAAACTATGTTGATGTTTTATAAACCGTACCGGAGTTATGCTCGTACATGGTTTCATCATATTTTATGCATAAATGTCGTACTAGAGCGTTGCTCGTACGAGGTGATTTAACGATAATACATGTCGTGCTAGAGCTTAGTTCGCAAAGGTTTTCACACTGTGGTATGAATGATGTCGTGGTGAGGGTAATACCGATTGGTATTCAGGGAACCCAACAGGCCTAACAGACCTAATAGTCCTCTTGAGTGGGGTGAGGGTGAGGGGTTAGGTGTAAACCCCACAAATTTCCTACTTTTAATTAGATTATATAAAAATGAAAATATTATATTTTAATGGAAGTGCGAATATTCATTGTAGGGCTCGAGGAATATGGGAGCCGAGAAGCCCGTGAATGATCAGGAACCCGAAGATACAAGAAGTGATAAAGCAAATGCAAGCACAGAGGGATTTGAAAAATTTTAAATTGTTAGTTGAAAATTGTTGATGTAAAAATTTGTATCGAGAATTTATGAAGAATGATGGAATCCCGATACTATTTCATTTTCGAAATAATGAGAATTTCATGGAAGGCATGAATATTATGTCATTGGATAATCTTACAAGAAAATGTGTATATATAGATATATATACATAGGTGTATATGTATATATAAATATACATGACATTTAAATAGATGGATAATATATATATATATATATATACACATAACAAATATATATATTTATATTATGTAATGTATATTATTTAATATATAAGTATTAGTAAATGATAAATAAAGCATGAGACAAGAATATATAAATGGACACAAAACAATAAATAAATAAATAAATAATAAAAATAACAATACAAAATATATAAACAAATAATACATATATACTAATATAATATATATATATATATATATTAAAATAACATATATATATATATATTATGGCATGTACTGAATTGGCTTAGAAAAGCCAATTCCGTCTGCCACTATTTGGAATTGAAAAGGAAAAAAAAAAAAACAGAGGAGATAACAAGCGGGTAACCAAGGAAAGAAAGCAAGAGAAGGGAAGAAGGGTTGCTCGGCTGGGGAGAAGAAGAGAAGAAAAGAAAAGGAAGGGAGAAGGAGAGGGCTTGCCGGGAGGAAGAAGGAAAGGGAGAAAAAGGGGGCTGGCCGGGAGAGAAAAAGGGAAAGGAAAAAAAAGAAAGAGAGAAGAAAGGGAGAAGAGAAAGGTGTGTGGACTGAGGCTGATCGAGAGGGAAAAAGGAGAAGGAAGGAATAGATAGCAGCAGGGAAGCTGAAGCCGAAGTGAGAAAACGAGAGGAGAAAGGTGAAGTCAGCAAAGGAAATGAAAACTGAAGTGGGAGACCGGAGAAAAGAGCTGGGAACAGAGGAATTCCTACCTCTGTAAAACTACAGCAACGTAAAATAAGGGATGGCCGAGAGAAGCTGGAGGAGATAGAAGCAGAGGAAGGAATGAGGGAGTGAGGAACCGAGAGGTTGAGGAAGAAGGAGAAACCGAGGATGTGCAGGGCTGGAACCGAGAGCTGAGGGAGAAAAGGAAGTGGGACTGAATTGAGGCTGAATAGAAGCAACCGAGAGGGGGGAAACAGAAACAGGAAACTGGGAATTGAAGCAAGTTAAAGAGTTGAGGCTGGAATCGAGGCTTCATTGAAGCAGCTCCTGGAAACAGAGAACAAAACAGGGGCTGGAAATGGAAGAAAATCGAGAGGCTTGAGGGGAGAAGAAGACTGAACAGGATCGGGGCTTGTATTGAAGTAAACCGAGGGCTAAAACAAAACCGAAACAGGGCTGGAAACGTGAAACCAAGGAAGAAAAGAAAAAAAAGAAGAGAGAAAGAAAAGAAAAGGTAAAAATATATGTGTATATATGTATATTTAAAATGTGCATGTATATAGATAGGTGGTTGTGTATAAGTATGATAAGGTTAAGTATATATATGTATACATGCTTGAGATATAGGCTTGGTGTGTATTAAGGTGTGTGAAATGAAAATGGAAAAAAAAAGGGGTAAAATACATATATGTATATATGTGTATTAATATACATGAATATATATGTGTGGTATATATAAGCATGCTAGTATAGTTTGAATTAGATAAAAGTGGGAATGATGAGTAGGCAAATATATATAAATATATATATATATATAAGATAAATGTGTATTTAAGTGAATATATATATATATATATATATATATTTGGGTATATACATATAGGTGTATATAATGAATGGATATGTTAAGTATATGTACATACAAGGATATATACATGGGATAAGGAAAAATGAAAACAAATGATGATATATATATATATATATATATATATTTATGTGTATATACATGTAAATGTATATAGAAAATGTGTATGATTAATAGTTGTATGTACAAAATATATATATAGCAAAGAAAATATATAAATGTGCGTGTTGACTTAGGTACGTACAATAATACGTACACACGCAGTAGTAACGAATAGGTTACGATTTTAACGCAATTCGGACAATTTGCACAAATAGGGTACTAAGTGTACGATTTCGGTGTAGGTGATCGTAGAAGGAAGTAAGGGAGATACTAAGAGGCGTCACCACTCGAGCCCGGAGATTTCGATAGATTGAGGTAAGGGGATATAATTTAAAACGGTAATAGTTACTTTCTGAATTTTGATTAAGGAAAGCTTACAAAGACATGAAGTATGATTTTTCATGCATGTTTCTAAATTATATTTCTGATCAAGACTATACTTTCTGTATTTGTGCTTTTGAAATAAGAACATGTCTTCTGAAATAATCTTTCGAATAAGATGATTTTTAATTTGATGTTTTCGCATATGAGAAATATAGTATGTTTTGAGACTAAGGGCCATTTATGTTGTATGCTAACGCATGTCAACTTTGCCTGTGTGGCGTCTGAACTTCACTTGTGTGGCGTCTGAACTTCGCCTTTGTGGTTCTGAATGCTGTACGACCTTAATCCCTTCTACAGTCTCGTGTGGCCATAGGTTCTGAATTTTACCTTCAGGTTCTGTCTCGCTGTGGCCATAGGTTCTGAATTTTCACCTTCGGGTTCTGTCTCGCCGTGGCCATAGGTTCTGAATTTCACCTTCGTGGCGCCTGTACTTCGCCTTTGTGGCGTCTGAAATTACCTTCAGGTTCTGAATTCCCTCTACGGAGGATGACTTAGTTATTTGCAGCGTGACGAATTTGTTATTGCCGCGTGATAATTATGTGGGCCGATGTAGTCTCATTTTGAAAATTAAACTCTGATTTCAAAAACAGGTTTTGTAGTATGTGATTTGATATGTATTCCTGTTTGGAATTCTTAATGTACGACCAGTTTTACGTAATATCTGTTAAACTTCATGTACTTAAAGAATTACGTTTTGAATTTCGATGTTTCTGATTTTCCTTAATCTTTGAATGTTATTATTATTAGTTTCAGAAAGTATCATTATACACATTATCATGTTTTATACATATTTGAATTGCTAGAATCGTTTTAAATACATCTTCTTACTGGACTTTTTCTCGAAAGCTCACCCCTCTACCTCTCAGATTAATTGCAGTGATCCGTAGGCGCTACCTGCCGCGTACATGACGTAGGCTGATGGGTAGAGCTACCCTAGGCTGCTTTTTGTACACGCAGAAAGGTATACATTTACATTCCTGTATCAGACATATTTGTACGCACAGACACGTATATTGGGAATATTTTTGTTGGGATGTAATTTGTAAGGAAAAACGATGTAAATGATATTATTTTGGGTTTATATTTTGAGATGGCTAGTATTAAATCGAAATCGATACATTGAGTTGTAAAAGTGGATTGAGAAAGTATGCTTGGTAGTTGTACATATCTAGGATTGTTAGAAAGCATGCTTGGTAGTTGTGGATATCTAGGATTGTTGAAAAACAACTGAATTGCAGGTGGGTAGGCTCATATATGAGCTGTTATGCTGCCGAAATTTCTATCGGCCATATAAGTTAAAGTATGAAAATTAATTATAATTACGAGTAAAGAATTAGGAAAAGTGTTTTGACACTGCACAGGAATACAACCTAAGTGAATAAGGGAATAAGTGGGTAAATTAAATTAAAAAAAAAATTTTCCTCGATTTTCAAGGGTCAAGGGTCGTTACATTAGGACCTGGCACTAATCCATTCAGGGAACCCAATAGGCCTAACAAACTGTAAGACCTGATTTTATCATAAGAGCAAAAAGGGAATAAATAGAAATTTTCTAGTACATTTAAAAATGCAAAAAGGATTTAAATGATATTCCCGAACACGTGCAAGGGCAAAACGGTCAAAAGATCGAGACTCGGTATGATTTCGAGAAGAAAATTTAATTAAAAATATGAGAATGAGAAATCTTGATCAATGACAAAGAAATAATTAAATTTCAGATTAAATTGATCAAGATATGAATTTATTGGAATAAGCCGAAATTTTCGTATCGAAAAATAATCCCGAAAATAATCAAAAAATATACCAGAACGATAAAATCGGACTGATAAATTCATTTATAGATTAAATGAATTAAATAATAATTTTTGAAGATATTTTGGTAATTTTAATATATTTTAATTGATTAAAATAATAATAAAAGTTAATTATAAATAATAAAACAAAAAAAAAAAGAAATCTGAAACAAAACAGAGGAGAAAACGCGAAACAGGGTAGCTGAAATCGAGGGAAACAAATCCCTCCGTTCGGCAGGCCACCGGCGAGGCAAAGGTGCGGGTAATGACCAGGAGAGGAGCCCGACCACCGGGAGACCCACCAGCGACGGCGACACGCCGTGGAGTCCTCGAAAAACAGCGAAAATGGAAGAGAAGCCGTGGGAGAAGAAACCTCGATTCGTCAGCTATGGCGTCGATTTGGTCCAAGCCGATGCCCGATTTAGGAAGCCCAGGAGCAGCCGAGCCGAACGGCGGTGGAATCGCACCGGGAATCGGCCGGACGGCGTCGGAACGAGGAAATGATGCTGAACCGGTCTGAACCGTTGGACCGAATCGGACTGAACCGCTGGACCGGACCAGTCTAAACCGGGTTGAATCGGACCGAACCGGTTCAGCCAAAAAGAGAGGGAAAAAAGGAAGAAAAAGGGAAAAAGAAAAAGAGGAAAAATTGAGAAAAATTTCAGTGATGCAATCGAGTTTCGGGTAAGTCGGTAAGCAGTCGAATTTATTGATTTAATTTTTGAAATATTTAATTTGATAAATAATCGACTGAAAGTTTACCCGAAAATATATTTAATTGTGTAGCTCGACAATTAGCATCAACCGAGAGCTCGAGACAGCCTCAATTTGTGTACGATCATGGAATAACGGTAAGTAACCCTTAATTACGACAATTTACATCGTTATGCGTGTTGATGAATTTCGGATTTAATTTTCGCATAAATGAATTAAATTCTGAAAAATTGGAATAAATTATCGTAAATAATTCATAAGCTGTCTGAGAGTTTAGAACGAGGCTAAATAAATACTGCTGGGCCCAATGAGCCCAATAGGCCTCGATAATGTGAATAGTAAGTGAGAAAACGGGCTTAAGGTCGATTAAGGCCGATTAAGGCCCATTAAGATGCAATCGGGTCCAATATGGGTAAACGGGCCCAATGATTTAAATTAAGCCCAGAAAATATGAGATACAATTAATTGTATTGTATTTGACCTGATGAATATTTATCCGCAGTTTCGAAGATTGAATTTGGAGCAAATCGGACTGCGTGACGAGTCATCAGTGGAAAAGTTCAGACTATAAAAAAAATGAGGTAAGGGAATTGTGTGAGTAGCTAGAGGTAGCTACGCATATTTTAATAGATTTTGTATACACTGATTTTGTATGTATACGCGATTATTGTATAATGATCCTAAAAGTAGTTTGAATAATTTTAAGGATCGAAATAGGTGAAAAGTCTATTTTTCCCCTATTGAGGGAAGTTCACCTAAGGATGGTGAAAGTATGACATGCATGAAATGCATGATTTAAGGAATTTTCTGAATTAAAGATTTGATTGGTTTTAATCAAAGCAAAACGATAGATTGGCCAATAATTGCATAAGTTTCCCAAAATAGCACTACGTAAGTGTTATTGGTATTTAAATAAAATTATTTGGAAAACGGGCCAACTATCAAGTTTATATGGAAACAAATAGTACCGACACGTAGTTCGCACTATATCTGCGTTTGTGAATGTGCATAAATGTGCTAGAGCGGTTGCTCGCACTGACTTATGTGACATCATATGCATGAAATGTGCTAGAGCGGTTGCTCGCACTGATTTACTATTGTGAAATTCATGAGAAGTGCTGGAGCCTAACTCACACTCTGTTTTGACGGTTTTGAACTGTTTTGACTTGATATGCATAAAAAGGTGTTGGAGCGATTGCTCGCACTAGTTTTCATGATTGGCATGCATGAGAGATGCTTGAACTTAACTCGCATCCTGTTTTAATATGATATTGCATAAAAGCCGTGCTGGAGTGTAACTCGCACGAGATTTGATTTAATTATGCATAAAGCCGTGCTGGAGTGTAACTTGCACGAGATTTGATTTACTTAAGCATTCATTTATGCTGAAGCATTGCTCGCACAAAGTTTTATATGATTTTTACAATTCATTTGAATGTCGTACTGGAGTTTTTCTCGTACGAGGTTTTCACTGAGTTGTTTTACATATCCGTACTAGAGCATTGCTCGTACGTGGATTTTATTTGAATTTATAATTATTTTAAGTCGTACTGGAGCGCTGCTTGTATGCAGATTTCATTGATTTTTATGACACCGTGCTAGAGCTTCGCTCGCACGAGGTTTTCTGATATCATGAATATGCATGGAGCCGTGCTTGAGCTTCGCTCGGACAGGGATTTATATGACATGCATATAGCCGTGTTGGAGCCTTCTGTAGACTGTGTGTCACAGTGAGATGATATGCTCACATGTGCATTCTGAGACAGAGATGATATGGGTGGATAAGACCTATTGCAAGCACCCCTGATTGAGCTTGGATTTACGGAGTACGTTGTACCGTGTATATCACGTGGAGTATGCTATACCGTGGGGATTGTTGGAGTGGAGTGGCATTAGCCACGAGGCAGCAAGCCTTGCCCTCGCAATCCTGGTGTTATGCTGTTCTGGCGGGTAGGACGACCACCTCCCGTTTCAGGTGTGATACCCCGCACACTAGGTACCGTGTTGCCAGGGATCACTAGGATATGGCCATAGTCCTCGATGTTACTGATCATTACCTGATTGTCTCACATGATATAACTTGTGGTCTGTTAGACCAGGGTAGACCCAAAGGAGGGGTCAGGCCCCCGATTTGACGATTTTATGATTTTCTACTATGCTCAAATATGTTTTAGATGATTTTATGATCTGTGACCCTGAAAGAAGGGTGGGTTTATAACCGAAGTTTTATAATGAACTTTACTGAATTGTTTTAATGAGATTATTAACCCGGAATGGTTAGTTTATACTGCAGTTTTAAATGAATTGATTTAAATGCAGAAGCATGATGTTGTTTTCCATGCTTTTAATTCAAATTCATGATTTGTCTTACATGACACAAACGAATGCATGATTTTGTTTTACTTCATGCTTATTATGATTTAATGATGTCACATAAAATGCTTGGAATGCATGAATTACATGATTTATATATGCACAAATAGTTTTGGACAAACTATGGCATTGAATATGCATGACTTTGTGCGTGAAATTTTAAATGAAAAGAAATAGATTTAAGGGCATGGCATTATGAGCATGTAGATAGTGGAGCTATCTACTTACTTGCATAATTACCTTACTGAGCGTGTGGTTTGCTCACCCCCCTTATTTTCCCATCTTTTCAGAGCACTCGCAATAGTTATTGAGTGGCTGAGGACTTGCATGCTTGGTATTCGCTGCTTCCCATCGAGAGTCAGGTATACACATTTGTATAGTTTTGTATCTAAATATGTAATGCACAGTACTGTAAACGAAAATGATGTCGGGGATGTAGAGTTATAAATACCATTGAGTATGTATTTAATTAAAAGTCAAAGAATAGTAAACTCTGATATATGAATGTGATTATGGAAATGGAATGGTAATAGTGAGAGGTGACTAACATCGAATCATAGCTCAACTGTTTGTAGGATGGTCACGATGAGAGAAAGGTAAGAATTAAATAATAAATGAAAAAGCGAAAAATTTACTCTGATTTTAGGTAATTTGGGTCGTGACACAGACCTCTTGAGTGGGTGAGGGTGAGGGGCTAGGACCTGATACGATGTTCAGGGAACCCAAAAGGGGCGAGCAAGGCCATAAGGGGCTAGGACCTAACATCGAAAGACAATACTCCCACGTGCACTTGAGACTATAGAGGTTACACTCGGTATGGGGTGGATAAGACCTACGGCAGGCACCCCCAACCATAATATGGGTCCGCGGAGTACAATGTACCGTGTATATCACATGGAGTACGATGTACCACATGGTGGTTATGTGATGAGAAACTCTATCGGAGAACTAACCCACCTTCGTTCCAGCAAGATACCCTGCACATCGAGATCCGTGTGGTCTGGGATGATTTATGACATAGTTGGCCAACATAGTCAGTTGAGATATAGTGACCTGTCTCACTTGATTTACATAGTACCACATGTTTTGATATATAAGTGTGATTATGACTGTCCAGGGTAGACCCGAGGGAGGGGTCGAGCCTTGTGGGATTTTTGATTGAGAAATGATAATGATGTTTGTGAATGAGAAAATGATTTGTGATGGGATTGTATGTATTTGAGAAAGAGATA
The DNA here is from genome assembly GCA_033439115.1 of Firmiana major. Taxonomy (NCBI): domain Eukaryota; kingdom Viridiplantae; phylum Streptophyta; class Magnoliopsida; order Malvales; family Malvaceae; genus Firmiana; species Firmiana major. The sequence goes on from CM065912.1 coordinate 11,628,959, forward strand.
TGATTTCAAAGGGATGTTTCTTAAATGAATTGCCATTTTCTATGAGATTTGACGATTGATGAGCATGAGATGATTTGTACATGATGATTTTACCATATTTTATATGCCAATTTCCATGATTTAAATACATGATATATGTATATATGCATATGACATAGTTTTGTTTTCTTCATGCTCCGATTATAAATGATTTATCTATGACATTATCAACATGTAGATAGAGTAGTTATCTACCATTCTTGCATTATTGTCTTACTGAGCGTGTGATTACTCATCCTTTTCTACTTTCCCCCTCTACAGAGCGTACATAGCAGCCCAGTGAGGACTGAGGCGTTGTATTTTGGACATCCGCTGCCATCTATCGCTAAGAGGTATACACATGAAGATTCTTTTTGTATCTAAACAATTGTAAAAGCACAGTGATTATTGAAGTTGTAATATGAGGGATGTAAACGTTAAAACAAATAGTATGTATGAGCATACAACTTAACCTTTGAATGTATGACAATATTTTTGATTTATTTGGGAAATGGATGGTAAAGAATGATTATTACTGTCTCACAGCCCAACAGTGTGGTGGTGAGTTAGTTCACGACCGGGTAAGGAGGTAGAAAAATACGAAAAATTTACAGTGATTTTGGTTAAAGAGAATGAAAAGGGTCGTGACATATATAGACTCACATGTTTCTCACATGATTTATATGGACTCACATGGGTATGTGGAGTCTCACAAAATCTCACACGATCTTATATGTTTATATAGAGTCACATGATTTATATGGAATCGAGGTACAACCCAAGGACGGGTTGGAGCCTTGATACATGGTTTAAATGACTGAAAGAAAATGAAATGAAATAGTTTACTAAAATGATATGGTTTACCGAATAGAGCATGATTTCTAGATGAATGAATTTTAATTATACTGCGTAGATTACATGCAGAAACTCATACTATCGTTTTAAATGAAAGTGGTTGTTTTACATCATGACATCATGAGCATGTAGATAGTGTAGTTATTTACTTGCTTGCATATTTACCTTGCTGAGCTAGTTGTGCTCATCCTTTTTATTTTCCCTCTCTCTACAGAACACTTGTCATAGATAGAGAGTCGACGTCAGTTCTGCATTTCTATCGCTCGCAACTTCCCATCATGCGAAAATGTATACACATTTATATAGTTTTTTTGTATCTGAACATGTAACGACACAATAATGTGCATGATGTAATATTGGGATGTAAATTTATGTAAATACACTTATGAAATGCTTCCATAAAAGTTATATGACATGAGATCCTGATATGATAGCGTAATATGAAAGTGGATGGTAAAATGTGTAATATGACAGGACTAACATTGACTCATAGCCCAACATTTAAGATGTATATGAAATGAAAGATGAAGGATGTAAAAAAACGAAAAATTTGTAGTGGTTTTGAGAAAAATGAGTCACAACATACAACCATTAGGGAGTTTGATTGCAGATATTAAACAACTAGCTCAAAGAAACTGGAAAGCAGAGTTCTAGCATGTGTTAGGGGAAGGGGAGTTCTTGTGCAGACTTGTTGGCAAAAGAGGCATGTGAGATGGAATCTGACTTGGAGATTTTGCAGGAGCTATCGCGAGAGTTGCATAAATATCTACTAACAGATGCTTGGGTATAGCTTACCTCAGAGGATTTCATTTCTGAATTTCTCTTTTAGTTATTACTCTCCATTACTTTAATCCTTTCTCTTTTTAACCCAAAAAAAAGTAAAATATATAATTAGTATTAATTTTACCATTAATCATATTTTTTAAGGTAATATAACTTTCAACAAACTAAATGCCCTTTAGCTTCTTTTTTTTTTTTTTTATACAAGGGAAATATTTGATAATTAGGGTTGAGGACAGGATTGCTTAGATTCGAACACAAACCTTATAATAAGTTACAACTCTTCTTTAATCATTCGATCAATAGAGGTGTCCATTGGTTGGGCCGAGTTCGGGTCTAATTAGGGCCGAGCCTAACTTTATATTGATGGGAAACATGTAAGCTCAAACCCAACTGGCTCGATTCAGGTTTGGATTTTAGCTTTAACCTATTGTCATATTTTATTATACAAGCCCGGGCCTGACTTTATTTTTTTTTTGCATTTTGATTTTTTTTATTATTGTTCTTTATTTTTTATTCTTTTTAAAATTTAATTTAGTTTGTCAAAATTTGCATGTTAATTTTCATATTAAATATATAATATTTATTAATCATCAATATTTGACATACATATGATTACATTATATTTTGTAAAATATATAAAAAAATTTAATATTTATTATGCTCAGGTCAAATCCAACTTAGGTCTCCATGGGTAAAGCTTGAGCCTGCACTGAAAATTCATCAAGCTTATTTTCTTTTTTCCAAGTCCATTCATCGGGCATATTTTTGGCTAAACCCATTAAAAAATTAGGCTAATTTTTAGGCTCTAACGAGCCGCCTAGCTCATAGGCAGGTCTATCGGTCAAGAGGTTGCTAGTAATGCTCATTTAAGCTTTACTTAGTAGGGTGGAAAGAAAATTTAATAGAGAAAAAATTAGAGAGGGAGAAAAGTAAAAAGATAGAAAATATATTATTTATTTTCATATGTGTACTTGATAAGAAAAATGAAAAAGTGAAAGGAAAAATTTCATATGTTGCTTGGTATAATTGAAATAGAGAGGAACAAAATAAAAATAAAGTGATTAAGAGTAACTTGATACTTTCACCTTATTTTGTTACATGAATCCCTCTCATTTTCCGCCCAATTGAATTGATTGTATTTTGTGAGTAGGGTAGTAAAACATTTATCCCTCTCATTTTCTTTTCATTAAATTTCCTATTATACCAAGCATCTTTAAAATTGATTTTCGTTCTACTTTTCCATCAATCACTTTTCATCTTTTTTTAATAATATATTTAAAGTTACAATCATAACCAACACATTACATTCGATGAATCGATAATTTGATAAATTGGTAAAGACAAATAACAATATCAAACAATATAAATAACAAACTAAACTCAATCTTACACTCAGATGGCGTTTGATATCTTATAGTGAAAGTGATTGCAGCGCAAAATGATTGCTGAGAAAGTGATTATTGAGAAAGTGATTACTGGGAAAGTAATTTTGCAGCGTTTGGTATGCACTCACTTTGCTGGGAAAGTAATGACAAATTCCAAAAATACTCATAACTATAAAAACAACTTTAATGTAATGAAAAAATTAATTAAAATGAAAATGTAAATGATATAAAATTATATTATTAATATTGCTCATTATTTGTAATTCTAAATTTTTATGATTATTAATTTTAATTTTAATTAGTATATTATTACAAATTCATTTATTAATTTAAATTTACAAATTTATTAATTTACAAATTCATGTATTATTAATTTATATTTTAATTCATTTATTATTTTTAATGAATGCCATAATAATTTATTTAAGTCCTTATATTTTTTTTTATGTATGAAAATTACCCATAACATCCATGAAAGTATTTTTGTTGCATGATAATTACCTAAAACATGCATAAAAGTCATAATAATTCATACAAATCCTTATAAAATATTTTTATGTATGATAATTACATATAACATCCATGAAAGTATTTTTGTTGCATGATAATTAGTTCTTTTTTTGGGTGTTTTTGTTAAAAGGGTAATTGGGGTAAAATTAATTTTGCAGCCAAGGCTGCAAAGTGATTATAGCCAAGGCTGCAAAGTGATTACAGCCCATTTGGTCTGCAATAACTTTACATCCAACTTTCTTGATACCAAACGTTATAATCACTTTACATCCAATTAAATTGTAGTGCAAAATAATTACATTCCTAAAACCAAACGCCCATTCAGTGAAACTAATTATATCAAACAAAACTTTAGAGATTGCTTAGTAGAGTGGGAAAAAATGGAAATATAAAAAATTGAAATGAGAGAAAAATGAAAAGATGAAAAATATATATTTTCTTCCTTTGATGAGTTTGATAGAAAATCTAACAACAAATGTGGAAGAAAATACAATTTTTTTCTTCCATTGCCTGTATAATAGAAAAACGAAAGGAAAGAAAATGAAATTATATTAATATAATCATCATATTATTATTTAATTAAAATAACAAAATAAAATTTAAAAAATAAAAGGATAATTTTATCAATACATATATTTTGACTCACATCTCTCCTATTCTCTCTCTATTAATTTTTCTAATTTTAAATAATTTATTTTTTTAATAAAAAATAACAATATTTTCAGTTTTCTTTTCACATACTTTTTCTTCTTATTAAATAATAAAAAAATTATATTCTTCTCACTTTTTTATACACCTCAATTTATCCTTTTATTTTTTCACTTTATCAAATACATTTAATTTTTTATATACACTAAATATAAAATAAAATGATATAAACAATTCTATCTCATATATCATTTAAAATTATTCTATATTGCATATAATGTTTTGCACCAAACGTTTTTATAGCCGAACAGATAATGATTTGTACACTCGTATTACTGTATAGGCCTAAGCCGTCATTCAGAGGTAACAGTACGACCACGTGTTAATGGGCTATTGGCCTGACGGGTAAACTTCTGGATCGCGGAACAGAAACGCCAAACTAAATACTTTCACATGCAAATGGATAGCGTGGGTGGGTCCTACGACGGACATGTGTTAGGCCCACGTCAGCATAAAGTTCACACTCTTTGCACACGTCAGCCAAAAAAGGCAAAAACTGATAGAAAGAAAGAAAAGCGGAACAAAAGAAGCTAAGCAAAACAGAAAGAAAAAAAAAAAGTGAAGATAAACGAGAATTCAGAAGCGAAGCTCAGACTCAAAAGGCTGACTACTTTTTTCTTTTTCATAGAATTTTCTCGGAAATTTCAGTTTCGTGTCTTCTTTTTCTAGGGAAACAAACAAAAGGTACGAGTATCTTTAATGAATTTGTCAAATTTGGATCTTTGCCACTTAGATCTCTTTGTTTAATTGATCAGCTGAATAATTGTATAGAGTTAAATTTGAGGCTTATCTGCGTTTCATGTATTTCGATTCTTTTTTTTTTTTTTTGTTAAAAATTACTTGGTTGTGCTCAGTGGTTTGATTTTGCTTAAGAATAAGAGAGAATTCTTAAGGGAAAAAATAGTTACATGAAAAAGAATAATTCTAATTAGTTTCTGCTGAATTTGTCAGATTGGTGATTTCTTTAGTTTCCGTTTTGTAATTAGAATTGATAGATATTAAGGTTCTTTCTTTCCTTTTCTTCAAAAAGTATGGAAGTAGTTTTCTTTCTTCTCTTACAATGGTGTTAATGATCTCTACCCAAACCTAGGATCAGAGCGGTTTTTGTTGTTGAGTGGCAAGTTTTACGTCTCTTTCGACCTAGTGAGAAAAGGCTGATACCGCTGGCTTTTGTCCAAAGCAGCCGCTTTTTAGAAAGTTGAGGGAAAGCAAGTCTTTTCAAAGTATAGCAATATTCAACAAGTATTTGGGATCTTTTTGATGCTTGAAATAAGCTTTTTGGTGATCATTATCTATCAGGCATAGCCATAAACTAGACTAATCTTAGCCCCTGCTTCCCGGGCTTTTTGTTTATTGAATTTGAAACTTCAATACTGTAAGGTGCCTTTGTTCTTAGATCGGATATGCAAGCATTTAGATGCCTCAGTATTTATTCTGAACTTTTGTAGATCCTGGAAAGTGGAGCAGGAGATTTTTTCATAAAAAGAACAACATCTTTTTGTCAATTATCGAGCTCATCAATTTGAAGTGATCATTTGAAAATATATCAGAAGTCATTTTAGAAATTTGGTACTTTGAAATGGAGAAAATCTGCGATTTCTGCACAACTTCAAGACCAGTTGTTTATTGCAAATCTGATGCAGCACATCTGTGCCTTTACTGTGATGCAAAGGTCCATTCAGCCAATGCACTTTCCAACAGGCATCTCCGTACTCTCCTATGTGACTCATGCAGATACCGCCCATCTTTTGTTCGATGTTTGGATCACTGGATGTTCATGTGTCGTGGTTGTGACCAAAGCGTCCATGATATTTCTTCCCAGCACCAGAGACGAGCAGTTAATAGTTATTTGGGGTGTCCTTCTGCTAAAGACTTTGCAGCACTGTGGGGTTTTGAATTGAATGAGCTGGACAACAATGATACTCAAGATCATTCTTTATCCAATACGTGTGTTTCCATGAATCCCAATGCAGTCAAACTGGAGAATTTAAGACAGTCTTGTTTGCAAATTGGAGGCTCTTCAAGTAAATCGAGTGTGACTTCACTCCCTGCTGCAGGATGTAATATTGGATCAAACGGTCAACAAATCAAGGTGAATTGGCAGGATTTACTTGTTTTCAAGTACAGCTATGTAATTTGTCAATATTCTCTTTAACTCTCTATTGGTAATCAGCTATGGTTATGCATGCACCATTGACATTTTTATTGGCAACTTGAGAGTTTCATCCAACATGATGTCAGTAATAGGCAGCGAGCTTATGCAACCCACAGTTAGCTATCCTAAATATTGGTAAAGATCATAGATTTCAGAAAGTCTCTATCTGTTAAAGGTTAATGTGTTTTAACATTATAATTAGTAAAATTTCAATCTAGTAGAGTTCTGTCTAAAATTTTCTATGTTCTGGATCAGGTCTTTTCATAAATCTTTCATATCATCCTGCTCGTTGAACTAGTTTATCAGACTATCAGTTATAAATTTTAATGTCAGACTCACACATGTTAGAAGGGTGAAGCTGTTTGCCTAAATTACTTGCTAATTGCTTCTGATATGCTGCTTTGATCATAAACTTTTAAAGCAATGTCAACCAGTGATAATAGAACAACTTAAATTAGATAGCCTGAAGTTTACCCTCCATATAGTTATTAAAATTTCCCGCCTAAAACTAAAAATTATGTTAAATGATTGTACCAAAAAACTTGCTAATATAAGACAAATCTATCATCAAATAATAGAATGAGTTGAAATATGAGTTTTGAAACAGTGACTTAAAGTTTTGAATGGTTCTTGCTAGCCTTTAGCCTTTAGCATAGAGGGATTTTCATTTGCTACCTAGGACCTAGTCAAAATTGATGTGTTTACTATTTCAAGCTGCTTGTCCATATTTGAATCAGCAAATCAGGTTATTGATTTGTGAATTGAACGGACCTGCCTGTCATTTGAATGCATGGAGATTAGCAACTGATTATGCTAATCTACTAATCAGCGATAATATACACTGCTGCTGCTTAGCTATTGGTGCAATAATGATGGGGATTCATTTCAATTATATTCCTGTAGCAAAAGTCCTATGCATACTTGATACATCATATAATACAAATGTTCAACCCAATAGCAGTACACTTTCTGTTTTTTCAACTGTTGTTCTCTTTATTTTGTAATCTTCTTTTTTCTCTCCCGCATGGTGATCTTTCAACCTGTAAAGTGTTTGATCCACTTTGTGTTTTTTTTTTTGTTGAATTTTTGATGTGGAATATATTCTTCATTTATTCCTCAGAAATGTTCCTGTGTAAACCAATGAAATGTATATTATGACCAATAGTAATTAGTAGCTAGGTCAGTCCAAACTTGGAATTCCTGTTGACCTCAGGAGTTCACTATTAATTGTAGTAAGTTAACGTCAAGTTTTTCAGGGTTTTTAAATAAAATTTTATAGATTAATAACATTCACTTCATTGTTCCTGAGAGCTAAAGAGTATATTACTCTTCTTAGTATGTTTTTCTTATTGCAGGTTATAAACAAAAGTCAACAGCAGCAAAACACTTCCTTTATTCTGCAACAGATTCTTGACCTGAAAAAGCTTCAGCTCACTGAGGGAGATAGCTATTTTCCTTTTATTGGTGCCCTAGAACAAGCTGACACATTTTCTTCGTTATGCAACTCTTTGAAAAATGTTGATAGTAATCTAGTCCAGGATATTAGCACCAGTCTCCACCAAAGTGACAATCCACTCGAGAAGCAGAATGCAGATCCTCAGCCCTTGTCATTAACTCATCTGGAGAACTTATCATCATCTTCAACTTCTGGGATGCTTTTGTATGGAGAATCTTTTTGGCAATGTAGAAGTCCAATTCATAATAGTCAGGTTTGTTCGTCTGATCACAAGTCATCAAAATGGATTGTTCATTGTAGATTAGTAGTCAAATGCTCAACTTTACCACTTCAGTGATAGAACATATAGGAATTCCTTGAGGATAGAAAGAAGTATTCTTTTATGGTTGGCAAGTGCACAGGGTATTATGCTAGTGCTAGCGTATTTGATTGTGTAGTTCTCTTGTAGCCATAGTTTTACTGCAACCCATTTATTCTTTCATGTTAAATTACATATCATGTAAAGTTACTTAGTTCACATATGTGATCACCTAAGGCAATTTTCTAAACCTGGGATGAATTGCAGCTATGTTGACTGCAAGCTAACGTTTATGAACTTGGCCCAGTCATGGACCTTTTTAAATTCACTCAGGTGCAGGTTTTTGTTTATGAGTGACTTGTCCATAAGTTGTTTACAGAAGCTGGATACTATTTGGGATAGGGTGAAAAAAATAGAAATAGACCATTAAAACTCCTTAAATATATCTGGGGAATAGGCATCCTAGAACAAATTGTCGCTTGTCAACTTAACATTAATATCATGCTTTCTGGAAGTGATCCAAAATTCCAAGGCTCCATTTGGTTGATGTTTTTGCTATTTGTGTGTTTTTATTTGCAAAATAATAAAAGAATACAAAGCTAAAGAAAAAAGTAAAAAAATGAATAGAGAACAAAAGGCTGATAGCAAAAAGAACATTCTAAAAGAAATCAGATGGAGCCTAATTATTTCTGGTTTGATGTTAATTGGTATCCAATTACTGCTGCACTGGTCATCTCTCAATGCTGTGGACACATTGCATATTTCTGTGTCACCCTCATAACAATATAATTGAGATTGTGAAAATGGTTTCTGAAAGCTACAAGAATTCAAGAGTATAATAACACAAACAAAAAAGATATCCACTTTGCTGAGTATAAGATTTTGGGCAAAATGTCTGACTACCAATTATAGGAACAGAATTTTTATATTGTCATAAAGAGCAGCACAGTAAAATCTTTACCAAATAACCAGAATGTTCATATAAAATAGATTTGGGTCTAGGTCTTTTCATTACTCTTTTTTCTTTTTTTTTTCAAATTTCTCATTGTGTGGCCTTTACCTTATACATATACAAAGATTTCCTTGTTCATGTAATGTTAATGATTGTAATGTAGGAGAGACTACAAGTATGACTCTTGAGCAAGATCAATCTTTGAATTATTAATTGATTTTGCAGTTTTGGTCTCAAAATATGCAAGACCTTGGAATTTGTGAAGACAGTTTTTTCCAAGATGATTTTAACATGCCTGATATTGATTTAACTTTCCGCAACTTTGAAGAACTTTTTGGTGGTGATCAAGATCCAATCCGGGTACTACTTGGTGATAAAGATGTTTCTTGTTCATCTCTGGAGAAGATGTCCTTCAATAAATCAGATAATGGCGATGCAAGACCAATGGAGGTTATGATCATGGTTTTTTTTTTTAATTTATTATTATTTTTATTATTTTTATCATAAGACTTTATAATACTGATATAAAGGTATTAGAGGCTTCAAGAGCAATTAAAATTTTTAACCATATCTTTGCATATGAATGATGCTGATTAATTTAAAATGTATAGAGAGAGAAAGTACAGTGGTAGAAGTTGCATGGTTCTACCCTGCTATTAGTAAACTTTGGGTACCAAATGTTAGAATTCTTACACTCAAAATTCAAGAAAACTGAAAGGGAATATAAATACTTCCTTTAAATAACTATTACTCTATCCATACTATTACAATTGTCGTAGAGATAAATTTTTCAACAAGCTACAGTGAGAGATTGTTATTCAGTTGTATAAGCCTACCGATTAAATTCCACATAGATCTCTTTTCTTGAGTTTTGCTTTTTAGTTGAAAATGAACATATCATCAGAAGAAACATCTATTTCTAACTTAAGTTGTGCATTATGTTAGTGACAATTAAATTTTTCAAAATAATTTTGAAGCATGGAATTGTCTTGTTAGATAGACAAGGCTAACATTTTTTTCTTTGTATTTACAAGAAGAAGAATATTGAAATTAAAAAATAAAGCAGCTTTTGAATAAGAGTAGTTAGATATTATTTTGTATATTATGTGACTTTCATTGTATACTTTGTGTTCTCTTTCCTATGCATCTTTGTGTGTGTATGTGTATGTTCATCTTAAAGAGTACCTCTTATACACACACACACACACACACACACAACTTTTATTGTAGAAAAAAAAAACATTACTGCCACTGCATGTTCATGTTGAAGGGTACACCCTATCTCCAAGTTATCTCAAAACATATATCAAGTTTACATTCTCTTATAAAGACTTTATACACTTTGCTTTGGATGTAGAAAGTAGAAACTAGAGCAGCTTAATTTGAAGTACCTTTAAACCTTTTATCCTTGTGTTCCTTTCATGCCAGGATGCGTCTGTGGCCTCATCTGTTCACACCATTCAGTCTGCTCACGCAGAAATTAATATGGATCCTTCTAACCACATTCATAACTTACAGGGGAGCAGTGGTTCTCGCGCAATTCGACCATCATATTCAACAATGTCCTTCTCTGTTTCAAGGTTTAGTGCTGAAAGCAGTGGTACTGAATGTCTTGATGGTGGACTTTCACCTAACGCACAGGGGGAAGCATCATGCATTTCACCTGACTTAGACAGCTCGCATTCCAGAGAAAATGCCATGATAAGGTACAAAGAGAAGAAGAAAGCCCGACTGTGAGTATCAGGTTCCTCTGTTCTTGCAGATTTTATATTCTACCACTGTTTTTGACAACTTCAGTATAGACTTTATTTTTGTCTCTAGTACTTGAAAATTGCTGCTGCCGGTAGGAACCGAAAAGAATAGTCTGTGTTTCAGGTTTCTAGCCTTGGCCGTATTTCCATAACCTGAGCAGCTTAAAAAAATTCAGAACCAAAAAGTATATATGGATAAACATAATAGCCACTCACTCTCCCACCCAAAAAAAGGGGGGGTGGGGCAGTCAAAGTAGCTAGCCATCTCTTTATTATTCTTTCTTATAGCAGATGCACCTCTTATGTTCAGGCATGGAAGAGAAATTCGCTCTGCATCTCGGAAAGCTACAGCTGATGAACAGAAGAGGGTAAAAGGACGATTTCCTAAGATGGAGGACTATGATTCTGATAATGCAAATGTGACAAGGAGCTATTAAACCTGTATTTATATTACACATATTATCAATTCCAGATTCAGTACATGTTACTGATGCTTCTATTTAAATTCAACTAATTCTTTCAGTTCCTTCTGTTTATCTTTATGATCCTTAAAACAGGGAAAAAATGTCTTTTGTATTCATGAAAGGCATTATTCAGGATTAGTTAAGTTGAATGGTAAGATTGGTTTCAGTAATATTGGAAAAAAAAAATATGATTTTTAATAAAATAATAAAAAAAATTGAAATCACAAATAAAAGAGTAATTTTACTCTTTTGTATTGTTTGTCTTTATGCTGTGGAATTCAAACCACTCATCAGTTTGCACAAGAGAGAAGATTAGTTAGATGAAAATGTTTTTTAGACTTCAATTGTCACACGGTTGAAAGGTTTTGAGTCCGGATTATAACATCTACTCAAGTGGAAGTTAAATTTGTCTGTTAATTGTCTCTCAAGTAATACTGTTCTTAACAAACACCAGCAAATATGCATTTGTTGGTGGTAGCAATAATGATCTAAAGACCTGTGCTTATGCAAGAATGTATCTCAAAGGAAATGAGAGTTTACGATGGTACTTTTATTTATGAAGTGACGCAGTGATAAATATTATTCAATGGGTCAAAAAAAATATATATACTTTTTTTCTACATTTTTATAATCTTTTTTTGTGAATTTTTTAAAATTATATTATGTTTCTCCTATTAAACATCAGAATTCATTTATTATTTTGTATTTCTTAATAGAAGAAAATAAAAAATATAAAAAATTGAAAATTATTTTTTAAATACACAAATATATGAAAATAAAACTTTTCATACAAAATCATTAAATAATTACAATATCATTGCAAGAATTAAGTACAATAGTAAAAGGAAAACTATTATTATCTTCCATGATAGTAAAATTTTAAATTTCACAAGTGAGATTGAAGAGCATATCCACGAAGATTTATTCAAAAAATAATTAATTATTCAATAATTAAATAAACATATAACAGTCAACTAATTTTTCTTTTGGAGTTTAAAAACCCAACCATTGTTATAGAAAATAATTGTTTAAAAATTTAATATATAAATATTTGTGTACAAATTATCATGAAGATTCTTCGTATTTTGAAAATAACCATTGATATATTAAATGTATTTCTTCAATTATCATAATTAAATCTTTTATGAATCAATATTTGAACTTGTGAGACCTGAGAATTCTGTACATATCTAATTTTGTAATGTGAACATGAAATGTAATTAATTGAGCTAAATGTGATGTATTCATAAATTGAAGTGATGAATGAGTATTGAATGAGAAATAATTTATGGGGCAAACTATGACAATTATTTATGGAGATTTTATGTCAAGTGTGCAACCATAGTGTGAAACTATGAGGCTAGATCGATCTTGGAGAAGAGGGGATTGATCTGGTAGGCCAAAGTGACAAGGAATGGAAAATCTAAACGAGCAGATCGATCTCCAATGGAAGCAAATCGATCTCCTTGTGATTCTGCCTTAGAGGAATCGATCTCCCACAAGAGCAGATCGATCTCCAAATGTTTTTGTAAAATGTAGATCGATCTCCTCACAAAGATCAGATCGATCTCCTCAAGATTATGAGATCGATCTTACCTCACGACAGATCGATCTGGTAGGCATAAAAAGTGCCCAAAACGTTCCCAAATTCAAAGGCAGATCGATCTCTACCCAAGAGCAGATCGATCTCCTGCCCTCCGCCTATATAAAGACCCCTGTGTTTTTCTGTAATTCATCTTTTCTCTCTTCAGAAAACTGAAATCTCTAGCTTTCTCTTTCTTCCAAAACGCTCATTTTCGTTCGAATCAGAGGTAGTGGCAAGAGGGAAAGTTGTTCCTCATCAAAAGGAGAATAACATACTTGGAAACCGAAGGACGATTTGAGCTAAGGTGTGAATTGAGCACTCCACAAGTTTTGGGTAAATTTCTAGGCTTAATCCTTGATTTGGAAGTAGATTTCTGCGATTGTGGTTGTAGATTTGTGATGAGTAGGCTGAAGATGCTTAGGGTTGTTAAAATCATTAAGTTATTGAGAAAGTATGAGAATGTGAGCAATTATGCTCGATGTTGAAATTAGAGACAATATGATGACGTGTTGATAATGTTTTTATATCGTTTGGATAGCTTGAGAGTTTCAAAGAGGAATGCGAGGCTAGTCCGTCGTTCGAGGGAAATGATTGTACTATATGAGGTGCAACGAGGTAAGGGAAAACTTAAAACTCATTGTGCATGTGATTTTGTGATGATAATTGTAGCATGAAACGTTTTGAGAAACAAGCATGTTTTACGAGTTGTGATTGATTTATTGCACACAGTTTTATAGTCGGTTGGGACCCAATTTTTATGAGTTGTAAACAAAGTGCAAAATTGTTTTACAAACCGTTTGAGTTTAAAATGTGAAACGGGATTTGGGCTCTACGTTAAGGCATATGGAGATTTGAGAAATGTATACGTGGTTTTGCATGTTTGAGCTCGGTTTTGACATGTTTTGTAATGAGCACAAAAAGGTTTTCAGATGAGTTTTTGAGAGAAACCATTATGAGTTTTACGTGAAGGCAAAACGATTTTATATGATAATGGCTGTTATTGAGACTTAGGCGTGTCATGTGATAACACATCGGGTCTTACTCTGGTAGCATGTAAGTCTAATATTCTTCCGCTTTGGTAGCGAGAGATGCCTCAGTTCTGGTAACGTGAGATGACCCCCGCTCTGGTAGCGCTGTGTGGCCTTGCTTTGGTAGCATGTAAGTCCGGGCCTTGCTTTGGTAGCATGTAAGACCGATAATGTGCATGAGGAGAGGCCTTGCTCTGGTAGCATGTAAGTCCGGGCCTTGTTCTGGTAATACGTAAGACCAATACACCATGTACACGACCATATTATCGACGTTCCCTCTTTTAAGGATGCCTGGGATGCGCACCCAGAGGAGATTATTTTGATGTGCCATGACGGATGTTTTATCTGAGTTTTTAATTGCCTAGTCTCCATTTTATACATGAGATTGTGGCCTTGCCACGTGCATTACTACTAAGGTGATTTTTATCATGTTTTTATGAGAAAAGCCATTATCTCATCCTTATTTCCATATGCTTGTAACTATGGTTTTTATGCTGAGCCATTTACTCTCATGTTTCTACATGATTTTAGAGAAATGAGATGATAATGATATTTTAATGATTTCATGCTATGTTTTCTATTAATCATTTTTGTTAATGAGTCCCTTACCCTCTTACTGAGCGATTTAAAAACTCACTCTATTTTTATATCCCCCCAGATTTCTTCAAGTGAAGAGAGTTTTTCTGCGACGTACAGAGTAGTGACTAGTGGAGGACTTGAGCTCCAGGCCGTGTATTGTATTTTGAGGTATACTTTAACATTTCATGTACCCAGACTAAAGTTGTATTTATAGACACTTGATGAACAATGATGTTGGGGATGTATTAGGATTAATTAACTTTGAATTGAGGAATGTATATGGTATGATATATAGCTATTAGATGATGTGATCCTGAGGTTAAAGTTTTATAATATATGTATATCATGATGTATGATACTGCACAAGAATGCACTCAGAATTATGTATTGATGAAAATAAGTTTTAAAATTGCTCTAATTTTCGTGCTTCCGGGGCGTCATAAAGTTTATTTGGTATCAGAATTTAGGGTGTTTAATACTGTCAGTGTCGGTTAAGTGAAATAGGATACATCCTAATTGTTTGTATAAGTCTGGTCATGAACTGAAATTGAGGATTGAAATTTCAATCAAGTTTGATGTGTACGCGCAAAAAACGTATTGAGATTGAAAAATGAGTGGACGATGAGGTCGTTCGAGGAGGCAGGCAGAGCCACATCCGCCACCTGTCTCACAACCAAAGAATCCTAACTCTCGATTTAATCGGATTGAGCAAGATGTACGACAGGGTTTTAAACAGATGGCAGCGCTATTTGCGCAACATTTTGGAGTTAATACCTCGGGTACCACTCCTACACCACCATAAGGACCTCCAGCTCCCCCGGTACAGATGGACCCGGTGCCTCCCGCTACTCAGCCCAATGACAAAAGTATGATCTGACTGAGGGACTTTTTGAAAATGAATTCACCTGCATTCAAGGGTAGAAAAGATCCCGTAGAGGCTGAAGAGTGGCTGACTGAGTTGAGAGTCATATTTGACTATTTAGGATGCACTGATGCTGAGAGGGTCAGTATGGGTGCTTATATGTTGAAAGGGAGAGCTTGAGATTGGTGGGATACTAACCAGAGTATTCTGATGTCCCGCCAGGATGTGATTAGCTGGAAAGAGTTTCAGAAAGCCTTTAGAGCCCAATATGTATCACGAGCTACCCAGACAAGGATGCAGGCTCAGTTTTCGAGTCTGGTACAGGGTAAGATGTCTGTGGATGATTATGAGAGTTGATTTACCACTCTATTGAAATATGATCCAAAGACCTTTAAAGATGAAGAGCTCCGCACCGAGAGATTTGTATATGGACTGAAGCCCATCATCAGAGATTGATTGATAGGGTTGTGTATTACTGAGTTTGGAGATGCTCTGAGACGAGCACAAGAGATTGACAGAGGAATCAAAATTGTACAATCCCAAAATGAGTTCAGAGCAGTGACTAGGGATAAAGGTAAGAGGCCAGCGATTTTTCAGACAGATGTTCGGAGAGGTTCCTTCAAAAGAGGAAGGATTGAGGTACAAAAGAGCAGATTGAAGAGACCCAGAGCTTATCCCATCATTAGGGAGACCCCTCAAGATATCAAGCCTGAGATAAGGGTTTGTAGAGACTGTGGCTGACCGCACAAGAGAAATTGAACTGGGTTGATCCGTGAATATTTTAGATGTAGAGACATGGGTTACAGAGTAAAAGACTGTCCTCAACCTCAGAGACCACATGCTCCAGAGCCTACCAGACAACAGCATCAGAGAGTGAATCCTCCGAGACGGGCCACTACAGCAGAGAAAGGAAAAAAGCCCATCATAGTGAGACGTGAGTTCGTTCTGGATAAGGAAACAATAGACACTTCTGCAGAAACTATAAGAGGTACACTCTCTATCTGTAATCATAATGCTTATGTGTTGATTGATCCAGGATCCACGCATTCGTTTATTTCTGAGCATTTTGCATGTAGTTTAAATATGAAGTTTGAACCTCTAGAATATATCCTACATGTAAATACCCCTATGCGCGAGTATTAGAGAACGAATATGATATGTAGAGGATGTGAAATAAAGGTGGGAGATAGAGTAATGCTAGTAGATCTAATGATGTTCAATATACATGGGTTTGATGTAATTTTGAGAATGGATTGATTGGCAACCAATCAAGTGAGTTTAGACTGCTACACTAAGATAATAACTTTCTCCCTACCTGAACCTTACAGTGTACGTTTGAAATATTGATGAAATAAATGTGTGAAATTTTTGTAAGCAATTTGAAATTTATGATGTTACCTTTTGAGAGTATTAAACTTGCTCTTAATGTGAAGGTTATGAAGCGCTCATCTCAGATGATGATTGGGAACATCCGAGGATTGAGGATATACCCGTGGTGTATGAATTTTTAGATGTTTTTCCCGATGAGTTGTCCAGTTTACCACAAGAGAGTGAGCTGGAGTTTACCATCGATTTAGTACCAGATACTCAGCTATCTCTAGACCTCTGTATAGGATGGCATTAGTGGAACTAAAGGAATTGAAGAAACAACTACAGGAGTTATTGAATCAATGATTTATTAGACTCAGTGTCTCACTGTGGGGAGCACCGATATTATTCGTAAGGAAGAAGGATAGTAGTCTCAAACTATGTTTAGACTACCGACTATTGAATAAAGCTATGGTGAAGAATAAATACCCATTGCCCAGGATTGACGATTTGCTTGATCAGTTGAGAGGGGCCTCAGTCTTCTCTAAGATTGATTTAAGATCGGGCTATCATTAATTGAGGATTAAGGAGGAAGATATTTCAAAAACAGCCTTCAGGACAAGGTATGACCATTATGAATTTCTAGTGATGCCCTTTGGATTGACGAACGCCCCTGCAGCTTTTATAAGGTTAATGAATGAGATGTTCAGAGACTATCTAGATAAGTTTGTGATAGTCTTTATTGATGATATCTTGGTGTACTCTCGATCTTATAAAGAGCACGTGTAGCAATTATGGTTAGTACTTCAGATACTCTGAGATAAGAAATTATATGGAAACCTTAGTAAATGTGAGTTTTGGCTGGATCAGATAGCTTTCCTTGGTCATATAGTTTCTGTGGAGGGAGTATCAGCTGATCCAACTAAAGTGGAGGCTGTACTTAATTGGAAAAAACCGAGGACAGTTATAAAGGTACGAAGTTTCCTTGGTTTGGTAGAGTATTATAGAAGATTTGTGGAAGGATTTTCCAGGATTGCCTCTCCTTTGACCAAGCTCACGCATAAGGAGACTCCATTCATATGGATTGATCAATGTGAGCTCAACTTTCAGGAGTTAAAGAAGAGATTAACAGCGGCACCTGTGTTGACTATCCCTGAGGGATCAAGAGGATTTTCAGTGTATGATGCTTCCCATTAAGGATTGGGTATGTGCTCATGCAGCATGGAAGAGTGGTCGCCTATGGATCACCACAGTTGAAAGATCATGAGCGGAATTACCCCACACATGATTTGGAGTTAGTCACTGTGGTATTTGCCTTGAAGATCTGGTGGCACTACTTATATGGGGAAAGATTCCAGATCTTCACTGACCACAAGAGTTTGAGGTATCTGTTTGATCAGAAAGAGTTAAATATGAGACAAGGGAGATGGATGAAACTCCTTAAGGATTACGACTGCGAGATTCTATACCATCCGAGGAAGGCAAACGTAGTTGTTGATACCCTGAGCATGAAGAGTATGATATCTGCCATGATGATCAGGGAATGAGATTTATTGGAGCAGTTCGCTGAACTCCAGATCAGAGTTAAAGAGGTAGAGACTGGATTTTTGGCTAGCCTGAGAATAGAGCCCAGGATCGTGGATCGAATTAGAACTGGGCAGCGTGATGATCAGAGGTTGATTGATATGGTTAGCCAAGCTGAGCAGACTTCGCAGTCGAATTTCATAGTCAGTGAGGATGGATTGTTGAGATTTAGAGGATGAATTTGTGTACCGAATGATGATACCCTAAAGAAATAGATACTGAGAGAATCCCACTGCTCGCAATACACCATGCACCCAAGGAGTACTAAGATGTACCGAGGTTTGAGAAAGGTGTATTGGAGGAATGGCATGAAGCGAGACGTGGCAGATTATGTGGCAAGATGTTTAGTGTGCCAGCAAGTGAAAGCTGAACATCAAAAGCCCGGAGGATTATTACAGCCTTTACCTGTGCCAACATGGAAATGGGAGCATGTCACCATGAATTTTATTATGGGTTTACCAAGGACCCGAAGAGGTTGTGACGCTATATGGGTCATAGTGAATAGACTAACAAAAAGTGCCCACCTCCTTGTCATCAAGAGCACAGATACTGTGAATGCCTTAGCTGAGTTATATGTCAGCAAGATAGCTAGATTAAATAGGGCTCCAGTGAGTATTACTTTTGACAGAAATTTTTGATTTACCTCCAGATTTTGGATCCATTTTCAGGAGTCCATAGGATCTCGATTGAGTTTTAGTACCGCCTATCATCCTCAGACAGATGGTCAGTTAGAGAGGACTATTTAGGCCCTGAAGGATATGTTGATGGCATATACGATGGATGGGATCATGGGATGATCACCTGCCCCCAGTAGAGTTTGCGTACAATAATAGCTATCATGTGAGTATTGGAATGACACCTTTTGAGGCTCTATATGGTAGGAGGTGTAGATCCCCTGTAGCTTGGGAAGAAGTGGGTGACAAAAAGATAAATGCTCTTGAGCTTGTTGAATAGGCTATACAGAGTGTGAAACTTATATGTGAGAGATTACATGCTGCACAAAGTAGACAAAAAAGCTATGCAGATGTGCATAGACGACCACTCGAGTTTAAGGTTGGTGTTATAGTATTTTTGAAGATATCATCGAGTAAGGGTATCATGAGATTTAGAAAGAAAGGAAAATTGAGTCCTCGATACATTGAACCATTCGAGATCCTTGAGAGAGTGGGAGAGGTAGCCTACAGGTTGGCATTACCCCCACAGATGTCTAGAATACACAACGTCTTCCATGTATCTATGTTGAGGATGTATGACCCTAACCCTTCTCATGTCAAAGTGTATGAAGAGATGAGCATACAGGAGGACATGAGCTACATTGAAGAACCCGTCCGAATCCTTGATAGGAAAGAGAAGGTGCTTCGGACTAAAAGCATCTCATTAGTGAAAGTTTTATAGAGGCATTTCTCAATGGAAGAGGCAACTTGGAAGTTGGAAAGCCTCATGAAGGAGAAGTACCCCCATCTGTTTGATGAGTCAAGTTGAATTTGGAGGACCAAATCCTTTTAAGGTGGGGAGGATGTGAGACTTGAGAATTCTGTACACATCTAATTTTGTAATGTGAACATGAAGTGTAATTAATTGAGCTAAATGTGATGTACTCATAAATTGAAGTGATGAATGAGTATTGAATGAGAAATAATCTATGGGGAAAACTATGGCAATTATTTATGGAGATTTTATGTCAAGTGTGCAACCATAGTGTGAAACTATAAGGCCAGATCGATCTTAGAGAAGAGGGGATCGATCTGGTAGGCTAAAGTGACTAGGAATGGAAAATCTAAACGAGCAGATAATCAATCTCCTACAAGAGCAGATCGATCTCCAAATGTTTCTGTAAAATGCAGATCGATCTCCTCACAAGGAGTGGATCGATCTCCTCAAGATTATGAGATCGATCTTACCCCACGACAGGTCTATCTGGTATGCATAAAAAATGCCCAAAACGTTCCCAAATTCAAAGGCAGATCGATCTCTACCTAAGAGCAGATCGATCTCTTACCTTCTGCCTATATAAAAACCTTTGTGTTTTTCTGGAATTCATCTTTTCTCTTTCCAAAAAACCAAAATCACTAGCTTTCTCTCTCTTCCAAAATGCCCTTTTTTGTTCGAATCAGAGGTTGTGGCAAGAGAGAAAATTATTCTTCATCAGAGGGAGAACAACATACTTGGAAATCGAAGAACGATTTGAGCTGAGGCGTGAATTGAGCACTCCACAAGTTTTTGGTAAATTTCTAAGCTTAATCCTTGATTTGGAAGTAGATTTTTGCGATTGTGACTGTAGATTTGTGATGAGTAGGCTGAAAATGGTTAGGGTTGTTAGAATCATTGAGTTATTGAGAAAGTATGAGAATGTGAGCAATTATGCTCGATGTTGAAATTAGAGATAATGTGATGACGTGTTGATGATATTTTTACATCGTTTGGACAGCCCAAGAGTTTCAGAGAGGAATGCAAGGCTAGTCCATCGTTTGGGAGAAACGATTGCACTATACGAGGTGCAACGAGGTAAGGGAAAACTTAAAACTTATTGTGTATGTGATTTTGTGATGATAATTGTAGCATGAAACGTTTTGAGAAACAAACATGTTTTACGAGTTGTGATTGATTTATTGCACACGATTTTATAGCCGGTTAGGAACCAATTTTTATGAGTTGTAAACAAAGTGTGAAATTGTTTTACAAACCGTTTGAAATTAAAATGTGAAATGGGATTTGGGCTCTACGTTAAGGCGTACTGAGATTTGAGAAATGTGTGCATGGTTTTACCGATTTGAGCTCGATTTTGACATGCTTTGTAATAAATACAAAAAGGTTTTCAGATAAGTTTTTGAGAGAAACCATTATAAGCTTTACGTAAAGGTAAAACAGTTTTACATGATAATGGTTGTTATTGAGACTTAGGCATGTCATGTGATAACACATAGGGCTTTGCTCTGGTAGCATGTAAGTTCGATATTCCTCCGCTTTGGTAGTGAGAGATGCCTCTGTTCTGGTAATGTGAGATGATCCCCGCTCTGGTAGCGCTGGGTGGCCTTCCTTTGGTAGCATGTAAATCCGGGCCTTGCTTTGGTAGCATGTAAGACCCATAGTGCGCATGAGGAGAGGCCTTGCTCTAGTAGCATGTAAGTCTAGGCCTTGTTCTGGTAACACGTAAGACCAATACACCATGTACACGACCATATTATCGATGCTCCCTCTTTTAAGGATGCCTGGGATGCGCACCAAGAAAAGATTATTTTGATGTGCCATGACAGATGTTTTTATCTGAGTTTTTAATTGCCTAGTCTCCATTTTATACATGAGATTGTGGCCTTGCCACGTGCATTACTACTGAGGTGATTTTTATCACGTTTTTACGAGAGAAACCATTATCACATCCTTATTTCCATATGCTTGTAACTATGGTTTTTATGCTGAGCCATTTACTCTCATGTTTCTACATGAATTTAGAGAAATGAGATGATAATGATGTTTTAATGATTTCATGCTATGTTTTCTACTGAGCTTATTGAGTTTCGCCTTCAAAACAAAATGATTGTGCTGTGTGATTAATCATTTTTGTTAATGAGTCTCTTACCCCCTTACTGAGTGATTTAAAAGCTCACCCTATTTTTATATCCCCCCAGATTTCTTCAAGTGAAGAGTGTTTTCCTGCGACGTACGGAGTAGTGGCTAGTGGAGGACTTGAGCTCTAGGCCGTGTATTGTATTTTGAGGTATACTTTAACATTTCATGTACCCAGACTAAAGTTGTATTTACAGACACTTGATGAACAATGATGTATGAGATGTATTAGGATTAATTAACTTTGAATTGAAGAATGTATATGGTATGATATATAGCTATTAGATGATGTGATCCTAAGGTTAAAGTTTTATAATATATATATATACATATCATGATGTACGACACTGCACAGGAATGCACCCAGAATTGTGTATTGATAAAAATAAGTTTTAAAATTGTCCTGACATAACCACGTTAAGTCGTCTATATAAATAGAGGATGCCTCAACGATGTTCAGATATTGGTTCATTTCATGAAATTGAACTAGTTTTAATAACTAGTTGTCCAAACCTACGCCATCTGTCATGACCCACTTTTCACTAAAAACCACTACAAATATTTCTTTTTTTGTTTATTATTTAATTCTTACATTCCTCTCTTCGTGACCATCCTACCAACAGTTAGATTATGATTCGGTATTAGTCCCCTTACACTATTTACCATTCCATTTTCATATCACGTTTACATGTCAGGATTTACTATTCTTTGACTTTAACTAAATACATTCATAAATGTATTTACATAACTTTACATCCCCGATATCATACCCATGTACAGTACAGTACTGTGCATTTACATGTTCAGTACTGTGCATTTACATGTTCAGATATAAAAACTATACAAGCGTGTATACCTTTTCCATAATGGGAAACAACGGACAACGGGAATGCCAGACCACTGTCGCTCTCGTTCTACTGAAAGTACTCTGTAAAGAGGGGAAAAATGAAAGGGTGAGCAACTACACGCTCAATAAGGCAATTATGCAAGCAAGTAGATAACTACACTATCTACATGAACATAATGACATGCCTTAAAATACTATTTCCTTAATTTCACATTAAAAGCATGAATTGAAAAACTGATATAATACGTACATATTTAATCCCGTGTATTGAAATCATGCTGAGTTCATAAATACAGGCATTTCATGCAAAACACTGCATCTTTGTAAACTCATAATGCCTTTAAGGTAAATCATGCCATTTAAATTCAAACATGTAAAATATGGCATTCAACAATTAAAACATGTCAATCAGGTTTCGACCCATCCTTCAGGTCTACTCGAAATCATAAAAACATGTGATATAATCATGTGAGACTTGGTGGCTAAATGCAATAATAACCTGGACTATGGCCATATCCTATACTGTGATCCCAGGCTACACGGTACCTAATGTGCGGGGCATCACAACTCCGTGGACCTATATGGCTTGGAGTGTCTGCTATAGTCCTTATCCCACATCACGGTTCGGGGGTGTCTACCATAGGTCTTATCTATCCTATGTCCGGGGTACCTGTCATAGGACTTAGCCCATATAACTGTCTAGGGTGCCCGCCATAGGACTTAACCCACATCATGGTTCGGGGGTGCTTGTCATAGGTCTTAGCCGCTCTATACCATGCCGGAAACCATGTAAGACCCGTATTGTAATAATTACTCTTTATGATTTTGTGATGTATAGACAAGTCACAATTTGTATAAATCATGAGAAATGAATGTTTTGAAGTTGTAAATGTGTATGAAATGTAAAATGGATGGTTAAGTAAAGCAAATACCAATGTAACAGTGATTTTGGGATGGAAGTTGCAGCAGAACTGCTTCTGAAGAGGAGCAGATCGATCTCATTGGCAATACAAATCGATCTCATAGGTTGAATATGCAATATCACAACATCTGCAAGGGGCAAATCGATCCCTCATTCAATGCAGATCGATCTTGAAGAGGGTCGGGTTGCAACAGATCGATCTCATTGCAAGGCCAAATCGATCTCTTTAAGGTTCTGAGTAATGCAGATCAATCTCATGCTTAGGAGCAGATCAATCTCATTAGGCCTGAAAGGTCGGTTCTGAGGAGAAAGGTGCAGGGAAGATCGATCTCATGTAGTTAGCAGATCGATCTCTATGAGCCAATTCTATAAATATAAGGTTATGCACTTCAGTTTTTCCTGAGAAAGACTATTCCATTCAAGAAAACAAGCTAAATCTACCTAAGATACACTAGGAAACTTCATCTTTCAAGTAGTTTTGAGTGAGATTCAGTTAAGCAAAGTTGTTCTTAGTGAAAAGGAGAACAACATACTTGGAACAAGAAGTTGGAATCAAAGATTGGAGAAGTAAGAAGGATTTTACCAATTTTGGAGAAAGAGAGGAAAATTTCAGCTAGGTAAGATTCAAGGCACCAAGTTCATATATGTTAATCTAGGTGAATTGGTGAGTTAATTGGCATATGTATAAATTGTTGAAGACACAAGGATCATGAAAAATGTGCATGACCTAGCTATTTACATGAAAGAGAGAAAATGAGGAGAAAGTTATGTTAGTATGAATTAAGTGATGGAATATGCATGTATGGAAGATTGTAAGGTGATTTTATGAAATGCATAAATTGGAAATGAGGAGAAATGAAGATAGATATATGAAAAATATGGTATAATATCATAATGAAAGAAAGTGATGAGATTGATATATTGAATTGAGATTTTTTCAAATGAAACAAGTATATTACGGTATACTAACGTAGATAATTATAACAGCTCCGAATATCACAGTGGAAGCTGATCGGACTGCGAGAGTGAGCAACATCGAGGAAGTGAGGTCACGTGACGTGATCCGAGGTAAGGAAATTTCGTGAGTAGCTAGAGATAGCTACACGTATTTCGTTATAGAATTTTATACTATATTCTATATGAAATTTCGGGTACAAAGAAATTCGGTAGGATCCGATACGTTTAAAAGCTTAGGAAGCATGTGGGTGATTAAATTCAATATGTTTTGAATGTGTATGGATAGAATGGCTAATGTTTTCAAGTATATGCAAAAACATGCACATTTTGTGCCGATTTGATTTACTTGGATGAATTATGATTTGAATTAGGGGTGTAAACGATACAGTGGTGCTCGCAAGCTACTCGGGCTCGACTCGAGCAAAACTCGAATTCGGCTCGATTTTAGTCAAGTCGAGCTCGAGCTCGAGCTACTCGAGCTATCGAGCGAGTCAAATTCGAGCACTTAAATACCCAGCTCGAGTAGCTCGCGAGCCTAATCGAGCCTCGAGTTTTTATATATTTTAATAATATAATAATATTTATATAATGATTCGAGCCTAATCGAGCCTAATCGAGTTCGAGCAAAATATCGAACTTATATAATCGAGCCTAATCGAGCGAGCTCGAGTAGCTCGAATTCGATCTCGAGCCGAGCTCGAGCTTAAAAAATAAGGCTTGATCGAGCTCGAGCCGAGTATCGAGCACCGAGTTTCGAGTCGAGCTCGAGCTCGAGCACCTCACTGTATCGGCTTGGCTCGACTCGATTACACCCCTAATTTGAATAAGCCATCTATCGGGTTTATCTGAAAACCATAAGTGTTAGAGAATACTCGCACTTGATTTTGAGATATGCATCGCAAAGTACTTGAGTAAATTCTTGTACTAAATTTTAAATGCGAATTATGCATGATAGAGTACTGGGAGCATAGCTCGTACTCAGTTTTATTGATTGATGCATTACAAAGTATTGGAAGCTTTGCTCATACTCAGTTTTACATGATAGAGTACTAGGAGCATTGCTCGTACTCAGTTTTCACTAATTATACATTTAAGAGTATTGGGAGCTTTGCTCATACTCAGTTTTTATATGACATAGTGCTAGGAGCATTGCTCGCACTAGAGTTATATCATTGTGAGATGGTCGTGTTGGGAGTTTACTTGCACGTACCAGTTTTGAAAGAAAGCATGAAACAGCCGTGTTGGGAGCTTGTGTTGACTGTGTGTCGCATTGATATTATATGCTCACACGTGTATTATTTTGAGATATGACCGAGGGCTATAGAAAATAGAACCCATAGTATGAGGACTAAGACTTATGGTAAGCATCCTGACTATGAGGTATATCCAAAGTATGAGGACTAAGACTCATGGCGAGCATCCCACCTTGAGATAGGGTCCATGAAGTACTGTGTACTGTGTATGTCACATGGAGTACATTGTACCGTGAGTACACGATGAGAGTGAGTTGTGAGCTGACGGTAAGGATTTGACCCACCTCTCGTTATAACAATTGTGAGACCTCGCACACCAAGTACTGTGTAGCCTGGGATCACGAAAAATGAGTTATGATCATAATCTCGGAACATGTAGTCACCTATCTCGTTTTCTTTTCATGCAATGTAAATTGAGATTTCTTGAATGAACTTATCACATGGTTTTTATAATGTGGACATGTGAATTTATGTGTGATAAAGGGTAACCGAAGGGATGAGTGAGGTCCAGATTTCCATGTTTTTAAACATGATGATATACCATATTATTTGATTTAAGTGAATGCAATGATAAATGTTATTTATGTGAAAATACATGAGAAATGCAATGTTTTGCATAAACTGCTTTGATTATAAACCAACATGATGATTTATATATATATATATATATTGCATAAAAGTTTCAAACAGGATGCATGCTTTAGATATAAATCGATAAGGAAATGATTTCAAGGTATAAGCATAGTATTTTGTAGATAGTGTGGTTATCTACTTGCTTGCATGATTTCTTTACTGAGCTATGAGTTCACCCGCTTTTTATTTCCCTTCTTTACAGAGCGTTCACAGTAGGTGGACATGGCTGAGGACGGGTAGATTTTGATTCGCTGCATATTCATCTGACAAGAGGTATACACATTTGAAATATTTTGTACTGAACAATGTCAAAGCACAGTTATGTAAATGATTGTACGGTTGGGGATATAAATGTACAAGTAGTTGTATTAATGTATAAGAGTTATATTATAGAAAAGAATATTAAATAGTATGCCTATTATAAATGAATGTGAATGGGTTACTAATATCAAATCACAGCCCAACTATTTAGTGTGGAGTAATGACAGAAGAAGAGGTAAGTGGAAAAATGAAAAATATGTGGTGATTTTGGTAGGTCACAGGAGGGGAGATCGTGACAAACCAACCCATGTCTCAAAATCCACGTGCAGGCATCTCATTCGTGTGACACTCAGTCTACACGAGGCAATCAACATGATTTTTAAATCATGTCATGTATATTACATTAAAACTACAGTGCGCGTCTTGAGTACGACACACAATCAGTAACCTGTTCAAACATTGTCTTATGCATATCACAAAATCAACTGCTAGTGCGAGCAACACTCCAGCACTAGGTCATGCATAGTTCACATTTCAAAACAAGTTCGAGCAATCGCTCCAGTACTATGCTATGCACAAAACTCATTAAAATTAAGTACGAGCAATGCTCTAGTACTATGCCATGCATAAACCATGTAAAACTGAGTATGATCAATGCTCCAGCACTCTATCATGCATAAATCACATAAAACGTAGTACGAGCAATGCTCCAGTACCATATCATGCATGTCATGGGAAATCAAGTGTGAGTAATCACTCCAACACTTTTTATGTAGAAAACATATAAAATCAAGTGTGAGCAGTGCTCTAGTATGATTTGTTCTCACATAATTCGATAGATAGCTTTTTTAAAAAGGGATGATTCAAAATATTAAAATCAGCACCATAATTGGGTTATTTTGTGTATTTCACAAAATCATTGGCCAATCTATCTATTTTTATGCTAAACAGCAGTAAAAACATTCAAAAATATGTTTTCCATGATTTTTAGGACTTTTCCTAAACTTTGACTTTTTACCCTTAGTAGGGGTAAAATCATAATTTTTTTCATGTCGGATCCCTTCCAAAATTTTTTCATATTCGAAAATCCATATACAATTTAAATACTAAAAAATATACCTAAAAATACGTATAGCTACCTCTAGCTACTCAAAAAATTTCCTTACCTCAAATCATTCTAATCACTCTACCTTTTCCATTGCTACCGATCACCCGATCTGTTTAACTTCCAGTATGTTCTCTGGAGCTACAGATAATCTTTATCGAGTTAAATACAGTACATTTTACTCGTATTTCACTTTTACTGGGTTTAATTTATAGTATTGGGCCCGTTTACTCTTATTGGGCTCGATTGAACCTTAATGAGCCTTAATCAATCTTCAGCCAATTTTCCACTTACTTTTCCCTTCATCAAGGCCTATTGGGCTCATTAGGCCCATCAACACTTATTGGGCCTCGCTTTAGGCTCTTTGGACAACTAATACAATTATTTACGACAATTGATTTCCAATTTCAAAACATAATTCATTTTATACGGAAATAAATTCGTAACTTATGCGATGAATTTCTAACGTGCATAACTATGCAAATTGTCGTAAATGAGATTTACTTACCCGAGATTCTGTTATAGCACATAAATCGAGGCTGATCCGAACTCTCATTTGTCAGTAATTGTCGCGCTACACATTTGTATAATTAAATCGGGTCAATTTCAGTTAATTAAAATTTCAAATA
The DNA here is from genome assembly GCA_033439115.1 of Firmiana major. Taxonomy (NCBI): domain Eukaryota; kingdom Viridiplantae; phylum Streptophyta; class Magnoliopsida; order Malvales; family Malvaceae; genus Firmiana; species Firmiana major. The sequence goes on from CM065912.1 coordinate 11,657,411, forward strand.
AATTTCTCGAAAATTAAATCGATCAATTTTGACCTCTTACTGACTTACCCTTAGCCCAATTGCATCACCAGATTTTTCTCCCCATTTTTCCTCTTTTTCTTTTTCCTTTTCTTTTTGGCTGAATCGGTTCAGACCAGTTCAGTCCGGTTCAGCACCATCCTCGCCGTTCGGAGCTATGTCGACCGGTTCTTCACCGACTTCCACTTCGGACAGATCGACGGGACCTCACGAAGCATGAATCGGGTGCTAGCCAAGTCCAAGCTGGCCAAAAAATGGTCGGTTCGACCTTTTCGGCCTCGCTACCGTTTCACTGGCCGATTCAACCACCAATCGGTCCATCTTCGCCTAGGGAACATTCGGCTGGCGGTGGTTCTGGCCAAATTGGCGTCGGTGCCGACGAATCCCCTTTTCTGTCTTTTCATTTTCTCTTCGACTTTTTCGCCATTTTTGACGACAGGGGCACGCGTGACGGCTGGTAGAAGGTCCCTCGGTGCCGGTCTTCTCCCCCCCTCGTGTTGCCGCCGTTCGTCGAGGTTTAGGGGATCGGTTCGTCCGATCCCTATTTTCTGTTGGGGTGTGGCGCGATCCTGTTTCTTTTCTTTTCTTTTTTTTTTCCGATTTCCAATTTCTTATATATATATATATATTATTATATTATATTTTTAATATAATATAATATACACAAAATATCTTAGACTTATAATTGATTTCTGCGGGTCTTCTGTAACACATCACAAAATTCATGGTAACATGCTCCCATCTCTGTGTCGATATAGGTAGAGGCTGTAATAACCCTGTAGACTTCTGGTGCTCTACCTTACTCTGCTAACATACAAGATACTTTGCTACAACTCTACGATGTCTCTTTTCATGCCTCACCACCAATACCTTTTTCGAAGATTCTGATACATTTTATTACTCCCCTGATGCGCTGTATGCCTCGACTAGTTAGCTTATGTCAATAACAATCTCAACAACTGTGGGTCCTTGAGAGCTTTTGCCTCTGAACCTCAGTAAGCCATCATCACTCACTGTGAACTCTATCACTGCACCCATCTGGATCTGACTCACACTATCGACACCCTACCGATCATCACGCTGAGCCTGTCGAATTCGGTCAACCAAATCCGGTTCTGATCTCTTAGGCTAGCTATCACATAATCACTGTCAGCATCAGAAGGGATCACATCACTACTGAGACTCACAACTGTTCTAACAACTCAAGCTCCCTAACCATCATATGTGATACCATCCCGAAACTCTTTCTGCTCAAGGTATCAACCACTACATTAGCCTTACTCGGGTGGTACCATATCTCACAATCTTAATCCTTCAGAAGCTCTAACCCTATTTATTATCTCATATTCAACTCTTTCTGCCAAAACAGATACTGAGACTTTTATGATTAGTGCATACCTGAAATTTCTCACCGTATAAGTAGTGGCGTCATACCCTCAGTGCAACCACTACGACTACTAACTCTAAATCATGGGTCAGATAGTTCCTCACATGGTTCTTGAACTGTCTGGATCTATGAGCGACTATCTTCCCATTTTGCATCCATACACAACCTAATCCTTGTTTTGAGGCATCCATATACACTGAGAAACCTCATAAGCTGTTAGGTATGATGAGAATAAATGTGGTAGTCAGTTTATGTTTCAACACACCAAAACTCCTTTCACGTTTATCATCCCACTCAAATACAACCTTTTTTTCGAATGAAACGTGTCAACGGAGTAGCCCATTTCGAGGAACATTCATCACATCGTCTATATAACGGTTTTTAATTGCTGCTCATGATCTTCCCTGAACTTCGAATACACCAAAATATTATTAATATGGATGATAACAAAATCGATCCAGGTAAGGTTTAAATACCTCATTTGTCAATGCCCTAACGGGTACGAAAAGTTGTCTTGGGTATATCCACATACCAAATCCTCAACGGATGATACCCAGACTTCATATCGTCCTCGAAAAAGATCTATACTCTCCGAAGCTAATCTAATAGATCATCAATAGTGGAAGGGAACACTCATTCTTGATGGTAGCCTCATTCGACAACTAATAATAAATTCCTTGTCGGAGGCTTCATCTTTCTTTTTCACAAACAAGACCGGTGCTCCTCGTGGTGAGACACTTGGTCTGATGAATCCCTTATCCAGTAGCTCATGTAATTGCTTCTTTAGTCTTTCTAGTTTCACTAGTGCCATTTTATAAGTGGTTTAGATATCGACTCAGTACCAGTTACCAAATCAATACAAAACTCCATTCCTCTAACTGGTGGCAACCCTGGTAGATCATCTGGAAAGATATCAGGCAACTTCTTGACCACTAGGATATCTGTCAACTCCAGATGTGCCTTATCCATACCAACCATATAAGTGATGAAGCCTCCACATCATTACTCATTCTGTTTGTACAATCATTCACTCCTTTATTTACAACCATTACACCCTTCATTACTTGTCAAAACTTACAGTACACTTTTCAGGGGTGAAAACATTACTATCTTAGAATAGAAATATCAACCGCACAGTTTGTAGCTGACCAGTCCATTCCTCATATTACATCATAATCATTCGCATTCAATTGAATGAGATTGGCTGACGTATCCTTTCCCCCCACTTTCAACTCACAAATCTCTACATACATATTCAGTTAGTTGACTCTCCTTCATTGGGGGTGCTAACTATCATCAATTTTGCCTACAAGTATAGGCTTCACTTCTTTCATTAACTTATATGCTAACGAAGGCGATTTGAATAAATGCATGGCATTAGGATCAGTTAAAACAATTGCTTCAATATTCACAATTAGGGTGGTACTTTCCACCATATCAGACGAAGCATCAGTAGTATCCTGATCCAAGGCATACACTCGCCCTCGACCAACAGCCTATCTCCCCCTTCTCTTCGATTGTGGCCTTTTTTTTCGATGCGGAGGTATCAGTAAGGGCTGTCTCTGGCTCTTTGCCCTTTTGTGGGGCAGTCTCACCTTACTCTGAGCAATCATTGAATAGATGGCTCGTCCTACCTCTCTAAACGCATGCTTTAGTTAATAAGATGCGGGGCCTACTTCTGTAGTATCTACCACACATCCTACACTACTCAGTAGCCAGGTCCTCCAATCATGATACCCCCTCGTAGGTGCTGGAATTGGATACATTGGGGCTTACCAATCATCTTACCCCATGACTTATCAACTCTAAATCTCTTACCGAATGGCCTCCTTCCCGCTCTAACACCTTTGTCATCCACTATTCTCTTTATGTCTCTATTTCAGCCTTTGTTACATTTCCCAAACTCAGAGGCGTGCAACTCATAACCTTATTCACACCCTGTGATCGACGTATTGTTTCGTCATAGGTAATGATATCTAATAGGGGCAATCAGACTCTGATAGATGGTTTAAGCCCTTCCATGAACTTATGGACCTTTTGACTCTCACTATTCATAGTGTCGGGGTCACACTTGCCTAGGGATATAAACTGAGATTCATCCTCCTCAATCAATCTGTTCCTCTAGGTCAGAGTAAGGAACTCTATCTGTAAATTCCTCTGAACAGTGTTAGGAATATATTGTCTTTGGAATGCATCCAGAATTATCTCTCATGTCAACTATGGATATCTAACTCTTAAGATGGGTCGAGCAGACTTCCACCCATGCTCCGCCTCGTCCTCCAACATAAATGCATCAAAAGTCACTTTCTCTGTCGACATACATTGATAGAACCCGTACAACTTCGCTATCTCATTCATCTAGTCCTCAACAGCTACTAGGTTCTTTACCTAGCTAATTACTGGCGGTCTAAACTTTTAAAACTGTTTTAACCTGTCCAGCTCTTAATCATATTCTAAATCATTACCACTCTGCTGTAGAGCTGCAGGTGAAGACGTATCCTAAACCGATGGGGTGTTAGAGTCTCTATAGTCTGAGGCATCTGTACAGACTATGCAGTTGGGCCTTGTCAGCCCTCAGCTCCTTGCATAGATTGAGTAAACAACTCCAAAATATTCTCCACAGAAGCGTGTCTCAATATCGTTTGGTCTTACTGTGGGACCCTATGGGGCATGCTCAACATCAGCCTCCACCTCAATCTCATCCTGAGTCTTATCTGATGACTCAGTACGACTCTCCGGCCTACTTCTACAGATTCGAGTACGTGTACTTGCCCATCTACCATAGCGGCTATCAGTTATAATGACTATATTCTTGCATTCGAAACCAAATTCTTAGCTGCACTTCCATCTCAGAATATACAATTGTATCTAAACAATGCACAGTACATGGAGATGTAGACTTCCTTAACTACTAACACCGACTCATATCAGGCTAACTTAGCTCTGATACCACTTCTGTCACGACCCACTTTTCACTAAAAACCACTACAAATTTTTCTTTTATATATATATATATTATATTATATTTTTAATATAATATAATATAACAAAATATCTTAGACTTAAAATATTATTATTTTATTTTTATTTTTTTCTTAAAATATTTTTATTTATTATTATTTTTCGAAAATATTTTTTCATATTTTCGAGATAATTTTTCGATGTGAAAAAATTTTTGGGTTATCCAAATAAATTCATATCTTGATCAATTGGACCTGAAAATTCAATTATTTCTTTTTTATTGATCAAGATTTTATAAATCCATGTTTAAAATAATGATTTCTTAAGGAATTCACATCGAATTTCAGGTCTTACAATCCTCCACACCTTAAAAAATTTGGTCCACCTTAAAAAATTTGGTCCTCCAAATTAAAACCAAGTCAATCCTCGAATAACTGAGGATATTTCTCTCACATCAGGCTCTCTAATTCCTACGTAGCTTCCTCCAAAGTGTGGTGCTACCAGAGAAACTTGACCAAAATGATTGTCTTCGACTGCAATACCTTCTTCTTCCTATCCAATATTCGAACCGGCTTCTGCACATATGACATATCCTCCCTGAGCTCCAACGGCTCATACTGAATCACATGTGTCGGATCCGGGTGATACTTCCGAAGCATCGAAATGTGGAAGACGTTGTGGACGCGTGCTAATTCTGGTGGTAACGCCAACTTATAAGCCTTATCTCCACTTTGTCCAATATTTAAAAAAGGGTCTAATATAATGAAACTCAATTTACCTTTTTTCCCGAATCTCGTTATGCCTTTAGAATGACAATTTCCAAAAACACTGTTTCACTTTTGGTGAATTCAAATGGTCTCTGTCTCTTGTCAGCATAGCCTTTTTTTTTAATCTAATCTGAGGCATTCTTAATCTCTCACCTATCAATTAAACTTCCTCAGAGGCTTATCTTACCAGATCGGAGCAAATATTTATCTGTCACCCACTTCCCCCTATCCCATCGGGGGATCAACAACTATGGCCATATTATGCCTCACACAGTGCCATTTCAATACTCGAGTGATAACTGATATTATTGACGAATTCCACGAGTCTCTAAAATCAATTGCACATGCTCTCATCATATTCTCAGAACCTGTACAGTCCCCTTGGACTGACCATTTGTCTGAGGATGGAAAGCTGTGCTAACACTCAACTGGGTTTCCATGGCTTCCTGAAAAATGTTCCCAAAAGTGAGAAGTGAAGCGAGAATCCCTATCTGATGCAATGCTCACTGGAAAGTTACATGATGTTCCACAATCTCTCTTACACATAAATTTGCCAACGCACTCAAAGTATCAGTAGCTTTCATAGCTAGGAAGTGGGCAGACTTAGTCAATCTATTGACTATCACCCAAATAGCCTCGTGATTCCTGCAGATCCTCTGTAACCCATCACAAAATTCATGGTAACATGCTCTATCTTTGTGTCGATATAGGTAGAGGCTGCAATAACCCTGCAGACTCCTGATGCTCTACCTTACTCTGCTGATATACAAGATACTTTGCTACAACTCTACGATGTCTCTTTTCATGTCTGACCACCAATACTTTTTTCGAAAATTCTGATACATTTTATTACTCACATGATACACTGTATGCCTCGACTAGTGAGCTTCTGTCAATAACAATCTCAACAACTGTGGGTCCTTGAGAGCACTTATTTTACCTTTGAACCTTAGTAAGCCATCATCACTTACTGTGAACTCTGTCACTGTACCCATCTGGATCTGACTCACACTATCGACACCCTGTCGATCATCACACTGAGCCTGTCGAATCCGGTCAACCAAATCCGGTTCTGATCTCTCAAGCTAGCTATCACATAATCACTGTCAGTATTAGAAGGGATCACATCACTACTGAGACTCACAACTGCTCTAACAACTCATGCTCCATGACCATCATATGAGATACCATCCTGAGGCTCTTTTTGCTCAAGGTATCAACCACTACATTAGTCTTACCCAGGTGGTACCGTATCTCACAATCTTAATCCATCAGAAGCTCTAACCCTCTTTGTTATCTCATATTCAACTCTTTCTGCGAAAACAGATACTGAGGCTTTTATGATCAGTGTTTACCTGAAATTTCTCACTGTATAAGTAGTGACGCCATACCCTCAATGCAACCACTACGGCTACCAACTCTAAATCATGAGTCGGATAATTTCTCTCATGGTCCTTGAACTGTTTGGATCCATGAGTGACTATCTTCCCATTTTGCATCCATACACAGCCCAATCCTTGTTTTGAGGCATCCATATACACTGGAAAATCTCATAAGTTGTTAGATATGGTGAGAATAAATGTGGTGGTCAGTTTATGTTTCAACACACCAAAACTCATTTCACGTTTATCATCCCACTCAAATACAATTTTTTTTTTCAATTTCAATTTCTTTATATATATATATATTTATATATATTATATTTTTAATATAATATAATATACACAAAATATCTTAGACTTATACTATTATTATTTTATTTTTATTTTTTTCTTAAAATATTTTTATTTATTATTATTTTTCAGAAATATTTTTCCATATTTCGAGATAATTTCTTGATATTGAAATTTTTTTGGGTTATCTAAATAAATTCATATCTTGATCAATTGGACCTGAAATTCAATTATTTCTTCTTTATTGATCAAGATTTCCTAAATCTATGTTTAAAATAACGATTTCTTAAGGAATTTACACCGAATCTTGGGTCTTACACCATCCTCCTCCTTTAATAGCCGATTGAGACTGATTGCGTTAACACTTAACATAGGCGGAGTTAATGCGTTTCTTCAATATATATAATAAAACAATTATTCAGTAGATTATATCTTATTACTTTAAGTAATAGTTTTAACTATTTTCATTTATGAAAATAAAATCTTTTTATACCACAAGTTAAGTCTTTACTTAATGGCGAAGAAGAGATCTTAAAACTAACGAAATCTAATGTTTAATTTATTTCATAGTTTGAAAATGATCATTGATATATTAAATGCATTTCTTCAGTATATATAATAAAACAATTATTCACCAAAGTATATTTTATTGCTTCAAGTAATAAAGTTTTAACTATTTTCATTTATAAAAAAAAAATTATTTTCATACCACCAATTAAGTCTTGACTTAATGGCAAAAAGAGATCTTGAAAACTATCAGGTCTTAGGTTTAGTTTATCCAACTCTATGTTGTTTATTATTTGGTTGGTTTATTTATTTAATGTAATTAGTTAATTTCTTATGTGTAATAGTAGAATATGATCATAAATTTTACTAATAACTTCATAAAAAATTATATATTTGCAGCGACAATTGATAAAATTAAAATTAGTTTTAGTATTAAAAAAATAATGAATAAATCATATTGATATTTTCCTTATTTGATTACTCCTTAAGTTATCTCTATTTTTCGCTAATTGTATATTGATCCAAAATTATTTTACTATATTATGTGTTGATTGTTAATTTTTTCATTTTAGTGAGATCAATTTATCTCAAATTTTATGAATGTCTATGTCATTGTATTTATGTTGTATTCGTTTTATATCAAATATGTAAAAAAAATATATCCTATTACAATTCTTGTGTACACATTAAATACAAAACAAAATTTTCAATTTTGATCAAATTTATATATAGTTTTTATTAAAAAAAAAATTATCCTGTATAACTTTGTCCTGGTTACATAATTTATCAAGATATCTGTCTTAAATTACAATGTGTAATATATGGGGAAAATTCTTTTTTTTTCAGGAAAAATACATTCTCATTCAAAATTACAATTATAATCAACACATTATATTTCATGAATGGGTAACTTGATAAAATGGTAAATACAAATAACAATTAGCAAATTATGTAAATAACATAATAAATTAAACAAATCTCACATTTAGTGAAACTCAAATATGAGATTTTAAAATTTCAATACCTCATCTTTACCACTAAGTCAAAATTTCATTAGCTACGGTGAAAATTTTTTTAGTAAAATGAATCACACATTAGCGACGCAAATTTGGATTTATATTATTTTTGAAAAATATGAAAATTGAGTTTTATTGATTGTTTATATGGAATGGTGATTGGGAATTAGAAAAAAAAAAAATTAGACACAAATTTTTGATGTGAAATAAGACGCACCGGTAGCGTTGTTTGGGTATTACTAATATCGCCAAGTGCCATACATCAAGTAAGCAGTTGATGAATAATATATGGAATGGTGATTGGGAAAGACCATCATCCTTATGTTATCTCACATATTTCACAGGAAGGGAAAACACCTTTGCCCTGCTTGATAAATCCCCAGCAACAGATACGTGGGCGAAGAGGTAAAGCAGCAGCTACTGCTAGTATGACCAAACTGACATGAAAATGAAAGAGAAACTTAAATCTTAATTACAAATTAGGTTATATAGAGAAGAATGTATGGTTAACTTAACAACCATGACAACAACCCGAGAGGGATTTTAATTGGAAGACTTTGCGAGCGACCAGTCTCTTCTTTCTTTCTTTTTTCTTTTAATTTTTAATTTTATTTTTCGTAATTCTTAGATCTGATAGGAGAACAAATATGCAAAAAGAGGTAGTTATGTTGTGATAATGAAGCAAACTCTCTCCCTCTCCCCCCCACATGGCATATATATTATGTCTTAATCTGAGTTGCTGACTTGAAAAATTTTTAAAACTCCTCACACACAAAACCACTCTCGTCTCAATTAGCTTCATTTACAAGCAAATTATTATTTAATCATGTACCTTAAGCTGTTTGTTTTTTCACCCTATCATTCTTTTTCCTTTTCAAACTTAAATAACTTTGCTAAAAAAAAATATTAAAAATAATTGATTAGCTAGCTTAATTGAAAATCTTTTCATTTAAGATGAGCAATGCGGTGTAATGTATATTTGTTTTACTTATTTATTTATGGCATGGAATTCTGGCCACAACCCCTCCAAATTTTAAATTTTTATTTATCAAGCATCCGTTTAGTTTACTAATTGACAGTACGTTGAAATATTACAAAAAAATTAAAAAAATAAATTATTATTTTACCCTTAATGTTAAATTTTTTTATTATTTTATTAAATATATATTTTTAATAGTAATTTTTTTAATTTTATTAAAATTAATTGTATTACCCATCAAATTAATTTTAATTGGATTATAGAATTTAAAAAATCATGATATGATATGAAGAATTTCCCATTGCTCTAGGTCGAGATAGGAGCTGTTTTTATATTCTTAAGTTCATAGTTATAAATCGTATGACACACTATAAGTATTATTCGATTTGTTTTGATTCATTGTAAAATCGATATGTAATGATACAAATAATAGATTTTTATCATCAATCGATAGTGTATCTATCGATACACAGATGAATCAATATGAATTGTACAATACATCGATACATTTTTTAGTAAAATTAGATTAAGTCCAATCAAAATCTGATATAACCCAATTAGCTAAAAGTACAATTTTAATAGTTTTTTAAACTAAAAAAAAAAACTTAAAAATATATTCTCTTTGTAATTTAATTTTAAACTTTTGTTTTCTAAATTTAAGCTTTTAATTAGTAAATTAAAATAAAAAGTATATAAAAAATTATTTTAAAATATATCCTATTAATAACCATGTTAAGAATTTGAAAACAATTATATTTTTTATTTTTTAATATGCTCAGTAATTATATTAATATGTATAATATTTTTTATATTTAATTTATTTTGTAAGTTTATGTATTATTTATAATCAGTTTTAAATTTATTTACCGTATCTTTCATAATGATATGATATTTAATTCTTACAAATAAAATTTCTACTCGATTTAATAATTATGTTTAAGTTGAGCTTAGGATTGTAAAAAAGTATCTGGTAGATATAATCAAACAAGGAGGATATTAACGTCATTTCGTAGTGATGCGGATCCTCCCTTGCTGCAAGTCTGCGAAATGCAGTGCAATGCGAATGCTTAGCGACGCGCACATACAAACAAAAGTAAACTGGACTCTCTCTCTCTCTCTCCGATGAATCCCTCTGAAGTACTCCTATGTTATCTCCCCACCGTCCAAAGCATCTCGAGTGAAATCGAACGGCCCATATCATCAAACATGGAGAAATAGAAAATCAGAATTTACTTTAGTTAAATGACTTAAATACCCTTAATAGAGTGATTAGGATTGGATGGTTGCTGTCGAGTGGCGAACCGAGTAAAAATTGTTGGACTTTAGGTTAATTCTGTTATGTGTTTGTTTTAACGGTTTTCAGAATTCCTTTTTCCTTCCTTTCTCTTCACTTCACTCTGGCCCGCTCTTTTTCCCTCCTATTCTTTCTTCTATAAACCCATTCCTCTCCTTCCTCTATTTCTCAAATTCCATCCTCTCCCTCTCTCTCTTTCCCTCTCCGAACAAAACAAAACAAAACGAAATCTCTCTCTCGCTGCTCTAAAGAGAAATTCGGAGGTGTTCTTCAAAGGTTCAGGTGAGCGTCACATTGATCGATTTCATTGAATTTCACTCACTTAACCGCTGTCTTCTGGTGTTTTGATTCGATATTACTGAATTTCTTAAAATCTTTTCTGTTTTTTATAAAAACTTTTTCAACCTTCAGTGCATTCATTCGCAAATGCAAAACGACAACGGTTCAACTCTTTATGGCGACCTCGCAGCCAAACAACCAAACGATCACCAGAGCGACGGAGTTTACTCTTCCTCTAGCACGTCCTCCTCCGCTTCCGCCGCTTCTCTCTTCGCTCTCTACCATCCCCGCCTCCTCATGCAACAACAACAAGATATGATCAACCGCCACAACCTCTGCCTTACGCGCCTCCACGAAGCAGCAAAAGAAGCCGAGGAACTTCGCCAAGAGAATACCGCTCTGCGATCTGTCAATCGCGACCTCAACAAGCAACTCAGCGCACTGATCCAAGCCTCTGTACAGAACCACTTCGCATCGTCTGATTACAACACGGCGCCGATCGATTTGGTGAATGCATTGCAAGGGCTTTGTCTCGGTGGTGGAGGCGTAGGAGAGGAAGACGTTTCGGATGAAAGTCCGACGAGCGTTATGGAACGTGCAGTGGATGTGGACAGAGTTATGTTGCCTAAGAGCATATCTGTTAGGTCTAATGGATATTTGAAGATGATGAATACTCAAGCCGCTGGTACGAGTCATCGTGGTAAAACTCGGGGACCAACTCGGTCTGGAAATGCCTCTCAACTCGGTGGAGCGGTGAGTTTATTATTTTTAATCTGTTTTTGATGTAAATTCCTGATTGCTATATTTTATTTCTAAAGCTATGTTTATTTGTATTGTGTGTATATATATATATATATATATATATATATATATATATATATATATATATATATATATATATATATATATATAGACTTTTTTTTTAAGTTTTTTCTATTTAACTTTAATGAATACCGTACTTCGTTGGCAGTCTGGCTTGGCAATGAAGCAACGAACTAATTGGAAGTTAATTAGGTTAGAAGCGAAGTGCGATTTTATCAGACGACATTTTTTTAAAAATTTTTCTTATTATTAGGGGCTTTGGGGAGAACGTAGTTCAACGAAACTCTGTAATTGCCTGCATTTTAGCAGTTTAAGTGATAATTGCTTAGTTTAGACAGTACACTTTCTGCCAAGTGATCAGAGAAATCTAATGAAATAGGCCTAAGAATGTCACCCTAAACAACAAGATAATTGAGATTTGCTAAGACCGTGTCAGATTTGTATATTGTTGTTTGTATTTTCGACTGATTGTCCTTGTTGCCACCGTATTAATGTGGAATGACAGTATTATACTAAATACGAATAGTACTGGGTTTTCATTAGATTCTTGTTCTCTTAGTTCTTGCAATGGAAGGGCTGAGTAATCTATTTGGGTGAATGTCAGCAGAAGGTGTACGTGCAGGGAGGGAAGAAGGAGGAAGAGCCACTTGAACTGGAAGTGTACAACCAAGGCATGTTCAAGACTGAACTCTGCAACAAATGGCAAGAGACTGGTGCCTGTCCATATGGTGACCATTGCCAGTTTGCTCACGGCATTGAAGAGCTGCGCCCTGTAATCCGCCACCCTCGCTACAAGACTGAGGTTTGCAGGATGGTCCTTGCTGGTGATCTCTGTCCCTATGGCCATCGATGCCATTTTCGTCATGCACTTACTGAACAGGAGAGGTTGATGGGCCACCTCAAGTCCAGGACTAGGTAAAACTCGCATTGGTTGGTTGCTGTAGAGACGGATGTTCATACGCTTCATGTTAATCCTGAACCCCAAAGTTGTTAATAAAAATAATATGCTTAATGTAGGAGCTTATAGGTATGGTGGACGTATATAGAATCGGAATAATTAGAATCATAAAAAAAAGAAAGTTTGTGAAGACGAGATTGCTAAGGAGAGAAGACTTTGTGGTCCGGAAGGTAAGAGATTTGTTGAGGTTATTAGAGATATTCACTCCTTTTTTGTTTAATACTTTTTGTTTCTTTTAAGCATGGCATTAAAGCGTGATACCTACTTAATGGGATGTTTTGGTGAGGTTAGACCAAGCAACGGTGCAAAAAAAAAAAATTCAAAACATTAAGTGTAATGATGTTCTTTGATTCTTGCCAAGTAATGCAATTTTGAATTTTCACAACAATATGGCCTTGATGGCGTAAGGTTGGCTCGATGGTTGGTTGGCTTTATACAATTTGCATTCTGTTTTATATCACTATTGCTGTGATGATTGAGAAATTAAGTTAGGAGCCGAGAGGTGTGAAGGTACTAAAAAGTTGCTACATTTTATTACTCTAGTTTTTAAACAATTAAGCTAATGCTAAACACTTTACCTCTGCATCTGAAAAACTAATTCTGAATATGCACTTTTAACAAGCTTTAAGGCAAGTTTCCATTTTTTTAATATATATATATATATATATATATATATATATATATAAGACAAGTCCGCTTTTAGCAGCTTTGATATTATCTGCATTTGTTATTAAATCACATTTACCTATATCAGTAATGCCAAACTGTATATTCGGATTAAGGATAAGGAGGGGAAAGGAGAGGAAAGGAAAGAATCATTTTTCTTGTTGGCATGGTCCATGTGGAAAAGGAATAAATGAAGCTCATCAGTCATTCATCCCTCACTTTATCAAAGTAGTTAAATGTTCATTTTAAGATTTAATGTTTATTAAATTTTACAATTTTATTTTATATATTAAACAAAATCAGAACTTGATAATGCTAATAAAATATGGTTTGGTAAATATAAAAGGAATATATCTGTAAGATTTATATACTAAACGAACTCATTTATAACAATACTTATGGGACTATATAGCACAAAAAATTGACTTGTTTCTCGAGTTGTGCTAACCTGCGCGCTAGGTGCTAGTATTGTCCCTTCATGGATTGTTCTTTATCAATTTACATGCTTAAAAACTTCTAATTCAGCACAACACACACATGTGTGTGTGTGTATATAATGGCTTGTCCCGTTTATTTAAACGTGATCGTGCCTAGCATAGCATTGTGTCAAATTGTGCCATGCCATAGGTTGTCTAGCCTATTTAATACCTTTAATTTTGAATATAAAAGGTATGATATAAGACTTCATGTATATTTATAAACTTTTTTATAAAACTATACAACTAATAAAAATTCACAAAACAAAATTTATTAAAATAGAAAAATTGCCACTTGATTTATTTGTAGTAAAAATATCTATTTTTGATAGGTGTTATAAAGTGTCAAGACATAAATCTTAACTCATTAGATGTACATTCAAAGAATCGCCATCAAGCATTCTAACTTAAGGTGTGGTCACCTATTCTTATTTAAAAACAAAACTTGGTCTACATTCAAAGATTTTATGTTCAAGAGTACGTTATAAGTGAAGAATGATTAGTACTACATGTATCCATTCTAAAATGGTACCAACTATTTGGGGTCATTTTAGATTTGTCTCAATTTGAATTAATTTCGATATCCTTAATATATTGAAAATTTATATAAAATCCTTCCATTAATTTGGTTTAGATAATTGATAAATTTTCTCATCTTAAAAGTATTTAAATAGTACAATTCGACTTACTTGAATAGTTTTTTTTTTTTTGTTGAATTATTTAAATGTCTTATGAAAATCCTAACATGGACTCTTTATCCAAATTTTATTGATATTCCTATCATATTTTATCCTATTTTAAAATGACTTTAGTACTTTAAATTTTTAATTCTTATTTTTTATTTTTAATATTTTCATTCTTATTATTTTTAAATTTTTATTCTTATTATTTATTCAAAAAATATATGCTTGTTATTGAATATTGAAGATATCTGATTCAATTTAAAGAAATTTTCTCACCTAAAAGTTTTCATAGAGCACCATTTGATTTTTTTTTTTTTTGGAATTCCATCTTCAGGATAACCTGCATCTTCCTAATTTCTTAATAATTATTTAATTTATCTTATTTTAATTTTTTTAAAAAATTTTTAATATACATTTCTTTTGGAAGCTGAATTCTTATTATTAAATATTGAAAGATCTTATTTAAACCTTTCACTAAGAAATTTTCAAAAAGTACACATCAAATTTTTTGAAATTTCATCATTAGAATAATACACATTCATCTCTTTATTTTATTGAGTTTTCATATGTATTTTATATTTACATTTGCAGTTTAGTTTATCTTACCCTTTAGGACCTAAATTTACTAGGAAATAAATAATTTAACATCTACTGAAAGTTAACAAATCGTAAAGGAATACAACGCATGAATTAAGATAAATATATACATAAAATTCATAAAATAAATTAATTAGGCATATCAACTCTTAATAAATCATTCCTACAACTTATTGAACTGAATATTAGCTAAATTAACCTATATCCTAATTAATCATCACACACAATTACTAATTATTAATCAAGTTACCATACCAATTAATTTGTTTTTAATTTATTTAATCATTTATTAAAAATTAAAATCAATAATGAAAATCAATTTAATCATAAAATTAAAAATTAAAAATAAAAATGCAAAATCAATTTAGAAAAGACAGTGATTTTAAAAGGAAAAAAGATACTTGAGATTAGGTCGAGTAGACTCCGAGTTAAGCACAAGAGTTGAGATTCAATACTGCTTTTTCTCTTCTAAAATGAATAAAAACGATACTGTTTATGCTCAGGCTTACTTGCCAGAACATTAACGTTCAGCTATCAGATAAACGGGTAAAAATTTCTTACTTTCTCTTCAGATTGCCCTGACTTTTTCTTTCTTTAGATTCCTTCACCAGACTTTAAGTTTTTCTTTTACTTTTTCCTTTTTTTACCTCTCCTCTCACTACGAATGAAAAACCCAGAAACCCTATCGCCATTTTTTTTTCTTTTGGTGGCCACTGCTACTTAGTTTGCCAGCTGCTTGCTACACTGTCTATCCTCAACAAAGTTCTTCTATTTGCTTTTTTGTTTTGAATAAAAAACCTAAATTTGATAGTGCTTTTTTCTCTCTTCTCAAATATGGTGGGATAGCTGACAGAGGATACAACAGAGAAGTTGGAAAAGAAGAAAGCAAGAAGTAAGCAACTGAATAATGAGCTGAGCAAGCTGAGAGTTGAGCTTTAAGAAGCGCTGGAGCTGGAGGCTAAGGATACTGTAGCTAGCAAGAAGGGAAAAAAAGCTTTCCGAATATGCTTTGTAAGACTAATGATCCATAGAACATAGGTTAAAAGAAATGTTATAGTCATTGAAATATTCAAGACATGAAATATTGCAAATTCTCTTTATCTATTATTTTTGTTGTTGTCTTTCTTTCTCTATCTTTCTTCATTAGTCTATGACTATTAATTGGTATCAGAGTTGGTTGAGCATCTAAGCTTAACAAGTTGAGAAGAAAATATGAAGCAGAGGTCAATGATGGAGGGAACTCAAGCTAATGTCCTCTAGGAGTAGGTTCAAGCGTTGCAAGGTCAGCTTGAATCTTTAAAGGTAGAGGAAAAAATGGTGCCCTACAGTGGGAAGAATAGAGAAAAGGAATTGAGACACGATTTGTAGAAACCCAAGGCTATACTAGCAAGATCTTAAAAAATTGTTGAAAAAAGGAAATAAATCCAAACCCTATCCCAAATCAGCACGATCTTGACAGTGTAGCCCAAGCTAGTAGCTCTTAGCCTAATGTAGCTTTACCTGCCAGAAGAGAAGGTAAAAATCCCATTGACATCATAATTGTTGATAAGCATGGAAGATTTAACTATAAAATTGATGAACTTAGACTATTACAAAGGCAAACCTAAAATGTTAACCAACCTAATGTCCAAAATGATTCCTCCCCTATGACCAATCCCACCATTAGATATATGTTCCTTAATACATTTACAACTCGTCCTAAGATTGAACTTCCCTTATTTGATGAAGAGAATCGAGAGGATAGATAAGGGAATGTTGGAAGTATTTTACCATTTTTGATGTACCTGAACATCAACAATTAGAATTAGTAGCTATGTATTTCATTGTAAGAGCAAAAACGTGCTTTGATGGTTATATTATGCAACATCCTAGGATTACTTGGTTAGGATTTGTTATGGATGTGTGTGAAAGGTTTTATGGCAAGACATGTGCAGATGTCATTGAAGAGTTTAATAAATTGAATTTAGTATAGAGCTACCAAGAAAGGTTTGTAGAGTTAAGGCTTTATATGCTTCAAATTAATCCTCACCTAGATGAAACCTATTTTATATCGAGCTTTGTGAGTTAAATAAAAAAAGAACTAATGCCAAAGGTTAATGCCAATAGACATTCAAGCTTAGTTACAACATATAAACAGGCCAGGTTGCAAGAGCAATTCTTAGACTAATGCCAAAGGTTAATGCCAATAGACATTCAAGCTTAGTTACAACATATAAACAGGCCAGGTTGCAAGAGCAATTCTTAGAGCTTGAGAGTAAAAGAAGCAAAATAGTAACCAAAGAAACTTCTGCATATGACCAAATGGTAACTCTATATTTTTAGAATTATTTGTACTTAATTTTTTAATTAATTATTTAAATCCCAAATTTATTTTGTTAATTATCACATTTATTTAATTAAAATTCTCATATTTGCAGTAAATTAAATCCGGATGAATTTTGAATATTTTGATAGAAAATAGATCGAAATTGGGCTAAAATCGAGATTGGACCACGCGGATAACACGAGCCTAGCACATCCAATTGGATAAAAAGACAGATGACATGAAAATATTATTTTTCAAGGAGCCAATGGTGTGAAGACAAGTGGCCAAACAATGCCAACGCATCTAGGATGAAAAAATTACAATTGTACCCCTTAGTATGTGTATAAATAGAAAAATATGTCAATTGAAAAGGGGATAGCCTAGGTTAGGAGTAGTGTAGAGAAATTTAGGAGTAGTTTTAATTTAGGGTAGAATAGTTTTAGGTTAATTTTAAAGCTTTCCTTGTTTTAAATTTCCGAATGTTTTATTTTTCCAACAAACAATTTGTTTTTACTGTTCATGGCAATCGATTTAATTTCTTGCTCTCTGTTTGTTCATCCGTTTTGTTCTTCAATGTTCATTCGAGCTAATCGATTTCATCCATCACTGCCTTTGATTCTGATGCTTTGATGTGGTCTTAATACCCAGTATTATTTCCACATCAATGGTAATGTGGGATCACAGCAGAAGGAGGAGGATTTGAAGCAAACCGAGGACGCTAGTTTTTCATGTTTATGTGCTTTACGAGTGTTGATGGTCTTGCTGTTAATTTTAGTTGCTAATGTTACTTAGTTCCTTTCGGTTTTAGGTGTGATTACCTTGTTTTTTTTTTTTTGTTTATTTTATCTCCCTTTGTCTGCACTTCATGCACTAAACTCTTTACTGGATTTTAAAATTATCGTTCATGGCTCTCTTCTGCTTATGGCTTCTCGGTTTTGAGTGCTTAATGTGCCAAGAACTGCTGCTTTGGTTCCATGATCATGTTTAGTTGCCATATTTTGCTTATATTTACTTATTAGTTTCTATTAAGTTCATATTGTCATTTTTTGTTTAAAGATTTTATCCAACCCGTATGCTTATTTAACTTCAGTTTTGTTCCTCTATTCATCTCTGTTTTCTGTATTTGGTTACTGTTCCTCATAGTTTAGTTGGTTTCTTTTCTGTAATGTTTGTTAGTTGATGCTGTTGGTGTTGGTGTATTCTTGTGTTGTTCAATCATCGACACCAAAGCTGCTTCCAGGTTACTCTCGCTGGCGTTAGTAACGCATGACAACAACCAAGCCGAGAGGAGTGGGAGCTGGATATTGCCAAGAGCAGGAGGCATGCTGGTCAGAACTGGACAAGCCAAGAACAACAGGACCATGCATAACAGCCTGGAGCAACAGACAGCACCTGAGCAGAGTGCCGAGGACCTGTGCAGCAATTGGACAGCAGCACCTAGAGACAACCGAGAACACCTGGACTGACCGAGAGTGCAGGACCATTTTGTGGAGGATGACATTCCCTGCTAGCTGGACAGATCGGGAGAAGAACAGCACTAAACCGAGAGCCAGTGCAACAACAGGACACTTACAGCAGAGGACTGGTCGGAACCGAGAGTGCAGGACACCAGTAGCAGAGGACAAACCGAGCATGCCTGGACAAACCAAAAATCTGGAAAGACACGTGAACAATGTTTGGAGGGATTTATTGGATGATTTAAACTTTAGGCTTTGTTTGACATTCAACTCTTGCATTAATCCATTTTTCTTGCATTTTCAGTATAGTTTAATTAGTTGTTAGTTTAGGATAGTTGTTAGTTGTTAATTTAGATTAGTTCTAGTGTTTTAATTTGTTAATTTAATTTTTAGTCTTAATTTTTAGTAAGTAGTTAAGTTTATATTAAATGTTTTAGGATTTTATTTTAGTTTAGATGCATTTAGTTGCAATTTAGATTAAATGTATTTCATGCAATTTTAATTTAGTTTTCATTTTTATTAGATTTTAGGTTAATTTAATTTACAATTTTTATTAGTTTAATTACATGCATTTTTATTTTAAGTTTGTTTAAATTTTAGTTTAATTAATTTTATTGCTTTATTTTCATATTTTCATTTTATTTTAGTTGCGTTAATTCATTTTAACTGTTTTAATTTCTTTTGTAGGTATTTTCTTTAATTGCTCGGAGTTCGGTAAGCAAATCTTAGTTCAGTTTTATATTCCTTATTTTTTTAATGTTTATTGTTTTCAGTACGTTTAATTAGCCTTAGTAGATCACCACTTTAATTTCATAATTTGCTAAGATATACTTAGGGTAAGATTAACCGGTACTTAATTAGGCTAGTCAACTTCTCTGTGGGACGATAACTCGGGACTTAAATTCCATTATTACTTGTACGACTCGTACACTTGCGGACAATACCCTTTGGGCGTGTCAAGTTTTTGGCGCCGTTGCCGGGGAAGTTTTAATTAGTTGTTAATTAATATCGGTGAAATTATGCTTAGGTGTAATTCTAGCTTGTAAATATTTAGGTTGTTAATATTTAGAAGTTTAATCTAGATTAGTTAATTAAAAAAATTAAAATTTTTTTTTCTAAGGACTTTATGATGTTTGCATGCGTAGAGCCAAAAGTCATGATTGCTTTCCTTTAGATCCTGAAATTGAACGAACACTTAGAAAAATTCGAAAGGATTCTAGGAAATTTATAGCTCCACTGCAATTCACCATGTCTGAAAATAGGGACATTAGATCAGTTGGAGATTATGCAATGCCGACGATTGGAGGATATTATTCTGGCATTAGGCCACCAGCTGTCCCTACAAATAACTTCGAAATTTAGCCCGCAATCCTCTAGATGATCCAAACTTCTCTACAGTTCAGTGGGCTTCCACACGATGACCCACATGCTCACCTTGGGCAAATTCTGGACTTGTGCAACACGTTCAAACATAATGGATTATCTGATGATGCGCTTAGGCTTAGATTATTCCCCTTCTCACTTAGGGATAGGGCGAGACACTGGTTAACCTCTCTGCCTCCAGGATCCATTTCTACATGGGACGAGTTAGCCCATCAATTTCTATCTAAGTTTTTCCCTCTCTCTAAAATGGCCAAACTCCGTAGTAATATATCTTCCTTTGCCCAGTACGACTCTAAATCTCTTTATGAAGCATGGGAACGATATAAGGAGCTTCTTAGGAAGTGCCCTCACTATGGCCTACCTTTGTGGTTGCAAGTCTAGACCTTCTACAATGGACTTACAAGCCAAAATAGGACTATTGTTGACGCTGCTGCGGGCGGAGCCCTGATGTGCAAAACAAAGGAGGAAGCTTACGAGCTTTTAGAGAAGATGACGGCTAACAACTATTTATGGTCCTCGGAGAGGCAATTACCGAAGAAGTTGACGGGTAATTATGAGCTCGACACACTGTCTACCTTGACCTCTCAAATCGCTAATCTTACGAAGAAGGTAGAGTCGCTCAGTACCCAGTATAATCCTTCTACTAGTCCTAATCTGATTTATTCTGTCCAAAGTTCTTTTCTTTTCTGTGAGATGTGTAGTGGTACCCATTCTGTAGATAGGTGTCCGCTCAACTTAGAATCGGTTCAGTATGTTGCGGCTTCTCAAACGCAACAGAATAACCCTTTTTCAAACACCTATAATCCAGGGTGGAGGAACCATCCTAACTTCTCCTGGAGCCAAAACCAAGGGCAAACTTCTAGCTCTAGACCTGTAGGACTCTCTAGTTTTCAAGCTCCACCGGTTCAGGTACCACTACAGCCGCAATTTCCATACCATCCACCACATCATCCATCCCCACCTCAATTTCAATATCATCCATCACCACCACCACCACCACAACCCTTGCAGCCCCAACATTACCACGCACCAACAGCTGAGAAGAAGCCCTCGCTTGAGGAAATGTTCACGACTATCCTGCAAAATCAAGCTGCCTCAATTAAGAACTTAGAAGTTCAGGTTGGACAAATAGCTAGTGCTCTTAGCCAACGTCCTTAATTGACCATTCCTATTAACACTGAAGTTAATCCTGTTAAGCAAAGGGAGGGTAAAGAACATGTTAGATCCATCATCCTTAGAAGTGGCAGAAAGCTAGATGAACCACAAGTTAAGTCTGGACCTGAATAGCCCATAGTTGATAAACCCATAGGTTCTAATGAAGCAGCTCAGAAGGAGCAGGAACATCAGGATCGGGCTGCAAAGGAAATAAAGTTAGGTGCTTCTTCATCTTTACCTTTTTCTTCTTTACCGCCTTCCTCGTCCTTTGAATCTACATAGGTTCCCACTACATTGCCTCTAGTTAGATCACCAATACCTTTTCCTCAGAGGTTCCAAAATAAAAAACTGGAACAACAATTTGCTAAATTTCTTAAGGTTTTTAAGAAGCTTCACATCAACATTCCTTTTGCAGATACCTTAGAGCAAATGCCAAGTTATGTGAAATTTTTAAAGGATATCCTCTCGAGGAAGAGAAGATTGGAAGATTATGAGATGGTAGCCTTAACTGGGGAATGTAGTGCAATTATCCAGAGGAAATTACCCCCCAAGCTCAAGGATCCCGGGAATTTTACCATACCTTGCACTATTGGAAATCTATTCTTTAGTAGAGCCCTGTGTGATTTAGGAGCTAGTATTAATCTAATGCCTTTGTCTATCTATCAGAAGTTAGGAATAGGGGATGTCAAGCCCACTACAGTGACCCTTCAGCTAGTAGATCGATCCATTAAATATCCAAAGGGGGTTATTGAGGATGTCTTAGTAAAGGTGGACAAGTTTATTTTTCCTGCAAATTTTATTGTACTAGATATGGAGGAAGACAGGGAAGTCCTCATTATTTTAGGTAGACCTTTCCTAACTACTGGTAGGACGATAATTGATGTGCAAAAGGGGGAGTTGATTATGAGAGTGTAAGATCAAGAAGTGAAGTTTAATGTTTTCAAACATTTGAAGCTCCCTGATGACTCTCAAGAGTGTTTTAAGATGGAGATTAATGAGGATATAATACTTAAGCACATGAAATCTGAAAAAAATGAGGGAAGTAGATAGAGCTTAGGAGGATTTAACTATTAATATTTTGTCACCACTATGGCTAATCCTCCTACTCTTTGCTCTGCTAGTGAGTGTTGTGTTCTTCAGCTGCATTTGAAGTGGTTGTGTTTTTCTTTTCACATTGTATATAGTTTTTTTCTTTTTCATTTCTATTGTTTCTTTCTTTGTTTATTTTGCAGGTTTATTTTCTAAGTTTTACGCTTTCAATAAAAGCTTCAGTTGTTCATTAACATCAGATAGGGGAGTACTATGTTCTTGAGTTTAAATTCTTATATTATCTGCACACTGAAGACACTGTGCACTTCAAGTTTGGGGGAGGGGATATCACTTGAGCATTTTTCAAAAATTTGGGCAAAATTAAAAAATTTTTCAAAATTTTTTTCGAAAATCTGAGCTTAAATTGTTTGATTTTGGGATGATTTAGTACTTAGCATGTAGTTTTCTCATATTCCGATGATATGACCCCATGATTAAGTCTTATTTTGATTGACTAAGAAGCATGATTATAGGAAAAGCATGAAGTTGAATTCTTGAGTTTGTCTTGATTTTGATTGTGATTTCCTCATCTTATGCACTTGTCATGTCATGAATCTGTATATTTATTTAGAAAAAGCTTATGTGGACATAAGATTGCATTTGTTCAGTTGATTTTGTATATCATATTCTAGAATTTGTTTGATCTAATCTCGAGGTGAAATATTAGATCACACTTAATTAGGGAAATGATTTAGGCCATCTTTGGATCGTTTGAGCCTTTCGAGCCATCCTTGTACATATTTTATCCCTAGTCACCCGTCTGGGCCAAATAAGCCTTTCTCTATAAATACACATGCTTAGAATTTTCCTTAGCTTAAATACTTTGTTCCTATCCCTTACCTCGAAAGCATGAAAGTCATTAGGATATATTTTGAGCTTTGTACCTATGGGTATCTGGTGATAGTGAATGTTTAAAAAAAAAAGAAAGAAGAAAAATACAAAAATAGAATAAAATGTTTAGTGAAATAAATAAGTTTGGGGGAATAAATTTGAGCTCTTACATTAAGATCCTGAAAGTAATACATGTTAAGGGGTAATTAAACCTAAAATCGACTTTATCATACCTTAGCCCCAGCCTTACATTACAAGCTTAATGAAGTCCTATTGATCTTTGATTAAGTGTGACTACATTAGTGGAGAGAGAAGTGAAAAGCAAACTTATGGGAATGATCACATGTCATTGACTTTGCATTCACTGTGTTTGCATAATCTAATCTGGATAATGTATTGTGAAGTGACTTTGACATTTTTCACACACTCACGAGGAGTCCAATTTGGGTTAGGACTTATGATTGAATAATTTTGAATGTTAGACTTGTAATTGTGAATCTTTAAGATCATATTCTGTACTTTTTCTTTGAGGATAATATTAAAGAAATTATTGTGTTTAGTACTTGTCATTTCTACAATTATTTTGTTTTGCTTGAGGACAAGTAAAAGCTCAAGTTTGGGGGTGTGATAATTCTATATTTTTAGAATTATTTGTGCTTAATTACCTAATTAATTATTTAAATCCCCAATTTATTTTGTTATTTATCCCCTTTATTTAATTAAATTTCTTATGTTTGCAGATAAATTAAATCCGGATGAATTTTGAATATTTCAGTAGAAAATGGATCGAAATTGGGCTAAAATCGAGATTGGACCACGCGAACAACATGAGCCTAGCACATCCAATTGGACAAAAAGACAGATGATAAGGAAATATTATTTTTCAAGGAGCCAATGGTGTGAAGACAAGTGGCCAAACAATGCCAACTCATCTAGGATGGAAAAATTACAATTGTACCCCTAAGTATGTGTATAAATAGAAAAAAATGTCAATTGAAAAAGGGGATAGCCTAGGTTAGGAGTAGTGTAGAGAAATTTAGGAGTAGTTTTAATTTAGGGTAGAATAGTTTTAGGTTAATTTTAAAGCTTTCCTTGTTTTAAATTCTCGAATGTTTTCTTTTTCCAACAAACAATTTGTTTTTACTATTCATGGCAATCAATTTAATTTCTTGCTCTCGGTTTGTTCATTCGTTTTGTTCTTCAATGTTCATTCGAGCTAATCGATTTCATCCATCACTGCCTTTGATTCTGATGCTTTGATGTGGTCTAATATCCAGTATTATTTCCACATCAATGGTAATGTGGGATCACAGCAGAAGGAGGAGGATTTGAAGCAAACCGAGGTCGCTAGTTTTTCATGTTTATGTGCTTTACAGGTGTTGATGGTCTTGCTGTTAATTTCAGTTGCTAATGTTACTTAGTTCCTTTTGGTTTTAAGTGTGATTACCTTGTTTTTTTTTTTTTGTTTATTTTATCTCCCTTTGTCTGCACTTCATGCACTAAACTCTTTATTGGATTTAAAAATTATCGTTCATGGCTCTCTTCTGCTTATGGCTTCTCGATTTTGAGTGCTTAATGTGCTAAGAACTGCTGCTTTGGTTCCATGATCATGTTTAGTTGCCATATTTTGCTTATATTTACTTATTAGTCTCTATTAAGTTCATATTGTCATTTTTTGTTTAAAGATTTTATCCAACCCGTATGCTTCTTTAACTTCAGTTTTGTTCCTCTATTCATCTATGTTTTCTGTATTCGGTTACTGTTCCTCATAGTTTAGTTGGTTTCTTTTCTGCAATGTTTGTTAGTTGATGCTGTTGGTGTTAGTGTATTCTTGTGTTGTTCAATCATCGACACCAAAGCTGCTTCCAGGTTACTCTCGCTGGCGTAAGCAACGCAGGACAGTAACCAAGCCGAGAGGAGTGGGAGATAGATATTGCCAAGAGCAGGAGGCATGCTGGTCAAACCTGGACAAGCCAAGAACAGCAGGACCATGCATAACAGCTTGGAGCGACAGACAGCACCTGAGCAGAGTGTCGAGGACCTGTGCAGTAATTGGACAGCAGCACCTGGACTGACCAAGAGTGCATGAAAATTTCATGGAGGATGAGATTCCCTGCTAGCTGGACAGATCGGGAGCAGAACAACACTAAACCGAGAGCCAGTGCAACAGCAGGACACTTGCAGCAGCGGACTGACTAGAACCGAGAGTGTAGGACACCAGTAGCAGAGGACAAACCGAGTATGCCCGGACAAACCAAAAATCTGGAAAGACACGTGAACAGTGTTTGGAGGGATTTATTGGATGATTTAAACTTAAGGCTTAGTTTGGCATTCAACTTTTGCATTAATCCATTTTTCTTGCATTTTCAGTATAGTTTAATTAGTTGTTAGTTTAGGATAGTTGTTAGTTGTTAATTTAGATTAGTTCTAGTGTTTTAATTTGTTAATTTAATTTTTAGTCTTAATTTTTAGTTGGTAGTTAATTTTATATTAAATGTTTTAGGATTTTATTTTAGTTTAGATGCATTTAGTTGCAATTTAGATTAAATGTGTTTCATGCAATTTTAATTTATTTTTCATTTTTATTAGATTTTAGGTTAGTTTAATTTGCAATTTTTATTAGTTTAATTACATGCATTTTTATTTTAAGTTTGTTTAAATTTTAGTTTAATTAATTTTATTGCTTTATTTTCATATTTGCATTTTATTTTAGTTGCGTTAATTTATTTTAACTGTTTTAATTTCCTTTGTAGGTATTTTCTTTAATTGTTCGGAGTTCGGTAAGCAAATCTTAGTTCAGTTTTATATTCTTTATTTTTTTTAATGTTTATTGTTTTCAGTACGTTTAATTAACCTTAGTAGATCACCACTTTAATTTCATAATTTGCTAAGATATACTTAGGGTAAGATTAACCGGTACTTAATTAGGCTAGTCAACTTCTTTGTGGGACGATAACTCGGGACTCAAATCCCATTATTACTTGTACGACCCTTACACTTGCGGATAATACCCTTTGGGCGTGTCACCAAACTTACCATAAAAATCCCTATCTTGAGCGAAACCAGAACCATAAATCCATCACAAATCCACCTTCACACCCTAGACAATCACCCACAAAGCCTAAAAGAACCTCAAACCTATGCTTTAAATGTGGGGAAAGATATTTTCTAGGCCATGTATGTAAAGTTAAACAGTTATTATAATTATAGGGGATGAACCCACAGTGGGGAATTAGGAACCAATAGAGGAGATAAATGGAGAAGGTTAAGAGATGGTAGAAGCACTGGTTAGTGGTAAGGATAATTTAGAAATATCTATAGATGCTTTGACAAGTATGTTGGATAATGTTGGCTTGATTCTAAATCGTAAATTGGTTTCTAAACTTTTTCTATTTTAAAGCACTTTCTGCCTTGAATGTAACCTACACTACTTGACCAATACATTAAGTAATATCAAGATAAGTAAATAAATTAGCAATTAGTCAATCAAAATAATTAATGTAAAGAGTGTAGAAAATATAACTTTTACATAAAGATTTATAGAGGTTTGACATCCTTTCTTACATCCTCTAACTTGAGACTCTCCCAAGGATTTCCACCAAACTCACTAACTTGAAAATGATACAACCTATTCCTTTTCTAGGCTCAAGGAGAAAACCCTACCTTTCTGCATGTTCAAGGATAACCTTTTTTTTTCATGTGTTTATGGATAACCTACATTTCCCTTTTGCAAGTAGAGGGAAAACCTTTGCATAGCTTATTTTAAAGGCTCAAGAGTAACCTTTACAACTGCTCTTTTGGCCAAAGATCTAACCTTTACTACCCAACCTCACTTTAATAAATACAGTCGAGGGAACTCTTCCCTTACAAGTTTAGGTATAGGTTTACATGTGGGTTCAAACAATGCTTCTACTGAGGTTGAATAAAACACTCTAGATCTTAAAGGAAATTGAACGAGACAAAGATATAAAGATTTTGGTTTTGCCTCTTTTCTTTTCTTGAAAGCTTGAAGCTTTTGGGATAGTAGCATAACTTCATATTTGGAATTTTCGCTCTCTCTTTAAACTGCTTCAAGCAACCTTCTTATATAGCTTTGCATCAAACACTATAGTTGCTGAGGTGAATATTCCCATTACTAGACTAAAAAATATGACCATTGAAACTAGCCAATCTTGAAGTGTATTAATACTTCATTCAATGTATCGATCTTTTTGAGTGAAATCCTGCACACATGAAACAAATAGTTTGATTCTTTCTTTAATAGTATCGATACATGAAACAGGGCACTAGCTTCTGTTTTAATGTCATGATAGCACATCAGTACTTCATTAGATCCGTTAATATTCAAATTCATATTGTATCTATACATATTCAACTGGTATCGATACTTTAACATGAAACACATGCAATTGGCTTAGTGAAGTAGGATAAACTTAAGTCTAAATATGTTTATTTAATTTTGGCTTAAACTTCATACATATTTGACTTACTTCAAATGTTAAGCATGGTTATCATGCTGACATTACATTTCACCTAAGTTTTTCATGATCATATAAAATTAAAGTATTTTAAAGTCAACAAGATAACATTCATAGTACCTTATGGATATAAGGAAGTGTCAAAGGTAAAACCTCAACATTCTCATCAACAGTGGAAGTGCCCATAGCTTTGTGACACTAAGATGTGTAAAGATGGGGTTAAAGTGGTGTAGACCAACCCTCTGGCAATTACCTTAGCCAATGGTGAAAAACTATATAGTGAGGCTAAATGCAGGCATTTGATGTAGCTTACGGAAGGACACTCATCCACACGTGACCTTAAGGTCTTACCTTTGAGGGCAGTGACATGGTGTTGGGGATAGATTGGATGAAGAAGTTCAGCTTTTTAGTGTTTGATTTTAATGAGATGTTAGCATCTTTTTAGAAAGAAGGTAGCAGGTAGTCTTGAGAGTTAGTAATAATAACCCTACACTTAAGACTATATCTAGGGAAAAATTACAGAAACGGGCTAGAAAGATTCAGAAAATATTGGAAGAGATGTATATGTCACAACCCGAACTACCCAAAAATCAGAGTTAATTTTTTGCGTTTTGTTATTTTCTTACTTAAATTCTTACCTGTCTTTTGATCGTGACCACACTCCACTAACAAATTGGGCTGTGCGTCAATGCCAGTCCCACCATACATTTACCATATAACTTCTTTCTCAGTCATTTATAAAATGTCTACAATATTTATACATCCCCTAAAGTTACTTACAAACATGTTACTGTGCTATGCTTATGTAGGTACAATATATACAAGTGTATATACCTTATGTTGATGGGCAGCAGCGGATATCCGGAATGCAGTACTGAGTCGCCTCAACTTCAACTGGAGATTATCTGTGGGAGAAAATGAAAGGGGTGAGCACATCAAGCTCAGTAAGGCAATCCTACGAACAAGTAAGTAACCATACTACCTACAAGAACGTGGTGCCATGTATAAACCACCCTTTCTCCACACATTTTAAAACAAATGATATGAATTATGATGTTATGTAAATCAAGTTTGCACGGAAAATTCAACATGCAATTATTACAAATCATTTATTTCTCAATTAAAATTTTCACAATAAAGTCAGGACTCAACCCCTCCTGCTGGTGATCCTGACTCACACAAAACCATGAAAATCGATTTACATTCACACATGGGTTTGAAAAGCATGGAAATACCATCATGCAAATTTAGTTTAAAACCCAATTTGATTTCATCAAAATCGACGACATGCGAGACTAGGCAACGTCTGTATATCGGTAAATAACCAGGACTATGGCCATATGTGTCCTCGTGAGTCCCTCTAGCTACACGGATCCTAGTGTGCGAGGTCTCACCCTGATCGGGAACCGCCCGGGAGGTGGGTCAATCCAACCGTCAATCTTATCCGATCCCATGCATCCGAAGATGCTAACGTATCACAAAGATACCAAGTATCACAAAGATACCAACGTATGCAAAGATAACACACGGTACATTGTACTCCATGTTACTTGCACGGTACATCGTACTCTGTGGACCCCCAGCCTTATCCCTCGTTCGGGCTCATCAGTTGGTCCTCTAACCCTTATCCCTCGTTCGGGCTCATCAGGTGGATCTCCAACCCTTATCCCTCGTTCGGGCTCATCAGGTTGTTTCTCTAACCCTTATCCCTCGTTCGGGCTCATCAGGTTATTTCTCTAACCCTTATCCCTCGTTCGGGCTCATCAGGTTGTTTTTAACATGCCATGTCTCAAAACGCACGTGCGGGCCTATTTAATCGGTGACACACAGTCTACCCGATACTCCAAGTACGGCTTATCGCATGTTCTCATAAAATCGGTGCGAGCAATGCTCAGCACTCTTATCAAATCAAGTAAAACTAGTGCGAGCTAGGCTCTAGCACTCTATATATAAATCACATGAAAATCTTATAAAATCTGGTGCGAGTTAAACTCCAGCACCCTGTCACGAAAATCATGTAAAATCTGGTGTGAGTTAGATTCTAGCACCGTGTCACGAACAAGCATGTGAAATCTGGTGCGAGTTATACTCTAGCACCTATGCATGTAAAACTCTAGTGCGAGCTCTCGCTCCAGCACTAATGCATGCATCACACAAATCAAACATCGTGCGAGCTGAGCTCTAGCACGTCACATGTAAATAAAAACACGTAGGCGGCTCGGTTATCTCCAAATAGTTTTCACAAAAATTACATCGTTTAAGGTATGCAATGCTATGCATTTTTCTTTAAAAGTGGGCTAGCCTACTCATGCATGTGTTAAAATACCTCCAGAACGAGCAGGAACCTCTTGTCCTTGCTCCTCCCAATTTTTCCTAAAGTTGGAAACATTTACCCTTAACAAGGGTATTTCGATAATTTTGCCCATACGGGGCACTAAAATTATTCTTCGACCTCTAGACCCTCCAGAACATTTTTAAAAGACTGTATATGAATTCAAAATTGCGTAAAGCTACCTCTAGTAGCCCGTAAAATTCCCTTACCTTATTTTTCTGTCGAGTCTGACCTTTCCATTGATGTCACGTCGCGCAGTCCGATCTACTCCCCCATCAAATGCCCGAAACTGCGTATAATTATTCCTCAGGTCAGATATTGTACAATTTAATTATATTTCCTATTTTTTGGGCTTAATTTAAATCATTGGGCTCGTTTACCCCTATTGGGCCCGATTGCACCTTAATGGGCCTTAATCGACCTTAAGCTCGTTTTCCACTTAATTTTCACATTATCGAGGCCTATTGGGCTCATTGGGCCCACCAATAATTTATTGGGCCTCATTCTAACTCTCAATAGCTAAATTTAATATTTACGACAATTTATCTAAATTTTCATAATTTAATTCAATTTATGCAAAATCTAAATTCATATCACGCATAACGATGTAAATTGTCGTAAATAAGGGTCACTTACCCGAGATTCCATGCTAGTACGCAAATCGAGACTATCTCGAGCTCTCGTTGGATGCCAATTGTCTAGCTACACAATTCCACAATTTTTCGGGTAAGTTTTCAGCCCAAAATTAATTAAATTAAATACTCCGAAATTTAAATCGGGTCAATTTCGACCACTATTGACTTACCCGTAGCTCGATTGCATCGTCGAGATTTCTCTCCAATTTTTCCTCTTTTTCTTTTTTCCTTTTTCTCCCTTTTTTCCTCTCTTTTTGGCTGAACCGGTTCGGACCGGTTCAGACCGCCGGTTCACTCCAGTTCGGCCGGTTCACCGTTGGTTCACCGCCTTGTCGGCCGGTTCTCTGTCGGCTTCCACCGCTAGTGGCTCCGCAAGGTCGTCCGCATCTCGAATCTACCCTCGGTTTCAGTCGGGCTCGTCGGAACGCTGCCGGTTCGGCCTCTTCTCCCTCGGCCGTCGGACCCATTTTCTTCCCTTGGCCGTCGCCGACGATTCCCGCTGTCTCGTCGGCTGCTACCGGTCTCAAAAGCACCGCCGTCGCCTGGGCTTTCGGAATCTGGCCTCGATTCCGCCCGATTCGACGCCGTTCGCCGCCGGTGACCCTTTCTTTCCCGCGGCCTTCTGTTCCGTTTTTCGCCGGATTCCGGCGTCCTTGGCGCGCGTCACCGGTGGCCTGAAGACCGCCGACCTCTCCTCTTTCTTTTTCGACCCTTGACCTGGCCGTTGGCCGCCGGACGGCTCGCCGGTCTCCCTCGGTCAGCTGCTTCCGTTTTCGGGTTTCTCTCTCCCCGATTTCCGTTTTCTGATTCTTTCTTTTTTTTGTTTTATTATTATTATTATTATTATTATTATAATTTATTTATTTATTTCACTATTCATTAAAATACTCCATAAAATCCAAAATATCTACACTTATATTATTTTTATTCTAATTTAATTTATTTAATTTAAATTTAATTTATTAAATATATTTTTCTCCAAATTTTTGATATTATTCTTCACGCTTTTCGAGATATTGTTCCGCTAATTTTTCGGTATTTTTAAAATTTTTGAATCTTGATCAATTGACCCAAATTGTATAATTTCCTCATTATCGATCAAGATATCTTACATCCTTATTTTAAATTAAAATTTTCTTATCGCCTTAATACCGGGTTTTGGTATTTTTACCATTTACCCCTGCTCTTGTTTCGGAAATCAATTTTACCTGACCTTCCTTTATACATCCCCCATCTTTTCTTATTTAATTTTTGTATTTTAATTAAACTCAGGTCTTACAACTCTCCCCCACTTAAGGAATTTGGTCCTCCAAATTAGAACCAATTCATATGAGTCCATAAACTACTCCGGTTACATCAATTGCATCATACTTCTTTAATTCTCATGTGACCTTTTTCTGGAGTGTAACATTACCAAAGAACTTTAATTAGGGAGATCATCTTAAACCTCAATACTTTCTCTTTCCTGTTTAATGCCCGAATCAACTTATTAATATACTTATATTTGCATTAAGCTGAACTGTTGGATCTCATATCCTACCACCTGTGCTGGATCTGGATAGTATTGCCAAAGCATCAAAAGCTGAGACACATTGTGGGTACCTGTTAATTCAAGTGATAACACCAACCTACAGGTCTTATCTCCCACTTGTCCAATCTCTCAAAATATTCCATCCAGCGCAACTCAATTTACCTTCTTCCAAAAGCTCGCTATGTCCTTATTCCCTTAGGACAAGAAACATTTCAATCATACTAATTCACCAAGGGTGAATTCCAATACTTGTCTATCTGCTCTGAGGCGTTTTTAATCTCTCATCCTTAACTAAACATCCTCAGAGACTTATTATCCAAGTCGAAAATAATTCTATCTGTCACCCACTTTTTCTTATCCAATTTGGGGAACAACCCTTACAGCCATACACTGCCTCATATCTTGTTATCCCGATACTCAAGTGACAACTGTCACTATTGGTGAATTCAATTAGAAATCAACTGATCATTCCAGAAGCTTAAAAATCAAGGGCACACGCTTTCATCGGATCCCCCAGAACTTGTACAGTCCTCTCTGACTGACCATCTGTCTGAGGATGAAAAGCTGAGCTAATACTCAGTCGGGTTCCCATAGCTTCCTAAAATATCCTCAGAGGTGGGAAGTGAAGCGGGAATCCCTATATGATACCATGCTCACTGGAACGCTACCTAATGTTCCACAATCTTTCTTACACATAAATCCTCTTATACACTTTGAGTATTTGGGGATTTCATAACCAGAAGGTGGGTAGACTTAGTTACTCTATCGACTATCATCCAAATAGCCTCGTAATTCACCTGGGTCCTCTGTAACCCATCACGACATCTATGGAGACTTGCTCCCATTTTCGTGCCGTGTCGATATAGGTAGGTGCTATAATAACTCTGCAGACTTTTAATACCCTACCTTATTCTGTTGACATACTAGGCACTTTTTCACAACCTCTACAATATCTCTTTTCACATCTGACCACCCATACCCTTTTTCGAGATTTTGATACATTCTTTACTTTCCGTATGCACTGTATATCCCGAAGAGCGAGCTTCTGACAATATTACTATCTCATCAACTGTGGTCCTAGGGAGCACTTATACTGTCTCTGAACCTCTTTGTAAACCATCAACACACTCCGTGAACTTTGTCACTGTACCTTTCTGAATCTGACCCAAACTATCGACATCATGCCGATCATCACGCTATGCCTATCAAATCCGGGCACTCTCATCCGATTCTAGTCTCAGGCTAGCTGTCATACAATCACTATCATCATCAGAAGGGGTCACATCAATACTGAGGCTCACAACTGCTCTAGCAGCTCACGCTCCCTGACCATCATATGTAATACCATCCTAAGGCTCTTTCTACTCGAGGCATCAGCCATCACATTAGCCTTTCTTGGGTGGTACAATTTTCACAATTAAAATCTCTCAGAAGCTCTAACCCACTATGTATTCTCATATTCGCCTCTTTCTGTGAAAACGGATACTTGGGGCTTTATGATCAGTGCATACCTAAAATTTCTCAACCTGTACATAATAGTACCATATCCTTGGTACAAATACTATCGCTGCCAACTTTAAATCATGGGTCAGATAGTTTATTTCATGATCAAGGAGTTGTTTGACTCCATACTTGACTATCTTCCCATTATACATCAATACACAGCTCCTTCATTATTTCGAGTCATTCATGCACACTTAGAACCTCCTGAGCTGTTGGGTATGGTAAAATTAATCATGGTGGTCAGTTCATACTTCACTACACCAAAATTCACGTCACATCTATCATCTCACTCAAAGACCACGTTTTCATAGTTAAACGTGTCAATAAGGTATACCCTATTGAGAACTCGCAACAACCCATTTGTAAAAGCCACTTTCAATTATTGCTTACAATTTGCCCTAGACTTTAAATACACCCAACATATCATCGATAATGATGATTACAACTCGGTCTAATCCTTGACTTATTTACGCATAAGCGTATAAGATCCTCCAAAATCGCTTACGTTTCCAGGTACTAACCTGCGTCATTTTCTTTTCTTATCTTAACGGCTCTTATTAAATTTTTACTATGTTAACTTTTATGATTTGTTGAATTTTAATATTCTTATCGTCTTAGTAAAGGTATCTTAATGCTAAAGGTATTTATTACGACGATCGATTTAACGTTACAAGTTATATATATACTTTTAGACGCTATCAAGTCTTCAGGTGGGGAGGTATTTTGAAATACCTTTATTAACCTTCAGACTTAACCACATATGCTTTATATACCAGTCTATGTGGTTACAATTTATATTCGCTACTAATTGCTTTAATCCTAATGACTTCGCATACGCACTCTTACTCCAATACATCTTGTATTTAGGATCAACATATCTTAAAGATTATCTCCTTTCGTATATCCCTCATGACAAAACTCTTTCATTATTCATTCCGTGAGTACAATCCTTTACTCCTTTAATTTCAACTGTTACACCCCTTTTTATCACTTGTCAACACTTACAATATACTTTTCAGTGATATTTTCACCCCTGTTTTCAACTTAAAATCTCCATATCCATATTCCGTTAATTAATCCTCCTTTATTGGGGTACTCATTTATTAGTATTGTGCCCAATGATGTAGGCATTCATGCCTTTTTACTCACTTATATGTGAATGAAGGTGGTATGAATAAATGTGTGGCACCAGGATCAATGAACATATGTACTTCATTATTCATAACAAGTGTGGTATCTTACACCACATCCACGAAACATCAATAGTGTCCTGGTCCAAGACATCCTCTCGCCTTCGTCCAACAGCCTACTTTCCTTTTTCTTTTCGGCTATGGCCACCCTTTTCGTTGCAGCTATACCAACGAAGTTTTTCTCTGTCTCTTTACTTTTCTGTGGGACGATCTCGCCCAACTCTGTGCAATCAAAATCAATGGTCCGTCTTATCACACTTGACGACCATTTTCATCAATACAGTGTAGATATAGACCCTCCTTCCGTGGTATCTACCACACATTCCACACTGCTTACAGTGCTTACACTGCTACACTGCTTCGTAGCAGGTCGGGGTCCTCCAATCACAATACCCCTCAAGAGTGCCAAAATTGTATGCACTGGGGCCTTACCAATTATCTTACTCCATAACTCATCAAATTAATTCTTTTACCAATTACCATTTTTCCATTTTAACATCTTTGTCATTTCTCGATTCTTTTTTCTGTCTCTATTTTAGCCCTCACTACCTTTCCCAATCTCAGAGGCGTGCAATTCATGTTCTTATTTACCCAATTGTAAATCTGCGCACTGCCTCGGTATAAGCAATATCTCACGGGCCAATCGGGCTCTAATTAAAAATCTGAGCCCTTCCATAAACTTTTAGACATCTCGACTATCACTGTTAATAGTGTCGAGGTAAATTTTGCCCAAAAATATAATCGAGTTTCATACTCATAAATTATACTCTTCAATAAATCAAATCCTCTGGGTCAGAGTAAGGACTTTTATCCATAATTTTCTTTAAATCATGTTCGGGATATCGCATCACCGGAATACATCCGTAAGCATTTCTCACGTCAGCTCTGGATGTTAAACACTTAAGATGGGTCGAGCGGGTTTCCACCAATGCTCCGCTGCGCCCTCTGATCTCATACATAATCTGAGCAATTAGCTCCTCACAATAATCTCCACACTCCGCTCCAATCTCGCGAAGCGTGTCTCAATACTGTCTGATCACTCTGTCGGACTCTGAGAGGCATGTTCAACATTAGCCTCCATGTCAATTTCATCCTGATTCTCACAGGTCACCTCAGCATGACTTAGCAGACTCAGGTCTACCTCTACGACCTCTGCCTCGTGCACAATCTCATCTAACGCGACTCATATTAGGCATTCCTGCATTCTCAACCATTTCTTAGTCAAAACCCATCTCGATATACACTATTGTATCTAACCAAGCACAGTAACACGGGGATGTAATTTCCTAATTACTGACACTGACACACATCAGACCAATTGCCCATCTGATACCAAACATGTCACGACCCGAACTACCCAAAAATCAGAGTTAATTTTTCGAGTTTTGTTATTTTCTTACTTAAATTCTTACCTGTCTTCTGATCGTGACCACACTCCACTAACAAATTGGGCTGTGCGTCAATGCCAGTCCCACCATACGTTTACCATATAACTTAATTCTTTCTCAGTCATTTATAAAATGTCTACAATATTTATACATCCCCTAAAGTTACTTACAAACATGTTACTGTGCTATGCTTATGTAGATACAATATGTACAAGTGTATATACCTTATGTTGATGGGCAGCAGCGGATATCCGAAATGCAGTACTGAGTCACCTCAACTTCAACTGGAGATTATCTGTGGGAGAAAATGAAAGGGGTGAGCACATCAAGCTCAGTAAGGCAATCCTACGAACAAGTAGGTAACCATACTACCTACATGAACGTGGTGCCATGTATAAACCACCCTTTCTCCACACATTTAAAACAAATGATATGAATTATGATGTTATGTAAATCAAGTTTGCAAGGAAAATTCAACATGCAATTATTACAAATCATTTATTTCTCAATTAAAATTTTCACAATAAAGTCAGGACTCGACCCCTCCTGCGGGTGATCCTGACTCACACAAAACCATGAAAATCGATTTACATTCACACATGGGTTTGAAAAGCATGGAAATACCATCATGCAAATTTAGTTTAAAACCCAATTTGATTTCATCAAAATTGACGACATGCGAGACTAGGCAACGTCTGTATATCGGTAAATAACCAGGACTATGGCCATATGTGTCCTCGTGAGTCCCTCTAGCTGCACGGATCCTAGTGTGCGAGGTCTCACCCTGATCGGGAACCGCCCGGGAGGTGGGTCAATCCAACCGTCAGTCTTATCCGATCCCATGCATCCGAAGATGCTAACGTATCACAAAGATACCAAGTATCACAAAGATACCAACGTATGCAAAGATAACACATGGTACATCGTACTCCATGCTACTTGTACGGTACATCGTACTCCGTGGACCCCCAGCCTTATCCCTCGTTCGGGCTCATCAGCTGGTGCTCCAACCCTTATCCCTCGTTCGGGCTCGTCAGGTGGATCTCCAACCCTTATCCCTCGTTCGGGCTCATCAGGTTGTTTCTCTAACCCTTATCCCTCGTTCGGGCTCATCAGGTTGTTTCTCTAACCCTTATCCCTCGTTTGGGCTCATCAGGTTGTTTTTAACATGCCATGTCTCAAAACGCACGTGCGGGCCTATTTAATCGGTGACACACAGTCTACCCGATGCTCCAAGCACGGCTTATCGCATGTTCTCATAAAATCGATGCGAGCAATGCTCAGCACTCTCATCAAATCAAGTAAAACTAGTGCGAGCTAGGCTCTAGCACTCTATATATAAATCACATGAAAATCTTATAAAATCTGGTGCGAGTTAAACTCCAGCACCCTGTCACGAAAATCATGTAAAATCTGGTGCGAGTTAGACTCTAGCACCGTGTCACGAACAAGCATGTGAAATCTGGTGCGAGTTATACTCTAGCACCTTGCATGTAAAACTCTAGTGCGAGCTCTCGCTCCAGCACTAATGCATGCATCACACAAATCAAACATCGTGCGAGCTGAGCTCTAGCACGTCACATGTAAATAAAAACACGTAGGCGGCTCGGTTATCTCCAAATAGTTTTCACAGAAATTACATCGTTTAAGGTATGCAATGCTATGCATTTTTCTTTAAAAGTGAGCCAGCCTACTCATGCATGTGTTAAAATACCTCCAGAACGAGCAGGAACCTCTTGTCCTTGCTTCTCCCAATTTTTCCTAAAGTTGGAAACATTTACCCTTAACAAGGGTATTTCGATAATTTTGCCCATACGGGGCACTAAAATTATTCTTCGACCTCTAGACCCTCCAGAACATTTTTAAAAGACTGTATATGAATTCAAAATTACGTAAAGCTACCTCTAGTAGCCCATAAAATTCCCTTACCTTATTTTTCTGTCGAGTCTGACCTTTCCATTGATGTCACGTCGCGCAGTCCGATCTACTCCCCCATCAAATGCCCGAAACTGCGTATAATTATTCCTCAGGTCAGATATTGTACAATTTAATTGTATTTCCTATTTTCTGGGCTTAATTTAAATCATTGGGCCCGTTTACCCCTATTGGGCCCGATTGCACCTTAATGGGCCTTAATCGGCCTTAAGCTCGTTTTCCACTTAATTTTCACATTATCGAGGCCTATTGGGCTCATTGGGCCCACCAATAATTTATTGGGCCTCATTCTAACTCTCAATAGCTAAATTTAATATTTACGACAATTTATCTAAATTTCCATAATTTAATTCAATTTATGCGGAATTTAAATTCATATCACGCATAACAATGTAACTGTCGTAAATAAGGGTCACTTACCCGAGATTCCATGCTAGTATGCAAATCGAGGCTATCTCGAGCTCTCGTTGGATGCCAATTGTTGAGCTACACAATTTCACAATTTTTCGGGTAAGTTTTCAGCCCAAAATTAATTAAATTAAATACTCTGAAATTTAAATCGGGTCAATTTCGACCACTATTGACTTACCCGTAGCTCGATTGCATCGTCGGGATTTCTCCCCAATTTTTCCTCTTTTTCTTTTTCCCTTTTTCTCCCTTTTTTCCTCTCTTTTTGGCTGAACCGGTTCAGTCCGGTTCGGACTGGTTCAGACCGCCGGTTCACTCCGGTTCGGTCGGTTAACCCCTGGTTCACCACCTTGCCTACCGGTTCTCCGTCGGCTTCCACCGCCAGTGGCTCCGCAAGGTCGTCCGCATCTCGAATCTACACTATGTTTCGGTCGGACTCGCCGGAACGCCGCCAATTCGGCCTCTTCTCCCTCGGCCGTCGGACCCATTTTCTTCCCTTGGCCGTCACCGGCGATTCCCGCCGTCTCGTCGGCTGCTACCGGTCTCAAAAGCACCGCCATCACCTGGGCTTTCGGAATCTGGCCTCGGTTCCGTCCGATTCGCCGCCTTTCGCCGCCGGTGACCCTTTCTTTCCCGCGGCCTTCTGCTCCGTTTTTCGCCGGATTCCGGCATCCTTGGCGCGCGTCACCGGTGGCCTGAAGACCGCCGGCCTCTCCTCTTTCTTTTTCGGCCCTTGGCTTGGCCGTTGGCCGCCGGACGGCTCGCCGGTCTCCCTCGGTCAGCTGCTTCCGTTTTCAGGTTTCTCTCTCCCCGATTTTCGTTTTCTGATTCTTTCTTTTTTTTGTTTTATTATTATTATTATTATAATTTATTTAATTATTACACTATTCATTAAAATACTCCATAAAATCCAAAATATCTACACTTATATTATTTTTATTCTAATTTAATTTATTTAATTTAAATTTAATTTATTAAATATATTTTTCTCCAAATTTTTGATATTATTCCTTCGCGATTTTCGAGATATTGTTCCGCTAATTTTTCGATATTTTTAAAATTTTTGAATCTTGATCAATTGACCCAAATTGTATAATTTCCTCATTATCGATCAAGATATCTTACATACTTAGTTTAAATTAAAATTTTCTTATCGCCTTAATACCGGGTTTTGGTATTTTTACCATTTACCCCTGCTCTTGTTTCGAAAATCAATTTTACCTGACCTTCCTTCATACATCCCCCATCTTTTCTTATTTAATTTTTGTATTTTAATTGAACTCGGGTCTTACAGTATATGTTGAGTTTAGAAGGAGTTGACACAAAAGTTCCATTGCTACTCCAGCTTTTGACCTCTTCTTCTGGAGATATTTTTGAGGAACTAATGAGCCTACCTCTATTAAGGATGAATGATCACAACACTCATCTCAAACTTGGAGCACAACCAATCAACCCGAGGCCCTATAGGTTTCCTTTTTACTAGAAAGCAGAGGTAGAGAATTAAATAGATGGTATGTTATCTTCTTCTATTATTCAAACAAGTCAAAGTCCATTTGCATCTTTATGTTTACTTGTTAAGAAGAAAGATAAGACTTGGAGATTTTGTGTAGATTATAGGAAACTAAATGCCCTGACTGTTAAAAAGAAATTCTTAATACCATAGTGGAAGACTTACTAGATGAGTTAAAAAGACCTAATTATTTTTCAAAGGTGGAACTTAAATCAGGATATTGGTAGACCAGGGTCAAAGATGACGACATTCCTAAAATAGCTTTTAGGATTCACTAGGGTTATTATGAGTTCAAGTTTATGCCATTTGGACTCAGTAATGCCCTAGTCACCTTTCTGTCCTTGAACAATGAGATTTTTGCTCCTTAATTAAAAAAATTGTTCTAGTCTTTTTTTTTTATGATATCTCGATATATAGTGTTACATTGGAGGAGCATGCTAGACGCTTGCAGGTGGTGTTTAAGACACTAAGGAGAAATCAGCTTTATACAAAAAGAAGCAAATGCTTCTTTAGACAGAGACATGTAGAATAATTGGTACACATTATATCTACATATGAGGTAACTACCTACTCTTTAAAGGTCCAAGCTATGCAGGAATGACCCTTACCTAAGAACTTAAAATCCTTAGGAGGATTCTCAGGCCTAACAGGATACTATAGGAAATTCATTAAGGATTATGATTTGATCAACAAACCTCTCACTAACAAGTTGAAAAAAGGAGGACTCCAATAAACTACTTAAGCTATACCAACTTTTTAATAACTTAAAAGGGCGATGGTCACAACACTTATACTAGCTCTACCAGATTTCACAAAACCATTCTACTTGGAAATAGATGCTAATAATTTTAGACCAAGCTTACCTAAGCAAGGCCTTAGGACCAAGACATCAATGTCTCTCAATCTATGAAAAATTATTCTTGGCTATACTAATGGTAGTTGACAAGTGGATGAACTACCTTGCAAAAGGGTTTTATCTTTAAAATCGACTATGAAGCACTTAAATACTTGTTTGAATAGAAAGCTCACCACCACCATCCAAAGGAAAAGCAGACCAAGTTATTAGGACTAGATTATACCTTCCAGTATAGTAATGGGAAAACCAATTTAGTAGCAGATGCACTTTTGAGACAACATGAAGAAGAAGCGTAAATTTCTAAGTTGCAAGCTGCAATGGTTATTCCTAAATTGGTTAAGGAGATGGAGCAAAGCCATGAAAGGGACACTAATGTATAAGAACATGTTATTGCCTTAACCATCGAGCTTGTAGTTTAATCTCAATATACCTTTTGGAATGGTATTTTGAGGTATAAGTGTAACGCCCCGATTTCATACACTTTGGTTGGGCTACGAGTCGATACTAGACCAGTGCAGTGAATCTCTTTTATCATTTATATGTAAGCATAACATAATGCTAACATCATCGAATAAAATCAAAAGGACATTTTTCAATTAATCGTTCAATTACAAACTAACTATGTTTACATCCCCAGATACATTTTATAAAAATTATTGTACTTACAAAAATTTAGATACAAAAGAATATCTACTCTAGGTATACCTTTCACGTAGAAGAAAGCTCTGCAGTATATGGCTGCACAAAAGAATCCTACTTACACAAAAGGTGGTCCCAGCTACTGAAGACTCTCTGTGGAGGAAAGTAAGGGGTGAACTCATCATGCTCAGTAAGAAAAAGAGTGTGACAGGTAGATAATTACACAAACTATATGGCATAATAAGGTTATCATGTAGAACATACCAAAACCACTGGCATACAATAAAATCAGAGTCAAATATCAGAAACAGTGTCAATATCATTAGTGGAAACAATGTATTGAAATAATTTTGGGTTCAAAGCTTTATTCAAAACATTTCCATGTAATTCAACAAACCATACAATCAGTTCAGTAAATCAAATAGACGAGACAAGACAGACATGTCACGACCCCTTTTCAACCAAAAATCACTACAAATTTTTCGCTTTATACGTTAAGTTTCCCCATCATGAACAATTTTAACACCAATTAGTTGAGTTATGACCCGGAGTTAGATACCTCTTACCATATACCATCTCATTTAACATTTATATAAAATAATTGTAAACACTTAAACTACTTACATTGCAACTTTCTTATTTCATACATGTC
Source organism: Firmiana major (assembly GCA_033439115.1). Lineage (NCBI taxonomy): Eukaryota > Viridiplantae > Streptophyta > Magnoliopsida > Malvales > Malvaceae > Firmiana > Firmiana major. The sequence continues at coordinate 11,699,771 of CM065912.1, forward strand.
TACAAATATTAACATCCCCCAAATTTACATTCTAAAAATATTACTGTGCTGTACTTGTTTAGATACAAAACGATATTAATTGTATATGTAAGACCCCGTATATGTAAAATTGTAATGTGTGTAATTGGATCAAATAAATATGAATGGACTTGTAATGTAAAGTATGATTGATTTAGGTCCATGGATTCAATGTACATAATGATAGTATGATTTTGTAATGTACACACAAGTTTCATTTTGTATGAATATGAAGAAATGAGTTCTTGCAAGTGATGAATGTGATTAGAACTCAAAATGAGTAGTGTGGTAAAATGGAATGAAGTTATGCTTCCATTTAGTTTGGAATGTGATACTTTTGGATATACAATGAATGCACACAAGTTTTAATGTGCATAAGGTATAAATGGATGCCATTTTCAAGTCATAAAGGTGGATGGATGAGAAAATGGCCATGGCAACAGATTAAGGATGTGTTGGTGTGAGTTGCAGTAAGGAAACTGTAGGAAATCTGGAAAACATGAAGGCTAGATCGATCTCATAGGATGAGAGATCGATCTGGAAGAGTCAGAATGCTCTTATTTGGGAAATGGAATAGAGCAGATCGATCTCCAATGGGGTCAGATCGATCTCCTAAGCATTCTGTAATAAAAAGATCGATCCTCAAGCACCCAGATCGATCTCCTTAGCTCTCTGTTTGGGAGCAGATCGATCTCTTGCTTTAACAGATCGATCTCATGCTTAAAATTTTATGAAAATGAGAGATTTAAGGGGACCAGATCGATCTCCTCAAGCTATTTCTATATAAAGAGGCTAAAAATCTGAAAATTTCAGGACAAACACCAATCTTCCATTCTAACCCAAAAACCTAACTTTCTCTCTCTAAAATCAGCCATTTCCAGTAAGATTTGAGGAGAGGCCATTAGACACTAAGTTGTTCATCTTGAGGAAGAGAACAACATAGTTGGAACCCAAAATCTCATTGTTGGTATTGAAGGAGATAAGGGCATTGACATTTGGAGCAAGAAGAAAAATCAGATTTAGTAAGATTCTAACACTCCAATCCAAGTACATTGTCAATTTAATTGATTTTGGAGTTGTTTGGCATGAGTATGGATGGATGGAAACACCTAGGTTGTGTTAGAAACAAATGTAACCTAGAAAATGGAATGCCTCTAGTGTGAGAAAGTATGATTTGGGGAGTTGGTGGTTTATGGGTTATGATAAGTTGTTAAATGAGTAATGTGGGTGATTTGGAATGGTTATGTGGAGTTATAATGTGGGTTTAAGTGAAATTGTGAAAATGAGTATGTATATGCTTGATAAAATGCCATAGTGAGGGAATTCATGAAATATGAACACTATGAGCTTAATGTCGATTTAATATCGATTTGGAATAAGTTAATAGGCCTAAGAAGATCCATAGACTCAAGTTATGGGTAAAGTAATGAAACAAGGCCATATAAGCGTTAATAGAGGCTATAGATTAAATTGACTATAGCAAGCACAAGGGTTGCATTATATGGATCGAATATAATGTGAAATATGATTGTGTACAGTCCCGAAGAGTTCGTTGAAGACGAATCGAACCGTACGAGTAAGCAGCTTAAGGAAGTGGAATCACGCATCGCGATTCCAGGTAAGAAAATTTTGTAAGTATATAGAGGTAGCTACTCGTATTTTGAACTCGTGGGCTATATAGGGCTTTGGAAATGTGCATGGATTTATAGAAATGTGTTTTGACGATGTATGGATGTGACTATGAATAATTGTATGAGATTTAGTGGTTGAAATGGTATTGTAAAGAAATGGGATAGTAAGGCTAATAATTGCATAAATCTAATGTTTTGATGTTTTTCAAAACGAAATTGCTTGGTTTTAAGCAAGCTTGTAGATGGGCCGGCTAGTGTTTTATTATTGTTGTGAAAAAGCATTTGTGAGTGCTAAACCCAATTGTCGGGATTGTTTGATTATGTATGAGCCGCCTATCGTATTTGTATGACATAAATCGCGCTAGAGCCTCGCTCGCGTTGGATTTCAGTGTTTTCACTTGTGTGAAATGTGCTGGAGCTTAGCTCGCACTTGAATTTGAATTGTGATGATGTTTATAAACCATACTGGAGCTTACGCTCGTATATGGATTTGAGTGATTTTTCTTATGCATATAACCGTACTGGAGCTATGCTCGTACGTGGTTTCTTCATATTTTTATGCATAAATGCCGTACTAGAACGTTGCTCGTACGAAGTAATTGGTTTTGATGCATGAATTCCGCTAGAGTGTAGCTCGCGCTGGTTTTCACACTGTGGTGTGTATGAGGTCGTGGTGAGAGATACAGATTGGTGTTCAGGGAACCCAACAAGCCTAACAGACCTCTTGAGTGGGGTGAAGGTGAGGGGCTAGGACCTGACATCATCTATTCAGGGAACCCAACAGGCCTAACAGACCTCTTGAGTGGGGTGAGGGTGAGGGGCTAGGACCTGAATCAGGGAACCCAACAGGGGCGAGCAAGGCCATGAGGGGCTAGGACCTGGTATTGAGGTTACTCCCACGCGCTCTTGAGACTATAAAGGTTACACTTGGTATAGGGTAGTAAGACCTATGGCAGGCACCCCCAACCATGTTTTGGGTCTGCGGAGTACGATGTACCATGTATATCACATGGAGTACGATGTACCGCGTGGTGGTTACTTGATTTGAGAAAGTCTGGCGGAGAACTAACCTACCTTCGTGCCAGCACGATACCCTGCACACCGGGATCCGTGTGGTCTGGGATGATATGTGACAATTAGCCAACGTAGTCACTTGAGATATAGTAACCTGTCTCCTTGCTTGATTTACTTACTACCACATGATTTTAAATCTCTAAGTGTGATTTGTGATTGTTTAAGGTAGACCCGAAGGAGGGGTCGAGCCTCGTGGAATTGATTTGTGAAATGAAAATGAGGTTGTGATTATGAATTGATGTGATGAGATTGTATGTGTTTGAGAAAGAGTTTTATGACGTGGGTTTAAAAAGGAGGTTTCTTAATGAATTGCCCTTTTTATGAATTTAAATGAGATTGAGCATGAGATGATTTATACATGATGTTTTTACCATGTTTTATATGCCAATGTACATGATTTCGATACATGATATATATGTATACTCATATGGCATAGTTTTACTTCCTCATGCTCCTACTATAAACGATTTATACATAACACTATCAGCATGTAGATAGAGTAGTTATCTACCATGCTTGTATTATTGCCTTACTAAGCGTGTGGTTGCTCATCCCTCTCTATTTTTCCCCCTACAGAGCGTGCATATAGCCCAGTGAGGATTGAGGCCTGGTATTTTATACTCCACTGCATCTCCATTGCTTAGAGGTATAAACACAGTGGTTCTTTTGTATCTAAACAATGTAAAATCACAGTATTCTTTTGAGTTGTAATTATGGGGGATGTAAATGTTAGTAAAACGTGTTTTTGTATAAGTACACGATTAAATGCAAATGTATGACATCGTTTTATTTAATTGAGAATAAATGAGATGTGGTGTTTATTATTGACTCACAGCCCAACAGTGTGTGGTGAGTTAGTTCACGACCAGGTAAGGTAACAGTAAAACGCGAAAAATTTTCAGTGATTTTCGGTTAAAAAGAATGGAATTAGGTCGTGACAGTATACCTCTCAGCAATGGGCAGCAGCGGTACTAGGAGTGCAAGTCTCTACTCGCTCTCAACCGTTATTGATGCTTTATAGAGATGGAAAGTGAAACGGTGAGCACAACTTGCTCAGTAAGGAAATAATGTAAGTAGGTAGACAGCTACACTATCTACTTGCTTATAATGCCATGATATAAAAATCATTTACATCCGGAGCCTGAGGTAAAATAAAACCATGCCACATGAATATGTATAGAATATATGAAAACTCATAAAATCAGGCATGATAACACATGGAAAAATCGTCGTGTAAAACATCTCATGCTCATCATATCAAAACTCATCAATTTCATCACAAATCAACTGAATCAAGGCTAAACCTGCCCTTCGGGAATACCCTGGTTTATAAACCACATTTCTTTTAAATCATAAATAAGGGTGTAACCCCTCCTTCAGGTCTACCTAGGTCTATCAATATAGTATGATATCACGTGAGGCATGTAGGTTACATTGTGAAAACAAATTGAGAACTATGGCCATAAATAAATCCCTGTGATTCTAGGCTACGCAGATCCTGGCATGCGGGGCATCACAACTGCAATAGGAGGTGAGGTCAACCCTACCCGTGCAAATAACTCAACCAGCTAGTCATCAAGATTACACGATACAATGTACTCCGTGTGATATACATGGTACAACGTACTCCATAGACCTACATGATCTGGGGGCTTGCCATAGGTTTTATCCCACATCACGGTCTAAGGTAGACCTGAGGGAGGGGTCAAGCTTTGTGGGATTGTGTTTAAAGAGATGATATTGCTATTTGTGATGAATTTTGACGTGTTTTGAGAAAGTGATAAATCCTGAGGGATGTTTTATATTGAGTTTCCCTTTTTATGATGAGTTTTAATGATGATGAGCATGAGAGGTTTTACATGATGATTTTCAATGTTTTACATGCCTATTTTCATGTTTTCAATACATGATCTATGTATATATATGTGGCATAGTTTTAATATTTCCTCATGCTCTGGATATTAACGATTTTTATGCATGTCACTATAAACATGTAGATAGTGTAGTTATCTATCATACTTGCATTATTGCCTTACTGAGCGTGTGGTTGCTCATCCCATTCACTTTCCCCCTCTACAGAGCGCGTATAGTAGCCCAGTGAAAGACTGAGGCGTTGCATTTGGATATCCGCTGCTCTCCATCGCCAAGAGGTATACACACAAGAATTATTTTTGTATCTAAACATATAATAGTACAGTAATCATTTTGAATTGTAATATGGGGGATGTAAGTGTTAGCAAATATGTCATGTATAAGTACATGACTTAAACTTGCAAATGTATGTATTGCTTTTGATTAATTGAATGGGGTATGGTAAATGATGATTAATACTAACTCACAACCTAACTATTTATTGTGAGGGTTGTTGTTCACGGCCGAGTAAGTTAACAAGAAAAGCAAAAAATTTATGGTGATTTTTAGATGAAATGTATGAATAGGGTCGTGACAGAGATTTTTAATGTAAGAGAGCCACCCCAGCCCACTAGGCCTTGTTGATCTTACGATTAACCCGTATTGTCCTCTTTGGAGCAGAGCCCCTTAAGGTTTTGCTCCACTAGCCCATCTAAAAGAGAGAACTGCCCCAGCCCATATGGTCTTGTAGATCATCACAGGGTAAGCTAGGAGACGCGTCCCCACCGTGGTTAGAACTTGGGATAACACCCTTGTTCTTACCATTTTTGTACCCCATATTAAAATGTGCATTTTAATGTAAGAGAGCCACCCCATCCCACTAGGTATTATGGATCTTACTATTAACCCATATTGTCCTCTTTGGAACAAGGCCTCTCAAGGTTTTGCGCCACTGGCCTATCCTGGAGAGAGCTGCCCTAGCCCACATGGCCTTGCAGATTATTGCAGGGAAAGCCAGGAGACGCGTCCCTAGAGGCTCAAACTTAAAACCTTACAGTCTTAGTTCTTGCACTCCTGGTACCATTGACCCAAGTTGGCTCAATGGTACCAGGAGTGCAAGAACTAAGACTGTAAGGTCTTAGGTTCGAGCCTCTGAGGACGCGTCTCCTGGCTTTCCCTGCGATGATCTGCAAGGCCATGTGGGCTGGGGCAACTCTCTCCAGGATGGGCCAGTGGAGTAAAAGCTTGAGGGGCCCTGCTCCAAAGAGGACAATACAGGTTAATAGTAAGATCCACAAGGCCTAGTGGGCTGGGGTGGCTCTCTTACAACATCACTCATTGTTTGATTTGGACCACAGACTAAAGTATTTCATAGCAAATTATAAAGAACAAATAATAAAACTAATCGGTAACCTACGAGCGTAAGACAACCATATATGAGGAAAAGAAAAATTTAATTTGATTAAGAACCTGAGGCTATAATGACACTTGCTGCTGAGAAGAAAAACTATGGAGGGGTCTGAATGACACTGCCTTTCTGCCCCAAAGTTTTATGCTTTCAAATATCTTTGATTTTTTATTCAATTCATGGTTTTAAATAGCAAAGTTTCTTCAAGCTTTCTCTAATTTCCTGAATTGTTTTTATATTGCCCATTTTTATTCAATTCTTTTCTATTTTGGGTTTGATTTAGTTTCAAAGTATGCTACTACTTGAAGGTTTCTTGGTCACAGCAAGTTCTTTTCTCCTTGCACGTCAAATCTTCTATCTTGATTATACTACTGTTAAGTTGTTGTTGTGAGCTGAAGCAAGGGACGTGGGTTGTGCTAGTGGAAAGAGGCAACGAGCTTTGCTGGCATTGGTACGTGTTTGCTACTCTGCATCGGAATGGTTACTGGAGGATGATCCTCTTGTTTCCTGGTGAGCTACTGCTCTGCCAAGGGTTGTTGTTTGTTGCGTGCTCTTGGACGAACAGTAGTTATTGAGGTTCTTGCCTTGCTGTTGCACATTTCCCGTTTGTTGGAACTCTCAGTTTTAAAGTTTTCTGCTCACTTTCTTTACTGTTTTCAAGTATTGTTATGCTTTAAATTACTGCTTTTAGCCATTGTATTTTTGACATGGTAAATTTTAATAATGGTCATTTTAACTTATGGTTAAGTTTATGTCTAATGTCTTAGCATATCAGCAGCTATGGTTTTAGCTTTCAATTCTTTAGTTTTATGTTTAGGATAGGTTTTAGTTAGGAATTAAGTTTCATTATTAGACAATTAATTTTTAAGTTTCAAGTTTTAAGTTTTAAGTTTTTGTTTTTTGTATTATATATTTTATTTTTAAGTTTAGTATTTTAAAATTTAAATTTATTTAATTATTTAGTAATTAAAAGAAATTTTTGATTGTTTGAATAAACTTAGGAGACAAATTTTAATACTTAGCTTAAAACAAATCTAAATAATTATCATGGAATCGACGCTATACTTAATTACTGTATTACTTATTGCGACCGATGCACTTGCGATATATGTTTAGAACGTAATATTTTTTAACTTGTATAACATCCTTCTTATACTTTTTGTCTATGATGATACTAATACTATTTTAGGCTCTATTTTTCTCTGGGTACCAAAGTTTATACAACCAAGGTTTTATCTCTTAGCCTTCTTTTACACATAACCTTACAAATCTTAACTTCATTATCTTACCAATACGTGTACTTATATTACAAAATCTTAACCTAAGTTTATGGTTATGGACTAAATTCTTTACCCGTCTTTTATGACGTGAGAATTTTTGCCTATTTAAAATCACATTCAAGGGTCGATATGACGCATTGCTTTTGAACGACCTAACAAAATTTGCATGCTTTGCACTACATGTATTGCGTTATTAAATGGGCGACACAATAACAAAATTTATATAATGGTTCATCGTGTAAAAATTGACAAGATTTTTAAATGGTTAATTATCTAAATCTATTGTCAACCTTTTTCTTTTATCCGAACTTGATAACAACTGAATTTTCATATAACATTCTGTTTAAATTAAGATTTTTAAATTTTTTCCTAAGTGATAAAATTTTATCAAAATTAGATTCGAATTTTTTTTTACTCTACTTTAAGTACTTGCATCATAAAAGAAAAATAATGACATCGTTTTCTTTTTCTTAAATAAAATAATGACGTGATTTTCTTTCTATTTTCCCTCCAAAAATCATTTTTACACATTATTAACCGTATTTAACAATAGTCTATTTAATTATGGTTATAGGTTGTAATAAATTTATATAATCAATTGCATAATTAATAGCAAATTTTAATATTTACAAGATCAAATATATTAATATCAATTTTTAGAGGCAGCTAATGTCTCTTCCTCTCGACAATTCACTTCCATATCGCACGAATGAAGAAAAATACCTGTTGAATAGGTCTACTAAGTGGGTTAAGGCATCAGTAAATTGGATGCATGATCTACAAGAGGTTGCGAGGACACAAGAAGGTAATATACCTTGTCCTTTGTTTAGGGATATGGTCTTGGGATAGCAAAAGCATGGTTTCGTTCAAAGTCGTTTGGATGATGATGACTTTCGACCAATAGAAGGTGAAGATTTTATCTTGATTTCTAAACTAAATTCATGGCATTGTGTCTTGATATCGGATAAGTACAAAAAGTTCAATCAGAAGCCATGGAAAGATTGTCTGATAGTGAAACTTCTTCGGCGTACCTTAGGGCTCAAAATCTTATATAAGAAAATTCAAAAATTATGGAATCCCAAAGGAGACTATGATCTCATTGATTTTGTAAAACCCATGTCACGACCCATTTTTACCTAAAATCGCTACAAATTTTTTCGTTTTTTCCTTTCCTTTCCTGGTTTTGAACATTCTTACCACTAAACAGTTGGGCTATGAGTCAGTATTAGTCACCCTTTACCATCTACCATGCCATCTATCTTTTAATTCATTCAAAAGCAAACACGTATACTTTATAATTGAGGTTCTATACTTGTATGTGTTTACTAATATTTACATCCCCCATATTACATTCCAAAATGATTACTGTGCTATTACATGTTTAGATACAAAAAGATACCAGTGTGTATACCTCTTGGTGATGGGAAGCAGCGGATATCATGATGGAACTCCTCAGCCACTCACTAACTATTGTGTGTACTCTATAAGGGGAAAATGAAAGGGATGAGCTCACTAGCTCAGTAAGGTAATAATGCAAGCAGGTAGATAACTACACTATCTACATGCTTATAATGTCATGATATAAAATCGCTTACATTTAGAGCATGAGATAAGACTAAACGATGCCACATGTATATATTTATCATATAAGATAAATCATAAAATTAGGCATATAAAACAAACATGGAAAAATCATAATGTATGGCATATCATGCATGTCACATTAAAACTTATCAATTTCAACATAAAACAATACATCATCCTTTAAAACATCCCACAAGGTTCGACCTCTCATTCGGGTCTATCTTGGATAACACAAATCATGTTTAGTGCATATAAAATCATGTGATATCATGTGAGACAGTGGTCACTGTATACAATCGAGGACTCTGTTGGCCAACTATGTCACTATCATCCCAGCCACACATATCTCAGTGTGCAGGGCATCATGCTGTAACGGGAGGTGGGTCAAATCCTACCCGTCATAATATAAATCAACATCATCACCACACGGTACAACGTACTTCATGTGATATACACGGTACAACGTACTCCATGGACCCATATCATGGTCGGGGGTGCCTGCCGTAGGTCTTATCTACCACATACCATGTATAACCGACTCAGTCTCAAGTGCACGTGCGAGCACCTCATTTGTATGACTAATAGTCTACATGAGGCATCCAACATGGCTCGTGCGAGTATCTCATCCGTGTGACACATAGTCTACACGAGACATCCAGCATGACTCATTGCATATCACAGTATGAAAAGTCTAATGCGAGCAAGGTTCTAACACGATTTCATGCATAATCAGTAAAAATCCTCATACGAGTAATGCTCCAATACTACTTTATGCAAAATAAATAATGGTAAAATCATGTACGAGTAAAGCTCCAATACAGTTATATACATAAGAAATAAATGAAACCCACGTACGAGCAAAAGCTCCAGTACGGCTTGCATGCATCTCAACTCAAAATATGGTGCGAACTAAGCTCCAGCACATTTCATGCATGTTAAAATATCAAAATCCAGTGTGAGCAAAGCTCCGGCATGATCAAACACATATAAATCTGATAGGAGGCTCTATTTCAACAAAACACGCTCAAAATCAAAGTTAGCACCTGACTCGTGTTATTTCTTAAAATTATGAAATCAATAGCAACCTATCTGAAAATTTGCTTAAATCGAAGCAATATATTTCATAAAAATATCAAAAACATGATATTCGTGCAATTTATTAGCCTTACTACCCTTTTTGTAAAATTTGCTCCTAGAGGCAAAATCGTCTTTTCCACCTATATTTGAATTTTTTGCAAAAATTATTATTTCTTTTCTAAGTAACCAAGCAAATTTAATACCCTATAAATACCCTCAAAATACATGCAGCTACCTCTAAATACTCACAAAATTCCCTTACTTGGAATCGCGTCGAGTAATTCCACTTCTTTAGAGCCGCTCAATCGTGCAGTCTGATTCGCTCCCAATATAATCTCTGGAGCTGCACAAAATTATTTATCATATTAAATACAATTTATTTATCTGTATTTCACTTTCACTACAATCGATTTAACTTATTGGGCCCATTTACTCTTATTGGGCCTTACTTTCTCTTAAGTTCATTTCGATTGTACTATTTATTTCTCGAGAATCTATTGGGCCCATTAAGCCTACTGATTCATATTGAGCCGGCCTTAGGCCCACAATGCCTTATTAAGTCGAATACTCAACGCTTAGTCCACTTGACCATTCGGTCACGCATGGTGCGCCATGCCTAGCCATGGTCGACTCCATGGTTGCCTAACTCTCAAGGTTATTTTGGCAAACACTTGGTGTGCTTGCCTTAAGTTCATCACTTTCCTTCACTAAGGTATTTCATCATACACCTTTTATGCCTACTTTATATCATCATCTATTCCAGCATATTGGTTTCATAAAACCATCTTAAAATCATGCATATAACATCACCAATACCATAGTATAATCAGTTCATCATTAAATCAACCATAGCACACTTTCTCACACTAAACCCATATTCGATCATGGATGATTAAGCATGCTCAAGAATGTTTTAGCCAACCATACATACACCAATCAACTCATAAAAATATCTAGATTAACATAATTAAAGTTGGTGTATTGAAAACTCACCTAGCTTAACCTTTCTCTTTTGACCAAAATTGGGGTAACACCTTGCTCCTTCAATCCAAAAATTTAACTACTAGTTTTTAACTATGTTGTTCTCCTTATCACTAGGAACAACTTTGCTAAAAGCAACCTTTCTCAAATCTATTTTGAAGGTGATGATATTTTAGAGTGAGAAAACTTGTTCACTTTGCTAAAATGGAGAGATATTTGTTAATCTGGGGAAGAATGCTCGTCTGTCAGGCTTTTAAATAGAAGTAGGCATTGTGAGATCGATCTCTAAGGGTGAGATCGATCTTACTTTGGTTGAACTACACAAATATTCAATAAGTAAGTTGTGGGATCGATCTACTATCGGGAAGGGATCTGTAACGACCCGTGACCTATAAAAATCAGAGTAAATTTTTTTTTTGAACTTCTACTTATGACTTAATCCTTTATTTACTTAGGCTGTATTCCTGTTCAGTGTCAATCCTTAAAATATTCCATTTCATTTATTCTTATACCGATTTCATCCCGACACATTATTTTCAATAGATGTCTGTGCATACAAATAGTCTGGTATAAAGATAAGAATGTATACCTCACGCATATACAAAAGGTAGTCTGGGGAAACTCATATCCGTCAGCTTACGTCGTCTACGCAGCATTTATTAGTTGTAATTCACTGCAAAAATCTGAGAGGTAGGGGGGTGAGCTTTTGGGGAAAAGCCCAGTAAGGTAATACTCTTAAAGCAGTTCTGATATATAAAACCTTTGAAATTGTTCTTAGAACAAAACTTAATGAAATACAAAAATTTTCATTTCATGCATAAACGTCATAAAGCATGCGTGTCAATAAAACCATTAACATGCTTAACCATTTTCATGAACATTTCATAAATCATTTCGTAAACATATCATGCATATTTCATGATCGTTTCATAAACATCTCATGCATAGTTCATAATCATTTCATAAACATCTCATGCATATTTCATAATCATTTCATAAACTCTCATCATAGTCGATTTTATAATTAAAATCGAGGAGACTAGACTATAACTAAGTCATGCGATACGTGTCATTCTCCATTGGAGAGTCATCATACCTATGGCCATGGTAAGTGGGCTGTAGACTGGATCAGGGTCGTACAACCATTTCGTAAAATATGGGTAGTATCCATCTTACTTACTTTCACTAGCACTTAGCTAGGACACGGGCACCAAAGGCACTCTCCGTGTGGGCAACATAATTGCGTGCTGCGCAGGCACGAGATACTACTGAAACATCATCATGAACCACCAGTAGCACGACATCTTCCACACAGGTCGAGTCAAGTGCTAAAGGGGCCAACGTACCGGCACCTCAAGTGGTGGAGCCGGAACACCACGAGAAGTAGCCAAGCATGAAGCCTAAGTCTCAAAACATATTTTCTTTTTTTGTAAATACTTTTGAAAATGTCAAAAGTTCCATTTCAAAGCGTAAATATGGATTTTCAAGCCATCATAAAACTTTCATGCATTTTCATAATTCGAAAGTTTATTTCATAAACATAGATGTTCTAGCGAACATTTTGTAAAACGATATCATGTTTTGTAGACAGTCTCGCAAGTATGGACGCATTGATAAATCATTTCAAATCATATGCTCTTTCATAAAATCATTTATCAGAGAAACATGAATGCAATATCAGAACTAAGTTAAGTAATACCCCTTACCTCGATTTATCGAGTATCTCGAATTCGAACGGTGACGTCTCCTAGTACCTCCTTTAATCCCTTCTACAATCACCTACACCGAAATTGTAGACTTAGCACCCTATTCATGCGAATTGCGTTAAAATCGTAATTTATCGTTGCTACTGCTTGTGTACGTATTATTGTATATCCTTAGGTCGACACGCACGTTTACATATTTCTTCACTATTTATATATTTTCTCCTACAAGTATTAACATATACCTTCATTATATACATCTACATGTATACACGCATAAATATATATTTATATATATATACACCCCTGTATGTATATATATATATATATATATATATATATATATATACTTTTATTGTTTTCATGTTTTCCTATCTCATATATATACATTCTTTGTATATACATATACTTGCACACATTCACCTTTCATATCCCCACATGTATATGCACCTAAATAAATATATATATATATATATATATATTATCATTGTTTTCCATTTTTTTCCTTATCACCTATGCATACATATTTTTTTTGTACAAATACTAACAAACCCAATTCATTATATACACCTATTTGTACATGTACCTAAATAAATAAATATACATATATATATTTAAATAATTATTTTGAAAATTAAATTGGTTCATTTGACCACTTACCGACTAATCCGGAGCTCGGTTGCATCACCAAATTTTTTTTCTCATTTTTCCCTTTTTTTTTCTTTTTTTCTTTTTTTTTTCCTTTTTCTGGCTGAACCGGTTCGGTCCGGTTCAGACCGGTCCGGTTCAGCTCGGTTCAGTCCCGGTCCAACCTTCTCCCTCGCCGTTCGGGGCTTTTCTGACCGGTTCTCCGCCGGCTTCCACCTCCAGCTTGTCCGCGGGGTAGTCCGGTGCATGGATCCGGGGTCGGCTTCGCCAAAGCTCGCCGGAAAGTGGCCGGTCCGGCCTCTTCTCTCCTCCGACGTCGGCACCCATTTTCTTCCGTGCCGTTCGGCGGCGTTTCAGGTCGATCTGCGCCTGGATCTGCGGCGTGGGTATCCCATCTGGCCGGTGGCAAGCGCTCCCACCTTCCTCGACCGCCGTTTCTTTCTCTCTCTCTCTTTTCTCTCTTTCTCTGTCGGTCTCTCTCTCTCCTTTTTTTCGCTTGTCGACGGCTCCTCTTCTCCGCCTACCAGCACCGGCGATGCTCGCCGCCTTGTCCGGTCCTTCCGTCGGGCTCCGTCAGTGAGGCAGGTAGGGGCCGGCTTCCTTGGTGCCTTTGCTCCCCTCTTCACTGTTCCATGGCAGAATCGCAATTCGCGATTCTGCCTTCTATTTCCTTTTTTTTTAATTATAATTATTATTATATATATTATATATTATTTATCATTTAGTTATTTATTTATATTTATTTATTATGTATTTTATTATTTTATTTATTTATTTATTTTATTTTATTATATTATATTTTATTTAAAATATAATATAATATATAATATACCCAAAATATTTAAATATATATATTTAAATCAATTAAATATATATATTTATCTTATTTATTTCTCGGGTATTTTATTATTTTATTTATTTTATATCAGACTTCTAATTTTATTTCCACTTGTACGTTTTTTTTCTTACGAACTAATTTATAGGAAAATTTCAGGGATTTACAGGATCGATCCTTTCTAGCAAGAAACCATTAAAGATCGATCTATTTTTAGGATGGATCGATCCTTTCTACGCAGACTCACATCAAGATCGATATGTTTATGGGAAGGGATCGATCCTTTCTATGCAGATTGTAAGACCCTTAATTTTCTATGTAATGTATATGATTAATTGATGTACAAACAAGTTACATTACATATGAATTATAAGAAATAAATGTTCTTAAGGTTCTAAGTGTGAATGGAATGATAAATGAATGTGGAAGTGATTAAGTATGAGTTTGAATGAGGAAATTGTAGTAAAAAAGGTGTAAGATGAAGGCTAGATCGATCCTATCAAGGAGAGATCGATTTCTTGGCCTGAAGAATGCCAAAATAGGCATGTTGGAAGAGAAAGATCGATCCCTTACTCAAAAAGATCGATCTCCTTAACTCTCGGGCTGGAGCAGATCGATTTCCCCTTAAGACCAGATCGATCTCCTTAGCTCTTCGCCTGAGACAAATCGATCTCATTCATTAAAGCCGATTGATTTCAAGCCTTCGACAGATCGATCCCATATAACACGATAGATCGATCTCATGTAGCAAACAGATCGATCTCATGCCTTCAAAATGTCGTGAAAATGAGGAATTTAAGAGGACCAGATTGATCTCCACCCTATGTAGATCAATCTCATCAAGCCAATTCTATAAATATGGAGTAGTTGGATCTGCATTTCACGGGACTAAACCATTCCTTTCCATTTTTAATATAAAACCTAACTTTCTCACTCTAAAATCACCCTATTTTCATAATGATTTGAAGAAAGACCATTAGAGAAATGTTGTTCCTTACAAAGAGAAGAACAACATACCTTGGAATCAATATCCCATTGGTTGGATTGAAGGAGCAAATGTGCATTCCCATTTAGAGCAAGTAGGAAACCAAGCTAGGTGAGTTTCTAATGCACCGATTCAAGTATATTTGTTTAGTTATTGATTTTGGAGTTGATGGGTGTGTATATTAATAATAGAAACTACCTAGAAAGCAATGGAACAAGTAAAACCTAGAATAAGTCTACAGTGAGAAAATGAGATATAAGTAAGTTGATGATAAATGGGTTATGTTAAAGTGATAGAGGAGTGCATGATTTTTAGAAGGTTGAATGAAGCCATATTGTTAGATTGGCTTAGTTAAGTGAATGAGTATATGAGGTGTTTGACAAAATGCCATAGTAAAGTAAACGATAAAATATAAACACTATAGGCTCATATATCGATTTAGTAGGAATCAATGGATCTAAAAGAATCCAATAGACTCTCGAGTTAAGAGTAGAGTAACCAAATGAGACCTATAAGTGTTAATGGACACTATAGGGCAAGTCGACAATAGTAAGCGCAAATATCTCGTTATATTGGACCTAATTGACATGGGATATGATTTTGTACAGTCCCGAGGAGTTCATTGGAGACGGATCGCACCGCGCAATCAAACGGCTTTAAGGAAGTACAATCATTCGACGTGATTTCCAGGTAAGGAAATTTTGTAAGTGTATAGAGATAGATGCTCTTATTTTATGGGTAAATATAGGGATTTGTGAAACGCATGGTTGTTTCGAAAGAATGGTTGATAGTATGTTTAAATGACTACGAGTATGTATGTATATGATTTGGTTTTGAAGTGAATTTTATGAAAATATAATACTAAGGCTAATAAATGCATAAATCACATGTTTTGATGCTTTTATGAAAACACATTGCTTTGGTTTAAGCAAAATGATGGATAGGCTGGCTAGTAGTTTCCTGATTTTGAGAAAAGGCACCATTGAGGTGCTAACCATTGTTTTTGAGAATTTTTGTTGAAATAGAGCCGCCTATCGTGTTTATGTGAGTTAAATCATACTGGAGCCTAGCTCGCACTGGATTTGGTGTTTTTACATGTATGAAACGTGTTGGAGCTTAGCTCGCACCTTGATTTGGGATTGTGATGATGTTTTATAAATCGTACTGAAGCTTCTGCTCATACGTGGATTTCGATTGACTTACTTATGCATATAACCGTACTAGAGCTATGCTCGTACGTGATTTTCTTCATGATTTTATGCATAAAGTCGTACTAGAGCGTTGCTCATACAAGGAGATTTATTGATGAGGCATGAATCGTGCTAGAGCTTAGCTCGTACATGTTTTCACACTGTGGTATATATGATGTCGTGGAGATGATAAATCCTCAAGCCCTACATCCTTAAGCCCGTCGGGGTGGGGAGGCTTTCTTACGGTAGGATCCTTAAGCCAACATCCTTAAACCGATAGGGTGGGGAGGCTCTGTTGGTGGGGAGGCTCTCTTACATGGATACAAGAAGCTCCACGTGGGCTTGAGACTCTATAGGTTACACATGGCATGAGGTAGATAAGACCTATGACTGGCACCCCCAACCATGATATGAGTCCGCAGAGTACGTTGTACCGTGTATATCACATGGAGTACACTGTACCACGTGGTTGTGATGATGATTTGAAAAGTTTGGAGAAGAACCAACCCACCTTTGTTCTAGAATGATGCCCCGTACATCAGGATTCGTGTGCTCTGGGATGATTATGACATAGTTGGCCAACATAGTCTTTGAGATATAGTGATCACCTATCTCACATAATATTACATGATACCACATGGTTTTATACGTTCAGTGTGATTGTGATTGTCCAAGGTAGACCCGAGGGAGGGGTCGAGCCTTGTGGGATTTTGATTTAAGAGATGAAATGTTATTTGTGATGAGATATGATTTGATTAAGAAAATGAGAAATCTTAAAGGATGTTTCTAAATGAATTTTCCTTTTCCTGATAAGTTTTGATAAAGATGAGCATGAGAGGTTTTACATTATGATTATTCCATGTTTTACATGCTTGTTTCCCATGTTTTTAGTACATGATATATGTATATACATACGGTATAGTTTTATTTCCTCATGCTCCGACTATTAATGATTTATGTCATGACATTATCAGCATGTGAATAGAGTAGTTATCTACCATACTTGCATTATTGCCTTACTAAGCGTGTGGTTGCTCATCCCTCTACTTTCCCCCTCTACAGAGTGTACATAGTGGCCCAGTGAGGACTGAGGCGTAGTATTTTGGAAATCCGCTGCACTCCATCGCCAAGAGGTATACATAGATGGATTCTTTTTGTATCTAAACATGTAAAAACACAGTAGTCATTTTGAATTGTGATCTGGGGGATGTAAATGTCAGTAAACATATCTTGTATAAGTCTATAACTTATCTTCTAGATGTATGACATGGCTTTTGATCTATTGGAAATGAATGAGTAATGATGATTATTATTGACTCACAGCCCAATTGTGTAGTGGTAAGAATGTTCGCGATTGGGTTAGGGAATGGAAAAATGCTAAAACTTTATAGTGATTTTTGGATAAAAAGGATAAAAGGGGTCGTGACAGAATCACATCGAGATCGATCTGCTTGCTTATGGAACCTTTGTGATTTCATTATGGAATTACAAGATCGATCCTGTCATGAAAGAGATCGATCTGGCATTCATCTGTAGGATTCCAACCGCTAATTTTTTCAAAATTTCAAAGGAAAGATTGCATTTAAATGCTTCACTGATCATTTTACACTCTATTCACACATAGAGCATAAAAAGGTCCATTTCTTATGATTCACATATTATGTAACTTGTGTGTATAGCATGGAATCATAAAGGGTACATAGAATTCACGGCCTTACATCTCTTATTATTCATATAGCATGTACTAACTGTGTACATCATGGAATCATAAGGAATACATATAAAAGTATGGGTCTTACATTCCTCCCCTCATTCAAGAAATTTGGTCCTCCAAATTAGAATCAGGTTACTCCTCGAAAAGTCGGGGGTACCTTCCCCACATCAGGCTCTCCAACCCCTTTGTAGCTTCTTTTGGAGTGTGATACTGTCAAAAGACTTTGACTAGGGAGATCGTCATAGATTGTAGTACTTTATCCTTCCTATCTATTATCAAAATTAGTTTCTTTTACCTTCTACATGTTCTCATTGAGCTCCGATGGCTCATATCTAATCCTATGTGTCGGGTCCGATGGTATTTTCGAAGCATCGAAATGTGGAAGATTTTATGAATGCCTGTTAGCTCTGGTGGTAATGCGAGCCTGAAGGCCTTATCTCCCACTCACTCCAGTATCTCAAATGGCGCGATATACCGAGGGCTCAACTTACCCTTCTAACCGAACCTCATAATCCCTTTTGATGGAGAAACTCTCAAGAATACTGAATCACCTATAGGGAACTCTAGTGGCCTCTGTATCGTGTCAGAATAACTCTTTTACCTGCTTTGAGCTATCCTCAATTTCTCACATATTAGCTGAACACCCTTAAAGGGTTGCTGCACTAAATCGGGAGCAAAAGCTTTCCTATCACCCATTTCTTCCCATCCAATAGGAGAATGACACCTACTATTATACCATGCCTCATACGGTACTATTCTGATACATGAGTGATAACTGTTATTATAAATGAATTTGGTTAATGATGAATGATCATCCAAGGAGTCTTTCAAATTCATTACACACGCTCTCAACATATCCTCTAACGCCTAGATGGTTCTCTCTGACTGACCATCGGTATGAGGATGGAAAGAGGTACTGAAACTCAACTGGATTCCCATAGCTTCCTGAAAGTGTTCCTAGAAGTGGGAAGTGAAGTGAGAATCCCTATCTGATACGATGCTCACTGGAATGCTACATAGTGTTCCACAAGTCTCCATACATATAACTACACCAACGCACTCAGAGTATCTGTGGATTTCATAACTAGGAAGTTGGTTGACTTCGTCAATCTATCGACTATCACCCAAATAGCCTCGTGATTCTTTCGGGTCCTCTGTAGCCCATGATGAAATCCATGGTAATGTGCTCCTATTTCTATATCAATATAGGTAGAGGTTGCAATAACCCTACAGGCTTATGATGCTCTACCTTAATTTGCTAACATACGAGACACTTTGCTACAACTCTACAATGTTTCTTTTCATGCCTGACCACCAATACCCTTTTAGAGATCCTGTTACATTTTATTGGTCCCCTGATGCATTGTATACCTCGACTAGTGAGCTTCTGTTAATAACAATCTTATTAACTGTGGTACCTTGGAACACTTATTCTTCCTCTGAACCTCAGTAAGCCATCATCACTCACTGTGAACTCTGTCACTGTACCCCTCTGAATCTGACTCACACTATCGACACCCTGCCGATCATTACACTAAGCCTGTCAAATCCGATTAATTCAATCCAAATTTAATCTCAGGCTAGCTGTCACATAATTACTGTCAACATCAAGAGGGTCTATATCCAAATCGACGTGAGCAAACTGCTCGAGCAGCTCATGTTCCCTGACCATTATGTACGATACCACTCTGAGGCATTCCTACTCAGGGCATCAGCCACAACATTAGCCTTTCTCGGATGGTATAATATATCATAATCATAGTCCTTTAGAAGCTCTAACCCTCTTTATTATCTCATATTCAAATTGTTTTTGTGAAAACAAATACTGAGGCTTTTATGATCAGTGCATACCTGAAATTTCTCATCATATAAGTAGTGGCACCATATCTTCAGTGCAACCACTATAGCTGCCAGCTCTAAATCATGGGTTAGATAGTTACTCTCATGGTTCTTGAGTCATCTGGATCCATAAGTGACTATCTTTCCATTTACATCGATACCCAGCCTAGTCCTTATTTCGAGGCATCTGTATATACTGAGAAGCCTCTTGAGCTATTCGGTATGGTGAGAATACGTGTGGTGGTTAGTCTATTCTTCAATTCACCAAAACATCTTTCATGTTTTGTCACCCTTCTCAATCACAACCTTCTAAATAAGACGTGTCAATGGAGTAGCTAATTTCAAGAAACCCTCAACAACCGTCTGTAATACCTAGCCAAACTCAGAAAACTTTTAATCTCTATGACTGTTCTGGGCCGTTCTCGTTGAACCACTTCTTCTATCTTGGACGGATCCACAAACACCCCATATTTCGATATCATATGACCCAGAAATGATATCTATTCTAACCAGAGGTCACACTTAGTTTGGCATACAATTATTTCTTTTGGAGGTTCTGCAAAACTATCCTCAAGTGCTACTCATGATCTTCCCTGGACTTGAATAAGCCAATATACCATCAATAAACACTATCACAAACTGGTCTAGGTATGGCTTAAACACATAATTCATCAAAGCCATAATTGTTGTGGGGGCATTCGTCAATACGAATGGCATAACCAAGAACTTGTAGTGGCCATAACGGGTATGAAATGTTGTCTTGGGTACATCTCCACTTTGTATCCTCAACTGATGGTACCCAAATCATAGATCTATCTTAGAAAAGACCTATGCTCCCTGAAGCTAATCTAACAGCTCATCAATACGTGGAAAGGAATACTTATTCTTGATGGTAGCCTTATTCACCAACCAAAAATCACTATATAGTCTGAGGCTTCCATTTTTCTTTTTCATAAATAGAACCAATGCTCTTCAAGGCGAAACACTCGGTCTGACGAACCTTTATCCAATAACTCTTGTAATTGCTTATTTAGTCCCTTTAGTTCCACTGAAATCGTTTTATACGGTGGTTTGAATATTGACTCAGTACCAGGCACTAACTCTATACAAAACTGCATCTCCCTGTCGGGTGGTAGCCCTGGTAAATCATCCGGAAAGACATCAAGAAACTTTGTAACCACTAGAATATCTCTCAATTCTAAACATGCCTTATTTGTGTTAACCACGTATGCAATGAACCCTTCAAATTATCCTTTTCCACCGTTAGTAACATAAGTCATCATATTAACATTCATGATTAACAAGCAAATTCATCTCTTAAGTATGATGAATTAAAATTATACTCTTCTCATTTGCAATAATCATGTTCCTTCATTTCTTTTCAGCAAAACTTATAATACACTTTTCAGGAAAACTTACAGTAAGGCTATCTATCCCTGAAAATATTACTATCTTAGCATAACAATCTAAAACAGCATGATTCGTAGCCAACCAATCCATTCCTAAAATTACATCAAAATCACTCATATTCAGTAAGATAAGATCGGCTGATATATCCCTTCCCCTATTTTCAGCCTACAGTCTTTATATACATACTCAGTCAATTGACTATCATTCATCGGTGTAGAAATCAACAACATTCTATCTAAGATGTAGGCTTTACATGCTTCGATAACTTGCATACAAATGAAGGCGATATAAAGGAATGCGTGGTACCAGGATCAAATAACACGAATGCTTCTAAATAAAAAATTAGGATAGTACCTCTAATCACATCCGTTGAAGTGTTCGCGGTGTCCTGATCCAATGCATGCACTCGCCCTCTGGTAACCACCTGTTTCCCCTTCTCTTCAGCTATAGCTCTCCTCCTCAGAGCAGAAGTCTCAACAGAAGCTCTCTCCAACTCTTTTTCCTTCTGTGGGGCAATCTCAATCATCTCTGGGTAATACCTTATGATATGCCCTGGCTTTCCACATCTATAACACATTCCAAGGGTCATCGGACAAGGCCTGGTACCATGATATCTACCACATCTCCTACACTGCTCGGTAGTAGGTCAAGGTCCCCCAATGACTATACCTCTCGGTGGTGTTAAGACCGGATATACAGGAGGCTTAGCAGTCCTCTCCTGTACCTCCTCAATCTGAGGTCTCTTCCCAAACAGTCTCTGACCTCCTCTCTTGATATCTTTATCACCTTTGGATCTCTTCTGTCTCTCCTGCTACTAATCTTCCCAAACTCAGAGGTATTCCACTCAAAGTCCTGCTCGCATAACTGCGCTCTATGCACTACCTCCTCATAGGTCGGAATGTTTAACGGAACCAATCTGGATCTGATGGCTGGTCACAATCCATCCATAAACTTCTGGACCTTCCGAGTCTCACTACTCAACATATCTGAGTCATACCTCCCCAAGGATATGAACCTCGAATCATACTCATCAATGGAGCGGTTCCCCTGAACCAAACTCATAAACTTCATCTGTAACTTTCGTGTGCAGTGGCTGGAATATACTACCTCCTAAAGGCCTCCGAAAATATCTCTCATGTAATCTTTGGGTGTCGGGCTCTCAGGATAGATATTGTGGATCTCCACCAGTGCTCTGTCTCACCCTTCAACATAAATACGACAAAGGCAACCCTCTCAATCGATGTACACTTGAAGAACCCATACAACTTCTCCATCTCATATATCCAATCATCTGCACCAACTGGGTCCTTTACTCCTCTAAAGACTAGAGATCTGAACTCCTAAAACTGTCGTAACCTATCCAACTCACAGTCATAACACAGATCACTGCCGCTCGCCTATGGAATGACAGGAGAAATTGTATCTTAAACTAACGACGATGTAACGGTCTCTAGTTTGAGGTCTCTCTACAGCTATCTGTCCAGTAGCAGTAGGCTGTCCGGCTAGACCTCGTTTATCACTAACCTGTAATGTTTGCGTGACTATCTCAACAAGGATCTCAATACTCTGCTTTATCCTAACGAAGCGTGCCTTAGTATCCCCTAGTCTCTCAATACGATCCTGTGGAGCCTGATCAGTCTGTGGCTCTGTACGGCTCTCAGGCCTACCCCTACGGCCTCTAGCATGTGAACTCGCCTTTTTACCACGGCGGGTAATAGGCATAATACCTAAATTCCTGCATCCATAACCATTCATTAGCCTAATCCCATCTCGGTATACACAATTATATTTAAACAAAGCACAGTAATATGGGGATGTAACTTTCCTATTTACTAATATCGACTCATATCAGGCCAACTCGGCTCTGATACCACCTCTGTCACGGCCCATTTTTACCTAAAATTACTACAAATTTTTTTATTTTTCCTTTCCTTTCACGATCGTGAACATTCTCACCACTAAACAGTTGGGCTATAAGTCAGTATTAGTCACCCTTTACCATTTACCATGCTATCTATCTTTTAATTCATTCAAAAGCAAACACATATACTTTATAATTGAGTTTCTATACTTGTACGTGTTTACTAATATTTACATCCCCCATATTACATTCCAAAATGATTACTGTGCTATTGCATGTTTAGATACAAAAAGATACCAGTGTGTATACCTCATGGTGATGGGAAGCAGCGGATATCAGGATGTAACTCGTTAGCCACTCACTAACTACAGTGTGCGCTCTGTAGAGGGGGAGAATGAAAGGGATGAGCTCACTAGCTTAGTACGGCAATAATGCAAGCATGTAGATAACTACACTATCTACATGCTTATAATGTCATGATATAAAATCGCTTACATTTAGAGCATGAGTTAAGACTAAAAATAATGCCATATGTATATATCTATCATATAAGATAAACCATGAAAGTAGGCATATAAAACAAATATGGAAAAATCATGTATGGCATCTCATGCTCGTCACATTAAAACTTATCAGTTTTATCATAAAACAATGCATCATCCTTTAAAACATCCCACAAGGTTTGACTCCTCCTTCGAGTCTACCCTAGATAACACAAATCATGTTTACTGCATATAAAATCATGTGATATCATGTGAGATAGGTGGTCACTATATACAATTGAGGACTCTGTTGGCCAACTATATCACTATCATCCCAGACCACACGGATCCCGATGTGCAAGGCATCATGCTGTAATAAGAGATTGGTCAAATCCTACTTGCCAGAATATAATTCAACATCATCACCACACGATATAGTGTACTTCATGTGATATACATGGTACAACATACTCCATGGACACATATCACAGTTGGAGGTGCCTGCCGTAGGTCTTATCTACCACATACCATGTATAATCGATTTAGTCTCAAGTGCAAGTGTGAGCATCTCATCTGTGTGACTAATAGTCTACACGAGGCATCTAGCATGGCTTGTGTGAGCATCTCATCCGTGTGACATACAGTCTACACGAGGCATCCAGCACGACACATTACATATCATAATGTGAAAAGTCCAATGCGAGCAAGGCTCTAGCACGATTTCATGCATAATCAGTAAAAATCCTCATACGAGCAATGCTCCTGTACGACTTTATGCAAAATAAATAATGGTAAAATCATGTACAAGCAAAGCTCCAATACGATTATATGCATAAGAAATAAATGAAACCCACGTACGAGCAAAAGCTCCAGTACGGCTTGCATGCATCTCAACTTAAAAAATGGTGTGAGCTAGGCTCTAGCACATTTCATGCATGCTAAAATATCAAAATTCAGCGCGTGCAAAGTTCCAACACAATTAAACTCATATAAATCTGATAGGTGGCTCTATTTTAACAAAACATGCTCAATATCAAAGTTAGCACCTGACTCGTGTTATTTCATGAAATTATGAAATCAATAGCCAGCCTGTCCGTAAAATTGCTTAAATCGAAGCAATATATTTCATAAAATATCAAAAACATGATATTCATGCAATTTATTAGCCTTACTACCCTTTTCGTAAAATTTACTCTTAGGGGCAAAATCATCTTTTTCACATATATCCGAATTTTTTCGTAAAAATTATTATTTTATTTCTAGGTAACCAAGCAAATTTAATGCCCTGTAAATACCCTCAAAATATGTGTAGCTACCTCTAAATACTCACAAAATTCCCTTACCTGGAATCGCGTCGAGTGATTCTACTTCCTCAGAGCTACTCGATCGCGCAGTCCGATTCGCTCCCAATATAATATCTGGAGCTGCAAAAAAGTATTTATCATAATAAATACAGTTTATTTATCTATATGTCACTTTCACTACAATCGATTTAACTTATTGGGCCCATTTACTCTCATTGAGCCTTACTTTTTCTTAAGTTCATTTCGATTGTACTATTCATTTCTCGAGAATCTATTAGGCCCATCAAGCCTACTGATTCATATTGGGTCGGCCTTAGACCCACAATGCCTTATTGAACCAAATACTCAACGCTTGGTCCACTTGACCATTCGGTCACGCATGGTGCGCCACGCCTAGCCATGGTCGACTTCATGGTTACCTAGCTCTCATGGTTATTTCGGCAAACACTTGGTGTGCTTGCCTTAAGTTCATCACTTTCCTTCATTAAGGTATCTCATTATACACCTCTTATGCCTACTTTAAATCATCATCTATTCCTACATATTGGTCTCACAAAACCATCTCAAAATCATGCATATAACATCACCAATACCATAGTATAATCAGTTCATCATTAAATCAACCATAGCTCACTTTCTCACACTAAACCCATATTCTGTCATGGATGATTAAGCATGCTCAAGGATGTTTCAGCCAACCAAGCATACACTAATCAACTCAAAAAAAATATGTTGATTAACATAATTGAAGTTGGTGTATTGAAAACTCACCTAGCTTAACCTTTATCCTTTGGCCAAAATTAGGGAAACACCTTACTCCTTCAATCCAAAAATTTAACTACTAGTTTTTGACTATGTTATACTCCTCATCACTAGGAACAACTTTGCTAAAAGTAACCTTTCTCAAATCTGTTTGAAAGGTGATGATATTTTAGAGTGAGAAAACTTGTTCACTTTTCTAAAATGGAGAGATATTTGTTAATCTAGGGAAGAAGGCTCGTCTGTCGGGTTTTTAAATAGTAATAGACATTGTGAGATCGATCTCCAAGGGTGAGAGATCGATCTTCCTTTTATTGAACTACACAAATATTTAGTAAGTAAGCTGTGGGATCGATCTAGTCTTGGGAAGGGATTGATCCTTTCTAGCTAGAAACCATTCGAGATCGATCTATTTTTGGGAAGGGATCGATCCTTTCTATGAAGAATCACATCGAGATCGATCTGCTTGCCTATGGAACCTTTGTGATTTTATTCTGGAATTACAAGATCGATCTTGTCATTATGAAGATTGATCTGGCATTCATCTACAGGATTCCAGCTGCTAATTTTTCCAAAATTTCAAAGGAAAGATTGCATTTAAATGCTTCACTGATCATTTTGCATTCTATTCACACTTAGAGCATAAAAGGTCCATTTTTTAAGATTCATATATTATGTAACTTGTGTGTATAGCATGGAATCATAAATGGTACATAGAATTCATGGCCTTACATCTCTTATGATTCATATAGCATGTAACAAGTGTGTACATCATGGAATCATAAGGAATACATATAAAAGTACGAGCCTTACAACCCACATTTCTATATTTTATTCCTGATGATTCATATGTGTAAACATTTAATTTAGTTGAATCATAAGAAGAATGTTTATTAAAATGAAAGTGCAAACGAAGTGAACAAATGCACGTAAGTCACGAAAAGGCTAAATAAGGGCTATAAGGCCACAGTCTAAACCGAAGGGATACCAACCATTCTGACTGAAGATAAGAACTTAAAATATCAAAATAAGGGTAGTTCAAGAAGGAAAGTTGATTTGGTTTGGTCCCAAATATGTTGAAGTAGAGGAAATGCCAAAAAAGGGCTAAACGAGTTTAAAATGGATCGTTTGAGGTGTTTTTAGCTATTTCAGTTCCCGAAAGCGACCAAAACGTAGAAATGGGAGTGTTAACCATGAGAAACTACACTTTTGGATTTTTGAACAAAAGTCAAACGTGGTCAATGGTCAAGGAAAGTCAAAGTTAGTTTGGAAATGTTGACTTTGACCAAAAGAACTAACCATGGTTAAAATTTAACCCAACAAGGTTAAAAAGTGGGGAATAATTATTTTTAGCTAAAATACTCAATCTTTAACTTCTTAAGTATGAAAAATTAATTTAATCAAATTTCATATTAAATTAAATAGATAGAAATTGATGGGCCAACTATAACGACCCAGAATTAAACTCATTTCGGTTGGGCTACGAGTCGATAGCATATCAAAATCCATAAATTTGCTTATTTAATTTAATTTCCTTGATAAAAATTTAAAACTAAAATAATGGTAACATACTTCTTTAGTTAATCAGCACCGTAGTCCTTTTAGAAAAATATTCATGTTCACATTCCCCAGACATTTCGTATACATTACTGCACTTTCAAAATGTAGATACAAAAATAAATGTCTATACTGGGTATACCTTTAGCGCTGAAAAAAGCTTTTATGACGAATAGCTGGGCAAAATAAATAACTTATAATGACCGTTTTCGCTACTGACGAGGCTCTGTGGAGGAGAGTAAGGGGAGTGAGCTTAACGTGCTCAGTAAGAGAAAATAAATCTCGTGGCATACAGATAAACACACTATATATATATATATATAGGTTTGAAATGTCCAAAATCATTTACAGTTCAGTACAGTAATTATCGGTAATAATAACAATATCAAAGACATTTCATTGCGGTGAACATTTAAATTGAGTACAGTAAACAAATCGGTTTCATACAGTATCTCAGTTCATACTCTCAAAATGGTAATTTAAATGAATGAGAAAAGGTGAAGCATGCTAGAACAGTAATTAGTAAGACAATTGGTCAATGTCGGTAACTCCGAGTAATCACTGATCAGGTGTTCCGGGATGTCAATCGTCATGGGAGTGGTTAGCTACCCAAACGACTCATAGTATAGTATGTCCGAAGACCAATAACACAGTACATCGTACTCACATGCATATTGCACGGTACATCGTACTCCGTGGACCATAATAACAATATAAGTTCAATAACAGTACAGTTCAATAACAGTACAGTTCAATAACAGTGATAGTTCAATAATAGTAACAATGTAGCATGACTAATCATCGCCTTTGTCTCAAAATCAGTGCGAGTCAGACCGTACGACACACAGTCAGCACTCGCTCAAGCACATTTCATCAATGTTTCTTTATAAACAAATCATTTTCCTTAAATCATATGTAAATTCAAAACAATTCAAAACATGCTAACTAGCCATTTTTCAGATAAAATCCCCAGTAAACAATCTATGAAATTTAAATCATAGGATTTTTTATTTTAACCAATAATATCAGTATCTATGCAAACCATTTAAATTCAATCAGTAAAATTAGGTTATTCAATAGGCTAAATACTATAATTTTTAGAGTCATAATATTCAGTCTAGGTTTTCCTGTAATTTTGGTACTGCAAAATTCAGTCTAAAATTTTATATCTATAAATATACAAAAATTACGCATATTTATCTATAGCAGCAACGAGAATTTTCCTTACCTTGGTGTCTACCCGCAGTCCGCAATGTCTTTAGTGACTGAAATCTGTGGGTCCGGTCTGCTCGGTTAATTTCCTCGGAGTGCCTTCCCTCGAGTTTTCCAAATTTCTTCGTGCCTTCTCTACTATCTCCAAATATTTTTATATATAATTATATATATAAAAATATATTTTTTCTCTTTTTTTCCTTTTCTTTTTAAATCTTCCCGCCAACTCTTTTGTTTTCTTCTTCTTCTTCTTCTTCTTCTTATTCTTCTTCTGCGTTGGTATTGTTCACCCGTGCACATTCTTCCTCCCGACGCTGCCTGTTTTCACCCATATGCTCCTCATCCTCCTCTTTCTTCCTCTTGTTGTCACTATTCCTAGTTTATCCTCCTAGCCTTCCGTCCCTTTGCCTCTCTCGGACACATCTTGTCTCGGTTGCTACCACTCGTTAAAGCTTCTCCGTTCTGTTTCAATTTGTCAGCCAACGGAGTGAACACAGCGGGCCTTACAAGCATGCATAGTTGCCTTTAGTTTCTCGAGCCAACCTCTTAGCAGCAAGTAGTCACGCATCTCCTGCACCAGTCGAGAATCCTCTCGGTTGCAACAAAAAAAATAGAGAAGGGGACACTCTGTTCCCTGTCTCACCTATTGTTCCTCCCCGTTCCAAGCCATTCCCGATCCTCTAGACAACCTTCACCATCACCATCATCTTTTCAGCCTTCACCGTCAGTCCCCTCTCTTTCTCCCTCTCTTCTACTGTAGTTGACAGAGATTAGAGCCCTTTGTTCTAGCCTCCTACACTTCTAGGTTTCTCGATCTCCAACCTTACCTTGTGGTTCTTACTCTCTTACACTTGCCAAGTTCTCAAGTTTCACTCTCCAGACTATCCCCTCCCTCATTCTTAGCTCCTATTTTTAGTTTTCCTTGTTTTCCCTGTTTCATGCCTTTATTTCTATACAAAAAAAATTAGGGCAACGATGGAGAGGTCTGATGGCGTACCGTGAGGAAGAAAACTTACAGAGGTAGGTGAGTTTAGTTAGTGTAGCCTCATTGTTCCACCCTTGCACATGGTCTGTCAGCCTGATTACTTCTTCACCGAACACCCACATTCATTTCTATTTTATCTGTCTCTCTCGTTTCAACCTTCCCCTTAACCTGCTCGACTGTAGTTATAACTTAATATTTAAACTGGTTCCCACACTCCTTTGGTATAGGTCTGCCCACATCCTACTGTTCCATCTAACAACTTTTCATTTTTTTTCTCAATCATTTCCCTTACTGTAAGACCCTCAAATTCATAAGTATATACATGTGCATGCTATGTGAAGCATAAAAGATGTAAAGTCCATAAATTAAAAGTACACACTCGTAATATGAGTTTGTTATGTACATACAAGTTTCGTTATATATGAATAATAAGAAATGGACTTTTGTAGATGATAAATATGAGTGGAATGGAAAATGAGTGGTGTGGTAAAATAGAATGAAGTATGCATAAGTTGCAAATTGTATACCTTTGGTTATACAATGAATGTACGCAAGTCTTAATGTATATAAAGTAGGAATGGATGCCATTTTCAAGCTTTAAAGGTGATTGGATAAGAAAATGACTATGGCAGTAAAATAAATGAAGTTTAGTGTAAGTTACTGCAGAATACTGCAAAAAAATGTAGAAAATATGACTGAGATATCGATCTCATGGGATGAGATATCGATCTCATGGGATGAGATATCGATCTCATGGGATGAGAGATCGATTTGGAAGAGCAAAAAATGCTCTTGTTTGAGCAATGGAACAGGGGCAGATCGATCTCCAAAGAAGTCAGATCAATCTGCTCAGCATTTTGTGAAGAAAGAATCGTTCCCTAAAGGGCCAGATCGATTTCCTTAAGCTACTGACTTGCAACAAATCAATCTCATTCAAGAGCAGATTGATCTCCTTAAGGTTCTGTGTTATTCAGATCGATCTCATGCTTGGAAGCAGATCGATCCCATTAAGTTTGGAAGGTCGGTTTTGAGAGGAAAAAGTGCAGGGCAGATTGATCTCATAGAGACAATTCTATAAATGCTGGACTTCTGCACTTCAGTTTGCACGAGAGAAACTATTCCATTCAAGAGTAAAAGTGTAACCTAACATTTCTACACTAGAAAACTTCAATTTGCATTTAGTTTTGAGTGAGGTGTAAGTGAGCAAAGTTGTTCTTGGCAAAGAGGAGAACAACTGTCAGGACCCTATTCTCAATCCATGACTTTATCCAAAAATCACTATAAATTTTTCGCATTTTTTTTTACTTACCTTTCCGCTCTTCAATGGTTGGGCTGTGATTCGATGTCAGAGTCCTCACTTACCACATTATCCATTTCATACATACATGTCAATATATTATTACTGACTGTAACTGCTTTTATTATACATGTAAGATTATATAAAATCTAATACAAATACATTCCCCATAATATATATCGTATACATCACTGTGTTGTTTCTATGTTTAGATACACAACTGTACATAAAGGTATACCTGGCGATCGATAGGAACTAGCAGTGGACTCTGGGACACTATCCCTCGATAGCTCTCGCTCTACTGACACTCTGTAGAGAGATGTAAAGAAAGGGGGGTGAGCATACAACGCACTCAGTAAGGAAATTAGGCAAGCAAGTGGATATCAACACTATCTACTTAAAATAATGCTATGCCTTGAAAACATTATTTCCTTTACTCGCTTTAAAAGCATGTCTTGAAATATAATATATATACTTGTACAGAATAAATCCCATGTACAGAAAATCATGCTTTCTTTCTCAAAGGTAGGCATGTAGTGCAAAACAATGCATCGTATATAAATCATGCCTTTATGTAAATCATGCCATGTATATTTAAATCACAATAAATATGGCATCAAATGATTCACAACACAAAATTGGAGTCCGACCCATCCCTCAGGTCTGTCCGCAATTTAAATCATTCAATCAATGTGATATATCATGTAAGACTCTATGGTTAAGTGCAAATAGTATCCTGGACTATGATCATATCCAACATGTGATCCCAAGCAACACAGATCTCGATGTGCGGGGCATCACTGCTGTAACGGGAGGGGGGTCAGTCCATCACAACCGTCAGCTATATCCTCCTCAACTCCACAACAACACACGGTACAGCGTACACCTCGCACCACTCAGGCACGGTTCAAGGTACACCCGTGGACCCATCGTCACGGCCAGAGTGCCTACCATAGGTCTTAGCTCTCGCACCCATGGAATATCAACATCACAGTCAGGGTGCCTACTATAGGTCTTAGCCCTCGCGCCTGTGGAAATATCATACCACATCTCAAATACCCTCATGCTGGCCATCCTCTCAAAATGTGACACTCAGTCACACAAGAATGCGGCATGAATAGGTACCATGTATATAATATCACATACAGTGTGCGCCCTCGAGTGCGACACACAGTCGACACTATGCTCGAACACTGTTTCATATCACAAACTCAACTCTAGTGCGAGCAATCTCTAGCAACTAGGTCAATGCATAGTTCATGTATTAAATCAAGTACGAGCAATAGCTCCAGTACTATGCTATGCATAATATCATCAAATCAAGTACGAGCCATAGCTCCAGTACTATGTCATGTATAAACCATGAAGAATCGAGTACGAGCAACGCTCCAGTACTCTGTCATGTATCTCATGTAAAACTCGAGTACGAGCTAATCGCTCCAGCACTCTGTGTCATGCATATATCATTAAAAGCTGAGTACGAGTAAAACTC
The DNA here is from genome assembly GCA_033439115.1 of Firmiana major. Lineage (NCBI taxonomy): Eukaryota > Viridiplantae > Streptophyta > Magnoliopsida > Malvales > Malvaceae > Firmiana > Firmiana major. The sequence continues at coordinate 11,731,948 of CM065912.1, forward strand.
CAGTACTCTATCATGCATGTCATGGAAATCTAGTGCGTATAAAAATCCAACACTAAAGTATGTGGAAAACATATGAAATCCAATGCGAGCTGTGCTCTAGCATGATTCATTCTCACATAATATGATAGATGGTTCTTTAAAAGGGATTGTTTATAAAACATCAAAATCAGCACTATAAAGTGTGCTTAAGTCACATTAACCTTAAAATCATTAGCCCATCTATTTATTTTCATGCTAAACAGCAATTAAACACTCATAATAATTGTTTCCATGCTTTTTGCAACTTTTCACAAAAGTTGACTTTTTGACTAACTAGGGGCAAAATCGTAATTTGCCACTATCGGGTCGCAATAATTATTATTCACTTTCTCTGACCCTCAGAGTTTTTAAGTGAATGTAAAAGCAGACGAAAATATGTGCAGGTATCTCTAACTACTCGCAAAAGTCCCTTACCTCGAATCACGTCACGTGACCTCACTTCCTCGGTGCTGCTAAATCCCGCAGTCCGATCAGCTCTCAATGTAAACTCCGGAGCTGTAAATAACCATTCCTCAGGTTAATTATAATTTTCCTGCTGTATTACACATTAATACAGTCTATTTTCCCTTAATGGGCCTTAATAATCCTTAATGGGACTTAATCCATATTAAGCCCGTTTTCCACTTATTATTTCCCTTCGTTAGGGTCTATCGACTCATTAGGCCTATCAATACCCTTTGGGCTTTATTCTAAGCTCTTTGGATAGCCCGTATATCATTTACGACATTTAATTCAAAATTTCAAATATAATTCACTAAATACGGAATTTAATCCGAAATGCGTAAAATAAATCTTAAATACGCAATAATGATTGTCGTAAATGAACTTTACTTACCCAAGAATATACGATGGTACGCAAATCGAAGTTCGATCAGGCTTCCGTTCGGAATTTATCGTCGAACTGCACAATTTATTATATTTAACTCCGGGTCAATTTTTGATTAAATATAATTTAAATAAATTCATCGGAAATCAAATCGGTCACTTTTGACCTCGTATCGACTTACCCGAAATCCGGTGAAATCCCAAAAATTTTCCTTTTTCTTTTTCTTTCTTTTTCTTTTTTTTCCCCTTTTCTCCTTGGCTGAACCGGTCCGGTCCGGTTCAGCGCAGAACCTTCTCCCTTGAACCGCCGACCGGTTCAGGCATCCTTTGGTCGTGCCGGCGTATTCCGGTCGGTTCCCGATGCATAACCACCGCCGTTCGGCGCGCCTAAGCCTGGGCAACACTCGGCTGGGCTCGATCGGGACCAAGCACCGCCGGTGGCCGTCGGATTCCTTCTTTTCCCCCGCGGCTTCACCTTTTCGATTCGTCGGCGTCCGGCGTCGGTGGAGGTCATGATCGGTGCCGATGGGTGTGCACGGTCCTCCTCTTTCTTTTCCGGCCGCTTGCCTGTCCGTGGGGTGGCCGGTGCTCGCCGTCCGGTGGTCTTCTTCTTCCGTCGATTTTGCTTCCGTTTCCTCTATTCTCTCTCCCCGATTCAAACTTTCAGATTTCCTTTTTTTTTAATAATATATTTTTATTATTATTTTATTATAAAATAATCATAAAAATCCCATAAATATCCCAAAAATATCTAAAAATATCTCAAAAAATCATATTAAATTCATTTATTTCATAAATGAATTTATCAATCCGATTTTACCTTTTCGGTATATTTTTCTACTATTTTTGGGCTCATTTTTCGAGGTAAAAATTTTGATAAATTCTAATAAATTTATATCTTGATCAATTGGGCTCAAAATTAAATATTTTCCTTGATTTTGATCAAGATTCCTCAATTTCATATTTTTAATGAAATTGTCTTATCAAAATTATACCGAATTTCAATCTTTTGACCGTTTTACCCCTGCACTCGTTCGGGAATTAACTTAACCCTTATCTCGTTGTTATGTAGCTTTTGTGTGTTAATTCATTTCAATAACACTTTAAGTCTAGTAAATACTCTTCTTATGATTCAACTATAATTACATAGTGTTCATACACATAGGAATCATAAGGTACAAGCTACAAAGATCTGGGTCTGACACTCCTCCCCCACTCAGAAAATTTGGTCCTCCAAATTAGAACCAAGTCACTCATCAAATAGGTGAGGGTACTTCTCTCGCATCAAACTCTCTAGCTCCCAAGTAGCTTCCTCTGAAGTATGATGCTGCCAGAGAATCTTCACTAACCCGATGGTCTTCAATCTCAATACCTTCTCCTTCCTATCCAATATCCGAATCGGTCTCTCAACATATGACATGTCCTCTCGGAGCTCCAAAGGCTCGTAACTAATCACATGTGCCAGATCCGGGTGATACTTTCGGAGCATCAATATGTGGAAGACATTGTGGACACCTGATAAGTTCGGTGGCAATGCCAACCTATACGCCTTATCTCCCACTTGATCAAGTATCTCAAAGGGTCCAATATAGCGAGGATTTAGTTTCCCTCTCTTCCCAAATCTCGCTATGCCCTTGGAAGGAGAAACTTGCAAAAACACGGATTCACCAACTGCAAACTCTAGTGGCTTACGTCTCCTGTCAGCGTAACTCTTTTGTCTGCTCTGAACTATCCTCAGTCTCTCTACAATCAAGCGGACATCCTCAGATGCTTGCGTAACCATGTCAGGAGCAAAAATCTTACGGTCACCCACTTCTTCCCATCCAATAGGGGAACGACATCTACGACCATACAAAGCCTCATACGGTGCCATCCCGATACTCGAATGATGACTGTTGTTGTAGGTGAACTCGGCTAGTGGCAGGTGGGCATCCCAGGAGCCTCGATAATCTAGCACACATGCTCTCAACATGTCCTCCAGAGTCTGTATGGTCCTCTCTGACTGACCATCTGTCTGAGGATGGAAAGCGGTGCTCAAACTCAACTGGGTTCCCATGGCTTCCTGAAAATGTCCCCAAAAGTGGGAGGTGAAGCGGGAATCCCTATCAGAGACTATGCTTACTGGTACACCGTGTAACCTCACTACCTCACGTACATACAGTTCCGCTAATGAACTCAGAGTATCGGTCGCTCTCATAGCTAGGAAGTGGGCTGACTTCGTCAGTCTATCAACGATCACCCATATAGCATCGTGATTCCTGCGGGTTCTCGGTAAACCCATCATGAAATCCATGGTGATATGCTCCCATTTCCATGTTGGTATAGGTAGAGGCTGCAACAATCCTGCAGGTTTCTGATGCTCTACCTTCACCTGCTGACATATGAAACACTTTGCCACAAAGTCTGCTATATCTCTCTTCATACCCGACAACCAGTATACCTTTCGGAGGTTCTGATACATCTTGTTACTCCCCGGATGTAATGTATAATTCGACGAATGAGCTTCCGCCAATATCAATCTCCTAAGTCCTAGATCCTCGGGAACACACAATCTGCCTCTGAACCTCAGTAGTCCATCAGAACTCAACTCAAAGTCAGTCACGATGCCCTTCTGCATCTGACTACCCACATCCATACAAAATGGATCAGTCTGTTGAGCCACCCTGATCCTATCTAACAGATCCGGCTCCAAGCGTAGACTAGCTATCACATAGCCTGTATCCATGTCAGAAGGCACGACTCCCAAACTGAGGCTAGCAAACTGCTCTAGCAAATCATGTTCCCTAACCATCATGTACGATACCATCCCCAGGCTCTTCCTGCTCAAGGCATCGGCTACAACGTTAGCCTTACCCAGATGATAAAGTATCTTACAATCGTAATCCTTCAGAAGCTCTAGCCATCTTCTCTGTCTAATGTTCAGCTCTTTCTGTGAGAACAGATACTTGAGGCTCTTGTGGTCGGTAAATATCTGGAACTTCTCGCCGTATAAGTAGTGGCACCATACCTTCAACATAAACACTACTGCAGCTAGCTCCAAATCATGGGTTGGATAGTTCTTCTCATGATCCTTTAGCTGTCTGGATCCATAAGCAACTACCTTCCCATCCTACATCAATACGCAGCCCAGTCCCTGATGCAAAGCATCGGTATACACTGCAAATCCTCCTGAGCTGGTAGGGATAGTAAGAATCGGAGCAGTGGTCAATCGACGCTTCAACTCCTCAAAACTCTTCTCACAATCCTCGTTCCATATGAACGGTGCACTCTTTCGAGTAAGACGTGTCAATGGAGCAGCCAACTTCGAAAATCCCTCAACGAATCTCCGATAGTATCCAGCTAAACCCAGAAAACTCCTGATCTCGGTGACTGTCCTTGGCTGTTCCCACTGAACTATAGCCTCTATCTTAGATGGATCAACTGATACACCATCTCTCGATACAATATGTCCCAAAAATGAGATCTGTGACAACCAAAAGTCACACTTACTGAGCTTAGCATATAACTCATGCTCCCGTAGCATCTGCAACACGATCCTGAGGTGTTCCTCATGTTCCTCCTTGGATCTCGAATACACCAATATGTCATCGATGAAGACGATAACAAATTGGTCTAAATATGGCTTGAACACATCGTTCATCAAAGCCATGAAAGCAGCTGGAGCATTCGTCAATCCGAATGGCATGACCAAGAAGTCATAATGGCCATATCGGGTATGAAATGCTGTCTTGGGTACATCTCCACCCTGAACCTTCAACTGATGGTACCCAGACCTCAGGTCAATCTTGGAAAAGACCTGTGCTCCCTGTAGCTGATCTAACAAGTCGTCAATGCGTGGAAGGGGGTATCTATTCTTGATGGTGGCCTTATTCAACAATCGGTAGTCTATACACAATCAGAGGCTTCCATCCTTCTTCCTCACAAACAGAACCGGTGCTCCCCAAGGTGAAACACTTGGTCGAACAAAACCCCTATCCAACAGCTCCTGTAACTGTCTCTTGAGCTCCTCTAGCTCAACTAAGGCCATGCGATATGGTGGTCTCAAAATAGGCTCCGTACCAGGTACCAAATCTATGCAGAACTCCATCTCTCTGTCTGTTGGTAACCCTGACAATTCATCCAGGAAAACATCTGGGTACTCACTGACCATAGTAATATCTGACAACTCCGGATGTGCCTTATCCATATCTACCACGTACGCAATGAAACCTTGATATGTTGAAGGTTTTCTAAATCAGTAATCATGTAATAATCATAACTACTCCTTTCATTTATTCTTATTAAACTTTACAACATATCTAGTAAGGTTAGGAAACATAACTGTCTTAGCATAACAATCTAAAACAGCATGGTTTGCAGATAGCCAATCCATTCCTAATATTATATCAAAGTCACTCATACTTAGTAATATTAGATTGGCTGTCATCTCCTTATCCCCTACTCTCAACTTGCAGTCATTATATACATATTCTACAACTTGACTACTATTTATAGGCGTACTAATCAACATCATCTTACATAATGGTGTACGCTCTACATGTCTTGCTAATTTACATGCAAATGATGCGATACAAAAGAATGCGTGGCACCAGGATCAATTAAAACATATGCTTCAATATCATAAATCAGGATGTTACCTCGAATCACATCTGATGAAGCATCAGCTGTCCCCTGGTCCAAAGCATGCACTCGCCCTTGACCCATCACTTGTTTTTCCTTCTCCTCTGTTGTCGCTCTACCTCTTTGAGCAGACGTACCAGCTGGGGTTCTATCAAACTCCCTGCCCCTCTGTGGTGCAGTCACAAATGTCGCTGGGCGCTCTCTAGCCATGTGCCCCTGTTTCCCACATCGAAAACATACCATAGCACCCTGTGAACACGGTCTATCTCCATGTGATCTACCGCATCTTCTACACTGATCAACAGCAGGTCTCTATCCTCCTATGACAATGCCCTTTGCTGGGGCTGCAGTCTGATAAGCAGGAGGTCTAGGATATCTCTCTCGTGCCTCCTCTACTCGTGATTTCTTACCGAAGAGTCTCCTCCCTCCTCGATAACTGAAATCTCTAGCCGGCCTCTTCGTCTGTATATCTCGGCTACGGCTAAACTTCCCAAACTCGAAAGCATTTCTCTCGTAATCATGCTCACATAATTGCGCCCTACGCATTGCTTCCTCATAGGTCACTATGTCTAATGGGACCAACTTGGACCGTAAAATCGGTCTCAACCCGTCGATAAACCTGTGGACCTTCTTGGTCTCACTATACATGGTATCCGGGTCATATCTTCCTAAGGATAGGAATCGAGTCTCAAACTCGTCCACAGATAAACTCCCCTGGTGTAGTCCCAAAAACTCTGCCTGTAGTTTCCGCTGTGCGGTGTCGGGAACAAACTGCCTCCTAAAGGCCTCCCGAAATATATCCCAACTGATATCTGTGTGTCGGGATCTCAATATAGGTCGGGTGGACTTCCACCAATGCTCTACGGTTCCCTTCAGTAGGAACGCAGCAAACGTGACCATCTCCGAGGTCGTACACTCGAAGAATCCATAAAGCTTCTCCAGCTCTGCTAACCACTCCTCAGCAGCTACTGGGTCCTTGACCCCGCTAAAGGATGGAGGTCTAAACTTCTGGAATTCTCGCAACCGATGCAGATCACATCCATATCCTAATCCACTACCACCCGAAACCGGTGGGGTTGTAGGAGTATCTATAGTCCTCTGTGCATCAGCTGTCTGCGTAGGTGTATCAGGGGCAACTGCCTCTCCTGTAGCAGCTCCTGCCTCCTGTCCCTGCCTACCTGGTATCGTCTGTGCCAGTATCTTGATAATAGTCTCGAGACCACGCTCTAATCTCGTGAAGCGCCTCTCAGCACAATCGGGTGCCTCAGTAGCACCTGGAGTCTCATGCGTAGGTAATGGTCCGGCAGCAGCTCATCCCTCGGGTCTATCTCCCCGGCCTCGAGCCCTACCTCTCGTCACACTACCACTACGCGTATTTGCCATATAGGCAAAGTTCCTGCATTCATAATAATGAATTAGTCCGTCTCCTATCTGGTATACACAGTTATATCTAAACACAGCACAGTACTATGGGGATGTACACTTTCCTAATTCCTAACATTGACTCAGATCAGACCAACCTCTACTCTGATACCATTCTGTCAGGACCCTATTCTCAATCCATGACTTTATCCAAAAATCACTATAAATTTTTCGTATTTTTTTAACTTACCTTTCCGCTCTTCAATGGTTGGGCTGTGATTCGATGTCAGAGTCCTCACTTACCACATTATCCATTTCATACATACATGTCAATATATTATTACTGACTGTAACTGCTTTTATTATACATGTAAGATTATATAAAATCTAATACAAATACATTCCCCATAATATATATCGTATACATCACTGTGCTGTTTCTATGTTTAGATACACAACTGTACATAAAGGTATACCTGGCGATCGATAGGAACTAGCAGTGGACTCTGGGACACTATCCCTCAATAGCTCTCGCTCTACTGACGCTCTGTAGAGAGATGTAAAGAAAGGGGGTGAGCATACAACACGCTCAGTAAGGAAATCAGGCAAGCAAGTAGATATCAACACTATCTACTCAAAATAATGCTATGCCTTGAAAACATTATTTCCTTTACTCGCTTAAAAGCATGTCTTAAAATATAATATATATACTTGTATAGAATAAATCCCATGTACAGAAAATCATGCTTTCTTTCTCAAAGGTAGGCATGTAGTGCAAAACAATGCATCGCATATAAATCATGCCTTTATGTAAATCATGCCATGTATATTTAAATCACAATAAATATGGCATCAAATGATTCACAACAAAAAATTGGAGTCCGACCCATCCCTCAGGTCTGTCCGCAGTTTAAATCATTCAATCAATGTGATATATCATGTAAGACTCTGTGGTTAAGTGCAAATAGTATCCTGGACTATGATCATATCTGACATGTGATCCCAAGCAACACAGATCTCGGTGTGCGGGGCATCACTGCTGCAACGGGAGGGGGGTCAGTCCATCACAGCCGTCAGCTATATCCTCCTTAACTCCACAACAACACACGGTACAGCGTACACCTCGCGCCACTCAGGCACAGTACAAGGTACACCCGTGGACCCGTTCTCACGGCCAGAGTGCCTACCATAGGTCTTAGCTCTCGCACCCGTGGAATATCAACATCACAGTCAGGGTGCCTACTATAGGTCTTAGCCCTCGCGCCTGTGGAAATATCATACCACATCTCAAATACCCTCATGCTGGCCATCCTCTCAAAATGTGACACTCAGTCACATAAGAATGCTGCATGAATAGGTACCATGTATATAATATCACATACAGTGTGCGCCATCAAGTGCGACACACAGTCGACACTACGCTCGAACACTGTTTCATATCACAAACTCAACTCTAGTGCGAGCAATCTCCAGCAACTAGGTCAATGCATAGTTCATGTATTAAATCAAGTACGAGCAATAGCTCCAGTACTATGCTATGCATAATATCATCAAATCAAGTACGAGCCATAGCTCCAGTACTATGTCATGTATAAACCATGAAGAATCGAGTACGAGCAATGCTCCAGTACTCTGTCATGTATCTCATGTAAAACTCGAGTACGAGCTAATCGCTCCAGCACTCTGTGTCATGCATATATCATTAAAAGCTGAGTACGAGTAAAACTCCAGTACTCTATCATGCATGTCATGGAAATCTAGTGCGTATAAAAATCCAGCACTAAAGTATGTGGAAAACATATGAAATCCAGTGCGAGCTGTGCTCTAGCACGATTCATTCTCACATAATATGATAGATGGCTCTTTAAAAGGGATTGTTTATAAAACATCAAAATCAGCACTATAAAGTGTGCTTAAGTCACATCAACCTTAAAATCATTAGCCCATCTATTTATTTTCATGCTAAACAGCAATTAAACACTCACAATAATTGTTTCCATGCTTTTTGCAACTTTTCACAAAAGTTAACTTTTTGACTAACTAGGGGCAAAATCGTAATTTACCACTATCGGGTCGCAATAATTATTATTCACTTTCTCTTACCCTCAGAGTTTTTAAGTGAATGTAAAAGCAGACAAAAATACGTGCAGGTATCTCTAACTACTCGCAAAAGTCCCTTACCTCGGATCACGTCACGTGACCTCACTTCCTCGGTGCTGCTAAATCCCGCAGTCCGATCAGCTCTCAATGTAAACTCCGGGGCTGTAAATAACCATTCCTCAGGTTAATTATAATTTTCCTATTGTATTACACATTAATACAGTCTATTTTCCCTTAATGGGCCTTAATAATCCTTAATGGGCCTTAATCCGTATTAAGCCCGTTTTCCACTTATTATTTCCCTTCATTAGGGTCTATCGACTCATTGGGCCTATCAATACCCATTGGGCTTTATTCCAAGCTCTTTGGATAGCCCGTATATCATTTACGACATTTAATTCAAAATTCTGAATATAATTCACTAAATACGGAATTTAATCTGAAATGCGTAAAATAAATCTTAAATACGCAATAATGACATAAATTGTCGTAAATGAACTTTACTTACCCGAGAATATGCGATGGTACGCAAATCGAAGTTGGATCGGGCTTCCGTTCGAAATTTATCGTCGAACTGCACAATTTATTATATTTAACTCCGGGTCAATTTTTGATTAAATATAATTTAAATAAATTCATCAGAAATCAAATCGGTCACTTTTGACCTCGTATCGACTTACCCGAAGTCCAGTGAAATCTCAAAAATTTTCCTTTTCCTTGTTCTTTCTTTTTCCTCTTTTTTCCCTTTTTCTCCTTGGCTGAACCGGTCCGGTCCGGTTCAGCACAGAACCTTCTCCCCTGAACCGTCGATCGGTTCAGGCATCCTTTGGTCGTGCCGGCGTATTCTGGCCGGTTCCCGACGCTTAACCACTGCCGTTCGCTCGCCTAAGCCTGGGCAACACTCGGTTGGGCTCGATCGGGACCAAGTACCGTCGGTGGCAGCCGAATTCCATCTTTTCCCCCGCGGCTTCACCTCTTCGATTCGCCGACGTCCGACGTCGGTGGAGGTCATGACCGGTGCCGATGGGTGCGCACGGTCCTCCTCTTTCTTTTCCAACCACTTGCCTGTCCGTGGGGTGGCCGGTGCTCGCCGTCCGATGGTCTTCTTCTTCCGTCGATTTTACTTCCGTTTCCTCTATTCTCTCTCCCCGATTCAAAACTTTCAGATTTCCTTTTTTTATTTATAATATATTTTTATTATTATTTTATTATAAAATAATAATAAAAATCTCATAAATATCCCAAAAATATCTAAAAATATCTCAAAAAATCATATTAAATTCATTTAATCCGTAAATGAATTTATCAGTCCGATTTTACCTTTTCGATATATTTTTCCACTATTTTGGGCTCATTTTTTGAGGTAAAAATTTTGATAAATTCTAATAAATTTATATCTTGATCAATTGGGCTCAAAATTAAATATTTTCCTCGATTTTGATCAAGATTCCTCAATTTCATATTTTTAATGAAATTATCTTATCGAAATTATACCGAATTTTAGTCTTTTGACCGTTTTACCCCTGCACTCGTTCGGGAATTAACTTAACCCTTATCTCGTTGTTATGTAGCTTTTGTGTGTTAATTCATTTCAATAACACTTTAAGTCTAGTAAATACTCTTCTTATGATTCAACTATAATTACATAGTGTTCATACACATAGGAATCATAAGGTACAAGCTACAAAGATCTGGGTCTGACAACATATTTGGAAACAAGAGATTGAGATCAAAGGTTTCAAGAGCAAGGAGGATTTTACCAATTTAGTGACAAAGGAAGGAAATCTCAGCTAGGTAAGATTTAATACACTAAGTTGATATATGTTAAACTAGGTGTATTGATGAGTTAAATGGTATATGTAGACTTGTTATAAATGAAATAATCATGAAAAATGAGCATGACCTAGTTTTGGCATGAAAGTTAGAAAGTGATGAGGAAATGATGTTAACATGGATTTGATGATGAAATATGCATGTATGGAAGATTATGAGTTAATCTTATGAAATACATAAATTGGAAATAAGGAAAAATGGATATAGATATGTGGAAATGTGGTTTTATACCATATTTGGAGAAAATGATGAGATTTAAGTATTAAATTAAGATTTGACAAATGAAATGAGTAAATAGTGATATACCAATGCCAATAATTATAACAGCTTCAAAAATTACCTTGGAAGCTAATTGGACTGCAAGAGTGAGCAGAAACGAGGAAGAGAGGTCACTTGACGTGATCCGAGGTAAGAAACTTTCGTGAGTAGCTAGAGATGGCTACACGTATTTTAAATAGACTTTCGATATTATACTCTATATGAATTCCCTAAATTAGATATGTTGTTGTGCTAAGGATTAATGAGATAAAGTGTGTTTTATCCAAAAATAGGATAAAAAGCCTTGGCATGTTGTGACCCATAATTCATAAGTTGCATAATAGAATGACTAATGTTTTCATGTATATGCGAAAACAGCACATTTAAGTGCTAATTTGATTTGACTTGGGTGAGTTGTGATTTTAACAAGCCATTTATCAGGTTTTGTGTGAAAACCATAAGTGCTAGAGAATACTCGCACTATATTTTGAGATATGCATCACATAGTACTAGAGGATATACTCGTACTAAATTTAAATGCGATTTTATGCATGTTAGAGTACTGGAAGCATTGCTCGTACTCAGTTTGTGATTGATGCATATAAAGTATTGGGAGTTTTGCTTATACTCAGTTTTATATGATAGAGTACTGGGAGCGTTGCTCGTACTCGATTCTTTATGATTTATACATGACATAGTACTTGAGTGATAACTCGTACTTGATTTGAAATGAGAATTATGCATGACCTGTGTTAGAGGTTACTCGCACTAGTGTTGAATATTTTGAGAAACATACACAGTGTTTAAGAGGCAGAGTGTTGATTGTGAGTCACGCTCAAGACATGCACTATAGTTTTTATGTGATATATAAGACATGTTAAAGAAAAATCGTGATGATTTCCTTATGTAGAATGAGTGTCGCACTGTGAGATGTTTGCACGTGGATTTAGAGACATGGCATTTATATTCCATAGTGTGAGGGTTAAGACTTTTGGCAAGCACCCCGACTATGAAGTATTTCTATAGTGTAAGGGCTAAGACCTATGGCAGGCACCCCGACCATGAGGAGAGGGTCTACGGGTGTACGTTGTATCGTGCTAGTGGCATGGAGTACATTATACCGTGTGTTGTGTGGAGTTGTGGAGTTGAAGAGTTTATAGCTAGCGGTTGTGATGGACTGATCCCCCTCCCGTTGCAGCAGTGATAACCTGCACACCGAGATCTGTGTTGCCTGGGATTTCACCATTATAGGATATGGCCATAGTCCAGGAGAGTATTGCATTAGCCACTAAGTCTCTCATGGTATATCACTTGTTTTCATGATACGGCTAGACCTGAGAGAGATAGGTCAGAAATCGATTTGTGTTGAGTTGTGAACTGCCATATTTTCTTTGATTTATATGTAAATGGCAATGATTTCTATAAAGGCATTACGAAAATTTAAAGATGCACTGTTTTCCATGAATGCCTACATTTGATAACTCAGCATGATTTTAAGTACATCAGATTTATTTTGTACTACTATTATATCCGGTTAGATTCATACTTTTGAGATGAGAAAAGGAAAGGCAAAGCATTATTTTCAGTAGATAGTGTAGTTGTCTACTTGCTTGCCTGATTTCCTTACTGAGCGCGTTGTTTGCTCATCCCCCTTTATTTTTCACTCTCTACAGATCATTCGCAGTAGATTGAGTCCGGTTGAGGTATAGCATTCATTTCATCCGCTGCCTATCCATTTTACGAGAGGTATACACACTCGAACATTTTGTACTAAACAATGTGTAAGCACAGTTATGTAAACAATATTACGGTCGGGATGTATATGTACAAATAATGTATAAGAGTTTCTCTTATACAAAAGAATACTAAATTCTATGTGTATTGTGAATGAGTGACTAATATTGAATCACTGCCCAACTGTAGAGGAGAGAAGGGTAAGTAAAGTAAAGAGCGAAAAATTAGTAGTGGTTTTTGGTAAGTCACGGAATGAGGTTGTGACAGAATGGTATCAGAGTAGTGTTGGACTGATGTGAATCAATATTAGTAATTAGGAAAATATACATCCCCTGGTACTTTGCTTTGTTCAGTTACAATTGTGTATACAAGATGGATATCAGACTAATTAATGATTATAAATGCAGGGATTTAACCATTATGGTTAATACTCGCCGTGGTAGAGGGGCAAGAGATAGGGTTCGAGGCCATAGAGGTAGGCCGGAGACCCGAGATGAAACTACTAGTTAGACTGAGGTACCAGAGACTGCTGAGGCACTCTTCATGAGGATTGAGCATAGCCTAGAAATGATAGTGGAGTTACTGGCATAGACGATGCCAAGTAGAGAGGGACAGGATGCAAAGACTGTGACAAGAGAGGCAGTTACACCTAACACACCTGCATAGCTTGCACCTGAGATGCCACAGGCTGCAGATACTCCTATACCCCTACCAATTTAAGATAGTTGTGGATTGGGATACGGGTGTGATTTAGATAGATTGTGACAGTTCCAGAAGCTTGGACCTCCATCTTTTCGTGGGGTCAAGGACCTAATTGCCGCTGAGGAGTGGATTGGAGAAATGGAGAAGTTGTACGGATTCTTTGAGTGTACGACTTTAGAGATGGTTGCATTTACTGCGTTCTTACTGAAGGGAATGACAAAGCATTGGTGGAAGTCCACCAGGCCCATATTAAGAGCTCGACATGCTAAGATTAGTTGGGAGATATTTTTGGATGCCTTCAGGAGGCAGTTTATTCCAGACACTGCACAGCGAAGGCTGTAGGCTGAGTTCTTAGGGTTGAGTCAAGGAAGTCTTTCAGTGGATGAGTATGAGACTAGATTTTTAGCCCTGGGAAGGTATGACCCCGATACCATCTACAGCGAGGCTAGGAAGGTCCACAGATTTATAGATGGACTGAGACCGGTGTTACAGTCTAGATTGGTACCATTGGATATTGGTACATATGATGAGGCAGTGTGCAGGGTGTAATTATGTGAGCAAGACTATGAGAGGAATCCCTCTAAGTTTGAGAAGATCAGTCGGAGTCGAGAGAAGGATAGGAAGAGGTCGATTAGAGACAGAGGTTTCAGTTATCGAGGAGGGAGGAGACTCTTCGGTAAGAGACCACAGATAAAGGAGGTGAGAGAGAGACCAGTTAGACCTCCTACATACCTAACTATAGCTCCAACGAAGGGCATTATAATTGGAGGACCGAGGCCTACTACTGATCAGTGCAGTAGATGTGGAAGATACCATGGTGGTAGACCTTGTCCGATGAGTCCTATTATGTGTTTTCGATGTGGGAAACCCAGACATATTGATAGAGTTTGCCCAGAGATGGTTGAGACTGCCCCACAGAAGGGCAGGGAGCCAGAGAGAGCTCCAACTGATACGTCTACTCAAAGGAGGAGAGCGACAGCAGAGGAGAAGGGGAAACAGGTGATAGGTCGAGGGCGAGTACACGCTTTAGACCAGGACACAACAGATGCTTCAACGGATATGATTAGAGGTAACATCCTGATTTATGATCTAGAAGCATATGTTTTAATTGATCTTGGTGCCACGCATTCATTTGTATCGCCTTCATTTGCATGTAAACTAGCAAAGCATATAGAGCGTACACATTTGAGTAGAATGATGTTGATTAGTATGCCTATGGATAATAGTCAGCTAGTGGAGTACGTGTTGAATGATTGTAAGTTAAGAGTATGGGAAAAGGATATGAGAGCCAATATGATATTGTTAAGTATGAGTGACTTTGATGTAATATTAGGTATGGATTGGTTATCTGTAAACCATGCTGTTTTAGATTGTTATGCTAAGACAGTTATGTTTCCTAACCCTGAAAAATATGTTTGTAAAGTTTGATGCAAAGAAATAAAAGTAATAGTTATGAATTGTGATTCATAAAGTACTATGCTGACTAAGAAATGAATATGTTGAAGGTTTTATAGCGTACGTGGTTGATACGGATAAGGTACATCCGGAGTTGGCAGACATTCCTGAGGTTAGTGAATTCCCAGATGTCTTTTCGGATGAATTACCAAGGTTGCCACCAGACAGAGAGATGAAATTTTGTATAGACTTGGTGCCTTGTACTGAACCTATATCAAAACCACCGTATCGCATGGCCTTAGTTGAGCTATAGGAGCTCAAGAAACATTTACACGAGCTGTTGGATAGGGGTTTTATTTGACCGAGTGTTTCACCGTGGGAAGCATTGATTTTGTTTGTAAGGAAGAAGGATGGAAGCTTTCGATTATGTATAGATTAAAGATTGTTGAATAAGGCAACCATCAAGAATAGATATCCCCTTCCACGCATTGATGATTTGTTAGATCAGCTCCGGGGAGCGCAGGTCTTTTCTAAGATTAATTTGAGGTCTGGGTATCATCAGTTGAGAGTAAGGAGTGGAGATGTGCCTAAGACAGCATTTAGGACCCGATAAGGCCATTATGAGTTCTTAGTTATGCCATTCAAATTGACGAATGCTCCCGCAGCTTTCATGGCTTTGATGAACGATGTGTTCAAGCCATATTTGGATCAGTTTGTTATCGTTTTCATTGATGACATTTTGGTATACTCTAAATCTAAGGAAGAGCATGAGAGACACCTCAGGATTGTATTACAGACTTTACGAGAGCAGAAGCTATATGCTAAACTCAACAAGTGTGATTTTTTATTGTCATAGATCTCATTTTTGGGACATGTAGTGTCGAAGGATGGTGTATCAGTTGATCTATCCAAGATTGAGGCTGTAGTTCAATGGGAACAGTCGAGGACAGTTACCGAGATCAAGAGTTTTTGGGTTTAGCAGGATATTATCGTAGATTGTAGAAGGATTTTTGAAGTTTGCTGCTCCATTGACACGTCTCACTAGGAAGGGTATAGCATTTGTGTGGAACAAGGATTGTGAGAAGAGTTTTCAAGAGTTGAAGAGTCGATTGACTACTGCTCCGATTCTCACTATCCCTACCAGGTCAGGAGGATTTTCAGTATATACTGATGCTTCACATCAGGGACTGGGCTGTGTATTGATGCAGGATGGGAGGGTAGTTGCTTATGGATCCAAACAGTTGAAGGATCATGAGAAGAACTATCCGACCCACGATTTGGAGTTAGCGACAGTAGTGTTTGAGTTGAAGGTATGGCGCCACTACTTATATGGTGAAAAATTTCAAATATTTACCAACCACAAGAGCCTCAAGTATCTGTTCTCACAGAAAGAATTGAACATGAGACAGAGAAGATGGCTAGAGCTTCTGAAGGACTATGATTATGAGATACTTTATCATCTAGGTAATGCTAATATTGTAGCTGATGCTTTGAGCAGAAAGAGCCTTGGGATGGTATCGTATATGATGGTAAGGGAACATGAGTTGCTAGAGCAGTTTACTAGCCTCAATTTGGGAGTAGTGCATTCTGACATGGATACGAACTATGTGATTGCTAGTCTACGCTTGGAACCAAATTTGTTAGAGAGGATCAAAGTGGCTCAGCAGACTGATTCGTATTGCATTGACATGAAATGTCAGATATAGAAGTGCATAGTGACTAACTTTGAGATAAGTTCAGAGGGACTCCTGAGGTTCAGAGGTAGATTGTGTGTTCTCGATGACCTAGAGCTTAAGAGATTGATATTGTCGGAAGCTCATTCGTCGAGATATAAGTTACATCCGGAGAGTTACAAGATGTACCAAAATCTCTGAAAGGTGCACTAGTGGTCAGGTATGAAGAGGGATGCTGCGGATTTTGTGGCAAAATGTCTTGTATGTCAATAAGTGAAGGTAGAACATCAGAAACTTGCAGGGTTATTACAGTCTCTACCTATCCCGACATGGAAATAGGAGCATATCACCATAGATTTCGTGATGGGTTTATCGAGGACCTGAAGGAATCACGATGCTAAATGGGTGATAGTTGATAGACTGAAAAAGTTAACCCACGTTTTAGCTATGAGAGCTACCGATACTCTGAGTGCATTGGCAGAGTTGTATGTACGCAAGGTAGTGAGGTTACATGGTATTCCAGTGAGCATTGTTTCGGATAGGGATTCCTGCTTCACTTCCCACTTTTAGGAACATTTTCAGGAAGCTATGGGAACCCAGTTGAGTTTGAGCACCGTTTATCATCCTTAGATAGATGGTCAGTCAGAGAGGACCATACAGACTCTGGAGAATATGTTGAGAGCGTGTGTGTTGGATTTTAGAAGCTCCTGGGATGATCATTTGCCACTAGCCAAGTTTGCCTACAACAACAGTTATCATGCGAATATCGAGATGGCACCTACGATGCTTTGTATGGTCGTAGATGTCGTTCCCTTATCGGTTGGGAAGAAATGGGTGACCGAAAGATTTTTGCTCCTGATTTAGTTACACAAGCCTCTGAGAATGTCAAGTTGATTGTTGAAAGATTAAGGACAGCTCAGAGTAGACAAAAGAATTATGCTAATAGGAGACGAAGACCACTTGATTTCGCAGTTGGTGAGTCAGTATTTCTGAGAATTTCTCCTTCGAAGGGTATAACGAGATTTGGGAAGAGAGGTAAGCTGAGTCCTCGCTACATTGGACCCTTTGAGACACTGGACAAAGTGGGAGATAAGGCATACAGATTGGCTTTGCCACCAGATTTATCGGGAGTGCACAAATGTCTTTCACATTTCGATATTGAGGAAGTATCATCCAGATCCAAATCATGTGATTCGGTATGAGCCATTGGAGCTCAAAGATGATCTAACTTATGTAGAGAAACCAATCAGATTATTGGATAGAAAGGAGAAAGTCTTGAGGAATAAGACAATTGGGTTAGTGAAGATTCTCTGGCAGCATCACACTTCAGAAGAAACTACTTGGGAGCTAGAGAGTCTGATGCGAGAGAAATATCCCCATTTGTTTGTAGAGTAACTTGATTCTAATTTGGAGGACCAAATTCTTTTATGGAGGGGAGGATTGTAAGGCTCTCAAATTCATAAGTATATACATGTACATGCTATGTGAAGCATAAAAGATGTAAAGTCCATAAATTAAATGTACACACTCGTAATATGAGTTTGTGATGTACGTACAAGTTTCGTTATGTATGAGTAATAAGAATGGACTTTTGTAGATGATAAATGTGAGTGGAATGGAAAATGAGTGGTGTGGTAAAATGGAATGAAGTATGCATAAGTTGCATAATCCATTTGGTTGTAAATTGTATACCTTTGGTTATATAATGAGTGTACATAAGTCTTAATGTATATAAAGTAGGAATGGATGCCATTTTCAAGCTTTAAAGGTGATTGGATAAGAAAATGACTATGGCAGTAAAATAAATGAAGTTTGGTGTAAGTTACTGCAGAATACTATAGAAAATTCTAGAAAATATGACTGAGGGATCGATCTTATGGGATGAGATATTGATCTGGAAGAGCAAAAAATGCTCTTGTTCGAGCAATAGAACAGGGGCAGATCGATCTCCAAGGAAGTCAGATCGATCTGCTGAGCATTTTGTGAAGAAAGAATCGATCCCTAGAGTGCCAGATCGATTTCCTTAAGCTATTGACTTGCAACAGGTCAATCTCATGCAAGAGCAGATCGATCTCCTTAAGGTTTTGTGTTGTTCAGATTGATCTCATGCTTGGAAGCAGATTGATCTCATTAAGTTTGGAAGGTCGATTTCGAGAGGAAAAAGTGCATGGCAGATCGATCTCATTGAAGAGCAGATTGATCTCATAGAGACAATTCTATAAATACTAGACTTCTGCACTTCAGTTTGCACAAGAGAAACTATTCCATTTAAGAGCAAAAGTGTAACCTAACATTTCTACACTAGAAAATTTCAGTTTGCGTTCAGTTTTGAGTGAGGTGTAAATGAGCAAAGTTGTTCTTGGCAAAGAGCAGAACAACATACTTGAAAACAAGAGATTGAGATTAAAGGTTTCAAGAGTAAGGAGGATTTTACCAATTTGGTGACAATGGAAGGAAATCTCAGCTAGGTAAGATTTACTACACCAAGTTGATATATGTTAAACTAGGTGTATTGATGAGTTAAATGGTATATGTATGACTTGTTAGAAATGAAAGAATCATGAAAAATGAGCATGACCTAGTTTTGGCATGAAAGTTAGAAAGTGATGAGGAAATGATGTTAACATGGATTTGATGATGAAATATGCATGTATGGAAGATTATGAGTTAATCTTATGAAATGTATAAATTGAAAATAAGGAAAAATGGATATAGATATGTGAAAATGTGGTTTTATACCATATTTGGAGAAAATGATGAGATTTAAGTATTAAATTGAGATTTGGCAAATGAAGTGAGTATATAGAGATATACTACTGCTAATAATTATAACAGCTTCAGAAATTACCTTGGAAGCTTATCGGACTGCAAGAGTGAACAGAAACGAGGAAAATAGGTCACTTGACGTGATCCGTGGTAAAAGAATTTCGTGAGTAGCTAGAGATGGCTACACGTATTTTAAATAGAGTTTCGATATTATACTCTATATGAATTCCCTAAATTAGACATGTTGTTGTGCTAAGGATTAATGAGATAAAGTGTGTTTTATCCAAAAATAGGATAAAAAGCCTTAGAAGCATGTTGTGACCCATAATTCATGAGTTGCATGATAGAATGGCTAATGTTTTCATGTATATACGAAAACAGCACATTTAAGTGCTAATTTGATTGGACTTGGGTGAGTTGTGATGAACAAGCCATTTATCAGGTTTTGTGTGAAAACCATAAGTCTTGGAGAATACTCGCACTATATTTTAAGATATGCATCACATAGTACTGGAGGATATACTCGTACTAAATTTAAATGCGATTTTATGCATGCTAGAGTACTGGGAGCATTGCTCGTACTCAGTTTGTGATTGATGCATATAGAGTATTGGGAGCTTTACTTATACTCAGTTTTACATGATATAGTACTAGGAGCGTTGCTCGTACTCAATTCTTCATGATTTATACATGACATAGTACTTGAGTGATAACTTGTACTTGATTTGAAATTAGAACTATGCATGACCTAGTGTTAGAGGTTACTCGCACAAGTGTTGAATATTTTGAGATGCATACACTGTGTTTAAGAGGCAGAGTGTTGATTGTGAGTCACACTCAAGACGCGCACTGTAATTTTTATGTGATATATAAGACATGTTAAAGAAAAACTGTGACAATTTCCTCGTGTAGACTGAGTGTCACACTATGAGATGTTCACACGTGGATTTAGAGACATGGCATTTATATTCCATAGTGTGAGGGCTAAGACTTATGGCAAGCACCTCGACTATGATGTATGTCCATGGTGTGAGAGCTAAGACCTATGGCAGGTACCCCGACCATGAGGAGAGGGTTAACGAGTGTACGTTGTCCCGTGCGTGTTGCATGGAGTACACTATACTATGTGTTGTGTGGAGTTGTGTAGTTGAGGAGTTTATAGCTGGCGGTTGTGATGGACTGACCCCCCTCCCGTTGCAGAAGTGATAACCCACACACCGAGATCTGTGTTGTCTGAGATTTCACCATTATAGGATATGATCATAGTCCAGGAGAGTATTGCATTACCCACTGAGTCTCGCATGGTATATCACTTGTTTTCATGATACGGCTAGACATGAGAGAGATAGGTCGAAAACCGATTTGTGTTGTGTTGTGAACTGCCATATTTACTTTGATTTATATGTAAATGGCAATGATTTCTATAAAGGCATTCTAAAAGTTTAAAGATGCACTGTTTTGCATGAATGCCAACATTTGATAACTCAGAATGATTTTAAGTACATGGGATTTATTCTGTACTACTATTATATCTGGTTGGATTCAGGCTTTTGAGATAAGAGTAGGAAAGGCAAATCATTATTTTTAGTAGATAGTGTGGTTGTCTACTTGCTTGCGTGATTTCCTTATTGAGCGCGTTGTTTGCTCATCCCCCTTTATTTTCCACTCTCTATAGATCATCCGCAGTAGATTGAGTCCGGCTGAGGTATAACATTCATTTCATCCGCTGCCTATCCATCTTACGAGAGGTATACACACTCGAACATTTTGTACTAAACAATGTATAAGCATAGTTATGTAAACAATATTACAGTCGGGATGTATATATACAAATAATGTATAAGAGTTTCTGTTATAGAAAAAAATACTAACTTCTATGTGTATTGTGAATGAGTGTGAATTGGTGACTAATATCGAATCACAACCCAACTGTAGAGGAGAGAAGGGTAAGTAAAGTAAAGAGCGAAAAATTAGCAGTGATATTTGGTAAGTCACGGAATGAGGTCGTGACACTTACCGAGAGCCATTATTTTCCTTCATTTTTTTTCTCCATTTCTTCTCGTTTTTTTTCAGTTTATTTACCCACTCCACTTACCAAGATTCTATCACACACATATATAAATATATATACATAGGTATTTAAGTATACTTTGCATAATACTGAAGAAGCTCTCTGCTCAAGGTGTATGCATGTACATATATACTCTCATATACACATATATGTATATGTACACTCATTCCTATTTATATTTAATTATATTCGTATATTTGTATGCTTTTGTACATGTATATATCTATGCATTAATTTAATAAAATATGGCATATATATATATATACACACACACATGTAAGCCTATGCACGTTGAAAATTTTCGGTGTAAGAATAAGGCTAGTCTAATATTTATAGACAACACCAAGTATATTGAAAATTTTTTATAGTTACACCAACTAAAGGGAATTTTGAAACCCATTAAGGTTAATTGAGTATGGGCCGAAATTGTACAAGCTATTGGGCCGAATTGTTGGGCCATTTGGTGGGCCTAAATTGAAGTAAAATGTGGGCCCAATTTCCTATGAAAATCAACCCAATAACATTTAAGAAAAGTCCAAAACCGAAAGCCCAACTTAAAAGCCTAAAATCAAGCCCATTAGGAAATGACAAGCCTAAAACCATTAAGCCCACTTCATGGGCTGAAATTTAAGACCATTTAAACACTTAATCATGTCTTAAGAGCTAAGAAATTCGGCACCATCATCTTCTTCTCCAAACCAAGACCTAAACCACCATGGAAGCATAAATTTACAAGCTTTCTCACACTAGAAATCACTAACCTAAAGGCATAATTGGAACAAGTGATCTTCACAGAAGTTGTTCCAAATTGAGAGAGGATTAACATATCTTGGAATCAGCAATCAATGAGCCAAATTGAGTAACCCGAAATCCCTTAAAGTTTCGGCCAAGTAGGGAACATTAAGCTAGGTGAGTTTTCAAGCTTCTATCTTCAAGTATGCTTATCTATGAATTATTCTAAGTTGATTGGTGTACGAATTGTATAGCAAAACAACCTAAAACACCATGAACACAAGTTGGCCAAATATGGGCATTTGGATTTTGATGAATACCCATGTGATTTAAATGCATATATGGACTAGTTAATATGCATGGATGATGATGGTATGATTAATTTCAATCAATTTGTTGAATTTGATAGTTGTATGATGTTGTCATATAAGGTGTTTGATAAAATACCAACTTGAACTATGGAAATAGCTTAAGTCATGCCATCCAAGTGCTTGATGAATTGCCTAAGTGAGCACTTGGTAAGGTTTAGTGGTGATGGCTAGCTCTCAGCCAAGGATGGCTAGATGGTGCTCAGCCACTATGCCATGGCCGAGAGGTATGATGGGCCAAGCCGATGTCGTTTCGACCCAATAAGCCCAATAGGCCCATATGAAATGAATAGTAAAGTGAAAATGGGCTTAAGACAGGGTTAGGCCCAATTAAGGTGAATAAGGCCCAATAAGAGTAAATGGGCCCAATAAGTTAAATCGACTGTTTGAAAGTGAAATACAGATGAATAAGTGTATTTAATGTGATAAATAATTACATGCAGCTCCGAAGATTATATTGGGAGATAAATAAACTGAGTGATCGACAGCGTTGGAAAAGTGAGCACGTTCGACGTGATTCAAGGTAAGAAAATTTTGTGAGTAGTTAGAGATAGCTACGCGTATTTTCGATGGCATTTTATGGAGACTTAAAAATTCAAAGGTTTCTAGAAATAGAATAAAATTTATAAACTCAATATGGGTAAATTACGATTTTACCCCTATTAAGGGTAAATTTTTTAAACTTGGGAAAAGTCATGAAAAGCATGAAATACATGTGTTCGATTGTTCTTACTGCTTTTTAGCAAGTGCATGGATAGATTGGAGAGTGTTTACATGGTTTACATAAAAGAGCACATTTTGGTGCTGATCATGATTACGAAAACTATCTTTTTGAAAACGAGTCATCTATCGAGTTTGTGTGGAAACAAATCATGCCGGAGCTCTGCTTGCACTGGATTTTATATGATTTCTACATGAATTTTTTCTAAAGAGTTTCTCGCACAAGATTTCACATAGTTTATGCATGGCATAGTACTGGAGCTCTGCTCGCACTAGATTATTTATGAAGTATGCATAAAATGTGCTGGAGCATTACTTGCAGTGTATTTTGATATGATATGTATAAAATTGTGTTAGAGCTTTACTCACATGAGATTTTATATGAAATGCATAAGGTCGTGTTGGAGCCTAGTGTAGACTGTGTGTCACACTGATATGATATGCTCACACGTGCGATATGAGACATGGCATGGGTTATTGATATGATATGGGATCCATGGAGTACGTCGTACCGTGTACATAGCACGGAGTACGCTGTACTTGCAGTCTTTCGACTATATGAGTCTATGAATTATATTATATTATAGGCTGGCAGGTATGATTTGACCCACCTCTCGTTGCAGCAATGATGCCTCGCACACTAGGTATCGTGTAGCTTGGGATCACAGATCAGGATATGGCCATAGTTCCTATATGTTTACCACAATACTTGCCTAATCTCACATGTTACATGATATATATAAATACATTATTTCATATGATTTTATATGGATCAAGGTATCCCAAGGGATGGGAGAAGCCTTGATATATGTTGAATGAATACATGTATATGTGATTTTATATGGATCGAGATAACATGAGGGAAAGGTTGAGTCCTGATGCTTGTTTTAAACGTGTTAAATGTGAAAAATACATGTCCATAACTGAATGGCAAGCAACACCCTTTTGTGCATGAGATTTATTATTTCCATACATACGAAAATGGTTGTGCATGTTGCATATATTTATATATGAAAAACGTGCTTCAAACATGACATGAAATAAGAATGATTTAAAGTATGACATTATTATCATGTAGATAGTGTAGTTATCTACTTGCTTACATAATTACTTTATTGAGCTAATGAGCTCACCCTTTCATTTCCCCCTCTCTACAGAGCATTTTCAGTAGCTAGAGAGCAGTTGAGGACTCGCTTTCCTGTATCTATTGCATTCCCATCGATTGAAAGGTATACACATTCGTATAGTTTTGTACCTAAACATATAACAGCACTGTGATAAATACGGATGTAATATCGGGGATATAAATGTTTATACAATGTTTAAGGTCATGTAAATACACATCACAATATATAAGTATTTACAGTTGTATGATAGAGGATCCCAATATGTGAATGTATGATAATATAGGTAACATGGTGTGACTAATGCCGAATTATAGCCCAACTGTTAATAAGATAGTCACAAAGGGAAAAATGTAAAGAAAAAGCAAAAAATTTGTAGTGTTTTTGGGTAAAAAGAGGTCATGACAGAAGTGGTATCAAAGCAAAGTTGGTCTAATATAAGTCGGTGTTAGTGGTTATGAAAGTTTACATCCTCATGTTATTATGTTTTGTTTAGATACAAATGTGTATTCCGAGATGGGATTTGATTAAGCAATGGTTGTGAATAAAGGAATCGAGTCATTATGGCTAATGACAACCGTGGTAAAGGGGATAGAGCACGGGCTAGAGGCCGTAAGGGTAGGTCTGAGAGCCGAGATGAGTTTTCGTCTGATCATGCTCCACAGGGTCCCACTGAAGGACCAGAGAGTACTGAGGCACACTTTATGAGGATAGAGCATAGTCTAGAGACTATGATGAAGCTATTTGCTCAGGCTATACAAGGTAGGCAGGGTTCGGATGTACAGACTGCTACTGGACAAGCAGCTACTCCTAGTACACCTGCACAACCTGCACAGATGCGCCAAACCACAAATACTCTCACACCCACACTAGTTCAGGGTACGTTTTCTCCAATTGCTCCACAATAGAGTGGTAATGATTTGGGATATGACTGTGAGCTGAATAGATTACGATAGTTTCAGAAGTTCAGACCATCGTCATTTAGCAGGGTAAAAGACCCAGTAGTTGTTGAGGACTGGGTAAATGAGATTGAGAAATTGTATGGATTCTTTTGATGCACGACGATCGAGAGGGTTACTTTTACTGTATTCATGCTGAAGGGAGCAGCAGAGCATTGGTGGAAGTCTACCATACCGATAGTGAGGGTTCGATATTCTGAGATCAGTTAGGAAATCTTTTTGGATGTACTCCGGAGGCAGTACGTTTCAGATACGGCCCGAAGGAAGCTACAAATAGAGTTTATGAGTTTGGTTCAGGGGAATCGATACATAGATGAGTATAAGTTGAAGTTCATATCCTTAGGAAGATATGGCCCGAACACGATGAGTAGTGAGACTAAGAAGGTCTGAAAGTTTTTGGACGAACTGAGACCAGCTATTAGGTCCAGACTGGTTCTGTTAGACATCTCTACTTATGAGGAGGCAGTGCGCAGAGCGCAGCTATGTGAACAGGATTATGAGCGAAATGCCTTTGAGTTCAGTAAGATTGGCAAGGGTAGAGATAGAGATAAGAAGAGACCAGTGAGTGACAGAGGTTTCGGATTCCGAAGAGGAAAGAGACTTTTTGGCAAGAGGCCACAGATAGAGGAGATACGAGAAAGGACTATTAGACCTCCTGTGTATCCAGCCATAGCCCCTGTGAAGGACATAGTTATTAGAGGACCACGACCCACTACAGATCAGTGCAATAAGTGTGGTAAATACCATGGTAGTAGGCCTTTTTATGTGGCTACCGGAGTATTTTACAGATTTGGTAAGGCAGGGCATTTAATGAAGAATTGCTCGTAGTTGATTTAGACTGCCCCCAGAAGGCCAAAGAGCTGGAGAGAGTTTTTGTTGATACCTCTGCTCCAAGAAGGAGAGGCACTGTGGAAGAGAAAGGGAAGCAAGTTGTAGGTCGAAGGCGAGTACATGCATTGGACTAAGACACCGTGGATGCTTCAACGGATGTGATTAAAGGTATTATCTTAATTTTTTATCTCGAAGCATTTGTTTTGTTCAACCCTGGTGCCACGTATTCATTTGTATCGCCTTCATTTATATATAAGTTATTGAAATATGTGAAGCTTACACCGTTAAGTAGAATGCTGCTGATTAGTACAACTCTAAATAATAGTCAACTAGTTGAGTATGCGTTTAGAGATTTTAAGCTAAAAGTAGGGGAAAAGAATATGTCAGCCGATCTCATTATGCTGAACATGAGTGATTTTGATGTGATATTAAGAATGGATTGGTTGTTTGCAAACCATGCTATTTTATATTGTTACTCTAAAACAGTAATGTTTTTTTACCCCTGATAAGTGTATTGTAAAGTTTACTACAAAGGAATGAAAGAATGTAGTATTTATAAATGGAAAAGAATAAATATTGTAATGAAGGGAATTAAATTCGGTGCTAACGGTATGGATAATGTTTTGAAGGTCATATTGCATACGTGGTTGATATGGGTAAGGTACATCTGGAGTTGATAGATATATTAGTGGTCAGGGAGTTTCTTTATGTCTTTCCAAATGATCTACCAGGGTTACCACCAGATAGAGAGATGGAGTTTTGCGTAGATTTGGTGCCTGGTACCGAGCCGATCTCGAAACCACCATACCAAATGGCCCCAATTGAGTTGGAAGAGTTGAAGAAATAGTTACAGGAGTTGTTGGATAAGGAGTTTGTTAGACCGAGTGTTTCGCCTTGTGGGGCACCGGTTTTATTCATGAAGAAGAAGGATGGAAGCCTTTGACTGTGTATCAATTATAAGTTGTTGAATAAGGCCACCATCAAGAACAAGTATCCCCTTCCACGCATAGATGATCTGTTGGATCATCTTCGAAAAGCACAGATCTTTTTTAAAATAGATATGAGGTATGGGTACCATCAGCTGAAGATTCGGGATGACGATGTACGTAAGACAGCTTTTCAGACCCGATATAGCCACTACGAGTTTTTGGTTATGCCATTCGGATTAACAAATGCTCTCATAGCTTTATGGATTTGATGAATGATATGTTTAAGTCATACCTAGACTGATTCGTCATAGTGTTTATAGATGACATTTTGGTTTATTCCAAGTCTAAGAAAGAACATGAGCAGCACCTGAAAATTATATTACAGACCCTCCGAGAGAAGGAATTGTATGCTAAGCTTAGTAAGTGTGACTTTTGGTTAGAGCAGATTTCATTTTTGTTACATGTTGTATCGAAGGATGGTGTGTCAGTAGACCCATCCAATTTCGAGGCTGTAGTCTAGTGGGACAAGCTCAGAACAGTCACAAAGATCAAAAGTTTTTTGGGTTTGGCAGGTTATTACCGACAATTTGTGGTGGGATTTTTGAAGTTGGTTGCTCCGTTGACTTGTCTCACTCGAAAGAAGGTTGCGTTTGAATGGGAAGACATTTGTGAGAAGAGTTTTCAGGAGTTGAAGCGTCAATTGACCACCGCTCCGTTTCTCACTATTCCTATCAACTCAGGAGGTTTTTTTGTATATACAGATGCTTCACACCAATGACTAGGTTATGAATTGATGCAAGATGGGAAGGTAGTTGCTTATGGATCCCAACAGTTAAGGGACCATGAGAGGAACTATCTAACCCACGATTTAGAGTTGGCGGACGTAGTGTTTGCATTGAAGATATGACGTCACTATCTATATGGTGAGAAGTTTTAGATACATACTGATCATAAGAGCCTCAAGTATCTGTTCTCACAGAAGGAATTGAATATGAGACAAAAAAAATGGCTAGAGCTTCTGAAGGATTATGATTGTGAGATACTGTATCATCCAGCTAAGGCTGATGTTGTAGCTGATGTTTTGAGTAGGAAGAGCCTTGGGATGGTATCGTATATGATGATTCGGGGACACGAGCTGTTAGAGCAGTTTGCAAGCCTCAGTTTGATTGTAGCCCATCCTAACATTGATACTGACTGTGTGATAGCTAGCTTGAGGTTGGCACCAGATTTGATAGACAGAATTCGACAGGCTCAGCATAGTGATCGACAGTATATCGACATGACTAGTCAAATTCAGATGGGTACAGGTACGGATTTTGAGTTAGGCACTGATGGACTGTTGAGGTTCAGAGGTAGGGTTTACGTTCCTAAAGATCTAGAGCTCAAGAGGTTGATTTTATCAAAAGACCATTCATTGAGGTACACATTACATTCGGGTTGCAATAAGATGTATCAGAATCTCCAGAATGTGTATTAGTGGTCAGGTATGAAGAAGGATGTGGCAGAGTATGTGGCAAGATGTCTCGTCTATCAGCAAGTGAAGGTAAAGCATCAGAAGCCTACAGGATTATTGCAGCCTCTACCTATACCGACATGAAAATGTGAGCATATCACCATGGACTTTGTGATGGGGTTACCGAGGACCCGCAGGAATCACGATGATATTTGGGTGATTATGGATAGATTAACTAAGTCAGCCCACTTCCTAGCTATGAAAGCTACTGATACTCTAAGTACATTGGCGGAGCTATATGTTCGTGAAGTAGTGAGGCTACATGGTGTTCTAGTGAGTATTGTTTCTGATAGGGATTCTCACTTTTGGAAACATTTTCAAGAAGCCATGGGAACCTAGTTGAGTTTTAGCACAGCTTTTCATCCTCAGACAGATGGTTAGTCAGAGAGAAATATACAAACTATGGAGAATATGTTGAGAGCATGTGTGCTAGATTTTAAAGGCTCTTGGGACGATCATTTGCCACTAGCCGAATTCTCCTATAATAACAATTATCATTCGAGTATCGAGATGGCACCATATGAGGAACTATATGGTCGTAGATGCCATTCCCCTATTGGATGTGAAGAAATGGGTGATTGAAAGATATTTGCTCCTGATTTGGTCACGCAAGACTCTGAGGATGTTCAGTTGATATGTGAGAGATTAAAGACAACTCAGAGCAAACAAAAGAGCTACGCTGACAAAAGACGGAGGCCACTAGAATTCATAGTTGGTGGGTCAGTGTTTTTGAAAGTTTCTCCTTCCAAGGGTATAGTGAGATTTGAGAAGAGAGGTAAATTGAGTCCTCGCTACATTGGACCCTTTGAGATTTTGGATCGAGTGGGAGATAAGGCCTATAGGTTAGCATTGCCACCAGACTTATCAAGCATCCATAACGTCTTCCACAATTTGATGCTTCGGAAGTATAACTCGAATTTGACACATGTGATTCAGTATGAGCCGTTGGAACTTAGGGAGGATATGTCATATGTGGAGAAGCCAATTCGGATACTGAATAGGAATGAGAAGGTATTGCGATCTAAGATGATCGTTTTGGTTAAGGTTCTCTGGCAGCACCACACTTTGGAGGAAGCATCGTGAGAATTAGAGAGCCTAATGAGAGAGAAGCATCCCCAGTTATTTGAGGACTAACTTGCTTCTAATTTGGAGGACCAAATTTCTTAAGGTGGGAAGGATTGTAAGACCCACATTTCTATATTTTATTCCTTAAGATTCCCATGTGTAAACATTTAATTATGTTAGTTGAATCATAAGAAGAGTGTTTATTAAAATGAAAGTGCAAACGAAGTGAACAAATGCACATAAGTCACGAAAAGGCCAAATAAGGGCTATAATGGTCACCGGCTAAACCAAAGGGATGTCAACCATTCTGACTAAAGATAAGAACTTAAAATATCAAAATAAAGGTAGTTCAAGAAGGAAAGTTGGTTTGGTTTGGTCTCGAATACGTTGAAGTAGAGGAAATGCCAAAATTGGGCTAAAAGAGCTTAAAATGGACTGTTTGAGGTGTTTTTAGCTATTTCACTTCCCGAAAGCGACCAAAACATAGAGATAGGAGTGTTAACCATAAGAAACTACACTTTTGGATTTTCGAACAAAAGTCAATCGTGGTCAATGGTCAAAGAAAGTCAAAGTTAGTTTGGAAATGTGGACTTTAACCAAAAGAATTAACCATGGTTAAAATTTAACCCAACTAAGGTTAACAAGTAGGGAAGAATTATTTTTAGCAAAAATACTCAATCTTCAACTTCTTAAGCATGGAAAATTAATTTAATCAAATTTCGGATTAAATTAAATGGGCAAAAATCGATGGGCCAACTAAAGGGGAATTTTGAAGCCTATTAAGGTTAATTAAGTATGGGCCGAAATTGTACAAGCTATTAGGCTAAATTGTTGGGCCATTTGGTGGGCCCAAATTAAAGTAAAATGTGGGCCTAATTTCCTATGAAAATCCAAGCTAATAACATTTAAGAAAAGCCCAAAACCGAAAGCTCAAAATCAAGCCCATTAGGAAATGTCAAGCCCAAAACTAATGGTTCAAGCCCAAAACCATTAAGCCCACTTCATGGGCTGAAATTTAAGACCATTTAAAAACTTAATCATATCTTAAGAGCTAAGCAATTCGGCATCATCATCTTTTTTAGCAAATTGAGACTTAAACCACCATAGAAGCATAGATTTACAAGCTTTCTCACACTAGAAATCACTAACCTAAAGGCATAATTGAATAAGTGATCTTCATGGAAGTTGTTCCAAATTGAGAGAGGATTAACATATCTTGGAATCAGTAATCAATGAGCTAAATTGAGTAACCCGAAATCCCTTGAAGTTTCGACCAAGTAGGGAACACTAAGCTAGGTGAGTTTTCAAGCTTCCAACTTCAAGTATGCTTATCTATGAATTATTCTAAGTTGATTGGTGTATGAATTGTATAGCAAAACAACCTAAAACACCATGAACACAAGTTGA
This sequence comes from Firmiana major, assembly GCA_033439115.1. Lineage (NCBI taxonomy): Eukaryota > Viridiplantae > Streptophyta > Magnoliopsida > Malvales > Malvaceae > Firmiana > Firmiana major. The sequence goes on from CM065912.1 coordinate 11,762,974, forward strand.
CCGAAAAATGGGTATTTGAATTTTGATGAATACACATGTCATTTAAATGCATTTATGGAGTAGTTAAGATGTATGAATGATGATGGTATGATTAATTTTGATCAATTTGTTGAATTGGATGGTTGTATGATGTTGGCATGTAAGGTGTTTGATAAAATGCCAACATGAACTATGGAAATAGCTTAAGTCATGCCATCTAAGTGTTTGATGAAATGCCTAAGTGAGCAATCGGCAAGGTTGGGTGGTGATGGCTAGCTCTCGTCCAATGATGGCTAGATGGTGCTCGGCCACCATGCCATGGTCGAGAGGTGTGATGGGCAAAGTCGATGTGGTTTCAGCCCAAATAAGGTATGGGCCTCGAACAAAGCCCAGTAAGTGTTAATGGGCCCAATAAGCCCAATAGGCCCAGATGAAATAAATAGTAAAGTGAAAATTGGCTTAAGACAGAGTTAGGCCCAATTAAGGTGAATAAGGCCCAATAAGAGTAAACGGGCCCAATAAGTTAAAATTGATTGTAGTGAAAGTGAAATACAGATGAATAAGTGTAATTAATGTGATAAATAATTACATGCAGCTACGGAGATTATACTAGGAACTAAACGGATTGAGTGATCGACAGCGATGGAAAAGTGAGCACGCTTGACATGATTCGAGGTAAGTGTAAGACCCGAACTTTGTGTTATTTCTTTAAGAATATATCATTTTGAATATGTAATTATGATATATGGACTACTAAAGAAGAAATAATACAATTTCAAGTTCAACTAATTAAATAGTGAACCGAAAATAAGATTTGGGTGAATTGGGATAAACCGAATGAAATTAGGTTAAACCGATTAAAAATATGGACTCAGAACGCAAAAATATAGGGAGTCCAAGAAGGAAAGTTAGTCCAAAAATGATAACCCAAAAATTTCCCCACAATGGGAATTTATCTCCGAAATAAGGAATAAATATATTTCCGGAGAAATAAAAATAAAAATATGACAAACATATATATTTGAAGAGATAAAAATAATAATAAAAAGGAAAAAAATAAATAAATACAGAAGAAATATGAAAAAAAAAACAAAAAGGAAAAATCGAAAAAAAAAAGAGGAAACAGAGGTTGAAAATCGCGAGTGAACAGTGACCAAAAACCGAAATCATTGTTTCCTCACCACCGGCGAGCCACGACCAACAAAAAAGCTCTAGGAAGCACCGACGAGGTATGACCGACCTCCAGGCAATCTCCAAGCAGCCCGACGCGTGGCGATGAGAAAGGGGGATTCACCGGCACCGATGACGATTTAGGTCGAACCAAGCCAGGCGAAGCTTCCCCAGGCTGAGGTACACCGAACGGTGGTCGAACCACCCCGAGAACCAATCGAAAACATCGGCAACGACCAAAATTAGCCTGAATCGGTTCGGACCGGTTCAGTGTGAAAGGGATTGAGCTAGTCCGAACCGTTTCAGTCAAAGGAGAGAGAAAAAAATTGGAAAAAAATTCAGTGTTACCCCGGCACAGCAGTAGACTGGTAAGTGATCGAAAATCGATCGATTTATTTTTTGGATAATTAATTTAAATTTATATTAGACCGAAATTAACCGGTTTAAATATATATTGTTGTGTAGCGAAAAAAACGGTAGGTGACGTGTACGAGTTCAAGCGGATCTCGACTTATGTGCCACCAAGGAAAGATTTGGCTTCCGAGAATACATCCGGAGCCAATTAGACTGCGTAATCCGAGGATATCAAGGAAATTGAATTCGCAGTCAACACATTTTTCAGGTAAGGGATTTATGGAAGCTATTAGAGATAGCTATACGTATATTTCTTACCTTCTATATGCAAATAAATACTGTAGAGTATATAGATATTAAAATATCTACCGAAAAACCAAATTAGATTTACAGATGAAATTATACTGCAAAATTATCGAAAAAGCATAAATGCATAAAGTGTATACTTTCTGTGTCTTTATCGTGAAAAGTTGTTTTACAAGTGTAGAATGATAGAATGGCTTAAGATTTTACTGTCTGCATTAAATTACACGTTTTTCAAAGTTAAACGTACTGGAGTGGGAGAAATTTCAGGATGGGTGACCATCAGGAAATTACCCCTCTTATTCTGTTTTGTACCATTTTCCGTGTTGAACTCGATTTTGAGTACCGTTTTCACCAAAAGTGAGCCATTTATCGATTTTCTATGTAACAAGGTGCTAGAGACAATGTGGTACTATTGGTTATCCGATTTGCTCGCACTTAGTTTTAAACTGAATTTGAGAATGAAAGCAGTGTTAGAGCTATGTGTAAGCTGAGTGAGACATTAAAGAGCTCGCACTGGGTTTTGAATTCATGCTGAAGTCGTCAAGTATTACTAAGTGTTCTTACTCTGACCGGCTCACTGGTGAATTCCTAAACTTATGATGATTTCAAATAAAACCGTGCTGAAGCCATTGTGTGATACTGGGTGTTCTTGCACTGACCTGCTCGCACGTGATTTTATTAATTTGATATAGTATGAGTACAAAATCGTGCTACAGCCATCGTGTGATGTTGTGCGTTCTTGCACTGACCTGCTCGCATGTGATTTTGAGACATGGAAATGGATGTTAGTGATACTGAGATGGTAGACCTCGAGATTACTCGGTCCCCTCAGCTATATCACAATATATAAGGATCCTCAGAGTACGTTGTACCGTGAGGTAAACCACGGAGTACGATGTACCGTGATATCTTAGTGATCATAGTGAGCTAACGGGATGGTTGATCTGCCTCCCTAAGCATGGGATTCCCGCACACCTGATCCGTGATTGCCAAGAATCTAGTGACTATGGCCATATGTCCCCTGTGATTGATATTACATCCCAGCCTAGTCTCATTTATGTTGATTTTCTAAGTGCAAAGTTTTTTCTAAGTGGGTGTTATGTGATTTGAAATGAATGTGTGCTATGTGAACTAAGTGAATTGAATACGTTTTCTAGCGAATTAATGTTTTCGCATATATTGCTATCATTTTCAGTAAATGCATTTGTTTTACAATGAGTTAAAGCATGCATAATGAATGTGAAACGTGTTCAATGAAAGTGAACACTTGTTTTAATGAATGATTTATCAAACTGAAAGTGTTCGAATGAAATGTTTTGAAGAAATAAATGAAAGTGTTTGACAGTGAATGAAAATGTGGTTATTGCAATTATTGCATCGTTTTCAGTGTGTGCACTGCTTTTATAAGTGTTAATGTATACACTATCAGCATGTAGATAGTATGATTATCTACCTGTTTTCATATTTTCCTTACTGAGCACGTTAGCTTACCCTTTTTTTCTCATCCTCTACAAAGTATTTTCAGTAGTGTATCCGTTTTCATCCTCACGCATTTGTTGGCACAGTTACCAGTCAGTATAAGGTATACACTCTAGTGAATTTGTATCTGAACATGTATATACACAGCTGACACGCCCAAAAGGTATATGTCCGCAAGTGCACGGGTCGTACAAGTAATAATGGAATTTGAGTCCCGGAATTATCGTCCCACAGAGAAGTTGACTAGCCTAATTAAGTATCGGTTAATCTTACCCTAATTATTTTAGCAAATTATGAGATTAAGGTGGGTGATCTACATAGCTAGAATTAAAAATACTGAAATCAATAAAATAATAAAAGCTATAAAATGAAGAAAATAAAATCGAGCAAAATTACTTACAGTACTCCATGCAATTAAAATCAAAAACCTACAAAAGAAATTAAAACAGCTAAAATTAATTAACGCAATTAAAATAAAATGCAATTATGAAAATAAAGCAATAAAATTAAACTACAATTAAACTAACCTAAAATGCAATTTTAAACTACTTAATCAAAATGCAGTTTAAACTAAACTAAAACTTAATGAAAATAAAGACTAAATTAAAAATGCATGAAACACATTTAATCTAAACTAACTCTAAATGCATCTAAACTAAAATAAAATCCTGAAACATTTAATATAAAATTAACTACTAACTAAAGATTAAGACTAAAAATTAAATTAACAAACAAAAATATTTAAACTAACCTAGCATTATAATTGACTAAACTAAATAACTAACAACTAACAAATGCATGAAATGGATTAATTGCTAAATGCAGTAGCCAAACAAGCCTTAACCATTTTAAACCATCAAATTATCCCTCCGAACACTATTCATCCTTCATTTCTTCATTTTCTGGTTTCCAGGTGGTCTCGATTTTGTCCTATGGTCCAGGCTTTTGCCTACTGTTCAGCCAGCTGTTCTCTGCTGCATTCTGCATGTTCGCCTGGTACAGACTGCACCCTGCTAGCTCTCGGTTCCTGCTGCCTAGTCTGTTCTCGGTTCAGGGCTATTCTCGGTCTGCTACTCCATGCTCTGTTTCAGCTTGCTTCAGCAACTCTAACCAACTCTACTCGGTTTCCATGCACTGCTTCTGTACTGGTTCCTGCTACACGAGGTGCTGCTCCAGTTGTGCTGTCCTGCAGAATCTGCTTCATTCTTACCAATCACGTACAACAGTTGCTGTCAAGCCTTCATGCACCATACCGGCCTTGCTTCATTTCCAGGTGTTGTCCGCTGCTTCTGCTCTAGGAAAGATGCCGAGTGGTCCTGCAATTTCCTCTTGCACGGTTTGTCTTCGTACTGCAAGCTCAGTCTTTGCACGTCACTACCGAGCTGTATCTCGGATAGCACCCATGAGCTGATGACTGCAACAGGACACACATACAGTAGCAGGTCCTTCCTAGCCAACGCTGGTGTGCTGCAGTGCTGGGACAGGAACTAGATGCAGCATCCACGTCTACTTGCCTCACTTGCGTTTCTAGCAGCAAACCCGACAAGCATTAGCAATTACCAGCTCTCCCAGTTCAGCAAGGACAAACAAAAAGCGCAGTTATCAACTGGCCAAGTCCGACGTCCTCAATCAATCCAGCCTCCAGTAACAGAGGAGCAGCAAAGAATGAAGATAAGGTGACAAGTCAGTAGGCAGCATTAATGAAGCCTCCTCGATTCAGCCATCATAGCTTCCCTATACCAGCCCATGCCACACAGTTGCAATAGCAGACAACAAGATTACTAGGAAATAAAAACCAAAGCAAAGATGAACAGTAAATGTAATTAAAAACAGGGCAGAACAGAGTAAGCTAAAGATCCCTATCTATTGCAACGGTACATTATTGTTAAGCTTTACACCGAACAGCAACTAATACACCATTTTCACCACCAACCAACAATCAAAATGGGACAAACAAAGACAAATAGAATATACCGAAATGAGCAATCACAAAACAAGTTAAAACTAAACTATAGGCTGATATGTAGAAACCAAAAATATGTATTTTATTAAATGCAGAAAAGAAAGATCCTAATATACTGCAGCAAATGGAAATAATTCATGCAAAAGAAATGACCATGCAATAGTATGTAATCAACTTAAAGCGGAAAAGAACTATGTAAAACCAGTCACTGAAGATTAACTTGAAAATAGAGAAAGCCGTGAGACATAGAAATGGGAAGTTCCAGTGGCCACGTCTTCATTCCGAGCACTATGGTGGTTGTTGATACCATCCAGCCTACAGCTTTCCTTTGGTCCAACGCTAAGCACGCCGGAACAAGGAAAATGAAATGGGAAAGATGCCAAACCGAGATCAAAGGAAGGAAAAATAAATGGTTATCATTAAATTAAAAGTGCTACAACCAAGAGATGAAAATTTGTAAAGAAACCGAGAAGAAAAGAAAAACAAATAATGGTGGCTAACTAAGAACTAACGGGAAATCCTTGCAAATGAAAAACAAAATAAAATCTAACAACAAAGCTTTTAAAATAAAACTTTAAACTATTCTAAAAAATTAAAAATACTCCTAAATTACATTACACGACTCCTACTCCTGAAATTACATCCTCTTTCAGTTGCCATCCTTTCCTATTTATAAACACACTATGGGTAAAATGGTAATTTTCACATCCTTGATGAGTTGGCTTTTTTTGGCCACTTGTCTTCACACCATTGGCTCATTGAAAAGATATTTCCATGTCATCGGTCTTCTTGTCCAATTGGATGTGCTAGGTGGCATGACTCGTGTTGTCCGCGTGGCTCAATCTCGATTTTAGCCCAATTCCGATCCATTTTCTACTGAAATATTCAAAAGTCATCCGGATTTAATTTATCTGCAAACATGAGAATTTTAATTAAATAAAGGGGATAATTAACAAAATAAATTGGAGATTTAAATAATTAATTAGGAAATTAAGCAAAAATAATTCTAAAAAATATAGAATTATCACACCCCAAAATTTGAGTTTTTGCTTATCCTCAATCAAAACAAAATGATTGTAGGAATGACAAGTACAAAACACAATAATTTCCTCAATATCATCCTCAAAGAAAAAGTACAGACTATTAAATCAAAGACTCACAATTACAAGTCCAGCAGTTAGAATTATTCAATCATAAGTCCTAACCCAAATTGGACTCCTCGTGAGTGTGTGAAAAATGTCTAAGTCTCTTCACAGTATATTACTCGGATCGGATTATGCAACACAGTTAATGCAAAGTTAATGACATGTGATCATTCCCATAAGTTTGCTTTTCACTTCTCTCTCCATTAATGTAGTCACACTTAACCAAAGATTAATAGGATTTCATTAAGCTTGTAATGTAAGGCTGGGGCTAAGGTATGATAAAGTCAATTTAGGTTTAATTACCCCTTAACATGCATTACTTCTAGGATCTATAATGTAAGAGCTCTAATTATTTCCCCCAAACTTATTTATTTCACTAAACCTTTTTTTCCTTCTTCTTTCTTCTTTTCTTTTTCTTTTTCTTTCTTTTTCATCATTTTTTTTTTACATACTCTTTCACTATCACTTAATACCCATATAGCTCACAATATATCCCAATGACTTTTCATGCTTTTGGGGTAAGGGATAGGAACAAAGTATTTAAGCTAAGGAAAATAATGCAGGTATATTTACAGAGAAAAGCTTATTTGGCCCAGATATGTGACTAGGGGTAGAATATGTACAAGGAAGGCTAGAAAGGCTCAAACAATCCAAAGATGGCCTAAATCATCTCCCTAATCAAGTGTGATCTAATATTTCACCTCGAGATCAGATCAAACAAATTCTAGAATATGATACACAAAATCAACTAAACAAATGTAATCCTAAGTCCACATAAGCTTTCTCTAAATAAATATACCGACTCATGACATGACATGTGCATAAGATGAGGCAATCGCAATCAGAATCAAGACAAATTCAAGAACTCAACTTCATGCTTTTCCTATAATCATGCTTCTCAGTCAATCAAAATCATACTTAATCATGGGGTCATATCATCGGAATATGGGAAAACTACATGCTAAGCACTAAATCATCCCAAAATCAAACAATTTAAGCTCATGTTATCGAAAAAATTTTGAAAATTCTTTCTCAGATTTTTGAAAAAATTTTGAAAATTTTTCCAATTTTTCACAAAATTGCTCAAGTGATATCCCCTCCCCCAAACTTAAAGTGCACAGTGTCCTCAGTGTGCAGATAATATAAGAATTTAAGCTCGAGAACAAAGTACTCCCCTTTCTGATGATGATGAACAACTGGAGCTTGATTGAAAGCATAAAACTAGAAAATAAACCTGCAAAATAAACAAGGAAAGAAACAACAGAAAAGAAAACGAAAAATGAACTATATACAAAGTGAAAAGGAAAACACAGCCACTTCAAATGCAGCTGAAGAAAACAACACTCAGCAGCAGGGCAAAGAGTAGGAGGATTAGCCAAAATGGTGACAGGGTGCTGACAGTTGACTCCTCCTGAGCCCTATCTACTTCCCTTCTTCTTTCAAATTTGATATGGTTAAGCCTTATATTCTCCTCAATCTCCATCTTAAAACACTCTTGAGAGTCATAGGGAGCTTCAAAGGTTTGAAAACATTAAACTTTACTTCCTGATCTTGGACTCTCATCGTTAACTCCCCCTTTTGTACATCAATTACTGTTCTACCTGTAACAACCCTTAACCTTGAAAATTTGGAGGAAATTTTTTTTTTTAAGTTTTAAATTCCTACTTATTCCTTCATTCACTTAGACTGCATTCCTGCTCAGTGCCGTTTCTTTTATCTTACCTATTCACCGATAATTATACTTAAATTAAATTTTACATCTAAATGGCAGGTAGAAATTTCGGCAACATAACGACTTATATATAAGCCTACCCACCTGCAAATCAAACACTTTAACAATCCTAGGTATCCAAAACTATCAAACATGCTCCCCAAATTCGCATCATCAAGCCAACATGTATCTGTTCCCACTAGGATTAGTACTCTACGATTAATTCTCAAAAGAGATTTTTTTTTTTTACGTTTGTTTTCTTACAAATTACATCCCAATAAAATATTCTCACTATATGTCTGTGCTTACATAATGTGTCTGGTAAAGGAATGCATCTGTATACCTCTGCGTGTACAAAAGTAGTCTAAGGTAGCACTTTCCACCAGCCTATGTCGTGTACGCGGCAGGTAGCGTCTGTAGATCACTGCAAACAATCTGAAATGTAGAGGGGTGAGCTTTCCAGAAAAAGCCCAGTAAGAAACGCATTTAAAATGATCATAGTGTTTAAAACATACATAATACATAATAATACGAAAGAGAGGCACTTCTTTACAAATATAACATCCCTTTCAAACACATATCAGGAAAAACACATTTAACAGAAACATGGTTTCGAAAATAAAAGAACCTTAGCAGACCGATCAAAATCTTTCATGATATACAAACTTCAAAGGCATTGTTGAGTATAAAACATATCAAGTAATCAAATCGTAAAACAAAATTCGTTTTGGATGGAGACTAGGCTAGTTCATGTAATTGTCATGCGGGAATCACATATTCATCCTCTGTAGAGGGAAAATCATGAACATGATCATTTTCGCTACCTCACCCCACTTAAGAGGTCTTTCTGGTTAGCTGTGTCATTTGGCTACCTCACCCCACTTAAGAGGTCTTTCTGGTTAGCAAAGTCTTTTAGCTACCTCACCTCACTTAAGAGGTCTTTCTGGTTAGCTGAGCCTTTTTGCTACCTCACCCCACTTAAGAGGTCTTTCCGGTTAGCTGGGCCTTTTCGCTACCTCACCCCACTTAAGAGGTCATTCCGGTTAGCTGGGCCTTTTCGCTACCTCACCCCACTTAAGAGGTCTTTTTGGCTAACCTTATCCTAGGTACCAAACATATACACCACGAAGGCGTGCATGACAAAATGCTTTGATCGTGTGGTACTTTGCATCTGTAGGACCCAAGATGTGGCCCCCATAGTCACACAGACTGTGTGGCACTTTGCTCCCATAGTACACAAGAGGTGGCCCTCACGATCGCATATCACTAAACATTGCCTTTGTCTCAAAACAGAGTTTACAAAATCTTTCTTGGGCTTCACAAGCCTTGTGAGGGTCTGGGCCTTTTGACTACCTCTGTCACGACCCAAATTACCTAAAATCAGAGTAAATTTTTCACTTTTTCATTTATTATTTAATTCTTACCTTTCTCTCATCGTGACCATCCTACAAACAGTTGGGCTATGATTCGGTGTTAGTCACCTCACACTATTACCAATTCCATTTCCATAATCACATTTATATATCAGAGTTTACCATCTTTGACTTTAATTAAATACATACTCAATGGTATTTATAATTCTGCATCCCCGACATCATTTTCGTTTACAGTACTGTGCATTACATATTTAGATACAAAACTATACAAATGTGTATACCTGACTCTCGATGGGAAGCAGTGAATACCAAGCATGCAAGTCCTCAGTCGCTCAATAACTATTGCGAGTGCTCTGAAAAGATGGAAAAATAAGGGAGTGAGCAAACCACACGCTCAGTAAGACAATTATGCAAGTAAGTAGATAGCTCCACTATCTACATGCTCATAATGTCATGCCCTTAAATCCATTTCTTTTCATTTAAAATTTCACGCACAAAATCATGCATATTCAATGCCATAGTTTATCCAAAACTATTTGTGCATATATAAATCATGTAATTCATAAATTCCAAGCATTTTATGTGACATCATTAAATCATAATAAGCATGAAGTAAAACAAGATCATGCATTCGTTTGTGTCATGTAAGACAAATCATGAATTTGAATTAAAAGCATGGAAAACAACATCATGCTTCTGCATTTAAATCAATTCATTTAAAACTGCAGTATAAACTAACCCTTCCGGGTTAATAATCTCATTAAAACAATTCAGTAAAGTTCATTATAAAACTTCAGTTATAAAACCACCCTTCTTTCAGGGTCACATATCATAAAATCATCTGAAATCTCATATCACAGTATAAAATCATAAAATCGGGGGCCTGACCCCTCCTTCGTGTCTACCCTGGTCTAACAGACCACAAGTTATATCATGTGTGACAATCAGGTAATTATCAGTAACATCGAGGACTATGGCCATATCCTAGTGATCCTTGGCAACACAGTACCTAGTGTGCGGGGTATCACAACTGAAACGGGAGGTGGGTCGTCCTACCCGCCAGAACAGCATAACACCAGGATTGCGAGGGCAAGGCTTGCCGCCTCATGGCTAATGCCACTCCACTCCAACAATCCCCACGGTACAGCGTACTCCGCGTGACATACACGGTACAACGTACTCCGTGAACCCAAGCTCAATCAGGGGTGCCTGTAATAGGTCTTAACCACCCATATCATCTCTGTCTCAGAATGCACGTGTGAGCATATCATCTCACTGTGACACACAGTCTACAAGAGGCTCCAACACGGCTATATGCATGTAATACAATTCCCTGTGCGAGCGAAGCTCAAGCACGGCTCCATGCATATTCATGATATCAGAAAACCTCGTGCAAGCAAAGCTCTAGCACGATGTCATAGAAATCAATGAAATTTGCGTACGAGCAGCCTCTAGTACGACTTAAACTGATTATAAATTCAAGTAAAATCCACGTACGAGCAATGCTCTAGTACGGATATGTATAAAAACTCAATGAAAACCTCGTACAAGAAAAACTCCAGTACGACATTCAAATGAATTATGAAAACCATATAAAACTTTATGCGAGCAATGCTCCCGCACAAATGAATGCTCAAGTAAATCAAATCTCGTGCGAGTTACACTCCAGCACGGCTTCATGCATAATTAAATCAAAACAGGATGCGAGCTAAGCTCCAGCATCTCTCATGCATGTCAAATCATTAAAACTAGTGCGAGCAATCGCTCCAGCACCTCTTTATGCATACCACGTCAATACAAATCAAAACATGTCAAAACAGAGTGCGAGCTAAGCTCCAGCACTTCTCATGCATTTCATAGGAATAAAAATCAGTGCGAGCAACCGCTCTAGCACATGTCATGCATATGATGTCACAAGTCGGTGCGAGCAACCGCTCAAGCATATTTATGCACATTCACAAATGCAGATATAGTGCGAACTACGTGTCGGCACTTTTTGTTTCCATATAAACTTGATAGTTGGCCTATTTTCCAAAAAAATTTCCATTTAAATACAAATAACACCTACGTAGTGTTATCTTGCGAAATTATATAATTTCTGGCCAATCTATCGATTTGCTTTACTTAAAAACCAAGAAATTCATTAATCGAAAAATTCTTTAAATCATGCATTTCATGCATGTCATACTTTCACCATCCTTAGGTGAACTTCCCTCAATAAGGATAAAATAGACTTTTCACCTATTTCGATCCTTAAAATTATTCAAATCATTTTTAGGATTATTATACAATATCAATGTATACATACATATTCAGTGTACAGAAAAGCTATTAAAATACACGTAGCTACCTCTAGCTACTCACACAATTTCCTTGCCTCATTTTTTTGTACAGTCTGACCTTCCCACTGATGACTCGTCACGCAGTCCGATTTGCTCCGAATCCAATCTCCGAAACTACGGATACACATTCATCAGGTCAAATACAATACAATTTAATGTATTTCATATTTTTTGGGCTTAATTTAAATCATTGGGCCCGTTTACCCGTATTAGGTTCGATTGCACCATAATGGGCCTTAATCGACCTTAAGCCCGTTTTCTCACTCTATCGAGGCCTATTGGGCTCATTGGGCCCAACAGTATTTATTTAGTCTCGTTCTAATTTCTCAGATATCTCAATTTAGTATTTACGACAATTTATCCAATTTTTCAGAATTTAATTCATTTATGCGGAAATTAAATCCGTAATTTATGCGTTAAATATCAATCACGCATAACGATGTAAAATTGTCGTAAATAAGGGTTACTTACCCGTTATTCCATGATCGTACACAAATCGAGGCTGTCTCGAGCTCTCGGTGGATGCCAATTGTCGAGCTACACAATTAAATATATTTTCGGGTAAACTTTAAGTCGATTATTTATCAAATTAAATATTTCAAAAATTAAATCGGTCAATTCGACCCCTTACCGACTTACCCGAAGCTCGATTACATCACTGGAATTTTTTCCAATTTTTCCTCTTTTTATTTTTCCCTTTTTCTTCCTTTTTTCCTCTTCTTTTTGGCTGAACCGGTCCAGTCCGGTTCAACCCGGTTCAGACCGATCCGATCCAGCGGTTCAGTCCGGTTCGGTCCAGCGGTTCAGACCGGTTCAGCATCATTTCCTCGTTCCGACGTCGTCCGACTGGCTCCCAATGCGATTTCGGCACCAATCGGCGCGCCACGGCCTGGGCTTCCATAATCTGGCCTCGACTTGGACCAAATCAACGCCATCGTCGGCGAATCAAGGTATCTCTCCCGCAGCATTTCCTCTTCCGATCTGTCGATTTCGGCGACTCCACGACGTGTTGCCGTCGCTGGTGGGTCTCCCGGTGGTCGGGCTCCTCTCCCGGTCATTGCCCACACCTTCGACTCGCCGGTGGGTTGCCGGACGGAGGGAACCGACTCCCTCGATTCTCTCTTCGCGTTTCGCCTTTTGCTTTCGTTTCTTCTCTGTTTCTTTCTCCAAAAATTAGCAAATTGCGATTTTTCTGTTTTTTTTTTTACATTTTATTTATTTATAATTTATTTTTAATATTATTTTATTTTTAATAATATTTTAATCAATTAAAATATTATTAAAGTCCAAAATATCTAAAAAAAAATACTATGTTATTCATTTAATCCGTAAATGAATTTCTCAGTCCGGTTTTACCTTTTCGATATATTTTTTGATTATTTTCAGGATTATTTTTCGATACGAAAATTCTGATTTATTCCAATAAATTCATATCTTGATCAATTTAACCCAGAATTTAATTATTTCTTCGTTATTGATCAAGATTTCTCAAATCCCTATTTTTAATTAAATTTTCTTGTCTCGGTTAATACCGAATTTCGATGTTTTGATCGTTTTACCCCTGCACGGGTTCGAGAATACCATTTCAATCCTTTTGCATTTTTAAATGCACTCGAAAATATCAGGTCTTACAATCTCCCCCACTTAAGAAATTTGGTCCTCCAAATTAGAACCAAGTCAAATAAGTCCATAACAACTCCAGGTACATCTATCGTATCATATACTGTCATCCTCAAGTGACTTTCTCCGGAGTGTAATACTACCATCATACTTAACTAGGGAGATCATCTTAAACCTCAACACTTTCTCCTTCCGTCTAATACCCGAATTGATTTCCAATCATATGTTATACTTTCATTGAGCTAAACTGTTGGAGCTCATATCCAATTACATATATCGGGTTCGGATAATATTTTCGAAGCATCAAAAGATGGGACACATTGTGGATGCCTGCTAATTCAAGTGGTAATACCAACCTACAGAGCTTACCTTCCACTTTGTCCAATATCTCTTTCTGAATCTCGTTACGTCCTTATGCTCTTAAGACAAGTAACTATTAACAATAATGATTCACCTTCGGTGAATTTCCAATGATTTTCGTCTCTTGTCAGCATAGCTTTTCTGTATGCTCTGAGGTATACTTAATCTCTCACAAAGCAACTAAACATCCTCAGAGGTTTGTCTTACAAATTCGGGAACAATTTTCTATCTGTCACCCACTCTTCTTATCCAAGTTAGGGAACAACTCCCTACAGCCATACAATGCCTCATATAACATGTTATCCCGATACTCAAGTGACAACTGTCATTATTGACGAATTTCATTAGTAACAACTGATCATCTCAGGAGCTCATAAAATCAATGGCACACTCTCTCATCACATCCTCCAGAACCTGTACAGTTCTCTCTGACTGACCATCTGTTTGAGGATGGAGGCTGTGCTAACACACAATCGGGTTCCCATAGCTTCCTAAAAAATATTCCCAGAAGTGGGAAGTGAAGTGGGAATCCCTATCTGATATCATGCTCACTGGAACGCTACATAATGTTTCACAATCTTCCATACACATAAATTCGCCTACACTCTCAGAGTATCTGGGGATTTCCATAAACAGAAGGTGGGCAGACTTAATCAATCCATCGACTATCACCCAGATAGCCTCGTAATTCATCCGATCCTCTATAACCCATCACAAAATTCATGGTAACTTGTTCCCATTTCCGTGTCACTATAGGTAGAGGTTGCAATGACTCTGCATACATCTATTGCTCTACCTTAATCCGCTGACATAGGAGACACTTCTTCCACAATCTCTACAATGTCTCTTTTTAGACCTGACCATCAATACCCTTTTTTTCGATATATTTATTACTTCTCAGATGCACTGTATATCCCGTAGAGTGAGCTTCTGTCAATAACACTATATCATCAACTGTGGTCCTAGGGAGCACTTATACTGTCTCTGAACCTTTGTAAGTCATCATCACTCACTGTGAACTCTGTCACTATACCCTTCTGAATCTGACTCACACTATCGACATCATGCTGATCATCACGCTAAGCCTGGCAAATTCAGTCACTCAAATCCGGTTCTAACCTCAGGCTAGCTATCATAAAATCACCGTTATCATCAGAAGGGATCACATCACTACTGAGGTTCACACTGCTCTAGCAGCTCACGCTCCCTGACCATCATATGTGATACCATCCCAAGGCTCTTTCTGTTCAAAGCATCAGCCATTACATTAGCCTTTCCTGGGTGGTATAATGTTCACAATCATAATCCTTAGAAGCTCTAACCCTCTTGGTTATCTCATCCGACTCTTTCTGTGAACACAGATACTAGGGGCTTTTACGATCAGTGCATACCCGAAATTTCTTACCATATAAGTGGTGGCGCTATACTTTCAGTGTAAACACTACAATTGCCAACTCTAAATCATGGGTCGGATAGTTTCTCTTATGGTCCTTGAAATATCTGGATCCATAAACGACTATCTTCCCATTGTACATCAATACACAGCTCACTCATAATTTTGAGGTATCCATATACTGAAACCTCTTGAGCTGTTGGTTATGGTGAGAATACTTACGGTGGTCAGTTTATCACTTTAATATACCAAAACTTACCGAAGCTACTTTCATACTTATCATCTCACTCGTATGCAATCTTTTTCCAAACGAGACATCTCAACTGAGCAACTAATTTCGAGAAACTCTCAACACCTTGTCTGTAAGACAGTTTCCTGTTGCTACTCATGCTATTCCCTGGACTTCGAATACATCAAATTATCATCGCTAAAGATGACAACCAATCGTGTTGAGTTAATGTATTTTGAAATGACAAAACAAGTTAATACAATAATGTTAAGATGGTATACAAACATGTTTAGAAGATATCAGGACCAGAACTTAGAGTTCTGCTGATGAGAGATCGATCTGAGGTGTGAGAGATCGATCTCCTGGGTTTATACTTGATGAGAGATCGATCTCATGATGGAAGAGATCGATCTGGCAAGCCTTAAAACGGTGTAAAGGGTTTAAGGTAAAAAGAGATCGATCTGCCCAGGGTTAAGAGATCGATCTCCTCTAAGTCAGAGAACTTAGGAGATCGATCTGGTAAGGAAGAGATCGATCTGCTCAAAGTCAGTGAGCTTAAGAGATCGATCTGGTGTATTGAGAGATCGATCTTGCCTCAAACAGAGAGGATAGGAGATCGATCTGCCTATTCGACAGATCGATCTGCCTCTGCCTATTCAAACTAACAGACCGATCTGGTAATGTATGAGATCGATCTCCCTGTGTATTTGTGCTTTGTCATTGCAGGATTTAAAACTAGGAGATCGATCTGGCCAAGATAGGAGATCGATCTGTCTGACCACTGGAGGTTCCCAACGGCTATTTTCTTCAAATCTCAACGGGAAAAACTGCATTTAATGCTCCAACTACCCAACCTTCAGTATATAACCAAGCATTGAAGACAAAGAGAATAGAGAGACTATCACTGAACATTCCAAACATTCTCAAGCTTTAATTCTTTCATTCCTTGTATCCCTATTGCTCATTAATTGAGATTTATTGTACAAGCTTAAGTACTACAAGCTTTGTTAGTCCTACCCACTGAAAAGCCTTATTCTGTATTCATCCACACCTTAAAAGAAAAGAGGATTGTTCCTCGGTGAGTGTTATTGTAAAAGGGTGAATACATTTTCTGTATTGCTAAGGGTAGAGAGGTTATTCCTTAACCTGTAAAAGGAACTTTGTAAACTCTATTGAAAGAGAGAAAGAAACCACTTGACAAGAAGGTCAAGGAGAGAGGACGTAGGCAAGAGTTGGCCGAACCTCTATAAGTCGCTGTGTTTGTTTCTCTTTCCCTCTCTTTGCATTAAATTGTTATATTGCACTGTTTTATTCATTATCATTTGTGTTTAAATTGCGATTAATTTAAAATCTGCCATAATTGTTAGAAAACCGATTCACCCCCCTCTCGGTAGAGCCAACAATTGGTATCAGAGCTAGGACTCTTTAATCACGTAGGAACAACTTCCTAAGAGTTAGAAAACGATCAAATGGCTCTTAACAATGTTGCAACTAGTTTGATAGGAGAGGGGCACTCCACGGTTAGACCTCCCATGTTCAATGGTGAACATTATTCATATTGGAGGACTAGGATGATGCTATTTATTCAAGCAAACGATTATGAAGTATGGAGAATTATAGTTAAGGGACCTCAAATCCCTACGAAGAAAATAGAGGGAAGAGATATTCCCAAAGAAGAAGATGAATGGGATTCTAATGACATTAAATGTGCACAGCTAAATGCTAAAGCTATGCACACATTATTTTGTACTTTAGGTCCTAATGAATATAATAGAGTCTCCGGGTGTGATAATGCCAAGCAAATATGGGATAAATTGGCAATAACTCATGAGGGTACAACCCAAGTGAAGGAGACAAAAGTAGGTATGCTCACACATGATTATGAGCTCTTTAGGATGAAGGAAGAAGAATCCATTAGTGATATGTTCACTAGGTTTACCAATATAATAAATGGATTAAAATCTTTAGGAAAAATATATTCTAATATTGAAATGGTAAAGAAAATTTTAAATAGCTTACCTAAATCATGGGAAGCTAAAGTGACAGCAATAGAGGAATCTAAGGATCCACACACATTGTCCTTAGATGAATTAATAGGTTCTTTGCTAACTTATGAGATGAAGCTTAAAAAAAATGAAGAGCCACCCAAGAAAGTGGGTGTTGCTCTAAAATCCACTGCTGAAAAGGAAATTAAAAATGAGAGTGGCAGTGAGGAGGATATTGAGATGGCAATGTTTGCCAAAAGATTTAATAAATTCATGAGGATGAGAACTAGTAATAGCAATAGGAGAAACAATAGGAGAGAACAAGAGGAAGTAGGTAGAAAAGACTCTATTGTGTGTTATGAATGTAAAAAACCTGGACACATAAAATTTAACTGCCCTCTCCTCAAAAGATCCAATGATAGGTTTCATAAAAAGAAGGCGATGGTAGCAACATGGAGTGACAGTGACTGCTCCGATGATGAATCAAATGAGGACATTGCCAACCTATGCTTCATGGCAATTGATGAGGATGAAAAGGTAACATCTAATATCAATGAATACTCTTTTGATGAACTGCAAGATGCATTTGATGATTTAGCATTAGAGTATGAATCTATGAGCATGAAGTATAAAAAGTTAATATCTAAATTAAAAAGGGAAAATGAGATAATGCTACAAGATAAATTGAAATGTGAGAAGAAACTAGAGATTGCAAATCTAGAAATTTGTGACCTTAAGGAGAAAAATAGCAATTTACATAACTCCTTTAATAGGTTTCACATGGGGCAACAAAAGCTAGATAGCATGTTAGAAACCCAAAGGGCATTTTTTGACAAAAATGGCTTAGGGTATAATGCACAAAGTAGGGAAACCCATCTTAAGAGTTTTATTGCTAGGAAGAGCATGAATAAACCTGCAATTACTTGTTCATATTGTAATAAGAAGGGACATAAGTCACATTATTGCACTATAAAGATGAGGAATCTTAAAGGAAAAATTGTAAAAAGGATATGGATTCCAAAAGAGGTAATTCATTCCAAGGACTGCAATGCACTAGCAAAATGGATCCCAATGGGATCAAGAATTTCATTTACTAACCTCCAAGGACCCAAGAGAATTTGGGTACCTAAGACTTGAGTGTGTTTATTTTTTTGTTATAGGTGATTGAGCATAGCCACAAAGCTAAAACAAAAGAAGCTTGGTACTTAGATAGTGGATGCTCAAGTCACATGACGGGTGATAAAAGCCATTTCAATTCCTTCAAATCGAAAATTGGTGGAGAAGTCACTTTTGGGGACAACTCCAAAGGCCAAGTGGAAGGGAGTGGCTCAATAGGTAATGATCATTTCTCTTTAGAAAAAGTATTACTTGTTAGGGGTCTAAAGCATAACTTGCTAAGCATTAGTCAACTTTGTGACAAAGGTTACAAAGTAATTTTTGATTGCATGAAATGTAATGTTATAGATCCTAAGTCAAATAAAATTCTTCTTCTAGGTCATAGGCAAGGTAACATATATATAGTCTACCTTAATGAACTCAAAAACGAAAACATATGCTTAATGGTAGATAACAAAAAGGAATCTTGGTTATGGCATAGGAGACTAGGTCATGCTAGCATGCATGTGCTATCCAAATTAGCAAGAAAGGATCTAGTCATAGGCTTACCCAAACTACCCTTTAATCATGAAGAAATATGTGAAGCTTGTGTTAAAGGAAAACACAAGAGAACAACTTTTAAGCCTAAGAATAGTGTATCCACCACTAGGCCTCTTCAATTACTGCATTTAGACTTATTTGGACCAACTAGAACCACTAGCCTAGGTGGGAAACACTATGGTTTTGTAATAGTTGATGATTACACTAGGTACACTTGGGTGTTCTTTTTGAGAGTAAAAAATGAAGCCTTAGAAAAATTCATAACTTACTCAAAGGTGACTCAAAATGAAAAAGGATATACAATAACAAGCATTAGAAGTGATCATGGCAAAGAATTTGAAAATATAGGATTTGATGAGTATTGCAATGATCAAGGAATTAGCCATAATTTTTCAGCCCCTAGGACACCGCAACAAAATGGTGTAGTTGAGAGAAGAAATAGAACTTTGGAAGAGATGGCTAGGACCATGTTATGTGAAAATAACTTGCCAAAGTACTTTTGGGCTGAAGCTATAAACACATCATGTTATATAATTAATAGAGCTATGATAAGACCCATGCTAAAGAAAACTCCTTATGAGCTCTACAAAGGTAAGAAGCCTAATATTAGTTACTTCCATCCTTTTGGCTGCAAATGCTTTGTTCTAAATAATGGAAAAGATAATTTAGGAAAATTTGATGCCAAAAGTGATGAGGGAATATTTCTAGGATATTCATTGAATTCAAAGGCTTATAGAATTTATAACAAAAGAACATTAATGGTTGAAGAATCTATTCATGTTGTATTTGATGAATCAAATAATATATCTAAAGATTCAACCAACAATGATGAAAATGTTGAGATATTTGATGAAGGCTTAGAAGATGACTTTCTAGAAAAGCTTGATTTGAATAAAGAAGATGAAGAAGAAATAGAAGTTTTAGAAAGAGAACCTAGAGCACCAAGAGAGTTAGGATATGTAAAAGATTGTGAAATAGTAGGAGATCCAACTCTTGGAGTTAGAACTAGGTCATCCTTAAGGAATATGTGTCAATATATAGCCTTTGTATCTCAAATAGAGCCTAGGAATGTCAATGAAGCCTTAGAGGATAATAATTGGTTCCTATCAATGCAAGAAGAGTTAAATCAATTTAAGAGAAGCAAAGTATGGAAACTAGTTCCAAGGCCTAGTGATCACTCTATAATTGGAACTAAATTGATATTCAAGAACAAAATGGATGAAATAGTGTGATCATAAGGAATAAGGCTAGGCTAGTTGCTCAAGGCTATAGACAAGAGGAAGGCATAGACTATGATGAAACATATGCACCGGTAGCTAGATTAGAGGCAATAAGAATGTTACTTGCCTTTGCATGTTATAAAGATTTCAAGTTATATCAAATGGATGTAAAGAGTGCATTCTTGAATGGTTTCATTAATGAAGAAGTCTATGTAGAGCAACCTCCCGGATTTGTAAATCATGAATTTCCTGAACATGTTTTCAAATTGTCTAAGGCACTTTATGGGTTAAAACAAGCTCCTAGAGCTTGGTATGAAAGGTTGTCAAAGTTCTTAATAGAAAAAGGATTCTCAAGAGGAAAGGTAGACACCACATTATTCATCAAAAATAAAAATAAGGACTTACTAGTTGTACAAGTATATGTAGATGATATTATTTTTGGTTCAACTAATGAGTCTTTATGTCAAGAGTTTGCTAAGATCATGCAAGGGGAATTTGAGATGAGCATGATGGGAGAACTCACATTCTTCTTGGGACTTCAAGTGAAGCAAACAAAGGATGGAACATTCATCAATCAAGCAAAGTACACCAAGGACTTGCTCAAGAGATTTGGGATGGACAATTGCAAACCTCAAACCACTCCAATGGGCACCAACATCAAGCTTGACAAAGATGAAAGTGGTAAGTGTGTAGACACTAAACTCTATAGGTCTATGATTGGTTCTTTGCTTTATTTAACTGCTAGTAGACCAGATATATTGTTTAGTGTGTGCCTTTGTGCTAGATTTCAATCCTCTCCTAGGGAATCACATCTATTGGCAACTAAGAGAATTTTTAGATACCTCAAAGATACTCCCTCACTAGGACTTTGGTATCCCAAAGACTCCACTTTTGCCCTTCATGCATTTTCAGATGCTGATTTTGGAGGATGCAAAATAGATAGGAAAAGTACTTCAGGTACTTGCCAATTCTTAGGAAATAGGTTAATTTCTTGGTTCTCCAAGAAACAAAACAGTGTAGCTCAGTCCACAACTGAAGCTGAATATATAGCAGCTGGTAGTTGTAGTGCTCAAGTGTTGTGGATTAAACAACAAATGAGAGATTATGGTATTGACATGAAGCAAGTCTCAATTAAATGTGATAATACCAGTGCCATTAATCTGTCTAAGAATCCTATTTAACACTCCAGAACCAAGCACATAGAAATTAGACATCACTTTCTTAGAGACCATGTACAAAAAGGGGATATAATCTTAGAGTATATTGATACTACACATCAAATAGCTGATATATTCACCAAACCCCTTGATAGAGATAGGTTCTGTATCCTTAGAGGTGAATTAGGACTCATGAATATGCCTTAGGACTTTCATGTTGTAAAAATCTTGATTTCAAGTTGATTTTTAAAGAGTTTTTGCAAAAATTTTCTGGCAAAGAGGATGAGAGATCGATCTCCTTGTGATATAGATCGATCTCCATGCTTCTATCAAGCCTAAATCGTCAAGGTTAATCTAAGAAGATCGATCTTCTAACCATAAGATCGATCTCCTTACGTCTCTGTCTAAAGGCAGATCGATCTGTCCACACGACAGATCGATCTCATCAAGCTTCCGCATTCTACAGATCGATCTGTGCATGTACCAGATCGATCTCCTTAAGCCTCTGTTTGCGACCAGATCGATCTGTCCCTACGATAGATCGATCTCTCTTCGCTTCTGGAAGTACCAGATCGATCTGTTGCCTCGACAGATCGATCTCCTGTGTCCTGCAGTATAAATATATTGCAAAAAATCCCCAATTCTCACAAAACCTAACTTTCAAATTCTCCAATTCCCTCGCATCCTCTTCTTCAATTCCTCCTCAGATCGATCCTCTTACGGTCTTCCTTGCGTCTCGGTGTCAAATTCCGGTATAGTAACCTACATTTCTCACTAATTTCTCAAAAATTTTCTCTGATTTGCGTTGCTTTTCATTCTAGGGCAAACCTAGGTCCTGTTTCATTGCTTTTCTCACTGTTGAATCTGTTTAGCGCAAATTTATAGTTTAGAATCATACCTAGGAAGTCAGTAGCAAACAAACCCCCTAGAACCACAGGAGAGGCAGGTTCCTCATCACAACCTATTCCTCCACCTCCTGTCGCTTCCTTCAATCGGTGCTTTAAAACACCAGCAAAAAGAAAGCGGTATGAGGAATATTTTTCAACAATGCCAATCAAGCATTGGCGCACCATTGATTTTTCCTTCCTCAATCACATAGACTTTCCATACCTGTCAAAATTTGAGGAATTTGGTTGGGCGAAATTCTTGAAAATCAACACTCCTGTCCCTCCAAATCTCGTTCGTGCATTCTTTTCAAATGCCGAACTCGTTTATGACCCCGATGACACCTGCAAAATCCTTGCCTTCAAAACCTTCGTCATGGGTCAATCCATTTTAATTGATTCTGAAGTTATAGCCAAAGTATTTGATATACGCGATGAAGGCTTAACTAATGAGGATGAGGAAGTCCCCTTTGCGTTTGAACTCCCCGGGGACAAGGCGAGTAACCTTTCAATGCACCTTCGGTTACTCCACCTCATAATCTCGTGGAATCTCCGCCCTTACGGTACCCGTCACTCAACCGTCAGGCGTCTAGATCGGTTCTGGCTTCATCACATTCACACCACAAGCCAAAAGCCTAACCTCCCTCACTTCATATACGAAGACTGGCTGAAGATTGTGCGTGGACAAGCTACCACGATCGTTTTTCCACAACCGGTAGCCTATCTTCTCCACCGCCTTGGTATCAACTGCAGCGGTGAATCTAGCGAACTCCCTTCTCCCAAGAGCGTCCTCAATATTGGGACCCTACATCATATGGGGTACTACAAAGATTTCCGGGGAGAGTGGACAAAAAAGCAAGAACAGCAACTTGCTGAGGCTGAGGATGACCACACTGCTGAACCAGCACACCCACCTGCAGCACCCGCTCCAGAATCGTCGTCCTCCACGGCTGCGCCTACTGCACAAACATCGTCTCCTGCTGACTTGGAGCTGCTCGTGAAGATGATAAGCGACCTCAGTCAGAGGATCGATGAAGGACATACCACTCAGCAGCGTATGTTTGCCGAATTGACTCAACGAGTGGATCATCTTCAAGACACTCAAAAGGCGATGTTCGACAAATTTCAAGAAACTCAAGAGGCAATGTTCGATGAACTTCAAGTGACACGCACACACGTTGAGAATCCTTTGGACCGTGATCCTCCATCATCTTAGGCTTTAGGTGTATGGTTTAGTTTAGTTATATCATTTCGCACTGTTCTTTGTACTGAATTTGCTTGAATGCAATATAAATTGATTGTTTATGAAAATGTAGCATTTTGTGAGTCAATATTGATTTTGAACTGCCATGGTTTTGACAATGTTGCATTTTGTGAGTTAATGACCATGTGTGATTGATATGACAAAAAGGGGGAGAAGACACATAAGAAACATGATAAGAAACATGCATGTTGTTGTGTTTGTGTTCATAGTTTAAAAGGATGATAGGATTGAGGGGGAGTCAGGATGATTTAATTGAGGGGGAGCTAAGAGCTAGAGCTAACTAAGGGGGAGTTAAGATTTAACTAAGGATGAGTTAAATCTTTAACAAAGTCAAAAGCTCACAAAAAGGGGGAATTTTGCAAATTCACTAAACATGTTTATTGGATGAGTTTTGTCATATCAAAAAGGGGGAGATTGTTGAGTTAATGTATTTTGAAATGACAAAACAAGTTAATACAATAATGTTAAGATGGTATACAAACATGTTTAGAAGATATCAGGACCAGAACTTAGAGTTCTGCTGATGAGAGATCGATCTGAGGTGTGAGAGATCGATCTCCTGGGTTTATACTTGATGAGAGATCGATCTCATGATGGAAGAGATCGATCTGGCAAGCCTTAAAACGGTGTAAAGGGTTTAAGGTAAAAAGAGATCGATCTGCCAGGGTTAAGAGATCGATCTCCTCTAAGTCAGAGAACTTAGGAGATCGATCTGGTAAGGAAGAGATCGATCTGCTCAAAGTCAGTGAGCTTAAGAGATCGATCTGGTGTATTGAGAGATCGATCTTGCCTCAAACAGAGAGGATAGGAGATCGATTTGCCTATTCGACAGATCGATCTGCCTCTGCCTATTCAAACTAACAGACCGATCTGGTAATGTATGAGATCGATCTCCCTGTGTATTTGTGCTTTGTCATTGCAGGATTTAAAACTAGGAGATCGATCTGGCCAAGATAGGAGATCGATCTGTCTGACCACTGGAGGTTCCCAACGGCTATTTTCTTCAAATCTCAACGGGAAAAACTGCATTTAATGCTCCAACTACCCAACCTTCAGTATATAACCAAGCATTGAAGACAAAGAGAATAGAGAGACTATCACTGAACATTCCAAACATTCTCAAGCTTTAATTCTTTCATTCCTTGTATCCCTATTGCTCATTAATTGAGATTTATTGTACAAGCTTAAGTACTACAAGCTTTGTTAGTCCTACCCACTGAAAAGCCTTATTCTGTATTCATCCACACCTTAAAAGAAAAGAGGATTGTTCCTCAGTGAGTGTTATTGTAAAAGGGTGAATACATTTTCTGTATTGCTAAAGGTAGAGAGGTTATTCCTTAACCTGTAAAAGGAACTTTGTAAACTCTATTGAAAGAGAGAAAGAAACCACTTGACAAGAAGGTCAAGGAGAGAGGACGTAGGCAAGAGTTGGCCGAACCTCTATAAGTCGCTGTGTTTGTTTCTCTTTCCCTCTCTTTGCATTAAATTGTTATATTGCACTGTTTTATTCATTATCATTTGTGTTTAAATTGCGATTAATTTAAAATCTGCCATAATTGTTAGAAAACCGATTCACCCCCCTCTCGGTAGAGCCAACAAATCGTTCCAGGTAAGCTTTAAATACCTCATCATAGTTGAGTTCCACTCAATATTTCAATCACCCATATTCTTGACCTATGTACGCATAAACGTACAATATCGTTTCGAAATTGTTTTCGTTCAAGATACAACCCACGTCATTTCCTTTTATTAACTATTTTTTTATAAAATTTTAATTTTTAAACCTTCATGGTTAGTCAAATTTTGTATCTCTTTATCGTACCAGTAAAGGTACCCAAATTTTAAATGCATATATAGCGACTGTCGATTTCAATTTATAGGTTATTTGTGCGCTTCTAGACGCTATCAAGTCTTTAGGCGAGGAATATTTTTAAAATACCTTTATTAACCCTCAGACTTGACCACATACCGCTTAATCCAAATTACTTTGCATATCAATGATATCCTTACCATGCATACGTCTCTTATTCCAATATATCTCCTTTAATATATCACTTATAACAAACTCTTTCATTATTTGTCAAACTTACAATCCCTATACCCTTATTCAGTTAGTGAAAATCAGTTAACCATCATCCTCTTGTCTATGGGTACAGGCTTCACATCTTTCACTAGCTTATAAGCAACTGAAGGCGGTATGAATAAATGTGTGGCACCAGGATCAATTAAAATAATTACTTCATTATTCTTAACCAGTATGGTATCTTCCACCACATCCTACGAAACATCAAAAGTGTCCTGGTCTAAGGCATACATTCGCCCTCGTCCAACATCTTATTTCCGTGGTAACTACCACACATCTTACACTGTTCACACTGCTACACTGCTACGTAGCAGGTTGAGGTCCTTAAATCACAATACCCCTCAAAAGTATTGAAATTAGATACACTGGGTTTATCAATCAACTTACCCTGTGACTCATCAGCTCTAAGCTTTTACCAAACTACCTTTTTTCCATTCTAACATCTCTATCATTCTCTATTCTCTTTTGTCTCAATTTCGGCCCTTACTACCTTTCCCAATCTCAGAGGCATGCAACTCATGATCTTATTCACACAACTGTAGTTTGCACACTGCCTCGGCATAGGTAGTGATATCTAAAGGCCCAATCGGATTCTAATTGACAATCTGAGCCCTTCCATGAACTTTCAGACATCTCGACTCTCACTGTTCATCGTGTCCGAGTCATATCTGCCTAGGAATATAAACTGAGTATCATACTCGTCAATCAACATGTTCCTCTGGGTCAGAGTAAAGAATTTTATCAGTAATTTCCTTTAACAATGTCTGGGATATTTTGTCACCGGAATACATCTAGAATTATTTTCCATATCCATTCTGGATGTCTAGCTTTTAAGGTGGGTCGAGCGAACTTCCACCAATGCTCTGACTCGCCCTCAAATCACATACATACTCTGAGCAATTAGATCTCAATATATTCTCCACACTCCGCTCCAACCTATCTCTCTGTCAAACTCTATCCGATCTCTCTATCGGACTCTGTGGGGCATGCTCAACATCAGCCTCCACGTCAATCTCATCTCGAGTCTCATCTGGCAACTCAATACAACTCTCGGGCCTACCTCTTCGGCCTCGACCTCGTGTACTCGCCTCTGTCATAGCGGCTATCAGTTAATGAGTCTATTCTTGCATTTAAAAATCAAATTCTTAGCTGCACTTCCATCTCGATATACACAATTGTATCTAAACAATGCACAGTACATGGGGATGTAAACTTCCTTAACCACTAACACCGACTCATATCAGGCCAACTCAGCTCTGACACCATTAAACTTGTCACAACCCAAATTACCTAAAATCAGAGTAAATTTTTTGCTTTTTCATTTATTATTTAATTCTTACCTTTCTCTCATTATGACCATCCTACAAACAGTTGGGTTATGATTCGGTGTTAGTCACCTCACACTATTACCAATTCCATTTCCATAATCACATTTATATATCAGAGTTTACCATCTTTGACTTTAATTAAATACATACTCAATGGTATTTATAACTCTACATCCTTGACATCATTTCCGTTTACAGTACTATGTATTACATATTTAGATACAAAACTATACAAATGTGTATACCTGACTCTCGATGGGAAGCAGCGAATACCAAGCATGCAAGTCCTCAGCCGCTCAATAACTATTGCGAGTGCTCTGAAAAGATGGGAAAATAAGGGGGTGAGCAAACCACACGCTCAGTAAGGCAATTATGCAAGTAAGTAGATAGCTCCACTATCTACATGCTTATAATGTCATGCCCTTAAATCCATTTCTTTTCATTTAAATTTCACGCACAAAGTCATGCATATTCGATGCCATAGTTTATCCAAAACTATTTGTGCATATATAAATCATGTAATTCATACATTCCTAGCATTTTATGTGACATCATTAAATCATAATAAGCATGAAGTAAAACAAGATCATGCATTCGTTTGTGTCATGTAAGACAAATCATGAATTTGAATTAAAAGCATGAAAAACAACATCATGCTTCTGCATTTAAATCAATTCATTTAAAACTGCAGTATAAACTAACCCTTCCGGGTTAATAATCTCATTAAAACAATTCAGTAAAGTTCATTATAAAACTCCAGTTATAAAATCACCCTTCTTTCAGGGTCACATATCATAAAATCATCTGAAATCTCATATCACAGTATAAAATCATAAAATCGGGGGCCTGACCCCTCCTTCGGGTCTACCCTGGTCTAACAGACCACAAGTTATATCATGTGAGACAATCAGGTAATTATCAGTAACATCGAGGACTATGGCCATATCCTAGTGATCCCTGGCAACACGGTACCTAGTGTGCGGGGTATCACACCTGCAACGGGAGGTGGGTCGTCCTACCCGCCAGAACAGCATAACACCAGGATTGCGAGGGCAAGGCTTGCCGCCTCGTGGCTAATGCCACTCCACTCCAACAATCCCCACGGTACAGCGTACTCCGCGTGACATACACGGTACAATGTACTCCGTGAACCCAAGCTCAATCAGGGGTGCCTGTAATAGGTCTTATCCACCCATATCATCTCTGTCTCAGAATGCACGTGTGAGCATATCATCTCACTGTGACACACAGTCTACAGGAGGCTCCAACACGGCTATATGCATGTAATACAATTCCCTGTGCGAGCGAAGCTCAAGCACGGCTCCATGCATATTCATGATATCAGAAAACCTCGTGCGAGCGAAGCTCTAGCACGGTGTCATAGAAATCAATGAAATCTGCGTACGAGCAGCGCTTTAGTACGACTTAAAATGATTATAAATTCAAGTAAAATCCACGTACGAACAATGCTCTAGTACGGATATGTATAAAAACTCAATGAAAACCTCGTACGAGAAAAGCTCCAGTACGACATTCAAATGACTTATGAAAACCATATAAAACTTTGTGCGAGCAACGCTCCAACACAAATGAATGCTCAAGTAAATCAAATCTCGTGCGAGTTACACTCCAGCATGGCTTCATGCATAATTAAATCAAAACAGGATGCGAGCTAAGCTCCAGCATCTCTCATGCATGTTAAATCATTAAAACTAGTGCGAGTAATCGCTCCAGCACCTCTTTATGCATACCACGTCAATACAAATCAAAACATGTCAAAACAGAGTGCGAGCTAGGCTCCAGCACTTCTCATGCATTTCATAGGAATAAAAATCAGTGCGAGCAATCGCTCTAGCACATGTCATGCATATGATGTCACAAGTCGGTGCGAGCAACCACTCAAGCACATTTATGCACATTCACAAACGCAGATATAATGCGAACTATGTGTCGACACTATCTGTTTTCAAATAAACTTGATAGTTGGCCTATTTTCCAAAGAAATTTCCATTTAAATACAAATAACACCTACGTAGTGTTATCTTGCGAAATTATATAATTTCTGGTCAATTTATCAATTTGCTTTGCTTAAAAACCAAGAAATTCATTAATCGAAAAATTCTTTAAATCATGCATTTCATGCATGTCATACTTTCACCATCCTTAGGTGAACTTCCCTCAATAGGCGTAAAATAGACTTTTCACCTATTTCGATCCTTAAAATTATTCATATCATTTTAGGGATCATTATACAATATCAATGTATACATACATATTCAGTGTACAGAAAAGCTATTAAAATACGCGTAGCTACCTCTAGCTACTCACACAATTCCCTTACCTCATTTTTCTGTACAGTCTGACCTTCCCACTGATGACTCGTCACGCAGTCCGATTTGCTCCGAATCCAATCTCCGGAACTGCGGATACACATTCATCAGGTCAAATACAATACAATTTAATGTATTTCATATTTTTTGGGCTTAATTTAAATCATTGGGCCCGTTTACCCGCATTGGGTCCGATTGCACCATAATGGGCCTTAATCGGCCTTAAGCCCGTTTTCTCACTTTATCGAGGCCTATTGGGCTCATTGGGCCCAGCAGTATTTATTTAGCCTCGTTCTAATTTTTCAGATATCTCAATTTAGTATTTACGACAATTTATCCAATTTTCCAGAATTTAATTCATTTATGCGAAAATTAAATCCGTAATTTATGCGTTAAATATCAATCACGCATAACGATGTAAAATTGTCGTAAATAAGGGTTACTTACCTGTTATTCCATGATCGTACACAAATCGAGGCTGTCTCGAGCTCTCGGTAGATACCAATTGTCGAGCTACACAATTAAATATATTTTCGGGTAAACTTTAAATCGATTATTTATCACATTAAATATTTTAAAAATTAAATCAGTCAATTCGACCGTTTATCGACTTACCAGAAGCTCGATTGCATCACTGAAATTTTTTCCAATTTTTTCTCTTTTTCTTTTTCCCTTTTTCTTCCTTTTTTCCTCTTCTTTTTGGCTGAACCGGTCCGGTCCGGTTCAACCTGGTTCAGACCGGTTCGGTCCAGCGGTTCAGTCCGGTTCGGTCCAGTGGTTCAAACCGATTCAGCATCATTTCTTCGTTTCGGCGCCGTCCGATCGGCTCCCGGTGCGATTTCGACGCCAATCGGCACGCCACGGCCTGGGCTTCCATAATCTGGCCTCGGCTTGGACCAAATCAACACCATCGCCGGCGAATCAAGGTTTCTCTCCCGCGGCATTTCCTGTTCTGATCTGTCGATTCCGGTGACTCCACGGCGTGTCGCCGTCGCTGGTGGGTCTCTCGGTGGTCGGGCTCCTCTCCCGGTCGTTGCCCACACCTTCAACTCGTCGATGGGTTGCCGGACGGAGGGAACCGACTCCCTCGGTTCTCTCTTCGCGTTTCACCTTTTGCTTTTGTTTCTTCTCTGTTTCTTTCTCCAAAAATTCGCAAATTGCGATTTTTATGTTTTTTTTTACATTTTATTTATTTATAATTTATTTTTAATATTATTTTATTTTTAATAATATTTTAATCAATTAAAATATTATTAAAGTCCAAAATATCTATAAAAAATACTATTTTTTTCATTTAATCCGTAAATGAATTTCTCAGTCCGGTTTTGCCTTTCCAGTATTTTTTCGATTATTTTCGGGATTTTTTTTCGATACGAAAATTTCAGTTTATTCCAATAAATTCATATCTTGATCAATTTAACCCGGAATTTAATTATTTCTTCGTTATTGATCTAGATTTCTCAAATCCCTATTTTTAATTAAATTTTCTTGTCTCGGTTAATACCGAATTTTGATCTTTTGATCGTTTTACCCCTGCACGGGTTTGAGAATATCATTTCAATCCTTTTGCATTTTTAAATGCACTCGAAAATATCGGGTCTTACAACCTCACCCCACTTAAGAGGTCTTTCTGGCTAGTCTCATCCCAAGTGGGCCTCACTCACATATTTAAAATTTATAAACTGAATTTCAAATCAACTCTCTTTTGCGGTTGAAAACTCTTTCATAAAGTAGAGAAACTGTGCTCACATAACATATTCCATTTCTCGCAAAACATGTAACAAGTTCATGCATAAGTCAAAATCATCTCATTTCGTTCGAGAAACGAAATTAGAGATATGCTCACAAATTTGAAGACATGCTCAAAACTCGTGCATTTAAATTCATAAACCTTTCTTACAATTTCAAAAACATGGCAAGATAAAGCTGGGGCTCAATAAAAGTTGAGCTTGATTTTGTTTAAATATGAACTTGGACTAAAGAACGAACACTTGGTATAAATTCTAATCTTTTACTAAAATATTGTGTAACTCAAATATTTTTTATAATTCCAAGCTTGAAGGAAAGGAGGATACTATTACCATTTTAAATTACACCCCTTACCTCTTAGCGACTGATGTAGAGCACTTTCCTCGATACTCGAGTTTGCCTCGTAAAACATGTCGGTAGACCGAGCTATCATAAAATAATGTTAACTTATCACTTATGGTTCATCTTATCTCATAAGAGTTCATATGAGTACATACATCAGAAAGGTTGATCGAAAGTTGACTTTTGAGCTAATGTGCTCACTTTCCTTGGTTTTACCGGTCTACATCTCGATTTAATCGTTTTAAACTTGTTCAACCATTTTTATCCCATTTTCAATACCTTTAAGGTATATTTTGCGATTTCAGCAACTCATTTCTTTTTATACACTTCATTATTTCATTATATCTAGCTCTTTTTCGATAACTAGTTATTTAGCTGCTCAATCATTTAGTCACTGTATAAATTTATCAATCATCAACCACATTTCATCACCTTTAATTTATCCAAGTGCCCTAAGATGTTGGAAACAACTCAAATAGCTCATATAATTTTTTTTTCAGCCAATATCATTTCTTTGAAAATTAATCAAAAACACCAAAAATCAACATATATCAAATTTCATCATCATTCAACACTTTCACTCAACTTTCTCACACCTTTAACTAACTTTGACTTCAATTTAAAATTTTCAGAATTGTTCCTAAGTTGTAAGACATTCATTATCCAACTCAATTTAATCTAAAACACATCACAATTCAGTCACATTGCATCCAAGAATCCAAAACTTCACTTACACAAACAGGACAGCTTTAGTGCTCAATCTTCTCTCTACCGTTTCCAGCATCAAATGACCTCCATTAAATATGAAATTTTTATATATGTTAGAGGGGAGGTAAATGAAGATTTTGTTTAACCGGACCAAGGTCTGAAAATGAGTGGAAGGCTGCTGAAAAATTCCTACAAGACAACAGACTAATTCACGTTACAGTTCTGCCCTGTTTTCAGTTTTCTACCGATTAAGCTATCAAAAACCTCCATAAATTCTGAAATTTTTACATACGTTAGATGAGAGGTAGATGAATGTTTTACCTGAAGAAATCGAGGTCTGAAAATGAGTGGAAGGCTGTTGACAAATTCCAGCAAGTTACCAGGTCAGGTCACGTTACAGGTTCTGCCCAGTTTTCTTTCTCTAATGATTCAGCTAGCAAATGAGCTCGGTTTTTTTTGGATTTTTTATATGTTGTAGAGGGATTAGTGGGGAATATATTTATCTTCTTGGCCATCGCCTGAATCTTGCCGGAAGATAGCCGGAAAATTCAGACAATGCTGAAGCTACAGTAACATGTGCGGCAGGAATGGAGGGACGGAAGCTCTCGGGTTTGGCTGGAATGAAAGGGAAATTGGCTTTTTTTTGAAAGCCAAAAGTGTTAGCTTAGTGTCGGCAACACTTGAAAATTTTTAACCTTCTAGAAGCAATTAAAATACATTATTTGTTAGGGGTTGTTTGGTGGTGTTAAAATCATGGAATTGTAGTCTTCATTTTAGAAAATTCACCAATTAAAATTTTGATAAGATTTATTCAGACTTTCACTTCTTCATTGTTATACTGCATTTATAGTATGTCCCATAAAAATTTGGGATTACTTGTTTAAGGAAAATTTCATGAACGAGCTCATTTTGCGCAATTTAGCCAATACCGAGCAAAAATGGAATTAAGGTTTCGATTCAATTCAAAAATTCATTTGGACCCCTAAATCTCCATATTTCTTCATGATTTTTATTTCTCATGTCAATTCCACCTTATATTAATTGTCTATGATCTCGAAATAATTTTCACGAATTTCTAGAATTTTATTCGAATTTATTTTCCTTATTAGATCTGTTTTCTCGATTTAATTTAAAACCCGAGTTTAACTCAATTTTTCATCTCCAATCACTTAGGTTTTTTTATACATCATTTCATGCATGAACATGGCATTTCTAAGCATTTCTCGAGTCTAGTACCTTACCTCAATTTGCGTGCCATCGGGCCCCATGCTAGGACTAAGTGCTTTTTTTTGGTCATCTACGGGTCTACAAAATGTCACATTGAGCTATAATTTACTTCTCATAAGCATCATAATATGGAAAAATATCGAGTTTCACACTACCAGTAGCTAGAAAAGGTCTACCTAGTATTATGGGGACTTCCCTGTCTTCCTCCATGTCCAAAACAATAAAATCTGCAGGGAAAATAAACTTGTCCACCTTTACGAAGACATCCTCAATAACCCCCTTTAGATATTTAATGGATCGATCTGCTAGCTGAAGGGTCACTGTAGTGGGCTTGACATCCCATATTCCTAACTTCTGGTAGATAGACAAAGGCATTAGATTGATACTAGCTCCTAAATCACACAGGGCTCTAACAAAGAATTGATTTCCAATAGTGCAGGGTATGGTAAAACTCCCGAGATCCTTGAGCTTGGGGGGTAATTTCCTCTAGATAATGGCACTAAATTCCTCAGTTAAGGCCACTGTTTCATAATCTTTCAGTCTTCTCTTCCTCAAGAGGATATCCTTCAGAAACTTCACATAACTTGGCATTTGCTCTAAGGCATCTGCAAAAGGAATGTTGATGTGAAGCTTCTTAAAAACCTTAAGAAATTTAGCAAATTGTTGTTCCAGTTTTTGATTTTGGAACCTCTGAGGAAAAGGTACTGGTGGTCTAACTAGAGGCAATGTAGTGGGAACCTGTGTAGAATCAGAGGATGAGGAATGCGGTAAACAAGAAGAAGGTATAGATGAAGAAGTGCCTAGCTTGGATTCTTTTGCAGCCTGATCCTGATGTTACTGCTCTTTCTGCGCTGCTTCTTTAGAACTTACGGATTCTTCAACTATGTGCTGTTCAGGTTGGGACTTAACTTGTGGCTCATCTAGCTCTTTGCCGCTCCTAAGGGTGATGGATTTGACATATTCCTTACCCTCCCTTTGCCTAACAAGATTAGCTTCAGTATTACTAGGAAGGGTTCCTTGAGGACTTTGGCTAAGAGCACTAGCTATTTGTCCAACTTGAACTTCTAAGTTCTTAATTGAAGCAGCTTGATTTTGCAGGATAGTCATGAACATCTCCTCTAATGTAGGCTTCTTCTCAGCTGCTGGTGCATAGTAATGTTGGGGTTGCATAGGTTGTGGTGGTGGTGGTGGTGGTGATGGATGATATTGAAATTGAGGTGGGGATGGATGATGTGGTGGATGGTGTAAAAATTACGGCTGTGGTGGTACATGAACCGGTAGAGCTTGAAAACCAGGGAGTCCTACAAGTCTAGAGCTAGAAGTTTGCCCTTGGTTTTAGCTACAGGAGAAGTTAGGATGGTTCCTCCACCCTGGATTATAGGTGTTTGAAACATGGTTGTTCTATTGCTTCTGAAGTGGAGCAACATACTGAACCGATTCTAAGTTGAGCGGACACCTATCTACAGAATGGGTACCACTACACAGCTCGCAGGAAAGAAAAGGACTTTGGACAGAATAAATCGGATTAGGACTGGTAGGAGGATTATGTTGGGTACTGAGCGACTCTACCTTCTTTGTAAGATTAGCGACTTGAGAGGTCAAGGTAGATAGTGTGTCGAGCTCATAAATACCTGTCGACATCTTTAGCTTTTGCCTCTCCGAGGATCATAAATAGTTGTTAGCCGCCATCTTGTCTAAAAGCTCGTAAGCTTCCTCCTCTGTTTTGCACATTAGGGCTCCACCCGCCACAGCGTCAACAATGGTCCAATTTGGGCTTGTAAGTCCGTTGTAGAAGGTCTGGACTTGCAACCACAAAGGTAGGCCATGGTGAGGGCACTTCCTAAGAAGCTCCTTATATCGTTCCCATGCTTCATAAAGAGATTCAAAGTCGTACTGGGCAAAGGAAGATATATTACTATAGAGTTGGGCCATTTTAGAGGGAGGAAAAAACTTAGAAATTGATGGGCTAACTCATCCCATGTAAAAATGGATCCTGGAGGCAGGGAGGTTAACCAGTGTCTCACCCTATCCCTAAGTGAGAAGGGGAATAATCTAAGCCTAAACGCATCATCAGATAATCCATTATGTTTGAAGGTGTTGCACAAGTCCAGGAATTGCCCAAGGTGAGCATGTGGGTTGTCATGTGGAAGCCCACTGAACTGTAGAGAGGACTGGATCATCTGGAGGATGGAAGGCTTAATTTCAAAATTGTTTACATGGATAGCTGGTGGCCTAATGCCGGTATAATAACCTCTAATAGTCGGCATTGCATAATCTCTAACGGTCTTAATTTCCCTATTTTCTATCATGATGCTTTGCAGCAGAGCTATAATTCTCTAGAATTCTTTCGAATTTTTCTAAGAGTGTGTTCGATCTTAGGATCTAGAGGAAAGCAATCAAAACTTCTGGTTCTACGCTTGCCATCATCGAAAAGTCCTTAGAAATATTTTTTAAGTTTTTCAATTTTTCAATTTTTTTGATTTTAATTGAGAGAAAATTTAACTAACCTAAGCTAAGACTCTAAATATTTACAATCTAAATATTTACAAGCTAGAATTACACCTAAACATAATTTCATCGATATTAATTAATGACTAATTAAAACTTCCCCGGCAACGGCGCCAAAAACTTGACACGCCCAAAAGGCATATGTCCGCAAGTGCACGGGTCGTACAAGTAATAATGAGATTTGAGTCCCAGAATTATCATCTCACAGAGAAGTTGACTAGCCTAATTAAGTACTGGTTAATCTTACCCTAAGTATATTCTAGCAAATTATGAGATTAAGGTGGGTGATCTACATAACTAGAATAAAAGATACTGAAAGCAATAAACTAATAAAAGCTATAAAATGAAGAAATTAAAATCGAGCAAAATTACTTACAGTACTCCATGCAATTAAAATCAAAAACCTACAAAAGAAATTAAAACAGCTAAAACTAATTAACGCAATTAAAATAAAATGCAATTATGAAAATAAAGCAATAAAATTAAACTACAATTAAACTAACCTAAAATGCAATTTTAAACTACTTAATCAAAATGCAATTTAAACTAAACTAAAACTTAATGAAAATAAAGACTAAATTAAAAATGCATGAAACACATTTAATCTAAACTAACTCTAAATGCATCTAAACTAAAATAAATCCTGAAACATTTAATATAAAATTAACTACTAACTAAAAATTAAGACTAAAAATTAAATTAACAAACAAAAATATTTAAACTAACCTAGCATTATAATTGACTAAACTAAATAACTAACAACTAACAAATGCATGAAATGGATTAATTGCTAAATGCACTAGCCAAACAAGCCTTAACCATTTTAAACCATCAAATTATCCCTCCAAACACTATTCATCCTTCATTTCTTCATTTTCTAGTTTCCAGGTGGTCTCGGTTTTGTCCTCTGGTCCAGGCTTTTGCCTGCTGTTTGGCCAGCTGTTCTCTGCTGCATTCTGCATGTTCGCATGGTACAGATTGCACCCTGCTAGCTCTCGATTCCTTCTGCCTAGTCTAGTCTCGGTCTGCTACTCCAGGCTCTGTTCCAGCTTACTTTAGCAACTCTCACCAACTCTGCTCGGTTTCCATGCACTGCTTCTGTACTGGTTCCTACTACACGGGGTGCTGCTCCAGTTGTGCTGTCCTGCAAAATCTGCTTCATTCTTACCAATCACGTACAACAGTTGCTGTCAAGCCTTCATGCACCGTACCGGCCTTGCTTCATTTCCAGGTGTTGTCTGCTGCTTCTGCTCTAGGAAAGATGCTGAGTGGTCCTGCAATTTCCTCTTGCACGGCTTGTCCTCGTACTGCAAGCTCAGTCTCTGCATGCCACTACCGAGCTGTATCTCGGATAGCACCCATGAGCTAATGACTGCAACAGGACACACATACAGCAGCAGGTCCTTCCTAGCCAACGCTGGTGTACTGCAGTACAGGGACAGGAACTAGATGCAGCATCCACGTCTACTTGCCTCACTTGCGTTTCTAGCAGCAAACCCGATAAGCATTAGCAATTACCAGCTCTCCCAGTTCAGCAAGGACAAACAAAGAGCCCAGCTATCAACTGGTCAAGTTCGACGTCCTCAATTAGTCCAGCCTCCAGTAATAGGGGAGCAACAAAGAATGAAGATAAGGTGACAAGTCAGTAGGCAGCATTAATGAAGCCTCCTCGGTTCAGCCATCATAGCTTCTCTATAGCAGCCCATGCCACACAGTTGCAATAGCAGACAACAAGATTACTAGGAAATAAAAACCAAAGCAAAGATGAACAGTAAATGTAATCAAAAACAGGGCAGAACAGAGTAAGCCAAAGATCCCTATCTATTGCAACGGTACATTATTGTTAAGCTTTGCACCGAACAGCAACTAATACACCATCTTCACCACCAACCAACAATCAAAATGGGACAAACAAAGACAAATAGAATATACCGAAATGAGCAATCACAAAACAAGTTAAAACTAAACTATAGGCTGATATGTAGAAACCGAAAATATGTATTTTATTAAATGCAGAAAAGAAAGATCCTAATATACTGTAACAAATGGAAATAATTCATGCAAAAGAAATGACCATGCAATAGTATGTAATCAACTTAAAGTAGAAAAGAACTATGTAAAACCAGTCACTGAAGATTAACTTGAAAATAAAGAAAGCCGTGAGACATAGAAATGGGAAGTTCCAGTGGCCACGTCTTCATTCCGAGCGCTATGGTGGCTGTTGATACCATCCAGCTTACAGCTTTCCTTTGGTCCAATGCTAAGCATGCCGGAACAAGGAAAATGAAAAGGGAAAGATGCCAAACCGAGATCAAAGGAAGGAAAAATAAATGGTTATCATTAACTTAAAAGTGCTACAACCAAGAGATGGAAATTTGTAAAAGAAAAACAAATAATGGTGGCTAACTAAGAACTAACGGGAAATCCTTGCAAATGAAAAACAAAATAAAATCTAACAACAAAGCTTTTAAAATAAAACTTTAAACTATTCTAAAAAATTAAAGATACTCCTAAATTACATTACACTACTCCTACTCCTGAAATTACATCCTCTTTCAATTGCCATCCTTTCCTATTTATAAACACACTAGGGGTAAAATGGTAATTTTCACATCCTTGATGAGTTGGCATTTTTTTGGCCACTTGTCTTCACATCATTGGCTCATAGAAAAGATATTTCCATGTCATCGGTCTTCTTGTCCAATTGGATGTGCTAGGTGGCATGACTCGTGTTGTCCGCGTGGCTCAATCTCGATTTTAGCCCAATTTCGGTCCATTTTGTACCGAAATATTCAAAATTCATCCGGATTTAATTTATCTGCAAACATGAGAATTTTAATTAAATAAAAGGGATAATTAACAAAATAAATTGGGGATTTAAATAATTAATTAAGAAATTAAGCAAAAATAATTCTAAAAAATATAGAATTATCAACAGTAATGTATTTTATAAACATGGGGGATGTAAATTATTATAAACTCTGATGTACATAATTACAGTTAAAAAAATAAATAAATTTCAACCTATTTTATTATGGCATGAAGTGAATGTTAAAAAGAAGGACTCGAGTTGCTGACATTGACTCACAGCTCAACCAGTAGAAGTGTGTAAGTCATGAAAAAGGGTCGTGACAGTAAGAGAATTTTGTGAGTAACTACGCGTATTTTCAATGACATTTACAGTGACTTAAAAAGTCTGAGGATTCTAGAAATAGAATAAAATTTATAGAGACCCGATATGGGTAAATTATGATTTTACCCCTATTAAGGGTAAATTTTCAAAAGTTGGGAAAAGTCATGAAAAGCATGAAGTGCAGGTTTTCGATTGTTTTTACTGCTTTTTAGCAAATGCATGAATAGATTGGCGAGTGTTTACATGATTTACATAAAAAAGCACATTTTGGTGTTGATCATGATTATGAGAACTATCTTTTTGAAAAGAGCCATCTATCAAGTTTGTATAGAAACAAATCATGCTAGAACTCTGCTCGTACTGGATTTTATATGATTTCTACATGAATTTGTGTTAGAGAGTTTCTCGCACTAGATTTCACATAGTTTATGCATGGCATAGTGCTAGAGCTCTGCTCGCACTAGATTATTTATGAAGTATGCATAAAACGTGCTGGAGCATTGTTCGCAATGTATTTTGATATGATATGTATAAAACCATGTTAGAGCTTTACTCATACGAGGTTTGATATGACATGCAGAAGGCTGTGCTGGAGCCCAGTGTAGACTGCGTGTCACATTGATATGATATGCTCGCACGTGCGATATGAGACATGGCATATGTGATTGATATGATATGAGGTCCACGGAGTACGTTGTACCGTGTACGTAGCATGGAGTACGTTGTACCGTGCAGTCTTCAGACTTTATGAGTCTTCGAACTATATTATATTATAGGCTGGCAGGTAGAAATTTACCCACCTCTTATTTCAGCAGTGATGCCCCGCACACTAGGTACCGTGTAGCTTAAGATCACAGATCAGGATATGGTCATAGTTCCTATATGTTTACCATAATACCTGCCTAATCTCACATGTTACATGATATAAATAAATACATGATTTCATATGGTTTTATGAGGATTAAGGTATCCCGAGGGACGGGAAGAGCTTTGATATATGTTGAATGAATACATGTTTATGTGATTTTATATGGATTGGGATAACCTGAGGGAAAGGTTGAGTCCTGATGCTTGTTTTAAACGTGTTAAATGTGAAAAAAAGATGTTCATAACTGAATGACATGGAACACCCTTTTGTGAGTGAGATTTATGATTTCCATACGTACGAAAATGGCTGTGTATGTTGCATATGTTTATACATGAAAAACGTCCTTCAAACATGACATGAAATAGGAATGATTTAAAGTATGACATTATGATCCTGTAGATAGTGTAGTTATCTACTTACTTGCATAATTACCTTCCTGAGCTAGTGAGCTCACTCTTTTATTTTTCTCATCTCTATAGAGCATTTTCAGTATCTAGAGGGCATCTCAGGACTCGCATTCTGGTATCCGCTATATTCTCATCGATCGAAAGGTATACACATTCGTATAGTTTTGTACCTAAACATATAACAACACAGTGATAAATATAGATGTAATATCGGGGATGTAAATGTTTACATAATGTTTAAGGTCATGTAAATACACATTACAATATATAAGTATTTACAGATATATGATAGAGAATCCTGATATGTGAATGTATGATAAGATAGGTAACATAGTGTGATTAATGTCGAATCATAATCCAACTGTTAATAAAATAGCCACGAAGGGGAAAAGGTTAAAAAAACGAAAAATTTGTAATGTTTTTGGATAAAAAGAGGTCGTGATAGATTTAGGGGAAGATGACAGTTTGCTTTGGAGGAGGGACCTTGGATAATTTTTAGTCATTATCCGACTATTAGACAATGGCAGCCTGATTTTCAGTATAGTAATGTTTCAATTGATTCTAATGTTGTTTGGATTCGGTTTCTGGGTCTCCCCATTGAATATTATGATGAATGACTTCTGTTAGCCATGGGTTATACAATTGGTATGGCTCTTGAAGTGGATTTGATAACTCGCTATGCAACTGGAGGAAAATTCGCTGGAGTGTGTATTGAAGTAGATTTCCATAAGCCTTTGGTCCCAAAGATTTCTTAGATGGTCATTAGCAATCGATAGAGTATGAGGGCCTTAATCTTATTTGTCTCTCTTGTGGCAAAATTGGCCATAATGGGGTTTGTCCCTTCACTAAGAAGGATACTGAAACCAAGGATGGCGATGGATGAGGGCCAAGAAGTTGCAAACTCAGCAAGCAAGAAGGTGCGGGAGAATACCATGGACCTGCGCACAGAAGCTTTTGGCCCTTGGATGATTGCCCAATCCCGAAGAAGGAGGAAAACAGTTAAGGAGCAGAACGAGAATCAAGGACGGAGAGTAAATGCTGGATCACACTTCATGATGTTATCGAAGAGTAATGCGAAGGTGGAAGATTTTGGTATGGAGAATTCTAGGGTGAAAGATAAAGGAATTCCCATGCAAACTGCGCCCATGCAAGTCAACGAAAAGCAAGCAAGTTGTGGGCCCTAGAGATATGGACATAGCTCCCAACCAAACCTGATTAATCCCTCAATGGCCCGCCTTTGAACCCCTGTATCACCTTCCTCGTGGGTGGGCTCCTCACAAGTTTCTGAGGTCAAAATGTTGGGAAATTATTTGTGTGGGCCTACATATATCAATTTATTGTACATTACAAACTATCTAATTTGTTTTAGTCTACTTAAAAGTCATCAAATAAAGTTATTGGACTTCAGTGCATCTCAATTGGTATGGGCTTTACAATGTGTAGAGACCTGATATTTTATTCTATTTTAATGATGGGTCAAAATAAAATATACTTCAGTTATGAATAGGTTATGGTCCCCAGTCTAAACAGTTTTTTTTCTCATTCTCATATCCCATCAGTGAGTGAGCTAAGGTTTTCTCTCATAAATAAAAGGTTTAGATTGAAAGACTGCTAACCCCAATCAATCAATTTCAATGGATCCAGGTACGCTTCCGTATTCAAATTTTCTTGATGATTGAACATGAGATCTTGAATATAAATATTATGTAATTATAGTTTTCCTAACAAGTGGTATCAAGAGCCTATTCATGTTTAATCATTAAGAATTAAAATTTTATGTTTTGGTTGAAAGAAAATCAAGAATATAAAGATTGGGTTTTAATTTTGAGATTGTTTGATCAATATTGGCTTGATTTGTCCCAATTTTTTGATGTTTTCATCCGATTTTTACATGGGTATTGTAGAATACACATTTAATTTCAATTATGTACAATTAATTGATGAAAATAAGTCCAAAAACTAGTCAAAAATCCAGAAAATTGAAGAACAGACCCGAATCGGGTCTGTTCTGGGTCCAGCCAGGTCGGGTTGACCCGGCTGGCTAAGGAAGAAGGTGGGGGATCCCGAATGGGATCTCCCCCACGTGCAGAGGGTGGTGCATGAGGTACACGCGCCACCATCCGGTGGCCTGATAGCCACCGTTTTCTCCAGTCTTAAATAAAATTTAATTTTAAAATTTTTGGTGATTTTTCTAGAATTTTTGGTGATTTTTCTAGAATTTTTTGGAATCGTTAAATATTTATTATTTAATATTTTGTATTATTTGAATTAATGTTGTATGTTATGCACATGATTATTCTTGTTTTGCTTAATGGTGATATGTTTCATGATATTTTGAGTTGATTGGTAATATGTACTCTCCTTGAAATTGTCAATATATTTATGTACTCTCACCTACAAACATGTGCATATTTTATGAAAAAAATAAAGTTTCAAAATAAATTAAATTGATATAAAATGCCACCAAAGTGACATTTTTATATTAATTTATTTATTTTGGAAAATAAGGTTGTCATTAAGGAATTTATATGAAAGTGTTTTTTAATTCATGCAGGACATAATCGGCCCAAAGGAAGATTATTTCTTTGCCGAATTATTAGCACATGATGTTAACCTGTCTAAGCAGCAACAGGAATACACCTTCCACATATTCAGATTGCACTGACGATAAGGAGATGACGTCGATGCAACTTGTTTCTCGTATAGTCTGCAAAAACAATAGGAGTCAGAGGGGACAGGGATTTGTCCCTGCACGCGCACTCCGATGATTAAGTCAGAAATCGGGAGTTATGTATGAAGGAATGAAGAAGAGAATGTATTACTTAATTCAGAGAGTTTAAGTTTTTTCCCTTCCTTTGTGTTTTTGGTCCCTTTGTTCTCGGGTCCTCTCCTTTTTTGAGAGCTCACTTGGATATTTATAGGTTTCTCCAAGTCGGTTCGAGCTGAGGCCCAGGCGCGTGTCTGGGCCGCGACAGAGTCTTTTGTACTCTGTCGCGATTCGGAGCTGGACGACTTTGCGGGAGAGTTCAGCGGGTGGTAGAGCGTATGTATGAACCTCTGCCGCAATTCAGGCGGCAGAGGTCTGCCGCGGTCTATGCGGCAGAGGTATGTCGGGACTACTGTGCCGCACAGACCTGTGCGGAAGAGTCTCTGTCGCCATACTGTGTTGCCTACCACGCTACTCTGTCGCGTGAGGCTCTGACGCTGTAGCAACCACGTGGCTTTTCCTGTGTTTGACACGTGGCGATCTCTGATTGATCGATCCTGGTACACGTGGACGGTGACAGTAGGACCACCATCAATTGCTCCCCACTCTTTGGTAGGAATTTTTCCTGCGAAAGAGGATTCTTAATAGAAAGATATATTTTCGGAAAGAATTTTACATACCTTTCTGAGGCCTGACTATCACGACGCGAGCGTGTCTTTAGTTTTTACGGCCTTTATGTTTCCATTGCCTGGCCACAGTGACGCATAGCGCCTCAGGCTCTTACGGCTAATCTGTATGTACGCCTGGCCACAGTGACGCATAGCTCCTCAGGCTCTTACGGCTAATCTGTATGTACGCCTGGCCACAGTGACGCATAGCGCCTCAGGCTCTTACGGCTCTTCTGTATGTACGCCTGGCCACAGTGACGCATAGCGCCTCAGGCTCTTACGGCTCGGCTGAACGTACGCCTGGCCACAGTGACGCATAGCGGCTCAGGCTCTTACGGCTCGGTTGAACGTACGCCTGGCCACAGTGACGCATAGCGCCTCAGGCTCTTACAGCTCGGCTGAACGTACGCCTGGCCACAGTGACGCATAGCGCCTCAGGCTCTTACGGCTCGACTGAACGTACGCCTGGCCACAGTGACGCATAGCGCCTCAGGCTCTTACAGCTCGGCTGAACGTACGCCTGGCCACAGTGACGCATAGCGCCTCAGGCTCTTACGGCTCGACTAAACGTACGC
The DNA here is from genome assembly GCA_033439115.1 of Firmiana major. Lineage (NCBI taxonomy): Eukaryota > Viridiplantae > Streptophyta > Magnoliopsida > Malvales > Malvaceae > Firmiana > Firmiana major. Next base: position 11,807,200 of record CM065912.1, read on the forward strand.
CTGGCCACAGTGACGCATAGCGCCTCAGGCTCTTACGGCTCGGCTGAATGTACGCCTGGCCACAGTGACGCATAGCGCCTCAGGCTCTTACGGCTCGGCTGAACGTACGCCTGGCCACAGTGACGCATAGCGCATCAGGCTCTTACGGCTCGGCTGAACGTACGCCTGGCCACAGTGACGCATAGCGCCTCAGGCTCTTACGGCTCGGCTGAACGTACACCTGGCCACAGTGACGCATAGCGCCTTAGGCTCTTACGGCTCGACTGAACGTACGCCTGGCCACAGTGACGCATAGCGCCTCAGGCTCTTACGGCTCGGCTGAACGTACGCCTGGCCACAGTGACGCATAGCGCCTACGGCTCGGCTGAACGTACGCCTGGCCACAGTGACGCATAGCGCCTCAGGCTCTTACGGCTCGGCTGAACGTACGCCTGGCTACAGTGACGCATAGCGCCTCAGGCTCTTACGGCTCTTCTGATTGTCCGCTCAACCGTATTGTCCGCTTTGGGTCTGGCCCATTGGCAGCCTGCGTTTGCAGGGCCCGAACTAAGGGCAGCCCTCACGATTTTCTTTCGCGTCCCCAGGGGATCGAACTCAGGACATGGTCCTTGAGAAATCACCCTTGGTCGAGACCTTCTTGTGGGTCAGAACCCCTCTGTCTTCGTTGCTTCCCAGCCCTATATTCTTCTAACTCCTGTACAAACTCCACGGTAGATGAGCTGCGGCATGTGGAGAAACTCTGCCTCCTACGGGCCGCGGGGGAACTCTGCCGCCTATCGGCCAGAGGGGAACTCTGCCGCCTATGAGCGACGGGAGAGCACCGTCGCGTACGTGTTGCGGGATACCTCTGCCGCATGTAGTCCGCGGGAGAGCTCTGTCGTACGGGTTCCGCAAGAGAACACTGTCGCCCGAAGTCTGCGGGTGAGCTCTGTCGCTGTTGAGCCGCGGGCGAGCTCCGTGGTCTATCTGCTGCGTGAGACCTCTGCCGCGCGAGGTCTGCGGGTGAGCCCTGCCGCACAGGTGCTGTGGGCGAACTCTGTCACCTACGGTCCGCGGTTGAGCTCTGTCGCCTATCTGCTGGGGGAGACCTCTGCCGCTCGAGGTCTGCAGGTGAGCTCTACCGCACAAGTGCTGTGGGTGAACTCTGTCTTGCTGGATCTGCAGTGGCATTATTTTGTCTTCCTACCTCTTGTCCAGCGTTTACCAGGGTGGAGGGCTGACCTCTCTCGTAGGTCTGCCTAGGCGTGCTTTCCCCCACTAACTGCTGCACTTCATGGGGCAAGCTGAATTGGGGGAGAGCGTCTCTGAAGAAACTCACCATAGCTTTCAATGCTGTCGTAGTCTCTTCATTTTTGCATTTCAGGGTCTCAAATTCTTATAGGGAAACGAAGGTCTGCCTATGGTCTTTTTCTTTCCCTCTCCGTCCTTGCTTTGACCTGACAGGGGGACTCACAGAATTCTGCCCTCCTGTCAGCTCTGCTGTAGAGCGTGTCCTCACCATTTGGATAGAGAACCTGACTTTTTGTCAGTTTCCCACAGACGGCGCCAATTGATGTTAACCTGTCTAAGCAGCAACAGGAATATACCTTCCACGTATTCAGATTGCACTGACGATAAGGAGATGACGTCGATGCAACTTGTTCCTCGTATAGTCTGCAAAAATAATAGGAGTCAGAGGGGGCAGGGATTTGTCCCTGCACGCGCACTCCGATGATTAAGTCAGAAATCGGGAGTTGTGTATGAAGGAATGAAGAAGAGAATGTATTACTTAATTCAGAGAGTTTAAGTTTTTTCCCTTCCTTTGTGTTTTTGGTCCCTTTGTTCTCGGGTCCTCTCCTTTTCTGAGAGCTCACTTGGATATTTATAGGTTTCTCCAAGTCGGTTCGAGCTGAGGCCCAGGCGCGTGTCTGGGCCGCGACAGAGTCTTTTGTACTCTGTCGCGGTTCGGAGCTGGACGACTTTGCGGGAGAGTTCAGCGGGTGGTAGAGCGTATGTATGAACCTCTGCCGCAATTCAGGCGGCAGAGGTCTGCCGCGGTCTATGCAGCAGAGGTATGTCGGGACTACTGTGCCGCACAGACCTGTGCGGAAGAGTCTCTGTCGCCATACTGTGTCGCCTATCACGCTACTCTGTCACGTGAGGCTCTGACGCTGTAGCAGCCACGTGGCTTTTCCTGTGTTTGACACGTGGCGATCTCTGATTGGTCGATCCTAGTACACGTGGACGGTGACAGTAGGACCACCATCAGCACATAAGGTAGTAAATATGTGATAATTTTTTTTCTTTTCATGCATGTATTATGTCGGTCCAAAGAAAGGCATATTATTGGCAGAATTTAGTTATCAATATTTACTAATAAAGTTTAAGAGTACCGCTTACAAATTGATATTTCTGTTCAAAGACTAAATGTTAATGTTGTGCTTGGTATCTTATATGGCCCAAAATTATTTGGTTGTGAGCTAATTATTATTTTTTCCTTACAGTGAATGTTTCTTCCATATCTGCCAATTTGAATAACATTCCAATGCTTAATGGCACTAACTTTGGAAAATGGAAGGAGCACGTAACCATTATGCTTGGGTGTATGGATCTAGACTATGCGATCAGGTCAGAACGACCTCCCGCCCCTACTGATAATAGTTCAGCTACGGAAAGGGCACTTTATGAAAAATGGGAGCATTCAAATTGCATAAGTTTGATGATCCTGAAGCACTCAATTCCAGATGCCATCAGGGGCACAATACCTGAGGAAGAAAATGCTAAAAGTTTCCTTAAACAGATTGCAGATAGATTTACTGCAAATGAAAAGGTCAAAACAAGTATTATTTTGACTAAACTTGTTTTAATGCAGTATAATGGCAAAGGAAACATAAGGGAATACATTATGAAAATGTTTAATCTTGTTACAAGATTAAGGGCACTAAAGTTAGAGTTGTCTGAAGACATACTCGTGCACCTGATCTTGATATCTCTTCCTTCACAATTTAATCCCTTTAAGATAAATTGCAATACTCAAAAGGAGAAATGGACTCTTAACGAGCTCATTGCTCAGTGTGTGCAAGAGGAAGAGAGATTGAAACAAGATAAGATTGAAAGTGCTCAATTAACATTTTCTTCCAATGGTAATGTTGCCAACAAGAAAAGGAAAAGGAACAATACAGGAAAAGGCACTACAAACATTGAAACTTCACAGCCTAAGGGGCAGCAGAAACAGGATAAGGTGATCACTTGTTTCTTCTGCCGCAAGGATGGACATGTGAAGAAGGATTGTTCCAAGTATGAAAAATGGCTTGCCAAAAGGGGTAAACTTCTCAACTTTGTTTGTTCTGAAGTTAATTTGGCTTTAGTACCCAATCACACTTGGTGGATAGATATAGGTGTAACTACTCACATAAGTGTGACAATGCAAGGCTGTCTAAGGAGCAGAAAGCCAACTGATAATAAAAGTTTCATCTATGTGAGAAATGGCAAGAAAGCTCCTGTTGAGGCTATTGGTCTATTCAGATTAAAGTTAGAATCTGGTTATTATTTAGATTTGGACGAGACTTTTTATGTACCGTCATTTAGACGGAATTTGATTTTTGTTTCTAATTTGGACAAATTGGGTTATTCTTGTTCATTTGAAAATGAAAAATTTAGTCTCTTTCAGTATTCAAATCTTATTGGTACCTATTCTTTAGTTGACAATTTATATAAATTGGACTACATGCCTCATATGTTAATGAATGCTTGCATATAAATAATTATGGTACAAAGCGCAAATTAATTAATGAGAATTCTTCTATGTTATGGCACAAGCGTTTAGGGCATATTTCTGAACAAAGAATACATAGACTTGTGTCAAAAGGAATTCTCGATTCCCTTGATTTTTTAGATTTCAAAATCTGTATTGAGTGTGTTAAGGAAAAACAAATAAATATCAAGAAAATAGGTGCCAAAAGGAGTTCAAACGTCTTGAAATTAATTCATACTGATATATGTGGTCCATTCCCTACGGCTTCTTGGAATGGTCAACAGTATTTTATTACTTTCATATACGATTATTCTCGCTATGGGTACCTATACTTAATTCATGAGAAGTCTCAATCATTGGACGTTTTCAAGAACTATAAAACTGAAGTTGAAAATCAACTTGGTAGCCGTTAAATCTGACCGTGGTGGCGAATACTATGGTAGATATGACAGATCAAGTGAACAACGTCCAGGACCCTTTGCAAGGTATTTAGCAAAATGTGGGATCGTTCCTCAATACACCATGCCAGGGACTCCAAGTCAAAATGGTGTAGCTAAAAGACGAAATTGGACCCTAAAGGATATGGTGAGAAGTATGATAAATCATTCTTCTTTACCAGAGTCACTTTGGGGAGAAGCTTTAAAGACTGCAGAGTATATCCTTAATCGAGTTCCAAGTAAAGCAGTAGCTAAAACCCCATATGAGTTATGAACAGGAAAGAAGCCTAATATTAGGCACTTGCATGTTTGGGGTTGTCCAGCTGAAGCTAGGTCATACAAGCCTAACGAAAGGAAATTGAACTCAATAACAATAAGCTGCTATTTTGTTGGATACTCAGAAAGATCGAGGGGTTTCAAGTTTTATGATCCTTCAAGTAAATCCTTTTTCGAGATGGAAAATGCTAAGTTCATTGAGGATGTTGAATATAGTGAAAGTGTTAAACTCAGAGATCTTGTCTTTGAAGAAGAACATGTCACTGTTCCTACAGTTGCAATTAAAAATGATCAGACAATTATGTCTGGCGTTATTCAAGATGCAAATACAGATTATAAAGTAACTCCTGGTTTACCTCCTGCTTATATTGAAGAGTCAGCTCCTATTCAATTAGAGGAGCAACAACAACCTCAATTGGAAGTGCCATTAAAGAGATCCTCTAGGGAGAGGAGATCAGCGATTCCAGATGATTATATCGTTTATCTCCAAGAACATGAGTTTGATATAGGAGTGGAAGATGATCCAACATCTTTCACTGAAGCTAAACAAAGTGTTCACTCCCAACATTGGATAGAGGCCATGAAAGATGAAATGAAATCAATGGAAGACAATGGCGTTTGGGATCTTGTCGAATTGCCTGAAGGAGCGAAACCGATTGGTTGTAAATGGATTTTCAAAACCAAACGAGATTCGAAAGGCAATATCGAAATATATAAAGCGCGTCTATTCGCCAAAAGTTTCACTCAAAAGGAAGGCATTGATTATAAAGAGACTTTCTTTCCAGTCTCATCGAAAGACTCTTTTAGAATTATTATGGCACTTGTAGCTCATTATAATTTAGAGCTATATCAGATGGATGTAAAGACAGCATTTCTCAATGGAGACATTGAAGAAACAATTTATATGGTAGAACCAAAAAATTTCATGTCGGATAATTCGAAACATCTGGGATGCAAATTAAAGAAATCCATCTATGGTTTAAAGTAAGCATCTCGTCAATGGTACCGAAAATTTGATCAAGTGATTATCTCATTTGGTTTTAAAGAGAACACTGTTGATCATTGTATTTATCACAAGATCAGTGGGAGTAAGTTTATTCTTATGGTTCTTTATGTTGACGATATTCTGCTAGCAAGCAGTGATATAGGCTTGTTGCATGAAACCAAGAGATTTCTGTCAAGTAATTTTAAAATGAAAGATCTTGGGGATACATCTTTTGTGTTGGGCATACAGATCCTTCGAGATCATTCTCGTGGAATATTTGGCTTATCACAAAAGACATATATCAATAAGGTGCTTATCAGATTTGACATGAAGAATTATGTGTCAGGAGATACACCCATTGCTAAAGGTGATAAATTTAGTTTGCTTCAATGCCCAAGAAATGAGATTGAAAAGAAAGAGATGCAAAAGATTTCTTATGCCTCGACAGTAGGGAGTCTTATGTATGCTCAAGTCTCTACGCGTCCAGATATTGTGTACACAGTTGGAATGCTTGGCAGATATTTAAGTAACAAAAGATTACATGCTCACATATCGAAGGTCAGATCATTTAGAGATCGTTGGATATTCAGACTCCGATTTTGCTGATTGCCTTGATAGCAGAAAATCTACTTCTGGCTATATTTTCATGTTAGCTGGAGGAGCTATCTCATGGAAGAGTGTAAAGCAATCACTCATAGCTTCTTCCACCATGGAAGCAGAATATATAGCCTGATATGAGGTATCGAACCAAGCAATATGGTTGCGAAATTTTATCACCGGGCTGTGCATTGTCAATGGTATTGAGAGGTCATTGAAAATTAATTGTGATAATAAAGCCGCTGAGTTATACTCTAAGAACAACAGAAGCTCGTCAAAGTCAAAGCATATTGACATTAAGTTTCTTGTTGTTAAGGAGAGAGTTCAGAGTCTTCAGATTACTATTAAACATATAAATACAAACTTCATGATTGCGGATCCGCTTACAAAAGGAGTACCACCTAAGGTGTTTCATGAGCATGTAACTCGTATGGGTGTGGTTCATCCTGATGATATACTTGTATAGTAGGAGCTTGTTTCTTGATGTTCATTTGTTATTGAGTTTTTCTGATCAGAATGCAGTATTTTTGTTATTATTGAAGACTCTGAAATAAAGTAATATTCTTTCAGTAGCAGTATGCATAAAGTCTTGAAAGAATGATAAAGTAGGACCAGTTGAAAATAGACATGTTAAGGGATCACGTTTCATGTAATTTCCATGCTACACATCCATACTTGATCTATGTCGTTGATTATATTAACATACGTGACTATTGATGGGTCTAGTTACGGAATATATGTAACGAAGATCGTTTTGATCCTATATTGATATAATTGATGGACCAGATTGTTTAGAAATGTTCTTTGTAAAGATAGCAAGTATTGAGCTCATAAAGTTAATTTTAAATGTACAATAGTCAAGCGATATATGTGGTCCAAGTGGGAGATTGTTTAGAAATTATTTGTGTGGGCCTACATATATCAATTTATTGTACATTACAGGCTATCTAATTTGTTTTAGTCCACTTAAAAGTGATCAAATAAAATTATTGGATTTCAGTGCATCTCAATTGGTATGGGTTTTATAATGTGTAAAGACCTGATATTTTATTCTATTTTAATGATGGGCCAAAATAGGATAAAATATACTTCAGTTATAAATAGGTTATGGTCCCCAGTCTAAACAAATTTTTTTCTCATTCTCATATCCCATCAGTGAGTGAGCTAAGGTTTTCTCTCATAAATAAAAAGTTTAGACTGGAAGACTGCTAATCCCAATCAATCAATTTCAATGGATCCAAGTACGCTTCCGTATTCAAATTTTTTTGATGATTAAACATGAAATCTTGAATATAAATATTATGTAATTACAGTTTTCCTAACAAGAAAGGTACACGATGGAGATACCATGGGAAAGGGTTCAGATTGTATGGAGCGCCTTCAGTCCTTTTTTTGGGTAATCTTAATGCCTCAGATCAAAGGACGGTCAAGCCACCCGATGAGAATTCGCAAGGAAGAATGGTTCCAGAAATGCAGCTTCGGAGAAATCCAGGCTGCAATAGTTCCCAGGTACAACCTCTTTTTCAGGCAGAGGCGTCGCGGTACACAGCCTAAGGAGTTGTTACGCCTAGGAAAAAATGAATTTGTTTCTGATGAATGTGTTGGTATGGAACAGTAAATGAGCTGGCAACAAAGTTTTCTTGTGTAATGCCAAGGAACTGTTGAGCTGGCATAAACCAAGTGTGGTGTTAATAATTGAGCCTAGAGTTGCAAGAGAAAGGGCAATGAGAGTTACTAAAAAACAGGGATTTATTGACTATTACATTTTGACCCCATTGGATTTTCAGGAGGTCTGTGGTTGTGTTGGAATGTTCAAGATGTGAAGCTTGAAGCACTGTCATCTTCTTCTCAAGTCATACATGCAGTTGTACATAGTAGTGGTCGAATGGATTGGTTGCTATCATCCGTGTATGCCAGCCCGGTTTATGAAGTTCAGAGAACGCTGTGGAATCATTTGGAGGACTTTGCACCATTAGTTAACAAGCCTTGGCTAGTGATGAGGGATTTCAATGATATTTCAAGTAGTATGGAGAAATGAGGGGGCTCTCAAATGTCCATCAGTAGATGTTCGCGATTTAATGCAATGATGGATTATTGCAACCTGCTAGACCTTGGTTTCCAGGAGGTGAAGTATGCATGGAGTAATAACAGGAGTGGGACAGCGAAAGTTCAAGAAAGACTTGATAGGTTTATTGCATCGCTGAGTTGGCGTTTCTTGTTCCCAGAAGCAGTGGTGAAACATCTGCCTTGTACCTATTCTGATCATTATCCAATTTTATTACAGGGAAACTACAAAGTAAGATCTGATAACACTCAGAAACCTTTCCGGTTCCAAGCCATGTGGCTTACCAATCAAGAAGTGGGAAGAGCCCCTGAAATAACAACCAAACTTACAGAGGTGCTACGTGAATGGAATAGGAACAATTTTGGGAACTTGTTTGGAAACAAGGAAAAGCTGTCATCGAGATTAGCAGGCGTACAACGTGAATTGGCCAATCGTTGGACACATCAACTTCATATTTTGGAGAAACAACTTGTAAGGGAGTATGACATTATACTTTTTCAAGAGGAAATTTTCTGGTTTCAAAAATCAAGAACCAGCTGGATAAAGGATGGGGAACGAAATACTCAGTATTTTCATTTGACAACGGTTTGCAGAAGGAGAAATAAGGTTGTAATGTTGAAAGATGATGATGGGACCTGGGTTTGTGAAAATAGGGCTCTAAAGGATTTGGTGGTTAAATCTTTTAAGGAGCTGTTTAAAGTTCAGTATGAGAGGAGAGGAACTATGCCGGTGTGTGATGGTCCAAAACTGAGTAGGGAACAGGTATTTCACCTAAATGGTAGATTGCGGTTTGAGGTTCATACAGCACTGTTTCAGATTAGGCCATGGGCAGCACCTGGAGTTGATGATATCATGCAGGCTTCTTCCAACAGTTTTGGGAGGTAAAAAATTCTTTGTTTGACTTGGTGAATAATGCATTAGAGTTTGGCTTTTTCCCCAACAGTTTGGATTCAACTTCGGTCACCTTCGTACCGAAAATTGAAACACCAAAAACAGTGCTTCAATTTAGACCTATTAGCCTGTGCTGTGTAGCATACAAGCTTATTACTAAGGTGTTAGTCAATGGACTTAGACCTTATCTGCAAGATTTGATAGCTCCAGAACAAGTTAGCTTCATCCCACGAAGACAAGCTGTAGACAATATTTTGATTACCCAGGAGCTAATTCACTCAATTAATAAGTCAAGAAGTAAAAGTGGACTTATGTCTATCAAGATCAACTTGGAAAAAGCATACAATGGGGTGCGGTGGGATTGTCTGGAGGATACTGAGGGTGTTTGGGTTTCCAAATAAATGGGTCAGGTTGATAATGTTTAGTGTCCGAAGTACCTCGACGTCGATGCTATGGAATGGGGAAAAGACTGACTCTTTTTTGTCTCAGTGTGGTCTACAAGGGGATCCACTATCTCCATATGTATTCGTTTTATATTTGGAGAAGCTTGGACATTTAATTGATGATACTGTTGGTAAAAGTACTTGGAAGCCTATTAAGATGGGAAAGGATGGTCCTCCTATTTCTCAATTGTTTTTTGCAGATGATTTAATAGATGATGCTGTTGGTAAAGGCACTTGGAAGCCAATTAAGACGGGAAGGATGGTCCTAGCATTTCTCAATTGTTTTCTTCGGATGATATTATTCCTCTTTGGGAGGGCTACTATCTCTCAAGTTACCAAAGTTAAGGAGGTTTTGAATACTTTTTGTGCTGCCTCGGGGCAAAGATAAGTTTGTCCAAGTCAAAGTTGTTTGTCTCTCCAAATCCTCATCTGGTGATGCACGTACTGTTAGTTCCATTCTGGAAGCTGGCGTCACTACAATAAAATTAGCAATTTGTGACGCATAAATTAATGTCACAAAATATTAATTTTTCGTCATCAATATATTTCTATGACGAAAATTATGTTATCACGATGTTCGTCACTTTTACCTCGTCGTTAAAGGTCAAATGTGACGATATTATTATTTCGTTACATATTCACGAATCTAACGTGACGATAGTAAATAACGTCATATTATCATTACTTTTTTGTGACGTTCGAATAAGTCATAAATTAATACAAATATTCGTCACTAAATACCGATAACGTCACAGAATATGTGATAAAATTATAATTATTAGTGACGTCACACTTTAGGTGACATATATTATCATCACCTATGATAGTAAGGTAACATCAAAAAGTCTCTCAAATGTCACTAAAAATAGTGATAATTGTAATTTTACGTGACGAAATGTTAAATCGTTAAACTTTAAGTGACGTATTTTTGTCACATATACTAATAAAAAAACTTCTCAAATGTCACTAAAAAAATTAAAATTTATTTTAAGGTGACGAAATATCAATTTGTTACAATATAACTAACGTCATAAAAACTTTTAATTGTCACTAAAGATGGTTAAAAAATTAATTTTAGGTGACGAAATATAAATTGTCACACTATAGGTGACATAAGTTATTGTTACCTATGACAATAATATTGACAAATTTCTTTAAATTTAAATAATGTTTATATTTTTCTTAAATAATCAAATATAAATAATATTGCTCATGCAAAATCCAATTTAACTAGTATTGCAAAGTAAATAATTGATCTAAAATTTGCAATGACTCTCAAATGTAATACCTTGAATAAAGTATATAATCATAATCCAATAATACTACTGTTCCAAATGTAATAAAACTAATATAATCCACATTGTCTAAATTCAAAAGCTCAAATAAAGTACGATGGTCACATTTGAATTTTTGAAACAAAATATACCAGATATAGGAAATCATTGGTACAAGTTCATCTCATAGCTCTCAATCCAAATCTTGTGTAGAGGGTGTTTGTGTTGATGGTGAGTTTGAGTCACTTGAAGCTGCAATAAACAATTATTAACAAATGATAAATACAATATATTAAATAATAAATAAATTTTAAAACTATTATTTATGAAAGACAATAAGAAATTAATAGCAAAAAATGATGAAAAAACAACCTATCAAAGGATTATAAAATGAGAAATTAATTTATGAGCACAGGATGCATTACTCTTGTGTGAAGACAAGTTACACAAAAATATATACTAAGTCATCTAACAATCTCAAGTCAGAAACAAAAAACTTGAAAGATAGGTGTATAAGTAAACTCATGCTCATTTTTGCCAAGAAACACAATAAAAAAGAACTACAATATGAGATAAAGACACAAATAGTAACAGATGCAACATTGACTTATTATTGATGGTGTCAATGGCTTCTACAGTCAGCATTACAAGCGATAAGAGACAAATGGACAAGCTCCAATATGTAAGTAACATATCTGAAAATTGTGATTTAGTTGTTGGAAACTAGTTTGACAATGTGTAACATCATGATGCTTCAAATACAACAGACAATTTTTGTTGGCATGTGTTTTTGTACACGTTTCTTTTAACATCTGTTTTTGGCTATAAAACTAGAGAAGATGCACATTAAGATGCTAAAATTCTTGGTTTGAAACAGACTGAAATCATCAGACATTCCGTTACTTAATTTATTCCTTCTGTATATATATATATATATATATATATATATATATATATATATATATATATATATATATATATATACATATACATATATATATATATGAAGCAGTAAAGTCAAGCAAGAATTTCACCCCTCAATGCATTATTTGTCATGATCTGAGACTGAGATCACAGTTTTCGAGTTTAGAGTAATGAAGCAGACATTTAAATCCTGTGATGATGCAACTGACAGATATGTTAGTTGGCACTAAAATGTAAGGAGAGATCACTTGACATTGTCTTCAAACCAAAGACAGCATCCTGAGATTACAAGTATGTAATGTGAGCTTTTTTATGTCTTCTGCATTTCTATTTTATTTTTAGGAGGCAATGCCAATGCCATTGGGAAGCAAATTATGAATTGAGTTGGTAGAATTCAACAAATTTGAAGTTCAAATAGTAATATTTAGTTTTGATTTTTTGACTTACAATGTAAATCATGCCACGGTTGCCTTGGGCCCTTGGTTCCTACCTAACAATTAAAGGAAAGACACGAAAATAAATTTAACCAGTAAGAGCAATTGTCCTCAGAATTCTTTAAACTAGCTGAAGATTATATTTGCTACACAAATGAGTACTTAAGGTGGAGAAAGTAGCAGTATATTTGCTCAGAACTGGTGAAGTCCTAATTCATTGGCTAACAACATATCCAATTTCAATTTAGCAGATTAAATCAAATACTTGGCAAACTAATAACAATGATATACTCACAGAAAATGTCGGATTGTGATAATCATCTTGAAATACAGTATTAAGATCCTGAAATAGTCGATGTTCAGGTGTGTCATAGCGACCATCACAAAGGTCCAGACCTCCTAAAAAAGCAGTAATCTTTCGATTGTTTCCAGATGCTTATGAATCCACAATCACACATTTTTTATGGTGAGTAAAGAGGGTTCCAACAACCTGGATTACATGCCACAACAAAGTCAGTACATCTTTCAGTTCCTAAGAATTATTTTACTATTTACGCTCAGCAGTAATCATGTGCTTTAAGAAGAACTGGACCATAGCGTAAAGCATGCTTGTTGCTTGAAAATGCTAAGCTTACTGCTGGCATAACGAGGGGAGAGCACACATGAAACAGAAGAGTGCTTGAAAAACTTTTGAGTTTCTTCATCATGAGTTTGCATCACTCCCGCTGCATTCGAACGCGTTCCGTATCAAAATCTAAAGAAAATCCAGCCTCAATCAACAAAAACAAAAAATTGTATATCGTATTTGATTTCCATTTTCCACAGACAGATCAGCCTGGTCCCCTTAAAGAACCCCAATTAATATTAAACTAAAAGGTCACTATCTCAAATATGTAGGATGAGTTTTAAAAGCTACCCGGTAATGACAAGTGTTGAGTTAATGTATTTTGAAATGACAAAACAAGTTAATTCTATAACATTAAGATGATATAGAAACAAGTTTAGAGGTTATTAGTACCAGAACTTAGAGTTCTGTTGATGAGAGATCGATCTGGCTGATGAGAGATCGATCTCATGGGTTTTTACTTGATAAGAGATCGATCTCATAATGGAAGAGATCGATCTGGCAAGCCTTAAACCTTTACAAAGGGACTTAGGTAGAATGAGATCGATCTGCAAGGGTTAAGAGATCGATCTGGCTAAAGCTAGAGTTGAGAGATCGATCTGGTCTAGGAAGAGATCGATCTCCCTTAAGAGCTTAAGACTATAGATCGATCTGAGAGATCGATCCACACTCAAACAGAGAACTTATGAGATCGATCTGGTAAGGAAGAGATCGATCTCCTCAAAGTCAGAGAGCTAAAGAGATCGATCTGTGTTGTTGAGAGATCGATCTCCTCTCTACGAGATTGTATGGCAGATCGATCTGGAAATCGATCTTGCCTCAAACAGAGAGATTAGGAGATCGATCTGCCTATTCGACAGATCGATCTGCCTCATTATTTTTAAACTAACAGATCGATCTGCTAACCTATGAGATCGATCTCCTTGTGTATTTGTGCTTCAATCTTGCAGGATTTATAACTACGAGATCGATCTGGCCAAGATGGCAGATCGATCTGGCACTCTACTGGAGGTACCCAACGGCTAGTTTCTGCAAATCACAACGGGAAAAATAGCATTTAATGCTCCAACTACCAATCCTTCAGTATTTAACCAAGCATTGAAGACAAAGAGAACAGAGACACTATTGCTGAACATTCCAAACATTCTCAAGCTTTAATTCATTCATTCTTTGTGTCCCTATTGCTCATCAATTGAAATTTATTGTACAAGCTTAAGTGCAACAAGCTTTGTTAGCACTACCCATTGTAAAGCCTTATTCTGTATTCATCCATATCCAAAAAGAAAAGAGGATTGTTCCTCAGTGAGAGACATTGTAAAAGGGTGAATACATTTCTGTATTGCTAAGGGTAGAGAGGTTATTCCTTAACCTGCAAAAGGAACTGTGTAAGCTCTATTGAAAGAGAGAAAGAAAACACTTGACAAGAAGGTCAAGGAGAGAGGACGTAGGCAAGAGTTTGGCCGAACCTCTATAAACGATTGTGTTTGTTTCTCTCTTCCCTACTTTGCATTAAATTGTTATATTGCACTATATTGCTCATTATCATTTGTGATTAAATTGTGATTAATTTTTAATTTCCCATAATTGTTAGAAAACCGATTCACCCCCCCTCTCGGTAGAGCCAACAATTGGTATCAGAGCTAGGACTCTTTAATCACATAGGAACAACTTCCTAAGAGTTAGAAACGATCAAATGGCTCTTAACAATGTAGCAACTAGTTTGGTAGGAGAGGGGCACTCTACAGTTAGACCTCCCATGTTCAATGGTGAACATTATTCGTATTGGAGGACTAGGATGATGTTATTCATTCAAGCAAATGATTATGAAGTGTGAAGAATTATAGTTAAGGGACCTCAAATCCCTACAAAGAGAATAGAGGGAAGAGATATCCCCAAAGAAGAAGATGAATGGGATTCTAATGACATTAAATGTGCACAGCTAAATGCTAAAGCTATGCACACATTATTTTGTGCTTTAGGTCCTAATGAATACAATAGAGTCTCCGGGTGTGATAATGCCAAGCAAATATAGGATAAATTGGCAATAACTCATGAGGGTACAACCCAAGTGAAGGAGACAAAAGTAGGTATGCTCACACATGACTATGAGCTTTTTAGGATGAAGGAAGGAGAATCAATTAGTGATATGTTCACTAGATTCACAGATGTAATTAATGGATTAAAATCTTTAGGAAAAATATATTCTAATATTGAAATGGTAAAGAAAATTTTAAATAGCTTACCTAAATCATGGGAAGCTAAAGTGACGGCAATTGATGAATCTAAGGATTCTCACACATTGTGCCTAGATGAATTGATAGGATCTTTGCTCACTTATGAGATGAAACTTAAAAGAAATGAAGAGCCACCCAAGAAAGTGGGAGTTGCTCTAAAATCCACTGCTCAAGAGGAGATTAAAAATGAGAGTGGCAGTGAGGAGGATATTGAGATGGCAATGTTTGCCAAAAGATTTAATAAGTTCATGAGGATGAGAGCTAGTAGTAGTAATAGGAGAAACAATAGGAGAGAACAAGAGGAAGTAGGTAGAAAAGACTCTATTGTATGTTATGAATGTAAAAAATTGGGACACATAAAATTTAACTGCCCTCTTCTTAAAAGGTCAAATGATAGGTTCCATAAAAAGAAGGCAATGGTGGCAACATGGAGTGACAGTGATTGCTCCGATGATGAATCAAATGAGGACATTGCCAACTTATGCTTCATGGCTATTGATGATGATCAAAAGGTAACTTCTAATCTCAATGAATACTCTTTTGATGAATTGCAAGATGCATTTGATGATCTAGCATTAGAGTATGAATGTATGAGCATGAAGTATAAAAAGTTAATATCTAAATTAAAAAAGGAAAATGAGATAATGTTAAAAGATAAATTAGAATGTGAAAAGAAACTAGAGATTTCAAATCTAGAAATTTGTGACCTTAAGGAGAAAAATAACAATCTACATAACTCCTTTAATAGATTTCACATGGGGCAACAAAAGCTAGATAGCATGCTAGAAACCCAAAGGGCATTTTTTGACAAAAATGGCTTAGGATATAATGCACGAAGTAGGGAGACCCATCTTAAGAGTTTTATTGCTAGGAAGAGCATGAATAAACCTGCAATTACTTGTTCATATTGTAATAGAAAGGGACATAAGTCACATTATTGCAATATAAAGATGAGGAATCTTAAAGGAAAAAGAGTAAAAAGGATATGGATTCCAAAAGAGGTAATTCTTTCCAAGGACTGTAATGCATTAGCAAAATGGATCCCAATGGGATCAAAAATTGCATTTACTAACCTCCAAGGACCCAAGAAAATTTGGGTACCTAAGACTTAAGTTTGATTTTTTGTAGGTGATTGAGCATAGCCACAAAGCTAAAACAAAAGATGCTTGGTACTTAGATAGTGGATGCTCAAGGCACATGACGGGTGATAAAAGCCATTTCAATTCTTTCAAATCAAAAATTGGTGGAGAAGTCACTTTTGGGGACAACTCCAAAGGCCAAGTGGAAGGAAGTGGCTCAATAGGTAATGATCATTTCTCTTTAGAAAAAGTATTACTTGTTAGGGGTCTTAAGCATAACTTGCTAAGCATTAGTCAACTTTGTGACAAAGGTTACAAAGTAATTTTTGATTGCATGAAGTGTAATGTTATAGATCCTAAGTCAAATAAAATTCTTTTTCTAGGTCATAGGCAAGGTAACATATATATTATCTATCTTAATGAACTCAAAAATGAAAACATATGCTTAATGGTAGACAACAAAAAGGAATCTTGGTTATGGCATAGAAGACTAGGCCATGCTAGCATGAGTGTGCTATCCAAGTTAGCTAGAAAGGATCTAGTAATAGGCTTACCCAAAATACCTTTTGATCATGAAGAAATATGTGAAGCTTGTGTTAAAGGAAAACACAAGAGGACAACTTTTAAGCCTAAGAATAGTGTATCCACCACTAGGCCTCTTCAATTACTGCATTTAGACTTATTTGGACCAACTAGAACGACTAGCTTAGGTGGGAAACACTATGGATTTGTAATAGTTGATGATTACACTAGGTACACATGGGTGTTCTTTTTTAGAGTAAAAAATGAAGCCTTAGAGAAATTCATAGCCTACTCAAAGGTGACTCAAAATGAAAAAGGATATACAATAACAAGCATTAGAATGATCATGGCAAAGAATTTGAAAATATAGGATTTGATGAGTATTGCAATGAACAAGGAATTAGCCATAATTTTTCAGCCCCTAGGACACCACAACAAAATGGTGTAGTTGAGAGAAGAAATAGAACTTTGGAAGAAATGGCTAGAACTATGTTATGTAAAAATAACTTACCAAAGTACTTTTGGGCTGAAGCTATAAACACATCATGTTATATAATTAATAGAGCTATGATAAGACCCATGCTAAAGAAAACTCCCTATGAGCTCTACAAAGGTAAGAAGCCTAACATTAGTTACTTCCATCCTTTTGGCTGCAAATGCTTTGTTCTAAATAATGAAAAAGATAATTTAAGAAAATTTGATGCCAAGAGTGATGAGGGAATATTTCTAGGATATTCATTGAATTCAAAGGCTTTTAGAATATATAACAAAAGAACATTAATGGTTGAAGAGTCTATTCATGTTATATTTGATGAATCAAATAATATATCTAAAGATTCAACCAATGATGAAAATGTTGGAATATTTGATGAAGGCTTAGAAGGTGACTTTCTAGAAAAGCTTGATTTGAATAAAGAAGATGAAGAAGAAATAGAGGTTTTAGAAAGAGAACCTAGAGCACCAAGAGAGTTAGGATATGTAAAAGATTGTGAAATAGTAGGAGATCCAACTCTTGGAGTTAGAACTAGATCATCCCTAAGGAATATGTGCCAATATATAGCCTTTGTATCTCAAATTGAGCCTAGGAATGTCAATGAAGCCTTAGAAGACAATAATTGGTTCCTAGCAATGCAAGAAGAATTAAATCAATTTGAGAGAAGCAAAGTATGGAAACTAGTTCCTAGGCCTAGTGATCACTCAATAATTGGAACTAAATGGATATTCAAGAACAAAATGGATGAAAATAGTGTGATCACAAGGAATAAGGCTAGGCTAGTTGCTCAAGGCTATAGATAAGAGGAAGGCATAGACTATGATGAAACATATGCACCGGTAGCTAGATTAGAGGCAATAAGAATGTTACTTGCCTTTGCATGTTATAAAAACTTCAAGTTATATCAAATGGATGTAAAGAGTGCATTCTTAAATGGTTTTATTAATGAAGAAGTATATGTTGAGCAACCTCCCGGATTTGAAAATCATGAATTTCTTGAACATGTTTTTAAATTATCTAAGGCACTTTATGGGTTAAAACAAGCTCCTAGAGCTTGGTATGAAAGGTTGTCAAAATTCTTAATAGAAAAGGGATTTTCAAGAGGAAAAGTGGATACCACCTTATTCATTAAGAATAAAAATAATGATTTATTAGTTGTTCAAGTGTATGTAGATGATATTATTTTTGGTTCAACTAATGAGTCTTTATGCCAAGAGTTTGCTAAGATCATGCAAGGAGAATTTGAGATGAGCATGATGGGAGAACTCACATTCTTCTTGGGACTTCAAGTGAAGCAAACAAAGGATGGAACCTTCATCAATCAAGCAAAGTATACAAAGGACTTGCTCAAGCGATTTGGAATGGACAATTGCAAACCTCAAGCCACTCCAATGGGCACCAACATCAAGCTTGATAAAGATGAAAGTGGTAAGTGTGTAGACACTAAACTCTATAGGTCTATGATAGGCTCATTGCTTTATTTAACTGCAAGTAGACCAGATATTTTGTTTAGTGTATGCCTTTGTGCTAGATTTCAATCCTCTCCTAAGGAATCACATCTATTGGCAACTAAGAGAATCTTTAGATACCTCAAAGACACTCCCTCACTAGGACTTTGGTACCCCAAGACTCCACCTTTGCCCTTCATGCATTTTCAGATGCTGATTTTGGAGGATGCAAAATAGATAGGAAAAGTACTTCAGGTACTTGCCAATTCTTAGGAAATAGGTTAATTTCTTGGTTCTCCAAGAAACAAAACAGTGTGGCTCAGTCCACAACTGAAGCTGAATATATAGCAGCTGGTAGTTGTAGTGCTCAAGTGTTGTGGATTAAACAACAAATGAGAGATTATGGTATTGACATGAAGCAAGTCACTATTAAATGTGATAATACCAGTGCCATTAATCTGTCTAAGAATCCTATTCAACACTCCAGAACCAAACACATAGAAATTAGACATCACTTCCTTAGAGACCATGTACAAAAAGGGGATATAATTTTAGAGTACATTGACACTCTACATCAAATAGCTGATATATTCACCAAACCCCTTGATAGAGATAGGTTTTGTATCCTTAGAGGTGAATTAGGACTCATGAATATCTCTTAAGTTTTATGTGTTTCAAAAATCTTGGTTTCAAGTTGATTTTAAAAGAGTTTTTGCAAAGATTTTCTGGCAATGAGGATGAGAGATCGATCTCCTTGCAATATAGATCGATCTCCTCAATTCCAACAAGCCTAAATCATCAAGGTAAAGCTAAGCAGGTCGATCTTCTAACCATAAGATCGATCTCCTTACGCCTCTGTTAAAGAGCAGATCGATCTGTCCACACGACAGATCGATCTCTTCAAAGCTTCTGCATTCTGAAGATCGATCCATGCATTTGGCAGATCGATCTCTCTAAGTCTCGGTTTCACTACAGATCGATCTGTGCATGTAACAGATCGATCTTCTTAAGCCTCTGTTTGCGAACAGATCGATCTGCCCATACGACAGATCGATCTCTCTTGGCTTCTGGAAGTGACAGATCGATCTGTCGAGGTAACAGATCGATCTCCTGTGCCCTGGAGTATAAATTCACGCGAAAAAATCCCCAAATTTCACAAAACCTAACTTTCAAATTTCCAAATTCCCTCGCACCATCACTGTCGATTTCTCCTCAGATCGATCTCCGTACGGTCCTCCTTGCATCTCTGTGTCACTTTTCGGTATTGTAACCAACATCTCCTAATTTATTCTCAAAAATTTTCTTAGATTTGTGTTTAGGGTAAAACTAGGTACTATTTCATTGCTTTTCTCGTTTTTGAATCTATTTCACGCATCTTTAGAATCTAGAATCATGACTAGGCATAAGACAGTAGGACACAAACCCCCTAGAACCACTGTAGAGGCCGGTTCCTCATCACAACCCATTCCTCCACCTCCTATCGCTTCCTTCAATCGGTGTTTTAAAACACCAGCAAAAAGAAAGCGATATGAGAAATATTTCTCAACCATGCCAATTAAGCATTGGCGAACCATAGATTTTTCCTTCCTCAATCGCATAGACTTTCCATACGTGTCAAAATTTGAAGAATTTGGTTGGATGAATTTTTTAAAAATCAACACTCCCGTCCCTCCAAATCTAGTTCGTGCATTCTTTTCCAATGCCGAACTCATTTTTGACCCAAATGACACTTGCAAAATTGTCGGTTTCAAAACATATGTCATGGGTAAAACCATTCCTGTCGATACCGATATCTTAGCTCAAACCTTTCACATGAAAAATGAAGGTTTGACGAATTAGGATGAGGAAGTCTCCTTAGAGTTTAATCTCCCTGGAGACAAGGCGAGTGACCTACCGATGCACCTTCGGTTACTCCACCTCATAATTTCGTGGAACCTCCGCCCTTTCGGTACTCGTCATTCTACCGTTAGGCGCTTAGATCGCTTTTGGCTCCATCACATTCACACCACAAGCCAAAAACCTAACCTTCCTCACTTTATATACGAAGATTGGCTGAAGATTGTGCGTGGACAAGCTACCACGATCGTTTTTCCACAACCGGTAGCTTATCTTCTCCACCGCCTTGGTATCGACTGCAGCAGCGAGACTGGCGAACTCCCCTCTCCCAAGAGCGTGCTTAACATTGGGTCCCTTCATCATATGGGATATTACAAAGACTTCCGGGGAGATTGGAAGAAAAAGAGGGACCAGCAGCCAGCTGAAGCCATGGAGGAAGACCCCTCAAATGAGCCAGTGGCCCCATCTGCTGCACCAGCTCCGGAACCATAGTCCTCAACGGCTCCGCCCACTGCACCGGCAGCCCCACCGGGAGAAATGGAGATCTTTATGAAAATGCTGAGTGACCTCACTCAAAAAATCGATGACGGATTTGCATCTTTAAACCAAAGAGTGGATAAGATTCAAGAGGCTCAAGAGGTGATGTTCGATGAGCTCCAAGTAACACGCACGCATGTTGAGAATCTTTTGGATCGTGATCCTCCCTCACAATAGGCCTTAGGTGTTTTGATTTAGTATAGTTACAACATTTTAAGCTACTTGATGTTATCTATGATGAATTTGCTTGAATGAAATACCTTTTGACTTGTGTTAATGTAATGTCATTTTAAGATACTGGTTGTGTTAATGAAAAAGTTCATTTTGAAATGATGAGTATTCTATTCTTGTGATCTTGATATGACAAAAAGGGGGAGAAGAAACATATGATTGTGTTGAGATACATAAAGATGTCTAAGAATGATTAAATTGAGGGGGAGTTAAGCAAGTAACAAAACCAAAAAGCTCACAAAAAGGGGGAGCTCACAAAAAGGGGGAGCTTTTGCAAAAATTCACTAAACATGTTTGTTTTATGTTTTGTCATATCAAAAAGGGAGAGATTGTTGAGTTAATGTATTTTGAAATGACAAAACAAGTTAATTCTATAACATTAAGATGATATAGAAACATGTTTAGAGGTTATTAGTACCAGAACTTAGAGTTCTGTTGATGAGAGATCGATCTGGCTGATGAGAGATCGATCTCCTGGGTTTTTACTTGATGAGAGATCGATCTCATAATGGAAGAGATCGATCTGGCAAGCCTTAAACCTTTACAAAGGGACTTAGGTAGAATGAGATCGATCTGCAAGGGTTAAGAGATCGATCTGGCTAAAGCTAGAGTTGAGAGATCGATCTGATCTAGGAAGAGATCGATCTCCCTTAAGAGCTTAAGACTATAGATCGATCTGAGAGATCGATCCACACTCAAACAGAGAACTTATGAGATCGATCTGGTAAGGAAGAGATCGATCTCCTCAAAGTCAGAGAGCTAAAGAGATCGATCTGTGTTGTTGAGAGATCGATCTCCTCTCTACGAGATTGTATGGCAGATCGATCTAGAAATCGATCTTGCCTCAAACAGAGAGATTAGGAGATCGATCTGCCTATTCGACAGATCGATCTGCCTCATTATTTTTAAACTAACAGATCGATCTGCTAACCTATGAGATCGATCTCCTTGTGTATTTGTGCTTCAATCTTGTAGGATTTATAACTACGAGATCGATCTGGCCAAGATGGCAGATCGATCTGGCACTCTACTGGAGGTACCCAACGGCTAGTTTCTGCAAATCACAACGGGAAAAATAGCATTTAATGCTCCAACTACCAATCCTTCAGTATTTAACCAAGCATTGAAGACAAAGAGAACAGAGACACTATTGCTGAACATTCCAAACATTCTCAAGCTTTAATTCATTCATTCTTTGTGTCCCTATTGCTCATCAATTGAAATTTATTGTACAAGCTTAAGTGCAACAAGCTTTGTTAGCACTACCCATTGTAAAGCCTTATTCTGTATTCATCCATATCCAAAAAGAAAAGAGGATTGTTCCTCAGTGAGAGACATTGTAAAAGGGTGAATACATTTCTGTATTGCTAAGGGTAGAGAGGTTATTCCTTAACCTGCAAAAGGAACTGTGTAAGCTCTATTGAAAGAGAGAAAGAAAACACTTGACAAGAAGGTCAAGGAGAGAGGACGTAGGCAAGAGTTTGGCCGAACCTCTATAAATGATTGTGTTTGTTTCTCTCTTCCCTACTTTACATTAAATTGTTATATTGCACTATATTGCTCATTATCATTTGTGATTAAATTATGATTAATTTTTAATTTCCCATAATTGTTAGAAAACCGATTCACCCCCCTCTCGGTAGAGCCAACAACAAGCAAAAAGCTAGCATCTTTGAACTAAAGCCAAACAAATCATTAAGAAGTTTTCTTCTTTAGGAAAAAAAAAATAGTTGTAGTAAACTGAAGTACACGACTTTGAAACAGTTCAGTTATGTGAAAAGCCTAAAGCAGAATCTAGAACAAAAGACAATGACTATGCAGAAGTTAACATCGATAAAGACCAAAGTCAAGACAAAGATGTAGAACAAAGACAAGATTCTTAGTAAGTAGTAGTAGTATTTGCTGAGAATATCCTAAAAAACAAAAGAAGAAAATCCTTACCGTGTTAATGAAAAACTTGCAATGGGAAGTCTTATCATCCCAAACCAGCAGCAGAACTCTAACCCCTTCTTGTGACTTGTACTTGAGCAAATCCCCCAAACTCAAATTTGCTGAGAACAAAAGATTTCAAACTAGAATTGTTAGTCAAAAGAGCAGCTTTCATTCCCATAAACCTGAAGTGAGATAAAGAAGCATGTTGGCTGGCATATTCTCATTGCTAATAATAAAAACCAAGCTAGTGAAAGATAATACCTCTCTGACATGGTTGGGATCAAAGACGACTTCTGAGACTTTGCTTCACTAGAAAGCTGCCCATTCTGACGAAAACAAAGAGAATAAAAGAATTTATCATGAAATTTCACTTTCAAGTTACCTAGAATAATATGTATCTCACCTTGTTAAAATATGCCTCACACACATCCACCAGTACTGCAAACTCTCTTACTGTCCTATCATCCTCGCTTTCTGCAATCTATATTCAAGTAAATCCCAATAATGGTGGACCGAAAAGAGGCATGAATTTAATTACTTGGAAAGAAAGGACGAGCAAGTAAAAGAATTGGTATCTGAATACTATGAGTGCTTGAAATAAAACAATTAAAGGTACGATAAGGTTCTAAACATTGTGAACAAGGTGAATCGAGAAGAATTAACAATGGAATGTAGCAAAGGCTTATACTTCTACATTCAAGTTGCTAATTTGAAAACTAACAGAGAACCCATAAGCTTATTCTGTCAGTCTCAATCAACAAATTCCCTACTTTCAAACCAGTATGTGTAAGTGTAAGCTCTAAAATCCAAATCAAAGAACCATAAATTAAGCATTCCATTATCAAATCAATCCCTTCCAAACAATTAAATTTGCTTTTTAATGCACAAACTGCCAAAGCAATTAGAAAATCCTCTACTTGCTTGAGACCTGAGTGTGGGTTGTTTGATCCTCTTTGCTACTTTCTACTGATACTAATCCCTCTGCTCTGCTGCAGTCCGCGAAGCAGAGGAAAAATTTTGTTTCGTTTTCGTTTTTTCTTTTTTTTTCAGGCGAGGGGAGAGGGAGAAGGAAGGGAACGGGTCACCGGTGGTCAGAGGGGGAGGGGAGGACGTCGGTCGGGCTGCTGCTGGGTCACCGGCGTCCTGGCTGTGTCGGCAAAAACCAAAGAGGGAGAGAGATTCGGGCTTCGACGAGCGAGGAAGGAGGGAGAAGAGAGGCTGGTCGGAGTCCGGTGAGGCGTGGCTGCCGGTCTTTGTGAGACCCCGTATATGTATAGCTGTATATAGGAACATGGGAATGTAAATAGAGTCATAAGTAAGATGATGTATTGTACTGTGAAGTGTATACGGTGTAAGTTCATAAGATTATGTACGCACTTGTAGTAAGAAATTGTGATTATACGTACAAGTTGCATTATGAGTGAGTAGGAGGAAATAAACTTGGAACGAGAAGAATGTGATCAAAATGGGATATGAGTAGTATAGTAAAATGGAAGGAAAGATTTACATAAGTGTATAATTCCATTCGAATAATATCGTATATAATTGGTCAAACAAAGATTCTACACAAGTTTTAATGTGTATGTAGAGAGGATGGATCCCATTTTGAAGTCTCATAGATGAATGAATGAGAAAATGATCATGGTAGTAAATTAAGGGTGTTTGGTAAGGGTTATTGTAGAAAAACTGTAGGAAATCTGGAATTTGTGAAGGCCAGATCGATCTCATAGGATGAGAGATCGATCTGGGAGAGCCAGAATGCTCTTATGTGAGAAATGGAAGAGAACAGATCGATCTCCAAAGGAAGCAGATCGATCTCTTTAGCTCTCGGGTTGGGAGAAGATCGATCTCCCCTAAGACCAGATCGATCTCTCTAGGTCTCGGGTTGGAAGCAGATCGATCTCCCATAAGACCAGATCGATCTCCTTAAGCTTCTGTTTGACAGCAGATCGATCTCCAGCCTCGACAGATCGATCTCCTACCTTTAAACGTCTCAGAAAAGAGGGATTTTTGAGGAACAGATCGATCTCCACCCAAGGAAGATCGATCTCATCAAGTCAAACCTATAAATGGGAGCAGTTGGATCATCAGAATTTCGGGACAAACATTTCCATTTCACTTCAACTCAAAGAAATCTAGTTTCTCACTCCTAAATCCAGCCATTTTCAGTGAGATTTAAGGAGAGGCTATTAGAGACAAAGTTGTTCACATCAAAGAGAAGAACAACATAGTCTAGAGGCATTTTCCCATTTAAAGGATTGAAGAAATAGAGGGCAATCCTAATTGGAGCAAGAGGAAATCCAATGAGGTAAGTTCTAATGCACAAATCCAAGTACATTGGTTTAGTTAATGATTATAAAGATATTTGGGTGTGCATATTGTGGATAGAACTACCTAGGATGGTATGAAATGCATATAGCTTAGAAAAAAGTCAAGTGTGAGAAAGTGGAATGTGGGAGTATTTTTGATGAATGGGATATCTTGAGTGGATGAGTATGTTGTGGAAATGGTTTGGAAATGTTGATATTAGGATAAATTGGGAGATTTACCACAAAGGGTAAAAATGGGTAATTAAGGCATTGGATAAAGGCTTAGTTGAATAAGAGTTAGAAACATTAACTCAAATGTTGATGGATGAATTTCAGTTTCGGATGATACGCCGGAGCAAGTCAAGATGAGAACGCGAGAAGCATAAAGGCGGATAGTTGCACACAAGTAAAACGAGGTAAGGGACTGTGTGTTAGCTATAGAGATGTTCGTACGTAATTACGGCAATTTCGTAGATATATTGCTAGGACTAGTACGATATTATAAGTTTATGAAATGATGTGGAAGTATGAAAAGTACTATGATGTATATATATGTATTGAGAAATGGGATAGGGTAAGGAAATAGCATGATATGCATGTTTTCAATGAAATTCTCAATTTTACATGGTTATTGATGATTGAGAAATGTTGATGATAGTTTGGCTAATTTTACATGCTTTGGCATGAAAAGGCATGCTATGTGAATAAACGTGTTTTGAGGTTTAAAAAGAGAAAATAGCCATCTATCAGTTTTGAGATGAGATTTGGTGTCGAAGCGTTAGCTCACACCCGGTTTAAAGCCTTGATGTACCGTGCGGGAGATTAACTCGCACGGAGGTTTTGAGAAAGTGCGAGAACTATGCTCGTACCTGTTTTGTTGAGTTAAGGTAAACCTGGGGGTCTGGGACCCAAGGGGATACCAGCCGACGGCCAATTGAACGGGCTGGGCCTTAACGATAGATCGTACCGCGCTGGAGCTTTGCGTTGACTGTGTGTCACGCTGCTTGCTCGCCTGGTATATGAGATATGGTTTAAGGATAAAAAGTCCATCGGAGTTGGAGTATGGACTTGGGTCCACGGTTGTACGTAGAATAGTGTAGTCACCCGTTGGTATACTATGTACCGTGCTGGGTGCACGTGAGTACGAGTATCGCGTAGATGACACACGACGTATCTTCACCGTGAGTATACGAGGAGATGAGGTGGATTGAGATGAGCCGGAGGTAGGACTGACCCATCCCCCTTCAGGCGAAGTGATACCCTGTGCACACCCGATCAGTGAGGCCTGGGATCACTGACTGTGGCCATAAGTCGTGGATATTTGATTGCCTAAAATTCCATGCCTGTCTCAGAGAATCGAGAAACAGAGACAATCTCAGAAAAAGAAAGAGATTTGTGAAAGAGAATGATTTGAGAAGTGAAAGAGATTTTGTGTTTTAATAAATCTCCGATTTCACATTCGTGCCATGGGGGCACTATTTATGAACATGTTTTAAATGGAAGTTTGACATTTGATTTACACGAAAATGCTCTTGAGAAATATGTATTTAAATGCATTGTTCGTATGATATTTCCATTTATAACGAAAACATGGTTTTGGTTTATGCATGCATGGGCTATGTAGGTAGTACGATATCTACCTGCTAGCATACATTTCCTTACTGAGCCGTGGTTTGCTCATCCCACTATTTTTCCCCCTCCAGGTACTGAGAAGTAAGAGAGCGGTGATCTCTAAGTCTTTTGTGTTGAACAGCTCCCACAATCCGCAAAGGTATAAGATTTGTATACACGAGTATTTTGTATCTAATATATTGTATCGCACAGTTATATCTTAGAATTGTAATCAGTATTAAGGGGATGATATGTAAGCACATGGTATTTATACAATTAATTTTGTGTATTTACACACACACCTGGGAGTGTGAATTAAAGATTTAAATATTCCGCTGTAAATAAAAAAATTTTTAGTAATTGCATCTTCTCACAGCCCAACCGTAGTAGAGAATGTATGGATAGAAGGGTTCCCGAAAGCGGGGCATGACAGGCTTGGTATCAGAGCTTGGTTGGTCTGATGTGAGTTGATGCTTAGGACTAAGAAAACATACATTCCCAAGTTACTGTGCGATATTTAGATACAAATGTGTATACGGAGCTGGTAGTGAATTAAATGTTTGTTATAACGCAGGAAAGTTATCAGGCTAGTGAGTTATGCCTGAGAGACACCGCAAGAGGGGAGAGAGCTCGAGGGCTCGAGGGCAAAATGACAGGACTGAGAGGCACAGTAGATCATCCTCTAGTCATGAGCCCCAGGAACAGATAGAGGCTTCTGATCCTCGAATCACTCGATTGGAGGAAGACATGCGCACGATGATGACCATGATGGGTCAGATCATGGCTAGGTTTGAGGGTACACCTGGTACAGCGGGACAGGCTGCACCGAATCCCCCAGCAGCTGCACCTGAACCTGAGAATGTTGCACCTGCGCAAGCTGAACCGGCTAGGCCACGGGAACCTCATATTCGACCGGTACCTCCTCCGGTAGCCCCACATCAGCATGATGATGATTTGGGGTATGGATATGATTGTGATATGGAAAGATTGAGGCACTTTATGGACTTTAAGCCTCCTTCGTTTAGCGGAGTAAAGGATCCGACGGTGGCTGAGGACTGGATCAGTCAAATGGAGAAGTTATTCGACTTCTGTAGATGTTCAGCTACGGAGAGAGTAGCACTTGCGGCCTTTGTATTGAGAGGCGAAGCAGAGCACTGGTGGAAGTCCGTCAGGCCGATGTTAAGAGCTCAAGGAATGGTTATCACGTGGGATATGTTCTTGGACGTTTTCAGAGAGCAATACATCCCAGATACTGCTCGACGGAGACTACAGATGGAATTTCTGAATCTGACTCAAGGGAATCGAACAGTTGATGAGTACGAGTCACGATTCACTTCACTGGGTCGATATGATCCGGACTCGATCAGGAGTGAAGCTGTCAGAGTCCGTAGATTTGTGGATGGACTGAGGCCTTCGATCCGAGCGAAGTTGGCCCCATTTGATGTCGCTACATATAGAGAGGCAGTGCGACGGGCCCAGTTATGAGAGCAGGATCATGACTTGCAGATTTCTGAATTTAGTTGGGGTAAGGACAAGGGTCCGAGGAAGCTGGGAGATGGCAAGAGTGCCAAATTTGGTCGAAAATTCATGAGTAAACGTCGGAGAGAAGTAGATGAGTTCCAGAAGAAGGTTGTTAGACCTTTTATGCCTTCGACTCAGACACCAGCCAGGGGTATAGTGATTGGTGGACCCCGACCGACTACAGATCAGTGTAGGCTATGCGGTCGATACCATGGTGGTAGGCCATGTCATCTTCAGGGTACCCGATGTTTCAGATGTGGTAAATTTGGGCATTATGCCAGAGAGTGCCCGGAGATAGTTGAGGCAGTTCCACAAAGGGGTAAAGAGCCAGAGAGGGTTCCTACAGTTGCACCTCCTGCAAGAAAGAAAGCCTCGGCTGAAGAGAAAGGAAAATAAGTTGTGGGACAAGGCAGGGTGTATGCGATAGACCAGGCATCAGCTGATACCTCTTCTGAAGTGATAAAAGGTACAATCTTGATTTTCAATCTAGAGGTTATAGCTTTGTTTGATTCTGGAGCTACGCATTCCTTCATATCACCTGCATGTGCATCTAAGTTAAAAGGTTTTGTAGAACCCACATACTTGAGTAGGACCTTACTAATAAGTACTCCAATGAGAGTTAGCCAATTAGTTGAGCAAGTGTATAAAGATTGTAAAGTGAGGGTGGGAGATAAGTGCATGATAGCCAACTTGATTTTGTTGAATATGTATGACATTGATGTAATTTTGGGAATGGATTGGTTAGCCGCCAATCATGCTGTCATAGACTGTCGTTCTAAGTCTATTAAGTTTTCTCTACCTGAAGAATGTGTTGTAAGATTTTAAGAGAAGAAATGAAATCTTAAATTTTGTATTAAGTAAAGTACTTTGGTATAAATGGCTTGAGTGTTGTTTTGAAGGTTTTGTTGCTTATGTGGTGGATTTGAACAAAGTACATCCGGATATGGAGGACATCTCAGTGGTCAGAGAATTCCCTGATGTCTTTCCAGATGATCTACCAGGATTGCCACCTGATAGAGAAACGAAATTCGGTATAGACTTGACGCCTGGAACCGAACCAATATCTAAGTCACCATATAGGATGGCCCCAGTTGAGTTAGAGGAATTAAGGAAACAGCTGCAAGAGTTGTTAGAGAAGGGGTTCATAAGACCGAGCGTCTCACCATGGGGAGCCCCGGTATTGTTTGTGAAGAAGAGAGATGGGAGCCTCAGGTTGTGCATTGACTATCGGATGTTAAACAAGGCTACCATCAAGAATAAGTACCCCTTGCCACGCATTGACGATTTATTGGATCAACTTCGGGGAGCACAGATCTTCTCCAAGATAGATCTGAGGTCTGGGTATCATCAATTGAAGATTCGGAAGGAGGATGTGCCCAAGACAGCATTTCGTACCCGTTATGGCCATTACGAATTTTTAGTGATGCCTTTTGGGTTGACCAATGCGCCGGCAGCTTTTATGGCTCTAATGAACGAAGTATTCAAGCCATACCTGGACCAATTCGTAATTATTTTTATTGATGACATATTGGTGTATTCAAGGTCCAGAGAAGAGCATGAGCAGCACTTAAGGATTATTTTGCAGACCCTTCGAGAGAAAAGGTTATATGCCAAGCTTAACAAATGTGACTTTTGGCTAGAACAGATTTCTTTTCTAGGCCATGTTATATCGAAGGATGGGGTGTCAGTAGATCCATCCAAGATTGAGGCAGTCGTTCAATGGGAACAACCTAGGACAGTTACAGAGATCAGAAGTTTTCTAGGTTTGGCTGGTTACTACAGGAGATTTGTAGAAGGTTTCTCTAGATTAGCTGCTCCATTGACACGTCTTACGAGGAAGAGTGTGGAGTTTTCATGGGATGAAGCATGTGAGAGGAGTTTTCAGGAGCTTAAGCGCAGATTAACTACCGCGCCAGTTCTTGTCATCCCTAACAGTTCGGGGAATTACTCGGTGTATACTGATGCTTCGCATCAAGGACTAGGCTGTGTTTTGATGCAAGATGGAAGGGTAGTAGCTTATGGATCTAGACAGCTGAAAGATCATGAGAAGAACTACCCCACTCACGATTTGGAGTTAGCGGCCGTGGTGTTTGCGTTGAAGATATGGCGCCACTACTTATATGGTGAGAGATTTCAGATCTTTACGGATCATAAGAGTCTGAAATATCTATTCTCACAAAAGGAGTTAAACATGAGACAGAGGAGGTGGTTGGAACCCCTCAAGGACTATGATTGTGAGATCTTGTACCACCCGGGGAAGGCAAATGTGGTTGCCGATGCATTGAGTCGGAAGAGTCTCGGGTTGGTATCTCATATGATGGTTAGAGAGCACGAGTTGTTGGAACAATTCACGAACCTTAGTCTGGATATGACCCTACCTGAGATTGGCAGCTATGGGATCATTGCTAGCTTGAGATTAGAACCGGAGTTGATTGAGAGAATCCGACAAGCTCAGCAAATCGATCAATGGTGTATTGTCATGATTAGCCAAATCCGGAAAGGGAAGGGTGCTGATTTTATATTGAGTCCAGATGGAATACTAAGGTTTGGAGATAGAATATGTGTTCCTAAGGATTTAGAGCTGAGAAAGCTGATCTTATCAGAGGCACACTCGTCGAGATACACGATACACCCGGGGAGTGGTAAGATGTATCAAAACCTCCGAAAAGTATATTGGTGGTCTGGAATGAAGAGAGACATAGCTGAGTATGTCGCTAGATGTCTCACTTGTCAGCAAGTAAAAGTCGAACATCAGAAACCAGGAGGATTATTACAACCTCTATCGATACCAACATGGAAGTGGGAGCATGTCACCATGGATTTTGTGATGGGGTTACCGAGAACCCGTAAGAACCATGATGCGATATGGGTGATAGTAGATCGGTTAACGAAATCGGCACATTTCTTAGCCATGAGATCTACAGATACATTGAGTGCACTGGCGAATCTGTATGTGCGAGAAATAGTGAGATTGCATGGAGTCCCAGTGAGTGTTGTTTCGGATAGGGATGCCCGCTTCACTTCCCACTTTTGGGGACATTTCCAGGAAGCGATGGGGACCCAGTTGAGTTTTAGCACCGCTTTTCATCCTCAGACAGATGGTCAGTCAGAGAGGACTATACAGACCCTGGAGGATATGTTGAGAGCGTGTGTGCTGGATTTTAGAGGCTCATGGGACGATCACTTGCCATTGATTGAGTTCGCCTACAATAACAGTAATCACTCAAGTATTGGTATGGCCCCTTATGAGGCACTATACGGTCGTAGATGCCGATCGCCCATTGGTTGGGAAGAAGTTGGTGACAGACAATTGCTCACCCCCGATTTGGTTAAGCAAGCCTCCGAGGATGTTCAAATAATATGCGAGAGGCTGCGAACAGCTCAAAGTCGACAAAAGAGCTACGCTGACAGGAGACGGAGACCACTTGAGTTTGATGTTGGCGAGTCCGTATTTTTGAAAGTATCTCCTTCTAAGGGAATAATGAGGTTTGGGAAGAAAGGAAAATTAAGTCATCGTTACATTGGTCCCTTCAAGATTTTGGATAGAGTGGGAGAAGGAGCATATAGGCTAGCCTTACCACCTGAGCTGGCAGAAGTCCACAATGTCTTCCACGTTTCTATGCTTCGGAAGTACTACCCGGATCCGACACATGTAATTAGCTATGAGCCGTTGGAGCTCAAGAAAGATATGTCGTATGTCGAGAGACCGATCAGAGTGTTGGACAGGAAAGAGAAGGTGTTGCGGAACAAGACGATTTCATTGGTTAAGGTTTTGTGGCAACATCACACTGTGGAAGAGGCCACATGGGAACTGGAAAGTTTGATGCGGGAAAAGTATCCCGAGTTATTCACAGATTGAATTGGTTCTAATTTGGAGGACCAAATTCTTTAAGTGGGGGAGAATGTGAGACCCCGTATATGTATAGCTGTATATAGGAACATGGGAATGTAAATAGAGTCATAAGTAAGATGATGTATTGTACTGTGAAGTGTATACGGTGTAAGTTCATAAGATTATGTACGCACTTGTAGTAAGAAATTGTGATTATACGTACAAGTTGCATTATGAGTGAGTAGGAGGAAATAAACTTGGAACGAGAAGAATGTGATCAAAATGGGATATGAGTAGTATAGTAAAATGGAAGGAAAGATTTACATAAGTGTATAATTCCATTCGAATAATATCGTATATAATTGGTCAAACAAAGATTCTACACAAGTTTTAATGTGTATGTAGAGAGGATGGATCCCATTTTGAAGTCTCATAGATGAATGAATGAGAAAATGATCATGGTAGTAAATTAAGGGTGTTTGGTAAGGGTTATTGTAGAAAAACTGCAGGAAATCTGGAATTTGTGAAGGCCAGATCGATCTCATAGGATGAGAGATCGATCTGGGAGAGCCAGAATGCTCTTATGTGAGAAATGGAAGAGAACAGATCGATCTCCAAAGGAAGCAGATCGATCTCTTTAGCTCTCGGGTTGGGAGAAGATCGATCTCCCCTAAGACCAGATCGATCTCTCTAGGTCTCGGGTTGGAAGCAGATCGATCTCCCATAAGACCAGATCGATCTCCTTAAGCTTCTGTTTGACAGCAGATCGATCTCCAGCCTCGACAGATCGATCTCCTACCTTTAAACGTCTCAGAAAAGAGGGATTTTTGAGGAACAGATCGATCTCCACCCAAGGAAGATCGATCTCATCAAGTCAAACCTATAAATGGGAGCAGTTGGATCATCAGAATTTCGGGACAAACATTTCCATTTCACTTCAACTCAAAGAAATCTAGTTTCTCACTCCTAAATCCAGCCATTTTCAGTGAGATTTAAGGAGAGGCTATTAGAGACAAAGTTGTTCACATCAAAGAGAAGAACAACATAGTCTAGAGGCATTTTCCCATTTAAAGGATTGAAGAAATAGAGGGCAATCCTAATTGGAGCAAGAGGAAATCCAATGAGGTAAGTTCTAATGCACAAATCCAAGTACATTGGTTTAGTTAATGATTATAAAGATATTTGGGTGTGCATATTGTGGATAGAACTACCTAGGATGGTATGAAATGCATATAGCTTAGAAAAAAGTCAAGTGTGAGAAAGTGGAATGTGGGAGTATTTTTGATGAATGGGATATCTTGAGTGGATGAGTATGTTGTGGAAATGGTTTGGAAATGTTGATATTAGGATAAATTGGGAGATTTACCACAAAGGGTAAAAATGGGTAATTAAGGCATTGGATAAAGGCTTAGTTGAATAAGAGTTAGAAACATTAACTCAAATGTTGATGGATGAATTTCAGTTTCGGATGATACGCCGGAGCAAGTCAAGATGAGAACGCGAGAAGCATAAAGGCGGATAGTTGCACACAAGTAAAACGAGGTAAGGGACTGTGTGTTAGCTATAGAGATGTTCGTACGTAATTACGGCAATTTCGTAGATATATTGCTAGGACTAGTACGATATTATAAGTTTATGAAATGATGTGGAAGTATGAAAAGTACTATGATGTATATATATGTATTGAGAAATGGGATAGGGTAAGGAAATAGCATGATATGCATGTTTTCAATGAAATTCTCAATTTTACATGGTTATTGATGATTGAGAAATGTTGATGATAGTTTGGCTAATTTTACATGCTTTGGCATGAAAAGGCATGCTATGTGAATAAACGTGTTTTGAGTTTTAAAAAGAGAAAATAGCCATCTATCAGTTTTGAGATGAGATTTGGTGTCGAAGCGTTAGCTCACACCCGGTTTAAAGCCTTGATGTACCGTGCGGGAGATTAACTCGCACGGAGGTTTTGAGAAAGTGCGAGAACTATGCTCGTACCTGTTTTGTTGAGTTAAGGTAAACCTGGGGGTCTGGGACCCAAGGGGATACCAGCCGACGGCCAATTGAACGGGCTGGGCCTTAACGATAGATCGTACCGCGCTGGAGCTTTGCGTTGACTGTGTGTCACGCTGCTTGCTCGCCTGGTATATGAGACATGGTTTAAGGATAAAAAGTCCATCGGAGTTGGAGTATGGACTTGGGTCCACGGTTGTACGTAGAATAGTGTAGTCACCCGTTGGTATACTATGTACCGTGCTGGGTGCACGTGAGTACGAGTATCGCGTAGATGACACACGACGTATCTTCACCGTGAGTATACGAGGAGATGAGGTGGATTGAGATGAGCCGGAGGTAGGACTGACCCATCCCCCTTCAGGCGAAGTGATACCCTGTGCACACCCGATCAGTGAGGCCTGGGATCACTGACTGTGGCCATAAGTCGTGGATATTTGATTGCCTAAAATTCCATGCCTGTCTCAGAGAATCGAGAAACAGAGACAATCTCAGAAAAAGAAAGAGATTTGTGAAAGAGAATGATTTGAGAAGTGAAAGAGATTTTGTGTTTTAATAAATCTCCGATTTCACATTCGTGCCATGGGGGCACTATTTATGAACATGTTTTAAATGGAAGTTTGACATTTGATTTACACGAAAATGCTCTTGAGAAATATGTATTTAAATGCATTGTTCGTATGATATTTCCATTTATAACGAAAACATGGTTTTGGTTTATGCATGCATGGGCTATGTAGGTAGTACGATATCTACCTGCTAGCATACATTTTCTTACTGAGCCGTGGTTTGCTCATCCCACTATTTTTCCCGCTCCAGGTACTGAGAAGTAAGAGAGCGGTGATCTCTAAGTCTTTTGTGTTGAACAGCTCCCACAATCCGCAAAGGTATAAGATTTGTATACACGAGTATTTTGTATCTAATATATTGTATCGCACAGTTATATCTTAGAATTGTAATCAGTATTAAGGGGATGATATGTAAGCACATGGTATTTATACAATTAATTTTGTGTATTTACACACACACCTGGGAGTGTGAATTAAAGATTTAAATATTCCGCTGTAAATAAAAAAATTTTTAGTAATTGCATATTCTCACAGCCCAACCGTAGTAGAGAATGTATGGATAGAAGGGTTCCCGAAAGCGGGGCATGACAGTCTTGGGGTCTCAGTCGGTCGGTCGAAGAAAGGAGATCGGCAGGGATGATCGGGGAATGGATTGGAGAGGGAAAGAAGAAAGAAGGGGAGAGGGGGAGGGTTTTTCTTTAGGATCGCGATCCTATTTTTTTTTCAATTTTTTTTTCGTTTGTCTTTTTTATTATTATTATATATATTTTATATTTATATATATATATATATATATATTTTATTTATTTCTTATTATTATTATTTTTTATTTTACATTTTCAATTTTGGACAAATACATATATATATATATTTATTGTAATTATTTTTATCATTCATATATAGATATTTATTTTTTTTATGTATTTTCAATTTAATATATATATATATATATATATATATATATATATATATACACATATTTTCTTATAACATTTTTTCGACTTAAATTGAGTGATATTTTTAATTTTTTTAATTGATATAACTCGAATTTATAAAGATATTTTCTATTTTAGCGTTTATAATAGCCATGTTTATCGATATCATATGTATTATACGATATGATTCAATTCATTACAAAATCAATATATATAGTCGATTTTTAGCATAATTAATAGGTTTGTTGATAAAGTTCGAATCATGTATATTTGGTGATAAAATTTAAAGCCAAATAATTAGTGACGTTTTAACAAAAACGAAACGTTTAGTAATTCTTCACATTTGAAGTGCTTATTTTATGATGAAAACAAAAATATCACCGAAATTAAAAAAAACGTCATGAAAATATTAAAGTATGTATAGTTGGGGATAAAACTTGACGTCAAATATTTAGTGACGTTTTTACGAAAACGTCATGAAAAGTAATTCGTTACATAAAATGTGTTTTTTTTTTGCATGATGAAAACACAAACGTCACCAAAAATAAAAAAAATGTTATAAAAAAATTTTTCACAAATTATATTTCATTATAAAATTTGGTATCAAATATTTAGTGACGCTTTTATAGAAATGTGACGCTATATAATTTGTCACATATAAAATGTTCATTTATGACAATATATTAAATTGTCACCAAAAGTAAAAATACGTCAAAAAAAATTTCCCTCCATTTATATTTAGTGAAAAAAATTTGACGCCAAATATTTAATGACACTTTCATATGACGATTTTTTATATATCGTCATAGAAAATATTAAAATAATAAAAAATCGTGACGAATTATATTATTCGTCACGTATGATATAATTTACGTGACGAAATTTAATGCGTCACATAGAATAATCGTCACAAATTATCATATTTGTTGTAGTGCGTTACGAGTAATCTTGGCAAATACTTGGGTGTACCTTAGTGCATGGAAGAGTCGCCAAGTCAACGTTTCTAGAGCTTATAGAAAAAGTCAAGAGACGATTGGCTGGGTGGAAATCGAAGTTGTTGACTATAGCGGGTAGATCAACTCTGATTCCTTCGGTTACCTCTTCAATCCCGACATACGGCATGATGACATATATTACCGGTGGGAGTGAATAAGTCCCTTGACAAGCTTAATCGACAGTTCTTATGGGAGAAGCAAGGTGATAAGAAAGGAATCTCCCTTGTAAGTTGGAAGGATGTGTTTACCAGTGAAATTGGGAGGTTTAGAGCTAAGGAGTGGATTTTCATAACAATGCTCCCATACAAAAGATGGCGTGGCGATTTCTTACTGAGCCAGACAGTTCGTGGGTTAAACTCTTTAAGGCCGAGTATAAAGTCAGAGGAGACCTCATTCATTTTGCCAGTATACATAGTATACATGCATGTAAAAAGCAGGGAAGGTCACATTCATGGAAAGCTATGCTGACAGCACTGGGACCTCTTTCTAGGGGATCATCGAACGGGTAAAACACCTCGTTCTGGATGGACAGATGGCTGGATGATCCCATCATTGATCAGGTTCCCCAGATTCCAGAAGATGTCAACTTGCATGCTAAGGTTTGTGATTATATTCTTGATCCAGGCGAGTGGAATATGGGGCTTGTTTCTAATCACGTTACTGCTGAGGTGGCGGCCAGAATTGCTGGTTATCCTTTGCCCAGACTTTCGGTTTCTGAAGATAGATGGATCTGGAGACTTTCTGCAAGCGGTGCATTCTCTTCGAAATCTACGTATAATGCAATCTGTCAAGAACCTATTTCTAGGGGCATTGAGGATCTGAGTTGGACCTGGAAGTTGCCAGGACCAAACCATTGCCTATTTTTTACATGGTTGGTTAGAAAGAACAGAATAATGACTAATAGCTCTCAGTTTCACGGGGGGATGTATAGTATTGTAGCTTGTGTGCTGTGTGGAGAATTGGCGGAAACAACACTTCATGCCTTGCGCGATTGTAACAGATCAAGTGAGGTTTGGAAATTTCTTTTACCATCAAAGTATTGGCCGTCCTTTAGCTGCTCCTTAACTTAATAGATTGATTAAAATCTTAAGAAAACGGGTTCAATGGAGGACGAGATAGATGGATAGAAATGTCTTTTCATTACAGCTACATGGAGAATTTGGACTGGCAGATGTCAAGATGTGTTTGCTGACATAGATAACCAGCCTTCCTCCCATGTACAGTTGGCCGAGGTAATTTTCAAGGGAGCTTCTGAATTGTATCCGTTATTCAAGAGGCATCAAAAGGTTGGAAAGCCTACAGTGGAGGTCGGCTGGTCTGCTCCGGTGGAAGATATGGTCAAGTTAAATACAGATGGGGCTTCTCAAGAGAACCCAGGAATCGCTGGGGCTGGCAGGTCAATAAGATCTCACTTGGGTGAGTGCTTGGTGGGTTTTAAAGCTAAGCTAGGCAGATGTTCTAACTTGGCTGCTGAATTGCGTGCGATTAGAATAGGTTTACTATTAGCTTGGCAGCAGGGGTTTGGACAAGGTTATATGTGAGTTTCATGTCCTTGGGGAAAGGAATTTTTGTGCTGATCACTTGGCCGAAGTTGCTTGTGATATGGAGACACAGTTTGAGTTATTAACCAGTCCGACAAATCTGATACGGAGTTTGCTGCTTGCTGATGCTATGGGAGTAGTCTATCCCAGAAATTTCAAGATGGTTTAATTGTTAAGTTGTTTTAAAGAAAAAACAAATATATACATGCACAATAAAATTAAAAAATATCAAATATTTTATATTGAATAATATATAAATTAAATAAAATATAAATAATTTATTCCTTCAAAAAAATATAAATATAAAATAACTTATTTAGTAAATAGATGAATACATAAAGAAATACCTGAATAAAAGCTACTTCTGAAATTCATATATTCTCCTGTGCCCAAAAGAATCATATTATCCTTCTTTTCTTCTTTTTTTTGTTAACAAAGAATCATACTTTCTTCTTTTTTTTGTTAACAAAGAATCATACTATCTTACACTCACCTACCTTTCACTGGACAACCGTCTTTAACTTTTGAAAGACGGAGAAAAAGATTTAAATCTCCATCGTTTATTTAATCTTCACCAACCCAGTGACAGATCTAGAAATTTCAGTAATTGAAGATAAAATTGTGAATCTAATTAGCTTATAAATTCAAGATTTCTTTTAGCACAAGTTAAATCATCTCCAGAATTGTAACAAGAAAGATTTCTGAGCTTAACTTTCAGAAGATCCATAAAAGAAGAGACAAAGGAAAAGTTTGTTCATGAAGCAATATACAGAATACAGATCTATGTAAAAGAAAGAAGAATAAGAGACTTACAGAGCCATGAGCAAAAGTAAGGAAACGGAGAGGAAGAAATGGAAATCAGTGGAATGGGGGGAGTTGGAAAGATTTTCTTTATCTTTGTTTTGTTTTCTTTCAAAGATTAAAAAGAAAAGAAAGACAGAAAACAAATCTTTCCACCCACCCCACTCCAATAACTTCCATTAACTCTCTCTCCCTTTCTCTCCCTCTTTAGTACTGTTTAACCAGAGATCCGGCGAAAGTATTGTTAGGTGAGAAACAGGCGAGGAGAGAGGCCGATCGAGGAAATCATAGGGATAAGTGAAATCTACAAAAAAATTAAGACAAAGGGCGAGTCTGTAGCTTAATTTCTTGCAGAATCCATCGCACCCAGGCTTTCCTGGAGCTGCCTCTCTTTCCTCTTGTCTCGTCTTAACTTTGTGCTGTTGAGGCCTTTTATCGTTTGAACCTTCGGTCATAAGGCATTTGTTTATTTTTATTTAAAAGCTAAAATTTTAAATATGAATCATTAAATTATTTAATTCGATAAATGGTCAATTTAATATTACCGCTTATTATCTCAAAGAGTATTGCACTCCATAGATTTTATATATATATAATCTGTTTATATATTAGGTGTCCTTTAAAAAAAATAATATTTTTTTTGGCTTTTCGTCTGTTTCATTTACACATGTTGATCTTAAAATCTCTCCCCAATTTGATCTTTTGAATTTTTTTTACTGTGACATGTGAAGAGAAAGTTTAGGAATTCAATTAAGATTTATTATTTGAATAAGTCATAGTCTTGGTTTTTAGTATTTTCTTAATTGCACTTATCACGTTGAGTTGTTGATAACGTGAGCTAGTTTTTTATCATTTTGTTAAGTTTATAAAAAGGCTATTTATGCTTAAGAGCTGTTCAATAAAATATGAAGTTATTTGTCCAAATTGTTTAAGAATTCTTGTTTCATATTATCTTAGTGATTAATAATTTCTTACAATTTGGTATCAGAGCTCTCCATTGGGGCCTGTGAAAAAAAAAGTAGTTTTTGAATGATTTTCAAGCACAAAACAAGAAACGAGAGGATGAGTGAATATAAGAATTTTATGCAACCTGTTGTTCCACATTTTGATGGTCACTACGATCATTGAAGCATGCTTATGAAAAATCTTTTGAGATCCAAAGGGTATTGGAGTCTAATTGAAACAGGTTATAAGGAACCAGAAGCCGATGTGGTATTATCTGAAAGCACAACATAAGGAATTGAATGATTTGATGTTGAAGGATCTCAAAGCCAAGAATTATCTGTTCCAATCTATTGACAGAACAATTCTTGAGCAAGTTCTGGAGAAACGTACTGCGAAGCAAATATGGGATTCCATGAGAAGGAAGTTTGAAAGGAATGCTAGAGTCAAGAGATCACATCTCCAAGCTCTACGTAGAGAGTTTGAAACTCTAGAGATGAAAAATGGAGAAGGAGTCTCTGAGTATTTTTCAAGAGTGTTGACAGTAGCCAACAAGATGAGAACATATGGGGAACAGATGCAAGATGTCAGATGCAAAATGTCACAATGGTGGAGAAGATTCTTAGATCACTGAGTGAGAAATTCAATTATGTTGTTTGCTCGATTGAGGAGTCCAAGGACATTGATAAACTCTCCATAGATGAGCTGCAAAGTTCATTGATGGTCCATGAGCAAAAATTCCAGCAACATACAGAAGAAGAACATGCACTTAAGGTTAGCCATGAAGATAGATCTGGTGCAAGAGGATGGGGCCGAGGTACAAACAAAGGTAGAGGAAGAGTGAGGCGTCAATCTTACAATAAAGCAACAATGAAATGCTTTAAGTGTCATAAGCTTGGCCACTTCCAATATGAATGTCCAAGCTGGGATAAGGAAGCTAATGATGCTGAGCTAGAAGAAAAGATGTTGCTCATGTCATATGTGGAGATGAACGATTCTCAAAGGGAAAATGTTTGGTATCTAGATTCTGGATGTAGCAACCACATGTGTGGAGACAAGAATTTGTTCGCTGATCTTGATGAGGACTTCAGGCAGAAGGTAACACTGGGAATAACACAAGGATGGATGTGTTAGGCAAAGGCATTGTGAGATTGAAAGTAAGTGGCTTTACACATGTTGTTAGTGGAGTATACTTTGTACATAAACTAAAGAACAATCTGTTGAGCATTGGTCAATTATAAGAAAAAGGGTTAGCGATTCTCGTCCAACATGGAATGCTCAAGATTTTTTCATCCAAAGAAAGAGCTCATAATACAAACTGAGATGTCAAGAAATCAAGTGTTTGTGTTGCTAGTAGATTCACCGCCCCAAAAGCCAGCTTGCTTCTACACTTCTACACAGGAATTGGCACACTTATGGCATTGTCGTTATGGACATTTGAGCTACAAGGGGTTGCAGACTCTCCAATCTAAGAAGATGGTGGATGGGTTACCTCAATTCACGACTCCAACAACAGTGTGTGCAAACTGCATGATTGGAA
The DNA here is from genome assembly GCA_033439115.1 of Firmiana major. Taxonomy (NCBI): domain Eukaryota; kingdom Viridiplantae; phylum Streptophyta; class Magnoliopsida; order Malvales; family Malvaceae; genus Firmiana; species Firmiana major. The sequence continues at coordinate 11,848,802 of CM065912.1, forward strand.
AACAACATAGAGATCCAATCCCAAAGTCGAGCAATTGGAGAGCCATAAAAAGTGTCAGCTTGTTCACACAGATCTCTGTGGGCCAATCTCTCCCGCTTCAAACAGTAAAAAGAGGTATATTTTATGCTTTATTGATCATCTTACTAGAAAATCATGGGTCTATTTTCTAGTAGAGAAATCTGAAGCATTAAGCATGTTCAAACGATTTAAGAGCTACGTTGAAAAAGAAGTAGGAGAATATATTTAATGTTTGAGAACATATAGGGGAGGAGAGTTCACATCACTTGAGTTTAATAAGTTTTGTACAAAGTATGGCATCAAAAGGCAATTGATTGCGGCATATGCTCCACAACAGAACAGAGTAGCAGAAAGAAAGAATCGAACTGTGATGAACATGGTTCGATGCATGCTCACTGAAAGAAAGATGTCGAAGACTTTCTGGTCAGAAACAGTGAATTGGACAATACATGTTCTAAACTGGAGTCCTACATTAGCTGTGAAGAATCAAACACTTGAGGAAGCTTGGAGTGGAAGCAGACCCTCAGTTAACTATTTTAAAGTTTTCGGTTATGTGGCGCATGTGCATGTCCCTGATGTCAAACGAAAAAAACTAGATGCAAAGAGTATCGTTTGTGTGTTATTAGGAGTAAGCGAAGAGTCTAAGGCATATAGATTCTATGATCCTATTGGAAAAAAGATTATGATTAGCCGAGATGTAGTGTTTGAGGAAGATAAAACTTGAATTGGGATGAGAGTTATGAAGAACACATATTGGTTAATCTAGACTGCGGTGATAGTGAGGAAGTGAATGTAGAGGATGAGGAAGCAGTGAGTGGAGAAGAAGAAGAAGAAGCGATAGTTGAAACAATTGGCAATCCTCAAAATGACAAAGAATCATCTAGTCTTCATGAAGGAAGAAATAGAAGGCCTCCGGGGTGGATGAGAGATTATATAACTGGGGAAGAGCTTTCAGAAGAGTCAGAAGAAGATGCAATTGTTAATTCAGTTTTATTTACTTCAGCAGATCCAACTCATTTTGAGGAGGCAATGAAACATGACAAATGAAGGACGACAATGGACATGGAGATACAAGCTATAAAGAGGAACAACACATGGGGACTCAATGACCTTCCTAAAGGAGCAAAGAAGATTGGATTGAAGTGGGTTTATAAGACCAAACTCAAGGAGAATGGAGAAATGGACAAACTGAAGGCTCGTTTGGTGGTAAAGGGGTATGTGCAACAGCAAGGGATAGATTATACATAAGTATTTACACCAGTTGCAAGAATGGACCCAATAAGAATGATCGTGGCACTAGCAGCTCAAAAAGGATAGACTCTCTATCAACTTGATGTCAAATCTGCCTTCTTGCATGGAGAACTTAAAGAAGAAGTATATATGGAACAGCCAAAGGGTTATGAACTGGAGAACAATCCTCAGAAAGTTTACAGATTAAAAAAGGCCCTATATGGTCTGAAACAAGCTCCATGAGCTTGGTTCAGTCGTATTGAAGCACATTTCATGAATAAAGGGTTTGAGAAGTGTCATAGCGAGCATACTTTGTTTATTAAAACAAATAAGTGAGGTAAGATTCTTATTGTTTGTTTATATGTTGATGATTTAATATTTACTGGCAATGATGAATTAATGTTTGCTGAATTTAAAAATTCCATGTTGAGGGAATTTGATATGACTGATTTAGGAAATATGAGTTTTTTCTTAGGCATAGAAGTATTACAAAGGTCAGATGGAATTTATATTTGTCAAAGGAAATATGTTTTAGAGGTGTTGAAGAGATTTGGGATGGAAAATAGCAAATCAGTTTATAATCCTATTGTACCAGGTTGTAAGATTTCTAAAGATGAAAATGGGGTTTGTGTTGAAGATACTTTATTCAAGCAGATGGTGGGATGTCTCATGTACCTAACAGCTACAAGGCCAGACTTGAAGTATGTGGTAAGCTTGATCAAAAAATACATGGCCACACCAACTGAATTGCATTTGATGGTAGCCAAGAGGATACTTAGGTACTTAAAAGGAATTATTGAATTTGGAATTTTCTATAAGAAGGGAGGAAGTGAAGGTTTAGTTGGATATGCAGACAGTGACTATGCAGGTGATATAGAAGATCGAAAAAGTACTTTAGGCTATGTTTTTAAGTTGGGATCTGGAGCTGTTGCCTGGTCTTCAAGAAAGCAACCTATAGTCACACTTTCATCCACCGAAACAGAATTTGTAGCTGCAGCTGCTTGTGCTAGTCAAGCTATTTGGATGAACAGAATAATTGAGAAGCTGAGTCAGGAGGAAAGTAAATATACAACAATTTTTTGTGATAACAGTTCCACAATTAAGCTGTCAAAGAATCCTGTATTACATTGACGAAGCAAGCACATTGATGTGCGTTTTCATTTTCTGCGTGATCTTACACAAGGAGGAGCAATTGAATTAGTCTACTGTGGATCACAAGAACAGCTAGTAGATTTGATGACAAAGCCCCTCACAGTGGATGCATTTCAGAAGCTTCGTAGTTAGTTGGGAGTTTGTCAAGTTCCTAAAATTAAACTAGTTGTAGTTAGTGGCTAGTTTAAGGGGGGAAATGAAGAGAAAGTTTAGGAATTCAGTTAAGATTTATTATTTGAATAAGTCATAGTCCCGGTTTTTAGTATTTCCTTAGTTGCACTTATCACGTTGAGTTGTTGATAATGTGAGCTAGTTTTTAATCATTCTGTTAAGTTTGTAAAAGGCTATTTATGCCTAAGAACTATTCAATAAAATATGAAGTCATTCGTCCAAATTGTTTAAGAGTCCTTGCTTCATATTATCTTAGTGATCAATAATTTCTTACAACATGTTGCTAGGCATGATTTTTAATCAGGAGATAGCAATAGCTAAGTTTGGCGTTTGCACTTAGATCTACTCAATTTAGGCTGCATTTAGATCTTATTCATTACTCTGAATGACATAAGGGTTAATATTTCAATCACACGATCTCATGTCGACTCTTAAATAAGGCATTAGGAGTAAACTCGATAAAAATAGACATGAAATGAGTGACACGACACGAACACTATACGAAAAAATTGTGTTCGTGATTGAAAAATTCGTGTTTAGTCGTGTCGACCCGAATTTTGACACAGTAATTTTCGTGTTTAACCATGTCAAACACGGTTAAACACGTATAAGACACGGAAACACATTTTTTTAAATCGTGGCACACGAATACACGATTAATATGTACACGACACGAGAAACATGTTGAAGAAAACTGTGTCACACGAGTATATGATACACGTGTAAGACATGAAAATAATATATACTTGTGGGAGGAGTTGAACCTTGACCAAAAAGATTTTTTTCTAAGCATTTACCAAGGTTGAAAATTAATAATAAAATATATATTTTTAAATGAGTTGTATAATAATAATAAGAATAATAATAATAATAATAATAATAATAATAATAATAATAATAATAATAATAATAATTTAAATTAAATTATTACTGTAAATCAGTAAATATTATGATTTTTTTCATTTTTGATTATGTTTTATTTTTAACTGTGTCATCTGTGTCGTGTCTATTTGTGTCGTGTCTATTCGTGTCGTGTTTATTTGTGTCGTGTCTATTCGTATCGTGTTTAATCGTGTCAGTTATATTTTTTTGTGTTTATCATGCCGTGTCGTGTCATGTGACACAAATAATTATAACGTGTTAATCGTGTCGTATCACGTGTCACACGTATACAATACGTGTCATGTTCGTGTTTACGTTTCAGACACGTTTTTATAATTCGTGTCGTGTTTGTGTTTCATAAATTCGTGTCGTGTTTTGATTTGTGTCGTGTCGTGTCATGACATGGAGATACGGATTGTTAAGTCTAATTAGGAGTAGTTGAGTTAATGTTGGTAGCATAAAGTTAAAAATGAAAATATACATAAATTAGAGTTGTACCATACTTTATGTATTTTTAAGATATTACAATAAGGTCTAATTTATATTATGATATTGTACGTTGAATAGATTAAGTCAAATCATTTGACCTTCTAACATTTGGGTGGTCATGGTACATTGTCAGATACCACTCTTAATCTATGAATTGAATAAAGATCCAATTCGTTGCCAATATGGTGAAAACCTAATAAGTCACACACATAAAAAATAACTAATAACTTAAAATGAATTGAATTGTTTATGAAATTTGGAATTTCACACATAAGGACTTATTATTGCACTTAATTAAATGTGTTTAAAAAAAGTAGACTTGATTAAAGGTATTTTAATTAAGCAACTAGGATAAATTATAATTATACTAGATTATCAGGCTTAACTAAAATAGTTTAGTTAAGTGAGTTTAACTAAAAAAGTTTATTTGAGTTATGATCTCATATCTTTAATTATAATTTGTGCCTTACTACTAATTAAATATTTTAGAGCAGTTAAGGTCCAATAACAATTAAAATATGTCCAAGAGCCAAAAGGTAAATATACTAATTAATGAAACACATTTACCCTAGGCTACTTAAATAACACTATGGCTATTATCTCTTTAAGTTTTTAAGCTAGAGAAATCAATAACTAAACCTTGTGTTATGTCAATATCTTCATCTCATCAAGAGAGTTGTTAAAATCTTAAAGACATCTTGAAGACTTAGGTGGTAAGTTTAGAAACTTAATCCACTAGCATAGAGACGACCCTTAGTGCAATTCAACCTCCTAAAGGTTTACAGCTACTTATGTGAATCACCATTAAAGTCCGAACAATTGGATAGGTTGGTTAGCAACAACCTAGCCTTGGTATGCATAGAGCAAATGGGAATCGAAATCTTGAGATTACAAAGTCTCTTGTAAGGTAAAATTTTAAACTTAATTGTTTGCTATAATATACCATGTGTCGATTTCTATGTCTTTTATCATATAGATTTGTTTTAGGTTTGGTGTTTCTTTGTTTATCTTTTGTTGTGCAATATGATTGTGTCTCTTTAAACATGAATCGACACCTTTAATTAGTATCAGAGCCTCACTTGATAAGCTATAAATCGAATTTAAATTTTCATGATGTTTCCAATTGTGCATAGAGATGCATGCTAGGTGTTTGTTTTAATTTTGCTATGAATTAGGATTTAAACATTAGAAAGATACAATGATGAAATTGACAAAGTTTTGAGAAACTTGTTGTATATTTGCTCCTCGTTTTCAAGGATTTTTCTATATGTTACGCTTGAGTGCTAGCTACTTTTTTGGGTGATTCTTAAGTATATAAGTATTCAAAAATAGTTTTATATACGTGCTTAAAAGTTTTTGAGTCGGTTAGTACATGAATTGTTCAAGAAAAGCCATAAAAGACCAAACCCAAAGGAACCTATGACCATGAAATTCAACTGGGTGTATATATTCAATGGTGTTGTGCGAATTTAGCAGTTTTGGTTTTTTTGACATTATACCACATCATTTGTCGATTAGTGAAAGTGATAGCTCGAGTTGATCAAATGTTGGCCAAATTTAAAAACTTGGTGAATCCTAGAGCCCGTATATTTCAATTATCCATCTAATTCATTGTGTATGTCCAGTTTTGGGTTATTGGTGTTCTTGAACTCGTACTACTACTTTCTATAATCGGTAGGAGTGGAGGCTCAGGATAATTAAAGGTGGCTATAATTCGACTATGTTCTATTTGTTGGCTCGAATCTCAATATAGAGGTGGCGAATCAGTTTTTATAATTTTTGAAAACTTAAGTGCTTTTCTAACTATGGCAGAACTTACACTATCTAAGTAATATGCAATCAAATAATAAGTAAAGTAGTACAACAATGAACAATGCACAAATTAAAGAGTGTAGGAAGAAAAACTTTACAGAATGATTTGTAAAGGTTCGACACCTTTGCCTACGCCCACTACCTTAAGACTCTCTTAAAGATTTCCACCAAATTTGCTCTTTTGAAAATGATACAACCTCTCCATTTTTCAAGTTCAAGGAGAAAACATTCATTTTACCAAGCTAAAGGATAACCTTCTTTTTCACAAGCTCAAGGATAGCCTTCACTTTCCCTTTAGCAGGATGAGGGAAACAACCTTTACAACAACTCCTTTTATTGGTTTAAGAGCAAATCTTAGACTACCCAACCTCACTAAACGATAAGCTCTCGAGGAATCATTCCCCTTTTACAAATTCAAGTATGGGTTTACAATATGGTTAATGGTTAAGCTTCTACTAAGTCAAGATGAAAAACTCTTTAGCTCCTTGAAGGAATATTTCAAAGACAATGATGTGAAGATCTATATAATATATCTCTTCTTTTCTTTTTTTTTTTTTAACTTAAAGGTCTTAAAAAAGAGAATAACTTCATATTTGGAACTTTGGCTTTCTTACCATTTTGCTTTAAGTTTGTTGCTTCTATAGTCAACTTTAAGACCTTAGTTGATTTTCCCATTGGTAGACATATAAATTTGACATTAGAATTGTCACGACCCAAAAATCAGAGTAAATTTTTCATTTTTCTTTCATACTTACCTGTCCTTTGATCGTGACCACACTCCACTAACAATTGGGCTGTGCGTCAATGCCAGTCCCACCATTCAATCACCATATAACTTAATTCCTTATTACAGAAAAAGGTAAACACATGCGTTTTTCATTTATTATTTTCCATTCATTTACAAGTGTTTACATTATCTATACATCCCCGACAGTTACTTACAAACATGTTACTGTGCTATTCTTATTTAGATACAATATGTACAAGTGTATATACCTCAAAATGATGGGCAGCAGCGAATATCAGGAATGCAGTACTCAGTCGCCTCAAAGTCTACTGGAGGAAATCTGTGTAGGATAATGAAAGGGGTGAGCACATCAAGCTTAGTAAAGGCAATCCTACGAACAAGTAGGTAACCATACTACCTACATGAATGTGGTGCCAAGCATAAACCACCATTTCTCCACACATTTCAAAACAGATACTACAATTCGTGATGTCATGGTGTCATGTAAAACAAATTCACATATGAATTTCAAAGAGTATGAAAAATTCAACATGCAACTCTTTTAAATCATTTGTCATTAAAATTTCACAATAAAGCCAGGACTCAACCCATTCCTCTGGTGTTCCTGACTCACACAAAACCATGAAATCAAATGCTTTTCAAAGCAATAGTGACTTGCGATACAGCGAATGCCATGTAAAACCAGTTTACATCATTCATGGGTTTAAATAGCATGAAAATAACATCATGCAAATTCAGTTTAAAACCCAATTTCATTCTCATCAAAATCTTATCTCAGTCAGGATCTAACCCCTTCCTCGGGTGATCCAAACTCACACAAAAATCAACAAAACGAGTTTCTCAAAACATCAACATGCGAGACTAGGCAATATATGTATATATCTCGGGCAAATAACTAGGATGATGACCATATATCCTTGTGATCCCACTGCTACACAGACCCTAGTGTGCGAGGTCTCACCACTATCGAGAATCGCCCCGGGAGGTGGGTCAGTTCATCCCATCGATCCCGCCTGATCACTTACATTCAAAAATACCACTCGCATCCGAAGATGCCACGCATCCGAAGATGCCACATAATCAATCCCAGCATGGTACAGCGTACTTCATGCTACTTGCATGGTACAACGTACTCCGTGGACCCATATCTCATATCCATACTCATGCCCTATCCCAAAACTCATGTGCGAGCCTATTTAATCGGCGTGACACACAGTTTACCCGATGCTCCAAGTACGGCTCATCGTATGTTCTCATAAAATCAGTGTGAGCGATGCTCTAGCACTCTCATAAAATCAAGGAAAATCTCGTGCGAGCCAAGCTCCACACGCGTTTCATAAAATTTCATAAGATTAGTGCGAGCTAAGCTCCAGCACTCTGTCAAAATCATGTAAAACTAGTGCGAGCTAGGCTCCAGCACTCTGTCATAATAATTCAAGTGAAAATCTGGTGCGAGTTAGACTCTAGCACCCTACCACAAAAATCATATGAAAATCTGGTGCGAGTTAGACTCCAGCACCAATGCATGTAAAACTCTAGTGCGAGCTCTTGCTCCAGCACTAATGCATGAATCACACAAATCAAAACTCGTGCGAGCTGAGCTCTAGCACGTCAGATTTTCATAAAATCACGTAGGTGGCTACATTTCTCAAATCAATATTTTAGAGAAAATCAACATTTATTTAAAGTTATGCAATGCTGTGCATTTTATTTAAAAGTTAGCCAGCCTACCCATGCATGTGTCAAACCACCTTAAAAACAAGCAAGGATCTCTTATTCTTGCTCTTCTCAATTTTTCCTAAATTTGAAAATTTTACCCTTCATAAAGCTATTTTGGTAATTTGCCCATCCGGAGCACTAAAATTTTTATCTAAATCTAGACCCTATAGACACTTTAAGAGACTGCAAAGGAAGTTGAAATTGCGTAAAGTTACCTCAGCAATCCGTAAAATTCCCTTACCTAGAATCATGCGTAAACTTATCCCGTTTTGCCGGTACCAGGCCTCTCAATCCAAATTCACTCCAACCAAGTCTACGGAACTGCATATAACCACGTATTTGGGTCAGTTCTAATATACTTATCAGTATTTCACTTATACTGATCGAATCTAAAAGACTGGGCCCATTTTACTTGATTGGGCCCGATTGCATCTTAATGGGCTTCGACCCATTTCCAGCTCGTTTCCACTTATTAAATCCCTTCTTCGGGTCCTCAATACCCATTGGGTTTCGTTCCAAACTCTTTGGATAGCCCGTATATCATTTACGACAATTAATTCAAAAATCTCAATATAATTCACTAAATGCAGAATTAAATCTGAAATTCATAAAATAAATCTTTAATACAGGAATAATTACATAAATTGTCGTAAATGAGCTTTACTTACTCGAGATTATACGATGGTGCTCAAATTGAAGTTCGATCGGGCTCACGTATACGATTTATTGTCGAACTGCACAATTTTATATTTAATTTTGGGTTAATTTCCGATCAAATATAATTTAAAGAAATTTCACGAAAATCAAATCGGTCACTTTTGACCTCTTACCGACTTACCCGAAGTCCGGTGTATCCTCGAAAATTTTGCCCCTTTTTCCTTTTTCTCTTTTTCTTTCTTTTTCTCCCTTTTTCCTCTCTTTCTTGGCTGAACCGATTCGGTCCGGTTCAGACCGGTCCGATTCAGTTGGTTCAGTCCTGTTCAGTTTTCTTCTTCACCGTTCGGAGCTCTGCCGACCAATTCTTCGCTGGCTTTCGCCTCCAGCAACTCCGCGGGGTAGTCCAATTCACGAATCTGGCCTCGATTTCACCAACGGTGGTCGAAAAGTGGTCGGTTCGGCCTCTTCTCCCTCAGGGTCGTTACCCTTTCTCTTTCTCTCTCGATCGGTGCCGTTTCTGGCTGATTTGCGCTTGGATCGGTGCCGTTGGCTGTCCCCTCTGGTCGGTGGTGAGTCGTTCCTCCTTCCTCTGGCCGCCGATCGTCTCGATTTCTCTTTTTCTCTCTTTCATTTTTCTCTCTCGTCGATCGCGCCTCTCCTCTCTTTGCCAGCACTGGCGAGGCTCGGCCGCCTCTCTCGTCTGGCTTCCTTGATGGTTTCCGTCCGGTGGAGGTAGAGGCACAGGTCTCGACCTCCTTCGCGCGTCTTCGGTTTCCTTTTTCCATCCAGAATCGCGAGTCTGCGATTCTTTTTTTATTATTATATTCCTTAAAATTATATAAAAATTACAAAATAGCCACCAAAAAATTATATTTTATTTAAATTAATTAATTAATTTAATTTATTATATTTTAACCATTTTTTATGTATTTTCTCTGTATTTTCAGGATATTGTCCCGAGTGAAAATTTCGATTACTTCCAGTAAATTCATATCTTGATCAATTGGACTCGAAATTTAATTATTTCTTCGTTATTGATCAAGAATTTTCAAATCCATATTTATAATGATATTTTCTTATCGAATTTATACTGGATTTTGATCTTTTGATCGTTTTACCCTTGTACGTGTTCGGGATCAATCCAATCCAACTTCCTTGTACGAACACTCACTCATTTTGTATTTTAAATCCTTATTTCCAGTTTGAATCCCATTCGTTTAAATTTGTGACCATTTTCAATCCTTTATAAGAAATTACGATATAATTTCGGGTCTTACATAATCTCCCCCATTTAAGAAATTTGGTCCTCCAAATTAGAACCAAGTCAATTGGGTCCATAAACAACTCCGGGTACATCTATCGCATCTTACTCTTTAATTCTCCTGTGACTTTTTTCAGAGTGTAATACTACCAATGGACTTGATTAGGGAGATCATCTTAAACCTCGACACTTCCTCCTTCATGTTTAATGCCCGAATCGATTTTTCAACATACATTACACTTTCATTGAGCTCCACAGCTGATATCTGATCACCTATGTTGGGTTCGGATAATATTTTCGAAGCATCAAAAGATGGGACACATTATGGATGCCTGCTAATTCAGGTGATAACGCCAACCTATAAGTCTTATCTCCCACTTTATCCAATCTCTCAAAGGATTCTATCTAACGAAACTTAATTTGCCTTCTTTCTGAATCTCGTTATGTCTTAAGGGCATGTAATTTCCAACAATACTAATTCACCCTCGGTGAATTCCAATGGTTTCTGTCTCTTGTCAGCATAGCTTTTTTGTCTGCTCTGAGGTGTTCTTAATCTCTCACAAATCAACTGAACATCCTCAGAGGTTTGTCTTACAAATTCAGGAGCAATTCTCTATCTGTCACCCACTTCTTCCTATTCAAGTCGAGGAACAACCCCTACGGCCATACAATGCCTTATATAAAGTCATCCCGATACTCGAGTGATAACTATCATTATTAGCGAATTCGATTAGTAGCAACTAATCATCCCAGGAGCTTATAAAATCAATGGCACACACTCATCATATCCTCTAGAACATGTACAATCTTCTTTGACTGACCATCTATATGAGGACAAAAAGCTGTGCTAACACTCAATCGGGTTCCCATAACTTCCTGAAAAATATTCCTAGGATTGGGAAGTGAAGCGGGAATCCCTATATGAGACAATGCTCACTGGAAAAATACATAATGTTTCACAATCTTCCATACACATAAATCCACCTATACACTCAGAGTATCTGGGGATTTCATAACCAGAAGGTGGGTAGACTTAGTTAATCTATCGACTATCACCCAGATAGCCTCATGATTCATCCAAGTCCTCTGTAACCCCTCATGCTATCCATGGTAACTTGCTCCCATTTCCGTGTCGATATAAGTAGAGGCTGTAATAACCTTGTAAACTTCTATTGCTCTACCTTACTCTACTGACATACGAGACACTTTTCCATAATCTCTATAATGTCTCTTTTCATATCTGACCACTAATACCCTTTTCTGAGCTTTCGATATATTTATTACTTCTCAGATGTATTGTATATCTCGAAGAGTGAGCTTCTGACAATAACATTATCTCATCAACTATGGCCTTGAGGAGCACTTATACTATCTCTGAACCTCAGTAAGCCATTATCACTCTCTGTGAACTCTGTCACTATACCCTTCTGAATTTGACCCACACTGTCGACACCATGTCGATCATCACGCTAAGCCTGTCAGATCCGATCACTCAAATCCGGTGCTAATCTCAAGCTAGCTGTCACACAATTCACTATCATCATCAGAAGGGATCACATCACTACTGAGGCTCCCAACTGCTCTAGCAGCTCACTCTCTCTGACCATCATATGTGATACCATCCTGAGGCTCTTTCTGTTCAAGGCATCAGCCATTACACTGGCCTTTCCTAGGTGATACAATTTCCACAATCATAATCCTTTAAAAGCTCTAACCCTATATGTTATCTCATATTCTACTCTTTTTGTGAAAACAGATACTTGGGGCTTTTATGATCAGTGCATACGCAAAATTTCTCACCGTATAAGTGGTGGCACCATACCTTCAGTGTAAACGCTATGGCTGCCAATCTCTAAACCATGGGTCAGATAGTTTCTTTCATGATCCTTGCGTTGTCTGGATCCATAATCGACTATCTTCCCATTTTACATCAATACACAGCCTATTCATTATTTTGAGGTATCCATATACACTGAGAAACATCTTGAGCTATTGGGTATGGTGAAAGTAATTATGGTGGTCAGTTCATACCTCAGTACACCACAACTTACCGAAGCTACTTTCATACTTATCATCATCCCACTCGTATGCAATCTTTTTCTGAATGAGATGTGTCAACTGAGCAGCCCATTTCGAGAAACTCTCAACAATTCATCTGTAAAATAGTTTTCAGTTGCTGCTCGTGTTCTTCTCTGGACTTTAAATACACCCAAAATATCATCAATAAGGATGACAAATTGGTCCATGTAAAGTTTAAATACCTCATCGTAATTGAGTTCCACTAAATATTTCAATCACCCATATCCTTGACCTATGTACGCAACAACGTATAATGTCATTTCAAAATTGCTTCCGTTCACGATACTAACCCGCGTCATTTCCTTTTTCTTAGATTAACGGCTTTTATAAAATTTTAATTTTTAAACCTTCTTGAGTAATCGAATTCTATATTTCTTTATCGTACAAGTAAAGGTACCCTAATTTTAAATGTATATATTACGACTGTCGATTTCAATTTATAGGTTATGTGTACTTCTAAACGCTATCAAATCTTCAGGAGGGAAGGTATTTTGAAATACCTTTATTAACCCTCAGACTTGACCACATGGATTGGTTATGGATATATCCACCCCTTATCTTTGGTCGCAATTCATATTCACTACATATAGTTTATTCCAAATTACTTACCTTGCATACGCCTCTTATTCCAATATATCTCGTATTCAGGATCTATCACATCTTAAAACTTATCTCCTTTCGTATATCACTTATAACAAACTCTGTCATTACTCATTCCGTGGTACAATCATTTACTCCTTTAATTTCAATCGCTACACCCCTTTTATTACTTGTCAAAACTTACAGTATACATTTAAGGGGAAACCATATCACTATCTTAGGATAGAAATCTGAACAACATAGTTTGCAGCAGACCAATTTATTCTCAAATATTACTTCAAATTATTCTATTGAATAAAATTGGCTGACTTATACTTCTTCCCCCGTTTTCAACTTATAATATCTTTATAATTATTCTGTTAGTTAACTCTCCTTCATTGGGATGCTAACTATCAGCATTGTGCCCAAGAGTGTAGGCATTCACGTCTTTTACTAACTTATATGCAAATGAAGGCGATATGACTAAATGCGTGGCACCAGGATCAATTAAAATAATTACTTCATTATTCATAATCAGTGTGGTATCTTTCACCACATCATATGAAACATCAATAGTGTCCTGGTTCAAGGCATACACTCGCCCTCGTCCAACAGCCTACTTTCCCATTTCTCTCCGGCTGTGGCCTCCCTTTTTCGGTGCAGAGATATTAACAGGGTTTTCTCTGTCTCTTTGCCTTTCTGTAGGGCAGTCTCACCCAACTCTGAGCAATCATTAAATAAATGGCCCGTCTTACCACACTTAACGCCTATTTTAGTCAATAAAGTGTAGGTGTAGGCCCTACTTTCGTGGTATCTACCACACATCCTACACTGCTTACACTGCTACAGAGTAGGTCGGGGTCCTTTAATCACAATACCCCTCAAAAGTACTGAAATTGGATACACTGAGGCAGTACCAATCATCTTATCCCGTGACTCATCAACTCTAATCTCTTACCAAACTACCTTTTTCCCGTTCTGACATCTTTGTCATTCTCTATTCTCTTTTGTCTCTATTTCGGCCCTTACTACCTTTCTAAATCTTAGAGGCGTGTAACACATGATCTTATTCACATAACTGTAGTCTGCGCACTGCCTCGGCATAGGTAGTGATATCCAACAGGGCCAATCGGACTCAAATCGACAATCTGAGCCTGTCCATGAACTTTTGGGCTTTCTGACTCTCACTGCCCATAGTGTCGGGGTAATACCTGCCCAAGGATATAAACTGAGTTTCATACTCGTCAATCAACCAGTTCCTCTGGGTCAGAGTAAAGAATTTTATTTGTAATTTTCTTTAAGTAGTATCCGGGATATTCTGTCACCAAAATACATCCAAAAATATTTTTCATGTCATCTCTGGATGTCTAACTTTTAAGATAGGTCGAGCGAACTTCCACCAATGCTCCGAGTCGCTCTCAAATCTCATGCATACTCTAAGCAATTATCTCCCAAAATATTCTCCACACTCCGCTCAAACCTCGTGAAGCGTGTCTCAATATTATTCGATCTCTCTGTTGGACTCTGTGGGGTATGCTCAACATCAGCCTCCATTTCAATCTCATCCTGATTCTCATAAGTCGACTCAGCACGACTAGCAGGCTCAGGCCTACCTCTACGACCGCTACCTCGTGCTCTACCTTCTCTACCAAGACTAATATTAGGCATAATGCCTATATTCCTACATTCTCAACCATTTCTTAGTTAAAATCCATCTAGATATACACTATTGTATCTAACCAAGCACAGTATATGGGGATGTCATTTCCTAATTACTGATACTGACACACATCAGACCAATTTCATTCTGATACCACCATTTGTCACGACCCAAAAATCAGAGTAAATTTTTCATTTTTCTTTCATACTTACCTATCCTCTGATCGTGACCATACTCCACTAACAATTGGGCTGTGCGTCAATGCCAGTCCCACCATTCAATCACCATATAACTTAATTCCTTATTACAGAAAAAGGTAAACACATGCGTTTTTTCATTTATTCTTTTCCATTCATTTACAAGTGTTTACATTATCTATACATCCTCGACAGTTATTTACAAACATGTTACTGTGCTATTCTTATTTAGATACAATATGTACAAGTGTATATACCTTAAAATGATGGGCAGCAGTGGATATCAGGAATGCAGTACTTAGTCACCTCAAAATCTACTGGAGAAAATCTGTGTAGAAAAATGAAAGGGGTGAGCACATCAAGCTCAGTAAGGCAATCCTACGAACAAGTAGGTAATCATACTACCTACATGAATGTGGTGCCATGCATAAACCACCCTTTCTCCACACATTTCAAAAAAGATACTCTAATTCGTGATATCATGATGTTATGTAAAACAAATTCACATATGGATTTCAAAGAGCATGAAAAATTCAACATGCAACTCTTTTAAATCATTTCTCATTAAAATTTCACAACAAAGCCAGGACTCAACCCATCCCTCGGGTGTTCCTAACTCACACAAAACCATGAAATCAAATGCTTTTCAAAGCAATAGTGACATACGATATAAGGAATGTCATTAAAATCAGTTTACATCATTCATGAGTTTAAATAGCATGGAAATAACATCATGCAAATTTAGTTTAAAACCCATTTTCATTCTCATTAAAATCTTATCTCAGTCAGGATCTAACCCCTCCCTCGGGTGATCCAGACTCACATAAAAATTCACAAAACGAGTTTCTCAAAACATCAACATGCGAGACTAGGCAATATATGTATATATCTCAGGCAAATAACTAGGACGATGGCCATATGTCCTTGTGATCCCACTGTTACACGGACCCTAGTGTGCGGGGTCTCACCACTATCGGGAACATCCCCAAGAGGTGGGTCAGTCCATCCCATCGATCCTGCCTGATCACTCGCATCCGAAGATGCCACTCGCATCCGAAGATGCCACTCACATCCGAAGATGCCACGCATCCGAAGATACCACATAATCAATCCCAGCACGGTACAGCGTACTCCATGCTACTTGCACGATACAACGTACTCCATGGACCCATATCTCATATCCATACTCATACCCTGTCTCAAAACGAACGTGCGAGCCTATTTAATCAGCGTGACACACAGTCTACCCGACGCTCCAAGCATGACTCATCGCATGTTCTCATAAAACCAGTGCGAGCGATGCTCCAGCACTCTCATAAAATCAAGGAAAATCTCTTGCGAGCTAAGCTTCAGCAAGCATTTCATAAAATAAGATTAGTGCGAGCTAAGCTCCAACACTCTGTCAAAATCATGTAAAACTAGTGCGAGCTAGGCTCCAGCACTCTGTCATAATAATTCAAGTAAAAATCTGGTGTGTGTTAGACTCTAGCACCCTGTCACGAAAATCATATGAAAATCTGGTGCAAGTTAGACTCCAGCACCAATGCATGTAAAACTCTAGTGCGAGCTCTTGCTCCAGCACTAATGCATGCATCACATAAATCGAAACTCGTGCGAGCTGAGTTCTAGTACGTCACAATTTCATAAAATCATGTAGGCGACTACATTTCTCAAATCAATTTTTTAGAGAAAATCAACATTTATTTAAAGTTATGCAATGCTGTGCATTTTATTTAAAAGTTAGCCAGTCTACCCATGCATGTGTCAAACCACCTCAAAAACAAGCAAGGACCTCTTGTTCTTGCTCCTCCCAATTTTCCTAAATTTAGAAATTTTACCCTTCACAAGGGTATTTTGGTAATTTACCCATCTGGAGCACTAAAATTTTTATCTTAAATCTAGACCCTTCAGACACTTTAAGAGACTGCAAATGAAGTTGAAATTGCGTAAAGTTACCTCTACCAGTCCGTAAAATTCCCTTACTTAAAATCACGCGTAAACTTATCCTGTTTCGCCCGTACCAGGTCTCTCAATCCAAATTCGCTCCAACAAAATCTACGGAGCTGCATATAACCACGTATTTGGGTCAGTTCTAATATGTTTATTAGTATTTCACTTATACTGATCGAATCTAAAACACTGGGCCTGTTTTACTTGATTAGGCCCGATTACATCTTAATGGGACTCGACCTATTTTCAGCTCGTTTCCACTTATCAAATCCCTTCTTTGGGTCTATTGGGTTCTCAATACCAATTGGGCTTCGTTCCAAACTCTTTGGATAACCCATATATCATTTACGACAATTAATTCAAAAATCCCAATATAATTCACCAAATGCGGAATTAAATCCGAAATTCATAAAATAAATCTTTAATACGCAAATAATTACATAAATTGTCATAAATGAGCTTTACTTACCCGAGATTATGTGATGGTGCTCAAATAGAAGTTCGATCGGGCTCACGTATACGATTTATCGTTGAACTGCACAATTTTATATTTAATTTCGGGTTTATTTTCGATCAAATATAATTTAAATAAATTTCACGAAAATCAAATCAGTCATTTTTTACCTTTTACCGACTTACCCGAAGTCCGGTGTATCCCTGAAAATTCTTTCCCTTTTTCTTTTTTCTCTTTTTCGTCCTTTTTCTCCCATTTTCTTCTCTTTCTTGGCTGAACAGGTTCGGTCCGGTTCAGCCAGTTCAGTCCGGTTTGATTTTCTTCTTCACCCTTTGGAGCTCTGTCGACCGTTTCTTCACCGGTTTTCTCCTCCAGCAACTTTGTGGGGTAGTCCGATTCACGAATCTGGCCTTGGTTTCTCCAACGGTGGCCAAAAAGTGGCCGGTCCGACCTCTTCTCCCTTGGCGTCGGTACCCTTTCTCTTTCTCTCCTGATCGGCGTCGTTTCTGGCTGATTTGTGCTTGGATCGACGCTGTTGGGCGAGTCGTTCCTCCTTCCTCCGGCCACCGATCGTCTCGATTTTCTCTCTTTCTCTCTCTTTCCTTTTTCTCTCTCGCCAGCCGCGCCTCTTCTCTCTCTGCTAGCATTGGCGAGGCTCGGTCGCCTCTCTCGTCTGGCTTCCTCGATTGTTTCCGTCCGGTGGAGGCAGAGGCAAGGGTCTCGGCCTCCTTTGCGCGTCTTCGGTTTCCTTTTTCCATCCAAAATCGCGAGTCTGCGATTCTTTTTTTTATTATTTATTTATAATTTATTTTATTATTATTATATTCCTTAAAGTAATATAAAATTACAAAATATCGACCAAAAGATTATATTTTATTTAAATTAATTAATTAATTTAATTTATTATATTTTAACCCTTTTTGATGTATTTTCTCTGTATCTTCGGGATATTGTCCTGAGTGAAAATTTTGATTACTACCAGTAAATTCATATCTTGATCAATTGGACTTGAAATTTAATTATTTCTTCGTTATTGGTCAAGAAATTTCAAATCCATATTTATAATGATATTTTCTTATCGAATTTATACTGGATTTCGATCTTTTGACCGTTTTACCCTTGTACGTGTTCGGGATCAATCCAATCCAACTTCCCTTCACGAACACTCACTCATTTTATATTTTAAATCCTTATGTCCAATTCGAATCCCATTCGTTTAAATTTGTGACCATTTTCAATCCTTTATAAGAAATTATGATATAATTTCGGGTCTTACAGGAATTTGCTAGGCTTGAAGTGTATCGATGCTTCCTTCAGTATATCGATACTCTTAAACAAAATCCTGCATAAACAAAATCAGATGTATTGATACTATATTTAACTATATCGGTACTTGGAACATAGCATGAGTTTTTATTTTAGAGTGATGATAGTGTACCGATACTTTGTTAGTTTTGTCAATATTCAAATTCATATCGTATTTGTACACATTCAACTAATAGCGATACTTCCATATAATACATATGTAATTGGCTAAGGAAGTAGGATTATATCAATTTTAAATAGGCATAAGTAATTTTGATCTCTAAGTTCATACGTATTTGAACGTCTTCATATATAAAGCATAATTATACTACAATCAAACAATTAATTCCATCCTGCTTATAATTCTATTCTTATGTCGTCATGCTTATAATTCTATTCTTATGTTAATCATGATTAAAAACAATCAAACAATTAATTCTATCATACTTATAAGTAAAATTATGTTTCAGTTAAGTTTTCTAAAGTCATATCAAAATCCTTGCATTTCAAAGTCAACCCTATTTTTGGAAACCAATGTTCTAAATAAGGAAACTATGCATATTTTTCATAAAGTTTTGAATTAAACTTTAAGATTTAGTTTAAGGTGTATGACATGTGAATCATTGTTTTAATCAACCAATTACTTCCTAAAATTGTTTTAGAAAGTTTAAAAAAGGTATGATTACTAAATAAGAAAAGTTTTCCTAAAATAAAATGATTTGGTCATGTGGTGACAAATTAAATTAAAACAATTTTCTTGAATTAATATTTGAAATCAATTAACTTGACTAATCCTAAGGGTTAGGAAATTTTTTTTAATTTGATTGAAATGAATGTTAGTCAAGAAATTAAATTAAAATTTGAAACACCAAAATTGGAAACATAAAAACTTGAATTTCCCATTTTCTTATATTATGGTTTCATGAGGATGATTATGGACTTAGGCAGAATGTGATTGTGAATAGTTGTATTTTTATGGCATTTATTTTTAAATAGGGACTGCGTGCCTTGCCTTACCTTCATTTAATGAGAGTTTGTAAAATTCTCTTCTCATCTAATCCCCCCGAACGTAACTCAATGTTTCTTTACAATTGATGTAATTAGGTTACAATGCAAATGCAAATTAGGATTAGATAAGATTGAATTTTTATAACTTGGAGATAAAGATGGAGATCTTAAGGCTCCATGAAGGTTACATTCATGACTTATGAAGACTTTATATGTATCCTAAGAAGTAACCAACTAATTTCCTTCAATGGCTTGAGGAACTTAGATTAGATAGAAAGTCCATAAGTTGAAAAGCATGTTATAGATTTATTTTATGTGATATTATAAATGTTATGCATGCAAAATGATGAAACCTTAAAATGATGAAGCAAAGAAAATCTCTCATTTAATTATCAAGTCACATGCTAAAGCACGATAAAGTTATCCTCCATCAAACAAAGCAATATAACAAAGAGTTTTTCTAATTAGAGACTTTTAAAGCTTCTCGGAAGCAAAAATCTAGACTAACTTTTTTCCTTTCGTTCTCTTAGTTGTCTATGATTAGTGTAGAATCTGATTAGCCTAGTTAGGTAATCATGATCAATCTCATTAGTGAGTTCCTTCAGTCCATAGTTGCAGTCAAAGTTTAGTGATGCCCTATTATACTCATACCATCGTCATTTCCATTCATTTGCATTCACATGATAATTACAAATACTTTTTTAGTTAACATCACTAATACAAAAAGATTCTACTTAAGATTCATGTGCATTTCACCTAAACAACCCATTGCCAAAAGGATACATACATGTGCTTACAGTATTTGGAGAATTAAACTATTCAAAAAAATAGGTGTTGTACCTCGCTAAGTATAATAGCTAGCATGGGGAGACTCCTTATCCACTAGTTTAAATCATGTACTCCGCGTGGCTCACTGCAAGAAATCTAGAAGGGGTGAGCTTTGGGAAACGCCCCATAAGAGATATATGCAAGAGTAGGATAGCGAAAACCTGATACTCATGATTAGAAACATGTAATATTAAAACATGCTTAGTAAATCAGGTCCAGAAACATAATCGTAATACAATCGAAAAATATAGATCGTAAGCATATTCAAAGTCTTAGCTTAAAAGGATAATTTGAAATCATATCCAAAACATATGTCAAAATATACTTCATAATCATATCCAAAATAATACATCAGAATCGTATCCAAAATCATAAGCTAGAATCATAGATGGAGATTAGGCAATATCCCTATAGAAGTCATGCTTCAGAAACATAGGTCCCTAATATAGAGAAAAGTGCACCGCTAGTCATAGTCTTACTATAGACTAGATCAGGGCCATTCAATGTCCAGAAACATAGTCCAAAGATATAATCATGCGTAGTCTGAGCACAAAACTAGGGCTAAACATGTGCATTGGCACCCTTTAACACTCTTTTTGTGGTAAAGCTAACTGTAAGAATGTCGCATGTCACGTGGAGATGCTCACCCACATGACTGCCACATAGGTATCAACTATGGGTACTGAGTCTCAACTTAGTTTCGAAAACGTATCAAAAACATAGGTTGGTCAAAATAGAAACATATTCTATACTTCACAAGATAGCCCACTCATTTAATACCAAAATATGGTTTTAAAACATAGTACATAATATTTGGAAACCTATCTAATAGTAATGGGTCGAGTCATGCCCAAAAATGGGTTTGCAAAGCTGTTAAACCAAATTGTATAATAAGGATCAATCTTTTAGAGGCAAGGGATCGATCCCAAAACGTCAAAATTCAAATCGTGTAGAAAAATTGATCCTATATCGTAGGGGGTCGATCCATCATGCATAAATATGCATTTTCTAGGTTTTTGACCCCTCAAACCATGCCAAATCATCAAGAAAACAATGTAAGAAGTTTGTAAAATTCTTACTTGATGATAAAAGCTTTTGCTATATTTTAAAAGAATGACTAAAGCTAACCTATGGTCTAAAAATACATTTGAGGACTTAATGTCCTAAGCTTCATCCATAATCATTCACCATTATAAATCATGCATTGAAATCAATTGGAGTTAGTTACTACCAACTTCCACATACACCCCTTGCCTTACATAACCCATAAGGTAAAGATAAGGCTATGGCACCACTCACTTTTTCCTTTAGTCGGATGCCTCCTTAACTAGCTTAGCTGCCGAATGAATTCAATGCATTATAAATTCACATCTAAGATTTCATATAATGTTTACTAACCACATATATGACAAATTCAAACCTAAATTTATTATGGTCAAACCCTAAATCTATTTTTCCTATTTTTACTCAAGAATCCACTCCAGCCAATTCATAGATCTTTCATCAAAGTATCACTTATATTAAATTCATAATTTAATAAAATACCTTACTTTTAAACCTTAGGCTTAACCAAGTTAAGAATCATCTTTCCAAGCTTCTCTACTACAAGGAAACACCATAAATGCCCTTAATAAAAACATCATAAATTCATAGCTTGAAGGTTAAAGATTTTCTTTCTCTAACTTACCTTGGAAAGATCCAACTTCTCTCTAGGATTTCTCCATGGCCTCCAATGGCTTCCAAGTGAATATATATGATAGAGGGTGATAGAAAGATGAATTTGCTTCAGTCTTTTGGATGGGTTTTCCTTATTTTCTCCTTTTTTCCCTCTTTTCTTTCCTTTTTCTTTCCTTTTCCTTTAATTTTTCTAGTTTTCCAAGAGAGTTTTTGAGAGAGAAAATGAATAAAACCAGCCAATTTTGGGTATTTTTACCCTAAGTGGGAACATGTGAGGTTAGAGGATCGATCCCTTACTTGAAGAGATCAGTCCTTTAAGGCAAATTTGCACTATGGGGAATTTTCAGTAAGCAGAGGATCGATCCCTTTTTGGAAGAATACAAATTTATATAGTTTTGGGGGTAGGGAATTGATCCTCTAAGGCTATGGGATCAGTACCTTTTTAGTAGAGTGTAATTTTGCCCAATTTCCTTCATAAGGGATCGATCCTCTAGGGGAAAGGATTGGTCCTTCATACTAAAATTGCATTTTCTACAAAATTTTCACTTTGAAAACCTTCCCTAAATCACACCAATATCACTTCAAGGCATCATTCAAGGTTTCCAACCTTCCTAACACATCAAACATACCTATTTACACTTGCTTGGATTGATTTCTCATCATCATTCATTTATTTCACCTATTTTCCATTTATTAACCCCTTTTATAACTTATTTAGCCATTTTATGCAACTTAATACCCAAACTGTATATTTGGCCTTAATAATTGAATTTTCATTTATTAATGCACTAAGCTCGTCTTATTACACTTAATGAATCCGCTTAAAGTACATCGAAGTGTAGGATTTCACAGCTACCTTATGGTCAAACTTTCACACAAATATGTTTGAGTTGTAACATTGGTGGGTCTTACTCAACTATAGTTATGTTGTTTCAATTAGTGCTACCACATAACCTCATGACTATAAAGGTAATGGTTAGACGAAACATATATGATATGTTTAGACAAATAGTTGTAACATAATTGATTTGGGAGTTGTATTAAGACATTATTGACAAGTTATGTTATCTACCCAATTGGTTTTGTTTTGACTTTTAGAGCTACCTTAAGGCCAAGATAGATTGAAATGAGTCCCCCCATTAAAAAAAGTATCAAAATTTACTGTTCAATAGTGAGGGATATTGTTTCAAAAAAGTAGTCAAAGAACCAATTAAAGATTTAACACCTTATCTTGATTTAGTTACCATATGTGAAAAAAAAAACTAATATCAAACTTTTCCTATACTTACGGATAATACAAATTCTTTTTGTACGACATACTTAATGCCATTAACCGAAAATGTTTGGATTGGTATATGATACTAAGAATTGTTCCCAATAAAAGGGAAGGAATGTGATTCTTTGACTATCAACATGATTGAGTTGAGTCTTTCTACTATCAATCCCAATTCTTGGATACTTGATTTGGGATGTTGATAGTATTCATGTTCTGTCATAAAGATAATGAAATATAATTAAAAATTAGGCAAGAGTGAGATAGTTCTATGTGTAGGAAACAATGAAAAGGTTGCAGCCATTGCCATAAGAAATATATTCCTAATAATATATGGGATTATGTTGGAGCTTAATAATTGTTATTTTGTTCCTACATTGACTAGAAATATCATATTAGTTTTACACTTTGGTATTAATGATGGTTTTGAGTTTATACTTATGGAAAATTATTACTCCATAATTCTAAATGAAGTTTTTATGGAATAGCTACATATGGGTTTATGTATTGGATTCCATAGAGTCCATTATTAACATTAATCTCAAGAAAGCACGAAAAGATAATAATATTTCATCTTATATTTGGCATTGTAAACTTGTTAATGACACAAGGATAGCTAAATTACATAAGGACTACTATCTATATCCATTATGAATCATTTAGAGGTTATGAATGTTGTCTCCTAACTAAGATGACCTAGTCCTCATTCACCTAAATAGGTGAAAGGGTTAGTGTGCTATTGGGATTAATAAATTCGAACATATGTGGCCTAATAAGCATTGATGCTAGAGATGGTTATTTGTATCTTATAACTTTTGTTGATGACTACTTGTCACGACCCTTCATGACTTAACCAAAATCACTACAAATTTTTCGCTTTTTACTTACCTTTCTCCTTATCAATAGTTGGACTATGATTCGATGTTATCATCCTATCTAACTTTAACATTCATTCATTTTCATACGTAGATGTCAACAAACTATCTACTGACTGTAATTACTCTTATAATATAAGTGAGCTCGTGTAAAATCTACTACGAATACATTCCCCCATAATATACATCGTTTACATCACTGTGCTATTTATATGTTTAGATACAAAACCGTATAAAATATGTATACCTGTTGATCGATAGGAAATGACAGCGGACAACAGGAACACTATCCCTCAGTCATACTCGCTCTACTGTTGATGCTCTGTAGAGAGGTGTAAAAAAAAGGGGTGAGCTCCCAACTGAGTATGGAAATCAGGCAAGGAAGTAGACATATACACTATCTACTCAAAATAATGCTATGCCTCGAAAATATTATTTCCTTAACTCACTTTAAAAGCATGTATTAAATATATATATACTTATACAGATTAAATCCCATGCACAAAAATCATGCTTTAGTTCTCAAATGTAGGTGTTTCGTGCAAAACAATGCATTTGTATAATTTCACAATGCCTTTAGATAAATCAAGCCATTTATATTCAAATTACATTAAATATGACATTTAAATCATTCACAACACAACGATCGGATTCCGACCCATCCCTTAGGTCTATTTGTATCATAAAATCAATCAAGTGATATATCATGTGAGACTTTGTGGTGAAATGCAATAATATCCTGGACTATGGCCATATCCTATAATGGTGATCCCAGGCTACACGGATCCTAGTGTGCGGGGCAATCACTGCTGCAACGGGAGGGGGGTTAGTCCATCACAACCACCAGCTATCAACTCCTCAACTCCACAACAACACAACAACACACGGTACAGTGTACTCCATGCCACTCGCACGGTACAACGTACACTCGTGGACGTTATCTCAATGGATAATCAATACCATGTCTCTAAATCCACATGCGAACATCTCACAGTGTGACACTTAGTCTACACGAGGAAATCAGCATGGTTTTTCAACATGTCTTATGTATCACATAAAACTACAGTGCACGCCTTTGAGCGCGAGACTCCGCTCAAATACTATTTCACATCACAAACTCAAACTCTAGTGCGAGTAAACCTCCAGCACTAGGTCATGCATAGTTCATGTTTCAAATCAAGTACGAGCAATTGCTCCAGTACCATGCTATGCACAAAACTCATCAAATCAAGTACGAGCAATAGCTCAAGTACTATGTCATGTATAAATCATGAAGAATCGAGTATGATTAACGCTCTAGCACTCTGTCATGCATCTCATGTAAAATTCGAGTACGAACAATTCGCTTCAGCACTCTATCATGCATAAATCATATAAAACTGAGTACGAGTAATGCTTCAATAGTCTATCATGCATGTCATGAAAATCTAGTGCGAATCATACATCAACACTAATATATGTGGAAAATATATGAAATCAAGTGCGAGCTGTGCTCCAGCATGATTTGTTCTCACATAATTCGATAGATGGCTCTTTTAAAAGTGATGATTTTCAAAACATTAAAATTAGCACTATAAATTGTGCTATTTCTCATCAACCATGAAAACATTAGCCTATCTACCTACTCTTTTGCTAAACAGCAGTAAAAAAAACTCATTATTGTGGTTTCCATACTTTTTACAACTTTTTCCAAAAGTTAAATTTTTTCTAACTAAGGGCAAAATCATAATTTGCCAATATCGGGTTGCTATAATTATTATTCACTTTCTCTGACCCTCAGAGTTTTTAAGTGAATGCAAAAGCAGATGAAAATACGTGCAGGTATCTCTAACTACTCGCAAAAGTCCCTTACCTGCAATCACTCAAGAAATTTTACTTTTTCAACGCTGCTCGATCCAGCAGTCTGATTCGCTCCTCCAATAATCTCTGGAGCTGTATATAACCATTCATCAGGTTAATTATATTTTTCCTATTGTATTTCACATTTAATACAGTCTATTTCACTTAATGGGCTTTAATAAACCTTAATGGACTTAACTCAGCCTTAAGCCCATTTTCTTTTTACTATTCATTTTCGTTTGACCTATTGGGTTTCTGGGGCCCGCCAACTCTTATTGAGTTTATCCGAGACCCAGTACATCACATTGCGCCAAAACCAATTGGGCTTGACCCATTGGACCTCTCGGCCACATGCCATGGCCGAGACCAAGCACGCCTAGCCATGCCGAGCACCATGCCACCGTCGGCCATTTGCTACCCAATTCACTTAGGCATTTTCACAAACACTTGGTTGGCAATGTTCTTAAGCTTCTCTTAGTTCATTTAGGCATTTTATCAAACACCTTGATTGCCAACTTAATTCATCCATTAATGGATCAATTTGATTAATTTTAATTATACCATAATCATGAACACATGTATATTAACTCATTCATGCCATAAAATCATATGGGCATTCATCAATTTATCACTACTCGGCCAGTTCTTGTTCACAGTGATTCCATGTGTTTCAATGCTTAACACATATACCAATCTACTTAGAATCATTTATACATTAACATATATGAATTTAAAAGCTTGAAATTATACCTAGTATATGCGTTCACACTTGGTCGAAACTTTGAAGCCTCTCGGTTTGCACACTATGGCTCCTTGATAGCCAATTCCAACATATGTTAATCCTCACTCAATTTGGAACAACTTTCATGAAGATTGAATGTCAGACCTAAATTTTTTGTAATTTGTACCTTATGATTCCTATGTGTATGAACACTATGTAATTATAGTTGAATCATAAGAAGAGTATTTACTAGACTTAAAGTGTTATTGAAATGAATTAAAATGTAAAAGCTACATAAAATGCCTAATGTGAGCAACGGGTATCACAGGCTAAACTGAGTTATTCTAAATCATTCTGACTGAAAATAAGAACTTAAAATAAGAGAGCGTAGAGGGCTCATGAAGAAAAGTTAGCTTGATTCAGACCCGAACATATAAAACGAGTGTAAAAGCTAAAAAAAGGGTAAAATGGACCTTTTTGGCGAGAAAAGGAGTTTCGGGTGAAATTATCCACCGGGAGCGGTTGGAATGTAAAGACGAGAGTGTAAGACATAAGAAATGACACTTTCAAAATTTTAAGAAAAAGTCAACATGATCAATGGTTAAGGAAAAAGTCAACTATAGTTAAGAAAGTGGACTTTTACCATAGTTGACTAATCATGGTTAAAAATTAACCTAAGTATGGAGAAAAATTTGGGGAAAAATATTCTTGGCCAGAATACAAGATAATCATCCCCAGAAGTAAGGAAAATTTATTCGAAAGGATTTCAGAATAAATTTAATGGTTAAAAACGTGATAGGCCTAAGGTAAAAATTTTAAAGCCCATTAAGGTATACTAAACATATATCGAAATTCTTAGGTCCTTTAGACCGAATGGTTGGACCAATTGATTGGCCAAATTTTGAGACAATTAAAGGCCCGAGGTATAGTAAAAATTTTTAGCCCGAAAGTCCATTAGGAAAGCCCAAACCGAGAAGCCCAAATGGAAAAGCCCATGAGATAAATATCTAACCATAGTTAAAGTTAACTATGACTCATAAGGTGACTCATAAGGTGACTCATGGCTAAGGTTTGGAAAGTCAAGTATAATGGCTGAAAAGTAAAGCTTAATGGCTAAGTATATGGCTTATAAATTCAGCTACACCATTGTCATCTTCATCACACCAAATCCGACTAGAAGAAGAAACCATTGAAATATATTTTCCAAGCTTTCTCTCACTAGAAATCACTAGGAATTAGGCATATTTGGAACTTGCATTTCCAAATTGAAAGGAGATTAACATATGTTGGAATTGGCTATCAAGGAGCCATAGAGTGCAAACCGAGAGCCTCCAAAGTTTTGGCCAAAGGGTGAACACAACAATTGGTATATTTTTTAATTTCCAATTTCATATATGTTAATGTATGAATGATTTCAAGTATGTTGATATATGTTTTAAGCATTGAAACATATTTAATCACCATGAAGTGGGTTAGGCCGAGAGTGAGTAATGGGATGTTAAATTATGTCAATATGATTTTAAGACATAAATGGATTAGTGTACATGTATTAATGTTAATGGTGTAATTAGAATTAATCAATTTGATTAATTAATACATGTAATTTGTTGGCAATCAAGGTGTTTGATAAAATGCCTAAATGAACTATGTGATGATTGGTAATGTTGCCTACCAAGTGTTTGTGAAAATGCATAAGTGAAAATGGCTAAATAATAGGCATGGATGGCATGCCATGGTAAAATCGAGACATGAGTAGCTCTCGGCCATGGCATGTGGCCGAGAGGTCCAATGGGCCAAGCCCAATTTTTTTAGGCCCAATAGGGTGTAATGGGCCCTGGACAAGTCTAATAAGAGTTGGTGGGCCCCACAAGCCCAAAAGGCCCAACAAAAGTGAATAGTAAATGAAAATGGACTTTAGGCCTAGTTAAGCCCATTAAGGATTATTAAGGCCCATTAAGGGAAAATAGACTGTATTAATGTGTAATACAGTAGGAAAATTATAATTAACCTGAGGAATGGTTATTTACAGCTCCGGAGTTTACATTGAGAGCTGATCGGACTGTAGGATTTAACAGCACCGAGGAAGTGAGGTCACGTGACGTGATCCGAGGTAAGGGACTTTTGCGAGTAGTTAAAGATACCTGCACGTATTTTCATTTGCTTTTACATTCACTTAAAAACTCTGAGGGTCAGAGAAAGTGAATAATAATTATTGTGACCCGATAGTGGTAAATTACGATTTTGCCCCTAGTTAGTCAAAAAGTCAACTTTTGTGAAAAGTTGCAAAAAGCATGGAAACAATTATTGTGAGTGTTTAATTGCTGTTTAGCATGAAAATAAATAGATGGGCTAATGATTTTAAGGTTTATGTAACTTAAGCACACTTTATAGTGCTGATTTTGATGTTTTATAAACAATCCCTTTTAAAGAGCCATCTATCATATTATGTGAGAATGAATCGTGCTAGAGCATAGCTCGTAGTGGATTTCATATGTTTTCCACATACAGTAGTGCTGGATTTTTATACGCATTAGATTTTCATGACATGCATGATAGAGTACTGGAGTTTTACTCGTACTCAGCTTGTAATGATATATGCATGACACAGAGTGCTGGAGCGATTAGCTCGTACTCGAGTTTTACATGAGATACATGACAGAGTACTGGAGCGTTGCTCGTACTCGATTCTTGATGGTTTATACATGACATAGTACTGGAGCTATGGCTCGTACTTGATTTGATGATATTATGCATAGCATAGTACTGGAGCTATTGCTCGTACTTGATTTAATACATGAACTATGCATTGACCTAGTTGCTGGAGATTGCTCGCACTAGAGTTGAGGTTGTGATGTGAAACAGTGTTTGACCGTAGTGTCGACTGTGTGTCACACTCGAGGGCGCACACTGTATGTGATATTATATACATGGTACCTATTCATGTCGCATTCTTGTGTGACTGAGTGTCACATTTTGAGAGGATGGCCAGCATGAGGGTATTTGAGATGTGGTATGATATTTCCACAGGCGCGAGGGCTAAGACCTATAGTAGGTACCCTGACTGTGATGTTGATATTCCACGGGTTCGAGAGCTAAGACCTATGGTAGGCACTCTGGCCGTGATGATGGGTCCACGGGTGTACCTTGTACCGTGCCTGAATGGCGCGAGGTGTACGCTGTACCGTGTGTTGTTGTGGAGTTGAGGAGGATATAGCTGATGGTTGTGATGGACTGACCCCCCTCCCGTTGCAGCAGTGATGCCCCGCACACCGAGATCTGTGTTGCTTGGGATCACATGTCGGATATGATCATAGTCCAGAATACTATTTGCACTTAACCACAGAGTCTTACATGATATATCACATTGATTGAATGATTTAAACTGCGGACAGACCTGAGGGATGGGTCGGATTTCGATTTTGTGTTGTGAATCATTTGATGCCATATTTATTGTGATTTAAATATACATGGTATGATTTACATAAAGGCATGATTTATATACGATGCATTGTTTTTCACTACATGCCTACATTTGAGAAAGAAAGCATGATTTTATGTACATGGGATTTATTCTGTACAAGTATATATATTATATTTCAAGACATGATTTTAAAGCGAGTAAAGGAAATAATGTTTTCAAGGCATAGCATTATTTTAAGTAGATAGTGTTGATATCTACTTGCTTGCCTGATTTCCTTACTGAGCGTGTTGTATGCACACCCCCCTTTCTTTACATCTCTCTACAGAGCGTCAGTAGAGTGAGAGCTATCGAGGGATAGTGTCCCAGAGTCCACTGCTAGTTCCTATCGATCGTCAGGTATACCTTTATGTACAGTTGTGTATCTAAACATAGAAACAGCACAGTGATGTATACGATATATATTATGGGGAATGTATTTGTATTAGATTTTATATAATCTTACATGTATAATAAAAGCAGTTACAGTCAGTAATAATATATTGACATGTATGTATGAAATGGATAATGTGGTAAGTGAGGACTCTGACATCGAATCACAGCCCAACCATTGAAGAGCGGAAAGGTAAGTTAAGAATGCGACAAATTTATAGTGATTTTTGGATAAAGTCATGGATTGAGAACGGGTCCTGACATTGAAAGTTCCAAATATGCATTTTTCCTAGTGATTTCTTGAGAGATAAAACTTGAAATGTGTGTTTTAATGGTTTCCTTCTTCTAGCCGAACTCTTAAGGAAGATGTTGTAGTTGTGTTGGCTGATTTATAAGTCCATTACTTAGTCATTAAGTCTTACTTTTCAGCAATCAAAATTCAATTTGAATTGATTTAGGTAATGGTTACCAAATTGACTATGGTTACCTTTTACTAAAGGGCTTAATTTTAATCCATTTGGGCCTAACTTTGGGCTTCTCGGTTTGGGCCTTCTCAATGGGTTTTTGGGCTAAAATGTTTACTATACATCGGGTCTTCAATTTTTTAAATATTTGACCTACCAATCGGTCCAACAATTCGGTCTAATGGACCTGAGAATTTCGATCTACACTTATTATACCTTAATGAGCTTTAAAAATCTTCACTTTGGCCCATTACGATTTTACCGGTTAAATTTAATCTGGAATTCATCCGAATAAATTTTTCTTACTTTCGAGAATGATTATCTTGTATTTTGACCAAAATATTTTTTCTCAATTTTTTTCTCCATGCTTAGGTTAATTTTTAACCATGGTTAGTCAACTATGGTAAAAGTCTACTTTTCTTAACTACAGTTGACTTTTTCCTTAATCATTGACCATGTTGACTTTTTTTCAAAAATTCAAAAGTGTCATATCTTATGGTTTAGACTCTCGTCTTTACGTTTTGGCCATTTTCGGTAGGTAAATTTGCCTTAAATACCTTAAACCGCTAAAATGGTTCGTTTTGCCCTTTTTTGGCTTTTCTCCTATTTCCTGTGTTCGGGACTAAATCAAACCGACTTTCCTTCATGAGTTCTCTATATTTTCTCATTTTAAGTTCTTTTTTTTAGTCAGAATGATTCAGATCCACCTGGTTTAGCCATGTGGCTCTTTAAGCCCTTTTTCGACTTTTATGTAGCTTTTAAGTGTTAAAGCATTTTACTAACACTTAAATCAAGTAAATACTCTTCTTATGATTTAATTTACTTAATACAATGTATGTACATATATAAATCATAAAGAACAAGCTACATAAAAATATGAGTCTTACAATCCTCCCTAACTAAGAAAAGTTAGTCCTCCAAATTAGAACCAAGTCAGTCATCAAACAGATGGGGGTGCCTCTCTCGCATCAGACTTTCTAATTCCCAAGTAGCCTCCTCTGAAGTGTGATGCTGTCAGAGAACCTTCACTAATCTGATAGTCTTCGATCTCAAGACTTTCTCCTTCTTATCAAGTATTCGAATCGGTCTCTCAACATATGACATGTCCTCTCTAAGCTCCAACGACTCATAACTAATCACATATGTCGGATTCGGATGATACTTTCGAATCATTGATATGTGGAAGATGTTATGGACACCTGATAAGTTCGGTGGAAATGCCAACCTATAGGCCTTATGTAGCGAGGACTCAACTTTCCTCTCTTTCCAAATCTCGCTATACCCTTGGAAGGAGAAACTTTCAGAAACATTGATTCACCAACAACAAACTCTAGTGGCCTTCGTTTCGTGTTAGCGTAACTCTTCTGTCTACTCTGAGCTGTTGTGTAACCAATTCAGGAGCGAAAATCTTTTGGTCACCCACTTCTTCCCATCCAAGAGGAGAACGACATCTACGGCCATAAAAAGCCTCATACGGTGCCATCCCGATACTTAAATGATAACTATTGTTGTATGCGAATTCGGCTAGTGGTAAGTGATCATCCGAGGAGCCTCTAAAATCTAGCACACATGCTCTTAACATGTCTTCCAGAGTCTTATAGTCCTCTCTGACTGACCATCTATCTCAGGATGGAAAGCGGTGCTCAAACTCAACTGGGTTCCCATGGCTTCCTAAAAATGTTTCCAAAAGTGGGACGTGAAGCGGGAATCCCTATCAAAGACTATGCTTACTGGTACACCATGTAACCTCACTACCTCACGTACATACAGCTCTGCCAATAAACTCAGAGTATCGGTAGCTCTCATAGCTAAGAAGTGGGTTAACTTCGTCAGTCTATCAACGATCACCCATATAGCATCGTGATTCCTGCGGGTTCTCGGTAAACCCATCACGAAATCCATGGTGATATGCTCCCATTTTCATGTTGGTATAGGTAGAGACTGCAATAATCCTGCAGGCTTCTGATGCTCTACCTTCACCTGCTGACATACGAGACATCTCGCCACAAACTTTGCCATGTCTTTCTTCATACCCGACCACTAGTACACCTTCCGGAGGTTCTGATACATCTTGTTACTCCCCGGATGTAACATGTACCTCGACGAATGAGCTTCCGCCAATATCAATCTTTTAAGCTCTGGGTCATCAGGAACGCACAATCTACCCCTGAACCTCAACAATCCATCATATCTCATCTCAAAATCAGTCACTGTGCCTGTCTGCATCTGACTAGTCATCTCGACACAATATGGATCAATCAGCTGAGCCTGTCTGATCCTGTCCAACAAATCTAACTTCAAGCGTAGACTAGTTATCACATAGCCTTTATCCATGTTAGAAGGCACAACACCCAAACTGAGGCTGGCAAACTGTTCTAACTGCTCGTGTTCCCTGACCATCATATATGATACCATCCCTAGGCTCTTCCTACTCAAGGCATTGGCTACAACATTAGCCTTACCCGAATGATAAAGTATCTCACAATCATAGTCCTTTAAAATTTCTAGCCATCTTCTTTGTCTTATGTTCAGCTCCTTCTGCGAGAACAGATAGTTAAGGCTCTTATGGTTGGTAAAGATCTGGAACTTCTCACCATACAAGTAGTGGCGTCATACCTTCAATGCAAACACTACTGCCACTAACTCCAAATCATGGGTTGGATAGTTCTTCTCATGGTCTTTCAGCTGTCTGGATCTATAAGCAACTACTCTCACATCTTGCATCAATACACAACCCAGTCCCTGATGTGAAGCACGGTATACACTGCAAATCCTCCTGAGCTGGTAGGGATAGTGAAAATCGAAGGGGTGGTCAATCGATGCCTCAACTCTTGAAAACTCTTATCACAATCCTCGTTCCACATGAACGATACACTCTTCCGAGTGAGACGTGTCAACGGAGCAGCCAACTTCGAAAATCCCTCAACAAATCTTCGATAATATCTTGCTAATCCCAGAAAACTTCTGATCTCGGTAACTGTCCTCAGCTGTTTCCACTGAACTACAGCCTCTATCTTGGATGGGTCTACTAATACACCATCCCTCGACACAACGTGTCCCAAAAATGAGATCTCCGCCAACCTGAAGTCACACTTACTGAGTTTAGCGTAAACTCCTTCTCTCGAAGAGTCTGTAATACGATCCTCAGGTGCTGCATATGCTCCCCTTAAGACTTCAAATACACTAAAATGTCATCGATAAAGACAATAACAAACTAATCTAAGTATGGCTTGAACACATTGTTCATCAAATGCATAAAAGCCACAGGAGCATTCGTCAATCCAAATGGCATAACCAAGAACTCATAATGGCCATATCGGGTCCGAAACGCTGTCTTGGGTACATCTCCACTCTGAACTCTCAGCTGATGATACCCAGACCTCATATCAATCTTGAAAAAGACCTATGCTCCCCGAAGCTGATCCAATAAGTCATCAATACGTGGAAGGGGATACCTATTGTTGATGGTAGCCTTATTCAACAATTTGTAGTCAATACACAATCGAAGGCTTCCATCCTTCTTCTTTACAAACAAATTGATGCTCCTCAAGGCAAAACACTCAGTCTGATGAACCCCTTATCTAACAGCTCCTGCAACTGTCTCTTGAGCTCCTCCAACTCAACTAAAGCCATGCAGTACAGTGGTTTTGATATAGGCTCAGTACCAGGCTCCAAATCTATACAAAACTCCATCTCTCTATCTGGTGGAAACCCTGACAGTTCATCCGAAAAGACATCTGGGTACTCACTAACCACAGGAATATCTGCCAACTCCGGATGTGCCTTATCCGTATCAACCACGTAGGCAATAAAACCTTCAACATATCGGTTTTTCTAAGTTAGCATATCATATTGTTTATTTTTAATAGTAACTACTATTTTCATTTCTTTTCTGTAAACTTACAACATATTTTCAGGGTTAAGAAACATAACTGTCTTAGCATAGTAATCTAACACAACATGGTTTGTAGACAACTAGTCCATTCCTAATATTACATCAAAGTCGCTTATACTTAGTAATATTAGATTGGTTGTTATATCCTTTTCCCCTACTTTTAACTTGCAATCATTAAATACATACTCTACAAGCTGACTGTTATTCAGAGGTGTACTAATCAACATCATTATACTTAAAGGTGTACGCTCTACATGTCTTTCTAACTTACATGCAAATGAAAGTGATACAAATGAATGCGTGGCACCAGGATCAAATAAAACATATGCTTTAATATCATAAATTAGGATGTTACATTGAATGACATCAGATGAAGCATCAGTTGTGCCCTGGTCTAAAGCATGTACTCGCCTCGACCAATCAGTTGCTTCCCCTTTTCTTTTGCGGTCGCTCTCCTCCTTGAAGCAGAAGTATCAACTGGAGCTCTCTCTAGCTCCCTTACCCATCAGTGAGGCAGTCTCAACCATCTCTGGGCAAGCTTTAGCAATATGCCATGGTTTCCCACATCGAAAACACACTATATGAGTCATCGGACAAGGTCTTCCTCCATGATGTCTACCGCATCTACTACACTGCTTAGTAGTAGGCCTCTGTCCTCCAATGACAATACCCTTCGTTGGAGCTATGGCTGGATAAGTAGGAGGTCTAGTAGGTCTCTCTCGTACCTCCTTAATCTGTGATCCCTTATCGAAGAGTCTTCTCCCTCCTCGATAACTGAAACCTCTATCTCTAGCCAACCTCTTTCTCTCTCTATCTTGGCTCTGACTAAATTTCCTAAACTCGAAAGCATTCCGCTCATAGTCCTACTCGAACAGTTGTGCCCTACGCACTGCCTCCTCATAGGTGGATATATCCAATGGGACCAATTTGGACTGTAGAGTCGGTCTCAGTCAATCAATAAATCTTTGGACCTTTCTGGTCTCACTATACATGGTGCTGGGGTCATACCTTTCCAGGGATAAGAATCTTGTCTCATACTCATCCACTAATAAACTCCTTTGCTTCAGCCCCAAAAACTCAGCCTGCAGTTTTCGCTGCACTGTATCTAGAACAATCTGTCTCCTAAAGGCCTCCAAAAATATCTCCCAACTGATATTTGTATGTTGGGCTCTTAATTTGTGTCTGGTGGACTTCCACTAATGCTTTGCAGATCCCTTCAGTAGGAACGCAACAAATGCGACCATCTCCGATGTCGTATACTCGAAGAATCCATATAGCTTCTCCATCTCTCCAATCCATTCCTCAGCAGCAACTGGGTCCTTGACTCCACTAAAAGATGGAGGTCTAAACTTCTGGAACTGTCGCAAGCGATCCAGCTCACATCCGTACCCCAAACCACTTATACTCTGTCATGGAGCAACAAGAGAAGGCGTATCCTGAACTGGTGGGGGTGTAGAAGTATCCGTAGGTTGTGGAACATGTGTAAGCTGTACATGTGTGTTAGGTGCAGCTGCCTGTCCAATCGCAGTCCTTGCATCTTGTCCCTGTCTACTTGGCATCGTCTGTGCCAACATGTCCAGTATCGTCTCTAGGCTACGCTCTAACCTCAGGAAGTACGTCTCTGCACTCTCTGGTACCTCAGTAGTACCTGGAGTCTCATGGGTAGGTTAATGACTCAGTATCATTTTGGCTCTCGGGCCCACCACTATAGCCTCGAGCCCTACCTCTAATCCCTCTACCACTACGAGTATTCGCCATATAGGCTCGATTCTTGCATTTACAATCATTAATTAGTTCGTTTCCCATCTGCTATATACAGTTGTATCTAAACACAGTACAATACTATGGGGATGTACACTTTCCTAGTTAATAACACTGACTCACATCAGACCAACCCTGCTTTGATACCATTCTATCACGACCCTCTATGACTTAACCAAAACCACTACAAATTTTTCGCTTTTTACTTATCTTTGTCCTTATCAATAGTTGAGCTGTGATTCGATGTTATCGTCCTCTCTAACCATAACATTCATTCATTTTCATACATAGATGTCAATATACTATCTTCTGACTGTAATTTCTTTTATAATATAAGTGAGCTCATGTAAAATCTACTAAGAATACATTCCCCCATAATATACATCGTTTACATCACTGTGTTGTTTATATGTTTAGATAACCGTACATAATATGTATACCTGTCGATCGATAGGAAATGACAGCGGACAACAGGAACACTATCCCTCAGTCATACTCACTCTACTGCTGATGCTCCGTAGAGAGGTGTAAAAAAAAGAGGTGAGCTCACAGCTCAGTAAGGAAATCAGGCAAGCAAGTAGACATCTACACTATCTACTCAAAATAATGCTATGCCTCAAAAATATTATTTCCTTAACTCACTTTAAAAGAATGTGTTTAAAATATATACATATACTTGTACAGATTAAATCCCATGTATAGAAATCTTGCTTTAGTTCTCAAATGTAGGCATTTCGTGCAAAACAATGCATCTGTATAATTTCACAATGCCTTTAGATAAATCATGCCATTTATATTCAAATTACATTAAATATGACATTTAAATCATTCACAACACAACAATTGGATTTTGACCCATCCCTCAGGTCTATCCATATCATAAAATCAATCAAGTGATATATCATGTGAGACTTTGTGGTGAAATGCAATAATATCCTGGACTATGGCCATATCCTATAATGGTGACCCCAGGCTATACGGATCCTAGTGTGTGGGGCAATCACTACTGCAACGGGAGGGGGGTTAGTTCATCACAACCGCCAGCTATCAACTCCTCAACTCCACAATAACACAACAACACACGGTACAGTGTACTCCATGCCACTCGCATGGTACAACATACACCTGTGGACCCTATCTCAATGGATAATCAATACCACGTCTCTAAATCCACATGCGAACATCTTACAGTGTGACACTCAATCTACACGAGGAAATCATCATGGTTTTTAACATGTCTTATATATCACATAAAACTACATTGCACGCCTTTCAGCGCGACTCTCAGTCGACACTCCGCTCAAACACTGTTTCACATCACAAACTCAAACTCTAGTGCGAGTAAACCTCTAGCACTAGGTCATGCATAGTTCATGTTTCAAATCAAGTACGAGCAATCGCTCTAGTACCATGCTATGCACAAAACTCATCACATCAAGTACGAG
This sequence comes from Firmiana major, assembly GCA_033439115.1. Taxonomy (NCBI): domain Eukaryota; kingdom Viridiplantae; phylum Streptophyta; class Magnoliopsida; order Malvales; family Malvaceae; genus Firmiana; species Firmiana major. Next base: position 11,886,801 of record CM065912.1, read on the forward strand.
CAATAGCTCAAGTATTATGTCATGTATAAATCATGAAGAATCGAGTACGAGCAACACTCTACCACTCTGTCATGCATCTCATGTAAAATTTGAGTACGAGCAATTCGCTCCAGCACTCTATCATGCATAAATCATATAAAACTGAGTACGTGTAATGGTCCAGTACTCTATCATGTATGTCCTGAAAATCTAGTGCGAATCATACATCAACACTAATATATGTGGAAAATAATAAAATCAAGTGTGAGCTGTGCTCCAGTACGATTTGTTCTCACATAATTCGATAGATGGCTCTCTTAAAAGGGATGATTTTCAAAACATCAAAATCAGCACTATAAATTGTGTTATTTCTCATCAACCATGAAAACATTAGCCCATCTACCTACTCCTCTGCTAAATAGCAGTAAAAACACTCATAATTATGGTTTCCATGCTTTTTACAACTTTTCTAAAAGTTGACATTTTTTTTCTAACTAAGGGTAAAATCGTAATTTGCCACTATCGGGTCGCTATAATTATTATTAACTTTCTCTGACCCTCAGAGTTTTTAAGTGAATGCAAAAGCAGACGAAAATATGTGCAGGTATCTCTAACTACTCTCAAAAGTCCCTTACCTGCAATCACTCGATAAATTTTGCTTTCTCAATACTGCTCGATCCAATAGTCTGATTTGCTTCTCTAATAATCTCTGGAGCTGCATATAACCATTCATCAGGTTAATTATATTTTCCTACTGTATTTCACATTTAATACAGTTTATTTCACTTAATAGGCTTTAATAAACCTTAATGGACCTAACTTTGCCTTAAGCTCATTTTCATTTTACTATTCATTTTTGTTGGGTCTATTGGGCTTATGGGGCCCACCAACTCTTATTGGGCTTATCTGAGACCCATTACATCACATTGGGTCGAAACCAATTGGGCTTGGCCCATTGGACCTCTTAGCCACATGCCATGGCCGAGACTAGGTATGCCTAGTCTTGATGAGCACCATGCCACTGTTGGCCATTTGCTACCTAATTCACTTAGGCATTTTCACAAACACTTAGTTGGCAATGTTCTTAAGCTTCTCCTAGTTCATTTAGGCATTTTACCAAACACCTTGATTGCCAACTTAATTCATCCATTAATGGATCAATTTGATTAATTCTAACTATACCATAATCATGAACACATGTACATTAACTCATTCATGCCTTAAAATCATATGGGCATTGATTAATTTATCACTACTAACTCTCGGCCAATTCATGTTTATAGTGATTCCATGTGTTTCAATGCTTAACACATATACCAATCTACTTAGAATCATTCATAAATTAACATATATGAATTTAAATCTTGAAATTATACCTAGTATATGTGTTCACACTTGGCCGAAACTTTGAAGCCTCTCGGTTTGCACACTATGGCTCCTTGATAGCCAATTCCAACATATGTTAATCCTCACTCAATTTGGAACAACTTTCATGAGGATTGAAAGTTCCAAATATGCCTTTTTCCTAGTGATTTCTAGAGAGATAAAACTTGAATATGTGTGTTTTAATGGTTTCCTTCTTCTTGTCGAACTCTTAAGGAAGAAGATGTAGTTGTGTTGGCTGATTTATAAGTCCATTACTTAGTCATTAAGCCTTACTTTTAAGCAATCAAAATTCAATTTGAATTGATTTAGGGAATGGTTACCAAATTGACTATGGTTACCTTTTCCTAAAGAGCTTAATTTTAATCCATTTGGGCCTAACATTTGGGCATCTTGGTTTCGGCCTTCCTAATGGGCTTTCGGATTGAAATTTTTTACTATACATTGGGTCTTCAATTTTTTAAATATCTGACCTACCAATCGGTCAAAAAATGCGGTCTAATGGACCTAAGAATTTCGATCTACACTTATTATACCTTAATGGGCTTTAAAAATCTTCACTTTGGCCCATTACGTTTTTACCCATTAAATTTAATCCGAAATTCATCCGAAAAAATTTTTCTTACTTTCGGGGATGATTATCTTGTATTTTAACCAAAATAGTTCTCCCCAATTTTTTTCTCCATACTTAGGTTAATTTTTAACCATGGTTAGTCAACTATAGTAAAAGTCCACTTTTCTTAACTACATTTGACTTTTTCCTTAATCATTGACCACGTTGACTTTTTCTCAAAAATACTAAAGTGTCATATCTTATGGTTTACACTCTCATCTTTACGTTTTGACTGTTTTCGGTAGGTAAATGTACCTTAAACCGCTAAAATGGTCCGTTTTGCCCCTTTTTGGCTTTTACTCCTATTTTTTATGTTCGAGACTAAATCAAACCGACTTTCCTTCATGAGCTCTCTATATTTTTTCATTTTAAGTTCTTCTTTTTAGTCAGAATGATTCAGATCCACCAGGTTTAGCCATGTGGCTATTATAGTCATTTTTTCGACTTTTATGTAGCTTTTAAGTGTTAAAGCATTTTACTAACACTTAAATCAAGTAAATACTCTTCTTATGATTTAATTTACTTAATACAATGTTTGTACATATATAAATCATAAGGAACAATCTACATAAAAATTCAAGTCTTACACTACTCTAGATATGGTTATGTGTACATGATGAGGTATAAGTTCAAAGTCTTAGAAAAGTTTAAGTAATTAAAGGCTTTAGCCAAACTTTTTTAGATTATCTTACAGAATTTGGAATTTTGTCGCAATGAACACTTAAAACTCCATTATCTTACAGAATTTGGTAAGAGTACTTTAGCCAAACTTTCTTAGATTATCTTACAGAATTTGGAATTTTGTCGCAATGAACACTTAAAACTCCATTATACAACGGACTATCTAATATGAAGAATAGAACAATGTTAGACATGGTTCGCTCCATGATGTCTAAAGCTAACTTTCCAATATCTTTTTAGGGATATGCCTTAGGAACTTCTACTTATCTTCTTAATAGAGTTCTTATCAAAAATTTGTAGACAAGACAACATATGAGATACAGAATAACAAGAAAGAAAACTTGCCGTACATAAAGATTCAAGGATGCGATGCTTATGTAAAGAAAGCATCATCCAATAAGCTTGGTGCTCAATCAGATAAGAATAAGTTTTTGGGATATCTAAAAGAGAGATTTAGGTATTATTTTCATAATCCCACTAAGCAAAAGGTGTGATAACTGAAAATTTTCCACTCTTGGAGTTAATTTAATAGGATAATGGGAGCAAGTAAATTATTAATGCTTATTAAGAAGTACAGGAATTTAATTTCAAATGTTAATGGAAGTGTTGGAGTGAAGAAATAAATTCATTTATGGGATTGGAATATTTTGAATTGCAGTACTTGATCAAACTGATGGATTGGTGATATAATGTTAGGGAAATAATTTTTAGGTATTAAGGAATTTAGCTTAAAGAAATATGTACACAATAAAAATATATATTATATCATAAAATAAATAAATGATATAATAAAAATAATATATATAATTGATAAATAATTACATATAATAATTATATATTTATATATAATATAATAAATAAATATTATATATATATAAAGTAAAGAAGCTTCCTTCCAAAGCTAGAAAGGTTGGTGGGAAATAACCTACCAACCTTGTCTACTAATGTCTACTATAGGAGACACAAACAAGATATATATAAATTAAAAGGGAAGTTGATCAAGGCAGTGGCTAGCCAACGAAAAGAAAGAGAGAGAGGATCGCAGCCAGCCAGGGAAAGAGGGGAGAGAGGCCGGGAGAGAAAGACCAGTAAGGGAAAAAAGAGGAAGAAGAAAATAATCGCGCACTGAACCACCACTTCTATCATCGGCGTTGGGCTCTACAAATGTATCTGAAGCAAGCAAAGGAAGTAAAGGAAAGAATGCCAGTCCAGCGAATGCCCATACTGGGGAAACAAGGACTGGTTCAACAAGAAAAAAATAAAAAGGAAAAGAAAAAGAGAAAAAGACAAGAAAGGATGAAAAATAGGGAAATTAGGGGTATTCGACTAGTACTTTTATGTAAAGAATCGATAAGAAAACACTACTCTATTTTATAAAAATATTTTGAGTTTTATTGGATCGGTACTAAGCATATTGAAAATTTTTAACTATGTGGCGCGAGTATAAGGTGACAAACACGGCTTTAGTTAATCTCGGTGTACGCGTGCTAGAATTATATTATATAAGTTTAATCGAGATAATGTGATGTAATGATGAGTTGCGATTGTGGCCTAATTAATATATTGTGGTGATGATGAAATGTAACTGACTATGAGAATTAATATTTAATGTTATGATTAGAAATTGTTTGGATTAAGAAACTGTTGTTGTATATAGAATAGGACAAGTTTATGATGATATATGATGAAATATTTGTGCTATGAACATAGAATGAGTAATTAAGCGATCGCCTAATGTTTGAAAATTATGAACTTTCACGAAGTAAAATAATGTTTAAATATTCGTGGAATATTAAGAGGTCCCACAATGATGGTGGGGGTTTTAATATTCATAAACTGATGAAAGCTTGGTGAAAATTGTTTAGAAATATTGTGCTACAATAAGGGTTATGAAGGGACACTCATGACTTAGTGATGATATTAACAATGGATGGAGAGTTAGTGGAGGTGTTGAATGTGTACAGTTATACATATTTAACTTGTGTGATTGATTGAAGGTTAATGGAATGATGTGTAGTGATTCGAAATGGCGTGGAAACTTGAGCTTCGACTAGTAGATTTAAAAGAAGTATTTGAGAAACTTGAGAACTTGAGGTAAGTGGTTTAAGTAGATAATGTTAGTATCATCTCGAAAGAGATGTTTAAATTTTTATTAGTAATTATTCGAATTAAGTGATGCAAAGGCTATTAGTTTGACTATTGAGGTAAGTAAAGCTAAGATACAAATGTGTTTGAAATGTGATTTTGGATAGTGCTTAGGCTGGGTTGAAAAACTTTGTTTTCTACCTTGTGTTGTGAGACCCGTATTTTGTATGACATTCCTTATGATTCACACGTTATATGATATTATTATATGTAATGGAATCATAAGATGGATGATTTTGATCATATAAATGTGAATGAAGTAGTTAGACATGTACGTAAAATGCGAAAAAGGGTAAATATGTCAAAAAGACCCAAAAGTTGGTATCAATTCGGTAAGAAATTGTCATTTTAAACATGGATTTAGGAAATCTTGATCAATAAGAAGAAATCATTGAATTCCGAGTCAAATTGATCAAGCTACGAATTTATTATGATAACCCGAAATTTTCACCCCGGGAAATTATCTCGAAAATGTGGGAATAATACTTCGAAAAAATAATAAAATAAGATAAATATATATTTAATTAATTAAATATATAAATATATTGGTGTAGAAGATATTTGAGTAGAAATAATGTATTTTCTTCTATAAAATAATAAAATAATATATTATATATAAAATTTTAAAAAAAGGGAGAAAAATTCGGTGGTCCAATCGAGATATGCGTAAGCCAGTAAGTGGTCAAAATTGACCGATTTAATTTTCAGAATATTTATTTGAAATTATATTTGATTGAAATTGATCCGATAAATATATAAATGTGTAGCTCGACGATTGACAACAAATGAGAGCTCGACTCAGCCTTGATTTGCGTACCATCACAGAATCTCAGGTAAGTAAATCTCATTTACGACAATTTGTATAGTTATACGTGTTAGAATTCATTGCATAAGTTACAGATTAATTCCATATAAAATGAATTATGTTTTGGAACTGGAAATCAATTATCGTAAATAATTGTATGAGCTATCCAAAGAGCCTAGAATGAGGCCCAGTAAGTGTTGATGGGCCTCATGAGCCCAATAGTCCTTGATGAAGGGAATAGTAAGTGAAAATGTGCATAAGATCGATTATGGTCCATTAGGGTGCAGTCGGGCCCAATAAGAGTAAACAGACCCAAATGCTTTAAATTAAACCATGTAAAAGTGAAACATGGGTAAATATATTGTATTTAACCCGATAAATAGTTATATGCAGCTATGGAGATTTAATTGGGAGCAAATTGGACTGAGCGATTTCTCAGCATTGGAAAGTCTGACAGTACAAAGTGATTTGAGGTAAGGGAATTTTGTAAGTGCTTAGAGATATCTATGTGTATTTTTAGGGGATTTACAGGGCCTAAAATTTCCTAAAGTATCTAGAAATTAAATAATAATTTCTATGAAAATCGGGATATCGGTGAAAAAAGATCGTTTTGCCCTTAGTTAGGAATTTTACAAAAGGGTAGTAAAGCTAATAAATTACATGAATAACATGTTTTTGATATTTTTAAGAAATATATTGCTTGATTTAAGCAATTTATCGATAGGCTGACTACTGATATTTATGATTTGCATGAAAGGGGCACGTGTGAGGTGCCAATTATGATTTTGATAGTGTTTTATGGAAATAAAGCAGCCTATCAGATTTATATGAGTATAAATCGTGCTAGAGCATTGCTTGCACTGAATTTTGATGTTTTGACTTACATACAGAGTGCTAGAGCCTCGCTCGCACTGAGTTTTACTGATTTATATGCATGTAAATCGTATTGGAGCCTTGCTCGTACGTAATTTTAGATTGATTTATTGTGTATAAAATCATACTAGAGCTTTGCTCGTACGTGATTTACATCAATTTATTTTTCATGAAAGTCATACTGGAGCATTGCTCATATAAGGATTTTTGTATGTGCATAAAACCGTGCTGAAGCTTCGCTCATATGAGATTTTAAATATCATGATATGCGTGGCGTCGTGCTGGAGCTTTGCTCGCACTAGACATGATGTGACATGCATAGAGCCGTGCTAGAGCCTCATGTAGACTATGTGTTACAGTGAGATTGTCATCACCCAATACTACCAAAATCAGTACAAATTTTTCGCTTTTAGAAAATCTTTCTTAACTCCTCGTGACATATTCCTCTTAATAGGTTGGGCTGTGAATCAATATCGATATACCCTTTTTAACCATTAAAATATCCCATGTAATATATATATATATATATAATTACATCAATCAGAGAGGTCAATATATTTTATACATCACATGATTCTATATGTACATCCCCAAATATTCTTTCATATACAATACTGTGCTGTAAGCATACTAATACAAAATTCTGTACGTGGTGTATACCTGACAATCGATGGGAAACAATGATATCAGCTATGCCGTCTACTCTCTATGTCACGACCCAAATTACCTAAAAATCCCTACAAATTTTTCACTTTTTCATTTCCTTATCCATCGTGAACAGTTACACTACTAAACAGTTGGGCTATGATTCGGAGTTAGTAACCTCTCACCTATTTACCATTCCATTTTCATATTCACATTCACATATTAATTTATTTAAACAAAATACATCCCCAATATTAAATCCATATACAGTACTGTGCATCTATATGTTCAGATACAAAAATTATATAAATGTTTATACCTGATCTTAATAAGAAGCAGCGAAAATGACTAATGTCGTTCTCTTCTACTGAATATACCCTGTGGGGTGGAAAATGAAAGGGTGAGCGAAACGTGCTCAGTAAGGCAATAATGTAAGCAGATAGATAACTATACTATCTACGTGCTGATAATGTCATGATGTAAAAATCGTTTACTTTCGGAGCATGAGGTAAGATTAAAACAATGCCACATGTATGTATATATCATATACAAGAAATCATGAAATCGACATATCAAGCACACATGGAAAATCATCATGTATGACATCTCATGCTCGTCACATTAAAACTCATTTATTTCATCATAAACTCTTCACTTTAAAACTCATTTGTTTAATCACAAAACTCATCACTTTGAAACTTATTTGTTTCATCATAAATTCATCACATTTAAAACTCATTTGTTTCATTATAAAACAACTTCATCAAGGTCAAACCCATCTCTCGGGAATACCTTGATTCATCAAATCACATCTCTTTTAAAAACACAAATCGGGACTACCCCTCCATCGGGTTTGTCCTGGTCTATCCAGACCGTATGATATCATGTGAGGCATGTAGGTTACTGTATGAAAAATCGAGGACTATGGCCATACTATGTCCCTGTGATCCCAGGCTACACGGATCCCGGTGTGCGGGGTATCACAACTGTAACGGGAGGTGGGGTCAAGTCCTACCCGCCAGAATATCAAGTAACATCATAGAGTCATCATGACTGCACGGTACAGTGTACTCCGTGTGACATACACGGTACATCGTACTCCGTGGACCCATATCATAGTCTGGGGGTGCCTGTCGTAGGTCTTATCCACCCCAATACTATGTCGATAACCAACCCATGTCTCAAAGTATACGTGCGAGCATCTCAACTCTCTGTGACACACAGTCTACAGGAGGCTTCTGCACGACTATATGCATGTCAACTCGCGTCTAGTGCGAGCGAAGCTCTAGCACCACGCTATGCATATCATGATATCTAAAATCTCGTGCGAGCGAAGCTCCAGCACGGTTTTGTGCACACACAAATTTCTCGTACGAGCAATGCTCCAGTACGACTTTTCATGAGAATAAATTAGTAAACTTGAGTGCGAGTAAGACTCTAGCACTCTTTTTACTTGTATAAATACGATAGGTGGCTAAATCTTGACAAAACATCTTTTAAAATAGTAACCGGTACAAACCGGTACCCTTTCGTATATTTCACGAAATCAATAGCCAACCTATGTGCATATTTGCTTAAATCAAAGCAATATAATCATATAAAATATCAAAACATGAAAATCATGTAATTTGTCTGCCTTACTACCATTTTTTGTAAATTTTACTCTCAAGGGTAAAATCGTCTTTTTCTTTATTCACCTAAGCCCCGATTTTCACAGAAATTATTATTTCATTTCTAGATGCTGTAAGAAATTTCTAAGCCCTGTAAATACCCTCAAAAAAGTATAGGCATCTCTATGCACTTACAAAATTCCCTTACCTCGATTCTCGTCGAGTCTGACCTTTCCACTGATGTCACGTCGCGCAGTCCGATCTACTCTCAATCCAATGCCCGAAACTGCGTATCAATATTCCTCAGGTCAGATATTATACAATTTAATTGTATTTCCTATTTTCTGTGCTTAATTTAAATCATTGGGCCCATTTACCCCTATTGGGCCCGATTGCACCTTAATGGGCCTTAATCGGCCTTAAGCCCATTTTCCACTTAATTTTTTACACTATCGAGGCCTATTGGCCTTATTCAGCTTACCGATAATTATCGGGCTTCGTTCCAAACTCATTGGATAGCCCGTATACCATTTACGGTAATTACGTTGTAAATCTGATTAATATTCCTTTGATACAGAATTAATCCATAAATTTCGTAAAATAATCGAAACTCTGTATTAAAGGATTCTAATTGTCGAAATTAAAATGTACTTACCCAATATAATGCGGGATACGAAAATCGGAGCTCAATCGGCTCTCGTTCGGGCTTTGTCGTACAACTGCACAATTATATATTTAATCCCGGGTTACTTTCAGATTAAATATAATTTAAATAAATTTCTCAAAAGTCAAATTAGTCACTTTTGACCTCTTACCGACTTACCCGAAGTCCGGTGTATCCCCAAAAATTCTTTCCCTTTTTCTTTTTTTCTCTTTTTCTCCCTTTTCCCCTTCTTTCTTGGCTGAACCGGTTCAGTCCGGTTCAGACCCGGTTTAACCCGGTCCGGTTTAGTCAGTTCAACCCGGTTCACCCCTTTGCTGAACCGATCCGTACCGGTTCAGACCATTCCACCGCTGTTCACGGCGTTTTCGGCCGGTTCTCGGCTCGGTTCTCGTGCCATTCGACTCGTCTGCACTGGGGGAGTGTTCGGCTGGGGTCGGGGTTGGCCGAATCACGCCGGTGGCCGCCGGATTCATCTTCTCCCTCCGCTGCTTCTCTCCCTCGATCCGTCGAATTTCGATGGTTTCGCCGGCCAATACCGGTCTCAAAAGGACCGGCTCCTCCTCCTGATCACACCGGTACCCGCCGTTCGAGCCCAGCTGCCGTGGATCGCCGGAACCGATGACGTTTTCCCAGCGGTCTTCTCCTCCTCCGTTCGACGATCTCCGGCCTCCTGACGGCGCGTCACCGGTGCCCAAAGCTTCGCCGGCCTCTCCTCTTCCTCATCGGCTCGTCGTCGGCGGTCAAGGATCGCCGGTGGTGGCTCGTCGGTCGGCCACGCGCGGTCTCCCTCGATTTCTCTCTTCTCTTTCTCTCTCCCCGATAGTTTAACAGATTTCACTTTTTTTTTCCAATTATTTTTATTTTTATTTATTATTATTTATAATTTAGTTTATTATTATTTTATTCATTAAAATAGTCAAAAATATTCAAAATATCTACAAAATTAATATTTTATTCATTTAGTCTATAAATTAATTTCTCGGTATTATTTCGACTTTTCAGTATTTCTAAAAATTCTGGATCTTGATCAATTGGACTCGAAATTGTATAATTCCTCATTATTGATCAAGATATCCTAAATTCTTATTTTTTTATTAAATTTTTCTTATCGAATTTATCTCGAATTTTGATCTTTTTACCATTTTGCCCTTGCACGTGTTCGGGATTAATTTACCCTAACTTCCCTTCACGAATACTCATTCATTTCGTATTTTAATTCCTTATTTCCAATCTGAATCCCATTCAGTTAAATTTTTTTATCATTTTCATCCCTCATAAAATTTACGATTTAATTTCAGGTCTTACAAATCTCCCCCACTTAAGAAATTTGGTCCTCCAAATTAGAACCAAGTCATATGAGTCCATATACAACTCCGGGTACATCGATCGTATCATACTCTTAAATTCTTATATGACCTTCTCCGGAGTGTATTACTACCAAGGGACTTTAATTAGGGAGATCATCTTAAACCTCAATATTTCTCTTTCCTGTTTAATGCCCGAATCAACTTAGCAATATACTTATATTTTCATTAAACTGAACTGTTGGATCTGATATCCTATCACCTATGCTGGATCTGGATAGTATTTCCGAAGTATCAAAAGATGGGACATTTTGTGGGTGCCTGCTTATTCAAATGATAACGCCAACCTACAGGTCTTATCTCCCACTTGTCCAATCTCTCAAAATATTCAATCCAGCGAAACTCAACTTACCTTATTCCAAAAGCTCGCTATGTCCTTATTCTCTTAGGACAAGTAACTTTCAACCATACTAATTCACACTTGGTGAATTCCAATACTTTTCTATCTACTCTGAGGTGTTCTTAATCTCTCATCCTAAACTAAACATCCTCAGAGACTTATTATCCAAAGTCGACAATAATTCTATCTGTCACCCACTTTTTCTTATCCAATTTGGGGAACAACCCCTACAGTCATACACTGTCTCATATCTTGTTATCCCGATACTCAAGTGGCAACTGTCACTATTGATGAATTCGATTTGTAATAATTGATCATCCCAGGAGCATAAAAAAAAAAATCAAGGGCACACGCTTTCATCGGATCCTCCAGAACTTGTACAGTCCTCTCTGACTGACCATCTGTCTGAGGACGAAAAGCTGTGCTAATACTTAGTCGGGTTCCTATAGCTTCCTGAAAAATATTCCCTGAAGTAGAAAGTGAAGCGGGAATCCCTATATAATACAATGCTCACTAGAACGCCACATAATGTTCCACAATCTTCCTTATACATAAATCCTCATATACACTCTGAGTATTTGGGGATTTCATAACCAAAAGGTGGGTAGACTTAGTCAACTTAGTGACTATTATCCAAATAGCCTCGTAATTCACTTGGGTTCTCTGTAACCCATCATAAAATTCATGGAGACTTGCTCCCATTTCCGTGCCGTGTCGATATAGGTAGAGGCTGCAATAACCCTGCAGACTTTTAATACTTTACCTTATTCTGCTGACATACTAGTCACTTTTCCACAATCTCTACCATGTCTCTTTTCACATCTGACCACCAATACCCTTTTCAAAGATTTCATATATTCTTTACTTTCCGTATGCACTGTATATCCCGAAGAGTGAGCTTCTGACAATATTATTATCTCATCAACTGTGGTCCTGGGGAGCACTTATACTATCTCTGAACCTCTCTGTAAATCATTAACACTCTCTGTGAACTCTATCACTGTACCCTTCTGAATCTGACCCAAACTATCGACATCGTGCCGATCATCACGCTAAGCCTGTCAAATCCGGGCACTCTCATCCGGTTCTAATCTCAGGCTAGCTGTCACATAATCACTGTCATCATCAGAAGGGATCACATCAATACTAAGGTTCACAACTGCTTTAGCTGCTCACGCTCCCTGACCATCATATGTAGTACCATCCCGAGGCTCTTTATACTCAAGGCATCAGCCGTCACATTAGCCTTTCCTGGGTGGTACAATTTTCACAATCAAAATCTCTCAGAAGCTCTAATCCACTATGTATTCTCATATTCACCTCTTTCTGTGAAAACAGATACTCAGGCTTTATGATCAGTGCATATCCACAATTTCTCACCATGTACATAATAGCACCATATTCTCGGTATAAATACTGTTGATAACTTTAAATCATGGGTCAGATAGTTTATTTTATGATCAAGGAGTTGTCTGACTCCATACTTGACTATCTCCCCGTTATACATCAATACACAGCTCCTTCATAATTTTGAGGTATCCATACTCACTGAGAACCTCTTGAGCTGTTGGGTATGGTGAAATTAATCACTGTGGTCAGTTCATACTTCACTACACCGAAATTCATGTCACATCTATCATCTTATGTATCATCTTATTTATCATCTCATTCAAAGGCCACGTTTTCTTAGTTAAACGTGTCAACCAAGTAGACCATATTGAGAACTCGCAACAACCCATTTGTAAAAGCAATTTTCCAATTATTGCTTACAATTTGCCCTGGACTTTAAATACATCCAACATATCATCGATAATGATGATTATAAATCTGTCCAATCCTTGACTTATTTACGCATAAGCGTATAAGATCCTTCAAAACCGCTTACGTTTTCAAGTACTAACCTGTGTCATTTCCTTTTTCTTATCTTAACGGCATCTTATCAAATTTTACTATGTTAGTGTTTATGATTTGTCGAATTTTTTTATATTCTTATCGTCTTAGTAAAGGTATCCTAATGCTAAAGGTATTCATTACGACGATCGATTTCACGTTATAGGTTATATATATATACTTTTAGACGCTGTTAAGTCTTCAGGCGGGGAGGTATTTTGAAATACCTTTATTAACCTTTAGACTTAACCACTATTACTTTACATATCAATCCATGTGGTTACAATTTATATTCGCTACTAATTGCTTTAATCCTAATGACTTCATATCGTAAGGATGTTCCTACCTAGCATACGCCTCTTACTCTAATACATTTTGTATTCAAAATCAAGCATATCTCGAAGATTATCTCCTTAGTGTATCTATTATAACGAAACTATTGTCATTATTCATTTCGTGAGTACAATCCTTTACTCCTTTAATTTCAACTGTTGCACCCCTTTTTATCACTTGTCTACACTTACCATATACTTTTCAGTGATGTTTTCACCCCTGTTTTCAACTTAAAATCTCTATATCCATATTCCGTTAATTAATCATCCTCTATTGGGGTACTCATTTATCAGTATTGTACCCAATGATGTAGGCATTCATGCCTTTTACTCACTTATATGCGAATGAAGGCGGTATGAATAAACGTGTGGTACCAGGATCAATGAACATATGTACTTCATTGTTCATAACAAGCGTGGTATCTTACACCACATCCATGAAACATCAATAGTGTCCTGGTCCCAGACATCCTCTCGCCTTTGTCCAATAGCCTATTTTCCTTTTTCTTTTCGGTTATGGCCTCCCTTTTTGTTGCAGCTATACCAACGAAGTTTTTCTCCGTCTCTTTACTTTTCTGTGGGGCGATCTCGCCCAACACTGTGTAATCAAAATCAATGGTCCGTCTTACCACACTTAACGGTCATTTTCATCAATACAGTGTAGGTATAGACCCTCCTTCCGTGGTATCCACCACACATCTCACACTGCTTACAGTGCTTACACTGCTACGCTGCTACACTGCTTCGTAGCAAGTCGGGGTTCTCAATTTACAATATCCTTTAAAAATGCTAAATTTTAATATACTAGGGCTTTACCAATCATCTTACCCCGTAGCTCATCAACTCTAATCTCTTACCAATTACTTTTTTCCCATTTTAACATCTTTGTCATTTCTCGATTCTCTTTTCTGTCTCTATTTCAGCCCTCACTACCTTTCCCAATCTCAGAGGCATGCAATTCATGTTCTTATCTACCCAACTGTAAATCTGCGCACTGCCTCGATATAGGTAATATCTCACGGGCCAATCGGACTCAAATTGAAAAGTTGAGCCATTTCATGAACTTTTAGACATCTCGACTGTCACCTGTTCATAGTGTCGAGGTAATATCTGCCCAGGAATATAACCAAGTTTCATACTCATAAATCATACTCATCAATAAATCAGATCCTCTGGGTCAGAGTACGGACTTTTATCCATAATTTCCTTTAAATCTTGTCCAGGATATCCTATCACCGGAATACATCCAAAATATTTCTCATCTTAGCTCTGGATGTTTAACACTTAAGATGGGTCGAGCGGGTTTCAATCAATGCTCCGCTGCGCCCTCTGATCTTATGTCTACTCTGAACAATTTGCTCCTCAAAATAATCTCCACACTCCGCTCCAACTTCGCGAAGCGTGTCTCAATAATGTCCGATCACTCTGTCGGACTCAGTGGGGCATGCTCAACATTAGCCTCCATTTCAATCTCATCTCGATTCTCACAAATCAACTCAGCACGACTTAGCAGACTCAGGTCTACCTCTACGACCTCTGCCTCGTGCACTATCTCATCTTGAGTCTCATATCATGACTCATTCGATTCTGAGGCCTATCTTTATGGCCTCGAGCATGTTTACTCGCCACTCTACCATAGCGGCTATCAGTTGTAACAATTATATTCTTGCATTCGAAACTAAAATCTTAGCTGCTGTTCCATCTTGATATACACAATTGTATCTAAACAATGCACAGTACATGGGGATGTAAATTTACTTAACCACTAACACCGACTCATATCAGGCCAACTTAAGCTCTGATACCATTAAATTTGTCACGACCCAAATTACCTAAAAATCCCTACAAATTTTTCACTTTTTCATTTCCTTATCCATCGTGAACAGTTACACTACTAAACAGTTGGGCTATGATTCGGTGTTAGTAACCTCTCACCTATTTACCATTCCATTTTCATATTCACATTCACATATTAATTTATTTAAACAAAATACATCCCCAATATTAAATCCATATACAGTACTGTGCATCTATATGTTCAGATACAAAAATTATATAAATGTTTATACCTGATCTTAATAAGAAGCAGCGAAAATGACTACTGTCGTTCTCTTCTACTGAATATACCCTGTGGGGTGAAAAATGAAAGGGTGAGCGAAACGTGCTCAGTAAGGCAATAATGTAAGCAGGTAGATAACTATACTATCTACGTGCTATAATGTCATGATGTAAAAATCGTTTACTTTCGGAGCATGAGGTAAGATTAAAACAATGCCACATGTATGTATATATCATATACAAGAAATCATGAAATCGACATATCAAGCACACATGGAAAATCATCATGTATGACATCTCATGCTTGTCACATTAAAACTCATTTATTTCATCATAAACTCTTAACTTTAAAACTCATTTGTTTAATCACAAAACTCATCACTTTGAAACTTATTTGTTTCATCATAAATTCATCACATTTAAAACTCATTTGTTTCATTATAAAACAACTTCATCAAGGTCAAACCCATCTCTCGGGAATACCTTGATTCATCAAATCACATCTCTTTTAAAAACACAAATCGGGACTACCCCTCCATCGGGTTTGTCCTGGTCTATCCAGACCGTATGATATCATGTGAGGCATGTAGGTTACTGTATGAAAAATCGAGGACTATGGCCATACTATGTCCCTGTGATCCCAGGCTACACGGATCCCGGTGTGCGGGGTATCACAACTGCAACGGGAGGTGGGGTCAAGTCCTACCCGCCAGAATATCAAGTAACATCATAGAGTCATCATGACTGCACGGTACAGCGTACTCCGTGTGACATACACGGTACATCGTACTCCGTGGACCCATATCATAGTCTGGGGGTGCCTGCCGTAGGTCTTATCCACCCCAATACTATGTCGATAACCAACCCATGTCTCAAAGTATACGTGTGAGCATCTCAACTCTCTGTGACACACAATCTACAGGAGGCTTTCGCACGACTATATGCATGTCAACTCGCGTCTAGTGCGAGCGAAGCTCTAGCACCACGCTATGCATATCATGATATCTAAAATCTCGTCGAGCGAAGCTCCAGCACGGTTTTGTGCACACACAAATTTCTCGTACGAGCAATGCTCCAGTATGACTTTTCATGAGAATAAATCAGTAAACTTGAGTGCGAGTAAGACTCTAGCACTCTTTTTACTTGTATAAATACGATAGGTGGCTAAATCTTGACAAAACATCTTTTAAAATAGTAACCGGTACAAACCGGTACCCTTTCGTATATTTCACGAAATCAATAGCCAACCTATGTGCATATTTGCTTAAATCAAAGCAATATAATCATATAAAATAACAAAACATGAAAATCATGTAATTTGTCTGCCTTACTACCCTTTTTTGTAAATTTTACTCTCAAGGGTAAAATCGTCTTTTTCTTTATTCACCTAAGCCCCGATTTTCACAGAAATTATTATTTCATTTCTAGATGCTGTAAGAAATTTCTAAGCCCTGTAAATACCCTCAAAATATGTATTGGCATCTCTATGCACTTACAAAATTCCCTTACCTCGATTCTCGTCGAGTATGATCTTTCCACTGATGTCACGTCGCGCAGTCCGATCTACTCTCAATCCAATGCCCGGAACTGCGTATCAATATTCCTCAGGTCAGATATTATACAATTTAATTGTATTTCCTATTTTCTGGGCTTAATTTAAATCATTGGGCCCATTTACCCATATTGGGCCCGATTGCACCTTAATGGGCCTTAATCGGCCTTAAGCCCGTTTTCCACTTAATTTTTTACACTATCGAGGCTTATTGGGCTTATTCAGCTTACCGATAATTATCGGGCTTCGTTCCAAACTCATTGGATAGCCCGTATACTATTTACGGTAATTACATTGTAAATCCGATTAATATTCCTTTTATACAGAATTAATCCATAAATTTCGTAAAATAATAGAAACTCTGTATTAAAGGATTCTAATTGTCGAAATTAAAATGTACTTACCCAATATAATGCGGGATACGAAAATCGGAGCTCAATCGGCTCTCGTTCGGGCTTTGTCGTACAACTGCACAATTATATATTTAATCCCGGGTTACTTTCAGATTAAATATAATTTAAATAAATTTCTCGAAAGTCAAATTGGTCACTTTTGACCTCTTACCGACTTATTCGAAGTCCGGTGTATCCCCGAAAATTATTTCCCTTTTTCTTTTTTTCTCTTTTTCTCCCTTTTTCCCTTCTTTCTTGGCTGAACCGGTTCAGACCCGGTTCAACTCGGTCCGGTTCAGCTGGTTCAACCCGATTCACCCCTTTGCTGAATCGATCCATACCGGTTCAGACCATTCCACCGCCGTTCACGGCATTTTTGGCCGATTCTCGGCTCGGTTCTCGCGCCATTCGACTCGTCTGCACTGGGGGAGTGTTCGGCTGGGGTCGGGGTTGGCCGAATCACGCCGGTGGCCACCGGATTCATCTTCTCCCTCCGCGGCTTCTCTCCCTCGATCCGCCAGATTCCTGTGGTTTCGCCGGCCAATACTGGTCTCAAAAGGACCGGCTCCTCCTCCTGATCACACCGGTACCCGCCGTTCGAGCCCAGCTGCCGTGGATCGCCGGAACCGACGACGTTTTCCCTGCGGTCTTCTCCTCCTCCGTTCGACAATCTCCGGCCTCCTGACGGCGCGTCACCGGTGCCCAAAGCTTCGCCGGCCTCTCCTCTTCCTCATCGGCTCGTCGTCGACGGTCAAGGATCGCCGGTGGTGGGTCGTCGGTCGGCCACGCACGGTCTCCCTCGGTTTCTCTCTTCTCTTTGTCTCTCCCCGATAGTTTAACAGATTTCACTTTTTTTTTCCAATTATTTTTATTTTTATTTATTATTATTTATAATTTAGTTTATTATTATTTTATTCATTAAAATAGTCAAAAATATTTAAAATATCTACAAAATTAATATTTTATTCATTTAGTCTATAAATTAATTTCTCGGTATTATTTCGACTTTTTGGTATTTCTAAAAATTCCGGATCTTGATCAATTGGACTCGAAATTGTATAATTCCTCATTATTGATCAAGATATCCTAAATCCTTATTTTTTTATTAAATTTTTCTTATCGAATTTATCCCGAATTTTGATCTTTTTACCATTTTGCCCTTGCACGTGTTTGGGATTAATTTACCCCAACTTCCCTTCACGAATACTCATTCATTTCGTATTTTAATTCCTTATTTCCAATCCGAATCCCATTCAGTTAAATTTTTTTATCATTTTCATCCCTCATAAAAATTTACGATTTAATTTCAGGTCTTACACTCTACACCCGCTATCTCTATAGTGGAAACACTGAAAGTGGGTGGCAAATGAAAGGGTGAGCTCCACATGCTCTATAAGGCAATAATACAAACGGGTAGATAGCTATACTATCTACATGCTGATAAAAAATCAGGATATATGTGAGCATGAGGTAAAAACAATGATATGCCATATATATAATATCATCTGCTCTAAAACAGGAAATCAGCATATTAAAAACATGAAATAATTCTCATGTGAAAACATCTCATGTCAATGAATCAACACGTTATAAAATACCCCATCTGGGTCAAAATATGATATACTCACAAATCAAAATCCATTTCAACAAAATTCTTTATTTTCAAATCTTCGTTATAAAATCACCTTTCTCACAGGGTTACAAATCAATGAAAGTTTCATAAAATCCCTCCATGGGAATAATCAAATCTCAATTGAAATCATAAGAAAATCGGGGCCTGACCCTTCCCTCGGGTCTACCCTGGTCTATCAAGACCAATAGTTATATCATGTGAGACATGTAAGCGACTATATCGGTAATATCCAGGACTATGGCCATAACCTCGTGATCCCTGACACACGGATCCTAGTGTGAGGGGTATCACACCTGAAACGGTAGGTGGATCATCCTACCCGCCAGAGCAGCATAATATCAGGATTGCGAGGGCAAGACTTGTTGTCTTGTGGCTAATGGCACTCCACTCCAACAATCTCCACGGTACAGCGTACTCTGCATGACATACATGGTACAACGTACTCCGTGAACCCAAGCTCAATCAGGGGTGCATGTAATAGGTCTTATCCACCCATGTCAAGTATGTCTCAGTATGCATGTGTGGCATATCATCTCACTATGACAATTGTCAACATGAGGCTCCAACACGGCTATATGCATGTCATATAAATTCCTGTACGAGCAAAGCTCAAGCACGGCTCCATGCATATTCATGATATCTGAAAACCTCGTGCGAGCGAAGCTCTAGCACAGTTTCATAGGTGTCACGCCCCGGAAGTGCGGAAAATAGGGCTAATTTAAAACTTTTTACTCGTTAATTCACAATTAAAGATGCATTCCTGTGCAGTGTCATACATCATCATAATTATCATTCCTCAGGATCTCATCAATAGAATTTATATATCATATCAAATACATTAATCCTAATACATCCCATATAATGTTATACATCAAGTGTCTGCAATTACAGTAATTGTCTGGGTACATGAAAATATAAAAGATACCTTAAAATACAATATATGGCCTGGAGCTCAAGTCCTCCACTAGCCACTACTCCGTACGTCGCAGGGAAACCCTTTTCACTTGAAGAAATCTGGGGGGAAAAGAAAACAGGGTGAGCTTCTAAATCGCTCAGTAAAGGGGGTAAGGAACTCATTTCATAAACCAAAATGCACATCACAAAATGTTGATTTGTATGTGAAACTTATTTGAAAACAATAGCATGAAAGTACTCAAAACGACATTCTCATGTCTCAAGTCATGTGAAAACATGAAGTAAAAAGGCTCACTCTAGAGCAATAACAAAGCATGTGAAAATAATGTGATAAACGCTTTCTCAATGTACGTGAATAAAATCACTGAAATAGTAATGCACGTGGCACAGCCACTAAACACACGTGGCATAGCCACTGATTTAAATTCACACGTGGCATAGCCACAAAACACACGTGGCATGGCCACTGATTTAAATTCACTCGTGGCATAGCCACTATCTCACGTGGCAAAGCCACTGATTTGAATTCACATGTGGCACAGCCACAGAATAGGGTTTCACATGGCAACGGTCACCAAATTGGGTATCACGTGGCAACGACCACCAATGGGGTTTCTCACGTGGCAACGGCCACCAATGGGGTTTCTCACGTGGCAACGGCCACCAAATGGGGTATCACGTGGCAGCGGCCACCAATGGGGTATCACGTGGCAACGGCCACCAATAGGGTTTCTCACGTGGCAATGGCCACCAATGGGGTTTCTCACGTGGTAACGGCCACCAAGTATACGTGGCATAGCCACAGAATAGGTTATTCTCACGTTACCAGAACGGAGAAGAAATCGGGCTTACATGCTACTAGAGCAATGCCCGGTGTGTACTCACCACTACACACCTAAGTCTTATCACATAAGACTGGTTTGCCTCCACGTAGAACTCATAGCGGTTTTTCACTCATAAAACTCAATTGAAAACCATTTTGTACTCAACACAAAACATAATAAAACCGAGTTCCAACCGACAAAACACACACACATTTCTCAAATCTCGATATTGCCTTAACGTAGAGCCCAATTCATTACTCACACAAAATTCAACGGTTTATAAAGCAATTTCACACTCAGCTTATAAACTCATAAAATTATGGGCTCCAACCGGCTATAAAAACCGTGTGCAATTAAATCTCAACACAACACTCAACATGCTTGTTTTATAAACCACAAATCATGCTATAATAGTTTACAAATCACATACACAAATGGTTTAGATTTTCCTTACCTCTTTGCACCTCGTATAGTGCAATCGTTTCCCCCGTATCACGGACTAGCCTCGCATTCCACTCTGGAACTCCCGAGCTGTCCAAACGATGTTAAAACATCAATACTCAATTATCTCATCAACCTCAATTCTCAAAATCGAGCATAATTGCTCTTAAATCCTCAAATCCCTTGATTCTCGTAACTCTACCCCAAACTACACTCTCATTCACAACATCTCAACGTTCTACATCTCTAATACCAATTATCTATGCTAATTCACCACATTTGTCTAAATTTCCATTTATAGCTCAAAATTCCTAAAATTACCAAAATTACTAAATATCATTATCACTCCAACCACATTGCAATTTCATCAATCCCTAATCATTTCTCAGATATTACAACACAATGACAACCACCAATATCATCAAAATCATCTCAAATATCAAGATCGAGGTTTAGAAATTACCCAAAGCTTGTGAGACGCACAACCCACGCCTCGATCCGATTCATCCTTCGATTTCCAAGTATGTTGTTCTCCCTTTGATGAGGAACAACTTTCCTTCTTGCCACAACTCTTGATTTGGTCAAAAATGGGTGTTTTGGATGAGTGAGGAAGTTAGGTTTTCGGTGGAAATGGGGTTGGAAGAGAGAGAAAGTGAGTTTACAGGAGAAAAATAGGGGTTCCTTATATAGGCTGAGGGTAGGAGATCGATCTGTCGAGGGGTGAGATCGATCTACGTTTGAATTTTGGGGACGATCTGGGCAATTTTATGCCTAGGAGATCGATCTGTCGAGGGGTGAGATCGATCTCTTTATGGCTTTATGAGATCGATCTGCTCCTAAGGAGATCGATCTTCTCCCAAACAGAATCATTTGGAGATCGATCTCTTCCATTGGAGATCGATCTGCTCCTCAAATTCCTCCTTCCTCGTCATTTTTAACTCACCAGATCGATCTCTCCTTCTCCCAGATCGATCTGTCCTCATACTTCATGCTTATTTTACACACTTAACATATAAATCTCCAATTATAATTCCCACAATTCATCTAGCTCAATAATTTACACTCCAAGTTCTTATTACATCATTGAAATATATCTAAAATTCTCAGATCTCACATCCTCCCCACCTTAAAAAGAATTTGGTCCTCCAAATTCAACTCAACTAGTCAAATAGATGGGGGTATTTCTCCTTCATGAGACTCTCTAGTTCCCACGTTGCCTCTTCCATTGAGTGATATTTCCATAAAACTTTCACTAATGGGATGCTCTTGGTTCTCAGTACCTTCTCCTTTCTATCGAGAATCCGGACGGGTTCCTCAGTGTAGCTCATGTCCTCCTGTATGTCCATCTCATCATACTCTATGACATCGGAAGGGTCCGGGTGGTACTTCCTCAACATAGACACATGAAAAACATTATGTATTCCGGACATCTGTGGGGGTAATGCTAATCTGTAAGCTACCTCTCCCACTCTCTCGAGAATCTCGAATGGTCCTACGTATCGAGGACTCAATTTCCCTTTCTTCCCAAATCGCATGATACCCTTACTCAGTGATATTTTCAGAAATACTGCATCACCAACCTCAAACTCGAGTGGCCATCTACGCACATCTGCGTAGCTTTTCTGTCTACTTTGTGCAGCCCGTAACCTCCACATATGAGTTTCACACTCTGTACGGCTTGCTCAACAAGCTCGGGGGCATTTATCTTTCTGTCACCGACTTCTTCCT
Source organism: Firmiana major (assembly GCA_033439115.1). NCBI lineage: Eukaryota > Viridiplantae > Streptophyta > Magnoliopsida > Malvales > Malvaceae > Firmiana > Firmiana major. The sequence goes on from CM065912.1 coordinate 11,909,668, forward strand.
AAGCTACAGGGGATCTACACCTCCTACCATTTAGAGCCTCAAAAAGTACCATTCCAATACTCGCATGATAGCTGTTATTGTATACAAACTCTGCTAGGGGCAGGTGATCATCCCATGATCCCTTAAAATCCATCGTACACGCCCTCAACATATCCTCCAGGGTCTGAATAGTCTTCTCTGACTGACCATCTGTCTGAGGTTGATAGGCGGTACTGAAACTCAATCGAGATCCCATGGACTCCTGAAACTGGGTCCAAAATCTAGAAGTAAGTCGGGAATCTCTATCAGAAGTAATACTCACTGGAGCCCCATGTAATCTAGCTATTTCACTGACATACAGCTCAGCTAAGGCATCCACAGTATCTGTGCTCTTGATGGCAAGGAAGTGAGCACTCTTGGTCAATCTATCCACAATGACCCATATCGCGTCACGACCTCTTCGGGTCCTCGGTAAACCCATAATAAAGTCCATAGTGACATGCTCCTATTTCCATGTAGGTATAGGCAAAGGCTGTAGTAGTCCTCCGGACTTCCGATGCTCAGCTTTCACTTGCTGGCATACTAAACACTTGGCCACATACTCTGCCACGTCTCGCTTCATTCCACTCCACCAATACACCTTTCTCAAGTCTCGGTACATCTTAGTACTCCCTGGGTGCATGGTGTATCGCGAGCAGTGGGATTCTTTCAGTATCTGTCTCTTTAGGGTATCATTGTCCGGTACACAAATCCGTCCTCTGAATCTCAACAATCCATCCTCGCTGATGGTGAGATCCGATTGCGAACTCTGCTCAGCTTGGCTAACCATATCTATCAATCTCTGATCACTGCGCTGCCCAGTTCTAATCTGATCCATGATCCTAGGCTCTATCCGCAGGCTAGCCAAAAATCCAGTCTCTACCTCTTTAACTCTGATCCGAAGTTCGACGAACTGCTCCAGTAAATCCCATTCCCTGATCATCATAGCAGATATCATACTCTTCCTGCTCAGGGCATCAGTAACTACATTCGCCTTACCCGGATGATATAGAATCTCGCAGTCATAATCCTTAAGGAGTTCCATCTATCTCCTTTGTCTCATGTTTAACTCTTTCTGATCAAAGAGATATCTCAAACTCTTGTGATCAGTGAAGATCTGGAATCTTTCCCCATATAAGTAGTGTCGCCAGATCTTCAAAGCAAATATCACAGCGGCTAACTCCAAATCATGCGTGGGGTAATTCCGCTCATGGTCTTTCAGCTGTCGCGATCCATATGCGACCACTCTTCCGTGTTGCATAAGCACACACCCCAATCCTTGATGAGATGCATCACTATACATCAAAAATCCTCCTGATCCCTCAGGAATAGTTAACACAGGTGTTGCTGTCAACCTCCTCTTTAATTCCTGAAAACTGAGCTCACATTGATCAGTCCATATAAATGGAGTCTCTTTGCGCGTGAGCTTAGTTAAAGGGGCGACAATCCTTGAAAATCCTTCCACAAATCTTCTGTAATACCCTACCAAACCAAGGAAGCTTCGTACCTCAGTGACTGTCCTCGGTCTCTCCCAATTAAGCACAGCCTCCACCTTGCTTGGGTCCACTGATACCCCTTCCTCTTAGACTATATGACCAAGGAAAGCTATCCGGTTCAACCAAAACTCACACTTACTAAGCTTTCCGTACAATTACTTATCTCGGAGTATCTGAAGTACTAACCACAAATGCTGTGCATGCTCCTCATACGACCGAGAGTATACCAGGATATCATCAATAAAGACTATCACAAATTTATCTAGATAGTCTCTAAACACTTCATTCATCAATCTCATAAATGCTGCAGGGGCATTCGTCAATCCAAAGGACATCACCAGAAATTCGTAATGGCCATACCTCGTCCTGAAGGCCGTCTTTGGAATATCTTCTTCCTTGATCCTCAATTGGTGATAGCCCGATCTCAAATCAATCTTAGAAAAGACTGATGCCCCTCTTAGCTGATCAAGTAGATCATCAATCCTGGGTAGTGGGTATTTATTCTTCACCGTGGCTTTATTCAACAACCGATAGTCTACACATAATCTGAGACTACCATCCTTCTTCTTAACAAATAGTACTGGCGCTCCCCACGGCGAAATACTGGGTCTAATAAACCCTTGATCCAGTAACTCCTGTAGTTGTCTCTTCAATTCCTCAAGTTCCACCAATGCCATCCTGTAGGGAGGTTTAGAGATCGGCTGAGTATCTGGTACCAAATCAATGGTAACCTCCAGCTCTCTCTCTGGTGGTAAACCTGGCAATTCATCTAGAAAAACATCCAGAAATTCACACACCACAGGTATATCCTCAATCCTCGGATGTTCCCGCTCATCGTCTGAGATGAGTGTCTCATAACCTTCACATGAACAATCATATTTAATATTCTCCAAAATAATATTAAAATTCTCAATTACTTACTAGAATTTCACATATTCATTTCCTCAATATCTCAATCGTACACTGTAAGGTTCAGGTAGGGAGAAAGTTACAATCTTAGTGTAGCAGTCTAAACTCACTCGATTGGTTGCCAACCAATCCATCCCCAGAATTACATCAAACCCATGTATATTCAACATGATTAGATCTGCTAACATCACTCTATCTCCCACCTTTATTTCACATCCTCTACAGATTAACTCAGTTCTCTGGGATTCACGCATAGGGGTATTTACATGTAGTATATATTCTAGAGGTTCAAACTTCAAGTTTAATCTACATGCAAAATGCTCAGAAATAAAGGAATGCGTGGATCCTGAGTCAATCAACACATGAGCCTTATGATCACAGACAGAGAGTGTACCTCTTATAGTTTCTGCCGAAGTGTCTGCGGTTTCCTTATCCAGGGCAAACACACGTCCCTGTGCCACAGGTTTCTTCCCTTTCTTTGTCGTAGTGACCTTTCTCCGGGGATCCACTCTCTGAGGCTGTTGTCTAGTAGGCTCCAATCCATGTGGTTTCTGAGGTTGAGGGCAATCCTTCACCATGTGACCCATGTCTCCACATCTAAAACATCTATGGATCGACCCGGTACAACTTCCCTCATGCATTCGGCCATAATTCCTGCAAAACCTTATCTCTGGCCTGACATCTCGAGGGGTCTCTCTAATGTTAGGGTACCCTCTGGGTCTCTCTAATCTGCCCTTCTGCACTTCAATCCTTCCTCTTCTGAAGGAACCTCTCCGAACCTCTGTTTGAAAAAGTGCTGGCCTCTTGCCCTTATCTCTATTCACTGCTCTGAGCTCATTTTGGGATTGTACCATTTCAATTCCTCTTTCAATTTCTTGTGCTCGTCTCAGAGCATCTCTAAACTCCGTAATACATAGCCCTATCAATCTATCTCTGATGACAGGCTTCAACCCATACACAAACTTCTCTGTGCGGAGCTCTTCACTCTTGAAGGCCTCTGGGTCATATCTTAATAGCGCTGTGAATTGGCTCTCATAGTCATCCACAGACATGTCACCCTGTACCAAACTCAAAAACTCGGCCTGTTTCTTTCTTTGGGCGGCTCGTGGTACATATTGGGTCCTAAAGGCTGTCTGGAACTCTTCCCAACCAATCACATCCTGGCGGGACATCAGAATACCCTGGGTAGTACCCCACCAATCTCGAGCTCTCCCCTTCAGCATATAGGCACTCATACTGACCCTCTCAGCATCGGTGCACCCCAGAAAATCAAATATAACTCTCAATTCCGTCAACCACTCCTCAGCCTCTGTAGGATCCTTCTTTCCCTTAAATGCGGGTGGATTCATCTTCAAAAAATCCTTTAGTCGGACCATACTTCTGTCCTCAGGCTGAGTGACGGGAGGCACTGGGGGTATGGGAGGTCCTTGTGGTGGTGTAGTGGTAGTATCCGAGGCATTAACTCTAAAGTATTGTGCGAGTAACGCTGCCATCTGCTCAAAACCTTGCCTCACATTGGTCTCAATCCGATTAAATCGAGAGTTAGGACTCTCTGGTTGTGGGACAGGTAGCGGAGGGGACTCTGCCTGCCTCCTCGAACGACCTCGTCGTTTACTCATTCTCTATCTCAACTCGTCTCCTGCGCGTACATATCAAAATTGATTGAAATCTCAATCCTCAATTTCAGTTCATGACCAGACTATTACAGACACTTGGGATGTATTCTATTTCACTTAACCGACACTGACAGTACTAGACACCCTAAGCTCTGATACCAAGAAAACTCTGTCACGCCCCGGAAGTACGGAAAATAGGGCTAATTTAAAACTTTTTACTTGTTAATTCACAATTAAAGGTGCATTCCTGTGCAGTGTCATACATCATCATAATTATCATTCCTCAGGATCTCATCAATAGAATTTATATATCATATCAAATACATTAATCCTAATACATCCCATATAATGTTATACATCAAGTGTCTGCAATTACAGTAATTGTCTGGGTACATGAAAAGATAAAAGATACCTTAAAATACAATATATGGCCTGGAGCTCAAGTCCTCCACTAGCCACTACTCCGTACGTCGCAGGGAAACCCTTTTCACTTGAAGAAATCTGGGGGGAAAAGAAAACAGGGTGAGCTTCTAAATCGCTCAGTAAAGGGGGTAAGGAACTCATTTCATAAACCAAAATGCACATCACAAAATGTTTATTTGTATGTGAAACTTATTTGAAAACCATAGCATGAAAGTACTCAAAACGACATTCTCATGTCTCAAGTCATGTGAAAACATGAAGTAAAAAGGCTCACTCTAGAGCAATAACAAAGCATGTGAAAATAATGCGATAAACGCTTTCTCAATGCACGTGAATAAAATCACTGAAATAGTAATGCACGTGGCACAGCCACTAAACACACGTGGCATAGCCACTGATTTAAATTCACACGTGGCATAGCCACAAAACACACGTGGCATGGCCACTGATTTAAATTCACTCGTGGCATAGCCACTATCTCACGTGGCAAAGCCACTGATTTGAATTCACACGTGGCACAGCCACAGAATAGGGTTTCACGTGGCAACGGCCACTAAATTTGGTATCACGTGGCAACGGCCACCAATGGGGTTTCTCACATGGCAACGGCCACCAATGGGGTTTCTCACGTGGCAACGGCCACCAATGGGGTTTCTCAAGTGGCAACGGCCACCAAATGGGGTATCACGTGGCAGCGGCCACCAATGGGGTATCACGTGGCAACGGCCACCAATGGGGTTTCTCACGTGGCAACGGCCACCAAGTATATGTGGCATAGCCACATAATAGGTTATTCTCACGTTACCAGAACGGAGAAGAAATCGGGCTTACATGCTACCAGAGCAATGCCCGGTGTGTACTCACCACTACACACCTAAGTCTTATCACATAAGATTGGTTTGCCTTCACATAGAACTCATAGGGGTTTTTCACTCATAAAACTCAATTGAAAATCGTTTTGTACTCAACACAAAACGTAATAAAACCGAGTTTCAACCGGTAAAACACGTACACATTTCTCAAATCTCGATATTGCCTTAACGTAGAGCCCAATTCATTACTCACACAAAATTCAACGGTTTATAAAGCAATTTCACACTCAGCTTATAAACTCATAAAATTATGGGCTCCAACCGGCTATAAAAATCGTGTGCAATTAAATCTCAACACAACACTCAACATGCTTGTTTTATAAACCACAAATCATGCTATAATAGTTTACAAATCACATACACAAATGGTTTAGATTTCCCTTACCTCTTTGCACCTCGTATAGTGCAATCGTTTCCCCCGTATCATGGACTAGCCTCGCATTCCACTCTGAAACTCCCGAGCTGTCCAAACGATGTTAAAACATCAATACTCAATTATCTCATCAACCTCAATTCTCAAAATCGAGCATAATTGCTCATAACTCCTCAAATCCCTTGATTCTCGTAACTCTACCCCAAACTACACTCTCATTCACAACATCTCGACGTTCTACATCTCTAATACCAATTATCTATGCTAATTCACCACATTTGTCTAAATTTCCATTTATAGCTCAAAATTCCTAAAATTACCAAAATTGCTAAATATCATTATCACTCCAACCACATTGCAATTTCATCAATCCCTAATCATTTCTCAGCTATTACAACACAATGACAACCACCAATATCATCAAAATCATCTCAAATATCAAGATCGAGGTTTAGAAATTACCCAAAGCTTGTGAGACGTACAACCCACGCCTCGATCCGATTCGTCCTTCGATTTCCAAGTATGTTGTTCTCCCTTTGATGAGGAACAACTTTCCTTCTTGCCACAACTCTTGATTTGGCCGAAAATGGGTGTTTTGGATGAGTGAGAAAGTTAGGTTTTCGGTGGAAATGGGGTTGAAAGAGAGAGAAAGTGAGTTTGCAGGAGAAAAACAGGGGTTCCTTATATAGGCTGAGGGTAGGAGATCGATCTGTCGAGGGGTGAGATCGATCTGCGTTTGAATTTTGGGGATGATCTGGGCAATTTTATGCCTAGGAGATCGATCTGTCGAGGGGTGAGATCGATCTCTTTATGGCTTTATGAGATCGATCTGCTCCTAAGGAGATCGATCTTCTCCCAAATAGAATCATTTAGAGATCGATCTCTTCCATTGGAGATCGATCTACTCCTCAAATTCCTCCTTCCTCGTCATTTTTAACTCACCAGATCGATCTCTCCTTCTCCCAGATCAATCTGTCCTCATACTTCATGCTTATTTTACACACTTAACATATAAATCTCCAATTATAATTCCCACAATTCATCTAGCTCAATAATTTACACTCCAAGTTCTTATTACATCATTGAAATATATCTAAAATTCTCAGATCTCACAATAGGGTTGGTATCATTTATGATGATTAGGGAACATGACTTGTTAGAGCAGTTCGCGAGCCTCAGTTTGGACATAGCACCCCCTGAGAGTGACAAAGTTGAGATCATTACGAGCCTGAGATTGGAGCCGAAGTTGATTGATCGTATCCGGTAGGCTCAGTAGAGTGATCAGGGATGCATTCAGTTGATGAGTTAGGTACAGGCAGGTGCAGATATCGATTTTACATTGAGTACTGATGGTTTACTGAGGTTCCACGATAGGATATATGTTCCCGAGGATCCTGAGATCAAGAGGATGATTTTATCAAAGGCTCACTCAGCGAGGTATATAGTACATCTCGGGAGTACAAAGATGTATCAGAATTTTCGGAGAGATTATTGGTGGTCTGGGATGAAGAGAGACATAGCAGAGTATGTTGCGAGATGTCTCATCTGTCAGCAGGTAAAGGTAGAGCATCAAAAGCCTGCAGGATTATTTCAGCCTCTACCGATACAGACATGGAAGTGGGAGCATGTCACCATGGATTTTGTGATGGCATTACTGAGGACCCGCAGAGGTCACGATGGCATTTAGGTGATTGTGGATAGACTGACGAAGTCCGCCCATTTCTTAGCTATGAGAGCTACAGATGCTCTGAGTACATTGGCGAACTTATATGTTCGAGAGATTGTCAGGCTACATGGAGTTCCAGTGAGCATTGTTTCTGATAGGGATGCCCGCTTCACTTCCCATTTTTGGGAACACTTTTAGGAAGCGTTGGGGACCCAGTTGAGATTTAGCACCGCTTTTCATCCTCAGACAGGTGGTCAGTTAGAGAGGACCATACAGACTCTAGAGGATATGTTGAGAGTGTGTGTGCTAGATTTTGGAGGCTCCTGGGATGATCATTTACCATTAGTCGAGTTCACCTACAATAACAGTTATCACTCGAGTATCGGGATGGCATCGTATTAGGCACTGTATGGCCGCAGATGTCGTTCCCCTATTGGATGGGAAGAGATTGGTGACAGACTGTTATTTGCTCTTGACTTGGTTCAGCAAGCTACTGAGGATGTCAGATTGATATGCGATAGATTGCGGACAGCTCAGAGTCAACAGAAGAGTTATGCTGACAGGAGACATAGACCACTAGAGTTTGCAGAGGGTGAGTCGGTGTTTTTGAGAGTTTCTCTTTCCAAGGGTATCATGAGGTTTGGTAAGAAAGGTAAACTGAGCCCTCGTTTTATTGGACCCTTTGAGATTCTGTAGCGAGTGGGAGATACGGCCTATAGATTGGCATTGCCACCAGAGTTGGCAGGTGTACACAGTGTCTTCCACGTTTCTATGCTTCGAAAGTACCATCCGGATCCGTCACACGTGATTCATTACGAGCCGTTAGAGCTCAGTGACAGTATGACATATGTTGAGAGACCGGTTCAGATTTTGGATAGGAAGGAGAAGGTATTGCGATCCAAGACGATCTCCCTGGTAAAGTTTTAGTGGCAATATCACACTCCGGAGGAAGCTACCTGGGAGCCAGAGAGCATGATACAGGAGAAGTACCCGGAGTTGTTTACCGACTGATTTGGTTTTAATTTGGAGGACCAAATTCTTTTAGTGGGGGAGATTGTGAGATCCCTAATTTTTGTATGATATTCCTTATGATTTCCATATTATATGACATTATTATATGTTAATGGATTCATAAGATGGTTGATTTAGATTTGATAAATGTGGATGAAACGAAATAAATTACGTAAAATTAAATTTGGATAAATTAGGAAAATAAAGAAGCAACAAGTTTGTCTAAGGAATTAAATCGAGGTGACTGAAAATAAGGAATTTGAAATAGGGAAAAGATTGAGGATTGATGAAGAAAGTCGATTCAATTTAGTCCCGAACACGTACAAGGGTAAAATGGTCAAAAGATCAAAATTTGGTATAAATTCGATAAGTAATTTTCATTAAAATATGGAATTTACGAAATCTGGATCAATACTGGGGAAAATATTTAAATTCGAGTTTGATTGATCTAGATATTAGTTTATGGGAATTAATCGAGATTTTTAATTTGAAAAATTATCTCGAAAATAATCGAAAAATTTACCGAGAAAGATAAAAATAGATCGATAAATCCATTTATTGATTAAATGGATAAATTAATATTTTTAAGATATTTTTAAGAATATTTAATTATTTTAATATATTTTAATGTATTAAAATAATAATAAATTAATTAATAAATAATTAAAAAAGAAAACGAAAAAAATCAAAAAATCGAAAATCAGAATCGGGGAGAGAGAAAACCCGAAAAAGCCAACCCGTGAAACCCGTCTGAAACCCAAACCCCCCGACGATCCACCGGCATCCGACGAGCCCAGCTACCGATCGAAAAAGGAAGAGTGAAGTCGGACGGTTCCAACGGTACCAGCAACGCGTGCCGACGGCAGCTATTTCCGGTGAATCAATGACCGAAAGTTTCGAGGAGAAATCGCCTCTGTCCCGACGAACGGCGGTGTCTTAGCACCTATTCAACCTCGCAGAACGATCCCCAGGCCAAGGCAGTTCTATTGAGCCCACTGGCGACCGATGAGATGGCTAAAATCACCAGCGATGGCAAACGGGCCAAAACGACACCGTAGCCAGGAAAGGGAGAAAAAAAAGAAAAGGAAAAGAAAAAGAAAAAGAAAAGGAAAAAGAAAAAAAAAGGAAAAAGAAAAGAAAGAAAGTGTACTCGGGGATGACTCGAAGTTCGGGTAAGTAACAGAGGGTCGGGATTGACCTGCAGATAAATCCCGAGAATTCAATTTAATATTATTTTATCGAAAAATGACCCGGATTTAAATAATTATGCAGTGTTACTATGGAGCCCGAATGAGAGCCGATTTAGCTTCGATTTTTGTACCCCGCACCATATTGGGTAAGTACATTTTAATTATGATAATATGAGTCCTTAAATGCAGAGTTAAGATTATTTTACGAAATTTACTGATTAATTCTGCATAAAAGGAATTTTATTCGAAATTTCAAAGTAATTATCGTAAATAGTAACTGGGCTATCCAATGAGTTTGGAACAAAACCCGATGATTATTGATAAATCAAATGAGCCCAGTAAACCCGAAAAAGGGATTTTAAAAGTGGAAACGGGCTGAAAAATGGGTCGAGGCCCATTAAAGTGCAATCGGGTCCAATATAGTAAAACAAGCCCAGAACTTTAGATTCGATGAGTAAGAGTGAAATACTGATCATTATATTTGAACTGAACCCATATATGGTTATATGCAGCTCCGTCGATGAGCGAATTTGGACTGAGAGACCTGGTACAGTCGAGTCGGGATAAGTTCCCGCGTGATTCCAGGTAAGAAAATTTTACGAACACTTAGAGGTAGCTGTACGTAGTTTCGAGGGGATTTACATTACGTTAAATTCAATAGGCTACCCGAAAACAGAATAATAATTTTTACGGAAAAATATGGAAATAGTGACAAATGACTATTTTGCCCCCAGTTAGGAAAATTTTAAAAAGGGTAGTAAGGCTATGAAATTGCATGAATTTCACGATTTTAATGTTTTCATGATGATATTGCTTTAATTCAAGCAATTTATGGATATGTTGGCTATTATTTTCATGTTTTAAGTGAAAAAGGCATAAGTTAGGTGCCAACTGATATTTATTTAACATGTTTTGATAAAATTGAGCCACCTATCAGTGTTATATGAGTTGTAACCGTACTTGAGCACTGCTCGCACTGGATTTTATATTTTAACTCATACACAGAGTGCTGGAGCCTTGCTCGCACTATTTTATAGATTTATTTCATATGACTACCGTACTGGAGTTTTTCTCGTACGAGGTTTTCACTAAGTTTTAATACATATACGTACTAGAGCATTGCTCGTACGTGGATTTGAATTGAATTCATAATCAGTTTAAGTCGTACTTGAGCGCTGCTCGTTCGTATGAAATTTACTTTTTTTTTTTAAAATTCCTTATTTTCAATCACCTCGATTTAATTCCTTAGACGAACTTGTTGCTTCTTTATTTTCCCAATTTATCCATATTCGATTTTACGTAATTTATTTCATTTCATCCACATTTATCAAATCCGAATCAACCATCTTATGAATCCATTAACATATAATAATGTCATATAATATGGAAATCATAAGGAATATCATATAAAAATTACGGATCTCACAGAGATAATATGCTCGCATGTGTATTTGGAGACATGAGTTGGTTATCGACATGGTATAGGGTGGATAAGACCTATGGCAAGTAGCTCAGACTGTGATATGGGTTCATGGAGTACGTTGTACCGTGTATGTCACACGAAGTACGCCGTACCGTGTAGTCATGACTATTAGATTGATGATCTGATATTCTGATGGGTAGAACTGACCCACCTTCCATTGCAGCCGTGATGCCCCGCACATCGGGATTCGTGTAGCCTGGGATCACAGTGACATAGTCCTTCATTTTTCCTACATAGTAAGCTACATGCCTTATATGATATCATATGGTCTAGATGGACCAGGACAGACCTGAAAGAGGGGTTACAGATCGATTTGTGATTTTAAAACGAAATGTGGTTTTAATGATGTGTTGATGCGTTTTACTAAGTTTTGATAATGTGTTAAACCTTGAGGGATTGTTTTATGATGAGTTTTAAATGTGTTAAGCATGAGACGTTGACATGATGATTTTCCATGTTTACATGCCCATTTTCATGTTTTCAGTACGTGATATATCTATATACATGTGGCATAGTTTTAATTATACCTCATTATCTGGATATAAATGATTTTTATATCAAGACATTATAACCATGTAGATAGTGTAGTTATCTACCTGCTTACATTATTGCCTTACTAAGCAAGTTATGCTCACCCTTTCACTTTCCACCCTACAGAGCATCCACAGTAGTTGAGAGTGGGTAGAGACTGCATTCCTTGTTATCCGTTGCTTCCCATCACCAATGAGGTATGCACATTGTATAGTTTTGTATCTAAACATATAATAGCACAGTTTTGTAAACGAATGTAATTATGGGGGATGTAAATATATGTTAACGTATATACATACAGTTTTATAACATATGTAGTTATTATTATGCTGCATGAGACTCTGGTATCATTACCATAATAATAATAATATGATTAAACAGAATAGGCATTGAGATTATTACTGGCTCATAGCACAACTCGGTCAAAATGGAATTGTCACGAAAAGGTGAGATGTATAGAAAAAGTGAAAAATTTGTAGTGATTTTTGGTAGAACGGGTTATGACAAAAAGTGGTATCAGAGCTAGAGTTAGTCTAATATGAGTCGGTAATAATAGTTAAGAAATTAAATCCCCATATTACTAAGCTTTGTTTAGATATAACTATGTATATCAAGATGAGATTAGACTAATAGATGGTTATAGATGCAGGAATTTAGGCATTATGCCTATCACCCGCCGTGGTAGAGGGACGAGTTCACGTACTAGAGGTCGTAGAGGTACGCCTGAGAGCAGTGCAAAGCCACGGACTGATCAGGCTTCACAAGACCCTGTTGAGAGACCAATGGATACTAAGGCACGCTTCGCTAGGATAGAACAGAGTATTGAGAGCCTTGTTAAGATAGTCACGCAGACATTAAGGGCTGGTGATAGACGAGGTTCAACCGAAGAACCTGTTGCTACAGGACAGACAGCTGCAGAGAGACCTCAGACTACAAAGACTGTTACACCGCCACTAGTTCAGGATACAGCTTCACTTATTGCTCCACAGTCAAGCGATAGTGATCTCCGTTATGACTGTGGGTTGGATAGGTTATGATAGTTCTAGAAGTTTAGACCTCCAGTCTTTAGAGGAGTGAAGGACCCGGTTGTTGCAGAGGATTAGATATATGAGATGGAGAAGTTGTATGGGTTCTTCAGGTGTACATCGATTGAGAGGGTTGCCTTTACTGTTTTTATGTTGAAGGGCGAGGCAAAACACTAGTTGAGATCCACAATATCTATCCTAAGAGCCTGACACCCAGAGATTACAAGAGAGATATTTTTGGACGCCTTTAGAAGGCAGTATATTTCGACCACTGCACAGAGAAAGCTGAGAATGGAATTTATGAGTTTGGTTTAGAAGAACCACTCCATTGATAAGTATGAGTCGAGGTTCATATCCTTGGGGAGGTATAACCCGGATCCATTAACTCGAAAGGTCCAGAAGTTCATGGATGGATTGAGACCAGCCACCAGATCTAGATTAGCTCCGTTTGACATCCCTACTTATGAGGAGGTAGTGCATATGGCACAATTGTATGAGCAGGATTTTGAGCAGAATGCTCAAAGTTGGGGAAGGTCAATAGAGCTAGAGATAGAGACCGAAAGAGATCTAGGGGTGATAAAGTGGTCAGGAGAGGAGGACGACTCTTTGAGAAGAGGCAAAAGATTGAGGAGATACATGAGAAAGCTGCTAGACCTCCTATGTACCCAGTTTTAGCTCCACCAATGGGTATAATCATTGGAGAACCACGGCCTACTACTAAGTAGTGTAGGAGATGTGGTAGATTTCATGGTACCAAGCCTTGTCTGATGACTATTGGAGTATGTTTTCGTTGTGGGAAGCCAGGACATGTTATAAGGAACTTTCTTGAGATGATTGAGATTGCCCCACAGAATGGCAAGGAGCTAGAGACAGCTCTTATTGAGACTGCTGCTCTGAGGATGAGAGCTACAGCTGAGGTGAAGGGGAAGTAGGTTGTGGGCAGAGGACGAGTACATGCATTAGACCAGGACACCGCGGACGCTTCAACAAATGTGATTAAAGGTACCATCCTAATTTTTGATTTATAAGCCTTTGTGTTATTTGATCCTGGTGCTACGCATTCCTTTATATCGCCTTCATTTGCACGTAAGTTGTTAAAGTATGTAAAGCCCACATCATTAGATATAATGTTATTGATCTCTACACCTATGAATGAAAGTCAGTTAGCTAAATATGTATAAAGAGACTGTAAGCTGAAAATAGAAGGAAGGGATGTGTCAGTCGATCTTGTATTACTGAGTATAAGGGATTTGGATGTGATTTTAGGAATGGATTGATTGACTGCAAATCATGCTGTTTTAGACTGTTACGCTAAAGCTGTAGCGTTATTTATCCCTGAAAAGTGTATTGTAAGTTTTACTGAAAAGAAATAAAGGAATATGATGTTTGCAATTGGGAAAAACATAGTTATAATTCATCATATCATTAAGGTGAATTTATTTATTTGTAATGGATACTTATATGATGAATTATTTTACTAACAGTGGACATGGTATTTTGAAAGGTTCATTGCATATGTGGTTGACATAGATAAGGCACGTCAGGAATTTAGAGACATTCTAGTGGTTGCAGAGTTTCTCAATGTCTTTTCGGATGATCTACCAGGGTTACCATCGGATAGGGAGATGGAATTCTATATTGAGTTGGTACCTGGTACAGAGCCGATATCTAGACCATTGTATAGGATGGCTCCGATTGAGTTGTAGGAGTTGCAGGAGTTGCTTGAGAAGGGGTTTATTAGACTGAATGTTTTACCCTGGGGAACTCCGATCTTGTTTTTGAGGAATAAGGATGGGAGCCTCCGACTGTGTATAGACTACAGATTGTTGAATAAGGCTACCATTAAGAACAAGTACCCCCTTCCACACATTAATGATCTGTTAGATCAGTTTTAGGGAGTACAAGTCTTTTCTAAGATAGATTTACGATCTGGGTACCATCAGTTGAGCTAAATATGAGACAAATAAGATGGCTTGAGCTCCTGACGGACTCAATTGTGAGATCTTCTACCACCCGGGTAAGGCGAATGTAGTTGCTGATACCTTGAGCAGGAAGAGTGTCGGGTTGGTATCATTTATGATGGTTTGAGAACACGAGTTGTTGGACCAGTTCGCGAATCTTAGTTTGGATATAGCCCCACCTGATACAGACAGGTTTGATGTTATGTCTAGCCTCAGATTAGAGCCAGAGTTGATATGTTGTATCCGACAAGCTCAACTGAGTGATCAACATTGTATCGACTGGTTGAGTCAGGTACAGACAGGTGAGGGTATTGATCTTGAGCTGAGTACAGATGGATTACTGAGGTTTAAGGGCAGAGTATGTGTTCCTGAGGATTCAGAGATCAAGAGATTGATTTTATCAGAGGCTCATTTGACACGGTATACGGTACATTTGGGGAGTATGAAGATGTATCAGAATCTCCTGAGAGTTTATTGGTGGTTTGGAATGAAGAGAGACATTGCAGAGTATGTCACTAGATGTCTTGTCTATTAGTAGGTAAAGGTAGAGTATCAGAAGCTTGCAGGACACTTGCAGCCTCTATGGATACTGACATGGAAGTGAGAGCACGTCACCATGGATTTTGTGATGGGTTTACCGAGGACCTGTAGAGGTCATGATGCCATCTGGGTGATTGTGGATAAGTTAATGAAGTCAGCTCATTTCTTAGTTATGAGTGCTACTGATACTCTGAGTACGTTGGCGAACCTGTATGTCCGAGAGATAGTACGCTTTATATCCTCAGAGAGATGGTCAGTCAGAGAGGACTATACAGACTCTGGAGGATATGTTGAGAGCGTGTGTACTGAATTTTAAAGGTTCTTGGGATGACCATTGCCACTAGTCGAGTTTGCCTACAACAACAATTATCACTCGAGTATTGGGATGGCACCATATGAGGCACTGTATGGACACATATACAGATCCCCTATTAGAAGTGAGGAGGTTGGTGACAGACAGATTTTTGCTCCTGACTTGGTTAGACAGGCCTCTGAGGATGTTCGGGTGATATGTGAGAGGTTACAGATAACTCAGAGTCGAAAGAAGATTTATGTTGACAGGAGATGGAGACCACTAGAGTTTATCATGGGTGAGTCAGTATTTTTGAAGGTTTCTCCTTCCAAGGGTATTACGAGGTTCGAGAAGAAGGGTAAACTGAGTCCTCGTTATATTGGACCCTTTGAGATTCTTGAGCGAGTGGGAGATAAGGCTTATAGGTTGTCATTGCTACCAGAGTTAGCAGGTGTTCATAACGTCTTTCACGTCTCTATGTTTCGGAACTACCATCCGAATTTGACGCACGTGATTAGCTACGAGTCGTTGGAGCTCAGTGAGAGCATGTCATATGTCGAGAGACCGATTAAGATATTGGATAGAAAGGAGAAGGTATTGTGGTCCAAGACGATCTCTCTCGTGAAGGTTCTATGGCAGTATTACAGTTCGGAGGAAGCTACTTGGGAGTTGGAGAGTATGATGCGGGAGAAGTACCCAGAGTTAGTTACAGACTGATTTGTTTCGAATTTGGAGGACCAAATTTCTTTTGAGGGGGAGATCTATGAGACCCGTATTTTTTATGACATTCCTTATGATTCACACGTTATATGACATTATTATATGTAATGGAATCATAAGACAGATGATTTTGATGATATAAATGTGAATGAAGTAGTTAGACATGTACGTAAAATGCAAAAAAGGGTAAATAGGTCAAAAAGACTCGAAATTTGGTATAAATTCAGTAAGAAATTGTCATTTTAAACATGAATTTACGAAATCTTGATCAATAAAGAAGAAATCATTGAATTCCGAGTCCAATTGATCAAGATATGAATTTATTACGATAACTTAAAATTTTCACCCCTGGAAATTATCTCGAAAATGTAGGAATAATACTCCAAAAAATAATAAAATAAGATAAATATATATTTAATTAATTAAATATATAAATATATTAGTGTAGAAGATATTTGTGGAGAAATAATGTATTTTATTCTATAAAATAATAATATAATGTATTATGTATAAAATTAAATAAAAGGGAGAAAAAATTCAGTGATCTAATCGAGATACGGATAAGTCGGTAAGCGGTCTAAATTGACCGATTTAATTTTTGAAATATTTAATTGAAATTATATTCGACCGAAATTGTCTTGATAAATATATAAATGTGTAGCTCGATGATTGGCAACAAACGAAAGCTCAAGTCAACCTCGATTTACGTACCATCACAGAATCTTAGGTAAGTAAATCTCATTTACGACAATTTGTATAGTTATGTGCGTTAAAAATTAATTGCATAAGTTACAGATTAATTCCATATAAAATGAATTATGTTTTGAAACTGAAAATCAATTGTCGTAAATAATTGTATGAGCTATCCAAAGAGCCTAGAATGAGGCCCAGTAAGTGTTGATGGACCCCATGAGCCCAATAGACCTTGATGAAGGAAATAGTAAGTGAAAATGGGCGTAAGACCGATTATGACCCATTAGGGTGCAGTCGAGCCGAATAAGAGTAAACAGACCCAAATGCTTTAAATTATGCCCTGCAAAAGTGAAACATGGGTAAATATATTGTATTTAACCCAATGAATGGTTATATGCAGCTCTAGAGATTTAATTGGGAGCAAATTGGACTGAGCGATTTCTCAGCATTGGAAAGTCAGACAGTACAAAGTGATTTGAGGTAAGAAAATTTTGTAAGTGCTTAGAGATATCTAGGTGTATTTTGAGGAGATTTACAAGGCCTAAAATTTCCTAAAGTATCGAGAAATTTAATAATAATTTCTGTGAAAATCGGGATATCGATGGAAAAAGATCGTTTTGCCCCTAGTTAGGAATTTTACAAAAAGGGTAGTAAGACTAATAAATTACATGAATAACATGTTTTTGATATTTTATGAAATATATTGCTTGATTTAAGCAATTTATCGATAGGTTGACTATTAATTTTCATGATTTGCATGAAAGGGGCACGTGTGAGGTGCCAATTATGATTTTAAAAGTGTTTTATCGAAATAAAGCAGCCTATCAGATTTATATGAGTATAATCGTGCTAGAGCCTTGCTCGCACTGGATTTTGATGTTTTGATGTACATACAGAGTGCTGGAGCTTGGCTCGCACTGAGTTTTACTGATTTATATGGATGAAAATCGTATTGGAGCCTTGCTCATATATAATTTTACATTGATTTATTATGTATAAAACCGTACTAGAGCTTAGCTCGTACGTGATTTACATCGATTTATTTCGTATGAAAGTCGTACTGGAGCGTTGCTCATACGAGGATTTTTGTATGTGCATAAAACCATGCTGAAGCTTCGCTCGCATGAGATTTTAGATATCATGATATGCATGGCGTCGTGCTAGAGCTTCGCTCGCACTAGACATGATGTGACATGCATAGAACCGTGCTGGAACCTCCTGTAGACTTTATGTCACAGTGAGATAATATGCTCGCACATGTATTTTGAGACATGGGTTGGTTATCGACATGGTATAGGGTGGATAAGACATATGACAGGCACCCCCTGACTGTGATATTGGTTCATGGAGTACGTCGTACTGTGTAGTCATGACTATTAGATTGATAATCTGATATTCTAGCGGGTAGGACTGGCCCACCTCTCGTTGCAGCCGTGATGCCCTGCACACCGAGATCCGTGTAGCCTGGGATCACAGGGACATAGTACTCGATTTTTCCTATATAGTAACCTACATGCCTCACGTGATATCATACGGTCTAGATGGACCAGGGCAGACCCGAAGGAGGGGTTACACCTCGATTTGTGATTTTAAAACGAAATGTGGTTTAAATGATGTGTTGATGAGTTTTACTAAGTTTTGATAATGTGTTAAACCTTGAGGGGTTGTTTTATGATGAGTTTTAAATGTGTTGAGCATGAGACGTTGACATGATGATTTTCCATGTTTACATGCCTATTTTGATGTTTTCAATACGTGATATATTTATATACATGTGACATAGTTTTAATTATACCTCATGCTCTGGATATAAATGATTTTTATATCATGATATTATAAGCATGTAGATAGTGTAGTTATCTACATGCTTACATTATTGCCTTACTGAGCAAGTTGTGCTCACACTTTCACTTGTTATCCGCTGCATTCCTTGTTATCCGCTGCTTCCCATCACAAATCAGGTATGCACATTGTACAGTTTTGTATCTAAACATATAATAGCACAGTTTTGTAAACGAATGTAATTATGAGGGATGTAAATATATGTAAACGTATGTACATACAGTTTTATAACATATGTAGTTATTATTACGCTGCATGAGACTCTGGTATTATTACCATAATAATAATAATATGATTAACCAGAATAGGCATTGAGATTATTTCTGGCTCATAGCCCAAGTTGCCCAAAATGGAATTGTCACAAGGAGGTGAGATGTATAGAAAAAGTGAAAAATTTGAAGTGATTTTTGGTAGAAAGGGTTGTGACATGTGTGTTTTAGCCATCCAAGCTTACTTGTTGAATGAAGTGAAATGTTTAGGTGTTAAGCGATTATGTGAACTTTGTTTGTTGTGTATGTGTAAGTTATTATACAATGTTGAATTAAGTTTATACTATATTTGGTTAAAGATGACCCTGAGTTTTAGAAATTAGTTCGATCAGATTATATATGCTGGACTGAATAATTGATGAGCTCTTTCTTCCGAATGAAGAAAATGATCCCAAAGACCACACAAGAAAATCGGCATAAAGAATTGCATAACTCTTGTGCTTGCCAATTGTTATAGGTAAAATCTACAGGGTTTGGCTTAAGTCAAACTTGAGTCAAAGTAGGGAATGGATTCAAGCACAACCAAGGAAGCTAGGTATAGGATAAAATTACATTTCACAATTTTTTATTTACTGCAATTGCCAGAGAAAAATCCTCGTCCTTACCACAACTACCTAAGGAAAAATTCCTATCCTTAATAGCAATTCACACGTAAGGAATTGGCATAAAAGCTTCAATCCTTAGGCAAGAAGCCAATAGTCTAGCTGATTTTCTCAGTGAAAATTATCTTACTTATCGTACACTCTAAGGAAGAAAACATTAATTGTGTCACCACTTGCGGATAAAGTTTTGGGATTTTGCACAGTGTTGTTTCTAACTCCATAAGGTAGCCAGTCATAATGATGTGTTATCTTTAAATTGATTTACATATTTTTAAATGATGAAAACTTAAGTGTTTTCAAGAATATATATTATATGGTCAATTTGCTAAGAAATCTTCAATTTTTTCAAACCATATATTGAACTTTTATTTCTAATAAGACCACAATTTAAATGATATATACTTAATTGGTCTTAAATTGATTTGAAAATGATTTTAAACATTTTATTTAGTAATTTTCTCATAGGATTACTTGAAATATTTTTTAAAAATTACTTGGTAAAATTATGGGCTCAAATTCATACAATAGAAATTGCATAAGACAAAAATGAAAATAAAATTAATTGATTTATTTTTAATATTTTTTAGCATAGAAAAATGATTTTTACATTGAGAGATCGATCCCCCATGTATAGGAATTGATCCCTAGCAAGTGAGTAGCCATTCCCCTGTTTCATTGAACATAAGGACTAATCCCCCAGGTAAAGACATTGATCCCTTTATGTAAAACTATCTTTTCACAGGGTTTGGAGAGTAGGCATCGATCCGTATGACTGGGGTATCGACTCCTTGAATCATAATGCCTCCAACAGCTACTTTATTATGAGTAATAATGAGAATTTAACTTTTAATGCTCTACCAAATGTTTTCAACACTCAGAGGATTATAAATACAAGCATTGAAGAACTTAGACAATAAAAGAAATATATTGCAATAATCTTCAATCATCAAGAGCACTCTTAAGCAAAAATTCCTTCTACGTACTTGTTGAAATTGAATTCATTGTGTAAACCCTTACCTTGTGAGGCTATCTTTTCTTACTCAAATTCTTACCAAATCTATATATTTGTAATCAAGGGGAGTGTAACCCTTATGGGGAATCATTTGTGAGAGTTAAGTAGCCATAAGCAAGTAGGATTAAGAGGTTCCTTCCTAAGCCTTAGAAAAAAGAAGTGTAAGAGGTCTCACTAACCTTCAAGAGGTGTGTATGATTCACTTGGTAAAGCGGAATCACCAACCTTGACATGAGGCTCGAAGAGAGATGACATAGATATGTCGAACCTCTATAAATCAAGTGTTTGCAATCTCTCTTCCTTTACTCTAATTTATGATAAACCGATTCACCTTCACTCAGTTTGAGTCAACATGATGCTTTTATAGGCTAGGTTAATTATGTTTCATTAAATGACACAATTACTTTTTAGTCTTTAGAATTATTATTAATTACAATTAGGTACTCCTTTAATTAAACAATTTAATTATCAGGCAATTATCCAAATTTTAAATAATGTTAAGGATTATAATTCTATTAAACCATTTAATTAAATTTCAATAATATCTTATTAAATATAATTTGGCCTAGTAATTTAATTAAAACATTTTAATTAATCTTCTTAATTCAACAAACTTAATTAAGCCCAAATATAATTCCCAAAAGTAAGTCTCATGAAAATTTTCAAATTTTTCCAGCATAATCAGCTTAATTTAATCCATCTATAACTTTTATGTGCGTCACCTTTTAGGTTTCCAACATGTTGACAATGAATTTAAATTTAAATTTAAATTTAAATTCATGGATCAAGATATGTATCTAGCGAAATATTATGATCACCTAAATGTTAGAAAAATTAAATGATTTGACTGATTTATTTAGTGTACAATATTTCAGTATAATTCGATCCTTCTATCATAAATATCTAAAAAATGCATAAAGCATGGTACTTTGTCTATTTTATAGGCATTTCCATTTTTATCCATGAGCTATAAATATTGACTGCATAACATTTAGTGCTCTAGCGAGAGACTTATGAATTAATATGAGCTAAGATAAATGATATATTATCCATTAAAGTCATTTAGGGATATAGATCCTCATCTTGACTACTCATCCATCTTCATGTGCTTTGTGGCATACCTAACATACCCTTTTTAGCCATTTGGCACCTAAACCCATAGAGGTGAAATCAAAATGTAACAATTCACTCTTAAAATGCTAACATCTCAAGCCAAAACACTATTTACACTACTGACACATGAGAATATTTCCATAAACACTTGAATGACACTACCAAATGGAACTTTCACAATAGGTCATGTTCAATTAAATTGTTCTTTAATAAGCACTCATATACTATCATCAAATATCTATATATTTCAGCTTATTAGACTAGCTGCTTACTTTAAGCAATAAGGCTTAGCATGTGCCAGTCTTTAGCACTATCACTGCCTTGTCTTGATAGTTGATGCGTCCTAGATGTGTATACCGCAAGTGCACGGGTCACACAAGTAATAAAGGGAACTAAGTCCCAGATTATCGTCCCACAAAGAACACACTCAGCCTAACAAAGTACTAGTTAATTTTACCCTAAGTATATTCTAGTAAATTATAAAAAAAATGATCTACAAGGTTTAATTAGAAAATGCTGGAAAGTAAGGAAAATAATAAAAACACTAAAATAAATAAAATAGAGAAAAAATTACTTACAAAACTCCAAGCAAAATAAAAGCGAGAATCTGCAAAAGAAAAAAATACTAAAACTCGAATTAATTAGTGTAAATTGACTAAAGATGTAAATATAAGAAATTATAGAATAAAAATAAATAGATTAAAACCTACAAAACCCTAACATGAAAATAAAATTTGCATGTGTTTAATCTAAAAAAGTAAAAATAAAAATGACAAATAATCTAACCTAAGGTCTAATGAAATAAAATTCTAATAAAAATTTTAAAAATCCCGAAGTAACTTTAACCCTAATTGCCTAAATTGGTAACCCTAAATTATATATGGCTATAGATAATTACTAAATTAATAAAATGCCTAAATGAATAATAAAATCTATTCTAAATGATGCATAAGAAACAAAATTTTTTTTGGGCTTTTAAAATTTAAAATGAAAACTATCATAGATATGTATAACATGATTCTACCCCTAAACTAACTTAAAAAGCAATATATACGCACTACACTTAAAATTAAATCTTAAATCCTATTGCATTCAAACATTAAATATTATTACAATTAAAATTAAATATTAAACTAAAAAGCAAAGAAAATTAAGCTAGTACGCAAATTAATTCAAGAATCATAATTTAACCACTAATACTATTACCTAAACTAACAAATAGTAATAAAAGAAAAACTAACATCTAACAATTAATATGAAAACATGATAAAGCAAATTTTAAAATCCCAAAAGTGCCAAATACACAACCATGCACTGCTCCCTACCATGAACCAGCTTCTGTCCTTGCGCCTGATATCCATGTACCTACTTCAACCTGCTTCAAACGGGTCCTGCTCCTCTGACCAGTCACCAAACTTCAGCACCTCGTCCCAACCATGCATCGATTTGCTAGCTGCGTTGCAACCTTCCCAGCTTGCAACATCTGTAGTTGCTTTTTGCACACTACCCCGACAACAAGCAACACTAAAACGTTCCTTGCCCTGCACCTCGTCCCTCAAAGCAGCAGTTACACTTAGTCCAAATGTGCCTCTTCACTGCAGCAGCAACGCAAAACAGTAACCAGCAAGTAGTCCTGCACCACATACATAGCCAAGAATGGTTCGATTATCACGACCCAAAAATTAGAGTAAATTTTTCGTTTTTCTTTCATACTTACATGTCCTTTGATCATGACCACACTCCACTAACAATTAGGCTGTGCGTCAATACCAGTCCCACCATTCATTTACCATATAACTTAATTCCTTATTAAAGGAAAGGTAAACACAGGAGTTTTTTTCACTAATTCTTTCGCATTCATTTACAAGTGTTTACAGTGTCTATACATCCCTGAAAATTACTTACAAACATGTTACTGTGTTATTCTTATTTAGATACAATAAGTGTATATACCTCAAGTGATGGGCAGCAGCGGATATCAGGATGCAGTACTCAGTCGCCTCAAAGTCTACTGAAAGAAATCAGTGTAGGAAAATGAAAGGGGTGAGCACATCAAGCTCAGTAAGGCAATCCAACAAACAAGTAGGTAACCATACAACCTACATGAACATGGTGCCATGCATAAACCACCCTTTCTCCACATAATTTCAAAACAGATGCTACAATTCATGATGTCATGTAAAACAAGTTCACATATGGATTTCAAAGAGCATGAAAATTTCAACATGCAAATCCATTTAAATCATTTCGTTCTCATTAAAATTTCACAACACAGCCAGGACTCAACCCTTCCCTCGAGTGTTCCTGACTCACAAAACCATGAAATCAAATGCTTTTCAAAGCAATAGTAACATGCGAGACAATAATGTCATGTAAAACTAGTTTACATCACGCATGGGTTTAAATAGCATAGAAATAACATCATGTAAGTTTCAGTTTAAATTCCAGTTTCATTCTCATCAAAATCACATCTCAGTCAGGATCCAACCCCTCCCTCGGGTGATCCAGACTCATATAAAAGTCCATAAACCATGTTTCTCAAAACATCAATTTATAACATGCGAGACTAGGCAATATATATATATCTCAGGCAAATAACCAGGACTATGGCCATATCCTCGTGATCCTACTGCTACATGGATCCTGTGTGTGGGGTCTCACCACTATCAAGAACAGCCCCGGGAGGTGGGTCAATCCATCTTGTCAGTCTTGCCTAATAACTCGCATCTGAAGTGCCACATAATCAATCCCAGCATGGTACAACGTACTCCATGCTACTTGCACGGTACAACGTACTCCGTGGACCCATATCTCATATCAATAATCGTGCCTGTCTCAAAATGCACTTGCGAACATATTTAATCGGCCTGACCCACAGTCTACTCGATGCTCCAAGCACGGCTCATCGCATATCTCATAAAATCAGTGCGAGCGATGCTCCAGCACTCTTATAAAATCAAGGAAAATCTCGTGCGAGCAAAGTTCCAGCACGCGTTTTATAAAATCTCATAAGATCTAGTGCGAGCTAAGCTCCAACACTCTGTCAAAATCATGTAAAACTAGTACGAGCTAGGCTCTAGCACTGTGTCATAAAAATCAAGTGAAAATCCGGTGCGAGTTAGACTCCAGCACCCTGTCACGAAAATCATATGAAATCTGGTGCGAGTTAGACTCCAGCACCTGTGCATGTAAAACTCTAGTGCGAGCCCTTACTCCAGCACTAATGCATGCATCACACAAATCAAAACTCGTGCGAACTGAGCTCTAGCACGTCACATTTTCATAAAATCACGTAGGCGGCTCTGTTATCTCAAAACAATTTTCAAAAGAAATCACATTGTTGAAAATACGCAATGATATGAATTTTTATTTAAAAGATAGCCAACCTACCCATGCACGTGTCAAAACACCTCAAAACAAGTAGGAACCTCTTGTTCTTGCTCCTCCCAACTTTTCTAAACCTGGAAATTTTACCCTTCACAGGGCATTTTGGTCATTTGCCCATCCGGGCACCAAAAGTTTTTATTTTAAATCTAGACCCTTAAGACAATTTTAGGGAATGTAAATGAGGTCGAAATTGCATAAAGTTACCTCTAACAGTCCGTAAAATTCCCTTACTTGGAATCACGCGCCAGTTTATTCTGTCTTGACCGTATCGGGTCTCTCAGTCCAATTCGCTCGAAACCAAGTCTACGGAGCTGCATATAACCACGTATTTGGGTCAGTTCTAATATACTTATCAGTATTTCACTCTTACTGATCGAATCTAAAACACTGGGCCCGTTTTACTTTATTGGGCTCGATTGCACCTTAATGGGCTTCGACCCATTTTTCAGCCCGTTTCCACTTATTAAATCCCTTCTTCGGGTCTATTGGGCTTATTAGGCTTATCAATACCCATTGGGCCTTGTTCCAAACTTCTTTGGATAGCCCATATATCATTTACGACAATTAATTCAAAAATCCAAATATAATTTATTTTATGCAAGAATTAATCCGAAATCCGCAAAATAAATTTCAATTGCATAATAGTCATACTATTTGTCACAAAGGAACTTTACTTACCCGAAATTATGCATTGGTGCGTAAATCGAAGTTTTATCGAGCTTACACATGCGATTTATCGTCGAACTGCACAATTTTATATTTAATTTCAGGTAAATTTTTGATCAAATATAATTTAAATAAATTTCTCGAAAATTAAATCGGTCACTTTTGACCTCTTACCGACTTACCCGAAGTCTAGTGTATCCCTGAAAATCTTCCCCTTTTTCCTTTTTCTCTTTTTCTTTCTTTTTCTCCCTTTTTCCTCTCTTTGTTGGCTGAACCGGTCCGGTCCGATTCAACGCAATACTCTTCTTACTAAACCGGTCTGTACTGGTTTAAGCTTCCCTGTTGCCGTTCATCTCTTTTTCGACCGGTTCTCAACCATTTTTGGCTTCAATCGATGGGCCTGGAGCAGGGGAACGTTCGGCTGGCCTTGGATCGACTCGAAATCACATCGGTGGCCGTCGTTCCTCTTCTCCTCTTTTTGGCTTCAACTTCGCCCATCTGCTGCTCTCGCCGTCGTCGAAGTGCGTCACTGGTACCGATGAGTTCGTACAGTAGCTGTTTTCTTCGCTAGCCCTTGCCTGGTCGTCTGGTCGCCGGTGCTTCGTCGGGCAGTGGTTGACGCTTTGCTTGCTTCGTTTTCTCTGTTTCTTTCTTGAGAATCGTGATTTCGCGATTCTGTTTATGTTTTTTTTACCTTATATTTATAATTTATTTTTTTATTATTTTGATCATTAAAATATTATAAAAATCTCAAAAATATCTTCAAAAAATCTTCTTTTATTCATTTAATCAATAAATGAATTTATCTGTCTTATTTGGTCTTTTCGGTATATTTTTCCAATATTTTCGAGATAATTTTTCAAGGTGAAAATTTTGATTAATTTCAATAAATTCATATCTTGATCAATTGGACTCGAAATTCAATATTTTCCTCGTTATTGATCAAGATTTCTCAATTCCATATTTTTTTTAATGAAATTTTCTTTATCGAATTTATATCGAATTTTGATCTTTTGACTGTTTTACCCTTTTACACGTTCGGGACCAATTTAAGCCGACTTTCCTTCTTGAACCCACTATAATTTCTCATTTAAAATTCGTATCTCTGTCCGGACAATTCAAATCTTATAACTTTAATTTGAAATTCCTTAACTGTCCGTTTTCGGATTTTACGTACGTTCGACTACTTCATTCATATTTATATGATCAAAATCATCCGTCTTATGATTCCATTAACATATAAAAATATTCATACAATGTGTGAATCATAAGGAACTGCGATAAAGATCGGGTCTTACATAATCTCCTCCACTTAAGAAATTTGGTCCTCCAAATTAGAACCAAGTTAGTCTGTAAATCACTCCGGATACTTCACACATATCATATTCTTATTCTTTAGCTCCTATTTAAATTCCTCCGAAGTGTGATACTGCCGAAAGACTTTAATTAGGGAGATCATCTTAAACCTCAACACCTTCTCCTTCCTATTTAATACCCGAATCTCATTATACCTTTAGCAAGAGAAACTTACAAACACACTGATTCACACTCGATGAATCCTCACGATCTCCATCTCTTGTCAACATAGCTTTTCTATCTGTTCTAAGGTGTTCTCATTCTCTCACAATCAGCTGAACACCCTTAGAGGCTTATTATACTAGATCAGGAGCAATTTTTTATCTGTCACCCACTTCTTTCTATTTATTCGGAAAAGCAACCCTTACGGCCAAACAATGCTTCACACAATGCCATATCGATACTCGAGTGATAACTATCGCTGTGGGTAATTTAGCTAATAAAAAATGATCATTCCAGGAGCTTCTAACATCAATTGTACATGTTCTCATCATATCCTCCAGAACCCGTACAATCCTCTCTAACTGACCATCTGTCTGAGGACGAAATGTTGTGCTCACACTCAACTGGGTTCCTATGGCTTCCTGAAACATGTTCCCAGAAGTGGGAAGTGAAGCGAGAATCCCTATCTGATACATTACTCCCTGGAATGCTACCAATTGTTCCACAATCTTCTTACTTATATAAATCTGCTCACGCACTCAGAGTATTTATGGCTTTCATAACCAGAAAGTGGGTAGACTCAATCAATCTATCGACCATCACTCAAATAGCCTCGTGATTCCTACGGTCCTTTATAACCTATCACACAATCCATGGTAACTTGCTCCCACTTCCATGTCAGAATTGGTAGAGGCTGCAATAATCCTGCAGACTTCTAATGCTCTACCTTAATCTACTGACATACGTGACACTTCACCACAACTCTCTGATATCTCTCTCATGCTTGACCACCAATACCCTTTTTCGAAAATTCTGATATATTTTATTGCTTAGTGAATGTACTTTATATCCTAATTAGTGAGCTTCTGTCATTAACAATTTCAACAGCTATTGTCCTTGGGAGCCATTATTCTACCTCCAAACCTCAGTAAGTCATCATCACTCATTGTGAACTCTATCACGGTACCCATCTGAATCTGACTAACACTATCAACACCCTGTCGATTATCACGCTAAGCCTGTCAAATCCGGTCAACCAAATTCGATTCTAACATCAGGCTAGCTATCACATAATCACTGTCATCATCTGAAGGGATCATATCACTACTGAGGCTCATAAACTGCTTTACAGCTCACGCTCCCTAACCATTACCATCCTGAGGCTCTTTCTGCTCAAAGCATCAGCCACTATATTAGCCATTTCCTGGGTGGTACAATATCTCACAATCATAATCCTTTAGAAACTCAAACCCTTTTTGTTATTTCATATTCATTTATTTTTATGAAAACAGATACTTGAGACTTTTATGATCAGTGCATACCTAAAATTTCTCACCGTAAAAGTAGTGGCGCCATACCTTTAGTGCATTACTACGCTACCAACTTTAAATCATGGGTCAGATAGTCCTTTCATGGTCCTTGAACTGTCTGGATGCATACATGACTATCATCTCATTTTGCTTCAAAACACAACCCATTCTTTGTTTCAAGACATTCATATACCCTGAGAAACCTCTTAATCTGTTGGGTATGGTGAGAATAAATGCAGTGGTCAGTTCATACTTCAATACACCAAACTCCTGTCACATTTATCATCCCATTCAAATACAATTTTTTTTCTAAGTTAAACGTGTCAACAAAGTAGTCCATTTCGATAACTCTCAACAAATCATCTGTAAAAAAAAAATTTTCAATTGTTGCTTATGATTTTCCCTGGACTTTAAATACACCAAAAATATCATCAATAAGGATGATAACAAATCGGTCCAGGTAAAGTTTAAATACCTCATTCATCACTGCCCTAATAAGTACAAAGAATTGTCTTGGGCATATCCATATTCCAAATTCTCATCGGATAAAACCCAGACTTCCAATCGATCTAAAAGATTTTGCGCTCTTCGCAGCTAACCCAATGGATCATCAATAGTAGAACGAAATACTTATTCTTACGTTGATCCTGTTCGATTTGATAAATCAAGTCTAGTTTTCAACTTTTAAGCTCGCTACCATAGAACAAATGTTAGTATGAGAAAAGAACCTCATCGTAGTTGAGTTCCACTAAATATTTCAATCACTCATATCCTTGACCTATGTACGCATAAATGTATAATGTCATTTCGAAATCACTTTTGTTCAAGATACTAACCCGCGCCATTTTCTTTTTCTTATATTAACGGCTTTTATAAAATTTTAATTTGATTAATCGAATCTATATTTCTTTATCATACAAGTAAAGATACCCTAATTTTAAATGTATTTATTACGACTGTCGATTTCAATTGATAGGTTATGTGTACTTCTAGACGCTGTCAAGTCTTCAGGCGGGGAGGTATTTTCAAATACCTTTATTAACCCTCAGACTTGACCACTTGGACTGGTTGTGGATATATCCACCCTTTATCCTTGGTCGCAATTCATATTCACTACATATCGCTTAATTCAAATTACTTCACATATCAGAGATATTCTTACCTTGCATACGCCTCTTGTTCCAATATATCTTGTATTCAAGATCAATTACATCTCAAAGCTTATCTCATTTCGTATATCAACTATAACAAAAATCTTTCATTACTTGATAAAACTTACTGTACACTTTTCTAGGGTGAAACATCGCTATCTTACAATAGCAATTTCAACAACATAGTTTGCATCCAATCAATTTATTCCCCATATTACATCAAAACACTTATATTTCGTAGAATGAGATTGGTCTACATGTTCCTTTCCCCCACTTTCAACTTACCATCTCTACCGACATATTCAATTAGCAGACTATCCTTTATTGTGGTGCTAACTATCAGCATTTCGCCTAAGGATGTAAGCTTCACATATTTCACTAACTTATATATAAATGACGACGATATGAATAAATATGTAGTACCAGGATCAATTAAAATAATTGCTTTAATATTAACAATCAAGATGGTACCTTACACCACATCAAATGAAGTATCAATAGTGTCCTGGTCCAAGGCATACACTCGCCCTCATTCGATCGCCTATTTTCGTGTTAACTACCACACATCTAACACTGCCCATTAGTAGGTCGGGGTCCTCCAATCACAATATCCGTGTAAGCGTTGAAATTGGATACACTAGGGCTTACCAATCATCTTACCCCATAACTCACTAACTCTAAATTTCCTACCAAACCGTCTTTTTCCCGCTTTGACATCTCTGTTATCCACTATTTCCTTTTTATCTCTATTTCGACCATTATTACCTTTCTCAAACTCAGAGGCATGCAATTCCTAATCTTATTCACGCACTGTGATATGCACACTGCCTCATAGAAAATAGTGATATCTAACAGGCTAATCAATTTTGATAAACGATCTGAGTCCTTTCATGAACTTTCGGACCTTTCGATTCTCACTGTTCATAATGTCGGATTATATCTGCCTAGGGATGTAAATTGAAATTCATACTCGTCGATTGACCTGTTCCTCTGGGTCAGAGTAAGGAACTCTATCCGTAAAATCCTCTAAATAATATCCAAAATATACTGTCTCTGTGCATCCAGAATTATCTCCCATATCAGTCCTGGATGTCTAACTCTTAAAATAGGTCAAGCGGATTTCTATCAATACTCCACCTCGCCCTCCAACATAAACGTATTTAAAAGTCACTTTCTCAGTTGACATACACCGAAAGAATCCATACAACTTTGCTATCTACCGGAAGGGTGTGGGAATCTTTATAGTCTGAGGTATCTGTTCAGGCTTTACCCTGCTTATCCTCAATTACTTGCATAGACTGAGTAAACAACTCCAAAATATTTTCTACACTCCATTTCATCCTCGTGAAGCGTGACTTAATACTATCTAGTCTCTTTATAGGACCCTGTGGAGTATGCTCAACATCAGTCTCCACCTCAACCTCCTCATGAGTCTCATGGGTCGACTCAGCACGACTAGAAGGCTTAAGCCCACCTCTTCGACCTCTGCCTCGTGCTCTATCTCCTCTACCGCGACTAGTATTCGGCATAATGCCTATATTCTTGCATTCACAACCATTTCTTAGTTAAAACTCATCTCAATATACACGATTGTATCTAACCAAGCACAGTAACATGGAGATGTAATTTCTTAATTACTGACATTGACACACATCAGACCAATTTCGCTCTAATACCACCAATTGTCACGACCCAAAAATCAGAGTAAATTTTTCATTTTTCTTTCATACTTACCTGTCTTCTGATCGTGACCACACTCCACTAACAATTGGGTTCTGCGTCAATGCCAATCCCACCATTCATTCACCATATAACTTAATTCCTTATTAAAGGAAATGTGAACACATGAGTTTTTTTTCACTAATTCTTTCCCATTCATTTACAAGTGTTTACAGTGTCTATACATCCCCGAAAATTACTTACAAACATGTTACTGTGCTATTCTTATTTAGATACAATATGTACAAATGTATATACCTCAAGTGATGGGCAGCAGCGGATATCATGAATGCAATACTCAGTTGCCTCAAAGTCTACTGAAAGAAATCAGTGTAGGAAAATGAAAGGGGTGAGCACATCAAGCTCAGTAAGGCAATCCTACAAACAAGTAGGTAACCATACAACCTACATGAACGTGGTGCCATGCATAAACCACCATTTCTCCACATAATTTCAAAACAGATGCTACAATTCATGATGTCATGAAAAACAAGTTCACATATGGATTTCAAAGAGCATGGAAAATTTAACATGCAAATCCATTTAAATCATTTCGTTCTCGTTAAAATTTCACAACACAGCCAGGACTCAACCCCTCCCTCGGGTGTTCCTGAATCACAAAATCATGAAATCAAATACTTTTCAAAGCAATAGTAACATGCGAGACAATAATGTCATGTAAAACCAGTTTACATCACGCATGGGTTTTAATAGCATGGAAATAATGTCATGCAAGTTTCAGTTTAAATTCCAGTTTCATTCTCATCAAAATCACATCTCAGTCAGGATCCAACCCCTCCCTCGGGTGATCTAGACTCACACAAAAGTCCACAAAACATGTTTCTCAAAACATCAATTTACAACATGCGAGACTAGGTAATATATATATCTCAGGCAAATAACCAGGACTATCGCCATATCCTCGCGATCCCACTGCTACACAGATCCTGTGTGGGGGGTCTCACCACTATCGGGAACCGCCCCGGGAAGTGGGTCAATCCATCCCGTTGGTCCTGCCCGATAACTCACATCTGAAGATGCCACTCACATCCTAAGATGCCACATAATCAATCCCAGCACGGTACATCGTACTCCATGCTACTTGCACGGTACAAGGTACTCCGTGGACTCATATCTCATATCAATAATTGTGCCTGTCTCAAAACGCACGTGTGAGCATATTTAATCGGTGTGACACACAGTCTACCTGACGCTCCAAGCACGGCTTATCGTATGTCTCATAAAATCAGTGCAAGCGATGCTCCAGCACTCTTATAAAATCAAGGAAAATCTCGTGCGGGCAAAGCTCCAGCACGCGTTTCATAAAATATCATAAGATCTAGTGCGAGCTAAGCTCCAGCACTCTGTCAAAATCATGTAAAACTAGTGTGAGCTAGGCTCCAATACTGTGTCATAAAAATCAAGTGAAAATCTGGTGCGCGTTAGACTCCATCACCTTGTCACGAAAATCATATGAAAATCTGGTGCGAGTTAGACTCCAGCACTTGTGCATGTAAAACTCTAGTGTGAGCCCTTGCTCCAGCATTAATGCATGCATCACACAAATCAAAACTCATGTGAGCTGAGCTCTAGCACGTCACATTTTCATAAAATCACGTAGGCGGCTCTGTTATCTCAAAGCAATTTCCAAAAGAAATCACATTGTTGAAAATACGTAATGCTGTGAATTTTTATTTAAAAGATAGCCAACCTACCTATGCACATGTCAAAACACCTAAAAAAAAAAAGCAGGAACCTCTTGCTCTTGCTCCTCCCAACTTTTCCTAAACTTAGAAATTTTACCCTTCACAGGGGTATTTTGGTCATTTACCCATTCGGGCACCAAAAATTTTTATTTTAAATCTAGACCCTTCAGAAAATTTTAGGGAATGTAAATGAGGTCAAAATTACGTAAAGTTACCTCTAGCAGTCCATAAAATTCCCTTACCTGGAATCACGCGCGAGTTTATTCTGTTTCGATCGTACCAGGACTCTCAATCCAATTCGCTCCAAACAAAGTCTATGGAGCTGCATATAACCACGTATTTGGGTCAGTTCTAATATAATTATCAGTATTTCACTCTTACTGATCGAATCTAAAACACTGGGCCCGTTTTACTTTATTGGGCCCGATTGCACCTTAATGGGCTTCAACCCCTTTTTCAGCCTGTTTTCACTTATTAAATCCCTTCTTTGGGTCTATTGGGCTCATTGAGCTTATCAATACCCATTGGGCCTTGTTCCAAACTTCTTTGGATAGCCCGTATATCATTTACGACAATTAATTAAAAAATCCAAATATAATTTATTTTATGCAAGAATTAATCCGAAATCTGCAAAATAAATTTCAATTGCATAATAGTCATACTATTGTCGTAAACGAGTTTTACTTACCGAAAATTATGCGACGGTGTGCAAATCGAAGTTCTATTGGGCTCACGCACGTGATTTATCGTCGAACTGCACAATTTTATATTTAATTTCGGGTAAATTTTTGATCAAATATAATTTAAATAAATTTTTCAGAAATTAAATCGATCACTTTTGACCTCTTACCGACTTACCCGAAGTCCGGTGTATCCTCTAAAATCTTCTCCTTTTTCCTTTTTCTCTTTTTCTTTCTTTTTCTCCATTTTTCCTCTCTTTGTTGGCTGAACCGGTCCGGTCCGGTTCAGCGCAGTACTCTTCTTACTAAATCGGTCTGTATCGGTTCAAGCTTCCCTGTCACCGTTCATCTCTTTTTCGACCTGTTCTCGGGCCATTTTTGGCTCCAATCGGTGCGCCTGGAGCAAGGGAACGTTCAGCTGGCCTTGGATCGAGTCGAAATCATGCCGGTGGCCACCGTTTCTCTTCTCCTCTTTTCAGCTTCAACTTCGCCGATTTGCTCCTCTCACCGTCGTCGGAGTGTGTCACTAGTACCGATGAGTTCGTGCGGTAGCTGGTTTTCTTCGTCGACCCTTTCCTGGTCGTCTGGTCGTCGGTGCTTTGTCGGGCAGTGGTCGGCGCTCGGCTTGCTTCATTTTCTCTATTTCTTTCTTCAGAATCGCGATTTCGTGATTATGTTTCTGTTTTTTTACCTTATATTTAAAATTTAATTTATTATTATTTTAATCATTAAAAGTTTATAAAAATCCCAAAAATATCTTCAAAAAATCTTATTTTATTCATTTAATCAATAAATGAATTTATCTGTCTTATTTCATCTTTTCGGTATATTTTTTCAATATTTTCGGGATAATTTTTCGAGGTGAAAATTTCAATTAATTCCAATAAATTCATATCTTGAACAATTAGACTCGAAATTCAATATTTTCCTTGTTATTGATCAAGATTTCTCAATTCCATATTTTTTTTAATGAAATTTTCTTTATGGAATTTATACCGAATTTTAGTCTTTTGACCGTTTTACCCTTCTACACGTTTGGGACCAATTTAAGCCGACTTTTCTTCTTGAACCCATTATAATTTCTCATTTAAAATTCGCATCTCTGTCTGGACAATTCAAATCTCATAAATATAATTGGAAATTTCTTAACTGTACGTTTTCAGATTTTACGTTCGTTTGACTACTTCATTCATATTTATATGATCAAAATCATCCGTCTTATGATTCCATTAACATATAACAATATCCATACAATGTGTGAATCATAAGGTACTACGATAAAAATCGGCTCTTACAGCACCTTTATAGAACCAGTGCAAGGTCACACCAAAGCGCCACGTTTTCAGAACAGAGCAGGGATGGTAACAACTCAGTAAACGAAATAGAAACAGAGCAAGAAAATGGCATCAAGTAAAGTTTTAAAGAAACAGAAAAACAAAAAAGAACTTAAAATTTCTAATGTAGGACAATGTAATATTTGAATACAGAAAAAAGAAAGAAATAATTGTGAGACCTCGTATAGGTTAAACCTTATATATATATATATATATATGTAAATGAAATCATAAGTATGGTGATATACTTGTAATGTGAAGTATATGTGATGTAAATCCATAAGTTTAATATACACACTTGTAATAAGAGTTATGATTGTACGTACAAGTTACATTATATATGAATATGAAGAAATGGACTTAAACATGTGGAGAATGTGAGTGGAATGGAATATGAGTAGTGTGGTAAAATGGAAGGAAGATTGCATAAGTTGTGCACTTCCATTTGGTTTATATCATGTACCTTTGGTTATACATAGATTTCACACAAGTTTTAATAGGTATAAAGTATGAATGGATGTCATTTTCAAGTCTCAAAGATGATTGAATAAGAAAATGACTATGGCAGCAAATTAAAGATGTTTTGGGTGGAGTTGCTACAGAAAAACTGCAGTAAAATCTGAAAAATATGAATGCCAGATCGATCTCATAGGATGAGAGATCGGTCTGGAAGAGCCAAATTGCTCTCATTTGAGCAATAGAAATAGTGCAGATCGATATCCAATGGAGCCAGATCGATCTTCTAAACATTCTATAAAATGAGGATCGATTTTGTCATGACCTATTTTATCCTCTTATTATCGAAAATCTCAATAACTTTTTTGCATTTATTCCTTTCCTTACTCGGTCGTGAACGAACTTACCACTACACTATTGGGTTGTGAGTCAATAATAATCCACTGACAACATTCATTCTCAGTTAATAAAAGTGATGTCATATACATGAAAGTCCATCATTCACTTATACAAAATAAGATTACTGACATCTACATCCCCCATAATTACAACTCAATGGTTACTGTGCCCTTACATGGTTTAGATACAAAAAGAATCCTGTGTATATACCTTTTTTGCGATGGAAGCAACAGATGTCCAAAAATAAAATGCCTCAGTCCTCGCTGGGCTACTATGCACTCTCCGTAGGAGGGGGAAAATACAGAGGAATGAGTAACCACACACTCAGTAAGGCAATAATGCAAGTATGGTAGATAACTACTCTATCTACATGCTGATAGTGTTATGCATAAATCGATTATAGTAGGAGCATGAGGGAATAAAACTATGCAATATGAGTATACATATATATATATATATATCATGGATCAAAATCATGTAAAATTGGCATATAAAACATGAAATATCAACATGTGAAAATGTCCCATGCTCATTCTCATTTAATCTCATAAAAAAAAGGCAGTTCATTTAAGAAACATCCTTTTGAAATCACATCTCTTTCTCAAATACATACAATCCCATCACAAATCATTTTCTCATTCACAAACATCATTACGATTTCACAAATCAAATCCCACAAAGCTTGACCCCTCCCTCGGGTCTACCCTGGACAGTCAAAATCACACTCAAGTTTCAAGACCATGTGGTATTATGTAATAAGTAAAGAGACATGTCACTATATTTCGACTGACTATGTTGGCCAACTATGTCGTAAATCATCCCAGACCACACGGATCCCGGTGTACGGGGTATCATGCTGAAACGAAGGTGGGTTAGTTCTCTGCATGACTTTTCTCATCAGTATCTCCACCACGCGATACATCGTACTCCATGTGATATACACGGTACATTGTACTCTGCAGACCCATAGCATGGTTGGGGGTGCCTGCAGTAGGTCTTATCTACCCCATACCGAGTGAAACTTCTAGTCTCAAGTGCACGTGGGAGTACTCTTAATACCAGGTCCTAGCCCCTTATGGCCTAGCTCACCCCTGTTGGGTTCCCTGATTCAGGTCCTTGCCCCTCACCCCACTCAAGAGGTCTGTTAGGCCTGTTGGGTTCCCTGAACACCAATCCATATTACCCTCACCACGACATCATACATACCATAGTGTGAAAACCTGCGTGAGCTACGCTTTAGCGCGAATTCATGCATCATAAACAAATCACCTCGTACGAGCAACACTCTAGTACAACATTGATGCATAAAACATGAAGAAAACCACATACAAGCATAGCTCCAGTACGGTTATATGCATAAGAAATTCTCTCGAAATCCACGTACAAATAAAAGCTCCATTACGGTTTATAAAACATTACCACAATTCAAATTAAAGCGCGAACTAAGCTCCAGCACGTTTCAAACATGGGAAAACATCAATATCTTGTGCGAGCTAGGCTCCAGCACAGTTTAATTCACATAAACATGATAGACGGCTCATAAACATTCAAAAACCAATCTCAAAACACATTTAGCACCTCACATGTGCTATCACACAACATCATTCAAACACTAGTCAGCCTATCCATCAATTTGCTTAAAACAAAGCAATATGTTTTGTGAAAACATTCAAAATATTTGATTTATGCAATTATTAGCCTTACTATCCCATTTCTTTCTAATACCATTTCAACAACCAAATCTCATACAAATACTCATAGTTACTTCCATACATCGTCAAACACATTTCTATAAACTCATGCACGTTTCAAAAGCCTTATACGCCCACAAAATACAAACAGCTACCTCTATATACTTACAGAATTCCCTTACCTAGAATCGCGTTGCATGATTCCACTTCCGTAAAGCTACGTACGTGTACAGTTCGATTTGTCTCTAACGATCTCTCCAGAACTGAACATAAACGTATTTCACAACATTTTTAGCGCATTATAATCCAACACTTGCGTTTATTATAATAGATCGACCTATAGTCTCTATTAACGCTTATGAGCCCTCGTTTCATTACTCTACCCATAACTCGAGTCTATGGATCCTCTTAGGCCTAATAACTCATTCCAAGTTGATATTAGATCGATACTAAGTCCATACTGTTCGTATTTCATCAATTTCCTCACTATGACATTTTATCAAGCATCTAATATACCCATCTTCATGAATTCTCTAAACTCACAATATAACTCCACATAACCATTTCAAATCACCCACATTACTCAAAGAACAACTTAACAAATCCCGTAAATTATCAACTCATCCAATTTATTCTTTCTCACACTAAACTTATTCCATTTTCTAGGTTTAACTTATTCAAATACATCTTAGGTAGTTTTCAACCATCACTACCCATAAAAATTAACTCCAAAGTTAATAAATAAACAATGTACTTAGGTTGGAGTATTAGAAACTTACCAAATCTAGTTTCTTTTTTTACTCCAAATGGGAAATGCTCATTTCTCCTTCAATATAAATAATGGGACAGTGGTTCCAAACTATGTTGTTCTTCTCTTTGAAATGAACAACTTTGTGTCTAATAGCTCCCTCTCAAATCTTAATGAAAATGGGTGGATTTAAGAGTGAGAAAGTTAGGTTTTGGGTTGAAAATGGAAAGGGTGATGTTGTTTCTCAAAAGTTACAGATTTCAATGCCCTTTTTTTATAGAAATAACTTGATGAGATCAATCTGCACTAGGAGAAGATCGATCTGGTCCCCTTAAATTCCTTTTTTTCACAGCATTTTCAAGCATGAGATCGATCTGTCGAAGCTTGACATCGATCTGCTCCAACCAAAGAGCTAAGGAGATCGATCTGTATGCTTGAGGATCGATCTTTTCATTACAGAATGTTTAGGAGATCGATCTGGCTCCATTGGAGATCGATCTACTCTATTCCATTGCTCAAATAAGAGCATTCTAGCTCTTCTAGATCGATCTCTCATCCTATGAGATTGATCTGGCCTTCATATTATCCAGATTTTCTGCAGCAACTCACACCCAACTTCCTTAATTTGCTGCCATGGTCATTTTCTCATCCAGTTACCTTTAAGACTTGAAAATGATGCCCATTCATACCTTATACACATTAGAACTTGTGTGTATTCATTGTATAGCCAAAGGTATACAATATAAGACTGAATAGAAGTATTTAGATTCATGCAACTTCCTTCCATTTACCACACTACTCATTTCTCATTCCAATCACATTCATCACATCCAAAAGTCCAATCCTTCATATTCATACACAATGAAACTTGTATGTACATTACAATCTCATATTACAAGTATGTACATCGAATCCATAGACTTACATCATTTATGCTTTACATTGTAAATACATCACCATACTTATGATTTCATAAAGTTTACATCCAAAATATGGGTCTTACAGATTCTTAAGTCAAATAGATCGATTTCTTTAGCTCTCAGGTTGAAGCAAGATCGATCTCCTCCCAAGCTAGATCGATCTCCTGGAGCTACTGCCTAAGACAAATCGATCTCCTTCCTTCAAATGCAGTGAAAAAAAGAGGGATTTTATAAGGACCAGATCGATCTCCACCTAAGGCAGATCGATCTCATCAAGTTGAATCTATAAATATGAGCAGTTGGATCTGCAGATTTTGGAACAACTAACTTCTTTCATCTTTCAATCCAAAAACCTAGATTTTACCCTCTAAATCTGACCATTTTCAAGAAGATTTGAGGGAAGGCTATTAGACATAAAGTTGTTCACATCGAAGAGAAGAACAACTTAGCTTGGAGGTATTTTCTCCATTTGTTGGATTTAAGGAAACAAGGGGCATTTCTATTTGGAGCAAGGAGGAAATCCAAAGAGGTGAGTTTCTAAAGCACCAACTCAAGTACATTGTTAAGCTATTGATGTTTGGGGTTGATTAAGGTGCTTAGTAATGTTACAAACTATCAAAAATGCAATGGAATGATTTTAACCTAGAAATGAGGTAGTGTGAGAAAGTGGAATGTAGAGGATTAGATGATGAATGGGATATCTTAAGGTAATAATAGTGTTATGGGTATGAGTTTAAGATAGTGTTATGGAATGAATAAAGAACCTTACCCAAAAAGAGTAAAATGAGTATTTAAGGCATTGGGTAAAAAGGTTTAGTTGAATGAGAGTTAAGAATGTTAACTCAAGTGTTTGGATGAATGAATTACAGCTTCCGAGGATACGCCAGGACAAGTGAAGCTTAAGACGTGAGAAGCTAAGAGGAGGAGAGTAGCACCCCGAGGAAATCGAGGTAAGGGAATTGTGTGGACTCTTAGAGATATCTATGCATAATTTAGTTGCTTAAATGCTTTGCTAGAATGCATGAGATATTAGAAAATGAAATTGGGTGATTGAAGGGAAAAAGTTGGGTGTTTGAGAAAAGTGCATGAAAACAAAAGCATGATGTTTTGAAAAAAATCTTGTTTTGTTACTTGTTAGCAAATGAT
The DNA here is from genome assembly GCA_033439115.1 of Firmiana major. Lineage (NCBI taxonomy): Eukaryota > Viridiplantae > Streptophyta > Magnoliopsida > Malvales > Malvaceae > Firmiana > Firmiana major. The sequence continues at coordinate 11,950,156 of CM065912.1, forward strand.
TGGTAGGTTGGCTAACATCTGAAATGATTTACAAAAGAAATGATTTGATTTGGTTGATAACCATGTTTTGCAAAGAATTGAGCCACCTAATGGACTTCGTGAGAATGAAAACGTGTTAGAGCATGACTCACATGAGATTTGACATGTTTAATATGCATGAGTGCATAGATTTTTATGATGTTGTGCGAGAGTGGAGCTTGCGCAAACTTTATATTGTTTTTGACATGGTGCTAGAGCATAGCTTGCATTAGATGCCCACCATACTTGATGTCGTGCTAGGAGCTTGGGTAGACTGGGTGTCGCACTAATTAAACAGGCTTGCATGTGCATTTTTGAGATTTTGACATGTTGATAGCTGTGTTAGGAGCTTCGGGTAGACAAGACATCGTACCAATTAAATAGGCTCACACATGTGTTTCAGAGATGTTGCGTGATATGATGTGTTGATATGGGTCCATGGAGTACGTTATACCGTGCATGTAGCATGGAGTACGTTGTACCGTGTTGAGTACGTTGTACCGTGTTGAGATTGTGTTATGATATCTTCGGATGAGATCTGCTATGGATCGATGGGTTGGACATGACTCACCTCCCATGTGGAAGCAGATAGTGGTGATACCCCGCACACCTGATCCGTGTAGCCTGGGATCACAGGATATGGCCATAGTCCTAGAGAAGATTTCCCTTATTATATTGCCTATCTCACATGTCTTGTTTTATGAATAAATCCATGTTTTTGAAATGCTTTGTGGGTCAGGATAGTCCGAGGGGAAGGGAATGAATCCTGGCCAGTGGTGATTTTATTGAGATGAGAAAGTATGTTAATAGTTTTATAGTGCATTGATGCATAATGATTAATGCCATGCTTTATTTGTGAAATATGCATAATGATTAATGCCATGCTTTATTTGTGAAATATGCATGATGATTTATGCCATGCTTTAAATTTGATTTGTGCACTGAACTAAACAGCTTGATTTGCTTTACATGCCATTAACATAAGCACGAAATAATTCTTTTAAGATGTGAATGAGAATTGTGTGGTTTTGAGTATGGCATCACGATCACGTAGATAGTGCAGTATCTACCTGCTCGCATGATTACCTTATTGAGCATGTGGTTTGCTCACCCCTTTATTTTTCCCCTCTCTACAGAGATTTGAGTATAGATTGAGAGCGACTGGAGGCATTCCCTTTTTGGTGTCTGCTGCATCCCATCGCTTAAGGTATATACACTGATTAGATTTTGTATCTAAACTTTCTATAGCATAGTAGCATTTTGTATGTAACTATTAGGGATGTAAAGCAATGTAAACACATGTAAACAACACTCTGATTTAATTATACAAATGTTTACCTTATTTTAAAAATGCAAATTAAATTGGTATGGTGGAATGAGATATACATTGACACACAACCCAACTGTTGAAAAAAGTAGTTGTTTGATCGAGCAAGGATAAATAATAGATAATGTATGAAAATGCAAAAAATTTATACGTATTTTGGTAAGTTAAGGGTCGTGACAATAATGGAGTGAAATAGACTTAAATCAGAACATATATTTTGTAAGGCCCATGAATTTCTATGTAATCTTATGATTTCCATGATGCACAGACAAGTTACACAATAAATGAATCATAAGAATTGGATATTTTTTAGTGTTAAGTGTGAATGAAATGCAAAACGGGTATTGAAGTGATTGAATATGAGTTTACCTTTGAAAATCTGGAAAATTGCATCTGAAAAGCTGCAGGATGAATGCCAGATCGATCTTACATGCAAGGAAGATCGATCTCATTGTCTGAAAATAGAGTACCAAAGCATTCTGTAAAGGGGAGATCGATCCCTCATTCAAGTAGATCGATCTCTCATTCAATCATATCGATCCCCATGTGACCTTGTAAAGAACAGATTGATCTCTCCCCATGAGCATATCGATCTCCAGTTGCTTCTGCCTAGCAAAGATCGATCTCTTCCCCAAGCCAAATTGATCTCTAAATGATTCTGCCTGGCCAAGATCAATCTCTACCAATGAGCAGATTGATCCCTTCTTCAAGAGGTAGATCGATCTCATCCAAGAGGCACATCGATCCCCTAGCCTATATTATCAAATTCTAAAGGAGTTTAAGTAAGGGGAGATCTATCTCCACCCTTGAAGATCGATCTCATAACACGATTACTATAAAAGAGACCCGACTATCGAGCCTTCTTCCCCATTTTAGCCAAAACAACCTAGCCAAAACCCTAAACCCAAAACCCTCCATTTTAGCCAAAACAACCTAGTTTTCTCACTCTAGGATATCCTTACCTTCCAAAAAGATTTAAGGAAAAAGCTATTTGAGCAAAGTTGTTCCTAGAGAGGAAGAGAACAGCATAGTCAAAGATTAGAAGCAGAAACTTTGGATTGAAGGAGCAAAGAGGCTTTTCCCAAATTTGGCAAAAAGAGGAAAAAAGTCAAGCTAGGTAAGATTTCAATACACCATCTTCTAGTATGTTAATCTAGATATTTTGATAAGTTGATTGGTGTATATAATGTTAGCTGAGATTTTCATGTACATGCTTAAACAACCATGACCTAGAATGGGCTTAGTGAGAGAAAGTTGAAATGGCATGGAGTTGATGATGATTTAAACATGTATAGATGATTTTAAGATAGCTTTGTGAAATCCATATGTTGGAATGGATGATGATTGGAAATGGGCATAAGAGGTGTTCGATAAATTGCCTTAGTGAAGGAAATGATGAACTAGAGGCATTATGAGCTTAATACAGGTTTAGTGTGAATCAATGGACCTAAAGAGTCCAATAGATTCTCGAGAAATGAATAGAGCAATCAAAATGGACTTAAGAGAAAGTAAGGCTTTACAAGTGTTAATAAAACAATAAGTCGAATCGACTATAGTAAACACAAGAATTGTATTACTTTGGATTAAATTGATGTGATGAGTAATTTCGTGCAGCCCCAGAGATTTTATTGGAAACGAATTGAACTACACGATCGAGCAGCTCTGAGGAAGTGGAATCACTCGACGTGATTCTAGGAAAGAGAATTTTGTGAGTATATAGAGGCAGCTGCAAGTATTTTAAGGGTGTTTATAGGGCTTTGTAATTGTTTGGTTACATAGAAAAGAAATAATGGTTTGTACGAACAATTTCGGATATAGATTAAATTTGATTTTGGATTTTTGCCCCTAGGAGCTAAATTGATTCAAAAAAGGGTAGTAAGGCTAATAATTACATGAAACATCATGTTTTGATATTTTTATGAAACACATTACTTTGATATAAGCAAAATTTATGGATAGGCTGGCTATTATTGACTTCATAATTTTGTGAAATAGCAAGAGTTAGGTGCTAACTGTGGTTTGAACATGTTTTGTTGAAATAGAGCCGCCTATCAGATTTATATGAGTTAAATTGTGCTGGAGCTTCACTCGCATTGGATTTTGATGTTTTAATATGCATGAAATGTGCTGGAGCCTAGCTCGCACCATGTTTTGAGTTATGATGTTTTACAAATCGTACTGGAGCTTTTTCTCGTACGTGGGTTTCCATTGATTTTCTTATACATATAACCGTACTGGAGCTATGCTCGTACATGATTTTCCTCATTATTTATTATGCATAAAGCTGTACTAAAGTGTTGCTCGTACGAGGGTATTTACTGATGATGCATGAAATCGTACTAGAGCTTTGCTCGCAGTGGACTTTTCACACTGTGATATGTAATGAGTGGTGCTGGATGCCTCGTGTGGACTTTATGTCACACGAATGAGATACTCGTACGAGCCGTGTTAGATGCCTCGTGTAGACTGCTAGTCACACAGATGAGATGCTCGCACGTGCACTTGAGACTAAGTAGGTTATACATGGCATGTGGTAGATAAAACCTATGACAGGCACCCCCAACCATAATATGGGTCCAAAGAGTACGTTGAACCGTCTATATCACATGAAGTACGTTGTACCGTGTGGTTATGATGTTGATTTAAAAGTCTAATGGTAGGATTAATCCACATCCGTTCCAACATGATGCCCCGCACACCGGGATCTGTGTGGTCTGGGATGATAGTGACATAGTTGGCCAACAAAGTCCTTGATTATATATAATGACTACCTGTCTCACATGATATCAAATGGTTTTATATACTAAACATGATTTGTGTCGTCCAAGGTAGACTCAAGGGAGGGGTCTAACCTTGTGGGATGTTTTTTTTAAGGATGATAGGCTGATTGTGATGAGTTTTACTGAGTTTTGATTTGATATTAAACCCTGAGGAATGGTTTTATGATGAGTTTTATTACGATGAGCATGAGAAGTTTTACATGATGGTTTTCCATGTTTACATGCCTATTTTCATTTTTTTTAGTACATGATATATGTATAGACATGTGGCATAGTTTTAATATTTCCTCATGCTCTGGATATTAATGATCTTTATACCATGACATTATAAGCATGTAGATAGTGTAGTTATCTACTATGCTTGCATTATCACCTTACTGAGCGTGTGGTTGCTCATCTCTATCATTTTTCCCTCCCTCTACAGAGCGCACACAGTAGTCTAGTAAGGGATTGAGGAGTTGTATCCGGATATCCGCTGCTCTCCATTGTCAAGAGGTATACACACAGGAAATCATTTTGTATCTAAACATGTAATAACACAGTAATCATTTTGAATTGTAATATGGGGATGTAAGTGTTAACAAACATGTATAAGTATAGAACTTAAACTTTCAAATGTATGCGTTTGCTCTTGATTAATTGAAAGATGAATGGTAAATGATGATTAATACTAACTCATAGCCCAACTGTTATTGGTGAGAGTTGTTCACGACCGAGTAAGGAAATGAAAAAAAATTAAAAAAATATGGTGATTTTTAGATGAAAAGGGGTCGTGACAGAGATTGGTATCAGAGCTGAGTTGGCCTGATATGAGTAGGTATTAATAAGTAGGAAAGTTATATCCCCATATTACTGTGCTTTTGTTTAGATATAACTGTGTATACCAAGATGGAATAAGATAATACATGGTATGGATACAGGAAATTAGGCATTATGCCTATCACCCACCGAGGAAGAGGGACGAATTCATGTTCTAGAGGCTGTAAGGGTAGGCCTGAGAGCCTTACGGAGCCACAGACTAATTAGGCTCCATAGGACCCTGTTGAGAGACCAGAGGATACTGAGGCACGCTTCGCTAGGATGGAACGGAGTATTGAGAGCCTCGTTGAGATAGTCACGCAAGCATTAGGGGCTAGTGATAAACGAGGTCCAACCGTGTAACCTACTACTACTGGACGGGCAGTTGCAGAGGCAGAGAGACCTTAGACTATAGGGATTGTTACACCACCCCCAGTTCAGGATACGATTTCTCCTATGGCTCCACAGCCGAGCAGAAGTGACCTGGGTTATGACTGTGAGTTGGATAGGCTACAACAATTCCAGGAGTTGAAACCTCCAATATTTATAGGAGTGAATGACCCAGTTGTTGTGGAGGATTAGGTTTATGAGATGGAGAAATTGTATGGATTCTTCAAGTGTACGTCAACTGAGAGGCTTACCTTTGTCATATTCTGAGAGCCTGACACCCCGAGATTACATGGGAGATATTCTTGGAGGCCTTTAGGCGGCAGCATATTCCAGCCACTGCACAGAGGGAGCTGCATATGGAGTTTATGAATTTGGTTTAGAGGAACCGCTCTATTGACGAATATGAGTTCAGGTTCATATCCTTGGGGAGGTATGACCTTAATACGTTGAGCAGTAAGGCTATGAAGGTCTAGAAGTTCATAGATGGACTGAGACCAGCCATCATATCTAGATTGGCTCTGTTTGACATCCTCACTTATGAAGAGGCAGTGCATAGGGTGCAGTTATGTGAACAAGACTTTAAGCAGAATGTCTTTGAATTTAGAAAGGTTAGTGGCAGGAGAGATAGAGATCAAAAGAGATTCAAGGTTGATAGAGTGGTTAGGAGAGGAGGTCAGAGACTATTTGAGAAGAGGCCAAAGATTGAAGAGGTGCAGGAGAGAGCTGTGAAACCTCCTGTGTACCCAGCTTTAGCTCCACCGAGCGGTATAGTCATTGAGAACCACAGCCTACTATCGAGTAGTGTAGGAGATGTGGTAGATTTCATGGTACTAGACCTTATTCGACGACCCTTGTTGTGTGTTACAAATGTAGGAAGTTAGGACATATTATGAGGTATTGTCCAGAGATGATTGAGACTGCCCCACAGAAGGGCAAAGAGTCAAAAAGAGCTCCTGTTGAGACTTCTGCTCTAAGTAGGAAAGCTACAACTGAGGAAAAAGGGAAACAGGCGGTTGGTAGAGGGCGAGTACATGCACTGGACCAGGACACCGTGGACGCTTCAATGAATGTGGTAAAAGGTACCATCCTAACTTTTTATTTAGAAGCATTTGTATTATTTGATCCTGGTGCCACACATTCCTTTATATCGCCTTCATTTGCACATAAGTTGATGAAGCATGTAAAGCCCACATTGTTAGATAAAATGTTGATGATTTCTACACCTACGAATGATAGTCAGTTGACTGAGTATGTATATAAGAATTGTAAGTTGAAGATAGAGGGAAAAGATATAGCAGCTGATTTAATTCTATTGAGTATTAGTGATTTTGATGTAATTTTAAGAATGGATTGGCTGGCTGTAAATCGTGTTGTTTTGGATTGTTATGCGAAGACAATGATGTTTTCAGAAATAGATAACCTTATTGTAAGTTTTCCTTAAAAGAAATGAAGAAATATGATTATTGTAATGGGAAAAGTATAATTTTAATCCATCATATTTAAGAGATGAATCTGCTTGTTAGTCATGATTGTTAATGTGATGACCTATGTTACTAACGGTGGAAAAAGGATAATGTGAAGGGTTCATTGCATACATGGTTGACATAGATAAGGCATACCTAGAATTAAGAGACATTCCAGTGGTTGTAGAGTTTCCAAATGTCTTTTCAGACGATTTACTAGGGCTACCACCCGACAGGAAAATGGAGTTTTGTATAGAATTGGTACCTGGTATAGAGCTGATATCTAAGCCACTATATAGAATGGCTCCGATTGAGTTGGAGGAGCTAAAGAAGCAGTTGCAAGAGTTGCTAGAGAAAGGGTTTATTAGACCGAGCGTCTCACCTTAGGGAGCTTCGGTTCTGTTTGTGAGGAAGAAGGATTGGAGCCTCTGACTGTGCATAGATTACCGGTTATTGAATAAGGCTACCATTAAGAACAAGTATCCTCTTCCACTCATTGATGATTTGTTGGATCAACTTCGAGGAGCACAAGTCTGTTCTAAGATAGATCTGCAATCTGGGTACCATCAATTAGGATACGGAGTGGAGATGTACCGAAGACAGCATTTCGTACCCATTATGGCCACTACAAGTTCCTGGTTATGCCATTCGGATTGACGAATGTACCCGCAACATTTATGATTTTGATGAATGATGTATTTAAGTCATACCTGGACTAATTTTTGATTGTGTTTATTGATGATATATTGGTTTATTCCAAGTCTAGGGGAAGATCATGAGCAGCACTTAAGGATAGTTCTGCAAACCTTCCGAGAGAAGGAATTATATGCCAAACTTAGTAAATGTAACTTTTGGTTGGAGGAGATCTCATTTCTGGGCCATGTTGTATCGAGGGATGGGGTATCAGTGGATCCATCCAAGATTGAGGCAGTCGTACAGTGGGAACAACTTAGGACAGTTACTGAGATCAGAAGTTTTCTGGGATTGACGGGTTATTATCGAAGATTTGTAGAGGGTTTCTCCAGACTAGCTGCTCTGTTGACACGTCTCACGTGGAAGGGTGTTAAGTTTGTGTGGGATGAGGCACGTGAGAGGAGTTTTCAGGAGCTTAAGCATCGGTTGACAACTGCTTTGATTCTCACCATTCCTACCAACTCAAGAGGTTTCTATGTGTATACGGATGCATCACACCAGGGACTGGGCTGTGTACTTATGCAGGATGGGAATGTAGTTGCCTATAGATCCAGATAGTTAAAAGATCACAAGAGGAACTACCCGACTCACAATTTAGAATTGACGGCCATAGTGTTTGCATTAAAGATATGATGCCATTATCTCTATGGTGAGAAGTTTCAGATATTTACGAACTACAAGAGCCTTAAGTATATATTCTCACAGAAGGAGCTAAATATGAGACAGAGGAGATGGCTCGAGCTATTGAAGGATTATGATTGTGAAATCCTATACCACCCGAGTAAGGCGAATGTAGTTGGCGATGCTTTAAGCAGGAAAAACCTCGAGTTTGGTGTCTTATATGATGGTTCGAGAACACGAGTTGTTGGAGCAGTTTGCGAACCTCAGTTTGGATGTAGTCCCACTGATACGGAGAGATTTAATGTTATGGCTAGTTTGAGATTGGAGCCAGAGTTGATTAGTCGTATTCGATAGGCTTAGCAGGGTGATTGACAGTGTATCGATTGGTTGAGACAGATACAGACAGGTGTGGGTACTGATTTTGAGCTGAGTACAGATGGATTGATAAGGTTTAGGGGCAGGATATATGTCCCCGAGGATTCAGAGATCAAAAGATTGATTTTATCAGAGGCTCACTCATCGAGGTATACGATACATCCGAGGAGTACCAAGATTTATCAAAACCTTCAAAAAATTTATTGGTGGTCTAGAATGAAGAGAGATATTACTGAGTATGTCACGAGATGTCTCATCGATTAGCGGGTGAAGGTAAAGCATTAAAAGCCTGCAGGGTTATTGTAGCCTCTACCGATAGTGACATGGAAGTGGGAGCATGTCACCATGGATTTTGTGATAGGTTTACCGAGAACCCACAGAGGTCATGATGCCATCTGGGTAATTGTTGATCGATTGATGATGTCAGCCCATTTCTTAGCTATGAGAGCTATCGATACTCTGAGTCAGTTGATGAACTTGTATGTTCGAGAGATAGTTCGGCTACATGGTGTTCCAATAAGCGTTATTCCTGATAGGGATGCCCGATTCATTTGCCATTTTTGGGAACATTTTCAGGAAGTGATGGGGACCCAATTGAGTTTTAGCACCACTTTTCATCCTCAGACAGATGGTCAGTCAGAGAGGACTATATAGACCCTAAAGGATATGTTGAGAGTATGTGTACTAGATTTTACAGGCTCTTGGGATGATCACCTACTGTTAGCTAAGTTCACTTATAATAATAGCTATTATGTGAGTATCGAGATGACACCATATGAGGCAATGTATGATGCAGATGCTGATCCCTTATTGGATGGAAGGAGGTTGGTGACAGACAAATTTGTGCTCTCGATTTAGTGCAGCAAGCCTCTGAGGACGTCTGATTGATATGTGAGAGGTTACGAACAGCTCAGAGCCGACAAAAGAGTTATACTAATAGGATGGAGACCATTGGAGTTTAGTCTGGGTGAGTCGATATTCTTGAGAGTTACTCCATCGAAAGGGATCATAAGGTTCGATAAGAATGGTGGGTTGAGCCCTTAGTATATCGGGCCCTTTGAGATTCTGAAGAGAGTAGGAGATAAGGCTTATAGGTTAGCATTACCACCGGAGTTAGCAGGTGTTCATAACGTCTTCCACGTCTCTATGCTTTAGAAGTACCACCCAGACCTGGTACATGTGATAAGATATGAGTCATTAGAGCTTAATGAGAGTATGTCGTATGTTGAGTAGCTGGTTCAGATATTGGATAGGAAAGAGAAGGTACTGAGGTCAAAGATGATTCCCTTAGTGAAAGTTCTTTGGCAATATCACACTCTGGAGGAAGCTAAATGGGAGTTGGAGAGTATGATGCAAGAGAAGTACCTGGAGTTGTTCTCAAGTTAACTTGGTTCTAATTTGGAGGACCAAATTTCTTGAAAGAGGGGAGGAATGTAAGGCCCGTGAATTTTTATGTAATCTTATGATTTCTATGATTTACACACAAGTTACACAATAAATGAATCACAAGAATTGGATATTTTTTAGTGTTAAGTCTAAATGAAATGCAAAACGGGTATTGAAGTGATTGAATATGAGTTTACCTTTAAAAATTTGGAAAATTGCAGCTGAAATGCTGCAGGATGAATGCCAGATCAATCTTACATGCAAGGAAGATCGATCTCCTTGTCTTGAAATAGAGTACCAAAGCATTCTGTAAAGGGGAGATCGATCCCTCATTCAAACAGATCGATCTCCCATTCAATTAGATCAATCCCCATGTGACTCTATAAGGAACAGATCGATCTCTCCCTATGAGCAGAGTTGCTTCTGCCTAGAAAAGATCTATCTCTTCCCAAGGCCAGATCGATCTCTAAATGATTCTTCCTGGCCAAGATCGATCTCTACCAATGAGCAGATCGATCCCTTCTTCAAGAGGCAGATCGATTTCATCAAAGAGGTAGATCGATCTCGTAGCCTGCATTGTCAAATTTTGAAGGAGTTTAAGCAAGGGGAGATCAATCTCGACCCTTGGAGATCGATCTTATAACGCGATTACTATAAAACAGACCCGACTGTCGAGCCTTCTTCCTCGAAAATCCCAAAACCCTCCATTTTAGCCAAAACAACCTAGTTTTCTTACTCTAGGATATCCTTACCTTCCAAAAAGATTTGAGGAAAAAACTATTTTAGCAAAGTTGTTCCTAGTGAGGAAGAGAACAACATAGTCATAGATGGGAAGCTGAAATTTTGGATTGAAGGAGCAAAGAGGTTGTGAGACCCCATATATGTATAACCTTGTATATGTGTAAATGGTGATGTATTTGTAATTTAAAGCATAAATGATGTAGAGTCCATAAGTTCAATGTACACACTTGTAGTAAGAGTCTGTGATGTACATACAAGTTTCATTGTGTATGAATATGGAGAAATGGACTTTTGTATGTGATGAATGCGAGTGGAATGGAATATCAGTGGTGTGGTAAAATGGAATAAAGATTGCATGAGTTATGCACTTCCATTTGGTTTTGTATTGTATACCTTTGGTTATACAATGAATGCATACAAGTTTTAATGTGTATAAAGTGTGAATGGATGCCATTTTCAAGACTTAAATGTAACTGGATGAGAAAATGACCATGGCAGCAAATTAAGAATGTTTGGGTGTGAGTTGCTGTAGAAAAACTGCAGAAAATCTAGAAAATATGAAGGTCAGATCGATCTCATAGTATGAGAGATCGATCTAGAAGAGCCAAAATACTCTTATTCGAGCAATAGGAATAGTGCAGATCTATCTTCAATGGAGCCAGATCGATCTCCTAAACATTATGTAAAATGAGGATCGATTCTTAAGGCAAACAAATCAATTTCCTTAGCTCTCGGGTTGGAGCAAATCGATCTCCTCCCTAGCTAGATCGATCTCCTTAACTCTCTGTTTGAGACAGATCGATCTCATGCCTTCAAAATTGTCATGAAAAGAGGGATTTTAAGGGGACCAGATTGATCTCATGTCTCGACAGATCGATCTCATCAAGCTAAATCTATAAATAGAAGCAGTTGGATCTACAGATTTCGGGAAACACTCTCACCTTACCATTTTCAACCCAAAACTTAGTTTTCTCTCTCTAAATCCACCCATTTTCAAGAAGATTTGAGGGAAGGCTATTAGACGCAAAGTTGTTCACATCAAAGAAGGACAACATAGCTTGAAGGCATTACCTCATTTGCGGGATTGAAGAAGAAAATGTGCATTTCCATTTGGAGCAAGGAGGAAATCAATCTAGGTGAGTTTCTAATGCACTGATCCAAGTACATTGTCTATTTATTGACTTTGGAGTTGTTGGGTGTGAATATTAATGGTAGGAACTATCTAGAATGCAATGCAATGATTATAACCTAGAAATGGGTTAGTGTGAGAAAGTGAAATGTAGTGGAATAAATGGTGAATAGGATATCTTTAGGTGATAATGGTGTTGTGGGTATGGATTTAAGATGGTGTTATGGAATGGATTGTGAGACTTACCCAAAAAGGGGTAAAATGAACATTTAAGGCATTGAGTAGAATGCATAGTTAGATGAGAGTTAGCAACACTAACTCGAGCATTTGATGAATGAATTGCAGCTCCTGAGGATACACTGGAGCAAATTGATCGAAAAGCACGAGAAGTGTAAAGGAAGAGAGTCGTACCCCGAGTAAATTGAGATAAGGAAATTGTGTGGACTCTTAGAGATATCTGTGCATAATTTGGGTGTTTAAATGTTTTGCTAGAGTGCATATGATACTGTCAGACCTAAGTTTTTGATTTACGTATGTAGCTTGTACCTTATGATTCCTATGTGTACGAACATTTTATTTTATAGTTGAATCATAAGAAGAGTATTTACTACCATGCAATCGATTAATTTAAGAAATTAAAAATGCATGTAAGCTACATAATAGCGAGATAAGTGTTAAAGTGATTCCCGAGCAAGTGCAGGGGTAAAACGGTCAATTGATCGAAATTCGGTATAAATCCGATGAGAAAATTTCATTAAAAATGTGAAATCGAGAAATCTTGATCAATAATGGGGAAAATATTAAATTTCGAGTCCAACTGATCGAGATATGAATTTATTTAATATTTTTAGAATTTTCGTCTCGAAAAATGAGCCTAAAAATATTAGAAAAATATACCGAAAAGGTAAAATCGGACTGATAAATTCATTTACGGACTAAATGAATTTAATATAAATTTTTGGGATATTTTTAGGATATTTTAGGATTTTTAATATTATTTTAAGGATTAAAATAATATTAAAAATATATTAGAAAGAAATTAAAAAAAAAGAGATTAGAAATCTGGAAAGTTAGAAACAGGAAACCCGCACGAAACCGACGAAGACGCGACCCGAGGGATTCATCACCGACGAGCCACCACAGACGATCCTACAGTCGAGCCAGATACTGAAAAAGGGAGAGGACCTCGGCGTGCACCCATCGGCACCGGTCACACCCTCCATCGACGCGGACGTAGCCGAATCGAGGGAAAACATGCCACGGAGAAAAAGTGAAATCCGATGGCCACCGGCGATGCTAGGGTCCGATCAAGCCCAGCCGAGAGATCCCCAGGCTATGGCGCACCGAACGGCTGCAGCAGCTGCCGAAGAACCGGCCGGACAACGCCAGCACGACTAAATCACCCCTGAACCGGTCGGCGGTTCAGGGTAGAACCTTCTAAACTGAACCGGACCGGACCGGTTCAGCCAAGGAGAAAAGGGGGAAAAAAAGGAAAAAGAAAGAAAAAGTAAAAGAAAAATTTTTGGGATTGCACCGGACTTCGGGTAAGTCGATACAAGGTCAAAAGTGACCAATTTAATTTCTAATAAATTTATTTAAGAAATTGACCCGGAGTTAAATATACGAAATTGTGTAGTTCGACGATTAATTCCGAACGGAAGCCCGATCGAACTCCGATTCGCGCCCCATCGTACAATCTCGGGTAAGTAAAGCTCATTTACGACAATTAAGTGATTTATGCGTATTTAAGATTTAATTTACGCATTTCGGATTAAATTCCGCAATTAGTGAATTATATTCGAAATTTTGAAATAAAAGTCGAAAATGATATACGGGCTATCCAAAGAGCTTGGAATAAAGCCCAATGGGTATTGATAGGCCCAATGAGTCAATAGACCCTGATGAACGGGCTTAATACAGATTAAGGCCCAATTAAAGTGTTTAAGGCCCATTAAGAGTAAACGGGCCCATTTAAATAAAATAAACTGTATTAAATGTGTAATACAGTAGGAAACGTGAAATTAACCCAGTGAATGGTTAAATGTAGCTCCAAAGTCATATTGAGAGTTGACCGGACTGCGAGATTAGACAGCACAGAGGAAGAGAGGTCACACGACGTGATCCGAGGTAGGGGACTCTTACTAGTAGCTAGAGATATCTGTGCATATTTTCGTTGGATTTTACATTCACTGAAATTGTTTGAGGGTCAGAGAAAATCTATAATAATTATAGGGACCCGATATGGATAAATTACGATTTTGCCCCTAGCTAGGCAAAAAGTGAAATTTTGGGAAAAGTGGTAAAAAGCATGGAAATAATGTTTTGAGTGGTTTTTACTGCTGTGTAGCAGAAGAGTAGGTGGATGAGTTAATGTTTTGAGGTCGATGTAAACTAAGCACACTTTATAGTGCTGATTTTAATGATTTTAAACATCCCTATTTTTAAAGAGCCATCTACCAAATTATGTGGAAACAATCATGCTGGAGCATAGCTCGCACTTGATTTCAGATGTTTTTCACATACATTAGTGCTGGAGGTTTACTCGCACTGCATTTATTTGACATGCATTATAGAGTACTGGAGCATTGCTCATACTCAGTTTTATGTGATTTGTGCATGATAGAGTGCTGGAGCGATTAGCTCGTGCTCGAGTTTTACATGAGATGCATGACAGAGTGCTGGAGCGTTGCTCGTACTCGATTCTTCATGATTTGTACATGACATAGTACTTGTGCGATTTGCTCGTACTTGATTTGAATGAGAACTATGCATGACCTAGTGCTGGAGGTTTACTCGTACTAGTGTTGATATGTTTACATGCATATACAGTGTTTTGAGGCGGAGCGTGGACTGTGAGTCACACTCACTGTAGTTTTACGTGATATATAGACATGTTAGAAAAATCGTGACGATTTCCTTCGTGTAGACTGAGTGTCACACTGTTGAGATGTTCTCACATGGATTTAGAGACGTGACATTTATTCCATAGTATGAGGGCTAAGACCTATGGCAAGCACCCCACTATGATGTATTTCCATGGTATAAGCGACCAAGACCTATGGCAGGCACCTCGACCATGATGTATGGGTCCACGAGTGTACGTTGTACCGTACGTGTGGCATGGAGTACACTGTACCATGTTTTGTGTTGTGGAGTTGTGGAGGTGAGTTGTTGATAGCTGGCGGTTGTGATGGACTGACCCCCCTCCCGTTACAGCAGTGATAACCCGCACACCGAGTACTGTGTTGCCTGAGATTTCACCACATGTTAGGATATGTACATAGTCCGAAGATGTTCTCTTACGGTAAGATCTTTCGGCCCAACATCCTTAAGCCAGAGTGGGTGGGGAGGCTCTGTTCGGCGGGGAGGCTCTCTTACATAGTCTAGAGAGATTGCATTTAGCCACTGAGTCTCGCATGATATATCACATGTGTTTTATGATATGGGTAGACCTAAGGGATGGGTCGAAACCCAGTTTATTTGTGTTGTGATGAGAAATGCTATATTTACTGTGTTTTGAATGTAAATGGCATATTTTATATAAAGGCATTCTTAAATGATTAAATATGCACTATTTTGCATGAATGCCTCTGATTGATAAACCAGCATGTGTTTAGTACATGGGATTTTAAATCTGTACTATATTATATATATTTTAAACGTGCTTTTGAATTGAGAGAAGGAAAGGCAAAGCACTATTTTCAGTAGATAGTATAGATGTCTACTTGCTTGCCTGATTTCCTTACTGAGCGCGTTGATAGCTCATCCCATTCATTTTCCCCCCATCTCTACAGATTCTCATCAGTAGATTGAGTCGGCTGAGGTATTGCATTCCTTTGATCCGCTGCCACTCCCCATCTAGCGAAAGGTATACACATGCGTACTCTTTTGTATCTGAACAATGCATAAACACAGTGATGTACACGTTTTAATATGGGAGATGTAATGATGTAATTATACTTAAGTATATGAATTTACTTATGATATAAATGTCATGTATGTATGATATGAAAAAGAATGGTATGGTATGTCTGGATGAGGAGACTAATGCCTATTCACAGCCCAACTGTTGAGGAGATAAAGGTAAGTAAAAAGTGAAAAATTTATTATGGTTTTTGGTAAAGTCGCGTGTGGGAGTAGGGCGTGACAGATACTAGGAAATGATATTGGGTGATTGAAGGGCAAAGAGTTGGGTTTTGAGAAATGTGCATGAAAATAAAAGCATGATGCTTGAAAACCTTGTTTTTGTGCTTTTTAGCAAATGATTGGTAGGTTGGCTAACATTTGAAATGATTTGCAAAAGAAATGATTTAATTTGGTTGATAACCATATTTTGCGAAGAATTGAGCCACCTACATGGATTTTTGAGAATGAAAGAGTGCTAGAGTATGACTCGCACGAGATTTGATGTGTTTTCATACGCATGAGTGCTAGAGCGTAGCTTGCACTAGTTTTCACATGGATTTTTATGATGTTGTGCTAGAGTTGAGCTTACACAGACTTTATACTGGTTTGGCATGGTGCTGGAGCATAGCTCGCATTAGATGCCCACCATACTTGTTGTCGTGCTAGGAGCTTCAGGTAGACTGGGTGTCGTACCGATTAAATAGGCTCGCACATGCATTTTTTAGAATTGACATGTTAATAGTCATCCTAGGAGCTTCAGGTAGATAAGAGGTCGTACCGATTAAATAGGCTCGCACGTGTATTTTTTAGATGTGGCGTGATATGATGTGTTGATATGGGTCCACATAGTACGCTGTACCATGCAGGTAGCATGGAGTACGTTGTACCGTGTTGAGATTGTGATATACCGTCTTCGGACGATGTTTAGATCTGCTATGGACCAGCGAGTAGGACGTGACCCATCTCTCATGTGGAAGCAGATAGTAGTGATACCCCGCGCACCTGATCAATGTAGCCTGGGTTCACAGGATATGACCATAGTCCTAGAGAAGATTTCCCTTATTATATTGCTTATCTCACATGTCTTCTATTATGAATGAATCCATGTTTTGAAACGTATTGCGATTCAGGATAGTTTGAGGGAGGGGCTGAACCCTGACAAGTGTTATTTTGTTTGAGATGAGAAAGAATGTTAATGGTTTTAAAGTGCCTTACGCATGATGATTTTTCCATGCCTTATTTATGAAATATGCATGATGTTTAATGCCATGCTTTGTATTTGAATGGTGCATTGAATTTTTATAGCATGAATTGTTTTACATGCCATTAACACAAGCATGAACTCATGTTTTGAGATGAAATAATGAAATGCATGGATTTGAGCATGGCATCACAATCACGTAGATAGTGCAGTATCTACCTGTTCGCATGATTGCCTTACTGAGTGTGTGGTTTGCTAACCCCCTTATTTTCCCCACTCTACAGAGCTTTGAGTATAGACTGAGGGCGACTGGAGGCTTTCCCTTTTGATATCTGCTGCATCCCATCGTGTAAGGTATACACACTGATGTAATTTTGTATCTAAACTTTCGATAGCACAGTAGTATTTTGTATGTAACCATTGGGGATGTAAAGCAATGTAAACACATGTAATCAACACTCTGATTTAATTATATAAGTGTTTACTTCTAAATTATAATGTAAATTAAATTATTATGGTTGGATGAGGTAGACATTGACACACAACCCAACTGTTTGAGAGTGTAGCTAATCATGATCAAGGTAAGGTAAGGACGAAAAATAAATAATGTATGAAAAGCGAAAAATTTATGATGAGAAGTTGGTAAGTTGAGGGTCGTGACAGAGGTTTTTCCCAAATTTGGAAAAAAGACGAAAAAAGTCAAGCTAGGTAAGATTTCAATACACCATCTTCTAGTATGTTAATCTAGACATTTTGATGAGTTGATTGGTGTATATAATGTTGGCTGAAATGTTCATATACATGCTTAAACAACCATGACCTAGAATGAGTTTAATGAGAGAAAGTTGAAATGGCATGAAGTTGATGATGATTTAAACATATAGAGATGTTAGTAAGCATGTATAGATGATTTTAAGATAACTTTGTGAAATCCATATGTTGGAATGGATGATGATTGGAAATAGGCATAAGAGGTGTTTGATAAATTGCCTTAGTGAAGGAAATGATGAACTAGAGGCATTATGAGCTTAATTCGGGTTCAGTGTGAATCAATAGACCTAAAGAGTCCAATAGATTCTTGAGAAATGAATAGAGCAATCAAAATGGACTTAAGAGAAAGTGAGGCCTTATAAATGTTAATGAAAACAATAAGTCGAATCGACTATAGTAAACGCAAGAATTGTATTACTTTGGATTAAATTGATGTGATAAGTAATTTCGTGCAGCCCCAGAGATTTTATTAGAAGTAAATCGAACTGCGCGATCAAGTAACTCTGAGGAAGTGGAATCACTCAACGCGATTCCAAGTAAGGGAATTTTGTGAGTATCTAGAGGTAGCTGCACGTATTTTGAGGGTGTTCATAGGGCCTTGTAATTGTTTAATTACCTAGAAAAGAAATAATGGTTTGTGCAAACGATTTCAGATATAGATGAACATGTGATTTTGGATTTTTGCCCCTAGGAGCTAAATTCGTTCAAAAAAGGTTAGTAAGGCTACTAATTGCATGAAACATCATGTTTTGATATTTTTATGAAACACGTTGATTTGATTTAAGCAAAATTTATAGATAGGCTGGCTATTAACTTCATAATTTTATGAAATAGCACGAGTCAGGTGCTAACTGTGGTTTGAACATGTTTTGTTGAAATAGAGCTGCCTATCAGATTTATATGAGTTAAATCGTCTTGGAGCTTCACTCACATTGGATTTTGATGTTTTAATATGTATGAAATGTGTTGTAGCCTAGCTCGCACCATGTTTTAAGTTGTGATGTTTTACTAGTCGTACTAGAGCTTTTGCTCATACATGGGTTTCCATTGATTTTCTTATGCATATAACTGTATTGGAGCTATGCTCGTAAGTGATTTTCCTCATTATTTATTATACATAAAGTCGTACTAGAGCGTTGCTCGTACAAGGGTATTTACTGATGATGCGTGAAATCGTGTTAGAGATTTGCTCGCACTAGACTTTTCACATTGTGATATGCAATGAGTCGTGCTGGATGCCTCGTGTAGACTTTGTGTCACACAGATAAAATGCTCGCGCGAGCCATGTTGGATGCCTCGTGTAGACTGCTAGTCACACGGATGAGATGCTCGCATGTGCACTTGAGACTGAGTAGGTTATACATGGCATGAGGTAGATAAGAACTACGGGAGGCACTCCTAACCATGATCTGGGTCCACGGAGTACGTTGTACCGTGTATATCACATGGAGTACACTATATCGTGTGGTTATGATGTTGATTTAAAAGTCTGACAGTAGGATTAACCCACCTCCGTTCTAACATGATGCCCCGCACACCAAGATCTGTGTGGTCTGGGATAATAGTGACATAGTTGGCCAACTGAGTCCTCAATTATATATAATGACTACCTATCTCACATGATATCCCATGGTTTTATATACTGAACATGATTTGTGTCATCCAGGGTAGACTCGAGGGAGGGGTCTAACCTTGTGGGATGTTTTTTTTAAGGATGATAGGCTGATTGTGATGAGTTTTACTGAGTTTTGATTTGATATTAAACCCTGAGGAATGGTTTTATGATGAGTTTTATTACGATGAGCATGAGAAGTTTTACATGATGGTTTTCCATGTTTACATGCTTATTTTCATGTTTTTCAGTATATGATATATGTATGTACATGTGGCATAGTTTTATTATTTCCTCATGCTTTGGATATTAATGATCTTTTGCCATGTCATTATAAGCATGTAAATAGTGTAGTTATCTACCATGCTTGTATTATTGCCTTACTGAACATGTGGTTGCCCATCCCTATCATTTCCCCCCCTCTACAGAGCGCACACAGTAGTCTAGTGAGGGACTGAGGAGTTGTATCTGGATATCCACTGCTCTCCATCGCTACGAGGTATACACACATGAAATCTTTGTGTATCTAAACATGTAATAACACAGTAATCATTTTGAATTGTAATATGGGGGATGTAAGTGTTAGCAAACATGTATAAGTATAGAACTTAAACTTTCAAATGTATGTGTTTGCTCTTGATTAATTGAAAGATGAATGGTAAATGATGATTAATACTAACTCATAGCCCAACTGTTATTGGTGAGAGTTGTTCACGACCGAGTAAGGAAATGAAAAAAAAAAGAAAAACAAATTATGGTGATTTTTAGATGAAAAAGAATAAAAGGGGTCGTGACATATTTTAAGCGATAATTAATAGAATATCATAACAGTAAAGTAGCAAGCAAACAGAGCGTTGGAAGAAAGAGAAGAAAAGAAACTGCAATTTCATGTATTCCAAATTCATAAACAGCTCTAGCTTGCTGCTAGCTTCACACCTTGGAACGCAACAGAGAACAAGACACAACCGTAAAGAATTTAAGTGTAAAAAATATAAACACGGCAGAAATCAATTTAAAGCATAATGGCATAAAGAAAATCAAGAGATTAAAGCTGAAATTATATGGAAAATGATGAAAATGGCAACACCTCTGAACATAATGGATCAAACAGCAGCAAAAGAGGGAGCAGAAATAGGATCAAAGTATAGATATTGTGATGTAGAATAGAGAAGATAAGAAGAACCCAAAAAAACCGTGAAAAATTTCAAGTATAGAAAGATGAAAAGTTCAATGCAGAAGAAGGAAAAAAATGCAATGTAAAACTAATTCAGAACTTGTATTTTAACCGTAAATTTAAAGAGATTAAAGTAGAAAATAACAAGGAGACAATGAAATAGTAGATTCAATTACAAACAAAGCATGTAAATGAGGAAGAAGAAAATCGTAATTATATTTAATCTAATGAACACTCTGATTGAAGGAATCCTAAAACAGATTTAAGAAAGATGAAAATATTAAAAGTGCAGTAACTAAAAAGAGCCTAAAAAAGAATACCAACGTGCAAAAAAAAAAAATGGGAAGAGATGCGGCTGCTGTCACCAGCCAAGCTTTTCCTTTCGTCCTACAACTAAAAAAAAAAAGCAATATAAAACTAACCTTAAAAAAAACCCTAGCAGCCAACCTAAAAACAAAAAGAACTCCCATAAAATGTCTCATCTTTTTCTTTTTATTCACATCAAAAGGGAATTTTAATCCTAGATGAGTTGGTATTGTTTGGCCACTTGTCTTCACACCATTAGCTTCTTAGAGAAGATATTTCTATGTCATTTGTCTTCTTGTCCACTTGGATGTGCAATGTGGCATGACTTGTGTATTCCATGAGGTGACCAAGGTGTCCTTTGATCTTATCCTTCAAAGGTGAATAAAATATGGACACTTGGCTTCACATGTGTTAAAAAGAGAGAGAAGAATGGTGACTCGTGCTAAAAGATGAAATAGTAGTGGTCCAATCTCCTTTTTAGCCCATTTTCAGTAAATTTTCTACTAAAATGACTAAAATTCATCTGGATTTAATTTATCTGCAAACATGATAATTTTAATTAAAATGAAGGGATAATTAATAAAATAATGTGGGGATTAAAATAGTTAATTAAGAAATTAAGAATAAATAACTCTATTTTCATAGAATTATCAATAGTATATCAACTAGAAACAATTTAGGAACATAACTTTGATGCATAAGAATCTCATAATTGTAACCCTATTATAATTCCTTTGCAAGGCTAGTTTATTCCATAGGCTTTATAAATTTAGTGGTAAATGAATACATTCATGTCAACATAAATACTGAAGGGAAACATGTATGTCACTTACCCTAAGTGAACATATGTTGTCATGGTACCATGCCTCATGCCAAGTGAGTTGGTTCTATGGCATAAGCTAATAAAAGCCTTGCCTAGAGAATAAAGAATAATATATAACATTTGGATACCCTAGAACAGGTAATCGAATACCATTTGTGTAAAGCTATAGACATATATGTACAAAGTGATATGTATATGTACATTCTATATGAACATTTGTACATTTATTCCAATTTAATAAATATTGTTGATAAATCAAATACATTTATCTAGGAATTCAAATGCCTGTATTGACAAAGCATTATGAAAATGACCAAAAATAATACTAGGATTTAGAATACTTTTATGGATGTTGGACTTTGAATAAATTTACACATCTCTCAACGTTATTTACATATAACTCTAAATGTATACATATCTCAATTCTGGGAAGTTCTTAAGGAATTTGAATTCCATTTTCTAGGTATTCAAATTCCTGAATGTAATTCCAAATAAAAGCTGCAATCATTAGGGAATTTAAGGACCATTATCTAGGCATTTGAATACTTTATCTCAATTTTGGACACCGAGTAAATGTACATCTTTAATTGTTATGTACCTAAGGCTCTAAAAGAAGTACATATCTCATATCAAAGATGTACCTATGGGTATTCGAATTCCTTTTTCAAGGTATTTGAATTCTTAAGAGTAATTTATAAATAAAAGCTTCAATTCTAAAGGAATTCAACTACCTTTATTTAGGCATTTGAATACCTTATCTCAATTTTGGACTATAAGTAGATCTACACATCTTTAATTTATACGTACACACGGCTCTAAAACAATGTATATCTCATATCTGGGATGTACATAGTCATTGCTATTTGAATTCCCAAGAGTAATTTCTAAGCAAAAGATTTAATTCTAAAGGAATTCACATACACTTATTCAAGAATTCGAATACCTTTATGCATTTTAAGCTTTGAATCAGATGGCTATAAAATAAGTACTCATCTGATCACTGAAATGTATTTATGGTATTTAAATGCTTTAAGTTCAAGATATCAACTAAATATAAAAATGAAATACAATAGCTTTAATCAAGAATTCAAATTCCTTCGATCTTTTCGTTATCATATAGTCCTTATGCCTTTAAGAATTTTGGACTTAGATATTGTCATTCAAGAATGCACATATAGTAGTAAAAGCTTGAATGTACATACATTAATAGAAGCTTGAATGTACATACATTAATAGAAGCTTGAATGTACATACATTAATAGAAGCTTGATTGTACATATTGTAATAGAAACTTCAATATACATACATTACTATAAAAGCCTGATCGTACATATATTAATAGAATCTTTAATTTACACATGTAACACCTCGGAAGCACGGAAAAATAAGCTAATTTAAACTTTTCTAAGCTTTTACTTATGTTGCATTCCTATCAGTGTCGAATACTTAACCAATTTATTTTACAAAATTTTTGGCAGCAAAACGGCTGCAATTGGACCTAACCTATCTTGCAAAATGTAAACGCAGTTTATAATTCGCAATCCAGTTGATTTTAATCTCTTTTCTTAGTCATCAACACATCTCATCATCATAGCAAGACAACAACAATATCCAGTTATATTCATATCATTAACTGCTTAGTTACAACACTGTCTATCAACATTTACAAGTAACTTACACCCCAAAATCATCCTTTACATTAGTAGTCTATGCTTTACAAAGTGTCTGGGTAGTAAGTAATAATATACCTTGCTTAAACAAAAGCAGTCCAAAAGAGGGTCGGGTTCACCTGACCACGACCACTATTGTCACAACCCTCAATCCACTACAAATTTTTCATTTATTATTTAATCTATTTCTTATTGTTTATTCTTTACCTTTACTTGATCGTGAACAGCTACACCACCAACAGTTGGGCTGTGTATTGGTGTCAATCTTATCCAATCGAATCATTTCAATTTACTATTCATTTAAACGTAAACACTCCTATTTCTAAATCAAGAGTTACTATTTACATGTGTTTACAATCCTTTACATCCCCAAAAATTACATTCAAAGATATTACTGTGCTTTGACATGTCTAGATACAAAAATTATACAAATGTGTAAACCTTGTGTAATGGGATGCAGCGGACACTCCAATCCTCAGTCACTCTCTATCTAATATAAATGCTCTGTAGAGGGGGAAAACTAAGGGGATGAGCAAACCACGTGCTCAATAAGGCAATCATGCGAGTAGGTAGATAACTGTACTATCTACGTGATCGTGATGCCATGTTTAAACCACACAGTTATTTGTCATACCCAAATTATAACAGTTCATGCTCATGTTCATGATATGTAAAGTAGTAAAGCAGTGCACAATTCTTAAACAAAGCATGGAAAATCATCATGCATAAATCGAAATCAAAGCATGGTAAATCATCATGCAAGGTGCACTTCAAAGCATTTAAAAACTCAACACAAATCGATACAAATCACCATTTGTCAAGACTCATCCCCTCCCATGGACTGTCCTGACCCACAAACACATTTGAAATATGAATATATCGTAAAACAAGACATGTGAGATAGGCATATAATATTAATAAGGATAATAACTAAGACTATGGCCATATCCTCTGTGATCCCAGGCTACACAGATCCTAGTGTGCGGGGTATCACCTCTAAATGCTTCCGCACCGGAGGTAGGTCACGTCCAACCCGCCGGTCCATAGCAGTATCCATCCTCCGAAGACGATATATACATAATATCCATACACAGTACAACATACTTCATGCTATATGCATGGTACAACGTACTCCGTGGACCCATAACATAACATTATACACTGCCACATCTTGGTACGATCTAAATGTATTATCCGCAAGTGCACGGGTCGTACAAGTAATAATGGGATTTGAGTCCCGAGTTATCATCCCACAGAGAAGTTGACTAGCCTAATTAAATACCAGTTAATCTTACCCTAAGTATATCCTAGCAAATTATGAAGTGATGAAGGTTATCTACCAAGTCTGAAATTAAAAATATTGAAAATAGTAATAGAATAATAAAAACTATAAACTAAATAAAACCGAGCTAAAAGTACTTACAATGCTCCAAGCAATTAAAAACAACAACCTACAAAAGAAAATTAAAACAGTTAAAATTAATTAATGCAATTAAAATAAAAAGCAAATATGAAAATAAATAAAGAAACAAAATTAATTAAACTAAAATTAAACTATCCTATAAATAAAATATGCATGTAATTAAACTAATGAAAATTGCAAATTAAACTAACCTAAAATCTAATGAAATAAAATCCTAGAAAAATTAAGAAATAACTACAAGTCTAAATGTTTAAAATATTAATTCTAAATTAATCCTAATTATAACTAATTACTAACTTAACCATAAAATCTAACTAATGCATGATAAAAACTATTTTTGGTTTATTCACATTAAAATAAAAACTTAAAATGCATAAAATGAGTTTAATCTAAATTAATTCTAATTGGAAAACCTATTGCTAAAATAAAAATAAAAATTAACTAATGGCATAATTAAATCTAAATTCTAGACTAATCAATCAATTGAACTATAGCTAATCATGCAAATAAAATTAAAATTCTAACTTCTTATGATAACAAATTAAATTGGAATTAACTATTCTAAAAATATATGTAAATAAATTGTACAATTAAAATGCATTGGCCCAACGAGAGCTTAACAACAAATTCCAGCAAGTGGTCCCGATTCACTGTGCATGTTTCTTCTTTGTTTCATTTTCAGGTGCTCACGGTCTTGTCTTCTGCTCCAAAATGCTATCGGTTTGTCCAGGTACTGCCCAGGTATTGCTATCGGTATCGTCCTTCTCCTCCATGCGCTGTCCTGGTCTTATCCAGGTAAGGTTCTAGGTCTGCTCGGTCCTGTAATCTACTGCAGGCGTTGCTGTCTTCTGCCCAGTTGGGCACAGTCAGTCCTTGTACTGCAAGTTCACTCTTTGCTTTTGCTTCACCTAGCAGCTACTGCTGTCTTTAGTGTTGGGGTTGCTTTGCCATCATCTATTTCGTGCACCACACCAGTCTAGTAGCAGACAACGGCTTACCATCACTTGAAAGTGTAAATGAGTAATTAGAAAATAATGCAGAAAGCAGAAATAATGGACACAAAACAGTGTTGACCTTAGCTTAATCACGCAGCTCTGCACCCATCGTTCTTCACAGCAGCTCAGAATAATGACAACACACATAAATGAAAACCTGCAGCAGCTAAACACTAGGTTAGTGTAGAATGAGAGCACACAAAGAGAATGAACAGTGCAATGCTCTTGAAACAGTGTAGAACAGAGAAGACAAAATGATCCCTGTTCACCAACTTAATGTTTTTAGCTTCTGTTTTGTACTACACGGCAATAGTTGGCCAACATTATCAGCACTGAAATGAAGAAAGGCTTCTGTCTAATCGAAAGATAATAGACCGAAACAAAGAATGTACATGCAGTAATTGAAATATCCTTTAACATGAACCGTGAAAACTGGAAAATGCAAAGATCCTAACACCATGAAATACTTGCTTCTCTAAGCAGTCATCATTGTTCTGTTGTGCCAACGAATCGGGAGCAATACACGACATCCAACTCTCATCAAAATACCAGAATAAGACAAAAGCAGTAAAAATTGAAGCATCCAAAGTGATTGTGGTTACATACGACTAAGCAGTATGAAAACAAAGAAAGAAAATCGAAGATTAAATGGAGCTAGTGAGAATCGGGTAAGGCAAAAATTCAAGCTGAAACAGAACTCAAATCGCAATCAAAGGAAAATGTAAAGAAAAGCATAGAAATGATTTAAGGTTGAGCAGTTGTCACCATGCTCTCCTCTCAAACCGAATGAACAACTAATGAAAAATGCGAAACAAATGTGATAAAAGATAATACTAACTACTAAAATGAGAAATTTGCATTTCAATCGAATAAAAAAAATGAAAGCTTCTAAAAGTTTAACAATGGTCGCTAAAAAGAAAAGAACAACAAACGTGCAAAGCTTGAAAATGAAAAAAAAAAAAATTCCAACAATAAAGCTTTTAAAATAAAACTTTAAACTACCCTAAATTAAAACAACTCCTAACCTAGGCTACTTACCCTTCTCCTACTTCCTACACTACTTGATATTTTCAATTGCCATCATATTCTATTTATATACACACTTAGGGGTACAATGGTAATTTTTCCATCCTAGATGAGTTGGCATTGTTTGGCCATTTGTCTTCATTTGATTTGCTACAGAGTAGATATTTCAATGTCACCCGTCTTTTTGTCCAATTGGCTGTGCGATGTGGCCCGGCATGTGTCATCTAGAGGGTTGGCACGGTGTCTTTCGATCTTATCGTTTCGGAGCAAATAAAATACAGACACCTGACATCACGCGTGTCCAGACGGCTGGTGACTTGGTCTGCAAATTAGAAGTGGTCCAGTCTCTTTTAGCCCATTTTCAGCCCAATTTCGACTAAAACGACTGAGTTTCATTCAGATTTAATTTATCTGCACATAAGAGAATTTTAATTAAATAAAGGAGATTATTAATAAAATAATATGGGGATTAAATAAATAATTAGGAAATTAAGCACAAATAATTCTATTAAAAATAGAATTATCACACCCTCAAACTTGAGCTTTTGCTTGTCCTCAAGCAAAACAAAACAAATGTAAGAATGACAAGTACAAAACACAATAATTTCTCTAATATTATCCTCAAAGATAAAATACAAACTATGATCTCAAAGAATCACAATTACAAGTCCAACACTTAGAATTATTCAATCATAAGTCCTAACCCAAATTGGACTCCTCGTGTGTGTGTGAAAATGTTAAAGCCACTTCACAGTACATTATCCAGATCAGATTATGCAAACACAGTGACTGCAAAGTCAATGACAAGTGATCATTCCCATAAGTTTGCTTTTCACTTATCTCTCCACTAATGTAGTCACACTTAACCAAAGATCAGTAGGACTTCATTAAGCTTGTAATGTAAGGCTAGGGTTAAGGTATGATAAAGTCGATTTAGGTTTAATTACCCCTTAACATGCATTACTTTCTAGGATCTTTAATGTAAGAGCTCAAATTTATTTTCCCCAAACTTATTTATTTCACTAAACATTTTATTCTTATTTTTGTATTTTTCATCTTTCTTGTTTTTTTTTTTTTTTACGAACTTTCACTATCACTAGATACCCATATGTACAAAGCTTACAATATATCCCAATAAATTTTCATGCTTTCGGGGTATGGGATAGGAAAAGAGTGTTTAAGCTAAGGAAAATTATAAGTAAGCGTATTTACAGAGAAAAGCTTATTTGGCCCAGATGGGTGACTAGGGGTAAAATATGTACAGGGATGGCTAGAAAGGCTCAAACGATCCAAAGATGGCCTAAATAATCTCCATAATTAAGTGTGATCTAATATTTCACATCGAGATTAGATCAAACAAATTTTAAAATATGATACATAAAATCAACTAAACAAATGCAATCCTAGGTCCACATAAGCTTTCTCTAAATAAATATACAGATTCATGACATGACATGTGCATAAGATGAGGAAATCACAATCAGAATTAAGACAAATTCAAGAATTCAACTTCATGCTTTTCCTATAATCATGCTTCTTAGTCAATCAAAGTTAGAATAAATCATGGGGTCATATCATTGGAATATGGGAAAACTACATGCTAAGCACTAAATCATCCCAAAATCAAACAATTTAAGCTCAGATTTTTGAAAAAAATTGAAATTTTTTCAATTTTGCCCAAATTTTCAAAAAATGCTCAAGTGATATCCCTTCCCCCAAACTTAAAGTACACAGTGCCCTCAGTGTGCAGATAATATAAACATTTAAGCTCAAGAACAGAGTACTCCCCTATCTAATGATGATGACGAACAACTGAAACTTGATTGAAAATGTAATGCTGTAAAGGAAATCTGCAAAATAAAAAAAGAAAGAACAATGGAAAAGAAAAAGAACTATATGCAAAGTGAAAAGAAAAATTAAGCCATGTCAAAAGCATCTAAAGAACACCACACTCAGTAGCAGGGCAAAGAGTTGGAGGATCAGCCAGAGTGGTGATAGAATGTTGACTGTTAACTCCTCCTTAGCTCTATCTACTTCCCTCATTCTTTCAGATTTCTTATGCTTAAGCCTTATATCCTCTTCAATCTCCATTTTAAAACACTCTTGAGAGTCATCAGGTAGCTTCAAAGGTTTGAAAAAATTAAACTTTACTTCCTGATCCTAAACTCTCATTGTTAACTCCCCCTTTTGCACATCAATTAAAGTTCTACCAAGCACTAGAAAAGGTCTGCCTAGTATAATGGGGACTTTTCGATCTTCTTCCATGTCTAGTACAATAAAATTCACAGGGAAAATAAATTTGTCCACCTTTACTAACACATCCTCAATGATCCCCTTTGGATATTTAATGGATCGATCTGCTAGCTGAAGGGTAGCTGTAGTGGGCTTTACATCCCCTATTCCTAACTTCTGATAGATAGACAAAGGCATTAGATTGATACTAGCTCCTAAATCACACAGGGCTCTACCAAAGAACATATTTTCAATAGTGCAAGGTATGGTAAAACTCCCGGGATCCTTGAGCTTGGGGCGTAATTTCCTCTGGATAATTGTACTACATTCCTCAGTTAAGACCACCGTCTCATAATCTTACAATCTTCTCTTTCTCGAGAGGATATCCTTCAAGAACTTCACATAACTTGGTATTTGCTATAAGGCATCTGTGAAAGGAATGTTGATGTGAAGTTTCTTAAAAACCTCAAGAAATTTGGTGAATTGTTGATCGAGTTTTTGATTCTAGAACCTCTGAGGAAAAGGAACTTGTGGTCTAACCGGAGGGGATCTAGTGGAAACATGTGTAGCATGAGAGGGCAAGGAAGGCTGTGAAGTAGAAGAAGGTAAAGATGAAGAAGCACCTAGCTTTGATTCCTTTGCAGCCTGATTCTGATATTCCTGCTCTTTCTGAGCTGCTTCGTTAGAACTTAAGGATTCTTCAACTATGTGTTGTTCAAGGTTGGACTTAACTTGTGGGTCCTCTAGCTCTCTGCCACTCCTAAGGGTGATGGATTTCACATGTTCTTTACCCTCCTTTTGTCTAACAGGGTTAACTTCAATATTACTGGGAAGGGTCCCTTGTGGATGTTGGCTAAGAGCATTGGCTATTTTTCCAACCTGAACTTCTAAGTTCTTAATTGAGGCAACTTGATTTTGCAGGATAGTCGTGAACATTTCCTCAAGCGAGGGCTTCTTCTCAGCTGCTGGTGCATGATAAAGTTGGGGCTACATAAGTGGTGGTGGTGGTGGTTGATGAAAGTGCAGTGGATGGGGATGATGTGGTGGATGATAAGGAAATAGATGTTGTGGTGGTACTTGAACCGGTAGAGCTTGAAAACCAGGAGGTCCTACAAGTCTAGAGTTGGAAGTTTGCCCTTGGTTTTGGCTCCAAGAGAAGTTAGGATGGTTCCTGTCACGACCCAAACTACCCAAAAATCAGAGTTAATTAATTTTATTTTTTTTTGCGTTTTGTTATTTTTATTACTTAAATTCTTACCTGTCTTCTGATCGTGACCACACTCCACTAATAATTGGGCTGTGCGTCAATGCCAGTCCCACCATTCAATTACCATCTAACTTATTTCTTCTCCAGTCATTTATAATTGTTTACATTAATTATACATCCCCTAAAGTTACTTACAAACATGTTACTGTGCTATGCTTATTTAGATACAATACATAAGTGTATATACCTTAAATGATGGGCAGCAGCGGATACCCGGAATGCAGTACTGAGTCGCCTCAACTTCAACTGGAGATTATCTGTGGGAGAAAATGAAAGGGGTGAGCACATCAAGCTCAGTAAGGCAATCCTACAAACAAGTAGGTAACCATACTACCTACATGAACGTAGTGTCATGCATAAACCACCCTTTCTCAACACCTTTTAAAACAGATGATATGAGTTATGATGTTATGTAAAACACACTTGCACGAAAAATTCAACATGCAATTATATTCAAAATCATATCTTTCTTATTTAAAAATTTCACAATAAAGTCAGGGCTCGACCCCTCCTTCGGGTGATCCTGACTCACACAAAACCATGAAAATCGGTTTACATTCACACATGGGTTTGAAAAGCATGAAAATACCCATCATGCACATTTAATTAAAAACCCAGTTTAAATCATCTAAATCGTCGACATGCGAGATGAGGCAATATCTGTATAACGGCAATAACCAGGACTGGCCATATGTGTCCTCGTGAGTCCCTCTAGCTTCACGGATCCCAGTATGCAAGGTCTCACCCTGATCGGGAACTGCCAGGAGGTGGGTCAAT
The DNA here is from genome assembly GCA_033439115.1 of Firmiana major. Taxonomy (NCBI): domain Eukaryota; kingdom Viridiplantae; phylum Streptophyta; class Magnoliopsida; order Malvales; family Malvaceae; genus Firmiana; species Firmiana major. Next base: position 11,981,060 of record CM065912.1, read on the forward strand.
CCAACCCGTCAGTCTTATCCGATCTCACGCATCCGAAGATGCTGTATCCGAAGATACCCCGTATCACAAAGATACCGTATCCGAAGATACCCCGTATCATAAAGATATCGTATCCGAAGATACCCCACGGTACATTATACTCCATGCTACTTGCACGGTACATCGTACTTCATGGACCCATATCACTCTAGGTGCTCCAGCCCAAATGGCCTGCTTCCCATAGAGAGGTTTTGTTTCTCAATACTCATGCCACGTCTCAAAGCACACGTGCGAGCCTATTTAATCGGTGACACACGGTCTACCCGATGCTCCAAGCACGGCTCATCACATGTTCTCATAAAATCAGTGCGAGCGATGCTCAGCACTCTCATCATATCAAATAAAATTGGCAGAGCCCGCTTTACATCCCCAGAAGGCCGCCAACCTCATCCCTCACTCTCACCCCACCTAAGAGGTCTTTTGAGCCTGTTGGGCCTTTTGGCTGACTCCAAGGGCAGACAGCGCTACTCCACAAATCCAGTAAATCTAGTGCGAGCTAAGCTCAGCACTCTGTATATAAATCACATGAAAATCTTATAAAATCTGGTGCGAGTTAAACTCCAGTACCCTGTCTCAAAAATCATGTAAAAATATGGTGCGAGTTAGACTCTAGCACCCTGTCACGAAAATAATGTAAAATCTTGTGCGAGTTAGACTCTAGCACCCATGCATGTAAAACTCTAGTGCGAGCTCTCGCTCCAGCACTAATGCATGCATAACACAAATCAAACATCGTACGAGCTGAGCTCTAGCACGTCACATGTAAATAAAAACACGTAGACGGCTCGGTTATCTCCAAATAGTTTTCACAGAAATTACATCGTTTAAGGTATGCAATGCTATGCATTTTTCTTTAAAAGTGAGCCAGCCTACTCATGCATGTGTTAAAATACCTCCAAAACGAGCAGGAACCTCTTGTCCTTGCTCCTCCCAATTTTTCCTAAATTTGTAAGTTCTACCCTTAACAAGGGTATTTTAGTAATTTACCCATTCGGGGCACTAAAATTATTAATTGAACTCTAGACCCTTTAGGTAATTTTTAAAGACTGTAATGAACTTAAAATTTGTGTAAAGTTTACCTCTAGCAGTCCGTAGAATTCCCTTACCTTATTTTCCTGTCGAGTCTGACCTTTTCTTTTCCATTGTTGTCACGTTGCGCAGTCCGTTATGCTCCCAATCAAATGCTCGGAACTGCGTATCAATATTCCTCAGGTCAGATATTATACAATTTAATTGTATTTCCTATTTTCTGGGTTTAATTTAAATCATTGGGCCCATTTACCCCTATTGGGCCCGATTGCACCTTAAATGGGCCTTAATCGGCCTTAAGCCCGTTTTCCACTTAATTTTCTCTTTATTTAGGCCTATTGGGCTCATTGGGCCCACTAATAATTTATTGGGGCTCGTTTTAATTCTTGAATAGCTAAATCGATTATTTACGACAATTTATCTAAATTTCCATAATTTAATTCAATTTATGCGGAATTTAAATTCGAAACACGCATAACTATGTAAATTGTCGTAAATAAGGGTCACTTACCCGAGATTCCATGCTAATACGTAAATCGAGGCTATCTCGAGCTCTCGATGGATGCCAATCGTCGAGCAACATAATTTCATAATTTTTTGGGTAAATTTCCAGTCGAAAATTAATTAAATAAAATATTCCAAAATTTAAATCGGTCAATTTGACCGCTTATCGACTTACCCGAAACTCGATTGCATCGCTGGAATTTTCTCCAATTTTTTTCTCTTTTTCTTTTTCCCTTTTTTCTTCCTTTTTTTCCTCTCTTTTTGGCTGAACCGGTTCAGTCCGGTTCGGACCGGTTCAGACCGTCGGTTCACTCCGGTTCGGCCGGTTCACCGTCGGTTCACCACCTTGCCGGCCGGTTCTCCACCGGTTCTCGCCACCAATCGCTCCGCTGGGTCGTCCGCATCTTAGATCTGCCCTCGGTTTGGGTCAAGCTCGCCGGAACGCCGTCGGTTCGGCTCTTCTCCCTTGGCCGTCGGACCCATTTTCCTCCTCTTGGCAGTCGCCTGCAATTTCGACCGTTTCGCCAACTGCTACCGATCTCAAAATGACCGGCTCGTCCTCCTGAACTCATCGGTGGCCTCCGTTGATACCCAGCCGCCGTGGATCGCCGAAAATCGGGCCGTTTCTCCTCGGTTCTTTCCCTTCTCCGATCGGCTTCCTCCGACCACTGCACGGCGCGTCTCCGATACCATCTTGCTCGCCTGCCTCCCCTCTTCCTCGTCGGCTCCTCGTCGGGGGTCGTCGGTCGCCGGTGTGTCCTCGGGCTTCCTCGGTCAGCTGCTTCCGTTTTCTTCGTCTCCTTTGGCGTTTTTTTTGTTTTCTATTTCGTTTCTTTTTTTTTGTTATTATTATTATTATTATTATAATTTATTTAATTATTTTATTATTCATTAAAATACTCCATAAAATCCAAAATATCTACACTTATATTATTTTTATTCTAATTTAATTTATTTAATTTAAATTTAATTTATTAAATATATTTTTCTCCAAATTTTTGATATTATTCCTTCGCGTTTTCGAGGTATCGTTTCGGTAATTTTTTGGTATTTTTAAAATTTCTGAATCTTGATCAATTGACCCAAATTGTATAATTTCCTCATTATCGATCAAGATATCTTACATACTTATTTTTAATTAAAATTTTCTTATCGCCTTAATACCTGGTTTTTGGTATTTTTACCATTTTACCCCTGCTCTTGTTTCGAAAATCAATTTTACCTGACCTTCCTTCATACATCCCCCATCTTTTCTTATTTAATTTTTCGTATTTTAATTAAATTCGGGTCTTACAACTCTCCCCCACTTAAGGAATTTGGTCCTCCAAATTAGAACCAAGTCATATGAGTCCATATACAACTCCGGGTACATCTATCGTATCATATACTGTCATCCTCAAGTGACTTCTCCGGAGTGTATTACTACCAAAGGACTTTAATTAGGGAGATCCTCTTAAACCTCAATACTTCCTCTTTCCTGTTTAATGCCCGAATCAACTTTTTCAATATACTTATAATTGCATTAAGCTGAACTGTTAGATCTCATATCTTATCACCTATGCTGGATCTGGATAGTATTCCCGAAGCATCAAAAGATGGGACACATTGTGGGTGCCTGCTTATTCAAGTGGAAATGCCACCTACAGGTCTTATCTTCCACTTGTCCAATCTCTCAAAAGATTCAATCCAGCGAAACTCAATTTACCTTCTTCCAAAAGTTCGCTATGTCCTTATTCTCTTAGGACGAGTAACTTTCAACCATACTAATTCACCAAGGGTGAATTCCAATACTTTTCTACCTGCTCTGAGGTGTTCTTAATCTCTCACTCTTAACTAAAACATCCTCAGAGACTTATTATCCATAGTCGAAAATAATTCTATCTGTCACCCACTTTTTCTCATCCAATTTGGGGAACAACCCCTACAGCCATACACTGCCTTGTATCTTGTTATCCCGATACTCAAGTGACAACTGTCGCTATTGGCGAATTCAATTAGAAATCAACTGATCATTCCAGGAGCTTATAAAAATCAATGGCACATGCTTTCATCGAATCCTCCAGAACCTGTACAGTCCTCTCTGACTGACCATCTATCTGAGGACGAAAAGCTGTGCTCATACTCAATCGGGTTCCCATAGCTTCCTGAAAAATATTCCTTGAAGTAAGAAGTGAAGCGGGAATCCCTATATGATACCATGCTCACTGGAACGCTACATCATGTTCCACAATCTTCCTTATACATAAATCCTCATATACACTCTGAGTATTTAGGGATTTCATAACCAGAAGGTGGGTAGACTTAGTCACTCTATCGACTATCATCTAAATAGCCTCGTAATTCACCTGGGTCCTTTGTAACCCATCACGACATTCATGGAGACTTGCTCTCATTTTCCGTGCCGTGTCGATATAGGTAGGTGCTGCAATAACTCTGCAGACTTTTAATACTCTACCTTATTCTGTTGACATACTAGGCACTTTTTCACAATCTCTATCATGTCTCTTTTAACATCTGACCACCAATACCCTTTTTGAGATTTTGATATATATTCTTTACTTTCCATATACACTATATATCCCGAAGAGTGAGCTTCTGACAATATTACTATCCCATCAACTGTGGTCCTGGGGAGCACTCATATTGTCTCTGAACCTCTCTGTAAATCATCAACACTCGCTGTGAACTCTGTCACTGTACCCTTCTGAATCTCACCCACACTATCGACATCATGCCGATCATCACGCTAAGCCTGTCAAATCTGGGCACTCTCATCCGGTTCTAGTCTCAGGCTAGCTGTCACACAATCACTGTCATCATCAGAAGGGATCACATCAATACTGAGGCTCACAACTGCTCTAGCAGCTCACGCTCCCTGACCATCATATGTGGTACCATCCTGAGGCTCTTTCTACTCAAAGCATCAGTCATCACATTAGCCTTTCCTGGGTGGTACAATTTTCACAATCAAAATCTCTCAAAAGCTCTAACCCATTATGTATTTTCATATTCGCCTCTTTCTGTGAAAACAGATACTTGGGCTTTGTGATCAGTGCATACCCACAATTCCTCATCGTGTACCTAATAGTACCATATCCTCGGTACAAATACTGTTGCCAACTTTAAATCATGGGTCAGATAGTTTATTTTATGATCAAGGAGTTGTCTGACTCCATACTTGACTATCTCCCCATTATACATCAATACACAGCTCCTTCATAATTTTGAGGTATTCATACTCACTGAGAACCTCTTGAGCTGTTGGGTATGGTGAAATTAATCACGGTGGTCAGTTCATACTTCACTACACCAAGATTCATGTCACATCTATCATCTTATTTGTCATCTCATTCAAAGACCACGTTTTCTTAGTTAAACATGTCAACCAAGTAGACCATATTGAGAACTCGCAACAACCCATTTGTAAAAGCAATTTCCAATTATTGCTTACAATTTGCCCTGGACTTTAACTACACCCAACATATCATCGATAATGATGATTACAAATCGGTCCAATCCTTGACTTATTTACGCATAAGCGTATAAGATCCTTCAAAATCACTTACGTTTTTAGGTACTAACCTGCGTCATTTCCTTTTCTTATCTTAACGGCTCTTATTAAATTTTTACTATGATAACCTTTATGATTTGTCAAATTTTAATATTCTTATCGTCTTAGTAAAGGTATCCTAACGCTAAAGTTATCTATTACGACGATCGATTTCACGTTATAGATTATATATATACTTTTAGATGCTGTCAAGTCTTCAGGCGGGGAGGTATTTTGAAATACCTTTATTAACCTTCAGACTTAACCACAATTACTTTATATACCAGTCCATGTGGTCACAATTTATATTCGCTACTAATTGGTTTAATCCTAATGACTTCATATCGTAAGGATGTTCTTACCTAGCATACGCCTCTTACTCCGATACATCTTGTATTCAGAATTAAGCATATCTCATCTTAAAGATTATCTCCTTAGTGTATCTATTATAACGAAACTCTTGTCATTATTCATTCCGTGAGTATAATCCTTTACTCCTTTAATTTCAACTGTTGCACCCCTTTTTGTCACTTAAAATCTCTATATCCATATTCCGTTAATTAATCCTCCTCTATTGGGGTTCTCATTTATCAGTATTGTGTCCAATGATGTAGGCATTCATGCCTTTTTCTTACTTATATGCGAATGAAGACGGTATGAATAAATGTGTGGCACTAGGATCAATGAACATATGTACTTCATTATTCATAACAAGTGTGGTATCTTACACCACATCCATGAAACATCAATAGTGTCCTGGTCCAAGACATCCTCTTGCCTTCGTCTAACAGTCTACTTTCCTTTTTCTTTTTCGGCTATTGCCTCCCTTCTCGTTGCGGCTATACCAACGAAGTTTTTCTCTGTCTCTTTACTTTTCTATGGGGCGATCTCGCCCAACTCTGTGCAATTAAAATCAATGGTCCATCTTACCACATTTAACGGTCATTTTCATCAATACAGTGTAGGTATGACCCTTCTTCCGTGGTATCTACCACACATCTCACACTGCTTACAGTGATCACACTGCTACTATGCTTCGTAGCAGGTCGGGGTCCTCCAGTCACAATACCCCTCAAGAGTGCCAAAATTGGATGCACTGGGGCCTTACCAATTATCTTACCCCATGACTCATCAAATTAAATCTTTTACCAATTACCATTTTCTCATTTTTAACATCTTTGTCATTTCTCAATTCTCTTTCTGTCTCTATTTTAGCCCTCACTACCTTTCCCAATCTCAGATGCGTGCAATTTATGTTCTTATTTACCCAACTGTAAATCTGCGCACTGCCTCGGTATAGGTAATATCTCACGGGGCCAATTGGACTCTAATTGACAATATGAGCCCTTCCATAAACTTTTAGACATCTCGACTGTCACTATTCATAGTGTCGAGGTAATATCTGTCAAAGAATATAACTGAGTTTCATACTCATAATCAATTTAGTATTCTTGGGCAGTGTAAGAAATTTTTCCTTTAAATCATGTCCGGGATATCCTGTCACCGGAATACATCCAATAAGATTTCTCATCTTAGCTATGGATGTTTAACACTTAAGATGGGTCGAGCGGGTTTTCACCAATGCTTCGCTACGCCCTCATATCTCATACATAATCTGAGCAATTTGCTCCTCAAAATAATCTCCACACTTCGGTCCAATCTCGCGAAGCGTGTCTCAATACTGTCCGATCTCTCTGTCGGACTCTGTGAGGCAAGCTCAACATTAGCCTCTATTTCAATCTCATACTGATTCTCATAGTCAAACTCAGCACGACTTAGCAGACTCAGGTCTACCTCTACGACCTCTGCCTCGTGCACTTTCTCATCTAACGCGACTCATATTAGGCATTCCTGCATTCTCAACCATTTCTTAGTCAAAACCCATCTCGATATACACTATTGTATCTAACCAAGCACAGTAACACGGGGATGTAATTTTCTAATTACTGACACTGACACACATCAGACCAATTGCTGCTCTGATACCACCTTTATATGTCACGACCCAAACTACCCAAAAATCAAAGTTAATTAATTTTTTTTTTTGCGTTTTGTTATTTTTATTACTTAAATTCTTACATGTCTTCTGATCGTGACCACACTCCACTAATAATTGGGCTGTGCGTCAATGCCAGTCCTTCCATTCAATTACCATCTAACTTATTTCTTCTCCAGCCATTTATAATTGTTTACATTAATTATACATCCCCTAAAGTTACTTACAAACATGTTACTGTGCTATGCTTATTTAGATACAATACATACAAGTGTATATACCTTAAATGATGGGCAGCAGCGGATACTCAGAATGCAGTACTGAGTCGCTTCAACTTCAACTGGAGATTATCTGTGGGAGAAAATGAAAGGGGTGAGCACATCAAGCTCAGTAAGGCAATCCTACGAACAAGTAGGTAACCATACTACCTACATGAACGTAGTGCCATGCATAAACCACCCTTTCTCCACACCTTTTAAAACAGATGATATGAGTTATGATGTTATGTAAAACACACTTGCACGAAAAATTCAACATGCAATTATATTCAAAATCATATCTTTCTCATTTAAAAATTTCACAATAAAGTCAGGGCTCGACCCCTCATTCGGGTGATCCTGACTCACACAAAACCATGAAAATCGGTTTACATTCACACATGGGTTTGAAAAGCATGAAAATACCCATCATGCACATTTAATTAAAAACCCAATTTAAATCATCGAAATCGTCGACATGCGAGACAAGGCAATATCTGTATAACGGCAATAACCAGGACTGGCCATATGTGTCCTCGTGAGTCCCTCTAGCTTCACGGATCCCAGTGTGCGAGGTCTCACCCTGATCGGGAACCGCCCGGGAGGTGGGTCAATCCAACCCGTCAGTCTTATCCGATCTCACGCATCCGAAGATGCCGTATCCGAAGATACCCCGTATCACAAAGATACCATATCCAAAGATACCCCACGGTATATCGTACTCCATGCTACTTGCACGGTACATCGTACTCCATGGACCCATATCACTCTAGGTACTCCAGCCCAAATGGCCTACTTCCCACAGAGAGGTTTTGTTTCTCAATAGTCATGCCACGTCTCAAAACGCATGTGCGAGCCTATTTAATCGGTGACACACAGTCTACCTGATGCTCTAAGCACGGCTCATCACATGTTCTCATAAAATCAGTGCGAGCGATGCTCAGCACTCTCATCAAATCAAATAAAACTGGCAGAGCCTGCTTTACATCCCCACAACGCCGCCAACCTCATCCCTCACTCTCACCCCACCTAAGAGGTCTTTTGAGCCTGTTGGGCCTTTTGGCTGACTCCAAGGGCAGACAGCGCTACTCCACAAATCCAGTAACTTTAGTGCGAGCTAAGCTCAATACTCTGTATATAAATCACATGAAAATCTTATAAAATCTGGTGCGAGTTAAACTCCAGCACCCTGTCTCGAAAATCATGTAAAAATATGGTGCTAGTTAGACTCTAGCACCCTGTCACGAAAATCATGTAAAATCTGGTGCGAGTTAGACTCTAGCACCCATGCATGTAAAACTCTAGTGCGAGCTCTCGCTCCAGCACTAATGCATGCATAACACAAATCAAACATCGTGCGAGCTGAGCTCTAGCACGTCACATGTAAATAAAAACACATAGGCGGCTCGGTTATCTCCAAATATTTTTCACAGAAATTACATCGTTTAAGGTATGCAATGCTATGCATTTTTCTTTAAAAGTGAGCCAGCCTACTCATGCATGTGTTAAAATACCTCCAGAACGAGCAGGAACCTCTTGTCCTTGCTCCTCTCAATTTTTTCTAAATTTGTAAGTTCTACCCTTAACAAGGGTATTTTAGTAATTTGCCTATTCGGGGCACTAAAATTATTAATTGACCTCTAGACCCTTCAGGTAATTTTTAAAGACTGCAATGAACTTAAAATTTGCGTAAAGTTTACCTCTAGCAGTCCGTAGAATTCGCTTACCTTATTTTCCTGTCGAGTCTGACTTTTTCTTTTCCATTGTTGTCACGTCGCGCAGTCTGTTATGCTCCCAATCAAATGCCCGAAACTGCGTATCAATATTCCTCAGGTCAGATATTATACAATTTAATTGTATTTCCTATTTTCTGGGCTTAATTTAAATCATTGGGCCCATTTACCCCTATTGGGCCCGATTGCACCTTAAATAGACCTTAAGCCCGTTTTCCACTTAATTTTCGCTTTATCGAGGCCTATTGGGCTCATTGGGCCCACTAATAATTTATTGGGCCTCGTTCTAATTCTTGAATAGCTAAATCGATTATTTACGACAATTTATCTAAATTTCCATAATTTAATTCAATTTATGCGGAATTTAAATTCGAAACATGCATAACGATGTAAATTATCGTAAATAAGGGTCACTTACCCGAGATTCCATGCTAATACGTAAATCGAGGCTATCTCGAGCTCTCGGTGGATGCCAATCGTCGAGCTACATAATTTCATAATTTTTCGGGTAAATTTTCAGTCAAAAATTAATTAAATAAAATATTTCAAAATTTAAATCGGTCAATTTGACCGCTTATCGACTTACCCAAAGCTCGATTGCATCGCTGAAATTTTCTCCAATTTTTTTTCTATTTTTTTCCCTTTTTTCTTCCTTTTTTTCCTCTCTTTTTGGTTGAACCGGTTCAATCCGGTTCGGACCGGTTCAGACCATCGGTTCACTCCGGTTCGACCGGTTCACCGCCGGTTCACCGCCGGTTCACCACCTTGCCGGTCGGTTCTCCGCCGGTTCTCGCCACCAATCGCTCCGCTGGGTCGTTCGCATCTCAGATCTGCCCTCGATTTGGGTCAAGCTCGCCGGAATGCCGCCGGTTCGGCTCTTCTCCCTCGGCTATCGGACCTATTTTCCTCCTCTTGGCCGTCGCTGACAATTTCGACCGTTTCGTCGGCTGCTACCGGTCTCAAAATGACCGGCTCGTCCTCCTGAACTCATCGGTGGCCTCCGTTGATGCCCAGCCGTCGTGGATCGTCGAAAATCGGGCCGTTTCTCCTCGGTTCTTTCCCTCCTCCGATCGGCTTCCTCCGGCCACTGCACGGCGCGTCTCCGGTACCATCTTGCTCGTCGGCCTCCCCTCTTCCTCGTCGGCTCCTCGTCGGGGGTCGTCGGTCGTCGGTGCGTCCTCGGGCTTCCTCGGTCAGCTGCTTCTATTTTCTTCGTCTCCTTTCGCGTTTTTTTTGTTTTCTGTTTCGTTTCTTTTTTTTTGTTATTATTATTATTATTATTATTATTATTATTATTATAATTTATTTAATTATTTTATTATTCACTAAAATACTCTATAAAATCCAAAATATCTACACTTATATTATTTTTATTCTAATTTAATTTAAATTTAATTTATTAAATATATTTTTCTCCAAATTTTTGATATTATTCCTTCGCGCTTTTCGAGGTATCGTTCCGGTAATTTTTTGATATTTTTAAAATTTCTGAATCTTGATCAATTGACCCAATTGTATAATTTTCTCATTATCGATCAAGATATCTTACATCCTTATTTTTAATTAAAATTTTCTTATCGCTTTAATACCGGGTTTTTGGTATTTTTACCATTTTACCCCTGCTCTTGTTTCGAAAATCAATTTTACCTGACCTTCCTTCATACATCCCCCATCTTTTCTTATTTAATTTTTCGTATTTTAATTAAATTCGGGTCTTACAGTTCCTCCACCCTGGATTATAGGTATTTGAAAAAGGGTTGTTCTGTTGCTTAGGGGAGGCAACGTACTGAACCGATTCTAGGTTAAGCGGATATCTATCCATAGAGTGTGTACCACTACACAGATCACAAAAGAGAAAAGGACTTTGGATAGAAAACACAAGGTTAGGACTGGTGGAAAGATTATGTTGGGTACTGAGCGACCCTACCTTCTTCGTAAGATTAGCGATTTAAAAGGTCAACTGGCCATTTTAGAGGGAGTGAAAAACTTAGCTAAAAATTGATGGGCTAACTCATCCCATATGGAAATGGATCCTAGAGGCAAGGAGGTTAACCAGTATCGCGCCCTATCCCTAAGCGAGAAGGGGAATAATCTAAGCCTAAGCGCATCATCAGATAATTCATTATGCTTAAACATGTTGCACAGGTCCAGGAATTGCCAGAGGTGAGCATGTGGGTTGTCATGCTGAAGCCCACTGAACTGTAGCAAGGTTTGAATCATCTGGAGGATGGAAGGCTTAATTTCGAAATTGTTAGCAGGGACAGCTAGTGGCCTAATGCCGATATAATATCCTCCAATCGTCGGCACCGCATAATCTCCAACGGTCCTGATTTCCCTATTTTTTGCCATGGTGTTTTACAACTGAGCTATATATTTGCTAGAATCCTTTCTAATTTTTCTAAGTGTTTGTTCAATTTCAGGATATAAAGGAAAGCAATCATAACTCTTGGCTCTATGCATGCAAACATCACAAAGTCCTTAGAAATTTTTTTTAAGTTTTTTAATTTTTTAATTTTTAATTTTTTTTTAGAGAAAATTAACTAAACTAAACTAAGGATCTAAATATTTACAACCTAAATATTTACAAGCTAGAATTGCACTTAAGCATAATTTCACCGATATCAATTACTGGCTAATTAAGACTTCCCCGGCAACGGCGCCAAAAAAACTTGGTACGATCTAAACGTATTATCCGCAAGTGCACGGGTCGTACAAGTAATAATGGGATTTGAGTCCCGAGTTATCGTCCCACAGAGAAGTTGACTAGCCTAATTAACTACCGGTTATTCTTACCCTAAGTATATCTTAGAAAATTATGAAGTGATGAAGGTTATCTACTAAGTCTGAAATTAAAAATATTGAAAATAGTAACAGAATAATAAAAACTATAAACTAAATAAAACCGAGCTAAAAGTACTTATAATGCTCCAAGCAATTAAAAACAACAACCTACAAAAGAAAATTAAAACAGTTAAAATTAATTAACGCAATTAAAATAAAATGCAAATATGAAAATAAATAAAGAAAAAAAATTAATTAAACTAAAATTAAACTATCCTATAAATAAAATATGCATGTAATTAAACTAATGAAAATTGCAAATTAAACTAACCTAAAATCTAATGAAATAAAATCCTAGAAAAATTAAGAAATAACTACAAGTCTAAATGTTTAAAATATTAATTCTAAATTAATCCTAATTGTAACTAATTACTAACTTAACCATAAAATCTAACTAATGCATGATAAAAACTATTTTTGGTTTATTCACATTAAAATGAAAACTTAAAATGCATAAAATGAGTTTAATCTAAATTAATTCTAATAAAATAAAAATAAAAATTAACTAATGGCATAATTAAATCTAAATTCTAAACTAATCAATCAATTGAACTATAGCTAAGCATGCAAATAAAATTAAAATTCTATCTTCTTATGATAACAAATTAAATTGAAATTATCTATTATAAAAATGCATGTAAATAAATCGTACAATTAAAATGCATCGGCCAAACGAGGCTTTAACAACAAATTCCAGCAAGTGGTCCCGATTCACTGTGCACGTTTCTTCTTTGTTTCATTTTCAGGTGCTCACGGTCTTGTCTTCTACTCCAAATGTTGTCGGTTTGTCCAGGTACTACCCAGGTATTGCTCTCAGTATCGTCCTTCTCCTACATGCGCTATCCAGGTCTGATCCAGGTAAGGTTCTCGGTCTGCTCAGTCATGCAATCTGCTGCAGGCGTTGCTGTCTTCTGCCCAGCTGGGTACAGTTAGTCCTTGTACTGCAAGTTCACTCTCTGCTTTTGCTTTACCTAGCATCTACTACTGTATTTAGTGTTGGGGTTGCTTTGGCATCATCTATTTCGTGCACCACACTAGTCTAGTAGCAGACAATGGCTTACCATCACTTGAAAGTGTAAATGAGTAATTAGAAAATAATGCAGAAAGCAAAAATAATAGACACAAAACAGCGTTGAACCTGAGCTTAATCACACAGCTCTGCACCCATCGTTCTTCACAGCAGCTCAGTAATAATGGCAACACACATCAATGAAAACCTGCAGCAGCCAAACACTAGGTTAGTGTAGAATGAGAGCACACAAAGAGAATGAACAATGCAATGCTCTTGAAACAGGGTAGAACAGAGAAGACAAAATGATCCTTGTTCACCAACTTAATGTTTTCAGCTTCTGTTTTGTACCACACGGTAGTAGTTGGCCAACATTATCAGTACTGAAATGAAGAAAGGCTTTTGTCTAATCGGAAGATAATAGACCGAAACAAAGAATGTACATGCAGTAGTTGAAATATCCTTTAACATGAACCGTGAAAACTGAAAAATGCAAAGATCCTAACACCATGAAATACTTGCTTCTCTAAGCAGTCATCATTGTTCTGTTGTGCCAACGAATTGGGAGCAATACCCGACATCTAACTCTCATCAAAATACCAGAATAAGACAAATGCAGTAAAAATTGAAGCATCCAAAGTGATTGCGGTTACATAAGACTAAGCAGTATGAAAATAAAGAAAGAAAATCAAAGATTAAATGGAGCTAGTGAGAATCGGGTAAGGCAAAAATTCAAGCTGTAACAGAACTCAAATCGCAGTCAAAGGAAAATGTAAAGAAAAGCATGGAAATGATTGAAGGTTGAGCAGCTGTCACCATGCCCTCCTCTCAAACCTAATGAACAACTAACGGAAAATGAGAAACAAATGTGATAAAAGATAATACTAACTACTAAAATGAGAAATTTGCATTTCAATCGAATAAAAAAAATGAAAGCTTCTAAAAGTTTAACATTGGTGGCTACAAGGAAAAGAACAACAAACGTGCAAAGCTTGAAAATGAAAAAAAAATCCAACAATAAAGCTTTTAAAATAGAACTTTAAACTACCCTCAATTAAAACTACTCCTAAATTACTCAATACTACTCCTAACCTAAGCTACTTACCCTACTCCTACTTCCTACACTACTTGATATTTTCAATTGCCATCATATTCTATTTATATACACACTTAGGGGTACAATGGTAATTTTTTCATCCTAGATGAGTTGGCATTGTTTGTCCACATGTCTTTATTTAATTTGCTGCAGAGTAGATATTTCCACGTCACCCGTCTTTTTGTCAAATTGGTTGTACGATGTAGCCCGACGTGTGTCATCCAGAGGGTTGGCATGGTGTCCTTTGATCTTATCGTTTCGGAGCAAATAAAATACGGACACCTGGCATCACGTATGTCTAGATGGCTGGTCACTCGGTCTGTAAATTGGAAGTGGTCCAGTCTCCTTTAGCCCATTTTTAGCCCAATTTCGACTGAAACGACTGAGTTTCATCCGGATTTAATTTATCTACACACAAGAGAATTTTAATTAAATAAAAGAGATTATTAATAAAATAATATGGGGATTAGATAAATAATTAGGAAATTAAGCACAAATAATTCTATTAAAAATAGAATTATCACATCTTAATACACACGTGCGAGTTTATTTAATCGACGTGGCACACAGCCTACCCGAAACTCCTAGCACGGCTCCCAACATATCATAAAATCACATACGAGTAGTCTCAAGTACGACAACAAGTATAGTGGACATCTAGTGCGAGCAATGTTCCAGCATAATGTTAAAACCAGTATGAAAATCAGTGCGAGCTAGGTGATAATTCTATTAAAATATAATTATTTGTGCTTAATTCTTAATTAATTATTTGTATCCCTATATTATTTTATTAATTATCCCCTAAATTTAATTAAAATTTTTATGTTTGCAGATAAATTGAATCCGGATGAATTTTAGTCATTTCGATAGAAAATAGGCTGAAAATGGGCTAAAAGAGACTGGACCACTACCATTTCGCAATCTGAATCACCATTTATTGTAGAGACATGTGATGTCGGGTGTTCGTATTTTATTCGCCTCGAAAAGATAAGATTAACGGATACCATGCCCAACTTTCGGAAGAAACACGCCGGGCCACATCAGACATCCAAGTAGACAAAAAGATAATTGACGTGGAAATATCTTCTCGACAGCGAATGGAATGAAGACAAGTGGCCAAACAATACCAACTCATCTAGGATTGAAAATTACAATTGTACCCCCAATTTTGTGTATAAATAGAATATGATGAGCAATTGACCAGGAGAGTTTTTTTTTTTAGAGTAGCTTTAGTTTTTTTTTTTTAGGTTAAAAATTTTATTGTTATGTTATATATTTTCCTTAGGTTTTCTTTTAGGTTTTTCACAATGGCTGGTGACAGCAGCCGCCATATTTCTTCTCGATTTTGCTCAAGTTCCATTCCTTTATTGTTTTACTGTTTAAGTTTTAATGAAAAGTTTTTATTTTTCTATTATTGCTCTCGGTTTGCTTATTAATTTGGTTTTATTTCTTTGTTCTCCACTACTCATTCGGGTGATTAAGCTTCCTTCATTACTGCCTTTTGGTTCTAGTGCTTTGATGTGGTTTTGATGCCGAGCATTGTTCCATATCAATGGCAATGTGGAATCACGGTAGGAGCAGGAATTGAAGCAACCCAAGGCTACTGGACATCCACAATTATGTGCTTCATGGTTGTTGATAGTTTGGGTTTTATTTTCGGTTGTTACTCTTTACTTATTTCTGTTCGGTTTTAAGCTTCTGTTTTGCAATACTTTGTTGTTCATTTTTTTTTTCATTTTTCTTTGTCTGCACTACACGGATTCTGCTCTTTACCACATGTAGATATTAGCTTCCATTATTTTCTACTGCTTGTTTCTTCTTCGAGTATGTGTGGTTGTTGTTGGTTCTCTGATCATTTCTAAATTTCCATAGTCTGCTGATATTTACTTCTTAATTTCTCTTAGTTTCATATTGTCATTTTTTTATATAGTTGATATTCAACCATTATGTTTCTTCAGCATCAGTTCTTATCCTCTGGTTAACTCTGTTTTCATTTACTTGCACTGTTCATGCTGTTTTTAGGCTTTTATTCTGCACTAACTTGATATTTGGTGGCTGAAGATTATGGTTGTTATGGTTACTACTTAATTGAGCTGCTACCCTAAGGTGTGTTTACTAAGGGTGGCACCAGGAGCAAGAGCTCGACCACTTGATCCGCACCTTGCAATTGCTGTTGTTTTGTTTCTGGTACAGTAGACGTAGACTACATTGGTCTGGACTGAAGCAAACACTAGCTGGGCAGAAACGTGTGCTGCGCTGCTGAAGAGCATTGGCTCATTGCTAGCCATTCTAGTGTAAGCAGAAGCTACATGCGTAGCTATGCCGAATGCTGGGACATGCGAAGTAGAGCAGCAGGATGTGGTGACTGATCTTGCTCGGGAAAGTGCTGCTGGTATAGCAGTGTAGGACTGAATCGGGAGCTGAGCTGGGCATGCCGAGGAATGTGCAGCAGCAGCAGTAAAGGATGGTACTAAGAGGCAGAAGCAGACAACTGCCTTGAGCAGCACCTGGAAGTAGCACGAACCAGTACAAGACAATGCCTAGAGCAGCCAAAGAAGAAATGTGCACAGTACATGCACGGGACCGCATGGCTGGCATTTGGTTAAGGCCATGTTTGTTTTTTCAATTTGTTCACATAACTAGTTTTCATGCATGACTATTACTTGATTTCTGGTATCCTTCTTTATTTTATTTGTTAGCTTAGATTATAGTCTTAATTTAATTTACATATTTTTGTTTCTTGCTTACTAGTATAAACTTAGTTTTAATTAGGAATTAAGAGTTAAATCTAGTGTTTAGGTAGTGCATAATTGAAATCAGTACTAGAATCATTTTATGTAATTTTAAGTTAGTTTGACTTTAAAATGAAAATTCCAAAAACAATTATTTTTCATGCATTAGTTATATATTTTATTTTCTTAGTAATTAGTTAGAGTTAGATTTAATTTAGGATCATTTTATAGGTAATTAGTTTCTTAGTTTTATTTATGGGTTTTGTTTTTAGTTAATAAAGTTTTATTTTATTAGACTTTAGGTTAGTTTAATTTGCATTTTTATTAATTAGTTTAATTACATGCATATTTTATTCTAGGATAGTTTAATGTTAGTTTAATTAATTTGTTTCTTTATTTTCATAGTTGCACTCTAGTTTATTTGCATTAATTAATTTTAACTGTTTTAATTATCTTTTGTAGGTATTTGCTTTAATTGCTTGGAGCCCTGTAAGTAATTTTAGCTTGGTTTTATCTTCTTTAGTTTATAGTTTTTATTATTTTCAGTACCGTTAGCCTTGTAGATCACCCATTAAGCATTCATAATTTGTTAGGATACACTTAGGGTAAGATTAACCGGTACTTAATTAGGCTAATCATCTTCTTTGTGGGACGATAATCTAGGACTCAAATCTCATTATGCTTGTACGACCCGTGCACTTGCAGATACACGTCTAGGTCACTTAGAGTGGGTGTAGTCAGGGCTACCACTAGGCTCCAGCACAATGTCATAAAAATCCATGTGAAAACTAGTGCGAGCTAGGTTGCAGCACTCATGCATGTAAAATTCTAGTGTGAGCTATACTCCAGCACTAAATCGTAAAATCAATGTAAAAACTAGTGCGAACTAGGCTACAGCACTAATGCGCGTGTAACCACATCAAATCTCGTGCGAGCAATGCTCTAGCACGTCTCATTTCCACAAAACGCATGTAGGTGGCTCATCCTTTGCAAGCATGGTTATAAAAACCAAATGTCACGACCCAAAACTACCCGAAAATCAGAGTAAATTTTTCGCGTTTTATTATTTCATACTTACCTCTGATCGTGACCAACCATAACCAATAATTGGGCTGTATGTCAGTGCAAATATCCTCTCCATACATTTACAATTAGTGCACAATTTAATTTAAATAAAAATTCATATATACTGCACTAAACTTCTTCGATTCTTTACATATCTATACCCACTCTATACATCCCAGTGTCATACAAAATATAGTACTGTGCTCATGTTATTTGGATACAAGAAACATATGTAATCGTGTATATACCTCAAAAGATAGGCAGCAGCGGACAACTAGAATACCGTACCCAGTCGCCTCCCAATCTACTGGAAGAAATCTGTGTGATAAAATGAAAGGGGTGAGCACATCAAGCTCAGTAAGGCAATTCTACGAACAAGTAGATAACAATACAACCTACATGAACGTAGTGCCATCCATAAACCACCCCTTCTCCACATATTTCCAAAACAGATGCTATGTTATGATGTCATGTAAAATAACACACACGTAATCCCAAAAAGCATGAAAACTTAACATGCATATCTTTCAAATCATTTATTTCTCGTTAAAATTTCATAATAAGATCAGGAATCAACCCTTCCCTCGGGTAGCCCTGACTCACACAAAATCCACAAAATTCTGTTTCTCGAAAACATCAGTATCAGAAAACGTAAATATACGGGATATGAGACTAGGCAATATCTGTATATCGATAATAACCAAGACTATGGCCATGTGTCCTCAGGAGTCCCTCTGCTACACGGATTCTAGTGTGCGGGATCTCACTATGATCGGGAACCGCCCGGGAGGTGGGTCACTCCATCCCATCGGTCTTATCCGACCCTCCGTATCCGTAGATGCCACACGTATCCGAAGATACCACGCATCTGAAGATGCCACACGTATCCGAAGATACCACGCATCCGAAGATGCCACACGTATCCGAAGATACCACGCACCCGAAGATGCCACACGTATCCGAAGATACCACTCACCCGAAGATGCCACACGTATCCGAAGATACCACGCACCCGAAGATGCCACACGGTACAGCGTACTCCATGCTACTTGCGCAGTACAATGTACTCCGTGGACCCATATCATATCTGCATACTCATGCCATATCTCCAAACGCATGTGCGAGCCTATTTAATCAGTGTGACACACAGTCACCCGCTGCTCCAAACACGGCTCATCATATGATCTTAGAAAAATAGTGTGAGCGATGCTCCAGCACTCTCATAAAATCAAGTAAAACTAGTGCGATCTAAGCTCTAGCACGTCACATTTATGAAAAGTCACGTAGGCGGCTACATTTCTCAAATCGGTTTCAACGAAAATCAACACTTGTTGAAGATATGAAATGTTGTGCAATTTCATTTAAAAGTTAGTCGACCTACTCATGCATGTACCAAAAGACTTCAAAAACAAGCAGGAACCCTTTGTTCTTGCTCCTTACACTTTTTCCTAAAATTTAGAATTTTACCCTTAACGAGGGTATTTTGGTAATTTGCCCATCCGGGGCCCTAAAATTTTTATCTCAAATCTAGACCCTTCGTACAATTTAAAAGACTGTAAATAGGGTCGAAAATTCGTAAAGCTATCTCTAGCAGTTCGTAAAATTTCCTTACCTGAAATCGCGTGCAGACTTAACCTGTCTCGATGATGCCGAACCTCTCGGCCCAAATGCGCGCCAACCAAATGTACGTAACTGCATATAACCACACAGTTGAGGCCAATTCAATTATCTTGATCAGTATATCGCATTTACTGACCAACTTTAAAGTATTGGGCCCTATCTACCTTATTGGGTCTCGGCCCATTTTATATTTATTAATTCCCCTCTTCGGGTATACAGGGCTTATGCAGATTACTAATAATTATCGAGCTTCGTTCCAAACTTATTGGATAGCCCGTATACCATTTATGGCAATTACATTACAACTCCGAAAAATATACCTTTCTATGCGAAATTAATCCATAATTTCGTAAAATAATTAAAACTCTGTATTTAAAGAACTCATATTGCCGCAATTAAAATGTACTTACCCGATACGATGCGGGGTACAAAATCAGAGCTAAATCGGCTCTCGTTCGATCTCTGTCGAAAAGCTGCACAATTAGGTAAATCCGGATTATTTTCTATTAAATAAAATATTAAATAAATTTCTGAAATTTACCCGTAGGTCAATTTCGACCCTCGGTCGACTTACCCGAATCTCGAGTCGTCCCCGGTGAATTTCTTTCCTTTTTCCTTTCCTTTCTTTCCTTTTCTTTTCTTTTCTTTTCCTCTTTCCTTCCTTTTCCCTCCTTTTCCTTCCCTTTCCTTTCGGCCAAACGGTGCTGTTTCTACCACTTGCCGTCGCCGGCGTTTCCGACGGTCTTGCCGGCCAATACCGGTCTCAAAAGAACCGGCTCCTCCCCTGCATGCGTCGGTGGCTTTCGTTCCAGCCCAGTCGCGGTGGTTCGTCGAAAATCAGCCCTTTCCTCTTGGATCTTCCTTCGCTCCGATCGGTGTCCTCCGACCACTACACGGCGCGTTTCCGACATCCTGAAGGTCGCTGGTCTCTCCTCTTGCACCTCGGCTGCTCGTCGGCGGTCAAGGGTCGTCGGTGCTCCTTCGGTGGTTTCGGGTTGCCTCTCAGTTTCTTCGATTTTTTCGTTTCGGGTTTATCCCGATTTTCTTCTCTTTTTTTTTCAGATTCCTTTATTATTATTATTATTATTATTATTATTATCATTTATAAACTATTTTATTATTATACTATTCATTAAAATACTCTACAATATTCCAAAATATCTACAACTCACATTATTTTATTCTAAACAATTTAATTTATATTATTTTATTTTATTATATTTTTAATCATTTTTTCGGTATAATTTCTCCGTATTTTCGGGATATTATCCCAGGTGACTTTTCGATATTTCTAAAAATTTCGGATCTTGATCAATTGGACTCAAAAGTATATAATTTCCCCATTATTGATCAAAATATTCTAAATCCTTATTTTTAATTAAAATTTTCCTATCGCATTAATACCGGGTTTTTATATTTTGACCGTTTTACCCCTGCACTTGTTTCGGAACCAATTTAACCTGACTTTCCTTCATACATCCACCATCTTTTCTTATTTTAATTTTGTATTTTGGGTTAACTTCATTTTGATCATTTTCGTTTGACCTGTGGCCATTTCGGCTCGTATTTAATTTCTTCCGACGTTCAACGATATTCCATTTTATTCTTCTTTACAAATTTAATTCAGTCAATACTCTTCTTATGATTCGATGAATATATGGAAGTGTACATCACATGAATCATAAGGAATATAGCAACAAATACATACAAAGTGGGTCTTACATAATCTCCCCCACTAAAAGAATTTGGTCCTCCAAATTGGAACCAAATCAGTCTCTGAATAACTCCGGGTAATTCTCTTTCATCTGACTCTCTAACTCCCAAGTCGCTTCCTCCGGAGTGTGATGCTGCCACAGTACTTTCACCAGAGGAATCGTTTTCGATCTCAATACCTTCTCCTTCCTATCCACAATCTGAATCAGTCTCTCAACATAGGACATACTCTCACTGAGCTCCAGTGGCTCGTATCTGATCACATGCGACGAATCCGACTGATACTTCCGAAGCATGGAGACGTGGAAGACATTATGGACATTTGCTAGCTCTAGTGGCAACGCTAGCCTGTAAGCTCGATCTCCCACTCTCTCGAGTATCTCAAAAGGTCCTATGAAGTGAGGGCTCAGCTTCCCTCTCTTCCCGAATCTCGTAATACCCTTGGAAGGAGAAACCTTCAAAAATACTGACTCCCCTGCTGTAAACTCCAACGGTCTACGTCTCCTGTCAGCATAACTCTTTTGTCGACTCTGAGCTGTCCTCAACCTCTCACAAATCAACTGGATATCCTCAGAGGCCTGACGTATCAAATCGGGAGAGAATATCTGCCTGTCACCAACCTCCTGCCATCCTATAGGAGATCGACATCTACGGCCATACAAGGCCTCATATGGTGCCATCCCAATACTCGAATGATAACTATTATTGTAGGCGAACTCCGCGAGTGGTAGGTGATCATCCTAGGAGCCTCTAAAATCAAGTACATAAGCTCTCAACATATCCTCAAGGGTCTGTATAGTCCTCTCTGACTGCCCATCTGTCTGAGGATGGAAAGCGGTACTGAATCTCAACTGGGTCCCCATAGCTTCCTGAAAGTGTTCCCAGAAACAGGAAGTGAAGCGGGAATCCCTATCCGATACAATACTCACTGGGACACCATGCAATCTCACAATCTCGCGCACATATAGCTTCGCCAATCTACTCAGAGTATCGGTGACTCTCATCGCTAGGAAATGTGTCGACTTCGTCAATCTGTCGACTATCACCCATATGGCATCATTCATTCTACGAGTCCTCGGTAAGCCCATCACAAAGTCCATGGTGACATGCTCCCATTTCCAAGTCGGTATAGGTAGAGGCTGCAATAACCCTGCAGGCTTCTGATGCTCTACCTTCACCTGCTGACAGACGAGACATCTCGCAACAAACTCTGCTATATCTCTCTTCATCCCCGACCACCAGTATACCTTTCGAAGATTCTAATACATCGTTGTACTACCCGGATGCAAGGTATACATCGACGAATGAGCCTCTGTCAAGATCAACCTCCTAATCTTAGGATCCTCGGGAACACATATCCTATCTCGAAACCTCAGTAATCCATTTGAACTCAACTCAAACTCAGTCTCAATACCCCTCTGCATCTGCCTGACTATCTCAATACACTGCTGATCATCACGCTGAACCTGTCAAATTCGATCTATCAAATTCGGTTCCAATCACAGGCTAGCAATCATATAACTACCATCAGCATCAGGTGAGGTTACATCCAAACTGAGGCTCGTAAACTGCTCTAATAACTCGTGCTCCTGTACCATCATATAAGCAACCAACCCGAGACTCAACGTGTCAGCCACTACATTTGCCTTATCCGGGTGGTACAAGATCTCACAGTCGTAATCCTTCAGAAGCTCAAGCCACCTTCTCTGTCTCATGTTCAATTCCTTTTATGAGAACAGATACTTCAGGCTTTTGTGATCGGTAAATACCTGAAATTTCTCACCATACAGATAGTGGCGCCATATCTTCAATGTAAACACTACGACCGCCAACTCTAAGAAGTGGGTCGGGTAGTTCCTCTCATGATCCTTCAGCTGTCTGGATCCATAAGCGACTACCTTTCCATCCTGCATCAATACACAGCCCAGTCCTTGGTAAGAAGCATCTGTATAAACAGAAAAACCTCCTGAGCTGGTAGGAATGGTGAGAATCGGAGCAGAGGTCAATCGACGCTTCAGCTCCTGAAAACTTTCCTCGCATCTGTCGTCCCACTCAAATGCAACACTCTTTCGAGTGAGACGTGTCAACGGAGCAACCAATCTCAAAAACCCCTCCACAAACCGTCTATAATATCCAGCTAAACCCAAAAAACTCTTGATCTTCGTAACTGTCTGAGGCCTCTGCCATTGTACTACTGCCTCAACCTTGGATGGGTCTACTGACACACCATCCCTCGACACAATATGTCCTAAGAAAGAGATCTGCTCAAGCCAAAAGTCACACTTACTAAGCTTAGCATATAATCGCTTCTCACGGAGGGTCTGCAATACAATCCTCATGTGCTGCTCATGCTCCTCTCTAGACCTCAAATAAACCAGGATGTCATCGATGAAGATAATCACAAATTGATCCAAATAAGGCCAAAACAACTCATTCATCAATGTCATAAAAGCTGCGGGAGCGTTCGTCAACCCGAATGGCATAACCATAAACTCAAAATGACCATAACGGGTGCGAAAAGCTGTTTTGGGTACGTCTCCATCCCGAACTCTCAACTGATGGTACCCAGATCTCAGATCAATCTTGGAAAAGACCTATGCTCTCTGTAGCTGATCCAGTAAATCATCAATCCTCGGAAGGGGGTACTTATTCTTGATGGTAGCCTTGTTCAGTAATCGGTAGTCGATACACAACCGAAGGCTCTCGTCCTTCTTCCTAACAAACAGAACCGGTGCTCCCCACGGTGACACACTCGGTCTGATGAACCCCTTCTCTAACAGTTCTTGTAACTGTTTCCTCAGCTCCTCTAACTCAACTGGAGCCATCCTGTACGGTGGTCTAGATATCGGCTCTGTACCGAGTGTCATATCAATACTGAACTATATCTCCCTCACTGGCGGTAACCCTGGTAACTCATCCGAAAAGACATCTGGAAATTCTCTGACTACTAGAATGTCTGTCAATTCTGGACGTGCCACAGCCGTATCTACCACGTACGCAATATAACCTTCACAACATTATCCACCAAAATTAGTACGTCATTCATTCATACTCTTATAAAATTCTCATTCTCATTTACTTCAAGGGAATTGTACAATACATTTTTTTGGAGTATGAAACGTGACTGGTCTGGCAAAACAATCTAAAACAGCTCGATGAGCAGCCAACCAATCCATTCCTAGGATTACATTAAATCTCTCATATGCATCAAGATTAGATTGGCTGTCATCACTCTACCACCTAATTTCAGCTCACAATCGCTCAATACATACTCAACTAATTGGCTAGTGTTCATGGGTGTCATTATAGATAGCTTTCTACTCAGAGGGGTAGGTTTCACATAATTACACAATTTAAATGCAAACAACTGTGATACAAATGAATGCGTAGAACCAGGATCTATTAACGCATATGCTTCTAAATCATGGATCAGAATAGTACCTTTCACCACATCTGTTGACCGATCCGCTGTATCCTGGTCAAGAGCATGCACTCGCCCTGTACCAACTGCTTGCTTCCCTTTTCTGCCGCTGTCGCTTTCCTCCGCGGCGCAGATGTATCACCAGAAGCCCTCTCTGAACCCTTGCCCTTCTGAGGGGCACTCTCAACTATCTCGGGACAATCTCTGCTCACATGCCCAGGCTTCCCACATCTATAGCATACCACTGTAGGACTAAAGCAGGGTCTATCACCGTGATATCTACCACACCTACCGCATCTTTCAGTCATAGGTCGTGGCCCACCTATCACAATACCTTTCTGTGGAGCAGAAGAAATGGTCGGATAAACTGGAGGTCTAGCTGGCCTCTCCCGAATCTCTTCTATCCTCGGCCTCTTCCTAATCAACTGTCTACTCCCTTTATAACCAGACCCTCTATCTCCTACTGGTCTCTTTCCCTCTCTATGTCTGCTGCCAGTCTTCCCGAACTCTGAGGCAGTCCTCTCAAAATCCTGCTCAATCAACTATGCCCTACTCACTGCCTCCTCGTAAGTCAGAATGGCCAAAGGGACCAATCTAGATCTGATCGCTGGCCTCAATCCATCAATGAATCTTCGGACCTTCTTAGTCTCACTACTCATGGTGTCCGGATCGTATCTGCCCAGGGAGATGAACCTCATCTCATACTCATCTACCGATCGACTCCCCTGGGTCAGGTTCAAAAACTCAGACTGCAGCTTTCGCTGCGCTGTATCTAGGATGTACTGCCTCCGAAAGGCCTCCAAAAATATCTCCCAGCTAATCACGGTATGTCTAGCTCTGAGAATCAGTCTAGTGGACTTCCACCAATGCTCCATCGATCCCCTAAACATAAAAGTAGCGAATGCCACTATCTCCATAGGGGTACACTCGAAGAACCCGTATAGCTTCTCTATCTGGCTCAACCAATCCTCAGCTACCACTGGGTCCTTTGCCCCGCTAAATGCCGATGGTCTGAACATCTGGAACTGTCGCAGTCTATCCATATTGCAACTGTAACCCCAATCTCATATACTCTGGTGTGGGGCAACAAAAGAATCCATGTCCTGAACCGGTGGGGGTGTAGGAGTCTCTGTATCCTGAACGGGCTGAGCAGGTGCATCAAGAGTAGCTGCCTATCCAGCATCACCCTGTCCACCTCTAACTCCCTGTACTGACTGCGAAACCAACTCCATAAGCATCTCGAGGCTCAGCTTTATCCTAGCGAAACGCGCCTCAATCGCCTCAGCAGATCTCTCTGCAGTATCCCTCTCTGCAGTACCCTGCTCTGTAGTATCTCTCTCTATAGGACCCTGTGGGGCATGCTCCACCCTGTCTCTACCTCAGCCTCCTTTTGAGTCTCATGAGGTAACTCGGCACGTCTATCAGCCGCAGGCCTACCTCTATGGCCTCTGCCTCGTGCCTGACCTCCTCTACCGCGACGAGTAACAGGCATCTTACCTATAATCCTGCATTCACAACCATTTCTTAATTAAAACCCATCTCAATATACACGATTGTATCTAACCAAGCACAATAACACAGGGATGTAATTCCTAATTATTGACACTGACATACATCAAACCAATTTTGCTCTGATACCACCTTTATTGTCACGACCCAAAACTACCCGAAAATCAGAGTAAATTTTTCGCGTTTTATTATTTCATACTTACCTCTGATCGTGACCAACCATAACCAATAATTGGGCGTATGTTAGTGCCCATATCCTCTCCATACATTTACAATTAGTGCACAATTTAATTTAAATAAAAATTCATATATACTGCACTAAACTTCTTTGATTCTTTACATATCTATACCCACTCTATACATCCCAGTGTCATACAAAATATAGTACTGTGCTCATGTTATTTAGATACAAGAAACATATGTAATCGTGTATATACCTCAAAAGATAGGCAGCAGCGGACAACTAGAATGCCGTACCCAGTCGCCTCCCAATCTACTGGAAGATATCTGTGTGATAAAATGAAAGGGGTGAGCACATCAAGCTCAGTAAGGCAATTCTACGAACAAGTAGATAACAATACAACCTACATGAACGTAGTGCCATTCATAAACCACCCTTTCTCCACACATTTCCAAAACAGATGCTATGTTATGATGTCATGTAAAATAACACACATGTAACCCCAAAAAGCATGAAAACTTAACATGCATATCTTTCAAATCATTTATTTCTCGTTAAAATTTCATAATAAGATCAGGACTCAACCCTTCCCTCGGGTAGCCCTGACTCACACAAAATCCACAAAATTCTGTTTCTCGAAAACATCAATATCAGAAAACGTAAATATACGGGATATGAGACTAGGCAATATCTGTATATCGGTAATAACTAGGACTATGGCCATCTGTCCTCAGGAGTCCCTCTGCTACACGAATTCTAGTGTACGGGATCTCACTATGATCGGGAATCGCCCGGGAGGTGGGTCACTCCATCCCATCGGTCTTATCCGACCCTCCGCATCCGTAGATGCCACACTTATCCGAAGATACCATGAATCCGAAGATGCCACACGTATCCAAAGATACCACGCATCCGAAGATGCCACACGTATCCGAAGATACCACGCACCCGAAGATGCCACACGTATCCGAAGATACCACGCATCCGAAGATGCCACACGGTACAGCGTACTCCATGCTACTTGCACGGTACAACGTACTCCGTGGACCCATATCATATCTGCATACTCATGCCATGTCTCCAAACGCACGTGTGAGCCTATTTAATCGGTGTGACACACAGTCACCCGCTGCTCCAAACACGGCTCATCGTATGATCTTAGAAAAATAGTACGAGTGATGCTCCAGCACTCTCATAAAATCAAGTAAAACTAGTGCCAGTTAAGCTCTAGCACGTCACATTTCTGAAAAGTCACGTAAGCGGCTACATTTCTCAAATCGATTTCAACGAAAATCAATACTTGTTGAAGATATGAAATGTTGTGCAATTTCATTTAAAAGTTAGCCGACCTACTCATTCATGTACCAAAATACTTCAAAAACGAGCAGGAACCCTTTGTTCTTGCTCCTTAAACTTTTTCCTAAAATTTGGAATTTTACCCTTAACGAGGGTATTTTGGTAATTTACCCATCCGGGGCCCTAAAATTTTTATCTCAAATCTAGACCCTTCGTACAATTTAAAAGACTGTAAATGGCGTCGAAAATTCGTAAAGCTATCTCTAGCAGTTCGTAAAATTCCCTTACCTGGAATCGCGCGTAGACTTAACCTGTCTCGATGATGCCGAACCTCTCGGCCCAAATGCGCGCCAACCAAATGTACGTAACTGCATATAACCACACAGTTGAGGTCAATTCAATTATCTTGATCAATATATCGCATTTACTGACCAACTTTAAAGTATTGGGCCCTATCTACCTTATTGGGTCTCGGTCCATTTTATATTTATTAATTCCCTTCTTCGGATATACCGGGCTTATGCAGCTTACTAATAATTATCGAGCTTCGTTCCAAACTCATTGGATAGCCCGTCTACCATTTATGGCAATTACATTACAACTCCGAAAAATATTCCTTTCTATGCGAAATTAATCCATAATTTCGTAAAATAATTAAAACTCTGTATTTAAAGAACTCATATTGCCGTAATTAAAATGTACTTACCCGATACGATGCGGGGTACAAAATCAGAGCTAAATCGGCTCTCGTTCGGTCTCTGTCGAAAAGTTGCACAATTAGGTAAATTCGGATTATTTTCTATTAAATAAAATATTAAATAAATTTTTGAAATTTACCCGTAGGTTAATTTCGACCCTCAGTCGACTTACCCGAATCTCAAGTCGTCCCCGGTGAATTTCTTTCCTTTTTCCTTTCCTTTTCTTTTCTTTTCTTTTCCTCTTTGCTTCCTTTTCCCTCCTTTTCCTTCCCTTTCCTTTCGGCCAAACGGTGCCGTTTCTGCCACTTGCCATCGCCGGCGTTTTCGGTGGTCTTGCCGGCCAATACCAGTCTCAATAGAACCGGCTCCTCCCCCTGAATGCGTCGGTGGCTTCCGTTCCAGCCCAGTCGCGGTGGTTCATCAGAAATCAGCTCGTTTCCTCTCGGATCTTCCTCCGCTCCGATCGGCATCCTCCGGCCACTACACGGCGCGTTTTCGGCGTCCTGAAGGTCGACGATCTCTCCTCTTGCACCTCGGCTGCTCGTCGACGGTCAATGGTCGTCGGTGCTCCTTCGGTGGTTTCGGGTTGCCTCTCGATTTCTTCAATTTTTTCGTTTCGGGTTTATCCCGATTTTCTTCTCTTTTTTTTTTTGTCTTCAGATTCCTTTTTATTATTATTATTATTATTATTATTATTATTATTATTATTATTATCATTTATAAACTATTTTATTATTATACTATTCATTAAAATACTCTACAATATTCCAAAATATCTACAACTTATATTATTTTATTCTAAACAATTTAATTTAATTTAATTTATTTATTATATTTTTAATCATTTTTTCGGTATAATTTCTCCGTATTTTCGGGATATTGTCCCGGGTGACTTTTCGGTATTTCTAAAAATTTCGGATCTTGATCAATTGGACTCAAAAGTATATAATTTCCTCATTATTGATCAAGATATTCTAAATCCTTATTTTTAATTAAAATTTTCCTATCGCATTAATATCGGGTTTCGGTATTTTGACCTTTTTACCCCTGCACTTGTTTCGAAACCAATTTAACCTGACTTTCCTTCATACATCCACCATCTTTTCTTATTTTCATTTCATATTTTCGGTTAACTTCATTTTGATCATTTTCGTTTGACCTTTGGCCATTTCGGCTCTTATTTAATTTCTTCCGACGTTCAACGATATTCCATTTTATTCTTCTTTACAAATTTAATTCAGTCAATGCTCTTCTTATGATTCGATGAATATATGGAAGTGTACATCACATGAATCATAAGGAATATAGCAACAAATACATACAAAGTGGGTCTTACACCAAATCAAGTTATTTTCATGCAAATCAATTAAATGCTAGCCAGGCTATTAATTTTAAATGCTAAAAGCAGTAAAAGATTCAAGAACCTCATGTTCTTGTTTTTCATGAACTTTTCTCAAATCTCATTTTTATTGCCCTTCAATCATTCATTTCATTCTAAGACCCTTAGACACTTTAAGAAATCACCTATGCGCCCAAAAATGCGTACAGATACCTCTAGGGCTAACACAATTCCCTTACCTCGATACACTTGGAGACAACTCCTTATTCCTTTCTCGCTTCTCATGATTGGGTTCAATTTGCTCCTGATATATCCTCGGTAGCTGTAAACATTCGTCAATCATATAAGTCAATACTGATAACTCATGTTTTGATTTCAACTAGTCAGTATATCTTATCGAGTTTATTTCATCAAGTTCGGCCCATTATCGCATTTGGCAATCATTATGCCATTTCTAGTCAATTTAGCTAGCAACTCACTTAGTTGCGTATCAAACACTTGGCATAGGTGTTTATCCATAATTTCTCATTCATTCATGCATTTTTACAAACACCAAATATGCCCATTATATAACCTCATCTTATTCCATAAACTCATTTCACAAAACCATCTCAAAATCATGCATATAACATCGTTAACACCTTGGTATAATCCATTTATCATCTAATCAACCATATTCTATTTTCTCACACTAAACCCATTCTAAGTCATGCTTACTTCATTACATTCTAGGTAGTTTCAACCATCAATACATACACCAATCTACTCACAACAACATTTAGATAAATATACTTAGAGTTGGTGTATTGGAATCTCACCTAGCTTAACTTTCCTCTTATCCCAAATAAGAATACTCCTTTCCTCCTTCAATCCAACAAGTTAAGTTTTGATTCCAAGGTATATTGATCTCCTCCTCAAAATGAACAACTTTGCTCTAATAGCTTTTTCTCAAATCTTTTTGGAAAATGTGGTATTTTAGAGAGAGAAAGCTTACTTTTGGGTAAGAAGGGGGGGATGGTTTGATTTGTTGAAGAATGAGGTTTGGCCGTCGGATTTTTATAGAGTAGGGATGATGAGATCAATTTGCTAGGGTGAAGATCGATCTTTCCATGGTTTTAGCTATCAATTTTTAGGTTTGTAATGGGGGAGATCGATCTTCTCATTGGGGAGAGATCGATCTCTTCTTGGCTTGAACCCTCGAAATATTCTGTTTTGAAAGGAAGAGATCGATCTGCTCATTAGGGAGAGATCGATCTTTGCTAGGCAAAGGCAATAGGAGATCGATCTGTTTAATGGGGGGATCGATCTGACCTTGACAGATTCACTTGAAATTGTTCTGCTTGCACAAAGGATCGATCTACCTTTAATAGGAGATCGATCTGGCCTTCATCTAGAGCATTCTTGCTGCATTTTCCCAGATTTTTCAAAGGTAAACTCCTATTTCATTACTCCAATACTCATTTTGCATTCTAATCCCACTTAGAGCATGGAAAAGTTCATTTCCAATGAGTTTTTTGGTATGGAACTTATATATATTGCTTGGAATAAAAAATGATACAAAGAATTCACAGTCCATGCATTATCATTATGTGTTTTAAATCCTTATTTTCAACCTAAAGGGTTAAAATTCCATTTGCTTAATGAATATCCACTTCAACCCTTATTTAGCCTTTACATGCATCCATGGTACTCATTAATTCTCATTTGCAATCCATTCGCATTTATATGATCCAAAAATCATATGTCTTATAATTCCATTAACATATAATAAAGTCATAAATACATAGGGTCTCACAATCTCCCCCACTAACAAAATTTGGTCCTCTAAATTGGAACCAACTCAGTCCGTGAACAACTCGGGGTACTTTCCCCTCATCAAACTCTCCAACTCCCATGTAGCTTCTTTTATAGTGTGATGCTACCAAAGAACTTTTACTAGGGGAATCGTCTTCAATCTCAACATCTTTTCCTTCCTATCCAATATCCGAACTAGCTTCTCAACATACGACATGCTCTCGTTGAGCTCCAATGGTGCACATCTAATTACATGTGCCGGGTCCGGGTAGTACTTCCGTAACATAGAGATGTGGAAGATGTTGTGAATGCCCGCTAGCTCAAGTGGCAATGCTAGCCTGTAGGCCTTATCTCCCACTCTATCCAATATTTCAAAGGGTCCAAAGTAACGAGGACTTAATTTCCTATCTTTTCTAACCTCGTTATACCTTTGGAAGGAGAAACTCGAAAAAATATCGGTTCACCCACTGTAAACTCCAATAATCTCTATCTCTTGTTAGCATAACTCTTTTGTTTGCTTTGAGCTGTCTGTAACCTCTCACAAATCAACTAGACATCCTCATAGGCTTGTCTTACTAAGTTGGGAGCAAATATTAGTCGATCATCCACCTCTTCCCATCCAATAGAGGAACGACATCTTTGGCCATACAAAGCCTCATACAGTGCCATCTCGATACTCGAATGATAACTATTATTATAGGCAAACTCTGCGAGTGGCAAATGGTTATCCCAGGAGCCTCCAAAATCTAATGTACACGCTCTCAACATATCCTCCAAGGTCTTTATAGTCCTCTCTGACTCATCATCTGTCAGAGGATGGAACGCTGTGTTATAACTCAATTGGGTCCCCATCGCTTCCTGAAAGTGGTCCTAAAAGTGGGAAGTGAAGCGGGCATCCCAATTAGAAACAATGCCCACCAGAACACCATGTAACCTCACTATCTCGAGCACATATAGTTTCTTCAGTGTACTCAAAGTATTGTGGCTCTCATAGCTAGGAAGTGTGCTGACTTCGTCAATCTGTCCACTATCACCCAAATAGTATCGTGATTTCTGCGGGTCCTTGGTAAGCCCATCACGAAGTCCAAAGTGACATGCTCCCATTTCCAAGTCGGTATAGGTAGAAGTTGTAATAGCCCTGCAGGCATCTAGTGCTCTACCTTCACTTACTGACAGACGAGACACTTTGCCACATATTTAGCTACATCTCTCTTCATTCCTTACCACCAATACACTCTCCAGAAGTTCTAATACATCTTGTTACTTCCCAGATGCAATGTATACTTTGTTGAGTGAGCCTCTGATACAATTAACCTCCTGATCTTTGGATCATTGGAAACACATATCATACTCTGAACCTCAAAAGTCCATCTGAACTTAACTCAAAATCAGTTTCTGTACCCCTCTGTATCTGTCCGATAATATCACTGAACTGCTGATCAATCTACAAAGCCTGTCGGATACAATCTACCAGATCTGGTTCTAACCGCAGGCTAGCTATCATAAAGCCATTATCAATATCAGGCGGGGTCATATCCAAACTGAGGCTAGCAAACTTTTCCAATAAGATCGTGTTCCTTGATCATCATGTATGATACCAACCCGAGATGCTTCCTACTTAGTGCATTAGCTACTACATCCGCTTTACCAGGGTGGTACAAGATCTCATAATCATAGTCCTTTAGAAGCTCAAGCCATCTTCTCTGTCTCATGTTCAACTCCTTTTGTGAGAACAAATACTTAAGGCTCTTGTGGTCAATAAATACTTAAAATCTCTCACCATCAAGGTAATGCTGCCATATTTTCAAGGTAAATACTACGGTCGCCAACTCTAGATTGTGGGTCGGGTAGTTCCTCTCATAATCCTTCAACTGTCTCGATCCATAGGCTACTACCTTCCCATCGTGCATCAGTACATAACCCAGTCCTTGGTACGAAGCATCTGTATATACAGAAACATCTTCTGAGTTGATAGGAATTATGAGAATCAGAGCTATGGTTAATCTTTTCTTCAATTCCTGAAAACTCTTCAGACATTTATAATTCCACACAAATTCAACATTCTTCCTCATGAGATGTGTTAATGGAGCAGCTAATCTCGAGAATCCCTTCATAAATCGTTTAATATACCCAGCTAAACCCAGGAAACTCCTGATCTCCATGACTATCTAGGGTCTTTACCACTGAACCACTGCTTCAATCTTGGATGGGTTCACTGACACTCCATCCTTTGATACAATGTGACCCAGAAAAGAGATCTGCTCTAGCCAAAATTCACATTCACTAAGTTTAGCGTATAACTTCTTCTCTCGGAGGGTCTGTAACACTATCCTTAGGTGCTATTCATTCTTCTCTCTAGATCTCGAATACACCAGAATGTCATCGATGAACATGATAACAAATATATCCAAGTACTAGTGAAACACCTCATTTATCAACGACATGGAAGCTGTGACAGCATTTGTCTACCCAAATGGCATAACCATAAACTCAAAATGACCATACCAGGTGCGAAAGGCTGTCTTGAGTACATCTCTATCTCGAATTCTCAACTGATGGTACCCAGATCTCATATCTATCTTAAAAAAGACCTGCGCTCCCCGAAACTGATCTAACATGTCATCGATGCATGGAAATGGGTTACTTATTCTTGATGGTTACCTTATTTAACAACATGTAGTCAATACAGAATCGAAGGCTCCCATCATTCTTCTTTACAAACAGTATCGGTGCTTCCTAAGACGATACACTCGGTCTGATGAACCTCTTATCCAACAACTCCTGTAACTGCTTCTTCAGTTTCTCCAACTCAATCGAAGCCATTATGTACGAGGGCTTGGATATCAGCTTTGTACCAGGTGCCAAATCTATATAAAACTCCATCTTTTTATATGGCGGTAACCCTAGTAAATCATCCGAAAAGACATCTGGAAATTCTCTAACCATTGGGATGTCTCTCAATTCCGAACGTGTCTTATCCGCTTCAATCACATATGCAATATAACCTTTCAAAACATCAATCATTTAGTCAACATAGAAGTGCATCTATTTTGCTTACAACACTTACTGTTTTCATTACTTTTCAAGGGGATTTTACATTACATTGTTTGGGGAAACTTACGGTAACACTATCTATCCCTAAAAAAGTTACCATCTTAGAAAAACAATCAACTACAGTACGATTTGCAGCCAACCAATCCATTCCTAGGATTACATCAAAGTCTTTCATTACATAAAAATAAGGTTGATTAGCATTTCTTTTTCCCCTACTTTCAACTTACAATCCCTAAACACATACTCAACTAGCTGACTATTGTTTATGGGAGTGCTTATCAGCATCCTCCTACTTAATAGGGTAAGCTTCACATACTTAAACAATTTATATGCAAATGTAGGCGATACAAATGAATACGTGGCACCAGGATCTATCAAAACATAAGCTTCAAGATCAAAGATCAAGATGGTACATTTCACCATATTTGACGACTGATCTGCAGTATCCTGGTCCAATGCGTGTACTCTCCCTCTGCCAACTACCTGCTTCCCTTTTTCTTCAGTTGTCACCCTTCGTCTCGGAGTATGAGCATCAACAGGAGCTCTCTCTGGCTCTTTGCCCTTCTGTGGGGCACTCTTAGTCATCTTTGGGCAATTTCGGATCACATACCCTGGCTTCCCACAATGGAAACATACTGCAGGAGATGCATAACACGGTCGAGTCCCATGGTACCTACCACACTTACTATACTGTTCTGTCATAGGCCGTAGCCCTCCAATCACTATACCCTTTGCTGGAGCTATGGCCGGATACACGAGAGGCTTAACTGTCCTCTCCCGGATCTCCTTAATCTTCGGCCTCTTCCCAAAAAATTTCTTGCCTCCTCTATAACTGAAGCCTCTATCCATTATCGGTCTCTTTTTATCTCTGTCCCTCACTCTACCAACCTTTCCAAACTCTGAGGCAACATGCTCGATATCTTGTTCACACAACTGTGCCCTGTGCACTGCCTCCTCATAGGTCGGCATACCAAAGGGAACTAATCGGGACCTGATGGCTGGTCTCAGTCCATCCATAAACTTTCGAACCTTCTTGACCTCACTATCCATTGTATCAGGATCATACCTGCCCAGGGAGATAAATTTTGTCTCATACTCATCCACCGATCTACTCCCCTAGGTCAATCCTAAAAATTCCATATGCAGCTTCCGCTGTGCAGTATTCAAAATATATTACCTCTGAAAGGCCTCCAAAAATATGGCCCATGTGATCTTCATATGTCCGGCTCTCAGAACAGGTCTAGTAGACTTCCACCAATGCTTTGTCGATTCCTTCAGCATGAATGCGGCAAAAGCAACCATCTTCGTAGTAGTGCACTTGAAGAACCTATATAATTTCTCAATTTCATTCACCCAATCCTCTACAGCTACTGGGTCCTTAATCCCACTGAAAGATGATAGTTTAAATTTTTGGAACTGTCGTAACTTGTCCAGGTCACATCTATAAACCCAATCTCTACTACCTTGTGGTGGAGCAACAGTAAAAGGTGTATCCTGTACTGGTGGGGGTGTGAGAGTATCTGTAGTCTGAGGCTCTTAGGCTGGCTGTGCAAGCATCTTGGGAGCAGTCGCTTGTTCAGCATCACCCCTATGTAGTTGACCCCTGCTAGCCCTTAGCTCTAGGAATCGTCTGGGTAATCAACTCCAAAATCACCTTTAAGCTTCGTTCTCTCCTCGCGAAGCCCGCCTCAGTACTCTTGGGTCTCTCTGTCGTACCCTTTGAAGCATGCTCAATATCAGCTTCCACTTCTACTTCCTCGTGAGTCTCATGTGGCAACGACTCAGCACGGCCCCTAAGCCTACCCCTACGGCCTCTAGCTCGTGCTCTCGCCCCTCTACCGCGACTGGTGTTAGGCATTATGCCAAGATTCCTACATTCACAATCATTTCTTAGTCAAACCCATCTCAATATACACAATTGTATCTAGACAAGTATAGTAACATGGGGATGTAATTTTCCTAAATTTTTTTACACCAACACACATCAGACCAACTCTGCTCTAATACCACCTCTGTCACGACCCTCAATCCATCGAAAATCCACTGTAAATTTTTCATTTTTCATTTATTATTTAATCTATTTCTTATTGTTTGTTCTTTACCTTTACTTGATCGTGAATAGCTACACCACCAACAGTTGGGCTATGTATCGGTGTCAGTTTCATCCAATAGAATCATTTCAATTTACTATTCATTTAAACGTAAAAACTCGTATTTCTAAATAAGAGTTGTTGTTTACATGTGTTTACAATCCTTTACATCCCAAAAATTACATTCAAAGATATTATTGTGCTTTGACATGTCTAGATAAAAAAACTATACAAATATGTATACCTTGTGTGATGGGATGCAGCGGACACCACAATCCAATCCTCAGTCGCTCTCTATCTACTGTAAGTGCTTTGTAGAAGGGGAAAATAAGGGGGTGAGCAAACCACGCGCTCAGTAAGACAATTATGCGAGCAGGTAGATAATTTTACTATCTACGTGATCATGATGTCATGCTTAAACCACACAGTTATTTGTCATACCCAAACTATAACAGTTCATGCTCGTGTTCATGATATGTAAAGCAGTTCATGTTATTTAAAACAGTGCACAATTCTTAAACAAAGCATGGGAAACCATCATGCGTAAATCGAAATCAAAGCATGGTAAATCATCATGCAAGGAACACTTCAAAGCTTTTAAAAACTCAACACAAAATCGATACAAATCACCATTTGTCAAGACTCAGCCCCTCCTATGGACTGTCCTGACCCATAAACATATTTCAAATATGGATTTATCATAAAACAAGACATGTGAGATAGGGATATAATATTAATAAGGGTAATAACTAGGACTATGGCCATATTCTCCGTGATCCTAGTCTACACGGATCCTAGTGTGCAGGGTATCACCTATATCTGCTTCCACACGAGAGGAGGGTCACGTCCAACCTGCCGATCCATAGCAGAGTATCCATTGTCCGAATACGGTATATAAATAATATGCATACATGGTACAATGTACTCCATGGACCCATATCATCACATCATACACTGCCACATCTCAATACGAACATGCGAGCCTACTTAATCACTGTGGCACACAGCCTACCCGAAGCTCCTAGCATGGCTCCCAACATGTCATAAAATAATGTGCAAGTAGTCTCAAGCACGACAACAAGTATAGTGGACATCTAGTGCGAGCAATGCTCCAGCACAATGTCAAAACCAGTATGAAAATCAGTGCGAGCTAGGCACCAACAAAATGTCATAAAAACTTCATGTGAAAACTATTGCGAGCTAGGCTACAACACTAATGCATGTAAACTTCTAGTAAGAGCTATGCTCCAACACTATATCGTGAAATCCATGTAAAATCTAGTGCGAGCTAGGCTCCAGCACTAATGCACGTGTAAACACATCAAATCTCGTGCGAGCAATGCTCTAGAACGTCTCATTTCCACAAAACTCATGTAGGTGGCTCATCCTTTGCAAGCAGGGTTATAAAAACCAAATCAAGTTATTTTCGTGCAAATCATTTAAATGCTAGCCAGTTACATGCTAAAAGCTATAAAAGATTCAAGAACCTCATGTTCTTGTTTTTCATGAACTTTTCTAAAATCTCATTTTCATTGCCCTTCAATCATTCATTTCATTTTAAGACCTTTAGACACTTTAAGAAATCACCCATGCGCCCGAAAATGCGTACAGATACCTCTAGGGCTAACACAATTCCCTTACCTCAAAATACACTCGAAAGCAACGCATTCCTTTCTCGCTTCTCATGATTGGGCTCAATTTGCTCTGGATATATCCCCGGTAGCTGCAAACATTCATCAATCATATGAGTCAATATCGATAACTTATGTTCTTACTTCAACTAGTCAGTATATCTTATTGAGTCTATTTCATCAAGTTCGACACATTATCGCATTTGGCCACCATTATGCCATTTCTAGTCAATTCAGCTAGCAACTCACTTAGTTGCTTATCAAACACTTGGCATAGGTGTTTATCCATAATTTCCCATTCATTCATGCATTTTTATAAACACAAAATACCCCCATTATATAACCTCATGCTATTCCATAAACTCATTTCACGAAACCATCTCAAAATCATGCATATAACATCGTTAACACCTTGGTATAATCCATTTATCATCTAATCAACCATATTCTATTTTTTCACACTAAACCCATTCTAGGTTATGCTTGCTTCATTACATTCTAGGTAGTTTCAACCATCAATTCATACACCAATCTAGTCACAACAACATCTAGATAAATATACTTAGAGTTTGTGTATTAGTGACACGCCCTAAACGTATTGTCCGCAAGTGCACGGGTCGTACAAGTAATAATGGGATTTGAGTCCCAAGTTATCGTCCCACAGAGAAGTTGACTAGCCTAATTAACTACCGATTAATCTTACCCTAAGTATATTCTAGCAAATTATGAAGTTTAGTTATGGGTGATCTACTAGGCTTGAAATTAAAAATACTGAAATAAAAACTAAATAAAATAAATCCGAGTTAAAAGTACTTACAATGCTCCAAGCAATTAAAAACAACAACCTACAAAAAAATTTAAAACAGTTAAAATTAATTAACGCAATAAAATGCAAATATGAAAATAACTAAAAAAAGACTGATTAAACAATCCTAAAATAAAATGTGCATATAATTAAACTAACTAAGAAAATGCAATTTAAACTAACTTAAAGTCTAATAAAATAAAAATCTACTTACCTAAAGAAATTCTTAAACTTAACTCAACTAAATGCTAACAATAAATTAAAATCTAACTAATGCATGAAAATATTTTTGGATTAAATTAAAAATGAAAACAAACTTAAAATTGCATAGAATAAATCTACCCCTAATCTAATTCTAAATGAACACTTGATTAAATATCATCCTAATTAAGACTAAGTTTTATACCACTAACCAATAATACTAACATGCAATTTAATTAAAGGCCCTAATCTAAGCTAACAAGGATTAATAAAGATATATTCATGAAAAACTAGAAATGATTAAAATAACATGGCCAAACATGGCCTTAACAACAATTTCCAGCAAGTAGTCCCGACAAGCTGGTACTGTTCATTGTCTTTCCAATTTGCATTTCCAGCATTCTCGGGTTGTCCTCTGCTACAGGTGTCCTGCTGCTGTACTGGCTCTCGGTTCAGACCAGGTACTGCTCCAGGTGAGGTTTGCTTCTGCTGTTGCTGCTCCTTCCTCGACATGCCCAGCTCACTCCCGCGTTTGTCCTCTACTGCAGTACCAGCAGTATTGTCCCGTGCATGATCACTTCATTGCGTCTTACCCCTCCAGGTATTGCTCACAGTTTTATCCTCATTCTCGGCTCTGCAACATCAAGCTAGATGACCGCTTACTGCTATTCATGCTCCAACGTCATCTTTGCCTATTCCTAGTACCGAGAGCTTCCATAAAGAATTTACAAACAATACAACAACTAAACTATGATGAGCAGTGGTAGGATATAAGAAAAACAGAGCTAAACAGAGGAAAAATATGAAGTTAACTTGCTGCCAAGAATTAAACTATACTCCTAACAATTGCTTCTTGAGACTCTACACCGGACAGTCAACCACATTCTTTTCACAATCCAACAGCAAGTAACAAACAACAATGAAGCTGAAATAAAATGCAGTAAATGAACTAGATGCAAGAAACGTAAAGAAATGCAGTAAACATGGAAGTTATACTCTAAATGCAATCAATAACTGAGACATGAAGTGCATGCAAATACGAATGTAATTAGGAAAGGAAAGAACGATGATGCATATCAAAAGATTAGATTAAAACCTAGAGGAATCATGTGAAAACTACAACTAAAAACATTAACATGCTTCATCAATGTGAATCCTGCAGCTCGGGATGCTTCCTTCCTTTCTCCAACCGAGGTTCCACTTTACCATTGATGTGGATAAATGCTAAGCATCAACCCACATCAAAGCATCAAAACCAAAAGGCATAAACAAAGGAGGAAGCTGTTACCCGAATGCATCAAGAGGGTAAACCGAGAACAAGAACAAAAAAAATAAAGATTGATCAAAACAAAAACATAAACTGTTAAGGAAAATCGAGAGCAAATCAACTAGGAAATAAGCTATGTAAACAGAACTTAACAATACAAGAACTGATTTTTATCAAACCGAGAGCATGAAATGAAATTGATTTTCATTGAAATAAGATTATCCAATGCTAATGAAGAACATCAAAAATAAATGAACAGTAGAAAAACTTGCTAAAAACTATGCAAAAATTTCAAGGAAAGCTTTTAAAATTAACCTAAAAGCTATTCTACCCTAAATTACATCTACTCCAACTCCTAAATTACTTCTATTCTAACCTAGGCTACCTAACATTTTCAATTGCCATCTTTTTCTATTTATACACACACTTAGGGGTACATTGGTAATTTATTCATCCTAGATGAGTTGCCATTGTTTGGCCACTTCTCTTCCTTTAATTTACAGCAGAGTAGATATTTCCACGTCATCAGTCTTTTTATCCAATTTGTTGTGCGATGTAGCCCGGCGTGTGTCTTCCAGGGGGTTGGTATGGTGTCCTTCGATCTTATCATTTCAGAGCAAATAAAATACGGACACCTTGCATTACGCGTGTCTAGACGACTGATGACTTGGTTTGCAAATTGGAAGTGGTCCAATCTCCTTTAGCTCATTTTCAGCCCAATTTTGACTGAAACGACTGAGTTTTATTTGGATTTAATTTATCTGCATATTAAAGAATTTTAATTAAATAAAGGAGATTATTAATAAAATAATATGGGGATTAAATAAATAATTAGGAAATTAAGCACAAATAATTCTATTAAAAATAGAATTATCACACCCCCAAACTTGAGCTTTTGCTTGTCCTCAAGCAAAACAAAACAAATGTAGGAATGACAAGTACAAAACATAATAATTTCCCCAATATCATCCTCAAAGAAAAAGTACAGACTATG
This sequence comes from Firmiana major, assembly GCA_033439115.1. NCBI lineage: Eukaryota > Viridiplantae > Streptophyta > Magnoliopsida > Malvales > Malvaceae > Firmiana > Firmiana major. The sequence goes on from CM065912.1 coordinate 12,022,524, forward strand.
AAATCAAAGAATCACAATTATAAGACCGACACTCAGAATCATTCAATCATAAGTCCTAACCCAAATTGGACTCCTCGTGTGTGTGTGAAAATGTCAAAGCCACTACTCAGTACATTACCCGGATTAGATTATGCAAACATAGTGAATGCAAAGTCAATGACATGTGATCTTTCCCATAAATTTGCTTTTCACTTCTCTCTCCACTAATGGAGTCACACTCAATCAAAGATCAATAGGACTTCATTAAGCTTGTAATGTAAGGCTGGGGTTAAGGTATGATAAAGTCGATATAGGTTTAATTACCCTTTAACATGCATTACTTCTAGGATCTTAATGTAAGAGCTCCAATTATTTCCCCCAAACTTATTTATTTCACTAAACATTTTATTCTATTTTTGTATTTTTCATCTTTCTTCTTTTCTTTTTCTTTTTCTTTTCTTTTTCTTTTTCTTCATTTTTTTTTGAATTTTCACTATCACTAGATACCCAAATGTACAAAGCTCACAATATATCCCAATAACTTTCATGCTTTCGGGGTAAGGGATAGGAACAAAGTATTTAAGCCAAGGAAAAATTTACAAGTTTATTTATAGAGAAAAGCTTATTTAGCTCAGATAGGTGACTAGGGGTAAAATATGTACAAGGATGGCTAGAAAGGCTCAAACGATCCAAAGATGGCCTAAATCATTTCCCTAATTAAGTGTGATTTAATATTTCACCTCGAGATCGGATCAAGCAAATTCTAGAATATGATACACAAAATCAACTGAACAAATGCAATCTTAGGTCCACATAAGCTTTCTCTAAATAAATATACAAATTCATGACATGACATGTGTATAAAATGAGGAAATCACAATCAGAATCAAGACAAATTCAAGAATTCAACTTCATGTTTTTTCTATAATTATGCTTCTCAGTTAATCAAAATCAGACTTAATCATGGGGTCACATCATCAGAATATGGGAAAACTACATGCTAAGCACTAAATCATCCCAAAATCAAATAATTTAAGCTTAGATTTTCCAAAAAAATTTGAAATTTTTTTAATTTTGCCCAAATTTTTAAAAAATGCTCAAGTGATATCCCCTCCCCCAAACTTAAAGTGCACAGTGTCCTCAGTGTGCAGATAATATAAGAATTGAAGTTCAGGAATAGAGTACTCCCATTTCTGATGATGATGATGAACAATCGAAGCTTGATTGAAAACATAAAACTAGAAAAGAAACCTGTAAAATAAACAAAGAAAGAAACAACGGAAAAGAAAAAGAATTATATACAAAGTGGAAAGAAAAATTAAGCCACTTCAAATACAGCTAAAGAACACAACACTCAGCGGCAGAGCGAAGAGTAAGGGGATCAACCAAAGTGGTGACAAAATATTAACAGTTAAATCCTCTTGAGCTCTATCTACTTCCCTCCTTCTTTCTGATTTCTTATGCTCGAGCCTTATATCCTCCTCAACATCCATCTTAAAACACTCTTGAGAGTCATCAGGGAGCTTCAAAGGTTTGAAAACATTAAACTTTACGTCCTGATCTAAGACTCTCATAGTCAACTCCGCCTTTTGCACATCAATTAAAGTTCTACCAGTCGCTAGGAAAGGTCTGCCTAGTAAAATGGGGACTTCCCTGTCCATGTCCAGTACAATAAAATCCGCAGGGAAAATAAATTTGTCCACCTTTACTAACACATCCTCAATGACCCCCTTCAGATATTTAATGGATCGATCTGCTAGCTGAAGGGTCACTGTAGTGGGCTTGACATCCCCTATTCCTAACTTCTGATAGATAGATAAAGGCATTAGATTGATACTAGCTCCTAAATCACACAGGGCTCTACCAAAGAATAGATTTCCAATAGTGCAGGGTATGGTGAAACTCTTGGGATCCTTGAGCTTGGGGGGTAATTTCCTCTAGATAATTGCACTACATTCCTTAGTTAAGGCCACCGTCTCATACTCTTCTAATCTTCTATTCCTCAAGAGGATATCCTTTAAAAACTTCACATAACTTGGCATTTGCTCTAATGTATCTGCGAAAGGAATGTTGATGTGAAGTTTCTTAAAAACCTCAAGAAATTTGATGAATTGTTGATCCGATTTTTAATTTTGAAACCTCTGAGAAAAAGGTACTGGTGGTCTAACTAGAAGGGATGTAGTGGTAACATGTGTAGCATCAGAAAGCGAGGAAGGCTGTGAAGTAGAAGAAGGTATATATGAAGAATCACCTAGCTTGGATTCTTTTGCAGCCTGATCCTGATGTTCCCGTTCTTTCTGAGCTGCCTCTTTAGACCATAAGTGCTCTACCACTGTGGGCTGTTCAGGTCTGGACTTAACTTATGGTTCATCTAGCTCTCTGCCACTCCTAAGGGTGATATATTTAACATGTTCCTTACCCTCCCTTTGCCTAACAAGATTGGCTTCAGTGTTACTAGGAAGGGTCCCTTATGGACATTGGCTAAGAGCATTGGCTATCTGTCCAACCTGAACTTCTAAATTCTTGATTGAGACAGCTTGATTTTGCAGGATCGTTGTGAACATTTCCTCAAGCGAGTGTTTCTTCTCAGCTGCTGGTGTAAGTACATGTTGGGGCTGCAGAGGTTGTGGTAGTGGAAGATGAAATTGATGTGGGGATAGGTGATGTTGATATTGCTGAGGTGGGTATGGGTGACTAGAAGGCGGATGATGAGGAAATGGATGCTGTGGTGGTACCTGAACCGGTGGAGCTTAAAAACTAGGGGGTCCTACAGGTCTAGAGCTAGAAGTTTACCCTTGGTTTTAGCTCCAAGAGAAGTTAGGATGGTTCCTCCACCTTGGATTATAGGTGTTTGAAAAAGGGTTGTTCTGTTGCGTCTGAAAGGGGGCAACATATTGAACCACTTCTAAGTTAAGCGGACACCTATCCACAGAGTGTGTACCACTACATAGATTACAAGAGTGAAAAGGACTTTGTACAGAATAGACAGGATTAGGACTGATGGAAGGATTATGCTGGGTATTGAGCGACTCTACCTTCTTCGTAAGATTAGAGATTTAAGAGATCAAGGTAGACAGCGTGTCGAGCTCGTAGATACCGGCCAATTTCATAGGCATTTGCCTCTTCGAGGACCATAGATAGTTGTTAGCAGCCATCTTTTCTAACAACTCGTAAGCTTCCTCCTCTGTTTTACACATTAGCGCTCCACCCGCAGCAGCGTCAACAATGGTCCTATTTTGGCTTGTAAGTCCGTTGTAGAAGGTCTAGACTTGTAGCCACAAAGGTAGACCATGATGAGGGAACTTCCTAAGAAGCTCCTTATATCGTTCCCATGCTTCATAAAGAGTCTCTGAATCAAACTGGGCAAAGGAAGATATATCACTACGGAGTCTGGCCATTTTAGAGGGAAGGAAAAACTTAGCTAGAAATTGATGGGCCAACTCGTCCCATGTAGAAATGGATCCTAGAGACAAGGAGGTTAACCAATGTCGTGCCCTATCCCTAAGCGAGAAGGGGAATAATCTAAGCCTAAGTGCATCATCAGATAATTCATTGTGCTTGAACGTGTTGCACAAGTCCAGGAATTGCCCGAGATGAGCAAGTAGGTCGTCATGCGGAAGCCCACTGAACTACAGAGAAGTCTGAATCACCTGAAGGATGGAAGGATTAATTTAGAAATTGTTAGTCGGGACAACTGGTGGCCTAATGCCGGTATAATATCCTCCAATTGTCTGCACCGCATAATCTCCAACAGTCCTGATTTGTCTATGTTCTGCCATTATGTTTTGCAGCGGAGCTATAAATTTCCTAGAATCCTTTCGAATTTTTCTAAGTGTTCGTTCAATTTCAGGATCTAAAGGAAAGTAATCGAAACTCTTGGCTCTACGCATGCAAACATCACAAAGTCCTTAAAAATATTTTTTAAGTTTTTTAATTTTTTAATTTTTTTTAATTAAATGGAGAAAATTAACTAAACTAAACTGAGGATCTAAATATTTACAACCTAAATATTTACAAGCTAGAATTACACCTAAGCATAATTTCACTGATATTAATTAAGGACTAATTAAAACTTCCCCGACAATGGTGCCAAAAACTTGACACGCCCTAAACGTATTGTCCGCAAGTGCACGGGTCGTACAAGTAATAATGGGATTTGAGTCCCGAGTTATCATCCTACAGAGAAGTTGACTAGCCTAATTAACTACCGGTTAATCTTACCCTCTTACCCTAAGTATATTCTAGCAAATTATGAACTTTAGTTATGGGTGATCTACTAGGCTTGAAATTAAAAATACTGAAATAAAAACTAAATAAAATAAAACCGAGCTAAAAGTACTTACAATGCTCCAAGCAATTAAAAACAACAACCTATAAAAGAGTTAAAATTACTTAACGCAATAAATTGCAAATACGAAAATAACTAAAAAAGACTAATTAAACTAAAATTAAACAATCCTAAAATAAAATGTGCATGTAATTAAACTAACTAAGAAAATGCAATTTAAACTAACTTAAAGTCTAATAAGATAAAAATCTACTTACCTAAAGAAATTCTTAAACTTAACTCTAATTAAATGCTAACAATAAATTAAAATCTAACTAATGTATGAAAATATTTTTGGATTAAATTAAAAATGAAAACAAACTTAAAATTGCATAGAATAAATCTGCCCCTAATCTAATTCTAAATGAACACTTGATTAAATATCATCCTAATTAAAACTAAGTTTTATACCACTAACCAATAATATTAACATGAAATTTAATTAAAGACCCTAATCTAAGCTAACAAGGATTAATAAAGATATATTCATGAAAAACTAGAAATGATTAAAATGACATGGCCAAACATGGCCTTAACAACAATTTCCAGCAAGTGGTCCCGACAAGCTGGTACTGTTCATTGTCTTTCCAATTTGCATTTCCAACATTCTCGGGTTGTCCTCTACTGCAGGTGTCCTGCTGCTGTACTGGCTCTCGGTTCAGACCAAGTACTGCTCCAGGCGAGGTTTGCTTCTGCTATTGCTACTCCTTCCTCGGCATGCCCAGCTCACTCTCGCGTCTGTCCTCTACTGCAGTACCAGCAGTACTGTCCCAAGCATGATCACTTCACTACGTCTTGCCCCTCCAAGTATTGCTCACGGTTTTATCCTCATTCTCGGCTCTGCAACATCAAGCTAGATGACCGCTTACTGCTCTTCATGCTCCAACGTCATCTTTGCCTATTCTTGGTACCGAGAGCTTCCCTAAAGAATTTGCAAACAATACAACAACTAAACTGTGATGAGCAGTGGTAGGATATAAGAAAAACAGAGCTAAACAGAGGAAAACTATGAAGTTAACTTGCTGCCAAGAATTAAACTATACTCCTACCAATTGCTTCTTCAGACTGTACACCGAACAGTCAACCACATTCTTTTCACAATCCAACAGCAAGTAACAAACAACAATGAAGATGAAATAAAATGCAGTAAATGAACTAGATGTAAGAAACATAAAGAAATGCAGTAAACATGGAAGCTATACTCTAAATGCAATCAATAACCGAGACATGAAGTGCATGCAAATACGAATGTAATTAGGAAAGGAAAGAACAATGATGCATATCAAAAGATTAGATTAAAACAGAGAGGAATCATGTGAAAACTACAACTAAAACATCAACATGCTTCATCAATGTGAATCCAGCAGCTCGAGATTCTTCCTCCCTTTCTCCAACTGAGGTTCCACTTTGCCATTGATGTGGATAAATGCTAAGCATCGACCCACATCAAAGCATCAAAACCAAAAGGCATAAACAAAGGAGGAAGTTGTTACCCGAATGCATCAAGAGGGTAAACCGAGAACAAGAACAAAAAAAATAAAGATTGATCAAAACAAAAACATAAACTGTTAAGGAAAACCGAGAGCAAATCAACTAGGAAATAAGCTATGTAAACAGAACTTAACAATACAAGAACTGATTTTTATCAAACCGAGAGCATGAAATGAAATTGATTTTTATTGAAATAAGATTATCCAAGGCTAATGAAGAACATCAAAAATGAATGAACAGTAGAAAAACTTGCTAAAAACTATGCGAAAATTTTAAGGAAAGCTTTTAAAATTAACCTAAAAGCTATTCTACCCTAAATTACATCTACTCCTACTCCTAAATTACTTCTATTCTAACCTAGGCTACCTAACATTTTCAATTGCCATATTTTTCTATTTATACACACACTTAGGGGTACATTGGTAATTTATCCATCTTAGATGAGTTGGCATTGTTTGGCCACTTGTCTTCCTTTAATTTGCTGCTGAGTAGATATTTTCACGTCTTCAGTCTTTTTGTCCAATTTGCTATGCGATGTGGTCCGGCGTGTGTCTTCCAAAGGGTTGGCACGGTGTCCTTCGATCTTATCGTTTCGGAGCAGATAAAATACGGACACCTGGCATCACGCGTGTCCAAACGACTGATGACTCAGTCTATTAAAAATAATATGGGGATTAAATAAATAATTAGGAAATTAAGCACAAATAATTCTATTAAAAATAGAATTATCAATTAGAAATTCACCTAGCTTGACTTTCCTCTTATCTCAAATAAGAAGACTCTTTTGCTCCTTCAATCCAACAAGTTAAGTTTTGATTCCAAGATATATTGTTCTCCTCCTCAAAATGAACAACTTTGCTCTAATATATTTTTCTCAAATCTTTTTGGAAATGGTGATATTTTAGAGAGAGAAAGCTTACTTTTTGGGTAAGAATGGAGGGGATGGTTTGATTTGCTAAAGAATGAGGTTTGGCTATCGGGTTTTTATAGAACAAGGATGATGAGATCGATCTGCTAGGGTGAAGATCGATCTTTCATTGGTTTTAGCTATCAATTTTCAGGTTTGTAATGGGAGAGATCGATCTGCTCATTGGGGAGAGATCGATCTCCTCTTGGCTTGAACCCTCAAAATATTCAGTTTTGAAAGGAAGAGATTGATCTACTCATTGGGGAGAGATCAATCTTTGCTAGGCAAAGGCAACAGGAGATCGATCTGCTCAATGGGGAGATCGATCTGGCCTTGGCAGATTCACTTGAAATTATTCTGCTTGCACAAGGGATCGATCTGCCTTGAATAAGAGACTGATCTGGCCTTCATCTAGAGCATTCCTGCTACATTTTCTCAGATTTTTCAAAGGCAAACTTCTATTTCATTACTCCAATACTCATTTTGCATTCTAATCCCACTTAGAGCATGGAAAGGTTCATTTCTTATGAGTTTTCTAGTATGGAACTTGTGTATACTGCTTGGAATCAGAAAGGATACACAAAATTCACAGTCCATGCATTATCATTTTGTGTTTTAAATCCTTATCTTCAGCCTAAAGGGTTTTAATTCCATTTGTTTAATGAGTGGCCACTTCAGCCCTTATTTAGCATTTACATGCATCCATGATACTCATTCCTTCTCATTTGCAATCCATTCGCATTTATATGATCTAAAAATCCTCTGTTTTATAATTCCATTAATATATAATAAAGTCATACATACATGGGGTCTCACAACTATGCTCAAATGCAAGCGCAATTACTGAAATTACTTTGAAAGGGGGAAAGATAATGGGGATGAGCTCTTCAAGCTCAGTAAGTAATGCATCAAAGTAATGAGAAGTATAATGTCAAAAAATAGCAGGCTTTATGCCATACTTAGTAAAAATAATCAATCTATTCATATACATTCTCGAAAATGCATTATTTCTTTCAGAAACCAGATCAGATCGAAACATATTCTTTGAAGTCAAAACAAATATATAACAGAACTTCGTTTCCAAAACTGAATCATTCAATTCGAAATGGATACATAGTTTATAATTCAAATCAAAATGGATACATAGCTTATCATTCAAATCAAAATGAATGTAAAACTTATCATTCAAAATTAAAAACGGATACAGAACTTATCATTTTTCTTTAAATCAGACAAACAAGTCATAGAGACCATGCATTTGTATGTATTAATCATAAGTCATGTTCACTTAACATATAGGCTACCTATGGCCATGGTAAAGAGCGATTATAGACTAGATCAGTTCATACAATGCCCTACGTCACTAAACATACATATTTAAAATAGAGGGTGGCTAATCATATATGCTATGTGTGGTCCAAATATCCGACATGCAATCACAAGAGACTAACCGTACCCAAGTGTCCAAAAGCAATACACATGGTTTGGCATGCAATCACAAGGGACTAATCGTACCCAAGTGTTTAAAAGCAATGCACAACGGTGGTCCAAACTCCACACGGACTAAGCATGACAAATGTCCAGATTTACATATTGTCTTAGTCTTAAAATCAAACCTTTCAAAGTTCTTTCTCGGGCTTATAACCCATAAGTTCATAAAATCGAGTTTAAATTAAAATCTCTTATGACTTAAAACTCATTCATAAAATGTGACTTTTGTGTGGTACTTTGTTCCCGCAGGATTCAAGAGGTGGCCCCCACAGTCATATTCAAGTTCACTTTTTCGCATAACTTAAGTGTTTTTCAAAAGTCTAATTACATATAGGTATCCTTTCCCAAATACTCATATACATTTCAAGTATAACTCTTTCAAAACATAATCACATTTAAAAACATCAGAAAACATGCTAAAAACATGCTCGGAGTTTTTCGGAAAGGGTTTTTCTTCACTTTATATAGAAAAGTAGCTTTTCGAATTCGTAAAGTCTTTCTTTCTAATCTCTTGGCATACTAGCAAATTTCATAGTTCAAGTAGGGTATTTAGAAAGTTAACACTACTCAGAACACATCCCTTACCTCTTTCACCTTAGCGCAGCTTAATATTATCAGGTTTCAAAATCATCTCAATCTACGTGTCGGATTCCCAAGTTGCCCAAAACAACATTAAATCATCAAATATAGGTCAATCTTACTTTAACATATTCATATATGCATTTACTTTCTTAAAGATTGAACAATCTTAACTTTTTCGCCAACTTTGCTCATTTTCTTGGTTTTACCGATTTAAGTGTCGGTGAAGCTATTCTTACCAAATTTATTACTCTAAATTCATATTCAATCCCCGAAACCTCCATATTTTCACTTGATTTTAATTTCCCAAGTCACTTTTTCCTTTTACTAATTTTCTATGGTCTCGAAATAATTTTCATGGATTTTTAGAATTTACTTTGGATTTATTTCTCTTACTATGCTCATTTTCCTCGGTTTATCATAAACTCAAGTTTTACCAACTTTTTCACTTGCAATAACTTAGTTTTCACTCCTAGACATCATTTCATGCATTTCCATGTAATTCTTGATGAATTCTCACGCTTAGAGCCTTACCTCAATTTTTGTACCATCGGGCCCCGTTCCATGATCTTGAGTACTTCGATTCTTTCAGGCCTGCATAACATTATTCCGAGTACTTAGTTATTTCTTAACTTTCAATCACTTATTAATATGAAAATTTTGGGTTTCACAGTACAACATAAACCATTGAACGTTTTTTTTTTTACACAAATTACATACAACCTAAAGCTTATGACTCCACCTCTAAACTCTCCAAAATTGTGTTCTTCGTTGCATTTTGATCATTTACAAGTAAAAGCTATAACAAGTTGGAGACGATATTTATTTGCTTTTAGCTATATTAAAAAACATGGACATGATATTATCAATGAACCTTAAATAAGGAAAATGACATGACCTTAAAATTAGGCCATGTATTTACATTACACACTCATTGCAAGGATGGGTAGGCTGATCCTTCTATTGTATGCTTGAAGGTGTTTTAGCATAAATATTTCACAATCATTAAAACTTCAATGTATAAGAATAAAGTCACCAAGATGAGTTTAAACTATAAACCCTAAGCACACAAGTAGATGTCATAACATGCTAAAACCTAGATTCTAACTCATTACACTTAAAACCATGGAGTCGCCGCTAATCATTCTACATAGGTGTGATCGGACACATATTCAAACTATAGACAATTCTTTGTCTACATTCAAAGAATCTTAGGTTCAAGAGTATAGATATGTGTGAGAAAAGATTAATACCCTTACAACATAAATCCTAAAATGGTACCACTTAATCTCAAGTTATCTTTTAAATTTGCTTATGTTGATTGTTAATTTCGATATAAGTAATATTGAAAAATATCATCTATCAAGCTGATGGGACAACTTAAAAATATTTCTCACCTCAAGAGTACTCAAATAGTACTATGTGACTTTCTTGAAGAGGTTCCATCGTCAGATTCATTTTAACATCTGATGAAAATTTCTTAACTTTTGACTCCTTTACTCAATTTTGTACTTATCAATTTATTATTTTCTATCATTTTATTTTATTAGTTTTTATGATTTTATTATTGTGAATATAAATTATTTTTATAAAAAAATTATCTTAGATCCTTCATTAAGCTGGTCAGATCTTGAATAAAATTTTCTTACCAAAAGATTTCCAAAGTATAAGTTAAGCCTAACTTTCTTTGGTACCTTATCATGAGAATAATTCATATCCTTTCTTAATAATTTTATTAATTCATATAAGTTTTTTTATTATTTATTATTTTGCTTTCTATTATAATTTTTTTAGAAAGTGACCATGAATTATTTTTTATTGAAAATTCCTTTCAGTTCTCCATTAATCTGGTTAGACTATGAACGAGATTTTCTCGCTTAAAAATTTTCAAAGCATTACTTAAGCGTAACTCTTTTAGGAATCTCATCATAGGGATATTTATAATCATTCTCATAACTTATAAATAATTATTATCTTCATATCAAATTCTTATTATTTTATTTTTATTACTTTCTGTTGTTATTTTTACCTAATGGACATGAAATATTTGTTTATTAAAAATTCTTTTTAGATCTTTCATTAAACTAGTTAGATTAAGAAAAAACAAATTCACCTAGAGATTTTCAAAGTATCACTTAGGCGTAATACCGTTGGAATCTTATCATAAGAATAACTCATGTTCATCTCCTTAATTTATGAATAAATATTTTTATATTTTATTTAATTTTAATTAATTTTCACGCATAAATCCTAATCTAGTTTTTTTAACCTATAATTTATTTTATATATTTGGATAATTAAAAAAACTAATTATAAAATAGAGTAATTAATCAAAAAAAACCAAAATTGAATAAAATGTTAGTCAACTAAACAACATTAATAATAAATCTAAATCAGTCATGATCCAGTTTCCTTACATTCATACCATTAGTTACCACACATCACGACTACACATTGATTGTTGGGCTATGAGTCGATGTCAATCGAACACTTCACATATACTAGAATACATTCACTCGTCATGCATCCATAATAAAAGATTGTACTAGTAATAATTTATAAAAACTTACATCCGTTTACATTAGTTTACATCCCAGTACTAACATAAATACATCACTGTGCTCTGTCATGTTTAGATACAAAAAATTGCAAAAGTGTGTATACCTTTCACAAGTGATAACAGCTGCAGGAGGAAGGAAAATACAAGAATCTACTACAGAACTCTCAAAACACTAAAACTAATATGTGGAGAGAGGAGAGAAAGGGGTGAGCTAGCACGCTCAGTAAGGAATATATGAAAGTAGGTAGATAACTATACTATCTATTATGCTTATAATGCATGGTTTATACTGAAGACCAATATCATTCACAAAACCATCATAATAAAAACACATAGCAATTTATTGCCATAAAGCTGAATATCAAAACTCATTCGGAGTAAAATAATTCATAGTTTTATGCGAAAACTTCACATTTAAAATCGCATTCAAATCACACATAGTTTCATCACAGAAACCAATAAAACATATGAGACTAGACAGGGATCTACACACAATCCAGGTGACATTTGGCCAAAGTCAGAGACCTCAAGCAATCATGAATCAGGTGTACAAAGGTGTCGATAAGCCCGAGGAAGGGATTAGTTTACCTATCGGCTATCCTGTCTAAGGACTATCACAATCAGAGCACAACACATCATGCTCGAGTCTGGAGACTATCACATCACATCACATGGTGGCACGGTACACTGTACTTTATGTTATCTACACGGTGCAACGTACTCCATGAACCGCAGTGCAATTATCACACAGTTGTAGGTTACCTGAGTCAGAGACTCCTCACCCCAACCAAAAATCATTATCACATAGTTGTAGGTTGCCTGAGTCAAAAGCTCATCACTTCAACCGAAAATCATTAACCATAGCCTGTCTCAAATTCTAATGTGAGCAAATTAGTGTGACACACAGTCAACACGAGGGCTCAAGCATAGTTTATCGAAATCTAGTTCGAGCAGGTCTATGTAACTCACAGTCAACCTTACAGCTCTAACACTGTTTCACACAGCAAATAGATAGATTGCTCGATTTCCCATGAAATTAGTACTAAAAAATCGAGTGCAGTACGTAACACAGTGCAACACAGAGCGAGAGGGTAACTTCCCATCGAATCACTCATCAATCAAATCAAACTTTAGGAAAACGTGCATTTTAATGCATACAGTCAAATCGTGAGCTGGTCTATCATTTCAGCCTTACTAAATCTCTTTTTCACATAAAAAAAGAACATTGAATTCATACATTTTATGCATTTTTTGTTTTTTTCCCAAGTCTAGGGGTATTTTCATAATTTTCTCATATTTGAGCGTCATAAATATTATTCTATATTTGTACTCCTTACAGAATTTAAAGACTTGAAAATGACAAAAAATATACGCACAGTTATCTCTAAGAGCTAGCATGGATCTCTTACCTAGAATCACTTCGATTGCACTTTTCACCTTTTTCTACTTTTCATATATCCGTCTATCTGGCTTCGTATATCTCTCTGGGAGCTGCAGATAAGTACCAATCACATCAATTAACTTTATTAACCCATATTTCACTTTCTATACGGTTAATTTAAAGTATTGGGCTTGAATACTCTTATTTGGCCTTATCACACCTTAATAGGCCTAACTCTATCTTAAGCTCATTTTCACTTCACTATTTAATCCATCGAAGCCCATTAGGCTCATCAAGTTCATTGACACTAATTGGGCCACTTGTGGGGCTTATTTGCACAATTGGGTCGATTGCACCATGTGCTTGGCCCATGAACCCTTTCTAAGATATAAAACAATTTATACGAAATTACTTCGCAACTTATGCAGTTAAATTTAACCAGTATAATCATACAAATGTAGTAAGTGAGATTCACTTACTCGAGTTTCTATGATGGCATGTAAATCGAGGCTCAATCGAACTCACTTTCGTCGCCTATTGTTGCGCAGCTTCTCCTTAACCCGAGGTATCATCGAATTTCTCTCTCATTTTTTTCTCTTTTTCTTCTTTTTTTCTGGCTGAACCGGACCGAACCGGTTCAACCTATATCCCTTTACTGAACTGGATTCAAATCGATTTAGTCTTTTCTTTCGCCATTCCCGACACTGTCGGTTGATTCTTGGGCCGATTCCTCCACCACGTGGTTCGACCTCGCCTGGGGAGTCTTCATTTGGCCTGGGTTGGGGTAGATCGACGCTGGTGCCGTCGATTTCCCGCTTTCTCCCTTTTGGCTCTCCTTCCTCCGATCTCCTCGTTGCCGGCGATGCAAGGCGCGTGGTGGCATTCAGGCACTTCCACCATGCCAGTCTTCCTTCGTCAATGTCCTTCACCTTGGTTCCTTCCTCGGTCAGCCTTCGAGAAGAGGCAAAGAGGGATCGAGTGTAAGACTCGATTTTATCGTAAGAGCAAAAAGGGAATGAATAGAAATTTTCGAGTGCATTTAAAAAATGCAAAAGGATTGAAATGGTATTCCGAACACGTGCAAGGGTAAAACGGTTAAAAGATCGAAATTCGACATTAATCAGGATAAGAAAATTTAATTAAAAATAATGGCTTGAGAAATCTTGATCAATAACGAAGAAATAATTAAATTTCGGGTTAAATTGATCAAGATATGAATTTATTGGAATAAATCAAAATTTTTGTATCGAAAAATAATCCCAAAAATAATCGAAAAATATACCGAAAACGTAAAATCGGACTGATAAATTCATTTATGGAATAAATGAATAAAATAATAATTTTTTTAGATATTTTGGGATTTTAATATTATTTTAATGATTAAAATAATATTAAAAATAAATAATATATAATATATAAAAATAAATAAAATAATTTTAAAAAAAAACAGAATTCGCGAAAACGTGAATTGAAAGAACAGAGAAGCAAAAGGCCGAGGCTGCCTCACCCAACACCGACCACCGGCGACCAACCTAGAGGAGCGGCCGATGAGGGGGAAGGCAGTCGAGCCACTAGCAACCCAAACAGGCTGACGAACGACGACAATCAGCGACGGAATGGGGAAGAACACAGAACCAAGAAGAGAAAGAGAGTTTCCCGACGACCGACGTCGATTCGAGCCCAGCCACCACTAGCCGAGTGTCCCCCAGGCGCAGGTGGCTCGATTTGTGGCAGTACAGGTCGGTAGAACGGCGGCCAGCGCCGAAAACGGAGGAAGAATAGAGAAAACCGCCGACGGCGAGGAGAGAAGAGCTAGACCGGCCACTTTTCGGCGACCTAGAACGAAACCAACCCCAGATCCATGCATTGGACGACCCAGCGGAGCCACTGGTGGCGAAAACCGGTAGAGAATCGACCGGCAAGGCACTAAACCAGCCGAACCAAAATGAATCGACGGTCTGAACCGGGTTAAACCGGACCGAACCGGTTCAGCCAAAAAGAAAAGGAAAAGGAAAAAAAAGGGAAAAAGAAAAGAGGAAAAATTGGGAAAAATTCCAGTGATGCAATCGAGCTACGGGTAAGTCAGTAAACGGTCAAATCGATCGATTTAGATTTTGAAATATTTAATTTGATTAATATTCAACTAGAAATTTACCCGAAAAAAATTATTAAATTGTGTAGCTCGTTAATTGGTGTCAACCGAGAGCTCGAGACAGCCTCGATTTATGTACGATCATGGAATCTCGGGTAAGTAACCCTTATTTATGACAATTTTGCATCGTTATACGTGTTAGATAAATTACGAATTTAATTTTCGCATTTAATGAATTATATTATGGAAATTTGAATAAATTGTCGTAAATATTTAATTTATCTATTCGAGGGTTTAGAACGAGGTCCAATAAATATTGATGGCCCCAGTGAGCCCAATAGGTCTCGATAATGTAAATAGTAAGTGAAAAACGGGCTTATGGCTGATTAAGGCGCATTAAGGTGCAATCGGGTCCAATATGGGTAAACGGACCCAATAATTTAAATTAAGCCCAGAAAATTATGAAATACAATTAATTGTATTGTATTTGACCTGATGAATATGTATCCACAGTTTCGAAGATTGGATTTGGAGCAAATCGGACTGCGTGACGAGTCATCAGTGGAAAGGTCAGACTGTACAAAAAAATGAGGTAAGGGAATTGTGTGAGTAGCTAGAGGTAGCTACGCGTATTTTAATAGCTTTTCTGTACACTGAATATGTATGTATATCCTGATTATGTATAAAGGTTATTTTACTCCTATTGAGGGAAGTTCACCTAAGGATGGTGAAAGCATGATATGCATGATTTAAGTAATTTCTGAATTAAGGAATTTTATTGGTTTTTAAGCAAAGTAAATCGATAGATTGGCCAGTAATTTCATAAATTTCACAAGATAACACTACGTAAGTGTTATTTATATTTAAATGGAATTTCTTTGGAAAACAAGCCAACTATCAAGTTTATAAGGAAACAGATAGTACTGGCACATAGCTCGCACTATATCTGAGTTTGTGAGTGTGCATAAAACGTGTTTAAGCGGTTGCTCACACCGACTTGTGTGACATCATATGCATGAAATGTGCTAGAGCGATTGCTCGCACTGATTTTTATTATTGTGATATGCATAAGAGGTGCTGGAGCCTAGCTCACACCCTGTTTTGACTGTTTTGATGTGATATGCATAAAATAGTGCTGGAGCGATTGCTCGCACTAGTTTTAATGATTTGACATGCATGAGAGGTGCTGGAGCTTAGCTCGCATCCTGTTTTGAAATGATATTGCATATAAGTCGTGCTGGAGTGTAACTCGCACGAGATTTGATGATTTATGCATAAAGTCATACAGGAGCGTTGCTCGTACGAAGTTTTGATTTACTTGAGCATTCACTCGTGCTGGAGCGTTGCTCGCACGAAGTTTTATATGGTTTTATAACTCATTTTAAAGCTGTACTGGAGTTTTTCTCGTACGAGGTTTTCAGTGAGTTTTTATACATATACATACTAAAGCATTGCTCGTACGTGGATTTTACTTGAATTTATAATTATTTTAAATCGTACTAGAGCGCTGCTCGTATGTAGATTTCATTTATTTCTATGAAACCGTGCTAGAGCTTCACTCGCACGAAGTTTTCAGATATCAATAATATGCATGGAGCCGTGCTAGAGCTTCGCTCGCATAGGGATTTATATTACATGCATATAGCCGGGTTGGAGCCTTCTGTAGACTGTGTGTCACAGTGAGATGATATGCTCACACGTGCATACTGAGACAGAGATGATATGGGTAGATAAGACCTATTGCAGGCAGCCCTGATTGAACTTGGTTTACGAAGTACGTTGTACCGTGTATGTCACGCAAAGTACGCTGTACCATGGGGATTGTTGGAGCGGAGTGGCATTAGCCACGAGGTAGCAAGCCTTGCCCTCGCAATCCTGGTGTTATGCTGTTCTGACGGGTAGGATGACCCACCTCTCGTTTCAGGTGTGATACCCCACACACTAAGTACCATGTTGCCAAGGATCACGAGATTATGGCCATAGTCCTATGTAGTTACTGATAGTCACCTACATGTCTCACATGATATAACTATTAGTCGATAGACCAGGGTAGACCCAAGGGAGGGGTTAGGCCCCCTATTTTATGATTTTTACGATTTTTATTATATGTGATGTCACGACCTAAATTATCTAAAATCACTACAAATTTTTCGCTTTTTCTTTCATTTCCTTACCCGTAGTGAACAGTTACACTACTAACAGTTGGGCTATGATTCGGTGTTAGTCACCTCTCACCTATTTACCATTTCATTTCCATAATCACATTCACATATCAGAGTTTACTATTTGTTGACTTTGACTAAATACATACACATTGATATTTATATAACCTTACATCCCCGACATCATATCCATTTACAGTACTGTACAATTACATATTTAGATACAAAATTATACGAATGTGTATACTTGGTCTTGATAAGAAGCAGCGGATAACCGAAATGCAAGACTATTGTCGTTCTCTTCTACTGAATGTACCCTGTGGGGTGAAAAATGAAAGGGTGAGCATAAACAGCTTAGTAAGGCAATAATGTAAGCATGTAGATAACTATACTATCTACGTGTTGATAATGTCATGATATAAAATCGTATACATTTGGAGCATGAGGTAAGACTAAAACGATGCCACATGTATGTATATATCATATAGGAGAAATCATGAAATTGACATATAAATCAAACGTGAAAAAATCATCATGTATGACATCTCATGCTCGTCACATTAAAACTTATTTGTTTCATCATAAACTCATCACATTAAAACTTATTTGTTTCATCATAAAACAACCACATCAAGGCTAAACCCATAACTCGGAATACCTTGATTCATTAAATCGCATCTCATTTAAAAACATAAATCGGGACATTACCCCTCCTTCGGGTTTGTCCTGGTCTATTCAGATCGTATGATATCATATGAGGCATGTAGGTTACTGTATGAAAATCGAGGACTATGGCCATAATATGTCCCTGTGATCTCAAGCTACACGGATCCCGGTGTGCAGGGCATCACAACAGCAACGGGAGGTGGGGTCAAATCCTACCCGCCAGAATATCAAGTAACATCATCGAGTCATCATGACGGCACGGTACAGCGTACTCCGTATGACATACACGGTACATCATACTCCGTAGACCCATATCATAGTCTGGGGGTGCCTGCCGTAGGTCTTATCCACCCCAATACTATGTCGATAACCAACCCATGTCTCAAAGTATACATGCGAGCATCTCAACTCTCTGCGACACAGTCTACAGGAGACTTTCGCACGACTATATGCATGTCAACTCACGTATAGTGCGAGCGAAGCTCTAGCACGACGCTATGCATATCATGATATCTAAAATCTCGTGCGAGCGAAGCTCCAGCACGATTTTGTGCACACACAAATTTCTCGTACGAGCAATGCTCCAGTACGGCTTTTCATGAGTAATAAATCAGTAAAATTTAGTGTGAGTAATACTCTAGCACTCTTTTTACTCGTGTAAATATGATAGGTGGCTCAATCTTGATAAAACATCTTTTAAAATCGTAACCGGTACAAACCGGTACCCTTTTGTATAATTTATGAAATCAACAGCCAACCTATGTGCATATTTGCTTAAATCAAAGTAATACATTCATATAACACATTAAAAACATAAAATCATGCAATTTATCTGCCTTACTACCCTTTTTGTAAATTTTACTTCCAGGGGTAATATTGTCTTTTCCTTTATTCACCCATACCCCGATTTTCGTAAAAATTATTATTTCGTTTCTAGATACTTTAAGAAATTCTAGGCCCTGTAAATCCCCTCAAAAATATGTGTAGAAATCTCTATGCGCCTATAAAATTCCTTTACCTCGATTCTCTGTACAGTCTGACTTTTTCAATTCTACTGATCACCTGATCCGTTTAGCTCCCAATATGTACTTCGGAGCTGCAGATAATTATTTACCATGTCAATTTAACCCAATAAATATAATTTTCGCGTTTACTACAGTCGATTTAACTAATTGAGCCAATTTACTCTTATTAGGTCCGATCGCACCTTAATGGGCCTTGACCCATTTTCAACCTGTTTATACTCATTAAATCCCTTCTTCGGGCTTACTGGACTCATTCAACTTACCAATAATCACCGAGCTTCGTTTCAAACTCGTTGGATAGCCCGTATACTATTTACGATAATTACGTTGCAATTCCGATAATATTCCTTTTTATACAAAATTAATCCGTAAATTCCGTAAAATAATCAAAACTCTGTATTAAAGGACTCATATTATCGTAATTAAAATATACTTACCCAATATGATGCAGGATACGAAAATCAGAGCTCAATCGGCTCTCGTTCGGGTTTTGTTGTAAAACTGCACAATTATATATTTAATTTCGGGTTAATTTTCGATCAATTATAATTTAAATAAATTTCTCAGAAATCAAATCGATCACTTTTGACCTCTTATCGACTTACCCGAAGTCCGGTGTATCCTCGAAAATTCTTCCCTTTTTTCCTTTTTCTCTTTTTCTCTTTTTTTCCTTCTTTCATGGCTGAACCGGTTCAGTCTGGTTCAACCTGATTTAGACCGGTCTGGTTCAGTTCGGTTCACTCCGGTTCGGCCGGTTCAAGGCCTCGCCGATCGGTTCTCCGCTGGCTTTTGCCACCAGCAGCTCTGCGGGGTCGTCCAATTCACGGATCTGGGGTTGGTTTTGTTCAAGACCGTCGGAAAGTGGTCGGTCCGACCTTTCTCCTCTTCGGCGTCAGTGGGTCTCCTTCCTTCCATCGTTTTCGACGTTTTCAGGCTGATTAGCACCTGGATCGGTGGTGTTGGTATCCCCTCTGGCCGGTGGCGAGCGTTCCCACCTTCCTCGGTTGCCGTTTCTCTCTCTCTTCCCTCACTTTTCTCTCTTTTTCTCTCGATCTCTCTCTCCCTCTCTTTTTCCCTCGCCGACCGTGGCTCTTCTCCGCCTACCAACGTCGGCGAGGCTTGGCTGTTTCTTCTTGGTCCATCCGTCGGAGCCCTCGTCGGTGAGGCAGAGGGAGGCTGGCCTTCCTCGGTTTCCTTTCGTTTGTTACAGAATCATGACTGGCGATTCTATTTTTTTATTAATATTTTAATCAATAAAATATGTTAAAGAAATAAAAAATATCTACAAAAATTATTATTTTATTCAAATTAATTAATTTATTTAATTTATTTAATTAATTTAATTTATTTATTGTATTTTTCCACTTTCCCGACATATTTTCTCCATATTTTCGGGATATTGTCCCGAGTGAAAATTTTGATTAATTTCAATAAATTTATATCTTGATCAATTTAACCCGAAATTTAATTATTTCTTCGTTATTGATCAAGATTCTCAAATCCATTATTTTTAATTAAATTTTCTTGTCGAATTTATACTGACTTTCGATCTTTTGACCGTTTTACCCTACACGTGTTTGGAAATTTCATTTCAGTCCTTTTGCATTTTTAATTTCGTGTTTTGAATCCTTATCTCCAGTCCGAATCCCATTTATTTAAATTTGTGACCATTTTCATCCTTTATAAGAAATTACGATATAATTTCGGATCTTACATAATCTCCCCCACTTAGGAAATTTGGTCCTCCAAATTAGAATCAAGTTAAATGGATCCATAAACAACTCCGGGTACGTCTACTGTATCATATTCTTTAACTTTTATGTGACTTTTTTTCGGAGTGTAATACTACCAAAGGACTTTAATTAGGGAGATTATCTTAAACCTCAATACTTCTCCTTCCTGTTTAATACCCGAATCGATTTTCCAATCATATGTTATACTTTCATTGAGCTAAACTGTTGAAGCTCATATCTGATCACATACACTGGGTCCGGATAATATTTTCGAAACATCATAAGATGGGACACATTGTGGATGCCTGTTTATTTAGGTAGTAACGCCAACCTACAGGTCTTATCTCCCACTTTGTCCAATCTCTCAAAGGATTCAATATTACAAAATTCAATTTGCCTTCTTTCGAATCTTGTTATGTCCTAAGAGCATGTAACTTTCAACAATACTAATTCACCCTCGGTGAATTTCAATGGTTTCTGTCTTTTGTCAGCATAGCTTTTCTATATGCTCTAAGGTGTTCTTAATCCTCCACAATTAACTGAATATCCTCAGAGGTTTGTCTTACCAATTCGGGAACAATTTTTTATCTGTCACCCACTTCTTCTTATCCAAGTCAGGGAAAAACTCCCTACGGTCATACTATGCCTCATATAAAATCATCCCGATACTCAAGTGACAACTATCTTTATTGGCAAATGCGGTTAATCACAACTAATCATCCCAGGAGCTTATCAAATCAATGGTACATGCTCTCATCATATCCTTCAGAACCTGTACAGTCCTCTCTGACTGACCATCTGTCTGAGGACGAAAAGCTGTGCTAATACTCAATCGGGTTCCCATAGCTTCATGAAAAAATGTTCCCAGAAGTGGAAAGTGAAGCGGGAATCCCTATATGATACTATGCTCACTGGAACGCTACAAATGTTCTACAATTTTTCATAAACATTAATCCGCCTACACACTCAAAGTATCTGGGGATTTCATAATCAGAAGGTGGCTAGACTTAGTCAATCTATCGACTGTCACCCAGATAGTCTCGTAATTCATTCGGGTCTTTTATAACCCATCACCATATTCATGGTAACTTGTTCCAATTTTCGTGTCGATATAGGCAGAAACTGCAATAACCCTGCAACTTTTTTTGCTCAACCTTACTCTGCTGACATACGAGACACTTTTCCACAATCTCTACCATGTCTCTTTTCATATCTGACCACCAATACCCTTTTCTAAGATTTCGATATATTTATTACTTCTCGGATGCACTATATATCCCGAAGAGTGAGCTTCTGACAATAACTCTATCTCATCACTGTGGTCTTGGGGAGCACTTATACTATCTTTGAACTTCAGTAAGCCATCAATCTCTCTGTGAACTCTGTCACTGTACCCATCTGAATCTGACCCACACTATCGACATCATATCGATCATCACGCTAAGCCTATCAAATTCGGTCACTCAAATCTGGTTCTAATCTCAGGCTAGCTATCACACAATCACTGTCATCATCAGAGGAGATCACATCACTACTGAGGATTACAACTGCTCTAGCAGCTCGCGCCCCCTGACCATCATATGTAATACCATCCCAAGACTCTTTCTGCTCAAGGCATTAGCTATTACATTAGCCTTTCCTGGGTGGTGCAATTTTCACAATCATAATCCCTCAGAAGCTCTAACCCTCTTTGTTCTCATATCCGACTCTTTCTGTGAAAACAGATACTCGGGGCTTTTATGATCAGTGCATACCTGAAATTTCTTACCGTATACATAGTAGTGTCATATACTCAATACAACCACTATCGTTGTCAACTTTAAATCATGGGTCGGATAGTCTCTTTCATGATCCTTAAGTTGTCTGGATCCATAATCGACTATCTTCCCCTTTTGCATCAATACACAGCCCATCATTATTTTGAGGTACCCACAGACTCATGAGAAACCTCTTAATCTATTGGGTATGGTAGGAATAAATGCGGTGGTCAGTTTATTACTTCAGTACACCAAAACTCCTGTCACGTCTATCATCCCATTCAAATACAACTTTTTCTAAGTTAAACGTGTCAATAAAGTAATCCATTTCGAGAACTCTCAACAAATCATCTGTAAAAACAATTTTCAATTGTTGCTCATGATTTTCCCTGGACTTTAAATACACCCAAAATATCATCAATAAGGATGATAACAAATCGGTCCAGGTAAAGTTTAAATACTTCATCGTAGTTGATTTCCACTAAATACTTCAATTACCCATATCCTTGACCTATGTACGCATAAATGTATAATCTCATTTCAAAATCGCTTCCGTTGAAGATACTAACCCTCGTCATTTCCTTTTTTCTTATATTAACGTCTTTTATAAAATTTTAACTTTTAAACCTTCTTGATTAATCGAATTCTATATTTCTTTATTATACCAGTAAAGGTACCCTAATTTTAAATGTATATATTACGACTGTCGATTTCAATTTATAGGTTGTGTATAATTTTAGACGCTGTCAAGTCTTCAGGCAGGGAGGTATTTTGAAATACCTTTATTAACCCTCAGACTTAACCATAATTACTTTACATATCAATCCATGTGGTCACAATTCATATTCGTTACTAATTGCTTTAATCCAATTTACTTCACGTATCATAGATATTTTTACCTTGCATACGCCTCTTATTCCAATAGATTTTGTATTCAGGATCTATCACATCGCAAAGCTTATCTCTTTTCGTATATTACTTATAACAAACTATGTCATTACTCATTCCGTGAGTACAATCATTTACTCCTTTAATTTCAATCGTTGCACCCCTTTTATTACTTGTCAAAACTTACCGTATACTTTTCAGGGGTAAAACAGCACTATCTTAGAATAGAATTCTGAATATCATAATTTGTAGCTGACCAATTGAGATTTATTCTCAATATTACTTCAAATTATTCATATTCCAATCGGCTGGTTTATACTTCTTCCACTATTTTCGACTTATAATCTCTTCATAATTATTCCGTTAGTTAACCCTCCTTCATTGGGGTACTAACTATTGACATTGTGCCTAAAGGTGTAGGCATTCATGTCTTTCACTAACTTATATACAATTAAAGGCGGTATGACTAAATATGTGGCACCAGGATTAATTAAATTAATTACTTCTCTATTCACAACGAGTGTGGTATCTTTCATCACATCATATGAAACATCAGTAGTGTCCTAGTCCAAGGCATACACTCGCCCTCGTCCAACAGCCTACTTTCCCTTTTCTCTTCGGCTATGGCCTCCCTTTTTTTATGTAGAGATATCAACATGGTTTTCTTTGTCTCTTTGCCCTTCTGTAGGGCACTCTCACCCAACTCTGAGCAATCATTAAATAATTAGCCCGTCTTACCACACTTAATGCCTATTTTAGTCAATAAAGTGTAGGTGTAGGCCTTACTTCCGTGATATCTACCACACATCCTACATTGTTTTACACTGTTACACTGCTACATTGCTTACACTGCTTCGTAGTAGGTCGGGTTCTCAAATCACAATACCCCTCAAAAGTGTTGAAATTGGATACACTGGGGCCTTACCAATCATCTTACCTCGTAACTCATCAGCTCTAATCTCTTACCAACTGGTCTCTTTCCCGCTTTCCCATCCCTGTCATTCTCTATTTTCTTCTATCTCTATTTCAGCCCTTACTACCTTTCCCAAACTCAGAGGCGTGCAACACATGATATTATTCATGCAACTGTATTATGTACACTGCCTCGACATAAGTAGTGAGCCAATCAGACTCTAATCGATAATTTGAGCCCTTTCATGAACTTTTGGGCTTTCCGACTCTCACTGCCCATAGTGTCAGGTAATATTTACCCAGGGATATAAACTGAGATTTCATACTCGTCAATCAACCAGTGCCTCTGGGTCAATGTAAGAAATTTTACCTGTAATTTTCCTTTAAACAATGTCCGGGATATTCTATCACCGGAATACATCCAGAAATATTTCTCATGTCAGCTCTGGACATCTAACTCTTCAGATGGGTCGAGCAGACTTCCACCAATGCTCCGCCTCACCCTTTAACATAAATGTATTTAAAAGTCACCTTCTCAGTCGACATACACCGAAAGAATCCATAGCACTTTGCTATCTCATTCACCCAGTCCTCAATAACTATTGGTTTCTTTACTTCGCTAAATACCAGAGGGGTGTGAAAATATTTATAGTCTGAGGCATCTGTTTAGGCTTTACCCTGCCTATCCTCAACTACCTGCATAGACTGAGTAAACAACTCCAAAATATTTTCTACACTCCACTCCATCCTCTCGGAGTGTGTCTCAATACTATCTGGTCTCCTTATAAGACCCTGTGGAGTATGCTCAACATCAGCCTCCACTTCACTCTCATCTTGAGTCTCATGGGACGACTCATTCGACTCTCAGGACGATCTCTATAACCTCAAGCATGTGTACTCGTCTCTCTATCACAGCGGTTATCAGTTATAAAAACTATATTCTTGCATTCGAAACTAAATTCTTAGCTGCAGTTCCATCTTGATATACACAATTGTATCTAAACAATGCACAGTACATGAGGATGTAAATTTACTTAACCACTAACACCGACTCATATCAGGCCAACTCTGCTCTGATACCACCTTTTGTCACGATCCAAATTACCTAAAATCACTACAAATTTTTTGCTTTTTCTTTCATTTCCTTACCCGTCGTGAACAATTACACTACTAACAGTTGTGCTATGATTCGGTGTTAGTCACCTCTCACCTATTTACCATTTCAATTCCATAATCACATTCACATATTAGAGTTTACTATCTGTTGACTTTGACTAAATACATACACATTGATATTTATATAACCTTACATCCTCGACATCATATCCATTTACAGTACTATGCAATTACATATTTAGATACAAAATTATACGAATGTGTATACCTAATCTTGATAAGAAGCAGCGGATAATCGAAATGCAAGACTATTGTCGTTCTCTTCTATTGAATGTACCCTGTGGGGTGGAAAATGAAAGGGTGAGCATAAACAGCTCAGTGAGGCAATAATGTAAGCAGGTAGATAACTATACTATCTATGTGCCGATAATGTCATGATATAAAATCGTTTATATTTGGAGCATGAGGTAAGACTAAAACGATGCCACATGTATGTATATATCATATAGGAGAAATCATGAAATCGACATATAAATCAAACATGGAAAAATCATCATGTATGACATCTCATGCTCGTCACATTAAAACTTATTTGTTTAATCATAAACTCATCACGTTAAAACTTATTTGTTTCATCATAAAACAACCACATCAAGGCTAAACCCATCACTCGGGAATACCTTGATTCATTAAATCGCATCTCATTTAAAAACATAAATCGGGACATTACCCCTCCTTCGGGTTTGTCCTGGTCTATTCAGACGGTATGATATCATGTGAGGCATGTAGGTTATTGTATGAAAAGCGAGGACTATGGCCATAATATGTCCCTATAATCCCAGGCTACATGGATCCCGGTGTGCAGGGCATCACAACTGCAACGGGAGGTGGGGTCAAATTCTACCCGCCAGAATATCAAGTAACATCATCGAGTCATCATAACTGCACAGTACAACTTACTCCGTGTGACATACACGGTACATCGTACTCCGTGGACCCATATCATAGTCTGGGGGTGCCTGGCGTAGGTCTTATCCACCCCAATACTATGTCGATAACCAACCCATGTCTCAAAGTATACGTGCGAGCATCTCAACTCTCTGCGACACACAGTCTACAAGAGGCTTCCGCACGACTATATGTATGTCAACTCACATCTAGGGCGAGCGAAACTCTAGCACGATGCTATGCATATCATGATATCTAAAATCTCGTACGAGCGAAGCTCCAGCACGGTTTTGTGCACACAAATTTCTCGTACGAGTAATGCTCTAGTACTGCTTTTCATGAGTAATAAATTAGTACAATTTAGTGCAAGTAATACTCTAGCACTCTTTTTACTTGTGTAAATATGATAGGTGACTCAATCTTGATAAAACATCTTTTAAAATCGTAACCGGTACAAACCGGTACCCTTTTGTATAATTCATGAAATCAACAGCCAACCTATGTGCATATTTGCTTAAATCAAAGCAATACATTCATATAACACATTAAAAACATAAAATCATGCAATTTATCTGCCTTAATACCCTTTTTGTAAATTTTACTCACAGGGGCAATATCGTCTTTTCCTTTATTCACCCATGCCCCGATTTTCGTAAAAATTATTATTTCGTTTCTAGATACTTTAAGAAATTCTAGACCCTGTGAATCCCCTCAAACATATGTATAGAAATCTCTATGCGCCTATAAAATTCCCTTACCTCGATTCTCTATACAGTCTGACTTTTCCAATTCTACTGATCACCTGATCCGTTTAGCTCCCAATATGTACTTCGGAGCTGTAGATAATTATTTACCATGTCAATTTAACCCAATAAATATAATTTTCGCATTTACTACAATCGATTTAACTAATTGAGCCAATTTACTCTTATTGGGTCCGATCGCACCTTAATGGGTCTTGACCCATTTTCAGCCCGTTTATACTCATTAAATCCCTTCTTCGGATTTACTGGGCTCATTCAGCTTACCAATAATCACCGGGCTTCATTTCAAACTCATTGGATAGCCCGTATACTATTTACGATAATTACGTTGCAATTCCGATTAATATTCCTTTTTATACAGAATTAATCTGTAAATTCCGTAAAATAATCGAAACTCTGTATTAAAGGATTCATATTATCGTAATTAAAGTATACTTACCCAATATGATGCAGGGTACAAAAATTGGAGCTCAATCGGCTCTCGTTCGTGTTTTGTCGTAAAACTGCACAATTATATGTTTAATTCCGGGTTAATTTTCGATCAATTATAATTTAAATAAATTTCTCAAAAATCAAATCTGTCACGACCCAATTCCATTCTCTTTAACCAAAAATCACTGAAAATTTTTCGCGTTTTACTGTTACCTTACCCGGTCGTGAACTAAACTCACCACACACTGTTGGGCTGTGAGTCAATAATAAACACCAAGTCTCATTCATTCTCAATTAATTAAAACGATGTCATACATTTGCATTTAATCGTGTACTTATACGAATACATGTTTTACTGACATCTACATCCTCCATAATTACAACTCAAAAGAATACTGTGCTTTTACATTGTTTAGATACAAAAAGAATCACTGTGTATATACCTCTTAGCAATGAGGATGCAGCGGAGTCCAAAATACCACGCCTCAGTCCTTACTGGGCTACTATGCACGCTCTGTAGGGGGAAAATAGAGTGGGATGAGCAACCACACGCTCAGTAAGGCAATAATGCAAGCATGGTAGATAACTACTCTATCTACATGCTGATAGTGTTATGCATAAATCATTTATGGTAGGAGCATGAGGAATAAAACTATGCCATGTGAATATACATATATATCATGTATCAAAATCATGTGCATTGGCATATAAAACATGGTAGAAACATCATGTATAAATCATCTCATGCTCAATCTCATTTAAATTCATAAAAAGGGCAATTCATTAAGAAACCTCCTTTTTAAACCAACATCATAAACCTCTTTCTCAACACATAATTACCACCAAGTCAACTCACAATCACAACCACATTTTCATTTCACAATTTATGCATGTGTATAAAAACTGGGTCACTATATCAAAAGTGCCTATGTGGACCATTACATTATAAATCATCCCAGACCACACGCATCCAGGTGTGCGGGGTATCACGCTGGCATGAAGATGGATTATCCCTCACCAGACTTTCTCAACACATAACCATCATGCGGTACATCGTAGTCCATGTGATATACACGGTACAGCGTACTCCGCAGACTCATATCGTGATTGGGGGTGCCATTCCTAGGTCTTACCTACCCCATACCAAGAGTTTTCCATATCCGTGAAGGAGATCCTCCCTGCCGAATAGAGCCTCCCTGCCTAACAGAGCCTCCCTGCCTCCTCGGGCTTAAGGATGTTAGCTTAAGGATGTAGGGCTTAAGGATCCTTCCGTAAGAGAGCCTCCCCACCGAACAGAGCCTCCCCGCCTAACAGAGCCTCCCTTCCTCTTTGGGCTTAAGGATGTTGGCTTAAGGATGTAGGGCTTAAGGATCTTACCGTACCCATGTAGGAGAGCCTCCCTGCCTAACAGAGCCTCCCCGCTCCTCCAGGGCTTAAGGATGTTGGCTTAAGGATCCCACCGTAAGAGAGCCTCCCCACCGAACAGAGCCTCCCCGCCTAACAGAGCCTCCCCACCTCTTTGGGCTTAAGGATGTTGGCTTAAGGATGTAAGGCTTAAGGATCTTACCAACTTTCACAACCTTATACGTGTCACAATGAGCAAACTTGTGCGAGCAAAGCTCTAGCACGACTCAGGCATCCTCTCATACAGAGACGCGTACGAGCATAGCTCTAGTACGGTTATACTCATAAGACAACCACTCAAAATCCACGTACGAGCAGAAGCTCCAGTACGGTTTATAAACATCATCATAGTTTCCAAATCAAGGTGCGAGCTAAGCTCCAGCACGTTTCATACAAATGAAAACATAGAAATCCAGCGCGAGCGAGGCTCTAGCGCGATTTATGTCATAAAAATACGATAGGAGGCTCATACACAATCAAACAATCCCGAAAATCGGGTTTAGCACTCACAAATGCTTTTCCACAACAACCATACAATACTAGCCGACCCATCTACTAGCTTACTTAAAACCAAGCAATTTCGTTTTGAAAAGCATCAAAATATTAGATTTATGCAATTATTAGCCTTACTATCCCATTTCATAAAATCCACTTCAAATCCAAAACCACGCATATACTCCTCATCACTCACGAATACCATCAATCATTTATTTGAGCAACCATGCATTTCATAAAACACCCAATATTCACCCACAAGTTCAAAGTACGAGCAGCTACCTCTATATACTCACAAAATTCCCCTACCTGGAATCGTGATGCGGGATTCCACTTCCTTAAGCTGCTTACTCGTACGGTTCGATTCGTCTTCAACGAACTCTTCGGGACTGCACAAAATCGTATCTCGCATTATATTCGATCCATATAATATGACATCGTGCGTTCACTATAGTCAATTCGACCTATAGTTTTCTATTAATGCTTGTGAGGCCTCGTTTCATTACTTTATCCATAACTCGAGTCTATGGATCTTCTTAGGCCTATTATCTTATTCAAGATCGATATCAAATCGACATAAAGCTCATAGTGTTCATATTTCATGAATCCCTTCACTATGGCATTTATCAATCATATACATACCCATTTTCACAATTCCTCCAACTCACCATGTAATTCCATCTAACCATCTAAAATCATAAACATTACCCCAATAACAACTTTAGCATGCCATAAATCATAAACCCATTCAACCCATATATTCTCACATCATACCCATTCTAGGTTTTCTAGGTTACACCAATTCCACCACATCCCTAGATAATTTATCCATCAATAGTCATGCCAAACAACTCCAAATTCAATTAAATAGACAATGTATTTGGATTGGAGTGTTAGAATCTTACCCAATATGATTTTTCTTCTTGCTCCAAATGGCAATGCCCTTAACTCCTTCAATACCAACAATGGAAAAATGCCTTCACACTATGTTATTCTTCTCTTTGATAGGAACAACTTTGTCTTTAATGGTCTCTCTTTAATTCTTGCTGGAAATGGCTGATTTTAGAGAGGGAAAGTTAGGTTTTTGGGTTGAAAGTGGAAGGTTAGTGTTTTTTCCCGAGATTTCCTGATTTTCAGCCCTCCTTATATAGAAATAGCTTGAGGAGATCGATCTGGTCCAAGAGGAGATCGATCTGGTCCCTTAAAATCCCTCTTTTTCATGACATTTTTAAGCCTGAGATCGATCTATCGAAGCATGAGATCGATCTGCTCCCAAACAGAGAGCTAAGGAGATCGATCTGGGTGCTTGGGGTCGATCTTTTCACTACAGAATGCTTGGGAGATCGATCTGGCTCCATTGGAGATCGATCTGCTCTATTCTTTTGCCCAAATAAGAGCATTCTGGCTCTTCCAGATCGATCTCTCATCCTATGAGATCGATCTGGCCCTCATGTTTTCCAGGTTTCCTACAGTTTCCTTGCTGCAACTCATACCAACACATCCTTAATCTATTGCCATGGCCATTTTCTCATTCATCCACCTTTATAACTTGAAAATGGCATCCATTCATACCTTATGCACATTGAAACTTGTGTGCATTCATTGTATGTCCAAAGGTATGCTACATGAAACCAAATGGAAGCATAACTCCATTCCATTTTACCACACTACTCATCTTGAGTTTCAATCACATCCATCACTTGCCAGAACCCATTTCTTCATATTCGTACTCAATGAAACTTGTATGTACGTTACAATTCATATTACACATACATACATTGAATCCATGGACTTACATCAATCATACTTTACATTACAAGTCCATTCATATTATTTGATCCAATTACACACATTACCATTATACATATACGGGGTCTTACAAAATCGATCACTTTTGACCTCTTATCGACTTACCTGAAGTCTGGTGTATCCCCGAAAATTCTTCCCCTTTTTTCTTTTTCTCTTTTTCTCCTTTTTTCCCTTCTTTCTTGGCTGAACCGATTCAGTCCGGTTCAACCCGGTTCAGACCGGTCCGGTTCACTCCAGTTCACTCCGATTCGACAGGTTCAAGGTCTCGTCGGTCGGTTCTCCATCGGCTTCCGCCGCCAGCAGCTCCGCGGGGTCGTCCAATTCACGGATCTGGGGTTGGTTTCGTTCAAGGCCGCCGAAAAGTGGCTGGTCTGACCTTTCTCCTCTTCAGCGTCGGTGGGTCTCCTTCCTTCCTCCATTTTAGACGTTTTCAGGCCGATTTGCGCCTGGATCGTCGGCGTTGGTATCCCCTCTGGCCGGTGGCGAGCGTTCCCACCTTCCTCGGTCGCTGTTTCTCTCTCTCTTCCCTCCCTTTTCTCTTGGTCTCTCTCTCCCTCTCTTTTTCCCTCGCTGGCCGTGGCTCTTCTCCACCTACCAACGCCGGCGAGGGTTGGCTGTTTCTTCTCTGTCCGTTCACCGGAGCCCTCGTCGGTGAGGCAGAGGGAGGCTAGCCTTCCTCGGTTTCCTTCCGTTTGTTACAGAATCGCGACTGGCGATTCTGTTTTTTTATTTATTTATTTATTTTATTAATATTTTAATCAATAAAATATGTTAAAGAAATAAAAAATATCTACAAAATTATTATTTTATTCAAATTAATTAATTTAATTAATTTATTGTATTTTTCCACTTTCCCGATATATTTTCTCCGTATTTTTGGGATATTGTCCCGAGTAAAAATTTTGATTAATTTTAATAAATTTATATCTTGTCAATTTAACCCGAAATTTAATTATTTCTTCGTTATTGATCAAGATTCTCAAATCCATTATTTTTAATTAAATTTTCTTATCGAATTTATATCGACTTTCGATCTTTTGACTGTTTTACCCTTCACGTGTTTGGGAATTTCATTTCAGTCCTTTTGCATTTTTAATTTCGTGTTTTGAATCCTTATCTCCAGTCCGAATCCCATTCGTTTAAATTTGTGACCATTTTCATCCTTTATAAGAAATTACGATATAATTTCGGGTCTTCCATGTGACCCTGAAAGAAGGGTAGTTTTATAATCGAAGTTTTATAATGAATTGTTTTATAAGATGATTGACCCAGAAGGGTTATTTTATATTGCTTTTAAATGAAATAATTTAAATGCAGTAGCATGATAAGTTTTCCATGCTTTAATGATAAATTCATGAAATGATTATATCTCACGATTTGTTTTATATCGCATGAAATAATGCATGATTTTGATTTAATTCATGCTAAGTATGATTTACTGATGTCACATAAAATGCTATTGATGCATAAGTAGTATGATTTATATATGCACGAACAGTTTTATAAACTAAGTCTTGATGAAATACATGATTTTGTGCTTGTGATTTTAATGAAAAGAAATGGATTTTAAGGGCATGGTATTATGAGCATGTAGATAGTGGGGCTATCTACTTACTCGCATAATTGCCTTACTGAGCGTGTGGTTTGCTCACCCCCTTATTTTCCCATCTTTTCAGAGCACTCACAGTAATTAGTAAGCGGCTAAGGACTTGCATGCTTGGTATCCGCTACTTTCCATCGAGAGACAGGTATACACATTTGTATAGTTTTGTATCCAAATATATAATGCATAGTACTGTAAACAGATATGATGTCGGAGAGATAGAGTTATAAATACCAATGTGTATGTATTTAGTCAAAGTCAAAAGATAGTAAACTCTGATATGTGAATGTGATATGGAAATGGAAGGGTAAATAGGTGAGAGGTGACTAACACCGAATCATAGCCCAACTGTTTGTAGGATGGTCACGATGAGAGAAAGGTAAGAATTAAATAATAAACGGAAAAGCAAAAAATTTATTCTGATTTTTAGGTAATTTAGGTCGTAACATCGAGTTTTTGATCCTTCTCGATTTCATTTTTCCCATTTTTCTGTTTCTTCACTTTTTTTTCTAAATATAATAATATATATTATATATATTTTAACATCATATAATATAAACTATTATATAACAAATAGCTTATATATATAACATTATTATAATATATTAAATACATAAATATCTAAATAAATATATATTATTTAAATCAAATATATATTTATTTTATTTTATTTTTATTTTCTTTAAAATATTTTCTCATATTTTCGAGATAAATTCTCGAGGTGAAAAATTTCAGGTTATCATCATAAATTCATATCTTGATCAATTGGACTTAAAATTCAATTATTTCTTCTTTATTGATCAAAATTACATAAATTCATATCTATAATGATAATTTTTTAAAAAATGATACCGAATTTTAAGTCTTACAAAATCAAATATTTATTTGAAGATCTCTAAATGCACTCATTTTTTTTCCTCCATATATCCTATTTTCCTCGTACTGGTATTGTTTACGTAAAAGGAAAAATGGGCTGAAAGAGAAAAACTATGAGTGTATTTAAAAATTCTCTATTTATTAAACTAAACAAAATTACGAATCAAGCTTACAAGCCTGCCTACCAATTTAATCTAAATTAATTTATTAACATAAAGGTTCTAAATATAATAAAATACAACACAACATTACAAACTGATAGTGGTCCTATCATCAAAGTCCACGTGTATAAGGATCAACCAACCAGAGACCGTCACGTGTCAAACACAAATATAAGCCACGTGGCTGTTAGAGTTGTGGCGACACAGTCACTGGAATTGCGATAGAGTCTCCACGCGACACTGTTGCTTGGTAGGCGACAGAGTCTCTTAGCAATAGAGACTCTGTCATTGAGTCTCTACGCGACACAGTAGGCAGCGATAGACCTCTACCGCATGGATTGCGACAGAGCTCTACCGCATGGACTGCGATAGAGTTCTACAGCATAGACCGCGGCAGAGATCACGGAAACTCTGCCGCATGCCGAACTCACCCGCAAGTCATCAGCTCCAAGTCGCGACAGAGTATCTAATGACTCTGTCGCAGCCCAGACACGCGCCTGGGCCCTAGACCTGAAACGCCCTCAAACCCGGATAGAACGTGATACCCGATTCGACCCGGAAGAAACCTATAAATACACTAGGTGAGCACTCAGAAAAGGGGGAAAAAATTGGAATACCTCTGATTTTGCTTATACAAATTTCCTTTCTCCTATATACAGAAACACAGCTTTCTAACTTAATCATCGGAGTGCGCGTGCAGGGACAGATCCCTGCCTCTCTCTGATTTTCGTTGTTTTTGCAGAAAATTGGAGGCATACGTGGAAGGAATCACCCCGTTGTCGTTACGTGGAAGGAATCACCCCGTTGTCGTTAAGGGCAACATCAATTGGCGCCGTCTGTGGAATCAGAACGAAAAGTCAGATTCCTTATTAAAATGGTGAGGACACATTCTACAGCTAGGGGGATAGGAGAGCAGAATTCTGTGAGTCCTCCTGTCAAGTCAGAGTAATGACGAAGACAGAGTGAAAGGGATGGCAGAGAAGCCTTGGTTTCTTTAGAGGAATTCGAGACTCTGAAACGTCAGAATGAGGAAACGTCGACAGTGTTGAAGGCTATGGTGAACTTTTTCAGAGATGCTCTCCCACAATTTAGTTTACCCCCTGAAGTGCAGCAGATGGTGGGGAAAAACATCCCAAGACAGACCTACGAGAGAGGTGAACCCTCCACCATGGTGAATGCTGGACAAGGGGAAGGAGCGTAAAATACTGCCACTGGACTGATTTCGAATTCTACCGCATTTCAAAGGAATCACCCTGTGACAGGGTTACGTGAAGTGAATACTACCGCAGACCCAAGGCGGCAGAGCTCACCCGCGTACCGCAGACGTCAGAGCTCTCCCGCAGGAGATAGGCAGGAGAGTTCACCCGCGGACTGCAGACGTTAGAGCTCTCTCGCAAAAGATAGGCGGCAGAGTTCACCCGCGTACCGCAGATGTCAGAGCTCTCCCGCAGGAGATAGGCGAGAGAGTTCACCCACAGACTGCAGACGTCAGAGCTCTCCCGCAGAAGATAGGTAGCAGAGTTCACCCGCGGACCGCAGACGTCAGAGCCCTCCCGCAGGAGATAGGCGGCAGAGTTCACCCGCGGACCGCAGACTTCAGAGCTCACCCATTGCAGATAGGCGAAGGAGCTCACCCGTGGATCTCAGGCGACAGAGCTCACCTGCGGCAGTTAGGCGGCAGAGCTCTCTCGCAGATTGCAGGCGTCAGTGCTCACCTGTGTCGGACATGCGGCAGAGTTCTCTCGTGGCACATATGAAGCAGAGTTCTCCCGCGGCGCATATGCGGCAGAGTTCCCCCGCATGGCGCAGTACTTCTTCAGGGGGCTAGAGCATGAGTTGAAAGAACATAGGTCTGGGGAGCGACAAAGACAAAAGAGTCCTGACCTCCAAGATTGTTTCGAAGGTACGAGGTCGCATCCCGGAATGGGAGGTGCCGGAAGGGGTGCTTACCAGTCGGACTCTCCTAGACCCGAAGGGAGGGTAGCATACTCGGTTCAAGGGTTGAAAAACGTGGAGAAAGTTGTCCAAAGGATTTTGGAAAAGAGAAAACTGGTGTCTCAGGATGATAGTCAAAAAAGTAGGATTCCGTTCAGTCCGGAAATCATGAACAAACCTTTGTCGAAGAAGTTCAAGATGCCTTCTATGGCCACTTACACAGGCAAAGCAGACCCCTACGACCACATACAGAGTTATGAGTCCCTCATGTTGCTGCATGGATGGGAAGACGAAATTATGTGCAGAGCTTTTTCGCTCACATTGTCCGGGCAAGCTCTGAAGTGGTTCAATGGGTTGAGCGAAGGTTCCATCTCATCCTTCGACCAATTGCGAAATGAATTTTTGCAAGTCTTCATGATTAATAGCCAGAGAAAGAAGGACGCTACTTACCTACTCACTCTGAAACAAGGGAATAAAGAATCCTTGAAGAGCTACGTAGATCGTTTCCGAGATGCAACCTTGGAGGTTGAAGATCTACCGGTAGGAGTAGCCATGGCTGCAATATTGCAGAGGACGAGGTCTAAAAAGTTGCAAGAATCCCTCTCCCTCGACCAGCCGACGACACTTTCCAACCTGTTTGCTAGAGCCAATAAATATGTGGCTCAAGAAGAAGTAATGAAGATGGTACAACCCCGAGAGGCAAAGGTGGTGCATTGATTCCCGTGGAAATTGGAGCGCTGTCACCCAGGGTGGTGCCTTTAGTGGAAGAAGAGAATTCACAAGGACTAAGGGAAAGCTTAGATCTACTTGATGAGCATAGAGAGGCCGCGGCTATTCGGTTGGCATCCTACCATCAGAGGGTAGTCAACTACTATAACAGTCGAGTGAGAGACAGACCGATGCCCGAGGGGGATCTGGTGCTCAGAAAATCACATATCACGAATGCCTTAAAGGAAGACGAAAAATTCAGAGTCAATTGGGAAGGTCCATTCAGAATCAAACAAAATATTGGGCCCAACACCTGCATCCTGAAAATTCTGCAAGGGAAGAAAATAGGAAAAACATGGAACTCAAATCAGTTAAAATTATTGTTCTTTTATTGTGTCTCCTGCTTTTATATATCTAAATCTCGTGACAGGATTCAGACAAACCATAAGAGCCTGAGGCGCAATAGCGTCACTGTGGCCAGGCGTGAAAATCAGACGAGCCGTAAGAGCCTGAGGCGCAATAGCGTCACTGTGGCCAGGCGTGAAAATCAGAAGAGCCGTAAGAGCCTGAGGCGCAATAGCGTCACTGTGGCCAGGCGTGAAAATCAGACGAGCCGTAAGAGCCTGAGGCGCAATAGCGTCACTGTGGCCAGGCGTAAAAGATCAGACGAGCCGTAAGAGCCTGAGGCGCAATAGCGTCACTGTGACCAGGCGTGAAAATCAGACGAGCCGTAAGAGCCTGAGGCGCAATAGCGTCACTGTAGCCAGGCGTGAAAATCAGACGAGACGTAAGAGCCTGTGTGGCCAGGCGTAAAAGACAGACAAGCCGTAAGAGCCTGAGGCACAATAGCGTCACTGTGGCCAGGTGTAAAAATCAGACGAGCCGTAAGAGCCTGAGGTGCAATGCGTCACTGTGGTCAGGCGTAAAAGATCAGAGGAGCTGTAAGAGCCTGAAGAGTAATTGCGTTACTATAGCCAGGCAATGGAAATATAAAGGCCGTAAAAACTGGAGACGCGCTCGCGTCGTGATAGTCAAGCCTCAGAAAGGTATGTAAAATTCTTTCCGAAAATATATCTTTCTATCAAGAATTGGGGAGTAATTGATAGTGGTCCTATCATCAAAGTCCACGTGTACAAGGATTAACCAACCAAAGACCGTCACGTGTCAAACACAAATATAAGCCACGTGGCTGTTAGAGCGGTGGCGACACAGTTACTGGAATTGCGATAGAGTCTGCACGCGACACTGTTGCTTGGTAGGCGACAGAGTCTCTTAGCGATAGAGACTCTGTCGTTGAGTCTCTACGCGACACAGTAGGCAGCGATAGACCTCTACCGCATGGATTACGACAGAGCTCTACCGCATGGACTGCGATAAAGTTCTACCACAGAGACCGCGGCAGAGATCACGGAATCTCTACCACATACCGAACTCACCCGCAAGTCATCAGCTCCAAGTCGCGACAGAGTATCTAATGACTCTGTCGCAGCCCAGACACGCGCCTGGGCCCTAGACCCGAAACGCCCTCAAACCCGGATAGAACGTGATACCCGATTCGACCCGGAAGAAACCTATAAATACACCAGGTGAGCACTCAGAAAAGGGGGACAAAAAAACTGGAATCCCTCTGATTTTGCTTATACAAATTTCCTTTCTCCTATATACAGAAACACAGCTTTCTAACTTAATCATCGGAGTGCGCGTGCAGGGACAGATCCCTGCCTCTCTCTGATTTCCGTTGTTTTTGCAGAAAATTGGAGGCATACGTGGAAGGAATCACCCCGTTGTCGTTAAGGGCAACATCATAAACAATAAAAAATAAAACCTTTGTAAGTGAGAGATCACGTGCCTACAACTCACTTTGTCCAAAATTTGATTATTTGCACTGCCATTACAAATCATGTGTCCTTTCCAACTGTCTTTCTTTCTTTATTCTTCAGCCAGAGTAGCCCACCAGGTTTCTCTTTCCTTCCGCTTTATATTTGGGGAAAATGATAAGGACATGCCGAGAATGTGTAATAAATGAGAAAAGTAATTTTTAAAATAAAAGTTTTATAATTAAATATATATTTAATTTTTTATATAAAATAAATATAAATTTTTAATTTTTAATTTTATTATAAGAGTTTATAAATTTTTAATTTATTATAAAATAAGCTATTAACATTTTAAAATAATGCAATTAAGTAAAACAAATATGAGATTAACGTTTTATAAATTCTCAACTTTTTTAGTTTACTTGAAAAATTTATAATTGATTTGGATGTAATTGTATTATTTTAAAACGTTAAGAACTTATATAGTAAAATTAAAAGTTGAGAGTTTATTTCAATTTTATACAAAAAGTTGAAGATATATTTAATTATTAAGCTAAAAGAAAATAAGAATATTTTAAATTACTAAGAAGGAAACGACATTTGATGAAGTGTTGAGAAGAAAGTCGAGTTTTCCATTTTAAAAATTATGTTTGGAATTCGAATACCCAAAATAAGGTATTCGAATAGCTATAGGTACAAACTTCTATAAAAATATATTTTATGATACACTGTATGTATATCTTGATATAAATATATGTATATTTCTTTTAAAAAAAGAGGTATTTAAATATCTCATTGTAAATATTCGAATACTTAAAATTAATTTCTCTTGAGACTAATGTACATGAGTTTATATCATGATGTATATATAGATTTAATAAAATGTACATACTTTATAGCACAAGTATTCTGATACCTTTTATAAGTAATCAGATTACCTATAAAAAAGTATCAGAATAACTACAAAAGGTATCATAATACTATAAAAGTTATCAGAATAACTATAAAAGGCATCAGAATACCTAAATGCCATAAAAATATGTACATTTTATGATCACTATATATACATCATGATATAAACTCATGTACGTTTGTTTTAAAAGAGAAATTAATCTTGAGTATTCGAATATCTACATTGAAATATTCAAATACCTCTCTTTTGGAAAAAGTTATGCATATATTTATACCTTGATATACATATAGTTTATCATTAATGCATATATTTTTTATAGAGCTTTGTCCTTATAGGTATTCGAAGGCCTTATTTTAAGTATTTAAATTCTCAATCATAATTTTTAGTAAAAAAAATGCCAACTTTCTTCTAAACATTTCATTAAGGATAAAATGATAATTATCGTTTACTTCTCCCTAATTTAAAAGATTCTTATTTCACTCTTGAAAATTACGTTTCCTGTTTACCTTTTTAAGTATAATTACTATTCTATGACATGTCTTCGAAATTTTCCCTTATACTTGTAAACACCATGAATTTTCATATACTTGACTTTATCAATGAGTAACAATTAAGCCATTGGGATTAAAAACATGTTCCTGGTATATGATCAAATTGAGTTTTATTTTGAATATGAGGAACTTAGGAAAATTTTAATTAATCCAAAGTGTTGAAGCTAATAGAACAAATAATTATAAGGGTTAAGAAGAAATTTTTATGAGTTAAGAATATTCCCCTAAGATATATAAACGATATTGAATTAAATTTATTATATTACAAGTAAATTTATAAAGTATGAATAAATATATATACATGTATGTTTTTAATGTTTTATACGATCACCAAGTTTGGCTATATATATATTCACTCACATATATATATATATATATATATATATATATGTATATATATATATATATATGTGAGTGAATATATATATATATATATATATAGCCAAACTTATTATATTACAAGTAATTTTTATGAGTTAAGAATATTCCCCTAAGATATATACGATATTGGATTAAATTTATTATATTCCAAGTAAATTTATAAAGTATGAATAAATATATATACATGTATGTTTTTAATGTTTTATACGATCACCAAGTTTGGCTATATATATATATTCACTCACACACACACACACACATATATATATATACATACATACGGGTGAATATATATACAAGATACATTGAAAAGGGTATGGTAGGAAAGGATATTGATGCATTATCAACCCTGTAAATATAAGAAGGAAGAGCCAGAAGAGGACGGCAAAGGCAGTGAAAAAATTAATGGGAAACGATGGTGATGGTTCTGCAGGGAGAGAAGGAATTAAAAAAAAACGATTGTGACTGCTCATTACCGCAAGGAAAGAGTGGGGGAAAGGTTGTAGTAATTGAAGGAAAAGTGTGAAAATGTTGAATGGATAACAGAGTGAAATCAAAGGAAAATACATAAATATAATATACCTTTCACATAAGCCCATGGAACTGCAGGAAAGGAACTGCACGAGAAAATCGTGGTTTGGCTTCAAGCCAAACCCGAGAGCAATTGCTGCAGTAGAACTGCAATAGAAAGGATGGTGATGAGGGGTGGTTGATAGAGAAATATAATAGATTAAGGAAGATTGACAAGGCCTAACAGCTTCAGGTAAGAAGAAGTTTGAATAGAAATGAAAGGAGGGTAGTGGTCTGAACAATTAACCAGGTGATGAAGGCGAACTGAAGTCCCAAAAAAAAAAAAAAATATTCCCACGTTAGCTATTGTTAATTGCAGCAGCAGGAGTAGGTATAAT
Source organism: Firmiana major (assembly GCA_033439115.1). Classification (NCBI taxonomy): domain Eukaryota; kingdom Viridiplantae; phylum Streptophyta; class Magnoliopsida; order Malvales; family Malvaceae; genus Firmiana; species Firmiana major. Next base: position 12,063,295 of record CM065912.1, read on the forward strand.
GGCCATTCGGTAGAAGAAAACTGATGTTACTTAAAATTTTCTAAGCACAGTAGATATATATATATATACATATGTATATATATATATATACATATGTATATATATATATATACATATGTATATATAGGAAAGATTGAAGCTGAAAGAAAGAGAAAGAGTGGTAAGAGCAGAAAAAAAAAGGGTGCTCGGCTTGCAGGAAGACTGAAAACCAAAGTTGGAAACAAGGCAGCTGGATCGTGTGGTGTGTGGCTGAAAACAAGAGAGGAGATTTAGCTAACTGGAGTTGCAGGTTGCTTCTACGCGATTCAGTGAGGCCGAAGTACACAGGTAACAGACATAGGGACTCTCTCCTTTGAAAACTGGAGCCAAAAAGACAAGAAAGAGAGACAGAAACCGAGAAAGACAAGGGAGTGAAGCCATTGCTGTCGTTACAGTTTGTGATTGTAGGAGAGAGACCAACGAGGAATACGAGGGAGGAAAAGAGTTGCTGCTATAGAGGCGTTCGGTGGGGGACAAAAAAAGTGGTGGTTCTCGGCTGGAAAATGAGAGCTGGGCAAATGTATGGAGAGATGCGATTTTCTTAGAGGCTAGTAAACCAGACTGGAGTGGAAGCTAGAACAGGGGGAGACGATAGTTTAACACCTGGAAATAAAACTGAAAAAGGGAAGGCGCGAATGAGAGCTGAGAAATAGAGATGAACAGGGGACAGTGGCGGAGCCCACGGTGTTGGAGGGGGGGATAGACCGGACATGAAGGTGAGGATGATGATGTCTAGAATGTGACTGGGAGAAGGAGAAATCGAGAGTTGAGGACATAATCTGGAGCAATAGGTGAAAACAAGGCAGTGGCAGTTGGTTACCGCGAGAAGCAGAGGGGAACAGAGAGGCAGAACGTGGCCGCCGAAAAAAGGAATGCACAGGAGAGAAACATCGGCGTCGGCGTGGAGGCATGAGGGGGACGAATATGGCGGCACCGCGAGCTGGTGAGGCTGATAAACAATAGCAGTAACAAGTGAAAGAAGAAAGAAAAGAGTATTTGGCTGCGCCAATTCAAAAAAAAAAAAAGAAAAGGAAGAAAAATATTTATATATATAAGATTATATATATAAATAAAAATAATTGGAGATAGAGAAGGAGGCACGAAAATTTTTAAAAAAATTGAAAAACTTTAAGGAAAGAGCTCCGAGAAATAAACCTAGTGGATCGGATCCGCTGACTTCAGTCACTAAGGCATTGAGAATTGCGGGCAAATACCGAGGTAAGAAAAATTTTCGTTACTATTAGAGATAAATATGCGTAATTTTTATATATTTGTAGATATGAAATTTAAGTTGAATTTCGTAGTACCGAAATTACCGAAAAATCTAGGCCGAATTTTATGACTGAAAATTTAGAGATTTTAACCTAGTTGAACAACCTAAATTTTACCGATCGGATTTAAGTGGTTTGCATGGATTCTGACGTGGCATGAAACTCTGTTTTAAATATCGAAAATGCCAAATTTTGAATTTTCATAGACTGTTTTTTGAGATTTTATCCGAAAAAGGCTAGTCAGCCTATTTTGAATGGTTTCAAGAAACGATTGAATTTATATGTGATTTGAGGTGAAATGATTTGCTTATAAAGCTATTCTGATGATATGTGTTTGAGTGTCTACTGATTGTGTGTTGTATGGTCCATTTCGCATTGATTTTGAGACAAAGGCATTGGTGAGATCATGCTGTATTTCTGTCTATTATGTATCTATTTCTATATTTGTGGTCCATGAGTACGAGGCACCGTGTTTCTGATTCTCTTTTTAGTCTTCGGACAATCTGATCTGTGAGTCGTTTGGGTAGCTGACTACTCCCACGATGATTGACATCCCGGCACTCCTAGCTCGTGAATTGGTCGTAGTCACCGACATTCGCCAATAGTCATTTCTGATATCTGATATAGCATATATGTCTTGTCTCGTCTATTTGAACTTCTGAATTGACTATGTGATTTTATCTCGTATGAAACTGAATATTTTAATGCATAAAAAACCGTGGGGGCCACCTCTTGAATCCTGCGGGAGCAAAGTGCCACACTGTTGTCGTTTTTAAAAGCTGTTTAAAGTTTTAGAAATAATATTGATTTCAGTTCTATTTTCATACTGAATTTGACATGGATTTTTTTATTTTGATTTTTCAGAACTACCAGTGCCTCTGTGTTTATCTGAAATATTTTTTGAATTGTCTGTATGAATTGAGATATCTAAAAATCTATTTATTTTGCTACTAAAACTTCTAAAATTTCTGTATTTATGATAGACCCTAAGGATATTATCCGCAAGTGCACGGGTCATACAAGTAATAATGAGATTTGAGTCCCGAGTTATCGTCCCTCTGAGAAGTTAATTAGCCTAATTAACTACCGGTTAATCTTACCCTTAGTATATTCTAGCAAATTATAGAATTAAGGTGGGTGATCTACTAAGTCTAAAATTAAAATTACTGGAAAACAATAAAATAATAAAAACTAAATAAAACCGAGCAAAATTACTTACAATGCTCCACGCAATTAAAATCAGACGTCTACAAAAATAATTAAAACAATTAAAACTAATTAACGCAATTAAAATAAAATGTAATTATGAAAATAACAAAACAAGATTAATTAAACTACAATTAAACTAATTAATAAAAATGCAAATTAAACTAAACTAAAACTTAATGAAAATAAAATCCTAGGAAATTAAGAAAATAACTATAAAACTACATATCTAAAATATTAATTCTAAATTACTCCTAACTATATCTAATTACTAACTTAACAATAGAATCTAACTAATGCATGTAACGTATTTAATCTAACTTAATTCTAAATGTTACCCTTAAAACACTTAACTAAAAATTAAATCCTAAAACATAAAATATAAAATTAACTACTAACTAAAAAATTAAAACTAAAAATTAAATTCATAAACTAAAACAATGGAGCTAATCTAAATTAAAAACTAATAAAAGGAGCAATTAACTTAATATAAGTGCAATGAACATCAACTTGTAAAGAGCAAATAGCCAAACGTGGCCCTAGGCTTAATTGGAAAACATCAAAGTGTACCGATAACACCAGTGTGCACGTATTTTTCATTGGTTATTTTCCATTTCCAGGTGATGGCATCGGTTTGTCCAGTCCTTTGCTCCTGCTGCGCTGCTATGTCCAGCTGTTCTCTGCTGCTCACTGGTTGCTCTCTGTTTTGCTTTGTCCTGCTCTCTGCTGCAATTCTGTGCTACTGCTGGGCTAAAGCACAGATGCTCCAACTGCTCTCCTTGCTGCTCTCGGTCTGCAATCTGCTGCTATTTCTGTCTTATGTTGCTTAAGCCTGCTCAGATCTACTCCACACATCCTCGGTCCCGATTCCCGCTAGCAGTAACGTGATCCTATCTTCTTCAGTTTGACAGCAGCCCGCACATATCCTGCTTCTATATTGCTGCTGCTCTATCATGCATCAACTGCCGGTTCAGTACATAGATTCTTTTCCTGCTATGCTCAGCAAAGCAGACCAGCAAACACTGCTAGAATACCAGTTAAAGCAGCAAATGAAAACCCAAAGTAGACTTAAAATAACTGAACTATAAACTAAACCAATTAAAGAAGATGAACAGTAATGGAAACACAAAACAGAGGAGAACAGAGGGAAGCTTTCTAGCTACTGCACACTCTTATGCTCCATCTACACCGATCGGCAGCACTCCCCTTAACTTCAGAAATCACAGTCCCCTCACGGGTCAGCTACTGCTTCTGCATCAAGCACACCTTACTGCAACCGTCAATAATCCATCAACGTTCCACTTTGCAAATGGTGTGGGAATAATGGAATGGCAGTCATCGATGAAGCATAGCAACCATCTAGCTCTCAACAAATGAGCAGTGAAAGAGAATAAAAATGAACAGGAATCGAGAATAACTAAAATGAAACAACACTTTGCATTAAAGAAATAACAAGTAATTAAAAGCTAGTAAAAATAGAAACTTTGGCAAACCGAGAGCAAGAAAAGATGTTGGTTTTTTAAATAAAACAAAGAAAACATAAATAATGAGATAGGAGTAACCGAGAGCTACCAAGAATGATGGTTTAACAAAAAGAAAAAAGCAAATTAGGAAACCGAGAGCTAACAACCATGGTGGCTGCCAAGAGAATGAAAAAAACTACATTGAAAAGCTTGTAAAAATAACAATGGAAATTGTATAAACAGTAAAATGGTAGCTAAACGGGAAAGAGAAGCTTGAAAACAAAAAAATTAAAACTATTCTAACACTACTCCTAACTTTTACACTACATTACACCACTCCTACTCCTAAAAATTACACACTCTTTCAACTGTCATCCTTTCCTATTTATAAACTCACTAAGGGTAAAATTATAATTTCTACATCCTTGATGAGTTGGCATTTTTTTGGCCACTTGTCTTCACAGCATTGGCTCATTGAAAAGATATTTCCATGTCATCGGTCTTCTTGTCCAATTGGATGTGCTAGGTGGCATGACTCGTGTTATCCGCGTGGCTCAATCTTGATTTTAGCCTAATTTCGGTCCATTTTCTACCGAAATATTTGAAATTTATCCGGATTTAATTTATCTGCAAACATGAGAATTTTAATTAAATAAAGGGGATAATTAACAAAATAAATTGGAGATTTAAATAATTAATTAGTAAATTAAGCACAAATAATTCTAAAAATATAGAATTATTAATTTACCACAGTAGCTAACTTCACTACCAATATGTATTCTATTTTGAAATATGTTTTTGGTATTAGAGAAAATTACCAAATTATCTGTATACTTCTGTGAAAATGTTTCGGTTTTGGCAAATATATATATATGTATTAGGAAGTGTATTTATCTACCTGCTATGGGGTTTTTCTTATTGAGCATGTTGAGCTCACCCCCTTATTTTCCTTCACAGAGCCACACTGTAGTTTGGATCGCTTCCGTTAGTAAGGCATTCTGCACAGTTATGATTCTGCGAAACATATTTCTGCATCGCAGGTATACCCAGTTGAAAGAAATTCTTTCATATCTAAAATTTTTGTAAGTACAGTAATGCATACAAGATGTCTATGAGGAATGTGAACATATTTTGTTAAGAAAAAATTAATCAGACTAAATATTGTTCTGACCTAATATTGACTTGTAGCCCAACCGAAATGTCCGTAAATTCGGGTCGTTACAAAAGTAGTATCAGAGCAAAGTTGGCCTGATACGAGTCGATATTAAAAGTGAGAGAAAATTTGAAAAGTTCATATCCCCAGCATTACTGTACATTATTTAGATACAAATAGGTATATATGGCTGTGCTTTATTGAAATATGTGTCATTAAATGAATAGAAACTGATAGATATGGCTAGTTGGTATTATAGCGATACTAGTAGACGAAAATGAACTATTCCTCGAGGCTGTAAGGGTAAGCCCAAGAGATGTAGTGAACCCTCGTCTGAGTGTACACCTCATAGTTTAACTGAAAATTTTAGAGTCTGTTTTGTAAGATTTGAGCGGGACATGGAAGCAATGATGGCATTGTTTGATTGAGTGATAGTGACACAATGATAATGATAATGATTGAGGTGTGACTAAGAGAAAAACTGAGCTAATTTCGGAAGATAGTATGCTATTACATACTAAAGTCAAGAATCTAATTGTAATGAAAAACTGGAAAATTAAATTGAAAAAGTTACATGGATTCTTAGAGTATCACTGTGAACTTAATAGACTGGGGGCATTTTCAAGAGTTTAAGCCTCCAGTTTTCAATAAGGTTAAGAATTCAGTGATTCGGAGGGTTGGATGAATGAGATAGAAAAGCTTGATGATTTTAGAAAAAAAACTCTATCGAGAAAGTTACTCTTGTAACTATTGTGTTAAAGAATTGGAGGAATTTTACGGACTTTTAAAGTGCACTACCATTAGCCTTTTAGTATCAGTAATCGAAATGGAAAGTCGAGTTCAGAGGGAAAACCCTCGATTTTATTAGAGAGCCGACATCAAAAAATTACATGGGATATGTTTCTGAAGGCCCTTAGACGGTAACACATTTCGAATGAAACAAAGTGGCAATTATGGATGAAACGATTGAATCAGACATAAGAAAACAAGTCTGAGAATGAATATGAAATTAAATAGATTTGGAAGGAGTTTAATCCGGATAAGTAAAGATGTGAAACAGAGGAAGTCCAGGAAACTCTTAAGAGGTACTAAGATCCTCAATCGAGCTAAATTAGCCCTATTGGATGTTATTTTAAGGAAGCAGTACGTAAGGTACAATTGTGATGATATGAAATGTATATTTTGAGGTTATTAAGAAAATGAAAAGGTAAAGAGAGTGACAGAAAAGAGATGTACTACGGAAGCAGTGAGAGTGATCGAGTAAAGTCATTGTAACTGAAAAGATGAATTACAGAACTAAAAGTATAAGTGAAGGTCACACTGTTTATATGATTGATAAAGATAGGGTGTGTTCGGAGTAAAGAGACACCTCTGTAGACATAGAATTTTTCGACACGTATTCGGATGATTTATTAGAGTTACCACTAAATTGAAAGGTGCAGTTCTGAAATTGATTTAGCACCTGGTATCGATTTAATTATTCAGACCATGGTACTCAGTGGCTTTGATTGAATTAGAAATGATAAAAAAAATAATTACAAGGATTACATGAAAAAGAGGTTATCGAATCAGGTGATCCACTTTGGGGTGTACTGACATTAATTTTTAAGGAGACCCAGTGTCCAACCCAAATTTCCTAAAAATCAGATTAAATTTTTCGCTTTTCATTTATTATTTAATTCTTATCTTTCTCTCATCGTGACCATCCTACAAACAATTGGGCTATGATTTGGTGTTAGTCATCTCTCACCTATTTACCATTTCCATTTCCATAATCACATTCAAATATCAGAGTTTACTATCTTTTGACTTTAACTAAATACATATATAATGGTATTTACTTAACCTTACATCCTTGACATCATATACGTTTACAGTACTGCGCATTACATATTTTGGATACAAAACTATACAAATGTGTATACCTGTCTCTCGATGGGAAACAACTGATACCAAGAATGCAAGTCCTTAGCTGCTCACTAAATACTGCAAGTGCTCTGAAAAGATGGGAAAATAACGGGGTGAGCAAACCACACGCTCAGTAAGGCAATTATGCAAGTAAGTAGATAGCTCCACTATCTACATGCTCATAATGCCATGCCCTTAAAATCCATTTCTTTTCATTAAAATCTCAAGCACAAAATCATGCATATATCCATAACATAGTTTATCAAAACTATTTGTGCATATATAAATCATGTAATTTATGCATCAATAGCATTTTATGTGACATCATTAAATCATAATAAGCATGAAGTAAATCAAGATCATGCATTCTTTCATGTCTTGTAAGACAAATCATGAATTTGAAATGAAAGCATGGAAAACATCATCATGCTACTGCATTCAAATCATTTTATTAAAACTGCAGTATAAACTAACCATTTTGGGTCAATCATCTCATAAAATAATTCATTATAACACTTTGGTTATAAAACCACCCTTCTTTCAGGGTCACAAATCATAAAATCATAAAATCGAGGGCCTGACCCCTCCCTCGGGTCTACCCTGGTCTATCGACTAATAATTATATCATATGAGACATGTAGGTGACTATCAGTAACAACATAGGACTATGGCCATAACCTCGTGATCCCTAGCAACACGGTACCTAGTATGCGAGGTATCACACCTAAAACGGGAGGTGGGTCGTCCTACCCGCCAGAACGGCATAACACCAGGATTGCGAGGGCAAGGCTTGCTGCCTCGTGGCTAATGCCACTCCACTCCAACAATCCCCATGGTACAGTGTACTCCGCGTGACATACACAGTACAACGTACTCCATGAACCCAAGCTCAATCAGGGGTGCCTGCAATAGGTCTTATCCACCCATATCATATCTGTCTCAGAATGCACGTGTGAGCATATCATCTCACTGTGACACACAGTCTACGTGAGGCTCCAACACGGCTATATGCATGTCATATAATTCCCTGTACGAGCAAAGCTCTAGCATAGCTCCATGCATATTCATGCTATCAGAAAATCTTATGCGAGCGAAGCTCTAGCACGGTGTCAAAAAAATCAGTAAAATCTGTGTACGAGTAGCACTCCAGTACGACTTAAAAATGAATGAGTTATAAATCCATATAAAATCACGTGCGAGCGAGCTCCAGCACGGTGTTATACATCAATAAATCAAATCTCGTGCGAGTTACACTCCAACATGGCTTTATGCATAAATAAATCAAATCTCGTGCAAGTTACACTCTAGCACAGCTTTTATGCAATATCATATCAAAACTGGATGCGAGTTAGGCTCCAGCACCTCTCATGCATGTCAAATCATTAAAACTAGTGTGAGCAATCACTCCATCACCTTTTTATGCATATTACATCAAAACAGTCAAAACATGTCAAAACAGAGTGCGAGCTAGGCTCTAGCACTTCTCATGCATTTCACTAGTATAAAAATCAGTGCGAGCAACTGCTCTAGCACATTTCATGCATATGATGCCACACAAGTCGGTGCGAGCAACCGCTCAAGCACATTTATGCACACTCACAAATGCAGATATGGTGCGGGCTATATGCCAGTACTATCTGTTTCCATTTAAACTTGATAGTTGACCCATTTTTCAAAGAATTTCATTTAAATATAAACAACACCTACGTAGTGTTATCTTGTGAAATTTATACAATTACTGGCCAATCTACCGATTTGCTTTGATTAAAACCAATAAAATTCCTTAATTCGAAAAATTCCTTAAATCATGCATTTCATGCATGCCATGCTTTCACCATCCTTAGGTAAACTTCCCTCAATATGGGTAAAATAGCCTTTTTACCTATTTCGATCCTTAAAATCATTTAAACCACTTTTAGGATCATTATACAATAACCGTGTATACATACATAATCAATGTATATAAAAACTATTAAAATACGCGTAGCTACCTCTAGCTACACACACAATTCCCTTACCTCATTTTTCTGTACAGTCTGACCTTTTCCACTGATGACTTGTCACGCAGTCCGATTTGCTCCCAATCCAATCTCTGGAACTGCGGATACATATTCATCAGGTCAAATACAATATAATTAATTGTATTTTATATTTTTTGGGTTTAATTTAAATCATTGGGCCCGTTTACCCATATTGGGCCCGATTGTATCATAATGGGCCTTAACCGACCTTAAGCCCGTTTGCCACTTACTATTCACATTATCGAGGCCTATTGGGCTCACTGGGCCCGTCAGTAATTATTGAGCCTCGTTCTAAACTCTCAAATAGCTTAATTTAGTAATTACGATAATTTATCCAATTTTTTGAATTTAATTCATTTTATTCAAAAATTAAATCTGTAATTTATCTAACACGTATATCGATGCAAATTGTCACAAATAAAGGTTACTTACCCGTGATTCCATGATAGTACGTAATTCGAGGCTATCTCGAGCTCTCGTTTAACGTCAATCGTTGAGCTACACAATTAAATATTTTTTCGGGTAAAATTTCAGTCGGATATTAATTAAATTAAATATTCCAAAATTTAAATCGGTCAATTCGATCGCTTACCGACCTACCCATAGCTCGATTGCATCACTAAAATTTTTTTTCCAGTTTTTCCTCTTTTCTTTTTCCCCTTTTTCTCTTTCTTTTCTTTTCTTTTTGGCTGAACCGGTTCGATCCGATTCACCCGGTTCAGACCGTTGGTTCAGTCCGGTTTGACCGGTTCAGTGGCTTGTCAATCGGTTCTCCGCCAGTTTTCACAGCCAGTGGCTCCGCGGGGTCGTCCACAGCTCAGATCTAGTCTTGATTTCGCCCAAGGTAGCCAGAAAGTGGCCGGTTCAGCCCTTTTCTCCTCCGCCAGTGGTACTGTTTCTTTTCTTCCTCCGTTTCCAGTGCTGGCCGCCGTTCTACCCACCGGTACTGCCACAAATTGAGCCGCCTGTGCCTAGGGGACGCTCGGCTCGTGGTGGGCGACCTCGAATTGGCGCCAATCATTGGGAATCATCCTTTCCTCTTTCGGCTTCTCTTTTTTCCATTTCACCGGCCGCCGTTCGTCGTTCCTTCGGGTCACTAGTGCCGGTGGCTGACTGCCTTTCGCCTGGCTTCCTTCGCCGGCCTCTAGGTCGTCGGTCTCCAATCGTCGGTGGAGGCAAAGGCCTCGGTCCTTCCTTCGTTTTTCCTTCAAAAATCGCGAAACGCGATTTTTATTTATTTTTTTATTATTTTAATTGATTAAAATATTATTATTTTACCAAAATATCTGAAAAAAATTATATGTAATTCATTTAATCCGTAAATGAATTTATCAGTCTTATTTTGACTTTTCGGTATATTTTTCTATTATTTTTGAGATTATTTTTCAAAGTGAAAATTTCGGTTTATTCCAATAAATTCATATCTTGATCAGTTTAATCGAAATTTAATTATTTCTTTGTTATTGATCAAGATTTCTCAATCTCATATTTTTAAGTAAATTTTCTTATCGAAATTATACCGAGTTTCGATCTTTTAACCTTTTTGCCCTTGCACGTATTCGATAATTTCATTTCAATCCTTTTGCATTATTAAATGCACTCGAAAATTTCTATTCATTCCATTTGCTCTTACAATAAAGATCAGGTCTTACAATCTCCCCCACTTAAGAAATTTGGTCCTCCAAATTAGAACCAAGTCAAATAGGTCCATAAACAACTCCAGGTATGTCTTTCGCATCATGCTTTTCAATTCTCATGTGACTTTTTCGGAGTGTAATACTACCAACATACTTAACTAGGGAGATCATCTTAAACCTCAACACTTTCCCCTTCAGTCTAATACCCAAATCGATTTTCTAACATACGTTATACTTTCATTGAGCTAAGCTGTTGGAGCTCAGATTCGATTACATATGCTGGGTCCGGATATTATTTTCTAAGCATCATAAGATAGGACACATAGTGGATGCCTGCTAATTTAAGTGGTAATGTCAACCTACAGGTCTTATCTCCCACTTTGTCTAATCTCTCAAAGAATTCAATCTAACGAAACTCGATTTGCCTTCTTTTCGAATCTCGTTATGCTCTTAGGACAAATAACTGTCAACAATACTAATTCACCCTCTGTGAAATTCCAATAGTTTGTCTCTTGTCAGCATAGCTTTTCTATCTACTCTGAGGTGTTCTTAATCTCTCAAAAATCAACTGAACATCCTCATAGGTTTGTCTTACCAATCCACTTCTTCTTATCCAAGTCAGGGAACATCTCCCTATGGCCATACAATGCCTCAAAAATGTCATCCTGATACTCAAGTGACAACTGTCATTATTGGCGAATTTGATTAGTAACAACTGATCATCCCAGGAGCTTATAGAATCAATGGCACACACTCTCATCACAATCTCCAGAACCTGTACAGTCCTCTCTGACTGACCATCTGTCTGAGGACGAAAGCTGTGCTAACACTCAATCGGGTTTCCATAGCTTCCTAAAAACGTTCTCAGAAGTGGGAAGTGAAGCGGGAGTCCTTATCTGATATCATGCTCACTGGAACGCTACATAATGTTTCACAATTTTCCATACACATAAATCCGCCTACACACTCAGAGTATCTGGGGATTTCATAACCAGAAGGTGGGTAGACTATATCAATCTATCGACTATCACCCAGATAGCCTCATGATTCATCTGGGTCCTTTATAACCCATCACAATATTCATGGTAACTTGCTCCCATTTTCATGTCGATATATGTAGAGGCTGCAATAACCCTGCAACTTCTTTTGCCCTACCTTACTCTGCTGACATACGAGACACTTTTCTACAACTCTACAATATTTCTTTTCATATCTGACCACCAATATCATTTTCAGAGATTTCAATATATTTATTATTTCCCGGATACACTGTATATCCCGAAGAGTGAGCTTTTGACAATAACACAATCTCATCAACTGTGGTCATAGGGAGCACTTATACTTTCTCTGAACCTCTGTAAGTCATCATCACTCACTGTGAACTCTGTCACTATACCCTTCTGAATCTGACCCACACTATCGACATCATGCCGATCATCACGCTAAGCCTGGCAAATTCGGTCACTCAAATCCGGTTCTAACCTCAGGCTAGCTATCACAAAATCACCGTCATCATCAGAAGGGATCACATCACTACTGAGACTCACAACTGCTCTAGTAGCTCACGCTCCCTAACCATCATATGTGATACCATCCCGAGGCTCTTTTTACTTAAGGCATCAGCCATTACATTAGCCTTTCCTAGGTGGTACAATTTTTACAATCATAATCCTTAGAAGCTCTAACCCTCTTGGTTATCTCATATTCGACTCTTTTTGTGAAAACAGATTCTCGGGGCTTTTACGATCAGTGCATACCCAAAATTTCTTACCATATATGTCACGACCCAAAACTACCCAAAAATCAGAGTAAATTTTTCATTTTTATTTCCTACTTATCTATCCTCCTAATCGTGACCACACTCCACTAATAATTGGGCTGTGCGTCAATGCCAGTCCCACCATCCAATCAATATATAACTTAATTTCTTATTACAGAAAAAGGTAAACACATTCGTTTTTCATTTATTCTTTTCCATTTATTTACAAGTGTTTACATTATCTATACATCCATGACAGTTACTTACAAACATGTTACTGTGTTATACTTATTTAGATACAATACGTACAAGTGTATATACCTTAAGATGATGAGTAGCAGCGGATATCAGGAATGCAGTACTCAGTTGCCTCAATGTCTACTGGAGGGAATCTGTGTTGGAAAATGAAAGGGGTGAGCATATCAAGCTCAGTAAGGCAATCCTACGAACAAGTAGGTAACCATACTACCAACATGAACGTGGTGCCATGCATAAACCACCCTTTCTCCACACATTTCAAAACAGATGTTATAATTCGTGATGTCATGATGTCATGTAAAACAAGTTCATATATGGATTCAAAAGCCTAGAAAACTCAACATGCATATCCATTTAAAACATTTCATCATCGTTAAAATTTCATAACACAGTCAGGACTCAACCCTTCCCTCGGGTGTTCCTGACTCACACAAAACCATGAAATCAAATGTTCTTAAAGCAACAGTACCATGCGACATACTGAATGTCATGTATAACCAGTTGACATCATTCATGGGTTTAAATAGCATGGAAAATAACATCATGCAAGTTTTCGTTTAAAACCCAATTTAATTTCCATCAAAACCATACCTCAGTCAAGATTCAACCCCTCCCTCGGGTGATCCAGACTCACATAAAAATCCACAAATGAGTTTCTCAAAACATCAACAGGCGAGACTAGGCAATATATCTCAAGAAATAACCAGGACTATGGCCATGTGTACTCGTGAGCCCCTCTGCTACATGGATCCTAGTGTGCGGGGTCTCACCACGATCGAGAATCGCCCATGAGGTGGGTCAGTCCAACTCGTCAGTTTTATTCGATCCCACGCATCCGAAGATGCCACTTGTATCCGAAGATACCACGTATCTGAAGATACCACGCATTCGAAGATGCCACACGGTACAACGTACTCCATACTACTTGCACGGTGCAACGTACTCCGTGGACGCATATCATATCTCCATACTCATGTCCTATCTCAAAACGCACGTGCGAGCCTATTTAATCGATGTGAGACACAGTCTACCCGACGCTCCAAGCACAGCTCATCGCATGATTTCAGAAAAATAGTGCGTGTGATGCTCCAGCACTTTCATAAAATCAAGTAAAACTAGTGCGAGCTGAGCTCTAGCACTCTGTACACATTTCATGTGGAAATCTGGTACGAGTTAGACTACAGCACCGTATTATGAAAATTATATAAAAATCTGGTGTGAGTTAGACTTCAGCACCGTGTCACGAAAATCATATAAAAATCTGGTGCGAGTTAGACTCCAACACCAATACATGTAAAACTCTAGTGCGAGCTCTCGCTCCAGCTCTAAGGTATGCATCACACAAATCAAAACTCATGCGAGCTAAGCTCTAGCACGTCACATTTTCATAAAATCACATAGGCGGCTACATTTCTCAAATCATTTTAAGAGAAAATCAACATCTATTAAAATTATGCAATGTTGTACATTTTTATTTAAAAGTTAGCCAGCCTACTCATGCATGTGTTCAAACACCTTAAGAAACGAGCAGGAATCTCTTGTCCTTGCTCCTCCCACATTTTTCCTAGAGTTGGAAATTTTACCCTTAACAAGGGTATTTTGGTAATTTGTCCATTCGGGGCACTAAAAATTTTATCTGAAATCTAGACCCTTCAGACCATTTAAAAGACTGTAAATGGCGTCGAAATTTCATAAAGCTACCTCTAGCAGTTCATAAAATTCCCTTACCTGGAATCACGTACGAGCTTATCCCGTTCCGCCCGCACCAAGTCTCTCAGTCCAATTTGCTCTAAACCAAGTCTACGAAGCTGCATATAACCACATATTTAGGTTAATTCAATTATACTTATCAGTATTTCACTTATACTGATCGAATCTAAAACACTGGGCCCGTTTTACTTTATTGAGCCCGATTGCGTCTTAATGGGTCTCGACCCATTTTCAGCTCGTTTCCATTTATTTAATCCCTTCATCGGGCCTATTCGGCTCTCAATACCCATTGGGTTTCGTTCCAAATTCTTTAGATAGCTCGTATATCATTTACGACAATTTACTCAGAATTCCCAATATTATTCACTAAATGCGGAAATTAAATCTGAAATGCGTAAAGTAAATTTACAATACGCGAATTATTATATAAATTGTCGTAAATGAGCTTTACTTACCCGATATTATGTGATATTGTGCAAATCGAAGTTTAATCGGATCACGTTCAGAATTTATCGTCGAACTGCACAATTTATATTTAATTTCGGGTTATTTTCTGATCGAATATAATTTAAATAAATTTCTCGAAAATTAAATCGATCACTTTTGACCTCTTACTGATTTACCCGAAGTCCGGTGTATCTTCAAAAATTCTTCCCCTTTTTCTTTTTTTCTCTTTTTCTCCCTTTTTCTCCCTTTTTCCTCTCTTTCTTGGCTAAACCAGTTCGGTCCGGTTCAACTCGGTTCAGATCGCTTCGGTTCAGTCGGTTCAGTTCGATTCGATTTTCTTTTTCGTCATTCGCAGATCTGCTAGTCGGTTCTTCGTAGGCTTCCACCTCCAGCAGCTCCGCAGGGTAGTCCGATTCTCGAATCTGGCCTCGGTTTCGCCAACGGTGGCAAGAAAGTGGTCGGTTCGGCCTATTCTCTTCTGGCCGTCGATACCCATTTTCTTTTCCACCGTTTCTGGCGCTGTCCGTTGGTTTCGCCAGTCGTTTTTGACACCCATAGGCATGCCATCGAATGGGGAAGTTTCTGTTGGCGATGGTCGGGGTCGAATCGACGTCGGTGGCCACCGATTTCGCTTCTCTCCCTCGACGGTTTCGCTCCTCCGATTCGCCAGATTTCGACGCTGTTGGCGGTGGTCCCGGTGCCTGGAGGGTCGTCGGCCTCTCCTTTTTCTCCTCCGGTCTTCATCGAGGCTCATCGACTGTCGGTGGCCCTGGATGGCTCGGGTCGTCTTCCTTGGTTTGGCCTTCGCGTTTTCCATTTCTCTCTTCTTTCTCTCTCCCCGATTTCAATTTCTGATTCTTTTTTTCTTCTTTTTTTTCTTTTTTTTAAAAAATTTATTATTATTATTATTTTAATTTATTTTATTATTATTATATTCATTAAAATATTCTGAAAAAATCCCAAATATCCTTAAAAATTATATTTTATTCAAATTAATTTATTTATTGTATTTTAATCCGTTTTTAGGTATATTTTCTCCGTATTTTTGAGATATTGTCCCGAATGAATTTTCGATAAATCTTTATAATTCTGGATCTTGATCAATTGGACTCGAAATTTAATTATTTCTTCGTTATTGATCAAGATTCTCAAATTCATTATTTTTAATTAATTTTTCTTCTAAAATTTATACCGACTTTTGGTCTTTTAACCATTTTACCCTTACACGTGTTTGGGACCAAATCAGTCCAACTTCCCTTCATGAACACTCACTCATTTCGTGTTTTAAATCCTTATCTCTAGTCCGAATTCCATTCGTTTAAATTTGTGACCATTTTAAATCCTTTATATGAATTTACGATATAATTTTGGGTCTTACATAATCTCCCCCACTTAAGAAATTTGGTCCTCCAAATTAGAACCAAGTTAAATGGGTCTATAAACAACTCCGGTTACGTCTATCACGTCATACTTTTTAATTATCATGTAACATTTTTCGGAGTGTAATACTACCAAAGGACTTGACTAGGGAGATCGTTTTAAACCTCAACACTTTCTCCTTCCGTTTAATGCCCGAATTGATTTTTTTTCAACATACTTAATACTTTCATTGAGCTGAGCTGTTTGGAGCTCATATCCGATCACATACGCTGGGTTCGGATAATATTTCTGAAACATCAGAAGATGAGACACTTCGTGGATGCCTGCTAATTCAGGTGGTAACATCAACCTACAGGACTTATCTCCCACTTGTCCAATCACTCAAAAGATTCAATCTAACGAAACTCAATATTGATTCACCCTCGGTGAATTCCAATGGTTTCTGTCTCTTGTCAGCATAGCTTTTCTGTCTGCTCTGAGGTGTTTCTTAATTTCTCACAAATCAACTGAACATCCTCAGAGGTTTGTCTTACCAATTCGAGAGCAACTCTATATCTGTTACCCCCTTCTTATCCAAATCGGGGAACAATCCCTATGGCCATACAATACCTCATATAATGTTATCCCGATACTCAAGTGACAACTGTTATTATTGACGAATTCAATTAGTAGCAACTGATCATCCCAGGAGCTTATAAAATCAATGCACACACTCTCATCATATCCTCCAGATCTTGTATAGTCCTCTCTGATTGACCATCTGTCTGAGGACGAAAAGCTGTGCTAACACTCAGTCGGGTTCCCATAGCTTCCTGAAAAATATTCTCCGAAGTGGGAAGATAGCGGGAATCCCTATATGATACCATGCTCACTGGAACGCTACATAATGTTCCACAATCTTCCTTATACATAAATCCGCCTACACACTCAGAGTATCTGGGGATTTCATAACCAGAAGGTGGGTAGACTTAGTCAATCTATCGACTATCGTCTAGATAGCCTCGTGATTTATCCGGGTCCTCTGTAACCCATCACGAAATTCATGGTAACTTGCTCCCATTTTTGTGTCGATATAGGTAGAGATTGCAATAATCTTGCAAACTTCTATTGCTCTACCTTACTCTGTTGACATACGAGACACTTCTTCATAATCTCCACAATGTCTCTTTTCAAATCTGACCACCATACTCATTTTTAGAGAATTCGATATATTTGTTACCTCTCGGATGCACTGTATATCCCGAAGAGTGAGCTTCTGACAATATCACTATCTCATCAACTATGGTCCTGGGAAGCACATATATTATTATACTGTCTTTGAACCTCAGTACCATCATCACTCTCTGTGAACTCTATCACTGTACCCCTCTGAATCTGACCCATACTATCGACACCATGCCGATCATCACACTAAGCTTGTCAAATTCGATCACTCAAATCCGATTCTAATCTCAGGCTAGCTGTCACATAATCACTGTCATCATCAGAAGGGATCACTTCATGACTAAGGCTCACAACTGCTCTAGCAGATCACGCTCCCTGGCCATCATATGTAATACCATCCCGAGACTCTTTCTGCTCAAGGCATCAGCCATTACATTAGCCTTCCTTGGGTGGTACAATTTTCACAATCATAATCCCTCAGAAGTTCTAACCCTCTTTATTCTCATATCTGACTCTTTCTGTGAAAATAGATACTCGGGGCTTTTTATGATCAGTGCATACGAAAAAATTCAAATCGTGTAAATAGTAGTGTGACATACTCAGTACAATCACAGTCGCTGCCAACATTAAATTATGGGTCAGATAGTTTCTTTCATGATCCTTAAGTTGTCTGGATCCATAATCGACTATCTTCCCATTTTGCATCAATACTCAGCTCATTCATTATTTTGAAGTATCCATATACATTGAGTAACCTCTTGAGCTATTGGGTATGGTGAAAATAATCACAGTAGTCAGTTCATACTTCAATACACTGAAACTCATCAAGCTACTTTCATACTTATCATCTCACTCGTATGCAATCTTTTCCGAATGAGATGTGTCAACTGAGCATCCCGTTTCTATAAACTCTCAACAAACCATCTGTACAAACAATCTCCAATTGTTGATTATAATTTTCCATGGACTTTAAATACAATCAAAATATCATCAATAAGGATGATAACAAATCGGTCCAGGTAAAGTTTAAATACCTCATCATAGTTGAGTTCCACTGAATATTTCAATTACCTATATCCTTGACCTATGTGCGCATAAACTTAAAATGTCCTTCAAAATCGCTTCCATTCAAGCTACTGACCTGCGTTATTTCCTTTTTCTTATATTAATGGATTTTATAAAATTTTAAATTTTCAAACCTTCTTGATTAATTGAATTCTATATTTCTTTATCGTACCAGTAAAGGTACCCTAATTTTAAATGTATATATTATGACTGTCGCTTTCAATTTATAGGCTGTGTATACTTTTAGACACTGTCAAGTCTTTAGGCGGGGAGGTATTTTGAAATACCTTTATTAACCCTCAGACTTGACCACATTTACTTTACATATCAGTCCATGTGGTCACAATTCATATTTGCTACTAATTGCTTGATCCAAATTATTTCACATATCAGAGATATTCGTACCTTGCATACGCCTCTTATTCCAATAGATCTTGTATTTAGGATCTATCACATCTTAAAACTTATCTCTTTTCGTATATTACTTATAACAAAACTCCGTCGTTACTCATTCCGTGAGTACACTCATTTACTACTTTAATTTCAATCGCTACTCCCCTTTTATTACTTGTCAAAACTTACAGTATACTTTTCAGGGGTAAAACAGCACTGTCTTAGAATAGAACTCTGAACATCATAATTTACAGCCAACTAATTTATTCTCAAATATTACTTCAAATTATTCATAGTCCATTGAATAAAATCGGCTGACTTATACTTCTTCCCCCGTTTGCAACTTATAATTTCTTCATAATTATTCTGTTAGTTAACCATCCTTCATTGGGGTACTAACTATCAGCACTGTGCCCAAGGTGTAGGCATTCATGTCTTTTACTAACTTATATACAAATGAAGGCAGCATGACTAATTACGTGGCACCAGGATCAATTAAAATAAATACTTCACTATTCATAACTAGTGTGGTATCTTTCACCACATCATATGAAACATCAGTAGTGTCCTGGTCCAAGGCATACACTCGCCCTCGTCCAACAGCCTATTTTCCGCTTTCTCTTCGGCTGTGACCTCCCTTTTTGGTGCAGAGATATCAACAGGGTTTTCTTTATCTCTTTGCTCTTCTATAGGGCAGTCTTACCCAACTCTGAGCAATCATTAATTAAGTGGCCCATCTTACCATACTTAACGCCTATTCTAGTCAATAAGGTGTAGGTGTAGGCCTTACTTCTGTGGTATCTACCACATATCCTACACTATTTACATGCTACAGTGCTACACTGCTACATTGCTTACACTACTACATAGCTTCGTAGCAGGTTGGGGTCCTCAAATCACAATACCCCTTAAAAGTGCTGAAATTGGATACACTGGGGCCTTACCAATATCTTACCCCGTGACTTATCAACTCTAATCTCTTACCAACTACCTTTCTTTCCTGTTCTGACATCTGTGTCATTCTCTATTCTTTTATGTCTCTATTTCGACCTTTTCTACCTTTCTCAATCTCAGAGGTGTGCAACATATGATCTTATTCACACAACTGTGGTCTGCACACTGCCTCGACATAGGTATTGATATCCAACAGGGCCAATCGAACTCAAATCGATAATCTGAGCCCTTCCATAAACTTTTGGGCTTTTCAACTCTCATTGCCCATAGTGCCGAGGTCATACCTGCCCAAGGATATAAACTGAGTTTCATACTCGTCAATCAATTAGTTTCTCTGGGTCAGATAAGAAATTTTATCTGTAATTTCCTTTAAACAGTGTCCGGGATATTCTATCACCGGAATACATCCAAAAATATTTCTCATGTCAACTCTTAAGATAGGTCGAGCAGACTTTCACCAATGCTCCGACTCGCCCTCATATCCCATGCATACTCTAAGCAATTTGCTTCCAAATATTTTCCACACTCCGCTCCAACCTCGCGAAGTGTGTCTCAATACTGTTCGATCTCTCTGTCGGACTTTATGGGGCATGCTCAATATTAGCCCCCATTTCAGTCTCAACTTGGTTCTCATAGGTTAACACAGTACGACTAGCAGGCTCAGGCCTACCTCTACGACCTCTGCCTCGTGCTCTACCTCCTCTATCGCGACTAATATTAGGCATAATGCCTATATTCCTCCATTCTCAACCATTTCTTAGTTAAAACCCATCTCGAAATACACTATTATATCTAACTAAGCACAGTAACATAGGGATGTAATTTTCTATTACTGACACTGACACACATCAGACCAATTTCGCTCTGATACCACCGTTTGTCACGACCCAAAACTACCGAAAAATCAGAGTAAATTTTTCATTTTTATTTCATACTTATCTATCCTCCGAATCGTGACCACACTCCACTAATAATTGGGCTGTGTGTCAATGCCAGTCCCACCATTCAATCAACATATAACTTAATTTCTTATTACAGGAAAAGGTAAACACATTCATTTTTCATTTATTCTTTTTCATTTATTTACAAGTGTTTACATTATCTATACATCCCTGACAGTTATTTACAAACATGTTACTGTGCTATACTTATTTAGATACAATACGTACAAGTGTATATATCTTAACATGATGGGTAACAGCGGATATCAGGAATGCAGTACTCAGTAAGGCAAATGAAAGGGGTGAGCACATCAATGTCTACTGGAGGGAATCTGTGTTGGAAAATGAAAGAGGTGAGCACATCAAGCTCAGTAAGGCAATCCTATAAACAAGTAGGTAACCATACTACCTACATGAACGTGGTGCCATGCATAAACCACCATTTCTCCACACATTTCAAAACAGATGTTATAATTCGTGATGTCATGATGTCATGTAAAACAAGTTCATATATGGATTCAAAAGCATGGAAAACTCGACATGCATATCCATTTAAAATATTTCATCATCGTTAAAATTTCATAACATAGTCTTCGGGTGTTCCTGACTCACACAAAACCATGAAATCAAATGTTTTAAAGCAACAGTACCATGCGACATACTGAATGTCATGTAAAACCAGTTGACATCATTCATGGGTTTAAATAGCATGGAAAATAACATCATGCAAGTTTTCGTTTAAAATCCAATTTAATTTTCATTAAAACCATACCTTAGTCAAGATCCAACCCCTCCATCGGGTGATCCAAACTCACATAAAAATCCACAAATGAGTTTCTCAAAACATCAACAGGCTCTAGGCAATATATGTATATCTCAGGGAAATAACCAGGACTATGGCCATGTGTCCTCGTGAGCCCCTCTGCTACACGGATCCTAGTGTGCGGGGTCTCACCACGATCAGGAACGCCCGGGAGGTGGGTCAGTCTAACCCGTCAGTCTTATCCGATCCCACGCATCCGAAGATGCCACTCGTATCCGAAGATACCACGCATCCGAAAATGCCACATGGTACAACGTACTCCATACTACTTGCATGGTACAACGTACTCCGTGGACCCATATCATATCTCCATACTCATGCCCTGTCTCAAAACGCACGTGCGAGCCTATTTAATCGGTGTGAGACAGAGTCTACCCGACGCTCTAAGCACGGCTCATCGCATGATTTCAGAAAAATAGTGCGAGCGATGCTCCAGCACTCTTATAAAATCAAGTAAAACTAGTGCGAGCTGAGCTCTAGCACTCTGTACACATTTCATGTGGAAATCTGGTGCGAGTTAGACTCCAGTACCGTATTATGAAAATTATATAAAAATCTGGTGTGAGTTAGACTTCAGCACCGTGTCACGAAAATCATATAAAAATCTGGTGCGAGTTAGACTCCAACACCAATACATGTAAAACTCTAGTACGAGCTCTCGCTCCAGCACTAAGGTATGCATCACACAAATCAAAACTCGTGCGAGCTGAGCTCTAACACGTCACATTTTCATAAAATCATGTAGGCGACTACATTTCTCAAATCATTTTCAGAGAAAATCAACATCTATTGAAATTATGCAATGCTGTGCATTTTTATTTAAAAGTTAGCTAGCCTACTCATGCATGTGTTTAAACACCTCAAGAAATGAGCAGGAATCTCTTGTCCTTGCTCCTCCCACATTTTTCCTAAAGTTGAAAATTTTATCCTTAACAAGGGTATTTTGGTAATTTATCCATTCAGGGCACTAAAAACTTTATCTGAAATCTAGACCCTTTAGACCATTTAAAAGAATATAAATGGCGTTGAAATTTCGTAAAGCTACTTCTAGCAGTTCGTAAAATTCCCTTACCTGGAATCACGTGCTAGCTTATCCCGTTCCTCCTGTACCAGGTCTCTCAGTCCAATTTGCTCCAAACCAAGTCTACGGAGCTGTATATAACCACATATTTGGGTTAATTCAATTATACTTATCAGTATTTCACTTATACTGATCGAATCTAAAACACTGGGCCCATTTTACTTTATTGAGCCCGATTGCGTCTTAATGGGCCTCGACCCATTTTCAGCTCGTTTCCATTTATTTAATCCCTTCATCGGGCCTATTGGGCTCTCAATATCCATTGGGCTTCGTTTCAAACTCTTTGGATAACCCGTATATCATTTACGACAGTTTACTCAGAATTCCCAATATTATTCACTAAAGGCGAAAATTAAATCCGAAATGCGTAAAATAAATTTATAATACGTGAATGATTATATAAATTGTTGTAAATGAGCTTTACTTACCCAAGATTATGTGAAATTGCGCAAATCGAAGTTCAATCGGCTCACGTTCGAAATTTATCGTCGAACTGCACAATTTATATTTAATTTCGGGTTATTTTCTGATCGAATATAATTTAAATAAATTTTTTAAAAATTAAATCGGTCACTTTTGATCGCTTAACGACTTACCTGAAGTCCGATGTATCTCCGAGAATTCTTCCCCTTTTTTCTTTTTTCTCTTTTTCTCCCTTTTTCCTCTCTTTCTTGGCTAAACCGGTTTGGTCCGGTTCAATTCGATCCGATTTTCTTTTTCGCCGTTCGGAGCTCTGCCAGTCGGTTCTTCGCCGGCTTCCACCTCCAGCAGCTCCGCAGGGTAGTTTGATTCTCGAATCTGGCCTCGGTTTCACCAACGGTGGCCGAAAAGTGGACGGCCTGACCTGTTCTCTCTTGGCCGTCGGTACCCATTTTCTTTTTCGCCGTTTTCGACGCCGTCCGTCGGTTTCGCCGATCATTTTTGGCACCCATCGGTGCGCCATCGAATGGGGAAGCTTCGGTTGGTGGTGGTCGAGGTCGAATCGACGCTGATGGCCACCGATTTCGCTTCTCTCCCCCGTCTATTTTGCTCCTTCGATTCGTCGAATTTTGGCGCTGTAAGTGGTGGTCCCGGTGCCTGGAGGGTCGCCGACCTCTCCTCTTTCTCCTCTGGTCTTCATCGAGGCTCATCAATCACCAGTGGCCGTGGATGGCTCGGGTCGTCTTCCTCGGTTTGGCCTTCGCGTTTTTCGTTTCTCTCTTCTTTCTCTCTCCCCGATTTCAATTTCTGATTCTTTTTTTTCTTTTTTTCTTTTTTTCTTTTTCTTTTTTTTAAATTTTTATTTTTATTTTTATGATTTATAATTTATTTTATTATTATTATTATATTCATTAAAATATTCTGAAAAAATCCCAAATATCCTTAAAAAATTATATTTTATTCAAATTAATTTATTTAATTTATTTATTGTAATTTAATCCATTTTTCGGTATATTTTCTCCTTATTTTCGGGATATTGTCCCGAATAAATTTTCGATAAATCTTTATAATTTCGGATCTTGATCAATTGGACTCGAAATTTAATTATTTCTTCGTTATTGATCAATATTCTCAAATCCATTATTTTTAATTAATTTTTCTTCTCGAATTTATATCGGCTTTTGGTCTTTTGACCATTTTACCCTTACACGTGTTCGGGACCAAATCAGTCCAACTTCCCTTCACGAACACTCACTCATTTCGTGTTTTAAATCTTTATTTCTAGTCCAAATTCCATTCGTTTAAATTTGTGATCATTTTAAATCCTTTATATGAATTTACGATATAATTTCGGGTCTTACAATATAAGTGGTGGCGCCATACTTTTAGTGTAAACGCTACGACTGGCAACTCTAAATCATGGGTCGGATAGTTTCTCTTATGGTCCTTGAACTATTTGGATCCATAAACGACTATCTTCCCATTTTACATTAATACACAGCCCACTCCTTATTTTGAGGTATTCATACACACTGAGAACCTCTTGAGCTATTGGTTATGGTGAGAATAATTACGGTGGTCAGTTCATTACTTCAATATATCAAAACTCACAGAAACCACTTTCATACTTATCATCCCACTCATATGCAATCTTTTTCCAAACGAGACGTGTCAACTGAGCAGCCCATTTCGAGAAACTCTCATCAACTCGTCTATAATACAGTTTCCTATTGCTACTCATGCTCTTCCCTGGACTTCGAATTCCTCAAAATATCATCACTAAAGATGACAACCAATCGGTCCAGGTAAGCTTTAAATACTTCATCATAGTTGAGTTCCACTAAATATTTATTTTTTCTTATATTAACGACTTTTATAAAATTTTAATTTTTAAAACTTCATGATTACTTGAATTCTATATTTCTTTATTGTATCAGTACAGGTACCCAAATTTTAAATGTATATATTACAACTGTCGATTTTAATTTATAGATTATGTGTGCGTTTCTAGACGCTGTCAAGTCTTCAGGTAGGGAAGTATTTTGAAATACCTTTATTAACCCTCAGACTTGACCACATGGATTGGGTGTAGATATATCCACCCCTTATACTTGTCCGCAATTCATATTCACTACATATCGCTCAATCCAATTTACTTTACATATCAAAGATATCCTTACCTTACATACGCCTCCTATTCCAATATATCTTGTATTCAGTATCTATTACATCTCAAAGCTTATCTCCTGTCATAAATCACTTATAACAAACTCTTTCATTACTTGTCAAACTTACATTACACTTTTCAAGGATGTTTTCACCCCTATTTTCAACTTACAATCTCTATACCCATATTCAATTAGTGATAATCATCTAACCATCATCATCTTATCTAAGGGTACAGGCTTCACATCTTTTACTAGCTTATAAGCAACCGAAGGCGGTATGAATAAATATGTGGCACCAGGATCAATTAGATAATTATTTCATTATTCACAACTAGTGTGGTATCTTCCACCACATCAGATGAAACATCAGTAGTGTCTTGGTCCAAGGCATACACTCGCCCTTGTCTAACATCTTATTTTCATGGTAACTACCACATATCCTTCACTACTTACACTACTTACACTATTACACTGCTCTCACTGTTACATTGCTATTGAGCAGGTCGGGGTCCTCCAATCACAATACCTCGTGACTCATCAGCTTTAAGCTTTTATCAAACTACCTTTTTTCCATTCTGACATCTTTGTCATTCTCTATTCTCTTTTGTCTCTATTGCGGCCCTTACTACCTTTTCCAATCTCAGAGGCGTGCAACTCATGACCTTATTCACACAACTGTAGTCTGCGCACTGCCTCAGCATAGGTAGTGATATCTAACGGGCTAATCGGACTCTAATTGACAATCTGAGCCATTCCATAAACTTTCAGACATCCCGACTCTCACTGTTCATAGTGTTGGAGTCATATCTAGGCAGGTATATAAATTGAGATTCATACTCGTGAATCAACCAGTTCCTCTGGGTCAGAGTAAATAATTTCATCTGTAATTTCCTTTAAGCAACGTCCGAGATATTCTGTCACCGGAATACATCTAGAATTATGTTCTCATGTCCAATCTGGATGTCTAACTCTTAAGGTGGGTCAAGCGGACTTCCACCAATGCTCCGACTCGCCCTCAAATACCATGCATACACTGAGCTATTAGCTCGTAAAATATTCTCCACACTCCGCTCCAACCTAATGAAGCGTGTCTCAATACTGTTTGATCTCTCTGTCGGACTCTGTGGGGCATACTCAATACCAGCCTCCACGTCCATTTCATCTTGAGTCTCATGTGGTGACTCAGTACGACTGTCAGGCCAGCCTCGAGCTCGTGTACTCGCCCTTCTACCACAGCGGCTAACAGTTAAGAGTCTATTCTTGCATTCAAAACCAAATTCTTAGCTACACTTCCATCTCGATATACACAATTGTATCTAAACAATGCACAGTACAGGGGGATATAAACTTCCTTAACCACTAACACCGACTCATATCAGGCCAACTCAGCTCTGATACCATTAAACTTGTGACGACCCAAATTTCCTAAAAATCAGAGTAAATTTTTCGCTTTTCATTTATTATTTAATTCTTATCTTTCTCTCATCGTGACCATCCTACAAACAGTTGGGCTATGATTCAGTGTTAGTCACCTCTCACTTATTTACCATTTCCATTTTCATAATCACATTCAAATATCAAAGTTTACAATCTTTTGACTTTAACTAAATACATACACATTGGTATTTACTTAACCTTACATCCTCGACATCATATACGTTTACAGTACTATGCATTACATATTTAGATACAAAACTATACAAATGTGTATACCTGTCTCTCGATGGGAAACAGCTGATACCAAGAATGCAAGTCCTTAGCCGCTCACTAAATACTGCAAGTGCTCTGAAAAGATAAGAAAATAAGGGGCTGAGCAAACCACACACTCAGTAAGGCAATTATGCAAGTAAGTAGATAGCTCCACTATCTACATGCTCATAATGCCATGCCCTTAAAATCCATTTCTTTTCATTAAAATCTCAAGCACAAAATCATGCATATATCCATGACATAGTTTATCAAAACTATTTGTGCATATATAAATCATGTAATTTATGTATCAATAGCATTTTATGTGACATCATTAAATCATAATAAGCATGAAGTAAATCAAGATCATGCATTCTTTCATGTCATGTAAGATAAATCATGAATTTGAAATGAAAGCATGGAAAACATCATCATGCTATTGCATTCAAATCATTTTATTAAAACTGCAGTATAAACTAACCATTTTGGGTCAATCATCTCATAAAACAATTCATTATAAAACTTTGGTTATAAAACCACCCATCTTTTAGGGTCACAAATCATAAAATCATAAAATCATAAAATCGAGGGCCTAACCCCTCCCTCGGGTCTACCCTGGTCTATCGACCAATAATTATATCATGTGAAACATGTAGGTGACTATTAGTAACAACATAGGACTATAGCCATAACCTCGTGATCCCTAGCAACACGGTACCTAGTGTACGGGGTATCACACCTGAAATGGGAGGTGGGTCATCCTACCCGCCAGAACGGCATAACACCAAGATTACGATGGCAAGGCTTGCTGCCTCGTGGCTAATGTCACTCCACTCCAACAATCTCCACGGTACAGCGTAATCCGCGTGATATACACGGTACAACATACTCCGTGAACCCAAGCTCAATCAGGGGTACCTGCAATAGGTCTTATCCACCCATATCATCTCTGTCTCAGAATGCACGTGTGAGCATATCATCTCATTGTGACACACAGTCTACAGGAGGCCCCAACACGGTTATATGCATGTCATATAATTCCTTGTGCGAGTGAAACTTTAGCACGGCTCCATGCATATTCATGATATCAGAAAATCTTGTGCGAGCGAAGCTCTAGCACGGTGTCAGAAAAATCAGTAAAATCTGCGTACGAGTAGCACTCCAGTACGACTTAAAAATGAATGAGTTATAAATCCATATAAAATTACGTGCGAGCTAGGCTCCAGTACCTCTCATACATGTCAAATCATTAAAACTAGTGCGAGCAATCACTCCAGCACCTTTTTATGCATATCACGTCAAAACAGTCAAAACATGTCAAAATAGAGTGCGAGCTAGGCTCAGCACTTCTCATGCATTTTACTAGAATAAAAATCAGTGTGAGCAGTCGCTCTAGCACATTTCATACATATGATGTCACACAAGTCGGTGCGAGCAACCGCTCAAGCACATTTATGCACACTCACAAACGCAGATATAGTACGGGCTATATACCAGCACTATATGTTTCCATATAAACTTGATAGTTGGCCCGTTTTCCAAAGAATATCATTTAAATACAAATAACACATACGTAGTGTTATCTTGTGAAATTTATACAATTACTGACCAATCTACCGATATGCTTTGATTAAAACCAATAAAATTCCTTAATTCGAAAAATTTCTTAAATCATGCATGCCATGCTTTCACCATCCTTAGGTAAACTTCCCTCAATATGGGTAAAATAGCCTTTTTACCTATTTCGATCCTTAAAATCATTTAAACCACTTTTAGGATCATTATACAATAACCGTGTATACATACATAATCAGTGTATACAAAAACTATTAAAATACGCGTACCTACCTCTAGCTACTCACACAATTCCCCTACCTCATTTTTCTGTACAGTCTGACCTTTTCCACTGATGACTCCTCACGCAGTCCGATTTGCTCTGATAATTCTATATTTTTAGAATTATTTGTTCTTAATTTCCTAATTAATTATTTAAATTCCCAATTTATTTTGTTAATTATCCCTTTTATTTAATTAAAATTCTCATGTTTGCAGATAAAACAAATCTGGATGAATGTTGAATATTTCGGTAGAAAATGAACTGGAATTAGGCTAAAATCGAGATTGAGCCATGTGGACAACAAGGGTCATGCCACCTAGCACATCCAATTGGACAAGAAGACCGATGACATGGAAATATCTTTTCAAGGAGCCAATGGTGTGATGACAAGTGGCCAAAAAAATGCCAATTCATCAAGGATGTGGAAATGACCATTTTACCCCTAGTGTGCTTATAAATAGGAAAGGATGACAATTGAAGATGTTATGTAATTTTAGGAGTAGAAGTTAATGTAATTTTTAGGAGTAGGAGTAGTGTAATGTAGTTAGGAGTAGTGTTAGAATAGTTTGAATTTTTTCCTTTAGAAGCTTTTCCCGAAAAATCAATTTCCATTTAACTGTTACTGTTCATCTTCATGTATTTTCATTTATGCAAAGCTTTTCATGTTGAATTGCAGCCTCATTTACTCATCTTTGTTCTCGGTTTGGTATTATTCCAGTCTTTATTTTTCAAGCTTTAATGCACAGCATCATTTCCATTTGCTCTTCTCGATTTTTCCTTCATTTTTCAAGTTTGTTTTTGATGGTGGTTGTGTCACCAGAATCCACGTGTACAACCATCCGCCAACCATTGACTGCCACGTGTCAGAACAAGAATAAGCCACATGGCTGATGTTGCGACAGAGTTGCCACGCGACACAGCCTGTTAAACGACAGAGTGTTCGGGGCGTTAGACACTCTGTCGCCCGGTATGTGTGCCGCACAGTAGACGCGACAGACCTCCATCACCTCTATTGCGACATAGGTCTCCCGCATTGCCCCCGCGGTAGAGATCTCCCGCACAGCCAGCGGCAGAGGTCTTTCGCATACTCTGCGGCAGAGGTCCATGGGTACGCTGCCGCCTGCCGACTCCCTCGCAAGCTGCTTGACCCGAAGCACGACAGAGTGCTCTATGACTCTGTCGCGGCCCAGACACGCGCCTGGGCCTCAGCTCGAACCGACTTAGAGAAACCTATAAATATCCAGGTAATGCTCTCAGAGGAAAGAGAGGACCGAAAAAACACAAAGGAAGGGAAAAAGCTTAAACTCTCTGAATTAAGTAATACATTCTCTTCTTCATTCCTTCATACACAACTCCCGATTTCTGACTTAATCATCGGAGTGCGCGTGCAGGGACAAATCCCTGCCCCCTCTGACTCCTATTGTTTTTGCAGACTATACGATGAACAAGTTGCATCTACGTCATCTCCTTATCGTCAGTGCAATCTGAATACGTGGAAGGTATATTCCTGTTGCTGTTAAGACAGGTTAACATCAATTAGCGCCGACTGTGGGAAGCTGACAAAAAGTCAGGTTCTCTATCCAAATGGTGAGGACACGCTCTACAGCAGAGTTGACAGGAGGGTAAAATTCTATGAGTCCCCTTGTCAGACCAGAACAGAGACGAAGACATAGTGGAAGGGGTGATAGAGAAGCCTTGGTTTCTCTAGAAGAATTTGAGACCCTGAAACGCAAAAATGAAGAGACTACGACAGCATTGAAAGCTATGGTGAGCTTCTTAAAAAACGTTCTCCCCCAATTCAGCTTGCCCCATGAAGTGCAGCAGTTAGTGGGGGAAAGCACGCCTAGGCAGACCTACGAGAGAGGTCAGCCCTCCACCCTGGTAAACGCTGGACAAGAGGCAAGAACACAAAATAATGCCACTGCAGATCTAGCAAGACAGAGTTCGCCCACAGCACTTGTGCGGCAGAGCTCACCTGTAGACCTCGCGCGATAGAGGTCTCCCCCAGCAGATAGGCGGCAGAGCTCAACCGCGGACCGTAGGCGACAGAGTTCGCCCAAAAACACCTGTGCGGCAGGGCTCACCCGCAGACCTCACGCGGCATAGGTCTCCCGCAATGCTTACGCGACGGTGCTCTCCCGCCGCCTATAGGCGTCAGAATTCCCCTCTGCCTATAGGCGGCAGAGGTCTCCCGCCACACAACGGCAGAGCTCACCCGCAGCGGGTAGGCGGCAGAGTTCTCCCTCATGACGTGGTTCTTCTCCAGTGGGGTTGGAGCATGAGTTCGGAAAACATAGGTCTGGGGAGCAACGAAGATGGAGGGGTTCTAACCCACGAGAAACTCTCGAAATGTCAAGTCCCAGAATGAGAGGTGCTGGAAGAGGTGCCTATCAGTCGGACTCTTCTAGACCCGAAGGGATAGGGCCATACTCAATTCGAGAATCGAAAAACGTGGAAAAGGTCGTCTAAAGGATCTTGGAGAAGAAAAAATTGCTGTCTCCGGATGATGGCCAAAGGAGAAAGATCCCATTCAGTCCGGAGATCATGAACAAACCTTTGTCGAAGAAGTTCAAGATGCCTTCTATGGCCACTTACACCGGTAAAGCAGACCCCTATGATCACATACAGAGTTATGAATCCCTTATGCTGCTGCATGGGTGGGAAGACGAAACTATGTGCAGAGCTTTTTTGCTTACATTGTCAGGGCGCGCACTGAAATGGTTCAATGGATTGAGCGAAGGTTCCATCTCATCCTTCGACCAATTGCGAAACGAATTTCTAAAAGTCTTCATGATCCACAGTCATAGAAAGAAGGATGCTACTTACCTACTCACTCTTAAACAAGGAAATGAAGAATCCTTGAAGAGCTACGTAGATCGCTTTCGAGATGCAACCTTGGAGGTTGAAGATCTACCGATAGGAGTAGCCATGGCTGCAATGTTGCAAGGGACGAGGTCTGAAAAGTTGCAAGAATCCCTCTCCCTCGACCAGCCGCGGACACTTTTTGACCTGTTTGCTAGAGCCAGTAAATATGTGGCTCAAGAAGAAGTAATGAAGATGGTACAGCCCCAAGTAGCAAGGGTGGTGCATTGATTCCCGTGGAAATTGGAGCGCTGTCACCCAGGATGGTGCCCTTAGTAGAAAAAGAGAATTCACAACCACTAAGGGAAAGCCTGGATCTCCTTGATGAACATAGAGAAACCGTCGCTATTCGATTGGCATCCTATCATCAGAAGGTGGCCCACTACCATAATAGACGGATGAGAGATAGACCAATGTCCGAAGGGGACCTGGTGCTCAGAAAATCACATATCACGAAAGCCCTAAGGGAAGACGAAAAATTCAGAGTCAATTGGGAAGCTCCATTCAGAATCAAACAAAAAATTGGGCCCAACACCTACATCCTGGAAACTCTGCAAGGGAATCAGAAGAGCCGTAAAAGCCTGAGGCGCTATGCGTCACTGTGGCCAGGCGTATATTCAGAAGACCCGTAAGAGCTTGAGGCGCTATGCGTCACTGTGGCCAGGTGTATATTCAAAAGAGCCATAAGAGCCTGAGGCGCTATGCGTCATTGTGGCCAGGCGTACATTCAGCCGAGCCGTGAGAGCATGAGGCGCTATGCGTCACTGTGGCCAGGCGTACATTCAGTCGAGCCGTGAGAGCCTGAGGCGCTATGCGTCACTGTGGCCAGGCGTATATTCAGAAGAGCCATAAGAGCCTGAGGCACTATGCGTCATTGTGGCCAGGCGTACATTCAGCCGAGCCGTGAGAGCATGAGGCGCTATGCGTCACTGTGGCCAGGCGTACATTCAGTCGAGCCGTAAGAGCCTGAGGCGCTATGCGTCACTGTGGCCAGGCGTACATTCAGTCGAGCCGTAAGAGCCTGAGGCGCTATGCGTCACTGTGGCCAGGCGTACATTCAGCCGAGCCGTAAGAGCCTGAGGCGCTATGCGTCACTGTGGCCAGGCGTACATTCAGTCGAGCCGTAAGAGCCTGAGGCGCTATGCGTCACTGTGGCCAGGCTTACATTCAGAAGAGCCGTAAGAGCCTGAGGCGCTATGCGTCACTGTGGCCAGGCGTACATTCAGAAGAGCCATAAGAGCCTGAGGCGCTATGCGTCACTGTGGCCAGGCGTATATACAGAAGAGCCGTAAGAGCATGAGGCGCTATACGTTACTGTGGCCAGGCGTACATTCAGAAGAGCCGTAAGAGCCTGAGGCGCTATGCGTCACTGTGGCCAGGCGTACATTCAGAAGAGCCGTAAGAGCCTGAGGCGCTATGCGTCAATGTGGCCAGGCGTACATTCAGAAGAGCCGTAAGAGCCTGAGGCGCTATGCGTCACTGAGGCCAGGCATACACTCCGATTAACCATAAGAGCCTGAGACGCTATGCGTCACTGTGGCCAGGCAATAAAAATATCAAGGCTATAAAAACTAAAGACGCATTCACGCCATAGTAATCAAGCCTTAAACAGTTATACGTTTACACAAAAAATTCTTTCTGAAAGTATACCTTTCTATCAAGAATTGGGGAGCATACACGAATACATTCAAAGCGAATATATACAAGCAACATAAACAAACAGACATAGAATGATAAATGATAAATAGAGAAGTAATGCGATACGAAGCATGAACAAAAATCTCGATTTCATTTCATTCAAAAGTCATTACAAATAGATCTCTTGTAGATCTTTACAATTACATTCAACAAAAGTACAAAATTAAAACAAAAAGACAACAAAGTACTTGAAAAGAAAAATAAAAAACAGAAATAGCTATCTAATCTTCGGGAGAAAGCTGGGGATCAGCTACAGACGGACCTCCACTACCCAGGGACTGCTGACCCTCCTCGTCGTCCAAATCAAGAAGAGCGTCAATAGGCTCGGGAGCACCGCCCAAATCCGCGGGCTCCCAAGGATCGGTGAGGTTAACGAGGTCATCTTGAGCGGTCCTCTTGAATAGTTCGTCCGCGGGTTCAGCCCCAGGTTCATACTTGGTCCAATCGGGGGCCTCGAATAGCATTGCCTCGTTCGTGTACTGGAGCTCGGGGAATTCCTCTCCTTCCCTATGCGCCTCTAACCATGACCGGGCAAGGTAGAATCCGTATTTCACATAGGGGTTTGAGAAATCCTCCTTCCGCCTCAAGCAGTCTTTGGAAAGGCGATACTCCCTTACGGTTTCAGCCCGAATGCTATCGATCTCTACTTGGGTCAGAATAGGAGCAGCTTGACCTTCTAACTCGGCAACGCGTTGCTCGAGCTCTTGATTTCGAGTAAGTAAAGACCCGTAGCTGGACTGCATACGGTCTAGTTCAGAGTAGGCCTCCTGAAGATCCTCCTGAAATTTGCCAGATCGGGCCGCCTCAACGGTGAGATCCCCCTTGGCCTGGTTCAGGTCCTGGTGAACCTTGGCGAGCTGTTCCTCCAAGTTTCGCACCAAATCCGGAAGTTTGGACAAGTTATTGATAGTGTTGGATAATTCCATAACCTTGTCCTTCAAATCTTGGATTTCTTTATCAGCTCGCTCTCGATAAGCCCGGTGCTGGGCATTGTTGGCCACGGTCCTCTGAGCCAGCTGCAACGGAATGCAAAAAGTTAGATTCAAAGAATGTAGCAAAAAGGAGTCAAACGAAGAGGGGTATGAAACTTACCCTCAATGCCTCCATGTCGGCTAAGTCCTCCCCCTCCGGGTAATTCTGGAATATTCTCGCCTCGTCCCGAGGAAGGATGAAAGACCAACTAATCCGGGAAGCCACCCCGGGAGTGTCCAAAGTATCGTTGTTGCGAACCCCGGGGTAAACTCAAAATTTGGCCCCTCTCATAATAAACCCCCCGTCCACGGGGTAGGACCTCTCGTCAGCAGGGCCTATCCTCGGTAGTATTGGCCTATTTCCCATCGAACCCTTGATGTATAAGCGCCTTCGATTCTTCCACTGTGACGGAATGATATTGCACTCCGCACGCTCCTCGGAGCGGGACCGCCCGGATGACCCGGAAGCCCCCCGTGAAGATGAGGGAACTCTCCCCCTATCTCGAGAGGGATCCCTTTATTCCGAGGGGGGAGGCATCGCCTGCCTAGAAGCTGGTGGGGTCCGAGCACGAGGTAACGGAGAGGGGACCGGTGCCTCGCTTGGGACATCGTCGGCTAAACGACGCCTCTTCCTGGTAGGAGCACTGGAAGGATCGGCCTCCGAGACCTGATGAGCCAGCGATCACCAAAAGTGACTCATTTCTGTAAAAAAGGAAAAGAAAACAAATCAGTGGTCAAAAACTGATCAAAAATAGCAAGTAGTAAAAAGAATTAAAAGTTACCGTCAGGAGAATCAAGATGCTCCTGAAGGGACTCTATATTTATTGCGTCGTCATCAGGAAGCACCATGAAAGTGGAGCCGAACCCTTCCCAGCCAGTCAGGTCAGCCAAGGGTTCGCTGCCAGAACTAGACTCTATGTTGGTACTCCCTATATCCTCCTGTGGCCTTACAGGTTCAGGATTCAACTCAGGAAAAGTCGAAGGCGGAGGATCGGATGAAGGAACAGAAGGCTCGACAATAGGGGCCGAACTCACACCCCAGCCAGCTGATATCAAATTTTCATTTGATATAAGGCTGTCAAGGCTAATAGGATGATTGACCAACAGTTTGTTGACGTCTGAAGATAACTGCTCCCTAAGTGTGGAAATCCTGGGACCCTTGGGGATTTCTCACCTATTCTCCCAACGAGTGGGGAAATCCAGGCCCTCGGGCACTTCCACAACAAGCCACTCCGTCTCAAAACTATGAAGCTTGTTAGCAGGTTTCTTGAATAACCTGTTCCCAAAACTGGGCTGATATACCCGCTGAAGTGAGTAAGGCACTAAGCCGGGGCTCCCTCGAAACCTAAAAAATACATCTAAGAGAGGAAGGGACGGGGGGACGCCCCTTAAATGGCAGTGCACGGTGAACCCTACTAATTGCATCCATGCATGAGGATGCAGTTGTCCCGGGGATACCATGTGCGTCCTAAGGAAAGAAACCCCGAAGTCGGACAACGGGAAGCGGAGTCCTAATTCTAAGGCTGCCCTAAAAACGACTACCCCGTTGGACACACGACGTATGTCACTCTCCTGAGGGGTTGGGAGTCTATAGCTA
The DNA here is from genome assembly GCA_033439115.1 of Firmiana major. NCBI lineage: Eukaryota > Viridiplantae > Streptophyta > Magnoliopsida > Malvales > Malvaceae > Firmiana > Firmiana major. The sequence goes on from CM065912.1 coordinate 12,099,210, forward strand.
TATCCCTCGGGTAAAGGAAACCTAGATACTAGGTCTTGGACGTCGGCTTCCTTTAAAGTCGACTTAACACCTAGGTCTATTTATTTTCCTATACCATGGCCAGCCATTTTAGGAGTCCAGAAACCAATGAGTGGGACTACGGATTATTAAATCACCTAAAATGAAGAAGAGAAGAACTAACAACAGAGTCCCAAGAAGCTGCGACAGACTTGCGACACAGTGATGTGTATGCGGCAGAGTAGCGGCAGAGTAGCGATGGAGTTGCGAGAAAGTTGCGAGAGAGTGTCCTGAGAGTCGGGCAGAGTGTCTTTGCGAGAGAACTGAGTAGCGACAAGGACAGCAGGGGTCCGGTATATATAGTGGCCCGACTGCGTCGCCTCACACGCGGAGATCCGACTCGACCCGAGAAAAAATTGGACCCAGATCCTCTTTCGTAGGAAAAATTCCTACCAAAGAGTGGGGAGCAATTGATGGTGGTTGTGTCACCAGAATCCACGTATACAACCATCCGCCAACCATTGACTGCCACGTGTCAGAACAAGAATAAGCCACGTGGCTAATGTTGCGACAGAGTTGCCACGCGACACAGTTGCCTGTTAAACGATAGAGTGTTCGGGGCGTTAGACACTCTGTCGCCCGGTATGTGTGCCGCACAGTAGATGCGACAGACCTCCATCGCCTCTATTGCAACATAGGTCTCCCGCATTGCCCCCGCGGTAGAGATCTCCCGCACAGCCAGCGGCAGAGGTCTTTCGCATAGTCTGCAGCAGAGGTCCATGGGTACTCTGTCGCCTGCCGACTCCCTCGTAAGCTGCTTGACCCGAAGCGAGACAGAGTGCTCTATGACTCTGTCGCGGCCCAGACACGCGCCTGGGCCTCAGCTCGAACCGACTTAGAGAAACCTATAAATATCCAGGTAATGCTCTCAGAAGAAAGAGAGGACCGAAAAAACACAAAGGAAGGGAAAAAACTTAAACTCTCTGAATTAAGTAATACATTCTCTTCTTCATTCCTTCATACACAACTCCCGATTTCTGACTTAATCATCGAAGTGCGCGTGCAGGGACAAATCCCTGCCCCCTCTGACTCCTATTGTTTTTGCAGACTATACGAGGAACAAGTTGCATCGACGTCATCTCCTTGTCGTCAGTGCAATCTGAATACGTGGAAGGTATATTCCTGTTGCTGTTAAGACAGGTTAACATCAGTTTTTGTTTTGTTTTTGATTCTCGATTTTACAAGCTCTTTTTAGTTTATGATTAAGTTTTTATCAATTTATTTTTATGCAAAAGTTCTCTCCCGATCAGTTTGATTCCCTTTGTTTCTCTTGTTAAGCTTGAAAGTTGTTTGTTTTGTTTTGTTTGCTGCCCATGCACATATAGCTTGAAATACTGGGTTATGCCTCGGTTCCATGATAATAGTTTTTAGTTCGTTAAAACCGATTGCTATTTCTAACTTCTCCGTTGTGCTTGGTGTTGGTACATGGGAGTTTCACGGTTCTTTCTACTGGAACGAATAGTTGATGCAAAAGAGGTGCCAAAATTCTACCCTGCACTGGGTGTGACCAACGTTACCAAAGACTTGTTGAGTGTGGTTGTTTCGGGTTACAAACACTTGCATTTAAGGTGGCTATGACACCAGCTTAACAGAAAATTAGATGAAGGTGCTGGATGGTGGTAAATAGGTTGAGAACTAGCGGTGACAGCAGCGAGAACCTTTCCCTCTGTTCAGCCCTGTTTTAAGAGACTTGTGGTAGCTGAAGGCTTAAAGAATGCAAAGCCCTTGTGTTTAAGATCAGGACAGCCTTGTTTCGTTTGATGTTGAGCTGCTGTTTACAACCAGGCCAAGGTAGCGCATGAGTAGATGATGACCAAGCTAAAATAGCAGACAAGCAGGACATGAATGTCATGAATGTCACTGGAGCACGACAAAGCAGAATGGCATTGCAGCAAAGTATGTCAGTACAAAGCAAGCTGGAACAAAGCCTGGAGTTGCAGAACCGAGAGCACCCCGTGTAGCAGAAACAGCAGAGGACACAACCAGAACAGCAGCAGTTACAGAACCGAGAATGGAAGCATGGACACGCCTGGGCAGCAGTAGCAGTTGGCAGCCTGCAACCGAGACAGGACCTGGACGAGCAGGTCTGGGCAGGTTGGTGTGTTGGTGTTTGGTCGCTGATGATTGAAACGTGATGTGTTGAGTGCAGGAAATGAAGAAGCACACGGAACCGAGCAGAGTTGGTGAGCCTGGCAGAACCGAGAGCAGCACCCCGTGTAGCAGGAACTAGAACTGAAATCGAGAGCATAGCTGGAACCTGGGACAGCAGTGGGACAGTATTGCATGACAGACCGAGATGGAGACCGAACAGCAAGCACCAACCCGTGGACAAAACAGCAGCGGACCAGAGGGCGAAGCCGAGCAACCCGAGACCACTCAGAAAACAAAATGAAAAATGATGCATGAATAGTAAATGGAGGGAAGGATTTAAAATTGTTAAGGCTTGTTTGGCATCTCACTTTAGTGGATTAATTCATTTTTTTTCATGCATTTTAGTTAGATTAATTTCAATGTTTTTAGTTAGCTTAGTTAGATTAATTTCAATGCATTAGTTTAACTTAGATTTAATTTGGGTACTAAGTAATTTTTATTCTAGTATTAGGGGTAGTGCTTAAAATTAATTTAGATAAACTCATGCATTTTGATTAAGTAGTTTAAAATTACATTTTAGGTTAGTTTAATTGTAGTTTAATTTTATTGCTTTATTTTCATAATTGCATTTTATTTTAATTACGTTAATTAGTTTTAACTATTTTAATTTCTTTTGTAGGTTTTCGATTTTAATTGCGTTGAGTACTGTAAGTAATTTAGGTCGGTTTTATTTTCTTTATTTTATAGTTTTATTATTTTATTGCTTTCGGTATTTTTCATTCTAGCTATGTAGATCACCCACCTTAATTTTATAATTTGCTAGAATATACTTAGGGTAAGGCTAACCGGTACTTAATTAGACTAGTCAACTTCTCTGTGGGACGATAATTCCGGGATTCAAATCCCATTATTACTTATACGACTCGTGCACTTGCAGTGATACCCTTAGGGCTCATCAAGTTTTTGGCGCCGTTGCCGGGGAAGTCTTAATTAGCCATTAGTTAATATCAGTGAAATTATGCTTAGGTGTAATTCTAGCTTGTAAATATTTAGAGCCTTAACTTAGGTTAGTTAAATTTTTCCTTAATTAAAATAAAATTAAAAAATTAAAAAATTGAAAAACTTTAAAAAAAAATTTCTAAGGACTTTTCGATGATTGCAAGCGTAGAGCCATAAGTTTTGATTGCTTTCCTCTAGATCCTAAAATCGAACACACTCTTAGAAAAATTCGAAAGGATTCTAGGAAATTATTAGCTCCGCTGCAATTCACCATGACAGAAAATAGGAAAATTAGAACTGTTGGAGATTATGCGATGCCAACAATTAAAGGATATTATTCCGGCATTATGCCACCAGTTGTCCCCGCAAATAACTTTGAAGTTAAGCCCGCAATCATCCAGATGATCCAAACTTCTCTACAGTTCAGTGGGCTTCCACACGATGACCCACATGCTCATCTCGGGCAATTCTTGGACTTATGCAACACTTTCAAATACAATGGATTATCAGACGATGCACTTAGGCTTAAACTATTCCCTTTCTCACTTAGGGATAGGGCGAGACACTGGTTGACCTCTCTGCCTCCAGGATCAATTTCCACATGGGACGAGTTAGCCCACCAATTTCTAGCCAAATTCTTTGCTCCCTCTAAAATGGCCCGACTCCGTAGCGATATATCCTCCTTTGCCCAGTACGACTCTAAATCTCTCTACGAGGCATGGGAACGATACAAGGAGCTTCTTAGGAAGTGTCCTCACCACGGCTTACCTCTATGGCTGCAAGTCCAAACTTTCTACAATGGGCTTACAAGCCAGAATAGGACCATAGTGGACGCTGCTTCGGGCGGAGCCTTGATGTGCAAAACAGAGGAAGAGGCTTATGAGCTGCTAGACAAAATGGCGGCTAACAATTATCAATGGTCCTCAAAAAGGCAGTTGCCAAGGAAATCAACGGGTATATATGAGTTTGACACGCTGTCCACCTTGACCTCTCAGATAGCCAATCTTACAAAGAAGATGGAGTCGCTCAGTACCCAACCTAATCCTCCCAATAGTCCTAACCCTATATATTCTGTCCAAAGTCCTTCTCTTTCCTGCGAGCTGTGTAGTGATACCCACTCTGTAGATAAGTGTCCGCTCAATTTAAAATCGGTTCAGTATGTTGCTCCCCCTACGCAACAGAACAACCCTTTTTCAAACACCTATAATTCAGGGTGGAGGAACCATCCTAACTTCTTCTGGAGCCAAAACCAAGGGCAAACTTCTAATTTCATATCTGTAGGACCCCCTAGTTTTCAAGCTCCACCGGTTCAGGTACCACCAGAGCCGTAATTTCCATTTCATCTGCCTTCTCATCACCCATACACACATCATCCACCACCACCACCATTTATGCAGCCCCAACTCTACCATGCACCAGCAGCTGAGAAGAAGCCTACATTAGAGGAGATGTTCACGACTATCCTGCAAGATCAAGCTACTTCAATTAAGAACTTAGAGGTTCAGGTGGGACAAATAGCTACTGCTCTTAGCCAACGTCCTCAAGGGACCCTTCCTTGTAATACTGAAGTTAATCCTGTTAAGCAAAGGGAGGGTAAGGAACATGTTAGATCTATCACCATTAGGAGTGGCTGAGAGCTAGATGAGCCACAAGTTAAGTCCCAACCTGAACAACACATAGTTGAAGAACATATAGGTTCTAACGAAGCAGCTCAGAAAAAGCAGGAACCTAAAGATCGGGCTGCCAAGGAAACAAAGCTAAGCGCTTCTTCATCTATACCTTCTTCTTATACATTACCTTTCTTGCCCTCTGATTCTACAGAGTTGACTATGAGAGTCCTAGATCAGGAAGTGAAATTTAATATTTTCAAACCTTTGAAGCTCCCTGATGACTCTCAAGAGTGTTTTAAGATAGAGATTGAGGAAAATATAAGGCTGAAGCACATGAAATTTGAAAGAAGGAGAGAAGTATATAGGGCTCAGGAGGATTTAATTGTCAACATTCTATCACCATTCTGGATGACCCTCCTACTCTTCGCCCTGCTGCTGAGTGTTGTTTTCTTCAGCTGCATTTGAAATGGTTGTGTTTTTCTTTTCACTTTGTATATAGTTCATTTTTCTTTTTCTTTTCTATTGTGTCTTTCTTTGTTTGTGTTACAGGTTTATTTTCTCGTTTTATACTTTCAATCAAGGGTTCAGTTGTTCATCATCATCAGAAAGGGGAGTACTATATTCTTGAACTTTAATTCTTATATTATCTGCACATTAAGGACAATATACACTTTAAGTTTGGGGGAGGGGATATCACTTGAGCAATTTTGTGAAAAATTGGAAAAATTTTCAAAAAATTTTCGAAAATCTGAGAAGGAATTTTTAAAATTTTTTCGATACAATGAGCTTAAATTGCTTGATTTTGGATGATTGAGTGCTTAGCATGTAGTTTTCCATATTTCGATGATATGACCCCATGAGTTAGTCTGACTTTGATTGAATGAGAAGCATGATTATAGGAAAAGCACGAAGTTGAATTCTTGAATTTGTCTTGATTCCAATTGTGATTTCTTCATTTTATGCACATGTTATGTCATGAATCGGTATATTTATTTAGAGAAAGCTTATGTGTACATAGGATTGCATTTGTTCAGTTGATTTTGTGCATCATATTCTAGAATTTGTTTGATCTAATCTCGAGACGAAATATTAGATCACACTTGATTAGGGAGATGATTTAGGCCATCTTTGGATCGTTTGAGCCTTTCTAGCCTTCCTTGTACATATGCTACCCCTAGTCACCCATCTGGGCCAAATAAGCTTTTCTCTGTAAATACACCTGCTTATTTTTGTTTCCTTAGCTTAAATACTGTTTCCTATCCCATACCCCGAAAGCATGAAAAGTCATTGGATATATTGTGAGCTATATGGGTATTAAGTGATAGTGAAGGAGTATGTAAAAAAAAAATGATGAAAAAGAAAAAAAAAAGAAAAAGAAAAGAAAAAAATGTTTAGTGAAATAAATAAGTTTGAGGGAAATAATTAGAGCTCTTACATTATAGATCCTAGAAGTAATGCATGTTAAGGGGTAATCAAACCTAAATCGACTTTATCATACCTTAACTCCAGCCTTACATTACAAGCTTAATGAAGTCCTAAGATCTTTAGTTAAGTGTGACTACATTAGTGGAGAGAAAAGTGAAAAGCAAACTTATGGGAATGATCACATGTCATTGACTTTGCATTCACTATGTTGCATAATCTGATCTGGATAATGTACTGAGAAGTGATTTTGACATTTTTCACACACTCACGAGGAGTCTAATTTGAGTTAGAACTTATGATTGAATAATTCTAAGTGTTGGACTTGTAGTTGTGATTCTTTGATTTCATAAGTTTGTACTTTTTCTTTGAGGATGATATTGGGGAAATTATTCTGTTTTGTACTTGTCATTCCTACAATCATTTTGTTTTGCTTGAGGACAAGCAAAAACTCAAGTTTGGGGGTGTGATAATTCTATATTTTTAGAATTATTTGTGCTTAATTTCCTAATTAATTATTTAAATTCTCAATTTATTTTGTTAATTATCCCTTTTATTTAATTAAAATTCTCATGTTTGCAGATAAAACAAATCTGGATGAATGTTGAATATTTCGGTAGAAAATGAACCGGAATTAGGCTAAAATCGAGATTGAGCCATGTGGACAACAAGGGTCATGCCACCTAGCACATCCAATTGGACAAGAAGACCGATGACATGGAAATATCTTTTCAAGGAGCCAATGGTGTGATGACAAGTGGCCAAAAAAATGCCAATTCATCAAGGATGTGGAAATGACCATTTTACCCCTAGTGTGCTTATAAATAGGAAAGGATGACAATTGAAGATGTTATGTAATTTTAGGAGTAGAAGTTAATGTAATTTTTAGGAGTAGGAGTAGTGTAATGTAGTTAGGAGTAGTGTTAGAATAGTTTGAATTTTTTCCTTTAGAAGCTTTTCCCGAAAAATCAATTTCCATTTAACTGTTACTGTTCATCTTCATGTATTTTCATTTATGCAAAGCTTTCCATGTTGAATTGCAGCCTCATTTACTCATCTTTGTTCTCGGTTTGGTATTATTCCAGTCTTTATTTTTCAAGCTTTAATGCACAGCATCATTTCCATTTGCTCTTCTCGGTTTTTCCTTCATTTTTCAAGTTTGCTTTTGTTTTGTTTTTGATTCTCGGTTTTACAAGCTCTTTTTAGTTTATGATTAAGTTTTTATCAATTTATTTTTATGCAAAAGTTCTCTCCCGATCAGTTTGATTCCCTTTGTTTCTCTTGTTAAGCTTGAAAGTTGTTTGTTTTGATTTTGTTTGCTGCCCATGCACATATAGCTTGAAATACTCGGTTATGCCTCGGTTCCATGATAATAGTTTTTAGTTTGTTGAAACCGATTGCTATTTCTAACTTCTCCGTTGTGCTTGGTGTTGGTACATGGGAGTTTCACGGTTCCTTCTACTGGAACGAATAGTTGATGCAAAAGAGGTGCCAAAATTCTGCCCTGCACTGGGTGCGACCGACGTTACCAAAGACTTGTTGAGTGTGGCTGTTTCGGGTTACAAACACTTGCATTTAAGGTGGCTATGACACCAGCTTAACAGAAAATTAGATGAAGGTGCTGGATGGTGGTAAATAGGTTGAGAACTAGCGGTGACAGTAGCGAGAACCTTTCCCTCTGTTCAGCCCTGTTTTAAGAGCCTTGTGGTAGCTGAAGGCTTAAAGAGTGCAAAGCCCTTGTGTTTAAGATCAGGACAGCCTTGTTTCGTTTGATGTTGAGCTGCTGTTTACAACCAGGCCAAGGTAGCGCATGAGTAGATGATGACCAAGCTAAAATAGCAGACAAGCAGGACATGAATGTCACTGGAGCACGGCAAAGCAGAATGGCATTGCAGCAAGGTATGGCAGTACAAACCAAGCTGGAACAAAGCCTGGAGTTGCAGAACCGAGAGCACCCCGTGTAGCAGAAACAGCAGAGGACACGACCAGAACAGCAGCAGTTGCAGAACCGAGAATGGAAGCATGGACACGCCTGGGCAGCGGTAGCAGTTGGCAGCCTGCAACCGAGACAGGACCTGGACGAGCAGGTCTGGGCAGGTTGGCGTGTTGGTGTTTGGTCGCTGATGAATGAAACGTGATGTGTTGAGTGCAGGAAATGAAGAAGCACACGGAACCGAGCAGAGTTGGTGAGCCTGGCAGAACCGAGAGCAGCACCCCGTGTAGCAGGAACTAGAACTAAAACCGAGAGCATAGCTGGAACCTGGGACAGCAGTGGGACAGTATTGCATGACAGACCGAGATGGAGACCGAACAGCAAGCACCAACCCGTGGACAAAACAGCAGCGGACCAGAGGGCAAAGCCGAGCAACCCGAGACCACCCGGAAAACAAAATGAAAAATGATGCATGAATAGTAAATGGAGGGAAGGATTTAAAATTGTTAAGGCTTGTTTGGCATCTCACTTTAGTGGATTAATTCATTTTTTTTCATGCATTTTAGTTAGATTAATTTCAATGTTTTTAGTTAGCTTAGTTAGATTAATTTCAATGCATTAGTTTAACTTAGATTTAATTTGGGTACTAAGTAATTTTTATTCTAGTATTAGGGGTAGTGCTTAAAATTAATTTAGATAAACTCATGCATTTTGATTAAGTAGTTTAAAATTACATTTTAGGTTAGTTTAATTGTAGTTTAATTTTATTGCTTTATTTTCATAATTGCATTTTATTTTAATTGCTATAATAAGTTTTAACTATTTTAATTTCTTTTGTCGGTTTTCGATTTTAATTGCGTTGAGTACTGTAAGTAATTTCGCTCGGTTTTATTTTCTTTATTTTATAGTTTTATTATTTTATTGCTTTCGGTATTTTCCATTCTAGCTATGTAGATCATCCACCTTAATTTTATAATTTGCTAGAATATACTTAGGGTAAGATTAACCGGTACTTAATTAGGCTAGTCAACTTCTCTGTGGGACGATAACTCGGGACTCAAATCCCATTATTACTTGTACGACCCGTGCACTTGCGGATATATACCATTTGGGGCAATCATGCTCCCAATCCAATCTTTGGAACTGCGGATACATATTCATCAAGTCAAATACAATATAATTAATTGTATTTTATAGTTTCTGGGCTTAATTTAAATTATTGGGTCCGTTTACCCATATTGGGCCCGATTGCACTATAATGGGCTTTAACCGGCCTTAAGCCCGTTTGCCACTTACTATTCATATTATCGAGGTCTATTGGGCTTACTAGGCCCGTCAGTAATTATTGAGCCTCGTTCTAAACTCTCGAATAGCTTAATTTAGTAATTACGACAATTTATCCAATTTCTCAAATTTAATTCATTTTATTCGAAAATTAAATTTGTAATTTATCTAACACGTATAACGATGTAAATTATCGTAAATAAGGGTTACTTACCCGTGATTCCATGATAGTACGCAATTCGAGACTATCTCGAGCTCTCGTTCAACGTCAATCGTTAAGCTACACAATTAAATATTTTTTCGGGTAAATTTTCAGTCGGATATTAATTAAATTAAATATTTCAAAATTTAAATCAGTCAATTCGATCGCTTACCGACCTACCCGTAGCTCGATTACATCACTGAATTTTTTTTCCAAATTTTCCTATTTTTTCCCTTTTTTCTCGTTCTTTTCTTTTGTTTTTGGTTGAACTGATTCGGTCCGGTTCACCTGGTTCAGACCGCAGGTTCAGTCCGGTTCGGCCTGTTCCGTGGCTCGCTGACCGGTTCTCCACCGGTTTCCACCACCAATGGCTCTGCAGGGTCGTCTGCAGCTCAGATCTAGTCTCGGTTTCACCCAAGGTCGCCGGTTCAGCCCTTCTCTCCTCCGCCGGCGGTACCGTTTCTTTTCTTCCTCCGTTTTCGGCGCTGGTCGCCATTCTTGTAAGACCCGAATTTAATTAAAATACGGAAATTAAATAAGAAAAGATGGGGAAAGTATAAAGGAAGTCGGGTTAAATTAATCCCGAACACGTGTAAGGGCAAAATGGTCAAAAGACCAAAGGTCGGTATAATTTCGATAAGAAAAATTTAATTAAAATATGGATTTGAGAAATCTTGGTCAATAAAGATGAAATAAATTTATTTTGGGTTAAATTGATCAAGATATTAATTTATGGGAATTAATCGGGATTTTTAGTTTGGAAAAATAATCCCGAAAATAATCGAGAAATATACCGAAAAGTCACCCGGGACAATATCCCAAAAATACAGAGAAATTATACCCGAAAAAGGGTTAAAATAAACTAAATAAATTAAATTAAATTAAATTAATTAATTTAGAATGAAATAATAATTTTAAGGATATTTTAAGGGATATTTTGGATTTTTATAGGGTATTTTAAGGAATAGTGTAATAATTAAAATAAATAATAATAATAAAAATAATTAATAAAATAAATGAAAAAAAAAGAAAGGAAAAAAAAAAGAGAGAAACTGGAAAAGGGGGTCGGGGAGAGAGGAGAGAAACAGAAAACGAAGCAAACGGAGGCTGAAGACCGGCGAGCCACCGGTGACCGTTGAGCCCAGGCGAGGGTCGAAAAACGTAGAGCGACGCCCGGTGAGCACGATGGTACTGACGGTGCAGCCTACCGACGCCGGAGATCGACGAATCGGGGGAGAGAAGCCGCGGGAGAAAGAGTTCCGATCGGCGGCGAACGGCGCCGATCTGGCCGACCCCGAACCCAGCCGAGGACTCCCCAGACCCAGACGATGCGATTGGTGGTGGTGGCAGCCACCGAAACCGACGGACGGCGCCGAAAACGGCGAGGAAAGAAATGGGTACCGACGGCGAAGAGGAGAAGAGCCGGAACGGCTGCGTTCCGACGAGCTTGACCCAAACCGAGGGCAGATCTGAGATGCGGAAGACCCAGCGGAGCGATTGGCGGTGGAAGCCGGGGAAGAACCGGCCGGCAAGGCGGTGAACCGATGGTGAACCGGTCGAACCGGAGAGAACCGGCGGTCTAAACCGGTCCGAACCGGACTGAACCGGTTCAGCCAAAAAGAGGGGAAAAAAGGAGAAAAAGGGGAAAAAGAAAAAGAGAAAAAAATTGAAAAAAATTCCTGTGATGCAATCGAGCTTCGGGTAAGTCAGTAGTGGTCGGAATTGACCCGATTTAAATTTTAGAGTATTTAATTTAATTAATTTTGGGCTGAAAACTTACCCGAAAAATTGTGTAATCATGTAGCTCGACGATTGGCATCCACCGAGGGCTCGAGACAGCCTCGATTTACGTACTAGCATGGAATCTCGGGTAAGTGACCCCTATTTACGACAATTACTTCGTTATGCGTGATATTGATTTAATTTCCGCATAAATGGAATTAAATTAAGGAAAATTTAGATAAATTGTCGTAAATAATAAATTTAGCTATTCGAGAATTAGAACGAGGCCCAATAAATTATTGGTGGGCCCAATGAGCCCAATAGGCCTCGATAATATGAAAATTAAGTGGTAAACGGGCTTAAGGCCGATTAAGGCCCATTAAGGTGCAATCGGGCCCAATAGGGGTGAACGGGCCCAATGATTTAAATTAAGCCCAGAAAGTATTAAATACAATTAAATTGTATAATATCTGACCTGAGGAATATTAATACGCAGTTCCGGGTATTTGATTGGGAGCATATCGGACTGCGCGACGAGACAACAGAGGAAAAGAAAAGGTCAGACTCGACAGGAAAATAAGGTAAGGGAATTCTACGGACTGCTAGAGGTAAACTTTACGCAATTTTAAATTCATATGCAGTCCTTAAAAATGTTCTGGAGGGTCTAGAGGTCGAAGAATAATTTTAATGCCCCGTATGGGCAAAATTACCGAAATACCCTTGTTAAAGGTAAATGTTTCCAACTTTAGGAAAAATTGGGAGGAGCAAGGACAAGAGGTTCCTGCTCGTTCTGGAGGTATTTTAACACATGCATGAGTAGGCTGGCTCACTTTTAAAGAAAAATGCATAGCATTGCATACCTTTAACGATGTAATTTCTGTGAAAACTATTTGGAGATAACCGAGCCACCTACGTGTTTTTATTTACATGTGACGTGCTAGAGCTCAGCTCACACGATGTTTTGATTTGGGTGATGCATGCATTGGTGCTGGAGCGAGAGCTCGCACTAGAGTTTTACATGCATGGTGCTAGAGTCTAACTCGCACCAGATTTCACATGCTTTTTCGTGACACGGTGCTAGAGTCTAACTCGCACCAGATTTTATAAGATTTTCATGTGATTTATATACAAAGTGTTGAGCTTAGCTCGCACTAGATTTACTGGATTTGTGGAGTAGCGCTGTCTGCCCTTGGAGTCAGCCAAAAGGCCCAACAGGCTCAAAAGACCTCTTAAGTAGGGTGAGAGTGAGGGATGAGGTTGGCGGCCTTGTGGGGATGTAAAGCGGGCTCTACTGGTTTTACTTGATTGATGAGAGTGCTGAGCATCGCTCGTACTGATTTTATGAGAACATGCGATGAGCCGTGCTTGGAGCATCGGGTAGACTGTGTGTCACCGATTAAATAGGCCCACACGTGCGTTTTGAGACATGGCATGAGTATAGAGATATTATATGGGTTCACGGAGTACGATGTACCATGCAAGTAGCATGGAGTACGATGTACCGTGTGGTATCTTCGGATACGGCATCTCCGGATGCAGCATCTTCGGATGCCTGGGATCAGATAAGACTGACGGGATGGATTGACCCACCTCCTGGGCGGTTCCCGATCATGGTGAGAACCCGCACACTAGGATCCGTGTAGCTGAGGAACTCCCGAGGACAGATATGGCCATAGTCCTGGTTATTGCCGTTATACAGATATTATCTCGTCTCGCATGTCGACGATTTCGATGATTTAAACTGAGTTTTTAAACTACATTGCATGAAGGTATTTCCATGCTTTTCAAACCCATGTGTGATGTAAACCGATTTTCATGGTTTTGTGTGAGTCAGGATCACCCGAAGGAGGGGTCGAGTCCTGACTTTATTGTGAAATTTTTAAATGAGAAAGAAATGATTTAAATGAATTGCATGTTGAATTTTCCGTGCAAACTCGATTTACATAGCATCATAATTCATATCATTTGTTTTAAAATGTGTGGAGAAAGGGTGGTTTATGCATGGCACCACGTTCATGTAGGTAGTATGGTTACCTACTTGTTCGTAGGATTGCCTTACTGAGCTTGATGTGCTCACCCCTTTCATTTTCTCCCACAGATAATCTCCAGTTGAAGTTGCGACGACTCAGTACTGCATTCCGGATATCCGCTGCTGCCCATCAACATAAGGTATATACACTTGTACATATTGTATCTACATAAGCATAGCACAGTAACATGTTTGTAAGCAACTTTAGGGGATGTATAAATATTGTAAACAATTATAAATGACTGGAGAAGAAATAAGTTAGATGATAATTGAATGGTGGGACTGGCATTGACGCACAGCCCAATTATTAGTGGAGTGTTGGTCACGATTCGAGGACAGGTAAGAATTTAAGTAATAAAAATAACAAAACGAGAAAAATTAACTCTGATTTTTGGGTAGTTTTGGTCGTGACATATAAAGGTGGTATCAGAGCAGAAATTGGTCTGATGTGTGTCAGTGTCAGTAATTAGGAAATTACATCCCCGTGTTACTGTGCTTGGTTAGATACAATAGTGTATATCGAGATGGGTTTTGACTAAGAAATGGTTGAGAATGCAGGAATGCCTAATATGAGTCGCGTTAGATGAGATAGTGCACGAGGCAGAGGTCGTAGAGGTAGACTTGAGTCTGCTAAGTCGTGCTGAGTTGACTTATGAGAATCGGGATGAGATTGAAATGGAGGCTAATATTGAGCATGCCCCACTGAGTCCGACAGAGAGATCGGACAGTATTGAGACACGCTTCGCGATGGTTGGAGCGGAGTGTGGAGATTATTTTGAGGAGCTAATTGCTCAGATTATGAATGAGATTTGAGGGCGAGTCGGAGCATTGGTAGAAACCCGCTCGACCCATCTTAAGAGTTGATATGAGAAATATTTATAGATGTATTCTGATGATATGATATCTCGGTCATGATTTAGAGGAAATTATGGATAAAAGTCCTTACTCTGACCCAGTGGATTTGATTTATTGACGAGTATGAAAACTCGATTGTATTTTTGGGCAGATATTACCTCGACACTATGAAAAGTGACAGTCGAGATATCTAAAAGTTCATGAAAGGACTCAGATTGTCAATTAGAGTCCAATTGGCCCGTGAGATATTATCTATATCGAGGCAGTGCGCAGACTTACAGTTGGGTAAATAAGAACATGAATTGCACGCCTCTGAGATTGGGGAAGGTAGTGAGGGTTGAAATAGAGACAAAAAAGAGAATCGAGAAATGACAAAGATGATAAAATGGGAAAATGGTAATTGGTAAAAGATCTGATTTGACGAGTTATGGAGTAAGATAATTGGTAAGGCCCCAGTGCATCTAATTTTGGCACTCTTGTGGGCATTGTGATTGGAGGACCCCGACCTTCTAAGAAGCAGTGTAGCAGTGTGAGCACTGTAAGCAGTGTGAGATGTATGGTGGATACCACAGAAGGAGGGTCTATACCTACACGGTATTGATGGAAATGGCCATTAAGTGTGGTAAGACGGACCATTGATTTTGATTGCACAGAGTTGGGTGAGATCGCCCCACAGAAAGGTAAAGAGACAGAGAAAGAACTTTGTTGGTATAGCTGCAACGTAAAGGGAGGCCATAGCCAAAAAGAAAAAAGGAAAGTAGCCTGTTGGATGAAGGCGAGAGGATGTATTGGACCAGGACACTATTGATGTTTCGTGGATGTGGTGTAAGATACCACACTTGTTATGAATAATGAAGTACATATGTTCATTAATCCTGGTGCCACACATTTATTCATACCGCCTTCATTCGCATATAAGTGAGTAAAAGGCATGAATGCCGACATTATTGGGCACAATACTGATAAATGAGTACCCCAATAGAGGAGGATTAATTAACGAAATATGGATATAGAGATTTTAAATGACAAAAAGGGGTGCAACAGTTGAAATTAAAGGAGTAAAGGATTGTACTCACGAAATGAATAATGACAAGAGTTTCGTTATAATTGACATACGAAGGAGATAATCTTTAAGATAAGATAGATTCTGAATACAAGATGTATTGGAGTAAGAGGCGTATGCTAGGTAAGAACATCCTTACGATATGGAGTCATTAGGATTAAAGCAATTAGTAGCGAATATAAATTGTGACCACATAGACTGAGATATAACGTAGTTGTGGTTAAGTCTGAAGGCTAATAAAGGTATTTCAAAATACCTCCCCGCCTGAAGACTTGACAGCGTCTAAAGTATACATATATATAACTTATAGCGTGAATCGATCGTCGTAATAACTACCTTTAGCATTAGGATACCTTTACTAAGACGATAAAAATATTAAAATTCGACAAATCATAAAGGTTAACATAGTAAAAATTTAATAAGAGCGGTTAAGATAAGAAAAGGAAATGACGCAGGTTAGTACCTGAAGACGTAAGCGATTTTGAAGGATCTTATACGCTTACGCATAGATAAGCCAAGGATTGGACCGATTCGTAATAATCAGTATCGATGATATGTTGGATGTAGTTAAAGTCTAGGGCGATTTATAAACAACAATTGGAAAATTACTTTTACAAATGGGTTGTTGCGACTTCAAAAAAAAAGGATATACCTTGATGACACGTTTAACTAAGAAAACGTGGTCTTTGAGTAAGACGATAAATAAGATGATGGATGTGATATAAATTTTGGTGTAGTAAAGTATGAACTGACCACCGTGAATAATTTCACCATACCCAACAGCTCAAGAGGTTCTCAGTGAGTATGGATACCTCAAAATTATGAAGGAGCTGTATATTGATGTATAATGGGAAGATAGTCAATTTTGGAGTCAGACAACTCCTTGATCACGAAATAAACTATCTGACCCATGATTTAAAGTTGGCAACAGTATTTGTACCAAGGATATGATACTATTATGTACATGGTGAGAAATTGTGGATATGCACTGATCATAAAGCCCAAGTATCTGTTTTCACAGAAAGAGGCAAATATGAGAATACATAGTGTGTTAGAGCTTCTGAGAGCTTTTGATTGTGAAAATTGTACCACCCAGGAAAGGCTAATGTGATGGCTAATGCCTTGAGCAGAAAGAGCCTCGGGATGGTACCACATATGATGGTCAGGGAGCGTGAGCTGCTAAAGCAGTTGTGAGCCTCAGTAGTGATGTGATCCCTTCTGATGATGACAGTGATTGTGTGACAGCTAGCCTGATGATTAGAACCGGATGAGAGTGCCCGGATTTGCCAGGCTTAGCGTGATGATCGGCATGATGTCGATAGTTTGGGGTCAGATTCAGAAGGGTACAGTGATAGAGTTCACAGAGTGTGATGATGAGTTACTGAGGATTCCGAGACAGTATGAGTGCTCCCCAGGACCACAGTTGATGAGATAGTAATGTTGTCAGAAGCTCACTTTTCGAGATATACAGTGCATACGGAAAGTAATGATTATATATTGAAATCTCGAAAAGGGTATTGGTGGTCAGATGAGGAAAGAGATATGATAGAGATTGTGGAAAAGTGCCTAGTATGTCAACAGAATAAGGTAGAGTATTAAAAGTCTGCAGGGTTATTGCAGTCTCTACCTATATCGACATGGCACGAAAATGAGAGCAAGTCTCCATGAATGTCGTGATGGGTTACAGAGGACCCAGGTGCATTACGAGGCTATTCGGATGATAGTCGATAGAGTGACTAAGTCTACCCACCTTTTTGGTTATGAAATCCCCAAATACTCAGAGTATATATGAGGATTTATGTGTAAGGAAGATTGTGGAACACTAAGTAGCGTTCCAGTGAGCATGGCATCATATAGGGATTCCCGCTTCACTTCCCACCTCTGAGAATATTTTTAGGAAGCTATGGGAACCCGATTGAGTATTAGCACCAGCTTTCCATCCTCAGACAGATGGTCAGTCAGAGAGGACTGTACAAGTTCTGGAGGATCCGATGAAAGCGTGTGCCATTGATTTTATAAGCTCCTGGAATGATCAGTTGATTTCTAATTGAAGTTGCCAATAACGACAGTTGGCAGTTGAGTATCGGGATAACAAGATATGAGGCAATGTATGGCTGTAGGGGTTGTTCCCCAAAATTGGATAAGAAAAAGTGGGTGACAAATAGAATTATTTACGACTTTGGATAATAAGTCTCTGAGGATGTTTAGTTAAGGATGAGAGATTAAGCACACCTCAGAGCAGATAGACAAGCATCGGAATTCACCCTTGGTGAATTAGTATGATTGAAATGTTTACTGTCCTAAGAGAATAAGGACATAGCGAACTTTTGGAAGAAGGTAAATTGAGTTGCGCTGGATGGAATATTTGGAGAGATTGGACAAGTGGGAGATAAAGACCTGTAGGTTGATGTTATCACTTGAATTAACAGGCACCCACAATGTATCTCAGCTTTTGATGCTTCGAAAATACTATCCAGATCCAGCATAGGTGATAGGATATGAGATCCAACAGTTCAACTCAGTGCAGTATAAGTTTATTGATAAGTTGATTCGGCCATTAAATAGGAAAGAGAAAGTATTGAGGTTTAAGACGATCTCCCTAATTAAAGTCCTTTGGTAGTAATACACTCCGGAAAAGGTCACAGAAGAATTTAAGAGTATGATACAATTAATGTACCCGGAGTTGTATATGGACTCATATGACTTGGTTCTAATTTGGAGGACCAAATTCTTTAAGTGGGGAAGAGTTGTAAAACCCGAATTTAATTAAAATACGGAAATTAAATAAGAAAAGATGAGGAAAGTATGAAGGAAGTCGGGTTAAATTAATCTCGAACACGTGTAAGGGCAAAATGGTCAAAAGACAAAAGGTCGGTATAATTTCGATAAGAAAAATTTAATTAAAATATGGATTTGAGAAATCTTGGTCAATAAAGATGAAATAAATTTATTTTGGGTTAAATTGATCAAGATATTAATTTATAGGAATTAATCGGGATTTTTAGTTTGGAAAAATAATCCCGAAAATAATCGAGAAATATACAGAAAAGTCACCCGGGACAATATCCCTAAAATACGGAGAAATTATACCCGAAAAAGGGTTAAAATAAACTAAATAAATTAAATTAAATTAAATTAATTAATTTAGAATTAAATAATAATTTTAAGGATATTTTAAGGGATATTTTGGATTTTTATAGGGTATTTTAAGGAATAGTGTAATAATTAAAACAAATAATAATAATAAAAATAATTAATAAAATAAATGAAAAAAAAAAAGAGAAAGAAAAAAAAAGGAGAGAAACTGGAAAAGGGGGTCGGGGAGAGAGGAGAGAAACAGAAAACGAAGCAAATAGAGGCTGAAGACCGGCGAGCCACCGGCGACCGTTGAGCCCAGGCGAGGGTCGGAAAACGTAGAGCGACGCCCGGTGAGCACGATGGTACCGGCGGTGCAGCCTACCGACGTCGGAGATCGGCGAATCGGGGGAGAGAAGCCGCGGGAGAAAGAGTTCCGATCGACGGCGAACGACGCCGATCTGGCCGACCCCGAACCCAGCCGAGGACTCCCCAGGCCCAGACGATGCGATTGGTGGTGGTGGCAGCCATCGAAACCGACGGACGACGCAGGAAACGACGAGGAAAGAAATGGGTACCGACGACGAAGAAGAGAAGAGCCGGACCGACGGCGTTTCGGCGAGCTTGACCCAAACAGAGGGCAGATCTGAGATGCGGAAGACCCAGCGGAGCGATTGGAGGTGGAAGTCGGTGAAGAACCGGCCGGCAAGGCGGTGAACCGGCGGTGAACCTGCCGAACCGGAGAGAACCGGCGGTCCGAACCGGTCCGAACCGGACTGAACCGGTTCAGCCAAAAAGAGGGGGAAAAAAGGAGAAAAAGGGGAAAAAGAAAAAGAGAAAAAAAATTGGGGAAAATTCATGTGATGCAATCGAGCTTCGGGTAAGTCAGTAGTGGTCGGAATTGACCCGATTTAAATTTCGGAGTATTTAATTTAATTAATTTTGGGCTGAAAACTTACCCAAAAAATTGTGGAATTGTGTAGCTCGACGATTGGCATCCACCGAGGGCTCGAGACAGCCTCGATTTACGTACTAGCATGGAATCTCGGGTAAGTGACCCCTATTTACGACAATTACTTCGTTATGCGTGATATTGATTTAATTTCCGCATAAATGGAATTAAATTAAGGAAAATTTAGATAAATTGTCGTAAATAATAAATTTAGCTATTCGAGAATTAGAACGAGGCCCAATAAATTATTGGTGGGCCCAATGAGCCCAATAGGCCTCGATAATGTGAAAATTAAGTGGTAAACGGGCTTAAGGCCGATTAAGGCCCATTAAGGTGCAATCGGGCCCAATAGGGGTGAACGGGCCCAATGATTTAAATTAAGCCCAGAAAGTATTAAATACAATTAAATTGTATAATATCTGACCTGAGGAATATTAATACGCAGTTCCGGGTATTTGATTGGGAGCATATCGGACTGCGCGACGAGACAACAGAGGAAAAGAAAAGGTCAGACTCGACAGGAAAATAAGGTAAGGGAATTCTACGGACTGCTAGAGGTAAACTTTACGCAATTTCAAATTCATATGCAGTCCTTAAAAATGTTCTGGAGGGTCTAGAGGTCGAAGAATAATTTTAATGCCCCGTATGGGCAAAATTACCAAAATACCCTTGTTAAGGGTAAATGTTTCCAACTTTAGGAAAAATTGGGAGGAGCAAGGACAAGAGGTTCCTGCTCGTTCTGGAGGCATTTTAACACATGCATGACTAGGCTGGCTCACTTTTAAAGAAAAATGCATAGCATTGCATACCTTTAACGATGTAATTTCTGTGAAAACTATTTGGAGATAACTGAGCCACCTACGTGTTTTTATTTACATGTGACATGCTAGAGCTCAGCTCGCACGATGTTTTGATTTGGGTGATGCATGCATTGGTGCTGGAGCGAGAGCTCGCACTAGAGTTTTACATGCATGGTGCTAGAGTCTAACTCGCACCAGATTTCACATGCTTTTTCGTGACACGGTGCTAGAGTCTAACTCGCACCAGATTTTATAAGATTTTCATGTGATTTATATACAAAGTGTTGAGCTTAGCTCGCACTAGATTTACTGGATTTATGGAGTAGCGCTGTCTGCCCTTGGGGTCAGCCAAAAGGCCCAACAGGCTCAAAAGACCTCTTAAGTAGGGTGAGAGTGAGGGATGAGGTTGGCGGCCTTGTGGGGATGTAAAGCGGGCTCTACTGGTTTTACTTGATTGATGAGAGTGCTGAGCATCGCTCGCACTGATTTTATGAGAACATGCGATGAGCCGTGCTTGGAGCATCGGGTAGACTGTGTGTCACCGATTAAATAGGCCCGCACGTGCGTTTTGAGACATGGCATGAGTATAGAGATATTATATGGGTTCACGGAGTACGATGTACCGTGCAAGTAGCATGGAGTATGATGTACCGTGTAGTATCTTCGGATACGGCATCTCCGGATGCAGCATCTTCGGATGCCTGGGATCGGATAAGATTGACGGGATAGATTGACCCACCTCCTTGGCGGTTCCCGATCATGGTGAGAACCCGCACACTAGGATCCGTGTAGGTGAGGAACTCCCGATGACACATATGGCCATAGTCCTGGTTATTGCCGTTATACAGATATTGTCTCGTCTCGCATGTCGACGATTTCGATGATTTAAACTGAGTTTTTAAACTAAATTGCATGAAGGTATTTCCATGCTTTTCAAACCCATGTGTGATGTAAACTGATTTTCATGGTTTTGTGTGAGTCAGGATCACCCGAAGGAGGGGTCGAGTCCTGACTTTATTTTGAAATTTTTAAATGAGAAAGAAATGATTTAAATGAATTGCATGTTGAATTTTCCGTGCAAACTCGATTTACATAGCATCATAATTCATATCATTTGTTTTAAAATGTGTGGAGAAAGGGTGGTTTATGCATGGCACCACGTTCATGTAGGTAGTATGGTTACCTACTTGTTCGTAGGATTTCCTTACTGAGCTTGATGTGCTCACCCCTTTCATTTTCTCCCACAGATAATCTCCAGTTGAAGTTGCGACGACTCAGTACTGCATTTCGGATATCCGCTGCTCCCCATCAACATAAGGTATATACACTTGTACATATTGTATCTACATAAGCATAGCACAGTAACATGTTTGTAAGCAACTTTAGGGGATGTATAAATATTGTAAACAATTATAAATGACTGGAGAAGAAATAAGTTAGATGATAATTGAATGGTGGGACTGGCATTGACGCACAGCCCAATTATTAGTGGAGTGTTGGTCACGATTCGAGGACAGGTAAGAATTTAAGTAATAAAAATAACAAAACGCGAAAAATTAACTCTGATTTTTGGGTAGTTTGGGTCGTGACAATTCTACCCGTCGGTACTGTCACAAATCGAGCCGCCTGCACCTGAGGGACGCTCGACTGGTGGTGGCCGTCGTATAGGCGCCGGTCGTCGGGAATCCTCCTTTCCTCTTTGGGCTTCTCTTTTTTCCATTTCGCCGGCCGCCGTTCGCCATTCCTTCGAGTTACTGGTGCCGATTGTTGACCGCCTCTCGCCTGGCTTCCTTCGCCAGCCTCCAGGTCGCCGATCTCCGATTGTCGGTGGAGGTAGAGGCCTCGGTCCTTGCTTCGTTTTTCCTTCAAAAATAGCGAAACGCGATTTTTTTATTTATTATTTTTATATTATTATTTTAATTGATTAAAATATTATTATTTTACCAAAATATCTGAAAAAATTATATTTAATTCATTTAATCCGTAAATGAATTTATCAATCTTATTTCGACTTTTCGGTATTTTTTTATTATTTTCGGGATTATTTTTTGAAGTGAAAATTTCGGTTTATTCCAATAATTTCATATCTTGATCAATTTAATCCGAAATTTAATTATTTCTTCGTTATTGATCAAGATTTCTCAATCTCATATTTTTAATTAAATTTTCTTATCGAAATTATATTGGGTTTTGATCTTTTGACCGTTTTACCCTTGCACGTGTTCGGTAATTCCATTTCAATCCTTTTGCATTATTAAATGCACTCGAAAATTTCTATTCATTCCATTTGCTCTTACAATAAAAATCAGGTCTTACACCCGGAGTCCTCTGGGTCGCTTTGTATAAAAAACAGGAGTTAATTAGATTCTCCCAAAACAGAGGTTATAGATCAGTGGGAAGGACCTAAAACTATTAAGATGATTCAGAGATCGAGATATAAAGAGACTATGGAATGTGAATTATGTATAGAGTCTAAGGATTGTAAATTACTTATGCTTAAGTTTCGAATGTGAGACTTAATTGGAATAAGGAAAAGTTTTGTTATAATTGATAAACGAAATGAGATAAGCATTGAAGTGTGATAAATTCTGAATGCAAGTTATATTGGAATAAGAGGCGTATATAAGGTAAGAATATCTCTGATATGTGAAGTGATTCAGATCAAGTGATATGAACTGAAAATGAATTGCGACCAATGATAAATGAGAATATCGATAAATTCTAGCATCCTACTTCTTATCGGGACTGAACCATGAACCCTTATATTGTCAGGACTCATTCTCAATCCATGACTTTATCCAAAATCACTATAAATTTTTCGCATTTTTAACTTACATTTCCTCTCATCAATGGTTGGGCTGTGATTCGATGTCAGAGTCCTTGCTTACCACATTTTTCATTATCATACATACAAGTCAATATACTATTACTGACTGTAACTGCTTTTATTATACATGTAAGATTATATAAAATCTAACACAAATACATTCCCCATAATATATATCGTATACATCACTGTGCTATTTCTATGTTTAGATACATAACCGTACAAAATCTGTATACCTGACAGTTGATAGGAATTAGCAGTGGACTCAGGAATACTATCCCTCGATAGCTCTCGCTCTACTGATGCTCTGTAGAGAGATATAAAGAAAGGGGGTGAGCATACAATGCGCTCAGTAAGGAAATTAGGCAAGCAAGTAGATATCTACACTATCTACTCAAAATAATGCTATGCCTTGAAAACATTATTTCCTTTACTCACTTTAAAAGCATGTCTTTAAATATATATATATGTATACTTGTACAGATTAAATCCCATGTACAGAAATCATGCTTTCTTTCTCAAATGTAGGCATGTAGTGCAAAACAATGCATCTTTAAATAAATCATGCCATGTATATTTAAATCACAATAAATATGGCATTTAAATCATTCACATCACAAAATCGGAGTCTGACCCATCCCTCAGGTCTGTCCGTAATTTAAATCAGTCAATCAATGTGATATATCATGTGAGACTTTGTGGTGAAATGCAAATAGTATCCTGGACTATAATCATATCTGACATGTGATCCCAAGCAACACAGTACTCGGTGTGCGGGTCATCACTGCTACAACGGGAGGGTGGTCAGTCCATTACAACCGTTAGCTATACAACAACACACGGTACAATGTACTCTCATGCCCCGGGCACGGTACAAAGTACACCCGTGGACCCTAAATCACAGTCGGGGTGCCTGCCATAGGTCTTAGCCCTTAAACCATGGAATATCATACCACGTCTATATTACCCTCATGCAGATATTCTCTCACAAGATGTGACACACAGTCACACAAGGACTCTGGCATGGGTTTTAACATGTATTATATATCACATATAGTGCGCGCCTTGAGTGCGACTCACAGTCGACACTCCGCTCAAACACTGTTTCACATCACAAACTCAACTCTAGTGCGAGTAAACCTCTAACGACTAGGTCAATGCATAGTTCATGTATTAAATCAAGTACGAGCAATAGCTCCAGTACCATGCTATGCATAATATCATCAAATCAAGTACGAGCAATAGCTCCAGTACTATGCCATGTATAAACCATGAAGAATCGAGTACGAGCAATGCTCCAGTACTCTGTCATGTATCTCATGTAAAACTTGAGTACGAGCTAATAGCTCCAGCACTCTCTCATGCATATGTCATATAAAACTGAGTACGAGTAAGAACTCCAAAACTCTATCATGCATGTCATGAAAATCTAGTGTAAATCAAAATCCAGCACTAATGTATGTGGAAAATATATGAAATCCCGTGCGAGCTATGCTCTAGCACGATTCATTCTCACATAATATGATAGATGGCTCTTTAAAAAGGGATGGTTTACAAAATGTTAAAATCAGCACTATAAAGTGTGCTTAAGTCACATCAACCTTAAAATCATTAGCCCATCTATTTATTTTCATGCTAAACAGCAGTTAAACACTCACAATAGTAGTTTTCATGCTTTTTGCAACTTTTCACAAAAGTTGACTTTTTGACTATCTAGGGGCAAAATCGTAATTTACCACTATCGGGTCGCAATAATTATTATTCACTTTCTCTGACCCTCAGAGTTTTTAAGTGAATGTAAAAGCAGACAAAAATACGTGCAGGTATCTCTAACTACTCACAAAAGTCTCTTACCTGCAATCACTCGAGAAATTTCACTTTCTCTGCGCTGCTCGTTTCAACAGTCCGATTTGTTTCTCCAATACTCTTTGGAGCTGCATATAACCATTTATTAGATTAATTACACTTTTCCTACTGTATTTCACATTAAATAAAGTCTATTTCCCTTAATGAGCTTTAAAAATCCTTAATGGGCCTAACTATGTCTTAAGCCCGTTTTCCACGTATTATTTCCCTTCATCAGGGTCTATCGACTCATTGAGCCTATCAATACCCATTGGGCTTTATTCCAAACTCTTTGGATAGCCTGTATATCATTTACGACAGTAAATTTGAAATTATGGATATAATTTACTAAATGCGAAATTTAATCTGAAATGCGTAAAATAAATCTTAAATACGCAATAATCACATAAATTGTCGTAAATGAGCTTTACTTACCCGAGATCATGCGATGGTACGTAAATCGAAGTTCGATCGGGCTTTCGTTTGGAATTTATCGTCGAACTGCACAATTTTGTATATTTAACTCCGGGTCAATTTTCGATTAAATATAATTTAAATAAATTTATCGAAAATCAAATCTGTCACTTTTGACCTCGTATCGACTTACCCGAAGTCCGGTGAAATCCCAAAAATTTCCCTTTTCCTTTTTCTTTCTTTGTCTTCTTTTTCCCATTTTCTCCTTAGCTGAACCGGTCCGGTCCGGTTCAGCGCAGAACCTTCTTCACTAAACCGCTGACCGGTTCAGGCATCCTTTGGTCGTGCCGACGTCTTCCGATCGGTTCCTGGTGCATCACCACCCAGTTCGGCGCGCCTTAATTTGGGTAACACTCGGCTGGGCTCAATCGAGACCAAGCACCGCCGGTGGCCGTCGGATCTCATCTTTTCCTTGCGACTTCTCCTCTTTGATTCGTCGGCTTCCGGCGTCGATGGAGGGCGTGACTGGTGCCGATGGGTGCGCACGGACCTCCTCTTCCTTTTTCAGCCGCTTGACTGGCCGGGGGGTCGACGGATGCTCGCCGGTGACTCTTTCTTCCTCGGGTCGGCTTGCGTCGATTTCCTCTCCATTTTTTCTCTTTCCCCGTGTTTTCCAATTTCCAGATTTCCCTCTTTTTTTATAATATATTTTTATTATTATTTTATTCTTAAAATAATAATAAAAATCCTAAAATATCCCAAAAATATCCTAAAAATATCTAAAAAATCATATTAAATTCATTTAGTCCGTAAATGAATTTATCAGTCTGATTTTACTTTTTCGGTATATTTTCCACTATTTTTGGGCTCATTTTTCGAGGTAAAAATTCTGATAAATTCTAATAAATTTATATCTTGATCAACTGGGCTCGAAATTAAATAATTTCCTCGATTTTGATTAAGATTCCTCAATTTCATATTTTTAATGAAATTGTCTTATCGAAATTGTATCGAATTTCAGTTATTTGACCGTTTTACCCCTGCACTCGTTCGGGAATCAACTTAACCCTTATCCCACTGTTATATAGCTTACATGCATTTTTAATTTCTCAAATTGTTGATTGCATGTTAGTAAATACTCTTCTTATGATTCAACTATGTAATAAAGTGTTCATACACATAGGAATCATAAGGAACAAGCTACATAAAATCCGGGTCTGACAATCCTCCCCTACTCAGAAAATTTGGTTCTCCAAATTAGAACTAAGTCAGTCATTAAATAGGTAAGGGTATTTCTCTCGCATCAGGCTCTCTAGCTCCCAAGTAGCTTCCTCTGCCAGAGAATCTTCACTAACCCGATGGTCTTCGATCTCAAAACCTTCTCCTTCCTATCCAATATCCGAATTGATCGCTCAACATATGACAAGTCCTCTTGGAGCTCCAAAGGCTCATAACTAATCACATGTGCCGGATCCGGATGATACTTTTGAAGCATCGATATGTGGAAGACGTTATGGACACCTGATAAGTCCGGTGGCAATGCCAACCTATAAGCCTTATCTCCCACTCGATCAAGTATCTCAAAGGGTCCAATATAGCGAGGATTTAGCTTTCCTCTCTTTCCAAATCTCGCTATGCCCTTGGAAGGAGAAACTCTCAAAAACACGGATTCACTAACTGCAAACTCTAGTGGCCTACGTCTCCTGTCAGCGTAACTCTTCTGTCTACTCTAAGCCGTCCTCAGTCTCTCTACTATCAAGTGGACATCCTCAGATGCCTGTGTAACCATGTCAGGAGCGAAAATCTTACGGTCACCCACTTCTTCCCATCCAATAGGGGAACGACATCTACGGCCATATAAAGCCTCATACGGTGCCATCCCGATACTTGAATGATAACTGTTGTTGTAGGCGAACTCGACTAGTGGTAGGTGGTCATCCCAGGAGCCTCTAAAATCTAGCACACATGCTCTCAACATATCCTCCAGAGTCTGTATAGTCCTCTCTGACTGACCATCTGTCTGAGGATGGAAAGTGGTGCTCAAACTCAACTGGGTTCCCATGGCTTCCTGAAAATGTCCCCAAAAGTGGGAAGTGAAGCGGGAATCCCTATTAGAGACTATGCTCACTGGTACACCGTGTAACCTCAATACCTCGCGTACATACAGTTCTGTTAATGAACTCAGAGTATCGATCGCTCTCATAGCTAGGAAGTGGGCTGACTTCGTCAGTCTGTCGACGATCACCCATATAGCATTGTGATTCCTGCGGGTCCTTGGTAAACCCATCACGAAATCCATGGTAATATGCTCCCATTTCCATGTCGGTATAGGTAGAGGCTGTAATAACCCTGCAGGTTTCTGATACTCTACCTTCACTTGCTGACATACGAGACACTTTGCCACAAAGTCTGCTACATCTCTCTTCATACCTTACCACCAATATACCTTTCGGAGGTTCTGATACATCTTGTTACTCCCCGGATGTAACATATACCTCGACGAATGTGCTTCCGCCAATATCAATCTCCTGAGTCCTGGATCCTTGGGAACACACAATCTACCTCTGAACCTCAGTAGTCCGTCCGAACTCAACTCAAAATCAGTCACTGTGCCTTTCTGCATCTAACTACTCACATCCATACAAAATGGATCAGTCTGCTGAGCCACTCTGATCCTGTCCAACAGGTTCGACTCCAAGCATAGACTAGCTATCACATAGCCTGTATCCATGTCAGAAGGCACGACTCCCAAACTGAGGCTAGCAAACTGCTCTAGCAAATCATGTTCCCTAACCATCATGTACGATACTATCCCTAGGCTCTTCCTACTCAAGGCATCGGCTACAACGTTAGCCTTACCCAGATGATAAAGTATCTCACAATCGTAGTCCTTCAGAAGCTCTAGCCATCTTCTCTATCTCATGTTCAGCTCTTTCTGTGAGAACAGATACTTGAGGCTCTTGTGGTCGGTAAATATCTGGAACTTCTCACCATACAAGTAGTGGCACCATACCTTCAACGTAAACACTACTGCTGCTAGCTCCAAATTGTGGGTCGGATAGTTCTTCTCATGATCCTTTAGCTGACTGGATCCATAAGCAACTACCTTTCCGTCCTGCATCAATACACAGCCCAGTCCCTGATGCGAAGCATCGGTGTACACTGCAAATCCTTCTGAGCTGGTAGGGATAGTGAGAATCGGAGCGGTACTCAATCGACGCTTCAACTCCTCAAAACTCTTCTCACAATCCTCGTTCCATACGAATGGTACACTCTTTCGAGTAAGACGTGTCAACGGAGCAGCCAACTTCAAAAATCCCTCAACGAATCTTTGATAGTATCCAGCTAAACCTAGAAAACTCCTGATCTCAGTGACTGTCCTCGGCTGTTCCCACTGAACTACAGCCTCTATCTTAGATGGATCAATTGATACACCATCTCTCGATACAACATGTCCCAAAAATGAGATCTGTGATAACCAAAAGTCACACTTACTGAGCTTAGCATATAACTCCTGCTCTCGTAGAGTCTGCAACACGATCTTGAGATGCTCTTCATGCTCCTCCTTGGATCTCGAGTATATCAATATGTCATCGATAAAGACGATAACAAACTGGTCCAAGTATGGATTGAACACATCGTTCATTAAAGCCATGAAAGTAGCTGGAGCATTCGGCAATCCGAATGGCATGACCAAGAACTCATAATGGCCAAATCGGGTATGAAATGCTATCTTGGGTACATCTCCACTCCGAACTTTCAGCTGATGATACCCAGACCTCGGGTCGATCTTGAAAAAGACCTGTGCTCCCTGAAGCTGATCTAACAAGTCGTCAATACGTGGAAGAGGATACCTATTCTTGATGGTGGCCTTATTCAACAATAGGTAATCTATACACAATCGGAGGCTCCCATCCTTTTTCCTTACAAATAGAACCGGTGCTCCCCAAGGTGAAACACTCGGTCATACAAAGCCCCTATCCAATAGCTCCTGTAACTGTCTCTTGAGCTCCTCTAGTTCAACTAAGGCCATGCGATATGGTGGTCTCGAAATAGGCTCCGTACCAGGCACCAAATCTATACAGAATTCCATCTCTCTGTCTGGTGCTAATCTTGGCAATTTATCCAAAAAAAATCTGGGTACTCACTGACCATAGTAATATCTGACAACTTCGGATGTGCCTTATCCATATCAACCACGTACGCAATGAAACCTTGATATGTTGAAGGTTTTCTAAATCAGTAATTATGTAATAATCATAACTACTCCTTTCATTTATTCTTATTAAACTTTACAACATATCAAGTAGGGTTAGGAAACATAACTGTCTTAGCATAACAATCTAAAACAACATGGCTTGCAGATAGTCAATCCATTCCTAATATTATATCAAAGTCACTCATACTTAGTAATATTAGATTAGCTGTCATCCCTTTATTCCCTACTCTCAACTTGCAGTCATTAAATACATATTCTACTACTTGACTACTACTCATAGGCGTACTAATCAACATCATCATACTTAATGGTGTACGCTCTACATGTTTTACTAATTTACATGCAAATGAAGGCGATACAAAAGAATGCGTGGCACCAGGATCAATTAAAACATATGTTTCAATATCATAAATCAGGATGTTACCTCGTATCACATCCAATGAAGTATCAGCTGTCCCCTGGTCCAAAGCATGCACTCGCCCTCGACCCATCACCTGTTTCCCCTTCTCCTCTGTCGTCGCTCTACCTCTCTGAGAAGACGTACCAGCTGGAGTTCTATCAGGCTCCATGCCCTTCTGTGGGGTAGTCATAAATGTCTCTGGGCACTCTCTAGCCATATGCCCCTGTTTCCCACATCGAAAACATACAATAGGAGTCAGTGGACACGATCTACTTCCATGTTGTTTACCGCATCTTCTGCACTAATCAATAGCAGGTCTTTGTCCTCCTATGACAATGCCCTTGGCTGGGGCTATAGTCGGATAAGTAGGAGGTCTAGCATATCTCTCTCGTGCCTCCTCTACTCGTGATCTCTTACTAAAGAATTTCTTCCCTCCTCGATAACCAAAATCTCTAGCCGACCTCTTCTTCTGTATGTCTCGGCTACGGCTAAACTTCTCAAACTCGGAAGCATTCCTCTTGTAATTTTGCTCACACAGTTACGCCCTACGTACTGCTTCCTCATAGGTAACTATGTCTAATGGAACCAACCTGGACCGTAAAATCGGTCTCAACTCGACGATAAACCTGTGGACCTTCCTGGCCTCACTATACATGGTATCGGGGTCATATCTCCCTAGGGATAGGAATCGAGTCTCATACTCGTCCATAGATAAACTCCCCTGGTTTAGTCCTAAAAACTCTGCCTGTAGTTTCTGCTGTGCGGTATCGGGAACAAATTGCCTCCTAAAGGCCTCCCGAAATATCTCCCAACTGATATCTATGTGTTGGGATCTCAATATAGGTCGGGTGGACTTCCACCAATGCTCTGCAGCTCCCTTCAGTAGGAACGCAGCAAATGCGACCATCTCCGAGGTCTTACACTCGAAGAATCCATAAAGCTTCTCTATCTCCGCTAATCACTCCTCAGCAGCTACAGGGTCCTTGACCCCACTAAAGGATGGAGGTCTAAACTTCTAGAATTCTCGCAACCGATGTAGATCACATCCGTACCCTAATCCACTACCACCCAAAACTGGTGGGGGTGTTGGAGTACCTACTGTCCTCTGTGCATGAGTCGTTTGTGTAGGAGTATCAGGGGCAACTGCCTCTCTTGTCGTAGCTCTTGCCTCCTGTCCTTACCTACCTGGCATCGTTTGTGCCAATATCTCGACAATCGTCTCAAGACTACGCTCTAATCTCATAAAGCGCGTCTCAGCACACTCGGGTGCCTCAGTAGCACCTGAAGTCTCAGGCGTAGGTAATGGTTCGGCAGCAGCTCGTCCCTCGGGTCTATCTCCCGGCCTCGAGCCCTACCTCTCGTAACTCTACCACTACGCGTATTTGCCATATAGGCAAAGTTCCTACATTCATAATCATGAATTAGTCCGTCTCCTATCTGGTATACACAGTTATATCTAAACACAGCACAGTACTATGGGGATGTACACTTTCCTATTTTCTAACATCGACTCACATTAGACCAACCTCAGCTCTGATACCATTCTATCAGGACCTATTCTCAATCCATGACTTTATCCAAAATCACTACAAATTTTTCACATTTTTAACTTACCTTTCCTCTCATCAATGGTTAGGCTGTGATTCCATGTCAAAGTCCTCGCTTACCACATTTTTCATTATCATACATACAAGTCAATATACTATTATTGACTGTAACTGCTTTTATTATACATGTAAGATTATATAAAATCTAACACAAATACATTCTCCATAATATATATCGTATACATCACTGTGCTGTTTCTATGTTTAGATACATAACCGTACAAAATCTGTATACCTGGCGGTCGATAAGAATTAGCAGTGGAGTCAGGAATACTATCCCTCGATAGCTCTCGCTCTACTGATGCTCTGTAGAGAGATGTAAAGAAAGGGGGGTGAGCATACAACGCGCTCAGTAAGAAAATCAGGCAAGCAAGTAGATATCTACACTATCTACTCAAAATAATGCTATGCCTTGAAAACATTATTTCCTTTACTCACTTTAAAAGCATGTCTTTAAATATATATATGTATACTTGTACAGATTAAATCCCATGTACAGAAATCATGCTTTCTTTCTCAAATGTAGGCATGTAGTGCAAAATAATGCATCTTTAAATAAATCATGCCTTTATGTAAATCATGCCATGTATATTTAAATCACAATAAATATGACATTTAAATCATTCACATCACAAAATTGAAGTCCGACCCATCCCTCAGGTCTGTCCGCAATTTAAATCAGTCAATCAATGTGATATATCATGTAAGACTCTGTGGTGAAATGTAAATAGTATCCTGGACTATGATCATATCCAACATGTGATCCCAAGCAACACAGTACTCGGTGTACAGGGCATCACTACTGTAACGGGAGGGTGGTCAGTCCATTACAACAGTCAGCTATACAACAACACACGGTACAACGTATTCCCATGCCCCGAGCATGGTACAAAGTACACCCGTGGACCCTACATCACAGTCGGGGTGCCTGCCATAGGTCTTAGCCTTCAAACCATGGAATATCATACCACGTCTATATTACCCTCATGCGGATATCCTCTCACAAGATGTGACACACAGTCACACAAGGACTCTGACATAGGTTTTAACATGTTTTATATATCACATACAGTGCGCGCCTTGAGTGCAACTCACAGTCGACACTCCGCTCAAACACTGTTTCACATCACAAACTCAACTCTAGTGCGAGTAAACCTCCATCGACTAGGTCAATGCATAGTTCATGTATTAAATCAAGTACGAGCAATAGCTCTGGTACCATGCTATGCATAATATCATCAAATCAAGTACGAGCAATAGCTCCAGTACTATGTCATGTATAAACCATGAAGAATCGAGTACGAGCAACGCTCCAATACCCTGTCATGTATCTTATGTAAAACTCGAGTACGAGCTAATCGCTCCAGCACTCTCTCATGCATAAATCATATAAAACTGAGTACGAGTAAGAACTCCAGTACTCTATCATGCATGTCATGGAAATCTAGTGTGAATCAAAATCCAACACTAATGTATGTGGAAAATATATGAAATCCAGTGCGAGCTGTGCTCTAGCACGATTCATTCTCACATAATATGATAGATGGCTCTTTAAAAAGGGATGGTTTACAAAAGGTTAAAATCAGCACTATAAAGTGTGCTTAAGTCACATCAACCATAAAATCATTAGCCCATCTATTTATTTTCATGCTAAACAGCAGTTAAACACTCACAATAGTTCCATGCTTTTTGTAACTTTTCACAAAAGTTGACTTTTTGACTAACTAGGGGTAAAATCGTAATTTACCACTATCGGGTCGCAATAATTATTATTCACTTTCTCTGACCCTCAGAGTTTTTAAGTGAATGTAAAAGCAGACGAAAATACGTGCAGGTATCTCTAACTACTCACAAAAGTCCTTTACCTACAATCACTCGAGAAATTTCACTTTCTTTACGCTGCTCGTTTCAGCAGTCCGATTTGCTTCTCCAATACTCTTTAGAGCTTCATATAACCATTTATCAGGTTAATTACACTTTTCCTACTGTATTTCACATTAAATACAGTCTATTTCCCTTAATGGGCTTTAAAAATCCTTAATGGGCCTAACTATGTCTTAAGCCCGTTTTCCACGTATTATTTCCCGTCATCAGGGTCTATCGACTTATTGGGCCTATCAATACCCATTGGGCTTTATTCCAAGCTTTTTGGATAGCCCGTATATCATTTACGACAATAAATTTGAAATTTTGGATATAATTTACTAAATGCGAAATTTAATCCGAAATGCGTAAAATAAATCTTAAATGCGCAATAATCACATAAATTGTCATAAATGAGCTTTACTTACCCGAGATCATGCGATGGTACGCAAATCAAAGTTCGATCGGGCTTCCATTCGAAATTTATCGTCGAACTGCACAATTTTGTATATTTAACTCCGGGTCAATTTTTGATTAAATATAATTTAAATAAATTTATCAAAAATCAAATCTGTCACTTTTGATCTCGTATCGACTTACCCGAAGTCCGGTGAAATCTCAAAAATTTCCTTTTTCCTTTTTCTTTCTTTTTCTTCTTTTTCCCATTTTCTCCTTGGCTGAACCGGTCCGGTCCTGTTCAGCGCAGAACCTTCTTCACTGAATCGCCGACCGGTTCAGGCATCCTTTGGTCGTGCCGATGTCTTCCGGCTGGTTCCCGATGCATCACCACCGCAGTTCGACGCGCCTCAACCTGGGTAACACTCGGCTGGGCTCAATCGGGACTAAGCACTGTCGGTGGCTGTCGGATCTCATCTTTTCCTCCGCGGCTTCTCCTATTCGATTCGTCGAAGTCCGACATCGGTGGAGGGCGTGACCGGTGCCGATGTGTGCGCATGGACCTCCTCTTCCTTTTTCGGTCGCTTGACTGGCCGGGGGGTCGCCGGATGCTCGTCGGTGACTCCTTCTTCCTCAGGTCGGCTTGCGTCGGTTTCCTCTCCATTTTTTCTCTCTCCCTGCGTTTTCCAATTTCCAGATTTCTTTTGTTTTTTATAATATATTTTTATTATTATTTTATTCTTAAAATAATAATAAAAATCCTAAAATATCCTAAAAATATCTAAAAATCATATTAAATTCATTTAGTTTGTAAATGAATTTATCAGTTCGATTTTACCTTTTTGGTATATTTTTCCACTATTTTTGGGCTCATTTTTCGAGGTAAAAATTTTGATAAATTCTAATAAATTTATATCTTGATCAATTGGGCTCAAAATTAAATATTTTCCTCGATTTTGATCAAGATTCCTCAATTTCATATTTTTAATGAAATTGTCTTATCGAAATTATATCGAATTTCAATCATTTGACCGTTTTACCCCTGCACTCGTTCGGGAATCAACTTAACCCTTATTTCGCTGTTATGTAGCTTACATGCATTTTTAATTTCTCAAATTGTCGATTGCATGTTAGTAAATACTCTTCTTATGATTCAACTATGTAATAAAGTGTTCATACACATAGGAATCATAAGGAACAAGCTACATCAAATCCAGGTCTGACATATATCCACAACCAGTTTATGTGGTCAAGTTTGATGGCTAATAAAGGAATTTCAAAATATTTCCCCGCCTGAGAGACGTGATAGTATCTAGAAGTACCCATAACCTATAAATTGAAATTGACAGTTGTAATATTCGCATTTGAAGTCAGGATACCGTTACTTATACGGTGGAGAATTATGGAATTCTACTGATCATGAATGTTTAAATATTAAATTTCACAAAGGTCGTCTAATGCAAGAAAAAAAGAAATGACTAAGGTTAGTGCTTTGAGTAGAAGTGATTTCGGGATGACGTTATGAGTTATTGAAATATTTAGTGAACTTCGACTTGGATGTGGTCCTTTTCCTGATACCGACATTTATTACATGGTGATTAGCCTGAGAAATGAAACTAGACTTGATTTGATCGAATCGGGTAGACTCAGCATAATGATAAACACTGTATTGATGTGGTTAATCAGACCTAGATGGGTGCTACAACAAGTTTTGGTATTGGTACTGATGATTTATTGAGATTTAGAAGCAAAATAGGGTACCCAATAATCTATAATTAAAGGAATTAATGTCGTCAGAGATTCATTTACAAAGATATACTCCGCATTCGGAGAATAATAGGATTTATCAAATCTCTTGAAGATATATTGGTAATCAAGGATAATAAGAGATATAATGGAAATTATGACTAAAAGCCTCATATGTCAGTAGCCTAAAGATAAGGTCTAACAAGATTTGGAAAGAAAGGAAAACTGAGTTCCTGATACATTGGACCTTTCAAGGTCTTGAACCGAGTGAGAGATGAGTTAATGGATTGGCGTTACCACCAGAATTATCGAGTACCCACAGCGTTTTCCACGCTTTAATGCTTTGCAAGTATTATCCAGATCTAATGCATGTGGTAAAGTGGGAACCACTGGAGTTGAAAAAGGATATGATGTGTAAGGAGAAATCGATTCGGATCTTGGACATGGAAGAAAAGGCAGTGAGGTCTAAAACGATTCTTTTGGTCAAGGTTTTGTGGCAGTATCACACTTCAAAGGAAGCCATGTGAGAATTAGAACGTTTAAGGCGAAAGAAGTACCCACAATTATTTGAGGACTGATTTATTTTTAAATTTGGGGACTAAATTCCCTAAGGTGGGGAGAATGTAAACACCATAAATTTTTATATACTTGATTTTATCAATGAGTAACAATTAAGCCATTGGGATTAAAAATGCGTTCCTGGTATATGATCAAATTGAGTTTTATTTTGAATATAAAGAACTTAGGAAAATTTTAATTAATCTAAAATGTTGGAGCTAATAGAATAAATAATTATAAGGGTTAAGAATAAATTTTTATGACTTCAGAATATTTCTCTAAGATATATATGTATATATATATATATATGTACGATATTGGATTAAATTTATTAAATTACAAGTAAATTTATAAAGTATGAATAAATATATATACATGTATGTCTGTAATGTTTTATACGATCACCAAGTTTGGCAAGTAGACTTACGAATCAACTTACATGTGTACATATATATATATATACCTATATGTGAGTGAATAAATATATGTATATTTGATCCCGTGGATCCCGATATCCCATGCAGTAGTGTGTGTGTATATATATATATACACACACACTACTGCATGGGATATCGGGATCCACGGGATCAAATATACATATATTTATTCACTCACATATAGTGTATATATATATATATATATGGGTGAATATATATAAGATACATTGAAATGGGTATGGCAGGAAAGGATATTGATGCATTATCAACCCTATAAATATAAGAAGGAAGAGCCAAAAGAGGACGGCAAAGGCAGTGAAAAAATTAATGGGAAACAATGGTGATGGTTTTGCAGGGAGAGAAGGAATTAAAAAAAAAAAAAACGATTGTGACTACTCATGTAAGACCCATATTTTTGTATGTAATCCGTATGAATTCCTAAGTATGCATTCATTTATGTGATATGAAACATAAATGATGTAATGTCATGACCTCATTCTGTGACTTACCAAACACCACTACAAATTTTTCACTTTTTTCTTTACTTACCTTTGCCTCCTCGATAGTTGGGTTGTGATTCGATATTAGTCCCTCACTCACATCAATTCACAATATACATCGTATTGAGTATTCTTTTAGATAACATAAACTTTTATGCATTATTTGTACATATACATCCCAACCGTAGAATAGTTTACATAATTGTGCTTATACATTGTTCAGTACAAAATGTTCGAGTGTGTATACCTCTCGTAAGATGGATAGGTAGCAGATACAATGAATGGTATACCTCAGCCGGACTCAATCTACTGCGGATGATCTGTAGAAAGTGGAAAATAAAGGGGGATGAGCAAACAATGCGCTCAGTAAGGAAATCAGGCAAGCAAGGAGACAACTGCACTATCTACTGAAAATAAGGCTTTGCTTTTCTTTCTCTCATCTCAAAGCATGTATCAAAATGATATAATAATAGTACAGAATAAATTTCGTGCACTTAAAATCATGCTGAGTTATCAAATATAGGCATTCATGCAAAACACTGCATATTTAAAATTTTGGAATGCCTTTATAGAAATCATTGCCATTTACACATAAATCATAGTAAATATGGCAGTTCACAACATAACGCAAACAGATTTTTGATCTATCTCTCTCAGGTCTAATCGTATCATGAAAACAAGTGATATATCATGCGAGATTGAATGGCTAAATGTAATACTCTCTTGGACAATGGCCATATCCTATAATGGTGAAATCTCAGGCAACACAGATCTTGGTGTGCGGGTTATCACTGCTGCAACGGGAGGGGGTCAGTTCATCACAACTGCCAGCTATATACTCCTCAACTCCACAACACCACACAACACACAGTACAGTGTACTCCATGCCACTCGTACGATACAACGTACACCCGTGGACCCTCTCCTCATGGTCGAGATGCATGTCATAGGTCTTAGTCCTCACACCATGAAAATACATCATAGTCGGGGTGCTTGCCATAAGTCTTAGCCCTCATACTATGGAAAATAATTGCCATGTCTCTAAATCCACGTGCGAACATCTCAACAGTGTGACACTCAGTCTACACAGAGGAAATCGTCATGATTTTTCTATAACATGTCTTATATATCACGTAAAACTACAATGCGCGTCTTGAGTGTGACTCACAATCAACACTCCGCCTCTTAAACACTGTGTATGCATATCAAAATATCAAACACTAGTGCGAGTAACCTCTAACACTAGGGTAATGCATAATTCTCTTTTCAAATCAAGTACGAGCTATCGCTCCAGTACTATGTCATGTATAAATCATGAAAAGTCGAGTACG
The DNA here is from genome assembly GCA_033439115.1 of Firmiana major. Classification (NCBI taxonomy): domain Eukaryota; kingdom Viridiplantae; phylum Streptophyta; class Magnoliopsida; order Malvales; family Malvaceae; genus Firmiana; species Firmiana major. The sequence continues at coordinate 12,137,447 of CM065912.1, forward strand.
AGTAATGCTCCGAATACTCTATCATGTAAAATTGAGTATGAGCAAAGCTCCCAATACTCTATATGCATCAATCACAAACTGAGTACGAGCTATGCTCCCAGTACTCTAACATGCATAAATCGCATTTAAAATCAAGCATGAGTATTGTCAAGACCCGAAACTACCCAAAAATCAGAGTGAATTTTTCGCATTTTGTTATTTTCTTTCATGCTTACCTGTCCTCTGATCGTGACCACACTCCACGAACAAATTGGACTGTGCGTCAATGCCAGTCCCACCATACATTTACCATATAACTTAATTCTTTCTCAGTCATTTATAAGTATTTACAATATTTATACATCCCCTAAAATTACTTACAAACATGTTACTGTGCTATGTTTATTTAGATACAATTTATACAAGTGTATATACCTTAGATGATGGGCAGCAGCGGATATCCGAAATGCAGTACTGAGTCACCTCATCGTCTACTGGAGATTATCTGTGGGAGAAAATGAAAGGGGTGAGCACATCAAGCTCAGTAAGGCAATCCTACGAACAAGTAGGTAACCATACTACCTACATGAACGTGGTGCCGTGCATAAACCACCCTTTCTCCACACATTTTAAAATAGATGATATGAGTTATGATGTTATGTAAAACACGTTCGCATGGAAAATTCAACATGCAACTCATTTTAAATCATTTCTTTTTCATTTAAAAATTTCACAATAAAGTCAGGACTCGACCCCTCCTTCGGGTGATCCTGACTCACACAAAATCATGAAAATCCGTTTACATCACATATGAGTTTAAAAAGCATGGAAATAGCATCATGCACATTTAATTTAAAACCTAGTTTGATCTCATCAAAATCGTCGACATGCGAGACTAGGCAACATCTGTATATCGATAATAACCAGGACTATGGCCATGTGTGTCCTCGGGAGTTCCTCTGCTACACGGATCCTAGTGTGCGGGTTTTCTCACCATGATCTGGAACCGTCCGGGAGGTGGGTCACGCCATCTCGTCGGTCTTATCCGATCCCATGCATCCGAAGATGCTAACGTATCACAAAGATACCACACGGTACATCGTACTCCATGCTACTTGCACGGTACATCGTACTCCGTGGACCCCCAGCCTTATCACTCTTTCGGGCTCATCAGCTGGACCTCCAACCCTTATCCCTCTTTCGGGCTCATCAGGTTGTTTTAACATTAAACCGTATTGCCATGTCTCAAAACGCACGTGCGAGCCTATTTAATCGGTGACACACAGTCTACCCGATGCTCCAAGCACGGCTCATCGCATGTTCTCATAAAATCAGTGCGAGCAATGCTCAGCATTCTCATCAAATCAAGTAAAACTAGTGCGAGCTAAGCTCTAGCACTCTGTATGCAAACCATATGAAAAGCTGGTGCGAGCGAAGCTCTAACACCCTGTCTCAAAAATCACATAAAAATATGGTGCGAGTTAGACTCTAGCACCCTGTCACGAAAATCATATATATATGTATACAAATCTGGTGCGAGTTGGACTCCAGCACCTATGCATGTAAAACTCTAGTGCGAGCTCTCGCTCCAGCACTAATGCATGCATCACACAAATTAAAATATCGTGCGAGCTGAGCTCTAGCACGTCACATGTTAATAAAAACACGTAGGCGGCTCTGTTTCCTCAAAACAGTTTTCAAAACAATTATATCGTTGAAAGTATGCAATGCTGTGCATTTTCTTTCAAGGTTAGCCAGCCTACTCATGCATGCATTAAAATGTCTCCAGAACGAGCAGAAACCTCTTGTTCTTGCTCCTCCCAATTTTTCCTAAATTTGTAAATTTTACCCTTAACAAGGGTATTTTGGTAACTTGCCCATTCGGGCACTAAAATTATTATTTGACCTCTAGACCCTTCAGATAATTTTTAAAGACTGCATATAACTTGAAATTTCGTAAAGTTTACCTCTAGCAGTCCGTAGAATTCCCTTACCTTATTTTCCTGTCGAGTCTGACCTTTCCTCTGATGTCACGTCGCGCAGTCCGATCTGCTCCCAATCCGATATCTGGAACTGCGTATAAATATTCCTCAGGTCAGATATTATACAATTTAATTGTATTTCCTATTTTCTGGGTTTAATTTAAATCATTGGGCCCATACCCCTATTGGGCCCGATTGCACCTTAATGGGCCTTAATCGGCCTTAAGCCCGTTTTCCACTTAATTTTCACATTATCGAGGCCTATTGGGCTCATTGGGCCCACCAATAATTTATTGAGCCTCGTTCTAGCCCTCGAATATCTCAATTTAGTATTTACGATAATTTATCTAAATTTCCAGAATTTAATTCAATTTATGCAGAAATTAAATTCATATCACGCATAACGAGGTAATTGTCATAAATAAGGGTTACATACCCGAGATTCCATGCTAGTACGCAAATCGAGGCTATCTCGAGCTCTCGTTGGATGCCAATCGTCGAGCTACACAATTTCATGAATTTTCGGGTAAATTTTCAGTCGAATAATAATTAAATAAAATATTCTAAAATTTAAATCGGTCAATTCGACCGCTTATCGACTTACTCGAAGCTCGATTGCATCGCCGGGATTTTTCCCCAATTTTTTCTCTTTTTCTTTTTCCATTTTTCTTCCTTTTTTCCTTCTCTTTTGGCTGAACCGGTTCAGTCTGGTTCGGACCGGTTCAGACCGTCGGTTCACTCCGGTTCGATCGGTTCACCATCGGTTCAAGGCCTTGCCGATTAGTTCTCCGCCTGGTTCCATTGCCAGCAGCTCCGTGAGGTTGTTCGCAGCTCGAATCTGGCCTCAGCTTCACCCAAGACTGCTGGAAGGTCGTCGGTCCGGCCGTTCTCTTTTCTGCCGTCGAAATCCATTTTTTTCTTTCGCTGTTTTCGGTGTTTTTCGGCAGCTTCGTCGATCGTGGCTGCCACCAACCGGCTCACCGACGCCTGGGGAACTATCGGCTGTGGTCGGTCGGTGCTGAATCGTCGTCGGTCGTCGGGATCGGCTTCTCTTCTCTTCTCTTGGTTTCGATTTCTCCGTTTTGCTCCACCGTTCGCCGCCGTTCGCGTCTCTGTTAGGCCGGTGGTGGGTCGGCCCTCGTCGGGCTTCCCTTCGTCGGACTCCGTCGGTCGTCGTTTGGCCGGCAGGGGCTCGGCCTCTGCTTTGTTTCCGTTTTCCATTTCTTTCGCGTTTTTCGTTTTCCGTTTCACTTTTTTTAAAAAAAAATTTATTTATTTTTATTTATAATTTATTTTAATATTATTTAATTGATTAAATTAGTCGAAAAAATTCAAAATATCTTAAAAAAATTATATTTTATTCATTTAGTCTATAAATTAATTTCTCGGTATTATTTCGGCTTCCCGGTATAATTTTCGATTATTTTTCGGGATTGCTTTTCGCAGCAAAAATTTTGGTTAATTTTAAAAATTAATATTTTGATCAATTTTAACCCAAAACATATGTAATTCTTCGTTATTGATCGAAATTCCTCAATCCATTATTTTTAATAATGATTTCTTGTTAAATTATATCGACTTTCGATCTTTTGACCGTTTTGCCCTTGTACGTGTTCGAGATTAATTCAGTCAAACTTTCCTTCACGAACACTCATTCATTTTATGATTTGAATCCTTATTTTCAGTCCGAATCCCATTCCTTTAAATTTGTGAACATTTTTATCCCTCATAAAATTTACGATTTAATTTCGGGTCTTACAAATCTCCCCCACTTAAGGAATTTGGTCCTCCAAATTAGAACCAAGTCATATGAGTCCATATACAACTCCGGGTACATCGATCGTATCATACTCTTAAATTCTTATGTGACCTTCTCCGGAGTGTACTACTACCAAAGGACTTTAATTAGGGAGATCCTCTTAAACCTCAATACTTTCTCTTTCCTGTTTAATGCCCGAATCAACTTTTTCAATATACTTATATTTGCATTAAGCTAAACTATTGGATCTCATATCCTATCACTTATGCTGGATCTGGATAGTATTTTCGAAGCATCAAAAGATGGGACACATTGTGGATGCCTGTTTATTTAAGTGATCACGCCAACCTATAGGTCTTATCATCCACTTGTCCAATCTCTCAAAAGATTCAATCCAGCGAAACTCAATTTACCTTCTTCCAAAAGTTCGCTATGTCCTTATTCTCTTAGGACAAGAAACATTTCAACCATACTAATTCACCCTCGGTGAATTCCAATACTTTTCTATCTGCTCTGAGGTGTTCTTAATCTCTCATCCTTAACTAAACATCCTCATAGACTTATTATCCAAAGTCGAAAATAATTCTATCCGTCACCCACTTTTTCTTATTCAATTTGGGGAACAACCCTTACAGCTGTACACTGCCTCATATCTCGTTATCTCGACACTCAAGAGGCAACTGTCACTATTGGCGAATTCGATTTGTAATAACTGATTATCCCAGGAGCATAAAAATGAAGGGCACACGCTTTCATCTGATCCTCCAGAACCTGTACAATCCTCTCTGACTGACCATCTGTCTGAGAATGGAAAGCTGTGCTAACACTCAGTCAGGTTCCCATAGCTTCTTGAAAAATATCCTCAAAGGTGGGAAGTGAAGCGGGAATCCCTATCTGATACCATGCTCACTGGAACGCTACTTAATGTTCCACAATCTTCCTTACACATAATTCCTCATATACACTCTGAGTATTTGGGGATTTCATAACCAGAAGGTGGGTAGACTTAGTCACTCTATCGACTATCATCTAAATAGCCTCGTAATTCACCTGGGTTCTCTGTAACCCATCACGACATTCATGGAGACTTGCTCTCATTTTTCGTGCCGTGTCGATATAGGTAGAGGCTGCAATAACCCTGCAGACTTTTAATACTCTACCTTATTCTGCTGACATACTAGGCACTTTTCCACAATCTCTACCATATATCCTTTCCACATCTGACCACCAATACCCTTTTTAGAGATTTTGATATATCTTTACTTTTCGTATGCACCGTATATCCCGAAGAGTGAGCTTCTGACAATATTACTATCCCATCAACTGTGGTCTTGGGGAGCACTTATACTGTCTCTGAACATCTATAAATCATCATCACACTCTGTGAACTCTATCACTGTACCCTTCTGAATCTGACCCAAACTATCGACACAATGCCGATCATCATGCTAAGCCTGTCAAATTCGGGCACTCTCATCGGGTTCTAATCTCAGGCTAGCTGTCACATAATCACTGTCATCATCAGAAGGGATCACATCAATATTGAGGCTCACAACTGCTCTAGCAGCTTACGCTCCCTGACCATCATATGTAATACCATCTCGAGGCTCTTTCTGCTCAAGGCATCAGCCACCACATTAGCCTTTACTGGGTGGTACAATTTTCACAATCAAAATCTCTCAGAAGCTCTCACCCACTATGTATTCTCATATTCGCCTCTTTCTGTGAAAACAGATACTCGGGGCTTTTATGATCAATGCATATCCACAATTCCTCATCGTATACCTAGTAGTACCATATCCTCAGTACAAGTACTATCGCTGCCAACTTAAAATCATGAGTCAGATAGTTTATTTCATGATCAAGGAGTTGCCTGACTCCATAATTGACTATCTTCCCATTATACATCAATACACAGCTCCTTCATTATTTTGAGGTATCCATACTCACTGAGAACCTCTTGAGCTGTTGGGTATGGTGAAATTAATCACGGTGGTCAGTTCATACTTCACTATACCGAAATTCATGTCACATTTATCATCTTATTTATCATCTCATTCAAAGACCACGTTTTCTTAGTTAAACATGTCAACCAAGTAGACCATATTGAGAACTCGCAACAACCCATTTGTAAAAGCCACTTTCAATTCTTGCTTACAATTTGCCCTGGACTTTAACTACACCCAACATATCATCAATAATGATGATTACAAATCGGTCCAGGTAAAGTTTAAATACTTCATCGTAGTCGAGCTCCACTACTTATTTCAATCGTCCATATCCTTGACTTATTTACACATAAGCGTATAAGATCCTTCAAAATCGCTTACGTTTTCAGGTACTAACCCGCGTCATTTCCTTTTCTTATATTAACGGCTCTTATTAAATTTTACTATGTTAACCTTTATGATTTGTCGAATTTTAATATTCTTATCGTCTTAGTAAAGGTATCCTAATGCTGAAGGTATTTATTACGACGATCGATTTCACGTTATAGGTTATATATACATACTTTTAGACGCTGTCAAGTCTTCAGGCGGGGAGGTATTTTGAAATACCTTTATTAACCTTCAGACTTAACCACAATTACTGGTTATGGTTATATCCATCTTTATCCTTGGTTATAATTTATATTCCCTACTTATCACTTAATCCCAATTACTTTGCATATTAAGGGTATTCCTTACCTAGCATATGTCTCTTACTCCAATATATCTTGTATTTAGGATCTATCTTATCTTAAAGATTATCTCCTTAGTACATCAATCATGATAAAACTCTTTCATTATTCATTCCGTGAGTACAATCCTTTACTCCTTTAATTTCAACTGTTGCACCACTTTTTATCACTTGTCAACACTTCCAGTATACTTTTCAGGGATGTTTTCACCTCTGTTTTCAACTTAAAATCTCTATATCCATATTTCGTTAATTAATCCTCCTCTATTGGGGTACTCATTTATCAGTATTGTGCCCAATGATTTAGGCATTCATGCCTTTTACTCACTTATATGCGAATGAATGCGGTATGAATAAATGTGTGGCACCAGGATCAATGAACATATATACTTCATTATTCATAACAAGTGTCGTATCTTACACCACATCCATAAAACATCAATAGTGTCCTGGTCCAAGACATCCTCTCGCCTTCGTCCAATAGCCTAATTTCCTTTTTCTTTTCGGCTATAGCCTCCCTTTTTGTTGCAGCTATACTAACGAAGTTTTTCTCTGTCTCTTTACTTTTCTGTGGGGCGATCTCGCCCAACTCTGTGCGATCAAAATCAATGGTCCGTCTGTCACGACCCAATTCCATTCTCTTTAATCGAAAATCACTGAAAATTTTTCGCGTTTTACTGTTACCTTACCCGGTCGTGAACTAAACTCACCACACACTGTTGGGCTGTGAGCCAATAATAAATACCATATCTCATTCATTCTCAATTAATTAAAACGATGTCATACATGTGCAATTAATCGTGTACTTATACGAATACATGTTTTACTGACATCTACATCCCCCATAAGTACAACTCAAAAGAATACTGTGCTTTTACATTGTTTAGATACAAAAAGAATCACTGTGTATATACCTCTTAGCGATGGAGATGCAGTGGAGTTCAAAATAATGCGCCTCAGTCCTCACTGGGCTACTATGCACGCTCTGTAGGGGGGAAAATAGAGTGGGATGAGCAACCACACGCTCAGTAAGGCAATAATGCAAGCATGGTAGATAACTACTCTATCTACATGCTGATAGTGTTATGCATAAATCATTTATAGTAGGAGCATGAGGAATAAAACTATGCCATATGAGTATACATATATATCATGTATCAAGGTCATGTAAAATTGGCATATAAAACATGGTAAAACATCATGTATAAATAATCTCATGCTCGATCTCATTTAAATTCATAAAAAGGGCAATTCATTAAGAAACCTCCTTTTTAAACCCACGTCATAAATCTCTTTCTCATCACATACAATCACATCACATTAATTCACAATCACAACCACGTTTTCATTTCACAATTCAAATCCACGAGGCTCGACCCCTCCTTTGGGTCTACCTTAAACAATCACAATCACACTTAGAGATTTAAAATCATGTGGTAGTAAGTAAATTAAGCAAGGAGACAGGTTACTATATCTCAAGTGACTACATTGGCCAATCGTCACATATCATCCCAGACCACACGGATTCCGATGTGCGGGGTATCATGCTGGCATGAAGGTGGGTTAGTTCTCCGCCAGACTTTCTCAATCAAGTAACCACCACGCGGTACATCGTACTCCATGTGATATACGCGGTACATCGTACTCCGCGGACCCATAACATGGTTGGGGGTGCCTGCCATAGGTCTTATCTACCCCATGTCAAGTGTAACCTTTATAGTCTCAAGAGCGCGTGGGAGTAACCGCAATACCAGGTCCTAGCCCCTCATGGCCTTGCTCGCCCCTGTTGGGTTCCCTGATCCAGGTCCTAGCCCCTCACCCTCACCCCACCTAAGAGGTCTGTCAGGCCTGTTGGGTTCCCTGGATGGATTAAGTCAGGTCCTAGCCCCTCACCCTCACCTCACCTAAGAGGTCTGTCAGGCCTGTTGGGTTCCCTGAGTTAATCCGTATCTCTCACCACGGCCTCATACATACCACAGTGTGAAAACCAGCGCGAGCTACGCTCTAGCGCGAATTCATGCATCAAAACCAATCACTTCGTACTAGCAACGCTCTAGTACGGCATTTATGCATAAAAATATGAAGAAACCATGTACGAGCATAGCTCCAGTACGGTTATATGCATAAGAAAAACCACTCAAATCCACGTACGAGCGTAAGCTCCAGTACGGTTTATAACATCATCACAATTCAAATTCAAAGTGCGAGCTAAGCTCAAGCACGTTTCACGCAAGTGAAAACATAGAAATCTCGCGCGAGCGAGGCTCTAACGCGAATTATATCACATACACGCGATAGGCGGCTCACATGAATTCAAAACATCTCATAATATGCTTAGTGCCTCATATGGGCTAGTTCACAACATCATTCAAGTACTAGCCGGCCTATCCTTTTATTTGCTCAAATCAAAGCATTGTGTTTTGTAAAAGCATTCAAAACACATGATTTATGCAATTATTAGCCTTACTATCCCTTTTTCAATAACCATTTCAAACAACCAAATCTCATACAAATACTCATACACCCTCAAAACACATTTCCATAAGTCCATGCACATTTCCAAAGCCCTATATATACCCACGAGTTCAAAATACGAGCAGCTACCTCTATATACTTACAACATTCCCTTACCTGGAATCGCGATGCGTGATTCCACCTCCTTAAGCTGCTTACTCGTACGGTTCGGTTCGCCTTCAACGAACTCTTCGGGACTGCACAAAATCGTATCCCGCATTATATTCGATCCATATATTGTAATCCTTGTGCTTGCTATAGTCACTTTAACCTATAGCCTCTATTAACGCTTATTTGGCCTCGTTTCATTACTTTACCCATAGCTCGAGTCTATGAATCTTCTTAGGCCTATTATCTTATTCAAAAATCGATATCAAATCGATATTAAGCTCATAGTGTTCATGCTTCATGAATTCCCTCACTATGGCATTTATCAAGCATATTCATACCCATTTCTACAATTCCTCCAAACTCACAATGTAATCTCATTTAACCATTTAAAATCATAGACATTACCCCAATGACAACTTTAGCATGCCATAAACCATAAGTTCATTCAATCCCACATATCCTCACATTATACCCATTTTAGGTTTCTAGGTCACACCAACTTCACAACATTCCTAAGTAGTTTATCCATCAATACTCCTATCAATCAACTCCAAAATCAATTTAAATAGCTAATACATTTGGATTGGAGGGTTAGAATCTTACCAATGTGATTTCGCTCCTTGCTCCAATTGGTAATGCCCTTAACTCCTTCAACTCCAAGAATGGGAATATGCCCTCTCACTATGTTGTTCTTCTCTTTGATAGGAACAACTTTGCCTCTAATGATCTCTCTCCAAATCTCGCTGAAAATGGCTGATTTTAGAGAGGGAAAGTTAGGTTTTTGGGTTGAAATGGTAAGGTTTGGTGTTTTTCCGAGATTTCTAGATTTTCAGCTCTCCTTATATAGAAATGACTTGAGGAGATCGATCTGGTCCAAGAGGAGATCGATCTGGTCCCTTAAAATCCCTCTTTTTCACGGCATTTTTAAGCCTGAGATCGATCTGTCGAGCAGTGAGATCGATCTGTTAAAGCATGAGATCGATCTGTCGAAGCAATCAGATCGATCTGGTCCCAAACAGAGAGCTAAGGAGATCGATCTGGGTGCTTGGGGATCGATCTTTCCACTACAGAATGCTTGAGAGATCGATCTGGCTCCATTGGAGATCGATCTGCTCAATTCTTTCGCCCAAATAAGAGCATTCTGGCTCTCCCAGATCGATCTCTCATCCTAGGAGATCGATCTGGACCTCATGTTTTCCAGATTTCCTGCAGTTTCCTTGCTGCAACTCATGCCAACACACCCTCAATCTATTGCCATGGCCATTTTCTCATCCATCCACCTTTATAACTTGAAAATGGCATCCATTCATACCTTATGCACCTTGAAACTTGTGTGCATTCATTATTTGTCCCAAGGTATGCTACCTAAAACCAAATGGAAGCATAACTCCATTCCATTTTACCACACTACACATCTTGAGTCTCAATCACATCCATCACTTGTCATAACTCATTTCTTCGTATTCATACTCAATGGAACTTGTATGTACGTTACAATTTATATTACACATACATACATTGAATCCATGGACTTACATCAATCACATTTTACATCACAAGTCCATTCATATTATTTGATCCAATTACACACATTACCCTTATACCTATACGGGGTCTTACATTCTCCCCTCCTTCAAGGAATTTGGTCCTCCAAATTAGAACCAAGTTACTCTTCAAAAAGTTGGGGGTACTTCTCCCGTATCAAGTTCTCCAATTCCCACGTGGCCTCTTCCACCGTGTGGTGTTGCCAAAGCACTTTCACCAAGGGAATTGTCTTATTCCGCAACACTTTCTCTTTCCTGTCCAATATCCGTACCGGCTTCTCAACATACATCATACTCTCATGGAGCTCCAATGGCTCATATTTTATCACGTGTGCCGGGTCCGGGTGATACTTCCGAAGCATCGAGACGTGGAAGACGTTGTGGACATTCGCCAAGTCCGGTGGCAATGCCAACCTATATGCCTTGTCTCCCACTCTCTCCAAAATCTCGAAGGGTCCGATATATCTAGGGCTCAGCTTGCCCTTCTTACCGAATCTCATAATACCCTTTGATGGTGATACCCTCAGAAATACCGACTCACCCTCATCAAACTCCAGTGGTCTTCGTCTCTTGTCAGCATAACTCTTTTGCCGGCTCTGAGCTGTCCGTAATCTCTCACATATCAACTGGACGTCCTCAGATGCCTGCTGCACTAAGTCCGGAGCAAAAATTTGTCTGTCACCAACCTCTTCCCATCCAATAGGGGAACGGCATCTACGCCCGTATAATGCCTCATAGGGTGCCATCCCGATACTAGCATGATAGCTATTATTATACGCGAACTCGGCTAACTGCAGGTGGTCATCCCAGGAGCCTCTATAATCCAGCACACACGCTCTCAACATATCCTCGAGGGTCTGTATAGTCCTCTCTGACTGCCCATCTGTCTGAGGATGAAAAGCGGTGCTAAAACTCAGTCGGGTCCCCAGCGCTTCCTGAAAGTGTTCCCAGAAATGGGAAGTGAAGCGGGCATCCCTATCAGAAACAACGCTCACTGGTACACCATGTAGTCGTACTATCTCTCGGATATACAGGTTCGCCAACTGACTCAGTGTATCGGTAGCTCTCATAGCCAAGAAATGGGCGGACTTAGTCAACCGGTCCACAATAACCCATATGGCATCATGACCTCTACGGGTCCTCGGCAACCCTATCACAAAATCCATGGTGACATGCTCCTATTTCCAAGTCGGTATCGGTAGAGGCTGCAATAATCCTGCAGGCTTCTGATGCTCTACCTTCACTTGCTGACAAACTAGACACTTAGCGACATATTCAGCAATGTCTCTCTTCATTCCAGACCACCAATAAACCTTTCGAAGGTTTTGATACATCTTGGTACTCCCCGGATGCATCGTATACTTCGATAAGTGAGCCTCTAATAAAATCGTCCTCCTGATCTCAAGATCCCTGGGAACGCATACTCTGCCTCTGAACCTCAATAAGCCATCAGTACTCTGCTCAAAATCAATACCCACACCTGTCTGTATCTGCCTCAGCCAATCGATACACCGTCGATCGCTCTGCTGGGCTTGCCGAATACGGCCAATCAACTCTGGCTCTAGCCTCAAACTAGCCATGATCTCAAGTCTCTCAGATCCAGGTGGGGTCACATCCAAACTGAGGTTCGCAAAGTGTTCTAACAACTCATGTTCCCGTACCATCATATAAGACACCAACCCAAGGTTCTTTCTACTCAAAGCATCGGCAACTACATTTACCTTACCCGGGTGGTACATGATTTCACAGTCATAGTCTTTCAGGAGTTCGAGCCATCTCCTCTGTCTCATATTCAGCTCTTTCTGCGAGAACAGGTATTTAAGGCTCTTATGATCTGTGAACACCTGAAATTTCTCACCATAAAGATAGTGGCGCCATATTTTCAAAGCAAATACTACAGCCGCCAACTCCAAATCATGTGTCGGGTAGTTCCTCTCATGATCTTTCAACTGTCTAGATCCATAGGCAACTACCTTCCCATCTTGCATAAGCACACAGCCCAGTCCCTGGTGTGATGCATCCGTATACACCGAGAATCCTCCTGAGCTAGTAGGAATGGTGAGAACTGGAGCGGTCGTCAATCGACGCTTGAGCTCCTCAAAACTCCTCTCACATGCCTCATCCCACACAAACTTAACATCTTTACGAGTGAGGCGTGTCAACGGAGCAGCTAGTCTGGAGAAACCCTCTACAAATCTCCGATAATATCCTGCCAATCCCAGGAAACTCCTGATCTCAGTTACTGTCTTGGGCTGTTCCCACTGCACAACTGCCTCTATCTTGGATGGATCCACTGATACCCCATCCTTTGACACAACATGCCCCAGAAATGAGATCTGTTCCAACCAAAAGTTACACTTGCTGAGTTTGGCATACAATTCTCTCTCTCGGAGGGTCTGCAGAACTATCCTCAAGTGCTCCTCATGATCTTCCCTGGACTTGGAATACACCAAAATGTCATCTATGAAAACAATCACAAACTTGTCCAGGTATGGCTTGAATATATCATTCATCAATGCCATAAATGCTGCGGGAGCATTCGTCAATCCGAATGGCATCACCAAAAACTCGTAGTGGCCATAACGGGTACGAAATGCTGTCTTGGGTATATCTCCACTCCTGATCCTCAATTGATGATACCCTGACCGCATATCTATCTTAGAAAATACTTCGGCTCCCTGGAGCTGATCCAACAAATCATCGATTCTTGGAAGGGGGTACTTGTTCTTAATGGTGGCCTTATTCAACAACCGGTAATCTATACACAGTCGGAGGCTTCCATCCTTCTTCCTTACAAATAGAACCGGTGCTCCCCAAGGTGAGACACTCGGTCTAACAAGCCCCTTCTCCAACAACTCTTGCAGTTGTTTCTTCAGCTCTTCCAACTCTATCGGAGCCATTCTATAGGGTGGCTTCGATATCGGCTCTGTACCAGGCACTAACTCAATGCAAAATTCCATTTCCCTTTCAGGTGGTAGTCCTGGTAATTCATCCGGAAAGACATCAGGGTAGTCCGTAATTACGGGTATGTCCTTCAATTCCGGGTGTGCCTCATCTATATCGACCACATAGGCAATGAACCCTTCACAATATCCTCTCCATCGTTAGTAACATAAACCATCACTCCATATTCAACATTTATCATAAATAATAAATTTATCTCTCAAGCAATATGAATTTAAAATCATACTCCTTTATTTACAACAAACATGCTATTTTCATATCATTTCTTTTCATCAAAGTTTACAATAAGATTGTCTAATCCTGAAAACATCAATGTTTTGGCATGACAATCCATCACAACACGATTGGTAGCCAACCAATCCATTCCCAAAATTACATCAAAATCATTCATATTTAATAAAATCAGATTGGCTATCATTTCCTTCCCCTCTATCTTTAACTTACAATCCCTACATACATGCTCAGTCAATTGACTATCATTCATGGGTGTGGAAATCATCAACATTTCATCCAACAATGTTGGCTTCACATATTTCAACAATTTATGTGCAAAGGAAGGTGATATAAAAGAATGCGTGGCACCAGGATCAAATAATACCAATGCTTCTAAATCAAAGATTCGGATGGTACCTTTAATCACATCCGTCGATGCGTCTGCAGTGTCCTGGTCTAGTGCGTGCACCCTTCCTCTGCTCACACCCGCAGTCTGTTTCCCCTTCTCTTCAGCTGTAGCCCTCCTCCTCGGGGCTGCTGTCTCAACTGGAGCTCCCTCAGGCTCCTTGCCCTTCTGTGGGGCAACCTCAGTCATCTCAGTGCAGTACCTCGATATATGCCCTGGCCTCCCACACCTAAAACACGAAACAGGGGGCGCCTGACATGGCCTAGTCCCATGGTATCTCCCACATCTCCTACACTGATCCGTGGTAGGTCGTGGTCCTCCAATAGTTATACCCCTCGGCGCTGTCAAGGCTGGGTATACAGGGGGTCTGGCAGCTCTCTCCTGCACCTCCTCAATCTTAGGCCTCTTCTCGAAAAACCTTTGGCCACCTCTCTTGGCCACTCTTCCAAACCCGGATCTCTTCCGGTCTCTGTCCTTCCTGACACTAATCCTTCCAAGCTCGGAGGCATTTCGCTCAAAATCTTGCTCACATAACTGAGCCTTATGTACAGCCTCCTCATAAGTCACAATGTCGAAGGGAGCTAGCTTAGTCCGGATGGCCAATCTCAATCCATCCATGAACTTTTGAATCTTCCGGGTCTTACTACCCATCGTGTCAGGGTCATATCTCCCCAAGGACATAAACTTGGACTCATACTCGTCCACAGTACGGTTCCCTTGAACCAAATTCATAAATTCCATCCGCAATTTCCTCTGTGCGGTAGCTGGAATATACTGCCTCCTGAAGGCCTCTAGAAATATCTCCCATGAGATCTCAGAGTGTCTGGCCCTCAAAATACTCTCGGTGGACCTCCACCAATGCTCGGCCTCGCCTTTCAGCATAAACACGGCAAAGGCAACCTTCTCACTTGAAGTGCATCGGAAAAACCTATACAGTTTCTCCATCTCATACACCCAATCCTCCGTAATCACTGGGTCCTTCACCCCTCTAAACACTGGGGGTTTCAGCGCTTGAAACTCTCGCAACCTGCTCAAGTCGTAGTCATAACCCACATCGCTACCGCTCTGCTGTGGAGCGATAGGAGAATCTGTATCCTGGGCTGGAGGTGGTGTAACTGTAACTGTCTCAGCAGTCTGAGGTCTCTCCGCCTCTGCAGCTGCCTGTTCCGTAGTAGGCTGTGCTGCCGGACCTCGTCTGTCATCGGCACCCAATGCCTGCATGACTATCTCCACCAAACTCTCAATACTCCGCTCTAATCTAGCGAAGCGAGCCTCAGTGTCACCTGCTCTCTCGGCAGGGTTCTGTGGAGCCTGCTCCGTCTGTGGCCCCGCACGGCTCTCAGGCCTACCTCTCCGGCCTCTAGCACGTGCTCTCGCCCCTCTACCTTTGCGTGTAACTGGCATAATGCCCAACTCCCTGTATTATAATAATTCATTAAGCTCAATCCATCACAGTATACACAGTTATATCTAAACAAAGCACAGTACTATGGGGATGTACTTTCCTACGTTTTATTAATGACTCACATCAGGCCAACACAGCTCTGATACCAATCTCTGTCACAACCCAATTCCATTCTCTTTAATCGGAAATCACTGAAAATTTTTCGCGTTTTACTGTTACCTTACCCGGTCGTGAACTAAACTCACCACACACTATTGGGCTGTGAGCCAATAATAAATACCATATCTCATTCATTCTCAATTAATTAAAACGATGTCATACATGTGCAATTAATCGTGTACTTATACGAATACATGTTTTACTGACATCTACATCCCCCATAAGTACAACTCAAAAGAATACTGTGCTTTTACATTGTTTAGATACAAAAAGAATCACTGTGTATATACCTCTTAGCGATGGAGATGCAGTGGAGTTCAAAATAATGCGCCTCAGTCCTCACTGGGCTACTATGCACGCTCTGTAGGGGGAAAATAGAGTGGGATGAGCAACCACACGCTCAGTAAGGCAATAATGCAAGCATGGTAGATAACAACTCTATCTACATGCTGATAGTGTTATGCATAAATCATTTATAGTAGGAGCATGAGGAATAAAACTATGCCATATGAGTATACATATATATCATGTATCAAGGTCATGTAAAATTGGCATATAAAACATGGTAAAACATCATGTATAAATAATCTCATGCTCGATCTCATTTAAATTCATAAAAAGGGCAATTCATTAAGAAACCTCCTTTTTAAACCCACGTCATAAATCTCTTTCTCATCACATACAATCACATCACATTAATTCACAATCACAACCACGTTTTCATTTCACAATTCAAATCCACGAGGCTCGACCCCTCCTTTGGGTCTACCTTAAACAATCACAATCACACTTAGAGATTTAAAATCATGTGGTAGTAAGTAAATTAAGCAAGGAGACAGGTTACTATATCTCAAGTGACTACATTGGCCAATCGTCACATATCATCCCAGACCACACGGATTCCGATGTGCGGGGTATCATGCTGGCATGAAGGTGGGTTAGTTCTCCGCCAGACTTTCTCAATCAAGTAACCACCACGCGGTACATCGTACTCCATGTGATATACACGGTACATCGTACTCCGCGGACCCATAACATGGTTGGGGGTGCCTGCCATAGGTCTTATCTACCCCATGTCAAGTGTAACCTTTATAGTCTCAAGAGCGCGTGGGAGTAACCGCAATACCAGGTCCTAGCCCCTCATGGCCTTGCTCGCCCCTGTTGGGTTCCCTGATCCAGGTCCTAGCCCCTCACCCTCACCCCACCTAAGAGGTCTGTCAGGCCTGTTGGGTTCCCTGGATGGATTAAGTCAGGTCCTAGCCCCTCACCCTCACCTCACCTAAGAGGTCTGTCAGGCCTGTTGGGTTCCCTGAGTTAATCTGTATCTCTCACCACGGCCTCATACATACCACAGTGTGAAAACCAGCGCGAGCTACGCTCTAGCGCGAATTCATGCATCAAAACCAATCACTTCGTACTAGCAACGCTCTAGTACGGCATTTATGCATAAAAATATGAAGAAACCATGTACGAGCATAGCTCCAGTACGGTTATATGCATAAGAAAAACCACTCAAATCCACGTACGAGCGTAAGCTCCAGTACGGTTTATAACATCATCACAATTCAAATTCAAAGTGCGAGCTAAGCTCAAGCACGTTTCACGCAAGTGAAAACATAGAAATCTCGCGCGAGCGAGGCTCTAACGCGAATTATATCACATACACGCGATAGGCGGCTCACATGAATTCAAAACATCTCATAATATGCTTAGTGCCTCATATGGGCTAGTTCACAACATCATTCAAGTACTAGCCGGCCTATCCTTTTATTTGCTCAAATCAAAGCATTGTGTTTTGTAAAAGCATTCAAAACACATGATTTATGCAATTATTAGCCTTACTATCCCTTTTTCAATAACCATTTCAAACAACCAAATCTCATACAAATACTCATACACCCTCAAAACACATTTCCATAAGTCCATGCACATTTCCAAAGCCCTATATATACCCACGAGTTCAAAATACGAGCAGCTACCTCTATATACTTACAACATTCCCTTACCTGGAATCGCGATGCGTGATTCCACCTCCTTAAGCTGCTTACTCATACGGTTCGGTTCGCCTTCAACGAACTCTTCGGGACTGCACAAAATCGTATCCCGCATTATATTCGATCCATATATTGTAATCCTTGTGCTTGCTATAGTCACTTTAACCTATAGCCTCTATTAACGCTTATTTGGCCTCGTTTCATTACTTTACCCATAGCTCGAGTCTATGAATCTTCTTAGGCCTATTATCTTATTCAAAAATCGATATCAAATCGATATTAAGCTCATAGTGTTCATGCTTCATGAATTCCCTCACTATGGCATTTATCAAGCATATTCATACCCATTTCTACAATTCCTCCAAACTCACAATGTAATCTCATTTAACCATTTAAAATCATAGACATTACCCCAATGACAACTTTAGCATGCCATAAACCATAAGTTCATTCAATCCCACATATCCTCACATTATACCCATTTTAGGTTTCTAGGTCACACCAACTTCACAACATTCCTAAGTAGTTTATCCATCAATACTCCTATCAATCAACTCCAAAATCAATTTAAATAGCTAATACATTTGGATTGGAGGGTTAGAATCTTACCAATGTGATTTCGCTCCTTGCTCCAATTGGTAATGCCCTTAACTCCTTCAACTCCAAGAATGGGAAGATGCCCTCTCACTATGTTGTTCTTCTCTTTGATAGGAACAACTTTGCCTCT
The DNA here is from genome assembly GCA_033439115.1 of Firmiana major. Classification (NCBI taxonomy): domain Eukaryota; kingdom Viridiplantae; phylum Streptophyta; class Magnoliopsida; order Malvales; family Malvaceae; genus Firmiana; species Firmiana major. The sequence goes on from CM065912.1 coordinate 12,155,883, forward strand.
AATGATCTCTCTCCAAATCTCGCTGAAAATGGCTGATTTTAGAGAGGGAAAGTTAGGTTTTTGGGTTGAAATGGTAAGGTTTGGTGTTTTTCCGAGATTTCTAGATTTTCAGCTCTCCTTATATAGAAATGACTTGAGGAGATCGATCTGGTCCAAGAGGAGATCGATCTGGTCCCTTAAAATCCCTCTTTTTCACGGCATTTTTAAGCCTGAGATCGATCTGTCGAGCAGTGAGATCGATCTGTTAAAGCATGAGATCGATCTGTCGAAGCAATCAGATCGATCTGGTCCCAAACAGAGAGCTAAGGAGATCGATCTGGGTGCTTGGGGATCGATCTTTCCACTACAGAATGCTTGAGAGATCGATCTGGCTCCATTGGAGATCGATCTGCTCAATTCTTTCGCCCAAATAAGAGCATTCTGGCTCTCCCAGATCGATCTCTCATCCTAGGAGATCGATCTGGACCTCATGTTTTCCAGATTTCCTGCAGTTTCCTTGCTGCAACTCATGCCAACACACCCTCAATCTATTGCCATGGCCATTTTCTCATCCATCCACCTTTATAACTTGAAAATGGCATCCATTCATACCTTATGCACCTTGAAACTTGTGTGCATTCATTATTTGTCCCAAGGTATGCTACCTAAAACCAAATGGAAGCATAACTCCATTCCATTTTACCACACTACACATCTTGAGTCTCAATCACATCCATCACTTGTCATAACTCATTTCTTCGTATTCATACTCAATGGAACTTGTATGTACGTTACAATTTATATTACACATACATACATTGAATCCATGGACTTACATCAATCACATTTTACATCACAAGTCCATTCATATTATTTGATCCAATTACACACATTACCCTTATACCTATACGGGGTCTTACATTCTCCCCTCCTTCAAGGAATTTGGTCCTCCAAATTAGAACCAAGTTACTCTTCAAAAAGTTGGGGGTACTTCTCCCGTATCAAGTTCTCCAATTCCCACGTGGCCTCTTCCACCGTGTGGTGTTGCCAAAGCACTTTCACCAAGGGAATTGTCTTATTCCGCAACACTTTCTCTTTCCTGTCCAATATCCGTACCGGCTTCTCAACATACATCATACTCTCATGGAGCTCCAATGGCTCATATTTTATCACGTGTGCCGGGTCCGGGTGATACTTCCGAAGCATCGAGACGTGGAAGACGTTGTGGACATTCGCCAAGTCCGGTGGCAATGCCAACCTATATGCCTTGTCTCCCACTCTCTCCAAAATCTCGAAGGGTCCGATATATCTAGGGCTCAGCTTGCCCTTCTTACCGAATCTCATAATACCCTTTGATGGTGATACCCTCAGAAATACCGACTCACCCTCATCAAACTCCAGTGGTCTTCGTCTCTTGTCAGCATAACTCTTTTGCCGGCTCTGAGCTGTCCGTAATCTCTCACATATCAACTGGACGTCCTCAGATGCCTGCTGCACTAAGTCCGGAGCAAAAATTTGTCTGTCACCAACCTCTTCCCATCCAATAGGGGAACGGCATCTACGCCCGTATAATGCCTCATAGGGTGCCATCCCGATACTAGCATGATAGCTATTATTATACGCGAACTCGGCTAACTGCAGGTGGTCATCCCAGGAGCCTCTATAATCCAGCACACACGCTCTCAACATATCCTCGAGGGTCTGTATAGTCCTCTCTGACTGCCCATCTGTCTGAGGATGAAAAGCGGTGCTAAAACTCAGTCGGGTCCCCAGCGCTTCCTGAAAGTGTTCCCAGAAATGGGAAGTGAAGCGGGCATCCCTATCAGAAACAACGCTCACTGGTACACCATGTAGTCGTACTATCTCTCGGATATACAGGTTCGCCAACTGACTCAGTGTATCGGTAGCTCTCATAGCCAAGAAATGGGCGGACTTAGTCAACCGGTCCACAATAACCCATATGGCATCATGACCTCTACGGGTCCTCGGCAACCCTATCACAAAATCCATGGTGACATGCTCCTATTTCCAAGTCGGTATCGGTAGAGGCTGCAATAATCCTGCAGGCTTCTGATGCTCTACCTTCACTTGCTGACAAACTAGACACTTAGCGACATATTCAGCAATGTCTCTCTTCATTCCAGACCACCAATAAACCTTTCGAAGGTTTTGATACATCTTGGTACTCCCCGGATGCATCGTATACTTCGATAAGTGAGCCTCTAATAAAATCGTCCTCCTGATCTCAAGATCCCTGGGAACGCATACTCTGCCTCTGAACCTCAATAAGCCATCAGTACTCTGCTCAAAATCAATACCCACACCTGTCTGTATCTGCCTCAGCCAATCGATACACCGTCGATCGCTCTGCTGGGCTTGCCGAATACGGCCAATCAACTCTGGCTCTAGCCTCAAACTAGCCATGATCTCAAGTCTCTCAGATCCAGGTGGGGTCACATCCAAACTGAGGTTCGCAAAGTGTTCTAACAACTCATGTTCCCGTACCATCATATAAGACACCAACCCAAGGTTCTTTCTACTCAAAGCATCGGCAACTACATTTACCTTACCCGGGTGGTACATGATTTCACAGTCATAGTCTTTCAGGAGTTCGAGCCATCTCCTCTGTCTCATATTCAGCTCTTTCTGCGAGAACAGGTATTTAAGGCTCTTATGATCTGTGAACACCTGAAATTTCTCACCATAAAGATAGTGGCGCCATATTTTCAAAGCAAATACTACAGCCGCCAACTCCAAATCATGTGTCGGGTAGTTCCTCTCATGATCTTTCAACTGTCTAGATCCATAGGCAACTACCTTCCCATCTTGCATAAGCACACAGCCCAGTCCCTGGTGTGATGCATCCGTATACACCGAGAATCCTCCTGAGCTAGTAGGAATGGTGAGAACTGGAGCGGTCGTCAATCGACGCTTGAGCTCCTCAAAACTCCTCTCACATGCCTCATCCCACACAAACTTAACATCTTTACGAGTGAGGCGTGTCAACGGAGCAGCTAGTCTGGAGAAACCCTCTACAAATCTCCGATAATATCCTGCCAATCCCAGGAAACTCCTGATCTCAGTTACTGTCTTGGGCTGTTCCCACTGCACAACTGCCTCTATCTTGGATGGATCCACTGATACCCCATCCTTTGACACAACATGCCCCAGAAATGAGATCTGTTCCAACCAAAAGTTACACTTGCTGAGTTTGGCATACAATTCTCTCTCTCGGAGGGTCTGCAGAACTATCCTCAAGTGCTCCTCATGATCTTCCCTGGACTTGGAATACACCAAAATGTCATCTATGAAAACAATCACAAACTTGTCCAGGTATGGCTTGAATATATCATTCATCAATGCCATAAATGCTGCGGGAGCATTCGTCAATCCGAATGGCATCACCAAAAACTCGTAGTGGCCATAACGGGTACGAAATGCTGTCTTGGGTATATCTCCACTCCTGATCCTCAATTGATGATACCCTGACCGCAGATCTATCTTAGAAAATACTTCGGCTCCCTGGAGCTGATCCAACAAATCATCGATTCTTGGAAGGGGGTACTTGTTCTTAATGGTGGCCTTATTCAACAACCGGTAATCTATACACAGTCGGAGGCTTCCATCCTTCTTCCTTACAAATAGAACCGGTGCTCCCCAAGGTGAGACACTCGGTCTAACAAGCCCCTTCTCCAACAACTCTTGCAGTTGTTTCTTCAGCTCTTCCAACTCTATCGGAGCCATTCTATAGGGTGGCTTCGATATCGGCTCTGTACCAGGCACTAACTCAATGCAAAATTCCATTTCCCTTTCAGGTGGTAGTCCTGGTAATTCATCCGGAAAGACATCAGGGTAGTCCGTAATTACGGGTATGTCCTTCAATTCCGGGTGTGCCTCATCTATATCGACCACATAGGCAATGAACCCTTCACAATATCCTCTCCATCGTTAGTAACATAAACCATCACTCCATATTCAACATTTATCATAAATAATAAATTTATCTCTCAAGCAATATGAATTTAAAATCATACTCCTTTATTTACAACAAACATGCTATTTTCATATCATTTCTTTTCATCAAAGTTTACAATAAGATTGTCTAATCCTGAAAACATCAATGTTTTGGCATGACAATCCATCACAACACGATTGGTAGCCAACCAATCCATTCCCAAAATTACATCAAAATCATTCATATTTAATAAAATCAGATTGGCTATCATTTCCTTCCCCTCTATCTTTAACTTACAATCCCTACATACATGCTCAGTCAATTGACTATCATTCATGGGTGTGGAAATCATCAACATTTCATCCAACAATGTTGGCTTCACATATTTCAACAATTTATGTGCAAAGGAAGGTGATATAAAAGAATGCGTGGCACCAGGATCAAATAATACCAATGCTTCTAAATCAAAGATTCGGATGGTACCTTTAATCACATCCGTCGATGCGTCTGCAGTGTCCTGGTCTAGTGCGTGCACCCTTCCTCTGCTCACACCCGCAGTCTGTTTCCCCTTCTCTTCAGCTGTAGCCCTCCTCCTCGGGGCTGCTGTCTCAACTGGAGCTCCCTCAGGCTCCTTGCCCTTCTGTGGGGCAACCTCAGTCATCTCAGTGCAGTACCTCGATATATGCCCTGGCCTCCCACACCTAAAACACGAAACAGGGGGCGCCTGACATGGCCTAGTCCCATGGTATCTCCCACATCTCCTACACTGATCCGTGGTAGGTCGTGGTCCTCCAATAGTTATACCCCTCGGCGCTGTCAAGGCTGGGTATACAGGGGGTCTGGCAGCTCTCTCCTGCACCTCCTCAATCTTAGGCCTCTTCTCGAAAAACCTTTGGCCACCTCTCTTGGCCACTCTTCCAAACCCGGATCTCTTCCGGTCTCTGTCCTTCCTGACACTAATCCTTCCAAGCTCGGAGGCATTTCGCTCAAAATCTTGCTCACATAACTGAGCCTTATGTACAGCCTCCTCATAAGTCACAATGTCGAAGGGAGCTAGCTTAGTCCGGATGGCCAATCTCAATCCATCCATGAACTTTTGAATCTTCCGGGTCTTACTACCCATCGTGTCAGGGTCATATCTCCCCAAGGACATAAACTTGGACTCATACTCGTCCACAGTACGGTTCCCTTGAACCAAATTCATAAATTCCATCCGCAATTTCCTCTGTGCGGTAGCTGGAATATACTGCCTCCTGAAGGCCTCTAGAAATATCTCCCATGAGATCTCAGAGTGTCTGGCCCTCAAAATACTCTCGGTGGACCTCCACCAATGCTCGGCCTCGCCTTTCAGCATAAACACGGCAAAGGCAACCTTCTCACTTGAAGTGCATCGGAAAAACCTATACAGTTTCTCCATCTCATACACCCAATCCTCCGTAATCACTGGGTCCTTCACCCCTCTAAACACTGGGGGTTTCAGCGCTTGAAACTCTCGCAACCTGCTCAAGTCGTAGTCATAACCCACATCGCTACCGCTCTGCTGTGGAGCGATAGGAGAATCTGTATCCTGGGCTGGAGGTGGTGTAACTGTAACTGTCTCAGCAGTCTGAGGTCTCTCCGCCTCTGCAGCTGCCTGTTCCGTAGTAGGCTGTGCTGCCGGACCTCGTCTGTCATCGGCACCCAATGCCTGCATGACTATCTCCACCAAACTCTCAATACTCCGCTCTAATCTAGCGAAGCGAGCCTCAGTGTCACCTGCTCTCTCGGCAGGGTTCTGTGGAGCCTGCTCCGTCTGTGGCCCCGCACGGCTCTCAGGCCTACCTCTCCGGCCTCTAGCACGTGCTCTCGCCCCTCTACCTTTGCGTGTAACTGGCATAATGCCCAACTCCCTGTATTATAATAATTCATTAAGCTCAATCCATCACAGTATACACAGTTATATCTAAACAAAGCACAGTACTATGGGGATGTACTTTCCTACGTTTTATTAATGACTCACATCAGGCCAACACAGCTCTGATACCAATCTCTGTCACAACCCAATTCCATTCTCTTTAATCGGAAATCACTGAAAATTTTTCGCGTTTTACTGTTACCTTACCCGGTCGTGAACTAAACTCACCACACACTATTGGGCTGTGAGCCAATAATAAATACCATATCTCATTCATTCTCAATTAATTAAAACGATGTCATACATGTGCAATTAATCGTGTACTTATACGAATACATGTTTTACTGACATCTACATCCCCCATAAGTACAACTCAAAAGAATACTGTGCTTTTACATTGTTTAGATACAAAAAGAATCACTGTGTATATACCTCTTAGCGATGGAGATGCAGTGGAGTTCAAAATAATGCGCCTCAGTCCTCACTGGGCTACTATGCACGCTCTGTAGGGGGAAAATAGAGTGGGATGAGCAACCACACGCTCAGTAAGGCAATAATGCAAGCATGGTAGATAACAACTCTATCTACATGCTGATAGTGTTATGCATAAATCATTTATAGTAGGAGCATGAGGAATAAAACTATGCCATATGAGTATACATATATATCATGTATCAAGGTCATGTAAAATTGGCATATAAAACATGGTAAAACATCATGTATAAATAATCTCATGCTCGATCTCATTTAAATTCATAAAAAGGGCAATTCATTAAGAAACCTCCTTTTTAAACCCACATCATAAATCTCTTTCTCATCACATACAATCACATCACATTAATTCACAATCACAACCACGTTTTCATTTCACAATTCAAATCCACGAGGCTCGACCCCTCCTTTGGGTCTACCTTAAACAATCACAATCACACTTAGAGATTTAAAATCATGTGGTAGTAAGTAAATTAAGCAAGGAGACAGGTTACTATATCTCAAGTGACTACATTGGCCAATCGTCACATATCATCCCAGACCACACGGATTCCGATGTGCGGGGTATCATGCTGGCATGAAGGTGGGTTAGTTCTCCGCCAGACTTTCTCAATCAAGTAACCACCACGCGGTACATCGTACTCCATGTGATATACACGGTACATCGTACTCCGCGGACCCATAACATGGTTGGGGGTGCCTGCCATAGGTCTTATCTACCCCATGTCAAGTGTAACCTTTATAGTCTCAAGAGCGCGTGGGAGTAACCGCAATACCAGGTCCTAGCCCCTCATGGCCTTGCTCGCCCCTGTTGGGTTCCCTGATCCAGGTCCTAGCCCCTCACCCTCACCCCACCTAAGAGGTCTGTCAGGCCTGTTGGGTTCCCTGGATGGATTAAGTCAGGTCCTAGCCCCTCACCCTCACCTCACCTAAGAGGTCTGTCAGGCCTGTTGGGTTCCCTGAGTTAATCTGTATCTCTCACCACGGCCTCATACATACCACAGTGTGAAAACCAGCGCGAGCTACGCTCTAGCGCGAATTCATGCATCAAAACCAATCACTTCGTACTAGCAACGCTCTAGTACGGCATTTATGCATAAAAATATGAAGAAACCATGTACGAGCATAGCTCCAGTACGGTTATATGCATAAGAAAAACCACTCAAATCCACGTACGAGCGTAAGCTCCAGTACGGTTTATAACATCATCACAATTCAAATTCAAAGTGCGAGCTAAGCTCAAGCACGTTTCACGCAAGTGAAAACATAGAAATCTCGCGCGAGCGAGGCTCTAACGCGAATTATATCACATACACGCGATAGGCGGCTCACATGAATTCAAAACATCTCATAATATGCTTAGTGCCTCATATGGGCTAGTTCACAACATCATTCAAGTACTAGCCGGCCTATCCTTTTATTTGCTCAAATCAAAGCATTGTGTTTTGTAAAAGCATTCAAAACACATGATTTATGCAATTATTAGCCTTACTATCCCTTTTTCAATAACCATTTCAAACAACCAAATCTCATACAAATACTCATACACCCTCAAAACACATTTCCATAAGTCCATGCACATTTCCAAAGCCCTATATATACCCACGAGTTCAAAATACGAGCAGCTACCTCTATATACTTACAACATTCCCTTACCTGGAATCGCGATGCGTGATTCCACCTCCTTAAGCTGCTTACTCATACGGTTCGGTTCGCCTTCAACGAACTCTTCGGGACTGCACAAAATCGTATCCCGCATTATATTCGATCCATATATTGTAATCCTTGTGCTTGCTATAGTCACTTTAACCTATAGCCTCTATTAACGCTTATTTGGCCTCGTTTCATTACTTTACCCATAGCTCGAGTCTATGAATCTTCTTAGGCCTATTATCTTATTCAAAAATCGATATCAAATCGATATTAAGCTCATAGTGTTCATGCTTCATGAATTCCCTCACTATGGCATTTATCAAGCATATTCATACCCATTTCTACAATTCCTCCAAACTCACAATGTAATCTCATTTAACCATTTAAAATCATAGACATTACCCCAATGACAACTTTAGCATGCCATAAACCATAAGTTCATTCAATCCCACATATCCTCACATTATACCCATTTTAGGTTTCTAGGTCACACCAACTTCACAACATTCCTAAGTAGTTTATCCATCAATACTCCTATCAATCAACTCCAAAATCAATTTAAATAGCTAATACATTTGGATTGGAGGGTTAGAATCTTACCAATGTGATTTCGCTCCTTGCTCCAATTGGTAATGCCCTTAACTCCTTCAACTCCAAGAATGGGAAGATGCCCTCTCACTATGTTGTTCTTCTCTTTGATAGGAACAACTTTGCCTCTAATGATCTCTCTCCAAATCTCGCTGAAAATGGCTGATTTTAGAGAGGGAAAGTTAGGTTTTTGGGTTGAAATGGTAAGGTTTGGTGTTTTTCCGAGATTTCTAGATTTTCAGCTCTCCTTATATAGAAATGACTTGAGGAGATCGATCTGGTCCAAGAGGAGATCGATCTGGTCCCTTAAAATCCCTCTTTTTCACGGCATTTTTAAGCCTGAGATCGATCTGTCGAGCAGTGAGATCGATCTGTTAAAGCATGAGATCGATCTGTCGAAGCAATCAGATCGATCTGGTCCCAAACAGAGAGCTAAGGAGATCGATCTGGGTGCTTGGGGATCGATCTTTCCACTACAGAATGCTTGAGAGATCGATCTGGCTCCATTGGAGATCGATCTGCTCAATTCTTTCGCCCAAATAAGAGCATTCTGGCTCTCCCAGATCGATCTCTCATCCTAGGAGATCGATCTGGACCTCATGTTTTCCAGATTTCCTGCAGTTTCCTTGCTGCAACTCATGCCAACACACCCTCAATCTATTGCCATGGCCATTTTCTCATCCATCCACCTTTATAACTTGAAAATGGCATCCATTCATACCTTATGCACCTTGAAACTTGTGTGCATTCATTATTTGTCCCAAGGTATGCTACCTAAAACCAAATGGAAGCATAACTCCATTCCATTTTACCACACTACACATCTTGAGTCTCAATCACATCCATCACTTGTCATAACTCATTTCTTCGTATTCATACTCAATGGAACTTGTATGTACGTTACAATTTATATTACACATACATACATTGAATCCATGGACTTACATCAATCACATTTTACATCACAAGTCCATTCATATTATTTGATCCAATTACACACATTACCCTTATACCTATACGGGGTCTTACATTCTCCCCTCCTTCAAGGAATTTGGTCCTCCAAATTAGAACCAAGTTACTCTTCAAAAAGTTGGGGGTACTTCTCCCGTATCAAGTTCTCCAATTCCCACGTGGCCTCTTCCACCGTGTGGTGTTGCCAAAGCACTTTCACCAAGGGAATTGTCTTATTCCGCAACACTTTCTCTTTCCTGTCCAATATCCGTACCGGCTTCTCAACATACATCATACTCTCATGGAGCTCCAATGGCTCATATTTTATCACGTGTGCCGGGTCCGAGTGATACTTCCGAAGCATCGAGACGTGGAAGACGTTGTGGACATTCGCCAAGTCCGGTGGCAATGCCAACCTATACGCCTTGTCTCCCACTCTCTCCAAAATCTCGAAGGGTCCGATATATCTAGGGCTCAGCTTGCCCTTCTTACCGAATCTCATAATACCCTTCGATGGTGATACCCTCAGAAATACCGACTCACCCTCATCAAACTCCAGTGGTCTTCGTCTCTTGTCAGCATAACTCTTTTGCCGGCTCTGAGCTGTCCGTAATCTCTCACATATCAACTGGACGTCCTCAGATGCCTGCTGCACTAAGTCCGGAGCAAAAATTTGTCTGTCACCAACCTCTTCCCATCCAATAGGGGAACGGCATCTACGCCCGTATAATGCCTCATAGGGTGCCATCCCGATACTAGCATGATAGCTATTATTATACGCGAACTCGGCTAACTGCAGGTGGTCATCCCAGGAGCCTCTATAATCCAGCACACACGCTCTCAACATATCCTCGAGGGTCTGTATACTCCTCTCTGACTGCCCATCTGTCTGAGGATGAAAAGCGGTGCTAAAACTCAGTCGGGTCCCCAGCGCTTCCTGAAAGTGTTCCCAGAAATGGGAAGTGAAGCGGGCATCCCTATCAGAAACAACGCTCACTGGTACACCATGTAGCCGTACTATCTCTCGGATATACAGGTTCGCCAACTGACTCAGTGTATCGGTAGCTCTCATAGCCAAGAAATGGGCGGACTTAGTCAACCGGTCCACAATAACCCATATGGCATCATGACCTCTACGGGTCCTCGGCAACCCCATCACAAAATCCATGGTGACATGCTCCCATTTCCAAGTCGGTATCGGTAGAGGCTGCAATAATCCTGCAGGCTTCTGATGCTCTACCTTCACTTGCTGACAAACTAGACACTTAGCGACATATTCAGCAATGTCTCTCTTCATTCCAGACCACCAATAAACCTTTCGAAGGTTTTGATACATCTTGGTACTCCCCGGATGCATCGTATACTTCGATAAGTGAGCCTCTAATGAAATCGTCCTCCTGATCTCAAGATCCCTGGGAACGCATACTCTGCCTCTGAACCTCAATAAGCCATCAGTACTCTGCTCAAAATCAATACCCACACCTGTCTGTATCTGCCTCAGCCAATCGATACACCGTCGATCGCTCTGCTGGGCTTGCCGAATACGGCCAATCAACTCTGGCTCTAGCCTCAAACTAGCCATGATCTCAAGTCTCTCAGATCCAGGTGGGGTCACATCCAAACTGAGGTTCGCAAAGTGTTCTAACAACTCATGTTCCCGTACCATCATATAAGACACCAACCCAAGGTTCTTTCTACTCAAAGCATCGGCAACTACATTTGCCTTACCCGGGTGGTACATGATTTCACAGTTATAGTCTTTTAGGAGTTCGAGCCATCTCCTCTGTCTCATATTCAGCTCTTTCTGCGAGAACAGGTATTTAAGGCTCTTATGATCTGTGAACACCTGAAATTTCTCACCATAAAGATAGTGGCGCCATATTTTCAAAGCAAATACTACAGCCGCCAACTCCAAATCATGTGTCGGGTAGTTCCTCTCATGATCTTTCAACTGTCTAGATCCATAGGCAACTACCTTCCCATCCTGCATAAGCACACAGCCCAGTCCCTGGTGTGATGCATCCGTATACACCGAGAATCCTCCTGAGCTAGTAGGAATGGTGAGAACTGGAGCGGTCGTCAATCGACGCTTGAGCTCCTCAAAACTCCTCTCACATGCCTCATCCCACACAAACTTAACATCTTTACGAGTGAGGCGTGTCAACGGAGCAGCTAGTCTGGAGAAACCCTCTACAAATCTCCGATAATATCCTGCCAATCCCAGGAAACTCCTGATCTCAGTTACTGTCTTGGGCTGTTCCCACTGCACAACTGCCTCTATCTTGGATGGATCCACTGATACCCCATCCTTTGACACAACATGCCCCAGAAATGAGATCTGTTCCAACCAAAAGTTACACTTGCTGAGTTTGGCATACAATTCTCTCTCTCGGAGGGTCTGCAGAACTATCCTCAAGTGCTCCTCATGATCTTCCCTGGACTTGGAATACACCAAAATGTCATCTATGAAAACAATCACAAACTTGTCCAGGTATGGCTTGAATATATCATTCATCAATGCCATAAATGCTGCGGGAGCATTCGTCAATCCGAATGGCATCACCAAAAACTCGTAGTGGCCATAACGGGTACGAAATGCTGTCTTGGGTATATCTCCACTCCTGATCCTCAATTGATGATACCCTGACCGCAGATCTATCTTAGAAAATACTTCGGCTCCCTGGAGCTGATCCAACAAATCATCGATTCTTGGAAGGGGGTACTTGTTCTTAATGGTGGCCTTATTCAACAACCGGTAATCTATACACAGTCGGAGGCTTCCATCCTTCTTCCTTACAAATAGAACCGGTGCTCCCCAAGGTGAGACACTCGGTCTAACAAGCCCCTTCTCCAACAACTCTTGCAGTTGTTTCTTCAGCTCTTCCAACTCTATCGGAGCCATTCTATAGGGTGGCTTCGATATCGGCTCTGTACCAGGCACTAACTCAATGCAAAATTCCATTTCCCTTTCAGGTGGTAGTCCTGGTAATTCATCCGGAAAGACATCAGGGTAGTCCGTAATTACGGGTATGTCCTTCAATTCCGGGTGTGCCTCATCTATATCGACCACATAGGCAATGAACCCTTCACAATATCCTCTCCATCGTTAGTAACATAAACCATCACTCCATATTCAACATTTATCATAAATAATAAATTTATCTCTCAAGCAATATGAATTTAAAATCATACTCCTTTATTTACAACAAACATGCTATTTTCATATCATTTCTTTTCATCAAAGTTTACAATAAGATTGTCTAATCCTGAAAACATCAATGTTTTGGCATGACAATCCATCACAACACGATTGGTAGCCAACCAATCCATTCTCAAAATTACATCAAAATCATTCATATTTAATAAAATCAGATTGGCTATCATTTCCTTCCCCTCTATCTTTAACTTACAATCCCTACATACATGCTCAGTCAATTGACTATCATTCATGGGTGTGGAAATCATCAACATTTCATCCAACAATGTTGGCTTCACATATTTCAACAATTTATGTGCAAAGGAAGGTGATATAAAAGAATGCGTGGCACCAGGATCAAATAATACCAATGCTTCTAAATCAAAGATTCGGATGGTACCTTTAATCACATCCGTCGATGCGTCTGCAGTGTCCTGGTCTAGTGCGTGCACCCTTCCTCTGCTCACACCCGCAGTCTGTTTCCCCTTCTCTTCAGCTGTAGCCCTCCTCCTCGGGGCTGCTGTCTCAACTGGAGCTCCCTCAGGCTCCTTGCCCTTCTGTGGGGCAACCTCAGTCATCTCAGTGCAGTACCTCGATATATGCCCTGGCCTCCCACACCTAAAACACGAAACAGGGGGCGCCTGACATGGCCTAGTCCCATGGTATCTCCCACATCTCCTACACTGATCCGTGGTAGGTCGTGGTCCTCCAATAGTTATACCCCTCGGCGCTGTCAAGGCTGGGTATACAGGGGGTCTGGCAGCTCTCTCCTGCACCTCCTCAATCTTAGGCCTCTTCTCGAAAAACCTTTGGCCACCTCTCTTGGCCACTCTTCCAAACCCGGATCTCTTCCGGTCTCTGTCCGTCCTGACACTAATCCTTCCAAGCTCGGAGGCATTTCGCTCAAAATCTTGCTCACATAACTGAGCCTTATGTACAGCCTCCTCATAAGTCACAATGTCGAAGGGAGCTAGCTTAGTCCGGATGGCCAATCTCAATCCATCCATGAACTTTTGAATCTTCCGGGTCTTACTACCCATCGTGTCAGGGTCATATCTCCCCAAGGACATAAACTTGGACTCATACTCGTCCACAGTACGGTTCCCTTGAACCAAATTCATAAATTCCATCCGCAATTTCCTCTGTGCGGTAGCTGGAATATACTGCCTCCTGAAGGCCTCTAGAAATATCTCCCATGAGATCTCAGAGTGTCTGGCCCTCAAAATACTCTCGGTGGACCTCCACCAATGCTCGGCCTCGCCTTTCAGCATAAACACGGCAAAGGCAACCTTCTCACTTGAAGTGCATCGGAAAAACCTATACAGTTTCTCCATCTCATACACCCAATCCTCCGTAATCACTGGGTCCTTCACCCCTCTAAACACTGGGGGTTTCAGCGCTTGAAACTCTCGCAACCTGCTCAAGTCGTAGTCATAACCCACATCGCTACCGCTCTGCTGTGGAGCGATAGGAGAATCTGTATCCTGGGCTGGAGGTGGTGTAACTGTAACTGTCTCAGCAGTCTGAGGTCTCTCCGCCTCTGCAGCTGCCTGTTCCGTAGTAGGCTGTGCTGCCGGACCTCGTCTGTCACCGGCACCCAATGCCTGCATGACTATCTCCACCAAACTCTCAATACTCCGTTCTAATCTAGCGAAGCGAGCCTCAGTGTCACCTGCTCTCTCGGCAGGGTTCTGTGGAGCCTGCTCCGTCTGTGGCCCCGCACGGCTCTCAGGCCTACCTCTCCGGCCTCTAGCACGTGCTCTCGCCCCTCTACCTTTGCGTGTAACTGGCATAATGCCTAACTCCCTGTATTATAATAATTCATTAAGCTCAATCCATCACAGTATACACAGTTATATCTAAACAAAGCACAGTACTATAGGGATGTACTTTCCTACGTTTTATTAATGACTCACATCAGGCCAACACAGCTCTGATACCAATCTCTGTCACAACCCAATTCCATTCTCTTTAATCGGAAATCACTGAAAATTTTTCGCGTTTTACTGTTACCTTACCCGGTCGTGAACTAAACTCACCACACACTGTTGGGCTGTGAGCCAATAATAAATACCATATCTCATTCATTCTCAATTAATTAAAACGATGTCATACATGTGCAATTAATCGTGTACTTATACGAATACATGTTTTACTGACATCTACATCCCCCATAAGTACAACTCAAAAGAATACTGTGCTTTTACATTGTTTAGATACAAAAAGAATCACTGTGTATATACCTCTTAGCGATGGAGATGCAGTGGAGTTCAAAATAATGCGCCTCAGTCCTCACTGGGCTACTATGCACGCTCTGTAGGGGGGAAAATAGAGTGGGATGAGCAACCACACGCTCAGTAAGGCAATAATGCAAGCATGGTAGATAACTACTCTATCTACATGCTGATAGTGTTATGCATAAATCATTTATAGTAGGAGCATGAGGAATAAAACTATGCCATATGAGTATACATATATATCATGTATCAAGGTCATGTAAAATTGGCATATAAAACATGGTAAAACATCATGTATAAATAATCTCATGCTCGATCTCATTTAAATTCATAAAAAGGGCAATTCATTAAGAAACCTCCTTTTTAAACCCACGTCATAAATCTCTTTCTCATCACATACAATCACATCACATTAATTCACAATCACAACCACGTTTTCATTTCACAATTCAAATCCACGAGGCTCGACCCCTCCTTTGGGTCTACCTTAAACAATCACAATCACACTTAGAGATTTAAAATCATGTGGTAGTAAGTAAATTAAGCAAGGAGACAGGTTACTATATCTCAAGTGACTACATTGGCCAATCGTCACATATCATCCCAGACCACACGGATTCCGGTGTGCGGGGTATCATGCTGGCATGAAGGTGGCTTAGTTCTCCGCCAGACTTTCTCAATCAAGTAACCACCACGCGGTACATCGTACTCCATGTGATATACACGGTACATCGTACTCCGCGGACCCATAACATGGTTGGGGGTACCTGCCATAGGTCTTATCTACCCCATGTCAAGTGTAACCTTTATAGTCTCAAGAGCGCGTGGGAGTAACCGCAATACCAGGTCCTAGCCCCTCATGGCCTTGCTCGCCCCTGTTGGGTTCCCTGATCCAGGTCCTAGCCCCTCACCCTCACCCCACCTAAGAGGTCTGTCAGGCCTGTTGGGTTCCCTGGATGGATTAAGTCAGGTCCTAGCCCCTCACCCTCACCTCACCTAAGAGGTCTGTCAGGCCTGTTGGGTTCCCTGAGTTAATCCGTATCTCTCACCACGGCCTCATACATACCACAGTGTGAAAACCAGCGCGAGCTACGCTCTAGCGCGAATTCATGCATCAAAACCAATCACTTCGTACTAGCAACGCTCTAGTACGGCATTTATGCATAAAAATATGAAGAAACCATGTACGAGCATAGCTCCAGTACGGTTATATGCATAAGAAAAACCACTCAAATCCACGTACGAGCGTAAGCTCCAGTACGGTTTATAACATCATCACAATTCAAATTCAAAGTGCGAGCTAAGCTCAAGCACGTTTCACGCAAGTGAAAACATAGAAATCTCGCGCGAGCGAGGCTCTAACGCGAATTATATCACATACAAGCGATAGGCGGCTCACATGAATTCAAAACATCTCATAATATGCTTAGTGCCTCATATGGGCTATTTCACAACATCATTCAAGTACTAGCCGGGCTATCCTTTTATTTGCTCAAATCAAAGCATTGTGTTTTGTAAAAGCATTCAAAACACATGATTTATGCAATTATTAGCCTTACTATCCCTTTTTCAATAACCATTTCAAACAACCAAATCTCATACAAATACTCATACACCCTCAAAACACATTTCCATAAGTCCATGCACATTTCCAAAGCCCTATATATACCCACGAGTTCAAAATACGAGCAGCTACCTCTATATACTTACAACATTCCCTTACCTGGAATCGCGATGCGTGATTCCACCTCCTTAAGCTGCTTACTCGTACGGTTCGGTTCGCCTTCAACGAACTCTTCGGGACTGCACAAAATCGTATCCCGCATTATATTCGATCCATATATTGTAATCCTTGTGCTTGCTATAGTCACTTTAACCCATAGCCTCTATTAACGCTTATTTGGCCTCGTTTCATTACTTTACCCATAGCTCGAGTCTATGAATCTTCTTAGGCCTATTATCTTATTCAAAAATCGATATCAAATCGATATTAAGCTCATAGTGTTCATGCTTCATGAATTCCCTCACTATGGCATTTATCAAGCATATTCATACCCATTTCTACAATTCCTCCAAACTCACAATGTAATCTCATTTAACCATTTAAAATCATAGACATTACCCCAATGACAACTTTAGCAAGCCATAAACCATAAGTTCATTCAATCCCACATATCCTCACATTATACCCATTTTAGGTTTCTAGGTCACACCAACTTCACAACATTCCTAAGTAGTTTATCCATCAATACTCCTATCAATCAACTCCAAAATCAATTTAAATAGCTAATACATTTGGATTGGAGGGTTAGAATCTTACCAATGTGATTTCGCTCCTTGCTCCAATTGGTAATGCCCTTAACTCCTTCAACTCCAAGAATGGGAAGATGCCCTCTCACTATGTTGTTCTTCTCTTTGATAGGAACAACTTTGCCTCTAATGATCTCTCTCCAAATCTCGCTGAAAATGGCTGATTTTAGAGAGGGAAAGTTAGGTTTTTGGGTTGAAATGGTAGGTTTGGTGTTTTTCCGAGATTTCTAGATTTTCAGCTCTCCTTATATAGAAATGACTTGAGGAGATCGATCTGGTCCAAGAGGAGATCGATCTGGTCCTTTAAAATCCCTCTTTTTCACGGCATTTTTAAGCCTGAGATCGATCTGTCGAGCAGTGAGATCGATCTGTTAAAGCATGAGATCGATCTGTCGAAGCAATCAGATCGATCTGGTCCCAAACAGAGAGCTAAGGAGATCGATCTGGGTGCTTGGGGATCGATCTTTCCACTACAGAATGCTTGAGAGATCGATCTGGCTCCATTGGAGATCGATCTGCTCAATTCTTTCGCCCAAATAAGAGCATTCTGGCTCTCCCAGATCGATCTCTCATCCTAGGAGATCGATCTGGACCTCATGTTTTCCAGATTTCCTGCAGTTTCCTTGCTGCAACTCATGCCAACACACCCTCAATCTATTGCCATGGCCATTTTCTCATCCATCCACCTTTATAACTTGAAAATGGCATCCATTCATACCTTATGCACCTTGAAACTTGTGTGCATTCATTATTTGTCCCAAGGTATGCTACCTAAAACCAAATGGAAGCATAACTCCATTCCATTTTACCACACTACACATCTTGAGTCTCAATCACATCCATCACTTGTCATAACTCATTTCTTCGTATTCATACTCAATGGAACTTGTATGTACGTTACAATTTATATTACACATACATACATTGAATCCATGGACTTACATCAATCACATTTTACATCACAAGTCCATTCATATTATTTGATCCAATTACACACATTACCCTTATACCTATACGGGGTCTTACATTCTCCCCTCCTTCAAGGAATTTGGTCCTCCAAATTAGAACCAAGTTACTCTTCAAAAAGTTGGGGGTACTTCTCCCGTATCAAGTTCTCCAATTCCCACGTGGCCTCTTCCACCGTGTGGTGTTGCCAAAGCACTTTCACCAAGGGAATTGTCTTATTCCGCAACACTTTCTCTTTCCTGTCCAATATCCGTACCGGCTTCTCAACATACATCATACTCTCATGGAGCTCCAATGGCTCATATTTTATCACGTGTGCCGGGTCCGGGTGATACTTCCGAAGCATCGAGACGTGGAAGACGTTGTGGACATTCGCCAAGTCCGGTGGCAATGCCAACCTATACGCCTTGTCTCCCACTCTCTCCAAAATCTCGAAGGGTCCGATATATCTAGGGCTCAGCTTGCCCTTCTTACCGAATCTCATAATACCCTTCGATGGTGATACCCTCAGAAATACCGACTCACCCTTATCAAACTCCAGTGGTCTTCGTCTCTTGTCAGCATAACTCTTTTGCCGGCTCTGAGCTGTCCGTAATCTCTCACATATCAACTGGACGTCCTCAGATGCCTGCTGCACTAAGTCCGGAGCAAAAATTTGTCTGTCACCAACCTCTTCCCATCCAATAGGGGAACGGCATCTACGCCCGTATAATGCCTCATAGGGTGCCATCCCGATACTAGCATGATAGCTATTATTATACGCGAACTCGGCTAACTGCAGGTGGTCATCCCAGGAGCCTCTATAATCCAGCACACACGCTCTCAACATATCCTCGAGGGTCTGTATAGTCCTCTCTGACTGCCCATCTGTCTGAGGATGAAAAGCGGTGCTAAAACTCAGTCGGGTCCCCAGCGCTTCCTGAAAGTGTTCCCAGAAATGGGAAGTGAAGCGGGCATCCCTATCAGAAACAACGCTCACTGGTACACCATGTAGCCGTACTATCTCTCGGATATACAGGTTCGCCAACTGACTCAGTGTATCGGTAGCTCTCATAGCCAAGAAATGGGCGGACTTAGTCAACCGGTCCACAATAACCCATATGGCATCATGACCTCTACGGGTCCTCGGCAACCCTATCACAAAATCCATGGTGACATGCTCCTATTTCCAAGTCGGTATCGGTAAAGGCTGCAATAATCCTGCAGGCTTCTGATGCTCTACCTTCACTTGCTGACAAACTAGACACTTAGCGACATATTCAGCAATGTCTCTCTTCATTCCAGACCACCAATAAACCTTTCGAAGGTTTTGATACATCTTGGTACTCCCTGGATGCATCGTAAACTTCGATAAGTGAGCCTCTAATAAAATCGTCCTCCTGATCTCAAGATCCCTGGGAACGCATACTCTGCCTCTGAACCTCAATAAGCCATCAGTACTCTGCTCAAAATCAATACCCACACCTGTCTGTATCTGCCTCAGCCAATCGATACACCGTCGATCGCTCTGCTGGGCTTGCCGAATACGGCCAATCAACTCTGGCTCTAGCCTCAAACTAGCCATGATCTCAAGTCTCTCAGATCCAGGTGGGGTCACATCCAAACTGAGGTTCGCAAAGTGTTCTAACAACTCATGTTCCCGTACCATCATATAAGACACCAACCCAAGGTTCTTTCTACTCAAAGCATCGGCAACTACATTTGCCTTACCCGGGTGGTACATGATTTCACAGTCATAGTCTTTCAGGAGTTCGAGCCATCTCCTCTGTCTCATATTCAGCTCTTTCTGCGAGAACAGGTATTTAAGGCTCTTATGATCTGTGAACACCTGAAATTTCTCACCATAAAGATAGTGGCGCCATATTTTCAAAGCAAATACTACAGCCGCCAATTCCAAATCATGTGTCGGGTAGTTCCTCTCATGATCTTTCAACTGTCTAGATCCATAGGCAACTACCTTCCCATCTTGCATAAGCACACAGCCCAGTCCCTGGTGTGATGCATCCGTATACACCGAGAATCCTCCTGAGCTAGTAGGAATGGTGAGAACTGGAGCGGTCGTCAATCGACGCTTGAGCTCCTCAAAACTCCTCTCACATGCCTCATCCCACACAAACTTAACATCTTTACGAGTGAGGCGTGTCAACGGAGCAGCTAGTCTGGAGAAACCCTCTACAAATCTCCGATAATATCCTGCCAATCCCAGGAAACTCCTGATCTCAGTTACTGTCTTGGGCTGTTCCCACTGCACAACTGCCTCTATCTTGGATGGATCCACTGATACCCCATCCTTTGACACAACATGCCCCAGAAATGAGATCTGTTCCAACCAAAAGTTACACTTGCTGAGTTTGGCATACAATTCTCTCTCTCGGAGGGTCTGCAGAACTATCCTCAAGTGCTCCTCATGATCTTCCCTGGACTTGGAATACACCAAAATGTCATCTATGAAAACAATCACAAACTTGTCCAGGTATGGCTTGAATATATCATTCATCAATGCCATAAATGCTGCGGGAGCATTCGTCAATCCGAATGGCATCACCAAAAACTCGTAGTGGCCATAACGGGTACGAAATGCTGTCTTGGGTATATCTCCACTCCTGATCCTCAATTGATGATACCCTGACCGCAGATCTATCTTAGAAAATACTTCGGCTCCCTGGAGCTGATCCAACAAATCATCGATTCTTGGAAGGGGGTACTTGTTCTTAATGGTGGCCTTATTCAACAACCGGTAATCTATACACAGTCGGAGGCTTCCATCCTTCTTCCTTACAAATAGAACCGGTGCTCCCCAAGGTGAGACACTCGGTCTAACAAGCCCCTTCTCCAACAACTCTTGCAGTTGTTTCTTCAGCTCTTCCAACTCTATCGGAGCCATTCTATAGGGTGGCTTCGATATCGGCTCTGTACCAGGCACTAACTCAATGCAAAATTCCATTTCCCTTTCAGGTGGTAGTCCTGGTAATTCATCCGGAAAGACATCAGGGTAGTCCGTAATTACGGGTATGTCCTTCAATTCCGGGTGTGCCTCATCTATATCGACCACATAGGCAATGAACCCTTCACAATATCCTCTCCATCGTTAGTAACATAAACCATCACTCCATATTCAACATTTATCATAAATAATAAATTTATCTCTCAAGCAATATGAATTTAAAATCATACTCCTTTATTTACAACAAACATGCTATTTTCATATCATTTCTTTTCATCAAAGTTTACAATAAGATTGTCTAATCCTGAAAACATCAATGTTTTGGCATGACAATCCATCACAACACGATTGGTAGCCAACCAATCCATTCCCAAAATTACATCAAAATCATTCATATTTAATAAAATCAGATTGGCTATCATTTCCTTCCCCTCTATCTTTAACTTACAATCCCTACATACATGCTCAGTCAATTGACTATCATTCATGGGTGTGGAAATCATCAACATTTCATCCAACAATGTTGGCTTCACATATTTCAACAATTTATGTGCAAAGGAAGGTGATATAAAAGAATGCGTGGCACCAGGATCAAATAATACCAATGCTTCTAAATCAAAGATTCGGATGGTACCTTTAATCACATCCGTCGATGCGTCTGCAGTGTCCTGGTCTAGTGCGTGCACCCTTCCTCTGCTCACACCCGCAGTCTGTTTCCCCTTCTCTTCAGCTGTAGCCCTCCTCCTCGGGGCTGCTGTCTCAACTGGAGCTCCCTCAGGCTCCTTGCCTTTCTGTGGGGCAACCTCAGTCATCTCAGTGCAGTACCTCGATATATGCCCTGGCCTCCCACACCTAAAACACGAAACAGGGGGCGCCTGACATGGCCTAGTCCCATGGTATCTCCCACATCTCCTACACTGATCCGTGGTAGGTCGTGGTCCTCCAATAGTTATACCCCTCGGCGCTGTCAAGGCTGGGTATACAGGGGGTCTGGCAGCTCTCTCCTGCACCTCCTCAATCTTAGGCCTCTTCTCGAAAAACCTTTGGCCACCTCTCTTGGCCACTCTTCCAAACCCGGATCTCTTCCGGTCTCTGTCCTTCCTGACACTAATCCTTCCAAGCTCGGAGGCATTTCGCTCAAAATCTTGCTCACATAACTGAGCCTTATGTACAGCCTCCTCATAAGTCACAATGTCGAAGGGAGCTAGCTTAGTCCGGATGGCCAATCTCAATCCATCCATGAACTTTTGAATCTTCCGGGTCTTACTACCCATCGTGTCAGGGTCATATCTCCCCAAGGACATAAACTTGGACTCATACTCGTCCACAGTACGGTTCCCTTGAACCAAATTCATAAATTCCATCCGCAATTTCCTCTGTGCGGTAGCTGGAATATACTGCCTCCTGAAGGCCTCTAGAAATATCTCCCATGAGATCTCAGAGTGTCTGGCCCTCAAAATACTCTCGGTGGACCTCCACCAATGCTCGGCCTCGCCTTTCAGCATAAACACGGCAAAGGCAACCTTCTCACTTGAAGTGCATCGGAAAAACCTATACAGTTTCTCCATCTCATACACCCAATCCTCCGTAATCACTGGGTCCTTCACCCCTCTAAACACTGGGGGTTTCAGCGCTTGAAACTCTCGCAACCTGCTCAAGTCGTAGTCATAACCCACATCGCTACCGCTCTGCTGTGGAGCGATAGGAGAATCTGTATCCTGGGCTGGAGGTGGTGTAACTGTAACTGTCTCAGCAGTCTGAGGTCTCTCCGCCTCTGCAGCTGCCTGTTCCGTAGTAGGCTGTGCTGCCGGACCTCGTCTGTCACCGGCACCCAATGCCTGCATGACTATCTCCACCAAACTCTCAATACTCCGCTCTAATCTAGCGAAGCGAGCCTCAGTGTCACCTGCTCTCTCGGCAGGGTTCTGTGGAGCCTGCTCCGTCTGTGGCCCCGCACGGCTCTCAGGCCTACCTCTCCGGCCTCTAGCACGTGCTCTCGCCCCTCTACCTTTGCGTGTAACTGGCATAATGCCTAACTCCCTGTATTATAATAATTCATTAAGCTCAATCCATCACAGTATACACAGTTATATCTAAACAAAGCACAGTACTATGGGGATGTACTTTCCTACGTTTTATTAATGACTCACATCAGGCCAACACAGCTCTGATACCAATCTCTGTCACAACCCAATTCCATTCTCTTTAATCGGAAATCACTGAAAATTTTTTGCGTTTTACTGTTACCTTACCCGGTCGTGAACTAAACTCACCACACACTGTTGGGCTGTGAGCCAATAATAAATACCATATCTCATTCATTCTCAATTAATTAAAACGATGTCATACATGTGCAATTAATCGTGTACTTATACGAATACATGTTTTACTGACATCTACATCCCCCATAAGTACAACTCAAAAGAATACTGTGCTTTTACATTGTTTAGATACAAAAAGAATCACTGTGTATATACCTCTTAGCGATGGAGATGCAGTGGAGTTCAAAATAATGCGCCTCAGTCCTCACTGGGCTACTATGCACGCTCTGTAGGGGGAAAATAGAGTGGGATGAGCAACCACACGCTCAGTAAGGCAATAATGCAAGCATGGTAGATAACAACTCTATCTACATGCTGATAGTGTTATGCATAAATCATTTATAGTAGGAGCATGAGGAATAAAACTATGCCATATGAGTATACATATATATCATGTATCAAGGTCATGTAAAATTGGCATATAAAACATGGTAAAACATCATGTATAAATAATCTCATGCTCGATCTCATTTAAATTCATAAAAAGGGCAATTCATTAAGAAACCTCCTTTTTAAACCCACGTCATAAATCTCTTTCTCATCACATACAATCACATCACATTAATTCACAATCACAACCACGTTTTCATTTCACAATTCAAATCCACGAGGCTCGACCCCTCCTTTGGGTCTACCTTAAACAATCACAATCACACTTAGAGATTTAAAATCATGTGGTAGTAAGTAAATTAAGCAAGGAGACAGGTTACTATATCTCAAGTGACTACATTGGCCAATCGTCACATATCATCCCAGACCACACGGATTCCGATGTGCGGGGTATCATGCTGGCATGAAGGTGGGTTAGTTCTCCGCCAGACTTTCTCAATCAAGTAACCACCACGCGGTACATCGTACTCCATGTGATATACACGGTACATCGTACTCCGCGGACCCATAACATGGTTGGGGGTGCCTGCCATAGGTCTTATCTACCCCATGTCAAGTGTAACCTTTATAGTCTCAAGAGCGCGTGGGAGTAACCGCAATACCAGGTCCTAGCCCCTCATGGCCTTGCTCGCCCCTGTTGGGTTCCCTGATCCAGGTCCTAGCCCCTCACCCTCACCCCACCTAAGAGGTCTGTCAGGCCTGTTGGGTTCCCTGGATGGATTAAGTCAGGTCCTAGCCCCTCACCCTCACCTCACCTAAGAGGTCTGTCAGGCCTGTTGGGTTCCCTGAGTTAATCTGTATCTCTCACCACGGCCTCATACATACCACAGTGTGAAAACCAGCGCGAGCTACGCTCTAGCGCGAATTCATGCATCAAAACCAATCACTTCGTACTAGCAACGCTCTAGTACGGCATTTATGCATAAAAATATGAAGAA
Source organism: Firmiana major (assembly GCA_033439115.1). Lineage (NCBI taxonomy): Eukaryota > Viridiplantae > Streptophyta > Magnoliopsida > Malvales > Malvaceae > Firmiana > Firmiana major. Next base: position 12,180,697 of record CM065912.1, read on the forward strand.
ACCATGTACGAGCATAGCTCCAGTACGGTTATATGCATAAGAAAAACCACTCAAATCCACGTACGAGCGTAAGCTCCAGTACGGTTTATAACATCATCACAATTCAAATTCAAAGTGCGAGCTAAGCTCAAGCACGTTTCACGCAAGTGAAAACATAGAAATCTCGCGCGAGCGAGGCTCTAACGCGAATTATATCACATACACGCGATAGGCGGCTCACATGAATTCAAAACATCTCATAATATGCTTAGTGCCTCATATGGGCTAGTTCACAACATCATTCAAGTACTAGCCGGCCTATCCTTTTATTTGCTCAAATCAAAGCATTGTGTTTTGTAAAAGCATTCAAAACACATGATTTATGCAATTATTAGCCTTACTATCCCTTTTTTAATAACCATTTCAAACAACCAAATCTCATACAAATACTCATACACCCTCAAAACACATTTCCATAAGTCCATGCACATTTCCAAAGCCCTATATATACCCACGAGTTCAAAATACGAGCAGCTACCTCTATATACTTACAACATTCCCTTACCTGGAATCGCGATGCGTGATTCCACCTCCTTAAGCTGCTTACTCGTACGGTTCGGTTCGCCTTCAACGAACTCTTCGGGACTGCACAAAATCGTATCCCGCATTATATTCGATCCATATATTGTAATCCTTGTGCTTGCTATAGTCACTTTAACCTATAGCCTCTATTAACGCTTATTTGGCCTCGTTTCATTACTTTACCCATAGCTCGAGTCTATGAATCTTCTTAGGCCTATTATCTTATTCAAAAATCGATATCAAATCGATATTAAGCTCATAGTGTTCATGCTTCATGAATTCCCTCACTATGGCATTTATTAAGCATATTCATACCCATTTCTACAATTCCTCCAAACTCACAATGTAATCTCATTTAACCATTTAAAATCATAGACATTACCCCAATGACAACTTTAGCATGCCATAAACCATAAGTTCATTCAATCCCACATATCCTCACATTATACCCATTTTAGGTTTCTAGGTCACACCAACTTCACAACATTCCTAAGTAGTTTATCCATCAATACTCCTATCAATCAACTCCAAAATCAATTTAAATAGCTAATACATTTGGATTGGAGGGTTAAAATCTTACCAATGTGATTTCGCTCCTTGCTCCAATTGGTAATGCCCTTAACTCCTTCAACTCCAAGAATGGGAAGATGCCCTCTCACTATGTTGTTCTTCTCTTTGATAGGAACAACTTTGTCTCTAATGATCTCTCTCCAAATCTCGCTGAAAATGGCTGATTTTAGAGAGGGAAAGTTAGGTTTTTGGGTTGAAATGGTAAGGTTTGGTGTTTTTCCGAGATTTCTAGATTTTCAGCTCTCCTTATATAGAAATGACTTGAGGAGATCGATCTGGTCCAAGAGGAGATCGATCTGGTCCCTTAAAATCCCTCTTTTTCACGGCATTTTTAAGCCTGAGATCGATCTGTCGAGCAGTGAGATCGATATGTTAAAGCATGAGATCGATCTCTCGAAGCAATCAGATCGATCTGGTCCCAAACAGAGAGCTAAGGAGATCGATCTGGGTGCTTGGGGATCGATCTTTCCACTACAGAATGCTTGAGAGATCGATCTGGCTCCATTGGAGATCGATCTGCTCAATTCTTTCGCCCAAATAAGAGCATTCTGGCTCTCCCAGATCGATCTCTCATCCTAGGAGATCGATCTGGACCTCATGTTTTCCAGATTTCCTGCAGTTTCCTTGCTGCAACTCATGCCAACACACCCTCAATCTATTGCCATGGCCATTTTCTCATCCATCCACCTTTATAACTTGAAAATGGCATCCATTCATACCTTATGCACCTTGAAACTTGTGTGCATTCATTATTTGTCCCAAGGTATGCTACCTAAAACCAAATGGAAGCATAACTCCATTCCATTTTACCACACTACACATCTTGAGTCTCAATCACATCCATCACTTGTCATAACTCATTTCTTCGTATTCATACTCAATGGAACTTGTATGTACGTTACAATTTATATTACACATACATACATTGAATCCATGGACTTACATCAATCACATTTTACATCACAAGTCCATTCATATTATTTGATCCAATTACACACATTACCCTTATACCTATACGGGGTCTTACATTCTCCCCTCCTTCAAGGAATTTGGTCCTCCAAATTAGAACCAAGTTACTCTTCAAAAAGTTGGGGGTACTTCTCCCGTATCAAGTTCTCCAATTCCCACGTGGCCTCTTCCACCGTGTGGTGTTGCCAAAGCACTTTCACCAAGGGAATTGTCTTATTCCTCAACACTTTCTCTTTCCTGTCCAATATCCGTACCGGCTTCTCAACATACGTCATACTCTCATGGAGCTCCAATGGCTCATATTTTATCACGTGTACCGGGTCCGGGTGATACTTCCGAAGCATCGAGACGTGGAAGACGTTGTGGACATTCGCCAAGTCCGGTGGCAATGCCAACCTATACGCCTTGTCTCCCACTCTCTCCAAAATCTCGAAGGGTCCGATATATCTAGGGCTCAGCTTGCCCTTCTTACCGAATCTCATAATACCCTTCGATGGTGATACCCTCAGAAATACCGACTCACCCTCATCAAACTCCAGTGGTCTTCGTCTCTTGTCAGCATAACTCTTTTGCCGGCTCTGAGCTGTCCGTAATCTCTCACATATCAACTGGACGTCCTCAGATGCCTGCTGCACTAAGTCCGGAGCAAAAATTTGTCTGTCACCAACCTCTTCCCATCCAATAGGGGAACGGCATCTACGCCCGTATAATGCCTCATAGGGTGCCATCCCGATACTAGCATGATAGCTATTATTATACGCGAACTCGGCTAACTGCAGGTGGTCATCCCAGGAGCCTCTATAATCCAGCACACACGCTCTCAACATATCCTCGAGGGTCTGTATAGTCCTCTCTGACTGCCCATCTGTCTGAGGATAAAAAGCGGTGCTAAAACTCAGTCGGGTCCCCAGCGCTTCCTGAAAGTGTTCCCAGAAATGGGAAGTGAAGCGGGCATCCCTATCAGAAACAACGCTCACTGGTACACCATGTAGCCGTACTATCTCTCGGATATACAGGTTCGCCAACTGACTCAGTGTATCGGTAGCTCTCATAGCCAAGAAATGGGCGGACTTAGTCAACCGGTCCACAATAACCCATATGGCATCATGACCTCTACGGGTCCTCGGCAACCCCATCACAAAATCCATGGTGACATGCTCCCATTTCCAAGTCGGTATCGGTAGAGGCTGCAATAATCCTGCAGGCTTCTGATGCTCTACCTTCACTTGCTGACAAACTAGACACTTAGTGACATATTCAGCAATGTCTCTCTTCATTCCAGACCACCAATAAACCTTTCGAAGGTTTTGATACATCTTGGTACTCCCCGGATGCATCGTATACTTCGATAAGTGAGCCTCTAATGAAATCGTCCTCCTGATCTCAAGATCCCTGGGAACGCATACTCTGCCTCTGAACCTCAATAAGCCATCAGTACTCTGCTCAAAATCAATACCCACACCTGTCTGTATCTGCCTCAGCCAATCGATACACCGTCGATCGCTCTGCTGGGCTTGCCGAATACGGCCAATCAACTCTGGCTCTAGCCTCAAACTAGCCATGATCTCAAGTCTCTCAGATCCAGGTGGGGTCACATCCAAACTGAGGTTCGCAAAGTGTTCTAACAACTCATGTTCCCGTACCATCATATAAGACACCAACCCAAGGTTCTTTCTACTCAAAGCATCGGCAACTACATTTGCCTTACCCGGGTGGTACATGATTTCACAGTCATAGTCTTTCAGGAGTTCGAGCCATCTCCTCTGTCTCATATTCAGCTCTTTCTGCGAGAACAGGTATTTAAGGCTCTTATGATCTGTGAACACCTGAAATTTCTCACCATAAAGATAGTGGCGCCATATTTTCAAAGCAAATACTACAGCCGCCAACTCCAAATCATGTGTCGGGTAGTTCCTCTCATGATCTTTCAACTGTCTAGATCCATAGGCAACTACCTTCCCATCCTGCATAAGCACACAGCCCAGTCCCTGGTGTGATGCATCCGTATACACCGAGAATCCTCCTGAGCTAGTAGGAATGGTGAGAACTGGAGCGGTCGTCAATCGACGCTTGAGCTCCTCAAAACTCCTCTCACATGCCTCATCCCACACAAACTTAACATCTTTACGAGTGAGGCGTGTCAACGGAGCAGCTAGTCTGGAGAAACCCTCTACAAATCTCCGATAATATCCTGCCAATCCCAGGAAACTCCTGATCTCAGTTACTGTCTTGGGCTGTTCCCACTGCACAACTGCCTCTATCTTGGATGGATCCACTGATACCCCATCCTTTGACACAACATGCCCCAGAAATGAGATCTGTTCCAACCAAAAGTTACACTTGCTGAGTTTGGCATACAATTCTCTCTCTCGGAGGGTCTGCAGAACTATCCTCAAGTGCTCCTCATGATCTTCCCTGGACTTGGAATACACCAAAATGTCATCTATGAAAACAATCACAAACTTGTCCAGGTATGGCTTGAATATATCATTCATCAATGCCATAAATGCTGCGGGAGCATTCGTCAATCGAATGGCATCACCAAAAACTCGTAGTGGCCATAACGGGTACGAAATGCTGTCTTGGGTATATCTCCACTCCTGATCCTCAATTGATGATACCCTGACCGCAGATCTATCTTAGAAAATACTTCGGCTCCCTGGAGCTGATCCAACAAATCATCGATTCTTGGAAGGGGGTACTTGTTCTTAATGGTGGCCTTATTCAACAACCGGTAATCTATACACAGTCGGAGGCTTCCATCCTTCTTCCTTACAAATAGAACCGGTGCTCCCCAAGGTGAGACACTCGGTCTAACAAACCCCTTCTCCAACAACTCTTGCAGTTGTTTCTTCAGCTCTTCCAACTCTATCGGAGCCATTCTATAGGGTGGCTTCGATATCGGCTCTGTACCAGGCACTAACTCAATGCAAAATTCCATTTCCCTTTCAGGTGGTAGTCCTGGTAATTCATCCGGAAAGACATCAGGGTAGTCCGTAATTACTGGTATGTCCTTCAATTCCGGGTGTGCCTCATCTATATCGACCACATAGGCAATGAACCCTTCACAATATCCTCTCCATCGTTAGTAACATAAACCATCACTCCATATTCAACATTTATCATAAATAATAAATTTATCTCTCAAGCAATATGAATTTAAAATCATACTCCTTTATTTACAACAAACATGCTATTTTCATATCATTTCTTTTCATCAAAGTTTACAATAAGATTGTCTAATCCTGAAAACATCAATGTTTTGGCATGACAATCCATCACAACACGATTGGTAGCCAACCAATCCATTCCCAAAATTACATCAAAATCATTCATATTTAATAAAATCAGATTGGCTATCATTTCCTTCCCCTCTATCTTTAACTTACAATCCCTACATACATGCTCAGTCAATTGACTATCATTCATGGGTGTGGAAATCATCAACATTTCATCCAACAATGTTGGCTTCACATATTTCAACAATTTATGTGCAAAGGAAGGTGATATAAAAGAATGCGTGGCACCAGGATCAAATAATACCAATGCTTCTAAATCAAAGATTCGGATGGTACCTTTAATCACATCCGTCGATGCGTCTGCAGTGTCCTGGTCTAGTGTGTGCACCCTTCCTCTACTCACACCCGCAGTCTGTTTCCCCTTCTCTTCAGCTGTAGCCCTCCTCCTCGGGGCTGCTGTCTCAACTGGAGCTCCCTCAGGCTCCTTGCCCTTCTGTGGGGCAACCTCAGTCATCTCAGTGCAGTACCTCGATATATGCCCTGGCCTCCCACACCTAAAACACGAAACAGGGGGCGCCTGACATGGCCTAGTCCCATGGTATCTCCCACATCTCCTACACTGATCCGTGGTAGGTCGTGGTCCTCCAATAGTTATACCCCTCGGCGCTGTCAAGGCTGGGTATACAGGGGGTCTGGCAGCTCTCTCCTGCACCTCCTCAATCTTAGGCCTCTTCTCGAAAAACCTTTGGCCACCTCTCTTGGCCACTCTTCCAAACCCGGATCTCTTCTGGTCTCTGTCCTTCCTGACACTAATCCTTCCAAGCTCGGAGGCATTTCGCTCAAAATCTTGCTCACATAACTGAGCCTTATGTACAGCCTCCTCATAAGTCACAATGTCGAAGGGAGCTAGCTTAGTCCGGATGGCCAATCTCAATCCATCCATGAACTTTTGAATCTTCCGGGTCTTACTACCCATCGTGTCAGGGTCATATCTCCCCAAGGACATAAACTTGGACTCATACTCGTCCACAGTACGGTTCCCTTGAACCAAATTCATAAATTCCATCCGCAATTTCCTCTGTGCGGTAGCTGGAATATACTGCCTCCTGAAGGCCTCTAGAAATATCTCCCATGAGATCTCAGAGTGTCTGGCCCTCAAAATACTCTCGGTGGACCTCCACCAATGCTCGGCCTCGCCTTTCAGCATAAACACGGCAAAGGCAACCTTCTCACTTGAAGTGCATCGGAAAAACCTATACAGTTTCTCCATCTCATACACCCAATCCTCCGTAATCACTGGGTCCTTCACCCCTCTAAACACTGGGGGTTTCAGCGCTTGAAACTCTCGCAACCTGCTCAAGTCGTAGTCATAACCCACATCGCTACCGCTCTGCTGTGGAGCGATAGGAGAATCTGTATCCTGGGCTGGAGGTGGTGTAACTGTAACTGTCTCAGCAGTCTGAGGTCTCTCCGCCTCTGCAGCTGCCTGTTCCGTAGTAGGCTGTGCTGCCGGACCTCGTCTGTCACCGGCACCCAATGCCTGCATGACTATCTCCACCAAACTCTCAATACTCCGTTCTAATCTAGCGAAGCGAGCCTCAGTGTCACCTGCTCTCTCGGCAGGGTTCTGTGGAGCCTGCTCCGTCTGTGGCCCCGCACGGCTCTCAGGCCTACCTCTCCGGCCTCTAGCACGTGCTCTCGCCCCTCTACCTTTGCGTGTAACTGGCATAATGCCTAACTCCCTGTATTATAATAATTCATTAAGCTCAATCCATCACAGTATACACAGTTATATCTAAACAAAGTACAGTACTATGGGGATGTACTTTCTTACGTTTTATTAATGACTCACATCAGGCCAACACAGCTCTGATACCAATCTCTGTCACAACCCAATTCCATTCTCTTTAATCGGAAATCACTGAAAATTTTTCGCGTTTTACTGTTACCTTACCCGGTCGTGAACTAAACTCACCACACACTGTTGGGCTGTGAGCCAATAATAAATACCATATCTCATTCATTCTCAATTAATTAAAACGATGTCATACATGTGCAATTAATCGTGTACTTATACGAATACATGTTTTACTGACATCTACATCCCCCATAAGTACAACTCAAAAGAATACTGTGCTTTTACATTGTTTAGATACAAAAAGAATCACTGTGTATATACCTCTTAGCGATGGAGATGCAGTGGAGTTCAAAATAATGCGCCTCAGTCCTCACTGGGCTACTATGCACGCTCTGTAGGGGGGAAAATAGAGTGGGATGAGCAACCACACGCTCAGTAAGGCAATAATGCAAGCATGGTAGATAACTACTCTATCTACATGCTGATAGTGTTATGCATAAATCATTTATAGTAGGAGCATGAGGAATAAAACTATGCCATATGAGTATACATATATATCATGTATCAAGGTCATGTAAAATTGGCATATAAAACATGGTAAAACATCATGTATAAATAATCTCATGCTCGATCTCATTTAAATTCATAAAAAGGGCAATTCATTAAGAAACCTCCTTTTTAAACCCACGTCATAAATCTCTTTCTCATCACATACAATCACATCACATTAATTCACAATCACAACCACGTTTTCATTTCACAATTCAAATCCACGAGGCTCGACCCCTCCTTTGGGTCTACCTTAAACAATCACAATCACACTTAGAGATTTAAAATCATGTGGTAGTAAGTAAATTAAGCAAGGAGACAGGTTACTATATCTTAAGTGACTACATTGGCCAATCGTCACATATCATCCCAGACCACACGGATTCCGGTGTGCGGGGTATCATGCTGGCATGAAGGTGGCTTAGTTCTCCGCCAGACTTTCTCAATCAAGTAACCACCACGCGGTACATCGTACTCCATGTGATATACACGGTACATCGTACTCCGCGGACCCATAACATGGTTGGGGGTGCCTGCCATAGGTCTTATCTACCCCATGTCAAGTGTAACCTTTATAGTCTCAAGAGCGCGTGGGAGTAACCGCAATACCAGGTCCTAGCCCCTCATGGCCTTGCTCGCCCCTGTTGGGTTCCCTGATCCAGGTCCTAGCCCCTCACCCTCACCCCACCTAAGAGGTCTGTCAGGCCTGTTGGGTTCCCTGGATGGATTAAGTCAGGTCCTAGCCCCTCACCCTCACCTCACCTAAGAGGTCTGTCAGGCCTGTTGGGTTCCCTGAGTTAATCCGTATCTCTCACCACGGCCTCATACATACCACAGTGTGAAAACCAGCGCGAGCTACGCTCTAGCGCGAATTCATGCATCAAAACCAATCACTTCGTACTAGCAACGCTCTAGTACGGCATTTATGCATAAAAATATGAAGAAACCATGTACGAGCATAGCTCCAGTACGGTTATATGCATAAGAAAAACCACTCAAATCCACGTACGAGCGTAAGCTCCAGTACGGTTTATAACATCATCACAATTCAAATTCAAAGTGCGAGCTAAGCTCAAGCACGTTTCACGCAAGTGAAAACATAGAAATCTCGCGCGAGCGAGGCTCTAACGCGAATTATATCACATACAAGCGATAGGCGGCTCACATGAATTCAAAACATCTCATAATATGCTTAGTGCCTCATATGGGCTATTTCACAACATCATTCAAGTACTAGCCGGCCTATCCTTTTATTTGCTCAAATCAAAGCATTGTGTTTTGTAAAAGCATTCAAAACACATGATTTATGCAATTATTAGCCTTACTATCCCTTTTTCAATAACCATTTCAAACAACCAAATCTCATACAAATACTCATACACCCTCAAAACACATTTCCATAAGTCCATGCACATTTCCAAAGCCCTATATATACCCACGAGTTCAAAATACGAGCAGCTACCTCTATATACTTACAACATTCCCTTACCTGGAATCGCGATGCGTGATTCCACCTCCTTAAGCTGCTTACTCGTACGGTTCGGTTCGCCTTCAACGAACTCTTCGGGACTGCACAAAATCGTATCCCGCATTATATTCGATCCATATATTGTAATCCTTGTGCTTGCTATAGTCACTTTAACCCATAGCCTCTATTAACGCTTATTTGGCCTCGTTTCATTACTTTACCCATAGCTCGAGTCTATGAATCTTCTTAGGCCTATTATCTTATTCAAAAATCGATATCAAATCGATATTAAGCTCATAGTGTTCATGCTTCATGAATTCCCTCACTATGGCATTTATCAAGCATATTCATACCCATTTCTACAATTCCTCCAAACTCACAATGTAATCTCATTTAATCATTTAAAATCATAGACATTACCCCAATGACAACTTTACCATGCCATAAACCATAAGTTCATTCAATCCCACATATCCTCACATTATACCCATTTTAGGTTTCTAGGTCACACCAACTTCACAACATTCCTAAGTAATTTATCCATCAATACTCCTATCAATCAACTCCAAAATCAATTTAAATAGCTAATACATTTGGATTGGAGGGTTAGAATCTTACCAATGTGATTTCGCTCCTTGCTCCAATTGGTAATGCCCTTAACTCCTTCAACTCCAAGAATGGGAAGATGCCCTCTCACTATGTTGTTCTTCTCTTTGATAGGAACAACTTTGCCTCTAATGATCTCTCTCCAAATCTCGCTGAAAATGGCTGATTTTAGAGAGGGAAAGTTAGGTTTTTGGGTTGAAATGGTAAGGTTTGGTGTTTTTTCGAGATTTCTAGATTTTCAGCTCTCCTTATATAGAAATGACTTGAGGAGATCGATCTGGTCCAAGAGGAGATCGATCTGGTCCCTTAAAATCCCTCTTTTTCACGGCATTTTTAAGCCTGAGATCGATCTGTCGAGCAGTGAGATCGATCTGTTAAAGCATGAGATCGATCTGTCGAAGCAATCAGATCGATCTGGTCCCAAACAGAGAGCTAAGGAGATCGATCTGGGTGCTTGGGGATCGATCTTTCCACTACAGAATGCTTGAGAGATCGATCTGGCTCCATTGGAGATCGATCTGCTCAATTCTTTCGCCCAAATAAGAGCATTCTGGCTCTCCCAGATCGATCTCTCATCCTAGGAGATCGATCTGGACCTCATGTTTTCCAGATTTCCTACAGTTTCCTTGCTGCAACTCATGCCAACACACCCTCAATCTATTGCCATGGCCATTTTCTCATCCATCCACCTTTATAACTTGAAAATGGCATCCATTCATACCTTATGCACCTTGAAACTTGTGTGCATTCATTATTTGTCCCAAGGTATGCTACATAAAACCAAATGGAAGCATAACTCCATTCCATTTTACCACACTACACATCTTGAGTCTCAATCACATCCATCACTTGTCATAACTCATTTCTTCGTATTTATACTCAATGGAACTTGTATGTACGTTACAATTTATATTACACATACATACATTGAATCCATGGACTTACATCAATCACATTTTACATCACAAGTCCATTCATATTATTTGATCCAATTACACACATTACCCTTATACCTATACGGGGTCTTACACCGTCTTACCACACTTAACGGCCATTTTCATCAATACAGTGTAGGTATAGACCCTCCTTTCGTGGTATCCACCACACATCCCACACTGCTTACAGTGCTTACACTGCTACACTACTTCGTAGCAGGTCAGGGTCCTCCAATCACAATGCCCCTCAGGAGTGCCAAAATTGGATGCACTGGGGCCTTACCAATTATCTTAGCCCATAACTCATCAAATCAAATCTTTTACCAATTACCATTTTTCCATTTTAACATCTTTGTCATTTCTCGATTCTCTTTTCTGTCTCTATTTCAGCCCTCACTACCTTTCTTAATCTTAGAGGCTTACAATTCATGTTCTTATTTACCCAACTGTAAATCTGCGCACTGCCTCGGTATAGGTAATATCTCACGGGCCAATCGGACTCTAATTGAAAAGTTGAGCCATTTCATGAACTTTTAGACATCTCGACTGTCACTTGTTCATAGTTTCGAGGTAATATCTGCCCAAGAATATAACCGAGTTTCATACTCATAAAAAATCAAATCCTCTGGGTCAGAGTAAGGACTTTTATCCATAATTTTCTTAAATCATGTCCGGGATATCCTATCACCGGAATACATCCATAAACATTTCTCACGTCAGCTCTAGATGCTTAACACTTAAGATGGGTCGAGCGGGTTTCCACCAATGCTCCGTTGCGCCCTCAAATCCCTTGCATACTTTGAGCAATTAGCTCCCAAAATATTCTCCACACTCCGCTTCAATCTCGCGAAGTGTGTCTCAATACTATCCGATCACTCTGTCGACTCTGAGAGGCATACTCAACATTAACCTCTATTTCAATCTCATCCCGATTCTCATAGGTCAACTCAGCACGACTTAGCAGACTCAGGTCTACCTCTACGACCTCTGCCTCGTGCACTATCTCATCTAACGCGACTCATATTAGGCATTCCTGTATTCTCAACCATTTCTTAGTCAAAACCCATCTCGATATACACTACTGTATCTAACTAAGCACAGTAACACGGGGATGTAATTTCCTAATTACTGACACTGACACACATCAGACCAATTGCACTCTGATACCACCTTTATATGTCACGACCCGAAACTACCCAAAAATCAGAGTAAATTTTTTGCGTTTTGTTATTTTCTTTCATGCTTACCTGTCCTCTGATCGTGACCACACTCCACTAACAAATTAGGCTGTGCGTCAATGCCAGTCCCACCATACATTTACCATATAACTTAATTCTTTCTCAGTCATTTATAAGTATTTACAATATTTATACATCCCCTAAAGTTACTTACAAACATGTTACTGTGCTGTGTTTATTTAGATACAATTTATACAAGTGTATATACCTTAGATGATGGGCAGCAGCGGATATCCGGAATGCAGTACTGAGTCGCCTCAACATCTACTGGAGATTATCTGTGGGAGAAAATGAAAGGGGTGAGCACATCAAGCTCAGTAAGGCAATCCTACGAACAAGTAGGTAACCATACTACCTACATGAACGTGGTGCCGTGCATAAACCACCCTTTCTCCACACATTTTAAAACAGATGATATGAGTTATGATGTTATGTAAAACACGTTCGCATGGAAAATTCAACATGCAACTCATTTTAAATCATTTCTTTTTCATTTAAAAATTTCACAATAAAGTCAGGACTCGACCCCTCCTTCGGGTGATCCTGACTCACACAAAATCATGAAAATTCGTTTACATCACATATGAGTTTAAAAAGCATGGAAATAGCATCATGCACATTTAATTTAAAACCCAGTTTGATCTCATCAAAATCGTCGACATGCGAGACTAGGCAACATCTGTATATCAGCAATAACCAGGACTATGGTCATGTGTGTCCTCGGGAGTTCCTCTGCTACACGGATCCTAGTGTGCGGGTTCTCACCATGATTGGGAACCGTCCGGGAGGTGGGTCACGCCATCTCGTCGGTCTTATTCGATCCCATGCATCCGAAGATGCCAACGTATCATAAAGATACAACGTATCACAAAGATACCACACGGTACATCGTACTCCATGCTACTTGCACGGTACATCGTACTCCATGGACCCCCAGCCTTATCCCTTTTTCGGGCTCATCAGCTGGACCTCCAACCCTTATCCCTCTTTCGGGCTCATCAGGTTGTTTTAACATTAAACCGTATTGCCATGTCTCAAAACGCACGTGTGAGCCTATTTAATCGGTGACACACAGTCTACCCGATGCTCCAAGCACGGCTCATCGCATGTTCTCATAAAATCAGTGCGAGCAATGCTCAGCACTCTCATCAAATCAAGTAAAACTAGTGCGAGCTAAGCTCTAGCACTCTGTATGCAAACCATATGAAAAGCTGGTGCGAGCGAAGCTCCAACACCCTGTCTCAAAAATCACATAAAAATATGATGCGAGTTAGACTCTAGCACCCTGTCACGAAAATCATATATATATGTATACAAATCTGGTGCGAGTTGGACTCCAGCACCTTTGCATGTAAAACTCTAGTGCGAGCTCTCGCTCCAGCACTAATGCATGCATCACACAAATCAAAATATCGTGCGAGCTGAGCTCTAGCACGTCACATGTCCATAAAAACACGTAGGCGGCTCTGTTTCCTCAAAACAGTTTTCAAAACAATTATATCGTTGAAAGTATGCAATGCTGTGCATTTTCTTTCAAGGTTAGCCAGCCTACTCATGCATGCATTAAAATGTCTCCAGAACGAGCAGAAACCTCTTGTTCTTGCTCCTCTCAATTTTTTCCTAAATTTGTAAATTTTACCCTTAACAAGGGTATTTTGGTAATTTGCCCATTCGGGGCACTAAAATTATTATTTGACCTCTAGACCCTTCAGATAATTTTTAAAGACTGCATATGAACTTGAAATTTCGTAAAGTTTACCTCTAGCAGTCCGTAGAATTCCCTTACCTTATTTTCCTGTCGAGTCTGACCTTTCCTTTGATGTCACGTCGCGCAGTCCGATCTGCTCCCAATTCGATGTCCGAAACTGCGTATAAATATTCCTCAGGTCAGATATCATACAATTTAATTGTATTTCCTATTTTTTGGGCTTAATTTAAATCATTGGGCCCATACCCCTATTGGGCCCGATTGCACCTTAATGGGCCTTAATCGGCCTTAAGCCCGTTTTTCACTTAATTTTCACATTATCGAGGCCTATTGGGCTCATTGGGCCCACCAATAATTTATTAAGCCTTGTTCTAACCCTCGAATATCTCAATTTAGTATTTACGACAATTTATCTAAATTTCCAGAATTTAATTCAATTTATGCAGAAATTAAATTCATATCACGCATAACGAGGTAATTGTCGTAAATAAGGGTTACATACCCGAGATTCCATGCTAGTACATAAATCGAGGCTATCTCGAGCTCTCGTTGGATGCCAATCGTTGAGCTACACAATTTCATGAATTTTCGGGTAAATTTTCAGTCGAATAATAATTAAATAAAATATTCCAAAATTTAAATCGGTCAATTTGACTGCTTATCGACTTACCTGAAGCTCAATTACATCGCCGAGATTTTTCCCCAATTTTTTCTCTTTTTCTTTTTCCCTTTTTCTTCCTTTTTTCCTTCTCTTTTGGCTGAACCGGTTCAGTCCGGTTCAGACCGTCGGTTCACTTCGGTTCGACCGGTTCACCACCGGTTCAAGGCCTTGCCGGTTGGTTCTCCGCCTGCTTCCACCACCAGCAGCTCCGTGAGGTTGTCCGCAGCTCGAATCTGGCCTCGGCTTCACCCAAGACCGCCGGAAGGTCGTCGGTCCAGCCGTTCTCTTTTTTGCCGTCGAAACCCATTTTTTTCTTCCGCTGTTTCCAGCGTTTTTCGGTAGCTTCGTCGGTCGTGGCTGCCACCAATCGGCTCACCGACGCCTGGGGAACAATCGACTGTGGTCGGTCGGTGCCGAATCGTCGCCGGTCGTTGGGATCGGCTTCTCTTCTCTCGATTTCGATTTCTCCGTTTTGCTCCACCGTTCGCCGCCGTTCGCATCTCTGTTAGGCCGGTGGTGGGTCGGCCCTCGTCGGGCTTCCCTTCGTCGGCCTCCGTCGGTCGTCGTTTCGCCGGCAGGGGCTCTGCCTCTGCTTCGTTTCCGTTTTCCATTTCTTTCGCGTTTTTCGTTTTCAGTTTCACTTTTTTTAAAAAAAATTATTTATTTATATTTATAATTTATTTTAATATTATTTAATTGATTAAATTAGTCTAAAATATTCAAAATATCTTAAAAAAATTATATTTTATTCATTTAGTCTATAAATTAATTTCTCGGTATTATTTCGGCTTCCCGGTATAATTTTTGATTATTTTTCGGGATTGCTTTTCGCAGCAAAAATTTCGGTTAATTTTAAAAATTAATATTTTGATCAATTTTAACCCAAAACATATGTAATTCTTCGTTATTGATCGAACTTCCTCAATCCATTATTTTTAATAATTATTTCTTGTTAAATTATACTGACTTTCGATCTTTTGACCGTTTTGCCCTTGTACGTATTCGGGATTAATTCAGTCAAACTTTCCTTCACGAACACTCATTCATTTTATGATTTGAATCCTTATTTTCAGTCCGAATCCCATTCCTTTAAATTTGTGAACATTTTTATCCCTCATAAAATTTACGATTTAATTTCAGGTCTTACAAGTATACACTCCAATGCTTTATGATGCATATCTTAAAATATACTGTGAGTAGTCTCTAGCACTTATGGTTTTCACATAAAACAAGATAAATGGCTTATTCAAATCACATTTCACACAAGTAGATCAAATAAGCACTCAAATGTACTGTTTTCGCATAGACATGAAAACATTAGTCATTCTATCAAGCAACTCATGAATAAAGGGTTACAACATGCTTCTCGGGCTTTTTATCCTATTTTTGGATAAATTTACACTTTATCTCATTTGTCTCTATACCCACATTAGGCCTATTCATGGGAATTCATATAGAGTATAATATCAAAACTCTAATTTAAATATACGTGGAGCCATCTCTGGCTACTCACGAAATTCCCTTACCTCGAATCCCTTCAAGTGACCTCTCTTCCTCAGTGCAACTCACTTTCGCAGTCCGAGTAGCTTCCACGATGATTTTCAAAACTGTTATAATTATTGGCATTAGTATCTCTCTATATACTCATTTAAATTGCCAAATCTCAATTAAGTACATCGTCTCACTATTTTCTCCCAATATGGTATAAAATCCCATTTTCACATAACTATCTTTATTTCTCCTTATTTCCAATATATGCATTTCATAAGTTTAACTCATAATCTTCCATACATGCATATTCTATCATTAAATCAATGTTAACACCATTTCCTTTTCATGTTCTCATTTTCTCACCAATATCTAGGTCATGGTGATTTTTCATGCTCCTTTCATTTCCAACATTTCATATATATACCAATAAACTCATCAACACACCTAGTTTAACATATATAACTTGGTGCATTAAATCTTACCTAGTTGAACTTTCCTTCCTTTTTCACCAAAATGGTAAAATCCTCTTTACTCCTTAACTCTTGATTTCAATCTCTTGTTTCTAAGTATGTTGCTCTCCTCTTTGCCAAAAACAACTTTGCTCACTTATGCCTCACTCAAAACTGAGCACAAACTGAAGTTTCCTAGCTTAGAAATGTTAGGTTATACTTTGTTTCTTGAATGAAATAGTTTCTCTCATGCGTTTTGAAGTGCAAAGGTCTAATATTTATATAATTGTCTCTATGAGATCGATCTGCTCTCAATTGAGATCGATCTTCCCTGCACTCTTTCCTCTCAAAATTGACTTTTTAGGCTTAATGAGATCGATCTGCTCCTAGCATGAGATCGATCTGTTGCAAGTCAGTAGCTTAAGGAAATCGATCTGGCCCTCTAGGGATCGATTCATTCTTCACAGAATGCTTAGCAGATCGATATGGCCCTCTTGGAGATCGATCTGCCCTTGTTCCATTGCTTGAACAAGAGCATTTTTTACTTTTCCAGATCGATCTCTCATCCCATGAGATCGATCTCTCATTCATATTTTCCAGATTTTACTGCAGTTTTCTGCAGTAAGCACACACCAAACCTCATTTATTTTGTTGCCATAGTCATTTTCTCATCCAGTTACCTTTAAGGCTTGAAAATGACATCCATTCCTACTTTATATACATTAAGACTTGTGTGCATTCATTGTATAACCAAGGGTATACAATTTATAACCAAATAGAGTATAACCATTTATGCAACTTATGCATACTTCATTCCATTTTACTACACTACTCATTTTCCATTCCACTCACATTCATCTTCTACAAAAGGTCCATGTCTTATTATTCATACATAACTCATAACTTGTACATACATCATAACTCATAATACAAGTGTGTATATTAATTTTATGGACTTTACATAATTTATGCTTCACATAACATGTGCATGTATATACTTATGAATTTGAGGGTCTTACATGTAAGGTCCGTAAATCCGATGTACACACTTGTTATATGGATTCCTGATGTACACGCAAGTTTCATTAAGTATGAATAATAAGACATGGACCTTTTGAAGTGGTGAAAGTGTATTGAATGTAAAATGAGTGTGGTAAATGGAATTGAAGTTAACTTTGAGAATTGAAGTGAAAAATGGCTAAGTATGGCTGCAGGACAAGGGGAGATCGATCTCCAATGCAAGGGAGATCAGTCTTAGAGGTATTTTGAAGAAGGAAATCCATCATCAGTCCAAGAAGATCGATCCCCTTAAGCCTCGACCTGAAGCAGATCAATCTCATTACCCTGCCAGATCGATCTGTGAAGCTCTCGGCCTGGAAGAGATCGATCTCATGTTCTTCGATAGATCGACCTCCTAAGCTTAAAAACTCACTGCAGGAAGGCTAAAAATAGCTACAAATTGATCTCTCACTTATGGAGATCGATCTCATCAAGGTAATTTCTATAAAACAGGGCAGCTGGTTACAGATTTTAAGAGAAAACTCAAACCTTCCATTCTAAGCAAGTAACCTAGCTTTTCACCATAGGAAACCATCACTTTTCATACAAAATTAAGAGGTTGGTTTAGCAAAGTTGTTCATATTGGAGAGGAGAATAACTTAGTCCAAAAACAAGTGGTGAAACTATTTGATTGAAGGAAACAAGGTGATTTCTCCAAATTCAGCCAAAAGGAGATGGTGGTTGTCGAGACCAACAATAATAATTCCTACTCAAAATAAATTAAAACTATAGTATAGTTGAGTAAGGTCGTTTCCCAAGAGATTGGTTAGATTTATTTTTCTACAAAATATTTAAAAAGAAAATAAATATGAGGATTTGTTGTAATGAAAATGAAAAGAAAAATTAAAATGTAGCAAAGAAAAATCACTATGTAAAAATATTAGGAGAAAATTAATCTGATGAAAACATCCAACCAATGGAATAAGTTTAGAATGGGTTCATGGAATTGATCATTGATGCAAAAATGAGTTCTTTTAGTCTTTACCAAATTGGTTATGGTTATTGGTACGACATAACAACCTATCCCTCCTTACTTCTTCGATAATCAGGATACGATCTCTAATTATTTCTCTTGCCGGTTAAATAACCTTAGATACAATCTTAAGATTTAATTTACCAACAAGATTAAAAACTAGAGAGACTACCAATTCTAACCAACAAATACACATATGGGTTCATTTAAGCTAGATTATATATCTTCTTAACATAGAATTGAAAACCTATATGTAATCAATTATGTTATTTACCACTTATATTAGAATGCCTAAACAATTACGGATTCAGGTTTCCAATTGGTGATATATTATCCTGACAATTGAACAAAAGGCCCTTTTTGCACAATCAATCAAAACAATAATTTAAACAAGCATAGAAGATATATAAATAGTAAAGATGTAAAACAACAAGATAAAAACTAATTAGATCTCACAATTCTTGAAGAACCCACACTTTAATTATCCTTTGGCTGGACTAAATAATTTAGCAAACCATAAGTTCAGAGAAAAACACTAAAGAAAAATTAAAAAAAAAAAGAATTGCGTAGTCTTGATGATGATTTCAATCCTCCCTCCCTTTCCACCCTTAGTCTATAAATACCAAATCTCCTAATTCCCAGAATTTGTTTCCAAAGGTAATTTCTCTGATTGAGTTTGATTACAATTAAACTTCTTTCCTTTTTCAACACTTGCCAACGACAGTCTTTGCATATTTCTTCCTTAATAATTAAAATCTTCCACTTGCCATCTTTAGACTGGTTAAGTCAACTTCAGCTACAAGTGATAGATTTTGAATTGAATTTACATATTTGAGTTGCAATTCTTGTCACTGCCTTAGGCGTGCCCATGTCTTACATCAAGATTTCTTCTGGTTTTGTAACTTGATCAGAATTTGCAACTTTAATCCATTTTGCTCATATTCCTTCATTTACAATACAAAATAGAAAATATAAGTCAAATCAAAAAATTAAGCATATAAAAGAATTTAAATCATAGGAAAATATGACAATTAATATGTTTAATATACAACTTATCAAATTCCCCCACACCTAAACATTGTTTGTCCTCAAGCATACAATAGTCAAAATTCATAATCTCTTCTCATCATTCCTTCATCCTATGCTTATCCGAAACACATTCTTTTCAATAATTAAAACACAAGTTTTTAAAGTGAATTCTCATAACACACATGAATAGCACCTTAATGATTCAATTAAATTCATAAAGTACATAGGATCCAACACCCTTGCAATTGGATTTCACTCATCACACTCTTAGTGTTTAAGGTATATATCAATAAACTCTCAAGTCATTGCATAGAAGATTTCTTACCATAAGCTTGAAAATTCATCACATCCTTTCCACCAATGAATAAATTAGGATGCAAAAATCTATGGGTCTAAAAGGGTTGTATCGGCTTAAGTAAGGTATGACAAAGAGATTTTTTGGTTAGAGAAATTGAAAGAATCATACAAAACTTTTCACACAAAATTCAACTCAATGATTTCAAAAGATTGCTTCAATCATATAATTTTTAGAACTAACTGTCAAGCAATACAAATTACACTTCTCTTTCTCTTCATTTATTCAACATTTTCTTTTCTTTTCTTTTCTTCATTTTTCCTTTTTTTTCTTTTCTATTTTTTCCCTTTTTTTTTTAAAAGAGAAGAACTTAATGAAAGTAATAGCTTGGAATACTAAATTTTCAACATGTTGCAATCTTTCCAAAAATATTTTGAAGTTTCATGTGCATAAGTCTATATGATTCATTAATTCAATGTTCAAAAAGAGGGAAAAATCAACAAAAAGGTTTATTATGGCTTGTAATGTTGTTTAATCCAAAGAAAAAGGTTAGGCTCAAAGTGGTTTCTCTAGGGGTTAAAAATAATAAGGTAGGCTAGAAAAGAAATGGTATAATGTTAAGAAAAATGGTTTAACCTAAATGCCCTTATTTGATTTATTACATCATATTCATCAAAGGAGTCGATTAAAACATGTATGACAACGCAAGTTCTAGACTAGTCGACTATGCATGACAATCACACAAACAATGAAATAGAGCATGATGTAATGAATGCTCATAGGCTCAATTCTCACCAAAATGGGTTATATGTGCTAGATCCTATACACTTTTCCATCCAATGAATCCAAAGTAACTAATCACAGTGTATTAATGAGAATTCAAAATTATTTTGCACATATGTAAATCACATTTTTTTTATGAAATAAGCATTGGTAAAATTAAAATTCAAAGAGATCACAAACAATAACTAATGTACCTTTTGGAACAAAATTTTTATATTTTTATTTTTTGGATTTGGAAAAATTTTCATGAAAATTAATCAAGACTGAAAGGAAAAGAAAGCAAACATCAGAGTCACAATTAAATACCCTTTTACACACCTAAATTAGATATTGTCTCCAATGTATCAAAATAGATGCTCAAAACTGTAAAAGAATTAAGAGAATTAAGAAACTTCCCTGAAAAGTTTTTACCAGTGTAAAGCATTGCGTTGATGTCCACTACTTTGCCAATCCAAGCACGCTTACAAGAGGATGAAGTTCCTTGAATTCCACTACTAGCCATAGAAACATTCCTCACTCGTGCGATTGTTATCTCCAACAAGTAAAAATAACGGAGCTCTTGCTACCGGTTGAGGATTGGAGCTAAGAGAAGGGAGTCGCGAGCTGCTGCTGGTTGGACCGTGAATAGGAGCCACCATTATTCTTATGATCTTATCCATTCGAGAATCTTCAATTGCAATTTGCAAGATTATACAACCACAGAATCACAGTCTCGTTTCCTCTCTCGTCTCATTATATAGGCAGCATTATCTGAAGACCCAAAGTTCACGCCCAAAGTATCGAATCGAAACTAAGAAAGGAGGTCGAGGGGTTGGAGATGGGTTTTCGCTGGCTGAGATGGGGGTTGTCGATGAAGAGCTTGTCGATGTTAAGGATCCTAACTCCGAAGATCCCGATGAGGTCCCTACTGATTGATTGAGTTGGCGTTGATGGTGATTGGAAGCTTGGGAGGAGGGTGCAGTCTGGAGTCCAATCAGGTGTCGACTTCTTCAACGCGAGGCATGATGGAATTGTAGCTGCTGCCGGTACTGTTCCTGAGACAGAGAGGTGGATCTAGGAACTGGTGTCATCGGTGGAAGGATCGTTGCTGGTACTGCAGTTGGTGGAGGGGTCTCGGGTGCTACTAGATCAATGGTTCTGCTATAGTCGGGATCGAAAGTTGAGCATGAAGTAGGATTGGCCACTGATGGTGTCGGAGAACTCGAGAAGAGGGGAGAGCGCGAGCTGTTACTGTCATCGGAGATGATACTGCTGTCGATTGGTGTTTGTTGCTGCCAGTTCTGTATTGCCGATTATGATTGGAGAAGATGGCGTCGGTGGATTCGGCTGGTGAAGATGATGCCTACGAGTGAGAAAAAAGAAAATTAGTTGAAGGTGAAAAAAATAAAATAAAAGAATAGAAATTTTTTTATTTTTTATTTTTTTTTTGTTATTACTAGCAGAAGATGGCTTTTAATAGGGCGTGGGCACGCCATATGAAAACACAGCTTATGTTTTGTGTTTTTTTTCAAGCAGAAGAGCTCTAGTCATAAGGTGTGCCCACACCTTATGCAAACACTACTTTTGTTTTTTTTTAAAGAACCCCAAAACAAACATAAATCTTATCTACTACTAATAAAACAATAAAAATTAAGAAAAATAGTTGCGAATCAGAAAATAAATAAAAATTTTGGGTTGCCTCCCAAAAAGCGCCTTTCTTTAAAGTCTTTGGCTAGACGTGGCATGCTCAATTATAGTTTTGAAATTTCAACCCAATTCGTTCCACTTAGTGCACTTGTAAACCTTCATAAAAAAGATTTAAGCTACGACCCTTGACCTTAAGATCTGACTTGTATCCAAACTTTGAATTTCAATTGCACCACGAGGGAACATGTTAGTAACAACATAAGGGCCTATCCATCTAGAACGAAATTTACTAGGAAATATTTTTAATTTAGAATGAAATAGTATAACTTTCTGATCAACATAAAATTTTTTCTTGGAAACCATATAATCATGAAAGGCTTTTATCTCTTCCTTGTAAATCCTAGAGCTCTCATAGGCATCATTGATATTAAACTTAATGATTTCACTATCAAATTCCATTGTGAGTGTACCATCATGCACATCAATTTTGGTTCTAGATGTTTTTAAGAAAGGTCTTCCTAATAAAATTAAAGATCTAGATGAGTCATCATCCTCCATATTAAGCACATAAAAATCAACAGGAAAGATCAATCCATTTACTTGCACCAAAACATCCTATAGAACACCTTCAGGATAAACATTAGATCTATCAACAAGATGAATAATCACACCAATCTCTTTAAATGGTCCAACATTTAAATATTTTTAAATAGACAAAGACATGACATTAATTGAAGCTCCTAGATCTAACATTGCTCTTTCAATTTTAAGATTACCTACCCTACAAGGAATAGTAAAAATACCTGGATCCTTGCATTTAGGAGGTAACTTTTTCTGAAGGACAGCTGAAATATTCTCATCCATGCTTACAAATTCATTACCTTTTAATTTCCTTTTGTTGGTGCACAACTCCTTAAGAAACTTGGCATATCGAGGTATTTGTTTAATTACATCAAGTAAAGAGATATTTACCTCGACCTTATGGAAGGTTTCAAAAATCTCCTTTTCTTCTTCTTCCTTTTTGGATTTAAGTGACCTATAAGGAAAATGAGCAACTGGTACAAAAGCTTTTTGTTGCTCGCCATTAGATTCCTTAGGTTGATCCAACTGTGCCAGGGGTGTAGCAACTTTCTTTTCAGCTTCTTCCTTTATACTATGTTTTTGGGTTGTCGTGCTAGGTTCCTTCAACTGGGTTTCACTCCTCAAGGTCATTGCACTGACATTCTGTTTGGGGTTGATAATTGTTTGTGAGGGTAATTTTCCTTGAGATTCTAGTCTACTCACAAAAATGGCTAGCTGACTCATTTGATCCTCCAGCTTCTTGATGCTTGTCCTTGTATCCTGTTAAAATTATTGTGTGTTAATTGTCAGTGATTTAATAATTTCAAGAGACATACCTGAACTTGAAGATGGTTGATGTTGTTGTTGTTGTGGAACGGACTGTCTATATTGAGAATTTTGAAATTGAGGCCTTGCCCCGTAGCTCAAGTTGGGATGATTTCTCTACCTTGGGTTATAAGTATTTGAGTATGGACCATGATTCATTTGTTGTGGACCTGAAAATCCTCCAATTTCATTGGCATGCTCATAAGGTTCATCTTGAAGTGTGGGACACATGTCAGTTGGGTGACCAGTAGTAGCACAGATTCTGCATGCTTTAGCTTGTTGCACATTTCTCATTCCTATAGCCAATTATTGAACAACAAATGTTAGATTAGCTATTTGACTTTCAAGAGAATGTGTACTTAGCTCATTTACTCTTCTATGTGGTATGTCTTGTCTGAATCCAAACTGTTGGAAGTTAGCAGCCATGGTGGAAATCAAATCTCTAGCCTCTCTAGGAGTCTTGTTCATAATTGTACCTCCATTGGCTGCATCCATGATCTTTCTTTCCATGGGTAACAACCCTTCATAAAAGTATTGAATTATGAGCTATTCAGAAATCCCATGTTGAGGACAACTTGCACAGAGTTGCTTAAATCTTTCCCAGTATTCATAAAGAGTCTCAATATCTTTCTGCTTGATTCCACATATTTCTATTCTAATGCTGGTAGCTCTTGAAGCAGGGAAATTTTTTTCCAAGAATAGTCTCACCATCTCAGTCCCATGGTTATAGAACCAGGAGGTAAATAGAATAATCAATCTTTTGCTCTATCAGCTAGTGAGAATGGAAAAACTCGCATTTCAATTTGCTCTTCGATAACTCCTTGTGGCTTCGAGCTTGAACATACCACATGAAATTCTTTCAAATGCTTGTGAGGGTCTTCATTCTCAAGACCATGAAACTTGGGAAGCAAATGGATCAAACCCGATCTTAATTCAAAATCTGCTTGCAGAGTTGGGTAATGAATGCAGAGGGGTTGTTGGTAAACAGGTGGTGCAACCAATTGCCTCAAAGTTTGCTCTTCTTCGACCATTATTTCTTCAGTTTCAGAATCACTAGATGAATTGGCCAAATGAGGTGTTAAATTCAGTCCAGGGGATGAAGAGGTAGCTCCTTGCGCCTTTTGGATTTTAGTTTCCTTCTTATTCCGCTTAGCTATCTTTTCAATCTTAGGATCGTAAGGGATTAATTCACCTGCACAAAAAGAATGGGGCATCAAAATAAATCTAATTAAAAATCAATCCCCGAAAACGGCACCAAAAATTGGTAGTTGTCAAGACCAACAATAATAATTCCTACTCAAAATAAATTAAGACTATAGTATAGTTGAGTAAGGTCGTTTCCTAAGAGATTGGTTAGATTTATTTTTCTGTAAAATATTTAAAAAGAAAATAAATATGGGGATTTGTTGTAATGAAAATGAAAAGAAAAATTAAAATGTAGCAAAGAAAAATCATTATGTAAAAATATTAGGAGAAAATTAATATGATGAAAACATCCAACCAAAGGAATAATTTTAGAATGGGTTCATGAAATTGATCATTGATGTAAAAATGAGTTCTTTTAGTCTTTACCAAATTGGTTATGGTTATTGGTACGACATAACAACCTATCCTTCCTTACTTCTTTTATAATCAGGATACGATCTCTAATTATTTCTCTTGCCAGTTAAATAACCTTAGATACGATCTTAAGATTTAATTTACCAACAGCATTAAAAACTAGAGAGACTACCAATTCTAACCAATAAACACACATGTAGGTTCATTTAAGCTATATTATATATCTTCTTAACATAGAATTGAAAACCTATCTGTAATCAATTATGTTATTTGCCACTTATATTAGAATGCCTAAACAGTTACGGATTCAGGTTTCTAATTGGTAATATATTATCCTGACAATTGAACAAAGGGCCATTTTTGCACAATCAATCAAAACAATAATTTAAACAAGCATAGAAGATATATAAATAGTAAAGATGTAAAACAACAAGATAAAAACTTATTAGATCTCACAATTCTTGAAGAACCCAAACTTTAATTATCCTTTAGCTGGACTAAATAATTTAGCAAACCATAAGTTCAGAGAAAAACTCTAAAGAAAAAAAATAGAATTGTGTATTCTTGATGATGATTTCAATCCCCCTTCCTTTCCACTCTTAGTCTATAAATACCAAATCTCCTAATTCCCAAAATTTGTTTCCAAAGGAAATTTATCTGATTGAGTTTGATTACAATTAAACTTCTTTCCTTTTTCAACACTTGCCAAAGACAGCCATTGCATATCTCTTCCTTAATAATTAAAATCTTCCACTTGCCATCTTTAGACTGGTTAAGTCAACTTCAGCTACAAGTGATAGACCTTGACTTGAATTTACATATTTGAGTTGCAATTCTTGTCACTGCCTTAGGCGTGCCCACGTCTTATACCAAGATTTCTTTTGGTTTTGTGACTTGATCAGAATTTGCAACTTTAATCCATTTTACTCCTATTCCTTCATTTACAGTACAAAATAGAAAATATAATTCAAATTAAAAAAATTAAGCATATAAAAGAATTTAAATCATGGGAAAATATGACAATTAATATGTTTAAGGTGAGATTTCAATGCACCAATCTCATGTATGTTGAGCTATACAGTTTTGTGAGTTGATTGGTGTATATATTGTTGATTTAAACATCTTAGAACATGCTTAATCTCCATGACCTATATATGGTGAAATGTGAGAAAAAGATGAGAAAGTTGAGTAGGCATGGATTTAAAGATGATTTAAGCATGAATAGATGTTATGTAGCATATATACATGATTGTACAATGAATTGATGAAGTTCATGTGGTAGGAATGGAAATGGCTAAAATTGAGTATATGTGGTGTTTGATGAAATGCCACAATGAAGTGAAAATCATGAAGTTGAGATATTATAAGCCAAATACTGGTTTAATATGAATCGATAGACTTGAAGAGTCTAAAAGATTCTCGAAAACGAGTTGAATACTCAAAATGGACTTGTGAAAGGATAAAGTCCCATAATGGTATAAATGGCCAAATACATTATTTGAATATCATGCAAGTGAAATGAAGTATATGACAATATATTGATGTGTGTAATACACAATTTCAGTTCCAGAGGATATAATTGAAGTCGATAGAGCGGATCACGAGAAGTGTAAATTGAAGGAAAACAATTTAAGCGTGATTCAAGGTAAGGGACTTATACGAGCTATAGAGATAGCTATACATATGTTTTCTTACCTGCTGTGTGCGAATGTATATGAAAAGTATATAGATATTGGTATATCTAAGTAGAAAACTATGTATGAGAATAAGTCCATAGTATGAGTTGCATGACTTCTATGATTGTTGTGAAAAGAGGGTTTTGCAAACGTTTTGAGAAATAATAACAATAGACGGGCTCTCAGTTTGAGAATTTGCATGAAATGCTTTTAGAGAGTGATTGAAGGGAGATTGCCCTCTCACTCATAACTATACATGGAGCCCCTTCTATTTATTTTTCTGTGTGAAATCGTGCTAGAGTAAGAGAGGCAACGGTAGATTGACCAGCCTTACTCACACGTCATTTTCAAAAGGATTTTTGAGAAAGTAAAAAGAGTGCTCGATACCTCGGGTGATATTGTGTGTTCCACTCAAGATACCTCGGGCTCTTGGTTTTTGTGAATCATGTTAGAGCCTTCGAGTATTGCTGTGTGTCTTGCTCTAACTATGCTCGCATGTGAATTCCTATTATACCTTGCTCAATGCCTCAGGTATGCTGTGTGTCTTACACTGAGTTGCTCGCATGAGGTTTTCATGATTGTGTTGTATGTTGAATAAAACTGTGTTA
Organism: Firmiana major; assembly: GCA_033439115.1. Lineage (NCBI taxonomy): Eukaryota > Viridiplantae > Streptophyta > Magnoliopsida > Malvales > Malvaceae > Firmiana > Firmiana major. The sequence goes on from CM065912.1 coordinate 12,207,994, forward strand.
GAGCCATCATGTATTGCTGTGTGTCTTGCATTGATCTGCTTACACGAGGTTTATGAATATGATGTAATGAGTTTAAACCGTGCTTGAGTCGTCGTGTACTACTGTGTGTCTGACACTGACCTGCTCGCACGAGATTTTGAGACAACGAAAATGGGTGATAAGGATCCACGGGAGCACGATGTACCGAGAGCATTAGCCATAGGGTACGATGTGCCGTGATTTGAGTATGAGCTGAAGGGATGGTTGATCCGCCTCCCTAAGCGTAGGGTTCCCGTACACCTGATCAGTGTAACCTGGAATCTGACTATGGCCATAAGTCTTATATGTGTCTGAGTGATACGACATTGTCACTAGTGTATGAGGTGATAGATGTCTTCCCTTGCTGTGTGTCTGGGGATATGATAACTCATGTTTTATGTCTCAATATATAAATGGATTTACTAAAGATAAAACATTTTCTATGTATGAACTGTGTGAATAGATTATGCTATGTGAAGTTGTGTGCTACTGTATGAATATGCATATACCCATCTAGCGAATTAATGGTTTCGCATTAATGGAAGTTGTTTTAAAGAACATGCATATTGTTTTGTAAGGAAAATGAATATATATGTATTTTAGCATGTAGATAGTATAGATATCTATCTGCTTTCATATTTTCCTTACTGAGCGTGTTATGCTTACCCCCTTATTTCCTCCTCCACAGATACTAGCAGTAGTGAGTACACTGCAGTCGTCCCTGCAATTGTGTTTCTACGGTCATCCAGAAGTATAGAGAGGTATACACTATGAGATGAGAAAAAAAAATTGTATCATGTAAATTAATGCACAGTAACGTTTGTATTTTGTATTTTGGGGGATGTATATAATAGAAACTGATGTAAATGCTTCCATACTTATTTATAATAGTCCAGTTTCTATTCTACTTCATTTAATTGAAATGATTAAACTATAAATGTATGAGAAATGGATCGGATGTTAACTCACAGCCCAACTATAAGTGATAAGGTAAAGGTCACAGACTGGTATAGAGGGTCGTGACAGCTCATTACAGCAGGGAAAGAGTGGGGGAAAGGTTGTAGTAATTGAAGGAAAAGTGTGAAAATGTTGAATGGATAACAAAGTGAAATCAAAGGAAAATATATAAATATAATATACCTTTCACATAAGCACATGGAACTGTAACAAAGGAGCTACACGAGAAAATCGTGGTTTGGCTTCCAATGAAGCCAAACCCGAGAGCAGTTGCTGCAGTAGAATTGCAGTTGAAAGGATAGTGATGAGGGGGTGGTTGATAGAGAAATATAATAGATTAAGGAAGGTTGACAAGGCCTAACAGCTTCGGGTAAGGAGAAGTCAGAATAGAAATGAAAGGAGGGCAGCGGTTTGATCAATTAACCGGGTGATGAAGGCGAATTGAAGTCCCAAAAAAACATATTCGCACGTTAGCTGTTGTAAACTGCAGCAGTAGAAGTAGGTATAATGGCCATTTGGTAAGAGAGAAATGATGTTACTTAAGATTGTCTAAGCACAGTAGATATATATGCAAGAAAGATTGAAGCCGAAAGAAAGAGAAAGAGTGGTAAGAAAAAAAAAAAGGTGTTCGACTTGTAGGAAGACTGAAAACCAAAGCTGTAAACAAGGCAGCTGGATCACGTGGCGTATGGCCTAAAACAAGAGAGGAGATTTAGCGAACTGGAGTGGCAGGTTGCTTCTATGCTATTTAGTGAGGCCAAATTACACAGGGAACAGACATAATGGCTCCCTCCTTTGAAAACTAGAGCCAAAAAGACAAGAAAGAGAGACAGAGACCGAGAAAGACGAGGGAGTGAAGCCATTGTTGTCATTACAGTTTGCGATTATAGGAGAAAGACCAACGAGGAAGACGAGAGAGGAAAAGAGCTGCTACTATAGAGGCGTTTAGCAGGGGATAAAAAAAAAAGAAGAAGTGGTGGTTCTCGGCTGGAAAATGAGTGTCACGACCCTTTTCATCCATTTCATCTAAAAATCACCATAAAATTTTCGTTTTATTCGTTAACTTACCCGGTTGTGAACAACCCTCACAAACACAGTTGGGCTATGAGTTAGTATTAATCATCATTTACCATACCTCTTTCAATTAATCAAAAGCAACACATACATATGCAAGTTTAAGTCATGTACTTATACATGACATGTTTGTTGACGTTTACATCCCCATATTATAATTCAAAATGATTACTATGCTATTACATGTTTAGATACAAAAACGGATTCATGTGTGTATACCTCTGGGTGATGGAGAGTAGCGGATATCCAAATACAATGCCCCAGTCCTTCACTAGGCTACTATGCGGGCTCTGTAAAGGGGGAAAGTGAATGGGATGAGCAACCACACGCTCAGTAAGGCAATAATGCAAGCATGACAAATAACTACACTATCTACATGCTTATAGTGTCATGCATAAAAATCGTTAATATCCAGAGCATGAGGAAATATTAAAACTATGCCACATGTATAAACATATATCATGTATTGAAAAACATAAAAATAGGCAAGTAAACATGGAAAATATCATCATGTAATGTAAGACCCCGTATATGTATGATGGTAATATGTATAATTGGATCAAATAATTTGAATGGACTTGTAATGTAAAGTATGATTGATGTAAGTCCATGGATTCAATGTATGTATGTGTATATGAATTGTAACGTACATACAAGTTTCATTGAGTACGAATATGAAGAAATGAGTTCTGGCAAGTGATGGATGTGATTGAAACTCAAGATGAGTAGTGTGGTAAAATGGAATGGAGTCATGCTTCCATTTGGTTTTATGTAGCATACCTTTGAACATACAATGAATGCACACAAGTTTCAATGTGCATAAGGTATGAATGGATGTCATTTTCAAGTTATAAAGGTGGATGGATGAGAAAATGGCCATGGCAATAGATTATGGATGTGTGGGTATGAGTTGCAGCAAGGAAACTGCAGGAAATCTGGAAAACATGAGGCCCAGATCGATCTTATAGGATGAGAGATCGATCTGGAAGAGCCAGAATGCTCTTATTTGGGCGAAAGAATAGAGTAGATCGATCTCCAATGGAGCCAGATCGATCTGCCAAGCATTTTGTAGTGAAAAGATCGATCCTCAAGCACCCAGATCGATCTCCTTAGCTCTCTGTTTGGGACCAGATCGATCTCATGCTTCGACAGATCAATCTCATGCCTAGACAGATCGATCTCATGCTTCGACAGATCGATCTCAGGCTTAAAAATGCCGTGAAAAAGAGGGATTTTAAGGGACCAGATCGATCTCCTCTTGGACCAGATCGATCTCCTCAAGCCATTTCTATATAAGGAGAGCTGAAAATCTGGAAATCTCGAAAAAACATATTAACCTCCCATTTTCAACCCAAAAACCTAACTTTCCCTCTCTAAAATCAGCCATTTTCAGTGAGATTTGGAGAGAGACCATTAGAGGCAAAGTTGTTCCTATCAAAGAGAAGAACAACATAGTGAGAGGGCATCTTCCCATCTTTGGAATTGAAGGAGTTAAGGGCATTACCATTTGGAGCAAGAAGAGAAATCATATTGGTAAGATTCTAACACTCCAATCCAAATGCATTAGCTATTTAATTGATTTTGGAGTTGATTGATATGAGTATTGATGGATAAACTACCTAGGAATGTAGTGGAATTGGTGTGACCTAGAAATCTAAAATGGGTATAATGTGAGGATATGTGGGATTAGATGAGCCTATGATTTATGGCATGCTAAAGTTGTTATTGGGGTAATATTTATGATTTTAAATGGTTAAATGAGATTACATTGTGAGTTTGGAGGAATTGTGGAAATGGGTATGTATATGATTGATAAATGCCATAGTGAGGGGATTCATGGAATATGAACGCTATGAGCTTTATGTCGATTTGATATCGACTTTGAATAAGTTATTAGGCCTAAGAAGGTCCATAGACTCGAGCTATGGGTAAAGTAATGAAACGAGGCCAAATAAGCTTTAATAGAGGCTATAGATTAAATTGACTATAGCAAGCACAAGGGTTGCAATATATGGATCGAATATAATGCGGGATACGATTTTGTGCAGTCCCGAAGAGTTCGTTGAAGGCGAACCGAACCGTACGAGTAAGCAGCTTAAGGAAGTGAAATCACGCATCGCGATTCCAGGTAAGGGAATTTTGTAAGTATATAGAGGTAGCTGCTCGTATTTTGAACTCGTGGGTATATATAGGGCTTTGGAAATGTGCATGGACTTATAAAAATGTGTTGTGATGATGTATGAGTGTTTGTATGAGATTTGGTTGTTTTGAAATGGTTATTGAAAAAGGGATAGTAAGGCTAATAATTGCATAAATCATGTGTTTTGAATGCTTTTACAAAACACAATGCTTTGATTTGAGCAAATAAAGGATAGGCTGGCTAGTACTTGAATGATGTTGTGAAATAGCCCATATGAGGCACTAAGCATATTATGAGATTGTAAGACCCGAAATTAAATCGTAAATTTTATGAGGTAGAAAAATGTTCACAAATTTAAAGGAATGAGATTCGGACTGAAAATAAGGCTTCAAATCATAAAATGAATGAGTGTTCGTGAAGGAAAGTTTGACTAAATTAATCCCGAACACGTACAAGGGCAAAATGGTTAAAAGATCGAAGGCCGGTATAAATTTAACGAGAAATAATTATTAAAAATAATGGATTTGAGAATCTTGATCAATAAAGGTGAAATGAATTTAATTCGGGTTAAATCGATCAAGATATAAATTTATCGAAATTAATCGAGATTTTTATTTCGAAAAATAAATCCCAAAAACAATAAAAAATTATACCGAAAAGTCGAAATAATACCGAAAAATTAATTTATAGACTAAATGAATAAAATATTAATTTTGTAGATATTTTCAGATTTTTTTGACTATTTTAATGAATATTTTAATAATAAACTAAATTATAAATAATAATAAATAAAAATAAAAATAATTGGAAAAAAAGGGAAATCTGTAAAAACGATCGGGGAGAGAGAAAGAGAAGAGAGAAACCGAGGATGCTGCGCGTGGCCGACCGAACCACGGCCACCGGCGATCGTCACCCTCCGACGAAGTGCCGAGAAGGAAGAGGAGAGGCCGGCGAGCTAGATGGCACCGAAAACGCGCCGTGCGGAGGTCAAAAATTGTCGAACGGAGGAAGAGAAGCCCGCGGGGAAAACATCATCGGTCCCGACGATCCACGGCAGCTGGGCTCAAACGGCGGGCACCGGCGTGATCTGGAAGAGGAGAAACTCCTTTTGAGATCGGTATTGGCCGGCGAAACCACCGGAATCTGACGGATCGAGGGAGAGAAGTCGCGGAGGGAGAAGATGAATCCGGCGGCCACCGGCGTGATTCGGCCAACCCCGACCCCAGCCGAACACTCCCCCAGTACAGACGAGTCGAATGGCGCGAGAACCGAGCTGAGAACCGACCGAAAACGCCGTGAACGGCAGTGGAATGGTCTGAACCGGTACGGACCGGTTCAGCAAAGGGGTGAACTGGGTTGAACCGGCTGAACCGGACCGGGTTGAATCGGGTCTGAACCGGACTGAACCGGTTCAGCCAAGAAAGAAAGGAAAAAGGGAGAAAAAGAGAAAAAAAGAAAAAGGGAAAGAATTTTCGGGGATACACCGGACTTCGGGTAAGTCGATAAGAGGTCAAAAATGACCAATTTGACTTTCAAAAAATTTATTTAAATTATATTTAATCTGAAAGTAACCCGGGATTAAATATATAATTGTACAGTTGTACGACAAAGCCCGAACGAGAGCCGATTGAGCTCCGATTTTTGTATCCCGCATTATATTGGGTAAGTACATTTTAATTTCGACAATTAGAATCCTTTAATACAGAGTTTCAATTATTTTACGAAATTTATGGATTAATTCTGTATAAAAGGAATATTAATCGGATTTACAACGTAATTACCGTAAATGGTATACGGGCTATCTAATGAGTTTGGAACGAAGCCCGATAATTATCGGTAAGCTGAATAAGCCCAATAGGCCTCGATAGTGTAAAAAATTAAGTGGAAAAATGGGCTTAAGGCCGATTAAGGCCCATTAAGGTGCAATCGGGCCCAATAGGGGTAAATGGGCCCAATGATTTAAATTAAGCCCAAAAAATAGGAAATACAATTAAATTGTATAATATCTGACCTGAGGAATATTGATACGCAGTTCCGGGCACTGGATTGAGAGTAGATCGGACTGCGCGACGTGACATCAGTGGAAAGGTCAGACTCGACGAGAATCGAGGTAAGGGAATTTTGTAAGTGCATAGAGATTCCTATACATATTTTGAGGGTATTTATAGGGCTTAGAATTTATCTAAGTATCTAGTAAATGAAATAATAATTTTTACGAAAATCGGGGCTTAGATAAATAAAGAAAAAAGACGATTTTGCCCATAGGAGTAAAATTTACAAAAAGGGTAGTAAGGCAGGTAAATTGCATGATTTCATGTTTTTAATGCTTTATATGAATATATTGCTTTGATTTAAGCAAATATACACATAGGTGAGCTGTTGATTTCGTGAATTTTACGAAAGGGTACCGGTTTGTACCGGTTACTATTTTAAAAGATGTTTTATTAAAAGTGAGCCACCTATCGTATTTACATGACTAAAAGAGTGCTAGAGTCTTACTCGCACTCAAGTTTACTGATTTATTCTCATGAAAAGCCGTACTGGAGCATTGCTCGTACGAGAAATTTGTGTGTGCACAAAATCGTGCTGGAGCTTCGCTCGCACGAGATTTTAGATATCATGATATGCATAGCGTGGTGCTGGAGCTTCGCTCGCACTAGACGTGAGTTGACATGCATATAGTCGTGCGGAAGCCTCCTGTAGACTGTGTGTCACAGAGAGTTGAGATGCTCGCACGCATACTTTGAGACATGGGTTGGTTATCGACATAGTATTGGGGTGGATAAGACCTACGGCAGGCACCCCCAGACTATGATATGGGTACACGGAGTACGATGTACCGTGTATGTCACACGGAGTACGCTGTACCGTGCAGTCATGATGACTCTATGATGTTACTTGATATTCTGGTGGGTAGGACTTGACCCCACCTCCCGTTACAGTTGTGATGCCCCGCACACCGGGATCCATGTAGCCTGGGATCACAGGGACATAGTATGGCCATAGTCCTCGATTTTTCATACAGTAACCTACATGCCTCACATGATATCATACGGTCTGGATAGACTAGGACAAACCCGATGGAGGGGTAATCCCGATTTGTGTTTTTAAAAGAGATGTGATTTGATGAATCAAGGTATTCCCGAGAGATGGGTTTGACCTTGATGAAGTTGTTTTATAATGAAACAAATGAGTTTTAAATGTGATGAATATATGATGAAACAAATAAGTTTCAAAGTGATGAGATTTGTGATTAAACAAATGAGTTTTAAAGTGAAGAGTTTACGATGAAATAAATGAGTTTTAATGTGACGAGCATGAGATGTCATACATGATGATTTTCCATGTGTGCTTGATATGTCGATTTCATGATTTCTTGTATATGATATATACATACATGTGGCATTGTTTTAATCTTACCTCATGCTCCGAAAGTAAACGATTTTTACATCATGACATTATCAGCACGTAGATAGTATAGTTATCTACATGCTTACATTATTGCCTTACTGAGTACGTTTCGCTCACCCTTTCATTTTCCACCCCACAGGGTATATTCAGTAGAAGAGAGCGACAATAGTCTCGCATCTCGGTTATCCGCTGCTTCTTAGCAAGACCAGGTATACACATTTGTATAATTTCGTATCTGAACATATAGATGCACAGTATTGTATATGGATTTAATATTGGGGATGTATTTTGTTTAAATAAATTGATATGTGAATGTGAATATGAAAATGAAATGGTAAATAGGTGAGAGGTTACTAACACCAAATCATAGCCCAACTGTTTAGTTGTGTAACTGTTCACGACGGGTGAGGAAATGAAAAGCGAAAAATTTGTAGGGATTTTTAGGTAATTTGGGTCGTGACAAAAAGATGGTATCAGAGCAGAGTTGGCCTGATATGAGATGGTGTTAGTGGTTAAGTAAATTTACATCCCCATGTACTGTGCATTGTTTAGATACAATTGTGTATATCAAGATGGAACAGCAACTAAGAATTTTGTTTCGAATACAAGAATATAGTTTTTATAACTGATAGCAGCTATGGTAGAGTGGCGCGTACACATGCTCGAGACCGTAGAGATCGGTCTGAGAATCGAATGAGTCATGATATGAGACTCAAGATGAGATAGTGCATGAGGCAGAGGTCGTAGAGGTAGACTTGAGTCTGCTAAGTAGTACTGAGTTGATTTGTGAGAATCAGGATGAAATTGATATGGAGGCTAATGTTGAGCATGCCTCTCAGAGTCCGACAGAGTGATCGGATAGTATTGAGACACGCTTCGCGAGATTGGAGCGGAGTGTGAAGATTATTTTGAGGAGCTAATTGCTCAGATTATGAATGAGATACGAGGGCGCAGCGGAGCATTGGTGGAAATTCGCTCGACCCATCTTAAGTGTTAAACATCCAGAGCTAAGATGAAAAATATTTCTGGATGTATTCTAGTGACAGAATATGTTGGACACTACTTAAGGGAAAATTACAGATAAAGTTTCTTACACTGCCCATAGTCATTGGTTGATTGATGAATATGAATCTCAGATTACATCCCTGGGCAAGTATGAACCCAATGTTGTGGACAGTGAGAGTCGAAAAGCTCAAAAGTTCATGGAATGCTCAAATTATCGATAAGAGTTCGATTGGCTCACTACTTATGTCGAGGCAGTGCGCAGAATACAGTTGCGTGAATAATATCATGTGTTACACGCCTCTGAGATTGGGAAAGATAGTGAGGGATGAAATAGAGACAGAAAAGAGAATCGAGAAATGACAGAGATGTTAAAATGGGAAAATGGTAATTGGTAAAAGATTAAATTTGACGAGTCATGGAGTAAGATAATTGGTAAGGCCCTAGTGCATCCAATTTTGGCACTCTTGAGGGGTTTTGTGATTGGAGAACCCCGACCTACTACGAAGCAGTGTAGCAGTGTAAGTGCTGTAAGCAGTGTGGGATGTGTGGTGGATACCTTGAAAGGAGGGTCTATACCTACACGGTATTGATGGAAATGGCCGTTAAGTGTGGTAAGACGGACCATTGATTTTGATTGCACAGAGTTGGGCGAGATTGCCCCACAGAAAAGTAAAGAGACAGAGAATATAGCTGCAACGAAAAGGGAGGCCATAGCCGAAAAGAAAAAGGAAAGTAGGCTGTTGGACGAAGGCGAGAGGATGTCTTGGACCATGACACTATTGATGTTTCATGGATGTGGTGTAAGATACCATACTTGTTATGAATAATGAAGTACATATGTTCATTGATCTTGGTGCCACACATTTATTCATACCGCCTTCATTCGCATATAAGTGAGTAAAAGGCATGAATGCCTACATCATTGGGCAAATACAGATAAATGAGTACCTCAATAAAGGAGGATTAAGTAACGGAATATGGATATAGAGATTTTAAGTTAAAAAAAGGGGTGCAACAGTTGAAATTAAAGGAGTAAAGGATTGTACTCACGAAATGAATAATGAACAAGAGTTTCATTATAATAGATACACTAAGGAGATAATCTTTAAGATAAGGTAGATTCTGAATACAAGATGTATTGGAGTAAGAGATATATGCTAGGTAAGAACATCCTTATGATATGAAGTCATTAGGATTAAAGCAATTTGTAGCGAATATAAATTGTGACCACATGGACTGGTATATAAAGTAAATGTGGTTAAGTCTAAGGGTTAATAAAGGTATTTCAAAATACCTCCCCGCCTGAAGACTTGACAGCCTCTAAAAGTATATATGTATAACCTATAACATGAAATCGATCGTTGTAATAAATACCTTTAGCATTAGGATACCTTTACTAAGACGATAAGAATATTAAAATTCGACAAGTCATAAAGACTAACATAGAAAAATTTAATAGGAGCCGCTAAGATAAGAAAAGGAAATGACGCAGGTTAGTACCTGAAAACGTAAGCGATTTTGAAGGATTTTATACGCTTATGCGTAAATAAGTCAAGGATATAGACGATTGAAATAAGTAGTGGAGCTCAACTATAATGAGTTGTTTAAACTTGACCTGGACCGATTCGTAATCATCATTATTGATGATATGTTGGGTGTAGTTAAAGTCCAGGGCAAATTGTAAGCAATAATTGGAAAATTGCTCTTACAAATGGGTTGTTGCGAGTTCTCAATATGGTCTACTTGGTTGACACGTTTAACTAAGAAAACGTGGTCTTTGAATGAGATGATAAGTGAGATGATAGACGTGACAGGAATTTCGGTGTAGTGAAGTATGAACTGACCACCGTGATTAATTTCACCATACCCAACAGCTCAAGAGATTCTCAGTGAGTATGGATACCTCAAATCATGATGAGCTATGTATTGATGTATAATGGGAAGATAGTCAAGTTGGAGTCAGACAACTCCTTGATCATGAAATAAACTATCTGACCCATGATTTAAAGTTGGCAGCGTAGTACTTGTACTGAGGATATGGTACTATTATGTACAGGGTGAGAAATTTTGGATATGCACTAATCATAAAAGTCCCACGTATCTGTTTTTCACAGAAAGGCGAATATGAGAATATATATATAGTGGGTTAGAGCTTCTGAGAGATTTTGATTGTAAAAAATTGTACCACCCAGGATAGGCTAATGTGATGGCTGATGCCTTGAGTAGAAAGAGCCTCGGGATGGTATTACATATGATGGTCAAGGAGCGGGAGCTGCTAGAGCAGTTGTGAACCTCAATAATGATGTGATCCCTTCTGATGATGACAGTGATTATGTGACAGCTAGTCTGAGAATAAAATCAGATGAGTGTGTCCGGATTTGACAGGCTTAGCGTGATGATCGGCACGATGTCGATAGTTTGGGTCAGATTCAGAAGGGTACAGTGACAGAGTTCACAGAATACGATAATGATTTACAGAGGTTTCGAGATAGTATGAGTGCCCCCCAGGACCACAGTTGATGAGATAGTAATGTTGTCAGAAGCTCACTTTTCGGGATATACAGTGCATACGGAAAGTAATGATTATATATTGAAATCTCGAAAAGGGTATTGGTGGTCAGATGAGGAAAGAGATATGATAGAGATTGTGGAAAAAGTGCCTAGTATGTCAACAGAATAAGGTAGAGTATTAAAAGTCTGCAGGGTTATTGCAGTCTCTACCTATATCGACATGGCATGGAAATGAGAGCAAGTCTCCATGAATTTTATGATGGGTTACAAAGAAACCAGGTGAATTACGAGGCTATTTGGATGATAGTCGATAGAGTAACTAAGTCTACCCACCTTCTGGATTACGAACTCCCCAGATACTCAGAGTGTGTATGAGGGTTCAGATATAAGGAAGATTGTGGAACGTTATGTAGCGTTCCAGTGAGCATGGTATCATATAGGGATTCCCGCTTCACTTCCCACCTCTTTGGAATATTTTTAGGAAGTTATGGGAACCCGATTGAGTATTAGCACAGCTTTCCGTCCTCAGATAGATTCTCAGTCAGAGAGGACTGTACAAGTTCTGGAGGATCCGATGAAAGCGTGTGCCCTTGATTTTATAAGCTCCTGGGATGATCAGTTGATTACAAATCGAATTCGTCAATAGTGACAGTTGTCACTTGAGTATCGGGATAACAATATATGAGGCAGTGTATGGCTGTAGGGGTTGTTCCCCAAATTGGATAAGAAAAAGTGGGTGATAGATAGAATCATTTTTGACTTTGGATAATAAGTCTCTGAGGATGTTTAGTTAAGGATGAGAGATTAAGAACACCTCAGAGTAGATAGAAAAGTATTGGAATTCACCGAGTGTGAATTAGTATGGTTGAAAGTTTCTTGTCCTAAGAGAATAAGGACATAGCGAGCTTTTGGAAGAAGGTAAATTGAGTTTCGCTGGATAGAATCTTTTGAGAGATTGAACAAGTGGGAGATAAGACCTGTAGGTTGGTGTTATCACCTGAATTAACAAGCACCCACAATGTGTCTCAGCTTTTGATGCTTCGGCAATACTATCCAGATCCAACATAGGTGATCGAATATGAACTCCAAAAGTTCAGTTTAATGAAAATATAAGTATATTGATAAGTTGATTCAGGCATTAAACAGGAAAAAGGAACTATTATGGTTTAAGAGGATCTCCCTAATTAAAGCCCTTTGGTAGTAATACACTCCGAAGAAGTCACTTGAGGATGACAGTGTATGATACGATCGATGTACCCGGAGTTGTATATGGACTCATATGACTTGGTTCTAATTTGGAGGACCAAATTTCTTAAGTGGGAGAGATTTGTAAGACCCGAAATTAAATCGTAAATTTTATGAGGTAGAAAAATGTTCACAAATTTAAAGGAATGAGATTCGGACTGAAAATAAGGATTCAAATCATAAAATGAATGAGTGTTCGTGAAGGAAAGTTTGACTAAATTAATCCCGAACACGTACAAGGGCAAAATGGTCAAAAGACCGAAGGCCGGTATAAATTTAACGAGAAATAATTATTAAAAATAATGGATTTGAGAATCTTGATCAATAAAGGTGAAATGAATTTAATTCGGGTTAAATCGATCAAGATATAAATTTATCGGAATTAATCGAAATTAATTGAGATTTTTATTTCGAAAAATAAATCCCGAAAATAATCAAAAATTATACCGAAAAGTCGAAATAATACCGAAAAATTAATTTATAGACTAAATGAATAAAATATTAATTTTATAGATATTTTCAAATTTTTTTGACTATTTTAATGAATATTTTAATAATAAACTAAATTATAAATAATAATAAATAAAAATAAAAATAATTGGAAAAAAAGGGAAATCTGTAAAAACGATCGGGGAGAGAGAAAGAGAAGAGAGAAACCGAGGATGAGGCGCATGGCCGACCGAACCACGGCCACCGGCGATCGTCACCCTCCGACGAAGTGCCGAGAAGGAAGAGGAGTGGCCGGCGAGCTAGATGGCACCGGAAACGCGCCGTGCGGAGGTCAAAAATCGTCGAACGGAGGAAGAGAAGCCCGCGGGGAAAACGTCATCGGTCCCGGCGATCCACGGCAGCTGGGCTCAAACGGCGGGCACCGACGTGATCGGGAAGAGGAGCCGGTCCTTTTGAGACCGGTATTGGCCGACGAAACCACCGGAATCCAGCGGATCGAGGGAGAGAAGCCGCGGAGGGAGAAGATGAATCTGACGGCCACCGGCGTGATTCGGCCAACCCCGACCCCAGCCGAACACTCCCCCAGTGCAGACGAGTCGAATGGCGCGAGAACCGAGCTGAGAACCGGTCGAAAACGCCGTGAACGGCGATGGAATGGTCTGAACCGGTACGGATCGGTTCAGCAAAGGGGTGAACCGGGTTGAACCAGCTGAATCGGACCGGGTAGAACCGGGTCTGAACCGGACTGAACCGGTTCAGCCAAGAAAGAAGGGAAAAAGGGAGAAAAAGAGAAAAAAAGAAAAAGGGAAAGAATTTTCTGGGATACACCGGACTTCGGGTAAGTCGATAAGAGGTCAAAAATGACCAATTTGACTTTCAAAAAATTTATTTAAATTATATTTAATCTGAAAGTAACCCGGGATTAAATATATAATTGTACAGTTGTACGACAAAACCCGAACGAGAGCCGATTGAGCTCCAATTTTTGTATCCCGCATTATATTGGGTAAGTACATTTTAATTTCGACAATTAGAATCCTTTAATACAGAGTTTCGATTATTTTACGAAATTTATGGATTAATTCTGTATAAAAGGAATATTAATCGGATTTACAACGTAATTACTGTAAATGGTATACGGGCTATCCAATGAGTTTGGAACGAAGCCCGATAATTATCGGTAAGCTGAATAAGCCCAATAGGCCTCGATAGTGTAAAAAATTAAGTGGGAAAACGGGCTTAAGGCCGATTAAGGCCCATTAAGGTGCAATCGGGCCCAATAGGGGTAAATGGGCCCAATGATTTAAATTAAGCACAGAAAATAGGAAATACAATTAAATTGTATAATATCTGACCTGAGGAATATTGATACGCAGTTCCAGGCACTGGATTGAGAGTAGATCGGACTGCGCGACGTGACATCAGTGGAAAGGTCAGACTCGACGAGAATCGAGGTAAGGGAATTTTGTAAGTGTATAGAGATTCCTATACATATTTTGAGGGTATTTACAGGGCTTAGAATTTATCTAAGTATCTAGTAAACGAAATAATAATTTTTACGAAAACCGGGGCTTAGATAAATAAAGAAAAAAGACTATTTTGCCCATAGGAGTAAAATTTACAAAAAGGGTAGTAAGGCAGGTAAATTGCATGATTTCATGTTTTTAATGCTTTATATGAATATATTGCTTTGATTTAAGCAAATATACACATAGGTGGGCTGTTGATTTCGTGAATTTTACGAAAGGGTACCGGTTTGTACCGGTTACTATTTTAAAAGATGTTTTATTAAAAGTGAGCCACCTATCGTATTTACATGACTAAAAGAGTGCTAGAGTCTTACTCGCACTCAAGTTTACTGATTTATTCTCATGAAAAGCCATACTGGAGCATTGCTCGTACTAGAAATTTGTGTGTGCACAAAATCGTGCTGGAGCTTCGCTCGCACGAGATTTTAGATATCATGATATGCATAGCGTGGTGCTGGAGCTTCGCTCGCACTAGACATGAGTTGACATGCATATAGTCGTGCGGAAGCCTCCTGTAGACTGTGTGTCACAGAGAGTTGAGATGCTCGCACGCATACTTTGAGACATGGGTTGGTTATCGACATAGTATTGGGGTGGATAAGACCTACGACAGGCACCCCCAGACTATGATATGGGTCCATGGAGTACGATGTACCGTGTATGTCACACGGAGTACGCTGTACCGTGCAGTCATGATGACTCTATGATGTTACTTGATATTCTGGTGGGTAGGACTTGACCACACCTCCCGTTGCAGTTGTGATGCCCCGCACACCGGGATCCATGTAGCCTGGGATCACAGGGACATAGTATGGCCATAGTCCTCGATTTTTCATACAGTAACCTACATGCCTCACATGATATCATACGGTCTGGATAGACCAGGACAAACCCGATGGAGGGGTAGTCCCGATTTGTGTTTTTAAAAGAGATGTGATTTGATGAATCAAGGTATTCCTGAGAGATGGGTTTGACCTTGATGAAGCTGTTTTATAATGAAACAAATGAGTTTTAAATGTGATGAATATATGATGAAACAAATAAGTTTCAAAGTGATGAGTTTTGTGATTAAACAAATGAGTTTTAAAGTGAAGAGTTTGCGATGAAATAAATGAGTTTTAATGTGACGAGCATGAGATGTCAGACATGATGATTTTCCATGTGTGCTTGATATGTCGATTCCATGATTTCTTGTATATGATATATACATACATGTGGCATTGTTTTAATCTTACCTCATGCTCCGAAAGTAAACGATTTTTACATCATGACATTATCAGCACGTAGATAGTATAGTTATCTACCTGCTTACATTATTGCCTTACTGAGCACGTTTCGCTCACCCTTTCATTTTCCACCCCACAGGGTATATTCAGTAGAAGAGAGTCTCGCATCTCGGTTATCCGCTGCTTCTTAGCAAGACCAGGTATACACATTTGTATAATTTTGTATCTGAACATATAGATGCACAGTACTGTATATGGATTTAATATTGTGGATGTATTTTGTTTAAATAAATTGATATGTGAATGTGAATATGAAAATGGAATGGTAAATAGGTGAGAGGTTACTAACACCGAATCATAGCCCAACTGTTTAGTAGTGTAACTGTTCACGACGGGTGAGGAAATGAAAAGCGAAAAATTTATAGGGATTTTTAGGTAATTTGGGTCGTGACAGAGATGTTTTGAATGCATGTAAGCCGCCTATCGCGTGTATGTGATTTAATTCGCGTTAGAGCCTCACTCGCGCTGGATTTCTATGTTTTCACTTGTGTGAAACGTGTTTGAGCTTAGCTCGCACTTTGAATTTGAATTGTGATGATGTTTATAAATCGTACTGGAGCTTACGCTCGTACGTGGATTTGAGTGGTTTTTCTTATGCATATAACTGTACTGGAGCTATGCTCGTACATGGTTTCTTCATATTTTATGCATAAATGCCGTACCAGAGCGTTGCTCGTACGAAGTGATTGGTTTTGATGCATGAATTCGCGCTAAGAGCGTAGCTCGCGCTGGTTTTCACACTATGGTATGTATGAGGCCGTGGTGAGAGATACGGATTAACTCAGGGAACCCAACAGGCCTGACAGACCTCTTAGGTGGGGTGAGGGTGAGGGGCTAGGACCTGACATAATCCATCCAGGGAACCCAACAGGCCTGACAGACCTCTTAGGTGGGGTGAGGGTGAGGGGCTAGGACCTGGATCAGGGAACCTAACAGGGGCGAGCAAGGCCATGAGGGGCTAGGACCTGGTATTAAGGTTACTCCCACGCGCTCTTGAGACTATAAAGGTTACACTTGGTATGGGGTAGATAAGACCTATGGCAAGCACCCCCAACCATGTTATGGGTCCGCGGAGTACGATGTACCGTGTATATCACATGGAGTACGATGTACCGCGTGGTGGTTACTTGATTTGAGAAAGTCTGGCGGAGAACTAACCCACCTTCGTGCCAGCATGATACCCCGCACACCGGAATCCGTGTGGTCTGGGATGATATGTGACGATTGGCCAACGTAGTCAGTTGAGATACAGTAACCTGTCTCCTTGCTTGATCTACTTACTACCACATGATTTTAAGTCTCTAAGTGTGATTATGATTGATTAAGGTAGACCCGAAGGAGGGGTCGAGCCTCGTGGATTTGATTTGTGAAATGAAAATGAGGTTGTGATTGTGAGTTGATGTGATGTGATTGTATGTGATGAAAAAGAGTTTTATGACGTGGGCTTAAAAAGGAGGTTTCTTAATGAATTGCCCTTTTTATGAATTTAAATGAGATCGAGCATGAGATGATTTATACATGATGTTTTACCATGTTTTACATGCCAATTTTACATGACTTTGATACATGATATATATGTATACTCATATGGCATAGTTTTATTCCTCATGCTCCTATCATAAATGATTTATGCATAACACTATCAGCATGTAGATAGAGTAGTTATCTACCATGCTTGCATTATTGCCTTACTGAGCGTGTGGTTGCTCATCCCTCTCTATTTTCCCTCCCTACAGAGCGTGCATAGTAGCCCAGTAAGGACTGAGGCGTGGTATTTTGGACTCCGCTGCATCTCCATCGCTAAGAGGTATATACACAGTGATTCTTTTTGTATCTAAACAATGTAAAAGCACAGTATTCTTTTGAGTTGTACTTATGGGGGATGTAGATGTCAGTAAAACATGTATTCGTATAAGTACACGATTAAATGCACATGTATGACATCGTTTTAATTAATTGAGAATGAATGAGATGTGGTGTTTATTATTGACTCACAGCCCAACAGTGTGTGGTGAGTTAGTTCACGACCGGGTAAGGTAACAGTAAAACGCGAAAAATTTTCAGTGATTTTCGGTCAAAGAGAATGGAATTGGGTCGTGACATGTAAAACCTCTCATGCTCATCATAATAAAACTCATCATAAAAAGGGAAAACTCATTACAAAACCATCCCTTAGGATTTATTACTTTCTCAAAACATATCAAAATTCATCACAAAACAACGAGTACCATCTCTTTAAAAACATCCCTCAAGGCTCGACTCTTCCCTCGGGTCTACCCTAGACAACACAATTTCATACTTAGTATACAAAACCATGTGATATCATGTGAGACAGGTGGTCACTATATATATCGAGGACTACATTAGCCATCTATGTCATTATCATCCCAGACTACACGGATCCCGATGTGCGGGGCATCATGCTGGAACGAATGTATGTTAGTCCTGCGCCAGAGTTTTAAATCAACACCATAACCTCATGGTACAGTTTGCTCCGTGTGATGTACACGGTACAATGTACTCCCTGGACCCATATCATGGTTAGGGGTGCCTATCGTAGGTCTACCTCATGCCATGCATAACCTACTCAGTCTTAAGTACACGTGTGAGTATCTCATTCGTGTGACTAATAGTCTACACGAGGCATCCAGCACGACCCATGCAAGAATCTCATCCGTGAGACACACAGTCTACACGAGGCATCCAACATGACTCATTACATATCACAGTGTGAAAACCAGTGCTAGCTAAGCTTTAGCACGATTCATGCATCATTAATAAATTTCCTCGTACGAGCAACGCTCTAGTATGGCTTCATGCATAATAAATAATCAGGAAATCACGTACGAGCATAGCTCTATTATGGTTATATGCATAAGAAAATCGATGGAAGACCTCGTACGAGCTAAAGCTCCAATACGGTTTATAAAACATCATCATTCAAAACATAGTGCGAGCTAGCCTCCAGTACATTTCATACGAAATCAAAATATCAAAATCCAGTGTAAGCAGAGCTCCAGCATGATTTAACTCACACAAATCCGATAGGCGGCTCCATTTCAACAAAACACATTCAAAATCATAATTTGCACCTGACTCGTGCTATTTCATGAAATTATGAAATCATTAGCCAGCCTATCCACAACTTTGCTTAAACCAAAGCAATGCATTTCATAAAAATATCAAAAACTTGATATCTATGCAATTATTAGCCTTACTATCCCCTTTTTGTAAGGTCCACTTCAAACCAAATCACATATATTCGTAGTCATTCACAGAAACCATTAGTTCTTTCCTAAATAACCAATCGATTGCAAAGCCCTATATATACCCATAAAATACGTGCAGCTATCTCTAGGTACTTACAGAATTCCCTTACCTGGAATCGTGTCAAGTGATTCCAATTCCTTAGAGTTGTTCGATTGTGCAGTTCGATTCGTCTCCAACGAAGTCTCCGGGACTGCACGAAATTACATATCGTATCAATTTAATCCAACGTAATAAAATTCTTGCGTTTACTATAGTCTATTTGACTTTTAGTAATGATTGCTCTACTTATTTCTTGAGAGTCTATTGAACTCTTTAGGCCTATTGATTCACACTAAATCGATATTAAGTCCATAGTGCCTCTAGTTCATCATTTCCTTTACTATGGCAATTTATCAAACATCTCATATGCTTATTTTCATAACTTGTCCAATCTCATAATGTAGCTTCATTTAATCATCTCCAAATCATGCATATCCCCTCACTAACACCTTAGTATAATCCATTGATCATCAACTCAACCCTATCATATTTTCTCACACTAAACTCATTCTAAGTTATGGTTGTTCCATTGCATTCTAGGTAGTTTCAATCATCAATACATACACCAATTTACTCACAACAATAACTAGATAAATATACTTTGAGTTGGTGTGTTGGAAACTCACCTAGCTTGACTTTCCTCTTTTTCAAGTTTGAAGACTCCTTTGCTACTTCAATCCAACAAATGAAATGTTGATTCTAAGCTATGTTGTTCTTCTCTTTATAGTGAACAATGTTGCTCTAATAGCTTTTTCTCAAATCTTTATGGAAGGGGGTGAAATCTAGAGTGAGAAAACTAGGTTATTATTGAAAATGGAAGAAATGAGTTTGTTCCCGTGAAATGCAGATCCAACTACCCAATTTTTATAGGAAAAACATTAGGAGATCGATCTCCATAGGGGGAGATCAATATACCCTTGTTTGAATCCTTCAGAATTTTGACCTTTTGCAGGTAGGGGATCGATCTATTTATTGCATGAGATCGATCTGCCCTGTTATATGAGATCGATCTGCTCAATGGAATAGGATCGATCTTTGTTCATGGGATGGGATCGATCTTGGCCAGGCAGAAGGCTTTAAAGATCGATCTGGCCTTAAGAGGAGATCGATCTGGCCTATCCAAAGACCAATGGAGATCGATCTGCCTATGAGAGGAGATCGATCTGGTCCAACCCGAGACAACATGAGATTGATCTGCTTGAGTGAGGGATCGATCTCCCTCTTGCAGAATGCTTAGCATTGTGCTTTCCAGGCCATGAGATCGATCTCTCCTTGCATGAGATCGATCTGCCCTGCTTCCTGCATCATTCTAGCTATAAATTTTCCTAGATTTTCCAAGTTAAACTCCCATTTAATCCATTCAACATCCATTTTGCATTTCATTCACACTTAACACTCAAAAACATCCAATTCTTATGATTCACATATAATTTAATCTTGTCTGTACATCATGGAAATCATAAGATTACATCAAAATTTACGAGTCTTACCTTCCTCCCCTCTTTCAAGAAATTTGGTCCTCTAAATTAGAACCAAGTTAACCTGAGAACAACTCTTGGTACTTCTCTTGTATCATGCTTTCCAATTCCTGTGTAGCTTCCTCTGGAGTGTGATACTGCCATAGAATTTTTACTAAGGGCATCGTCTTCAACCTCAGTACCTTTTATTTTCTATCTAATATCTGAACCGACTTCTCAACATACGTCATGCTCTGATTGAGCTCCAATGGCTCATATCTTATCACATGTGCCAGGTCCGAGTGGTGCTTTCGAAGCATAGAGATGTTGAAGACGTTATGAACACCTGCTAACTCCGACGGCAATACCAACCTGTAAGCCTTATCCCCACTATCTCCAGAATCTCGAAGGGTTTGATATATCGAGGGCTCAACTTTCCCTTCTTACCAAACCTCATAATCCCTTTCGAGAGAGAAACTTTCAAGAATACAGACTCACCCATAGCAAACTCCAGTAGTCTCCATCTCCTGTCAGCATAACTCTTTTACCGGCTCTGAGCTGTCCCTAACCTCTCACATATCAATTAGATGTCCTCAGAAGCTTGCTGCACTAAGTAGGGAGAAAAAATCTATCTGTCACTAACTTCTTCCCATCCAAAAAGGGATCAACATTTGCGTCAATACAGTGCCTCATATGGTGCCATCCCGATACTCGCATGATAACTGTTATTATAGGCGAACTCGACTAACAGTAGGTGATCATCCCAGGAGCCTTCAAAATCCAGTACACATGCTCTCAGCATATCCTGCAAGGCCTTTATAGTCCTCTTTGACTGACCATCTGTTTGAGGATGAAAAGTGATGCTAAAAATCAATTGGGTCCCCATCGCTTCTGGAAAGTGTTCTTAGAAATGGGAAGTGAAGTGGGCATCCCAATCAGAAACAACGCTCACTGGAACAGCATGTAACCGAACTATCTCTTGAACATACAAGTTTGCCAACTGACTCAGAGTATCGGTAGCTCTCATAACCAAGAAATGGTTGCTTCGTCAACCAATCTACAATCACCCAAATGGCATCATGACCTTTGCGGGTCCTCAGTAAACCCATCACAAAATCCATGGTGACGTGCTCTCATTTCCACGTCGATATTGGTAGAGGCTGCAATAACCCTGCAGGCTTCTGATGCTCTACCTTCATTTGCTGACAGACAAGACATCTTGCGACATATTTCGTAAAGTCTCTTTTCATTCTAGACCACCAATAAACTTTTTGAAGGTTTTGATACATCTTGGTACTTCCCAGATGTATCGTATACTTTGACGAGTGAGCCTCAGTTAAAATCAATCTCCTGATCTCCGGATCATCGGGAATACATACTCTGCCCCTGAACCTCAGTAATCAATCTGTACTCAGCTCAAAATTCGTGGCCACACTTGTTTGTACCGATCTCAACCAATTGGTACATTATCTATCATTCTGTTGAGCCTGTCGAATACGACAAATCAACTCTGGCTCCAATCTCAAACTAGCCATAATATCACATCTTTCTGCATCAGGTTGGGCTATATCCAAACAGACGTTCGTAAATTGCTTTAACAACTCGTGTTCGTGAACCATCATATAAGACACCAACCCGAGGTTCTTCCTGCTCAAGGCATTGGCAACTACATTCGCCTTACCTGGGTGGTACATGATTTCACAATCATAATCTGTCAGGACCCTATTCTCAATCCATGACTTTAACCAAAAACACTGCAAATTTTTCGCATTCTTAACTTACCTTTCCGCTCTTCAATGGTTGGGCTATGATTCGATGTCAGAGTCCTCACTTACCACATCATCCATTTCATACATACATGTCAATATATTATTACTGACTATAACTGCTTTTATTATACATGTAAGATTATATAAAATCTAATACAAATTGTAAGATTATATAAAATCTAATACAAATACATTCCCCATAATATATATCGTATACATCACTGTGCTGTTTCTATGTTTAGATACACAACTGTACATAAAATTATACCTGGCGATCGATAGGAACTAGCAGTGGACTCTGGGACACTATCCCTCGATAGCTCTCGCTCTACTGACGCTCTGCAGAGAGATGTAAAGAAAGGGGGGTAAGCATACAACGCGCTCAGTAAGGAAATCAGGCAAGCAAGTAGATATCAACACTATCTACTCAAAATAATGCTATGCCTTGAAAAAATTATTTCCTTTACTCGCTTTAAAAGCATGTCTTGAAATATAATATATATACTTGTACAGAATAAATCCCATGTATAGAAAATCATGCTTTCTTTCTCAAATGTAGGCATGTAGTGCAAAACAATGCATCGTATATAAATCATGCCTTTATGTAAATCATGCCATGTATATTTAAATCACAATAAATATGGCATCAGATGATTCACAACATACAATCAGAATCCGACCCATCCCTCAGGTCTGTCCGCAGTTTAAATCATTCAATCAATGTGATATATCATGTAAGACTCTGTGGTTAAGTGTAAATAGTATCCTGGACTATGATCATATCCGACATGTGATCCCAAGCAACACAGATCTCGGTGCGCGGGGCATCACTGCTGCAACGGGAGGGGGGTCAGTCCATCACAACTGTCAGCTATATCCTCCTCAACTCCACAACAACACACGGTACAGCGTACACCTCGCGCCACTCAGGCACGGTACAAGGTACACCCATGGA
Source organism: Firmiana major (assembly GCA_033439115.1). NCBI lineage: Eukaryota > Viridiplantae > Streptophyta > Magnoliopsida > Malvales > Malvaceae > Firmiana > Firmiana major. The sequence continues at coordinate 12,231,110 of CM065912.1, forward strand.
CCCGTCCTCACGGCCAGAGTGCCTACCATAGGTCTTAGGTCTCGCACCCGTGGAATATCAACATCACAGTCAGGGTGCCTACTATAGGTCTTAGCCCTTGCGCCTATGGAAATATCATACCACATCTCAAATACCCTCATGCTGGCCATCCTCTCAAAATGTGACACTCAGTCACACAAGAATGCGACATGAATAGGTACCATGTATATAATATCACATACAGTGTGCGTCCTCTAGTGCGACACACAGTCGACACTACGCTCGAACACTGTTTCACATCACAAACTCAACTCTAGTGCGAGCAATCTCCAGCAACTAGGTCAATGCATAGTTCATGTATTAAATCAAGTACGAGCAATAGCTCCAGTACTATGCTATGCATAATATCATCAAATCAAGTACGAGCCATAGCTCCAGTACTATGTCATGTATAAACCATGAAGAATCGAGTACGAGCAACGCTCCAGTACTCTGTCATGTATCTCATGTAAAACTCGAGTACGAGCTAATCGCTCCAGCACTCTGTGTCATGCATATATCATTAAAAGCTGAGTACGAGTAAAACTCCAGTACTCTATCATGCATGTCATGGGAATCTAGTGCGTATAAAAATCCAGCACTAAAGTATGTGGAAAACATATGAAATCCAGTGCGAGCTGTGCTCTAGCACGGTTCATTCTCACATAATATGATATATGGCTCTTTAAAAGGGATTGTTTATAAAACATCAAAATCAGCACTATAAAGTGTGCTTAAGTCACATCAACCTTAAAATCATTAGCCCATCTATTTATTTTCATGCTAAACAGCAGTTAAACAATCACAATAATAGTTTCCATGCTTTTTGCAACTTTTCACAAAAGTTAACTTTTTGACTAACTAGGGGCAAAATCGTAATTTGCCACTATCGGGTCTCAATAATTATTATTCACTTTCTCTGACCCTCAGAGTTTTTAAGTGAATGTAAAAGCAGACGAAATTACGTGCAGGTATCTCTATCTACTTGCAAAAGTCCCTTACCTCGGATCACGTCACGTGACCTCACTTCCTCGGTGCTGCTAAATCCCGCAGTCGATCAGCTCTCAATGTAAACTCCGGAGCTGTAAATAACCATTCCTCAGGTTAATTATAATTTTCCTACTGTATTACACATTAATACAGTCTATTTTCCCTTAATGGGCCTTAATAATCCTTAATGGGCCTAACTATACCTTAAGCCCATTTTCCACTTATTATTTCCCTTCATTAGGGTCTATCGACTCATTGGGCCTATCAATACCCATTGGGCTTTATTCCAAGCTCTTTGGATAGCCCGTATATCATTTACGACATTTAATTCAAAATTCTGAATATAATTCACTAAATACGAAATTTAATCCGAAATGCGTAAAATAAATCTTAAATACGCAATAATGACATAAATTGTCGTAAATGAACTTTACTTACCCGAGAATATGCGATGGTACGTAAATCGAAGTTCGATTGGGCTTCCGTTCGAAATTTATCGTTGAACTGCATAATTTATTATATTTAACTCCGGGTCAATTTTCGATTAAATATAATTTAAATAAATTCATCGAAAATCAAATCGGTCACTTTTGACCTCGTATCGACTTACTCGAAGTCCGGTGAAATCCCAAAAATTTTCCTTTTCCTTTTTCTTTCTTTTTCCTATTTTTTCCCTTTTTCTCCTTGGCTGAACCGGTCCGGTCCGGTTCAGCGCAAAACCTTCTCCCCTGAACTGCCGACCGGTTCAGGCATCCTTTAGTCGTGCCGACGTATTTCGACCGGTTCCCGACGCATCACCACCGTCGTTCGGTGAGCCTAAGCTTGGGCAACACTCGACTGGGCTCGATCGGGACCAAGCACCGCCGGTGGCCGCCGGATTCCTTCTTTTCCTCCGCGGCTTCACCTCTTCGATTCGTCTGCGTCCGGCGTCGGTGGATGGATTGACTGGTGCCGATGGGTGCGCACGGTCCTCCTCTTCCTTTTTCGACCTCTGTCCTGGCCGTAGGGTCGCCGGTGGTGGCCGTCCGGTGATCTTCTCCCTCGGGTCGGCTTCCACGCGGTTTCTCTCCATTTTTTCTCTCTCCCCGCGTCCCAATTTCATATTTCCCTCTTTTTTTTATAATATATTTTTATTATTATTTTATTATAAAATAATAATAATAATCCCGAAAATATCCCATAATTATCCCAAAAATACCTAAAAATATCTCAAAAAATCATATTAAATTCATTTAATCCGTAAATGAATTTATCAGTCCGATTTTACCTTTTCGGTATATTTTTTCACTATTTTTGGGCTCATTTTTCGAGGTAAAAATTTCGATAAATTCTAATAAATTTATATCTTGATCGATTGGGCTCGAAATTAAATATTTTCCTCGATTTTGATCAAGATTCCTCAATTTCATATTTTTAATGAAATTGTCTTATCGAAATTATATCGAATTTTAGTCATTTGACCGTTTTACCCCTGCACTCGTTCGGGAATCAATTTAACATTTATATCGCTGTTATGTAGCTTACATGCATTTTTAATTTCTCAAATTGTCGATTGCATGTTAGTAAATACTCTTCTTATGATTCAATTATGTAATAAAGTGTTCATACACATAGGAATCATAAGGTACAAGCTACAAAAATTTCAGGTCTGACACAATCATTCAAGAGTTCGAGCCATCTTCTCTGTCTCATATTTAACTCTTTCTGCGAGAATAGATACTTAAGGCTCTTATGATCCGTATATACCTGAAATTTCTCACCATAGAGATAGTGACACCATATCTTTAACGTAAACACTACAACTGCCAACTCCAAATCGTGAGTCAGATAGTTCCCTTCGTGATCCTTCAACTGTCTGGATCCATAGGCAACTACCTTCCCATCTTGCATAAGTACACAGCCTAGTCCCTGGTGTGATGCATCCATATACATAAAGAAACCTCCTGAGTTGGTAGGAATGGTGAGAATCAGAGTAGTGGTCAACCGAAGCTTAAGCTCCTAAAAACTCCTCTCGCATGCCTCATCCCACATAAACTTGACATCTTTCTGCATGAGGCATGTCAACGGAGCAACTAGTTTGGAGAAACCCTCAACAAATCTTCGATAATACCCTGTCAGTCCCATAAAACTTCTGATCTCAGTAACCGTCTTGGGCTATTCCCACTGTACAACTGTTTCAATCTTGGATGGATCCACTGATACCCCATTCTTCGACACAGCATGGCCCAAAAATGAGATCTGCTCCAACCAAAAGTTACACTTGCTGAGTTTGGCATATAATTCCTTCTCTCAGAGGAATAAACCAATATATCATCGATGAACACTATCACAAACTGGTCCAGGTATGGCTTAAATATATCATTCATCAATGCCATAAATGTTACGGAGGCATTCGTTAATCCAAATGGCATAACCAAAAACTCGTAGTGGCCATAACAGGTACGAAATGTTGTCTTGGGTACATCTCCACTCCGTATCCTCAACTGATGGTACCCAGATCGCAGATCTATCTTAGAAAAGACCTGTGCTCCCCGAAGCTGATCCAACATATCAGCAATGCACGGAATAGGGTACTTGTTCTTAATGGTGGCCTTTTTCAACAACCGGTAATCTATACACAGTTGGAGGCTCCCATCCTTCTCCTTACAAATAAAATCGGAGCTCCCCAAGGTGAGATACTCAGTCTAATAAAACCCTTCTCTAGCAAATCTTGCAACTGCTTCTTTAGCTCTTCCAATTCAATCGGAGCCATTCTATACGGTAGCTTAGATATTGGCTCTATACCAGGTACCAACTCTATGCAAAACTCTAACTCCCTATCAGGTGGTAGCCCTGGTAAATCATCCGAAAAGACATAAGGAAATTTCGTAACTACTGGAATGTCTCTCAATTCTGGATGTGCCGTATCTGTGTCAACCACGTATGCAATGACCCCTTCACATTCTCCTTTCCACCGTTAGCAACATAAGTTATCACATTAACATTCATAATTAATAAATAAATTCATCTCTTAAATATAATGGATTAAAATTATACTATTCTCATTTACGATAATCATGTTCTTTCATTTCTTTTCAACAAAGCTTACAATAAGGTCATCTATCTCTGAAAACATCAATGTCTTAGCATGACAATTTATAACAACACGATTTGCAGCCAACCAATCCATTCCTAAAATTACATCAAAATCACTCATACTCAATAGAATTAAATCGGCTGCCATATCTTTTTGCCTATCTTTAACTTACAATTCCTATATACATACTTAGTCAACTGACTATCATTCATAGGTGTGAAAATCATCAACATTCTATCTAACAATGTGGGTTTTACATGCTTCAATATCTTATGGGCAAATGAAGGACATATAAAGGAATGTGTGACACCAGGATCAAACAATACAAATGCTTCTAAATAAAAAATTAGTATGGTACCTTTAATCACATCTGTAGAAGTGTCTGCGGTGTCTTGGTCCAATGCATGCACTCGCCCTCTGCCAACCGCCTGTTTCCCTTTTTCCTCAACTGTAGCCCTCCTCCTCGGAGTAGCTATCTCAACTAGAGCTCTCTCTGGCTCCTTGCACTTCTGTGGGGTAATCTCCATCATCTCAGGACAATACCTTGCTCTGTGATCAGGCTTCCCACATCTGTAACACACAATAGGGGTTGTCGGACTAGTACCATGAAATCTACCACATCTCCTACATTGATCGGTAGTAGGTCGTGGTCCTCCAATGACTACACTCCTCAGTGGAGCTAAAGCCGGGTACACAGAAGGTTTAGCAGCTCTCTCATGCACCTCCTCAATCATGGGCCTCTTCTCAAACAGTCTCTAACCTCCTCTCCTGGCCACTCTATCAATCTCGGATCTCTTTCGGTCTCCATCTCTCCTGCTACTAACCTTCCCAAACTCAAGGACATTCTGTTCAAAGTCCCGTTCACATGACTGTGCCCTACTTACTGCCTCTTCATAAGTGAGGATGTCGAACAGAGCCAATCTAGATCTGATGGCTGGTCTCAGTCTATCCATGAACTTTTGGACCTTCATAGCCTCACTGCTCAAAGTGTCAAGGTCATACCTCTCCAAGGAGATGAACCTCGACTCATACTCATCAACAGAATGGTTCCCTTGAACTAAGTTCATAAACTCCATCCTCAACTTCCTCCGTGTAGTGGTTGGAATGTACTACCTCTTAAAGGCCTCCAAGAATATCTCCCATGTGATCTTGGAGTATCGGGCCCTCAGAATAGATACGGTGGATCTCTACCAGTGCTTTGCCTTGCCTTTCAGCATAAATAAGACAAAGGCCACTTTCTCAGTCGATGTGCATCTGAAGAACCCATACAACTTTTACATTTCATATACCCAATCCTCAATAACAATCGGGTCCTTCACTCCTCTAAATACTTGAGGTTTCAACTCCTGAAACTGCCTTAACCTACTCAACTCACACTCATAACCCAGGTCACTCTCGCTCGGCTGTGGAGCGATAGGAGAAGCCGTATCCTATACTGGGGGTGGTGTGACACTCCCCGTAGTCTGAAGCCTCTCTACCTCTACAGCTGCCTGTCTAGTAGTAGTAGTAGGCTGCACGGCTAGACCTCATCTATCGCCAGCACCCAACGCCTGTGTGAGTATCTCCACAAGGCTCTCAATACTCCGCTCTAGCGAAGCGTGTCGTGGTATCCCTTGGTCTCTCAATATGGTCCTATGGAGCCTGATCAGTCTGTGGCTTCGCACGGCTCTCAAGCCTGCCCCTACGGCCTCTAGCATGTTCACCCGCCCCTCTACCTCAACGTGTGACAGGCATACTGCCTAATTTCCTATATCTATAACCATTTATTAGTCTTATTCCATCTAGGTATACACAGTTATATCTAAATAAAAACACAATAATATGGGGATGTAACTTTCCTACTTATTAGTACCGACTCACATCAGGCCAACTCAGCTTTGATATCAATCTCTGTCATGACCCTTTTCATCCATTTCATCTAAAAATCACCATAAATTTTTTGCTTTATTCATTAACTTACCTGGTCATGAACAATCCTCACAAACACAATTGGGCTGTGAGTCAGTATTAATCATCATTTACCATACCTCTTTCAATTAATCAAAAGCAACACATGCATTTGCAAGTTTAAGTCATGTACTTATACATGACATGTTTGCTAACGTTTACATCCCCCATATTACAATTCAAAATGATTACTGTGCTATTACATGTTTAGATACAAAAAAGAATTCATATGTGTATACCTCTTAGCGATGGATAGTAACGGATATCCAAATACAACGTCTCAGTCCTTCACTAGGCTACTATACGCACTCTGTAAAGGGGGAAGTGAATGGGATGAGCAACCACATGCTCAATAAGGCAATAATGCAAGCATGGTAGATAACTACACTATCTACATGCTTATAGTGTCATGCATAAAAATCGTTAATATCCAGAGCATGAGGAAATATTAAAACTATGCCACATGTATACTGTGACACCCCGGAAACGCGAAAAATAGGGCTAATTTAAAACTTTTTACTCATCAATTCATAATTAAGGGTGTATTCCTGTGCAGTGTCATACATCATCATACTTATCATACCTCAGGATCTCATCATAAGATAGTATATATCGTATCATATACATTACTCAATTCGAAGTTAATTAATCCTAATACATCCCGTACATCATTGTACAATAATCGTCTATAAATATAACTCTAGTCTGGATACATGAATATTAAATATATACCTCAATACACAAAATACGGCATGGAGCTCAAGTCCTCCACTAGCCTCTAACTCGTACGTCGCAGGGAACTCACTTCACGTGAAGCAATCTAGGGGAAGAGAAAACAGGGTGTGCTTCCAAATCGCTCAGTAAGGGGGGTAAGGGAATTCAGTTATATAAACCATATCACACATCACAAATATGTATTTGTTTATGAAACTCATTTGAAATCATAGCATGAAAGTTCTCAAAATATCATCGTCTCATAGCTCATAAATCATGTGAAAACATGAAGTTAAAAAGGCTCAATATAGAGCATTCACAAGCATGTGTAAATATATGCGATAATGGCTTTTCTCAAAATATGTGATAAAAATCATCTTAGTAAATAGCACGTGACAAGGTCACAAAATACAACTCATGTGTAAAACGAGACTAGGCAATAAAACTCATATAAAACTCGTCATGGCACATTAAATATATAATCTCCTCTGGGTGCGCATCCCAGGCATCCTCGTAAGAGGGAACGTCGACAATATGGTCGAATGCATGGTATATTGGACTTATATGTTACCAGAACAAGGCCCGACCTTACATGCTACCAGAGCAATGCCTCGCCTCATGCACACTATCACGTGGTCCCTGGGTTGGTTCCCAGGCGGCCCACTCTCTCGATCTTACATGCTACCAAAGCAAGGCCACCTAGCGTTACCAGAACGGAGGTTATCTCACATTACCAAAACGAAGGCATCTCTCGTTACCAAAAGGAGGAATATCGAACTTACATGCTACCAGAGCAAGGCCTCCCAATGCTACCAAAGCAGAGGAATAATCAGACTTACATGTTACCAGAATAAGGCCTGTGGTCCCTAGGTCGGTTCCCAGGCGTCCCACTATATCGGTCTTACATGCTACCAAAGCAAGGCCCGATGTGTATTCAACATGACACGCCTAAGTCTCAATCATTAGCCATTATCTTATAAAATGTTATGCCTTCACGTAGAACTCATTATGGTTTCCTCTCATAAAACTCATTTAACACATTTGCGTACTCAACATAAAACATATTAAAACTGAGTTCCAACCGGCAAAACATGCACACATTTTCTCAAATCTCAATATTGCCTTAACGTAGAGCCCAATTTACTTTTCACGCAAACTCAACGGTTTATAAAGCAATTTCACACTCAACTTATAAACTCATAAAATAATGGGCTCCAACTGGCTATAAAAAGAGTGTGCAATTATATCACAACACAACACTAAACATGCTTGTATTCTCAAATCATGGTTCATGCTACAAGCAATTCATCAAAACACATACACAAATGGTTTAGTTTTCCCTTACCTCTTTGCACCTCGTATTGTGCAATTATTTCCCCCGGATCACGGACTAGCCTCGTATTCCACTCTGGAACTCCCGAGCTGTCTAAACGATGTTAAAACATCAATACTCATCATCACAGTAACCTCAATTCTCAAAACCGAGCATAATTGCTCATAACACCTCAAATTTTCTCAATTCTCATAACTCTATCACAAACCACAATCTCGCTCACAATACCTCAACATTCTACATTTCCTATGCCACAATATCTATGCTAATTCACCACATTGTCTAAATTTCCATTTATAACTCAAAATTCCCAAAATTACCAAAATTGCTAAATATCATCATCACTCCAACTACATTGTAATTTCATCAATCCTTAATCATTTTTCAACTATTTCAACTCAATACCAACAACCATTATCACCAAAATCATCTCAAATATCAAGATCGAGGTTTAGAAATTACCCAAAACTTGTGGAGAGGTTATCTCTTACTTCGATTCAATCTGTCTTCCGATTTCCAAGTATGTTGTTCTCCCTTCGATGAGGAACAACTTTCCTTCTTGCCACAACCTCTGATTTGGATGGAAATGGGTGCTTTGGATGAGTGAGAAAGCTAGGGCTTGGGTGAAAATAGGATTTTAAAGAGAGAGAAAATGAAATTGTAGGAGAAAACAGGGGTTCCTTATATAGATGGAGGGTAGGAGATCGATCTAGCTCTTGATGAGATCGATCTGCATTTGAATTTGGGGACGATTTGGGACAATTTTATGCCTAGGAGATTGATCTGTCGAGGGGTGAGATCGATCTCTTTATGGCTACATGAGATCGATCCGCTCCATGAGTAGATCGATCTTCTCCCAAACAAAAACATTTGGAGATCGATCCCTTCCTCATGAGATTGATCTTCTCTCAAACAGAATCATAAGGAAATCGATCCTCTTTCATTGGAAATCGATCTGCTCACTTGCTTTCCTCCTTCCTTGTCATTTTTAGCTTACCAGATCGATCTTTCTTCCCTAAGATCGATCTGACCTCATAGCTTCCCACTTGGTTAAGCACTTAACATATAAATCTCTAAATATAATTTCCACAATTCACTACTGTGATTATTCTCATTTGTTACTTATACATTTTACTTAACTCAATAAATTACACTTCAAGTCCATATTACATAATTAAAATATGTCTAAAATTCTCAGATCTCACATCCTCCCCACCTTAAAAGAATTTGGTCCTCCAAATTCAACTCAACTAGTCAAAGAGATGGGGGTATTTCTCCTTCATGAGATTCTCTAGTTCCCACGTTGCCTCTTCCATTGAGTGATGTTTTCATAAAACTTTCACTAATGGGATGCTCTTAGTTCTAAGTACCTTTTCCTTTCTATCAATAATTCGGACGGGTTCCTCAGTGTAGCTCATGTCCTCTTGTATATCCATCTCGTCATACTCTATGATATGAGAAGGGTTCGGGTGGTACTTCCTCAACATAAACATATCCGCAGGGGTAATGCCAATCTGTAGGCTACCTCTCTCACTCTCTCAAGAATCTCGAATGGTCCTATGTATTGAGGACTCAATTTTCCTTTCTTCCCAAATCGCATGATACCCTTACTTGGTGATATTTTCAAAAATACTGCATCACCAACATCAAACTCAAGTGGTCATCTACACACATCCGCGTAGCTTTTCTATCTACTCTGTGCAGTCCGTAACCTCTCACATATGAGTTTCACACTCTGTACAGCTTGCTCAACAAGCTCGAGAGCATTTATCTTTCTTTCACTGACTTCTTCCCAAGCTACAGGGGATCTACACCTCTTACCATATAGAGCCTCAAATGGTGCCATCCTAATACTTACATGATAGCTGTTATTGTACGCAAACTCTGCTAGGGGTAGGTGATCATCCCATGATCCCTTAAAATCTATCGTACACGCCCTCAACATATCCTCCAGGGTCTGAATAGTCCTTTCTAACAGACCATCTGTCTGAGGATGATAGGCGATACTGAAACTCAATCGAGATCCCATGGACTCCTGAAACTGGGTCCAAAATCTAAAAGTAAATCAGGAATCTCTATCAGAAGTAATACTTACTGGAGCCCCATGTAATCTAGCTATCTCGTTGACATACAGCTCAGCTAGGGCATCCACAGTATCTATGTTCTTGATGGCAAGGAAGTGGGCACTCTTGGTCAATCTATCCACTATAACCCATATAGAGTCACGACCTCTTCGGGTCCTCGATAAACCCATAATAAAGTCTATAGTGACATGCTCCCATTTCCATGTAGGTACAGGTAAAGGTTGTAGTAGTCCTCTAGGCTTCCGATGCTCAGCTTTCACTTGCTGGCATACTAAACATCTGGCCACATATTTTGCCACGCTACCAGTACACCTTTCTCAAATCTCGGTACATCTTAGTACTCCCTGGGTGCATGGTGTATCGCGAGCAGTGGGATTCTCTCAGTATCTGTCTCTTCAGGGTATCATCGTCCTGTACACAAATCCGTCCTCTGAACCTCAATAATCCATCCTCACTAATTGCGAGATCCGACTGCGAAGTCTGTTCAGCTTGGGTAACCATACCTATCAACCTCTGACCACTGCGCTGCCCCATTCTAATCTGATCCATGATCCTGGGCTCTATCCGCAAGCTAACCAAAAATCCAGTCTCTACCTCTTTAACTCTGATCCGGAGTTTGGTGAACTAGTCTAGTAAATCCCATTCCCTGATCATCATAGCAGATATCATACTCTTCCTGCTCAGGGCATCAGCAACTACATTCGCCTTACCCGGATGATATGGAATCTCGCAGTCATAATCCTTAAGGAGTTCCATCCATCTCCTTTGTCTCATGTTTAACTCTTTCTGATCAAAGAGATATCTCAAACTCTTGCGATCAGTGAAGATCTGAAATCTTTCTCCATATAAGTAGTGTCGACAGATCTTCAAGGCAAATACCATAGTGGCTAACTCCAGATCATGCGTGGGGTAATTTCGCTTATGGTCTTTCAACTGTCGTGATCCATATGCGACCATTCTTCCATGCTGCATAAGCACACACCCCAATCCTTGATGAGAAGCATCACTATATACCAAAAATCCCCCTGATCCCTCAGGGATAGTCAACACAGGTGCCGCTGTTAACCTCTTCTTTAATTCATGAAAATTGAGCTCACATTGATCAGTCCATATAAACGGAGTTTCCTTGCGTGTGAGCTTAGTTAAAGGGGCGACAATCCTAGAAAATCCTTCTACAAATCTTCTGTAATACCCTGCCAAACCAAGGAAGCTTCGCACCTCAGTAACTGTCATCGGTCTTTCCCAATTAAGCACAGCCTCTACTTTACTTGGATCCACTGATACTCTTTCCTCTGAGACTATATGACCAAGGAAAGCTATCTGGTCCAGCCAAAACTCACACTTACTAAGCTTTCCATATAATTGTTTATCTCGGAGTATATGAAGTACTAACCACAAATGTTGTGCATGCTCCTCATATGACCGAGAGTATACCAGGATATCATCAATAAAGACTATCACAAATTTATCTAGATAGTCTCTGAACACCTCGTTCATTAATCTCATAAACGCTGCATGGGCGTTCGTCAATCCAAAAGACATCACTAGAAATTCATAATGGCCATACCTTGTCCTGAAGGCTGTCTTTGGAATATCTTCTTCTTTAATCCTCAATTGGTGATAGCCTGATTTCAAATCAATTTTAGAAAAGACTTAGGCCCCTCTCAGCTGATCAAGTAGATCATCAATCCTGGGCAGTGGGTATTTATTCTTCACCGTGGCTTTATTCAACAGCCGGTAGTCTATGCATAATCTGATACTACCATCCTTCTTCTTAACAAATAAAACTGGTGCTCCCCACGACGAGATACTGGGTCTAATGAACCCTCGATCCAATAACTCCTGTAGTTGTTTCTTCAATTCCTCAAGTTCCACTAATGCCATCCTATAGGGAGGTTTAGAAATCGGCTGAGTATCTGGTACCAAATCAATGGTAAACTCCAGCTCTCTCTCTGGTGGTAAACCTGGTAACTCATCTGGGAAAACATCTATAAATTCACACACCATAGGTATATCCTCAATCCTCAGATGTTCCTGATCATCATCTGAGATGAGTGTTTCATAACCTTCACATGAACAATCATATTTAATATTCTCCAAAATAATATTAAAACTCTCAAATTGTTTACAAAATTCCATACGTCTATTTATTCAACATCTCAAATGTACACTGTAAGGTTCAGGTAGGGAGAAAGTTACAATCTTAGTGTAGCAGTCTAAACTCACTCGATTGGTTGCTAACCAATCCATTCCTAAAATTACATCAAACCCATGCATATTTAACATGACTAGATATGCTAACATCACTCTATCTCCCACCTTTATTCCACATCCTCTACAAATTAACTCAGTTCTCTGGGATTCACGCATAAGGGTATTTACATGTAGTATATACTCTAGAGGTTCAAACTTCAAATTTAAACTACATGCAAAATGCTCTGAAATAAATGAATACGTGGATCCTGGATCTATCAACACATGAGCCTTATGATTACAGACAGAGAGTGTACCTCTTAAAGTTTCTTCTGAAGTGTCCACAGTTTCCTTATCCAGGGCAAACATAGGTCCCTGTGCCACAAGTTTCTTCCCTTTTTCTGCAGCAGTGGCCCGTCTCTGGGGATTCACTCTCTGAGGCTGCTGTCTAGTAGGCTTCGAAGCATGTGGTATCTGAGGCTGAGGACAGTCCTTCACTCTGTGACCCATGTCACCACATCTAAAACATCCACGGATCGACCCAGTACAACTTCCCTCATGCGATCGACCACAGTCTCTACAAACCCTTATCTCAGGCCTGCCATATCGAGGGGTCTCCTTGATAATAGGATAAGCTCCGGGTCTCTCCAACCTGCCCTTCTGTACCTCAATCCTTCCTCTTCTGAAGGAAACTCTCCGAACATCTGCTTGAGACATCGCTGGCCTCTTGCCCTTGTCCCTAGTCACTACTTCAAACTCATTCTATGATTGTACAATTTCAATTCCCCTCTCAATCTCTTGTGCTCGTCTCAGAGCATCTCCAAACTCAGTAATACATAACCCAATCAATCGATCTCTGATGATGGGCTTCAATCCATACACAAATCTCTCTGTGCGGAGCTCTTCATTCTTGAAAGTCTCTGAATCATATCTCAGCAGAGCGGTGAATCGGCTCTCGTAATCATCCACAGACATGTCACCTTGTACCAAACTTAAAAACTCTGCTTGCCTCCTTCTTTGGGCAGCTCGTGGTACATATTGGACTCTAAAGGCTGTCTAGAACTCTTTCCAACCAATCATATCCTGGTGGGACATCAAAATACCCTGGGTAGTACCCCACCAGTCTTGAGCTCTCCCTTTCAACATATAGGCACTCATACTGACCCTCTCAGCATCTGTGCACCCCAGATAATCGAATATAACTCTCAACTCCGTCAACCACTCCTCAACCTCTGTAGAATCCTTCTTTCCCTTCAATGCGGGTGGATTCATTTTCATAAAGTCCTTCAGTCGGACCATACATCTATCATCAGGCTGAGTGACGGGAGGCACTGGGTCCATCTGTACTGGGGGTATGGGAGGTCCTGGTGGTGGCGGAGGAGTAGTACCCGAGGCATTAACTCCAAAGTGTTGCGCGAATAGCGCTGCCATCTGCTTAAAACCTTGCCTCACATCGATCTCAATCCGATTAAATCGAGAATTAGGACTCTCTGGTTGTGAGGTAGGTGGCGGAGGGGACTCTGCCTGCCTCCTCAAATGACCTCGTCGTCCACTCATTCTCTATCTCAACTCGTCTCCTGCGCGTACATATCAAAATCGATTGAAATCTCAATCCTCAAATTCAGTTGATGACCAGACTTATACAGATACTTGGGATGTATTCTATTTCACTTAACTGACACTGACAGTACTAGACACCCTAAGCTCTGATACCAAGAAAGCTCTGTGACACCCCGGAAACGTGAAAAATATGGCTAATTTAAAACTTTTTACTCATCAATTCACAATTAAGGGTGCATTCCTGTGCAGTGTCATACATCATCATACTTATCATACTTCAGGATCTCATCATAAGATAGTATATATTGTATCATATATTGTAAGACCCGAATTTAATTAAAATACGAAATGAGTGAATATTCGTGAAGGAAAGTCTGGTTAGATTAATCCCGAACACGTGCAAGGGCAAAACGGTCAAAAGATCGAAATTCGATATAAACCAGGTAAGAAAATTTTATTAAAAATAATGGATTTGAGAATTTTGATCAATAACGAAGGAATAATTAAATTTTGAGTCCAATTGATCAAGATCCAAAATTTTTAGAAATACCGAAAAGTCACTCGGGATAATATCCCGAAAATACGAAGAACTTATACCGAAAAAATGATTAAAAATATAATAAATAAATTAAAATAAAATAAATTTATTTATTTGGAATAAATTAATGGATTTTGTAGATATTTTAGAATATATTAGAATATTTTAATGAATATTTTAACAATAAAACAAATTGTTAAATAAAATAATAATTGTAAAAAAAAAGAATCAGAAAACGAAAATTGGGGAGAGAGAAAATGGAAATGGAAGCCGAAATCGAGGGGGAGGCCGGACGACCATCGACGACCCTTGTCCCAGGCCGCCTACCAGGAAAGGAAGTCCGACGCCAGGCGATCTTGCTGCCACCGGAGATGCGGGCCAAGGACGACCGAGATCGCCAAAAAATGGAGAAGAAGGTCGCGGGAAAGAAATGGCCACCGGCGGCGAACGGCGGCGATTCTGGCGGAACCGAGGCCAGATTCTGAAAGCCCAAGCGACGGTTGTTCTTTCTGCACCAGTAGCAGTCGGTGAAACGGCGGGAATCGCCGGCGACAACGAAGAGGAAGAAATGGGTTTTCGACGTCGGGGAGAAGAGGCCAAACCGACGGCGTTCCGGCGAGCCCGACCAAAATCGAGGGCGAATTCGTGCTGCGAACAACCTTGCAGAGCTACTGGCGGTGGAAGCCGGTGGAGAACCGGCCCGCAAGGCGGTGAACCAACGGTGAACCGATCGAACCGGAGTGAACCGACGGTCTGAACCGGTCCGAACCGGACTGAACCGGTTCAGCCAAAAAGAGGAGGAAAAAAAAGGAAGAAAAAGGGAAAAAGAAAAAGAGAAAAAATTGGGGAAAATTTCAGTGATGTAATCGAGATTCGGGTAAGTCAGTAAGCGGTCGAATTGACCGATTTAAATTTCAAAATATTTAATTTGATAAAAAATCGACTGAAAGTTTACCCGAAAATATATTTAATTGTGTAGCTCGACGATTGGCATCCAACGAGAGCTCGAGACAGCCTCGATTTACGTACTAGCATGGAATCTCGAGTAAGTAATCGTTATTTACGATAATTTACACCGTTATGCGTGCTTTAGATTTTATTATCGCATAAAATAAATTAAATTATGAAAATTTAGATAAATTGTCGTAAATAATAGATTTAGCTATTCGAGAGTTAGAACGAGGTCCAATAAATTGTTGGTGGGCCCAATGAGCCCAATAGGCCTCGATAAAGTGAAAATTAAATGGAAAACGGGCTTAAGGCCGATTAAGGCCCATTAAGGTGCAATCGGGCCCAATAGGGGTAAATAGGCCCAATGATTTAAATTAAGCCCAGAAAATATTAAATACAATTAAGTTGTATAATATCTGACCTGAGGAATATTGATACGCAGTTCCGGAGGTTTGATTGGGAGCATATCGGACTGCACGACAAGAAAACAGTGGAAAAAGGAAAGGTCAGACTCTACACGAAAATAAGGTAAGGGAATTTTGTAGGTATATAGAGATACCTATATGTATTTTTGAGGGGATTTACAGGGTCTAGAATCTCTTAAACTATCTAGAAATGAAATAATAATTTTACGAAAACTGAGGCTTAGATAAATAAAGAAAAAAAGACGATTTTGCCCATAGGAGTAAAATTTACAAAAAGGGTAGTAAGGCAGGTAAATTGCATGATTTCATGTTTTTAATGTTTTATATTATTATATTGCTTTGATTTAAGCAAATATGCATATAGGTTGGCTACTGATTTCATGAAATATACGAAAGGGTACCGGTTTGTACCGGTTACTATTTTAAAAGATGTTTTATTAAAAGTGAGCCACCTATCATATTTACACGAGTAAAAAGAGTGCTAGAGTCTTACTCGCACTCAAGTTTACTGATTTATTTCTCATGAAAAGCCGTACTGGAGCATTGCTCATACGAGAAATTTGTGTGTGCACAAAATCGTGCTGGAGCTTCGCTCGCGCGAGATTTTAGATATCATGATATGCATAGCGTGGTGCTGGAGCTTCGCTTGCACTAGACGCGAGTTGACATGCATATAGTCGTGCGGAAGCCTCCTGTAGACTGTGTGTCACAGAGAGTTGAGATGCTTGCACGCATACTTTGAGACATGGGTTGGTTATCGACATAGTATTGGGGTGGATAAGACCTATGGCAGGCACCCCCAGACTATGATATGGGTCCACGGAGTACGATGTACCGTGTATGTCACACGGAGTACGCTGTACCATGCAGTCATGATGACTCTATGATGTTACTTGATATTCTGGTGGGTAGGACTTGACCCCACCTCCCGTTGCAGTTGTGATGCCCCGCACACCGGGATCCGTGTAGCCTGGGATCACAAGGACAAAGTATGGCCATAGTCCTCGATTTTTCATACAGTAACCTACATGCCTCACATGATATCATACGATCTGAATAGACCAGGACGAACCCGAGGGAAGGGTAATGTCCCGATTTATATTTTTAAAAGAGATGTGATTTAATGAATCAAGGTATTCCCGAGAGATGGGTTTGACCTTGATGAAGTTGTTTTATGATGAAACAAATGAGTTTTAATGTGATGAGTTTATGATTAAACAAATAAGTTTCAAAGTGAAGAGCTTTGTGATTAAACAAATAAGTTTCAAAGTGATGAGTTTTGTGATTAAACAAATGAGTTTTAAAGTGAAGAGTTTATGATGAAATAAATAAGTTTTAATGTGACGAGCATGAGATGTCATACATGATGATTTTTCATGTTTAAATTATATATCGATTTCAGGATTTCTTGTATATGATATATACATACATGTGGCATTATTTTAATCTTACCTCATGCTCCGAAAGTAAACGATTTTTACATCATGACATTATCAGCACGTAGATAGTATAGTTATCTACCTGCTTACATTATTGCCTTACTGAGTACGTTTCGCTCACCCTTTCATTTTTCACCCCACAGGGTATATTCAATAGAAGAGAGCAACAATAGTTTCGCATTTCGGTTATCCGCTGCTTCTTATTAAGATCAGGTATACACATTTATATAATTTTTGTATCTGAACATATAGATGCACAGTACTGTATATGGATTTAATATTGGGGATGTATTTTGTTTAAATAAATTGATATGTGAATGTGAATATGAAAATGGAATGGTAAATAGGTGAGAGGTTACTAACACCGAATCATAACCCAACTGTTTAGTAGTGTAACTGTTCACGACGGGTGAGGAAATGAAAAAGCGAAAAATTTGTAGGGATTTTTAGGTAATTTGGGTCGTGACATATATATTACTCAATTCCAAGTTAATTAATCCTAATACATCCCGTACATCATTGTACAATAAGTGTCTGTAAATATAACTCTAGTCTGGATACATGAATATTAAATATATACCTCAATACACAAAATACGGCCTGGAGCTCAAGTCCTCCACTAGCCTCTAACTCGTACGTCACAGGAAACTTCACTTGAAGCAATCTAGGGGAAGAGAAAATAAGGTGAGCTTCCAAATCACTCAGTAAGGGGGGTAAGGGAATTCAGTTATATAAACCATATCACACATCACAAATATGTATTTGTTTATGAAACTCATTTGAAATCGTAGCATGAAAGTTCTCGAAACATCATCGTCTCATAGCTCACAAATCATGTGAAAACATGAAGTTAAAAAGCTCAATATAGAGCATTCATAAGCATGTGTAAATATATGCGATAATAGCTTTTCTTAAAATATGTGATAAAAATCATCTCAGTAAATAGCACGTGACAAGGTCACAAAACACAACTCATGTGTAAAACGAGACTAGGCAATAAAACTCATATAAAACTCGTCATGGCACATCAAATATATAATCTCCTCTGGGTGCGCATCCCAGGCATCCTCGTAAGAGGGAACGTCGACAATATGATCGAATGCATGGTATATTGGACTTATATGTTACCAGAACAAGGCCCGACCTTACAGGCTACCAGAGCAATGCCTCGCCTCATGCACACTATCACGTGGTCCCTGGGTTGGTTCCCAGGTGGCCCACTCTCTCGATCTTACATGCTACCAAAGCAAGGCTACCTAGCGTTACCAGAACGGGGGTCATCTCACATTACCAAAACGGAGGCATCTCTCGTTACCAAAAGGAGGAATATCGGACTTACATGCTACCAGAGCAAGGCCTCCCAACGCTACCAAAGCGGAGGAATAATCGGACTTACATGTTACCAAAACAAGGCCTGTGGTCCCTAGGTCGGTTCCCAGGCGTCCCACTATATCTGTCTTACATGCTACCAAAGCAAGGCCCGATGTGTATTCAACATGACACGCCTAAGTCTCAATCATTAGCCATTATCTTATAAAATGTTATGCCTTCACGTAGAACTCATTATGGTTTCCTCTCATAAATCTCATTTAACACATTTGCGTACTCAACATAAAACATATTAAAACTGAGTTCCAACCGGCAAAACACGCACATATTTTCTCAAATCTCAATATTGCCTTAACGTAGAGCCCAATTTACTTTTCACGCAAACTCAACGGTTTATAAAGCAATTTCACACTCAGCTTATAAACTCATAAAATAATGGGCTCCAACTGGCTATAAAAAGCGTGTGCAATTATATCACAACACAACACTAAACATGCTTGTATTCTCAAATCATGGTTCATGCTACAAGCAATTCATCAAAACACATACACAAATGGTTTAGTTTTCCCTTACCTCTTTGCACCTCGTATTGTGCAATTATTTCCCCCGTATCACGGACTAGCCTCGCATTCCACTCTGGAACTCTCGAGCTGTCTAAACGATGTTAAAACATCAATACTCATCATCACAGTAACCTCAATTCTCAAAACCGAGCATAATTGCTCATAACACCTCAAATTTTCTCAATTCTCATAACTCTATCACAAACCACAATCTCGCTCACAACACCTCAACATTCTACATTTCCTATGCCACAATATCTATGCTAATTCACCACATTGTCTAAATTTCCATTTATAACTCAAAATTCCCAAAATTACCAAAATTGCTAAATATCATCATCACTCCAACTACATTGTAATTTCATCAATCCTTAATCATTTTCCAACTATTTCAACTCAATACCAACAACCATTATCACCAAAATCATCTCAAATATCAAGATCGAGGTTTAAAAATTACCCAAAACTTGTGGAGAGCTTATCTCTTGCTTCGATTCAATCCGTCTTCCAATTTCCCAGTATGTTGTTCTCCCTTCGATGAGGAATAACTTTTCTTCTTACCACAACTTCTGATTTGGACGAAAATGGGTGCTTTGGATGAGTGAGAAAGCTAGGACTCGAGTGAAAATGGGGTTTTAAAGAGAGAGAAAATGAAATTGCAGGAGAAAGCAGGGGTTCCTTATATAGATGGAGGGTAAGAGATCGATCTGGCTCTTGATGAGATTGATCTGTATTTGAATTTGGGGACGATTTGGGGAATTTTATGCCTAGGAGATCGATCTGTTGAGGGGTAAGATCGATCTCTTAATGGCTACATGAGATCGATCTGCTCCTTGAGGAGATTGATCTTCTCCTAAACAGAAACATTTGGAGATCGATCCCTTCCTCATGAGATCGATCTTCTCTCAAACAGAATCATAAGGAGATCGATCCTCTTTCATTGGAGATCGATCTGCTCACTTGATTTCCTCCTTCCTTGTCATTTTTAGCTTACCAGATCGATCTTTCTTCCCTAAGATCGATCTGATCTCATAGCTTCCCACTTGGTTAAGCACTTAACATATAAATCTCCAAATATAATTTTCACAATTCACTGCTATGATTATTTCTCATTTGTTACTTATACATTTCACTTAAATCAATAAATTACACTTCAAGTCCATATTACATAATTAAAATATGTCTAAAATTCTCAGATCTCACATATATACATATATCATGTATTGAAAAACATGAAAATAGGTAAGTAATCATGGAAAAGATCATCATGTAAAACCTCTCATACTCATCATAATAAAACTCATCATAAAAAGGGGAAACTCATTACAAAACCATCCCTCAGGATTTATTACTTTCTCAAAACATATCAAAATTCATCACAAAACAACAAGTACCATCTCTTTAAAAACATCCCTTAAGGCTCGACCCCTCCCTCGAGTCTACCCTGGACAACACAATTTCATACTCAGTATACAAAACCATGTGATATCATGTGAGACAGGTTGTCACTATATATATCGAGGACTATGTTGGCTAACTATGTCATTAGCATCCTAGACCATACAGATCCCGATGTGTGAGGCTTCATGCTAGAACGAAGGTGGGTTAGTCCTACGCCAAACTTTTAAATCAACATCATAACTTCACGGTACAGCGTACTTGTGTGATGTACACGGTACAACATACTTCGTGGACCCATATCAGGGTTGGAGGTGCCTGTTGTAGGTCTTATCTACCTCATGCATGCATAACCTACTCAGTCTCAAGTGCATGTGCGAACATCACATACGTGTGACTAACAGTCTACATGAGACATCCAGTATAGCTCGTGCGACCATCTCATCCGTGTGACACATAGTCTACACGAGGCATCCAACACGACTCATTACATATCACAGTGTGAAAACCAGTACGAGCTTAGCTCTAGTACGATTCATACATCCTCAATAAATTTCCTCGTACGAGCAATGCTCTAGAACAATTTTATGCATAATTAATAATGAGGAAATCACGTACGAGAATTGCTCTAGTACGGTTATATGCATAAGAAAATTGATGGAAGACCTCGTATGAGCCAAAGCTCCAGTACAGTTTATAAAACATCATAACTCAAAACATGGTGGCAGCTAGGCTCCACCACATTTCATACGAAATCAAAACATCAAAATCCAGTGCAAGCGGAGCTCTAGCATGATTTAACTCATACAAATCTGATAGGTGGCTCCATTTCAATAAAACACATTTAAAATCATAATTTGCACCCAACTCATGCTATTTCATGAAATTATGAAATCATTAGCCAAACTATCCACAAATTTGCTTAAACCAAAGCAATACATTTCATAAAAATATCAAAAACCTGATATTTATGCAATTATTAACCTTACCATCCCCTTTTTGTAAGATCCACTTCAAACTAAATCACATATATTCATAGTCATTCACACAAACCATTAGTTCTTTCCTAAATAACCAAGCAATTGCAAAGCCCTATATACACCCATAAAATACGTGCAGCTATCTCTAGGTACTTACAGAATTTCCTTACCTGGAATCGTGTCGAGTGATTCCAATTCCTTAGAGCTGTTCGATTGTACAGTTCGATTCGTCTCAAACGAAGTCTCCAAGACTGTACAAAATTACATATTGTATCAATTTAATCCAACATAATAAAATTCTTGCGTTTACTATAGTCTATACAACTTTTAGTTTTCATTAACACTCATAAGGCCCCATTTTGATTGCTCTACTTATTTCTCGAGAGTCTATTGAACTCTTTAGGCCTATTGATTCACACTAAATCAGTATTAAGTCCATAGTGCCTCTAGTTCATCATTTCCTTTACTATGGTAATTTATCAAACACCTCATATGCTTATTTTCATAACTTGAGTAATCTCACAATGTAGCTTCATTTAATCATCTTAAAATCATGCATGTCCCCTCATTAACACCTTAGTATAATCCATTCATCATCAACTCAACCCTATCATATTTTCTCACACTAAACTTGTTCTAGGTTATGGTTGTTCCATTACATTCTAGGTAGTTTCAATCATCAATACATATACCAATCTACTCACAACAACAACTAGATAAATATACTTTGAGTTAGTGTGTTGAAAACCTACCTAGCTGGACTTTTCTCTTTTCCAAGTTTGAAGACTCCTTTGCTTCTTCAATCTAACAAATGAAATGTTGATTCCAAGCTATGTTGTTCTTCTCTTTACAATGAACAATATTGCTCTAATAGTTTTTTCTCAAATCTTTATGGAAGGGGGTGAAATCTAGAGTGAGAAAACTAGGTTGTTATTGAAAATGGAAGAAATGAGTTTGTTCCCATGAAATGTAGATCCAACTACCTAGTTTTTATAGGAAAAACCTTTGGAGATCGATCTCCATAGGGGGGAGATCGATCTGCCTTTATTTGAATCCTTTAGAATTTTGACCTTTTGCAAGAAAGGGATCGATCTGCCATGTTGCATGAGATCGATCTGCTCCATGGAATAGGATCGATCTTTATTCATAGGATGGGATTGATCTTGGTCAAGCAGAAGGCTTTAGAGATCGATCTGACCATAAGAGAAGATCGATCTGGCCTATCCAAAGACCAATGGAGATCGATCTACCTATGAGAGGAGATCGATCTGGTCCAACCTGAGATAACATGAGATCGATCTGCTTGAGTGAGGGATCGATCTCCCTCTTGCTTACTTGGCATTATGTTTTCCAGGCCATGAGATCGATCTCTCCTTGCATGATTGATCTATCTTGCTTCCTGCAGCATTCTAGATGCAATTTTTCCCAGATTTTCCAAGTTAAACTCCCATTCAATCCATTCAATATCCATTTTACATTTCATTCATACTTAACACTCAAAAACATCCAATTCTTATGATTCACATATAATTTAATCTTGTCTGTACATCATGGAAATCATAAGATTACATCAAAATTTATGGGTTTTACAATGAGAGCTGGGCAAATGTAAGGAGACATGCGATTTTCTTAGAGGCTGGTAAACCAGACTGGAGTGGAAGCGAGAACAGGGGGAGACGATAGTTTAACACCTGGAAATAAAATAGAAAAAGGGAAGGCGCGAATAAGAGCTAAGAAACAGAGACGAATATGGGACAGTGGCGGAGCCGACGGTGTTGGAGGGGGGATGGCCCAGAAAGGAAGGTGAGGATGATGATGGCTAGAATGTGACTGGGAGAAGGAGAAACCGAGAGTTTAGGACATAATCTGGAGCAATAGGTAAAAATAGGATGTGGCAGTTGGTCACCGCGAGAAGCAAAGGGGAACAGAGAGGCCGAACGTGGCTGCCAAAAAAGGAATGCACAAGAAAAAAACACCGACATCAGCACGAGCTGGTGAGGATGGTAAACAGTAGCAGTAACCACTGAAAGAAGAAAGAATGAGAAAGGAGAAAGAAAAGAAAGAAAAATATATATAGGATTATATAAATAAATAAAATAATTGGAGATAGAGAAGGAGGCACGAAAAGTTTTAAAAAAATTGGGAAACCCGAAGGAAAGAGCTCCGAGAAATATACCTAGTGGACCAGACCCGCTGACTTTAGTCACTAAGGCATTAAGGGCTGCGAACAGATATCGAGGTAAGAAAAATTCTCGTTACTACTAGAGATAAATATACGTAATTTCTGTATATTTGTAGATATAAAATTTAGGCTGAATTTCGCAGTATCGAAATTATCAAAAAATCTAGGCTGAATTTTATGACTCTGAAAATTTAGAGATTTTAACCTAGTTGAACAACCTAAATTTTACCGATCGAATTTAAGTGGTTTGCATGGATTCTGACGTGGTGTGAAACTCTATTTTAAATATCGAATATCCCAATTTTGAATTTTCATAGACTGTTTTCTAAGATTTTATCCGAAAAGGACTAGTTAGCCTGTTTTGAACGGTTTCACAAAACTATTGAATTTATATGTGATTTGCTTATAAAGCTATTCTGATGATATGTGTTTGAGCGTGTACTAATTATGTGTCGTACGGTCTGTCTTGCACTGATTTTGAGACAAAGGCGTTGGTGAGATCTTGCTACATTTCTGTCTATTCTATATCTGTTTCTGTATCTATGGTCCATGAGTACGAGGTACCGTGTTTCTGATTCTATTTTTGGTATTCAGACAATCTAATCTATGAGCCGTTTGGGTAGTTGACCACTCCCACGGCGATTGACATCCCGACACACCTGGCCCGTGAATTACTCGGAGTCACCAAGATTGGCCAATAGTCATTTTTGATATCTGATATAGCATGTCTGCCTTGTCTCATCTATTTGAACTTCTAAATTGACTATGTGATTTTATTTCGCATGGAACTGAATATTTTAATGCATAAAAGATCGTGGGGGCCACCTCTTAAATCCTGCGGGAGCAAAGTGCCACACCATCGTCGCTTTTAAAAGCTATTTAAAGTTTTAGAAACAGTATTGATTTAAATTCCATTTTCATACTGAATTTGACATGGATTTTTCGACTTTGATTATTCAGAACTGGTAGTGCCTCTGTTTTTATCTGAAATATTTTCTGAATTGTTTGTATGAATTGAGATATCTGAAAATCTGTTTATTTTGGTATTGAAACCTCTGAAATTTCTATATTTATCACAGTAGCTAACTTCACAACTGATATATATTATGTTTTGAAATCTGTTTTTAGTATTTGAGAAAATTACCAAATCATTTTTATACTTCTGTGAAAATGTTCCAGATTTGGCAAAAAAAAAAATTAGGTTGTGTATTTATCTACCTGCTATAGTGTTTTTCTTACTGAGCATGTTGAGCTCATCCCATTACTTTCCTTCACAGAGTCGCACTGTAGTTTGGATCGCTTCCGTTAGTAAGGCATTCCGCACAGTTATGACTCTGCGGAGCATATTTCTGCATCGAAGGTATAACCAATTAAAAGAAATTCTTTTGTATCTAAAATTTTTGTAAGTACAGTAATGCATACAAGATCTGTATGAGGAATGTGAACATATTTTGTTTAAATTTGTTACTAAGAAAGAAAAAATTAATCAGACTGAATATTATTCTGACCTAATATCGACTTGTAGCCCAACTGAAAGTTTGTACATTCGGGTCGTTACAGAAGTGGTATCAGAGCAAGGTTGGCCTGATAATAGTCGATATTAAAGTGAGAGAAAATTTGAAAAATTCACATCCCCAGCATTACTGTACATTATTTAGATACAAACGGGTATACATGGTTGTACTTTATTGAAGTATGTGTCATTAAATGAATAGAAACTGATAGATATGGCTGGTTGGTATTATAGCCATACTAGTAGATGAAAATGAACTGTTCCTCGAGGCGTAAGGGTAGGCCCGAGAGATGTAGTGAACCCTCATCTGAGTGTACACCTCATAGTTTAATTGGAAATTTTGGAGTCCGCTTCGTAAGATTTGAGCGGGACATGGAAGATGATGGCATTGTTTGATCGAGTGATAGTGGCACAATGATAATGATAATGATAATGATTGAGGTGTGACTAAGAGAAAAACCGAGCTAATTTCGGAAGATAGTATGCTATTACATACTAAAGTCAAGAATCCATTTGTAATGAAAAACTGGAAAATTACATTAGAAAACTTACATGGATTCTTAGAGTATGACTGTGAACTTAATAGACTAGGGGCAGTTTCAGGAGTTTAAGCCTTCGTTTTTCAATAAGGTTAAGAATTCAGTGATTCGTAGAAAAAAGTTGTACGCTTTTAAAATTTAATTCATGGAAAAAGCTCTTAATGTGGGTAGGGTTTAGTGTTTAGAATCTAAAGCAGTGAGCTATTTCTTTTATATCATAATAGAGAAGAAGGTAACTAGAATGACCTTGAATCCTTTTAAACCAAGTTATGAAGCTTAGCGCCTCAAAATCCATATTAAAGTTCATATAAGTTGTGCCTGGGTAGTGACAATTATCAACATTTTAGTAACTACAATTTAAGTTGAGTAATACGAGAAAAATAATTATGACTTATAGTTTATAAAATTATATTACCTTCTTAAGAATAGTTTAGCTAGTAAACTTGCATAAACTAGAAAAAAAAGAGGTCAAACATGCAACTATTGAAAAAATTATAATCACAAACATATTGGCATTTAAAGTAACACATTTTGGTCTTCCCAAAAAGAGAATGAATGAGAAAATGGATACAAACAGACATGCACACAGACAAATGCCTCGATAGTAAACAATGTCGATACTATTATTAGTAGCCAAATTTTGGAAAAAGGAGTAGTAATTGATTGGTAGAACAGAGTTAAAGAGAAAAAGGGTATTTGGTTGGTACTTACATGTTAGAGAAAGTCAGTTCATTTATCCATAATTTATTTCGATTGACCCTAAACAAACTAATTAGATGATAAATTATTAAATAACTTCCTCTCTTATTTCATATCCTATGAATTTTATTCCCATTTCAAGTCAATTCTAATAGCAACATCATCTCATCTAGAGATTTGAAGGATCAGACGTGGCACAGTGCGCTAACTAGGAATATATCAATCCAAATAAAACATCTAAACAAGTAACAATCATGTAGTAAGTTTAATAATGATAAAATTGATCATATCAAAGAACAAATTCAATTATATAGTTAATATAAATTAATGTTTTACTTAGAGGAAAAAAAGAGATCTGGTAAAATAGGCACTCGTATTCCGCCTACGAAAGTTTAAATAACTTTAGCCATTTGCTTCAATGTAAACCTTCCATAATTGTATGAACTAATGCTTGAGGTATCATACATTGATGCAATTAGCTTGACATCGATCTTCTGTCAACTCAATGAAGCAAGTATAGTGACCAAGGCATACAAGGCGAATAATAACTTAATATCATCTAAATTGGTTATTGTGTAACAATTATTGAATTACCTTAAAAGATTGCTGTAACGACCCAAATTTCCATACAACTGGTTGGGCTACGAGTCGATATTAGGTCAGAACAATACTAAGTCTGATTAATTTTCTTTCTGAGTAACAAATTTAAACAAAATATGTTCACATTTTCCATACATGGAACTATAACTGTGCGATATGCCTTACTAACGAAAACGTCCAAGTTACTGTTGGGACTCTGTGGAGGAAAGTAGAGAGTGAGCTTAACGTGCTTAGTCAGAAACTTATGTAAGCAGTAGACAACCATACTATCTACATACTTATCATGCATGCCATAATCAGTTATAAAACATTGTAAAACACTTGCATATAATTCAATTCGTTAATACTGAAAACGATTTACAATCGATACACTTTTTTTGAAAAGCACTTTCAATCACACTACATTTCCAATACAATACTTTATCATATGTAAAACATATGTATTCAATATGGTTGGTACGATGAAACCGTTTACTGTTCAATCAGTGCAGTAAAACACTTGAATTCGTTTCTTTAAAATGTTTCATTCAATCAGTAAACAGTCCAATTCACTTTTCTTTTTATCAATAAACAATTCAATTTGCTGAGACAAGGCAGGGATTCAATCAATAACAATATGGTCGACATATGGCCATCGTCAGTGACCCCAAGCAATCACGGGCCAGGTGTGCAATGGTGTTATACGCCTCTGGCAGGATGGTTCAGTCCAGCCCTTCGATCAATCAATACAATACAATACAATTCAGTTCAGTAGTCCGAAGACTCAATACACGATGCAACGTACACCACACGGTACAACAAACTCCGTGGACTCCGATACAATACAATATAACTGATGGTACCTAGTAATCTCAAGGATTTACCCCTCAACATCAATATCATTCAACACCTTGTCTCAAAAAACTAGTGCGAGTAGGTCAGTGCAAGATCACATAGCAGTACACGATGGCTCTATGTCACGACCCAACTATCCAAAAATCAGAGTGAATTTTTCGCGTTTTTGTTTATTTTCTTACTTAATTCTTACCTGTCCTCGAATCGTGACCAACACTCCACTACTAATTGGGCTGTGCGTCAATGCCAGTCCCACCATACATCTACCCCAGTACTTATTTCTTCTCCAGTCATTTATAGTTGTTATATTATTTATACATCCCCTAAAGTTACTTACAAACATGTTACTGTGCTATGCTTATGTAGATACAATAAGTACAAGTGTATATACCTTATGTTGATGGGCAGCAGCGGATATCCGGAATGCAGTACTGAGTCGCCTCAACTTCAACTGGAGATCATCTGTGGGAGAAAATGAAAGGGGTGAGCACATCAAGCTCAGTAAGGCAATCCTACGAACAAGTAGGTAACCATACTACCTACATGAACGTGGTGCCATGCATAAACCACCCTTTCTCCACACATTTTAAAACATATGATATGATGTTGTGATGTTATGTAAATCAAGTTGCACGGAAAACTCAACATGCAATTATTTTAAATCATTTCTTTCTCTTTAAAAATTTCACAATGAAGTCAGGACTCGACCCCTCCTTCGGGTGATCCTGACTCACACAAAACCATGGAAATAGAATTTCTCAAAAGCATCGGTATCGAAAACATACGTATATATATACAAGATACGAGACTAGGCAATACTGTATATCGGTAATAACCAGGACTGGCCAATATGTCCTCGTGAGTCCTCTAGCTTCACGGATCCCAGTGTGCGAGGTCTCACCCTGATCGGGAACTGCCCGGGAGGTGGGTCAATCCAACCCGTCAGTCTTATCCGATCTCACGCATCCGTCGATGCCGTATCCGAAGATACCCCGTATCACGAAGATACCGTATCACAAAGATACCCCGTATCACAAAGATACCGTATCCGAAGATACTCTGTATCACAAAGATACCGTATCCGAAGATACCCCACGGTACATCGTACTCCATGCTACTTGCACGGTACATCGTACTCCATGGACCCATATCACTCTAGGTACTCCAGCCCAATTGGCCTGCTTCCCACAGAGGTTTTCATAACTCAATACTCGTTGCCATGTCTCAAAACGCACGTGCGAGCCTATTAAATCGGTGACACACAGTCTACCCGATGCTCCAAGCACGGCTTATCGTATGTTCTCTTAAAAATCAGTGCGAGCGATGCTCAGCACTCTCATCAAATCAAGTAAACTTGGCAGAGCCCGCTTTACATCTCCACAAGGCCGCCAACCTCATCCCTCACTCTCACCCTACTTAAGAGGTCTATTGAGCCTGTTGGGCCTTTTGGCTGACTCCAAGGGCAGACAGCGCTACTCCACAAATCCAGTAAAACTAATGCGAGCTATGCTCAGCACTCTGTATATAAATTGTATGAAAATCTTATAAAATCTGGTGCGAGTTAGACTCTAGCACCGTGTCACGCAAAAGCATGTGAAATCTGGTGCGAGTTATACTCTAGCACCTATGCATGTAAAACTCTAGTGCGAGCTCTCGCTCCAGCACTAATGCATGCATCACACAAATCAAACATCGTGCGAGCTGAGCTCTAGCACGTCACATGTAAATAAAACATGTAGGCGGCTCGGTTATTTCCAAATAGTTTTCACAGAAATCACAACAATTAAGATATGCAATGCTATGCATTTTTCTTTAAAAGTGAGCCAGCCTACTCATGCATGCGTTGAAATACCTCCAGAACGAGCAGGAACCTCTTGTCCTTGCTCCTCTCAATTTTTTCTAAATTTTTTTAGATTCTACCCTTAACAAGGGTATTTTAGTAATTTTGCCCATTCGGGGCACTAAAATTGTTCTTCGACCTCTAGACCCTTCAGTTAATTTCAAAGGACTGCATATGAATTTAAAATTGCGTAAAGTTACCTCTAGCAGTCCGCAGAATTCCCTTACCTCGATTCTCGTCGAGTCTGACCTTTTTCTTTTCCATTGTCATCTCGTCGCGCAGTCCGATATGCTCCCAATCAACTGCCCCGAACTGCGTATTAACATTCCTCAGGTCAGATAACATATAATTTAATTGTACTTAATCTTTTCTGGGCTTAATTTAAATCGCTGGGCCCATTTACCCCTATTGGGCCCGATTGCACATTAATGGGCTTTGATCGGCCTTGAGCCCGTTTTTCACTTAATTTTTACTTTATCGAGGCCTATTGGGCTCACTGGGCCCACCAATAATTTATCGGGCCTCGTTCTAATTCTCGAATAGCTAACTTAAATATTTACGACAATTAATCTAAATTTCCATAATTTAATTCAATTTATGCGGAATTAAATCAATATCACGCATAACGAGAAAATTGTCGTAAATAGGGATCACTTACCCGAGATTCCATACTAGTCCGCAAATCGAGGCTGTCTCGAGCCCTCGGTGGATGCCAATCGTCGAGCTACACAATTAATTACATTTTCGGGTAAACTTTTCGGTCGAAATTTAATTAAATAAAATATTTCAAATTTAAATCGGGTCAATTTGACCGCTTATCGACTTACCCGAAGCTCGATTGCATCACCGGAATTTTCCCCAATTTTTTTCTCTTTTTCCTTTTCCCTTTTTCTCCCCTTTTTCTCCTCTTTTTGGCTGAACCGGTTCAGTCCGGTTCGGACCGGTTCAGCCGGCCGGTTCACCCCGGTTCAACCGGTTCACCGCCGGTTCGCTGCCTTGCCGACCGGTTCTCCGCCGGCTTCCAGCGCCAGTGGCTCCGTGAGGTTGTCCGCGTCTCAGATCTGGGCTCGGATTCGCCCAAGGCCGCCGGAAAGCCGCCGGTTCGGCCTCTTCTCTCCTCGCCGTCGGACCCATTTCCTTATTTTGCTGTTTCCGGCGCCGTCCGTCGGTTTCGGTGGCTGCCACCGCCACCAATCGCTCCGTCTGGGCCTGGGGAGTCCTCGGCTGGTGGTGGCCGGCCCCAGATCGGCGCCGGTCGCCGGGATCGAACCCCTCACTCCGTCGGCCTTCTCCCTCGGTTTTCGCCGCTGTTTTGCGTCCGATCGTGCCTCTGTTAGGCCGGTGGTGGTCAGGCGGTCGTCGGGCTCCCTCCTCGGCCTCGCCTGGTCGCCACCGATCGCCGGCAGGGGCTCGCCGGTCTTCAGCTTCCGTTTTCTCTGCTTCTTTCTCTCTCCCCGACCCATTCTCTCTCTCTCTTCTTTTTTTTTTTTTTTTTGTTTTCAATTTTTCTTCTTATTTTATCAATTTTATTATTTTTATTTTTATTTATTTTATTTATTTTACTATTCATTTAAAAATATATTAAATACCCCAAAACATCTACAAAATTATTATTTTATTCTAATTTAACTAATTTAATTTTATTTAATTTATTTAATTTATTTTTAATCCTTTTTCGGGTATAATTTCTCCGTATTTTCGGGATATTGTCCCGGGTGACCTTTCAGCATATTTTTCGATTATTTTCGGGATTATTTTTCCGAACTAAAAATCCCGATTAATCCCGATTAATTTTCATAATTTAATATCTTGATCAATTTAATCCGAAATAATTTTATTTCTCCTTTATTGATCAAGATTTATCAATCCATTATTTTTAATTAAATTTTCCTTATCGAAATTATACCGACCTTTGGTCTTTTGACCATTTTACCCTTGCACGTGTTCGAGATTAATTTAACCCGACTTCCTTCATACGTCCCCCATCTTTTCTTATTTAATTTTTGTATTTTAATTAAATTCGGGTCTTACACTCTAGCACTGTTTTACTCATATATCATTTTAAAATCTCGTGCGAGTCAGACCATGCGACACAGTTTGCACGCGATCAAGCACGTCTCGTCAGTGCGAGTCAGGCCGTGTGACACACAGTCAACATGCGCTCAAGCACATCTCGTCAGTGCAAGTCGGTCCATACGATACAATCAGCACGCGTTCCGGCACCGTTTCATTTGAAAATCGGATAGGTGGTTTAATTCTTTCAAAAATAATATAAAAATCCATGTTCTGTGTAAAAACTGTGTTCAATCAATATGTGGGTGGAGACTTCCTAGGGGTCACTCATCATGGTATTTCTCCCACTCAAACACGTTTAACTTCATAAAACGTGCTATTTTATGCAGACATTAAAAATGATAACCAACTTATCCATTACGATAGAAACTGTATTTCAACGATGAAAACACTAAAACATGCAATTTATGTAATTATGAATTTTTCAACACTTTTCAGTTTAATTCAATCTATACGTAGGGGTAATATGGGAATTTCTATCTCTAGGTTTTTACCTAGATTTTTTTTCATTTTCTATATTCTCTACAATATCTGTATCTATCTAGCTACCCGGGGTCATAAAATACGTATAGTTATTTCTAAAACTTGCATAAATTCCTTACCTTGGTGTCTGTCCATAGTCCTCAATTGTCTCAAAGTAGCAAGTTGGCGGGTCCAATCCACTTAGGTTATTTCAGTCGGAGCCACGTGTTCCCTAGGTTGTCTGAATTTTAAGTACACTCGTCCTCTTTCCTCAATTTTCTTCTATTTTCTTTTATATATATATATATATTAATAAATATATATATATATATTACTCTTTTTTTCGGTTAATGTTCACCCATTTTTTTGAATTTCTTTTCTTCTTTCTCGCCAACCTTACTTTTCCTTTCTTCTTCTTCCTTTTCCTTTTTCCCTCTTGCTTACATGAGAATCCTGTTCTCGGTCTCCCTCATTCTTCTCGGCGATGCTTCCTCCTCCTTTAGCCATGCCACTCCTCCACTGTGATGTTTCTGCCATGCCATCTTTTTGGTCTGTTTTATTATCCCATTTCCTACAAATTTTCAAACCATTCTTCTCAGTTTTTACTGCCATCAACATGTCATCTCAGTTTCACTTTCGTTCAACACATTTCTTCCTTTCCCACACGCTCATTCTTGCTTCCACTAAGTTCAATTTTAAACTTTAATGATAGCCCCACTAATCACGATTGCCCAACCTTGTATGACCAAGATCCCTATATTTCAATTCACTATAACACTACTTCAATTTTACTTCTTCACTATTTTACGTCTCCTGCTAGCATCCATGATTA
The DNA here is from genome assembly GCA_033439115.1 of Firmiana major. Classification (NCBI taxonomy): domain Eukaryota; kingdom Viridiplantae; phylum Streptophyta; class Magnoliopsida; order Malvales; family Malvaceae; genus Firmiana; species Firmiana major. Next base: position 12,264,222 of record CM065912.1, read on the forward strand.
GTAAAACACCTGATAACACAGTCCACATGTACACCAGCTACAGTACATGCCCAACAGCAGCTACGCACCAGCTTTCAACACCCCTCGCGTACTCTGTATAACACAACAGCTAGCGGTCCGCTAGAAAATGAGCAAACCAGCCACATCTCTTGCGTAATTTTCAACTACAGTTCATGCATGCCACCACAATAGTAGCTACCTTCAGCGCCTTTACACCAGCCCAAGCACGTGTGGAACCAAAAAACAGTAGCACCTTTAGCTAAGAGAGCTTAATACAGTTAAGCTTTCACATGGCAGTTGCCAAACTTGCCATAACAGAAACAGAACACCAACTGGTCTTCCACACAGCAACTAATTTTCACCTTCAAAATCTCTAAAGTCAACTTTGATTCACTCGAAACAGTCTTGAAGGTGTTCTATTTCTAATTACTCTCAACAACCCATTTGTTCGGCCACCATAAAGCTCCCTTGCCTCTCACGAGTAGCACATTGGCTGCCCATCACTCTGTTTCTAGCTGTTGTTTCATGGGTTTACTCCTTCTTTCCTTCTCTTGTTTCTCCACCTTTTTCTGTCACGACCCAAATTACCTAAAAATCCCTACAAATTTTTCGCTTTTTCATTTCCTCACCCGTCGTGAACAGTTACACTACTAAACAGTTGGGCTATGATTCGGTGTTAGTAACCTCTCACCTATTTACCATTCCATTTTCATATTCACATTCACATATCAATTTATTTAAACAAAATACATCCCCAATATTAAATCCATATACAGTACTGTGTATCTATATGTTCAGATACAAAAATTATATAAATGTGTATACCTGATCTTAATAAGAAGCAGCGGATAACCGAAATGCAAAACTATTGTCGCTCTCTTCTACTGAATATACCCTGTGGGGTGAAAAATGAAAGGGTGAGCGAAACGTGCTCAGTAAGGCAATAATGTAAGCAGGTAGATAACTATACTATCTACGTGCTGATAATGTCATGATGTAAAAATCGTTTACTTTCGGAGCATGAGGTAAGATTAAAACAATGCCACATTTATGTATATATCATATACAAGAAATCCTGAAATCGATCTATAATTCAAACATGAAAAATCATCATGTATGACATCTCATGCTCATCACATTAAAACTTATTTATTTCATCATAAACTCTTCACTTTAAAACTCATTTGTTTAATCACAAAACTCATCACTTTGAAACTTATTTGTTTAATCACAAAGCTCTTCACTTTGAAACTTATTTGTTTAATCATAAACTCATCACATTAAAACTCATTTGTTTCATCATAAAACAACTTCATCAAGGTCAAACCCATCTCTCGGGAATACCTTGATTCATTAAATCACATCTCTTTTAAAAATATAAATCGGGACATTACCCTTCCCTCGGGTTCGTCCTGGTCTATTCAGACCGTATGATATCATGTGAGGCATGTAGGTTACTGTATGAAAAATCGAGGACTATGGCCATACTTTGTCCCTGTGATCCCAGGCTACACGGATCCCGGTGTGCGGGGTATCACAACTGCAACGGGAGGTGGGGTCAAGTCCTACCCACCAGAATATCAAGTAACATCATAAAGTCATCATGACTACATGGTACAGCATACTCCGTGTGACATACACAGTACATCGTACTCCGTGGACCCATATCATAGTCTGAGGGTGCCTGCCGTAGGTCTTATCCACCCCAATACTATGTCGATAACCAACCCATATCTCAAAGTATGCGTGCGAGCATCTCAACTCTCTGTGACACACAGTCTACAAGAGGCTTCCGCACGACTATATGCATGTCAACTCGCGACTAGTGCGAGCGAAGCTCCAGCACCACGCTATGCATATCATGATATCTAAAATCTCGTGCGAGCGAAGCTCCAGCACGATTTTGTGCACACACAAATTTCTCGTACGAGCAATGCTCCAGTACGGCTTTTCATGAGAAATAAATCAGTAAACTTGAGTGCGAGAAAGACTCTAGCACTCTATTTATTCATGTAAGTACAATAGGTGGCTCAATCTTAATAAAACATCTTTTAAAATAGTAACCGGTACAAACCGGTACCCTTTCGTATATTTCATGACATCAATAGCCAACCTATGTGCATATTTGCTTAAATCAAAGCAATATAATCATATAAAACATTAAAAACATGAAATCATGCAATTTACCTGCCTTACTACCCTTTTTGTAAATTTTACTCCTAGGGGTAAAATCATCTTTTTTCTTTATTTATCTAAGCCTCGATTTTCGTAAAAATTATTATTTCGTTACTAGATACTTTAAGGAATTCTAAACCCTGTAAATCCCCTCAATAAATACGTATAGGTATCTCTATGTACCTACAAAATTCCCTTACCTTATTTTTCTGTAGAGTTTGACCTTTTCCTTTTCCGTTGTTATCTCGTTGCGCAGTCCGATATGCTCTCAATCAAACTTCTGAAACTGCGTATAAATATTTCTCAGGTCAGATAACATACAATTTAATTGTATTTAATATTTTCTGGGCTTAATTTAAATCATTGGGCCCGTTTACCCCTATTGGGCTTGATTGCACCTTAATGGGCCTTAATCGGCCTTAAGCCCGTTTTCCACTTAATTTTCACTTTATCGAGGCCTATTGGGTTCATTGGGCCCACCAACAATTTATTGGACCTCGTTCTAACTCTCGAATAGCTAAATTTATTATTTACGATAATTTATCTAAATTTCCATAATTTAATTTATTTTATGCGATAATAAAATTTGAAGCACGCATAACGGTGTAAATTATCGTAAATAACGATTACTTACTCGAGATTCCATGCTAGTACGTAAATCGAGGCTGTCTTGAGCTCTCGTTGGATGCCAATCGTCGAGCTACACAATTAAATATATTTTTGGGTAAACTTTCAGTCGATTATTTATCAAATTAAATATTTCAAAATTTAAATCGGTCAATTCGACCGCTTACTGACTTACCCGAAGCTCGATTGCATCACTCAAATTTTCTCCAATTTTTTTCTCTTTTTCTTTTTCCCTTTTTCTTCATTTTTTCCTATCTTTTTAGCTGAACCGGTTCGGTCCTGTTTAACCCGGTTCGGACAGCCGGTTCACCCCGGTTCACTTCGGTTCGCTCCGGTTCACCACCTTGCCGGTCGATTCTCCGTTGGCTTCCACTGCCAGTGGCTCCGGAAGGTCGTCCGCAGCTCAAATCTGGCCTCAGCTTTGGTCGAGGTGGCCGGGAAGTGGCCGGTCCGGCTATTCTCCCTCGGCCGTCGGAACCCACTTTCCTTTTTCTCCGTTTTCGCCGTCGTTCGTCAGTTTCAACGACTGCCACCACCACCGATCGCGTCGTCTGGGCTTGGGGAAGCCTCGGCTGGGGTCGGTTGGGGCTAGATCGGCGCCGGTTGCTGCCGATCTCTTCTCCCTCGGGTTTTCTCTCCTTTGATTTCGCCGGATTCCGACGTCGGTTGGTCGTGCTGCCGGTACCAGGGAGATCGCCTGAAGCTCCTCTTCCTTTTTCGACCCTTGGCCTGGCCGTTGGCCTCCGGACGGCTCGTCGGTCTCCCTCCCCGATTTCGGCTACATCTTCCGTTTCCCTTTTCTTTCTCTCTCCCCAACTAAAGCTTCTGATTTCTTTTTTTATTTATTTATTTATTTATAATTTATTTTAATATTATTTAATTGATTAAATTAGTCTAAAATATTCAAAATATCTTAAAAAAATTATATTTTATTCATTTAGTCTATAAATTAATTTCTCGGTATTATTTCGGCTTCTCGGTATAATTTTTGATTATTTTTGGGATTTATTTTCTGATTTAAAAATTCCAATTAATCCCGATTAATTCCCATAACTTCATATCTTGATCAATTTAACCCGAAATAAATTTATTTCACTTTTATTGACCAAGATTTCTCAATTCATTATTTTTAATAATTATTTCTCGTTAAATTTATACCGGCCTTCGATCTTTTGACCATTTTACCCTTACACGTGTTCGGGATTAATTTAACCCGACTTCCCTTCACGAATACTCATTCATTTCATATTTTAAATAAATTCGGGTCTTACAACTCTCCCCCACTTAAGGAATTTGGTCCTCCAAATTAGAACCAATTCATATGAGTCCATAGACTACTCCGGGTACATCAATCGTATCATACTTTTAAATTCTTATGTGACCTTCTCCGGAGTGTATTACTACCAAAGGACTTTAATTAGGGAGATCGTCTTAAACCTCAATACTTTCTCTTTCCTGTTTAATGCCCGAATCAACTTCTTCAATATACTTATATTAGCATTAAGCTGAACTGTTGGATCTCATATCTTATCACCTATATTGGATCTGGATAGTATTTCCGAAGCATCAAAAGATGGGACACATTGTGGGTGCCTGCTTATTCAAGTGATAACGCCAACCTGCAAGTCTTATCTCCCACTTGTCCAATTTCTCAAAAGATTCAATCCAGCGAAACTCAATTTACCTTCTTCCAAAAGTTCACTATGTCTTTATTCTCTTAGGACAAGAAACACTTCAACCATATTAATTCACCCTCGGTGAATTCCAATGCTTTTCTATCTGCTCTGAGATGTTTCTTAATCTCTCACTCAACTGAACATCCTCAAAGACTTATTATACTAATTCAGAAGAAATTACTATCTGTCACCCACTTTTTCTTATCCAATTTGGGGAATAACCCCTACAGCCATACACTGCCTCATATTTTGTTATCTCGATACTCAAGTGGCAACTGTCACTATTGACGAATTCGATTTGTAATAATTGATCATCCTAGGAGCATAAAAAATCAAGGGCGCACGCTTTCATCATATCCTCCAGAACTTGTACAGTCCTCTCTGACTGACCATCTGTCTGAGGATGAAAAGCTGTGCTAATACTCAGTCGGGTTCCCATAGCTTCCTGAAAAATATTCCCTGAAGTAAGAAGTGAAGCGGGAATCCCTATATGATACCATGCTCACTGGAACGCTACTTAATGTTCCACAATCTTCCTTATACATAAATCCTCATATACACTCTGAGTATTTGGGGATTTCATAACCAGAAGGTGGGTAGGCTTAGTCACTCTATCGACTATCATCCAAATAGCCTCGTAATTCACCTGGGTTCTCTGTAACCCATCATAAAATTCATGGAGACTTGCTCCCATTTTCGTGCCATGTCGATATAGGTAGAGGTTGCAATAACTCTGCAGACTTTTAATATTCTATCTTATTCTGTTGACATACTAGACACTTTTCCACAATCTCTACCATGTCTCTTTTCATATCTGACCACCAATACCCTTTTCAAGATTTTGATATATTCTTTACTTTTCGTGTGCACTGTATATCCCGAAGAGTAAGCTTCTGACAATATTATTATCTCCTCAACTGTGGTCCTGGGGAGCACTTATACTGTCTCTGAACCTCTCTGTAAACCATCAACACACTCCGTGAACTCTGTCACTGTACCCTTCTGAATCTGACCCAAACTACAGACATCGTGCCGATCATCACGCTAAGCCTGTCAAATCCGGGCACTCTCATCCGGTTCTAGTCTCAGGCTAGCTGTCACACAATCACTGTCATCATCAGAAGGGATCACATCAATACTGAGGCTATAACTGCTCAAGCAGCTCACGCTCCCTGACCATCATATGTGGTACCATCCCGCTCTTTCTGCTCAAAGCATTAGCCATCACATTAGCCTTTCCTGGGCGGTATAATTTTCACAAATCAAAATCTCTCAGAAGCTCTAACCCACTATGTATTCTCATATTCACCTCTTTCTATGAAAACAGATACTTGGGACTTTTATGATCAGTGCATATCCACAATTCCTCATTGTGTACATAATAGTACCATATCCTCAGTACAAGTACTTTCGATGCCAACTTTAAATCATGGTTCAGATAGTTTATTTCATGATCCTTGAGTTGTCTAACTCCAAAATTGACTATCTTCCCATTATACATCAATACACAGCTCCTTCATAATTTTGAGGTATCCATACTCACTAAGAACCTCTTGAGCTGTTGGGTATTGTGAAATTAATCACGATGGTCAGTTCATACTTCACTACACCAAAACTCCTGTTACGTCTATCATCTTATTTATCATCTCATTCAAAGACCATGTTTTCTTAGTTAAACGTGTCAATCAAGTAGACCATATTGAGAACTCGCAACAACCCATTTGTAAAAGCAATTTTTCCAATTATTGCTTACAATTTGTCCTGGACTTTAACTACACCCAACATATCATCGATAATGATGATTACAAATCGGTCCAGGTAGAGTTTAAATAACTCATTGTAGTTGAGCTCCACCACATATTTCAATCGTCCATATCCTTGACTTATTTACGCATAAGTGTATAAGATCCTTCAAAATCGCTTACGTTTTCAGGTACTAACCTGCGTCATTTCCTTTTCTTATCTTAACGGCTCTTATTAGATTTTACTATGTTAACGTTTATGATTTGTCGAATTTTAGTATTCTTATCGTCTTAGTAAAGATATCCTAATGCTAAAGGTATTTATTACGACGATCGATTTCACGTTATAGGTCATATATATATACTTTTAGACGCTGTCAAGTCTTCAGGCGGGGAGGTATTTTGAAATACCTTTATTAACCTTCAGACTTAACCACATATACTTTATATACCAGTCCATGTGGTTACAATTTATATTCGCTACTAATTGCTTTAATCCTAATTACTTCATATCGTAAAGATGTTCTTGCCTAGCATACGCCTCTTACTCTGATACATCTTGTATTTAGGATCAAGCATCTCTCAGAGATTATCTCCTTAGTGTATCCCTCATGACACAACTCTTGTCATTATTCATTTCCGTGAATACAATCCTTTACTCCTTTAATTTCAACTGTTGCATCCCTTTTTACCACTTATCAACACTTACTGTATACTTTTCAGTGATGTTTTCGCCCTTGTTTTCAACTTAAAACCTCTCTATCCATATTCCGTTAATTAATCCTCCTCTATTGGCGTACTCATTTATCAGTATGTGCCCAATGATGTAGGCATTCATGCTTTTTACTCACTTATATGCGAATGAAGGCGGTATGAATAAATGTGTGGCACTAGGATCAATGAACATATGTACTTCATTATTCATAACAAGTGTGGTATCTTACACCACATCCATGAAACATCTATAGTGTCCTGGTCCAAGACATCCTCTCACCTTCGTCTAACAGCCTACTTTCCTTTTTCTTTTCGGCTATGGCCTCCTTTTTACGTTGCAGCTATTCCAATGAAGTTTTTCTCTGTCTCTTTACTTTTCTGTGGGGCGATCTCGCCCAACTTTGTGCAATCAAAATAAATGGTCCGTCTTACCACACTTAACGCCTATTTTAGTCAGTAAAGTGTAGGTGTAGGCCCTTATTTCCGTGGTATCCACCACACATCCTACACTTCGTACACTGCTTACACTGTTACACTGCTTCGTAGCAAGTCGGGGTTCTCAATTTACAATATCCTTTAAAAGTGCTAAAATTGGATGCACTGGGCCTTACCAATCATCTTACTCCATGACTCGTCAAATTAAAACTTTTACCAATTACCATTTTCCCATTTTAACATCTTTATCATTTCTCGATTCTCTTTTCTGTCTTTATTTCAGCCTTCACTACCTTTCCAAATATCAGAGGCGTGCAATTCATGTTCTTATTTACACCACTGTAGTTCACGCACTGCCTCGGCATAGGTAATATCTCACGGGGCTAATTGGACTCTAATTGAAAAGTTGAGCCATTTTATGAACTTTTAGACATCTCGACTATCACTTGTTCATAATGTCGAGGTAATATCTGTCCAAGAATATAACTGAATTTCATACTCATCAATAAATCAATTCCTTTTAAACAGTGTCCGGGATATTCTATCACCGGAATACATCCATAAACATTTCTCATCTTAGCTCTGGATGTTTAACACTTAAGATAGGTCGAGCGGGTTTCCACCAATACTCCGCTTCGCCTCCAATGTAAACGTATTTAAAAGTCACCTTCTCAGTCGACATACACCGAAAGAATCCATACAACTTCGCTATCTCATACACCCAGTCCTCAGTAACTATTGGTTTCTTTTTTTCGCTATATACAGGAGGGGTGTGAGAATCTCTATAGTCTGAGGCATCTATTTAGGCTTTACTCTGCCTATCCTTAACTACATGCATAGACTGAGTAAAAAACTCCGAAATATTTTGTACACTACACTCCATCCTCTCGGAGCGTGTCTCAATACTGTTTGGTCTCTTTATAGGACCCTGTGGAGTATGCTCAACATCAGCCTCCACCTCGCTATCATCTTGAGTCTCATGTGACGACTCATTCGACTCTCAGGCCTATCTCTACGGCCTCGAGCATGTGTACTCGCCACTCTACCATAGCGGCTATCAGTTATAAAAGTATATTCTTGCATTCGAAACTAAATTCTTAGCTGCACTTCCATCTTGGTATACACAATTGTATCTAAACAATGCACAGTACATGGGGATGTAAATTTACTTAACCACTAACACCGACATCATATCAGGCCAACTCTGCTCTGATACCATCTTTTGTCACAACCCAAATTACCTAAAAATCCTTATAAATTTTTCGTTTTTTCATTTCCTCACCCGTCGTGAACAGTTACACTACTAAACAGTTGGGTTATGATTCAGTGTTAGTAACCTCTCACCTATTTACCATTCCATTTTCATATTCACATTCACATATCAATTTATTTAAACAAAATACATCCCCAATATTAAATCCATTTACAGTACTGTGCATCTATATGTTTAGATACAAAAATTATATAAATGTGTATACCTGATCTTAATAAGAAGCAGCGGATAATCGAAATGTGAAACTATTGTCGCTCTCTTCTACTGAATATACCCTGTGGGGTGAAAAATGAAAGGGTGAGCGAAACGTGCTCAGTAAGGCAATAATGTAAGTAGGTAGATAACTATACTATCTACGTGCTGATAATGTCATGATGTAAAAATCGTTTACTTTCGGAGCATGAGGTAAGATTAAAACAATGCCACATGTATGTATATATCATATACAAGAAATCCTGAAATCGATATATAATTCAAACATGAAAAATCATAATGTATGACATCTCATGCTCGTCACATTAAAACTTATTTATTTCATCATAAACTCTTCACTTTAAAACTCATTTTTTTAATCACAAAACTCATCACTTTGAAACTTATTTGTTTAATCACAAAGCTCTTCACTTTGAAACTTATTTGTTTAATCATAAACTCATCACATTAAAACTCATTTGTTTCATCATAAAACAACTTCATCAAGGTCAAACCCATCTCTCAGGAATACCTTGATTCATTAAATCACATCTCTTTTAAAAATATAAATCGGGACATTACCCTTCCCTTGGGTTAGTCCTGGTCTATTCAGACCGTATGATATCATGTGAGGCATGTAGGTTACTGTATGAAAAATCGAGGACTATGGCCATACTTTGTCCCTGTGATCCCAGGCTACACGGATCCCGGTGTGCGGGTATCACAACTGCAACGGGAGGTGGGGTCAAGTCCTACCCGCGAGAATATCAAGTAACATCATAGAGTCATCATGACTACACGGTACAGCGTATTTCGTGTGACATACACGGTACATCGTACTCTGTGGACCCATATCATAGTCTGGGGGTGCCTGCCGTAGGTCTTATCCACCCCAATACTATGTCGATAACCAACCCATGTCTCAAAGTATGCGTGCGAGCATCTCAACTCTCTGTGACACACAGTCTACAGGAGGCTTCCGCACAACTATATGCATGTCAACTCACGTCTAGTGCGAGCGAAGCTCCAGCACCACGCTATGCATATCATGATATCTAAAATCTCGTGCGAGCGAAGCTCCAGCACGATTTTGTGCACACACAAATTTCTCGTACGAGCAATGCTCCAGTACGACTTTTCATGAGAAATAAATCAGTAAACTTGAGTGCAAGAAAGACTCTAGCACTCTATTTATTCATATAAGTACAATAGGTGGCTCAATCTTGATAAAACATCTTTTAAAATAGTAACCGGTACAAACCGGTACCCTTTCGTATATTTCATGAAATCAATAGCCAACCTATGTGCATAATTAATTAAATCAAAGCAATATAATCATATAAAACATTAAAAACATGAAATCATGCAATTTACCTGCCTTACTACCCTTTTTGTAAATTTTACTCCTAGGGGCAAAATCATCTTTTTCTTTATTTATCTAAACCTCGGTTTTCGTAAAAATTATTATTTCGTTACTAGATACTTTAAGGAATTCTAAACCCTGTAAATCCCCTCAATAAATACGTATAGGTATCTCTATGTACCTACAAAATTCCCTTACCTTATTTTCCTGTAGAGTTTGACCTTTTTCTTTTCCGTTGTTATCTCGTCGCGCAGTCCGATATGCTCCCAATCAAACTTCCGAAACTGCGTATAAATATTTCTCAGGTCAGATAACATACAATTTAATTGTATTTAATATTTTCTGGGCTTAATTTAAATCATTGGGCCCATTTACCCCTATTGGGCCCGATTGCACCTTAATGGGCCTTAATCGGCCTTAAGCCCGTTTTCCACTTAATTTTCACTTTATCGAGGCCTATTGGGCTCATTGGGCCCACCAACAATTTATTGGACCTCGTTCTAACTCTTGAATAGCTAAATTTATTATTTACGACAATTTATCTAAATTTCCATAATTTAATTTATTTTATGCGATAATAAAATTCGAAGCACGCATAACGGTGTAAATTATCGTAAATAACGATTACTTACTCGAGATTCCATGCTAGTACGTAAATCGAGACTGTCTCGAGCTCTCGTTGGATGCCAATCGTCGAGCTACACAATTAAATATATTTTCGGGTAAACTTTCAGTCAATTATTTATCAAATTAAATATTTCGAAATTTAAATCGGTCAATTCGACCGCTTACTGACTTACCCGAAGCTCGATTGCATCAATGAAATTTTTCTCAATTTTTTTCTCTTTTTCTTTTTCCCTTTTTCTCCCTTTTTTCCTCTCTTTTTAGCTGAACCGGTTCGGTCCGGTTCAACCCGGTTCAGACCGTCGGTTCACTCGGGTTCACTCCGGTTCGCTCCGGTTCACCGCCTTACCGACCGGTTCTCCGTCGGCTTCCACCACCAGTGGCTCCGGAAGGTCGTCCGCAGCTCGAATCTGGCCTCAGCTTTGGTCGAGGTGGCCGGGAAGTGGCCGGTCCGACTGTTCTCCCTCAACCGTCAGAACCCACTTTCCTTTTCCGCCGTTTTCAGCGTCGTTCGTCAGTTTCGACGACTGCCACCACCACCGATCGCGTCGTCTGGGCTTGGGGAAGCCTCGGCTGGGGTCGGTTGGGGTTAGATCGGCGCCGGTTGCTGCCGATCTCTTCTCCCTCGGGGTCGTGCTGCCGGTACCAAGGAGATCGCCTGAAGCTCCTCTTCCTTTTTCGACCCTTGGCCTGGCCGTTGGCCGCTGGACGGCTCGCCGGTCTCCCTCCCCGATTTCGGCTACATCTTCCGTTTCCCTTTTCTTTCTCTCTCCCCAACTAAAGCTTCTGATTTCTTTATTTATTTATTTATTTTTTTATAATTTATTTTAATATTATTTAATTGATTAAATTAGTTTAAAATATTCAAAATATCTTAAAAAAATTATATTTTATTCATTTAGTCTATAAATTAATTTCTCGGTATTATTTCGGCTTCCCGGTATAATTTTTGATTATTTTTGAGATTTATTTTCCGATTTAAAAATTCCAATTAATCCCGATTAATTTCCATAACTTCATATCTTGATCAATTTAACCCGAAATAAATTTATTTCAATTTTATTGACCAAGATTTCTCAATTCATTATTTTTAATAATTATTTCTCGTTAAATTTATACCGGCCTTTGGTCTTTTGACCATTTTACCCTTACACGTGTTCGGGATTAATTTAACCTGACTTCCCTTCACGAATACTCATTCTTTCATATTTTAAATAAATTCGGGTCTTACATTTTCACTACTCTCTCGATTTTCCATCTTCTCGTTCATGTCCTTCTTGACACTAACAACATCCCTCGAATGTCTTTGCCTTAACTTGCTTCTCCCTTGACAAGGGCTACGTGCTACCCGATCTTATTTCCAAGGCTCCCTAGACGGGGAATACGTGTATAGTAGAAAAAGCTTGAAGCAACTAGCAATGCTACCATCAATTAAGGAGAGTTTTACCAACCCTGCCATCCTAGAGCGTTAGCGTACAAGAAGGGCATTTATCAATTGAGTTAGTCACATTTTTTCTAAGATGTAGAAGTTTTATTTTGATTAATTTGGTGTTTAGTTGGTTGCACTCTGGGTCTCACCTAAGATCCACAGTCTACTCGAGGCTATCGTTAACTGGGGCACGAGAGAACCAATGGTTAGTACCTCTTGACTAGGGAAGGGGTTCTTGGGAGATAGCTCTGGTTCGTGCGCATTAGAAGTAGACATGAGTGAAACACCTTACCTCAGTGCTTCGATCCCATTACAGTCAAGACATCAAGCAAGGATCTATGTCATGGAGGATGGTAGTGAAGAAGGAATCCCTCAAAGTGAGAGCACTGACCACGCACATGGCGTTTTGATAGCCTGTCCCCTACTTTGAGTACAATTCTGAGCCTTAGATAGGAATTCTTAGACTTCTCTCGACCTGTGAAGTAAAGCTTTATCAGATGTTTTTGATAGCATAGTCGGATAATCAGCATTTATCCTTCGAGAAAGAGTAAGATAGGCAAAAAGGCATAGAGACAACATCGATAATGTCGCATCTCTCGATCAAAAGGAACCTAGAAAGAAGAGCAAAGAAAAGCCATTTTTCTTCTACCTTTTGACTTTATCTTGCCCTTTAGGGAATTGCGGAGTGAATGAGTGTAACAAAACAAGGAAAGAAGGCTCTAAGCTGCCTACATGGAATTACTCTTCATGCACATTTCCCAAAAAGAGTATATTACGATAATCGGATGCTAAGTCTCCCTGGTTTCCTTCCTCCAGCGGATCTGTGGGCATTAAAAGAAGAAAGACTTTCAGGTTCTTCGCCACATTCAAGCTTAGGAAAGAAAGGCACCCGTTCGTGCCCTGTATGAAGGAAAATTAGAAAGGAAGGCATAGTCGACAAGACTAGCAGCTTCTCTGTGCATGGATATCTAAACTATTGGATTAGCGACATTGGATTAGTGACATTATAATTCAAAAAGACTTTTGCGAAGTAGGAAAACAATAAGGTAATCAGGAAGCCTTAGTTACTCGTAGCTCAAATAGCCAAGGTTGGTGGAAAAGGAATAGTACAACTTGTTTGGATAAAGGAAGCATTCAACTTGACCTACGTCTGGACGCCCTTCTCGGGCTCACTTCCTGACAACCCAGCCCATAATAGGAAATGGACAGGCATTGACAAAACTCGAAGCCTCTAACGATTTTTAAGCTAGGTAACGGGTACCCTATTGGAAAGGGGTTTTCATTTACCTCCCAAGCATATGGCGGGCTTATAGGGCGCTAGTTTTCGTTAGGCTTTGAGTCTAGGAGTATAGCGATAGCTTCATCCACCGGTCGTACCATGGAACGAGTTTCTTCGCACTTGGCCTTGAAATTTCGAGGCATCTTTCCCAAGACAAGAATAAGAGATACGCTGCCTCAGTCTTGAATTTCTTAGTCCTGTTTCTAGCCTTCTTAATATCTAGGTCATTCCATTTTTTCTCCCTAAACTGGTTACACGCAAGTTCAATTTGTCAGCCACACTACCACGTTTTCTTTCCGTGTTTTCAGCCTCTTCTAAAGTGCTCCCATCATGCATTTTTATAAGTATATATATGTACATATATATATTTTTAGAATGTCACCATCAGTTCTTTTCTTCTGTTGCAGACCTTTCTCTTTCCTAAGCCTGTGTTATTACAGGAGAAGGCATTTCACATTTTTTTTGTGTCTTCATAATTCCTCTCCATACCGAAGGCCATCACTTCTTCTTGCCTTACCTCTTCTATGCATATTGTATATGAATTCACCTATGTGTGTGTGTATATATATATATATATATATATATATATATATACCGAATGGGGTTCTTAGGTTCAACATTTGAATATATATACATAAATTCTTATATATATATATATATTATATATATGCTCATATATACATACATATGTATATTTCTTCCCATAGAAATTCATTCCTAATGTTAATATATATAATCTTAATTAAATTAATTCTCCCAAATTTTACTAAGTAGAATAAAATTTTAATTTAAATCCTTGGCTAATGGAACAAAATCTTTAATCTCAATAATCAAATTGCTAATCAAGGATAAAACCAAATACATTAAAATTTACGGTATTTACAATTGAACACTGTGAAATTTATTGCATCCAGTTCACAAAGATTCACTTTATTTGAACCACTTGATACAACATCTTAACTTGTAAAAGGTACACCTAAAACTAGCACAACTCTGTGTCGGTTACCCTTAAAACTTTATCAAAAAATTTAAAATTACAATTGAAAGAATCAAATTATATCATTAGCCACTCACATAGAGAGTGGTGAAGAGTAGAAATTTTCAAGCTCGAAAAACCACTAAAACTTGTTTACTAAAGAGCATTTACTTTGGTAGGATCTTCCGAAACTGCATCTTTTATGAACTTAAAATATTTACTAAGACTATACCTTGTACGCAATTCAGCAAAAGTAGATTTTATCATCACTCTAGCATTAAAGAATTGTATATGCTCTAAATGAATAAAGAAGAAATGCTACAAAATTCATTTTCTAGCAATGGAATAACAATTTGCTTAATACTCATAAAACCCTAACTAAAACAATAAATCAGAAGGAAAAGCGAAAAAACATAATAACTTAATGAAGAATGTTTGAAGAAAATAATAAAAAAACTTAAAATGTGAGAGAAACGAGAATATAGAACTTAGGTGTTCAAATGCAAATGTAGAAGATGATACAAGAGACACTAGAGAATGAATAAATGAAGAAGCGAGAATATGCATGGTTGTGTTTGAGGATTATAAAAGATAGCTACAAAGAGTAATTTATTAAGGGTGAAAGTAGTAATTTCTTGTACAACATATATTTATCATCATTTTATGAGGTGTTCGAATTTTTTACATTATTTTCTAAAAAATATGAAACACACGTATCATTATATATGGTGTATATATATGAATTATAAAATGTACATATATTTTATAGCCTTGTAATTATTGGTATTCAAATTCATCTTTAACGGTATTCGAAATTTCAATATATTTTCAAGTCTCTTAATAGAGTTTTGTTCATGAAGGTGTTTAAATTCCTTTTTAAAAGTATTTGAATACCCCATATTAGTTTCAGATTTAGATAAAATGCATATATCTTCATATAGAATTTACAAATATGAGTCATAAAATGTACATATATTTTATAGCTTGGTAAGTAATCGTATTCTATTCCAATATATTTTCAAGTATTTTGATATAGCTTTGTCTTTTGAGATATTCAAATACTAAGTTTTAGGTCTTTGAATGCCTATTTTAAATTATTTGAAAAACTCGAAATAGTTTCTAAATTAGAAGAAACGTACATATATTCATATAGAATTTATATATGTGAATCGTAAAATGTACATATCCTTTTATAGCTTTTAAATAATGGTATTTGAATTCCCAATATGTTTTCATGTATCATAATACAATTTTGTCCGAATAGGTAATCAAATTCCTCTTTAAAGCTATTTGAATACTTTGGATTAGATCATGACTTTGAAGAAATATACATATATTTACTTATTTTATCACCAAACATACATATTCTTATGTAGTTTCGTACATATTAGTATTCAAATTCCTAGATAAAAATCCTTGATATTAATAAAGCTTTGTTCATTTTGGTATTCGAATGCCTATCTTAAATTATTCAAATAACCAAAATAATGAGAAAAAAGATCCAAAATAGTTTTTGAACTAGAAGAAACATACAAATCTTCATATAAAATGCGCATAGGTGAATAATAAATATGCATATGTCATGACCCTCCATGACTAAACCAAAACCACTACAAATTTTTCGCATTTTAACTTACCTTTCTCCTTATCAACGGTTGGGCTGTGATTCGATGTCAACATCCTCGCTTACCATATCATTCATTATCATACATACATGTCAATATACTATCACTGATTGTAACTTCTTTTATAATATATGTTAGCTCATATATAAAATCTAATATAAATATATTTCCCATAATATATATCCTATACATTACTGTGCTGTTTATATGTTTATATACAAAATCGTACAAAATATGTATACTTGTCGATCGATAGGAAGTAGTAACGGACAACAGGAATACTATCCCTCAAAAGTACTCGCTCTACTGCTGATACTCTGAAGAGAGATGTAAAAAAAAAAGGGGTGAGCTCACAGCTTAGTAAGAAAATTAGGCAAGCAAGTAGACATCTACACTATCTACTTAAAATAATGCTATGCCTCAAAAATATCATTTCCTTAACTCCTTTTAAAACATGTCTTTAAAATATTTACATATACTTGTACAGATTAAAATCCATGTACAGAAATCATGCTTTCGTTCTCAAATGAAGGCATGTCGTGCAAAATAATGCATTTTTATATATCACGATGCCTTTAGATAAATCATGCCATTTATATTCAAATCATAGTAAATATGGCATTTAATCATTCACAACACAATAATCGTATTCCGACCCATCCCTCAGGTCTATCCGTATCATAAATAAATTAATCAATATATCATGGGAGACTCTATGGTTAAATGCAATAATATCCTAGACTATGGCTATATCCTATAATGGTGATCTCAGGCTACACAGTACTCGGTGTATGGGGCATCATAACTGCAACGGGAGGGGGGTCAGTCTATCACAACCGCCAGCTATAAACTCCTCAACTCCACAATATCACACGGTACAGTGTACTCCATGCCACTCGCACTGTACAACGTACTCTGTGGACCCTACCTCACAGTTGGGGTGCCTGCCATAGGTCTTAGCCCTCAAACTATGGAATATAAATACCACGTGTTTTAATCCACATGCGAACATCTCTACAATGCGACACTCAGTCTACACGAGGAAATCAACATGGTTTTCAACATGTCTTATATATCACAGTAAATTACAGTGCGCCTTTGAGCGTGACTCACAGTCGACACTCTGCTCAAACACTGTTTCACATCACAAACTCAACTCTAGTGCGAGTAAACCTCCAGCAACTAGGTTATGCATAGTTCATGTTTCAAATCAAGTACGAGCAATCGCTCAAGTACTATGTCATGTATAACTCATGAAGAATCGAATACGAGCAACGTTCTAGCACTCTGTCATGCATCTCATGTAAAATTCGAGTACGAGCTAATTGCTCCAGCACTCTCTCATGCATAAATCATATAAAACTGAGTACGAGTAATAACTCTAGTACTCTATCATATATGTCATGGAAATCAAGTGCGAATCATACATCAACACTAATACATGTGAAAAATATATGAAATCAAGTGTGAGCTGTGCTCTAGCACGATTTATTCTCACATAATTTGATAGATGGCTCTTTAAAAGGGATGATTTTCAAAATATCAAAATCCGCACTATAAATTGTGCTATTTCTCATCAATCAAGAAATCACTAGCCCGTATACCTACTCTTCTGCTAAACTGTAGTAAAAACACTCATAATTGTCGTTTCCATGCTTTTTACAACTTTCCCCAAAAGTTGACTTTTTTCCTAACTAAGGGTAAAATCGAAATTTGCCACTATTGGGTCACAATAATTATTATTCACTTTCTCTGACCCTCAGAGTTTTTAAGTGAATGTAAAAGCAGATGAAAATACGTGCAGGTATCTCTAACTACTCACAAAAGTCCCTTACCTACAATCACTCGAGAAATTTTACTTTCTCAACGCTGCTCGATCCAGCAGTCTGATTCGCTCCTCCAATAATCTCTGGAGTTGCATATAATCATTTATCAAGTTAATTATATTTTTCTTATTGTATTTCACATTAAATACAGTCTATTTCACTTAATGGGCTTTAATAAACCTTAATGGGCCTAACTATGCCTTAAGCCCATTTTTATTTTACTATTCATTTTCGTTGGGGCTATTAGGCTTGTGGGGCCCACCAACTCTTATTAGGCTTATTCAAGACCCATTAGATCACATTGGGCCGAAACCAATTGGGCTTGGCCCATTGGACCTCTCGGCCACATGCCATGGCCGAGAGCATCCCATGCCATCGGTCACACCATGGCATGTCGTCCATGTCCATTTATTTAGCCAATTCACTTAGGCATTTTCATAAACACTTGGTTGGCAATGTTCTTAAGCTTCACTTAGTTCATTTAGGCATTTATCAAACACCTCGATTGCCAATTAAATTCATGTATCACTTAATCAAATTGATTAATTCTAGCTATACCATAATCATGAACACATGTACATCAACTCATATATACCTTAAAATCATATGGGCATTCATCAATTTATCACTGCTCACTCTCAGTCAAACCATATTCATAGTGATTTCATATGTTTCAATGCTTAAAACATATACCAATATACTTAAAATCATTCATACATTAACATATATGAATTTGAAAGCTTGAAATTATACCTAGTATTTGTGTTCACACTTGGCCGAAACTTTAAAGCCTCACGGTTTGCACACTATGACTCCTTGATAGCTAATTCCAACATATGTCACTCTCCTCTCAATTTGGAACAACTTTCATGAAGAATGTAAGTTCCAAATATGCCTAAATCTTAGTGATTTGTAGTGTGAGAAAGCTTAGATAAATGTGTTTTAATGGTTTCTTCTTCTAACCGAGAATGATGTGTTGAAGAAGACCATGTGGTAGCTGATTTTATAATCCATTTACTTAACCATTAAGCCTTACTTTCCAACCATCTAAATTGACTTCAAAAAGCTTAGGTAATGGTTAGCAAATTTGTTATAGTTACCTTTAACTAATGGGCTTAATTTTAATCCATTTGGGCCTTACAATTGGGCCTCTCGGTTTGGGCCTTCCTAATGGGCTTTCGGTCTTAAATTTTTACTATACATTGGGCCTTTAATTTTCTAGATAATTGGCCTATCAATCGATCCAAAAATTTGGTCTAAGGGACGTAAGAAATTCGATAGACACTTAGTATACCTTAATGGGCTTTAAAATCTTCACTTTGGCCCATTACGTTTTTACCCATTAAATTTAATCTGCAATCCATCCGAATAAATTTTCCTTACTTCCAGGGATGATTACCTTGTATTCTGACTAAAAAATATTTTCTTCAAATTTTTTTCCATACTTAGGTTAATTTTTAACTATCGTTAGTCAACTATGGTAAAAGTCCACTTTTCTTAACTATAGTTGACTTTTCCTTAATCATTGACCAAGTTGACTTTTTCTCAAAATTTTGAAAGTGTCATATCTTATATTTTATACTCTCATCTTTATGTTTTAGCCATTTTCGGTAGGTAACTGCGCCTTAAATACTTGAAATCGTTAAAAATGCATGTTTTACCCTTTTTTGCTTTTACTCCTATTCTACGTGTTCGGGACTAAATCAAACCGACTTTTCTTCATGAGCTCTCTATATTTTCTCATTTTAAGTTCTTCTCTTTAGTCAGAATGATTCAGATCCACTCAGTTTAGCCGTGTGGCTCTCATAGCCCTTTTTCAACTTTTATGTAGTGTCATGACCCTCACACATATCAAAATACATACAAATTTTTCATTTTTTTAAATATAATTGTTTATTCGTCCATACCTTACTCCGATCGTGAACAGCTACCCTTACAACAGTTGGGTTGTGTGTCAATGTCTACCTCATCCATCCATAACAATTTAAATTGCAATATCATTTTAGAAGTAAACACTTTTATAAATACATCAGAGTTACTGTTTACAAGTGTTACATTGCTTTACATCCCCAATGTTTACATACAAAATGCTACTGTGCTATGTCTAGTTTAGATACAAAATAATTCAAGTGAGTATACCTTACGCGATGGGATGCAGCAGATACCAAAAGGGAAAGTCTCCAGTCACGCTCAATCTATACTCAACACTCTGTAGAGAGGGGGAAATAAGGGGGTGAGTAAACCACACGCTCAATAAGGCAATCATGCGAACAGGTAGATACTGCACTATCTACGTGATCGTGATGCCATGTTCAAAGCATACATTTCATCGTTTCTCAAAATATGAGTTCATGCTTGTGTTAATGGTATGTAAAACATTCATGCTATTAAAATTCAGTGCACAATTCGATTCAAAGAATCGTATAAATCATCAGACATATTTCAAAATAAAGCATGACATAACCACCATACATTTTTCTCAAATAAGCATGGCATTAACCATCATGCATTTTTCACAATAAGCATGGCATTAAACATCATGCATCAGTGCACTTTAAAACCATTAACAACTGTTATCTCAAAACAATCCAACACTTGTCAGGTCTCAGTCCTTCCCTCGGACTATCCTGACCCACAAATCATTTCAAACATGGATTTATTCACAAAGCAGTAGACATGTGAGATAGGCAATTCAATAAGGGAAATAACCTCTAGGTCTATGGTCATAACCTGTGATACCAGCTACACGGATCAGGTGTGTGGGATATTACCACTATCTGCATCCACATGGGAGGTGGGTCAAATCTTACCGCCAGTCCATAGCAGATCTCGTCCGAAGATGGCATATCACATCTCAACATGGTACAAGGTACTCCATGCTACCTGCATGCTACAACGTACTTCGTGGACCCACATCATCATATTATATCATGCCACATCTCAGGCGCACGTGTGAGCCTATTTAATCGGTCCACCTCTTATCTACCCGAAGCTCCTAACATGACTAACAACATTTCAAAATATCACAAATGCATGTGCAAGCCTATTTAATTCATGCGACACCCAGTCTGCCCGAAGCTCCAAGCACGACAACAAATAAGGTGGGCATCTAGCGCGAGCTAATCTCCAAGCACTATGCCAAAACTAGTATGAAATCCATGTGAAAACCAGTGCGAGCTCAGCTCTAGCACTCATATATATAAAACACGTCAAATCTCGTGCAAGTCATACTCTAGCATGCTTTTATTCTCACGAAAGCAATGTAGGTGGCCCATTTCTTTGCAAAGTGTGGTTAACAAACCAAAACAACTCATTTCTTTTGCAATTCATTTCAAATGCTAGCCAACCCACCAATCACTTGCTAAAAAGCAATAAAACATTATTTTCCAAAGCATTATGCTTTTATTTTCATGCACATTTCTCAAACACCCAACTTTTACCCTTCAATCACCCAATATCATTTCCTAATATCTCATGCATCTAGCAAAGCATTTAAGCGCCCAAATTGCGTACAAATATCTCTAAGAGACCACAGCATTCCCTTACCTCAATTTACTTGAATGCGACTCTCTTTTCCTCTTAGCTTTTTGCACTCTTGGCTCACCTTGTTCCGATGTATCATCGGAAGCTGCGATTCAATCATCCAAACCACTTGAGTTAAAGTTGTTAACTTACATTTGACCTCATTAGTCAATATAACCCATCTTTGCATTTACCAATACCTTAATCCACATTTTACCCTTTTTGATAATTCCCACAATTTATTCACTAACAACACCTTAAAATCATACCATAACACTATTATTAACTTCAATATATCCCATTCATCATTAATCTTTACACATTTCACTTTCTCACACTAGACCATTCCTATGTCATGGTGGATTCATTACTTCCTAAGTAGTTTCTACCCTTTTTATGTATACCAAACAACTTCAAAGATCAATATCTACACAATGTACTTGAGTTATTTCATTTAGAAACTCACCTAGTTTGATTTCCTCTTTGCTCCAATGGAAATGCACCTTTGATCCTTCAATCCAACAAGTGGTGAAATGCCTCCAAACTATGTTTTTCTTCTCTTTAATGTGAACAACTTTGTCTCTAATAGCTTTCCCTAAAATCTTAGTGAAAATGTGTGGATTTAGGAGTGAGAAAGTTAAGTTTTGGGTTTGAAATGGAAGAAAATGGTTTTTCTCTCAGAATTGCAGATCCAACTGCTCCATATTTATAGAATTTGCTTGATAAGATCGATCTGCATTGGGTAGAGATCGATCTGATCCTCTTAAAATCCCTCTTTTCCACGACATTTTGAAGTAGGAGATTAATCTGTCGAGTAGGGGAGATCGATCTACTTCAAATAGATGGTTAAGGAGATCGATCTGGTCTTAAGGGAGATCGATCTGCTTCCAACCCGAAAGTTAAGGAGATCGATCTGTTCTATTAAGGATCGATCTGCATTTACAGAATGTGTTAGGAGATCGATCTGGCTCCCTTGGAGATCGATCTATCCTGCTCCATAGCCCAAAATAAGAGCATTTTGGCTCCCCCAGATCGATCTCTCATCCTATGAGATCGATCTATCATTCATATTTCCAGATTTTCTGTAGTTTTTCTGTAGCAACGCACACCAAACTTCATACCTTTTGTTGCCATGGTCATTTCCTCATCCAATCATCTTTGAGACTTGAAAATGGCATCCAATAATTCTTCATATACATTAAAACTTATGTAGAATTGTTGCACATCCAAAGGTACTTAATATAAACCAAATGAAAGTGCACAATTTATGCAATTCTCCTTCCATTTTACCACACTACTCATAATCCATTCTACTCACATTCTCCACATTTATAAGTCCTTTTCTTCACTTCCATGCATAATGTAACTTGTATGTACAATCACAACTCTTATTACATATGTGTACCTTAAACTTATGGACTTACATTACATACACTTCACTTATGAAATCATAGTATAACTCTATTTACATTTCTATGTACATTACAATTATACATATACGGGGTCTCACATTCTACCCCACTTAGAAAATTTGGTCCTCCAAATTGGAACCAATCATTTTGTAAACAACTCGTGATACTTCTCCCGCATCAAACTCTTCAATTCCTATGTGGCAACTTCCACAGTGTGATGTTGCCAAATAACCTTCACTAAGGGAATTGTCTTTGTCCTCAACACTTTCTCTTTTTTGTCCAATATCCGAATCAGCTTCTCAACGTATGTCATACCCTCATTGAGCTCCAGTCGCTCATATCTTATCACATGCGTCGGGTCCAGGTGATACTTCTTTAACATGTATATGTGGAATACGTTATGCACACTTGCCAACTCTGGTGGCAATGGCAATCTATAAGCCTTATCTCCCACCTTATCAAGTATCTCAAATGGCCCTATATATCGAGGGCTTAACTTTCCCTTCTTCCCAAATCTCATAATTCCTTTCGAAGGAGAAACTTTTAAGAACACTGACTCACACACATCAAACTCTAGTGTCTCCATCTCTTGTCAACATAACTCTTTTACCGGCTCTGAGCTGTCTGTAATCTCTCACATATCAATTGGACGTCCTCATATGCTTGCTACACTAAGTCAGGAGTAAAAATCTGTCTGTCACTAACCTTTTTCCATCCAATAGGGGAACAGCATCTACACCCACACAATGCCTCATATGGTGCCATCTCAATACTCGCATGAAAACTATTATTATAAGCGAACTCCGCGAGTGGCAAATGGTCATCCCAGGGGCCTCCAAAATCCAATGTACACGCTGTCAACATACCCTCCAGGGTCTGTATAATCCTCTCTGACTGACCATCTATCTGAGGATGAAAAACGATGCTAAAACTCAACTAGGTCCCCATCGCTTCCTGAAAATGTTCCTAGAAGTGGGAAGTGAAG
Source organism: Firmiana major (assembly GCA_033439115.1). Lineage (NCBI taxonomy): Eukaryota > Viridiplantae > Streptophyta > Magnoliopsida > Malvales > Malvaceae > Firmiana > Firmiana major. The sequence goes on from CM065912.1 coordinate 12,288,097, forward strand.
CGTGCATCCCTATCAGAAACAACACTCACTAGAATTCCATGTAGCCTCACTATCTCGTGCACATACAAGCTCTCTAATTGGCTCAGAGTATCGGTAGCTCTTATAGCTAGAAAATGGGCTGACTTCGTCAACCGATCCACAATCACCCATATGGCATCATGACCTCTGCGCGTCCTCAGTAATCCTGTCACAAAATCCATGGTGACATGCTCCCACTTCCATGTCAGTATCAGTAGAGGATGCAGTAACCCTGCAAGCTTCTGATGCTCTACCTTTACCTGCTGACAAATGAGACACTTTGCAACATATTCAGCAATGTGTTTTTTCATCCCAGACCTCCAATAAACCTTTCAAAGGTTTTGATACATCTTAGTACTCCCTGGATGTATCGTATACTTCGATGAGTGAGTCTCTGTTAAGATCAACCTTCTAATCTCTGCATCATCAGGAACACATACCCTACCTCTAAACTTCAACAATTCATCTGAACTCATCTCAAAGTCCGTCTCTATACCCCTCTGTATCTGTCCGACAATATCACTGCACTGCTGATCAATCCGCTGAGCCTATCGCATTCGATCTACGAGATCCAGTTCCAACTGTAGGCTAGTTACCATAACACCACCATCAGCACTGGGCGGGGTCACATCCAAACTGAGGCTCGTGAACTGTTTCAATAGTTCGTGTTCCCTGATCATCATAAATGATACCATCCCAAGATGTTTCCTACTCAATGCATTAGTAACCACATTTGCTTTACCCGGGTTGTACAAGATCTCACAATCATAATCCTTTAAAAGCTCGAGCCATCTCCTCTGTCTCATATTCAACTCTTTCTGCGAGAACAGGTACTTAAGGCTCTTATGGTCCATAAACACTTGGAATTTCTCTCCATAAAGATAGTGGTGCCATATCTTCAGCGCGAACACCACCGCTACCAACTCTAAATCATGGGTTGGGTAATTTCTCTCATGATCCTTCAACTACCTTGATCCATATGCAACTACCTTCCCATCCTGCAACAATACACAGCCCAGTCCTTGGTGTGAAGCATTCGCATACATCGAGAAACCTCTTGAGCTGGTAGGAATGGTGAGGATTGGAGCTGTGGTTAATCTCCTCCTTAACTCCTCAAAACTTTCCTCACACTTATCGTCCCACACAAATTCAACATTCTTCCTCGTGAGACATGTCAAAGGAGCAGCTACCCTTGAGAATCCCTTCATAAACCGTCGATAATACCCAGCTAAACCCAGGAAACTTCTGATCTCTATCACTGTCTGGGGTCTCTGCCACTGTACCACTGCCTCAATTTTTTATGGATCCACTAACACTCCATCCTTCGATATTATGTGACCCAGAAAAGATATTTGTTCGAACCAAAAGTCGCACTTACTGAGTTTAGCATACAACTTCTTCTCTCGGAGGGTTTGCAGCACTATCCTTAAATGCCTTTCATGCTCCTCTCTAGACCTTGAGTACACTAGTATATCATCAATAAACACGATTACAAATCGATCTAAATACTAGTGGAATACCTTATTCATCAATGACATAAAAGCTGCAAGAGCATTCGTCAACTCGAATGGCATAACCATAAACTCATAATGTCCATATCGGGTGCAAAAATCTGTCTTGGGTACATCTCCACTCTGTATCTTCAACTGCTGGTACACAGATCTCAGATCTATCTTAGAAAAGACCTGCGCTCCCTTAAGCTAATCCAACAAGTCATCAATGCATGGAAGGGGATACTTATTCTTGATGGTGGCCTTATTCAACAACTGATAATCTATACACAGTCGGAGGCTTCCATCCTTCTTCCTTACAAATAGAACTGGTGCTCCCCAAGGTGAGACGCTCGACCTGATGAACCCTTTTTCCAGCACCTCTTGTAACTGTTTCCTTAATTCTTCCAACATAACTCGAGCCATTCTATAAGGTGGCTTGGATATCGGCTCTGTACCAGGTGCCAACTCTATAATAAACTCCATCTCCCTATCTGGAGGTAACCCTGGTAATTCATCCAGGAAGACATCTGTAAATTCCCTAACCACTGGTATGTCTCCCAATTTCGGATGTGCCTTATCCGTCTCAATCACATAAGCAATGAACGTTTCACAATATCCTTTCCACTATCAGTAACACAATCATCACATACACATATATAATAGATAACAAAATCAATCTCTCAAATATCATGTATTGAGATCATACTCTTTTCTTATTTATAAAGATCATGTCATTTCATTTCTTTTCATTAAAATTTACAATAAGCTTGTCTAATCTTGAAAACATTAAGGTTCTAGCACGACAATCCATAATGACATGGTTTGTAGCCAGCCAATCCATCCTTAGGATTACATCAAAATCACTCATATTTAATAAGATCAAATCGGCTGCCATTTCTTTACCTCCTATCCTCATTTTACAACTTCTATATACAAGCTCAGTCAATTGACTATCATTCATAGTGTTAGATATCATCAACATTTTATCTAGTAATGTGGGTTTTACATACTTCAACAATTTACATGCAAAGGATGGCGATATAAAGGAATACGGGGCACTAAGATCAAATAATACAAATGCTTCTAAATAAATGATTTGAATGGTACCTTTAACCACATCCGAAGATTGATCCGCAGTGTCCTAGTCCAGTAAATGCACTCGTCCTCTTCTTACACCCACTGCCTGCTTCCCATTTTCCTCAGTTACAGCCCTCCTCCTAGGAGCAACTGTCCCAACTGGAGCTCTCTCTAGCTCCCTGTCCTTCTGTGGGGCTCTCTCTGTCATCTCTAGGCAATCCCTGATCATGTGCCCTGATTTCCCACATCTAAAGCATATTGCAGGATGTCCATAGCATGGTCGAGTACCATGGTACCTACCACATTTGCTGCATTGCTCGGTAGTAGGTCGTGACCCTCCAATCATAATTCCCTTGGCTGGAGCAATGGTTGGATACATGGGAGTATTAACTGTCTTCTCCCAGATCTCATCAATTCTTGATCTATTCCCAATAAACCTCTTGCTTCCTTTATAGCTGAAGCCTCTATCCATCATTGGTCTATTCTTCTCTCTATCCCTCACTTTACCAACTTTTCCAAACTCTGAGGCGATTCTATCAACATCTTGTTCACACAATTGTGCCCTGCACACTGCCTCCTCGTAGGTTGGTATATCTAAGGGAACCAGTCTAGATCTGATGGTCGATCTCAATCCATCCATAAATTTTTAGATTTTCTCGACCTCATTACTCATCGTATTGGGATCATACCTACCTAGGGAGATAAAAGTCGTCTCGTACTCATCCACAGTCCTGCTCCATTGGGTCAGTCCCAAAAATGCCATTTTCATCTTTCTCTGAGCAGTATCCGATACATATTGTCTCCGGAATGCCTCCAAAAATATATCCCAACTGATCTCAGTATGTCGGGCTTTCAAAATAGGCCTGGTGGATTTCCACTAATGTTTTGTTGATCCCTTCAACATAAAAGCGATAAACGCTACCATCTCGATAGTAGTGCACTCAAAGAACCCATATAGCTTCTCGATCTCATTTATCCAATCCTCCGCAGCTACTGGGTCTTTAACTCCACTGAAAGACGACGATCCAAACTTTTGGAATTGCCGCAGTTTATCCAAATCACAACCTAACCCCAGCCTCTACTAGCCTGTGGTGTAGCAACAGGTGTAGGCATATCTTGTGTAGGTGGGGGTGTAGGTGTCTCTGTCGTCTGAGGTCTCTGGGTTGGCCGGGCCCGTGCCTCAGGAACTACCACCTACTCGGCGTCACCCTGTGTAGCAAGACTCTATCTACCGCCAACTCTAAGTAAAGATTAGGTGACCAACTCCAATAGCATCTCAATGCTCCGCTCAATCCTCGCGAACCGAGCCTCAGTACTCTCAGGTCTCTCCTCTAAACCCTGTGGAGCATGCTCAACCTCAGCATCTACCTCTATATTATCTTGAGCCTCGTGTGTTTTTGGCTCCACACGACCCCTAACCCTACCTCTATGGCCTCTAACTTGTACCCTCGCCCCTCTACCGCAACTGGTATTAGGCATAATTGCTCAATTCCCTACATTCACATCAAATTCTTAGTCAACCCATCGACACACACACAATTTGTATCTAAACAAGCACAGTAACATGGGGATATAATTTTCCAACTTATTAAGTATTTTAGACACGACACACGTCAGACCAACTCAAGCTCTGATACCAACTTCTGTCACGACCCTCACACTTACCAAAATACGTACAAATTTTTTGTCTATATCTTACTTCGATCGTGAACAGCTACCCTCACAACAGTTGAGTTATGTGTTAATGTCTACCTCATCCATCCATAACAATTTAAATTGCAATATCATTTTAGAAGAAAACACTTTTATACCGGACTGGACCGGTTCAGGCAAAAAGAAAAGGAAAAAGAAGAAAAAAAGGAAAAAAAAGAAGAAAAATTGGAGAAAAAATTTGGTGATGCAATCGAGCTACGGGTAAGTCGATAAGCGATTGAAATTGATCGATTTAAATTTTGAAATATTTAATTTGATTAATATTCGACAGAAAGTTTACCTAAAAAAATATTTAATTGTGCAGCTCGACAATTGACGTCAAACGAGGACTCGAGTCAGCCTCGATTTGTGTACTATCATAGAATCTCGAGTAAGTAACCCTTATTTATGATAATATTGCATTGTTATACGTGTTAGAAATTATCGCAAAAGTTACGGATTTAATTTTCGCATAAAATGAATTATATTCTGAAATTAGAGATAAATTGTCGTAAATAATTAATTAAGCCATCCGAGAATTTAGAATGAGGCTCAATAAATACTGATGGGCCCAATGAGCCCAATAGGCCTCGATAATGTGAATAGTAAGTAGAAAATGGGCTTAAGACCGATTAAGACCGATTAAGACCCATTATGGTACAATCATGCCCAATATGGGTAAACGGGCCTAATGATTTAAATTAAGCCCAAAAAAAAATGAAATACAATTAATTGTATTGTATTTGACCTGATGTATATTTATACACAGTTTCGGAGATTTAATTGAGAGCAAATCGGACTGCATGACGAGACATCAGTGAAAGGTCAGACTGTATAGAAAAATGAGGTAAGGGAATTGTGTGAGTAGTTAGAGGTAGCTACGCGTATTTTAATAGCTTTTGTATACACTAAATATGTATGTATACACTGAATATGTATAAAGGTCCTAGAAATAAAATTAAAGATTTTAAGGACTCGATGTGAGACCCCGTATATGTAGAGCTGTATATAGGAACATGGGAAGGTAAATAAAATCATAACTATAATGATACTTTTGTAATGTGAAGTATATGCAGTGTATGTTCATAAGATTATGTACGCACTTGTAATAAGAATCGTGATTATACGTACAAGTTGCATTATGAATGAGTAGGAAGAAATGAACTTCAACACGAGAAGAATGTGATTGAAATGGTATATGAGTAGTGTAGTAAAATGGAAGGAAAGATTTTTATAAGTTGTATACTTCCATACGGGAAATATCGTGAAATTTTGGTTGTACAAAGATTTCCCACAAGTTTTAATATATACTAAGTGTGATTGGATGACATTTTTAAGTCTCAAGGAGCGATGAATGAGGAAAGGACTATGGAGGTAAATTGAGGAAGTTTTGAAGGGAGTTGTTGCAGAAAAACAGCAGAAAATCTAAAAATGTGAAGGCCAGATCGATCTCATAGGATGAGAGATCGATCTGAGAGAGCCAGAATGCTTTTATGTAAGTAATGGAAGGGAACAGATGGATCTCTAAAGGGATCAGATCGATCTCCTTAGCTCTCGGGTTGGAAGCAGATTGATCTCCCCTAAGACCAGATCGATCTCCTTAAGCTTCTGTTCGACAGCAGATTGATCTCAAGTCTCGACAGATCGATCTCCTGCCTTTAAAATGTCTTAAAAAAGAGGGATTTTAGAGGACCAGATCGATCTCCACCCAAGGAAGATCGATCTAATCAAGTCAAAACTATAAATAGGAGCAGTTGGATCTGCTGATTTTTGGGATAAACCATTTCTTTCCACTTCAACTCAAGAACCTAGCTTTCTCACTCCTAAATCTAGCCATTTTCAGTAAGACCATTTCTTTCCACTTCAACTCAAGAACCTAGCTTTCTCACTCCTAAATCTAGCCATTTTCAGTAAGATTTGAGGAAAAGCTATTAGAGACAAAGTTGTTCACATCAAAGAGAAGAACAACATAGTTGGGAGGCATTTTCTCCATTTGTTGGAATTAAGCAACAAGGTGTATTTTCATTAGAGCAATGAGTAAATCAAGCTAGGTGAGTTTCTAATGTAAATACCCAAGTACATTTGTTTGGGTATTGATATGGGAAATGATTAGTATGCATAGATATGATAGAAACTACCTAGAAAGTAAAGAATCCACCATAACCTAAGAATGGTCTAGTGTGAGAAAGTGGAATGTAGAAGTGTTAATGATGAATGAGATATCTTGAGAGGATGATTATGTTGTGGGCATGGTTTGGGCATATAGATATTGGGATAAAATTGTGAGATTTACCACAAGGGGTAAAATGTATATTTAAGGCATTGGATAAATGCCTAATTGAACAAGAGTTAGAAACGTTAACTTGAGTGTTTGATGGATGAATTTCAGTTTCGGATGATACGTCGGAGTAAGTCGAGAGGAGAACGCGAGAAGCATAAAGGCGGATAGTTGCACACAAGTAAAGCGAGGTAAGGGACTGTGTGTTAGCTATAGAGATGTTCGTGCGTATTTGACAGCAATTTCGTAGATATATTGCTAGAACTAGTACGATATTATAATTCTATGAAATGATATGGAAGCATGAAAAGTACTATGATGTATATATGTATTGAGAAATGGGATAGGGTAAGGAAATAGCATGATATGCATGTTTTCAATGTTTTTCTCTAATTTACATTGATCTTGATGATTGAGAAATGTTGATGATAGGTTGGCTAATTTTACATGTTTTAGCATGAAGAGACATGCTGTATGAATAAACATGTTTTTAAGTTTTAAAAAGAGAAAATAGCCACCTATTAGTTTTGAGATGAGATTTGGTGTTGAAGCGCTAGCTCACACCCGTTTCAATGCCTTGATGTACCGTGCTGGAGTTTTAACTCGCGCGAGGGTTTTGAGAAAGTGCGGGAACTTTGCTCGCACCTATTTTGTTGAGTTGAGGTAAACCTGGGAGTCTGGAACCCAAGGGGATACCAGCCGATGGCCATTTGAACGGGCTGGGCCTTAACGATAGATCGTACCGCGCTGGAGCTTTACGTTGACTATGTGTCACGCTGCTTGCTCACCTGGTATATGAGACATGGTTTAGGATGAAAAGTCCATCGAAGTTAGAGTGTGGACTTGGGTCCTCGGTTGTACGTAGAACAGTGTAGTTATTTGTTGGTATACTATGTACTGTGCTGGGTGCACGTGAGTACGAGTGTCGCGTAGATGACGCACGACGTATCTTCACCGTGAGTATACGAGGAGATGAGGTGGATTGAGATGAGCCGGAGGGCAGGATTGACCCATTCCCCTTCAGGCGAAGTGATGCCCTATGCACACCTGATCAGTGAGGCCTGGGATTACTGACTATGGCCATATGTCGTGGATAATTGATTGTCGAAAATTCCATGCCAGTCTCAGAGATTCGAGAAACAGAGATAATCTCAGAAAAGAAAGAGATTTGCAGAAAAAGTGAATTAAGAAAAGAAAGAGATTTTGTGTTTTTGATAAATCTATAATTTCACATTTGTGCCGTGAGGGCACTATTTATGAACATGTTTTAAATGGAAGCTTGAAATTTGATTTACACGAAAATGCTATTGAGAAATATATGTTTAAATGCATTTTTCGTATGATATTTCCATTTATGACGAAAACATGGTTTTAGTTTATGCATGCATGGGCTATGTAGGTAGTACGATATCTACCTGCTAGCATACATTTCCTTACTGAGCTGTGGTTTGCTCATCCCACTATTTTCCCCTCCAGGTACTGAGAAGTAAGAGAGCGGTGGTCTCTAGGTCTTTTGTGTTGAACAGCTCCCACAATTCCGTAAAGGTATAAGATTTGTATACACGAGTATTTTGTATCTAATTTGTCGTATCGCACAGTTATATCTTGGAATTGTAAACAGTATTATGGGGATGATATGTAAGCACATAGTATTTATACAATTGATTTTGTATATCTACACACACACCTGGGAGTGTGAATTAAGATTCAAATCTTTCGCTGTAAATGAATGAATTTTAGTAATTGTATCTTCTCACAGCCCAACTGTAGTAGAGAATGTATGGATAGAAGGGTTCCCAGAAGTAGGGTGTCACATGTTTGGTATCAGAGCACAGTTGGTCTAATGTGAGTTGATGTTTAGGACTAAGAAAACATACATCCCTAAGTTACTGTGCGATATTTAGATACAAATGCGTGTACAGAGCTGGTAGTGAATTAAATGTTTGTTATAACGCAGGAAAGTTATCAGGCTAGTGAGTTATGCCTGAGAGACACCGCAAGAGGGGAGAGAGCTCGAGAGCTCTAGGGCAAAATGACAGGACTGAGAGGCATAGAAGATCATCCTCTAGTCATGAGCCCCAAGAACAGATAGAGGCTTCTGATCCTCGAATAACTCGATTGGAGGAAGACATGCGCACAATGATGACCATGATGGGTCAGATTATGGCTAGGTTTGAAGGTACACCTGGTATAGCAGGACAGGCTGCACCGAATTCCCCAGCAGCTGCACCTGAACCTGAGAATGTTGCACCTGCGTAAGCTAAACCGGTTAGGCCACGGGAACCTCATATTCGACCTGTACCTCCTCCAGTAGCCTCATAGCAGTATGATGATGATTTGGGGTATGGATATGATTGTGATATGGAGAGATTGAGGCATTTTATGGACTTTAAGCCTCCTTCGTTTAGCGGGGTAAAGGATCCGACAGTGGCTGAGGACTGGATCAGTCAGATGGAGAAGTTATTCGACTTCTGTAGATGTTCAGCTACGGAGAGAGTAGCGCTTGCGGCCTTTGTATTAAGAGGCGAAGCAGAGCACTGGTGGAAGTCCACCAGGCCGATGTTGAGAGCTCAAGGTATGACTATCACTTGGGATATGTTCTTGGGTGTTTTTAGAGAGCAATACATCCCAGATACTACTCGATGGAGACTACAGATGGAATTTCTGAATCTGACTCAAGGGAATCGAACAGTTGATGAGTACGAGTCACGATTCACTTCACTGGGTCGATATGATCCGGACTCGATCAGGAGTGAAGCTATCAGAGTCCATAGATTTGTAGATGGATTGAGGCCTTCAATCCGAGCGAAGTTGGCCCCATTTGATGTCGCTACATATAGAGAAGCTGTGCGACGGGCCCAGTTATGTGAGCAAGATTATGACTTACAGACTTCTGAGTTTAGTTGGGGTAAAGACAAGGGTCCGAGGAAGCTGGGAGATGGCAAGAGTGCCAAATTTGGTCGAAAATTCATGAGTAAGCGTCGAAGAGAGGTAGATGAGTTCCAGAAAAAGGTTGCTAGACCTTTTATGCCTCCGACTCAGACACCAGCCAGGGGTATAGTGATTGGTGGACCCCAACCGACTACAGATCAGTGTAGACTATGCGGTCGATACCATGGTTGTCACGCCCCGAATATGCGGAAAATAGGGCTAATTTAAAACTTTTTACTAGTTAATTCACAATTAAGAGTGCATTCCTGTGCAGTGTCATACATCATCATAATTATCATGCCTCAGGATCTCATCATGATACAATAAATACGGTATTATACACCTTACTCAATTCCTAGTAAATTAATCCTAATACATCCCATATACTGTTATACATCAAGTATCTACAATTACATTAATAGTCTGGATACATGAAAAGATAAATATACCTCAAAGTACAAAATATATAGCCTGGAGCTCGAATCCTCCACTAGCCACTACTCCGTACGTCGCAGGGAAGTCCTTAATCACTTGAAGAACTCTGGGGGGAAAGAAAAACAGGGTGAGCTTCTAAATCGCTCAGTAAAGGGGGGTAAGGAACTCATTTCATAAACCAGAATGCACATCACAAAAGGTTTATTTGTATGTGAAACTCATTTGAAAACCATAGCATGAAAGTTCTCAAAACAATATTCTCATATCTCAAATCATGTGAAAACATGAAGTAAAAAGGCTCACTCTAGAGCAATAACAAAGCATGTGAAAACAACGCGATAAACGCTTTCTCAAATACGTGATAAAATCACAGTAAAATAATGCACGTGGCACAGCCACTAAACACGCGTGGCATAGCCACTGATTTAATTTCTCACGTGGCATAGCCACAAAACACACGTGGCAAAGCCACTGATTTAATTTCTCACGTGGCATAGCCACAAAACACACGTGGCAAAGCCACTGATTTAATTTCTCACGTGGCATAGCCACAGAATAGGGTTTCTCAACGTGGCGCAGCCACCAATTGGGTTTCTCAACGTGGCACAGCCACCAATGGGGTATAACGTGGCACAGGCACCAATGGGGTTTCTCAACGTGGCACAGCCACCAATGGGGTTTAACGTGGCACAGCCACCAATGGGGTATAACGTGGCACAGCCACCAATGGGGTATAACGTGGCACAGCCACCAATGGGGTTTAACGTGGCACAGCCACCAATGGGGTTTTCTCAACGTGGCACAGCCACAGAATAGGTTATTCTCACGTTACCAGAACGGAGAAGAATTCGGGCTTACATGCTACCAGAGCAATGCCCGGTGTGTACTCACAACTACACACCCAAGTCTTATCACATAAGACAGGTTTGCCTTCACGTAGAACTCGTAATGGTTTTTCTCTCATAAAACTCATTTAAAAATCGTTTTGTACTCAACACAAAACGTAATAACACCGAGTTCCAACCGGCAAAGCACACGCACACATTTCTCAAATCTCAATATTGCCTTAACGTAGAGCCCAGTTATAAACTCATAAAACATTGGGCTCCAACCGGCTATAAAATCATGTGCAATTTAATCTCAACACAAAACACTCAACATGCTTGTTTTATAAACCACAAATCATGCTAAAACAGTTTGCAATTCACATACACAAATGGTTTGGATTTCCCTTACCTCTTTGCACCTCGTATAGTGCAATCGTTTCCCCCGTATCACGGACTAGCCTCGCATTCCACTCTGGAACTCCCGAGCTGTCCAAACGATGTTAAAACATCAATACTCAATTATCTCATACCCTCAATTCTCAAAATTACCAAATATCTACATTACTCTAACTACATTGCAATTTCATCAATCCCTAATCATTTCTCAACTATTTCAACACAATGGCAACCACCAATATCATCAAAATCAGCTCAAATATCAAGATCGAGGTTTAGAAATTACCCAAAGCTTGTGAGACGCACAACTCACGCCTCGATCCGATTCGTCCTTCGATTTCCAAGTATGTTGTTCTCCCTTTGATGAGGAACAACTTTCCTTCTTGCCATAACAGCTGATTCGGCCGGAAATGGGGGATTTGGATGAGTGAGAAAGTTAGGTTTTCGAAAAAATGGGGGTTGGAAGAGAGAGAAAGTGAAATTTCAGGAGAAAATATGGGTTCCTTATATAGACTGGAGGTAGGAGATCGATCTGCCTCTTGATGAGATCGATCTGTGTTTGAAATTTGGGGACGATCTGGGTAATTTTATGCCTAGGAGATCGATCTGTCGAGGGGTGAGATCGATCTCTTTATGGCTTTATGAGATCGATCTGCTCCTGAAGAGATCGATCTTCTCCCCAAACAGAATCATTTGGAGATCGATCTCTTCCTCATGAGATCGATCCCTTCTCAAACAGATTCATAAGGAGATCGATCTCTTCCATTGGAGATCGATCTGCTACTCAAATTTCTCATTCCTTGTCGTTTATAACTCACCAGATCGATCTCTCCTTCTCCCAGATCGATCTGTCCTCATACTTCATGCTCATTTTACACACTTAACATATAAATCTCCAATTATAATTCCCACAATTCACTTAGCTCAATAAATTACACTTCAAATTCTTATTACATCATTAAAATATGTCTGAAATTCTCAGATCTCACATCCTTCCCACCTTAAAAGAATTTGGTCCTCCAAATTCAACTCAATTAGTCAAAATAGATGGGGGTATTTCTCCTTCATGAGGCTCTCTAGTTCCCACGTTGCCTCTTCCCTTGAGTGATGTTTCCACAAAACTTTCACTAATGGGATGCTCTTCGTCCTCAGTACCTTCTCCTTTCTATCGAGAATCCGGACGGGTTCCTCAGTGTAGCTCATATCCTCCTGTATGTCCATCTCATCATACTCTATAACATGAGAAGGGTCCGGGTGGTACTTCCTCAACATAGACACATGAAAAACGTTGTGTATTCCGGACATCTGTGGGGGTAATGCTAATCTGTAAGCTACCTCTCCCACTCTCTCAAGAATCTCGAATGGTCCTATGTATCGAGGACTCAATTTTCCTTTCTTCCCAAATCGTATGATACCCTTGCTCGGTGATACTCTCAGAAATACTGCATCACCAACCTCAAACTCGAGTGGCCGTCTACGCACATCCGCGTAGCTTTTCTGTCTACTTTGTGCAGCCCGTAACCTCTCACATATGAGTTTCACACTCTGTACGACTTGCTCAACAAGCTCGGGAGCATTTATCTTTCTGTCACTGACTTCTTCCCAAGCTACAGGGGATCTACACCTCCTACCATATAGAGCCTCAAAAGGTGCCATTCCAATACTCGCATGATAGCTGTTATTGTATGCAAACTCTGCTAGGGGCAGGTGATCATCCCATGATCCCTTAAAATCCATCGTACACGCCCTCAACATATCCTCCAGGGTCTGAATAGTCCTCTCTAACTGACCATCTGTCTGAGGATGATAGGCGGTACTAAAACTCAATCGAGATCCCATGGACTCCTGAAACTGGGTCCAAAATCTAGAAGTAAATCGGGAATCTCTTTCAGAAGTAATACTCACTGGAGCCTCATGTAATCTAGCTATCTCGCTGACATACAGTTCAGCTAAGGCATCCACAGTATCTGTGCTCTTGATGGCAAGGAAGTGGGCACTCTTGGTCAATCTATCCACAATGACCCATATCGCGTCACGACCTCTCCGGGTCCTCGGTAAACCCATAATAAAATCCATAGTGACATGCTCCCATTTCCATGTAGGTACAGGTAAGGGCTGTAGTAGTCCTCCGGGCTTCCGATGCTCAGCTTTCACTTGCAGGCATACTAAACACCTGGCCACATACTCTGCCACGTCTCGCTTCATACCACTCCACCAATACACCTTTCTCAAGTCTCGGTACATCTTAGTACTTCCTGGGTGCATGGTGTATCGCGAGCAGTGGGATTCTCTCAGTATCTGTCTCTTCAGGGTATCATCGTTCGGTACACAAATCCGTCCTCTGAACCTCAACAATCCATCCTCACTGATGGTGAGATCCGACTGCGAACTCTACTCAACTTGGCTAACCATATCTATTAATCTCTGATCACTGCGCTGCCCAGTTCTAATCTGATCCATGATCCTGGGCTCTATCCGCAAGCTAGCCAAAAATCCAGTCTCTACCTCTTTAACTCTGATCCGAAGTTCAGCGAACTGCTCTAACAAATCCCATTCCCTGATCATCATAGCAGATATCATACTCTTCCTGCTCAGGGCATCAGCAACCACGTTCGCCTTACCCGGATGATATAAAATCTCGCAGTCATAATCCTTAAGGAGTTCCATCCATCTCCTTTGTCTCATGTTTAACTCTTTCTGATCAAAGAGATATCTCAAACTCTTGTGATCAGTGAAGATCTGGAATCTTTCCCCATATAAGTAATGTCGCCAGATCTTCAAAGCAAATACCACAGCGGCTAACTCCAAATCATGCGTGGGGTAATTCCGCTCATGGTCCTTCAGCTGTCGCGATCCATATGCGACCACTCTTCCGTGCTGCATAAGCACACACCCTAATCCTTGGTGAGATGCATCACTATACACTGAGAATCCTCCTGATCCCTCAGGGATAGTTAACACAGGTGCCGCTGTCAACCTCCTCTTTAATTCCTGAAAACTGAGCTCACATTGATCAGTCCATATAAATGGAGTGTCTTTGCACGTGAGCTTAGTCAAAGGGGCGGCAATCCTGGAAAATCCTTCCACAAATCTCCTCTGCCAAACCAAGGAAGCTTCGTACCTCAGTCACTGTCCTCGGTCTGTCCCAATTAAGCACAGCCTCCACCTTGCTCGGGTCCACTGATACTCCTTCCTCTAAGACTATATGCCCAAGGAAAGCTATCCGGTTCAGCCAAAACTCACACTTACTAAGCTTTTCGTACAATTGCTTATCTCAGAGTATCTGAAGTACTAACCACAAATGCTGTGCATGCTCCTCATACGACCGAGAGTACACCAGGATATCATCAATAAAGACTATCACAAACTTATCCAGATAGTCTCTGAACACCTCGTTCATCAATCTCATAAATGCTGCAGGGGCGTTCGTCAATCCAAAGGACATCACCAGAAATTCGTAATGGCCATACCTTGTCCTGAAGGCCGTCTTTGGAATATCTTCTTCCTTGATCCTCAATTGGTGATAGCCCGATCTCAAATCAATCTTAGAAAAGACTGATGCCCCTCTCAGCTGATCAAGTAGATCATCAATCCTGGGCAGTGGGTATTTATTCTTCACCGTGGCTTTATTCAACAGCCGGTAGTCTACACATAATCTGAGACTACCATCCTTCTTCTTAACAAATAGTACTGGTGCTCCCCACGCGAAACACTGGGTCTAATAAACCCTTGATCCAATAACTCCTGTAGTTGTCTCTTCAATTCCTCAAGTTCCACTAATGCCATCCTGTAAGGAGGTTTAGAGATCGACTGAGTATCTGGTACCAAATCAATGGTAAACTCCAGCTCTCTCTCTGGTGGTAAACCTGGCAATTCATCTGGGAAAACATCCAGAAATTCACAAACCACAGGTATATCCTCAATCCTCGGATGTTCCCGCTCATCGTCTGAGATGAGTGTCTCATAACCTTCACATGAATAATCATATTTAATATTCTCCCAAAATAATATTAAAATTCTCAAATTACTACTAGAATTCCACATATTCATTTTCTCAATATCTCAATTGTACACTGTAAGGTTCAGGTAGGGAGAAAGTTACAATCTTAGTGTAGCAGTCTAAACTCACTCGATTGGTCGCCAACCAATCCATTCCCAGAATTACATCAAACCCATGTATATTCAACATGATTAGATCTGCTAACACCACTCTATCTCCCACCTTTATTTCACATCCTCTACAGATTAACTCAGTTCTCTAGGATTCACGCATAGGGGTATTTACATGTAGTATATATTCTAGAGGTTCAAACTTCAAGTTTAATCTACATGCAAAATGCTCAGAAATAAATGAATGCGTGGATCCTGTATCAATCAACACATGAGCCTCATAATTACAGACAGAGAGTGTACCTCTTATAGTTTCTGCCGAAGTGTCTGTGGTCTCCTTATCCAGGGCAAACACACGTCCCTGTGCCACAGGTTTCTTCCCTTTCTCTGTCGCAGTGGCCTGTCTCCAGGGATCCACTCTCTGAGGCTGTTGTCTAGTGGGCTCTGGAGCATGTGGTATCTGAGGTTGGGGACAGTCCTTCACTCTGTGACCCATGTCACCACATCTAAAGCATCCATGGATCGACCCAGTACAACTTCCCTCATGCGATCGGCCACAATCTCTGCAAAACCTTGTGTCCGGCCTGACATATCGAGGGGTCTCCTTGATAATAGGATAGGCTCTGGGTCTCTCCAATCTGTCCCTCTGCACCTCAATCTTTCCTCTTCTGAAGGAACCTCTCCGAGCCTCTGTTTGGAAAAGTGCTGGCCTCTTGCCCTTATCTCTATTCACCGCTCTGAGCTCATTCTGGGATTGTACCATCTCAATCCCTCTTTCAATCTTTTGTGCTCGTCTCAAAGCATCTTCAAACTCAGTAATGCATAGCCCTATCAATCTATCTCTGATGACGGGCTTCAACCCATACACAAACTTCTCTGTGCGGAGCTCTTCACTCTTGAAGGTCTCTGGGTCATATCTCAATAGCGCTGTGAATTGGCTCTCATAGTCATCCACAGATATGTCACCCTGTACCAAACTCAAAAACTCGGCCTGTTTCTTTCTCTGAGCGGCCCGTGGTACATATTGGGTCCTAAAAGCTGTCTGAAACTCTTCCCAACCAATCACACCATTGTGGGACATCAAAATACCCTGGGTAGTACCCCACCAATCTCGAGCTCTCCCCTTCAGCATATAGGCACTCATACTGACCCTCTCAGCATCGGTGCACCCCAGGATATCAAATATAATCCTTAACTCCGTCAACCACTCCTCAGCCTCCGTAGGATCCTTCTTTCCCTTAAATGCGGGTGGAATCATCTTCAGAAAATCCCTTAGTCGGACCATGCTTCTATCCTCAGGCTGAGTGACTGGAGGCACTGGGGGTATGAGAGGTCCTTGTGGTGGTGTAGGGGTAGTATCCGAGGCATTAACTCCAAAGTGTTACGCGAATAACGCTGCCATCTGCTCAAAACCTTGCCTCACATCGGTCTCAATCCGATTAAATCGAGAGTTAGGACTCTCTGGTTGTGGGACAGGTGGTGGAGGGGACTCTGCCGCCTCCGCGAACGACCTCGTCGTTTACTCATTCTCTATCTCAACTCATCTCCTGCGCGTACATATCAAAATTGATTGAAATCTCAATCCTCAATTTCAGTTCATGACTAGACTATTACAGACACTTGGGATGTATTCTATTCCACTTAACCGATACTGACAGTACTAGACACCCTAAGCTCTGATACCAAGAAAACTCTGTCACGCCCCGAATATGCAGAAAATAGGGCTACTTTAAAACTTTTTACTAGTTAATTCACAATTAAGAGTGCATTCCTGTGCAGTGTCATACATCATCATAATTATCATGCCTCAGGATCTCATCATGATACAATAAATACTGTATTATACACCTTACTCAATTCCTAGTAAATTAATCCTAATACATCCCATATACTGTTATACATCAAGTGTCTGCAATTACATTAATAGTCTGGATACATGAAAAGATAAATATACCTCAAAGTACAAAATATATAGCCTGGAGCTCGAATCCTCCACTAGCCACTACTCCGTACGTCGCAGGGAAGTCCTTAATCACTTGAAGAACTCTAGGGGGAAAGAAAAACAGGATGAGCTTCTAAATTGCTCAGTAAAGGGGGGTAAGGAACTCATTTCATAAACCAGAATGCACATCACAAAAGGTTTATTTGTATGTGAAAATCATTTGAAAACCATAGCATGAAAGTTCTCAAAACAATATTCTCATATCTCGAATCATGTGAAAACATGAAGTAAAAAGGCTCACTCTAGAGCAATAACAAAGCATATGAAAACAACGCAATAAACGCTTTCTCAAATACGTGATAAAATCACAGTAAAATAATGCACGTGGCACAGCCACTAAACACGCGTGGCATAGCCACTGATTTAATTTCTCACGTGGCATAGCCACAAAACACACGTGGCAAAGCCACTGATTTAATTTCTCACGTGGCATAGCCACAAAACACACGTGGCAAAGCCACTGATTTAATTTCTCACGTGGCATAGCCACAGAATAGGGTTTCTCAACGTGACGCAGCCACCAATTGGGTTTCTCAACGTGGCACAGCCACCAATGGGGTATAACGTGGCACAGCCACCAATGGGGTTTCTCAACGTGGCACAGTCACCAATGGGGTTTAACGTGGCACAGCCACCAATGGGGTATAACATGGCACAGCCACCAATGGGGTTTCTCAACGTGGCACAGCCACCAATGGGGTATAACGTGGCACAGCCACCAATGGGGTTTAACGTGGCACAGCCACCAATGGGGTTTTCTCAACGTGGCACAGCCACAGAATAGGTTATTCTCACGTTACCAGAATGGAGAAGAATTCGGGCTTACATGCTACTAGAGCAATGCCCGGTGTGTACTCACAACTACACACCCAAGTCTTATCACATAAGACAGGTTTGCCTTCACGTAGAACTCGTAATGGTTTTTCTCTCATAAAACTCATTTAAAAATCGTTTTGTACTCAACACAAAACGTAATAACACCGAGTTCCAACCGGCAAAGCACACGCACACATTTCTCAAATCTCAATATTGCCTTAACGTAGAGCCCAGTTATAAACTCATAAAACATTGGGCTCCAATCGGCTATAAAATCATGTGCAATTTAATCTCAACACAAAACACTCAACATGCTTGTTTTATAAACCACAAATCATGCTAAAACAGTTTGCAATTCACATACACAAATGGTTTGGATTTCCCTTACCTCTTTGCACCTCGTATAGTGCAATCATTTCCCCCGTATCACGGACTAGCCTCGCATTCCACTCTGGAACTCCCGAGCTGTCCAAACGATGTTAAAACATCAATACTCAATTATCTCATACCCTCAATTCTCAAAATTACCAAATATCTACATTACTCTAACTACATTACAATTTCATCAATCCCTAATCATTTCTCAACTATTTCAACACAATGGCAACCACCAATATCATCAAAATCAGCTCAAATATCAAGATCGAGGTTTAGAAATTACCCAAAGCTTGTGAGACACACAACTCACGCCTCGATCTGATTCGTCCTTCAATTTCCAAGTATGTTGTTCTCCCTTTGATGAGGAACAACTTTCCTTCTTGCCACAACAGCTGATTCGGCCGAAAATGGGGGATTTGGATGAGTGAGAAAGTTAGGTTTTTGAAAAAATGGGGGTTAGAAGAGAGAGAAATTGAAATTTCAGGAGAAAACATGGGTTCCTTATATAGACTGGAGGTAGGAGATCGATCTGCCTCTTGATGAGATCGATCTGTGTTTGAAATTTGGGGACGATCTGGGCAATTTTATGCCTAGGAGATCGATCTGTCGAGGGGTGAGATCGATCTCTTTATGGCTTTATGAGATCGATCTGCTCCTGAAGAGATCGATCTTCTCCCCAAACAGAATCATTTGGAGATCGATCTCTTCCTCATGAGATCGATCCCTTCTCAAACAGATTCATAAGGAGATCGATCTCTTCCATTGGAGATCGATCTGCTCCTCAAATTTCTCATTCCTTGTCGTTTATAACTCACCAGATCGATCTCTCCTTCTCCCAAATCGATCTGTCCTCATACTTCATGCTCATTTTACACACTTAACATATAAATCTCCAATTATAATTCTCACAATTCACTTAGCTCAATAAATTACACTTCAAATTCTTATTACATCATTAAAATATTAAAATATGTCTGAAATTCTCAGATCTCACAATGGTGGTAGGCCATGTCATCTTCAGGGTACCCGATGCTTCAAATGTGATAAATTTGGACATTATGCCAGAGAGTGCCCGGAGATAGTTGAGGCAATTCCACAGAGGGGTAGAGAGCCAGATAGGATTCCTACAGTTGCACCTCCTACAAGAAAGAAAGCCTCGGTTGAAGAAAAAGGAAGACAAGTTGTGGGTCAAGGCAGGGTGTATGCGATAGACCAGGTATCGGCTGATACCTCTTCTGAAGTGATAAAAGGTATAATCTTGATTTTCAATCTAGACGTTATAGCTTTGTTTGATTCTGGTGCTACGCATTCCTTCATATCACTTGCATGTGCATCTAAGTTAAAAGGTTTTGTAGAACCCACATACTTGAGTAGGACTTTACTAATAAGTACTCCAATGAGAGTTAGCCAGTTAGTTGAGCAAGTGTATAAAGATTGTAAAGTGAGGGTGGGAGATAAGTGCATGACAGCCAACTTGATTTTATTGAATATGTATGACATTGATGTAATTTTGGGAATGGATTGGTTAGCCACCAATCATGCTGTCATATACTGTCGTTCTAAGTCCATTAAGTTTTCTCTACCAGAAGAATGTGTTGTAAGATTTTAAGAGAAGAAATGAAATCTTAAATTTTGTGTTAAGTACAGTACTTTGGTATAAATGACTTGAGTGTTGTTTTGAAGGTTTTGTTGCTTATGTGGTGGATTTGAACAAAGTACATCCGGATATGGAGGACATCCCAGTGGTCAGAGAATTCCCTGATGTCTTTCCAAACGATCTACCAGGATTGCCACCTGATAGAGAAACAGAATTTGGTATAGACTTGACGCCTGGAACCGAACCAATATCCAAGTCACTATATAGGATGGCTCCAGTTGAGTTAGAGGAATTAAGAAAACAGCTGCAAGAGTTGTTAGAGAAGGGGTTCATAAGACCGAGCGTCTCACCATGGGGAGCCCCGGTATTATTTGTGAAGAAGAGAGATGGGAGCCTCAGGTTGTGCATCGACTATCGGATGTTGAACAAGGCTACCATCAAGAATAAGTACCCCTTGCCACGCATTGACGATTTATTGGATCAGCTTCGGGGAGCACAGATCTTTTCCAAGATAGATTTGAGGTCTGGGTATCATCAATTGAAGATTCGAAAGGAGGATGTGCCTAAGACAGCATTTCGTACCCGCTATGGCCATTACGAATTCTTAGTGATGCCTTTTGGGTTGACCAATGCGCCGGCAGCTTTTATGGCTCTAATGAACGAGGTATTCAAGCTATACCTGGACCAGTTCGTAATTATGTTCATTGATGATATATTGGTGTATTCAAGGTCCAGAGAAGAGCATAAGCAGCACTTAAGGATTATTTTGCAGACCCTCCGAGAGAGAAGGTTATATGCCAAGCTTAACAAATGTGACTTTTGGCTAGAACAGATTTCTTTTCTAGGCCATGTTATATCGAAGGATGGGGTGTCAGTAGATCCGTCCAAGATTGAGGTCGTTGTTCAGTGAGAACAACCTAGGACAGTCACAGAGATTAGAAGTTTTCTGGGTTTGGCTGGTTACTACAGGAGATTTGTAGAGGGTTTCTCTCGATTGGCTGCTCCATTGACATGTCTTACGAGGAAGAGTGTGGAGTTTTCATGGGATGAAGCTTGTGAGAGAAGTTTTCAGGAACTTAAGCGCAGATTAACCACCGTGCCAGTTCTTATCATCCCTAACAGTTCAGGGAATTACTCGATGTATACAGATGCTTCGCATCAAGGACTAGGCTGTGTTTTGATGCAAGATGGAAGGGTGGTAGCTTATGGATCTAGACAGCTGAAAGATCATGAGAGGAACTACCCCACTCACGATTTGGAGTTAGTGGCCGTAGTGTTTGCGTTAAAGATATGGCGCCACTACTTATATGGTGAGAGATTTCAGATCTTTACGGATCATAAGAGTCTGAAATATCTATTCTCACAGAAGGAGTTAAACATGAGATAGAGGAGGTGGTTGGAACTCCTCAAGGACTATGATTGTGAGATCTTATACCACCCGGGGAAGGCAAATGTGGTTACCGATGCATTGAGTCGGAAGAGTCTCGGGTTGGTATCACATATGATGGTTAGAGAGCATGAGTTGTTGGAACAATTCACGAACCTTAGTCTGGATATGACCCTACTTGAGATTGACAACTATGGGATTATTGCTAGCTTGAGATTAGAACCGGAGTTGATTGAGAAAATTCGACAAGCTCAGCAAATTGATCAATGGTGTATTGACATGATTAGCCAAATCCGAAAAGGGAAGGGTGCCGATTTTATATTGAGTTCAAATGGAATACTAAGGTTTGGAGATAGAATATGTGTTCCTAAGAATTTAGAGCTAAGGAAGCTGATCTTATCAGAGGCTCACTCGTCAAGATATGCGATACACCCGGGGAGTAGTAAGATGTATCAAAATCTCTGAAAAGTATATTGGTGATCTGGGATGAAGAGAGACATAGCTGAGTATGTCGCTAGATGTCTCATTTGTCAGCAAGTAAAAGTCGAACATCAAAAACCAGGAGGATTATTACAACCTCTACCGATACCAACATGGAAGTGGGAGCATGTCACCATGGATTTTGTGATGGGGTTACCGAGAACCCGTAAGAACCATGATGCGATATGGGTGATAGTAGATCGGTTAACGAAATCGGCCCATTTCTTAGCCATGAGATCTACAGATACATTGAGTGCACTGACGAACCTATATGTGCGAGAGATAGTGAGATTGCATGGAGTCCCAGTGAGTGTTGTTTCTGATCGGGATGCCCGCTTCACTTTCCACTTTTGGGGACATTTTCAAGAAGCGATGGGGACCCAATTGAGTTTTAGCACCGCTTTTCATCCTCAAACAGATGGTCAGTCAGAGAGGACTAAACAGACCCTGGAGGATATGTTGAGAGCGTGTGTGCTGGATTTTAGAGGCTCATGGGACGATCACTTACCATTGATTGAGTTCGCTTACAATAACAGTCATCACTCAAGTATTGGTATGGCCCCTTATGAGGCACTATACGGTCGTAGATGTCAATCGCCCATTGGTTGGGAAGAAGTTGGTGACAGACAGTTGCTCGCTCCCGATTTGGTTAAGCAAGCCTCCGAAGATGTTCGGATAATATGCGAGAGGCTGCGAACAGCTCAAAGTCGACAAAAGAGCTACGCTGACAGGAGACAGAGACCACTTGAGTTTGATGTTGGCGAGTCTGTATTTTTGAAAGTATCTCCTTCTAAGGGGATAACGAGGTTTGGGAAGAAAGGAAAATTAAGTCCTCGTAACATTGGTCCCTTCGAGATTTTGGATAGAGTGGGAGATGGAGCATATAGGCTAGCCTTACCACCTGAGCTAGCAGAAGTCCACAATGTCTTCCACGTTTCTATGCTTTGAAAGTACTACCCGGATCCGACACATGTAATTAGCTATGAGCCGTTGGACTTAAGGAGGACATGTCGTAGGTCGAGAGACCGATCAGGGTGTTGGACAGAAAAGAGAAGGTGTTGCGAAACAAGATGATTTCATTGGTTAAGATTTTGTGGCAACATCACACTGTGGAAGAGGCCACATGGGAACTAGAAAGTTTGATGCGAGAAAAGTATCCCGAGTTATTCACAGATTGAATTGGTTTAAATTTGGAGGACCAAATTCTCTAAGTGGGGGAGAATGTGAGACCCCGTATATGTATAGCTGTATATAGGAACATAGGAATGTAAATAAAATCATAAGTATAATGATACATTTGTAATGTGAAGTATATGCAGTGTAAGTTCATAAGATTATGTACGCACTTGTAATAAGAATCGTGATTATACGTACAAGTTGCATTATGAATGAGTAGGAAGAAATGAACTTAAACACGAGAAGAATGTGATTGAAATGGTATATGAGTAGTGTAGTAAAATGGAAGGAAAGATTTTTATAAGTTGTATACTTCCATTCGGGAAATATCGTGAAAATTTGGTTGTACAAAGATTTCCCACAAGTTTTAATATATACTAAGTGTGATTGGATGACATTTTTAAGTCTCAAGGAGCGATGAATGAGGAAAGGACTATGGAGGTAAATTGAGGAAGTTTTGAAGGGAGTTGTTACAGAAAAACAGTAGAAAATTTGGAAATGTGAAGGCCAGATCGATCTCATAGGATGAGAGATCGATCTGAGAGAGCCAAAATGCTCTTATGTGAGTAATGGAAGGGAACAGATCAATCTCCAAATGGATCAGATCGATCTCCTTAGCTCTCGGGTTGAAAGCAGATCGATCTCCCCTAAGACCAGATCGATCTCCTTAAGCTTCTGTTCGACAGCAGATCGATCTCAAGCCTCGACAGATCGATCTCCTGCCTTTAAAACGTCTTAAAAAGAGGGATTTTAGAGGACCAGATCGATCTCCACCCGAGGAAGATCGATCTCATCAAGTCAAAACTATAAATAGGAGCAGTTGGATCTGCTGATTTTCAGGATAAACCATTTCTTTCCACTTCAACTCAAGAACCTAGCTTTCTCACTCCTAAATCCAGCCATTTTCAGTAAGATTTGAGGAAAAGCTATTAGAGACAAAGTTGTTCACATCAAAGAGAAGAACAACATAGTTGGGAGGCATTTTCTCCATTTGTTGGAATTAAGCAACAAGGTGTATTTCCATTGGAGCAATGAGGAAATCAAGCTAGGTGAGTTTCTAATGCAAATACCCAAGTACATTTGTTTGGATATTGATATGGGAAATGATTAGTATGCATAGATATGATAGAAACTACCTAGAAAGTAAAGAATCCACCATAACCTAAGAATGGTCTAGTGTGAGAAAGTGGAATGTAGAAGTGTTAATGATGAATGAGATATCTTGAGAGGATGATTATGTTGTGGGCATGGTTTGGGCATGTAGATATTAGGATAAAATTGTGAGATTTACCACAAGGGGTAAAATGTATATTTAAGGCATTGGATAAATGCCTAATTGAACAAGAGTTAGAAATGTTAACTCGAGTGTTTGATGGATGAATTTCAGTTTCAGATGATACGCCGGACTAAGTCGAGAGGAGAACGCGAGAAGCATAAAGGCGGATAGTTGCACACAAGTAAAGCGAGGTAAGGGACTGTGTGTTAGCTATAGAGATGTTCGTGCGTATTTGACAGCAATTTCGTAGATATATTGCTAGAACTAGTACGATATTATAATTCTATGAAATGATATGGAAGCATGAAAAGTACTATGATGTATATATGTATTGAGAAATGGGATAGGGTAAGGAAATAGCATGATATGCATGTTTTCAATGTTTTTCTCTAATTTACATTGATCTTGATGATTGAGAAATGTTGATGATAGGTTGGCTAATTTTACATGTTTTAGCATGAAGAGACATGCTGTATGAATAAACATGTTTTTGAGTTTTAAAAGGAGAAAATAGCCACCTATCAGTTTTGAGATGAGATTTGGTGTTGAAGCGTTAGCTCACACCCGTTTCAATGCCTTGATGCACCGTGCTGAAGTTTTAACTCGCGCGAGGGTTTTGAGAAAGTACGGGAACTTTGCTCGCACTTGTTTTGTTGAGTTGAGGTAAACCTGGGGGTCTGGGATCCAAGGGGATACTAGCCGACAGCCATTTGAACAGGCTGGGCCTTAACGATAGATCATACCGCGCTGGAGCTTTGCGTTGACTGTGTGTCACGCTGCTTGCTCGCCTGGTATATGAGACATGGTTTAGGATGAAAAGTCCATCGGAGTTGGAGTATGGACTTGGGTCCACGGTCATACGTAGAACAGTGTAGTTATCCGTTGGTATACTATGTACCGTGCTGGGTGCACGTGAGTACGAGTATCGCGTAGATGACGCACGACGTATCTTCACCGTGAGTATACGAGGAGATAAGGTGGATTGAGATGAGCCGGAGGGCAGGACTGACCCATTCCCCTTCAGGCGAAGTGATGTCCTGTGCACACCTGATCAGTGAGGCCTGGGATCACTGACTATGGCCATATGTCATGGATATTTGATTGCCGAAAATTCCATGCCAGTCTCAGAGATTCGAGAAACAGAGATAATCTCAGAAAAGAAAGAGATTTGCAGAAAAAGTGAATTAAGAAAAGAAAGAGATTTTGTGTTTTTGATAAATCTCTAATTTCACATTTGTGCCGTGAGGGCACTATTTATGAACATGTTTTAAATGGAAGCTTGATATTTGATTTACACGAAAATGCTATTGAGAAATATATGTTTAAATGCATTTTTCGTATGATATTTCCATTTATGACAAAAACATGGTTTTGGTTTATGCATGCATGGGCTATGTAGGTAGTACGATATCTACCTGCTAGCATACATTTCCTTACTGAGCTGTGGTTTGCTCATCCCACCATTTTCCCCTCCAGGTACTGAGAAGTAAGAGAGCGGTGGTCTCTAGGTCTTTTGTGTTGAACAGCTCCCACAATTCCGTAAAGGTATAAGATTTTTATACACGAGTATTTTGTATCTAATTTATCGTATCGCACAGTTATATCTTGGAATTGTAAACAGTATTATGGGGATGATATGTAAGCACATGGTATTTATACAATTGATTTTGTATATCTACACACACACCTGGGAGTGTGAATTAAGATTTAAATCTTCCGCTGTAAATGAATAAATTTTAGTAATTGCATCTTCTCACAGCCTAACCGTAGTAGAGAATGTATGGATAGAAGGGTTCCCAAAAGTGGGGTGTGACACTTGAAATAGGTAAAGACTATTTTACCCCTATTGAGGGAAGTTCACTTAAGGATGGTGAAAGCATGACATGCATGAAATGCATGATTTAAGGAATTTTCAGATTTAAGGAATTTTCTTGGTTTTTAAGCAAAGTAAATCAATAGATTGGTGTCAGGACCCGTTCTCAATCCATTACTTTAACCAAAATTCACTATAAATTTTTCGCATTTTTATCTTACCTTTCCTCTCTTCAATGGTTGGGCTGTGATTCGATGTCAGAATCCTCACTTACCACATTATCCATTATCATACATACATGTCAATATACTGTTACTGACTGTAACTGCTTTTGTAATACATGTGAGATTACATAAATCTAACACAAATACATTCTCCATTATATATATTGTATACATCACTGAGCTGTTTCTATGTTTAGATATATATAATCGTACAAGATCTGTATACCTAGCGGTCGATAGGAACTAGCAGTGGACTCAGGAATACTATCCCTCAATAGCTCTCGCTCTACTGCTCTCAATAGTTCTCGCTCTACTGCTGATGCTCTGTAGAGAGATGTAAAGAAAGGGGGTGAGCATACAACACACTCAGTAAGGAAATCAGGCAAGCAAGTAGATATCTACACTATCTACTCAAAATAATGTTATGCCTTGAAAACTTTATTTCCTTAACTCACTTTAAAAGCATGTCTTTAAATATATATATATATATATATATATATATATACGTATACTTGTACAGATTAAATCCCATGTACAGAAATCATGCTTTCTTTCAAATATAGGCATGTAGTGCAAAACAATGCATCTTTGTATAAATCATGCCTTTAGGTAAATCATGCCATATATTTCAATCACAATAAAAATGGCATTTAAATAATTCACATCATAAAATCGGATTCTGACCCATCCCTCAGGTCTGTCCATAATTTAAATCAGTCAATCAATGTGATATATCATGTGAGACTTAGTGGTGAAATGTAAATAGTATCCTGGACTATAATCATATCCGACATGTGATCCCAAGCAACACAGTATTCGGTGTGCGGGGCATCACTACTGCAATGGGAGGGGGGTCAGTCCATCACAACCGCCAGCTATATCCTCCTCAACTCCACAACACCACACGGTACAGTGTACTCCCATGCCACATGCATGGTACAACGTACTCTGTGAACCCTACATCACAGTCGGGGTGCCTGCCATAGGTCTTAGCCCTCAAACCATGGAATATCATACCACGTCTTTATTACCCTCATGCGGATATCCTCTCACAAGATGTGACACTTGGTCACACAAGGACTCTGGCATGGGTTTTAACAAGTATTATATATCACATACAATGCGCGCCTTTGAGTGCGACTCACAGTCGACACTCCGCTCAAACACTGTTTCACATCACAAACTCAAACTCTAATGCGAGTAAACCTTACCAACTAGGTCAATGCATAGTTCATGTATTAAATCAAGTACGAGCAATAGCTCCAGTATCATGCTATGCATAATATCATCAAATTAAGTACGAGCAACAGCTCCAGTACTATGTCATGTATAAATCATGAAGAATCGAGTACGAGCAACGCTCCAGCACTCTGTCATGTATCTCATGTAAAACTCGAGTACGAGCTAATCGCTCCAACACTCTCTCATGCATATATCATATAAAACTGAGTACGAGTAATAACTCCAGTACTCTATCATGCATGTCATGGAAATCTAGTGCGAATCATAATCCAGCACTAATGTATGCAGAAAATATATGAAATCCAGCGCGAGCTGTGCTCCAGCACGATTCATTCTCACAAAATATGATAGATGACTCTTTAAAAAGTGATGATTTACAAAACATCAAAATCAACACTATAAAGTGTGCTTAATTCACATCAACCTTAAAATAATTAGCCCATCTATTTATTCTCCTACTAAACAGCAGTTAAACACTCAAAATAGTGGTTTCCATGCTTTTTTACAACTTTTCACAAAAGTTCACTTTTTGACTAACTAGGGGTAAAATCATAATTTACCACTATCGGGTCGCAATAATTATTATTCACTTTCTCTGACCCTCAGAGTTTGTAAGTGAATGTAAAAGTAGATGAAAATACGTGCAGGTATCTCTAACTACTCACAAAAGTCCCTTACCTACAATCACTTGAGAAATTTCACTTTCTCTGCGCTGCTCGTTTCAATAGTCCGATTTGCTCCTCCAATACTCTCTGAAGCTGTATATAACCATTTATCAGGTTAATTACACTTTTCCTATTGTATTTCACATTAAATACAGTCTATTTCCCTTAATGGGTTTTAATAGTCCTTAATGGGCTTCACTATGCCTTAAGCCCATTTTCATTTTACTGTTCATTTTTGTTGGGCCTATTGGGCTTGTGGGGCCCACCAACTCTTATTGGGCCTCAAATATTTGGGCTTGGCCCATTGGTATCTCAGCCACATGCCATGGCCGAGAGCTACCCATGCCATCGGTTACACCATGGCATGCTGGCCATGTCTCTTTCTTAGCCAATTCACTTATGCATTTTCACAAATACTTGGTTGGCAACATTCCTAGACATCATATAGTTCATTTAGGCATTTTATCAAACACCTTAATTGCCAACTAATTACATGTATTAATTAATCAAATTGATTAATTCTAATTACACCATAATCATTAACACATGATACATTAATCCATTTATGCCTTAAAATCATTTGGATATAAATCAATATCTCACTACTAACTCTCGGCCTAACCAAAATCATAGTGATTTAATATGTTTCAATGCTTAAAACATATATCAATATACTTAAAATCATTCATACATTAACATAAATGAAATTGAAAATTAGAAAATATACCAATTGTTTTGTTAACCCTTTGGCCGAATCTTTGAAGGCTCTCGGCTTGCACTCTATGGCTCCTTGATAGCCAATTCCAACATATGTCACTCTCCTTTCAATTTGGAACAACTTCCATGAAGGATGCAAGTTCCAATTATGCCTAATTCCTAGTGATTTCTAGTGAGAGAAAGCTTGGATAATATGTTTCAATGGTTTCTTCTTCTAGCCGAATTTGGTGTGATGAAGATGACAATGGTGTGGCTGATTTTATAAGCCACTTACTTAGCCATTAAGCTTTACTTTCCAGCCATTAAGCTTGACTTTCCAAGCCTTAGCCATGAGTCACCTAATGAGTCACCTTATGAGTCATGGTTAGCTTTAACTATGGTTAGATATTTATCTCATGGGCTTTCCATTTGGGCTTCTCGGTTTGGGCTTTCTTAATGGGCTTTCGGGCTGAAATTTTTACTATGTCTCCGGCCTTTAATTGTCTAAATATTTGGCCAATCAATTGGTCCAACAATTCGGTCTAAATGATCTAAGAATTTCGATATACGTTTAGTATATATTAATGGGCTTTAAATTTTCACCTTAGGCCCATTACGTTTTTAACCATTAAATTTAATCCGGAATCCTTCCGAATAAATTTTCCTTACTTTCGGGGATGATTATCTTATATTCAGGCCAAGAATATATTTTCCCAAATTTTTCTCCACACTTAGGTTAATTTTTTAACCATGATTAGCCAACTATGGTAAAAGTCCATTTTCTTAACTATAGTTGACTTTTCCTTAACCATTGACCAAGTTGACTTTTCCTCAAAATTTTGAAAGTGTCATATCTTATGTCTTACACTCTCGTCTTTATGTTTCAACCGTTCCTGGTGGATAATTTCACCCGAAACACCTTATCTCGCCAAAAAGGTTCATTTTTCCATTTGTTAGCTTTTTCTCTTGTTTTCTATGTTCGGGACTAAATCAAGCTGACTTTCTTTTATGAGCTCTCTATGCTCTCTTATTTTAAGTTCTTATTTTCAGTAAGAATGATTTAGATTCACTTGGTTTAGCCTGTGACACTTATAGCTCACATTAGGCTTTTTATGTAGCTTTTGCATGTTAAATCATTTCACTAACACTTTAAAATCTAGTAAATACTCTTCTTATGATTCAACTTTAATAACGGAGTGTTCATACACATATGAATCATAAGGTACACGCTACATAAAATCCGGGTCTGACAATCCTCCCCCACTCAAAAAATTTGATCCTCCAAATTAGAACCAAGTCAGTCATCAAATAGGTGAGGGTACTTCTCTTGCATCAGACTCTTTAGCTCCCAAGTAGCTTCCTCTAAAGTATGATGCTGCCAGAGAATCTTCACTAATTTGATGGTCTTCGATCTCAATACCTTCTCCTTCCTATCTAATATCTGAATCGGTTTCCCTACATATGACAAGTCCTCTCGGAGCTCCAAAGGCTCGTAACTAATCACATGTGCCGGATCCGGGTGATACTTCCGAAGCATCGATATGTGGAAGACGCTATGGACACCTGATAAGTCCAGTGGCAATGCCAACCTATAAGCCTTATCTCCCACTCGATCAAGTATCTCAAAGGGTTCAATATAGCGAGGATTTAGTTTCCCTCTCTTCCCAAATCTCACTATGCCCTTGGAAGGAGAAACTCTCAAAAACACGGATTCACCAACTGCGAACTCTAGTGGCCTACGTCTCCTATCAGCGTAACTCTTCTGTCTGCTCTGAGCTGTCCTCAGTCTCTCTACTATCAAGTGGACGTCCTCAAATGCTTGCATAACCATGTCAGGAGCGAAAATCTTACGGTCACCCACTTCTTCCCATCCAATAGGGGAACGACATCTACGACCATATAAAGCCTCGTACGGTGCCATCCCGATACTCGAATGATAACTGTTGTTGTAGGCGAACTCGGCTAGTGGCAGGTGGTCATCCCAGGAGCCTCTAAAATCTAGCACACATGCTCTCAACATATCCTTCAGAGTCTGTATAGTCCTCTCTGACTGACTATCTGTCTGAGGATGAAAAGCGGTGCTCCAACTCAACTGGGTTCCTATGGCTTCCTAAAAATATCTCCAAAAGTGGGAAGTGAAGCGGGAATACCTATCAGAGACTATGCTCACTGGTACACTGTGTAACCTCACTACCTCGTGTACATACAGTTCTGCTAATGAACTCAGAGTATCGGTCGCTCTCATAGCTAGGAAGTGGGCTGACTTTGTCAGTCTGTTGACGATCACCCATATAGCATCGTGATTCCTGTGGGTTCTTGGTAAACCCATTACGAAATCCATGGTGATATGCTCCCATTTCCATGTCGGTATAGGTAGAGGCTGCAATAACCCTGCAGGTTTCTGATGCTCTACCTTCACCTGGTGATATACGAGACACTTTGCCATAAAATCTGCTACATCTCTCTTCATACCTGACCACCAGTATACCTTCCGGAGGTTCTGATACATTTGGTTACTCCCCGGATGTAACGTATACCTCGACGAATGAGCTTCTGCCAATATCAATCTCCTGAGTCCTGGATCTTCGGGAACACACAATCTGCCTCTGAACCTCAGTAGTCCATCAAAACTCAACTCAAAGTCAGTCACTGTGCCCTTCTGCATCTGACTACTCACATCCATACAAAATGGATCAGTTTGTTGAGCCACTCTAATCCTGTCCAATAGATACGGCTCCGAGCGTAGACTAGCTATCACATAGCTTGTATCCATGTCAGAAGGCACGACTCCCAAACTGAGGCTAGCAAACTGCTCTAGCAAATCATGTTCCCTAACCATCATGTACGATACCATCCCTAGGCTCTTCCTGCTCAAGGCATCGGCTACAACGTTAGCCTTACCTATATGATAAAGTATCTCACAATCGTAGTCCTTCAGAAGATTTAGCCATCTTCTCTGTCTCATGTTCAGCTCTTTCTGTGAGAACAGATACTTGAGGCTCTTGTGGTCAGTAAATATCTGGAACTTCTCGCCATATAAGTAGTGGCGCCACACCTTCAACGCAAACACTACTGCTGCTAGCTCCAAGTCGTGGGTCGAATAGTTCTTCTCATGATCCTTCAGCTGTCTGGATCCATAAGCAACTACCTTCCCATCCTGCATCAATACACAGCCCAGTCCCTGATGCGAAGCATCGGTATACACTGTAAATCCTCCTGAGCTGGTAGGGATAGTGAGAATCGGAGCAGTGGTCAATCGACGCTTCAAATCCTCAAACTCTTCTCACAATCCTCGTTCCATACGAACGGTACACTCTTTCGAGTAAGACATGTCAATGGAGCAGCCAACTTCGAAAATCCCTCAACGAATCTTCGATAGTATCCAGCTAAACCCAGAAAACTCCTGATCTCGGTGACTGTCCTCAGCAGTTCCCACTGAACTACAGCCTCTATCTTAGATGGATCAACTGATACACTATCTCTCAATACAACATGTCCCAAAAACGAGATCTGTGATAACCAAAAGTCACACTTACTGACCTTAGCATATAACTCCTGCTCTCGTAGAGTTTGTAACACGATCTTGAAGTGCTCTTCATGCTCCTCCTTGGATCTTGAATATATCAATATGTCATTGATAAAGACGATAACAAACTGGTCTAAATATGGCTTGAACACATTATTCATCAAAGCCATGAAAGTAACTGGAGCATTGGTCAATCTAATGGCATGACCAAGAACTCATAATGGCCATATCGAGTACGAAATGCTGTCTTGGGTACATCTCCACTCTGAACTTTCAGCTGATGATACCCAGACCTCAGGTCAATCTTGAAAAAGACCTGTGCTCCCTGAAGCTGATCTAACAAGTCGTCAATCATGGAAAGGGGTATCTATTCTTGATGGTGGCCTTATTCAATAATCGGTAATCTATACACAATCGAAGGCTCCCATCCTTCTTCCTCACAAATAGAACCGGTGCTCCCCAAGGTGAAACACTCGGTCGAACAAAACCCCTATCCAACAGCTCCTGTAACTATCTCTTAAGCTCCTCCAGCTCAACCAGGGCCATGCGATATGGTGGTCTCGAAATAGGCTCCGTACCAGGCACCAAATCTATACAGAATTCCATCTCTCTGTCTGGTGGTAACCCTGGTAATTTATCCGAAAAAACATCTGGGTACTCACTGACCATAGTAATATCTGACAACTTCGAATGTGCCTTATCCATATCTACCACGTACGTAATGAAACCTTGATATGTTGAAGGTTTTTTCTAAATCAGTAATCATGTAATAATTATAACTACTCCTTTCATTTATTCTTATTAAACTTTACAACATATTTAGTAGGGTTAGGAAACATAACTGTCTTAGCATAACAATCTAAAACAGCATGGTTTGCAGATAGTCAATCCATTCCTAATATTATATCAAGGTCACTCATACTTAGTAATATTAGATTGGCTGTTATCTCTTTATCCTCTACTCTCAACTTGCAGTCATTAAATACATATTCTACAAATTAACTACTATTCATAGACATACTAATCAACATCATCATACATAATGGTGTACGCTCTACATGTCTTGCTAATTTACATGCAAATGAAGGCGATACAAAGGAATGAGTGGTACCAGGAACAATTAAAACATATGCTTCAATATCATAAATCAGGATGTTACCTCGAATCACATCCGATGAAGCATCAGCTGTCCCCTGGTCCAAAGCATGCACTCGTCCTCGACCCATCACCTGTTTCCCCTTCTCCTCTGCCGTCTCTCTACCTCTTTGAGCAGACGTACTAGCTGGAGTTCTATCAGGCTCCCTGCCCATCTGTGGGGCAGTCACAAATGTCTCTGGGCACTCTCTAGCAATGTGCCCTTGTTTCCCACATCGAAAACACACAATAGAAGTCAGCGGACACGGTCTACTTCCATGTTGTTTACCGCATCTTCTGCACTGATCAACAGCAGGTCTCTGTCCTCCTATGACAATGCCCTTTGCTGGGGCTACACTCGGATAAGCAGGAGGTCTGGCATATCTCTCTCGTGCCTCCTCCACCCGTGATCTCTTACCGAAGAGTTTCTTCCCTCCTCGATAACTGAAATCTCTAGCCGACTTCTTTTTCTGTATATCTCGACTACGACTAAACTTCCCGAACTCAAAAGCATTCCTCTCGTAATCCTATTACACAGCTACGCCTTGTGCACTGCTTCCTCATATATTGCTATGTCTAAGGGAACCAACCTGGACCGCAGAACCGGTCTCAACCCATCGATAAACCTGTGGACTTTCCTAGTCTCACTATACATGGTATCTGGGTCATATCTCCCTACGGATAGGAATCGAGTCTCATACTCGTCCACAGATAAACTCCCCTGGTTTAGTCCCAAAAACTCTGCCTGTAGTTTTCGCTGTGCAATATCGGGTACAAACTGCCTCCTAAAGGCCTCTTAAAATATCTCACAACTAATATATGTGTGTCGGGCTCTCAATATAGGTCGGATGGACTTCCACCAACGCTCTGCAGCTCCTTTCTGTAGGAACACAGAAAATGCGACCATCTCCGAGGTCGTGCACTGAAAGAATCCATAAAGCTTCTCCATCTCCTCTATCCACTCCTCAGCAGCTACAGGGTCCTTAACCCCATTAAAAGATGGTGGTCTAAACTTCTGGAATTCTCGCAATCGATTTAGATCACATCCGTACCCTAATCCACTTCCACCCGAAACTGGTGGGGGTGTAGGAGTATCTACAGTCCTTGATGCATGAGTCGTCTGTGTAGGTGTATCAGGGGTAACTGCCTCTCCTATCGCAGCTCTTGCCTCCTGTCCTTGCCTACCTAGCATCGTCGGTGCCAATATCTCTATAATCGTCTCAAGACTACGCTTTAATCTCGTAAAGCGTGTCTTAGCACACTCGGGTGCCTCAGTAGCACCTGGAGTCTCATGCGTAGGTAATGGTTCGGCAGCAGCTCATCCCTCGAGTCTATCTCCTCGGCCTTGAGCCCTACCTCTCGTAACTCTACCACTACGCGTATTTTCCATATAGGCAAAGTTCCTTTTATAATAATGAATTAGCTCATCTCCTATCTGGTATACACAGTTATATCTAAACACAGCACAGTACTATGGGGATGTACATTTTCCTATTTTTTAAGACCGACTCATATCAGACCAACCTCTGCTCTGATACCATTCTGTCAGGACCCGTTCTCAATCCATGACTTTAACCAAAATTCACTACAAATTTTTCGCATTTTTATCTTACCTTTCCTCTCTTCAATGGTTGGGCTGTGATTCGATGTCAGAATCCTCGCTTACCACATTATCCATTATCATACATACATGTCAATATACTGTTACTGACTGTAACTACTTTTGTAATATATGTGAGATTACATAAATCTAACACAAATACATTTCCCATTATATATATTGTATACATCACTGTGTTATTTCTATGTTTAGATATATAACCGTACAAGATCTGTATACCTGGCGGTCGATAGGAACTAGTAGTGGACTCAGGAATACTATCCCTCAATAGCTCTCGCTCTACTGCTGATGCTTTGTAGAGAGATGTAAAGAAAGGGGGTGAGCATACAACGCGCTCAGTAAGGAAATCAGGCAAGCAAGTAGATATCTACACTATCTACTCAAAATAATGCTATGCCTTGAAAACTTTATTTCCTTAACTCACTTTAAAAGCATGTCTTTAAATATATATATATGTATACTTGTACAGATTAAATCCCATGTACAGAAATCATGCTTTCTTTCAAATATAGGCATGTAGTGCAAAACAATTCATCTTTGTATAAATCATGCCTTTAGGTAAATCATGCCATGTATATTTCAATCACAATAAATATGGCATTTAAATAATTCACATCACAAAATCGGAGTCTGACCCACCCCTCAGGTCTGTCCACAATTTAAATCAGTCAATCAATGTGATATATCATCTGAGACTCAGTGGTGAAATGTAAATAGTATCCTAGACTATGATCATATCCAACATGTGATCCCAAGCAACACAGTATTCGGTCTGCGGGGCATCGCTGCTGCAACGGGAGGGGGGTCAGTCTATCACAACCGCCAGCTATATCCTCCTCAACTCCACAACACCACACGGTACAATGTACTCCTATGCCACATGCACGGTACAACATACTCCATGGACCCTACATCACAGTCGAGGTGCCTGCCATAGGTCTTAGCCCTCAAACCATAAAATATCATACCACGTCTTTATTACACTCATGCGGCTATCCTCTCACAAGATGTGACACTTAGTCACACAAGGACTTGGGCATGGGTTTTAACATGTATTATATATCATATATAGTGCACGCCTTTCAGTGTGACTCACAGTCGACACTCTGCTCAAACACTGTTTCACATCACAAACTCAAACTCTAGTGCGAGTAAACCTCTAGTAACTAGGTCAATGCATAGTTCATGTATTAAATCAAGTACGAGCAATAGCTCCAGTACCAAGCTATGCACAATATCATCAAATCAAGTACGAGCAATAGCTCCAGTACTATGTCATGTATCAATCATGAAGAATCGAGTACGAGCAACGCTCCAGCACTCTGTCATGTATCTCATGTAAAACTCGAGTACGAGCTAATCGCTCCAACACTCTTTCATGCATATATCATATAAAACTGGGTACAAGTAATAACTCCAGTACTTTATCATGCATGTCATGGAAATCTAGTACGAATCATAATCCAGCACTAATGTATGTAGAAAATATATGAAATCCAGTGCGAGCTGTGCTCCAGCATGATTCATTCTCACAAAATATGATAGATGGCTCTTTAAAAAGGGATGATTTACAAAACATCAAAATCAGCACTATAAAGTGTGCTTAATTCACATCAACCTTAAAATCATTAACCCATCTATTTATTCTCATGCTAAACAACAGTTAAACACTCAAAATAGTGGTTTTCATGCTTTTTACAACTTTTCACAAAATTTGACTTTTTGACTAACTAGGGGCAAAATCGTAATTTGCTACTATCGAGTCGCAATAATTATTATTCACTTTCTCTGACCCTCAGAGTTTTTAAGTGAATGTAAAAGCAGACGAAAATACGTGCAGGTATCTCTAACTACTCACAAAAGTCCCTTACCTGCAATCTCTCGAGAAATTTCACTTTCTCTGCGCTGCTCGTTTCAGCAGTCCGATTTGCTCCTCCAATACTCTCTGGAGCTGCATATAACCATTTGTCAGGTTAATTACACTTTTCCTACTGTATTTCACATTAAATACAGTCTATTTCTCTTAATGGGCTTTAATAGTCCTTAATAAGCCTAACTGTGCCTTAAGCCCATTTTCATTTTACTATTCATTTTCGTTGGGCCTATTGGGCTTGTGGGGCCCACCAACTCTTATTGGGCTTGTCCTAGACCCATTACATCTTATTGGGCCTAAATATTTGGGCTTGGCCCATTGGGCATCTCGGCCACATGTTATGGCTGAGAGCTACCCATGCCATCGGTTACACCATGGCATGCCGGCCATGTCTCTTTCTTAGCCAAATCACTTAGGCATTTTCATAAACACTTGGTTGGCAACATTCCTAGACATCATATAGTTCATTTAGGCATTTTATCAAATACCTTAATTGCCAACTAATTACATGTATTAATTAATCAAATTGATTAATTCTAATTACACCATAATCATTAACACATGTACATTAATCCATTTATGCCTTAAAATCATATGGACATAAATCAATATCTCACTACTAACTCTCGTCCTAACCAACATCATAGTGATTTAATATGTTTCAATGCTTAAAACATATATCAATATACTTAAAATCATTCATACATTAACATATATGAAATTGAAAATTAGAAAATATACCAATTGTTGTGTTCACCCTTTGGTCGAATCTTTGAAGGCTCTCGGTTTTCACTCTATGGCTCCTTGATAGCCAATTCCAACATATGTCACTCTCCATTCAATTTTGAACAACTTTCATGAAGGATGCAAGTTCCAATTATGCCTAATTTCTAGTGATTTCTAGTGAGAGAAAGCTTGGATAATATGTTTCAATGGTTTCTTCTTCTAGCCGAATTTGGTGTGATGAAGATGACAATGGTGTGGCTGATTTTATAAGCCACTTACTTAGCCATTAAGTTTTACTTTCCAGCCATTAAGCTTGACTTTCCAAGCCTTAGCCATGAGTCA
The DNA here is from genome assembly GCA_033439115.1 of Firmiana major. Lineage (NCBI taxonomy): Eukaryota > Viridiplantae > Streptophyta > Magnoliopsida > Malvales > Malvaceae > Firmiana > Firmiana major. Next base: position 12,326,328 of record CM065912.1, read on the forward strand.
CCTAATGAGTCACCTTATGAGTCATGGTTAGCTTTAACTATGGTTAGATATTTATCTCATGGGCTTTCCATTTGGGCTTCTCGGTTTGGGCTTTCTTAATGGGATTTCGGGCTGAAATTTTTACTATGTCTCGAGCCTTTAATTGTCTAAATATTTGACCAATCAATTGGTCCAACAATTCGGTCTAAATGACCTAAGAATTTCGATATACGTTTAGTATATCTTAATGGGCTTTAAATTTTCACCTTAGGCCCATTACGTTTTTAACCATTAAATTTAATCCGGAATCCTTCCGAATAAATTTTCCTTACTTTTGGGGATGATTATCTTCTATTCTGGCCAAGAATAGTTTTCCCCAAATTTTTCTCCACACTTAGGTTAATTTTTTAACCATGATTAGTCAACTATGGTAAAAGTCCACTTTCTTAACTATAGTTGACTTTTTCCTTAACCATTGACCAACTTGACTTTTCCTCACAATTTTGAAAGTGTCATATCTTATGTCTTACACTCTCGTCTTTATGTTTCAACCGTTCCCGGTGGATAATTTCACCCGAAACACCTTATCTCGCCAAAAAGGTCCATTTTTCCCTTTTTTAGCTTTTACTCTCGTTTTCTATGTTCGGGACTAAATCAAACTGACTTTCCTTCATGAGCTCTCTATGCTCTCTTATTTTAAGTTCTTATTTTCAGTCAGAATGATTTAGATTCACTCGGTTTAGCCTGTGACACTTATAGCTCACATTAGGCTTTTTATGTAGCTTTTGCGTGTTAAATCATTTCACTAACACTTTAAAATCTAGTAAATACTCTTCTTATGATTCAACTTTAATAACGGAGTGTTCATACACATATGAATCATAAGGTACAAGCTACATAAAATTTGGGTCTGACAATTGGCCAGTAATTGCATAAATTTCACAATATAACACTACGTAAGTGTTATTAAGATTTAAATGAAAATTATTTGGAAAATGGGCCAACTATCAAGTTTATATAGAAACAGATAGTGTTGGCGCTTAGCTCGCACTATATCTGAGTTTTTGAGTGTGCATAAAATGTGCTAGAGCGGTTGTTCGCACCGACTTGTGTGACATGATATGCACAAAAATGTGCTAGAGCGATTGCTCGCACTAGTTTTAATGATTTGACATGCATGAGAGGTGCTGGAGCTTAGTTCGCATCCTGTTTTGATATGATAATTGCATAAAAGTCTTGCTGGAGTGTAACTCACACGAGATTAGATTTATTTATGCATAAAGCAGTGCTGGAGTGTAACTCGCACGAGATTTGATTTATCAATGCATAACACCGTGCTGGATCTTACTCGTACAAAGTTTTCTATTAATTTATATCTCATTTTAAAGTCGTATTGGAGTCCAACTCGTACGCAGATTTTACTGATTTTATGAAATCGTGCTAGAGCTTTGCTCGCATGAGATTCTTAGATATCATGAATATGCATGGAGCCGTACTAGAGCTTCGCTCACACAAGGATTTATATGACATGCATATAACCGTGTTGGAACCTTTTGTAGACTGTATGTCACAGTAAGATGATATGTCCACACGTGCATACTGAGACAAAGATGGTATGGGTGGATAAGACCTATTGCAGGCACCCTTGACTGAGCTTGGGTTCACGGAGTATGTTGTACCGTGTATATCAAATGGAGTATGCTGTACCGTGGGGATTGTTGGAGTTGAGTGGCATTAGCCATGAGGCAGCAAGCCTTGCCCTTGCAATCCTGATGTTATGTTGTTCTGGTGGGTAGGACCGACCCACCTCCCGTTTCAGGTGTGATAGCCCGCACACTAGGTACCGTGTTGCTAGGGATCACTAGGTTATGGCCATAGTGCTCGTTGTTACTGATATAGTCACCTACATGTCTCACATGATATAACTTGCGGTCTCGATAGACCAGGGTAGACCTGAGGGAGGGGTTAGGCCCCCGATTTTGTGATTTTCACTGAAATATGCTTTACTACTATCATGCTAGATTTTTCAGAGAATTTTATAACGAATTGATTTATGAGATGCTTAACCCCTTCGGGTTATTTTATACTGCAGTTTTAATAAAGTGATTTAAATGCAGTAGCATGATGAGTTTTCCATGTGTTAATGATAAATTCATGAAAAGAATTATTTCTCATGATTTGTTTTACATGGCTGATCTTGATTTATCTCATGCTAAGTATGATTTAATGATGTCACATAAAATGCCTTTGATGCATGAATTACATGATTTCTATATGCACAAATAGTTTTGATAAACTATGTCATTGATGTATGCATGGTTTTGTGCTTGAGATTTTAAGGGCATGGCATTATGAGCATGTAGATAGTGAAGCTATCTACTTACTTACATAATTGCCTTACTGAGCGTGTGATTTGCTCACCCCCTTATTTTCTCATCTTTTCAGAGCACTCGCAGTAGTTTGTGAGCGGCCGATGACTTACATTCTTGGTATCCGCTGCTTCCTATCGAGAGACAGGTATACACATTTGTATAGTTTTGTATCTAAATATGTAATGTACAGTACTGTAAACGGATATGATGTCGGGGATGTAGAGTTATAAATACCATTGTGTATGTATTTAGTTAAAGTCAAAGGATAGTAAACTCTGATATGTGAATGTAATTATGGAAATGGAATGGTAAATAGGTGAGAGGTGACTAACACCGAATCATAGCCCAACTGTTTGTAGGATGGTCACGATGTGAGAAAAGTAAGAATAAATAATAAACAGAAAAGCAAAAAATTTACTCTGATTTTTATGTAATTTTGGTCGTGACAGTTACATTGCTTTACATCCCCAATGTTTACATACAAAATGCTACTGTGCTATGTCTACTTTAGATACAAAATAATTCAAGTGTGTATACCTTACGCGATGGGATGCAGCGGATACCGAAAGGGAAAGCCTCCAGTCACGCTCAATCTATACTCAACACTCTGTAGAGAGGGAGAAATAAGGGGGGTAAGCAAACCACACGCTCAGTAAGGCAATCATGGGAACAGGTAGATACTGCACTATCTGCATGATCGTAATGCCATGTTCAAAGCATACATTTCATCATTTCTCAAAATACGAGTTCATGCTTGTGTTAATGGTATGTAAAGCATTCATGCTATTAAAATCTAGTGCACAATTCGATTTAAAGCATCGTATAAATCATCATGCATATTTCAAAATAAAGCATGGCATTAACCATCATGCATTTTTCTCAAATAAGCATGGCATTAACCATCATGCATTTTTCACAATAAGCATGGCATTAAACATCATGCATCAGTGCACTTTAAAACCATTAACAACTGTAATCTCAAAACAATCCAACACTTGTAAGGTCTCAGGCCCTCCCTCGGACTGTCCTAACCTACAAATCATTTCAAACATGGATTTATTCACAAAGCAGTAGACATGTGAGATAGGCAATTCAATAAGGGAAATAACCTCTAGGTCTATGGCCATAACCTGTGATACCGGCTACACGGATCAAGTGTGTGGGATATCACCACTATCTGCTTTCACACGGGAGGTGGGTCAAATCCTGTCCGTCGGTCCATAGCAGATCTCGTCCGAAGACGGCATATCACATCTCAACACGGTACAATGTACTCTATGCTACCTGCATGGTACAATGTACTCCGTGGACCCACATCATCATATCATATCATGCCACATCTCAAACGCACGTGTGAGCTTATTTAATCGGTACAACCTCTTGTCTACCCGAAGCTCCTATCACGACTAACAACATGTCAAAATATCACAAAAACACGTGTGAGCCTATTTAATCGGTGCGACACCCAGTCTGCCCGAAGCTCTAAGCACGAAAACAAATAAGGTGGGCATCTAGTGTGAGCTAAGCTCCAAGCACTATGCCAAAACCAATATGAAATCCATGTGAAAACCAGTGCGAGCTAAGCTCTAGCACTCATGTGTATAAAACACGTCAAATCTCGTGCGAGTCATACTCTAGCATTCTTTCATTCTCACGAAAACAATGTAGGAGGCCCATTTCTTTACAAAGTGTGGTTAACAAACCAAAACAACTCATTACTTTTGTAATTCATTTCAAATGCTAGCCAACCTACCAATCACTTGCTAAAAAGCAATAAAACATGATTTTCCAAAGTATTATGCTTTTATTTTCATGCACATTTCTCAAACACTCAACTTTTACCCTTCAATCACCCAATATCATTTCCTAATATCTCATGCATTGTAGCAAAGCATTTAAGCACCCAAATTTTGCACAGATATCTCTAAGAGTCCACAGAATTCCCTTACATCAATTTACTTGAATGCGACTCTCTTTTCCTCTTAGCTTCTTGCACTCTTGGCTCGCCTTATTCCGGTGTATCCTCAGAAGCTGCGATTTAATCATCCAAACCACTTGAGTTAAAGTTGTTAACTCACATTTAACCTTATTAGTCAATATAACCCATCTTTGCATTAACCAATGCCTTAATCCACCTTTTACCCTTTTTTAGTAAAGCCCACAATTTATTCACTAACAACACCTTAAAATCATACCACAACACTATTATTAACTTCAATATATCCTATTCATCATTAATCTCAACACATTTCACTTTCTCACACTAGACCATTCTTAGGTCATGGTGGATTCATTACTTTCTAAGTAGTTTCTACCCTTTTATGCATACCGAACAACTCCAAAGATCAATATCTACACAATGTACTTGAGTTATTTCATTTAGAAACTCACTTAGTTTGGTTTTCTTTTTGCTCCAACAGAAATGCACATTTGATCCTTCAATCCAACAAGTAAGAAATGCCTCTAAACTATGTTGTTCTTCTCTTTGATGTGAACAACTTTGTCTCTAATAGCTTTCCCTAAAATTTTAGTGAAAATGTGTGGATTTAGGAGTGAGAAAGCTAGGTTTTGGGTTTGAAATGGAAGGAAATGGTTTTGTCTTAGAATTACAGATCCAACTGCTCCATATTTATAGAATTTGCTTGATGAGATCGATCTGCATTGGGTAGAGATCGATCTGATTGTCTTAAAATCCCTCTTTTCCACGACATTTTAAAGTAGGAGATCGATCTAATAGTCTTAAAATCCCTCTTTTCCATGACATTTTGAAGTAGGAGATCGATCTGTCGAGTAGGGGAGATCGATCTGCTTCAAACAGAAGGTTAAGGAGATCAATCTGGTCTTAGGGGAGATCGATCTTCTTCCAACCCGAGAACTAAGGAGATCGATCTGTTCTATTAAGGATCGATCTGCATTTTACAGAATGTGTTAGGAGATCGATCTGGCTCCCTTGGAGATCGATCTGTCCTGCTCTATAGCCCAAAATAAGAGCATTTTGGCCCACCCAGATCGATCTCTAATCCTATGAGATCGATCTGTCATTCATGTTTCCAGATTTTCTGCAGTTTTTCTGCAGCAACACACACCAAACTTCATACCTTTTGTTTCCATGGTCATTTTCTCATCCAATCATCTTTGAGACTTGAAAATGGCATCCAATAATTCTTCATATACATTACAACTTGTGTAGAATCTTTGCATCTTCCAAAGGTACTTCATATAAACCAAATGGAAGTGCACAACTTATGCAATTCTCCTTCCATTTTACCACACTCTACTCACATTCTCCACATGTTTAAGTCCATTTCTTCACTTCCATACATAATGTAACTTGTATGTACAATTACAACTCTTATTACATGTGTGTACCTTAAACTTATGGACTTACATTACATACACTTCACTTATGAAATTGTAGTATATCTCCATTTACATTTCTATGTACATATTACAATTATACATATACGGGGTCTCACATTCTACCCCACTTAGAAAATTTGGTCCTCCAAATTGGAACTAATCATTCTGTGAACAACTCGGAATACATTTCCCACATCAAACTCTCTAATTCCCATGTGGCCTCTTCCACAGTGTGATGTTGCCAAAGACCCTTCACTAAGGGAGTTGTCTTTTTCCTCACACTTTCTCTTTTCTGTCCAATATCCGAACCGACTTCTCAACGTATGTCATACCCTTATTAAGCTCCAATCGCTCATATCTTATCACATGTGTCGAGTCCGAGTGATACTTCCTTAACATGGATATGTGGAAGACGTTATGCATACTTGCCAACTTTGGTGGCAATGCCAATCTATAAGCCTTATCTCCCACCTTATCAAGTATCTCAAATGGCCCTATATATCGAGGGCTCCACTTTCCCTTCTTCCCAAATCTCATAATTCCTTTTGAAGGAGAAACTTTCAAGAACACTGACTCACCTACATCAAACTCTAGTGGTCTCCGTCTCTTCTCAGCATAACTCTTTTATCGACTTTGAGCTATTCGTAATCTCTCACATATCAATTGGACATCTTCAAATGCTTGCTGCACTGAGTCAGGAGTAAAAATCTGTCTGTCACTAACCTCTTCCCATCCAATAGTGCAACAGCATCTATGCCCATACAATGCCTCACATGGTGCCATCTCGATAGTTGTATGAAAACTGTTATTAAAAGCGAACTCCGTGAGTGGCAAATGGTCATCCCAAGGGCCTCCAAAATCCAATGCACAAGCTCTCAACATATACCCCAGGGTCTGTATAGTCCTCTCTGACTAACCATCTGTCTGATGATGAAACGCGATGTTAAAACTGAACTGGGTCCCCATCGCTTCCTAAAAACGTTCCTAGAAGTGGGAAGTGAAGTGGGCATCCCTATCAGAAACAACGTTCACTGGAATTCCATGTAGCCTCACTATCTCGCGCAGATACAAGTTCGCTAACTGGCTCAGAGTATCCGTAGCTCTCATCGCTAGAAAATGGGCTGACTTCGTCAACCGGTCCACAATCACCCATATGGCATCATGACCTCAGCGAGTCCTTGGCAATCCCGTCACAAAATTCATGGTGAGATGCTCTCATTTCCATGTCAGTATTAGCAGAGGCTGCAGTAACCCTGGAGGCTTCTGATGCTTTACCTTCACCTGCTGACAAACGAGACACTTAGCAACATATTCAGTAATGTGCTTTTTTATCCCAGACCACCAATAAACCTTTCGAAGGTTTTGATACATCTTAGTACTCCCTGGATGTATCGTATACTTCGATGAGTGAGCCTCTGTCAAGATCAACCTTCTGATCTCTGCATCATCAGGAACACATACCCTGCCTCTGAACCTCAACAATTCATCTGAACTCATCTCAAAGTCCGTCTCTGTACCCCTCTGTATCTACCCGACAATATCATTGCACTGCTGATTAATCTGCTGAGCCTGTTGAATTTGATCTACCAGATCCGGTTCCAACTGCAGGTTAGCTACCATAACACCACCATCAGCACTGGGTGGGGTCACATCCAAACTAAGGTTTATGAACTGTTCCAATTGATCATGTTCCCTGATCATCATAAATGATACCATCTCGAGATGATTCCTACTCAATGCATCAGCATCCACATTTTCTTTACCCGGGTGGTACAGGATCTCACAATCATAATCCTTTAAAAGCTCGAGCCATCTCCTCTGTCTCATATTCAACTCTTTTTATGAGAACAAGTACTTAAGGCACTTGTGGTCCGTAAACACTTGGAATTTCTCTCCATAAAGATAGTGGCGCCATATCTTCAGCGCAAACGCCACCGCTGCCAACTCTAAATCGTGGGTTGGGTAGTTTCTCCCATGATCCTTTAACGGACTTGATCCATATGCAACTACCTTCCCATCCTGCATCAATGCACAGCCTAGTCCTTAGTGTGAAGCATCCCGCATACACCGAGAAACCTCTTGAGCTGGTAGGAATGGTGAGGATTGGAGTTGTGGTTAATCCCCTCTTCAACTCCTCAAAACTTTCCTCACACTTATCGTCCACACAAATTCAACATTCTTCCTCATGAGACGTGTCAAAGGAGTAGCTAACCTTGAGAATCCCTCCACAAACCGTCGATAATACCTAGCTAAATCCAAGAAACTTCTGATTTCTGTCACTGTCTAGGGTCTCTACCACTGTACCACTACCTCAATCTTTGATGGATCCACTGACACTCCATCCTTCGATACTATGTGACCCGGAAAAGAGATCTGTTCCAACCAAAAGTCGCACTTACTGAGTTTAGCGTACAACTTCTTCTCTCGGAGGGTTTGCAGCACTATCCTTAAATGCCTTTCATACTCCTCTCTAGACCTTGAGTATACCAGTATATCATCAATAAACATGATTAAAAATCAATCTAAATATAGGTAGAATACCTCATTCATCAATGACATAAAATCTACGGGAGCATTCGTCAACCCGAATGGCATAACCATAAACTCATAATATCCATACCGAGTGCAAAAATCTGTCTTGGGTACATCTCCACTCCGTATCTTCAACTGATGGTACCAAGATCTCAGATCTATCTTAGAAAAGACATATGCTCCCTTAAACTAATCCAACAAGTTATCGATGCGTGGAAGGGGATACTTATTCTTGATGGTGGCCTTATTTAACAACAGATAATCTATACACAATCGGAGGCTTCCATCCTTCTTCCTTACAAACAAAACTGGTGCTTCTCAAGGTGAGATGCTCGGCCTGATGAACCCCTTCTCCAGCAACTCTTGCAATTGTTTCCTTAATTCTTCCAACTCAACTTGAGCCATTTTGTAAGGTGGCTTGGATATCGGCTTTGTACTAGGTGCCAACTCTATACCAAACTCTATCTCCCTATCTGGAGGTAACCCTGGTAATTCATTCGGGAAGACATCTGGAAATTCCCTAGCAACTGGTATGTCTCCCAATTCTGGATGTGCCTTATCCGTCTCAATCAGGTAAGCAATGAACTTTTCACATTATCCTTTCCACTATTAGTAACACAATCATCACATACACATATATAATAGATAACAAAATCAAAATCTCAAATATCATGTATTGAGGTCATACTCTTTTCTTATTTATAAAGATCATGTCATTTCATTTCTTTTCATCAAAATTTACAATAAGATTGTCTAATCCTAAAAACATCAAGGTTCTAGCACAACAATCCATAATGACATGGTTTGCAGCCAACCAATTCATCCCTGGGATTTCATTAAAATCACTCATATTTAATAAGAACAAATCAGCTGCCATTTCTTTACCTCCTATCCTCATCTTACAACTTCTATATACATGCTCAGTCAATTGACTATCATTCATAGGGGTAGATATCATCAACATTTTATCTAGCAATGTGGGTTTTACATACTTCAACAATTTACATGCAAAGGATGGCGATATAAAAGAATGCGTGGCACTAAGATCAAACAATACAAATGCTTCTAAATCAAAGATTTGGATAGTACCTTTAACCACATCCGAAGATTGATCCGCAGTGTCCTGGTCCAGTGCATGCACTCGTCCTCTGCTTACACTCACTGCCTGCTTCCCTTTTTCCTCAGTTGCAGCCCTCCTTCTCGAAGCAGCTATCCCAACTAGAGCTCTCTCTGGCTTCCTGTCCTTCTGTGGGGCTCTCTCTCTCTTCTCTGGGCAATCCCTGATCATGTGCCCTGATTTCCCATATCTAAAGCATATTGCAGGATGTCCATAGCATGGTCGAGTACCATGGTACCTGCCACATTTGCTGCATTGCACGGTAGTAGGTCGTAACCTTCCAATCATAATTCCCTTAGCTGGAGCAATGGCTGGATACATGGGAGTATTAACTGTCTTCTCTTGGATCTCATCAATCCTCGACCTCTTCTGAGTAAACCTCTTGCTTCCTTTATAGTTGAAGCCTCTATCCATCATTGGTCTCTTCTTCTCTTTGTCCCTCACTTTACCGACTTTTTCCAAACTCTGAGGCGATTCTATCAACATCTTGTTCACATAATTACGCCCTGCGCACTGCCTCCTCGTAGGTCAGTATATCTAGGGGAACCAATCTAGACCTGATGGTCGGTCTCAATCCATCCATAAATTTTTGGATTTTCTCGGCCTCATTACTCATCATATTGGGATTATACCTACCTAGGGAGATAAAAGTCGTCTCGTACTCATTCATAGTCCTGGTCTTTTGGGTCAGTCCCAAAAATGTCATTTTCATCTTTCTTTGAGCGGTATCCGGTACATACTGTCTGTGGAATGCCTCCAAAAATTTATATCCCAATTGATCTTAGTATGCTGGTCTCTCAAAATAGGCCTGGTGGATTTCCACCAATATTCTGCTGATCCCTTTAGCATAAAAGCGATAAATGCTACCATCTCGGTAGTAGGGCACTCAAAGAACCCATACAGCTTCTCGATCTCATTTATCCAATCCTCCTCAGCTACTAGGTCTTTAACTCCAATGAAAGACGGCGGTCCAAACTTATGAAATTACCGCAGTCTGTCCAAATCACAACCATAACCCCAGCCTCTACTAGCCTGTTGTGTAGCAACAGGTGTAGGCATATCCTGTGCAGGTGGGGGTGTAGGTGTCTTTGTCATCTGAGGTCTCTAGGTTAGCCAGGCCCGTGCCTCAGGAACTACCACCTGCTCAGCATCACCCTATGTAGTGAGACTCTGTCTACTGCCAATTTCAGGTAAAGATTGGGTGACCAACTCCAATATCATCTCAATGCTCCGCTCAATCCTCGCGAAGCAAGCCTCAGTACACTCGGGTCACTCCTCTGGACCTTGTGGAGCATGCTCAACCTCAGCCTCCACCTCTATATCATCCTGAGCCTCGTATGTTTCTGGCTCCACACGACCCCCAAGCTTACCTCTACGACCTCTAACTTGCGCCCTCGCCCCTCTACCGCTACTGGTATTAGGTATAATTGCTCAATTCCCTACATTGACATCAAATTCTTAGTCAACCCATAGACACACACGTAATTTGTATCTAAACAAGCACAGTAACATGGGGATGTAATTTTCCAACTTATTAAGTATTTTAGACACGACACACGTCAGACCAACTCAAGCTCTGATACTAACTTCTGTCATAACCCTCACACATACCAAAATACGTACAAATTTTTCACTTTTTAAATATAATTGTTTATCCGTCCATACCTTACTCCGATCGTGAACAGCTACCCTCACAACAGTTGGGCGTGTGTCAATGTCTACCTCATCCATCCATAACAATTTAAATTGTAATATCATTTTAAAAGTAAACACTTTTATAAATACATCAGAGTTACTGTTTACAAGTGTTACATTGCTTTACATCCCCAATGTTTACATACAAAGTGCTACTATACTATGTCTAGTTTAGATACAAAATAATTCAAGTGTGTATACCTTACGCAATGGGATGCAACGGATACCAAAAGGGAAAGCCTCTAGTCATGCTCAATCTATACTCAACACTCTATAGAGAGGGGGAAATAAGGGGGTGAGCAAACCACATGCTCAGTAAGGTAATCATGCGAACAGGTAGATACTGCACTATCTACGTGATCGTGATGCCATGTTCAAAGCGTACATTTCATCGTTTCTCAAAATATGAGTTCATGCTTGTGTTAATGATATGTAAAGCATTCATGCTATTAAAATCCAGTGCACAATTCGATTCAAAGCATGGTATAAATCATCATGCATATTTCAAAATAAAGCATGGCATTAACCATCATACATTTTTCTCAAATAAGCATGGCATTAACCATCATGCATTTTTCATAATAAGCATGGCATTAAACATCATGCATCAGTGCACTTTAAGACGATTAACAACTGTCATCTCAAAACAATCCAACATTTGTCAAGTCTCAGCCCCTCCCTCGGACTGTCCTGACCTACAAATCATTTCAAACATGGATTTATTCACAAAGTAGTAGACATGTGAGATAGGCAATTTAATAAGGGAAATAACCTCTAGGTCAATGGTCATAACCTGTGATACCGACTACATGGATCAGGTGTGCGGGATATCACCATTATCTGCTTTCACACGGGATATGGGTCAAATCCTGCCCGTCGATCCATAGCAGATCTCGTCCGAAGACGGTATATCACATCTCAACACGGTACAATGCACTCCATGCTACCTGCACGGTACAAAGTACTCCGTAGACCCACATCATCATATCATATCACACCACATCTCAAACGCACGTGTGTGCCTATTAAATTGGTATGACCTCTTATCTACCCGAAACTCTTAACACAGCTAACAACATGTCAAAATATCACAAATGTACATGCGAGCCTATTTAATTGATGCGACACCCAGTCTGCCCAAAGCTCCAAGCACAGTAACAAATAAGGTGGGCATCTAGTGCGAGCTAAGCTCCAAACACTATGCCAAAACAAATATGAAATCCATGTGAAAACCAGTGCGAGCTAAGTTCTAGCACTCATGTGTATAAAACATGTCAAATCTCGTGCGAGTCATACTCTAGCATGCTTTCATTGTCACGAAAACAATGTAGGTGGCCCATTTCTTTGCAAAGTGTGGTTAACAAACCAAAACAACTCATTTCTTTTGCAATTCATTTCAAATGCTAGCCAAGCTACCAATCACTTGCTAAAAAACAATAAAACATGATTTTCTAAAGCATTATGCTTTTATTTTCATGCATATTTCTCAAACACTCAACTTTTACCCTTCAATCACCCAATATCATTTCTTAATATCTCATGCATTCTAGCAAAGCACTTAAGCGCCCAAATTACGCACATATATCTCTAAGAGTCCACAGAATTCCCTTACCTCAACTTACTTGAGTGTGACTCTCTTTTCCTCTTAGCTTCTTGCGCTTTTGGCTCGCCTTGTTCTGGTGTATCCTCGGAAGCTGCGATTCAATCATCCAAACCACTTGAGTTAAAGTTGTTAACTCACATTTGACCTCATTAGTCAATATAACCCATCTTTGCATTAACCAATACCTTAATCTATATTTTACCCCTTATAATTTATTCACTAACAACACCTTAAAATCATATCACAACACTATTATTAACTTCAATATATCTCATTCCTCATTAATCTCAACACATTTCACTTTCTCACACTAGACCATTCCTAGGTCATGGTGGATTCATTACTTCTTAAGTAGTTTCTACCCTTTTATGCATACCAAACAACTCCAAAGATCAATATCTATACAACGTACTTGAGTTATTTCATTTAGAAACTCATCTAGTTTGATTTCCTCTTTGCTCCAATGGAAATGCACCTTTGATCCTTCAATCCAACAAGTGGGGAAATGCCTCCAAGCTATGTTGTTCTTCTCTTTGATGTGAACAATTTTGTCTCTAATAGCTTTCCCTAAAATCTTAGTGAAAATGTGTGGATTTAGGAGTGAGAAAGCTAGGTTTTGGGTTTAAAATGGAAGGAAATGGTTTTTGTCTCGAAATTACAGATCCAACTGCTCCATATTTATAGAATTTACTTGATGAGATCGATCTTCATTGGGTAAAGATCGATCTGATCCTCTTAAAATCCCTCTTTTCCACGGCATTTTGAAGTAGGAGATCAATCTGTCGAGTATGGGAGATCGATCTGCTTCAAACAAAAGGTTAAGGAGATTGATCTGGTCTTAGGGGAGATCTATCTGCTTCCAACCCGAGAGCTAAGGAGATCGATCTGTTCTATTAAGGATCGATCTGCATTTTACAGAATGTGTTAGGAGATCGATCTGGCTCCCTTGGAGATCGATCTTGTCACGCCCTCCTTCCACACGTGACTTACAAAAAACCACAATAAATTTTTCACTTTTTACTTACCTTTATCTCCTCACCAGTTTGACTGTGAATAGGTATCAGTCCTCTCATCCATACATATCTTACCATTCTTTCACGTATCATACATACATGATATTCATATCATAAGTAAATTCATATACTTAATATAATTACATCATTACATTTACATCCCCAACATTAAAACCGTGTATATCACTGTGTTTATGCATTGTTCAGATACAAAAGAGTACGCATGTGTATACCTTTCACTAGATGGGGAGTGGCAGCGGATCAAAGGAATGTAATACCCTAGCCGACTCGATCTCCTGATGAGAATCTTGGAGATGGGGAAAATGAATGGGATGAGCTATCAACGCCCTCAATAAGGAAATCAGGCAAACAAGTAGACATCCCTACTATCTACTTGAAAATAGTGCTTTGCCTTTCCTTCTCTCAATTCAAAAGCATGTTTAAAATATATATAATATAGTACAGATTTAAAATCTCATGTACTAAACACATACTAGTTTATCAATCGAGGCATTCAGGCAAAACAGTGCATATTTAATCATTTAAGAATCCCTTTATATAAAATATGCCATTTACATTCAAAACACAGTAAATATGGCATTTCTCATCACAACACAAACAAATCAATCGGGTTTCGACCCATCCCTCAGGTCTACCCGTATCATAAAAACACATGTGGTATATCATGCGAGACTTAGTGGCTAAATGCAAATCTCCGGACTATGGTCATATCCTAACATGTGGTGAAACCCCAAGCAATACAATACTAGGTGTACGGGTTATTACTGCAGTAACGGGTGAGGGGTCAGTCCATCACAACCGCCAGCTATCAACACTCTCCTCCACAACACAAAACACAGTACAGTGTACTCCATGCCACATGCATGGTACAACGTACACCCGTGGACCCTACATCGTGGTCAGGGTGCCTGCCATAGGTCTTAGCCCCTCATACCATGGAAATACATCATAGTTGGGGAGCCTGCCATAGGTCTTAGCCCTCATACTATGGAACAATCAGTGCCACGTCTTTAAATCCACGTGAGAACCTCACCAGTGTGACACTCAGTTTATACGAGGAAATCATCACGATTTTTCTAACATGTCTATACATCACGTAAAACTACAGTGCGCATCTTGAGTGTGATTCACAGTCAACGCTCCACCTTAAAACACTGTATATGCATGTCAAAATATCAACACTAATGCGGGTATACCTCCAGCACTAGGTCATGCATAGTCTCATTTCAAATCAAGTACGAGCAAATCGCTCAAGTATGATGTCATGTATAAATCATGAAGAATCGAGTACGAGCAATGCTCCAGCACTCTGTTATGCATCTCATGTAAAACTCGAGTACGAGCAAATCGCTCCAGCACTCTATCATGCATAAATCACATAAAACTGAGTACAAGCAATGCTCCAGTACTCTATCATGCATGTCAAGTAAATGTAGTGTGAGTAAACCTCCAGCACTAATGTATGTGAAAAACATCTGAAATCAAGTGCGAGTTGTGCTCTAGCACGATTGTTTCCACATAATTCGGTAGATGGTTCTTTAAAAACAGGGATGTTTAAAATCACTAAAATCAACACTATAAAGTGTGCTTAATTTACATCGACCTCAAAACATTAGCCCATCCACCTACTCTTCTGCTACACAGCAGTAAACATCACTTAAAACATCATTTCCATGCTTTTTACAACCTTTCCCAAATTTTGACCTTTTTGCCTAACTAGGGGTAAAATTGTAATTTACCCATATCGAGTCCCTATAATATTACTGGTTCTCTCTGACCCTCAAACAATTTTAGTGAATGTAAAATCCAATGAAAACATGCACAGATATCTCTAACTACTTGCAAGAGTCCCCTACCTCGGATCACGTAGTGTGACCTCTCTTCCTCTGTGCTGTCTAATCTCGTAGTCCGGTCACCTCGCAATATGACTCTGGAGCTGCATTAACCATTCACTGGATTAATTTCACGTTTCCTACTGTATTACACATTTAATACAGTTCATTTCACTTAAATGGGCCCGTTTACTCTTAATGGGCCTTAAACACTTTAATTGGGCCTTAATCCGTATTAAGCCCATTTTCCACGTATTATTTCCCTTCATCAGGGTCTATCGACTCATTGGGCCAATCAATACCCATTGGGCTTTATTCCAAGCTCTTTGGATAGTCCGTATATCATTTACGACAGTTAATTAGAAATTTCGAATATAATTCACTAAATGCAAAATTTAATCCGAAATACGTAAAATAAATCTTAAATACGCAATAATCACATAAATTGTCTTAAATGAGCTTTACTTACCCGAGATTATGCGATGGTACGTAAATCGAGGTTCGATCGAGCTTCCGTTCGAAATTTATCATCGAACTGCATAATTTTGTATATTTAACTTAGGATCAATTTTTAATTAAATATAATTTAAATAAATTTATCGAAAATCAAATCGGTCACTTTTGACCTCGTATTGACTTACCCGAAGTCCGATGAAATCCTAAAAATTTTTCTTTTTCTTTTTTCTTTCGTTTTCCTCTTTTTCCCCTTTTCTCCTTGGCTGAACCAGTCCGGTCCGATTCAAGGTAGAAGGTTCCTCACTGAACTGCCGACCGGTTCAAGGATCTTTTGGCCGTGCCGGCGTCATCTGGCCGGTTCCCGACGTCGCACCACCATCGTTCGGCGCGCCACAGCCTGGGGATCGTTCGGCTGGGCTCGATCGGACCCTAGCGCCGCCGGTGGCCTTCGGATTCCTCTTTTCACTCCGCGGCCTTCCCCTCTTCGATTCGTCGACGTCCGGCGTCGGTGAGGTACGTTACCGGTTCCGATGGGTGCGCGCTGAGGTTCTCTCCCTTTTCCAGCCGTTGGCCTGGCTGCTGGTGCCGGTGGTGGCCGTTCGGTGGTCCATCCCTCGGTCTCGGTTTGCGTCTGTTACGCGCGGGTTCCTTCCTTCTCTTTTTGCGTTTTTTCTAGATTTTTATTTCTATTTTTTTCATTTCATTTTTTTCTTTTATTTATAATTGATTTTTATTATTATTTTATTCATTAAAATAATAATAAAAATCTCAAAAATATCCCAAAAATTCATATTCAATTCATTTAATCTGTAAATGAATTTATCAGTCCGATTTTACCTTTTCGGTATATTTTTCTAATATTTTTGAGCTCGTTTTTCGATGCAAAAATTTTAAAACTATTAAATTCATATCTTGATCAATTGGACTCGGAATTCCATATTCTCCTCGTTTTTTATCAAGATTTCTCATTTTCATATTTTTAATGAAATTTTCTCATCGAATTTATATCAGATTTCGATCATTTGATCGTTTTACCCCTGTACTTGCTCGAGAATCACTTTAACCCTTATCTCGCTATTATGTAGCTTACATGCATTTTTAAATTCTTTAATAGTCGATTGCATGATAGTAAATACTCTTCTTATGATTCAACTATGTAAATATAGTGTTCGTACACATAGGAATCATAAGGTACAAGCTACATACGTAAATCGAAAACACGGGTCTGACAAATCTGTCCTGCTCCATAGCCCAAAATAAGAGCATTTTGGCTTCTCCAAATCGATCTCTCATCCTATGAGATCGATTTGTCATTCATATTTCCAGATTTTCTACAGTTTTTCTGCAGTTTTTCTACAGGAACACACACCAAACTTCATACCTTTTGTTGCCATGGTCATTTCCTCAGCCAATCATCTTTGAGACTTGAAAATGGCATCCAATAATTCTTCATATACATTAAAACTTGTGTAGAATCTTTGCATATCCAAAGGTACTTAATATAAACCAAATGGAAGTGCACAACTTATGTAATTCTCCTTTCATTTTACCACACTACTCATAATCCATTCTACTCACATTCTCCACATGTTTAAGTCCATTTCTTCACATCCATACATAATGTAACTTGTATGTATAATCATAACTCTTATTACATGTATGTACCTTAAACTTATGGACTTACATTACATACACTTCACTTATGAAATCATAGTATAACTCCATTTACATTTCTATGTACATATTACAATTATACATATACGAAGTCTCACATGTAGCTTTTAATTGTTAAAGCATTTCACTAACACTTAAATCAAGTAAATACTTTTCTCTTGATTCATCTATAATAATAAAGTGTCCATACACATAGGTATCATAAAGAACAAGCTACATAAAATACGGGTCTGACAATCCTCCCCAACTAAGAAAATTTGGTCCTCTAAATTAGAACCAAGTCAGTCGTCAAACAAATGGGGATGCTTCTCTCGCATCAGACTCTCCATCTCCCAAGTCGCCTCCTCTGAAGTATGATTCTGCCAGAGAACCTTCACTAATCTGATAGTCTTTGATCTCAAGACCTTCTCCTTCATATCCAGTATCTGAATCGATCTCTCAACATATGACATGTCCTCTCTGAGTTCCAACGGCTCATAACTAATCACATGTGCGAATCCGGGTGATACTTTCAAAGCATCGATATGTGGAAGACGTTATGAACACCTGATATGCCTGGTGGTAATGCCAACCTATAGGCCTTATCTCCCACTCGATCAAGTACCTCAAAGGGTCCAATATAGCAAGGACTCAACTTTTGTCTCTTTCCAAATCTCGTTATGCCCTTGGAAGGAGAAACTTTCAGAAACACTAATTCGCCAACTGCAAACTCTAGTGGCCTTCGTCTCTTGTTAGCGTAACTCTTCTGTCTACTCTGAGCTGTCCTCAATCTCTCTACAATCAAACAGACATCGTCAGATGCTTATGTAACTAGGTCAGTAGTGAAAATCTTACGGTCACCCACTTCTTCCCATCCAATAGGGGAACAATATCTACGACCATATAAAGCCTCATATGGTGCAATCCCGATACTCGAACGATAACTATTGTTATAGGTGAACTCAGCTAGTGGAAAGTGATCATCCCAGGAGCCTCTAAAATCTAGTACACATACTCTCAACATGTCCTCCAGAGTCTGTATAGTCCTCTCTGACTGACCATCTGTCTGAGGATGGAAAGTGGTGCTCAAACTCAACTGGGTTCCCATGGCTTCCTGAAAATGTTCCCAAAAGTGAGAAGTGAAACGGGAATCCCTATCAGAGACTATGCTCACTGGTACACCATGTAACCTCACTACCTCGCGTACATACAGCTCTGCCAATGAACTCAGAGTATTGGTAGCTCTCATAGCTATGAACTGGGCTGACTTCGTCAGTCTATCGACGATCACCTATATAGCATCGTGATTCCTGCGGGTTCTCGGTAAACCCATCACAAAATCCATGGTGATATGCTCATAGTTCCATGTCGGTATAGGTAGAGGCTGCAATAACCCTGCAGGCTTCTGATGTTCTACCTTCACCTACTAACATATGAGACATTTCACAATAATCTGCTACATCTCTCTTTATACCCAACCACTAGTACACCTTTCGGAGGTTCTGATACATCTTGTTACTCCCCGGATGTAACGTATACCTCAACGAATGAGCTTCCATGAATATCAATCTCCTAAGTCCTAGATCCTTGGCAACACACAATCTGCCTCTGAACCTCAGTAGTCCATCAAAACTCAACTCAAAATTAGTCATTGTACCCCTCTGCATCTGACCACTCACATCAATGTAAAAAGGATCAATCTGTTGAGCCACTCTGATCCTATCCAACAGATCCGGCTCCAAATGTAGACTAGCTATCACATAGCCTGTATCCATGTCAGAAGGCACAACACCCAAACTGAGGCTGGCAAACTGTTCTAGCAAATCATGTTCCCTAACCATCATGTACGATACCATCCCTAGGCTCTTCCTACTCAAAGCATCAGCTACAACGTTAGCCCTACCCGGATGATAAAGTATCTCACAATCGTAATCCTTCAAAAGCTCTAGCCATCTTTTCTGTCTCATGTTCAGCTCCTTCTGTGAGAACAGATACTTGAGGCTCTTATGGTTAGTAAATATCTGGAACTTTTCACTATACAAGTAGTGGCGCCATACCTTTAATGCAAACACTACTGCTGCTAACTCCAAATCATGGGTCGGATAGTTATTCTCATGATCCTTCAGCTGTCTGGATCCATAAGTAACAACCCTCCCATCCTGCATCAATACACAGCCCAGTCCCTGATGCGAAGCATCGGTATATACTACAAATCCTCCTGAGCTGGTAGGGATAATGAGAATCGGAGCGGTGGTCAATCGACGCTTCAGCTCCTGAAAACTCTTCTCACAATCCTCGTTCCATACGAACGGTACACTCTTTCGAGTGAGACATGTCAATGGAGTAGCCAACTTTGAAAATCCCTCAACGAATCTCTGATAATATCAAGCCAAACCTAGGAAACTCCTTATCTCGGTGACTATCCTCGGTTGTTCCCACTAAACTACAGCCTCTATCTTAGATGGATCTACTGATACACCATCCCTCGATACGACATGTCCCAAAAACGAGATTTGTGACAACCAAAAGTCACACTTATTGAGCTTAACATATAACTTCCGCTCTCGTAGAATCTGCAATACAATCCTGAGGTGCTCCTCATGCTCCTCCTTGGATCTCGAGTATACCAATATGTCATTGATGAAGATGATAACAAACTGATCCAAATATGGCTTGAACACATCGTTCATCAAAGCCATGAAAGTCACAGGAGCATTCATCAATCCGAATGGCATAACCAAAAACTCATAATGGCCATATCGGGTACGAAACGCTGTCTTGGATAAATCTCCACTTCGAACTCTCAACTGATGATACCCATACCTCAAATCAATCTTAGAAAAGACTTATGCTCCCTGAAGCTGATCCAACAAGTCGTCAATGCGTGGAAGGGGATACATATTCTTGATGGTGGCCTTATTCAACAATCGATAATCTATACACAATCAGAGGCTCCCATCATTCTTCCTTACGAATAAAATCGGTGCTCCCTAAGGTGAAACACTCGATCTAATGAAACCCCTATCCAACAGCTCCTGCAACTATTTCTTGAGCTCTTCCAGCTCAACTAAGGACATGCGATAAGGTGACTCAAAATAGGCTCTGTACCAAGCACCAAGTCTATACAGAACTCCATCTCTTTGTCTCATGGTAACCCTGATAACTCATTCGAAAAAACATCTAGGTACTCACTGACCATAAGAATATCTAACAACTCTGGATGTGCCTTATCCGTATCTACCATGTACGCAATGAAACCTTCAACATATTCGTTTCTCAGTCAGCAAAGTATATCGTTATTATAGTCATAACTACTACTTTCATTTATTTTCATTAAACTTTACAACATAACTAATAGGGTTAGGAAACATAACTGTCTTAGCATAACAATCTAAAACAGCATGGTTTGCAGATAACTAATCCATTCCTAAGATTACATCAAAGTCACTCATACTTAGCAATATTAGATTGGCTGTCATCTTCTTATTCTCTACTCTCAACTTGCAATCATTAAATACATACTCTACAAGTTGACTACTATTTATAGGCGTACTAATCAACATCATCATACATAACGGTGTACGCTCTACATGTCTTGCTAATTTACATGCAAATGAAGGCGATACAAATGAATGCGTGGCACCAGGATCAATTAAAACATATGCTTCAATATCATAAATCAGGATGTTACCTCGTATCACATTCGATGAAGCATCTGCTGTGCCCTGGTCCAAAGCATGTACACGCCCTCGACCAATCACTTGCTTCCCCTTCTCTTCTGCTGTCGCGCTCCTCCTCGAAGCAGAAGTATCAATTGGAGGTCTCTCTGGCTCCCTACCCTTCAGTAGAGCATTCTCAACCATCTCCGGGCAAGCTCTAGCAATATGCCCTGGTTTTTCGCATCGAAAACACACTATAGGAGTCAACGGATAAGGTCTACCTCCATGGTGTCTACCGCATCTATTGCACTGATCGGTAGTAGGTCTCTGTCCTCCAATGACAATACCCTTTGCTAGAACTTTGGCCAGATAAGTAGGAGGTCTAGGAGGCCTTGCGCACTGCTTCCTCATATGTGGCTATATCCAATGGGACCAATCTGGACCGCAGAACCAGTCTTAGTCCATCAATGAACCTGTGGACCTTCCTGGTCTCACTATACATGGTGTCTGGGTCATATCTTCCCAGGGATAAGAATCTAGTCTTGTCACACCCCAATTCCAGGTGTCCTTGATACATACAAACACTATTTACAATTGGGCTGTGAGGTGATGCAATTACTAAAAATTTCATTCATTTACACCGAAAAATTTAAAATTTTAATTCTCACTCCTAGGTGTGTATAGATATCTAAAATCATTTGTATAATAATTTATCTTTACATAACATCCCCATAAAACTATTACATTTCCAAGGTATAATTGTATGATACAATATATTAGATACAAAATACTCATGTGTATACAAATCTTATACCTTTGCAACTGGTGGGAGCTGTCCAACACAAAGAGGATCTAGAGATCACCGCACCGCCTTACTTCTCAGCATCTGGAGGGGGAAAATAGTGGAATGAGCAAACCACAGCTCAGTAAGGAAATGAATACTAGCATGTAGATATTGTACTACCTACATAGCCCATGCATGTATAAACCAGTAGCCATGCTTTCGATATAAATGGAAATAATATACGAAAATGTAGTTAAACATACATTTCTCATTTGCACTTTCATGTAAATCATATATGTCATGCTTCCATTTTAAAACATGATTCATAAAACAGTGCCCTCATGGCACAAGTGTTTAAATTAGAGATTTATCAAAACACAAAATCTCTTTACTTTCTCAATCATCTATTTTCCTCAAATCTCTTTCTTTTCTGAGTTTTCTCTGTTTTCTCGAATCTCTGAGACAAGTATGGAATTTTTGACAATCAAATATCCACGACATATGGCCATAGTCAGTGATCTCAGGCCTCACTGATCAGGTGTGCACAGGGCATCACTTCGCCTTAAGGGGGATGGGTCAGTCTTACCCTCCGGCTCATCTCAATCAACCTCATCTCCTCATATACTCACGGTATAAGGTACGCCATGTGTCATCTACACGATACTCGTACTCACGTGCACCCAGCACGGTACATAGTATACCAACGGACAACTATACAGTACTACGTACGACCATAGACCCAAGTCCATACTCCAACTCCGATGGACTTTTCATCCTAAACCATGTCTCATATACCAGGTGAGCATGTAGCGTGACACACAGTCATCACAAGGCTCCAGCGTAGTACAATTTATCATTAAGGCCCAGCCCGTTCAAAGGTCGTCGGCTGGCATCCCCTTAGGTCCCAAACCCCCAGGTTTACCTCAACTCATTAAAAACAAGTGCGAGCAATGCTCCACCACTTTTCTCACAACCATCGTGCGAGTTAAACTCCAGCACGGCACATCAAAAGCATAGAAACATGTGCGAGCTAACACTCCAGCACATAGTCAAGTCATTAAAATGGGTGTGAGCTAGAGCTTCAACACCAATCTCATCTCAAATTCGATATATGGCTATTTTCTCTTTTTAAAACTTAAAACATGTTTATTTATGCAGCATGCCTCTTCATGCTAAAACATGTAAAATTAGCCAACCTATCATCATCATTTCTCAATCACCAATATCGATACAAAAATGGAGAAAAACATTGAAAACATGCATATCATGCTATTTCCTTACCCCATCCCATTTCTCAATACATATATATATATCATATTACATTTCATGCTCTATATCATTTCATAGAATCATAGTATCTTACTAATTCTAGCAATACATCTACGAAATTGCTATAAAATATGTACGAACATCTCTATAGCTAACACATAGTCCCTTACCTAGAATCGTACGTGTATTTTCTTTGTCACGTATGCTCCGTTCGCGATCCGGGTTAGCCGTGTTCCACGTTCTTCCAATCTACATGCATAACCATTAAGTCATTTCTTTTCTTTCTCCCAAACATCCTCATTGTCACTTATTCTCCCATTTATACCTTTCAACCCTTTAAATCATATTTCACTTTTCCATTTGTATCACTTATCTCATTAAACTATTTCTTAAGCTTTCCATAGATTTCCCTCTTCTTAAATTTCTCTTAAGTTTTCCACTATTTCTCATAGGTCTTCTCTCCATAAGTCCCTTTCAATATTACTCATCATTTCTAACAATATTTCACATCTCATTCAACCCATAAATGTCTAGAAACCATATTTAGAAGCTTGAAGGTTGAAGAACTTACCCTTTTTTCTTAGCCAAAATTGTGGTAGTCACAACTCCTTCTCTTGGTCACACCAATGTGAGATTTTTGGGTATGTTGGTCTCCTTGCTCCAAGGAATAACTTTCCCTTCTTGATCTTCTTCCAAAACTGGCTGGAATGTGGTGATTTCTAGAATGAGAAAGCTTGGGTTTTGAGAGAGAATGGCAGGTGAGGTTTGGTGAGGAAGAGTTTTGAGTTTTCAATCTAATCCCAAGCTCCTTTTTATAGATGCAGGCTTGTAATATCGATCTGGTCCTTATAGAGATCGATCCCGGCACATTTGGTAGTCCTTTTCACCTAATGCAACCACTAGTAGATCGATCTTCTCCCTTGATGAGATCGATCTATCGAAGGAAAATTGTTGTCTTAGAGATCGATCTGCCTCTTGTAGGAGATCAATCTGCTCTTTACAAAACCCTTAAGGAGATCGATCTATCTAGTTTTAAGATTGATCAGTTCTCAAATAGAGAGTTAAGGAGATCGATCCTCTTGCCTTAAAATTGATCTTCTCATTACAGAATGTCTAGCAAATCGATCTGGATCCATTGGAGATTGATCTGTCTTGTCCCATAGCTCAAAATAAGGTCATTTTGGCTCTTCCAGATCTATCTCTCATCCCATGAGATCGATCTGTCATTCATATTTCCAGATTTTACTGCAGTTTTCTACATCAACTTCATTCAAAACATCCTTAATTTGCTGCCATAGTCATTTCTTCATTCATCCCTCCTTGAGACTTGAAAATGGCATCCAATCACACTTAGTACATATTAAAACTTGTGGAAAATCTTTGTATAACCAAATATATACAATATATAACTAAATGGAAGTGTATAACTTATGCAAATCTTCATTCCATTTACTACACTACTCATTTCCCATTCCACTCACATTCATCATATATCAAAGTCCATTCCTTCATATTCATATTTAATGCAACTTGTACGTATATCACAACTCTTATTACAAGTGTGTACATTAATCTTATGGAATTTATATCACATATGCTTCACATTACTAGTATATCATCATACTTATGAATTCATTTACATATGTTCAAGGTTAAACCTATATGGGGTCTTACATTCTCCCCCACTTAGAAAATTTGGTCCTCCAAATTGAACCAAGTCTATTCCTCGAAAAGTTGAGGATATTTCTCTTTCATTAGATCCTCCAACTCCCATGTGGCTTCTCCCGATGTATGATATTGCCACAAAACCTTAACCAGTGAAATCGTCTTGTTTCGCAACACCTTCTCTTTTTTATCCAATATCCAGATCAGTTCCTCCACATACAACATGTCCTCCTTGAGCTTTAATGGCTCATAGCTAATTACATGTGTTAGATCCGGATAGTACTTTCGAAGCTTAGAAACATGGAAGACATTGTGGAATTTCGCTAGCTCAGATGGTAAGGTTAGCCTATATGCTCCATCTCTCACTCTATCCAAAATCTCGAAGGGCCTAATATAACGAGGACTTAGTTTTCCTTTCTTCCCGAACCTCGTTATTCCCTTAGAAGGAGATACCCTCAAAAATACGGACTCGCCCACATCAAACTCAAGTGGTCTCCATCTCCTATCAGTGTAGCTCTTTTGTCGATGTTGAGCTGTTCCCAGCCTCTCGCATATTATTTGAACATCCTCGGAGGCTTGTTTAACTAATTTGGGAGCGAGCAACTATCTGTCACCAACTTCTTCCCAACCAATGGGCGATCGGCATCTACGACCGTATAGTACCTCATAAAGGGGCCATACCAATACTTGAGTGATAACTGTTATTGTAGGTGAACTCAATCAATGGCAAGTGATCGTCCCATGAGCCTCTAAAATCCAGCGCACACGCTCTCAACATACCTTCTAAGGTCTGCATAGTCCTATCTGACTGACCATCTGTCTGAGGATGAAAAGTGGTGCTAAAGCTTAACTGGGTCCCCATCGCTTCCAGAAAATGTCCCTAAAAGTGGGAAGTGAAGTGGGCATCCCGATCAGAAACAACACTCACTAGGACTCCATGTAAT
This sequence comes from Firmiana major, assembly GCA_033439115.1. NCBI lineage: Eukaryota > Viridiplantae > Streptophyta > Magnoliopsida > Malvales > Malvaceae > Firmiana > Firmiana major. The sequence continues at coordinate 12,352,282 of CM065912.1, forward strand.
CTCAGTATCTCCTGTACATATAAGTTCGCCAATGCACTCAAGGTATCTGTAGATCTCATGGCTAAGAAGTGTGTCGATTTCATTAACCGATCTACTATAACCCATATAGCATCATGGTTCTTACGGGTTCTCAGTAACCCCATCACAAAATCCCTGGTGACGTACTCCCACTTCCATATCAGTATCAATAGAGGTTACAATAATCCTCCTAGTTTCTGATGCTCAACCTTTACTTGCTGACAAGTGAGACATCTAGCGACACACTCAGCTACGTCTCTCTTCATTCCAGACCACCAATATATCTTCTGGAGATTTTGATACATTTTACTACTCCCTGGGTGTATTATATATCTTGATGAGTGAGCCTTTGATAATATCAACTTTCTCAGCTTTGAATCCTTAGGAATGCATACTCTATTCTCGATCCTTAGTATTCCATCTGAACTCAATACAAATTTTGTACCCTTACCCTTCTGGATTTGGCTAATCACATCAATACACTACTGATCATTTTGCTGAGCTTATCAGATTCTCTCAATCAACTCGATTCTAATCTCAAGCTAACAATAATCCTATAGCTGCTAATCTCAGGTAGGGTCATATCCAAACTGAGGTTTGTGAATTATTCTAACAACTCATGCTCTCTAACCATCATATGTGATACCAACCCGAGACTCTTTCTACTCAATGCATCTGCAACCACATTTGCTTTCCCTGGGTGGTACAAAATCTCACAATCATAATCCTTGAGCAGTTTTAACCACCTTCTTTGTCTCATATTTAACTCTTTCTGTGAGAATAGGTACTTCAGACTCTTATGATCCGTAAAGATCTGAAATCTCTCACCATACAAGTAGTGGTGCCATATCTTTAATGCGAATACTATGACTGCTAACTCCAAATCGTGAGTGGGGTAGTTCTTTTCATGATCTTTCAGTTGTCTAGATCCATAGGCTACTACCCTTCCATCTTGCATTAGAACACAGCATAATCCTTGATCTGAAGCATCTGTATACACAGAATAATTCCATGAGCTGTTAGGGATGGTGAAACTGGAGAGGTAGTTAACTTGCGCTTAAGTTCCTGAAAACTCCTCTCACATGCTTCATTCCATATAAACTCCATATTCTTCCTCGTAAGTCATGTCAATGGAGCAGCTAATCTAGAAAAATCCTCTACAAATCTCCTGTAGTAACTAACCAAACTAAGAAAACTCCTAATCTTTGTGACTTTCTTGAGCTGTTCCCACTGAACAATGACCTCAATCATGGATGGATCTACTGACACCCCATCCTTCGATACAACATGACCCAGAAAAGAGATCTGCTCTAGCCAGAAGTCACATTTACTCAGTTTGGTATACATCCTTCTCTCTCGGAGGGTTTACAAAATAATCCTTAAGTGTTGCTAATGATCTTCCTTGGACCTTGAATACACCAATATATCATCAATGAAAATGATCACGAACTGGTCCAAGTATGACTTGAATATCTCATTCATTAGAGCCATAAAAGCTGGTGACGCATTTATCAACCCGAAAGGCATCACTAGGAATTCGTAATGACCATAGCGGGTGCAAAAAGCTGTCTTGGTCACATCCTCCTTTCGAATCTTCAATTGATGATACCCAAATCTCAGATCTATCTTGGAAAAGATCTGCGCTCCCTGAAGCTGATCCAATAGGTCATCGATGCACGGCAAGGGATATTTATTCTTAATGGTAGCCTTGTTCAACATCCTATAGTTAATACACAACTTGAGGCTCCCATCTCTCTTCTTCACAAACAGTATCGGAGCTCCCCATGGTAAGACGCTCGATCTTATAAACCCCTTATCTAGCATATCTTGCAACTGCTTCCATAATTCCTCTAGCTCAACTGAAGCCATCCTATATGGTGACTTGGTTATTGGCTCAGTTCCTGGTGTCAAGTCGATACCAAATTCCATTTCTCTATCTGGTGGTAATCCTGGTAGATCGTTTGGAAAGACATCAAGGAATTCTTTAACCACTGGAATGTCATCCATATCTGGATGTGTTTTGTCCAAATCCACCACATAAGCAATAAAACCTTCAAAACAACATTCAAGTCATTTTTACCAATGTACTTTACTTATCACAAAATTCAAGATTTCATTTCTTCTCTTAAAATCTTACAACACATTCTTCTAGTAGAGAAAATGTAATAGACTTAGTATGGTAATCTAAGATAGCATGATTGGCAGCTAATCAATCCATTCCTAAGATTACATCAATATCATACATATTTAACAAAATCAGGTTGGCTATTGCACACTTATCTCCTACCCTCACTTTACAATCTTTATACACTTGCTCAGCTAATTGGCTAACTCTCATAGGAGTACTTATTAATAAAATCCTACTTAAGTATGTGGGTTCTACAAGACCTTTTAACTTTGATGCACATGCAGGTGATATAAAGGAATGTGTAGCACCGAATCAAACAAAGTTATAACCTCCAAATTGAAAATTAAAATTGTACTTTTTATCATCTCAAAAGAGGTATCAGCTGATGTCTGGTCTATCGCATACCCACAACTTGCTTTCCTTTTTCTTCAGTCGTGGCTCTCTTCCTTGCAGGAGGTGTAACTGTAGGAACTCTCTCTGGCTCTTTACCCCTATGTGGAACTACCTTAACTACCTCTGGACATTCCTTTGCATAATATCTGAACTTGCCACATCTGAAGCATCGTGTACTCTAAAGATGACAAGGCCTACCACCATGATATCGACCGCATGCTCTGCACTGATCTGTAGTCGGTCGGGGTCCACCAATCATTATACCTCTAGCTGGTGTCTGAGTCGGAGGCATAAAAGATCTAGTAGCCTTTTTTTGGAACTCATCTGCCTCTCTTCGATGCTTACTCATGAATTTTTGACCAAATTTAGCACTTTTACCATCTCCCAGCTTCCTCAGACTCTTATCCTTACCCCAACTGAACTCAGAAATCTACAAGTCATAATCCTGCTCACATAACTGGGCCCGTCGCATAGCCTTCCTATATGTAGCGACATCAAATGGGGCCAACTTAACTCGTATCGAAGGCCTCAATCCATCCACAAATCTGCGGACTCTGATAGCTTCACTCTTGATAAAGTCCGGATCATATCAGCCTAGTGAGGTGAATCGTGACTCGTACTTGTCAACTGTTCGATTCCCTTGAGTTAGATTCAAAAATTCCATCTGAACCTACGTCGAGCGCTATCTGGGATGTATTGCTCTCTGAAAGCACCCAAAAACATATCCCACATGATAGTCGTACCCTGAGCTCTCAACATAGGCCTGGTGGACTTCCACCAGAGTTCTGCTTCGCCTCTCAGTACAAAGGCCGCAAGCGCTACTCTCTCCGTTGTCGAACATTTACAGAAGTCAAACAACTTCTCCATCTAACTGATCCAGTCCTCAGCCACTACAAGATCCTTTACCCCGCTAAAAGAAGGAGGCTTGAAATCTATGAAATGCCTCAACCTCTCCATATCACAGTTGTATCCGTACCCCAAATCATCCTCATCATACTGTTATGAGGCTACTAGAGGAGGTATTGGTCGAATATAAGGTTCTCGTAGCCTAACCTGTTCAAGTTGTATAGGTGCAACATTCTCAGGTTCAGGTGCAGCTGCTGGGGGATTCGGTGCAGCCTGTCTCGCTGTACCAGGTGTACCCTCAAACCTAGCCATAATCTGACCCATCATGGTTATCATCGTGCGCATGTCTTCCTCTAATCGGGCTATCCGAGGATCGAAAGCCTCTATCTATTCCTGGGGCTCGTGACTAGAGGACGATCTACTGTGCCTCTCAGTCCTGTCATTCCACCATTAAGCTCTCAAGTTCTCTCCCCTCTTACAGTGTCTCTCAGGTATAATCTCACAAGCCTGATAATTCCTGTATTTATAATAAACTTTTAATTGACTACCAACTCCGTATACACATTTGTATCTAAATATCGCACAGTAACTTGGGGATGTATTTTTGTTAGTAATAAACATCGACTCACATCAGACCAACCATGCTCTGATACCAAATCTGTCACACCCTAATTCTAGGTGTCCTTCATCCATACAAACACTATTTACAGTTGCGCTGTGAGGCGATGCAATTACTAAAAATTTCATTCATTTACACTGAAAATTTTAATTCACACTCCCAGGTGTGTATGGATGTACAAAATCATTTGTATAATAATTTATCTTTGCATAACATCCCTATAAAACTATTACATTTCCAAGGTATAACTGTACAATCCAATATATTAGATACAAAATACTCATGTGTATACAAATCTTATACCTTTGCAACTAGTGGGAGCTATCCAACACAAAGAGGATCTAGAGATCACCGCACCGCCTTACTTCTCAGTATCTAGAAGAGAAAAATAGTGGGATGAGCAAACCACAGCTCAGTAAGGAAATGAATGCTAACAGGTAGATATTGTACTACCTACATAGCCCATGCATGTATAAACCAGAAACCATGTTTTCGATATAAATGGAAATATTATAAGAAAATGCATTTAAACATACATTTCTCATTTGCATTTTCATGTAAATCATATATGTCATACTTTCATTTTAAAACATGATTCATCAAACAGTGCCCTCACGGCACAAGTGTTTAAATTAGAGATTTATCAAAACACAAAATCTCTTTACTTTCTCAATCATCTTATTCCTCAAATCTCTTTCTTTTCTGAGTTTTCTCTATTTCCTCTAATCTCTGAGACAGGCATGGAATTTTTGACAATCAAATATCCAGGACATATGGCCATAGTCAGTGATCTCAGGCCTCACTGATTAGGTGTGTACAGGGCATCACTTCACCTGAAGGGGGATGGGTCAGTCCTACCCTCCGGCTCATCTCAATCAACCTTATCTCCTCATATACTCACGGTATAAGGTACGCCATGTGTCATCTACGCGATACTCGTAATCACGTGCACCCAACACGGTACATAGTATACCAACGGATAACTACACAGTACTACGTACGACCATGGACCTAAGTCCATACTCCAACTTCGATGGACTTTTTAGCCTGAGCCATGTCTCATATACCAGATGAGCATGCAGCGTGACACACAGTCATTACAAGGCTCCAACGCGGTACGATTTATTGTTAAGGCCCAGTCCATTCAAAGGTCATCGACTGGCATCCCCTTGGGTCCCAAACCCCAGGTTTATCTCATCTCATTAAAAACAGGTGCGAGCAATGCTCCAACACTTTTCTCAAAACCATCGTGTGAGTTAAACTCCAATACGGCACATCAAAAGCATAGAAACATGTGTGAGCTAACACTCTAGCACATAGTGAAGTCATTAAAACGGGTGTGAGCTAGAACTCCAACACCAATCTTATCTCAAATCTGATAGATGGCTGTTTTCTCTTTTTAAAACTCAAAACATGTTTATTTATGCAACATGCCTCTTCATGCTAAAACATGTAATATTAGCCAATCTATCATCATCATTTCTCAATCACCAATATCGATACAAAAATTGAGAAAAACATTGAAAACATGCATATCATGCTATTTCCTTACCCCATCCCATTTCTCAATACATATATATATATATCATATTACATTTCATGCTCCATATCATTTCATAGAATCGTAGTATCGTACTAATTCTAGCAATATATCTACGAAATTGTCGTAAAATACGTACGAACATCTCTATAGCTAACACACAGTCCCTTACCTCAAATCGTACGTGTATTTCCTTTGTCACGTATGCTCTATTTGCGATCTGGGTTAGCCGTGTTCCACGTTCTTCTAATCTACACCCATAACCATTAAGTCATTTCTTTTCTTTCTCCCAAATATCCTCATTGTCACTTATTCTCCCATTTATACCTTTCAAACCTTTAAATCATATTTCACTTTTTCATTTGTATCACTTATCTCATTAAACTATTTCTTAAGCTTTCCATAGATTTCCCTCTTCTTAAATTTCTCTTAAGTTTTCCACTATTTCTCATGTGTCTTCTCTCTATAAATCCCTTTCAATATTACTCATCATTTCTAACAATATTTCACATCTCATTCAACCCATAAATGTCTAGAAACCATATTTAGAAGCTTGAAAGTTGAAGAACTTACCCTTTTTTCTTAGCCAAACTTGTGGTAATCACAATTTCTTCTCTTGGTCACACCAATGTGAGATTTTTAGGTATGTTGTTCTCCTTCCTCCAAGGAATAACTTTCTTTTCTTGAGCTTCTTCCAAAACTGGCTAGAATGTGGTGATTTCTAGAGTGAGAAAGCTTGGGTTTTGAGAGAAAATGGCAGGTGAGGTTTGGTGAAGAAGAGTTCTAAGTTTTTAATCCAATCCCGAGCTCTTTTTTATAGATGCAGGCTTGTGAGATTGATCTGGCCCTTATAGAGATCAATCCCTGTACATTTGGTAGTCCTTTTCACCTAACGCAACCACTACCAGATCGATCTTCTCCCTTGATGAGATCGATCTATCGAAGGGAAATTTTCCTCTTAGAGATCGATCTGCCTCTTGTAAGAGATCGATCTGCTCTTTACAGAACCCTTAAGGAGATCGATCTGTCTAGTTTTGAGATCGATCTGTTCTCAAATAGAGAGTTAAGGAGATCGATCCTCTTACCTTAAAATCGATCTTCTCATTACAGAATGTCTAGCAAATCGATCTGGATCCATTAGAGATCGATCTGTCTTGTCCCACAGCTCAAAATAAGGTCATTTTGGCTCTTCCAGATCGATCTCTCATCCCATGAGATCGATCTGTCATTCATATTTCCAGATTTTACTGCAGTTTTTTGCAGCACCTTCATTCAAAACATCCTTAATTTGCTGCCATAGTCATTTCCTCATTCATCCCTCCTTGAGACTTGAAAATGGCATCCAATCACACTTAGTACATATTAAAACTTATGGGAAATCTTTTTATAACCAAATATATACAATATATAACTAAATGGAAATGCATAACTTATGAAAATCTTTATTCCATTTACTACACTACTGATTTCTCATTCCACTCACATTCATCATATATCAAAGTCCATTCCTTCATATTCATATTTAATGCAACTTGTATGCACATCACAACTCTTATTACAAGTGTGTACATTAATCTTATGGACTTTATATCACATATGCTTCACACTACTAGTACATCATCATACTTATGAATTCATTTACATATGTTCAAGGTTAAACCTATACGGGGTCTCACAAGTCTCATACTCATCCACTGATAAACTCCCCTAGTTCAGTCCCAAAAACTCAGCCTGCAATTTTCGCTGTGCGGTATCTGGAACAAATTGCCTCCTAAAGGTATCTAGAAATATCTCCCAACTGATATCTGTATGGTGGGTTCTTAATATGGGTTTGGTGGATTTCCAATAATGCTCTGCAGATCCCTTCAGTAGGAATGTAGCAAATGTGATCATCTCCGATGTCATACACTCGAAGAATCCATAGAGCTTCTCTCTCCAACCCACTCCTCAACAGTAACAGGGTCCTTGATCCCACTAAAATATGAAGGTCTAAACTTCTGGAACTGTCACAACCGATCTAGATCACATCCATACCCTTATCCAGTACAACCCAAAACTGGTGGGGTGTAGGAGTATCTGTAGTCCGTGGTGCATGAGCTCTCTGTGTAGGCGTATCAGGGGCAACTGCCTCTTCTGTCGCAGTTCCTGCCTCCTGTCCCTGCCTACTTGGCATCGTCTGTGCCAATATCTCCACTATCGTCTCTAAGCTACGCTCTAACCTCATGAAGAGCACCTCAATACTCTCTGGTACCTCAGCAGCACTTGGAGTCTCATGGGTAGGAAATGGCTCAGTAGCTGCTCAACTCTCAGGCCTATCTCTATGGCCTCGAGCCCTACCTCTTATCCTACTACCACTATGAGAATTCACCATATAGGCTAAGTTCCTACATTCACAATCATGAATTAGTCTGTCTCCCATCTGGTATACACAGTTTTTATCTAAACACAGCACAGCACTATGGGGATGTACACTTTCCTATTTACTAACACCGACTCACATCAGACCAACCTCTGCTATGATACCATTCTGTCATAACCCTCCATGACTAAACTAAAACCACTACAAATTTTTTGTATTTTAACTTACCTTTCTCCTTATCAACGGTTGGGCTATGATTCGATGTCAGTATCCTCGCTTACCATATCATTCATTATCATACATATATGTCAATATACTATCACTGATTTTAACTTATTTTATAATACATGTGAGCTCATATATAAAATCCAATACAAATACATTCCCCATAATATATATCGTATACATCACTGTGCTGTTTATATGTTTAGATACAAAATCGTACAAAATATGTATACCTGTCGATCGATAGAAAATAACAGCGAACAACAGGAATACTATCCCTCAAACGTACTCGCTCTACTGCTGATGCTTTGCAAAGAGATGTAAAAAAAAAGGTGAGCTCACAACTCAATAAGGAAATCAGGCAAGCAAGTAGACATCTACACTATCTACTCAAAATAATGCTATGCCTCGAAAATATCATTTCCTTAACTCCCTTTAAAAGCATGTCTTTAAAATATATACATATACTTGTACAGATTAAAATCCATGTACAGAAATCATGCTTTCGTTCTCAAATGAAGGCATGTAGTGCAAAATAATACATCTTTATAATATCACGATGCCTTTAGATAAATCATGCCATTTATATTCAAATCACAGTAAATATGGCATTTAATCATTCACAACACAATAATCGAATTTTGACCCATCCCTTAGGTCTATCAGTATCATAAATAAATTAATCAGGTGATATATCATGTGAAACTCTGTGGTTAAATGCAATAATATCCTGGACTATGGCCATATCCTATAATGGTGATCCCAGGCTACACAGTACTCGATGTACGGGGCATCACGGCTGCAACGGGAGGGGGGTTAGTCCATCACAACCGTCAGCTATAAACTCCTCAACTCCACAACACCACAACACCACACGATACAGTGTACTCCATGCCACTCGCACGGTACAACGTACTCCATGAACCCCACCTCACAGTCGGGGCGCCTGCTATAGGTCTTAGCCCTCAAACCATGGAATATAAATACCACGTCTCTAAATTCACATGCGAACATCTCTACAATACGACACTCAGTCTACACGAGGAAATCAACCTGGTTTTCAACATATCTTATATATCATAGTAAAACTACAGTGCGCGCCTTTGAGCGCGACTCACAGTCGACACTCTGCTCAAACACTGTTTCACATCACAAACTCAACTGTAGTGCAAGTAAACCTCTAGCAACTAGGTCATGCATAGTTCATGTTTCAAATCAAGTACGAGCAATCGTTCTAGTACCATGTTATGCACAAAACTCATCAAATCAAGTACGAGCAATCGCTCAAGTACCATGTCATGTATAACTCATAAAGAATCGATTACGAGCAACGCTAGCACTCTGTCATGCATCTCATGTAAAATTCGAGTACGAGCTAATTGCTCTAGCACTCTCTCATGAATAAATCATATAAAACTGAGACGAGTAATAACTCTAGCACTCTATCATGCATGTCATGGAAATCTAGTGCGAATCGCATCAGCACTAATACATGTGGAAAATATATGAAATCAAGTGCGAGTTGTGCTCTAGCATGATTTATTCTCACATAGTTTGATAGATGGCTCTTTAAAAAAGGATGATTTTCAAAATATCAAAATCAGCACTATAAATTGTGCTATTTCTCATCAATCAAGAAATCATTAGCCTATCTACATACTCTTCTGTTAAACAGCAGTAAAAACACTCATAATTGTGGTTTCCATGCTTTTTACAACTTTTTCCAAAAGTTGACCTTTTTTTCTAACTAAGGGTAAAATTGTAATTTGCCACTATCGAATCACAATAATTATTATTCACCTTATCTGACCCTCAGAGTTTTTAAGTGAATGTAAAAGCATACGAAAATACGTGCAGGTATCTCTAACTACTCACAAAAGTCCCTTACCTACAATCACTCGAGAAATTTTACTTTCTCAACGCTGCTCGATCCAGCTGTTCGATTCGCTCCTTCAATAATCTCTGGAGTTGCATATAACCATTTATTAGGTTAATTATATTTTTCTACTGCATTTCACTTTAAATACAGTCTACTTCACTTAATGGGCTTTAATAAACCTTAATGGGCCTAACTATGCCTTAAGCCCATTTTCATTTTACTATTCATTTTCGTTGGGCCTATTGGGCTTGTGGTACCCACCAACTCTTATTGGGCTTATCCAAGACCCATTATATCACATTGGGTCGAAACCAATTGGGCTTGGCCCATTGGACCTCTCGGCCACATGCCATGGCCGAGAGCATCTATTAGCAATGAAATTTATATATGTTTAGAACCCTTTTTACTTAATTATTTGATTTGTTCTTTGCTATTAGGTATGTTTTATGTGTTTTGTACATTTGTGCAGGAAAAAGAACAATATGGAGAAGTTAAAGCTTTTAGAGCTGGTTCTGATGATTCTGTGAAGAAGTGAAATTGTAGGATGTTGATCGTGACTTATGTTGCAACAATAGAAGAAACTGGACAATGCAGAACAGATCTGGGGAATCATTACCATTGTCGCAGCATAGCAGTCTGATTAGGGCAACACTGTTTTTCCACGTGGCATTCCGCGTTTTAGTGCCTGTAAACCTTATAAATAGTCTTTTGATCAGAATATCGAAGGAGGCTGCGGCAGAAGGCTTCAGGATTGATTTAGCTCCATAGAAACTTCATCTTTTTCGATCAATGTTTATTCTAAGGATGATGATTTGGAATTATTGGATGTTTATCATGATTTCTAGGAACTAAACTCCTTTTTCCTAGAATCGATGTAGCCAACTTTGGGCAGATTGCAATTATTTTGTGATATTGTTTGGATGATCTTAATTATATTTATTTAATCTACTTGTTCTTAATGCTCTAGTTGATTGGCCACCAATTGGATGAATTAGTATAGGAATACGGCACTCGGGAGATGGGATTATTTATATGCACAAGGGTAGATTAACATAGGACATTGTTGAATTGGGAGGTTGACAATTCTTATGAGCCATAGAGAAACGGATTACCATCGCTTAATGAACTTTATTATTTAATTCTGAATCGGGAGGTTAGGATTAGGTAATTTGGGTATGATTGTTTAAAATTCGGGAGAGATAAATAGGAAATAGTTTCGGCTATAAACAATTTGAAATCAAAAGAACAATTGATCAAAGGAATTGCATAAACCCTAGTTAGGTGAAATCGAGTTCTAGGAATAGTTTGCCATTGATATTTTCATTCGTAATAATTGTGATTTGTTTTAATTAAATTTGTTCCGTAATTAATAGTTAGAATAGTAAATAGGATCTTAACCAATATAAATTACTTTTTCTAAATAAAGTTCAAGGTTGTTGATTACAATGATTTGCGGTAGGCACAATTCCCTGTGGGACGATACTTATATTTACTCTATACTCAAAAATAGACCTGTGCACTTGCAGTAGTGTTCTATTTGAGCACAACAAGTTTTTTTGGCACCGTTGCCGGGGAATTGTTGTTTCATTTTTCGTTAACACTGTTTCCCAATAGCCTTTACTTTAATTTAGACTTTTATTTTTCTTTTAATTTACTATCTACAAATTTTTATTTTAGGTGAATGGTAAAAACCCGCAGAAGTGGAAATACAGACATAAAAGAAGAGTTAGATCTAGAGATTGAGAGAACCATCAAGCAAATTCAACAGAACAAATTTGAAGAGAAAGACAAAAATTTAATCATGGCAGATGAAAATCAGCAGCAGCGAGCTATACGCGATTACTTTACCCCAATTGTGAATCAGAATTTTGCTGCTATAAGAGAGGTTCCTGTAAACTTTAATAACTTTGAGTTGAAGCCGGCATTGATCAATATGTTTATGCAAAATCAATTTGGAGGTTCAGCCTTAGAGGATCCTAACACACATTTGACAAGTTTTCTGCAGATTTGCAGCACCATTAAGATTAATGGAGCCCCTGATGATGCTATTTGATTGAGATTGTTTTCATTTTCTCTTCGGGATAAAGCCTTGAACTGGTATCAAAATTTACCAGCAAGAAGCATTCTGACATGGGCAGTGATGGCACAAAAATTCTTAGCAAAGTACTTCCTACCAGGAAAGACAATGCAGATGAGATTAGAGATTGCCCAGTTCACACAGTTAGATCATGAACCATTACATGAGGCATGGGAGCGATTTAAAGAGTTATTACGTAGATGCCATCAGCATGGATATGATGAAGGAAACCAGATACAAGTTTTCTACAGAGGCATGACTCCGCAGACATGAGCTACTGTGGATGCTTCAGCAGGAGGTTCACTGTGGTCTAAGACACCTGATCAAGCTATGCAATTAATTGAGGAGATAGCTATAAACAGCAGTTAATGGCCAGGTGAAAGAGCTAATGTCAGAAAAGTAGCAGGTATGCATGAGTTAGATACGCAGACAGCCATCCTAGCAAGACTTGAGCAGATTTCAACACAAATTTCTTCAATGGGTATACAAGGGCCACAAGCTATGATTCATCATGACAACACAAATCCTAACTTGATGGGGACAAATTTGGAGCAGGTGAATTATGTTAATAATCGTAACTTTGGTTTTCAAGGAAATCGAGTTCCTAACTACTACCAGCCAGGATTCAGAAACCATAAGAATCTATCTTATGGTAACTCTAAAAACGTTCTAAACCCACCAGCAGCAAGTAACAGCAATACAGGATTTAATAACCAAGCGAATTCCCAAGGTTATGGTAGAGTTAGAAGGAACGAATTTGAGGAGTTCATGGTTGAAACTAGAACAAGATTTAGTAAAACTGATGCGCGATTAGACAACGTGGAAGCTAAAATGTCAGAGATGAATACCAGTCTTGGTGTGCAGATGAAGTCTGTTAAGACCACTTTGGGATAGTTAACTGCAGCTGTCAGTTCTTTAAATGAAAGAGGTAAGTTTCCAAGTGACACAGTGTTCAATCCGAGAGAGCACGACAATGCTATATCTTTGAGAAGTGGGAACACATATGAGCCACCAAAGGTAGCAGAGAAAGAAGAAACTGCACCAATAACTGAGGTACAGAAGAAGCAGAATGAACCTGTTATGACAAAGGATGCAGAATCAGAAACAGTAAAACAGGGAGTTAATTATAAACCTTTTAGTAAACTTTTTTCCTGATAATCCTCCTTTGTCAAAACCATCTATTCCTTATCCTCAAGCTTTGTATAAAAGGAAGATTGAATCTGAGTTTAAGAAATTTCTTGATATATTTAAGAAATTACATATTAACATTCCGTTTGTTGATGCTCTGCAGCAGATGCCACATTATGCAAAGTTCATGAAAGAAGTGCTGTCAAAGAAATGAAAACTTAAAGATTATGAAACTATCAACTTGACAGAGGAATGCAGTGCAATTTTGCAGCAGAAATTACCACAAAAATTGAAAGACACTGAAAGCTTTACCATTCCATGCGAGATTGGAGGATCGAAAGTGGGTAAGGCATTGTGTGATTTAGGTGCTAGCATATATTTAATGCCTTTATCTATTTTCAAGAGCCTAAGTCTTGGAGAGGTAAAGCCGACAACCATAACACTACAACTAGCAGATAGATCAATCACTTATCCCAGAGGTATCATAGAAGATGTACTTGTTAAAGTTGATAAGTTAATTTTTCCTGTCGATTTTGTAGTCTTAGATTATGAAGAGGACAGAGAAATTTCACTTATACTTGGGAGACCATTCCTTGCCATTGGGAGAGCACTAATCGATGTTCAGAGAGGGCAATTAACCCTGAGGATGAATGATGAATCAGTTATGTTTAACATCTATAAGGCGATGAAATTTACTGATGAGCCAGAGACCTGTAAGTTGATTGAAGTAGTGCAGAGTTGTGTAAGAGAAGTTGAAACAAAGGAAGCACCAACCGATCCTATGGCTCAATGTCTGGTAAATTCAGTTTCTAATTTAAATGATAAACTACTAACTGATGAAATTAAGAGTTGTGTTGTTACTTTGGAAGCCAATCCATTAGAAAGTACGACTATAACAACTAAGGAGAAGATTAACAAGTCACAGGTAAGTGAAAAAAAAAGGCAAAACTGAATTGAAAGAATTACCAAGACATTTGAGGTATGCTTTCTTAGGTGATGATAGTACTTTTCTTGTAATTATTTCATCATTTTTATCAGTTGCAGAGGAAGACAAGTTGCTTAGAATTTTAAGAGAGCACAAACCGGTAATTGGATGGTCTATTGCTGACATCAAAGGAATTAATCCCTCTGTTGTGATGCACAAAATTCAATTAGAGGAAAATCATAAACCCTCTATCGAACCACAAAGAAGACTAAATCCAGCAATGAAAGAAGTTGTTAGAGCTAAGATCTTAAAATTATTAAATGCTGGTATTATATATGCTATATCTGATAGTTCTTAGGTGAGTCCTGTGCAGGTTGTACCTAAAAAGGGTGGAATGACAGTAGTTCGTGACACAAACGATGAAATCATATCCACCAGAACTGTAACAGGATGGAGAGTTTGCATTGATTATAGGAAGCTGAACAAAGCTACTAGGAAAGACCACTTCCCGCTTCTGTTCATCAACCAAATGCTAGATAGACTAGCCGGACACAGTTATTATTACTTTTTAGATGGCTACTCAGGCTATAACCAGATTGCGATAGCCCCAAAAGATCAAGAGAAAATAACATTTACTTGCCCATATGGAACTTTCGCATATAGAAGGATGCCTTTCGGGTTGTGTAACGCCCCAGCAACCTTCCAGAGATGCATGATGTCAATTTTCACTAACATGGTTAAAGAGATAATGGAAGTCTTCATGGATGACTTCTCGGTATTTGGTAGGACTTTTGACCAATGTTTATCTAATTTGGCACTTGTTTTGCAGAGATGTGAAGAGACAAATTTGGTCTTAAATTGGGAGAAGTGTCATTTTATGGTGCAAGAAGGGATCGTCCTTGGACACAAAATTTTAGCTCACGGCATTGAGGTGGATAGAGCTAAAGTCGCTGCCATTGAAAAGCTTCCTCCTCTAAAATCAGTTATGGCCGTGAGGAGTTTTTTAGGACATGCAGGCTTTTATCGTAGATTTATCAGGGATTTTTCAAAAATCTCAAAACCTTTATGTCACTTATTGGAAAAAGATTTTGATTTTGTCTTTGATGATTTTTGCTTGCAGGCATTTGAAAAGATCAAGAAGGAGCTTATTTCTACACCTATTATGATGACACCAAATTGGACAGAACCATTTAAACTAATGTGCGACGTAAGTGATTTTGCAATTGGAGCTATCCTGGGATAGAAGAGAGACAAGATTTTTCGGGCTATCTATTATTCAAGCAAAACTTTAGATGATGCTCAGAAAAATTACACTACAACGGAGAAGGAGATGCTTGCAGTTGTACATGCATTTGACAAGTTCAGACCATATTTAATTGGGAGTAAGGTCATTATCTATACAGATCATGCAGCTATTCGTTATCTATTTGCAAAAAAAAGGACGCCAAACCCAGACTTAATAGATGGATCTTGATTTTACAAGAATTTGATTTTGAGATCAGGGATAAAAAAGGATCTGATAATGTTATAGCTGATCATTTATCTAGGTTGGAGCAATCTGAAATTCAGCAAGAACAGCCTATTCAAGAGGAATTTCTAGATGAGACAATAATGAAGATTGATGAAAATCTGCCTTGGTTCGCAAACATAGTGAATTACTTAGCAGGAGGATTAATGCCAAGTGGTTTAACTTACTAACAGAGGAAGAAATTCTTCCATGATGTCAACTCGTATTTTTGGGATGATCCTCTGCTATTTAAGAAGTGTCCAGACCAGATTATAAGACAATGTGTGCCGAAAGATGAAGCTTAGGAAATTCTACGCCACTGCCATGCTGCAGCATATGGAGGACATTTTGGTACAGAACGTACAGCAGCAAAGGTGCTGCAATCAGGTTTTTATTGGCCTAGTGTATTTAAAGATAGTTACATGTTTGTAAAAACATGTGACAGATGTCAAAGGGTTGGAAACATCTCAAGAAGGCATGAATTGCCTTTGACAAATATTCTAGAAGTGGAAATCTTTGATGTGTGGGGTATTGATTTTATGGGACCGTTTCCTCCATCTTTTGGGAAGCTGTACATTCTCCTTGCTGTTGATTATGTCTCTAAGTGGGTGGAGGCAATAGCAACACCAGCAAATGATGCAAAAGTGGTAATTTGGTTTCTGCACAAGAATATATTGACAAGATTCGATACCCCAAGAGCCATTTTGAGTGATGAAGGCACTCATTTCTATAACAAAATCTTCAATGGTTTAATGTCAAAATATGGAATTCAACATAAAGTAGCTCTCGGTTATCATCCGCAAAAAAATGGTGAAGCTGAAATTTAAAACCGAGAAGTAAAGTTAATATTGGAGAAGACTATCCACCTGAATAGAAAAGACTGGGCTAACAAGTTAGATGACGCACTTTGGGCATACAGGATAGCCTATAAGACTCTAATTGGAATGCCTCCCTATAGGTTGATATTTGGTAAGGCATGTCATCTACCTGTAGAGCTTGAGCATCGAGCTTATTGGGCCATTAAAAAGCTAAATTTTGACTATAACAAGGCTGGAGAAAATCGGTCACTCCAATTGAATGAGCTTGATGAGCTGAGAAATGAGTCCTATAACAATACAAGAATTTACAAGGACATGACCAAAAGATGGCATGAGAAGATGATAATCAGAAGAGAATTCAGTCCTGGACAGCAAGTTTTATTGTATAATTCAAGGCTTAAATTATTTCCTGGCAAATTGAAGTCAAGGTGGTCAGGACCGTTTGAGATAAACCAAGTTTTCCCATATGGAGCAATTGAGTTGAAGAAATCAGATGGAGGCTTGTTCAAAGTCAATAGGTAGTGTATAAAACATTATTATGGAGAGGGAGTGCATAAATTAGATAGCATTCCCCTTGGTGAATCGAATTAAAGAGACTAGAAGCAGTCTGGCTGAAGACTTGAAATTCAGTGCTTTTAAGAGGCAACCCAATTTTTTTTTTTTGGATTCTTAGTTTTTAATCTCGTTTTATTTTCTTTGATCTTAGTAGTTTGTTTTTTCTTTTTATTTTATTTTATTAGTTTGAATTTTATTTTTCAGGCATATCAAAATAGCACAGTTTAGAAGAATACTTATCATGATCCTGCAAGTAAGAATACATGAGTGCGTGATCAGGTGAAAGAACAAGAAAAATTTTACAGGGCCTTAGTAGCTTCAATGTAGACAAACAGAACAGAAAAGAAACGAAAATGGTTTTTCAAGAACAAAAGTGAAGAAGTATGTGAACAGTACCTAAGCTGGAAAACTAAATTCTTCAATTGAAGAAGAGAAGGCAGAATAATGTCAATAACGATAAGAAAAAGAAAGAAAGACTGAAAGGGCATAAGATGAAATTCTGTCAAAATAAGAATATAATGTCTACAATAGTGAGGTGAATGGAATCCATATGTCCGTGTCTTATTGGAAAATGGATTCCTTTATCCTGTCAACCCCACTCACTATTCGGTAAAGCCAAAGAACCCTACCAAATTGATTTGAAAAAGGCGGTCGAACCTTTTACTTACTCAGACCCTCTTTTTCTAGTCCTGTAATTTCCCTTGTTCCCTTGGAAGTACACCGTTTACCCCACACCCATCATTTTTCTTTCTTCCAATCCTGTTGTTTTCTGCTGATTTGGTAGTTTTACCGACAACATTTTTGTGGATTCACGATCTTGGTGGTCCCAAATCCCTTGGGGGAAACTGAAAGCATTTTCTTGTCCGATTGTGATAAAGACACAAAATGGTCCAACTTGAACTTACGTGATTTTCATTTCGGTTTGTGTGCTTGTTCGATGGGGGTCAGCTAAACACTATTCTTATCAACATTGAGCTTTTATTGGTAATGGCACCCAAAACCCCTAGCAAGACGAAACCTAGAGAGTTCGAGTCAAGCGACTGATAGTACAGCCCCATCTCCCCAGAGGGAAGAGCCGGTCATCACTACTTATGATCCCTCTAGATTTGTTAACAGCCAAGCCGCAGAAAATTTCAAGAAAATTATGGGCAAAAACATGATTATCGAAAGGAGTTTTCGGCCTGATATTGGTAGCTGGGACATGTATCATGCGTTTTTGAGGGATTTCGGGTTGCTAAAATTAGCAGGACAACCTGAAGATGCCATTCTTGATGTAGTCCAAGAATTTTATGCTAATGCAATGGAGAGCACTCATTCGATATCTGAAGTCAGGGGTATTCTTGTTCCTTACAACACCAACGCCATTAATCTGTACCTGGACCTTCCGCAAGGGGTGCAGGATGAATATCACAGTTATGTCGTAGCTCTCCACACAGATGTTGATGAGCTGTACCAAGTCATTAATGAACTTACAGTACCACACCCATTGGCAGAAAAGGCCGGAGGCTGAATCTATGGCATTCCCTTCCAATCGACTTCAATATGGGCTACACGAATGGTATGACTTCATTTGCTCACGAATCATGCATACAACTCATAAAAGCAGCGTTGATGTCGATAGGGCTACTCTCCTTTACTGTATTTTGAATGGTAAGATTGTTGATTTTGGAGCCATTATTTTTCGGTCCATGCAAGAGTTTATACGCAGGGAAAATAGAAGGGGTTTACCTCACCCTTCATTAGTTTGTGGACTTTGCAAGAAATATGGCGTATATTGGACTGAGCTTGAACCACGACTGGCTAGGAAATCTGCAATCACTTTCAGAAATCCTCGGGTACCTCTGACTCAGAGAGAAGTTGCTCCTCCTACTGCCCCACCACCAACTTTTGCTGGTCCATCTATTGCACCTTCCACCACTTTTGACTCCATTTTAGCTATGCTAAACGAGATTAAGGAGTTACGGATGGAGATGTGCAACAATGACAATGACTATTGGACTTTCTGTGCGTATGTTGCCTTCCACCATAAATCATTAGTCGACTACCTAAATATGAGGGGTCGTGCAGGAGAGGTGATATTCCCCATGCCGCCACAATGGTGTACTTCTACTGATGATGACATGGAAGAAGATGCCCAGGAGGAAGCTGATGCTGAAGATGGCTCAGAGGATGATTCAGACAGTTAGACTACCCTAGGGAAGTCCTCTTTACTACTTTTTCCAATTCATTGAGGTCAATGAAAATCTTAAGTTTGTGGGAGTTATTGGTTGTGCTCTGTTGTGCTCTGTGTCATGCTTTACTATGTTTTTCATCCTGCTGTTATGTTTTTCATGCTTTGTTATGTTTTATGTGCCTGTTTTAATTTTTTATGTGTTTATTTTTAGTGTTTGTGTGCAATTATACTCAGTTTTACAGATTAGTTTTCTAGATTGTGGCCAAAGATGGATTTTGCAAGGAATTGATCAAATTTTGTTTAAATGGATAATTTTTATTGTTTGAGTATTAGTATGTGGATAGAAAGCTTCACTTGAATCTTTTTACTCAAACTATGCATCAATCATATTCAGTTTATGCACTTACTGTGTTGATATGTACTAAAAAGACTCTAGAACTTGATTAGTTATTACTTGAGGTGAAATTGATAGACCATGCATAATTAGAAAAATGATCTAGGCCATTTTTGTTTGAGATTGAGCCTTTCAAGCCTACCCAATTATATTAATCCCTTGAAAAACCCTTTGAACCAAAATTTTTCATTTTGTTGTTATATAACCATATTACAAGTCATGCCTAATTGTTTGATTATCCTATTCTTTTGGTCCCTTACTTAAAACACTATCAATCAAAATTTTTGGATTAAGGGAGGAGCTCAAAAGAAAACAAGGTAGTTTGTAAATTGTTGGTTTGAGAACTTAAATGTACAAACAAGGGTTTTGTTCTCGGGTCTTGATGAAAATTTAGTGTCATATGCAGTTACAGGCAGTGAAAAATCAAATTCTGGAGTGTGACACTCAAAAAAAACTCTCGAGAATGAGTAAAGTTGGGTAGTGATTCATGAGCTCAAAACAAATTAAATCCAAAGGTGATTACAGTGCTTTAGGTGGATTAAACTTCATATTATATCCTTTATCCCACCTAAAACCCGAGCCTTATGTTACAACCTTTGAAAAGTCCTTTTGATTCTTGGTTATGCATGAGTCTTTATTAGTGGAGAGAAGTAGTTAATTCAAGCATATGAAGTCTTGTGTTTAATTTTTATTTAGGTTTCGCATTAACACTTGAGTGCATGAATTTAAGTAAACGATTGTACACACACACACAAGTGGAAAGTGAAGAGTGAAGGGGGATTGGTTTGCTTAGATTGACTTGAACAATATAAATCTGGAATTTATCTTAAGCAAAGGCCCTTGTGAATTCTTAAGGAAAATCCCAATTTAGTATAACAAGTATGTGAGCTGAGTATGGTTGACAGTCTTTAATTGTTCTGTTTCTAGTATGTGTTTGCTTAAGGACAAGCAAATTTCTAAGTTTGGGGGTATTTGTTAGCACTGAAATTTATATATGTTTAGAACCCTTTTTACTTAGTTATTTAATTTGTTCTTTGCTATATTAGGTATGTTTTATGTGTTTTGTGTATTTGTGCAGGAAAAAGAACAATATGGAGAAGTTAAAGCTTTTGGAGCTGGTTCTGATGATTCTGTGAAGAAGTGAAATTGCAGGATGCTGATCGTGACTTATGCTGCAACAATAGAAGAAACTGGACAGTGCAGAATAGATCTGGGGAATCATTACCATTGTCGCAGCATAACAGTCTGATTAGGGCAACACTGTTTTTACTTAGTGCCTGAAAACCTTATAAATAGTCTTTTGATTAGAATATCGAAGGAGGCTGCAGCAGAAGGCTTCAGGATTGATTTAGCTCCATAGAAACTTCATCTTTTACATCTTTTTCGATCAATGTTTATTCTAAGGATGATGATTTGGAATTATTGGATGTTTATCATGATTTCTAGGAACTAAACTCCTTTTTCCTAGAATCGATGTAGCCAACTTTGGGCAGATTGCAATTATTTTGTGATATTGTTTGGATGATCTCAATTATGTTTATTTAATCTACTTGTTCTTAATGCTCTAGTTGATTGGCCACCAATTGGATGAATTAGTATAGGAATTCGGCACTCAGGAGAGGGGATTATTTATATGCACAAGGGTAGATTAACATAGGACATTGTTGAATCGGGAGGTTGACAATTCTTATGAGCAATAGAGAAACGGATTACCATCGCTTAATGAACTTTATTATTTAATTCTGAATCGGGAGGTTAGGATTAGGTAATTTGGGTATGATTGTTTAAAACTTGGGAGAGATAAACAAGAAATAGTTTCGGCTATAAACAATTTGAAATCAAAAGAACAATTGATCAAAGGAATTGCATAAACCCTAGTTAGGTGAAATCGAGTTCTAGGAATATTTTGCCATTGATATTTTCATTCGTAATAATTGTGATTTGTTTTAATTAATTTGTTCCTTAATTAATAGTTAGAATAGTAAATAGGATCTTAATCAATATAAATTACTTTTTCTAAATAAAGTTCAAGGTTGTTGATTACAGTGATTTGCGGTAGGCACAATTCCCTGTGGGACGATACTTATATTTACTCTATACTCAAAAACTGACATGTGCAATTGCAATAGTGTTCTATTTGAGTACCCCAGGGAAAGAACAAGAAAAATTTTATATTATTATGATCCTGCCAACAAGAATGCATGAGTGCGTGATCAGGTGAAAGAACAAGAAAAATTTTTGCAAGGGCTTAGTAGCTTCGGTGTAGACAAACATAACAGAAAAGAAACGAAAATGGTTTTTCAAGAACAAAAGTGAAGAAGTACATGAACAGTACCTAAGCTGGAAAACTAAATTCTTCTATTGAAGAAGAGAGGGCAGAATAATGTCAATAACGGTAAGAAAAAGAAAGAAAGACAGAAAGGGCATAAGATGAAATTCTGTCAAAATAAGAAACAAACGTCTACTATAGTGAGGTAAATGGAATCCACATATCCGTGTCTTATTGGAAAACGGATTCCTTTATCCTGTCAACCCCACTCACTATTCGGTAAAGCCAAAGAACTCTACCAAATTGATTTGAAAAAGGCGGTCGAACCTTTTACTTACTCAGACTCTCTTTTTCTAGTCCTGCAATTTCCCTTCTTCCCTTGGAAGTACACCAATTACCCCACACCTATCATTTTTCTTTCTTCCGATCCTGTTGTTTTCTGCTGATTTGGTAGTTTCGCTAACAATATTTTTGTGGATTTACGATCTTGGTGGTCCCGAAACCCTCGGGGGAAGCAGAAAGCATTTTCTTGTCTGATTGTGATAAAGACACAAAGTGGTCCAACTTGAGCTCACGTGATTTTCATTCCGGGTATTCTACTGCTTTCTTCAATCGTTTTCGATTTTCCAGCGGATTTCCTTTTGGTTTCTACAACTTGAATTTTTGAAACTCTTCTCGGTTTGGTAAATTGTTGTTGGAGGCATTCTAGTTGTGACGCAAATTTTTGGGTTTAGTTTGTGACTGAACACTATTCTTGTCAACATTGAGCTTCCATTGATAATGGCACCCAAAACCCAAGCAAAACGAAACTTGGAGAGTTCAAGTCAAGCGACTGATAGTACAGCCCCATCTCCCCAAAGAGAAGAGCCGGTCAGCACTACTTATGATCCCACTAGATTTGTTAACAGCCAAGCCGCAGAAAATTTCAAGAAAATTATAGGCAAAAACATGATTATCGAAAGGAGTTTTCGTCCTGATATTGGTGGTTAGGATATGTATTCTGAGTTTTTGAGGGATTTCGGGTTGCTGAAATTAGCAGGACAACCTGAAGATGCCATTTTTGATGTAGTCCGAGAATTTTATGTTAATGCAATGGAGAGCACCCATTCAACGTCTGAAGTCAAGAGTATTCTTGTTCCTTACAACGCCAATGCCATTAATCTGTACCTGGACCTTTCGCAAGGGGTGCAGGATGAATATCACAGTTATGTCGCAGCTTTCCACACTAATGCTGATGAGCTGTACCGAGTCATTAACAAACTTACAGTACCACACACCCATTGGCAGAAAAGGCCAAAGGCTGAATCTATGGCATTCCCTTCCAATCGACTTAAATATGGTCTACACGAATGGTATGACTTCATTTGCTCACGAATCATGCCTACAATTCATAAAAGCAGCGTTGATGTCGATAAAGCTGCTCTCCTTTACTGTATTCTGACTAGCAAGATTATTGATTTTGGAGCTATTATTTTTTAGTCCATGCAAGAGTTTATATGCAGGGAAAATAGAAGGGGTTTACCTCACCCTTCATTAGTTTGTGGACTTTGCAAGAAATATGGCGTATATTGGACTAAGCTTGAACCACAACTGGCTAGGAAATCTGCAATCACTTTCAGAAATCCTTGGGTACCTCTGACTCAAAGAGAAGTTGCTCCTCCTACTGCCCCACCACCAACTTCTGCTGGTCCATCTATTACACCTTTCAGCACTTCTGACTCCATTGCAGCTATGCTAAACGAGATTAAGGAGTTGCGGATGGAGATTCGCAACAATGATCGAGACTATCGGACTTTCTGTGCATATGTTACCTCTTACCATAAATCATTAGTCGACTACCTAAATATGAGGGGTCGTGAGAGAGAGGTGATATTCCCCATGCCGCCACAATGGTGTACTTTTGCTGATGATGACATGGAAGAAGATGCCCAGGAGGAAGCTGATGCTGAAGATGGCTCAGAGGACGATTCGGACAATTAGACTACCCCAGGGAAGTCCTCTTTACTACTTTTTCCAATTCATTGAGGACAATGAAAATCTTAAGTTTGGGGAAGTTATTGGTTGTGCTCTGTTGTGCTCTGTGTCATGCTTTGCTATGTTTTTCATGCCTGCTGTTATGTTTTTCATGCTTTGTTATGTTTTATATGCCTGTTTCAATTTTTTTTTTATGTGTTTCTTTTTAGTATTTGTGTGCAATTATACTCAGTTTTACAAATTAGTTTTCTAGATTGTGGCCAAAGATGGATTTTACAAGGAATTGATCAAATTTTGTTTAAATGGATGATTTTTATTGTTTGAGTATTGGTATGTGGATAGAAAGCTTCACTTGAATCTTTTCACTCAAACTATGCACCAATCATATTCAGTTTATGCACTTACTGTGTTGATATGTGAAACTAAAAAGACTCTAGAACTTGATTAGTTATTACTTGAGGCAAAATTGATAGACCATGCATGATTAGAAAAATGATCTAGGCCATTTTTGTTTAAGATTGAGCCTTTCAAGCCTACCCAATTGTATTAATCCCTTGGAAAACCCTTTGAGCCAAATTTTTCCATTTTGTTGTTATATAACCATATTACAAGTCATGACCTAATTGTTTGATTATCCTATTCTTTTAGTCCCTTACTTAAAGCACTATCAATCAAAATTTTTGGATTAAGGGAGGAGCTCAAAAGAAAACAGGGTGGTTTGTAAATTGTTGGTTTGAGAACTTAAATGTACAAAGAAGGGTTTTGTTCTCGGGTCTTGATGAAAATTTAGTGTCATATGCAGTTATAGGTAGTGAAAAATCAAATTTTGGAGTGTGACACTCAAAAAAAAACTCTCGAGAATGAGTAAAGTTGGATAGTGATTCATGAGCTCAAAACAAATTAAATCCAAAGGTGATTACAGTGCTTTAGGTGGATTAAACTTCATATTATATCCTTTATCCCACCTAAAACCTGAGCCTTATGTTACAACCTTTGAAAAGTCCTTTTGATTCTTGGTTATGCATGAGTCTTTATTAGTGGAGAGAAGTAGTTAATTCAAGCATATGAAGTCTTGTGTTTAATTTTCATTTAGGTTTCGCATTAACACTTGAGTGCATGAATTTGAGTAAACGATTGTACACACACACAAAAGTGGAAAGTGAAGAGTGAAGGGGGATTGGTTTGCTTAGATTGACTTAAACAATATAAATCTGAAATTTATCTTAAGCTGAGAACCTTATGAATTCTTGAGGAAAATCCCAATTTAGTATGACAAGTATGTGAGCTGAGTATGGTTGACAGTCTTTAATTGTTCTGTTTCTAGTATGTGTTTGCTTGAGGACAAGCAAATTTCTAAGTTTGGGGGTATTTGTTAGCACTGAAATTTATATATGTTTAGAACCCTTTTTACTTAGTCATTTGATTTGTTCTTTGCTATATTAGGTATGTTTTATGTGTTTTGTGTATTTGTGCAAGAAAAAGAACAATATGGAGAAGTTAAAGCTTTTGGAGCTGGTTCTGATGATTCTGTGAAGAAGTGAAATTGCAAGATGCTGATCGTGACTTATGTTGCAACAATAGAAGAAACTGGACAGTGCAAAACAGATTTGGGGAATCATTACCATTGTCGCAGCATAGCAGTCTGATTAGGGCAACACTGTTTTTCCACGTGGCATTCCGCATTTTAGTGCTTGGAAACCTTATAAATAGTCTTTTAATCAGAATATCGAGAGAAGTTGCGGCAGAAGGCTTCAGGATTGATTTAGCTCCATAGAAACTCCATCTTTTACATCTTTTTCGATCAATATTTATTCTAAGGATGATGATTTTGAATTATTGGATGTTTATCATAATTTTTAGGAACTAAACTCCTTTTTCCTAGAATCGAAGTAGCCAACTTTGGGCAGATTGCAATTATTTTGTGATATTGTTTGGATGATCTCAATTATGTTTATTTAATCTACTTGTTCTTAATACTCTAGTTGATTGACCACCAATTGGATGAATTAGTATAGAAATCCGGCACTCAGGAGAGGGGATTATTTATATGCACAAGGGTAGATTAACATAGGACATTGTTGAATCGGGAGGTTGACAATTCTTATGAGCCATAGAGAAACGGATTACCATCGCTTAATGAACTCTATTATTTAATTCTGAATCGGGATGTTAGGATTAGGTAATTTGGGTATGACTGTTTAAAACTCGGGAGAGATAAACAGGAAACAGTTTCGGCTATAAACAATTTGAAAGTAAAAGAACAATTAATCAAAGGAATTGTTTGAACCCTAGTTAGGTGAAATCGAGTTCTAGGAATATTTTGCCATTGATATTTTCATTCGTAATAATTGTGATTTGTTTTAATTAATTTGTTCTGTAATTAATAGTTAGAATAGTAAATAGGATCTTAACCAATATAAATTACTTTTTCTAAATAAAGTTCAAGGTTGTTGATTACAGTGATTTGCGGTAGGCACAATTCCCTGTGGGACGATACTTATATTTACTCTATACTCAAAAACTGACCTGTGCACTTGCAGTAGTGTTCTATTTGAGCACAACAAGTTTTCTACAATTGATCAAAGGAATTACATGAACCCTAGTTATGTGAAATCGAGTTCTAGGATTATTTTGCCATTGATATTTTCATTCGTAATAATTGTGATTTGTTTTAATTAATTTGTTTCGTAATTAATAGTTAGAATATTAAATAGGATCTTAACCAATATAAATTACTTTTTCTAAACAAAATTCAAGGTTGTTAATTAAAGTGATTTGCGGTAGGCACAATTCCCTGTGGGACGATACTTATATTTACTCTATACTCGAAAATTGACCTGTGCACTTGCAGTAGTGTTCTATTTGAGCACAACAGCATCCCATGTTGTCGGTCACACCATGGCATGCCGTCCATGTCCATTTATTTAGCCAATTCACTTAGGCATTTTCACAAACACTTGGTTGGCAATGTTCTTAAGCTTCACTTAGTTCATTTAGGCATTTTATCAAACACCTTGATTGCCAACTAAATTCATGTATCACTTAATCAAATTGATTAATTCTAGCTATACCATAATCATGAATACATGTACATAAACTCATTTATGCCTTAAAATCATATGGGCATTCATCAATTTATCACTACTCACTCTTGGTCAAACTATATTCATAGTGATTTCATATGTTTCAATGCTTAAAACATATACCAATATACTTAAAATCATTCATACATTAACATATATGAATTTGAAAGCTTGAAATTATACCTAGTATTTGTGTTCACACTTGGCTGAAACTTTGAAGCCTCACGGTTTGCACACTATGACTCCTTGATAGCCAAATCCAACATATGTCACTGTCCTCTCAATTTGAAACAACTTTCATGAAGAATGCAAGTTCCAAATATGCCTAAATCCTAGTGATTTCTAGTGAGAGAAAGCTTGGATAAATGTGTTTTAATGGTTTCTTCTTCTAGCCGAGAATGATGTGTTGAAAAAGACCATGTGGTGGCTGATTTTATAAGCCATTTACTTAACCATTAAGCTTTACTTTCCAGCCATCTAAATTGACTTCAAAAAGCTTAGGTAATGGTTACCAAATTTGTCATAGTTACCTTTAACTAATGGGCTTAATTTTAATCCATTTGGGTCTTACAATTGGGCCTCTCGGTTTGGGCCTTCCTAATGGGCTTTCGGTCTGAAATTTTTACTATACATCGAGCCTTTAATTATCTAGATATTTGGCCTATCAATCGGTCCAACAATTCAGTCTAAGGGACCTAAGAAATTCTATCTACACTTAGTATACCTTAATGAGCTTTAAAATCTTCACTTTGGCCCATTACGTTTTTACCCATTAAATTTAATATGGAATCCATCCGAATAAATTTTTCTTACTTTCGGGGATGATTATCTTGTATTCTAACCAAAAATATTTTTCTCCAAATTTTTCTCCATATGTAGGTTAATTTTTTACCATGTTTAGTCAACTATGGTAAAAATCTACTTTTCTTAACTATAGTTAATTTTTTCCTTAATCATTGACCAAGTTGATTTTTTTTCAAAATTTTGAAAGTGTCATATCTTATGTTTTACACTCTCGTCTTTACATTTTAGTCGTTTCTGGTAGGTAAATATGCCTTAAATACCTTAAATCGTTAAAAAAATCTATTTTACCCCTTTTAGCTTTTACTCTTGATCTCTGTGTTTGGGACTAAATCAAACCGACTTTTCTTCATGAGCTCTCTATATTTTCTCATTTTAAATTCTTCTCTTCAGTCAGAATGATTCAGATCCACTCAGTTTAGCCGTGTGGCTCTCATAGCCTTTTTTCGACTTTTATGTAGTTTTTAAGTGTTAAAGCATTTCACTAACACTTAAATCAAGTAAATACTCTTCTCATGATTAATCTATAATAATAAAGCGTTCATACACATAAGAATCATAAAGAATAAGTTACATAAAATACGGGTCTGACAGCATATCCTTGTATAGCTTTATAAATAATGGTATTCGAATTTCTTTTTAATAGTATTTGAATTCCCAAAATATTTTCAAGTATCTTAACGGATCTTTGTCCATTTAGGCATTCAAATGCCTATCTTAAGTTATTCCAATAAGTCATAATAGTTTTTGAAATAGAGAAAACGTACATATCTTCGTATAGAATGTACATAAAATGTACATCATAAATAATGGTATTTGGATTACTTTTTAATACTATTCAAATTCCCAATATATTTGTAGGTATCTTAATAGAGATTTGTTAATCAAATTCCTCTTTAAAGGTATTCTAATACCCCAGATTAATTTTTGACTTTGAAAAAATGTACAATATAAATAAAGGATGTACTTTATATTTATCAAGGAATGTACATATTTTTATGTAGCTTTGTATATGTTAATATTTGAATTTTCAAATTAAATCCCTAGTATTAAACGCACTTGGAAAAAGGTATATAATATATTTATTACATGTACATGTACTTGTTAGAATTTGTAAATATATTTACAAATACTTATACATTGGTTATCATATAACTCATTTTGATTTTAGTTTGGCTACTTTTTCTGCTTAGAATAATACACTTCTAATTCCTTCGTATAGGCTTTGGTACTTCATGCGTTTGATAGGTTTTTTTTTTTCATATACATAGTACTAGGGAATAGGAGAAAACCGTCAACATCATTTTATTTTGATTTTTGGCAAGATAAAGCTACTATTTGCTTCTTCTTTTTTTTGGCGTTGATTATAATAAAAAATAAATGGGGAATAAGCAAGCGTAAATAAAAATATTTATAGTTGGTATTCTACAAAATAAAAAGTGTGCTAAAGTCCAAAGAAAAAAACGAGGATTTCTATTTAAATGATTCATCAAAAGAATATAATCAATCCCATCGTTTTACTAATATTAAAAAAATTCATTTGCTTTGCGATAATTAAACTATGTGATAAGATCAATAATTAAATACTCTCGTTCGGCATAACCTTTTTCAAAAATTTTCATTTAAATTCTCTTCCATGCGAGCTTCTGCCTCACGCATTCCAATTTCCCTTCTAATAAAAAACAGTGAAAACTACTAAAAAACAAAGAAAAGCAGTGCGGTAGTTGAATTGTCCTTATCTGCAAAGCTTTCTCGCATTCCCAAGCCAGCTGTTGTGCACCTTCTTCTCACTTTCCTTTGCTTTTTCCACCTGACTTCTATTTAAAAAACGCGGTTTCTGTCATCAGAAAATAAAAAAGAAAAAAAAAAAAACCCTACTTCCGATCCTGCCTTCAATCTTTTTAGCCCTTTATATAAGCACCTTACCTCATCCATCATACAGCCATCGATCATCGGTACGAGAAAGAGAGGTAGAGACCGATGTCGGAAGTCTTTGGAGATGGTTGGATTGGCACAACGCTCCTTTTTTAAATTCTTTTGCCGGATCCGACCCGTTCCAAACATTTCCTCTGCCTCTATCCTTATTCTCTCGTATCATATATGAAAATTTGATGGGTGAGAAAGCGAGAGGAGTAAGAAGGAAAAAGAGAAGAGTGGTGTTGGGAGTTATGGGTGTGGGGGGTTTGGGAAAAATTAAGACCTTTGTTTAATCAAAAGGGGAAATTCTTCCCAGCACCTCCCATACCCTTGATTTCCAACCGTTGCGTCTCTTCTCTCCTTTCTCATGTCTGGAATTCCCGTTAACATTCCCACTTGGGTAGCTTCCATGGGGTTTGGTTTTTATATTCTTAAATTTATGTTATTATTTTCTTCTTTAAATCTAACAATTATTTCGTTCAATGTTTTATAACTTACGATTCGTTTTTATAAGTATTTTGCTGAAGCTTTCGAGCTCCGAATGCTTGTAACAAACATATTATAAATTGGCTTGATGCACCAATTAGATTTAACTAATTAAATTTGTAAATATATAAAATAATACTATTTAATTTATATTTTTAATTTGAAGGTAAAAGTTTTTAGATGTAAATTATATTAAATTAAATTAATTATAATATTTTAAATGGTTTCTAAAAATAAATATTTCGAATGAATTTAGAAATTAATTTTTTTAATTTGATTTTATAACTACAGGTATAGTTGTTGGTTAATATACAAATATTATTTAAAAGTATTTGAGAAATACCCAAAAATAATAGGAAATTAAATTAAATGGATAATATTTCATATTTAGAAAGATTTTTCAGTTATCAGAGAATAAAGGATCTAATTAAATTTGTGAATATATAAAATAATACTATTTAATATATATTTTAAATTTAAAGGTCATATTTTTTAGATGTAAATTATATTAAATTAAATTAATTATAATATTTTAAATGGCTTCTAAAAATAAATATTTCGAATGAATTAAGAAGATATAAAATTTTTTTAATTTGATTTTATAACTACTGGTACCGTTGATGGATGTTAAACAAATATTATTTAAAAATATTTGAGAAATACCGAAAAATAATAGGAAAGTAAATTGAATAGATAATATTTCATATTTTAAAAAGATTTATCAGTTATCAGAGAATGCTATTTACATGTTTACCTGTCAATAAAGGAGATTAAACATGGAAGCACTGCATAAGAAAAGAATATTAGTATGTACCGTAAGCTAATGTAATGTTTGTTATTCGCGATGCAAGAATTTATTTTATTATTTAAATAATGTGTATAAAAATATAAATATTTTTAATAAATTTTCATATATATACACGCACACACACAAACATCAGAGCCTGACTCGATCTTAATTATCATCTTCAAAGATATCATCTTCAATTAATAAAGATTAAATTTAAAGATTTTTATTTTCCTGAAAAGAGGATTAAATTTTTCGGTTAGATTTAAGGTTTCATATTTTTTTCCTTACCTTATATTAATTAAAAATAAAAAATTCACATAGTCCACGTCACAAATCAGAAATTACAATCTCATCTCATTCGATTTATTGAATTTTAGGTTCTATGTGATTCTTTAAAAATTACTTTTGAAAAGTAACTTTTGAATTTTTAAGTAGCTGGTTAGTAAAAAATTAATCAATCAATAAAAATTATTTTCATGATCAATAAAAAAATAAATTATTTTAAAAAATAATTTTATCTTTTTAAAAATAAAAAATATATTTTTTAAAATAATTATTTATATGTGAGATTTTGTATTAAGCTCATAATTATAATTTTATTCAAATTATACTTTAAATATAATTTTTAAAATTTTATTTTAATTTAATCTTACATAAAATATTATAACATTAATAATTTTTTATTTAGTTCTATTTAAAATTTTAAAAATTAAAATATTAACAGTGAAAATTTTTATTATTATTTTAATATTTTAGTTTAAATATATTATTTTGTATATTATTAGTATTTTAATATTTTTATAATAATTAATTTTATATTATTATTTATAATAAAATTCAATAAATAATATATTTATTATTTAATAATTTATTGATATTTTAATTTAAGATATAATGTTTTTATATTTTATTTATAAATTTTTATATTAATATTTTAATAATAAATATTTATAAATATATAATGCTTTTATTATGATTTTAATAATAAATAATTTAATATAAAATATAATTATTTTAATATTATAAATATATTTTTAATATTTAAAAATAAATATTAATATATTATTAAAATTTATATTTATTTAAATATTAATATTACTTCATATTTTAAAAAAATTAATATAAGTAATAAGTAGTTTTTTCAAATTCTGATAATATAATATTTTGATATTAAATATTATTTTAAATATAATTATTTTTAATATTAATAAATTAATTAATAAATAGAAAATAATTTTTAATATTTTATTACTTAGTTAATATCCTTTAAAAAAGAACACATTTTTTAAAAAATAATCAAACAATAGAAAATAATTTTTATTGACTCATTCACCTAATGAAAAATCTTTAACTTTTTTAAAAAATAAAAATATTTTACAAAAATTCATTTTCAACTAACCAAACTAAATTTTAGAGTAATTTCTCACATATGTCTAGCTCAATAAATGAGAATATATAAATTTCTCAATTTCTTAAATAATTAAAAATCAAATTCATTATAACAGTCGCTCAAACAAAAACATAATCAAAACATCAAAAACAATCAATGCGAAATGTGAAAGTTAATGTATCTTGTAATTATATATATAATATGAAATACTACCCTAATAATCAATTTTCATTAACAGAAAATTTTGTTAAAAGAAAGGAATATCTTATTTTGAACTTTAAACCAAGCGAGGAGATGTTTGATCCGAATAATGTCAGCTACTTCCAAGAGAGGCAGTGAATTAAAACTTTGCCCAAAAGATGTAATAATATTATCTAGTATGTTTATGAGAAAAACATACTAGAATCAATTTCCATTAATAGAATCTTTCATTAAATAAGATAAGAATATCTTAGGTTGAACTCAAATAGAAGGCATCCAACCTTTTAAAATTCATTTTACATGCTCTTTTAAATAGATAATATTTTTAACTAAATAGATAATAATATTAATATGTTTTAAAATATATAATATTTTTATATCAAATTTTAAAATAAATTAAACAGATAAAATTTTAGATTGAATTATATTGATAATATTTGAATGAATTTAAAATATTTAAAAATTATTTTAAATTAGTGGATTATTTGGATAAATCTTGGAAATTTTAAAACGATTGATACTATTAATTTAATATAATAAAGAAAATAGACAAAACCATTGAATTGTTAAAAGATTCGCGTCGGGAAAAAAGAGAAATGTGAAAAAAGGGGACATATTCCGTAATGTAAACTTTATTGGGTAATTGATTTCTTTTTTATTTCTTTTTCTTTCTCAGAATTAAAAAAATACAACTATACGAGTAAGACTAACAACATGATTGAGTTCCAAGTCTTCTTCAAATCAGAACTGAACGAAAAAATTCATTTACTGAATTTGATAAAAAAAACTAAAATAACCCCCCCTCCCCCTACTGACAAAAGGAAAGGAGTTATAGAAGAAAGAAAATTGTTACACGTTACCCGTTGAAAATCACCGGTTGAGAGTGGAAAAAGGAAAAGACGGCATACTACAGATGAGAGAAGCTGCTGCTACATCTGAACCTTACGAAAAAGGAGTAAAAAGAGAGAGAAAAGATACCATCCTCATGAAAAAAGAGTAAGAAAAGAGGAAGGAAAGATACCATCCTCATGAATCCTTTGCACGTCGCATTCTCCCAAGAGAACCGTTTGAAATCTTTAGTATATTCTCTGCATAAACAAACGACTTATATTAAAAAATGTTGTCCAGGCATTTGATATAGCTCAATAGAAAGAGCAACTTGAAAAAGAGGGTTTAACATTGATTTTATAAATAGCCCGGATTTGCCCCTTGCCCATAATTCTACCCATGCAATATTTGCCCCTCGCCCAAAATTCCGTCCATAGCTGAAACATTGTTCCTGCATATAATTCCAATCTTGTGAGAGAACATTGCTTCAATGATCTTCTCTGTAGTCCCTTTGCTCAGGAGGCATATAGTTCCTCTTCTCTCCTTTAAAAAAGTCCATTCGTTCTTGGAATTATAATTGCAAGTTTTTTCTGCGAATAGGATGTTTTTAAATCTTTATTTTTTAATAGGAGCAGTTTTAAATTTATTTCCTTAAGCAATTTATTTTAAGCTACATCATTATTTTGTTTAATTTTTTTTCTGATTAAAAAAAAAAAAAACTTTGGTTGACATATTTGGATTGAAGAGAAAAAGACCTTGCGAACGGAGGGAAGGGGGCAGGGGAATGCATCTCAAACATATCTTAAATTTGCTCTAGAGGTGGTTTCCCCAGGTTGTAAATTAAAAGGCAATAATTGAATATAGTTGAGGGAGGAGGGGGCAACAAGTATATCAATTCA
This sequence comes from Firmiana major, assembly GCA_033439115.1. Lineage (NCBI taxonomy): Eukaryota > Viridiplantae > Streptophyta > Magnoliopsida > Malvales > Malvaceae > Firmiana > Firmiana major. Next base: position 12,386,504 of record CM065912.1, read on the forward strand.
CTCACTCCAAAAGTAGATTTGATTGCGCTTAATAATACTCCATTAGAATAGTTATTTTTGTTGTTTTCCTTTACATGCATATGTTATACATATGCTACTCTTGAAGAGCTGAAAACTTCTTGCAACTAAATGATTAGCTATGGGTAGTATGTTTGCCTTCAGTGTTGGAGTTAGATGGGTTGACATAAAAAATATTCATTACTACCAGCTCTTGGCTTTCGAGTGCCATCTTCCTAAACTTGTTCATGTCTTTCTTGTATTGGGGTGTGCTGTAAGCCTGTATGTAGGCATTAAAAAAATAATTAATTAATATTATTAGTTAATTAAATTAAATATTTAATTAATTAATAATTCCTAATAAATTGGTTTAAAAAAAAGAATTACTCATTTATATTATCTCTAATTAAATTAAATTAGTTAGAGATAAATCCTGAAGTGATTGAGTTCTTTTGAAACTCTCTATCATTAAGCATTATAAATAGAGAGCTCCTCCAGAGGGAGAAGACACTTAGAAGAAGCACTCAGAAGAAGTACACAGAAGGCACAGAAGAAGAGAAGTCCCAGCCTCCTCAAAGAATTGGAAGCCCGTAGAATACCGGTCATTCTCCGATCAAGCTTTCTCTTCAACCAAGAGAAGTCCCAGCCTCCTCAGAGAATTGGAAGCCCGCAAAATACCGGCCATTCTCCGAGCAAGCCTTCTCTTCAACAAAGTCGCCAAGAGATCTACGAGAGGACAACAAGTCACAGACCGTTCTCTCAACGATCAGCCGCACCGCTACGATCAACCAAGTAACGGATCTAAAAGAGGACAACAAGTCACGGACCATCTCTCGACGATCAACCAAGCAAGAGATCTACAAGAGCTAAGAGAACAACAAGTCACAGACCGTTCTCTCGATGATCAACCAAGCCGATACAGATCTAAAAGAGGAAAACAAGTCACAGACCGTTCTCTTGACGATCAACTGCGCCATTACAAATCCACAGGAATCATAAGCCTTCGTCGATTTCTCTCAACACCACTCTGTCGGGATTAAGCGTCAAGCCCTTGACAAGTTCACGAGGAATCACAAGCCTTCGTCGATTCTTCTCAACACTACTCTGTCAGGATTAAGCGTCAAGCCCTCGACAAGTTCACGGGGAATCACAAGCCTTCGCCGGTTCCTCCCAACACCACTCCGTCAAGATTAAGCGTCAAGCCCTCGACAAGTTCACGAGGAATCATAAGCCTTCGCCGGTTCCTCTCAACACCACTCCGTCGGGATTAAGTGTCAAGCCCTCGATAAGTGTATTTCAGGAGACCGAATTATAGGATTATTCTTTTTTGTAAAGAATTCAAAACAGAGAATTGTATCTACATTCACATATAAATAAAAATTAAATTTTTATCACTAATTTGTGTTTTAATTTTTCAAACGCGAAAATTAGTGTATACAAATTTCTGGCACACCCAGTGGGACTTCTCTGCCTCTCATCTCGCTCTCCATTATCAATCCAGATCAACCAATTGCTCAGATCTATGGCTCCAAAGACCGCTGCACCAAGTCATAAGTTCAATCGTGTTGCAACTGTGCAACCTGGCTACACTGGACCGACGACTCATGCTAAAGTATGGTATCTTGCTACACAAGGTCAAGATTTAATTGGGTCAACCAACAATGCTGCTCATCAACCTGTCATCTCGATGGATCTTTTGACAAGAAGAAAATCTGTTTCACAAGTACTAACAGAACAATCGACGTCTTCTCTCCCTTCTTTACAAACCATGTCTGCGATGGTTACTAATGCGACTACCCTAGAGGAAAGGATCACTGAAATGGAGAGGATGATGTCAACTCTGCACAAGATAGTAGAAGAAAAGGATGCTGAAATTGCGATGTTAAAGAGTCAACTGGAAGCTCAACACGATGAAGAATCTAATGATAACCTGGCACCAAACAAACCAACTATTGAAACCGCTAGGAAACTGAAAGCAGTTCATGATGCTGAAAATCTCGAAGTAAACGGATCATCGTCAATATCAGTTGGGTCTTTGTCTGTTCAACAAATACAAAAGATGATTGCGAATACCATCAAGGCTCAGTATGATGGATCATCATCTAAGTCCTATTATGCATACACTAAACCGTACACGAGAAGAATTGATGATTTAAGGATGCCAAAAAATTATCAACCTCCTAAGTTCTAGCAGTTCGATGGGAAGGGAAATCCACGTCAACACATGGCCCATTTTGTGGAAATATGTAACAATATAGGAACATACGGAGATCTTCTGGTTAAACAGTTTGTAAGGTCGCTTAAAGGAAATACCTTTGAATGGTATACTGACTTGGAATCTGAGTTCATTGATAGTTGGGAACAACTCGAGAGGGAATTTCTCAATCATTTCTTTAGTACTCATCGCACAGTGAGTATGACAGAGCTAACTAATACCAAACAACGGAAGGACGAACCAGTCGTCGACTATATTAATAGATGGAGAGCGTTAGGTCTTGATTGCAAAGATAAGCTCTCTAAAATTTCTGCTGTTGAGATGTGCATCCAAGGTATGCATTGGGAACTTCTTTACATCCTTCAAAGAATAAAGCCGCATACTTTCGAATAGTTGGCAACTCGTGCTCATGACATGAAGTTGAGTATTGCTCACTCTAGTAATAAGAGTTTTTCGATTCTTGATCCTTGGAAAGATAAGAAAGATTTTAAGAAGATTGAGAAGTCTTTAAAGAGCACTACTAATGAGTCTATGTTCGTTGAGACTAAACCTCTAAAATTTTCCTCCAAATGCACTAAGAAAACTGACCTCAAGTGAGAAATAAACAACGCATGAGCTTTGAAGAAAGAGAAGCAAAGAAATATCCTTTCCCTGATTTAGATGTGCCTAATATGCTGGATCAACTCCTGGAACAAAAGATGATTGAACTCCTAGAGTCCAAAAGGCTAGGAGAAAAAGGAAAAGTTAACGATCCAAAGTATTGCAAATATCATGGCATCATTGGTCACCCTACTGAAAAATGTTTCGACCTCAAAGATTTGATAATGAAGCTAGTGAATGAGCGCAAGATTGAACTTGATATGGACGACATAGTAGAGTCAAATCATGCTACTTTCATTTCTTTGCCTACAAAGGATATAACGTATCAACTGATACAATTTTACTATTTAGAACCTGTTGCCCTGCCAGTTGTGGTAACGAGTACAATTACTAGCTCTCCTAAAGATGTTGAATCTGCTACGGATGATGAAGAACAATGGACATTGGTAACACGACAAAAATCATGAAAGCAATATGTTCGATCTGCAAATGCTCCTTTTCAAAAAGAAATTCAACAGATAAATAACTCGCATCCACATTAGGGACAGAAGAAAAAGCATCCCCAATTCCAAAATTTTTTAAATCAAGAAGTCTTGAGGCAAAAGCCTTTAAATCAAATAATACTTGAAGAATTTTTTCCTAAAGGTTTTCTTAGGGAAGAGCAAATGAGTGTTGGCATTCATATGGTTTCTTTTAAAGAGGAGTCAAAGGGAGAAAGCTCAAAGGCTATTAAGGCTCGAGATGATTGTAAGACCCGATATTTTTAACGTAAGAGCAAAAGGGAATAAATAAAAATTTTCGAGTGCATTTAAAAAAAATCAAAGGGATTGAAATGGTATTCTCGAAAACGTGCAAGGGCAAAACGATCAAAAGACCAAAATTCGATATTAATCGGGACAAGAAAATTTAATTAAAAATATGAGATTTGAGAATCTTGATCAATAACGAAGAAATAATTAAATTTCGGATTAAATTGATCAAGATATGAATTTATTGGAATAAACTGGAATTTTAGTATCGAAAAATGATCCCGAAAATAATCGAAAAATATACCGAAAAGGTAAAATTGAACTGAGAAATTCATTTATTGAATAAATGAATAAAATATAATTTTTTAAAGATATTTGTGAATTTTAATATTATTTTAATGAATAAAATAATATTAAAAATAAATTATAAATAAATAAATAAAATGTAAAAAAAATAGCAAATCGTGAAATCTGAAACAGGAGAAGAAACGAAACAGGCGAAAATAGAAGGCGAACCCGAGGGAAGAGGAATCCACCGGCGAGCCACCGTCGGCGGCTAAGGACCCCAGGCAAGGGTCGACGAAGGTCGACGAGCCTCGTGGGAACCACCAGGGGCCGGCACACGCGCCGAGAACGCCAGAGCACGCCGAAAACGGAGGAGGAAGCCGCGGGGGAGAAGCCCCGATTGGTGGCCATCAGCGCCGTTTTGACTCCAGCCGAGGCCCGATTTTGGATGCCCAGGTGCAGCCGAGCCGAACGGCACTGGAATCGATCGGAGAACCGACCGGACGACGACGGAACGACCAGATGATGATTGAACCGGTCGAACTGGATTGAACTGGCCAAATCGAATCGGACCGAACCGGCGGTCTAAATCGGGTTGAACCGGACCGGACCGGTTCAGCCAAAAAGAGAAGGAAAAAAGGAAGAAAAAGGGAAAAAGAAAAAGAGGAAAAATTGGAAAAAATTTCAGTGATGCAATCGAGCTTCGGGTAAGTCGGTAAGCAGTCGAATTGACCGATTTAATTTTTTGGAATATTTAAGTTGATTAATATTCGACTGAAAATTTACCCGAAAAAATATTAAATTGTGTAGCTCGACAAATGGCATCAACTGAGAGCTCGAGACAACCTCGATTTGCGTACTATCATGGAATCACGGGTAAGTAACCCTTATTTACGATAATTTGCATCGTTATACGTGATTGATATTTGTTGCATAAATTACGGATTTAATTTCCGCATAAATGAATTAAATACTAAAAATTGAGATAAATTGTCGTAAATAATTCATAAGCTGTCTGAGAGTTTAGAACGAGGCTAAATAAATACTGTTGAGCCCAATGAGCCCAATAGGCCTCGATAAAGTGTGGTAAACGGGCTTAAGGCCGATTAAGGCCCATTGTGGTGCAATCGGGCCCAATATGGGTAAACAGGCCCAATGATTTAAATTAAGCCCAGAAAATATGAAATACAATTAAATTGTATTGTATTTGACCTGATGAACATTTATCCGCAGTGCCGGAGATTTGATTTGGATTTGGAGCAAATCGGATTGCATGACGGGTCATCAGTGGAAAGGTTAGACTGTACAAAAAAATGAGGTAAGAGAATTGTGTGAGTAGCTAGAGGTAGCTACGCGTATTTTAATAGTTTTTCTGTACACTGAATATGTATGTATACCCTGATTATGTATAAAGGTCCTAAAAATGGTTTTAAGATTTTAAGGACTCGGAATAGGTAAAAGTCTATTTTACCCCTATTGAGGGAAGTTCACCTAAGGATAGTGAAAGCATGACATGCATTAAATGCATGATTTAAGAAAATTTAGGAATTAAGAATTTTATCAGTTTTAATCAAAGCAAATCGATGGATTGGCCAGTAATTGCATGAATTTCACATGATAACACTACGTAAGTGTTATTTATATTTAAATGGAAATTTCTTTGGAAAATAGGCCAACTATCAAGTTTATATGGAAACAGATAATGCCGACACGTAGTTTGCACTATATCTGCGTTTGTGAATGTGCATAAAATGTGCTTGAGCGGTTGCTCGCACTGATTTGTGTGACATCATATGCATGAAATGTGCTAGAGCGTTTGCTCGCACTGATTTTATTATTGAGAAATGCATGAGAAGTGCTAGAGCCTAGCTCGCACTCTGTTTTGACATGTTTTGATGGTTTTGAACTGTCTTGACTTGATATGCATAAAAAGGTACTGGAGCGATTGCTCGTACTAGTTTTTATGATTTGACATGCATGAGCGATGCTGGAGCTTAGCTCGCATCCAGTTTTGATATGATAATTGCATAAAAGCCGTGCTGGAGTGTAACTCGCACGAGATTTAATTTACTTGAGCATTCATTTGTGCTGGAGCGTTGCTCGCACAAAGTTTTATATGGTTTTTATAATTCATTTGAATGTCATACTGGAGTTTTTCTCGTACGAGGTTTTCACTGAGTTTTTATACATATCCGTACTAGAGCATTGCTTGTACGTGGATTTTACTTGAAATTATAATCAGTTTAAGTCATACTGGAGCGCTGCTCGTACGCAGATTTTACTGATTTTTATGAAACCGTGCTAGAGCTTCGCTCTTACGAGGTTTTCTGATATCAAGAATATGCATGGAGTCGTGCTAGAGTTTCGCTCGCACAAGGATTTATATTACATGCATATAGCCGTGTTGGAGCCTCCTGTAGACTGTGTGTTACAGTGAGATGATATGCTCACACGTGCATTCTGAGACAGAGATGATATGGGTGGATAAGACTTATTACAGGCACCTCTGATTGAGCTTGGGTTCACGGAGTACGTTGTACCGTGTATGTCACGCGGAGTACGCTGTACCGTGGGGATTGTTAGAGTGGAGTGGCATTAGCCACGAGGCAGCAAGCCTTGCCCTTGCAATCCTGGTGTTATGCTGTTCTGGCGGGTAGGATGACCCACCTCTCTTTTCAGTTGTGATACCCCGCACACTAGGTACCGTGTTGCCAGGGATCACTAGGATATGGCCATAGTCCTCGATGTTACTGATATAATCAGCTGATTGTCTCACATGATATAAATATTGGTCGATAGACCAGGGTAGACCCGATGGAGGGGTCAGGCCCCGAATTTTATGATTTTATACTGTGATTGCTAGATTTCAGATGATTTTATGATATGTGACCCTGAAAGAAGGGTGGTTTTATAACCGAAGTTTTATAATGAATTTTAACGAATTGTTTTATGAGTTTGAAATGGAATTATGAGATTGTTTTATGAGTTGATTGACCCGGAAGGGTTAGTTTTTACTGCAGTTTTAATGAATTGATTTAAATGCAGTAGCATGTGAAGTTTTCCATGCTTTCATTTGAAATCCATGATTTGTCTTACATGACATGAAAGACTGCATGATCTTGATTAAATTCATGCTTATTATGATTTAATGATGTCACATAAAATGTTTTGATGCATAAGTAGTATGATTTATATATGCACGAACAGTTTTATAAACTAAGTCATCGATGTTTGCATGACTTTGTGCGTGAAATTTTAAATGAAAAGAAATGGATTTAAGGGCATGGCATTATGAGCATGTAGATAGTGGAGCTATCTGCTTACTTGCATAATTGCCTTACTGAACGTGTGGTTTGCTCACCCGCTTATTTTCTCATCTTTTCAGAGCACTCACAGTAATTAGTAAACGGCTGAGGACTTGCAAGCATTGGTATCTGCTGCTTCCCATCGAGAAACAAGTATACACATTTGTATAGATTTATATCTAAATATGTAATACACAATACTATAGACGAATATGATGTCAGGGATGTAGAGTTATAAATACCATTGTGTATTATTTAGTTAAAGTCAAAAGATAGAAAACTCTGATATATGAATATGATTATAGAAATGGAATGGTTAATAGTTGAGAGGTGACTAACACCGAATCATAGCCCAATTGTTTATGGGATGGTCACGATGAGAGAAAGGTAAGAATTAAATAATAAAATGAAAAGCGAAAAATTTACTCTGATTTTAGGTAATTTGGGTCGTGACAGTTTTTGGTATCAGAGCTTGAGTTGGCCTGATATGAGTCGGTGTTAGTGGTTAAGAAAGTTTACATCCCCATGTACTGTGCATTGTTTAGATACAATTGTGTATATCGAGATGGAAGTGCAGCTAAGAATTTGGTTTTGAATGCAAGAATAGACTTATTAACTGATAGCCGTTATGATAGAGAGGCGAGTACACGTGCTCAAGGCCGTAGAGATAGGCCTGTGAGTCGTACTGAGTCACCACATGAGACTCGAGATGAGATTGACGTGGAGGTTGATGTTAAGCATGCCCTACAGAGTTCGACAGAGAGATCGGACAAAGTCTGACAGAGAGATCAGACAGTATTGAGACACACTTCTCGAGGTTGGAGTGGAGTGTGGAGAATATTATAGAGCTAATTACTCAGAGTATGTATGAGATTTGAGGGCGAATCGGAGCATTGGTGGAAGTCTGCTCGACCCATCTTAAGCGTTAGACATCCAGAGTTGACATGGAAAATAATTCTAGATGTATTCCGATGACAGAATATCCCAGACACTGTTTAAAGAAAATTACAGATAAAATTCTTTACTCTGACCTAGAGGGACTGGTTGATTAATGAGTATGAAACTCAGTTTATCTTCCTGGGCAGATATGACTTGGATACTATGAACAGTGAGAGTCTAGATGTCTGAAAGTTCATGGAAGGGCTCAGATTATCAATTAGAGTCCGATTAGCCCGTTGATATCACTACCTATGTCGAGGCAGTGCGCAGACTACAATTGTGTGAATAAGATCATGAGTTGCATGCCTCTGAGATTGGGAAAGGTAGTAAGGGCCGAAATAGAGACAAAAAAGAGAATAAAGAATGATTGAGATGTCAGAACGAGAAAAAGGTAGTTTGGTAAAAGCTTAGAGCTGATGACTCATGGGGTAAGATGATTGGTAAGGCCCCAATGTATCTAATTTCAATACTTTTGAGGGGTATTATGATTTGAGGACCTCGAGCTGCTCCGTAGCAGTTGAGCAGTGTAATAGAGTAGCAGTGTAAGCAGTGTAAACAGTATAGAATATGTGGTAGTTACCACGGAAATAAGATGTTGGACAAGGGCGAGAGTATGCCTTGGACCAGGACATTACTGATGTTTCATATGACGTGGTGGAAGATACCACACTAGTTGTGAATAATGAAGTAATTAATTTAATTTATCCTGGTGCCACGCATTTATTCATACCGCCTTCAGTTGCTTATAAGCTAGTGAAAGATGTGAAGCCTGTACCCTTAGACAAGATGATGATAATAGTTAGCTAATTTTCACTAACTGACTATGGGTATAGAGATTGTAAGTTGAAAATAAGGGTGAAAACATCACTGAAAAGAGTATCGTAAGTTTGATACGTAATGAAAGAGTTGTCATAAGTGATATATGAAATAAGATAAGCTTGGAGATGTGATAGATCCTGCATACGAGATATATTGAGTTAAGCGATATGTTATGACTATGAATTGCGACCAAGAATAAGAGGTGTATGCAAGTTAAGGATATCTTTGATGTGTAGCGAATATGAATTGTGACCACATGGACTGATATGTAAAGTAATTGTGGTCAAGTCTGAGGGTTAATAAAGGTATTTCAAAATACTTCCCTGCCTGAAGATTTGACAGCGTCTAGAAGTGCACACATAACCTATAAATTGAAAGCGACAATTGTGATATATATACATTTAAAATTTTGGTACCTTCACTGGTACGATAAAGAAATATAGAATTGGATTAATCATGAAGGTTTAAAAATTTAAAATTTTACAAAAGCCGTTAATATAAGAAAAAGGAAATGACGTTAGTATCTTGAACGGAAACGATTTCGAAATGACATTATACATTAATGCGTACGTAGGTCAAGAATATAGGTGATTGAAATATTTAGTGGAATTTAACTATGATGAGGTATTTAAAGCTTACCTGGACCGATTGGCTGTTATCTTTAGCGATGATATTTCGATGTATTCGAAGTCCAGGGAAGAGCATGAGTAGCAACAGGAAACTGTCTTACAGACAAGTTGTCAAGAGTTTCTTGAAATGGGCTGCTCAGTTGACACGTTTCGTTTGGAAAAAGATTTCATACGAGTGGTATGATAATGATGTAAATGGCTTCGGTGAGTTTTGGTATATTGAAGTAATGAACTGATCACCGTAAGTATTCTCACCATGACTAACAGCTCCAGAGGTTTCAGTGTATATGGATACCTCAAAATTATGAGTGAGCTGTGTATTGATGTAAAATGGGAAGATAGTTGTTTATGGATCCAGATAGTTCAAGGATCATGACAGAAACTATCCAACCCATGATTTAGAGTTAGCAGCCGTAGCGTTTACACTGAAAGTATGGCGCCACCACTTGAATGGTAAGAAATTTCGGATATGCACTGATCGTAAAAGCTCCGAGTATTTGTTTTCACAGAAAGAGTAGAATATGAGATAACCAAGAGGGTTAGAGCTTCCAAAGATTTTGATTGTGAAAATTGTACCTCCCAATAAAGGCTAATGTAATGGCTGATGCCTTGAATAGAAAGAGCCTCGGGAAGGTATTACCTATGATGGTCAGGAAGCGTGAGCTGCTAGAGCAGTTGTGAGTCTCAGTAGTGATGTGATCCCTTCTGATGATGACGGTGATTTTGTGACAGCTAGCCTGAGGTTAGAACCGAATTTGAGTGACCGGATTTACCAAGCTTAGCATGATGATCGACATGGTATCGATGGTGTGGGTCAGATTCAGAAGGGTATAGTGGCAGAGTTCACAGTGAGTGATGATGACTTATAGAGGTTCAGAGACAGTATAAGTGCTCCCCAGGACCATAGTTGATGAGATAATGTTATTGTTAGAAGCTCACTCTTCAGGATATATAGTGCATCCGAGAAATAATAAATATATCGAAAATATTGAAAAAGGGTATTGGTGGTCAGATATGAAAAGACACATTGTAGAGATTGAAGCAAAGTGTCTCGTATGTCAGCAGATTAAGGTAGAACACTAGAAGTCTGTAAGATTATTGCAGCCTCTACCTATAATGACATGGAAATGAGAACAAGTTATCATGAATATTGTGATGGGTTATAGAGGACCTGGAGGAATCACGAGACTATCTGAGTGATAACCGATAGATTGATTAAGTCTACCCACCTTCTAGTTATGGAAATCCCCAGATACTCTAAGTGTGTAGGTGGATTCATGTGTATGGAAGATTGTGAAATAGTATGTAGCGTTCCAGGGAGCATGATATCATATAGGGATTCCCTCTTCACTTTCCACTTCTGGGAATATTTTTCAGGAAGCTATGGGAACCCAATTGAGTGTTAGCACGGCTTCCATCCTCAGACAAATGGTCAGTCAGAGAGGACTGTACAGGTTCTGGGGGATGTGATGAGAGTGTGTGCCAGTGATTTGATAAGCTCCTGGGATGATCAGTTGTTACTAATTGAATTCGCCAATGATGACAGTTGTCACTTGAGTATCCGGATGAGATTATATGAGGCATTGTATGGCCGTAGGGAGTTGTTTCCCGACTTGGATAGGAAGAAGTGGGTGACAGATAGAGAATTGTTCCCAAATTGGTAAGACAAACCTCTGAGGATGTTCAGTTGATTGTGAGAGATTAAGAACACCTCAGAGCAGATAGAAAAGCTATGCTGACAAGAGACGGGAAACCATTGAAAATTCACCGAAGGTGAATTAGTATTATTGGCAGTTGCTTGTCTTAAGGACGTAACGAGATTCAGATAGAGATATTGGACAAGTGGGAGATAAGACCTGTAGGTTGGTGTTACCACTTGAATTAGCAGGCATCCACTATGTGTCCTATCTTATGATGCTTCGAAAATACTATCCGGATCCAGCATATGTGATCGGATATGAGCTCCAACTGTTTAGCTCAATCAAAGTATAACGTATGATTGGAAAATCGATTCGGGTATTAAGCATGAAGGAGAAAGTGTTGAAGTTTAAGATGATCTCTCTAGTTAAGTATGATGGTAGTATTACACTCCGAAGAAAGTCACTTGAGGATGACAGTATATGATACGATAGATGTACCCAGAGTTATTTATGGATTCATTTGCCTTGGTTCTAATTTGGAGGACCAAATTTCTTAAGTGTGGGAGATTGTAAGACCCGATATTTTTAACGTAAGAGCAAAAGGGAATAAATAAAAATTTTCGAGTGCATTTAAAAAAAATCAAAAGGATTGAAATGGTATTCTCAAAAATGTGCAAGGGCAAAACGATCAAAAGACCAAAATTCAATATTAATCGGGATAAAAAAATTTAATTAAAAATATGGGATTTGAGAATCTTGATCAATAACGAAGAAATAATTAAATTTCGAATTAAATTGATCAAGATATGAATTTATTGGAATAAACTGGAATTTTAGTATCGAAAAATAATCCCGAAAATAATCGAAAAATATACCGAAAAGGTAAAATCGAACTGAGAAATTCATTTATTTAATAAATGAATAAAATATAATTTTTTAAAGATATTTGTGAATTTTAATATTATTTTAATGAATAAAATAATATTAAAAATAAATTATAAATAAATAAATAAAATGTAAAAAAAAAAGAAATAGCAAATCGTGAAATCTGAAACAGGAGAAGAAACGAAACAGGCGAAAACGGAAGCCAAACCCGAGGGAAGAGGAATCCATCGGCGAGCCACCGCCGGCGGCCAAGGACCCCAGGCGAGGGTCTACGAGCCTCGTGGGAACCACCAGGCACCGGCACGAGCGCTGAGAACGCCGGAGCACGTCGAAAACGGAGGAGGAAGCCGCGGGGGAGAAGCCTCGATTGGCGGCCATCAGCGACGTTTTGACTCCAACCGAGGCCCGATTTTGGATGCCCAGGTGCAGCTGAACCAAACGACACCGAAATCGGTCGGAGAACCGACCGGACGACGATGGAACGACCAGATGATGACTGAACTGACCGAACCGGACTGAACCAGCCAAATCGAATCGGACCGAATCGACAGTCTGAATCGAGTTGAACCGGATCGGACCGGTTCAGCCAAAAAGAGAAGGAAAAAAGGAAGAAAAAGGGAAAAAGAAAAAGAGAAAAAAATTGGAGAAAATTTCAGTGAAATTGAGCTTTGGGTAAGTCGGTAAGCGGTCGAATTGATCGATTTAATTTTTTGCAATATTTAAGTTGATTAATATTTGATTGGAAATTTACTCGAAAAATATTAAATTGTGTAGCTCGACAATTGGCATCAACCGAGAGCTTGAGATAGCCTCGATTTGCGTACTATCATGAATCACGGGTAAGTAACCCTTATTTACGGTAATTTACATCGTTATGCGTGATTGATATTTGTCGCATAAATTACGAATTTAATTTCCGCATAAATGAATTAAATTTTGAAAATTGAGATAAATTGTCGTAAATAATTCATAAGCTGTCTGAGAGTTTAGAACGAGGCTAAATAAATACTGCTGGGCCCAATGAGCCTAATAGGCCTCGATAAAGTGTGGTAAACGGGCTTAAGACCGATTAAGGCCCATTGTGGTGCAATCGGGCCCAATATGGGTAAACGGGCCCAATGATTTAAATTAAGCCCAGAAAATATGAAATACAATTAAATTGTATTGTATTTGACCTGATGAACATTTATTCACAGTGCCGAAGATTTGATTTGGATTCGGAGCAAATCAGACTGCGTGACGAGTCATCAGTGGAAAGGTCAGACTGTACAGAAAAATGAGGTAAGGGAATTGTGTGAGTAGTTAGAGGTAGCTACGCATATTTTAATAGTTTTTCTGTACACTGAATATGTATGTATACCTTGATTATGTATAAAGGTCCTAAAAATGGTTTTAAGATTTTAAGGACTCGAAATAGGTAAAAGTCTATTTTACCCCTATTGAGGGAAGTTCACCTAAGGATGGTGAAAGCATGACATGCATGAAATGCATGATTTAAGAAAATTTCGAAATTAAGAATTTTATTGGTTTTAATCAAAGCAAATCGATGGATTGGCCAGTAATTGCATGAATTTCACATGATAACACTGCGTAAGTGTTATTTATATTTAAATGGAAATTTCTTTGGAAAATAGGCCAACTATCAAGTTTATATGGAAACAGATAGTGCCGACACGTAGTTCGCACTATATCTGCGTTTGTGAATGTGCATAAAATGTGCTTGAGCGGTTGCTCGCACTAATTTGTGTGACATCATATGCATGAAATGTGCTAGAGCGTTTGCTCGCACTGATTTTATTATTGAGAAATGCATGAGAAGTGCTGGAGCCTAGCTCGCACTCTGTTTTGACATGTTTTGACGGTTTTGAACTATTTTGACTTGATATGCATAAAAAGGTGCTGGAGCGATTGCTCGCACTAGTTTTTATGATTTGACATGCATGAGCAATACTGGAGCTTAGCTCGCATCCAGTTTTGATATGATAATTGCATAAAAGCCGTGCTGGAGTGTAACTCGCACGAGATTTGATTTAATTATGCATAAAGCCGTGTTGGAGTGTAACTCGCACGAGATTTAATTTACTTGAGATTCATTTGTGCTGGAGCGTTGCTCGCACAAAGTTTTATATGGTTTTCATAATTCATTTGAATGTCGTACTGGAGTTTTTCTCGTACGAGGTTTTCACTGAGTTTTTATACATATCCGTACTAGAGCATTGCTCGTACGTGGATTTTACTTGAAATTATAATCAGTTTAAGTCGTATTGGAGCGCTGCTCTTATGCAGATTTTATTGATTTTTATGAAACCGTGCTAGAGTTTCGCTCGCACGAGGTTTTCTGATATCATGAATATGCATGGAACCGTGCTAGAGCTTCGCTCGCATAGGGATTTATATTACATGCATATAGTCGTGTTGGAGCCTCCTGTAGACTATGTGTCACAGTGAGATGATATGCTCACATGTGCATTCTGAGACAGAGATGATATGGGTGGATAAGACCTATTACAGGCACCCCTAATTGAGCTTGGGTTCACGGAGTACGTTGTACCGTGTATGTCATGCGGAGTACGCTGTACCGTGAGGATTGTTGGAGTGGAGTGGCATTAGCCACGAGGCAGCAAGCCTTGCCCTCGCAATCCTGGTGTTATGCTGTTCTGGCGGGTAGGACGACCGACCTTCCGTTTCAGTTGTGATACCCCGCACACTAGGTACCGTGTTGCCAGGGATCACTAGGATATGGCCATAATCCTCGATGTTACTGATATAATCAGCTGATTGTCTCACATGATATAAATATTGGTCGATAGACCAGGGTAGACCCGAAGGAGGGGTCAGGCCCTCAATTTTATAATTTTATACTGTGATTGCTAGATTTCAGATGATTTTATGATATGTGACCCTGAAAGAAGGGTGGTTTTATAACCAAAGTTTTATAATGAATTTTAACAAATTTTTTTATGAGTTTGAAATAGAATTATGAGATTGTTTTATGAGTTGATTGACTCGGAAGGGTTAGTTTTTACTGCAGTTTTAATGAATTGATTGAAATGCAGTAGCAAGTGAAGTTTTCCATGCTTTCATTTGAAATCCATGATTTGTCTTACATGACACGAAAGACTGCATGATCTTGATTAAATTCATGCTTATTATGATTTAATGATGTCAAATAAAATGCTTTGATGCATAAGTAGTATGATTTATATATGCACGAACAGTTTTATAAACTAAGTCATCGATGTTTGCATGACTTTGTGCGTGAAATTTTAAATGAAAAGAAATGGATTTAAGGGCATGGCATTATGAGCATGTAGATAGTGAAGCTATCTACTTACTTGCATAATTGCCTTACTGAGCGTGTGGTTTGCTCACCCCCTTATTTTTCCATCTTTTCAGAGCACTCACAGTACTTAGTAAGCGGCTGAGGAGTTGCAAGCATTGGTATCTACTGCTTCCCATCGAGAAACAGGCATACACATTTGTATAGATTTGTATCTAAATATGTAATGCACAGTACTATAGACGAATATGATGTCGGGGATGTAGAGTTATAAATACCATTGTGTATTATTTAGTTAAAGTCAAAAGATAGAAAACTCTGATATATGAATATGATTATAGAAATGGAATGGTAAATAGGTGAGAGGTGACTAACACCGAATCATAGCCCAACTGTTTATAGGATGGTCACGATGAGAGAAAGGTAAGAATTAAATAATAAAATGAAAAGAAAAAAAATTTACTCTGATTTTAGGTAATTTGGGTCGTGACAATGATAACCAGATAAAAATAGTCCTGAAAGAATACCTTAAGATCTTGAAAGGGATCTCTTCTCATCTTACCATCTATGAGCTGTTGCAGTATCTAAAGGCAACACGTGATGCGATTGCGCATGCTTTGGATAACTCAAAAATTTACACTGCACATCTTCTAGCTCCTACGAAACCTACTTCATATGATAGTTTTTGTGACTACTGCTTGACGACTCTTGCATTCACAGATGAAGATCTGTTGTTAGGATCAAAACCACACAATCGACCACTTTATGTTTATGGATACATTCGAGAACAAAAGGTGAATCGCATGTTGGTCGATAATGCATCTGCAGTTAATATCATGCCCAAAGCAACAATGGAAGAACTGGGCATAACAATTAGTGAATTGTCCAAAAGTGGACTTTTGATCTAAGGTTTTAATCAAATGGAGCAATGTGCTTTAGGAATAATACGAGTGGATGTTGCGATCGGTGAATTAAGGTCAAGTACAATCTTCCATGTGATCGACGCTAGAACTACATATAAGCTGTTGCTTGGACGTCCTTGGATTCATGTAAATGGCGTTGTACCTTCTGCACTTCACCAATGCTTAAAGTTTTATCGAGACAGACCGAGAAAGGTTGATGCTGATTTAAAACCATTCAATGAGGTCGAGTCTCACTATGCTGATGCAAAGTTCTACTTAGAGAACTGTGATATAAAAGAAGTTTTACCCGTTCAAATGCCAAGCACCGAAAAAATTGAAATTAAGGGTAAAAAGAAAATAGATCCTAATGTGATGAAAGAGCCTTTAAATGCATCCCTTGAGGATATTTCTAAGCTTACATTGGAAGATACTGTAAGGAACAACCCAGTCAAATCTTCACCCAGCGAGGTAAAAGAAACCCCAATTCTTCGCTATATTCCAAAGGCTCGTCGCAAGGAAGGTCAATCACCATTCTTGGAATGCTCAGAATTTAATCAAGCAGAGTGTTCTCCTGACAAGATAAAAGAAGACATAAAATTGTTGAAGGATGCTTGCACATTGCCTCTGACTAACATTGCCCATAGTTAAGCCAAAAAGCCATTGAAAGGGTTCGTTCGACCATCTCAAGGTGCAATAGAAAATGGGACTTTGCCTCAAGGTCATACTGTTGAGAATTACGATCCAAAGGCTTATAAACTGATTGCCAAGGCTGGGTTTGATTTTTCCAAACCATCATCCATGAATGAGTTGCATGATGGGAGGACGGCATCAAAGTTGTAAGGAATTATTGAAACCCACAAAAAGCTAATAAACGAGTCGAATGGGAAACCTTTTCCAAAAGATGGATTAAGATGTGAATCCTAAAACCCGGTACGAATTCATGTTGGCAGGAAGAATAAATCGATCAGTATTCAACACATTTCAGTGGAGGTTACTGAAGAATCTGATGAACCAAAAACTTCACCAACTCATTCTTCTCAAAACACTACTCGTGTGCCAGTATTTGATCGTTTGGGAAAGCCAACAACCCGTATTTCAGTGTTTGATAGACTGAATGTTCATTACCATGAGTTGCATCAAGCATCCAGAAGGCACAATTCAGTTTTTAATAGATTAAACTCTTCAAGCAGTAGAGCGTAAAAAGAGAATAGTCAAAATTGCACTGAACTAAAGGATGATAAGGAAATCCGAAGCTTGATTCCATCTCACATGAAGGGACGTTTGGAGCTTGAAATCTCTGCAGAAGGGCCCTTAAAAGTGCGACGTCATACTATTGTGGACACTAATTCATCTGTACATCTCGATGAAGATGAGACAAAAATTCATCATGTAACCATCTAAGAAAGGATAGACGATGAATCGTCAGAAGATGAGCTTGAAGAGCCACCTGAAATTGAAGAAGAAAAACTCCCGATGCTTTAGAAGACGGGGGGTAAGTGTCTGTCGATGAACTTAAAGAAGTAAATCTTGGCACCTCACATGCACCGCACCCTATATTTTTGAGTGCACTCCTTAGCCCCAAAAAAAGTTTGCTAGATTGAAAACCCCATTCGGCCGATCTAGGCAAAAATTAAGGTAAAAAAAAAAAAAGCCTGCTAGATTGAAAACCCCATTGGGACGATCTAGGCAAAAATTAAGGCGAAAAAAAGAGCCTGCTAGATTGAAAACCCCATTGGGGCGATCTAGGCAAAAATTAAGGTGAAAAAAAAGAGTCTGCTAGATTGAAAACCTCATTGGGGCAATCTAGGCAAAAATTAAGGCGAAAAAAAAAAGAGTTTGCTAGATTGAAAACCCTATTGGGGCGATCTAGGTAAAAATTAAGGCAAAAAGAAAAAAAAAGTCTGATAGATTGAAAATTCCATTGGGGCGATCTAGGTAAAAGTTAAGGCAAAATAAAAAAAAGAAAATAAGGGAACTACTTAATGACTTGATCCTTCTTTTAGAGGGTACGTAGGCAGCTTAGAAAATTCCTCTATCCTAAGTTCAGTCACAACAATAAAAAAAAGTCTTTGCTTGCATGAGTATGAATGGTGAAGGGCAAATAAATTCTCATATGACATAGATGAAAATGTCCATTGAAAAAAAAAATGTCCAAGACATATCTAGGACGTGGTGTTCCAATTTTCAACCAAAGAGTCCCAATGAACCTGCAATGCTCATCTAAGTTCTTCAATGTTCTTCATATCTTCATCAGCGCTAGAAAGCGCTCAACAAGTGACATACGCCGTTAAAAAAAAAAAAGATTTGTTGACATAGAGTTTCAGTGATTAAATCGTAGCTCTACCACAATATATGGTGCTTCACCTGAATAATAGGAAGCCACACGTTAAGGGCTCATGCTGATACAACAAATTTGATTAAGCCCTAGTCGTATCATAAAATAAACTGTGAAGATAGTTACTTCAATCGATGTGGTATTCTATTTGAAAGCCATTAAACTAGTGGGTGTATTACTTCCTGACTGATAAATGTCAAGCGATACAGTTCAAGATCTGTCGGGTCATCTGTCGTGCTATCCAACTGAAATCAGCGATATTGTTTCAGTGATGCCAAACACGTAGTATTTTTGTGACACGAAAAGTTCACGTCATTGGCACCAAAGCTGGGTACCTTCCTCATAGTTTAACCACCTAGCTGGTGGTTTATCTGTCTTGACATATCTAGACTTTATAGTAAATAATGATGAATAACTACTGTACAGATTGCTTCTAGAGGGCTATCCTTTTCAGACCTGTTAACAACTACTTGATTGTTTAAATAAATAAATAAAAAAGGGGGGAGGGGGTACAACCATCGTAGCAACCTCGATGTTCCAACATTTTTGTCTAGGTTTCTTGATGAGTTTGCCTTTGCAGCTAACTATGCTACCCACTGATCGATTGCTTGAAAATAGGCGGGGACGTGGAAAATCGGATGACCACGGTTTGCTATCCAATCAACAGTGTACTCATGAGTATGACAACTTGCTTTGTTGAACCTTATGGCCAAAGCATTAACGGGATAAAAGCTAGTTTAGAAAGTGTCTCTTAGTGATGTTATAACATCTCTCAACACACAAGCTCTCAAAGAGCACAATGAAGACAAGTAAGGAAGAGAATTCTGACTGTATGGACAACTAAGTGAGGAAGAGAGAATCCAGCGACAGAAACATGGTTGTTATCAAACTTCTCGTGTCTACTGTCTCAGTAAGCATGGCTTGATAATTCAGCAAGCATTGCTCGATAATACAAAGTCCAGCACAACTTGCCCATTATTGCATAGAATCCTTCCACGCATCAAACTGCTTATCATCCTCAAGTTGTTTGTTATGCCTGCATCACTATATCATCCTTGCAGTATTGTATCAAGTCCCTTACCTGTTACCACTAGAGAAAGCAAGACAATTACATGAAGAGAGAGCAGTAGCTGAGAAGCTTGAACCCATGTGTAGCAAGAGCCAATTATAATCTGAAGGGAAGACAAAATCGTAAAATCAAAAGTTGCTGGAAGGAGGCATCACGCTTCCTGCTGGATGACTTGCTAGTTAGTACAATGTCGTGGCTAATGTAGAAGGTGGAGGCAGAATCAATTCTAGAGTAGAAAACATAATTTGAAAACAAAGCAATGGTTAATAACTTCCAGATAGTTGTTGAAACACGGAAAGGGAATTATTTCAAGCTTACCTTGAGTACTTGTTTGAATGTCGCTTTCCCGTGCTGCACAACTAAAGGTCCAATGTAGAAACAAAAGGCATTTGTACAATATAGAGCAAAGAAAGAGAATCTGAACCCAGAACTGCTTACAAGTCTGAGGCAAACTCCCTGTTTCGTGAGGGCTTCACATTTCTTTTGGTATCCTTGAATAAACGTAAATAAGGATATTGCTAGTATTGCCAAAGCCAATTTCCAGTTAATTGTGAAGGTTATGATTAATCTTACTACAATGGTTACTATATTTTGTACAATTAGGGCCAATGAATCGCCAACAAGATTTCTTATAATTGATGCATCAGTAGACAACCTCGCCCCAATGGTGCAACTGAGAAGTTCAAACGAGATATTATTGTTGTAGCAGCAGGGATTTCAAGCATGAGGAAGTTAAAAAGTTTGCTTAAAATAACTTGAATTCACAAGATCGTCAAACCAACTGATGTTTTGGTGGATAACTTTCTCAAATGTCAAAGAACAGATTCTTTGAATCAATTTCCCACCTGCAACTTTGAAGAAATAATTCTGCAGTGGTGCCACAAGCAGACTAACAAGACCCATTCCAACATAGCAAAGTGTCTAGAACCTGACATCTTTTGACAGCTGAGTTGGTGGCTCATTGAATGAATTAATGGCTGATGAGAAAAAGAGACCAAAAGCAGGAAAGATTACTCCATTTACAACAGCAGAAATGGCAGCTCGAGCCCATGATGTAGCCTCGAAAGAAATAAAGAGTCACTCAACTTACCTAAATTTTCCTGAGTCAGCGAATGAACTTCCCCGTCCTGCTACTTCTTGTCGTAGAGACATTCAAGAAGCGGCTAACAAGGCATCCTACGCCATGATTGATCGACAAGAAAGCTTCGAAGTCAAGACGGAGCCAAGTTTCACCACAATTTCATCCGAAACTCCGGGCTCCCCGTCTTTTCTATCAGGGGACAACGAGAGTATATGGTTTGATCTTCTTGATCTCTCCTTGGACACAAATTCATGTCAGCAATCAGGAATAATGGTGGCAGCGGTTACTCTATAGCAACAGTTTGGCTCACGGCATGGGTCTGTTTTGATGGAAATGATGAAACAGAATGCTTACTGCTGACAGAGAACTAGTTGCTGTGATGGAGAGCTAGCTACCATGAAGAAGATGATATAACAAAATGCTTGCTGCTGACAGAGAACTAGCTACTGTGATGGAGAGCTAGCTGCCGTGAAGAAGATGATGAAACAAAGAGCTGCTGTGACAGAGAGCTAGCTGCTGTGATGGAAAAGCTAGCTGCCACAATAAAGATGACGAAACAGAGAACTGCAGGTCTGCTGTAATTAAAAAAAAATCACAGAATCCTTGAAGCAAAGCAGTTAGCAGAGGGACGTCATGAAACGAGGCAGTGCATGAACTCGAGAATAATGATGACAACAACCCCAGAAATACATCAGTGCAGTAGATGCAGTAAGCCGTGAGTAATACAGCAGCTTGACAGAGACAGTAGGATGCAGTATGGTTCAGCTGGAATTTCAGGCAGCTGCAAGCTAAGTTCAGCAGCAGTGGATGATGCAAAAACTATATGAAGATATATAAGTTGTTGTTGTGACAAAGATGATGAGAAAGAACTGCAAAGGCTGCTTTGATGATGACTCACGGAGTAGGTGCTGTGATGGAGATGATGAGACAAAAAAATAGTTTTTGTGCTGGCAACTGACTGATTGCTTAGAAATAAGTATAAACATATGGCTAAACTATAAGCACTATAGTCAAAAGGATAAAAGCTGCTGAGGAGTTACAGGCCTCTTGATCGATTACATTACTGCCCATCACTGTTACTGCAGGTGTGATACCACTGTATCGACTTAGCTACTTGATGGCCCCACCTTTGTTCACCATCCTCTTTACATCTCATTATCGGTCCCAAGCTCTAGCTACTATGTCCTTTGCATAAAGTAACTACAACACTAGTGCGTGTTCAAGAGCTTCACATAGCCGCACATGTTCATGATGAGAGACCAGTATGAATACGGGTGTCACGTTCAGCACAAAGACAATCCTGGTATGCTCTATAGTAGATTGTGCATGCCATAGAAAGGCATGTGTCACATACACTTAATAATACTGTTAGCTTCCTCTTTTAACATCTCTCAACACATAAGCAAAATAGAATCCCGAAAGCAAAGTAGAAGCGTGGACAACGGCTGTCAGAGACATGCGAAGAAGCGAGGTGTAGTACCCCAGAAAATAGGGAAAGAGGCAGCAAAATTCAAGCATGCAAAATAGTAGTACAGATGGCCACATAACAATAATTCAAACATCGACATACAAATGGTTTATGATGGGGGTGTGCGAGCATACATTCACAATATATATATATATATATATATAAAGGAAAAGAAGAAGAAGAAAGAGAGAAGAGCCGTACCTAATGATCGGATTCTACACTTTTGCAGAAAAATGTTGGTGGAAGAGGATCCGAGTTGCTTGAAATTTATGGAAGGAAGACTACAATCGTTAGTCAATATATATAGTTTGAAAGAAGAATTCAAGTTAAACTCTAAGTGAGGAGACCCACTTGTAATTTGTTTCTTTAGTCTGAATTTGTGTTGGAAATAAACATAAAAAAAAAAAGTTCAAAAAAAAGAACAAAAAAACAATTCAATGAATTTCGTCGTAGCTAGCATGCTATTGATATCGATGGACATCAAGTTTTGTACGTACTTCATGTCTAGCATACGCACGCCCGTATCTTGAAGTGGGGGCATTTGTAGGCATTAAAAAAATAATTAATTAATATTATTAGTTAATTAATTAAATATTTAATTAATTAATTAATAATTCCTAATAAATTGGTTAAAAAAAGAATTACTCATTTATAATATCTCTAATTAAATTAAATTAGTTAGAGATAAATCCTAAAGTGATTGAGTTCTTTTGGAACTCTCTATCATCAAGCATTATAAATAGAAAACTCCTCTAGGGGGAGAAGACACTCAGAAGAAGCACTCAGAAGAAGTACACAGAAGGCATAGAAGAAGAGGAGCAACACACAGAAGAAGAGAAGTCCCAGCCTCCTCAGAAAATTGGAAGCCCGTAGAATACCGGTCATTCTCCGATAAAGCCTTCTCTTCAACTAAGAGAAGTCCCAGCCTCCTTAGAGAATTGGAAGCCCGCAAAATACCGGTCATTCTCCGATCAAGCCTTCTTTTCAACCAAGCCTCTTCTTAAACAAAGTCGCCAAGAGATCTACAAGAGGATAACAAGTCACAGATCATTCTCTCAACGATCAGCCGCGCCGCTACGATCAACCAAGCAACGGATCTAAAAGAGGACAACAAGTCACGGACCGTCTCTCGACGATCAACCAAGTAAGAGATCTACAAGAGCCAACAGAACAACAAGTCACAGACTGTTCTCTTGACGATCAATCAAGCCGCTATAGATCTACAAGAGGACAACAAGTCACAGACCATTCTCTCAACGATCAATTGCGCCATTACAAATCCACAGGAACCATAAGCCTTTGTCGGTTTCTCTCATCACCACTCTGTCAGGATTAAGCGTCAAGCCCTTGACAAGTTCACGAGGAATCACAAGCCTTCGTCGATTCTTCTTAACACCACTCTGTCAGGATTAAGCGTTAAGCCCTCGACAAGTTCACGAGGAATCACAAGACTTCGTCGGTTCCTCCCAACACCACTCTGTCGGGATTAAGCGTCAAGCCCTCGACAAGTTCACGAGGAATCATAAGCCTTCGTCGGTTCCTCTCAACACCACTCCGTCGAGATTAAGCGTCAAGCCCTCGACAAGTGTATTTCAGGAGACCGAATCAAATGATTATTCTTTTTTGTAAAGAATTCAAAACAAAGAATTGTACCCATATTCACATATAAATAAAAATAAAATTTTTATCACTAATTCGTGTTTTAATTTTTCAGACGCGAAAATTTGTGTATACACTGTAATAAGAAATTCCATAGGAATTGAACACTATGATGTGTCCGGTTGTAATTCTCTCATTTAGATCATCCAGAGAAATATTACCCTCCAGAGCTTAATTTATGATCCAAAATTCTTTGAAATTGCAGAAAACAAAGGAAAAGACTTGAAGGAAAGAGATTATGATGTGGCTTATAGTACCTTATTTAGGGAAATGAGTTTAAAACTATTTGTATTAAAGAATAAAGATTTTAAACTATCTCAATATGGGAAAATATCCTATAATTTCCCTATCTTCTTATGTTGTAATTGTCGTGGTATGAAGGATCAATTTCTCTAAGAGCATAATCTTAGTTCATTGAGGGAGTGGGAGAGAAGATAATATAAATTTTAAATAGTTGTCATTTTTATGGTTACAATTATGGAAGATAATTATGCTACCTATTGATAGAGAGAAGAGATACTGCTATCTTGTTCTATTGATATAATTAAGAAAGATAATTATGCTACCGATTGATAGAGGGAAGATAATTATGCTGCCTATTGATAAAGGAAAGATAATATAAACTTAAATATTTATCTACTGATATCATGTTTCACTCACTATAGCAAGCTAGGCTCTTAGCAGCGTTTTTATTTATCATTTAGAAGCGTTTATAAATGCTGCTAAACAAGTTACGTTAAATCCTTCAAATGTTGTTAAAATTGTGGTTGTAGGTGTTTTGACAAAAATAGTGGCGTTTCTTATAAAAACTCCGCTAATGTTGTGGCGCTTTTAAAGTAATTAACGACATTTATAAACGTCATTAAAGTATTAAAATGATTTTTTTGATTTTAAATTAAATGGCGTTTTTTTGAAAAAAACACCACTAAATTTAGTCACTTAGCTACGTTTATTTTAAGAAACAATAAGAAGAAGCTATCACGATCCAAAAGATGTGACTTTTCAGTAATTTATTATAGAAGTAAGAAAATTTGTGATAAATTTTCATTTTTCTTTTAACGCTTGTTTGTCATGTGAGTACAGTCTTACAATATTTATAGGTTTCAAACTACCTAGCTTTGTGTAAGGTTTTAAACTTAGGGTCTCAGTCTGATTTCTTATTAACTTTCATTTATTAAGCTGAGATGCAATTATCGATTTTGATGAAATTTTGGCAGCATAACGACTTATATTCGATCATACCCAACTGCAAGGTACCAAGTCTAACAATTTATATCCATAAGACAAGTTAATTTTATATTTACTTTCTCAATCATAACAAATGATCTTATTGTCTATATTACTTCATTTACATCCTATAATACGATAATTAACTTTCTTATTTATGTTTTAACTCATTACACATCCTGACTCATGTACTAAAAGGTAACTGTTTGAAAATAAACACAATGAAACAATATAAACATATACGATACGAGCTGCGAGATCTTCGATTTGACCCATAAGGTTCGATCCCTCCCTCGGGTCTACCTTGGATAACACAAATCATGTTTAGTGCATATAAAATATGAACAAGTGTATTTAGATACAATATGAACAAGTTTATATACCTTAAATGATGGGCAACAGCGGATATCCGGAATGCAGTACTCAGTCGCCTCAACATCTACTGGAGATTATCTGTGTGACAAAATGAAAGGGGTGAGCACATCAAGCTCAGTAAGGCAATCCTACGAACAAGTAGGTAACCATACTACCTACATGAACGTGGTGCCATGCATAAACCACCATTTCTCCACATATTTCAAAACTGATGCAATGATTCATGATGTCATGTAAAACACGTTCGCATGGAAAATTCAACATGCAACTCTTTTTAAATCATTTCTTTCTCATTTAAAAATTTCACAATAAAGTCAGGACTCAACCCCTCCTTCGGGTGATCCTGACTCACACAAAACCATGAAAATTAGTTTACATCACACATGGGTTTAAAAAGCATGAAATAACATCATGCAAATCTGATTTAAAACCCAGTTTTGATCTCATCAAAATCGTCAACATGCGAGACTAGGCAACATCTATATATCGATAATAACCAGGACTATAGCCGTGTGTCCTCGGGAGTTCCTTTGCTACACGGATCCTAGTGTGTGGGTTCTCACCATGATCGGGAACCTCCCGAGAGGTGGGTCAGTCCATCTCGTCAGTCTTATCCGATCCCACGCATCCAAAGATGCCATATCCGAAGATACCACGTATCCGAAGATACCACGCATCCGACGATGCCACACGGTACATCGTACTCCATGCTACTTGCACGGTACATCGTACTCCGTGGACCCATATATCATACCTTGTCTCAGAACGCACGTGCGAGCCTATTTAATCGGTGACACACAGTCTACCCGATGCTCCAAGCATGGCTCATCGCATGTTCTCATAAAAAATCAGTGGGGGGTGCGAGCGATGCTCCAGCACTCTCGTCAATTCAAGTAAAACTAGTGCGAGCTAAGCTCTAGCACTCTCATCAAGTCATGTGAAAAATCTGGTGCGAGTTAGACTCTAGCACCCTGTCACGAAAATCATATAAAACCTAGTGCGAGTTAGACTCTAGCATCGTATCACGAAAATCATGTATATATATATATATAAAATCTAGTGCAAGTTGGACTCCAGCACCAATGCATGTAAAACTCTAGTGCGAGCTCTCACTCCTGCACTAATGCATGCATCACACAAATTAAAACATCGTACGAGCTGAGCTCTAGCACGTCATATGTCAATAAAAACACGTAGGCGGCTCTTTTCCTCAAAACAGTTTTCAAAACAATTTCATCGTTGAAACTATGAAATGCTGTGCATTTTTCTTTCAAGGTTAGCCAGCCTACTCATGCATCCATCAAAACACCTCCAGAACGAGCAGGAACCTCTTGTTCTTGCTTCTCCCAATTTTTCCTAAAGTTGTAAATTTTTACCCTTAACAAGGGTATTTTGGTAATTTACCCATTCGGGGTACTAAAATTATTTATTTACTTCTAGACCCTTCAGATAATTTAAAAGACTGCATATGACTTGAAATTTCGTAAAGTTACCTCTAGCAGTCCGTAGAATTCCCTTACCTTATTTTTCTGAAGAGTCTGACCTTTCCTTTTCCACTGCTGTCTCGTCACGCAGTTCGATTTACTCCCAATCCAATATCCAAAACTGCGTATAATTATTCCTCAGGTCAGATATCATACAATTTAATTGTATTTCTTATTTTCTGGGCTTAATTTAAATCATTGGGCCTATTTACCCCTATTGGGCCTGATTGCACCTTAATGGGCCTTAATCGACCTTAAGCCCGTTTTTCACTTAATTTTCACAATATCGAGGTCTATTGGGCTTATTGGGCCCACCCACAATTTATTGGACCTCGTTCTATCTCTCGAATAGTTCAATTTATTATTTACGATAATTTATCTAAATTTCCATAATTTAATTTATTTTATGCGATAATTAAATCCGAAGCACGAATAATGATGCAAATTGTAGTAAATAAGGGTTACTTACCCGAGATTCCATGCTAGTACATAAATCGAGACTGTCTCGAGCTCTCGTTTGACATGGATTGTCGAGCTACACAATTTCATAAATTTTCGGGTAAATTTTCAGTCAAAAATTAATTAAATAAAATATTTCAAAATTTAAATCGGTCAATTTCGACCGCTACTGACTTACCCGTAGCTCGATTACATCGCCGAGATGTTTTTCCAATTTTTCCTCTTTTTCTTTTTCCTTTTTTCTCCTTTTTTCCTTTCCTCATTGGCTGAACCGGTTCGGTCCGGTTCAGACTCGGTTCGGACTCGCCGGTTCACCCCGGTTCACTACGGTTCGATCGGTTCAGGGCCTTGCTGGTCGATTCTCCACCGGCTTCCGCAGCCAGTGGCTCCGCTGGGTCGTCCGCATCTCAGATCTGGGGTTGGCTTCGGTCGAGGTCGCCGGAAAGTGACCGGTCCGGCCTGTTCTCTCTGCCGTCAGTACCCATTTCCTCTTTTCGTCATTTCTGGCGTTTGCCGACAGTTTCACCGGTCGTTTCAGGTACCAATCGCGTCGTCTGGGCCTCGGGGACGTTCGACGGTGGTCGGGATCGGCCAGATTGGCGCCGTTCGCCGTCGTTCTCTTTTCTCTTTTCAGTTTCCCCCCATTCGCCGTTCTCGCCAATTTCCATGGCTGGGGAGCACGTGCCGACCGGTGGAGGCTGTCTCGGTGCCGACCTTGCTTCGCCGGTCTTCTCTTCCCCCTTGTCGTCGCCGTTCGCCGGCACCTGAAGACCGATTTTGGGTTTCTCGGTTTGGGTCGCGCGACTGTGTCTCGCGATCCTCTCTCTCTTTCTTTTTTTTATCAATTAATTTATTATTTATTTATTATTTTATCATTATTATTATTATTATTATATTTATTTATTTTATTAATATTTTAATCATTAAAATATTCTACAAATATCTACAATTTCTTATTTTATTCTAAATTCATTTATTTAATTTTATTTAATTTATTTAATTTATTTTAACCCTTTTCGGTATATTTTTTGATTATTTTCGGGATTATTTTTTAAAGTAAAAATCTCGATTAATTTCGATTAATTCCCATAAATTCATATCTTGATCAATTTAACCCGAAATAAATTTATTTCACCTTTATTGACCAAGATTTCTCAAATCCATATTTTTAATAAAATTTTCTTGTCGAATTTAAATCGAATTTCGATCTTTTGACCATTTTGCCCTTCAACGTGCTTGGGAATTCCATTTCAATCCTTTTGCATTTTTAATTTCGTGTTTTAACTAAAATCGGGTTTTACATAATCTCCCCCTCTTAAGGAATTTGGTCTTCCAAATTAGAACCAAGTCATATGAGTCCATAGACTACTCCGGGTACGTTTTCTCATATCATACTCTTAAATTCTTCTGTGACCTTTCCGGAGTGTATTTCTTCTCAAGAACTTTAATTAGGGAGATTTAAACCTCAATACTTTCTCTTTCCTGTTTAATGCCCGAATCAACTTTTTCAATATACTTATATTTGCACGGAACTGAACTGTTGGAGTTTATATCCGATCACCTATGCTGGATTTGGGTAGTATTGCTGAAGTATCAAATGATGAGACACATTGTGGATGCCTATTTATTCAGGTGATAATGCCAACCTACAGGTCTTATCTCCCACTTGTCCAATCTCTCAAAAATTCCATTCAGCAAAACTCAGTTTGCCTTCTTCCCGAGTCTCGTTATGTCGTTATTCCCTTAGGACAAATAACTTCAACAATACAGATCCACCCTCGGTGAATTCCAATGCTTTTTGTCTGCTCTGAGGTGTTCTTAATCTCTCACTCAACTGAACATCCTCAAAGACTTATTATACTAATTCGGAATAAATTTCTATCTGTCACCCACTTTTTCTTGTCTGAGTCGGGGAACAACCCCTACAGCCATACACTGCCTCGTGATTCATTTGAGTCCTCTATAACCCATCACGAAATTCATGGAGACTTGCACCCATTTTCGTGCCGTGTCGATATAGGTAGAGGCTGCAATAACTCTGCAGACTTTTAATACTCTACCTTATTCTGCTGACATACTAAGCACTTTTTCACAATCTCTACCATATCTCTTTTCACATCTGACCACTAATACCCTTTTTAGAGATTTCATATCTATATATTCGTTACTTTTCCTATGCACTGTATATCCCGAAGAGTAAGCTTCTGACAATATTACTATCTCATCAGCTGTGGTCCTGGGGAGCACTTATACTGTCTCTGAACCTCTCTGTAAATCATCGACACTCTTCGTGAACTCTGTCACTGTACCCTTCTGAATCTGACCCAAACTATCGACACCATGTCGATCATCACGCTAAGCCTGTCAAATCCAGGCACTCTCATCCGGTTCTAGTCGTAGGCTAGCTGTCACACAATCACTGTCATCATCAGAAGGGATCACATCACTACTGAGGCTCACAACTGCTCAAGCAGCTCTCGCTCCCTGACCATCATACGTAATACTATCCCGAGGCTCTTTCTGCTCAAGGCATCAGCCATCACATTAGCCTTTCCTGGGTGGTACAATTTTCCACAATCAAAATCTCTCAGAAGCTCTAACCCACTATGTATTCTCATATTCATCTCTTTCTGTGAAAACAGATACTTGGGGCTTTATGATCAGTGCATACCCAAAATTTCTCACCATGTACATAATAGTACCATATCCTTAGTACAAGTATTACCGCTACCAACTTTAAATCATGGGTCAGATAGTTTATTTTATGATCCTTGAGTTGTCTGGATCCACAATCGACTATCTTCCTTTTTTGCATCAATACACAGCTCATTCATTATTTTGAGTCATTCATACACACGGAGAACCTCTTGAGCTGTTGGGTATGGTGAAAATAATCACGGTGGTCAGTTCATACTTCAATACACCAAAATTCATATCACATCTATCATCTCATTCAACTACCACGTTTTCATAGTTAAAAGTGTCAACAAAGTATACCCTTTTTAGAACTCGCAGTAACCATCTGTAAAAGTAATTTTCCAATTGTTGCTTATAATTTTCCCTGGACTTTAAATACACCCAGCATATCATCAATAAGGATGATGACAAATCGGTCCAGGTAAAGTTTAAATAACTCATTGTAGTTGAGCTCCACTACATATTTCAATCGCCCATATCCTTGACCTATGTACGCATAAGCGTATAATCACTTCAAAATTGCTCCCGTTCAAGGTACTAACCCGCGTCATTTCCTTTTTTATATTAACGGCTTTTATTAATTTTTAATATTTTAACCTTCATAATTAATCGAATTTTATAGTTCTTTATCGTACTAGTAAAAATATCCAAATTTTAAATTTATATCTTACTACGATCGATTTTAAGTTATAGATTATATATATATTTTTCTAGACGCTGTCAAGTCTTCAGGCGGGGAGGTATTTTGAAATACCTTTATTAACCCTTAGACTTAACCACAATTACTTTACATATCAGTCACTGTGGTCACAATTCATATTCGCTACTAATTGCTTTAATCCTAATTACTTCACGTATCATAGATATTCTTACCTTACATACTCCTCTTATTCCAATACATCTTGTATTCAGAATCAAGCATATCTCAAAGATTATCTCCTTCGTATATCAATTATAACAAAACTCTGTCATTATTCATTCCGTGAGTACAATAATTTGTTCCTTTAATTTCAACCGTTGCACCCCTTTTTAGTACTTATCAAAACTTACAGTATACTTTTTCAGGGGTAACCATATCACTATCTTAGGATAGAAATCCGAACTTCATAATATGCAGTCGATTACTTTATTCTCAAATATTACTTTAAATTATTAATAGTCCATTGAATAAAATCGACTGACTTATACTTCTTCCCCCGTTTTCAACTTAAAATCTCTTCATAATTATTTCGTTAGTTAACCTTCCTCTATTGGGGTTCTCATTTATCAACATTGTGCCCAAGAGTGTAGGCATTCATGTCTTTTACTCACTTACATGCGAATGAAGGCGGTATGAAGAAATACGTGGTACCAGGATAAATTTACACAATTACTTCTTTATTCGTAAGTAGTGTGGTATCTTTCACCACATCCTGTGAAACATCAGTAGTGTCCTGGTCCAAGACATACACTTACCTTCGTCCAACAGCCTACTTTCCTTTTCTCTTCGACTGTGGCCTCCCTTTTCGATGCAGCTATCTCAACATGGTTTTCTCTATCTCTTTACCTTTTTGTGGGGCAATCTCGCCCAACTCTAAGCAATCATGATAAATGGTCCGTCTTACCACACTTAACGGTCATTTTCATCAATAATATGTAGGTGTAGGCCCTGTTTTCGTGGTATTTACCATACATTCTACAGTGATCCGTAGCAGATCGGGGTTCTCCAATCACAATACCCCTCAAAAGTACTACAATCGGATAACTGTGGCCTTACCAATCATCTTAGCCCATAACTCGTCAAATCAAATCTTTTTCCAAACTACCCCTTTTTCTCGTTTTGCCATCTCTATCATTCTCGATTCTCTTTTTGTCTCTCTTTCGGCCCTTACTACCTTTCCCAATCTCAGAGGCATGTAACACTCAATCTTATTCACACAACTATATTCTGCGCACTGCCTCGATATAGGTAGTGATATCTAACGGGGCCAATCAGACTCTAATTGACAATCTGAGCCCTTCCATAAACTTTTAGACATCTCGACTGTCACTGTTCATAGTGTCGAGGTAATATCTGCCCAGGGATATAAACTGAGTTTCATACTCATAATTCATACTCATCAATAAATCAATTCCTCTGGATCAGAGTAAGGATTTTATCTATCATTCCTTTTAAACAGTGTCTGTGATATTCTATCACCGGAATACATCCAAAAATATTTCTCTTGTCAACTTTGGATGTCTAACTCTTAAGTTGGGTCAAGCGGACTTCCATCAATACTCTGACTCGCCGTCAAATCTTATGCATACTCTGAGCAATTAGCTCCCAAAATATTCTCCACACTTCGCTCCAACCTCGCGAAGCGTGTCTCAATACTGTCCGATCACTATATCGGACTCTGTGAGGCATGCTCAACATTAGCCTCTATTTCAATCACATCCTAATTCTCATAGGTCAACTTAGCACGATTAGGAGGCTCAGGTCTACCTCTACGACCTCTGCCACATGCTCTACCTTCTTTATTGCAACTAATATTAGGTATTCTTGCATTCTCAACCATTTCTTAATTAAAACCCATCTCGATATACACTATTGTATCTAACCAAGCACAGTAACACGGGAATGTAATTTCTTAATTACTGACACTGACACACATCAGACCAATTTCTGCTCTGATACCATATTTATATGTCACGACCCAAAACTACCCAAAAATCAGAGTAAATTTTTCGCGTTCTGTTATTTTCTTTCATGCTTACCTGTTCTCTGATCGTGACCACACTCCACTAACAATTGGGCTGTGCGTCAATGCCAATCCCACCATTCATTTACCATATAACTTAATTCTTTCTCAGTCATTTATAAGTGTTTACAATATTTATACATCCCCTAAAGTTACTTACAAACATGTTACTGTGCTATGCTTATTTAGATACAATATATACAAGTGTATATACCTTAAGTGATGGGTAACAACGGATATCCGAAATGCAGTACTCAGTCGCCTCAACATCTACTGGAGATTATCTGTGTGAGAAAATGAAAGGGGTGAGCACATCAAGCTCAGTAAGGCAATCCTACGAACAAGTAGGTAACCATACTACCTACATGAATGTGGTGCCATGCATAAACCACCCTTTCTCCACACATTTCAAAACTGATGCAATGATTCATGATGTCATGTAAAACATGTTCGCATGGAAAATTCAACATGCAACTCTTTTTAAATCATTTCTTTCTCATTTAAAAATTTCACAATAAAGTCAGGACTCAACCCCTCCTTCGTAGATACCACGTATCCGAAGATACCACGCATTCGAAGATGCCACACGGTACATCGTACTCCATGCTACTTGCACGGTACATCGTATTTCGTGGACCCATATATCATATCTTGTCTCAGAACGCACGTGCGAGCCTATTTAATCGGTGACACACAGTCTACCCGATGCTCCAAGCACGGCTCATCGCATGTTCTCATAAAAAATCAGTGCGAGTGCGAGCGATGCTTCAGCACTCTCGTCAATTCAAGTAAAACTAGTGCGAGCTAAGCTCTAGCACTCTCATCCAGTCATGTGAAAAATCTGGTGCGAGTTAGACTTTAGCACCCTATCACGAAAATCATATAAAACCTGGTGCGAGTTAGACTCTAGCATCGTATCACGAAAATCATGTATATATATATATAAAATCTGGTGCGAGTTGGACTCCAGCACCAATGCATGTAAAACTCTAGTGCGAGCTCTCGCTCCTGCACTAATGCATGCATCACACAAATCAAAATATCGTACGAGCTGAGCTCTATCACGTCATATGTCAATAAAAACACGTAGGCGGCTTTGTTTCCTCAAAACAGTTTTCAAAACAATTTCATCGTTGAAACTATGAAATGCTGTGCATTTTCCTTTCAAGGTTAGCCAGCCTACTCATGCATGCATCAAAACACCTCCATAATGAGCAGGAACCTCCTGTTCTTGCTCCTCCCAATTTTTCCTAAAGTTGTAAATTTTTACCCTTAACAATGGTATTTTGGTAATTTACCCATTCGGGGCACTAAAATTATTTATTTACTTCTAGACCCTTTAGATAATTTAAAAGACTGCATATGACTTGAAATTTCGTAAAGTTACCTCTAGCAGTCCGTAGAATTCCCTTACCTTATTTTTTTGTAGAGTCTGACCTTTCCTTTTCCACTGCTGTCTCGTCACGCAGTCCGATTTACTCCCAATCCAATGTCCGAAACTGCGTATAATTATTCCTCAGGTCAGATATCATACAATTTAATTGTATTTCCTATTTTCTGGGCTTAATTTAAATCATTGGGCTCATTTACCCCTATTGGGCCCGATTGCATCTTAATGGGCCTTAATCGGCCTTAAGCCCGTTTTCCACTTAATTTTCACATTATCGAGGCCTATTGGGCTCATTGGGCCCACCAACAATTTATTGGGCCTCGTTCTAACTCTCGAATAGTTCAATTTATTATTTACGACAGTTTATCTAAATTTTCATAATTTAATTTATTTTATGCGATAATTAAATCCGAAGCACGCATAATGATGCAAATTGTCGTAAATAAGGGTTACTTACCCGAGATTCCATGTTAGTACGTAAATCAAGGCTATCTCAAGCTCTCGTTTGACATCGATTGTCGAGCTACACAATTTCATAAATTTTCGGGTAAATTTTCAATCAAAAATTAATTAAATAAAATATTCCAAAATTTAAATCGGTCAATTTCGACCGCTACTGACTTACCCGTAGCTCGATTACATCGTCGAGATTTTTCTCCAATTTTTTCTCTTTTTCTTTTTCCCTTTTTCTC
This sequence comes from Firmiana major, assembly GCA_033439115.1. NCBI lineage: Eukaryota > Viridiplantae > Streptophyta > Magnoliopsida > Malvales > Malvaceae > Firmiana > Firmiana major. Next base: position 12,421,408 of record CM065912.1, read on the forward strand.
CTTTTTTCCTTTCCTCATTGGCTGAACCGGTTCGGTCCGGTTCAGACCCGGTTCGGACCCGTCGGTTCACCCCGGTTCACTCTAGTTCGACCGGTTCAGGGCCTTGTCGATCGGTTCTCTGCCGGCTTCGGCCGCCAGTGGCTCCGCTGGCTCGTCCGCATCTCAGATCTGGGGTCGGCTTTGGTCGAGGTTGCCGGAAAGTGGTCGGTCCGGCCTGTTCTCTCCATCGTCGGTACCCATTTCCTCTTTCTACCGTTTTCGGCGTTTGTCGGCAGTTTCGTCGATCGTTTTCGGTACCAATCGCGTCGTCTGGGCCTCGGGGACGTTCGACGGTGGTCGGGATCGGCCAGATCGGCGCTGTTCGCCGTCGTTCTCTTTTCTCTTTTCGATTCCCCCCCTTCGTCGTTCTCGCGAATTTCGGTGGCTGGGGAGCACGTGCCGACCGGTGGAGGCTATCTCGGTGCCGACCTTGCTTCGTCGATCTTCTCTTCCCCCTTGTCGTCGCCGTTCGTCGGCACCGAAGACCGATTTTGGGTTTCTCGGTTTGTGTCGCGCGATCCTATTTTTTTATCAATTAATTTATTATTTATTTTTATTATTATATTTATTTATTTTATTAACATTTTAATCATTAAAATATTCACAAATATTCTACAAATATCTACAATTTCTTATTTTATTCTAAATTCATTTATTTAATTTTATTTAATTTATTTTAACCTTTTTCGGTATATTTTTCGATTATTTTCGAGATTATTTTTCGAAGTAAAAATCCTGATTAATTCTCATAAATTCATATCTTGATCAATTTAACCCGAAATAAATTTATTTCACCTTTTTTGACCAAGATTTCTCAAATCCATATTTTTTATAAAATTTTCTTATCGAATTTATATCGAATTTTGGTCTTTTGACCATTTCACCCTTCAACGTGCTCGGGAATTCTATTTCAATCCTTTTACATTTTTAATTTCGTGTTTTAACTAAAATCGGGTCTTACAGTGAATTCTAGTAGAGGACAAAATCGTGAGGGGCCTGGTGTCCCTAGAGCAGACAATATGGTTGAATCAAAGCAAACCTGGGATCGATGTTGTGGGCCCAAGAGGGGTGGCCATGGCCTATCAAGGGGATACCAGCCGACGACCATGGAAACGGGCTGGGCCTTGACAGCCTAGCTCTCATAGCATATCGACAAACACTTGGTGTGCTTGCTTTAAGTTCTTCACTTTCCTTCACTAAGGCATTTCATCATACACCTCTTATGCCTACTTTAAATCATCATCTATGCCAACATATTGTTTTCACAAAACCATCTCAAAATCATGTATATAACATCACTAACACCATAGTATAATCAATTCATCATTAAATCAACCATAGCTCACTTTCTCACACTAAACCCATATTAGGTCATGGATGATTAATCATGCTCAAGGATGTTTCAGCCAACAGTATATACACCAATCAACTCATAAAAATGTCTAGATTAACATACTTGAAGTTGGTGTATTGAAAACTCACCTAGCTTAACCTTTCTCTTTTGGCCAAAAATGGGGGAAACACCTTGCTCCTTTAATCCAGAAATTTAACCACTAGTTTTTTTGACTATGTTGTTCTTCTCATCACAAGGAACAACTTTGCTAAAAGTAACCTTTCTCAAATCTATTTGGAAGGTGATGATATTTTAGAGTGAGAAACTTGTTCACCTTAAAAAAATGGAGAGGTATTGTTAATTTGGGGAAGAAGGCTCGTCTGTTGAGCTTTTAAATAGAAATTGGTGTTGTGAGATCGATCTCCTAGGGTGAGAGATCGATCTGTCTTTGGTTGAACTACACAATTATTCAGTAAGTAAGTTATGGGATCGATCTGCTCCTAGTAAGGGATCAATCTACTCGTGGGATGGGATCAATATGCTCTATGCAGAATCACCTCAAGATTGATCTGCTTGCCTTTGAAACCTTTGTGATTTCACTCTGAAATTACAAGATCGATATTGTCATGAAGGGAGATCGATCTGGTATTCATCTGCAGGATTCCAGCTGCTAATTTTTTTAGAATTTCAAAGGAAAGATTGCATTTAAATGCTTCACTAGTCATTTTGCGTTCTAATCACGCTTAGAGCTCAAAAAGGTCAATTTCTTATGATTCACGTATTATGTAACTTGTGTGTACAACATGGAATCATAAAGGAATACATATAAAAGTACGAGCCTTACAATTCAGGTATAAACCAATGCAAATTTTTTAAATCCCATAAAACTCATCTTATGTAAATACTGTGGATTTTTAGATACTTGGTTTTATCCATGAAGTAATTGAATTAAAGTAATTAAAGTCCTAAATATGAACTAAAGAAATTATAAAAGGGGAAGGTTTAATATTATAATTAACACAAATTATACTAAAAAAATAAAAATAAATAAAAGAATAATATAAAGAATCAGTTTTCACAAATTAAAAGGCTTTGGTTAGCATGCTTCATTATTTTTTTGGTTTTAAGATGTTGATCATTGAATTTAATGTAATTTATTAATTTGAGCATTCAATCGTAGCATAACAACAAGCTTTATTACATCATCTTCTCTTACTTATTAGTTAGTCACAACAAGCTCTGCAACTAATCCCTAACTAATTCAATTAACTAAAATAAGCTCTCGAGATAAAAGTTATAGCAGCATTAGAAACTGTGGAAGATATGAGTTGAATTAAACAACAAACACACAAGCTCGGTTTATTTAACTTAAACAAGATTTTCCTCTAGCTCTAAGTGATTTTAAACATTAAGCAATCACGGATTTAAGTTCTTAATCAAGTAGTAGATTATTAATATTAATTAGATAGTAGACCTTTTCTATCAAACTAAATCAACAAACATATAAAGATGCTACAGAAAATCTTGATACTCAATTAATAATATATCATAAGATCATGCTTCTCATAACATCATGCAACCAAGATTTAATAAAAAAAACATACCAACCAAATAAAAGATCTATTCACTACTCATATTTAAAGAAAACATCAATAAATAAATCAAAGAATCAATTACCTTTCTAATTATAAAATTAACGCAATACTACTTTAATATTATACAAAAATTTGACAATCTATTTTATATTAAAGAATTAATCAAACAATCATGCAATATTCAAGAAAGTGAATTCATAAAAGAAACAAGTATGCATGCAAAAGAAACAAGAAATCGAAGACTTTACATTATATGAAGATAGCACACTTTATAATATTAAGTATCAAAGAAGTCGACTATAATATTAAGAACAAGAAATCGACACCGTATTTAGTAAGAAAAGAGAGTATACAATCGGTTTTCTAAAAGAAACAAAGAAAGAAAATTGGTTTTGAACTATTAAAGAGAAATTGAAAATAATATTAAAGCAAGAATGTAATTAATTATTTAATTAGCTACGATAAGGTCCCCTTTTATAGTAAGGGAATGATATAAATCTTAGCTGTAGACAAACTCTACTGACAATTATTAATATTTATGTAATAATAATCTTCAATTTATCTTGGAGTGTTGACTTCTCTTGTTAACTCATTATGGATTTTCTCTCTTCTTGTGTAAGACCCACTTTTGGTAATGTATTCCTTATGATTCATATGATGTAACACATTTTGACATGTTGATTGAATCATAAGAAGAGCTTTTGCTTGAATAAAGTTGCATAGAGAATGAATGAATATTCATGAATCCATTTAATGGCTAAATAAGGGCTGAAGTGGACATAGATTAAACGAATGGAATTTAAAACATTCAGACTGAATATAAGGACTTAAAACACGAAATGATAATGCAAGGACTGTGAATTCTGTGTACCCTTTATGATTCCAAGCAGTACACACAAGTCACATAGTATGTGAATCATAAGAAATGAACCTTTTTATGCTCTAAGAGTGAATAGAATGCAAAACGACTACTGAAGCAATCAAAAGCAAGTTTTCCTTTGAATTTTTGGAAAAATCTGCAGTTGGAATCCTCCAGATGAATGCCAGATCGATTTCATTACAAGAAAGGATCCATCTTATAAGCCCATAATGAAATCAAAAAGGTTTTCTAGGCATACAGATCAATCTCGACTTGACTCTGCCTAGAAATGATCGATCTCTATTTAATTCTGCCTAGAAAGGATCAATCCCCTCCTCAAAACAGATTGATCTCCACTTAATTTTGCCCAGAAATGATCGATCTCTTCCCAAAGAGCAGATCGATCCCACACTTACATGCCTAAATACTTCGATAGTTCAAACCAAGGAAGATCGATCTCTTACCCTAGGAGATCGATCTCACAACACCCTATCCTATAAAAACCCTATGGGAAAGTTGTCACGACCCCTTTTCATCCATTTCATCTAAAAATATCCCACAAATTTTTTACCTTTTCATTTCCTTTCCCAATCGTGAATAACTCTCACCAATGACTGTTGGGCTATGAGTCAGTATTAATCATCACTCACCAATCGTCTTTCCATTAATTGAAAGAAAACAATATACATTTGAAAATTTAAGTTATATACTTATACATGACATGTTGCTAACATTTACATCCCCCATATTACAATTCAAAATGAATATTGTGCTATTACATGTTTAGATACAGAAAGAATTATTGTGTGTATACCTCTTAGCGATGGAGAGTAGCGGATATCCAAATACAACGTCTTAGTCCCTCACTGGGCTACTATGCCCGCTTTGTAGAGGGAGAAAGTGAATAGGATGAGCAACCACACGCTCAGTAAGGCAATAATGCAAGCATGGTAGATAACTACACTATCTACATGCTTATAGTGTCATGCATAAAAATCATTAATATCTAGAGCATGAGGAAATATTAAAAACTATGCCACATGTATATACATATATCATGTACTGAAAACATGAAAATAGTCATGTAAACATGAAAAAATCATCATGTAAAACCTCTCATGCTCATCACAATAAAACTCATGATAAAAAGGGAAACTCATCACAAAACCATCCCTTAGGATTTAGCACTTTCTCAAAACATATTAAAACTCATCACAAACAGTAAGTACCATCTCTTTAAAAACATCCTTCAAGACTCGACCTCTCCCTCGGGTCTACCATGGACAACACAAATCATACTCAGTATGTAAAACCATGTGATATCATGTAAGACAGGTGGTCACTATATACATCGAGGACTATGTTGGCTAACTATGTCATTATCATCCTAGACCACACGGATCCCAGTGTGCGGGGTATCATGTTGGAACAAAGGTGGGTTAGTCTTTCGCCAGACTTTCAAATCAACATCATAACCTCACGCTACAACGTACTCCATGTGATATACATGGTACAAGTACTACATGGACCCATATCATGGTTGAGGGATGTCTGCCGTAGGTCTTATCTACCCCATGTCATGCATAACCTACTCAGTCTCAAGTACACATGCGAACATCTCATCCGTGTGACTAGCAGTATACGAGACATCCAACACGACTCGTGCGAGCATCTCATCCGTATGACACACAATCTACAAAAGGCATCTAACATGACTCATTACATATCACAGTGTGAAAACCAGTGTGAGCTAAGCTCTAGCACGATTCATGCATCATCAATAAATTCCTTCGTACGAACAATGCTCTAGTACGACTTTATGCGTAATAAATAATAAAGAAATCACGTACGAGCATAGCACTAGTACAACTATATGCATAAGAAAATCAATAGAAGACCACGTACGAGCTAAAGCTCCAGTATGGTTTATTAAACATCGTAACTCAAAACATGGTGCGAGCTAGGCTCCAGCACATTTCATACATATCAAAACATGGTGCGAGCGGAGCTCCAACATGATTTAGCTCATATAAATTCGATAGGCAACTCCATTTCAACAAAACACTTTAAAAATCATAATTTGCACCTGACTCGTGCTTTTTCATGAAATTATGAAATCATTAGTTAGCCTATCTACAAATTTGCTTAAACCAAAGCAATTTAGTTCATAAAAATACCAAAACATGATAATTATGCAATTATTAGCCTTACTATCCCTTTTTGTAATATTCACTTCAAAACCAAATCATATATATTCGTAGCCGTTCACACAAACCATTTATTCTTTTCTAGATAACCAAACAATTGCAAAGCCATATATACACCCACAAAATACGTGTAGCTCTATCTCTAAGTACTTACAAAATTCCCTTACTTGGAATCGCGTCGAGTGATTTCTCTTCCTTAGAGCTGCTCGATCGTGCCGTTCGATTCGCCTCCAATAAGATCTCCGAGACTGCATGAAATTACGTATCACATGAATTTAGCCCAATATAACACAATTCTTGCTTTTACTATAGTTGATTCGACTTATAGTTTTCATTAACACTTATAAGGCCTCACTTTTTCTTAAGTCCATTTTGATTTCTTCATTCATTTCTCGAGGATTTATTAAACTCTTTAGGCTTATTGATTCACACTAAATCGGTATTAAGATCATAGTGCTTCTAGTTTATCATGTACTTCACTATGGAAATTTATCAAACACCTCATATGCTTATTTTCATAACTTGACTAATCTCACAATGTAGCTTCATTGAATCATCTTAAAATCATACATATCATCTCACTAACACCTTAACATAAGCCATTTATCATCATCTCAACCATATCACATTTTTTTACACTAACTCATTCTAGGTTATGCTTGGTCCATTACATTCTAGGTAGTTTCAATCATCAATACATACACCAATCTACTCACAACCACAACTAGTTAAATATACTTTGAGTTGGTGTATTAGAAACTCACTTAGCTTGACTTTCCTCTTTTCCAAATTTGAAGACTCCTTTGCTTCTTTAATCCAACAAATGAAGTGTTGATTGCAAGCTATGTTGTTATTCTCTTCACAAGGAACAACTTTGCTCTAATAGATTTTTCTCAAACCTTTATGGAAATGTGATGGTTTTTAGAGTGAGAAAGCTCGGTTAATGTTCAAAATGGAGAAAATGAATTTGTTCCCATGAAATGCAGATCCAACTGCCCAGTTTTTATAGGAAATGCCTTAGGAGATTGATCTCCATAGGGGGAGATCGATCTGCCTTTGCTTGAATCCTTCAAAATTTTGACAATTTGCAGGCAGGGGATCGATATGTTGAAATGCATGAGAGAGATTTGCTCAAGGAAATGAGATCGATCTGTTTCAGACAAAAGGCTTTAGAGATCGATCTGGCCTATCCAGAGGCCAATGGAGATCGATCTGCCTATAGAAGGAGATCGATCTGGTCCAACCTGAGACAACTTGAGATCGATCTGCTTGAGTGAAGGATCAATCTCCCTCTTGTAGAATGCTTGGCACTGTGTTTTCCAGGCCATAAGATCAATCTCTCCTCGTATGGGATCGATCTGCCCTACTTCCTACAGCATTCTAGCTGCAATTTTTTTAAATTTTCTAAGTTAAGCTTCCATCTAATTAATTCTACACTCATTTTACGATTTATTGACACTTAGCACTCAAAAACATCTAATCCTTATGAGTCATATATAATTTAACTTATCTATATATCATGAAAATCATAAGATTACATAGAATTTTACAGGTCTTACATTCCTCCCCTCCTTTAAGAAATTTGGTCCTCTATATTAAAACCAAGTTAACCTGAGAACAACTCCGGGTACTTTTTGTGAAACCCAAAATTTTTTCACCATACTTATTATTAAAGTATTGAGAAGTGACTAAGAAAACAAAGAATAATATTATGCAGGCCCAAAGAAGACCAAAGCACTCGAATCAGTAGCGTGGGGCCCGATGGCACACAAATCGAGGTATGGTCTTAAGCTTGAGAATACATTAAGAATTACATATTCAAGTATGAAATGATGTCTAAGAGTGAAGATTTAGTCATTGGAAGTGAAAAAGTTAGTTAAACTCGGGTTTTATATTTAATCGGGAAAATGGGCTTAGTTAAGAAAATAAATTCAAATAAATTATAAAAATTTGAGAAAATTATTTCAAAGCCATGGAAAGTTATTATAAGGTAATATTTACTTGTGGAATTAAAATTAAGTGGAAATATAAAGGTTTAGATATTTAAATGAATTTTTAAAGTGAACCGAAAGCTTAAAGCCATTTTGCTCGACATTGACCCAATCGTGTAAAATGAGCTCAATTGGGGAAAATTTCTTAAACAAGTAACCCCCAAATTTTTGTGAGAGATACTAGAGACATGATAAAATATTGGAGAAGTGAAAATTTTGGAGAAAGTGAACTAAAACTATTTTTTTTTTGGGATTTTACAAAACAGGGCAGAAAATCTGCCTAGCACAGTCAACTGAGCAACTCATGTTCACCATTGGATTTGAAGCCCATCCAAATGTCAAAAGTTTCCCATCTCATCCATATTTTAACTACACTTAAGAAGCTAACTATGGGCACTGGAATCACCCTAATATCATTACCCAATTGAGAGAACTAACCTTGTCTTCTTTCCCCTTCTTCTCCCGAGGGTCTTCCGGCTAGATTTAGGCAACCGCTAAGAAGGACAAAATCTTCTCATGTGAATTCTCTACAACATATAAAAAATTCAGCCCTAAAGGAGTTCAATTTCCTAGTGAAAAGTTAGAGAGAAGTTTAGAGGTCAGAACAGCCCTATTCATGGGTAAGTGAAAGCTTGGATTTTTTATGAATGTAGTTGATTTTTCTTGTGTTTTTGAATGAATCTAAGTTGTAAACTTGATGATTTTCAGTTTAAGTCTGATTTGGAGATTTATTGGAGCGATTTTCTTGGGTCAAAGGTAAGAGAAAATTTATGAATGATGAAGATGTTGAACAATGTTCTTGATTTATGATTTTTATGGATTTTGTTGTTGAATGAAATTGATGGAAATGATTTTAGAATGCTTAAGGGTTTCAGTTAGCCTTAACTTCATGAGTTTAGGATGTAATGTGGGTTGTTTTAAGCTTGATAGTTATTAAAGATTATATCGAAAAGTTCGATTTAAAGCTTAGTTTAACGAAAAACTGAAAAGTGTGGAATTTGACAAAATGGATTTGATGGTAAGCATGAATGGTGTATGTGAATGAGTATTTATGCCAATTTGATGATAAATATGAAGTTAGAATAATAAAATTGGTAAGGATAGCTTAAACTGAAGCTTAAATCGATAAAATCGAGGAAATGAACAAAGTTAGCAAAAAGGGTAAAAAATGGCTAACTTAAAGATGTAAATGCATGTTTGAATGTATTTAAGTAAGTTTTACCTATGTGTGATGAATTGGTGTTATTTTAGATAGCTCGAGAAATTGACACGAGTAACGAGGAGATACTGGGTCCCGGGGAAATAGCGCTACTTAATCCCAATAGAGGTTATGGGTATAATTTAATTTAGTTTCGATATGAACACTCATTGCATTGATAAAAAGATTTTTATGAAGCAATATTATATTTTGAAATGATTTATGATTGTTTTCATACGCATGGAACGATTTACGAAACATGATTTCGTTTTATGAAATGTTCACCAAGTACGTTTATGTTTATGAAATGAATTTCTTGAAGCATGAAAATGCATGGAAGTTTTATGATGGTTTGTAATCCCATATTTATGCTTTGGAAGAAACTTATGACATTTTTAAAAGTATTTGAGAAAAGAGAAAAGAATTTTTGAGACTATAGGCTTCATGCATAGCTACTTCTTGTGGTGTTCCGGCTCCACCACTTGAGTACCGATACCTAGGGCCCCTGTAGTACTTGACTCTACCTGTGTGGTAGATATCTTGCTACTTGTGGTTAATGATGATGATGTTTTGATAGTATCTTGTGCCCGCGTAGCACGCATGAATGTTTCCCGCACGGAGAGTACCTTTGCTGCTTGTGCCCTAGCTAGGTGCTAGAGAAAGTAAGAAAGATAGATACTACCCATGTTTTTATGAAAGTGTTGTATGACCTTGATTCAGTCTATAACCCCTTTTACCATGGCCATAGGTATGATTGACTCTCTACAGAGAATGACACGTATCGCATGACTTAGTTATAGTCTAGTCTCCACGATTATGATTATAATCACGATTATGATTATGATTTGATGATGATGCTGATGAATGATTATGTTTTTATGAGATTATGATAAATGTTTACGAACAATTATGATTTATGACAAGAAGGTTAAGAATGATTATGTTTTAATAAATGTTTATGAATGATGATGATTTTATGAAATCATCTATAAATGATGAAAACTTTATGAAATAGTTAAGCATGCTATTTTATTTAAAGAAACTCATGCTTTATATTTTCTTATGATGACTATGCACGTAACAAAAGTTTTACATATCTTCTAATTGTTAGTTTCTAAAAGAAACTTATGATCAGTTTTTTTTGAAGCAAAGTTTGTTTCATGAATGATTCATGCATGCTTTTATATATCAGAACTACTTTAAATGTCTTTTCTTATTGGGCTTTTTCCCGAAAGCTCACTCCTCCACCTCTCAATTGTTTACAGTGAACTATAGTTGATAATTTCTGTGTAGACGATGTAGGCTGGCGGATATGAGCTTCCCCAGATAACTTTTTTTACATGCGTGAGGTATACATTTTTATCTCTTTACCAGACATTTGTATGCACATACATCTATTGAAAGTAATGTGTCGAGATGTAATCTGTATAAGGATAAATGAAATGAAATATTTTTAAGGATTGATTTTTTAGAGTAACTAGATGTGTTTTGGAATATGTAGAATGATTTGATGATATGACTTGGAAGGCATGTTTGGTAGTTGTGGATATCTAGGATTGTTAAAAACAATAGGTTTGTAGGTGGGTAGGCCTATATATAAGTTGTTATGTTGTCGAATTTTCTATCAGCCATATAAATCCAAATGTGAAACTTAAATATAATTTTGGATAAAGAAGTAAGAAAATGAATTGACACTGAACATGAATACAACCTAAATGAATAAAGGAATAAGTGGAAAATTCAAGTTAAAAAAAAAAATCCCTCAAATTTTCAAAGGTCAAGGATCGTTACAGTTTAAGGTGGTATTAGAATGAAGGTTGTCTAGTACTATCAGTGTCGATAATAAGGATAAGATTAAATCCCAAATGTCTGTGCTTGTCTGGTTGTAGACTAAGTATACCTAATGAAGTTAAGATTTAATGTTTGGTTTACGTGAGGAATTAGATCATGGGCTAGAGGCCGCAGAGTTAGGCCTGAGAATCACACAGAGTTTTCATATGAGACTCATAAATGATACTGAGATTGAAACTGATGTTGAGCGTGCTCCATCAGGTCCTGTGGAAAGGACAAAAGGTTTTGAGACACACTTTGCTAAGATTGAGCGGAGCATTGAACATACTATGGAAAAATTGGGACACAGGCTACGTTAGGTGATGGGGTAAACAAAAGAATAGACAGACAGATTACTCCTGATATGCCTGCACAACTTGTAGAGATGTTTCAGAACTACAAATATGTCTGTTCCTGTAGCTCCACAACAGAATGATGATGACTTGGGTTAGGAGTAGGAGCTACTGTCACGACCCAAAACTACCCAAAAATCAAAGTAAATTTTTCGCGTTTTATTATTTTCTTTCATGCTTACCTGTCCTCTGATCGTGACCACACTCCACTAACAATTGGGCTGTGCGTGAATGCCAGTCCCACCATTCATTTACCATATAACTTAATTCTTTCTCAGTCATTTATAAGTGTTTACAATATTTATACATCCCCTAAAGTTACTTACAAACATGTTACTGTGCTATGCTTATTTAGATACAATATGAACAAGTGTATATACCTTAAATGATGGGCAACAACGGATATCCGGAATGCAGTACTCAGTCACCTCAACATCTACTGGAGATTATCTGTGTGAGAAAATGAAAGGGGTGAGCACACCAAGCTCAGTAAGGCAATCCTACGAACAAGTAGGTAACCATACTACCTACATGAACGTGGTGCCATGCATAAACCACCCTTTCTCCACACATTTCAAAACTGATGCTATGATTCATGATGTCATGTAAAACAAGTTTGCATGGAAAATTCAACATGTAACTATTTCAAATCATTTCTTTCTCATTTAAAATTTCACAACAAATCCAGGACTCAACCCATCCCTCGAGTGGTCCTGACTCACACAAAACCATTAAAATCAGTTTACATCACACATGGATTTAAAAAGCATGGAAATAACATCATGCAAATTTAGTTTAAAACCCATTTTCAATCTCGTCAAGATCATCAACATGCGAGACTAGGCAATATCTGTATATCGGTAATAACCAGGACTATGGCCGTGTGTCCTCGTGAGCCCCTCTGCTACACGGATCCTAGTGTGCGGGGTCTCACTCTGATCGGGAACCGCCCGAGAGGTGGGTCACTCCATCCCGTCGGTCTTATCCGACCCTATGCATCCGTAGATGCCACACATATCCGAAGATACGACGCATCCGAAGATACGACGCATTCGAAGATGCCACACGTATCCGAAGATACCACGCATCCGAAGATGCCACACGTATCCGAAGATACCACGCATTCGAAGATGCCACACGGTACAGCGTACTCCATGCTACTTGCACGGTACATCGTACTCCGTGGACCCATACCTTGTCTCAGAACGCACGTGCGAGCCTATTTAATCGGTGACACACAGTCTACCCGATGCTCCAAGTACGGCTCATCGCATGTTCTCATAAAATCAGTGCGAGCGATGCTCAGCACTCTCATCAAATCAAGTAAAACTAGTGCGAGCTAAGCTCTAGCACTCTCATCAAATCATGTGAAAAATCTGGTGCGAGTTAGACTCTAGCACCCTGTCACGAAAATCATGTAAAATCTGGTGCGAGTTAAACTCTAGCACCGTGTCACGAAAATCATATATATATATAAAGAATCTGGTGCGAGTCGGACTCTAGCACCAATGCATGTAAAACTCTAGTGCGAGCTCTCGCTCCAGCACTAATGCATGCATCACACAAATCAAAACATCGTGTGAGCTGAGCTCTAGTACGTCATATATCAATAAAAACACGTAGGCGGCTCTGTTTCCTTAAAACAGTTTTCACAACAATTTCATCATTGAAAATATGCAATGTTGTGCATTTTTCTTTCAAGGTTAGCCAGCCTACTCATACATGCATCAAAACACCTCCAGAACGAGCAGAAACCTCTTGTTCTTGCTCTTCCCAATTTTTCCTAAAATTATAAATTTTACCCTTAACAAGGGTATTTTGGTAATTTGCCCATTCGGGGCACTAAAATTATTAACTTACTTATAGACCCTTCAGATAATTTAAAAGATTGCATATGAATTTGAAATTTCGTAAAGTTTACCTCTAGCAGTCCGTAGAATTCCCTTACCTTATTTTTCTGTAGAGTCTGACCTTTCCTTTTCCACTGCTGTCTCGTCACGCAGTCCGATCTGCTCCCAATCCATTGTCCGAAACTGCGTATAATTATTTCTCAGGTCAGATATCATACAATTTAATTGTATTTCCTATTTTCTGGGCTTAATTTAAATCATTGGGCCCATTTACCCCTATTGGGTCCGATTGCACCTTAATGGGCCTTAATCGGCCTTAAGCCCATTTTCAACTTAATTTTCACATTATTGAGGCCTATTGGGCTCATTGGGTCCACCAACAATTTATTGGGTCACGTTTTAACTCTCGAATAGCTTAATTTATTATTTACGACAATTTATCCGACTTTCCAAAATTTAATTTAATTAATGCGAAAATGAAATCTGAAGCACGCATAACGATGCAAATTGTCATAAATAAGGGTTACTTACTTGAGATTCCATGCTAGTACGTAAATCGAGATTGTCTCGAGCTCTCGTTTGATGTCGATTGTTGAGCTACACAATTTCATAAATTTTCGGGTAAATTTCCAATCGAAAATTAATTAAATAAAATATTCCAAAATTTAAATCGATCAATTTTGACCGCTATTGACTTACCCGTAGCTCGATTACATCGCCGAGATTTTTTCCCAATTTTTTCTCTTTTTTTCCTTTCTCCTTTTTCCCCTCTTTCTTGGCTGAATCGGTTCGATCCGGTTCAGACCCGATTTGAACTGTCGGTTCACTTCGGTTCGACCGGTTCACGGCCTTTTCGATCGATTCTCCGTTGGCTTCCACTGCCAGTGGCTCTGCTGGGCCGTCCACAGCACGAATCTGCCCTCGATTTCTTCCAAGTCCATTGAAAAGTCGCCGGTCCGGCCTGTTCTCTCTCGGCCGTCGGAACCCATTTTTGGTCTTGGTCATCGTCGGCGATTTCGGCTGTTTCGCCGACCGCTACCTGTCTCAAAATGATCGGCTCCTCCTCCTGAACTCGTTGGTGGCCTCCGTTCAAGCCCAACCACCGTAGATCGCCGGGAATCAGGCCGTTTCTCCCTCAGTTTTTCCTTCCTCCAATCGGCGTCTTCATGCCTCCAAACGGCGCGTCTCTGGTGTCTTGAAGATCGTCGGCCTCTCCTCTTCCTCCTCGGCTCCTAGTCGGGGGTCAAGGATCGTCGGTGTGCCCTCAGGCTGGTCGGGTTCCTTGTGGTCTCCTTCGGGTTTTCTGTTTTCGAGTTCTCCCGAGTTTTTGAGTTTCTGATTCTTTTTTTTAACTAATTAATTAATTAATTTATTATTTATTTATTTATTTTTATTATATTTTAATCATTAAAATATTCACAAATATTCTATAAATATCTACAAATTTCTTATTTTATTCTAAATTCATTTATTTAATTTTATTAAATTTATTTAATTTATTTTAACCCTTTTCGGTATATTTTTCAATTATTTTTGGGATTATTTTTTTGAATTAAAAATCCCGATTAATTTTCATAAATTCATATCTTGATCAATTTAACCCAAAATTTAATTATTTCTTCGTTATTGATCAAGATTTCTCAATCCCTTATTTTTAATAAAATTTTCTGATCGAATTTATACCGATTTTTGGTCTTTTGACCATTTTGCCCTTCAACGTGTTCAAAAATTTTATTTCAGTCCTTTTGCATTTTTTAAATGCACTCGTAAATTTTTATTCATTCCCTTTTGCTCTTACAATAAAATCGAGTCTTACATAATCTCCCCCACTTAAGAAATTTGGTCCTCCAAATTAGAACCAAGTCATATGAGTCCATAAACTACTCCGAGTACATCGATTGTATCATACTTTTTAATTCTCATGTGACCTTTTTCCGGAGTGTAATACTACCAAAGGACTTTAATTAGGAAGATCGTCTTAAACCTTAATACTTTCTCTTTCCTATTTAATGCCCGAATCAACTTTTTCAATATACTTATATTTGCACTGAGCTAAACTGTTGGAGTTTATATCCGATCACCTATGCTGGATTTGGGTAGTATTGCCGAAGTATCAAAAGAGTCTTATCTCCCACTTGTCCAATCTTTCAAAAATTCCATTCAGCAAAACTCAATTTGCCTTCTTCTCGAGTCTCGTTATGTCGTTATTTCCTTAGGACAAATAACTTCAACAATACTGATTCACCCTCGGTGAATTCCAATGCTTTTTGTCTGCTCTGAGGTGTTTTTAATCTCTCACTCAACTGAACATCCTCAGAGACTTATTATACTAATTCGGAAGAAATTTCTATCTGTCACCCACTTTTTCTTGTCTGAGTCGGGGAATAACCCCTACAGCCATACACTGCCTCGTGATTCATTTGAGTCCTCTATAACCCATCATATAATTCATGGAGACTTGCCCCCATTTTCGTGCCGTGTCGATATAAGTAGTGTAAGACCCGGTTTTATCGTAAGGGCAAAAAGGGAATAAATAAGAATTTTCGAGTGCATTTAAAAATGCAAAAGGATTGAAATGGCATTCCCGAATACGTGCAAGGGTAAAACAGTCAAAAGACCAAAATTCGATATTAATCGGGATAAGAAAATTTAATTAAAAATATGAGATTAAGAAATCTTGATCAATAACGAAGAAATAATTAAATTTCGGGTTAAATTGATTAAGATATGAATTTATTGGGATAAATTAAAATTTTCGTATCGAAAAATAATCCCGAAAATAATCGAAAAATATACCGAAAAGGTAAAATCGGACTGAGAAATTTATTTACGGATTAAATGAATAAAATAGTATTTTTTAAGATATTTTTAGATTTTAATAATATTTTAATTGATTAAAATATTATTAAAAATAAAATAATATTAAAAAAATAATAAATAAAGTTAAAAAAAACAAAAAAACAAAACAGAAAACTCTGAAATCTGGAAAATGCGAAAACAGAAACAGAGAAGAAACGCGAAACAAGCCGAGACCGAGGAGGTTCATCACCGGCGAGCCACCGGCAGGGCTGAGGGGCCGACGAGGGCCGGCGAAGATAGCCTGTAAGACCCGAATTTAATTAAAATACAAAAATTAAATAAGAAAAGATGGGGGACGTATGAAGGAAGTCGGGTTAAATTAATCCCGGACACGTGTAAGGGCAAAATGGTCAAAAGACCGAAAGCCGGTATAATTTCGATAAAGAAAATTAATTAAGATATGGATTTAAGAAATCTTGGTCAATAAAAGTGAAATAAAATTATTTCGGATTAAATTGATCAAGATATTAATTTATGAGAATTAATCGGGATTTTTAGTTTGGAAAAATAATCCCAAAAATAATTGAGAAATTATACCCGAAAAAGAGGTTAAAATATAATAAATAAATTAAATAAAATTAAATAAATTGAATTAAAATAAAAATAATAATTTTAAGGGATATTTTGGTATTTTTAGTGTATTTTAATAAATAAAAATAAATTGTTAAATAAGATAATAAAACAAAAAAAAAAAAGAATTGAAACAAAAAAAAAAGAGAGAGAAAGGCTGAAGAAAACGAAAGTTTCGGGGAGAGAGAGAAGAAAACGGAACCGAGAAGACCGAAGAAGGCCGACCACCGTCCGGCGGCTAAAGGCTCGACCAAGGGCCGAAAAAGAAAGAGGGGAGGCCGGTGATCTCAATGGCACCGGCGGTGCAGCCTACTGACGCCGGAGGAAGCCGATCGGAGGAGAGAAAGGCCGCGGGAAAGAGAAGGCCACCGGCGGCGAACGGCGGCGATCCGACCGGAACCAAGGCCCGATTTGGAGAGCCCAGTCGACGGCGGTGCTTTTGGCACCGGTGGCAGCCGACGAGACGGCCGGAATCGGCGGCGACGACCAAAAGAGGGAGACGGGTCCGAAGGCGAAGAGGAGAAGAGGCCGAACCGGAGGCGTTCCGGCGGCCTTGGGCAAAGCCGAGCCCAGATTCAAGCTGCGGACAGCCTTGCGGAGCTGATGGCGGTGGAAGCCGGCGGAGAACCGGCCGGAAAAGGGGCGAACCGGCTGTGAACCGGTCGAACCTGGGTGAACCGGCGGTCTGAACCGGTCCGAACCGGACTGAACCGGTTCAGCCAAAAAGAGGGGAAAAAAGGGAGAAAAAGGGAAAAGGAAAAAGAGGAAAAAATTGGGGAAAATTCCGGTGATGCAATCGAGCTTCGGGTAAGTCGATAAGCGGTCAAATTGACCCGATTTAAATTTGGAATATTTTATTTAATTAAATTTCGACCGAAAAGTTTACCCGAAAATGTAATTAATTGTGTAGCTCGACGATTGGTATCCACAGAGGGCTCGAGACAGTCTCGATTTGAGGACTAGCATGGAATCTCGGGTAAGTGATCCCTATTTACGACAATTACCTCGTTATACGTGATATTGATTTAAATTCCGCATAAATTGAATTAAATTATGGAAATTTAGATAATTGTCGTAAATAGTGAATTTAGCTATTCGAGAGCTAGGACGAGGCCCAATAAATTATTGGTGGGCCCAATGAGCCCAATAGGCCTCGATAAAGAGAAAACTAAGTGGAAAACGGGCTTAAGGCCGATTAAGGCCCATTAAGGTGCAATCGGGCCCAATAGGGGAAAATGGGCCCAGCGATTTAAATTAAGCCCAGAAAAGTATTAAATACAATTAAATTGTATAATATCTGACCTGAGGAATATTAATACGCAGTTCCGGGCGTCTGATTGGGAGCATATCGGACTGCGCGACGAGACGACAAGGGAAAAGAAAAAGGTCAGACTCGACGAGAATCGAGGTAAGGGAATTCTGCGGACTGCTAGAGGTAACAGTACGCAATTTTACATTCATATGCAGTCCTTTAAAACTAATTGAAGGGTCTAGAGGTCGAAAAACAATTTTAGTGCCCCGTATGGGCAAAATTACTAAAATACCCTTGCTAAGGGTAAAATTCTAAAAATTTAGGAAAAATTGGGAGGAGCAAGAACAAGAGGTTCCTGCTCGTTCTGGAGGTATTTCAACGCATGCATGAGTAGGCTGGCTCACCTTGAAAGAAAATGCATAGCATTGCATATCTTAACTGATGTGATTTCTGTGAAAACTATTTGGAAATAACCGAGCCGCCTACATGTTTTTATTTACATGTGACGTGCTAGAGCTCAGCTCGCACGATGTTTGACTTGTGTGATGCATGCATTAGTGCTGGAGCGAGAGCTCGCACTAGAGTTTTACATGCATAGGTGCTGGAGTCCAACTCGCACCAGATTTGTATACATATATATATATATACGATTTTCGTGACAGGGTGCTAGAGTCTAACTCGCACCATATTTTTATGTGATTTTTGAGACAGGGTGTTGTAGCTTCGCTCGCACCAGATTTTATAAGATTTTCATACGATTTGTATACAGAGTGCTGAGCCTAGCTCGCACTAGTTTTACTGGATTTGTGGAGTAGCGCTGTCTGCCCTTGGAGTCAGCCAAAAGGCCCAACAGGCTCAATAGACCTCTTAAGTTGGGTGAGAGTGAGGGATGAGGTTGGCGGCCTTGTGGAGATGTAAAGCGGGCTCTGCCAAGTTTACTGGATTTGATGAGAGTGCTGAGCATCGCTCGCACTGATTCTTAAGAGAACATACAATGAGCCGTGCTTGGAGCATCGGGTAGACTGTGTGTCATCGATTTAATAGGCTCGCACGTGCGTTTTGAGACATGGCAACGAGTATTGAGTTATGAAAACCTCTGTGGGAAGCAGGCCAATTGGGCTGGAGTACCTAGAGTGATATGGGTCCATGGAGTACGATGTACCGTGCAAGTAGCATGGAGTACGATGTACCGTGGGGTATCTTCGGATACGGTATCTTTGTGATACAGAGTATCTTCGGATACGGTATCTTTGTGATACGGGGTATCTTTGTGATACGGTATCTTCGTGATACGGGGTATCTTCAGATACGGCATCGACGGATGCGTGAGATCGGATAAGACTGATGGGTTGGATTGACCCACCTCCCGGGCAGTTCCCGATCAGGGTGAGACCTCGCACACTGGGATCCGTGAAGCTAGAGGACTCACGAGGACATATTGGCCAGTCCTGGTTATTACCGATATACAGTATTGCCTAGTCTCGTATCTTGTATATATATACGTATGTTTTCGATACCGATGCTTTTGAGAAATTCTATTTCCATGGTTTTGTGTGAGTCAGGATCACCCGAAGGAGGGGTCGAGTCCTGACTTCATTGTGAAATTTTTAAAGAGAAAGAAATGATTTAAAAAAATTGCATGTTGAGTTTTTCGTGCAACTGGATTTACATAACATCACAACATCATATCATATGTTTTAAAATGTGTGGAGAAAGGGTGGTTTATGCATGGCACCACGTCCATGTAGGTAGTATGGTTACCTACTTGTTCGTAGGATTGCCTTACTGAGCTTGATGTGCTCACCCCTTTCATTTTCTCCCACAGATGATCTCCAGTTGAAGTTGAGGCGACTCAGTACTGCATTCCGGATATCCGCTGCTGCCCATCAACATAAGGTATATACACTTGTACTTATTGTATCTACATAAGCATAGCACAGTAACATGTTTGTAAGTAACTTTAGGGGATGTATAAATAATATAACAACTATAAATGACTGGAGAAGAAATAAGTACTGGGGTAGATGTATGGTGGGACTGGCATTGACGCACAGCCCAATTAGTAGTGGAGTGTTGGTCACGATTCGAGGACAGGTAAGAATTAAGTAAGAAAATAAACAAAAACGCGAAAAATTCACTCTGATTTTTGGATAGTTGGGTCATGACAATTATTTTGGTATCAGAGCATAATTGGTCTGATGTGTGTCAGTGTCAGAAGTTAGGAAATTACATCCCCGTGTTACTGTGCTTAGTTAGATACAATAGTGTATATTGAGATGGGCTTGACTAAGAAATGGTTGAGAATGCAGGAATGCCTAATATGAGTCGCGTCAGATGAGATAGTGCACGAGGCAGAGGTCGTAGAGGTAGACCTGAGTCTGCTAAGTCGTGCTGAGTTTGACTTATGAGAACCAGTGTGAAATTGAAATGGAGGCTAATGTTGAAAATGCCTCACAGAGTCCGACAGAGTGATCGGACAGTATTGAGACACGCTTCGCGAGATTGGAGCGGAGTGTGGAGATTATTTTGAGGAGCAAATTGCTCAGATTATGTATGAGATCAGAGGGCGCAGCGGAGCATTGGTGGAAACCCGCTCGACCCATCTTAAGAGTTGAGATGAGAAATGATTATGGATATATTCCGGTGACAGGATATCCCGAACATGATTTAAAGGAAATTTCGAATTAAAGTCCTTACTCTGACCCAGAGGATTTAATTTATTTACGAGTATGGAGACTCGGTTATGTTCTGGGCAGATATTACCTCGACACTATGAAAAGTGACAGTCGAGATGTCTAAAAATTTATGGAAGGGCTCAGATTGTCAATTAGAGTCTGATTGGCCCGTGAGATATTACCTATACCGAGGCAGTGCACAGATTTACAGTTGGGTAAATAAAAACACGAATTGCACGCCTCTGTGATTGAGAAAGGTAATGAGGGCCGAAATAGAGACAGAAAGAGAATCGAGAAATGACAGAGATGTTAAAATGAGAAAATGGTAATTGGTAAAAGATTAAATTTGACGAGTTATGGAGTAAGATAATTGGTAAGGCCCCAGTGCATCCAATTTTGGGCACTCTTGTGGGCATTGTGATTGGAGGACCCCGACCTGCTACGAAGTAGTGTAGCAGTGTGAGCACTGTAAGCAGTGTGAGATGTGTGGTGGATACCACGGAAGGAAGGTTTATACCTACACGGTATAGATGAAAATGGTCGTCAAGTGTAGTAAGACGGACCATTGATTTAGGATTGCTCAGAGTTGGGCGAGAATTACCCCACAGAAAAGTAAAGAGACGGAGAAAAATTTTGTTGGTATAGCCGCAACGAAAAGAGAGGCCCTAGCCGAAAAGAAAAAGGAAAGTAGGTTGTTGGACGAAGGCGAGAGGATGTCTTGGACCAGGATGCTATTGATGTTTCATGGATGTGGTGTAAGATGCCACACTTGTTATGAATAATGAAGTACATATGTTCATAAATCCTGGTACCACACATTTATTCGTACCGCCTTCATTCACATATAAGTGAGTAAAAGGCATGAATGCCTACATCATTGGGCACAATATTGATAAATGAGTGCCCCATTTGAGGAGGATTAATTAACGGAATATGGCTATAGAGATTTTAAGTCAAAAATAGGGGTGCAACAGTTGGAAATTACAGGAGTAAAGGATGTACTCACAGAATGAATAAAGACAAGAGTTTCATTATAATTGATACGCAAAGGAGAAAATCTTCGAGATAAGATAGATCCTAAGTACAAGATGTATTGGAGTAGAGATATATGCTAGATAAGGAATACCCTTAATATACGAAGTCATTAGGATTAATGCAATTAGTAGCGAATACAAATTATAACCAAGGACAAGATGGGTATAACCATAACCAGTAGTTGTGGTTAAGTCTGAAGGCTAATAAAGGTATTTCAAAATACCTCCCCGCCTGAAGACTTGACAGCGTCTAAAAGTATATATATATATATATATAACCTATAACGTGAAATCGATCGGCATAATAGATACCTTTAGCATTAGGATACCATTACTAAG
The DNA here is from genome assembly GCA_033439115.1 of Firmiana major. Taxonomy (NCBI): domain Eukaryota; kingdom Viridiplantae; phylum Streptophyta; class Magnoliopsida; order Malvales; family Malvaceae; genus Firmiana; species Firmiana major. Next base: position 12,443,392 of record CM065912.1, read on the forward strand.
ACGATAAGAATATAAAAAAAAAAAAAATTTCGACAAATCATAAAGGTTAACATATTAAAATTTAATAAGAGCCGTTAAGATAAGAAAAGGAAATGACGCAGGTTAGTACCTGAAAACGTAAGCGATTTCGAAGGATCTTGTACGCTTATGCATAGATAAGTCAAGGATTATATCGATTTGTAATCAGCAGTATCGATGATATGTTGGGTGTAGTTAAAGTCTAGGGCAGATTGTAAGCAATAATTGGAAGATGACTTTTACAGATGGATTGCTGCGAGTTCTAAGAGGATATACCTTATTGACACGTTTAACTAAGAAACGTGGTCTTGAATAAGATGATAAATAAGATGATAGATGTGACATGGATTTTGGTGTAATGAAGTATGAACTGACCACCGTGATTAATTTCGTCATACCCAACAGCTCAAGAGGTTCTCAGTGAGCATGGATACCTCAAAGTTATGATGGAGTTGTGTATTGATGTATAATGGGAAGATACCCATGATTTAAAGTTGACAACAGTATTTGTACCGAGGATATGGTACTATTATGTACACGGTGAGAAATTGTAGATATGCACTGATCATAAAGCCCGAGTATCTGTTTTTACAGAAAGAGGCGAACATGAGAATATACATATTGGGTTAGAGCTTCTGAGAGATTTTGATTGTGAAAATTGTACCACCCAGGAAAGGCTGATGCTTTGAGTAGAAAGAGCCTTGGGATGGTATTGCATATGATGGTCAGGGAGCGTGAGCTGCTAGATGCAGTTGTGAGCCTCAGTATAGATGTGATCCCTTCTGATGATGACAGTGATTGGTATGACTATGTGACGGCTAGCCTGATGACTAGTACCGGATGAGAGTGCCCGGATTTGCCAGGCTTAGCGTGATGATCGACCGGATGTCGATAGTTTGGGTCTGATTCAGAAGGGTACAGTGATAGAGTTCACAATGGGTGATGATGAGTTACTGAGGATTCAGAGACAGTATAAGTGCTCCCCAGGACCACAGATGATGAGATAGTAATGTTGTCAGAAGCTCACTCTTCGGGATATACAGTGCATACGGAAAGTAATGATTATATATCGAAATCTCGATAAGGGTATTGGTGGTCAGATGTGGAAAGACACATGGTAGAGGTTGTGAAAAGTGCCTAGTATGTCAGCAGAATAAGGTAGAGTATTAAAAAGTCTGCAGAGTTATTGCAGCACCTACCTATATTGACACGGCACGAAAAATGAGAACAAGTCTCCATGAATTTCATGATGGGTTACAGAGAACCCAGGTGAATCACGAGGCTATTTGAATGATAGTCGCTAAGTAGTCTACCCACCTTCTAGTTATGAACTTCCCAGATACTCAGAGGGTGTATGAGGATTTATGTGTAAGGCAGATTGTGGAACATTATGTAGCGTTCCAGTGAGCATAGTATCATATAGGGATTCCCACTTCACTTTCTACTTCAGGAAATATTTTACAGGGAGCTATGGGAACCCGGCTGAGTATTAGCACAGCTTTCCATCCTCAGACAGATGGTCAGTCAGAGAGGACTGTACAAGTTCTGGAGGACCCGATGAAAGTGTGTGCCATTTATTTTATAAGCTCCTGGAATGACCAGTTGATTTCTAATTAAAGTCGTCAAAAACGACAGTTGGCAGTCGAGTATCGGGATAACCAGTTATGAGACAGTGTATGGCTGTAGGGGTTGTTCCCCAAATTGGATAAGAAAAAGTGGGTGACAGATAGAATCATTCTGATTTTGGGGATAATAAGTCTCTGAGGATGTTTAGTTAAGGATGAGAGATTAAGAACACCTCAGAACAGATAGAAAAATATTGGAATTCACCCTTGGTGAATTATTATGGTTGAAAGTTACACGTCCTAAGAGAATAAGGACATAGCGGAACTTTTGGAAGAAGTAAATTGAGTTGAGCTGGATCGAATCCTTGAGAGATTGGACAAGTGGGAGATAAGACCTGTAGGTTGTTGTTAATCACTTGGATTAACAGGCACCCACAATGTGTCCCAGCTTATGATGCTTCGGTACTACTATCCAGATCCAGCAGAGGTGATAGGATATGAACTCCAAAAGTTCAGTTTGAGGAAAATACAAGTATATTGAAGAAGTTGATTTGGGCATTAAACAGGAAAGAGAAAGTATTGAGGTTTAAGACGATCTCCCTAATCAAAGTCCTTTGGTAGTAATACACTCCGGAGAAGGTCACATAATAATTTAAAAGTATGATACAATCGATATACCCGGAGTTGTATATGGACTCATATGACTTGGTTCTAATTTGGAGGACCAAATTCCTTAAGTGGGGGAGAATTGTAAGACCCGAATTTAATTAAAATACAAAAATTAAATAAGAAAAGATGGGGGACGTATGAAGGAAGTCGGGTTAAATTAATCCCGGACACGTGTAAGGGCAAAATGGTGAAAAGACCGAAAGCCGGTATAATTTCGATAAAGAAAATTAATTAAGATATGGATTTAAGAAATCTTGGTCAATAAAAGTGAAATAAAATTATTTCGGATTAAATTGATCAAGATATTAATTTATGGGAATTAATCGGGATTTTTAGTTTGGAAAAATAATCCCGAAAATAATCGAGAAATTATACCCGAAAAAGAGGTTAAAATATAATAAATAAATTAAATAAAATTAAATAAATTGAATTAAAATAAAAATAATAATTTTAAGGGATATTTTGGTATTTTTAGTGTATTTTAATAAATAAAAATAAATTGTTAAATAAGATAATAAAACAAAAAAAAAAGAATTGAAACAAAAAAAAAAAAGAGAGAGAGAAAGGCTGAAGAAAACGAAAGTTTCGGGGAGAGAGAGAAGAAAACGGAACCGAGAAGACCGAAGAAGGCCGACCACCGTCCGGCGGCCAAAGGCTCGACCAAGGGCCGAAAAAGAAAGAGGGGAGGCCGGTGATCTCAATGGCACCGGCGGTGCAGCCTACCGACGCCGGAGGAAGCCGATCGGAGGAGAGAAAGGCCGCGGGAAAGAGAAGGCCACCGGCGGCGAACGGCGGCGATCCGACCGGAACCAAGGCCCGATTTGGAGAGCCCAGTCGACGGCGGTGCTTTTGGCACCGGTGGCAGCCGACGAGACGGCCGGAATCGGCGGCGACGACCAAAAGAGGGAGACGGGTCCGACGGCGAAGAGGAGAAGAGGCCGAACCGGAGGCGTTCCGGCGGCCTTGGGCAAAGCCGAGCCCAGATTCAAGCTGCGGACAGCCTTGCGGAGCTGATGGCGGTGGAAGCCGGCGGAGAACCGGCCGGAAAAGGGGCGAACCGACTGTGAACCGGTCGAACCGGGGTGAACCGGCGGTCTGAACCGGTCCTAACCGGACTGACCCAGTTCAGCCAAAAAGAGGGGAAAAAAGGGAGAAAAAGGGAAAAGGAAAAAGAGGAAAAAATTGGGGAAAATTCCGGTGATGCAATCGAGCTTCGGGTAAGTCGATAAACGGTCAAATTGACCCGATTTAAATTTGGAATATTTTATTTAATTAAATTTCGACCGAAAAGTTTACCCGAAAATGTAATTAATTGTGTAGCTCGACGATTGGCATCCACAGAGGGCTCGAGACAGTCTCGATTTGAGGACTAGCATGGAATCTCGGGTAAGTGATCCCTATTTACGATAATTACCTCGTTATGCGTGATATTGATTTAAATTCCGCATAAATTGAATTAAATTATGGAAATTTAGATAATTGTCGTAAATAGTGAATTTAGCTATTCGAGAGCTAGGACGAGGCCCAATAAATTATTGGTGGGCCCAATGAGCCCAATAGGCCTCGATAAAGAGAAAACTAAGTGGAAAACGGGCTTAAGGCCGATTAAGGCCCATTAAGGTGCAATCGGGCCCAATAGGGGAAAATGGGCCCAGCGATTTAAATTAAGCCCAGAAAAGTATTAAATACAATTAAATTGTATAATAACTGACCTGAGGAATATTAATACGCAGTTCCGGGCGTCTGATTGGGAGCATATCGGACTGCGCGACGAGACGACAAGGGAAAAGAAAAAGGTCAGACTCGACGAGAATCGAGGTAAGGGAATTCTGCGGACTGCTAGAGGTAACAGTACGTAATTTTACATTCATATGCAGTCCTTTAAAACTAATTGAAGGGTCTAGAGGTCGAAAAACAATTTTAGTGCCCCGTATGGGCAAAATTACTAAAATACCCTTGCTAAGGGTAAAATTCTAAAAATTTAGGAAAAATTGGGAGGAGCAAGAACAAGAGGTTCCTGCTCGTTCTGGAGGTATTTCAACGCATGCATGAGTAGGCTGGCTCACCTTGAAAGAAAATGCATAGCATTGCATATCTTAACTGATGTGATTTCTGTGAAAACTATTTGGAAATAACCGAGCCGCCTACATGTTTTTATTTACATGTGACGTGCTAGAGCTCAGCTCGCACGATGTTTGACTTGTGTGATGCATGCATTAGTGCTGGAGCGAGAGCTCGCACTAGAGTTTTACATGCATAGGTGCTGGAGTCCAACTCGCACCAGATTTGTATACATATATATATATACGATTTTCGTGACAGGGTGCTAGAGTCTAACTCGCACCATATTTTTATGTGATTTTTGAGACAGGGTGTTGTAGCTTCGCTCGCACCAGATTTTATAAGATTTTCATACGATTTGTATACAGAGTGCTGAGCCTAGCTCGCACTAGTTTTACTGGATTTGTGGAGTAGCGCTGTCTGCCCTTGGAGTCAGCCAAAAGGCCCAACAGGCTCAATAGACCTCTTAAGTAGGGTGAGAGTGAGGGATGAGGTTGGCGGCCTTGTGGAGATGTAAAGCGGGCTCTGCCAAGTTTACTAGATTTGATGAGAGTGCTGAGCATCGCTCGCACTGATTCTTAAGAGAACATACAATGAGCCGTGCTTGGAGCATCGGGTAGACTGTGTGTCACCGATTTAATAGGCTCGCACGTGCGTTTTGAGACATGGCAACGAGTATTGAGTTATGAAAACCTCTGTGGGAAGCAGGCCAATTGGGCTGGAGTACCTAGAGTGATATGGGTCCATGGAGTACGATGTACCGTGCAAGTAGCATGGAGTACGATGTACCGTGGGGTATCTTCGGATACGGTATCTTTGTGATACAGAGTATCTTCGGATACGGTATCTTTGTGATACGGGGTATCTTTGTGATACGGTATCTTCGTGATACGGGGTATCTTCGGATACGGCATCGACGGATGCGTGAGATCGGATAAGACTGACGGGTTGGATTGACCCACCTCCCGGGCAGTTCCCGATCAGGGTGAGACCTCGCACACTGGGATCCGTGAAGCTAGAGGACTCACGAGGACATATTGGCCAGTCCTGGTTATTACCGATATACAGTATTGCCTAGTCTCATATCTTGTATATATATACGTATGTTTTCGATACCGATGCTTTTGAGAAATTCTATTTCCATGGTTTTGTGTGAGTCAGGATCACCCGAAGGAGGGGTCGAGTCCTGACTTCATTGTGAAATTTTTAAAGAGAAAGAAATGATTTAAAAAAATTACATGTTGAGTTTTCCGTGCAACTGGATTTACATAACATCACAACATCATATCATATGTTTTAAAATGTGTGGAGAAAGGGTGGTTTATGCATGGCACCACGTCCATGTAGGTAGTATGGTTACCTACTTGTTCGTAGGATTGCCTTACTGAGCTTGATGTGCTCACCCCTTTCATTTTCTCCCACAGATGATCTCCAGTTGAAGTTGAGGCGACTCAGTACTGCATTCCGGATATCCGCTGCTGCCCATCAACATAAGGTATATACACTTGTACTTATTGTATCTACATAAGCATAGCACAGTAACATGTTTGTAAGTAACTTTAGGGGATGTATAAATAATATAACAACTATAAATGACTGGAGAAGAAATAAGTACTGGGGTAGATGTATGGTGGGACTGGCATTGACGCACAGCCCAATTAGTAGTGGAGTTTTGGTCACGATTCGAGGACAGGTAAGAATTAAGTAAGAAAATAAACAAAAACGCGAAAAATTCACTCTGATTTTCGGATAGTTGGGTCGTGACATAGCCCGACCTCGGGCGAACCACCAGAGGCCAGGATGCCCCCCGAAGTTACCAAAAAATGCCGAAAAATGGAGGAGGAAGCCGCGGGGAAGAAACCTCGATTCACCGGCGATGGCGCCGATTCGACCCCAGCCGAGGCCCGATTTAGGAAACCCAAGCCGTGACGCCCCGATTAGTGGCGGAATCACGCCGGGAACCGACCGGACGGCGCCGAAATGACCAAATGGTGACTGAACCGATCGAATCGAACTGAATCGACCGAACCGAACCGAGCTGAACCGGCGGTCCGAACCGGGTTGAACCGGACCGGACCGGTTCAGCCAAAAAGAGAAGGAAAAAAGGAAGAAAAAGGGAAAAAAAGAAAAAGAGAAAAAAATGGGAAAAAATTCCAGTGATGCAATCGAGTTTTGGGTAAGTCGGTAAGCGGTCAAATTGACCGATTTAATTTTTGGAATATTTAATTTGATAAATAATCGACTGAAAGTTTACCCGAAAATATATTTAATTGTATAGCTCAACAATTGGCATCAACTGAGAGCTCAAGACAGCTTCGATTTATGTACGATCATGGAATAACGGGTAAGTGACCCTTATTTACGACAATTTTATATCGTTATGCGTGATTGATATCTAACGCATAAATTACGGATTTAATTTTCGCATAAATGAATTAAATTCTGGAAATTAAGATAAATTGTCGTAAATATTAAATTGAGATATCCGAGAATTTAGAACGAGACTAAATAAATATTGATGGGCCCAATGAGCCCAATAGGCCTCGATAAAGTGTGGTAAATGGGCTTAAGGCCGATTAAGGCCCATTAAGGTGCAATCGGGCCCAATATGGGTAAACGGGCCCAATGATTTAAATTAAGCCCAGAAAAATATGAAATACATTAAATTGTATTGTATTTGACCTGATGAATGTGTATCCGCAGTTCCGGAGATTGGATTCGGAGCAAATCGGACTGCGTGACGAGTCATCATTGGAAAGGTCAGACTGTACAGGAAAATGAGATAAGGGAATTGTGTGAGTAGCTAGAGGTAGCTACGCATATTTTAATAGTTTTCTGTACACTAAAATTGTATGTATACACTGATATTGTATAAAGGTCCTAAAAGTGGTTAAAATTATTTAAGGATCGAAATAGGTGAAAAGACTATTTTACCCCTATTGAGGGAAGTTCACCTAAGGATGGTGAAAGCATGACATGCATGAAATGCATGATTTAAGGAAATTTATGGTTTAAGGATTTTATTGGTTTAATCAAAGCAAATCGATAGATTGGCCAGTAATTGCATGAATTTCATATGATAACACTACGTAAGTGTTATTTGTATTTAAATGGAAATTTCTTTGGAAAATAGGCCAACTATCAAGTTTATATGGAAACAGATAGTGCCGACACGTGGTTCGCACTATATCTGTGTTTGTGAATGTGCATAAATGTGCTGGAGCGGTTGCTCACACCGATTTGTGTGACATCATATGCATGAAATGTGCTAGAGCATGGTGCTCGCACTGATTTTTATTATTGTGAAATGAGAGCTGCTGGAGCCTAGCTCGCACTCTGTTTTGACATTTTTTGATTTGTTTTGACGTGGTATGCATAAAATGGTGCTGGAGCGATTGCTCGCACTACTTTTAATGATTTGACATGCATGAGAGATGCTGGAGCTTAGCTCGCATCCTGTTTTGATTTGATATTGCATAAAGCCGTGCTGGAGTGTAACTAGCACGAGATTTGATTTAATTATGCATAAAGCCGTGCTGGAGTGTAACTCGCACAAGATTTGATTTACTTGAGCATTTATTTGTGCTGGAGCTTGCTCGCACAAAGTTTTATATGGATTTTATAATTCATTTGAATGTCGTACTGGAGTTTTCTCGTACGAGGTTTTCACTGAGTTTTATATACATATCTGTACTAGAGCATTGCTCGTACGTGGATTTTACTTGAAATTATAATTAGTTTAAGTCGTACTGGAGCGCTGCTCGTACGCAGATATTACTGATTTTTATGAAACCGTGCTAGAGCTTCGCTCGCACGAGGTTTTCTGATATCATGAATATGCATGGAGCCGTGCTTGAGCTACGCTCGCAAAGGGATTTATATGACATGCATATAGCCGTGTTAGAGCCTCTTGTAGACTGTGTGTCACAGTGAGATGATATGCTCACACGTGCATTCTGAGACAGAGCTGATTTGGGTGGATAAGACCTATTACAGGCACCCCTGATTGAGCTTGGGTTCACGGAGTACGTTGTACCATGTATATCACGCGGAGTACGCTGTACCGTGGGGATTGTTGGAGTGGAGTGGCATTAGCCACGAGGCAGCAAGCCTTGCCCTCGCAATCCTGGTGTTATGCTGTTCTGGCGGGTAGGACGACCCACCTCCCGTTTCAGGTGTGATACCCCGCACACTAGGTACCGTGTTGCCAGGGATCACTAGGATATGGCCATAGTCCTCGATGTTACTGATAATTACCTGATTGTCTCACATGATATAACTTGTGGTCTGTTAGACCAGGGTAGACCCGAAGGAGGGGTCAGGCCCCCGATTTGACGATTTTATGATTTCATGATTTTATGATATGTGACCCTGAAAGAAGGGTGGTTTTATAACTGGAGTTTTATAATGAATTTTACTGAATTGTTTTAATGAGATTATTAACCCAGAAGGGTTAGTTTATACTGCAGTTTTAAATGAATTGATTTAAATGCAGAAGCATGATGTTGTTTTTCATGCTTTTAATTCAAATTCATGATTTGTCTTACATGATACAAACGAATGCATGATCTTGTTTTACTTCATGCTTATTATGATTTAATGATATCACATAAAATGCTTGGAATGCATGAATTACATGATTTATATATGCACAAATAGTTTTGGATAAACTATGGCATTGAATATGCATGACTTTATGCGTGAAATTTTAAATGAAAAGAAATGGATTTAAAGGCATGGCATTATGAGCATGTAGATAGTGGAGCTATCTACTTACTTGCATAATTGCCTTACTGAGCGTGTGGTTTGCTCACCCCCCTTATTTTCCCATCTTTTCAGAGCACTCACAGAAATTAGGAAGCGGCTGAGGACTTGCATGCATGGGTATCCGCTGCTTCCCATCGAGAGACAGGTATACACATTTGTATAGTTTTGTATCTAAATATGTAATGCACAGTACTGTAAACGTATATTATGTCGGGGATGTAGAGTCATATAAATACCATTGAGTATGTAATTATTTAAAGTCAAAAGGATGGTAAACTCTGATATATGATTATGGAAATGAAATGGTAAATAGGTGAGAGGTGACTAACACCGAATCATAGCCCAACTGTGTTTGTAGGATGGTCACGGCGAGAGAAAGGTAAGAATAAAAAAAATAAATAAATGAAAAAGCAAAAAATTTACTCTGATTTTTAGGTAATTTGGGTCGTGACAGGTAGAGACTACAATAACTCTGCAGACTTTTAATACTCTACCTTATTCTGCTGACATACTAGGTACTTTTCTACAATCTCTACCATATCTCTTTTCACATCTGACCACCAATACCCTTTTTAGAGATTTCATATATATATATATATATATTCGTTACTTTTCGTATGCACTGTATATCCCGAAGAGTAAGCTTCTGACAATATTACTATCTCATCAACTGTGGTCCTGGGGAGCACTTATACTGTCTCTGAACCTCTCTGTAAATCACCGACACTCTGTGAACTCTGTCACTGTACCCTTCTGAATCTAACCCAAACTATCGACACCATGCCGATTATCATGCTAAGCCTATCAAATCCGGGCACTCTCATCCGGTTCTAGTCTCAGGGTAGCTGTCACACAATCACTGTCATCATCAGAAGGGATCACATCACTACTGAGGCTCACAACTACTCAAGCAGCTCACGCTCCCTGACCATCATATGTAATACCATCCCGAGACTCTTTCTGCTCATGGCATCAGCCATTACATTAGCCTTTCTTGGGTGGTACAATTTTCCACAATCAAAATCTCTCAGAAGCTCTAACCCACTATGTATTCTCATATTCGCCTCTTTCTGTGAAAATAGATACTTGGGGCTTTATTATCAGTGCATACCCAAAATTTCTCACCATGTACATAATAGTACCATATCCTCAGTGCAAGTACTACCGTTGCCAACTTTAAATCATGGGTCAGATAGTTTATTTCTTGATCCTTGAGTTGTCTGGATCCACAATCGACTATCTTCCCTTTTTGCATCAATACCTAGCTCATTCATGATTTTGAGGTATCCATACACACTGAGAAACCTCTTAAGCTGTTGGCTATGGTGAAAATAATCACGGTGGTCAGTTCATACTTCACTACAACGAAATTCCTATCACGTCTATCATCCCATTCAAATACCACGCTTCTTAGTTAAACGTGCCAACAAAATATACCCTTTTTAGGACTCGCAGTAACCATTTGTAAAAGCAATTTTCCAATTGTTGCTTATAATTTGCCTTGGACTTTAACTACACCCAACATATCATCAATAAGGATGATGACAAATTGGTCCAGGTAAAATTTAAATAATTCATTGTAGTTGAGCTCCACTACATATTTCAATCGTCCATATCCTTGACCTATGTACGCATAAGCGTATAATCACTTCAAAATTACTTTTGTTCACGATATTAACCTGCGTCATTTCCTTTTTTTCTTATATTAACGGCTTTTATTAAATTTTAATATTTTAACCATTATAATTAATTGAATTTTATAGTTCTTTATTGTACCAGTGAAGGTGTCCAAATTTTAACTTTATATCTTACAACGGTCAATTTCAAGTTGTAGATTATATATATTTCTAGATGCTGTCAAGTCTTTAGGCGGGGAGGTATTTTGAAATACCTTTATTAACCCTTAGACTTAACCACAATTACTTTACATATCAGTCCCTGTGGTCACAATTCATATTCGCTACTATTCGCTTTAATCCAAATTACTTCATATTTTAAGGGTATTCTTACCTAGCATACGCCTCTTACTCCAGTACATCTTGTATTCAAGATCAAACATATCTTAAAGAGTATCTCCTTCGTATATCAATTATAACGAAACTCTGTCATTATTCATTTCATGAGTACCATCAGTTGCTCCTTTAATTTCAACCATTGCACCCCTTTTTATTACTTGTCAAAACTTACAGTATACTTTTCAGGGGTAAAACAACACTATCTTAGGATAGAAATCCGAACAGCATAGCTTGCAGCCGACCACTTTATTCTCAAATATTACTTTAAATTATTCATAGTCCATTGAATAAAATCGGCTGACTTATACTTCTTCCCCCGTTTTCAACTTAAAATCTCTTCATAATTATTCTGTTAGTTAACCTTCCTCTATTGGGGTACTCATTTATCAACATTATGCCCAAGAGTGTAGGCATTCATGTCTTTTACTCACTTACATGCGAATGAAGGAGGTATGAAGAAATACGTGGTACCAGGATCAATTAACACAATTACTTCTTTATTCATAAGCAGTGTGGTATCTTTCACCACATCCTGTGAAACATCAGTAGTGTCCTGGTCCAAAATATACACTCGCCTTCGTTTAACAGCCTACTTTCCTCTTCTCTTCGGTTGTGGCCTCCCTTTTCGATGCAGCTATCTCAGCAGGGTTTTCTCTATCTCTTTACTTTTCTGTGGGGTATTCTCGCCCAACTCTGAGCAATTAGCTCCCAAAATATTCTCCACACTCTGCTTCAACCTCGCGAAGCGTGTCTCAATACTGTCCGATCTCTCTGTCGGACTCTGTGAGGCATGCTCAATATAAACCTCCATTTCAATCTCATCCTGATTCTCACAGGTCAACTCAGCACGATTAACAGGCTCAGGTCTACCTCTACGACTTGCCTCGTGCTCTACCTTCTCTATCGAGACTAATATTAGGTATTCCTGCATTCTCAACCATTTCTTAGTTAAAACCCATCTCGATATACACTATTGTATCTAACCAAGTACAATAACACGGGGATGTAATTTCCTAATTACTGACACTGACACACATCAGACCAATTTCGCTCTGATACCACCTTTATATGTCACGACCCAAAACTATCCAAAAATCAGAGTAAATTTTTCGCGTTTTATTATTTTCTTTTATGCTTACCTGTCCTCTGATCGTGACTATACTCCACTAACAATTGGACTGTGCGTCAATGCCATTCCCACCATTCATTTACCATATAGCTTAATTCTTTCTCAGTCATTTATAAGTATTTACAATATTTATACATCCCCTAAAGTTACTTACAAACATATTACTGTGCTATGCTTATTTAGATACAATATGAACAAGTGTATATACCTTAAATGATGGGCAACAGCGGATATCCGGAATGCAGTACTCAGTCGCCTCAACATCTACTGGAGATTATCTGTGTGAGAAAATGAAAGGGGTGAGCACATCAAGCTCAGTAAGGTAATCCTACGAACAAGTAGGTAACCATACTACCTACATAAACGTGGTGCCATGCATAAACCACCCTTTCTCCACACATTTCAAAACTGATGCTATGATTCATGATGTCATGTAAAACAAGTTTTCATGGAAAATTCAACATGCAACTATTTCAAATCATTTCTTTCTCATTTAAAATTTCACAACAAATCCAGGACTCAACCTATCCCTCGGGTGGTCCTGACTCACACAAAACCATTAAAATCAGTTTACTTCACACATGGATTTAAAAAGCATGGAAATAACATCATGCAAATTTAGTTTAAAACCCATTTTCAATCTCGTCAAGATCATCAACATGCGAGACTAGGCAATATCTGTATATTGGTAATAACCAGGACTATGGTCGTGTGTCCTCGTGAGCCCCTCTGCTACACGGATCCTAGTGTGCGGGGTCTCACTCTGATCGAGAACCGCTCGGGAGGTGGGTCACTCCATCCCGTCGGTCTTATCCAACCCTACGCATCCGTAGATGCCACATGTATCCGAAGATACCACGCATCCGAAGATGCCTCACGTATCCGAAGATACCACGCATCCGAAGATGCCACACGTATCTGAAGATACCACATATCCAAAGATGCCACACGTATCCGAAGATACCATGCATCCAAAGATGCCACAAGTATCCAAAGATACCACACATTTGAAGATGCCACACGTATCCGAAGATACCACGCATCTGAAGATGCCACACGTATCCGAAGATACCACGCATCCGAAGATGCCACACGGTACAACGTACTCTATGCTACTTGCACGGTACATCGTACTCTGTGGACCCATATATCATACCTTGTCTCAGAACGCACGTGCGAGCCTATTTAATCGGTGACACGCAGTCTACCCGATGCTCCAAGCACGGCTCATCGCATGTTCTCATAAAATCAGTGCGAGCGATGCTCAGCACTCTCATCAAATCAAGTAAAACTAGTGCGAGCTAAGCTCTAGCACTCTCATAAAATCATGTGGAAAATTTGGTACGAGTTAGACTCTAGCACCCTGTCACGAAAATCATGTAAAATTTGGTGCGAGTTAAACTCTAGCACCGTGTCACGAAAATCATATATATATATATATATCAAGAATCTGGTGCGAGTCGGACTCCAGCACCAATGCATGTAAAACTCTAGAACGAGCTCTCGCTCCAGCACTAATGCATGCATCACACAAATCAAAACATTGTGCGAGCTGAGCTCTAGCACGTTACATGTCAATAAAAACACGTAGGCGTTTCTGTTTCCTTAAAACAATTTTCACAACAATTTCATCATTGAAAATAGGCTATGTTGTGCATTTTTCTTTCAAGGTTAGCCAGCCTACTCATGCATGCATCAAAACACCTCCAGAACGAGCAGGAACCTCTTGTTCTTGCTCCTCCCAATTTTTCCTAAAATTGTAAATTTTACTCTTAACAATGGTATTTTGGTAATTTGTCCATTCGGGGCACTAAAATTATTAACTTACTTCTAGACCCTTCAGATAATTTAAAAGACTGCATATGACTTTGAAATTTCATAAAGTTTACCTCTAGCAGTCCGTAGAATTCCCTTACCTTATTTTTCTGTAGAGTCTGACCTTTCCTTTTCCACTGCCATCTCGTCACGCAGTCCGATCTGCTCCTAATCCATTGTCTGAAACTGTGTATAATTATTCCTCAGATCAGATATCATACAATTTAATTGTATTTCCTATTTTTTGGGCTTAATTTAAATCATTGGGCCTATTTACCCCTATTGGGCCCGATTGCACCTTAATGGGCCTTAATCGACCTTAAGCCTATTTTTCACTTAATTTTCACATTATCGAGGCCTATTGGGCTCATTGGGCCCACCAACAATTTATTGGGCCTCGTTCTAACTCTCGAATAGCTCAATTTATTATTTACGACAATTTATCCGACTTTCCAAAATTTAATTTAATTAATACGAAAATTAAATTTGAAGCACGCATAACGATGTAAATTATCGTAAATAAGGGTTACTTACTCGAGATTTCATGGTAGTACGCAAATCGATGTTGTCTCGAGTTCTCGTTTGACGTTGATTGTCGAGCTACACAATTTCATAAATTTTCGGGTAAATTTTCAGTCGAAAATGAATTAAATAAAATATTCTAAAATTTAAATCGATCAATTTCGACCGCTACTGACTTACCCGTAGCTCGATTATATCGTCGAGATTTTTCCCCAATTTTTCCTCTTTTTTTTCCTTTTTCTCCTTTTTCCCCTCTTTCTTGGCTGAACCGGTTCGGTCCGGTTCAGACCCGGTTCGAACCATCGGTTCACTCCGGTTCGGCTTGTTCACGGCCTTACCGACCGGTTCTCCATCGGCTTCTGCCTCCAGTGGCTCCACTGGGCCGTCCGCAGCATGAATCTGCCATCGATTTCGTCCAAGGCCGTCGAAAAGTCACCGATCCAGCCTGTTCTCTCTCGACCGTCGGAACCCATTTTTGGTCTTGGTCGTAGCCGGCGATTTCGACCGTTTCGCCAACCGCTACCGGTATCAAAATGATAGGCTCCTCCTCCTGAACTCGTTGGTGGCCTCCGTTCAAGCCCAGCCACCGTAGATCGCCGGGAATCAGGCCGTTTCTCTCTTGGTTTTTCCTTCCTCCGATCGGCTTCTTTCGGCCTCCAAACGGCGTGTCTCCGGTGTCCTGAAGATCGTCGACCTCTCCTCTTTCTCCTCGGCTCCTCGTCGGGGGTCAAGGATCGCCGGTGTGCCCTCGGGCTCGTCGGGTTCCTTGTGGTCTCCTTCGGGTTTTCTGTTTTCGGGTTCTCTCGAGTTTTTCAGTTTCTGATTCATTTTTTTAACTAATTAATTAATTAATTAATTAATTATTTTTATTTATTTATTTATTTTTATTATATTTTAATCATTAAAATATTCACAAATATTCAACAAATGTCTACAAATTTTTGATTTTATTCTAAATTCATTTATTTAATTTTATTAAATTTATTTAATCTATTTTAACCCTTTTCGGTATATTTTTCGATTATTTTCAGGATTATTTTTTCGAATTAAAAATCTCGATTAATTCCGATTAATTTTCATAAATTCATATCTTGATCAATTTAACCCGAAATTTAATTATTTCTTCGTTATTGATCAAGATTTCTCAATCCCTTATTTTTAATAAATTTTTCTTATCGAATTTATACCGATTTTTGGTCTTTTGACCATTTTACCTTCAACGTGTTCGAAAATTTTATTTCAGTCCTTTTTCATTTTTTAATGCACTCGTAAATTTCTATTCATTCTCTTTTGCTCTTACAATAAAATCGGGTCTTACAGCTACACGAGATGAGGCAGTTTCAGAAGTTCAGATCACCACTGTTAAATGGGATAAAAGACCCAGTAGTTATAGAGAACTGAATGAATGAGATTAAGGAAACTACAAATGGAATTTATGGGTCTAGCACAAGGAAATCGATTTGTCAATGAGTATAAATTATGATTTATATCCCTGGAAAGGTATGACCCAATGTTATGAGCTGTGAAGTTAAGATATGTATGTAAGTTCACTAACGGATGGAGACCAGCTATCAGATTCAGACTGGTACCATATAATATCTTTATGTATGAGAGGCAATACGCAAGGCGTAATTACCAGAGTATAATTTTGATCAGAATGCCTCTAAGTATAATCTGGATAGGTAGAGAAGTGAAATGGAGGAAGTCCAGGAAACTCATAAGATGTACTGAGATCCTCGATTGAGTTGAGTTAGCTTCATCAGATGTTATTTTGAAGGAGCAGTGCGTAAGGCGCAACTATGAGAATATGAGATATATACTCTCGAGGTTACTAAGAAAATGACAAGTTAATGAGAGTGACAGAAAAATGATGTACTAAGGAAGCAGTGAGAGTGATAGAGTAAAGCCACTGTAACTGAAAAGATGAATCACATAACTAAAAGTATAAGTGAAGGTCACACTACTTATGTGATCGATAAAGATAGGGCGTGTTCGGATTAAAAAAGACACCCCAGCAGACAGAGAGTTTTTCGACACATATTCGAATGATATATCAGAATAACCACTCAATTAGAAGATAAAGTTTGAAATTGATTTAGCAGTGGTATCTAATTAATTATTCAGACCACTATACTAAATAGCTTTGATTGAATTAGAAATGCTGAAAAAAAAACAATTATAAGGATTACATGAAAAAGAGATTATCAGACCAAGTGATTCACTTTGGTGTGTACTGGCATTAATTGTTAAGGAGACCCAGAGTCATCTGGGTAACGATATGTCAAGAACGAGAGTTAATTGGATTCTCCCAACGCATAAATTATGGATCAGTGGGAAAGACCCAAAACTCTTAAAGATGATACAGAGTTTAAGATATAGGGAGACCTTGGAATATGAATTACGTATCGAGTCTAAAGATTGTAAATTGCTCATGCTTATGTTTCAAATACGAGACTTAATTAGAGTAAGGAAGGAGTTCTGATATGATTGATGTACGAAATGAGACAAGTTTGAAATGTGATAGATTTTAAATAGAAGTTACATTGGAATAAGAGGTGTATGCAAAGTAAGAATATCTATGTTATGTGAAGTGATTCGGAATCAAGTGATATGAATTAACAATAAGTTCTGACTAAAGGATAAATGTGAAATTTTTATAAATTATGGTATCCTACTTTCTATTAGGACTAAACCTTGAATCCTTATATCCATAACCAGTTTATGTGGTCAAGTTTGATGGCTAACAAAGGTATTTCAAAATACCTCCCCGCCTAAGAGACTTGACAACGTCTAGAAGTACCCTAATCCATAACCTATAAATTGAAATTGATAGTTGTCATATTCGTGTTGGAAGTCAGGATACCATTACTTGTGAAGGTGATGAAATGAATTTCATTATAATGAAATCGTATGAACTATGGAATATGGATCAATGGTTCAATATCAAGTGTAAAGAAATGCTATGTGGGAACATAGATTTTAGGTAGTAATTGAAGGTCATCAGCCGAAAATTTATCATTGTATATTGTAAGATTTTCTATTGGCTAGAATCAATCTTGCATTTAAAGAGGATAATTGCTTAATTTGAAGTGATCTTGGTTTTGTAAAGAAAGAGAAAAGAAAGAAAGAGAAAAGTATCTGAACTTGAGGATATGAATTGATATTATTCAAGTCGTTGCAGGACAATCTTTAAACTTCTACATGGAGTGCTATTAATTTGTTAATGATGAGAGTGATTAATTTGTGATAATGGTCCCAAAGATTAAGGAATCAATGAGATTATGTGATGTATGTGATTGGTGTTTGGTGTTGTGATCTTGATATGAATTTTATTATTTAGAGTTATAATGATTGAAATTATCGACTGATTTTTCCTATTGTTCCTAGACTCTAACTTTTAGTTTGAGTTAATAGTGTATTTGGCTAATAGAAAATTTTTGTCACGACCCAAATTACCTAAAAATCAGAGTAAATTTTTCGCTTTTTCATTTCCTTACCCGTCGTGAACAATTACACTACTAAACAGTTGGGCTATGATTCGGTGTTAGTCACCTCTCACCTATTTACCATTCCATTTTCATATTTCATTTACATATCAATTTATTTAAATAAATACATCCCCAATATTACATCCATATACAGTACTGTGCCTCTATATGTTCAGATACAAAAATTATATAAATGTGTATACCTGGTCTTGATAAGAAGCAGCAGATATGACTACTGTCGTTCTCTTCTACTGAATATACCCTGTGGGGTGGAAAATGAAAGGGTGAGCATAAACAGCTCAGTAAGGCAATAATGTAAGCATGTAGATAACTATACTATCTACGTGCTGATATTGTCATGATATTAAATCGTTATATTTGGAGCATGAGGTAAGACTAAAACGATGCCACATGTATGTATATATAATATAAGAGAAATCATGAAATCAACATATAAATCAAACATGGAAAATCATCATGTATGACATCTCATGCTCGTCACATTAAAACTTATTTGTTTCATCATAAACACAACACTCAAAAACTTATTTGTTTCATTACAAACTCATCACGTTAAAACTTATTTGTTTCATCATAAAACAACCTTATCAAGGTCAAACCCATCTCTCGGGAATACCTTGATTCATTAAATCGCATCTCATTTAAAAACATAAATCGGGATATTACCCCTCCCTCGGGTTTGTCCTGGTCTATTTAGACCGTATGATATCATGTGAGGCATGTAGGTTACTGTATCAAAATCGAGGACTATGGCCATACTTTGTCCCTGTGATCCCAGGCTACACGGATCCTGGTGTGCGGGGCATCACAACTGCAATGGGAGGTGGGGTCAAGTCCTACCCGCCAGAATATCAAGTAACATCATCGAGTCATCATGACTGCACGGTACATCGTACTCCGTGGACCCATATCATAGTCTGAGGGTACCTGCCGTAGGTCTTATCCACCCTAATACTATGTCGATAAGCAACCCATGTCTCAAAG
Source organism: Firmiana major (assembly GCA_033439115.1). Lineage (NCBI taxonomy): Eukaryota > Viridiplantae > Streptophyta > Magnoliopsida > Malvales > Malvaceae > Firmiana > Firmiana major. The sequence goes on from CM065912.1 coordinate 12,462,446, forward strand.
TATACGTGCGAGCATCTCAACTCTCTGTGACACACAGTCTACAGGAGGCTTCCACACAACTATATGCATGTCAACTCACGTCTAATGCGAGCGAAGCTCCAGCACCACGCTATGCATATCATGATATCTAAAATCTCATGTGAGCGAAGCTCCAGTATAGTTTTGTGCACACACAAATTTCTCTTACGAGCAATGCTCCAGTACGGCTTTTCATGAGTAATAAATCAGTAAAATTTAGTGCGAGTAAGACTCTAGCACTCTTTTTACTCGTATAAATATGATAGATGGCTCAATCTTGATAAAAACATCTTTTAAAATCATAACCGGTACAAACCGGTACCCTTTCGTATAATTCATAAAATCAACAGCCAACATATGTGCATATTTGCTTAAATTAAAACAATACATTCATATAAAACATTAAAACATGATAATCATGCAATTTATCTGCCTTACTACCCTTTTTGTAAATTTTACTCCCAGGGGTAAAATCGTCTTTTTCTTTATTCACATAAGCGCTGATTTTTCACAAAAATTATTATTTCGTTTCTAGATACTTAAAGAAATTCTAGGCCCTGTAAATCCCCTCAAAAATACGTATAGAAATCTCTATGCACGTACAAAATTCCCTTACCTCAATTTACCTGCAAACTTATCTCGTCTCGATAATATCCGATCTCTCAGTCCAACTGCACATCAACCAAGTCTACAAAACAGCATATAATCACATATTTTGGGTTAATTCACTTATGTTTATCAGTATATCACATTTACTGATCGAATCTAACGTATTGGGCTCGTTTTACTTTATTGGGCCCGATTGCACCTTAATGGGCCTCGACCCATTTTCAGCCCGTTATACTATTTAAATCCCTTCTTCGGGTTTATTGGGCTCATTTAGCTTATCAATAATCATCGGGCTTCGTTCCAAACTCATTGGATAGCCCGTATACTATTTACGATAATTACGTTGCAATTCCGATTAATATGCCTTTTTTTATACAGAATTAATCCATAAATTTCGTAAAATAATTGAAACTCTGTATTAAAGGACTCATATCATCGTAATTAAAATATACTTACCCAATATGATGCGGGGTACAAAAATCGGAGCTCAATCAGCTCTCGTTTGGGCTAAATCGAAAAACTGCACAATTATATATTTAATCTCGGGTTACTTTTCGATTAAATATAATTTAAATAAATTGCTCGAAAATCAAATCGGTCACTTTCGACCTCTTACCGACTTACCCGAAGTTCGATGTATCCCCAAAAATTCTTTCCCTTTTTCCTTTTTCTCTTTTTCTCTTTTTCTCCTTTTTTCCCTTCTTTCTTGGTTGAACCGGTTCAGCCCGGTTCAACCCGGTTCAGACCGCCGGTTCAGTCCGGTTCGGTGCCTTGCTGACCGCTTCTCCACTAATTTTCATCGCCAGCAGCTCCGTTGGGTTGTCCAATTCTCGTATCTACCCTCGGTTTAGTCCAAGGCAGCCAAAAAGTCGTCGGTCCGACCTGTTCTCTCCACCGTCGGTACCCATTTCCTCTTTCCGTCGTTTCTGGCGCCGTCCGCTGGTTTCGCCGGTCGTTTTCGATGCCATTCGGCTCGACATTAAGTGGGGAGGTTCGGTGGACAGTGGTTGTAGCCAAATCAGCGCCGGTGGCCGTCGATTTTGCTTCCCCTCTCCGCAACTTGTCTCCCTCAATCCGGCGTTCTCTGGCGTCGGTGTGGCGCGCAGTCGGTACCAGGGAGGTCACCGGCCTCTTCTCTTCCTTTTTCGACCCTCACTTGGCCGATTGGTCGCCGGACGGTCGACGGTGGTTCGGGTCTTCCTCGGTTTCATTTTTCGTTTTCTATCCTCTTTCTTTGTCCCCGAATTTTCGATTTCTCTCATTTTTTTTGCAATTATTTTTATTTTTATTTATTATTATTTATAAAATAGTTTATTATTATTATATTCATTATTTTTTTATTATTTTGTCAAAAATATCTAAAAAAATATATATTTTATTCTAATTAATTTCTTTAATTTATTTAATCTATTTTTCCACTTCTTCGGTATATTTTCTCCGTCTTTTCGGGATATTGTCCCGAGCGAAAATTTCGATTAATTCCAGTAAATTCATATCTTGATCAAATTAATCCAAAATTTAATTATTTCTTCGTTATTTATCAAGATTCTCAAATCCATTATTTTTAATTAAAATATCTTATCGAATTTATACCGAGTTTCGATCTTTTGACCGTTTTACCCTTGCACATGTTCGGGATTAATTTAACCCGACTTCCCTTCACAAATACTCATTCATTTTTTGTTTTTAAATAAATTCGGGTCTTACAAAATCTCCCCCACTTAAGAAATTTGGTCCTCCAAATTAGAACCAAGTTAAATGGATCCATAAACAACTCCGGGTACATCTACTGTATCATAGAATGTCATTCTCAAGTGACTTTTTCCGGAGTGTAATACTACCAAAGGACTTTAATTAGGGAGATCATCTTAAATCTCAACACTTTCTCCTTCCATTTAATACCCGAATTGATTTTCCAATCATACGTTAAACTTTCATTGAGCTTCAATAGCTCATATCTGTTCACATATGTTGGGTCCGAACAGTATTTCCGAAGCATCATAAGTTAGGACACATTGTGGATGCCTATTTATTTCGGTAGTAACGCCAACCTACAGGTCTTATCTCCCACTTTGTCCAATCTCTTTAAGGATTCAATATAACAAAATTCAATTTGCCTTCTTTTCGAATCTCTTATGTCCTTAGGCCCAACAACTTCCAACAATACTAATTCACCCTCGGTGAATTCCAATGGTTTCTGTCTCTTGTCGACATAGCTTTTCTATATGCTCTGAGGTGTTCTTAATCCTTTACAATTAACTGAACATCCTCAGAGGTTTGTCTTACCAATTCGGGAACAATTTTCTATCTGTTACCCACTTCTTCTTATCCAAATCGGGGAAACAACCCTTATGGCCATACAATGCCTCATCTGAAGTCATCCCGATACTCAAGTGACAACTGTCATTATTGACGAATTCGATTAGTAACAATTGATAATCCCAAGAGCTTATCAAATCAATGGCACACGCTCTCATCATATCCTTCAGAACCTGTACAGTCCTCTCTGACTGACCATCTGTCTGAGGATGGAAAGTTGTGCTAACACTTAGTCGGGTTCCCATAGCCTCCTGAAAATTGTTCCTAGAAGTAGGAAGTGAAGCGAGAATCTCTATATGATACAATGCTCACTGGAAAATTACTTGGTGTTCCACAATTTTTCATACACATAAATCCGCCTATACACTCAGAGTATCTGGGGATTTTCTAACCAGAAGGTAGGTAGACTTAATCAATCTATCGACTATCACCCAGATAGCCTTATGATTCATCGGGGTCCTCTGTAACCCATCACGAAATTCAGGGTAACTTGTTCCCATTTTCGTGTCGATATAGGCAGAAACTGCAATAACCCTGCAACTTCTTTTGCTCTACCTTACTCTGCTGATATACGAGACACTTTTTCACAATCTCTACCATGTCTCTTTTCATATTTGACCACCAATACTCTTTTCTAAGATTTTGATATATTTATTACTTCTCGATGCACTCTATATCCCGAAGAATGAGCTTCTGACAATAACTATCTCATCACTGTGGTCTTGGGGAGCACTTATACTGTCTCTGAACCTCAGTAAGTCATCATCACTCTCTGTGAACTCTGTCACTATACCCATCTGAATCTGACCCACACTATCGACATCCTGCCGATCATCACACTAAGCCTGTCAAATTCGGTCACTCAAATCCGGTTCTAATCTCAAGCTAGCTATCACACAATCACTGTCATCATCAGAGGGGATCACGTCACTACTGAGGCTTACAACTGCTCTAGTAGATCACGCTCCCTAACCATCATATGTAATACCATCCCGAGGCTCTTTCTGCTCAAGCATTAGCCATTTCCTGGGTGGTACAATTTCCACAATCATAATCCCTCAGAAGCTCTAACCCTCTTTTTTCTCATATCCAACTCTTTCTGTGAAAATAGATACTTGGGGCTTTTTATGATCAGTGCATACCTGAAATTTCTCACCGTATACATAGTAGTGTCATGTACTCAATACAAGCACTATCGCTGTTAACTTTAAATCCTGGGCCGGATAGTCCTTTCATGATCCTTGAGTTGTCTGGATTCATAATCGACTATCTTCCCCCTTTTGCATCAATATACAGCCCAGTCATTATTTTGAGGTATCCATAGACTCATGAGAAACCTATAAATCTGTTGGGTATGGTGAGAATAAATGCGGTGGTCAATTTATTACTTCAATGCATCAAAACTCCTGTCACGTCTATCATCCCATTCAAATACAACTTTTTCTAAGTTAAACGTGTCAACAAAGTAATCCATTTCGAGAACTCTCAACAAATCATCAGTAAAAATAATCTCCAATTGTTGCTTATGATTTTCCTTGGACTGTAAATACACCTAAAATATCATCAATATGGATGATAACAAATCAGTCCAGGTAAAGTTCAAATACCTCATTGTAGTTGTGTTCCACTAAATATTTTAATCACCCATATCTTTGACCTACGTACGTATAAACATAAATTGTCATTTCGAAATCACTTTCGTTCAAGATACTAAACTACGTCATTTTCTTTTCTTATATTAACGACTTTTATAAAATTTTAAATAAATTTTTTAAACCTTCACAATTAATCGAATTCTATATTTCTTTATCGTACAAGTAAAGGTACCCTAATTTTTAAATTCTTAAATTGCGACTATCGATTTCAATTTATAGGTTGTGTATACTTTTAGACGCTGTCAAGTCTTCAGGTGGGGAGGTGTTTTGAAATACCTTTATTAACCCTCAGACTTGACCACAATTACTTTACATATTAGTCCATGTGGTCACAATTCATATTCGCTACTAATTGCTTTAATCCTAATTACTTCACGTATCATAGATATTCGTACCTTGCATATGCCTCTTATTCCAGTCTATCTCTTATTCAGGATTTATCACAAAATTTATCTCTTTTTGTATATCACTTATAACAACTATGTCATTACTCATTCCGTGAGTACAATCATTTGCTCCTTCAATTTCAATCGCTACTCCTCTTTTATTACTTGTCAAAACTTACCGTATACTTTCCAAGGGTAAAACAGCACTATCTTAGAATAGAACTCTAAACATCATAATTTACAGCCAACTAATTTATTCTCAAATATTACTTCAAATTATTCATAGTCTATTGAATAAAATCGGCTGACTTATACTTCTTCTCCCATTTTCAACTTATAATCTCTTCATAATTATTCCGTCAGTTAACCCTCCTTCATTGGGGTACTAACTATCGGCATTGTGCCCAAAGGTGTAAGCGTTTATGTCTTTTACTAACTTATATACAAATGAAGGCGGTATGACTAAATATGTGGCACCAGGATCAATTAAAATAATTACTTCACTATTTATAACCAGTGTGGTATCTTTCACCACATCATATGAAACATCAGTAGTGTCCTGGTCCAAGGCATACACTCACCCTCATCCAACAGCCTACTTTCCCTTTTTCTTTGGCTGTGGCCTCCCTTTTTGGTGTAGAGATACCAATAGGGTTTTCTCTATCTCTTTACCCTTCTGTGGGGCAGTCTCACCCAACTCTGAGTAATCATTAAATAGTTGGCTTGTCTTACCACACTTAACGCCTATTTTAGTCAATAAGGTGTAGGTGTAGGCCTTACTTCCGTGGTATCTACCATACATTCTACACTGTTTACACTGTTTACATTGTTTACACTGTTACATTGCTTACACTGCTCTCACTGCTTCGTAGCAGGTCGGGGTTCTCAAATCACAATACCCCTCATAAGTGTTGAAATTGGATACACTAGGGCCTTACCAATCATCTTACCCTGTGACTCATCAATTCTAATCTCTTACCAACTGGTCTGATTCCCACTCTGACATCTTTGTCATTCTCTATTCTCTTCTGTCTCTATTTCGACCCTTACTACCTTTCCCAATCTCAGAGGCGTGCAACACATGATCTAATTCACGCAATTGGATTCTGCGCACTGCCTCGACATAAGTAGTGATATCTAATAGGGCCAATAGGATTCAAATAAAAAATTTGAGCCCTTCCATGAACTTTTGGGCTTTTCGACTCTCACTGCCCATAATGTCGGGGTAATATCTAGGCAGGTATATAAACTGAGACTCATACTCGTCAATCAACTAGTGTCTCTGGGTCAGTGTAAGAAATTTTACCTGTAATTTCCCTTAAGTATTGTCTGAAATATTCTGTCACTAGAATACATCCAGAAACATTTCTCATGTCGGCTCTGGACGTCTAACTGTTCAAATTGATCGAACAGACATCCATCAATGCTCCGCCTCGCCCTCCAACATAAACATATTTTAAAAATCACTTTCTCAGTCGATATACGCCGAAAGAATCCATACAACTTCACTATCTCTTTCACCCAGTCCTCATCAACTATATGTTTCTTTACTTCGCTAAATACCGAAGGGGTGTGAAAATCTCTATAGTCTGAGGCATCTGTTTAGGCTTTACCTTGCCTATCCTCAACACCATGCATAGACTGAGTAAACAACTTCAAAATATTTTCTACACTCCACTCCATCATCTTGGAGCGTGTCTCAATACTGTTTGATCTCTTTATAGAACCCTGTGGAGTATGCTCAACATCAGCCTCCACTTCACTCTCATCTTGAGTCTCACGTGACGACTCATTCGACTCTCAGGCCTATCTCTACGGCCTCGAGCATGTGTACTCGCCCCTCTACCATAGCGACTATCAGTTATAAAAACTAGATTCTTGCATTCGAAACTAAATTCTTAGCTGCAGTTCCATATTGATATACATAATTGTATCTAAACAATGCACAGTACATGGGGATGTAAATTTACTTAACCACTAACACCGACTCATATCAGGCCAACTCTGCTCTGATACCATCTTTTCTGTCACGACCCAAATTACCTAAAAATTAGAGTAAATTTTTTACTTTTTCATTTCCTTACCTGTCGTGAACAGTTACACTACTAAACAGTTAGGCTATGATTCGGTGTTAGTCACCTCTCACCTATTTACCATTCCATTTTAATATTTCATTTACATATCAATTTATCTAAATAAATACATCCCCAATATTACATCCATATACAGTACTGTGCCTCTATATGTTCAGATACAAAAATTATACAAATGTGTATACCTGGTCTTGATAAGAAGCAGCGGATATGACTACTGTCGTTCTCTTCTACTGAATATACCCTGTGGGGTGAAAAATGAAAGGGTGAGCATAAACAGCTCAGTAAGGCAATAATGTAAGCAGGTAGATAACTATACTATCTACGTGCTGATAATGTCATGATATTAAATCGTTTATATTTGGAGCATGAGGTAAGACTAAAATGATGCCACATGTATGTATATATAATATAAGAGAAATCATGAAATGGACATATAAATCAAACATGGAAAATCATCATGTATGACATCTCATGCTCCTCACATTAAAACTTATTTGTTTCATCATAAACTCAACAGTCAAAAACTTATTTGTTTCATTACAAACTCATCATGTTAAAACTTATTTGTTTCATCATAAAACAACCTTATCAAAGTCAAACCCATCTCTCAGGAATACCTTGATTCATTAAATCGCATCTTATTTAAAAACATAAATCGGGACATTACCCCTCCCTCGGGTTCGTCCTGGTCTATTCAGACCGTATGATATCATGTGAGGCATATAGGTTACTGTATGAAAATCGAGGACTATGGCCATACTTTGTCCTTATGATCCCAGGCTACACGGATCCCGGTGTGCAGGGCATCACAACTGCAACAGGAGGTGGGGTCAAGTCTTACCCGCCAGAATATCAAGTAACATCATCGAGTCATCATGACTGCACGGTACAGCGTACTTCGTGTGATGTACACAGTACATCGTACTCCGTGGACCCATATCATAGTCTGGAGGTGCCAGCCGTAGGTCTTATCCACCCCAATACTATGTCGATAACTAACCCATGTCTCAAAGTATACGTGCGAGCATTTCAACTCTCCGTGACACACAGTCTACTGGAGGCTTCCGCACGACTATATGCATGTCAACTCATGTCTAGTGCGAGCGAAGCTCTAGCACCACGCTATGCATATCATGATATCTAAAATCTCGTGTAAGCGAAGCTCCAGCACGGTTTTGTGCACACATAAATTTTTCGTACGAGCAATGCTCCAGTACGGCTTTTCATGAGTAATAAATCAGTAAAATTTAGTGCGAGTAAGACTCTAGCACTCTTTTTACTCGTATAAATATGATAGATGGCTCAATCTTGATAAAAAACATCTTTTAAAATCGTAACCGGTACAAACCGGTACCCTTTCGTATAATTCATAAATTCAAAAGCCAACCTATGTGCATATTTGCTTAAATTAAAACAATACATTCATATAAAACATTAAAACATGATAATCATGTAATTTATCTGCCTTACTACCCTTTTTGTAAATTTTACTCCGAGGGGCAAAATCATCTTTTTCTTTATTCACCTAAGCCCTGGTTTTTCACAAAAATTATTATTTCATTTCTAGATACTTAAAGAAATTCTAGGCCATGTAAATCCCCTCAAAAATACGTTAGAAATCTCTATGCACCTATAAAATTCTCTTACCTCAATTTACGTGCAAACTTATCTCGTCTCGATAATATCCGATCTCTCAGTCCAACTACACGTCAACCAAGTTTACGAAACTGCATATAATTACATATTTTGGGTTAATTCACTTATTTTTATCAGTATATAACATTTACTGATCGAATCTAACGTATTGGGCCCATTTTACTTTATTGGGCCCGATTGCACCTTAATGGGTCTCGACCCATTTTTAGGCCGTTTATACTATTTAAATCCCTTCTTCGGGTTTACTGGGCTCATTCAGCTTATCAATAATCATCAGGCTTCGTTCCAAACTCATTGGATAGCCCGTATACTATTTACGATAATTACCTTGCAATTTCGATTAATATGCCTTTTTTTTAATACAGAATTAATCCATAAATTCCGTAAAATAATCGAAACTCTATATTAAAGGACTCATATCATCGTAATTAAAATATACTTACCCATTATGATGCGGGGTACGAAAATCGAAGCTCAATCGGCTCTCGTTCGGGCTTAATCGAAAAACTGCACAATTATATATTTAATCCCGGGTTACTTTCCAATTAAATATAATTTAAATAAATTTCTCAAAAATCAAATCGGTCACTTTTGACCTCTTACCGACTTACCCGAAGTCCGATGTATCCTCAAAAATTCTTTCCCTTTTTCATTTTTCTCCTTTTTTCCCTTCTTTCTTGGCTGAACCGGTTCAGTCCGGTTCAACCCGGTTCAGACCGTCGGTTCAGTTTGGTTCAGTCGGTTCGGTGCCTTGTCGACCGGTTCTCTGCCGGTTTCCACCACCAGCAGCTCCGTTGGGTTGTCTGATTCTCGTATCTGCCCTCGGTTTCGTCCAAGGCCGTCGGAAAGTCGTCGGTCCGGCCTGTTCTCTCCACCGTTGGTACCCATTTCCTTTTTTCGCCGTTTTCGGTGCCGTCCGCCGGTTTCACAGGTCGTTTTCGATGCCATTCGGCTCGGCATTAAGTGGGGAAGGTTCGGTGGATGGTGGTTGTAGTTGAATCGGCGCCGGTGGCCACCGATTTCGCTTCCCCTCTACAACTTCTCTCCCTCGATCCGGCGTTCTCTGTCGTCGGTGTGGCTCGTCGTCGGTACCAGGGAGGTCACCGGCCTCTCCTCTTCCTTTTTCGACCCTCACTTGGCCGATTGGTCACCGGACGGTCGACGGTGGTTCGGGTTTTCCTTGGTTTCGTTTTTCGTTTTCTATCCTCTTTCTCTCTCCCCGAATTTGCTATTTCTCTCCTTTTTTGCAATTATTATTATTTTTATTTATTATTATTCATAAATTAGTTTATTATTATTATTATATTCATTATTTTATTATTATTTTACCAAAAATATCTAAAAAAATTATATTTTATTCTAATTAATTTATTTAATCTATTTTTTCACTTTTTCGGTATATTTTCTCCATCTTTTCGGGATATTATCTAGAGCAAAAATTTTGATTAATTCCAGTAAATTCATATCTTGATCAATTTAATCCGAAATTTAATTATTTCTTCGTTATTGATCAAGATTCTCAAATCCATTATTTTTAATTAAATTATCTTATCGAATTTATATCGAGTTTCGATCTTTTAACCATTTTACCCTTGCACGTGTTCGGGATTAATTTAACCCGACTTCCATTCACGAATACTCATTCATTTTGTGTTTTTAAATAAATTCGGGTCTTACAAAATCTCCCTCACTTAAGAAATTTGGTCCTCCAAATTAGAACCAAGTTAAATGGATCCATAAACAACTCCGGGTACATCTATTGTATCATAGAATGTCATTCTCAAGTGACTTTTTCCGGAGTGTAATACTACCAAAGGACTTTAATTAGGGAGATCATCTTAAACCTCAACACTTTCGCCTTCCATCTAATACCCGAATTGATTTTCCAATCATACGTTAAACTTTCATTAAGCTTCAATAACTCATATCCGTTCACATATGTTGGGTCCGGACAGTATTTTCAAAGTATCATAAGTTAGGACAAATTATGGATGCCTGTTTATTTAGGTAGTAACGCCAACCTACAGGTCTTATCTCTCACTTTGTCCAATCTCTTGAAGGATTCAATATAACAAAATTGAATTTGCCTTCTTTTTGAATCTCTTATGTCCTTAGGACCAACAACTTCCAACAATACTAATTCACCCTCGGTGAATTCCAATGGTTTCTGTCTCTTGTCAACATAGCTTTTCTATATGCTCTGAGGTGTTCTTAATCCTTTACAATTAACTGAACATCCTCAGAGGTTTGTCTTACCAATTCGGGAACAATTTTCTATCTGCCACCCACTTCTTCTTATCCAAATCGGGGAAACAACCCTTACGGCCATACAATGCCTCATTTGAAGTCATCCCGATACTCAAGTGACAACTATCATTATTGACGAATTCGATTAGTAACAATTGATAATCCCAAGAGCTTATCAAATCAATGGCACACGCTCTCATCATATCCTCCAGAACCTGTACAGTCCTCTCTGACTGACCATCTGTCTGAGGATGGGAAGCTGTGCTAACACTCAGTCGGGTTCCTATAGCTTCCTGAAAATTGTTTCCAGAAGTAGGAATTAAAGCGAGAATCCCTATATGATACAAAGCTCACTGGAAAATTACTTGGTGTTCCACAATTTTTCATACACATAAATCCACCTATACACTCAGAGTATCTGGGGATTTTCTAACCAAAAGGAGGGTAGACTTAATCAATCTATCGACTATCTCCCAGATAGCCTTATGATTCATCGGGCTCCTTTGTAACCCATCACGAAATTCATGCTAAATTGTTCCCATTTTCGTGTCAATATAGGCAGAAACTGTAATAACCCTGCAACTTCTTTTGCTCTACCTTACTCTGCTGATATACGAGACACTTTTTCACAATCTCTACCATGTCTCTTTTCATATTTGACCACCAATACTCTTTTCTAAGATTTTGATATATTTATTACTTCTCGGATGCACTGTATATCACGAAGAGTGAGCTTCTGATAATAACTATCTCATCACTGTGGTCTTGGGGAGCACTTATACTGTCTCTGAACCTCAGTAAGTCATCATCACTCTCTGTGAACTCTGTCACTATACCCATCTGAATCTGACCCACACTATCGACATTTTGTAAATCATCACGCTAAGCCTGTCAAATTCGGTCACTCAAATTCGGTTCTAATCTCAGGCTAGCTGTCACACAATCACTATCATCATCAGAGGGGATCACGTCACTACTGAGGCTTACAACTGCTCTAGCAGCTCACGTTCCCTGACCATCATATGTAATACTATCCCAAGGCTCTTTCTACTCAAGCATTAGCCATTTCCTGGGTGGTACAATTTCCACAATCATAATCCCTCAGAAGCTCTAACCCTCTTTTTTCTCATATCCGACTCTTTCTGTGAAAACAGATACTCGGGGCTTTTTATGATCAGTGCATACCTGAAATTTCTCACCATATACATAGTAGTGTCATATACTCAATACAACCACTATCGCTGTTAACTTTAAATCATGGGCCGGATAGTCCTTTCATGATCCTTGAGTTGTCTGGATTCATAATCGACTATCTTCCCCTTTTGCATCAATACACAGCCCATTCATTATTTTGAGGTATCCATAGACTCATGAGAAACCTCTAAATCTGTTGGGTATGGTGAGAATAAATACAGTGGTCAGTTTATTACTTCAATGCATCAAAACTCCTATCACGTCTATCATCCCATTCTAATACAACTTTTTTCTAAGTTAAACGTGTCAACAAAGTAATCCATTTCGAGAACTCTCAACAAATCATCAGTAAAAATAATCTCCAATTGTTGCTTAAGATTTTCCTTGGACTGTAAATACACCCAAAATATTATCAACATGGATGATAACAAATCAGTCTAAGTAAAGTTTAAATACCTCATTGTAGTTGTGTTCCACTAAATATTTTAATCACCCATATCTTTGACCTACGTACGTATAAAAGTAAATCGTCATTTTGAAATCACTTTCGTTCAAGATACTAACCTGCGTCATTTCCTTTTCTTATATTAACGACTTTTATAAAATTTTAAATAATTTTTTTAAACCTTCACAATTAATCGAATTCTATATTTCTTTATCGTACAAGTAAAGGTACCCTAATTTTTAAATGCATATATTGCGACTATTGATTTTAATTTATAAGTTGTGTATACTTTTAGACGCTGTCGAGTCTTCAGGCGGGGAGGTATTTTGAAATACCTTTATTAACCCTCAGACTTGACCACAATTACTTTACATATTAGTCCATGTGGTCACAATTCATATTCACTACTAATTGCTTTAATCCTAATTACTTCACGTATCATAGATATTCGTACCTTGCATACGCCTCTTATTTCAGTCTATCTCTTATTCAGGATTTATCACAAAACTTATCTCTTTTCGTATATCACTTATAACAACTATGTCATTACTCATTCCGTGAGTACAATCATTTGCTCCTTTAATTTCAATAGCTACTCCCCTTTTATTACTTGTCAAAACTTACCGTATACTTTCCAAGGGTAAAATAGCACTATCTTAGAATAGAACTCTAAACATCATAATTTGCAGCCAACTAATTTATTCTCAAATATTACTTCAAATTATTCATAGTCCATTGAATAAAATCGGCTGACTTATACTTCTTCCCCCGTTTTCAACTTATAAACTCTTCATAAGTATTCCGTCAGTTAACTCTCCTTCATTGGAGTACTAACTATCGGCATTGTGCCCAAAGGTGTAAGCATTCATGTCTTTTACTAACTTATGTACAAATGAAGGCGGTATGACTAAATATGTGGCATCAGGATCAATTAAAATAATTACTTCACTATTCATAACCAGTGTGGTATCTTTCACCACATCATATGAAACATCAGTAGTGTCCTGGTCCAAGGCATACACTCACCCTCATCCAACCGCCTACTTTCCCTTTTTCTTCGGCTGTGGCCTCCCTTTTTGGTGCAGAGATACCAACAGGGTTTTCTCTGTCTCTTTACCCTTCTGTGGGGCAGTCTCACCAAACTCTGAGTAATCATTAAATAATTGGCCCGTCTTACCACACTTAACGCCTATTTTAGTCAATAAGGTGTAGGTGTAGGCCTTACTTCCGTGGTATCTACCACACATTCTACACTGTTTACACTGCTTACATTGTTTACACTGTTACACTACTTATACTACTCTCACTGCTTCGTAGCAGGTCGAGGTTCTCAAATCACAATACCCCTCATAAGTGTTGAAATTGGATACACTGGGGCCTTACCAATCATCTTACCTTGTGACTCATCAATTCTAATCTCTTACCAACTGGTCTCATTCCCATTCTGACATCTCTGTCATTTTCTATTCTCTTCTGTCTCTATTTCGACCCTTACTACCTTTCCCAATCTCAGAGGCGTGCAACACATGATCTTATTCACGCAATTAGATTCTGCGCACTGCCTCGACATAAGTAGTGATATCTAACAGGGCCAATAGGATTCAAATAAAAAATTTGAGCCCTTCCATGAACTTTTGGGCTTTTTGACTCTCACTGCCCATAATGTCGGGGTAATATCTAGGCAGGTATATAAACTGAGACTCATACTCGTCAATCAACTAGTATCTCTGGGTCAGTGTAAGAAATTTTACCTGTAATTTCCCTTAAGTAGTGTCCGAAATATTCTGTCCCTGGAATACATCATGAAACATTTCTCATGTCGGCTCTGGACGTCTAACTGTTCAGATTGATCGAACAGACTTCCATCAATGCTCCGCCTCGCCCTCCAACATAAATGTATTTTAAAAATCACTTTCTCAGTCGATATACACCGAAAGAATCCATATAACTTCGTTATCTCATTCACCCAGTCCTCAGCAACTATTTGTTTCTTTACTTCGCTAAATACCGGAGGGGTGTGAAAATCTCTATAGTCTGAGGCATCTGTTTAGGCTTTACCTTGCCTATCCTCAACTACATGCATATACTGAGTAAAAAACTCCAAAATATTTTCTACATTCCACTCCATCATCTTGGAGCGTGTCTCAATACTGTTTGGTCTCTTTATAGAACCCTGTGGAGTATGCTCAACATCAGACTCCACTTCACTCTCATCTTGAGTCTCATGTGACGACTCATTCGACTCTCAGGCCTATCTCTACGGCCTCAAGCATGTGTACTCGCCCCACTACCATAACGACTATCAGTTATAAAAACTAGATTCTTGCATTCGAAACTAAATTCTTAGCTGCAGTTCCATATTGATATACACAATTGTATCTAAACAATGCACAGTACATGGTGATTTAAATTTACTTAACCACTAACACCGACTCATATTAGGCCAACTCTGCTCTGATACCATCTTTTCTGTCACGACCCAAATTACCTAAAAATCAGAGTAAATTTTTTGCTTTTTCATTTCCTTACTCGTCGTGAATAGTTACACTACTAAACAGTTAGGCTATGATTCGGCGTTAGTCACCTCTCACCTATTTACCATTCCATTTTCATATTTCATTTACATATCAATTTATTTAAGTAAATACATCCCCAATATTACATCCATATACAGTACTGTGCCTCTATATGTTCAGATACAAAAATTATACAAATGTGTATACCTGGTCTTGATAAGAAACAGCGGATATGACTACTGTCGTTCTCTTCTACTGAATATACCCTGTGGGGTGGAAAATGAAAGGGTGAGCATAAACAGCTCAGTAAGGCAATAATGTAAGCAGGTAGATAACTATAATATCTACATGCTGATAATGTCATGATATTAAATCGTTTATATTTGGAGCATAAGGTAAGACTAAAACGATGCCACATGTATGTATATATAATATAAGAGAAATCATGAAATGGACATATAAATCAAACATGGAAAATCATCATGTATGATATCTCAAGCTCGTCACATTAAAACTTTTTTGTTTCATCATAAACTCAACACTCAAAAACTTATTTGTTTCATTACAAACTCATCACATTAAAACTTAGTTGTTTCATCATAAAACAACCTTATCAAGGTCAAACCCATCTCTCGGGAATACCTTGATTCATTAAATCGCATCTCATTTAAAAACATAAATCGGGACATTACCCCTCCATCGGGTTCGTCCTGGTTTATTCAGACCGCATGATATCATGTGAGGCATGTAGGTTACTGTATGAAAATCGAGGACTATGGCCATACTTTGTCCCTGTGATCCCAGGCTACATGGATCCCGGTGTGCGGGGCATCACAACTGCAACGGGAGGTGGGGTCAAGTCCTACCTGCCAGAATATCAAGTAACATCATTGAGTCATCATGATTGCACGGCACAGCGTACTCAGTGTGACATACACAGTACATCGTACTCCGTGGACCCATATCATAGTCTGGGGGTGCCTGCCGTAGGTCTTATCCACCCTAATACTATGTCGATGACCAACCCATGTCTTAAAGTATACGTGCGAGTATCTTAACTCTCTGTGACACACAGTCTACAAGAGGCTTTCGCACAACTATATGCATGTCAACTCACATCTAGTGCGAGCGAAGCTCCAGCACCACGCTATGCATATCATGATATCTAAAATCTCATGCGAGCAATGCTCCAGCACGGTTTTGTGCACACATAAATTTCTCGTACGAGCAATGCTCCAGTACGGCTTTTCATGAGTAATAAATCAGTAAAATTTAATGCGAGTAAGACTCTAGCACTCTTTTTACTCGTATAAATATGATAGATGGCTCAATCTTGATAAAAACATCTTTTAAAATCGTAACCGGTACAAACCGGTACCCTTTCGTATAATTCATAAAATCAACAGCCAACCTATATCCATATTTGCTTAAATTAAAGCAATACATTCATATAAAACATTAAAACATGATAATCATGCAATTTATCTGCCTTACTACTCATTTTGTAAATTTTACTCCCAGGGGAAAAATCGTCTTTTTCTTTATTCACCTAAGCCCCGATTTTTCGCAAAAATTATTATTTCATTTCTAGATACTTAAAGAAATTCTAGGCCCTGTAAATCCCCTCAAAAATACGTATAGAAATCTCTATGCACCTATAAAATTCCCTTACCTCGATTTACATGCAAACTTATCTCGTCTCGATAATATCCGATCTCTCAGTCCAACTGCACATTAACCAAGTCTACGAAACTGCATATAATCACATATTTTGGGTTAATTCACTTATTTTTATCAGTATATCACATTTACTAATTGAATCTAACGTATTAGGCCCGTTTTACTTTATTGGACCCGATTGCACCTTAATGGGCCTCGACCCATTTTCAGTTCGTTTATACTATTTAAATCCCTTCTTCGGGTTTACTGGGCTCATTCAGCTTATCAATAATCATCGGGCTTTGTTCCAAACTCATTGGATAGCCTGTATACTATTTACGATAATTACGTTGCAATTTCGATTAATATGCCTTTTTTTATACAGAATTAATCCATAAATTCCGTAAAATAATCGAAACTCTGTATTAAGGGACTCATATCATCGTAATTAAAATATACTTACCCAATATGATGCGGGGTACAAAAATCGAAGCTCAATCGCCTCTCGTTCAGGCTTAATCGAAAAACTGCATAATTATATATTTAATCCCGGGTTACTTTCTGATTAAATATAATTTAAATAAATTTTTCAAAAATCAAATCGGTCACTTTTGACCTCTTACCAACTTACCCGAAGTTCGATTTATCCCCGAAAATTCTTTCCCTTTTTCCTTTTTCTCTTTTTCTCCTTTTTTCCCTTCTTTCTTGGCTGAACCGGTTCAGTCCAGTTCAACCCGGTTCAGACCGTCAGTTCAGTCTGATTCTGTGCCTTGCCGGTCGATTCTCCACCGATTTTCACTGCCGGTTTTCACCGCCAGCAGCTCCGCTGGGTTGTCGAATTCTCGTATTTACCCTTGGTTTTGTCCAAGGCCGTCGAAAAGTCACCGGTCCGACCTGTTCTCTCCACCGTCGGTACCCATTTCCTCTTTCTGTCGTTTTCGGTGCCATCCGCCGATTTCGCTTGTCGTTTTCGGTGCCATTGGCTCAACATTAAGTGGGGAAGGTTCAGTGGACGATGGTTGTAGCCGAATCGGCGCCGATGGCCGTCGATTTCTCTTCCCCTCTCCACGACTTCTCTCCCTCTATCCGGCGTTCTCCGACGTCAGTGTGGTGCGTCGCCGATACCAGGGAGGTCGTCGGCCTCTCATCTTCCTTTTCCGACCCTCACTTGGCCAATTGGTCGTCGGATAGTCGACGGTGGTTCGGGTATTCCTCGGTTTCGTTTTTCATTTTCTATCCTCTTTCTCTCTCCCTGAATTTTCGATTTCTCTCTTTTTTTTGCAATTATTATTATTTTTATTTATTATTATTTATAAATTAGTTTATTATTATTATATTTATTATTTTATTTTTATTTTACCAAAAATATCTAAAAAAATTATATTTTATTCTAATTAATTAATTTAATTTATTTAATCTATTTTTCCACTTTTTCGGTATATTTTCTCCGTCTTTTCGGGATATTGTCTCGAGCAAAATTTTTGATTAATTTCAGTAAATTCATATCTTGATCAATTTAATCCGAAATTTAATTACTTCTTCGTTATTGATCAAGATTCTCAAATCCATTATTTTTAATTAAATTATCTTATCTAATTTATACCGAGTTTCGATCTTTTGACCGTTTTGCCCTTGCACGTGTTCGGGATTAATTTAACCCGACTTCCCTTCACGAATACTCATTCATTTTGTGTTTTTAAATAAATTTGGGTCTTACAATTTTGGATTATGATATTATAAGCTCTGCGAAGAGTTTCATCGTCATCTATAATTAATCTATGAGACTTGAAAGCTATTAATATTTGAGATTAGAGATGAGTTGGATACTCATATATTCATGTTTGAATTTGTTGGGTGTGAAAAACTTATGTTTATTACAATTTTCTGTTATATTGATTTCATCTTTATCGTAGTGTATGATGGTCAACTGATGATAAATATTCTGATACAGTGAAAAAGAAAAGAAAATCAATATCCAACAGTTTATAAGTAACTAGAAAAATTATTGATATCATTATTCAGATTTAAAGTTTTATGTGGTTATAATTACTTAACATGATTTGGAAATTTTATTCTAAGAAATTTGGTTAACAAGAAATTATGTTGATCTCGGACAATGTTATGAACAATAACTTTAAAGTTTTCCCGATTATATTCGAATGATATATTAGAGGGAGCAGTTGAAGTGTGATTGGATTTAAGTTACAAACTTTTGGATTATTGTTAATTTAACAAGTGGTTGATCTTTAATATGAAGGTCAATTTTGATTGAAGCCCATGGTAGTAAGTACATTCTGCATCCTGGTAGTACCAAAATGTACCAAAATCGACGAAGGGTGTTTTGGTGGCCTGAAATGAAATGGGATGTTACAGAGTTTGTAGCTAAGTGTTTGATTTGTCAGCAAATTAAAATCAAACACCAAAAACCAGCGGGGTTACTTAAGTCTCTTCCAATGCCTACTTGGAAATGGGAGTACATTACCATGGACTTCATTATGGGCTTACCAAGGACCCGAAAGGGGCATGATGCAATCTGGGTAATTGTAGATAGATTAGCTAAGAGTGCCTACTTCCTGGCCATTAAAAGTATAGACTCTTTAAGTGCCTTAGCAGTGTTGTATGTGAAGGAGATAGCTCGGTTGCATGGGGCTCCCATGAGCATTACATCAGATAGAGATTCCTGATTCACATCTAGATTTTGGGCTCATTTTCAAGAAGCCATGGGATCTCAGCTTAACCTGAGCACTACTTATCATCCTCAGACTGATGGTTAGTTCGAGAGGACCATTTGACCTTAGAGGATATGCCGAGGGCGTACGTTTTGGAGTTTAAGGGCTCATGGGATGATTATTTGCCTCTTGCAGAGTTTTCTTATAATAACAGCTATCATGCTAGCATCGAGATGGCACCATATGAGGCCTTGTATATTAGAAAATGTAGGTCTCCAGCGGCTTGAGAAGAAGTGGGTGACAGAAAGATCTTGGCTCCTGATTTGGTGGAATAGGTAGCAGAAGGTGTTCGGATAATTTGTGATAGACTTAAGGCCGCATAAAGAACGCAGAAGAGTTATGCGGATAAGCATAGGTGGCCATTTGAGTTTTAGATTGGGGACTCCGTGTTTCTGAAAGTATCCCCGAGTAAGGGTATTATGCGCTATAGAAAGAATGGGAAACTGAGTCCTCGCTTCATTGGTCCATTTGAGATTCTAGATAGAGTGAGAGACGTAGCCTACAGACTTTCCTTACCACCGCAGCTTTCTGGAGTACATAATGTCTTCCAAGTCTCGATGTTAAGGAAGTATAATTCGGATCCCTCACATATCATTGTGTACAAGCCTTTGAGCATTTAAGAGGATACGAGCTACATTGAGCAACCTATCTGAATTTTGGACAGAAAGGAAAAGGCACTTCGATCGAAGAATATTCCTCTGGTAAAGGTTCTCTGGCAACATCATTCGGTTGAAGAAGTTACATGGGAGCTGGAGAGCCTCATGAAAGAGAAGTACCCTCATCTGTTCTAATGGACCAAGACGAATTTGGAGGACCAAATTCATAAAAGGTGGGGAGAAATGTGAAACCCAAAATTTTTCCACCGTACTTATTATTAAAGTATTGAGAAGTGACTAAGAAAACTTGGAATAATATTATGCAGGCCCAAAGAAAACCAAAGCACTTGGATCAATAGAGTGGGGTTTGATGGCACGTAAATCAAGGTAAGGTCTTAAGATGGAGAATACGTTAAGAATTACATATTCAAACATGAAATGATGTCTACGAGTGAAGATTTAGTCATTGGAAGTGAAAAAGTTAGTTAAACTCGGGTTTTATATTTAATCAGGAAAATGGGCTTAGTTAAGAAAATAAATTCAAATAAATTATAGAAATTTGAGAAAATTATTCTGAAGCCATGGAAAGTTATTATAAGGTAATATTTACTTGGGGAATTAAAATTAAGTGGAATATAAAAGTTTAGATATTTAAATGAATTTTTAAAGTGAATCGAAAGCTTAAAGCCATTTTGTTCGATATTGACCCAATCGAGTAAAATGAGCTCAATCGGGGAAAATTTCTTAAACAAGTTACCCCCAAATATTTATGAGAGATACTAGAGACATGGTAGAATATTGGAGAAGTGACAATTTTAGAGAAATTGAACTAGAAATATTGTTTTGGGATTTTACAAAATAGGACAGAAAATATGCCCAGCACAGTCAACTGAGCAACTCATGTTCACCCTTGGATTTGAAGCTCATCCAAAGGTAAAAAATTTCCCATCTCCCCCAGATTTTAACTACACTTAATAAGATAACTATGGGTGCTGGAATCACCCTAATATCATTACCCAACCGAGAGAACCAGCCTTGTCTTTTTTCCCTATCTTCTCCCGAAACATTACTATTCACTCCTCATTGTGCAATTTTTTCTAGGGCCTTACGGATAGATTTAGGTAATGGCCAAGAAGGAAGAAATCATATCCTGTTAGTCATCTACAACATATAAACAATTCAGCCCTAAAGGATTTCATTTTCCTGGTGAAAAGTTAGATAGAAGTTTGGAGGTCAGAACTACCCTGTTCATGAGTAAGTGAAAGCTTGGATTTTTTATGAATGTAGTTGATTTTTCTTGTGTTTTTGAGTGAATCTAAGTAGTAAACTTGATGGTTTTCAGTTTAAGTCTGATTTGGAGATTTATTGGAGTGATTTTCTTGGGTCAAAGGTAAGAGAAAATTTATGAATGATGAAGATGATGAACAATGTTCTTGATTTATGATTTTTATGGATTTTGTTGTTGAATGAAATTGATGGAAATGATTTTAGAATGCTTAAGGGTTTCAGTTACCCTTAACTTCATGAGTTTAGGATGTAATGTGGGTTGTTTTAAGGCTGATAGTTATTAAAGATTATACCGAAAAGTCCGGTTTAAAGCTTAGTTTAACGAAAAATCAAAAAGTGTGGAATTTAACAAAATGGGTTTGATGGTAAGTATGAATGGTGTATGTGAATGAGTATTTATGCCAATATGATGATAAATATGAAGTTAGAATAATAAAATTGGTAAGGATAGCTTAAACCGAAGCTTAAATCAATAAAACCGAGGAAATGAACAAAGTTAGCAAAAAAGGGTCGAAAATGGATAACGTAAGGATGTAAATACATGTTTGAATGTATTTAAGTAAGTTTTATCTATGTGTGATGAATTTGTGTTATTTTGGATAGCTCGAGAAATTGACACGAGTAAGGAGGCGATACTGGGTCCCGAGGAAATAGCGCCACTTAATCCCAATAGAGGTAAGGGGTATAATTTAATTTAGTTTTGATATGAACACTCATTGCATTGATAAAAAGATTTTTATGAAGCAATGTTATATTTTGAAATGATTTATGATTGTTTTCATACGCATGGAACGATTTATGAAACATGATTTCGATTTATGAAATGTTCACCAAGTACGTTTATGTTTATGAAATGAATTTCTTGAAGCATGAAAATGCATGAAAGGTTTATGATGGTTTGTAATCCCATATTTATGCTTTCGAAGAAACTTATGACATTTTCAAAAGTATTTAAGAAAAGAGAAAAGAATTTTTGAGACTATAGGCTTCATGTATGGCTACTTCTTATGGTGTTTCGGCTCCACCACTTGAGTGCCAGTACCTAGGGCCCCTGTAGCACTTGACTCTACATGTGTGGTAGATGTCTTGCTACTTGTAGTTAATGATGATGATGTTTTGATAGTATCTCGTGCTCGCGCAGCACGCATGAATATTTCCCGTACGAAGAGTGCCTTTGCTGCTTATGCCCTAGCTAGGTGATAGAGAAAGTAAGCAAGATAGATATTACCTATGTTTTTATGAAAGTGTTGTATGACCTTGATTCAGTCTACAACCCCTTTACCATGGCCATAGGTATGATTGACTCTCTACGGAGAATGACACGTATCGCATGACTTAGTTATAGTCTAGTCTCTACGATTATGATTATGATCACGATTATGATTATGATTTGATGATGATGTTGATGAATGATTATGTTTTTATGAGATTATGACAAAAGTTTACGAACAATTATGATTTATGATAAGAAGGTTAAGAATGATTATGTTTTATGAAATGTTTATGAATGATGATGATTTTATGAAATCATCCATGAATGATGAAAATTTTATGAAACAGTTAAGCATGCTATTTTATTTAAAGAAACTCATGCTTCATATTTTCTTATGATGACTATACACGTAACGAAAGTTTTACATATCTTCTAATTGTTAGTTTCTAAAAGAAACTTATGATCATTTTTTTTGAAGCAAAGTTTGTTTCGTGAATGATTTTTGCATGTTTTTACATATCAGAACTACTTTAAATGTATTTTCTTACTAGGCTTTTTCTCGAAAGCTCACCCCTCCACCTCTCAGATTGTTTACAGTGAACTACAGTTGATAATTACTGCATAGACGACGTAGGCTGGCAAAAATGAGCTTTCCCAAACTACCTTTTATACATGCGTGAGATATACATTTTTATCTCTTTACCATACCATTTGTATGCACAGGCATCTATTGAAACTAATGTGTCGGGATGTAGTCTGTATAAGGATAAATGAAATGAAATATTTTTAAGGATTGAGTTTTTGGAATAACTAGATGTGTTTTAGAATATGTAGAATGATTTGATGATATGACATGGAAGGCATGTTTGGTAGTTGTGGATATCTAGGATTGTTAAAAACAATTGGTTTGCAGGTGGGTAGGCTTATATATAAGTCGTTATACTGCCGAATTTTCTATCAGCCATATAAATTCAAATGTGAAACTTAAATATAATTACTGATAAAGAAGTAAGAAAATGAATTGACACTGAACAGGAATACAACCTAAGTGAATAAAGGAATAAGTGGAAAATTCAAGTTAAAAAAAATCCCTTAAATTTTCAAGGGTTAAGGGTCGTTACACTTCTCTTTTATCATGCTTTCCAATTCCCATGTATCTTCCTCCGAAGTGTGATATTGCCAAAGAAGTTTCACTAAGGGAATCGTCTTCGACCTTATCACCTTCTCTTTCTTATCCAATATCCAAACCGGCTTCTCAACATACGTCATACTTTCATTGAGCTCTAATGGCTCATATCTTATCACATGTGCCGGGTCCGAGTGGTACTTCCAAAGCATAGAGACGTGAAAGACGTTATGAACACCTGCTAACTCCGAAGGCAATGCCAACCTATAAGCCTTATCTCCCACTCTCTTTAGAATTTCAAAAGGTCTGATATACCAAGGGGTCAACTTTCTCTTCTTACCAAACCTCATAATCCCTTTCGAGGGGGAAACTCACAAAAATACTGACTTACCCATAGCAAACTCTAGTGGTCTTTATCTCTTGTCAGCATAACTCTTTTATCGACTCTGAGCTGTCCGTAATTTCTCACATATCAACTGGACGTCCTTAGAGGCTTGCTGCACTAAATCGGGATCAAAAATCTGCTGTCACCAACCTCTTCCCATCCAATAGGGGATTGGCATCTGCGTCCGTACAGTGCCTCATATGGTGTCATCCCAATACTCACATGGTAGTTGTTATTATAGGCGAACTTGGCTAACAGTAGGTGATCATCCCAGGAGCCTCTAAAATCCAGCACACACATTGTAACGACCCTTGATCCTTGAAAATCGGGGGAAATTTTTTTTTTTTGAATTTAGTTTAACCACTTATTCCCTTATTCACTTAGGTTGTATTCCTATGCAGTGTCAAAACTCTCTTCCTAATTCTTTACTCGTAATTATAATTAATTTCCATACTTTAACTTATATGGCCGATAGAAATTTCGGCAGCATAATGGCTTATATATGAGCCTACCCACCTGCAATTCAGTTGTTTTTCAACAATCCTAGATATCCACAACTACCAAGCATGCTTTCCAACAATCCTAGATATCTACAACTACCAAGCATACTTTCTCAATCCACTTTTACAACTCATATATCGATTTTGATTTAATACTAGCCATCTCCAAATATAAACCCAAAATAATATTGTTTACATCGTTTTCCTTACAAATTACATCCCGACAAAATATTCCCAATATATGTCTGTGCGTACAAATGTGTCTGGTAAAGGAATGTAATAGTATACCTTGACTGCGTGTACAAAAAGTAGCCTAGGGTAGCTCTTTTCCACCAGCCTACGTCGTGTACGCGGTAGGTAGCGTCTATAGATCACTGCAAATAATTTGAAAGGTAGAGGCTGAGCTTTCGGGAAAAAGCCCAGTAAGAAACGCAATTAAAATGATCATGGTGGCCAAATCACATTGAATGCATGATAAAACCAAGAGATAAGTTTCTTTACAAATATCACATAGCTTTCAAAGGGCGTTTATATAACATAGTTGATAGAAATATAATTTCAAAGAACAAATCCATTCAGTTACATCATAAACCATCAACACACACAGAACTCCAAATTATTTCAAAATCGATAGAACTTCAAAAGCATAATTGATGCATAAACATATATCGAAGTATCAAAATCATATAGCATAGTTCATATCGGATGGAGACTTGGCTAACTTATAGAGGGAAATCATAAATATGCCCGAAGGCAGGATTCATATACGCCATAAAGGCGCGCTTGACAAAAATGCATTGACCGTATGGCACTTTGCATCTGTAGGACTCAAGAGGTGGCCCCCACAGTCACACAGACTGTGTGGCACTTTGCTCTCACAGAACCCAAGAGGTGGCCTTCACGATCGCATGTCTTTGTGAACCGCGTGGCACTTTGCTCCCGTTAGACTCAAGAGGTGGCCCCCACGTTAGTATGTCTTTGTGATCCGTGTGGTACTTTGCTCTCGTGGGACTCAAGAGGTGGCCCCCACTTTCGTATGTCTTTGTGATCTGTGTGGCACTTTGCTCTAGTCGGACTCAAGAGGTAGCCCCCACGTTCACAGGTCATTGTGGAAATTGCGTGGCACTTTGCACCCGTCGGACTCAAGAGGTGGCCCCCACAATTCCACCATACGTTGCCCTTTCGTCTCAAAACAGAATTTTCAAAGTCTTTCTTGGGTTTTGTAACCCATAAACTAATACCGAGTAATAAAATCGAATTTCTTGTGAACTGAAAACTTTTTCATAAAACAGATAGACTGGGTTGCACTTTGTTCCCATAGGACTCAAGAGGTGCCCCCCCCCCCCCCCCAATCGCCTTTCGAAAACAAATTTCATTTCTCAAGCATAAGTTCACATACCAACTTTCATTTCATTTAAAAACAGGAACTCAATCATACATAACTCAGAACCATGCCATTTATTCAGAAAATCATGCTTGAAACTACGCATTTAATTTCATGTAGCATTTCTTTACCTCGAAAACATGATCAAATAAATCTTAGGCTCATTAGGTGTCGAGTTTTATTTTACAATCAAGGGTTACACGAGAAGGCATAAAAACAATTAGAAAAATCGGAGTCTAAAGGTATGGATACCATTACCATCTTAAATTACACCCCTTACCTCGATCTATCGAAATCTTCGTGCTCAAGTGGTGACACCTCTTAGTACCTCCCTTAATTCCTTCTACGATCATCTACACCGAAATCGTATATTTAGCACCCTATTCGTGCGAATTGCCCGAATTACGTTAAAATCGTAACCTATTCGTTACTACTACGTGTGTACGTATTATTGTACATACCTAAGACAACACGCACGTTTATATATTTTCCCTTACCACATATTATTTTGTATGTACAATTATTGACATACACCTTATTATATACTTCTACATGTATGTACACATAATATATATATACCCTCCCATGTATATATATATATATATATTTGTTTTTATTCTTTTCCTATCTCATATATACATTCTTTGCATGTACATAAACTAGCACACATTCATCTTATATACACCCATATGTATATACACCTATATATATATATATACACACTCCTATACATATATATATATATATTTATTGTTTTCCATTTTCCTTATCACATATACATACATATTCTTGTATGTACATATACTTAACATATCCATTCATTATATACACCTATATGTATATACCCAAATATATATATATATTCACTTAAATACACATTTATCTAATTCAAACTATACTAGCATGTTTATATATACCACACATATATATTCATATATATTAATACACATATATACATATATGTATTTTACCCCTTTTTTTTCCTTCCATTTTCATTTCACACACCTTAATACACACCAAGCCTATATCTCAAGCATGTATACATATATATACTTAACCTTATCATACTTATCTATATACATGTACAACTTGAATATACATATATACACATATTTTTACCTCTTTTCTCCCTTAACTCTCGGTTTCCAGCTTGCCTCTCGGTTTTCTCCTTCTTCCTCAACCTCCCGGTTTCCAGCTTACCTCTCTATTTTCTCCCTTCTTCCTCAACCTCTCGGTTCCAGCTTGCCTCTCCCTTCTTCCTCAACCTCTCGGTTCCAGCCTCGTTTCTTGGTTTCCACTTCAGCCCTCGGGTTCTGCTCTTTTCACTTAGCCTCCCCTGCTTCGGTCTGCTTCTTTCAGTCTCGGTCTACTGCAAATTCTTCCAGTTCTTGGTCCACTCTGTGTCGACTCCAAACCACCCGAAAGGATAGTCCTCACCCAGCTCAAAACATCACGAGGAGGAGCCACTTCACGCCTCTATTTCCAGCTTTGTGGCCCTCGGTTCTGCTTCTCTTTGCTTCAATTCCCAGCCGCTTCAACCTCGGTCCACTTCAACTTCTTTTTTTTTCCAGTTTTTTTTTGTTCCTACCTCCCTCGCTCATTTTCCTCAGCTTCCCCTCCTCTTTGACAGCCTGAAAAGGAATGGGAACACAGAGGAGCTTCGGTCTTCTTCTCTTGTTCTGCTCCTCTGTTTCACCCCTAAAGGCAACACCTAACAGCCACCTCAACCTGGCTCTGTCTCTCCTGTACAGCAATCAACCCCTCAACCTAATTTCCCCTAAACTCAGCTCCGTTTTCAGCCCTTCAGTACCCAAATTTCCAGTTTGTTTCGGTCAGCTTCAGTGGCTAGAATCGCCGATTACAGCCACTACACTAGCCAAGCTCCCCTGCACTCTAACCTTCCCTTTCTTCCTTCCTCTTTCTTCTTTCTTCTCCTCTCTTCCTCCGGCCAGCCCTCTCCTCCTTCCTTTCTTCTTCTCTTCTTTTCTTTCTTTTCTCTTTGTTTTCTTTCTCGCCCCTATTCTTATTTTTTAAAATTAATATATATATTATATAATGTTTGGTATTATTATTATTATTATTATTTTCATTATATTTCCATTTCATTTATTTATTACTACCTATATAATACATACTATACATTACAATATATATATATATATGCATATTTGTTATATATATATATATATATATATCATTATTTATCCATTTAAATTTTTTTCCTAGTATATATATATATATACTATATATATATACATTTTCTTCTCATAAAATTATTCGATGACACAATATTCATGTCTTCATGAAATTCTCATTATTTCGAAAATGAAATATTATTGGGATCTCATCACTCCTTATAAATTCTCGATATAAGTTTTTTTACATCAAAATTATTTTTGATCCCTCTATACTTTCATTTGCTTATCACTTCCTGTATTTTCGAGTTCCTTGTCATTCACGGGCCACTCGGCTCTTGTACTCTCCGAGCCTTATAACGAATATTCACACTTCCATTAAATCATGTTATTTTTTTATTCTTACATAGTCTAATTAAATATAGGAATTTTGTAAGGTTTACACACACTCTCAACATATCCTTTGAGGTCTGTATAGTCCTCTTTGACTGATCATCTGTTTGAGGATGAAAAGTGGTGCTAAAACTCAGTTGGGTCCCCATCGCTTCCAGAAAGTGTTCCCAGAAATGAGAAGTGAAGCGGGCATCCTGATCAGAAACAACGCTCATTTGAACACCTTGTAACCGAACTATCTCTCGAACATACAAGTTCACCAACTGACTCAGAGTATCGGTAGCTCTCATAGCTAAGAAATGGGCTGACTTCGAACCGATCCACAATAACCCAAATGGCATCATGACCTCTGCGGGTCCTCGGTAAACCCATCACAAAATCCATGGTGACGTGCTCCCATTTCCATATCGATATCGGTATCGGTAGAGGCTGCAATAATCCTGCAGGCTTCTAATACTCTACCTTTACTTGCTGACAGACGAGACATCTAGCGACATATTTAGTAATGTCTCTTTTCATTCCAGACCACTAATAAACTTTTCATAGGTTTTGATACATCTTGATACTCCTCGGATGTATCGTATACCTCGATGAGTGAGCCTCAGATAAAATTAACCTCCTGATCTCTGAATCCTCGGGAACACATATCCTGCCCCTAAACCTCAGCAATCTATCTGTACTCAGTTCAAAATCAGTACCAACACCTGTCTATTGTCTGTACTTGACTCAACCAATCAATACACTGTCGATTACTCTGCTGAGCCTATAGAATACGACTAATCAATTCTGGCTCCAATCTCAAACTGGCTACAATATCAAATATTTCTGTACTAGGTGGGGCTATATCCAAACTGAGGTTTGCAAATTACTCCAACAACTTGTGTTCCCGAACCATCATATAAGACACCAACTCGAGGTTTTTCCTGCTCAAGGCATCGGCAACTACATTCGCCTTGCCCGAGTGGTACATGATTTCACAATTATAATCTTTCAGGAGTTAGAGCCACCTTCTTTGTCTCATATTCAAATCTTTCTCCAAGAATAGATACTTAAGGCTCTTATGATCCATATATACTTGAAATTTCTCACCATAGAGATAGTGGCACACCATATCTTCAATGCAAACACTACGGCCACCAACTCTAAATCGTGAGTCGGATAGTTCCTCTCATGATCCTTCAACTGTCTGGATCCATAGGCAACTACCTTCCCATCCTGCATAAGTACACAGTCTAGTCCCTGGTGTGATGCATCCGTATACATAGAGAAACCTCCTGAGCTGGTAGGAATGATGAGAATCGGAGCAGTGGTCAACCAACGCTTAAGCTCCTGAAAACTCCTCTCACATCCTCATCCCAAACAAACTTAACATCCTTCTGCGTGAGGCGTGTCAACAGAGCAGCTAGTCTGGAGAAACCCTCAACAAATCTCCGATAATAGCCTGCCAATCCTAGGAAACTCCTAATCTCAGTGACTGTCTTGGGCTGTTCTCATTGTACAACCACCTCAATCTTAGATGGATCTACTGATACCCCATCCTTTGATACAACATGGCCTAGAAATGAGATATGCTCTAACCAAAAGTTACACTTACTGAGTTTGGCATATAATTCCTTCTCTTGGAGGATCTACAGAACTATCCTCAAGTGCTCCTCATGATCTTCCTTGGACTAGGAATAAACCAATATATCGTTGATAAACACTATCACAAATTGGTATGGGTATGGCTTAGATACATCATTCATCAAAGCCACAAACGATGCGGGGGTATTCGTCAATCCGAATAGCATAACCAGAAACTCGTAGTGACCATAATGAGTACTAAATGCTGTCTTGGGTACATCTCCACTCCATATCCTCAACTGATGGTTCCCATATCGTAAATTTATTTTAGAAAAGACCTGTGCTCCCCGAAGCTAATCCAATAAATTATCAATGCACTGAAGGGGGTATTTGTTCTTAATGGTGGCCTTATTCAACAATCGGTAATCTATACACAGTCGGAGGCTCCCATCCTTCTTCCTTACAAATAGAATCGGGGTTCCCCAAGGTGAGACGCTAAGTCTAATAAACCCCTTCTCTAACCACTCTTGCAATTGCTTCTTTAGCTCTTCTAATTCAATCGAAGCTATTCTATACGGTGGCTTAGATATCGGCTCTTTACCATGTACCAACTCTATGCAAAACTCCATTTCCCTATCAGGTGGTAGCCCTAGTAAATCGTTCGGAAAGACATCAAGAAATTCTACAACAACTGAAATGTCTCTCAATTCTGGGTGTGCCTTATCTGTGTCAACCACATATGAAATGAACCCTTCACATTATCCTTTACACCTTTAGTAACATAAGTCATCACATTAATATCCATAATTAATAAATAAATTTATCTCTCAAATATGATGGATTAAATTATGCCCTTTTCATTTACAATAATCATGTTCTTTCATTTCTTTTTGACAAAGCTCACAATAAGCTTATCTATCCTTGGAAACATCAATGTCTTAGCATGACAATCCATGACAACACGATTCGTAGCCAACCAATCCATTCCTAAGATTACATCAAAATCGCTCATACTCAGTAGAATTAAATCGGCTACTATATCTTTTCCCTATCCTCAACTTACAATTCCTATATACGTACTCAGTCAACTGACTATCATTCATAGGTGTGGAAATCACCAATATTCAATCTAACAATGTGGATTTTACATGCTTCAATATCTTATGGGTAAATGAAGGCGATATAAAGGAATGCGTGGCACCAGGATCAAACAATACAAATGCTTCTAAATAAAAAATTAGGATGGTACCTTTAATCACATTCGTTGAAGTATCTGTGGTGTCCTGGTCCAGTGCATGCACTCACCCTTGGCCAACCGCCTGTTTCCCTTTTTCCTCAGCTGTAGCCCTCCTCCTCGGAGTAGCTGTCTCGACCAAAGCTCTCTCTAGCTCTTTGCCCTTTTGTGGGGTAGTCTCCATCATCTCAGGACAATACCTCGCGATATGCCCTGACTTTCCATATCTATAACACATAACAAGGGTCGTCAAACAAGGCCTGATACCATGAAATCTACCACATCTCCTACAATGATCGATAATAAGTCGTGGTCCTCCAATGACTACACCCCTCGGTGGAGCTAAAGCTAGGTATATAGGAGGTTTAGCAGCTCTCTCCTGCACCTCCTTAATCTTGGGCCTCTTGTCAAACAATCTCTGGCCTCCACTCTTGACCACTCTATCAATCTCGAATCTCTTTCGGTCTCTATCTCTTCTGCCACTAACCTTTCCAAATTCAGAAGCATTCTGCTCAAAGTCCTGTTCACATAATTACGCCCTATGATAATTCTATTTTTAAAAGAATTATTTGTGCTTAATTTCTTAATTAATTATTTAAATCTCCATATTATTTTATTAATTATCCCCTTTATTTAATTAAAATTCCTTAATGTGCAGGTAAATTAAATCCGGATGAAACTCAGGCGTTTCAGTCGAAATTAGGCTGAAAACGGGCTAAAAGAGACTGGACCACTTCCAATTTACAAACCGAGTCACCAGTAATCTGGACACGCATGATGCCAGGTGTCCGTATTTTATTCGCTCTGAAACGATAAGATCGACGAACACCGTGCCAATCTTTTGGAAGACACACGCCGGGCCACATCGCACAACCAATTAGACAAAAAGACGAGTGACGTGAAAATATCTACTCTGCAGCAAATAAAATGAAGACAAGTGGCCAAACAATCCCAACTCATCTAGGATGAAAAAATTACCATTGTACCCCTAAGTGTGTGTATAAATAGAACATGATGGCAATTAAAAAATAGGAAGTAAAGTAGGAAGTAGGGTAGGAGTAGTGTAGAATTTAGGAGTAGTGTAATTTAGGGTAAATTAGTTTGTAGGAGTAGAAGTAGATAGTTTTAGAAAATAGTCTATTTTTATTAAAAGTTTTATTTTCTCTAAAAAATAAAAAAATAAAAAAAATTTATAAAAAAATAGAAAAAAATGAAAGAGAAAGAAGAAGAAAAATACAAAAATAGAATAAAATGCCTAGTGAAATAAATAAGTTTGGGGGAAATAATTAAGAGCTCTTAAATTAAAGATCCTAGAAGTAAGCTTGTTAAGGGGTAATTAAACTTAAATCGACTTTATCATACTTTAGCCCCAGCCTTACATTACAAGCTTAATGAAGTCCTATTGATCTTTGGTTAAGTGTGACTACATTAGTGGAGAGATAAGTGAAAAGAAAACTTATGGGAATGATCACTTGTCATTGACTTTGCATTCACTGTGTTTGCATAATCAGATCCGAATAATGTACTGTGAAGTGACTTTGACATTTTCACACACACACACGAGGAGTCCAATTTGGGTTAGGACTTATGATTAAAGATTCTGAGTGTTGGACTTGTAATTGTGATTCTTTGATTTCATAGTTTGTAATTTTTCTTTGAGGATAATATTGGAGAGATTATTATGTCGGGTACTTGTCATTCCTACGTGAATTTTGTTTTGCTTGAGGACAAACAAAAGCTTGAGTTTAGGGGTGTGATAATTATATTTTTAATAGAGTTATTTGTGCTTAATTTCTTAATTAATTATTTAAATCCCCATATTATTTTATTAATTATCCCCTTTATTTAATTAAAATTCTTTAATGTGCAGATAAATTAAATCTAGATGAAACTCAGTCGTTTCAGTCAAAATTGGGCTGAAAACGAGCTAAGGGAGATTGGACCACTTCAAAATTGCAGACCGAGTTACCAGTCGTCTGGACACTCGTGATGCCATGTGTGCGTATTTTATTCGCTCTGAAATGATAAGATCGACGGATACCGTGCCAACCCTCTGGAAGACACACGCCGGGCCACATCGCACAACCAATTGGACAAAAAGATGAGTGACGTGGAAATATCTACTCTGCAGCAAATAAAATGAAGATAAGTGGCCAAACAATGCCAACTCATCTAGGATGGAAAAAGTACCATTGTACCCCTAAGTGTGTATATAAATAGAATATGATGGCAATTGAAAAAAGTAGAAGTAGTTTAGGGTAGGAGTAGTGTAGAGTAATTTAGGAATAGTTTTAATTTAGGGTAGTTTAAGCTTTTGAAGTTTTTATTTTAAGATATCTGATTGTAGTTTTTTTTTTTTTTTTTGCTACCATTTTATTTTACTATTCATGCAATCTAAATTTTATGAAAAGTTTGTTTTTTTTTAAATATATATATATATATAAATAAGAAAAAAATAAAAAAAATTCTTTTTTTATTATTTTATTATTTTTTTAGAGAAAATAAAACTTTTAATAAAAATAGACTATTTTCTAAAACTATCTACTTCTTCTCCTACAAACTAATTTACCCTAAATTACACTACTCCTAAATTCTACACTACTCCTACCCTACTTCCTACTTTACTTCTTTTTTTTCAATTGCCATCATGTTCTATTTATACATACACTTAGGGGTACAATGGTAATTTTTTCATCCTAGATGAGTTGGCATTGTTTGGCCACTTGTCTTCATTTTATTTGCTGCAGAGTAGATATTTTCACATCACTCGTCTTTTTGTCCAATTGGTTATGCGATGTGGCCCGATGTGTGTCTTCCAGAAGGTTGGCACGGTGTCCGTCGATCTTATCGTTTCGAAGCGAATAAAATACAAACACCTGAAACCACGCGTGTCCAGACGACTGGTGACTCGGTTTGCAAATTGGAAGTGGTCCAGTCTCCTTTAGCCCATTTTTAGCCTAATTTCGACTGAAACGCTTCAGTTTCAGCCGGATTTAATTTACCTGTACATTAAAGAATTTTAATTAAATAAAGGGGATAATTAATAAAATAATATGGGGATTTAAATAATTAATTAAGAAATTAAGCACAAATAATTCTTTTAAAAATAGAATTATCACACTACACACTACCTCTTCATAAGTGAGGATGTCGAACGGAGCCAATCTAGATCTGATGACTGGTCTCAGTCCATCCATGAACTTCTGGACCTTCATAGCCTCACTGCTCAACATATCAGGGTCATACCTCCCTAAGGATATGAACCTCAACTCGTACTCATCAACAGAGCGGTTCCTATGAACCAAATTCATAAACTTCATCCCCAGCTTCCTCAGTGCTTTGGCTGGGATATACTGCCTCCTAAAGGCCTTCAAGAATATCTCCCATGTGATCTCAGAGTGTCGAGCCCTCAGAATAGATACGGTGGATCTCCACCAGTGCTCTACGTCACCCTTCAGCATAAATACGACAAATGCCACTTTCTCAGTCGTTGTGCATCTGAAGAACCCATACAGTTTCTCTATCTCATAAAGCCAATCCTCAGTAACAACCGGGTCCTTCACTCCTCTAAGTACTAGAGGTTTCAACTCCTGAAACTGCTTTAATCAACTCAACTCGCAGTCATAACACAGGCTACTCTAGCTCAGCTATGGAGCGATAGGAGAAGCCGTATCATGTACTGGGAGTGGTGTGATAGTCCCCGTAGTCTGAGGCCTCTCTGCCTCTGCAGCTGCCTGTTCAATAGTAGTAGGCTGCACGACTGGACCTCGTCTATCGCCAGCACCCAACACCTGTGTGACTATCTCCACAAGGCTCTCAATACTCCGCTCTATCCTAGCAAAGTGTGCCTCGATATCCCCTGGTCTCTCAACAGGGTCCTGTGGAGCCTGATCAGTCTGTGGCGCCGCACGGCTCTCAGGCCTACCTCTACGACCTCTAGCACGTGCACCCGCCCCTCTACCTCGGCGTGTGATAGGCATAATGCCTAATTTCCTGTATCCATAACCATTTATTACTCTTATTCCATCTCTGTATACACAGTTATATCTAAACAAAAGCACAATAATATGAGGATGTAACTTTTCTACTTATTAATACCGACTTACATCAGGCCAACTCAGCTCTGATACCAATCTCAGTCACGACCCCTTTTCATCCATTTCATCTAAAAATATCCCACAAATTTTTCATCTTTTCATTTCCTTTCCCGATCGTGAGCAACTCTCACTAGTGACAGTTAGGCTATGAGTCAGTATTAATCATCACTCACCAATCGTCTTTCAATTAATCGAAAGTGAACAACATACATTTGAAAATTTAAGTTATATACTTATACATGACATGTTGCTAACATTTACATCCATATTTCAATTCAAAATGAATATTGTGCTATTA
The DNA here is from genome assembly GCA_033439115.1 of Firmiana major. Classification (NCBI taxonomy): domain Eukaryota; kingdom Viridiplantae; phylum Streptophyta; class Magnoliopsida; order Malvales; family Malvaceae; genus Firmiana; species Firmiana major. The sequence continues at coordinate 12,498,186 of CM065912.1, forward strand.
CATTTTTAGATACAAAAAGAATTCCTGTGTGTATACCCCTTAGCGATTAAGAGCAGCGGATATCCAAATACAACGCCTCAGTCCCTCACTAGGCTACTATGCGGGCTCTGTAGAGAGAGAAAGTGAATGGGATGAGCAACCACACACTCAGTAAGGCAATAATGCAAGCATGGTAGATAACTACACTATCTACATGCTTATAGTGTCATGCATACAAATCATTAATATCCAGAGCATGAGGTGTGACAGCCCGGAAGCACGGAAAATATGGCTAATTTAAAATTTTTCTTAAAACAAAACTAACAACTCTGGGTGTATTCTTGTACAGTGTCATGTGCTCACTTACATTTTAACACTAGTCATTATACCAAAGATCATACTTAATAAAGTCAATTACATAATATCCCAAAAAGAATTAACCCATAAGTCTCAAATCATTTCCTTCAAATTAACCTAATTACATCCCAAAATACTCATTACAAATGTCTGTAGTACATCATTGTCTAGATACAAAATGAACTGAATTATACCTTAAGCGTGTACAAGCAATAGCCTTGGGAGATCTTTTCCACCAGCCTATATCACGTACGCGGCTGTCGCTATCTCGCTTACTTCAAATAATCTGGAAGGGGGAGGAAAGGGGTGAGCTCTCAAAATGCTCAGTAAGGAGGATAAGGGAAGTTATGAAAATCATCATCAAAATCACAATATGATGGAATATAATGAACATGCAATCGTTATAGAAATAATAGTAGGAAAACAATGGCATCAACATACTTCACGTGATAAATTCACAAATCACATCACATTAAACCTCAATGCGTGATATAAATCACAGTTGTAAAATCACATCATCATCACATAAATCGAGACTAGGCATTTATAAAACTCATATGAAATTATAGTCAAGACACATCATAACGATTGAATTTGTCTCCTAGGCGGACATACCCAATCGAGAGATTCGTCGACAATAATGCACACATGGCCATGGTTCACTGTAGACTTTATCAGAGTCGTACAGCCGTCAGTCTTACATGCTATCACAGCACAGCTCGGTCTTATATGCTACCAAAGTAAAGCCACCCATCGCTACCGCGGAGTAGGGTCATCTCATGTTACTAGAATGGAGGCGTCAGTCTTACATGCTACTAGAGCATGGCCCGACCTTACATACTACAAGAGCAAACCCCGATATGTATCTCATGACAAACCATAGTCTCAGTAAAAATCGTTTTGCCTTTATGTAGAGCTCTTAGTGGCTATCAGAAAACCTATTTCGATTATAACACATTGTGTTCACATTTACACAAAACTCATCAAATCGAGCTCAAACTGACAAAACACTCACACAGTAAAAACATGTCATTGTTGTATATAAATCGTTTTACCTTCACGTAGAGCTCATGGTGGTTATCACAAAAAAACACATTTTGGTTATAAACCATATGTGTTCACAATTACATAAATCACATCAGAAATCGAGCTCAAACCGGTAAAACACTCACACATTTATCAACACATCAAATCATCTCATAAAACATGCTCATTCATCAAACTCTTTTTCAGGCTTTTAAAACGTTTTCATTCACTAGAAAACTCACAAGCACAAATGGTTTATTTCCCTTACCTCTTGCACCTTGAGCGGTATAATATCCTTGGGTTCTCGGACTAGCCTCGTTTCCCATATCGAATTCTCGAGCTGTCCACACATATCATTAACCCATCAATATACATCATTTTCATTTTCTATCTCTTTCTCTTACTCATTCTAACTCAACATTGTCTAAAAAATTTTCTACATTTTAATCAACACTTTGGTTAACTCATAACCATCACAAAACATCCATATTAAATTTTCTAACTAAACCTATTTATTGGTTTCATCATGCCTTAAACATCTCTAACCAAATGTATAAACATATATGTACATTTATTCACAAATATACCCAATGATAATGCTTAAACCAAGGATCTTGTGAGCTTACCTAGCTTGTCCTCTCTTGACCAAGTTGTAGAACACTTGTCTCTTCCCTTTGCTCAAGCCCACCTTTGATTTTCTAGTATGTTGTTTTCATTGCCAAGAGAAATAACTTTGTCTCTTGCCCCTTTGACTAATTTCATCTAGATTAGGGTGAATCTTAGAGAGAGAAAGCTTGGTTTGGGTGAAAATGATAAAGGTTTGGATTGTAGAGAGAGAAAGGCTAGGTTCCAGATGAAAATCCCATGATCTTTATATAGGCAGGGCTTATGAGATCGACCTGGTCATCGAAAGAGATCGATCTCTGCTCGATTCAACTGCTCCACACTGCTCCCTTAACAACTACAAGATCGATCTGGTTGAGGGTGGAGATCGATCTGCTCTTCATAAGAAAACTCAGTGGAGATCGATCTGGCTTTGAATTGGGGATCAATCTCATCCAGGCTTAGAATTAAGGAGATCGATCAGGCTAAGGGAGGAGATCGATCTGCTCCAACCCGAGAGCTAAGAAAATCGATTTGCCTGCATTAAGGATCGATCTTTTCATTTACAAAATGCTTAGCAGATCGATCTGGCCCCATTGGATATCGATCTGCCCAATTCCATTACTAAAATAGGAGTATTTTTTGCTCTTCCAGATCGGTCTTTCCTTCAATGAGATCGATCTGGCATTCATATTTTCCAGATTTTGCTACAGTTTTATGCAGTAACTCACACAAAACATCTTTAATTTGTTGCCATAGTCATTTTCTCGTCCAACTACCTTTAAGACTTGAAAACTTCATCTCCTTATACTTCATTAGATTTAAAACTTGCGTGTACATCAACATATCATAATTACATTCACCAAATTACAATTCTCACTTAGCAAACTCATAAAATTTATAGTTCTCACATCCTCCCCACCTTAAGAGAATTTAGTCCTCCAAATTCAACTTGACGCATTAAATAGCTGAGGGTACTTCTCATTCATAAGGCTCTCCAGTTCCCAAGTTGCTTCCTCCACTGAGTGGTGCTTCCAGAGAACTTTAACCAATGGAATCCTTTTTGTTCGAAGTACTTTTTCCTTTTTGTCAAGTATTCAGATGGGTTCTTCCACATAACTTATATCTCCATGAATATCCAATGCCTCATACTCAATAACATGGGTAGGATCCAGATTATATTTCCTCAACATGAGTACGTGAAAGACATTGTGTATCCCGGAGAACTGCAGAGGTAAGACCAATCGATAGGATGTCTCCCACTCTCTCCAAAATCCCAAACGGTCCTATATATCGAGGACTCAATTTCCCTTTTTTCCCAAAGCGCATGATACCCTTACTGGGAGATATCTTAAGGAACGAAGAATCTCCAACTCAAAACTCAAGTGGCCGTCTACGCACATATGCGTAACTCTTCTGTCGACTTTGAGTGGCCCGCAATCTATCACAAATGATCCTCACATTCTAACCCGCCTGTTCAACTAGTTTGAGAGCAATTACTTTCCTGTCACCCACTTCTTCCCATGCTATAGGGGATCTACACCTCCTACCATAAAGAGCCTCATAAGGTGCCATACCAATACTCGCATGATAGCTATTATTATACGCAAACTCAGCAAAGGGCATGTGATCATCCTATGATCCCTTAAAATCCATCGTACATGCCCTCAACATGTCCTCCAAGGTCTTTATAGTCCGCTCGGACTGACCATCAGTCTGAGGATGATAGGCGGTACTAAAATTCAACTGAGATCTCATGGCCTCCTGAAAATGAGTCCAAAACTTGGAGGTGAATCGAGAATCTCTATCAGAAGTAACACTTACTGGAGCCCTATGTAGTCTAGCTATCTCTCTAACATATAGCTCGGCTAATGTACTTAATGTATTTGTGCTCTTGATGGCAAGGAAGTGGGCACTCTTTGTTAATCTATCCACTATCACCCATATTACATCATGACCTCGTCGGATCCTTGGTAATCCCATGATAAAGTCCATGGTGATACGTTCCCATTTCAACGTAGGCACATGCAAAGGCTTAAGCAATCCTCTGGGCTTCTGGTGCTCAGCTTTCACTTGTTGGCATACCAAACATCTGGCCACATATTCTGCCACGTCTCACTTCATACCACTCCACTAATACACCCTTCTTAAATCTTAGTACATTTTGGTACTTTTCGAGTGCATGGTGTATCGCGAGCAGTGAGACTCTCAGATTTATTGCTTCAGGGTATCATCGTTCGGAACACAAATTTGACCCGTAAACCTCAATAGCCCATCGTCACTGACCATGAAGTTTGACTATGATGTCTGTTCAACTTGGCTAACCATGTTCAATATCCTCTGATCATTTCGCTGCTCGGCTCTAATCTGATCCATAATATTGGGCTCTATCCGCAGACTGGCCAAAAATACAACCTCTACTTCCTCAACTCTGATCCTGAGTCCAGTGAACTATTCCAACAAATCCCATTCTTTAATCATCATAGCAGATATCATACTCTTCCTGCTTAAGGCATCAACCACTACGTTTTCCTTCCTTGGATGGTAGAGTATCTCGCAATCATAATCTTTAAGGAGTTCTATCCATCTCCTTTGTCTCATATTTAGCTTCTTCTGGTTAAATATATATCTCAGGCTCTTGTGATCAATAAATATTTGGAACATTTTCCCATATAAGTAATGCCGCCAAATCTTCAATGCAAACACCACTGCGGCTAATTCCAAATCATGGGTGGGGTAGTTTCGCTCATAATCTTTTAGCTATCGCGAACCATAAGCGACTACTCTTCCATGCTGCATGAGCACACATCCCGATCCTTGTTGAGAGGCATCACTCTACACTGCAAAGCCTCCGGGTCCACTTAGGATAGTCAACACAGGTGCCGTCATTAATCTCCTCTTTAATTCTTGGAAACTCTTATCACACTTCTCAAACCATATAAAAAGAGTCTCCTTACGTGTGAGTTTGGTCAAAGGAGCGAAAATCTTGAAAAATCCTTCAACAAACCTTCTGTAATACCCTGCCAACCCTAGGAAACTTTGAATCTCGGTAACTGTCCTCGGTCTCTCCCAATTAAGCACAGCTTCTATCTTAGACTGGTCAACTGCCACCCTGTCTTTAGATACAATATGACTAAGGAAAGGTATCTGATCCAGCCAAAATTCACTTTTACTGATCTTTCCATAAAACTGCTTATCTCTTAGTACTTACAACACAATCCTTAAATGCTGTGCATGTTTCTCATGAGACCGAGAATACACAAGGATGTCATCAATGAAGACTATCACAAACTGATCTAGATAGTCTCTAAAAACCTCATTCATCAAACTCATAAAGCAGCTGGGGTGTTCATCAAACCAAAGGGCATCACTAAGAACTCGTAGTGGCTATATCTAGTTCTAAAGGTCGTCTTCGAAATATCCTCTTTCCCGATTCTTAACTGGTGATGGCCCGATCTTAAATCAATCTTAGAAAAGATAGAAGCCCCTCTCAACTGGTCAAACAAATCATCTATCCTTGGCAGGGGGTACTTATTCTTCCCCGTAGCCTTGTTTAGCAATCTGTAGTCTATATATAGTCTCAAACTACCATCCTTTTTCTTTACAAACAACATCGAAGCTCTCCATGGTGACACACCAGGTCTAATAAAACCCTGGTCAAGCAGTTCTTGCAACTGTTTCTTTAACTCTTCTAATTCGACCAACACCATCCTATAGGGAGGGTTAGAGATTGGCTGAGTATCTGGCACTAAATCGATAGTGAACTCCAACTCTCTCTCTGGTGGTAAGCCAGGCAATTCATTTAGGAATACATCTAAAAACTCACATACTACCGGTATGTCCTCTATCCTCTGATGTTCTCGACTCATATCAGAGATGAGTGCGATATAACCTTCACATCAATAATTCAATCAATATTTATAGTGATATAATTGTCTCTTAACATTTCACAATAAACTTTACATGTCTTTATTCCTTAACATTGAAACATTTACTAAACTTTTCAAGTATGGAGAAAATTATAGTCTTAGTATAGCAGTCTAGACTCACACGATTGGCCGCTAGCCAATCCATCCTTAAAATCACATCAAAACCACACATGTTTAACAACACTAGATTTGCTAACATTATCCTATCTCCCACCTTGATTTCACATCTTCTACACATCACATCAGTCCTTTGGGTCTCACGCATGAGGGTGTTTACATGTAAAATATAATATAGGGATTCATGCTTTAAACTCAGTTTACATGAAAATTGTACATCAATAAAAGAATGCGTGGATCTCGAATCAAATAACACATGAGCCTCATGATTACAGACAAGAAGTGTACCTCGTATGGTCTCGGACGAAGTGTCTGTGGTCTCCTTATCTAAGGCAAACACTCATCCCTCTGTGACCGACTTCTTGCCCTTATTAGCAGCTAGGGCTCGACTCTGGGGAACCATCCTCTATGGCTGCTATCTAAGAGGCTTTGGAGAATGTGGCTTCTTTGGTTGCGGGCAATACCTCACTCTGTGACCTATGTCCCCGCACCTATAGCATCATTGTATAATTCTAGGACAGCTTCCATTATGTGATCTGCCATAATCTCTACATACTCTAACCTTTGGTCTGACACCTTGAGGGGTCTCCTTAATAATAGGAGGAATCCTGGGTCTGTCAACTCTTCCCCTCGATCCCTCAAACTGTCTTCTCTTAAAAGAACTCCTCTAAAGGTCTGTGTGAGAAGTCATGAGTCGCTTACTCTCATCCCTGATCAAAATTCAGGATTTAGTCTGGGACTGTACCAACTCTAGTCCCCTCTCCATTTCTTGTGCTCATCTCAGAGCATCCTTAAACTCGGTAATACAGAGCCCTATCAACCAGTCTCTAATGATGGGTCTCAGCCCATATACAAATCGCTCTGTGTGGAGCTCCTCATCCTTAAGAGTCTTTAGGTCATACTTAAGTAGAGTGGTGAATCGGCTTTCATAATCATCAAGCGACATATTGCCCTAAGCTAAATTTAGGAATTCAGCTTGCTTTCTCCTCTGGGCAGCTCTTGGCACATACTGGATTCTAAATGTCAATTGAAACATCTCCCAGCCAATCACCATATGGCTAGATGCTAATATACCCTGAGTAGTGCTCCACCAATCTCGGGCTTATCCCTTTAACATGTAGGCACCCATACTAACCTTCTCTGCATCGGTGCATCCCAAAAAGTAAAAAATGACTCGTAACTCAGTCAGCCACTCCTCGGCCTCTATGGGATCTTTCACCCCTCTAAAAATCGGTGGATTCATCTTCAGAAAGTCCCTCATCCGACCCTTATCTCTATCATCAAGTTGGGTCTGCACTGGAGGTTGTGTGGCAGGAGGCACCGGGTCAGTCTGTGGTGGGGGTGCAGGTGGTCTTTGTGGTGGTGGAGGAGTCGACATAGGTGTAGTGCCCGAGGCATTAGCCCCAAAGTGCTGCGCGAATAGCGTTGCCATCTACTCGAATCCCTGAAGTACATCATGCTCTAGGTGATTCATTTGAGAGTTAGGATTCTCCGACTGTGGTACAGGTGGTGGGGTGGTTGTGCCTACCTCCCTGAACGTACTCTTCTCCCTCTCATATTCTATCTCTTACGTGCCTACGCGTATTCATTAAACATCGATCATAATTTTACTCATTAAATTCAATTCATTACCAGACAATACAGACACTTAGGATGTAATCTATTTCCAATTGATCGACGTTAACGGTACTAGACAACTTGGCTGTGATACCAAGAAAATCTGTGACAGCCCTGAAGCACGAAAAATATGGCTAATTTAAAATTTTTCTTAAAATAAAACTAACAACTCTGGGTGTATTCCTATATAGTGTCATGTGCACACTTACGTTTTAACACTAGTCATTAAACCCAAGATCATACTTAATAAAGTCAATTACATAATATCCCAAAAAGAATTAACCCATAAGTCTCAAATCATTTCCTTCATATCAACCTAATTACATCCCAAAAAACTCATTATAAATGTCTATATTACATCATTGTCTGGATACAAAATGAACTGAATTATACCTTAAGTGTGTACAAGCGATAGCCTGGGGAGATCTTTTCCACCAGCCTATATCATGTACGCGGCAAGCGCTATCTCGCTTACTTCAAATAATTTGGAGGGGGGAGGAAAAAGGGTGAGCTCTTAAAACACTCAGTAAGGAGGAGAAGGGAAGTTATGAAAATCATCATCACAATCACAATATGATGGAAAATAATGAGCATGCAATCGTTATAGAAATAACAGGAGGAAAACAATGGCATCAGCATACTTCACGTGATAAATTCACAAATCTCATCACATTAAACCTCAATGCGTGATATAAATTGTAGTTGTAAAATCACATCATCATCACATAAATCAAGACTAGGTATTTATAAAACTCATATGAAATCAATGTCACGGTACATCACAACGATTGAATTCATCCCCTAGGCAGACATCCCCAATTGAGGGATTTCGTCAACAATAATACACACATGGCCATGGTTCGCTGTAGACTTGATCAGAGTCGTACAGTCGTCGGTCTTACATGCTATCACAGCACAACCCGATCTTACATGCTATCAAAGCAAAGCCACCCATCGCTACCATGGAGCAGGATCATCTCACATTACTAGAACGGAGGCGTCGGTCTTACATGCTACTAGAGCACGACTCGGCCTTACATGCTACAAGAGCAAAACCCGATGTGCATCTCATGACAAGCCATAGTCTCAGTAAAAATCATTTTGCCTTCACGTAGAGCTCTTAGTGGTTATCACAAAACCTAATTCGATTATAACACTCACACAGTAAAAACACGCTATTGTTGTATATAAATCGTTTTACCTTTATGTAGAGCTCATGGTGGTTATCACAAAAACCCAATTTGGTTATAAACCATATGTGTTCACAATTACAAAAATCACATCAAAAATCGAGCTCAAACCGGTAAAACACTCACACATTTATCAACACATCAAATCATCTCATAAAACATGCTCATTCATCAAACTCTTTTTCAGGCTTTTAAAACGTTTTCATTCACTAGAAAACTCACAAGCACAAATGGTTTATTTCCCTTACCTCTTGTACCTTGAGCGGTATAATATCCTCGGGTTCTCAAACTAGCCTTGTTTCCCGCGTCGAATTCTTGAGCTATCCACACACATCATTAACCCATCAATATACATCATTTTCATTTTCTATCTCTTTCTCTTACTCATTCTAACTCAACATTGTCTCAAAATTCTTTCTACATCTTAATCAACACTTTGGTTAACTCATAACCATCATAAAATATCCATATTAAATTTTCTAACTAAACCTATTTGTTGGTTTCATCATGCCTTAAACATCTCTAACCAAATGTATAAACATATATGTGCATTTATTCACAAATATACCCAATGATAATGCTTAAACCAAGGAACTTTTGAGCTTACCTAGCTTGTCCTCTCTTGACCAAGTTGTAGAACACTTGTCTCTTCCCTTTTCTTAAGCCCACCTTTGATTTTCTAGTATATTGTTCTTTTTACCAAGAGGAACAACTTTGTCTCTTGCCCCTTTGACTAATTTCATAGATTAGGGTGAATCTTAGAGAGAGAAAGCTTGGTTTAAGTGAAAATGGTGAAGGTTTGGGTTGTAGAGAGAGAAAAGCTCGATTCCAAACAAAAATCCTATGATATTTATATAGACAGGGCTTATGAGATCGACCAGGTCATCGAAAGAGATCGATCTCTGCTCGATTCAACTGCTCCAAATGGCTCCCTTAACAACTACAAGATCGATCTAGTTGAGGGTGGAGATTAATCTGCTCTTCATAAGAAAACTAAGTGGAGATCGATCTGGCTTTGAATTAGGGATCGATCTCTTCCAGATCGAGAGTTAAGGAGATCGATCTGGCTAAGGGAGGAGATCGATCTGCTCTAACCCAAGAGCTAAGGAAATCGATCTGCCTGCATTAAGGATCGATCTCTTCATTTACAGAACGCTTAGCAGATCGATTTGGCCCCATTGGATCGATCTACCTATTGCTCAAATAAGAGCATTTTTTGCTCTTCCAGATCAATCTTTCCTTCAATAAAATCGATCTGACATTCATATTTTCCAGATTTTGCTGTAGTTTTCTGCAGTAACTCTCACAAAACGTCTTTAATTTACTGCCATAGTCATTTTCTCATCCAACCACTTTAAGACTTGAAAACTTCATCTCCTTATTCATTAGATTTAAAACTTACGTGTACATCAACATATCATAATTAAATTCACCAAATTACAATTCTCACTTAGCAAAACTCATAAAATTTACAGTTCTCACATGAGGAAATATTAAAAACTATGCCACATGTATATACATATATCATGTACTGAAAACATGAAAATAGTCATGTAAACATAAAAAAATCATCATGTAAAACCTCTCATGCTCATCATAATAAAACTCATGATAAAAAGGGAAACTCTTCACAAAACTATCCCTCATGATTTAGCACTTTCTCAAAACATATTGAAACTCATCACAAACAGCAAGTACCATCTCTTTAAAAACATCCCTCAAGGCTCGACCCCTCCCTCGAGTCTACCTTGGACAACACAAATCATACTCAGTATGTAAATCCATGTGATATCATGTGAGACAGGTGGTCACTATATATATCGAGGACTATGTTGGCCAACTATGTCATTATCATCCCAGACCACACGAATCCCAATGTGTGGGATATCATGCAGGAACGAAGATAGGTTAGTCATTCTCCAAACTTTCAAATCAACATCATAACCTCATGGTACAGCGTACTCCATTTGATATACACGATAAAAAGTACTATGTGGACCCATATCATGGTTGGGGGGTGCCTGTCGTAGGTCTTATCTATCTCATGCCATGCATAACCTACTCAATCTCAAGTGCACGTGCGAGCATCTCATCTATGTGACTAGCAATCTACACGAGGCATCCAGCACAGCTCGTGCGAGCATTTCATCTGTGTGACACACAATCTACATAAGGCATCCAGCACGACTCATTACATATCACAGTGTGAAAACTAGTGTGAGCTAAGCTCTAACACGATTCATGCATCATCAATAAATTCTCTCGTATGAGCAACGCTCTAGTACGACTTTATGCATAATAAATAATGAGGAAATCACATACAAGCATAGCTCCAGTACAATTATATGCATAAGAAAATCAATGGAAGACCACGTACGAGCTAAAGCTCCAATACAATTTATTAAACATCATAACTCAAAACATGGTGCGAGCTAGGCTCCAGCACATTTTATACATATCAAAACATCAAAATCCAGTGCGAGCGGAGCTCCAGCATGATTTAGCTCTTATAAATTCGATAGGCGGCTCCAATTCAACAAAACACATTAAAAATCATAATTTGCACTTGACTCGTGCTCTTTCATGAAATTATGAAATCATTAGCCAGCCTATCTACAAATTTGCTTAAACCAAAGCAATGTAGTTCATAAAAATACCAAAACATGATAATTATGAAATTATTAACCTTACTATCCCTTTTTGTAAGATTCACTTCAAAACCAAATCATATATATTTGTAGCCGTTCACACAAACCATTTATTCTTTTCTAGATAACCAAACAATTGCAAAGCCCTATATACACCCACAAAATACGTGTAGCTATCTCTAAGTACTTATAAAATTCCCTTACCTGGAATCGCGTCAAGTGATTCTGCTTCCTTAGACCTGCTCAATCATGTCGTTCGATTCTCCTCCAATAAGATCTCCGAGATTGCATGAAATTACGTATCATATCAATTTAGCCCAATATAACATAATTCTTGCGTTTAATATAGTCGATTTGACTTATAGTTTTCATTAACACTTATAAGGCCTCACTTCCTCTTAAGTCCATTTTGATTGCTCTATTCATTTCTCGAGGATTTATTAAACTCTTTAGGCCTATTGATTAACACTAAATCGGTATTAAGCTCATAGTGCTTCTAGTTCATCATTTACTTCACCATGGCAATTTATCAAACACCTCATATGCTTATTTTTATAACTTGACTAATTTCACAATGTAGCTTCATTCAATCATCTTAAAATCATACATATCACCTTACTAACACCTTAATATAAGCCATTTATCATCAACTCAACCATATCACATTTTCTCGCACTAACTCATTCTAGTTTATGCTTGTTCCATTACATTCTAGGTAGTTTCAATCATCAATACATACATTAATCTGCTCACAACCACAACTAGATAAATATACTTTGAGTTAGTGTATTAGAAACTCACCTAGCTTGACTTTCCTCTTTTCCAAATTTAAAGACTCATTTGCTTCTTTAATCCAACAAATGAAGTGTTGATTCCTAGCTATGTCGTTCTTCTCTTCACAATGAACAACTTTGCTCTAATAGCTTTTTCTCAAATCTTTATGGAAATGTGATGGTTTTTAGAGTGAGAAAGCTAGGTTAATGTTAAAAATGGAGGAAATGAATTTGTTCCCGTGAAATATAGATCCAACTGCCTAATTTTTATAGGAAATTCCTTAGGAGATCGGTCTCCATAGAGGGGAGATCGATCTACCCTTGCTTGAATCCTTTAGAATTTTGATAATTTACAGGCAGGGGATCGATCTGTTGAAATGCATGAGATCGATCTGCTAAAGGAAATGAGATCGATCTATTTCAAGCAGAAGGCTTTGGAGATTGATCTACCTATGGGAGGAGATCGATCTGGTCCAACCTGAGATAACTTAAGATCGATATGCTTGAGTGGGGGATCAATCTCCCTCTTACAGAATGCTTGGCATTGTGTTTTCCAGGCCGTAAGATCGATCTCTCCTCGTATGGGATCGATCTACCCTACTTCCTGCAGCATGCTAGCTGTAATTTTCCCAAGTTTTCTAAGTTAAGCTTCCATCCAATTGATTCTATACTCATTTTACAATTTATTCACACCTAGCCCTCAAAAACATTCAACCCTTATGATTCATATAAAATTTAACTTGTCTGTACCTCATGAAAATCATAAGATTACATAGAATATTACGGGTCTTACAAAAGTCTTCTTCCTCAAAAAAGTAAAAACACCTCTCTATTTTACCTAAAAAAACAAGCTTTCTCACTCTCGAATACCATCCCCTTCCAAAAGGATTTGAGAAAAGTTACTTTGAGCAAAGTTTTTCATTGTGAGGAGGAGAACAACATAGTTAGGAATCAAAGTTCAAATCCTTGGATTGAAAGAGCCAAGGGTTTTCCAATTTCGGCCAAAAGAGGAAAGTCAAGCTAGGTGAGTTTTCAATACACCAACTCCAAGTATGTTTATCTAGATATTATTATGAGTTGATTGGTGTATGTATTGTTGGCTGAAACTACCTAGAGCATGTTGAATCAGACCTAAAAATAGGTTTAGTGTGAGAAAATGAATTATGGTTGATTTAATAATGAATTGATTATATTATGGCGTTGGTGATATTATATGAATGATTTTGTGATCGTTGTGTGAAATCAATTTATGGAATTAGATGAAGTTATGAAATGTGTATATAAGGTGTTTGTGAAAATGCATGAATGAATGAAAAACTAAGGTTAAAACATGCATGCCATGTGCTTAATGAATAATTAAGTGAGTTTGCTAGCCAAATTTGGCTAGGATTGGCTGGATGGGTGTTCAGCCGCCATGCTGTGGCTGAATGTAATCATGGACCAAGCCTGATGCAATCGGCTTGATAAGGTCAATGGGCCTAAAATTCGATCCAATGAGAGATAAAGGGGTTTGAGAAGCCCAATGGGCCTAGGTGAAATGATTAGCACAGTCGAAATTGACTTAAGATAAAATTAGGCTCAATAAGATATAATGACTAGGATGAAGTCAGAATATGAGTTATCAGTATTGACTCATGAGATTGATGAATGTTTACAGCCCCGAGGATATATCTGGAGCAAATTGAGCCCAATCACGAAAAGCGGGAAAGGAAGAAGAAGTTGCTTCAGAGTGAAATGAGGTAAGGGACTTTTGATGGCTCTTAGAGATACCTGTACATGTTTTTGGGCACATTTACAGTTTCTAAAATGTTTAAGAATCACTGAAAAGGATTAATATTTTAAGAGGTTTAAAATGATAAATTTTCATTTTCTCTGGGAAGGGTAAAAAAGTGGGATTTTGGAAACGTTCGTGAAAAGCATGAACAAGATGTTCTTGAGTCTTTTACTTTTTTTTTTAGCATGTGAACTGGTAGGCTGGCTAGCATTTAATTGGTTTGCAAGAAAATAGTTGATTTGGTTTTAATAACCTTTCTTTGCACACAAATAAGCCACCTACATAAGTTTTGTGGAAATAAAGCGTGCTAGAGCATTGCTTGCATGAGATTCGATATGTTTTTACATGCATGAGTGCTGGAGCTTAGCTCGTACTAGTTTTCACATGAATTTTTTGACATGCACTAGAGCATTGCTTGCACTAGATGTTCACTGCATGTTTGCAGTCATGCTAGAGATTACTCGCACGTGATTTTATGACATGTTGGGAGTCATGCTAGGAGATTCGAGTAGACTGTGTGTCACACCGATTAAATAGGCTCGCACGTGCGTTATGAGATGTGGCATGATACGATGTGATGATATGGGCTCACGGAGTACGTTGTACCGAGTGTGGATATTATATATATACCATCTTCAGATGAAGGATAGATCTGTTATGGACCGACGGGTTGGACGTGACCCACCTCCCATGTGGAAGCAGATAGAGGTGATACCCCGCATACTAGGATCCGTGTAGCCGGGGATCACAGAGGATATGGCCATAGTCCTAATTATTACCATTATTATTATTATTTGCCTAATCTTACATGTGACCTAGTTTATGATAAATCCATGTTTTTAAATTGTTTTGTGGGTCAGGACAGTCCAAGGGAGGGGCTGAGTCTTGACGAATACTGATTTATACTGATTTGTGTTGAGTATGAACTGCTTTTAAGTGCACCTCGCATGATGATTTTCCATGCTTTAATTACGACTTGAGCATGATGATTTTTCATGCTTTATTTACGACTTGTGCACTGATTTGAATTGCATAAGCTGCTTTATATATCATGAACACGTGCATGAATTGATGTTTTTGGGTATGTCGAGTAACTGCGTGGCTTTACGTATGGCATCACGATCATGTAGATAGTACAGTTATCTACCTGCTCGCATTATTGCCTTATTGAGCATGTGGTTTGCTCTATAGAGCACTTTTCGTAGATTGAGAGCGACTGAGGAGTTGATTTTTGGAGTCCGCTGCATCCCATCATATAAAGGTATACATATTTGTACAGTTTTGTATCTAGATATGCAATAGCACAGTAATATTTTGAACGTAACATTTGGGGATGTAAAGAATTGTAAACACTTGTAAATCGTAACTCTTATTTAAGAAGTGCTAGTGTTTACCGTTAAATTAAATGCAAATTAAAATGGTATGGTTGGATGAGATTTACACTGATGCATAGCCCAACTGTTGGTGGTGAAGCTGTTCACGATCAAAGAACGGTAAGAATAATGTATTAAATAATAAACGAAAAAAATTTGGTAGTGATTTTTGGTAAATTGAGGGTCGTGATAGATTAATTGGTATTAAAGCAGAGTTGGTTTGATGTGTCGGTGTAAATAATTAGAAAAATTACATCCTCATGTTACTGTGCTTGTTTGGTATAATTGTGTATATCGAGATGGGTTTGACTAAGAAATAGTTGTGAATGTAGGAATCTAGGCATTATGCCTAATACCAGTCGCGGTAGAGGGACGAGAGCACGAGCTAGAGGCCATAGAGGTAGGCTTGAGAGTCATGCTGAGTCGTTGCCACATGAGACTTAGGAGGAGATAGAGGTAGAGGCTGAAGTTGAGCATGCCCCACAAGGTCCGGCAGAGAGACCCAAGAGTACTGAGGCACGCTTTGTGAGGATGGAGGAGAGCTTAGAGACAATTTTGGAGTTTATTGCCCATTCGATACCTGGAGCTGGGGGCGGGCAAGGTCCAGCTACACAAGGTGATTGTAACGACCCTTGACCTTTGAAAATTTGAGGGATTTTTTTTTTTGTAACTTGAATTTTCTACTTCCTTTATTCACTTATGTTGTATTCCTGTTCAGTGTCAATTCATTTTCTTACTTCTTTATCCGTAATTATATTTAAGTTTCACATTTGGATTTATATGGCTGATAGAAATGTAAGACCCCGTATAGGTATAAGGGTAATGTGTGTAATTGGATCAAATAATATGATTGGACTTGTAATGTAAAATATGATTGATGTAAGTCCATGGATTCAATGTATGTATGTGTAATATAAATTGTAACGTACATACAAGTTTCATTGAGTATGAATACGGAGAAATGTGTTCTACCAAGTGATGGATGTGATTGAGACTCAAGATGAGTAGTGTGGTAAAATGGAATGGAGTTATGCTTCCATTTGGTTTTTATGTTGCATACCTTTGAATATACAATGAATGCACACAAGTTTCAATGTGCATAAGGTATGAATGGATGCCATTTTCAAGTTATAAAGGTAGATGGATGAGGAAATGGCCATGGCAATAGATTGAGGGTGTGTTGGTATGAGTTGCAGCAATGAAACTGCAGGAAATCTGGAAAACATGAGGTCCAGATCGATCTCCTAGGATGAGAGATCGATCTGGGAGAGCCAGAATGCTCTTATTTGGGCGAAAGAATTGAGCAGATCGATCTCCAATGGAGCCAGATCGATCTCTCAAGCATTCTGTAGTGGAAAGATCGATCCCCAAGCACCCAGATCGATCTCCTTAGCTCTCTGTTTGAGACCAGATCGATCTGATTGCTTCGACAGATCGATCTCATGCTTTAACAGATTGATCTCATTGCTCGACAGATCGATCTCAGGCTTAAAAATGCCGTGAAAAAGAGGGATTTTAAGGGACCAGATCGATCTCCTCTTGGACCAGATCGATCTCCTCAAGTCATTTCTATATAAGGAGAGCTGAAAATCTGGAAATCTCGGAAAAACACCAAACCTTACCATTTCAACCCAAAAACCTAACTTTCCCTCTCTAAAATCAGCCATTTTCAGCGAGATTTGGAGAGAGATCATTAGAGGCAAAGTTGTTCCTATCAAAGAGAAGAACAACATAGTGAGAGGGCATCTTCCCATTCTTGGAGTTGAAGGAGTTAAGGGCATTACCAATTGGAGCAAGGAGCGAAATCACATTGGTAAGATTCTAACCCTCCAATCCAAATGTATTAGCTATTTAAATTGATTTTGGAGTTGATTGATAGGAGTATTGATGGATAAACTACTTAGGAATGTTGTGAAGTTGGTGTGACCTAGAAATCTAAAATGGGTATAATGTGAGGATATGTGGGATTGAATGAGTTTATGATTTGTGGCACGCTAAAGTTGTTATTGGGGTATTGTTTATGATTTAAGATGGTTAAATGAGATTACATTGTGAGTTTGGAGGAATTGTGGAAATGGGTATGAATATGCTTGATAAATGCCATAGTGAGGGGATTCATGAAATATGAACGCTATGAGCTTTATGTCGATTTGATATCGACTTTGAATAAGTTAATAGGCCTAAGAAGGTCCATAGACTCGAGTTATGGATAAAGTAATGAAACAAGGCCAAATAAGCTTTAATAGAGGCTATAGATTAAAGTGACTATAGCAAGCACAAGGGTTACAATATATGGGTCGAATATAATGCGGGATACGATTTTGTGCAGTCCCGAAGAGTTCGTTGAAGGCGAACCAAATTGTACGAGTAAGCAGCTTAAGGAAGTGGAATCACGCATCGAAATTCCAGGTAAGGGAATTTTGTGAGTATATAGAGATAGCTGCTCGTATTTTGAACTGGGTGAATATTGGGTGTTGTATGAAATGCATGAATTGCTCAAATAAATGTTGATGGTATTTGTGAAAGATGATGGGTATATGCGTGGTTTTGGTTTTGAAGTGGATGTTATGAAAAAGGGATAGTAAGGCTAATAATTGCATAAATCATGTGTTTTGAATGCTTTTACAAAACACAATGCTTTGATTTGAGCAAATAAAAGGATAGGCTGGCTGGTACTTGAATGATGTTGTGAAATAGCCTATATGAGGCACTAAGCATATTATGTGATGTTTTGAATGCACATAAGCCGCCTATCGCGTGTATGTGATATAATTCGCGTTAGAGCCTCGCTCACGCGAGATTTCTATGTTTTCACTTGTGTGAAACGTGCTTGAGCTTAGCTCGCACTTTGAAATTGAATTGTGATGATGTTTATAAACCGTACTGGAGCTTCTGCTCGTACGTGGATTGTGAATGGTTATCTTATGAGTATAGCCGTACTAGAGCTATGCTCGTACGCGCCTCTTTATGAGAAGATGCATGATGCATGAGTCGTGCTAGAGTTTTACTCGCACAAGCTTGTACAATGGGATTCGTATAGGGTTGTGAAAGTGGGTAAGATCCTTAAGCCTTACATCCTTAAGCTAACATCCTTAAGCCCGAAGAGGCAGGGAGGCTCTGTTAGGCGGGGAGGCTCTGCTTGGTGGGGAGGCTCTCTTACGGTGGGATCCTTAAGCCAACATCCTTAAGCCCAAAGAGGCGAGGAGGCTCTGTTAGGCAGGGAGGCTCTCCTACATGGGTATGGTGAAGGTAAGAACCTTAAGCCCTACATCCTTAAGCTAACATCCTTAAGCCGAAGAGGCAGGGAGGCTCTGTTAGGCGGGGAGGCTCTGTTCGGTGGGGAGGCTCTCTTACGGAAAGGACCCTTAAGCCTTACATCCTTAAGCTAACATCCTTAAGCCCAAGGAGGCAGGGAGGCTCTGTTAGGCGGGGAGGCTCTGTTTGGCAGGAAGGCTCTCCTTCACGGAATATGGAAAAACTCTTGGTATGGGGTAGATAAGACCTAGGAATGGCACCCCCAATCATGATATGAGTTGCGGAGTACGATGTACCGTGTATATCACATGGAGTACGATGTACCGCATGATGGTTATGTGATGAGAAAGTCTGGCGAGGGATAATTCATCTTCGTGCCAGCATGATACCCCGCACACCTGGATGCGTGTGGTCTGGGATGGTTTATGATGTAATGATTCACATAGGCACTTCTGATATAGTGACCTAGATTTATACACATACGTGAATTGTGGAATGTAAATGTGGTTGTGGTTTGTGAGTTGATTTGGTGGTGTTATGTTGTTGGTTCAAAAAAGGAAGTTTCTAAATGAATTGCCCTTTTATGAATTTAAATGAGATTGAGCATGAGATGTTTTATACATGATGTCTCTACCATGTTTTATATGCCAATGCACATGATTTGATACATGATATATATGTATATTCACATGGCATAGTTTTATTTCTCATGCTCGTACTATAAACGATTTATGCATAACACTATCAGCATGTAGATAGAGTAGTTATCTACCATGCTTGCATTATTGCCTTACTGAGCGTGTGGTTGCTCATCCCACTCTATTTTCCCCCTACAGAGCGTGCATAGTAGCCCAGTGAGGACTGAGGCGTATTATTTTGGACTCCGCTACATCTCCATCGCTAAGAGGTATATACACAGTGATTCTTTTTGTATCTAAACAATGTAAAAGCACAGTATTCTTTTGAGTTGTACTTATGGGGGATATAGATGTCAGTAAATCATGTATTCGTATAAGTACATAATTAAATGCACATGTATGACATCGTTTTAATTAATTGAGAATGAATGAGATGTGGTGTTATTATTGACTCACAGCCCAACACTGTGTGGTGAGTTTAGTTCACGACCGGGTAAGGTAACAGTAAAACGCGAAAAATTTTCAGTGATTTCGGTTAAAGAGAATGGAATTGGGTCGTGACAAGAAATTTCAGCAGTATGACGGCTTATATATAAACCTACCCACCTGCAAACCAATTGTTTTTAACAATCCTATATATCCACAACTACCAAACATGCTTTCCAAGTCATATTATCAAATCATTCTACATATTCCAAAAACGTCTAGTTACTCCCAAAAATCAATCTTTAAAAATATTTCACTTCATTTATCCTTATACAGATTACATCCTAACACATTACTTTCAATAGATTTCTGTGCATACAAATGGTCTGGTAAAGAGATAAAAATGTATACCTCACGCATGTACAAAAGGTAGTTTGGGGAAACTCGTATCCGCCAGCCTACATCGTCTATGTAACAATTATTAACTGTAGTTTCACTGCAACACATCTGAGAGGTGAAGGGGTGAGCTTTCAGGAAAAAGTTCAGTAAGAAAATACATTTAAAGTAGTTCTGATAAGTAAAAGAATGTAAAATCATTCATAAACCAATCTTTTAAAAGATGTGTAAACTTTCATTTTGTGCATAGTCATCATAAGAAAATATGAAGCATGAGTTTCTTTAAATAAAATAGCATGCTTAACTGTTTCATAAAATTTTCATCATTCATGGATGATGTCATAAAATCATCATCATTCATAAACATTTCATAAAACATAATTGTTCGTAAACATTTCGTCATAAATCATAATCGTTCGTAAAGATTTCGTCAAAATCTCATAAAAACGTAGTCATTCATCATCATCATCATCATCATCATCATCATCATCATCATCATCATCATAATCGTGGAGACTAGGCTATAACTAAATCATGTGATATGTGTCATTCTCCGTAGAGAGTCAATCATACCTATGGCCATGGTAAGGGGGGTTGTAGACTGGATCAGTGTCGTACAACACTTTCATAAAAACATGGGTAGTATCTATCTTTCTTACTTTCTCTAGCACTTAGCTAGGGCACGGGCACCAAAGGCACTCTCTGCACGGGAAACATTCATGTGTGCTGCGCGGGCACAAGATACTACCAAAACATCATTATCATTAACCACAAGTAGCAAGACATCTTCCACACAGGTAGAGTCAAGTGCTACAGGGGCCCTACGTACCAACACTCAAGTAGTGGAGCCGGAACACCACGAGAAGTAGCCATGCATGAAGCCTATATAGTCTCAAAAATTCTTTTCTCTTTTCTTGAATACTTTTGAAAATGTCAAAAGTTCCTTGCAAAGCATAAATATAGGTTTTCAAACCATCATAAAACTTCCATGCATTTTCATACTTCAGGAAATTCATTTCATAAACATAGATGTACTCGGGGAATATTTCCTAAAACGAAATCATGTTTCATAAATCGTTCCAGAAGTATGAAAACAAACATAAATCATTTCAAAATATAATATTGCTTCATAAGAATCTTTTTATCAATGCAATGAGTGTTTATTATTAGAACTAAATAAATTATACCCCTTACCTCAATTTATCAGAAATTCCAAGTTTGAGTGGTGACGCATCCAACTATCTCCCTTAAATCCTTCTACGATTCTCCTACACCAAAATTTGTAGTCTTAGTATCTTATTTATTTGAATTGTCCACAATGCGTTAAAATTGTAACCTTATTCGTATAGGAAAATATACTTAAAATTTAAATTCGAACTTTCTAAGATCGCATCAAAATATATAATCAACCTCGTGGAGTTTACCAATTTCCCTCTTTTCTTCCAGTTCCATCAATCCTACTACAAAGTCTTTAGCTACATTCCTAATTAAATTGTCCCTTTCTCTTATGAGCTTATATAGTTCCTTTATGCCACTTCTTTGTTTGTGCATACAATTGTACATACCTAGGATAAAACATGTATATTTATATTTTGTTTATATGCACTTATACTAACACACACATTTATTATACATATATACATAAGTATCTATATATATATATTTTGTCTACTTCTCATTCTTTCTCTGGTTTGGTCGATTCAAGACCCATTTAAGCTACCCATAAAAATTCATTACCCTACTTTCATACTCAACATTAGAATAACCCAAATATATCATCCACATGTACAATTCATACTTGTAATGAAACCCATGAACATTTTAAACCCATAAACCTCTTGCTGATCGAAACGTTATGCCATTCTCGAGATTACTTTTAGCACTCTTACACAATTATAAAATCCACAAAATGACCAAATACATACTTAATTTATCATCTTCAACCTTTAATTCCAATTCTTGATAATTCAACTCATAATATTTAATTCCTAGCCTAATTCTCAAAATCCTCAATTTGTCAAATTAATCCCTAGTTCCCTCATTTCTTCACAATCAAATTTCAATTAATTCATACAACAATCATGCTTCTATGATACAATTTATACATACGTTAAACTAAATAAAGCTTGGGTTTTTACTTAGGAATCCACTGGTGAAAAAATGGGGAAGTAGAAATTAGGTATTTTATCAATATATTTTTTTAAACACTGTAGCATCGAAAAAGGGTGGCCAGGTGGGGAAGGACAGGGAAAGGGAGGCCGCCAGGCTCGCGGTTTTGTCGTCGACGATCGACGGTTTCACGAAAGAGAGGAAAGCTCCTCTGTTTTGTTTTAGTTTCGGGCCCGGGGAAGGGGAGAAGGAAATGGAAGTGGTTGCCGGTGGTTGGAGGGGAAAGAAAACCATCGGTTGGGCCGATTCTCGATAGCCGATGTCTTGGCTGCGATCAGTATAAATCGGGGAGAGGGAGAGAGTTTGGGTTTTCGGGCAAGCGAGGAAGGAGAGAAGAGAGGGCCGGTCTACGTCCGGGTGAGGAGAGGCTGTCGGTCTTGGGGTCTCGATCGGCCGATAGTCTAGGTGGTGATCGGCAGGGTAGAAATCGGGGAAAGGACGATCTGAGAGTAGAGGAAAAAAAAGAGGGGAAGGTGTTGTCGCGCGATCTGACCCATTTTTTTCTTACTTTTTTATTTATTTATTTATATATTTTTATTATATATATTATATTTATATATATATATATATTAAATTACATTTTCAACATAAAAATATATATACATTTATTTTATTTATTTTTATTATTTTTAAAAACATTTTCAATTTAACAAAAATATATATATTTTCTTATAACACATTTTAATTTAATTTTATTGTCTAATTAAATACAGAAAATTTTACGGTGTTTACAGTGAAGCTGAACAGGTGGCTGCTCCTAATATTTTGAATGCATAGCCAGCCCAAAAACCTCATACTATAAATACTCCCACACCCCCACCAGTACAGGATACGCCTTCTACTGTTGCTTCACCACAAAGTAGTAGAGGTTGGGGTTATAGATGTAATCTGGATAGATTACGGCTATTCCAGAAGTTTAGACCATCGTCTTTCAATGGGATTAAGGACTCAGTAGCTGCAGAAGACTGGGTGAATGAGATTGAGAAGTTATATGGATTTTTTGAGTGCACTACTATAGAGATGGTTACTTTTGCCGCATTCATGCTGAAGGGATCGACAGAGCATTGGTAGAAATCCACCAGACCCATTCTGAGAGCCCGGCATACAGAGATCAGCTGAGATATATTTTTGGAGGCCTTCCGGAGGCCATATGTTTCAGATACTGCACAGCAAAAGCTGCAGATGGAATTCTTAAGATTGACCCAGGGGAGTAGATCGGTGGACAAGTATGAGATGAAATTTATCTCCCTGGGCAGGTATGATCCTGACACGATGGATAGTGAGGTCAAGAAGGTCTAAAAGTTTTTGGATGGACTGAGACCGGCTATCAGATCTTGATTGGTTCCTTTTGATATACCGACCTATGAGGAGGCAGTGCACAGGGTGTAGTTGTGTAAACATGATATTGAGTGGAATGCCTCAAAGTTCGGGACGGTTGGTAGAGTGAGAGATAGAGATAGGAAGAGACTGGTAGTAGATAGAGACTTCAGTTATAGAGGGAGCAAGAGATTATCTGGGAAGAGGCTAAAGATTGAGGAGATTCGGGATAGGACAGTTAAGCCTTTCGTGTATCCGGCATAGCTCCAGCGAAAGGCATAGTGATTGGAAGGCCATGACTTACTACAAAACAGTGCAGTTAGTATGGTAGGTACCATGGAACTCGACCGTATTATGGACCTCCTGTAGTATGTTTCTGATGTGGGAAGCCAAGGCATATAATCTGAAACTGCCCATAGATAACTGAGAGTGCCCCACAAAAGAGCAAGGAGTCAGAGATAGCTTATACTGATACTCTTACTCTGAGGCGAAGGGCGATAGCTGAAGATAAGGGGAAGCAGGTAGTTAGTAGAGGGCGAGTACACGTTTTGGATTAGGATACTACGGATCAGTCTTCGGATTTGGTGAAAGATACCATTTTGATTTTTGATCTTGAAGCTTATGTTTTAATAGATCCTGGCACCACACATTCATTTGTATCACCTTGATTTGCATATAAGTTGTTTAAATATGTGAAGCTTACCCCATTAAGTAGGAAGATGCTGATAAACACTCCCATGAACAATAGTTAGCTAGTGGAATATGTGTTTAAGGATTGCAAGTTGAAAGTAAGGGAAAAGGAAATGACAGTCGACCTCATTTTAATGTATATGAGAGACTTTGATGTAACCCTAGGAATGGATTGGTTGGCTACAAACCGTGCTATGGTAGATTGTTTTTCTAAAACGGTAACTTTTTCAGGGATAGATAAACGTTACCGTAAATTTACCCGAAAAATGTATTGTAAAATTCCCTTGAAAAGTAATGAAAGCAGAAGTTGTTGTAAGCGAAATAGATGAATTTCTATACTGACTAAATGATTAATATTTTGAAAGGTTATATTGTGTACATGGTTAAGGCAGATAAGGCACACCCGAAATTGAGAGACATCCCAGTGGTCAGGGAATTTCTAGATGTCTTTTCGGATGATTTACCAGGGTTATCGCCAGATAGAGAGATGAAATTTTGTATAGATTTGGCACCTGGTACAGAGCTGATATCCAAGCCACCATACAGAATGGCTCTGATTGAGTTGAAGGAACTGAAGAAGTAGTTAAAGGAGTTATTGGTTAAGGGGTTCATCAGACCAAGTGTATCGCCTTGGGGAGCACCAGTCATGTTTATAAAGAAGAAGGATGAGAGCCTCCAACTGTGTATTGACTATAGGTTGTTGAATAAGGCGACCATCAAGAATAAGTATCCCCTTCCATGCATCGATGACTTGTTAGATCAGCTTCGGGGAGCACAGGTCTTTTCTAAGATAGATATGAGATTTGGGTACCATCAGTTGAGAATTTGGGATGGAGATGTACCCAAAACAGCTTTTTGTACCCGGTATGGTCATTTTAAGTTTATGGTTATGCTATTCAGGTTGACAAATGCTCCTGCAGCTTTTATGTTGTTGATGAATAAGGTGTTTCACTAGTATTTGGATCGGTTTGTTATCATGTTTATCAACAACATCCTGGTGTATTCGAGATCTAGGGAAGAGCATGAGCAGCACCTGAGGATAGTGCTACAAACCCTCCGAGAGAAGAAGTTATACGCTAAACTCAGTAAGTGTGACTTTTGGCTAGAGCATATCTCTTTTTTGGGACATATTGTATCGAGGGATGGTGTGTCAGTGGACCCATCTAAGATAGAGGCAGTGGTTCAGTGGTAGAGACCCAGATAGTCATGGAGATCAAAATTTTCTTGGGTTTAGTTGGGTATTATCGACGGTTTGTGAAGGGATTCTCAAGATTAGTTACTCTGTTGACACGTCTCATGAGAAAAGATATTGAATTCGTGTGGGACGATAAATGTGAGAAGAGGTTTCAGGAGATGAAGCAGAGATTAATCACAACTTTGATTCTCACCACTCCTACCAGCTCATGAGGTTTCTCTGTATATACAGATGCTTCGTACCAAGGACTGGGCTGTGTACTGATGCAGGATGGGAAGGTAGTCGCCTATGGATCTAGGCAGCTGAAGGATCATGAGAGGAACTACCCAACCCACGATCTATAGTTAGCAGTCGTGGTATTTGCCTTGAAAATATGGCACCATTATCTTTACGGTCAGAAATTTCAAGTATTTACTGACTATAAGAGCCTCAAATATCTGTTCTCACATAAGGAATTAAACATGAGACAGAGAAGGTGGCTTGAGTTTCTAAAGGACTATGATTGCAAGATTTTATATCACCCGGGTAAGGCAAATGTAGTAGCTAATGCACTGAGTAGGAAGCATCTCAGGTTGGTATCATACATGATGATCAGGGAACATGAGTTGTTGGAACAGTTCGCGAGCCTTAGTTTAGATGTGACCCCGCCTGATACTAATAGTGGTTATATGATAACTAGCCTACAATTAGAACCGGATGTGGTAGATCGTATCTGATAGGCTTAATAGATCGATCAGCAGTGCAGTGATATTACCGAGTAGATACAGAGGGGTACAAAGACTGATTTTGAGTCAAGTTTAGATGGATTACTGAGGTTCAGGGGTAGGATATGTGTTCCCGATGACCTAGAGATTAGAAGGTTGATCTTGACAGAAGCTCATTTGTCGAAGTATACACTGCATCCGAGAAGTAACAAGATGTATCAAAACCTCCGGAGAGTGTATTGGTGGTCAAGGATGAAAAGAGATGTAGCAGAGTATGTGGTGAAGTGCCTCGTCTGTCAGCAGGTGAAGGTAGAGCATCAGAAGCCTCCAGGGCTATTGTAACCTCTACTTATACCGACTTGGAAATGAGAGCATGTCTCTATGGACTTTGTGATGGGTTTACCCAGGACCCGCAGGAATCACGATGCGATTTGGGTAATAGTGGACAAATTAACGAAGTCGGCACACTTCCTAGCTATAAGAGCCACTGATACTCTAGCGGAATTGTATGTACGCGAGATAGTGAGGTTGCATGGTATTCCGATAAGCATAGTGTCAAATAGGGACTCCTGCTTCACTTTCCACTTCGGGGAACATTTTTAGGAAGCTATGGGAACCCAACTGAGTTTTAGCACAACTTTCCATCCTCAGATAGATGGTTACTCAGAGAAGACTATACAGACCCTGGAGGACATGTTGAGTGCGTGTACACTGGACTTTGGAGGCTCATGGGATGACCAATTACCACTCGTAGAGTTTGCCTATAATAACAGTTATCATTCGAGTATCGAGATGGCACCTTATGAGGCTTTGTATGGCCGAAGATGTCATTCCGCTATTAGATGGGAAGATGTGGGTGACTGATAGATATTTGCTCCCGACTTAGTGAGATAAGCCTTTGAGGATGTCCAGTTGATTTGTGAGAGGTTACGAACAGCTCAGAGCAGACAGAAGAGTTATGCTTACAAGAGACGGAGACCATTGGAGTTTACAGAGGGTGAATCGGTATTTTTACGAGTTTCTCCTTCCAAGGGTATAACGAGGTTCAAAAAGAAAGGGAAGTTAAGTCATCGTTACATAGGACCCTTTGATATACTTGATAGAGTGGGAGATAAGGCCTACAGGCTAGTATTGCCACCTGAGCTAGCGAGCATTCATAACGTCTTCCACGTTTCTATGTTACAGAAGTACCACCTGGACCCCACCCATGTGATAAGATATGAGCCATTGAAGCTCAACTAGAGCATGTCGTATGTTGAGAAGCCAATTTCAATATTGGATAGGAAAGAAAAGGTGTTGAGGTCAAAGACGATTCCCTTAGTGAAAATTCTTTGGCAGCATCACACTACAGAGGAAGATACATGGGAATTGGAGAGTTTGATGTGGGGGAAGTACCCAGAGTTATTCACCAACTGATTTGATTTCAATTTGGAGGACTAAATTTCCTTAGTGGGGGAGATTATGCAAGACCTACTTTTGGTAATGTATTCATTATGATTCATATGATGTAACACATTTGCACATGTTGATTGAATCATAAGAAGAGCTTTTACTTGAATAAAGTTGCATAGAGAATGAATGAATATTCATGAATCCATTTAATGGTTGAATAAGGGTTGAAGTGGCCATAGATTAAAGGAATGGAATTCAAAACATTCAGATTGAATATAAGGACTTAAAACACCAAATGATAATGCAAAGACTGTGAATTCTGTGTACCCTTTATGATTCCAAGCAGTACACACAAGTCACATAGTATGTGAATCATAAGAAATGAACCTTTTTATGCTCTAAGAGTTAATAGAATGCAAAATGACTACTGAAGGAATCAAAGGCAAGTTTTCCTTTGAATTTTTGGAAAAATATGCAGTTTGAATCCTCCAGATGAATGCCAGATTGATCTCATTAAAAGAAAGGATCAATCTTATAAGCCCATAATGAAATCACAAAGGTTTTTTAGGCAAGTAGATCGATCTCGACTTAACTCTGCCTAGAAAGGATCGATCTTTTCCCACAAGCATATCGATCTCCATTTAATTCTGCCTAGAAAGGATCAATCCCCTCCTCAAAACAAATCGATCTCCACTTAATTTTGTCAAGAAAAGATCGATCTCTTCCCAAAGAGAAGATCGATCCCACACTTACATGCCTGAATACTTCGATAGTTCAAACCAAAGGAAGATCGATCTCTTACCCTAGGAGATCGATCTCACAACACCCTATGTCAGATCCGTATTTTATGTGGCATGTTCCTTATGATTCCTATGTGTATGAACACTCTATTATTATAGTTGAATCATAAGAAGAGTATTTACTAGATTGAAAGAGTATGTGAAATGATTTAACACGCATAAGCTACATAAAAGCCTAATGTGAGCTATAAGAGTCACAGGCTAAACCGAGTGGATCTGAATCATTCTGACTGAAAATAAGAACTTAAAATGAGAAAATATCGAGAGCTTATGAAGGAAAGTCAGTTTGATTTAGTTCCGAACACAAAGAACGAAAGTAAAAGCTAAAAAGGGTAAAATGGACCTTTTTAGCGAGTTAAAGTATTTAAGGTGTTTCGGGTGTATTTATCTACCGAAAATGGCCAAAACGTAAAGACGAGAGTGTAAAATATAAGATATGACACTTTCAAAATTTTGAGAAAAAGTCAACTTGGTCAATGATTAAGGAAAAAGTCAACTATAGTTAAGAAAAGTGGACTTTTACCATAGTTGATTAACCATGGTTAGGAATTAACCTAAGTATGGAGAAAAAATTGAGGAAAAATATTCTAAAACAGAATACAAGATAATCATCCCCGAAAGTAAGGAAAATTTATTCGAAAGGATTTCAGATTCAATTTAATGGTTAAAAACGTAATGGGCCTAAAGTGAAGATTTTAAAGCCCATTAAGGTATACTAAACGTAGATCGAAATTCTTAGGTCCCTTAGACCGAATTGTTGGACCGATTGATAGGCCAAATATTGAGACAATAAAAGACCCGAGGTATAGTAAAAATTTCAGCTCAAAAGCCCATTAAGAAAGCCCAAATCGAGAGGCCCAATTGTACAACCCATTAGGTAAATATCTAACCATAGTTAAAGCTAACTATGACTCATTAGATGACTCATTAGGTGACTCATAACTAAACCTTAGGAAGTCAATTTTAATGGGTGAAAAGTAAGGCTTAATGGCTAAGTAAATGGCTTATAAAATCAGCCACACCATTGTCATCTTCACCATACCATTCTCGACTATACAAGGAAACCATTGAAATACATTTATCCAAGCTTTCTCTCACTAGAATCACTAGGATTTAGGCATATTTGGAACTTATATTCTTCATGAAAGTTGTTCCAAATTGAGAGGAGAGTAACATATATTGGAATTGGCTATCAAGAAGCCATAGTGTGCAAACTGTGAGGCTCCAAAGTTTTGGCCAAGTGTGAACACAAATACCAGGTATATTTTCAAGCTTTCAAATTCATATATGTTAATGTATGAATGATTTTAAGTATATTGGTATATGTTTTAATCATTAAAACATATGAAATCACTATGATCATGGTTAGGCCGAGAGTGAGTAGTGAAATATTAATGAATGCCCATATGATATTAAGGCATAAATGAGCTAATGTACATGTGTTAATGATTATGGTATAGTTAGAATTAATCAATTTGATTAATTAATACATGTATTAAGTTGGCAACCAAGTTGTTTGATAAAATGCCTAAATGAACTATGTGATGCTTAAGAACATTTCCAACCAAGTGTTTGTGAAAATGCATAAGTGAATTGGCTAAGGAAATGGACATGGACGGCATACCATGGTGTGACCGACGGCATGGAGTGCTCTCGGCCATGGCATGTAGTCGAGAGGTCTAATGGGCCAAGCCCAATTATTTTAGGCCCAATATGATGTAATGGGTCTAGGACAAACCCAATAAGAGTTGGTGGGCCCCACAAGCCCAATAGGCCCAACGAAAATGAATAGTAAAATGGAAATGAGCTTAAGGCATAGTTAGGCCTATTAAGGTTTATTAAAGCCCATCAAGGGGAATAGACTGTATTTAACGTGAAATATAGTAGGAAAAATATAATTAACCCGATAAATGGTTATATACAACTCCAGAGATTATTAGAGAAGCAAATCGGACTGCTGGATCGAGCAGCGTTGAGAAAGTAAAATTTTTCAGGTGATTATAGGTAAGGGACTTTTATGAGTAGTTAGAGATACCTGCACGTATTTTCGTCTACTTTTACATTCACTTAAAAACTCCGAGGGTCAAAGAAAGTGAATAATAATTATTGTGACCCGATAGTGGCAAATTACGATTTTGCCCTTAGTTAGGAAAAAAGTCAACTTTTGTGAAAACTTGTAAAAAGCAAGGAAACCATCATTTTGAGTGTTTTACTGCTGTTTAGCAGAAGAATAAATAGATAGGCTAATGATTTTAAGGTTGATATGAATTAAGCAAACTTTATAGTGCTGATTTTGATGTTTTGAAAATCATTCCTTTTTAAAGAGCCATCTATTGAATTATGTGAGAATAAATCGTGCTAAAGCACAGCTCGTACTTGATTTCATATATTTTCCACATATATTAGTGTTGGATTGTGATTCACACTATATTTTCATGACATGCATGATAGAGTGCTGGAGTTATTACTTGTACTCAGTTTTATGTGATTTATACATGATAGAGTGCTGGAGCGATTAGCTCGTACTCGAATTTTACATAAGATACATGACATAGTACTTGAGCTATTGCTCGTACTTGATTTGATGAGTTTTGTGCATAGCATAGTACTGGAGCTATTGCTCGTACTTGATTTGAAACATGAACTGTGCATTGACTTAGTTGCTGAAGGCTTACTCGTACTAGAGTTGAGTTTGTGATGTGAAACAGTATTTGAGCGAAGTGTCGACTGTGAGTGGTGCTCAAAGGCATGCATGGTAATTTATGTGATATATAATACATGTTGAAAACCATGCTTGATTTCCTCGTACACTATGAGAGGTTCGCATGTGGATTTAGAGACATGGTATGATATTCCATGGTTTGAGGGCTAAGACTTATGGCAGGCACCCCGACTGTGATGTAGGGTCCACGGAGTACGTTGTACCATGCGAGTGGTATGGAGTACACTGTACCATGTGGTGTTATGGAGTTGAGGAGGATATAGCTGGCGGTTATAATGGACTGACCCCCCTCCCGTTGCAGCAGTGATGCCCCGAACACTAGGATTTCGTGTAACCTGGGATCACCATTATAGGATATGGCCATAGTCCAGGATATTATTGTATTTCACCACAGATATCACCTGATTGACTGAATTATTTAAGGATAGATCTGAGAGATAGGTCGAAATCCGATTGTTGTGATGTGAATATTTTAAATGCCATATTTAATGTGATTTAAATATACATGGCATGATTTATCTAAAGGCGTTGTGATAAAATAAAGATGCATTATTTTGCACTACATGCTTACATTTGAGAAAGCAAGCATGATTTATGTACATGGGATTTAATCTGTACAAGTATATATATATATACTTAAAGACATGCTTTTAAAGTGAGTTAAGGAAATGATATTTTCGAGGCATAGCATTATTTTGAATAGATAGTGTAGATGTCTACTTGCTTGCCTGATTTCCTTACTGAACGCATTGTATGCTCACCCTCTTTCTTTTACATCTCTCTACAGAGCATCAGCAGTAGAGTGAGGGCATTTGAGGGATAGTATTTCTGTTGTCCGTCACTATTTCCTATTGATCGACAGGTATACATATTTTGTACGGTTATGTATCTAAATATAGAAACAGCACAGTGATGTATATGATATATATAATGGGGAATGTATTTGTATTAGCTTTTATATGATCTCACAAGTATTATAAAAAGAAGTTACAGTCAGTAACAGTATATTGACATGTATGTATGATAATGGATGATATGGTATGCGAGGAAGCTAACATCGAATCATAGCCCAACCATTGAAGAGAGGAAAGGTAAGTTAAAAATACGAAAAATTTGTAGTGGTTTTGGTTAAGTCATGGAGGGTTGTGACACCCTATCCTATAAAAACCCGACAGTAAAGTCTTCTTCCTCAGAAAAACAAAAACGCCTATTTATTTTACCCAAAAAAACAAGGTTTCTCACTCTAGAATACCATCCTTTTCCAAAAAGATTTGAGAAAAGTTACTTTAAGCAAAGTTGTTCATTGTGAGGAGGAGAACAACATAGTTAGGAATCAGAGTTCAAATCCTTAGATTGAAGGAGCCAAGGGTTTTCCAATTTCGACCAAAAGATGAAAGTCAAGCTATGTGAGTTTTCAATACACCAACTCCAAGTTTGTTTATCTAGACATTATTATGAGTTGATTGGTGTATGTATTGTTGGCTGAAACTACCTATAGCATGTTGAATCAACCATGACCTAAAAATGGGTTTAGTGTGAGAAAATGAACTATGGTTGATTTAATGATGAATTGATTATATTATGGCGTTGGTGATATTATATGCATGGTTTTGAGATGGTTGTGTGAAATCAATTTATGGAATTGGATGAAGTTATGAAATGTGTATATAAGGTGTTTGTGAAAATGCATGAAAAAATGGAAAACTAAGGTTAAAACATGTATGCCAAGTGCTTGATGAATAATTAAGTGAGTTTGCTAGCCAAATTTAGCTAGGAATGGTTAGATGGGTGTTCGGCCACCATGCTGTGGCTGAATGTAATCATGGATCGACCCTGATGCAATCGGCTCGATAAGGTCAATGGGCCTAGAATTCGGTCTAATGAGAGATAAAGGGGTCTGAGGAGCCCAATGGGCCTAGGTGAAATGATTAGCACAATCAAAATCGACTTAAGAGAAAATTAGGCTCAATAAGATATAATGACTAGGATGAAGTCAGAATATGAGTTATTAGTATTGACTCATGAGATTGATGAATGTTTACAACCCCCGAGGATATAGCCGGAGCAAATTGAGCTCGATCACGAAAAGCCAGACAGGAAGAAGAAGTTGCTTCCGAGTGAATTGAGGTAAGGGAATTTTGTTGGCTCTTAGAGATACTTGTACGCATTTTCTGGCGCATTTATAGTGTCTAAAATGTTTGAGAAACACCAAAAAGGATTAATATTTTAAGAGGTTCGAAATGATAAATTATCATTTTCTTTGGGAAGGGCAAAAAAGTGGGATTTTGGAAAAGTTCATGAAAAGCAAGAACAGGATGTTCTTGAGTCTTTTACTGTTTTTTTTTTTAGCATGTGGACTGGTAGGTTGGCTAACATTTAATTGGTTTTCAAGAAAGTAGTTGATTTGGTTTTAATAACATTTCTTTGCACACAAATGAGCCACCTACATTAGTTTTATGGAAATAAAGCATGCTAGAGTGTTGCTCGCACGAGATTCGACATGTTTTTACATGCATGAGTGCTGGAGCTTAGCTCGTACTAGTTTTCATATGGATTTTTTGACATGGTGCTAGAGCATTGCTCGCACTAGATGTTCACTGCAAGTTTGTAGCCATGCTAGAGATTACTTAGAAGTGATTTGGGAGTCGTGCTAGGAGCTTCGGGTAGATTATGTGTCACACCGATTAAATAGGCTCGCATGTGCGTTATGAGAAGTGGCTTGATACGATGTGATGATATGGGTCCACGGAGTATGTTGTACCGTGTATGGATATTATATATACTGTCTTCAGACGAAGGATAGATCTGCTATGGACCGACGGGTTGGACGTGACCCACCTCCCGTGCGAAAGCATATAGAAGTGATACCCCGTACACTAGGATTCGAGTAGCCTGGGATCACAGAGGATATGGCCATAGTCCTAGTTATTACCATTCGTGTAGCCTGGGATCACAGAGGATATGGCCATAGTCCTAATTATTTGCCTAATCTCACATGTGACCTGGTTTATGATAAATCCATGTTTTTAAATTGTTTTGTAGGTCAGGACAATCCAAGGGAGGGGCTAAGTCCTGACGAATGTTGATTTGTACTGATTTGTGTTGAGTATGAACTGCTTTTAAGTGCACCTCGCATGATGATTTTCCATTTTTTAATTATGACTTGCGTGTGATGATTTTCCATGCTTTATTTACGACTTGTGCACTGATTTGAATATCATAGCTGCTTTATATATCATGAACACGTGCATGAACTGATTTTGTAGATATGATGAGTAACTGTGTGGTTTTATCCATGGCATCACGATCATGTAGATAGTACAGTTATCTACCTGCTCGCATGATTGCCTTACTGAGCGTGTGGTTTGCTTACCCCCTTATTGTCCCCCTCTACAGAGCACTTTTAGTAGACTGAGAGCGACAAAGGAGTTGATTTTTAGAGTCTGCTGCATCCCATCATATAAAGGTATACACATTTGTACAGTTTTGTATCTAGACATGCAATAGCACAGTAATATTTTGAATGTAACATTTTGGGATGTAAAGAATTGTAAACACTTGTAAATCGCAACTCTGATTTAAGAAATGCTAGTGTTTACCTTTAAATTAAATGCAAATTGAAATGGTATGATTGGATGAGATTTACACCGATGCACAGCCCAACTATTAGTGGTGAAGCTGTTCACGATCAGGGGAAGGTAAGAATAATAGATTAAATAATAAATGAAAAAAAATTGGTAGTGATTTTCAGTAAATTAAGGGTCGTGACATCTTGTAATTTTCTTCCAAAAAGACTTCAATTAATTTTGTCAATTATCCTTGTTTCAATCCCACTTTGACAAAGAGTTTGATTTTCCTAATTTTTAGTACTAAGTTTACAAAGACTTTTGACCCATCAAATGAACTTCGATTTGGATGATCTTGGACATTTCAAAAACCTTGAGAAGTCCTCTACAACTTTAATGAAGATCATTTTTCCCTAAATATTCGGACAGAGGCAAAATTACCAAAATACCTTTGCTCGTTAAAAATTGCAAAAAGTGTCCTTTTAGCTCCATTTTCTCCCAATAGCTTATATTAATTGCGTATAACATCAAAAGAACATTACATAGCACTTTTAAACTCAATATAAAGCTAAAAGAACATTATTAAACAATATTAATATAACAAATTAAGTGCTTATCAAATTCCCCCATGCTTAAGCTTTGCTAATCTTATAGCAAATCCTAACTAAATTCCTAAATTCTTATCCTATGTTTCAATTCCTAATACTCTTTTGTAGTAATCATGATTGCATTTAACCTATGTAACAAGCCTTTAAACCTCTAAGTCACCCCTGGTGGATGAGTTGTGTCTCGTGAGGGCTTTCAGGAGATATACTTATAAAATCTTTTTCTTAGACTCAATCCTAACAAGTTTAAAAATTTTCTTAACAACGATCATTAATACTTCTGAATCTTTCAATTTTCAAATCATAACTCAACAATGTCAAATAATGAAGTTAATCATACTTTGCCCACTACTCTCATATTCATGCATACTTCTAAATAAGTCAATGTAAAATACACAACTAACATTAATTGAAACATGTAACATAACGTGCAACTTGCCCATATCCATTACTACAAGAATCAGCAATAAATCAAGAATTCTTTATATTTTCAAGCTTTAGAGGTTATATCATGGCTTCTCTAAGTCCTCACTTGTAGAACAAGTCAGTTTTCATATTTAGAATACTTTGCATACTCTTATTTCAAGTCACTAAGTATAATTGATCTTATAAAGTCTTGTGTGACTCAAAACATTGGAGTAGTTATTTTTCAATTTTTCTTCACTTTAACCTCTTTCTTTTTCTTTCATATCATTCTTTTTCTTATCTTTTCTTTTTTTTTTCACTTCTTTTTCTTAAAGATATTCTTGTTTACTTGAGCCTAGCTTAGGACTAATGTCAATGGATAAAATCATAATATAAACATCACATGAACAATCATATTATATCAATCATCCACATAAAACTCTTTAGAAAATACTCATTTCAACAATCATTACAATCAAAATACTTTCAACTTTTTTATAAAACCTTGTTTAAGTTAAAATTAATCATCGAAAGGGAAAAATATCATGATCTTTTTTACTCAACACTTGACTTTAGCCTAAGAACGATTGGTCCTTTTATATTATATACTAAGTTGGATGACAAACAATAATTTTTTTCTTTTAGTATTTCGACAACTTCATATATATATATATATATATATATATATATATATATATATATATATAAACCGAACCAATAATATAACTCTTAAGAAAATTAACAAATAATAACCTAATAATATATTTTAATCACTTAACAAAAACTCAACATAATATTAAAGTATGCAATTAACAAAAAACAAAAATCCAAATATTAAAGCTAACTTTAGCGAACAAAAGCTAAAAAATTGAAAATTTTTAGCTCAAAATGTTCCCAAGAGTAAACCCTTTCTCCCTCACACTTAATTCTTACTTAGTCCTTAAACTAAGTCTATCATGCAAAGAAGAAATAGATTGGCTCAAAATTAAAAAGAAAAGTTAGTGATACTCTCTAGTTTTTCAACCTTGGATTGCCTCTCAAGCAGCACGTTTGTTTAATGTTGTCTACTCGACTCAATCTCTTCAAATATAAACAGGGTCTTCAAGTTTCGATTCCTTTACATTATAAACTTGGAATCCCTCATAGAATGGCTTGAGTATATGTCCATTAACTTTGAAAACTTTTGAAGTAGTTGGACTTTGGATTTTAACTGCACCATAAGGAAAAACATTAGCGACAATAGAAGAACCAACCCATCTAGAACGTAACTTACTAGGAAATAACTTGATCCTTGAATGGTAAAGAACAACTCTTTGGCTAATTTCAAAGTTCTTTCTTAAAATCCTCTTATCAGGAAAAGCATTATCCTTCTCCTTGTAAATCTTGCATTCTCATAAGCATCATAGTGAATCTCCTCAATATCATGTAATTGCAATTTCTTATGCTTTCCAACCTCATCAGCCTCTTTGTTGCATTCTTTTTTTGCCCAACACGCTTAATGCTCTAGTTCAACAAGAAGGTGACAAACTAACCTATAAGACTTCCCAATTGGTGTCTTGTAAGCAGTCCTATAATACTTCCATTATTGAGTCTTAAGCTCCAATCTTTTCTTTAGGGATTGATAGATTTTTCAAGAATGGACTTTATCTCTCGATTTAAAACCTCTGCTTAACCATTTCTTTGTGGATGATAGGCAATAGAAGCCTTTATGTGTAACATGGTACTTCTTGAGTAATACTTCCATCACTTTGTTGAAAAAGTGAGTACCCCTATCATTTATAAAAGCTCTTGGTGTTCCATACCTAGTAACAATATTAGACTTCACAAAATCCACAGCAACTTTAGCATCTTTAGTTCTAGTGGTTTTAGCTTTCATCTATTTAGAGACATAATCAACAGCTAAAAGAATATAAACATTACTATAGGAAAAAGGAAAAGGCCCCATAAAATCAAACCCCAAACATAAAAAATCTCACAAGCAATAATACTTGTTTGTGGCATTTGATTTCTTTGGGTTATGTTACTTATCTTTTGGCAATGTTCACATGTGATGAGAATTGATGTGATGTGATTGTATGTGATGAGAAAGAGTTTTATGACGTGGGTTTAAAAAGGAGGTTTCTTAATGAATTGCCCTTTTTATGAATTTAAATTAGATCGAGCATGAGATGATTGATACATGACGTTTTACCATGTTTTATATGCCAATTTTACATGACTTTGATACATGATATATATGTATACTCATATGGCATAGTTTTATTCCTCATGCTCCTACTATAAATGATTTATGCATAACACTATCATCATGTAGATAGAGTAGTTATCTACCATGCTTGCATTATTGCCTTACTGAGCGTGTGGTTGCTCATCCCACTCTATTTTTCCCCCTACAGAGCGTGCATAGTAGCCCAATGAGGACTGAGGCGTATTATTTTGGACTTCGCTGCATCTCCATCGCTAAGAGGTATATATACATAGTGATTCTTTTTGTATCTAAACAATGTAAAAGCACAGTATTCTTTTGAGTTGTACTTATGGGGATGTAGATGTCAGTAAAACATGTATTCGTATAAATACACGATTAAATGCACATGTATGACATCGTTTTAATTAATTGAGAATGAATGAGATGTGGTGATTATTATTGGCTCACAGCCCAACAGTGTGTGGTGAGTTTAGTTCACGACCGGGTAAGGTAACAGTAAAACGCGAAAAATTTTCAGTGATTTTCAGTTAAAGAGAATGGAATTGGGTCGTGACAGTTTCGTTGAGCATTGTTCAAAGTCCTTGAGGCATTTAAATAACATAGGCAGCATTGCCATCTCTTTGTCCTAAAATAACCTCTATTGCATATCAATGCATCACACATAATTTTAAAGGGACGGTCCTATCTTGGCAGTTGAATCATTGGGCAGATGTTAGCCACTCTTTCAATTTATCAAATGCCTTCTTGAACTTGTCATCAAAACAAAACTCCACATTTTTTTGCAATAAGGTACTCAGGGCAATGTAATCTTTGAAAAATCCTTGGTAAACATACGATAGAAACCTACATGTCCAAAGAAAGAATAAACTTGCCATATATTCATGGGGTAAGGTAAAGATTAAAGTATGCTTATCTTAAATTTATCAACTTCAATTCCCTTAGATGATACCACATGTCTTAAAATTATTCCTTGTTTTACCATAAAGCAACACTCTTCAAAATTTAAAACAAGGTTAGTTTCTATACATCTTTTAAAAACAAGTGTAAGGTTATGTAAATATGTATCCAATGAGTCTCCATAAACAGAGAAATCATCCATAAAGATTTCAATGATATTTTTAACAAAGTCAAAAAATATACTAACCATACACCTTTGGACTGTGGTAGGAGCATTGCAAAGACCAAAAGGCATTATTCTATAAGCAAAGGTGCTAAAAGGGCACGTGAAAGTTGTCTTCTCTTTATCTTCTGGAGAAATCACTAGTTGGTTATAACCTGAGCAACCATCAAGAAAAAAATAATGAGAATAATTAGCTAACCTTTCAAGTATTTGATCAACAAATAGAAGAGGAAATTGATCTTTTCTAGTAGTAGAATTTAATTTCCTATAATCTATAATACAAACTCTTCATCCATTTTGAATATGTATGGGGATCAACCCATTTTTCTCATTCTTCACCATAATGATGCCAGACTTTTAGAAACTACTTGAATTGGGCTAACCCACTTGCTACCAAAAATAGGGTAAATTATGTTAGTATCATGCAGTTTCAAAATCTTCATCTTTACTATATCCATCATGGGAGGGTTCAATCTTTTTTGAGCTTCTTTAGATAGTTTTGAACCTTCATCCCATAAGATACAGTGCATGCATATAGATGGACTTAATCTTTTTATGTCAGCTATGGCCCAACATGTTACAGTCTTGTGCTTTTTCAATACTTGCACCAATCTTTCTGCTTATAAGAATGTTAAGTTATTGGCAATGATAACACAAAGCGTTTCTTTTTCACCTAAGAAAACATATTTGAGGTGATCTGGTAATAGCTTTAACTATACTTCAGGAGCCTGTAAAATAGAAGGAAGAAGATTATTGTTAGATTTAGGTAAATTACTTTTACGAGATTCATTTACCTCATGTAAAGAATTCAAAGTAGCCACGTCTTCCTTTAAATCTCCATCGAAGTCGAGATTAACATAAGATAAAGGTAGAAAGTCGACATTTATTTTTTATGAACCTAAATTCTCGACTTCTCCTTTAATATTAAAGGCTAAGCCAATTTCTCCCTTAATATCAAGGGACTTGTCGAAATTCTCAATATTTTCAAAAGGAATATCGTTTTCTTCTTTAATATTGTGGACAAGTGTCACGACCTCTTTTACCTAAAATTACTACAAATTTTTTGCTTTTTTTTTACCTTTCCTTTCGTGACAATTTTTGACATATGTTGGGCTGTGATTCGATATTAGTACCATCTGCTTTACTTACCTCATCATCCAATCTATATTATACATACATGTCAATATAAACTATTTGTTGACTGTAAATACTTTTTATCTCATTAGTGAACTCATGTATATTTACATAAAAATACATCCCCAACATTACATTCATTTACATTACTATGCTGTTATATGTTTAGATACAAAGTCGTACGATTGTGTATACCTTTCGGTCGATGGGAATGCAATGGACAACAGGAATGCAAGTCCTCAACCTTACTCTATCTACTGCAAATGCTCTGTAAAATGGGGAAAAATGAAAGGGGTGAGCTCACTAGCTCAATAAGGCAATTGTAAGACCCAATTTTATGGTAAGAGCAAAAAGGGAATTAATAGAAATTTTCGAGTGCATTTAAAAATGCAAAAGGATTAAAATGGTATCCCCGAACACGTGCAAGGGAAAAACGATCAAAAGATCGAAATTCGGTATTAATCGGGACAAGAAAATTTAATTAAAAATATGAGATTGAGAAATCTTGATCAATAACGAAGAAATAATTAAATTTCGGGTTAAATTGATCAAGATATGAATTTATGGGAATAAACCAAAATTTTCGTATCGAAAAATAATCCAAAAAAAATAATCAAAAAATATACCGGAAAGGTAAAGTCAGACTGAGAAATTTATTTACGGATTAAATGAATAAAATATAATTTTTTAGATATTTTTGGGAATTTTATTATTATTTTAATGAATAAAATAATAATAAAATTTAATTATAAAATTAAAAAAAAAGTCTGAAAACGTGAAACAAAGAGGAAAAGAAAAAGAAATGGCGAAACGAAACTGAGGAGAATCATCGGACAAACCACCACCGACGGGACCAAGGGGCCGGCGAGGGTTGGCAAAGATAGCTCGACCTCAGGCGAGCAACCAGCGGCCGTGACGCGCCGTGGAGTCGCCGAAAAACACCAAAAACGGAGGAGAAGCCGCGAGGGAAGAAACCTCAATTCACCGGCGATGGCGCTGATTCGAGCCACACTGAGGCCCGATTTAGGAAGCCCAGGTGCAGCCGAGCCGAACGGCGGAGGAATCCCACCGGGAACCGATCGGACGGCGTCGGAACGACCAAATGGTGACTGAACCGACCGAACCGGACTGAACCAACCGAACCAAATCAGACCGAACCGACGGTCTGAACCGGGTTGAACCGGACCGGATCGGTTCAGCCAAAAAAAAGAGGAAAAAAGGAAGAAAAAGGGAAAAAAAGGAAAAGAGGAAAAACTGAGAAAAATTTCAGTGATGCAATCGAGCTTCGAGTAAGTCGGTAAGCGGTCGAATTGACCGATTTAATTTTTGGAATATTTAATTTGATAAATAATCGACTGAAAGTTTACCCGAAAATATATCTAATTGTGTAGCTCGACGATTGGCATCAACCGAGAGCTCGAGACAGCCTCGATTTGTGTACGATCATGGAATAACGGGTAAGTAACCTTTATTTACGACAATTTTGCATCGTTATGCATGTTGATGAATTACGGATTTAATTTCCGTATAAATGAATTAAATTCTGGAAAATTGGGATAAATTGTCGTAAATAATTCATAAGCTGTCTGAGAGTTTAGAACGAGGCTAAATAAATACTGCTGGGCCCAATGAGCCTAATAGGTCTTGATAAAGTGTGGTAAACGGGCTTAAGGCCGATTAAGGCCCATTAAGGTACAATCGGGCCCAATTTGGATAAACGGGCCTAATGATTTAAATTAAGCCCAGAATATATGAAATACAATTAAATTGTATTGTATATGACCTGATGAATGTGTA
Organism: Firmiana major; assembly: GCA_033439115.1. Lineage (NCBI taxonomy): Eukaryota > Viridiplantae > Streptophyta > Magnoliopsida > Malvales > Malvaceae > Firmiana > Firmiana major. The sequence goes on from CM065912.1 coordinate 12,540,112, forward strand.
TCCACAGTTTCGAAGATTTGATTTGGATTGAGAGCAAATCGGACTGCGTGACGAGTCATCAGTGGAAAGTTTAGACTGTACAGAAAATGAGGTAAGGGAATTGTGTGAGTAGCTAGAGGTAGCTACGCGTATTTTAATAGTTTTTCTGTACACTGAATATGTATGTATACCTTGATTATGTATAATGATCCTAAAAGTGGTTTAAATGATTTTAAGGATCGAAATAGGTGAAAAGTCTATTTTACCCCTATTGAGGGAAGTTCACCTAAGGATGGTGAAAGCATGAAATGCATGATTTAAGAAATTTTTCGAGTTAAAGAATTTTATTGATTGTAATCAAAGCAAATTGATAGATTGGCCAGAATTTGCATAAATTTCACAAGATAACACTACGTAGGTGTTATTCATTTTTAAATGGAATTTCTTTGGAAAACAAGCCAACTATCAAGTTTATATGGAAACAAATAGTGCCGACACGTAGTTCGCACTATATCTGCGTTTGTGATTGTGCATAAATGTGCTTGAGTGCTTGCTCGCACCGACTTGTGTGACATCATATGCATGAAATGTGCTAGAGCATGGTGCTCGCACTGATTTTTATTATTGTGAAATGAGAGCTGCTGGAGCCTAGCTCGCACTCTGTTTTGACATGTTTTGACATGTTTTGATTTGTTTTGACGTGGTATGCATAAGATGGTGCTGGAGCGATTGCTCGCACTAGTTTTAATGATTTGACCTGCATGAGAGATGCAGGAGCTTACTCGCATCCTGTTTTGATTTGATATTGCATAAAGTTGTGCTGGAGTGTAACTCACACGAGATTTGATTTAATTTTGCATAAAGCCATGCTGGAGTCTAACTCGCACGAGATTTGATTTACTTGAGCATTCACTCGTGCTGGAGCGTTGCTCGCACAAAGTTTTAAATGGTTTTATAACTTATTTTAAAGTCATACTGGAGTTTTTCTCGTACGAGGTTTTCATTGAGTTTTTATGCATATCCGTACTAGAGCATTGCTCGTACGTGGATTTTATCAGTTTAAATCGTACTGGAGCGCTGCTCGTACGCAGATTTTACTAATTTTTATGAAACCGTGCTAGAGCTTCGCTCACACGAGGTTTTCTGATATCATGAATATGCATGGAGCCGTGCTTGAGCTTTGCTTGTACAGGGATTTATATGACATGCATATAGCCGTGTTGGAGCCTCCTGTAGACTGTGTGTCACAGTGAGATGATATGCTCACACGTGCATACTGAGACAGAAATGATATGGGTGGATAAGACCTACTGTAGGCACCCCTGATTGAGCTTGGGTTCACGGAGTACGTTGTACCGTGTATGTCACGCGGAGTACGCTGTACCGTGGGGATTGTTGGAGTGGAGTGGCATTAGCCATGAGGCAGCAAGCTTTGCCCTCGCAATCCTGGTGTTATGCTGTTCTGGCGTGTAGGACGACCCACCTCCCGTTTCAGGTGTGATACCCCGCACACTAGGTACCGTGTTGCCAGGGATCACTAAGATATGGCCATAGTCCTCGATGTTACTGATATAATCAATTACATGTCTCACATGATATAACTATTGGTCGATAGATCAGGGTAGACCCGAAGGAGGGGTCAGGCCCCTGATTTTATGATTTTATACTGTGATATGAGATTTCAGATGATTTTATGATATGTGACCCTGAAAGAAGGGTGGTTTTATAACTGGAGTTTTATAATGAACTTTACTGATTTGTTTCATGAGATGATTGACCTGGAAGGGTTAGTTTTTACTGCAGTTTTAAATGAATTGATTTAAATGCAGAAGCATGATGATGTTTTCCATGCTTTTATTCAAATTCATGATTTGTCTTACATGACATGAAAGAATGCATGATCTTGTTTTAATTCATACTAAGTATGATTTAATGATGTCACATAAAATGCTTGGAATGCATGAATTACATGATTTATATATGCACAAATAGTTTTGGATAAACTATGGCATTGAATATGCATGACTTTTGCGTGAAATTTTAAATGAAAAGAAATGCATTTAAGGGCATGGCATTATGAGCATGTAGATAGTGGAGCTATCTACTTACTTGCATAATTGTCTTACTGAGCGTGTGGTTTGCTCACCCCCTTATTTTCCCATCTTTTCAGAGTACTCACAGGAATTAGTAAGCGGCTGAGGACTTGCATGCTTGGTGCTTCCCATCGAGAGACACCTATACACATTTGTATGGTCTTGTATCTAAATATGTAATGCACAGTACTGTAAACGGACATTGATGTCGGGGATGTAGAGTTATAAATACCAATGGGTATGTATTTAATTAAAGTCAAAGGATAGTAAACTCTGATGTATAAATGTGATTATGGAAATGGAATTGGTAATAGTGTGAGGTGACTAACACCGAATCATAGCCCAACTGTTTGTAGGATGGTCACGATGAGAGAAAGAATTAAATAATAAATGAAAAAGCGAAAAATTTACTCTGATTTTTAGGTAATTTGGGTCGTGATAGCAATTATGCAAGCAAGTAGATAACCACACTTTCTACATGAACATAATGCCATACTTTAAATCATTCTATTTCAATTCGCATCTGAAGCATGAAGTTTTTTATATAAAACTTATGCAATTCATATATACATTCACTCGTATATACAGAAATCATGCTTTATTTATAAACATAGGTAATTCATGTAAAACATTGCATTCTCATGTTGTGAGAACTGTAAATTTTATGTACTCTAGTTATGAGATTTTAATGTGAGAACATTGTAAGTTGTGAATGTAAAATATGATATGTCAATGTACACGCAAGTTTCAAATCTAATGAAGTATAAGAAGATGAGGTTTTTAAGTATTAAATGTGTATGGATTGAAATATGGCTTATGGAGTAGATTATAGTGAGTTTTGCATTGAGTTTCCTGTAAATTGATGCAACAGCAGTAGAATCTGTGAAGGCCAGATAGATCTCTAAGGATAAGAGATCGATCCTATAGTGTGAGACCCCGTATAAGTTTAACATTGTACATATGTAAATGAATTCATGAAGTATTGTAATGTACTAGTAATGTGAAGCATATGTAATGTAAAGTCCATAAGTTAAATGTATACACTTGTAATGAGAGTTGGTGATTGTACGTACAAGTTGCATTAAGTATGAATATGAAGAAATGGACTTCGATATATGATGAATGTGAGTGGAATGGAAAATGAGTAGTGTGGTAAAATGGAAGGGAGATTTGCATGAGTGTGCACTTCCATTTATCTTACATTATACACCTTTGGTTATACAAAGACTCTACACAAGTTTTAAAGTGTATGAAGTATGAAAGGATGCCATTTTCAAGTCTCAAAGATGATTGAATGAGAAAATGACTATGGCAACAAATTTAAGATGTTTTGAGTGAAGTTAATGCAAAAAATTGAGAAAAATATGAAGGTCAGATCGATCTCATGGGATAAGAGATCAATCTGGAAGAGCCAAAATGAACTTATTTTGAGCTATGGAGCAAGACAGATCGATCTCTAATGGAGCCAGATCGATCTGCTAAGCATTCTGTAATGAGAGGATCGATTTTAAGGCAAACAGATCGATCTCCTTAACTCTCTGTTTGAGACTGATCGATCTCCTTAAGTGTTCTGTAAAGAGCAGATCGATCTCCTACAAGGGGCAAATCGATCTCCAAGAAGGAAATTGCCTGCAAACAGATCGATCTCATCAAGGAAGAAGATCGATCTGGTAGTGGTTGCGTTTGGTAAAAAGGACTACCAAACCTTGCAGAGATCGATCTCTACAAGGGCTTGATCGATCTCATAAGCCTGCATCTATAAAAAAGGGCTCGGGATTTAACTGAAACCTCAGATTTTCCCTTCCACCAAACCTCACCTGCCAATTTCTCTCAAGACCCAAGCTTTCTCACTCTAAATATCACTACATTGCAGCTAGTTTTGGAAGAAGCTCAAGAAGGGAAAGTTGTTCTTTGAAGCAAGGAGAACAACATACCCAAAAATGTCACATTGGTGTGACCAAGAGAAGGACTTGTGGTGTAAGACCCCGTATATGTATAATGGTAATGTGTGTAATTGGATCAAATAAATATGAATGGACTTGTAATGTAAAGTATGATTGATTTAGGTCCATGGATTCAATGTACGTATGTGTAATATGATTTGTATTGTACACATAAGTCCCATTTTGTATGAATATGAAGAAATGAGTTCTTGCAAGTACTGGATGTGATTGGAACTCAAAATGAGTAATGTGGTAAATGGAAGGAAGTTGCATGAATATAAATGCTTCCATTTGGTTTTATATAGCATACCTTTGGACATACAATGAATGCACACAAGTTTCAATGTGCATAAGGTATGAATGGATGCCATTTTCAAGTTATAAAGGTGGATAGATGAGAAAATGGCCATGGCAATAGATCAAGGATGTGTTGGTATGAGTTGCAGCAAGAAAACTGCAAGAAATCTGGAAAGTATGAATGCCAGATCGATCTCATAGGATGAGAGATCGATCTGGAAGAGCCAAAATGCTTTTATTTGGGCAATGGAATAGAGCAGATCGATCTCCAATGGGGCCAGATCGATCTCCTAAGCATTCTGTGATGAAAAGATCGATCCTCAAGCACCCAGATCGATCTCCTTAGCTCTCTGTTTGGGACCAGATCGATCTCATGCTTCGACAGATCGACCTCAAGCTTAAAATTTCATGAAAATGAGAGATTTAAGGGGACCAGATCGATCTCCTCTTGGACCAGATTGATCTCCCCAAGCTATTTCTATATAAGGAGGGCTGAAAATCTGAAAATTTTGGGAAAAACACAAATCTTCCATTTCTAACCCAAAAACCCAACTTTCTCTCTCTAAAATCAGCCATTTCCAACAAGAATTGAGGGGAGACCATTAGAGATTAATTTGTTCATCTTGAGGAAGAGAACAACATAGTTGGAACCCAAAATCCCATTGTGGGTATTGAAGGAGATAAGGGCATTGACATTTGGAGCAAGAAGAAAAATCATATTTGGTCAGATTCTAACACTCCAATCCAAGTACATTGTCTATTTAATTGATTTTGGAGTTATTTGGCATGAGTATGGATGGATGGAAACACCTAGGTTGTGCTAGAAACAAATGTAACCTAGAAAATGAATGCCTCTAGTGTGAGAAAGTATGATTTGGGGAGTTGGTGGTTTATGAGTTATGATAAGTTGTTAAATGAGTAATGTGGATGATTTGGAATGGTTAGGTGGAGTTATAATATGGGTTTAAGTGAAATTATGAAAATGAGTATGTAAATGCTTAACAAATGCCATAGTGAGGAAATCAATGAAATATGAACACTATGAGCTTGATATCGATTTAATATCGATTTGGAATGAGTTAATATGCCTAAAAGAATCCATAGACTCGAGTTTTGGGTAAAGTAATGAAACGAGGCCTCATAAGCGTTAATAGAAAACTATAGGTCGAATTGACTATAGTGAACGCACGATGTCATATTATATAGATCGAATATAATGCGGGATACGATTTTGTGCAGTCCCAAAGAGTTCGTTGAAGACGAACCGAACCGTACGAGTAAGCAGCTTAAGGAAGTGGAATCACGCATCGCGATTCCAGGTAAGGGAATTTTGTGAGTATATAGAGGTAGCTGCTCGTACTTTAATTTATGGGTGAATATTGGGTGTTTTACGAAGTGCATGGTTGCTAAAGTAAATGATTGATGGTATTCATGAATGAGAATAAGTATATGTGTGATTTTGGTTTTGGAAGTGGATTCTATGAAATGGGATAGTAAGGCTAATAATTACATAAATCTAATGTTTTGATGTTTTTCAAAACGGAATTGCTTGGTTTTAAGCAAGCTTGTAGATGGGTCGGCTAGTGTTTTATTGTTGTTGTGGAAAAGCAATTGTGAGTGCTAAACCTGATTGCTGGGATTGTTTGATTGTGTATGAGCCGCCTATCGTATTTGCATGACATAAATCGCGCTAGAGCCTCGCTCACGCTGGATTTCTATGTTTTCACTTGTGTGAAACGTGCTCGAGCTTAGCTCGCACTTTGAATTTGAATTGTGATGATGTTTATAAACCGTACTAGAGCTTACGCTCGTACGTGGATTTGAGTGATTTTTCTTATGCATATAACTGTACTGGAGCTATGCTCGTACATGGTTTCTTCATATTTTATGCATCAATGTCGTACCAGAGCGTTGCTTGTACGAAGTGATTGGTTTTGATGCATGAATTCACGCTAGAGCGTAGCTCGCGCTGGTTTTCACACTGTGGTATGTATGAGGCCGTGGCGAGAGATACGGATTAACTCAGGGAACCCAACAGGCCTGACAGACCTCTTGAGTGGGGTGAGGGTGAGGGGCTAGGACCTGACATAATCCATTCAGGGAACCCAACAGTCCTAACAGACCTCTTGAGTGAGGTGAGGGTGAGGGGCTAGGACCTGAATCAGGGAACCCAACAGGGGCGAGCAAGGCCATGAGGGGCTAGGACCTGGTATTGAGGTTACTCCCACGCGCTCTTGAGACTATAAAGGTTACACTTGGTATGGGGTAGATAAGACCTATGGCAGGCACCCCCAACCATGTTATGGGTCCGCGGAGTACGATGTACCGTGTATATCACATGGAGTACGATGTACCGCGTGGTGGTTACTTGATTTGAGAAAGTCTGGCGGAGAACTAACCCACCTTCGTGCCAGCATGATACCCCGCACACCGGAATCCGTGTGGTTTGGGATGATATGTGACGATTGGCCAACGTAGTCACTTGAGATATAGTAACCTGTCTCCTTGCTTGATTCACTTACTACCACATGATTTTAAATCTCTAACTGTGATTGTGATTGTTTAAGGTAGACCCGAATGAGGGGTCGAGCCTCGTGGATTTGAATTGTGAAATGAAAATGAGGTTGTGATTGTGAATTGATGTGATGTGATTGTTTGTGATGAGAAAGAGTTTTATGACGTGGGTTTAAAAAGGAGGTTTCTTAATGAATTACCCTTTTATGAATTTAAATGAGATCGAGCATGAGATGATTTATACATGATGTTTTACCATGTTTTATATGCCAATTTTACATGACTTTGATACATGATATATATGTATACTCATATGGCATAGTTTTATTCCTCATGCTCCCAACATAAATGATTTATGCATAACACTAACAGCATGTAGATAGAGTAGTTATCTACCATGCTTGCATTATTGCCTTACTGAGCGTGTGGTTGCTCATCCCTCTCTATTTTCCCCTACAGAGCGTGCATAGTAGTCCAGTGAGGACTGAGGCGTGGTATTTTGGACTCCGCTGCATCTCCATCGCTTAAAGGTATATACACAGTGATTCTTTTTGTATCTAAACAATGTAAAAGCACAGTATTCTTTTGAGATGCAATTATGGGGGATGTAGATGTCAGTAAAACATGTCCTTGTATAAGTACATGATTAATGCGAATGAATGACATCGTTTTATTTAACTGTGAACGAATGATAAGTGATGTTTATTATTGACTCACAGCCCAACAGTGTGTGGTGAGTTAGTTCACGATCGGGTAAGGTAGCAGTAAAACGCGAAAAATTTTTAGTGCTTTTTGATTAAAGAGAATGGAATTGGGTCGTGACAGAGATTGGTATCAGAGCTGTGTTGGCCTGATGTGAGTCATTAATAAAATGTAGGAAAGTACATCCCCATAGTACTTTGCTTTTGTTTAGATATAACTGTGTATACTGTGATGGATTGAGCTTAATAAATTATTATAATACAGGAAGTTAGGCACTATGCCAGTTACACGCAAAGGTAGAGGGGCGAGAGCACGTGCTAGAGGCCGTAGAGGTAGGCCTGAGAGCCGTGCGGAGCCACAGACTGAGCAGGCTCCACAGAACCTTGCTGGGAGAGCAGAGGATACTGAGGCTCGCTTCGCTAGGTTAGAGCGGAGTATTGAGAATTTGGTGGAGATAGTCACGCAGGCATTGGGTGCCGGTGATAGACGAGGTCCCGCGGCTTAGCCTACTACTGAACAGGTAGCTGCAGAGGTGGAGAGACCTCAGACTACTGAGACAGCTACAGTTACACCACCTCCAGCCCAGGATACAGATTCTCCTATCGCTCCACAGCAGAGCGGTAGTGATGTGGGTTATGACTGCGACTTGAGCAGGTTGCGAGAGTTTCAAGCGCTGAAACCCCCAGTGTTTAGAGGGGTGAAGGACCCAGTGGTTACGGAGGATTGAGTGTATGAGATGGAGAAACTATATAGGTTTTTCCGATGCACTTCAGTTGAGAAGGTAGCCTTTGCCGTATTTATGTTAAAAGGCGAGGCTGAGCATTGGTGGAGATCCACCGAGGCTATTTTGAGGGCCAGACACTCTGAGATCTCATGGGAGATATTTCTAGAAGCCTTCAGAAGACAGTATATTCCAGCTACCGCACAGAGGAAACTGCGGATGGAATTTATGAATTTGGTTCAGGGGAACCGTACTGTGGATGAGTATGAGTCCAAGTTTATGTCATTGAGGAGATATGACTAGGACACGATGGGTAGTGAGACCCGAAAGATACAGAAGTTCATGGATGGATTGAGATTGGCCATCCGGACAAAGCCAGCTCCCTTCGACATTGTGACTTATGAGGAGGCTGTACATAAGGCTCAGTTGTGTGAGCAAGACTTTGAGCGAAATGCCTCCGAGCTTGGGAGAATCAGTGTTAGAAAGGACAGAGACCGGAAGAGATTCGGGTTTGGAAGAGTGGCCAAGAGAGGTGGCCAAAGGTTTTTCGAGAAGAGGCCTAAGATCGAAGAGGTGCAGGAGAGAGCTGCTAGATCTCCCGTATACCCAGCTTTGACTGCACCGAGGGGTATAACTATTGGAGGACCACGACCTACCACAGATCAGTGTAGGAGATGTGGGAGATACCATGGGACTAGGCCATGTCAGGTGCCCCCTGTTTCGTGTTTTAGGTGTGGGAGGCCAGGACATATATCGAGGTTCTGCACTGAGATGATTGAGGTTGCCCCACAGAAGGGCAAGGAGCCTGAGGGAGCTCCAGTTGAGACAGCAGCCCCGAGGAGGAGGGCTATAGCTGAGGAGAAAGGGAAACAAGCTGCGGGTGTGAGCAGAGGAAGAGTACATGCACTGGATCAGGACACCGCAGATGCTTCGACAGATGTGATTAAAGGTACCATCCGAATCTTTGATTTAGAAGCATTGGTATTATTTGATCCTGGTGCCACGCATTCTTTCATATCACCTTCCTTTGCACATAAATTGTTGAAATATGTGAAACCAACATTGTTGGATAAAATGTTGATGATTTCCACACCCATGAATGATAGTCAATTGACTGAGCATGTATGTAGAGATTGTAAGTTAAAGATAGAAGGGAAGGAAATGATAGCCAATCTAATTTTATTGATTATGAATGATTTTGATGTAATTTTGGGAATGGATTGGTTGGCTACCAATCGGGTTGTTATGGATTGTCATGCCAAGACATTAACGTTTTCAGGATTAGATAATCTTATTGTAAATTTTTGATGAAAAGAAATGATATGAAACTTGTATAATTGTGGTAAATAAAAGAGTATGATTTTAAATGCATATTGCTAAGAGATAAATTATTTGTTTATGATAAATGTTGAATGTGGAGTGATGGTTTATGTTACTAACGATGGAGAGGATAATGTGAAGGGTTCATTGCATACGTGGTCGATATAGATGAGGCACACCCGAAATTGAGGGACATACTCGTAATTGCGGATTACCCTGATGTCTTTCCGGATGAATTACCAGGACTACCACCTGAAGGGAAATGGAATTTTACATAGAGTTAGTGCCTGGTACAGAGCCGATATCGAAACCACCCTATAGAATGGCTCCGATAGAATTGGAAGAGCTGAAGAAACAGCTACAAGAGTTGTTGGAGAAAGGGTTGATTAGACCGAGTGTCTCACCTTGGGGAGTACCGGTTCTATTTGTAAGGAAGAAGGATGGAAGCCTCCGACTGTGTATAGATTACCGGTTGTTGAATAAGGCCACCATTAAGAACAAGTATCCCCTTCCAAGAATCAATGATTTGTTGGATCAGCTCCAGGGAGCCGAAGCATTTTCTAAGATAGATTTGCGGTCAGGGTACCATCAGTTGAGGATCAGGAGTGGAGATGTACCCAAGACAGCATTTCGTACCCGTTATGGCCACTACGAGTTTTTGGTGATGCCATTCGGACTGACGAATGCTCCCACAGCATTTATGGCATTGATGAATGATGTATTCAAGCCATACCTGGACAAGTTTGTAATAGTGTTCATTGATGACATTTTGGTTTATTCCAAGTCCAGGGAAGATCATGAGGAGCACTTGAGGATAGTTCTGCAGACCCTCTGAGAGAGAGAATTGTATGCCAAACTCAACAAGTGTAACTTTTGGTTGGAACAGATCTCATTTCTGGGGCATGTTGTGTCAAAGGATGGGGTATCAGTGGATCCATCCAAGATAGAGGCAGTTATACAGTGGGAACAGCCCAAGACAGTTACTGAGATAAAAAGTTTCCTGGGATTGGCAGGATATTATCGGAGATTTGTAGAGGGTTTCTCTAGACTAGCTGCTCCATTGACACGCCTCACGCGAAAAGATGTTAAGTTTGTGTGGGATGAGGCATGTGAGAGGAGTTTTGAGGAGCTTAAGCGTCGATTGACGAATGCTCCAGTTCTCACCATTCCTACCAGCTCAGGAGGATTCTCGGTGTATACGGATGCATCGCACCAGGGACTGGGCTGTGTGCTTATGCAGGAAGGGAAGGTAGTTGCCTATGGATCTAGACAGTTGAAAGATCATGAGAGGAACTACCCGACACATGATTTGGAGTTGGTGGCTGTAGTATTTGCTTTGAAAATATGGCGCCACTATCTCTATGGTGAGAAATTTCAGGTGTTCACAGATCATAAGAGCCTTAAGTACTTGTTCTCGCAGAAAGAGCTGAATATGAGACAGAGGAGATGGCTTGAACTCCTGAAAGACTATGATTGTGAAATCATGTACCACCCGGGTAAGGCAAATGTAGTTGCTGATGCTTTGAGTAGAAAGAACCTTGGGTTGGTGTCTTATATGATGGTACGGGAACATGAATTGTTAGAACACTTTGCGAACCTCAGTTTGGATGTAACCCCACCTGGATCTGAGAGACTTGAGATCATGGCTAGTTTACGACTAGAGCCAGAATTGATTGGCCGTATTCGGCAAGCCCAGCAGAGTGATCGACGGTGCATCGATTGGCTGAGGCAGATACAGATAGGTGTGGGTATTGATTTTGAGCAGAGTGCTGATGGCTTATTGAGGTTCAGAGGCAGAGTATGCGTTCCCAGGGATCCTGAGATCAGGAGAATGATTTTATCAGAGGCTCACTCATCGAAGTATACGATACATCCTGGAAGTACCAAGATGTATCAAAACCTTCGGAAGGTTTATTGGTGGTCTGGAATGAAGAGAGACATTGCTGAATATGTCGCTAAGTGTCTCGTTTGTCAGCAAGTGAAGGTAAAGCATCAGAAGCCTACAGGATTATTGTAGCCTCTACCGATACCGACATGGAAGTGGGAGCATGTCACCATGAATTTTGTGATGGGGTTGCCGAGGACCCGTAGAGGTCATGATGCCATATGGGTTATTTTGGACCGGTTGACTAAGTCCACCCATTTCTTGGCTATGAGAGCTACCGATACGCTGAGTCAGTTGGCGAACCTGTATATTCGAGAGATAGTACGGCTACATGGTGTACCAGTGAGCATTGTTTCTGATAGGGATGCCCGCTTCACTTCCCATTTCTGGGAACATTTTCAGGAAGCGTTGGGGACCCGACTGAGTTTTAGCACCGCTTTTCATCCTCAGACAGATGGGCAGTCAGAGAGGACTATACAGACCCTCGAGGATATGTTGAGAGCGTGTGTGCTGGATTTTAGAGGCTCCTAGTATGACCACCTGCAGTTAGCCGAGTTCGCTTATAATAATAGCTATCATGCTAGTATCGGGATGGCACCCTATGAGGCATTGTACAGGCGTAGATGCCGTTCCCCTATTGGATGGGAAGAGGTTGGTGACAAACAAATTTTTGCTTCGGACTTAGTGCAGCAGGCATCTGAGGATGTCCAATTGATATGTGAGAGATTACGAACAGCTCAGAGCCGGCAAAAGAGTTATGCTGACAAGAGACGAAGACCACTAGAGTTTGATGAGGGTGAGTCGGTATTTCTGAGAGTTTCACCATCGAAGAGTATTATGAGATTCGGTAAGAAGGGCAAGCTGAGCCCTAGATATATCGGACCCTTCGAGATTTTGGAGAGAGTGGGAGATAAGGCGTAAAGGTTGGCATTACCACCGGACTTGGCAAATGTCCACAATGTCTTCCACGTCTCGATGCTTCGGAAGTATCACCCGGACCCGGCACACGTGATAAGATATGAGCCGTTAGAGCTCCATGAGAGTATGACGTATGTTGAGAAGCCGGTTCGGATATTGGATAGAAAAGAGAAAGTGTTGCGGAATAAGACAATTCCCTTGGTGAAAGTTCTTTGGCAACATCACACGGTGGAAGAGGCCACATGGGAATTGGAGAACTTAATACGGGAGAAGTACCCCCAACTTTTTGAAGAGTGACTTGGTTCTAATTTGGAGGACCAAATTCCTTGAAGGAGGGGAGAATGTAAGACCCCGTATATGTATAATGGTAATGTGTGTAATTGGATCAAATAAATATGAATGGACTTGTAATGTAAAGTATGATTGATTTAGGTCCATGGATTCAATGTACGTATGTGTAATATGATTTGTAATGTACACACAAGTCCCATTTTGTATGAATATGAAGAAATGAGTTCTTGCAAGTACTGGATGTGATTGGAACTCAAAATAAGTAATGTGGTAAATGGAAGGAAGTTGCATGAATATAAATGCTTCCATTTGGTTTTATATAGCATACCTTTGGACATACAATGAATGCACACAAGTTTCAATGTGCATAAGGTATGAATGGATGCCATTTTCAAGTTATAAAGGTGGATAGATGAGAAAATGGCCATGGCAATAGATCAAGGATGTGTTGGTATGAGTTGCAGCAAGAAAACTGCAAGAAATCTGGAAAGTATGAATGCCAGATCGATCTCATAGGATGAGAGATCGATCTGGAAGAGCCAAAATGCTCTTATTTGGGCAATGGAATAGAGCAGATCGATCTCTAATGGGGCCAGATCGATCTCCTAAGCATTCTGTGATGAAAAGATCGATCCTCAAGCACCCAAATCGATCTCCTTAGCTCTCTGTTTGGGACCAGATCGATCTCATGCTTCGACAGATCGATCTCATGCTTAAAATTTTGTGAAAATGAGAGATTTAAGGGGACCAGATCGATCTCCTGTTGGACCAGATCGATCTCCCCAAGCTATTTCTATATAAGGAGGGCTGAAAATCTGAAAATTTCGGGAAAAACACAAATCTTCCATTTCTAACCCAAAAACCTAACTTTCTCTCTCTAAAATCAGCCATTTCCAACAAGAATTGAGGGGAGACCATTAGAGATTAATTTGTTCATCTTGAGGAAGAGAACAACATAGTTGGAACCCAAAATCCCATTGTGGGTATTGATGGAGATAAGGGCATTGACATTTGGAGCAAGAAGAAAAATCATATTTGGTAAGATTCTAACACTCCAATCCAAGTACATTGTCTATTTAATTAATTTTGGAGTTATTTGGCATGAGTATGGATGGATGGAAACACCTAGGTTGTGCTAGAAACAAATGTAACCTAGAAAATGAATGCCTCTAGTGTGAGAAAGTATGATTTAGGGAGTTGGTGGTTTATGAGTTATGATAAGTTGTTAAATGAGTAATGTGGATGATTTGGAATGGTTAGGTGGAGTAATAATGTGGGTGTAAGTGAAATTATGAAAATGAGTATGTAAATGCTTAACAAATGCCATAGTGAGGAAATCAATGAAATATGAACACTATGAGCTTGATATCGATTTAATATCGATTTGGAATGAGTTAATAAGCCTAAAAGAATCCATAGACTCGAGTTTTGGGTAAAGTAATGAAACGAGACCTCATAAGCGTTAATAGAAAACTATAGGTCGAATTGACTATAGTGAACGCACGATGTCATATTATATAGATCGAATATAGGTCGATGTCATATTTTGTGCAGTCCCAAAGAGTTCGTTGAAGACGAACCGAATCGTACGAGTAAGCAGCTTAAGGAAGTGGAATCACGCATCGCGATTCCAGGTAAGGGAATTTTGTGAGTATATAGAGGTAGCTGCTCATACTTTAATTTATGGGTGAATATTGGGTGTTTTACGAAGTGCATGGTTACTAAAGTAAATGATTGATGGTATTCATGAATGAGAATGAGTATTGTGTGATTTTGGTTTTGGAAGTGGATTCTATGAAATGGGATAGTAAGGCTAATAATTGCATAAATCTAATGTTTTGATGTTTTTCAAAACGGAATTGCTTGGTTTTAAGCAAGCTTGTAGATGGGTCGGCTAGTGTTTTATTGTTGTTGTGGAAAAGCAATTGTGAGTGCTAAACCTGATTGCTGGGATTGTTTGATTGTGTATGAGCCGCCTATCGTATTTGCATGACATAAATCGTGCTAGAGCCTCGCTCACGCTGGATTTCTATGTTTTCACTTGTGTGAAACGTGCTCGAGCTTAGCTCGCACTTTGAATTTGAATTGTGATGATGTTTATCAACCGTACTGGAGCTTACGCTCGTACGTGGATTTGAGTGATTTTTCTTATGCATATAACTGTACTAGAGCTATGCTCGTACATGGTTTCTTCATATTTTATGCATCAATGCCGTACCAGAGCGTTGCTCGTACGAAGTGATTGGTTTTGATGCATGAATTCGCACTAGAGCGTAGCTCGCGCTGGTTTTCACACTGTGGTATGTATGAGGCCGTGGCGAGAGATACGGATTAACTCAGGGAACCCAACAGGCCTGACAGACCTCTTGAGTGGGGTGAGGGTGAGGGGCTAGGACCTGACATAATCCATTCAGGGAACCCAACAGTCCTAACAGACCTCTTGAGTGAGGTGAGGGTGAGGGGCTAGGACCTGAATCAGGGAACCCAACAGGGGCGAGCAAGGCCATGAGGGGCTAGGACCTGGTATTGAGGTTACTCCCACGCGCTCTTGAGACTATAAAGGTTACACTTGGTATGGGGTAGATAAGACCTATGGCAGGCACCCCCAACCATGTTATGGGTCCGCGGAGTACGATGTACCATGTATATCACATGGAGTACGATGTACCGCGTGGTGGTTACTTGATTTGAGAAAGTCTGACGGAGAACTAACCCACCTTCGTGCCAGCATGATACCCCGCACACCGGAATCCGTGTGGTCTGGGATGATATGTGACGATTGGCCAACGTAGTCACTTGAGATATAGTAACCTGTCTCCTTGCTTGATTCACTTACTACCACATGATTTTAAATCTCTAAGTGTGATTGTGATTGTTTAAGGTAGACCCAAATGAGGGGTCGAGCCTCGTGGATTTGAATTGTGAAATGAAAATGAGGTTGTGATTGTGAATTGATGTGATGTGATTGTATGTGATGAGAAAGAGTTTTATGACGTGGGTTTAAAAAGGAGGTTTCTTAATGAATTGCCCTTTTATGAATTTAAATGAGATCGAGCATGAGATGATTTATACATGATGTTTTACCATGTTTTATATGCCAATTTTACATGACTTTGATACATGATATATATGTATACTCATATGGCATAGTTTTATTCCTCATGTTCCCACCATAAATGATTTATGCATAACACTATCAGCATGTAGATAGAGTAGTTATCTACCATGCTTGCATTATTGCCTTACTGAGCGTGTGGTTGCTCATCCCTCTCTATTTTCCCCCTACAGAGCGTGCATAGTAGCCCAGTGAGGACTGAGGCGTGGTATTTTGGACTCCGCTGCATCTCCATCGCTTAAAGGTATATACACTGTGATTCTTTTTGTATCTAAACAATGTAAAAGCACAGTATTCTTTTGAGATGCAATTATGGGGGATGTAGATGTCAGTAAAACATGTCCTTGTATAAGTACATGATTAATGCGAATGAATGACATCGTTTTATTTAACTGTGAACGAATGATAAGTGATGTTTATTATTGACTCACAGCCCAACAGTGTGTGGTGAGTTAGTTCACGATCGGGTAAGGTAGCAGTAAAACGCGAAAAATTTTTAGTGCTTTTTGATTTAAGAGAATGGAATTGGGTCGTGACATGTGGCTACCACAAGTTTGACTAAGTAAAATGGTAAGCTCTTCAACCTTCAAGCTTCTACATATGGTTTCTAGACATTTGTAGGATGGATAATATGTGAAATGTTGATAGGAATGATGAATGTAGTGATGGGTGAGTGATATTAAGGGAGATTTATAAAGAGGAAATACAAGGAAAAGTGAGGGAAAGTTTAAGAGATGGTAAAATGATATTTATGGAGGAGTGAAATGTGATTAAGGGTTTGAGAAGTATGAATAGATAAATAGAAGACAATGAGTATGTTTAGTAGAGGGAAAAGAAAATAACTTGATGATTTATAATTGTAGCTCGAAATACATGAGACATGACTAACCCGAATCGCGAATGGAGCAAACGTGACTGAGGAAATACGAGCGTGATTCGAGGTAAGGGACTGTTTGTTAGCGATAGAGGTATTTATACGTATTTTGTCGCGATTTGAGTAATTACGACGCTAGAAATGGTATCTTTAGCTATTGAGCTATAGAAATCAATGTGAAAGTATTAGATATACATATGTATTGTGAAAATGGGATGTGGGAAGGAAAAACAACCTAACATGCATGTTTTCAATGCTTTTACATCTATTCATGATGTTTTGATGTTTTCTCATCCATGTATTGATTTTGAGATTGAGAAATGATAATAGATAGGCTGGCTAGTTTTACATGTTTAGCATAGGACGACATGCTATGTAAATAAACATGTTATGAGCTTTTAAAAGAGAAAATAACCACTTATCGGATTTAAGATGAGATTTCGTATTGGAGCTCTAGCTCACACCCGTTTTGATGAATTGGATGATGCTGGAGTTTCACTCACATACATCTGCATGTTTTGATAAACCATGCTAGAGTTTAACTCGCACGATGGTTTTTGAGAAAAGTGCTGGAGCTTTGCTCGCACCCGTTTTTACTGAGTTGAGGTAAACCTAGGGGTCTAGGACCTAAGGGGATGCCAGTCGATGGCCTTTGAACGGGTGGGTTCTTAATCATACCATGCTGGAACCTTGCGATGACTGTGTGTCATGCTGATTGCTCGCCTAGTATATGAGACATGGTTTAGGATGAAAAGTCCATTAGAGTTGGTAGATGGACTTGGGTCCACGGTCGTACGTAGAACTGTGTAGTTATCCGTTGGTATATTATGTACCATGCTGGGTGCATGCGAGTACGAGTATCACATAGATGACACATAGCGTACCTTGTACCGTGAGTATATGAGGAGATGTGATTGATTGAGATGAGTCAGAGCGTAGGACTGACCCATCCCCCTTCAGGCGAAGTGATGCCTTGTGCACACCTGATCAGTGAGGCCTGGGATCACTGACTATGGCCAAATGTCGTGAATATTAGATTGTCAAAAATTTCATTTCTGTCTCAAAGATACGAGAAAAATGAGAAACTCAGAAAAGAAAGAGTTTGGTGAAAAGAAATGATTTGATAAAAGTAAAGAGAGTTTACGATTTGATAAATCTCTCGATTTGAATGCTCGTGCTATGATAACACTATTTTGACATGTTTTCAAATGGGAATATTGCATATTTGATTTCAGGAAAAATGTTTTTATGAAAAATAATGGTTTGAATGCATTTTCTAGTAATATTTCCATTTCCATTTAAACATGGTTTTGTTTATGCATCCATGGGCTATGTAGATAGTACAGTATCTACCTGTTAGCATTCTTTTCCTTACTGAGCCGTGGTTTGCTCATCCCACTACTTTTTCCCCTCCAGATACTGAGAAGTAAGGTAGTGCGGTGGTCTCTGAATCTTTTGTATTGGACAGCTCCCACCAGTTGCAAAGGTATAAGATTTGTATACACACGAGTATTTTGTATTTAATATATTGTATTGCACAGTTACAAATCGAGAATGAAAACAGTGGTATGGGGGATGTTTTGTAAAGATATTATTATACAATTAATTTTGTATATTTATACACCCCTGGGAGTGTGAATTAAAGTATAAATATTTTCGCTGTAAATAAAATGAATTTTTAGTAATTGCATCGTCTCACAGCCCAACCATAGTAGCGTAAGTATGGGAAAAAAAAGCACCCGGAAGTGGGGTGTGACACCTCCAGAATGCAAAAAACGTACAAGAGCAGACAGGCAGATCTATCTCATAAGGAAGAAGATTGATCTCCTAATGCCTCTGCCTAGCAAAGATCGATTTTGTCACAAGGGCATATCGATCTCCTTAACTCTCGGCCTCGAAGAGATAGATCTCCACCCCCTATCAGATCGATCTTGTAGTTGTTAAGGGAGCAGTTGGAGCAGTTGAAATCAAGCAGAGATCGATCTCCACCAATGCCAGATTGATCTCATAGCCTCTGCCTATATAAAGATCACGAGATTTTGCCTGAAAACTGAGCTTCTCTCACCTGCAAACTTCAACACCCACCATTTTCACCCAAACCAAGCTTTCTCTATCTAAGATTCACCATATTCTAAACAAAATTAGACAAAGTTGTTCCTCTTGGTGAAGAGAACAACATACTAAAAAATCAAATATTAGGTTGAACAAAGAAAGAGACAAGCACTCTACAAGTTGGGTCAAGAGGGGAGACAAGCTAGGTGAGCTTACAAGACCCTTGTTTTCTTAAGTAATATCATCTTATATATTGGTGAATGGATATATATGTATATTTGGTTGGAAATGTCTAAGTTATGAGGGAAACAACTAATGAGTATAGTTGGAAAATTAAATGTGGATATCTTGTGATGATTACAAGCTAGCTAAAGTGATGATAAAGATGTGGGAAAAGCTATGAGGTAATGTATGTGTTAAGATTTGTAATTGGATGTAGTTTAGGGTGTATAGGTGTAAATAAGATAAATAGGGAAATATTGAGTTAGAATGAGTAAGAGAAAGAAATGGACAATGAGGATGATGTATATTGATGATTTAATGATGTTTGGACAGCTCGAGAATTTGACATGAGAATCGAGGTTAATCCGAGAAACCGAGGATATTGTACCACTCAAGGTGCAAGAGGTAAGGGAAATAAACCATTTGTGCTTGTGAGTTTTCAAATGATTGAAAACATTTTGATAGCATGAAAAGGTTTAATGAAATGAGCATGTTTATGAGAAATGAGATGAATTGATGCTTTGATGAAAGAGTGAATGTTTTGCCAGTTTGAGCTCGATTTTGATGAATTTTGTGTAATAGTGAATATAATGTTTTATAACCAAAATAAGTTTTGTAATAACTACTATGGGCTCTACGTGAAGGCAAAACGGTTTTAATACAACAATGGCATATTTTACTGAGACTAAGGCTTGTCATGAGATGCACATCGATACTCCGCTTGACAGCGTTGAGTGGCCTTGCTCTAGTAGCATGTAAAACCAGGCCTTGCTCTAGTAGCATGTAAGACTGATACCTCCGTTCTGGTAACAAGAGATGACCCCGCTCTAGTAGCGGTGGCCTTGCTTTGATAGCATGTAAGACTGGGCCTTGCTTTGAATAGCATGTAAGCCGCAGCTATACGACTCTGATCAAGTCTATAGCGAATCATGGCCATGTATTATTGTTGATGTTTCCCTCTTTTGAGGATGTCCACCTAGGGGATGACTTGATTTGATGTGATGTGCCTATGACGATGATTTTATCTGAGTTTTATTAAATGCCTAGTCTCGATTTCCTTGATGAATGATGTGTTTTACAACTGTGATTTCTACCACGTAATGATGATTTAATGTTATAATGATTGGTGATCTTTATCATGTAAATTATACCGATGCCATTGTTTCCACTGTTATTTCTATAACGTTTTATATGCTCAAATATTTCCATCATATTGTGTTGTGATGATGATTTTATAGATTTGTCATACCCCACTTTTGTGAACCCTTCTATCCATACATTCTCTCCTACGGTTGGGCTGTGAGAAGATGCAATTACTAAAAATTCATTCATTTACAGCGGAATATTTAAAATTTTAATTCACACTCCCAGGTGTGTGTGTAAATACACAAAATTAATTGTATAAATACCATGTGCTTACATATCATCCCCATAATACTATTTACAATTCCAAGATATAACTGTGCGATACAATATATTAGATACAAAATACTCGTGTATACAAATCTTATACCTTTGCGGATTGTGGGAGCTGTTTTAACACAAAAGGTCTAGAGATCACCGCTCTCTTACTTCTCAGTACCTGGAGGGGGAAAATAGTGGGATGAGCAAACCACAGCTCAGTAAGGAAATGTATGCTAGCAGGTAGATATCGTACTACCTACATAGCCCATGCATGCATAAACCAAAACCATGTTTTCGTTATAAATGGAAATATCATACGAACAATGCATTTAAACACATATTTCTCAATAGCATTTTCGTGTAAATCAAATGTCAAATTTCCATTTAAAACATGCTCATAATTAGTGCCCTCACGGCACAAATGTGAAATTAGAGATTTATCAAAAACACGAAATCTCTTTCACTTCTCAAATCATTCTTTCTCGCAATTCTCTTTCTTTTCTGAGATTGTCTCTGTTTCTCGAATCTCTGAGACAGGCATGGAATTTCGGCAATCAAATATCCATGACTTATGGCCATAGTCAGTGATCCCAGGCCTCACTGATCAGGTGTGCACAGGGTATCACTTCGCCTGAAGGGGGATGGGTCAGTCCTACCCTCCGGCTCATCTCAATCCACCTCATCTCCTCGTATGCTCACGGTGAAGATACGTCGTGTGTCATCTACGCGATACTCGTACTCACGTGCACCCAGCACGGTACATAGTATACCAACGGGTGACTACACTATTCTACGTACGACCGTGGACCCAAGTCCATACTCCAACTCCGATGGACTTTTTATCCTTAAACCATGTCTCATATACCAGGCGAGCAAGCAGCGTGACACACAGTCAACGCAAGGCTACAGCGCGGTACGATCTATCGTTAAGGCCCAGCCCGTTCAAATGGCCGTCGGCTGGTATCCCCTTGGGTCCCAGACCCCCAGGTTTACCTTAACTCAACAAAACAGGTGCGAGCAAAGTTCCCGCACTTTCTCAAAACCCTCGTGCGAGTTAAAACTCCCGCACCGTACATCAAGGCATTTAAAACGGGTGTGAGCTAACGCTTCAACACCAAATCTCATCTCAAAACTGATAGATGGCTATTTTCTCTTTTTAAAAATTTCAAAACATGTTTATTCATACAGCATGCCTCTTCATGCTAAAACATGTAAAATTAGCCAATCTATCATCAACGTTTCTCAATCATCAAGATTAATGTATAATAGAGAAAAACATTGAAAACATGCATATCATGCTATTTCCTTACCCTATCCCATTTCTCAATACATATATATATCCTAGTACTTTTCATGCTTCCATATCATTTCATAGAATTATAATATCGTACTAGCTCTAGCAATATATCTACGAAATTGCCGTAAAATACGTACAAACATCTCTATAGCTAACACACAGTCCCTTACCTCGTTTTACTTGTGTGCAACTATCCGCCTTTATGCTTCTTGCGTTCTCATCTCGACTTGCTCCGGCGTATCATCCGAAACTGAAATTCATCCATCAACATTTGAGTTAATGTTTCTAACTCTTATCCAACTAAGCACTTATCCAATGCCTTAATTACACATTTTTACCCTTTGTGGTAAATCTCACCATTTTATCCCAATATCAACATGTCCAAATCATTCTCACAACATGTTCCTCCACTCAAGGTATCTCATTCATCACAAACACTTCCACTCTCCACTTTCTCACACTTGACTATTTCTAAGTTATATTCATTTCATACCATTCTAGGTAGTCCTATCATGTCTATGCATACTAACCATTTCCCCTATCAATATCCAAACAAATGTACTTGGGTATTTGCATTAGGAACTCACCTAGCTTGATTTCTTCATTGCTCCAATGGAAATACACCTTGTTGCTTAAATCCAACAAATGGAGAAAATGCCTCCCAACTATGTTGTTCTTCTCTTTGATGTGAACAACTTTGTCTTTAATAGCTTTTCCTTAAATCTCACTGAAAATGGCTGGATTTAGGAGTGAGAAAGCTAGGTTTTTTTTTGTGTTGAAGTGGAAAGGAAATGGTTTTGCCCCGAAATTCTGATGATCCAACTGCTCCCATTTATAGTTTTGACTTGGTGAGATCGATCTTCCTTGGGTGGAGATCGATCTGTTCCTCTAAAATCCCTCTTTTCTAAGACGTTTTGAAGGCAGGAGATCGATCTGTCGAGACTGGAGATCGATCTGCTGTCAAACAGAAGCTTAAGGAGATCGATCTGGTCTTATGAGAGCTAAAGAGATCGATCTGCTTCCTTTGGAGATCGATCTGTTCCCTTCCATTTCTCACATAAGAGTATTCTGGCTCTCCCAGATCGATCTCTCATCCTATGAGATCGATCTGGCCTTCACAAATTCCAGATTTCTTGCAGTTTTTCTGCAACAACCCTTACTAAACACCCTTAATTTGCTACCATGATCATTTCCTCATTCATTCATCTTTGAGACTTGAAAATGGGATCCATCCTCACTACATACACATTAAAACTTGTGTAGAATCTTTGTATGACCAAATATATACGATATTACTCAAATGGAAATATACACTTATGTAAATCTTTCCTTCCATTTTACTATACTACTCATATTCCATTTCGATCACATTCTTCTCGTGTTCAAGTTTATTTCCTCCTACTCATGCATAATGTAACTTGTACATATAATCACAATTCTTATTACAAGTGCGTACATAATCTTATGAACTTACATTGCATATACTTCACATTACAATGTATCATCATACTTATGATTTTATTTACATTCCCATGTTCCTATATACAGCTATACATATACGGGGTCTCACATTCTCCCCCACTTAGAGAATTTGGTCCTCCAAATTAGAACCAATTCAATTCGTGAATAACTCGGGATACTTTTCCCGCATCAAACTTTCCAGTTCCCATGTGGCCTCTTCCACAGTGTGATGTTGCCACAAAACCTTAACCAACGAAATCGTGTTGTTCCGCAACACCTTCTCTTTCCTGTCCAACACCCTGATCGGTCTCTCGACGTACGACATATCTTTCTTGAGCTCCAACGGCTCATAGCTAATTACGTGTGTCGGATCCGGGTAGTACTTCCGAAGCATAGAAACGTGGAAGACATTGTGGACTTCTGCTAGCTCAGGTGGTAAGGCTAGCCTATATGCTCCTTCTCCCACTCTATCCAAAATCTCAAAGGGACCAATGTAACGAGGACTTAATTTTCCTTTCTTCCCAAACCTCATTATTCCCTTAGAAAGAGATACCTTCAAGAATACAGACTCGCCAACATCAAACTCAAGTGGTCTCCGTCTCCTGTCAGCGTAGCTCTTTTGTCGACTTTGAGCTGTTCTCAGCCTCTCGCATATTATCTGAACATCCTCGGAGGCTTGCTTAACCAAATCGGGAGCGAGCAATTGTCTGTCACCAACTTCTTCCCAACCAATGGGTGATCGGCATCTACGACCGTATAGTGCCTCAAAAGGGGCCATACCAATACTTGAGTGATGACTGTTATTGTAGGCGAACTCAATCAATGGCAAATGATCGTCCCATGAGCCTCTAAAATCCAGCACACACGCTCTCAACATATCCTCCAGGGTCTGTATAGTCCTCTCTGACTGACCATCTGTCTGAGAATGAAAAGCGGTGCTAAAACTCAACTGGGTCCCCATCGCTTCCTGGAAATGTCCCCAAAAATGGGAAGTGAAGCGGGCATCCTGATCAGAAACAACACTCACTGGGACTCCATGCAATCTCACTATTTCTCGCACATACAGGTTCGCCAGTACACTCAATGTATCTGTAGATCTCATGGCTAAGAAATGTGCCGATTTCGTTAACCGATCTACTATCACCCATATCGCATCATGGTTCTTACGGGTTCTCGATAACCCCATCACAAAATCCATGGTGACATGCTCCCACTTCCATGTTGGTATCGATAGAGGTTGTAATAATCCTCCTGGTTTCTGATGTTCGACTTTTACTTGCTGACAAATGAGACATCTAGCGACATACTCAGCTATGTCTCTCTTCATTCCAGACCACCAATATGCTTTTCGGAGATTTTGATACATCTTACTACTCCCCGGGTGTATCGTGTATCTCGACGAGTGTGCCTCTGATAAGATCAGCTTTCTCAGCTCTAAATCCTTAGGAACACATATTCTATCTCTAAACCTTAGTATTCCATCTGGACTCAATATGAAATCGGCACCCTTCCCTTTCCGAATTTGGCTAATCATCTCAATACACCATTTATCAATTTGCTGAGCTTGTCGGATTCTCTCAATCAACTCCAGTTCTAATCTCAAGCTAGCAATAATCCCATAGCTGCCAATCTCAGGTAGGGTCATATCCAGACTAAGGTTCATGAATTGTTCCAACAACTCATGCTCTCTAACCATCATATGAGATACCAACCCGAGACTCTTCCGACTCAATGCATCGGCAACCACATTTGCCTTCCCCGGGTGGTATAAGATCTCACAATCATAGTCCTTGAGGAGTTCCAACCACCTCCTCTGTCTCATGTTTAACTCCTTTTGTGAGAATAGATATTTCAGACTCTTATGATCCGTAAAGATCTGAAATCTCTCACCATATAAGTAGTGACGCCATATTTTCAATGCAAACACTACGGCCGCTAACTCCAAATCATGAGTGGAGTAGTTCTTCTCATGATCTTTCAACTGCCTAGATCCATAAGCTACTACCCTTCCATCTTGCATCAAAACACAGCCTAGTCCTTGATGCGAAGCATCTGTATACACCGAGTAATTCCCTGAACTGTTAGGGATGACAAGAACTGGCGCGGTGGTTAATCTGCGCTTAAGTTCCTGAAAACTTCTCTCACAAGCTTCATCCCATGCAAACTCCACACTCTTCCTTGTAAGACGTGTCAATGGAGCAGCTAATCTAGAGAAACCTTCTACAAATCTCCTGTAGTAACCAGTCAAACCCAGAAAACTTCTGATCTCTGTGACTGTCCTAGGTTGTTCCCACTGAACAACTGCCTCAATCTTGGATGGATCTACTGACACCCCATCCTTCGATATAACATGGCCTAGAAAAGAAATCTGTTCTAGCCAAAAGTCACATTTGTTAAGCTTGGCATATAACCTTTTCTCTCGGAGGGTTTGCAAAATAATCCTTAAGTGCTGCTTATGCTCTTCTCTGGACCTTGAATACACCAATATATCATCAATGAAAATAATTACGAATTGGTCCAGGTATGGCTTGAATACTTCATTCATTAGAGCCATAAAAGCTGCCGGCGCATTGGTCAACCCAAAAGGCATCACTAAGAATTCGTAATGGCCATAGCGGGTACGAAATGCTGTCTTGGGCACATCCTCCTTCCGTATCTTCAATTGATGATACCCAGACCTCAGATCTATCTTGGAGAAGATCTGTGCTCCCCGAAGCTGATCCAATAAATCGTCAATGCGTGGCAAGGGGTACTTATTCTTGATTGTAGCCTTGTTCAACATCCAATAGTCAATGCATAACCTGAGGCTCCCATCTCTCTTCTTCACAAACAATACCGAGGCTCCCCATGGTGAGACGCTCGGTCTTATGAACCCCTTCTCTAACAACTCTTGTAGCTGTTTCCTTAATTCCTCTAACTCAACTGGAGCCATCCTATATGGTGACTTCGATATTGGTTCGATTCCAGGCGTCAAGTCTATACCAAATTCTGTTTCTCTATCAGGTGGCAATCCTGGTAGATCGTCTGGAAAGACATCAGGGAATTCTCTGACCACTGAGATGTCCTTCATATCCGAATGTACTTTGTTCAAATCCACCACATAAGCAACAAAACCTTCAAAACAACACTCAAGCCATTTATACCAAAGTACTTTACTTAACACAAAATTTAAGATTTCATTTCTTCTCTTAAAATCTTACAACACATTCTTCAGGTAGAGAAAACTTAATGGTCTTAGAACGACAGTCTATGACAGCATGATTGGCGGCTAACCAATCCATTCCTAAAATTACATCAATGTCATACATATTCAACAAAATCAAGTTGGCTGTCATGCACTTATTTCCTACCCTCACTTTACAATCGTTATACACTTGTTCAACTAATTGGCTCACTCTCATGGGAGTACTTATTAGTAAAGTCCTACTCAAGTATGTGGGCTCTACAAAACCTTTTAACTTAGATGCACATGCAGGTGATATGAAGGAATGCGTAGCACCAGAATCAAACAAAGCAATAACCTCCAAATTGAAAATCAAGATTGTACCTTTAATCACTTCAGAAGAGGTATCAGCCGATGCCTGGTCTATCGCATACACCCTGCCTTGACCCACAACTTGTTTCCCCTTTTCTTCAGCCGAGGCTTTCTTTCTTGCAGGAGGTGCAACTGTAGGAACCCTCTCTGGCTCTTTACCCCTCTGTGGAATTGCCTCAACTATCTCCGGGCACTCTCTACCATAATGCCCAAATTTACCACATCTGAAGCATCGGGTACCCTGAAGATGACATGGCCTACCACCATGGTATCGATCGCATAACCTACACTGATCTGTAGTCGATCGAGGTCCACCAATCACTATACCCCTGGCTGGTGTCTGAGTCGGAGGCATAAAAGGTCTAGCAGGCTTTTTCTGGAACTCATCTACCTCTCTCCGACGCTTACTCATGAATTTTCGACCAAATTTGGCACTCTTACCATCTCCCAGCTTCCTCGGACCCTTGTCCTTACCCCAACTAAACTCAGAAATCTGCAAGTCATGATCCTGCTCGCACAACTGGGCCCGTCGCACGGCCTCTCTATATGTAGCGACATCAAATGGGGCCAACTTCGCTCGGATCGAAGGCCTCAGTCCATCTACAAATCTACGGACTCTGATAGCCTCACTCCTGATCGAGTCCGGATCATATCTACCCAGTGAAGTGAATCGTGACTCGTACTCATCAACTGTTCGATTCCCTTGAGTCAGATTCAGAAATTTCATTTGTAGTCTCCGTCAAGCGGTATCCGGGATGTATTGCTCTCTGAAAGCGTCCAAGAACATATCCCAAGTGATAACCATTCCTTGAGCTCTTAACATCGGCCTAGTGGACTTCCACCAGTGCTCTGCTTCGCCTCTCAATACAAAGGCCGCAAGCGCTACTCTCTCCGTAGCTGAACATCTACAGAAGTCGAATAACTTCTCCATTTGACTGATCCAGTCCTCAGCCACTGTCGGATCCTTTACCCCGCTAAACGAAGGAGGCTTAAAGTCCATAAAATGCCTCAATCT
Organism: Firmiana major; assembly: GCA_033439115.1. NCBI lineage: Eukaryota > Viridiplantae > Streptophyta > Magnoliopsida > Malvales > Malvaceae > Firmiana > Firmiana major. The sequence continues at coordinate 12,567,750 of CM065912.1, forward strand.
CTCCATATCGCAGTCATATCCATACCCCAAATCATCATCATGCCGATGTGGGGCTACCGGAGGAGGTACCGGTCGAATATGAGGTTCCCGTGGCCTAGCCGGTTCAGCTTGTGCAGGTGCAACATTCTCAGGTTCAGGTGCAGCTGCTGGGGGATTCGGTGCAGCCTGTCCCGCTGTACCAGGTGTACCCTCAAACCTAGCCATGATCTGACCCATCATGGTCATCATCGTGCGCATGTCTTCCTCCAATCGAGTTATTCGAGGATCAGAAGCCTCTATCTATTCTTGGGGCTCATGACTAGAGGATGATCTACTTTGCCTCTCAGTCCTGTCATTTTGCCCTCGAGCTCTCGAGCTCTCTCCCCTCTTGCGGTGTCTCTCAGGCATAACTCACTAGCCTGATAACTTTCCTGCGTTATAACAAACATTTAATTCACTATCAACTCCGTACACACATTTGTATCTAAATATCGCACAGTAACTTGGGGATGTATGTTTTCTTAGTCCTAAGCATCAACTCACATCAGACCAACCAAGCTCTGATACCAAGCCTGTCATACCCCACTTTTGTGAACCCTTCTATCCATACATTCTCTACTACGGTTGGGCTGTGAGAAGATGCAATTACTAAAAATTCATTCATTTACAGCGAAATATTTAAAATTTTAATTCACACTCCCAGGTGTGTGTGTGTAAATACACAAAATTAATTGTATAAATACCATGTGCTTACATATCATCCCCATAATACTGTTTACAATTCCAAGATATAACTGTGCGATACAATATATTAGATACAAAATACTCGTGTATACAAATCTTATACCTTTGCGGATTGTGGGAGCTGTTTTAACACAAAAGGTCTAGAGATCACCGCTCTCTTACTTCTCAGTACCTGAAGGGGGAAAATAGTGGGATGAGCAAACTACAGCTCAGTAAGGAAATGTATGCTAGCAGGTAGATATCGTACTAAATACATAGCCCATGCATGCATAAACCAAAACCATGTTTTCGTTATAAATGGAAATATCATACGAACAATGCATTTAAACACATATTTCTCAATAGCATTTTCGTGTAAATCAAATGTCAAATTTCCATTTAAAACATGCTCATAATTAGTGCCCTCACGGCACGAATGTGAAATTAGAGATTTATCAAAAACACGAAATCTCTTTCACTTCTCAAATCATTCTTTCTCGCAATTCTCTTTCTTTTCTGAGATTGTCTCTGTTTCTCGAATCTCTGAGACAGGCATGGAATTTCGACAATCAAATATCCACGACTTATGGCCATAGTCGGTGATCCCAGGCCTCACTGATCAGGTGTGCACAGGGTATCACTTCGCCTGAAGGGGGATGGGTCAGTCCTACCCTCCGACTCATCTCAATCCACCTCATCTCCTCGTATGCTCATGGTGAAGATACGTCGTGTGTCATCTACGCGATACTCGTACTCACGTGCACCCAGCACGGTACATAGTATACCAACGGGTGACTATACTATTCTACGTACGACCGTGGACCCAAGTCCATACTCCAACTCCGATGGACTTTTTATCCTTAAACCATGTCTCATATACCAGGCGAGCAAGCAGCGCGACACACAGTCAACGCAAGGCTCCAGCGCGGTACGATCTATCGTTCAGACCCAGCCCGTTCAAATGGCCGTCGGCTGGTATCCCCTTGGGTCCCAGACCCCCAGGTTTACCTTAACTCAACAAAACAGGTGCGAGTAAAGTTCCCGCACTTTCTCAAAACCCTCGTGCGAGTTAAAACTCCCACACGGTACATCAAGGCATTTAAAACGGGTGTGAGCTAACGCTTCAACACCAAATCTCATCTCAAAACTGATAGATGGCTATTTTCTCTTTTTAAAAATTCAAAACATGTTTATTCATACAGCATGCCTCTTCATGCTAAAACATGTAAAATTAGCCAATCTATCATCAACGTTTCTCAATCATCAAGATTAATGTATAATAGAGAAAAACATTGAAAACATGCATATCATGCTATTTCCTTACCCTATCCCATTTCTCAATACATATATATCCTAGTACTTTTCATGCTTCCATATCATTTCATAGAATTATAATATCGTACTAGCTCTAGCAATATATCTACGAAATTGCCGTAAAATACGTACAAACATCTCTATAGCTAACACACAGTCCCTTACCTCGTTTTACTTGTGTGCAACTATCCGCCTTTATGCTTCTTGCGTTCTCATCTCGACTTGCTCTGGCGTATCATCCGAAACTGAAATTCATCCATCAACATTTGAGTTAATGTTTCTAACTCTTATCCAACTAAGCACTTATCCAATGCCTTAATTACACATTTTTACCCTTTGTGGTAAATCTCACCATTTTATCCCAATATCAACATGTCCAAATCATTCTCACAACATGTTCCTCCACTCAAGGTATCTCATTCATCACAAACACTTCCACTCTCCACTTTCTCACACTTGACTATTTCTAAGTTATATTCATTTCATACCATTCTAGGTAGTCCTATCATGTCTATGCAAACTAACCATTTCCCCTATCAATATCCAAACAAATGTACTTGGGTATTTGCATTAGGAACTCACCTAGCTTGATTTCTTCATTGCTCCAATGGAAATACACCTTGTTGCTTAAATCCAACAAATGGAGAAAATGCCTCCCAACTATGTTGTTCTTCTCTTTGATGTGAACAACTTTGTCTCTAATAGCTTTTCCTTAAATCTCACTGAAAATGGCTGGATTTAGGAGTGAGAAAGCTAGTTTTTTTTTGTGTTGAAGTGGAAAGGAAATGGTTTTGCCCCGAAATTCTGATGATCCAACTGCTCCCATTTATAGTTTTGACTTGGTGAGATCGATCTTCCTTGGGTGGAGATCGATCTGTTCCTCTAAAATCCCTCTTTTCTAAGACGTTTTGAAGGCAGGAGATCGATCTGTCCAGACTGGAGGTCGATCTGCTGTCAAACAGAAGCTTAAGGAGATCGATCTGGTCTTATGGGAGATCGATCTGCTTCCAACCCGAGAGCTAAAGAGATCGATCTGCTTCCTTTGGAGTTCGATCTGTTCCCTTCCATTTCTCACATAAGAGTATTTTGGCTCTCCCAGATCGATCTCTCATCCTATAAGATCGATCTGGCCTTCACAAATTCCAGATTTCTTGCAGTTTTTCTGCAACAACCCTTACTAAACACCCTTAATTTGCTACCATGATCATTTCCTCATTCATTCATCTTTAAGACTTGAAAATGGGATCCATCCTCACTACATACACATTAAAACGTGTGTAGAATCTTTGTATGACCAAATATATACGATATTACTCAAATGGAAATATACACTTATGTAAATCTTTCCTTCCATTTTACTATACTACTCATATTCCATTTCGATCACATTCTTCTCGTGTTTAAGTTTATTTCCTCCTACTCATGCATAATGTAACTTGTACGTATAATCACAATTCTTATTACAAGTGCGTACATAATCTTATGAACTTACATTGCATATACTTCACATTACAATGTATCATCATACTTATGATTTTATTTACATTCCCATGTTCCTATATACAGCTATACATATACGGGGTCTCACAAGATTTCTCTCATCCTCCTTACTGAGCACTTTGAGAACTCAACCTTTTTCCTTCCTCCCTCCAAATTTCTTGCAGTGAGCAAGATAGTGCCTGCCACGTACGTGATATAGGCTGGTGGATGGGATCTCCCTAGGCTATCGCTTGTATAAGCACAAGGTATAATTCAGTTCATTTTGTATCCGGACAATGATGTGATACAAACATTTGAGTTAAGTATTTTGGGATGTAACTAGGATGGCATGAGGAAAATGAATCGTGTTTTGTGGATTGTTCCCCTTTGGGATATTCTGTATTTGATGTTATGAACTAGAAATTGTTTGATCTTGGGGTTACTGGTTTATGATAAACACAAGTGATTAAATGACACTGTACAGGAATGCAACCCGAGTAAGAGATTTAATATGAGAAATTTTAAATTAGCCCTATTTTTCGCGCTTCCGAGCTGTCACACATGTGAAGCTTATAAAAAATATCCTGTCATTTCATTTCAATCATAACAATATGACATTTCATCATATAAAAACATGTAAATCGGGGCTCAACCCATACCTCGGGTTTACCCTAGTTCATAAACATATGCATTTATATAGAACCATAAAACATTTATCGAGGCTCGACCCATCCCTCAGGTTTACCCCTGCTCTCATGAAATCATATGACATAATCAAGTGAGAATGGTAACTAATGTGATAATTCCATGGATTATGATCATATCTCATATCGGTAATCCCAGGCTACACGGTACCTAGTGTACGGGGCATCACTGTTGCAGCGGTAGGTGGGTCAAATCCTACTCGCCAGCTAACAACTATACGACTCCACATCACCAAATACTCATAGTACAGCGTACTCCATGTTCCGTACACGGTACAACTTACTCCATGGACCCTATTTCAAGTCGATAGTCAATGCCATGTCTCAAAAATGCATGTACGAGCATCTCATATGTGTGACACACAGTTTACACGAGGCTTCCAGCATGGCTCTTTTATGTCATTCATATAAAATCTAGTGCGATAGAGGGTCCAGTACCATGTCATGTACAAATTATGTAAAGTTGAGTACGAGCAACGCTTCAATACCCTAGTGTGAGTAACACTCTAGCACTAATTTATATAGAAAACATATAAAATCCAGTGCGAGAAGTGCTCCAGCACGATTTATTTTTACACAACTCGATAGATGGCTCATTTAAAAGAGATTCATTCAATTTAATCAAATCGGCACCATATTGTGCTGTTTTCGCATAAATCATGAAAGCATCAACCAACCTATCAATGCATCTGCTAAACAGTAGTAAAAACACTCAAAAACATGGTTTCCATGCTTTTTAGAACTTTTCCTAATTTTTCTAGTTTTACCTTTAATAGGGGTAAAATGGTAATTTTTCCATATTAGGTCTTTATAAATTTTATTCACTTTCTCTGACCCTCAGACTTTTTAAGCGAATGTAAGAGCTAACGAAAATATGCACAGATATCTCTAACTACTCGTAAAATTCCCTTACTTGGAATCACGTCGAGTAAATTCACTTTCCTAACGCTACTCGATCGTGCAGTCTGATTAGCTCCCAATATAATCTCTAGAGCTGCATATGACCATTTATCAGGTTAATTACACTTTTTCAACTATATTTCACTTTTAATACAGTCGATTTCACTTAATCGGTCAGTTTACTCTTATTGAGTCTAATTACATCTTAATGGGCATAACATTGTCTTAAGCTAATTTCACTTTACTATTCATTTCATCTGGGCCTATTGGGCTTGTTGGGCCCACTAACACTTATTTGGCTTGGTCCAAGGCCCACCAATCCTTATTGGGCCAAAACCAAGTGACTTGGCCCATTTGGCCTCTCAGCCATGGCATGTGCTCGAGAGCCATCATGCCGCCAATGGCCGACAGTCATGCCCTATCACGCCACCCTTGGCTAATTTGCTAGCCATTCACTTAGGCATTTCATCAAACACATTTTATGCATGCCTTAAGCCTTTAGTTTTTGTTCATTAAGGCATTTTATCAAACACCTTATATGTCATCACCAGTTCATCAACCAATTGACCTAATTGATTAAAATTAACTATGTCATAATAATGTATACATGTATACCAATTCATCCATGCCTTAAAATCACATGGGTATTCATCAAAACCTAAATACCCATTTTCAGCCAACTTAGGTTCTTAGTGATTTTGTGTGTTTTTTGATCCATAAGACATATACCAATCATCTTAGAATAATTCCTAGATTAACATACTAGAAGTTGGAAGCTTGAAAACTCACCTAGCTTGTTGTTCTCACTTTGGTCAAAACTTCCTTAATTTTCACGCCCTTCAATATGGCTCCTTGATAGCCAATTCCAAGGTATGTTAACCCTCTCTCAAATTGGAACAACTTTCATGAAGATCACTTATTCCAAATATGTCTCTAGGTTAGTGATTTCTAGTAAGATAAAGCTTGAACACTTATGTTTTAATGGTTTCCTTGCTTTAGCCGAGAGCTATGGAGAAGAAGACAAAGGTTTTAGTTGATTTTTAACTTCAGTAATTAATCCTTTTAATGTTAATTTTCAGCCCACCAATTGGGCTTGGTAATGAATTTGGGCTTGGTAACAATTGGGCTTAGTTTTGAGCATAAGCATAAAACTAATGGGCTTGGTTTTAGGTTTTGCATTTTGGGCTTCAGTTTGGGGTTTCGGTTTGGGCTTTTTATTTAGGCTGGAAATTTTTTTACAAATTAGGCCTTCAATTGGCTAAATATTAGGCCCACCAATTGGCCCAACAATTCGGCTCATTGGGCCTACAAAATTCAGCCCACCTTGGATCCACCTTAATAAGCTTTAAATTTTTCCACCAATGGCCCATCGATTTCTACTCATTTAATTTAATCCGGATTTTGATTAAATTAATTTTCCCTACTTAAGGAATTGAAGATCAAGCTAAAAATATTTCTTCCCCAATTTTTAATCTTGCGTGGGTTAAATTTTAACCATGGTTAGTCAACTATGGTCAAAGTCAACATTTCTCAACTAACCTTGATTTTCTTGACCATTGACCACGTTTGACTTTTTCTCAATATTTCAAAAGTGTCAATTCTCATGGTTAACATGCTCATCTTTGCGTTTTGGTCATTTTCGAGCTCGTTTAGCCCCTTTTTGGTCTTTCCTCTATTTCGACATATTAGGGATAAAACCTAACCAACTTTTCTTCAATAACCCTCTATATTTTGACATTTTAAGTTCTTCTCTTCAGTCATAAGGATTTAAATCCCTTCAGTTTAACCTGTGGCCATCTCGGCCCTTACTTGCCCTTTACATGACTTATATGCATTTAATCATTTTACTTGCATTTTCATTTTAGTAAATACTCTTCTTATGATTCAAATAACATAACCAAATGTTTACACATAAGAATCATAAGGTACATAGCAAAAATACGGGTCTTACAACAAGTGCCACTTCAAGTTTATCTTCCTACCAAACTTAAAAAATTGTTCTATAGATCGTCAAGAATATCAACACCAAAGACAGCATGCTCATCAATTGGATATCTCATGTCTTCAAAAATATTAAATCTAACAACTTCACCATTAAATTTCATTGTTAAAGTCCTATTATGCACATCAATTTTAGCCATAGCTATTTTTAAGAATGGTCTTTCTAAGAGTATGGGTACAGAATTAGGTGAATTATCATCTTCCATATTTAAGACATAAAAATCAGCAAGAAAGACTAATTCAGTAACTTAAACTAAGACAACTGCTATTACACCATCATGATATGCATTAAATCTATTAGCTAGTTGAATTATTACACTAGTCTCATTTAAAAGGTTTTAAATTTAAAGTTTTAAAAATTAAGAGAGGAATAACACTAATAGATGCACCTAGATCTATCATGGCTTTTTCAAATTTAACATCACCTATTTTACAAGGTATAGTGAAAGTTATAGGATCCTTACACTTTTTTGGGAGTTTCCTTTGGATGACAATAGGCACATTTTCCCTCACACTAATCTTTTCATTACCTTGTAATTTTCTTTTGTTTGTGCACAATTCTTTAAAAATTTTGGCATACTGGAGCACTTGCTTGATCACATTTAGTAAAGGAATATTAACTTCCACTTTATGAAAAGTCTCTAAAATCCCCTTGTTTTTTCTTCTTATGTGGATTTAGCCAACCTACTAGGAAAAGATGGTGGGTCACAACCAGTATTAGTTTGAGCTTTACTTACCAAGGGTGTAAACATAAGTTGAAGCTTGCTTTGAGCTACCTCGTCAATATCCTTCTTATCGACTTTCTCCTTGGGGGCTCTCCTACTTCTACTTCCTTCCCACTTCTTAAAACAATGGCACTAACATTCTCCCTAAGATTAACCACGGCTTGGGAAGGCAACTTACCAAAATTTGGAGTATCCAATCTACTTATCTTAATACCCAATTGTCCTAGTTGATTTTCCAAGTTCTTGATACTAGCCTTTGTTTCTTGGATACTCATTCTTGTCTCTTGCAAACTCAGCCTTGTTTCTTGTTGAAATTTAAGAAAATTATCAGCAAGACATTTAATCAAATTTTCAACAAAATACCTTGATTTTGAGCTTGGTGCCTGTCTTGGAATTGGGGCTTGGACTGTCGAAAATTGTTGTTTGGCTTATTTTGTGGTGGAACATATCGGGTTAGCCTATTCCCATATTGCAAGTTAAGATGATCCCTCCATCATTGATTATATGTATTAGCATAGGGATCATACTTGTGTCATGATAGTCCAGGAAAATAACCAATAGCATTTGCTTGCTCGTGTATCTTCTTACAACATTGGACATACGTCAGTGGGGTGTCCCAAGTTAGAGCATATGCCACAGGCTTTTGCTTATTGCTTCGTCCCTACAACAAGTTCACAAACCAGAGAAATTAGATTTTTAATGTGTTGTTCAAAGGGAGAAGTACTTACCTCATGGAAAGGCTTAGAGAATGGTTCACGCCTAATGTAGAATTGTAAGAATTTTCAGCCATGTTAACTATCAAGTTTCTTGCATCTTGAGGAGTTATGTCCACCAAAGCTCTTCCACTAGCAGCGTCTATCATGTTTCTGTCCTAAGGCAACAATCCTTCGTAGAAGCAATGGATGAGAATTTGCTCATGTATCTGATGATGTGAGCAACTAGCACATAACCTCTTGAATTTCTTCCAATATTCATACAAGGACTCACCATTGTATTTCCTTATTCCACAAATTTCCTTCCTTATATTAGTAGCTCTTAAGGCAGGAAAATGTCTCTCTAAGAAGAGTCTTTTCATCTCTTCCCATGTATTGATAGTCCCAGAAAGCAAGTAATAAATCCAATCCTTAGTCGAATATGCTAAAAAGAAGGGAAAGGCTCAGAGCTTAATGTGCTCTTTAATCACTCCAACAAGTTCCATGGTAGAACATACTACATGGAATTCTTTAAGATGCTTATGTGGATCCTCACCCGCAAGACCATGAAAAGTGGGCAAATGATGAATTAGTCTAGATTTAATTTTAAAAGAAACATCAGTTTTTGGTAAAGTAATACAAAGGGGTTGTTGGTTTAAAGTTGATGCGTGGTGAGTGTCGAATTCAACCAAATTCAAATTACTGGTCTTACCGAAATTTTGTAGTAGCGGCAAATCCAGATCGAACCCTAGAGACTGGTGGATTAATTATCATGCAATAACTAAAATAATTGGAAGGGTTTAATTTAACAGAATTAAAATCTTTAAACATAATTGATATTCAATTAATGAAGAGAATAAACAAAGATTAACAACTTTGATTCAAAGGAACTATCCAATAACTAACAATTGATCATTAACACCTAATTTACCATATTGTCTTCAATTATTTAGCTTAGGTATTATCTCCCAGCAAGATAATATCTATTCTTCCCTACTATCATTAACTCAAGCCCAGCACCCGAATTAAATTCTTATCCCTAATCAAATCGGTTTTAACGCAATCCTATTTAGACTAGGAATAACATTAACACTCTAGGAAGATTACTAACCAAATAACACTCCAGCCATGGGTTGAATGTTTAATTCATTCTATTGTTTCACTTAGAGTCGACGAACCCTAAATGCTACTGATTCTGATTTCTATCACAATAATTACGGATTGTGAAAATTTTAGATAGCATACAATCACATGAGAAGATTATCTAATTGGCCAAAGCATATAATTTTCTCATGCAATCAAATCAATTAATATCAAAAACAATAGATAATTGAATCAAAAGATAGTTTAGAACAGCAAACCGTGTTTCTCAATTGTTGAAGTTTACTGGATACGATTCCCTTAAACCGAACAAAGGGTTTAGCAGCACATGATTATTGAAAACGAAAATAAAAATATAAAGAGGGTGAATTATTTTTTTTCTTTAGACTGCTGCCCTCTTCTGTCTCTTTTCTGATGTTCCCTAAAGAAAACGAAACTATATATATATATATAGTAAAAAAAAACTAAATTTGACAATCTTATTACAAGTAGGAAAAAGGGTTAACATATTCGGACTTTCTACACAGCTGGTTTTGGAGTGAAAATAGGCCAAATTGGATCTTGGGCTCTTCTTCAAAGTTGTAAATCAGTAAATCAGCGTTTCACTAGGCCTAACTTTGCATAATTTGGAGGACTGAAATTTCGTTTAAAGCCAAAATTCCAAACAGCACTAAAATTGTCCAATTTCTTTGGTTAAGCTCTTGAAGCCCAATTTATATGCCAAAATCACAAACTTAACATAAGTATTCTAATTAACATGAGGAACATAGCAAAATATTAAAATGTAGAAGGAAATAAATAATAAAAATATGACACTCATCAAATTCCTCCACACTTAAATTTTTGCACGTCCTCGAGCAAATTCAAAATCTAAGACTAAATCACCCTCTAAAACTTTTCAATCACATCAAGTTTACAAGAAATAAAAAATCAACCAACATTTTCGAGAAACATAACATGTCATGAATCAAAATCCTTAACAATCTCAAGAATCTGTCAACATAGCAATTTCATTCAAAACGAAGCAAACTAATTGGTAGATCCCCACACTAATCTCTCTATTCACTCAAGCGTTTAAAGGATAAGTATTTCACTCACATTCATTCCATAAACATGTCCTACCATAAGCTTGCATATCATCTAATCTCCACTACTTAGTTCATGCATAACATAAATCAAATGGACTTTATTCAAGGGTTGTAACGAGGCTAGGGATAAGGTAAGGAATTATTTTTGGAGTAAGAGAGTTTAAAACCCTAAAAATTAATAGAGCATTCAAAATTACAACTCAGGTAAATAAAGCAATCAACGACCCGCAATCACCTAAAATATAAATACTTTATTAATCATTCACTCCTTATTTAATTCCTTTATCAATCAAATAACTTCTTTCTTTCTTTCTTTCTTTCTTTTTATTATTTTTTTATTTTTTTATTTTTTGTTTTTCTCCTTTTTTTTTTGGTTTTTTTAGATCCACCATCACCACCACTTACATATGGAAGTAGTCACACCCTCACACTTGTTTCATAACTTGCTCAAGAATTTTCAAATGCCCTACTAATCTTTAAGGTTAGGTAAAGTCATTCATATTAAACTCAAGGTTAAGACAAGTTATTCAACAAAGAAAAGTCAATTAGGCTCAAAGGGGCTTAACAATGGTAAATTATGTTAGGTGGGCTATTTGGCTAGAGTGGTTCATCCAAAAATGGCCTTAATCACTTTTATGTATGCCTGAATCAATATAATCTCAAAAAGAATCAATGCAAGTTCTAGAGAAACACATCCATGGTAGAATATCACACATCAAAAGAAAATAAAGATCGACATTAATGCTCAATCCCTAGGCTCAAAATCTCACAGGTTTAAAGTCTACCAATTCAATTCACCAACATTCCGAAATCAATCACTTAATCAACAAATGTTAAGATGAAAAGTCAATCAATTCAATTGTGTTATCCTCTTTTCAAATCCAGTTGATTCAAGTTCATGATAAATATAAACTTTCAGTGATAAAAAGTACCTAAAGATGCACTAAGAATTTTTTTTTATATATAAAAATTCCCCCCCCCCCCCCCCACTTAGATCTTACAATGTCCCCAATGTAAAGCACATTATTAAAACAAATAACGGACAAGTAAAATTAAAAGAGATAGGGTGAGAAATCAAATCTGGGGTTCATGGGTTGCCTCCCACGCAGCGCCTTTGGTTAATGTCGTTGGCTCGACACTGCAATTTCCTTCACACCAAGTAGATCGCATCTCCTAACTGCACCTCCTCAATCGTGTGTGCTTGAAAATCGTCGAATATGGCTTGAGTCTATGCCCGTTAACCTTGAACACCTTGTTGGTTTCCATACTTTGAATATCAAATACACCATGAGGAAATATGTCAGTAACAACAAATGGTCCAATCCAACGAGAACGTAACTTACCAGGCATCAACTTCAATTTTGAGTTGTATAACAAAATGTTTTGGCTAACCATAAATTGCTTCCTAATAATCATCTTATCATGAATTGCCTTGGTCTTCTCCTTGTAAATTCGTGAGTTCTCATAGGCCTCAAGTCAAATTTTCTCTAATTCCTGCAACTGCAACTTCCTTTCAAAACCTGCCTGCTGTAGGTCCATGTTGCATCGTCTACCTGCCCAATAAGCCTTGCGTTCTAACTCTATAGGCAAATGACACAACTTACCAAAAATCAGCCTATACGGGAACATCCTAATAGGCGTCTTATATGTTGTCCTATAAGCCCACGAAGCGTCATCAAGTCTGAGACTCCAGTCCTTTCTATTTAGATTTACCGTTTTCTCCAAGATCAACTTGACTTCCCTATTAGACACTTCGGTCTGTCCATTTATCTGGGGATGGTAAGCTGTGGAGGTTTTGTGCAGGACTCCATACTTCTTTAACAAAGCCTTCATTGATCGATTACAAAAATGAGTCCCCTGATCACTTATCAATGCTCTTGGTATGCCAAACCTGCTAAAAATTTTAGATTTGATAAAACCTGCAACAGCTCGTGAATCATTAGTTTTGGTGGCCTTTACTTCCACCCATTTCGACACATAATCAACAGCAAGTAAAATGTATATAAACCCAAAGGAAGGAAGAAATGGACTCACAAAGTCAATACCCCACACATCAAAAATTTCACACACAAGTATAGGAGTTTGAGGCATCTCATTCCTATGGCTTAAGTTCCCTATCCTTTAGCATCATTCACAATTTTTACAGAACACATAACTGTCACAAAACAAGGTAGGCCAATAAAAACCATAATCTAACACTTTCCTAGCTGTTCTCTTTGGCTCAAAATGACCCCCACATGCATATGCATGGCAAAAAGTAAGGACAGATTAAATTTCTGAATCAGGGATGCACCTTCTAATAATTTGATCAGAACAATATTTTCACAAATATGGTTCATCCCATACATAGTATTTAGCCTCACTTTTTATTTTATCTTTTTTAGCTCTACTCAAATCTTGAGGTGTGACCTTACTAACCAAATAATTTACCAAGTCAGCATACTAAAGGGTCATACCTTGCACCGTAAAAAGCTCCTCATCAGGAAAAGTTTCTTACAATGGCACTAGATCTTCTTCTCTCACCAACTGGCTCAAGTGGTCAGCTACTAGGTTTATTGCCTCTTTCTTATCTTTGATCTTGAGATTAAACTCTTGCAGTAGAAGAATCCACCTAATCAGCCTTGGCTTCGCCTCTTTTTTCGTTAGAAGATATTTCAAAGCTGCATGGTCAAAAAATACAACAACTTTAGAACCAAGCAAGTAAGATCGAAACTTATCTAAAGCAAATACAATAGCCAGAAACTCCTTTTTCGGTCGTAGAATAATTGCACTGAGCTGGGTTAAGCGTCCTTAACGCATAATAGATCACATGGGCCTGGTTGATGATCCGCTATCCTAAAACAGCCCCCATAGCATAATTTCTTGCATAGCACATTATTTTGAAAGGCAACTCCCAATATAGTGGTTGAATGACAGGGGCAGAAGTCAAAGATGACTTCAATTCATCGAAAGTTGCATTGCAGTCTTTGTCGAATTCAAAGGGTACGTCCTTCTGTAATAACTTCGACAATGGTAGTGTTGTCTTCGAGAAGTTCCTAATGAATCTGCGATAAAAACCTGCATGACCAAGAAAAGAATGCACTTCTCGCACACTAGTGGGGTAGGGTAAGCTCAAAATCAAATCAATCTTAGCCTTGTCTACTTCAATGCCCTTGGACGAAACTACATAACCTAAAACAATGCCTTATTCTACCATGAAATGACATTTTTCAAAATTCAGCACTAGATTAGTTTCAATGCAACGCTCAAATACAATCGTCAAATGATTTAAGCATTTATCAAATGAGTCACCATGCACTGTGAAATCATTCATGAACACCTCAATGCAATTTTTCAACAAATCAGAAAAAATACTTACCATGCATCTTTAAAAAGTACCTGATGCATTACAAAGGCCGAACGACATCCTCCTAAAAGCAAATGTTCCAAATGGGCATGTGAAAGTTGTTTTCTCCTGATCTTTTGGTGCAATCACAATCTGGTTATAACCTAAAAATCCATCAAGAAAACAGTATTGAGATTTACCAGCTAAACGCTCAATCATTTGATCAATGAAGGGTAAAGGAAAGTGATCTTTTCTAGTTGTCGAATTCAGCTTGCAGTAGTCTATACATACATTCTTATTGGAACAAGCTCATTATTTTGATTTCTCACAACTGTGATCCCAGTCTTTTTTGGTACAACATGGATTGGACTCACCCATTTACTATCCAAAATTAGATAGATTATACCTGTATTTAATAACTTCAGAATCTCTGTCTTGACTACTTTCATCATCTGGGGATTCAATCTTCTTTGAGGTTCTTGGTTTGGTTTAGATCCCTCTTCCAATAGAAATCTGTGCATGTACATAGATGGACTAATTCCCTTAATGTCAGCTATTATCCATCCTATGGCTGTTCTATGATCACAAAGAACCCTGATTAACTTTTCTTCTTGCACCACTGTCAAGTTCTTCACAATAATGACTGGAAGTGTCTCATCATCTCCCAGGTAAGCATACTTTAAGTGGTCAGGTAAAAACTTCAATTCCAAAATCGGTGCCTGCACAACAGAAGGTAGTAGCTTCGTGTGAGAAAATGGTAGTTCTAATCTTTTAACTTCATACCTGGGCTGCAATGACTGCATGCCCATGATCATTTCTTCAACTTTCGGACTTAGCTCCAATTCAACCTCATTCCACATCAAGGTTTTACTGATCACCACTTCCAAGTCATCCATTCTGCTTACTTCAAATGTATCTTGTGTTAAGACATCAAAACTGTCAATGAAAAATACTGAATGTACCTCTGCTGGATACCTCATAGCATCGAAGATGCTAATTTTAATAATCTCTCCATCGAACTCCATGGTTAATGTCCCATTAAACACATCAATCTTAGTCTTAGCAGTGGCAAGAAAGGGCCACCCTAAAATTATTGGTACGGGATTCACTGGGCTGCTGCTGTCCTCCATATGCAGAATGTAGAAATCAACTGGAAAGATCAACTGATTCACCTGCACCAAAACATCCTCAACTACCCCTTTGGGGTATGCATTAGACCGATCTACTAATTGTATGATCACTCCAATTTTTTTTAAGGACCTAGATTTAAGGATGCATAAATTGAAAAAGGCATAACATTAATCGATGCACTCAAATCTGCCATGGCATGTTCGATTTGCCTATTACCAATTATGCAAGGGATTTAAATGTACTTGGGTCTTTACACTTTTAGGGCAGTTTTCTTTGAATGACCGCAGATACATTCTCCCCCACACTTACCTTCTCATCGCCTCTTAGTTTCCTCTTTGTCGTGCACAACTCTTTAAAGCATTTCCCATACCTTGGAATTTGTTTCAATGTGTCCAGAAGTGGTATGTTAATTTCCACCTTCTTAAATACCTCCATGATTTCTTTCTGTTGTTCCTCTTTCTGTGTCTTAACTAACCAGCAAGGAAAAGGAGGGCGAATAGTGTTAGTGTTATCTATAACAGGTTGCATCTGTGTCTCAACCTTTTTCTCTGCCTCTGAAATCTGTCTTTCAATCTCTTTTCCACTATGCAACACTATGCACTCGCATTCTCCCTGGGGTTCTTTATTGTTTGAGATGGTAACTTCCCAAAACCTTGAGCTTCTAATCTACCAACCGTGGTTACTAGTTGATCCATATGTTTTCCAAGTTCTGGATGCTTGTCCTTGTTTCCTGTTGGAATTGCAAAGTGTTGTTAGCAAGGTTTTTCACAATCTTTTCAAATGACATACCTGAACCTGTGGATTGATTTGTTTGCTGCCTCTGAACAGAATGTTGATAGCCAACTTGGTTACCATATCTCAAATTTGGATGATCTCTCCAGCCTGGGTTATATGTATTTGCATACGGATCATGTCTCCGTTGGGGCTGACCTGGAAAATTTCCTATGGCATTCGCTTGTTGCATGGTCGGGTCATCTTCTTGCAAAGTTGGACACATGTCAGTGTTGTGTCCTACCAACGAACAGATTTCACACACCTTTGCTAGTTGTAAGTTCCCTACTACCATTTGACGAACTAAAGAGGTTATATCATAAATTTGACATTCCAGGTTGGAACTACTTACCTCATTCACCTTCTTCGATATGTGATCCAATCTACTCCCGAACTGTTGTGTATTGGCTGCCATGTTGGCGATGAGATTCCTCGCAGCCTCTGGGGTCTTATCAATTAGTGCTCCTCCACTAGCAGCATCAATCATGTTCTTGTCCATTGGCATTAAACCTTCATAGAAATACTGTATTAGAAGCTGGTCAGTAATCTGGTCGTGTGGACAGTTCGCACACAGCTTCTTAAAATGCTCCCAATACTCGTACAAGGTTTCACCATTGTATTGCCGAATGCCACATATCTCTTTTCTTATATTTGCAGCCTAGAAGCTAGGAAATACTTCTCCAAAAACAACTGTTTCATCTCATTCCATGAACGTATAGATCCCGAAGGAAGGTAGTATAACCAATCCTTCGCTTGATCTGCCAATAAGAAGGAAAGTCCTGTTATTATTAATTGCCATGTTGTCAATGTCCAATTCCTCTATTGATTGCCTGTTATTATTACTTGTAGGATCTAAAGGTTCTACAACGGTTGTAGCTTTTTTGTCCCTTTTCAACCTCCTCAAGGTTCTCTCTATCTCTGGATCGAATTTGAAGTGCAATTTCACCTGAATTGGAGGATCTTGTCATAAAAACACAATAAAAATAAAAAATCACAAAATAATGACAAGCAAAACAAAAAATTGGCTAAAACTATAAGAAAACGATGGAATTTGGCCGAGATAAGGTGGGGCCAAATCCCCTGGTTTGTTTTATTTTGCTATTTCCACTTGAAATCAAGTACTCACACGTCTCCTAATTCAACAAAAAATTTTCCTGTGAATAGTAATGTGAATAATACCAAAAGCCCTAAAAAATAAATAAATAAATAAATAAATAAATAAATAAAAATAAAAAAAATCACAAGAATTTAAAAGCAAATTAATGAGAATAATAAAAACACAATAATTAATCAGAACCAGTCCCCGGCAACGACGCCAAAAATTTGTGAGTGTCAAATTCAACCAAATTTAAATTACTGGTCTTACCGAAATTTTGTAGTAGCGGCAAATCCAGGTCGAACCCTAGAGACTGGTGGATTAATTATCATGTAATAACTAAAATAATTGGGGGGTTTAATTTAACAGAATTAAAATCCTTAAACAGAATTTATATTCAATTAATTATGAAGAGAATAAACAAAGATTAACAACTTCGATTCAAAGGAATTATCCAGTAACTAACAATTGATCTTTAACACCTAATTTACCATCTTGTCTTCAATTATTTAGCTTAGGTATTATCTTCCAGCAAGATAATATCTATTCTTCCCTGCTATCATTAACTCAAGCCCAGCACCCGAATTAAATTCTTATCCCTAATCAGAATAACATTAACACTCTAGGAAGATTACTAACCGAATAACACTCCAGCCATGGGTTGAATGATTAATCCATTCTATTGTTTCACTTAGAGTCGACGAACCCTAAATGCTACTGATTCTGATTTCTATCACAATAATTACGGATTGTGAAAATTTTAGATAGCATACAATCACATGCGAAGATTATCTAATTGGCCAAATCATATAATTTTCTCATGCAATTGAATCAATTAATATAAAAAAACAATAGATAATTGAATCAAAAGATAGTTTAGAATAGCAAACCGTGTTTCTCAATTGTTGAAGTTTACTGGATACGATTCCCTTGAACCGAACAAAGGGTTTAGCAGCACATGATTATTGAAAACGAAAATAAAAATATAGAGAGGGTGAATTATTTTTTTCTTTAGACTGATGCCCTCTTCTGTCTCTTTTCTGATGTTCCCTAAAGAAAATGAAACTATATATATATATATAGTAAAAAAAAAAACCTAAATTCGACAATCCTATTACAAGTAGGAAAAAGGGTTGACATATTTGGGCTTTTTCTACACAGCTGGTTTTGGAGTGGAAATAGGCCAAATTGGATCTTGGGCTCTTCTTCAGAGTTGTAAATCAGTAAGTGTCACGCCCCGAAAATGCGAAAAATAGGGCAAATTTAAAACTTTTTACTCATTAACTCACAGTTAAAGGTGCATTCCTATGCAGTGTCATACATCATCATAATTATCATTCCTCAGGATCTCATCACTAGAATTTATATATATCATATCAAATACATTAATCCATCTCAAGTTAATTAATCCTAATACATCCCATATAATGTTATACATCAAGTGTCTGCAATTACAATAATAGTCTGGGTACATGAAAAGATAAAATATACCTCAAGATACAATATATATGGCCGGAGCTCGAATCCTCCACTAGCCACTACTTCGTACGTCACAGGGAGATCCTTTTTCACTTGAAGAACTCTGGGGGGAAAGGAAAATAGGGTGAGCTTCTAAATCGCTCAGTAAAGGGGGTAAGGAACTCATTTCATAAACCAAAATACACATCACAAAAGGTTTATTTGTATGTAAAACTCATTTGAAAACCATAGCATGAAAGTACTCAAAACGATATTCTCATATCTCAAATCATGTGAAAACATGAAGTAAAAGGCTCACTCTAGAGCAATAACAAAGCATGTGAAAATAACGCGTTAAACGCTTTCTCAAATAACGTGATAAAATCACAGTAAAAATAACGCACGTGGCACAGCCACTAAACACACGTGGCAAAGCCACTGATTTAAATTCTCACGTGGCATAGCCACAAAACACACGTGGCAAAGCCACTGATTTAATTTCTCGCGTGGCATAGCCACAGAATAGGGTTTCTCAACGTGGCATAGCCACCAATGGGGTTTCTCAACGTGGCACAGCCACCAATGGGGTTTCTCAACGTGGCACAGCCACCAATGGGGTATAACGTGGCACAGCCACCAATGGGGTTTCTCAACGTGGCAACGGCCACCAAGTATACGTGGCATAGCCACAGAATAGGTTATTCTCACGTTACCAGAACGGAGAAGAAATCGGGCTTACATGCTACCAGAGCAATGCCCGGTGTGTACTCACAACTACACACCTAAGTCTTATCACATAAGACTGGTTTGCCTTCACGTAGAACTCATGATGGTTTTTCTCTCATAAAACTCTTTTGAAATCGTTTTGTACTCAACACAAAATATAATAAAACTGAGTTCCAACCGGCAAAGCACATGCACACATTTCTCAAATCTCAATATTGCCTTAACGTAGAACCCAGTTATAAACTCATAAAAACATTGGGCTCCAACCGGCTATAAAAATTGTGTGCAATTAAATCTCAACACAAAACCCAACATGCTTGTTTTATAAACCACAATTCATGCTAAAATAGTTTACAATTCACATACACAAATGGTTTAGATTTCCCTTACCTTTTTGCACCTCGTATAGTGCAATCGTTTCCCCCGTATCACGGACTAGCCTCGCATTCCACTCTGGAACTCCCAAGCTGTCCAAACGATGTTAAAACATCAATACTCAATTATCTCATAAACCTCAATTCTCAAAATCGAGCACAATTGCTCATAACACCTCAAATCTCTCGATTCTCGTAACTCTACCCTAAACTACAACCTCATTCACAATATCTCAACGTCCTACATTTCTCATGCCAATTATCTAGGCTAATTCTCCACATTGTCTAAATTTTCATTTATAGCACAAATTCTCAAAATTGCCAAAATTTCCAAATATCTACATTACTCCAACTACATTGCAATTTCATCAATCCCTAATCATTTCTCAACTATTTCAACGCAATGACAACCACCAATATCATCAAAATCAGCTCAAATATCAAGATCGAGGTTTAGAAATTACCCAAAGCTTGTGAGACGCACAACCCACGCCTCGATCCGATTCGTCCTTCGATTTCCAAGAATGTTGTTCTCCCTTTGATGAGGAACAACTTTTCTTCTTACCACAACAGCTGATTTGGCCGAAAATTGGTGTTTTGGATGAGTGAGAAAGTTAGGTTTTCGATGGAAATGGGTTTGGAAGAGAGAGAAAGTGAAATTGCAGGAGAAAAACACGGGTTCCTTATATAGACTGGAGGTAGGAGATCGATCTGTCGAGGGGTGAGATCGATCTGCGTTTGAATTTTGGGGACGATCTGGGCAATTTTATGCCTAGGAGATCGATCTGTCGAGGGGTGAGATCGATCTCTTTATGGCTTTATGAGATCGATCTGCTCCTAAGGAGATCGATCTTCTCCCAAACAGAATTATTTGGAGATCGATCTCTTCCTCATGAGATCGATCCTTTCTCAAACAGAATCATTTGGAGATCGATCTCTTCCATTGGAGATCGATCTGCTCCTCAAATTTCTCCTTCCTCGTCATTTTTAACTCACCAGATCGATCTCTCCTTCTCCCAGATCGATCTGTCCTCATACTTCATGCTTATTTTACACACTTAACATATAAATCTCCATTTATAATTCCCACAATTCATCTAGCTCAATAATTTACACTTCAAGTTCTTATTACATCATTAAAATATATCTAAAATTCTCAGATCTCACAGTAAGTTAGCGTTTCACTAGGCCTGACTTTGCATAATTTGGAGGACTGAAACTCCGTTTAAAGCCAAAATTCCAAACAACACTAAAACTGTCCAATTTCTTCGGTTAAGCTCTTGAAGCCCAATTTATCTCTCAAAATCACAAAATTAACATAAGTACTCTAATTAACATGAGGAACATAGTAAAATATTAAAATGTAGAAGGAAATAAATAATAAAAATATGACACTCATCAATGCGACCAACTCCTTTAGTGTTTTTTGTTAAGCGTTGTCTGCCATGACTTCTTCTTGCTTTAAATCACTTGAAAAGACAGGGCTCGGGGTAAGGGTAATGGTAGGTGGCAGCGGTGTGTTTTCACCTTCCTTGGTTACTTGAACTAAATCTTTTATTCCTCAAAGTCTTCATGTAGGGGATTTGTTAGACATGCAACTCCTGAAAAGGACACAAAAGAAAACGATTAAAACTAAAATCAAATAATTAATTCAATTAAACTAGCAATCCCCTGCAACGATGCCAAAATTTGATACGGGTTGAGTGTACCAAAAATAAATAACTCTAAAATACTAGTAGATACACAGATTGAATCACTGGGATTGAAGTAATCGAATAAAAGTAATTAAAGTCCTAAATATGAACTAAAGAAACGACAAAGGGGGAATGTTTAATATTATAGTTAATGCAAATTATACAAAAGTAAAAAAAAAATAATAGTAATAAAAGACTAATATCAAGAATTCGTTTTCACAAATTAAAAGACTTTGGTTAGTATGTTTCTTCATTTTCTTTGTTTTAGGATGTTGATTGTTGAATTCAAAGCAATTTATTAATTTGAGCATTCAACCATAACATAACAACAAGCTCTATTATACAATCTTTCGTTACTTCTTAATTGGTCAAAACAAGTTCTCTAGATAAACTTCATAGTAGCAATAGAATCTGTGGAAGATATGAGTTGAATTAAACAACAAATACACAAGCTTGGCTTATTTAGCCTAAACAAGATTTTTCTCTAGCTTTAAATGATTTCAAACATTAAGCAATTACGAAGTTAAGTTATTAATCTGGCAGTAGATTATTAATATTAATTAGATAGCAAGCCTTTCTATCAAACAAAATCAACAATCATATAAAGATGCTATAGAAAATCTTGATACTCAATCAATAATATATCATAAGATCATGATTCTCACAACATCATGTAACAAGTTTCAATCAAGAAAATATGCCAACCAAATAAAACATCTACTCACTACTCATATTTAAAGGAAACATCAACAAATAAATCAAAGAATCAATTACTGTCCTAAATATAAAGTTAACGCAATACTACTTTAATATCATAAAAAAATTCAACAATCTATTTTATATTAAAGAATTAATCAAAGAATCATGCAATATTAGGGAAAGTAAATTCGCCAATCAAAGAAGATAAAGAAAACAAACATGCATGCAAAAGAAACAAGAAATCGAAAACTTTATATTATATGAAGCTAACGCATTTTGTAATATTAAGTATCAAAGAAGTTGACTATAATATTAGAAGAACACGAAATTCGCACCATATTAAGTAAAAAAAAAGAGTATGCAATCGGTTTCTAAAAAAACAAAGAAGGAAAATCGGTTTTGAATTATTAAAGTGAAATAGAAAATAATATTAAAGCAAGAATGTATCAATAGGCCAAGCTTATATTTTAATAAAAAGAACTTTATAAAATAAAATAATAGTTTTACAAAACTATAAACTAGGCCAATTGATGATTTAATTAGCCACCTTGAGGTCCCTTTTTATAATGAGAGAATGATACAAATCCTAATTGTAGACAAACTCTAATTACATTATTAATATTTATCTAATAATAATATTCAATTTATCTTGGATTGTTGACTTCCCTTGCCAACTCATCATGGATATTCTCTCTTCTTCTAATTATCTTCTAAAAAGGCTTTAATTAATTTTGTCAATTATCTTTATTGCAATCCCACTTTGACTAGTAAAGCAAGAATCATATCATATCCAAACCAAAATCTTCTCTTTCTGAGGCACCTTTAAAGCATCAAGCAATCCAACAATGAGATAAATTGTCATTTCTAGGACCTTGGTAAATTATATCCTTGTCAAGTATCTTTCAAGGTAATAAGAAATCCGACAATAAGGGTATTGTTACTTCTATAGATCTTAATAAATTATGCAACTATCATTAAACATTTCCTTATTATTATGTATTTAAAATTACTAGAAAATTTTTTAAAAAAAAATCTTCATGATCATTCCTGCGACAAGTAGGTACTAATCAATCAGATTGATATTTTTGTAATTTTAAAAATATTCACATAATTAATTGACCAAAATCTACTACACCAAAAACTTGCAATTCTTGTAACATATGTAATAATTTTTTGTCTAACATTAATTAAGTCCACATAAATCAAATAATAAGGTAAGGAATTTGATATCTTTATTTTCGTCTTAGTAAATAATTTTTTTTCACAAGGAATCGTGATGTTTTTCTATGGGATCACAGGTTTCTTTATTAGTTCTTATTTATGGTGCACGATTTTAAAAGGTGTGTTTATTTAAATAAATTATTAATTGAATGGGTAAATCTAAATCCAATAAATTGACCCAAACAAAATACTCAAATAATTCATTTTTAACCCACTTAATTAGGCCTCCAAAAATTCCCTTATACCCATTTAATTTTGGGCTTAGGAATCAATTAAGGCTATTATATAAATTTGGCCTAGCCGAAATGACCAAAGGGTTAATTAACCAAGTGGCCCAATAATTAATTAATCAAAATGGGCTAATTAACCAATTAACCAAAATAACCTCTTAATTAGTTAAAATGACCAATAATTAATCCAAGTATAATAGTCAAATTAAATTAATTAATCAACATGACCCATAAAATCAATTAAGCAAAATGGCATAAAAATTAATTAATTTAATTAACCAAAATTAATTAATGCAAGTACCTAAATATTAAACATAAAGGCCTATTTAAATACCCAAAAAGTGGTTGTCCAAAACTTAAATTCAATAATGACCTAAGTAATTTCAACAAATTAACCCAAAACAAATTTAAAAAGAAACGACCTAACATTGCTTAAAATGAATGGCCCAAAATATATTAACATTAATGCCCATAAATCATTTACAGCAATCATGACCCAAAAAAATTGCCTGAACCAAAATAGCCTATTAAGTGGTCCATTAATTGCCCTAAAACCAAAATATAGCCCAAAACACCCAAAAAGCCCAATCCGATAGCTTAAAAATTGGGCCGATCTTGCGTTGCACGCTTCTTAGTCAACAATGCGAGTTAGGTTCTACTGTGTGCCCTGCACGCGCCAAACACTCTACGTAGAAGCGTGCCCTGCACGCCCCTCATCTTCTTCATGTGACCGGTCCGTTTTGAAAAGCCAAAAAAAAAGATCGTGCTACCCGACCCTACCGGAATTAGCTTAAACTAGCTATATTTTTGGCACTTTTTCATGCATTTTTCATTTCTAAAGGGTTTACAACAACAAATCTCAATTTTTAAGCCAAAAAATGCATGAAAATTAAATGGGTTTTGGTTAACTCGAAAATCAAAAGCTCAAAAGGAAACTTTAATGGCTTCTCTCTCTGGAATTAAAGTGATTAGTGACTTTCAAGTAAGTTTGGTTTCGATACCAAGTATTGAAACTAATCAAAACCTCATCAAATTATTAACACTAAAATTGAAATGTACTTAAAACTTATCTGGAGTGAGAGTTCAATATCGTCATTGTAATTACTTCAAAGTTAAAGGGTTTTTTGAATGCTTCTCATTAACTATCCTTAGGTTGCATATGAGAGAGTGACAAAGAGAATGAGAGAAAATGATCTATTTTCATTCTTCCTTTGAATTATGAAATTTAATAGACGAGCTTCATATATAGAGGTTGACAGTAGAGTTTTTTTTTATATAATTTATGTATAAATTCGTCTTATTATAAGTTTAATACATATATAATATATGATCACACTTAAGTGAAAATCGTATTATTTAACTCAAATATAATATTATTGATATTATTAAAATGTTCATTAATTTGACATTTAACTTTACTAATATACTAAATTAGATAAATCCAACAATTTTTTTCCTATTAAAAGTCATGAATGATCCACGTCCATTATTAATATGAAAATGCACCAATTGTCACTACGTAAATCTTCTAATGAACAGGTGGTAGGGTTCACAAGGAATAGCCAGCTTCAATAACTGCATGTGTTATATATTATATTTGAACCAAGTCTTTAAAAAGTAAATTCTATTTCAACAAAAAGAAGCGTGTTATTTAGGGAATATGTGTAAAAAAAAAAAATAGTTTTTTTTTTTTTTCACTAGAAAAAGTTAATGAACCAATGAAATCGATTATTTTTAATGGGTCATCATATATGCAGCAGGTCATGTAAACTAACAATTGACACTTACATGGACATTATTAATAATTAATCATTGGACTTTTGATTTATGGATGAATGGTGAAATGTTATAAAAGTCATAAATGGAAACTTTTAAAACTCATGATTGAAAAAAAATAAATGAAAAATACTAATAAAAATAAATCAGTAGATCATCAATGAAATTTACTTATTTTATGAAACCAAGAAAAAATTTACTTATTTTATGATAATCCATACAATCCCTTCTTTCAAGAGCATCGATCCTAATTCTTGACTAACGAATAGAACTCTTTGCTTTCAAGAGCATCGTAATTCACCTTATGGCTTGAATAATAAATTCGTCATTTTATCCTATTGACATTGACTGTGATAACGCCACAATTCTAACCTACTCAGCACTCACTAATCCGAAAAGCTTAGTGCGCGTAATATTTACACCAACATGTATGGCAGATGGCAGACTGGAAGTTAATATTTTCTAATTCCTTTCAAAGTTCCAATTCCAACATTGCTTTTACACACCTACCCTCATTAACCAGACTAAAGGTGAGAGGTGGAGGATGAGCTAAAAGAAGAATTGACTCATACGGTATCCGATGCTGGGGAGGGTGGTGGTGCTTGATTTAATAATTTTAGATAATGGGTTTAAACAAAACAAAGAAAAAATTATAAATGAGATATAAATTAAAATTTGATAAAATTTCATGTAACTATAATAAATATTAAAAAAATAATTTTACGGTTAATATGTCAATACAAATTTTAACATAAAATTTTCATATTTTACATAAAATAAATATAATTATATATGATATTAATACAAAATAGATATGTTCAATGGCTAAGTTACTAGCTTAAACTTAAAAGCCGATCAATTTTTTTAGCAAGTTTAGACAAAAATATTAAACACGTTAAATAAGTTTATGCTTGAAAATCAAGACCAATTTAAAAATGTATTGGACTTGGGTTTACCATATCAAACCCGAGCCCTTCTCAGCTTGCCCATTTTTCTTTTTTACTATTTTTTATATTGATGTATCTTTTATTTGTTTTTGTTTTTTTGTGTAATTTAATTTAAATTTGTATTTTTTATATTTTAATTTATATTTTCATGTTATGTTTGTTGCAGTATTCTTATAAAAATTTATTCAAATTTATTGTGTTATATTTAATTATTATTATGTGTTTACTATGTTATATTTTATTAAAATATTTTTAAAAAAATTATAAAATTTGGATGAATTTGGGGTGAATTTATTCATTATTTGTAAACGAGATTGAATAAAAAATTAAATTCAAAATATAATCAAATCTAATTTAAATTATTTTCTCTTTCTTAATATCTTATTTAAACCCCATACAAATTCAAGTCGACTTACACACCAATCATCAAAATTGATGCCGACCGAGTCCTAGGTATTTGTTCTCAGAGTTGGGCTTGAAACGGCTAAAACGGGATTGCCGTGAAGGGTCCCATTTATTATTTGTGTTCGAGGCCCATGCGCCGTTCTTTGTCTTCTCTTTGCTGGACAGTAGCTAGACAGTTGAAAACTTTTACACTTTTAGGGATTTTGCAACGGACATTTTCGCGTACATGTGGCCATTGACGTTCAGTATCCAATCATTGATTATTTTATCGGCCATGATTTTAGTGGTACACTTTCGAAAATCTAACCATAAAAAAAAAAAAAAAAAGAGAGAGAGAGAAAAGAATAGCTTATCAATAGTGTGTTATTGGGCCAAAATACTTGTTTAAAATCGATCCACTAATCAAAACTTGTTTAAATTCATTTAATTAAAATTTAATGTTATAATATATAATATTTCAATATAAAATATATTCATAAATCAGATCTAATTCAAAAAAATTTTATCTTACATAAATGAATGATGATAAATTGATGCAATTTTTTTTATGGATGATAATGAATTGATGTATTTTTCCACTTATTTGAAAATTAGAAAAAGAAATAAACTTTTGTTTAATTTGTGATTTGGTTCTTGAAAGTTTATTTATTAGCGATGCAAATTACTGCATCAAGACTTTGATTGCGCCACTTCAATCCCAACGATCCTTGCAAGCACATTATTAGTATTTCTTCTTTGGCGGCACTAGGAATTTTTTTTTTTTTTTTGTAAGGAAACTAGTTTTGCTAAAGACTTATAGTATAACTAATGATGAACATTGAAGACTTGGTTAAGTGATTGTTACCATTCTTTACTAGGGATAAGGTTCAAAACTCGATTCCTCCATTCTCCTTATGAACCCCTAAAAAACAGTTATAACTAATGATAAGAAATTAATGCAACCAACTAATTGAGAGCTTAGTTAAGCTTTTATTTGGTAGGGTGGGAAGAAAATGAGAGATTTTAATAAAATTAGGAGAGAAAAATGTAAAATTAAAAAAAAAATGTAATTTTCTTTCACAAATATGCTTGAAAAGCAAATGAAAAGCATGAAGGAAAATATATTTTCTTTTTATTTATTATTAAGTAAAGTTGAAAAGTGAAATGAAAGAAAATAAAAACAAAGTGATACTATTAAAAAAATAGTTCATAGACTACAATTATATAAAAGCATTTACTACGGTTAATGAAAACACACGTAATACCTTT
Organism: Firmiana major; assembly: GCA_033439115.1. Classification (NCBI taxonomy): domain Eukaryota; kingdom Viridiplantae; phylum Streptophyta; class Magnoliopsida; order Malvales; family Malvaceae; genus Firmiana; species Firmiana major. The sequence continues at coordinate 12,595,557 of CM065912.1, forward strand.
AATTATGGTTTTAAAATTTTACTTGCATTTTTAGATTTCATAAATTATGGATCTAACTATGTTTATATAAAAACGCTGTCTAAGATAATAAAATATCATATTTTACTAAAATGTGATTAAACAAAAAACTATGATTTTATTATTATAGAAGATAGAAAAATTAGTATTATATGTAAATATACTATAGTATTTTGTTTTTAATGTAGTTATTTGTGGCTCAAAGTTTCATCTTCTAAGATTCAAGTACATTGAAAATCATTTCAGTTTCATATTTTCTTGTAGGGCTACAGCAACATCATTTATAGATAGACATTTTGCTATTTGAATAAATTAAACTGAAGTTTATATTTATTAATGTACTACGGTTTTGGTTTTTAAACATAGTCTTTTATACATGATGCTTTATTATTCCTAGATTCACATACCTGTAATAAGGTCAATTTGCAAATGTAATGTTTTAGGCCAAACATGCTATAATTTAAAGTTCAAACAAACATTTATTGTCCATCACTTTTACTATGGACTTTCTCTTTCTCTCTATCTTATTCTCTAATAATATTGGCTCTATTCCATCATAATCCCAAAATCATGATGACTAAGACTATCAACTTGTGCAATAATATTATTGAATCTCTTTAAGGTGATATTGTATGTGATTCGTAGGCATGTGACTTCCATTTCAGTTATAGATTTCATGAATGCCAATGTTAGTTGTAAGGCTTTCAATGAAGCCTCAAAATTTGATATATATTTGAGAATACTTTATTAAATAAACTCAGCTTGTGACTATTGCGTAAAAGCAAAAAATCTTTTTGAAAAGATGTAAAAATACTAGGAATGCAGAGGTATTATATAAGAAAGCAATGATAAATTATTTTAGTCGAATGAAAGCTAAGTGAGGAAAATATTACTTAAAATTAGCAGTCAAAAAGGTCATGCAGTCGAAGTCATATATGTGTATGGTATTATATTGATTTGGCTAAATGCCTAATTTAGGATTAACTTATGGGTCATTACGCAATCTTTTATTTGAATCAAATTAGGACTAAATGTTTTCAAGATTAATCAATTAAGGACCTTTCGACGAGGTTGAGGGATATGCGCTAATTAAAAAAGTGACGCTGATGAAAAGAATGGTGAAAACGTATTTTCACTCTAATAAATCAGAAATAATTTCCTTTTTTTCCTTTTTTTTCTTTCTTTCTTTATCCTTTTTCTTCCTATCTCTTTCTCCCTTTACTTCATTTTCCTCTTCATTCTCTCTAAAAACCTAAGAACACTTTGAAGTTTCCCATATTTTTGCTACCACAGATAGCCATTGACTGTTGCCAACCACCACCGGCCGTCGTCGATCACCACTAGTCGTCATTCACCAGCAACAGTTTTCCTCCAAAACACATCAAAATTTTCCTTTCCTCCTCCAATTTCCTAATTTCTAATGATTTTTTTTTTTCAAAATCAACACCAAAAATCCAAGATCTAACTTTCTAATAACTAACTTTAAGCCTAAAAACATTTTCTACCACTTCAAACCCCTCCATTTTGTCACGACCGACTTTACAAAAAATCACTACAAATTTTTCATTTTTTACTTACCATTCTCTTTACCAATAGTTGGGCTGTGATTCGATATTAGTACCACCTTTCTTACTTACTGTGTCATCCATTATATATATCATACATACTTGTCAATATAAACTATCTATTGACTGTAGTTCCTTTTACATAAGAAGTGAGCTCACTATATTAATATACAAACACATCCCCAATATTACATTCGTTTACATCACTATGCTGTTTATATGTTCAGATACAAAATCGTACTTAATGTGTATATCTTTAGCTTGATGGGAATGCAGCGCATACAAAAAAATGCAAGTCCTCAACCATATACTATCTACTACGGATGCTCTGTAGAGAGGTGAAAAATGAAAGGGGTGAGCTCACTAGCTCAGTAAGGAACTCAGGCAAAAAAGTAGATAACCACACTATCTACTGAAAATAATGTCATGCCTTGAAATACTATTTCCTTAATTTCACATTAGAAGCATGAATTGGAAAACTGATATAATACGTACATATTTAATCACGTGTACTGAAATCATGCTGAGTTCGTAAATGCAGGCAGTTCATGCAAAACACTGCATCTTTGTAAATTCATAATGCGTTTAAAGTAAATCATGCCATTTAAATTCAAACATGTAAAATATGGCATTCAGCAATTAAAACATGTCAATCAGGTTCCGACCCATCCTTCAGGTCTACCCGAAATCATAAAAACATGTGATATAATCATGTGAGACTCGATGACTAAATGCAATAATAACCTAAACTATAGCCATATCCTATACTGGGATCCCAGGCTACATAGGCCTCAATGTGTGAGGCATCACAACTTCGTGGAACCACATGATCTGGGGTACCTACCATAAGTCTTATCCCACATCACGGTCCAAAAGAGCTTGCCATAGGTCTTATCCCACATCATGGTCCGGGGGTGCCTGCCATAGGTCTTATCCAACCTATACCACATCGGTAACCAACCCATGTCTCAAAATCCACGTGCGAGCATCTCATCTGTGTGACACTCAAACTACATAAGGCAATCAACACGATTTTAAATCATTTCATTATCACATTAAAACTACAGTGCGCGTCTTGAGTGCGACACACAGTCAACACCTTGCTCAAACACTGTCTTATGCATATTACAAAATCAACTGTTAGTGCGAGTAACACTCCAACACCAAGTCATGCATAATTCACATCTCAAAACAAGTACGAGCAATCTCTCCAGTACCATGCTATGCACAAAACTCATTAAAATCAAGTATGAGCAACGCTCTATTACTATGCCATGTACAAAATTCATTAAAATCAAGTACGAGCAACGCTCCAGAACTATGCCATGTATAAACCATGTAAAACTGAGTACAAGCAATCGCTCCAGCACTCTATCATGTATAAATCACATAAAAGTGAGTATAAGCAACACTCCAGTACTCTGTCATGCATGTCATGAAAATCTAGTGTGAGTCATACTCAAGCACTAATTTACGTAGAAAACATATGAAATCAAGTGCAAGCAGTGCTCCAGCACGATTTGTTTTCACATAACTCGATAGATGACTTTTTTAAAAGGAATGATTTCAAATCTGTAAAATCAGCATCATAATTGTGCTATTTTGTATATTTCACAAAATCACTTGCCAATCTATCTATTCTTCTGCTATACAGTATTAAAAACACTTAAAAACATGTTTTCCATGCTCTATTTACCCTTTTCTAATTTTTTCAAATTTTACCCATAATAAGGGTATAATGGTAATTTACCCATATCGAGTTTCTATAAATTTTATTCCTTTTCTAGAACCCTCAGACTTTTTAAGTCCCTGTAAATACCCTCAAAAATATGTGCAGGTATCTCTAACTACTCACAAAATTCCCTTACCTAGAATCACGTCGAGCAAAATCACTTTCCCAACACTGCTCGATCCTGCATTTCGGTTTTGCTCCCAGTATATTTTTCGGAGGTGCAGATAATTATTTATCACATCAATTTAATCCAATAAATATAATTCTTGTGTTTACTACAGTCATTTTGACTTATTGGGCTCATTAACACATATTGGACCGCTCGTGGGCCCATAATCTAAATTTGGTCAATTGCTACACAAGCTTACAAACTTTTGGCTGAATACTTGGCCTAACATCACCATCACGTCATCTTAAGCATTTTCTAGTCTCTTTGGATAGCTCATATAATCATTTACGATAGTCGATTTTCAATTCTAATAATAAGGCATTTTATACGAAATTATTTCGCAATTTATGCGATTAATTTAACCAGTATAATGATACAAGTTGTTGTAAATGTGATTTACTTACCCGAGATTCCATGTTGGCTCGAAAATTGAGGCTCCATTAAACTCTCGTCTATCGCCTATTGTCGCGCTACACATTTACATATTTAAACCGGTCAATTTCGGTCAAATGTAATTCCAAATAAAATTTTCAAAAATTAAATCGGTCAATTTCGACCGCTTACCGGCTTATCCTTAATCTTAGGACATCATCGAATTTTTCTCCCCTTTTTTCCTTTTTTCTTCTCTTTTTCTCTCTCTTGGCTGAATCGGTTCGGATCGGTTCAGTCCCTCTTTCCACTGAACCGGTCTAACCCGATTCAGTGCCAATTTCGCTGGTCGGATGCTTTTTCGACCAATTCCCAGCCCTGATTTCATCAAGGAAGGTCGCGTGGTGGAGAGCACCTTCGGTTGGCTCGGGCTGGGGTAGATTGTCGCTGGATTCCGCCCGATTTCATCTTCTCTCCTGCGACCTCTCCTTCTTCGATCTCCTTGTTTTTGGGCGAATCCAAGCGCGTGGTGACACTCAGGCATTCTCTCGATGCCGGTCGTCCCTTCGCCAGGCACCTCTCTCATCGTCCGCCTCTAGCTCGCCGCCGGTGAAGAAAATCAGAGGAGGATCAATTGTCCCCTCTGTTTTGCGTTTTCTGGTTCCTGTTTTCGTCTTTTTTTTCAATTTCCTTTTATTTTATTTTATTATATATATATTTATATTCTAATATAATATAATATAATATATATAGAAATATCTTATGATAAAATACACACATATATATATATATAAGAAAATATCTTATATTTTTATAATATTATTATAATAATATTAATACTAAAGTATTTTATACTTTAATATCCACACACATGTACATATAAAATTATTTAATTTATTTCGACAAATATATCTGTGAGATCTGAGAATTTCAGACATATTTAATGATGTAATAATAAATTGAAGTGTAATTTATTGAGCTAAGTGAATTGTAGGAATTATAATTGGAGATTTATATGTTAAGTGTGTAAACTGAGCATGAAGCATGAGGACAGATTGATCTGGGAGAAGGAGAGATCGATCTGGTGAGTTAAAAATGACGAGGAAGGGGAAATTTGAAGAGCAGATCGATCTCCAATGGAAGAGATCGATCTCCTTATGAATCTGTTTGAGAAGGGATCGATCTCATGAGGAAGAGATCGATCTCCAAATGAATCTGTTTGAGAGAAGATCGATCTCATGAGGAGGAGATCGATCTCCAAATGCTTCTGTTTGGGGAGAAGATCGATCTCCTTAGGAGCAGATCGATCTCATAAAGCCATAAAGAGATCGATCTCACCCCTCGACAGATCGATCTCCTAGGCATAAAATTACCCAGATCGTCCCCAAATTTCAAACACAGATCGATCTCATCAAGAGGCAGATCGATCTCCTACCTCCAGTCTATATAAGGAACCCGTGTTTTCTCCTGAAATCTCACTTTCTCTCTCTTTCAAACCTCCATTTTTCCGAAAACCTAGTTTCTCACTCCTTCAAATCCCCCATTTTCGGCCGAATCAGCTATTGTGGTAAGAAGGAAAGTTGTTCCTCATCAAAGGGAGAACAACATACTTAGAAATCGAAGGACGAATCGGATCGAGGCGAGAGTTGTGCGTCTCACAAGCTTTGGGTAATTTCTAAACCTCGATCTTGATATTTGAGCTGATTTTTGATGTTATTGGTGGTTGTAATTGTGTTGAAATAGTAGAGAAATGATTAGGGATTGATGAGATTGTAATGTAGTTGGATTAATGTCGATATTTGGAAATTGTGACAATTTTGAGAATCGAGCTATAAATGGAAATATAGACAATATGGAGAATTAGCTTAGATAATTGGTATTAGAGATATCGAACGTTGAGATATTGAGAATGAGGTTGTAGTTTAGGGTTGAGTTACGAGAATCAAGGGATTTGAGGTGTTATGAGCAATTATGCTCGATTTTGAGAATTGAGGTTTATGTGATGTTGAGTATTGATGTTTTTAACATCGTTTGGACAGCTCGGGAGTTCCAGAGTGGAATGCGAGGCTAGTCCGTGATACGGGGGAACGATTGCACTATACGAGGTGCAAAGAGGTAAGGGAAATCTAAACCATTTGTGTATGTGATTTGTAAACTGTTATAGCATGATTTATGATTTATAAACAAGCATGTTGAGTGTTTTGTGTTGAGATTAAATTGCACACGATTTTATAGCCGGTTGGAGCCCAATGTTTTATGAGTTTATAACTGGGCTCTACGTTAAGGCAACATTGAGATTTGAGAAATGTGTGCGTGTGCTTTGCCGGTTAGAACTCGATTTTTATTACGTTTTGTGTTGAGTACAAAACGGTTTTCAAATGAGTTTTATGAGAGAGAAACCATTACGAGTTCTACGTGAAGGCAAACCCGTCTTATGTGATAAGACTTAGGTGTGTAGTTGTGAGTACACACTGGGCATTGCTCTGGTAGCATGTAAGCCCGATTTCTTCTCCGTTCTGGTAACGTGAGAATGACCCATTGGTGGCTGTGCCACGTATACCCCATCGGTGGCTGTGCCACGTATACCCCATTGGTGGCTGTGCCACGTTGAGAAAACCCCATTGGTGGCTGTGCCACGTTGAGAAAACCCCATTGGTGGCTGTACCACGTTGAGAAAACCCCATTGGTGGCTGTGCCACGTTGAGATACCCCCTTGGTGGCTGTGCCACGTTATACCCCATTGGTGGCTGTGCCACGTTGAGAAACCCTATTCTGTGGCTATGCCACGTGAGAAAATAATTCAATGGCTTTGCCACGTGTGTTTTGTGGCTATGCCACGTGAGAAAATAATTCAGTGGCTTTGCCACGTGTGTTTTGTGGCTATGCCACGTGAGAAAATAATTCAGTGGCTTTGCCACGTGTGTTTTGTGGCTATGCCACGTGAGAAAATAATTCAGTGGCTTTGCCACGTGTGTTTTGTGGCGATGCCACGAGTGATTTTAAATCAGTGGCTATGCCACGTTATTTGAGAAAGCGTTTAACGCGTATTTTCACATGCTTTGTTTTGCTCTAGAGTGAGCCTTTTTACTTCATGTTTTCACATGACTTGACACATGAGAGTGTCGTTTTGAGTATTTTCATGCTATGGTTTTCAAATGAGTTTCACATACAAATAAACCTTTTGTGATGTGCATTTTGGTTTATGAAATGAATCCCTACCCCCCTTACTGAGCGATTTAGAAGCTCACCCTGTTTTTCTTTCCCCCCAGAGTTCTTCAAGTGAATAAGGACTTCCCTGCGACGTACGGAGTAGTGGCTAGTGGAGGATCCGAGCTCCAGGCTATATATTTTGTACTTTGAGGTATATTTATCTTTTCATGTACCCAGACTATTATTGTAATTACAGACACTCGATGTATGACATTATATGGGATGTATTAGGATTAATTAATTTGTAATCGAGTAATGGGTATAAGACAATATTTGTTATATCATGATGAGATCCTGAGACATGATAATTATGATGATGTATGACACTGCACAGGAATGCACTATTTATTTGTGAATTAACGAGTAAAAAGTTTTAAATTTGCCCTATTTTCCGCATTTTCGGGGCGTGACAGAGTTTTCTTGGTATCAGAGCCTAGGGTGTCTAGTACTGTCAGTGTCGGTTAAGTGAAATAGAATACATCCCAAGTGTCTGTAATAGTCTGGTCATGAACTGAAATTGAGGATTGAGATTTCAATCGATTGTGATATGTACGCGCAGGAGACGAGTTGAGATTGAGAATGAGTAAACGAAGAGGTCGTTCGAGGAGGCAGGCAGAGTCCCCTCCACCACCTGTCCCACAACCAGAGAGTCCTAACTCTCGATTTAATCGGATTGAGACCGATGTGAGGCAAGGTTTTGAGCAGATGGCAGCACTATTCGTGCAACACTTTAGAGTTAATGCCTCGGATACTACCCCTACACCACCACCAGGACCTCCCATACCCCCAGTGCCTCCCGTCACTCAGCCTGAGGACAGAAGTAAGGTCCGACTAAAGGAATTTCTGAAGATGAATCCACCCGCATTTAAGGGAAAGAAGGATCCTACAGAGGCTGAGGAGTGGTTGACGGAGTTGAGAGTTATATTTGATTTACTGGGGTGCACCGATGCTGAGAGAGTCAGTATGAGTGCCTATATGCTGAAGGGGAGAGCTCGAGATTGGTGGAGTACTACCCAGGGTATTTTGATGTCCCGCCAGGATGTGATTGGTTGGGAAGAGTTCCAGACAGCTTTTAGAACCCAATATGTACCACGAGCCGCCCAGAGAAGGAAACAGGCCGAGTTTTTGAGTTTGGTACAGGGTGACATGTCGGTGGATGACTGTGAGAGCCAGTTCACCGCACTACTGAGATATGACCCAGAGACCTTCAAGAGTGAAGAGCTCCGCACAGAGAAGTTTGTGTATAGGCTGAAGCCCGTCATTAGAGATAGACTGATGGGGCTATGTATTACCGAGTTTGGAGATGCTCTGAGACGAGCACAAGAGGTTGAAAGAGGGATTGAGATGGTACAATCCCAGAATGAGCTCAGAGCGGTGAATAGAGATAAGGGCAAGAGGCCAGCACTTTTCCAGTCAGAGGCTCGGAGAGGTTCCTTCAGAAGAGGAAGGATTGAGGTGCAGAGGGACAAATTGGAGCGACCCAGAGCCTATCCTATTATCAAGGAGACCCCACGATATGTCAGGCCGGAGATGAGGATTTGTAGAGACTATGGCCGATCGCATGAGGGAAGTTGTACTGGGTCGATCCATGGATGTTTCAGATGTGGTGACATGGGTCACAGAGTGAAGGACTGTCCCCAACCTCAGATACCACATGCTTCGGAGCCCACTAGACAACAGCCTCAGAGAGTGGATCCCCGGAGACGGGCCACTGCGGCAGAGAAAGGGAAGAAACCTGTGGCACAGGGACGTGTGTTTGCCCTGGATAAGGAGACCGCAGACGCGTCAGCGGAAACTATAAGAGGTACACTCTCTGTCTGTAATTATGAGGCTCATGTGTTGATTGATTCAGGATCCACGCATTCGTTTATTTCTGAGCATTTTGCATGTAGATTAAACTTGAAGTTTGAACCTCTAGAATATATACTACATGTAAATACCCCTATGCGTGAATCCCAGAGAACTGAGTTAATCTGTAGAGGATGTGAAATTAAGGTGGGAGATAGAGTGATGTTAGCAGATCTAATCATGTTGAGTATACATGGGTTTGATGTAATTCTGGGAATGGATTGGTTGGCGACCAATCGAGTGAGTTTAGACTGCTACACTAAGATTGTAACTTTCTCCCTACCTGAGCCTTACAGTGTACAATTGAGATATTGAGGGAATAAATATGGGGATTTCTAGTAAGTAATTTGAGAATTTTAATATTATTTTGGAGAATATTAAATATGATTATTCCTGTGAAGGTTATGAGACACTCATCTCAGACGATGAGCAGGAACATCCGAGGATTGAGGATATACCTGTGGTTTGTGAATTTCGGGATGTTTTCCCAGATGAATTGCCAGGTTTACCACCAGAGAGAGAGCTGGAGTTTACCATTGATTTGGTACCAGATACTCAGCCGATCTCTAAACCTCCCTACAGAATGGCATTAGTGGAACTTGAGGAATTGAAGAAACAACTACAGGAGTTATTGGATCAAGGGTTTATTAGACCCAGTGTTTCACCGTGGGGAGCACCAGTACTGTTTGTTAAGAAGAAGGATGGTAGTCTCAGATTATGTGTAGACTACCGGCTATTGAATAAAGCCACGGTGAAGAATAAATACCCACTGCCCAGGATTGACGATCTACTTGATCAGCTAAGAGGGGCATCAGTCTTTTCTAAGATTGATTTGAGATCGGGCTATCACCAATTGAGGATCAAGGAGGAAGATATTCCAAAGACGGCCTTCAGGACAAGGTATGGCCATTACGAATTTCTGGTGATGTCCTTTGGATTGACGAACGCCCCTGCAGCATTCATGAGATTGATGAACGAGGTGTTCAGAGACTATCTGGATAAGTTTGTGATAGTCTTTATCGATGATATCCTGGTGTACTCTCGGTCGTATGAGGAGCATGCACAGCATTTGTGGTTAGTACTTCAGATACTTCGAGATAAGCAATTATACAGAAAGCTTAGTAAGTGTGAGTTTTGGCTGAACCGGATAGCTTTCCTTGGGCATGTAGTCTCAGAGGAAGGAGTATCAGTGGATCCGAGTAAAATAGCAGCTGTGCTTAATTGGGAAAGACCGAGGACAGTGACTGAGATACGAAGCTTCCTTGGTTTGGCAGGGTATTACAGGAGATTTGTGGAAGGATTCTCGAGGATTGCCGCTCCTTTGACTAAGCTCACTCGTAAGGAGACTCCGTTCATATGGACTGATCAATGTGAGCTCAGTTTTCAAGAGTTAAAGAGGAGATTGACGGCGGCACCTGTGTTAACTATCCCTGAGGGATCAAGAGGATTCTCGGTGTATAGTGATGCATCTCATCAAGGATTGGGGTGTGTGCTTATGCAGCACGGGAGAGTGGTCGCATATGGATCGCGTCAGCTGAAAGACCATGAGCGGAATTACCCCACGCATGATTTGGAGTTAGCCGCTGTGGTATTTGCTTTGAAGATCTGGCGCCACTACTTATATGGGGAAAGATTCCAGATCTTCACTGATCACAAGAGTTTGAGATATCTCTTTGATCAGAAAGAGTTAAACATGAGACAAAGGAGATGGATGGAACTCCTTAAGGATTATGACTGCGAGATTCTATACCATCCGGGTAAGGCGAATGTAGTTGCTGATACCCTGAGCAGGAAGAGTATGATATCTGCTATGATGATCAGGGAATGGGATTTGTTAGAGCAGTTCGCCGAACTTCGGATCAGAGTTAAAGAGGTAGAGACTGGATTTTTAGCTAGCTTGCGGATAGAGCCCAGGATCATGGATCAGATTAGAACTGGGCAGCGCAGTGATCAGAGATTAATAGATATGGTTAGCCAAGCTGAGCAGAGTTCGTAGTCGGATCTCACCATCAGTGAGGATGGATTGTTGAGATTCAGAGGACGGATTTGTGTACCGGACGATGATACCCTAAAGAGACAGATACTGAGAGAATCCCACTGCTCGCGATACACCATACACCCAGGGAGTACTAAGATGTACCGAGACTTGAGAAAGGTGTATTGGTGGAGTGGTATGAAGCGAGACGTGGCAGAGTATGTGGCCAGGTGTTTAGTATGCCAGCAAGTGAAAGCTGAGCATCGGAAGCCCGGAGGACTACTACAGCCCTTACCTGTACCTACATGGAAATGGGAGCATGTCACTATGGACTTTATTATGGGTTTACCGAGGACCCGGAGAGGTCGTGACGCGATATGGGTCATTGTGGATAGATTGACCAAGAGTGCCCACTTCCCTGCCATCAGGAGCACAGATACTGTGGATGCCTTAGCTGAGCTATATGTCAGCGAGATAGCTAGATTACATGGGGCTCCAGTGAGTATTACTTCTGATAGAGATTCTCGATTTACTTCCAGATTCTGGACCCAGTTTCAGGAGTCCATGGGATCTCGATTGAGTTTTAGTACCGCCTATCATCCTCAGACAGATGGTCAGTCAGAGAGGACTATTCAGACCCTGGAGGATATGTTGAGGGCGTGTACGATGGATTTTAAGGGATCATGGGATGATCACCTGCCCCTAGCAGAGTTTGCGTACAATAACAGCTATCATGCGAGTATTAGAATGGCACCTTTTGAGGCTCTATATGGTAGGAGGTGTAGATCCCCTGTAGCTTGGGAAGAAGTCGGTGACAGAAAGATAAATGCTCCTGAGCTTGTTGAACAAGCCGTACAGAGTGTGAAACTCATATGTGAGAGGTTACGGGCTGCACAAAGTAGACAGAAAAGCTACGCGGATGTGCGTAGACGGCCACTTGAGTTTGATGTTGGTGATGCAGTATTTCTGAGAGTATCATCGAGCAAGGGTATCATGCGATTTGGGAAGAAAGGGAAATTGAGTCCTCGATACGTGGGACCATTCGAGATTCTTGAGAGAGTGGGAGAGGTAGCCTACAGATTGGCATTATCCCCACAGATGTTCGGAATACACAATGTTTTTCATGTGTCTATGTTGAGGAAGTACCACCCGGACCCTTCTCATGTCATAGAGTATGACGAGATGGACATTCAAGAGGACATGAGCTACACTGAGGAACCCGTCCGGATTCTCGATAGAAAGGAGAAGGTACTGAGAACCAAGAGCATCCCATTAGTGAAAGTTTTGTGGAAACATCACTCAATGGAAGAGGCGACGTGGGAACTAGAGAGTCTCATGAAGGAGAGATACCCCCATCTATTTTGACTAGTTGAGTTGAATTTGGAGGACCAAATTCTTTTTAAGGTGGGGAGGATGTGAGATCTGAGAATTTCAGACATATTTAATGATGTAATAATAAATTGAAGTGTAATTTATTGAGCTAAGTGAATTGTAGGAATTATAATTGGAGATTTATATGTTAAGTGTGTAAAATGAGCATGAAGCATGAGGACAGATCGATCTGGGAGAAGGAGAGATCGATCTGGTGAGTTAAAAATGACGAGGAAGGGGAAATTTGAAGAGCAGATCGATCTCCAATGGAAGAGATCGATCTCCTTATGAATCTGTTTGAGAAGGGATCGATCTCATGAGGAAGAGATCGATCTCCAAATGAATCTGTTTGAGAGAAGATCGATCTCATGAGGAGGAGATCGATCTCCAAATGCTTCTGTTTGGGGAGAAGATCGATCTCCTTAGGAGCAGATCGATCTCATAAAGCCATAAAGAGATCGATCTCACCCCTCGACAGATCGATCTCCTAGGCATAAAATTGCCCAGATCGTCCCCAAATTTCAAACACAGATCGATCTCATCAAGAGGCAGATCGATCTCCTACCTCCAGTCTATATAAGGAACCCGTGTTTTCTCCTGAAATCTCACTTTCTCTCTCTTTCAAACCTCCATTTTTCTGAAAACCTAGTTTCTCACTCCTCCAAATCCCCCATTTTCGGCCGAATCAGCTATTGTGGTAAGAAGGAAAGTTGTTCCTCATCAAAGGGAGAACAACATACTTGGAAATCGAAGGACGAATCGGATCGAGGCGAGAGTTGTGCGTCTCACAAGCTTTGGGTAATTTCTAAACCTCGATCTTGATATTTGAGCTGATTTTTGATGTTATTGGTGGTTGTAATTGTGTTGAAATAGTAGAGAAATGATTAGGGATTGATGAGATTGTAATGTAGTTGGATTAATGTCGATATTTGGAAATTGTGACAATTTTGAGAATCGAGCTATAAATGGAAATATAGACAATGTGGAGAATTAGCTTAGATAATTGGTATTAGAGATATCGAACGTTGAGATATTGAGAATGAGGTTGTAGTTTAGGGTTGAGTTACGAGAATCAAGGGATTTGAGGTGTTATGAGCAATTATGCTCGATTTTGAGAATTGAGGTTTATGTGATGTTGAGTATTGATGTTTTTAACATCGTTTGGACAGCTCGGGAGTTCCAGAGTGGAATGCGAGGCTAGTCCGTGATACGGGGGAACGATTGCACTATACGAGGTGCAAAGAGGTAAGGGAAATCTAAACCATTTGTGTATGTGATTTGTAAACTGTTATAGCCTGAGTTATGATTTATAAACAAGCATGTTGAGTGTTTTGTGTTGAGATTAAATTGCACACGATTTTATAGCCGGTTGGAGCCCAATGTTTTATGAGTTTATAACTGGGCTCTACGTTAAGGCAACATTGAGATTTGAGAAATGTGTGCGTGTGCTTTACCAGTTAGAAGTCGGTTTTTATTACGTTTTGTGTTGAGTACAAAACGGTTTTCAAATGAGTTTTATGAGAGAGAAACCATTACGAGTTCTACGTGAAGGCAAACCCGTCTTATGTGATAAGACTTAGGTGTGTAGTTGTGAGTACACACTGGGCATTGCTCTGGTAGCATGTAAGCCCGATTTCTTCTCCGTTCTGGTAACGTGAGAATGACCCATTGGTGGCTGTGCCACGTATACCCCATCGGTGGCTGTGCCACGTATACCCCATTGGTGGCTGTGCCACGTTGAGAAAATCCCATTGGTGGCTGTGCCACGTTGAGAAAACCCCATTGGTGGCTGTGCCACGTTGAGATACCCCCTTGGTGGCTGTGCCACGTTATACCCCATTGGTGGCTGTACCACGTTGAGAAACCCTATTCTGTGGCTATGCCACGTGAGAAAATAATTCAGTGGCTTTGCCACGTGTGTTTTGTGGCTATGCCACGTGAGAAAATAATTCAGTGGCTTTGCCACGTGTGTTTTGTGGCTATGCCACGTGAGAAAATAATTCAGTGGCTTTGCCACGTGTGTTTTGTGGCTATGCCACGTGAGAAAATAATTCAGTGGCTTTGCCACGTGTGTTTTGTGGCGATGCCACGAGTGATTTTAAATCAGTGGCTATGCCACGTTATTTGAGAAAGCGTTTAACGCGTATTTTCACATGCTTTGTTTTGATCTAGAGTGAGCCTTTTTACTTCATGTTTTCACATGACTTGACACATGAGAGTGTCGTTTTGAGTATTTTCATGCTATGGTTTTCAAATGAGTTTCACATACAAATAAACCTTTTGTGATGTGCATTTTGGTTTATGAAATGAATCCCTACCCCCCTTACTGAGCGATTTAGAAGCTCACCCTGTTTTTCTTTCCCCCCAGAGTTCTTCAAGTGAATAAGGACTTCCCTGCGACGTACGGAGTAGTGGCTAGTGGAGGATCCGAGCTCCAGGCTATATATTTTGTACTTTGAGGTATATTTATCTTTTCATGTACCCAGACTATTATTGTAATTACAGACACTCGATGTATGACATTATATGGGATGTATTAGGATTAATTAATTTGTAATCGAGTAATAGGTATAAGACAATATTTGTTATATCATGATGAGATCCTGAGGCATGATAATTATGATGATGTATGACACTGCACAGGAATGCACTCTTTATTTGTGAATTAACGAGTAAAAAGTTTTAAATTTGCCCTATTTTCCGCATTTTCGGGGCGTGACAATATCTGTACATCATATTTTATTTTTATTTCTCCGAAAATATTTTTATTTATTATTATTATTTTACGAAAATATTTTTCCATATTTTCGAGATAAATTCTCGATGTGGAATATTTTGGGTCTTCACAATAAATTCGTATCTTGATCAATTGGACTTGAAAATTCAATTATTTCTTCTTTATTGATCAAGATTACATGAATCCATATTTATAATGACAACTTCTTAAGAAAATGAAACCGAATTCGAGTCTTACAATCCTCCCCAATTTAAGAAATTTGGTCCTCCAAATTAAAACCAAGTTAGATCTCAAATAACTAGGGATGCTTCTCGCGCATCAGGCTCTCTAACTCCCACGTAACCTCCTCTGAAGTGTGGTGCTACCAGAGAACCTTCACTAACCTATTAGTCTTCGACCTCAATACCTTTTCCTTCCAATCCAGTATCTGAATCGGCTTCTCTACATATGACAAGTCCTCTCTGAGCTCCAAAGGCTCATACTGAATCACATGTGCCGGATCCAGGTGATACTTCCTAAGCATCGAAATGTGGAAGACATTGCGGACACCTGATAAGTCCAATGGCAATGCCAACCTATAGGCCTTATCTCCCACTCGATCTAGTATCTCAAAGGGTCCAATGTAGAGAGGACTCAGCTTACCTCTCTTCCCGAATCTCGCTATCCTCTTGGAAGGAGAAATTTTCAAGAACACTGACTCACCAATAGTAAACTCTAGTAGCTTCTGTCTCCTGTCAGCATAACTCTTCTGTCTGCTCTGAGTTGTCCTCAATCTCTCAACAATCAATCGAACATCCTCAGAGACTTTCGTGACTAAATCAAGAGAAAATATCTTTTGGTCACCCACTTCTTCCCATCCAATAGGGGAATGACATCTACGACTATACAAAGCCTCATACAGTGCCATTCCGATACTCGAATGACAATTGTTGTTGTAGGCAAATTCGGCTAGTGGTAAATGATCATCTTAAGAGCCTCAAAAATCCAGCACACACGCTCTCAACATGTCCTCCAGAGTCTATATAGTTCTCTCTGACTGACCATCTGTCTAAGGATGAAAAGCTGTGCTCAAACTCAACTGGGTTCCCATGGATTCCTGAAAATGTTCCCAAAAGTGGGAAGTAAAGCGGGAATCCCTATCAGAGACAATGCTCACTGGAATACCATATAACCTCACTACCTCATATACATAAAACTTTGCCAATGAACTTAGAGTATCAATAGCTCTCATAGTTAGGAAGTAGGCTGACTTCGTTAGTCTATCAACGATCACCTATATGGCATTGTGATTCTTGCAGGTCCTCAGTAAACCCATCACGAAATCCATGGTGATATGCTCTTATTTCCATGTCGGTATAGGTAGAGGCTGCAATAAACCTGCAGACTTCTAATACTCTACCTTCACCTGCTGATAAACGAGACATCTCGCCACAAACTCTGTCACATCTTTCTTCATACCTGACCACCAGTACACCTTTTGGAGGTTCTGATACATCTTGTTACTCCTCGGATGTAACGTGTACCTCGAAGAATGAGCTCCCGAAAAAATAAATCTCTTGAGCTATGGGTCCTCGGGAACATACATCATACTTTTGAACCTCAGTAGTCTATTAGAACTCATCTCATACTCGGTCAATGTTCTCGTCTGCATCTGACTAGTCATATCAATACAATACGGATCACTCTGCTGAGCCTGTTTGATCCTATCCAACAGATCAGTTTCGATCGTATCCATGTCAAAAGGTAAAACACCCAAACTGAGGCTAGCAAACTGCTCTAACAGCTCATGTTCCCTGACCATCATATACGATACCATCCCAAGGTTTTTCCTATTCAAAGCATCAGCTACAACATTAGCCTTACCCGAATGATAAAGTATCTCATAGTCATAGTCCTTTAGAAGCTCTAGTGATCTTCTTTGTCCATGTTCAACTTCTTCTGTGAGAACAGATACATGAGGCTCTTGTGGTCAGTATAAATTTGAAACTTCTCATCATACAAGTAGTTGCACCATACCTTCAACGTAAACACTGCTACTTCCAAATCATGGGTCAGATAGTTCTTCTCATGGTCCTTCAGCTATCTGGATTCATAAGCAACTACCTTCCCATCCTGCATTAATACACAACCCAATAGCTGTCTGGATTCATAAGCAACTACCTTCCTATCCTGCATTAATACACAACCCAGTCCCTAATGCGAAGCATCTGTATAAACAGAAAAATCTCATGAGCTGGTAGGAATAGTGAGAATCGGAGCGGTGGTCAATCGACGCTTTAGCTCCTGAAAACTCCTCTCAGAATCATCGTCCCACATGAATGCCACATTTTTTCGAGTGAGACGTGTCAACGGAGCAGCTAACTTCAAAAATTCCTCAACAAATCTTAAGTAATATCCAGCTAAACCCAGAAAACTCCTGATCTCGGTAACTATCCTCGATTGTTCCCACTGAACTACAGCCTCAATCTTGGATGGATCTACTAATACACCATCCTTTGACATAACGTGTCCCAAAAATGAGATATGCGCTAACTAGAAGTTACATTTACTGAGTTTAGCATACAACTTCTCTTGGAAAGTTTGTAATACAATCCTCAAGTACTGCTCATGCTCCTCCTCATATCTCGAATACACCAAATGTCATCGATAAAGACGATATTAAACTGATCCAAGTATGGCTTAATCACATCGTTCATCAAAGCCATAAAAGATGTCGGAGCATTCGTCAATATGAATGGGATAACCAAGAACTCGTAATGGTTATATCGGGTTTGAAATGTTGTCTTGGGTACATCTCCACTCCGAACTCTCAAGTGATGGTACCTAAACCTCATATCAATCTTAGAAAAGACATGCACTCCCCGAAGCTGATCCAACAAGTCATCAATACGCGGAAGGGGATATCTATTCTTGATGGTAACCTTATTCAACAATCTGTAATCTATACACAATTGAAGACTTCCATCATTCTCTTTCACAAACAAAACTGGTGTTCCCCAAGGTGAAACACTCGGTCTGATGAACCCCCTATCTAATAGTTCCTGCAACTGTTTCTTGAGCTCCTCTAACTCAACTAAGGCCATACGATATGGTGGTTTCGAAATAGGCTCGGTACTAGGCACCAAATCTATACATAACTCCATCTCTCTGTCTGGTGGTAACCTTGGTAATTCATCCAGGAAAACATTTGTGAACTCACTAACCACAGGAATATCTGTTAACTTCGGATGTACCTTATTCGTATCAACCACGTACGCAATGAAACCTTCAACATATTGATTTCTTAGTTAACATAATATATTGTCTACTAAGTACTGCAACTACATCTTTCATTTCTTTTCAGTAAACTTTACAATATATTTTTCAGGGGTAAGAAACATAACCGTCTTAGCATAACAATCTGAAACAACATGGTTTGCAGCTAACCAATTTAGGAATGGATTGGTTTACCTCAAAATCATTCATATTCAGCAATATTAGATTAGTTATCATATCCTTTTCCCATACTTTTAACTTGTAGTCATTAAACACATACTCAACTAGCTGACTATTATCAATAGGCGTACTAATTAACATCACCCTACTCAAAGGTGTACGTTCTACATGTTTTGCTAACTTACATGCAAATGAAGGTGATACATATGAATGCGTGGCACCAAGATTAAATAAAACATATGTTTCAAGATTAAAAATCATGATGTTACCTTTAATCACATCCGATGAAGCATCAACTGTGCCCTGGTCCAAAACATGTACTCGCCTTTGACCAATCACCTACTTCCCCTTCTTTTCTGCTATCACTCTCCTTCTCGAAGCGGATGTATCAACTGGTGCTCTCTCTGGCTCCTTATCTTTCTGTGGGGCAAGCTCAATCCACTCTGGGTAAGCTCTCACAATATGCCCTGGTTTCCCTTATTCGAAGCACAATTCGTCAAAAATTGGACAAGGTCTACTGCCATAGTATCTACCATATCTACCACACTGCTCGGTAGTAGGCCTCTGTCCTCCAATAACAATGCCCCTAGCTGGAGCTATGGTTGGATATGCAGGAGGTCTAACAGTCTTCTCTCGCACTTCCAAGGCAACCATCTCTGTCGTAGTACACTCAAAGAACCTGTATAACTTCTCCATCTCACTCACCCAGTCCTCTGTAACTATTGGGTCCTTGACCCCGCTGAATGATGGCGATCTTAACTTCTGAAACTGTCATAATCTACCCAACTCACAACCATACCCCAATCCATTACTGCCCTGTCCTAGAGCAACATGAGAAGGCGTATCCTATACTGGTGGGGGTGTAGGAGTATCTGTAGACTGTGGCATCTGTGCAGGCATATCAAGTGCAGTTGCCTGTCCAATAGCAGTCCCTGCATCCTATCCCCGTCTCCTATACATAACCTATGTAAATATCTCCATCATGGTCTTCAGACTACGCTCTAACCTCGTAAAGCGTACCTTGGTACTCTTTGGTACCTCAGTGGGACTCTATGCCACCAAGTCTGATGAAGACTCATCTCAGCTATTAGGCCTACCTCTATGGCCTCTAGCCCCTCTACCATGGCTAGTATTAGCCATAATGGCTCAATTCCTGCATTCACAACCATTAATTTGTCTAATCTCATCTCGAAATACACATTTGTATCTAAACACAGCACAATAATATGAGGATGTACACTTTTCTAACCACTAACACCGACTCACATTAGACCAACTCCGCTCTGATACCACTCAGTCAGAATCGACTTTTATAAAAAACTACTACAAATTTTTTACTTTTTACTTACCTTTCTCTTTACCAATAGTTGGACTGTGATTCGGCATTAGTACCACCTTTCTTACTTACCGTGTCATCCATTATATATATCATACATACATGTCAATATAAACTATCTATTAACTGTAGTTCCTTTTACATAAGAAGTGAGCTCACTATATTAATATACAAACACATCCCCAATATTACATTCGTTTACATCACTATGTTACTTATATATTCAGATACAAAATCGTACGTAATGTGTATACCTTTCGCTTGATGGGAATGTGCCGCATACAAGAAATGCAAGTCCTCAGCCGTATACTATCTATTTTAGATGCTCTGTAGAGAGGTGGAAAATGAAAGGGGTGAGCTCACTAGCTTAGTAAGGAAATCAGGCAAGAAAGTAGATAACCACAATATCTACTGAAAATAATGCCATGCCTTGAAATACTATTTCCTTAATTTCACATTAAAAGCATGAATTGAAAAACTGATATAATACGTACATATTTAATCACGTGTACTAAAATCATGCTGAGTTCATAAATACAGGCATTTCATGCAAAATATTGCATCTTTGTAAATTCATAATGCCTTTAAGGTAAATCATGCCATTTAAATTCAAACATGTAAAATATATCATTCAACAATTAAAACATGTCAATCAGGTTCCAACCTATCCTTCAGGTCTACCCGAAATCATAAAAACATGTGATATAATCATGTGAGACTCGGTGGCTAAATGCAATAATAACCTAGACTATGGCCATATCATATATTGCGATCTTAGGCTACACAGACCTCGGTGTGCAGAGCATCACAACTCCGTGGACCTACAAGGTCTGGAGTGTCTGCCATAGGTCTTATCTCACATCACGGTCCGAGGGTGCCTGCCACAGGTCTTATCCACCCTATGTCTGAGGTGCCTGTCATAGGTCTTATCCCACATCATGGTCCAGGGGTGCCTGCCATAGGTCTTATCCACCCTCTACCACATCGATAACCAACCCATATCTCAAAATCAATGTGCGAGCATCTCATTCGTGTGAACTCATTTTACACGAGGTAATCAACACGATTTTAAATCATTTCATTATATCAAATTAAAACTACAGTGCGCGTCTTGAGCGTGACACACAGTCAGCACCCCACTTAAACACTATCTTATGCATATTACAAAATCAACCGCTAGTGCGAGTAACACTCCAGTACCAGGTAATGCATAGTTCACATCTCAAAACAAGTACGAGCAATCGCTCTAGTACCATGCTATGCACAAAACTCATTAAAATCAAGTACGAGCAACGTTCCAGTACTATGCTATGGACAAAATTCATTAAAATCAAATACGAGCAACGCTCCAATACTATGCCATGTACAAACCAAGTAAAACTGAGTACGACCAATCGCTCTATGTAAGACCGTAAATTTCTTATACCGAATGTCTCATATGTGTATGTATATTTGAAATTAAAAATTTGGAGTTCTTTGTTTTAGGAATGTATGAAGTGAGAATACGCTAGATCTTAGCTTTTATGGTTAAGTCGAAATTGGAAGTCCGAATTAATAACGTTAAGCTTTAACCCAAGCTAGCTGAATTTTAGAATAGCATTATTAATAAGGTCCGAATTAACATAATTAGAATGAACTAATATAATATTAAGATATTTAAAATAATAGAACAAAGGAATATAAAAATTTAGGTGCAAGAGTTAAATTTAAATTAACATAGTGTGAACATATTTTAAATGCATAATGTATGTGCATGAATGTGTTCATGAACTCAATTTATTAAGTAGTAATAGATTCATGTGACCAGATTAGGATAGATTAAGGTAATCTACCATTAGTTATTAAGTTAAACATACATGAATGTAGAATTAAATCAAATTCATGCAAGTAAACTTAGGTAGTGTACCGAAATTTAATAAGAACATAGGCTAAATTCAGTTAAATAAAATTCATATGGATAATTAAGTAGAGATAATTTAAAAATTGAGTAATCTAACTAAGTTAATTAAGTAGCAAATAAATTAAATAGGGTGACATAATAAAACAGAAATTGTAAAGTTAATGACAATATTTGAGAAGAATTAAGCCTATGTACATATTGTGAATTGGAAATGTATGTATATAAAACCATATATTTAGTAATTTTCAGAATATATATAAATATATAAATATATATTATATTTTATAAATATAAATCTGAATATAAAAAAAAGTGTGCAAAAAACGTTGAAACCAAAGAAAAAGGGTTCCCATTGTCTTCTTTCCTACCTCTCACAAACCAGTCCCCTTCCTCACTACCAAATTATCAAACAGCCAACAAACCCACCATTTTTAGTTTGCATGTTAGAATTAAGTGATTTTCTGATTGTCTTAGAGTTAGATTACTAGTTTTTTCACCTACAATCCATGTTTTCCCTTGAAAATCTGTTCAGCCAAGAAACCAAAGCTTACCTTCCCCAAACCGTGAGCTTCCAAGAGAAAGATGAGAGATTAGCCAAACCTGCAAAGGGAGATTACACCAAACGAAATTGAATTGGTGTATAGGCTTAGGATTACATGAAATTTTCTGGAATTTCAAGAAGAGAATTTGGGGATTTTTAGCTAGGGTCAGCTATTGGAAATTAAGGTAAGTGGAGTTTAATTTCTGGAAATTCATGTTTTATTTACTGTTATGTTTGTATAGTTTAAGTGAAATTTTAATTCAATTTCAGAATTCGGTGCATGCATGAAAGTTAGGGTTCTTAGTTAAGACAAATTGGGGATTTTGAAATTGGGAATTTCAAATTAGTATGCCTAACTAAATTATAAACATGCATGTGAAAATTAAATGTATGAATTGGTAAATTTTAACAAATTGGGGAAAATTTTAATGAGCATTTGAGATCTGAGAATTTTACATATATCCAATTATGTAATGTGAACTTGAAATGTAATTTATTGAGCTGAATGTAATGTACTCTTACATTGAGGTGGTATGGAATGAATTTCTAAGTGATGAATGAGCCATGAATGAGATTTTATGTTAAGTGTTTAACCAAAGTGTGAAACTATAAGGCCAGATCGATCTTGGAGAAGAGAGGATCGATCTGGTAGGCTAAAGTGACAAGGAATGAGGAAATTTAACTGAGCAGATTGATCTCCAATGGAAGAGGATCGATCTCCTTATGATTCTGTAATGAAGAGATCGATCTTATGAGGAAGGAATCGATATCATGAAGCATTCTGTAAGAAGAAGATCGATCTACTTAGGGAGCAGATCGATCTCATGAAGTGTTCTGTAAACAAAAGATCGATCTCAAAATTGGAATAGATTGATCTCAAAATTGGAATAGATCGATCTCATAAAGCCATGAAGAGATCGATCTCACCTCATGAAAGATCGATCTCCTAGGCATAAAATTGCCCCAAAACGTTCTCAAATTCAAATGCAGATCGATCTCCTACCCCCCGTCTATAAAAAGACCCCAGTGTTTTTCTGCATTTCATCTTTTCTCTCTCTTCTAAACCTCCATTTTAGCCGAGCCCTAGCTTTCTTTCTCTTTTAAAGTCCCTATTTTAGTCCAAATCGAAGGTTGTAGCAAGAAGGAAAGTTGTTCCTCATCCAAAGGAGAATAACATACTTGGAAATCGAAAGACGAATTGAATCGAGGCAAGAGTTTAGCACTCCATAAGTTTGGGTAAATTCTACACTTTGATCTTGGATTTTAAAGTGATTTTTAGTGATTATGGTTGTAGGCACTGTGATTAAATATCTAGGAAATGGTTAAGGATTGATGAAACTATGATTTTGTTGGAAGAAAGGTAACGTTAGGCAATTTGTGGTAATTTTAAGGATTATGACTATAAATTAGAATTGAGATAATGAGGTGAATTTAGCACGAAATATAGTGTGAGAAATATAGAATTCTGAGATGTAGTGGATGAGAATGTGAATTATGATAGAGTTGTGAGAATTGAGTTATTTGAGGTGTTAATGAGAATATGAGCAAATGTGTGCTCAATAATGCGATTGAGTTGGGTTATGGATGTTTTTACATCGTTTGGACAGCTCGAGAGTTCCAGAGAGGAATACGAGACTAGTCCGTGATACGGGGGAACGATTGCACTATACGAGGTGCAAAGAGGTAAGTGAAAACTAAACTCATTTGTGTGTGCTATTTTGTGATTGTATTGTAGCATGAAATGTAATTTTGAGAAAAGCAAGCATGTTTTATGAGCTAATGCACACAATTTTATAGCCGGTTGGAGCCTAATTTTATTGAGTTGTAAACTAAATATAAAAATGTTTTACAATCGTTTTGGGTTTAAAAAGTGAAAAATGATTTGGGCTCTACGTTAAGGCGTACTGAGATTTGAGAAATGTGTGCGTGGTTTTATCGGTTTAAGCTCGATTTTACATGTTTTGTGTCGAGTACAAAACAATTTGAGATGAGTTTCATGAGAAAAACCATTATGAGCTTTACGTGAAGGCAAAACGATTTTTATGATAATGACTATTGGTTGAGACTTAGGTGTGTCATGTTGAATACATGCCGGGCATTACTCTGGTAGTATGTAAGTCCAACATATTTTCCCCTACTCTGGTAGAGCTGGTTACTTACCTAGCCTCATTTTACACGTGTGGATTGTGTTTGGTAGCGGTGCCACGTACGAATTCTATTTGGTGGTTATGCCACGTGCAGATTGTATTTGGTGGCTGTGCCACGTGTGGATTATGTTTGGTGGTTGTGCCACATGCGAATTCTATTTTGTGGCTGTGCCACGTGTGGATTGTGTTTGGTGGCTGTGCCATGTGCGAATTCTATTTGGTGGCTGTGCCACGTGAGGATTGTATTCAGTGGCTGTGCCACATGCAAATTGTATTCAGTGGCTGTGCCACGTGCCGATTGTATTTGGTGGCTGTGCCACGTGCATTCTATTGAGGTGATTTTTATCACGTTTTAAAGAGAAAAGCCATTATCACATCATGATTTCCACATGCTTGTGACTGTGATTTGTACTGAGTGTGTACTCCTATGTTTTTACATGATTTTAGAGAAATGAGATGAGAATGATGTTTTAATGAGTTCATGCTACATTTTCTATTGAGTTTTCAACTGTGAAATAAATGATTGTGTGTGCAAATCATTAATTTAACAATGAGTCCCTTACCCCCCTCACTGAGCGATTTAGAAGCTCACCCTGTTTTATCTTCCCTCCAGATTTCTTCAAATGAGGAGAATTTCCTGCGACGTACAAAGTAGTGGCTAGTGGAGGACTTGAGCTCCAATCCATATATTTGTATTAGAGGTATAATTTACATTTCATGTACCCAGACTAATGTGTATTTACAGAAACTTGATGTATAATGACGTATGTGATGTATTAGGATTAATTAATACTGAGTTGAGAAATGGATATGATATGATTTCTAAATGCTTGATGATGACATCCTGAGGTTTAAGTTTTATAACTTATATATGATGATGCATGACACTGCACAAGAGTGCACCCATAAATGTGTATTGATGTAAATAAAAGTTTAAATTTGCCTTGTTTTCTGCGCTTCCAGGGCGTCACAGAGCATGAAGAATGGGGCATGCCGCCATTTAGGAATGTTAAGAAGATTGTTGTATTGTGAATGTAAGGTTTAACTATTAAATTTGTAATGTGTTTAAAGCAAATGTAGGTTTGCATGCATGATTTAAAATTTAGCATGAAGGTATGAATGATGGAGTATTGATTTGGCTACAATTAAGCACCAGGGTAAACTGATTTTTATATATATGTAAACTTATATGCAATTTAAGATTCTGAAAATACATAATGTGATAATTTAATTTAAAATGCAGAATTTAAAAGTGGAAAAGTCTAGCATTCATGAAATTGGGAAAAAATCTGAAATGGAGTAGATTTTGATAACTTGAGTAAACTTATAAAGCTTAGGTGATGAATTTACTGTTTCAATGAGCAATTGTAAACAAGTGCTGGAAATTGATCATGAATGGTGAGGATTGAATGTTCGGCCAAGGGAGAAAATTTGGGGATTTTAAGTTAAATTGAGTTTTGAGAGTTAGATTATAAAAATTACAAGAAATTAATACACCCATTCGGTTTGCATGTGGTGAATAAGGATAACAAGTCAGAATTTAGACTCACCTTGGCTGAAATTATAAGAATTCTAGTAAAAAATTTACTAGTTGATATAGCAAAGTTAATAAATTGTGGGAATGTTAAATGAATATAGAAGAGTAAATTCGGTTAAATTGAGATGTGTAGAAACAATTTGCTTTGCTAGAAATTTAAGGATTGAGTCAACAAATTGAAGTATAAATAACAAAGTTCCATAATTGTAAAACCAGAATTTAAGCAAATGAATAGGGATGGTTTATGGGAAATTACGACCATTAAGAAAAGTTGGAATATTCATTGCTGGAAATTTCAGAATTTAAAATAGGACTTAGATGTGAAAAATATGTGATTATAGAGTTGCATGGCTTTAATTTAAGTTAGGAATATGACTTAAGGCAATCGAAAATTTTGAGATGATTAAAAAAGATTAGCTAGTTGGATTTTAAGATTAGACCATAAAAGCATGATGCAAATGATGCCATTCTATGATTGGAAGAACCAAGCTTAAGCTATACAAGTTAAAAATACTAAGGGTAAGTTTCGGCCATGACAAAAGAAATGGGGAATTTTCAGTCTGCAATAATGTGTTGAGCTTGAAACTAGTAAATCACATTAGTGTTAGCTTAGCTTTTAAAATTTTCATAGCTGAATTTGTAGTGAAACAAGGTAAATTGTCTTGACGACTTATAATAAACCGAAATAGATAAGTAGAGGCCATAAACTGAACCTCGTAGTTTAATTCAAAATTTCAAAAACAAACTTTGAAATATGTTACTTGATATGTTCAAAGGATGATAATGATAATTGGAGAGGTGAAAACCGATTTAGGCAACTATGGGCATGAGTGAGAAGGATAAACTATAATATTAAAAATTGATCTTATGAATGTTGAATGTACTGGAATTTTATTTGTTCATGTATGAATGTTAAATGACACCTTGCCCCTAAATGTTAATTCGCAACGACTACTTCAACAGTTTCCAAGGAAGCTTAGGCGCATATATGCGCGTCTAAGGCAGAAAGGGTAAAGTTGTGCGAGTCGTTGTTGTGTGGTAAGGGGTTTATGTGGCTGTTGTTAGTGGAATGCCTTAGGATTGAATAGATCCATTTTTGAAAGATAGGCTATAGTTTGATTGATTTGCTAGGATAGTCTAGGATAGAAATTTCCTTACCTTATACTATTGATTTCTACAATACATTCGTTTTGAAATCCCATGGTCTAAAACTTTGCCATAGCACGTGAGCTCATTGTTTTATATAATATGTTTTGAAATGTTAATATCATGTGTGTGTGAGCATTACATCATGATTTTGTAACTCCCTTAATTGACATTTGAAGTTGGTTTGCATGAGCTATTTTAACCACGTTTTTTAGAAAGCTTGAATTGATATTTTCTGAATTGTGGATATGACACTACAAGTTGTTTTTAAATTGATGGGTTATTTTTCCATACTGGTAAATTGAGAAACTGGGATGATTTATGATTTATTTGAGTATACCCATCGTGATGATATTTTTGAGATTGTTGGCGTCCCTATTTATGCATGTGTAGCAGTCATGTCCTGTGAGAGCCACCTCTAGCACCCAGTAGGATGTTCTGTGTGATTGCCCTACGGTGCCAAGTGCTTCACAGGGATGCCTTTGTGGCATTGAGATGTTATTGCTACCTAATACTGTTAGACCCTGATCCTGTCTTCAGTACCCTAGTCAGGACTTGATCAGTTAGGATAGGTCGGTAGTCACTATGGCCATAGGTGTTTTCATTGATATTGGTGATATTGTTTGAGTACTTAGTTCCATGACGGCTTGCGAAAATTGCCACATTCTCATCCAGTTGTATTGAATTATTTAAGTTTTTCCCAAGCATGTATTTTGACAGAATTGCACATTTTTTACAAATGTGTCAGATTTCGAGAATTTCTAAGTATTTCTCTTGGAACTTAAATTTGTTCAACGATGCATACATTTTAGTTATGCAAGCATGTCTTCATTGAAGTATAAATAATATTTTCTTTAATGATTTGTGCATGACATCTTTACAAAATATTGAGTTAATATATTTTGAAATGACAAAACAAATAAATTCAATAACATAAAGATGATACAAAAACATGTTTAGAGGTTATCAGTACCAGAAATTGAGTTCTTGAAGATGAGAGATTGATCTGGTGGTATGAGAGATCGATCTCCAGGTTTTTCTTAGATGAGAGATCGATCTCATGAAGACATGAGATCGATCTGCTAAGGTTTGAACCTGTACAAAGGTATTGAGGAAGATTGAGATCGATCTATAAGGGTTATAAGATTGATCTGTCTAATACAGGATGTTGATGAGATCGATCTGGTATAAGAAGAGATCGATCTCCCCTAAAACAAAAGTTAAAGGCAGTAGATCGATCTGTAAGATCGATCTGTACACAAACAGAGAGCCCATGAGATCGATCTGGTATAGGAAGTGATCGATCTCCTCAAAGTCAGAGAGCTAAGGAGATCGATCTGGGTTAACAAGAGATCGATCTCCTCACTACGAGAATACCTGGCAGATCGATCTATAGATCGATCATGCCTCAAACAGAGAGATAGGAAGATCGATCTGCCTATTCGACAGATCGATCTGCTATAATATTTTCAAATTATGAGATCAATCTGCTCATATATGAGATCAATCTCCTTGCTTCTTTTTGCCTTGATCTTGCAGGAATTATAACTAAGAGATCAATTTGGTCAAGATGGCAGATCGATCTGGCATTCTACTGGAGGTTCCCAACGGCTCTTTCTACAAAATCTCAACGGGAAAAACAGCATTAAATGCTCCAACTACCAATCCTTCAGTATATAATCAAGCATTGAAAACACTGAGAGGAGAAACACCATTGCTGCAAATTTTGTATATTCTCAAGAGTTTAATTCTTTCATTCGATTTGTCTTCAATCCTCATTTATTGAGTTTGTTGTATAAACTTGTGTGCAAAAGCTGTATTGGTCCTACCCACATTAAAAGCTTGATATTGTATTCATCCTATCTTTGAGAGAGAAGAGGATTGTTCCTCAGTGAGATAAACTTTGTAAAATGGTGAATACATCTTTGTTTAAGAAGGGTAGAGAGGTTATTCCTTAACCTGAAAAAAGGAGTGTGTAACTTTCGTTGAAAGTGAGAAAGAAAGCTCTTGACAAGAAGGTCAAGGAGAGAGGACGTAGGCAAGAGATTGGCCGAACCTCTATAAACTACTGTGTTTGATATTCTCTTCCTTATCTCACTTTAATTTGTTTCATTACATTATATCGCTTATCCATTATTTGTTAATTAAACTCAAATCAGTTTAAATTTGTCATTAACATTAGAAAACCGATTCACCCCCCCTCTCGGTAGAGCCAACACATAATAATCATAATTTATCACTGCATGGCATGTTTGCATGGTATTTTACTAGCTTCGGTTATGTAAACTTCTTACTGAACGTGTGGTTGCTCACCCCTCTTTTCCAAACACTTTTCAGATTAGATTAGCAGGGCAAGCTTCATGTTCTTGCTGACTCCATCAGCTTAGAGAGTAGTTTTTTAGTCTACCGAGGTATATGCGACGGTGACATTTATATATATTTATATATACATGTTATTTCAGATCATGTACGCACGGTTGTATTTTATGAGATCTGTCAGTTGGATGATGCATTGTAGAGTCATTAATGTAATGGATTGTTTTTAGACTACTCCTTTTCGGTTTCAAGAAATTAACTGTCTTATGTGATCTATGTGTTTGGGAATGTATATAAGTTGTGGTTATGTGTTGCTAAATGAGTTGAGTTTTGACAATACTATGCTATAGTATTTATTTAATTGTGGTTGTGTGGGAGAGCAACACGTATTTGGCAGGAGAGTTTAGTTTTCGAATTATACCATTATACTGCTAGATTTTTGGCAAAAATCTATTTTTTCCCATGTTCACAATTGTTCTTACATTCTTTAAAGAGTGGCATGAATTCCTACATTAGACACAAAACAAGTAAAACGATCCATAGAGACATTTACGTTATCTTATAGCACAATTCCGCTTAACATTGCTCATTTACATTTGAGGTTAGGTCATGGGGTACGACAACTTGTCTTGGTATCAGAGTGGCTTGTTGTTAGGCCGTGTCAGTGTAGGTTAGCTAGGCTAGAGGTACATCTCACAACTGTCCATGTCTGAAATGTTTATATATATGTTTGCATATACTTTCGATTGTTATTAACTTTGTTTGGGTCCTTGGTATAGGAATTACGAGTCAG
This sequence comes from Firmiana major, assembly GCA_033439115.1. Lineage (NCBI taxonomy): Eukaryota > Viridiplantae > Streptophyta > Magnoliopsida > Malvales > Malvaceae > Firmiana > Firmiana major. The sequence goes on from CM065912.1 coordinate 12,625,702, forward strand.
TATGAGTGGGAGATGGACAAGGGCCAAAGGTAAGCAAGCTCAATTGCCTCCGGTACCTTCCCCATAGCTAGAGAGTTCAAACTCTAAGATGGAGAGACTCGAGCTGTCGATGGCAGAGATGTCTTCCACATTCACTCAGTTCATGGTGAACTTCGCTAATACCGCGAATGTACCACAAGCTCCCCCACCTCTAGAGCCTCAACCACCACAAGAACCACTACCACCAGTTCCACAGGAGCCCGTACCTCCACCATAGCCACCGGTAGTGCAGCCACAGGTTCAAGACTTAGTGGAAAGGAACATGGAACGGGTAAGACAGTTTCAGAAGATGAATCTGCCAGTGTTTAAGGTAGATAAGAACCCCAATGCAGCTGAGGAGTGGGTTCTAAAGTTAGAGAAGATATTCAAGATCATGAACTACAATAGAATAGAGAAGGTGGCATTGGCTACCTACATGTTAGAGGGAGAGGCAGAACGATGGTGGACTTCTATCGAGACCATTCTATTAGCGAAGCACACGGAGATCACTTGAGAGACTTTCCTCGAGGTTTTTAATGATCAGTACATCCCGGAGTGTGCACGGAGGAAGAAAGAGGCAGAATTTCTAAGCTTGGTCCAGGGTAACATGACGGTGGACCAGTATGAATCGAAGTTCACTGCACTGCTTCGGTACGAGCCTGATATTACTAGAAATGAGTTAAAGAAGACAGTTAGGTTCATCTATGGGCTGAAGTCAGCAATTTGAAGTAAGTTAGGACCTCTAAACATACGAACCTATGTTGAGGCCATCCAGAGGGCGCAATTTGTAGAGCATGACATGGATTTTTCCCAAGCTGAGTTTCAGTCACGACTGAGGAGTCATGGCAAGAGGTATGATGACAGGAGATCCTTCCAGAATAGGTGGCAGAGCAAGAAGCAGAAGATTAGAGCCTCTCGTTCCATGGTGACTAGGTCGAGGCCCTTCCCTACACCGAATGCTCTTGTACCCTATCAGATTCCCACGTGTAGCCGATGTGGAAGGAGACACCATACCAACTAACCCTGCCGTCGAATCTATGGGACTTATTTTCAGTGTGGAGAAGTGGGACACATGAAATAAAATTGTCCTAAGTTGGTTACCCCGCCAGCCCAACCTGTAAGAGCTATTCCTCCATCACCAGCAGCTCCAGTGGATAAAGGCAAGAAAGTTATCAGTCAGAGGTGAGTGTTTACATTGGACAAAGAAGTTGCAGATGCCTCGACATCAGTGGTGAAGGGTAATCTTCTCATCTCAAATGTTAAAGCTTTTATATTAATAGATTCTGGTTTAACACACTCTTTTGTGTCACCTACTTTTGCTAGGAAGTTACCAATAGAACCTGAGCCTCTAGGTTATATACTTCGTGTAAAAACACCCATGAAAGAATCGCAAATTATTGAGGTAGTGTATAGGAACTGTGAAGTAAGGATAGGTGACAATGTCGTACCAGCTAACTTGATATTACTAGATATGTTAGACTTCGATGTGATACTAGGAATGGATTGGTTAGCTACCCATAGAGTTAATTTGGACCGTTTTAGGAAGGTTATGACCTTGTACTTACCCGAAAAGTGTGTAGTAACTTTTGGAGATAAATAAATGAATAAGTAAACCTTTTGTTTGTTAAATGTGGTCTTGATAAGTTGATTTCAAATGATGAAGGTTTTATAGCTTTCGTGAATGTAATGAGAAGTCCAAGCCCAGCCTTCAAGATATCCCAGTAGTGAAGGATTTCCCTAATGTATTTCCCAAAGAGTTGCCAGGATTACCCCCTTATAGGGAGTTGGAGTTTGCCATTGACTTAGTACCTGGAACTGAACCTCTGTCTAAACCTCTGTATAGGTTGGCACCTATAGAGTTGGATGAATTAAAGAAACAACTCCAAGAGTTATTAGATAAGGGATTCATCCGCCCGAGTGTGTCACCTTGGGGCGCACTCGTGCTCTTGGTGAAGAAGAAGGATGGTAGCTTGAGGCTATACATTGATTATCAGATACTCAATAAGGCTACTATCAAGAATCGGTACCTGTTGTCAATGATCAATGACTTATTCGATCAGTTGAAGGCTGCCAAAGTGTTCTCTAAGATAGACCTAAGGTCGGGATATCACCAGCTGAAAGTTAGAGGTGAGGACATCCCTAAGACCGCCTTCCAAACTCGCTATGGGCATTTGGTCATGCCATTTGGCTTGACGAATTCCCCTACTGCATTCATGAACCTGATGAACAAAAGTCTTCAAAGAATACCTAGATAAGTTTGTGATTGTCTTTATAGATGACATCCTAGTGTATTCCCATTCTTCGGATGAACATGAACAACACATGTACCTAGTCCTTCAAACCCTTAGAGAAAGGATTATATGTTAAGCTGAACAAATGTGAGTTCTAGTATAAGCATATTGGCTTTTTGGGCCATGTAGTGAACAAGGATGGAGTGCTTGTTAACCCGTCCAAGGTGAAAGTTATAGTGAATTGGGAGAGACTAAAGACAGTGACGGAGATACAAAGCTTTCTTGGATTAGTTGGGTACTGCAGAAGGTTTGTAGAAGGATTCTAAAAAATTACCTCTCCTTTGACACGTTTCACCCGTAAGGATGTCAAGTTTGAGTGGAGTGATGTCTATGAGCACAGTTTTCAAGAGCTCAAGTATTGATTAACTTCTGCACCGATCTTTACCATACCAGATAGACCTAGAGGATTCACAATGTATACTGATGCTTCACTAAATGGATTGGAGTGTGTGCTTATGCAAAACGGCAAAGTGGTAGCGTATGGATCTCGTAGCTGAAGGAGCATGAAAAGAATTACCTAACATATGATCTTGATCTAGCAGCAGTAGTTTTTTACCTTGAAAATATGGAGGCACCGCCTTTATGGAGAAAAGTTTTAAATCTATACAGATCACAAGAGCCTCAAAAACCTATTCTCCCAAAAGGAGCTGAACATAAGGCAGCATAGATGGATGGAGTTATTGAAAGACTACGATTGTGAAATCCTGTATCACATGGGGAAAGCAAATGTGGTAGCTGACGCATTGAGTAGGAAGAACATGAGTCTGGTGTCCAGTATGATGGTGAAGGAGTGGGAATTACTGGGACAGCTTGCAAGCTTGGCTATCGACATAGCATCATTAGATCAAAGTCCTATGGTTGCTAGCCTCAAGATGGAGCCGACATTGATTGATCAGATTAGGTAGGCACAGAAGCTAGATCAGAAGTTGCTTGAGGTATCCGAGCAGATCCAGGAGAGTAGAGATTTTGAGTTTATGATTAGTTCAGATGGGTTACTTAGATTTAGAGGTCGGATATGTGTGCCAAGGGATGAGGACCTCAAGAGATTGATTTTGATCGAAGCTCACTCTAGTAAATACGCATTACATCTCGGGAGCACCAAAATGTACCACAACATACGCAAAGTGTATTGGTGGCCTGGAATGAAACGCGATGTCACCGAGTTTGTAGCTAAGTGCTTGGTGTGTCAACAAGTGAAGGTAGAACACCAAAAACCGACAGGTTTACTTCAACCCCTACCCATACCAGCTTGGAAGTGGGAACACATAACTATGGACCTTGTTACGAGTCTACCTAGAACTCAGAGGAAGCATGATACAATCTGGGTGATCGTGGATAGGCTCCGAAGTCAACACACTTCTTGGCCATTAGCTCCACTACTCTGTTGAATTCATTGGCAGAATTGTTTGTCAAGGAGATAGTAAGACTGCATGGAACCCCAGTAGGTATCACTTCAGATAGGGACTCTAGGTTCACATCTCGGTTTTGGAAGCAAATTCAAGAGTCCTTGGGTTTCCAGATATAGTTTAGCACGACATGCCATCCTCAGGCTGATGGACAGTCCAAACGGACGATACAAACTTTAGAGGACATGTTGCGTGATTATGTTATTGATTTTGGAGGTTCATGGGACGAGCACTTGCCATTGGCGAAATTTGTTTACAACAATAGCTACATGACAGTATAGGGATGGCCACATACGAAGCCCTTTATGGGCGGAGATGCAGATCACCAATCGGTTGGGAAGAGGTTGGTGACAGGAAGATCTATGCTCCAGATTTGGTTGAACAAGCATCAGAGAAGGTTCGCATGATTTGTAGTAGATTCAAAGTGGCACAAAATCGGCAGAAAAGTTATGTAGACCATCGGAGAAGGGATTGGAGTTTGTAGTGGGAGATTATGTGTTTTTTAAGGTTTCTCCGATAAAAGGCGTTATCAGGTAAGGAAAAAGGGGCGAGTCCTCGATACATAGGACCATTCGAGATATTAGAGTGTGTCAGCGAGGTAGCATACCGACTAGCCTTACCTCCACAGCTAGCCGAGGTACATAACGTATTTCATGTGTCTAAGCTTCGAAGTGTCAGCCCCATCTATCTCACATCTTAGCCTATGAGCCGTTAGAGCTAAGAAGGGATTTGAGTTACGAGGAGAAACTGGTCCAAATCCTTGACAGGAAGGACAAAATTTTGAGATCCAAAACCATTCCTCTCGTCAAAGTTCTCTCGCAACACCACTCTATTAAGGAAGCGACGTGGGAGTTGGATAATTCGATGCGAGAGAGAAATCCGTATCTTTTTGACCTGGCTCGGAATTCGGAGGATCAAATTCTATAAGGAGGGGAGAAGTGTAAGACCACAAATTTCTTATATCGAATGTCTCATCTGTGTATGTATATTTGAAATTAAAAATTTGGAGTTCTTTGTTTTAGGAATGTATGGAGTGAGAATACGCTAAATTTTAGCTTTTATGGTTAAGTCGGAATTGGATGTCCGAATTAATAATGTTAAGCTTTAACCCAAGTTAGCTGAATTTTAGAATAGCATTATTAATAAGGTCCGAATACATAATTAGAACGAAATAATATAATATTGAGATATTTAAAATAATAGAACAAAGGAATAGAAAAATTTAGCTGCAAGAGTTAAATTTAAATTAACATAGTGTGAACATATTTTAAATGCATAATCTATGAGCATGAATGTGTTCATGAATTCAATTTATTAAGTAGTAATAGATTCATGTGACTAGATTAGGATAGATTAAGGTAATCTACCATTAGTTATTAAGTTAAACGTACATGAATGTAGAATTAAATCAAATTCATGCAAGTAAACTTAGGTATTGTACCAAAATTTAATAAGAACATAGGCTAAATTCAGTTAAATAAAATTTATATGGATAATTAAGTAGAGATAATTTAAAATTTGAGTAATCTAACTAAGTTAATTAAGTAGCAAAAAAATTTAATAGGGTGACATAATAAAACAGAAATTTTAAAGTTAATGATAATATTTGAGAAGAATTAAGCCTATGTACATTTTGTGAATTGGAAATATATGTATATAAAACCATATATTTAGTAATTTTTAGAATATATATATATATATATATATATTATATTTTATAAATATAAATTTGAATATAAAAAAAATGTGTGCAAAAAACGTTGAAACCAAAGAAAAGAGGGTTCCCATTGTCTTCTTTCCTACCTCTCACGAACCAACCCCCTTCCTCACCACCAAATTATCAAACAGCCAACAAAACCCACCATTTTTAGTTTACATGTTAGAATTAAGTGATTTTTTTATTGTCTTAGAGTTAGATTACTAGTTTTTTGTCACAACCCAAATTACCTAAAATCAGAGTAAATTTTTCGCTTTTTTTTTCCTCACCCGTCGTGAACAGTTACACTACTAAACAGTTGGGCTATGATTTGGTGTTAGTAACCTCTCACCTATTTACCATTCCATTTTCATATTCACAGTCACATATCAATTTATTTAAACAAAATACATCCCCAATATTAAATCCATATACAGTACTGTGCATCTATATGTTCAGATACAAAAATTATATAAATGTGTATACCTGATCTTAATAAGAAGCAGCGGATAACCGAAATGTGAAACTATTGTCACTCTCTTCTACTGAATATACCCTGTGGGGTGGAAAATGAAAGGGTGAGCGAAACGTGCTCAGTAAGGCAATAATGTAAGCAGGTAGATAACTATACTATCTACGTGCTGATAATGTCATGATATAAAATCCTTTATATTTTGAGCATGAGGAATGACTAAAACGATGCCACATGTATGTATATATCATATAAGAGAAATCATGAAATCGACATATAAAACACACATGGAAAAACCCTCATGCATGTCATCTCATCACACATTAAAACTTATTAGTTTCATCATAAACTCATCACTTTAAAACTCGTTTGTTTCATCACAAACTCATCACGTTAAAACTCATTGTTTCATCATAAAACAACTTCATCAAGGTCAAACCCATCTCTCGGGAATACCTTGATTCATTAAATCACATATCTTTTAAAAACATAAATCGGGACTTACCCCTCCATTGGGTTTGTCCTGGTCTATCCAGACCGTATGATATCATGTGAGGCATGTAGGTTACTGTATAAAAATCGAGGACTATGACCATACTTTGTCCCTGTGATCCCAGGCTACACGGATCCTGGTGTGCGGGGTATCACAACTGCAACGGGAGGTGGGGTCAAGTCCTACCCGCCAGAATATCAAGTAACATCATAGAGTCATCATGACTGCACGGTACAGCGTACTCCGTGTGACATACACGGTACATCATACTCCGTGGACCCATATCATAGTCTGGGGGTGCCTGCCGTAGGTCTTATCCACCCCAATACTATGTCGATAACCAACCCATGTCTCAAAGTATACGTGCGAGCATCTCAACTCTCTGTGATACACAGTCTACAGGAGGCTTCCGCACGACTATATGCATGTCAACTCACGTCTAGTGCGAGCGAAGCTCCAGCACCACGCTATGCATATCATGATATCTAAAATCTCGTGCGAGCGAAGCTCCAGCACGATTTTGTGCACACACAAATTTCTCGTACGAGCAATGCTCCAGTACGGCTTTTCATGAGAATAAATCAGTAAACTTGAGTGCGAGAAAGACTCTAGCACTCTTTTTATTCATGTAAATACGATAGGTGGCTCAATCTTCATAACACATCTTTTAAAATCGTAACCGGTACAAACCGGTTCCCTTTCGTGAAATTCTTAAAATCAACAGCCAATCTATGTGCATACTTGCTTAAATCAAAGCAATATATTCATATAACGCATTAAAAACATGAAATCATGCAATTTATCTGCCTTACTACCCTTTTTGTAAATTTTTACTCTCAGGGGCAAAATCGTCTTTTTCTTTATTCACCTAAGCCCCGATTTTCGTAAAAATTATTATTTCATTTCTAGATGCTGTAAGAAATTTCTAAGCCCTGTAAATACCCTCAAAATACGTATAGGCATCTCTATGTACCTACAAAATTCCCTTACCTTATTTTCATGTCGAGTCTGACCTTTCCACTGATGTCATGTCGCGCAGTCCGATCTGCTCCCAATCAAACCTCCGGAACTGCGTATCAATATTCTTCAGGTCAGAATATCAAGTAACATCATGGAGTCATCATGACTACACGGTACAGCGTACTCCGTGTGACATACACGGTACATCGTACTCCGTGGACCCGTATCATAGTCTGGGGGTGCCTGCCGTAGGTCTTATCCACCCCAATACTATGTCGATAACCAACCCATGTCTCAAAGTATACGTGCGAGGATCTCAACTCTCTGTGACACACAGTCTACAGGAGGCTTCCGCACGACTATATGCATGTCAACTCACGTCTAGTGCGAGCGAAGCTCCAGCACCACGCTATGCATATCATGATATCTAAAATCTCGTGTGAGCGAAGCTCCAGCACGATTTTGTGCACACACAAATTTCTCGTACGAGCAATGCTCCAGTACGGCTTTTCATGAGAATAAATCAGTAAACTTGAGTGCGAGAAAGACTCTAGCACTCTTTTTATTCATGTAAATACGATAGGTGGCTCAATCTTCATAACACATCTTTTAAAATCGTAACCGGTACAAACCGGTTCCCTTTCGTGAAATTCTTAAAATCAACAGCCAACCTATGTGCATACTTGCTTAAATCAAAGCAATATATTCATATAACGCATTAAAAACATGAAATCATGCAATTTATCTGCCTTACTACCCTTTTTGTAAATTTTTACTCTCAGGGGCAAAATCGTCTTTTTCTTTATTCACCTAAGCCCCGATTTTCGTAAAAATTATTATTTCATTTCTAGATGCTGTAAGAAATTTCTAAGCCCTGTAAATACCCTCAAAATACGTATAGGCATCTCTATGTACCTACAAAATTCCCTTACCTTATTTTCATGTCGAGTCTGACCTTTCCACTGATGTCACGTCGCGCAGTCCGATCTGCTCCCAATCAAACCTCCGGAACTGCGTATCAATATTCTTCAGGTCAGATATTATACAACTTAATTGTATTTCCTATTTTCTGGGCTTAATTTAAATCATTGGGCCCGTTTACCCCTATTGGGCCCGATTGCACCTTAATGGGCCTTAATCGGCCTTAAGCCCATTTTCCACTTAATTTTCACTTTATCGAGACCTATTGGGCTCATTGGGCCCACCAACAATTTATTGGGCCTCGTTCTAACTCTCGAATAGCTCAATTTATTATTTACGACAATTTATCTAAATTTTCATAATTTAATTTATTTTATGCGATAATAAAATTTGAAGCACGCATAACGGTGTAAATTATCGTATATAACGGTTACTTACCCGAGATTCCATGCTAGTACGTAAATGGAGGCTGTCTCGAGCTCTCGTTGGATGCCAATCGTCGAGCTACACAATTAAATATATTTTCGGGTAAACTTTCAGTCGATTATTTATCAAATTAAATATTTCGAAATTTAAATCGGTCAATTCGATCGCTTACCGACTTACCCGAAGCTCGATTGCATCACTGAAATTTTCCCCAATTTTTTTCTCTTTTTCTTTTTCCCTTTTTCTCCCTTTTTTTTCCTCTCTTTTTGGCTGAACCGGTTCAGTCCGGTTCAGACCGGTTCGGACCGTCGGTTCGATCTGGTTCGGTTCGGCCGGTTCATTCCGGTTAGGCTGGTTCAGTCACCATTTGGTCATTCCGACGCCGTCCGGCCGGTTCCCGACACTATTTCGATGCCGTTCGGCTCGGCTAGACCTAGGCATCCAGAATCAGGCCTCGGCTAGAGTCGAAACGCAACCATCGCCGGCGAATCTTTCCTTCTCCCCCACGGCTGTCACCTCTCGATCCGGCGGATTCCGGTGGTTTCGTCGGCCAATACCAGTCTCAAAAGGATCGGCTTCTCTTCCCTATCACATCGGTACCCACCGTTCGAGCCCAGCTGCCGTGGATCGTCGGGATCGAGCTCCCTTTTTCCATCGGTTTCTCCTCCACCGTTCGCCAGATTTGGCTATCCTTGTGCGCGTCGTCGGTGCCCAAAGCTTCGTCGGCCTCTCCTCTTTCTCCTCGCCCCTTCGTTGGAGGGTGATGATCGCCGGTGGACGTGGGTCGATCGGCCACGCGCGGGTTTCCCTCTCCGTTTTCCATTCTTCTTCTCTCTCCCCGATAGTTTCTGATTTCACTTCTTCTTTTTTTACAATTATTATTTTATTTAACAATTTGTTTTATTATTAAAATATTCAAATAGATTCTAAAATATCTACAAAATCTATAAATTTATTCCAAATAAATTAATTTAATTTAAGTTAATTTATTTATTATATTTTTAATCATTTTTCGAGTATAATTTCTCCATATTTTCGAGATATTGTCCCGGGTGACTTTTCGGTATTTCTAAAATTTTTTGGATCTTGATCAATTTAACCCGAAATTGTATTATTTCTTCATTATTGATCAAGATTCTCAAATCCATTATTTTTAATTGAATTTTCTTATCGAATTTATTTCGGCTTTCAATCTTTTGACCGTTTTGCCCTTACACGTGTTCGGGATTAATTTAACCCGACTTTCCTTCACGAATACTCACTCATTTCGTATTTTAAATCCTTATTTCCTGTCTGAATCCCATTTCATATAATTTGGGACTATTTTCAATTCTTCATACGAAATTACAATATAATTTTCGGGTCTTACATAATCTCCCCCACTTAAAAAATTTGGTCCTCCAAATCAGAACCAAGTTAGTCTGTAAATCACTCCGGATATTTCACACATATCATACTCTTTAATTTCCTTGTGACATTTTCGGAGTGTACTACTACCAAAGGACTTTAATTAGGGAGATCATCTTAAATCTCAATACTTTCTCTTTCCTGTTTAATGCCCGAATCAACTTTTAATATACTTATATTTGCATTAAGCTGAACTGTTGGATCTCATATCCTTTCACCTATGCTAGATCTGGATAGTATTTTCGAAGTATCAAAAGATGGGACACATTGTGGGTGCCTGCTTATTCAAGTGGAAATGCCACCTACAGGTCTTATCTTCCACTTGTCCAATCTCTCAAAAGATTCAATTCAGTGAAACTCAATTTATCTTCTTCCAAAAGTTCGCTATGTCCTTATTCTCTTAGGACAAGAAACATTTCAACTATACTAACTCACCCTCGGTGAATTCCAATACTTTTTCATCTGCTCTGAGGTGTTCTTAATCTCTCATCCTTAACTAAACATCCTCAGAGACTTATTATCCAAAGTCGAAAATAATTCTATCTGTCACCCACTTTTTCTTATGCAATTTGGGGAACAACCCCTATAGCCATACACTGCCTCATATCTTGTTATCCCGATACTCAAGTGCCAACTATCGTTATTGACGACTTCAATTTGTAGCAACTGATCATCCTAGGAGCTTATAAAATCAATGCACATACTCTCATCATATCCTCCAGAACTTGTACAGTCCTTTCTGACTGACCATCTGTCGGAGGACGAAAAGCTGAGCTAATACTCAGTCGAGTTCCCATAGCTTCTTAAAAATATCCTCAGAGGTGGGAAGTGAAGCGGGAATCCCTATATGATATCATGCTCACTGGAATGCTACTTAATGTTCCACAATCTTCCTTACACATAAATCCTCATATACACTGAGTATTTGGAGATTTCATAACCAGAAGGTGGGTAGACTTAGTCACTCTATCGACTATCATCTAAATAGCCTCGTAATTCACCTGGGTTCTCTGTAACCCATCACGACATTCATGGAGACTTGGTCTCATTTTTCGTGCCGTGTCGATATAGGTAGAGGCTGCAATAACTCTGCAGACTTTTAATACTCTACCTTATCCTGCTGACATACTAGGCACTTTTCTACAATCTCTACCATATCTCTTTTCTAAGATTTCGATATATTTCTTACTTCTCGGATGCACTGTATATCCCGAAGAGTGAGCTTCTGATAATAACTCTACTTCATCAACTATGGTCTTGGGGAGCACTTATACTGTCTCTGAACCTTAGTAAGCCATCATCTCTCTCTGTGAACTTTATCACTGTACCCATCTGAATCTGACCCAAACTATCGACACCATGCCGATCATCACGCTAAGCCTGTCAAATCTGGGCATTCTCATCCGGTTCTAATCTCAGGCTAGCTGTCACATAATAAATGTCATCATCAGAAGGGATCACATCACTACTGAGGTCCACAACTGCTCTAGCAGCTCACGCTTCCTGACCATCATATGGGGTACCATCTTGAGGCTCTTTTTAGTCGAGGCATCAGCCATTACATTAGCTTTTCCTGGGTGGTACAATTTTCACAATCAAAATCTCTCAGAAGCTCTAACCCACTATGTATTCTCGTATTTGCCTCTTTCTATGAAAAAAGATACTCGGGGCTTTATGATCAGTGTATATCCAAAATTTCTCACCCTGTACATAATAGTACCATATCCTCGGTACAAATACTACCGCTGCTAACTTTAAATCATGAGTCAGATAGTTTATATCATGATCAAGGAGTTGTCTGACTCCATAATTGACTATCTTCCCATTATACATCAATACACAGCTCCTTCATTATTTCGAGGTATCCATACTCACTGAGAACCTCTTGAGTTGTTGGGTATGGTGAAATTAATCACGGTGGTCAGTTCATACTTCACTACCCCAAAACTCCTGTCACATCTATCATCTTATTTATCATCTCATTCAAAGACCACGTTTTCTTAGTTAAACGTGTCAACCAAGTAGACCATATTGAGAACTCGCAACAACCCATTTGTAAAAGCCATTTTCAATTATTGCTTACAATTTGCCCTAGACTTTAACTACACCCAACATATCATCGATAATGATGATTACAAATCGGTCCAATCCTTGACTTATTTACGCATAAGCGTATTAGATCCTTCAAAATCGCTTACGTTTTCAGGTACTAACCTGCGTCATTTCCTTTTCTTATCTTAACGGCTCTTATTATATTTTACTATGTTAACCTTTATGATTTGTCGAATTTTAATATTCTTATCATCTTAGTAAATGTATCCTAATGCTGAAGGTATTTATTACGACGATCGATTTCACGTTATAGGTTATATATACATACTTTTAGACACTGTCAAGTCTTCAGGCGGGGAGGTATTTTGAAAAACCTTTATTAGCCTCCAGACGTAACCACATAGACTGGTAATGGTTATATCCATCTTTATCCTTGGTTATAATTTATATTCCCTACTTATCACTTAATCCCAATTACTTCGCATACGCACTCTTACTCCAATACATCTTGTATTCAAAATCAAGCATATCTCAAAGATTATCTCCTTTCGTATATCAATTATAACAAAACTCTTGTCATTATTCATTTCGTGAGTACAATCCTTTACTCCTTTAATTTCAACTATTGCACCCCTTTTTTTAGCAATTGTCAACACTTACAGTATACTTTCAGTGATGTTTTCACTCCTATTTTCAACTTAAAATCTCTATATCCATATTCCGTTAATTAATCCTCCTCTATTGGGGTACTCATTTATCAGTATTGTGCCCATAGGTGTAGGCATTCATGCCTTTTAGTCACTTATATGCGAATGAAGGCGGTATGAATAAATGTGTGGCACCAGGATCAATAAACATATGTACTTCATTATTCATAACAAGTGTGGTATCTTACACCACATCCATGAAACATCAATAGTGTCCTAGTCCAAGACATCCTCTCGCCTTCGTCCAACAGCCTACTTTCCTTTTTCTTTTCTGCTATGGCCTCCCTTTTTGTTGCAGCTATACCAACGAAGTTTTTCTCTGTCTCTTTACTTTTCTGTGGGGCAATCTCGCCCAACTCTGTGCAATCAAAATCAATGGTCCGTCTTACCACACTTAACGACCATTTTCATCAATACAGTGTAGGTATAGACCCTCCTTGCGTGGTATCCACCACACATCCTACACTTCTTACACTGCTACGCTGCTTACACTGTTCCGCAGCAGGTCGAGGTCCTCAAATCACAATATCCCTTAAAAGTGCTAAAATTGGATGCACTGGGCCTTACCAATCATCTTACCCCGTGATTTATCAACTCTAATCTCTTACCATCTGGTCTCTTTCCTGCTCTGACATCTCTGTCATTCTCTATTCTCTTTTGTCTCTATTTTAACCCTTACTACCTTTCCCAATCTCAGAGGCGTGCAACACTCGATCTTATTCATGCAACTGTATTCTGCGCACTGCCTCGACATAAGTAGTGAGCCAATCGGACTCTAATCGACAATTTGAGTCCTTCAAACTTTTAGACATCTCAACTGTCACTGTTCATAGTGTCGAGGTAATATCTACCTAAGAATATAACCGAGTTTCATACTCATAAATCATACTCATCAATAAATCAAATCCTCTGGGTTAGAGTAAGGACTTTTATCTATCATTTCTTTAAACAGTGTCCGAGATAATTCTGTCACCGGAATACATCCAAAATATTTCTCATCTTAACTCTGGATGTTTAACACTTAAGATGGGTCGAGCGGGTTTCCACCAATGTTTCGCCTCAACTCTCTAACATAAATGTATTTTAAAAGTCACTTTCTTAGTCGACATACACCGAAAAATTCATACAACTTCGCTATCTCATACACCCAGTCCTCAGTAATTATTGGTTTCTTTACTTTGCTATATATCGGAGGGGTGTGAAAATCTCTTTAGTCTGAGGCATCTGTTTAGGCTTTACACTGCCTATCCTCAACTACCTGCATAGACTGAGTAAACAACTCTGAAATATTTTCTACACTCCACTCCATCCTCTTGGAGCGTGTCTCAATACTGTTTGGTCTCTTTGTAGGACCCTGTGGAGTATGCTCAACATCAGCCTCCACCTCACTCTCATCTTGAGTCTCATATGACGACTCATTCGACTCTCAAGCCGATCTCTATGGACTCGAGCATGTGTACTCGCCACTCTACCATAGCGGCTATCAGTTATAAAAACTATATTCTTGCATTCGAAACAAAATTCTTAGCTGCAATTCCATCTTGATATACACAATTGTATCTAAACAATGCACAGTACATGGGGATGTAAATTTACTTAACCACTAACACCGACTCATATCAGGCCAACTCTGCTCTGATACCATCTTTTCTGTCACGACCCAAATTACCTAAAATCAGAGTAAATTTTTCGCTTTTTTTTCCTCACCCATCGTGAACAGTTACACTACTAAACAGTTGGGCTATGATTCGGTGTTAGTAACCTCTCACCTATTTACCATTCCATTTTCATATTCACATTCACATATCAATTTATTTAAACAAAATACATCCCCAATATTAAATCCATATACAGTACTGTGCATCTATATGTTTAGATACAAAAATTATATAAATGTGTATACCTGATCTTAATAAGAAGCAGCGGATAACCGAAATGCAAAACTATTGTCGCTCTCTTCTACTGAATATACCCTGTGGGGTGGAAAATGAAAGGGTGAGCGAAACGTGCTCTGTAAGGCAATAATGTAAGCAGGTAGATAACTATACTATCTACGTGCTGATAATGTCATGATATAAAATCCTTTATATTTTGAGCATGAGGAATGACTAAAACGATGCCACATGTATGTATATATCATATAAGAGAAATCATGAAATCGACATATAAAACACACATGGAAAAACCCTCATGCATGTCATCTCATCACACATTAAAACTTATTAGTTTCATCATAAACTCATCACTTTAAAACTCGTTTGTTTCATCACAAACTCATCACGTTAAAACTCATTGTTTCATCATAAAACAACTTCATCAAGGTCAAACCCATCTCTCGGGAATACCTTGATTCATTAAATCACATCTCTTTTAAAAACATAAATCGGGACTTACCCCTCCATTGGGTTTGTCCTGGTCTATCCAAACCGTATGATATCATGTGAGGCATGTAGGTTACTATATAAAAATCGAGGACTATGGCCATACTTTGTCCCTGTGATCCCAGGCTACACGGATCCCGGTGTGCTGGGTATCACAACTGCAACGGGAGGTGGGGTCAAGTCCTACCCGCCAGAATATCAAGTAACATCATAGAGTCATCATGACTGCACGGTACAGCGTACTTCGTGTGACATACACGGTACATCGTACTCCGTGGACCCATATCATAGTCTGGGGGTGCCTGCCGTAGGTCTTATCCACCCCAATACTATGTTGATAACCAACCCATGTCTCAAAGTATACGTGCGAGCATCTCAACTCTCTGTGACACACAGTCCACAGGAGGCTTCCGCACGACTATATGCATGTCAACTCACTTTTAGTGCGAGCGAAGCTCCAGCACCACGCTATGCATATCATGATATCTAAAATCTTGTGCGAGCGAAGCTCCAGCACGATTTTGTGCACACACAAATTTCTCGTACGGACAATGCTCCAGTACGGCTTTTCATGAGAATAAATCAGTAAACTTGAGTGCAAGAAAGACTCTAGCACTCTTTTTATTCATGTAAATACGATAGGTGGCTCAATCTTCATAACACATCTTTTAAAATCGTAACCGGTACAAACCGGTTCCCTTTCGTGAAATTCTTAAAATCAACAGCCAACCTATGTGCATACTTGCTTAAATCAAAGCAATATATTCATATAACGCATTAAAAACATGAAATCATGCAATTTATCTGCCTTACTACCCTTTTTGTAAATTTTTACTCTCAGGGGCAAAATCGTATTTTTCTTTATTCACCTAAGCCCCGATTTTTGTAAAAATTATTATTTCATTTCTAGATGCTGTAAGAAAATTCTAAGCCCTGTAAATACCCTCAAAATACGTATAGGCATCTCTATGTACCTACAAAATTCCCTTACCTTATTTTCATGTCGAGTCTGACCTTTCCACTAATGTCACGTCGCGCAGTCCGATCTACTCCCAATCAAACCTCCAGAACTGCGTATCAATATTCTTCAGGTCAGATATTATACAACATAATTGTATTTCCTATTTTTTGGGTTTAATTTAAATCATTGGGCCCGTTTACCCCTATTGGGCCCGATTGCACCTTAATGGGCCTTAATCGGCCTTAAGCCCGTTTTCCACTTAATTTTCACTTTATCGAGACCTATTGGGCTCATTGGGCCCACCAACAATTTATTGGTCCTCGTTCTAACTCTCGAATAGCTCAATTTATTATTTACGACAATTTATCTAAATTTCCATAATTTAATTTATTTTATGCGATAATAAAATCTGAAGCATGCATAACGGTGTAAATTATCGTAAATAACGGTTACTTACCCGAGATTCCATGCTAGTACGTAAATCGAGACTGTCTCGAGCTCTCGTTGGATGCCAATCGTTGAGCTACACAATTAAATATATTTTTGGATAAATTTTCAGTCGATTATTTATCAAATTAAATATTCCAAAATTTAAATCGGTCAATTCGACCGCTTACCGACTTACCCGAAGCTCGATTGCATCACTGAAATTTTCCCCAATTTTTTTTCTTTTTCTTTTTCCCTTTTTCTCCCTTTTTTTGCCTCTCTTTTTGGCTGAACCGGTTCAGTCCGGTTCAGACCGGTTCGGACCGTCGGTTCGATCTAGTTCGGTTCGATCGGTTCAATCCGGTTCGGCTGGTTCAGTCACCATTTGGTCATTCCAGAGCTGCCCGACCGGTTCCCGATGCTATTTCGGTGCCGTTCGGCTCGACTACACCTGGGCATCCAGAATCGGGCCTCGGCTAGAGTCGAAACGCAACCATCGCCGGTGTATCTTTCCTTCTCCCCCACGGCTGTCACCTCTCGATCCGGTGGATTTCGACGGTTTCGTCGGCCAATACCAGTCTCAAAAGGACCGGCTTCTCTTCCCTATCACATCGGTACCCACCGTTCGAGCCCAGCTGCCGTGGATCGTCGGGATCGAGCTCCCTTTTCCCGTCGGTTTCTCCTCCTCCGTTCGCCAGATTCGGCTATCCTTGGTGCGCGTCGTCGGTGCCCAAAGCTTCGTCGGCCTCTCCTCTTTCTCCTCGACCCTTCGTCGGAGGGTGATGATCGCCGGTGGACGTGGGTCGATCGGCCACGCATGGGTTTCCCTCTCCGTTTTCCATTCTTCTTCTCTCTCCCCGATAGTTTCTGATTTCACTTCTTCTTTTTTTTTTACAATTATTATTTTATTTAACAATTTGTTTTATTATTAAAATATTCAAATAGATTCTAAAATATCTACAAAATCTATAAATTTATTCCAAATAAATTAATTTAATTTAAGTTAATTTATTTATTATATTTTTAATCATTTTTCGAGTATAATTTCTCCGTATTTTCGAGATATTGTCCTGGGTGACTTTTCGGTATTTCTAAAATTTTTCGGATCTTGATCAATTTAACCCGAAATTGTATTATTTCTTCATTATTGATCAAGATTCTCAAATCCATTATTTTTAATTAAATTTTCTTATCGAATTTATTTCGGCTTTTGATCTTTTGACCGTTTTGCCCTTACACGTGTTTGAGATTAATTTAACCCGACTTTCCTTCACGAATACTCACTCATTTCATATTTTAAATCATTATTTCCTGTCTGAATCTCATTTCATATAATTTGGGACTATTTTCAATTCTTCATACGAAATTACAATATAATTTTCGAGTCTTACATTTTTACACCTACAGTCCATGTTTTCCTCTGAAAATCTGTTCAGCCAAGAAACCAAAGCTTACCTTCCCCAAACCATGAGCTTCCAAGAGAAAGAGGAGAGATTAGCCAAACCTACAAAGGGAGATTCCAACAAACGAAATTGAATTGGTGTATAGGCTTAGGATTACATGAAATTTTTTGGAATTTCAAGAAGAGAATTTGGAGATTTTTAGCTAAGGTAGTCGGCTATTGGAAATTAAGGTAAGTGGAGTTTAATTTCTGGAAATTCATGTTTTATTTACTGTTATGTTTGTATAGTTTAAGTGAAATTTTAATTCAATTTCAGAATTGGGTGCATGCATGAAAGTTAGGATTCTTAGTTAAGACAAATTGGGGATTTTGAAATTGGGAATTTCAAATTCGTATGCCTAACTAAATTATAAACATGCATGTGAAAATTAAATGTATGGATTGGTAAATTTTAACAAATTAGGGAAACTTTTAATGAGCATGAGGAATAGGGCACTTGGCCATTTAGGAATGTTAAGAAGATTGTTGTATTGTGAATGTAAGGTTTAACTATTAAATCTGTAATGTGTTTAAAGCAAATGTAGGTTTTGCATGATTTAAAATTTAGCATGAAGGTATGAATGATGGAGTATAGATTCGACTACAATCAAGCACAAGGGTAAACTGATTTTTATATATATGTAAACTTATATGCAATTTAAGATTCTGAAAATACATATGTGATAATTTAATTTAAAATGCATAATTTAAATGTGGAAAAGTCTAGCGTTCATAAAATTAGGGAAAAAAATCCGAAATGAAGCAGATTTTGATAACTTGAGTAAACTTATAAAGCTTAGGTGATGAATTTACTGTTTCAATGAGCAATTGTAAACAAGTCCTGGAAATTGATCATGAATGGTGAGGATTGAATGTTCGGCCAAGGGAGAAAATTTGGGGATTTTAAGTTAAATTGAGTTTTGAGAGTTAGATTATAAAAATTACAAGAAATCAATACACCCATTCGGTTTGTATGTGGTGAATAAGGATAACAAGTCAGAATTTAGACTAACCTTGGCTGAAATTATAAGAATTCTAGTAACGAATTTACTAGTTGATATAGCAAAGTTAATAAATTGTGGGAATGTTAAATGAATATAGAAGAGTAAATTCGGTTAAATTGAGATGTGTAGAAACAATTTGCTTTGCTAGAAATTTAAGGATTGAGTCAACAAATTGAAGTATAAATAATAAAGTTTCATAATTGTAAAACCAGAATTTAAGCAAATGAATAGGGATGGTTTATGGGAAATTATAGCCATTAAGAAAAGTTGGAATATTCATTGCTGGAAATTTCAGAATTTAAAATAGGACTTAGATGTGAAAAATATGTGATTATAGAGTTGCATGGCTTTAATTTAAGTTAGGAATATGACTTAAGGCATTCAAAAATTTTGAGATGATTAAGAAAGATTAGCTAGTTGGATTTTAATATTAGACCATAAAAGCATGATGCAAATGATGCCATTCTATGATTGGAAGAACCAAGCTTAAGCTATACAAGTTAAAAATACTAAGGGTAAGTTTCTTCCATGACAAAAGAAATTGGGAATTTTCAGTCTGCAATAATGTGTTGAGCTTGAAACTAGTAAATCACATTAGTGTTAGCTTAGCTTTTAAAATTTTCATAGTTGAATTTGTAGTGAAACAAGGTAAATTGGCTTGACGAACTTATGATAAACCGAAATAGATAAGTAGAGGCCATAAACTGAACCTCGTAGTTTAATTCAAAATTTCAGAAACAAACTTTGAAATATGTTACATGTTATGTTCAAAGGATGATAATGATAATTAGAGAGGTGAAAATCGATTTAGGCAACTATGGGCATGAGTGAGAAGGATAAACTATAATATTGAAAATTGATCTTATGAGTGTTGAATGTACTGAAATTTTATTTGTTCATGTATGAATGTTAAATGACATCTTGCCCCTAAATGTTAATTCGCAACGACTACTTCAATAGTTACCAAGGAAGCTTAGGCGCATATATACGCGTCTAAGGCAGAAAGGGTAAAGTTGTGCGCATCGTTGTTGTGTGGTAAGGGGTTTATATGGCTGTTGTTAGTGGAATGCCTTAGGATTGAATAGATCCATTTTTGAAAGATAGGCTATAGTTTGATTGATTTGCTAGGATAGTCTAGGATAGAAATTTCCTTACCTTATACTACTGATTTCTATAGTATGTTCGTTTTGAAATCGCCATAGTCTAAAACTTTGCTATAGCATGTGAGCTCATTGTTTAATATAATATGTTTTGAAATGTTAATATCATGTGCGTGTGAGCATTACATCATGATTTTGTAACTCCATTCAGCTTGTTTGACATTTGAAGCTGGTTTGCAAGTGTTAATTTAACCACGTTTTTTAGAAAGCTTGAATTGATATTTTCTTAATTATGGATATGACAATACAAGTTGTTTTTAAATTGATCGGTTATTTGCCTATACTGGTAAATTGAGAAACTAGGATGATTTATGCTTTATTTGAGTATACCCATCGTGATGATATTTTTGAGATTGTTGGCGACCCTGTTTATGCCTGTGTGGCAATCATGTCCTATGAGAGCCACCTCTAGCACCCGGTAGGATGTTCTGTGTGATTGCCTTATGGTGTCAAGTGCTTCACAGGGATGCATTTATGGCATTGAGATGGTATTGCTACCTAATATTGTTAGACCCTAATCCCGTCTTTAGTACCCTAGTCCGAGACTTGATCAGTTAGGATAGGGCGGTAGTCACTATGGCCATAGGTGTTTTCATTGATATTGGTGATATTGTTTGAGTACTTAGTTCCATGACGGGTTGCGAAAATTGCCACATTCTCATCCAGTTGTATTGAATTATTTAAGTTTTGTTCATGCATGAATTTAAACAGTATTGCACATTTTTGACAAGTGTGTCGGATTTCGAGAATTTCTAAGTATTTCTCTTGGAACTTAAATTTGTTCAACGATGCATACATTTTAGTTATGCAAGCATGTCTCCATTGAAGTATAAACAATATTTTCTTTATTGATTTGTTCATGACGTCTTTACATCATAATCGTAATTTACCACTGCATGGCATGTTTGCATGGTATTTTACTAGCTTCGGTTATGTAAACTTCTTACTGAATGTGTGGTTGCTCACCCCTCTTTTCCAAACACTTTTCTGATTAGATTCGCGGGGCGACCTTCACGTTCTTGGTGACTCTATCAGCCTAGTGAGCAACTTTTTGGTCTACCGAGGTATATACGACGGTGATATTTATATATATACATGTTATTTCAGATCATGTACACACGGTTTTTTTTTGTGAGATGTGTCAATTGGATCATGTATTGTAGAGTCATTAATGTAATAGACTGCTTTTAGACTACTCTTTTTCGGTTTAAAGAAATTAGCTATCTTATGTGATCTATGTGTTTGGGAATGTATATAAGTTGTGGTTATGTGTTGCTAAATAAGTTGAGGTTTGACAATACTATGCTATAGTATTTATTTAATTGTGGTTGTGTGGGAGAGTAACACGTATTTGGCAGGAGAGTTTAGTTTTCGAATTATATCGTTATGCTGCCGGATTTTTGGCAGAAATCTGTTTTTTTCCAAGCATGATAGTTCACAATTGTTCTTACATTCTTTAAAGAGTGGCATGAATTTCTACATTGGACACAAAACAACAAGTAAAACGATCCATAGAGACATTTACGTTATCTTATAGCACGATTCTGCTTAACATTACGCATTTACGTTTGAGGTTAAGTTATGAGGTGTGACACTCTAGCACTCTATCATGCATAAATCACATAAAAGTGAATACGAGCAACGCTCCAGTACTCTGTCATGCATGTTATGAAAATCTAGTGCGAGTCATACTGAAGCACTAATTTACGTAGAAAACATATGAAATCAAGTGTGAGCAGTGCTCCAGCACGATTTGTTTTCACATAACTCGATAGATAGCTCTTTTAAAAGGGATGATTTCAAATCAGTAAAATCAACACCACAATTGTGCTATTTTGTATATTTCACAAAATCACTTGCCAATCTATTTATTCTTCTGCTATACAGCAGTAAAAACACTTAAAAACAGGTTTTCCATACTGTATTTACCTTTTTCTAATTTTTTCAAATTTTACCCTTAATAGGGGTAAAATGATAATTTGCTCATATCGGGTCTCTATAAATTTTATTCCTTATCTAGAACCCTCGGACTTTTTAAGTCCCTATAAATACCCTTAAAAATACGTGCAGGTATCTCTAACTACTTACAAAATTTCCTTACCTTGAATCTGTGAGATCTGAGAATTTTACACATATCAAATTATGTAATGAGAACATAAAGTGTAATTGATTAAACTAAATATGATATACTTGTCACGACCCTCAACTTACCAAAATACGTACAAATTTTTCGCATTTTCATGCATCAATCCTTAATCATCCTTCCTCGATCGTGAACAACCACACGCTTAACAGTTGGGCTGTGTGTCAACGTCTAACTCACTCCACCATACCAATTCAATTTGAAACATTATTTATGAGTAAACACTTGTATAAATGTATATATATCAGAGTTGTTACATGTGTTTACATTGTTTTACATCCCCAGTAGTTACATACAAAATGCTACTGTGCTATGTCTAGTTTAGATACAAAATAATCCAAGTGTGTATACCTTTAGCGATGGGATGCAGCGGATTACCAAAAAGGGAATGCCTCCAGTCACGTCCAATCTATACTCAAATCTCTGTAAAGAGGGGAAAATAAGGGGGTGAGCAAACCACACGCTCAGTAAGGCAATCATGCGAACAGGTAGATACTGTACTATCTACGTGATCGTGATGCCATGCTCAAAAGCATTTTATTCATTGTTTATCTCAAAACATGAGTGTATGATTGTGTTAATGGTATGTAAAGCATTCATGCTATTAAAATTCAGTGCACATTTCAACTCAAAGCATGGTATAAATCATCATGCATAATTCACAATAAAAGCATGGCATTAAACATCATGCATTTTCACAATAAGGTATGGCATTAAACATCATGCATTTTCACAATAAGGCATGGCATTAAACATCATGCATTCGTGCACTTTAAAAAAAACCATTAACAAATCAATTCAACGTCAGGTCCCAGCCCATCCCTCGGGCTTTCCTGACCACAAACACTTCAAACATGAATTTATTCTCAAATAGCATTATACATGTGAGATAGGCAGTTTCAACAATAGGTAATAACCTCAAGGCATATGTACATAACCTGTGATACCGGCTACACGGATCAGGTGTGCGGGATATCACCACCATCTGCTTCCACACGGGAGGTGGGTCAAATCCTACCCGCCGGTCCATAGCAGATCTCGTCCGAAGACGGCACATCACATCACAACACGGTACAATGTACTCCATGCTACATGCACGGTACAACGTACTCCGTGGACCCCCAGCCTTATCCCTCGTTCGGGCTCATCAGCTGTTCCTCCAACCCTTATCCCTCGTTCGGGCTCATCAGGTGGATCTCCAACCCTTATCCCTCGTTCGGGCTCATCAGGTTGTTTTTACATGCCATGTCTCAAAACAATGCACGTGTGAGCCTATTTAATCGATGTGACACCAAGTCTACTCGAAGCTCCAAACACGGCAACATGCAAGGTGGGCATCCAGTGCGAGACAAACTCAAGCACAATGCCAAAACAATATGAAATCCATGTGAAAACTAGTGCCTCATGCACTCTTTCATACTCACGAAATCATGTAGGTGGCTCAAAACTTGCAAAATATGGTTAACAAAACCAAAACATACTCATTTCTTTTGCAAATCATTTCAATGTTAGCCAACCTACCAATCATTTGCTAAAAAGCAATAAAACATGATTTTCAAAGCAATATGCTTTTGTTTTCATGCACATTTCTCAAACTCCCAACTTTTACCCTTCAATCACCCAACAACAACATTTCCTAATCTCATGCATTCTAGCAAAACATTTATGCGCCCAAATTGCGCACAATATCTCTAAGAGTCCACACAATTCCCTTACCTCGATTTACTTGGTGTGACTCCTTTCTCTTAGCTCCTCACGCTCTTGGGTCAACTCGCCTCGGCGTATCCTCGGAAGCTGCGATTCATTCATTAAATCGATTGAGTTAACGTATTTAACCCATAATTGACCTCACTAGTCAACATTATTTACTTATGCATTTTACAAATGCCTTAACCCTCATTTTACCTCTTTTAGGTAAATCTCCCAATTTATCCACTAACCACATCTTAAAATCATACCACAACACTATAAATAACTTTTACATATCTCATTCATCATTAATCTCCATACATTCCACTTTCTCACTCTAGACCATTTCTAGGTCAAAATCATTCCAATGTATTTAGATAGTTTCTAACCATCCATACTCATGCCAAACAACTCCAAAATCAATTAAATAAACAATGTACCATAGTTGGAGTGTTAGAATCTTACCAAATTTGATTTCTCTTCTTGCTCCAATGGCAATGCCCTTAAATCCTTCAATATCAACAATGGGAAATTGCTTTCAAACTATGTTGTTCTTCTCTTTGATAGGAACAACTTTGTCTCTAATGGTCTCTCTTCAAACCTCACTGAAAATGGCTGATTTTTGAGAGAGAATGTTAGGTTTTTGGGTTGAAAGTGAAAGGTTTGTGTTTTTCCCGAAATTTTCTGATTTCCAGCACTCCTTATATAGAAATAACTTGAGGAGATCGATCTGGTCCAAGAGGAGATCGATCTGGTCCCTTAAAATCCCTCTTTTTCACGGCATTTTTAAGCCTGAGATCGATCTGTCGAAGCATGAGATCGATCTGTCGAGGCATGAGATCGATCTGTCGAAGCATGAGATCGATCTGCTCCCAAACAGAGAGCTAAGGAGATCGATCTGGTCCATTGGAGATCGATCTGTTCTATTCTTTCGCCCAAATAAGAGCATTCTGGCTCTTCCAGATCGATCTCTCATCCCATGAGATCGATCTGCCCTTCAAAATTTCCAGATTTCCTCTGCAACAACACTTACCAAATATCCTTAATTTGCTACCATGATCATTTCCTCATTCATTCATCTTTGAGACTTGAGGATGGCATCCATCCTCACTTTATGCACATTAAAACTTGTGTAGGATCTTTGTATGACCAATGGTACTTAATATAAACTAAAATGGAAGTGCACATCTTATGCAATTATACTTCCATTTTACCAAGCTATTCAAAATCCATTCTACACACCTTCTCCACATGTTTAAGTCCATTACTACACATTCATATATAATGAAACTTGTATGTACGATTATCACTCTCATTACAAGTGTGTACATTACTTGTGGACTTACATCACATATACTTCACTCATGAATTCATAGTACAACTCTATTTACACTTCTATGTGCATATATACCCTTATACATATACGGGGTCTCACATTCTCCCCCACTTAGAAAATTTGGTCCTCCAAATTGGAACCAATTATTCTGTGAACAACTCGGGATACCTCTCCCGCATCAAATTCTCCAATTCCCATATGGCTTCTTCCACAGTGTGATGTTGCCAAAGTATCTTCACCAAGGGAATTGTCTTTGTCCTCAGCACTTTCTCTTTTCTGTCCAATACCCGAACTGGCTTCTCAACATAGGTCATACCCTCATTGAGCTCCAAAGGCTCATATCTTATCACATGTGCCGGGTCCGGGTGATACTTCCTCAACATGGATACGTGGAAGACGTTATGCACACTTGCCAACTCTGGTGGCAATGCCAACCTATACGCCTTGTCTCCCACCTTATCAAGTATCTCAAATGGCCCTATATATCGAGGGCTCAACTTTCCCTTCTTCCCAAATCTCATAATTCCCTTCGAAGGGGAAACTTTCAAAAACACTGACTCACCCACCTCAAACTCTAGTGGTCTCCGTCTCTTGTCAGCATAACTCTTTTGCCTGCTCTGAGCTGTCCGTAACCTCTCACATATCAATTGGACGTCCTCAGAGGCTTGTCTAACCAAGTCGGGAGCAAAGATCTGTCTGTCACCAACCTCTTCCCATCCAATAGGGGAACGGCATCTACGCCCATACAATGCCTCATATGGTGCCATCCCGATACTCGCATGAAAACTGTTATTATACGCGAACTCTGCGAGTGGCAAATGGTCATCCCAGGAGCCTCCAAAATCCAATGCACACGCTCTCAACATGTCCTCCAGGGTCTGTATAGTCCTCTCTGACTGACCATCTGTCTGAGGATGAAACGCGGTGCTAAAATTCAACTGGGTCCCCATCGCTTCCTGAAAATGTTCCCAAAAGTGGGAAGTGAAGCGGGCATCCCTATCAGAAACAACGCTCACTGGAATTCCATGTAGCCTCACTATCTCGCGCACATATAGGTTCGCTAACTGGCTCAGAGTATCGGTAGCTCTCATAGCTAGAAAATGGGCTGATTTCGTCAACCGATCCACAATCACCCATATGGCATCATGACCTCTCCGGGTCCTCGGCAATCCCATCACAAAATCCATGGTGACATGCTCCCACTTCCATGTCGGTATCGGTAGAGGCTGCAATAACCCTGCAGGCTTCTGATGCTCTACCTTCACCTGCTGACAAACGAGACACTTAGCAACATATTCAGCAATGTGCTTTTTCATTCCCGACCACCAATAAACCTTTCGAAGGTTTTGATACATTTTGGTACCCCCTGGATGTATCGTATACTTCGATGAGTGAGCCTCTATCAGGATCAACCTTCTGATCTCTGCGTCATCAGGAACACATATCCTACCTCTGAACCTCAACAATCCATCCGAACTCAACCCAAAGTCCGTCTCTATACCCCTCTGTATCTGCCCAACAATATCACTACACTGCTGATCAACTCGCTGAGCCTGTCGGATTCGATCTACCAGATCCGGTTCCAACTGCAGGCTAGCTATCATAAATCCACTATCAGCGTCAGGCGGGGTCATATCCAAACTGAGGTTCATGAACTGTTCCAACAGCTCGTGTTCCCTGATCATCATGAATGATACCATCCCGAGATGCTTCCTACTCAATGCATCAGCAACCACATTTGCTTTACCCGGGTGGTATAGGATTTCACAATCATAATCCTTTAACAACTCGAGCCATCTCCTCTGTCTCATGTTCAACTCTTTCTGTGAGAACAGGTACTTAAGGCTCTTATGATCTGTATATATCTGAAATCTCTCACCATAGAGGTAGTGGCGCCATATCTTCAGCGCAAACACCACCGCTGCCAACTCCAAGTCATGGGTCGGGTAGTTCCTCTCATGATCCTTTAACTGTTTTGATCCATAGGCTACTACCTTCCCATCCTGCATCAATACACAGCCCAGTCCTAGGTGTGAAGCATCTGCATACACCGAGAAACCTCCTGAGCTGGTAGGAATAGTGAGTATTGGAGCTGTAGTTAATCTCCTTTTCAACTCCTCAAAACTGTCTTCACACTTTTTGTCCCACATAAACTCTACATTTTTCCTTGTGAGACGTGTCAATGGAGCAGCTAACCTCGAAAATCCCTCTACAAACCTTCGGTAATACCCAGCTAAACCCAGGAAACTTCTGATCTCTGTCACTGTCTGGGGTCTCTGCCACTGGACTACGGCCTCAATCTTAGATGGATCCACTGATACTCCATCCTTTGATACTATGTGACCCAGAAAAGAGATCTGTTCCAACCAAAAGTCGCACTTACTGAGTTTAGCGTACAACTTCTTCTCTCGAAGGGTTTGTAGCACTATCCTTAAATGCCTTTCATGCTCCTCTCTAGACCTTGAATACACCAGTATATCATCAATGAACACAATAACAAATCGATCCAAGTACTGGTGGAATACCTCATTCATCAAAGACATAAAAGCTGCGGGAGCATTCGTCAACCCGAATGGCATAACCATAAACTCATAATGTCCATACCGGGTGCGAAAAGCTGTCTTGGGTACATCTCCATCTCGTATCTTCAACTGATGGTACCCTGATCTCAAATCTATCTTGGAAAAGACCTGCGCTCCCTTAAGCTGATCCAACAAATCATCGATACGTGGGAGGGGATACTTATTCTTGATGGTGGCCTTATTCAACAACCGATAGTCTATACACAGTCGGAGGCTTCCATCCTTCTTCCTTACAAACAGAACCGGTGCTCCCCAAGGTGAGACGCTCGGCCTGATGAACCCCTTCTCCAGCAACTCTTGTAATTGTTTCCTTAACTCCTCTAACTCAACTTGAGCCATCCTGTATGGTGGCTTGGACATCGGCTCTGTACCAGGTGCCAAATCTATACCAAACTCCATCTCCCTATCTGGAGGTAACCCTGGTAACTCATCCGGAAAGACATCTGGAAATTCCCTAACCACTGGTATGCCTTCCAATTCCGGACGTGCCTTATCCATCTCAATCACAAAAGCGATGAATCCTTCACATTATTCTTTCCACCATTAGTATCATAAATCATCACATCACATACATAAATGAAATCAAATTTATCTTTCATACATCATGTATCAAGATTATACTCATCACACTTATAAAAATCATGTTCTTTAATTTCATTTCACAAAATTAACTACAAGATTGTCTATCTTTGGAAACATCAAGGTTTTAGCATGACAATCCATAACAACATGATTGGCAGCCAACCAATCCATTCCTAGGATAACATCAAAATCACTCATATTTAATAAAATTAAATCGGCTGCCATCTCTTTACCTCCTATCTTCATTTTACAATCCCTATATATATGCTCAGTCAACTGACTATCATTCATAGGGGTAGATATCAACAGCATCTTATCAAGCAGCGTGGGTTTTACATGCTTCAACAATTTACATGCAAAGGATGGCGAAGTAAAGGAATGCGTGGCACCAGGATCAAACAGTACATAAGCTTCTAAATCAAAGATTTGGATGGTACCTTTTACCACATCTGATGACTGATCTGCAGTATCCTGATCCAGTGCGTGCACTCGTCCTCTGCTTACACCCACTACTTGCTTCCCCTTTTCCTCAGCCGTAGCCCTCCTCCTCGGAGCAGCAGTACCAACTGGAGCTCTCTCTGGTTCCTTGCCCTTCTGTGGGGCTCTCTCTATCATCTCTGGGCAATCTCTGATTACGTGCCCTGGCTTCCCACATCTGAAGCATACAACCTGAGGTCCATAACATGGTCGAGTACCATGGTACCTACCACACTTGCCACACTGGTCTGTAGTAGGCCGTGGTCCTCCAATCACGATTCCCTTAGCTGGAGCAATGGCCGGATACATAGGGGTATCAACTGTCCTCTCCCGGATCTCATCAATTCTCGGCCTCTTTCCAGAGAATCTCTTACTTCCTTTATAGCTGAAGCCTCTTTCCATCATCGGTCTCTTCTTATCTCTGTCCCTCACCTTACCAACCTTCCCAAACTCCGAGGCGATTCTATCAACATCTTGTTCACATAATTGCGCCCTGCGCACTGCCTCCTCATAGGTCGGTATATCCAGGGGAACCAATCTAGACCTGACGGTTGGTCTCAATCCATCCACAAACTTCTAGATCTTCTCGACCTCATTACTCATCGTGTTGGGATCATATCTGCCCAGGGATATAAAAGCAGTCTCATACTCATCCACAGTCCTGCTCCCTTGGGTCAGTCCCAAAAATGCCATCTTCAGCTTCCGCTGGGCGGTATCCGGGACATACTGTCTCTGGAAGGCCTCTAGAAACACATCCCAGCTGATCTCAGTATGCCGGGCTCTCAAAATAGGCCTGGTGGATTTCCACCAATGTTCTGCTGATCCCTTCAGCATGAAAGCGGCAAATGCTACCATCTCGATAGTAGTGCACTCAAAGAACCCATATAATTTCTCGATCTCATTGATCCAATCCTCAGCCGCTACTGGGTCCTTTACTCCACTGAAAGACGGCGATCCAAACTTCTGGAACTGCCGCAGTCTATCCAAATCACATCCATATCCCTAACCTCTACTGCCTGGCATAGCAACCGGCGTAGGCACATCCTGTGGGGTTGGGGTATCTGTCGTCTGAGGTCCTTGGGCTTGCCTCGCCCGTGCCTCGGGAGCTGCTGCCTGCTCGGCATCACCCTGTGTAGCGGGACTCTGTCTACCGCTAACTCCAGGTAAAGATTGAGTGACCAATTCCAAAATCATCTCAATGCTCCGCTCAATCCTCGCGAAGTGAGCCTCAGTACTCTCGGGCCTCTCCTCTGGACCCTGTGGAGCGTGCTCAACGTCGACCTCCACCTCAACATCCTCCTGAGCCTCGTGTGTTTCCGGCTCAACACGACCCCCAGGCCTACCTCTACGGCCTCGAGCCTGTGCTCTCATCCCTCTACCGCGATTGGTATTAGGCATACTTACTCAGTTCCCTACATTCACAACCAATTACTTAGTCAACCCATCGACATACACTATTTGTATCTAAACAAGCACAGTAACTTGGGGATGTAATTTTTTTCACTTATTAAGTATTTTAGACACGACACACGTCAGACCAACTTGAGCTCTGATACCAACTTCTGTCACGACCCTCAACTTACCAAAATACGTACAAATTTTTCGCATTTTCATGCATCAATCCTTAATCATCCTTCCTCGATCGTGAACAACCACACGCTTAACAGTTGGGCTGTGTGTCAACGTCTAACTCACTCCACCATACCAATTCAATTTGAAACATTATTTATGAGTAAACACTTGTATAAATGTATATATATCAGAGTTGTTACATGTGTTTACATTGTTTTACATCCCCAGTAGTTACATACAAAATGCTACTGTGCTATGTCTAGTTTAGATACAAAATAATCCAAGTGTGTATACCTTTAGCGATGGGATGCAGCGGATTACCAAAAAGGGAATGCCTCCAGTCACGTCCAATCTATACTCAAATCTCTGTAAAGAGGGGAAAATAAGGGGGGTGAGCAAACCACACGCTCAGTAAGGCAATCATGCGAACAGGTAGATACTGTACTATCTACGTGATCGTGATGCCATGCTCAAAAGCATTTTATTCATTGTTTATCTCAAAACATGAGTGTATGATTGTGTTAATGGTATGTAAAGCATTCATGCTATTAAAATTCAGTGCACATTTCAACTCAAAGCATGGTATAAATCATCATGCATAATTCACAATAAAAGCATGGCATTAAACATCATGCATTTTCACAATAAGGCATGGCATTAAACATCATGCATTCGTGCACTTTAAAAAAACCATTAACAAATCAATTCAACGTCAGGTCCCAGCCCATCCCTCGGGCTTTCTTGACCACAAACACTTCAAACATGGATTTATTCTCAAATAGCATTATACATGTGAGATAGGCAGTTTCAACAATAGGTAATAACCTCAAGGCATATGTACATAACCTGTGATACCGGCTACACGGATCAGGTGTGCGGGATATCACCACCATCTACTTCCACACGGGAGGTGGGTCAAATCCTACCCGCCGGTCCATAGCAGATCTCGTCCGAAGACGGCACATCACATCACAACACGGTACAATGTACTCCATGCTACATGCACGGTACAACGTACTCCGTGGACCCCCAGCCTTATCCCTCGTTCGGGCTCATCAGCTGTTCCTCCAACCCTTATCCCTCGTTCGGGCTCATCAGGTGGATCTCCAACCCTTATCCCTCGTTCGGGCTCATCAGGTTGTTTTTACATGCCATGTCTCAAAACAATGCACGTGTGAGCCTATTTAATCGATGTGACACCAAGTCTACTCGAAGCTCCAAACACGGCAACATGCAAGGTGGGCATCCAGTGCGAGACAAACTCAAGCACAATGCCAAAACAATATGAAATCCATGTGAAAACTAGTGCCTCATGCACTCTTTCATACTCACGAAATCATGTAGGTGGCTCAAAACTTGCAAAATATGGTTAACAAAACCAAAACATACTCATTTCTTTTGCAAATCATTTCAATGTTAGCCAACCTACCAATCATTTGCTAAAAAGCAATAAAACATGATTTTCAAAGCAATATGCTTTTGTTTTCATGCACATTTCTCAAACTCCCAACTTTTACCCTTCAATCACCCAACAACAACATTTCCTAATCTCATGCATTCTAGCAAAACATTTATGCGCCCAAATTGCGCACAATATCTCTAAGAGTCCACACAATTCCCTTACCTCGATTTACTTGGTGTGACTCCTTTCTCTTAGCTCCTCACGCTCTTGGGTCAACTCGCCTCGGCGTATCCTCGGAAGCTGCGATTCATTCATTAAATCGATTGAGTTAACGTATTTAACCCATAATTGACCTCACTAGTCAACATTATTTACTTATGCATTTTACAAATGCCTTAACCCTCATTTTACCTCTTTTAGGTAAATCTCCCAATTTATCCACTAACCACATCTTAAAATCATACCACAACACTATAAATAACTTTTACATATCTCATTCATCATTAATCTCCATACATTCCACTTTCTCACTCTAGACCATTTCTAGGTCAAAATCATTCCAATGTATTTAGATAGTTTCTAACCATCCATACTCATGCCAAACAACTCCAAAATCAATTAAATAAACAATGTACCATAGTTGGAGTGTTAGAATCTTACCAAATTTGATTTCTCTTCTTGCTCCAATGGCAATGCCCTTAAATCCTTCAATATCAACAATGGAAAATTGCTTTCAAACTATGTTGTTCTTCTCTTTGATAGGAACAACTTTGTCTCTAATGGTCTCTCTTCAAACCTCACTGAAAATGGCTGATTTTTGAGAGAGAATGTTAGGTTTTTGGGTTGAAAGTGAAAGGTTTGTGTTTTTTCCCGAAATTTTCTGATTTCCAGCACTCCTTATATAGAAATAACTTGAGGAGATCGATCTGGTCCAAGAGGAGATCGATCTGGTCCCTTAAAATCCCTCTTTTTCACGGCATTTTTAAGCCTGAGATCGATCTGTCGAAGCATGAGATCGATCTGTCGAGGCATGAGATCGATCTGTCGAAGCATGAGATCGATCTGCTCCCAAACAGAGAGCTAAGGAGATCGATCTGGTCCATTGGAGATCGATCTGTTCTATTCTTTCGCCCAAATAAGAGCATTCTGGCTCTTCCAGATCGATCTCTCATCCCATGAGATCGATCTGCCCTTCAAAATTTCCAGATTTCCTCTGCAACAACACTTACCAAATATCCTTAATTTGCTACCATGATCATTTCCTCATTCATTCATCTTTGAGACTTGAGGATGGCATCCATCCTCACTTTATGCACATTAAAACTTGTGTAGGATCTTTGTATGACCAATGGTACTTAATATAAACTAAAATGGAAGTGCACATCTTATGCAATTATACTTCCATTTTACCAAGCTATTCAAAATCCATTCTACACACCTTCTCCACATGTTTAAGTCCATTACTACACATTCATATATAATGAAACTTGTATGTACGATTATCACTCTCATTACAAGTGTGTACATTACTTGTGGACTTACATCACATATACTTCACTCATGAATTCATAGTACAACTCTATTTACACTTCTATGTGCATATATACCCTTATACATATACGGGGTCTCACAATACTCATATATTGAGGTGGTATGGAATGAAATTTTAAGTGATGAAGGAGTTATAAATGAGATTTTATGTTAAAGTGTGAAACTATGGGGCCAGATCGATCTTGGAGAAGAGAGGATCGATCTGGTAGGTCAAAAATGACAAGGAAGGAGGAATTTAAGCGAGCAGATCGATCTCCAATGGAAGAGGATCGATCTCCTTATGATTCTGTAAAGAAGAGATCGATCTCATGAGGAAGGAATCGATCTCAAAATGTTTCTGTCAAGGAGAAGATCGATCTCCCCAAGGCGGAGATCGATCTCATGAAGCATTCTATAAACTAGAGATCGATCTCATAATTGGAGCAAATTGATCTCGTAAAGCCATTAAGAGATCAATCTTATCCCACGACAGATCGATCTCCTAGGCATAAAATTACCCCAAATCGTCCCCAAATTCAAATGTAGATCGAACTCATCAAGAGCCAGATCGATCTCCTACCCTCAGTCTATATAAAGACCCCTTTTATTTTTCCTGAAAATGGATCTCTATCTCTCTCTCCCAAACCTCCATTTCAGCCAAATCCTAGCTTTCTCTCTCTTCCAAAGTCTCCATTTTCGTCCAAATCAAGGGTTGTGGCAAGAGGGAAAGTTTTTCCCCATCCAAAGGAGAACAACATACTTGGAAACTGAAGGACGAATCGAATCGAGGTGTGAGTTGAGCACTCCACAAGTTTTGGGTAATTTTTTAAACCTCGATCTTTGATTTTGAAGTGATTTTCGGTGATTTTGAATATGGGCATTGTGATGAAATAGTTAGGAAAGGATTAGAGTTTACAAAAATTGTGATTTTATTGGAGTGATGATGAGATTAGGTAATTTTGGTAATTTTTGGGAGTTTTGGGCTATAAATTGAAATTGAGGGAATGAGATGAATAACGGCATGGATTTTTGTGTACAATAAATGTAGGATTGGAAATGTAGTAAATGGGATTATGAATGGTGATAGAGTTATGAGAATTGAGAGATTTAGGTGTTAATGAGAAATATGAGCAAATGTATGCTCGATAATGAAATTGAGTCGAGATATTGATGTTTTTAACATAGTTTGGACAGCTCGGGAGTTTCAAAGTGGAATGCGAGGCTAGTCCGTAATACGGGGGAACGATTGCACTATACGAGGTGCAAAAAGGTAAGGGAAAACTAAACTCATTTGTGTATGTGTTTTGTGATAATATTGTAGCATGATTTTCGATTGAGAAAACAAGCATGTTTTATGTGTTGTGAATGAGAATTGCACACGATTTTATAGCCGGTTGGGGCCCAACTTTTATGAGTTGTAAACTATACGTGAAAACGTTTTATAACCATTTTGTGTTTAAATGTGAAAAGTGTTTTTGGGCCCTACGTTAAGGCGCACTGAGATTTGAGAAATGTGTGCGTGATTTTTCAGTTGAAGCTCGAGTTTAACATGTTTTGTGTTGAGTACAAAACGGTTTGAAATGAGTTTTGTGAAAGAAAACCATTATGAGCTTTACGTGAAGGCAAAACAATTTTTATGATAATGGCTATTGATTGAGACTTAGGTGTGTTATTTTGAATACACACCGGGCATTGCTCTTATAGCATGTAAGTTCGATATTCCTCCGTTCTGGTAACGAGAGATGACCCTTACTCTAGTAGCGTTAGTTACCTACCACGTGTGAATCCTAATCAGTGGCTGTGCCACGTGTATTTGGTGGCTGTGCCACATGTGAATCCTAATAAGTGGTTGTGCCACGTGTATTTGGTGGTTGTGCCACGTGCAAACCTAAATCAGTGGCTGTGTCACATGTGTTTGGTGGCTGTGCCACGTGCGGATTTTAATTAGTGGCTGTGCCACGTGTAGATTTTATTTAGTGGCCGTGCCACGTGCATTACTATTGTAGTGATTTTTATCACGTTTTAAAGAGAAAAGTCATTATCGTATCTTGATTTCTACATGCTTGTAAGCTTGAATTGAGCCATTTATTATCATGTTTTTACATGGGCTTTGAGATGATGTTTTAACTATTCATGCTACCTTTTACACTGAGTTTATTGAGTTTATCACGTAAAACAAAATGATTATGCGGTGTAAATCATTTTCTTATTATTGAATCCCTTATCCTCTTACTGAGCGATTTAGAAGCTCACCCTATTTTATCTTTTCCCTAGACTTCTTCAAGTGAAGAGAATTTTCCTGCTACGTATGGATTAGTGGCCAGTGGAGGACTCGAGCTCCAGGCCACATATTGTACTTGAGGTACATTTTATTATTTCATGTAATCAGACTACAATTGTATTTACAGACACTTGATGTACTGTGATGTATGGGATGTATTAGGATAATTCAATCTGAGTTTAGGAATGTATCTGATGTGATATATTTAATTATGTAATGATGAGATCTTGAGGCATGATATGTATGATGATGTATGACACTGCACAGGAATGCACCCTTAATTGTGATTTGAATTTAAAAAGTTTTAAATTTGCCCTATTTTTCGTGCTTCCAGGGTGTGACAGAATCACATCGAGCAAAATCACTTTCCCAACACTGCTCGAACCCGCAGTCCGGTTTCACTCCCAGTATATTCTCCTGAGCTGCAAATAATTATTTATCACATCAATTTAACTCAATAAATATAATTCTTGTGTTTACTACAATCGGTTTGACTTATTGGGCTCATTAACCCATATTGGGCCGCCCATGGGCCCATAATCTAAATTGGGTCGATTGCTACACAAGCTTAGCCCATTACGACTTTTGGCCGAATACTTGGCCTAACATCACCATCACGTCATCTTAAGCATTTTCTAGTCTCTTTGGATAGCTCATATAATCATTTACGACA
This sequence comes from Firmiana major, assembly GCA_033439115.1. Taxonomy (NCBI): domain Eukaryota; kingdom Viridiplantae; phylum Streptophyta; class Magnoliopsida; order Malvales; family Malvaceae; genus Firmiana; species Firmiana major. Next base: position 12,662,191 of record CM065912.1, read on the forward strand.
GTCGATTTTCAATTCTAATCATAAGGCATTTTATACGAAATTATTCCGCAATTTATGCGATTAATTTAATCAGTATAATCATACAAGTTGTCGTAAATGGAATTTACTTACCCGAGATTCCGTGATGGCTCAAAAATTGAGGCTCCATTAAACTCTCGTTCATCGTCTATTGTCGCGCTACACATTTATATATTTAAATAGGTCAATTTCGGTCAAATATAATTCCAAATAAATTTTTTAAAAATTAAATCGGTCAATTTTGATTGCTTGTCGGCTTATTTTTAATCTCAGGACATCACCAAATTTTTCTCCCCTTTTTCCTTTTTTCTTCTTTTTTTTGGCTGAACCAGTCCAAACCGGTTCAATCCCTCTTTCCATTGAACCGGTCCAACCCGGTTCAGTGCCAATTTCGCTGGTCGGACGCTTTTTCGATCGGTTCCAGGTGACGTTTTCATCCAGTGAGGTCGCGCGGTGGAGAGCACCCTTCTGTTGGCTCGGGTTGGGGTAGATCGTAGTCGGATTCCACTCGATTCCATCTTCTCTCCCACAGCCTCTCCCTCTCTGATCTCCTTGTTTTTCGACGAATCCAAGAGCGTGGTGGCGCTCAGGCATTCTCCGGTGCTGATCGTCCCTTCGCCAGGCACCTCTCACGTCGTCCGCCTCTAGGTCGCTGCCGGTGAAGAAAATCAGAGGAGGATCGGTTGCCCCATCTGTTTCGAGTTTTTCGGTTCATGTTTTCGCCTTTTTTTGTTTTTAATTTCCTTTTATTTTATTTTATTTTATTATATATATTATATTCTAATATAATAGAATATATATAGAAATATCTTATAATAAAATACACATATATATAAGAAAATATCTTATATTTTTATAATATTATTATAATAATATTAATACTAAAACAAAGTATTTTATACCTTAATATCCACACACATGTACATATAAATTATTTAATTTATTTCAACAAATATGTATATGTACATCATATTTTATTTTTATTTCTCTGAAAATATTTTTATTTATAATTATTTTTTGAAAATATTTTTTCATATTTTCGAGATAAATTCTCGATGTGAAAAATTTTGGATTTTCACAATAAATTCGTATTTTGATCAATTGGACTTGGAAATTCAATTATTTCTTCTTTATTAATCAAGATTATATGAATTCATGTTTATAATGACAATTTCTTAAGAAAATGAAACCGAATTTTCGGGTTATACACATTTTCTAGCATGTTTTTTTCCTACCCTCTAGCTTTTCTCCTTATGAAATTTAGAGCCACAGAATCTTCTAAGACTTTCCAACCCAAAAAATTTGTTTTCTGTGTGTTTTTTGTATACATTTTTTGTATTTGGCTATGTGTAATATTTTTTAAAAAAAATTCTTATATTGAACTGTTTATTGGTTATTACTTCTGGTTGGATGGGTTTTTGGATTTTTTTAGGTAAAAGCCTGATGAGCAAATATGGAGTTCATGCTTGAAACCCATTTCAGTGTCTTGTATTCGTGCATAAGATTTCCCAAAGAACCATTGCATGGCAATTTCATTGCTTGTTTGTTTTTCTTGAATTCTCAATAGTTGTTGCAATTTCAAGGTTTGAAGCATTTATATTTTGGAACAAAGTTCGAAATGCAATGAGCTCTTCATCTTTTGGAACCATGTGAATTTGATTTTAGCTAGATAATCCATCCATAAAAGACAATGTTTTGTTGCCAATCGTTGCATCAACCATTATTTCTCTTAGATGAAGAAGAAACCCATCATTTAGGAAAGCATTATTGAAGTCTCAAAAATCTACATAGATTCAAATTTGAACATTCTTCTTTCTAATTTAAACAATATTTCAAATCCAAGTAGGATTCTTGACTTCTGGAATAAAGTCAACTTTAATAAGATCAAGTCATGATGAAAGCATCGCTAAGCTAGCTTAATACGTCGAATGTAGCTAAATGATGCACAACGACTTTTGGGTCTAGTCTTGGCATTTCCTTGTAAGCCTAAGTGAAAACAACTTTATACTTCATTAAAAGTTCAGCATAACGTTTTACTTCTTTAGGAAATAAACATGAATTAATAAAGATTGGGTGTGGATCTTCATTAATGCCAATGTTAACCTCCTTTAGCTTCTTAATCTTATCTTGATTTCCTTTTCAAATGACGAAGGAACTTCTTGAACATCTTCTTCTTGAGACTTCTCATCAATATCTTTTATAAAGACATGATTAGTTGTCATGATTTCTATCTCTTCCAGCTCTTCCTCCTCTAAAGATGAAATTTGTTTGGTTATCAAAATCGTCTACTTTTTATCCTTTAATGTTTCACTAGAGGTTACCACCAATTTACTTTATCTCTTCATTTGAGAAGTATCTTACTATGAAAACCCTTTGGTCCCTCTAACATGAGGCCCTTTCATTTTTGATTGTGTGTGACCCTTTTGAAATTTGGATTACCAAGCCTTGAATGGATAGGGACATGCTTACTCATAAAAACCTCTTTAGGTTTTCCCCCATTCGTTCAAAAAACTAACTTTCGAGAAGACTACATACCTAAACGGTCAAAGACTGAACCTTGTGTGGAACGTGTAATTAAGCGATAAAAAATTGAAGCTTTTGGTGGTTCAACTAAATTTTCTTGATCCTCAAGAACTTCTTTCAAATTTATATATCTAGAGGTTTATTTGCGAATCTTTAGTTTCCGTGGAGAGAATCTAAGCTCCACTCTAAAGCCCCACCATTCTTAGTCTACTTTCGCCAAACTTAACGGATCTTGATTACACTTGGTGAATTTTCTTCGGTTGTTTTATCAACCTCATTAACCAACTTTGTAACATCTTCCTACTTGTATCCAGCCTTAACAAGCAATTTGTACGTATTATGATCAAATCCTTTAGCTCGCTGTCAAGGTAGATCATCATGTTCAACAATAGGCCGTTCTAACAGCCTTACAAAACCTTTCAATATAGGTTTAGAGATCATTGATTCTCCCTAGTCAATGAGCAATAAAGTCAAATTCTTTAAGTCTTGAGTAATTCATCATTTTCAATGTCGAAAGAAGTAAAACTTTTTTTTTTTTTTGCTTTGACTGCTTCATCTCATTACTTTAATAATTTAGGTGAGTTTTTTCTATAAATGCATTTTCGTATTAAAAATTGGAGTTAGTAAAGTGTGTTTCTGCAATAGTAAATGGCTTAGTATTTGAGAAAATCGTCTTTACTTAGCCATTTCTATGATATTTAAATTAGTGGCTATCTTGAGAGAGTTACAGTAAATGTTTTGCCTCCTCTTTGAGTATCAAACTTTCTTTGCTTTTTTTTTAATTTGGCTCTACCATATGATGTAAGACCCCATATATGTATAGTTGTAACGTGTGTAATTGGATCAATGAATGCTAATGGACTTGTAATGTAAAGTGTAATTGATGTAAGTCCATGGATTCAATGTACATATGTGTAATATGATTTGTAATGTACATACAAGTTTCATTGTGTATGAATATGAAGAAATGAGTTCTTATAAGTGATGAATGAGATTGGAACTCAAAATGAGTAGTGTGGTAAATGGAAGGAAATTGCATGAATATAAATGCTTCCATTTGGTTTTATATAGTATACCTTTGGATATACAAGGAATGCACACAAGTTTCCATGTGAATAAGGTATGAATGGATGCCATTTTCAAGTCATAAAGGTGGATGGATGAGAAAATGGCTATGGCAGCAGATTAAGGATGTTTTGGTGTAAGTTACTGCAGAAAATTGTAAGAAAATCTAAAAAATATGAAGGCCAGATCGATCTCATAAGATGAGAGATTGATCTGGAAGAGCCAGAATGCTCTTATTTGGGCAATGGAATAGAGCAGATCGATCTCCAACGGAGCCAGATCGATCTCTTAACCATTCTGTAATCGAAAGATCGACCCTCAAGCATACAGATCGATCTCCTTAGCTCTTTGTTTGGAGCAGATCAATCTCAAGCTTCGACAGATAAATCTCATGCTTAAAATGTCGTGAAAAAGGGAGAATTGAGGGGACCAGATCGATCGCCTCCTAGTGCAGATCGATCTCCTCAAGCTATTTCTATAAAAGGAGCGTTGAAATCTAAAAATTTCGACAAAATAACATCACCCTTCCATTTTTCACCCAATACCTAAGTTTATCTCTCTAAAATCAGCCATTTCTAGTAAGAATTGAGGGGAGGCTATTAGCTACCAAGTTGTTCATCTTGAGGAAGAGAACAACATAGTTGAAAACCCAAAATCTCATTATTGGTATTGAAGGAAATAAGGACATTGTCATTTGGAGCAAGAAGAGAAACTTGATTTGGTACGTTTCTAAGACTCCAATCCATGTACATTGTCTATTTTATTGATTTTGGGGTTGATTGGCATGTAAATGGATGATTAAAACCATTTAGGTAGTATTGGAACTAATGTAACCTAGAAAATGGAATGCCTCTAGTGTGAGAAAGTGTGATTTGGGGAGTTGGTGGTTTATGGGTTATGATAAGTTGTTATTTATGTAATCTGGATGATTAGAAATGGGTAAATGAAGCTACAATGTGGGTTTTGCGAACTGATGAGCATGAACACATGTAGTGTTTGATAGTATGCCATAGTGAAGGAAATTTATAAAAAATGAACATTATGAGCTTAACATCGATTTAATATTAATTTGGAATGAGTTAATAGGCCTAAAAGAATCCATAGACTCGAGTTCTGGGTAAAGTAATGAAATGAGGCCTCATAAGTGTTAATAGAGACTATAGGCCGAATCGACTATAGCAAACACGAGAGTTGGATTATAATGGGCTAAAACGTTGTGGAATACGTTTATGTGCGCAGTTTCAGAGAGTTCGTTGGAGACGAATCGAACTGTACGAGTAAACAGCTTTAAGGAAGTGGAATCACGCGTCGTGATTCCAGGTAAGGGAATTTTGTAAGTATATAGAGGTAGCTGCTCGTATTTTGTGGGTATATAGGGCTTTGGAAATATGCATGGATTTATAGAAATGTATTTTGACGATGTAGGGCTGTGACTATGAATAATGGTATGAGATTTGGTTGTAGAAACGATATTGTGAAGAAATGGGATAGTAAGGCTAATAATTGCATAAATCAAGTGTTTTGAATGCTTTCACAAAACATGTGTTTTGTTTTGAACGAATTGATAGATAGGCTGGCTATTGTCGCTTAATGTTGTGTGATAGCACATGTGAAGTGCCAAATATGTTTTGAGATTGGTTTTGAAAGCTTATGAGCCGCCTATCATATTTATGTGAATTAAATCGTGCTAGAGCCTAACTCGCACTGGGTATTGATGTTTTCATATGTTTGAAACGTGCTGGAGCTTAGCTCGCACTTTGGTTTGAAACTATGACGATGCTTTATAAACCGTACTAGAGCTTTTGCTCATACGTGGATTTTGAGTGGTTTTCTTATGCATATAACTATACTGGAGCGATGCTCGTACATGGTTTCTTCATATTTTTATACATAAATGTCGTACTAGAGCGTTGCTCATACGAGGTGATTTATTTTGATGCATGAATTCGAGCTAGAGCGTAGCACACGTTGGTTTTCACACTGTGGTATGTATGAGGCCGTGGTGAGAGTGATACGGATTGGTATTCAGGGAACCCAACAGGCCTAACAGACCTCTTGAGTGTGGTGAGGGTGAGGGGCTAGGACTTGACATAATCCATTCAGGGAACCCAACAAGCCTAACAGACCTCTTGAGTGGGGTGAGGGTGAGGGGCTAGGACCTGAATCAGGGAACCCAACAGGGGCAAGCAAGGCCATGAGGGGCTAGGACCTGGTATTAAAAGTACTCACACGTGCACTCAAGACTAGAGGTTTCACTCGGTATGGGGTAGATAAGACCTACTGCAGGCACCCCCAATCCATCTTATGGGTCCGTAGAGTACGATGTACCGTGTATATCACATGGAGTACAATATACCGCGTGGTGGTTACTTGATTTGAGAAAGTCTGGCGGAGAACTAACCCACCTTCGTACCAGCATAATACATCGCACATCGGGATCCATGTGGTCTGAGATGATATATGACATAGTTGGCCAACATAGTCAGTCGAGATATAGTGACCCGTCTCCTTGCTTGATTTACATAATACCACATGGTTTAAATACTTGAGTGTGATTTGACTGTCCAGGGTAGACCCGAGGGAGGGGTCGAACCTTGTGGGATTTAATTTGTAAGATGGTAATGATGTTGTGATTGTGAAATGATTTGTTTTTTATTGTGAAATGACTTGATGGAACTTTGGGGTATTGAGAAAGAGATAATCAAAAAAGGATGTTTCTTAAACGAATTTCCTTTTTCTATGGAATTTGATAATTGATGAGCATGAGACGATTTTTACATGTTGATGTTACCATGTTTTATATGCTAATTTCCATGAATTTAAATACATGATATATGTATACTCATATGGCATAGTTTTAATTCCTCATGCTCCTATTATAAATGATTTATGCATAACATTATCGTCATGTATATAGAGTAGTTATCTACCATGCTTACATTATTGCCTTACTGAGTGTATGGTTGCTCATCCCTCTCTATTTTCCCCCTCCTACAGAGCGTACATAGTGGCCCGGTGAGGACTGAGGCATTTTGGTTAAGACATCCGCTGCATCTCCATTACTCAGAGGTATATACACAGTGGTTCCTTTTTATATCTAAACAATGTAAAAGCACAGTAGCCAATTGAAATGTAATTATGGGGGATGTAGATGTCAGAAATCATGTTCTGTATTAGTGAATGATTTAATTTCGAATATATGACATCGTTTTTATTAATTGTGGATGAATGGTAAGTGGTGATTATTATTGACTCACAATCCAACTGTATGTGGTGAGTTTATTCACGACGAGTAGAGAAAGGAATAAATACGAAAAATTTATTGAGATTTTTGGTAATAAGAGGATAAAAAGGGTCGTGACAGAGATTGGTATCAGAGCCTTATTGGCCTGATATGAGTTAGTAATAAAACGTAGGAAGAGTACATCCCCATGTTACTATGCTTTTGTTTAGATATAACTGTGTATACCGTGATGGATTGAGCTTAATAAATATAATACAGGACGTTAGGCATTATGCCACTTACGCGCCAAGGTAGAGGGGCGAGAGCACGTTCTATAGGCCGTAGAAGTAGGCCTGAGGGTCGTGCAGAGCCACAGACTAATCAGACTCCATAGAACCCTGCTGAGAGAGAAGAAGATACAGAGGCACGCTTCGCTAGGATAGAGCGGAGTATTGAGAACCTGGTGGAGATAGTCACACAGGCATTGGGTGTCGGCAATAGACGAGGTCCCGCGGCACAGCCTACAACTGAACAGGCAGTTACAGAGGTGGAGAGACCTTAGACTGCAGAGACTGCTATTGCTACACCACCTCCAGTACAGGATACAGATTCTCCTATCGCTCCACAGCAGAGCGGTAGTGATTTGGGTTATGGCTGCGACTTGAGCAGACTATGAGAGTTCCAAGCATTGAAACCCCTAGTGTTCAGAGGGATGAAGGATCCGGTTATCACGGAGGACTAGGTGTATGAGATGGAGAAACTGTATAGGTTTTTTCAATGCACTTCAGCAGAAAAGGTTGCCTTTGCCGTGTTTATGCTGAAAGGCGAGGCAGAGCACTGGTGGAGATCCACCAAAGCTATTTTGAGAGCTAGACACTCCGAGATTACATGGGAGATATTCTTGGAGGCCTTCAGGAGACAGTACATTTCAGCTACCGCACAGAGGAAACTGACATGCCCTAAAGGTAATGTCCGCAAGTGCACGGGTCATGTAAGTAATAATGGGATTTGAGTCCCGAGTTATCGTCCCACAGAGAAGTTAACTAGCCTAATTAACTACCTGTTAATCTTATCCTAAGTATATCCTAGCAAATTATGAAATTAAAGGGAGTGATCTACAGGGCTAAAATTAAAAATACTGAAAGCAATAAAATAATAAAACTATAAAATAAAGAAAATAAAATCGAGCAAAATTACTTATAGTGCTCTACGCAATTAAAATCAAAAACTTACAAAAGAAATTAAAACAGTTAAGACTAAGTAACGCAATTAAAATAAAATGCAAAGATGAATATAACAAAGCAAGATTAATTAAACTAAAATTAAACTAACCTAAAATGCAATTAAACTACTTAATCAAAATGCAATTTAAACTAAGTTAAGATTTAATGAAATAAATTTACCCCTTATCTAATTCTAAATGAACACTTAATTAACTATCATCCTAATTAAAACTAAGTTTTATACTACTATGCAAGAATACTAACATGCAATTTAATTAAAGACTCTAAACTAAGTTTAACAAATTAAATTGAAATTAAACTAAACTAATAATACATGAAAATGAATTAATTGCTAGAGTTGAATGCCAAACAAAGCTTTAACAATTTTAAACTATCAAATTATCCCTCCATTCACTGTTCATCCTTCATTTCTTCATTTTCTGGTTTCCAGGTGGTCTCGATTTTTCCAGGCGTGTCCACTTTGCTTGCTCTCGGTTCTGACTCTCACCAACCCTGTTCGGTTTCCATGCACTGCACCATTCCCTGCACGTCTCCACAACTTCACGTTTTCATTTATCAACAAGGCAAGCAACTGCTCTTACCAACTCCAGCTGCTGCTTCTGACCAGACCAGCATGCCCTCTACTCCAGCAATGTTCGGCTCCTGCTCCTACTTCCTGTAATGTCCAGGTTTGCATATCTCCTGCAGGTGTTTCTATCCAGGTCTGCTAGTGTTGCATCCGGTCTATCCACACCTCTCGGTTTTGTGCCAGCTGCTGTCCTGGTGTTCTCAGTTCTGTTCCAGCTTTATTCCAACTGTTGTCTGCTGCATCTCCAGATGCTGCAGATGCACACCAGCTGCTATCCTGCTTCTGTTTTGCCCCACAACTCCGGTTAGCATCCATGATCATCCTCTACCAGTAGAACATCTACTGACATAGTCCTCATACATGCAACAACGGTAAATGTGCAGCAGCAGCGTTGTACCAGCAGCTGTTCTTCCTCCAATATTTGATCACATTTCCAGCCAACCACCCGCTTCAGCTCTTACCAGCAACTACAAATAGAAAACACTAATATAACCCGAGGCATCAAAGAATGGAATATTACATAAAACAAAATGAAATTATGGTGAACAGTAAATAGATGTAAAAATAGAGCTAAACAGAGGATGCAAATAATTCATAACCATTGCAACAGTACACTACTGTTACTACTTGGCACCGATCAAAAGACACACGTCGCTTTAGTATCCACTTTCCCCTTCTCTGCTCCAGCTAACACTAGCAGAAACTCACCTCTCGATACCCCATTTACTTCATGCCCGATCCATCTTGCTTTACACAGCACAAATATGATAGAAAATACAGTAAACTGGGCTCGACAAAAAAATATCACAATAACACCACTTAATGCACCGCACATGGGCTAACTTAACCGTGTGAGCAAGCATTCTATCATGCTCAACATCAGCTCACCCGACTGCTGCGTACGATGGCACCCCTTCACCCGAGCACATAGCAAAATTAGAGACGAGGCCGAGAACACAACAGAACAGGAGAAGGAAAATCAACGATTGAAATATTGCTCCTTCCTTAGCTCTAAAACAGAAAACTAAATAGAAATACTTACTGATTGAATCAACTAAATAGAGTAGTAAAAGTAAGACATGAAACCAAGAAACATAAACAAAGTAGTAACAAAACCGAGAGAAGCAAATGAAAATAATGCATTGTTTGCTATCAATAGAAAATATCCAAGTAGATGAAGAGCATAAACATGGAATGAAAATGGAACCTAACAGAAATTGCAAAGTAAAACAAATAGGAAAAAAAATACTAGAAAGGAAATAACTCTAAAAACTACTCTACCTACACTACTCCTACTCCTAAATTACATTTTACTTCTACTCCTAAAATTCCTCTACTTTCAATTGCCATCCTTTCCTATTTATAAATACACTAGGGGTGAAATGGTAATTTCCACATCCTTGATGAGTTCGTATTTTTTTGGCCACTTCTCTTCACACCATTGGCTCCTTGAAAAGATATTTCCATGTCATTGGTCTTCTTGTCCAATTGGATGTGCTAGGTGGCATGACTCGTGTTGTTCGCGTGGCTCAATCTCGATTTTAGCCCAATTTCAGTCCATTTTCTACCGAAATATTCAAAATTCATCCGGATTTAATTTATTTGCAAACATAAGAATTTTAATTAAATAAAGGGGATAATTAACAAAATAAATTGGAGATTTAAATAATTAATTAGGAAATTAAGCATAAATAATTCTAAAAATATAGAATTATCAGAAACTACGGATGGAATTCATGAATCTGGTTCAGGGGAACCGTACTGTGGATGAGTATGAGTCCAAGTTTATGTCTTTGGGGAGATACGACCCGAACACGATGGATAGTGAGACCCGAAAGATTCAGAAGTTCATGGATGGACTGAGATTGGCCATCCGGAGTAAGCTAGCTCCCTTTGACATTTTGACTTATGAGAAGGTGATACATAAGGCTCAGTTATGTGAGCAAGACTTTGAGCGGAATGCCTCCAAGCTTGGGAGGATTAGTGTCAGGAAGGACAGAGACCAGAAGAGATCCGGGTTTGATAGAGTGGCCAAGAGAGGAGGCCAAAGGTTTTTCGAGAAGAGACCTAAGATTAAGGAGGTGCAGGAGAGAGCTGCTAGACCTCCCGTGTACCCGGCTTTGACCACATCGAGGGGTATGGTTATTGGAGGACCACGACCGACTATCGATCAGTGTAGGAGATGTGGCAGATACCATGGGACTAGACCATGTCAGGTGCCCCCTGTTTCGTGTTTTAGGTGTGGGAAGCCCAGACATATTTTAAGATATTGTACCAAGATGGTTGAGATCGCCCCACAGAAGGGCAAGAAGCCTGAGGGAGCTCCAGTTGATACAGCGACCCTGAGGAGGAGGGCTACAGCTGAGGAAAAAGGGAAACAGGCTGTGGGTGTGAGCAGAGAAAGGGTGTACTCACTGGACCAGGACACTGCAGACGTATCGACGGATGTGATTAAAGGTACCATCTGAATCTTTGATTTAGAAGCATTGGTATTATTTGATCCTGGTGCCACGCATTCTTTCATATCACCTTCCTTTGCACATAAATTATTGAAGTATGTGAAACCTACATTGATGGATAGAATGTTGATGATTTCCACACCCATGAATGATAGTCAATTGACCGAGCATGTGTGTAAGGATTGTAAACTAATGATAGAGGGAAAGGAAATGACAGCCAATTTAATTTTATTGAACATGAATGATTTTGATGTAATATTGAGAATGGATTGGTTGGCTACCAATCGTGTTGTTATGGATTGCCATGCTAAGATATTGATGTTTTCAGGATTAGATAATCTTATTGTGAACTTTGATGAAAAGAAATGATATGAAAAAAGTATGTTTGTTTTAAATGAAAGAGTATAATCCTAATATATGATATTTGAGAGATGAATCCATTTGTTTATGTTGAATGTTGATGCAATGACTTGCGATGCTAACGGTGGAAAGAATGATGTGAAGGGTTCATTGCCTACATGGTCGATATAGATAAGGCACACCCGAAATTGAGGGACATACCCGTAATTACGGATTACCCTGATGTCTTTCCAGACGAATTACCAGGACTACCACCTGAAAGGAAAATGGAATTTTACATAGAGTTAGTGACTGGTACCGAGCCGATATCTAAACCACCGTATAGGATGGCTCCTATTGAGTTGGAAGAGTTAAAGAAACAGCTATAAGATTTGCTAGAGAATGGGTTTATTAGGCCGAGTGTCTCACCGTGGAAAGCTCCGGTTCTATTTGTAAGGAAGAAGGATGAAAACCTCCGATTGTGTATAGATTACTAGTTGTTGAATAAGGCCACCATTAAGAACAGATACCCCCTTTCACGCATAGATGATTTGCTGGATTAGCTCCAGGGAGCCCAAGTATTTTCTAAGATAGATCTACGGTCAGGGTACCATCAGTTGAGAATCAGGAGTAGATATGTACCCAAGATAGCATTTCATACCCGTTATGGTCACTACGAGTTTTTGGTGATGCCATTTGGATTAACGAATGCCCCCGCAGCATTTATGGCATTGATGAATGATGTATTCAAGCCATACCTGGACAAGTTTGTAATTGTGTTCATTGATGACATACTGGTTTATTCCAAGTCCAGGAAAGATCATGAGGAGCATTTGACAGTAGTTTTGCAGACCCTCCGAGAGAAAGAGTTGTATGCCAAACTCAGCAAGTGTAATTTTTGGTTAGAGCAGATCTCGTTTCTGGGTCATGTTGTGTCGAAGGATGGGGTATCAGTGGATCCATCCAAGATAGAGGCGGTTGTGCAGTGGGAACAGCCCAAGACAGTTACTGAGATCAGAAGTTTTTTTAGATTGGCAGGGTATTATCGAAGATTTGTAGAGGGTTTCTCCAGACTAGCTGCTACATTGACATGCCTCACATGGAAAGATGTTAAGTTTGTCTGGGATGAGGCATGTGAAAGGAGTTTTGAGGAGCTTAAGCGTCGATTGACCACTGCTCTAGTTCTTACCATTCTTACCAGCTCAAGAGGATTCTCGGTGTATACAGATGCATCACACCAGGGACTGGGCTATGTACTTATGCAGGATGAGAAGGTAGTTGCATATGGACCTAGACAGTTGAAAGATCACAAGAGGAACTACCCGACACATGATTTGGAGTTGGCAACCATGGTGTTTGCTTTGAAAATATGGCACCACTATCTCTATGGTGAGAAATTTCAGGTGTTCACAGATCATAAGAGTATTAAGTACCTGTTCTCGTAAAAAGAACTGAATATGAGACAGAGGAGATGGCTCGAACTCCTGAAAGACTATGATTGTGAAATCATGTACCACCCGTGTAGTTACCGATGCTTTAAGCAGGAAGAACCTTGGGTTGGTGTCTTATATGATGGTACAGGAGCATGAATTATTGGAACACTTTATGAACCTCAGTTTGGATGTAACCCCACCTGGATCGAAGAGATTAGATATCATGGCTAGTATGAGATTAGAGCCAAAGTTGATTGGTCGTATTCGGCAGGCCCAGCAGAGAGATCGACGGTGCATCGATTGGCTGAGGTAGATACAGACAGGTGTGGGTATTGATTTTGAGCTGAGTGCTGATGGGTTATTGAGGTTTAGGGGCAGAGTATGTGTTCCCGAGGATCCTGAGATCAGGAAGCTAATTTTATCAGAGGCTCACTCATCGAAGTATACGATACATTCGAGGAGTACCAAGATGTATCAAAACCTTCAGAAGGTTTATTGGTGGTCTGGAATGAAAAGAGACATTGCTGAATATGTCGCTAAGTGTCTTGTTTGTCAGCAGGTGAATGTAGAGTATTGGAAGCCTATAGGATTATTACAGCCTCTACCGATACCGACTTGGAAGTGGGAGCATGTCACCATGGATTTTGTGATAGGATTGTCGAGGACCCGCAGAGGTCATGATGCCATATGGGTTATTGTGGACTGGTTGACTAAATCCGCCCATTTCTTGGCTATGAGAGCTCTGGTACACTGAGTCAGTTGGCGAACCTGTATATTCGAGAGATTGTACGGCTACATGGTGTTCCAGTGAGCGTTGTTTCTGATAGGGATGCCCGCTTCACTTTTCATTTCTGAGAACATTTTTAGGAAGCGTTGGGGACCCGACTGAGTTTTAGCACCGCTTTTCATCCTCAGACAGATGGGCAGTCAGAGAGGACTATACAGACCCTGGAAGATATGTTGAGAGAGTGTGTGCTGGATTTTGGAGGCTCCTGGGATGATCACCTGCAGTTAGCCAAGTTCGCATATAATAATAGCTATCATGTGAATATCGAGATGGCACCCTATGAGGCATTGTATGAGCGTAGATGTCGTTCCCCTATTGGATGGGAAGAGGTCGGTGACAGGCAAATTTTTACTCCGGACTTAGTGTAGCAGGCATCTGAGGACGTCCAATTGATATGTGAGAGATCACAGACAGCTTAGAGCCGACAAAAGAGTTATGCTGATAAGAGACGGAGACCACTAGAGTTTGATATGGGTAAGTCGGTATTTTTGAGAGTTTCACCTTCGAAGGGTATTATAAGGTTTGGTAAGAAGGGCAAGCTGAGCCCTAGATATATCGGACCCTTCGAGATTTTGGAGAGAGTGGGAGATAAGGCGTATAGGTTAGCATTGTCATTGGACTTGGCAAATGTCCACAACGTCTTACACGTCTCTATGCTTCAGAAGTATCACCCGGACTCAACACACGTGATAAGATATGAGCCGTTGGAGCTCAATGAGAGTATGACGTATGTTAAGAAGTCGGTTCAGATATTAGACAGAAAAGAGAAGGTGATATGGAATAAGATAATTCCCTTGGTGAAAGTTCTTTGGCAACATCACACGGCGGAAGAGGTCACATGGAAATTAGAGAACTTGATATGAGAGAAGTACCCCCAACTTTTTAAAGAGTGACTTGGTTCTAATTTGGAGGACCCAATTCCTTGAAGGATGGGAGAATGTGAGACCCCGTATATGTATAGTTGTAACGTGTGTAATTGGATCAATGAATGCTAATGGACTTGTAATGTAAAGTGTAATTGATGTAAGTCCATGGATTCAATGTACATATGTGTAATATGATTTGTAATATACATACAAGTTTCATTGTGTATGAATATGAAGAAATGAGTTCTTATAAGTGATGAATGTGATTGGAACTCAAAATGAGTAGTGTGGTAAATGGAAGGAAGTTGCATGAATATAAATGTTTCCATTTGGTTTTATATAGTATACCTTTGGATATACAAGGAATGCACACAAGTTTCAATGTGAATAAGGTATGAATGGATGCCATTTTCAAGTCATAAAGGTGGATGGATGAGAAAATGGTTATGGCAGCCGATTAAGGATGTTTTGGTGTAAGTTACTGCAGAAAACTACAGGAAAATCTAAAAAATATGAAGGTCATATCAATCTCATAGGATGAGAGATCGATCTGGAAGAGCCAGAATGCTCTTATTTGGACAATGAAATAGAGCAGATCGATCTCCAATGGGGCTAGATCGATCTCCTAACCATTCTATAATGAAAAGATCGATCCTCAAGCATATAGATCAATCTCCTTATCTCTCTGTTTGGAGCAGATCGATCTCAAGCTTTGACAGATCGATCTCATGCTTAAAATGTCATAGAAAAGGGAGAATTGAAGGGACCAGATCGATCTCCTCCTAGTGTAGATTGATCTCCTTAAGCTATTTCTATAAAAGGAGCGTTGAAATATGAAAATTTCGGGAAAACAACATCACCCTTCCATTTTTCACCCAAAACTTAAGTTTATCTCTCTAAAATCAGCCATTTCCAGTAAGAATTGAGGGGAGGCTATTAGGTACCAAGTTGTTCATCTTGAGGAAGAGAACAACATAGTTGAAAACCTAAAATCCCATTGTTGGTATTGAAGAAACTAAAGACATTGTCATTTAGAGCAAGAAGAGAAACCTGATTTGGTAAGTTTCTAAGACTCCAATCCAAGTACATTGTCTATTTTATTGATTTTGGGGTTGATTGGCATGTAAATAGATGATTGAAACCATTTAGGTAGTATTAGAACTAATGTAACCTAGAAAATGGAATGCCTCTAGTGTGAGAAAGTGTGATTTGGGGAGTTGGTGGTTTATGGGTTATGATAAGTTGTTATTTGTGTAATGTGGATGATTAGAAATGGGTAAATGAAGCTACATTGTGGCTTTTGTGAATTGAAGAGCATGAGCACATGTAGTGTTTGATAATATGCCATAGTGAAGGAAATTTATGAAAAATAAACATTATGAGCTTAACATCGATTTAATATCGATTTGGAATGAGTTAATAAGCCTAAAAGAATCCATAGACTCGAGTTATGGGTAAAGTAATGAAACGAGGCCTCATAAGCGTTAATAGAGACTATAGGCCGAATCGACTATAGCAAATGCGAGAGTTGGATTATAATGGGCTAAAACATTGTGGAACACGTTTATGTGCGCAGTTTCAGAGAGTTCGTTGGAGACGAATCGAACCGTACGAGTAAGCAGCTCTAAGGAAGTGGAATCAAGCGTCGTAATTCCAGGTAAGGGAATTCTGTAAGTATATAGAGGTAGCTGCTCATATTTTATGGGTATATAGGGCTTTGAAAATATGCATGGATTTATAGAAATGTTTTTTGACGATGTAGGGATGTGACTATGAATAATGGTATGAGATTTGGTTGTCGAAACGATATTGTGAAGAAATGGGATAGTAAGGCTACTTATTGCATAAATCAAGTGTTTTGAATGCTTTCACAAAACATGTGTTTTGTTTTGAACGAATTGATAGATAGGCTGGCTATTGTGGTTTGATGTTGTATGATAGCACATGTGAAGTGCCAAATATGTTTTGAGATTGGTTTTGAAAGCTTATGAGCCGCTTATCATGTTTATGTGAATTAAATCGTGCTGAAACCTAGCTCGCTCTGGGTATTGATGTTTTCATATGTGTGAAACGTGTTGGAGCTTAGCTCGCACTTTGGTTTAAAACTATGACGATGCTTTATAAACTGTATTGGAGCTTTTGCTTGTACGTGGATTTTGAGTGGTTTTCTTATGCATATAACCGCACTGGAGCGATGCTCGTACGTGGTTTTTGAGTGGTTTTCTTATGCATATAACCGTACTGGAGCGATGCTCGTACGTGGTTTCTTCATATTTTTATGCAAAAATGTTGTACTAGAGCGTTGCTCGTACGAGGTGAATTATTTTAAAGCATGAATTCACGCTAGAGCATAGCTCGCATTGGTTTTCACACTGTGGTCTGTATGAGGTCGTGGTGATAGTGATACAAATTGGTGTTCAGGGAACCCAACAGGCCTAACAGACCTCTTGAGTGGGATGAAGGTGAGGGGCTAGGACCTGATATAATCCATTCAGGGAACCCAATAGGCCTAACAGACCTGTTGAGTGGGGTGAGGGTGAGGGGCTAGGACCTGACATAATCCATTCAGGGAACCTAACAGGGGCGAGCAAGGCCATGAGGGGCTAGGACCTGGTATTAAGAGTACTCACACGTGAACTCAAGACTAGAGGTTTCACTCGGTATGGGGTAGATAAGACCTACTGCAGGCACCCCCAATCCATCTTATGGGTCCGCGGAGTACGATGTACCGTGTATATCACATGAAGTACGATATACCGCGTGGTGGTTACTTGATTTGAGAAAGTCTGGCGGAGAACTAACCCACCTTCGTAGCAGCAAGATACCCCGCACACCGAGATCCGTGTGGTCTGGGATGATATATAACATAGTTGGCGAACATAGTCAGTCGAGATATAGTGACCCATCTTCTTGCTTGATTTACATAATAATATCACATGGTTTAAATACTTGAGTGTGATTTGACTGTCCAGGGTAGACCCGAGGGAGGGGTCGAGTCTTGTGGAATTTAATTTGTGAGATGGTAATGATGTTGTGATTGTGAAATGATTTGTTTTTTATTGTGAAATGACTTGATGGGACTTTGGGGTATTGAGAAAGAGATAATCAAAAAATGATGTTTCTTAAACGAATTGCCATTTTTTATAGAATTTGATAATTGATGAGCATGAGAAAATTTTTACATGTTGATGTTACCATGTTTTATATGCCAATTTCCATGAATTTAAATACATGATATATATGTATAACATATATGCATGACATAGTTTTAATTCCTCGTGCTCCTATTATAAATGATTTATGCATAACATTATCAGCATGTAGATAGAGTAGTTATCTATCATGCTTGCATTATTGCCTTACTGAGCGTGTGATTGCTCATCCCTCTCTATTTTCCCCCTCCTACAGAGCGTACATAGTGGCCCAGTAAGGACTGAGGCATTTTGGTTAAGATATCCGCTGCATCTCCATCACTCAGAGGTATATACACAGCGGTTCCTTTTTGTATCTAAACAATGTAAAAGTACAGTAACCAATTGAAATGTAATTATGGGGGATGTAGATGTCAGAAATCATATTCTGTATAAGTGAATGATTTAATTTCGAATATATGACATCGTTTTTTATTAATTGTGGATAAATGGTAAGTGATGATTATTATTGACTCACAACCCAACTGTATGTGGTGAGTTTGTTCACGACCGAGTAGAGAAAGGAATAAATACGAAAACTTTACTGAGATTTTCGGTAATAAGAGGATAAAAAGGGTCGTGACATATGAGGTCCTTGATTCCCAGCAGTTTTCATGCTTAGCTCCATATCATTTGCACAAGTAGCCAATTCTTTAATGGTTTTAGGCTTAATACCTTGAAAAATGTAGTGTAATGCCAACTTCATGCCTTTGATGCACATGTCAAGGGTAGAGGATTCAAATAGTCGTTCTTTGTAATTAAAGCTCAAATTCCTCCATCTATGGATGTAGTCAATCACAGGCTTCTCTTTCCATCGGCGCGAACTTGTGAGCTCAATCATGCTAACTACACGTTGAGTGCCATAAAATCGACTGAGGAACTTATGCTCAAGTTATTCCTAACTGTTGATTGTCCCAAGCTCAAAATCTATGTACCAATCAAAAGCATTTCCCTTCAAGGAAAGGACAAATTGTTTCACCATGAGACCTTCATCAATACCACTATTATTATAAGTTTCTACAAAGTGTGCAACATGTTAACGTGGATTTCATTTACCACCAAATTGTTAGAACTCTTTGGAGGTTGATAATTTTCAAGCATCTTCATATGATGAATGCTTTGAGAATATGGTTTGGCATATATGTATAAATTGTTGGGTGAAGCTGTCAACTTGATCCTTTATGGCTTCTTTAATAAGATTTTTTATTTGATTAGAAGTGACAGCCTTATCAATCTTTCCGTGGGAGCTTTTTAGAGCTTCGATGGGATTAGGATCTTTTACGACTTTCGTTGAAAAACCATCACCCTTTTCTTGAAGCATTGACTAGTGATTTAGGCCAAAATTCATTGGTTGCTTTCCAGTGAGGTTGCTAATCCTTTTCAATCATGGAACCTATTTAGTTATCCCTTTCCTTTATGCTTTATGCAAGGGATTCCATAGTTTTTTTTTTCTAGGAAAGCAACTTGTTCTTTCAATGATGTAGTGCCAGTTTTCATAACAACCATTACTTTAGAATTTGAATTTGAAGGAGATGATGGAACAGAGCCACTACTTGAATAGGCATCTTGCTCCTTGGCTAGTGATTGGCAGCTTGCAGTTGATTAATTAGAATAAGTAAGTTGCTTAGTAAAAGTTTCTTCTTCATTTGGGGAAGAAAACTCATAAAGTGAGCTTTGTTTAAGCACCGAATAAGTTTGAGAATGTATCTTTTAAAGAGTTTTTGTCTTTTTTCTAGTGTCATACAAATGAATAAGAACATCAATACTTGATGATAAACCAGGATTAACTCAAACAAGCTTTGGAGTTGCATGTTAGCAAAATTCTTCTTGGAAAGCCATTGAACTTTGCAAACTTGAACTTAAAAGAAAAAAAGATGAGAGGTAGAGATGGTCCCACTTGGCGTGCTAGAAACTTGTACACATAAATTTCGAGTAAAAAACTAGACTTGAAAATTTTGGGAACAAATATCAATTTTATTTATTAAATGCAAAAGTTATAATCTTTGAATATTCTTAATACAAAAGAAATCCTCTAATTTTTTTCTTCAAGAAAATCCGCTTCAAGGGTCTTGATGACTTGATATTGAACAAACGAAATTAACCTTGTTTCGTATGATGAAACAAGATCAAAGAGCCACTTTCTTAAATGTTCTTCAAATATTTTCAGTTCTTGAGAGCTTGATACTTAAGACTTTGTACAGGTTATGAGTTCTTCAAAATCCTTTTCTTTCTCAAAATTGACCAAAAATCTCCAAATGGCTTGGAGGAGCATTGTCTTTATAGTGCTTGTTGAAAGAGTTCTAAAAGAACTTAATTTTTTTTTATTTATCTCTTATTTTGTTTAATTTAATTAGAGATAGAATTGTTGATTCTTGAGTGAATTTTAATGGATGACCCATAAATTCTTGATTTTTGATTGGTCAGAATTTAGATTTATTTCTCAATTATTTTCATTTAATTAAAAAATAAATTGTTTGAATTTGATTGGTCAAGCCAAATAAATTCATCTTTAAAATAATTATAAAATTAATAATTTAGTAATTAATTTTATAATTAAACCATATGACAACACATGATTTCCCACTAGAAAATTTTTAATTTTTTTCATTAAAAAAGATTATTGGACACATAACCGTTTGTGATTAGATAAAAATTTTCTCCTTTTAAATTCAAAAGGAAAGAGTTTTTAAGTACATAAAATTAGAACCTGAAAAAGAATTCTTATTTTTTCCTTTCATTTCCTTTCATGTTTTTTTTTTTTCCTTTAGAATTTCTTTTGAAATTTTTTGATTTCTCAATCTACCTCCTTTGCTCTCTTTGTTTTCTCTTTTAATAAATCTAAATCTAAATCTAAAAAAAAAAGTCTCTTTTAGTAAAAAAAAAAAAAAACTAATTCTCAAAATGAAGTCTAGAACCAATGTATCAAACGAGCCCAGGTATAAAAAAAATTCTACTTCAAAATCCAATTCCTTATTTGCTTTATCTATTCGCTTTTAAATATTATATATCTATTCTTTCATTCTCTTAATTTTGTTTCAAAATTAATAAAATAAATATGTTTTTGTACAGCCTATATTATTCCTAACATTATCCCACATGATAATAGTTTGCCCCTAACTTTGTTTTTCAAATTTTCTTAAACAGAGAAATTATATTTTTATTTTTTGAGAAAAAAATACAAAGATTGAATTTTAAAATGAAGAATTTGATGAACTTTATATCCTAAAATGAACATTTATTTATTTTATTTATTAGCCAATACATTTTATTCTAATATGGGTAAATGAAAAAATATTGCAATTCCAATGTACGATCCCAAATTAATAACGGAATATTATACCAGTTGAAACTATTATGTAGA
The DNA here is from genome assembly GCA_033439115.1 of Firmiana major. Taxonomy (NCBI): domain Eukaryota; kingdom Viridiplantae; phylum Streptophyta; class Magnoliopsida; order Malvales; family Malvaceae; genus Firmiana; species Firmiana major. Next base: position 12,683,268 of record CM065912.1, read on the forward strand.
AAACTACTTGTTTTACCAAGTAACATGAGTTACACGACTGGCTCTAGATTTGTGCACAAGTGAACGATTTTAAATCCGGCTTTGGGATGAGGCTGACATTCTTTGGCATAGGTACAACGGCATCTTGATTCTGTTCCCATTCGCATGCGCAGCGCAAGCATGCAAACCAGCTATTTTCTCCGCAAAGTTTCGAGTTTTACCATCTAATTTTGGCGTGATCCAAATTAAAGAGAGAATCATGCCTCAAAGCTAGGCTGACTAATGTTATCATAGTTGAAATGTCAAGAACCTTAACACTACCTTTTTCTTGCCAGAAAAGAATCTAACCCACCCAACGCTAATGATTTTGTTTTAAAGTTGACACACTAATTTGATCTAAAGTAGGTCCATTCTGCTCAAAAAATAAACCAAAAAGCTAAAGTTCTTTAATTTAATATTTTTCGGCTGGGATATAGGCATGTATGCCTAGTTAATTGTAACCCTAAAAGTTTGAACAGGCTTAGTTGGCTGAAACTCTGTTCATTTGTCAGTGTAACCCAATTTTAGTTTTAATTTTCATTTTTAAGGAAAAAATTGCAATTCAAAAAATTTTTGAAAGATATTTTTATATTATATTAAATATAATTTTTATTTACATTTCATGATCGATTATAATAATAACCAATAATAATTACTTTCTAAAATCAGAAATGAATGAAACCTTTGAGTTTAAAAAGTTGTCTACTAATGGCGTGATTCACTTGCCTTGACTTTGAACACCGAATTACCTCTTAAAAGTTAGGAGGTATACATGCAAGAGTATCTCCAGCTGTGGCTAAGAGAAAAACGTCTAGGGCTTCCTCAACAGTTCATTACTCAAACGCCCGGTAATATGCTTTTAAACAAATTCAGATATTCAAAGTTGCTTCTTTTTTTTCGCCCAATGGTGGGTTCTGCGCTTCCAGTACATACTCACGCACATCAATCCAGGAGATGACTGGCCATATAGACTACAATTACCCAACTCTCAATAATAGGGTAATAAAACTAAAAAGTTAGCCATTAAGACTTTTGTCTTGAGTTGAGTGAGACATATTCATTTAATAAAATGAAGCAAACAAGCCACGTTCACATACACAGACAAACAAACCCATCACTGCTCACTTTTTCTCTCGTCCATGAGAATAATATGAAAATTCCAAGAGCCTTGGAAATCGAGTTAGTGGAGTTATTTGCATTCCCCACAAACATGCCCTTAACCCCAGCTTGAATTTCGACATTTACTTTAGCATAATCGGCTTAACATTTTAATTAAATTAACAAAAGTTTGAAGGCAAAAAAAGCAAAAAGCTTTGATCTCGCCTTTATATACGATCCATCATGTCCCTTCATGCCAATATCCACACTCTATTTTCTTTACCAAGCTACTTAGCCTCTTTGCTTTTGAGCACAAACTTCAGATACATATATGCCCATTTAGTTCATTCATTGATTATATCAAAAATGATAGCCGGCAACCTCCCCCGGGAACACAAAGGAAGTGGTGGTTGGAGCTGGCGCTGGTGGCATGGCGAAGAATGGTTCGTTTTTAAATACGGATGAAAGAGATTGACAAAAGGAAACAAACAAGGCTTTGCAATTGCGCTCTCCTGAGTTTCTAGCCTACTAACTTGGCAGAATTAGGAGAGCGGCATTATTGCATTGCGGGGAATTGAGGGTACCGGTCCGATCTTACTTAACTCTAGTCCTATTATAATAATCCTTTTTTTTTTTGTTATTTAGGATTAGTCTTAGTTATGAGATGAACATGGGATGTAAGAGATGCATACGAGGTAGCTAGCTAGCTTTGTTTATGGTTCGTACTTAGAGTGTAGGATTTTGAGTTGGGGTTTTGAATTGGAGTTTGATTTTGAGGATTGGATGGTTTTAAATATAAAATGCTGCTGGGAATGCATCGCTTACACCTATCATGTATTAGCTTTTTGATGAGTAAAACATAAAGATATAACTCCAGTGCTTATCTTCTCTTCCACACTTGATTTTCTCTGTCGCTTCAAAATTTGTTATAACAACTGGCAGTTGATGAAAATTTCAGGCTTCCATCGTGTTCAATTGGCCAATTTGCCTACAGTAAATACCCTTTCCTGTTTCCATCTTAATCATTGATTCATAAAAAGAAAAGAAAAAGAAAAAGAAATATGTTTTGGCCTGCAAAGCTTGGTGACTTCTAAGAAAGAAAATGCGTGGCAGTGGGACTTGTCCTTTTCAGCAGGGGAATAACCAAGCGAGATGTTTGACCGCTGCTTTTTTTTTTTTTAACCTTTTGCAGAAGAATTCATTTTCTGCCCTCTTTGGACAGTATGGCAGAGGTCGTCAATCAATCAGGGATTCTCGGTGGCCCTGGAATGGAACTTTGGATTTCAACGAGTGTTGGGCTTATCTTTCTCCTAGCCCATTTATATTATGCATATGATGAGACATATATAGGAATGTAAATGAGCTGGGTATCCGTTAATTTTGGATTATTCGATTTCGAATTTGATTAATAATTATAAAATTTGAATTTTATAATTATTCGATTAATTTTTAAAATAATTATCTAAATTTTATTTTAATAAATTTTGTATTACCCGTTAAATACTTGAACTCGTATAATTACTCGATTATTCAATTTATATTTTGACAACCCGTTTATTAACCCGAACCCGAAATCTGACTATGATAAAAAAATATTCTAACATCAAAAATAAAAAACATAAAATTAAATAAAAACATACATGTTCCATCATAATTAAACAAATTTTAATAGTTCAACAAGTAACTTGAAACAATTATGAGTGCATAATATATAACATAGTATTTCTAATTTCATACATTTGATTTCTTATGAAGTTATGATATATTTATGTAATGTAAATTAATTTAATCAATGATAATAATATTAAATGATTAAAAAGATGTAAACCTTAAATTGATAATTAATATTTTCATTACAATTTATATCATATACATATATTATAGTATCGTATATGTAAATGATCATATATTATAATATCATATATTATAATTATACTATAATATCATATACTATAATACGAAATTATCAATTTATCATATAATTAAAATTTTAATTTGAATCATTAATTTTTTTGAGTAAACAATGTTTTATTATAATTGATAATTCCAATTTTAAGTACAATTTGTATCATATGCATATACTATATTAGTATCATATATAATACATGTAAATTGTCATTTTGCAAGAATTACATCTTAATCAATTTTGAAACTTTTATCATTTTAATTTCAGTAGTTTATATTTAAAATTTAAATGCTTATTATCTTAAACATAATTTACTAATTTAATTTCATAATTATTTTATTATATTGTTTCATTAATTTTTTGACTAAAAAATGTTTTACTATAATTAATAATTTCAATTTTAAGTATAATTTGGATAATATACAAATACTATATTAGTGTGTGTGTGTATATATAAATATATATATATATATATAAAATAATTTGATCTTAACTAAATATGAAACTTTTATTATTTCAATTTCAGTACATTGTAATTAAAATTGTAAGACATGTTATCTTAAACATAATTAATCAAATTTAATTTCATAATTATTTATTTTATTATTATTTATTATTAATTGTTTTAGTCAACAATGTTTTATTAAAATTGAAAATTACAATTTTAAATACAATTTGTATCATATAAATATATTATGAATTGATATCATATATGCAAATGACTAATCATTAATGTGTAAGAATTGTATTTTAACTAATTATAAAATTTTTGTTAATTTAATTTTAACACATTATATTTAAAATTTTAAACTTATTATTTTAAGTATAGTCAATCATTTTAATTTCATAATTATTTTTATTATGCTAATTACTAATATTTTTTAGACACACAAAATTTTATTGTATAAATATTTTTTAGAATACATTATGTCAAATATAAGCTATGGCTTACTTGGTAAGTTCATTGCATAAAGATTAAAAGATGAAAGTTCAAGTCCCCAGAACCTTAAAAATTATATTTTGTAAGTAAAAAATAAACAAATATCGGGTTCGGGTACCCTAACCTGGTTACATTAATCGGGTTCGGGTACCGGGTATCCAAGGGGTACTACCCTAACCCGATTAAAACTCATTTATCGGTACCTGAATTTGATTTAAACAGGGCGAATAGTGCCGAGTACCCGTTTACACACTACCCATTTACATCCCTAGACATATATAGACACTTTAAGTTAATTAAAATACCCTAACAAATGGTATGAAGGTTAGGCCATGTAAATCGAGATGAGGATCTGAGACGGTAAATCCAACAAGGTCCACAACCCTATAAGCCCATTTGGGTTTGATATGCTAATAAGATCATCGGCTTCTGAGACAAGTCCAACCCGAAAGGCAAATTTAGAAGCATAACAATTAGGGATGTAAGCGATACAGTGGTGCTCGCAAGCTACTCGGACTCAATTCGAGCAAAACTCAAATTCGGTTCGATTTTAATCAAGTTGAGCTCGAGCTTAAACTACTCGAGCTATTGAGCGAGTCAAATTCGAGCAATTAGATACCCAGCTCGAGTAGCTCATAAGCCTAATCGAACCTTAAGCTTTTATATATTTTAATAATATATATTATTATATAATAATATTTATATAATAAGTGTAAGAGCGAGCTCAAGTTCGAGTTTTAGAATCGAGCTCGAGTTCGAGCAAAAAATCGAACTTATATAATCGAGCCTAATCGAGCGAGCTCAAGTAGTTCGAACTCAATTTCGAATCGAGCTCAAGTTTAAAAAATAAGGTTAGATCGAGCTCGAGTCGAGTATCGAGTATCGAGTATCGAGTTTTCGACTCGAATTCGAGGACCTCACTGTATCGGCTCGGCTCGGCTCGATTACACCCCTAATAACAATGTTCAAAGATTGGCCACATAAGTAGTAAGGCAGGACTTAAGCAAGGTAGTTCTAAACAATTCAGTTGCACGAAAAAGGCGATTTTCTTCCATAAAGTACAACCCTTAGGGGTTGTTTGGTTCAGGAATGCTAGGATTCCTTTTCTAAATTTGATTTTTTTTAAATATTTAATCTCATTTAGTTACACAATTTTCCTTAATCATAGGGAAGGTTCATTTGGTTTATGAAAATATTTTTTGTTTTTCTTTTTTATTTTCATTTACTGAAAACATTTTTCATTTTCTCCTTTTTGAAATTTAACTGACATGTTTGGTACACGGAAATGAAAACTTATTTTTTGAAAATGAAAATTATGAAAATGCAATTGATATTTACATTTTCAAAACATAAATTATGAAAAATAATAACAAAAAATTAAAATAATTTAAATTTTTTAGCGAAAAAAGCAAATTGTAATTAAATATTAAAAATAAATTATAAATGGTTTAAAATAATATATTAAAAAAATTACTTAAAAGGTTGTTTTTAGATTGCCTATTGTTATTTTGTCAATCTTCACCATTTTGTGAATCCTTATCACCATCCGTATTATATTCTTCAAATTTATTTTACTTAATAAATAAAAATACAAAGAGAAAAGCAAGATATTGAAAATATAGTCATTGTATTACAATATGGATAATTGATTTTTTAAAATTTTAACCAATACGAGTAAAGAAATAGAAAAAAGATAATTGATATTTTTAATTTTAATCTATATAAAATATAATGTATGTCATTTTAAGATATTTTATTGGTAGTACATTAATTTAAGATAAGATGTTGGAAAAAGAAACTAACAAAAGAAATATGATTTTTTAGATTTTAATCATATGTAAAGAAATTCAAAAAAATAATTAATTGTTTTAATTTTACGATATATTGGTAATTTATATAATGGTAGTTTTTTTTTCCCTCAGCCATAAGAAAGGATTTTTATTACAAAGAAACAAAAGTGTTGTCAAATGAACATAGTTCGAAACAAAAAGATAAAAAAAAAAAAACATAACAATCAAATTGAAAAAACTAAACCACATGAACCAATTCCATCCTATTCACGCCGAGTTTGGCAAGTGAGTTAGCAAAGGTATTAGCTTCCCTGTAGGTATGGACAAACTCTACTACACCAATACAAGAATGCAGTCTATCAATATCGTTGAGTATCTTCCATTCACTCTAAGGTCGGTCGATTGTATCGAGGATCCAAGCAATGACTGTAATTGAATCCGAGTCCATCATGAGATATTTGAATCCCATTCAGGATTAGCTAATCCAAGATGAGATGATAATTTCATCTCGATGATAGCAATTTAGTTTATTAATTCTTATTGATGCTAAATTTTTAAAAAAATAAAAAAAGTAAATAACCAATATTACAAACTAAATATACGAAAACCTAATTTCACATATTCTTCTCCTTCTCCCTCTCCCTATTCAAGACCCACCCAGCCCCTGCCTATTTTTGAAAAACTGTTTGTCACATGTTTGATAGTATTTTGGCCTGTTGCCATCCGATCAACCATTGCCGCTCCTTGCCTTCGTCTGACTGCATACTCATTTCGTCTATACTTCTTTATGATATATAAGGTATCTTTTGCTTATATATATATATATATATATATATATATATATTAAATAATGACCTCTTGATTATATCTATTGTTTGCTTAGATTTATTTTATAGTGATTGGTTTTTGATGATAACAAGTTTATTAATTGGGTTTTAATTTTTTTTTTATTGATTGGGCTTTGATAATATTTTATCGCTTGATTGTTTTTCACGTTATTTTAGAATTTGCATGATTATTGCACTAAAAACAATTTTATTAATGTGCTCAACCAAAATTAGCTTCAAGTTAACTTGTCCATCCTAAGGTATGAGATTTTTATACTGTTGAAAGGCATTTGGTTGCATACTTATATAAAATATTGGATTTGGAGCTATATATTTTATATTATATGTTTATGATTGTTTTTAGTCTCTAGAATGTGGTAAATGGGGAAAACAATATGCAGCTTGATTATTATTTCTGGCTTGTTTCTTTCCTGGAATGGTATTAAAGAGAGAGAAGGCTATTACCATATATTTGCAATTCTCGTCTAGTTAGGCTTTAGCGATGGTTGTGATGATAAGTTTTTGTTACCTTAAACCACACTTTATAATGTTATTGGTTTCCTTAATATTTAAGCGGATTTTGTTATGAAAAAGTAGGGCGAGACGTGTGATGTATAAATATTTTATGAGCTCTTATTTTTGTAAGAGCTAGAGCACTATACATGCTTCATTGCGCACTTAATGAATATGAAGATAGACAACATAGCTACTGGGTTTCATTCTAAGATATGATCTCACAGAACCAATGATTGCTTATCTCTTTATTTTCTTCCTAATGAAATTCACTCATTTGCATTCTTCTTTTTAATATTTAGTTTGCAAATCATGTCAACATAACTAATGTAATTTATCAATCCTTTAAAATTGTCACCTAAAATCTAAAATTTAGCCAATTAAGATGTTGATACTATAGTATATATTAATAGTTTATATACTATAATTATTGTGTCAATATTGTGATATGAAGGAAATTGATATGATTAATATACTTTTAGGTTTTATGTTTTCTTCAACAGACGCAAGCCAAGTATTTATAATACTTGGGAGGAAGCTAAATTACAAGTCTTGGGTTATCGTAGTGCCTATCATAAGATGTATAAGGATCGCATGGATGCGGAAACTGCATTTGTTGAGTATTGGACCCTAAATGTGTCATGATCCTAAACTACAATCACACACATATGTAGAAGACTTTTCTTAAATTATCATGCACTTCACATTTGTCATGGGTTAGATAGGTTAAATCTAATCATACAATAGGGTACTTGCAACCTGCTTTATAGATCATGGTTCTCTATAATATCTCAAATGACATATCATGCATACTAAATCATGGTCTTCAGCATAATCATCAAGTTATAAAATTTCACAATTCATACTAAAACCTCATGCATATATAACTATACTTCAATACATTCTAATAGACATAGTTTACATCTCAGTAGATGTTTACTAAAAATAATACATTTCAAACAGTCAAGTAGCTTACTTAATATGTATAGAAATTGCAGTTATCACATCTTCCCTATATTTAGGAATTTGATCCATCAAATTCTCGCCAATCCAATCAGAAGAGATGAGGATACGTATCTTTCATTAAGCTTTTTAGCTCTTAAGTAGCTTCTTTAGAAGTATGGTATTGCCAAAGAACTTTCACTAGAGAAATAGTATTGAATCTCAAAACTTTATATTTTTTGTCTAGAATTCTGATTGGTTTCTCTACATAATCCAAATCCTCCCTAATGTTTAGTAGCTCATACAGAATCACATGAAAGGAATCCGAGTGATACTTCCTCAATATATAGACATGGAAGACGTTATGCACACTAGATAATTGTGGTGGTAGAGCCAATCTATATGCTACATCTCTAACCTTCTCTAGGATCTTAAATGGACCGATAAAGCAATGACTCAGTTTTCCTTTCTTTTCGAATCTCATGATACCTTTAGATAGAGAGACATTTAGGAATACTTTATCACCGATCTAAAAGTCTAAGTGTAATCTTCATGTGTCAGCAAAACTCTTTTGACGACATTGAGTAGTTCTAAGTCGATCACAAACCAATCTAACAGTCTCAGAAGCCTTTTCAGCAAGTTTAGGGACAAATATCTTACATTCACCCACTCTCTCCCATGTAATACTAGATCTGCATTTTCTTCCATATAAAGCCTCATAAGTTGCCATTACAATGCTAGAATGATAGTTGTTGCTATAAGTAAACTCAGCTAAAGTAAGGTTATCCCAAGAGTCTTGAAAGTCGATCATACAAGCCTTCAACATGTCCTCTAAGATCTGTATAGTTTGCTCGAACTGACCATCAGTTTGAAGATGAAAGGTTGTACTAAACTGAAACTTAGATTCCATGACTTCTTAGAAGTGTTCCTAGAAACCGGAAGTGAACTTGGAATCTTTATCTGAAACAATGCTTACTAGTACACCATACAGTTTGACAATTTTCCTCATATATAGCTTAACCAACGTGCTAAGCAAATCACTGGCCTTGATAGCCAGAAAGTGGGCTGATTTAGTCAATCTATCAACAATCAACCAAATGGCATCATGATTCCTCCAGTTCCTGGGGAGTCTTATAATGAAATCCATAGTATTGTACTCCTATTTCCATGTAGGAGTAGGTAAAGTCTTAAACAACCCTACTCAACCTTCACTTGCTAACATGTGAGACAACTCAACACATAATCTGCTATGTCTCTCTTTATTTCGGCCCATTAAAACACACCCCGCAAATTATGATACATCTTTGTATTGCCTCGATGCGTTGTGTATTTTGAGCTATAAGCCTCATGACAAATTTGTCTTCTAAGGGTATCATTACTAAGGATAAAAACTTTGCCTTTGTATCTAAGCAACCCATCTTCACTAACCTCAAACTTTAGTTTCAGCCTGTGTTCAGTCTGACTAGCAATTTTAATCAGAATCGGATCTTTCTCTGAGTTTGTCTAAATTGATCAATAATACTTAGCTCAATCTGTAAGCTAGCTAGTAAATAGTCCCCAAAAGGTTCCATATTCAAATTCATCTCAGAAAACTTTTCTAACAGATCCCACTCATTAACCATCATGTAAGAAATCATGCATGTGCTCTTACCGTTCAAAGCATCGGTAACAATATTAGCGTTACCGGATGGTACAAGATCTCACAATCATAGTCCTTGAAAAGCTACATTCACTTCATATCTCATGTTCAAATCCTTTTGAGAAAACAAATATTTCAGGCTATTATGGTTAATGAATATCTTACTGCATAAGTATTGGTGATATATCTTCAATGCAAATACTACGGTAACCAATTCAAGATCTTAGGAGGGATAGTTTCTTTCATAAAATTTCAGCTGTTGTAGATACCATAGTTTGTTCGGGTTTTTGAGCTTGTCAAAATATCAGGATTATTGGTCTTTTTGAATTCATTGATTTTATTGAGCTTAATAAGTTTATTAAATTTTATTTTTGATTTAAGAATTGATTTAGTTTCAAACTCAAATTAGGTTTTGGGCTTAAATTAAATTCAAAGCCTAAATTAGTTTCAGTACCCAAATCAATTCAAGACTCTATTGTTTAAGTCCATATTCTTGTTTTAGTCTAAATTTATTTTATTTACTTTTAAATAAAAAAAGAATAATGAAAATAAATAATAAAAATAAGTAAAGATAGGTGTAATCAGAATTTTTTTTAGTATTATAAAAACAAATCAAAATGAATTTTTTTTTTTAAAAAAGATAAAGATAAAATTGAATTTAGAAAAAAAAATCATATCAGAATCGGATTATTACAACTTTTGAACAATTCAGAATAAGTTGAGATGAAATTTTGAATTTTTTTTTTTAAGGGATTCCCATTTTGGCTTATAAAAGGAACAGAATCAAATCAGAAAAAAAGAGAAGGAGAGGAAAGTATCATACAGAAATCCCGAGCGAAAGACGGAACAACAATTACACAGAGAGGAAAGGATATACGGAGAGAACAAACGCAGAGTGATTTTGAGAGAAATCGTGGAGAGTACACACAACAATTAGAGAGTAAAACGGCAGAAAGGGAACACTATAACCAGCAAACGAAATACAGAAATAGGCATCAAGGACTTCTGGGGTGTTCCTCATTCTCGGTTTCTTCTCTTTATCCACCATAGCAGCAATAACTGGAGCGAAGGCAGTACCGGTGACAGACGACGCGTCCGGTTGTAGAAGACCCATCCAGTGGCCATCTTCCAAAACTCCATCAGTCTTAATTTGCAGTAACGTCAACCCGTTCTAGCCACTGCATGTCGTGTGTTAAAATTATTCTGGACTGGGCCAATATATTGTTTCAGCTTCATTTCAATCGCTGCAGTTATAAAGCCCAAGCCAACGCGTACTTTGATAACCAAAAAAAGTCCTCTCCCACTGTTTTACTTTTACTCTTAATATTCAATTCAACAATGATTATCTCCATAAAAGTTGCTGAAATGGTATTTATAGATTGTTGAAATGATATTTATAGATGATAATTATTTTATATATTACTAATAAAAATTTTTTACTTCTTAAATGAAAATAAAATTGGATGATTATATATATTTTTTAAAATATTAAAAAAATAAAAATAAATAAAATATGACATTTAAACATTCTAATTTCATTTATGAATTTAAAAAATTTTATTAAAAATATAAAAGATAATTATATATATATATATATATATATATATATATATATATATATGTAATGGTATTATATATGAATAATAAATGATAGTATAGGTAAAGTAGGAAGGAAGCTGTAGAAATAAAAAGTAAATATAATAATAAATGTAATAAACAAAGTGAATTAATTACGATAGTGATAAATATAATTATGATAATAATATAAATAATAAAATTAAAAATAAGATAATAATTTCGATGATAAAATTTTGAAGTGTCTCGAATAGTTGACATATCAAGAATTTTTAAGTGAGAATATTTTCTATGAATTATGTCAAAATGATGAAAAATTCATAGAGGAAATTCAATAGTAAATAAATAAATAAATATTTCTAAAAGATATTATAAAATTATAATATTTATTACTTGTGAATAAATTGAAATTATCTCGATGATAGAATTCAAAGTTTCACAAATAATTGATATTTTTTAAATTTCTGGATGATAATGATTTCTTTAGAGTTCGCCAAAATGATGAAAAATCTAAAAGTCGTTGTTCTTTAACCGTAACTTATAAGAATAAAATTAAATTAATATAAAATAATAATTATAATAATAAAATTTATGAGAACAAAAATAATTTTAAAAAGTAATATTAGAGATAAAATAATAATTTTTGAAAAATGTCTAATAAATCCTAGGACAGCGCCTCTCTGAAAAACAAATGAGATCTTCTGGATACATGTGATGACAAAATTTCTTAAGGGTTCCGCCAGAATGATGAAGAATGCTTAAGAATTGGTCCAAAATTCAAATATAGAACTTAACAAGAACAAAAGACCATTTACTTGAGATTCCAAAATTTCACAAAATTAGTTGGTACCATCTTAGATGGGCGTTCTAGGAGTGCTCATCTTTCCCCATTTGTAATCGAACTCTCGAACCCTAGAACTTTAGATGTAGATCAGTGCTTTGTCCTTAGTTTGAATAGGTGACCAATCACACCTATAAAAAAAAAATATTGGTGGTGACTTCATATATAATAATGTCTAACAACTTAAGTCTAAGAAGCATTATGACATTCATGATCTATATGCCACTACTTTCCCATGCAGCATTAGCACACAACCTAAATCCTTGAGAAATGCATCATTGAACACTATAAAACCTTAAGAGCCATCAGAATAGTTAAGATTGGTGTTGTGGCCAGTTTATGCTTTAATTCCTGAAAAAACTACGCTTGAATGCATCATTCCACTCAAATTTAACATCCTTGCATGTAAGGCGTGTTAAAGGAGCTATAATCTTCGAAAACCCTTTCACAAACCTTCTATAATAACAACCGAACCTAGGAAACTACGGATCTCTGTGACTGTATTTGGCCTTTCCCACTGAACCATGTCTTCAATCTTGGACGGATCAACGGATACCCCATCCTTAGTTAGAATAAGACCCAGAAAGAAATTGTTCTAACCAAAAATCACACTTATTGAACTTGACATATAGCAATCTCTCTTAGAGAGTTTGGAGAACTATATGCAAATGCTATTCATGCTTTTTCTCAAGACAAAGAATACATAAGGATGTCATCTATGAAGACGATGACAAACTTGTTTGGATAGAGTCTGAAAATCTCATTCATCAAGCTTATAAATGCTACAAGTGTGTTAGTTAATCCAAATGGCATAGTAAGAAATTTATAGTGACCATATCTAGTCCTAAAAGCAGTATTAAGAAAATCCTTATTCTTGATTCTCAACTGATGATACTCCTATCTCAAATCTATTTTGGAAAAATATCTATGCACTATAACTAATCAAACAAGTCATATGTTTTTAACAGTAGATACTTGTTCTTCACTGTTATTTTGTTTAATTGCCTGTAATCAATACACAATCGAAGGTTGCCATATATTTTCTTCACAAATAATATTGGAGAACCCCAGGGTGATACATTGAGGCATATGAACCCCTTATCTAATAAATCTTGGAGCTGTTTCTTTAGTTCTTTCAGTTCCACTAAAGTCAATCTATTTGGGCGCTCAGAGATAGGCTGAGCGCCAAGAAGGAGATCAGTTGCAAAATCAATCTCGCCTTGTGGTGGTAGTCTTGGTAAATCATTTGGAAAGACGTCAGCAAAGTCTTTAACTACGGGAATATGCAATAGCTTCGAATGTTCCCTATTTGCATCTTTCGCAAATGCTTGGTAATCTGTAAAATAATAACAAATTCATACTCAGGAGATTTCCAAGGAAAATATTTATATTTGTTTCATTTCTCAAAATATATTACAACTTGTTCTAGTAGGGAGAATGTCACGCCCCACTTCCGGGTGTCCTTTATCCATACTTACGCTACTACGGTTGGGCTGTGAGTCGATGCAATTATTAAAGTTCCAAAAATTTATAGCGAAAATATTTAAAATTTAATTCACACTCCCAGGTGTGTAAATATACAAAATTAATTGTATAATAATATCTCTACATAACATCCCCATAAAACTGTTACATTTCTTAGGTATAACTGTACGATACAAGATAATAGATACAAAATACCCTTGTGTATACAAATCTTATACCTTTACGATTGGTGGGAGCTGTCCAATACAAAAAAGAGATCCAAAGACCACCGTTCCCTTACTTCTCAGTATCTGGATGAGAAAATGTCACGCCCTGGAAGCATGAAAAATAGGGCAATTTAAACTTTTATTTACATCAATACACATTTATGGGTGCATTCTTGTACAATATCATACACTATATTTGTATATTTATCATAAAACCACACCTCAAGATCTAATCATCACATAATTAAATATATAAAATCAGATACATTCCTCAACTCAGGTTGAATTATCCTAATACATCCCATATAATGTTATACATCAAGTGTCTGTAAATATACATTAGTCTGGGTACATGAAATGTAAATTATACCTCTAATACAACCATATGGCTTGGAGCTCAAGTCCTTCACTAGCCACTACTCTGTATGTCGCATGAAATTCTCCTCACTTAAAGAAATCTGGGGGGGAAAAGAAAATAGGGTGAGCTTCTAAATCGCTCAGTAAGAGGGTAAGGGATTTATTAACAAGAAAATAATTTGCACAGCACAATCATTTGTTTTACATGATAAACTCAATAAACTCAGTGGAAAATATAGCATGAATAGTCAAAACATCATCTCAAAGCCCATGTAAAAACATGATAATAAATGGCTCAATTCAAGGTTACAAGCATGTAGGAATTAAGATGCGATAATGGCTTTTCTCTTTAAAACGTGATAAAAATCACTGCAATAGTAATGCACGTGGCACGACCACTAAATAAAATCTGCACGTGGCACAGCCACCAAACACACGTGGCACAACTATTGATTAGGATTCACACGTGGCACAGCCACTGATTAGGATTCACACGTGGCACAACCACCAAATACACGTGGCACAACCACTGATTAGGATTCACACGTGGTAGGTAACCAACGCTACTAGAGTAGGGGTCATCTCACGTTACCAAAACGGAGGAATATCGGACTTACATGCTACTAGAGCAATGCTCGGTGTGTATTCAAAATGACACACCTAAGTCCCAATCAATAACCATTATCATAAAAATCGTTTTACCTTCACGTAAAGCTCATAATGGTTTTCTCTCACAAAACTCATTTCAAACCGTTTTGTACTCAACACAAAACATGTTAAACCCGAGCTTTAACCGACAAAACCACGCACACATTTCTCAAATCTCAGTGTGCCTTAACGTAGGGCCCAAAACACTTTTCACATTTTAAACACAAAATGGTTATAAAACGTTTTCACATATAACTTATAACTCATAAAAGTTGGGCCCCAACCAACTATAAAATCGTGTGCAATTCTCATTCACAACACATAAAACATGCTTGTTTTCTCAATCGAAAATCGTGCTACAATATTATCACAAAACACATACACAAATGAGTTTAGTTTTCCCTTACCTCTTTGCACCTTGTATAGTGCAATCGTTCCCCCTATCACGGACTAGCCTCGCATTCCACTCTGGAACTCCCAAGCTGTTCAAACGATGTTAAAAATATCAATATCTCGACTCAATTTCATTATCGAGCATACATTTGCTCATATTTCTCACTAACACCTAAATCTCTCAATTCTCATAACTCTATCACCATTCAAAATCCCATCCATTACGTTTCCAATCCTACATTTATTGTGCACAAAAATCCATGTCGATATTCATCTCATTGCCTCAATTTCAATTTATAACCATAATTCCTAAAATTACCACAATTGCATAATAACATCTCTACTCCAAAAAAATTATAGTTTCATCAATCCCTAATCATTTCCCAACTAATTCATCACAATGCCCATGCTCACAATCACAAAAAATTACTTCAAAATCAAAGATCGAGGTTTAGAAAATTACCCAAACTTGTGGAGTGCTCAACTCACACCTCGATTCGATTCGTCTTTCGATTTTCAAGTATGTTATTCTCCTTTGGGTGAGCAACAACTTTCCTTCTTGTCACAACTCTTGATTTGGACGAAAATGAGCGATTTGGAAGAGAGAGAAAGCTAGGGTTCGGCTGAAATGGAGGTTTGAAAGAAAGAGAAAAGATGAAATGCAGGAAAACACATGGGTCCTTTTATAGACGGAGGGTAGGAGATCGATCTGGCTCCTGATGAGATCGATCTGCATTTGAATTTAAGGACGATTTGGGGCAATTTTATGCCTAGGAGATCGATCTGTCGAGGGGTGAGATCGATCTTTTAATGGCTTCATGAGATCGATCTGCTCCAATTATGAGATCGATCTCTAATTTACAAAATGATTCATGAGATCGATTTGCTCCTTGAGGAGATCGATCTTCTCTTTAACAGAAACATTTTGAGATCGATTCCTTCCTCATGAGATCGATCTCTTCATTACAGAATCATAAGGAGATCGATCCTTTTCCATTGGAGATCAATCTGCTCGCTTAAATTCCTCATTCCTTGTCATTTTTGGCCTACCAGATCGATCTTCTCTTTTCTAAGATCGATCTGACCTTATAGTTTCACACTTTGGTTAACCACTTAACATATAAATCTCCAAATATAATTTTCATAATTCACTACTTTGATTATTTCTCATTCATTACTTATACATTTCATTCAGCTCAGTAAATTACACTTCAAGTTCATATTACATAATTAAAATATGTATAAAATTCTTAGATCTTACAGAAAATAGTGGGGTGAGCGAACCACAGCTCAGTAAGGAAATGAATGCTAGCAAGTAGATATCGTACTACCTACATAGCCCATGCATGTATAAACCAAAACCATGTTTTCATTATAAATGGAAATGTTATCAGAAAATGAAGTTAAACGTATATTTCTTATTTGGCATTTTCATGTAACACAAATATTCAGTATTTCCACTTAAAACATGTTTCATAAAACAATGCTCTCACATCACAAGTGTTTAATTCAGAGATTTATCAAATACACAAAATCCCTTTCTTTTCTGAGTTCTACTCAATCACTTAAACCTCTGAGAGAGGCATGAAATTTTCGACAATCAAATATCTATGACGTATGGCCATAGTCAGTGATCCCAGGCCTCACTGAGCAGGTGTGCACAGGGCATCACTTCGCCTGAAGGGGGATGGGTCAGTCCTACCCTCCTGCTCATCTCAATCAACCTCATCTTCTCATATACTCACGGTATAAGGTACGCCATGTGTCATCTATGCGATACTAGTACTCACGTGCACCCAGCACTATACATAGTATACCAACAGACAACTACACAGTACTACGTACAACCGTGGACCCAAGTCCATACTCCAACTCTGATAGACTTTTCATCCTGAACCATGTCTCATATACTAGGCGAGCAATCAGCATGACACACAGTCATCGCAAGGCTCCAGTGTGGTACAGTTTATTGTTAAGACCTAGCCCGTTCCGAGGTCGTCGGCTAGGATCCCCTTCGGTCATAGACCCCCAGGTTTACCTCAACTCAGTAAAAACTGGTGCGAGCAATGCTCCAGCACTTTCTTAAAACCATCGTGCGAGTTAAACTCCAGCACGGCACATCAAAAGCATAGAAACATGTGCGAGCTAACACTCCAACACATAGTCAAAGTCATTAAAATGGGTGTGAGCCAGAGCTCCAACACCAATCTCATCTTAAATATGATAGGTGGCTATTTTCACTTTTTAAAACTCAAAACATATTTATTTATGTAGCATGCCTGTCACGACCCAAAACTACCCAAAAATCAGAGTAAATTTTTTCGTTTTTCGTTCATACTTTCTTGTCCTCTGATCGTGACCACACTCCACTAACAATTGGGCTGTGCGTCAATGCCAGTCCCACCATTCATCCACCATATAACTTAATTCTTTGTTACAGAAAAGGTAAACACATGAGTTTTTCATTTATTCTTTTCCATTCATTTACAAGTGTTTACATTATTTATACATCCCTGACAGTTACTTACAAACATGTTACTGTACTATTCTTATTTAAATACAATATGTACAAGTGTATATACCTCGAAATAATGGGCAGCAATGGATATCAGGAATGCAGTACTCAGTTGCCTCAAAGTCTATTGGAAATGATCTGTGTGAGAAAATGAAAGGGGTGAGCACATCAAGCTCAGTAAGGCAATCCTACGAACAAGTAGGTAACCATACTACCTACATGAACGTGGTGCTATGCATAAACCACCCTTTCTCCACACATTTTAAAACAGATGCTACAATTCATGATGTCATGTAAAACAAGTTCACATATGGATTTCAAAGAGCATGAAAAACTCAACATACAAATCCATTAAAATCATTTCATTCTTGTTAAAATTTCACAACACAGCCAAGACTCCACCCATCCCTCGGGTGTTCCTGACTCATACAAAATCATGAAATTGGATGCTTTTCAAAGCAATAATAACATGCGAAACAATGAATGTCATGTAAAATCAGTTTACATCACGTCTGGGTTTAAATAGCATGAAAATAATGTCATGCAAATTTCAGTTTAAATCCTAGTTTCATTCTTATAAAAATTACATCTTAGTCAGGATTCAACCCCTCCCTCGGGTGATCCAGACTCACACAAAAGTTCACAAACATGATTTTCAAAATATCAAGTAACAACATGCGAGACTTGGCACTATATATATATATATATATCTCAGGCAAATAACCAGGAGTATTGGCCATATACTCATGATCCCACTACTATACGGATCCTGTGTGCGGGGTCTCACCACTATCGGGAATCGTCTCGGGAGTTGGGTCAGTCCATCCCGTTGGTCTTGTCTGATATCTCACATCCGAAGATGCCACTCGCATCCGAAGATGTTACATAATCAATCCCAGCACGGTACAACGTACTCTATGCTACTTGCACGGTATAACGTACTCCGTGGACCCATATCTCATATCCACAATCGTGCCTGTCTCAAAATGCACGTGCGAATATATTTAATCGGCGTGACACATAGTCTACCCGACGCTCCAAGCACAGCTCATCGCATGTCCCATAAAATCAGTGCGAGCGCTGCTCCAGCACTCTCATAAAATCAAGGAAAATCTCATGCGAGCAAAGCTCCAGCACGCGTTTCATAAAATCTCATAAGATCTAGTGCGAGCTAAGCTCCAATACTCTGTCAAAATCATGTAAAACTAGTGTGAGCTAGGCTCCAGTACTGTGTCATAAAAATCAAGTGAAAATCAGTGGGAGTTAGACTCCAGCACACTGTCACAAAAATCATATGAAAATCTGGTGCGAGTTAGACTCCAGCACCTATGCATGTAAAACTCTAGTGCGAGCCCTTGCTCCAGCACTAATGCATGCATCACACAAATCAAAACTCGTGCGAGCTGAGCTCTAGCACGTACACCTTCATAAAATCATGTAGGCGACTCTATTATCTCAAAACAATTTTCACAAGAAATCACATTGTTAAAAATATGCAATGCTGTACATTTTTATTTAAAAGTTAGCCAGCCTACTCATGCGCATGTCAAAACACCTCAAAAACAAGCAGGAACCTCTTGTTCTTGCTTCTCTCAACTTTTCCTAAATTTGAAAATTTTACCCTTCACAAGGGTATTTTGGTCATTTGCCCATCCGGGGCACTAAAATTCTTATTTTAAATCTAGACCCTTCAGACAATTTTAGGGAATGTAAATGATGTCGAAATTGCGTAAAGTTACCTCTAGCAGTCCGTAAAATTCCCTTACCTGGAATTACGTGTAAGTTTATCCCGTCCCGTCAATACCAGGTCTCTCAGTCCAAATTCGTTCCAACCAAGTCTACGGAGCTGCATATAACTACATATTTGGGTCAATTTTGATATATGTATCAATATTTCACTCTTACTGATCGAATCTAAAGTACTGAGCCCGTTTTACTTTATTGGGCTCGATTGCACCTTAATGAGTCTAGACCTATTTTTCAGCTCGTTTCCACTTATTAAACCTTTCTTCGGGTCTATTAGGCTCTCAATACCCATTGGGTTTCGTTCCAAACTCTTTGGATAGCCCGTATATCATTTACGACAATTGATTCAAAAATACGAATATAATTTATTTTTATACAGAAATTAATCCGAAATCTGTAAAATAATTTTCAATTGCGTAATAATCATACTGTTGTCGTAAATGAGCTTTACTTACCCAAAATTATGTGATGATGCGTAAATCGGAGTTTGATCGGCTCACGTTTGGAATTTATCGTCGAACTACACTATTTATATTTAATTTCGGGTTATTTTTCGATCAAATATAATTTAAATAAATTTTTTGAAAATCAAATCGGTCACTTTTATCTCTTACCGACTTACCCGAAGTCCGGTGTATCCCCGAAAATCTTCCCTTTTTTTCCTTTTTCTCTTTTTCTTTCTTTTTCTCCCTTTTTCCTCTCTTTCTTGGCTAAACTGGTTCAGTCCAGTTCAGCCCGGTTCAGACCGGTCGGTTCTGTCGGTTCAGTCGGTTCAGTCTGATCTAGTTTTCTTCTTCACCGTTCGGAGCTTCGTCAGTCGGTTCTTCGTCGGCTTCCGCCTCCAACAGATCTGCGGGGTCGTCCGGTGCATGGATCTGGGGTTGATCCATGGTTGGCCGAAAAGTGGTCGGTCCGGCCTTTTCTACCTTTGGCGTCGGTGCCGTTTCCTTCCCTTCGCCGTTGACGGCACTGCCGACCATTTCACCGGTCGTGTCCTCCACCAATTTGCTCGTCTTTGCCTTGGGAATGCTCGGCTGGGGCGGGGTTAGCCAAATCGACGTCGGTGGCCGCCGATTTCTCTTTTCCTTTTTGATTTCCTCCCCCTCGCAGTTCTCTTCATCGGCGGCGGATCTCGGTGCGTGGTGGCTCTCAGAATACTCCCATCGCGCTGGTCGTCCTTCGTCGTGGGTCGTTCATTGCCGCTCGTCGCCGGTGGTTGTCGGTGTAGAAGGGGCTCTCGGCTATCGTTTCCCTGTTTCCAATTTTTGGGTTTTCCCGATTTTCGTTTATTCAGTTTTTTTTTACTTTATTTTATTTTTATAATTTATTATATTATTATTTTAATCATTAAAATACTATATTTTATCGAAATATCTAATAATTATATATTTTATTATATAATTAATTTATTTAATATTTTTTTTCCATTTTCCCGGTATATTTCTCCGTATTTTTGGAGTATTGTCCCGAGTGAATTTTTGGTAAATCTAAATAATTCCGGATCTTGATCAATTAGACTCGAAATTTGGTAATTTTCTCATTATTGATCAAGATGTCCTAAATCCTTATTTTTAATTAAAATTTTCTTATCGAATTTATACCAGATTTCGATCTTTTGACCGTTTTACCCCTACACTTGTTCGAAATCAATTTAACTCGACTTTCCTTCATACACCCACTATCTTTTCTTATTATACATTCCTATTTTCCTTTTGTTTGGCCTATGGCAATCTTGACCCTTATTTGGCTACTTCATACATTCACCGATATTTCATTTTATTCTATTTGCAAATTTAATTCAGTCAAAGCTCTTCTTATGATTCCATTAGCATAAAACACTTTTCATAAAATGTGTGAATCATAAGAAAATACGATAAAAATCGGGTCTTACATAATCTCCCCTACTTAGGAAATTTGGTCCTCCAAATTAGAACCAAGTTAGTCTGTAAACCACTCCGGAATGCTTCACACATATCATACTCTTACTCTTTAGCTCCTATTTAAATTCCTCTGAAGTGTAATACTGCCGAAAGACTTTAATTAAGGAGATCATCTTAAACCTCAACACCTTCTCCTTTCTGTTTAATACCCGAATCTCATTATACCTTTAAAAAGAGAAATTTTCAAAAACACTGATTCACACTCGATGAATCCTCACAATCCCCATCTCTTATCAGCATAGCTTTTCTATCTGTTCTGAGGTGTTCTCATTCTCTCACAATCAGCTGAACACCCTCAGAGGCTTATTATACTCGATTGAGAGCAATTTTCTATCTGTCACCCACTTCTTTCTATCCAGTCGGAAAGTAACCCTTACGGCCAAACAATGCTTCACACAATGCCATATCGATACTCGTGTGACACCCCGAAAACACGAAAAATAGGGCTAATTTAAAACTTTTTACTCATCAATTCACAATAAAGGGTGCATTCCTGTGCAGTGTCATACATCATCATAGTTATCATACCTCAGGATCTCATCATAAGATAGTATATATCGTATCATATACATTACTCAATTCCAAGTTAATTAATCCTAATACATCCCGTACATCATTGTATAATAAGTGTCTGTAAATATAACTCTAGTCTGGATACATGAATATTAAATATATACCTTAATACACAAAATACGGCCTGGAGCTCAAGTCCTCCACTAGCCTCTAACTCGTACGTCGCAGGGAACTCATTTCACTTGAAGCAATCTGGGGGAAGAGAAAACAGGGTGAGCTTCCAAATCGCTCAGTAAGGGGGGTAAGGGAATTCAGTTATATAAACCATATCACACATCACAAATATGTATTTGTTTATGAAACTCATTTGAAATCGTAGCATGAAAGTTCTCGAAACAGCATCGTCTCATAGCTCACAAATCATGTGAAAACATGAAGTTAAAAAGGCTCAATATAAAGAATTCACAAGCATGTGTAAATATATGCGATAATAGCTTTTCTCAAAATATGTGATAAAAATCATCTCAGTAAATAGCACGTGACAAGGTCACAAAACACAACTCATATGTAAAACGAGACTAGGCAATAAAACTCATATAAAACTCGCCATGGCACATCAAATATATAATCTCCTCGGGGTGCGCATCCCAGGCATCCTCGTAAGAGGGAACATCGACAATATGGTCGTATGCATGGTATATTGGACTTATATGTTACCAGAACAAGGCCCGGCCTTACATGCTACTAGATTAATGCCTCGCCTCATGCACACTATCACGTGGTCCCTGGGTCAGTTCCCAGGCGGCCCACTCTCTCGGTCTTACATGCTACCAAAGCAAGGCCACCCAGCGTTACCAGAACGGGGGTCATCTCACGTTACCAAAACGGAGGCATCTCTCGTTACCAAAGCGGAGGAATATCGGACTTACATGCTACCAGAGCAAGGCCTCCCAACGCTACTAAAGCAGAGGAATAATCAGACTTACATGTTACCAGAACAAGGCCTGTGGTCCCTGGGTTGGTTCCCAGACGTCCCACTATATCGTTCTTACATGCTACCAAAGCAAGGCCCGATGTGTATTCAACATGACACGCCTAAGTCTCAATCATTAGCCATTATCTTATAAAATGATATGCCTTCACGTAGAACGCATTATGGTTTTCTCTCATAAAACTCATTTAACACATTTACGTACTCAACATAAAACATATTAAAACCGAGTTCCAACCGGTAAAACACGCACACATTTTCTCAAATCTCAATATTGCCTTAACGTAGAGCCCAATTTACTTTTCACGCAAACTCAACGGTTTATAAAGCAATTCACACTCAGCTTATAAACTCATAAAATAATGGGCTCCAACCGGCTATAAAAATCGTGTGTAATTAAATCACAACACAACACTAAACATGCTTGTATTCTCAAATCATGGTTCATGCTACAAACAATTCATCAAAACACATACACAAATGGTTTAGTTTTCCCTTACCTCTTTGCACCTCGTATAGTGTAATTATTTCCCCCGTATCACGGACTAGCCTCGCATTCCACTCTGGAACTCCCGAGCTGTCCAAACGATGTTAAAATATCAATACTCATCATCACAGTAACCTCAATTCTCAAAACTGAGCATAATTGCTCATAACACCTCAAATTTTCTCAATTCTCGTAACTCTATCACAAACCACAATCTCGCTCACAACACCTCAACATTCTACATTTCCTATGCCACAATATCTATGCTAATTCACCACATTGTCTAAATTTCCATTTATAACTCAAAATTCCTAAAATTACCAAAATTGCTAAATATCATCATCACTCCAACTACAATGTAATTTCATCAATCCTTAATCATTTTCCAACTATTTCAACTTAATACCAACAACCATTATCACCCAAATCATCTCAAATATCAAGATCGAGGTTTAGAAATTACCCAAAACTTGTGGAGAGCTTATCTCTTGCTTCGATTCAATCCGTCTTCCGATTTCCAAGTATGTTGTTCTCCCTTCGATGAGGAACAACTTTCCTTCTTACCACAACCTCTGATTTGGACAGAAATTGGTGCTTTGGATGCGTGAGAAAGCTAAGGCTCGGGTGAAAATGGGGTTTTGAAGAGAGAGAAAATGAAATTACTGGAGAAAGCAGGGGTTCCTTATATAGATGAAGGGTAGGAGATCGATTTGGCTCTTGATGAGATCGATCTGCATTTGAATTTGGGGACGATTTGGGGTAATTTTATGCCTAGGAGATCGATCTGTCGAGGGGTGAGATCGATCTCTTAATGGCTACATGAGATCGATCTGCTCCTTGAGGAGATCGATCTTCTCCCAAACAGAAACATTTGGAGATTGATCCCTTCCTCATGAGATCGATCTTCTCTCAAACAGAATCATAAGGAGATCGATCCTCTTCCATTGGAGATCGATCTACTCACTTGCTTTCCTCCTTCCTTGTCATTTTTAGCTTACCAGATCGATCTTTCTTCCCTAAGATCGATCTGACCTCATAGCTTCCCACTTGGTTAAGCACTTAAAATATAAATCTCCAAATATAATTTCCACAATTCACTATTGTAATTATTTCTCATTTGTTACTTATACATTTCACTTAACTCAATAAATTACACTTCAAGTCCATATTACATAATTAAAATATGTCTAAAATTCTCAGATCTCACATCCTTCCCACCTTAAAAGAAATTGTTCCTCCAAATTCAACTCAACTAGTCAAAGAGATGGGGGTATTTCTCCTTCATGAGATTCTCTAGTTCCCACGTTGCCTCTTCCATTGAGTGATGTTTCCACAAAACTTTCACTAATGAGATGCTCTTAGTTCTAAGTACCTTCTCCTTTCTATCGAGAATTCGGACGGGTTTCTCAGTGTAGCTCATGTCCTCTTGTATATCTATCTCGTCATACTCTATGACATGAGAAGGGTCCGGGTGGTACTTCCTCAACATAGACACATGAAAGACGTTGTGTATTCCAGACATCCACGGGGGTAATGCCAATCTGTAGGCTACCTCTCCCACTCTCTCAAGAATCTTGAATGGTCCTACGTATCGAGGACTCAATTTCCCTTTCTTCCCAAATCGCATGATACCCTTACTCGGTGATATTTTCAGAAATACTGCATCACTAACATCAAACTCGAGTGGCCGTCTACGTACATTCGCATAGCTTTTCTGTCTACTCTGCGCAGCCTGTAACCTCTCACATATGAGTTTCACACTCTGTACAGCTTTCTCAACAAGCTCGAGAGCATTTATCTTTCTGTCACCAACTTCTTCCTAAGCTACAGGGGATCTACACCTCCTACCATATAGAGCCTCAAAAGGTGCCATTCCAATACTTGCATGATAGCTGTTATTGTACGCAAACTCTGCTAGGGGCAGGTGATCATCCCATGATCCCTTAAAATCCACCTTACACGCCCTCAACATATCCTCTAGGGTCTGAATAGTCTTCTCTGACTGACCATCTGTCTGAGGATGATAGGCGGTTCTAAAACTCAATTGAGATCCCATGGACTCCTAAAACTGGGTCCAAAATCTGGAAGTAAAACGGGAATCTCTATCATACGTAATACTCATTGGAGCCCCATGTAATCTAGCTATCTCGCTGACATACAGCTCAGCTAAGGCATCCGCAATATCTGTGCTCTTGATGGCAAGGAAGTGGGCACTCTTGGTCAATCTATCCACTATAACCCATATAGCGTCACGACCTCTTCAGGTCCTCGGTAAACTCATAATAAAGTCCATAGTGATATGCTCCCATTTTCATATAGGTACAGGTAAAGGTTGTAGTAGCCCTCTAGGCTTTCGATGCTCAGCTTTCACTTGCTGGCATACTAAACATCTGGCCACATATTCCGCCACGTCTCGCTTCATACCACTCCACCAGTACACCTTTCTCAAATCTCGGTACATCTTAGTACTCCTTGGGTGCATGGTGTATCGCGAGCAGTGGGATTCTCTCAATATCTGTCTCTTCAGGGTATAATCGTCCGGTACACAAATCTGTCCTCTGAACCTCAATAATCCATCCTTACTGATTGCGAGATCCGACTGTGAATTCTGTTCAGCTTGGCTAACCATATCTATCAACCTCTGATCACTGCGCTGCCCAGTTCTAATCTGATCCATGATCCCGGGCTCTATCCGCAAGCTAGCCAAAAATCCAGTCTCTACCTCTTTAACTTTGATTCGAAGTTCGACGAACTGCTCCAGTAAATCCCATTCCCTGATCATCATAGCAGATATCATACTCTTCCTGCTCAAGGCATCAGCAACTACATTCGCCTTACCTGGATGATATAGAATCTCGCAGTCATAATCCTTAAGGAGTTCCATCAATCTCCTTTGTCTCATGTTTAACTCTTTCTGATCAAAGAGATATCTCAAACTCTTGTGATCAGTAAAGATCTGAAATCTTTCTCCATATAAGTAGTGTCGCCAGATCTTCAAGGCAAATACCACAGCGGGTAACTCCAGATCATGCGTGGGGTAATTTCGCTCATGGTCTTTCAACTGTCGTGATCCATATGCGACCACTCTTTCATGCTGCATAAGCACACACCCCAATCCTTGATGAGAAGCATCACTATATACCAAAAATCCCCCTGATCCCTTAGGGATAGTCAACACAGGTGCCGCTGTTAACCTCCTCTTTAATTCTTAAAAACTGAGCTCACATTGATCAGTCCATATAAATGGAGTTTCCTTTGCCGTGAGCTTAGTTAAAGGGGCGGCAATCCTGGAAAATCCTTCCACAAATCTTCTGTAATACCCTGCTAAACCAAGGAAGCTTCGCACCTCTGTAACTGTCCTCGGTCTTTCCCAGTTAAGCACTGCCTCCACTTTACTTGGATCCACTGATACTCCTTCCTCTGAGACTATATGACCAAGGAAAGCTATCCGATCTAGCCAAAACTCACACTTACTAAGCTTTCCATATAATTGTTTATTTCAGAGTATCTGAAGTACTAACCACAAATGTTATGCATGCTTCTCATATGATCGAGAGTATACCAGGATATCATCAATAAAGACTATCACAAATTTATCTAGATAGCCTCTGAACACCTCATTCATCAATCTCATAAACGCTGCAGGGGTATTCGTCAATCCAAAGGACATCACTAGAAATTCATAATGGCCATACCTTATCCTGAAGGCCGTTTTTGGAATATCTTCTTCTTTAATCCTCAATTGGTGATAGCCTGATCTCAAATCAATTTTAAAAAAGACTGAGGCCCCTCTCAGCTGATCAAGTAGATCATCAAACCTGGGCAGTAGGTATTTATTCTTCACTGTGGCTTTATTCAACAGCCGGTAGTCTACGCATAATCTGAGACTACCATCCTTCTTCTTAACAAATAAAACTGGTGCTTCCCACGATGAGACACTGGGTCTAATGAACCCTTAATCCAATAACTCCTGTAGTTGTTTCTTCAATTCCTCAAGTTCGACTAATGCCATCCTGTAGGGAGGTTTAGAGATCGACTGAGTATCTGTTACCAAATCAATGGTAAACTCCAGCTCTCTCTCTAGTGGCAAACCTGGCAACTCATATGGGAAAACATCCAGAAATTCACACACCACAGGTATATCCTCAATCCTCGGATGTTCCTGATCATCATCTGAGATGAGTGTTTCATAACCTTCACATGAACAATCATATTTAATATTCTCCAAAATAATATTAAAACTCTCAAATTGTTTACAAAATTCCATACGTCTATTTACTCAATATCTCAAACGTACACTGTAAGGTTCAGGTAGGGAGAAAGTTACAATCTTAGTGTAGCAGTCTAAACTCACTCGATTGGTTGCTAACCAATCCATTCCCAAAATTACATCAAACCCATGCATATTTAACATGATTAGATCAGCTAACATCACTCTATCTCCCACCTTTATTCCACATCCTCTACAGATTAACTCAGTTCTCTGGGATTCATGCATAGGGGTATTTACATGTAGTATATACTCTAGAGGTTCAAACTTCAAATTTAAACTACATGCAAAATGCTCTAAAATAAACGAATGCGTGGATCCTGGATCTATCAACACATGAGCCTTATGAATACAGACAGAGAGTGTACCTCTTATAGTTTCTGCTGAAGTGTCCGCAGTTTCCTTATCCAGGGTAAACACACGTCCTTGTGCCACAGGTTTCTTCCCTTTCTCTGTAGCAGTGGCCCATCTCCGGGGAATCACTTTCTGAGGCTGCTGTCTAGTAGGCTCCGGAGCATGTGGTATCTGAGGTTGAGGACAGTCCTTCACTTTGTGACCCCTCATGCGATCGACCACAGTCTCTACAAACCCTTATCTCAGGCCTACCATATCGAGGGGTCTCCTTGATAATAGAATAAGCTCTGGGTCTCTCCAACCTGCCCTTCTGTACCTCAATCCTTCCTCTCCTGAAGGAACCTCTCCAAACATCTGCTTGAGACATCGCTGGCCTCTTGCCCTTGTCCCTAATCACTGCTCCGAACTCATTCTGTGATTGTACAATTTCAATTCCCCTCTCAATCTCTTGTGCTCATCTCAGAGCATCTTCAAACTTAGTAATACACAACCCAATCAATCGATCTCTGATGATGGGCTTCAATCCATACACAAATCTCTCTGTGCGGAGCTCTTCATTCTTGAAAGTCTCTAGATCATATCTCAGCAGAGCGGTAAATCGGCTCTCGTAATCATCCACAGACATGTCACCCTGAACCAAACTCAAAAACTCTGCTTGCCTCATTCTCTGGGCAGCTCGTGGAACATATTGGGCTCTAAAGGCTGTCTGGAACTCTTTCCAACCAATCATATCCTGGTGGGACATCAAAATACCATGGGTAGTACCCCACCAGTCTCGAGCTCTCCCTTTCAATATATAGGCACTCATACTGACCCTCTCAGCATCTGTGCACCCCAGATAATCGAATATAACTCTCAACTCCGTCAACCACTCCTCAGCCTCTGTAGGATCCTTCTTTCCCTTAAATGCGGGTGGATTTATTTTCAAAAAGTCCTTCAGTCGGACCATACTTCTATCATCAGGCTGAGTGACGGGAGGCACTGGGTCTATCTGTACTGGGGGTACGGGAGGTCCTGGTGGTGGCGTAGGAGTAGTACCCGAGGCATTAACTCCAAACTGTTGCGCGAATAGCGCTGCCATCTGCTCAAAACCTTGCCTCACATCGGTTTCAATCCGATTAAATCGAGAGTTATGACTCTCTAGTTGGGGGGCAGGTGGCGGAGGGGACTCTGCCTGCCTCCTCGAACGACCTCGTCGTCCACTCATTCTCTATCTCAACTCGTCTTCTGCGCGTACATATCAAAATCAATTGAAATCTCAATCCTCAAATTCAGTTCATAACCAGACTTATACAGACACTTGGGATGTATTCTATTTCACTTAACTGACACTGACAGTACTAGACACCCTAAGCTCTGATACCAAGAAAGCTCTGTGACACCCCAAAAACACAAAAAATATGGCTAATTTAAAACTTTTTACTCATCAATTCACAATTAAGGGTGCATTCCTGTGCAGTGTCATACATCATCATACTTATCATACCTCAGGATCTCATCATAAGATAGTATATATCGTATCATATACATTACTCAATTCCAAGTTAATTAATTCTAATACATCCCGTACATCATTGTACAATAAGTGTCTGTAAATATAACTCTAGTATGGATACATGAATATTAAATATATACCTTAATACACAAAATACGGCCTGGAGCTCAAGTCCTCCACTAGCCTCTAACTCGTACGTCGCAGGGAACTCATTTCACTTGAAGCAATCTGGGGGAAGAGAAAATAGGGTGAGCTTCCAAATCGCTCAGTAAGGGGGGTAAGGGAATTCAGTTATATAAACCATATCACACATCACAAATATGTATTTGTTTATGAAACTCATTTGAAATCGTAGCATGAAAGTTCTCGAAACATCATCGTCTCATAGCTCACAAATCATGTGAAAACATGAAGTTAAAAAGGCTCAATATAGAGCACTCACAAGCATGTGTAAATATATGCGATAATGGCTTTTCTCAAAATATGTGATAAAAATCTTCTCAGTAAATAGCACGTGACAAGGTCACAAAACACAACTTATGTGTAAAACGAGACTAGGCAATAAAACTCATATAAAACTCGTCATGGTATATCAAATATATAATCTCCTCTGGGTGCGCATCCCAAGCATCCTCGTAAGAGGGAACGTCGACAATATGGTCGTATGCATGGTATATTGGACTTATATGTTACCAGAACAAGGCCGACCTTACATGCTACCAGAGCAATACCTCGTCTCATGCACATTATCACGTGGTCCCTGGGTCGGTTCCCAGACGGTCCACTCTCTCGGCCTTACATGCTACCAAAGCAAGGCCACCCAGCGTTACCAGAACGGGGGTCATCTCACGTTACCAAAATGGAGGCATCTCTCATTACCAAAACGGAGGAATATCGGACTTACATGCTACCAGAGCAAGGCCTCCCAATGCTACCAAAGCGGAGGAATAATCGAACTTACATGTTACCAAAACAAGGCATGTGGTCCCTGGGTCGGTTCCCAGGCATCCCACTATATCGGTCTTACATGCTACCAAAGCAAGACCCGATGTGTATTCAACATGACACGTCTAAGTCTCAATCATTAGCCATTATCTTATAAAATGTTATGCCTTCACGTAGAACTCATTATGGTTTTCTCTCATAAAACTCATTTAACACATTTGCGTAATCAACACAAAACATATTAAAACCGAGTTCCAACCGACAAAACACGCACACATTTTCTCAAATCTCAATATTACCTTAACGTAGAGCCCAATTTACTTTTCACGCAAACTCAACAGTTTATAAAGCAATTCACACTCAACTTATAAACTCATAAAATAATTGGCTCCAACCGGCTATAAAAATCGTGTGCAATTATATCACAACACAACATTAAACATGCTTGTATTCTCAAATCATGGTTCATGCTACAAATAATTCATCAAAACACATACACAAACGGTTTAGCTTTCCCTTACCTCTTTGCACATCGTATACTATAATTATTTCCCCCGTATCATGGACTAGCCTCGCATTCCACTCTGGAACTCCCGAGCTATCTAAACGATGTTAAAACATCAATACTCATCATCACAGTAACCTCAATTCTCAAAATCGAGCATAATTGCTCATAACACCTCAAATTTTCTCAATTCTAATAACTCTATCACAAACCATAATCTTGCTCACAACACCTCAACATTCTACATTTCCTATGCCACAATATCTATGCTAATTCACCACATTGTCTAAATTTTCATTTATAATTCAAAATTCCCAAAATTACTAAAATTGCTAAATATCATCATCACTCCAACTACATTGTAATTTCATTAATCCTTAATCATTTTCCAACTATTTCAACTCAATACCAACAACCATTCTCTCCAAAATCATCTTAAATATCAAGATCGAGGTTTAGAAATTACCCAAAACTTGTGGAGAGCTTATCTCTTGCTTCGATTCAATCGTCTTCCGATTTTCAAGTATGTTGTTATCCCTTCGATGAGGAACAACTTTCCTTCTTGCCACAACCTTTGATTTGGACGGAAATGGGTGCTTTGGATGAGTGAGAAAGTTAGGGCTCGGGTGAAAATGGGGTTTTAAAGAGAGAGAAAATGAAATTACAGGAGAAAGTAGGGGTTCCTTATATAGATAGAGGGTAGGAGATCGATCTGGCTCTTGATGAGATCGATCTGCATTTGAATTTGGGGACGATTTGGAGCAATTTTATGCTTAGGAGATCGATTTGTCGAGGGGTGAGTTCGATCTCTTAATGGCTACATGAGATCGATCTGCTCCTTGAGGAGATCGATCTTCTCCTAAACAGAAACATTTGGAGATCGATCCCTTCCTCATGAGATCGATCTTCTCTCAAACAGAATCATAAGGAGATCAATCCTCTTCCATTGGAGATCGATCTGCTCACTTGCTTTCCTCATTCCTTGTCATTTGTAGCTTACCAGATCGATCTTTCTTTCCTAAGACTGATCTGACCTCATAGCTTCCCACTTGGTTAAGCACTTAACATATAAATCTCCAAATATAATTTCCACAATTCACTACTGTGATTATTTCTCATTTGTTACTTATACATTTCACTTAACTCAATAAATTACACTTCAAGTCCATATTACATAATTAAAATATGTCTAAAATTCTCAGATCTCATAACTCGAGTGATAACTATCGCTGTGGGCAATTTAGCTAATAACTAACGATCATTCCAGGAGCTTCTAACATCAATTGCACACGTTCTCATCATATCCTCCAGAACTCGTATAGTCCTCTCTGACTGACCATCTGTCTGAGGACGAAACGCTGTGCTCACATTCAACTGGGTTCCCATGGCTTCCTGAAACATGTTCCCAGAAGTGAGAAGTGAAGCGGGAATCCCTATATGATACAATACTCCCTGAAATGCTACCTATTGTTCCACAATCTTCTTACTTCTATAAATCTGCTCACGCATTCAGAGTATCTATGACTTCATAACCAGAAAGTGGGTAGACTCAATCAATCTATCGACCATCACTCAAATCGCCTCGTGATTCCTATGGTCCTCTGTAACCTGTCACATAATCCATGGTAACCTGCTCCCACTTTCATGTCATAATTGGTAGAGGCTGCAATAATCCTCTGACGTATGAGACACTTCGCCACAACTTTCTAATATTTCTCTCATGCCTGACTACCAATACCCTTTTTTTTCAAAAATTTTGATATATTTATTACTTTTTGGATGCACTGTATATCCCGAAGAGTGAGCTTCTGACAATAACACTATCTCATCAATTGTGGTCATGAGGAGCGCTTATACTATCTCTGAACCTTAGTAAGCCATCATCACTCATTGTGAACTCTGTCACTGTACCCTTCTAAATCTGACCCATACTATCGACACCCTGCCAATCATCACGCTAAGCTTGTCAAATTCGGTCACTCAAATCTGGTTCTAATCTCAAGCTAGCTGTCACACAATCATTGTCATTATCAGAAGGGATCACATCACTACTGAGGCTCACAACTACTCTAGCAGCTCACGCTCCCTGACCATCATCTGTGATACCATCTCGAGGCTCTTTCTGCTCAAGGCATCAACCATTACATTAGCCTTTCCTGGGTGGTACAATTTCCACAATCATAATCCTTCAAAAGCTCTAACCCTCTATGTTATCTCATATTCTACTCTTTCTGTAAAAATAGATATTCGAGGCTTTTATGACCAGTGCATACCCAAAATTTCTCACCGTGTACATAGTAGTGCCATATACTCAGTATAAATACTATCGCTATCAACTTTAAATCATGGGTCAGATAGTTTCTTTCATGATCCTTAAATTGTCTGGATCTATAATCGACTATCTTCTCATTTTGCATCAATACACAGCCCACTCATTATTTTGAGGTATCCATATACACTGCGAACCTCTTGAGCTATTGGGTATAGTGAAAATAATTACGGTGGTCAGTTCATACTTCAATACACCAAACTCCTGTCACGTCTATCATCTCATTCAAATACAACTTTTTCCTAAGTTAAAAGTGTCAACAAAGTAGTCCATTTCGAGAACTCTCAACAAATCATCTGTAAAAACAATTTCCAATTGTTGCTTATGATTTTCCCTGGATTGTAAATACACCCAAAATATCATCAATAAGGATGATAACAAATCGGTCCAGGTAAAGTTTAAATACCTCATTCATCAATGCCCTAACGAGTACAAGGAATTGTCTTGGGCACATCCACATTCCACTAAATATTTCAATCATCCATATCCTTGACCTATGTACGCATAAACGTATAATGTCATTTCGAAATCACTTCTATTCAAGATACTAACCCGCGTCATTTCCTTTTTCTTATATTAACGGCTTTTATACAATTTTAATTTTTAAACCTTCATGATTAATCGAATTCTATATTTCTTTATCGTACAAGTAAAGGTACCCTAATTTTAAACGTATATATTACGACTGTCGATTTCAATTTATAGGTTATGTGTACTTTTAGATGCTGTCAAGTCTTCAGGCGGGGAGGTATTTTGAAATACCTTTATTAACCCTCAGACTTGACCACATGGACTGGTTATGGATATATCCCCCCTTATCCTTGGTCGTAATCCATTTTCACTACATATCGCTGAATCCAAATTATTTCACATATCAGAGATATTCTTACCTTGCCTACGCTTCTTATTCCAATATATCTTGTATTCAGGATCTATCACTTCTCAAAGCTTATCTCATTTCGTATATCAACTATAACAAAACTCTTTTATTACTTGTTAAAACTTACTGTACACTTTTTTATGGTGAAACATCACTATCTTAGAATAGCAATTTCAACAATATAGTTTGTAGCCAATCAATTTATTCCCCATATTACATCAAAACACTCATATTTCATAGAATGAGATTGGTCTGCATGTTCCTTTCCCCCACTTTCAACTTACAATCTTTACCGACATATTCAATTTGCAGACTATCCTTCATTGGGGTGCTAACTATCAGCAATTTGCCTCATGATATAGGCTTCACATGTAAGACCCGATATTTTCGAGTGCATTTAAAAATGCAAAAGGACTAAAATGGTATTCCCAAAAATTTACAAGGGCAAAATGGTCGAAAGACTAATATTCGGTATTAATCGGGACAAAAAAATTTAATTAAAAATATGAGAATGAGAAATCTTGATCAATAACGAAGAAATAATTAAATTTCGGATTAAATTGATCAAGATATGAATTTATTGGGATAAACCGAGATTTTCGCATCGAAAAATAATCCCAAAAATAATCGAAAAAAATATACCGAAAATGTAAAATTGGACTGAGAAATTTATTACAGATTAAATGAATAAAATAGAATTATTTTAGACATTTTTGGGAATTTTATTATTATTTTATTGAATAAAATAATAATAATATTTAATTATAAATAAATAAATAATGTTAAAAAAAAAAAGAAAGAAACGAAATGTCTGAAAACAGAAAGAAAAGAAACAGAAATAGAGGAAAAACGCGAAGCGAGACCGAGGGAAGAAGAGAGACCGGACGAGCCACCACCGGCGGCCAAGGGCCCCAGGCGAGGGTCGACGAAGGTCGACCGACCTCAGGCGAACCCTCCGGTGGCAGCGACGCGCGGCGAAGTGGCCGAAAATCGCCGAAAAACGGAGGGGATGCCGCGGGGAAGAAACGTCGATCGGCGGCCATCGACGCCGATTCGAGACAAATCGAGGCCAGATTTGAGAAGCCCAGGCCATGGCGCGCCGAACGGCACCGGAATCGCGTCGGGAACCGGCCGGACGGCGCCAGCAAGACCAAAGGATGACTGGACCGGCCGAACCGGACTGAACCGGTCGAACCGGACCGAGCTGAACCGGCGGTCCGAACCGGGTTGAACCAGACCGGACCGGTTCAGCCAAAAAGAAAGGGAAAAAAGGAAGAAAAAGGGAAAAAGAAAAAGAGAAAAAATTGAAGAAAATTCCTGTGATGCAATCGAGCTTCGGGTAAGTCGGTAAGTGGTCGAATTGACCGATTTAATTTTTAGAATATTTAATTTGATAAATAATCGACTGAAAGTTTACCCGAAAATATATTTAATTGTGTAGCTCGACGATTGGCATCAACCGAGAGCTCGAGATAGCCTCGATTTGTATACGATCATGGAATAACGGGTAAGTGACCCTTAATTTACGACAATTTGTATCGTTATGCGTGATTGATATTTAACGCATAAATTACGGATTTAATTTCCGCATAAATGAATTAAATTCTGAAAAATTGGATAAATTGTCGTAAATATTAAATTGAGATATCCAAAAATTTAGAACGAGGCTAAATAAATATTGATGGGTCCAATGAGCCCAATAGGCCTCGATAAATTGTGGTAAACGGGCTTAAGGCCGATTAAGGCCCATTGGTACAATCGGGCCCAATATGGGTAAACGGGCCCAATGATTTAAATTAAGCCCAGAAAATTAAGAAATACAATTAATTGCATTGTATTTGACCTGATGAACATTTATCCGCAGTGCCGGAGATTTGATTTGGATTCGGAGCAAATCGGACTGCGTGACGAGACATCGATGTAAATATCAGACT
This sequence comes from Firmiana major, assembly GCA_033439115.1. Classification (NCBI taxonomy): domain Eukaryota; kingdom Viridiplantae; phylum Streptophyta; class Magnoliopsida; order Malvales; family Malvaceae; genus Firmiana; species Firmiana major. The sequence goes on from CM065912.1 coordinate 12,719,350, forward strand.
GTACAGATAAATGAGGTAAGGGAATTGTGTGAGTAGCTAGAGGTAGCTACGCATATTTTAATAGTTTTTCTGTACACTGAGTATGTATGTATACATGGATATTGTATAATGATCCTAAAAATGGTTTGAATGATTTTAAGGATCGAAATAGGTGAAATGTCTATTTTACCCCTATTGAGGGAAGTTCACCTAAGGATGGTGAAAGCATGACATGCATGAAATGCATGATTTAAGGACTATTATGGTTTAAGAATTTTATTGGTTTTAATCAAAGAAAATTGATAGATTGGCCAGTAATTGTTTAAATTTCATAAGATAACACTACGTAGGTGTTATTTATATTTAAATGGAAATTTCTTTGGAAAAGAGGCCAACTATCCAGTTTGTATGAAAACAGATAGTGCCGACACGTAGTTCGCACTATATCTGCGTTTGTGATTGTGCATAAATGTGCTTGAGCGCTTGCTCGCACCGACTTGTGACATCATATGCATGAAATGTGCTAGAGCATGGTGCTCGCACTGATTTTTAATATTATGAAATGAGAGCTGCTGGAGCCTAGCTCGCACTCTGTTTTGACATGTTTTGATTTGTTTTGACGTGGTATGCATAAAATAGTGCTGGAGCGATTACTCGCACTACTTATAATGATTTGACATGCATGAGAGATGCTGGAGCTTAGCTCGCATCCTGTTTTGATTTAATTATGCATAAAAGCCGTGCTGGAGTGTAACTCACACGAGATTTGATTTAGTTATGCATAAAGCCGTGCTGGAGTATAACTCGCACGAGATTTGATTTACTTGAGCATTCATTTGTGCTGGAGCGTTGCTCGCACAAAGTTTTATATGGTTTTCATAATTCATTTGAATGCCGTACTGGAGTTTTTCTCGTACGAGGTTTTCACTGAATTTATATACATATCCGTACTAGAGCATTGCTCGTACGTGGAATTTACATGAAATTATAATCAGTTTAAGTCGTACTGGAGCGCTGCTCGTACGCAGATTTCACTGATTTTTATGAAACCGTGCTAGAGCTTCGCTCGCACGACATTTTCTGATATCATGAATATGCATGGAGCCGTGCTTAAGCTTCGCTCGCACAGGGATTTATATTACATGCATATAGCCGTGTTGGAGCCTCCTGTAGACTGTGTGTCACAGTGAGATAATATGCTCACACGTGCATTCTGAGACAGATGATATGGGTGGATAAGACCTATTACAGGCACCCCTGACTGAGCTTGGGTTCACGGAGTACTTTGTACCGTGTATGTCACGCGAAGTACGCTGTACCGTGGGGATTGTTGGAGTGGAGTGGCATTAGCCACGAGGCAGCAAGCCTTGCCCTCGCAATCCTGGTGTTATGCTGTTCTGGCGGGTAGGACGACCCACCTCCCGTTTCAGGTGTGATACCCCACACACTAGGTACCGTGTTGTCAGGGATCACTAGGATATAGCCATAGTCCTCGATGTTACTGATAATTACCTTATTGTCTCACATGATATAACTTGTGGTCTGTTAGACCAGGGTAGACCCGAAGGAGGGGTCAGGCCCCCGATTTGATGATTTGATGATTTGATGATTTGATGATTTCAGATGATTTTATGATATGTGACCCTGAAAGAAGGGTGGTTTTATAACTCAAGTTTTATAATGAAGTATAACGAATTGTTTTATGAGTTTTGAGATGATTGACCCAGAGGGGTTATTTTATACTGCGTTTTAAATGAATTGATTTAAATGCAGTGGCATGATGTGTTTTTCCATGCTTTCATTTGAAATCCATGTTTTGTCTTACATGGCATGAAAGATTGCATGATCTTGATTAAATTCATGCTTAATATGATTTAATGATGTCACATGAAATGCTTTGAATGCATGAATTACATGATTTGTATAAGCACAAATAGTTTTGGATAAACTAAGTCATTGATGTTTGCATGACTTTGTGCTTGATGATTTTAATGAAAAGAAATGGATTTAAGGGCATGGCATTATGAGCATGTAGATAGTGGAGCTATCTACTTACTTGCATAATTGCCTTACTGAGCGTGTGGTTTGCTCACCCTCTTATTTTTCCATCTTTTCAGAGCACTTGAAATAATTATTGAGCGGCTGAGGACTTGCATACTTGGTATTTGCTGCTTCCCATCGAGAGACAGGTATACACATTTGTATGATTTTGTATCTAAATATGTGATGCACAGTACTGTAAACGGATATTGATGTCGGGGATGTAGTGTTATGAATACCATTATCTATGTATTCAGTTAAAGTCACAAGATAGTAAACTCTGATATTGAATGAAATTATGGAAATGGATTGGTAATAGTGAGAGGTGACTAACACCGAATCATAGCCCAACTGTGTTGTAGGATGGTCACGACGAGAGAAAGGTAAGAATTAAATAATAAATGAAAAAGCGAAAAATTTACTCTGATTTTTAGGTAATTCGGGTTGTGACATCACATATTTCACTAACTTATATGTAATTGACGACGATATGAATAAATGTGTAGTACCAAGATCAATTAAAATAATTGCTTCAATATTAACAATCAAAATGGTACCTTGCACCACATCAAATGAAGCATCAATAATGTCTTGGTCCAAGGCATACACTCGCCCTCATTCAACCGCCTATTTTCGTGGTAACTACCACATATCCAACACTGCCCATTAGCAGGTCGGGGTCCTCCAATCACAATATCTATGTAAGTGCTGAAACTGGATACACTGGGACTTACCAATCATCTTACCCCATAACTCACTAACTCTAAATTTCCTACCAAACTGCCTCTTTCCCGCTTTGGCATCTCTGTTATCCACTATTTCCTTTTTATCTCTATTTAGGCCCATATCGCCTTTCTCAAACTCAGAGGCATGCAATTCCTAATCTTATTCACGCACTGTGATCTGCGCACTGCCTCATCGTAAATAGTGATATCTAACGGGGCCAATCAGACTCTGATAGACGGTCTGAATCTTTTCATGTCTTTTGGACCTTTCGATTCTCACTGTTCATAGTATCGGATTATACCTGCTCAGGGATTCAAATTGAGATTCATACTGGTTGATTAACCTGTTCCTCTGGGTCAGAGTAAGGAACTCTATCCATAAATTCCTTTGAACAATGTCTGAAATATACTGTCTCTGTGCATCCAGAATTATCTCTCATATCACTCCTGGATGTCTAACTCTAAAAATAGGTCGAGCAGACTTTCATCCATGCTCCACCTCGCCTTTCAACATAAATGTATTTAAAAGTCACTTTCTATGTCGACATACACCGAAAGAATCCATACAACTTCGCTATCTCATTCACCTAGTCCTCGGTAACTATTGGTTTCTTTACTTCGCTAAATACCGAAGGGGTGTGAGAATCTCTATAGTCTGAGGCATCTGTTCAAGCTTTACCCTGCCTATCCTCAACTACTTGCATAGATTGAGTAAACAACTCCAAAAACTTTTCTACACTCCACTCTATCCTCGTGAAGCGTGTCTCAATATTGTCTGGTCTCTTTATAGGACCTTGTGGAGTATACTCAACATCAGTCTCCACCTCAACCTCCTCATGGGTCTCATGGGTTGACTCAGCACGACTAGCAGGCTCAGGCCTACCTCTACGGCCTCTGCTTTGTGCTCTACCTCCTCTACCGCGACTGGTATTTGGCATAATGCCTATATTCTTGCATTCACAACCATTTCTTAGTTAAAACCAATCTCAATATACACAATTGTATCTAACCAAGCACAGTAACACAGGGATATACTTTCCTAATTACTGACACTGACACACATCAGACCAATCTCGTTTTGATACCACCAATTGTCACGACCCAAAACTACCCAAAACTCAGAGTAAATTTTTTATTTTTCGTTCATACTTACCTGTCCTTTGATCATGACCACACTCCACTAACAATTAAGTTGTGCATCAATGCGAGTCACACCATTCATCCACCATATAACTTAATTCCTTATTACAGAAAAAAGGTAAACACATGAGTTTTTCATTTATTCTTTTCCATTCATTTACAAGTGTTTACATTATCTATACATCCTCGACAGTTACTTACAAACATGTTACTGTGCTATTTTTATTTAGATACAATATGTACAAGTGTATATACCTCGAAATGATGGGTAGCAACGGATATCAGGAATGCAGTACTCAGTCGCCTCAAAGTCTACTGGAAATGATCTGTGTGAGAAAATGAAAGGGGTGAGCACATCAAGCTCAGTAAGGCAATCCTACGAACAAGTAGGTAACCATACTACCTACATGAACGTGGTTCCATGCATAAACCACCCTTTCTCCACACATTTTAAAACAAATGCTACAATTCATGATGTCATGTAAAACAAGTTCACATATAGATTTCAAAGAGCATGGAAAACTCAACATGCAAATCCATTTAAATCATTTCATTCTCATTAAAATTTCACAACACAGCCAGGACTCCACCCATCCCTCGGGTGTTCCTGACTCACACAAAATCATGAAATTGGATGCTTTTCAAAGCAATAATAACATGTGACACAATGAATGTCATGTAAAACCAATTTACATCATATCTGGGTTTAAATATCATGGAAATAACGTCATGCAAATTTTAGTTTAAATCCCAGTTTCATTCTTATCAAAATCACATCTTAGTCAGGATTCAACCCCTCCCTCGGGTGATTCAGACTCACACAAAAGTTCACAAACATGATTTTCAAAACATTAAGTAACAACATGCGAGACTTGGCACTATATATATATCTCAAGCAAATAACCAGGAGTATTGGCCATATACTCGTGATCCCACTACTACACGGATCTCGTGTACCAGGTCTCACCACTATCGGGAACTGTCCCGGGAGGTGGGTCAGTCCATTCCGTCGGTCCTATTCGATATCTCGCATCCGAAGATGCCACATAATCAATCTCAGCACGGTACAACGTACTCCATGCTACTTGCACGATACAACGTACTCCGTGAACCCATATCTCATATCCACAATCGTGCTTATCTCAAAACGCACGTGCAAACATATTTAATCGGCGTGACACACAATCTACCGACGCTCCAAGCACGGTTCATTGTATATCTCATAAAATCAGTGTGAGCGCTGCTTCAGCACTCTCATAAAATCAAGGAAAATCTCATGCGAGTAAAGCTCCAGCACGCATTTCATAAAATCTCATAAGATCTAGTGTGAGCTAAGCTCCAGCACTCTGTCAAAATCATGTAAAACTAGTGCGAGCTAGGCTCCAGCACTGTGTCATAAAAATCAAGTGAAAATCTAGTGGGAGTTAGACTCCAGCTCCTTGTCACGAAAATCATATGAAAATCTGGTGCGAGTTAGACTCCAGCACCTATGCATGTAAAACTCTAGTGCGAGCCCTTGCTCTAGCACTAATGCATGCATCACACAAATCAAAACTCGTGCGAGCTGAGCTCTAGCACGTCACACTTTCATAAAATCACGTAGGCGACTCTGTTATCTCAAAACAATTTTCACAAGAAATCATATTGTTGAAAATATGCAATGCTGTGCATTTTTATTTAAACGTTAGCCAGCATACTCATGCACGTGTCAAAACACCTAAAAAACAAGCAGGAAACTCTTGTTCTTGCTTCTCTCAACTTTTCTTAAATTTGAAAATTTTACCATTTACAAGAGTATTTTGGTCATTTGCCCATCCGGGGCATTAAAATTCTTATTTTAATCTAGACCCTTCAGACAATTTTAGGGAATGTAAATGATGTCGAATTTGAGTAAAGTTACCTCTAGCAGTCCGTAAAATTTCCTTACTTGGAATTAGGCGCAAGTTTATCCCTTCTCGCCAATACCAGGTTTCTCAGTCCAAATTTGTTCCAATCAAGTCTACGGAGCTGCATATAACAACATATTTGGGTCAATATTGATATATGTATCGGTATTTCACTCTTACTGATCGATTCTAAAGTATTGAGCCCGTTTTACTTTATTGGGCCCGATTGCACCTTAATGGGTCTCGACCCATTTTTCAGCCCGTTTTCACTTATTAAATCCTTTTTTCGGGTCTATTGGGCTCTCAATACCCATTGGACTTCGTTCCAAACTCTTTGGATAGTCCATATATCATTTACGACAATTAATTCAAAAATACGAATATAATTTATTTTTATGCAGAAATTAATCCTAAATCTGTAAAATAATTTTCAATTGCGTAATAATCATACTGTTGTCGTAAATGAGCTTTACTTACCCGAAATTATGAGATGGTGCGTAAATCGAAGTTCGATCGGCTCACGTTCAGAATTTATCGTCGAACTACACAATTTAGATTTAATTTCGGGTTATTTTTCGATCAAATATAATTTAAATAATTTTTTTGAAAATCAAATTGGTCACTTTTGACCTCTTACCGACTTACCCGAAGTCCGGTGTATCCTCGAAAATCTTCCTATTTTTTTCCTTTTTCTCCATTTTTCCTCTCTTTATTGGCTAAACCGGTTCGATCCGTTTCAGCCAGGTTCAGACCGGTCGGTTCAGCCGGTTTAGTACGGTTCCATTTTCTTCTTCGCCGTTCGGAGCTTCACTGACCGGTTCTTCGTCGGCTTCCACCTCCAGCAAATCTGCGGGGTCGTCTGGTGCATGGATTTGGAGTCGGTTTCGTCATGGCTGGCCGAAAAATGGCTAGTCGGCCTCTTCTCCCTTCGGCGTCGGTGTCGTTTCCTTCCCTGCGCCGTTGACGACGCTGCCGACCATTTCACCAGCAGTCCTCCACCAATCTGCTCGTCTTTGCCTCGGGGATCCCGGTGCATGGTGGCTCTAAGAATACTCCCACCGCGTCGATCGTCCTTCGTCGTGGGCTGTTCATCGCCGCTTGTCGTCGGTGGTCGTCGGTGCAGAAGGGGCTCTCAGCTATCGTTTTCCTGTTTCCAATTTTCGGGTTTTCCCGATTTTCGTTTTTTTAATTTTTTTTTTACTTTATTTTATTTTATTTTTATAATTTATTGTATTATTATTTTAATTATTAAAATACTATATTTTACCAAAATATCAAATAATTATATATTTTAATATATAATTAATTAATTTAATTTATTTAATCTATTTTTTTTCATTTTCTCAGTATATTTTCTCCGTATTTTCGGGATATTGTCTCGAGTGAATTTTCAGTAAATCTAAATAATTTCGGATCTTAATCAATTAGACTCGAAATTTGGTAATTTCCTCATTATTGATCAAGATGTCCTAAATACTTATTTTTAATTAAAATTTTCTTATCGAATTTATACCAGATTTCGGTCTTTTAATCGTTTTACCCCTGCACTTGTTCGGAATCAATTTAACCCAACTTTCCTTCATACACCCACTATCTTTTCTTATTATACATTCCTATTTTCCTTTCGTTTGGCCTATGACCATCTCGACCCTTATTTGGCTACTTCATACATTCACCGATATTTCATTTTATTCTATTTGCAAATTTAATTCAGTTAAAACTCTTCTTATGATCCCAGTAGCATAAAAAACTATTCATAAAAATGTGTGAATCATAAGAAAATACGATAAAAATTGGGTCTTACAATGCCTCTCCATGCTAAAACATGTAAAATTAGCCAACCTATCATCATCATTTCTCAATCACCAATATCAATACAAAATTGAGAAAAACATTGGAAACATGCATATCATGCTATTTCCTTAGCCCATCTCATTTTCTCAATTCATATATATCATAATACATTTCATGCTCCATATCATTTCATAGAATCGTAGTATCATACTAATTCTAGCATTATATCTACGAAATTGACGTAAAATACGCACGAACATCTCTATAGCTAACACACAGTCCCTTACCTCGAATCATACGCGTATTTCCTCTGTCACGTTTGCTCCGTTTGTGATTCAGGTTATCCGTGTTTCGCTTATTTCAAGCTACACGTATAAATCATCAAGTTATTTCCTTTTTCCTCTTCTAAACCTCCACATTGTCATTTATTTATTTATTCATACTCCTCAACCCATTAAAACACATTTCATCTTTCTCACAAATCTCATTATACTTCTGTTAAGTTTTCCACCATTCCTCATGGATCTTCTCTCCATAAATCCCTTTCAATATTACTCACTCATCACTACACTCATCATTTCTAACAATATTTCACATCTCATTCAATCCCATAAATGTCTAGAAACCATATTTAGAAGCTTGAAGGTTGAAGAGCTGACCCTTTTACTTAGTCAAACTTGTGGTAGCCACAACTCCTTCTCTTGATCACACAAATGTGTGATTTTTGGGTATGTTATTCTCCTTGCTCCAAGGAACAACTTTCCCTTCTTGAGCTTCTTTCAAAACTGGTCGAAATGTGGTGATTTTTAGAGTGAGAAAGCTTGGGTTTTTTAGAGAAAATGGCAGGTGAGGTTTGGTGGGAGGGAAAATCTGAGTTTTCAGTCCAAATGTGGTGATTTCTAGAGTGAGAAAGCTTGGGTTTTTTTAGAGAAAATGGCAGGTGAGGTTTGGTGGGAGGGAAAATCTGAGTTTTCAGTCCAATCTCGTGCCCCTTTTATAGATGCAGAGACATGAGATCGATCTGGTCCTTGTGAAGATCGATCTCTGCAAGGTTTGGTAGTCCTTTTTACTAAACGCAACCACTACAAGATCGATCTTCTTCCATTATGAGATCGATCTGTCGAAGGCCAATTTTCCTCTTGGAGATCGATTTGCCCCTTGTAGGAGATTGATCTGCTCTTTACAGAACCCTTAAGGAGATCGATCTGTCTTGTCTTGAGATTGATCTGTCTCAAATAGAGAGTTAAGGAGATCGATCTGCTTGCCTTAAGGATCGATCTTCTCATTACAGAATGCTTAGCAGATCAATCTGGCTCCATTGGAGATCGATCTGTCCTGCTCCATAGCTCAAATAAGTTCATTTTGGCCTTCATATTTTTAGATTTTACTGTAGTTTTCTGCAGCAACCTCACTCAAAACATCCTTAATTTGCTACCATAGTCATTTCCTCATTCATCCATCCTCGAGACTTGAAAATGACATCCAATCACACTTTGTACACATTAAAACTTGTGTGTAATCCTTGCATGACCAAATACATACAATATATAACTAAATTGAAGTGCATAACTTATGCAATCTTCCTTCCATTTTACTACATTACTCATTTTCCCATTCCACTCACATTCATCAAATGTTTAAGTCCATTTCTTTATATTCATACATAATACAACTTGTACGTACAATCTCAACTCCTATTTCAAGCGTGTACATTGAACTTATGGACTTGCATTACATATACTTCACATTACAAGTGTATCACCATACTTATGGATTCATTTACATATATATATACAAGGTTAAACCTGTACGGGGTCTCACAGAGAAGGTTACACATTTCTTATAATAATCTATGCTTGCATGGTTGGTAACTAACCAATCTATGCCCAAAATTACATTTAAATCATACATGTTCAACAAAATCAAATCAGCTTCTAATTCCTTCCCTCCCACTTTCACTTTACATGATTTACAAACAAAATCAGTCATTTAAAATTCTTTCAATGGAGTGCTAACATGTAGTAGGTATCCCAATGATTCAAGTTTTACATTCAATTTCCTAGCAAATAAAGGTGAAATAAATTAATGCTAGAGCCAGGATCAATTAAAACAAAATCTTCATAATTTGATATCCGGAGCTTACCCTTAATGATAGAGTCGAATGCATTTATAGACTTCTGATTAAGGGCGAACACACTGCCCTAGGCTACAGGATTTTTCCCTTTGTCTGCAGACTTAGCCTTATTTGTAACCCCTTTCTCTGGACATTTCTCTGAAGCTTTAAGCAGTAGACAATCTTTGATCAAGCGTCATATCTTGCCACACCTAAAGCAAGCTTTAGTGGCAAAATAACAAGGTTTGTCCCCATGGGCCTTACCACATTTTAGACACAATGGATTAGTATCAGGTTTTGTAGCTTGTGGGCTAGGTGCGTCAAACTTCTTCTTTTTATGGTTAGGCTTACTCTGCCTTTTATAGCCCATTTACCCTTACACTTCGTCTGGTCTCATATAGGGCTTCAGTCCGATCCATGTCCTGTTCAATAAACTGTGCTCTCCTAATCACTTCCAGATATGAGACAATGCAGAATGCAGCTAACTTACTTATGATAACAGGCCTTAAACCGTCAATAAACTTAGTAGCCTTACGAACCTCATCACGGGTGATTATTAAAAAAGATTTGCATAACATAGTGAACCTGGACTCGTACTGGTCCACTGTCATGTTGTCTTGTGTCAAGTCATAAATTCCATTTGTTTCTTCTGTCGGGCACACTCTAGGAAGTACTGATCATTAAAGGTGCCAGAAAAGAATCTCATTTGATCACTGTATTTTGACCTAACAGTAGTCTTGGCTGAGTTCACCAATGTTCAGCCTCATCTCGAACATGAAAGTGGCTAGTGCCACTCTCTCCTTAGAAGAACATCTTATATATCTGAAGAGCTTATCTAGCTTCATCAACCAAGTCTCAGCCACCTCTATATCTTTTACCCCTTTAAATGTTGACGGATTCATCTTTTGAAACTATTTCAATCTTGCCATATTTCTATCCACATTCGGTGTTGCTCGTTGTGGTGTAGTAGGCTTGTAGAGGCGTAGCCTGTGGTTGTGGTTGGGGTGGTGGCGGTTGCTGAGGAGGAATAATCATTGGCTAAAGTGTTAATGGTTGCTTGTGTGAGACCCGAATTTTCATGCTATTATTCATTTTAAGATAAATCGAGAAGTTTAAAATTTGTGTAAATGTTTATACAGGGTGTAGAAAGATCGAGATGCCTGGGATAATGACATAAAGCCCGAGGCACGTGTTTCAAGGTAAGATCTCAAATTTAAGTATTTTTCAATAAAGTATGATTTTAGGTATGTTATGATGATTAGAAAGTGAAACTAATACATTAGAAGTTGAAAAATTTGTAAAACTCGGGTTTACACTAAACCGAGCAAATGAGCTTAGAAATAGAAATAAATTCGAAATAAATTCTAGAAATTCACGAAAATTATTATGAGGCTATAGGAAATTATTATAAGGCATAATTTACATGAGGAATGAAAATTGAGTGGAAATATGGAGGTTTCGGTGATCAAATGAATTTTTAAAGTAAACCAAAAACCTTGAGTTACATTGTTCGGTAATGACCTAGTTGTGTAAAATAGGCCCAATCGGGAAACATTTCTTAAACAAGTGGGTCCCAACTTTTTATGAGAGATACTAGAGACATAGTATCACACTTTAGAAGTGGAAATTTGGAAGAAAATGGGTCAGAACTAATTTTCATGGATTTTCTAAAACTGACCAATGGGCTGCCCCAACCCAGTGAACTGGATACCCATTAGGAAAAGCCCAATTTTGACCCATCTACAAATCAGATTTAAACCCAGACTTTTAGGACACAAAACTAGACTTATGTATCTTTCATAGGGCTCTGAAAACACCCAAAAATAAGCCTCCACGCGCTCTCACCTCCCTCCCGAAAGTTCCACAGGCGTTACTGTAGCTCTCCCATTCTTGAAATTTTTTGACCCCTTTCCAAGCCGAATTGGACTTTGGCCAACAATTATGAAATATTCCCCTTTCAACCCTATATAACATTTAAAAAATTCAGCCATAAAACAGTTCATTTACTAGGTGAAAACTTAGAGAGAAGAACAAGGGTAGAATCTGCCCTGTTTCGAGGTGAGAGAAAGTTTGATTTTTGAAAGTTTTTAGTTTGTTTTTCTTGTAGTTTTTGATGATTATAAGCTATATACATGTTTAATTACAGCTGAGGGTTTGTTTGGAAGATCAAAAACTTGGTCAACTTTGGTCAAAGGTGAGAGAAACTTGATGGATGATGAAGATGATGAGATATGTTTATGTTTGATGATTTTTAAGGATTTTTAGTTAAGTAGAATGTAAAGAAATAATTTATATGGAAGTGTGTAGTTCTGATCAGCATGCTTAAGTTGTGGAAATGATCAATTTTGGATGAATTCAAGGTTGTTAACAGTTAAATTTATACAAAAAAAGTATGATTTATAGCTTAGTTTAGTGAAAAATCGAAAGGTGTGAGAATTTGTAAGAATTGGATTGATAAGTGTGGATTATGGATATGAATGGGTATGTAGGTTATTAAGATTGTGAATGCGAAGTTAGAATGATTAAATTGGATAAAATAGCTTAAACCGGCACTTAAATCGGTAAAACTAAAAATAAGAAAAAGTTGACAAAAATGTCAAATTTGGTCAACTCTTAAGGAGATAAATACATATTTGGATATGTTGAGATGAAATCAAACAATATTTGATAATTTGGTATCATTTTGGGCAGCTTGAGAATTTAGCACGCAAAACGAGGTAAACTCGGACCCCAACAGAGTAACGCTGTTTTAGCTCCGTTGAGGTAAGGGATGCAATTTAAAATAGTACTAACCTCCTATATCTCTTTATTGTTCATAAATGACTTGAAAATCATATAAAGAAATCTGTTTGAAAACCATACTTTCTCGGTTTAAGTCTAAAAGGAATAATAAACCGTTTTTAGATACTGAAATCATGGTTTTCACTTATTTTGTATAAATAAAATAGATATACATATTTTGTATGAATTATGATATGATTTGATGATTAAAGTTCCATATGAAAGTAAGTAAGTAGGTATGAAAGTAATGATTTTGAGACGACAGGCTACTATTAGTATATGCTGAGTGCTTAATCATGCTTGCTACTTGTGGTGTCCTGGCTCCGCCACATGTAGTATTAGTTTAGATTCACCAGTGTAGTGTCTATTCCGCCTTAGTGGTGTTGTTTTTTTTACTACACGTGGTGTCTATTTCTGAAGTATCTTGTGACTGCACGGTGTGTGCCACTGGTGCCCGTGCCCTAGCTGTGTGCTAGTGTGATTGAGATATTATATTAGAACCGCTGTACGACCCTGATCCAGTCTACCACCCTTACCATGGCCATAGGTATTATTACCTCTACTGAGGATATGATATGTTGCATGATAACTATATTGAAATAGCCTAGTCTCCATGTTTTGATGTATAATGTTTTAATAAAGAAAGTATGTATGATGTTTTAGTATATGAAAGTACGTACAACGTTTTGATGAAGTATGATGTATTTTAAAGTAAGCATGTAAAATGGTTTTCTAAGTATGTATGTACGGAAGTATGTTTATTCTGATTTTCTAATTGTTTTTAAATGGTTAGAATTATTTTAAATGCATACCTTACTGAGCTTTTCCCCAGAAGCTCACCCCTTCTCCTCTCCCATTTTAGAGTACTTGCAGTGAGATTATTCAGCCATTTACACGTATGTGAGTAGTTGGTGGATTCAGTGCCTCTCAGACTACTTTCAGTACTAGCTCAGGTATATCATCGAATATTTATTTCGAGACATGTATATTGTACAGATACTGGATTATATATAAATACTTTTGGGATGTAATTAGTTGTTTTATGGATTATTTTGTAAACGTTTTGGGAAGTGAATGAAATGTCGATGATACTGAGTATGGATGTGGAAGTTGTAGTAATAAAAATGTAGAGTTGAAAGTAATAAGTTTAAGAAATAAAATCAACTGCCTTGCGAATATAAACTGCGTTTACCTGCAGGGGGATAGGTTATATTATAAAAGGTTATGCTGTAGAAATTTTTGGTAAAATTAAATGGTTAAAAGAATAAGTAAAGAAAGAGAAGAAACAACCTACACTGTACAGGAATGCAACCTAAGTAGAAAAATAATATTTAAAGGAAAAAGTTAGCCCCTATTTTTGCACTTTCGGGGCATTACAGTTAACGTGGTATCAGAGCAAGGGTTGTCTACTACTGTCAGTGTCGGTATTTAATGTGTGATTACATCCCAAATATTTGTACTTGTCTGGTTATAAATTGTATATACCTGTTATAACTATGGCTAAAATTTATTGGTATCGGTGCACGTAATACGTAATCAGTTACCATGAGTGGTAGACGAGGTCACCCACGGAGGCAAGATCGACCCCCTTCACCTCTTCCCCCTCAACCAGAGAGTCTCGATTCTCGAATGAGGAGATTGGAGCAGAGTGTTGAGGGCATGAGAGAGGGGCTTATTGCCATCACAGCTATGCTTGCCCAGCAGTTTGGGGCACATGGTTCAGATACCGGTGCTACTACGCCCGCACCTCCTCCTCCGCCTCCTCCTCCACAGGCCCCTCAGGCACCTACGGTAGTTCAGCCTCTGGTACAGATTGGGGTAAAGGAAAAAGATAAGGTTGGAATGAAAGACTTTCTGAAGATGCACCCTCCAGAGTTTAAGGGTGTGAAGGAACCAGTACAGGCTGAGGAATGGCTGGCAGACTTGGAAAGGATATTTGAGTGTTTAGAGTGTACAGATGCAGATAGAGTTAGAATGGCGACCTATATGTTGACTGGACAGGTTGGTATTTGGTGGAGAACTACCAGAACATATTTGAGGTCCCGACACCCAGAGATTACCTGGGAGACTTTCCTAGCTGCTTTCAGGGGTCAATATGTACCACCTGCTGCCCAGCAGAGAATGCAGAAAGAGTTTTTTTGAGTTATCACAGGGCAACTTGACTGTGGATGAATATGAGAACAGATTTACTACTCTTATGCATTATGACCCTGAGACAGTCAGAGATGAGCAGCGTCGCACGCGGAGGTTTCTATCTGGGTTGCGACCAGCCATTCGAGACAGACTCCTTGGTTTGCATATTACAGAATTCAATGATGCACTAGAGCGTGCTCAGGATATTGAGAGAGGCCTCGATGTTACTCAGGCTCAGTACGGATTTCGGGGGAAGTCGAAGGGTAAAGGTAAAAGAGTAGAGATCTCTAGATCAGAACCGATTAGGGGTCAACCAAAGAGACTGAAGCTTGGTGAGGCTCCTACGAGGGTTGATAGGCCTGGGACTACTACTGTTACCCCTGTAACCACTCGGAGTCATCTGTTACCTATGAGAACTTGTAAAGATTGTGGTAAGATGCATAGTGGGCCATTTTACTGGCGAGCGGGTGCCTATTTTAGTTGCGGACAGAGGGGACATCTGATTAAGGATTGTCCATCATTGTCGACCCCACAACCCCGAGATCAGCCAACCCCACCTCCTGAGAGACAGATACATGCTGCGCAGAGGCAAGCCCCCCAGACACAGGCTACAACGAAAAAGAAGGGTAAGAAGCCTGTCACCCGAGGGCGAGTCTTCACACTTGATCAGGAGACAGGGGATACCTCATCCGATGTTATCAGAGGTAATTTTCTTGTCTGTAATCATCGAGCTAATGTTTTGTTTGATCTTGGATCCACACACTCGTTCATTGCACCTCAGTTTGTAAAATGTCTACATGTAAAATCTGAACCCCTAGATTTTGTATGTCATATTAGTACTCCCATGCATGAGACACAAATAACTGATAAAGTGTGTAGGAACTGTGAAATCAAGGTGGGAGACAGGGCAATGAATGCAGATCTAATATTACTAAATATGTTGGTTTTGATGTAATATTAGGAATGGACAAGGGTTTTATTAGACCTAGTGTGTCACCTTGGGGAGCTTCGATTTTGTTTGTGCGAAAGAATGATGGTAGCCTCCGGTTATGCATAGATTACCGATTGCTGAATAAGGCTACGGTAAAGAACAAGTACCCCTTGCCCAGAATCGATGATTTATTTGATCAGTTGAGAGGGGCTTCAGTATTCTCAAAGATTGATCTGAGGTCCGACTATCACCACTTGAGAATCAGAAAAGAAGATGCGGCCAAAACAGCATTCAGAACCAGATATGGTCACTATGAGTTTTTAGTGATGCCCTTTGACTTGACCAATGCCCCTGCTGCTTTCATGAGTCTGATGAATGAAGTATTTCAGGATTATCTAGACCGATTTGTGATTGTCTTTATTGATGACATATTGGTTTACTCTAAGTCCCGAGAGAAACATGAGCAGCATTTAAGGACAATGCTCCAGACTCTTCGAGAGAAACAGTTGTATGGGAAACTGAGTAAATGTGAATTTTGGTTGGAGCAGATAACTTTCCTTGGTCACATTATATCCAAGGACGGGGTGTCAGTTGATCCGTCTAAGGTTGAGGCAGTACTCAAATGGGAACAACCGAGAACTATAACAGAGATTCGAAGTTTTTTGGGGCTAATGGGGTACTACCGAAGATTTGTAGAGGGATTCTCCAGAATAGCAGCTCCACTGACTAAGCTCAAGCGTAAGGGAGTTCCTTTTATCTGGTCAGAAGCATGTGAGCAGAGTTTTCAGGAGCTCAAACGGAGATTAACTACTGCGCCTGTCTTGACTATTCCGAGTGGTTTGGAAGGATTCGCGGTATACTGTGATGCATCTCACCAGGGTTTGGGATGTGTACTAATGCAGAATGGTCGAGTTATAGCTTATGGTTCTAGACAATTAAAGGACCATGAGCGAAACTATCCCACCCATGATCTAGAGTTAGTCGCTGTGGTATTTGTTTTGAAGATTTGGCGGCACTACCTATATGGTGAGAAATTTCAGATCTTCACTGACCATAAGAGCTTGAAGTATATATTTGATCAGAAGGAGCTTAACATGAGACAGAGATGATGGTTAGAGCTTCTTAAGGATTATGACTGCGAGATTGTGTATCATCCGGGTAAGGCGAACGTGGTGGCAGATGCTCTCAGCAAGAAAGGTATAGTGTCGCATATAATGGTCAGAGAATGGGAGCTATTGGAACAGTTCGCTGGACTCCAGATTAATGTTGAAGAAGTGGAGGTTGGATTTATGGCTAGCCTGCGGATTGAGCCGAGCATCTTAGATCAGATCAGAATGGGGCAAAGAAATGATCAGAGGTTACTTGATATGGTTAGCCAAGCAGAGCAAGCTTTGCAGTCAGATTTTATGTTCAGTGATGATGGGCTGTTGAGATTCAAGGGTCGAATCTGTGTTCCGAGCGATGATGCCCTGAGACAGCAGATTTTGAGAGAGTCTCACTGCTCTCGCTACACCATGCACCCAGGCAGTACCAAGATTTATCATGATCTGCGGAAGGTGTATTGGTGGGTTGGTATGATGCGGGATGTAGCAGAATTTGTGGCCAGATGCTTGGTATGTCAGCAGGTTAAGATTGAGCATCAGAAGCCCGCAGGATTTCTTAAGCCCTTGCCAGTGCCTACATGGAAATGGGAGCACATTACGATGGATTTTATTATGGGGTTACCCCGGACCCGAAGAGGTTATGACGCAATCTGGGTAATAGTTGACAGATTGACTAAGAGTGCCCACTTCCTTGCCATTAAGAGTATAGATTCTTTGAGTACCTTGGCAGAACTGTATATCAGAGAGGTAGCTCGTTTACATGGGGCTCCCGTGAGTATTACATTTGATAGAGATTCCAGGTTTACCTCCAGATTTTGGACACATTTTCAGGAAGCTATGGGATCTCAGTTGAATCTCAGCACCGCCTATCATCCTCAGACTGACGGTCAGTCCGAGCGGACTATTCAGACCCTGGAGGATATGTTGAGGGCGTGTGTAATGGATTTTAAGGGTTCATGGGGCGATCATTTTCCCCTCGCAGAGTTCGCATATAATAACAGCTACCATACTAGTATTAGGATGGCACCTTATGAAGCTCTTTATAGTAGGAGATGTAGATCCCCAGTTGCTTGGGAAGAAGTGGGTGATCGGAAGATTATGGCTCCCGATTTAATGGAACAAGCAGCGAAGGGTGTTCAGATTATTTGTGACAGACTTCGGGCTACTCAGAGTCGGCAGAAGAGTTACGCCGATATGCGTAGATGGCCACTGGAGTTTCAGGTTAGGGACTCTGTGTTTCTGAAGATCTCTCCGAGCAAGGGCATCATGCGTTTTGGAAAGAAAGGGAAGTTGAGTCCTCGCTTCATCGGTCCGTTTGAGATACTTGAGAGAGTGGGAGATGTTGCTTACCGGTTAGCTTTATCTCCACAGCTTTCTGGGATACATAACGTCTTCCACATCTCAATGTTGAGGAGATACAATCCGAATCCCTCCCATGTCATTGAATATGAAGCTTTGGACATCTAGGGAGATATGAGTTATGTAGAAGAACCTATCCGGATACTCGACAGGAAGGAAAGGGCACTTCGGACGAAGAAGATCCCATTGGTAAAGATTCTCTGACAGCACCACTCCATGGAAGAAGCAATGTGGGAACTAGAGAGTCTTATGAGGGAGAAGTACCATCGGTTGTTTGACGGACCGAGCTGAATTTGGAGGACCAAATTCTTAAAAAGGTGGGGAGGAATGTCAGACCCGAATTTTCATGCTATTGTTCATTTTAAGATAAATCGAGAAGTTTAAAACTTGTGTAAATGTTTATACAGGGTGTAGAAAGATCGAGATGCCCGAGATAATGACATAAAGCCCGAGGCACGTGTTTCAAGGTAAGATCTCGAATTTAAGTATTTTTCAATAAAGTATGATTTTAGGTATGTTATGATGATTAGAAAGTGAAACTAATACATTAGAAGTTGAAAATTTTGTAAAACTCGGGTTTACACTAAACTGAGCAAATGAGCCTAGAAATAGAAATAAATTCGAAATAAATTCTAGAAATTCACAAAAATTATTCTGAGGCTATAGGAAATTATTATAAGGCATAATTTACATGTGGAATGAAAATTGAGTGGAAATATGGAGGTTTCGGTGATCAAATGAATTTTTAAAGTAAACCGAAAACCTTAAGTTACATTGTTCGGTAATGACCAAGTTGTGTAAAATGGGCCCAATCGGGAAACATTTCTTAAACAAGTGGGTCCCAACTTCTTATGAGAGATACTAGAGACAAATTATCACACTTGAGAAGTGAAAATTTGGAAGAAAATGGGCCAGAACTAATTTTCATGGATTTTCTAAAACTGACCAATGGGCTGCCCCAACCCAGTGAACTGGATACCCATTAGGAAAAGCCCAATTTTGACCCATATACAAATCATATTTAAACCCGACCTTTTAGGACACAAAAATGTATCTTTCATAGGGCTCTGAAAACACCCAGAAATAAGCCTCCACGCGCTCTCACCTCTCTCCTGAAAGTTCCACAGGCGTTACTGTAGCTCTCCTCTTCTTGAAATGTTTTGACCCCTTTCCAAGACGAATTGGACTTTGGACAAGAAGGATGAAATATTCTCCTATAAACCCTATATAACATATAAAAAATTCAGCCATAAAGGAGTTAATTTAATAGGTTAAAACTTAGAGATAAGAACAGGGGCAGAATCTGCCCTGTTTCGAGGTGAGAGAAAGTTTGATTTTTAAAAGTTTTTAGTTGGTTTTTCTTGTAGTTTTTGATGATTCTAAGCTATATACATGTTTAATTACAGCTGAGGATTTGTTTGGAAGATCAAAAACTTGGTCAACTTAGGTCAAAGGTGAGAGAAACTTGATGGATGATGAAGATGATGAGATATGTTTATGTTTGATGATTTTTAAGGATTTTTAGTTAAGTAGAATGTAAAGAAATAATTTATATGGAAGTGTGTAGTTCTGATCAGCATGCTTAAGTTGTGGAAATGATCAATTTTGGATGAATTCAAGGTTGTTAACAGTTGAATTTATACCGAAAAAGTCCAATTTATAGCTTAGTTTAGTGAAAAATCGAAAGGTGTGAGAATTTGTAAGAATTAGATTGATAAGTGTGGATTATGGATATGAATGGGTATGTAGGTTATTAAGATTGTGAATGTTAAGTTAGAATGATTAAATTGGATAAAATAGCTTAAACCGGCACTTAAATCGGTAAAATCGAAAATAAGAAAAAGTTGACAAAAATGTCAAATTTGGTCAACTCTTAAGGAGATAAATGCA
Source organism: Firmiana major (assembly GCA_033439115.1). Taxonomy (NCBI): domain Eukaryota; kingdom Viridiplantae; phylum Streptophyta; class Magnoliopsida; order Malvales; family Malvaceae; genus Firmiana; species Firmiana major. The sequence continues at coordinate 12,739,224 of CM065912.1, forward strand.
TATTTGGATATGTTGAGATGAAATCAAACAATATTTGATAATTTGGTATCATTTTGGGCAGCTTAGGAATTTAGCACGCAAAACGAGGTAAACTTGGACCCCGACAGAGTAACGCTGTTTTAGCTCCGTTGAGGTAAGGGATGCAATTTAAAATAGTACTAACCTCCTATATCTCTTTATTGTTCATAAATGACTTGAAAATCGTATAAAGATATCTGTTTGAAAACCATACTTTCTCGGTTTAAGTCCAAAAGGAATAATAAACCGTTTTTAGATAGTGAAATCATGGTTTTCACTTATTTTGTATAAATAAAATAGATATACATATTTTGTATGAATTATGATATGATTTGATGATTAAAGTTCCATATGAAAGTAAGTAAGTAAGTATGAAAGTAAGGATTTTGAGATGACAGGGTACTATTAGTATATGCTGAGTGCATAATCATGCTTGCTACTTGTGGTGTCCTGGCTCCGCCACACGTAGTATTAGTTTAGATTCACCAGTGTAGTGTCTATTCCGCCTTAGTGGTGTTGTTTTTTTTCACTACACGTGGTGTCTATTTTCGAAGTATCTTGTGACTGCACGGTGTGTGCCACTGGTGCCCGTGCCCTAGCTGTGTGCTAGTGTGATTGAGATATTATATTAGAACCGTTGTACGACCCTGATCCAGTCTACAGCCCTTACCATGGCCATAGGTATTATTACCTCTACTGAGGATATGATATGTTGCATGATAACTATGTTGAAATAGCCTAGTCTCCATGTTTTGATGTATAATGTTTTAATAAAGAAAGTATGTATGATGTTTTAGTATATGAAAGTACGCACAACGTTTTGATGAAGTATGATGTATTTTAAAGTAAGCATGTAAAATGGTTTTCTAAGTATGTATGTACGGAAGTATGTTTATTCTGATTTTCTAATTGTTTTTAAATGGTTAGAATTGTTTTAAATGCATACCTTATTGAGCTTTTCCCCAGAAGCTCACCCCTTCTCCTCTCCTATTTTAGAGTACCTGCAGTGGGATTATTCAGCCATTTACACGTACGTGAGTAGGTGGTGGATTTAGTGCCTCCTAGACTACTTTCAGTACTAGCTCAGGTATATCATCGGATATTTATTCCCATACATGTATATTGTACAGATACTGGATTATATATAAATACTTTTGGGATGTAATTAGTTGTTTTATGGATTATTTTGTAAACGTTTTGGGATGTGAATAAAATGTCGATGATACTGAGTATGGATGTGGAAGTTGTAGTAATAAAAATGTAGAGTTGAAAGTAATAAGTTTAAGAAATAAAATCAACTGCCTTGCGAATATAAACTGTGTTTACCTGCAGGGGGATAGGATATATTATAAAAGGTTATGCTGCCGAAATTTTTGGTAAAATTAAATGGTTAAAAGAATAAGTAAAGAAAGAGAAGAAGCAACCTACACTGTACAGGAATGCAACCTAAGTAGAAAAATAATATTTAAAGGAAAAAGTTAGCCCCTATTTTCGCGCTTCCGGGGCGTTACAGTTTGGGCCTAAATAGTGGCTAAAGGGCTTGTGGTTGTGGTGGTGCATTAGGCGGATTATTACTAAGATATTGGGGGAGCATCACACTTAGATTCTGAAACTGGCAGTAAAATTGCCAAAGTTCTTCTCCAGCCTAACCAGATGAGTATTGGGGTTGTTTGGTTGTCGAGGAGGTGAAGGAGATAGAGATAGAGGCGGTGGAGCCTATTTCCCTCGTGGAGGTCTCCCACTTCCTTTTGGCATCTTATAGTTCCATTTTCCTATACAGAAAATAATATGAATTAGAACAATATCGATTAAACTAGCAGTTTATATTCAAGCATAAGCAATACTATGAGATGTGATTGGGATGTAAAAACTTATTCAGACTTATCTACTCTGACACAAAATTAGACATACCTATTTTGGTATCAATAAATACTGTGACGCTCCGAAGGACATGACAGAACACTTAACTTATGGGAAATGCAGAATTACGGGCAAGCTTTTCCTCTTACACTAAGTTTGTCATTTGCTCAGTATAGCCTAAAATCATCAAGCAGTTAACTACCTGGACTTTGTTCAAGGCTCTTTCCTAAGGTGCCTATCAAACTCTTATTCATAATTTTATTCTGTAACCACAAATAACCATTTCCATACACTATCAATTAGTTTATCGATAACCAATAATTTATGATAATGAATTTATTTACATGCCAAAAGTAGTATGTTTCACAATCTGAAAGTCAATTTGCCTAGTTAACAATTCAATTTACAAAACTGCAAAGAAATTATCTAAAAATAATTTCGTTTACCTATTAAAAATATATACCAAACATACACCACCATTATACTTATTGATAAGGATGAACTAAGCAATAATAATTTATTTACATCACAAAGATAGCATGTTTCATAATTTTAAGGTTTATTAACCTAATACACTACCAAACTATAATAATGATGAAAAACTACCTGAAACAAAAATCGTATTCAATAAGAGAAAATATATACTAAATATTATATAACGAGTGCCTCAGAATATATCTGCGAAGCTCGATACTGAATTAGAAATGATCTAACTCAAGCTTAATATGAAAGGAAAACAATGGAAGGGAGTGAGTTAAGACTTAGTAAGTTAATCATATAAAAGCAGAGTTAGAATCACGTTGTTTTATATGCATAGTACATAATTTACCTGTATAGGTTTCGCAATCTTAATATGAATCATACACTATCATATAACACGTTCACATTTGTATACACTATCACTTCATTAATACCACTTATACTCTTAGACTCCATAATGCTATCATGGTATTTTAGAGGTATCAGTTGGAAGGGTACTTTAAAATACTTTATTTCTCGTTAACCTAACATCTAGAATAGATAGTCCAACATACACTATTTCCACTATCGTATATCAAAACATGACGTACTCTCTATGTATGAATGTGTAATCATGACATGAATGTCCAATACTTTAAAAAATGCACTATACAATAAAGCAATGCACTTTCAATAAACACTATTCTATAAAACTATACACTTTACTATTTGATAAACAATATTTGGTTAAAATAATGTCCACTATTGAGATTAGGCATGATTCCCTTCTTCGTTATATCAATAATGACTTATCCCACTATTGCTATGAAGAGCCACTCATACCTCAGAAACAAAGGGTTATACCCATGGTCATAGATCCACTATCTCTAGTCCTATTGATCAAGTAAGAACCAGAACCTGTAAACGACTCTTGTCTGACAAGCCACTATGCCTATATAAGAGTAATTTGTAAGAAGTTTCCATTATGCTTTATTGGTTTCAATAAACACTAGGAGTGCTTGGAATCTCTAAAAATATTTATTCGCATGCTTTGAAAATTCACTAACACTATAGTCATAAAAGCTGGTATATGCTTTCTTAAAACCACTTTTACGCATGTAGTGTTGCCATATTTCCACTAGATTTCAAAAGCTTTTACATGTGTATGTATAATTAATTCACACTTTTCAATTTAATCAATATCGTGCGATGCACAAGTATGATGAATGCAATAAAAGTATGGTTTAATGTACACTTTTAAAACCATATGAACAATGTCACATGCATAACATGCTAAGTAACCACATACACCATATCATGCTACTTAGATTGAATGCACAAGGCTAGGTTTACACTGTCTCATTTGCCAACCCTCCATCAACACGATCTAAACATAAACATCCATTATTTTCATTTTTATATAAGGCATCATATCTTGGATAACATTAACACAATTCATCCACACACACACACACGCACACACATATATATATACATATATATATATATGTGTGTGTGTGTATATATATATATATACACACACACACATATATATATATATGTATATATATATCACATACACCACAATCGGTTGCTATTCCTTCATTAGGCTGTGGTGGCACACCATAAGCATTCTCAATCACATTATAATTTTCAATCATTCAAACCTACATCATATGATGCCAACGTCAAATTTTTATATCATTAATTTACCAAGCTATCACACTTGAGCAATATTTTAAAGTTTGGTCGAATATGTACACCATCACTCAATACGTTTCTCTATAATTCAAGCACATCAAATCCATTTAGAGTTATTCCATAAACACAGTAAAATTGAAATTTAATAATATTACACTGCACTTACCCTAGGAACCCTCCTTGGCAGAATGTACCAATCACTACTCTAGGTGATTTTTCTTCCTACAAAATGCATCAACACTTAGTATACAACAACTACATGGCCATAATTCAATGGAACACTTCATATTTCATATAGTAACAAAGTTTAATACAGTTAGGCAAAAGTAATGCCTTTGCCGAATGCACACCCACCATAAGTTCACTTTCTTTACAAGCTAAAACCACTAAATACTTTAGTATCACCATACACTTAACATATATATAAATCAAGGCTAAACAATCACGCTTGTGGTTGCCCTTCACATGGCCAAAACTATAGCTTAACACTTCACACCTTTTTACTTCGAAATAACATCATACATCATCTTAATATCATAATTTTACACATTATATATCAAGATCAAGGTATGAAACATTTCCTTACTCTTGTAAGCCAAACTTAATTTGTGCCAAAAATTCAAAACTGCCTCCTTATGAAATCTTTAAAAACCAACACAATAATACACTTTAGAATCATTGTAGGGAACACACATATTTTTATTCAAGTGAGAAAATATTTCTTTACTTTTATCTCTCTCTTGGCCGAACCTAAGCCCTAATTTGCTCCAAACTTGCTTCGTGCAAAAATTCACTCAAACAAAGCAAGAAGTAGACTTTCTATCTTTTTAAGGTTTAAAAGTCAAGACAAGTTTAATGGGTATGAATACGTTCTCTTCTTCCTCTCCCTTATTTCCTTTCCCTTTTCCTTTTCTTTCTTTCTTTCTCGTGATTTTTCTCTCTTTTTCTCCTTTCGACTTTCTTCCTTTCGGTGGCCAAATGGTTTATTCCTATTTCCAACGTCCTAGTCAATTACTTAGTCAATTCCCATCCATTCATTTAGTAGATATTTTCTAATCCTACTTTATAAAATCTTTAAATTAATTCATTATACTTGGCCACCATTAGACCTGAAAATTATAAATATCTTAACAATGGAAACGTCATTTTGTCTTATTATACGTGGGTATGGCCGGTCATGTTAAGGAAAATGGGTACAAGTTTACTTTTTATCCTTTGATACTTATCCCTTTAATTTCATAATATCAAACTTTACATGCCATAGTTAGTTTAAAAATACCTGGCTACCAAAATTCTTACTTTATGAACATATTAATATATATATATATATATATATATATATATATATATATCTCTATTAAATGTAGAAGACAACATAAGTGTTCTAGAACAATGGTGGCTAGTTTTGCACACATACATTAGGATTTTTGTATGTTTTAGAATATTTTAATGTTATGTAGTCTATCTAGTGTTTGATTTGGTCAATTTTGGTTTAGGGTTTGACAATACTCATTTGAAACCCTAAAAATCAATATGCATTATTCATTTAACCAATGTGAATCATCGACATATAGACAAAATTGTAATTTTTTCAATTTGTTTCACAATTTTTGAGATTTGCTGAAATCGTAGCTATATGGACTAAAATGTTTTACTCGAGGCCATTTATGATCAATACAAAATAATTCTATGGTTTCTAGGTGGGTGTGTGCTCTTGTGGAGCTCACATACTTGTTTATACGAAAACTTGCGCCCCTATACTAAAAACCAAAATGTTACAATTTGATTATCAAATACATTTCAAATAGTCAAATAGCTTACTTAATATGTATATAAATTGCGGTTATCACATTAAAGCAAAGGTTTAAATATGCTTGATTAGTATTTGTGAATTTTTTTAATATTTATTTGAATTTTTTTATGTGCATTAAAGTATTGTAATTAAATAATGCATTCAAATATTTACATTTTATTTGAAAGATTTAAGTGAAAAATGCTAAAATCTTTATGATTTATAATAAAAGTAAAAAAAAAAAATGTGTGTTAGATATATGTGTTTAATGTCTATTTTAGATGAGTATGCATAATTTTTCTTATTTGTTTTAAAATTATTTGAGTCCTACATGAAATGAATTAACTAGAAACTAGATTCAGTAATTTTAGACACGACATTGTGATACGACACGAAAACGATACAAATAAAAAATATAAATAAAAGATACCAAAGTAATATAAGTTAAAGTTGTATAAAAATTATACAATTTGTTATAATTGTATAAAAATTATAAAAAAATAAAAATTATGTTCAATATATCAATAAAAATTTTGATATAAAATTTTTATATTTTATATGTTACAAATATATACATAAATTATCAAATTTATCAAAAGCTCCACAATCAAATCAAAAGGCCTTTGTTGGATTTCTTTTTGTTAATACTATAATATAATTATGTTGGATGCAAAAGTTTTTTCAGTATTTTCCTTATCCAGTAAAGCAGCAAGGTCTTTCCATTTTGAATCCTCCCACAGAAGAATACCGCATAAAAATCATTTGTCCTTGATCTCTTTGCTCATAAATGATCATCACCACACGAGTTATCATCAAGTGGCTTATTAATGTCATCAACTGCGGTGGTATCCACTGTCTGCTCCCGCACACCTTCCTTGACTCCTTTTGAATGGGACGGGACCTCTCCCGTGGCCACTTGTAGCAACGCGGCTCGTTGACGCAAGTCGCATCAAATTATGACTCTTATATATATATATTGCCTTCAGTATCCAGTACTGTTGTCTTACCTTATCCAAAATTGTCCGGTGGAAGACATGGGAAATCAAGCTTCAGCATCTTTTTTAGAGGCTCTGTTTCCTCTGTTCACCTTGTTTTTCTTTATCCCACTTTTCCAAGCAAGAAATCTACAACAATGCTCCTCTTCATGCGGAGATTTGAAGAACATCAGCTACCCTTTTCGTCTCCAGGGAGATCCTATTGGCTGCGGTGATCTCAGTTTCCAACTATCTTGCCAGAACAACAAAACTATACTGAATTTTCGTGGAGGAAAGTACTACGTGAAGGGAATCTCGTATAACGAACGAACGATTCGAATTGTTGATGTTAACTTAGCCAATGGAAACTGCGTTCTTCCTTACAGATCTCTGTCAATGGATCAAGCTACCCAGGGTAGTCGATATCCCTCATTAATTCATTATTGGCAAGCCAATTTTGTGAACTGCTCCAACAGCATCCCTGACCTGGTTAATAACGAAGTACCGTGTTTGAGTGGCAATAATTATCATGTTTATGTTAATTTCAGTACTAGGAATTTTTTTGCATGGGATATTCCAAAGACTTGCAAGGTTATTTCAATGGTTCCCACAAGCTCGGAAACTGAGGTGAATTACCCTTATGAAAAGACCTTGAAGTTGCTTGCATCAGGGTTTGATCTCAGATGGTCAGTTGAGTGTAGCAATTGCAGAGCAGCTGGTCTTTCCTGCGTGTATAAGTCTAATGATGATCCAAGAATCTATCGCTGTGAAAGTTTTGAATACGGTCTGTATGCCTATCTTTCACCACTTTCGTCTTTTAAGCTGTTGAGAATTATTCAAGGACTTGATTTAAATTGGTTGAACTCTTTAATGCAGATTATATAACTGAACTTCAGATTGCGATTGCCTATCTTGTTTCAAGATCTGTGATTGGTATAATTTCCACTTCTTTGAAGGAATTTCTATTGTTCCTCCACGTAAACGCTTTATTACCTTGGACTAAAATTCTGTTTAATATTTTGTCTTTGTAGATATGGCACTTCTCGTCAGATTCATCTTTCTTCCTTTGGTTGTGTTTGCTTTCCTTCTTCACAAGTACTTAACTTGGAAAAAGACGGTTGTTAATGCTGAAAATTTTCAACACAGTCGGCAATCCTTCACACCAAAAAGGTACTCTTGTAGCGATATACTTACCATGACAAACAATTTCGAACATAAACTCGGGCAAGGTGGCTTTGGCTCAGTTTATAAGGGGCAATTGCTGCCAAACAGTTGCTTTGTTGCTGTTAAAATGTTAGCGAGTCCTAAACTTAGTGAGGAAAATTTTATAAGTGAAGTTTCTACTCTCATTAAGATTCAGCATGCCAATGTAATCAAATTAATGGGATTCTGTTCAGAAGGATCAAAACATGCTCTTGTCTATGAATATATGCCTAATGGATCTTTGGACCAGCACATTTTCTCAAAGGGAGAAAATTCTGTGCCATTCAGTTGGGAAAAGCTCCATGAAATTGCTTTAGGAATTGCAGAAGGTATTGAGTTCCTACATAGCAAGTTTGCTTTGCGCATTACTCATTTTGATATTAAACCTCAGAATATTCTGCTAGACCAGAATTTTGCCCCCAAAATCACAGATATTGGTCTTGCAAAATTTTACCCCAAGAAGTATGATTTCGTATCCATTTGTGCTACGAATGAAACCGTACAATACATGGCACCTGAATTGATTTCAAGAGATTATGGGGTTGCTTCTTGCAAATCAGATGTTTATAGTTTCGGCATGTTGTTGTTGGAATTGGCTAGTAGACGAATGAATGTTTATGAGGAGGCAACTGATTCAAACCTCCCTTCATGGGCTTATGACCAAATAAATGACAGAAAAGACATGGAGCTTGAGAATGTGACTGAAAGTGAGACCAGCATAGCAAGAAATATGTTCATAATTGGGTTATGGTGCATTCAAACCAATGCATTATATCGCCCCTCAATGGCCAGAGTTGTGGATATGTTACAAGGAAAGATTGATGGTTTAGAAATGCCTCCCAAGCCTGATCCATTTTCTAAACACGTTTATATCAGAGAGCCTCAATCTGATTCTCCAGAGGAATTGCTAATGCCTGAGTCAATAGAGAGAAGCACATAACGATTCTCCACTTTTTGCTTGCCCCAATATCGTGAAAGTGTAATGAGCATAAAAAGCTGTTTGCTCCGTTTATTTTTCAGGTTGTGCCTAGAATACAATGCGAGTAGAAGTCTACATAGAATTTCAAACATGTATAAGCTAATGAAGCTTCGCAAGTCTTTCGACAAAAAGGAATAAACAAGTGTGTATTTACAATTTTATATGACATAGAAACACCCCCAGCCAAAGTTGGAGGTTTAATCGTTTGATTCTTCACGTAAATTAGAAGATCTCTTTTATCAGTTGACAGATGTTAGAAGATGTATCAGTTGACAGATGTTTTTGTGGTTATACTTATTTTCTGTTAAAAAAAAAGATAATCATTAAGAAATATATTTTTTACTTCTTATCTTTACTTGTGACGATACCCCATGAAATTGTCTTTTTGATAATGTGTAATTTGGTTAGTGATAATTTTATTAAGTATTAAAATTGATCACCTTAGATTTACTCAAACAATTAAATTTTTTATATTAAATTAACTATTAAAAACAATAAAATAAAGCTTGAATTAAAGTTGGCAAAATAAACGTAATGAAATGAGCAGGAAAATTAAATTACTTTAAACTAAAATTTATAAACTAATACTAATTAAATTAAAATAAATTACTAAACTAAAACTAAAGAATAAAATAAACAATCGATACTATACTAATGTAATAAGTATTTAACTTAATAAGAAAATAATAATACTAAAGAAGAAACAGTGAAGAACCAGACATGCACGACTCCCTGCTCTGCCATGCCTCACACGGCTTCAATTGCCAGCACATCCATGCCACTGCCTTACTTCAGCACCGAACAGAACAGAAATAGAAGCAGTCTCGCGGCTGACTGCTCGAAAACACAGCCAACAACAACCTTCCTCACAGCCTTGTCACGTTCTGCAGCAGCTTGCAACACAGCAAGTCTGCCCTCTCCAAGCAGCAGTAGCCAACACGTCCAGAAAACGCGATCTTCACCCAGCAGTGAACCAGTAGCAGCCTAAACCTCCAGGGCCCGAGCAGAATCTGAAGCAGAAACGAATTAATAGTGCACTACAGTGAAGAACTGTTGTGTTGGTTTAGAAAAACAAAAACAGCATTAACGTGTTTTACTGCAGAAATAGAAGCAAGAATAACTCGGAAAATAGGTTGGAAAGGCTCATATTTATTAAATAAACTAAATCTATTTAAATACAAAAACCAATCACTAAAATTCCAAGAAAATCTGCTACACATACATCAGAAGCTTCTCCTATTTTGTTGCCACTAAAATCTTATAGATAAAGCAGAACAAAAATAAAAATAAATAGTTAATCTTCCCAACTCAGCCACAACTTCCATGATGTAAGCAACTACTTGATGCACTTCTTCAACACTCCTCCTTGCTTCAGTAGTTGCAGACTCCAAGTTTCTTTCTCAGAAATTCAAATTTGCTTCCAGAAAGTGCCTTTGTAAATATGTCAGCAATCTGATCATTAGTCTTGCAATACAACAAGCATACTTCACCATTCTTCTGTACTTCCCTTAAGAAATACAACTTAATATTAAAATGCTTTGTCTTCCCATGAAAGACAGGATTGTTGGAGATTGCAATTGCTGCTTGATTATCAACAAACACCTTTGTTCTCTCCTTTTGCTCCATATGTAAATCAGTCAAAACTTTCGTAAGCCATAAGGCTTGATTCACAGCTGCAGTGGCAACAATGAATTCAGCTTCAGCTGTTGATTGCGCCACAATCTCCCGCTTCTTGGAACTCCATGAGAACATTCCTGAGCCAAAAGTAAAACAGTACCAGAGGTACTCTTCATATCATTTAAGTGCCCTGCCCAATTACTGTCAGAATATCCATGAAATAGAAAATTCTGATTATAACAAAACAAAACTCTATACTCAAGAGTCCCTTTGACGTATCTAAAAACACGTTTAGCTGCTTTAAAATGCACTTCACTGGCACAGTGCATAAATCTTGACAGAACACTGACAGCATGCAGAATGTCAGGTCTAGTTGCTGTGAGATACATTAGGCATCTAATAAGACTTCTATAAACAACCTCTTCCACTTTCTCCACACCACCTTCTTTGCTTTGTTTCTCCTTTTGATTCATAGGAGTACTCACCGGTTTGCAATTCTCCATCTGAATTTTTTTCAAAATTTCCTTGGCATATTTCCTCTAACTAATAAACACACCTTGCTCGTTCTGTCTGATCTCCATGCCAAGGAAATCTGTCATTTCGCCTAAGTCTGTCATTTGAAAAGCCTTCATCATTTTCTTTTTAAATTGCTAAATAAGCATCGCATCATTTCCTATTACCAAGAGATCATTAACCTATAATGAAACAATCACAATGCTAGTTTTATAATGTCTAACATAGAGTGTGAATTCACTTTGGCTTTTCACAAAGCCTAAACCCAGTAGGTGCTCTTCAATTCTACTATACCAAGCTCTAGGTGCTTGCTTTAAGCCATATAGAGCCTTCTTGAGTAGATAGACCTTGTCTTCTTACCCTTTTGCAGCAAAGCCTTCAGGCTGCTCAACATAAATCTCTTCCTGCAGATGACCATTGAGAAAGGGTGATTTGACATCAAGCTGAAATACGTTCCATCCATTTTGAGCGGCTAATGCTAGCAACATTCTAATGGTGTCTAGTCGTGAAACAGGAGCGAATGTCTTTGAGATATCAACACCAAACACTTGAATAAAACCTTTCACCACAAGTCTAGCTTTGTGCTTGTTGATGGAGCCATCGACATTTAGTTTTGTTCTGAACACCCATTTGACACCATTAATCTTCATACTCAACCAACTCCCAAGTTTGATTTTTCTCAATCATATTCAACTCCTCCTACATTGTAGCTATCCATTTTAGATCCTTCTCAGCTTCCTCATGTCCAACAGGCTCAAAAATAGCAACATTGCACCTCTGATAAATGTTAATAAGCAGTCTAGTACCTTTATAGGTGGATCATCAACCTCCTATCCATGATTCAATGAAATATCAATGTTTTGATTCCCCTTTCCAGTTTCCCAACACCATTGTTGATCCTCCACAAATTGAACTTCTCTATTTATCAAAATCTTTCCTGTTTGAGGTTGAAAAATTCTATAAGCCTTCGAGACATTGCTGTAACCAATAAAGATACCAGGTTCTGCTCTCCTGTCAAGCTTGTCCCTTTTCACCTGAGGCACATGCGAAATATAAATAGAACCAAAGATTTTTAGATTTAATAGAGATGGCTTAAATCTATACCAAGCCTCAAATGGAGTCTTCCCTTTTACTGCCTTTGTAGGAAGCCTGTTTAATAGAAATACAGCTGTGTTTGTTGCTTCTGCCCAAAATTTTTTAGGCAGCCCTTTCCCATACAGCACACATCTAGCAATCTCCATTATGGTTCTGTTTTCTTCCTTTCGCACGCTCTATTCTGCTGTGGAATGTAAGGGGCGGTCAACTGGTGCTCAATGCCAGCCTCATCACAAAATAGATTGAACTGTTCTGATATATACTCCTTGCCATTATCTAATCTCAAGACTTGAATTGTTTAGCTACTCTGATTCTCAATCCATGCTTTAAACTTCCAAAATACTTCTGCAACCTCTGTCTTGAACCTAAGGAAGTAAATTCAACACATCCTGGTTAAATCATCAATGAAGACAATATAGTACTTACTTCCCTTTAAGGATGGAGTTTTCTAAGGTCCACAGAGGTCATTATGAATCAATAGTAACTCTTGCGATACTCTCCAAGCTATCTGTGAAAACGTCTCTCTTTTTTGCTTTCCAAATTGACACGCCTTGCAGCTTGATGAATACTCTTCCAATGAAGGTAAACCCTGCACCAACTCCATTTTCTTCATGTATATAAGTGCTGCATGATTGAAATGCCCCAGCCTCTTAAACTAAAGTTTAGTAGTGCTGACTGAGCTTGGGTATGCAGCTTGCTCCTCCTCCATTAAGTCCAATAAGAAACCCTTGCCTTTTCATTTTGACTCTGAACATCTCATGACCATTTGCATCCTTGATCAAACACATCTTGTCCTCAAATATCACTTTGAAGCCTTTCTCTAGTAGCTGACCTACACTTAACAAATTTTGATTAATATCAGTTACATAAAACACATCAGTTGTGATTTTAGTACCTGAATAGCTTTCAATGGCAATAGTCCATTTCCCTTTAACGTCTATATAGTCACCATTACCAATTTTAACTTGTGATGCTTTAGATCTATCAAGCTTCTTGAAAGGCTTTTCATCATAGGTCATGTGATTGGTGCAGCAACTATCAAATAGCCAGTTTCCACTAGAGCTGTTGGTTGCGAAACAGGTTGCCACAAATAGCTGCTTCTCCTCCTCGTGTTGATCTGCAACTTGAGCCTCATTCTTCTGCTGTTGATTTTTGTTCCTACAGATTTTCTCGATATGGCCCAGTTGATTGCATTTTCTGCATCTCACATCAGGCTTTCTCCAACACTTGACTTGAGGATGATTCTTCCTTCCATAATACTGATAAGGAGGGTATACTACTTTGTTGTTATTGCCTTCACCACTGCTATCATTGTTTGCAGCAACATCATTTGAGTTAGAAGAACTTTTCTTCCATTTCTTTTTCTTTCCTTTCTTGCCTTCATTGATATGCAACTGTGCTTATAGAGCTCCTTCTATTGAGCCTTCCAGCCTCATCATTCTCCTTTGTTCTTGTGCCTGCTACGTATTTAACAACTCTGCCATGGTGATACTTGACAGGTCCTTGGAATTCTCCAATAAAGAGATTGTTGCCTCAAATATTTCAGATACAGTAACAAGGATTTCTTGCACAATTCTACTATCAGGTAAATCAGTACCAAGCAACCTTACCTTGTTGACAATGCAAAGAAGTCTGTCAGAATACTTTTTGATTGTTTCTGACTCCTTCATCCTTTGCATTTCAAATTCCCTTACCAAGTTCAGCACCTGCATTCCTCTGATTTTCTCATTGCCTAGATAATCTTCTTTGAGAAAATCCTATATTTCTTTAGCTAATTTCAAGGTCATAATTTTGGTGAAGACTGTTGGTGAGACAATTAAAAACAGGTAGGCTCTTTCCTTTGACTTCCTTTGTCTCTTTTCCTTGTGATTATTCAGTTGTGCAAGTGTTGGATTGTTTGGCAGAGGAGGAATCTCATAGTCCTCTTCAACTGCATCCTAAAGGTCACTTGCTTTCAGATATGCTACCATTTTAATTGCCCAAACTTGATAATTCTCTCCATCAAATACAAGTGGAGCTATAGCTACGAAGGGTGTTTCTGAGTCCACTGTTTTGATGATTTTTCAAGAAAAAAATTGGTTGTGTATGTGGTATGCAATCAAACTACACTTACAGTCCCTTAAGAAAAATAAGCTCTGGATACCAGTATGTTGGTTTAGAAAAACAAAAATAGCAGTAACGTATTTTACTGCAGAAACAGAAGCAAGAATAACTCAGAAAATAGGTTGGAAAGACTCATATTTATTAAATAAACTAAATCTATTTAAATACATAAACCAATAACTAAAATTCCAAGAAAATCTGCTACACATCAGCAGCTTCTCCTATTTTGTTGCCACTAACATCTTATAGATAAGGCAGAACAAAAATAAAAATAAATACTTATTCTTCCCAACTCAGCCACAACTTCTATGATGTAAGCAACTACTTGATGCACCACTTCAACATATGTCACTCAGCTCCTCAGCCACACCTATGTAGAAAAATCCAATAAATAGAAAAGAAATTAAATAAAAATTTCAAAATTTTATTTCAAAATAATGTAATAATATTCCCTAAAATAAACATTTTCGAGACTTATCAGCTAGAAAGGAATCGACTGTTGGACATAAACCTTAGCCATTAACTTCTCTAAACTTTGAACCTCTCAATTCAATCAATTTGGAAATCCATAAAACAATCAATTAGTGTTAATCCAAGAAAAAATTTAATATCAGTTGTTGATTGCTAATATGGGTATCTAAACTTTTTACAATTGTTTAATTTAATTCAATTTATATGGGTCTTTTTATTTTTTGATCTGTATTCAATATGCATATATGCATAGAAAAATATTTGATATGATCGATCTGCATAAATTTGGTTCGATTATTCAAATTTTTTAGTTTCGGTAATTTTAAATTTTATTTCAATTTTAACTTGAGCTTTTAATTGAATATAAATCTTGAGTTTTTTATATAAATAATACAAATTACTAAATATTAAATAACAAGTATTTGGATATAATTTGTATTTAGATCTAATAATTTTAGACACAACATAATAATATAATGTGAAAATATTATAAAAAATACATAAAGGTGTCACGAGTTAAAATTTGATAAAAATGGTATGAAATTTGACAAAAACTAATAAAAAAGCATTTTGTTTTTGACATGTCAAAAAGAAATTTTTAGTATTTTACACGATACGAATACAATTCAATACAACACAAATACAAATTACATACACGATTTTATATCCGAATTGATATGTATCCAAATTGATACAAATGCATGTAGTTTGATGAATTCACTATTTGAATCCGAATGCGGATATGAATTCTTAGGTTCAACATCAATTTTTTATTTAAAATTTTTTCCGAATTTTTTCTTAACCCAGCATGGTGAGTTTTTAGAATTGCATAAAATGAAAGAAAGCTTTCAAAGTTTGTTTCTAACTTAATTCAGACATTACTGACATCTTTAACTTAGACATTGCTTATAATATATAGCAATTACATAAGTCAAGTGAGTTCATGAATAAGCTATAACCAAGTCCACACTATGGAATTTACAATTAAGACATTCGCAGATTTTAATTAAATATGGGTTGTCAAAACCATGATTCCACTTGTTTAGTCCTAAAATTTAGGTTGAAACAAAGACGTCGGCCCGTGTTTGATAAATTGTAAGAGAAACTTGGTGATCAAGATATTGGAAATCTATAAGTAAGATCTCTACCCTTTGTCTTTGGTTGTCCAATTCACAATTCATCATGTAAGAGTTGAAGGGTTTTTAGTATTTTGCTTTTGTGATTGAAATCTGAGCTGATAAACTATGGAATCAATCTCTGCCAAGCCAGTTCGTATTCGAGAGAAAAGGGTTAATCTCTAGCCTCTTCGTAATCCCATCTCCAGCCTCCATCAATGGATTGAATTGAAAGCCAAAGACAACAACAATGGCGGTGTAGATATTGAAACTGGGTCGTACTCGTATCAAGCATTTCCTTAGGGTCGTAACCATGGTAATCCTTTGCTGAAGCCGGTGGCTGATTTTCATGAATGGAGAGCTTTGTTGGCCAAAGATACAAAGCCATTGACAATTGAGCAACCGCTGCTGCTGCTGCAGGGTCCTAACCGTGGTAATCCTTTGCTGAATCCCATGGCTGATTTTCATGAATGGAGAGATTTGTTGGCCAAAGATACAAAGCCATTGAGGACTGGGCAACCACTGCCATTGCGCAGGCTCGTGGCATTAACTCTAATCCAAGTTGCATGGAGTTTGACGAAGTAGCCATAGATGTTAGCTTTCCCTTTTGGCTATCTTCTTCTGAAACTAAAACTACACCAACCAAAAAATGTAAATTTTCCTTATTATTATTATTTTTTTTTTATTTTGCGGAAGGGTGTGGGTAGAGGTGACAAACGGACGGGCTCGGGCGGATTCGGTTTGGGTTCTTTTCGGGCTCTAATTTTTTCGGGTTCGGGTTTTTTCGGGTTCGAGCTTTTTTGGTTTCGAGCTTTTTCAGTATCGGGCTTCTTCGGGTTCAGGCTTTTTCGGGTTCGATCCCGGTTCTAGTCGGACGGGTTTAGCGGGTCGGCTTAAAATATTTTGAAATTTTATTAGTTATAATTTTTTTTAAAAAAAAATTTGAATGCGATAATTAATTTAATTTTTATATGATTTTATATTTTAATAAATATTTATATAAAAACAAATTTCTATATTTTAATATTTATTATTTGACAAAAATAATTTACTCTTTTTTAATTTCTTACAATATTTATTATAAAATAGTAGATATAATTATATTCATTAAATGCAAAAGAAAATATTACATATAGATATTATAGGAAGAAAAGTACCAATTAATATTATCATTTACTAAAAAAATGCTTAATATGAATAAATGATCAATTAGTTAGCTCTATTTTATTTCTAATTTGTTTTTTATTTGTACATAAATCATAATTAATATTATTATATTAAATATAATCGTTTACATTAATTAATCAAATGTTTCATTAAAAATTTAGAATATTAAATTAAAAAAATTATATATTTTTAATATTTGATATAATTATATCATATACAATTATACACTACTATATGATTGATATTTTGTAGTTGATATAATACACTAAAAAAATATATTTATACAAAAAAATTTTGTGAGCTTAAAAAAAGCATAATATAAATAATTATAAAATTAAAGTAGATAATTATGATTAAAATAATAAATTTTTAAATTTTAAATAGAAGTCACTAAAATTAGATTAATAAAAGTTTCATAATATTTTTTTTATTTCATCAGTTAGTTTGTTTTTAGTTTTACAGATTTCCTCCAACTTCTACATGTTATCTTCTTCACTTCTTTTTTAAATGAATGTTTTGCTTATTTCTTTGGCCTTAGCCAAGAAAAATTGAAGAGCATAAAAAATCTGACTGGACTACAAATATAAACTATTTATAGAATAATTGAAATTGTTGATAGGCTTTCAAAGAATAAGAAAAGAAAGGATATGATTTCATAATAAATTATTAAATTATTGTATAAAATGGAATAAAATAAATATTGCACGTTAATGTGTATATATAATTAATTTAATAATTTTCAAACAGAATTATCATATTATATAATAACATGGTTAAAAAATTAATTATTTATTATCAAAATAATTATTAAAATAAATATTTACTAATTAGTTATCATATATAAGTATAACAAATTTTTAATTTTTAATAAATTAGTTACATAATTTAAATAAAAAAATTAACTTAAAATAATCATTTTTGCACAATCAAGTAATAATGCATATTTGTCTTGATCGCCACGTTGCATAATGCACAAGAAAAAATATCTACTGATATTATTTTAATGGACTGGTATAGATATGAACCGATAAGGTAGACAAATAAATAAATAATCAAATATGCTTAACAAAATTATACATAATTAATTGTTATCAATTCGTTTAAATTATACATAATTAAAGTTCTATAATTGTAGCTAAATTCTCAATTGATAGATGCAATTAGTTTAAGTTTGAAAAAATTATTAATTATAATATAGAAGTTTAAATAAAATAGGTAAACCAAAAAGCTGATATAATTTAAACATAATGATTATAAGACAAAATATAATTAAAAGGATGAAATATGAATTAAAGAGGAAAAAAATTATATAATTTAGTAATAAAATTTATACAAAAGACAAGACATGGCAAAAACTTAAATTTCCTAGCTAGAAATAAAATTTGAAACATATAAATATTTATTGTTAATTTGATAACATATTTATATAAATTTTTTGTTCAAAGTTTAATATAAATTGTTTTAGTAACTTATTAAATTATTATTTTTTTATATTAAGTAATTCTTTTTTGAGTTTTAATTTACATTTGTTATTATAATTTCATATATGAACTTATTTTGTTATTGTAGGGATTTAGAAACTTCAATTCTGGATCTCTTTTATATAGATCAGAGTTAAATGTATATTTGAATAAACCAAGAGAAGATTATGAGATTCAAATTGATATTCTTGATTATTGGAAGAAAAATCAATTTCGATACCCTGTACTTTCACTTATGGCTAATGATATATTGAGTATTCCAATTACCACAGTTGCATCTGAATCAGCATTTAGTATGGGTGGTAGAGTTATCAACAAATGGAGAAATTGTCTCATAACACATAATGTAGAAATTTTGATTACCACTCGTAATTGGCTATATGGATATGATATAGATAAAGATGGTAAGATTTTAGTGTCATTATTATTTTATTAATTTTTTATTATTTAAATTCTTATATGATTATTTTTATATATTTTATTAGATGAAGGAGATGAAACAATGAGATTTGGAAGGAAAGTTAGATTAAATTAAACTAGTTGGTTTATGGATAAGGATGAAGAGTTCTAATTGTAACGTATGTTGATATTTTATTTCTTACTATTTATATTGTTAAAAAATTAAATTTTTTTTATTAAGAGTAATTATGATTGATCATTGCCTCATTAATCTTATTTTAAGACAGTGTCGCTCTTAAAGAGTTTAGTTGCTTCCTGCATTTACAATCTTTTCGAGTATGTTATTCATCAAGCCGCTAGCGTTGAATGGAATGATCGTATTTTCCTATTTTGTTCATCATGCAATGTATGACTAGGGATTGATTTCTCCATGACTAGGTGGCTGTGTATGAGAATGATTGAATGTTTTCTATTTTATTGTTCTTATAATGTTATATGTCATAACTTTAAGTGTTTGATGCTTTCTTTACTGGTTTGTTTTTTTACTATATTGGACTAATTTAGAACATAACAATCATTGACTTGTTAATGGCATGAGAATTTGGATGCAAACATGTCATAGTTGAGTCTGAATCTTTTTTTGCAGTGAAAAAGTTATTACAACCTTTAAAAGGGTATGATTCCCTTTTTTAACTTTCAATTCTTATTTTTAGTATAATTACCATTTAAAAAACAAATTACTATTTTTCTATTTACGAGTTATAGGAGTCAGAATTTAAATTCTAATTTTGTTAATAATGTATTCAATGTTTTATATGAAATATCAAATTTAAATAAATGTTACAATTATATAATGATTTATATATATATATTTGATTTATTATTGTATTAAAATTAAAATTTTAATATGAAATAAATATAATAAAATAATATAATAATTGCTTTTATAATAAAATCAAATGTTATATTTAATAATATATTTATTATTTATTATTACAAATATAATAAGCATAATATTGAAAATTATTTGATATTGAATATTATATTGTGTTTTAAAATAATTTTATTTAATAATTGAATGTAAATATTTAATATTTATTTTGTTGATAATAAATTATTGATATAATTATGTAATAAATAAATAATGATTGTTTTAAAGTTTTATAAATTTTAATTAAAAAAAGTGTATTATTATTTATTTATTTAATTATTTTTAATATAATAATTATATAATTATAATTCGGGCTTTCTCGGGTTATAAATTCGGGCTTTCTCGGGTTTCGGATCGGATCGGTTTCGGGTTCGGGTCGTATCGAGCTCGGGCTTTTTCGGGTCGAGCTTTTTCTCGGGCTCGGGCCTTTGACTTTTTGGTCAATTCGGTCCGGTCTTGAGTTCGGTCTTGGGCGAGCTCGGGCGGGTTTTCGGGTTCGGGCCAACTTTTGCCAGCTCTAGGTGTGGGGAGGGGTTAAATTCCAAACTTTGAGATGAATATGTTTTGATTTCTATATTTTATATATTTTAAAAATTAATTTGTTACTTTTTTCAATATTATATTTAGATTGTCTTTTATTTTGTGCAATTGTTAAATTTAATGTTAGATGTCGGTTAATGCCATGTTTGACACATGTTAAATAGATGAGATTTGACATGTATGAAAAACAAGTTATTTAGAATTTTTTATTTTAACATAAAATATTTCTTTAAAAATAAAATAAGTTAAAAAATAAAGAAAAAACTGTTATTTTTATATAACAATTTAAATTAGTTTAGGAAAATTAAATAACTTATGTTACCAAAAAATAACATATGAAATGTTTAATTTAATAAATCATAAAAATTTTAAAACATAATTTTATTTAACTAATATTATAAAAGATTTTATTTTTTCTTTTCTTTCTACGTTTACTCTCATCCATCAAACATAAATCAACCTTAGAAAGGAGTGAAATACAAAAAAAAAAAAACCCCAAGGATAAAATAAGAAAAGAATCAAACCCGACTTTAGTTTTAAAATAATATTTAACCTTCTTTAACTGTTAAATGAGGTTAATCAATTTCTTAAGTTAATTAATCCTAATACTACATCAATTAGTTTTTTATCAGGTCAAGTCACTTATTTTCTTATAAAATAAAACCATTATTTACTTATCTATAAATTAGTTTTTAATTTAATTTAACCTTTAAAAAAATGTGAACTGATATACTCAAACCTCTTTATCCTCTATAACAAAAAAAAAAAAAACCTCTTTATCCTCAATAAACTAATGTATCATTTTCTCTCTTTTTTGTGAGCAACTGGTGTGCAACTAATTCGAGATAATTTATGATAACCTCAACCTTCTCGCAATTCGGGATCATTGTTTGATGACTCATTCTCTCCCCTAGTAGGCATATGACTTGAAGCTTCCCTTCTTGAAGAGCCGGGTAATGACGTACTATAACAAAGGAATAACCTTGACCTAAAACAAATGAATGACCTTATGCTACTACTAAAGGAAGACATCTTACAAAGATAAGATAATGAAAAGGAAAGGAAGGTGAATAGCAATAAGCCTACAACATAAGTGAACCTATGAGCATGAGACTACGTTAAAAAAAATCACATTTCAAGCAATGATGACAAAGGAAAGTGGTTGTGAAGAAAACAACACTTAGTCTATAGCTAAGCACTATAGATGCACTCTAAAGGTCAAGCCAATTAGCCATAAAGCTCGACTATGCCTTAAACCATACAATATAAAGCACCGAGAACAAAATCAACTACGTCAGAAGACACACGACAAACTCTAAAGTAGTTAAGAAAAAAAGGCTGTGACAAAGACATACTCAACAACAAGGGACAAAAGCACATGTAAGTCGACTATAGCAAGAATTAGTCTTAGCAACAATAAATAAGCATACCCCAAGTGCAACAATGAAAAGTAAAATCATACTAAGTTCGAAAAAAGCAAGCAAAAATCATTAAAGCTCAATAACAATATACAAAAAACTTAATGATCGCTTCTAGCATGTAAGAGTAAGCGAGAACATAATAAGAACACACAAGAGGAGCGTGTTTTGGCCAAGGCATGTAGACATACATAAAAGTTGACGATCGCATCAATTTAAAATACAATGGCATGGCAAGAAACATTCAAAAATTTGAAAGAACAAAAAAAGTTGATTATGTTACCTAAAGAGAATATTGTGAGAAAACTTGCTTAGATGTGCTGAATGTTGAATGAAAATGAAGCAAGAGCAAATGAACCAAGTGATGAAGAGCCAAACTTGGAGAAGAAAATATGAAAGATTCGGCCAAATGTAAGAAAGGTGGAATATTGTCCAACAAGAAATCAAGAAAGTGTTGTTCAAGGGTAAAGAGGTAACGTACATGGAAATTCAAAGATTAGAGAAAAAGTGGTGCTCCTTAAACTTGTCATACAAGGAAAAAAGGGAGAAGAAAAAAAGAAAAGAAAGAATGATGAAAAAGGAAAAGAGGAAAAAGACAAAAAAGGTCACTTGTTCAAGTCATGAGAAAAAGTCAAAGTCAACTAAACATGGCTTTGACTAAGTGGCTAGCCATAGATGAAGAATGGGAAAGTCCACGTCAAGCTACCATAGCAAGAATGTTTATTCAATACATCAAGGAGATTTAAATATCTGAACATGCTAATTGTGAAATGAGAAGCAATGCAACTGAGTGTTATAAAGATTCACCATGACAAAAACTCACATTCAGTTAAGGTCGAATGCATTATACGAGGATCACCAAAAGAACTAAGTGTTATAATGATCACTTAATTGACAAACCTCATTCAAATAAAATTCAAGAGAATTTAAAGCAAATGAGTGTTCCAACAACCAGTGCCTAAAAAATCACTCAAACAAGGTGACTTGTTCGCCTATGACATTAAATGACAAGTATGGAGAGGCTAAGAAACTTTGCTCGACTATAAGGATTTCCATAAATAAAATTGGTTAAGTATACCATAAACAAAATTATTTAAGGAGTTTTGTTTAGCCAAAGTCAACCTCATTGAACAATGATAGTCGAAATGATCATGTATTGAAGAAGAAAAGGGCCAAAAGTGACTAAGCCGAAACAATCATCAAAATAAGCGGCTTTATTCGAACAAAACTAGCGATTCATTGCTTTAAGTTTGTAAAAAGACTAAGTATCCAAGCAAGGGTCGGCCATGAAGGTGTGAGTTGGCTAAATCAGTTTCCTATTTGACTAAGCATGTGCGCATCGTCTAAACAAAGAGCTTTGTCCACACCAAAATGAGGCATGCATCTTTCAAATTTAGGAAAATAAGTAAGTTGGTCAAGCGCCATCCTACAAAAGTATTGCTCGGATGCAAGAAGCATGTGTCTTTTAAAGCTTAAAAACGGCCAAGTATGTGTTAAGTACAATTGAAGTATAAAGCTCAAAAAACAAACAAGATGGTTTGCTTAAACACGAAGAGTATGAATCATCTAAGTCTAAAAAATGACTAAGTATAGAAGAGCATTCACCATTCAAGCTTGAAAAAATGGCTAAGTATGGAAATCACCCTAATAAGAGGCTTTATTAGGGGAACATGAAGCATATACTATTCGAGCTTGAAAAAATTGCTAAGTACGAAAAGTGCCCTAACAAGAGGCATTTTTAAGGCACCACGGAGTATTCACCGTTCGACTTGAAAAATGGCTAAGTATGAAAATCACCCTAACAAGAAGCTTTCTTGAGGCACCATGGAGAATTCACCATTTGGGTTGGAAAAAATGGCCAAGTATAGAAATCGCTCTAATAAGAGGTTTTGTTATGGCAACATTGAGCATTCATCATTTGAATTGGAAAATGACTAAGTGTTCAAAGATATTTCAACAAAGGCCTTTGTCCAAACAAAGTTGTGCATTGCCCAAAAGGTGGAACAAAAAAATGACTAAGTGGTGAAAGTTACTCCAACAACGACCTTTGTCCAAAAGAAAGCTGTACATTGCCCAAAAGATGGAACAGAAAATGACTAAGTGTTGGAAGCTACTCTAACAAAGGTCTTAGTCTAAACAAGGCCGTTCATTGCCCAAAAGAGAGAGTAGAAAATGGCTAAGTGTTGAAAGCTACTACAACAAAGGCCTTTGTCCAAACAAGGTTGCACATTGCCCAAAAGATGAAGTAGAAAATGGCTAAGTGTTGAAAGCTACTCCAACAAAGGCCTTTTTCCAAATAAGGCTGCACATTTCTCAAAAGATCAAGCAGAAATGGTTAAGTTTGAGAAGTTACCCCAACTAAAGACGCACATTCACCCCAAGTGATGTATATTGTATCAGTATAAGCAAAAAGGCTAAGTATTGCGAGAGTACATGAACAATAGACTTTGTCCATCCGAATACTCATCCATGCTCAAAGCTAGCTACAATGACCAAGTTACAATGAAGCTTTAACAAATGGCTTTGTTTAAATAAGGTCGTATCCATTGTTTCAAAGATAGCCAACTAGCTTTGCCAAATTCCAAAATGGCTAAGTATCAAAATAGTGGAAAAGGCTAAAACTTAGCTAAAAAAGTATGCAAGAGGTAACTGAAGGCATCTCACCTAAAGACAAAATGCTCAAGCCAAATGCTTAACATCTTGCTAATAGCCATAAGAAATGAATGGCTAGCAAAAAGAATGAAACATCTAAGAGTGGATAGTGCCACTTCCTCAACAAACTAAAATGCTAACATCAGTTTACAAAAATGATCAAAATGCATGGGGTGTGTTGACAAACTATCGTGAACCGTTTTCCTTAAAAACACTACAAATTTTTCTCTTTTTCACGACCAGTTACAGTTAAATAGTTGGGTTATAAGCCAACATCAATCCAGTCACTTTATACGGAAGCATTTCATAACTATATACACATATGTTTACATCTCCTAAATATTACATCCATATACATTACTATGCTGTTACATGTCCAGATACAAAAGCTAGATAATTGTGTATACTTTCCCGCACGATGGGAAGTTGCGAGTGATAGGAATGCAAAATTGGGGCTGACTCTCTATCTATGAGAAGTGCTCTATAGAGAGGGGAAAAATGAAATGATGAACACAACTTGCTCAGTAAGGCAATTATACAAGCAAGTAGATAACTACACTATCTACATGCTCATAATGCCATGCAATAAAATAGCCACTTTCATATAAAACATTTGCAGTAAATTCGGCATGTAATCTATTCAATAGATTGAAAGCTCGTTCAGCGAAAAGCATACTCGGTTCAGTACAGTAAATCAGTTCAGTGCAGTAAATCAGTTCAATTCAGTACAGTAAATTGGTTTAGTTCACTACAGTAAATCGATAGATCAAGGCTCTAATCCATCTCTGGGGTTTACTTGTCTCAGTAGAAAACATGTTCAGTTTTATCAATACAATAACATATGAGATCATGAGAGCATAGGCAGGGATCGGTAAACAGTAGGAAGTATGATCATATACTATGGATTCCAGGCATCACGGATCAGGTGTGCGGGATATCCAATTGCCTAGGGAGGTGGGTCAAATCCTACCCATCAGCCAGTCAGTTCAATACAGTTCAGAAGTCCGAAGACTTAGGGACGGTACAACGTACTTCGTGTTACTTACACGGTACAACGTACTCCATGGACCTTAGTATTTAGTATCCAGTGTCATGTCTCAAAATCCAGTGAGAGCAAGGTCAGTGTGATGCACAGTCTACATGAGAGCTCTAATACGGTTTTACTCATTTCATCATATCAAAATCTAGTGTGAGCAGGTCTGTGTAACCCCCGGTTAATACGACGGTTTCAGCACGATTTCATATCATAAACACGATAGATGGCTCAATTCTAGAAAAACGATACTCAAAATCAAATTTAGCACATAAAACGGTGCAAGAGGGGTAATCTTCCCGTAAGGTCACCCATCCATGAGATTTCTCCCACTTGAGCATGTTTGACTTTGAAAAATGTGCAATTTAATGCAGATAATAAAATCTTGAGCCAGTCTATTAGTATACTCTTTATAAAATCACTTTTCACGAAGAAAATAGTGAAATATGCCTTTTCATACATTTTTATTTTTTTCAATTCTTAGTGGCATTTTCGTAATTTTTCCCATAGTTGGGTACTGTCTTGAAAATCTCGTATCTATACTCTATATGAAATTTAAGTGTATATACCTATCTCTAACAGCTCGTATAAATCCCTTACCTGGATTTCAGTCTACTGCACTTATATCTTTTCTACTTTTCGTATATCAGTCTATCCGACTCCCGATGTGTCTAACGGAGCTGCAGATAGTTATCTATCATGTCAATCCATCTTCATAACCCGTATTTCACTTTCACTACGATATATTTAAACTATTAGGCCAATTACTCTTATTGGGTCTCGTTGATTCTTAATAGGCCCAACTCTATCTTAAGCCCATTTCGATTTTTCCATTAAGGCCTATTTGGCATTTTAAGCCCATTAATAATTATTGGGTCGGCCTTAAGGCCCATTAGTCCTATTGGGCCCGTCACATTTCATCTTGGCCCATGGAAGACATTCAGCCAAGTCATGGTGGTCGAGCACCATCACGCCTAGCCATTGTCGATTGGCCATCACCATGGCTTGCCATGCTTACTTAACTCAATTATGCATTTTGGCAAATACTTGATGTGCTTACCTTAAGCCTTTCATATTGTTCATTAAGGCATTTCATCAAACACCTTATATATCTGTGTAAGACCCGTATTTTCATATGTAATCCTTATGACTCCCTAAGTATACACTTGTTTATGTAATCTGAATCATAAGTGATGTAAGGTCCGTAAATTGGATGTACACACTTGTTATGTGAGTTCGTGATGTACACGCAAGTTTCATTAAGTATGAATTATAAGAAATGGACCTTTTGAAGTGATAAATGTGGATTGAATGCAAAATGAGTAGCGACGTAAATTGAAATGAAGTTAACCTTGGAAATTTAGGATAAAATTTAGTTAAGTATGCTGCAGAGCAAGGGGAGATCGATCTCTTCTTCAAGCCAGATCGATCTCAGTAAGCCTCTACTAAGCAAGGATCGATCTCATCCTCAAGCAGACCGATCTCCTTATGCTTCGGCCAGAAGCAGATCGATCTCATTTTCCTGACAGATCGATCTTTGAAGCTCTCTACCTGGCTAAGATCGATCTCATACTCTTCGACAGATCGATCTCTCATACTTGAAAACTGAATACTGAGAGGCTAAAAATAGAAAGAGATCGATCCCTCACTTATGGAGATCAATCTCATTAAGCAATTTCTATATAAACTGGGCAGCTGAATTGTAATTCACGAGAAACAACTCAAAAACCTTCCATTTTGAAACCAAGTGACCTAGTTCCCTCGCTAAAGTATCAACACCTTCCATTTAGATTGAAGAAAAGTTTATTTCATCAAAGTTGTTCATAGAGTGGAGAAGAACAACATAGTTGGGAACGAAAGGTAGAATCGCTGAATCGAAGGAGAAAAGGAGTTTTTCCTCAAAGTTTTGAAAAAAAAGGAGAAAATCTGAGATTGGTAAGATTACAATGCATCAATCTCATATATGTTGATTTATACACTGGTATGAGTTTATTGGTATATAGATTTATGGTTGAAACATCCTAGTTCATGCCTAATCTTCCAAGACCTATAAATGGATTAATGTGTCAAAATGAGAAAAGGATTAGTAGGCAAGGATTAAATGATGAATTAAGTAGGCATTGATGTTATTGAGCATGTATATATGCTTGTATAATAGTTTGGTGAAATCCATGTGATAGAAACAATGATGGTTAAAAGTAAGTATATGAGGTTGTTAAGTTGATATATTTTGAAATGACAAAACGGTAATTCAAAAATGGCTATGATAAATCAAGGAATGTTTAAAACATGTTAAGAAATTAATTAGAACATTTTGAGATAAAGTTTTTTCCAAAAACTGAGTTTTAAAGGATGAGATCAATCTCATGGGATGAGAGGAGATCGGTCTGCTTAAAGGTTAAAAGACTCAAGATCAAATACTGGGATGTTAAGGAAGAAGAGATCGATCTCCAAGGGTTATGAGATCAATCCGTGTTAGACAGAATGTTTATGAGATCATCTGGTCAAGTTAGAGATCGATCTCCTCTAAGACAAGGTTGTGTCTTAGATAGATCTACAAATCGATTTCTGTTAGACAGAAAGTCTATGAGATCGATCTCCTAGGGATAGAGATCGATCTCCTCTAAGACAAGGTTGTGTCTTGGATCGATCTACAGATCAATCCCTATTATACATAATGTTTATGAGATCGATCTCCTAGGAATAGAGATCGATCTTTTCAAGACAGTAAGTTTATGATATCGATCTGGTGTAATTAGAGATCGATCTCTTTCACATGAGAACACTTACAAGATCGATCTTAAGATCGATCTTCTTCAAACAAAGAGTTTCTAAGATTGATCTTCTGGGTCGACAGATCGATCTGCACTAACATGTTATGAGTTATGAGATTGATCTCTCCAAGAATGAGATCGATCTCCTTGCTTTGGATTGCTTTGAAATTGCAGGAATTTGAATTAGAAGATCGATCTGGCACTCTACTGGAGGTTCCCAACGGCTCTTTCTGTAAAATTTTCAACGGGAAAAACTGCATTTAATGCTTCACCAACTTGCTAAGCCTATAAATTGAAGTCATTAAGATATTCAGAAGTATTAAAACAAGCTTGAAAAATTCTACAAGCATATTCTTTGTGTCTTCAATTTAGAGTGCATTAAATCTACATTCAAAAGCTTGTATCTAGTTGTTCTCTTGTTGTACCTACCTTGATAAATTGACTGTTATATTCATTCTCATCCAAAAGAAAAAGGAGAGAGTTTCCTTATGATTAAGTTTCCTTAGTGTACCAGTGCAATGCCCGATGTGTACTCAAAATTACACACCTAAGTCTTTATCACATAAAACTGGTTTGCCTTCCCGTAGAACTCAAAGTGGTTTTTCTCTCATAAAACTCATTTAAAACCATTTTGTACTCAACACAAAACATATTTAAAATCGAGTTCCAACCAGCAGAACACGCACACATTTCTCAAATCTCAATATTGCCTTAACGTAGAGCCCAATTCATTTCTCACACAAACTCAACGGTTTATAAAGCGGTTTCACAAATAGCTTATAAACTCAGAAAAACATTGGGCTCCAACCGGTTATAAAAATCATGTGCATTCTCATCAAAACACAACACATCAAACATACTTGTTTTATAAATCGCAAATCATGCTATAATAGTTCACAAATCACATACACAAATGGTTTAGTTTCCCTTACCTCTTTGCACCTCGTATAGTGCAATCGTTTCCCCATTGTCACCGACTAGTCTAGCATCCCACTCTGGAACTCCCGAGTTATCCAAACGATGTTAAAACATCAATATTCATCATCACAGTAACCTCAATTCTCAAAATCGAGCAAAATTGCTCATAACACCTCAAATCTCTCAATTCTCATAACTCTATCTCAATCCACAATCTCATTCACAACATCTCAACATCCTACCCTTCCCATGCCACAATATCTATGCTAATTCACCACACTGTCTAAATTTTCGTTTATAACTCAAAATTTCCAAAATTACGAAAATTGCTAAATATCATCATCACTCCAACTACATTGTAATTTCATCAATCCTTAATCATTTTTCAGCTATTTCAACACAATGCCAACAGCCATTATCACTAAAATCATCTCAAATATCAAGATCGAGGTTTAAAAATTACCCAAAACTTGTGGAGAGCTTATCTCTTGCCTCGATTCAATCTGTCTTCCGATTTCCAAGTATGTTGTTCTCCCTTTGATGAGGAACAACTTTCCTTCTTGCCACAACCTCTGATTTGGACGAAAATGGGTGCTTTGGATGAGTGAGAGAGCTAGGGCTCGGGTGAAAGTGGGTTTTAAAGAGAGAGAAAACAAAATTACAGGAGAAAGCAAGGGTTCCTTATATGGACGGAGGGTAGGAGATCGATCAGGCTCTTGATGAGATCGATCTGCATTTGAATTTGGGGACGATTTGGGGTAATTTTATGCCTAGGAGATCGATCTGTCGAGGGGTGAGATCGATCTCTTTATGGCTTTATGAGATCGATCTGCTCCTTGAGGAGATCGATCTTCTCCCAAACAGAAACATTTGGAGATCGATCCCTTCCTCATGAGATCGATCTTCTCTCAAACAGAATCATAAGGAGATCGATCCTCTTCCATTGGAGATCGATCTGCTCACTTACTTTCCTCCTTCCTTGTCATTTTTAAATCACCAGATCGATCTCTCCTTCTCCAATATCGATCTGACCTCATAGTTTCACACTTAGGTTAAACACTTAACATGTAAATCTCCAAATATAATTTTCACAGTCTACTACTTGGATTATTTCTCATTCATCACATATACATTTCACTTAGCTCAATAAATTACACTTCAAGTTCATATTACATAATTAAAATATGTCTAAAATTCTCAGATCTCACAATAGGAGACTAGGTCATGCTAGCATGCATGTATTATCTAAGCTATCTAGAAAAAATCTTGTTGTAGGTTTACCTAAGCTATCCTATGATTATGATAAAATTTGTGAAGCTTGTGTCAAGGGAAAACATAAAAGGATATCATTTAAATCTAAAAATTGTGTGTCAACCTCTAGACCTCTTCAACTACTTCATCTAGATCTTTTTGGCCCAACTAGAACAACTAGTCTTGGGGGTAAGCACTATGGATTTGTTATTGTAGATGATTATACTAGATTTACATGAGTATTTTTCTTAAGAGTTAAGAATGAAGCTTTAGAAAAATTTGTCACTTGTTCAAAATTAGCCCAAAATGAAAAAGGTTATACTATAACAAGTATTATAAGTGATCAAGGTAAGGAATTTAAAAATCTTGGTTTTGATGAATTTTGCAATGATCAAGGGATTAGCCATAATTTTTTTGCCCCTAGGACACCACAACAAAATGGGGTTGTTGAGAGAAAAAATAGAACCTTAGAGGAAATGGCTAGAACAATGTTATGTGAAAATAATCTACCTAAGTATTTTTAGGCTGAAGCCATTAACACCTCATGCTACATTATAAATATAGCAATGATTAGGCCCATTTTGAAGAAAACCCCTTATGATCTTTACAAGGGAAAGAAACCAAATATTAGTTATTTTCATCCTTTTGGTTGCAAATGCTTTGTCCTAAATAATGGAAAAGACAACTTGGGAAAATTTAATGCTAAAAGTGATGAAGGAGTCTTTTTAGGCTATTCTCTAAATTCAAAAGCATATAGAGTGTACAACAAAAGAACTTTGATGGTAGAAGAGTCAATTCATGTAATATTTGATGAATCAAATGATGCATGTAAAGTTCCTATCAATGATGAGGATATAGATATATTTGATGAGATTTTGAAGGAATCCTTAAGGATAGAAGATAACATACAAGAAAATCTTGACATTAATAAAAAGGAAGAAGATGAAGAAGAACTAGAAATACTAGAAAAAGAACCTAGAGCACCAAGAAAACTAGGATATGTCAAAGATTGTGAAATTGTAGGTGATCCAAATCTAGGAGATAGAACAAGGTCTTCACTAAGAAATGTATGTCAATATATAGCTTTTGTATCTCAAATTGAACAAAAAAATGTCAATGAAGCTGTAGATGATGACAATTAGTTTTTAGCTATGCAAAAGGAACTAAATCAATTTGAGAGAAATAAAGTGTGAAATTTAGTTCCTAGACCTAGTGATCATCCTATAATTGGAACTAAATGGATCTTCAAGAATAAGATGGATGAAAATAGTGTGATCATAAGAAACAAGGCTAGGTTGGTAGCACAAGGTTATGGGCAAGAGGAAGGGATAGACTATAATGAAACCTATACACCGGTAGCAAGATTAGAAGTAATAAGGATGCTACTTGCTTTTGCATGCTACAAAAATTTCAAGTTGTATCAAATGGATGTGAAAAGTGCATTTCTAAATGGATACATCAATGAGGAAGTTTATGTAGAGTAACCTCCTGGTTTTAAAAGTCCAAATTTTCCTAAACATGTTTACAAACTTTCTAAGGCACTTTATGGTTTGAAACAAGCTCCTAAAGCTTGATATGAAAGACTTTCAAAGTTCTTAATAGACAAGGGATTTCAAGAGGAAAAGTAGATACAACATTGTTTATCAAAGATAAGAATAAAGATTTACTAGTTGTTCAAGTTTATGTAGATGATATCATTTTTGGATCAACTAATGAATCCTTATGTCAAGAGTTTGCTAAGATTATGTAAGGTGAATTTGAAATGAGTATGATGGGAGAGCTCACCTATTTCTTGGGACTTCAAGTAAAGCAAACTAAGGATGGGATCTTCATCAATCAAGCTAAGTACACCAATGATTTGCTCAAAAGATTTGGAATGGATAATTGCAAACCTCAGGCAACTCTAATGGGCACAAATATAAAGTTTGATAAAGATGAAAGTGGTAAGTGTGTTGACACTAAGCTATATAGGTCTATGATTGGATCATTGCTTTATTTTACTGCAAGTAGACCTGATATTTTGTTTAGTGTGTGTTTATGTGCTAGATTTCAATCCTCACCTAGAAAATCACACTTACTAGCTACAAAAAGATTTTTTAGGTATCTTAAAGACACACATTTACTAGGACTATAGTATTCTAGAGATTCTACTTTTGCTCTTCATGCTTATTCGGATGCAGATTTTGTAGGATACAAAATAGATAGGAAAAGCACTTCAGGAACCTGCCAATTTTTAGGGAATAGATTAATATCATGGTTCTCTAAGAAACAAAATAGTGTAGCACAATCCACAACTGAGGCAAAATACATAACTGGTAGTTGTAGTGCTCAAGTGTTGTAGATTAAGCAACAAATGATAGATTATGGTATAAACATGAAACAAGTATCAATTAAGTGTGATAACACCAATGCAATAAATCTCTCCAAAAATCCAATTCAACACTCTAGAACTAAACATATTGAAATTAGGCATCATTTCCTTAGGGATCATGTGCAAAAAGGGGATATAGTTCTAGAATACATAGATACATTGCATCAAGTAGCTAATATTTTCACCAAAGCCCTTGACAGAGATAGATTTTGTGTTCTTAGAGGTGAATTAGGACTTATGAATGCTCCATAAGGTTTGTAGATTCCAAAAATTAATTTTCAAAATTGTTTTTAACTTGTTTTTCAATCAGTTTTTTGGGCAAATGGTATGAGAGATCGATCTCTTCATGTTATAGATCGATCTCACATGCTCAAATTGGCCTAAAGAGTAAGGTTATGACAAGTAGATCGATCTTCAATCCCATAAGATCGATCTCCTTGTGATTCTGTATTCTTTATATCGATCCTTGCATTTGGCAGATCGATCTTCTCAAGCTCCTGTATTTTGTAGATCGATCCTTGCATCGG
The DNA here is from genome assembly GCA_033439115.1 of Firmiana major. Taxonomy (NCBI): domain Eukaryota; kingdom Viridiplantae; phylum Streptophyta; class Magnoliopsida; order Malvales; family Malvaceae; genus Firmiana; species Firmiana major. The sequence continues at coordinate 12,772,586 of CM065912.1, forward strand.
GCAGATCGATCTCCTAAAGTTTCTGTATTCTTCAGATCAATCTCCTTCAATTTCTGGGAATTACAGATCGATCTAGTAACTCGACAAATCGATCTAATTAGCCCTAGGCTATATAAACCCTTTGAAAATCCCCAAAATCTCAGAAACCCAAAATCAAAATCCCTAACCCTTTGTCGTGCCTCTTCTTCTGATTTCTCTCAGGAATCGATCTTGGGTAAGTTATTTGTCAAATCTATTCACTTGTTCTTCATTTTAGCAACCTACATTGTCGATTTTAATTCAAAATTTCTTGTTTTCATAGATTAATCTTCATTAGGGTTCCTATTGAACTGTTCTATTGTTTAGAAATTGGTTAGAGAACTCTTAGCACACTCTTAGGTTGTCTTTGGCTGCTACCATAGTAAACATAATGTCTCGTCTTAAGAGAGTCGCACACAAAGAATCTAGACCTTCCTCCTCCCAGCCCTCAAATGTCCCTCCATCCTCTGTCACAACATTTAGCAGGTGTTTTCAAACACCTGCAAAAAGAAAAAGTTTTGAGGAATACTTCTCAACCATGCCTAGCAAGCACTGGAGAAGAATAGACCTCTTTTTCCTAGAACTCATTAAATTTCCATATCTCACAAAAATGCAAGAGTATGGTTAGCTTCGCTTTCTTAAAATTAAGACCCCTGTTCCTCCTAATATCATTAGGGCTTTTTTCTCCAACGCTGAACTCATCTATGATCCCGAAGACCAATGTCAAATTCTCGACTTTAAAACATTTTTCATAGCCAAAACTATCACAGTCAATACCAACCTTTTAGCAAGAGTTTTTGAGATTGAAGACGATGGTTTAACTAATGAGGAAGAAGAGGTACCTCTAGAATTTAATCTTCCAAGAGACAAAACTAGTGACCTGCCTATGCACCCTAGGTTACTTCACCTCATCATCTCCTGGAACCTTCGTCCCTATGGTACCCGACACTCCTCGATCCGAAAACTAGATCGTTTTTGGCTCCATCATCTTCATTCCCCTTAAGGCCAAAAACCAAACCTAATCCATTTTATATATGAAGATTGGCTGAAGATAGTGCGGGGTCAAGCATCAACCATCATTTTTCCTCAACCGCTTGCATTTTTACTACAAAAACTCAGGGATGACTACTCTTGTGAAACTGGAGAGGTACCCTATGCAAAAAGTGTTCTTAACATTATCACACTTCATCACGCGGGGTACTACAAAGACCTCCAAAGGCAATGGCGAAAGAAGAGCAAATCATCTTAGGAAGCAGCCATGGAGGAAGGCATTCCAGTTGAGCCTACAGCACCACCCGCTGAGGATCCTGCTGCGTCTACTACCCCGTCTACTACTCCAGTTGATGTCTTTACATCCATGCTAATGGATTTTTGACAACATTTTGATACAGCGATGAAGAATGTTGCACAACGCTACACACATCTTGAGACACGTCAAGACTATATTGTGTCTCAACTTGAAGAACTAAAGGCGACACAACATGCCATGTTTGATGAGCTACAATCGACTTGTGTTCGCGTTGATGATCTTGTTGATCGTTTTCCCCTGCCATCCTATTAGGACATAACTGTTTAGATTCTCGTTTTTTATGGGTGTATGAACCTATATCTATATATATTTTGAACTGACATTAAATTTCAGAGTTATGGTTTAGATTTATGCTCAATGATTTGTTGATAAATGCTTTGTTGATATATGCCTTGTTGATATTGTTCATTTTTTAGACATGTACTTTCTTGATATGACAAAAAGGGGGAGCAAGAACATGTTATGCATTGTTTAAGGGGGAGCATAAATTAAGGGGGAGTTTTGAACTAGGTTGCATATGTTAAGGGGGAGATAAAACATGTTTTAAACTAAGTTTATTGAATAGGTTTTGTCATATCAAAAAGGGGGAGATTGTTAAGTTGATATATTTTGAAACGACAAAACGGTAATTCAAAAATGGCTATGATAAATCAAGGAATGTTTAAAACATGTTAAGAAATTAATTAGAACATTTTGAGACAAAGTTTTTGCCAAAAATTGGGTTTTAAAGGATGAGAGATCGATCTCATGGGATGAGAGGAGATCGATCTACTTAAAGGTTAAAAGACTTAAGATCAAATACTGGGATGTTAAGGAAGAAGAGATCGATTTTCAATGGTTATGAGATCGATCCGTGTTAGACAGAATGTTTATGAGATCGATCTGGTCAGGTTAGAGATCGATCTCCTCTAAGACAAGGTTGTGTCTTAGATCGATCTACAAATCAATCTCTGTTAGACAGAAAGTCTATGAGATCGATCTCCTAGGGATAGAGATCAATCTTCTCAAGACAGTAAGTTTATGAGATCGATCTAGTCAGGTTAGAGATCGATCTCTTCTAAGACAAGGTTGTGTCTTGGATCAATCTACAGATCGATCCCTATTATACAGAATGTTTATGAGATAGATCTCCTAGGAATAGAGATCGATCTTTTCAAGACAGTAAGTTTATGAGATCGATTTGGTGTAATTAAAGATCGATCTTCTTCACACGAGAACACTTGCAAGATCGATCTTCTTCAAACAGAGAGTTTCTAAGATCGATCTTTTGGGTTGACAGATCGATCTGCACTAACATGTTATGAGTTATGAGATTGATCTCTCTAAGAATGAGATCGATCTCCTTGCTTTGGATTTCTTTGAAATTGCAGGAATTTGAATTAAAAGATCGATCTGGCACTCTACTGGAGGTTCCCAACGGCTCTTTCTATAAAATCTTCAATGAGAAAAACTGCATTTAATGCTTCACCAACTTGCTGAGCCTATAAATTGAAGTCATTAAGACATTCAGAAGTATTGAAGCAAGCCTGAAAAATTCTACAAGCATATTCTTTGTGTCTTCAATTTAGAGTGCATTAAATCTACATTCAAAGCTTGTATCTAGTTGTTCTCTTGCTGTACCTACCTTGATAAATTCACTGTTATATTCATTCTCATCCAAAAGAAAAAGGAGAGAGAGTTTCCTTATGATTAAGTTATGTAAAAGAGAGTGAATAACTTTATTTGTGAAGAGGTAGAGAGGTTATTCCTTAACCTTGAAAAGGAAATTGTATTGATCACTTTGATAACGAAAGAGAAGCCTTGACAAGAAGGTCAAGAAGAGAGGACGTAGGAAAGCGTCTTGGCCGAACCTCTATAAATTCTTGAGTTTGGTAATCTTCTCCCTTATCTCCTTTGCTTTACTGCATTCTAATTTATTACTTATTGTTGTCATTGATTTGTTTAAATTGCAATTTTAACCAAGTGAGTTTAAATTTAGCATATAGATTAGAAAAATCGATTCACCCCCCTTCTTGGTTGAGCCAACAGAGGTATTCGATGAAATGCCAAAATGAAATGAAATAATGAACTTGAGATATTATAAGTTTAATACCGGTTTGATACGAATCAATAGACTCGAGGAGTATGAGAGATTCTTGAAAATGAGTTATATATTCGAAAGGGGCTTATGAAAGAGTAAGGTCCCATAATGGTGTAACGAGGCCAAATGAGATATAAATGACCCAATGCATTGATTTGAATATCAAGCAAGTGAAACGAAGTATATGACAATATACTGATGTGTTTAATACACAATTTCAGCTTCAGAGGATATAATTGGAGTCGATAGGACGAATCACGAGAAGTGAAAATCAAAGGAAAGTAATTCAAGTGTGATTCTAGGTAAGGGATTTATGCGAGCCATTAGAGATAGCTATACGTATGTTTTCCCACCAGCTGTGTGCGAATGTATGCGATAAGTATGTAGATATTGATATATCTAAGTGAAAAACTACGTATGAGAATAAGTCTATAAGTATGAGTTGCATGACTTCTATGTTATTGTTGTGAAAAGAGGTTTTGCAAATGTTTTGAGAAAGAACAATAATAGACAATCTCCCGGTTTAACCATTTGCATGAAATGCTTCTAACGAGTGATTGAAGAGAGATTTGCCATCTCACTCATGACAGTACATGGAGCCCCTTCTATTTCTTTTCTGTGTGAAATCGTGCTAGAGCTTGAGGGGCAACGGTAGATTGACCAACCCTGTGTCAGACCCAGATTTTTTTTGTAGCTTGTACCTTATGATTCCTATGTGTATAAACACTCTGTAATTATAGTTGAATCATAAGAAGAGTATTTATTAACATGCAATCGACAATTTGAGAAATTAAAAATGCATGTAAGCTACATAACAACGAGATAAGGGTTAAGTTAATTCCCGAACGAGTGCAGGGGTAAAACGGTCAAATGATTGACATTCGGTATAATTTCGATAAGAGAATTTCATTAAAAATATGAAATTGAGGAGTCTTAATCAAAATCGAGGAAAATATTTAATTTCGAGCCCAATTGATCAAGATATAAATTTATTAGAATTTATCGAAATTTTTGCCTCGAAAAAATGAGCCCAAAAATAGTGAAAAAATATACCGAAAGGGTAAAATCGGACTGATAAATTTATTTACGGATTAAATGAATTTAATATGATTTTTAGAGATATTTTTAGATATTTTTGAGATATTTTTGGGATATTTTTGGGATTTTTATTATTATTTTATAATAAAATAATAATAAAAATATATTATAAAAAAAGGAAAAAACGAAATCTGAAGAGAAATCGGGGAGAGAGAACAGAGGAAACGGAAGCAAGCCGACCCGAGGGAGAAGATCACCGGACGGCCACCACCGGCCACCCCACGGGCAAGACAGAGGTCGAAAAAGGAAGAGGAGGACCGTGCGCACCCATCGGCACCGGTCACTCCATCCACCGACGCCGGCGAATCGAAGAGGTGAAGCCGCGGAGGAAAAGAAGGAATCCGGCGGCCATCGGTGGTACTTGGTCCCGATCAAGCCCAGTCGAGTATTGCCCAGGCTTAGGCGCGCCGAACTGCGGTGGTGATGGGTCGGGAACCGGTTAGAAGACGCCGGCACGACCAAAGGATGCCTGAACAGGTCGGCGGTTCAGGGGAGAAGGTTCTGTGCTGAACCGGACTGGACCAGTTCAGCCAAGGAGAAAAGGGGAAAAAGAGGAAAAAGAAAGAAAAAGGAAAAGAAAAATTTTTGGGATTTCATCAGACTTCGGGTAAGTCGATACGAGGTCAAAAGTGACCGATTTGATTTTCGATGAATTTATTTAAATTATATTTAATCGAAAATTGACCCGGAGTTAAATATAATAAATTGTGCAGTTTGACGATAAATTCCGAACGGAAGCCCGATCGAACTTCGATTTGCATACCATCGCATATTCTCGGGTAAGTAAAGTTCATTTACGACAATTTATGTCATTATTGCGTATTTAAGATTTATTTTTACGCATTTCGGATTAAATTCCGTTTTTAGTGAATTATATTCGAAATTTTGAATTAAATGTCGTAAATGATATACGGGCTATCCAAAGAGCTTGGAATAAAGCCCAATGGGTATTGATAGGCCTAATGAGTCGATAGACCCTAATGAAGGGAAATAATAAGTGGAAAACGGGCTTAATACGGATTAAGGCCCATTAAGGATTATTAAGGCCCATTAAGGGAAAATAGACTGTATTAATGTGTAATATAGTAGGAAAAGTATAATTAACCTGAGAAATGGTTATTTACAGCTCCGGAGTTTACATTGAGAGCTGATCGGACTGCGGGATTTAGCAGCACCGAGGAAGTGAGGTCATGTGACGTGATCCGAGGTAAGGGACTTTTGCAAGTAGTTAGAGATACCTGCACGTATTTTCGTCTGCTTTTACATTCACTTAAAAACTCTGAGGGTCAGATAAAGTGAATAATAATTATTGCGACCTGATAGTGGTAAATTACGATTTTACCCTTAGTTAGTCAAAAAGTCAACTTTTGTGAAAAGTTGCAAAAAGCATGGAAACTATTATTGTGATTGTTTAATTGCTGTTTAGCATGAAAATAAATAGATGGGCTAATGATTTTAAGGTTGATGTGACTTAAGCACACTTTATAGTGCTGATTTTGATGTTTTATAAACAATCCCTTTTAAAGAGCCATCTATCATATTATGTGAGAATGAATCGTGCTAGAGCACAGCTCGCACTGGGATTCATATGTTTTCCACATACATTAGTGCTGGATTTTTATACGCACTAGATTTCCATGACATGCATGACAGAGTACTGGAGTTTTACTCGTACTCAGTTTTATATGATATATGCATGACACAGAGTGCTGGAGCGATTAGCTCGTACTCGAGTTTTACATGAGATACATGACAGAGTATTGGAGCGTTGCTCGTACTCGATTCTTCATGTTTATACATGACATAGTACTGGAGCTATTGCTCGTACTTGATTTGATATGTGCATAGCATAGTACTGGGAGCTATTGCTCGTACTTGATTTAATACATGAACTATGCATTGACCTAGTTGCTGGAGATTGCTCGCACTAGAGTTGAGTTTGTGATGTGAAACAGTGTTCGAGCGTAGTGTCGACTGTGTGTCGCACTCGAGGGCGCAAACTGTATGTGATATTATATACATGGTACCTATACATGCCGCATTCTTGTGTGACTGAGTGTCACATTTTGAGAGGATGGCCAGCATGAGGGTATTTGTGAATGTGGTATGATATTTCCACAGGCACGAGAGCTAAGACCTATAGTAGGCACCCTGACTGTGATGATAATTCCACGGGTGCGAGAGCTAAGACCTATGGTAGGCACTCTGACCGTGAGGACGGGTCCACGGGTGTACTTTGTACCGTGTCTGAGTGGCACGAGATGTACGCTGTACCGTGTGTTGTTGTGGAGTTGAGGAGAATATAGCTGGCGGTTGTGATGGACTGACCCCCCTCCCGTTGCAGTAAGTGATGCCCCGCACACCGAGTACTGTGTTGCTTGGGATCACATTTCGGATATGATCATAATCCAGGATACTATTTGCACTTAACCATAGAGTCTTACATGATATATCACATTGATTGAATGATTTAAACTGCGGACAGACTTGAGGGATGGGTCGGACTCCCATTTTGTGTTGTGAATCATTTGATGCCATATTTATTGTGATTTAAATATACATGGCATGATTTACATAAAGGCATGATTTATATCCGATGCATTGTTTTGCACTACATGCCTACATTTAAGAAAGAAAGCATGATTTTCTGTACATGGGATTCATTCTGTACAAGTATATATATTATATTTTAAGACATGCTTTTAAAGCGAGTAAAGGAAATAATGTTTTCAAGGCATAGCATTATTTTGAGTAGATAGTGTTGATATCTACTTGCTTGCCTGATTTCCTTACTGAGCGCGTTGTATGCTCACCCCCTTTTCTTTACATCTCTCTACAGAGCGTCAGTAGAGCGAGAGCTATCGAGGGATAGTGTCCTAGAGTCCACTGCTAGTTCCTATCGATCGCCAGGTATACATATTATGTACAGTTGTGTATCTAAACATAGAAACAGCACAGTGATGTATACGTTATATATTTTGGGGAATGTATTTGTATTAGATTTTATATAATCTTACATGTATAATAAAAACAGTTACAGTCAGTAATAATATATTGACATGTATGTGTGAAATGGATGATGTGGTAAGTGAGGACTCTGACATCGAATCACAGCCCAACCATTGAAGAGCGGAAAGGTAAGTTAAAAATGCAAAAAATTTGTAGTGATTTTGGATAAAGTCATGGATTGAGAATGGGGTCCTGACACCCTGCTTGTACGTTGTTTTCAAAGGGATTTTTTTTAGAAAAGCAAAAAGGTGCTCGATGCCTCGGTGATGCTGTGTGTTCCACTCTAGAGCTCGCACTAGATTTTTGAGAATCATGCTGGAGCCTTCGAGTATTGTTGTGTGTCTTGCTCTGACTATGCTCGCATGTAATTTTCTCATAATATCGTGCTCGATGCCTCAGGTATGCTGCGTGTCTTATGTTGAGTTGCTCGCACAAGATTTTCATGATTATGCTGTGTGTTGAATAAAACCGTGTTAGAGCCGTCATGTATTGTTGTGTGTCTTGCATTGACCTGTTCACACGTGGTTTATGAATGTGATGTAATGAGTATAAACCGTGCTTGAGCCGTCGTGTATTACTGTGTGTCTTGCACTGACCTGCTCGCATGAGATTTTGAGACAATGAAAATGGGTGATAAAGATCCACAGGAGCACAATGTACCATGAGCGTTAGCCATGGAGTACAATGTGCCATGATTTCTATATGAGCTAAAGGGATGGTTGATCTGCCTCCCCAAGTGTAGGGTTCCCACACACCTGATCAGTGTTGCCTGGAATCCGACTATGGTCATAAGTTTGATATTTATCTGAGTGATATAACATAGTCACTACTGTGTGTGGTGACGTATGTTTCCCTTGCTGTGTGTCTGGGGATGTGATAACCCATAATTATGTCTCATGTGTCACGACCCAAATTACCTAAAAATCACTACAAATTTTTCGTTTTTTCATTTATTATTTAATTTTACCTTTCTCTCATCATGACCATCCTACAAACTGTTGGGCTATGATTCGGTGTTAGTCACCCCTCACCTATTTATCATTCCATTTCCATAATCACATTCACATATAAGAGTTTACTATCTTTTGACTTTAACTAAATACATACACAATGATATTTACATAACCTTACATCCCCGACATTATATACGTTTACAGTACTGTGCATTTACATGTTCAGATACAAAACCATACAAATGTGTATACCTGTCTCTCGATGGGAAGCAGCGGATACCAAGAATGCAAGTCCTCAGCCACTCACTAACTATTGCGAGTGCTCTGAAAAGATGGAAAAATAAGGGGGTGAGCAAACCACACGCTCAGTAAGGCAATTATGCAGGTAAGTAGATAGCTCCACTATCTACATGCTCATAATGCCATGCCCTTAAAATTCATTTCTTTTCATTAAAATCTCAAGCACAAAATCATGTATGTCATCAATGACTTAGTTTATAAAACTGTTCGTGCATATATAAATCATACTACTTATGCATCAATGGCATTTTATGTGACATCATTAAATCATACTTAGCATGAGGTAAATCAAGATCATGCCAAGTAAAACAAATTATGAGAAACAATTATTTTTATGAATTTATGATTAACGCATGGAAAACTCATCATGCTACTGCATTTAAATCATTTCATTAAAGTTGTTGTTTAAAATAACCCGAAGGGGTTAAGCATCTCATAAAAATTCATTAAAACAATTCGTTATAAAATTCTGTTAAAAATCACATCTCAGTATAAATCACAAAATCGGGGGCCTGACCCCTCCATCGGGTCTACCCTGGTCTATCGAGACCACAAGTTATATCATGCGATACATGTAGGTGACTATATCAGTAACAACAAGGACTATGGCCATAACCTAGTGATCCCTGGCAACACGGTACCTAGTGTGCGGGGTATCACACCAGAAACGAGAGGTGGGTCGGTCCTACCCGCCAAAACAGCATAACATCAGGATTGCGAGGGTAAGGCTTGCTGGCTCGTGGCTAATGCCACTCCACTCCAACAATCCCCACGGTACAGCGTACTTCGCGTGATATACACGGTACAACGTACTCCGTGAACCCAAGCTCAGTTAAGGGTGCCTGCAATAGGTCTTATCCACCCATACCATCTCTGTCTCAGTATGCACGTGTGGGCATATTATCTCACTGTGACACACAGTCTACAGGAGGTTCCAACACGGCTATATGCATGTCATATAAATCCCTATGCGAGCGAAGCTCTAGCACGGCTCCATGCATATTCATATCTAAAAATCTTGTACGAGCGAAGCACTAGCACGGTTTCATAAAATCAGTAAAATCTGCGTACGAGTAGCACTCCAGTACGACTTTAAAATGAGTTATAAATTAATCCATAGAAAATCACGTGCGAGCAAGCTCTAGCACGTTTTATGTATAAAATTCATCAAAGCCTTGTGCGAGTTACACTCCAGCACAAATGAATGCTCAAGTAAATCAAAACTTCATACGAGCAACGCTCCAATACGGCTTTATGCATAAATACATCAAACTTTGTGTGAGGTACACTCCAGCACGGCTTTATGCAATTTCATATCAAAACAGGATGCGAGCTAAGCTCCAGCACCTCTCGTGCATGTCAAATCATTAAAACTAGTACGAGCAATCGCTCCAGCACCTCTCATGCATGTCAAATCATTAAAACTAGTGTGAGCAATCGCTCCAGCACCTTTTTATGCATATCTAGTCAAAACCAGTCAAAACAGAGTGCGAGCTAGGCTCCAGCACCTCTCATGCATTTCACAAGAATAAAAATTAGTGCGAGCAACCGCTTTAGCACATTTAATGCATATGATGTCCACAAGTCGGTGCGAGCAACCGCTCAAGCACATTTTATGCACACTCACAAACTCAGATGTAGTGCGAGCTATGCGCCAGTACTATCTGTTTCCATATAAACTTGATAGTTAGCCCGTTTTACAAAGAATTTTCATTTAAATCTTAATAACACTTACGTAGTGTTATATTGTGAAATTTATGCAATTACTGGCCAATCTACCATTTTACTTTGCTTAAAAACCAAGAAAATTCCTTAAATTAGAAAATTCCTTAAATCATGCATTTCATGCATGTCATGCTTTCACCATCCTTGGGTGAATTTCTCTCAATATGGGTAAAATAATTTTTACCTATTTCGAGTCCTTAAAATATTTAATTATTTCTAGGACCATTATACATATTCAGTGTATACATACATATTCAGTGTATACAAAAGCTATTAAAATACGCGTAGCTACCTCAAGCTACTTACACATTCCCTTACTTTATTTTTTTGTACAGTCTGATCTTTCACTGATATCTCGTCATGCAGTCCGATTTGCTCTCAATCAAATCTCTAGAACTGCGTATAAATATACATCAGGTCAAATACAATACAATTAATTGTATTTCATACTTTCTGGGCTTAATTTAAATCATTGGGCCCGATTGCACCATAATGGGCCTTAATCGGCCTTAAGCCCATTTTTCACTTACTATTTACATTATCGAGGCCTATTGGGCTCATTGGGCCTATCAGTATTTATTGAGCCTCATTCTAAATTCCCGGATAGCTTAATTAATTATTTACGATAATTTATCTCTAATTCCAGAATACAATGTGATTTCATCCAATCATCTCAAAATCATGCATATCACCTCACTAACAACTTGATATAATCCATTTATCATCTAATCAACCATATATATGATTTTTTCACACTAAACCCATTCTAGGTCATGCTTGATTCATCACATTCTAGGTAGTTCCAACCATCAATACATACGCCAATCTACTCACAACAACATCTAGATAAACATATTAAAGTTGGTGTATTGGAAACTCACCTAGCTTGACTTTCCTCTTTTCCCAAATAAGAAGACTCCTTTGCTCCTTCAATCCAACAAGTTGGGTTTGATTCCAAGGTATGTTGTTCTCCTCTTTACAGTGAACAACTTTGCTCTAGTAGCTTTTTCTCAAATCTTTTTGGAAGGGTATGGTATTCTAGAGAAAGAAAACTTGGTATTTTGGGTAAAAATGGAGGGGGGGTGGTTGATTTGCTGAAGAATGAGGTTTTTCCATCGGGTTTTTATATAATAGGAGTGATGAGATTGATCTGCTAGGGTGAAGATCGATTGACCTTTGGTTTTTGAACTACCAAGACGTTCAGCCATGAAAGGTGGGATAGATCCGCTCTTTGGAGGAAGAGATCGATCCTTTCTTGGCAGAAGCTTGAGGAGATCGATCTGCTCATAGGGAGAGATCGATCTATTCTTAGCAGATCAACATGTTCTTGACAGGATTAAATACAGATCTTTGTACTTAGGAAGGGATTGATCTCTGCTAGGTAGAAGCAAATGCAGATCGATCTGCTCAATGAGGGATCGATCTGGCTTTGGCAGATTCACTTGAAATTGTTCTGTTTCCATAAGGGATCGATCTGCCTTGAATAGGAGATTGATCTAGCCTTCATCTGCAGGCTTCTTGCTGTAAATTTTCCAGTTTTTCAAGAGAAAAATTTTTGTTTGATTGCTTCACTAGTCATTTTGTAATCTATTCACACTTCGAGTATGGAAAGGTTCATTCCTTATGATTTTCATGTTATGAAACTTGTGTGTATTGCTTAAAATTAGAAAGGATACATAGAATTCATAGTCCATGCATTATCATTTCATGTTTTAAATCCTTATCTTCAGCCTAAAGGGTTTTAATTCCATTTGCTTAATGAGTGGCCATTTCAACCCTTATTTAGCCTTTACATGTATCCATGATACTCATTCTTTCTCATTTGCATTTATTTGATCCAAAAATCATTTGTCTTATAATTCCATTAACATATAATAGAGTCATACATACATGGGGTCTCACAGGCAAAGCGAAGTTAAAGATGTCCTCTATAAAAAAGATTTAGACATTGGGCGAGACTAAATGCGAAAGCATGTGGGTTGATTTGTTCATGTCTCTGCAGAGAATAGAAATATCCATTCATGAAGGAAACTTCTACCAAAACATTATAAGAGGCACTCGCAGTTAAAGGACGAAACCAAAGCCGAAGACAAGAAAGTAAGGGAAGATCTCGTTCAAAGAAAAGACTTGATAAAGATGCATGTGCCTTTTGTCATGAGAAAAAGGCATTGGAAGAAAGATTGTCCGATGCTGTAGAAGAAAGATAAGGGCAATGGTAAAGCTACTTCTGATGCGTATGTAGTCAAACATGATAATGATGATATCGCGTTGGTTAGTCAATCATTCACATTTGAAAGAATTCAGTAGATTTTGGATTTGGGTTGTACTTATCATATGTGTCCCCATAAGGAGTGGTTCTTCAACTTCGAAGAGCTAGATGATGGAGCTGTTTTCATGGGTAATGATAACTCACGCAAAACTTTGGGGATAGGTTTAATCCGGTTAAATAATTAAGATGGATCAACCAAAGTTTTGACAAAAGTTCGGTAGTACTAGAGTTGAAGAAGAATCTCATCTCATTAGGAATATTAGAATCTAAAGTGTCACGCCCTTCCCCCACACCCGACCTACCTTATTCACCACAAATTGTTCGCATTTCACTTACCTTTTCTTCTGTCATCTCTCATATCAAATGTTAGGCTGTGATTCGATATTAGTTACCCATTCACACTCATTCATAATATATATATAGAATTTAATATTCTTTCCTATAATGCAAACTCTTGTACATTAATACATTTATTTGTACATATATATCCCGACCGTACATTAAATTACATAGTTGTGCTTATATAATGTTCAGTGCAAAATACCAAGTGTGTATACCTTTAACAAAATAGATCTGCACTGGATATCAGGGAATATCAGTCCTCAGCCGTGTCCACCTACTGTGGATGCTGTGAAAAAGGGGAAATAATAAGGGGGTGAGCTCACAGCTCAGTAAGAAAATCAGGTAAGCAATTAGATAACCACACTATCTACAAAATACAATACTTATGCCCTGAAATTGTTTCCTTACACTATCTGTATCTAAAGTATGCATCTCTCTCAGATAATTATACAATATATATATAGATACAAAACATCAGTTATAAAAAATGGTAATATGCTGGTTTAACAACCTCAGCATTTTATGCAAAACACTGTATTTTTCATCTCATTTCATATAAATTGCATAGTTATCATGCCATGCATTTAAATCAAAATCATATAGCATTCATCATATTTTAAAAACATGAAAATCTGAGCCTCACCCATCCCTCGGGTTATCCTTTTCACAATTCACAAACTCACATGTTTATATCATAAAACCATGTGGTAATTCATTCAAGAAATTCAATTAGCAAGAAAGGAGATAGGTGACTACATGTTTCGAGTGTATGATCATAACTCATTTTTCGTGATCCCAGGCTACACAGTACTCGGTGTGTGTAGTCTTACAATTGCTGTAATGGGAGGTGGGCCAAATCCTAGCCGTCAGCTCATAATTTATTCTCATCGTGTACTCACGGTACAACGTACTCCATGTGATATACACGGTACATAGTACTCCATGGACCCTATCTCAAGGTAGGATGCTCACCATGAGTCTTAGTCCTCACACCTTGGATATGCCTCATAGTCAGGATACTCGCCATGAGTCTTAGTCCACATACTACGGGTCTACCTCATAGTTAGGATGCTTGCCATGAGTCTTAGTCCTCACACCTATGGGTTATTTCGATAGTCCTTTGCCATATCTCAAAATATTGCATGTGTGAGCATATATATATATATATATATATATATATATCAGTACGACACACAGTCAGCACAGGCTCCCAACACGGTTGGTTCATGCTCTTTTCAAAACTGGCACTTGTGAGTAAAACTCCCTGCACGACCATATCACAATATCACAATCTCTAGTGTGAGTAATGAAAATTAATTAGTGTGAGCAATGAAAAAAATAATTAATTAGTATTATTAGTTAATTAAATTAAATATTTAATTAATTAATAATTTCTAATAAATTGGTGATAAATGAAAATTATTAACCAATTGTATTGTCTCTAATTAAATTAAATTAATTAGAGATAAATCCTGGAGTGATCGAGTCCCTTTAGAACTCTCTACTATCAAGCATTATAAATAGAGAGCTCTTCCACACTCAGAAGACAGAGAAGAAGGCTCAGAAGGGGCTCAGTAGAAGTAGACAGAAAGCACTGAAGAAGAGTATAGCACACAGAGAAGAGAAGTCTCAGCCTCTTCAGAGAATTGAAAGCCTGCAGAATACCGGCCGTTCTCCAATCAAGCCTTCTCTTCAGTCAAGTCTTTTCTTCAACAAAGCCGTCAACAAATCTACAAGAGGACAATAAGTTACAGACCATTCTCTCAACAATCAGCCGCGCCGCTACAAATCCACAAGGAACCACAGACCGTTCTCTCAACGATCAGCCACGCCGCTGCAAGTTCAAGAGGAACAACAAGCCCCTTGGCCGTTTCTCTCAACAATCACTCTTTTCACTCCGTCGGGATCAAGCGTCACGCCCTCGATAAGTGCATTTCAGGAGATCGAATCAGATGAATATTCTTTTTTGTAAAGAATTCAAAACAGAGAATTGTACTCACACATAAATACAAATATCAAATTTTGTCACTAATTCGTGTTCTAATTTTTCAGACGCGAAAATTTGTGTATACAAATTTCTGGCACACCCGGTGGGACCTCTCTGCCTCTCATCTCGCTCTCCATTATCAATCAAGATCAACCAATTGATCAGATCTATGGCTCCAAAGACTACCGCACCAAGTCACAAATTCAATCCTGCTGCGACTGTGCAACCTGGTTACACTGGACCGACGACTCATGCTAGAGTACGGTATCTTGCAACACAAGGTCAAGATTTAATGGGGCCAACCAACAATGCTGCTCATCAACCTGTCATCTCGATGGATCCTTTGGCAGGAAGAAAATCTGCTTCGCAAGTACCAACAGAGCAATCAGCGTCTACTCTCCAAACCATGTCTACGATGGTTACCAACGCGACTACTCTAGAGGAAAGGATCTCTGAAATGGAGAGGATGATGTCAACTCTGCACAAGATAGTAGAAGAAAAGGATGCTGAAATTGTGATGTTGAAGAGTCAACTGGAAGCTCAACACGACGAAGAATCCAATGATAACCCAGCACCAAACAAACCAACTGCTGAAGCCGCTAGGAAACTGAAAGCAGTTCATGATGCTGAAAACCCCGAAGTAAACGGATCATCGTCAATATCAGTTGGGTCCTTGTCTGTTCAACAACTACAAGAGATGATTGCAAATACCATCAAGGCTCAGTATGGTGGATCGTCATCTAAATCCTATTATGCATACATTAAACTGTACACGAGGAGAATTGATGATTTAAGGATGCCGACAAATTATCAACCTCCCAAGTTCCAGCAGTTTGATGGGAAGGGAAATCCACGTCAACACGTGGCCCATTTCGTGGAGACATGTAACAATGCAGGAACATACGGAGATCTTCTGGTTAAACAGTTTGTAAGGTCGCTAAAAGGAAATGCCTTTGAATGGTATACTGACTCAGAATCTGAGTCTATTGATAGCTGGGAACAACTTGAGAGGGAGTTTCTCAATCGTTTCTTTAGTACTCGTCGCACAGTGAGTATGACAGAGCTAACTAATACCAAACAAAGGAAGGATGAACCAGTCATCGACTACATCAATAGATGGAGAGCGTTAAGTCTTGATTGCAAAGATAAGCTCTCTAAAATTTTTACTGTTGAGATGTGCATCCAAGGTATGCATTGGGAACTTCTTTACATTCTCCAAGGGATAAAGTCGCATACTTTCGAAGAATTGGCCACCCGTGCTCATGGCATGGAATTGAGTATTGCTCATTTTGGTAACAAAAGTTCTTCGATTCTTGATCCTAGGAGAGACAAGAAGGATTTCAAGAAGGTTGAGAGGCCTTTAAAGAGCACTGCTAAGGAGTTTTTATTCGTTTAGACTAAACCTTTAAAATTTTCCTCCAAAGGCACTAAGAAGGTTGAGGAAAATATCAGGCGATCTCAAATGAGAAATATACAACGCATGAGCTTCGAAGAAAGAGAAGCAAAGAAATATCCTTTCCCTGATTCAGATGTGCCTGACATGTTGGATCAACTCCTGAACCAGAAGCTGATTGAACTTCCAGAGTCCAAAAGGCAAGGAGAAAAGGGAAAAGTTACCGATCCAAAGTATTGCAAGTATCATGGCATCATTGGTCACCCCACTGAAAAATGTTTTAACCTGAAAGATTTGATAATGAAGCTAGTGAATGAGCGCAAGATTGAACTTGATATGGACGACATAGTAGAGTTAAATCATGCTACTTTCACTTCTTTGCCTACAAAAGGCATAACGTATCAACTGATTCAATTTGGCTGCTTAGAACCTGTTGCCCTGCCAGTTGTGGTAACAAGCTCAATTACTAGCTCTTTTAAAGATGTTGAATCTGCTGCGGATGATGAAGAACAATGGACATTGGTAACGTGACGAAAATCGCGAAAGCGATATGTCCGATCCGTAAACCTTCCTTTTCAAAAGGGAATTCAGTAGATAAATAACTCGCATCCACGTTGGGGACAGAAGAAAACTATGAAGCATCCCCAATTCCAAAATTTTTTGAGGCAAAAGCCTCGAAAACAAATAACACTAGAAGAATTCTTTCCTAAAGGTTTTCTTAGGGAAGAACAAATCAGTGTTGGTGTTCATATGGTTTTGTTTAAAGAGGAGTCAGAGGGAGAAAGCTCAAAGGCTATTAAGGCTCGAGGAGATGGCCAAACAAAAACAGTCTGGGAAGAATGCCTTAAGATCTTGAAAGGGATCTCTTCTCATCTTACCATCTACGAATTGTTGCAGTATCCAAGGGCAACACGTGACGCGATTGCGCATGCTTTGGAAAACTTAAAAATTTATGCTGCGCATCTTCCAGCTCCCACGAAACCTGCTTCAGATGATAGTTTTTGTGATTACTGCTGGACAACTCTTGCATTCACAGATGAAGATCTGTTGTTAGGATCAAAACCCCACAATCGACCACTTTATGTTTATGGATACATCTGAGAACAAAGGGTGAATCGCATATTGGTCTATAATGGGTCTGCAGTTAATATCATGCCCAAGGCAACAATGGAGGAACTTGGCATAACAATTAATGAATTGTCAAAAAGTCGACTTTTGATCCAAGGTTTCAATCAAATGGAACAACGTGCTTTGGGAATAATACGAGTGGATGTTGCGATCGGTGAATTAACATCGAGTACAATCTTCCATGTCATCGACGCTAGAACTACATATAAGTTGTTGCTTGGGTGACCTTGGATTTATGCAAATGGCGTTGTACCTTCTACACTGCATCAATACTTAAAGTTGTATCGAGACGGACCGAGAAAGGTTGATGCTGATTTAAAACCATTCAATGAGATCGAGTCTCACTATGCTGATGCTAAGTTCTACTCAGAGAACTGTGATATAAAAGAAGCTTTACCCACTCAAATGTCGAGCACCGGAAAAATTAAAATTAAGGGTAAAAAGAAACTAGACACTAGTGTGATGAAAGAGCCTTTAAATGCATCCCTTGAGGGTATTCCTAAGCTTACATTGGAAGATATTGACAACCCAGTCAAATCTTCATCCAGCGAGGCAAAAGAAACTCCAATTTTTCGTTATATTCCAAAGGCTCGTCGCAAGGAAGGTCAATCGCCATTCTTGGAATGCTCAGAATTTAATCAAGTAGAGTGTTCTCCTGACAGGATAAAATAAGATATAAAACTGTTGAAGGATGCTTGCACATTGCCTCTTACTAAGATAGCTCATAGTCAAGCCAAGAAGCCGTTGAAAGGGTTCGTTTGACCGTCCCAAGGCGCAATAGAACATGGGATTTTGCCTCAAGGTCGTACTACTGAAAATTACAATCCAAAGGCTTATAAACTGATCGCTAAGGCTGGGTTCAATTTTTCCAAGTCATCATCCATGAATGAGTTGCATGATGGGAAGATGACTGCAAAGTTGCAAGGGATCATTGAAACTCATAAAAAGCTGATAAACAAGTCAGATGGGAAACCTTTTCCAAAAGATGGATTAGGATGTGAATCCCAAAACCCAATACGAATTCATGTTGGCAGGAAGAATAAATCGGTCAATACTCAACACATTTCGGTTGAGGTTACTGAAGAATGTGATGAGCCAAAAGCTTCTCCAACTCATCCTTCTCAAAACACTACTCGTGTGTCAGTATTCGATCGTTTGGGGATGTCAGCAATTCGTATTTCAGTGTTTGATAGGCTCAATGTCCCTCACCCTGAGTTACGTCAAGCATCCAGAAGACGCAATTCAGTTTTTGATAGATTGAATGCTTCAACCAGTGAAGTGCAGCAAAAAGAAAGTCAAAACTGCATTGAATTGAAGGATGATAAAGAAATCCGAAGCTCGATTCCATCTCGCATGAAGAGGCGTTTAGAGCTTGAAATCTCTACAGAAGGGCCATTGAAAGTGCGACGTCATACTGTTGTGGACACCAGGTCATCAGTACATCTCAAAGAAGATGAGACAGAGGTTTATTCAACATATCATGTAACCATCCAAGAAAGTGCAGATGATGAATCATCAGAAGATGAGTCGAAAAGCCATCTAAAATTGAAGAAGAAGAAGAAGCTCCCGCTGCTTTAGAAGATGGGGGGCAAGCAACTGTCGACAGGCTGGAAAAGGCAAATCTTGGCACTTCGGATGCACCACATCCTATATTTTTTAGTGCACTCCTTAGCCCAGAAGAAAAAGAAAAGTATGTCGCACTATTACTAGAATACAAAGATGTCTTCGCCTGGACATATAAAGAGATGCCCGGACTTGATCCGAAAGTTGCAGTTTATAACTTGGTTGTTCGAAAGGGAGTAAAGCCAATTAAACAGCCCCAAAGGCGCTATAGACCTGACCTAATCCCGCTCATAGAAGCTGAAGTCAACAAGTTAATCGATGCGGGATTCATACGTGAAGTGAAATATCCATCTTGGATAGCTAATATAGTGCCAGTCAAAAAGAAGAATGGACAACTTCGCATCTGTGTCGACTTTCGCAATCTAAATAATGCATGTCCAAAAGATGATTTTCCATTACCCATCACCGAAATAATGGTTGATGCTACTACAGGGCACGAGGCTTTGTCATTCATGGATGGATCATCTGGTTATAATCAAATTTGAATGGCGCTAAAAGATGAAGAGCTAACCGCATTTCGAACACCTAAGGGGATTTATTACTATAAAGTAATGCCCTTTGATTTGAAAAATGCTGGTGCAACTTATCAACGTGCTATGCAGAGAATTTTTGATGATTTACTGCATAAAACAGTAGAATGTTATGTTGATGATCTTGTGGTCAAGTCAAAGAGAAGAAACGACCATTTAGAAAATCTTCGTTCAGTGTTTGAAAGGCTGAGGAAGTACCAACTGAAGATGAACCCGCTGAAATGTGCCTTTGGAGTGACATCTGGGAAGTTCCTTGGTTTTATCGTGAGACATCGAGGCATTGAAATAGATTAGTCGAAGATAGATGCTATCTAGAATATGCCAGAGCCTAAGAACTTAAAAGAGCTTCGAAGTCTTCAAGGTAAATTGGCATACATTCGAAGGTTTATTTCAAACCTAGCTGGAAGATGCCAACCATTTAGTCGACTAATGAAGAAGGACGCACCATTCGAGTGGGATGAATCCTGTAGCAATTCTTTTAATGCGATTAAGAGATACTTGCTTAATCCTCCAGTTTTGGGAGCACCAATTCATGGAAAGCCATTAGTCCTTTATATTGCTGCACAAGACAAGTCCTTGGGGGCATTACTCGCACAAGAAGATGAGCAAAGGAAACAAAGGGCTTTATACTATTTAAGCCGAACACTTGTAGGGGCAGAATTAAACTACTCCCCTATTGAGAAAATGTGTCTTGCTTTGTTCTTCGCCGTTGATAAACTAAGACACTACATGCAAGCATACACCGTCCATTTAATAGCACGAGCAGATCCTGTGAAATATATTTTGTCTAGACTAATTCTTTCTGGGAGATTGGCAAAGTGGGCGGTAATCCTTCAACAATATGACATTGTTTATGTTTCCCAAAAGGCGGTGAAAGGGCAAGCCTTGGCAGATTTTCTAGCAAATCATCCTATCCCGTCTGATTGGAAATTGTCAGATGATTTATCCGATGAAGAAGTCCTTTTTGTCAACTTAAAGCCAAGCTGGAGGTTATTCTTTGACAGTGCTTCAAGACAAAGTGGAGCAGGAGCGGGGGCAATTCTCGTTAGCCCTTACAATCAAGTTTTGCCATATTCTTTTATCTTGAGCGAATTATGCTCTAATAATGTTGCTGAACATCAAGCACTTATTTTAGGCTTAGAAATGGCACTTGAAATGGGGATTAAAGACATTGAAGTGTATGGAGACTCTAAGCTGATAATACAGCAACTCTTGGCAGAATATGAAGTCAAGAAAGAAGATTTGATTTCATATTTCAAATATGCTAAACGGTTAATGGATAAGTTTGATTTCATAACGTTAAAGCATATCCCAAGAGGTGAAAATCGACAGGCAGATGCTTTGGCTAACTTGGCAATAACTTTGGCCATCAATGAAGATGAAAAGTTGAATGTTTCAATATGTTGCAGATGGATAGTACCTCTACAAGGCATAGTTCATGAAGAAGTCAGTGCGATATCGGTATGCACAATTGGAGTTGAAGATTGGCGACAGCCTATTATTGATTATCTTCAGCATGGCAAACTTCCGAATGATTTTCGTCACAAGTCTGAAGTGCGACGCAGAGCAATAAGGTTCATCTATTATAAAGATACCTTGTATCGTAGGTCATTTGATGGGCAATTCTTACATTGCCTAGGAAGTGAGGAAGCCAAACAAGTGTTAGAAGAGGTTCATTCTAGAATCTATGGCGCACATCAATCTGGGCCGAAAATGCATTACAAGATAAAGAGAATGGGGTATTATTGGCCTACAATGGCACAAGATGCTATAGATTTTGCAAAGAAATGTCAACCATGCCAATTCCATGCCAATTACATACATCAGCCACCAGAGCCTCTTCATCCCACAGTTGCATCGTGGCCTTTCGATGGATGAGGTCTTGATCTTGTAGGACCATTGCCTAAGTCTTCAAGAGGACACTTATACATTCTGGCTGCAACAGATTATTTCTCCAAGTGGGTAAAAGCGTTACATTTCAGAGAGGTCAAGAAAGAACAAGTGGTAGAATTCATTCGCGTGTAAATCATCTATCGCTATGGAGTTTCTCGGTACATCATCACTGATAATGGCAAACAATTCTACAATAGCCTCATGGATAAGTTGTGCGAGAAATTTAATTTCAAACAATACAATTCTTCCATGTATAATGCCCCAGCAAATGGCCTTGCAGAAGCATTCAACAAGACACTTTGTAATTTGTTGAAGAAAGTTGTTGTGAAGAGTAAAAGAGATTGGCATGAAAGAATCGGAGAAGCACTTTGGGCGTATCGCACTACATATCGAACACCCACGCAAGCTACTCCATATGCCCTTGTTTATGGTGTCGAAGCCATTCTTCCATTGGAATGTCAAATTCCTACTTTAAGAATTGCCATCCAAGAAGGCTTAACACAAGAGAGCAATGCCTAATTGCGCCTTCAAGAGCTTGAAACGTTGGATGAAAGACGTTTGCAAGCATAACAACATCTTGAATGTTATCAAGCACGCCTCTCTAAATCTTTTAACAAGAAAGTCCGCCCACGTTCCTTTCAAGTAGGAGATTTAGTGCTCGCCATTCACAAGCCAATTAACTTCCATCATCATCCTGGTGATAAGTTTACTTCCAAGTGGGATGGACCTTATGTTGTGCAAGAAGTTTATACAAACAATGCTTACAAGATAGTCGATAGTGACGGATTGCGAGTCGGCCCTATCAATGGGAAATTTTTGAAACGCTATTATGCGTGAAAGCTCCAATTTCTATGCACAACATAAAAAAAAAAGCCTGCTAGATTGAAAACCCCATTGGGGCGGTCTAGGCAAAAAATTAAGGCAAAATAACAAAAATAAATAAATAAATAAATGAACTACGTAATGACTTGATCCTTCTCTTAGAAGGTACGTAGGCAGCTTAGGAAATCCCTTCATCCTAAGTTCAGTCACACCAAACAAAAAAAAAAATCGTCATAATGATTAAAGTCCTATATGACATAGATGAAATGCTGAAAATGTCTATTACAAATAAAATAAAATAAAACACTCAAGTAATATCTAGGACTTGCTGCTCCAACTATCAACCAAAGAGTCTCGATGAGTCTGCAATGCTCTCCTAAGCTCTTCAATGTTCTCCATGTCTTCATCAGCAATGGAAACTGTGGCCTCTAATTCAATCATCAGCTTTTCAAAGGAAGCAATTTCATCATTGGCCTTGCTTACTTCAACAACTCGAGCATCCAAATCAGTCTTCACCTTCAATTCCTCGTTTCAAATTAAATGCAACTTCTCTTCTAGTGCAACACATTCATCTTGCAAAGCCTGAAGCTTTGTGGCTTGTGCTTCATAATGTTGTTGCTTCGACATCAATGAAGACTTAGCGCATTCCAGTTATTTTGTTACTTCAGCCTTCTTCCTTTCTAAAGTTTTTTGAGAAAGACGACCATCAAGTTCTTTCTCAAGACACAACAATGCCTTCACCTCCCCAACATAGGAGTCAACAATCTTTTTTAAGGAAGTCGAATCACCATGCAAACTTTCAATGCCTGAATAAATAGTGGAAGCATCTTCATAAAGCTTGCTAACTTGAGAAAAAGAGGCATCTCTAAGTCGAAGTAAGAAATCATGTCCGATCCCTTTAATGGCTTTTTCAAAAATCTTGGAAGAATACTTGCCAGGATGATAAGTCGAAACAGAGATAGTATCTCGTTTAAGAGAGCGATTGATTGGCAACTGGGGTGAATCCTGATTAGGAGGTTTATTCCCAACTGTGTCGTCACCTCGAGCCATCTTAGTCGATGAATTGATTGAAACAGACTTAGAGCTACCCTTGGCTGAAGATGTGGAGCCTATTTTAGCAGACAACTGTTTCACTTGGTTTCAAACTTTACCAGCATCACTTACAGATTCCTCACTTTTTGAAGGCTCATTATCGGGCATGATATTTTTAACCTGGTCAACAGTGTTTTCCTTTGTCTCTTTCTTTAACATCTCTGTAAGAGGAATCCCATCATCACCTGTCGAATCAGCAACTTCTTCCTGTGCAATCGGAGTCCTCTTCTCAGACTCCCCGCGATCAGTTTCAGGACATCTCCTCTTTAAGGAAAAACGAAGCCTACCATGACAAGATTTCTTAGGGGAATCAACCCTTGTTACTTGACTGGAAATCTTTGGTTGCTCGGAGACCATCACTTTTCTTTTCAAAGAAGATTTCACACCTCTCCTAAGCCTTCGGGGATTGCATCTGTCACTATCATGATCACTGATAGGTTCCACAGGTTTATCACTACAATCATCACACTAACGAGGTTGTTCATCTCTAACAACGAGAGCCTCTCTTCCATCCACAGCAGGGGTTAAAGAACCTTTGCTTTGTTCAAATTGCCCCATGTCAAGGCTTGCATCATGGTAACATCATCAATATCTTTAGCCTCAAGGTCAGTAGTCTCAATCAAAGGCTGCACTTGCTTCGATAATCTTTCTTTACAAGAGCTAGAAGAAGCAAGTCTGAAATTAGTACTTGTGCTATCTTTCAAGATGGGTATACTAGTACGATAGTAATCTCCTATTTGACCTTGCCACCATACAAAGAATTTTCTTGTTACAAACAAGTGTTCATTGGTGCTACTCCATCTAGGGATAGTCACTTCATAGCTTGGACCTCTCAACACGCTACATCGCCAATAGCGCAACAACCCTCTCAAACTGGCAGTTCTAATAGCAGTTGTCAAAGATCCCAGAACATCTTGATAGTATCCAAATTGCCTTGCAAAGCGATGAGGCTATATGATTCTACCAAGTGAAAATTGCCTCTTCGTAAAGTCAAAAATGAAGATCGAAGGCTAACCAAGTATTAAAAGTCGTCAAGCTTAAGTCGGTTCCCAGGAGTGTCCAAGAGTTTAGTCTTACAAGTGTCAAATATGCTAGTGGCTTGCCAATCTATGCCAAGCAATTGTTGAATGATTTCTCGACTTTTGACCTCACCGTAAGATTTGTGACCAAAAGATCCCCCGTATTTGCACATTTTAGGTCTTCTTGGTGCTTTATTTGATCCAGGATGAGTCCCAAAGTAAGATGCCATCCACACATGCACAAAATGCCAATGAAGAGGAACATTGCATTGACTAGGACCATCAACGCAAGTAGCAATTTGATTCAGTCCATTATATATGCTTGCCAAGATAGGAATAGCAAGACTAAATCGGGTACCTTTTGCTATGAAAAAAGCCACTTTGAAAGTCTCAGGCCGAATGACATCACCACCGGTACTCGAAAGAATAAAAGAGTATAACCAGACTGATAAGAATGCGGCTAAGAACACCTCATCTCTATCAATGTCAAGAACACCTAGATCAAGGAAAACTTCATTTTCCTTTCTAGTACGAAGGCGGTGTCTGAAACGACTATCGGGAGTATATAGAGAATTTTTCTTGCCTTTGATCGTGATTGAATCATAAGGATCATTGTATTTGCTTTTGCCTCGAAACCAAAATCTCACCCAAGCAAAAGCAGAAACTCCATTGCTTTTTGAAGCCCCATGATCCTCCTGCAGCCTGATAAGGTGATATGCAAGAAAAAGGTATCGACAACTGACCATAAGAATGGGACACGAAGATTCATCAAGACCGGTTATTTCTTCTAAGCTGGGGGCAACTTCGTCGTAAAACTCTCCAACAATAGGAAAGCCTCCTAAAATCTTCAAATCCCACAGTGAAATGGAAATCTCCCCACGAGAAGACAAAAATGTATTGGTGGTTGGACACCAAGCTTTGCACAAGGCATGAATCATATTTCGACCTGGGTCATAAACAAACAGCGAAGCGAAGATCGATTCATAGACACCCGCTTGCTCTAAAGTCTGTTTGTGCTGACTCAAAACAAGCTCTGACCATTCCCAATATCTAGGAGGAGGAACAAATTCTCCGCGTGGTTGAAAGCCGTGCCAAGAAACTTCGCGTCTACAAATATGATGGCCCAAAGTGGTGAGGGCAGCAGATTTGACGCTCTCTTCATGATGACTATCTTGCAACTTCAGCACCGTCTTAAAGGCACCCTTTTGAGCAGTGTGAGAATCACAAGAAAATACCTCATCGACCTCTTCAGAAGTCCAGACATCCAAATGGTAAAGAGTTGCCACATCGGAATCCCAGTTATGTGCGTTACTACCAATAGCTGGAGTGTGAATCAAACACCTAGTAGCTTTCCTTATATCCTCATTGGACTTGTCTCAAATAAGTAGAAAATCACGTAGATGACCTTTATACTCCTCTTGAGTTTTTGAAAAAAATGGTTTACCCCTGACTTCATCTTGGCAATGCTTGACAATAGATGGTCTTGGAAGACGATACGAAGGAAATTCGTCCATGACTACACAAAAAAAAATGGTAAGTAAAAAGGATTAAATAACTTAAAAAAAATCAATCAAAAAATCAATCAAAAAAATATTAAAAAAGAGATCAAATATATATATATATATATATATATTCCTAAAAAAAGGGGGGGACGCGTTATCACAGCAACCCCGATGTGCCCAGGATTCTTAGGCAACCGTTCTTATCAACTCAGAACATAGCTGAAAATTTGTGTATACAGTTTCAATTTTACATTGACACCTTGTTTTCCTCAAACCAAGATGAGTCCCCTATAGTGGCAAAAATCCCCAAAAATACTTTCAGCGACTTCTGGTACTAAATGATGAAACCTTTGCTATATTAATTCTCATGGCACTTGTCACCACATTTATCACAACCCTAACTGTTATGGCCATCTACAAGCCAGCCCGCGGTTCCCCTATCTTTACCCACCGAAAATTGCGTGACTTGGCCAACATCGACGATTCCAAGCTTGCCTCCATGGCATTAGCAACGTGCCTTCAATCATCAGCCTCGTCGAGTCAACTAGAAACACAAAAAAAAAAAATCTCAATCTAAACTTTTCATTATGCATCTTGTTGAGCTCACTGAAAGCTCTTCTTCGATCATTATGGTCCATCGGGCTCGAAAGAATGGGTTTCCTTTCATTAACAGGTTTCGTGGAGGAGAGTTGCAGGATTGAGTTGTTGGAGCTTTCCAGGCCTACAGTCAATTGGGCCGAGTCTCAGTTAAGCATACAAAAGCAATCTCTGCATTGTCCACCATGCATGAGGATATTTGCAACGTGGCAGAGACCGAAAGGGCCACGATGATCGTCTTGCCTTTCCACATAAAATGGAGACTAGAGAATGATCAGCGGATGATAGAAAATGTGGGCCACGAATGGAGACTGGTTAATCAAAGGGTGCTAAACAGGGCACCATGTTCGGTAGCAGTGCTTGTGGATAGTGGATTAGGTACCGGAGCCCATATTCCTGGGCTCATTTCCCCTGTCTCTCAAAGGGTTTGCATCCTGTTTTTTTTTTTTGGCGAGCCGGATGGTCGTGAAGCATTGGAGTTAGGTGGTAGAATAGTTCAGCACCCACTCGTTAAAGTGGCAGTTGTAAGCTTCGTCGAAATGGAAGAATTTGAAAGAGAAGGTGTAATGTCAGGGCTTGTGGTCAGATCAGTCAATCAAGAAATCCTTCAAAATGCCTCTTGCTCTGTCGGGATCTCGGTGGGCCGTGGCACATTAACTGGCACAGATTCCATGTCAAGTAAACGTTTATACAGCATTGGAATGATCTTTGTGGAAGGCCTGATGCCCTTACATATAGCTCTTCTAGTTGGGATAACTTCCGCATCAAGTCAACATGAACCTTCTGACAGTCGAATAGATCCAACAATTTTAAAAGATACAATCCTTCCATCTCATCTGGCAATTGCGAAATGTCAAAACCACAAAAGCTGAGAATCTCAAGCTTTTCCAGCTTTCCCAGTGATGAGATATCATAAAGTTGATAGCGTACCAGGTGTAGAGTTCAAAAATTGGTCAGATTCTCAAGTGCAGAAGCTGACAAATGTCCATGAAGGCATCGGAGAGTAAGAGCCTTCAGTGATTTCATCCCTTCGATACGGGCACTTGAACTTGTTCTGCAAGCATTTCCATCGAGTGATAAAATTTCTAGCTCACCTGCAAATCTTTCAGGAAGGTCCTGATGATCAACCTCGTGCCATTCCTTCATAAAAGAAATATTTTCTCGGGATGCTATCCATAAAGCACAGAGACGAACAATGGAGTAGGGTGGTCCATGGAATCGGGAAAGATGATGACAGTAGTAACTCATCAACAGCAGTCTGATTCACGGTATAGGTCCAATGAAAATGACAAAAGACAGAGAGCTAGCTATTGTGTTGAAGAGCTAGCGGCGATGACTCACGGAGAACTGCTGTGACAGAGAGCTAGCTGCTGTGTTGAAGAGCTAGCTGCTGCGATGAAGAGGATGAAACAGAGAGCTGCTGTCGTGGCCAGTGTTGAAGGTGCAGAAGCTGGTGACTCGAATCATCCAAACTCAGAACAGTGAAGCCAAGAGCTATCGATAGGAGCCGCCACGCTGTCTTGTTGGCCATTGTAGAGACATGCAAACAGTAGCCTAATCTGTGTAAAACAGCTGAGCAGAGATGCATGAATACGGGTGTCACGTCTCGCAGAAAGACAACTTTGATTTGCTCTGTAGTATAGTGTGCAAGCCACGAAACGAACCCCAGAAGCAAAACAATAGCAGTGCAGCCAGTTGACGTGGCACAATGGTATTGTATGCGATAAAAAAAAAAAAAAACAAACAGCAAACAGCAAAATTCAAGCATACAAAATAGCAGTACAGATGGCCACAACAATAATTCAAACATCGAGATACAGATGATTTATGATGGAGTGAACGAGCATACATTCACAAAGTAAAAAAAAAAAGAGAAGAAAGAAGAGTCTTACCTAATGATCCGTAGAATTGATGAAAGAAGATCTAAACTGCTTGAAATTCATGAAGAGGAGTTTATGATTATCAGTCAATATATATAGTTTGACAGAAGAATTTAAGTTGAACTCTAATTGAAGAGATGTAATTGTAATTTGTTTCTTTAGTTCAATTTGTGTTGAAAATAAACACAAAAATTCAATATATATATATATATATATATATATATATATATAAAGCACAAATAAAAAAATATATATTGTGCTATCCAAAAAAAATAAAAAAATTCAAAGAATTTTGTCATAGCTAGCACGCTTTTGATATTGATGGACTTCAAGTTTCATACGTACTTCATGCCTAGCATACGCACGCCCGTATCTTGAAGTGGGGGCATTTGTAGGCATTAAAAAAAATAATTAATTAGTATTATTAGTTAATTAAATTAAATATTTAATTAATAATTTCTAATGAATTGGTGATAAATGAAAATTATTAACCAATTGTATTATCTCTAATTAAATTAAATTAATTAGAGATAAATCCTGGAGTGATCGAGTCCCTTTAGAACTCTCTACTATCAAGCATTATAAATAGAGAGCTCTTCCACACTCAGAAGACAGAGAAGAAGGCTCAGAAGGGACTCAGAAGAAGCAGACAGAAAGCACTGAAGAAGAGCATAGCACACAGAGAAGAGAAGTCTCAGCCTCCTCAGAGAATTGAAAGCTTGCAGAATACCGACCGTTCTCCGATCAAGCCTTCTCTTCAGTCAAGTCTTTTCTTTAACAAAGCCGTCAGCAAATCTACAAGAGGACAACAAGTCACAGACCGTTCTCTCAACAATCAGCCGCGCCGCTACAAATCCACAAGGAACCACAGACCGTTCTCTCAACGATCAGCCACACCGCTGCAAGTTCAAGAGTAACAACAAGCCCCTTGGCCGTTTCTCTCAACAATCACTCTTTTCACTCCGTCGGGATCAAGCGTCATGCCCTCGACAAGTGCATTTCAGGAGACCGAATCAGAGGAACATTCTTTGTTGTAAAAAATTCAAAACAGAGAATTGTACTCACACATAAATACAAATATCAAATTTTGTCACTAATTCGTGTTCTAATTTTTCAGACGCGAAAATTTGTGTATACACATGCACTCGCCCTCGTCCCATAACTTGCTTCCATTTTTCTTCTGCAGTCGCTATCTTCTTCAGAGCAGACGTATCAGCTGGAGCTCTTTCAGGCTCCTTATCCTTCTGTGGGGCAATATCAATGATCTCTTGGAAAACTTTGGCCATATGTCCTGGCTTCCCACATCTGTAGCATAAACCACTAGAAACAAGATGATTGTCCGACTACGCCCACTTTAAATGACCTAAACGTGTATCCGCAAGTGCACGGATCGTACAAGTAATAATGGGATTTGAATATCGGATTATCATCCCACAGAGAAGCTGAATAGCCTAATTAACTACCGGTTAATCTTACCCTAAGTATATCCTAGAAAATTATGAATTCTTAGTGGGTGATCTACAAGGCTAGAATTAACAAGTACCGAAAACAATAAAATTTATAAACTAATGAAAATAAAACAGAGCAAAAATTACATACAGAGCTCCAAGAAATTAAAAGCAATAACCTACAAAAGATAATTAAAACAGTTAAAATTAATTAACGCAAATAAACTAAAATGCAAAATATGAAAATAAAGAAACAAAATTAATTAGACTAAAATTAAGTCATCCTAGAATAAAATATGCATGTAATTAAACTAATTAATAAAAATACAAATTAAACTAACCTAAAGTCTAATAAAATAAAACTTCTATTAACCTAAAGAAATTCTTAAATCAAACTAAGAAATTAACTACCTAAAAAATGATCCTAAATTAAATCTAACTCTAACTAATCACTAACAATAAAACAAAATCTAAATAATGCATGAGAACTAATATTTTTGGATGAAATTTGAAATGAAGACTAAATTAAAAATGCATGAAACAAATTTAATCTAAATTAATTCTAAATGCAACTCATAAAATACTATACTAAAATTAAGTCCTAAAACCTATGATATAAAATTAACTATTAACTAAAAATTAAAACTAAAAATTAA
The DNA here is from genome assembly GCA_033439115.1 of Firmiana major. Classification (NCBI taxonomy): domain Eukaryota; kingdom Viridiplantae; phylum Streptophyta; class Magnoliopsida; order Malvales; family Malvaceae; genus Firmiana; species Firmiana major. The sequence continues at coordinate 12,803,259 of CM065912.1, forward strand.
ATTAACAAACTAAAACACTAGAACTAACCTATAATTATCATTTAACAATTAACCTAAATTAACAACTAATAAAATGAATGAAAACAATCAAAATAATAAAAGTGCATTAAACATTAAATTGTAAAAAGGAAATTCAGCCAAACATGACCTTAACAAAGATGCCAGCAGAGTGGTCCCATAACTGGCACTGTGCACATTTCATTTTGGCTCTGTAACCAGGTCTGCTCTCGGCATGCCCAGTGATGCTGTACTGTCCGACTGCTCCTGCTCCATTTCCTGCAATCGGTGTGCACAGCAGCACCCATTCCTGCTGACCTCTGCAACTTCCACTGACCCCAGTTGCATCAGCAACCTGTCGACTGTGCATCCAGTAAGCACATAGCAGCAGCTCCTGCTTCAGTTGCCCGATCCCTGCGCCAACACCCTTGCTTCACCTTACTGCTCAGCAGTTTGCATCCACGGCATGATCCAGCTTATTCTGCACAGCCAGCACACACTCCACCTTTTGCTTCAAGCTTCAACCGAACACTGCCTTCTTCTGATTAAGCTCAGCACAACGTCCTGCTCAGCTCCTGGCACCATTCCTCGGCTACACGGGTGGCTCCCTGTCCCGCGTCCTGCTCCTTGGCTCCGATTTAGTGCTAAACAGTGATACCATGATAGCCAATCTTACCGTTATACTTTTAATCAATATAAATGATAACCCACAACAACTTATCCATCAAATACCAGGTAGATTAGTATATAAACTAAAACAGCTAAATGAACAGTACACTTAAATGGAAACAGAGCAAAACATAGGAGAAATTTGGTCCCGGTTCTATGCTACCAGCCCGTGTATAATGCCACACTCTGCTAGCTTCCAGTTCTGCACCTCTCGCCATGCCTTCCTTCCCATGCCGTGCAATGTTATGACAGAAACAAGATGCAGAAGCCACCTCTCCAGCTTATGTGAACTTCTCCCTGCACGTTATTAACAACAACGGGAGAGAGCTTGGCTGCGTTTTCTGCACCACACATCCCAGCGATGCTTCAATCAACCTTGCCTGCCTAGTTACTGCTCTGCCCTTTCACAATCACTAATTCTTAATTCAACAAACGTAATGGTAATAGCAAGAAAATGCCCTGATAAAAATAAATAATGCAATGCAATCTAACTATTGAAATGTTAATGTCGGAAGCTACACTTTAGACAAGAAATGAAATGGTCACTCGGTGCAATGCAATAGAAACATCAAAGCACTACTATATGATTACTTACAGCAACATAAAACATGAATAAAATCTAAAGCTAAAACCAAAATAGCCACCATCGTGAAACAAAGAAATAAAAACAACTGATATAGCCATCACGCCTTGCTTCATTTTCTGCTCATACCAACATGGTTTCACCGTATCAGTATTACAGGAACAATACCCAGTATTAGACCGGCAATACTGAACCAGAACATGGTATTGTCATTGATGATCAAAGCATCCCAAAATGCTTTAGACTACAAACAGAAATGGAATAAATAAAACTGATAACAAAAGCAAAATAGTAACGGGTGAAGAAAAAATGAACATACTCAAGAAAAATTAAGAAGCAACACTAATGATGAACTGGAAACAAAAACTTTTCATAAAAAAAAAAGCATAAGTAGTAATGAACAGTAGCTTTGAGAAAAAATGAAGGCAACAACAACTATTCGGGAAAGGCTTCTACAAACAAGGAAAATAAAAATAAAACTATTCTACCTATGGTACTTTTTTCTTTTCAATTGCTATCATGTTCTATTTATACATACACACACTTAGGGGTACAATGGTAATTTTTTATCCTAGATGAGTTGGCATTGTTTGGCCACTTGTCTTCATTTTATTTGCTGCAGAGTAGATATTTTCAGGTCACCCGTCTTCTAGTACACTTGGTTGTGCGATGTGGCTCGACGTGTGTCTTTCAGAAGGTTGGCACGGTGTCTGTCGATCTTATCATTTTAGAGCAAATAAAATACTAACACCCGGCATCCCACGTGTCCAGACGACTGTGACTCGGTCTGTAAATTGGAAGTGGTCCAGTTTCCTTTAGCCCGTTTTCAACCCATTTTTAACTGAAACGACTGAGTTTCATCCGGATTTAATTTACCTACACATTAAAGAATTTTAATTAAATAAAGGGGATAATTAATAAAATAAATTAGGGATTTAAATAATTAATTAAGAAATTAAGCACAAATAATTCTATTAAAAATAGAATTATCACACCTCCAAACTTGAGCTTTTGCTTGTCCTCAAGCAAAACAAAACAAATGTAGGAATGACAAGTACCAACATAATAACTTCCCCATTATTATCTTCAAAGATAAAGTAAAAACTATGATCTCAAAGATTCACAATTAAAAGTCCAACACTCAAAATCATTCAATCGTAAGTCCTAACCCAAATTGGACTCCTCGTGTGTGTGTGAAAATGTCAAAGCTACTACTCAGTACATTATCCGGATCAGATTATGCAAACACAGTGAATGCAAAGTCAATGACAAGTGATCATTCCCATAAGTTTGCTTTTCACTTATCTCTCCACTAATGTAGTCACACTTAATCAAAGATCAATAGGACTTCATTAAGCTTGTAATATAAGGCTAGGGCTAAGGTATGATAAAGTCGATTTAGGTTTAATTACCCCTTAACATGCATTACTTCTAGGATCTTCAATGTAAGAGCTCAAATTTATTTCCCCAAAACCTATTTATTTCACTAAACTTTTTATTCTATTTTTGTATTTTTGTATTTTTCTTCTTTCTTCTTTTCTTTTTCTTTTTCTTTCATTTTTTTTTCAATATATACTCCTTCACTATCACTTAATACCCATATGTACAAAGCTCAAGATATATCCTAATGAATTTTCAGGCTTTTGGGGTAAGGGATAAGAACAGAGTGTTTAAGCTAAGGTAAAATATGCAGGTGTATTTACATAGAAAAGCTTATTTGGCTCAAATGGGTGACTAGGGGTAAAATATGTACAAGGGTGGCTAGAAAGGCTCAAACGATCCAAAGATGGCCTAAATCATCTCCCCAATTAAGTGTGATCTAATATTTCACCTCGAAATCAGATCAAACAAATTCTAGAATATGTTGCACAAAATCAACTGAACAAATGCAATCCTATGTCCACAAGCTTTCTCTAAATAAATATACCGATTCATGACATGACATGTGCATAAGATGAGGTAATCACAATCAGAATCAAGATAAATTCAAGAATTCAACTTCATGCTTTTTCTATAATCATGCTTCTTATTCAATCAAAGTCAGACTAAATCATGGGGTCATATCATCGAAATATGGGAAAACTACATGCTAAGCACTAAATCATCCCAAAATCCAACAATGTAAGCTCAGATTTTCAAAAAAAATTTTAAAATTTTTTCTCAAATTTTCAAAAAAATTTTAAATTTTTTTTTTCAATTTTGCCCAAAATTTTTAAAACTGCTTAAGTGATATCCCCTCCCCCAAACTTAAAGTGCACATTGTCCTTAGTGTGCAGATAATATAAAATTTTAAGTTCAAGAACAGAGTACTCCCCTTTCTGATGATGATGAAGAACAACCGAAACTTGATTAAAAACATAAAACTAGAAAAGAAATCTGTAAAATAAACAAAGAAAGAAACAACGAAAAAGGAAAAGAAAAAAGAACTATATACAAAGTGAAAATAAAAATTAAGCCACTTAAAATGCAGCTGAAGAAAATGATACTCAGCAGTAGGGCGAAGAGTAGGAGGGTCAGCCAAAGTGATGACAGAGTGTTGACAGTTAAATCCTCCTTAGCTCTATCTACTTCCCTCCTTTTATCAGATAACTTAAGCTCAAGCCTTATATCTTCCTTAACCTCCATCTTAAAATACTCTTGAGAGTCATCAGGGAGCTTCAAAGGTTTGAAAATATTAAACTTCACTTCCTGATCCTGAACTCTCATTGTTAACTCCCCCTTTTGTACATCAATTAAAGTTCTGCCAGTTGGTAGGAAATGTCTGCCTAGTATAATGGAGACTTCCCTATCTTCTTCCATGTCCAACACGATAAAATCTGTAGGTAAAATAAATTTGTCCACTTTTACCAGCACGTCTTTGATGACCCCCTTCAGATATTTAATGGATCAATCAGCTAGCTGAAGGGTCATTGTGGTGGGCCTAACATCCTCTATTCCTAACTTTTGGTAAATAGACCAGGGCATCAGATTGATACTGGCTCCTAAATCACACAAGGCTCTACCAAAGAACAGATTTCCAATTGTGCAGGGGTATGGTAAAACTCTCGGGATCTTTAAGCTTGTGGGGTAATTTACTCTGAATAATTGCACTACATTCCTCAGTTAAGGCCTCGTCTCGTAATCTTCCAATCTTCTTTTCCTAGAGAGGATATCCTTCATAAACTTCACATAGCTTAGCATTTGCTCTAAGGCATCTTCGAAGGGAATGTTGATGTGAAGTTTTTTAAAAACCTCAAGAAATTTAGCAAATTGTTGATCTAATTTTTGATTTTGGAACCTTTGAGGAAAAGGTACTGGTGGTCTAACTGGAGAGGATGTAGTGGAAACATGTATAGCATCAGAGGACGAGGAAGGCTGTGAAGCAGAAGAAGGGATAGATGAAGAAGCACCTAACGTGGATTCCTTTACAGCCTGATCCTGATGTTCCTGCTCCTTTTGAGCTGCCTCTTTAGAACCTAAGGATTCTTCAACTATGGACTGTTCAGGTCTGGACTTAACTTGTGGTTCATCTAACTCTGCCGCTCCTAAGGGTGATGGATTTCACATGTTATTTACTCTCCCTTTGCCTAACAGTGTTAACTTCAGTATTACTGGGAGGGTCCCTTGTGGACGCTGGCTAAGTTCACTAGCTATTTGTCTAACCTGAATTTCTAAGTTCTTAATTGAGGCAGCTTAGTTTTGTAGGATAGTCGTGAACATTTCCTCAAGCGAGGGCTTCTTCTCAGCTGCTGGTGTATGGTAATGTTGGGGCTGCATAAGTGGTGGTGGTGGTGAAATTGAGGTGGATGGGGATGATTTTGTGGATGGTGTGGAAATTACTGATGTGGTGGTACATGAACTGGTGGAGCTTGAAAACCAGGGGGTTCTACAGGTCTAGAATTAAAAAAATTGCCCTTGATTTTGGCTCCAGGAAAAATTAGGATGGTTCCTCCACCTTGGATTGTAGGTGTTTGAAAAGGGGTTGTTCTGTTGCTTCTGAGATGGGGCAACATACTGAACAGATTCTAAATTAAGTGGACACTTATCTACAGAGTGTGTACCACCACATAGATCGCATGAAAGAAAAGTACTTTGTACAGAATAAATAGGATTAGGACTGGTGGAAGGATTATGCTGGGTACTGAGCGACTCTACCTTTTTCGTAAGGTTGGCTATTTGAGAGGTCAAGGTAGACAGTGTGTCTAACTCATAGATACCCGTCGACTTCTTAGGCAGCTGCCTCTTCGAGGACCATAGATAATTGTTAGCAACCATCTTGTCTAACAACTCGTAAGCTTCCTCCTCTATTTTGCACATTAAAGCTTCACCCGCAGTAGTGTCAACGATGGTCCTATTTTGCCTTGTAAGTCTGTTGTAGAAGGTCTGGACTTGCAGCCATAAAGGTAGGCCATGATGAGGGCACTTTCTAAGAAGCTCCTTATATCATTCCCATGCTTCGTAAAGAGATTCAGAATCGAATTGGGCAAAGGAAGATATGTCACTACGGAGTTTGGCCATTTTAGAGGGAGGGAAAAACTTAGCGAAAAATTGATGGGCTAACTCGTCCCAAGTAGAAATGGATCCTGGAGGTAAGTAGGTTAACCAGTGTTGCGCCCTATCCCTAAGTGAGAAGGGGAATAATCTAAGCCTAAGCGCATCATCAGATAATCCATTGTGCTTAAAGGTGTTGCACAGATCCAGGAATTGCCCGAGGTGAGCATGTGGGTCGTCATGCGAAAGCCCACTGAACTGTAGTGAGGTTTGGATCATTTGAAGGATTACAGGCTTAATTTCGAAATTGTTCCCAGGGACAGCTGGTGCCCTAATGCCGGTATAATATCCTCCAATTGTCGGCACTGCATAATCTCCAACGGTCTTAATTTCTTTATTTTCTGCCATGATGTTTTGTAGAGGAGCTATTAATATCCTAGAATCCTTTCGAATTTTCCTAAGAGTTCGTTCAATTTCAAGATCTAAAGGAAAGCAATCATAACTCTCGGCTCTACGCATGCAAACATCACAAAGGCCTCAAAATTTTTTTTAATTTTTAATTTTTCAAAAATTTTTTTTAAGAGAAAATTAACTAATCTAGATTAAAGCTCTAAATATTTACAACCTAAATATTTACAAGCTAGCATTACACCTAAACATAATTTCACTGATATTAATTAATGGCTAATTATCTTCCCCGGCAACGATGCCAAAAACTTGATTGTCCGACTACGCCCACTCTAAGTGACCTAGACGTGTATCCGCAAGTGCACGGGTCCTACAAGTAATAATAGGATTATCATCCCGGATTATCGTCCCACAGAGAAGTTGAATAGCCTAATTAACTACCTATTAATCTTACCCTAAGTATATCTTAGCAAATTATGAATTCTTAGCAGGTGATCTACAAGGCTAGAATTAACAAGTACCAAAAACAATAAAAATTATAAACTAATGAAAATAAAACAGAGTAAAAATTACTTACAGAGCTCCAAGTGTCACACCCCGAAAACGCGAAAAATAGGGCGAATTTAAAAACTTTTTACTCATTAATTCACAATTAAGGGTGCATTCCTGTGCCGTGTCATGCATCATCATATTTATCATACCTCAGGATCTCATCACTAGATAACATGTATTGTATCATATACATTACTCAATATTAAGTTAATTAATCCTAATACATCCCATACAATGTTATACATCAAGTGTCTGCAATTACAATAATTGTCTGGGTACATGAAAAGATAAAAGATACCTTAAAATACAATATATGGCCTGGAGCTCAAGTTCTCCACTAGCCACTACTCCATACGTTGTAGGGAAACCCTTTTTCACTTGAAGAAATCTGGGGGGGGAAAGAAAACAGGGTGAGCTTCTGAATCGCTCAGTAAAGGGGGTAAGAGACTCATTACGTAAACCAAAATGCACATCACAAAATATTTATTCGTATGTGAAACTCATTATACTCTTTTGAAAACCATAGCATGAAAGTACTCAAAACGACATTCTCATATCTCAAATCATGTGAAAACATGAAGTAAAAAGGCTCAGTATAGAGCAATAACAAGCGTGTGAAAATAATGCGATAATCGCTATCTCAATACACGTGATAAAATCACTATAATAATAATGCACGTGGCGCAGCTACTAAACACACGTGGCATAGCCACTGATTTAAATTCACACGTGGCATAGCCACAGGATAGGGTTTCACGTGGCAACGGCCACCAAATATACGTGGCATAGCCACAGAATGGGGGATCTCACGTGGCAACGGCCACCAAATAGGGTTCTCACGTGGCAACGGCCACCAAATAGGGTTCTTACATGGCAACGGCCACCAAATTACGTGGCACAGCCACAGATTGGGGGGAATCTCACGTTACCAGAACGGAGAAGAATCGGGCTTACATGTTACCAGAGCAATGCCCGGTGTGTATTCAAAATTTACACACCTAAGCCTTTATCATATAAAACTGGTTTGCCTTCACGTAGAACTCATAGTGGTTTTTCTCTCATAAAACTCGTTAAAAACCGTTTTGTACTCAACACAAAACATATTTAAAAAACCGAGTCCCAACCGGCAAAACACGCACACATTTCTCAAATCTCAATATTGCCTTAACGTAGAGCCCAATTCATTTCTCACACAACCTCAACGGTTTATAAAGCAATTTCACACTCAGTTTATAAACTTATAAAATAATGGGCTCCAACCGGCTATAAAAATCGTGTGCATTCTCATCAAAACACAACACATCAAACATGCTTGTTTTATAAATCGCAAATCATGCTATAATAGTTCACAAATCACATACACAAATGGTTTAGTTTCCCTTACCTCTTTGTACCTCGTATAGTGCAATCGTTTCCCCCTTGTCACAGACTAGTCTCGCATTCCACTCTGGAACTCCCGAGCTGTCCAAGCGATGTTAAAACATCAATACTCATCATCACAGTAACCTCAATTCTCAAAATCGAGCATAATTGCTCATAATACCTCAAACCTCTTGATTCTCGTAATTCTACCCCAAACTACAATCTCATTCACAACATCTCAACGTTCTACATTTCTCATGTCAACTTATCTATGCTAATTCACCACATTGTCTAAATTTTCATTTATAGCTCAAAATTCCCAAAATTACCAAAATTGCTAAATATCATCATCACTCTAACTACATTGTAATTTCATTAATCCCTAATCATTTTTCAACTATTTCAACACAATGCCAACAGCCATTATCACCAAAATCATCTCAAATATCAAGATCGGGGTTTAGAAATTACCCAAAACTTGTGGAGAGCTTATCTCTTGTCTCAATTCAATCCGTCTTACGATTTCCAAGTATGTTGTTCTCCCTTTGATGAGGAACAACTTTCCTTCTTGTCACAGCCTCTGATTTGGACGGAAATGGGTGCTTTGGATGAGTGAGAAAGCTAGGGCTCGGTGAAAATGGGGTTTGAAAGAGAGAGAAAATAAAATTGCAGGAGAAAGCAGGGGTTCCTTATATAGACTGAGGGTAGGAGATCGATCTGACTCTTGATGAGATCGATCTGCATTTGAATTTTGGGGACGATCAGGGGCAATTTTATGCCTAGGAGATCGATCTCATGAGGGAGGGATCGATCTCCAAATGTTTCTGTTTGGGAGAAGATCGATCTCCTCAAGGAGCAGATCGATCTCATAAAGCCATAAAGAGATCGATCTCATAAGAGCCCCTAGCCTCCTCAGGCGAGCCCACTGGCCCCCTGGGCCGACTAGGCCTCGTCACCATAGCTACGTATTGTTCTCTTTTGGTCCCACTGGACCATCAAGATTTTGCTCACCCAGGACGCGTCCCAGAGTGCTCGAACCCAGGACCAAGCCCTAGTCCTTGCACTCTTGGTCCTGGGTTCGAGCACTCTGGGACGCGTCCTGGGTGAGCAAAATCTTGATGGTCCAGTGGGACCAAAAGAGAACAATACGTAGCTATGGTGACGAGGCCTAGTCGGCCCAGGGGGCCAGTGCGCTCGCCTGAGGAGGCTAGGGGCTCTCACACCAAGCAATTAAAAGCAATAACCTACAAAAGATAATTAAAACAGTTAAAATTAATTAACACAAATAAACTAAAATGCAAAATATGAAAATAAAGAAACAAAATTAATTAGACTAAAATTAAACCATCCTAGAATAAAATATGCATGTAATTAAACTAATTAATAAAAATACAAATTAAACTAACCTAAAGTCTAATAAAATAAAGCTTCTATTAACGTACAGAAATTCTTAAATCACACTAAGAAATTAACTACCTAGAAAATGATCCTAAATTAAATCTAACTCTAACTAATCACTACCAATAAAACAAAATCTAAATAATGCATGAGAACTAATATTTTTGGATTAAATTTAAAATGAAGACTAAATTAAAAATGCATGAAATAAATTTAATCTAAATTAATTCTAAATGCAACTCATAAAATATTATACTAAAATTAAGTCCTAATACCTATGATATAAAATTAACTATTAACTAAAAATTAAAACTAAAAATTAAATTAACAAACTAAAACAGTAAAACTAACCTACAATTATCATTTAACAATTAACTTAAATTAACAACTAATAAAAGGAATGAAAACAATCAAAATAATAAAAGTGCGTTAAACATTAAATTGTAAAAAGGAAATTCAGCCAAACAAGGCCTTAACAAAGATGCCAGCCGAGTGGTCCCATAATTGACACTGTGCACATTTCATTTTGGCTCTGCAACCAGGTCTGTTCTCAGCATGCCCAGTGATGTTGTACTGTCCGATTGCTCCTGCTCCATTCCTTGCAATCGATGTGCACAAAGCACCCATTCCTACTGACCTCTGCAACTTCTACCGACCCCAGTTACATCAACAACCTGTCGACTATGCATCCAGTAAGAACATAGCAGCAGCTCCTGCTTCAGTTGCCCGATCCCTGTGCCAACACCCTTGCTTCAGCTTACTACTCAGCAGTTTGCATCCACGTCATGCTCTAACTTATTCTGCACAGCCCAGCACACACGCCACCTTCTTTTTCAAGCTTCAATCGAACACTGCCTTCTTCCAATTAAGCTCAGCACAAAGTCCTGCTCAACTCCTGGTACCCTTCCTCGGCTACACGGGTGGCTCCCTATCCTGCATCCTACTCCTTGGCTCCGATTCAGTGCTGAATAGCGCTACCACGACAACCAATCTTACCGTTATACTTTTAATCAATGTAGATGATAACCCACAACAACCTATCCATCAAATACCAGGTAGATTAGTATATAAACTAAAACAGCTAAATGAACAATACACTTAAATGGAAACAGAGCAGAACAGAAGAGAAATTTGGTCCCGGTTCTATGCTACCAGCCCATGTATAATACCACACTCTACTAGCTTCCAGTTCTGCACCTCTAGCCATGCCTTCCTTCCCATGCCGTACAATGTTATAACAGAAACTAGATGCAGAAGCCACCTCTCCAGCTTACGAGAACTTCTCCCTGCACGTTATTAACAATAGCGGGAGAGAGCTTGGCTGTGTTTTTAGCACAACCCAGCGATGCTTTAATCGACCTTGCCAGACTAGTTGCTGCTCTGCCCTTTCACAATCACTAATTCTTAATTCAGCAAACGTAATGCTAATAGCAAGAAAATGCCATGATAAAAATAAATAATGCAATGCAATCTAACTATTGAAATGTTAATGCCGGAAGCTACACTTTAGACAAGAAATGAAATGGTCACTCGGTGCAATGCAATAGAAACATCAAAGCACTACTATATGATTACTTATAGCAACATAAAACATGAATAAAATCTAAAGCTAAAACCAAAACAGCACCATCGTGAAACAGAGAAGTAAAAACAACTAATATAGCCACCACGCCTTGCTTCATTTTCTGCTCATACTAACATGGTTTCACCGTATCAGTATTGCAAGAACAATACCCAGCATTAGACCGACAATTCTGCACCAGAACATGGTATTGGCATCGATGATCAAAGTATCCCAAAATGCTTTAGACTACAAACGAAAATGGAATAAATAATACTGATAACAAAAGCAAGATAGTAACGGGTGAAGTAAAAATGAACAAACTCAAGAAAAATTAAGAAGCAACACTAATGATGAACTGGAAACAAAAACTTTTCATAAAAAAAAAACATAAGTTGTAATGACAGTAGCTATGGAGAAAAAAATGAAGGCAACAACAACTATTCAGGAAAGGCTTCTACAAACAAGGAAAATAAGAATAAAACTATTCTACCTATGGTACTTTTTTCTTTTGAATTGCTATCATGTTCTATTTATACACACACTTAGGGGTACAATGGTAATTTTTCATCCTAGATGAGCTGGCATTGTTTGGCCACTTGTCTTCATTTTATTTGCTGCACAGTAGATATTTCCACGTCACCCGTCTTCTAGTACGCTTGGCTGTGCGATGTGGCCCGGCGTGTGTCTTCTAGAAGGTTGGTATGGTGTCTGTCGATCTTATCGTTTTGGAACGAATAAAATACTAACACCAGACATCCCACGTGTCCAGACGACTGTTGACTCGGTCTGCAAATTGGAAGTGGTCCAATTTACTTTAGCTCGTTTTCAGCCCATTTTTGACTAAAACGACTGAGTTTCATTTGGATTTAATTTACTTGCTCATTAAAGAATTTTAATTAAATAAAAGGGATAATTAATAAAATAAATTAGGGATTTAAATAATTAATTAAGAAATTAAGTACAAATAATTCTATTAAAAATAGAATTATCACAGGACATGGTCTACCTCCATGGAATCTACCATATCTACTGCATTGCTCAGTGGTAGGCCTCTGTCCTCCAATCACAACTCCTCTAGCTGGAGCTATAGCCGGGTATACAGGAAATCTCACAAGCTTTTCCTGTACTTCCTCGATCTTTGGTTTCTTACCTAAGAGTCTTCTCCCTCCTCGATAACTGAAACCTCGAGCACTATCATTTACTGACCTCTTTCTATCTCTGTCTCTACCTTTTTCGATTGATTTGAACTCGGAGACATTTCTCTCATAATCTTGTTCACAGAGTTGCACCCTGCGCACAGCCTCATCGTAGGTAGAAATGTCGAATGGAACTAGTTTAGACCGCAACACTAGTCTCAGTCCATCGATGAATCTGTGGACCTTCCTAGTCTTGCTACTCATGGTGTCAGGGTTATATCTCCCCAGAGATAAAAATCTGGTCTCATACTCATCCACTGAGTGACTCCCCTGACTCATCCCCAAAAATTTGGCCTGCAGCCTCCGCTGAGCCGTATCTGAAATAAACTACCTCTTAAAGGCATCTAAAAATATCTCCCAACTGATCTCTGCATGTCGGGCTCTCAATATGGGTCGGGTGGACTTCCACCAATGCTCTGCAATCCCCTTCAGTAGGAACGTAACAAATACGACCATCTCTGAAGTCGTACACTCAAAGAATCCGTACAACTTCTCCATCTCTCCAATTTATCTCTCCTATCCATTCCTCCACTAACACTGGGTTCTTAATCCCATGTAAAGTTGGAGGTCCAAGTTTCTTAAATTGTCAGAGTCTGTCCAAATCACAACCATACCCCAATCCACTACTCCCTGAAACTGGTGGAGGTGTCGGTGTAGCAGGCGCAGCTGTCTCTCCAGGTGTAAGACCTGATTTTTATCGTATTTTCTTATAATTCACACATTGTATGGATATTGTTATATGTTAATGGAATCATAAGACACATGATTTTGATCATATAAATATGAATGAAGTAGTCAAACGTACGTAAAATTTAAAAATGGATAGGTAAGGAATTTCAAATTAAATTTATGAGATTTGAATTGTCCGGACAGAGATACAAATTTTAAATGAGAAATTATAGTGGGTCCAAGAAGGAAAGTCGGCTTAAATTGGTTTTGAACGTGTAGAAGTGTAAAACGGTCAAAAGATCAAAATCTGGTATAAATTCGATAAGAAAATTTCATTAAAAATATGGAATTGAGATGGGTGGGACTGGCATTGACACACAGCCCAATCGTTAGTGGAGTGTGGTCACGATCAGAGGACAGGTAAGTATGAAAGAAAAATAAAAAATTTACTCTAATTTTTGGGTCGTGACAATTGGTTATATCATAGCGAAATTGGTCTGATGTGTGTCAGTGTCAGTAATTAGGAAATTACATCCTCATGTTACTGTGCTTGGTTAGATACAATCGTGTATATTGAGATGGGTTTTAACCAAGAAATGGTTGAGAATGTAGGATTTAGGCATTATGTCGAACACCAGTTGCGGTATAAGGGGTAGAGCACGAGGCAGAGGCCGTAGAGGTAGGCCTGAGCCTGATAATTGTGCTGAGTTGACCCATGAGACCCATGAGGAGGTTGAGGTGGAGATTGATGTTGAGAATACTCCACAGGGTCTTATAAAGAGACCAGACAGTATTGAGACACGCTTCACAAGGATGGAGTGGAGTGTAGAAAATATTTTGGAGTTGTTTACTCAGTCTATGCAGGTAGTTGAGGATAGGCAGGGTAATGCTTGAACAAATGGCTCAGACTATAGAGATTCCTACACCCCTATGGTATTTAGCGAAGTAAAGAAACCAATAGTTACTGAGGATTGGGTGAATGACATAGCGAAGTTGTAAAGATTCTTTGAGTGTATGTCGACCGAGAAAGTGACTTTTAAATACGTTTATGTTGGAAGGCGAGGCGGAGCATTGGTAGAAATTCGCTCTACCCATTTTAAGAGTTAGACATCCAGAGTTGACATGAGAGATAATTCTGGATGCACAGAGGCAGTATATTTTGGACATTGTTCAGAGGAATTTACGGATAGAGTTCTTTACTCTGACCCAGAGGAACAGGTCAATCGACGAGTATGAATCTCAATTTATATCCTTGGGCAAGTATAATATGACATTATGAACAGTGAGAATCGGAAGGTCCGAAAGTCATGGAAAGACTCAGACCCTCTATCAGAGTTTGATTGGCCCCGTTAGATATCACTACTTATTACGAGGTAGTGCACAAATCACAGTGCGTGAATAAGATTAGGAATTGCATGCCTCTGAGTTTGAGAAAGGCAATAAGGGTCGAAATAAAGATAAAAAGAAAATAGTGGATAACAGAGATGTCAAAGCAGGAAAGAGGCGGTTTGGTAGGAAATTTAGAGTTGGTGAGTTATGGGGTAAGATGATTGGTAAGCCCCATTGTATCCAGTTTCAGCGCTTACATGGATATTGTGATTGGAGGACCCCGACCTGCTAATGGGTAGTGTTGGATGTGTGGTAGTTACCACAGAAATAGGCGGTTGAATGATGACGAGTGTATGCCTTGGACCAGGACACTATTGATGCTTCATTTGATGTGGTGTAAGGTACCATCTTGATTGTTAATATTGAAGCAATTATTTTAATTGACCTTGGTACTACACATTTATTCATATTGTCGTCATTGGCATCTAAGTTAGTGAAATATGTGAAGCTTATATCATTAGGTGAAATGCTGATGGTTAGCACCCCAATGAAGGATAGTCTGCTAATTGAATATGTCGGTAGAGATTGTAAGTTGAAAGTGGGGGAAAGGAACATGCGGACCAATCTCATTTTATGAAATATGAGTGTTTTGATGTATTATGGGGAATAAATTGATTGGTTGCAAACTATGTTGTTGAAATTACTATTCTAAGATAGCGATGTTTCACCCTAGAAAAGTGTACAGTAAGTTTTAACAAGTAATGAAAGAGTTTTGTTATAGTTGATATACGAAATGAGATAAGCTTTGAGATGTGATAGATACTGAATACAAGATATATTGGAATAAGAGGCGTATGCAAGGTAAGAATATCTCTGATATGTGAAGTAATTTAGATTAAGCGATATGTAGTGAATATGAATTGCGACCAAGGATAAGGGGGGATATATCTATAACCAGTCAATGTGGTCAAGTCTGAGGGTTAATAAAGGTATTTCAAAATACCTCCCTGCTTGAAGACTTGACAGCGTCTAGAAGTATACATAACCTATAAATTGAAATTGACAGTCGTAATATATATGTTCAAAATTAGGGTACCTTTACTTGTACGATAAAGAAATATAGAATTCGATTAATCATGAAGGTTTAAAAATTAAAATTTTATAAAAGCCGTTAATATAAGAAAAAAATGAAGTGGGTTAGTATCTTGAAAAGAAGCGATTTCGAAATGACATTTTACGTTTATACGTACATAGGTCAAGGATATGGGTGATTGAAATATTTAGTGGAACTCAACTATGTGAGGTTCTTTTCTCATACTGACATTTGTTCTGTGGTAGTGAGCCTAAAGGTTGAAAACTAGACTTGATTTATCGAATCGAATAGGATCAGCGTAAGAATAAGTATTTCGTTCTACTATTGATGATCCATTGGAGTTGCGAAGAGCGCAAATTTTTTTAGATCAATTGGAAGTCTGGGTTTTATCCGTTGAGAATTTGGAATGTGGATGTGCCCAAAACAATTCTTTGTACTCGTTAGGGCATTGATGAATGAGGTATTTAAACTTTACCTGAACCGATTTGTTATCACCCTTATTGATGATATTTTGGGTGTATTTAAAGTTCAGGAAAAATCATAAGTAACAATTGGAAATTATTTTTACAGATGATTTGTAGAGAGTTCTCGAAATGGACTACCTTATTGACACGTTTAACTTAGAAAAAGTTGTATTTGAAGGGGATGATAGACGTGACAGGAGTTTTGGTGTATTGAAGTATGAACTGACCACCACATTTATTCTCACCATACCCAATAGATTAAGAGGTTTCTCAGGGTATATGGATGTCTTGAAACCAAGACTAGGCTGTATGTTGAAGCAAAATGAGATGATAGTCACGTATGGATCCAGACAGTTCAAGGACCATGAAAGGACTATCCGACCCATGATTTAAAGTTGGTAGTCGTAGTAATGCACTGAGGGTATGGCGCCACTACTTTTACGGTGAGAAATTTCAGGTATGCAGTGATCATAAAAGTCCCAAGTATCTGTTTTCATAAAAAGAAATGAATATGAAACAACAAAGAGGGTTTGAGCTTCTAAAGGATTATGATTGTGAGATATTGTATCACCCAGTAAATGGCTAATATAGTGGCTGATGCTTTGAGCAGAAAGAGCCTCGAGATCGTAATGGTCAGGGAGCGTGAGTTGTAAAGCAGTTTGTGAGCCTCAGTAGTGATGTGATCCCTTCTGATGATGACAGTGATTATGTGATAGCTAGCCTGATGTTAGAACCGGATTTGGTTGACCAGATTTGACAAGCATAACGTGATGATCGACAAATGTCGATAGTGTTAATTAGATTCAGATAGGTACCGTGACAGAGTTCACAGTGAGTGATGATGACTTACTAAGGTTTGGAGGTAGAATAATGGCTCCCAAGGACCACAGCTGTTGAGATTGTTAATGACAGAAGCTCACTATTTGGGATATACAGTGCATTCGCTAAGCAATAAAATATATTAGAATTTTTGAAAAAAGGGTATTGGTGGTCAGGCATGAGAGAGATATTGAAGAGTTGTGGCGAAGTGTCTTGTATGTTAGTAGATTAAGGTAGAGCACTAGAAGTCTGTAAGATTATTGTTGCCTCTACCAATTCTGACATGGAAGTGGGAGCAGGTTACTATGGATTTTGTGACAGGTTACAGAGGACCGTAGGAATCACGAGGCTATTTGAGTGATGGTCGATAGATTGATTGAGACTACCCACTTTTTGGTTATGAAAACCATAGATACTCTGAGTGTGTAAGTAGATTTATATAAGTAAGAAGATTATGAAACAATAGGTAGCATACCAAGGAGTATTATATCATATAGGGATTCCCGCTTCACTTCCCACTTCTGGGAACATGTTTCAGGAAGCCATAGGAACCTAGTTGAGTGTGAGCACAATGTTCCGTCCTCAGACGGATGGTAAGTCAGAGAGGACTGTACGGGTTCTGGAGGATATGATGAGAACGTTTGTAATTGATGTTAGAAGCTCCTGGAATGATCATTTGTTATTAGCTAAATTGCCCATAGCGATAGTTATCACTCGAGTATCGATATGGCATTTTGTGAAGTATTGTTTGGCCATAAGGGTTGCTTTTTCGAATGGATAGAAAGAAGTGGGTGACTGATAGAAAATTGCTCCCAATCTAGTATAATAAGCCTCTGAGGGTGTTCAGCTGATTGTGAGAGAATGAGAACACCTTAGAACAGATAGAAAAGCTACGCTGACAAGAGATTGGGATCATGAGGATTCATCGAGTGTGAATCAGTGTGTTTGGAAGTTTCTCTTTCTAAAGGTATAATGAGATTCGGGTAGTAAACAGAAGGAGAAGGTGTTGGGGTTTAAGATGATCTCCCTAATTAAAGTCTTTCGGCAGTATTACACTTCGGAGGATTTTAAATAGGAGCTGGAGAGTAAGAGTATGATATGTGTGAAGTATCCGAAGTGGTTTACAGACTAACTTGGTTCTAATTTGGAGGACCAAATTTCTTAAGTGGGGGAGATTATGTAAGACACACTTTTTATCATATTTCCTTATGATTCAAACATTTTATGGATATTGTTATATGTTAATGGAATCATAAGACGGATGATTTTGATCATATAAATATGAATGAAGTAGTCGAATGTACGTAAAATCTGAAAACGAACAATTAAGGGATTTCAAATTAAATTTATGAGATTTGAATTGTCCGGACAGAGATACAAATTTTAAATGAGAAATAATAATGGGTTCAAGAAGGAAAGTCGGCCTAAATTGGTTCTGAACGTGTAGAAGGGTAAAACGGTCAAAGATCAAAATCTGGTATAAATTCGATAAGAAAATTTCATTAAAAATATGGAATTGAGAAATCTTGAACAATAACGAGGAAAATATTGAATTTCGAGTCCAATTGATCAAGATATGAATTTATTGGAATTAATCGGAATTTTCACTTTTGAAAATTATCCCGAAAATACTGGATAAATATATCGAAAAGATAAAATAAGACAGATAAATTCATTTATTGATTAAATTAATAAAATAAGATTTTTTGAAGATATTTTTGGGTTTTTAATGTATTTTAATGATTAAAATAATAATAAAATAAATTATAAATATAAAGTAATAATAAAAATAATAATAATAATAATAATAATAATAATAATAATAAATAACTGAATTTCGAGGAACGCAAAACTTAGAAAGAAAATGAAAGAAACGAAGTGAAGACGAACAAGCTGAGGGAGAAGCCCGATGACCACCGGCGACCGACGAGGCCAGACGAGGGTTGACGAAGAGAGAGGACGACCGCGCGAATCCATCGGCAGTCGTGATGCCCGCCGACGACACCGAAGGAGGCTAGATCGGCGAAGTGAGGCCGAAAAGAGGAGAAGGCAAATCCGACGGTCAGCGGCGTGATTTGAATAGATCCAAGGCCAATCGAGTGTTCTCCGACTAAAGACGCGTCGAACGATGGTAGTGAGGCGCTGAGAACCGACCAAACGATGCCGAAACGACGAAAAGGGACTGACCCAGACAGTCGGTTCAAGGGAAGGAAACTGCGCTGAACCGGATCGGACCGGTTCAGTCAAGGAGAAAAGGGAGAAAAAGAAAAAAAGAAAAAGGGAAAAAAGAGAGGAAAATTCTCGAGGATACCTCAGATTTTGGGTAAGTCAGTAAGCGGTCAAAATTGATTGAATTGATTTTCGAGAAATTTATTTAAAATTATATTTGATCGAAAATTAACCCAAAATTTAATATAAAATTATGCAGTTCGATGATAAATCGCGTGCGTGAGCCCGATAGAACTTCGATTTGTGCACCATAGCATAACTTCGGGTAAGTAAAGATAGTTTACAACAATAGTATGATTATTGCACAATTGAAATTTATTTTGCGGATTTCGGATTAATTCCTGCATAAAATAAATTATATTTGGATTTTTGAATTAATTGTCGTAAATGATATACGGGCTATCCAAAGAGTTTGACACAAGGCCCAATGGGTATTGATAGGCCCAATGAGCCCAATAGACCCGAAGGAGGAATTTAATAAGTATAAACGGTTTGAAAAAGGGGTCGAGGCCGATTAAAGTGCAATCGGGCCCAATAAAGTAAAACGGGCCCAGTGTTTTAGATTCGATCAATAAGAGTGAAATACTGATAAGTATATTAGAACTGACCCAAATACGTGGTTATATGCAGCTCCGTAGACTTGGTTTGGAGTGAATTAGACTGAAAGACCTAGTATGGTTGAGACAGGATAAGCTCGCGCGTGATTCCATGTAAGGGAATTTTACGGACTGCTAGAGGTAACTTACGCAATTTTGACTTCATTTACATTCTCTAAAATTGTCTGAATGGTCTACATTTAAAATAAGAATTTTAGTGCTCGAATGGGCAAATGACCAAAATACCCCTGTGAAGGGTAAAATTTTCAAAATTAAGAAAAGTTGGGAGAAGCAAGAACAAGAGGTTTCTGCTTGTTTTTGAGGTGTTTTGACATGTGCATGAGTAGGCATTGCATATTTTCAACAATGTGATTTCTTTTGGAAATTGTTTTGAGATAATAGAGCCACCTACATGATTTTATGAAAATGAGACGTGCTAGAGCTTAGCTCGTATGAGTTTTGATTTGTGTGATGCATGCATTAGTGCTGGAGCAAGGGCTCGCACTAGAGTTTTACATGCATAGGTGCTGGAGTCTAACTCGTACCAAATTTTCATATGATTTTCGTGACAGGGTGCTGAAGTCTAACTCGCACCAGATTTTCACTTGATTTTTCTGACACAGTGCTGGAGCCTAGCTCGCACTAGTTTTACATGATTTTGACAGAGTGCTGGAGCTTAGCTTGCACTAGATCTTATAAGATTTTATGAAACTCGTGCTGAAGCTTTGCTCGCACGAGATCTTCCTGATTTTATGAGAGTGCTGGAGCATCACTCACACTGATTTTATGAGACATGCAAATAGTCGTGCTTGGAGCATCGGGTAGATTGTGTGTCACGCCAATTGTACCATGCTGGGATTGATTATGTGGCATCTTCGGATGTGAGTGGCATCTTCGGATGCAAGTGATTGGGCAGGACCGAAGAGATGGACTGACCCACCTCCCGGGACAGTTCTCGATAGTGGTGAGACCCCGCACACAGGATCCGTGTAGCAGTGGGATCACAAGGATATGACCATAGTCCTGCTTATTTACCTGGGATATACATTGCCTAGTCTCACATGTTATAAATTGATGTTTTGAGAAGCATGTTTTGTGGACTTTTGTGTGAGTCTGGATCACCCAAGGGAGGGGTTGGATCCTGACTGAGATGTGATTTTGATGAGAATGAAACTGAGATTTCAACTGAAACTTGCATGACATTATTTCCATTCTATTTAAACTCATGCGTGATGTAAACTGGTTTTACATGACATTCATTGTGTCGCATGTTACTATTGCTTTAAAAAGCATTTGATTTCATGGTTTTGTGTGAGTGAGGAACACCCGAGGAATGGGTTGAGTCTTGGCTGTGTTGTGAAATTTTAACGAGAATGAAATGATTTAAATGGATTTGCATGTTGAGTTTTCCATGCTCTTTGAAATCCATATGTGAACTTGTTTTACATGACATAATGAATTGTAGCATTTAGCATCTGTTTTGAAATGATGTGGAGAAAGGGTGGTTTATGCATGGCACCACGTTCATGTAGGTTGTATGGTTACCTACTTGTTCGTAGGATTGCCTTACTGAGCTTGATATGCTCACCCCTTTCATTTTTCTACACAGATTTCTTTCAGTAGACTTTGCGGCGACTGAGTACTGCATTCCTGATATCCACTGCTGCCCATCACTTGAGGTATATACACTTGTACATATTGTATCTAAATAAGAATAGCATAGTAACATGTTTGTAAGTAACTTTTGAGGATGTATAGACACTGTAAACACTTGTAAATGAATGAGAAATAATTAGTGAAAAAGCTCATGTGTTTACCTTTCCTTTAATAAGGAATTAAGTTATATGGTGCATGAATGGTAGGACTGGCATTGACGCACAACCCAATCATTAGTGGAGTGTGGTCACGATCAGAGGACAGGTAAATATGAAAGAAAAACGAAAAATTTACTCTGATTTTTGGGTCGTGAGACCAGGTGCAGTCTCTGTATCGTGTCCTTGTCCTTTTGGCATCGTCTCTGCCATTATCTCTACTATGGTCTCTAGGCGACGTTCTAGTCTCTCGAAATGTGCCTTAATAATCTCAGGTACCTCAATCTGACCAATAGCATCATCTCGGGTCTCTGGCCTACCTTTACGACCTCGAGCCCTACCTCTATCCCCTCTACCACGACATGTAATAGCCATAATGGCTAAATCCTTGCATTTATAATCATTAATTAGTCTGATATCCATATCGTATACACAATTGTAACTAAACAAAGAATAGTACTATGGGGATGTATATTTTCCTAATTACTAATATCGGTTCACATCAGACCAACACCGCTCTGATACCATTCTGTCACGCCCTTCCCCCACACGCGACCTACCTTATTCACCACAAATTTTTCGCATTTCACTTACCTCTTATTTTGTCATCTCTCATATCAAACGTTGGGCTGTGATTCGATATTAGTTACCCATTCACACTCATTCATAACATATATAGAATTTAATATTCTTTTCTATAATACAAACTCTTGTACATTAATACATTTATCTATATATATACATCCCGACCGTACATTAAATTACATAGCTGTGATCATACAATGTTCAGTGCAAAATACCAAGTGTGTATACCTCTAACAAAATGGATCTGCAGTGGATATCAGGGAATATCAGTCCTCAGCCGTGTCCACCTATTGTGGATGTTTTGAAAAAAAGGGAAATAATAAGGGGGTGAGCTCACAGCTCAGTAAGGAAATCAGGTAAGCAAGTAGATAACCACACTATTTACAAAATATAATACTTATGCCTTGAAATCGTTCCCTTACCCTATCTGTATCTATAGTATGCATCTCTCTCAGATCATTATACAATATATATATATAGATACAAAACATCAGTTATAAAAACTGGTAATATGCTGGTTTAACAACCTCAACATTTTATGTAAAACACTGTATTTCTCATCTCATTTCATATAAATCGCATAGTTATCATGCCATGCATTTAAATCAAAATCATATAGCATTCATCATGTTTTAAAAACATGGAAATCTGGGCCTCACCCATCCCTCGGGTTACCCTTTTCACAATTCACAAACTCACATGTTTATATCATAAAACCATGTGGTAATTCATTCAAGAAATTCAATTAGGAAGAAAGGAGATAGGTAACCACATGTTCCGAGTGTATGATCATAACTCATTTTTCGTGATCCTTGGCTACATAGTACTTGGTGTGCGGAGTCTCACAATTGCTGTAACGGGAGGTGGGTCAAATCCTAGCTTTTAGCTCACAATTTATTCTCATCGTGTACTCACGGTACAACGTACTCCATGTGATATACACGGTACATAGTACTTTATGGACCTTATCTCAAGGTAGGATGCTCGCCATGAGTCTTAGTCCTCACACCTTGGATATGCCTCGTAGTCAGGATTCTCGCCATGAGTCTTAGTCCTTACACCTATGGGTTATTTCGATAATCCTCTGTCATATCTAAAAATATTGCATGTGTGAGCATATATATATATCAATACGACACACAGTCAGCACAGGCTCCCAATACGGCTGGTTCATGCTCTTTTCAAAACTGGTACGTGTGAGTAAAACTCCCAACACAACCATATTACAATATCACAATCTCTAGTGTGAGCAATGCTCCCAACACTAGGTTATATAAAAACACGAGTATGAGCATAGCTCCCAATACTCTATAATGCATCATTCACAATCTGAGTACGAGTAACGCTTCCAGTACTCTAATATGCATAAATCGCATTAACATGTAGTACGAGTAAACACTCAAGTACTATGTGATGCATATCTCAACTTATAGCGCGAGTAATCTCAGCACTTATGGTTTTCACACAAAACCTGATAGATGGCTATTCAAATCAAATAAGCACTCAAATGTGCATGTTTTTGCATATAAATGAAAACAATTGTCATTCTATCATATAACTTGTGAATTTTGGTCACAACATGCTTCTAAGGTAATTTCACCCTAGTTTTGGATAAAATACACTTATCCTCTTTGGTTTCTATCACAACATCATGCATATTCATATAAGTTCATATAGCATATATTATCAAAATGCTATTCAAAATACGTGGAGCCATCTCTAGCTACTCACGAAATTCCCTTACCTCGGATCACATCAAGTAACCTCTCTTCCTTATTTCTGCACACTCTCGCAGTCCGATCAGCTTCAATATGATTCCTCAAAGCTGTTATAGTTATCTATGTTAGTATATCGTAATATACTCATTTTATTTATCAATCTCAACTTAACACATAATTTTCATGATTTTTTCCCAATATGGTATTATATCATATTTTCCATATAGCTATATTTATTTCTCCTTATTTCTAATATATGCCTTTCATAAGATTACTATATAATCTTCCATACATGCATAATCTATCATTAAATCCATGTTAACACCATTTCCTCATCACTTTCTTATTTTCACACTAATAACTAGGTCATGCTTATTTTTCATGATTCTTTCATTTTCAACAATTCATATATATACCAATAAACTCATCAACACACCTAGTTTAACATATATCAACTGTGTGCATTAAATCTTACCTAGCTGAGATTTCCTTCCTTTTCACCAAATTTGTACAAATCCTCCTTGCTCTTGAAATCCTTGATTTCAATCTCTTATTTCCAAGTATGTTGTTCCCTTTTTTGCCAAGAACAACTTTGCTCAACTATATCTCACTTAAAACTGATCACAACTGAAGTTTTCTAGCTTAGAAATGTTAGGTTACACTCATGCTCTTGAATGGAATAGTTTCTCTCGTGCAAACTGAAGTGCAGAAGTCTAGTATTTATAGAATTATCTCTATGAGATCGATCTGCTCTTCAATAAGATCGATCTGCCCTGCACTTTTTCCTCTCAAAATCGACCTTTCTGACTTAATGAGATTGATATGCTCCCAAACATGAGATCGATCTAAACAACACAGAACCTTAAGGAGATTGATTTGGCCCTCTTGGAGATCGATCTGCCCCTGTTCCATTGCTCGAACAAGAGCATTTTTGGCTCTTCCAGATCGATCTCTCATTCATATTTTCTAGATTTTACTGCAGTTTTCTGCAGTAACTTACACCAAACTTCATACATTTTGCTGCCATAGTCAATTTCTCATCCAATCACCTTTAAGGCTTGAAAATGACATCCATTCATACTTTGTATACATTGAAACTTGTGTGCATTCATTGTATAACCAAAGGTATATAATACAACACCAAATGGAATTATAAAATTTACACTACTCATGCAACTTCCTTCCATTTTACCACACTACTCAAAATTCCATATATTCACATTCACCACATACAAAAGTCCATTTCTTCTTATTCATATATAATGAAACTTGTACGTACATCACTAACTCATATTACAAGTGTGTACATTGAATTTATGGACTTTACATCTTTTATGCTTCACATAGCATGTACATGTATGTACTATGAATTTAAGGGTCTTACATAAAGGCTATGGGGTAATTATTCGAGATGGAGTTTTGAAAATTGTGTCTGGTGCTTTGGTGATTATGAAAGGCACAAGGAAGAACAACTTGTACTACTACAATGGTAGTATAGTTACAGGATTAACGACAACAGCTTTAGAGAAGGATGTTGATTCAGATTTGATCAGACTATGACATATACGCTTGAGACATGCAGGTGAGAAAGCCTTAAACAGTTTGGTGAATCAAGGCTTGTTGAAAGGAGTAAAGACCTACAAGCTAGATTTTTGTGAGTATTGTGTTCTAGGAAACCAAACGAGAATGAAATTTGGGACTGCAATCCATAATACCAAAGTCATTCTGGATTATCTTCATTCTGATGTTTAGAGATGTACTAGGATAGCATCCCTGGAAGGTAAACACTATTTTATTACATTTGTTGATGACTTTTCCAGATGAGTTTGAGTGTACACGATGAAGACGAAGGATGACGTACTTGAAATTTTCCTTAAATAGAAAAAGATGGTGGAAACTCAGACTGGAAGAAATATCAAGCACATCAGAATAGACAATGGAGGTGAATATAGAAGTGATCCTTTTCTGGGAGTTTGTCAAGATGCAGGTATTGTACGTCATTTCACAGTCAAACACACACCACAGTAAAATGGGGTGGCAAAATGCACAAACCAAATGTTACTAGAGAAAGTTTAGTGTATGTTATCTAGTGTTGGGTTGGCTAAAGAGATTTGGGTGAGGCAGTTACTTATGTGTGTCATCTCATCAATCGTTTACCATCAACAACAATTAATGGTAGAACTCCATTGGAGGTATGGTCTGTAAACCTGTTAATGATTATGATTCTTTACATGTCTTTGGGTTTACTGCGTATTATCATGTAAAAAAATCTAAGTTAGATCTGAGAGCTAAGAAAGCTATTTTTATGGGGATTTCATCAAGGGTGAAAGGATACCGTCTTTTATATCCTAATTTGAAGAAAATAATATTTAGTAGTGATGTTACTTTTGATGAATCTACTATGTTGAGGAAGAAAGCAGAAGAGAAAGCTGAGGGTATTTCACAGTAGGTAGAGTTTGAGTCAATAATTAATCCAGCTAAAATTGTTGAAGAGGAGATTATTGAAGATGACGAAGAGGTTTCCGCCTAAGAAGCGCTACAACAACAAAAATCAATTGCAAAGAATAGACCAAGATGAGAGATTCACAAACCTACTCATTTTGCTGATTTGGTAGCCTATGTACTTCCAATTATAGATGATAAAGTTCCTTCCACTTATAGAGAAATAGTCTAATGTTCTGAAATAGATAAGTGGAGAATGCTATGGATGAAGAGATGTAGTCTCTTTATAAGAATGAAACTTGAGAGATGGCTCAACTACCGATAGATAAAAAGGCAATTGGGTGCAAATGGGTATTCATGAAGAAAGATGGATTTCCTAACAAGGATGACGTCCGCTACAAGGTAAGGTTGGTGGCTAAAGGCTACGCTCAGAGGGAAGGAATTGACTACAATGATGTATTTTCTCCACTTGTGAAACATTCTTCCATTAGAATTTTGTTGGCCTTGGTAGCTCAAATGAATTTGGAACTAGTTCAACTTGATGTAAAAACTGCATTTTTATATAGAGACTTGGAGGAAATCTATGTCACGATCTCCTTTTTCCTAAAAACCGCTACAAATTTTTCACTTTTTCATTTCCTTACCCGTCGTGAACAGTTTCACTACTAACAGTTGGGCTATGAGTCAATGTTAGTCCCTCCTGTCATGTTACTTACCTTAACATCTATTTTCCATATTTCATTTACATATCAATTTATTTTAACTAAATACATCCCCAATATTACATCTGTGTACAGTACTGTGCCTCTATATGTTCAGATACAAAATTATATGAATGTGTATACCTGGTCTTGATAGGAAGCAGTTGATAACTAAATGCAAGATTACTGTCGCTCTCTTCTACTGAATGTACCCTGTAGGGCGAAAAAAGAAAGGGTGAGCGCAACTTGCTCAGTAAGGCAATAATGCAAGCAGGTAGATAACTACACTATCTACATGCTGGTAAAGGCATGACATGCAAAACATTTATATCTCGAGCAAGAGGCAATTAAAGCCATGCCATGTATTGGTATATCATATATCGTAAAACATGAATCGACATGTAAAACATGAAAAACATCTCATGTAAAACCTCTCATGCTTGGTACAGTAAAAGTCATCAAAACAATCCCAGAGGGATTCAACACATCTTTAAAATCATTAATATCCTCATAAAACCCATCAATTTCTCATTTAATACCACATTTCATGAATTCATCACAAATCAGGGCTCGACCCCTCCCTCGGGTCTACCCTGGTCTAACAAGACCAATCAAATATATATCATGTGAGACATGTAGGTTACTATATGGAAACAATCAAGGACTATGTCCCTGTGATCTCAGGCTATACGGATCCCCGTGTGTGGGGTATCACAACTGTAACAGGAGGTGG
Organism: Firmiana major; assembly: GCA_033439115.1. NCBI lineage: Eukaryota > Viridiplantae > Streptophyta > Magnoliopsida > Malvales > Malvaceae > Firmiana > Firmiana major. The sequence continues at coordinate 12,830,647 of CM065912.1, forward strand.
GTCACCATTCCCGCCAAAATATCACATCACGTGAATACAATAGTCATGACTACATGGTACAACGTACTCCGTGTGACATACACGGTATAACATACTCCATGAACCCAATATCACAGTTTGGGGGTGCCTGCAATAGGTATTATCCCACTCCAAACCATGTCGATAACCAACCCATGTCTCAATCTACACGTGCGAGCATATCTTCTCACTATGACACAGTCTACAGGAGGCTCTAGCACGGTCATATGCATGTCATAAAATTCATGTAGGAGTGAAGCTCTAGCACGACTCCATGCATATTCATGATATCAAAAAAACCCTCGTGCGAGCAAAGCTTCAACACGGTTTCATAAAAATCAATGAAATCTGCGTACGAGCAACGCTCTAGTATGACTTAAAATAATTATAAATCCAATTTAAATTCATGTACGAGCAATGCTCTAGTACAGGTGCATGAAACCAAGTAAAATCCATGTACGAGCACAGCTCCAGTACGGATATGTATATAAAATGGTATAGACCTCGTACGAGCAAAAGCTCTAGTACGGTAGTCATGTAAAGCAAGTTTGTAAAACTCAGTACAAGTAAGGCTCTAACACTCTGTATATGAGTTAAAATATAAAATCCAGTGTGAGTAGTGCTCCAGCATGATTTAAAACTCATAAAAACATGATAGGTTGCTCAATTTCACTAAAACAAATAAAAAAATCACAACTGGCACCTAACTCGTGCCCTTTCATGTAAAAACATGAAATAAACAGCCAGCCTATCCATAATTTGTTTAAATTAAAGCAACATAATCATAGGAATATAAAAAACATGAAAATCATACAATTTCATAGCCTTACTACCCTTTTTGAAATTTTCCTAACTAGGGGCAAAATCGTAATTTTCACATATACCCCGATTTTTGTAAAAATTATTATTCTATTTCAAGATAGCTTATAAAATTCTACGTAATGTAAATAATCCCAAAAATATGCGCAGGTATCTCTAAGCGCTTACAAAATTCCCTTAACTCAATTCTCTATACAGTCTGACTTTTCCAATGCAGAGAATTTCGCTCAGTCTGATTTGCTCCTAATTAAATCTCTGGAGCTGCATATAACCATTATCGGGTTAAATATAATACACTTATCCACATTTAACCTTTATTGAGCTTAAATTTAAAATGTTGGGCCCATTTACTCTTATTGGGCCCGATTACACCTTAATGGACCTTACTCCAGTTTTACGCCCATTTTCACTTACCATTCACATCATCGATGCCTATTGGGCTCATTGGGCCCTCAACGCTTATTGGGCCTGTTGAGTTAATATATTTTGAAATGACAAAACAAGTAAATTCAATAATATAAAGATGATATAAAAACATATTTAGAGGTTATCAGTACCAGAACTTAAGTTCCTGGAGATGAGAGATCGATCTGGTGATATGAGAGATCGATCTCCTGGGTTTTCTAGGATGAGAGATCGATCTCATGAAGACATGAGATCGATCTGCTAAGGTTTGAACCTGTACAAAGGTATTGAGGAAGCTGAGATCGATCTATGAGGGTTATAAGATCGATCTATCTAAATACAGGATGTTGAGGAGATCGATCTGGTATAGGAAGAGATCGATCTCCCCTAAAACAAAAGGTAAAGGCAGTAGATCGATCTGTAAGATCGATCTGTATGCAAACACAGAGTTCATGAGATTGATCTGGTATAGGAAGAGATCGATCTCCTCAAAGTAAGAGAGCTAAGGAGATCGATCTGGGTTGATAAGAGATCGATCTCCTCACTATGTGAATACCTGGTAGATCGATCTATAGATCGATCCTGCCTCAAACAGAGAGATTGGAAGATCGATCTGCCTATTTGACAGATCGATCTGCTCTAACATTTTCAAATGATGAGATCGATCTCCTTGCTTCAATTTGCCTTGATTTTACAGGAATTATAACTAAGAAATCGATTTGGTCAAGATGGCAGATCGATCTGGCATTCTACTAGAGGTACCCAACAGTTATTTCTGCAAAAATCTCAATGCGAAAAACAACATTAAATGCTCCAACTACCAATCCTTCAGTATATAATCAAGCATTGAAGACATTGAGAAAGAGACACCATTGCTGCACATTCTGTACATTCTCAAGAGTTTAATTCCTACATTCCATTTGTCTTCAATCCTCATTTATTGAGTTTGTTGTATAAGCTTGTGTGCAAAAGCTGTATTTGTCCTACCCACATAAAAAGCTTGATATTGTATTCATCCTTGCTTTAAGAGAGAAGAGGATTGTTCCTCAGTGAAATAAACTTTGTAAAAGGGTGAATATATCTTTGTATAAAAAGGGTAGAGAGGTTATTCCTTAACCTGAAAAAGGGAGTGTCTAACTTTCATCGAAAGTGAGAAAGAAAGCTCTTGACAAGAAGGTCAAGGAGAGAGGACGTAGGCAAGAGATTGGTCGAACCTCTATAAACCATTGTGTTTGATATTCTCTTCCTTATCTTGCTTTAATTTGTTTCATTACATTATATTGCTTATTCATTATTTGTTAATTAAGTTCAAAATAGTTTAAATTTGCCATTAACATTAGAAAACCGATTCACCCCCCCTCTCGGTAGAGCCAACAATTGGTATCAGAGCAAGGACTCTTTGATCACATAGGAATAACTTCCTAAGAGTTAGAAATGATCTAATGGCTCATAACAATGTAGCAACTAGTTTAGTAGGAGAGGGGCATTCTACGGTTAGGCCTCCTATGTTCAATGGGGAACATTATGCTTATTGGAAAACTAGGATGATGTTATTCATTCAAGAAAATGATTATGAGGTATGGAGGATTATCACTAAAGGACCTCAAATCCCTACAAAAAGAATAGAGGGAAGAGATATCCCTAAAGAAGAAGATGAATGGGATTCAAATGATGTTAAATGAGCTCAGCTAAATGCTAAGGCCATGCACACCCTATTTTGTGCTTTAGGGCCAAATGAATACAATAGAGTCTTCGATTGTGACAATGCCAAACAAATTTGAGACAAATTGGTAATAACTCATGAAGGTACAACCCAAGTAAAGGAGACTAAGGTAGGAATGCTCACACATGACTATGAGCTATTTAGGATGAAAGATGGAGAGTCAATCAGTGATATGTTCACTAGATTCACTGATGTAATTAATGGATTAAAATCGTTAGGAAAAATATACTCTAATATAGAAATGGTCAAGAAAATATTAAATAATCTACCTAAATCATGGGAAGCTAAAGTGACTGCAATTGAGGAATCCAAGGACCCTCACACATTGTCACTAGATGAATTAATAGGATCGCTACTCACATATGAGATGAAGTTGAGAAGAAATGAAGAGCCACCCAAGAAAGTGGGAGTTGCTCTAAAATCTACTACTCAAGAGGAAAATAAAAATGAGAGTGGTAGTGAAGAAGATCTTGAGATGGCAATGTTTGCCAAAAGATTTAACAAATTCATGAGAATGAGAGCAAGTGGTAGTAATAGGAGAAACCACAAGAAAGATCAAGAAGAGGTAAGTAGAAAAGATACAATTGTGTGTTATGAATGTAAAAAACCAGGACACATTAAGTTTAACTGCCCTCTTTTTAAAAGATCCAATGATAGGTTCCACAAAAAGAAGGCAACGGTGGCAACATGGAGCGACAGTGACTGCTCCGATGATGATTCAAATGAGGACAATGCCAGCTTGTGCTTCATGGCTATTGAGGATGAAAAGGTAACTTCAAACCTCAATGAATACTCTTTTGATGAATTGCAAGATACTTTTGATGATCTTGCATTGGAATATGAATGCATGAGTATGAAATATAAAAAGATAATATCTAAATTGAAGAAAGAAAATGAGTTAATGCTAGAGGACAAATTAGAATGTGAAAAGAAACTAGAAATTACAAATCTTGAAATTTGTGACCTAAAAAAAATAGTAATCTACATAATTCCTTAGATTTTATATGGGTCAACAAAAGTTAGATAACATGTTAGAAACTCAAAGGGCATTCTTTGATAAAAATGGGTTAGGATATAATACAAAAAGTAGAGAGACTCATCTCAAAAGCTTCATTGCTAGAAAGAGCTTGCGTAAACCTTCAACTATTTGTTCATATTGTGATAGAAAGGGACATCCATCACATAATTGCAATAAGAAGTTGACCACTCTTAAGGGAAGGATAGTAAAAAGAATTTGGGTTCCAAAAGAAATAATTAATTCAAAAGATTTTAATGCATTAGTTAAATGGATCCTAAAGGGATCAAGAATTGTATTCACTAACCTCAAAGGACCCAAGAGAATTTGGGTACCTAAGACATGAGTTTAAATTTTGATTGTAGGTGATTGAGCATTGCCACAAAGCTAAAACAAAGGAAGCTTGGTACTTGGACAGTGGATGCTTAAGGCATATGACGGGTGATAGAAGCCACTTCGACTCATTTAAATCAAAGGTTGGTGGAGAAGTCACATTTGGGGACAAGTCCAAAGGTCAAGTTGAAGGAAGTGGTTCAATAGGTAATGATTACTTTTCATTAGAAAAAGTATTGCTTGTTAGGGGTCTAAAGCATAACTTACTAAGCATTAGTCAACTTTGTGACAAAGGTTACAAAGTAATTTTTGATTGCTTGAAATGGCATGTTATAGATCCTAAGTCAAATAAAGTTCTTTTCCTAGGTCATAGGCAAGGCAATATATACATTGTCTATCTTAATGAACTTAAAAATGAAAACATATGCCTAATGGTAGACAAAGAAAAAGAACCTTGGTTATGGCATAGAAGACTAGGTCATGCTAGCATGCATGTGTTATCTAAGTTAGCTAGAAAAGATCTAGTTATAGGATTACCCAAGTTGTCCTTTGACTATGACAAAATATGTGAAGTTTGTGTTAAAGGAAAACATAAAAGGACAACATTTAAGCCTAAGAATAGTGTATCTACCACTAAGCCTCTTCAATTACTCCACCTAGATCTATTTGGACCAACTAGAACAACAAGCCTAGGTGGGAAACATTATGGATTTGTAATAGTTGATGATTACACTAGGTTCACTTGGGTGTTCTTTTTTAGAGTGAAAAATGAAGCTTTAGAAAAATTCATAGCTTATACAAAAGTGACTCAAAATGAAAAAGGATACACAATAACTAGTATTAGAAGTGATCATGGCAAGGAGTTTGAAAATATAGGATTTGATGAGTATTGCAATGATCAAGGAATTAGCCATAATTTTTCAGCCCCCAGGACACCACAACAAAATGGAGTAGTTGAGAGAAGAAATAGAACATTTGAAGAAATGGCTAGAACCATTTTGTGTGAGAATAATTTACCTAAATATTTTTGGGCTGAAGCTATAAATACATCTTGCTATATCATTAATAGAGCCATGATTAGACCAATTTTAAAGAAAACTCCTTATGAGCTTCACAAGGGTAAGAAGCCCAATATTAGCTATTTTCACCCTTTTGGCTGTAAATGTTTTGTCTTAAATAATGGGAAAGATAATTTAGGAAAATTTGATGCCAAGAGTGATGAGGGAATATTTCTAGGATATTCTTTAAATTCAAAGGCTTATAGAGTATATAACAAAAGAACATTGATGGTTGAAGAATCAATTCATGTAATATTTGATGAGTCAAATGATTTATCTAAAGATTCAACCAATGATGAGGATGTTGGGATATTTGATGAAACCTTGGAGCAAATTCCAAACTTAGAAAATGATCTATTAGAAAAACTTGACATAAATAAAGAAGATGAAGAAGAAATAGAGATATTAGAGAGAGAGTCTAGAGCACCAAGAGAATTAGGATATGTAAAAGATTGTGAAATAGTAGGAGATCCAACTCTTGGAGTTAGAACTAGATCATCTCTGAGGAATGTGTGTCAATATATAGCCTTTGTGTCTCAAATAGAACCTAAAAATGTCAATGAAGCCTTAGATGACAATAATTGGTTCTTAGCAATGCAAGAAGAATTAAATCAATTTGAGAGAAGCAAAATGTGGAAACTAGTTCCTAGGCCTAGTGATTACTCTATAATTGGAACTAAATGGATATTCAAGAATAAGATGGATGAAAATAGCGTGATCATAAGAAACAAGGCTAGGTTAGCTGCACAAGGCTATAGACAAGAAGAAGGAATAGACTATGATGAAACTTATGCACCGGTAGCTAGATTAGAAGCAATTAGAATGCTACTTGCCTTTGCATGTTATAAAAACTTCAAATTATATCAAATGGATGTAAAGAGTGCATTCTTGAATGGTTTCATTAATGAAGAAGTGTATGTAGAGCAACCTCCCGGCTTTGAAAATCATGAATTTCCTGAACATGTTTTCAAACTATCTAAAGCACTCTATGGTTTGAAACAAGCTCCTAGAGCATGGTATGAAAGGTTGTCAAAATTCTTAATAGAAAAAGGATTTTCAAGAGGAAAAGTAGATACCATTTTATTTATCAAAAATAAAAATAAGGATTTACTAGTTGTTCAAGTGTATGTAGATGATCTAATTTTTGGATCAACTAATGAATTTTTATGCCAAGAGTTTCCTAAGATCATGCAAGGTGAATTTGAAATGAGCATGATAGGAGAGCTCACTTTCTTCTTGGGACTTCAAGTGAAGCAAACAAATGATGGAACCTTCATCAATCAAGCAAAGTATACTAAGGAATTGCTCAAACGATTTGGAATGGACAATTGCAAATCTCAAGCAACTCCAATGGGCACCAACATCAAGCTTGATAAAGATGAAAGTGGTAAGTATGTTGACACTAAACTCTATAGGTCTATGATTGGTTCATTGCTATATTTAACTGCAAGTAGACCGGATATTCTGTTTAGTGTATGTCTTTGTGCTAGATTTTAATCCTCTCATAGGGAATCACATTTATTAGCAACTAAAATGATCTTTAGATACCTTAAAGACACTCCCTCTCTAGGACTTTGGTACCCCAAGGACTCCACTTTTACACTTCATGCATTTTCTGATGCAGACTTTGGGAGATGTAAAATAGATAGGAAAAGCACTTCAGGTACATGTCAATTCTTAGGGAATAGATTAATCTCATGGTTCTCTAAGAAACAAAATAGTGTGGCTCACTCCACAACTGAAGCTGAATACATAGCTGTAGGTAGTTGTAGTGTTCAAGTGTTGTGGATTAAACAACAAATGAAAGACTATGGTATTGACATGAAACAAGTCTCTATTAAATGTGATAATACCTGTGCCATCAATCTATCTAAAAATCCTATTCAACACTCTAGAACTAAGCACATTGATTTTAGGCACCATTTTCTTAGAGACCATGTTCAAAAGGGAGATATAATTCTAGAGTACATTGACACCTTACGACAAATAGCTGATATATTCACCAAACCTCTTGATAGAGATAGGTTTTGTGTCCTTAGAGGTGAATTAGGACTCATGAATGTTCCTTATAATTTATCTGTCTCAAAACCTTGATTTCAAGATACTTTTAAATGAGTTTTTCAATGATTTTTCTGGGTAAAAAGTATGAGAGATCGATCTCCTATCAATATAGATCGATCTTCATACTTCAAATGAGCCTAAAGCATAAAGGTTAAGCTAGGCAGATTGATCTTCTTACCTATAAGATCAATCTCCTTAAGCCTCTGTTAAACAGCAGATCGATCTATGAATTTGGCAGATCGATCTTCTTAAGCCTCTGTCAAACAACAGATCGATCTGGGCCCATGACAGATCGATCTCATCAAGTTTCAGTATTCTGAGGATCGATCTTGTGGTACAACAGATCGATCTCTTCAAGCTTCTGGAAATGATAGATCGATCTGTCGCCTCGACAGATCGATCTCCTGTGCCCTGGACTATAAAAACTGTTCAAAATCCCCAATTTTTAGAAAACCCAAATCTTCAAATTCCTAAACCCTGTCACACCTCAGCCCTCGATTCTTCCTCCCAGATCAATCTCGGTACGGTCTTCGTCACATCTCTTCTTCGTTTACTGGTATAGTAACCCACATTACTGATTGTTTCTCAAAATTTCTTAAGTTTTGTGCTCAATTTCTCACTAGGTCAAATCTAGCTACTGTTCCATTGGTTAGTTTTTTAGTGAACTAGTTTTAAGATTATCTAGAGCATTTCCAGTGTCTAGAACAATGCCAAGACTTAAGAGAGTAGGCCAAAAACCTCCCAGACCAAGTGTAGATCAAGGGTCCTCCTCACAACCACCTTCTGGTTCTTCTGTCACTACCTTTAACAAGTGTTTTCAAACACCTGCCAAAAGGAAACGATATGAAGAATATTTTTCGACCATGCCATTTAAACATTGGCACACCATTGATTTTTCATTCCTCAATCGTATTGATTTTCCTTACCTATCCAAATTTGAAGAATTTGGGTGGCTTCCTTTCCTCAAAATCAATACCTCGTACCTCCAAACATCATCAGGGCATTCTTTTCTAATACCGAACTCATCTATGATCCTGATGATAGCTACAAAATCCTCAGTTTTAAAACATTTGTCATGTCTAAAACCTTGTCAATAAACCCAACCATTCTAGCCCGAGTATTTGAGATAAGGGATGAGGGGTTGACCGAGGAAGAAACTGAAGTCCCGTTAGAATTCGATCTTCCCGAGGATAAGGGGAGTGACCTACCGATGCACGCAAGGTTACTCCACCTTATTATCTCATGGAATCTCTGTCCATTTGGTACCCGTCATTCCACAGTTAGGAGGTTAGATCGCTTCTAGCTCCACCACATCCACTCCACAAGTCAAAAACCCAATCTTGTCCATTTTATCTATGAAGATTGGTTGAAGATCGTACACGGTCAAGCCACCATGATAGTTTTTTCGCAACCATTGGCATATCTTCTACAACGACTTGGAATGGATTGCAGCTGTGAAACGGGTGAAGTGCCCTCCCCAAAGAGCGTCTTAAACATTGGGACACTTCACCACATGGGGTATTACAAGGACTATCGAGGGGATTGGAAGAAGAAATGAGGACAGCAGCCTGAGGCAGCCATGGAAGAAAACCCATCAGATGAGCCCATGGATCCACCTGCTGCACCTACTGAGGGTCTATCTTTTTCAACTGCTCAGCCCACTGCACCTGCCCCATCACCCGCTGGCATGGAGTCGATTGTGACGATGATCATGGAGCTGAACTGGAAGATAGATGAAGGTTTTACAAACCTTCATGCCACACAGCAAGCGATGTATGATGAGCTGCAGGTCACTTGTACTCACGTTGAGGAACTATTGGACCGCTTCCCTCCTCCACCTTAGGACTTAGTTGATAGGACTATTTTGGCTAATGTTTTGAAATTACTAGTTGTTGTTTGAGAACCACATTTGCTTGAATGGAATGATATGTTAGTTATTGTTGCAATGTGTTATAATGAATTACTATTTTGAAATGAAAAGTGTGTTGAACGTTAAATTGATCTGTTTAAACCTTTAGTGCCATTGATATGACAAAAAAGGGGAGAAGAATAAGAAAACATGTTTAAATGGCTTTAAATACGTTAAAGAAACATGTCTAATGGTTTAAAGGAATGATTAAAATGAGGGGGAGTTAAGAAAGTTAAGAGGTCAAAAGCCAAAAGTAAGGGGGAGCTTACAAAAAGGGGGAGTTTGTGCACAATGCAAATAGGTAACTAACACGTTTATTGAATAGGTTTTGTCATATCAAAAAGGAGGAGAGTATTGAGTTAATATATTTTGAAATGACAAAACAAGTAAATTCAATAATATAAAGATGATATAAAAACATGTTTAGAGGTTATCAGTACCAGAACTTAAGTTCCTGGAGATGAGAGATCGATTTGGTGATATGAGAGATCGATCTCCTGGGTTTTCTAGGATGAGAGATCGATCTCATGAAGACATGAGATCGATCTGCTAAGGTTTGAACCTGTACAAAGGTATTGAGGAAGCTGAGATCGATCTATAAGGGTTATAAGATAGATCTATCTAAATACAAGATGTTGAGGAGATCGATCTGGTATACGAAGAGATCGATCTCCCCTAAAACAAAAGGTAAAGGCAGTAGATCGATCTGTAAGATCGATTTGTACACAAACAGAGAGTTCATGAGATCGATCTGGTATAGGAAGAGATCGATCTCCTCAAAGTAAGAGAGCTAAGGAGATCGATCTGGGTTGATAAGAGATCGATCTCCTCACTACGTGAATACCTGGCAGATCGATCTATAGATCGATCCTGCCTCAAACAGAGAGATTGGAAGATCGATCTACCTATTCGATAGATCGATCTGCTATAACATTTTCAAATTATGAGATCGATCTGCTCATATATGAGATTGATCTCCTTGCTTCAATTTGCCTTGATTTTGCAGGAATTATAACTAAGAGATCGATCTAGTCAAGATGGCAGATCGATCTGGCATTCTACTGGAGGTACCCAACAGCTATTTCTGTAAAAATCTCAACGGGAAAAATAGCATTAAATACTCCAACTACCAATCCTTCAGTATATAATCAAGCATTGAAGACACTGAGAAAGAGACACCATTGCTGCATATTCTGTACATTCTCAAGAGTTTAATTCCTACATTCCATTTGTCTTCAATCCTCATTTATTGAGTTTGTTGTATAAGCTTGTGTGCAAAAGCTGTATTTGTCCTACCCACATAAAAAGCTTGATATTGTATTCATCCTTGCTTTAAGAGAGAAGAGGATTGTTCCTTAGTGAGATAAACTTTGTAAAAGGGTGAATACATCTTTGTATAAAAAAGGGTAGAGAGGTTATTCCTTAACCTGAAAGTGTGTAACTTTCATTGAAAGTGAGAAAGAAAGCTCTTGACAAGAAGGTCAAGGAGAGAGGACGTAGGCAAGAGATTGGTCGAACCTCTATAAACCACTGTGTTTGATATTCTCTTCCTTATCTTGCTTTAATTTGTTTCATTACATTATATTGCTTATTCATTATTTGTTAATTAATTTCAAAATAGTTTAACTTTGCCATTAACATTAGAAAATCGATTCACCCCCCCTCAGTAGAGCCAACATGGCCTTATTCTAGGCTCTTTGGATAGCTTTTACAGTTATTTACGACAATTAATTTCCAATTCCAAACATTACGAAATTATACGAAAATTTAAATTGTAACGTACGCGATTAATTCCTAACTCGTATAAATATCAAATTTATAGAAATCGAGCTTCACTTACCCGAGATTTTGTGTTGATACGTAAATCGAGGTTGACTCGAGCTCTCGTTTGTCATCAATTATCGAGCTATACATTTATACATTTATCGGGTCAATTTCGATCAAATATAATTTAAATAATTATCTCGAGAATTAAATCGGTAAATTTCGACTGCTTATCGACTTACCCGTAGCTCGATTGTATCACTGAAATTTTTTTCCAATTTTTCCTCTTTTTCTTTTTCTCATTTTCTTTTTCTTTCTTTTCTTTCTTCCCTGGCTGAATCTGCCTGATCCGATTCAGCCCGGTTCAGTCTGATTTAGCCCGGTTCGGTTTTTCTCCTTCGTCGTTCGGAGCTTCGTCGGTCGGTTCTTCGTCGGCTTCCACCTCCGGTAGGTCTGTGGGACCTCGCGGTGCAAGGATATAGTGTAGGCTTGGCCTTGGCTAGCCGAAAAATGGCTGGTCTGGCCTCTTCTCTCCTCGGTCTCGCTACCATTTCTTCTTTCTCACCGTTGTCGACGCTGGCCACCTGTTCTCGGGCCGTTTCTGCCAACAATATGCTCGGCATCGTATGTGGGACCTTCGGTGGGCGGTGGCTATGGCCGAATCGGCATCGTTGCCGACGGTTTTTCTCTTCCCCTTTTCGATTTCTTCTCGACGTTTTCACGATTTTTTGGTGACTTCGGGCGAACGTGCTGGCCTATGAAGACTCACTCGGTGCCGACCTTGCTTCGTCGATCTTCCCTTACCCCCGTGTCGTCGCCGTTCGCCGAAAACCAGGAGATCGATTCTGTTTATGTTTGGGTTGCGCGATCTAATTTTCCTTTTTTTTCAATTTCTTCTTCTTTTTTTTATTTTTATTTTATTTATTTGTTATATTATTATTTTGTTGAATAAAAATAATTTTTTTTTACAAAATATCTACATTATTCCTTAAATTAATATATTTAATTAATTAAATATATTTTTATCTTCTTTAATTATTTTTTCGGTATAATTTTCCCAGTGTTTTTGAAATAGTGTCCTGAAACAAAATTTTGGCTAATCGTACTAAATTCATATCTTGATCAATTGGACTCGAAATTCAATAATTTCTCTAGTATTGATCAAGATTTCCTAAATTCATATTTTTAATAATTATTTCTTATCGAATTTATACCGAATTTTAAGTCTTTTAATCATTTTACCCTTCTACACGTTCAGGACCAATTTAGACCGACTTTCCTTCTTGGACCTACTATAATTTCTCATTTAAAATTTGTATATCTGTCCGGATAATTCAAATCTCATAAATTTAATTTTAAATTCCTTAACTGTCCGTTTTCGAATTTTACGTACGTTTGACTACTTCATTCATATTTATATGATCAAAATCATTCGTCTTATGATTCCATTAACATATAACAATATCCATACACTGTGTGGATCATAAGGAAATACGATAAAAATTAAGTCTTACAATCTATATGGCTCAGCCAGATGGATTCAAGGTTGTTAGAAAAGAAAATTGGGTTTGCAAACTAAAAAGATCACTTTATGGTTTGAAACAATCTCCGAGGCAGTGGTACAAGTGGTTTGATCATTTTATGATGGGTCAGAGGTATACAAGAAGAAAATTTGAAAGTTATGTGTATTTTCAGAGGCTACATATTGGTTCTTTCATTTATCTACTCTTGTGTGTTGATGATATGTTCATATCTTTGAAGAATGTCGAAGAACTTGAAAAGTTGAAGACTCAGTTGAATTAAGAGTTTGAGATGAGAGACTTAGGTGAAGCAAAGAAGATACTAAGTATGGAGGTTAGCAGAGATAGAAGAAAAGACAAGATTTGTTTGAATCAGAAGCAATATCTGAAGAAGGTATTACAATGTTTTGGCATTTTAGAGCAGTCAAAACCTGTAAGTACATCATTTGTCACTCATATGAAGCTTAGTGATCTTTATCTCCTAACACAGATGAGGAACGAGAATACATATCTCGAGTTCCATATGCTACTACGGTTGGTAGCCTGATGTATGTTATGGTGTGTACGAGACCTGACATTTCACAGGCAGTTGGAGTTGTGAGCATGTATATGCATGATCCTTGTAAAGGACATTGGCAGGCTGTGAAATGGTTTCCATGGTATTTGTTGAAAATTGTAGATATTGGTTTGGTCTTTCAGAAAGAGGACTCACTTGGTCAGATGGCAATTGGACATGTTGATTCAGATTATGCTGGTGATCTGGATAAATGTCGATCAACTACTGGATATGTGTTCACTCTTACAAGAGCTCCAATAAGTTGGAAGTCTACTTTATAGTTAACAGTTGCTTTGTCTACAATAGAGGCAGAGTACATGGCGTTAGCAAAGGCTGTAAAAGAAGCAATTTGGTTACAAGAATTACTAAAATAATTAAGAATGAGATAGAAGAATATCACTATTCATTCAAATAATCAGAGTGCCATTTATTTAGCAAAAAATCTAGTATTCCTCGTTCACACCAAGCATATTAATGTTTGATATCATTTCGTGCGGGAAATTTTGATTGAAAGGAGGATTCTTTTACAGAAAATTGAGACTACTAACAATCCTGTAGATATGATGACTAAAGTGGTGACGTCAATCAAGTTCAATCATTGTTTGAAGTTGATGAATATTTTGAAAGTCTGAGAGACACATTTGAAGGCATTGCTGAAGGCTAATTCGCCAAGGTGGAGATTTGTTGAGATTATTGACTTATTAGCCTAGTGGGGAATCCCACATCGAAACCAAAAAGAGAGAGGAAGAGTTTTTGGCTTATAAATTTATGCCTTGACTAATTATTTAGATGTCCCTTGGGAGAAATACAAAAAACCCCCTATATTTGTATAATATTTTGTTTTCTCCTATTAGTTTCTGGATTTTGAAATTTTGTCCAGATTTTGTAATAATTCCATTTTGGAAGTAGTGAAGGCTTTCAGCAACGCCCATGGACGTAAGTAATTATACCGAACCACGTAAATTCTTGTGTTTTTCTTTTCTTCCTTTACACTTTGCATTTGATTATTTGTTTAACATTTGTTTTTCTGTCAATTTGTAGTTCTGCTTCAATAATTAGTAGTTATAGTTATGTTTTGAGCTTCCGCTTGCACATAACACTCCCAAATGAACTACCTCATAATTAGGGAACAGACATCTCCATAGGCAATTTCCCATTGCTCGGTCTAACCTCTCTTTGACATTAGTTTCGATGGTTTTCCCTCTTTCCCAAGTGTGCCATTCTCCAATGTACCCAAGTCTTCTAACTCACATGTATTTAAGGCCTCTGTAAATTGCATCACTTTCTTCTCTCTCTATGTATTCCTTATGGTCGTGTCATGTTGCCATAAGATTTCATTAAAATCCCCAAAACACATTCAAGGTCCTTGACATTGAGCAACCAGCCTTCATAATAAGGACCAAGTATTCTCCCTTATTCATGTTTCTGGTTTATCACATATGTTTGTCAATCCTCAAAGGCCTCATTCCTCTATTTCAATAATTATGTCAATATGATATTTTGAAACACTACGTTATTGAACTTTAGCTTCATCTTTCCAAAGCAAAGTTAACCCACCTTTACTTCCTTCAGCATCCATACCAACATAACCAACCATCCCACATTTCCTTTTTATATGGTTTATCTTTTTAATATGTAGTTTTGTTTCACAAAGAAAAATTACATGAGGATCTTCGCTCTTGATCATATGACAAAGCACACCAACTGCTCGGGGGTTCCCAAGCCCCTGGTAATTCCATACTCGTGATAACCGGTAGGGCTAGCACCTAATCTTTGCTGATACAGAAGGTTGTTCTACCTTATCTCTCATCTCCTCTTCCTTGCAGTTCTTCCCATGTTTGTCATATCCATATTGTTGAATTCCTATTCAATTGGCTTTTTTTTAAAACATATGTCCTTTAACAGAGTAGTTGAATTATAAGCCATCCTCGCTTTTACTTCCAGGTTGACTTATTAATTTCTTTTCGTGAAGTAGAGGTCATAGTTGTGGACCCCACCTAAAAGACTATCATACTAGTTACAGGCCCTTTAGAATGAACCCTTTCATTGTTCAACCATCAATTATTGTTCAAATAGTCAAGTATTAACTTAATATATATTGAAATTATGGTTTTCATTCAAAGCACTTATCTTAATCCTTTGTTAACCAGGATTTTGGCCTTCCCGTTTATAAGTCAACCATTTTTTACATCAGTGATATCGAAAGTAGGATTGTCTAAGTCGTGTTAGGTCTTTGTATCGGCTTTAATGGGTTCTTTAGGAGGTTACCAATCCCATTTCGTGTTAAGGAGAGTGTAGTTGTGTCGGTTAATGGTGATATGAGTGTGAAAAAGATAAATGGCTAAGGTAAATGATAATAATATGGAGGGTTTAGTAGAATTTTCAAATTGTTTGAAAGATTTCGGGTTTGTGAAAAATATGAATGGTTTAGAAGGATTAGGGGATGAAGAGATTTCAGGGTTTAATTTAAAATCTGTTGGACTACTTTAGAGACCACAGGTAAACAAATGAATAAAAGTGAGAATCTTTGAACATAGTTAGGTGGGAATTTATGGAGTTGGTTTGTGTTAAAATTTTGAATAATCATTGTTTGATGTTTGTAATATTTTTTATAATCATTGCCAATACCATTATACAAGTAGTGATTATATTTTTTATAATCATTGCCAATACCATTATACAAGTAGTGATTTCAATCCAAAAGTAGTAAATTGTCATAAGTGACAAGTTTAGTAATTGGAAATGGAAGGGAATTGTCATAATCAATCATATTGATTTTAGAAGGTAATAAGCATCTATCTTTGTGCACACACCTTCATTAATTATTTCTAAGACAAGAAAGAACATCTTGCATAGGGCATGTTGCGATTTATGACAGCTTTTCTTTAAGTTCCAAGTTAACATTTAATGCTCTCTATTGAGCCATCTATTTCAATTGAATTGTCAGACCCGAAATGGGGTGTGACATGAATGCTAGCCTAGTATAAGTTACAAATATATTTTGTTTCTTTTTCTCCTCCGTATGAATAGAAGTGATGGATAATAACAAGTTATTTAGTTGTTCATTTTGTTTTCTCATTGAATTGAATAAGAAACTTATTTATGGTTTTTGAGTTAGTTGATTGTTTATCTCTTAATATTGTTATTGTATGTATTGATCAATTTGTTTTCCACGGATAACCTTTGATTTGATGTAGGGAATTTCTGTCTTAGCAAAGAATTCATTTTCAGTCTTCAACTTAGATATCATATTCTTATATTTAGCATTCATACATTCAAATTCATTGACCAATTCATCAAATAAATCTTGTAGTTCATCTAATGTTTAATTATTAGTTTCACAAATTTAGTTGTTGCATGTTAGTATAGGGTATGCCCTATAGCCAATCTGAACAATTTTAGTTATTGGATATTAGAACATTTTTTAGTTTAAAACAATTACGAACCGCAGCAGTATGTGGTGGCTGGATGCAGAAGCAACACGGGGCAGAAACAGCAGAAGCAGACCTTACCTGGAGCAGTGTCTGGTCAGAACCGAGAAGCAGAGTGCAGGGTGACAGTAGCCGAGACCGAGAATGCCTGGAAATAAACATGAAAATGGAGAAGGTAGTGTACAATGCAGTCGGGACCACTTTCTTGGTTTTCAAATTTGTTAAGGCCATGTTTGGCCACATCCTTTCTTTTATACTTTATTACTTATTACATTTATATTATTTTGCTTTATTTAGTTGTCAATATAGGTTAGTTGTTAGTTGATAATTGTAGGTCAATTCTAATGTTTTAGTTCTTAATTTAATTTTTAGTTAATAGTTAATTTTATATTATATGTTTTAGGATTTTATTATAGTTTAGTTGCATTTAGAATGTGATTCATGCATTTTTAATTTAGTCTTTATTTCCATTAAATTTTAGTTTAGTTTAATTTGTAATTTTTATTAGTTTAATTACATGCACTTTTCATTTTAGGCTTGTTTAATTTTAGTTTAACTAATCTTGTTTCTTTATTTTTATTTTTACTTTTTATTTTAATTGCGTTCATTAATCTTAACTGTTTAATTATTTTCGTAGGTATTTGCTTTTAATTGCGTGGAGCTCGGTAAGTAAATCTTAGCTCGGTTTTATTTTCTTTCTTTTATAGTTTTATTATTTTCAGTATTTTTAATTTCAAACTTAGTAGACCACCGATAATCAAAACTTCATAATTTACTAGGATATACTTAGGGTATGATTAACCGGTAGTTAATTAGGCTAGTCAACTTCTCTGTGGGACGATAACTCAAAACTCAAATCTCATTATTACTTGTACGACCCGTGCAGTTGCGGACAATACCTTTTGGGCGTGTCAAGTTTTTGGCGCCGTTACCGGGGAAGTTTTAATTAGTCGTTAATTGATATCGGTAAAATTATGCTTAGGTGTAATTCTAGATTGTAAATATTTAAGTTGTAAATATTTAGACCCTTAGTTTAGTTTAGTTAATTTTCTCATAATTAATTAAAAAATTTTGAAAAATTAAAAAACTTAAAAAATTTTCTAAGGACTTTTTGATGTTTGCATGTGTAGAGCCAAGAGTTTCGATTGCTTTCCTTTAGATTCTGAAATTGAACGAACACTTAGGAAAATTCGAAAAGATTCTAGGAAATTTATAGCTTCGCAGCAAAGCACGATGACAGAAAATAGGAAAAGTAGGACCGTTGGAGATTATGTGGTGCCGACGATTGAAGGATATTATACAAGCATTAGGCCACCAGCTGTCCTTGCTAATAATTTCAAAATTAGGCCTTCCATCCTTCAGATGATCCAGACTTCTTTACAGTTCAGTGGGCTTCCACACGATGACCCACATGCTCACCTTGGGCAATTCCTGGACTTGTGCAACACGTTCAAACACAATAGATTATCTGATGATGTGCTTAGGTTTAGATTATTCCCCTTCCCACTTAGAGATAGGGCGAGACACTGGTTAACCTCCCTGCCTCTAGGATCCATTTCTACATGGGACGAGTTAGCCCACCAATTTCTAGCCAAGTTTTTCCCTCCCTCTAAAATGGCCAGACTCCATAGTGATATATCTTCCTTTACCCAGCTCGATTCGGAAACTCTTTACGAAGCATGGGAACGATATAAGGAGCTTCTTAGGAAGTGCCCTCACTATGGCCTACCTTTGTTACTGCAAGTCCAGACCTTCTACAACGGACATACAAGCCAGAATAAGACCATTGTTGACGCTACCACGGGTGGAGCGCTAATGTACAAAACAGAGGAGGAAGCTTACGAGCTTTTAGACAAGATGGAGGCTAATAACTATCTATGGTCCTCGGAGAGACAATTGCAAAGAAGTCGACAGGTATTTATGAGCTCGACGCACTATCTACCTTGACCTCTCAAATCGCTAAATCTTACGAAGAAGGTAGAGTCGCTCAGTACCCAGCATAATCCTTCTACCAATCCTAATCCGATTTATTCTGTCCAAAGTCCTTTCCTTTCCTATGAGATGTGTAGTGGTACCCACTCTGTAGATAGCTGTCCACTTAACTTAGAATCGGTTCAGTACGTTGCCCCTCCTAAGCAACAGAACAACCATTTGTCAAACACCTACAACCCAGGGTGGAAGAACCATCCTAACTTTTCCTGGAGCCAAAACCAAGGGCAATCTTTTAGTTCTAGACCTATAGAACCCCCTAGTTTTCAAGCTCCATCAGTTTATGTACCACCACAGTCGCAATTTCCACACCATCCATTTCCATACAATCAACCATCCCCACCTCAATTTCAGCATCATCCACCTCACTTCTATCAACCACCACCACCACAGCCTATGTAACCCCAGCACTTACCAGCAGCTGAGAAGAAACCCTCGCTTGAGGAAATGTTCATGACTATCCTGCAAAATCAAGCTGCTTCAATTAAGAACTTAGAGGTTCAGGTAAGACAAATAGCAAACGCTCTTAGTCAACGTCCTCAAGGGACCCTTCCCAGTAACACTGAAGCTAATCCTGTTAGGCAAAGGGAGGGTAAGGAACATGTTAAATCCAACACCCTTAGGAGCGACACAGAGCTAGAGGAGCCACAAGTTAAGTCCAATCCTGTTGAGCCCATAGTTGAAGAACTCATAATGTAAGACCCACTTTTTATTTCTTGTTGATGCATTCCTTATGATTCATGTGATGTACACTTCCACATATTAATTGAATCATAAGAAGAGCTTTGACTGAATTAAATTTGCAAATAGAATAAAAACGAAATATCAGTGAATGTATGCAGTAGTCAAATACGGGTCGAGATGGCCATAAGTCAAATGAAAGGGATCGAAATTAAGTTGACGAAAAATACGAATTTAAAATAAGAAAAGATAGTGGGTGTATGAAGGAAAGTCGGGTTAAATTGGTTTCGAAACAAGTGCAGGGGTAAAACGACCAAAAGATCGAAATCCGGTATAAATTCGATAAGAGAATTTTAATTAAAAATAAGGAGTTAGGTGTCACGCCTCGGAACCGCGAAAAAATGGGGCTAATTTAAACTTTTTATCCATTAACTATGTTGTTTTCTTATCCATGTCTAGATTTAAAATCTTTTTAATTTTCTAGGATCTTATTACATTAATTACATTCTGTATATATATAATCATTTACAACTATTACATCCCGACTATTATATACAATAGTGTCTATTATGTATCACATGTCTGGAATATAAGTGAGACTGTACCTCAAGGTTACGAAAGTATCCGATGAAAGGTCGGACTACCTTGTCAACGACCACAGTCTCGTATGTGCAGTAGACTTGCTATAGATAATCTGGGAGATGGAGAGGAGGGGGTGAGTTTTTCAGACTCAGTAAGAGATACATTTAAAATAGCTTTAAATACTCAAAACATGGTAAAACTCATGGTTTTACAAAGCATAAATATGTACTGGAATAGAGATGCTTACATTTCATAAAAGCAGTAAAAACATGCTTAAATCATAAGTTTACACATCATGCATCCTTTTAGTAAAACTCATATATAGTATGCAGATCACGTCGTGTAAACAAGTAAAAAGCATCTCAAAACTTAATCATGCATATCATAACATGCTTATCACTTTGAAAGTGAAGTCGTACTATCATATGCATATTTCATAAAACATAATTCATGGCTACCTTTAAAATCTCATCATAGAAAATATGTGCTCAATAGCAAATCATAAAATAGGTAGCATGAAATGTGTGAAAACATATATATATATATATATCATTCCGTCAATTCATCGTGTAGGGTCAGGCAATCGTCTCATATACTAGTCCCGAAGGACATCATACATCTGGTCCCGTAGGACGTTCATCGTAGGTACATATGACCATTGTACAGGGGAGCCATAGGACTGGATCAGGGTCGTACGTTGCCCTATCTCTCGTGCACCACTAAATGGGGACTATACGCACGAACTCACGTGCATCCCAAGTGTGGACTATGCGCACGTTTCTCATATCAAGTCAGAGCCAGCCCGTTCTCTGGCTGTTGGCTAGGTAGATCCTCGATCGTCTCCATACGCTACCCTATGTATGCGAGATCGACCCCAGATCCTCTGACTATCGTCATGTCATGCCTTTTTACCCCACAAAAATTATTTTGGGCCTCTTACCCAATTTATCAAAATCATTTCAGGCCTCATACCCGTGTATTAAAATCGTTACGGGACTCTAACCCGTTTTTCATAGAAAACATGATTTTCAGAAGATCGTATATCTTTTATCAAGGCCTATTGGGCTCACTGGGCCCATTAGTACTTATTGGGCCTTTTTCTAGACTCTTTGAATAGCCCGTATATCATTTACGACAATTTAATTAAAATTCTCAATTTAATCCACTAAATGCCCAATTTAATCTGTAACTCGTAAAGTAAACTTTTAATGCGCGATAATTACATAAATTGTTGTAAATGAGCTTTACTTACCCGAGATTTTACGATGGTGCACAAATCGAAGTTCGATCGGCTCACGTACGCGATTTATCGTTGTACTGCATAATTATATATATATATATATTTAATTTCGGGTAAATTTTTTATCAAATATAATTAAAATAAATTTCTTGAAAATTAAATCGGTCACTTTTGACCTCTTACCGACTTACCCGAAGTCCGGTGTATCCCCAAAAATTTTTTCCTTTTTCCTTTTCTTCTTTTTCTTTCCTTTTTCTCCTTTTTCCCTCTCTTTCTTGGCTGAACCGGTTCAGTCTGGTCCAGACCGGTTCAGACCGGTCTGGTTCAGTCCGGTTCACCTCTTGCCGAACCGGTCCGTACCGGTTTAGGCTTTCCCATCGTCGTTCAGCACTTTTCTGGCCGATTCTCGGGCTATTTCTGGCGTGGTTCGGTGCGCCTGGAGCAGGGCAATGTTCGGCTGGGGTCGGTTGGGGTCAATCGCTGATGGATCCGTCAGAATCGTCTTCTCCTCTTTCGGCCTTCTCTCCCTCGATCTGCCAGATTTCGGTGGTTTTGTTGCACGCCGCCGGTGGCAGGAGGGTCGGGTGGTTGTCGAGCTTCGTTTTCGGTGGTCGGCTGGCTTCATCGGTCACCGGTGGTGGCTCGTCGGCCTTGGTTCCTCGGTCCCTCTGCTTCGTTCCCTTTCGCGTTTTTCTTCCTGTTTCTGTCTTATGTTTCCTTCTATTTCTCCAATTCACGATTTCAGTTTCCTTTTTTTTAATATACTTTATTATTATTATATTATATTTTATTATATTTTATTTCATTTTAATAATATAAAATATAATAAAATACCTAAAATATCTAAAAAATCATATTTTATTTTATTAATTAATTAACTTAATTTATTTTAACTTTTTCGATGTATTTTTTGCATATTTTCGAGATAATGTCCCGGACAAAAATTATGAGAATTCGTAATATCTTCGTATCTTGACCAATTGGACTCGAAATTCCATAATTTCTCCTTTATCGATCAAGATTTTCTAAATCCATATTTTTAATGAAATTTCTTCATCGAATTTACACCGAAATTAGGATCTTTTGACCATTTTACCCTTTTATACGTTTGAGACCAATTTAGACCGATTTTCCTTCTCGGACTCACTATCTTTTCTCATTTAAATTTCGTATTTTCATACCTCCACTACATCATTCACATTCATATGTTCTAAATCATCCATCTTATGATTCCAAATGATGAACATAGTGTGAAAAATCTGGGTTTCACATTAGGATATCTTGATCAATAATGAGAAAATTATAAAATTTCAAGTCCAATTGATCAAGATCCAAAATTTTTAGAAATACTGAAATTTCATTCAAGACAATATCCCGAAAATACGAAGAAATTATACTGAAAAAAGGGTTAAAATATAATAAATAAATTAAATAAAATTAAATAAATTAATTTGGAATAAAATAATAGATTTTGTAGATATTTTAGAATATGTTTGAATATTTTAATGATTATTATAATAATAAAATAATTTATTTATAATAATAGCAATAATAATAAAAAAAGAGGCTGAAATTGAATCGAGAAAACCTGAAAAATGAAACCGACGAAAACTAAGGGAACCCGAGACCCACGACCCATGCCACCGGTGACCAACGACGCCGACGAAGACCCGAGGAGGAAGAGGAGAGGCTGACGAGCTTGTTGACACCGGAGACGTGCCGTTTGGAGGTTGGAAACCACCGATCGGAGGAAAGGAAAAACCGAGGAGAAACGGCCCAATTCCCGGTGAACCACGACAGTTTGGCGCGAATGGAGGCCACCGAAGTGATCGGGAGGAGGAGGCGGTCCTTTTTAGACCGGTAGCTGCCGACGAAAATGTCGACGACGTGAAAGGGGCAGAAACGACACTGTTTGGTTGAAAGGAAAATGAAGGAAAAGGAAGGAAAAAGGGAAGGAAAGGAAAAGAAATAAAAAGAAAGAAAAAGGAAAGAAAAATTCTCGGGGACGACTCAAGATTCGGGTAAGTTGATCGAGGGTCGAGATTGACCTACGGGTAAATTTAAAAAATTTAATTAATATTATATTTAATGAAAAATAACTCGAATTTACCTAATTATGCAGTTTTACAATAGAGCCCGAACGAGAGCCAATTGAGCTTCGATTTTTGTACCCCGCATCATATTGGGTAAGTATATTTTAATTACGATAATATGAGTCCTTTAATACAAAGTTTTGATTATTTTACGGAATTTACGAATTAATTTTGTACAAAAAGGAATATTATTCAGAATTTTAACGTAATTACCGTAAATAGTATATGGGCTATCCAATGAGTTTGGAACGAAGCTCGATGATTATTGGTAAGCTGAATGAGCCCAGTAAACCCAAAGAAGGGATTTAATAGGTATAAATGGGCTGGAAATGGGTCGAAATCCATTAAGGTGCAATTAGGCCCAATAAAGTAAAACGGGCCCAGTACTTTAGATTGATCAGTGAATGTGACATACTGATAAAGATAAGTGAATTGACCCAAAATATGTTGTTACATGCAGTTTCGTAGACTTGGTTAGCGCGCATTTGGACAGAGAGATCGGGTATTATCGAGACGGGATAAGTTTGCACGTGGTTCCAGGTAAGGGAATTTTGTAGGTGCATAGAGATATCTATACATATTTTTGAGAGGATTTATAGGGCCTAGAATTTCTTAAAGTATCTAGAAATGAAATAATAATTTTTGTAAAAATCGGGGCATGGGTGAATAAAAAAAAGATGGTATTGCCCCTCGGAGTAAAATTTACAAGAAGGATAGTAAGGCAAATAAATTGCATGATTATCATGTTTTGATGTTTTATATGAATGTATTGCTTTTATTTAAGCAAATATGCACATAGGTTGGCTGTTGATTTCATGAATTATACAGAAGGGTACAGGTTTGTACCAGTTACGATTTTAAAGATGTTTTATCAAGATTGAGCCACCAATCATATTTATACGAGTAAAAAAGAGTGCTAGAGTCTTACTCGCACTAAATTTTATTGATTTATTTCTCATAAAAAGTCGTACTGGAACGTGGCTCGTACGAGAATTTTTGTGTGTACAGAAATCGTGCTAGAGCTTCGCTCGCACGAGATTTTAGATATCATGATATGCATAGCGTCGTGTTAGAGCTTCGCTCACACTAGACGTGAGGTGACATGCATATAGTCGTGCGAAAGCCTCTTGTAGACTGTATGTCGCAGAGAGTTGATATGCTAGCACGTATACTTTGAGACATGGGTTGGTTATCGACATAGTATGGGGTGGATAAGACCTAGGCAGGCACCCCCAGACTATGATATGGGTTTACGGAGTACATTGTACCGTGTTTGTCATATAGAGTACGTTGTACCATGCAATCATGATGACTCGATGATGTTACTTGATATTCTGGTGGGTAAGATTTGACCCCACCTCCTGTTAGAGTTGTGATGCCCCACACACTGAGATCCGTGTAGCCTGGGATCACAGGGACATAATATAGCCATAGTCCTCAATTTTTCATATAGTAACGTACATGCCTCACATGATATCATAAGGTCTGAATAGACTAGGACAGACCCAAAGGAGGGGTAATGTCCCAATTTATGTTTTTAAATGAGATGCGATTTAATGAATCAAGGTATTCCCGAGGGATGGGTTTAGCCTTGATGTGGTTGTTTTATGATGAAACAAATAAGTTTTAACGTGATGAGCATGAGATGTCATACATGATGATTTTTTCATGTTTGTTTTATATGTCGATTTCATGATTTCTCTTATAAATATGTATACATGTGGCATCGTTTTCGTCTTACCTCATGCTCCAAATGTAAACGATTTTATATCATGACATTATCAGCACATAGATAGTATAGTTATCTACCTACTTACATTATTGCATTACTGAGTTAGTTATGCTCACCCTTTCATTTTCCACCCTCCATAGAGCATCTATAGTAGTTGAGAGCGAGTAGAGACTGCATTCCTAGTTGTCCGCTGCTCCCATCGCGAATCAAGTATACACATCGTACAGTTTTGTATCTAAACAAATAATAGCACAGTTTTGTAACTAATATAATTATGGGGGATGTAAATATATGAAAACATATGTACATACAGTTGTATAATATATGTACTTATTATTACACTGTCTGGAATTCTAACATTATTACCATGGTAAGAATGATATGGTCAAATGAGATAAGAGTTGGGATTATTACTGGCTCATAGCCGAACTCGTTCAAAATGGAAATTGTCACGAGGAGGTGAGAAGTATAGAAAAAACAAAAAATTTGTAATAATTTTGGTAGAACAGGTCGTGACAAAAGGTGATATCAGAGCTAGAGTTGGTCGGATATGAGTCAGTAATAATAGTTAAGAAATTAAATCCCCATAGTACTGTGATTTGTTTAGATATAACTGTGTATACCAATATAGGAATAGACTAATAAATGGTCATGGATGCAGGAACTTAGGCATTATGCCTGTCACTAGCCGTGGTAGAGGGGTAAATTCACATGCTAGAGGCCGTAGAGGTAGGCCTGTGAGCCGTGCAGAGCCACAGACTAGTCAGGCTCCGCATGACCCCATTGAGAGATCATGGGATATTGAGGCATGCTTCACTAGGATTGAGTGGAGTATAGAAAGTCTTGTTGAGATAGTTACACAGACGTTAGGGGCTGGTGATAGATGAGGCCTAGTTGGATAGCCTACTGCTACTGGAAAGACTACAGAGACTGTTACACCACCACTAGTTCAGGACACAGCTTCTCATGTCGCTCCACAGCCGAACGGTAGTGATCTGGGTTATGACTGTGAGCTAGACAGATTACGACAATTCCAAAAATTTAGACCTTTAGTTTTTAGAGGGGTGAAGGACCCGGTTATTGCAGAGGATTGGATATATGAGATGGAGAAATTGTATGGGTTCTTCAAGTGTACATCGACTGAGAGGGTTGACTTTACCGTATTTATGCTGAAGGGCGAGGCAGAGCTTTGGTAGAGGTCCACTGTGTCTATCCTGAGAGCTCGACACCTAGAGATTACTTGGAAGATATTTCTGGAGGCCTTTAGAAGGCAGTATATTTCGGCCACTGCACAGCGGAGATTACAGATGGAGTTTATGAGTTTGGTTCAGGGGAACCGCTCCGTCGATGAGTATGAGTTGAGATTCATATCCTTGGGGAGGTATGACCCGGATACATTGAGTAGTGAGAGTCGGAAGGTTCAGCAATTCATAGATGGATTGAGACCAACCATCAGATCTAAATTAGCTCCGTTTGACATCTCTACTTATGAGGAGGCAGTGCACAAGGCTCAGTTGTGTGAGCAAGATTTTGAGCGGAGTGCTTCGGAGTTGGGGAAGGTCAGTAGAGCTAGAGATAGAGACCGAAAGAGATCCGGAGGGTATAGTGTGATTAGGAGAGGAGGTCAGAGGTTTGCTGATAAGAGACCTCAGATTGAGGAGGTACAGAAGAGGACGGGTAAGCCTCTTTTATATCCAACTTTACCATCATTGAGGGGTATAGTTATTGGAGGGACACGATCGACTACCGAGTAGTGTAGGAGATGTGGTAGATTTCATGGTACCAGGCCTTGTTCGACGACTACTGGGGTATGTTTTTATTATGGGAAGTCAGGGCATGTCATAAGAAACTGTCCCGAGATGATTGCGACTGCCCCACAGAAGGGCAAAGAGCCAGAGAGAGCTCCTATTAAGACTTCTGCTCCTAGGAGAAGAGCCACTGCTGAGGAGAATGGGAAGCAGGTTATGGGCAGAGGGCGAGTGCATGCATTGGACCAGTACACCGCAGATGCTTCAGCGGATGTGATTAAAGGTACCATCCTAACTTTTGATTTAGAAGCATTTGTGTTATTTGATTCTGGTGCTACACATTCATTCATATCGCCTTCATTTGCACATAAGTTGTTAAAGTATGTACAGCCTACATTATTAGATAGAATGTTGTTAATTTCTACACTTATGAATGACAGTCAGTTGACTGAGTATGTATATAGAGATTGTAGGCTGAAAATAGGGGGAAAGGATATGTCAGTCAACCTTGTCTTACTGAATATGAGGGATTTTGATGTAATTTTAGGAATAGATTGGTTGACTGCAAACCATGCTGTTTTAGATTACTATGCTAAGACAGTAATGTTTTCAGGGACAGATAGTCTTATTTTAAGTTTTGCTGAAAAGAAATAAAAAACATATAATTATTGCATTTGGAAAAGTATAGTTGTAATTCATCATATTTGCGAGGTAAATTTATTTATTAATAATATGATGAATTATGTTACTAATGGTGGAAATGGTATTTTGAAGGGTTCATTGCATATGTGGTTGACATAGATAAGGCACATCCGGAATTGAGAGACATTCCAGTTGTGACAGAATTTCCAGATGTCTTTTCGGATGAGTTACCAGGGTTACCACCAGTGCGGGAGATAAAGTTCATTATTGATTTGACACCTGGTACAGAGCCGATATCAAGACCACCGTACAAGATGGCTCCGATTGCGTTGAAGGAGCTGAGGAAACAATTACAGGAATTATTAGAGAAGAGGTTCATCAGACCGAGTGCGTTGCCGTAGGGAGTACCGATTCCGTTTGTGAGGAAGAAGGATAGGAGCCTTCAATTGTGTATCAACTATCGATTGTTGAACAAGGTTACCATCAAGAATAAGTATCCCCTTCTAAGGATTGATGATTTATTGGATCAGCTACGGGGAGCACAGGTCTTTTCTAAGATTGATCTGAGATTTGGGTACCACCAGTTGAGAGTTCAGGATAGAGATGTACCTAAGACAGCTTTTTGCACCCGTTATGGTCACTTTGAGTTTATTATTATGCCATTCGGGTTGACAAATGCTCCCGCAGCTTTTATGTCATTGATGAATGAGGTGTTTCGACCTTATTTGGATCGATTTGTGATAGTGTTCATCGATGACATCTTAGTTTATTCGAGATCCAGAGAGGAGCATGAGCAGCACCTGAGGATTGTATTGCAGACCCTCCGTGAGAAACAGTTGTATGCTAAACTCAGTAAGTGTGACTTTTGGCTTAAGCATATCTCCTTTTTGGGACATATTGTGTCAAGGGATGGTGTGTCAGTGGACCCATCCAAGATTGAGGTAGTAGTTCAGTGGCAAAGGCCTCAGACAGTTACGGAGATCAGGAGCTTTCTGGGTTTAGCTGGATATTATAGACAGTTTGTGGAGGGGTTTTCAAGGTTGGCTGCTCCGTTAACACGTCTCATTCGAAAGAGTGTTGCATTTGAGTGGGACGACAGATGTGAGGAGAGTTTTCAGGAGCTGAAGCGTCGATTGACCACTACTCCGATTCTCACCATTCCTACCAGCTCAGGAGGTTTTTCTGTTTACACAGATGCTTCTTACCAAGGACTGGGCTGTGTATTGCTGCAGAACGGGAAGGTAGTCGCTTATGGATCCAGGCAGCTAAAGGATCATGAGAGGAACTACCCGACCCACGACTTAGAGTTGGCGACCGTAGTGTTTGCATTGAAGATATGGCGCCACTATCTCTATGGTGAGAAATTCCACGTATTTACCGATCACAAAAGCCTCATGTATTTGTTCTCACAGAAGGAATTAAACATGAGACAGAGAAAGTAGCTTGAGCTTTTGAAAGATTACGATTGTGAGATCCTATACCACCCGGGTAAGGCGAATGTAATGGCTGATGCGTTGAGCAGGAAGCACCTTGGGTTGGTTTCTTATATGATGGTACGAGAACATGAGTTGTTAGAGCAGTTTACGAGCCTCAGATTGGATATGACCCCGCCTGATGTTGAAAGTGGTTATATGATTGCTAGCCTGCGGTTAGAGCTGGATTTGATGGATCGGATCCGACAGGCTCAGTGTGATGATCAGCAGTGTATTGAGATAATCAGGCAGATGCAAAGGGGTATTGAGACTGAGTTTAGTTGAGTTTGGATGGATTACTGAGGTTCCGAGATAGGATATGTGTTCCCGAGGATCTTGAGACCAAGTGGCTGATCTTGACAGAGGCTCATTCGTCGAGGTATACCTTGCATCCGGGTAGTACAAAGATGTATCAGAATCTCTGAAAGGTATACTGGTGGTTGAGGATAAAGAGAGACATAGCAGAGTTTGTTATGAGATGCCTCGTCTGTCAGCAGGTGAAAGTAGAGCATCAGAAGCCTGCAAGGTTATTGTAGCCTCTACCTATACCGACTTGGAAGTGGGAGCATGTCACCATGGACTTTGTGATGGGTTTACCGAGGACTCGTAGAGGGAATGATGCCATATGGGTGATAGTTGACAGATTGACGAAATCGACACATTTCCTAGCTATAAGAGTCACCGATACTCTGAGTAGATTGGCAACGCTATATGCACGCAAGATTGTGAGACTGCATGGTGTCCCAGTGAGTATTGTGTCGGATAGAGATTCCCGCTTCACTTCCTATTTCTGGGAACACTTTCAGGAAGCTATGGGAACCCAGTTGAGATTCAGTACAACTTTCCATCCTCAAACAAATGGGCAGTCAGAGAGGACTATATAGACCCTCGAGGATATGTTGAGAGCTTGTGTACTTGATTTTAGAGGCTCCAGGGATGATTACCTACCACTCATGGAGTTCGCCTACAATAACAGTTATCATTCGAGTATCGAGATGGCACCATATGAGGCCTTGTATGGCCGTAGATGTCGTTCTCCTGTAGTATGGGAGGAGGTTGGTGACAGGCAGATATTCGCTCCTGATTTGATACGTCAGACCTCTGAGGATGTCTAGTTGATTTGTGAAAGGTTGAGGACAGCTCAGAGTCAACAAAAGAGTTATGCTGACAAGAGACTAGACCGTTGGAGTTTACAGCAGGGGAGTCAGTATTCTTGAAAGTTTCTCCTTCCAAGGGTATTACGAGATTCAAAAAGAGAGGGAAGTTGAGCCCTCGCTTTATAGGACCTTTTGAGATACTCGAGAGAGTGGGAGATCGAGCTTATAGGCTAGCGTTGCCACCAGAGCTAGGAAATGTCCATAACGTCTTCCACGTCTCCATGCTTCGGATGTATCAGTCGGATCCGTCGCATGTGATCAAATACGAGCCACTGGAGCTCAGTGAGAGTGTGTCCTATGTTGAGAGACCGATCCAGATTGTGGATAGGAAGGAGAAGGTATTGAGATCGAAGACGATTCCCCTGGAGAAAGTACTATGGCAGCATCACACTCCGGAGGAAGCGACTTGGGAGTTAGAGAGTTTGATGAAAGAGAAGTACCCGGAGTTATTCAGAGACTGATTTGGTTCCAATTTGGAGGACCAAATTCTTTTAATGGGGGAGATTATGTAAGACCCACTTTCTATTTCTTGTTGATGCATTCCTTATTATTCATGTGATGTACACTTCCACATATTAATTGAATCATAAGAAGAGCTTTGACTGAATTAAATTTGCAAATAAAATAAAAATGAAATATCGGTGAATGTATGCAGTAGCCAAATACGGGCCGAGATGGCCATAGGTTAAATGAAAGGGATCGAAATTAAGTTGACGAAAAATACGAATTTAAAATAAGAAAAGATAGTGGGTGTATGAAGGAAAGTCGGGTTAAATTTGTTCCGAAACAAGTGCAGGGGTAAAATGATCAAAAGACCGAAATTCGGTATAAATTCGATAAGAGAATTTTAATTAAAAATAAGGAGTTAGGATATCTTGATCAATAATGAGGAAATTATAAAATTTCGAGTCCAATTGATCAAGATCCGGAATTTTTAGAAATACTAAAAATTCATTCGGGACAATATCCCGAAAATACGGAGAAATTATACCTGAAAAAGGGTTAAAAATATAATAAATAAATTAAATAAAATTAAATAAATTAATTTGGAATAAAATAATAGATTTTGTAGATATTTTTAGAATATGTTTGAATATTTTAATGATTATTATAATAATAAAATAATTTATTTATAATAATAACAATAATAAAAAAAAGAGGCTGAAATTGAATCGGGAAAACCTGAAAAACGAAACCGACGGAAACCGAGGGAACCCGAGACCCACAACCCACGCCACCGACGACTGACGATGCCGACAAAGACCCGAGGAGGAAGAGGAGAGGCCGGTGAGCTTGTTGACATCGAAGATGTGTCGTTTGGAGGCCGAAAACCGTCGATCGGAGGAAGGGAAAAATCGAGGAGAAACGGACCGATTCTCGGTGAACCACGGTAGCTAGGCGTGAACGGAGGCCATCGAAGTGATCAGGAGGAAGAGGCGGTCCTTTTAAGATCAGTGGCTGTCGACGAAATCGTCGAAAACGCCGGTGATGGCAAAGGGGCAGAAACGACACCGTTTAGTTGAAAGGAAAAGGAAGGAAAAAGGGAAGGAAAGGAAAAGAAAAGAAAAGAAAGAAAAAGGGAAAAAGGAAAGAAAAATTCTTGGGGACGACTCGAGATTCGGGTAAGTTGATCGAGGGTCGAAATTGACCTGCGGATAAATTCTAGAAATTTAATTAATATTATATTTAATGGAAAATAACCCGAATTTACCTAATTGTGCAGTTTTACAACAGAGCCCCAACGAGAGCCGATTGAGCTTCGATTTTCGTACCCCGCATCATATTGGGTAAGTATATTTTAATTACGATAATATGAGTCCTTTAATACAAAGTTTCGATTATCTTACGGAATTTACGAATTAATTCTGTATAAAAAGGAATATTATTTGAAATTGTAACGTAATTATCATAAATAGTATACGGGCTATCCAATGAGTTTGGAACGAAGCCCGATGATTATTGGTAAGCTGAATGAGCCCAGTAAACCCAAAGAAGGGATTTAATAAGTATAAATGGACTGGAAATGGATCGAGGCCCATTAAGGTGCAATTGTGCCCAATAAAGTAAAACGGGCCCAGTACTTTAGATTGATCAGTAAATGTGACATACTGATAAAGATAAGTGAATTTACCCAAAATAAGTGGTTATATGCAGTTTCGTGGACTTGGTTAGTGCGCATTTGGACTGAGAGATCGGGTATTATCGAGACGAGATAAGTTTGCCCGTGATTCCAGGTAAGGGAATTTTGTTGGTGCATAGAGATATCTATACGTTTTTTTGAGGGGATTTATAGGGCCTAGAATTTCTTAAAGTATCTAGAAACGAAATAATAATTTTTACGAAAATCGGGGCATGGGTGAATAAAGAAAAAGACGGTATTGCCCCTAGGAGTAAAATTTACAAAAGGGTAGTAAGGCAAATAAATTGCATGATTATCATGTTTTGATGTTTTATATGAATGTATTGCTTTGATTTAAGAAAATATGCACATGGGTTGGCTGTTGATTTCATGAATTATACAAAAGGGTACAGGTTTGTACCAGTTACGATTTTAAAGATGTTTTATCAAGATTGAGCCACCTATCATATTTATACGAGTAAAAAGAGTGCTAGAGTCTTGTAAACCCCACAAATTTCCTACGTTTAATTAGATTATATTTTAATGGAAGTGTGGATGTTCGTTGTAGGGCTTGAGAATATAGGAGCCGAGAAACCCGCGAGTGATCGAGAACCCGAAGATACAAGATGTGATGAAGCAAATGCAAGCATGGAGGGATCGAAAATAATCTTGATGAGAAAACTTATATCGGGAATTATAAGGAGTGATGAGATCCCAATAATATTTCATTTTTGAAATAATAAAAATTTCGTGGAAGGCATGAATATTGTCATTATGTGATTTTATAAAAAAAAAGAAGGAAATAAAATGTATATATATATATATATACTAGACAAATTTAAAATGGATAAATGATGATATATATATATATATATGTATATGTATATATATGACAAATATATATATATATATATGTATTGTAAAGTATAATGTATAAGACATTTAAAATAAAGTGGAAACAAAACAAATAAACAAAAAATAACACTAACACTAAACAAAAAATAATAATACAAATATATCTATCTATATATTAAAATAACATATATCTATATATATTAATATATTAAATATAACATATATATATTAATATATATATATATATATGTATGGTACGGAATTGGCTTTCCGTTTCTTCATTTCGAAAGAGGCAGATGAGCTCTGCTGGGTGGGAAGCAAAATAAAGAGAAGAGAAGAAAAGAAGGAAGGGTGGCTAGCAGAGGGGAAAAGGGAAGAAGAAGGAAAGGGGGAAGAAAGGAGACTGTCGGCCGGAAGAGAAAGGGGAGAAAGAAAAAGAGAAGTTGTCCAGCCGAGGGAGGAAAGGAGAGAAGAGAGGGAGAAGAGAAAGTTACTGCTTGAGGCTGACCGAGAGAGGAGATTGGAAAGGAGGGAGAAGGGTGAGCAAAGAGAGAGTGAAGGACAGGGAAATCGGGAGCTGAAGCAACCAAGATCAGTGGGAACTCTCGGCCAGGAAAACAGGACAGAGCCGAGACTGAAGGAAGCAGACCGAGGCAGGGGAAGTGGAGTGAAAGGAACAGGACCCGAGGGCTGAAGGGGAAACAGGGTTCGGGGAAAGAGAGAAGTGATTAGTGAAGCAGTGAAGGATAAAAACCGAGAACAACCGAAGAAGGAGACTGAGGTTTGGAGCTGATGCAGAAGTGGGCGGAAGCAGAGCAGAATTGAGGCTGAACAGGGGCAACCGAGAGGGGGAAATAGAAACAGGGAAATGGAAAGGAGGCAAGCTGAAGCTGGAAGAAAATCAAGAGACTTGAGGGGAGAAGAAGGCTGAACAGGCCGGAGCTAAAGCCAACGGAAGAGAAGCAAACCGAGGTAGGGGAATTGAGGGGAGAGAAGCAGAACCGTGAGCTGAAGGGAGAAAAAAGAAAGGAAAGCTGGAACCGAGGAGTTGAGGAAGAAGGGAGATGCAAGCTGGAACCGAGAAGTTGAGGAAGAAGGGAGAAAACAGGGAGAGGCAAGCTGGAACCGAGAGGTTGAGGAAGAAAGGAGAAAACCGTGAGAGAAGAAAATCAAGCTGAAAAAAAAAAGAGGAAGAGAAAAGAGGTAAGATACATACATGTATATATGTGTATTAATGTACATGAATATATATGTGTGGTACATGTATAAGCATGCTAGTATAGTTTGAATTAGATTAAAAATGGAATGATGAGAAGTAGGCAAAAAAACTATATATTTGTGATATTGAATAATGGAGACAAGTGATAATATATATATGTATTTATGTGAATAAAAATATATATATATTTGGGTATGTACATATATGTATGTATAATGAAAGGGTATGTTAGTATATGTACATATATTTGATAATGAATAAGGAAAGCCAATGATAAAATAAATATGAGTATATACTTAGTTGTATATACATATAGGAGTATATGAAAAATGTGTATATGCTTGGGTGTATATACAAATGATTGTATAAAATAAATGTGTTTTAGTATATGTACAAACAAGGACATATATATATGTGATAAGAAAAAAAAAATAGAAGACAATAATATATATATATAGGAGTGTATATATATATATATTAGGTACATATACATATGGGTGTATATAGGATGAATTTGTGCTAGTATATATATATACAAAGAATGTATATATGAGATAGGAAAAGAGTGAAAACAAATAAATAAATATATATATATATATATATATATATATATACATATGGGAGTGTATATATATGTATTTATGTGTACATACATGTAGAGGTATATAATAAGGTGTATGTCAATAATTGTACATACAAAATAATGTGGTAAGGGAAAATATATAAACGTGCGTGTTGACTTAGGTACGTACAATAATATGTACACACGCAGTAGTAACGAATAGTTTACGATTTTAACGCAATTCGGGTAATTCGCACGAATAGGGTGCTAAGTGTACGATTTCGGTGTAGGTGATCGTAGAAGGAATTAAGGGAGGTACTAAGAGGCGTCACCACTCGAGCACGGAGATTTCAATAGATCGAGGTAAGGGGATATAATTTAAAACTGTAATAGTTACTTACCGAAATTTGATAAAGAAAGCTTGCAAAGACATGAAGTATGATTTTCATGCATGTTTCTAAATTATATTTCTGATCAAGACTATGCTCTCTGTGTTTATGTTTTTGAATAATTGTATATAACTGAATTTGATTTCGGAATATGAGCATGTCTTTTAAAATGATCTTTCGAATAAGATGAATTTATTTCGATATTTTCGTATATGAAAACTATAGTTGTTTTGAGACTAAGGGCCATTTATGTTGTGTGCTTACGCACGTCAACTTCGCCTGTGTGGCGTCTGAATTCGCCTGTGTGGCATTTGAACTCGCCTGTGTGGCGCCTGTATTCCGCCTGTGTGGCGCACGTATTTCGCCTGTGTGGCGCCTGTAATTCGCCTTGTGGCGCTTGTATTTCGCTTTCGTGGCGCCTGTAATTCGCCTTTGTGGCACCTGTATTTCGCCTGTGTGGCGCCTGTATTTCGCCTGTGTGGCGCCTGTATTTCGCCTGTGTGGCACCTGTATTTCGCTTGTGTGGCGCCTGTAATTCGCCTTTGTGGCTCCTGTATTTCGCCTTCGTGGCGCCTGTATTTCGCCTGGGTGGCGCCTGTTTTCCGCCTTTGTGGCGTCGGGAATTACCCTTAAGTTCTGAATTCCCTCTACGGAGGATGACCGGGTTATTTTGCCGCTTGATTACCTTGTTATTTTGTCGCGTGATTACCTTGTTATTTTGCCATGTGATTACTTTGTTATTGCCGCGTGATAAATTTGTTATTGCCACGTGATAATTATATGGCCGATATAGTCTCGATTTGAAAATTTAAACTCTGTTTTCAGAACCGGATTTGATAGGTATTCATGTTTGGAATTCTGAATGTACGACCAGTTTTATGTAATATCTGTTAAGTTCAAATACCTAAGGAATTACGTTTTGAATCTCGATGTTTCTAATTTTCCTTAATCTTTGAATGTTATTATTATTAGTTTCAGAAAGTATCATTATACGCATTATCATGTTTTATACATATTTAAATTGCTAGAATCGTTTTAAATACATCTTCTTACTGGGTTTTTTCCCGAAAGCTCACCCCTCTACCTCTCAGATTACTTGCAGTGATTCGTAGACGCTACCTGTCGCATACACGACGTAGGCTGGTGGGGAGAGCTCCCTAGGCTACTTTTTGTACACGCAGAAAGGTATACATTTACATTCCTATACCAGACATAATTGTATGCACAGGCATATATTGGAAATATCAGTTGGGAAGTAATTTTGTAAGGAACGATGTAAACATTACTACTTTGGTATAATGTTTTGAGATGACTAGTATTAAATTGAAATGGATGTGTTGAGTGGTAAAGATGAACTTGAAAAGTATGCTTGGTAGTGGTGGATATCTAGGATTGCCAAAAAAACAACTGATTTGTAGGTGGATAGGCTCATATATAAGTCGTTGTGCTGCCGAAATTTTTATCGGCCACATAAGCTAAAATATAGAAATTAATTATAATCACGAGTAAAGTATTAGGAAAAGTGTTTTGACACTGCACAGGAATACAACCTAAGTGAATAAGGGAATAAGTGGGTAAAGTAAATTAAAAAATTTTTTTTTCCGATTTTCAAGGGTCAAGGGTCGTTACAAGTCTTACTCGTACTAAATTTTATTGATTTATTTATCATAAAAAGTCGTACTGGAGCGTGGCTCGTACGAGAATTTTTGTGTGTACAAAAATCGTGTTGGAGCCTAGCTCGCACGAGATTTTAGATATCATGATATGCATAGCGTCGTGTGGAGATTCGCTCGCACTAGACGTGAGGTGACATTCATATAGTTGTGCGGAAGCCTCCTGTAGACTGTGTGTCGCAGAGAGTTGATATGCTCGCATGTATACTTTGAGACATGGGTTGGTTATCGACATAGTATGGGGTGGATAAGACCTACGACAGGCACCCCTAGACTATGATATGGGTCCACGGAGTACGTTGTACTGTGTATGTCACACGGATTACGCTGTACCGTGTAGTCATGATGACTCGATGATGTTAATTGATATTCTGGCGGGTAGGATTTGACCCCACCTCCCGTTACAGTTGTGATGCCCCGTACACCGGGATCCGTGTAGCCTGGGATCACAGGGACATAATATGGCCATAGTCCTCAATTTTTCATACAGTAACCTACATGCCTCACATGATATCATACGGTCTGAATAGACCAGGATAGACCCGAAGGAGGGGCAATAGCCCAATTTATTTTTTTAAATGAGATGCGATTTAATGAATCAAGGTATTCCCGAGGGATGGGTTTAGCCTTGATGTGGTTGTTTTATGATGAAACAAATAAGTTTTAACGTGATGAGCATGAGATGTCATACATGATGATTTTTTCATGTTTGTTTTATATGTCGATTTCATGATTTCTCTTATATATATATGTATACATGTGGCATCATTTTAGTCTTACCTTATGCTCCAAATGTAAACGATTTTATATCATGACATTATCAGCACGTAGATAGTATAGTTATCTACCTACTTACATTATTGCCTTACTGAGTTAGTTATGCTCACCCTTTCATTTTCCACCCTCCATAGAGCATCTACAGTAGTTGAGAGCGAGTAGAGACTGCATTCTTGGTTGTCCGCTGCTCCCATTGTGAATCAGGTATACACATCGTACAGTTTTGTATCTAAACAAATAATAGCACAGTTTTGTAACGAATATAATTATGGGGGATGCAAATATATGAAAACATATGTACATACAGTTGACTAATATATGTATTTATTATTACACTGTCTGGAATTCTAACATTATTACCATGGTAAGAATGATATGGTCAAATGGGATAAGAGTTGGGATTATTACTGGCTCATAGCCCAACTCGTTCAAAATGAAAATTGTCACGAGGAGGTGAGAAGTATAGAAAAAGTAAAAAAATTGTAGTAATTTTGGTAGAACGGATCGTGACACATAAGTCCCAAAGAAGCAGCTCAGAAAGAGCAGGAACATTAGGATCAGGCTGCAAAAGAATCCAAGCTAGGCACTTCTTCATCTATACCTTATTCTACTTCACAGCCTTCATCATCCTTAGATGCTACACCTGTTTCCACTACATCCCTTCCAGTTAGACCACCAGTACCTTTTCCTCAGAGGTTTCAAAGTCAAAAAACCGGATCAACAATTCATCAAATTTCTTGAGGTTTTTAGGAAGCTTCACATCAACATTCATTTCACAGATGCTTTAAAGCAAATGCCAAGTTATGTGAAGTTTCTGAAGGATATCCTCTCTAGGAAAAGGAGATTGGAAGATTATGAGACAGTGGCCTTAACTGAGGAATGTAGTGCCATTATCCAAAAAAGATTACCCCCCAAGCTCAAGGATCTCGGGAGTTTTACCATACCATGCACTATTAGAAATCTATTCTTTGGTAGAACCCTGTGTGATTTAAGTGCCAGTATAAATTTGATGCCTTTGTCTATCTATCAGAAGTTAGGAATAGGGGATGCCAAGCCCACCACAGTGAGCCTCCAATTAGCTGATCGATCAATTAAATATCCGAAGGGGATCATTGAGGATGTGTTAGTAAAGGTGGACAAATTTGTTTTCCCTATATATTTTATTGTTTTAGACATGGAGGAAGACAGAGAAGTCCCCATTATACTAGGCAGACCTTTCCTAGCGACTGGTAGAACTTTAATTGATGTACAGAAGGGGGAGTTAACTATGAGAGTCCTAGATCAGGAGGTGACATTTCGTGTTTTCAAACCTTTGAAGTTCCCTGATGACTCTCAAGACTGTTTTAGGATGGAGGATATAAGGCTTGAACATAAGAAATCTAAGAGAAAGAAGGAAGTAAATAGAGCTAAGGAGAATTTAACTGTCAACATTCTATCACCACTCTGGATGACCCTTCTACTCTTCGCTCTGCTGCTGAGTGTTGTTTTCTTCAGCTGCATTTGAAGTGGCCGTGTTTTTATTTTCACTTTGTATATAGTTCTTTTTCTTTTTCTTTTCCGTTGTTTCTTTCTTTGTTTATTTTGTAGGTTTCTTTTCTAGCTTTATGCTTTCAATCAAGCTTCAGTTGTTCATCATCATCAGAAAGGGGAGTACTTTGTTCTTGAGCTCAAATTCTTATATTATCTGCACATTGAGGACATTGTGCACTTTAAGTTTGGGGGAGGGGATATCACTTGAGCAATTTTGTGAAAAATTGGAAAAAATTTCAAAATTTTTTCAAAAATCTGAGAAAGAATTTTCAAATTTTTTTCGATAATATAAGCTTAAATTGCTTGATTTTGGGATGATTTAGTGCTTAACAAGTAGTTTTCCCATATTCCGATGATATGACCCTATGATTTAGTCTGACTTTGATTGACTAAGAAGCATGATTATAAGAAAAGTATGAAGTTAAATTCTTGAATTTGTCTTAATTCTGATTGTGATTGCCTCATCTTATACACATGTCATGTCATGAATCTGTATATCTATTTAGAGAAAGCTTATGTGGACATAGGATTACATTTGTTCAGTTGATTTTGTGCATCATATTCTAGAATTTGTTTGATCTAATCTCGAGGCGAAATATTAGATCACACTTAATTAGAGAGATGATTCAGGCCATCTTTGGATCGTTTGAACCTTTTTAGCTATCCTTGTACATATTCTACCCCTAGTCACCCATCTGGGCCAAATAAGTTTTTCTCTGTAAATATACCTGCATTATTTTCCTTAGCTTAAATACTTTATTCCTATCCCTTACCCTAAAAGCATGAAAGTCATTGGGATATATTGTGAGCTATATGGGTATTAAGTGATAGTGAAAGAGTATGTATTAAAAAAATGAAAGAAAAAGAAAAAGAAAAAGAAAAGAAGAAAGAAGAAAATACAAAAATAGAATAAAAAGTTTAGTAAAATAAATAAGTTTGGGGGAAATGATTTGAGCTCTTACATTAAGATCCTAGAAGTAATGCATGATAAGGGGTAATTAAACCTAAATCGACTTTATCATACCCTAGCCCCAGCCTTATATTACAAGCTTAATGAAGTCCTATTGATCTTTGATTGAGTGTGAATATATTAGTGGAGAGAGAAGTGAAAAGAAAACTTATGGGAATGATCACATGTCATTGACTTTGCATTCACTGTGTTTGCATAATCTGATCCGGATAATGTACTGAGAAGTGACTTAGACATTTTTCACACACTCCTGAGGAGTCCAATTTGGGGAAATGATTTGAGCTCTTACATTAAGATCCTAGAAGTAATGCATGATAAGGGGTAATTAAACCTAAATCGACTTTATCATACCCTAGCCCCAGCCTTATATTACAAGCTTAATGAAGTCCTATTGATCTTTGATTGAGTGTGAATATATTAGTGGAGAGAGAAGTGAAAAGAAAACTTATGGGAATGATCACATGTCATTGACTTTGCATTCACTGTGTTTGCATAATCTGATCCGGATAATGTACTGAGAAGTGACTTAGACATTTTTCACACACTCCCGAGGAGTCCAATTTGGGTTAGGACTTATGATTAAATAATTCTAAGTGCTGGACTTGTAATTGTGAGTCTTTGATTTCATAGCCTGTACTTTTTCTTTGAGGATAATATTGAGGAAATTATTGTGTTTTGTATTTATCATTCCTATAATCATTTTATTTTGCTTGAGAACAAGCAAAAACTCAAGTTTGGGGGTGTGATAATTTTATATTTTTAGAATTATTTGTGCTTAATTTCCTAATTAATTATTTAAATTTTCAATTTATTTTGTTAATTATCCCCTTTATTTAATTAAAATTCTTATGTTTGCAAATAAATTAAATCCGGATGAATTTTGAATATTTTAGTAGAAAATAGACCGAAATTAGGGTAAAATCGAGATTGAGCCACGCGGACAACAAGAGCCATGCCACCTAGCACATCCAATTGGACAAAAAGACAGATGACATGGAAATATCTTTTCAAGGAGCCAATGGTGTGAAGACAAGTGGCCAAACAATGCCAACTCATCTAGGATGTAGAAATTACAATTATACCCCTTTTGTGTGTATAAATAAGACATGGATGACAATTGAAAAATAATGTAATTTAGGAGTAGGAGTAGAAGTAAGTAGGAATAGGAGTAAGTTAGGAGTAGTGTTAGAATAGTTTTAATTTACTTTTCCTTGTTTTCAAGCTTCACTTTTCTGTTTAGCTCCCATTTATTTTTTACTGTTCACAAACAATTTCCATTGTTATTTTTACAAGCTTTTCAAGTTAGTTTTTCATTCTCTTTGCAGCCACCATGGTTCATTTTTCTTTTAGTTTCATCTTGTTAACTTCATTTCTTTTACTTTTCAGTTCAATTACATAGCTTTATTTCCTAGTTGCAAGTCTCGGGTTGCTTAGTTAGTAGTTTTATTCCTTTAATTTTCTAGAGTTCAGATGGACAGTAAAGAGGGGAAGGAGATGCCGGTAATAGTGGCCATTTCTTCAACTATTTAACTATGCAACTCATTAAGATTTTGGTTCTAGCTTTAGCTTAC
Source organism: Firmiana major (assembly GCA_033439115.1). Lineage (NCBI taxonomy): Eukaryota > Viridiplantae > Streptophyta > Magnoliopsida > Malvales > Malvaceae > Firmiana > Firmiana major. The sequence continues at coordinate 12,872,260 of CM065912.1, forward strand.
TATCTTACTACCGTTTGTTATTTTTTTTTTTTAGCTTAAGTTTCTTCTAATCCCGATTTGCACTCAACGTCCTAGTCTGTATTACTTATTACCTTTTTCGTATGAATTTATTTTGTTTTCTGGTCTGCACATTTCTCTGTTTCTTGGTATAATGCTGTGTTGCTTCGTGTTTCTGTTTCAAGCTATTTTATCATTGCAGGACTTCACAGGAGGGATGACAGGAAGGTAGCTGAGCAGAACAGAAGCTAGCCGGGGTGCATTGCTGCTGTAGACGAGGATCATCATCGTTCTCTACTCTGCTCTGTTCTAAAACCAATTTGCTGTACAGAATCGGGAGTAAGAAGCAAGCTGGTACCTAGGTCGCGTGCAGTCCAAGAGCCAGATAAACGCAAATGCAGTAGGCTGATGAAGCTGAAGCAGTTGGAGACGTGCTAAGCTTGTTGCAGGAAGAAGCACACGAAACTGAGGCAGAGTTGGTGAGAGTTGTAGACAGCAAGCTTGGACACGCCTGGGTAATGGATCCAAGAGAAAGTATGGCAGGTGCAGGACAAAACCGAGAACGCCTGGAGCAACAACAGATTACAGAACTGAGAAGCAGAGTGCAGCATGCCAGTAGCTGAACCCGTGAGCACTTGGAACCGAGACATGCCTGGGCAGAACAAAAATGGAGAGGACAGTGTATAGAGCCGTAGCAGTATGTGGTGGCTTGATGCAGAAGCAACACAGGGCAGAAACAGTAGAAGCAGACCTTGCCTAGAGCAGTGTCTGGTCACAACCGAGAAGCAGAGTGCAGCGTGACAGTAGCCGAGACTGAGAATGCCTGGAAATAAACATGAAAATGGAGAAGGCAGTGTACAGTGCAGTCGGGACCACTTTCTTGGTTTCCAAATTTGTTAAGGCCATGTTTGGCCACATCCTTTCTTTTATACTTTATTACTTATTGCATTTATATTATTTTGCTTTATTTAGTTGTCAATATAGGTTAGTTGTTAGTTGATAATTGTAGGTCAATTCTAATGTTTTAGTTGTTAATTTAATTTTTACTTTTAATTTTTAGTTAGTAGTTAGTTTTATATTATATGTTTTAGGATTTTATTTTAGTTTAGTTGCATTTAGAATGTGATTCATGCATTTTTAATTTAGTCTTTATTTTCATTAAATTTTAGTTTAGTTTAATTTGCAATTTTTATTAGTTTAATTACATGCACTTTTTATTTTAGGCTTCTTTAATTTTAGTTTAACTAATCTTGTTTCTTTATTTTCATTTTTGCTTTTTATTTTAATTGCGTTAATTAATCTTAACTGTTTAATTATTTTGGTAGGTATTTGCTTTTAATTGCGTGAAGCTCGGTAAGTAAATCTTAGCTCGGTTTTATTTTCTTTCTTCTATAGTTTTATTATTTTCAGTATTTTTAATTTCAAACGTAGTAGACCATTGATAATCAAAACTTCATAATTTGCTAGGATATACTTAGGGTAAGATTAACCGGTAGTTAATTAGGCTAGTCAACTTCTCTGTGGGACAATAACTCGGGACTCAAATCCTATTATTACTTGTACGACCCGTGCACTTGCGGACAATACCTTTTGGGCGTGTCACATGGATCCTACTGTGCGGGGTCTCACCACAATCGGGAACTGCCCCGGGAGGTGGGTCAGTCCATCCTGTCGGTCCTATCCGATCACTCGCATTCGGAGATGCCACTCACATCCGAAGATGCCACGCATCCGAAGATGCCGCATAATCAATCCCAACACAGTACATCGTACTCCATGCTACTTGCACGGTAAAACATACTCCATGGACCCATATCTTATATTGTAAGACCCAATTTTAGTTAAAACACGAAATTAAAAATGCAAAAGGATTGAAATGGAATTCTCAAACACGTACAAGGACAAAATGGTCAAAAGATCGAAAGCCGGTGTAAATTCGATAAGAAAATTTAATTAAAAATATGGATTTGAGAAATCTTGGTCAATAAAGGTGAAATAAATTTATTTCGGGTTAAATTGATCAAGATATGAATTTATGGGAATTAATCGAGATTTTTACTTCAAAAAATAATCCCGAAAATAATCGAAAAATATACCAAAAAGGGTTAAAATAAATTAAATAAATTTAATAAAATTAAATAAATTAATTTAGAATAAAATAAGAAATTTGTAGATATTTGTAGAATATTGTGAATATTTTAATGATTAAAATATTAATAAAATAAATAATTAATTAATTAATTAATTAGTTAAAAAAATCAAAATTTGGTCAGGGAGAGAGAAGAAAGAAACGGAAAACGAAGCCAAAACCCGAGGAACCAACCCCAGCCTGTCGGCCTCACCACCGTACGTCACCGGGAAGCCGACCAGGCGAGGCTGCTGAGCTCGCCGGCACCGATAACTAAGGGAAAACGACAACCGACGATGAGGAAAGGAGAGAGAGAGAGAGAGGGAACCGAGAGTGAAAGGGGCGAGAAAGAGAGAGAAAGAGGAGGAACGCTGGCGAACGGAGGCCGGGAAAAGGAAGAAGGACTCGCCACCGGCCAGGATGAGGGCTGATCTGCCACCGTCATCGACGAAAACGATCGAAAACAGCGGAAGGAAGGAGACCCACCGACACCGAAGAGGAGAAAGGTCGGACCGGCCACTTTCCGGCGACCTCGACCGAAGCCAACCCCAGATCTGAGATGCGGACGACCCAGCGGAGCCACTGGCGGCAGAAACCGGCAGAGAATCGACCGGCAAGGCACCGAACCGGTCCAACCGGCGGTCCGAACCGGACTGAACCGGTTCAGCCAAGAAAGAGAGGAAAAAAGGAGAAAAAGGGAAAAAGAAAAAGAGGAAAAATTGGAGAAAAATCCCGGCGATGTAATTGAGCTACGGGTAAGTCAGTAGCAGTCGAAATTGACCGATTTAAATTTTGGAATATTTTATTTAATTAATTTTCGACTGAAAATTTACCCGAAAATTATGAAATTGTGTAGCTCGACAATTGCCATCCAACGAGAGCTTGAGACAGCCTTGATTTGCGTACTAGCATGGAATCTCGGGTAAGTAACCCTTATTTACGACAATTTACATCGTTATGCGTGCTTCAGATTTAATTATCGCATAAAATAAATTAAATTATGGAAATTTAGATAAATTGTCGTAAATAATAAATTGAGCTATTCGAGAGTTAGAACGAGGCGCAAGAAATTGTTGGTGGGCCCAATGAGCCCAATATGCCTCGATAATGTGAAAATTAAGTGGAAAACGGGCTTAAGGCCGATTAAGGCCCACTAAGGTGCAATCGGGCCCAATAGGGTAAATGGGCCCAATGATTTAAATTAAGCCCAGAAAATAGGAAGTACAATTAAATTGTATGATATCTAACTTGAGGAATAATTATACGCAGTTTCGGACATTGGATTGGGAGCAGATCGGACTGCGTGACGAGACAGCAGTGGAAAAGGAAAGGTCAGACTATACAGAAAAATAAGGTAAGGGAATTCTACGGACTGCTAGAGGTAACTTTATGAAATTTCAAAGTCATATGCAGTCATTTAAATTATCTGAAGGGTCTAGAAGTAAGTTAATAATTTTAGTGCCCCGAATGGGTAAATTACCAAAATACCCTTGTTAAGGGTAAAATTTTCAATTTTAGGAAAAAAATTAGGAGGAGTAAGAACGAGAGGTTCCTGCTCGTTCTGGAGGTGTTTTGATGCATGCATGAGTAGGCTGGCTAACCTTGAAAGAAAAATGCACAGCATTGCATATTTCAACGATGAAATTGTTTTGAAAATTGTTTTGAGGAAACAGAGTCGCCTACGTGTTTTTATTGAGATGTGACGTGCTAGAGCTCAGCTCGCACGATGTTTTGATTTGTGTGATGCATGCATTAGTACTGGAGCGAGGGCTCGCACTAGAGTTTTACATGCATTGGTGCTGGAGACCAACTCGCACCAGATTCTTTTTATACATATATATATATGATTTTCGTGACACGGTGCTAGAGTCTAACTCGCACCAAATTTTACATGATTTTCGTGACAGGGTGCTCGCACCAGATTCTTTTTATACATATATATATATGATTTTCGTGGCAGGGTGCTAGAGTCTAACTCGCACCAGATTTTCACATGATTTGATGAGAGTGCTAGAGCTTAGCTCGTACTAGTTTTACTTGAATTGACGAGAGTGCTGGGCGTTTTGTTATTTTCTTTCATGCTTACCTGTCCTCTGATCGTGACCACAATCCACTAACAATTGGGCTGTGCGTCAATGCCAGTCCCACCATTCATTTACGATATAACTTAATTCTTTCTCAGTCATTTATAAGTGTTTACAATATTTATACATCCCCTAAAGTTACTTATAAACATGTTATTGTGCTATGCTTATTTAGATACAATATGTACAAGTGTATATACCTTAAATGATGGGCAGTAGCGGATATCCGGAATGCAGTACTCAGTCGCCTCAACATCTACTGGAGATTAACTGTGTGAGAAAATGAAAGGGGTAAGCACATCAAGCTCAGTAAGGCAATCCTACGAACAAGTAGGTAACCATACTACCTACATGAACGTGGTGCCATGCATAAACCACCCTTTCTCCACACATTTCAAAACTGATGCTGTGATTCATGATGTCATGTAAAACAAGTTTGCATGGAAAATTCAACATGCAACTCTTTCAAATCATTTCTTTCTCATTTAAAATTTCACAACAAATCCAAGACTCAACCCATCCCTCGGGTGGTCCTGACTCACACCAAACCATGAAAATCAGGTTACATCACACATGGGTTTAAAAAGCATGGAAATAGCATCATGCAAATTTAGCTTAAAACCCAGTTTCAATCATCGTCACGATCATCAACATGCGAGACTAGGCAACATTTGTATATCGATAATAACCAGGACTATGGCCATGTGTCTTCGAGAGTTCCTCTGCTACACGGATCCTAGTGTGCGGGTTCTCACCATGATCGGGAACCGCCTGGGAGGTGGGTCAGTCCATCTCGTCGGTTTTATCCGATCCCACGCATCCGAAGATGCCGTATCCGAAGATACCCCATATCCGAAGATACCACGCATCCGAAGATGCCACACGGTACATCGTACTCCATGCTACTTGCACGGTACATCGTACTTCGTGGACCCATATCATATCTCTATACTATGCCATGTCTCAAAATGCACGTGCGGGCCTATTTAATCGGTGACACACAGTCTACCCATGCTCCAAGCACGACTCATCGCATGTCTCATAAAATCAGTGCGAGCGATGCTCCAGCACTCTCATAAAATCAAGGAAAATCTCATGCGAGCAAAGCTCTAGCACATGTTTCATAAAATATCATAAGATCTAGTGCGAGCTAAGCTCCAGCACTCTGTCAAAATCATGTAAAACTAGTGCGAGCTAGGCTCTAGCACTCTGTCATAACAATTCAAGTGAAAATCTGGTGCGAGTTCGACTCTAGCACCCTGTCACGAAAATCATATGAAAATCTAGTGCGAGTTAGACTCCAGCACCAATGCATGTAAAACTCTAGTGCGAGCTCTTGCTCCAGCACTAATGCATGCATCACAAAAATCAAAACTCGTGCGAGCTGAGCTCTAGCACGTCACAATTCTATAAAATCACGTAGGTGACTACATTTCTCAAATCAATTTCAAAGGAAATCAACATTGATTAAAGTTATGCAATGCTGTGCATTTTATTTAAAAGTTAGCCAGCCTACCCATGCATGTGTCAAACCACCTAAAAAACAAGCAAGAAACCTTCGTTCTTGCTTCTCGTAACTTTTCCTAAGTTTGGAAATTTTACCCTTCACAGGGTATTTTGGTCATTTGCCCATCTGGGCACTAAAAATTTTATCTGAAATCTAGACCCTTTAGACAATTTAAGAGACTGTGAATAAAGCTGAAATTGTGTAAAGCTACCTCTAGCAGTCCATAAAATTCCCTTACCTCATTTTTCTGTACAGTCTGACTTTTCCCAACGCTATCGATCACCCGATCCGTTTAGCTCCCAATATGTTCTCAAGAGCTGCAGATAATCATTTATCGGGTTACATCCGAACATATTAATTCATATTTCACTTTTAATGGGCTTAATTTAAATCATTGGGCCCATTTACCCCTATTGGGCCCGTTTGTACCTTAATGGGCCTTAATCGGCCTTAAGCCCATTTTCCACTTACTATTCACATTATCGAGGCCTATAGGGCTCATTGGGTCCATCAGTATTTATTGAGTCTCGTTCTAAACTCTCGGATAACTCAATTAATTATTTACGACAATTTATCTTAAATTCCAGAATTTAATTCATTTTATATGAATATCGATGCAAATTGTCGTAAATAAGGGTTACTTACCTGAGATTCCATGATAGTACACAAATCGAGGCTGACTTGAGCTCTTGTTTGACGTCAATTATCGAGCTACACAATTACATAATTTTCGGGTCAATTTTCAATCGGATATGAATCAAATGAAATATTTCAAAATTTAAATCGGTCAATTTCGACCACTTACTGACTTACCCGTAGCTCGATTGCATCATCGAAATTTTTTCTCAATTTTTCCTCTTTTTCTTTTTTTTTTTTCCTTTTTTCTCTTTCTTTTTCTTCTTTTCTGGCTGAACTGGTTCGGTCCGGTTCAAACCTGTTCGATTCAGCCGGTTCAGTCCGGTTTGGCTGGTTCGGGGCTTCGTCGATCGATTCTTCACCGGCTTCAATCGTAAGCAGCTCCGCGGGACCTCGCGAAGCTCGGATCTGGGGTCGATTTGGTCAGAGGTTGCCAGAAAGTGGCCGGTCCAGCCTATTCTCTCCTTGCCGTCGGTGCCGTTCTCTTTCATTGTCGTCGCCAGAGTTAGTGGCGTTTCACCGGCCGATTTTGGTGCCAATCGGTGCGCCTGCACTGGAGGAGCGCTCAGCTAGGGTCGGTTGAGGTCGATCACCGACGAAATGACCAGATTTGTCTTCTCTCCCCCGTCGGTTTCTCTCCCTCGATTCGTCGGATTCCGGCGCTGTTGGCGGTCGTCCCGGTGCCTAGAGGGTCGTGCAATGACCGGCTTCATTCTTTGGGGTTGCCTGGCCTCCTGGTCACTAGAGGTCGTCGGCGATGGAGGACTGACTCCCTCGGTCTCTGCTTCCTTCCCCATTTCGCGTTTTCACGATTTTCTTCTTTATTTATTTATTTTATTATTATTTTAATTGATTTTATTATTATTTTATTCAAATAAATATTATTTAAATCCAAAAATATCTTCAAAAATCATATTTTATTCATTTAACCAATTAAATGAATTTATCAGTCTTATTTTATCTTTTCGGTATATTTTTCCAAAAATTTCGGGATAATTTTTCGAAGTGAAAATTTCAGTTTATTCCAATAAATTCATATCTTGATCAATTTAACCCGAAATTTAATTATTTCTTCGTTATTGATCAAGATTTATCAAATCCATATTTTTAATGAAATTTTCTTATCGAGTTTATATCGAATTTCGATTTTTTGACCGTTTTACCCTTCTACACGTTCGGGACCAATTTAAGCCGACTTTCCTTCTTGGACCCACTATAATTTCTCATTTACAATTCATATATCTCTGTTTGGACAATTCAAATCTCATAAATTTAATTTGAAATTTCTTAATTGTTCGTTTTCATATTTAACGTACGTTCGACTACTTCATTCATATTTATATGATTAAATAATCCGTCTTATGATTCCATTAACATTTAACCATATCCATAAAATGTGTGAATCATAAGGAAATACGATAACAATCGGGTCTTACATAATCTCCCCCATTTAAGAAATTTGGTCCTCCAAATTAGAACCAAGTTAGTTTGTAAATCACTCCGGATACTTCACACATATCATACTCTTACTCTCCCGCTCCTATTCAAATTCCTTCGAAGTGTGATACTACCGAAGGACTTTGACTAGGGAGATCGTCTTAAACCTCAACACTTTCTCCTTCTGTCTAACACCCGTATCAAGTTTTCAACATACGTTATACTTTCATTGAGCTCCACAGCTCATATCCGATCACATATGCTGGGTTCGGATAATATTTCTGAAGCATCAAAAGATGGGACACATTGTGGATGCCTGCTATGGTAACTCAACCTACAGGCCTTATCTCCCACTTTGTCCAATATCTCAAAGGATTCAATCTAACAAAACTCAATTTGCCTTCTTTTCGAATCTCGTTATGCTCTTAGGACAAGTAACTTCCAATAATACTGATTCACCCCCGGTGAATTTCAATGGTTTTTGTCTCTTGTCAGCATAGCTTTTTTGTCTGCTCTGAGGTGTTCTTAATCGCTCTCACATCAACTGAACACTCTTAGAGACTTATTATATTGAATCGGGAGCAATTTTTTGTCTGTCACCTACTACTTCTTATCCAAGCCAGGGAATAACCCCTACGACCATACAATGCTTCACACAATGTCATATCGATACTCGAGTGATAACTATCACTATGGGCAATTTAGCTAATAACAAATGATCATTCTAGGAGCTTTTAAAATCAATGGCACACATTTTCATCATATCCTCAAGAACTTGTACAGTCCCCTCTGATTGACCATTTGTCTGAGGACGGAAAGTTGTGCTAACTCTTAGTCGGGTTCCCATAGCTTCTTAAAAATATTCCCAAAAGTAGGAAGTGAAGCAGGAATCCCTATATGATATAATGCTCATTGGAAAATACATGGTGTTCCACAATCTTCCTTATACATAAATTAGCCTACACACTCGAAGTATCCAGGGATTTCATAACCAGAAGGTAGGTAGACTTAGGCAATCTGTCAGCTATCACCCAAATAGCCTTGTGATTCATCTGGGTCCTCTGTAACCCATCACAATATCCATGGTAACTTGCTCCTATTTCCGTGTCAATATAGGTAGAGGCTGCTATAACCCATAAACTTCTATTGCTCTACCTTAATCTGCTGACATACGAGACACTTCTTCACAATCTCTCCAATGTATCTTTTCATATCTAATCACCAATACCTTTTTCTAAGATTTTGATATATTTATTAGTTCTCGGATGCATTGTATATCTCAAAGAGTGAGCTTCTGACAATAACATTATCTCATCAACTATGGTCATAGGGAGCACTTATACTATCTCTGAACCTCAGTAAGCCATCATCACTCTCTGTGAACTGTGTCACTGTACCCCTCTGAATCTGACCCATACTATCGACACCATACCGATAATCATGCTAAGCCTATCAAATCTGATCACTCAAATCCGGTTCTAATCTCAAGCTAGTCGTCACACAATCACTGTCATCATCAGAAGGGATCACATCACTACTGAGGCTCACAACTGCTCTAGCGGCTCACGCTCTCTAACCATCATATGTAATACCATCCCAATGCTCTTTCTGCTCAAGGCATCAACCATTACATTAGCCTTTCCTGAGTGGTAAAATTTTCACGATCATAATCCTTCAAAAGCTCTAACCCTCTATGTTATCTCATATTCTACTCTTTTTACCAAAACAGATACTCGGGGATGTTATGATCAGTGCATACCTGAAATTTCTCACCCTATAAGTGGTGGCGTCATACCTTCAATGTAAACGCTACAGCTGCTATCTTTAAATCATGGGCCAGATAGTCCTTTCATAGTCCTTGAACTGTCTGGATCCATACGTGACTATCATCTCATTTTGCATTAATAACAGCCCAATCTTGGTTTCAAGACATCCATATACCCTGAGAAACCTCTTAATCTGTTGGGTATGGTGAAAATAAATGCGGTGGTCAGTTCATGCTTCAATGCACCAAAACTCCTATCACGTTTATCATCCCATTCAAATACCACTTTTCTTAGTTACAGTGTCAACAAAGTAGTCCATTTCGAGAACTCTCAACAAACCATTTGTAAAAACAATTTCCAATTATTGCTTATAATTTTTTCCTAGACTTTAAATACACCGAAAATATCATTAATAAGGATGATAACAAATCGGTCTAGGTAAAGTTTAAATACCTCACCATAGTTGAGTTCCACTAAATATTTCAATCACTCATATCCTTGACCTATGTACGCATAAACGTATAATTTCATTTTAAAATCGCTTCTGTTCAAGATACTAACCCGCGTCATTTCCTTTATCTTATATTAACAACTTTTATGAAATTTTAATTCTTAAACCTTCATGATTAATCAAATTCTATATTTCTTTATCGTACCAGTAAAGGTACCCTAATTTTAAATGTATATATTACGACTATCGATTTCAATTTATAGGTTATGTGTACTTCTAGACGCTGTCAAGTCTTCAGGCAGGGAGGTATTTTGAAATACCTTTATTAACCCTCAGACTTGATTACATGGACTGGTTATGGATATATCCACCCCTTATCCTTGGTCGCAATTCATATCTACTACATATCGCTTAATCCAAATTACTTCACATATCAGATATATTCGTACCTTGTATACGCCTCGTATTCCAATATATCTTGTATTCAGGATCTATCACATCTCAAAGCTTATCTCCTTTCGTATATCACTTATAACAAACTCTGTCATTACTCATTCCGTGAGTACAATCATTTACTCCTTTAATTTCAATCGCTACACCCCTTTTATTACTTGTCAAAACTTACAGTATACTTTTCAGGGGTAACCATATCACTATCTTAGGATAGAAATCTGAACAACATAGTTTGCAGCAGACCAATTTATTCTCAAATATTACTTTAAATTATTCATATTCCATTGAATAAAATCGACTATAATCTCTTCATAATTATCCCGTTAGTTAACCCTCCTTCATTGGGATGCTAACTATCCGCATTGTGCCCAAGGGTGTAGGCATTCACGTCTTTCACTAACTTATGTGCAAATGAAGGCGGTATGAATAAATGCGTGGCACCAGGATCAATTAAAATAATTACTTCATTATTCATAACTAGTGTGGTATCTTTCACCACATCATATGAAACATCAGTAGTGTCTTGGTCCAAGGCATACGCTCGTCCTCATCCAATAACCTACTTTCCCCTTCTCTTCGGCTTGGCCTCCCTTTTCTGTGCGAGATATCAACAGAGTTTTTTTTGTCTCCTTGCCCTTTTGTGGGGCAGTCTCACCCAACTTTGAGCAATCATTAAATAAATGACCCGTTTTACCACAGTTAATGCTTATTTTAGTCAATAAAGTGTAGGGCCTACTTCCGTGGTATCTACCACACATCCTACTGATAATTCTATGAAAATAGAATTATTTTTGTTTAATTTTCTAATTAATTATTTAAATCCCCAATTTATTTTGTTAATTATCCCCTTTATTTAATTAAAATTCTCATGTTTGCAGATAAATCAAAGCCGGATGAATTTTGAATATTTTGGTAGAAAATGGATCGAAATTAGGCTAAATCGAGATTGGACCACGCGAACAACACGAGCCTAGTACATCTAATTGGACAAAAAGACAGATGACATGGAAATATTATTTTTCAAGGAGCCAATGGTGTGAAGACAAGTGGCCAAACAATGCCAACTCATCTAGGATGAAAAAATTACAATTGTATCCTTAAGTGTGTGTATAAATAGAAAAAGATGGAAATTGAAAAGGGGAGTAGCCTAGGTTAGAATAGAAGTAATTTAGGAGTAGTTTTAGTTTTTAGAATAATTTAAAGTTTTATTTTTAAGTTTTATTGTTAGATTTTATTTTCAAGTATTTCCGTTAATTGTTTTAGCCACCATTGTTAAGTTACTGTGCATTCCATCTTCATGTTATGAAAAGCTTTCCATTCCCGGTTTTGTAAGGTTTTATTCCTTTATTTTTATGCTCAGTCTACTATTTTTTTTATGATCGTTTTCTTGTTTTTTTTTTAGTTTTGTTTTTACATTGTTATAGTAGGACATCGTTTAAATGTTTCCATGCTTCTTTTCATTTTTCTGTTTTGATTTATGTTGCTTACTAGTTGAATTCTTTTTTGGTTTTTCTGCATTTCACCTCCATATCTCAGTTTCGTGGTCTGCTCTTCCTGTCGGTAGTTGCTGGCACTAGTGTTGTCCAGCAAATGCTTCCCTTTTGTACTGCTGTTCGTCTCGGCTTTAGCATGGATGTGTGATTGAAGCTGCTCGGTGCAGTTCAAGCAGAAGTGGACTGCTACAGAGGACAAGGACTATGTTCATTCTCTGCTTTGCTCTATTTCTTATGTTACTTACTGTTCATCTTCTTTCTTTTTTTTAGTTTTTGGTTTCATTCATTTTATGTTTTTTGTCTTTCAATCACTGCCTTAAGCTTACACGTTACCCATTTTTGTTTGTGTTTTATCTGTTTTCTCATTCGGTTTCATCTATTTTTCATCACTTTGGTTTCATTCATTTTATGTTGTGTTCTATCTTATTTCCCGTTTTATTTTACAGAGCATTGACGTGTGCACCTAAATAGCAGCTGCTGTGTGAGCATTTTACTCAGTAACTAGTGCCTAGTTGAATGCAGCAGTCCAGGACAGAGCACACCGAGAGCACCTGGATAGACCGAGAGTACAGGACCATTTCGTGGAGAATGACACTTCCTTCTAGCTAGGCAGAGGTTACGCGAACCAGTAGCAGCTGAACCTGGAGTAGAAGTCACGAACATGCAGCATGGCACCTGGATGCAGTACCAGTGAACAAACAAAGCTGCAGCTGCGTTGGTGATGTGCAGAATGTGCAATAGACAGCACAGCTGGAGCAGCACCATTGTAGCAGATTATCAAGAGTTGCCTGGAGCAGCGTCTGGTCAGAACAGAGAAGAAGAATGCAGCAGGGACAGTAATAGCCAAGACAGGTCTGGAGCAGAGGACACAATCTGTGAGCACAGCCTGGAAATAAACATGAAAATGGAGAAGGCAGTAAACAGTGCAGTATCGGGACCATGCTCTTGGTTTCCAAATTTGTTAAGGCCATGTTTGGCCATATCCTTTCTTTTATACTTTATTACTTATTGCATTTATATTATTTTGCTTTATTTAGTAATCAATATAGGTTAGTTGTTGGTTGATAATTGTAGGTTAATTCTAATGTTTTAGTTGTTAATTTAATTTGTAGTTTTAATTTTTAGTTAGTAGTTAATTTTATATTATATGTTTTAGGATTTTATTTTAGTTTAGTTGTATTTAGAATTTGATTCATGCATTTTTAATTTAGTCTTTATCTTTATTAAATTTTAGTTTTGTTTAATTTGCAATTTTTAGTTTAATTACATGCATCTTTATTTTAGGCTTGTTTAATTTGAGCTTAATTTTATTCCTTTATTTTCATATTTGCATTTTATTTTAATTACGTTAATTAATTTTAATTGTTTTAATTTTCTTTTGTAGGTATTTTCTTTAATTGTTCGGAGTTCGGTAAGCAAATCTTAGTTCAGTTTTATTTTCTTTATTTTTTAATGTTTATTGTTTTCAGTACATTTAATTAGCCTTAGTAGATCACCAATTTAAACTTCATAATTTGCTAGGATATACTTAGGGTAAGATTAACCGGTAGTTAATTAGGCTAGTCAACTTCTCTGCGGGACGATAACTCAGGACTCAAATCCCATTATTACTTGTATGACTCGTGCATTTGCGGATAATACGTTTAGATCATGTCACCTACACTGCTCCGTAGCAGGTCGGGGTCCTCCAATCACAATACCCCTCAAAAGTGCTGAAATTGGATACACTGGGGCCTTACCAATCATCATACCCTATGACTCATCAACTCTAATCTCTTACCAAACTACCTTTTCCCGTTCTGACATATCTGTCATTCTCTATTCTCTTCTGTCTCTATTTCGACCCTTACTACCTTTCCAATTCTCAGAGGCGTGCAACACATGATCTTATTCACACAACTGTAGTCTGCGCACTGCCTCGGCATAGGTAGTGATATCTAACGGGGCCACTTGGACTCTAGTTGACAATTCGAGCCCTTCCATGAACTTTTAGGCTTTTCGACTCTCACTGCCCACAGTGTGAGGGTAATATCTGCCCAGTGATATAATTGAGTTTCATACTCATCAATCAACCAGTTCCTCTAGGATAGAGTAAGGAATTTTATCTGTAATTTCTTTAAGCAGTGTCTGGGATATTCTGTCACCGGAATACATCCAAAAATATTTCTCATGTCATCTCTGGATGTCTAACTCTTAAGATGGGTTGAGCGGACTTCCACCAATGCTCCGACTCGCCCTCAAATCCCATGCATACTCTGAGCAATTAGCTCTCAAAATATTCTCCACACTCCGCTCCAACCTCGCGAAGCGTGTCTTAATACTGTTTGATCTCTCTGTCAGATTTTGTAGGGCAGGCTCAACATCAGCCTCCATTTCAATCTCATCCTGATTCTCATAGGTCGACTCAGCACGACTAGCAGACTCAAGCCTACCTCTACGACCTCTGCCTCGTGCTCTACCTCCTCTACCATGACTAATATTATGCATAATGCATATATTCCTTCATTCTCAACCATTTCTTAGTTAAACCCATCCCAATATACACTATTGTATCAACCAAGCATAGTAACATAAGGATGTAATTTCCTAATTACTGACATTAACACATCAAACCAATTTCGCTCTGATACCACCATTCGTCACGACCCAAAACTACCCAAAATCAGAGTAATTTTTTTGTTTTTCTTTCATACTTACCTGTCCTCTGATTGTGACCACACTCCACTAACAATTGGGCTGTGCGTCAATACCAGTCCCACCATTCATTCATCATATAACTTAATTCCTTTTAAAGGAAAGGTAAACACGTGAGTTTTTCATTAATACTATCCCATTCATTTACAAGTGTTTATAGTATCTATACATCCCCGAAGGTTACTTACAAACATGTTACTGTGCTATTCTTATTTAGATACAATATGTACAAGTGTATATACCTCAAAATGATGGGCAGCAGCAGATATCAGGAATGTCGTACTTAGTCATCGCAAAGTCTGCTGGAGGAAATCTGTGTAGGAAAATGAAAGGGGTGAGCACATCAAGCTCAGTAAGGCAATCCTACGAACAAGTAGGTAACCATACTACCTACATGAACATGGTGTCATGCATAAACCACATTTTCTCTACACATTTCAAAACAGATGCTATAATTCATGATGTCATGTAAAACAAGTTCGCATGTGGATTTAAAGAGCATGGAAAATTCAACATGCAACTTTTTTAAATCATTTCATTCTCATTAAATTTCACAACAAAGCCAGGACTTAGCCCATCCCTCGAGTGTTCCTGACTCACACAACACCATGAAATCAAATGTTTTTCACAGCAATAGAAATATGTGATACAATGAATGTCATGTAAAACCAGTTTACATCACTCATGAGTTTAAATAGCAAGGAAATAATATCATGCAAGTTCAGTTTAAAACCTAGTTTCATTCTCATCAAACTTACATCTCAATTAGGACTCAACCCCTCCTTCGAGTGATCCAGACTCACGCAAAAATCCATAAAACGTGTTTCTCAAAAACATCAACATGCGAGACTAGGCAATAGATATATATATATCTTGGGCAAATAACTAGAACGATGGCCATATGTCTGTGTGATCCCACTGCTACACGGATCCTAATGTGCGGGGCACACCACGATCGAGAATCGCCCCGAGAGGTGGGTCAGTCTATCCCGTTGGTCCTGTTCGATCACTCGCATCCGAAGATGCCACTCGCATCCGGAGATGCCACTCGCATCTGAAGATGCCACATAATCAATCCCAGCACGATACAGTGTAATCCATGGTACATGCACGGTACAACGTACTCCGTGGACCCATATCTTATATCCATAATCGTGCTTGTCTCAAAATGCACGTACGAGCCTATTTAATCGGTGTGACACACAATCTACCCGACGCTTCAAGCATGGCTCATCGCATGTCTCATAAAATCAGTACGAGCGATGCTCCAGCACTCTCATAAAATCAAGGCAAATCTCATGTGAGCAAAGCTTTAGCACGCGTTTCATAAAATCTCACAAGATCTAATGTGAGCTAAGCTCCAACACTCTGTCAAAATCATGTAAAACTAGTACGAGCTAGGCTCCAGCACTCTGTCTTAACAATTCAAGTGAAAATATGGTGCGAGTTAAACTCTAGCACCCTGTCACGAAAATCATATGAAAATTGGGTGCGAGTTAGACTCCAGCACCAATGCATGTAAAACTCTAGTTCGAGCTCTTGCTCCAGCACTAATGCATGCATCACACAAATTAAAACTCGTGCGAGCTGAGCTCTAGCACATCACATTTCTATAAAATCACGTAGGCGGCTACATTTCTCAAATCAATTTCAAAGGAAATCAACATTGATTAAAGTTATGCAATGCTGTGCATTTTATTTAAAAGTTAGCCAGCCTACCCACGTATGTGTCAAACCACCTCAAAAACAAGCAAGAAACCTTCATTCTTGCTTCTCGTAACTTTTCCTAATTTTGGAAATTTTACCCTTCACAAGGTATTTTGGTCATTTGCCCATCCGGGCACTAAAAATTTTATCTGAAATCTAGACCCTTCAGACAATTTAAGAGATTGTAAATAAAGTTAAATTTGCGTAAAGCTACCTCTAGCAGTCCGTAAAATTCCCTTACCTCATTTTTGCTGTACAGTCTGACTTTTCCCAACGCTACCGATCACCCGATCCGTTTCGCTCCCAATATGTTCTTCGGAGCTGTAAATAATCATTTATCGGGTTAAATCCAAACATATTAATTCATATTTCACTTTTACTGGGCTTAATTTAAATCATTGGGCCCGTTTACCCCTATTGGGCCCGTTTGCACCTTAATGGGCCTTAATCGGCCTTAAGCCCATTTTCCACTTACTATTCACATTATCAAAGCCTATTGGGCTCATTGGGCCCATCAGTATTTATTGGGCCTCATTCTAAAGTCTCGGATAACTGAATTAATTATTTACAACAATTTATCTTAAATTCCAGAATTTAATTCATTTTATATGAATATTGATGCAAATTGTCGTAAATAAGGGTTACTTACCCGAGATTCCATGATAGTACACAAATCGAGGCTAACTCGAGCTCTCGTTTGACGTCAATTGTCGAGCTACACAATTACATATTTTTTTCGGGTTAATTTTCAGTCGGATATGAATCAAATGAAATATTCTGAAATTTAAATCGGTCAATTTCAACCGCTTACCGACTTACCCGTTGCTCGATTGCATCACCAAAAATTTTTCTCAATTTTTTCTCTTTCTTTTTTTTCCCTTTTTTCTCTTTCTTTTTCTTCTTTTCTGGCTGAACCAGTTTGGTCCGGTTCAGCCTGGTTCAAATCGATTCGATTCAGTCGGATTAGTCTGGTTAGGCCGGTTCAGGGCTTCGTCGGTTGGTTCTTCACCGGCTTCCATCGCCAGTAGCTCCACAGGACCTCGCGAAGCTCAGATCTGGGGTCGATTTGGTCAAAAGTGGCCGAAAACTGGCTGGTCCGGCCTGTTCTCTCCTCGTCGTCGGTGCCGTTCTCTTTCATTGTCGTCGCCGACGTTAGTGGCCGTTTCATCGGCCGATTTTGGTGCCAATCGGTGCACTTGCACTGGAGGAGTGCTCGACTAGGGTCGGTTGGGGCTGATCGCCGGCGAAATGGTCAGATTTCTCTTCTCTCCCCCGTCAGTTTCTCCCCCTCGATTTGTCGGATTTCGGGGCTGTTGGCGGTCGTCCCGGTCCCTAGAGGGTCACGCGATGACCGGCTTCATTCTGTAGGGTCGCCTGGCATCCTGGTCACCGAAGGTCGTCGGCGATGGAGGACCAACTCCCTCGGTCTCTGCTTCCTTTCCCATTTCGCGTTTTCGCCATTTTCTTATTTATTTATTTATTTATTTTATTATATTATTATTTTAATTGATTTTATTATTATTTTATTCAAATAAATATTATTTTAATCCAAAATATCTTCAAAAATCATATTTTATTCATTTAACCAATTAAATAAATTTATCAGTCTTATTTCGTCTTTTCGGTATATTTTTCTAAAAATTTCGGGATAATTTTTCAAAGTGAAAATTTCGGTTTATTCTAATAAATTCATATCTTGATCAATTTAACCCGAAATTTAATTATTTCTTCGTTATTGATCAAGATTTCTCAAATCCATATTTTTAATGAAATTTTCTTATTGAGTTTATACCGAATTTTGGTCTTTTGATCGTTTTACCCTTCTACACGTTCGGGACCAATTTAGGTCGACTTGCCTTCTTGGACCCACTATAATTTCTCATTTACAATTTGTATATCTCTGTCCGGACAATTCAAAACTCATAAATTTAATTTGAAATTTCTTAATTGTCCGTTTTCGTATTTAACGTACGTTCGACTACTTCATTCATATTTATATGATTAAATAATCTGTCTTATGATTCCATTAACATTTAACCATATCCATAAAATGTGTGAATCATAAGGAAATAGATAACAATCGGGTCTTACAGTTAACAGTTATTATAGATGATAAAAATAAAATGAAAAAGACGTAATTAATATTTGAATATTGATAAATATACTAATTATTGAATATTTTGAATATTTCAATTCTAATTTTATTATAAGTTATCCAAGAAGAACATTTATTTTCATGAGTTATGTGACTTTTAGAAATATGATTTCAATATACTTTCAAACAAGAAACACTACACTAGAGGTGACAAAGGCCTAACCCGAAAAACGTGCCAACTCAAATCAAATCCAAACCCGACCAACCAAATTTGACTAAAAATGTAAGACCCGAATTTAATTAAAATACGAAAATTAAATAAGAAAAGATGGGGAAAGTATGAAGGAAGTCGGGTTAAATTAATCCCGAACACGTGTAAGGGCAAAATGGTCAAAAGACCAAATGTCGGTATAATTTCGATAAGAAAAATTTAATTAAAATATGGATTTGAGAAATCTTGGTCAATAAAGATGAAATAAATTTATTTCGGGTTAAATTGATCAAGATATTAATTTATGGGAATTAATCGGGATTAATCGGGATTTTTAGTTCGAAAAAATAATCCCGAAAATAATCAAAAAATATACCGAAAAGTCACCCGAGACAACATCCCAAAAATACGGAGAAATTATACCCGAAAAAGAGGTTAAAATATAATAAATAAATTAAATTAAATTAAATTAATTAAATTAGAATAAAATTATAATTTTAAGTGATATTTTGGGTATTTTAATATATTTTAATGATTAGTATAAAAATAAATAAATAAAAACAAATTGTTAAAAAAAAAAAAGAGAGGCAGAATTCGCGAAAACGCGAAAGGAAAAAATGGAGCAGCCGACCGAGGAGCTGCCGGCGGCCAGGCGACCAGGCGAGGCCGGCGAAGGCAAGCCCGACGAGGGCCGACCCACTACCGGCCCCATGGAGGCCCGAACGGTGGCGATAGGCGGCGGACAGAGCAAAAAACCGAGACCGAGGGGGGAGAAGAAAAATCCGGAGGCCGGCGCCGATTTAGGTCCGACCACCGACAGCCGAAGGTAGCCCACGCGGAGACCGGCTGAACGGCAGCTGGATCGACCTCCGAAACCGGCGGACGGCGCCGAAAACAGCAAGAGAGGAAAGTGGGTACCGACGGAGGAGGAGAACGGCCGGACCGGCGACTTTCCAGCGGCCTTGGGCGAAGCCGAGCCCAGATCTGAGATGCGGACGACCCAGCGGAGCTGCTGGCGGTGGAAGCCGGCGGAGAACCGGCCGGAAAGGCAGTGAACCGGCGGTGAACCGGTCGAACCGGAGAAAACCGGCGGTCTGAACCGGTCCGAACCGGACTGAACCGGTTCAGCCAAAAAGAGAGGAAAAAAGGAGAAAAAAGGGAAAAAGAAAAAGAGAAAAAAATTGGAGAAAATTCCTGTGATGCAACCGAGCTTCGGGTAAGTCAGTAGTGGTCGAAATTGATCCGATTTAAATTTTGGAAATATTTTATTTAATTAATTTTGGGATGAAAACTTACCCGAAAAATTATGAAATTGTGTAGCTCGACGATTGGCATCCACCGAGAGCTCGAGATAGCCTCGATTTACGAACTAGCATGGAATCTCGGGTAAGTGACCCCTATTTACGACAATTACTTCGTTATGCGTGATATTGATTTAATTCCGCATAAATTGAATTAAATTATGGAAATTTAGATAAATTGTCGTAAATATTAAATTTAGCTATTCGAGAATTAGAACGAGGCCCGATAAATTATTGGTGGGCCCAATGAGCCCAATAGGCTTCGATAAAGTGAAAATTAAGTGGAAAACGGGCTTAAGGCCGATTAAGGCCCATTAAGGTGCAATCGGGCCCAATAGAGGTAAATGGGCCCAGCGATTTAAATTAAGCCCAGAAAAGATTAAATACGATTAAATTGCATAATATCTGACCTGAGGAATATTAATACGCAGTTCCGGGCATTTGATTGGGAGCATAACGGACTGCGCGACGAGACAACATTGGGAAAGAAAAGGTCAGACTCGACAGAAAATTAAGGTAAGGGAATTCTGCGGACTGCTAGAGGTAACTTTACGCAATTTTAAATTCATATGCAGTCCTTTAAAATTTATCTGAAGGGTCTAGAGGTCAATTAATAATTTTAGTGCCCCGAATGGGCAAATAACTAAAATACCCTTGCTAAGGGTAAATTCTAAAAATTTAGGAAAAATTGGGAGGAGCAAGGACAAGAGGTTCCTGCTCGTTCTGGAGGTATTTCAACACATGCATGAGTAGGCTGGCTCACTTTTAAAGAAAAATGCATAGCATTGCATATCTTAATTGATGTGATTTCTGTGAAAACTATTTGGAAATAACCGAGCCGCCTACATGTTTTTATTTACATGTGACGTGCTAGAGCTCAGCTCGCACGATGTTTGATTTGTGTGATGCATGCATTAGTGCTGGAGCGAGAGCTCGCACTAGAGTTTTACATGCATAGGTGCTAGAGTATAACTCGCACCAGATTTCACATGCTTTTGCGTGACACGGTGCTAGAGTCTAACTCGCACCAGATTTTACATGATTTTCATGACAGGGTACGGGAGTTTAACTCGCACCAGATTTTATAAGATTTTCATATGATTTATATACAGAGTGCTGAGCTTAGCTCGCACTAGTTTTACCGGATTTGTGGAGTAGCGCTGTCTGCCCTTGGAGTCAGCCAAAAGGCCCAACAGGCTCAAAAGACCTCTTAAGTAGGGTGAGAGTGAGGGATGAGATTGGCGGCCTTGTGGGGATGTAAAGCGGGCTCTACCAGTTTTATTTGACTTGATAGAGTGCTGAGCATCGCTCGCACCGATTTTATGAGAATATACGATAAGCCGTGCTTGGAGCATCGGATAGACTGTGTGTCACCGATTAAATAGGCTCGCACGTGCGTTTTGAGACATGGCAATGAGTATTGAGAAACAAAACCTCTCTGTGGGAAGCAGGCCATTGGGCTGGAGTACCTAGAGTGATATGGGTCCATGGAGTACGATGTACCGTGCAAGTAGCATGGAGTACGATGTACCGTGGGGTATCTTCGGATACGGTATCTTTGTGATACGGGGTATCTTTGTGATACGGTATCTTTGTGATACGGGGTATCTTCGGATACGGCATCTTCGGATGCGTGAGATTGGATAAGACTGATGGGTTGGATTGACCCACCTCCCGGGCAGTTCCCGATCAGGGTGAGACCTCGCACATTGGGATCCGTGAAGCTAGAGGGACTCACAAGGACATATTGGCCAGTCCTGGTTATTACCGATATACAGTTATTGCCTAGTCTCGTATCTTGTATATATATATACGTATGTTTTCGATATCGATGCTTTTGAGAAACTCAATTTTCATGGTTTTGTGTGAGTCAGGATCACCCGAAGGAGGGGTCGAGTCCTGACTTCATTGTGAAATTTTTAAAGAGAAAGAAATGATTTAAAATAATTGCATGTTGAGTTTTTCGTGCAGACTTGATTTACATAGCATCATAACTTTCATATCATATGTTTTAAAATGTGTGGAGAAAGGGTGGTTTATGCATGGCACCACGTTCATGTAGGTAGTATGGTTACCTACTTGTTCGTAGGATTGCCTTACTGAGCTTGATGTGCTCACCCCTTTCATTTTCTCCCACAGATAATCTCCAGTTGAGGTCGCGACGACTCAGTGCTGCATTCCGGATATCCGCTGCTGCCCATCAATATAAGGTATATATACACTTGTACATATTGTATCTACATAAGCATAGCACAGTAACATGTTTGTAAGTAACTTTAGGGGATGTATAAATAATGTAAACAATTATAAATGACTGGAGAAGAAATAAGTTAGATGGTAATTGAATGGTGGGACTGGCATTGACGCACAGCCCAATTTGTTAGTGGAGTGTGGTCACGATCAGAGGACAGATAAGAATTTAAATAAGAAAAAAATAAAACGCGAAAAATTAACTCTGATTTTTGGGTAGTTTGGGTCGTGACATATAAAGGTGGTATCAGAGCACAATTGGTCTGATGTGTGTCAGTGTCAGTAATTAGGAAATTACATCCCCGTGTTACTGTGCTTAGTTAGATACAATAGTGTATATTGAGATGGGCTTGACTAAGAAATGGTTGAGAATGCAGGAATGCTTAATATGAGTCGCGTTAGATGAGATAGTGCACGAGGCAGAGGTCGTAGAGGTAGACCTGAGTCTGCTAAGTCGTGCTGAGTTTGACTATGAGAATCAGTATGAGATTGAAATAGAGGCTAATGTTGAGAAGGCCTCACAGAGTCCGATAGAGTGATCGGACAGTATTGAGAGACGCTTCGCGAGATTGAAGCGGAGCATGGGTATTATTTTGAGGAGCTAATTGCTCAGATTATGTATGAGATCAGAGGGCGCAGCGGAGCATTGGTAGAAACCCGCTCGACCCATCTTAAGTGTTAAACGTCCATAGCTAAGATGAGAAATCTTATTGGATGTATTCCGGTGATAGAATATTTCGGACATGATTTAAAGGAAAAATTTCTTACATTGCCCAGGAATACTAAATTGATTATGAGTATGAAAACTCAGTTATAATTTTGGGCAGATATTACCTCGACACTATGAACAAGTGACAGTTGAGATGTCTAAAAGTTTATGAAAATGACTCAACTTTTCAATTAGAGTCCGATTGGCCCGTGAGATATTACTTGTACCGAGGCAGTGCGCAGATTTACAATTGGGTAAATAAGAACATGAATTGCACGCCTCTGGGATTGGGAAAGGTAGCGAGGGCCGAAATAGAGACAAAAAAGAGAATCGAGAAATGGCAGAGATGTTAAAATGGGAAAGTGGTAATTGGTAAAAGATCTAATTTGACCAGTTATGGAGTAAGAGAATTGGTAAGGCCTCAGTGCAACTAATTTTGGCACTCTTGAGGGGCATTGTGATTGGAGAATCCCGACCTGCTACGAAACGGTGTAGCAGTGTAAGTACTGTAAGCAGTGTGAGATGTGTGGTGGATACCACGGAAGGAGGGTCTATATCTACACTGTATTGATGAAATGGCCGTTAAATGTGGTAAGACGGACCATTGATTTAGGATTGCTCAGAGTTGGGCGAGATCGCCCCACAGAAAAGTAAAGAGACAGAGAAAAATTTTGTTGGTATAGTTGCAACGAAAAGGGAGGCCATAGCCGAAAAGAAAAAGGAAAGTAGGCTGTTGGACGAAGGCGAGAGGATGTCTTGGACCAGGACACTATTGATGTTTCATGGATGTGGTGTGAGATACCACACTTGTTATGAATAATGAAGTACATATATTCATTGATCCTGGTGCCACATATTTATTCATACCGTCTTCATTCCCCTATAAGCGAGTAAAAGTCATGAATGCCTACATCATTGAGTACAATACTGATAAATGAGTACCCCAGTGGAGGAGGATTAATTAACGGAATATGGATATAGAGATTTTAAGTCGAAAATAAAGGTGAAAACATCACTGAAAAGTATACGGTAAGTGTTGACAAGTGATAAAAAGGGGTGTAACAGTTGAAATTAAAGGAGTAAAGGATTATATTCACGGAATGAATAATGACAAGAGTTTTATCATGATGGATATACGAAAGGAGATAATCTTTGAGATAAGATAGATCCTAAATACAAGATGTATTGGAGTAAGAGACATATGCTAGGTAAGGAATACCCTTAATATGTGAAGTCAATAGAGATTAAGTAATTAGTATCGAATATAAATTATGACCACATAGACTGAAATATTACGTAGTTGTGGTTAAGTCTAAAGGTTAATAAAGGTATTTCAAAATACCTCCCCGCCTGAAGACTTGACAGCGTCTAAAAGTATATATGTATAACCTATAACGTAAAATCGAGCGTCGTAATAGATAACTTTAGCATTAGGATACCTTTACTAAGACGATAAGAATATTAAAAATTCGACAAATCATAAAGGTTAACATAGTAAAATTTAATAGGAGCCGTCAATATAAGAAAAGGAAGTGACGCAGGTTAGTCCCTGAAAACGTAAGCGATTTTGAAGGATCTTATACGCTTATGCGTGAATAAGTCAAGGATTGGACCGAATTGTAATCATCAGTATTGATGATGTGTTGGGTGTAGTTAAAGTCTAGGGCGATTTATAAGCAACAATTGAGAAATTTCTTTTGCAACGGGTTGCTGCGAGTTTAAAAAGGATATACCTGGTTGACACGTTTAACTAAGAAAACGTGGTCTTGAATAAGACAATAAATAAGATGATGGATGTGATATAAATTTCGGTGTAGTAAAGTATGAACTGACCACCTTGATTAATTTCACCATACCCAACAGCTCAAGAGGTTCCCAGTGAGTATAGATACCTCAAAATTATGATGGAGCTGTGTATTGATGTATAATGGGAAGATAGTCAATTTTGGAGTCAGACAACTCCTTGATCACGAAATAAACTATCTGACCCATGATTTAAAGTTGGTAACAGTAGTTGTATCGAGGATATGGTACTATTATGTACCTGGTGAGAAATTGTGGATATGCACTGATCATAAAGCCCGAGTATCTGTTTCCACAGAAAGAGGCGAACATGAGAATACATAGTGGGTTAGAGCTTCTGAGAGATTTTGATTGTGGAAAATTGTACCACCCAGGAAAGGCTGATGCTTTGAGTAGAAAGAGCCTTGGGATGGTATTGCATATGATGGTCAGGGAGCGTGAGCTGCTAGAGCAGTATGAGCCTCAGTATTGATGTAATCCCTTCTGATGATGACAGTGATTGTGTGACAGCTAGCCTGATGATTAGAACCGGATGAGAGTGCACGGATTTGCCAGGCTTAGCGTGATGATCGACCGGATGTCGATAGTTTGGGTCTGATTCAGAAGGGTACAGTGATAGAGTTCACAGTGGGTGATGATGAGTTACTGAGGATTCAGAGACAGTATGAGTGCTCCCCAGGCCCACAGTTGATGAGATAGTAATGTTGTCAGAAGCTCACTTTTCGGGATATACAGTGCATACGGAAAGTAAAGAAAATATATAAAATATCTGAAAAGGGTATGGGTGGTCAGATGTGAAAAGAGACATGGTAGAGATTGTGAAAGAGTGCCTAGTATGTCAACAGAACAAGGTAGAGTATTAAAAGTCTGCAGAGTTATTGCAGCACCTACCTATATCGACACGGCACGAAAAATGAGAACAAGTTTCCATAAATTTTGTGATGGGTTACAGAGGACCCAGGTGAATTACGTGGCTATTTGAATGATAGTCGATAGAGTGACTAAGTCTACCCACTTTCTGGTTATGAACTCCCCAGATACTCAGGGTGTGTATGAGGATTTGTGTGTAAGGAAGATTGTGGAGCATTTAGTAGAGTTCCAGTGAGCATGGTATCATATAGGGATTCCCGCTTCACTTCCTACCTCGGAGGATATTTTCAGGAAGCTATGGGAACCCGACTGAGTATTAGCACAGCTTTTCGTCCTCAGACAGATGGTCAGTCAGAGAGGACTGTACAAGTTCTAGAGGACCCGATGAAAGCGTGTGCCATTGATTTTATAAGCTCCTGGAATGATCAGTTGATTTCTAATTGAAGTCGCCAATAACGACAATTGGCAATTGAGTATCGGGATAACAAGATATGAGGCAGTGTATGGCTGTAGGGGTTGTTCCCCAAATTGGATAAGAAAAAGTGGGTGACAGGTAGAATCATTTACGACTTTGGATAATAAGTCTCTGAGGATGTTTAGTTAAGGATGAGAGATTAAGAACACCTCAGAGCAGATAAACAAGTATTGAAATTCACCCTTGGTGAATTAGTATGATTGAAATATTTCTTGTCCTAAGAGAATAAGGACATAGCGAACTTTTGGAAGAAAGTAAATTGAGTTGCGCTGGATGAAATATTTTGAGAGATTAGACAAGTGGGAGATAAGACCTGTAGGTTGGCGTTATCACTTAAATTAACAGGCACCCACAATGTGTCCCACTTTTGATGCTTCGACAATACTATCCAGATCCAGCAGAGGTGACAGGATATGAACTCCAAAAGTTCAATTTAATGAAAATACAAGTATATCGAAGAAGTTGATTTGGGCATTAGACAGGAAAGAGAAAGTATTGGGGTTTAAGATAATCTCCCTAATTAAAGTCTTTCGGTAGTAATACACTCCGGAGAAGGTCACATAAGAATTTAAGAGTATGATACGATCGATGTACCCGGAGTTGTATATATGGACTCATATGACTTGGTTCTAATTTGGAGGACCAAATTCTTTAAGTGGGGGAGAGTTGTAAGACCCGAATTTAATTAAAATACGAAAATTAAATAAGAAAAGATGGGGAAAGTATGAAGGAAGTCGGGTTAAATTAATCCCGAACACGTGTAAGGGCAAAATGGTCAAAAGACCAAAGGTCGGTATAATTTCGATAAGAAAAATTTAATTAAAATATGGATTTGAGAAATCTTGGTCAATAAAGATGAAATAAATTTATTTCGGGTTAAATTGATCAAGATATTAATTTATGGGAATTAATCGGGATTAATCGGGATTTTTAGTTCGAAAAAATAATCCCGAAAATAATCAAAAAATATATCGAAAAGTCACCCGAGACAACATCCCGAAAATACGGAGAAATTATACCCGAAAAAGAGGTTAAAATATAATAAATAAATTAAATAAAATTAAATTAATTAAATTAGAATAAAATTATAATTTTAAGTGATATTTTGGGTATTTTAATATATTTTAATGATTAGTATAAAAATAAATAAATAAAAACAAATTGTTAAAAAAAAAAAAGAGAGAGGCAGAATTCGCGAAAACGCGAAAGGAAAAAACGGAGCAGCCGACCGAGGAGCTGCCGGCGGCCAGGCGACCAGGCGAGGCCGGCGAAGGCAAGCCCGACGAGGGCCGACCCACTACCGGCCCCATGGAGGCCCGAACGGTGGCGATAGGCGGCGGACAGAGCAGAAAATCGAGACCGAGGGGGGAGAAGAAAAATTCGGTGGCCGGCGTCGATTTAGGCCCGACCACCGACAGCCGAAGGTAGCCCACTCGGAGACCGGCTGAACGGCAGCTGGATCGACCTCCGAAACCGGCGGACGGCGCCGGAAACAGTAAGAGAGGAAAGTGGGTACCGACGGAGGAGGAGAACGGCCGGACCGACGACTTTCCGGCGGCCTTGGGCGAAGCCGAGCCCAGATCTGAGATGCGGACGACCCAGCGGAGCTGCTGGCAGTGGAAGCCGACGGAGAACCGGCCGGCAAGGCAGTGAACCGGCGGTGAACCGGTCGAACCGGAGAAAACCGATGGTCTGAACCGGTCCGAACCGGACTGAACCGGTTCAGCCAAAAAGAGAGGAAAAAAGGAGAAAAAAGGGAAAAAGAAAAAGAGAAAAAAATTGGAGAAAATTCCTGTGATGCAACCGAGCTTCGGGTAAGTCAGTAGTGGTCGAAATTGACCCGATTTAAATTTTGGAAATATTTTATTTAATTAATTTTAGGATGAAAACTTACCCGAAAAATTATGAAATTGTGTAGCTCGACGATTGGCATCCACCGAGAGCTCGAGATAGCCTCGATTTACGGACTAGCATGGAATCTCGGGTAAGTGACCCCTATTTACGACAATTACTTCGTTATGCGTGATATTGATTTAATTCCGCATAAATTGAATTAAATTATGGAAATTTAGATAAATTGTCGTAAATATTAAATTTAGCTATTCGAGAATTAGAACGAGGCCCGATAAATTATTGGTGGGCCCAATGAGCCCAATAGGCCTCGATAAAGTGAAAATTAAGTGGAAAACGGGCTTAAGGCCGATTAAGGCCCATTAAGGTGCAATCGGGCCCAATAGAGGTAAATGGGCCCAGCGATTTAAATTAAGCCCAGAAAAGATTAAATACGATTAAATTGCATAATATCTAACTTGAGGAATATTAATACGCAGTTCCAGGCATTTGATTGGGAGCATAACGGACTGCGCGACAAGACAACATTGGGAAAGAAAAGGTCAGACTCGACAGAAAATTAAGGTAAGGGAATTCTGCGGACTGCTAGAGGTAACTTTACGCAATTTTAAATTCATATGCAGTCCTTTAAAATTTATCTGAAGGGTCTAGAGGTCAATTAATAATTTTAGTGCCCCGAATGGGCAAATTACTAAAATACCCTTGCTAAGGGTAAATTCTAAAAATTTAGGAAAAATTGGGAGGAGCAAGGACAAGAGGTTCCTGCTCATTCTGGAGGTATTTCAACACATGCATGAGTAGGCTGGCTCACTTTTAAAGAAAAATGCATAGCATTGCATATCTTAATTGATGTGATTTCTGTGAAAACTATTTGGAAATAACCGAGCTGCCTACATGTTTTTATTTACATGTGACGTGCTAGAGCTCAGCTCGCACGATGTTTGATTTGTGTGATGCATGCATTAGTGCTGGAGCGAGAGCTCGCACTAGAGTTTTACATGCATAGGTGCTAGAGTATAACTCGCACCAGATTTCACATGCTTTTGCGTGACACGGTGCTAGAGTCTAACTCGCACCAGATTTTACATGATTTTCATGACAGGGTGCGGGAGTTTAACTCGCACCAGATTTTATAAGATTTTCATATGATTTATATACAGAGTGCTGAGCTTAGCTCGCACTAGTTTTACCGGATTTGTGGAGTAGCGCTGTCTGCCCTTGGAGTCAGCCAAAAGACCCAACAGGCTCAAAAGACCTCTTAAGTAGGGTGAGAGTGAGGGATGAGGTTGACGGCCTTGTGGGGATGTAAAGCGGGCTCTACCAGTTTTATTTGACTTGATAGAGTGCTGAGCATCGCTCGCACCGATTTTATGAGAATATACGATAAGCCGTGCTTGGAGCATCGGATAGACTGTGTGTCACCGATTAAATAGGCTCGCACGTGCGTTTTGAGACATGGCAATGAGTATTGAGAAACAAAACCTCTCTGTGGGAAGCAGGCCATTGGGCTGGAGTACCTAGAGTGATATGGGTCCATGGAGTACGATGTACCGTGCAAGTAGCATGGAGTACGATGTACCGTGGGGTATCTTCGGATACGGTATCTTTGTGATACGGGGTATCTTTGTGATACGGTATCTTTGTGGTACGGGGTATCTTCGGATACGGCATCTTCGGATGCGTGAGATCGGATAAGACTGACGGGTTGGATTGACCCACCTCCCGGGCAGTTCCCGATCAGGGTGAGACCTCGCACACTGGGATCCGTGAAGCTAGAGGGACTCACGAGGACATATTGGCCAGTCCTGGATATTATCGATATACAGTTATTGCCTAGTCTCGTATCTTGTATATATATATACGTATGTTTTCGATATCGATGCTTTTGAGAAACTCAATTTCCATGGTTTTGTGTGAGTCAGGATCACCCGAAGGAGGGGTCGAGTCCTAACTTCATTGTGAAATTTTTAAAGAGAAAGAAATGATTTAAAATAATTGCATGTTGAGTTTTCCGTGCAGACTTGATTTACATAACATCATAACTTTCATATCATATGTTTTAAAATGTGTGGAGAAAGGGTGGTTTATGCATGGCACCACGTTCATGTAGGTAGTATGGTTACCTACTTGTTCGTAGGATTGCCTTACTGAGCTTGATGTGCTCACCCCTTTCATTTTCTCCCACAGATAATCTGCAGTTGAAGTCGCGACGACTCAGTGCTGCATTCCGGATATCCGCTGCTGCCCATCAATATAAGGTATATATACACTTGTACATATTGTATCTACATAAGCATAGCACAGTAACATGTTTATAAGTAACTTTAGGGGATGTATAAATAATGTAAACAATTATAAATGACTGGAGAAGAAATAAGTTAGATGGTAATTGAATGGTGGGACTGGCATTGACGCACAGCCCAATTTGTTAGTGGAGTGTGGTCACGATCAGAGGACAGATAAGAATTTAAATAAGAAAAAAATAAAACGCGAAAAATTAACTCTGATTTTTGGGTAGTTTGGGTCGTGACAAAAAAAGGCAACAACCTAAACTCGACTTAATCTAAATCTGAATTGATCCTAACCCAAATTGACTCGAATTCAAATCGACTAAACATAAGTTAATCCTAACTTAAAATGATCTGAATCTGAAATGGATCGATTTTTCCTTGACCTAAACCCAACCTAACTTGAACCCGAAATGATCCGATGTTTTCTTAGCCCAAAATGATTCGATCCAAAATAACCGAACCTAATTCTATCTGTCTATTTGCCACCTCTATATGCACTCATTAGTATCGATATTAATAATTAATTATGTTTTGCATTAGTTTAAATGTCTTTTAGGGTTACGGATTATTTTTAGGGTTTATATTTTAGATAATAAGGGTAATCTTAAGGTATTGTTCCTATTAGGTAATTTTAGGGATTTCATGCATTTGTTTTATTTTTGTAGCATTTTTATTAGTTTTAATTTCATTTTCATATAGTTTAAACATTTTTATTTTATTTTAGTATTTTTTAGACAAATTTTCATTATTTTCATTTTAGTTACACATTTTTAGGAATTTACATTCTTAGCCCCATTTCTTTACTAATTTTAGTTTTTGCATTTTTTTTTTTTGCAGTTTCTTTTATAGCCATCCTCATCACTGTAAATATTTCCATTTACCATTTTAATTTCACTTTCTTATTTTATTTTTTATTTACTTTATTAACCTTGTAGTTCGCATACTTCATAATTTACTAGAATATAGTTTTGGTGTTAATATCTAGTAATTAATTAAGGTTAACTAATCTTTGAGGGACAATAACATGGGACTTGAGTCTTATATTATTTATGGAAGGCTTGTGTGCTTGCGATACAAACGTTTAGGATGTCACAGGTAGAAAAAACAGAGAGTGAGAAAGATAGGACTTAAAAATGGCAATGGTTGCTAAGAGGCTTAATAGATTATATGAAGATTAGGTTTATTGAATATGGTAGGAGACCTAATATGTCATGACCCTTTTTCATCCTTATTATCTAAAAATCACTATAAATTTTTCATTTTTTCATTTCCTTACCTGGTCGTGAGCAATTCTCACCAATAACAGTTGAGCTATGAGTCAGTACTAATCATCCTTTACATATCATCTTTCAATTAATCAAAAGCAAATACATACATTTGAAAGTTTAAATCATATACTTATACATGACTTGTTTGCTAACACTTACATCCCCCATATTACGATTCAAAATGATTACTGTGCTATTACATGTTTAGATACAAAAAGAATTCCTGTGTGTATACCTCTTAGCGATGGAGAGCAGTAGATATCCAAATACAACGCCTCAGTCCTTCACTAAACTACTATGCGGGCTCTGTAGAGGGAGGAAAGTGAATGAGATGAGCAACCACACGCTCAGTAAGGTAATAATTCAAGCATGGTAGATAACTACACTATCTACATGCTTATAATGTCATGCATAAAGATCATTAATATCCAGAGCATGAGGAATTATTAAAGCTATGCCACATGTATATACATATATCATGTACTGAAAAACATGAAGATAGGCATGAAAACATGGAAAAATCGTCATGTAAAACATCTCATACTCATCATAATAAAACTCATCATAAAACCATTCCTTAGAATTTAACACCAAAGCAAAACTCAGTAAAATTCATTAGATCCTTCTCAAGTCATAATTTCATGTTCATCATAACATCATCTCTCAAAACATCCCACAAGGTTCGACCCCTCCCTCAGGTCTACCCTAGTGTCAGAACCAAGTTTTCAATTTTATATGTAGCTTATACCTTATGATTCCTATGTGTACGAACACTTTATTTCATAGTTGAATCATAAGAAGAGTATTTACTATCATGCAATCGACTATTTAATTAAAAATGCATGTAAGCTACATAACAGCGAGATAAGGGTTAAAGTGATTCCCGAACAAGTACAGGGGTAAAACGATCAAATGATTGAAATCCGATATAATTTCGATAAGACAATTTCACTAAAAATATGAAATTGAGAAATCTTGATCAAAATCAAGGAAAATATTTAATTTCGAGTCCAATTGATCAAGATATAAATTTATTAGAATTTATCAAAATTTTTGCCTCGAAAAATGAGCTCAAAAATAGTGGAAAAACATACCGAAAAGGTAAAATCGGACTGATAAATTCATTTACGGAGTAAATGAATTTAATATGAATTTTTGGGATACTTTAGGATTTTTATTATTATTTTAATGAATAAAATAATAATAAAAATCTATTATAAATAAAAGAAAAAAAGAAATTGAAAATCAGAAAATTGGAAAACTGATTGAAAATCGGGGAGAGAGAGTAGAGCAAATCGATGTAGACCCGAGGAAGAGAAATCCACCGGATGAGCCACCACCGGCAACCCCACGGCCAGGCCAACTGTCGAAAAAGGAAGAGGAAGGCCCCGCGTTCCTTCCGCCACCTACAACGCGCTCCACCGGCGTCGACCGGAGTAGATCGGCGAAGGAATTACCGAAAAGAGGAGAAGAGAAACGGCGGCCACCGCCGAGGAGTTGGCTCCGATCAAGGCCAGCCGAGAGGTCCCCAGGCTGTGGCGCGCCGAATGGCAGTGGTGAGACACCAGGAACTGACCAGATGACATTGGCACGACCAAAGAAGCCCTGAACCGATCGACGGTTCAGTGAAGAAGCTTCTGCGCTGAACCGGACCAGACCGGTTCAACCAATGAGAAAAGGGGAAAAAGAAGAGAAAAAGAAAAATGAAATTTTTTTGGATTACATCGGACTTTGGATAAGTCAATACGAGGTCAAAAGTGACCGATTTGATTTTCGATAAATTTATTTAAATTATATTTAATCAGAAATTGACCAAGAATTGAAATATACAATTGTGTAGTTTGACGATAAATTTCAAATGGAAGCCCGATCAAACTTCGATTTGCGTACCATCGCATAATCTCGGGTAAGTAAAGCTCATTTACGACAATTTATATGATTATTGTGTATTTAAGATTTATTTTACGCATTTCAGATTAAATTTCGCATTTAGTGAATTATATTCAAAATTTCAAATTAACTGTCGTAAATGATATACGGGCTATCCAAAGAGGTTGGAATAAAGCCCAATGAGTATTGATAGGCCCAATGAGTCGATAGACCCTGATGAAGGGAAATAATACGTGGAAAATAGGCTTAATACGAATTAAGGCCCAATTAAAGTATTTAGGCCCATTTAGAGTAAACGGGCACAATTAAGTGAAATGAACTGTATAAATCTGTAATACAGTAGGAAACGTGAAATTAATCCAGTGAATGGTTAAATGCAGCTCCAGAGTCATATTGAGAGTGATCGGACTGCGAGGTTTGGACAGCACAGAGGAAGAGAGGTCACACTACGTGATCCGAGGTAGGGGACTCTTGCAAGTAGTTAGAGATATCTATGCGTATTTTCGTCTACTTTTGCATTCATTGAAATTTTTTGAGGGTCAGAGAAAATCAATAATATTATAGGGACCCGATATGGATAAATTACGATTTTGCCTCTAGTTAGGTAAAAAGTCAAATTTTGGAAAAAGTGGTAAAAAGCATGGAAATGATGTTTTGAGTGGTTTTTACTGCTGTGTAGCAGAAGAGTAGGTGGATGGGCTAATGTTTTGAGGTCGATGTAAACTAAGCACACTTTATAGTGCTGATTTTAGTGATTTTAAACATCCCTATTTTTAAAGAGCCATCTACCGAATTATGTGGAAACAATCGTGCTGGAGCACAGCTCGCACTTGATTTCAGATGTTTTTCAGATACATTAGTGCTGGAGGTTTACTCGCATTACATTTACTTGACATGCATGATAGAGTACTGGAGCATTGCTCGTACTCAAGTTTATGTGATTTGTGCATGATAGAGTGATGGAGCGATTAGCTCGTACTCGAGTTTTACATGAGATGCATGACAGAGTGCTGGAGCGTTGCTCGTACTCGATTCTTCATGATTTATACATGACATTGTACTTGAGCGATTTGCTCGTACTTGATTTGAAATGAGAACTATGCATGACCTATTGCTGGAGGTTTACTCGCACTAGTGTTTGATATTTTGACATGTATATACAGTGTTTTGAGGCGGAGCGTTGACTGTGAGTCACACTCAAGACGTGCACTGTAGTTTTACGTGATATATAAACATGTTAGAAAAACCGTGACGATTTCCTCATGTAGATTGAGTGTCACACTGGAGATGTTCGCACGTGGATTTAGAGACGTGGCATTTATTCCATAGTATGAGGGCTAAGACCTATGGCAGACACCCCAACTATGATGTATTTCCATGGTATGAGAGGCCACCTATGGTAGGCACCCCGACCATGATTAGGGTTTACGGGTCTACATTGTACCGTGCATGTGGCATGGAGTACACTGTACCGTGTTTTGTTGTGGAGTTGTGGAGGAGAGTGTTGATAGATGACGGTTATGATGGACTGACCCCCCTCCCGTTATAGCAGTGATAACCCGCACACTGAGTACTGTGTTGCCTGAGGTTTCACCACATGTTAGGATATAGCCATAGTCCGGAGTTATTGCATTTAGCCACTGAGTCTCGCATGATATATCACATGTGTTTTATGATACGGGTAGACCTGAGAGATGGGTCGGAACCCGATTGATTTGTTTGTGTTGTGATGAGAAATGCCATATTTACTGTGTTTTGAATGTAAATGGCATATTTTATATAAAGGCATTCTTAAATGATTAAATATGCACTGTTTTGCATGAATGCCTCTGATTGATAAACTAGCATGTGTTTAGTACATGAGATTTTAAATCTGTACTATTATTATAAATATTTTAAACATGCTTTTGAATTGAGAGAAGGAAAGGCAAAGCACTATTTTCAGTAGATAGTATGTAGAGCTGGCAAAAGTTGGCCCTGGCCCGAGCCCGAAAATTCGCCCGAACCCTCCCGAGACCGAACCCGAGACCGGATCGAATTGACCAAAAAGTCAAAGGCCCGAACCCGAGAAAAGCTCGACCCGAAAAAGCCCGAGCCCGATAAAGCCCGAGCCCAAAAAAGCCCGAGCTCGATACGACCCGAACCCGAAATCGGCCCGATCCGAAATCCAAAAAAGCCTGAATTTATAACCCGAGAAAGCCCGAATTATAATTATATAATTATTATATTAAAAAATAATTAAATAAATAAAAAATAATACACTTTTTCTAATTAAAATTTATAAAATTTTAAAACAATCATTATTTATTTATTACATAATTATATCAATAATTTATTATCAACAAAATAAATATTAAATATTTACATTCAATTATTAAATAAAATTATTTTAAAACACAATATAATATTCAATATCAAATAATTTTCAATATTATGCTTATTATATTTGTAATAATAAATATATTATTAAATATAACATTTGATTTTATTATAAAAACAATTATTATACTATTTTATTATATTTATTTCATATTAAAATTTTAATTGTAATACAATATTAAATCATATATATATATATATATATATATATATATATATATATATCATTATATAATTGTAACATTTATTTAAATTTGATATTTCATATAAAACATTGAATAGATTATTAACAAAATTAGAATTTAAATTTTGATTCCTATAACTCGTAAATAGAAAAATAGTAATTTGTTTTTTAAATGGTGATTATTCTAAAAATAAGAATTGAAAGTTAAAAAAGGGGATCATACCCTTTTAAAGGTTGTAATAACTTTTTCACTGCAAAAAAAGATTCAAACTCAACTATGACATGTTTGCATCCAAATTCTCATGTCATTAACAAGTCAATGATTGTTATGTTCTAAATTAGTCCAATATGGTAAAAAACAAACCAGCAAAGAAAACATCAAACACTTAAAGTTATGACATGTAACATTACAAGAATAACAAAATAGAAAACATACAATCATTCTCATACACAGCCACCTAGTCATGGAGAAACCAATCCCTAGTCATACATTGCATGATGAACAAAACAGGAAAATACGATCATTCCATTTAACGCTAGCGGCTTGATGAATAACATACTCGAAAAGATTGTAAATGCAGGAAGCAACTAAACTCTCCAAGAGCGACATTGTCTTCAAATAAGATTAATGAGGCAATGATCAATCATAATTACTCTTAATAAAAAATTTTAATTTTTTAACAATATAAATAGTAAGAAATAAAATATCAACATACGTTACAATTAAAACTCTTCATCCTCATCCATAAACCAACTAGTTCAATTTAATCCAACTTTCCTTCCAAATCTCATTGTTTCATCTTCTTCATCTAATAAAATATATAAAAATAATCATATAAGAATTTAAATAATAAAAAATTAATAAAATAATAATGACACTAAAATCTTACCACCTTTATCTATATCATATCCATACAGCCAATTACAAGTGGTAATCAAAATTTCTGCATTATGTGTTATAAGACAATTTCTCCATTTGTTGATAACTGTACCACTCATACTAAATGCTGATTCAGATGCAACTGTGATAATTGAAATACTCAATATATCCTTAGCCATAAATGAAAGTATAGGGTGTCGAAATTTATTTTTCTTCCAATAATCAAGAACATCAATTTGAATCTTATAATCTTCTCTTGGTTTATTCAAATATACATTTAACTCTAATCTATATAAAAGATATCTAGAAATGAAGGTTCTAAATCCCTACAATAACAAAATAAGTTCATATATGAAATTATAATAACAAATGTAAATTAAAACTCAAAAAAGAATTACTTAATATAAAAAAATAATAATTTAATAAGTTATTAAAGCAATTTATATTAAACTTTTGAACAAAAAAATTTATATAAATATATTATCAAATTAACAATAAATATTTATATGTTTCAAATTTTATTTCTAGCTAGGAAATTTAAGTTTTTGCAATGTCTTGTCTTTTGTATAAATTTTATTACTAAATTATATAATTTTTTTCCTCATTAATTCATATTTCATCATTTTAATTATATTTTGTCTTATAATCATTATCATTAAATTATATCAGCTTTTTGGTTTACCTATTTTATTTAAACTTCGATATTATATTTAATAATTTTTCCAAATTTAAACTAATTGCATCTATCAATTGAGAATTTAGTTACAATTATAGAACTTTAATTAGGTATAATTTAAACGAATTGATAACAATTAATTAGGTATAATTTTGTTAAGCATATATGATTATTTATTTATTTGCCTACCTTATCGGTTCATATCTATATCAGTCCACTAAAATAATATCAGTAGATATTTTTTCTTGTGCATTATGCAACGTGGCGATCAAGACAAACATGCATCATTACTTGATTGTGCAAAAATAATTATTTTAAGTTAATTTTTTTATTTAAATTATGTAACTAATTTATTAAAAATTAAAAATTTGTTATACTTATATATGATAACTAATTAGTAAATATTTATTTTAATAATTATTTTGATAATAAATAATTAATTTTTTAACCATGTTATTATATAATATGATAATTCT
Organism: Firmiana major; assembly: GCA_033439115.1. Classification (NCBI taxonomy): domain Eukaryota; kingdom Viridiplantae; phylum Streptophyta; class Magnoliopsida; order Malvales; family Malvaceae; genus Firmiana; species Firmiana major. The sequence continues at coordinate 12,910,222 of CM065912.1, forward strand.
GTTTGAAAATTATTAAATTAATTATATATATATACATTAACGTGCAATATTTATTTTATTCCATTTTATACAATAATTTAATAATTTATCATGAAATCATATCCTTTCTTTTCTTATTCTTTGAAAGCCTATCAACAATTTCAATTATTTTATAGATAGATTATATTTGTAGTCCAGTCAGATTTTTTATGCTCTTCAATTTTTCTTGGCTAAGGCCAAAGAAATAAGCAAAACATTCATTTAGAAAAGAGTGAAGAAGATAACATCTAGAAGTTGGAGGAAATCTGTAAAACTAAAAACAAACTAACAGAGGAAATAAAAAAATATTATGAAACTTTTATTAATATAAATTTAGTGACTTCTGTTTAAAATTTAAAAATTTATTATTTTAATCATAATTATCTACTTTAATTTCATAATTATTTATATTATACTTTTTTTTAAGCTCACAAAGTTTTTTTGTATAAATATATATTTTTAGTGTATTATATCAACTACAAAATATCAATCATATGGTAGTGTATAATTGTATATGATATAATTATATTAAATATTAAAAAAATATTTTTTAATTTAATTTTCTAAATTTTTAATGAGACATTTGATTAATTAATGTAAATGATTATATTTAATACAATAATATTAATTATGATTTATGTACAAATAAAAAACAAATTAGAAATAAAATAGAGCTAATTAATTGATCATTTATTCATATTAAGCATTTTTTTGGTAAATGATAATATTAATTGGTATTTTTCTTCTTATAATATCTATATGTAATATTTTCTTTTGCATTTAATGAATATAATTATATCTACTATTTTATAATAAATATTGTAAGAAATTAAAAAAGAGTAAATTATTTTTGTCAAATAATAAATATTAAAATATAGAAATTTGTTTTTATATAAATATTTATTAAAATATAAAATTATATAAAAATTAAATTAATTATCGCATTCAAAATTTTTTTAAAAAAAATTATAATTAATAAAATTTCAAAATATTTCAAGCCGGCCCGCTAAACCCGCCCGACTAGAACCGGGACCGAACCCGAAAAAGCCCGAACCCGAAGAAGCCCGAAACCGAAAAAGCCCGAAATCGAAAAAGCTCGAACCCGAAAAAGCCCGAACCCGAAAAAACCCGAACCGAGCCCGCCCGTTTGCCACCTCTAATAGTATGGATGTCTACTTGCTTGCCTGATTTCCTTACTGAGCGCTTTGATAGCTCATCCCATTCATTTTCCCACCTCTCTATAGATTCTCGTCAGTAGATTTAGCCGGCTGAGGTATTGCATTCCTTTGGGCCACTGCCACTCCCCATCTAGCGAAAGGTATACACATACGTACTCTTTTGTATCTGAACAATGTATAAACGCAGTGATGTACACATTTTTAATAATGGGGGATGTAATTATATTTAAGTATATGAATTTACTTATGATATGAGTGTCATGTATGTATGATACGTGAAAGAATGGTAAGATATGTATGGATGAGGAGACTAATGCCTAATCACAACCCAACTGTTGAGGAGAGAAAGGTAAGTAAAAAGTGAAAAATTTATTGTGGTTTTTGGTAAGGTCAGGTGTGGGAGAAGGGTGTTGACACCTGGACAACACCAATCATGTTCAGTATAAAAAAACCATGTGATATCATTTGAGACAGGTGGTCACTATATATAATCGAGGACTATGTTGGCCAACTATGTCATTATCATCCTAGACCACACGAATCCTAATGTGCGGGGTATCATCCTGGAACGAAGGTAGGTTAGTCCTACGCTAAACTTTCAAATCAATATCATAACCTCACGGTACAGCGTACTTTATGTGATATACACGGTACAACATACTCTGTGGATCCATATCATGGTTGGGGGTGCCTGTCATAGGTTTTATCTACCTCATGCCATACATAACCTACTCCGTCTCAAGTGCATGTGCGAGCATCTCATCCATGTGACTAACAGTCCAAACGAGGCATCCAGCATGGATTGTGCAAGCATCTCATCCGTGTGACACATAGGCTACACGAGGCATCCAGCACGACTCCTTACATATCACAGTGTGAAAACCAGTGCGAGCTAAGCTCTAGCACAATTTATGCATCATCAATAAATTCCCTCCTACGAGCAACGCTCTAGTACAAATTTATGCATAATAAATAATGAGTAAATCACGTACGAGCATAGCTCTAGTACGGTTATATACATAAGAAAATCAATGAAAAATGACGTACGAGCAAAAGCTCCAGTACGGTTTATAAAACATCATAACTCAAAACAGGGTACGAGCTAAGCTCCAGCACATTTCATACGTAATAAAGACATAAAAATCCAGTGCGAGTGAAGCTCCAACATGATTTAATTCATACAATTCCGATAGGCAGCTCCACTTCAGCAAAACACATTCAAAATCACAATTTGCACCTGACTCGTGCTATTTCATGAAATTATGAAATCATTAGCCAGCCTATCCATAAATTTGCTTAAACCAAAGCAATATATTTCATAAAAACGTCAAAACATGATATTTATGCAATTATTAGCCTTACTATCCCTTTTTGTAAGATTCACTTCAAAACTAAATCATCTATATTCGTAGTCGTTCACACAAACCATTTATTCTTTTCAAGATAACCAAGCAATTACAAAGCCCTATATACACCCACAAAATACGTGCAGCTATCTCTAAGTACTTACAAAATTCCCTTACCTGAAATCGCGTCGAGTGATACCGCTTCCTTAGAGTTGCTTAATTGTGCAGTTTGATTCGCCACCAACGAAATCTCTGGGACTACACGAAATTACATATCACATTAATTTAATCCAATGAAATAAAATTCTTGCGTTTACTATAGTCGATTTGACTTATAGTTTTCATTAACACTCATAAGGCCCCATTTCATCTTAAGTCCATTTTGATTACTCTATTAATTTCTCGATGGTCTATTGAACTCTTTAGGCCTATTGATTCACACTAAACCGATATTAAGCTCATAGTGCCTCTAGTTCATCATTTCCTAGACTAGGGCAATTTATCAAACACCTCATATGCTCATTTTCATCCCTTGACTAATCTCATAATGTGGCTTCATCAATCATCTCAAATTCATACACATCACCTCACTAACACCTTAGTATAATCCATTTATCATCAACTCAACCATATCATATTTTCTCCCACTAAACCCATTCTAGGTTATGCTTGTTCCATTACATTCTAGGTAGTTTCAATCATCAATACATACACCAATCTACTCACAACAACAACTAGATAAATATACTTTGAGTTGGTGTATCGGAAACTCACCTAGCTTGACTTTTCGCTTTTCCAAATTTGAAGACTCCTTTGCTCCTTCAATCCAACAAATGAAAGGTTGATTCCAAGCTATGTTGTTCTTCTCTTCAAAATGAACAACTTTGCTTTAATAACTTTTTCTCAAATCTTTATGGAAGGAGTGGTATTCTAGAGAGAGAAAGCTTGGTATTTGGGTAAAAAAATGGAGGGGAAATGTTTGATTTACTGAAGAATGAAGTTGGTCGTCGAGTTTTTATAGATTGAGAGTAATGAGATCGATCTGTTAGGGTAAAGAGATCAATCTTTCCTTAGTTTTAGCAATCGAATTCTCAGGTTTTAAAAGGGGGATATCGATCTACTCATTGGGGAGAGATCGATCTTTACTTGGCAGAGGCTTGAGGAGATCGATCTGCTCATGGGGAGAGATCGATCTACTCTTGACGTAATTAAATAGAGATCGATCTGCGTTTAGGAGGGGATCGATCTCAGCTAGGCAGAGGCATATGCAGATCGATTTGCTCATTGGGGAGATCGATCTGCTTAACGGGGGGATCGATCTGGCCTTAGCAGATTGACTTGGAATCGTTCTGCTTGCACAAGGGATCGATCTGCCTTGAATAGGAGATCGATCTGGCCTTTATCTGGGGCATTCCTACTACATTTTCCCAGATTTTTCCAAAGTTAAACTCTCATTCAATCACTTCAATATCCATTTTTGGAATTCATTCACACTTAACACTGAAAAACATGCAATTCTTATGATTCATATATAATTTAACTTGTTGTACATCATGGAAATCATAAGATTACATAGAATTTTACAGGTCTTATATATTACATAGAATTTTACAGGTCTTATATAATAGGAAATATGTTATTAAGGGAGAAACAAGTAAGAGGGATAAAGATCTTGTAATTTGTTTCGAGTGTTAGAGACCAAGGCATATTAACCCTATATTTGGATTAGAGGTAGGGAAGTGAAAGGAAAAAAAAAGCTATGTAGAGCGAAAGAAGGTTGAAATCCTTTCCTTTGTATGAGAAAAATTTTTAGCTAAGGAAAGAAATGGGGAGTGAACACCCTTTCTTTCCTTTGACATAGTTTTTAATACCCCAATTTGGGGTAAATAGGAAGGAAAGGAAATTTGAAAAAAAATATAATAGGTAAAATATCAAATTTAACCTTTTTTTCTAAAATTTAAAGCAAAAGGGCTATAATTGAAAAAAAAAAAAAACATTATAATGAATCATTTCTTTTACTTTTCACTGCTTAACCAAACAAAGGTTATTAATATTACTTTCCTTTCCTTTATTAATTTTAGCTATCCAAACAAGGAGTATGTGTACCCTTTCCTTTCCTTTCATTTCCTTCACTTTACATTTGTTTCCTTTCCATTTCTAATGTCTATCCAAACATAATGTAAGGTTGAATGTCCTTTGCTCGAAAAGAAAAATGAAAAGAGCCCTAAAGAATAAAGTTGTAAACTTATGTTTTATGGGAATAAATGAACCATGGCAACATTGGGAATTTAAGCATACAATTGACATACATAGCATAGCGAAAATTTCTTCTTTTTTTTTTAAGAAAAATCTTTTCCTTAGATCACTTTGATATTAATAACATGAACACATAATGAGAAGATCAAAGAATTACCTCACTTAAGTGAATGGCAAAAGCTTTTGTGCCAGAGAGGTTGATCACAACCACTGAACTGTCCAAGTGTCTAGCCTCAATAGCATCCACACGTATCACAAAGAATAAATTTTCTTTTGCTAATTTCTTTCTTTTTCAAGTAAAACACTAAATGTAGAAAAAAGAGATGTTATAGGTTGAAAACCCTTTTAAGCTAGGTAAGGATATCGCTTCAAAAGTTTTAGCCTTAAACTTAAAAGAATTTTCTTCTACAAGCATCATAAGTGCGGTAACACTTAATATTATGTATATAAACATGCAACAAACTTAATTCTTGTATGGATCATGTGCAACACCCCTTTATAATGTATATGGATGTCCGGTAGCCCCTTATTTTTAAAAGTGAGGTGTGGCTAACCCTAGTCACTAGAAAAGGTGTTGCCCTTTGTACCCTTAATCTCACTAGGAGTGTCACGAACCATTTTATCCTCTTATTACCGAAAATCACTATAAATTTTTTGCGTTTTTCTTTCATTACCCGGTCGTGAACAACTCATCACCACACAGTTGGGCTGTGAGTCAATAATAATCCACTCTTAACATTCATTCCCAGTTAATAAAAGCAATGTCGTACATTTGAAGTTAAATCATTCACTTATACAGAACATGTTTACTGACATCTACATCCCCCATAATTACAATTCAAATGACTATTGTACTTTTACAATTGTTTAGATACAAAAGAATCTCTGTGTATATACTTTTGAGTGATGGAGATGCAACGGATGTCTTAACAAAATGCCTCAGTCCTCACTGGGCCACTATGTACGCTCTGTAGAGGGGAAAATAGAGAGGGATGAGCAACCACACGCTCAGTAAGGCAATAATGCAAGCATGGTAGATAACTACTCTATCTACATGCTGATAATCTTATGCATAAATATTTTATAACAGGAGCATGAGGATTAAAACTATGCCATATGAGTATATATATATCATGTATATAAATCATGGAAATTGGCATATAAAACATGGTAAAATCATCATGTACAAACCATCTCATGCTCGTCAATCGTCAAATCCCACATAAAAGGGCAATTCATTTAAGAAACATCCTTTTTGAAATCACATCTCTTTCTCAATACATATCATCACATCACAAATCATTTTCTCAATCGCAAACATCATTACCATTTCAAAAATCAAATCCCACAAGGCTCGACCCCTCCCTCGGGTCTACCTTGGGCAATCACAATACACATATGTGATAAAAACCAGGTCACTATATCACAAGTGACTATATGGGCTAACTACATCATAACTCATCCCAGACCACACGCATTCAGGTGTGCGGGGTATCGTGCTGGCATGAAGGTGGATTATCCCTCGCTAGACTTTCTTATCACATAACCACCACGCGATACATTGTACTCTATGTGATATACATGGTACAGCGTACTCCGTGGACCCATATCGCGATTAGGGGTGCCAATCGTAGGTCTTATCTACCCCATACCAAGAACTTGTCGTACTCACGTAGGAAAGCCTCCTTGCCGAACAGAGCATCCCCACCTCTCTAGGGCTTAAGGATGTTGGCTTAAGGATCCTTCCGTAAGAGAGCCTCCCCACCGAACAGAGCATCCCCGCCTCCTCGGGCTTAAGGATGTAAGGCTTGAGGATCTTACCGTAAGAGAGCCTCTCCACCCCTCCAGGGCTTAAGGATGTTGGCTTAAGAATGTAGGGCTTGAGGATCTTTCCAACTTCCACGGCCTCATACGTACCACAATGTGCAAACTTGTGCGAGCAAAGCTCTAGCACAACTCATGCATCATATCATAAAGAAGCCACGTACGAGCACCGCTCCAGTACGTTTTTATGCATAAGAAAATCACTCGAAAGTCATGTATGAGTAGAAGCTCCAGTACAGTTTATAAAACATTATCATGGATCAAACTAAAGTGCGAGCTGAGCTCCAGCACTCTTTGTACAATTGAAAGCATCAAAATTTAGCGCGAGCGAGGCTCTAGCGCGAATTAAATCACATACACATGATAGGCAGCTCACATACATTAAAATATCTCAAAACACGTTTAGCGCCTCACATAGGCTATTTCACAACATCATTAATACTAGCCAGCCTATTCAACAATTTGCTCAAAACAAAGTATGGTGTTTTGTGAAAACATTCAAAGCACGTGATTTATGCAATTATTAGCCTTACTATCCTTTTTTTTTCAAGAACCATTTCGGACACCAAATCTCATACAAATTCTCGCCTCTATTCACTCATATCAACAACCATTTCCTTAAACATTCATACATTTCATAAACACCCTATATTCACCCATAAAATACGAGTAGCTTGTAAGACCCCGTATATGTATAATGGTAATATGTATAATTGGATCAAATAATATGAATGGACTTGTAATGTAAAGTATGATTGATGTAAGTCCATGAATTCAATGTATGTATGTGTGATATGAATTGTAACGTACATACAAATTTCATTGAGTATGAATATGAAGAAATGAGTTCTGGCAAGTGATGGATGTGATTGAGACTCAAGATGAGTAGTGTGGTAAAATGGAATGGAGTTATGCTTCCATTTGGTTTTATGTAGCATACCTTTGAACATACAATGAATGCACACAAGTTTCAATGTGTATAAGGTATGAATGGATGCCATTTTCAAGTTATAAAGGTGGATGGATGAGAAAATGGTCATGGCAATAGATTAAGGATGTGTTGGTATGAGTTGTAGCAAGGAAACTGCAGAAAATCTGGAAAACATGAGGCCCAGATCGATCTCATAGGATGAGAGATCGATCTGGAAGAGCCAGAATGCTCTTATTTGGGCGAAAGAATAGAGCAGATCGATCTCCCAAGCATTCTGTAGTGAAAAGATCGATCCCCAAGCACCCAGATCGATCTCCTTAGCTCTCTGTTTGGGAGCAGATCGATCTCATGCTTCGACAGATCGATCTCATGCCTAGACAGATCGATCTCATGCTTCGACAGATCGATCTCAGGCTTAAAAATACAGTGAAAAAAGAGGGATTTTAAGGGACCAGATCGATCTCCTCTTGGATCAGATCGATCTCCTCAAGCTATTTCTATATAAAGAGGGCTGAAAATCTGAAAATCTCGAAAAAACACTTAACCTTACAATCTCAACCCCAAAAACCTAATTTTTCCTCTCTAAAATCAGCCATTTTCAGTGAGATTTGAAGAGAGATCATTAGAGGCAAAGTTGTCCCTATCAAAGAGAAGAACAACATAGTGAGAGGGCATCTTCCCATTTTTGGAATTGAAGGAGTTAAGGGCATTACCATTTGGAGCAAGAAGAGAAATCATATTGGTAAGATTCTAACACTCCAATCCAAATGCATTAGCTATTTAATTGATTTTGGAGTTGATTGACATGAGTATTGATGGATAAACTACCTAGGAATGTAGTGGAATTGGTGTGACCTAGAAATCTAAAATAGGTATAATGTGAGGATATGTGGGATTGAATGAGCTTATGATTTATGGCATGCTAAAGTTGTTATTGGGGTAATGTTTATGATTTTAAAAGGTTAAATGAGATTACATTGTGAGTTTGGAGGAATTGTGGAAATGAGTATGAATATGCTTGATAAATGCCATAGTGAGGGAATTCATGGAATATGAACACTATGAGCTTAATGTCGATTTAATATTGATTTTGAATAAGTTAGTAGGCCTAAGAAGATCCATAGACTCGAGTTATGGATAAAGTAATGAAACGAGGCCATATAAGCGTTAATAGAAAACTATAGGTCGAATTGACTATAGTGAACGCACGATGGCATATTATATGGATCGAATATAATGCGGGATACGATTTTGTGCAGTCCCGAAGAGTTCGTTGAAGACGAATCGAACCGTACGAAGCAGCTTAAGGAAGTGGAATCACGCATCGCGATTCCAGGTAAGGGAATTTTGTGAGTATATAGAGGTAGCTGCTCGTACTTTAAATTTATGGGTGAATATTGGGTGTTTTACGAAGTGCATGGTTGCTAAAGTAAATGATTGATGGTATTCATGAATGAGAATGAGTATATGTGTGATTTTGGTTTTGGAAGTGGATTCTATGAAATGGGATAGTAAGGCTAATAATTGCATAAATCTAATGTTTTGATGTTTTTCAAAACGGAATTGCTTGGTTTTAAGCAAGCTTGTAGATGGGTCGGTTAGTGTTTTATTATTGTTGTGGAAAAGCATTAGTGAAGTGCTAAACCCGATTGCCGGGATTGCATGATTGTGTATGAGCCGCCTATCGTATTTGTATGACATAAATCGCGCTAGAGCCTCGCTCGCGCTAGATTTCTATGTTTTCACTTGTGTGAAACGTGCTTGAGCTTAGCTCGCACTTTGATTTGAATTGTGATGATGTTTTATAAATCATACTGGAGCTTACGCTCGTACTTGGATTTGAGTGGTTTTTCTTATGCATATAACTGTACTGGAGTTATGCTCGTACATGGTTTCTTCATATTTTTATGCATAAATGCCGTACTAGAGCGTTGCTCGTACGAAGTGATTGGTTTTGATGCATGAATTCGCCCTAGAGCGTAGCTCGCGCTGGTTTTCACACTGTGGTATGTATGAGGCCGTGGCGAGAGATACGGATTAACTCAGGGAACCCAACAGGCCTGACAGACCTCTTGAGTGGGGTGAGGGTGAGGGGCTAGGACCTGACATAATCCATTCAGGGAACCCAACAGGCCTAACATACCTCTTGAGTGGGGTGAGGGTGAGGGGCTAGGACCTGAATCAGGGAACCCAACAGGGGCGAGCAAGGCCATGAGGGGCTAGGACCTGGTATTGAGGTTATTCCCACGCGCTCTTGAGACTATAAAGGTTACACTTGGTATGGGGTAGATAAGACCTATGGCAGGCACCCCCAATCATGTTATGGGTCCGCGGAGTACGATGTATCGCGTGGTGGTTACTTGATTTGAGAAAGTCTGACGGAGAACTAACCCACCTTCGTGCCAGCATGATACCCCGCACACCAGAATCCGTGTGGTCTGGGATGATATGTGACGATTGGCCAACGTAGTCACTTGAGATATAGTAACCTGTCTCCTTGCTTGATTTACTTACTACCACATGATTTTAAATCTCTAAGTGTGATTGTGATTGTTTAAGGTAGACCCGAAGGAGGGGTCGAGCCTCGTGGATTTGAATTATGAAATGAAAATGAGGTTGTGATTGTGAATTGATGTGATGTGATTGTATGTGATGAGAAAGAGTTTTATGACGTGGGTTTAAAAAGGAGGTTTCTTAATGAATTGCCCTTTTTATGAAATTAAATGAGATCGAGCATGAGATGATTTATACATGATGTTTTACCATGTTTTATATGCCAATTTTACATGACCTTGATACATGATATATATGTATACTCATACGGCATAGTTTTATTCCTCATGCTCCTACCATAAATGATTTATGCATAACACTATCAGCATGTAGATAGAGTAGTTATCTACCATGCTTGCATTATTGCCTTACTGAGCGTGTGGTTGCTCATCCCACTCTATTTTCCCCCTACAGAGCGTGCATAGTAGCCCAGTGAGGACTGAGGCGTATTATTTTGGACTCCGCTGCATCTCCATCGCTAAGAGGTATATACACAGTGATTCTTTTTGTATCTGAACAATGTAAAAGCACAGTATTCTTTTGAATTATACTTATGGGGGATGTAGATGTCAGTAAAACATGTATTCGTATAAGTACACGATTAAATGCACATGTATGACATCGTTTTAATTAATTGAGAATGAATGAGATGTGGTGTTTATTATTGGCTCACAGCCCAACAGTGTGTGGTGAGTTTAGTTCACGACCGGGTAAGGTGACAGTAAAACGCAAAAAATTTTCAGTGATTTTGGGTTAAAGAGAATGGAATTGGGTCGTGACATAGCTACCTCTATATACTTACAAATTCCCTTACTTGGAATTGCGTCGCGTGATCCCACTTCCGTAAAGCTGTGTACGTGTCCGGTTCGATTCATCTCCAACGAACTCTCCGAAACTGCACGAAATCGTATATCACATCGATTTAGTCCATATAACTCAACATGGTGTTTGCTATAGTTGTTTCAACCTATAGCCTCCATTAATACTTATAAAATCTCATTTCGATTGTCTATTCATATATCTATTTTATAGTTCCCTTTAGGCCCATGGGTTCATACTAAACCGATATCAAATCAATATTAAGCCTATAATGTTCATATTTCATAAATTTCTTCACTATGGCATATCATCAAACACTACATGTGCTCATTTCTCAAAACTTCCCTCAACCCACAATGTAGCTTCATTTACCCTCTTCTAATCATCCACATTACTCAAATGACAACTTAGTAAGTCTCACAAATCACCAACTCATCCAATTTGCACTTTCTCACACTAAACTCCGTCCATTTTCTAGGTCACATTAGTTTTAATACCTTCTAAGTGATTCCAATCATCAATACACATACATATCAACTCCAAAATCAACAAATGAACCAATGTACTTGGGTTGAAGTATGAGAAACTTACCAATCTAATTTCTCTTCTTGTTCCAAAGGAAAATGTTCCTTGCTCCTTCAGTACAAACAATGAGGTTTTGGGTTTCAACTATGTTATTCTTTTCTTCAAGATGAACAACTTTGTATCTAATAGCCTCCCATCAATTCTTACTGAAAATGGACTGATTTTGAGAGATAAATTTAGGTTTTAGGTGAAAAATGGAAGGGAAGGGTTCAGTCTCGGGAAAATGCAGATTTCAACTGCTCCTTTTATAGAAATAGCTTGATGAGATCGATTTGCACTAGGAGGAGATCGATCTGGTCCCCTTAAATGCCTTTTTTCACGGCATTTTAAGGCATGAGATCGATCTGTTGAAGCTTGAGATCGATCTACTCCAACCAGAGAGCTAAGGAGATCGATCTGTATGCTTGAGGATCGATCTTTTCATTACAGAATGTTTAGGAGATCGATCTGGCCCCATTGGAGATCGATCTATTCTATTCCATTGCTTAAATAAGAGCATTATGGCTCTTCCAGATCGATCTCTCATCCTATGAGATCGATCTAGCCTTCATATTTTCTAGATTTTTCTACATTTTTCTGTAGCAACTCATACCAAACTTCACACATTTTGCTGCCAGTCATTTTCTCATCCAACCACTTTTAAGACTTAAAAATGGCATCCATCCATATCTTATACACATTAGAACTTGTGTGTATTCACGGTATAGCCAAAAGTATACCATACCGAGCTAAATGGAAGTACAACTCCATTCCATTTTACCACACTACTCATTTTGAGTTCCACCCACATTCATCACTTATAAAAGTCCATTTCTCCATATGCATATAAAATGAAACTGGTGTGTACATTACAAATTCATGTTACAAGTATGTACATCAAATCCATAGACTTACATCATTTATGCTTTACATGGTAAATATATCACCATACTCGTGATTTATAAAGTTTACATCCAACATACGGGTCTTACAAGGAGTGTAACTCTTTAACCTTATGACTTTAATTAGGCTCAAAGTTAGAGTTAAATCCTATTTAATTCAGTAATTCTATTCTTTATATTTTAGTCCAACTTAATTTCTCATTTTATTTATTTTTTTCAACTCTATTTGCATTTCATTAGGTTCCAAAACAAGTTAGAAGTATAGAAAAATTACATCCTAAAACTAATTAGGACAGAATGAACTAAACATTCTTTAATTCATAAATGGATCAGATTCCTTTACATCCACCCTCACTTAATTTGAATTGAACAAATTAAATATATACAGATTGTGACTAACCACTAGCAATAGTTGTACAACACCCAGTATGTTAAGGAAGAGTCCTAGTGGTATGACTACCTTATCTATACAATCTTCTTATATAATCCAATCCCTTAATCTTTATATCCATATTAGACTTAAAGCCTAAAGTAGTGTCTGCTCAATTGTTGTCTAATCTTTTTTTTTTATCTCTGGTAATGAACTTATCTCAATGAGTTTTAAAAACTCTTAGCAAACTCTTCATTCTGCCTAGGCCAAGGGCTTAAGTTAATCTACCACTAATCAAAGGCCTTAGGATTTATCACTAAATATTCACTTGGAGTAATGACGTTGGCTCAACTGAGAGGGGGGTGAATATGTTTTCTATCAATTTACCAAATTTAAAACTTACTTAGCTAATATTGCATACAAATAAATTTATAACTACTATAAGATTGAGAACAAATGTGCAGTAAATAAGGAGATAAGGGAAATAAGTAGCAAACACAATGAGTTATAGAGGTTCAGCCAAATCCTTTGCCTACGTCCTCTCTTCTTAACCTTCTTCTCAAGCAGTCACTTCTACTATCAAGATGGACTTTACAACTTCCTTTTGAAGGTTAAGGAATAATCTTTCTACCCACTTAGCAAATATTGCTATTCAAACTCTTTTATAACAGCTCTCTCTCAGAGGAACTCTCCCCTTTGCTTTAAGATGAAGAATGAATACAATCAAGGATTTCTTAATGGGTAGGTGATGAAAATGAATAGCTTAACTAAAGGTTTAAATGACAATTGAGTACCCTTTTAGCTGAAGACACAAAGAATGTTTTCTGCAAGAATACTTAGAGCTTCTCCTCTTTTCTCCAATGTCTTTATGACTTGTAATTATACACCCAATTGGTTGGTAAAGCATTTAATGCAATTCTTCCCGTTGAAACCCTAAAAAACTAGCCGTTGGAGTCTTAAAAACGAATGCTAGATCGATCTCCTTACTCGAGAGGATCGATCATTTAGTTCCAGAACTTGTAATCACAAAGGTACTCCAGTAAAGGAGATCGATCTCACCATACAGAGGGATCGATATCCTCTTCTCGAGAAGTTAGTGTCATCACATTCCGTAAAACAATTGAGATCGATCTCTTATTCAAGGGTAAATCGATCTCTTTGCTATTACTGCATTGAACAAATTGTTACTGCCTAGAGGAGATTGATCTCTCTCCTAGAGCAAATTGATCTCAAATTGTTACTACCTAGAAGAGATCGATCTCTCTCCTAGAGCAAATCGATCCCATGGTCTTCTCATTGAATTCTGGTATGATTATGCTAAAAAGGAGATCGATCTCACAATGATTATGCCAAAAGAAGATCGATTTCACAACCTAAAGAGATTAATCTCACAACCCCAGGAGATCGATCTCTTGGCTTAAGTATCAGTTTTCCCAACAAAAATTTAGTTTGCAAAAGTTTCTAACTTTAGATCTTCACAAGTTTTCTAAGTAATTTTTAGTACAATTGGCAATATATTCTCTAAGACAATTACTCAGAAATAATCCTCACAAATGATTTGAAGGCTAAAATAAGCACATTTAAATTAATGTTTTGTCATTTCAAAATATATCATCCAAAACTAACAATCTCCCCATTTTCGTTATGACAAAACTTAGTTCAATATTTTAAGATTTTGGTCCTTATTATATGCATGGTTTCCAAATCATTTGTATTTTAAAAATTTACTCCCTCGTAATATGCATAATGTTTATGATTTACTCCCCCTTAATATATGCATAATGTTTATTATTTGCTTCCCCTTAATATATGCATATCATTTATCTTCTCCCTTTTTTTTGTCATATCGAGAAAGCAAATATTAGCATTCCAAATCACTAATCAAAAAGGAAAAGCATACCAAATGACTAGATAATTAAGGAACATATAGAAAACGTCATTTCAAAATATAGATGAGTATTTCAAACAAACGTCTATAAAATGAGTATAGAACATGAATGTGTCTAATGAACCCTAAGATGATGGAAGAAAGTGATCAAAAGGTTCATCAACGCGAACACGAGTTGTCTGCAATTCGTCAAACATAGCCTGCTGAATTTCCTGAAGTGTTGTAACTTGAGATTCAAGATTGGCTTGCTTTGCCACAATGTCATCTAAACACTGATCAAGATGTTGAGAAAATCCAAAATCATGGCAGCAAGTGAGTCTAATGTGATAGCGGATAAAGCAGCAGGGGGTGTTGGTTCCTTAACAGGGGGTGTTGGTATCTCAATAGGAGCATCGATCTCCATATCTACATCATGAGAAGGAGGTCCAATCTTTTTGCGCTAATTTCCATCATCATCTTGATAGTATCCAGCATGGTGAAGAGAGCTTATGTTTATAACATTCTTTTGTGAAGGCAGTTCACTAACTTCACAAAAACAGTCAATACCAATCTTTGAAAGAGGAAGGCAAGTGGTTGAGGAAAAACAATGGTAGTAGCTTAACCCCGAATAATTTTAAGCCAATCTTAAAAAATGAAGTGAATGAAGTTTGGTTTTTGACCATGAGGAAAATGGATGTTATGAAGCCAAAAAACGATCAAGTTTCCTAATTGTTAAGTGTCGAGTACCAAAGGGATGGAGATTTCAAGAAATAATTAGATGAAGTAAGCGTGGATGCATAGGTAAATCACTAGCTCGGTCATTTGTAATGTTAAACTCTAGTGGTACCTCAGTTTCTTCAGAGGAAAGACCTGAATCAGATATACCAAAAACTCTTGCTAGAATCTTTGTGTCAATGTATAATGATTTAGGCATGACACTAGTTTTAAAACCTATAGTTCGACACAGATCATTAGTTGAAGTGACGGTTTCAGCATTGGAAAAGAATGCGTGAATTATGCTAGGAGGAACAGGAGTATTGATTTTCAAAAATGGAAGCAACTGGTACTCCTAAAATTTTGAGAGATATTGAAACTCGATACGCTCAAGAAATGCAAAGTTTATGGTTCGCCAATGCTTAATGGTCATAGTGGAAAAATGTTCATCAAACCTTTTACGCTTAGCCGAGGTTCGAAAACACCAACTAAACGTGGTGGAAGGAGTTGGATTGACGGCTGAAGGTTATGAGGTGGATGGTCTAGAAGAGGATGCTCGAGATGGTCTGGAGGAGTAAGGTTTAGATGCTACTGATTTTGTACGTAGTGGCATAGTGTCTAAGTCTATGAGGAATTTCAACAAACACTTGATAAACACAGTTTAAGGAAATGTGGCAATGGTGAGTGTAGGATTTGGGAATTTCCAATCCTGCAAAGAGAGGCCTATTCTAGATAGACAACAACCAATTCAATTCAACCTACTAGATGAAGGAACTATGGGTTCACTACAGCTATCAAGAAACAACAAAAATATGAACAAGGAGATCACCAGATCGATCTATCCGAAAAAAAAATATGAAGAACAAAAGAGTTTGAACAAAACAGAAGATGTTGGGTCGAAAATACTAAGAGAAATTAAAGACAAATGGTGAAAACTTACCAAAGACTTGATCTCGAGGGCGAGAGAGGAAGATGCAATGAGAGAGGATGGTTTTATTCTTTTAAAAAAATGTGATTTTTTCGACGTTTTAAGTGCCCAGAACCTAAGGAGATTGATCTACAAAAGGGTAGAGATCGATCTCAATTACCTAGAATGCATTTGAAAAACACGACAAAGACAAGAAGATCGATCTCATTTAATAGCAGATCGATCTCATCGATCTATAATGAACAGAGATCGATCTTGCTTACCATTTTGGCAAGAAAAAGTCAGAAAAATGGTTTAAAAAAATGTGTTTTATTAAATATCTATATAAAGAAGAAAAAGACATATTCATGACTTTTAGCAAAATACATCCATTGTGTACATTGTAAGATATAAATCAAAAGTGTATGCTACATTGTTAGTCACACTTAACGAATTTATACACATTTGATATAGAATCATACTTAGATTTGCTTCATATATCAAGCATATCGAGGTGCATTCATTAGTCCTAAATCACCTCTAAAAGCACAAAATCTTTCTTTGTCAAGAGTTTTGGTGAAAATATCAGCCACTTGATGCATTGTATCAACATATTCTAGAACTATATCCCTTTTTTGCACAAGATCTCTAATAAAGTGATGTCTAATTTCAATATGTTTAGTTCTAGACTATTGAATTGGATTTTTAGTGAGATTAATTGCACTTGTATTATCGCATTGTATGGGAATTTATTTCATATCTATGTCATAGTCTCTCATTTGTTGCTTAATCCATAACACTTGAGCACTACAACTACCGACTGCTATGTATTCTACTTCGGTTGTGGATTGAGCTACACTATTTTATTTCTTTGAGAACCATGATATTAATCTATTCCCTAAAAATTGACATGTACCTAAAGTGTTTTTCGTATCTATTTTACATCCTCCAAAATTTACATCGAAATAGGCATGAAGTGCAAAAGTAGAATCTCTATGGTACCATAAGCCTAGTGATGGTGTATCTCTAAGATACCTAAAGATTCTTTTTGTAGCTAATAAGTGTGATTCTCTAGGTGAGGATTGAATTCTTGCACACAAACAAACACTAAACATAATATCAGGTCTACTTGCTGTGAGATAAAGTAATAAACCAATCATAGACCTATAGAGTTTAGTGTCTACCCACTTATCACTTTCATCCTTATCAAGCTTTATGGAAGTGCCCATTGAAGTTGCTTGAGGTTTGCATTTATCCATTTCAAATCTTTTGAGCAAGTCTTTGGTGTCTTTAGCCTGATTGATGAAGATGCCATCTTTAGTTTGCTTTACTTAAAGCCCCAAGAAGTATGTGAGCTCTCCCATCATGCTCATTTCAAATTCACCTTGCATAATCTTAGAAAACTCTTGGCATAATGATTCATTAATTGATCCAAATATAATATCATCTACATAGACTTCAACAACTAGTAAATCATTATTCTTAGTTTTGATAAACATTGTTGTGTCAACTTTCCCCCTTGAAAAACCTTTTTCAATTAAAAACTTTGAAAGTTTCTCTTACTAAGATCTAGGAGCTTGTTTCAAACCATACAATGCCTTTGAAAGTTTGTTAACATGATTAGGATAATTAGGATCTTCAAAACCGGAAGGTTGTTCAACATATACTTCCTCATTTATAAAACCATTCAAGAATGCACTTTTCACATCCATTTGATACAGTTTGAAGTTCTTAAAATATGCAAAAGCAAGTAACACTCTAATGGCTTCTAGTCTAGCTACCGGTGTATAAGTCTCATCATAATCTATACCTTCTTCTTATCTATATACTTGAGCAACCAATCTAGCTTTGTTTCCAATGATAACACTATTTTCATCTATCTTATTTTTAAATATCTATTTAGTTCCAATGATGGGGTAATCACTAGGTCTAGGAACTAAATTCCATACTTTACTCCTTTCAAATTGATTTAGTTCTTCCTGCATAGCTAAGATTCAGTATCATCTTTTAAGGTTTCATTAACTTTTTTAGGTTCAGTTTGTGATACAAAAGCTATATATTGGCATACATTTCTAAGTGAAGACCTCATTTCAACTCCAAGATTTGGATCACTAACTATTTCACAATCTTTAACATATTTAAGCTCTCTTGAGCATCTAAGTTCTCTTTCTACAATTTCTTGTTCAATTGACTCTTCCTTATTGCTAATGTCAAGATCCTCTAAGTTATTATTATCTTTCATGTTTGAGGATTCTTCTAAAATTTTATCAAATATTTCTATATCCTCATCTTTACTATGGATTTTAGGTGTGAAATTTGATTCATCAAATATTACATGGATGGACTCTTCCACTATTAATGTTCTTTTGTTGAAGAATCTATAGGCTTTAGAATTTAAGAAATAATCTAAGAAAATACCTTCATCACTTTTAGCATAAAATTTTCCTAATTTATCTTTTCCATTATTTAAGACAAAACATTTGCAACCAAAAGGATGAAAATAACTAATGGTTGGTTTCTTTCACGTGTAGAGCTCATATGGAGTTTTCTTTAGAATTGGTTTAACCATTGCTCTATGATACAACTACGCCCACTCTAAATTACCCAGACGTGTTAACCGCAAGTGCAAAAGTCGTATAAGTAATAATGAGATTTGAGTCCCGGATTATCGTCCTACAGATAATCTAATTAGCCTAATTAAGTACCGGTTAATTTTACCCTAAGTATATCCTATCAAGTTATGAAGATTCAGAGGGTGATCTACAATGCTTAAATTAAAAAGTACTGAAAAATAATAAAAATTATAAAATAAAGAAAATAATAAAAATAGAGCAAAGATTACTTACAACGCTCTAAGCAATTAAAAGCAATAATCTGTAAAAGAGAAAAATACTAAAACTAAAAGTAATTAGTGCAAGTATACTGGAATGCAAATAAAATACAATAAGTAACACTAGAAAAATTCTAATATGTAAAGTAAAATTTGCATGTATTTAATCTAATTAATTAACAAAAATAAACTAATCCCAAGGTTTAATGAAATAAAAAGTAATAATCAATTCCCAACTCACTAAAATGCCTAAATCCAAATCTAATCTAGGTGATGCAAGCAAAATAACTAATTCCTAAATACATGCAAGAAAATAATTAAATTAAAATTTCAAGTGCATAAAAATGTTAAAATTCAACCTAAACTAAAATCTAAGAATTTAAATCTACGAAACTTAAACATATGTAAATTAATTAAACAGTTAAAATATTATCTAAACTAATTAAAAGTGGTACTAAATTAAAATAACATTAAACAATTAATAATATTAACTATTAAAACTATTGAAAATAAGACTTCCAAAACAACAAAAGAAATTTAGCAGCTGGCGACGCGTAGCAGTCCTGCCGCCAACATCCCTGCATTGTACGTGCATCCTGTTCTGCTTCAGCACTGACCAGTAGTGCCACCAGCTGCTTCTGTAACAGCCATGCCCAAGCCACTGTGCACATTTTTGCCATGCCACGCAGCTGCTGTACGCACTGTACTGTACTGTATGTTGCAGCAACCTGCAGTGAACCCCGCCAGTCAACACCGATCCTCTTCTCCTGCTTCAATCACCACCATCCTTCAGCACCTGTCTCTTGCTCTATACCACCTGCACAGGCTTCAGTCGGAAACAAACAAATCCACTTTGCAACGCTTGTCGCAGCTTTCAGCAAAAAAGGATCCGACCGCGAGCAACAGCAGCAACAGGCAGCACCAGCTCCACTCCCTGGCCTCTCAGCATCAACCTTGTTCTACCTCCAGTCATGTCCTGCAATCAGAACACAAGAAATAGAAACACGAAGCAAACACAGCAAAATATTTAAAACAAGAAACTGAGTAATATGCAGAACAAAGAACAGCTAAACACAAAATAAATTGATACAGAAAAGGTAAGAAGCAACACAGAACAAAATTAATGAACCAGAACTTGAATTTTAATTTAGAACTTGAAGAAACTTAAGCATAAAAATATCAAAAGGCAGTAAGACAGTGAGCTAACGCAAAACCAGAGTATTGAAGAATAAAAGAAAAACTGTAAATGATTTAATCTCACTTATAAAGAAATTTGAGTTTTAAAGTAAAATTGCATAAACTAATTTAAAACTATACTGAACTACAAACAACCTAAGTAGACCGAAAACTTAAGGATAAAAGAATTGAGAACAACTACAGGAAGCAGCAATGAAAAAGGATCAAACAACGCAGCAAAGCATGGGAGAAGCTCGCCATAAATAGCTTCTTCCTCTGATCCGCCAATGTCGTTCCACTATGCCAGCAGTGCGGGAACAATGCCCAGCATCACACTTGCATCAAGGCACCAGAACAAGAACTGGCAGTAATGATCAACGCATAACAAAAAAAAAAAATATATTTTTTTTAGCTATAAACGAATGGGCAAGAGAAAGATCATAATGAAAACAGCATAAAATCGGAATATGCAAATGTTTTAAACCGTGAGTAAACTAACGACTAGAAGAAACAAGAAAAGCATGGAAAGACTTAGAAAGTGATCTGTTGTTACAATAAAAAAAAAACCGAGAATAAAGAAATACTAGAATGAAACTTTCTCTTTTTTTTTTCATTGAATAATTTTTGAAGGTCCCATGAACAGTAGTAAAATGGAAATTTTTTTAATCAAGAGGAATGGTGGCTGCCACAACGTGAAGAGCTTAAAAACAGGTAAATAAAATTTCATAAAAACTTTAACCTAAAAAAACTATTCTAACACTACTTTCTACTTCTACTCCTACCCTAAAATTCTACTCCTAAACTACTTGGTTTTCAATTGCTCATCATATTCTATTTATATACAAAATTGGGGGTATAATTTTAATTTTCAATTCTAAATGAGTTGGCATTGTTTGGTCACTTGTCTTCATTTCATTCGCTGTAGAGAAGATATTTCCATGTCATTTGTCTTTTTGTCCACTTGGATGTGCGATATAGCCTGGCGTGTATCTTCCAGAAGGTGGGCACGGTATCCGTCGATCTTATCTTTTCGAGGCGAATAAAATACGAACACCCGACATCACACGTCTTTAGAACGAATGGTGACTCAGACTGCGAAATGGTAGTGGTCCAGTCTCTTTTAGCCCATTTTCATTCCGTTTTTTGCTAAAATGATTGAGTTTCATCTGGATTTAATTTATCTGCAAACTTCAAAATTTTAATTAAATTGAGGGGATAATTAATAAAATAATATGAGGATTAAAATAATTAATTAAGAAATTAAATTCAAATAATTCTATTTTAATAGAATTGTCACACTCTCAAATGTGAGCTTTTGCTTGTCCTTAAGCAAAACAAAACATATGTAGGAATGACGAGTACCAACATAATGATTTCCCCAATATTATCCTCAAAGAAAAAGTACCAACTCTAATATCAAAGATTCATAATTACAAGTCCAATACTCAGAATCATCCAATCATAAGTCCTAACCCAAATTGGACTCCTTGTGTGTGTGTGAAAATGTCAAAATCACTTCACAGTACATTACTCGGATTAGATTATACAAACCCAGTGAATGCAAATTCAATGACAAGTGATCATTCCATAAGTTTGCTTTTCACTTCTCTCTCCACTAATATAGTCACACTTAACTAAAGATCAATAGGACTTCATTTAGCTTGTAATGTAAGGCTAGGGCTAAGGTATGATAAAGTCGATTTAGGTTCAATTACCCCTCAACATGCATTACTTTTAGGATCTTTAATGTAAGAGCTCATAATTGTTTCCCCCAAACTTATTTATTTCACTAAACATTTTTATTCTATTTTTGTATTTTTCTTTTTTTTTTTTTGCTATTTCACTTTCACCTATACCCTATATGTTCATAGCTCAAGATATATCTTAGTGACATTACACACTTTTAGGGTAAGGGATAGGAAAAGAGTGTTTAAGCTAAGGAAAAATGTGTAGGTGTATTTATAGAAAAAAAAAACTTATTTGGCCCAGATGGGTGACTAGGGGTAAAATATGTACAAGGATGGCTAGAAAGGCTCAAACGATCTAAAGATAGCCTACATCATTTCTCTAATTAAGTTGATCTAATATTTCGCCTCGAGATCAGATCAAACAAATTCTAGAATATGATGCACAAAATCAACTGAACAAATGCAATCCTATGTCCACATAAGCTTTCTCTAAATAAATATACAGATTCATGGCATGACATGTGCATAAAATGAGGAAATCACAATCAGAATCAAGACAAATTCAAGAATTCAACTTCATACTTTTCCAATAATCATGCTTCTTAGTCAATCAAAGTCAGACTAAATCATGGAGTTATATAATTGGAATATGGGAAAACTACATGCTAAGTACTAAATCATCTCAAAATCCAAATTTGTAAGCCCATATTTTTGAAAAAATCTTTCAATTTTGCCAAAATTTTTTCAAAAATGCTTAAGTGATATCCCCTCCCCCAAACTTAAAATGCACAGTGTCCTCAATGTGTAGATAATATAAGAATTGGAACGCAAGAATAGAATACTCCCCTATCTGATGATGATGATGAAGAATAATTGAAACTTGATTGAGAACGTGATACTAGAAAAGCAATCTGCAAAAGAGATAAAGAAAGAAAAAGCAGAAAAGAGAAAAAGAACTGTATAAAAATTAAAAAGAAAGATAAAGCACATTAAATGCAGCTGAAGAAAATGACACTCAGCAGCAGGGCGAGAAGTAGGAGGGTCAGCCAAAGTGGTGACAGAATGTTGACAGTCAAATCCTCCTGAGCTCTATCTACTTCCATCCTTCTAGCAAATATCTCGTGCTTAAGCATTATATCTTCCTTAACCTCCATCCTAAAAAAATCTTGAGAGTCATTAGGGAACTTCAAAGGTTTGAATACATTAAATGTCACCTCCTGATTTAGGACTCTCATGGTTAATTCTCCCTTTTGCACATCAATTAACATCCTACCAGTAGCTAGGAAAGGTCTGCCTAGAATAATGAGGACTTCCCTATCTTCCTCCATATCCAAAACAATAAAATCTGTAGGGAAAATAAACTTGTCCACCTTAACTAGCACATCCTCAATGATCATCTTCGGATATTTAATGGATCTATCAGCTAACTGAAGAGTCACAGTGGTGGGCTTTGCATCTCCTATTCCTAGCTTCTGGTATATAAACCAAGGCATAAGGTTAATACTGGCTTCTAGATCACATAGGGCTCTAACTGTAACGACCCTTGACCCTTGAAAATCGGAGAAATTTTTTTTTTTGAATTTACTTTACCCACTTATTCCCTTATTCACTTAGGTTGTATTCCTGTGCAGTGTCAAAACACTTTTCCTAATACTTTACTCGTGATTATAATTAATTTCTATATTTTAGCTTATGTGGCCGATAAAAATTTCAGCAACACAACGACTTATATATGAGCCTACCCACCTGCAAATCAGTTGTTTTTTTGGCAATCCTAGATATCCACCACTACCAAGCATACTTTCCAAGTTCATCTTTACCACTCAACACATCTATTTTAATTTAATACTAGTCATCTCAAAACATTATACCAAAGTAATAATGTTTACATCGTTCCTTACAAAATTACATCCCAACTGATATTTCCAATATGTGTCTGTGCATACAATTATGTTTGGTACAGGAATGTAAATGTATACCTTTCTGCGTGTGCAAAAAGTAGCATAGGGAGCTCTCCCCACCAGCCTACGTCATGTACGCGGCAGGTAGTGTCTACGGATCACTGCAAGTGATCTGAGAGGTAGAGGGGTGAGCTTTCGGGAAAAAGCCTAGTAAGAAGATGTATTTAAAACGATTCTAGCAATTTAAATATGTATAAAACATGATAATGCGCATAATGATACTTTCTGAAACTACTAATAATAACATTCAAAGATTAAGGAAAATTAGAAACATCGAGATTCAAAACGTAATTCCTTAGGTATTTGAACTTAATAGATATTACGTAAAACTGATCGTACATTCAGAATTCCAAACAGGAATACCTATCAAATCCGATTCTGAAAACAGAGTTTAAATTTTCAAATCGAGACTATATCGGCCATATAATTATCACGTGGCAATAACAAATTTATCACGCGGCAATAACAAAGTAATCACGTGGCAAAATAACAAGGTAATCACGCGGCAAAATAACCCAGTCATCCTCCGTAGAGGGAATTCAGAACTTAATGGTAATTCCCGACGCCACAAAGGCGGAAAACAGGCGCCACACAGGCGAAATGCAGGCGCCACACAGAGCAAAATACAGGCGCCACAAAGGCGAAATACAGGCGCCACACAGGCGAAATTCAGGCGCCACACAGGCGAAATACAGGCTCCACAAAGGCGAAATACAGGCGCCACGAAGGCGAAATACAAGCGCCACGAAGGCGAAATACAGGCGCCACACAGGCGAAATACAGGCGCCACAAAGGCGAAATACAAGCGCCACAGGCGAAATTCAGGCGCCACACAGGCGAAATACAGGAGCCACACAGGCGAAATACAGGCGCCACACAGGCGAAATTCAGGCGCCACACAGGCGAGTTCAAATGCCACACAGGCGAATTCAGACGCCACACAGGCGAAGTTGACGTGCGTAAGCACACAACATAAATGGCCCCTAGTCTTAAAACAACTATAGTTTTCATATACGAAAATATCGAAATAAATTCATCTTATTCGAAAGATCATTTTAAAAGACATGCTCATATTCCGAAATCAAATTTAGTTATATACAATTATTCAAAAACATAAACACAGAGAGCATAGTCTTGATCAGAAATGTAATTTAGAAACATGCATGAAAATCATACTTCATGTCTTTGCAAGCTTTCTTTATCAAGTTTCGGTAAGTCACTATTACCGTTTTAAATTATATCCCCTTACCTCGATCTATCGAAATCTCCGTGCTCGAGTGGTGACGTCTCTTAATACCTCTCTTAATTCCTTCTACGATCACCTACAACGAAATCGTACACTTAGCACCTTTTCGTGCGAATTGCCCGAATTGCGTTAAAATCGTAACCTATTCGTTACTACTGCGTGTGTACGTATTATTGTACGTACCTAAGTCAACACGCACGTTTATATATTTTCCCCTACCACATATTATTTTGTATGTACAATTATTAACATACACCTTATTATATACCTCTACATGTATGTACACATAAATACATATATATACACTCCCATATATATATATATATATATTTATTTATTTGTTTTCACTCTTTTCCTATCTCATATGTACATTCTTTGTATATATATATACTAGCACAAATTCATCCTATATACACCCATATGTATATCCATCTAATATATATATACATATATATATATATATATATATTATACTTGGGTGTATATACAAATGATTGTATAAAATAAATGTGTCTTAGTATATGTACAAACAAGGACATATTTATATATATATGTGATAAGAAAAAAATAGAAGACAATAATATATATATATAGGAGTGTATATACACCTAAGTATATACTCATATTTATTTTATCATTGGCTTTCCTTATTCATTATCAAATATATATACATATACTAACATACCCTTTCATTATACATACCTATATGTACATACCCAAATATATATGTTTTTTTTTTATTCACATAATTACATATATATATTATCACTTGTCTCCATTATTCAATATCACAAATATATATATTTTTGCCTACTTCTCATCATTCCATTTTTAATCTAATTCAAACCATACTAGCATGCTTATACATGTATCACACATATATATTCATGTACATTAATACACATATATACATGTATGTATCTTACCTCTTTTCTCTTCCTCTTTTTTTTTTTCCAGCTTGCTTTTCTTCTCTCACGGTTTTCTCCTTTCTTCCTCAATTGTTTCAATTTCCAGCCCCTGCCTCCTTCCTATTTTCTCCCTTCTTCCTCACGGTTCTGCTTCTCTCCCCTCAATTCCCCTTCCTCGGTTTCAATCTTCACTGTTCAGTCTTCTTCTTCCCTCAAGCCTCTCGGTTTCCCTCCATTTCCAGCCCCTGTTTCGGTTTTGTTCTCTGTTTCCCAAGTCCTGCTTTAATGGAGTCTCGGTTTCAGTCTTCACTGTTCAATCTTCTTCTTCCCTCAAGCCTCTCTGTTTCCCTCCATTTCCAGCCTCTGTTTCGGTTTTGTTCTCTGTTTCCCAAGTCCTGCTTTAATGGAGTCTCGGTTTCAGTCTTCACTGTTCAGTCTTCTTCTTCCCTCAAGCCTCTCGGTTTCCCTCCATTTCCAGCCCCTGTTTCGGTTTTGTTCTCTGTTTCCCAAGTCCTGCTTTAATGGAGTCTCGGTTCCAGCCTCATCCCTTCTTCAGTCTCGGTTTCCAGCCCTGACTCTCGGTTCCTCCTTCATCAATCTCGGTTTTCCAGCTTGCCTCTCGTTTGCTTCTTCTTCCTCGGGTCCTGCTCTTTTCACTAAGCCTCCCCTACTTCGGTCTGCTTCCTTTAGTCTCGGTTTGCTGCAACTCCAATCGGTCTCCCTCTTCTTTCTTTTCATCTTTCTTTCTTCCTTCCCCCTTCCCCGATCAGCTCTCCTGCTCCTGATTTGTTTTCCTGGTTCCCTTTTTCTCCTCTTCCCTCCTCTTCCTTTCTTTCTTTTCTTTTCTTCTCCCGGCCAGCCCTCTACTTCTCCCTTCCTTTTCTTTCTTCTCTTCTTTCCCCAGCCGAGCCTCCCTTCTTCCCTTCTCTTCTTCTTCCTCTTCTCTTTTCTCCCCTTCGGTTTCCCGCCCACCTCCTCTGTTTGTTTTGTTTTCTTTCCTTTTTCCAATTAGCAGGAGACGGAATTGGCTTTGAAAGCCAATTCCGTACAACTTATATATATATGTTATCTTAATAGGTAGATAGGTATTTGTTTGTTTGGTTTATTTATTGTTATTATTACTATTTATTTATTTATTTATTTTTTTCCCATTTCCTTTTATTTCATCTAATCATTTAATCATATTTTTCATTTTTTTATTTGTCTCATGTTTTATTTATTTATTTGTTAATACTATATATTAAATCTACACACTAAATAATATATATATGCCATATATATTATTTTTCTTTTATTAAAATGTCTAGTATATATGTATATATATATATACATATATATATATATGTATATATCTACATATATACATTTTCTCGTATAATTTGTCCAAAGACATAATATCATGCCTTCCATGAAACTTTCCTTATTCCGAAAATAAAATAGTATCGGGATTTCATCATTCTTCGTAAATTCTTGATACAATTGTTTACATCCACAATTTTCCATTTAACAATTTATAATTCTCTAATCCCTCCGTACTTGCATTCGCCTTTTCACTCTTTATATCCTCGGGTTCCCGATCATTCACGGGTTTCTCGGCCCCTATATTCTCGAGCCCTACAACGAACATCCACACTTCCATTAAAATATAATTTAATTAAACATAGAAAATTTGTGGGGTTTACATTCTCCCCACCTTAAAAGAATTTGGTCCTCCAAATTCATTCGAGTCCATCACAATAGACGTGGGTACTCTTAATCAATCTGTCTACGATCACCCAAATTGTATCATGCCCCTTTCGGGTTCTTGGTAATCCTACTTACACCCATTCTTAATACACTGTGACCTAAGAGGCTCCGAGTCTCCTTAAATTTTAACACCAGTGCACTCCAAAGTGGGTCACTCAATCCGAAAATCTCTCCTTCATATAACTTTTATAATTGCCCTCTCAGCATTTCACATCCAAGCAAGGTCACTCAGTACAGTGGTTTGTGTACTTAATTTGATACCACCTGTTAAATCAATTCTAGAACTTCCCCTTTTAGTTTTAGGGGTAACTTTGATAAATCATTTGATCATGTGTCGGCAAACTTTCCCAGTTTACAGGGATATCTCTATACCCCGAACACGCCCTATCTTAATTTCACAATTCCTATACACCATATTAGTCCTTCAGGATTTATACAGGGGTGTGGTAACGTGTAACATCAAATCTAGAGGCTCAGGTTTCACTGGCAGTTTACATGCCAAATGGGGTGATATATATATATATATATGTATATAAAATAAATAAATAAAAATGCGTAGAACTTGAATCCAATAATACATGTGCCTCGTGATTGCAAATTAAAAGCTTACCCTGGATGGTCTCAGCGGATGTCACGCCCCGAAAATGCGGAAAATAGGGCTAATTTAAAACTTTTTACTCGTTAATTCACAATTAAAGGTGCATTCCTGTGCAGTGTCATATATCATCGTAATTATCATGCCTCAGGATCTCATCACAACATAGTGTATATTGAATCATATACATTACTCAATTCCAAGTTAATTAATCCTAATACATCCCATATAATGATATACATCAAGTGTCTGTAATCACATTAATAGTCTGGGTGCATGAAAAGATAAAATATACCTCAAATACAATATATAGGGCCTGGAGCTCAAGTCCTCCACTAGCCACTACTCCGTACGCCGCAGGGAGATCCTTTTTCACTTGAAGAACTCTGGGGGGGAAAGGAAAACAGGGTGAGCTTCTAAATTGCTCAGTAAGGGGGGTAAAGGAACTCAGTTATATAAACCATTTCACACATCACAAATATGTATTTGTTTATAAAGCTCATTTGAAATCGTAGCATGAAAGTTCTCAAAACATCATCTCATAACTCGTTAAATCATGTGAAAACATGAAGATAAAAGGCTCAACATCGAGCACTCACAAGCATGTGTAAATATATGCAATAATGGCTGTTCTCAAATACGTGATAAAAATCACCTCAGTAATTCACACGTGACAAGGTCACAAAACACAACTCATGTGTAAAACGAGACTAGGCAATAAAACTCAATTAAAACTCGTCATGGCACATCAAATATGTATCTCCTCTGGGTGCGCATCCCAGGCATCCTCGTATAGAGGGAACGTCGACAATATGGTCGTATGCAAAGTATATTGGACTTATATGTTATCAGAACAAGGCCCGGCCTTACTTGTTACCAGACCAATGCCTCGCCTAATGCACACTGACACGTGGTCCCTGGGTCGGTTCCCAGGCGGCCCACTCTCTCGGTCTTACATGCTACCAGAGCAATGCCTCCCAACGCTACCAGCGCGGAGGAATAATCGGACTTATATGTTACCAGAACAAGGCCTGTGGTCCCTGGGTCGGTTCCCAGGCGTCCCACTATATCGGTCTTATATGCTACCAGAGCAAGGCCCGTGGTCCCTGGGTCGGTTCCCAGGCGTCCCACTATATCGGTCTTATATGCTACCAGAGCAATGCCCGATGTGTATTCAACATGACACCCCTAAGTCTCAATCATTAGCCATTATCTTATAAAACGTTATGCCTTCACGTAAAACTCATAATGGTTTTCTCTTAAAAACTCATTTAAAACATTTGTGTACTCAACACAAAACATATTAAAACCGAGTTCCAACCGGCAAAACACGCACACATTTTCTCAAATCTCAATATCGCCTTAACGTAGAGCCCCATTTACTTTTCACGCAACTCAAAGGTTTATAAAGCAATTTCACACTCAGCTTATAAACTCATAAAATAATGGGCTCCAACCGGCTATAAAAACCGTGTGCAATTACATCACAACACAAAACATGCTTGTATTCTCAAATCATGGTTCATGCTACAATAATTCATCAAAATACATACACAAATGGTTTAGTTTTCCTTACCTCTTTGCACCTCGTATAGTGCAATCGTTTCCCCCGTATCACGGACTAGTCTCGCATTCCACTCTGGAACTCCCGAGCTGTCCAAACGATGTTAAATATCAATACTCAATTATCTCATAAATCTCAATTCTCAAAATCGAGCATCATCGCTCATAACACCTCAATTTTCTCAATTCTTGTCACTCTACCCTAAACTACAACCTCATTCACAATATCTCAACGTCCTACATTTCTCAAGTTAAATCGTCTACGCTAATTCACCACATTGTCCAATTTTCCATTTATAGCTCACAATTTCCTAAATTCACCAAAATTGCTAAATATCATTGTCACCCTATCCACATTGAAATTCATCAATCCCTAATCATTTCTCAACTATTTCAACACAATTACAACCACCAATAACATCAAAATCAGCTCAAATATCAAGATCGAGGTTTAGAAATTACCCAAAGCTTGTGAGACGCACAACTCACGCCTCGATCCGATTCGTCCTTCGATTTCCAAGTATGTTGTTCTCCCTTTGATGAGGAACAACTTTCCTTCTTACCACAATAGCTGATTCGGCCGGAAATGGGGGATTTGGAGGAGTGAGAAACTAGGTTTTCGGAAAAATGGAGGTTTGGAAGAGAGAGAAAGTGAGATTTTAGGAGAAAACACGGGTTCCTTATATAGACTAGAGGTAGGAGATCGATCTGCCTCTTGATGAGATCGATCTGTGTTTGAAATTTGGGGACGATCTGGACAATTTTATGCATAGGAGATCGATCTGTCGAGGGGTGAGATCGATCTCTTTATGGCTTTATGAGATCGATCTGCTCCTAAGGAGATCGATATTCTCCCCAAACAGAAGCATTTGGAGATCGATCTCCTCCTCATGAGATCGATCTTCTCTCAAACAGATTCATTTGGAGATCGATCTCTTCCTCATGAGATCGATCCATTCTCAAACAGATTCATAAGGAGATCGATCTCTTCCATTGGAGATCGATCTGCTCCTCAAATTTCCCTTCCCTCGTCATTTTTAACTCACCAGATCGATCTCTCCTTCTCCCAGATCGATCTGTCCTCATGCTTCATGCTTATTTTACACACTTAACATATAAATCTCCAATTATAATTCCTACAATTCACTTAGCTCAATAAATTACACTTCAAATTCTTATTACATCATTAAAATATGTCTTGAAATTCTCAGATCTCACAGCGGAGGCATCAGCAGTCTCTGTATCCACAGTAAAGACCCTCCCATGAGTGACAGGCTTCTTGCCCTTCTCTGCTGCGGTAGCCCGTCTCTGTGGGACTTATCTCTGGGGAGCTTGTCTCTCAGGTTGTCATGGTAGCTCTGGAAGCTGTGGGAACTTATTCAATGGGCAATCTTTAATCCGGTGTCCCCTCTGTCCACACCTAAAACAGCTCCCTGAGGACCAGTGACACATACCACTATGGAAATTACCACAACTAGGGCACAATCTCTCGTACTACTGGAAGCCTCTGGTAGTCTGTGAGGTAGCTATAGGAGCCATGGGCCTATCAATCCTAGCCCGAGACTCATCTGTCCTCTGCCTTTTAGGCTGGCCCCTCCTAAAATCCCGTCTCGCCAACTCTATCTGTACACGATAATCTCTGGTCCTTCCCTTAAAACCATACTCCGTCTGGGTGACATTGACGCCCCTCTCGACCATCTGTGCTCTACCCAAAGCATCCTGAAATTTCGTAATCCATAGCCCCAAAAGACAGTCTGTGATAGTTGGCCTTAACCCTGCTAAGAACCTCTCAGTCCGACGCTCTTCATTCTGGAACGTCTCTGGATCATACCTCATCAGCATGGTGAATTTACTCTCGTACTCATCCACGGTCATACTGCCCTGTACCAAACTTAGAAAATCCATCCTCAACTTCTGCTGGGCAGCTAGTGGAACATACTTCTTCCTAAAGGCTGTGGAGAAAGCATCCCAACTAATCACCGAATGCTGAGCAGTCAGAAGGACCTTGGTGGATCCCCACCAATACTTTGCTTGGCCTTGCAGCATGTAAGTGGCCATAGAGACCTTCTCAACATCAGAACACCCCCAGAAAGTCGAAGATCTTCCCAAGGCTCACCAGCAACTCTTTGGCCTCTACCGGATTCTTAATCCCCTTAAATGCTCGAGGCCTCATCTTCAGAAAATCTCTCATCCTACCGATATTTCTCTCCTCCCTCCGGGCCTGTACAGGAGGTTGAGGTGCCAAAGGTACTGGAGGAACTGGTGGAGGAGGAGGTGGCGGTGCTTGCGGAGGAGTCTGCACCGGAGTAGGAACTGGTGTCGTGCCAGCAGAATCAGAAACATTTGCCCCTAGGTGTTGGGCAACCATGGCAGTTATCGACTCCAAACTTCGCTCGAGGCGCTACTCCAATCGCTGCTCAAACTGAGCCATACGAGTACGAGGACTCTCTGGCTCGGGTGGAAGAGGTGGAGGTGGCTGAGCCTGCTTCCGAGTACGTCCGCGTCTCCCACTCATCGTGCAGTGATCTAATACCTGCGCGTAATTTCAAAGATCGAATCTTAAAGTTATTAGGTATACATTACCTACAACCAGACAAGCACAGACATTGTGATGTAATTTAATCCTTATTTTCGACACTGACAGTACTAGACAACCTTCGCTCTAATACCACTTAAACTGTAACGACCCTTGACCCTTGAAAATCGGAAATTTTTTTTTTTTGAATTTACTTTACCCACTTATTCCCTTATTCACTTAGGTTGTATTCCTGTGCAGTGTCAAAACACTTTTCCTAATACTTTACTCGTGATTATAATTAATTTCTATATTTTAGCTTATGTGGCCGATAAAAATTTCGGCAGCACAACGGCTTATATATGAGCCTACCCACCTGCAAATCAATTGTTTTTTTGGCAATCCTAGATATCCACCACTACCAAGCATACTTTCCAAGTTCATCTTTACCACTCAACACATCCATTTCAATTTAATACTAGTCATCTCAAAACATTATACCAAAGTAGTAATGTTTACATCGTTCCTTACAAAATTACATCCCAACTGATATTTCCAATATGTGTCTGTGCATACAATTATGTCTGGTACAGGAATGTAAATGTATACCTTTCTGCGTGTACAAAAAGTAGCATAGGGAGCTCTCCCCACCAGCCTACGTCATGTACGCGGCAGGTAGCGTCTACGAATCACTGCAAGTAATCTGAGAGGTAGAGGGGTGAGCTTTCGGGAAAAAGTCCAGTAAGAAGATGTATTTAAAACGATTCTAGCAATTTAAATATGTATAAAATATGATAATGCGCATAATGATACTTTCTGAAACTACTAATAATAACATTCAAAGATTAAGGAAAATTAGAAACATCGAGATTCAACACGTAATTCCTTAGGTATTTGAACTTAATAGATATTACGTAAAACTGGTCGTACATTCAGAATTCCAAATAGGAATACCTATCAAATCTGGTTCCAAAAACAGAGTTTAAATTTTCAAATCGAGACTATATCGGCCATATAATTATCACGTGGCAATAACAAATTTAACATGCGGCAAAAACAAAGTAATCACGCGACAAAATAACAAGGTAATCACGCGGCAAAATAACAAGGTAATCACGCGGCAAAATAACCCAGTCATCCTCCGTAGAGGGAATTCAGAACTTAAGGGTAATTCCCGACGCCACAAAGGTGAAAAACAAGTGCCACACAGGTGAAATACAGGCACCACACAGGCGAAATACAGGCGCTACACAGGCGAAATTCAGGCGCCACACAAGCGAAATACAAGCGCGCCACAGGCAAAATTTAGGCGCCACACAGGTGAAATACAGACGCCACGAAGGCGAAATACAGGCACCACGAAGGCGAAATACAAGCGCCACGAAGGCAAATTACATGCGCCACACAGGCGAAATACAGGCGCCACACAGGTGAAATACAGGCGCCACAAAGGTGAAATACAGGCACCACACAGGCGAGTTCAAATGCCACACAGGCGAAATTCAGGCGCCACACAGGCGAAATACATATTCACCTATGTATATATGTACATATATACATTTTCTCGTATAATTTTTCCAAAGACATAATATCATGCCTTCCATGAAACTTTCCTTATTTCGAAAATAAAATAGTATCGGGATTCCATCATTCTTCGTAAATTCTCGATACAATTGTTTACATCCACAATTTTCCATTTAACAATTTAAAATTCTTTAATCCCTCCGTACTTGCATTCACCTTTTCACTCTTTATATCCTCGGGTTCCCGGTCATTCACGGGTTTCTCGGCCCCTATATTCTCGAGCCCTACAACGAACATCCACACTTCCATTAAAATATAATTTAATTAAACATAGAAAATTTGTGGGGTTTACACTACCAAAGAACTAATCTCCTATGGTGCAAGGTATGGTAAAACTACCTGGATCTTTGAGCTTGGGGGGTAATCTCCTTTGGATAATAGCACTACACTCCTTAGTCAGTGCCACTGTCTCGTAATCCTCCAATCTTCTCTTCCTCGAGAGGATAGCCTTCATAAACTTCACATAACTAGGCATTTACTCTAAAACATCTACGAAAGGAATGTTAATGTGAAGCTTATTAAAAACCTCAAGAAATTTAGCAAATTGTTGATCAAGCTTCTAGTTTTGGAACCTCTGAAGGAAAGGAACTGGTGGTCTAACTGGGGGGAGTGTAATGTTAACATGTGTAGCATTAGATGAAGAGGAAGGCTGTGAAGAAGAAGATAAAGATGAAGAAGCGCTTAACTTCGTTTCCTTTGCAGCTTGATGGTCATGTTCTTGCTCTTCCTGAGCTTCCTCATTAGAACCTACGGGGTTTGCAACTATGGGCTTTACAGGACTAGACTTAACTTGTGGATCATCTAGCTCTTTGTCGCTCCTAAGGGTGATGGCTTTAACATATTCCTTGCCCTCCTTTTACCTAACAGGGTTAGCTTCGGTATTACTAGGAAGGGTCCCTTGTGGACGCTGGCTAAGAGCACTAGCTATTTATCCAACCTGAACTTCTAAATTCTTAATTGAAGTAGCTTGATTTTACAGGATCGTCGTGAATATTTCCTCAAGTGAGGGCTTCTTCTCAGCTGCAGCTGCTGGTGCAGGTAAGTGCTGGGGCTGCATAGGTGGTGGTGGTGGTGGATGATGTTGAAATTGAGATGGGTGATGAGAATGATGAGGTGGAAACTGCTGATGTGCTGGTACATGAACAAGTGGAGCTTGAAAACCAGGGGATCCCACAGATCTGAAATTAGAAGATTGTCCTTGATTTTGGCTCCAAGCAAAATTAGGATGATTCCTCCACCCTGGATTGTAGGTGTTCGAAAAAGGGTTATTCTGTTGCTTCTGAGGTAGGGCAACATACTGAACAGACTCTGAATTAAGCGGGCACCTATCTACAGAGTGTGTACCACCACACAGATTACATGAAAGAAAAGGACTTTGGATGGCTAGAATAGGATTGGGACTATGGTAGAATTATTTTGGGTACTGAGTGACTCTACCTTTTTTGTGAGATTGGCTATTTGAGAAGTCAAGGTAGACAATGTGTCTAACTTATACATACCAGCTGATTTCTTAGGTAGCTGCCTCTCCGTTGACTATTGGTAATTATTAGCTGCCATCTTGTCTAACAGACCGTAAGCTTCCTCCTTCGTCTTGCACATTAAAGCTCCTCCCGTAGCAGCATCAACGATGGTCCTATTTTGGCTAGTGAGTCCGTTATAGAAGGTCTGGATTTGCAGGTATAAGGGTAGGCCATGATGAGGACACTTCCTAAGAAGGTCTTTATATCATTCCCAAGCTTCATAAAGAGATTCAGAATCGAATTGGGCAAAGGAAGATATGTCACTATGAAGTTTAACCATTTTGGAGGGAGGAAAGAACTTAGCTAAAAATTGATAGGCTAACTCGTCACAAGTGAAAATGGATCATGGAGGTAAGGAGGTTAACTAGTGTCGTGCTCTATCCCTAAGAGAAAATGGGAATAGCCTAAGCCTAAGCGCATCGTCCGATAATACATTATACTTGAAGGTGTTACATAGATCTAGGAATTGCCCTAAATGAGCATGTGGCTCATCATGAGGAAGCCCACTAAACTGTAGCAAAGTTTGGATCATCTGGAGGATTGAAGGCTTAATTTCAAAATTATTTGCAGGGACAGCTGGTGGCCTAATGCCAGTATAATAATCTCTAATGGTGGGTATAGCATAATCACCTACAGTCCTAATTTCTCTGTTTTCAACCATGGTGTTTTGCACTGAAGCTACTAATTTCCTAGAATCCTTTCTAATTTTTCTCAGTGTTTGTTCAATTTCAGGATCTAAAGGAAAGCAATCATAGCTCTTGGCTCTACGCATGCAAACATCTAAAAGTCCTCAGGAAATTATTTTTTAAAATTTTTTTAAAATTTTAATTTTTTTTTTAGAATTAGAGAGAGAGAGAATTTAACTAATCTAAACTAAGGTTCTAAATATTTACAACCTAAGTATGTACAAAACTAGAATTATACCTAAGCATAATTTCACCGATATTAATTAATGACTAATTGTCTTTCCCGGCAACAGCGCCAAAAACTTGATACAACTACGCCCACTCTAAATTACCAAGATGTGTTAACCGCAAGTGTATGGGTCGTACAAGTGATAATAAGATTTGAGTCTCGAATTATCGTCCCACAGAGAATCTAATTAGCCTAATTAAGTACCGGTTAATTTTACCCTAAGTATATCCTAGCAAGTTATGAAGATTCAGTGGGTGATCTATAAGGCTTAAATTAAAAAGTACTGAAAAACAATAAAAATTATAAAATAAAGAAAATAATAAAAGTAGAAGAAAGATTACTTACAATGCTCTAAGCAATTAAAAGCAATAATCTATAAAATAGAAAAAATACTAAAACTAAAAGTAATTAGTGCAAGTATACTAGAATGCAAATAAAATATAATAAGTAACACTAGAAAAATTCTAATATGTAAACTAAAATTTACATGTATTTAATCTAATTAATTAACAAAAATAAACTAATCCCAAGGTTTAATGAAATAAAGAGCAATAATCAATTCCCAACTCATTAAAATGCCTAAATCCAAATCTACTCTAGGTGATGCAAGCCAAATAACTAATTCCTAAATATATGCAAGATAATAATTAAATTAAAATTTTAAGTGCATAAAAATGTTAAAATTCAACCTAAACTAAAATTGTATAAACTAATTTAAAACTATACTGAACTACAAACAACCTAAGTAGACTGAAAATGAGGACAAAAGAATTGAGAACAACTACAGGAAGCAACAATGAAAAAGGATCAAACAACGCAGCAAAGCATGAGAGAAGCTTTGGCCACAAATAGCTTCTTCCTCTGATCCACCAATGTCGTTCCATTGTGCCAGCAATACGGGAACAATACCCAGCATCACACTTGCATCAAGGCACTAGAACAAGAACTGGCAGTAATGATCAACGCATAACAGATTTTTTTTTTTTTAGCTATCAAGGAATGAACAGACAAAAGATCATAATGAAAACAGCATAAAATCGAAATATGCAGACGTTTTAAACAGTGAGTAAACTAACGACCAGAAGAAACAAGAAAAGCATGGAAAGACTTAGAAAGTGATTTGCTATTACAATAAAAAAAATCGAGAATAAAGAAATACTAGAATGAAACTTTCTTTTTTTTATTGAATAATTTTTAAAGGTCGCATGAATAGTAGTAAAATGGAAATTTTTTTAATCAAAAGGAATGGTGGCTGCCACAACGTGAAGAGCTTAAAAACAGGAAAATAAAACTTCATGAAAACTTTAACCTAAAAAAACTATTCTAACACTACTTTCTACCTCTACTCCTACCCTAAAATTCTACTCCTAAATTACTTCTACTCTAAACTACTTGGTTTTTAATTGTTCATCATATTCTATTTATACACAAAATTGGGGGTACAATTGTAATTTTCAATCCTAGATGAGTTGGCATTGTTTGGCCACTAATCTTCATTCCATTCTCTATAGAGAAGATATTTCCACGTCATTTGTCTTTTTGTCCACTTGGATGTGTGATGAAGCCCGACATGTGTCTTTCAGAAGGTGGGCACGGTATCCGTCAATCTTATTGTGAGATCCACATCTTTGTATGATATTCCTTATGATTTCCATATTTTATGACATTATTATATGTTAATGGATTCATAAGATGATTGATTCGGATTTGATAAATGTGGATGAAACGAAATAACTTATGTAAAATCGAATAAGGATAAATCGGGAAAGCAGGGACCTAACAAGTTCGTTTAAGGAATTTAATCGAGTTGACTGAAAATAAGGAATTAAAAATAGGGAAAAGATTGTGGATTTATGAAATAAAGTCGATTCAATTAAGTCCCGAATACGTGCAAGGGTAAAAAAGGTCAAAAGACCAAAATTCGGTATAAATTCGATAAGTAATTTTCATTAAAATATGGAATTCACGAAATCTGGATCAATACCGAGGAAAATATTTAAATTCGAATCTGATTGATTTAGATATTAATTTATGAAAATTAATCGGAATTAATTTGGAATTAATCAAAATTTTTAATTCGAAAAATTTTCATGAAAATAATCGAAAAATACACCGAAAAGACGAAAATAGACTGATAAATTCATTTATTGATTAAATGAATAAAATAATAATTTTTAAGATATTTTTAGAGATATTTTGGTATTTTTAATATATTTAATTTATTAAAATAATAATAATAAATTAATAAATAAATAACAAAAAAATAAATCGAAAATCAGAAAAAATTAGGGAGAGAGAAAGTAAAAAAAATGAAACCCGAAAATCGACAACGAAAACCTGAGGAAGCTCGATAGCCAACCTGATACCCCCAACAAGCCACCGGCGGTCGACGAGCACAGCTGATGGTCGAAAAAGGTAGAGCGAAGTCCGGTGGTTCAATTGGTACCGGTAACGCGCACCGGCGGCCCCTATTTTCGATGAGTCAGCAAACGGAAGATCCGAGGAGAAATCGCGTCGGTCTCGGCGAACGACGGTGTCCCAGCGCCGATTTGTAACGACCCTTGAAAATTGGAGGATTTTTTTTAACTTTATATATATTTAATTTACCCACTTATTCCCTTATTCACTTAGGTTGTATTCCTGTTTAGTGTCAAATCACCTTTCCTAATTCTATATCCGAATTTATATTTAAACTTCATACTTTGACTTATATGGCCGATAGAAATTTCGGCAGCCTAACGACTTATATATGAGTCTACCCACCTGCAATTTAATTGTTTTGACAATCCTAGATATCCACTACTACGAAGCATGCTTTCCAACAATCCTAGGCATCCACAACTACCAAGCATACTTTCCAAATCCACATTTACAACTCAATGCATCCATTTCAATTAAATATCAATCATCTTAAAACCTAATCCCAAAAATAATAATCTTTACATCGTTTTCCTTACAAATTACATCCCAACAAAAAGTTTTCAATATATGTCTGTGCATACAAATATGTGTGGTAAAGGAATGTAAAGGTATACCTTTGCTGCGTGTACAAAAAGTAGCCTAGGGTAGCTCTTTCCCATAGCCTACGTCGTGTACGCGGCAGGTCGTGCCTACGAATCACTGCAAATAATCTGAGAGGTAGAGGGGTGAGCTTTCGAGAAAAAGCCCAGTAAGAAGAATGCATTTAAAATGGTCTTAGTGATTCAAATATGTAGAAAAACATAAATATACGTATAATGACTACTTTCTGTAAACAAATATGAAAAACTTTCGCAAATAAGAAAGTCGAAACATCATGATTCAAAACATAATTCTTTACGTACTTGTATTTAACAGATATCATATAGCCTTTTCGTATATTCAGAATTCCAAAAACATGAATACATGTAAAATCACATGTCATAAAATCAAATCTAAAAACCAAGTTTAATTCAGATAGAGACTATATTGCCCCATATAATTATCATGTGACAATAACAAAATAATCATGCGGTAATAACAAATCATCATGCGGCAATAACAAAATCATCATCTGTAGAGGGAATTCAGAACCTATGGCCATGGTAAGGTTGTAGACAGGATCAAGGTCATACAGCGTTCAGACACACGAAGGTGAAATTCAGACACCACACATGCGAAGTTCAGACGCCAGACAGGCGAAGTTCAGACGCCACAAAGGCGAAGTTCAGACGCCACACAGGCGAAGTTCAGACGCCACACAAGTGAAGTTCAGATGCCACACAGGCGAAGTTGACATGCGTTAGCATACAACATAATTGGCCTTTATTCTCAAAACATACTGTAGTTTTCATATATAAAAATATCGAAATAAAATCATCTTATTCAAAAGACAATTTCGGAGAGTATGCTTTATTCAGAAATAAATTCAGAAATATGCAATATTCAAAATACAACTCAGAAAACACGTTCTTACTCAGAAAACACAAGCAGAAAACATACTAGAAAATCATAGTTCAAATCTTGTAAATTTTCCTTAATCATGGTTCAGAAAGTAACTATTACCGTTTTAAATTATACCCCCTTACCTCGATCTATCGAAATCCCGAATTTGAGTGGTGATGCCTCCTAGTACTTCCTTTAGTTCTTTCTACGATCACCTACACCGAAATTGTTTACTTAGCATCCTATTCATGTGAATTGTCTGAATTGAGTTAAAATCGTAACCTATTCGTTACTACTTCGTGTGTACGTATAATTGTACGTACCTAGGCCAACACGCACGTTTATATATTTTTATTTCTACATATATATGTTTTTATATGTACATAAACTAACATACACATTCATCTTAAATACACTCATATGTATATACACACCAATATATATATATATATATATATATATATATATATATATATATATATATATATATACACACATATATATATATTATTATTATTTGTTTCCATTATTCAATATCACAAATATTTATTTATTTGTCCACTTCTCATCTTTCCCATTTATTTCACATACACCTTAATTTACACTAACATGCTTATATCTCAAACATATATATATATATATATGTACATTAAATTTACACATATAAAATTTACCTTTGTCTTTTTCCAATTTCCAACTTTCTCCTTTTTTCTTCTCTTTTTTTTTCTCCCTCGCTAGTCACCCGACAACCTTGCTCATCGTCCTCCTATGCTCTCGGTTTCCAGCCTTCCATCACCATCATCCCTGTTTCTCTTCTTCATCGTTTTTTTTGTGTCCCGTCCCCTGCTTCACTGCCTCACCGATCACTTCTCCTCTCTTTCACCGGACCCCTGTTTCCCATTCAGCTCACGGGTCTTGTTCTCTCTTCACTCAATCTCCCCTGCCTCGGTCTGCTTCCTTCCAGTTTTCAGCCCCCCCTCGGTTTCTTCTATTTCCAGCTTCCTCTCCTTTCTTTTCTTGTCCAGTTTCGTTACTGCCCAAGCCTTAACCCTTTTCTCCTCTCGGTTAGCTTTTGTTTTCAGCTCTCGATTCTGTTTCAACTCTTTTCTTTCCGGTCTGCTCCAGCTTTGTGGCCCTCGGTTCTGCTTCTCTTCACTTTCGGTCTGCTGCAATTTCTTTCAGCCTCTCGGTCTTCTTCTATTTTCAGCCCCCCTATTCTGCTTCAGCCTGCTTCAATTTCTTTTCCTATGCAGCCTCTCGGTTTCTTCTCTCTGATCGGCTAGCCTCCTTTCTTCTTTCTTTACTCTTCTTTCTCCTTTCTTTCCCTTCCTTTCCTTTCTCCCTCTCCCGATCGATCAGTCTTTCTCCTCTTCTCTTCTTCTTATCCTTCCCTCATCTTCCTTTCTTTCTTTTCTCTCCCGGCCAGCCCCCTTCTTTCCTTCTCTTTTCTTTTCTTCTCTTCGTTCCCGCCCAGCAGAGGAAGTCTGCTTCTTTGAATTTGGTCACCTTTTTTTTTTTACATTTCTAGGTGCGGGATTGGCTTCTTTTTGAAGCCAATTTCGTACACCGTTTTATATATATATATATATATATATATATATTATATTTTATATTAACACATATATTATATTAATATATGTTTATACATTATATTAATATATATGTATATATATTATTTGTTTGTTTATTGTTATTGTTATATTTTTTTGTTTTATTTGTTTTGTTTCCATTTTATTTTAATTGTCTCATGCTTTATTTTTTTTATTATTAATACTTATATATTATACATTACAATATATATATATATATATATATATATATATATTTGTTATATATATATATATGTCATTATTTATCCATTTTAAATTTTTTTCCTAGTATATATATATACATTTTCTTCTCACAAAATTATTCAATGACACAATATTCATGCCTTCATGAAATTTTCATTATTTCAAAAACGAAATATTCTTGGGATCTCATCACTCCTTATAAATCCTCGATATAAGTTTTTTTTTTTACATCAAGATTATTTTCGATCCCTCCATGCTTGTATTTGCTTCATCACTTCCTGTATTTTCGGGTTCCCTATCATTCACGGGCTTCTCGGCTCCTAGACTCCTCGAGCCCTACAACAAATATCACACTTCCATTAAAATATATTATTTTTATTTTTATATAGTCTAATTAAATGTAAAAAATTGTGGTGTTTACATTCTTCCCACCTTAAAAGAATTTGGTCCTCCAAATTCATTCGGGTCCATCAGAATATATATAGGTACTTCTCATTCATGATGCTCTCTAGCTCCCATGTAGCATCTTCAATCGAATGGTGTTGCCAATGAACCTTTACCAGAGGTATCGTCTTCGATTGAAGCACTCTTTCCTTCCTGTCCAAAATCCGAATAGGTCGCTCAACGTAGCTCATATCCTCTTGGATACTCAAGGGTTCATACTCAATGATGTGTGAGGGATCCGGGTTATACTTAACATCGAGACATGGAAGACATTGTGTACCCCAGAAAGCTGCGGTGGTAAGGCAAGTCTGTAGGCTACGTCTCCCACTCTCTCTAGGATCTCAAAAGGACCAATGAAGCGAGGACTCAACTTCCCCTTTTTCCCGAACCGCATGATACCCTTACTCGGAGATACCTTAAGAAACACGGAGTCCCCAATCTGGAACTCAAGTGGCCGCCTATGCTTATCCGCATAACTCTTCTGTCTATTTTGTGCGGTCTTAAGTCTATCACAAATTATCCGAACACCTTCTGCTTCCTGTTCCACCAACTTGGGAGCCAAGATCCTTCTATCACCCACTTCTTCCCAAGCCACTCGAGACCTACATCTCCTACCATACAAGGCCTCATAAGGTGCCATCTCGATGCTAGCATGATAGTTGTTGTTATAAGCAAACTCTGCGAGAGGTAGATGATCATCCCATGAGCCCTTAAACTCCAAAACGCACGCACTCAGCATATCCTCTAAGGTATGAATGGTCCTCTCGAACTGACCATCGGTCTGAGGATGATAGGCTGTTCTCAAATTAACCTGAGATCCTATGGCTTCTTGAAAATGAACCCAAAATCTAGAACTGAATCGAGAATCTCTATCTGATGTAATGCTCACAGGTGCCCCATGCAATCTAGCTATCTCTCTCACATACAACTCTGCTAAAGCACTCAAGGTGTCTGTACTTTTTATGGCT
Source organism: Firmiana major (assembly GCA_033439115.1). Taxonomy (NCBI): domain Eukaryota; kingdom Viridiplantae; phylum Streptophyta; class Magnoliopsida; order Malvales; family Malvaceae; genus Firmiana; species Firmiana major. Next base: position 12,953,826 of record CM065912.1, read on the forward strand.
AGGAAGTGGGCACTCTTAGTCAACCTGTATACAATCACCCAGATTGCATCATGCCCCTTTCGGGTCCTTGGTAAACCCATAACGAAATCCATAGTAATGTGCTCCCATTTCTAAGTAGGCACTGGAAGAGACTTAAGTAATCTCGCTGGCCTTTGGTGTTCGATCTTAATCTGTTGGCAAATTAGACACTTGGCCACAAACTCAGCTACATCTCTTTTCATACCGACCCACCAATACACCTTCCGTAAATCATGATACATCTTTGTGCTTCCCGAGTGCATGGTGTACCGAGAATAATGGGACTCCTTTAAGATCCTTTGTCGTAGGGCATCATCGTTTGGGACACATATACGACCCCTAAATCTCATCAACCCGTCCTCACCGACCATAAAGTCTGATTGTATGTCCTGTTTTGCCTGACTGACCATGTCCAATAACTTCTGATCACCCATCTGTCCAGTTCTGATCTGATTAAGTATACTAAGTTCAATCTGCAAACTAGCTATGAACTCAACATCTGTTGTTTCCACACTAACAATGAGTTTGGCAAACTGCTCTAGCAACTCCCATTCTCTGACCATCATGAAAGAAATCATCCTCTTCCTGCTTAAAGCATCTGCCACTACGTTTGCCTTGCCTGGGTGATATAGAATCTCGCAATCATAATCCTTAAGGAGCTCAATCCACCATCTCTGTCTCATATTTAGCTCCTTCTGATCAAATATATACTTTAAGCTCTTGTGGTCAGTAAAAATCCGAAACCTTTCTCCATACAGATAATGCTGTCATATCTTCAAAGCAAAAACAACCACGACTAACTCTAAGTCATGGGTGGGGTAATTCATTTCATGGTTCTTAAGCTGGCGAGAACCATAAGCAACCACTTTCCCATGCTGCATAAGTACACACCCCAAGCCCTAGTATGATGCATCACTATATACTGCATAGCCTCTAGACCCACTAGGAATGGTTAAGACTGAGGTGGTAGTCAACCTCTTCTTGAATTCTTCAAAACTCTGCTCGCACTGATTAGTCCACTCGAATGGAACATCCTTGCGTATCAGCTTAGTCAGTGGAGCGGCAATCTTAGAGAAACCTTCTACAAATCTCCTATAGTATCCAGCTAGTCCCAAAAAACTCTGAATTTCTGTAACAGTTTTCGGCCTCTCCCAGTTAAGTATTGCCTCAACCTTAGATGGATCCACTGACACCCCGTCCTTAGAAATAATATGGCCTAGAAATGCTATTTGCTCTAACCAAAACTCACACTTATCCAACTTCCCATACAACTACTTCTCTCTGAGAGTTTGGAGCACTAATCTCAAATGCTGCTCATGCTCCTCTCGGGACTTTGAGTATATCAAAATATCGCGATGAAAACTATGACGAACCGATCTAGATACTCCCAGAACACCTCATTCATCAGGCTCATGAATGCTGCTGGGGCATTAGTTAGACCAAAGGGAATCACGAGGAACTCATAGTGGCCATATCTCGTTCTGAAGGCCGTCTTCGGGACATCCTCCTTCCTAATCCTCAATTGGTGATAGCCCGATCTCAGGTCAATTTTTGAGAACACCATAGCCCCTCTTAGCTGGTCAAATGGATCATCTATTCTGGGCAAGGGATACTTGTTCTTAATTGTGGCCTTGTTCAGTAGCTTGTAGTCTATACATAACCTGAGACTACCATCCTTCTTCCGCACAAATAATACCGGAGCTCCACACGAGGATACACTTAGCCTAATGAACCCTTTGTCTAGCAGGTCTTGCAACTGCTTTTTCAATTCCTCTAGTTCAACAAGGGCCATCCGGTAAGGAGACTTCGAGATTGGTTGAGTCTCTGGTGCCACTTCTATATTGAATTCTAACTCTCTCTCCGGTGGTAGTCCCGATAGTTCCTTAGGAAATATATCCGAGAACTCGCATACCACTGATATGTCCTGAATACTTGGACATTCCCGACTAGTATCAAGGATGAATGCAACATAACCTTCACATTAACACATTCATCAAAATTTCTCATCAATAGTCAAAATCATAAAATTTATTCCTTAACTGCAAAGCATACATCAAACTTACTAGGTAAGGAGAAGGTTACAGTCTTAGAGTAGCAGTCTAAACTTACACGATTGGTGGCTAACCAATCCATACCCAAAATTACATCAAAGCCATACATGCTCAACAAGATTAGATCTGCTAACATGATCCTATCTCCTTCCTTGATTTCATAATCTCTAGACACCATATCAGTCTTTTGTGATTTATACATGAGTGTACTAACGTGTAACGTAAAATCTAGAGATTCGGGCTTAACATGCAATTTACGTGCGAAATGAGGTGATATGAAAGAGTGTGTGGAACCTGAATCAAACAATACATATGCCTCATGATTGCAAATTAAAAGCTTACCCTGAATGGTCTCAGTGGAGGCATCAACAGTCTCATTGTCCAAAGCAAAAACCCTCCCATGAGTGACAGGCTTCTTGCCCTTCTCTGCTGTGGTAGCTCGTCTCTGTGGGACTTGTCTCTAGGGAGCTTGCCTCACAGGTTATCATGGTAGCTCTGGGGGCTATGGAACCTTATTCAGTGGGCAATCTTTGATCAGGTGTCCCCTCTTGCCACACCTAAAATAGCTCTCTGAGGACCAATGACACGCACCTCTATGGAAATTACCATAACTAGTACATAATCTCTCGTACTGCTGGAAGCCTCTGGTAGTCTGTGGGGTAGCTATAGGAGCCATAGGCCCATCAATCCTAGCCCGAGACTCATCTGTCCTCTGTCTCTTGGGTTGGCCCCTCTGAAAGTCCTATCTCACAAACTCAGTTCACTTACTCTTATCTCTGTTCTTTCCCTTAAGGCCATGCTTCGTCTGTGTGACATTCAAACCCCTCTCGATCATCTGTGCCCTACCCAGGGCATCTTGAAACTCTGTAATCCATAACCCCAAAAGTCAGTCTCGAATAGCTGGCTTTAACCCTGCTAGGAACCTCTCAGTCTAATGCTCTTCATTCTAGAACGTCTCCGGATCATACCTCATCAGCATAGTGAACTTACTTTCGTACTCATCCACGGTCATACTGCCCTGTACCAAATTCAGAAAGTCCATCCTCAACTTCTGCTGGGCAGCTCGTGGAACATACTGCTTTCTAAAGGTTGTGAAGAATGCATCCCAACTAATCACCGGATGCTGAGCAGTCAGAAGGACCTTGGTGGATCCTCACCAATACTCTGCTTGGCCCTTCAGCATGTATGTGGCTAGAGGTGGCAAACGGGCGGGCTCGGGCGAGCTCAGTTCGAGTTTTTTCGAGTTCGGGCTTTTTCGGGTTCAGTTATTTTCGGGTTCGGGCTTTTTCGGGTTCAAATTTTTTCGGTTCGGGCTTTTTCGGTTCGGGCTTTTTCGGTTTCGGGCTTCTTCGGGTTCGGGTTTTTTCGGGTTCGGGCTTTTTCGAGTTCGGTCCCGGTTCTAGTCGGGCGGGTTTAGCGGGCCGGCTTGAAATATTTTGAAGTTTTATTAGTTATAATTTTTTTAAAAAAAAATTTGAAAGCGATAATTAATTTAATTTTTATATAATTTTATATTTTAATAAATATTTATATAAAAACAAATTTCTATATTTTAATATTTATTATCTGACAAAAATAATTTACTCTTTTTTAATTTCTTACAATATTTATTAGAAAATAGTAGATATAATTATATTCATTAAATGCAAAAGAAAATATTACATATAGATATTATAGGAAGAAAAATACCAATTAATATTATCATTTACCAAAAAAATGCTTAATATGAATAAATGATCAATTAATTAGCTCTATTTTATTTCTAATTTTTTTATTTGTACATAAATCATAATTAATATTATTGTATTAAATATAATCATTTACATTAATTAATCAAACGTCTTATTAAAAATTTAGAAAATTAAATTAAAAAATATATATTTTTAATATTTAATATAATTATATCATATACAATTATACACTACCATATGATTGATATTTTGTAGTTGATATAATACACTAAAAAAATATATTTATACAAAAAAAACTTTGTGAGCTTAAAAAAAAGTATAATATAAATAATTATGAAATTAAAGTAGATAATTATGATTAAAATAATAAATTTTTAAATTTTAAACAGAAGTCACTAAAATTAGATTAATAAAAGTTTCATAATATTTTTTTATTTCCTCTGTTAGTTTGTTTTTAGTTTTACAGATTTCCTCCAACTTCTAGATATTATCTTCTTCACTTCTTTTCTAAATGAATGTTTTGCTTATTTCTTTGGCCTTAGCCAATAAAAATTGAAGAGCATAAAAAATCTGACTGGACTACAAATATAATCTATCTATAAAATAATTGAAATTGTTGATAGGCTTTCAAAGAATAAGAAAAGAAAGGATATGATTTCATGATAAATTATTAAATTATTGTATAAAATGGAATAAAATAAATATTGCACGTTAATGTATATATATAATTAATTTAATAATTTTCAAACAGAATTATCATATTATATAATAACATGGTTAAAAAATTAATTATTTATTATCAAAATAATTATTAAAATAAATATTTACTAATTAGTTATCATATATAAGTATAACAAATTTTTAATTTTTAATAAATTAGTTACATAATTTAAATAAAAAAATTAACTTAAAATAATTATTTTTGCACAATCAAGTAATGATGCATGTTTGTCTTGATCGCCACGTTGCATAATACACAAGAAAAAATATCTACTGATATTATTTTAGTGGACTGATATAGATATGAACCGATAAGGTAGGCAAATAAATAAATAATCATATATGCTTAACAAAATTATACCTAATTAATTGTTATCAATTCGTTTAAATTATACCTAATTAAAGTTCTATAATTGTAGCTAAATTCTCAATTGATAGATGCAATTAGTTTAAATTTGGAAAAATTATTAAATATAATATCGAAGTTTAAATAAAATAGGTAAACCAAAAAGCTGATATAATTTAATCATAATGATTATAAGACAAAATATAATTAAAATGATGAAATATGAATTAATGAGGAAAAAAATTATATAATTTAGTAATAAAATTTATACAAAAGACAAGACATTGCAAAAACTTAAATTTCCTAGCTAGAAATAAAATTTGAAACATATAAATATTTATTGTTAATTTCATAATATATTTATATAAATTTTTTTGTTCAAAAGTTTAATATAAAGTGCTTTAATAGCTTATTAAATTATTATTTTTTATATTAAGTAATTCTTTTTTGAGTTTTAATTTACATTTGTTATTATAATTTCATATATGAACTTATTTTGTTATTGTAGGGATTTAGAAACTTCAATTCTAGATATCTTATATATAGATTAGAGTTAAATGTATATTTGAATAAACCAAGAGAAGATTATAAGATTCAAATTGATGTTTTTGATTATTGGAAGAAAAATAAATTTCGACACCATATACTTTCACTTATGGCTAAGGATATATTGAGTATTTCAATTACCACAGTTGCATCTGAATCAGCATTTAGTATGAGTGGTACAGTTATCAACAAATGAAGAAATTGTCTCATAACACATAATGCAGAAATTTTGATTACCACTCGTAATTGGCTGTATGGATATGATATAGATAAAGGTGGTAAGATTTTAGTGTCATTATTATTTTATTAATTTTTTATTATTTAAATTCTTATATGATTATTTTTATATATTTTATTAGATGAAGAAGATGAAACAATGAGATTTTGAAGGAAAGTTGGATTAAATTGAACTAGTTGGTTTATGGATGAGGATGAAGAGTTCTAATTGTAACGTATGTTGATATTTTATTTCTTACTATTTATATTGTTAAAAAATTAAATTTTTTTATTAAGAGTAATTATGATTGATCATTGCCTCATTAATCTTATTTGGAGACAATGTCGCTCTTGGAGAGTTTAGTTGCTTCCTGCATTTACAATCTTTTCGAGTATGTTATTCATCAAGCCGCTAGCGTTGAATGGAATGATCGTTTTTTTCTGTTTTGTTCATCATGCAATGTATGACTAGGGATTGGTTTCTCCATGACTAGGTGGCTGTGTATGAGAATGATTGTATGTTTTCTATTTTGTTATTCTTGTAATGTTACATGTCATAACTTTAAGTGTTTGATGTTTTCTTTGCTCGTTTGTTTTTTACTATATTGGACTAATTTAGAACATAACAATCATTGACTTGTTAATGACATGAGAATTTGGATGCAAACATGTCATAGTTGAGTTTGAATCTTTTTTTGTAGTGAAAAAGTTATTACAACCTTTAAAAGGGTATGATCCCCTTTTTTAACTTTCAATTCTTATTTTTAGTATAATCACCATTTAAAAAACAAATTACTATTTTTCTATTTACGAGTTATAGGAATCAAAATTTAAATTCTAATTTTGTTAATAAAGTATTCAATGTTTTATATGAAATATCAAATTTAAATAAATGTTACAATTATATAATGATTTATATATATATATTTGATTTAATGTTGTATTACAATTAAAATTTTAATATGAAATAAATATAATAAAATAGTATAATAATTGTTTTTATAATATAATCAAATGTTATATTTAATAATATATTTATTATTTATTATTACAAATATAATAAGCATAATATTGAAAATTATTTGATATTGAATATTATATTGTGTTTTAAAATAATTTTATTTAATAATTGAATGTAAATATTTAATATTTATTTTGTTGATAATAAATTATTGATATAATTATGTAATAAATAAATAATGATTGTTTTAAAATTTTATAAATTTTAATTAGAAAAAGTGTATTATTTTTTATTTATTTAATTATTTTTTAATATAATAATTATATAATTATAATTCGGGCTTTCTTGGGTTATAAATTTGGGCTTTTTCGAGTTTCGGATCGGGTCGGTTTCGGGTTAGGGTCGTATCGGGCTCGAGTTTTTTCGAGCTCGGGCTTTTTCAGGTTCGGGTTTTTTCGGGCTCAGACTTTTTCGGGCTCGGGCTTTTTCGGGTCGGGCTTTTCTCGGGCTCGGGCCTTTGACTTTTTGGTCAATTCGATCCGGTCTCGGGTTCGGTCTCGGGCGAGTTCGGGCGGGTTTTCGGGCTCGGGCCAACTTTTGCCAGCTCTATATGTGGCCATAGACACCTTCTCAACATTAGAACACCCCAGAAAGTCGAAGATCTTCCCAAGGTTTACCAGCCACTCTTCAGCCTCTACTGGATCCTTAATCCCCTTGAATGTTGGAGGCTTCATCTTCAGGAAGTCCCTCATCCTACCGATATCCCTCTCCTCCCTCTGGGCCTGCACAGGAGGCTGAGGCGCCATAGGTACTGGGGGAACTAGTGGAGGAGGACGTGGTGCTTGTGGAGGAGTCGGCACCGGAGTAAGATATGGTACCGTGCCAACTGAATCAGAAACGTTTTGCCTTAAGTGTTAGGCAACCATGGCAGCTATCGACTCCAAACCTCGATCGAGGCGCTGCTCCAATCGCTGCTCGAATTGAGCCATACGAGTATTAGGACTCTCTAGCTCCGGTGGAGGAGGTGGAGGTGGCTGAGCCTACCTCCAAGGACGTCCGCGTCTTCCACTCATCATGCAAGTGATCTAATACCTGCGCGTAGTTCCAAAAATCAAACCTTAAAGTCATTAGGTATACATTACCTACAACGAGACAAGCACAGACATTGGGATGTAATTTAATCCTTATTTTCGACACTGATAGTACTAGACAACTTTCGCTCTGATACCACTTAAACTGTAACGACCCTTGACCTTTGAAAATTAGGGGATTTTTTTAAACTATATATATATATTTAATTTACCCACTTATTCCCTTATTCACTTAGGTTGTATTCCTGTTCAGTGTCAAATCACCTTTCCTAATTCTATATCCGAATTTATATTTAAACTTCATACTTTGACTTATATGGCCGATAGAAATTTCGATAACATAACGGCTTATATATGAGCCTACCCATCTGCAATTCAATTGTTTTGACAATCCTAGATATCCACAAGTACCAAGCTTACTTTCCAACAATCCTAGGTATCCACAACTACCAAGCATACTTTACAAATCCACATTTACAACTCAATACATCCATTTTGATTAAATATCAATCATCTTAAAACCTAATCTCAAAAATAATAATCTTTACATCGTTTTCCTTACAAATTACATCCCAACAAAAAGTTTTCAATATATGTCTGTGCATACAAATATGTCTGGTAAAGGAATGTAATGGTATACCTTTGCTGCGTGTACAAAAGTAGCCTAGGGTAGCTCTTTCCCACAGCCTACGTCATGTACGCGGTGGGTCGTGCCTACGGATCACTGCAAATAGTCTGAGAGGTAGAGGGGTGAGCTTTCGAGAAAAAGCCCAGTAAGAAGAATGCATTTAAAACGGTCTTAGTGATTCAAATATGTAGAAAAACATAAATATACGTATAATAACTACTTTCTGCAAACAAATATGAAAGACTTTCGGAAATAAGAATGTCGGAACATCATGATTCAAAACATTATTCTTTACGTACTTGTCTTTAATAGATATCACATAGCCTTTTCGTATATTCAGAATTCCAAAAACATGAATACATGTAAAATCACATGTCATAAAATCAAATCTGAAAAACCAAGTTTAATTCAGATAAGACTATATTGGCCCATATAATTATCATGCGGCAATAACAAAATCATCATGAGACAATAACAAATCATCATGCGGTAATAACAAAATCATTCTCCATAGAGGGAATTCAGAACCTATGGTCATGGTAAGGCTGTAGACGGGATCAAGGTCATACAGCGTTCAGACACCCAAAGGTGAAATTTAGACGCCACACAGGCGAAGTTTAGACGCCACACAGGCGAAGTTGACATGCGTTAGCATGCATCATAAATGGCCTTTATTCTCAAAACATACTGTAGTTTTCATATATAAAAATATCGAAATAAAATTATCTTATTCAAAAGACAATTTCAAAGAGTATGCTCTTGTTCAGAAATAAATTCAGAAATATGCAATATTCAAAATACAACTCAAGAAACACGTTCTTACTCAGAAAACACAAGCAAAAAACATACTCGAAAATCATAGTTCAAATCTTGTAAATTTTCCTTAATCATGGTTCAGAAAGTAACTATTACCGTTTTAAATTATACCCTCTTACCTTGATCTATCGAAATCCCGAATTCGAGTGGTGACTCCTCCTAGTACTTCCTTTAGTTCCTTCTACGATCACCTATACCAAAATTGTTTACCTAGCATCCTATTCATGCGAATTGTCCGAATTGTGTTAAAATCGTAACCTATTCGTTACTACTTCGTATGTACGTATAATTGTACGTACCTAGGCCAACACGCACGTTTATATATATTTTATTTCTACATATATATGTTTTTGTATGTACATAAACTAACATACACATTCATCTTATATACACCCATATGTATATACACACCAATATATATATATTAATACATATATATATATATATTATTATCTGTTTCCATTATTCAATATCACAAATATTTATTTATTTGTCTACTTCTCATCTTTCCCATTTATTTCACATACACCTTAATTTACACTAACATGCTTATATCTCAAACATATATATATACATATATATATATATGTACATTAAATTTACACATGTAAATTTTACCTTTGTCTTTTTCCAATTTCCAACTTTCTCCTTTCTTCTTCTCCCCTTTTTTTTCTCCCTCGCTAGTCACCCGACAACCTTGCTCATTGTCCTCCTATGCTCTCGGTTTCCAGCCTTCCATCATCATCATCCTTGTTTTTCTTCTTCACTTTTTTTTTGTGTCTCGTCCCCTGCTTCACTACCTCACCGATCACTTCTCCTCTCTTTCATCAAACCCATGTTTCCCCTTCAGCTCACGGGTCCTGTTCTCTCTTCACTCAATCTCCCATGCCTCGGTCTGCTTCCTTCCAGTTTTCAGCCCCCCCTTCGGTTTCTTCTATTTCTAGCTTCCTCTCTTTTATTTTCTTGTCCAGTTTTGTTACTGCCCAAGCCTTACCCTTTTCTCCTCTCGGTTAGCTTTGTTTTCAGCTCTCGATTCTGTTTCAACTCCTTTCTTCCTGGTCTGCTCCAGCTTTGTAGCCCTCGGTTCTGCTTCTCTTCACTCTCGGTCTGCTGCAATTTCTTCCAGCCTCTTGGTCTTCTTCTATTTCCAGCCTCCCCATGTTCTGCTTCAGCCTGCTTCAATTTCTTTTCCCTTACAACCTCTCGGTTTCTTCTCCCTGATCGGCTAGCCTCTTTTCTTCTTTCTCTTCTCTTCTTTCTCATTTCTTTCCCTTCCTTTCCTTTCTCCCTCTCCCGGTCGACAAGTCTTTCTCCTCTTCTCTTCTTCTTCTCCTTCCCTCCTCTTCCTTTCTTTTCTCTCTTGGCCAGCCCCCTTCTTTCCTTCTCTTTTCTTTTCTTCTCTTCGTTCCCGCCCAGCAGAGGAAGTCTGCTTCTTTGAATTTGATCACCTATTTTTTTTACATTTCCAGGTACGGGATTGGCTTCTTTTTGAAGCCAATACCGTACACCATTATATATATATATATATTATATTTTATATTAACACATATATATTATATTAATATATGTTTATACATTATATTAATATATATATATATTATTTGTTTATTTATTGTTATTGTTATATTTTTTGTTTTATTTGTTTTTGTTTCCATTTTATTTTAATTGTCTCATGCTTTATTTTTTTTATTATTAATACTTATATATTATATATTATATATTATACATTACAATATATATATATATATTTGTTATATATATATATATCATTATTTATCCATTTTAAATTTTTTTCCTAGTATATATATACATTTATATATATATATATATATATATATATATATATATACATTTTCTTCTCACAAAATTATTCAATGACACAATATTCATGCCTTCATGAAATTTTCATTATTTTGAAAATGAAATATTCTTTGGATCTCATCACTCCTTATAAATCCTCGATATAAGTTTTTTTTTTACATCAAGATTATTTTTGATCTCTCCATGCTTGCATTTGCTTTATCACTTCCTGTATTTTCGAGTTCCCTGTCATTCACGGGCTTCTCGACTCCCATACTCCTTGAGCCCTACAACGAATATTCACACCTCCATTAAAATATATTATTCTTATTTTTATATAGTCTAATTAAATGTAGAAAATTTGTGGTGTTTACACGATTCGACCCAGCCGAGCACTCCCCTGGCCGAGGTGATTCTTTTGAGCCTAGTGGCGGCCGACGAGACTGTCGGGATTGTCGATGATGGTAAACGGGCCAAAACAGCACCGTAGCCGAGAAGGAAGAAAAAGAAAAAGAAAAAGAAAAGGAAAAAGAAAAAAAAGGGGGAAAAGGGAAGAAAGTGTACCCGGGGACGACTCAAAATTCGGGTAAGTGACAGAGGGTCGAGATTGACCTGCGGGTAAATCTTGAGAATTCAATTTAATATTTTATTGATGAAAAATGACTCGAATTTATATAATTGTGCAGTGTTACTACAGAGCCCGAACGAGAGCCGATTTAGCTTCGATTTTTGTACCCCACATCATATTGGGTAAGTAAATTTTAATTACGATAATATGAGTCCTTAAATGCAGAGTTAAGATTACTTTACAGAATTTACGGATTAATTCTGCATAAAAGGAATTTTATTCGAAATGTCAACGTAATTATCATAAATAGTATCCGGGCTATCCAATGAGTTTGGAACGAAGCCCGATGATTATTGATAAACCAAATGAGCCCAATAAACCTGAAGAAGGGATTTAAAAAGTGGGAACGGGCTGAAAAAGGGGTCGAGGCCCATTAAAGTGCAATCGGGCCCAATAGAGTAAAATGGACCCAGAGCTTTAGATTCGATCAGTAAGAGTGAAATACTAATTAGTATATTTGAACTGAACCCATATGTGGTTATATGCAGCTCCGTAGACGAGCGAATTGGACTGAGAGACCTGGTACGATCGAGTCGGGATAAGCTCGCGCGTGATTCCAGGTAAGGGAATTTTATGAGCTCTTAGAGGTAGCTGTACGTAGTTTCGAGGGGATTCACATTACGTTAAATTCATTAGGCTACCTGAAAACAGAATAATAATTTTTGCGAAAAAATACGGAAATAGTGACAAATTACTATTTTACCCCCGTTAGGAAAATTTCAAAAAGGGTAGTAAGGCTATGACATTGCATGAAATTCATGATTTTAATGTTTTCATGATGATATTGCTTTAATTCAAGCAATTTATGGATAGGTTGGCTATTATTTTCATGTTTTAAGTGAAAAGGCACAGGTTAGGTGCCAATTGATATTTATGTAACATGTTTTGATAAAATTGAGCCACCTGTCAGTGTTATATGAGTTGAAATTGTGCTTGAGCACTGTTCACACTGAATTTTATATTTTAACTCATACACAGAGTGCTGGAGCCTTGCTTGCACTATTTTACAGATTTATTTCACATGACTACTGTACTGGAGTTTTTCTCATACGAGATTTTCACTGAGTTTTAATACCTATCTATACTGGAGTAATGCTCGTACGTGGATTTGAATTGAATTTATAATCAGTTTAAGTCGTACTGGAGCACTACTCAGACATAGATTTCATTGATTTCTATGAAACCGTGCAGGAGCTTCGCTCGCACGAGGTTTTTAGATATCATGTATATGTATGGAACCGTGTTGGAGTTTCTCCTGTAGACTGTGTGTCACAGTGAGATGATATGCTCACACGTGCACACTGAGACATACTTGACATGGGTGGATAATACCTATTACAAGCACCCCTGATTGAGCTTGGGTTCATGGAGTACGTTGTACCATGTATATCACATGGAGTACGCTGTACCGTGGAGATTGTTAGAGTGGAGTGGCATTAGCCATGAAACAGCAAGTCTTGCCCTCGCAATCTTGATATTATGCTGTTCTAGCAGGTAGGACTGACCCACCTCCCATTTCAAGTGTGACACCCCACACACTAGGATCCGTGTGCCAGGGATCATGAGGTTATGGCCATAGTCCTAAATGTTACCGATATAGTCACTTACATGTCTCACATGATAAATCATTTGGTTTTGATAAATCAGGGTAGACCCGAGGGAGGGGTCAGACCTCTATTTTCTTATGAATCTGATTTAGATTTAATTTTTCCACAGAGGAAAGCGATGAAACTTTCATTGACTTGTAACCTTGTGAGAAGGGTGATTTTATAACGAAAATTTTAAAATAAAGTATTTTGTTGAAATGGATTTTGATTCGTTGAGTGTATCATATTTTGACGCAGATGAGGTGTTTTAAAACGTATTGCTTCATTTGAGCATGAGAGGTTTTCACATGAGAATCATTCCATGTTTTATATACAGATTTTCCTGTTTTAGAACAGATGATATTATATATATGGCATATTATTGTTTTTACCTCATGCTCACATATATCCTGATTTCTTATTAGCATGTAAATAGTATAGCTATCTACCCGTTTGTATTATTGCCTTACTGAGCATGTGGAGCTCACCCTTTCATTTTCCACCCACTTTCAGAGTTTCCACATAGAGATAGCAGGTGTAGAGAGTAGACGACATAGTTGATTATCTGTGATTCCCATTGACTCTCAAGTATACACCATGTATAGAATGTTGTATTAGTATGCTTACAGCACAGTATTGTATATGAAGGAATATTTGGGGATGTAAATATAAAGTCATGTGATGTAAAAAACATACCAACCACTCTATTATATGATAAATGATATCAGTATGTATGTTTACTTGTGATATTTCTTAATGGTTAGAATGGTATATCGATATTGATTCACAACCTGACCTGTTCAGAGGGATTTGTCACGAGGAGGTAAGAAGGATTTTCCAAAAGTGAAAAATTTGTACTGATTTTAGTAGTATTGGGTCGTGACAGTAAAAGTGGTATCAGAGCGGAGGTCGATCAGACATGAATTAGTATCGATAAGTAAGCAATTAAGAGTTAGAGTTGGTCGGATAAGAGTTGGTAGTTGTCATTATGGAAAATTACATCCCCCGTAGTATTGTGCTGTATGAGATGTTAAAGTGTATACTAGATGGGAATTTACTTAACAAATGATCTTGGATTATAGGATTTACATTATGCCGATCACCCGCAGTGGTAGAGGGGCTAATACATGTGCTAGAGGCTGTAGGGGCAGGCCTGAGAGCCGTGGTGATGGTATACAGACTGGTCAGGTACCCAAGGGTACTGCTGTGAGACCAGATGAGACTGAGGCACGCTTCGCTAAACTTGAGGGGAGTATTGAGAGCCTAACTGAGATTGTAGCGCAGCAAGCAGCGCTCGAGGTTAGGGATAGGTGAGATCCGACAGGACAGGCAGCAGCTGATCCCGAGATGCTGGCACAGGTCGTAGAGTTACCCGAGGTTCAGGCTCAGGCTACAGAGGCAGTGAGACCCCAGCCAGCTCAAGATGCTGGATATGAGTGTGACCTTGATAGATTTAGACATTTTCAGAAGTTTAGACCTCCAGTCTTCTATGGGAGGAAGGACCCAGTGTATTAGATGGAGAAGCTATATAGGCTTTTCAGGTGCACTACTACTGAGAGGGTTGCTTTTACTGTATTTGTATTTCAGGGAGCGGCAAAGCATTGGTGGAGATCTACCGAGCCTATTTTGAGAGCTCGATATGCTGAGATCACATGGGAGATATTTTTGGATGCCTTTAAGAGGCAGTATGTTCCCGCTACTGCACAACGAAAGTTGAGGATGGAATTTATGAGTTTGGTTCAGGGGAACCACTCTATTGATGAGTATAAGACTCGATTCATCTTTTTGGGGAGATATGATTTAGAGATGATGGGCAGTGAGGATCGAAAGGTCCAAAAGTTTATAGATGGATTGAGACCAGCCATCAGATCTCGGTTGGCTCCCTTTGATGTTTAGACTTATGAGGAGGCACTACATAGAGCTAAGCTGTGTGAGTAGGATTATAAGTAGAACATCTCTGAGTCAGGAAAGTTTAGTATTAGTCGAGACAGAGATTGAAAGAGACCTGGGAGAGACATATTTGTCAAGAGAGAGGTACAGCTCTCTGATAAGAGGTCGAAGATTGAGGAGGTTCAGGAGAGGACAGATAGACCCCCTGTTTATCCAGCTTTACCACCAGCTAGAGGCATTGTCATTGGAAGACCATGCCCTACTACTAATCGATGTAGGCGATATGGTAGATATCATGGTACCAGACCTTGTCCAGTGCCTATAGCTACAACAGTAGTATGTTATCTTTGTGGGAGGCTAGGGCATGTGGTTAGAGATTGCCCAGAGAGACCGAACGCTACCCCACAGAAGGGCAAGGAGCTGAAGAGAGCTCCAATTTAGGTTTCTGCTCAAAGGAGGAAAGCTACTATCGAAGAGAAAGGGAAGAAAGTGATGGGTACAAGGCGAGTTCATGCTTTGGACCAGGATACGGCAGATCAGTCGTTTGATGTGGTGAAAGGTACCATCCTGATATTTGATTTAGAAGCATATGTTTTGATTTATCCTGGTGCCATGCATTCATTCGTATTGCCTTCATTTGCATATAAATTGTCTAAGTATGTAACGCTTACCCCTCTGAGTAGTAAATTGTTAATACTTACCCCCATAAACACTAGTCAGCTAGTAGAGTATGTAGTTAAGGACTATAAATTGAAAGTCGGGAAAAAAGAAATGTCAGCCGAACTTATTGTGATGTATATGAGGAACTTCGATGTCATCCTAGGAATGGATTGGTTGGCTGCAAATCGTGTTGTGTTAGATTGCTTTTCTAAGATGTTAACGTTTAATACCCCCAAAAGATGTGTTGTAAAATTTCCCTGAAAAGTAATGCAATCAGTGGTTGTTCTAAATGGAGCAATGAATTTTTACTGAATTTATGATTTATATTTTGAAGGATTCATCGCATATGTGATTGATACGAACCAGGTACGACCAGATTTGAGAGACATTCCAGTGGTTAGGGAGTTTCTTGATGTCTTTCTAGACGATTTACTAGGATTACCACCAGCCAGAGAGATAGAGTTTGGGATAGATTTAGTACTTGGTACAAAATCGATTTCAAGACCACCGTATAGGATGGCTTCGATTGAGTTGGAGGAGCTGAGGAAGCAGTTACAGGATTTGCTTGAGAAGGGGTTTGTGAGACCGAGCGTATCACCTTGGGGAGCTCCGATCTTGTTTGTGAAAAAGAAAAATGGCAGCCTCCGATTGTGTATGGATTACAGATTGTTGAATAAGGCTACCATTAAGAATAAGTATCCCCTTCCACGCATTGACGATTTGTTGGATCAGCTTCGGGGAGCACAGGTCTTTTCTAAGATTGATATGAGGTATAGGTATCATCAGCTAAGGATACGGAGGGAGGATGTGCCCAAGACAGTATTTAGGACCCGTTATGGTCATTATGAGTTTTTGGTTATGCCATTCGGGTTTACTAATGCCCCCGCAGCATTCATGGCTTTGATGAACGATGTGTTCAAGCCATACTTGGATCGATTTGTGATTATGTTTATCGATGATATTTTGGTATACTCCAGATCCAGGGAGGACCACGAGCAGCACTTGAGGATAGTGCTACAGACCCTCAGAGAGAGACATTTGTATGCCAAACTCGGTAAGTGTGACTTCTGGTTGGAACATATTTCTTTTCTGGGCCATGTGGTATCGAGGGATGGGGTGTCAGTGGACCCATCCAAGATGGAGGCAGTTGCTCAGTGAGAGCGGCCCAAGACAGTCACAGAGATTCGAAGTTTTCTGAGTTTGGCAGGATACTACAGGAGATTTGCTGAGGGTTTCTCCAGATTAGCTGCTCCGTTGACACATCTCACACGGAAGGATGTTGAGTTTGTATGGGATGATGCCTGTGAGAGGAGTTTTTAGGAGTTGAAGCGTCGGTTGACCACTGCTCCAATTTTCACCATACCTACCAGCTCAGGAGGTTTATTGGTATATACAGATGCATCGCTTTAGGGAATGGGTTATGTATTGATGCAGGATGGGAGGGTAGTTGCCTATGGATCTAAACAGCTGAAAGATCACGAGAGGAACTATTCGACCCACGATTTGGAGTTAGCAGCCATAGTGTTTGCATTGAAGATATGGCGCCATTACTTATATGGTGAGCAATTTCAGATTTTTACAAACCATAAGAGTCTGAAGTATTTATTCTCGCAAAAGGAGCTGAACATGTGTCACGACCCAACTATCCAAAAATCAGAGTGAATTTTTCGCGTTTTTGTTTATTTTCTTACTTAATTCTTACCTGTCCTCGAATCGTGACCAACACTCCACTACTAATTGGGCTGTGCGTCAATGCCAGTCCCACCATACATCTACCCCAGTACTTATTTCTTCTTCAGTCATTTATAGTTGTTATATTATTTATACATCCCCTAAAGTTACTTACAAACATGTTACTGTGCTATGCTTATGTAGATACAATAAGTACAAGTGTATATACCTTATGTTGATGGGCAGCAGCGGATATCTGGAATGCAGTACTGAGTCGCCTCAACTTCAACTGGAGATCATCTGTGGGAGAAAATGAAAGGGGTGAGCACATCAAGCTCAGTAAGGCAATCCTACGAACAAGTAGGTAACCATACTACCTACATGAACGTAGTGCCATGCATAAACCACCCTTTCTCCACACATTTTAAAACAAATGATATGCGTCATGATGTTATGTAAAACACATATTGCATGGAAAATTCGACATGCAAGTATATTCGAAAACATATCTTTTTCGTTTAAAATTTCATAGTAAAGTCAGGACTCGACCCCTCCTTCGGGTGATCCTGACTCACACAAAACCTTGAAAACTGAGTTTCTCAACAGCATAGATATCCGAAAACATATGTATATATATATACAAGATACGAGACTAGGCAATAACTGTATATCGGTAATAACCAGGACTGGCCAATATGTCCTCGTGAGTCCTCTAGCTTCACGGATCCCAGTGTGCGAGGTCTCACCCTGATCGGGAACTGCCCGGGAGGTGGGTCAATCCAACCCGTCAGTCTTATCCGATCTCACGCATCCGAAGATGCCGTATCCGAAGATACCCCGTATCACAAAGATACCGTATCACAAAGATACCCCGTATCACAAAGATACCGTATCCGAAGATACCCTGTATCACAAAGATACCGTATCCGAAGATACCCCACGGTACATCGTACTCCATGCTACTTGCACGGTACATCGTACTCCATGGACCCATATCACTCTAGGTACTCCAGCCCAATTGGCCTGCTTCCCACAGAGGTTTTCATAACTCAATACTCGTTGCCATGTCTCAAAACGCACGTGCGAGCCTATTAAATCGGTGACACACAGTCTACCCGATGCTCCAAGCACGGCTTATCGTATGTTCTCTTAAAAATTAGTGCGAGCGATGCTCAGCACTCTCATCAAATCAAGTAAACTTGGCAGAGCCCGCTTTACATCTCCACAAGGCCGCCAACCTCATCCCTCACTCTCACCCTACTTAAGAGGTCTATTGAGCCTGTTGGGCCTTTTGGCTGACTCCAAGGGCAGACAGCGCTACTCCACAAATCCAATAAAACTAGTGCGAGCTAGGCTCAGCACTCTGTATGTAAATTGTATGAAAATCTTATAAAATCTGGTGCGAGTTAGACTCTAGCACCGTGTCACGCAAAAGCATGTGAAATCTGGTGCGAGTTATACTCTAGCACCTATGCATGTAAAACTCTAGTGCGAGCTCTCGCTCCAGCACTAATGCATGCATCACACAAATCAAACATCGTGCGAGCTGAGCTCTAGCACGTCACATGTAAATAAAACATGTAGGCGGCTCGGTTATTTCCAAATAGTTTTCACAGAAATCACAACAATTAAGATATGCAATGCTATGCATTTTTCTTTAAAAGTGAGCCAGCCTACTCATGCATGCGTTGAAATACCTCCAGAACGAGCAGGAACCTCTTGTCCTTGCTCCTCTCAATTTTTCCTAAATTTTTAGATTCTACCCTTAACAAGGGTATTTTAGTAATTTTGCCCATTCGGGGCACTAAAATTGTTCTTCGACCTCTAGACCCTTCAGTTAATTTTAAAGGACTGCGTATGAATTTAAAATTGCGTAAAGTTACCTCTAGCAGTCCGCAGAATTTCCTTACCTCGATTCTCGTTGAGTCTGACCTTTTCTTTTCCAATGTTGTCTCGTCGCGCAGTCCGATATGCTTCCAATCCAATGCCCGGAACTGCGTATTAATATTCCTCAGGTTAGATAACATACAATTTAATTGTACTTAATCTTTTCTGGGCTTAATTTAAATCATTGGGCCCATTTACCCCTATTGGGCCCGATTGCACCTTAATGGGCCTTAATCGGCCTTAAGCCCGTTTTCCACTTAATTTTCTCTTTATCGAGGCCTATTGGGCTCATTGGGCCCACCAATAATTTATGGAGCCTCGTTCTAATTCTCGAATATCTAAATTCACTATTTACGACAATTTATCTAAATTTCCATAATTTAATTCAATTTATGCGAAAATTAAATCAATATCACGCATAACGAGGCAATTGTCGTAAATAGGGATCACTTACCCGATATTCCATGCTAATCCGTAAATCGAGACTATCTCGAGCCCTCGGTGGATGCCGATCGTCGAGCTACACAATTAATTACATTTTTGGGTAAACTTTTCGGTCGAAATTTAATTAAATAAAATATTCCAAATTTAAATCGGGTCAATTTGACCGCTTATCGACTTACTCGAAGCTCGATTGCATCACCGAAATTTTCCCCAATTTTTTTCTCTTTTTCCTTTTCCCTTTTTCTCCCCTTTTTCTCCTCTTTTTGGCTGAACCGGTTCAGTCCGGTTCGGACCGGTTCAGCCGGCCGGTTCACCCCGGTTCAACCGGTTCACCGCCGGTTCGCTGCCTTGCCGGCCGGTTCTCCGCCGGCTTCCACCGCCAGTGGCTCTGTGAGGTTGTTCGCGTCTCAGATCTGCCCTCGGTTTGGGTCAAGCTCGCCGGAACGCCGCCGGTCCGGCAGTTCTCCCTCGACCGTCGGACCCATTTCCTTTCCTCCGCCGTTTCCGACGTTTTCCGGCCACTTCGACGGTTGTGGCTACCACCGATCGACTCGCCTTGGCCTCGGGGACATTCGGCTAGGGGTGGCCGAGCCTGAATCGCCGCCGATCGCCGGGAATCAGCTCTTCTCCCCCGCGGCTGTTTCCTCCCGATTCGGTGGATTCCGACGGTTTCGCCGGTCGGTATTGGCCTCAAAAGGATCGGCTCTTCTTCCTGGTCACGCCGGTGCCCGCCGATCGCCCCCAGCTGCCGTGGATCGCCGGTACCGACTCCGTTTTCCCCGCGGGCTTCTCTCCCTCCGTTCGGCTTCCTCCGGCGTCGGTAAGCTGCACCGCCGGTACCATCGTGTTCGTCGGGCGTCGGGCTTCCTTTTCCGGTGGGCGGCCTGGGACAGGGATCGCCGGTGGTCGTTCGGCCTCTTCCCCCTACACAGCTTCCGTTTCTCTGCTTTTCTGTTTCTGTTTCTTTCTTTCTCTCTCCCCGAGCCTCTCTCTCTTTTTTTTTTTGTTTTATTAATTTTATTAATTTTATTTTTATTTATTTTAATTATTTTACTATTCCTTAAAATACTCCAAAAAAAATCCCAAATATCTACAAAAATTATTATTTTTATTCTAAATTAATTAATTTAATTTTATTTAATTTATTTATTATATTTTAACATCTTTTTCGGGTATAATTTCCCCGTATTTTCGGGATATTGTCCCAGGTGACTTTTCGGTATATTTTTTGATTATTTTCGGGATTTATTTTTCCGAACTAAAAATCCCGATTAATCCCGATTAATTTTCATAAATTAATATCTTGATCAATTTAATCCGAAATAATTTTATTTCACTTTTATTGACCAAGATTTCTTAAGTCCATATTTTTAATTAAATTTCTTTATCGAAATTATACCGGCCTTTAGTCTTTTGACCGTTTTGCCCTTACGCGTGTTCGGGATTTATTTAACCCGACTTCCTTTCACAATTTCTCATTCATTTCATATTTTAATTAAATTCGGGTCTTACAACTCTCCCCCACTTAAGGAATTTGGTCCTCCAAATTAGAACCAAGTCATATGAGTCCATATACAACTCCGGGTACATCAATCGTATCATACTCTTAAATTCTTATATGACCTTCTCCGGAGTGTATTACTACCAAAGGACTTTAATTAGGGAGATTATCTTAAACCCCAATACTTTCTCTTTCCTGTTTAATGCCCGAATCAATGTTCTTCAATATATTTGTATTTTCCTTAAATTGAACTTTTGGAGTTCATATCCTGTCACCTCTGCTGGATCTGGATAGTATTGCCGAAGCATCAAAAGTGGGACACATTGTGGGTGCCTGTTAATTCAAGTGATTAACACCAACCTACAGGTCTTATCTCCCACTTGTCCAATCTCTCAAGGATTCGATCCAGCTCAACTCAATTTACTTCTTCCAAAAGTTTCGCTATGTCCTCATCCTCTTAGGACGAGTAGCTTTCAATCGTATTAATTCATCATCGGTGAACTCTAATACTTGTCTATCTGCTCTGAGGTGTTCTTAATCTCTCATCCTTAACTAAACATCCTCAGATACTTATTATCCAAAGTCGAAAATGATCATATCTGTCACCCACTTTTTCTTATCCAATTTGGGGAACAGCCCCTACAGCTATACACTGTCTCATAACTTGTTATCCCGATACTCAACTGCCAACTGTCGTTATTGGCAACTTTAATTAGAAATCAACTGATCATTCCAGGAGCTTATAAAATTAACGGCACACGCTTTCATCGGATCCTCCAGAACTTGTACAGTCCTCTCTGACTGACCATCTGTTGAGGATGGAAAGCTGTGCTAATACTCAGTCGGGTTCCCATAGCTTCCTTAAAATATTCCCTGAAGTAAGAAGTGAAGCGGGAATCCCTATATGATACCATGCTCACTGGAACGCTACTTAATGTTCCACAATCTTTCTTATACATAAATCCTCATACACACCTTGAGTATTTAGGGATTTCATAACCAGAAAGTGGGTAGACTTAGTCACTCTATCGACTATCATCCAAATAGTCTCCTGATTTATCCGGGTCCTCTATAACCCATCACGACATTCATAGAGACTTGCTCTCATTTTTCGTGCCGTGTCGATATAGGTAGGTGCTGCAATAACTCTGCAGACTTTTAATACTCTACCTTATTCTGCTGACATACTAGGCACTTTTCCACAATCTCTACCATCTCTTTTCACATCTGACCACCAATACCCTTTTTAGATACTCCATATATATAATCGTTACTTTCCGTATGCACTGTATATCCCGAAGAGTGAGCTTCTGACAATATTACTAACTCATCAACTGTGGTCCTGGGGAGCACTTATACTGTCTCTGAACCTCTCTGTAAATCATTATCACACTCTTTGTGATCTCTGTCACTGTACCCTTCTGAATCTGACCCAAACCATCGACATCCTGTCGATCATCACGCTAAGCCTGGCAAGTCCGGGCACTCTCATCCGGTTCTAATCATCAGGCTAGCTGTCACATAATCATATCAATCACTGTCATCATCAAAAGGGATCACATCAATACTGAGGCTCACAACTGCATCTAGCAGCTCACGCTCCCTGACCATCATATGTAATACCATCCCAAGGCTCTTTATGCTCAAGGCATCAGTCATCACATTAGCCTTTCTTGGGTGGTACAATTTTTCACAAATCAAAACCTCTCAGAAGCTCTAACCCACTATGTATTCTCATGTTCGCCTCTTTCTGTAAAAACAGATACTCGGGCTTTATGATCAGTGCATATCCACAATTTCTCACCATGTACATAATAGTACCATATCCTCGGTACAAGTACTACTGCTGTCAATTTTAAATCATGGGTCAGATAGTTTATTTCATGATCAAGGAGTTGTTTGACTCCAAAATTGACTATCTTCCCATTATACATCAATACACAGCTCATTCATTATTTCGAGGTATTCATACTCACTGAGAACCTCTTGAGCTGTTGGGTATGGTGAAATTAATCACGGTGGTCAGTTCATACTTCATCACGCCAAATTCACATCACAACAATAATCTTATTTATCATCTCTTTCCAAGACCACGTTTCTTAGTTAAACGTGTCAATAAGGTATATCCTTTTAGAACTCACGGCAACCATCTGTAAAAGCCATTTCCCAATTGTTGCTTATAAATCGCCCTAGACTTTAACTACACCCAATGTATCATCGATAATGATGATTACAAATCGATATAATCCTTGACTTATTTACGCATAAGCGTATAAGATCCTTCTCAACCGCTTACGTTTTCAGGTACTAATCTGCGTCATTTCCTTTTCTTTACCTTAACGACTCTTATTAAATTTTACTATGTTAACCTTTATGATTTGTCGAGTTTTTATATTCTTATCGTCTTAGTAAATGTATCCCAATGCTAAAGACATTTATTATGACGATCGACTTCTCGTTATAGGTTATATATATATATATATCTAGACGCTGTCAAGTCTTCAGGCGGGGAGGTATTTTGAAATACCTTTATTAGCCTTCAGACTTAACCACAACTACTGGTTATGGTTATACCCATCTTTATCCTTGGTTATAATTTATATTCCTTACTAATTGCTTAACCTCAATTACTTCGCATATTAAGGGTATTCCTTATCTAGCATATATCTCTTACTCCAATACATCTTGTATTCAGGATCTATCTCAAAGATTATCTCCTTTCGTATATCAATTTTGACAAAACTCTTTCATTATTGATTCCGTGAGTACAATCCCTTACTCCTGTAAATTCAACTGTTGCACCCCTGTTTTTAACTTAAAATCTCAATATCCCTATTCCGTTTATTTAATCCTCCTCTAATGGGATACTCATTTATCAGTATCGTGCCCAATGATGTAGGCATTCATACCTTTTACTCACTTATAAGCGAATGAAGGCGGTATGAATAAATGTGTGACACCAGGATTAATGAACATATGTGCTTTATTATTCATAACAAGTGTGGTATCTTACACCACATCCATGAAACATCAATAGTGTCCTGGTCCAAGACATCCTCTCGCCTTCGTCCAACAACCTACTTTCCTTTTTCTTTTCGGCTATGGCCTCCCTTTTCGTTACGACTATACCAACGAAGTTTTTCTTCGTCTCTTTACTTTTCTGTGGGACGATCTCGCCCAATTCTGTGCAATCAAAATCAATGGTCCGTCTTACCACACTTGACGACCATTTTCACCAATACCGTGTAGGTATAGATCCTCCTTCCGTGGTATCCACCACACATCTCACACTGCTACACTGCTTCGTAGCAGGTCGGGGTCCTCCAAATCACAATGTCTCCCAAGAGTGCCAAAATTGGATGCACTAGGGCCTTACCAATTATCTTATTCCATGACTCGTCAAATCTAATCTTTAACCAATTACCATTTTCTCATTCAACATCTTTGTCATTTCTCGATTCTCTTTTCTGTCTCTATTTCAGCCCTCACTACCTTTCCCAATCTCAGAGGCGTGTAGTTCATATTCTTATTTACCCAACTGTAAATCTGCGCACTGCCTCGGTATAGGTAATATCTCACGGGCCAATTAGACTCAAATTGAAAAGTTGAGCCCTTCCATAAACTTTTAGACATCTCGACAGTCACTTGTTCATAGTGTCGAGGTAATATCTACCCAGAATATAATCGAGTCTCCATGCTCATAATTAAATCAAATCCTCTGGGTCAGAGTAAGGACTTTTATCCATAATTCCCTTTAAATCATGTCCGGGATATCCTGTCACCGGAATATATCTAAGATATTTCTCATCTCAACTCTTAAGATGGGTCGAGCGGGTTTTCACCAATGCTCCGCTGCGCCCTCTGATCTCATACATAATCTGAGCAATTTGCTCCTCAAAATGATCTCCACACTCCGCTCCAATCTCGCGAAGCGTGTCTCAATACTGTCCGATCTCTCTGTCGGACTCTGTGAGGCATTCTCAACATTAGCCTCTATTTCAATCTCATACTGATTCTCA
Source organism: Firmiana major (assembly GCA_033439115.1). Taxonomy (NCBI): domain Eukaryota; kingdom Viridiplantae; phylum Streptophyta; class Magnoliopsida; order Malvales; family Malvaceae; genus Firmiana; species Firmiana major. The sequence goes on from CM065912.1 coordinate 12,978,996, forward strand.
TAGTCAAACTCAGCACGACTTAGCAGATTCAGGTCTACCTCTACGACCTCTGCCTCGTGCACTATCTCATCTAATGCGACTCATATTAAGCATTCCTGTATTCTCAACCATTTCTTAGTCAAGCCCATCTCGATATACACTATTGTATCTAACTAAGCACAGTAACACGGGGATGTAATTCCTAATTACTGACACTGACACACTTCAGACCAATTGTGCTCTGATACCACCTTTATATGTCACGACCCAACTATCCAAAAATCAGAGTGAATTTTTCGCGTTTTTGTTTATTTTCTTACTTAATTCTTACCTGTCCTCGAATCGTGACCAACACTCCACTACTAATTGGGCTGTGCGTCAATGCCAGTCCCACCATACATCTACCCCAGTACTTATTTCTTCTCCAGTCATTTATAGTTGTTATATTATTTATACATCCCCTAAAGTTACTTACAAACATGTTACTGTGCTATGCTTATGTAGATACAATAAGTACAAGTGTATATACCTTATGTTGATGGGCAGCAGCGGATATCTGGAATGCAGTACTGAGTCGCCTCAACTTCAACTGGAGATCATCTGTGGGAGAAAATGAAAGGGGTGAGCACATCAAGCTCAGTAAGGCAATCCTACGAACAAGTAGGTAACCATACTACCTATATGAACGTAGTGCCATGCATAAACCACCCTTTCTCCACACATTTTAAAACAAATGATATGCGTCATGATGTTATGTAAAACACATATTGCATGGAAAATTCGACATGCAAGTATATTCGAAAACATATCTTTTTCGTTTAAAATTTCATAGTAAAGTCAGGACTCGACCCCTCCTTCGGGTGATCCTGACTCACACAAAACCTTGAAAACTGAGTTTCTCAACAGCATAGATATCCGAAAACATATGTATATATATATACAAGATACGAGACTAGGCAATAACTGTATATCGGTAATAACCAGGACTGGCCAATATGTCCTCATGAGTCCTCTAGCTTCACGGATCCCAGTGTGCGAGGTCTCACCCTGATCGGGAACTGCCCGGGAGGTGGGTCAATCCAACCCGTCAGTCTTATCCGATCTCACGCATTCGAAGATGCCGTATCCGAAGATACCCCGTATCACAAAGATACCGTATCACAAAGATACCCCGTATCACAAAGATACCGTATCCGAAGATACCCTGTATCACAAAGATACCGTATCCGAAGATACCCCACGGTACATCGTACTCCATGCTACTTGCACGGTACATCGTACTCCATGGACCCATATCACTCTAGGTACTCCAGCCCAATTGGCCTGCTTCCCACAGAGGTTTTCATAACTCAATACTCGTTGCCATGTCTCAAAACGCACGTGCGAGCCTATTAAATCGGTGACACACAGTCTACCCGATGCTCCAAGCACGGCTTATCGTATGTTCTCTTAAAAATCAGTGCGAGCGATGCTCAGCACTCTCATCAAATCAAGTAAACTTGGCAGAGCCCGCTTTACATCTCCACAAGGCCGCCAACCTCATCCCTCACTCTCACCCTACTTAAGAGGTCTATTGAGCCTGTTGGGCCTTTTGGCTGACTCCAAGGGCAGACAGCGCTACTCCACAAATCCAATAAAACTAGTGCGAGCTAGGCTCAGCACTCTGTATGTAAATTGTATGAAAATCTTATAAAATCTGGTGCGAGTTAGACTCTAGCACCGTGTCACGCAAAAGCATGTGAAATCTGGTGCGAGTTATACTCTAGCACCTATGCATGTAAAACTCTAGTGCGAGCTCTCGCTCCAGCACTAATGCATGCATCACACAAATCAAACATCGTGCGAGCTGAGCTCTAGCACGTCACATGTAAATAAAACATGTAGGCGGCTCGGTTATTTCCAAATAGTTTTCACAGAAATCACAACAATTAAGATATGCAATGCTATGCATTTTTCTTTAAAAGTGAGCCAGCCTACTCATGCATGCGTTGAAATACCTCCAGAACGAGCAGGAACCTCTTGTCCTTGCTCCTCTCAATTTTTCCTAAATTTTTAGATTCTACCCTTAACAAGGGTATTTTAGTAATTTTGCCCATTCGGGGCACTAAAATTGTTCTTCGACCTCTAGACCCTTCAGTTAATTTTAAAGGACTGCGTATGAATTTAAAATTGCGTAAAGTTACCTCTAGCAGTCCGCAGAATTTCCTTACCTCGATTCTCGTCGAGTCTGACCTTTTCTTTTCCAATGTTGTCTCGTCGCGCAGTCCGATATGCTTCCAATCCAATGCCCGGAACTGCGTATTAATATTCCTCAGGTCAGATAACATACAATTTAATTGTACTTAATCTTTTCTGGGCTTAATTTAAATCATTGGGCCCATTTACCCCTATTGGGCCCGATTGCACCTTAATGGGCCTTAATCGGCCTTAAGCCCGTTTTCCACTTAATTTTCTCTTTATCGAGGCCTATTGGGCTCATTGGGCCCACCAATAATTTATGGAGCCTCGTTCTAATTCTCGAATATCTAAATTCACTATTTACGACAATTTATCTAAATTTCCATAATTTAATTCAATTTATGCGGAAATTAAATCAATATCACGCATAACGAGGCAATTGTCGTAAATAGGGATCACTTACCCGATATTCCATGCTAATCCGTAAATAGAGACTATCTCGAGCCCTCGGTGGATGCCGATCGTCGAGCTACACAATTAATTACATTTTTGGGTAAACTTTTCGGTCGAAATTTAATTAAATAAAATATTCCAAATTTAAATCGGGTCAATTTGACCGCTTATCGACTTACCCGAAGCTCGATTGCATCACCGGAATTTTCCCCAATTTTTTTCTCTTTTTCCTTTTCCCTTTTTCTCCCCTTTTTCTCCTCTTTTTGGCTGAACCGGTTCAGTCCGGTTCGGACCGGTTCAGCCGGCCGGTTCACCCCGGTTCAACCGGTTCACCGCCGGTTCGCTGCCTTGCCGGCCGGTTCTCCACCGGCTTCCACCGCCAGTGGCTCTGTGAGGTTGTCCGCGTCTCAGATCTGCCCTCGGTTTGGGTCAAGCTCGCCGGAACGCCGCCGGTCCGGCAGTTCTCCCTCGACCGTCGGACCCATTTCCTTTCCTCCGCCGTTTCCGACGTTTTCCGGCCACTTCGACGGTTGTGGCTACCACCGATCGACTCGCCTTGGCCTCGGGGACATTCGGCTAGGGGTGGCCGAGCCTGAATCGCCGCCGATCGTCGGGAATCAGCTCTTCTCCCCCGCGGCTGTTTCCTCCCGATTCGGTGGATTCCAACAGTTTCGCCGGTCGATATTGGCCTCAAAAGGATCGGCTCTTCTTCCTGGTCACGCCGGTGCCCGCCGATCGCCCCCAGCTGCCGTGGATCGCCGGTACCGACTCCGTTTTCCCCGCGGGCTTCTCTCCCTCCGTTCGGCTTCCTCCGGCGTTGGTAAGCTGCACCGCCGGTACCATCGTGTTCGTCGGGCGTCGGGCTTCCTTTTCCGGTGGGCGGCCTGGGACAGGGATCGCCGGTGGTCGTTCGGCCTCTTCCCCCGACACAGCTTCCGTTTCTCTGCTTTTCTGTTTCTGTTTCTTTCTTTCTCTCTCCCCGAGCCTCTCTCTCTTTTTTTTTTTTATTAATTTTATTAATTTTATTTTTATTTATTTTAATTATTTTACTATTCCTTAAAATACTCCAAAAAAAATCCCAAATATCTACAAAAATTATTATTTTTATTCTAAATTAATTAATTTAATTTAATTTAATTTATTTATTATATTTTAACATCTTTTTCGGGTATAATTTCCCCGTATTTTCGGGATATTGTCCCAGGTGACTTTTCGGTATATTTTTCGATTATTTTCGAGATTTATTTTTCCGAACTAAAAATCCCGATTAATCCCGATTAATTTTCATAAATTAATATCTTGATCAATTTAATCCGAAATAATTTTATTTCACTTTTATTGACCAAGATTTCTTAAGTCCATATTTTTAATTAAATTTCTTTATCGAAATTATACCGGCCTTTAGTCTTTTGACCGTTTTACCCTTACGCGTGTTCGGGATTTATTTAACCCGACTTCCTTTCACAATTTCTCATTCATTTCATATTTTAATTAAATTCGGGTCTTACAACATGAGACAGAGGAGATGGCTCGAGCTCCTGAAGGATTATGATTGCGAGATATTATACCATCCAGGTAAGACTAATGTAGTTACTGATGCTTTAAGCAGGAAGAGCCTAAGGTTGGTATCATTTATGATGGTTTGGGAATATTACCTGCTAGAGCAGTTTGCAAGCCTCAGTTTGGACATAGCACCCCTGAGATTAACAGAGTTGAGATCATTGTGAGCCTGAGGTAGGAGCCAGAGTTGATTGATCGTATTCGACAGGCTCAGCAGAGTGATCAGGGATGTATTCAATTGATGAGTCAAGTACAGGCAGGTGCAGATACCGATTTTACATTGAGTACCGGTGGTTTATTGAGGTTTCGCAGTAGGATATGTGTTCTCGAGGATCCTGAGATTAGGAGGATGATTTTATCAGAGGCTCACTCAGCGAGGTATACAGTACATCCGGGAAGTACGAAGATGTATCAGAATCTCTAGAGAGTTTATTGGTGGTCTGGGATGAAGAGAGACATATCAGAGTATGTCGCTAGATGTCTCGTCTGTTAGCAGGTAAAGGTAGAGCATCAGAAGCCTACAGGATTATTACAGCCTCTACCGATACCGACATGGAAGTGGGAGCATGTCACCATGGATTTTGTGACAAGATTACCAAGGACCCGCAGAGGTCACAATGCCATCTGGGTGATTGTGGATAGACTGACGAAGTTCACCCATTTCTTAGCTATGAGAGCTATAGATGCTCTGACTACATTAGCGAACTTATATGTTCGAGAGATTGTTAGGCTACATGGCGTTCCAGTGAGCATTGTTTCTGATAGGGATGCCCACTTCACTTACCATTTTTGGGAACACTTTCAGGAAGCATTGGGGACCCAGTTGAGATTTAGCACCGCTTTCCATCCTCAGATAGATGGTCAGTCAAAGAAGACTATACAGACTTTGGAGGATATGTTGAGAGCGTGTGTACTAGATTTTGGAGGCTCCTGGGATGATAATTGGCCATTAGCCGAGTTCGCCTACAATAACAGTTATCACTCGAGTATCGGGATGGCACCGTATGAGGCACTGTATGGTCGCAGATGTCGTTCCCCTATTGGATGAGAAGAGATTGGTGACAGACAGTTATTTGCTCTTGACTTGGTTCAGCAGGCTACTGAGGATGTCAAATTGATATGCGATAGATTGCGGATAGCTCAGAGTCAATAGAAGAGTTACGCTGACAGGAGATGCAGACTACTAGAGTTTGTAGAGGGTGAGTCGGTGTTTTTAAGAGTTTCTCGTTCCAAGGGTATCATGAGGTTCGGTAAGAAAGGTAAACTGAGCCCTCGTTTTATTGGACCCTTTGAGATTCTGGAGCGAGTGGGAGATAAGGCCTATAGATTGACATTGCCACCAGAGTTGGCAGGTGTACACAGTTTCTTCCACGTTTCTATGCTTCAGAAGTACCATTCGGATTCGTCACATGTGATTCACTACGAGCCGTTAGAGCTTAGTGACAGTATGACATATGTTGAGAGACTGGTTCAAATTTTGGATAGGAAGGAGAAGGTATTGCGATCCAAGACAATCTCCCTGGTGAAGGTTCAATGGCAGTATCACACTCCGAAGGAAGCTACCTGAGAGCTAGAGATCATGATACAAGAGAAGTACCCGGAGTTGTTTACCGATTGATTTGGTTCTAATTTGGAGGACCAAATTCTTTTAGTAGGGGAGATTGTGAGATCCGTATCTTTGTATGATATTCCTTATGATTTCCATATTGTATGACATTATTATATGTTAATGGATTCATCAGATGGTTGATTCGGATTTGATAAATGTGGATGAAACGAAATAACGTACGTAACATCGAATAAGGATAAATCGGGAAAGCAGGGACCTAACAAGTTTGTTTAAGGAATTTAATCGAGTTGACTGAAAATAAGGAATTGAAAATAGGGAAAAGATTATGGATTTATGAAAGAAAGTCGATTCAATTTAGTCTCAAACACTTGCAAGGGTAAAAAAGGTCAAAAGACCAAAATTCGGTATAAATTCGATAAGTAATTTTCATTAAAATATGGAATTTACGAAATCTGGATCAATATCGAGGAAAATATTTAAATTTGAGTCTGATTGATCTAGATATTAATTTATGGGAATTAATTAGAATTAATTCGAAATTAATCAAAATTTTTAATTCGAAAAATTATCCCGAAAATAATCGAAAAATATACCGGAAAGATGAAAATAGACTGATAAATTCATTTATTGATTAAATGAATAAAATAATAATTTTTAAGATATTTTTAGAGATATTTGGGTATTTTTAATATATTTAATTGATTAAAATAATAATAATAATAAATTAATAAATAAATAAAAAGAAATCGAAAATAAAAAAAATCGGGGAGAGAGAAAGTAAAAAAAGGAACCCGAAAATCGGCATCGAAAACTCGAGGAAACCCGATAGCCAACTTTATACCACCGATGAGCCACCGATAGCCGACGAGCCCAGCTGATGGTCGGAAAAGGTAGAGCGAAGTCTGACGGTTCCATTGGTACTGGTAACGAGTTCCGACGGCCCCTGTTTCCGACAAATCGGCGGACGAAAGATCCGAGGAGAAATCACGTCGGTCCAGATGAACGACAGTGTCCCAACGCCGATTCGACCCAGCCGAGCACTTCCCTGGCAGAGGCAGTTCTTTTGAGCCTATTGGCGGCCGACGAGACAGCCGGGATTGCCGATGACGGTAAACAGGCCAAAACGACACCGTAGCCGAGAAGGAAGAAAAAGAAAAAGAAAAGGAAAAAGAAAAAAAGGGGGAAAGGGAAGAAAGTGTACCTGGGGATGACTCGAAATTCGGGTAAGTGATCGAGGGTCGGGATTGACTTGCGGATAAATCCCGGGAATTCAATTTAATATTTTATTAATGAAAAATGACCCGGATTTATATAATTGTGCAGTGTTACTACAGAGCCCGAACGAAGCCGATTTAGCTTTGATTTTCATACCCCGCATCATATTGGGTAAGTACATTTTAATTACGATAATATGAGTCCTTAAATGCAGAGTTAAGATTATTTTACGGAATTTACAGATTAATTCTGCATAAAAGGAATTTTATTTGAAATGTCAATGTAATTATCGTAAATAGTATTCGGGCTATCCAATGAGTTTGGAACGAAGCCCGATGATTATTGATAAGCCAAATGAGACCAGTAAACCCGAAAAAGGGATTTAAAAAGTGAAAACGGACTGAAAAAGGGGTCGAGGCCCATTAAAGTGCAATCGGGCCCAATAGAGTAAAACAGGCCCAGAGCTTTAGATTCGATCAGTAAGAGTGAAATACTGATCAGTATACTTGAACTGAACCCATATATGGTTATATTCATCTCCGTGGACGAGCGAATTGGACTGAGAGACCTGGTACGGCCGAGTTGGGATAAGCTCGCGCGTGATTCCTGGTAAGGAAATTTTATGAGCACTTAGAGGTAGTTGTACATAGTTTCGAGGGGATTTACAGTACGTTAAATTCATTAGGCTACCAAAAACAGAATAATAATTTTTACGAAAAAATATGGAAATAGTGACAAATTACTATTTTACCCCCAGTTAGGAAAATTTCAAAAAGGGTAGTAAGGCTATGAAATTGCATGAAATTCATGATTTTTAATGTTTTCATGATGATATTCCTTTAATTCAAGCAATTTATGGATAAGTTGGCTACTATTTTCATGTTTTAAGTGAAAAGGCACAGGTTAGGTGCCAATTGATTTTTATTTAACATGTTTTGATAAAATTGAGCCACCTATCAGTGTTATATGAGTTGAAATCGTGCTTGAGCAATGCTCTCACTGGATTTTATATTTTAACTCATACACAGAGTGCTGGAGCCTTGCTCGCACTATTTTACAGATTTATTTCACGTGACTACGTACAGGAGTTTTTCTCATACGAGGTTTTCACTCAGTTTTAATACCTATCCGTACTGGGGCAATGCTCGTACGTAGATTTGAATTTAATTTATAATCAGTTTAAGTTGTACTAGAGCACTGCTCGTACGTAGATTTCATTGATTTCTATGAAACCGTGCAGGACCTTCGCTCGCATGAGGTTTTTAGATATCATGTATATGTATGGCGCCGTGTTGGAGTTTCTCCTGTAGACTGTGTGTCACAGTGAGATGATATGCTCACACGTGCATACTGAGACATATTTGACATGGGTGGATAAGGCCTATTTCAAGCACCCCTAATTGAGCTTGGGTTCACGGAGTACGTTGTACCATGTATATCACATGGAGTACGTTGTACAGTGGGGATTATTGGAGTGGAATGGCATTAGCCACGAGACAGCAAGTCTTGCCCTCGCAATCCTGATATTATGCTGTTCTGGCGGGTAGGACCAACCCACTTCCCGTTTCAGGTGTGGCACCCCGCACACAGGATCCGTGTGCCAGGGATCACGAGGTTATGGCCATAGTCCTAAATGTTACCTATATAGTCGCTTACATGTCTCACATAATAAATCATTTGGTTTTGATAAATTAGGGTAGACCCGAGGGAGGGGTCAGACCTCTATTTTCATTTGAATTTGATTTAGATTTGATTTTTCCACAAAGGAAAGCGATGAAACTTTCATTGATTTGTAACCCTGTGAGAAGGGTGATTTTATAACGAAAATTTTAAAATAAAGTATTTTGTTGAAATGGATTTTGATTCGTTGAGTGTATCATATTTTGACCCAAATGGGGTGTTTTAAAATGTATTGCTTCATTTGAGCATGAGAGGTTTTCACATGAGAATCATTCCATGTTTTATATGTCGATTTTCCTGTTTTAGAACATATGATATTATATATATGGCATATAATTGTTTTTACCTCATGCTCACATATATCCTGATTTCTTATCAGCATGTAGATAGTATAGCTATCTACCTGTTTGTATTATTGCCTTACTGAGCATGTGGAGCTCACCCTTTCATTTTCCACCCACTTTCAGAGTTTCCACCATAGAGATAGCGGGTGTAGAGAGTAGACGACATAGTTGATTATTTGTGATTCCCATCGACTTTCAGGTATACACCATGTATAGAATTTTGTATTAGTATGCTTACTGCACAGTATTGTATATGAAGGAATATTTGGGGATGTATATATAAAATCATGTGATGTAGAAAACATACCGACCACTCTATTATATGATAAATGATATCAGTATGTATGTTTACGTATGATATTTCTTAATGGTTAGAATGGTATATCGATATTGATTCACAGCCCGACCTGTTCAGAGGGATTTGTCACGATGAGGTAAGAAGGATTTTCCAAAAGCGAAAAATTTGTACTGATTTTGGTAGTATTGGGTCATGACACTTATCTTTTTGAGGCGAATAAAATACGAACACCCGGCATCACACGTCTCTACAACGAATGGTGACTCAGACTGCGAAATGGTAGTGGTCCAGTCTCTTTTAGCCCATTTTCAGTTCTTTTTCTACTGAAACGACTGAGTTTCATTTGGATTTAATTTATCTACAAACATCATAATTTTAATTAAATTGAGGGGATAATTAATAAAATAATATAGGGATTAAAATAATTAATTAAGAAATTAAATGCAAATAATTCTATTTTAATAGAATTATCACTCTATTTATAATATAACATGAAGTATTGATAGCTTCAACCTAAAAATACTTGGTAAATTATTTTCACAAAACGTTGTTCTAGCCATTTCCTCTAAGGTTCTATTTCTTCTCTCAATATCCCCATTTTGTTGTGGTGTCCTAGGAGCTGAAAAATTATGGCTAATCCCTTAACCATTTCAGTATTCATCAAAACTAAGATTTTTGAATTCTTTGCTATGATCACTTATAATACTAGTTTAGTATAACCTTTTTCATTTTGAGCTATTTTCAAATATGTAATAAATTTTTCTAAAGCTTCATTCTTTACACTTAAGAATAATACCCATGTAAATCTAGTATAGTCATCTACAATCACAAATCCATAGTGCTTTCCTCCTAGACTTGTGGTTCTAGTTGGACCAAAGAGATCTAAGTGAAGTAGTTGTAGTGGCCGAGATGTTGACATACAGTTCTTTAGTTTAAATGATATTATTTTCCTTTCACGCATGCTTCACATATTTTGTCATTTTCATATGATAACTTTGGTAGGTCCTACAACAAGATCTTTTTTAGCTAGTTTAGATAATACATGCATACTAGCATGCCCTAGTCTTCTATGCCATAACCAAGGTTCATTCTCTTTAGCAACCATAAAACACACATTTTCATCTTTAAGTTGATTCAAATGTACAATATATATGTTAGCTTGTCTATGTCCTAAGAAAAGAACTTTATTTGTTTTAGCATCAATTACATGACAATTTAAGCAATCAAAAACTACTTTGTATCCCTTGTCACAAAGTTGACTAATGCTAAGTAAATTATGTTTTAATCCTCTAACAAGTAACACATTATCTATAGAAAAGGAATAATTACCAATAGACTCACTTCCTTTTATTTGGCCTTTGGAGTTATCCCCAAAAGTGACTTCTCCACCAATCTTTGATTTTAAGGTGTTGAAATGACTCTTATCACCGGTCATGTGTCTTAAGCATCCACTATCCAAGTACCAGGAGTGCGTCAACTAGGATGAAGTCCTGAGTTCGAGCCTTTGGGGACGCGTCTCTTGAGTGGAGCAAAACCATAAGGGTGAATCCTGGTGTTGACCAGTGGGCCCAAAACGAATAATACGTAGAGTGTATGGCTCTGAGTGATCTGGTGCGAGGGCAGGCTCAAGACTTTACCATTATATCGATAAACCTAGTAAACATGTCACTAATAGATTCATCTTGTTTCATTCTAAACATTCATAATTATGTGTGAGCATACCTACTTTTGTCTCCTTAATTTGAGTTGTACCTTCATGAGTAATTGCCAACTTATCCCAAATTTATTTTGTATTCTCACATGTGGAGACTCTATTATATTCATTACGACCTAAAGCACAAAACAAAGTGTGCATTGCTTTAGCATATAATTGAGCAAATTTTATGTCATTGGCATCCCATTCATCTTCTTCCTTAGGAATTTTGTTTCTTTCAACTTTCTTTGTAGGGATTTGTGGGTCTTTGACAATAACTCTCCATACTTCATAATCATTCACTTGAATGAATAACATCTTCCTAGTCTTCAAATAAGCATAATTTTTACCATTGAACAAGGGAGGTCTAACAGTGGAGTGCCCCTCTCCTACCATGCTAGTTGGTACACTATTTTGAGTTATAGGATTGTTATAAACTCTTAAGATCTTACTACTTCTTAATGAAAGAGCCCAATCTCTTATACCAATTATTGGCTCAACCGAGAGGGGGGTGAATCGATTTTCTATCAATTTATCAAATTTAAAACTTACTTATCTAATATTGCACACAAATAAATTTATAACTACTATAAGATTGAGAACACATGTGCAGTAAATAAGGAGATAAGGGAAATAAGTAGCAAACACAATGAGTTACAGAGGTTCAGCCAAATCCTTTGCCTACGTCCTCTCTTCTTGACCTTCTTGTCAAGGAGTCACTTCCACTATCAAGATGAACTTTTCAAGGTTAAAGAATAACCTCTCTACCCACTTAGCAAAAATTACTATTCAAACTCTTTTATAGTAGCTCTCTCTCAGAGGAACTCCCCCATTTGATTTAAGATGAAAAATGAATACAATCAAAGCATTCTTAATGGGTAGGTGATGAAAATGAATAGCTTAACTAAGGCTTTCAATGACAATTAAGTACCATTTTAGCTAAAGACACAAAGAATGTTTTCTACAAGAATACTCAGAGCTTCACCTCTTTTCTCCAATGTCTTTATGTCTTGTATTTATACGCCCAATTGGTTGGTGAAGCATTTAATGTAAGACCCCGTATAGGTATAAGGGTAATGTGTGTAATTGGATCAAATAATATGATTGGACTTGTAATGTAAAATATGATTGATGTAAGTCCATGGATTCAATGTATGTATGTGTAATATAAATTGTAACGTACATACAAGTTTCATTGAGTATGAATACGGAGAAATGTGTTCTACCAAGTGATGGATGTGATTGAGACTCAAGATGAGTAGTGTGGTAAAATGGAATGGAGTTATGCTTCCATTTGGTTTTTATGTTGCATACCTTTGAATATACAATGAATGCACACAAGTTTCAATGTGCATAAGGTATGAATGGATGCCATTTTCAAGTTATAAAGGTGGATGGATGAGGAAATGGCCATGGCAATAGATTGAGGGTGTGTTGGTATGAGTTACAGCAATGAAACTGTAGGAAATCTGGAAAACATGAGGTCCAGATCGATCTCCTAGGATGAGAGATCGATCTGGGAGAGCCAGAATACTCTTATTTGGGCGAAAGAATTGAGCAGATCGATCTCCAATGGAGCCAGATCGATCTCTCAAGCATTTTGTAGTGGAAAGATCGATCCCCAAGCACCCAGATCGATCTCCTTAGCTCTCTGTTTGGGACCAGATCGATCTGATTGCTTCGACAGATCGATCTCATGCTTTAACAGATCGATCTCATTGCTCGACAGATCGATCTCAGGCTTAAAAATGCCGTGAAAAAGAGGGATTTTAAGGGACCAGATCGATCTCCTCTTGGACCAGATCGATCTCCTCAAGTCATTTCTATATAAGGAGAGCTGAAAATCTGGAAATCTCGAAAAAACACCAAACCTTACCATTTCAACCCAAAAACCTAACTTTCCCTCTCTAAAATCAGCCATTTTCAGCGAGATTTGGAGAGAGATCATTAGAGGCAAAGTTGTTCCTATCAAAGAGAAGAACAACATAGTGAGAGGCATCTTCCCATTCTTGGAGTTGAAGGAGTTAAGGGCATTACCAATTGGAGCAAGGAGCGAAATCACATTGGTAAGATTCTAACCCTCCAATCCAAATGTATTAGCTATTTAAATTGATTTTGGAGTTGATTGATAGGAGTATTGATGGATAAACTACTTAAGAATGTTGTGAAGTTGGTGTGACCTAGAAACCTAAAATGGGTATAGTGTGAGGATATGTGGGATTGAATGAACTTATGGTTTATGGTATGCTAAAGTTGTCATTGGGGTAATGTTTACGATTTTAAATGGTTAAATGAGATTACATTGTGAGTTTGGAGGAATTGTAGAAATGGGTATGAATATGCTTGATAAATGCCATAGTGAGGGAATTCATGAAGCATGAACACTATGAGCTTAATATCGATTTGATATCGATTTTTGAATAAGATAATAGGCCTAAGAAGATTCATAGACTCGAGTTATGGATAAAGTAATGAAACAAGGCCAAATAAGCTTTAATAGAGGCTATAGATTAAAGTGACTATAGCAAGCGCAAGGGTTGCAATATATGGGTCGAATATAATGCGGGATACGATTTTGTGCAGTCCCGAAGAGTTCGTTGAAGGCGAACCGAATCGTACGAGTAAGCAGCTTAAGGAAGTGGAAACACGCATCGCAATTCCAGGTAAGGGAATTTTGTGAGTATATAGAGATAGCTGCTCGTATTTTGAACTGGGTGAATATTGGGTGTTGTATGAAATGCATGAATTGCTCAAATAAATGTTGATGGTATTTGTGAAAGATGATGGGTATATGCGTGGTTTTGGTTTTGAAGTGGATGTTATGAAAAAGGGATAGTAAGGCTAATAATTGCATAAATCATGTGTTTTGAATGCCTTTACAAAACACAATGCTTTGATTTGAGCAAATAAAAGGATAGGCTGGCTGGTACTTGAATGATGTTGTGAAATAGCCTATATGAGGCACTAAGCATATTATGTGATGTTTTGAATGCACATAAGCCGCCTATCGCGTGTATGTGATATAATTCGCGTTAGAGCCTCGCTCACGCGAGATTTCTATGTTTTCACTTGTGTGAAACGTGCTTGAGCTTAGCTCGCACTTTGAAATTGAATTGTGATGATGTTTATAAGCCGTACTGGAGCTTCTGCTCGTACGTGGATTGTGAATGGTTATCTTATGAGTATAGCCGTACTAGAGCTATGCTCGTACGCGCCTCTTTATGAGAAGATGCGTGATGCATGAGTCGTGCTAGAGTTTTACTCGCACAAGCTTGTACAATGGGATTCGTATAGGGTTGTGAAAGTGGGTAAGATCCTTAAGCCTTACATCCTTAAGCTAACATCCTTAAGCCCGAAGAGGCAGGGAGGCTCTGTTAGGCGGGGAGGCTCTGTTTGGTGGGGAGGCTCTCTTACGGTGGGATCCTTAAGCCAACATCCTTAAGCCCAAAGAGGCGGGGAGGCTTTGTTAGGCAGGGAGGCTCTCCTACATGGGTATGGTGAAGGTAAGAACCTTAAGCCCTACATCCTTAAGCTAACATCCTTAAGCCGAAGAGGCAGGGAGGCTCTGTTAGGCGGGGAGGCTCTGTTCGGTGGGGAGGCTCTCTTACGGAAAGGACCCTTAAGCCCTACATCCTTAAGCTAACATCCTTAAGCCCGAGGAGGCAGGGAGGCTCTGTTAGGCAGGGAGGCTCTGTTCGGCAGGAAGGCTCTCCTTCACGGAATATGGAAAACTCTTGGTATGGGGTAGATAAGACCTAGGAATGGCACCCCCAATCATGATATGAGTTGCGGAGTACGATGTACCGTGTATATCACATGGAGTACGATGTACCGCATGATGGTTATGTGATGAGAAAGTCTGGCGAGGGATAATTCATCTTCGTGCCAGCATGATACCCCGCACACCTGGATGCGTGTGGTCTGGGATGGTTTATGATGTAATGATTCACATAGGCACTTCTGATATAGTGACCTAGATTTATACACATGCGTGAATTGTGGAATGTAAATGTGGTTGTGGTTTGTGAGTTGATTTGGTGGTGTTATGTTGTTGGTTCAAAAAGGAAGTTTCTAAATGAATTGCCCTTTTATGAATTTAAATGAGATCGAGCATGAGATGTTTTATACATGATGTCTCTACCATGTTTTATATGCCAATGCACATGATTTGATACATGATATATATGTATATTCACATGGCATAGTTTTATTCCTCATGCTCGTACTATAAACGATTTATGCATAACACTATCAGCATGTAGATAGAGTAGTTATCTACCATGCTTGCATTATTGCCTTACTGAGCGTGTGGTTGCTCATCCCACTCTATTTCCCCCCTACAGAGCGTGCATAGTAGTCCAGTGAGGACTGAGGCGTATTATTTTGGACTCCGCTGCATCTCCATCGCTGAAAGGTATATACACAGTGATTCTTTTTGTATCTAAACAATGTAAAAGCACAGTATTCTTTTGAGTTGTACTTATGGGGGATGTAGATGTCAGTAAATCATGTATTCGTATAAGTACACAATTAAATGCACATGTATGACAACGTTTTAATTAATTGAGAATGAATGAGATGTGGTGTTTATTATTGGCTCACAGCCCAACAGTGTGTGGTGAGTTTAGTTCACGGCCGGGTAAGATAACAGTAAGACGCGAAAAATTTTCAGTGATATTCGGTTAAAGAGAATGGAAATGGGTCGTGACATTTAATGCAATTCTTCCTGTTGAAACCCTGAAAAACTAGCCATTGTAGTCCTGCAGACGAATGCCAAATCGATCTCCTTACCCGAGAGGATCGATTATTTAGTTCCAGAACCTGCAATCACAAAGATACTCCAGCAAAGGAGATCGATCTCATCATACAGAGGGATTAATCTCCTCTTCTTGAAAAGTTAGTGTCATCACATTTCGTAAAACAAGGGAGAAAGATCTCTTCTTCAAGAGAGATCGATCTCTTTGCTATTCTGCATTGAACAAATTGTTACTGCCTAGAGGAGATCGATCTCTCTCCCTGAGCAAATCGATCTCAGATTGTTACTGCCTAGAGAAGATCGATCTCTCTCCTAGAGCAAATTGATCCCATGGTCTTCTCATTGAGTTTTGATATGATTCTTCTAAAAAGGATATTGATCTCACAACCTTAGAAGATCGATCTCATAATGATTCTGCCAAAATAAGATCGATCTCACAACCCCAGGAGATCAATCTCACAATGATTTTGCCAAAAGGAGATCGATCTCACAACCCTAAAAATCGATCTCTTGGCTTAAGTATCAGTTTTCCCAGCAAAAATTTAGTTTACAAGAGTTTCTAAGTTTAGATCTTCACAAGTTTTTCAAGTAATTTTTACTAAATTGGCAATATATTCTTTAAGACAATTACTCAAAAATAATACCTCACAAATGATTTGAAGGTTTAAAATAAGCACATTTAAATTAATGTTTTATCATTTCAAAATATATTATCCAAAACTAACAAAGCCTATCTTGATCACACATATATCTCCATGCAATACTACTATACCTAATTTCATCCTAATTGGCAATTTATAAGAATTCATAGAAAATAATAAGAGTACAACTTCAATCAAACAAGATAGTATTGTTATTTCATGTCTAAGGATCACATACACAATGTCACTTGAGAATATATTCCATAGGGCTTAAGTGAATATACCAATTAGACTTCTCAATGTGAGTCAGTTTAGTGCACTTGTCTTTTCAAACAAGTACCTAAAATGTTAGTCTAAATAGACCATGCCCTTAAGATAGGGTGTAAGACCTGATTTTTATCATATTTCCTTATGATTCACACATTGTATGGATATTGTTATATGTTAATGGAATCATAAGATGAATGATTTTGATCATATAAATATGAATGAAGTACTCGAACATACGTAAAATCTGAAAACAGACAATTAAGAAATTTCAAATTAAATTTATGAGATTTGAATTGTCTGGATAGAAATACAATTTTTAAATGAGAAATTATAGTGGGTCTAAGAAGGAAAGTTGGTCTAAATTGGTCTCGAACGTATAGAATGGTAAAATGGTCTCAAAAGACATAAAATTCTGTATAAATTCGATAAGAAATTATTATTAAGAATATGAATTTAGGAAATCTTTATCAATACCGGAGAAATCCTGAATTTCGAGTCCAATTGATCAAGATACAAATTTATTATGATAACCCGAAATTTTCACCTTAGGAAATTATCTCGAAAATGTGAAAGTAATACTCCGAAAAATAAAAATAATAACAAAATAAGATAAAAATATATTTAATTAATTAAATATATAAATATTTGGTGTAGAAAATATTTGTGTAAAAATAATATATTTTATTATATTAAAATAATAATATAATGTATAATATATATATATATATATAAAAGAGTAAAGGAAAAAAAAAAAAAGAAGTTGAATCACAAAAACGCGAAACAGGAAAGAAAGGAAGACGAAGCCGAGGGAGACCCCTGCTTCGACGAGCCACCGACAAGAGAGAGGGGCAGGCGACGACAGGGGAGAGGAGCCCGACCCCGTGGGAACCACCAGGCGCCAGCACGCGCACCGACGAAGCCGAAATCGGCAGATCGACGAGGGAGATTGCCGAGGAGAGAAATGAGAAATCCGGTAGCTGCAGCGCTGATCGGTCCAATCCAACGCCAGTCGAACGTTCCCCAACTAGAGACAAGTCGATTGGTGGCAGAGGGGAGCCGGTCGAAAACGCTGTGAATGGCGAAGTGAGTACTGAACCGGTACGGCCGGTTCAGTGAAGGGGGAACTGTGCTGAACCAGACCAGACCGGTTTAGCCAAGAAAGAAAGGAAAGAAAGAAAAAAGGAAAAAAAGAGGAAAATTTAGGAAAAAAATTCAGCGATGCAATCGAACTACGGGTAAGCCGGTAAGTGATCAAATGGACCGATTTAAATTACGAAATAATTATTTAAACATATATTTGACTGAATTTGACTCGAAAAATATATAAATGTGTAGCTTGATAATTGGCGAAAAACGAGAGCTCGAGTCAGCCTCGATTTGTGTATCAACATGGAATCTCGGGTAAGTGAAGCTCGATTTCTATAAATTGGATAGTTATACGAGTTAGGAATTAATCGCGTACGTTGCGATTTAATTTTCGTATAATTTCGTAATGTTTAGAATTGGAAATTAATTGTCGTAAATAACTTTATAAGCTATCCAAAGAGCCTAGAACGAGGCCCAATAACCGTTGAAGGCCCAATGAGCCCAATAGGCCTGGATGATGTGAATAGTAAGTGGAAATGGGCATAAAACCGGAGTAAGGCCCATTAAGGTGTAATCGAGCCCAATAAGAGTAAACGGGCCCAACATTTTAAATTTAAGCTCAATAAAGATTAAATATGGATAAGTGTATTGTATTTAACCCGATAATGGTTATATGTAGCTCCAGAGATTTAATTGGGAGCAAATCAGACTGAGCGGAATTCTCTGCATTGGAAAAGTCGGACTGTACAGAGAATCGAGGTAAGGGAATTTTGTAAGCGCTTAAAGATACCTGCGTGTATTTTTGGGGTTATTTACATTACGTAGAATTTCCTAAGGTATCTAGAAATAGAATAATAATTTTTACAAAAATCGGGGTATATGTGAAAATTACGATTTTGCCCATAGTTAGGAAAATTTCAAAAAGGGTAGTAAGGCAATGAAATTGCATGATTTTCATGTTTTTGATATTCCTATGATCATGTTTCTTTAATTTAAGCAAATTATGGATATGCGACTGTTTATTTCATGTTTTTACATGAAAGGGCACGAGTTAGGTGCCAGTTGTGATTTTCGATTTGTTTTAGTGAAATTGGGCAGTCTATCATGTTTTTCTGAGTTTTAAATTGTGCTAGAGCATTGCTCGCACTGGATTTTATATTTTAACTCATATACAGAGTGCTGGAGCCTTGTTCACACTGAGTTTTACAAACTTGCTTTACATGACTACCTGTCACGACCCTCCATGACTTAACCAAACCACTACAATTTTTTTTGCATTTTAACTTACCTTTCTCCTTATCAACGGTTAGGTTGTGATTCGATGTCAGCATCCTCGCTTACCAGATCATCCATTATCATACATACATGTCAATATACTATTACTGACTGTAACTTCTTTTATAATGTATGTGAGCTCATATAAATCTAATACAATTACATTCCCCATAATATATATCGTATACATCACTGTGCTACTTATATGTTTAGATACAGAATTGTACAAAATATGTATACCTGTACTATCTCTCTCTCGTAATTGCTCTACTGCGGATGCTCTATAGAGAGGTGTAAAAAAAAGGGGTGAGCTCACAGCTCAGTAAGGAAATCAGGCAAGCAAGTAGACATCTACACTATCTACTCAAAATAATGCTATGCCTCGAAAATATCATTTTCTTAACTCACTTTAAAAGCATGTCTTTAAAATATATATATATATATATTTGTACAGATTAAATCCCATGTACATAAATCATACTTTCGTTCTCAAATGTAGACATGTAGTGCAAAATAATGCATCTTTATAATATCACAATGCCTTTAGATAAATCATGCCATTTATATTTAAATCACAGTAAATATGGCATTTAATCATTCACAACACAACAATCGAATTTTGACCCATCCCTCAGGTCTATTTGTATCATAAATAAGTCAATCAGTCAGGTGATATATCATGTGAGACTCTGTGGTGAAATGCAATAATATCCTGGACTATGGCCATATTCTATAATGGTGATCCCAGGCTACACAGTACTCGGTGTGCGGGGCAATCACTGCTGTAACGGGAGGGGGGTCAGTCCATCACAACCGCTAGCTATAACCTCCTCAACTCCATAACACCACACGGTACAGTGTATTCCATGCCACTCGCAGGGTACAAGGTACTCCGTGGACCCTACATCACAGTCGGGATGCCTGCCATAGGTCTTAGCCCTCAAACCATGAAATATAAATACCACGTCTCTAAATCCACATGCGAACATCTCTACAGTGCGACACTTAGTCTATATGAGGAAATCAGCATGGTTTTCAACATGTCTTATATATCACAGTAAAAGTACAATACGCGACTTTGAGCGTGACTCACAATCGACACTCCTCTCAAACACTGTTTCACACCACAAACTCAAACTCTAGTACGAGTAAACCTCCAGCAACTAGGTCATGCATAGTTCATATTTCAAATCAAGTACGAGCAATAGCTCCAGTATCATGCTATGCCCAAAACTCATCAAATCAAGTACAAGCAATAGCTCAAGTACTATGTCATGTATAAATCATGAAGAATCGAGTACGAGCAACACTCTAGCACTCTGTCATGTATCTCATGTAAAATTTGAGTACGAGTTAATTGCTCCAGCACTTTATCACGCATAAATCATATAAAACTGAGTACAAGTAATAACTCTAGCATTCTATCATGCATGTCATGGAAATCTAGTGTGAATCATACATCAAGACTAATATATGTGAAAAATATATGAAATCAAGTGTGAGCTGTGCTCTAACATGATTTATCCTTACATAATTCGATAGATGGCTTAAAAAGGGATGATTTTCAAAATATCAAAATCAGCACTATAAAGCATTCTATTTCTCATCAACCATGAAAACATTGGCCCATCTACCTACTCTGCTGCTAAACAACAGTAAAAACACTCACAATGGTGGTTTCCATGCTTTTTACAACTTTTCTCAAAAGTTGACTTTTTTTCCTAACTAAGGGCCAAATCGTAATTTACCACTATCGGGTCACAATAATTATTATTCACTTTATTTGACCCTCAAACTTTTTAAGTGAATGTAAAAGCAGACAAAAATACGAGTAGACATCTCAACAAGTCACAAAAGTCCCTTACTTGCAATCACTCGAGAAATTTTACTTTCTCAACGCTACTCGATCCAGCAGTCTGATTCGCTCCTCCACTAATCTCTGGAGCTGCATATAAACATTTATTAGGTTAATTATACTTTTTATACTGTATTTCACATTTAATACAGTCTATTTCACTTAATGGGCTTTAATAAACCTTAATGGGCCTAACTATGCCTTAAGCCCATTTTCATTTTACTATTCATTTTCGTTGGGCCTATTGGGCTTGTGGGGCCTACCAACTCTTATTGGGCTTATCCGAGACCCATTACATCACATTGGGTCGAAAAAATTTGGGCTTGGCCCATTGGACCTCTCGGCCACATGTCATGGCCGATAGCATCCCATGTCATCGGTCACACCATGGCATGCCATCCATGTCCATTTATTTAGCCAATTCACTTAGGCATTTTCACAAACACTTGAATGGCAATGTTCTTAAGCTTCACTTAGTTCATTTAGGAATTTTATAAAACACCTTGATTGCCAACTAAATTCATGTATCAATTAATCAAATTGATTAATTCTAACTATACCATAATCATGAACACATGTTCATCAACTCATTTATGCCTTAAACTCATATGGACATTCATCAATTTATCACTACTCACTCTCGGTCAAACCATGTTCATAGTGATTTCATATGTTTCAATGCTTAAAACATATACCAATATACTTAAAATCATTCATACATTAACATATATGAATTTAAAAGCTTCAAATTATACCTAGTATTTGTGTTCACACTTGGCCGAAACTTTGAAGCCTCACGGATTGCAAACTATGGTTCCTTGATAGCCAATTCCAACTTATGTCACTCTCCTCTCAATTTGGAACAACTTTCATGAAGGATGCAAGTTCCAAATATGCCTAAATCCTAGTGATTTCTAGTGAGAGAAAGCTTGGATAAATGTGTTCTAATGGTTTCTTCTTCTAGCCGAGAATGATATGTTGAAGAAGACAATGTGGTGGCTGATTTTATAAGCCATTTACTTAGCCATTAAGCCTTACTTTCCAACCATCTTAATTGACTTTCAAAAAGTTTAGGTAATGGTTATCATTTTAGACTTTGTTACCTTTCATTAATGGCTTTTAACTTATACTAATGGGCTTTTTAATTGGGCTTCTCGGTTTGGGCTTTCTTAATAGGATTTCGGGCTGAATTTTTACTATACCTCGAGCCTTTAATTGTTTAAATATTTGGCCTATCAATCAGTCCAACAATTCGGTCTAAGGGACCTAAGAAATTCGATCTACACTTAGAATGGGCTTTAAAATCTTCATTTTGGCCCATTACGTTTTTATCCATTAAATTAAATCCAGAATCCATCCAAATAAATTTTCATTACTTCCGGGGATGATTATCTTGTATTCTGACCAAAAATATTTTTTCCCAAATTTTTCTCTATACTTGGGTTAATTTTTAACCATGGTTAGTCAACTATGGTAAAAGTTCACTTTCCTTAACTACAATTGACTTTTTCCTAAATCATTGACCAAGTTGACTTTTTCTCAAAATTTTGAAAGTGTCATATCTTATGTTTTACACTCTCATCTTTACGTTTTGGCCATTTTCGGTTGGTAAATACACCCGAAATACCTTAAATACCCTAACTCGCTAAAAAGGTCTGTTTTACCCTTTTTAGCTTTTACTCTTGTTCTCTGTGTTCGGGCCTAAATCAAACTAACTTTCCTTCATGAGCTCTCTATATCTTCATTTTATAAGTTCTCATCTTCAGTCAGAATGATTCAAATCCACTCGGTTTAACCTGTGGCTCTTATAGCTCACATTAGGCTTTTATGTAGCTTATAAGTGTTAAATCATTTCACATACACTTTAAATCTAGTAAATACTCTTCTTATGATTCATCTATAATAATAAAGTGTTCATACACATAGGAATCATAAGGAACAAGCTACATAAAATACAGGTCTGAAACTACCGTACTGGAGCTTTTGCTCATACGAGCTCTATACCATTTTATACACATATTCGTACTAGAGCATTGCTCGTACGTGAATTTAGATTGGATTTATAAGTATTTTAAGTCGTACTGAAGCGCTGCTCGTACGCATATTTCATTGATTTTTATGAAATCGTGCTGGAGCTTCACTCGCACGAGGGTTTTTCTGATATCATGAATATGCATGGAGTCGTGCTGGATCTTCGCTCGCACAAGAATTTTATGACATGCATATGACCGTGTTGGAGCCTCCTGTAGACTATGTGGCACAGTGAGAAGATATGCTCGCATGTGTAGATTGAGACATGGGTTGGTTATTGACATGGTTTGGAGTGGGATAAGACCTATGGCAGGCACCTCCAAACTGTGATATTGGGTTCATGGAGTACATTATACTGTATATGTTACACGGAGTACGTTGTACCAAGTAGTCATGACTATTGTATTCCGTGATGAGATATTCTAGCGGGTAGGGTGACCCACCTCCCGTTACAGTTGTAATACCTTGCACACCGGGATCCGTGTAGCCTGGGATCACAGGGACATAGTCCTTGATTGTTTCCATACAGTAACCTGCATGTCTCACATGATATATAATTGATTGGTCTTGTTAGACTAGGGTAGACCCGAGGGAGGGGTCGAGCCCCGATTTGTGATAATTTCATGAAATGTTGTATTAAATGAGAAATTGATGGGTTTTATGAGGACATTAATGATTTTAAAGATGTGTTGAATCCCTCTGGGATTATTTTGATGAGTTTTACTATATCGAGCATGAGAGGTTTTACATGAGATGTTTTTCATGTTTTACATGTCAATTCATGTTTTACGATATATGATATACTCATACATGGCATAGTTTTAATTGCCTCATGCTCGAGATATAAATGTTTTGCATGTCATGCCTTTACCAGCATGTAGATAGTGTAGTTATCTACCTGTTTGCATTATTACCTTACTGAGCTAGTAAGCTCACCCTTTCATTTTCCACCCTACAAGGTACATTCAGTAGAAGAGAGCGACAGTAGTCTTGCCTTTCGGTTATCCGTCGCTTCCTATCAAGACCAGGTATACACATTCATATAATTTTGTATCTGAACATATAGAGGCACAATATTATACACGGATGTAATATTGGGGATGTATTTAGTTAAATAAATTGATATGTAAATGAAATATGGAAAATAGATGTTAAGGTAAGTAACATGACAGGAGGGACTAACATCGACTCATAACCTAACTGTTAGTAGTGAAACTGTTCACGACGGGTAAGGAAATGAAAAAAAGAAAAAAATTTATAGGGGTTTTTAGGAAAGAGGAGGTTGTGATAGAGGTGGTATCAAAGTTGAGTTAGCCTGATATGAGTCGGTGTTAGTGGTTAAGTAAATTTACATCCACATGTACTGTGCATTGTTTAGATACAATTGTGTATATCAAGATGGAAGTGCAGTTAAGAATTTAGTTTCGAATGCAAGAATATAGTTTTTATAACTGATAGCCGCTATGGTAGAAGGGCGAGTACACATGCTCGAGGCCGTAGAGATAGGCCTGAGATTCGAATGAGTCATCACATGAGACTCAAGATGAGATTGAGGTGGAGGCTGATGTTGAGCATACTCCATAGGGTCCTATAAAGAGACCAGACAATATTGAGACACGCTTCACGAGGATGGAATGGAGTAAATAAAATATTTTGGAGTGGTTTACTCAGTCTATGCAGGTAGTTGAGGATAGGTAGGGTAAAGCCTGAATAGATGCCTCAGACTATAGAGATTCCCACACCTCTCAGGTATTTAATGAAGTAAAGAAACCAATAGTTACTGAGGACTAGGTGAATGAGATAGCGAAGTTTTATGGATTCTTTCGGTGTATGTCGATCGAGAAAGCGACTTTTAAATATGTTTATGTTAGAGGGCGAGGTGGAGCATTGGTAGAAATCTGCTCAACCCATTTTAAGAGTTAGACATCCAGGACTGATATGAGAGATAATTTCGGATGCATTGCGGGTAAAGTATATCCCAAATATTGCTCAAAGGAAGTTACAGATGAATTTATGAGTTTAGTTTAGGGAAACCAAATCTATTGATGAGCAATATGAATCTCAGATACATCCCTGGGCAGGTATGAACCCGATATTATGGACAGTGTCAGTTGAAAGGTTCGAAAGTTAATGGAAAGACTCAGATCGTCTATCAAAGTTGATTGGCCCGTTAGATATCACTATTTATGATGAGGCAATGCGCAGATCATAGTGTGTGAATAAGATTAGGAATTGCATGCTTGTGAGTTTGAGAAAGGAAATAAGGACCGAAATAGAGACAGAAAGTAAATAGTGGATAACAGAGATGTCAAAGCGAGAAAGAGGCAGTTTGGTAGGAAATTTAGAGTTAGTGAGTTATGGGGTAAGATGATTGGTAAGCCCCAGTGTATCCAGTTTCAGCACTTACACGAATATTGTGATTGGAGGACCCCGACCTGCTAATGGGCAGTGTTGGATGTGTGGTAGTTACCACAGAAATAGGCAATTGAATGAGGGCGAGTGTATGCTTTGGACCATGACACTATTGATGCTTAATTTGATATAGTGTAAGGTACCACCTTGATTGTTAATATTGAGGCAATTATTTTAATTAATCCTGGTACTACACATTTATTCATATCGTTGTCATTTGCATATATAAGTTAGTGAAATATGTGAAGCCTATATCATTAGGTGAAATGCTGATAGTTAGTACCCCAATGAAGGATAGTCTGCTAATTGAATATGTCAGTAGAGATTGTAAGTTGAAAGTGGGGGAAAGGAACATGCAGACCAATCTCATTCTATGAAATATGAGTGTTTTGATGTAATATAGGGAATAAATTGATTGGCTGCAAACTATGTTGTTGAAATTGCTATTCTAAGATAGCGATGTTTCACCCTAGAAAAGTGTACAGTAAGTTTTAACAAGTAATGAAAGAGTTTTGTTATAGTTGATATACAAAATGAGATAAGCTTTGAGATGTGATAGATCTTGAATACAAGATTTATTGGAATAAGAGGCGTATGCAAGGTAAGAATATCTCTGATATGTGAAGTAATTTGGATTAAGCGATATGTAGTGAATATGAATTGCGACCAAGGATAAGGGGGGGATATATCCATAACCAGTCCATGTGGTCAAGTCTGAAGGTTAATAAAGGTATTTCAAAATACCTCCCCGCCTGAAGACTTGACAACATCTAGAAGTACACATAACCTATAAATTGAAATCGACATTCGTAATATATACGTTTAAAATTAGGGTACCTTTACTTGTACGATAAATAAATATAGAATTCGATTAATCATGAAGGCTTAAAAATTAAAATTTTATAAGAGCCGTTAATATAAGATAGTATCTTGAACAGAAGTGATTTCGAAATGACATTATATGTTTATGCGTACATAGGTCAAGGATATGGTGATTAAAATATTTAGTGGAACTCAACTACGATGAGGTTCTTTTCTCATACTGACATTTGTTCTGTGGTAGTGAGCCTAAGAGTTAAAAACTAGACTTGATTTATCGAATCGAACAGGATCAGTGTAAGAATAAGTATTCTGTTCTACTATTGATGATCCATTGGGTTAGCTGCGAAGAGCGCAAATTTTTTGAGATCGATTGGAAGTCTAGGTTTTATCCGTTGAGAATTTGGAATATGGATGTGCCCAAGACAATTCTTTGTATTCGTTAGGGCATTAATGAATGAGGTATTTAAACTTTACCTGGACCGATTTGTTATCATCCTTATTGATGATATTTTGGGTGTATTTAAAGTCCAGGAAAAATCATAAGCAACAATTGAAAATTATTTTTACAGATGATTTGTTGAGAGTTCTCGAAATGGACTACTTTGTTGACACGTTTAACTTAGAAAAAGTTGTATTTGAATGGGATGATAGACGTGATAGGAGTTTTGGTGTATTGAAGTATGAACTGACCACCACATTTATTCTCACCATACCCAACAAATTAAGAGGTGTCTCAGGGTATATGGATGTCTTAAAACCAAGATTGAGCTGTGTGTTGAAGCAAAATGAGATGATAGCCACGTATGGATCCGACAGTTCAAGGACCATGAAAGGACTGTCTGACCCATGATTTAAATTTGGTAGCCGTAGAAATGCACTGAGGGTATGGCGCCACTACTCTTACGGTGAGAAATTTCATGTATGCACTGATCATAAAAGTCCCAAGTATCTGTTTTCATATAAAGAAATGAATATGAAATAACAAAGAGGGTTTGAGCTTTTGAAGGATTATGAGTGTGAGATATTGTACCACCCAGGAAATGGCTAATATAGTAGTTGATGCTTTGAGCAGAAAGAGCCTCGGGATGGTAATGGTCAAGGAGCGTGAGCTGTAAACCAGTTTATAAGCCTCAGTAGTGATATGATCCCTTCTGATGATGATAATGATTATGTTACAGCTAGCTTGATGTTAGAACCGAATATAGTTGACCGGATTTGACAGGCTTAGCGTGATGATTAGCAGGGTGTTGATAGTGTTAGTCAGATTCAGATGGGTACAGTGACAGAGTTCATAGTGAGTGATGATGACTTACTGAGGTTTGGAGGTAGAATAATGGCTCCCAAAGACCACAGCTAATGAGATTATTAATGACACAAGCTCACTATTTGGGATATACAGTGGATTCACTGAGCAATAAAATATACTAGAATTTTCAAAAAAAGGTATTAGTGGTCAGGCATGAGAGAGATATCAGAGAGTTGTGGCGAAGTGTCGTATGTTAGCAGATTAAGGTAGAGCACTAGAAGTCTACAGGATTATTGCAGCCTCTACCAATTCTGACATGGAAGTGGGAGCAGATTACCATGGATTTTGTGATAGGTTACAGAGGACTGTAGGAATCACGAGGCTATTTGAGTGATGGTCAATAGATTGACTAAGTCTACCCACTTTCTGGTTATGAAAGTCATAGATACTCTGAGTGCGTGAGCGAATTTATATAAGTAAGATGATTGTGGAACAATAGGTAGCACTCCAGGGAGTATTGTATCAGATAGGGATTCTCGCTTCACTTCCCACTTCTGGGAACATGTTTCAGGAAGCCATGGAAACCCAGTTAAGTGTGAGCACAGCGTTCCGTCCTCAGACAGATGGTCAGTTAGAGAGGACTGTATGGGTTCTGGAGGATATGATGAGAACGTGTGTAATTGATGTTAGAAGCTCCTGGAATGATCATTCGTTATTAGCTAAATTGCTCACAGCGATAGTTATCACTCGAGTATCGATATGGCATTGTGTGGAGCATTATTTGGCCGTAAGGGTTGCTTTTTCGAATGGATAAAAAAAAGTGGGTGACAGATAGAAAATTGCTCCCGATCTAGTATAATAAGCCTCTGAGGGTATTCAGATGATTGTGAGAGAATGAGAACACCTAAGAACAGATAGGAAAGCTTTGCTGACAAGAGATGGGGATCGTGAGGATTCATCGAGTGTGAATCAGTGTATTTGGAAGTTTCTCTTTCTAAAGGTATATGAGATTCGGGTATTAAACAGGAAGGAGAAGGTGTTGAGGTTTAAGATGATCTCCCTAATGAAAGTCTTTCGACAGTATTACACTTCGAAGGAATTTAAATAAGAGTTGGAGAGTAAGAGTATGATATGTGGGAAGTATCCGGAGTGGTTTACAGACTAACTTGGTTCTAATTTGGAGGACCAAATTTCTTAAGTGGGGAAGATTATGTAAGATCTAATTTTTATCGTATTTCTTTATGATTCACACATTTTATGGATATTGTTATATGTTAATGGAATCATAAGACGAATGATTTTGATCATATAAATATGAATGAAGTAGTCGAACGTACGTAAAATCTGAAAACAGAAAGTTAAGGAATTTCAAATTAAATTTATGAGATTTGAATTGTCCAGACAGAGATACGAATTTTAAATGAGAAATTATAGTAGGTCCAAGAAGGAAAGTCGATCTAAATTGGTCCCGAACGTGTAGAAGGGTAAAATAGTCAAAAGATAAAAAATTCGGTATAAATTCGATAAGAAATTATTATTAAAAATATGAATTTAGGAAATCTTGATCAATATCGGAGAAATCAATGAATTTCAAGTCCAATTGATCAAGATACGAATTTATTACGATAGCCCGAAATTTTCACCCCGGGAAGTTATCTCGAAAATGTGAAAATAATACTCCAGAAAATAAAAATAATAATAAAATAAGATAAAAATATATTTAATTAATTAAATATATAAATATTTGGTGTAGAAAATATTTCTGTAAAAATAATATGTTTTATTATATTAAAATAATAATAATATAATGTATAATATATATATATATATATAAAAGAGTAAAGGAACGAAAAAAAAAAGAAGTTGAATCGCGAAAACGCGAAACAGCAAAGAAAGGAAGACGAAGCCGAGGGAGACCCCTGCTTCGACGAGCCATCGGCGAGAAGAGCCCGACCCCGTGGGAACCACTAGGCGCCAACACGCGCGCCGACGGCACCGGAATCGGCAGATCGGCAATGGAGATTGCCAAGGAGAGAAAGGAGAAATCCGGCAGCTGCAGCCCCAATCGGTCCAATCTAAGGCCAGCCGAGCATTCCCCAGCCAGAGACGAGTCGATTGGTGGCAGAGGGGAGCCGGGAACCGATCGAAAATGCCGTGAACGACGAAGTGAGTACTAAATCGGTACAACTGGTTCAGTGAAGGGGGAACTGTGCTGAACCGGACCGAACCAGTTTAGCTAAGAAAGAAAGGAAAGAAAGAAAAAAGGAAAGAAAGAGGAAAGTTTGGGAGAAAAAATCCAGCGATGCAGTCGAGCTACGGGTAAGCCGGTAAGTGGTCAAATAGACCGATTTAAATTTCGAAATAATTATTTAAACATATATTTGACTGAATTTGACCCGAAAAATATATAAATGTGTAGCTCAATAATTGGCAACAAACGAGAGCTCGAGTCAGCCTCAATTTGCGTATCAACACGGAATCTTGGGTAAGTGAAGCTCGATTTCTATAAATTGAATAGTTATACGAGTTAGGAATTAATCACATACGTTGCGATTTAATTTTCGTATAATTTCGTAATGTTTGGAATTGAAAATTAATTGTTGTAAATAACTGTATAAGCTATCCAAAAAGCCTAAAACGATGCCCAATAAGCGTTAAAGGCCCAATGAGCCCAATAGGCCTCGATGATGTGAATAGTAAGTGGAAATGAACGTAAAATTGGAGTAAGGCCCATTATGGTGTAATCGGGTCCAATAAGAGTAAACGGGCTCAGCATTTTAAATTTAAACTCAATAAAGGTTAAATATGGATAAGTGTATTGTATTTAACCCGATAATGGTTATATACAACTCCAGAGATTTAATTGGGAGCAAATCGGACTGAGCGAAATTCTCTACATTGAAAAAGTCAGACTGTACAAAGAATCAAGGTAAGGGAATTTTGTAAGCGCTTAGAGATACCTGCGTGTATTTTTGGGGTTATTTACATTACGTAGAATTTCCTAAGGTATCTAGAAATAGAATAATAATTTTTACGAAAATCGGGGTATATGTGAAAATTATGATTTTGCCCCTAGTTAGGAAAATTTCAAAAAGGGTAGTAAGGCTATGAAATTACATGATTTTCATGTTTTTGATATTCCTATGATTATGCTGCTTTAATTTAAGCAAATTATGGATAGACTGACAGTTTATTTCATGTTTTTACATGAAAGGACATGAGTTAGGTGCCAGTTGTGATTTTTGATTTGTTTTAGTGAAATTGAGTAGCATATCATGTTTTTATGAGTTTTAAATCGTGCTGGAGCACTGCCCGCACTGGATTTTATATTTTAACTCATATACAGAGTGCTGGAGCCTTGTTCATACTGAGTTTTACAAACT
Source organism: Firmiana major (assembly GCA_033439115.1). Taxonomy (NCBI): domain Eukaryota; kingdom Viridiplantae; phylum Streptophyta; class Magnoliopsida; order Malvales; family Malvaceae; genus Firmiana; species Firmiana major. The sequence continues at coordinate 13,009,743 of CM065912.1, forward strand.
TGCTTTACATGACTACCGTTTGGAGCTTTTACTCGTATTAGGTATATACCATTTTATATACATATCCGTACTACAACATTGCTCGTACGTGAATTTAAATTAGATTTATAATTATTTTAAGTCGTACTGGAGCGCTGCTCATACGCAGATTTCATTAATTTTTATGAAACCGTGCTGGAGCTTCGCTCGCACGAGGCTTTTTCTGATATCATGAATATGCACGAGTCGTGTTGGAGCTTCGCTCGCACAGGAATTTTATAACATGCATATGACCGTACTGGAGCCTCCTGTAGACTGTGTGTCACAGTGAGAAGATATGCTCACACGTGTAGATTGAGACATGGGTTGGTTATCGACGTGGTTTGGAGTGGGATAAAACCTATGGCAGGTACCCCCAGACTGTGATATTAGGTTCATAGAGTACGTTGTACCGTGTATGTCACACGGAGTACGTTGTATCATGTAGTCATGACTATTGTATTCATGTGATGTGATATTCTGGCGGGTAGGGTGACCCACCTCCCGTTACAGTTGTGATACCTCGCACACCGAAATCCGTGTAGCTTGGGATCACAGGGACATAGTCCTCGATTGTTTCCATACAGTAACATGCATGTCTCACATGATATATATTTGATTGGTCTTGTTAGACCAAGGGAGACCCGAGGGAGGGGTCGAGCCCCGATTTGTGATGATTTCATGAAATATGGTATTAAATGAGAAATTGATGGGTTTTATGAGGATATTAATGATTTTAAGGATGTGTTGAATCCCTATGGGATAGTTTTGATGAGATTTACTGTGCCGAGCATGATAGGTGTTATATGAGATGTTTTTCATGTTTTACATGCTGATTCATGTTTTATGATATATGATGTACTCATACATGGCATGGTTTTAATTGCCTCATTCTCGAGATATAAATGTTTTACATGTCATGCCTTTACCAGCATGTAGATACTGTAGTTATCTACCTGCTTGCATTATTACCTTACTGAGCTAGTAATCTCACCCTTTCATTTTCCACCCTACAGGGTACATTCAGTAGAAGAGAGCGACAGTAGTCTTGCCTTTCGGTTATCCGCTGCTTCCTATCAAGACCATGTATACATATTCGTATAATTTTGTATCTGAACATATAGAGGCATAGTACTGTGCATGAATGTAATATTGGGGATGTATTTAGTTAAATAAATTGATATGTAAATGAAACATGTAAAATAGATGTTAAGGTAAGTAACATGACAGGAGGGACTAACATCGACTCATAGCCCAACTATTAGTAGTGAAACTGTTCACGACAGGTAAGGAAATGAAAAAACGAGAAAAATTTGTAGGGATTTTTAGGAAAAAGGAGGTCATGACATAGGGTTTCTTTTCTGGTATAGGTACATCGTGGGGCTAAACAAGTGGTGATGGATTATATGGCTGGTACTGACGTGGTGGTGGGTGGTACTACTATGGTGGTTATGCATTAGTGGGTGGAGGTTGAAAACCAGAGGGCCTTGAAGGTCTAACAGTGGAAAACTGCCTCTAATTTTGGCTCTTAGAGAAGTTAGAGTGATTCCTCCACCCTAAATTGTAGGTGTTAGACTAAGGGTTGTTCTACTACCTTGGAGGGGGCAGAGCAATATATTGAACTGTTCAACCCTAATAGAACACCTGTAAAACCCACTTTTGGTGAAGTATTCCTTATGATTCATATGATGTACACATTTTTATATGTTAATTGAATCATAAGAAGAGCTTTTGCTTGAATGAAATTGAAAAGAGAATGAATATTCATGAATCCATGTAAATGGCTAAATAAGGGCTAAAGTGGCCACCGACTAAATGAATGGAGTTTAAACCATTTTGACTGAATATAAGGACTTAAAACACGAAATGATAATGTAAGGCTCGTACTTTTATAGGTATATGTTATGATTCCATCATGTACACACTTGTTACATGTTATATGAATCATAAAAGATGTAAGGCCCATGAATTCTATGTACCCTTTATGATTCCATGCTGTACACACCAGTTACATAATACGTGAATCATAAGAAATGAACCTTTTTATTCTCTAAGTGTGATTAGAATGCAAAATGATTAGTGAAGCATTTAAATGCAATCTTTCCTTTGAAATTCTGGAAAAATTAGCTATTGGAACCCTGCTGATGAATGTCAGATCGATCTCCTTACACGACAAGATCGATATTTTAATTCCAGAATGAAATCACAAAGGTTCTATAGGCAGGCAAATCGATCTCGATGTGATTCTTCCTAGAAAGGATCGATCCCAAATAGAATGATCTCGAATGATTTCTGGCTAAAAAGGATCCATCCCGATCTTGATGTGATTTTGCCTAGAAAGGATCGATCCCTTCCCAAAAAGAGAATGATCTTGAATGGTTTCTGGCTAAAAAGGATCAATCCCTTCCCAAGAGTAGATCAATCCCTTCCCAAGAGCAGATCGATCCCTTCTCAAGAGCAGATCAATCCCACAGCTTACTTACTGAATACTTGGATAGTTCAACTAAAGGAAGATCGATCTCTCACCCTTAGAGATCGATCTCACAATCCCCATTTCTATTTAAAAGCACGACAACGAGTCTTTTTCCCCAGAATATCAAATACCTCTCCATAGCAAAGTGAACAAGTTTTTCTCACTCTAAAATATCATCCCCTTCAAAACAGATTTGAGAAAGTTACTTTTAGCGAAGTTGTTCCTTATGATGAGGAGAACAACATAGTCAAAAACTAGTAGTTAAATTTTTGGATTGAAGGAGCAAGGTGTTTCCCCAATTTTGGCCAAAAGAGAAAAGTTAAGCTAGGTGAGTTTTCAATACACCAACTTCAATTATGTTAATCTAGATATTTTTATAAGTTGATTAGTGCATGTATGGTTAGTTGAAACATCCGTGGGCATGCTTAATCATCCATGACCGAATATGGGTTTAGTGTGAGAAAGTGAGCTATGGTTTCTGGCTAAAAAGGATCAATCCCTTCCCAAGAGTAGATCAATCCCTTCCCAAGAGCAGATCGATCCCTTCTCAAGAGCAGATCGATCCCACAGCTTACTTACTGAATACTTGGATAGTTCAACTAAAGGAAGATCGATCTCTCACCCTTAGAGATCGATCTCACAATCCCCATTTCTATTTAAAAGCACGACAACGAGTCTTCTTCCCCAGAATATCAAATACCTCTCCATAGCAAAGTGAACAAGTTTTTCTCACTCTAAAATATCATCCCCTTCAAAACAGATTTGAGAAAGTTACTTTTAGCGAAGTTGTTCCTTGTGATGAGGAGAACAACATAGTCAAAAACTAGTAGTTAAATTTTTGGATTGAAGGAGCAAGGTGTTTCCCCAATTTTGGCCAAAAGAGAAAAGTTAAGCTAGGTGAGTTTTTAATACACCAACTTCAATTATGTTAATCTAGATATTTTTATAAGTTGATTAGTGCATGTATGGTTAGTTGAAACATCCGTGGGCATGCTTAATCATCCATGACCGAATATGGGTTTAGTGTGAGAAAGTGAGCTATGGTTGATTTAATGATGAATGGATTATACTATGGTGTTGGTGATGTTATGTGCATGATTTTGAGATGGTTTTGTGAAATCAGTTTATGGAATTGGATGAAGTTATGAAGTGTGCATACAAGGTTTTTTTGAAAATGCATGAATGAAAGGAAAACTAAGGTTAAAGCATGCATGCCAAGTGCTTGATAAAATACCTAAGTGAGTTTGCTAGCCCAATTGGCTAGGAAGGTGTGATAATGGCAAGCATTTGGCCATGGTGGCGTGATGGGCGTTCGGCCACCATGCCATGGCCGAATGTGATCATGGGCCAAGCTTGATGCAATAAACCCAATAAGGTCAATGGGCCTAGAATTTGGTCCGATGAGAGATAATGGGCCTAAGGAGCCCAATGGGCCTAGGTGAAATGAATAGTGTTGTGTGAATGAGCTTAAAATAGGGTAAGACCATTAAGGTGTTATTAGGACCAATAAGAGCAAATAGGCCCAATAAGATATATTGACTATGCTGAAGTCAGAATAATGAGTTATTAGTGTTGACTGATGTGATTGATGAATATTTGCAGCTCTCGAGGATATATCCGAAGCCAATTAGACCCAATCACGAAAAAAGGGAAAGGGGGAAGAAACAGCTTTCGAGTGATTTGATGTAAGGGAATTTTGTTGGCTCTTAGAGATATCTGTATGCATTTTTAGGTGCATCTACAATTTCCTAAAAAGGTTTGAGGGTCATAGAAAATAAATAATATTTTAAGGGGTCCAGAATGGTAAATTAATATTTTTCCCTTGGGAAGGGCAAAAATTAAATTTTAAAAAAGATCATGAAAAACAAGAACACGATGTTCTTGAGTCTTTTACTGCTTTTAACATGTGGATAGGTAGACAAGCTAGCATTTAAATATTTGCAAGAAAATAGCTTGATTTGTTTCTAATAACCATTCTTTGCCAAAAAAAAAAGCCACATACATGGGTTTTATGGAATAAAGTGTGCTAGAGCGCTGCTCCCACAAGATTTGACATTTTCATACATGCATTAGTGCTAGAGTGGTGCTCGCACTAGAGTTTTACATACATCTATGCTGGAGCCTAGCTCGCACTAGTTTTCACATGGATTTCATGACATAGTGTTGGAGCGTCGCTTATACTAGATGTTCACTATACATTTACAACCGTGCTAGAGCTTTGCTTGTTCGTGATTTTATGACATGTTAGGAGCCGTGCTGGGAGCTTCGGGTAGACTTTGTGTCACACCGATTAAATAGGCTCGCACGTGCGTTTTAAGATGTGGCATTATTTGATATGATGATATGGGTCCATGAAGTACGTTATACCGTGCATGTAGCATGGAGTACGTTGTACCGTGCTTAAATCTTATATATATTGTATTCGGACGAGGTAAAATTTGCTATGGACCGACGGGTAGGATGTGACCCACCTCCCGTGCAGAAGCAGATAGGCGTGATACCCCGCACACTAGGATCCGTGTAGCCTGGGATCATAAAGGATATGGCCATAGTCCTAGATATTACCCTTATTATTTGCCTAATCTCACATGTCACCTGGTTTATGATGATTGCATGATTTAAATTATTTTATGTGTCAGGACAGTCCGAGGGAGGGGCTGAGTCTTGACGGATGGTGATTTGTTACTGATTTGTGTTGAGCATGAACTGTTTTAAGTGTACCTCGCATGATGATTTTTGATGCTTTATTTACCGACATTTGGTACTGATTTGTGTCGAGCATGAACTGTTTTAAGTGCACCTCGTATAATGATTTTTCATGCTTTATTTACCGACTTGTGTACTGATTTGAATAACATGAATTGCTTTATATATCATGAACACGTACATGAAATGATGTTTTTGGGTATGACGTGTAACTGCGTGGTTTTATGCATGGCATCACGATCATGTAGATAGTACAGTTATCTACTTGCTCGCATGATTGCCTTACTGAGCGTATGGTTGCTCACCCCTCTTATTTTCCCCCTCTACAGTGCACTTTCAGTAGATTGAGAGTGACTGAGGATTTGATTCCTGGTGTCCACTGCATCCCATCATATAAAGGTATACACATTTGTACAATTTGGTATCTAGACATTCAATAGCACAGTAATATTTTGAATGTAACATTTGGAGATGTAAAGAATTGTAAACACATGTAAAATCGCAACTCTGACTATGAAATACAATATTTACGTTTAAATAAAATGTGTATTTAAATAGTATGGTTGGATGAGATTAACACTGATACACAACCCAACTGTTGGTGGTGAAGCCGTTCACGATCGGAGGAAGGTAAGAATAATGGATAAAAAAATGGTAGCGATTTTCGGTAAATTAGGGGTTGTGACAGAGGTGGTATCAGAGCCGAGTTTGTCTGATATGTGTCAGTGTTAATAATTATTAAAATTATATCCCCATGTTACTACTATGCTTGTTTAGATACAACTGTGTATTGAGATGGATTTGACTAAGAAATGGTTGTGAATGTAGGAATCTGCACATTATGCCTAATACCAGTCGCAGTAGAGGGGCGAGAGCACGAGCTAAATGCTGTAGGGGTAGGCCTGATAGCCGTGCTGAGCCGTCATCACATGAGACTCAAGAGGAGATAGAGGTGGAGGCTGATATTGAGCATGCCCCACAGGGTCCGACAGAGGGACCAGAGAGTATTGAGGCATGCTTCGCGAGGATAGAACAGAGCATAGAGATGATTTTGGAGTTGGTTACCCAATCGATACATGGAGTTGGGGACTGACAGGGTCCGGTCGCACAGGGTGATGTTGAACAGATAGCTGCTCCTGAGATGCCTGCACAGCCAACCCAGAGACCCCAGACTACAGATACTCCCACACCCCCACCAGTACATGATACGCCTTCTCCTGTTGATCCACCATAGGGCAGTAGAGGTTGGGGTTATGGATGTGACCTGGATATATTACGATAGTTTCATAAGTTTAGACCGTCGTCTTTCAGTAGGATTAAGGACCCAATAGCTGCAGAGGATTGAGTGAATGAGTTCGAGAAGTTATATGAGTTTTTCGAGTGCACTAATATAGAGATGGTTACTTTTACCGTATTCATGTTGAAGGGATAGACAGAGCCTTGGTGGAAGTCCACCAGACCTATTCTGAGAGCCTGACATACAGTGATCACTTGGGATATATTTTTTGAGGCCTTCCGGAGGCAGTATGTTTTAGATACTGCACAGCGGAAGCTGCAGATGTAGTTCTTAGGATTGACCCAGAGGAGCAGATTGATAGACGAGTATGAGACGATATTTATCTCCTTGGGCAGGTATGATCCTGACACGATGGATAGTGAGGTCAAGAAGGTCTGGAAGTTTATGGATGGACTGAGACCAGCCATCAAATCTCGATTGGTTCCCTTAGATATACTGACCTATGAGGAGGCAATGCGCAGGGCGAAGTTGTGTGAATAAGATATTGACCAGAATGCCTCAGAGTTCGAGAAGGTTGGTAGAGTGAGGGACAGAGATAGGAAGAGACCGGCAGTGGATAAAGGCTTCAGTTATAGAGGGAGTAGGAGATTATCTAGGAAGAGGCCAAAGATTGAGAAGATCCGAGAGAGGATAGTTAAGCCTCTCGTGTATCCAGCCATAGCTCTTGCAATAAGTTTTCGATGTGGGAAGTCAGGGCATATGATCCGAAATTACCCAGAGATGACTAAGCGTGCCCCACAGAAGGGCAAGGAGTTGGAGAGTGCTCTTGCTGATACTCTTACTCCGAGACGAAGGGCGACAGCTAAAGAGAAGGGGAAGCATGTAGTTGGTAGAGGGCGAGTACACGCTCTGGACTAGGATACTGCGGATCAGTCTTCAGATGAAGTGAAAGGTACCATCTTGATTTTTTTATCTTGAAACTTATGTTTTGATAGATCTTGGTGCCACGCATTCATTTGTATCGCCTTCATTTGCATATAAGTTGTTTAAATATGCTAAGCTTACCTCGTTAAGTAAGAAGATGCTGATAAGCACTCCCATGAATAATAGTCAGCTAGTGGAATATGTGTTTAGGGATTGCAAGTTGAAAGTAGGGGAAAAGGAAATGTCAACCGACCTCATTTTAATAACTATGATAGACTTTGATGTAATCCTCGGAATGGATTGGTTGGCTATAAATCGTGTTGTGGTAGATTTTTTTCTAAGACAGTAACATTTTTTGAGGTAAATAGCATTACAGTAAGTTTCCCCAAATAATGTATTGTAAAGTTCCCTTGAAAAGTAATGAAAGCAATAGTTGTTGTAAGCGAAATGGATGAATTTCTATGCCGACTAAATGATTAATATTTTAAAGGTTATACTGCGCACATGGTTGAGGCGGATAAGGCACGTTCGAAATTGAGAGACATCCCAATGGCTAGGGAATTTCCAGATATCTTTTTGGATGATTTACCAAGGTTATCGCCAGATAGAGAGATGGAGTTTTGTATAGATTTGGCACCTGGTACACAACCAATATCCAAGCCACCATACAGAATGGCTCCAATTGAGTTGGAGGAACGAAAGAAGCAGTTACAGGAGTTGTTGGATAAGGGGTTTATCAGACTGAGTGTATCGCCTTGGGGAGCACCAATTCTGTTTGTAAAGAAGAAGGATGGGAGCCTCCGACTATATATTGACTATAGGTTTTTGAATAAGGTAACTATCAAGAATAAGTACCCCCTTCCAAGCATCGATGACTTGTTAGATCAGCTTTGGGGGGCGTAGGTTTTTTCTAAGATAGATCTGAGATCTAGTTACCATCAGTTGAGAGTTCGAGATAGAGATATACCCAAAACAGCTTTTCGCACCTGGTATGGTCATTATGAGTTTTTGGTTATACCATTCGGGTTGACAAATGCTCTCGCAGCCTTTATGTTGTTGATGAATGAGGTGTTTCACCAGTATTTGGATCGGTTTGTTATTGTGTTTATTGATGACATCTTGGTGTACTCAAGATCTAGGGAGAAGCATGAGCAGCACCTAAAGATAGTGCTACAGACCCTCCGAGAGGAGAAGTTATATGCTAAACTCAGTAAGTGTGATTTTAGCTAGAGTAGATCTCTTTTTTGGACCATATTGTATCGTGGGATGGTGTGTCAGTGGACCCATCCAAGATTGAGGCAATGGTTCAGTGGTAAAGACCCCAGATAGTCATGGAGATTAAGAGTTTCCTGGGTTTGGCTGGGTATTATCGACGGTTTGTAGAGGGATTCTCGAGATTAGCTACTCCATTGACACATCTCACGAGGAAAAATGTTAAGTCCGTGTGGGACAATAGATGTGAGAAGAGTTTTTGAGAGTTAAAGCATCGATTGACCACCACTCCAATTCTCACCATTCCTACCAGCTCAGGAGGTTTTTCTGTATATACAAATGCTTTGTACCAAGGACTGGGCTGTGTAATGATGCATGATGGGAAGGTAGTCGCCTATGGATCTAGGCAGCTGAAGGACCATTAGAGGAACTACCCGACCCACAATCTAGAGTTGGCGACCGTGGTATTCGCCTGGAAGATATGGCACCATTATCTGTACGGTGAGAAATTTCAAGTATTTACTGGCCATAAGAGCCTCAAGTATCTGTTCTCACAGAAGGAGTTGAACATGAGACGGAGAAGGTGGCTCGAGCTTCTAAAGGACTATGATTGTAAGCTTTTGTACCACCCGGGTAAGGCGAATGTAGTAGCTGATGAATTAAGTAGGAAGCATCTTGGGTTGGTATCGTACATGATGATCAAGGAACATGAGCTGTTGGAACAGTTCGTGAACCTCAGTTTAGATGTTACCCCACCTAACACTGATAGTGGTTGTATGGTAGCTAGCATGTGCTTGGAACCGGATATGGTAGATTGTATCCAGCAATCTCAATAGATTGATCAGCAGTGCAGTGATGTTATCGGGCAGTTATAGAGGGGTGCAAAGACTAATTCTGAGTTGAGTTTAGATGGATTGCTGAGGTTCAGGGGTAGGATATGTGCTCCAAATGACCCAAAGATCAGGAGGTTGATCTTGATAGAAGCTCATTCGTCGAAGTATACACAACATCCGGGGAGTAACAAGATGTATCAGAACCTCTGAAGAGTGTATTAGTGGTCAGGGATGAAGAATGATGTAGCGGAGTATGTGGCGAAGTGTCTCGTCTGTCAGCAGGTGAAGGTAGAGCATCAGAAGCCTGCAAGGTTATTGCAACCTCTACCTATACTAACTTGGAAATGGGAGCATGGCACTATGGACTTCGTGATGGGTTTACCTAGGACCCGTAGGAATCACGATGCGATTTGGGTGATAGTGGACAAATTGATGAAGTCGGCACACTTCCTAGCTATGAGAGTCACCGATACTCTAAGTACTCTGGTGGATTTGTATGTGCGTGAGATAGTGAGGTTGCATGGTATTCCGATGAGTATTGTGTCAGATAGGGATTCCCGCTTCACTTTCCACTTCTGGGAACATTTTCAGGAAGCTATGGGGACCCAACTGAGTTTTAGCACAGCTTTCCATCCTCAGATAGATGGTCAGTCAGTGAGGACTATACAGACTCTGGAGGACATGTTGAGAGCATGTGAACTGGACTTTAGAGGCTCCTAGGATGACCATTTACCATTCGCAGAGTTTGCCTATAATAACAGTTATCATTCGAGTATCAGGATGGCATCATATGAGGCTTTGTATGACCGTAGATGCCATTCCACTATTGGATGGGAATAGGTGGGCGACCGATAGATATTTGCTCTCGACCTAGTAAAACAGGCCTCTGATGACGTCCAGTTGATTTGTGAGAGGTTACGGATAGCTTAGAGTAGACAGAAGAGTTATGCTGATAGGAGACGGAGACTATTGGAGTTTACAATAGGTGAGTCGGTATTTTTGCGAGTTTTTCCTTCCAAGGGTATAATGAGGTTCAAAAAGAAAGGGAAGCTGAGTCCTCGTTACATTGGACCCTTTGAGATACTTGATAGAGTGGGAGATAAGGCCTACAGGCTAGCATTGCCACCTGAGCTAGCGGGCATTCACAATGTCTTCCACATTTCTATGTTACGAAAATACCACCCGAATCTGGCGCATGTGATTAGATATGAGCCATTGGAGCTCAATGAGAGCATGTCGTATATTGAGAAGCCGGTTCGGATATTAGATAGTAAGGAAAAGATGTTGAGATCGAAGATGATTCCCTTAGTGAAAGTTTTTGGGTACTGCAGAGGAAGCTACATGGGAGTTGGAAAGTTTGATGTGGGGGAAGTACCCATAGTTATTCACCGACTGATTTGATTCTAATTTGGAGGACCAAAATTCCCTAGTGGGGGAGATTATGTAAGACCCACTTTTGGTGAAGTATTCCTTATGATTCATATGATGTACACATTTCCATATGTTAATTGAATCATAAGAAGAGCTTTTGCTTGAATGAAATTGAAAAGAGAATGAATGAATATTCATGAATCCATGTAAATGGCTAAATAAGGGCTAAAGTGGCCACCGACTAAACGAATGGAATTTAAACCATTCTGACTTAATATAAGGACATAAAACATGAAATGATATTGTGAGGCTCATACTTTTATAGGTATTCCTCATGATTCCATGATGTACAAACTTGTTACATGCTATATAAATAATAAGAGATGTAAGGCTCATGAATTCTATGTACCATTCATGATGCCATGCTACACAAGTTACAAAATATGTGAATCATAAGAAATAGAACTTCTTATGCTCTAAGTGTGATTAGAATGCAAAATGATTAGTGAAGCATTTAAATGCAATCTTTCCCTTGAAATTCTGGAAATATTATCTATTGGAATCCTACAGATGAATGCCAGATCGATCTCCTTACACGACGGGATCGATCTTGTAATTCTAGAATGAAATTACAAAGGTTCTAGAGGCAAGCAAATCGATCTCGATGTGATTTTGCCTAGAAAGGATCGATCCTTCCCAAAAACAGATCGATCTCAAATGGTTTCTGGCTAGAAAGGATCGATCCCTTCCCAAGAGCATATTGATCCCTTCCGAAGAGCATATCAATCACACAGCCTACTTACTGAATACTTAGATAGTTCAACCAAAGGAAAATTGATCTCTCACCCTTGAAGATTGATCTCACAATCTCTATTTCTATTTAAAAACCCAACAGGGAATCTTCTTCCCCAGAATATCAAATACCTCTCTATAGCAAAGTGAACAAGTTTTTCTCACTCTGAAATATCATCACCTTCCAAACAAATTTGAGAAAGGTTGCTTTTAGCAAAGTTGTTCCTTGTGAGGAGGAGAACAACATAGTAAAAAACTAGTAGTTAAATTTCTGGATTGAAGGAGCAAGGTGTTTCCCCAATTTTGGCCAAAAGAGAAAAGTTAAGCTAGGTGAGTTTTCAATACACCAACTTCAATTATGTTAATCTAGACATTTTTATGAGTTGATTGGTGTATGTATCATTGGCTAAAACATCCTTGAGTACGCTTAATCATCCATTACCGAATATGGGTTTAGTGTGAGAAAGTGAGCTATGGTTGATTTAATGATGAATGGATTATACTATGGTGTTGGTGATGTTATATACATGATTTTGAGATGGTTTTGTGAAATCAGTTTATGGAATTGGATGAAGTTATGAAGTGTGCATATAAGGTTTTTGGGAAAATGCATGAATGAATGGAAAACTAAGGTTAAAGTATGCATGCCAAGTGCTTGATAAAATAACTAAGTGAGTTTACTAGCCAAATTAGCTAGGAATGGCGTGATAATGGCTAGCGTTCGGCCATGGTAGCATGATGGGTGTTTAGCCACCATGCCATGGTCGAATGTGATCATGGACCAAGCTTGATGCAATCGATCCAATAAGGTCAATAGGCCTAGAATTCGGTCTAATGAGAGATAATGGGCCTAGGTGAAATGAATAGTGTTGTGTGAATAGGCTTAAAATGGGGTAAGGCCATTAAGGTGCAATTGGGACCAATAAGAGCAAATAGGCCCAATAAGATATATTGACTATGCTGAAGTTAGAATAATGAGTTATCAGTGTTGACTGATGTGATTGATGAATATCTGCAGCTCCCGAGGATATATCCAGAGCCAATTAGACCCAATCACGAAAAGCGAGAAAGGAGGAAGAAGTAGCTTCCGAGTGATTTGATGTAAGGGAATTTTGTTGTCTCTTAGAGATATCTGTACGCATTTTCGGGCGCATTTACAATTTCCTAAAAATGTCTGAGGGTCATAGAAAAGCAATAATGTTTCAAAGGGGTCCAAAATGGTAAATTATCATTTTTTCCTCTGGCAAGGGAAAAAATTGAAATTTTAGAAAAGATCATAAAAACAAGAACAGGATGTTCTTGAGTCTTTTACTTCTTTTAGCATGTGGATAGGTAGGCTGGCTAGCATTTAAATGATTTGCAAGAAAATAGTTTGATTTGTTTCTAATAACCATTCTTTGCAAAAACATTAGCCACCTACATGAGTTTTGTGGAAATAAAGCGTGCTAAAGCGCTGCTCGCATGAGATTTGACATTTTCATACATGCATTAGTGCTGGAGCAGTGCTCGCACTAAAGTTTTACATACATGAATGCTGGAGCCTAGCTCACACTAGTTTTCACTTGGATTGTTCGATTGCATTTGAATAGCCACAAAACAGTCGTACTAGAGCTTTGTTCACACGTGATTTTATGACATGTTGGGAGTCGGGCTGGAAGCTTCGGGTAGACTTTGTGTCACACCGATTAAATAGGGCGTTTTCAGATGTGGCATGATTTGATATGATGATATGGGTTCACGAAGTACGTTGTACCGTGCATGTAGCATGGAGTACGTTGTACCGTGCTTAAATCTTATATATATATACCGTCTTCGGACGAGGTAAAATCTGCTATGGACGGCGGGTAGGACGTGACCCACCTCCCGTATGGAAGCAGATAGGCGTGATACCTCACACACTAGGATCCGTGTAGCTTAGGATCACAGAGGATATGACCATAGTCCTAGATATTACCCTTATTATTTGCCTAATCTCACATGTCACCTAGTTTATGATGATTGCATGATTTAAATTATTTTTTGGGTCAAGACAGTCCAAGGGAGGGGTTGAGTCCTGACAGAAGGTGATTTGTTACTGATTTGTGTCGAACATGAACTGTTTTGAGTGTACCTTGCATGATGATTTTTCATGCTTTATTTACCAACATTTGGTACTAATTTGTGCCGAGCATGAACTGTTTTAAGTGCACCTCACATAATGATTTTCCATGCTTTATTTACCAACTTATGCACTAATTTGAATAGCATGAACTACTTTATATACCATGAACACGTGCATGAACTAATGTTTTTGGGTATGACGTGTAACTGCGTGGTTTTATGCATGGCATCACGATCAAGTAGATAGTACAGTTATCTTGCTCGCATGATTGCCTTACTGAACGTGTGGTTACTCACCCCCCATTATTTTCCCCCTTTACAGAGCACTTTCAGTAGATAGAGAGAAACTGAGGATTTTATTTCTGGTGTCCGCTGCATCCCATCATATAAAGGTATACACATTTGTATAGTTTGGTATCTAGACATGCAATAGCACAGTAATATTTTGAATGTAACATTTGGGGATGTAAAAAATTGTAAACACATGTAAAAATCGTAACTCTGACTATGAAATGCAAGTGCTTACGTTTAAATAAAATGTAAATTAAAATGGTATGGTTGGGTGAGATTAACACCGATGCACAGCCCAACTGTTGGTGGTGAAGTTGTTCACGATTGGAGGAAGGTAAGAATAATGGATTAAAAAAATGATAGCGATTTTTGGTAAATTGGGGGTCGTGACAACACCTATCCACTTAATGAGAACCACCACAAAGATCACATGATAAGAATAGGCTCTGTACGGCTATGACTAGATTAAGGTTAAGTTAGGCTAGGTACTAAGGCCTTCTTAATCAAAGTGGCTATTGGAGAAGGCAAGGTAGATAATGCGTCAAGCTTGTAGATACCCACAACCTTTCTAGGCTATCTTTCAGATGACCATTAGTAATTATGGGTGGTCATCTTTTCCAGCAGGATGTATGCATTCTCCTCTTTATTACACACCGAGGCTCTTCTAGCAACATCGTTGACTACTGATCCAATTGTAGAAAGTTTGGACTTGAAGCTATAAGGGCAAGACACGATAAGGACATTTCTTAATGAGGTCCTTGTATCATTTTCCAGACCTCATATAGGGACTCAAAATTAAACTAAATGACAGAGGGTATATCGTTTCAGAGTTTGTCCATCTTGAGGGAGGAAAGAATTTGGTCAGGAACTATTTGGCTAGCACATCCCATTTGCAGATAGACCTAGGAGGCAAAAAGGTCAGTTGGTGTTTGGCTCTATCCCTAAGAGTAAAAGGAAATAACCTGACCTTAATCGCATCTTAAGAGACTCCATTGTGCTTGAAAGTTTGCAAATCTCAAGTAAACTGCCAAATTGCACATGCAGTCATCATGAGACAGCCTACTAAACTTCACTGAAGTTTAGATCATCTAAATGATTACGGGCTTGATCTCAAAGTTGTTAGCTAGAATTGTTAGCCTCTTGATCCCAATGTAATATCTACCAACTGCTAGGTTGGCATATTCTTCAACCATCCTAAGCTTGCGGTGATCAGCCATGATATCTTGTAAAGGGGCAACTATTTTCCTAGTTTCCTTCCAATTTTTCTAAATGTTTTTTTTTTTAATTTCAGGGTCTAGGGGAAAGAATTCGCAACTCTTGACTCTATGCATATAAGCGTCCCAAAAGCACTAAAAAGTTTCATTTTTTATTTATTAAAAGGAAAAAAATACAACTACAGTAGTCCTTATCTAACCTAAAGGCTTTAAGTATATATAAGCTAGAATTATACCTAAGCATGAATAATCTGATATCAACTAAGGCTATGACCAATCCCTAGTAATAGCGCCAAAAACTTGTCACACTCTAAACATCTACGATAAGCGCATGGGTTGCACAAGTATATAGAAATTAAGTCTTGAATAATTAGCCTCAGAGATCACTTAACCTTAATTAATTACCGGATATTAACACCCTAAATATATTCTAGCAAATTATGAAATGCTACAAGGTTAATAAAACAAATAAAAATAAGAAAATAAGAAAAAAAATGAAAATAAAATGCTAATGAGAAATACTTACAGTGGTGAGGATGCAAATAAAAGGAAATTGCAAAAGAAAAAATTGTAAAAACAAAAAATCAGTGAAGAAATGGGCTAAAAATGTAAATACTTAAAAATACGGGTCTAAAAAACAAATAATGAAAATATGACTAAACTCCTATAATGATAATAAAAATGAATGAAACTACTTTAAAACTTACAATTAAAACTAATAAAAATGCAAAGAAAAGAAAAATAGTGCATGAAATTCCTAAAAATGCTTAATTAAACCCTAAACCTAAAGTAACCTTAAATGACCTATAATACAAACCCTAAATACAATTTCTAACCCAAAACTAGGGCCTACACTCTATAATGCATGATTAACTACTAATAACTAACCTAATGAATGCATAGAAACAAATATATATATTTTTTTGGACTTTTGGAAATTGAAATTTAAGTACCTAAAAATGCAAGAATTTAACTTAACCCTAAGTTAACTCTAAATGCAACTTTTAACCACTAAACTAATGCAAATTCAGGAAACAACTAATGTGTTCCTAAAACAGTTCTTAAAAACTGAAAATGCAAAATGTAACTAACACCTAACTAATGTATGGAAATGCTAATGCAAATGACATGGTAACTTTATCAAACTTTTCCTAACTAATGTCCTATATGAATACTACCCTACGACACTTCAATTAAACCTAAAACAGCCCCTAAAAGATTGAAAATAGTAGTGAAAAGAAACCTGGACAGAATTGTAAAATGAATACAAAGTTGCCTAGAAATGTGTGAAAAATGTTATTGAATTTTTATTAAATACTACTTAAACATGGATGACTAATTGTATGACCTTAATATGACCTAAGGACTAATGAAAGGCACCTAGAAAATGCGTTGAAACAATAGCCAAATACTGCCTTGTACAGACCCAAATTCACACCTAAGCTAAGTAATTCAAGAGAATATGCCACAAAAATGCTATAGGTAATTAATCTAATGATACCTAAAAATTTTATGACATAAAAATGACCTTAACATGATTTAAATCTACCCAAATGAAATTCGAAACACCAAAAAACAATAAGAAAACACAAGACTGGATTGATGCCACATCTAAGAAAGCATTGAATAAAAAGCTATGCAAAATCTTATGAAATCTAATCTAATAACTACCTAAAAATTATCTAATGCAAATATGATTCTGACATGACTTAAAATGACCATTAAAAATGCATGAAAAATAGCTACAAAGATCTCAAATATCACGTCACAAGTAGGAACAACTAAGGAACATTTGCAAACAAAAGTTCCTAACTTAAAATCTAATTAAAAATAATAAAGCCTAAACTATGAAAACCATTTTTACCTTTAGAAAATTTAATGAAATGAATTAAAACATGTAAATAAACCTTAATAGCATTCAAAATCAATCCCAAATAGTAACTTAAACTGAAACAGTAACGAAGAAAACAAGAGAGAAAAATGTGAATCAAGCTCACACAAAAAAGCTATTGAGATAGTTTTTCAACCTCCTCAGCTTTCCTACTCTTAGAACTCAATCAAACACAAAAATAGAAGAAGAAAATAGAGTAGAAGAGGATACATAGCTGGAAAAATAAAATCATAACATTGATTAAAAGAAAAGCTTGAAAGAAAAGTGAATGTAACAAAGGAAATAACAAGATAACTAAGAAAATAATAATAGAAATGTAAAGGTATTTGGAAAATAAAAAATGGTGGCTACTCTAAACTATTGAAAACCATTAAAAGAACATTAAAGATAAACTAAAAAACCTAAGCTAGTCGACCTCTATAAGAATCCCTAACATTTTTCTTATACAGTCACATAAATGAGGGGTACAAGAGTAATTTAGCTTTGTGGATGAGTTTGCACCCCTTGCCACTTGTATTTAATTGTTTGGATCTTCATGGGAGATATTTTCATGTCATTTAGTGCTCTACATCAGCCCATGGACATCTCACACCTTCTAGTACCACACATTAGTCCTTTTGGCCACTAAGCATTTATGTGTCAAAGGCATGTGATTTTCATGTGTTGACATGTGGTGGGTGTAAACCCAATGAAATTTCTTGTATCCAGTTAATGAGATAAACAAATGAAATTATAAAGGTATGTATTGATAACAAATTTTTATAATGAGAGACTTAGAAGAATTGTGAGAACTGTAAATTTTATGTATTTTAGTTGTAAGATTTGCAATGTGGGTTTTGTAATTTGGTGAGTGTAATTATGATATGTTGATGTACACGCAAGTTTTAAATCTAATGAAGTATAAGGAAATGAAGTTCTCAAGTCTTAAAGGTGGTTGGATGAGAAAATGACTATGGCAGCCAATTAAGGATGTTTTGTGTGAGTTACTGCAGAAAACTGTAGCAAAATCTGAAAAATATGAATGCCAGATCAATCTCATTAAAGGAAAGATCGATCTGGAAGAGCCAAAAATGCTCTTATTTGAGCAATGGAATATGGCAGATCGATCTCCAATGGGGCTAGATCGATCTGCTAAATGTTCTGTAAATGAAAAGATCGATCCTTAATACAAGCAAATCGATTTCCTTAGCTCTCGGGTTGGAGCAGATCGATCTCCTCCCTTAGCAGATCGATCTCCTTAACTCTCGACCTAGAAGAGATCGATTCTTAATTCAATGCCAGATCGATCTCCTCTTAGAAGAACATATCGATCTCCTCTTAGAAGAACAGATCGATCTCCACCTCGACCAAATCGATCTTGTAGTTGTTAATGGAGCAGATGAAGGAGTTGAAATGAAGCAGAGATCGATCTCTTTTAGTACCGGATTGATCTCATAAGCCCTATCGATATAAGAACCATGGGATTTTCACTTGGAACCGAGCCCTTCTCTCTCTGCAACCCAAACCTTCACCATTTTCACCCAAACCAAGCTTTCTCTCTCTAAGATTTACCCTATTCTAGACGAAATTAGACAAAGGGATAGGAGACAAAGTTATTCCTTTTGGCAAGGAGAACATCATACTAGAAAATCAAAGGTGGGCTTGAGCAAAGGGAAGAGACAAGCATTCTACAACTTGGTCAAGAGAGGACAAGCTAGGTAAGCTCACAAGACCCTTGGTTTAAGCATTATCATTGGGTATATTTGTGAATAAATGCACATATACATATATTTGGTTAGAGATATCTAGGTTATGAGGGAAAACAAACAATGAGTATAGATGAAAAATGAGATGTGGGTATCTTGTGATGGTTATAAGTTAACTAAAATGTTGATAAAGATGAAGAAAGAGTTTTGAGATAATGTTGAGTTAGAATGAGTAAGAGAAAGAGATGTAAATTGAAAATGATGTATATTGATGGGTTAACGATGTGTGTGGACAGCTCGAGAATCCAATGTGGGAAACGAGGCTAGTCCGAGAACCCGAGGATATTGTACCACTCAAGGAGCAAAAGGTAAGGGAAATAAACCAATTGTGCTTGTGAGTTTTCTAATGAATGAAAACGTTTTAATAGCATGAAAAAGAGTTTGATGAATGAGCATGTTTTATGAGATGATTTGATGAGTTGATAAATGTGTGAGTGTTTTACCGGTTTGTGCTCGATTTTTTATGTGATTTGTGTAATATTGAACACATATGGTTTATAACCAAAATGGGTTTTGTGATAACCACCATGAGCTCTGCGTGAAGGTGAAACGATTTATATACAACAATGACATGCTTTTACTGTGTGTTTTTTCGGTTTGAGCTCGATTTTGATGAGCTTTGTGTAAATTTGAATATAATGTGTTATAACCGAAATGGGTTTTGTCGTAACCACTAAGAGCTCCACGTGAAGGCAAAACGATTTTTACTGAGACTATGGCTTGTCATGAGATGCACATCAGGCTTTGCTCTGGTAGCATGTAAGGCCGAGTCGTGCTCTAGTAGCATGTAAGACCGACGTGTCACGCCCCAAAAACGCGAAAAATAGGGCAAATTTAAAAACTTTTTACTCATCAAATCACAATTAAGGGTGCATTCCTGTGCAGTGTCATACATCATCATATATATCATACCTCAGGATCTCATCATTAGATAGTATATATCATATCATATACATTACTCAGTATTAAGTTAATTAATCCTAATACATCCCATACAATGTTATACATCAAGTGTCTGTAATTACAATAATTGTCTGGGTACATGAAAAGATAAATGATACCTCAAAACATAATATATGGCCTGAAGCTCAAGTCCTCCACTAGCCACTACTCCGTACGTCACAGGGAGACCCTTTTTCACTTGAAGAAATCTGGGGGGAAAAGAAAACAGGGTGAGCTTCTAAATCGCTCAGTAAAGAGGTAAGGGACTCGTTATATAAATCATAATGCACATCATAAAATATTTATTTGCACGTGAAACTTAGTATACTCATTTGAAAACCATACCATGAAAGTTCTCAAAATAACATTCTCATATCACAAAATCATGTGGAAACATGAAGTAAAAGGCTCAGTATAGAGCAGTAACAAGCATGTGAAAATAATGCGATAATTGCTTTCTCAATAAACATGATAAAATCACTGAAATAATAATACACGTGGCGCAGCCACCAAACACACGTGGCATAGCCACTGATTTAGATTCACACGTGGCACAGCCACAGAATAGGGTTTCACGTGGCAACAGCCACCAAATATACGTGGCACAGCCACAGAATGGGGGATCTCACGTGGCAACAGCCACCAAATAGGGTGTCTCACGTTACCAGAACGGAGAAGAATCAGGCTTACATGCTACCAGAGTAATGCCCAGTGTGTCAAGACCCGTTCTCAATCAATGAATTTAACCAAAATCACTACAAATTTTTTGCATTTTAACTTACCTTTTCTCTCTTCAATGGTTGGGCTGTGATTCGATGTCAGAGTCCTCGCTTACCACATTTTCCATTATCATACATACATGTCAATATACTATTACTGACTGTAACTGCTTTTATTATATATGTAAGATTATATAAAATCTAATACAAATACATTCCCCATAATATATATCGTATACATCACTGTGTTGTTTCTATGTTTAGATACATAACCATACAAAATTTGTAAACCTGGCAGTCGATAGGAACTAGCTGTGGACTCAGGAATACTATCCCTCGATAACTCTCGCTCTACTACTGATGCTCTGAAGAGAGATGTAAAGAAAGGGGGGTGAGCATACAACGCGCTCAGTAAGGAAATCAGGCAAGCAAGTAGATATCTACACTATCTACTCAAAATAATGCTATGCCTTGAAAACATTATTTTCTTAACTCACTTTAAAAGCATGTCTTTAAATATATATATATATATGTATACTTGTACAGATTAAATCCCATGTACAGAAATCATGCTTTCTTTCTCAAATGTAGGCATGTAGTGCAAAACAATGCATCTTTCTATAAATAATGCCTTTATGTAAATCATGCCATGTATATTTAAATCACAATAAATATGGCATTTAAATCATTCACATCACAAAATCGGAGTTCGACCTATCCCTCAGGTCTGTCGCAATATAAATCAGTCAATCAATGTGATATATTATGTGAGACTCTATGGTGAAATGCAAATAGTATCTTGGACTATGATCATATCCGACATGTGAACCCAAGCCACACAGATCTCGGTGCGCGGGGTATCACTTCTGCAACGGGAGGATGGTCACTCCATTACAACTGTCAGTTATATAACAACACACGGTACAACATACTCCCATGCCCCGAGCACGATACAAAGTACACCCGTGGACCCTACATCACAGTCAAGGTGCCTGCCATAGGTCTTAGCCCGAAACCATGGAATATCATACCACACCTCTAATATCCCCATGCGGATATCCTCTCTAGCTGTAACACACAGTCACACAAAGACTCTGGCATGGGTTTTAACATGTATTATATATCACATACAGTGTGCGCCTTGAGTGCGACTCACAGTCGACACTTCGTTCAAACACTGTTTCACATCACAAACTCAACTCTAGTGCGGTAAACCTCCAGCAACTAGGTCAATGCATAGTTCATGTATTAAATCAAGTACGAACAATAGCTCCAGTACCATGCTATCCATAATATCGTCAAATCAAGTACGAGCAATAGCTCCAGTACTATGTCATGAATAATATCGTCAAATCAAGTACGAGCAATAGCTCCAGTACTATGTTATGTATAAACCATGAAGAATCGAGTACGAGCAACGCTCCAGCACTCTGTCATGTATCTCATGTAAAACTCGAGTACGAGCTAATCGCTCCAACACTCTCTCATGCATATATCATATAAAACTGAGTATGAGTAAGAACTCCAGTACTCTATCATGCATGTCATGGAAATCTAGTGCGAATCAAAATCCAACACTAATGTATGTGGAAAATATATGAAATCCCGTGCGAGCTGTGCTCTAGCACGATTCATTCTCACATAATATGATAGATGGCTCTTTAAAAAGGGATGGTTTACAAAATGTTAAAATTCAACACTATAAAGTGTGCTTAAGTCACATCAACCTTAAAATCATTAGCCCATCTATTTATTTTCATGCTAAACATCAGTTAAACACTCACAATAGTAGTTTTCATGCTTTTTGCAACTTTACATAAAAGTTGACTTTTTGACTAACTAGGGGTAAAATCGTAATTTACCACTATCGGGTCGTAATAATTATTATTCACTTTCTCTGACCCTTAGAGTTCTTAAGTGAATGTAAAAGCAGACAAAAATACGTGCAAGTATCTCTAACTACTCACAAAAGTCCCTTACCTGCAATCACTCGAGAAATTTCACTTTCTCTGCTCTGCTTGTTTTTGCAGTCCGGTTTGCTTCTCCAATACTCTCTGGAGCTACATATAACCATTTATCAGTTAATTACACTTTTCCTACTGTATTTCACATTAAATACAGTCTATTTCCCTTAATTGTGTCCGTTTACTCTAAATGGGCATAAATACTTTAATTGGGCCTTAATCCATATTAAGCCTGTGTTCCACTTATTATTTCCCTTCATCAGGGTCTATCGACTCATTAGGCCTATCAATACCCATTGGGCTTTATTCCAAGCTCTTTGGATAGCCCGTATATCATTTACGACATTTAATTCAAAATTCCAATTATAATTCACTAAATGCAGAATTTAATCCGAAATGCGTAAAATAAATCTTAAATACGCAATAATCACATAAATTGTCATAAATGAGATTTACTTACCCGAGATCATGCGATGGTATGTAAATTGAAGTTCGATCGGGCTTCCGTTCGAAATTTATCGTCGAACTGCACAATTTATTATATTTAATTTCGGGTCAATTTTCGATTAAATATAATTTAAATAAATTCATCGGAAATCAAATCGGTCACTTTTGACCTCGTATTGACTTACCCGAAGTCTGGTGAAATCCTGAAAATTTCCCTTTTCCTTTTTCTTTCTTTTTCTTCTTTTTCCCACTTTCTCCTTGGCTAAACCGGTCCAGTCCGGTTCAGCGCAGAACCTTCTTCACTGAACCGCCGACCGGTTCAGGCTTCCTTTGGTCGTGCCGGCGTATTTCGATCGATTCCCGATGAATCACCACCTCAGTTCAGCGCGCATCAGGCTGGGCAACACTCGGCTGGGCTCGATCGGGACCAAGCACCGCCGGTGGCCGTCGGATCTCATCTTTTCCTCTGCGGCTTCTCCTCTTCGATTCGTCAGCGTCCGGTGTCGGTGGAGGTCGTGACCGGTGCCGATGGGTGCGCACGGACCTGCTCTTCCTTTTTCGGCCGCTTGCCTGACCATGGGGTCGTCGGATGCTCACCGGTGACTCCTTCTTCCTCGGTCAGCTTCACGCGGTTTCCTCTCTTCTCTCTCCCCGTGTTCCAAATTCAGATTTCCTTTCGTTTTTTTTATTAATATATTTTTATTATTATTTTATTATAAATAATAATAAAAATCCTAAAAATATCCCAAAAATATCTAAAAATATCTCAAAATATCCTATTAAATTCATTTAGTCCGTAAATAAATTTATCAGTCTGATTTTACCTTTTCGGTATATTTTTTCACTATTTTTGGGGTCATTTTTCGAGGCAAAAATTTCGATAAATTCTAATAAATTTATATCTTGATCAATTGGACTTGAAATTAAATATTTTCCTCGATTTTGATCAAGATTCCTCAATTTCATATTTTTTTATGAAATTGTCTTATTGAAATTATACCAAATTTTAGTCATTTGACCGTTTTACCCTTACACTCGTTCGGGAATCAACTTAACCCTTATCTCGCTGTTATGTAGCTTACTTGCATTTTTAATTTCTCAAATTGTCGATTGCATGTTAGTAAATACTCTTCTTATGATTCAACTATGTAATAAAGTGTTCATACACATATGAATCATAAGGAACAAGCTACATAAAAATTTGGGTGTGACAATCCTCCCCCACTCAGAAAATTTGATCCTCCAAATTAGAACCAAGTCAGTCATCAAATAGGTGAGGGTACTTCTCTCGCATCAGATTCTCTAGCTCCCAAGTAGCTTCCTCTAAAGTATGATGCTGCCAGAGAATCTTTACTAACCCGATGGTCTTCGATCTCAATACCTTCTCCTTCCTATCCAATATCCGAATCGGTCTCTCAACATATGACATGTCCTCTCGGAGCTCAAAAGGCTCGTAACTAATCACATGTACCGGATCCGGGTGATACTTTCGAAGCATCGATATGTGGAAGACATTATGGACACCTGATAAGTCCGATGGCAATGCCAACCTATACGCCTTATCTCCTACTCGATCAAGTATCTCAAAGGGTCCAATATAGCGAGGATTTAGTTTCCCTCTCTTCCCAAATCTCGCTATGCCCTTGGAAGGAGAAGTTCTCAAAAACACGGATTCACTAACTGCGAACTCTAGTGGCCTACGTCTCCTGTCAGCGTAACTCTTCTGTCTGCTCTGAGCTGTCCTCAGTCTCTCTACTATTAAGTGGACATCCTCAGATGCTTGCGTAACCATGTCAGGAGCGAAAATCTTACGGTCACCCACTTCTTCCCATCCAATAAGGGAACGACATCTATGGCCATACAAAGCCTCATACGGTGCCATCTCGATACTCGAATTATAACTGTTGTTGTAGGCGAACTCGGCTAGTGGCAGGTGGTCATCTCGGGAGCCTCTAAAATCTAGCACACATGCTCTCAACACATCCTCCAGAGTCTGTATAGTCCTCTCTGACTAACCATCTGTCTGAGGATGGAAAGCGGTGCTCAAACTCAATTGGGTTCCCATGGCTTCCTGAAAATGTCCCAAAAAATAGGAAGTGAAGCGGGAATCCCTATCAGAGATTATGCTCACTGGTACACCGTGTAACCTCACTACCTCGGGTACATACAGTTCTACTAATGAACTCAGAGTATTGGTCACTCTCATAGCTAGGAAGTGGGCTGACTTCGTCAATCTGTCGACGATCACCCATATAGCATCGTGATTCCTGCGGGTTCTCGGTAAACCCATCACGAAATCCATAGTGCTATGCTCCCATTTCGATGTCGGTATAGGTAGAGGCTGCAATAACCCTGCAGGTTTCTGATGCTCTACCTTCACCTGCTGACATATGAGACACTTTGCCATAAGGTCTGCTACATCTCTCTTCATACCCGACCACAAGTATACCTTCCGGAGGTTTTGATACATCTTGTTACTCCCCGGATGTAACGTACACCTCGACGAATGAGCTTCCGCCAATATCAATCTCCTGAGTCCTGGATCCTCGGGAACACATAATCTACCTCTAAACCTCAATAGTCCATCCGAACTCAACTCAAAATCAGTCACTGTGCCCTTCTGCATCTGACTACTCACATCCATACAAAATGGATCAGTCTGCTGAGCCACTCTGATCCTGTCCAACAGATCCGGCTCTAAGCGTAGACTAGCTATCACATAGCCTATACCCATGTCAGAAGGCACGACTCCCAAACTGAGGCTAGCAAACTGCTCTAGCAAATCATGTTCCCTAACCATCATATACGATACCATCCCTAGGCTCTTTCTACTCAAGGCATCGGCTACAACGTTAGCCTTACCCGGATGATAAAGTATCTCACAATCGTAGTCCTTCAGAAGCTCTAGCCATCTTCTCTATCTCATGTTTAGCTCTTTCTGTGAGAACAGATACTTGAGACTCTTGTGGTTGGTAAATATCTGGAACTTCTCGCCATATAAGTAGTGGCGCCATACCTTCAACGAAAACACTACTACTGTTAACTCCAAATCATGGGTCGGATAGTTCTTCTCATGATCCTTCAGCTGTCTGGATCCATAAGCAACTACCTTCCCATCCTACATCAATACACAGCCCAGTCCCTGATGCGAAGCATCGGTGTACACTGTAAATCCTCTTGAGCTGGTAGGGATAGTGAGAATCGGAGCGGTGGTCAATCGACGCTTCAACTCCTCAAAACTCTTCTCACAATCCTCATTCCATACGAACGGTACACTCTTTCAAGTAAGACGTGTCAACGGAGCTGCCAACTTTGAAAATCCTCAATGAATCTCCGATAGTATCCAGCTAAACCCAAAAAACTCCTGATCTCGGTGACTGTCCTCGGCTGTTCCCACTGAACTACAGCCTCTATCTTAGATGGATCAACTGATACACCATCTCTCGATACAACATGTCCCAAAAGCGAGATCTGTGACAACGAAAAGTCACACTTACTGAGCTTAGCATAAAACTCATGCTCTCGTAGAGTCTGCAACACGATCTTGAGGTGCTCCTTATGTTCCTCCTCGGATCTCGAATACACCAATATGTCATCGATGAAGACGATAACAAACTGGTCCAAATATGGCTTGAACACATCGTTCATCAAAGCCATGAAAGCAGCTGGAGCATTCGTCAATCCGAATGGCATGACCAAGAACTCATAGTGGCCATATCAAGTACGAAATGCTGTCTTGGGTACATCTCCACTCCGAACTTTCAGCTGATGATACCCAGACCTCAGGTCAATCTTAGAAAAGACATGTGCTCCCTGAAGCTGATCTAACAAGTCATCAATACGTGGAAGGGGGTATCTATTCTTGATGGTGGCCTTATTCAACAATCGATAGTCTATACACAATCGGAGGCTCCCATCCTTCTTCCTCACAAATAAAATCGATGCTCCCCAAGGTGAAACACTCGGTCGTACAAAACCCCTATCCAATAGCTCCTGTAACTGTCTCTTGAGCTCCTCCAGCTCAACTAAGGCCATACGATATGGTGGTCTCAAAATAAGCTCTGTACCAGGCACCAAATCTATACAGAACTCCATCTCTCTGTCTGGTGGTAACCCTGGCAATTCATCCGAAAAAACATCTGGGTACTCACTGACCACAGTAATATCTAACAACTCCGGATGTGCCTTATCCATATCTACCACGTACGCAATGAAACCTTAATATGTTGAAGGTTTTTCTAAGTCAGTAATCATTTAATAATCATGACTACTCCTTTCATTTATTCTTATTAAATTTTACAACATATCTAGTAGGGTTAGGAAACATAACTGTCTTAGCATAACAATCTAAAACAGCATGGTTTGCAGATAGCCAATCCATTCCTAATATTATATCAAAGTCACTCATACTTAGTAATATTAGATTGGCTGTCATCTCCTTATCCCCTACTCTCAACTTGCCGTCATTAAATACATATTCTACAACTTGACTACTATTTATAGGCGTACTAATCAACATCATCATACATAAATGTGTACGCTCTACATGTCTTGCTAATTTACATGCAAATGAAGGCGATACAAAAGAATGTGTGGCACCAAGATCAATTAAAACATATGCTTCAATATCATAAATCAGGATGTTACCTCGAATCACATCCGATGAAGCATCAGCTGTCCCCTAGTCTAAAGCATGTACTCGCCCTTGATCCATCACTTGTTTCCCCTTCTCCTCTGCCGTCGCTCTACCTCTCTGAGTAGACGTTCCAGCTGGAGTTTTATCAGGCTCCCTGCCCCTCAGTGGTGCAGTAACAAATGTCTCCGGGCACTCTTTAGCCATATGCCCCTGTTTCCCACATCGAAAATATATTATAGTAGTCCGTGGACACGGTCTATCTCCATGTGGTCTACCGCATCTTCTGCACTGATTGGCAGTAGGCCTCTGTCCTCCCATGACAATGCCCTTCGCTGGGGCTGCAGTCGGATAAGCAGGAGGTCTAGCATATCTCTCTCTAGCCTCTTCTACTCGTGACCTCTTACTGAAGAGTTTCTTCCCTCCCTGATAACCGAAATCTCTAACTGGCCTCTTCTTTTGTATCTCTCGGCTACAGCTAAACTTCCCAAACTCGGAAGCATTCCTCTCGTAATCTTGCTCAAACAGTTGTGCCCTGCGCACTGCTTCCTCATAGGTTACTATGTCTAATGGAACCAACCTGGATCGCAGAACCGATCTCAACCCGTCGATAAACCTATGGACCTTCCTGGTCTCACTATACATGGTATCCGGGTCATATCTCCCTAGGGATAGGAATCAAGTCTCATACTTGTCCACAGATAAACTCCCTGGTTTAGTCCCAAAAACTCTGCCTGTAGTTTCCGCTGTGCGATGTCGGGAACAGACTACCTCCTGAAGGCCTCCCGAAATATATCCCAACTAATGTCTTTGTGTCAGGATCTCAATATAGGTCGGGTGGACTTCCACCAATGCTCTGCAGCTCCCTTCAGTAGGAACGCAGCAAATGCGACCATCTCTGAGGTAGTACACTCGAAGAATCCATAAAGCTTCTCTAGCTCTGCTAACCACTCCTCAGCAGCTACAGGGTCTTTGACCCCACTAAAGGATAGAGGTTTAAACTTCTGGAATTCTCACAACCAATGCAGATCACATCCATATCCTAATCCAGTACCACCCGAAATCGGTGGGGGTGTAGGAGTATCTACAGTCCTCTGTACATCAGCTATCTGCGTAGGTGTATCAGGGGCAACTGCCTCTCCTATCATAGCTCCTGCCTCCTGTCTCTGCCTACCTGGCATCGTCTGTGCCAGTATCTCTATAATCGTCTCAAGATTATGCTCTAATCTCGTAAAGCGCATCTCAGCATACTCGGGTGCCTCAGTAGCACTTGGAGTCTCATGCGTAGGTAATGGTTCGGTAGCAGCTCGTCCCTCAAGTCTGTCTCTCCGGCCTCAAGCCCTACCTCTCGTAACTCTACCACTAAGTGTATTTGCCATATAGGCAAAGTTTCTGCATTCATAATAATGAATTAGTCCGTCTCCTATCTGGTATACACAGTTATATCTAAACACAGCACAGTACTATGAGGATGTACAATTTCCTATTTTCTAACATCGACTAACATCAAACCAACCTCAGCTCTGATACCATTCTGTCAGAACCCGTTCTCAATCCATGACTTTAACCAAAATCACTACAAATTTTTCGCATTTTAACTTACCTATTCTCTCTTCAATGGTTGGGCTGTGATTCGATGTCAGAGTCCTCACTTACCACATTTTCCATTATCATACATACATGTCAATATACTATTACTGACTGTAACTGCTTTTATTATATATGTAAAATACAAATACATTCCTCATAATATATATCGTATACATCACTTTGCTATTTCTATGTTTAGATACATAACCGTACAAAATCTGTATACCTGGCGGTCAATAGGAACTAGCTGTGGACTCAGGAATACTATCCTTAGATAACTCCCGCTCTACTGCTGATGCTCTGTAGAGAGATGTAAAGAAAGGGGGTGAGCATACAACGCGCTCAATATGGAAATCAGGCAAGCAAGTAGATATCTACACTATCTACTCAAAATAATGCTATGCCTTAAAAACATTATTTCCTTTACTCACTTTAAAAGCATGTCTTTAAATATATATATATATGTATACTTGTACAGATTAAATCCCATGTACAGAAATCATGCTTTCTTTCTCAAATGTAGGCATGTAGTGCAAAACAATGCATCTTTATATAAATCATGCCTTTATGTAAATCATGCCATGTATATTTAAATCACAATAAATATGGCATTTAAATCATTCACATCACAAAATCGGAGTCCGACCCATCCCTCAGGTCTGTCCGCAATATGAATCAATCAATCAATGTGATATATCATGTGAGACTCTGTGGTGAAATGCAAATAGTATCCTGGACTATGATCATATCTGACATGTGAACCCAAGCCACACAGATCTCAGTGCGCGGGGTATCACTGCTGCAACGGGAGGATGGTCAGTCCATTACAATCGTCAGCTATATAACAACACACGATATAGAGTACTCCCATGCTCCAGGCACAGTACAAAGTACACCCGTGGACCCTACATCACAGTTAGGGTGCTTGCCATAGGTCTTAGCCCGCAAACCATGGAATATCATACCACATCTCTAATATCCCCATGCGGATATCCTCTCTAGCTGTAACACACAGTCACACAAGGACTCTGGTATGGGTTTTAACATGTATTATATATCACATACAGTGTGCGCCTTGAGTGCGACTCACAATAGACACTTCGCTCAAACACTGTTTCACATCACAAACTCAACTCTAGTGCGAGTAAACCTCCAGCAACTAGGTCAATGCATAGTTCATGTATTAAATCAAGTACGAGCAATAGCTCCATTACCATGCTATGCATAATATCGTCAAATCAAGTACAACCAATAGCTCCAGTACTATGCCATGCATAATATCGTCAAATCAAGTACGAGCAATAGCTCCAGTACTATGTCATGTATAAACCATGAAGAATCGAGTACGAGCAACGCTCCAGCACTCTGTCATGTATCTCATGTATAACTTGAGTACGAGCTAATCGCTCCAGCACTCTCTCATGCATATATCATATAAAACAGAGTACGAGTAAAAACTCCAGTACTCTATCATGCATGTCATGGAAATCTAGTGCGAATCAAAATCCAGCACTAATGTATGTGGAAAATATATGAAAACCCGTGCGAGCTGTGCTCTAGCACGATTCATTCTCACATAATATGATAGATGGCTCTTTAAAAAGGGATGGTTTACAAAATGTTAAAATTCAGCACTATAAAGTGTGCTTAAGTCACATTAACCTTAAAATCATTAGCACATCTATTTATTTTCATGCTAAACAGTAGTTAAACACTCACAATAGTAGTTTCCATGCTTTTTGCAACTTTACACAAAAGTTGACTTTTTGACTAACTAGGGGCAAAATCATAATTTGCCACTATCGGGTCGCAATAATTATTATTCACTTTCTCTAACCCTTAGAGTTTTTAAGTGAATGTAAAAGCAGACGAAAATACGTGCAGGTATCTCTAACTACTCACAAAAGTCCCTTACCTGTAATCACTCGAGAAATTTCACTTTCTCTGCGCTGCTCGTTTTAGCAGTCCGGTTTGCTTCTCCAATACTCTCTGGAGCTGCATATAACCATTTATCAGGTTAATTACACTTTTCCTACTGTATTTCACATTAAATACAGTCTATTTCCCTTAATTGGGCCCGTTTACTCTAAATGGGCATAAATACTTTAATTGGACCTTAATCCGTATTAAGCCTGTGTTCCACTTATTATTTCCCTTCATCAGGGTCTATCAACTCATTGGGCCTATCAATACCCTTTGGGCTTTATTCCAAGCTCTTTGGATAGCCCGTATATCATTTATGACATTTAATTCAAAATTCCAATTATAATTCACTAAATGCGAAATTTAATCCGTAATGTGTAAAATAAATCTTAAATACACAATAATCACATAAATTGTAGTAAATGAGCTTTACTTACCCGAGCTCATGCGATGGTACGTAAATCGAAGTTCGATCGGGCTTCCGTTCGAAATTTATCGTCGAACTGCACAATTTATTATATTTAACTCCGGGTCAATTTTCGATTAAATATAATTTAAATAAATTCATCGAAAATCAAATCGGTCACTTTTGACCTCGTATTGACTTACCCGAAGTCTGGTGAAATCCCCAAAATTTTCCTTTTCCTTTTTCTTTCTTTTTCTTCTCTTTCCCATTTTCTCCTTGGCTGAATCGGTCCGGTCCGGTTCAGCGCAGAACCTTCTTCACTGAACCACCGACCGGTTCAGGATTCCTTTGGTCATGCCGACGTATTTCGGCCGATTCCCAACGCATCACCACCGCAGTTCGGCGCGCATCAGCTTGGGCAACACTTGGCTGGGCTCGATCGGGACCAAGCACCGCCGGTGGCCGTCAGATCTCATCTTTTCCTCCGCGGTTTCTCCTCTTCGATTCGCCGGTGTTTGGCATCGGTGGAGGTCGTGATCGGTGCCGATGGGTGCGCACGGACCTGCTCTTCCTTTTTCGACCGCTTGCCTGACCATGGGGTCGCCGGATGCTCGCCGGTGACTCCTTCTTCCTCGGTCGGCTTCACGCGGTTTCCTCTCTTCTTTCTCCCCGTGTTCCAAATTCAGATTTCCTTTCATTTTTTTTATTAATAAATTTTTATTGTTATTTTATTATAAATAATAATAAAAACCCTAAAAATATCCCAAAAATATCTCAAAATATCTCAAAATATCCTATTAAATTCATTTAGTCCGTAAATGAATTTATCAGTTCGATTTTACTTTTTCGGTATATTTTTTCACTATTTTTGGGCTCATTTTTAGAGGCAAAAATTTTGATAAATTCTAATAAATTTATATTTAGATCAGTTGGGCTCGAAATTAAATATTTTCCTCGATTTTGATCAAGATTCCTCAATTTCATATTTTTTATGAAATTGTCTTATTGAAATTATATCGAATTTTAGTCATTTGACCGTTTTACCCCTGCACTCGTTCGGGAATCAACTTAACCCTTATCTCGCTGTTATGTAGCTTACATGCATTTTTAATTTCTCAAATTGTCGATTGCATGTTAGTAAATACTCTTCTTATGATTCAACTATGTAATAAAGTGTTCATACACATAGGAATCATAAGGACCAAGCTATATAAAAAGCCGGGTCTGACACGATGTGTATTCAAAATTACACACTTAAGTCTTTATCAATAGCCATTATCATATAAAACTGGTTTGCCTTCACGTAGAACTCATAGTGGTTTCTTTCTCATAAAACTCATTTAAAACTGTTTTGTACTCAACACAAAACATATTTAAAACGAGTTCCAACCGGCAAAACACGCACACATTTCTCAAATCTCGATATTGCCTTAACGTAGAGCCCAATTCATTTCTTACACAAACTCAACGGTTTATAAAGCGGTTTCGCACGTAGCTTATAAACTCATAAAAACATTGGGCTCCAATCAGCTATAAAAATCGTGTGCATTCTCATTAAAACACAACACATCAAACATGCTTGTTTTATAAATCGCAAATCATGCTATAATAGTTCACAAATCACATACACAAATGGTTTAGTTTCCCTTACTTCTTTGCACCTCGTATAGTGCAATCGTTTTCCCCTTGTCACGGACTAGTCTCGCATTCCACTCTGAAACTCCCGAGTTGTCCAAACGATGTTAAAACATCAATACTCATCATCACAGTAACCTCAATTCTCAAAATCGAGCATAATTGCTCATAACACCTCAAATCTCTCAATTCTCATAACTCTATCTCAATCCACAATCTCATTCACAACATCTCAACATCCTACACTTCCCATGCCACAATATCTATGCTAATTCACCACATTGTCTAAATTTCCATTTATGACTCAAAATTTTCAAAATTACCAAAATTGCTAAATATCATCATCACTCCAACTACATTGTAATTTCATCAATCCCTAATCATTTTCCAGCTATTTCAACACAATGCAAACAACCATTATCACCAAAATCATCTCAAATATCAAGATCGAGATTTAGAAATTACCCAAAACTTATGGAGAGCTTATCTCTTGCCTCGATTCAATCCGTCTTTCGATTTCCAAGTATGTTGTTCTCCCTTTGATGAGGAACAACTTTCCTTCTTGCCATAGCCTCTGATTTGGATGGAAATGGGTGCTTTGGATGAGTGAGAAAGCTAGGGCTCGGGGGAAAATGGGGTTTTAAAGAGAGAGAAAGTGAAATTACAGGAGAAAGCAAGGGTTCCTTATATAGATAGAGGGTAGGAGATCGATCTGGCTCTTAATGAGATCGATCTGCATTTGAATTTGGGAACGACTTGGGGCAATTTTATGCCTAGGAGATCGATCTGTCGAGGGGTGAGATCGATCTCTTTATGGCTTTATGAGATCGATCTGCTCCTTGAGGAGATCGATCTTCTCCCAAACAGAAACATTTGGAGATCGATCCCTTCCTCATGAGATCGATCTTCTCTCAAACAGAATCATAAGGAAATCGATCCTCTTCCATTGGAGATCGATCTGCTCACTTACTTTCCTCCTTCCTTATCATTTTTAACTCACCAGATTGATCTCTCCTTCTCCAAGATCGATCTGACCTCATAGTTTCACACTTAGGTTAAACACTTAACATGTAAATTTCCAAATATAATTTCCACAGTCTACTACTTGGATTATTTCTCATTCATCACATATACATTTCACTTAGCTCAATAAATTACACTTCAAGTTCATATTACATAATTAAAATATGTCAAAATTCTCAGATCTCACATCCTCCCCACCTTAAAAGAATTTGGTCCTCCAAATTCAACTCAACTCATCAAATAGATGGGGGTATTTCTCCTTCATGAGACTCTCCAATTCCCATGTTGCCTATTCCATTGAGTGATGTTTCCACAAAACTTTCACTAATGGGATGCTCTTGGTTCTAAGTACCTTCTCCTTTCTATCGAGAATCTGGACGGGTTCCTCAGTATAGCTCATGTCCTCTTGTATGTCCATCTCGTCATACTCTATGACATGAGAAGGGTCTAGGTGGTACTTCCTCAACATAGACACATGAAAAACATTATGTATTCCGGACATCTGTGGGGGTAATGCCAAACTGTAGGCTACCTCTCCCACTCTCCTAAGAATCTCGAATGGTTTTATGTATTGAGGACTCAATTTTCCTTTCTTCCCAAATCGCATGATACTCTTACTCGGTGATATTTTCAAAAATACAGCATTACCAACATCAAACTCGAGTGGCTGTTTACGCACATTCGCGTAGCTTTTCTGTCTACTCTGTGCAGCCCATAACCTCTCACATATGAGTTTCACACTCTGTACAGCTTGCTCAACAAGCTCAAGAGCATTTATCTTTCTATTACCGACCTCTTCCCAAGCTACAGGGGATCTACACCTCCTACCATATAGAGCCTCAAAAGGTGTCATTCCAATACTCGCATGATAGCTGTTATTGTACGTAAACTCTGCTAGGGGCAGGTGATCATCCCATGATCCCTTAAAATCTACCTTACACGCCCTCAACATATCCTCTATGGTCTGAATAGTCTTCTCTGACTAACCATCTGTCTGAGGATGATAGGCGATACTAAAACTCAATCGAGATCCCATGGACTCCTGAAACTGGGTCCAAAATCTAGAAGTAAGTCGAGAATCTTTATCAGAAGTAATACTCACTGGAACCCCATGTAATCTAGCTATCTCGCTGACATACAGCTCAGCTAAGGCATCCACAGTATCTGTGCTCTTGATGGCAAGGAAGTGGACACTCTTGGTCAATCTATCCACTATAACCAATATAGCGTCATGACCTCTTCGGGTCCTCGATAAACCCATAATAAAGTTAATAGTGACATGCTCCCATTTCCATGTAGGTACAGGTAAAGGCTGTAGTAGTCCTTCGGGCTTCCGATGCTCAGATTTCACTTGCTGGCATACTAAACACCTGGCCACATACTCTGCCATGTCTCGCTTCATACCACTCCACCAGTACACCTTTCTCAAATCTCGATACATCTTAGTACTCCCTGGGTGCATGGTGTATCACGAGCAGTGAGATTCTCTCAGTATCTGTCTCTTTAGAGTATCACCGTTCGGTACACAAATTCATCCTCTGAATCTCAATAATCCATCCTCATTGACTGTGAGATCCAACTGCGAACTCTGTTCAGCTTGGCTAATCATATCTATCAACCTCTGATCATTGCGCTGCCCAGTTCTAATCTGATCTATGATCCTGGGCTTTATCCGCAAGCTAGCCAAAAATCCAGTCTCTATCTCTTTAACTCTGATCCGGAGTTCGGTGAATTACTCCAGTAAATCCCATTCCCTGATCATCATAGCAGATATCATACTCTTCCTGCTCAGGGCATCAGTAACTACATTCGCCTTACCCGGATGATATAGAATCTCACAATCATAATCCTTAAGGAGTTCCATCCATCTCCTTTGTCTCATGTTTAACTTTTTCTGATCAAAGAGATATCTCAAACTCTTGTGATCAGTGAAGATCTGGAATCTTTCTCCATATAAGTAGTGTTGCTAGATCTTCAAGGCAAATACCACAGCGGCTAACTCCAGATCATGCGTGGGGTAATTTCGCTCATGGTCTTTCAACTGTCGCGATCCATATGCGACCACTCTTCCGTGCTGCATAACCACACACCCCAGTCCTTGATGGGATGCATCACTATACATAGAAAATCCTCCTGATCCCTCAGGAATAGTTAACACAGGTGTCGTTGTCAATCTCCTCTTTAACTCCTGAAAACTGAGCTCACACTGATCAGTCCATATGAACGGAGTCTCCTTGCGCGTGAGTTTAGTCAAAGGGGCGACAATCCTGGAAAATCCTTCCATAAACCTTCTGTAATATCCTGCCAAACCAAGGAAGCTTCGTACCTCCGTAACTCTCCTCGGTCTTTCCCAGTTAAGCACAGCCTCCACTTTACTTGGATCCACTGATACTCCTTCCTCTGAGACTATATGACCAAGGAAAGCTATCCGATCCAGCCAAAACTCACACTTACTAAGCTTTTCATATAATTGTTTATCTCGGAGCATCTGAAGTACTAACCACAAATGCTGTGCATGCTCCTCATACGACCGAGAGTACACTAGGATATCATCAATAAAGACTATCACAAACTTATCTAGATAGTCTCTGAACACCTCGTTCATTAATCTCATAAACGTTGCAGGGGCGTTCGTCAATCCAAAGGACATCACCAGAAATTCATAATAGCCATACCTCGTCCTGAAGGCCGTCTTCGAAATATCTTCTTCCTTGATCCTCAATTGGTGATAGCCCGATCTCAAGTCAATTTTAGAAAAGACTGAGGCCCCTCTCAGCTGATCTAGTAGATCATCAAACCTGGGCAATGGGTATTTATTCTTCACCGTGGCTTTATTCAGAAACTGGTAGTCTACGCATAATCTGAGACCACCATCCTTCTTCTTAACAAATAAAATTGGTGCTCCCCATGGCGAGATACTGGGTCTAATGAACCCTCGATCCAATAACTCCTGAAGTTGTTTCTTCAATTCCTCAAGTTTCAGTAATGCCATCTTGTAGGGAGGTTTAGAGATCAGCTGAGTATCTGGTACCAAATCAATGGTAAACTCCAGCTCTCTCTCTGGTGGTAAACCTAGTAAGTCATCTGGGAAAACATTCGAAAATTCACACATCACAGGTATATCCTCAATCCTCGGATGTTCCCGATCATCATCTGAGATGAGTGTTTCATAACCTTCACATGAACAATCATATTTAATACTCTCCAAAATAATATTAAAATTCTCAAATTGTTTACAAAATTCCATACGTCTATTTACTCAATATCTCAAACGTACACTGTAAGGTTCAGGTAGGGAGAAAGTTACAATCTTAGTGTAGCAGTCTAAACTCACTCGATTGGTTGCCAACTAATCCATCCCCAGAATTACATCAAACCCACGTATATTCAATATGATTAGATCTGCTAACATCACTCTATCTCCCACCTTTATTTCATATCCTCTACAGATTAACTCAGTTCTCTGGGATTTACGCATAGAGGTATTTACATGTAGTATATACTCTAGAGGTTTAAACTTCAAATTTAAACTACATGCAAAATGCTCTGAAATAAACGAATGCGTGGATCCTGGATCTATCAACACATGAGCCTTATGATTACAGACAGAGGGTGTACCTCTTATACTTTCTACAGAAGTGTCAGCGGTCTCCTTATCTAGGGCAAACACGTGTCCCTGTGTAATAGGTCTCTTTCCTTTCTCTGCAGCAGTGGCCCATCTCTAGGGGTTCACTTTTTAACACTGTTGTCTAGTGGGCTCCAAGACATGTGGTTTCTGAGGTTGAAGGCAGTCTTTCACCATCTGACTCATGTCTCCACATCTAAAACATCCATGGATCAACCCAGTATAACTTCCCTCATGCATTCAACCACAATTTCTGTAAAACCTTGTCTCAGGCTTGACATCTCGAGGGGTCTCCCTGATGTTAGGGTAAACTCTGGGTCTCTCTAATCTGCCCTTCTGCACCTCAATCCTTCCTCTTTTGAAGGAACCTCTCTGAGCATCTGTTTAGAAAATCGCTAGCCTCTTGCCCTTATCTCTATTCACTGCTCTAAGCTCATTATGGGACTGTACCATTTCAATTCCCCTCTCAATCTCTTGTGCTCGTCTCAGAGCATCTCCAAACTCAGTAATACATAGCCCTATCAATCTATCTCTGATGATGGGCTTCAATCCATACACAAACTTCTCTGTACGGAGCTCTTCATTCTTGAAGGTCTCTGGGTCATACCTCGATAGCGCGGTGAATTGGCTCTCATAGTCATCCACAGACATATCACCCTGTACCAAACTCAAAAATTCAGCTTGTTTCTTTCTCTGGGTGGCTCGTGGTACATATTGGGCTCTAAAGGCTGTCTGGAACTCTTTCCAACCAATCATATCCTGGTGGGACATCAAAATACCCTGGGTAGTACCCCACCAATCTCGAGCTCTCCCTTTCAACATATAGGCACTCATACTGACCCTTTTAGCATCTGTGCACCCCAGATAATCGAATATAACTCTCAACTCTGTCAACCACTCCTCAGCCCCTGTAGGATCCTTCTTTTCCTTAAATGCGGGTGGATTCATTTTTAAAAAGTCCTTTAGTCGAACCATACTTCTGTCATCAGGCTGAGTGATGGGAAACACTGGGTCCATCTGTACTAGGGGTATGGGAGGTCCATATGGTGGTGTAGGAGTAGTACCCGATGCATTAACTCTAAAGTGTTGCACGAATAGCGCTTCCATCTGCTCAAAACCTTGCCTCACATTGGTCTCAATCCGATTAAATCGAGAGTTAGGGCTCTCTGGTTGAGGGGCGGGTGGCGGAGAGGACTCTGCCTGCCTCCTCGAACGACCTCGTCGTCCACTCATTCTCTATCTCAACTCGTCTCCTGCGCGTACATATCAAAATCGATTGAAATCTCAATCGTCAAATTTAGTTCATGACCAGACTATTACAGACACTTGGGATGTATTCTATTTCACTTAACCGACACTGACAGTACTAGACACCCTAAGCTCTGATACTAAGAAAACTCTGTCACGCCCCAAAAACGCAAAAAATAGGACAAATTTAAAAACTTTTTACTCATCAAATCACAATTAAGGGTGCATTCCTGTGCAGTGTCATACATCATCATATATATCATACCTCAGGATCTCATCATTAGATAGTATATATCATATCATATACATTACTCAGTATTAAGTTAATTAATCATAATACATCCCATACAATGTTATACATCAAGTGTCTGTAATTACAATAATTATCTAGGTACATGAAAAGATAAATGATACCTCAAAACACAATATATGGCCTAGAGCTCAAGTCCTCCACTAGCCACTACTCCGTACGTCGCAGGGAGACCCTTTTCCACTTGAAGAAATCTGAGGGGAAAAGAAAACAGGGTGAGCTTCTAAATCGCTCAGTAAGGGGGTAAGGGACTCGTTATATAAACCATAATGCACATCATAAAATATTTATTTGCACGTGAAACTTAGTATACTCATTTGAAAACCATAGCATGAAAGTTCTCAAAATAACATTCTCATATCACAAAATCATATGGAAACATGAAGTAAAAGGCTCAGTATAGAGCAGTAACAAGCATGTGAAAATAATGCAATAATGGCTTTCTCAATAAACGTGATAAAATCACTGAAATAATAATACACGTGGCGCAGCCACCAAACACACGTGGCATAGCCACTGATTTAGATTCACACGTGACACAGCCACAAAATAGGGTTTCACGTGGCAACAGCCACCAAATATACGTGGCACAGCCACAGAATGGGGGATCTCACGTAGCAACCTCCACCAAATATACGTGGCACAGCCACAGAATGGGGGATCTCATGTGGCAACAGCCACCAAATAGGGTGTCTCACGTTACCAGAACGGAGAAGAATCGGGCTTACATGCTACCAGAGCAATGCCCGGTGTGCATTCAAAATTACACACCTAAGTCTTTATCAATAGCCATTATCATATAAAACTGGTTTGCCTTCACGTAGAACTCATAGTGGTTTCTTTCTCATAAAACTCCTTTAAACCCATTTTGTACTCAATACAAAACATATTTAAAATCGAGTTCCAACCGGCAAAACACACACACATTTCTCAAATCTCGATATTGCATTAACGTAGAGCCTAATTCATTTCTCACACAAACTCAACGGTTTATAAAGCAGTTTCGCACGTAACTTATAAACTCATAAAAACATTTGGCTCCAACAGACTATAAAAATCGTGTGCATTCTCATCAAAACACAACACATCAAACATGCTTGTTTTATAAATTGCAAACCATGCTATAATAGTTCACAAATCACATACACAAATGGTTTAGTTTCCCTTACTTCTTTGCACTTCGTATAGTGCAATCGTTTCCCCCTTGTCACGGACTAGTCTTGCATTCCACTCTGGAACTCCTGAGCTGTCCAAACGATGTTAAAACATCAATACTCATCATCACAGTAACCTCAATTCTCAAAATCGAGCATAATTGCTCATAACACCTCAAATCTCTCAATTCTCATAACTCTATCTCAATCCACAATCTCATTCATAACATCTCAACATCCTAAACTTCCCATGCCACAATATCTATGCTAATTCACCACATTGTCTAAATTTCCATTTATGACTCAAAATTCCCAAAATTACCAAAATTACTAAATATCATCATCACTCTAACTACATTGTAATTTCATCAATCCCTAATCATTTTCCAGCTATTTCAACACAATGCAAACAACCATTATCACCAAAATCATCTCAAATATCAAGATCGAGGTTTAGAAATTACCCAAAACTTATGGAGAGCTTATCTCTTACCTCGATTCAATCCGTCTTCCGATTTCCAAGTATGTTGTTCTTCCTTTGATGAGGAACAACTTTCCTTCTTGCCACAGCCTCTGATTTAGATAGAAATGGGTGCTTTGGATGAGTGAGAAAGTTAGGGCTCAGGTGAAAATGGGGTTTTATAGAGAGAGAAAGTGAAATTACAGGAGAAAGTATGGGTTCTTTATATAGACGGAGGGTAGGAGATCGATCTGGCTCTTGATGAGATCGATCTGCATTTGAATTTGGGAATGATTTGGGGTAATTTTATGCCTAGGAGATCGATCTGTCGAGGGGTGAGATCAATCTCTTTATGGCTTTATGAGATCGATCTGCTCCTTAAGGAGATCGATCTTCTCCCAAATAGAAACATTTGGAGATCGATCCTTTCCTCATGAGATCGATCTTCTCTCAAACAGAATCATAAGGAGATCGATCTTCTTCCATTGGAGATCGATCTTCTCACTTACTTTCCTCCTTCCTTTTCATTTTTAACTCACCAGATCGATCTCTCCTTGTCCAAGATCGATCTGACCTCATAGTTTCACACTTAGGTTAAACACTTAACATGTAAATCTCCAAATATAATTTCCACAGTCTACTACTTGGATTATTTCTCATTTATCACATATACATTTCACTTAGCTCAATAAATTACACTTCAAGTTCATATTACATAATTAAAATATGTCTAAAATTCTCAGATCTCACATGATCTGACATGATCGTCATCTCACGTTACATTATTAAAATATGTCTAAAATTCTCCGCGATAGCGATGGGTAGGTTTGCTTTGATAGCATGTAAGATCGGGCTGTGCTATGATAGCATGTAAGACCGATGGTTGTACGACTCTGATCAAGTCTACAGCGAACCATGGCCATGCGTGTATTATTGTCGACGAAATCCCTCGATTGGGGATGTCCGCCTAGGGGATGAATTCAATCATTGTGATGTGTCGTGACGTTGATTTCATATGAGTTTTTATAAATGCCTAGTCTCGATTTAATTGATGATGATGTGATTTTACTATTGTGATTTATATCATGCGATGAGATTTTATATAATGTGATCGGTGATTTTTATCACGTGCTTTATGTTAATGCCATTGTTTACGCAGTTATTTCTATAACGATTTGCATGCTCATTATTTACATCATATTGTGTTTGTGATGATGATTTTTATAACTTCCCTTATCCTCCTTACTGAGCGTTTTGAGAGCTCACCCTTTTTCCTCCCCCCTACAGATTATTTGAAGTAGCGTGTTAGAGAGCTTGTCGCGTACGTGATATAGGCTGGTGGACAAGACCTCCCCATGCTATGGCTTGTACACGCATAAGGTATAATTCAATTCATTTTGTATCCAGAAAATGATGTAATATAGACATTTTTTATGAGTAATTTGGGATGTAATTAGGCTGATATGAAAGAAACGATTTGAGATTTATGTAATTGATTTCATTAAGTATGAGTTGTATGATCTTCGGTATAATGACTAGTGTTAAAACGTAAGTTTTATGATCTTGGGTATAATGACTAGTGTTAAAACGTAAGTGAGCATATGACACTGTACAGGAATACACCTAGAGTTGTTAGTTTTGTTTTAAGAAAAATTTTAAATTAGCCATATTTTTCGCGCTTTCGAGCTGTCACAAATTTTCTTGTTATCAGAGAAAATGGTGTCTAGTACTATCAGTATCGATAAATTAGAAGTAGATTACATCTCAAGTGTCTGTATTGTCAGGTGATGAATTGAATTTAATGAGTAACACTATGATCAATGTTTAAATGAATACGCGCAGGCACGTAAGAGATAGAAAATGAGGGGGAGAAAAAGACGTTCAGGGAGGCAGGCACAACCACCTCCACCACCTAAACCACAGCCAGAGAGTCCTAACTCTTGAATAAATCGCCTAGAGCACGACGTGCGTTAGGGATTTGAGCAGATAGCAGTGCTATTCATGCAGCACTTTAGGGCTAATGCCTCAGGCACTACACCTGTGTCGACTCCTCCACCACCATAAGGACCACCCGTACCCCCGCCACAGACTAATCGGGTGCCTCCTGCCACACAGCCTGTGGTACAGACCCAACTTGATGACAGAGATAAGGGTCGAATAAGGGACTTTCTGAAGATGAACCCACCGACTTTTAGAGGGGTGAAGGATCTCGCAGAGGCTGACAGAGTTACAAGTCATTTTTGACTATTTGGGATGCACTGATGGAGAGAGGGTCAGTATGGGTGCTTATATGTTAAAGGGACAAGCCCGAGATTGGTGGAGAACTACTCAAAGTATATTGGCGACTAGTCATGAGGTGATTAGCTGGGAGATGTTTCAATCGGTATTTAGAACCCAGTATGTGCCAAGAGCTGCCCAGAGGAGGAAGCAAGCTGAACTCCTAAATTTAGCATAGGGCAATATGTCAGTTGATTATTATGAGAGCCGATTCACCACCCTACTGAAGTATGATCCGAAGACTCTTAAGGATGAGGAGCTTCGCACAGAGCGATTTGTATATGGGCTGAGACCTATCATTAGAGATTGGCTGATAGGGCTCTATATCACTAAGTTTAAGGACGCTCTGAGACGAGAATAAGAAGTGGAGAGGGGACT
Organism: Firmiana major; assembly: GCA_033439115.1. Taxonomy (NCBI): domain Eukaryota; kingdom Viridiplantae; phylum Streptophyta; class Magnoliopsida; order Malvales; family Malvaceae; genus Firmiana; species Firmiana major. The sequence goes on from CM065912.1 coordinate 13,053,284, forward strand.
AGAGTTAGTACAGTCTCAGATTGAGTCCAAAATTTTAACCAAAGATATGGGTAAGCGAACAGTGACTTCCCACACAGACCTTCAGAGGGGTTCTTTTAAGAGGAGACAGTTCGAAGGACTGAGGGGAAGAATTGATAGACCCAAGGTTCCTCCCATTATCAAGGAGACCCCTTGAGGTGTCAGATCAGAGGTTAGAGTCTGCGGAGATTGTGGCAGATCACATGAAGGAACCTATCCTAGAATTATACAAGGATGTTATAGATGCAGGGACATGGGTCACAGAGTGAGGTATTACCCGTAACCACAGAAGCCACATTGTCTAGAGCCTCCTAGACAGCAGCCACAAAGGACGGTTCCCCAGAGATGGGCTCCGACTGCTGATAAGGGCAAGAAGTCGGTCATAGAGGGACATGTGTTTGCCTTGGATAAAGAGACTGCAGACACTTCATCTGAGACCATACGATGTACACTTCTTGTCTGTAATCATAAGGCTCATGTGTTATTTGATTCGGGATCCACGTATTTTTTATTGATGTACAATTTGCATGTAAGTTGAGTTTGAAGTACGAATCTTTAGATTATATTTTACATGTAAATACCCCCATACGTGAGTCCCAAAGAACTGATATGGTGTGTAGGAGTTGTGAGATCAAGGTAGGAGATAGGGTAATGTTAGCAGATCTAGTGTTATTAACCATGTATGATTTTGATGCGATTTTAGGGATGGATTGGTTAGTGGCCAATCGAGTGAGTCTAGACTGCTACACTAAGACTTAACTTTCTCTCTACTTGAAAAGTTTAGTGTATGTTTAAATGATTAAAGAATAAAGACGTGTGAAGTTTATTATGAAATGTTAAGAGATGATTATATCGCTATAAATACTGATTGGATTATTGATATGAAGGTTTCATCGCACTCATCTCTGATATGAGTCGAGAACATCCGAGGATAAAAGACATACTGATAGTATGTAAGTTTTTGGATGTATTCTCAGATGAATTATCTGGCTTACCACCAGAGAGAGCTGGAGTTCACTATCGATTTAGTGCCAGACACTCATCCGATCTCTAAACCTCCCTATAGAATGGTGTCGGTCGAATTAGAAGAGTTAAAGAAACGGTTGCAAGAATTGCTTGACCAGGGTTTTATTAGACCTAGTGTGTCACCATGGGGAGCTTCGATGTTCTTTGTAAAGAAGAAGGATGATAGCTTGAGACTGTGTATAGACTACAGATTACTAAACAAGGCTACAGTAAAGAATAAATACCCCCTGCCAAGGATAGATGACTTGTTTGACCAGCTGAGAGGGGCTTCTATCTTTTCTAAGATTGATTTAAGATCGGGCTATCACCAATTAAGAATCAGGAAAGAGGATATTCTAAAAATGACTTTCAAAACTAGATATGGCCACTACGAGTTCTTAGTGATGCCCTTTGGTTTGACAAATACCCCTGTTGCTTTTATGAGCTTAATGAATGAGGTATTTAGGGACTATCTAGATCAGTTTATGATAGTCTTCATCGATGACATCCTTGTGTATTCTCGATCTCATGAGGAACATGCACATCATTTGAGGATTATGTTGCAAGTACTCAGAGATAAGCAGCTGCATGGAAAGATTAGCAAGAGTGAATTTTAGCTAGACCAAATACCTTTTCTTGGTCATATTATATCTAAAGATGGGGTGTCAGTTGATCCGTCTAAGATAGAAATTGTATTTAATTGGGAGAGACCGAGGATAATTACCGAGATTTGGAGTTTCCTAGGGTTAGTAGGGTATTACAGAAGGTTTATGGAAGGATTTTACGAGATCGTCGCTCCTTTAACTAAACTCACACGTAAGGAGGCTCCTTTTGTATGGTCCAAGAAGTGTGCGCAGAGTTTCCAAGAATTAAAGAGGATATTAACGACGGCACTTATGTTGACTATCCCAAATGGACCCAGAGGTTTCGCAGTGTACAGTGATGGCTCTCAGCAAGGATTGGGATATGTGCTCATGCAGTATGGAAGAGTAGTCGCTTATGGTTCATGACAGTTGAAAGATCATGAGCGGAACTACCCCACACATGATTTGGAGTTAACCGCAGTTTGGCGGCATTACTTATATGGGGAAAGGTTCCAAATATTTACTGATCACAAGAGCCTGAGATATATATTTAACCAGAAGAAGTTAAATATGAGACAAAGGAGATAGATGAAACTCCTTAAAGATTATGATTGCGAGATACTCTACCATCCAAGGAAGGTGAACGTAGTTGTTAATGCCTTGAGCAGGAAGAGTATGGTATCTGCTATGATGATCAGCGAATGGGATTTGTTGGAAAAATTCGCCAGAATCAGGATCAGAGTTGAAAAGGTAGAGGTCAGATTTATGGCTAGCCTGTGGATAGAGCCCAATATTATGGATCGGATTAGAATCGGGCAGCGAAGTGATCAGAGGCTATTGGATACGGTTAGCCAAGCTGAACAAACCTCGCAGTAAAATTTTATGGTTACTGACGATAGGTTATTGAGGTTTAAAGGTCGAGTTTGTGTTTCAAACGATAATACCCTGAAGCAACAAATACTGAAAGAGTCTCACTGCTCGCGATACACCGTGCACCCTAAAAGTACTAAGATGTATAAGGATTTGAGAATGGTGTATTGGTGGAGTGGTATGAAGTGAGACGTGGCAGAATATGTGGCCAGATGTCTGGTATGCCAACAAGTGAAAGCTGAGCACTAGAAGCTCGTAGGATTACTTAAGCCTTTGCTTGTGCCAACGTAGAAATGAGAGCATATCACCATGGACTTTATCATGGGATTATCGAAGACCTAGAGAGGTTATGATGCAATATGGGTGATAGTTGATAGATTAACGAAGAGTGCCCACTTCCTTGCCATCAAGAGCACAGCTACATTGAGTACATTAGCGGAGCTATATGTCAAAGAGATAGCTAGACTACATGGGGCTCCAGTGAGTATTACATCTGATAGAGATTCTCGGTTCACCTCTAGGTTTTGGACTCATTTTCAGAGGCTATGTGATCTCGATTGAGTTTTAGTATTGCCTATCATTCTCAAACTGATGGTCAGTCCGAGTGGACTATACAGACCTTGGAGGACATGTTGAGGGCATGTACGATAGATTTTAAGGGATCATGGGATGATCACCTACCCCTTACTGAGTTTGCGTACAACAATAGCTATCATGCTAGTATTGGCATGGCACCTTGTGAGGCTCTGTATGGTAGGAGGTGTAGATCTCCTATAGCGTAGGAAGAAGTGGGCGACAGAAAAGTAATTGCTCCCAAACTAGTTGAACAGACAGTTCAGAATGTGAAAATCATTTGTGATAGATTATAGGCTGCTCAGAGTCGACAGAAGAGTTACGCAGATGTGCGTAGATGGCCACTTAAGTTTCAAGTCGAAGATTCTGTGTTCCTTAAGATATCTGCCAGTAAGGGTACCATGTGCTTTGGAAAGAAAGAGAAATTAAGTCCATTGTATATAGGACCATTTGAGATTTTAGAGAGAGTGGGAGACGTTGCCTACAGGTTGGCCTTACGTCCGCAGTTCTCTGGGATACGCAATGTCTTTCACGTATCCATGTTGAGGAAATATAATCCAGATCCCGCCCATGTCATTGAGTATGAAGCATTAGATATTCAAGGGGATATAAGTTATGTGGAAGAACCCATCCGAATACTTGATAGGAAGGAAAAGGTACTTCGGATGAAAAAGATTCTATTGGTTAAGGTTCTCTGGAAACACCACTCAATGGAGGAAGCAACTTGGGAACTAGAGAGCCTTATGAAGGAGAAGTACCCTCAACTATTTGATGGGTCGAGTTGAATTTGGAGGACCAAATTCTCTTAAGGTGGGGAGGATGTGAGAATTGTAAATTTTATGTATTTTGGTTGTAAGATTTACAATGTGAGATTTGTAATTTGGTGAGTGTAATTATGATATGTTGATGTATACGCAAGTATTAAATCTAATGAAGTATAAGGAAATGAAGTTCTCAAGTCTTAAAGGTGGTTGGATGAGAAAATGACTATAGCAGCAAATTAAGGATGTTTTGTGTGAGTTACTGCAGAAAACTGCAGCAAAATCTGGAAAATATGAATGCCAGATCGATCTTATTGAAGGAAAGATTGATCTGGAAGAGCCAAAAATACTCTTATTTGAGCAATGAAATATGGCAGATCGATCTCCAATGGGGCCAGATCAATTTGTTAAACGTTCTGTAAATGAAGAGATCGATCTTTAATACAAGCAGATCGATTTCCTTAGCTCTCGGGCTGGAGCAAATCGATCTCCTCCCTTAGCCAGATCGATCTCCTTAACTCTCGGCCTAGAAGAGATCGATTCTTAATTCAATGCCAGATCGATTTCCTCTTAGAACAACAGATCGATCTCCACCTCGAACAGATCGATCTTGTAGTTGTTAATAGAGCAGATGGAGCAGTTTAAATGAAGTAGAGATCGATCTCCTTCAGTACCTGATCAATCTCATAAGCCCTGTCTATATAAGGACCACGGGATTTTCACCTGGAACCGAGCCTTTCTCTCTCTGCAACCTAAACCTTCACCATTTTTACCCAAACTAAGCTTTCTCTCTCTAAGATTTACCCTATTCTAGATGAAATTAGACAAAGGGATAAGAGACAAAGTTGTTCCTTTGGGGAAGGAGAACAACATACTAGAAAATCAAAGGTGGGCTTGAGCAAAGGGAAGAGACAAGCGTTCTACAACTTGGTCAAGAGAGGACAAGCTAGGTAAGCTCACAAAACCCTTGGTTTAAGCATTATCATTTGGTATATTTGTGAATAAATGCACATATACATATATTTGGTTAGAGATATCTAGGTTATGAGGGAAAACAAACAATGAGTATAGATGAAAAATGAGATGTGGGTATCTTATGATGGTTATGAGTTAACTAAAATGTTGATAAAGATGAAGAAAGAGTTTTGAGATAATGTTGAGATAGAATGAGTAAGAGAAAGAGATGTAAATTGAAAATGATGTATATTGATGGGTTAACGATGTGTGTGGACAAATCGAGAATCCGACGTGGGAAACAAGGCTAGTCCGAGAACCCGAGTATATTATACCACTAAAGGTACAAAAGGTAAAGGAAATAAACCAATTGTGCTTGTGAGTTTTCTAATGAATGAAAACGTTTTAATAGCAAGAAAAAGAGTTTGACGAATGAGCATGTTTTATGAGATGATTTGATCTGTCGATAATTGTGTAAGTGTTTTATCGGTTTGAGCTCAATTTTTGATGTGATTTGTGTAATTGTGAACACATATGGTTTATAACCAAAATGGGTTTTGTGATAACCACCATGAGCTCTACGTAAAGGTGAAACGATTTATATACAACAATGGCATGCTTTTACTATGTGAGTGTTTTGCCCGTTTGAGCTCGATTTTGATGAGTTTTGCGTAAATGTGAATACAATGTGTTATAACCAAAATGGGTTTTGTGGTAACCACTAAGAGCCCCACGTGAAGGTAAAACGATTTTTACTGAGACTATGGCTTGTCATAAGATGCACATCGGGCTTTGCTCTGGTAGCATGTAAGGCAGGGTCGTGCTCTAGTAGCATGTAAGACCGACGCCTCCATTCTAGTAACGTGAGATGACCCCGTTCCGCGGTAGCAATGGGTGGCTTTGCTTTGATAGCATGTAAGACTGGGCTGTGCTATGATAGCATGTAAGATCGACAGCTGTACGACTTTGATCAAGTCTACAGCGAACCATGGCCATGTGTGTATTATTGTCGACGAAATCCCTCGATTGGGGATGTCCGCCTAGGGGACGAATTCAATCGTTGTGATGTGCCGTGACGTTGATTTCATATGAGTTTTTATAAAATGCCTAGTCTCGATTTAATTGATGATGATGTGATTTTACTACTGTGATTTATATCACGCGATGAGATTTTATATAATGTGATTGGTGATTTTTATCACGTGCTTTATGTTAATGCCATTGTTTACGCAGTTATTTCTATAATGATTTGCGTGCTCATTATTTTCATCATATTGTGTTTGTGATTATGATTTTTATAACTTCCTTTATCCTCTTTACTGAGAATTTTGAGAGCTCACTATTTTCCTCCCTCCTCCAGATTATTTGAAGTTGCGTGCTAGAGAGCATGTCGCGTACGTGATATAGGCTGGTGGATAAGACCTCCCCAGGCTATCGCTTGTACACGCATAAGGTATAATTCAGTTCATTTTGTATCCTGACGGCCACCGGTTTCTCCAGTCCTGAATAAAATTTAATTTTAAAACTTTTGGTGATTTTTCTGGAATTTTTTGAAATTGTTAAATATTTATTATTTAATATTTAGCATTATTTGAATTAAAATTGTATGTTATGCACATGATTATTCTTGTTTTGCTTCATGGTGATATGTTTTATGACATTTTGAGTTGATTGACAATATGTACTCTCCCTGAAATTGTCAATAAATTTATGTACTCTCACCTACAAACATGTGCATGTATTATGAAAAATAAAGGTTCAAAATAAATTAAATTGATATAAAATGTCGCCAAAGTGACCTCTTTTGTATTAATTTATTTATTTTGGAAAATAAGGTTGTCATTAAGGAATTTATATGACAGTGTTTTTTAATTCATGCGGGACATAATCGGCCCAAAGGAAGATTATTTCTTTGCCGAATTATTAACACATAAGGTAGTAAATATGTGATAAATTTTTTTTTCTTCCATGCATGTATTATGTCGGTCCAAAGAAAGGCATATTATTGGCAGGATTTGGTTATCAATATTTACTAATAAAGTTTAAGAGTACCGCTTACAAATTGATATTTCTGTCCAAAGACTAAATGTCAGTGTTGTGCTTGGTATCTTATATGGCCCAAAATTATTTGGTTGTGAGCTAATTATTTTTTCCTCTGCTTACAGTGAACGTTTCTTCCATATCTGCCAATTTGAATAACATTCCAGTGCTTAATGGTACTAACTTTGGAAAATGGAAGGAGCACGTAACCATTATGCTTGGGTGTATGGATCTGGACTATGCGATCAGGTCAGAACGACCTCCCGCCCCTACTGATAATAGTTCAGCTACGGAAAGGGCACTTTATGAAAAATGGGAGCGTTCAAATCGCATAAGTTTGATGATCATGAAGCACTCAATTCCAGATGCAATCAGGGGCGCAATACCTGAGGAAGAAAATGCTAAAAGTTTCCTTAAGCAGATTGCAGACAGATTTGCTGCAAATGAAAAGGTCGAAACAAGTACTATTCTGGCTAAACTTGTTTCATTGCGGTATAATGGCAAAGGAAACATAAGGGAATACATTATGGAAATGTCTAATCTTGTTACAAGATTAAGGGCACTAAAGTTAGAGTTGTCTGAAGACATACTCGTGCACCTGATCTTGATATCTCTTCCTTCACAATTTAATCCCTTTAAGATAAGTTACAATACTCAAAAGGAGAAATGGACTCTTAACGAGCTCATTGCTCAGTGTGTATAAGAGGAAGAGAGATTGAAACAAGATAAGATAGAAAGTGCTCAATTAACATTTTTTTCCAATGGTAATGTTGCCAACAAGAAAAGGAAAAGGAACAATACAGGAAAAGGCACTGCAAATATTGGAACTTCACAACCTAAGGGGCAGCAGAAACAAGATAAAGTGATCACTTGTTTCTTCTGCCGTAAGGATGGACATGTGAAGAAGGATTGTTCCAAGTACGAAAAATGGCTTGCCAAAAAGGGTAAACTTCTCAACTTTGTTTGTTCTGAAGTTAATTTGGCTTTAGTACCCAATCACACTTGGTGGATAGATACAGGTGCAACTACTCACATAAGTGTGACAATGTAGGGCTGTCTAAGGAGCAGAAAGCCAACTGATGATAAAAGTTTCATCTATGTGGGAAATGGCGAGAAAGCTCCTGTTGAGGCTATTGGTCTATTCAGATTAAAGTTAGAATCTGGTTATTATTTAGATTTGGATGAGACTTTTTATGTACCGTCATTTAGACGGAATTTGATTTCTGTTTCTAATTTGGACAAATTGGGTTATTCTTGTTCATTTGGAAATGGAAAATTTAGTCTCTTTTAGTATACAAATCTTATTGGTACCGGTTCTTTAGTTGACAATTTATATAAATTGGACCTACATGCCTCATATGTTAATGAATGCTTGCATATAAATGATTATGGTACAAAGCGCAAATTAGTTAATGAGAATTTTTCTATGTTATGGCACAAGCGTTTGGGGTATATTTCTGAACAAAGAATACAGAGACTTGTGTCAGAAGGAATTCTCGATTCCCTTGATTTTTCAGATTTCAAAATCTGTATTGAGTGCATTAAGGGAAAATAAACAAATATCAAGAAAATAGGTGCTAAAAGGAGTTCAAACGTCTTGGAATTAATTCATACTGATATATGTGGTCCATTCCCTACGGCTTCTTGGAATGGTCAACAGTATTTTATTACTTTCATAGACGATTATTCTCGCTATGTGTACCTATACTTAATTCATGAGAAGTCTCAATCATTGGACGTTTTCAAGAACTATAAAGCTGAAGTTGAAAATCAACTTGGTAGAAAAATTAAAGCCGTTAAATCTGACCGTGGTGGTGAATACTATGGTAGATATGACGGATCAGGTGAACAACGTCCAGGACCCTTTGCAAGGTATTTAGCAGAATGTGGGATCGTTCCTCAATACACCATTCCAGGGACTCCAAGTCAAAATGGTGTAGCTGAAAGACGAAATCGGACGCTAAAGGATATGGTGAGAAGTATGATAAATCATTCTTCTTTACCAGAGTCACTTTGGGGAGAAGCCTTAAAGACTGCAGTGTATATCCTTAATCGAGTTCCAAGCAAAGCAGTAGCTAAAACCCCATATGAGTTATGGACAGGAAAGAAGCCTAGTATTAGGCACTTGCATGTTTGGGGTTATCCAGCTGAAGCTAGGCCATACAAGCCTAATGAAAGGAAATTGGACTCAAGAACAGTAAGCTGCTACTTTGTCGGATACTCAGAAAGATCGAGGGGTTTCAAGTTTTATGATCCCTCAAGTAAATCCTTTTTCGAGACGGGAAATGCTAAGTTCATTGAGGATGTTGAATATAGTGGGAGTGTTAAACTCAGAGATCTTGTCTTTGAAGAAGAAACATGTCACTGTTCCTACAGTTGCAATTGAAAATGATCAGACAATTATGTCTGGCGTTATTTAAGATGCAAATACAGATTATCAAGATACTTCTGGTTTACCTCCTACTTATATTGAAGAGTCAGCTCCTATTCAATCAGAGGAGCAACAACAACCTCAATTGGAAGTGCCATTAAGGAGATCCTCTAGGGATAGGAGATCAGCGATTCCAGATGATTATATCGTTTATCTCCAAGAACATGAGTTTGATATAGGAATGGAAGATGATCCAACATCTTTCACTGAAGCTAAACAAAGTGTTCACTCCCAATATTGGATAGAGGCCATGAAAGATGAGATGAAATCAATGGAGGACAATGGCGTTTGGGATCTTGTCGAATTTCCTAAAGGAGCGAAACCGATTGGTTGTAAATGGATTTTCAAAACCAAACGAGATTCGAAAGGCAATATCGAAAGATATAAAGCACGTCTAGTCGCCAAAGGTTTCACTCAAAAGGAAGGCATTGATTATAAAGAGACTTTCTCTCCAGTCTCATCGAAAGACTCTTTTAGAATCATTATGGCACTTGTAGCTCATTATAATTTAGAGCTACATCAGATGGATGTAAAGACAGCATTTCTCAATGGAGACATTGAAGAAACAATTTATATGGTGTAACCAAAAAATTTCGTGTCGGATAATTCGAAACATCTGGTATGCAAATTAAAGAAATTCATCTATGGTTTAAAGCAAGCATCCCGCCAATGGTATCGAAAATTTGATTAAGTGATTATCTCATTCGGTTTTAAAGAGAACACTGTTGATCAATGTATTTATCACAAGATCAGTGGGAGTAAATTTATTCTTATGATTCTTTATGTTGACAATATTCTGCTAGCAAGCAATGATATAGGCTTGTTGCATGAAACCAAGAGATTTCTATCAAGTAATTTTAAAATGAAAGATCTTGGGGATGCATCGTTTGTGTTGGGCATACAGATCCATCGAGATCGTTCTCGTGGAATACTTAGCTTATCACAAAAGGCATATATCGATAAAGTGCTTAGCAGATTTGACATGAAGAATTGTGCATCAGGAGATACACCCATTGCTAAAGGTAATAAGTTTAGTTTGCTTCAATGCCCAAGAAATGAGATTGAAAAGAAAGAGATGCAAAAGATTCCTTATGCCTCAGCAGTAGGGAGTCTTATGTATGCTCAAGTTTGTACGCATCCGGATATTGCGTACGTAGTTGGAATGTTTGGCAGATATTTAAGTAACCCTGGTAAGGATCATTGGAAAGCAGTAAAGAGGGTTATGCGGTATCTACAGAGAACTAAAGATTACATGCTCACATATCGGAGGTCAGATCATTTAGAGATCATTGGGTATTCAGACTCCGATTTTGCTGGTTGCCTCGACAGCAGAAAATCTACTTCTGGCTATATTTTTATGTTAACTGAAGGAGCTGTCTCATGGAAGAGTGTAAAGCAGTCACTCATAGCTTCTTCCACCATGGAGGCAGAATTTATAGCCTGTTATGAGGCATCGAACCAAGCAATATGGTTGCGAAATTTTATCACCGGGCTGTGCTTTGTCGATGGTATTGAGAGGCCATTGAAGATTAATTGTGATAATAAAGCCGCTGAGTTATACTCTAAGAACAACAGAAGCTCGTCGAAGTCAAAGCATATTGACATTAAGTTTCTTGTTGTTAAGGAGAGAGTTTAGAGTCTTCATATTACTATTGAACACATAAATACAAACTCCATGATTGCGGATCCGCTTACAAAGGGAGTACCACCTAAGGTGTTTCATGAGCATGTAGCTCGTATGGGAGTGGTTCATCCAGATGATATACTTGTATAGTGGGAGCTTGTATCTTGATGTTCATTAGTTATTGAGTTTTTCTGATCAGAATACAATATTTTTGTTATTATTGAAAACTCTGAAATAAAGTAATATTCTTTCAGTAGCAGTATGCATAAAGTCTTGAAAGAATGATAAAGTAGGACCAGTTGGAAATAGGCATGTTAAGGGATCACGTTGCATGTAATTTCCATGCTACACATCCATACTTGATCTATGTCGTTGATTATATTAATATACGTGACCATTGATGGGTCTAGTTACGGAATATATGTAACGAAGATCGCTTTGATCCTATGTTGATATAATTGATGGACCAGATTGTTTAGAGATGCTCTTTGTAAAGATAGCAAGTATTGAGCTCATAAAGTTATTTTAAATGTACAATAATCAAGCGACATATGTGGCCCAAGTGGGAGATTGTTGGGAAATTATTTGTGTGGGCCTACATATATCAATTTATTGTACATTACAGGCTATCTAATTTGTTTTAGTCCACTTAAAAGTGATCAAATAAAGTTATTGGACTTCAGTGCATCTCAATTGGTATGGGCTTTACAATGTGTAGATACCTGATATTTTATTCTATTTTAATGATGGGCCAAAATAGAATTAAAATATGCTTCAGTTATAAATAGGTTATGGTCCCCAGTCTAAACGTAATTTTTCTCATTCTCATATCCCATCAGTGAGTGAGCTAAGGTTTTCTCTCCTAAAGAAAAGGTTTAGACTGGAAGACTGCTAACCCCAATCGATCAATTTCAATGGATCCAGGTACGCTTCCGTATTCCAATTTTCTTGATGATTGAACATGAAATCCTGGACATAATTATTATGTAATTACAGTATTCCTAACAGATGAAGTTGTAGCAGAGAAGAAATCAGAAGCAGAAACGAGGGAAAGGAAACCCAAGAACAGAAGAGGGAGATGGTGGTTGAGAGCAAGAGGAGTGAACAAGGGGTCGATAGTGGGCTAGAGTAGGGCGTCGTCGCTGAAGAAGAAGCAAGCAAATATTGGGCACCTGGAAACAGAAAGAAGAAGGGACATGGGAGCAATGTGAGTCGCGACAGAGCTGTGGAGACTGGGAAAACTGGTTGAAGCAGAGACGAGGAAACGGGTTGGAGACTAGCGATGCGTGACTTGCAAGAGAACTTGGAGCTGACTTTAGGAGCCTAAACAAGGTCGAACCGAGGTGCTAGAAACAGAGAGTGAGCCGAGAGGAATCCGAGAGCAGAGAAGGAAAACGGTGGTCGAACTGGGAAGGTTGGTGAAGGAGCTGGAAATCGGAGTTGAAGTGCTAAGAGAATGATGGCCAAGACCTAAGGATGATGATAATGGATCAGAATCAAGAGGAAATGGTGGAGAGAATGGCGATGCTGAGAAGGTGAAGAAACAGAGAGAGGAACAATGAAGGAACAGTAGAGAAAACAGAAAAGAAGAAGAAAGAAGGAAAAGAAAAAGAGCGGGAAGGAAATTTGAAAAAAAAAGAAAGAGAAAGAAAATATATTTATATATACATATATATGTATAAATAGAAGTATTTGGAGATAAGAATTAAGTCAAAGAAAAAATTGGGAAACCTGATGGAAAGAGCTCCAAGGGCATAAACCGAATAGAGCGGACCCATCGACTCGCAATCTTGAGGCATTGACGATTACTGACAGACACCGAGGTAAGGAAAATTGTTGTGTGCTATCAGTGATAATTACATGTATTTTCTATTGATTCGTGGATATAAATTTTAGGAAAAAATTTACTGTAAGGAAGATTTTTGTGTGTTGCTCGAGATAGATTCATGTATTTTTCTATGGAATTGTAGATATAAAATTCTAGGCCGAATTTTATAGTTATCGAAATTCTAGAAAACCCTAGGTCGATTTTACAGTTTTTGGAATTAGTGAAAACTTTAACCTTAGTGAATCGACTCATTTATTGATATAAATTTAGTCAGTTTATTTAGATAAATATCACTTGAGTTTGTAATTATTATTTTAAATAAAAAATCCCAAATTTAATTTTCATAGATTGTCTACTGAGATTTTAAACCGAAAAATGAGGAATTAATCTCTTTCTGAATGTGATATTTTTTCGAACTAAAATTACTGTTGATTTAATAAAAAATGATTTGCTTATAAGTGATACTGAGGATATGTGCTTGAGCGTGTGGTAACTATATGTCGCACGGTCCGACTCGCACTGATTTTGAGATAAAGGCGATGGTTAAATCATGTTGCACTACTGTTTGTTTCTGTTTCTGTGGTCCCCAGAGTACGATGTACCTTGCAACATGCACGTGAGTACGATGTACCATGTTTTCTGGTCTTCGGACATTCCGTTCTGTGAGCCATTAGGGTAGCTGTCCACTCCCACGGCGATTGACATCTCGGTACACCTGATCAATGAGGCCCGGAGTCACCGACATTGGCCAATTTTCTTTCTGAATTTTGATATAGCATGTTTTATCTTGTCTCGTCTATTTGATGTTTTGGATTGATCGTAAGAACTGTAATATTTTGTGGAAATCGTTTATTCTACTATTTGAAGTTTCAGATTCCTTTATTTACTGCAGTAGGCTGTTATACTAAAGATATTGATACTGTTTTCGAATTTTGATTCTGGTATTATCGATTTTCGTCTCTGATTTTACTGGATTGCCAAATTATCTGTATATTTTCATGAGAATTCCTATTTTGGCATATATATATAGGTAGTGTATTTATCTAAGAGCCACATGTTTTTCTTAATGAGCACGTTGACCTCACCTCTTACTTTCCTCCACAGAATCCAACAATAGCTGAGCTTGCTTTTGTAAGTTGAATTATTTTGCACAGTCATACGTGAGCAAAGTATTCTACTGTGTCAGACTTGGATTTTATGTAGCTTGTTCCTTATGATTCCTATGTGTACGAACACTCTATTATTATAGTTGAATCATAAGAAGAGTATTTACTAGATTTAAAGTGTTAGTAAAATGATTTAACACGCAAAAGCTACACAAAAAGCCTAATGTGAGCTAGAAGAGTCATAGGCTAAACCGAGTAGATCTAAATCATTCTGACTAAAAGTATGAACTTAAAATGAGATAGCATAGAGAGCTCATAAAATGAGAAAGCATAGAGAGCTCATGAAGGAAAGTCAGCTTGATTTAGTCTCAAACAGAGAAAACAAGAATAAAAGCTAAAAATGGTAAAATGGACTTTTTTGGTGAGTTAAGGTATTTAAGGTGTTTCGGGTATAATTATCCACCAGGAACGGTTGAAACATAAAGACGAGAGTGTAAGATATAAGATATGACACTTTCAGAATTTTGAGAAAAAGTCAACTTGGTCAATGGTTAAGGAAAAAGTCAACTATAGTTAAGAAAGTGGACTTTTATCATAGTTGACAAATCATGGTTAAAAAAATTTACCTAAGTGTGGAGAAAAATTTGGAGAAAAATATTCTTAGTCAGAATACAAGATAATCATCCTCAGAAGTAAGGAAAATTTATTCGGAAGGATTCCGAATTAAATTTAATGGTTAAAAACGTAATGGGCCTAAGGTGAAAATTTTAAAGCTCATTAAGGTATACTAAACGTATATCGAAATTCTTAGGTCCCTTAGACCAATTTGTTGGACCAATTGATTGGCCAAATATTGAGACAATTAAAGGCCTGAGGTATGGTGACAATTTCAGCCCGAAAGCCCATTAAGAAAGCCCAAACCGAGAAGCCCAAATGGAAAGCCCATGAGATAAATATCTAACCATAGTTAAAGTTAAACATGACTCATAAGGTGACTCATAAGGTGACTAATGACTAAGGCTTAGGAAGTCAAGTATAATGGCCGGAAAGTAAGGCTTAATGGCTAAGTAAGTGGCTTATAAAATCAGCCACACCATTGTCATCTTTATCACACCATTCTCAGCTACATAAGGAAACCATTGAAATACAATTATCCAAGCTTTCTCTCACTAGAAATCACTAGGAATTAGGCATATTTGAAACTTTCATCCTTCATAGAAGTTGTTCCAAATTGAAAGGAGAGTGACATAGGCTGGAATTGGCTATCAAGGAGCCATAGAGTGCAAACCGTGAGCCTCCGAAGTATTCGGCCAAGTGTGAACACAACAATTGGTATATTTTCAAGTTTTCAATTTCATATATGTTAATGTATGAATGATTTTAAGTATATTGGTATATGTTTTAAGCATTGAAACATATGAAATTACTATGATATTGGTTAGGCCGAGAGTGAGTAGTGAGACATTGATTTATGTCCATATGATTTTAAGACATAAATGGATTAATGTACATGTGTTAATGATTATGGTGTAATTAAAATTAATCAATTTGATTGATTAATACATGTAATTAGTTGGCAATCAAGGTGTTTGATAAAATGCCTAAATGAACTATATGATGTTTAAGAATGTTGCCAACCAAGTGTTTGTGAAAATGCCTACGTGAATTGGCTAAGGAAAGGGACATGGCCGGCATGCCATGGTGTGACGGACGGCATGGATAGCTCTCGGCCATGGCATGTGGCTGAGAGGTCCAATGGGCCAAGCCCAAATATTTTAGGCCTAATGTGATGTAATGGGTCTAGGACAAGCCCAATAAGAGTTGGTGGGCCTCACAAGCCCAATAGGCCCAACAAAAATGAATAGTCAAAAGGAAATGGGCTTAAGGCATAGTTAGGCCTATTAAGGATTATTAAAGCCCAATAAGGGAAATAGACTATAATTAATGTGAAATACAGTATGAAAAGTGTAATTAACCTGATAAATAGTTATATGCAGCTCTAGAGAGTATTGGAGGAGCAAATCGGACTGCTGAAACGAGCAGCGCAGAGGAAGTGAAATTTCTCGAGTGATTACAGGTAAGGGACTTTTGTGAGTAGTTAGAGATACCTGCACGTATTTTCATCTGCTTTTACATTCATTTAAAAACTCTGAGGGTTAGAGAAAGTGAATAACAATTATTGTGACCCGATAGTGGCAAATTACGATTTTACTCCTAGTTAGTCAAAAAGTCAACTTTTGTAAAAAGTTGTAACAAGCATGGAAACCACCATTTTGAGTGTTTTACTACTGTTTAGCAGAAGAATAAATAGATGGGCTAATGATTTTAAGGTTGATGTGAATTAAGCACACTTTATAGTGCTGATTTTGATGTTTTGTAAATAATCCCTTTTTAAAGAGCTATCTATTATATTATGTGAGAATGAATCGTGCTGGAGCACAACTCACACTGGATTTTATATATTTTCCACATATATTAGTGCTGAATTTTGATTCGCACTAGATTTTCATGACATGCATGATAGAGTGCTGGAGTTATTACTCGTACTTAGTTTTATATGATATATGCATGAGAGAGTGCTGGAGCGATCAGCTCGTACTCGAGTTTTACATGAGATGCATGACAGAGTGCTGGAGCATTGCTCGTACTCGATTCTTCATGATTTATACATGACATAGTACTGGAGCTATTGCTCGTACTTGATTTAATGATATTATGCATAGCATGGGACTGGAGCTATTGCTCATACTTGATTTAATACATGAACTATGCATTGACCTAGTTGCTGGAGGTTTACTCGCACTAGAGTCTGAGTTTGTTATGTGAAACAGTGTTTGAGCGGAGTGTCGACTGTGAGTCGTGCTCAAAAGCGCGCACTGTATGTGATATATAATACATGTTGAAATCCATGCTTGATTCTTTGTGTAGACTGAGTGTCACACTGTGAGAGGATATCTGCATGAGGATACTAGAGACGTGGTATGATATTCCATGGTTTGAGGGCTAAGGCCTATGGCAGGCACCCCGACTGTGATGTAGGATCCACGGAGTACGTTGTACCGTGCAAGTGGCATGAGGTACACTATACCGTGTGGTGTTATGGAGTTGAGGAGGATATAGCTGGCGGTTGTGATGGACAGGCCCCCCTCCCGTTGCAGCAGTGATGCCCCGCACATTATGATTCCGTGTAGCTTGGGATCACAGGTCGGATATGATCATAGTCCAGGATACTATTTACATTTTCACCACAGAGTCTCACATGATATATCACCTGATTGACTGATTTAATTGCGGACAGACCTGAGGAATGGGTCGCACTCCGATTTTGTGTTGTGAATGATTTAAATGCCATATTTACTGTGATTTAAACATACATGGCATGATTTATCTAAATGCATTGTGATATTATAAAGATGCATTATTTTGCACTAAATGCCTATATTTGAGAAAGAAGGCATGATTTCTATACATGGGATTTAATCTGTACAAGTATATATATAAAGACATGCTTTTAAAGTGAGTAAAGGAAATAATGTTTTCAATGCATTATTTTGAGTAGATAGTGTAGATATATACTTGCTTGCCTGATTTTCTTACTGAGCGTGTTGTATACTCACCCTCTTTCTTTACATCTCTCTACAGAGCATCAGCAGTAGAGCGAGAGCTATTGAGGGATAGTATTCCTGAGTCCACCACTATTTCCTACTGATCGCCAGGTATACATATTTTGTACGGTTATGTATCTAAACATAGAAACAACACAGTGATGTATACGATATATATTTTGGGGAATGTATTTGTATTTGCTTTTATATAATCTCACATATATTATAAAAGCAGTTACAGTCAGTAACAGTATATTGACATGTATGTATGATAATGGATAATGTGGTAAGCGAGGATTCTGACATCGAATCACAGCCCAACCATTGAAGAGAGGAAAGGTAAGTTAAAAATACGAAACATTTGTAGTGGTTTTTGGTTAAGTCATGGATTGAGAATGGGTCCTGACAGAATGGTATCAGAGCAGAGGTTGGTCTGATGTGAGTCGGTGTTAGGAAATAGGAAAGTGTACATCCCCATAATATTGTGCTGTGTTTAGATATAACTATGTATATCAGATAGGAAACGGACTAATTCATGATTATGAATGCAGGAACTTTGCCTATATGGCAATTACGCGTAGTGGTAGAGGTACGAGAGGTAGGGCTCGAGGCCGGGGAGATAGGCCCAAGAGACGAGCTGCTGCCGAACCATTACCTACGCATGAGACTCCAGGTGCTACTGAGGCACCCGAGTGTGCTGAGATGCACTTTACGAGATTAGAGCATAGTCTTGAGACAATTGTAGAGATGTTGGCACAGACGATGCTAGGTAGGCAAGGACAGGAGGCAGGAGTTACGACAGGAGAGGCAGTTGCCCCTGATACATCTACACAGACAGCTCATGCACCGAGGACAGTAGAGACTCCTACACCCCCACCAGTTTCAGGTGGTAGTGGATTAGGGTATGGATGTGCTCTACATCGGCTGTGAGAATTTCAAAAGTTTAGACCTCCATCTTTTAGTGGGGTCAAGGACCCTGTAGCTACTGAGGAGTGGGTGGGGAAGATGGAGAAGCTTTATGGATTCTTCGAGTGTACGACATCGGAGATGGTCGCATTTGCTACGTTCCTACTGAAGGGAGCTGCAGAGCATTGGTGGAAGTCCTCCCGACCTATATTGAAAGCCCGACACATAGACATTAGTTGGAAGATATTTCGAGAGGCCTTTAGGAGGCAGTTTGTACCCGATACCTCACAGCGAAAACTACAAGCAGAGTTTTTGGGACTGAACCAGGGGAGTTTATCAATGGATGAGTATGAGACTCGATTCCTATCCCTAGGGAGATATGACCCAGATACCATGTATAGTGAGGCTAGGAAGGTCCACAGGTTTATCGATGGGTTGAGACCGATTCTGCGGTCCAGGTTGGTTTCATTAGACATAGCGACCTATGAGGAAGCAGTGCGCAGGGCGTAACTATGTGAGCAAGATTTCAAGAGGAATGCTTTCGAGTTTGGAAAGTTTAGTCATAGCCGAGATATACAGAAGAAAAGGCCGGCTAGAGATTTCGATTATCAAAGAGGGAGGAAACTCTTCGGTAAGAGATCACGGGTTGAGGAGACACGAGAGAGATTTACTAGACCTCCTGCTTATCCGACCATGGCTCCAGCAAAGGGCATTGTCATAGGAGGACAGAGACCTACTGCCGATCAGTGCAGAAGATGCGGTAAACAACATGGAGGTAGACAATGTCCGCTGACTCCTATCATCTGTTTCCAATGTGGGAAACAAGGGCATATTGCTAGAGCTTGCCCAGAGACTGTTGATACTGCGCCATTGAGGGGCAGGGAGCTGGATAGAGCTCCAGCTGGTATGTCTGCTCAGAGAGGTAGAGCTACGACAGAAAAAAAAAAGGGAAACAAGTGATGGGTCGAGGGCAAGTACATGCTTTGGACCAGTGGACAGCTGATGCTTCATCGGATGTGATACGAGGGAACATCCTGATTTATGATATTGAAGCATATGTTTTAATTGATCCTGGTGCCATGCATTCTTTTGTATCACTTTCATTTGCATACAAATTAGAAAGACATGTAGAGCGTACACCATTATGCATGATGATGTTGATCAGTACGCCTATGAATAGTAGTTAAGTTGTAGAATATGTATTTAATGACTGCAAGTTGAGAGTAAAGGACAAAGAGATGACAACCAATCTAATATTACTAAGTATGAGTGACTTTGATATAATCTTAGGAATGGATTGGTTATCTGCAAACCATGTTGTTTTAGATTGTTATGCTAAGACAGTTATGTTTCCTAACCCTACTAGATATGTTGTAAAGCTTAATAAAAATAAATGAAAGGAGTAGTATGATTATTATATGATTACTGATTTAGAAAACCTTCGACATATCAAGGTTTCATTGCGTACGTGGTAGATATGGATAAGGCACATCCGGAGTTGTTAGATATTACTGTGGTCAGTAAGTACCCAGATGTTTTTTCGGATGAGTTGCCAGGGTTACCACCAGACAGAAAGATGGAGTTCTGTATAGATTCGGTGCCTGGTACGGAGCCTATTTCAAGACCACCATATCGCATGGCCTTAGTTGAGCTGGAGGAGCTCAAGAGACAGTTGCAGGAGCTGTTGGATAGGGGTTTTGTGCGACCGAGTGTTTCACCTTGGGGAGCACCGATTTTGTTTGTGAGGAAGAAGGATGGGAGCCTCTGATTGTGTATAGATTACCGATTGTTGAATAAGGCCACCATCAAGAATAGGTATCCCCTTCCACGCATTGACGATTTGTTAGATCAGCTTTAGGGAGCACAGGTCTTTTCCAAGATTGACCTGAGGTCTGGGTATCATCAGCTGAAGATTCAGAGTGGAGATGTACCCAAGACAACATTTCGTACCCGATATGGCCATTATGAGTTCTTGGTCATGCCATTCGGATTGACGAATGCTCTAGCTGCTTTCATGGCTTTGATGAACGATGTGTTCAAGCCATATTTGGACCAGTTTGTTATCGTCTTTATCGATGACATATTGGTGTATTCGAGATCCAAGGAGGAGTATGAGGAGCACTTCAGGATCGTATTGTAGACTCTACGAGAGCAGGAGTTATATGCCAAGCTCAGTAAATGTGACTTTTGGTTGTCACAGATCTCATTTTTGGGACATGTTATATCGAGAGATGGTGTATCAGTTGATCCATCTAAGATAGAGGCTGTAGTTCAGTGGGAACAGCCAAGGACGGTCACCGAGATCAGGAGTTTTCTGGGTTTAGCTGGATACTATCGGAGATTCGTTGAGGGATTTTCAAAGTTGGCTACTCCGTTGACACGTCTTACTCGAAAGAGTGTACCGTTTGTATGGAACGTGGATTGTGAGAAGAGTTTTCAGGAGTTGAAGCATCGATTGACCACCGCTCCAATTCTCACTATCCCTACCAGCTCAAGAGGATTTGCAGTATATACCGATGCTTCCCATCAGGGACTGGGTTGTGTATTGATGCAGGATGGGAAGGTAGTTGCTTATGGATCTATACAGCTGAAGGATCATGAGAAGAACTATCCGACCCATGATTTGGAGCTAGCTGCAGTAGTGTTTGCGTTGAAGGTATGGCACCAATACTTGTATGGCGAAAAGTTCCAGATATTTACCGACCACAAGAGCCTCAAGTATCTGTTCTCATAGAAAGAGCTGAACATAAGACAGAGAAGATGGTTAGAGCTTCTGAAGGACTACTGAGGTTTAGAGGCAGATTATGTGTTCCCGAGGATCCAGGACTCAGGAGATTGATGTTAGCGAAAGCTCATTCATCGAGGTATACGTTACATCCGGGAGTAAAAAAATATATCAGAACCTCCGTAAGGTATACTGGTGGCCGGGTATGAAGAGAGATGTAGCAGACTTTGTGGCAAAGTGTCTCATATGTCAGCAGGTGAAGGTAGAGCATCAGAAACCTGCAGGGTTATTGCAGCCTCTACCTATACCGATATGGAAATGGGAGCATATCACCATAGATTTCGTGATGGATTTACGGAGAACCCGCAGGAATCACGATACTATATGGGTGATCATCGACAGAGTGACAAAGTCAGCCCACTTCCTAGCTATGAGAGCGACCGATACTCTGAGTTCATTAGTAGAACTATATGTACGCAAGGTAGTGAGGTTACACGGTGTACTAGTGAGCATAGTCTCTGATAGGGATTCCCACTTCACTTCCCACTTTTGGGGACATTTTTAGGAAGCCATGGAAACCCAGTTGAGTTTGAGCACCGCTTTCCATCCTCAGACAGATGGTCAGTCAGAGAGGACCATACAGACTCTGGAGGATATGTTGAGAGCATGTGTGCTAGATTTTAGAGGCTCCTGGGATGATCACTTGCCACTAGCTGAGTTCGCCTACAACAACAGTTATCATTCGAGTATCAGGATGGTACCGTATGAGGCTTTGTATAGCTGTAGATGTCGTTCCCCTATTGGATGGGAAGAAGTGGGTGACCATAAGCTCCTGACATGGTTACGCAAGCATCTGAGGACGTCCACTTGATTATAGAGAGACTGAGGACAGCTCAGAGCAGACAGAAGAGTTATGCTGATAGGAGACATAGGCCACTAGAGTTTGCAGTTGGTGAATTCGTGTTTTTGAAAGTTTCTCCTTCCACGGGCATAACGAGATTTGGGAAAGGAGGGAAACTAAATCATCACTATATTGGACCCTTTGAGATACTTGATTGAGTGGGAGATAAGGCGTATAGGTTGGCATTGCCACCAGACTTATCAGGTGTCCATAACGCCTTCCACATATCGATGCTTCGGAAGTATCACCCGGATCCGGCACATGTAATTAGTTATGAGCCTTAGGAGCTCCGAGAGGACATGTCATATGTTGAGAGACCGAATCGAATATTGGATAGGAAGGAGAAGGTATTGAGATCGAAGACCATCGGGTTAGTGAAGATTCTTTGGCAGTATCATACTTCAGAGGAGGCTACTTGGGAGCTGGAGAGTCTGATGCGAGAGAAGTACCCTCACTTATTTGATGACTGACTTGGTTCTAATTTGGAGGACTAAATTTTTTGAGTAGAGGAGGATTGTCAGACCCGAATTTTATATAACTTGTTCCTTATGATTCCTATGTGTACGAACACTCTATTATTATAGTTGAATCATAAGAAGAGTATTTACTACATTTAAATTGTTAGTAAAATGATTTAACACGCAAAAGCTACATAAAAAGCCTAATGTGAGCTAGAAGAGTCACAGGCTAAACCGAGTAGATCTAAATCATTCTGACTAAAAATAAGAACTTAAAATGAGAAAACATAGAGAGCTCATAAAGGAAAGTCAGCTTGATTTAGTCTCAAACACAAAAAACGAGAATAAAAGCTAAAAAGGGTAAAATGGACCTTTTTGGCGAGTTAAGGCATTTAAGGTGTTTCGGGTATAATTATCCACCGGGAATGGTTGAAACATAAAGATGAGAGTGTAAGACATAAGATATGACACTTTCGAAATTTTGAGAAAAAGTCAACTTGGTCAATGGTTAAGGAAAAAGTCAACTATAGTTAAGAAAGTGGACTTTTACCATAATTGACTAATCATGGTTAAAAAAATTTACCTAAGTGTGGAGAAAACTTTGGAGAAAAATATTCTTGGTCAGAATACAAGATAATCATCCCCAGAAGTAAGGAAAATTTATTCGGAAGGATTCTAGATTAAATTTAATGGTTAAAAAGGTAATGGGCCTAAGGTGAAAATTTTACAGCCCATTAAGGTATACTAAACGTATATCGAAATTCTTAGGTCCCTTAGACCGAATTGTTGAACCAATTGATTAGCCAAATATTGAGACAATTAAAGGCCCGAGGTATGGTGAAAATTTCAGCCCGAAAGCCCATTAAGAAAGCCCAAACCGAGAAGCCCAAATGGAAAGCCCATGAGATAAACATCTAACCATAGTTAAAGCTAAACATGACTCATAAGGTGACTCATAAGGTGACTCATGACTAAGGCTTAGGAAGTCAAGTATAATGGCTGGAAAGTAAGGCTTAATGGCTAAGTAAGTGGCTTATAAAATCAGCCACACCATTGTCATCTTCATCACACCATTCTCGGATACACAAGGAAACCATTGAAATACAATTATCTAAGCTTTCTCTCACTAGAAATCACTAGGAATTAGGCATATTTGAAACTTTCATCCTTCATAGAAGTTGTTCCAAATTGAAAGGAGAGTGACATATGTTGGAATTGGCTATCAAGGAGCCATAGAGTGCATACCATGAGCCTCCAAAGTATTCGGCCAAGTGTGAACACAACAATTGGTATATTTTCAAGTTTTCAATTTCATATATGTTAATGTATGAATGATTTTAAGTATAGTGATATATGTTTTAAGCATTGAAACATATGAAATCACTATGATATTGGTTAGGCCAAGAGTGAGTAGTGAGACATTGACTTATGTCCATATGATTTTAAGACATAAATGGATTAATGTACTTGTGTTAATGATTATGGTGTAATTAAAATTAATCAATTTGATTGATTAATACATGTAATTAGTTGGCAATCAAGGTGTTTGATAAAATGTCTAAATGAACTATATGATGTTTAAGAATGTTGCCAACCAAGTGTTTGTGAAAATGCCTAAGTGAATTGGCTAAGGAAAAGGACATGGCCGGCATGCCATGGTGTGACCGACGGCATGGATAACTCTCGGCCATGGCATGTGGCCGAGAGGTCCAATGGGCCAAGCCCAAATATTTTAGACCCAACGTGATGTAATGGGTCTAGGACAAGCCCAATATGAGTTGGTGAGCCCCACAAGCCCAGTAGGCCCAACAAAAATGAATAGTAAAATGGAAATGGGCTTAAGGCAAAGTTAGGCCCATTAAGGATTATTAAAGTCCAATAAGGAAAATAGACTGTAATTAATGTGAAATACAATAGGAAAAGTGTAATTAACCTGATAAATGGTTATATGCAGCTCCAGAGAGTATTGGAGGAGCAAATCGGACTGCTGAAACGAGCAGCGCAGAGGAAGTGAAATTTCTCGAGTGATTGCAGGTAAGGAACTTTTGTGAGTAGTTAGAGATACCTGCACATATTTTCATCTACTTTTACATTCACTTAAAAATTCTGAGGGTCAGATAAAGTGAATAATAATTATTGTGACCCGATAGTGGAAAATTACGATTTTACCCCTATTTAGTCAAAAAGTCAACTTTTGTGAAAAGTTGTAAAAAGCATGAAAACTACCATTTTGAGTGTTTTACTGCTGTTTAGCAGAAGAATAAATAGATGGGCTAATGATTTTAAGGTTGATGTGAATTAAGCACACTTTATAGTGCTGATTTTGATGTTTTGTAAATCATCCCTTTTTAAAGAGCCATCAATCATATTATGTGAAAATGAATCGTGCTGGAGCACAGCTCACACTGGATTTTATATATTTTCCACATATATTTGTGCTGAATTTTGATTCGCACTAGATTTCCATGACATGCATGATAGAGTGCTGGACTTATTACTCGTACTCAATTTTATATGATATATGCATGAGAGAGTGCTGGAGCAGTTAGTTCGTACTCGAGTTTTACATGAGATGCATGACAGAGTGCTGGAGCGTTGCTCGTACTCGATTCTTCATGATTTATACATGACATAGTACTGGAGCTATTGCTCGTACTTGATTTGATGATATTATGCATAGCATGGTACTGGAGCTATTGCTTGTACTTGATTTAATACATGAACTATGCATTGACCTACTTGCTGGAGGTTTACTCGCACTAGAGTCTGAGTTTGTGATGTGAAACAGTGTTTGAGCGGAGCGTCGACTGTGAGTCACGCTCAAAGGCGCACACTGTATGTGATATTTAATACATGTTGAAATACATGCTTGATTCCTTGTGTAGACTGAGTGTCACACTGTGAGAGGATATCCGCATAAGGATACTAGAGACGTGGTATGATATTCCATAGTTTGAGGGCTAAGACCTATGGCAGGCACCCCGACTGTGATATAGGGTCCACGGAGTACGTTGTACCGTGCAAGTGGCATGGGGTACACTGTACCGTGTGGTGTTGTGGAGTTGAGGAGGATATAGCTAGCGGTTGTGATGGACTGACCCCCCTCCCGTTGCAGCAGTGATGCCTCGCACACTAGGATTCCGTGTAGCTTGGGATCACATGTCGGATATGATCATAGTCCAGGATACTATTTACATTTTCACCACAGAGTCTCACATGATATATCACCTGATTGACTGATTTAATTGCGGACAGACCTGAGGGATGGGTCAGACTCTGATTTTGTGTTGTGAATGATTTAAATGTCATATTTACTGTGATTTAAACGTACATAGCATGATTTATCTAAAGGCATTGTGATATTATAAAGATGCATTGTTTTGCACAGCATGCCTACATTTGAGAAAGAAAGCATGATTTCTGTACGTGGGATTTTATCTGTACAAGTATATATATATATATTTAAAGACATGCTTTTAAAGTGAGTAAAGGAAATAATGTTTTCAAGGCATTATTTTGAGTAGATATTATAGATATCTACTTGCTTGCCTGATTTCCTTACTGAGCACGTTGTATGCTCAGCCCCTTTCTTTACATCTCTCTACAGAGCATCAGTAGTAGAGCGAAAGCTATTGAGGGATAGTATTCCTGAGTCCACCACTATTTCCTATTGATCGCCAGGTATACATATTTTGTACGGTTATGTATCTATACATAGAAACAGCACAGTGATGTATACGATATATATTATGGGGAATGTATTTGTATTTGCTTTTATATAATCTCACATATCTTATAAAAGCAGTTACAGTCAGTAACAGTATATTGACATGTATATATGATAATGAATAATGTGGTAAGCGAGGATTCTGACATCGAATCACAGCTCAACCATTGAAGAGAGGAAAGGTAAGTTAAAAATGCAAAAAATTTGTAGTGGTTTTTGGTTAAGTCATGGATTGAGAACGGGTCCTGACATACTGTGTTAAAGGTATACCCAGGATAGACATCTATTTTGTATCTAAATTTTATAAGTACAGTAATGTATTTGGAAATGTGTCTGGGGAATGTGAATATGAATATTTTGTAAAAGAACAATTGCACTGGATCAATTGGAAGGTACTACCATTAGTTTTGTTTTAATTTGTTACCAAGAAATAAAATTGAATAGGCGGATTTATTGTTCTGATCTATCATCGACTCGTAGCCTAACAATATTGTACCGTAAAATCAGGTCGTTACAATGGGCATATGTCCCTTTGTTCTTATTGTCCTGGGATGAATAAGACAATGACATGTGAAATGGTAGGTAGCAAGGAAAGGTGAGGAGCACTACATGACAAATTGTCTTGCTATTTTAGCTTGTTTTGTTGGATTTTCGTCCGGTGATAGATCTAGGCGAATTTTTGCTTTTTTCAACCTAAATTTCACCAAATCATCCAAAATTCTTACGAAACTTATTTATCTAAAATTAATCAAATTATGGGAATAATTAACAAAATTCACAAAAGGATTAAGTAAAATTAAGACAATTAAGCACAAAAATAACTCTATTTTCATAGGGTTATGAACCAACCACAAATTTCTTTTTCCAAGCATCCTCTGTCTTATATTTATTATCCAAAGACTTCAATAACACTTTGACTATTTTCTTTGTACTATACACTTGTATAAAGAATTTGTCAACATATTCATGAAATAATATTCAGCACCAAAAGCTATAATGTTTTTAAGCATCCACAACATTGATCACTTAGATATCATGCTCAACCTCATTGAGTTTAGGAGCATCCTCAAGAATTTTGTACAATTCAAAGTGGTCAATAAAACAACATTTTCTACTACCACATCTTGAAGTTTAAACTATTAAACTTCTCAGGTTTCTCTTCGTGGTTCACAGTTACCGATATAGTAGGGATTGAAACTTGAGCCATCACAGGAAGGGTCTTAACATTTGTTTTTGTTGCCATTTAGAAAATAACAATCAGTTGTCTCTTAATTTTTAGAATAACAATATATATCAAATATTGTTAACTACAATAATTTACCCATTCTCAACTAGGATGTTGATCAATTAAATATTGCTCAATAGAAAGTTTCCAAGAAAGATTATAAGGTTCATATGCGGCCTAACCTAAAACCAATCTCCTTAGACAAAACTAACTGATTGTAATAATTTAGAGTTCAACACCACACATAAGATTGTAGGAAAATAATAACACCATATATATATCTATATATATATATATATATATATATATATATATATTGGAATAAATTTTCTAAAACAATAATATAATTAATTATATAACCAAAACATAACAAGTTAGAAATACATATAGAGTGAATTGAGGCCTACGTGTCACATAGTTTCTTAAAACATATTCACCCTCCTACCATGGGTGTTTGAGTAAATTAAGTGTTTGTCTCCCGAGATATAGTGATAACTAGGTTGCATAGACGCGTTACCAATCTACTTTAATCGAATTTTCAAATCTTCGAACTCTATCACATTGATAATGCTAAAACTAGGAGCTTAAAGAAAGAACAAATTTTTTAAAGAAATTAGAAAATATGCTTTTGGTTTTTAATGTGTATGATAAATGAGAGGAAGTCCGTTTTTATAGCCTTCATCTAAGGGTATTTGGGTCCTTCAAATTTTTTGAATAAATCCAAAAATTAATTTGGCAATTCATTTCATTGATAGTTAAACATTTTAAATTTAAACCATTGGCAGTTACAAATTGTTGTAACTGATAATAATAATAATAAAAAAAAAGAAAGCAAAAAAGAGTAATTGGCATTGGATTTAAACTCAACCTCATCTATATGGTTGTAACATTATCAAGGTAAAAATCAGAATATATATAGATAAAGAAAGAGAGTTTCAATCAGGTACAAACTCATATCTTTAAAAGCATAATCACCATCAACAAGCAGGGGGACATATATGATACGTGAAACTAAGTCTCTATTTTATTTACAGAAACTCTGTCAAATTCTCTGGCTAACTTAAGCATCGGAGTGCTTACGCAGGGAATAACCCCTGCGTCCCTCTGATCATTATTTTTCTTGCAGAGCTTTCGGTAGCACGTGTCACAAAAATCAAGGCGATGATGTAAGCAATTTATAATTGTTGTAACCGAGCAACAACAATTGACGCCGTCTGTGGGAATTCGACTCTATCTTTTATTTTGATTTTTATATGCTCTATTTTTTTCCCTTGGATGGACTAATTTTCTGTGCAACAATAACCTCGCGGCGAAGATGAACACTGCTTCTGAAGTGCTCTTAACGGCCACATGCTTATGATTCCTTCTTGTGGTAGTCTCCATTATTTATGCTAACTAAAGATGAGCTTGTTATCCAAGAGGTAGGCAAGATCCTTTTACTTGATTTTGCAATCTTTACATGATATTATAAAATAGCATGAGGCTAACAATTGCATATGCATGGCATAGGTCATTTCTCAGAACAAGTGAGATATGGGCCAATCATGTAAAAGTATGTGTATAAGTATATTTAAATTGTAAGAATTCAGTTATTTTCCTTGAGACAACGGGCATTTTGAGTTTTTGACTGCTTTTATTTTGATAAGGAAGACACATTGGATTCCTCCAGTCATATTGCTGATGCAAATTTTGTGTTATCCTATCAGCTAATTTCTGCTATCTTGAGTCACGAGGTTCTTTCCAATGCATTTGAAAGAGAAAGTTTGAGATTCTAAATACAAGAAAGAAACAAAAAGAGGAATATGCAATAAAGGCAAAATTTTTTAAAGTATATTTTTCTTTGGCGCGCCTTAAGAGACCCTCAAGTCCTTCTTTTAAGTCTTGAATGCAAGACTGATTTTTGTAGTTCATTTTGAACATTCTCAATTTGCATGATGTCAGATTTTCTTGTTGCAAGGGATAACAATGCCCAAAAGCGAAGGACAACAAGGAGTCTAGCACACTGACTGTGACTGCTTGCGCCTCCTTAAGAGACTAATTGTGGCTCTAGTCTCATTACAGACAGTGCTTTGTTTATTTTTCTTATGCTCCAAATCTTTTAGGGCCCTTAAGATTGCCTTTTTAGCTGCCTTCCTAGAAGGCAGCTGTGGCGGTAGAGCACACATCTAAAAGCCTAAGAGATCCATTCAATAGCTCATTGACGTATTCTCTCTGCTTCTCTTTGGGCTAAGATTTGTTGTGTGAGGAGCAGGTTGAGACTTGGAAATGTTACTTGAAGGTTCCTAGTATGGTTATTCCCTTGCATCCACACATGTTCAGAGTAAAGAGGATTCCCCTAGTTGTGGTAATGAATTATACAAAATATATGTCCCTCAAACTGAACTAAATCTCTTTGGTCCTGCATTCATTGAGGTTGAGAATCAGTTTGGATTATCAAATTTTATTCCTGTCATAATTAGAGACAAGGAAGTTTGTTCTGAAGTGAAGTCAATACAGCGGAGGTTTGATGCATCTCTTTTTCAGGGAGGATCAAAAGTTTCCTGCCTCCTTTCAGATTATTAACTGTTTTTGCATAGAGCAGATGTTCATTTTTGTATATCATTATTCGACAAAACCATTTTCCCTATATTTTCTCTAAAAAGGACATCAATTGCAACTCCTGGTGAAACAATCACTACATGCAGGGACAAGAGAAGAAGTGATTTTGCTGAGAGGTTGCTAAAAGTACTATGACTGGATTATGGGTAATGGTGTCAACTCAAAACCTGCTCGCTAGATTGGCAACTACTACTATCTTCTTTGGGAGTTCTACCTTGTCAATACCTAAATCTTTCTCGAAACTTCCTCGTAGAATTCGAAGGACCTTTGCAGAATATAAAATCCTAGTGTTCTTGACCTTCATAGTAACCAGTTGCAAGGGAAAATCTCATTTCTTCCACAATATGCCACCTATCTGGATTACTCGAACAACAATTTCAACTTTGTTTTACCAGTTGTCATCGGCGACTACCTCAATTTCGCTTATTTCTTTTCTCTCTCGGGTAATACATTTCAAGGGAGCATCCTCAAGTCGATATGCTACAGTACATATCTTCAAGTACTTGATCTATCTAATAATTCCCTGAGTAGGTCAATTCCTCAATGACTAACTCAACAGAATTTGTCCTTTGGGGTGTTGAATTTAAGGATAAACAATCTGGATGGTGTTATTCTTGATACATTCCCGCAAGAATGTGGGTTACAAACTCTAGATCTCAATCGAAACTTACAACAAGAAAAATGTACAAGGGCTCAAAGCGAAAAATGCGCAAGGTAGGCCACGCACCTAAATAGAGGGCTTAAAGTGAAAAATACGCGAGGTAAGCAACGAAGAAAATGTGTAAGGGCTTTAAGCGAAAAATGCGCGAGGTAAGCCACGCACCTAAATAGAGGGCTTGAAATGAAAAATGCACGAGATAAGCTATGAAGAAAATGTGCAAGGGCTTGAAGTGAAAAATGCGCAAGGTAAGCCACACACCCAAATAAAGGGCTTGAAGCGAAACATTGCGCGAGGTAAGCCACGAAGAAAAAGTGCAAGAGCTTGAAGCGAAAAGTGCGCGAGGTAAGCTATGCACTCAAAGTAAGGGCTTGATGCGCAAGGTAAGCCACACACTCAAACAAGGGCTTGAGAATTGGACGGCTTGAGAATTTAGTGTCAGAGTCTAGCTTGAGAATTCGACTTTAGAGTCTAATGTGAGGACTTGACCTGAGGCTACGATGTGAATAGATGTACTCTTCCGCAAGATTATACCTAGCGAAAGAGTGGGGAGCAATTGTTGTGACTGATAATAATAATAATAAAAAACAAGAGAAAGCAAAAAAGAGTAATTGGTGTTGGATTCAAATTCAACCTCATCTATATGGTTGTAACATTATCAAGGTAAAAATCAAAATATATATAGATGAAGAAAGAGAGTTTCAATCAGGTACAAACTCATATCTTTAAAAGCACAATCACCATCAACAAGCAGGGGGACAAGTATGATACGTGAAACTAAGTCTCTATTTTATTTACAGAAACTCTGTCAAATTCTCTGGCTAACTTAAGCATCAGAGTGCTTACACAGGGAACAACTCCTGCGTCCCTCTAATCATTATTTTTCTTGCAGAGTTTTCGGTAACACGTGTCACAAAAATCAAGGCGATGACGTAAGCAATTCGTAATTGTTGTAACCGAACGACAACACAAATAAAAAATTTAATTCAGATAATATAATCCAATGACAATTAGAAATCTAATAGCAGTTACAATTTCAATAATAATTACAATAAGTATCAAATTTTTATTCACCCATATATCTTTTTTAATGTATAAATTTTTCTCTAACACAAAGTGAATTTACAGTCAAATTGTAACTTTTAAATGATTATTAAATGGATCAATAAATGATCATTTTCCAGCAGTTACTGCACTAATTGATACCATCTAGTAGAAGCTTGAATCATTTTAGAAAAAGTGAAATACCTATGTTTCAGTCCAACTTTTTGTAACATCATTAACATAAAATTAATTTCTTATTTCATTTATTATTTTTATACTAATATTCTCTATTATTTTAGCTTCTAGTTCCAATAGGGGGATTCTAGAATTTTTCATTTTGGACAGAATTTGAGTGTTTCCTTGATTGAATAACTTTTACTTTTCTTGTTTCATCTTTAAAATATGAATGGAATAAGTTTGCAAATTAATTAATCTAGCTTTTTTAGCCAGGACGAAGACAAACCCGAAAAAGTTTGACCCTCAAGAACTATGAAGGAATAGCGGTTGAAGTCAAAAATATGAAATTTAGGTGAAAGAAATTGGTCCAATTAGGTTGTATACACAAATTTTTGTGTCTAGAAAGTTAGAACACGAATTAGTGATAAAATTCAATTTTTGTATTTATATGTGAGTACAATTCTCTGTTTTGAATTCTTTACAAAAAAGAATGATCCTCTAATTCGGTCTCCTGAAATGCACTTGTCAAGGGCGTGACGCTTGATCCCAACGGAGTGAAAAGAGTGACTATTAAGAGAAACGGCCAAAGGGCTTGTTGTTCATCTTAAACTTGCAGCGGCGTGGCTGATCGTTGAGAGAACGGTTTGTGGTTCCTCGTGGATTTGTAGTGACGCGGCTGATTGTTGAGAGAACGATTTGTGACTTGTTGTCCTCTTATAGATTTGCTGACGGCTTTGTTGAAGAAAAGACTTGACTGAAGAGAAGGCTTGATCGGAGAACGACCGGTATTCTGCAGGCTTTCAATTCTCTGAAGAGGCTGAGACTTCTCTTCTCTGTATGCTATGCTCTTCTTCAGTGCTTTCTGTCTGCTTCTTTTGAGTCTTCTAAGTGCCTATTCTAAGTGGAAGAGCTCTCTTTTTATAATGCTTGATAGTAGAGAGTTCTAAAGGGACTCGATCACTGTAGGATTTATCTCTAATTAATTTAATTTAATTAGAGATAATACAATTGGCTAATAATTTTTATTTATCACCAATTCATTTGAAATTATTAATTAATTAAACATTTAATTTAATTAACTAATAATATTAATTAATTTTTTTAATGCCTACAAATGCCCCCACTTCAAGATACGGGCGTGCGTATGCTAGGCATGAAGTATGTATGGAACTTGAAGTCCATCAATGTCAAAAGCGTGCTAGCTATGACAAAATTCCTTGAATATTTTTTTTGTGCTTTATATATATATATATATATATATATATATATATATATATATATATATATATATATTGAATTTTGTGTTTATTTTCAACACAAATTGAACTAAAGAAATAAATTACGATTACATCTCTTCAGTCAGAATTCAACTTAAATTCTTCTGTTAAACTATATATATTGACTGATAATCATAAACTCCTCTTCATATATTTCAAGCAGCTCGGATCTTCTTTCATTAATTCTGCGGATTATTAGGTAAGACTCTTCTTTCTTTTTTCTTTTCTTTTTTATTTATTTTGTGAATGTATGCTTATACACCCCATCATAAACCATCTGTATATCGATGTTTAAATTATTGTTATGTGGCCATCTCTACTGCTATTTTGCATGCTTGAATTTTGTTATTATATTGTGCCATCATTGCGGCCATCATCTTCCCCGAGTCTATGCAGCGCCTTACTTCGTCGCGCTTCCCTGCTAGCTCTTCATCACAGCAGCTAGCTCTCTGTCAGCCGCTAGCTTTCTATCACAGCAGCTAGCTCTCTGCCTCTATCACCGTCGTTCCCGGTTCCTGCTCTAAAATTGATTCTGCTTCCATCTTCAACACTGGTCATGACAGCAGCTCTCTGTCTTGTCAGCTTCATCGCGGCGGCAAGCTCTTCAACACAACAGCTAGTTCTTTGCCTTATGAGATTTTGAGAGAATGATTTTATGCAGAATATGATGAACCCGACAGTTCTTCGTACGCCCATCAAAGTCTGTTTCATTCACCAGAACCAGCTGCCTCTGGATAAGCTCCTTGAGGTAGTTCTCTGCGACTTCTTCAAGTGACTTTCCTACCACTTCTTTTACGAGTCCCTCCGATATCCATAATCGAATCAATTTTCTTCTGCTAACGGTGTAGTCTTCTGGAAAGATGCTTCGCTTTCCAGTTCTGATTCGAGGCTGTCATGTAATTTCCTCCATGAATCTGCTGTTTTATCAGTATTTGATAGAAGGTAGCCTACTGAAACAATTCTGAGAGGCAAATATTAATAGTTCCATAGCATCTTCCACAAAGTGTTCTAGCATACAAGCAAATTCCATTGGATAAGTGGACGGTAGGGGCATTTTAAATCCACCGACCAAGCCACTCAAGCCTAGATATATCCAGCTCTATTTGTGGAGAAGGTGCTTATCCTTGCTTTGCTTTTAAGGTGGCAAGCAAGATACTCAAGGACACTCTCACAGGTCTCAGTGTTTTCAAGGAGACACAGCAGTGCTTCTCAAACGCATCAACTAGACGAGCAGTTGACTTATTATCTTCCTTCACACAGTTTCCATTATCGGACTACTGCTTCTTGATGTTTCTTCAGTGGGACTAGTACTGTTTCTTGATGTTGTGTTACTCCCTGCTTACTGCCTCCACTGTACCAACGTGTTTTTGGGTTTGCGTTTGTGATTGCAATGGCGACTGAGACTGCGACCGTGACTGTAAATTCATCGGGTGATCCGGTAACGTTGAATTTGCCTACGCGCAACACACTGCTGTTAAATCTAATTGCCTCACCAATTTCTTTGCTGTTGAATCCAAGACTGTTTCTCCTTTCTCCATTATTCAATCTGTACGTGAATTTTGAAGATACCAATGATGTTGTATTAGTAATGTGGGAAACAGAAGTAGATAAAGGAGAAGATGTGGCCACAGGATTTCTTAGATGATTTTTCCTGTTGACAGCCCATTTTTCCTCCCGTCAGAGCCATGAGTTCTTGTCGTCCAAAGAGCAGCTTTGTTGAAGTGTCAAACCCCAAGGGCCCAAACTCCATTGTTCCACCATCCGTATTGAGAGCAACCTGCTTGATCAAGTCCAGGTCAGATATTGCAAGCCTGGGATTTAACCAGAACCAATAAAAGAACGTTTTGCCATATCTGCGTGACCACTTGCTGTAACTGGGAGCCACACGGGCAAGGATATCACGCTGGTCAAAAGACATGGGCTTAGATCCAGCTTCTGAGTACAGATGGCGGATCTCTGCTGTGTTGCCGAATATGGGACGGTAACTAGGGCCCCTTATTCCTTGTTTTTTGAAGTGGGTTTGGATTCTCCATGGAACTCAAATGATTCGCAACAATGGAAAAGGGAGATGACATCTGAACCAACTTATTGAATTTCTGACATGAAATGATTTTCCCCCACACTCAAAATTGATAACTTCATTAATTTCATCCAATTGATCCGTCATAATGAAGATGAAAACTGCTAAAATCGTTAAATTCTAATATTTTTCAATCCATTGACAAAAGAACTCTGCATAAGTTGGCAATATTCTGGTATGTGCGGTAATTCTATGCTTGCAGGGGAACGCTTACAATGATACTGAGTATTAGGCCTATTTTGATTCCAGACTCCTACTCGTCTCTTCTCACAGGTGGCTTAACAACCAATGCTTCTTTGTTGTAAAATGAATACGGATGCTGGCGATTTGAATTCCAACTAGACAGATAATTCCATGGAGTAATGACTGTTCTATTTCTCAAATCAGATTTTATGCATGGAGGGAGTTGTCCTATCAAGAGGTTACTTGAGATATCTGCAAAACTTAGGTTCTTGCTACAAGATGTGGTCACTACAAGGGCCCCACTTAACTGGTTTTGAGCCAAACTAAGATATTGAATTGAAGGCAGAGAGAATAGAAAAGATGGAACTGGTCCGACAAATTTTATAGAAGAGATATCCAGAATCTGGAGCTGATAGAATTTCTTCAGCTCTAAAGGGATTTCAGATATAAAAGAATTGTTGCTCAACATTATACTTACAAGATTTTGGCTTAACCAAGGAAATTGTGGTCTTAGGTGGTTGTCACCCAAATTCAGCTCTTCAAGTATAGCCAATCCTGTAAGATCTGGGACACTACCATTGAACAGATTGTCAGCCAAAACAAGACTTGTTAGATTCCTGGACGACGCAATTTGCTTAGGAATCTCCCCGGAGATGAAATTTGAGCTTATGTTAAGAACTTGGAGTGAAGGAAACCTGTTGATCTTGGCAGGCAAGGGACCCCATAACCCCAAGGACACTAGGGACAATGTTTTCAAATTAGAAAATTTTGTCAAGACAGTGAATAATGCATCAATTGAGAATTTCTCAGACAAAGTTTGTCGAGAACCTACAACATTCCCTGAAGTTGTCTTTGCGGTATGAGCTGGAGAGCTACTGTGTCATGACCCGAACTACCCAAAAATCAGAGTTAATTTTTCGCGTTTTGTTATTTTTATTACTTAAATTCTTACCTGTCTCCTGATCGTGACCACACTCCACTAACAAATTGGGCTGTGCGTCAAGGCCAGTCCCACCATACATTTACCATAGTACTTATTTCTTCTCCAGTCATTTATAAAATGTCTACAATATTTATACATCCCCTAGAGACACTTACAAACATGTTACTGTGCTATGCTTATGTAGATACAATATGTACAAGTGTATATACCTCGTGTTGATGGGCAGCAGCGGATATCCGGAATGCAGTACTGAGTCGTCGCAACTTCAACTGGAGATTATCTGTGGGAGAAAATGAAAGGGGTGAGCACATCAAGCTCAGTAAGGCAATCCTACGAACAAGTAGGTAACCATACTACCTACATGAACGTGGTGCCATGCATAAACCACCCTTTCTCCACACATTTTAAAACATATGATATGAAAGTTATGATGTTATGTAAATCAAGTTTGCACGGAAAACTCAACATGCAATTATTTTAAATCATTTCTTTCTCTTTAAAAATTTCACAATGAAGTCAGGACTCGACCCCTCCTTCGGGTGATCCTGACTCACACAAAACCATGGAAATTGAGTTTCTCAAAAGCATCGATATCGAAAACATACGTATATATATATACAAGATACGAGACTAGGCAATACTGTATATCGGTAATAACCAGGACTGGCCAATATGTCCTCGTGAGTCCCTCTAGCTTCACGGATCCCAGTGTGCGAGGTCTCACCCTGATCGGGAACTGCCCGGGAGGTGGGTCAATCCAACCCGTCAGTCTTATCCGATCTCACGCATCCGAAGATGCCGTATCCGAAGATACCCCGCATCACAAAGATACCGTATCACAAAGATACCCCGTATCACAAAGATACCGTATCCAAAGATACCCTATATCACAAAGATACCGTATCCGAAGATACCCCACGGGACATCGTACTCCATGCTATTTGCATGGTACATCGTACTCCATGGACCCATATCACTCTAGGTACTCCAGCCCAAATGGCCTGCTTCCCACAGAGGTTTTCATAACTCAATACTCGTTGCCATGTCTCAAAACGCACGTGCGAGCCTATTAAGTCGGTGACACACAGTCTACCCGATGCTCCAAGCACGGCTCATCGTATGTTCTCATAAAAATCAGTGTGAGCGATGCTCAGCACTCTCATCAAATCAAGTAAACTTGGCAGAGCCCGCTTTACATCTCCACAAGGCCGCCAACCTCATCCCTCACTCTCACCCTACTTAAGAGGTCTTTTGAGCCTGTTGGGCCTTTTGGCTGACTCCAAGGGCAGACAGTGCTACTCCACAAATTCGGTAAAACTAGTGCGAGCTAGGCTCAGCACTCTGTATATAAATCGTATGAAAATCTTATAAAATTTGGTGCGAGTTAAACTCCCGCACCCTGTCATGAAAATCATGTAAAATCTGGTGCGAGTTAGACTCTAGCACCGTGTCACGCAAAAGCATGTGAAATCTGGTGCGAGTTATACTCTAGCACCTATGCATGTAAAACTCTAGTGCGAGCTCTCGCTCCAGCACTAATGCATGCATCACACAAATCAAACATCGTGCGAGCTGAGCTCTAGCACGTCACATGTAAATAAAAACATGTAGGCGGCTCGGTTATTTCCAAATAGTTTTCACAGAAATCACATCAATTAAGATATGCAATGCTATGCATTTTTCTTTAAAAGTGAGCCAGCCTACTCATGCATGT
The DNA here is from genome assembly GCA_033439115.1 of Firmiana major. Taxonomy (NCBI): domain Eukaryota; kingdom Viridiplantae; phylum Streptophyta; class Magnoliopsida; order Malvales; family Malvaceae; genus Firmiana; species Firmiana major. The sequence goes on from CM065912.1 coordinate 13,091,299, forward strand.
GTTGAAATACCTCCAGAACGAGCAGGAACCTCTTGTCCTTGCTCCTCCCAATTTTTCCTAAATTTTTAGAATTTACCCTTAGCAAGGGTATTTTAGTAATTTGCCCATTCGGGGCACTAAAATTATTAATTGACCTCTAGACCCTTCAGATAAATTTTAAAGACTGCATATGAATTTAAAATTTCGTAGAGTTTACCTCTAGCAGTCCGTAGAATTCTCTTACCTTATTTTCCTGTCGAGTCTGACCTTTTCTTTTCCACTGTTGTCATGTCGCGCAGTCCGTTATGCTCCCAATCAAATGCCCGGAACTGCGTATAATATTCCTCAGGTCAGATATCATACAATTTAATTGTATTTCTTATTTTCTGGGCTTAATTTAAATCATTGGGCCCATTTACCCCTATTGGGCCCGATTGCACCTTAATGGGCCTTAATCGGCCTTAAGCCCATTTTCCACTTAATTTTCACATTATCGAGGCCTATTGGGCTCATTGGGCCCACCAATAATTTATTGGGCCTCGTTCTAATTCTCGAATAGCTAAATTTATTATTTACGACAATTTATCTAAATTTCCATAATTTAATTCAATTCATGCGGAAATTAAATCAATATCACGCATAACGAGGTAATTGTCGTAAATAAGGGTCACTTACCCGAGATTCCATGCTAGTCCGTAAATTCGAGGCTGTCTCGAGCCCTCGATGGATGCCAATCGTCGAGCTACACAATTCCACAATTTTTTCGGGTAAGTTTTCAGCCCAAAATTAATTAAATTAAATACTCCAAAATTTAAATCGGGTCAATTCGACTGCTTATCGACTTACCCGAAGCTCGATTGCATCACAGAAATTTTCTCCAATTTTTTGCTCTTTTTCTTTTTCCCTTTTTTCTTCCTTTTTCCCCTCTTTTTGGCTGAACCGGTTCAGTCCGGTTCGGACCGGTTCAGACCGCCGGTTCACTCCGATTCGGCCAGTTCACCGTCGGTTCACCACCTTGCCGGTCGGTTCTCTGTCGGCTTCCACCACCAGTAGCTCCGTGAGGCTGTCCGCAGCTCGAATCTGCCCTCGGTTTGGGTCGAGGTCGCCGGAATGCCGCCGGTCCGGCTCTTCTCCCTTCGATCGTCGGACCCATTTTCTTCTTCCGCCGTTTCCGGCGCCGTCCATCGGTTTCGGTGGCTGCCACCACCACCAAACGCATCGTCTGGGCCTGGGGAAGCTTCGGCTGGGTTCGGGGTCGGCCAGATCGGCGCCGTTCGCCGCCGATCGAAACTCTTTCTCCCTCGGCTTCTCTCCCCCGATTCGCCAATCTCCGGCGTCGGTAGGCTGCACCGCCGGTACCATCGTGCTCGCCGGCCTCCCCTCTTCCATTTTCGACCTTCGCCTGGCCGATTGGATCGCCGGTGGTCGTCCGGCCTTCAGCCTCCGTTTTCGGCTTCCGTTTCTTTTTTTTTTTTTCTGTTTCTGTTTCTTTCTTTCTCTCTCCCCGACCCGTTTCAGAAATTTTTTTTTTTTCATTTCATTAGTTTATTTTTATATTTTTATGATTATTATTATTTATTTTAATCATTAAAATACATTAAAAATACCCAAATATCTCTTAAAATTATTATTTAATTCTAAATTCATTTATTTAATTTTATTTAATTTATTTAGTTTATTTTAACCCTTTTTCGGGTATAATTTCTTCGTATTTTCGGGATATTGTCCCGGGTGACTTTTCGGTATATTTCTCGATTATTTTTGGGATTATTTTTCCAAACTAAAAATCCCTATTAATTCCCATAAATTAATATCTTGATCAATTTAACCCAAAATAAATTTATTTCATCTTTATTGACCAAGATTTCTCAAATCCATATTTTAATTAAATTTTTCTTATCGAAATTATACCGACCTTTGGTCTTTTGACCATTTTGCCCTTACACGTGTTCGGGATTAATTTAACCCGACTTCCTTCATACTTTCCCCATCTTTTCTTATTTAATTTCCGTATTTTAATAAAATTCGGGTCTTACAACTCTCCCCCACTTAAAGAATTTGGTCCTCCAAATTAGAACCAAGTCATATGAGTCCATATACAACTCCGGGTACATTAATTGTATCATACTCTTAAATTCTTATGTGACCTTTTCCGGAGTGTATTACTACCAAAGGACTTTAATTAGGGAGATCGTCTTAAACCTCAATACTTTCTCTTTCCTATTTAATGCCCGAATCAACTTATCAATATACTTATATTGCACTGAGCTGAACTGTTGGATCTCATATCCTATCACCTATGCTGGATCTGGATAGTATTTCCGAAGTATCAAAAGATGGGACACATTGTGGGTGCCTGTTAATTCAAGTGATAACACCAACCTACAGGTCTTATCTGCCACTTGTCCAATCTCTCAAAATATTCCATCCAGCGCAACTCAATTTAATTTCTTTCAAAAGTTCGCTATATCCTTATTCTCTTAGGACAGTAAACATTTCAATCATACTAATTCACCAAGGGTGAATTCCGATGCTTGTCTATCTGCTCTGAGGTGTGCTTAATCTCTCATCCTTAACTAAACATCCTCAGAGACTTATTATCCAAAGTCGTAAATAATTCTATTTGTCACCCACTTTTTCTTATCCAATTTTGGGGAACAACCCCTACAGCCATACATTGCCTCATATCTTGTTATCCCGATACTCAACTGCCAACTGTCGTTATTGGCGACTTTAATTAGAAATCAACTGATCATTCCAGGAGCTTATAAAATCAATGGCACATGCTTTCATCGGATCCTCCAGAACCTGTACAGTCCTCTCTGACTGACCATTTGTCTGAGGATGGAAAGCTGTGCTAATACTCAGTCGGGTTCCCATAGCTTCCTAAAAATATTCTCAGAGGTAGGAAGTGAAGCGGGAATCCCTATATGATACCATACTCACTGGAACGCTACTTAATGTTCCACAATCTGCCTTACGCATAAATCCTCATACACACTCTGAGTATCTGGGGAGTTCATAACTAGAAGGTGGGTGGACTTAGTCACTCTATCGACTATCATCCAAATAGCCTGGTTATTCACCTGGGTCCTCTGTAACCCATCACAACATTCATGGAGACTTGCTCTCATTTTCGTGCTGTGTCGATATAGGTAGAAGCTGCAATAACTCTGCAGACTTTTAATACTCTACCTTATCCTGCTGACATACCAGGCACTTTTCCACAATCTCCACCATATCTCTTTTCACACCTGACCACCAATACCCTTTTCGAGATTTCAATATATAATCATTACTTTCCGTATGCACTGTATATCCCGAAGAGCGAGCTTCTGACAATATTACTAACTCATCAACTGTGGTCCTAGGGAGCACTTATACTGTCTCTGAGCCTCTCTGTAAATCATTATCATACTCTGTGAACCCTGTCACTGTACCTTTCTGAATCTGACCCATACTATCGACACCATGCCGATCATCACGCTAAGCCTGGCAAATCTGGGAACTCTCATCCGGTTCTAGTCATCAGGCTAGCTGTCACACAATCACTGTCACCATCAGAAGGGATCACATCAATATTGAGGCTCATAACTGCTCAAGCAGCTCACGCTCCCTGACCATCATATGCGGTACCATCCCGAGGCTCTTTCTGCTCAAAGCATCAGCCTTTCCTGGGTGGTACAATTTTCACAAATCAACTCTCTCAGAAGCTCTAACCCACTATGTATTCTCATATTCACCTCTTTCTGTGAAAACAGATACTCGGGCTTTATGATCAGTGCCTATCCATAATTTCTCACCCTGTACCTAATAGTACCATATCCTTGGTACAAATACTGTTGCCAACTTAAATCATTGGTCAGATAGTTTATTTCGTGATCAAGGAGTTGTCTGACTCCATAATTGACTATCTTCCCATTATACATCAATACACAGCTCCATTATTTCGAGGTATCCATACTCATTGAGAACCTCTTGAGCTGTTGGGTATGGTAAAATTAATCACGGTGGTCAGTTCATACTTCACTACACCGAAATTCACGTCACCTCTATCATCTTATTTATCATCTCATTCAAAGACCACGTTTTCTTAGTTCAACGTGTCACAAGGTATACCATTTTAGAACTCGCAGCAACCCATTTGTAAAAGCCATTTCCCAATTGTTGCTTATAAATCGCCCTAGACTTTAACTACACCCAACATATCATCGATAATGATGATTACAAATCGGTCTAATCCTTAACTTATTTACGCATAAGCGTATAAGATCCTTCAAAATCGCTTACATTTTCAGGTACTAACCTGCGTCATTTCCTTTTCTTATATTGACGGCTCCTATTACATTTTTCTATGTTAGTCTTTATGAATGTCGAATTTTAATATTCTTATCGTCTTAGTAAGGGTATCCTAATGCTAAAGGTATTTATTACGATGATCGATTTTCCGTTATAGGATATATATATACTTTTAGACGCTGTCAAGTCTTCAGGCGGGGAGGTATTTTGAAATACCTTTATTAACCTTCAGACTTAACCACAACTACGTTATATCTCAGTCTATGTGGTCACAATTTATATTCGCTACTCATTGCTTTAATCCTAATGACTCCATATATTAAGGGTATTCCTTACCTAGCATATGTCTCTTACTCCAGTACATCTTGTATTTAGGATCTATCTTATCTTGAAGATTATCTCCTTTCGTATCAATCATGACGAAACTCTTGTCATTATTCATTCCGTGAGTACAATCCTTTACTCCTTTAATTTCAACTGTTGCACCCCTTTTTTTTCACTTGTCAACACTTACCGTACACTTTTCAGTGATGTTTTCACCTTTGTTTTCAACTTAAAATCTCTATATCCATATTCCGTTAATTAATCCTCCTTCACTGAGGTACTCATTTATCAGTATTGTGCCCAATGATGTAGGCATTCATGCCTTTTACTCACTTATATGCGAATGAAGGCGGTATGAATAAATATGTGGCACCAGGATCAATAAACATATGTACTTCATTATTCATAACAAGTGTGGTATCTTACACCACATCCATGAAACATCCATAGTGTCCTGGTCCAAGACATCCTCTCGCCTTCGTCTAACAGCCTACTTTCCTTTTTCTTTTCGGCTATGGCCTCCCTTTTCGTTGCAGCTATACCAACGAAGTTTTTCTGTCTCTTTACTTTTCTGTGGGGCGATCTCGCCCAACTCTGTTCAAATCAAATCAATGGTCCGTCTTTACCACACTTAACGGCCATTTTCATCAATACAGTGTTGGTATAGACCCTCCTTCCGTGGTATCCACCACACATTCCACACTGCTTACAGTACTTACACTGCTACACTGTTTCGTAGCAGGTCGGGGTCCTCCAGTCACAATGCCCCTCAACAGTGCCAAAATTGGATGCACTGAGGCCTTACCAATTATCTTACTCCATGACTCGTCAAATTAAATCTTTTTCCAATTACCATTTTCTCATTTTAACATCTCTAAAATTTCTCGATTCTCTTTTCTGTCTCTATTTCAGCCCTTTCTACTTTTCCCAATCTCAGAGGCGTGCAATTCATGTTCTTATTTACCCAATTGCAAATCTGCGCACTGCCTCGGTATATGTAATATCTCACGGGCCAATCGGACTCTAATTGAAAAGTTGAGTCATTTTCATAAACTTTTAGACATCTCGACAGTCACTTGTTCATATGTTGAGGTAATATCTGCCAAAGAATATAACTAAGTTTCATACTCATAAATCATACTCATCAATAAATTTAGTATTCCTGGGCAGTGTAAGAAATTTTTCCTTGAAATTTCCTTTAAATCATCTCCGGGATATCTTGTCACCGGAATATATCCAAGATATTTCTCATATCAGCTCTTAAGATGGGTCGAGCGGGTTTCCACCAATGCTCCGCTGCGCCCTTTGATCTCATACATAATCTGAGCAATTAGCTCCTCAAAATAATCTCCACTTCGCTCCAATCTCGCGAAGCGTCTCTCAATACTGTCCGATCTCTCTGTCGGACTCAGTGGGGCATGCTCAATATTAGCCTCCATTTCAATTTCATCATGATTCGCATAGTCAAACTCAGCATGACTTAGCAGATTCAGGTCTACCTCTACGACCTCTGCCTCGTGCACTATCTCATCTAACGCGACTCATATTAAGCATTCCTGCATTCTCAACCATTTCTTAGTCAAGCCCATCTCGATATACACTATTGTATCTAACTAAGCACAGTAACACGGGGATGTAATTTCCTAATTACTGACACTGACACACATCAGACCAATTGTGCTCTGATACCATAATAATTGTCACGACCTGAACTACCCAAAAATCAGAGTTAATTTTTCGCGTTTTGTTATTTTTATTACTTAAATTCTTACCTGTCTCCTGATCGTGACCATACTCCACTAACAAATTGGGCTGTGCGTCAAGGCCAGTCCCACCATACATTTACCATAGTACTTATTTCTTCTCCAGTCATTTATAAAATGTCTACAATATTTATACATCCCCTAGAGACACTTACAAACATGTTACTGTGCTATGCTTATGTAGATACAATATGTACAAGTGTATATACCTCGTGTTGATGGGCAGCAGCGGATATCCGGAATGCAGTACTGAGTCGTCGCAACTTCAACTGGAGATTATCTGTGGGAGAAAATGAAAGGGGTGAGCACATCAAGCTCAGTAAGGCAATCCTACGAACAAGTAGGTAACCATACTACCTACATGAACGTGGTGCCATGCATAAACCACCCTTTCTCCACACATTTTAAAACATATGATATGAAAGTTATGATGTTATGTAAATCAAGTTTGCACGGAAAACTCAACATGCAATTATTTTAAATCATTTCTTTCTCTTTAAAAATTTCACAATGAAGTCAGGACTCGACCCCTCCTTCGGGTGATCCTGACTTACACAAAACCATGGAAATTGAGTTTCTCAAAAGCATCGATATCGAAAACATACGTATATATATATACAAGATACGAGACTAGGCAATACTGTATATCGGTAATAACCAGGACTGGCCAATATGTCCTCGTGAGTCCCTCTAGCTTCACGGATCCCAGTGTGCGAGGTCTCACCCTGATCGGGAACTGCCCGGGAGGTGGGTCAATCCAACCCGTCAGTCTTATCCGATCTCACGCATCCGAAGATGCCGTATCCGAAGATACCCCGCATCACAAAGATACCGTATCACAAAGATACCCCGTATCACAAAGATACCGTATCCAAAGATACCCTATATCACAAAGATACCGTATCCGAAGATACCCCACGGGACATCGTACTCCATGCTATTTGCACGGTACATCGTACTCCATGGACCCATATCACTCTAGGTACTCCAGCCCAAATGGCCTGCTTCCCACAGAGGTTTTCATAACTCAATACTCGTTGCCATGTCTCAAAACGCACGTGCGAGCCTATTAAGTCGGTGACACACAGTCTACCCGATGCTCCAAGCACGGCTCATCGTATGTTCTCATAAAAATCAGTGTGAGCGATGCTCAGCACTCTCATCAAATCAAGTAAACTTGGCAGAGCCCGCTTTACATCTCCACAAGGCCGCCAACCTCATCCCTCACTCTCACCCTACTTAAGAGGTCTTTTGAGCCTGTTGGGCCTTTTGGCTGACTCCAATGGCAGACAGTGCTACTCCACAAATTCGGTAAAACTAGTGCGAGCTAGGCTCAGCACTCTGTATATAAATCGTATGAAAATCTTATAAAATTTGGTGCGAGTTAAACTCCCGCACCCTGTCATGAAAATCATGTAAAATCTGGTGCGAGTTAGACTCTAGCACCGTGTCACGCAAAAGCATGTGAAATCTGGTGCGAGTTATACTCTAGCACCTATACATGTAAAACTCTAGTGCGAGCTCTCGCTCCAGCACTAATGCATGCATCACACAAATCAAACATCGTGCGAGCTGAGCTCTAGCACGTCACATGTAAATAAAAACATGTAGGCGGCTCGGTTATTTCCAAATAGTTTTCACAGAAATCACATCAATTAAGATATGCAATGCTATGCATTTTTCTTTAAAAGTGAGCCAGCCTACTCATGCATGTGTTGAAATACCTCCAGAACGAGCAGGAACCTCTTGTCCTTGCTCCTCCCAATTTTTCCTAAATTTTTAGAATTTACCCTTAGCAAGGGTATTTTAGTAATTTGCCCATTCGGGGCACTAAAATTATTAATTGACCTCTAGACCCTTCAGATAAATTTTAAAGACTGCATATGAATTTAAAATTTCGTAGAGTTTACCTCTAGCAGTCCGTAGAATTCTCTTACCTTATTTTCCTGTCGAGTCTGACCTTTTCTTTTCCACTGTTGTCATGTCGCGCAGTCCGTTATGCTCCCAATCAAATGCCCGAAACTGCGTATAATATTCCTCAGGTCAGATATCATACAATTTAATTGTATTTCTTATTTTTTGGGCTTAATTTAAATCATTGGGCCCATTTACCCCTATTGGGCCCGATTGCACCTTAATGGGCTTTAATCGGCCTTAAGCCCATTTTCCACTTAATTTTCACATTATCGAGGCCTATTGGGCTCATTGGGCCCACCAATAATTTATTGGGCCTCGTTCTAATTCTCGAATAGCTAAATTTATTATTTACGACAATTTATCTAAATTTCCATAATTTAATTCAATTCATGCGGAAATTAAATCAATACCACGCATAACGAGGTAATTGTCATAAATAAGGGTCACTTACCCGAGATTCCATGCTAGTCCGTAAATTCGAGGCTGTCTCGAGCCCTCGGTGGATGCCAATCGTCGAGCTACACAATTCCACAATTTTTTCGGGTAAGTTTTCAGCCCAAAATTAATTAAATTAAATACTCCAAAATTTAAATCGGGTCAATTCGACTGCTTATCGACTTACCCGAAGCTCGATTGCATCACAGAAATTTTCTCCAATTTTTTTCTCTTTTTCTTTTTCCCTTTTTTCTTCCTTTTTCCCCTCTTTTTGGCTGAACCGGTTCAGTCCGGTTCGGACCGGTTCAGACCGCCGGTTCACTCCGATTCGGCCAGTTCAACGCCGGTTCACCACCTTGCCGGTCGGTTCTCTGTCGGCTTCCACCACCAGTAGCTCCGTGAGGCTGTCCGCAGCTCGAATCTGCCCTCGGTTTGGGTCGAGGTCGCCGGAATGCCGCCGGTCCGGCTCTTCTCCCTTCGATCGTCGGACCCATTTTCTTCTTCCGCCGTTTCCGGCGCCGTCCATCGGTTTCGGTGGCTGCCACCACCACCAAACGCATCGTCTGGGCCTGGGGAAGCTTCGGCTGGGTTCGGGGTCGGCCAGATCGGCGCCGTTCGCCGCCGATCGAAACTCTTTCTCCCTCGGCTTCTCTCCCCCGATTCGCCAATCTCCGACGTCGGTAGGCTGCACCGCCGGTACCATCGTGCTCGCCGGCCTCCCCTCTTCCATTTTCGACCTTCGCCTGGCCGATTGGATCGCCGGTGGTCGTCCGGCCTTCAGCCTCCGTTTTCGGCTTCCGTTTCTTTTTTTTTTTTTCTGTTTCTGTTTCTTTCTTTCTCTCTCCCCGACCCGTTTCAGAAATTTTTTTTTTTTCATTTCATTAGTTTATTTTTATATTTTTATTATTATTATTATTTATTTTAATCATTAAAATACATTAAAAATACCCAAATATCTCTTAAAATTATTATTTAATTCTAAATTCATTTATTTAATTTTATTTAATTTATTTAGTTTATTTTAACCCTTTTTCGGGTATAATTTCTTCGTATTTTCGGGATATTGTCCCGGGTGACTTTTCGGTATATTTCTCGATTATTTTTGGGATTATTTTTCCAAACTAAAAATCCCGATTAATTCCCATAAATTAATATCTTGATCAATTTAACCCAAAATAAATTTATTTCATCTTTATTGACCAAGATTTCTCAAATCCATATTTTAATTAAATTTTTCTTATCGAAATTATACCGACCTTTGGTCTTTTGACCATTTTGCCCTTACACGTGTTCGGGATTAATTTAACCCGACTTCCTTCATACTTTCCCCATCTTTTCTTATTTAATTTCCGTATTTTAATAAAATTCGGGTCTTACAACTCTCCCCCACTTAAAGAATTTGGTCCTCCAAATTAGAACCAAGTCATATGAGTCCATATACAACTCCGGGTACATTAATTGTATCATACTCTTAAATTCTTATGTGACCTTTTCCGGAGTGTATTACTACCAAAGGACTTTAATTAGGGAGATCGTCTTAAACCTCAATACTTTCTCTTTCCTATTTAATGCCCGAATCAACTTATCAATATACTTATATTGCACTGAGCTGAACTGTTGGATCTCATATCCTATCACCTATGCTGGATCTGGATAGTATTTCCGAAGTATCAAAAGATGGGACACATTGTGGGTGCCTGTTAATTCAAGTGATAACACCAACCTACAGGTCTTATCTGCCACTTGTCCAATCTCTCAAAATATTCCATCCAGCGCAACTCAATTTAATTTCTTTCAAAAGTTCGCTATATCCTTATTCTCTTAGGACAGTAAACATTTCAATCATACTAATTCACCAAGGGTGAATTCCGATGCTTGTCTATCTGCTCTGAGGTGTGCTTAATCTCTCATCCTTAACTAAACATCCTCAGAGACTTATTATCCAAAGTCGTAAATAATTCTATTTGTCACCCACTTTTTCTTATCCAATTTTGGGGAACAACCCCTACAGCCATACATTGCCTCATATCTTGTTATCCCGATACTCAACTGCCAACTGTCGTTATTGGCGACTTTAATTAGAAATCAACTGATCATTCCAGGAGCTTATAAAATCAATGGCACATGCTTTCATCGGATCCTCCAGAACCTGTACAGTCCTCTCTGACTGACCATTTGTCTGAGGATGGAAAGCTGTGCTAATACTCAGTCGGGTTCCCATAGCTTCCTAAAAATATTCTCAGAGGTAGGAAGTGAAGCGGGAATCCCTATATGATACCATACTCACTGGAACGCTACTTAATGTTCCACAATCTGCCTTACGCATAAATCCTCATACACACTCTGAGTATCTGGGGAGTTCATAACTAGAAGGTGGGTGGACTTAGTCACTCTATCGACTATCATCCAAATAGCCTGGTTATTCACCTGGGTCCTCTGTAACCCATCACAACATTCATGGAGACTTGCTCTCATTTTCGTGCTGTGTCGATATAGGTAGAAGCTGCAATAACTCTGCAGACTTTTAATACTCTACCTTATCCTGCTGACATACCAGGCACTTTTCCACAATCTCCACCATATCTCTTTTCACACCTGACCACCAATACCCTTTTCGAGATTTCAATATATAATCATTACTTTCCGTATGCACTGTATATCCCGAAGAGCGAGCTTCTGACAATATTACTAACTCATCAACTGTGGTCCTAGGGAGCACTTATACTGTCTCTGAGCCTCTCTGTAAATCATTATCATACTCTGTGAACCCTGTCACTGTACCTTTCTGAATCTGACCCATACTATCGACACCATGCCGATCATCACGCTAAGCCTGGCAAATCCGGGAACTCTCATCCGGTTCTAGTCATCAGGCTAGCTGTCACACAATCACTGTCACCATCAGAAGGGATCACATCAATATTGAGGCTCATAACTGCTCAAGCAGCTCACGCTCCCTGACCATCATATGCGGTACCATCCCGAGGCTCTTTCTGCTCAAAGCATCAGCCTTTCCTGGGTGGTACAATTTTCACAAATCAACTCTCTCAGAAGCTCTAACCCACTATGTATTCTCATATTCACCTCTTTCTGTGAAAACAGATACTCGGGCTTTATGATCAGTGCCTATCCATAATTTCTCACCCTGTACCTAATAGTACCATATCCTTGGTACAAATACTGTTGCCAACTTAAATCATTGGTCAGATAGTTTATTTCGTGATCAAGGAGTTGTCTGACTCCATAATTGACTATCTTCCCATTATACATCAATACACAGCTCCATTATTTCGAGGTATCCATACTCATTGAGAACCTCTTGAGCTGTTGGGTATGGTAAAATTAATCACGGTGGTCAGTTCATACTTCACTACACCGAAATTCACGTCACCTCTATCATCTTATTTATCATCTCATTCAAAGACCACGTTTTCTTAGTTCAACGTGTCACAAGGTATACCATTTTAGAACTCGCAGCAACCCATTTGTAAAAGCCATTTCCCAATTGTTGCTTATAAATCGCCCTAGACTTTAACTACACCCAACATATCATCGATAATGATGATTACAAATCGGTCTAATCCTTAACTTATTTACGCATAAGCGTATAAGATCCTTCAAAATCGCTTACATTTTCAGGTACTAACCTGCGTCATTTCCTTTTCTTATATTGACGGCTCCTATTACATTTTTCTATGTTAGTCTTTATGAATGTCGAATTTTAATATTCTTATCGTCTTAGTAAGGGTATCCTAATGCTAAAGGTATTTATTACGATGATCGATTTTCCGTTATAGGATATATATATACTTTTAGACGCTGTCAAGTCTTCAGGCGGGGAGGTATTTTGAAATACCTTTATTAACCTTCAGACTTAACCACAACTACGTTATATCTCAGTCTATGTGGTCACAATTTATATTCGCTACTCATTGCTTTAATCCTAATGACTCCATATATTAAGGGTATTCCTTACCTAGCATATGTCTCTTACTCCAGTACATCTTGTATTTAGGATCTATCTTATCTTGAAGATTATCTCCTTTCGTATCAATCATGACGAAACTCTTGTCATTATTCATTCCGTGAGTACAATCCTTTACTCCTTTAATTTCAACTGTTGCACCCCTTTTTTTTCACTTGTCAACACTTACCGTACACTTTTCAGTGATGTTTTCACCTTTGTTTTCAACTTAAAATCTCTATATCCATATTCCGTTAATTAATCCTCCTTCACTGAGGTACTCATTTATCAGTATTGTGCCCAATGATGTAGGCATTCATGCCTTTTACTCACTTATATGCGAATGAAGGCGGTATGAATAAATATGTGGCACCAGGATCAATAAACATATGTACTTCATTATTCATAACAAGTGTGGTATCTTACACCACATCCATGAAACATCCATAGTGTCCTGGTCCAAGACATCCTCTCGCCTTCGTCTAACAGCCTACTTTCCTTTTTCTTTTCGGCTATGGCCTCCCTTTTCGTTGCAGCTATACCAACGAAGTTTTTCTGTCTCTTTACTTTTCTGTGGGGCGATCTCGCCCAACTCTGTTCAAATCAAATCAATGGTCCGTCTTTACCACACTTAACGGCCATTTTCATCAATACCGTGTAGGTATAAACCCTCCTTCCGTGGTATCCACCACACATTCCACACTACTTACAGTACTTACACTGCTACACTGTTTCGTAGTAGGTCGAGGTCCTCCAGTCACAATGCCCCTCAACAGTGCCAAAATTGGATGCACTGAGGCCTTACCAATTATCTTACTCCATGACTCGTCAAATTAAATCTTTTTCCAATTACCATTTTCTCATTTTAACATCTCTAACATTTCTCGATTCTCTTTTCTGTCTCTATTTCAGCCCTTTCTACTTTTCCCAATCTCAGAGGCGTGCAATTCATGTTCTTATTTACCCAATTGCAAATCTGCGCACTGCCTCGGTATATGTAATATCTCACGGGCCAATCGGACTCTAATTGAAAAGTTGAGTCATTTTCATAAACTTTTAGACATCTCGACAGTCACTTGTTCATATGTTGAGGTAATATCTGCCAAAGAATATAACTAAGTTTCATACTCATAAATCATACTCATCAATAAATTTAGAATTCCTGGGCAGTGTAAGAAATTTTTCCTTGAAATTTCCTTTAAATCATCTCCGGGATATCTTGTCACCAGAATATATCCAAGATATTTCTCATATCAGCTCTTAAGATGGGTCGAGCGGGTTTCCACCAATGCTCCGCTGCGCCCTTTGATCTCATACATAATCTGAGCAATTAGCTCCTCAAAATAATCTCCACTTCGCTCCAATCTCGCGAAGCGTCTCTCAATACTGTCTGATCTCTCTGTCGGACTCAGTGGGGCATGCTCAATATTAGCCTCCATTTCAATTTCATCATGATTCTCATAGTCAAACTCAGCATGACTTAGCATATTCAGGTCTACCTCTACGACCTCTGCCTCGTGCACTATCTCATCTAACGCGACTCATATTAAGCATTCCTGCATTCTCAACCATTTCTTAGTCAAGCCCATCTCGATATACACTATTGTATCTAACTAAGCACAGTAACACGGGGATGTAATTTCCTAATTACTGACACTGACACACATCAGACCAATTGTGCTCTGATACCATAATAATTGTCACGACCCGAACTACCCAAAAATCAGAGTTAATTTTTCGCGTTTTGTTATTTTTATTACTTAAATTCTTACCTGTCTCCTGATCGTGACCACACTCCACTAACAAATTGGGCTGTGCGTCAAGGCCAGTCCCACCATACATTTACCATAGTACTTATTTCTTCTCCAGTCATTTATAAAATGTCTACAATATTTATACATCCCCTAGAGACACTTACAAACATGTTACTGTGCTATGCTTATGTAGATACAATATGTACAAGTGTATATACCTCTTGTTGATGGGCAGCAGCGGATATCCGGAATGCAGTACTGAGTCGTCGCAACTTCAACTGGAGATTATCTGTGGGAGAAAATGAAAGGGGTGAGCACATCAAGCTCAGTAAGGCAATCCTACGAACAAGTAGGTAACCATACTACCTACATGAACGTGGTGCCATGCATAAACCACCCTTTCTCCACACATTTTAAAACATATGATATGAAAATTATGATGTTATGTAAATCAAGTTTGCACGGAAAACTCAACATGCAATTATTTTAAATCATTTCTTTCTCTTTAAAAATTTCACAATGAAGTCAGGACTCGACCCCTCCTTCGGGTGATCCTGACTCACACAAAACCATGGAAATTGAGTTTCTCAAAAGCATCGATATCGAAAACATACGTATATATATATACAAGATACGAGACTAGGCAATACTGTATATCGGTAATAACCAGGACTGGCCAATATGTCCTCGTGAGTCCCTCTAGCTTCACGGATCCCAGTGTGCGAGGTCTCACCCTGATCGGGAACTGCCCGGGAGGTGGGTCAATCCAACCCGTCAGTCTTATCCGATCTCACGCATCCGAAGATGCCGTATCCGAAGATACCCCATATCACAAAGATACCGTATCACAAAGATACCCCGTATCACAAAGATACCGTATCCGAAGATACCCTGTATCATAAAGATATCGTATCCGAAGTACCCCCCGGTACATCGTACTCCATGCTACTTGCACGGTACATCGTACTCCATGGACCCATATCACTCTAGGTACTCCAGCCCAAATGGCCTGCTTCCCACAGAGGTTTTCATAACTCAATACTCGTTGCCATGTCTCAAAACGCACGTGCGAGCCTATTAAGTCAGTGACACACAGTCTACCCGATGCTCCAAGCACGGCTCATCGTATGTTCTCATAAAAATCAGTGTGAGCGATGCTCAGCACTCTCATCAAATCAAGTAAACTTGGCAGAGCCCGCTTTACATCTCCACAAGGCCGCCAACCTCATCCCTCACTCTCACCCTACTTAAGAGGTCTTTTGAGCCTGTTGGGCCTTTTGGCTGACTCCAAGGGCAGACAGCGCTACTCCACAAATTCGGTAAAACTAGTGCGAGCTAGGCTCAGCACTCTGTATATAAATCGTATGAAAATCTTATAAAATCTGGTGCGAGTTAAACTCCCATACCCTGTCATGAAAATCATGTAAAATCTGGTGCGAGTTAGACTCTAGCACCGTGTCACGCAAAAGCATGTGAAATCTGGTGCGAGTTATACTCTAGCACCTATGCATGTAAAACTCTAGTGCGAGCTCTCGCTCCAGCACTAATGCATGCATCACACAAATCAAACATCGTGCGAGCTGAGCTCTAGCACGTCACATGTAAATAAAAACATGTAGGCGGCTCAGTTATTTCCAAATAGTTTTCACAGAAATCACATCAATTAAGATATGCAATGCTATGCATTTTTCTTTAAAAGTGAGCCAGCCTACTCATGCATGTGTTGAAATACCTCCAGAACGAGCAGGAACCTCTTGTCCTTGCTCCTCCCAATTTTTCCTAAATTTTTAGAATTTACCCTTAGCAAGGGTATTTTAGTAATTTGCCCATTCGGGGCACTAAAATTATTAATTGACCTCTAGACCCTTCAGATAAATTTTAAAGACTGCATATGAATTTAAAATTTCGTAGAGTTTACCTCTAGCAGTCCGTAGAATTCCCTTACCTTATTTTCCTGTCGAGTCTGACCTTTTCTTTTCCACTGTTATCACGTCGCGCAGTCCGTTATGCTCCCAATCAAATGCCCGGAACTGCGTATAATATTCCTCAGGTCAGATATCATACAATTTAATTGTATTTCTTATTTTCTCGGCTTAATTTAAATCATTGGGCCCATTTACCCCTATTGGGCCTGATTGCACCTTAATGGGCCTTAATCGGCCTTAAGCCCATTTTTCACTTAATTTTCACATTATCGAGGCCTATTGGGCTCATTGGGCCCACCAATAATTTATTGGGCCTCGTTCTAATTCTCGAATAGCTAAATTTATTATTTACGATAATTTATCTAAATTTCCATAATTTAATTCAATTCATGCGGAAATTAAATCAATATCACGCATAACGAGGTAATTGTCGTAAATAAGGGTCACTTACCCGAGATTCCATGCTAGTCCGTAAATTTGAGGCTGTCTCGAGCCCTCGGTGGATGCCAATCGTCGAGCTACACAATTCCACAATTTTTTCGGGTAAGTTTTCAGCCCAAAATTAATTAAATTAAATACTCCAAAATTTAAATCGGGTCAATTCGACCGCTTATCGACTTACCTGAAGCTCGATTGCATCACAAAAATTTTCCCCAATTTTTTTCTCTTTTTCTTTTTCCCTTTTTTCTTCCTTTTCCCCCTCTTTTTGGCTGAACCGGTTCAGTCCGATTCGGACCGGTTCAGACCGCCGGTTCCCTCCGGTTTGACCGGTTCACCGCCGGTTCACCACCTTACCGACCGGTTCTCTGTCGGCTTCCACCGCCAGCAGCTCCGTGAGGCTGTCCGCAGCTCGAATCTGCCCTCGGTTTGGGTCGAGGTCGCCGGAATGCCGCCGGTCTGGCTCTTCTCCCTTCGATCGTCGGACCCATTTTCTTCTTCTGTCGTTTTCGGCGCCGTCCGTCGGTTTCGGTGGCTGCCACCACCACCAAACGCATCGTCTGGGCCTGGGGAAGCTTCGGCTGGGTTCGGGGTCAGCCAGATCGGCGCCGTTCGCCGCCGATCGAAACTCTTTCTCCCGCGGCTTCTCTCCCCCGATTCGCCGATCTCCGACTTCGGTAGGCTGCACCGCCGGTACCATCGTGCTCGCCGGCCTCCCCTCTTCCATTTTCGACCTTCGCCTGGCCGATTGGATCGCCGGTGGTCGTCCGGCCTTCAGCCTCCGTTTTCGGCTTCCGTTTCTTTTTTTTTTCTGTTTCTGTTTCTTTCTTTCTCTCTCCCCGACCCGTTTCAGAAATTTTTTTTTTCATTTCATTAGTTTATTTTTATATTTTTATTATTATTATTATTTATTTTAATCATTAAAATACATTAAAAATACCCAAATATCCCTTAAAATATCCTTAAAATTATTATTTAATTCTAAATTCATTTATTTAATTTTATTTAATTTATTTAGTTTATTTTAACCCTTTTTCGGGTATAATTTCTTCGTATTTTCTGGGATATTGTCCCGGGTGACTTTTCGGTATATTTCTCGATTATTTTCGGGATTATTTTTCCAAACTAAAAATCCCGATTAATTCTCATAAATTAATATCTTGATCAATTTAACCCAAAATAAATTTATTTCATCTTTATTGACCAAGATTTCTCAAATCCATATTTTAATTAAATTTTTCTTATCGAAATTATATCGACCTTTGGTCTTTTGACCATTTTGCCCTTACACGTGTTCGGGATTAATTTAACCCGACTTCCTTCATACTTTCCCCATCTTTTCTTGTTTAATTTCCGTATTTTAATAAAATTCGGGTCTTACATACTGTTTCCAACGATGGTTAATTATGTTACTCGACTGCTTGTACAGACGATCTTGAGCGAAGGAGAAGGAGGGAGAAATTTGTATACACAAATTTTCGGCTATATTCTAAGTTGATAAGAACGGTTGCCTAACTGAGTTTTAAGCGATCAAGAATCCTGGGCACGTCAGGGTTACTGTGATAGCGTTCCCTTTTTTTATGATTTTTTTTATTTTTTTTTGAAGTTATTTAATCATTTTTACTTACCATTTTTTTTTGTAGTCATGGACGAATTTCCTTCGTATCGTCTTCCAAGACCATCTATTGTCAAGCATTGCCAAGATGAAGTTAGGGGTAAACCAATTTTTTCAAAAACTCAAGAGGAGTATAAAGGTCGTCTACGTGATTTTCTACTTATCCGAGACAAGCCTAATGAGGATATAAGGAAAGCTACTAGGTGTTTAATTCACACTCCAGCTATTGGTAGTAATGCAAATAATTGGGATTCCGATGTGGCGACTCTTTACCATTTGGATGTCTGGACTTCTGAAGAGGTCGATGAGGTATTTTCTTGCAATTCTCACACTGCCCAAAAGGGTGCCTTTAAAACGGTGCTGAAGTTGCAAGATAGTCACCATGAAGAGAGCGTCAAATACATTGCCCTCACCACTTTGGGTCATCGTATTTGTAGACGCGAAGTTTCTTGGCATGGCTTTCAACCATGTGGAGAATTTGTTCCTCCTCCTGGATATTGGGAATGGTCAGAGCTTATTTTGAGTCAACACAAACAGATTTTAAAGCAAGCGGGCGTCTATGAATTGATCTTCGCTTCGCTGTTTGTTTATGACCAAAGTCGAAATATGATTCATGCCTTGTGCGAAGCTTGGTGTCCAGCCACCAATACATTTTTATCTTCTCGTGGGGAGATTTCCATTTCACTGTGGGATTTGAAAATTTTAGGAGGCCTTCCTATTGTTGGAGAGTTTTATGACGAGGTTACCCCCAACTTAGAAGAAATAACCGATCTCGATGAATCTTCATGTCTCATTCTTCCGGTTAGTTGTCGATACCTTTTTCTTGCATATCACCTCATCAGGCTGCAGGAGGATCATGGGGCTTCGAAAAGCAATGGAGTTTCTACTTTCGCTTGGGTGAGATTTTAGTTTTGAGGCAAAAGTAAATACAATGATCCTTATGATTCGATCACGATCAAAGGCAAGAAAAATTTTCTATATACTCCTGATGGTCGTTTCAGACACCGCCTTCGTACTAGAAAGGAAAATAAAGTTTTCCTTGATCTAGGTGTTCTTGACATTGATAGAGATGAGGTGTTCTTAGCCGCGTTCTTATCAGTCTGGTTATACTCTTTTATTCTTTCGAGTCCCCATGGTGATGTCATTCGGCCTGAGACTTTCAAAGTGGCTTCTTTCATAGCAAAAGGTACACGATTTAGTCTTTGCTATTCCTGTCTTGGCAAGCATATACAATGGACTGAATCAAATTGCTACTTGCGTGGATGGTCCTGGTCAATGTAACGTTGCTCTTCCTTCGCATTTTGTGCATGCGTGGATGGCATCGTACTTTGGGACTCATCCTGGATCAAATAAAACACCAAGAAGACCTAAAATGTGCAAGTACGAGGGATCTTTTGGTCACAAATCTTACGGTGAGGTCAAAAGTCGAGAAATCATTCAACAATTGCTTGGCATAGATTGGTAAGCCACTAGCATATTTGACACTTGTAAGACTAAACTCTTGGACACTTTTGGGAACCGACTTAAGCTCGACGATTTTGAATACCTGGTCAGCCTTCGATCTTCATTTTTGACTTTACGAAGAGGCAATTTTCACTTGGTAAAATCATATAGTCCCCATCGCTTCGCAAGGCAATTTGGATACTGTTAAGATGTTCCAGGATCATTGATAACTGCTATTAGAACTGCCAGTTTGAGAGGGTTGTTGCGTTATTGGCGATGTAGCGTGTTGAGAGGTCCAAGCTGTGAAGTGACTAGCCCTAAATGGAGTAGCACCAATGAACACTTGTTTGTAACAAGAAAATTCTTTGTATGGTGGTAAGGTCAAATAAGAGATTACTATCGTACTAGTATACCCATCTTGAAAGATAGCACAAGTACTAATTTCAGACTTGCTTCTTCTAGCTCTTGTAAAGAAAATATTATCGAAACAAGTACAGCCTTTGATTGAGACTACTAACCTTGAGGCTAAAGATATTGATGATGTTACCATGATGCAACGCCTTGACATGGGGCAATTTGAACAAAGCAAAGGTTCTTTAACCCCTACTGTGGATGGGAAAGAGGCTCTCGTTGTCGGAGATGAACAACCTCGTCAGTGTGATGATTGTAGTGATAAACCTGTGGAACCTATCAGTGATCATGATAGTGACAGATGCAATCCCAGAAGGCTTAGGAGAGATATGAAATCTTCTTTGAAAAGAAAGGTGATGGTTTCCGAACAACCAAAGATTTCGAATCAAGTAACAAGGGTTGGTTCCCCTAAGAAATCTTGTCATGGTAGGCTTCGTTTTTCCTTAAAGAGGAGATGTCTTAAAACTGATCGCGAGGAGTCTGAGAAGAGGACTTCGATTGCATAGGAAGAAGTTGTTGATTCGACCAGTGATGATGTGATTCCTTTTACAGAGATGTTAAATAAAGAGACAAAGAAAAACATTGTTGACCAGGTTAAAAATATCATGCCCGATGATGAGCCTTCAAAAAGTGAGGAATCTATAAGTGATGCTGGTAAAGTTCAAAACCAAGTGAAACAATTGTCTGCTAAAATAGGCTCCACATCTTCAGCCAAGGGTAGCTCTAAGTCTGTTTCAATCAATTCATCGACTAAGAGAGCTCGAGATGACGACACAGTTGGGAATAAACCTCCTAATCAGGATCCGCCCCAGTTGCCAATCAATCGCTCTCTTGAACGAGATACTATTTCTGTTTCAACTTATCATCCTGGCAAGTATTCTTCCAAGATTTTTGAAAAATCCATTAAAGGGATCGGACATGATTTCTTACTTCGACTTAGAGATGCCTCTTTTTCTCAAGTTAGTAAGCTTTGCGAAGATGCTTCCACTGTTTATTCAGGCATTGAAAGTTTGCATGGTGATTCGACTTCCTTAAAAAGGATTGTTGACTCCTATGTTGGGGAGGTGAAGGCATTGTTGTGTCTTGAGAAAGAACTTGATGGTCGTCTTTCTCAAAAAACTTTAGAAAGGAAGAAGGCTGAAGTAACAAAACAGCTGGAGTGCGCTAAGTCTTCATTGACATTGAAGTAACAACATTATGAAGCACAAGCCACAAAGCTTCAGGCTTTGCAAGATGAACATGCTGCACTAGAAGAGAAGTTGCATTTAATTCAAAAAGAGAAATTGAAGGCGAAGACTGATTTGGATGCTCGAGTTGTTGAAGTAAGCAAGGCCAATGATGAAATCGCTTCTTTTGAAAAGCTCATGATTGAATTAAAGGCCACGGTTTCCATTGCTGATGAAGATACGGAGAACATTAAAGAGCTTAGAAGAGCATTGCAAACTCATCGAGACTCTTTGGTTGACAGTTGGAGCAGCAAGTCCTAGATATTACTTGAGCGTTTTATTTTATTTTATTTTTTGTAATAGACATTTTCAGCATTTCAGCTATGTCATGTAGGACTTTAATCATTATAATGATTTTTTTTTGTTTGGTGTGACTGAACTTAGGATGGAGGAATTTCCTAAGTTGCCTACGTACCTTCTAAAAGAAGGATCAAGTCATTACGTAGTTCATTTATTTATTTATTTATTTTTGTTATTTTTCCTTAATTTTTACCTAGATCGCCCCAATGGGGTTTTCAATCTAGCAGGCATTTTTTATTTGCCTTAATTTTTACCTAGACCGCTCCAATGGGATTTTCAATCTAGCAGGCTTTGCCTTAACTTTTGCCTAGACCGCCCCGATGGGGTTTTCAATCTAGCAGGCTTTACCATAACTTTTGCCTAGACCGCTCCAATGGGGTTTTCAATCTAGCAGGCTTTGCCTTAACTTTTGCCTAGACAGCCTCGATAGGGTTTTCAATCTAGCAGGCTTTGCCATAACTTTTGCCTAGACCGCCCCAATGGGGTTTTCAATGTAGCAGGCTTTTTTTTCTTAATTTTTTTTATGGAGTGCACTCAAAAATATAGGGTGCGATGCATGTGAGGTGCCAAGATTTACCTCTTTGAAGTTCGTCAATAGTCGCTTCCCCCCTTCTTCTAAAGCAGCGGGAGCTTCTTCTTCGATTTCGGATGGCTCTTCAAGCTCATCTTTGGCGATTCATCATCTATACTTCCTTGGATGGTTACATGATGAATTTGTGTCTCATCCTCATCGAGATGTACAGATGAATTGGTGCCTACAACAGTATGACGTCGCCCTTTCAAGGGCCCTTCTGCAGAGATTTCAAGCTCCAAACGTCTCTTCATGCGAGATGGAATCGAACTTCGGATTTCCTTATCATCCTTCAGTTCAGTACAGTTTTGATTCTCTTCTTGATGCACTTCACTTCTTGAAGCGTTTAATCTATCAAAAACTGAATTACGTTTTCTGGATGCTTGACGTAAGTCAGGGTGAGGGACATTCAGTCTATCAAACACTGAAATATGGGATGCTGACATTCCCAAACGATCAAATACTGACACACGAGTAGTGTTTTGAGAAGGATGAGTTGGAGAAGCTTTTGGTTCATCACATTCTTCAGTAACCTCCACCGAAATGTGTTGAGTACTGACCAATTTATTCTTCCTGCCAACATGAATTTGTATCGGGTTTTGGGATTCACATCCTAATCCATCTTTTGGAAAAGGTTTTCCATCCGACTTGTTTATCAACTTTTTATGAGTTTCAATGATCCCTTGCAACTTTGCAGTCGTCTTCCCATCATGCAACTCATTCATGGATGATGACTTGGAAAAGTCGAACCCAGCCTTAGCGATCAGTTTATAAGCCTTTGGATCGTAATTTTCAACAGTGTGACCTTGAGGCAAAGTCCCATGTTCTATTGCGCCTTGGGACGGTCGAACTAACCCTTAACGGCTTCTTGGCTTGACTATGAGCCAAGTTAGTTAGAGGTAATGTGCAAGCATCCTTTAACAGTTTTATGTCTTCTTTTATCTTGTCAGGAGAACACTCTGCTTGATTAAATTTTGAGCATTCTAAGAATGGCGATTGACCTTCCTTACGACGAGCCTTTGGAATATAGCGAAGAACTGGAGTTTCTTTTGCCTCGTTAGGTGAAGATTTGACTGGGTTGTCCTTTACAATATCTTCCAATGTAAGTTTAGGAATACCCTCAAGGGATGCATTTAAAGGCTCTTTCATCACAGTAGTGTCTATTTTGAACCTTTCTTGGTCTGTCTCGATAAAACTTTAAGCATTGATGCAGTGTAGAAGGTACAACACCATTTGCATGAATCCAAGGTCACCCAAGCAACAACTTATATGCAGTTCTAGCGTCGATGACATGAAAGATTGTACTCGACGTTAATTCACCGATCGCAACATCCACTCGTATTATTCCCAAAGCACGTTGCTCTTTTTGATTGAAACCTTGGATCAAAAGTCGACTTTTTGACAATTCATTAATTGTTATGCCAAGTTCCTCCATTGTTGCTTTGGGCATGATATTAACTGCAGACCCATTACCGACCAACATGCGATTCACCCTTTGTTCTCGGATGTATCCATAAACATAAAGTGGCCGATTGTGGGGTTTTGATCCTAACAACAGATCTTCATCTGTGAATGCAAGAGTTGTCAAGCAGTAATCACAAAAACTATCATCTGAAGCAAGTTTCGTGGGAGCTGGAAGATGTGCAGCGTAAATTTTTGAGTTTTCCAAAGCATGCGCAATCGCGTAACGTGTTGTCTTTGGATACTGCAACAACTTGTAGATGGTAACATGAGAAGAGATCCCTTTCAAGATCTTAAGGCATTCTTCCCGGACTGTTTTCGTCTAGGCATCTCCTCGAGCCTTAATAGACTTTGAGCTTTCTCCATCTGACTCCTCTTTAAACGAAACCATATGAACACCAACACTCATTTGTTCTTCCCTAAGAAAACCTTTAGGAAAGAATTCTTCTAGTGTTATTTGTTTTCGAGGCTTTTGCCTCAAAAAATTTTGGAATTGGGGATGCTTCGTAGTTTTCTTCTGTCCTCAACGTGGATGCGAGTTATTTATCTGCTGAATTCCCTTTTGAAAAGGAAGGTTTGCAGATCAGACATATCGCTTTCGCTATTTTCGTCGCGTTACCAATGTCCATTGTTCTTCATCATCCGTAACAGATTCAACATCTTTAAAAGAGCTAGTAATTGAGCTTGTTACCGCAACTAGCAGGGCAACAAGTTCCAAGCAGCCAAATTGTATCAGTTGATACATTATGCCTTTTGTAGGCAAAGAAGTGAAAGTAGCATGATTTGACTCTACTATGTCGTCCATATCAAGTTCAATCTTACACTCATTCACTAGCTTCATTATCAAATCTTTTAAGTCAAAACATTTTTCAGTGGGGTGACCAATGATGCCATGATACTTGCAATACTTTGGATCGGTAACTTTTCCCGTTTCTCCTGGCCTTTTAGACTCTAGAAGTTCAATCAATTTCTGGTTCAGGAGTTGATCCAGCATGTCAGGCCCATCTGAATCAGGGAAAGGATATTTCTTTGCTTCTTTTTCTTCGAAGCTCATGAGTTGTATATTTCTCATTTGAGGCCGCCTGATATTTTCCTCAACTTTCTTAGTGCCTCTGGAGAAAAATTTTAAAGGTTTAGTCTCAACAAACAAAGACTCCTTAGCAGTGCTCTTTAAAGGCCTCTCAACCTTCTTGAAATCCTTCTTGTCTCTCTTAGGATCAAGAATCGAAGAACTTTTGTTACCAGAATGAGCAATACTCAATTCCATGTCATGAGCACGGGTGGCCAATTCTTCGAAAGTATGCGGCTTTATCCCTTGGAGAATGTAAAGAAGTTCCCAATGCATACCTTGGATGCACATCTCAACAGCAAAAATTTCAGAGAGCTTATCTTTACAATCAAGACTTAACGCTTTCCATCTATTGATGTAATCGACGACTGGTTCGTCCTTCCTTTGTTTGGTATTAGTTAGCTCTGTCATATTCACTGTGCGACGAGTACTAAAGAAACGATTGAGAAACTCCCTCTCAAGTTGTTCCCAACTATCAATAGACTCAGATTCCAAGTCAGTATACCATTCAAAGGCATTTCCTTTCAGCAACCTTACAAACTGTTTAACTAGAAGATCTCCGTATGTTCCTGCATTGTTACACGTCTCCACAAAATGGGCCACATGTTGACGTGGATTTCCCTTCCCATCGAACTGCTGGAACTTAGGAGGTTGATAATTTGCCGGCATCCTTAAATCATCAATTCTCCTCGTGTACGGTTTAATGTATGCATAATAGGACTTAGATGACGATCCACCATACTGAGCCTTGATGGTATTTGCAATCATCTCTTGTAGTTGTTGAACAGAAAAAGACCCAACTGATATTGACGATGATCCGTTCACTTCGGGGTTTTCAGCATCATGAACTGCTTTCAGTTTCCTAGCGGCTTCAGCAGTTGGTTTGTTTGGTGCTAGGTTATAATTGGATTCTTCATCGTGTTGAGCTTTCAGTTGACTCTTCAACATCACAATTTCAGCATCCTTTTCTTCTACTATCTTGTGCAGAGTTGACATCATCCTCTCCATTTCAGAGATTCTTTCCTCTAGAGTAGTCGCATTAGTAACCATCGCAGACATGGTTTGGAGAGTGGACGCTGATTGTTCTATTGGTACTTGCGAAGCATATTTTCTTCCTGCCAAAAGATCCATCGAGATGACAGGTTGATGAACAGCATTGTTGGTTGGCCCCATTAAATCTTGACCTTGTGTTGCAAGATATCGTACTCTAGCACGAGTCGTCGGTCCAGTGTAACCAGGTTGCACGGTCGTAGCAGGATTGAATTTGTGACTTGGTGCAACAGTCTTTGGAGCCATAGATCTGAGCAATTGGTTAATCTTGATTGATAATGGAGAGCGAGATGAGAGGCAGAGAAGTCCCACCAGGCGTGCCAGAAATTTGTATACACAAATTTTCGCGTCTAGAAAGTTAGAACACGAATTAGTGATAAAATTCAATTTTTGTATTTATGTGTGAGTACAATTCTCTGTTTTGAATTCTTTACAAAAAAGAATGATCCTCTGATTCGGTCTCCTAAAATGCACTTGTCGAGGGCGTGATGCTTGATCCCGACGGAGTGAAAAGAGTGATTGTTGAGAGAAACGGCCAAAGGGCTTGTTGTTCCTCTTGAACTTGTAGCGGCGTGGCTAATCGTTGAGAGAACGGTCTGTGGTTCCTCGTGGATTTGTAGCGGCGCGACTGACTGTTGAGAGAACGGCTTGTGACTTGTTGTCCTCTTGTAGATTTGTTGACGGCTTTGTTGAAGAAAAGACTTGACTGAAGAAAAGGCTTGATCGGAGAACGGCCGGTATTCTGTAGGCTTTCAATTCTCTGAGGAGGCTGAGACTTCTCTTCTCTGTATGCTATGCTCTTCTTCAGTGCTTTCTGTCTGCTTCTTCTGAGTCTTCTGAGTGCCTCTTCTGAGTGGAAGAACTCTCTATTTATAATGCTTGATGGTAGATAGTTCTAAAGGGACTCGATCACTCTAGAATTTATCTCTAATTAATTTAATTTAATTAGAGATAATACAATTGGCTAATAATTTTTATTTATCATCAATTCATTAAAAATTATTAATTAATTAAATATTTAATTTAATGAAGTAATAATATTAATTAATTTTTTTTTTAATGCCTACACAGGTGTACTGGTCGGAGCCGCAAGTTTGTAGCGACAGCCATTGCTGCTGAAGAAATCTGATGGATGGATATCCCACATTATTTAAATGGCCCTTCATTTAAACGATATTAGCGTTGAACGATATTATATAATATATATAATTATATAATATATATATATATATTTAAGAATAAGATAAGACATGAATTAAAACGTTATGCTTTGCACTAAATTTAGTTCCAGTCACTTTTGTTGACAAAATAATTAATGTCCTGCATTTGCTCAAAGATATTATACGTTTTAATAGTCTGACAGCTTGCCTCACAGTTATGTCTTAGAGAAAATGAATGTTAAACTCTTATTTATAAATCATGGATTAATCTTTGATTATTGACGATGTAGGTCATTCCCCTTCAGCATATCTTATTTTTATTATTTATCATATTTTTCTAATAACCAAATATTTTTTTTAAAAGTAAATATTGAGTTTAAATATATTCTTTAGTTGAAGTTGATAAAGATTATATTATGATCATTGAAATTAAAAATTCAGTTTTCCACTAATATATCACTAACTTTCCTTGTCACATCGTCTTTATAAGAATCGAAAGTACAAAGTTCATAACCCCATCTGTTCCTTTAAATTACTGGTTTGTATAATATATATATATATATATATATATATATATATATATTGTGAGAACAAATGGTAAATTTTAAGGGAACATTGAGATGGATGCGTACCATTGAGGCCTAAAATGTTGAGAATAGATATAATGACCACTCAAAGTTCAATATAATAATAATATATAAGATTTCAAAGAAATTAAAAGAAAAAAAAGGAAGAGATAATCAAATAAGGCATACATGCTTTACTATTCTGGGACTAAGCACCAGCGCAAATTGCAAAACAAGTTGACGCCAAGTTTAAATTTTAGCTCATCCTTTAAGCGACGCGTCTAGATAACTGTGAATAAATTCAGGCATTTAATTACTTTATTCCCATTAAATTAAATGGTGTATTTTGTATCATGGAAATATATATATATATATATATATATTGATTAATATTCAATATATAGTTAGTGAAATTTTTTGACTTACAAACGAGATTAAGATAATAATATATGTTTTATTTTATTTCATTTTTATTTTTTTTAAATTTTTTAAAGGACATGTATCATCATCTAAACTTCATTTATGGAGTCAAAAAACCTCATTTGTAGAGTAAAAAAAAATCTACTGACGGTATATTGAATAATTATCTTATCGATATATATGTTAATTTATCATCATAAATTTTGCTATTATACTTCGATTTGTTGAATTTTATTATAATATCTTATTTTTGTATAAAATTTAACAAACTAATACATTCGACGTTATTTGTAGATATGTTCAAGAGTCAAACTATCAGCTCAAACTCAAAGGTCTATCTAATTTTCAGATGATATGCAAAAATATTAAGTTTCGTTAAATGAGTTTGAACTTGAAAATAAAAAATAAAAATAAAAACTAGGTTAGGTTTGTTAGTGTAACTCCTGCAAGTGAATTAGGATTTGTTATGGATATAAACACTTTATAATTATCCTTCATGTCAGTTATATTTATAGTCTTTGCCAAAGAGCAGTCTATAAAAAATTACTTATAACACTTTATAGAAAACTCTAATTGAAGTAATTCCAATTTTGTTGGAAAGTAAACTCAAATATCTTTCCAACCATATATGACATTGCTCCTAATTCATCATAGATTAGTAAAGTTAATTATTTAAAGTCAAGACCTATGTTGAGTTGTCGGGAATGTGGATGAAATTTAAACAATTTGCACTTAAATTGATAAGGGACCAATTTGAATGGCATTTAAATGTGACTACCTATTCCTGAAATTATTTCCTGCATGTTGCATATCTGAAATGTCAGCCACCTCCTGATTGACCAATTGGGAGGCGACATGTGGCGATCACATTGTCTGCCACTAGTGTATGTAGCACATTTCCTCCCTTCTTCCTATCCTAAGTAGAACTAAGTGAACGAAGAAAAACTAGAGAAGGGTACTTGGCTATCTCCCCATCCTTGCTTCCATAGGTGTTCTTTTTAACACATGCAAGGCTAAATTTTAAAAGAAATAAGCCAAACAGAGCGACCTTTAAGTTCTGCCATTAACCTGATTCCCACCTTCAGAATATTTTCATGTCATTTGAAGAGAAAACCCAAAGGACATTGTGTAAGTTTTCGATCAAGGAAGATTAAGGTAAGAGGGTTTATTATTTATACCTTTTTAAGGAGATTGCAGTGTGTAAGTTCATAATAGTACCCTATTGATGACAAATTTGGGCAAATGTATATAGGGACTTTCAGCCAGCGCTTATTGAAAGAAGAACACTACCTCATTTGTACCAAGAAGGTACAATGCTTGCTTCCTTTGGAATATTGTGATTGTGTGTGGAGGCTTACATAGTAAAATTTAGGGATTTCATTATGCTATTGATGAATTTGAGCTAAATCTTGAAAATTGGTCTAAAGGGGCTTTTGGCCAAGGTGTATAGTGAAAGAAGACTTGAGCTTTTTAGTACAATTGAGGTATAAGACATAATAGTCTTGTACTATTTGGTATTATGAGAAAATTTGCCTAGCTAACTATAAGAAATGATTGTGGAAATTAGGATTTTCGGTAATTAAAGTTAGTTTCAAGTTTTGACATTGAATATGGATTAAATTTTGTAAGAACAATGGTTTAAAACCTAAATTGGTGTAAAATTGAAGTATTGAATGGTGCAATTTGGGGTTAGGAAACCCCAAAATACCAATTTAGACCATTTTAAGTTTTGGTGATGGTAAGTTCAGCCAAACCCTAGTTTTGGCAGTTAAGATGCCGATTCTATTAATCACTAATAAGGGATTAGTAGTCATTTACGACCAACCAGGAAAGATCGAACTTAAAAGTTAAAAGGTTGATTTTTTCAATTTAGGGTTTGACTATTTGAAACAAGTGTTAACTTGAGGTAATTCAAGGTTTGGAGTGAATTTTAAGCATCTCAATGATGAAAATAGGGTTGAAGTGAGCTTTTGGCGAAAATTAACTCAAGATTTGATCAAGTCAAACTTTCAAGATTTGACATTGACGAAAGAGTCAAATGAGGTTCAACTAAGAAAGGAACTAAGAAATTAATAGAAGCTAAATCAGATTATGGAAATTGTTGGTCATACAATTAAAAGTTTGAGGTTTGACTTTGGCATTATCTTAATCTCCAAACTATTTTTAGCTGTTAAATAGGATTCGATTTTTAAAATTGCATAAAAATCTAAGATTAATATCGAATATACTGTCAGTAGAGTTTTTTAACCCTACAAATAGGGTTAAATGTTCTTTAAAAATATTAAAAAAATAAAAAATAAAAAAATAAAATAAGATATGTGCCATCATCTTAATCTCGTTTGTGGTATATTAAAAAATAATCTAAAAATCTAATCTAAACGAAACTTTAAAATATAATAAAAAAAATTTAAGGACAAGCACCTAAGCAAAAATCAATTGATCGCAGATAAAGAAGTTTTTATGATGTTTATGTTATCTTAATTTAAACACATGTAACTGCTATAAATTAACTTAAAATTCGGAATACTAAAAATATGGGGTTTGAGTTGTGCATAGTTTGAAACATGGAAAATAAGGTGATTTTATTTTCCCAACTCTGCCGCCTCTTACCTGTAGCTGATGCTGTATACATCAGCGTCGTTGAATTTGGAAAGTGATGCATTAATTGTTATTGGCTGATTGATCTTAACCAAAGATATTTCTTCTTTGTGACTAAATCAACTGATTCCACTATTGCTGTTTTTTTTTTTTGGGGTTTTATTTTCTACTCTGTTTGGAGGAGGACGAGAGAGACACAGCACACCAGAGGATTTGGACAAGTAGTCAGCTTATTTTTTAAGTTGTAGATTAAATAGAAGCTAAATTTGATCAGGGTAAATAGCAGTTTAGTTGTCAGATTGGCATCCGAATACAATTAGTTGCTTGGAATTTTGTGTTGTTTTTCAATCAACTCCAGTATCTTGTTACCTTGTCATATTTTATCATAACAGGTTATCAATTCGAATTCATTTAATACGAATTTGAAGTAATTTAAATTTGAAATGACATCAACAACTGGCTCAATTGGGTTGAAACTGTAAGTTCAACATTGTCTGGATTGGGCTGCAGCTAAAGAAAAAAAAGACCTGTTTGAGCATTGTCAAAAATAAAAATGGAATAAATTTCACAAATATAAATATACAATACATCGTTGTTTAAGCGAAAATAAAAAAAATACCCTTACAACAAGTTTCAAACGTAACACATGTTTAACTTGGAGTTTTTTACGTGGGCCCAAGCTTTAAAATTTTTATTCTTCAATATATTTATTTAAATAGAATATTTTAGATCATGTCAATATCATGACATACTTTTTAAGTTAATGTCAAAGTTAGTATCAAAATCAATTTGAAAGGCGAATACGAATTGTGAACTCCGCATTTCTTTTCCTTGAAAGATAGTAATAACCATGAAATAGACAAAAGAGAGAAGAGAGTTCGATCCGCTTCTTAGGGGATGGTATCAATCATGCGAGCAAGCTTTCCATTCATTTTCCGTTCCATCTCAGCCAAGGTCATGATTTGAATTGATCCTATGCGATAAGTTTTTAAAATATAGGCTTTTAGAGTATTTTACCATATGATTTTTTATTAAATTTTAGAGTTTAAATTTAGTTTCTTTCTATTTATCTAATGTGTCTTTATAACAGAGAAATTTAAGAATAATGAAGAAAATCAAGGAAAATGATCAGGAAATGAAGAAAAAGTAATTGGTTTTGTACTTAAATCTTAAACCTTAACCTTACACCCAAGGTATTAACCCTAAACTTAGCCTTAACTTATAACCCCTAAATCTAAATCCTCTTAAACCCTAGATCATTGTTAAACCTAACGCTAAATTAACTCTAAACTTACCTCACATTAAACTAAACCCTTTTAAAGGTACCGAAACCCTAAACCTCATTCTAACTTAAACCCAAACTAAGCTAAACCATTCCAAGCACACGTATAATCAAAACCCCACAGATGCTTTAAACCCTAAAACCTATTAACCCCTTATACAACATTAGTTAATTGAAAATCTAGAAAACCACTCAAGCCCTTAACCTATGAAACCGTAAAACCCAATGCATGAAACATAATCACGTAACCCCAACATTTTATTCCACTCAAATTAACCTGTTCCAAGCCCTAAGCTAACCAAGCAGCCACACAAGAAACAAGAACATGGTTCAATAAAGTTGTCAGAAATTATTCTAATGACACAAGTACTCTACTTGAAGAAGGAAACAAGAACAAACAACTTGAAGAATAAGCTAATTTAGACAAATAAGAAATCTGCGACTGATTTGGCGTGAATTTAAAGGTCTAAGAAGGCAAGCAGTTGCTGACATGGAAGCTGCAAGAACAGAGTCTACACAAGGGTAAAAGACTGCCAAAGAAAGACTCAAAGATAAACCTACCTATATATAAAGAACATTTGTGACGAACCGAATTTTGCGAAAATTTCAAATTAATTTTTTTTCTTATTTAGGTTTGTCAATGACCAGTGTAGGTTCTAATTAATTTTTTACCAAATTATTAACCCGTGATCCCAGTCTTATCGTGCGTGATTTGACTCAAATTAATTCTTTCTTATCAATACCATTTACCTTGAAACTCGGTTTAACTCAAATTCTTTTAAAACATCATAAATCAAGAGTGAATTGATTACTTATTAAAATCATGTCACATCACAACCTAGAGTAGGCTATAATTGACATCCAATATAGTCAGGAAGACGACATTTGATGCCCACTATAGCCCAAAATAAACATCCCAAATATCGTAGTTTACATCCCATAATTACAAGTACATAAACTATGCATAAGGAAAAATACCAACTGTAGCATAAAAGGACATATACCTTTAAATAGGGATAGCAGTAGGCAGGTGGAAGACACGCTCTGATGCTAACGTTGGAAAGCACTACGAATTACTGAAGATAATCTGGAAGGTGGAGAGAAAGGGGAGAGCTGAACACTCAGTAAGAATACATATTAAAGGGAAGGCAACATATAATAAAATCATGCAGATGAATATCATCCAAATTAAAGTAAATTGGAGAAAAACGTACATTACTATGCCTCAACGCATGTCTTAAAACATTTCATACCGATAAGGGTTCAGATCTAAAGACTATTTCTTGCAATTTTTTACTGAAAACATACAATATACGTACAATATCAGTGAGAGACTAGGCAATAATCCCAAGAGTATGCATGCAATCCAAACATACAATATACATACAATAGTTCCAAGAAAGGATATTCCCAAGAAGGGAAAGTAACCTACGACCATGGTTAAAGTTCCTCAGTTTCACAGATCAGGTGAAAGATGTAGACTGGGTCGAGGTCATACAACAACATACAATAGTGCCCAATAGGACTCGCAATGAATGCCAATGGAGCATATACTATGGGTAGTCTGACAATCTTTAAAACAGTGACCAAAACATACTTGGCATGATTCCGCAATTTATGCAAAACAATTCTTTAGGATTTTGAATGTAATATGTTGAGTTAATGTATTTTGAAATGACAAAACATGCTAAAACAATAATGTTAAGATGGTATACAAACATGTTTAGAAGATATCAGGACCAGAACTTAGAGTTCTGCTGATGAGAGATCGATCTGGGGTATGAGAGATCGATCTCCTGGGATTATACTTGATGAGAGATCGATCTCATGATGGAAGAGATCGATCTGGCAAGCCTTAAAACGGTGTAAAGGGTTTAAGGTAAAAAGAGATCGATCTGCAAGGGTTAAGAGATCGATCTGCTCTAAGTCAGAGAACTTAGGAGATCGATCTGATAAGGAAGAGATCGATCTGCTCAAAGTCAGTGAGCTTTAGAGATCGATCTGGTGTATTGAGAGATCGATCTTGCCTCAAACAGAGAGGATAGGAGATCGATCTGCCTATTCGACAGATCGATCTGCCTCTGCCTATTTAAACTAACAGATCGATCTGGTAATGTATAAGATCGATCTCCCTGTGTATTTGTGCTTTGTCATTGCAGGATTTAAAACTAGGAGATCGATCTGGCCAAGATAGGAGATCGATCTGTCTGACCACTGGAGGTTCCCAACGGCTATTTTCTTCAAATCTCAACGGGAAAAACTGCATTTAATGCCCCAACTACCCAACCTTCAGTATATAACCAAGCATTAAAGACAAAGCAAAGAGAGAGACCATCACTGAATATTCCAAACATTCTCAAGCTTTAATTCTTTCATTCATTGTATCTCTATTGCTCATTTTATTGAGATTAATTGTACAAGCTTATGTACTACAAGCTTTGTTAGTCCTACCCACTAAAAAGCCTTATTCTGTATTCATCCACACCTTAAAAGAAAAGAGGATTGTTCCTCAGTGAGTGTTATTGTAAAAGGGTGAATACATTTTCTGTATTGCTAAGGGTAGAGAGGTTATTCCTTAACCTGTAAAAGGAACTTTGTAAACTCTGTTGAAAGAGAGAAAGAAACCACTTGACAAGAAGGTCAAGGAGAGAGGACGTAGGCAAGAGTTGGCCGAACCTCTATAAGTCGCTGTGTTTGTTTCTCTTTCCCTCTCTTTGCATTAAATTGTTATATTGCACTGTTTTATTCATTATCACTTGTGTTTAAATTGTGATTGTTTTAAAATCTCCCATAATTGTTAGAAAACCGATTCACCCCCCCTCTCGGTAGAGCCAACAATTGGTATCAGAGCTAGGACTCTCTAATCACATAGGAACAACTTCCTAAGAGTAGAAACGATCAAATGGCTCATAACAATGTAGCAACTAATTTGATAGGAGAGGGGCACTCCACTGTTAGACCTCCCATGTTCAATGGTGAACATTATTCTTATTGGAGGACTAGGATGATGCTATTTATTCAAGCAAACGATTATGAAGTATGGAGAATTATAGTTAAGGGACCTCAAATCCCTACGAAGAAAATAGAGGGAAGAGATATTCCCAAAGAAGAAGATGAATGGGACTCTAATGACATTAAATGTGCACAACTAAATGCTAAAGCTATGCACACATTATTTTGTGCTTTAGGTCCTAATGAATATAATAGAGTATCCGGGTGTGATAATGCCAAGCAAATATGGGATAAATTGGCAATAACTCATGAGGGTACAACCCAAGTGAAGGAGACAAAAGTAGGTATGCTCACACATGATTATGAGCTCTTTAGGATGAAGGAAGAAGAATCCATTAGTGATATGTTCACTAGGTTTACCGATATAATCAATGGATTAAAATCTTTAGGAAAAATATATTCTAATATTGAAATGGTAAAGAAAATTCTAAATAGCTTACCTAAGTCATGGGAAGCTAAAGTGACAGCAATAGAGGAATCAAAGGACCCACACACACTGTCCTTAGATGAATTAATAGGTTCCTTGCTAACTTATGAGATGAAGCTTAAAAGAAATGAAGAGCCACCCAAGAAAGTGGGTGTTGCTCTAAAATCCACTACTGAAAAAGAAATTAAAAATGAGAGTGGCAGTGAGGAGGATATTGAAATGGCAATGTTTGCCAAAAGATTCAATAAATTCATGAGGATGAGAGCTGGTAATAGCTATAGGAGAAACAATAGGAGAGAACAAGAGGAATTAGGTAGAAAAGACTCTATTGTATGTTTTGAATGTAAAAAACCTGGACACATAAAGTTTAACTGCCCTCTTCTCAAAAGATCTAATGATAGGTTTCATAAAAAGAAGGCTATGGTAGCAACATGGAGTGACAGTGATTGCTCCGATGATGAATCAAATGAAGACATTGCCAACCTATGCTTCATGGCAATTGATGAGGATGAGAAGGTAACATCTAATATCAATGAATACTCTTTTGACGAACTGCAAGATGCATTTGATGATTTAGCATTAGAGTATGAATCTATGAGCATGAAGTATAAAAAGTTAATATCTAAATTAAAAAGGGAAAATGAGATAATGTTACAAGATAATTTGGAATGTGAGAAGAAACTAGAGATTGCAAATCTAGAAATTTCTGACCTTAAGGAGAAAAATAGGAATTTACATAACTCCTTTAATAGGTTTCACATGGGGCAACAAAAGCTAGATAGCATGTTAGAAACCCAAAGAGCATTTTTTGACAAAAATGGCTTAGGGTATAATGCACAAAGTAGGGAGACCCATCTTAAGAGTTTCATTGCTAGGAAGAGCATGAATAAACCTGAAATTACTTGTTCATATTGTAATAAGAAGGGACATAAGTCACATTATTGCAATATAAAGATAAGGAATCTTAAAAGAAAAATTGTAAAAAGAATATGGATTCCAAAAGAGGTAATTCATTCCAAGGACTGCAATGCATTAGCAAAATGGATCCCAATGGGATCAAGAATTGCATTTACTAACCTTCAAGGACCCAAGAGAATTTGGGTACCTAAGACTTGAGTGTGTTTATTTTTGTTTGTTGTAGGTGATTGAGCATAGCCACAAAGCTAAAACAAAAGAAGCTTGGTACTTAGATAGTGGATGCTCAAGGCACATGACGGGTGATAAAAGCCATTTCAATTCCTTCAAATCGAAAATTGGTGGAGAAGTCACTTTTGGGGACAACTCCAAAGGCCAAGTGGAAGGGAGTGGCTCAATAGGTAATGATCATTTCTCCTTAGAAAAAGTATTACTTGTTAGGGGTCTAAAGCATAACTTGCTAAGCATTAGTCAACTTTGTGACAAAGGTTACAAAGTAATTTTTGATTGTATGAAATGTAATGTTATAGATCCTAAGTCAAATAAAATTCTTCTTCTAGGTCATAGGCAAGGTAACATATATATAGTCTACCTTAATGAACTCAAAAATGAAAACATATGCTTAATGGTAGATAATAAAAAGGAATCTTGGTTATGGCATAGAAGACTAGGCCATGCAAGCATGAGTGTGCTATCTAAGTTAGCTAGAAAGGATCTAGTTGTAGGCTTACCCAAAATACCCTTTGAGCATGAAGAAATATGTGAAGCTTGTGTTAAAGGAAAACACAAGAGGACAACCTTTAAGCCTAAGAATAGTGTATCCACCTCTAGGCCTCTTCAATTACTACATTTAGACTTATTTGGACCCACTAGAATCACTAGCCTAGGTGGAAAACACTATGGATTTGTAATAGTTGATGATTACACTAGGTACACTTGGGTGTTCTTTTTGAGAGTAAAGAATGAAGCCTTAGAGAAATTCATAACTTACTCAAAGGTGACTCAAAATGAAAAAGGATATACAATAACAAGCATTAGAAGTGATCATGGCAAAGAATTCGAAAATATAGGATTTGATGAGTATTGCAATGATCAAGGAATTAGTCATAACTTTTCAGCCCCTAGGACACCACAACAAAATGGTGTAGTTGAGAGAAGAAATAGAACTTTGAAAGAGATGGCTAGGACCATGTTATGTGAAAATAACTTGCCAAAGTACTTTTGGGCTGAAGCAATAAACACATCATGTTATATAATCAATAGAGCTATGATAAGACCCATGCTAAAGAAAACTCCTTATGAGCTCTACAAAGGTAAGAAGCCTAACATTAGTTACTTCCATCCTTTTGGCTGCAAATGCTTTGTTCTAAATAATGGAAAAGATAATTTAGGAAAATTTGATGCCAAAAGTGATGAGGGAATATTTCTAGGATATTCATTGAATTCAAAGGCTTATAGAATTTATAACAAAAGAACATTAATGGTTGAAGAATCTATTCATGTTGTATTTGATGAATCAAATAATATATCTAAAGATTCAACCAACAATGATGAAAATGTTGAGATATTTGATGAAGGCTTAGAAGATGACTTTCTAGAAAAGCTTGATTTGAATAAAGAAGATGAAGAAGAAATAGAAGTTTTAGAAAGAGAACCTAGAGCACCAAGAGAGTTAGGATATGTAAAAGATTGTGAAATAGTAGGAGATCCAACTCTTGGAGTTAGAACTAGGTCATCCTTAAGGAATATGTGCCAATATATAGCCTTTGTATCTCAAATAGAGCCTAGGAATGTCAATGAAGCCTTAGAGGATAATAATTGGTTCCTAGCAATGCAAGAAGAGTTAAATCAATTTGAGAGAAGCAAAGTATGGAAACTAGTTCCAAGGCCTAGTGATCACTCTATAATTGGAACTAAATGGATATTCAAGAACAAAATGGATGAAAATAGTGTGATCATAAGGAATAAGGCTAGGCTAGTTGCTCAAGGCTATAGACAAGAGGAAGGCATAGACTATGATGAAACATATGCACCGGTAGCTAGATTAGAGGCAATAAGAATGTTACTTGCCTTTGCATGTTATAAAGATTTCAAGTTATATCAAATGGATGTAAAGAGTGCATTCTTAAATGGTTTCATTAATGAAGAAGTCTATGTAGAGCAACCTCCCGGATTTGAAAATCATGAATTTCCTGAACATGTTTTCAAATTGTCTAAGGCACTTTATGGGTTAAAACAAGCTCCTAGAGCTTGGTATGAAAGGTTGTCAAAGTTCTTAATAGAAAAAGGATTCTCAAGAGGAAAGGTAGACACCACATTATTCATCAAAAATAAAAATAAGGACTTACTAGTTGTACAAGTATATGTAGATGATATTATTTTTGGTTCAACTAATGAGTCTTTATGTCAAGAGTTTGCTAAGATCATGCAAGGGGAATTTGAGATGAGCATGATGGGAGAACTCACATTCTTCTTGGGACTTCAAGTGAAGCAAACAA
Organism: Firmiana major; assembly: GCA_033439115.1. Taxonomy (NCBI): domain Eukaryota; kingdom Viridiplantae; phylum Streptophyta; class Magnoliopsida; order Malvales; family Malvaceae; genus Firmiana; species Firmiana major. The sequence goes on from CM065912.1 coordinate 13,130,121, forward strand.
AGGATGGAACATTCATCAATCAAGCAAAGTACACCAAGGACTTGCTCAAGAGATTTGGGATGGACAATTGCAAACCTCAAACCACTCCAATGGGCACCAACATCAAGCTTGACAAAGATGAAAGTGGTAAGTGTGTAGACACTAAACTCTATAGGTCTATGATTGGCTCTTTGCTTTATTTAACTGCTAGTAGACCAGATATATTGTTTAGTGTGTGCCTTTGTGCTAGATTTCAATCCTCTCCTAGGGAATCACATCTATTGGCAACTAAGAGAATTTTTAGATACCTTAAAGATACTCCCTCACTAGGACTTTGGTATCCCAAAGACTCCACTTTTGCCCTTCATGCATTTTCAGATGCTGATTTTGGAGGCTGCAAAATAGATAGGAAAAGTACTTCAGGTACTTGCCAATTCTTAGGAAATAGGTTAATTTCTTGGTTCTCCAAGAAGCAGAACAGTGTTGCTCAGTCCACAACTGAAGCTGAGTATATAGCAGCTGGTAGTTGTAGTGCTCAAGTGTTGTGGATTAAACAACAAATGAGAGATTATGGCATTGACATGAAACAAGTGTCTATTAAATGTGATAATACCAGTGCCATTAATCTGTCTAAGAATCCTATACAGCACTCCAGAACCAAGCACATAGAAATTAGACATCACTTCCTTAGAGATCATGTACAAAAAGGGGATATAATCTTAGAGTATATTGATACTACACATCAAATAGCTGATATATTCACCAAACCCCTTGATAGAGATAGGTTCTGTATCCTTAGAGGTGAATTAGGACTCATGAGTATGCCTTAGGACTTTCATGTTGTAAAAATCTTGATTTCAAGTTGATTTTTAAAGAGTTTTTGCAAAAATTTTCTGGCAAAGAGGATGAGAGATCGATCTCCTTGTGATATAGATCGATCTCCATGCTTCTATCAAGCCTAAATTATCAAGGTTAAGCTAAGCAGATCGATCTTCTAACCATAAGATCGATCTCCTTTCGTCTCTGTTTAGAGGCAGATCGATCTGTCCACACGACAGATCGATCTCATCAAGCTTCCGCATTCTACAGATCGATCTGTGCATGTACCAGATCGATCTCCTTAAGCCTCTGTTTGCGACCAGATCGATCTGTCCCTACGACAGATCGATCTCTCTTCGCTTCTGGGAGTACCAGATCGATCTGTCGCCTCGACAGATCGATCTCCTATGCCTTGGAGTATAAATACCCGCGAAAAATCCCCAAATCTCCCACAACCTAAAATTCAAATTCTCCAATTCCCTCGCATCCTCTTCTTCAATTCCTCCTTAGATCGATCCTCGTACAGTCTTCCTTGCGTCTCGGTGTCAAAATTTCGGTATAGTAACCTACATTTCTCACGAATTTCTCAAAAATTTTCTCTGATTTGTGTTGTTATTCATTCTAGGGCAACTTAGGTACTGTTTCATTGCTTCTCTCTTTGTTGAATTCATTTAGCAAATCTTTAAGGTCTAAGATAATGCCTAGGAAGTCAGTAGCAAACAAACCCCCTAGAACCACAGGAGAGGCAGGTTCCTCATCCCAACCCACTTCCATCGCTTCTTTCAATAGGTGTTTTAGAACACCAGCCAAAAGAAAGCGGTATGAGGAATTTTTCTCAACCATGCCAATCAAGCATTGGCGCACCATTGATTTTTCCTTCCTCAATCACATAGACTTTCCATACCTCACAAAATTTGAGGAATTTGGTTGGGTGAAATTTTTGAAAATAAACACTCCCGTACCTCAAAATCTCGTTCGTGCATTCTTTTCCAATGCCGAACTCAATTACGATCCCATTGATTCCTGTCAAATACTTGGTTTCACAACGTTTGTCATGGGACGCTCAATTGCCGTAACCCCTGAAATTTTAGCCCAAGCCTTCGACATACGTGACGAAGGTTTGACAAACGAAGATGAAGAGGTTCCCTTAGAGTTTGATATTCCCGGGGAAAAGGCAAGTGAACTTCCGATGCATCCCCGACTACTCCATCTCATCATCTCGTGGAACCTTCGTCCGTTTGGTACTCGACATTCAACTATTCGGAGGCTAGATAGGTTTTGGATTCATCATATCCATACCACCAGTCAAAAACCCAATCTAGTTCACTTCATCTTCCAAGACTGGTTAAAAATAGTCCGAGGACAAGCGACAACGATAGTGTTCCCTCAACCGTTGGCATACTTTCTTCAACGCCTCAAGATAGACAGCAGTTGCGAAACCGGAGAACTGCCCTCTCCCAAGAGCGTCCTCAACATCGGGACCCTCCATCACATGGGATACTACAAAGATATCCGAGGCAATTGGACGAAAAAGAGGGAACAGCAACCTGCTGAGGCTGAGGATGACCACACTGCTGAACCAGCACCTGTAGCACCCGCTCCAGAACCGTCGTCCTCCACGGCTGCGCCAACTGCACAAACATCGTCTCCTGCTGACTTGGCGCTGATCGTGAAGATGATAAGCGACCTCAGTCAGAGGATCGATGAAGGACATACCACTCAGCAACGTATGATTGCCGAATTGACTCAACGAGTGGATAGGATTCAAGACACTCAAAAGGCGATGTTCGATAGATTTCAAGACACTCAAGAGGCAATGTTCGATGAACTCCAAGTGACGCGCACGCATGTTGAGGAGCTTTTGGATCGTGATCCTCCCTCACATTAGGCATTAGGTGCTTAGATTTAGTGTAGTTGCAACATTGTTAAGCTACTTAATGTTCTTTGTGAAAAATTTGCTTGAATGAAATGTTGATTGACTTGTGTTAATGAAATGTCATTCTTGTGTTAATGCAAAATATTATTTTGAAATGATGAGTATTCCATTCTTGTCTTATTGATATGACAAAAAGGGGGAGAAGTCACATAAGAAACAAACATGCATGTTGTTATGTTTGTGTTCATAGCTTACAAGAATGATTTAATTGAGGGGGAGTTAAGACATGTGTAAGGATGATAGGATGATTTAATTGAGGGGGAGTTAAGAGCTAGAGCTGACTAAGGGGGAGTTAAGATTTAACTAAGGATGAGTTAAATCTTTAACAAAGTCAAAAGCTCACAAAAAGGGGGAATTTCGAGAATTTTCTAAACATGTTTATTGGATGAGTTTTGTCATATCAAAAAGGGGGAGATTGTTGAGTTAATGTATTTTGAAATGACAAAACATGTTAAAACAATAATGTTAAGATGGTATACAAACATGTTTAGAAGATATCAGGACCAGAACTTAGAGTTCTGCTGATGAGAGATCGATCTGGGGTATGAGAGATCGATCTCCTGGGATTATACTTGATGAGAGATCGATCTCATGATGGAAGAGATCGATCTGGCAAGCCTTAAAACGGTGTAAAGGGTTTAAGGTAAAAAGAGATCGATCTGCAAGGGTTAAGAGATCGATCTGCTCTAAGTCAGAGAACTTAGGAGATCGATCTGATAAGGAAGAGATCGATCTGCTCAAAGTCAGTGAGCTTTAGAGATCGATCTGGTGTATTGAGAGATCGATCTTGCCTCAAACAGAGAGGATAGGAGATCGATCTGCCTATTCGACAGATCGATCTGCCTCTGCCTATTTAAACTAACAGATCGATCTGGTAATGTATAAGATCGATCTCCCTGTGTATTTGTGCTTTGTCATTGCAGGATTTAAAACTAGGAGATCGATCTGGCCAAGATAGGAGATCGATCTGTCTGACCACTGGAGGTTCCCAACGGCTATTTTCTTCAAATCTCAACGGGAAAAACTGCATTTAATGCCCCAACTACCCAACCTTCAGTATATAACCAAGCATTAAAGACAAAGCAAAGAGAGAGACCATCACTGAATATTCCAAACATTCTCAAGCTTTAATTCTTTCATTCATTGTATCTCTATTGCTCATTTTATTGAGATTAATTGTACAAGCTTATGTACTACAAGCTTTGTTAGTCCTACCCACTAAAAAGCCTTATTCTGTATTCATCCACACCTTAAAAGAAAAGAGGATTGTTCCTCAGTGAGTGTTATTGTAAAAGGGTGAATACATTTTCTGTATTGCTAAGGGTAGAGAGGTTATTCCTTAACCTGTAAAAGGAACTTTGTAAACTCTGTTGAAAGAGAGAAAGAAACCACTTGACAAGAAGGTCAAGGAGAGAGGACGTAGGCAAGAGTTGGCCGAACCTCTATAAGTCGCTGTGTTTGTTTCTCTTTCCCTCTCTTTGCATTAAATTGTTATATTGCACTGTTTTATTCATTATCACTTGTGTTTAAATTGTGATTGTTTTAAAATCTCCCATAATTGTTAGAAAACCGATTCACCCCCCCCTCTCGGTAGAGCCAACATAATACATACTAACTGGGATATGTATTCCTTGGAATCATACTGGTAAGATTCATACAATTAATCCCACATTAAAACCATGAAAATGCGTTTTAGAAGAAATCATTTAAGTAAATCATTTATTTATTTTAAAATAAATAAAACTGTTTAAATATGAAATCTCTTAATAAACAAGATTTAATGTAATTTGTGGGATTCATAAAATTGCATAAACCAACGTACTTACAAAACATGAGTATTTAATTTCAATTAAATCTTGCAATTATGCTCGGTTTATGCGTTTCTTAAAAATCTTTTAAAGACCTTTGATTGAAAACCCATGCAAGTGCCCATGTCCTAGGCATGCATCCCTTAATTAGCAAAACAGAACTTAACTCACTTGTCACCAAACTAGGCTAGACAATGCATATATATTACCTACACTAACCTCTCTCCAAATATCTTTTTAGCTGCAATGCCACATCAAGCATACCATATTATTGTTCGATACTCTTAATTATATTTCAATAACCACCAATTAATAGCTAATTCACTTAACTTAAACAGTGATAAACAAGATCCATGCAATAGTTTAACACGTGAACATTATATTTCATACAACATACAAGCTTGGACTGCTACAACACACAGGGCCGAAAACAAGGTTTCAATTCTGGACCAAGCATCATCCAAAATCATAATTAAATTTGCATCATGCAGTTTACCTTCACTTACCTTGGCAATCGAATCAACAGCGCTGCGAGGGTTACCTCAAACTAGAAAATTTAGTAATTGATAAAAATTAAACATCCCTTACGAGATGATACTAGCGAAATTTTACTTAACCCATATATCTCGATGCTTAGAGATTCATCTTCCTCGAGCCTCCAAATCAAGCTCAACTACTACACCGTTTCAATTCACTATAAATCAATTTATTAAGACCTCAATCAATAATACATGTTCAGATTATTTAACAATACACATTCAATACAATCCATACACGATCAGTGTATAAATTCCTTTAATTTTGTCAAGGTTGATTCTCCACGCTCACATAGTAAGACAAAATCAATTTAATACTCCTATAAGATGATTCCTTATAGTTCTTTATTTTTTTCTAATATCAAGATAATTTATCTTGCGGCATCATAAGCATCTCATGACTATTGTCCTGACCATATGACAAATTAATTATGCAAGTCATTTACCTATTCATCCTTTAAGTGCCTCCAAATGGATATTCAAATACATTGTTATACGTATATCTTCCTCCGTGTCATGATAATGTGATTCTATATATATTATTCCCAAAGCACATTATCATCAATCTTGAAATACAACGATTATTCATGTTACACCACAAAGGATACTAACCACAAACATATATAAATATCACTTATAAAAGATTCCTTTGTTTATTTCAAAATATACCTCACTGATCACATACTCTCCAATTTAATGCAAGACCATCATTCATAATTCATCTATCACAATTTATTTATCTATCACTAGTAACACATTAATCCTTTTAATGCTTCAATATCAACTTATCATATAACATCATTTCTTATATGTTATCCTCAAAACCATGACAATGTATTTTCTTATATATTATTCTCAAACATGCTCATATAAATCTTTAAATACACGGTCCATCATGCTACAACTAGAATAATTCCCATATGATCAATTTGATAATAATCATAACATCCCCTTCCATATAAATACTACTTATCCCTTCCTATTTATCTCATCAGTTGGCATACTAACAAATGATGAGGTATATCACTTACTTAGGCCGATCATCTGAAGTTACTCAAAGCCTTCTTCCTCCAAGGACCTCCTACAATTAACATCATCATCTCACTTAGCACCAGTGCATAATTCCTATATTTTTGATTTCACTCCAACAATATTTCTTACCTTCATTGTCCAGACCTCATGGCATAACCACCATCTTTTTTTTCTCTGCCTTGTTTCGTCCCTTATGTTCTCAAACAGTCAAGCCTTCCTTCCCCAATTTCCATTCTGTTTCATCCGAGAGAAGTGAAAGACATAGCAGCCCCTACTGCTGCCCAGTTCAGACCAGGAGAAGTGCCCTACTTTTGCCTAACTTCATCCCTTACACCTCCTGGTTTAGACAAGAGAAATTCCCTCATTCGTGTCCTGCTCTGGCCGAAAAGAGTGTAGCTCAAGCTACATGATTTTACGGCTTTACCGCCAGCACAATGCAGAGGCGTGGACACACATGGGCTTCTCCTTTCCCTCTTTTCCTCTTAGAATTCTCCAACCTCCGGCAGTTGGTTGAAAAAAGCTTCTTGGAGAACCCCTGCACTAGTGCCAAGAGCCCTTTGTTTGAGAGTCTGTCTTTCGCTCTCCTTTTCGTTTTGAGCTTGCAGAGGACAAGGCTTCCTCGGCGGCACTCTCAGCCTTCACGTTCGTTTCTTGCTAGCCAATATACTCCCCACTCTTGCTCACGATTCAGACCATCATCTTCATCCTTACCAGCTCATTTGCACACTATACACAGCCACCTACAGGAGCCCCTTGCTTCGCCTTAGTTCTGCCAGTCTTTCTCTTTCAAGTGGCTTGCTTTCAGTTCCTCTTTCTTGCCGGAATTCCCCTACAATAGACAAGGCAATAAAGACCCATTCACGCCTTTCGCATTCAGTTTTCTTTCATGCTCTTGTCGTGACTACCTCTCCCCTGTTTCACTCTTCTTTCCACTCTAATCCAGCACCGTCTCCCTCTCTCGTTTATTTCTCACTCACCCGAAGTTCTCTTGGAACAAGGATGGCGTTTAGAGGATGAAGGAATTTCCCTAGCTGCTTTGATCTACACTCTCCTTCTCACTTTTCTCTTCACGGGAGCAGTTTCATTTTTCTCTTCTTCTCGCTTTTAGGCACACACACGACAAGGAAGGTATGACACCAATGTGAGAGGGAAGAGAAATAGAGAGATAGCGTGAAGATGGGGAGAGGGGTATGGGGTTGTGTGATTAGTGCTTTGCCATTTTGGGAGAGCACTCATATATTTGGCAGGAGTTTCTCCCACCAATTTCGTGTAACATTTATTTATTTATTTATTTATTTATTTTATCTATAAATATATAATATACTTATATCCTAAATATACATTTGTTTATTGTTATTATTATTAGTTTTGTTCCTTATAATTTAATATATATATATATATATTATTTATAATAACCTCTTACATTATTTTATCTTATATTATTTCTTATGTCTTAATTATATATATATATATATATATATCTCGATTTTTATATTCGTTCAGGTTTTAATATATAGATTTATATATATAGTATTCTCAAAATGTATTTATAAATATTTTCTTATCTTTATCTATACATATATATATGTGTGTATGTATATCATATTTGTTTTAGTGTAATTACGTCTCTCATTAAACTCGTACACATTTTAAATATATTTTCATTTGTACATATCAATATTCCTACATTAATTTTCTTTATTTATCTAGTCACATATATTTGCATACACATTATGTTTGGCAAGTACATGCATATAATCATTTCTTTATTTAATTAATGTATAACTATAGGTGTGTATTTTTCTTTATTTAATTAATAAATACCCCTTATATATTAATCTTAATCATTTTCTATTATTTCAAATCTAGTGCACTGAATTCAATTTCTTGATTTTATCACTTCAAGCTAATAAAATTTCCTTATACATCTCAACATTAAATTTGTTTTTACCTGTGCATTCCTTTACAATTCAAGTATAGAAAATTTAGGATCTTCACATCCTCTCACCTTAAAAAATTTGATCCTCTAAATTGGTCAAAATTATCTCTAAAGATGAGGACACATTTCTTTATCATTTTCTCTATATCAATGTAATCCCAATATCCACTTCACTCGTCGCCACGTGTTTTGAAGGTCACATCCACTTCATCTTATCCTCAAAATGCAATTATTTCGTCAACCAATTTCATTATTTCATACTTTACAACATTTATCCCATTACCATAGAAAATTACCATGCTGAGTGGACATTAATTGTCATGACGATCTTGAGTGTCGCATTCGTAAAGCCTTAATTTTAATTATTATTCTTATTATTTTTTTACACCCCTTTGTCATATCCAAAGGCTCACCCTACAATTCTTTTCAAGATTCGCTTTCCATCGTATATCAAATTGAATCTCGACTCTAATATGGGGGTTGGATGAGTTCTTATCTCTCTTCCTCAAGTCACATGCTTTACATACTGATTCTATCACCTTAGGGAAATGCTTACATGCAGTAGATGTCTTAAAGGTTGTTGACTCTATGTTTAACTTCCTAGCAATAATTGTGACATGAACAAGTGCGTCTAGCCGAAACCAAGTAGTACACAAGCTTCAAAGTTCTTAATCAGAAGCATATTTGAAACGTCTAAAGCGGATGCATTAGCTGTCTCCTAATCTAGGGCAAGCACCTTGCAATACTAGATAGGCCTCTTGTCCTTTTTTGTTGTCTTGGGTTTCTTGGAAACCCCTTTCTTAAACTGTCTCTCTAGAGTTTTTAATGTGTGGTAGTCTCTGATCTTATGTCTAATCTTACCACAATTAAAGCAAGCTCCTATGTTTTGAAGGGAAGGCCTGGTTCTACAATCTTTCCCACATCTGGGACAGATTTGATCTAAGCTTGGTAGCCTGTGGAGGCTCCACGATCTTTTGCCTCTTGCTCTAAGCCCCATACTAATCAGGTTTCCTCATATCAACCCTTTTGTCCTTACCCTTATTCTAACTCTCATACGAGGCTTGGTCCTTTCTATATTCTGCTCTACGAATTGGCCTTTCTTATGGCCTTAGCATATGATACGATATAGAAAGTTATCGGTCCATATCCAAAATGACCTCAATCTTGGATAAATCCACTAACACTCCATCTTTGGTCACTATGAGACCTAGAAACCAATCTACTCTATCCAAAAGTCACACTTATCAATCTTGGCATAAAAGATGTCAATTCTTGAGAATTTACAGAAAGGTATGTAAATAACGCTCATGTCCCTTATGTGAGCGGGAATGCACGATGTCGTCAATAGCTACTATCACAAACTCGTTTAAATACGGCTTAAACACTTCATTCATTAAGTTCATAAAAGCTACGAATGTATTAGTTAGATCAAATGGCATTACCAAGAACTCATGGTGGCCATACTGAGTCCTGAATATTGTTTTGGGTACATCTTCATCTCTAATCTTCAACTAAAAGTACCCAAACCATAATTTAATCTTAAAAAGTATTTGTACACCCTTCAGCTGATCAACATATCGACAATCCTCATTCACAAATACTTATTCTTTACTATGGTCTTTTTCCATAATCAATTATTTATACACAAATAGACACTTCCATTCTCGCTTCCATACTAGCTAGTGTGGAAGAGTCAGATGTGGAGGCGATGAAGGTTGTGAGGTGATGGAGTTCGAGATAGAGGTGGCGTTGCGTGGCTACCATTGGTGGTCGTATCATTGCCACCCAGCTACTGAGCCATAAAGGTTGTCAGAGTAGTCGTCAATGCGTTAAAGCCCTGCTTAAGTTGCAGCTCAAGTCTTGTGCTCTTGGAGTTATGGCTCTCGAGCTATAAAGGAGGTGGTGGTTGGCAAGCCTGTCTCCCCCGTCGTCCACATCTTCCACTCATCGTGGAAAAAACCCGATAAAGAAATAGGGAATTTTAGTATAACTCAAGGCAATTATAAGTAGTTTATATCCAAACACGCACAAACTATGAGATGTAGACCTAATCCTAATTGAAGTACACTGACTCGTGCTATATAAACTCTACATATCAACTGTGACGAATCGAATTTTGCAAAAAATTTGGACTAATTTTTTTTCTCACTTAGGTTTGTTAATAACCATTGTAGGTTTTAATTAATTCTTTACCAAATTATTAGTCCATAATCCTAGTCTTATCGTGCATGATGTGACTAAAATTAATCCTTACTTATTAATAACATTTACCTTGAAACTCAATTTAACTCCAATTCCCTTAAACATCATACATCAAGAGTGAATTGGTTACTTATTACAACGATGTCACATCACAACTTAGAGTAAACTATAATTGACATCCAATATAGCAGCCCATTATAGCCCGGAATAAACATCCCAAATATCGTAGCTTGCATCCCACAATTAGTACATAAACTATGCATAAGGAAAAATACCAACTATAGCATAAGAGGACATATACCTCTCAAAAGTGATAGCAATAGGCGGGTGAAAGATACACCCTTCGATGCCCTCGCCGGATAACACTATGAATTATTAAAGATAGTCTGGAAGGTGGAGAGAGGGGGTAAGTTTAATGCCCAATAAGAGTACATACTAAGGGGAAGGCAACGTACAATAAAATCATGTAGATGAATATCATGCCAGTTAAAATAAACTAGTGAAAAACGTATTATACTATGCCTCAATACATGTGTCTTAAAACATTTCATACCAATAACGGTTCAAATCAAAATCATACTACTTCTTGCAATTGTATTTTGAAAAAATACATTATACGTACAATATAGTGAGAGACTAGACAATGATCCCAAGAGTATGCATGCAATCCAAATACATAATAGATGTACAATAGTCCCAAGAAAAGAAAGTAAACCATGGCCATGGTTTAGATTCCTCAGTTTCACAAACGAAGTGAACACTGGGATGGCTTCAAATTAGGTCGAGGTTATACAGCAACATACAATAGTGCCCAACGAGGCTGGCAATGAATGCAAACGGAGCATGTACTACAGGTGGCCTGACAATCTCTAAAAAAGTGTCCAAAACATATTTGGCATGATTTTGCAATTTATTCAAAATAATACTTTAGGATTTTGAATATAATACATACTAGCTAAGATAGGTATCCCTCATAATCATACTTATAAGATTCATACAATTAATCGCACATTAAAACCATGAAAATATGTTTTATAAGAGATCATTTACGTAAATCATTTATTTTTTTTAAATAAATAAAATAGTTTAAATATGAAATCTCTTCAGAAACAATATTCAATGTAATTTATGGGATTTAGACAATTTCATAAACCAATGTACTTACAAAACATGCATATTTAATTGCAATTAAATCTTGCAATTATGCTCGATTTATGCATTAGTAAAAAATCTCTTAAGGACCTTTGATTGAAAACCCATGCATGTGCTCATGTCTCAGACATGCATCTCTTACCTAATTAGCATAGCAGCACTTAATTCACTTGTCACCAAACTAAGCTAGACAATGCATATATATTGCCTACACGAACCTCCCTCCAAATGTCTCTTTAGCTACAATGCCACATCGAGCATACTATATTATTGTCCGATACTCTTAATTATATTTCAATAACCACAAACTAATAGCTAATTCACTTAGCTTAAACAAACTCAATAAATAAGATCCATGCAATATCTTAACACCTGAACATTATATTTCATACAACATATAAGTTTGGTCGGTCACAACACATAAGGCATAAAACAATGTTCTAGTTTTGGTGCAAGCATCATCCAAAATCATAATTAAATTTGCATCTTGCAGCTTATCTTCACTTACCTTAGCAATCAAATCAATACCTCTGCGTGGGTTAACTCAAGCTAGATAATTTTCTAATTAATAAAAATTAAACATCTCCTATAAGATGATTCTAGTGAAATTTTACCTAATCCACCTACCTCAATGCCTAGAGATTTATCTTGCTCGAACCTCCAAATCAAGCTCGACTACTATACTGTTTCAATTCACTACAAATCAATTTATTAACACCTCAATCAATCATACATGTCAAGATTATTTAACTATACGCATTCAATACAATCCATACACGATCACCGTATAAATTCTTTTAATTTCCTTAAGGTTGATTCTCCATGCCAACGTAGTAAGACAATCAATTTAATACTCCTAGAAGATGATTTCCTTATAGTTCTTTGTTTTTTTCTAATATCAAGATAATTTATCTTGTAGCATCATAAGCATCTCATGGCTATTGTCCTGACCATATGACGCAAATTAATTTGTAAGTCATTTACCTATTCATCCTTTAAATACCTCCAAATGGATAATCAAATAAATCTTTATACGTATATCTTCCTCCATGTCATGATAATGTGATTCCATATATGTTACTCCCAAAGCACATTAACATCAATCTTGAAATACAACGATTATTCATGTTACACCATAAAGGATACAAACCCCACAAACACGCGCGCGCACGCACACACACATATATCATTTATAAATGGTTCCTTTGTTTACTTCAAAGTAGACCTAAAATCGCTGATCACATACTCTCCAATTTAATTTAAAACCATCATTCATAATTCATCTATCACCATTTATTTATCTATCACTACTTCCACACTGATCCATTTAATGTTTCAATATCAACTTATCATATAACATCATTTCTTATATGTTATCCTCAATACCATGACAATGTATTTTCTTATATATTATTCTCAAACATGCTCATATAAATCTTTAAATACACGGTCCATCATGCTACAACTAAAATAATTCCAAATCATGAGGCATATCACTTACTTAGCCCGATCGTATGAAGTTACTCACAGCTTTCTTCCTCTAAGGACCTCCTACAATTAACATCATCACCTCACTTAGCACCAATGCATAATTCCTATATTTTAAATTTCACTCCAACAATATTTCTTACCTTCACTGTCTAGACCTCACGGCATAACCACCTTTTTTTTTCCGCTTTGTTTCGTCCCTTAAGTTCTCAAACAGCCGAGCCTTCCTTCCCCATTTTCTATTCTGTTTTCATCCGAGAGAAGTGAAAGCATAGCAGCGCCCACTGTTGTCCAGTTAGGACCTAGAGAAGGGCCCCAATTTCTCCTAGCTTCAGCCCTTGCACCTCCTGGTTTAGATAAGAGAAACTCCCCTATTCGTGTCCAGCTCTGGCCGAGAAGAGTGCAGCTTCAGCTACATGATTTTCCCGCTGTACCATCAGCTCAATGCAGAGGCGTGGACGCACATGGGCTTCTCTTTTCCCTCTCTTTTCCTCTTGGCATTCTCTAACCTCCAGCAGCTGGCCGCAAAGAGCTTTTTGGAGAACCCCTACACTGGTGCCAAAGCCCTCTGTTCGACTGTCTGTCCTTCGTTCTCCTTTTCAATTTCAGCTTGCAGAGGACAAGGATTCCTCGGCGGCACTCTCGGGCATCTCAGCCTTCACGATTGTTTCTTGCTGGCCAATGTAGTCCCCAGTTTTGCTCATGATTCAGACAATCATCTTCATCCTCATCAGCCCGTTTTCACGCCATACACAGCGACCTACTGGAGCCCCTTGCTTTGCCTCAGTTCTGCCACTGTCTTCCTCTTTCAAGTGGCTTGCTTTCAGTCCCTCTTTCTTGCCGGAATTCCCCTGCAATGGACACGGCAGTAAGGACCCCTTCACGCCTTTAGCATTCAGTTTTCTTCATTCTCTTGTTGTGACTACCTCTCCCCTGTTTCACTCTTCTTTCCACTCTAATCCAGCACCGTCTCCCTCTTTCATTTATATCTCACTCACCCGAAGCTCTCTTGGAACGAGGATGATGTTGAAAGTAAGGAGGAATGTCCCTAGTTGCTTCAATCTACACTCTCCTTCTCACTTTTCTCTTCCCGGTTTCAGCTTCATTTTTCTCTTCTTCTCACTTTCAGGCACACACACAAGACAGGGAAGGTATGGCGAGAATGTGAGAGGGAGGAGAAACAGAGAGACAGCGTGAAGATGGGGAGAGGGGGCATGGGGTTGTGTGAGCACTCAGATATTTGGTGGGAGTTTCTCCCACCAAATTCGTGTAATATTTATTATTTTTACTCTCTCTCTCATATATATATATATATATATATATATATATATATATATGGATAGATAGGTTTAAATTATAAGAAAAAACTAACAATAATAACAATAAACAAATATATATTTAGGACATTAGTATAGTGTATATATATATACTATACTAATGTCCTAAATATATATTTGTTTATTGTTATTATTGTTAGTTTTTTCTTATAATTTAAACCTATCTATCCATGTGCATTAATCTATGCACATACATATAAATATATTACTTACAATGACCTCTTACATTATTTTATCTTTTATTATTTTCTTATGTCTTAATTACATATATACATGTACAAACAATTTTATAATCTCTTAAGTTTTAATCTATAGATTTATATATAATATTCTCGAAATATATTTATCTATTTTCTTATCTTTATCTATACACATATATGTAGTGTCACTACATCTCTCATTAAATTAATACATATTTTCAATATAAGTTCATTTATACATATCAATATTCCTACATTAACTTTTTTTTATTTATCTAGTCACGTATATTTGCATACAAATTAAGTTTGGCAAGTGTATGCATTTAATCATTTCCCTTTTTAATTAAGGTGTAATTATAGATGTATATTTTCTTAATTTTATTAATATATACCCCTTATATATATTAACCTTAATCATTTTCTATTATTTTCGAATCAAGTGCATTGAATTCAATTTCTTGATTTTATCACTTTAAGCTAATAAAATTCTCATATGCATCTCAACATTAAATATGTTTTTATCTGTGTGTTCCTTTACAATTGGAATATAGAAAATTTGAGGTCTTTACAACATCGTAACCGATAAAGAAGACTAAGCAAGGGTGGCTAGTGACAACATCCAAAATTAATACATCTACAAAAATAGAGTTATTTATTTCGTTAATTGCTTTAATTTTGCTTAATCCTCTTGTGAAATATGTTAATTGTCCTCCTAATGTGTTTAATTCCTCTAATTATGCAAATAAATAAATTACAGATGAATTCTAAATGATTTGGTGGATTTTGGGTTGAAACAATTTAAATGAGGTGCACTACGTGTCACTCTCTTATATAATCTTAGAGGATAAGAACAAAGGAACACATGCCTTCCATCTGCATCTTCCTCTGAGCAGTGACTGGAATGTACTGCCTCCTAAAGGCATTAAAAATATGTCCAATTTCACAACCGGGTGTCGTGCACTCAGAATCGACTGTGAGACCATCCACCAATGCTCGACCTCAACCTCTAATACAAAAGCCGCAAAGGTGACCTTCTCTGTGGCGGAGCAATGGAAAAATCTATAGAGTTTCTCCATACTACGAATCCAATACTTTGCTAATACTGGGTTCTTCACCCTACTAAATGAAGGTGGTCCAAACTTACTGAACTGTCTCAATCTGTCTAGATCACACTCATAAACTCCTTCACAACCAACCTGTTATGGAGCTACAGGATCCTGAATTAGTGAGGGAATATCCTGAACTGGAGGGGGTACAGGAATCTCTGCATCTGCAGCCCGAGGTCTCGGTGCAGGCTGTGCAGGCTGTGCAGGCTCATGTCTCTTAGGTACAGCAGCCTAACCAGTAGGGTTCTCCTGTCTACCCTCAAATCTGGTCATTGCCTGTGTAAACATCTCCATAACAGTGTCTACACTGCGCTGTAATTGCGTTATACGTGCCTCAGCGGCATCACTAAGATTATGGGGATCTCTACTAGAACTGGACCTACTGCGCCTCTCGGGCTCATCTCTATGCCCCTGAGAGCGCGAACTCTCTCCTCTACGAGTGCATCGTCTATCCGACATCCTGTATACTCAATAACAAGTGTCTCAATCACATTTCCAGCTTGGTATACACAATTGTATCCAAATAATGCAAGTACTTTAAGGATGTATAATTTCTAACTATGGATACTGACTCACATCAAACTAACTCCGCTCTAACACCACCTCTGTCACGACCCTCTTCTCGTGACTTACCTTACTACTAACAGTTGGGCTGTGAGTTAACATCCATATCCACATCTCGTCCATTTTATAATTTAAATTCATTTAATGAAATAGAAACTGTACTTATATATATATATATATATAAATATGCAGAAGCATTTACATCAATTTCTATTATATACATCCCTTTTGTACAAAATATAGCTTTACTGTGCACTATTTTACAAGATACAAAATTTTCTCATAAGTGTATACCTCTATACTGCTGGAGAATTGGAGAACACAATAGCAGGAACAATTGCAGTAAACTCACTACTGCGTAGAATCTGTGAATGAGGAAATAAGGAAGTGAGCTAATACGCTCCGTAAGGAAAATATGAAAACAGGTAGATAACTACACTATCTACAATGCTTAAAATACGTACATTTATTTTCCTTATAAAACATATGCATTCTCTTAAAATATCTTCCATCCATGCGAAACCATTAATCTGCTAGGTGAGTATATGCATATTCTTTTCAAACCACACAGTAGTTTACTCATTTTAAAATCACACAGAATCACACAACATACTCTTAGAAAATGCTTTACACTTAGCAAAATCACTTAGTAAATCAATATATATATATATGAGACTAGGACGGGATATCATATCACCCAGTATCACACAGCAGAGGACATATGTCACATCACACAATAGGGATAAAATGTCATATCACACAGAAAAGACGTATGGCCATAGTCTGGATTCTAAGCAATCATTGATCAGGTATGCGGGAATCCCATGCTTGGGGAGGCGGATCAACCATCCTTTCAGCTCACTAAGAATCACTAAGATATCACGACACATCGTACTCCATGGCTAACGCTCACGGTACAGCGTGCTCCATGGATCCTCTACCACCCATTTCCATTGTCTCAAAATCTCGTGCGAGCAGGTCTGTACAAGAACACTCATCAATACACGACGCCTCTAGCACGATTTTACTCATCACAGTAAAAATCATAAAACCTCATGCGAGCAACTCAACGTAAGATCACAGAACAATACCTGAGGCCTCTAGCACGGTTTTACTCATTACACAGTAAAATCATAAAACCTCGTGCGAGCAACTCAGCGTAAGATCACATAGCAATACCTAAGGCCTCTAGCATGATTTTTCTCATCACACAGCAAAATCATAAAATCTCGTGCGGGTAACTCACGTAAGATCACATAGCAATACCTAAGGCCTCTAACATGGATTTTCTCATCACATAGCAAAATCATAATACCTCGTGCGAGCAACTCAGTGTAAGATCACATAGCAATACATGAGGCCTCTAGCATGATTTTTCTTATCACACAGCAAAATCATAATACCTCGTGGGAGCAACTCAGCGTAAGATCACATAGCAATACCTAAGGCCTCTAGCACGATTTTTTTACTCAAATCACTTTAAGTCTAGGAAATTACATGCGAGCATAGTTAGAGTAAGAACACTTAGCAATACTCGATGACTCTAGTATGATTTCCAAAATCCAGTGCGAGCTCTCTAGTGTATCACAGAGTTTACACTTAGCTCTAGCACCGCTTGCTTTTCTTAAAATCTTTATAAAACGATGTGCGAGCATAGCTGGTAAATCTACTGTTACCACGTTGGTTCTAGCACAAGTTCACACAGAAATTCGATAGATGGCTCCATTCAGTTGAAAACGATATCTCTGACCGAGTTCACTTCGGTAAATCACAAAGTATGAGTGACAAGGCAATTTCCCTTCAATCACTTGTTCCACGCTTTTTGCTCAATAAAACATGCAGTTTTATGGTAATCGTTAAATCGGGAGCCAGTCTATTATTACTCTTTCTCAAACACTTACAAAGCATCTTTTCACAATAAAAACATTGAAGACATGCAAATTTATGCATATAAGCTTCTTCTTATAGTTTGGTTTTCACATAGATATTTTAATATCTAAATACTCTATAATATTTATTACACACAAAAGGTAAGAAATATACGTATAGCTATCTCTAATAGCTGGCATAAATCTCTTACCTCGAATCACGCATGAGTCCTTTTCTCTGATTTCTACTGCTCGTGATCCGATCTAATTAGCTCCAATTATATCTCCAGGAGCTGCACTTGTTTACAATTCACATCAGTATCATTTCATAAGCTTCATTCTCGCTTGCATGAAGTTCAATTCAATGCATTGGTGTAAGACCCGAATTTATTTAAAATACGAAATGAGTGAGTATTCGTGAAGGAAAGTCGAGTTAAATTAATCCCGAATACGTGCAAGGGCAAAACGGTTAAAAGATCGAAAGCCGATATAAATTCGATAAGAAAATTTAATTAAAAATAATGGATTTGAAAATCTTAATCAATAACGAAGAAATAATTAAATTTCGGATTAAATTGATCAAGATATGAATTTACTGGAATTAATCAAAATTTTTGTTCGGGATAATATCCCGAAAATACGAAAAAAATATATCGAAAAGGGTTAAAAATTTAATAAATAAAGTAAATAAAATTATTTAGAATACAAAATTGATTTTTTTAGATATTTTTGACTATTTTAATGAATAAAATAATAATAAACTAATTTATAATTAAATAAAAAAAAGAGAAGAACTGAAAATCGGGGAGAGAGAAAGAAGTGAGAAACGAAAAAACGAAACCAAACCGAGGAGACCACCGGCGAGCCGTACGGTGACCAACGGCCAGGCGAAGGGCCGAAAAAGGAAGAGGAGAGGCCGGCGACCTCCTTGGTACCGACAACGCGCCCCACCGACGCCGGAGAACGCCGGATCGAGGGAGAGAAGCCGAGAGAGGAAATGGGAGATTCACGGCGATCGACGCCGATCTGGCTGACCCCACCCCCAGTAGAACGTTCCCCAGGCGCAGGCGAGCTGATTGGTGGCGGCCACGACCGGCGAAACTGCCGGCAAACACTGAAAACGGTGGAAAGAGGAAATGGGTATCGACGGTGGAGAGAACAAGCCGGACCGACGACTTTCCGGCCACCTTGGATGAAACTGAGGGCAGATTCGAGCTACGGACGATCCCGCGGAGCTACTGGAGGCGGAAGCCGACGGAGAACCGGTCGGCAAGGCGATGAATCGGCCGAACCAAATTGAACCGGCTGAACCGGACCGGTCTGAACCGGGTTGAACTAGACCGAACTGGTTCAACCAAGAAAGAAGGGAAAAAAGGAGAAAAAGAGAAAAAGGAAAAAGGGAAAGAATTTTTGGGGATACATCGGACTTCGGGTAAGTCGATACGAGGTCAAAAGTGATCGATTTGAATTTCAGAAAATTTATTTAAATTATATTTAATCGAAAAGTAACCCGAAATTAAATATATAATTGTGCAGTTGTACGACAAAGCCCGAACAAGAGCCGATTGAGCTCCGATTTTCGTACCCCTCATCATATTGGGTAAGTATATTTTAATTTCGATAATTAAAGTCCTCAATACAGAGTTTCGATTATTTTACGAAATTTATGGATTAACTCTGTATAAAAAGGAATAATTATCGAAATTGCAACGTAATTACCGTAAATAGTATACAGGCTATCCAATAAGTTTGGAACGAAGCCCGATGATTATTGATAAGCTGAATGAGCCCAGTAAACCCAAAAAAGGGATTTAAATAGTATAAACGGGCTCGAGACCCATTAAAGTGCAATTAGGCCCAATAAAGTAAAACAGGCCCAGTACGTTAGATTCGATCAGTAAATGTAATATACTGATAAAAATAAGTGAATTAACCCAAAATATGTGGTTATATGTAGTTCTGTAGACTTGATTGACGTAAAGTTGGACTGAGAGATCAGATATTATGGAGACGAGATAAGTTTACACGTAAATCGAGGTAAGGAAATTTTATAGGTGCATAGAGATTTCTATACGTATTTTGAGGGAATTTAAAAGGCCTAGAATTACTTTAAGTATCTAGAAAAGTAATAATAATTTATACAAAAATCGGGGCACGGGTGAATAAAGAAAAAGACGATATTGCCCCTAGGAGTAAAATTTACAAAAAGGGTAGTAAGGCAGATAATATTGCATGATTTCATGTTTTAATGTGTTATATGAATATATTGCTTTGATTTAAGCAAATATGCACATAGGTTGGCTATTGATTTCACGAATTATACGAAAGGGTACCGGTTTGTACCGGTAACTATTTTAAAAGATGTTTTATCAAGATTGAGCCACCTATCATATTTACATGAATAAAAAGAGTGCTAGAGTCTTTCTCGCACTCAAGTTTGCTGATTTATTTCTCATGAAAAGCCGTACTGGAGCATTGCTCGTATGAGAAATTTGTGTGTGCACAAAACCGTGCTGGAGCTTCGCTCGCACGAGATTTTAGATATCATGATATGCATAGCGTGGTGCTGGAGCTTCGCTCGCACTAGACGTGAGTTGACATGCATATAGTCGTGTGGAAGCCTCCTGTAGACTATGTGTCACAGAGAGTTGAGATGCTTGCATGTATACTTTGAGACATGGGTTGGTTATCGACATAGTATTGAGGTGGATAAGACCTACGGCAGGCACCCCCAGACTATGATATGGGTCCATGGAGTACGATGTACCGTGTATGTCACACGGAGTACGCTGTACCGTGCAGTCATGATGACTTGATGATGTTACTTGATATTCTGGCAGGTAAGACTTGACCCCACCTCCCGTTGCAGTTGTGATGCCCCGCACACCGGGATCCGTGTAGCCTGGGATCACAGGGACAAAGTATGGCCATAGTCCTCGATTTTTCATACAGTAACCTACATGCCTCACATGATATCATACGGTCTGGATAGACCAGGACAAACCCGAAGGATGGGTAACGTCCCGATTTATGTTTTTAAACGATATGCGATTTAATGAATCAATGTATTCCCGAGAGATGGGTTTAGCCTTGATGTGATTGTTTTATGATAAAACAAATAAGTTTTAACGTGAAGAGTTTGTAATGAAACAGATAAGTTTTTGAGTGTTGAGTTTATGATGAAACAAATAAGTTTTAAATGTGATGAGCATGAGATGACATACATGATGATTTTTCCATGTCTGTTTTATATGTCGATTTCATGATTTTTCTTATATGATATATACATACATGTGGCATCGTTTTAGTTATACCTCATGCTCCCAATGTAAACGATTTTATATCATGACATTATCAGCACGTAGATAGTATAGTTATCTACCTGCTTACATTATTGCCTTACTGAGCTGTTTATGCTCACCCTTTCATTTTCACCCCACAGGGTATATTCAGTAGAAGAGAACGACAGTAGTCATATCTGCTGCTTCTTATCAAGACCAGGTATACACATTTGTATAATTTTTGTATCTGAACATATAGAGGCACAGTACTATATATGGATGTAATATTGGGGATGTATTTATTTAAAATAAATTGATATGTAAATGAAATATGAAAATGGAATGGTAAATTGGTGAGAGGTGACTAACACCGAATCATAGCCCAACTGTTTAGTAGTGTAACTATTCACGATGGGTAAGGAAATGAAAAAGCGAAAAAATTTACTTTGATTTTTAGAAAATTTGGGTCGTGATAATTGGGCCGTTTACACCCATTTGGCCTCGTTACCTCTTATTGGACCTTATTTTCTCTTAAGTCCATTTTGATTGTTCTGTTCATTTCTCAAGAATATATTGGGCTCATCAAGCCTACTGATTCATATTGAGCTGACATTAAGCTCACAATGCCTTAAGTTCCTCACTTTCCTTCACTAAGGCATTTCATCATACATCTCTTATGCTTACTTTAATTCATCATCTATTCCAACATATTGGTTTCATAAAACCATTTTAGGATCATCTATACATGCTTAATAACATCAATTCATGTTTAAATCATCATTAAATCCATGCCTAATCAACTTTCTCTCACTTTCTCACACTAAGCCCATTTTAGTCATGGAGGATTAAGCATGTTCATGGATGTTTCAGCCAACAATACATACACCAATCAATGCATAGAAAATGTTTAGATTAACATACTTGAAGTTGGTGTATTGAAATCTTACCTAGCTTGACTTTTTATCTTTTTGCCAACTTTGGGGAAAAAATCCCTTTGCTCATTCAATCTAGAATTTCATCTTCTAGTTTTTGACTATATTGTTCTTCTCATCACAAGGAACAACTTTGCTCAAAGAATTCTTTCTCAAATCTGATTGGAAGGTGATGATTTTAGAGTGAGAAAGCTAGGTTACTTTGTTACAAGGGAGGAGTATCAGCTGTTTCGTGGAAAGAAAACTCAACTGTAGGATTTTTATAGAAATGGCCTTATGAGATCGATCTCCAATGGTGAGAGATCAATCTCCCTTTTGTTTGAACTCCTTCAGAATTCGATATGTAGGCTGTGGGATCGATCTGCCTCTTGGGGAAGGGATCGATCTGCTCATGGAAACAGATCGATCTTTAATAAGCAGAAGACTTTAAAGATCGATCTGGCTTTGGGAAGAGATCGATTTTTGCTAGGCAAAAGCAACTAGAGATAGATCCTGTCTAAGCAGAAGCAACTTGAGATCGATCTGCTTTAAATGAGGGATCGATCTCCCTTTTACAGAATGCTTTGGCATTTTCATTTCGAGGCAATGAAATCGATCTCCCCTTGAAGTAAGATCGATCTGCCCTTGCTCTGCAGCATTCCAGCTGTAATTTTCCTAGAAATTCAAAGGGTGGATTGCTTCCAATTGCCTGAATATTCATTTTGCATTTCATCCACACTTAGAGCTTAAAAATATCCATTTCTTATGATTCACATATTATGTAACTTGTCTGTACATCATGGAATCATAAAGAATACATAAAAATTTACGGGCCTTACAAGGCGTTCTTCAGAGCAATGGGCCTCCGTGCTTGTCCTTGAGTAGGCTTAGGTTGTAGGTAGCCTTTGATGCGGTTGCCTATCTAACCATAATTGAAACAAGCATCCGTAGCCTAGTAGCAAGGTCACGAACCATGGCCCTTGCCACAATTGTTACGTAGCCTCTAAGTACTCGTGGTAGGTGTGGTAGTGGTAACGAGCCTAGTAGAAGTAAATCGAGACTCTACCACTCGCTATCTCTTGTCAATGCCCTAAAAACCTTTCTTGTGTGTGACTTGCTATCAGTTATCTGCTTGACCTTATACTTCCCTCTAAGACCATAATCAGCCTGGTAGAGTTCATAAACTTGCTCAACTAGTTAGGCTCTCCAGATGGCCTCATCGTAAGTGGTGATATCAAAAGGGGCCAACTTAGCCCTGATGGCTAACTTCAATCCATCCATAAATTTTTTCACCTTCTGCTCTTTACTTTTAGCAGTTTCATGGTCATACCGACTCAAAGCTATAAACTGAGAATCATGTTAGTCCACTGATTGAGACCTTTATGTCAAACTCAAAAAATTCAGCTGCATCATTTTTTGAGCCATTTGAGGAATGAACTAATGTCGGAAGGCATATAAGAAGATCTCCCATGTCAAGATTGGGTGTTTGTCTCTTGACGCAGTCTCGGTGGCCTTCTACCAATACTCTACCTCTTCCTCTAACATAAATGTGGCCAAGTCCACCTTCTCAGTCGTGGAACGCTTCTTATACTTGAAGATCTTCTCTGTCTTCAAGATCTAATTCTTGACCATTATTTGATCCTTCACCCTCTTGAATAATGAAGGGTTGAACTTCTAAAAATGCCTAACCCTGCTCAAGCATCATCCTCATCGCCTACCAATCGCTAAGGGGCCTATGGTTGAGGTGGGGAACCTGTGGTGCTTGTGACGCCCCAGAAGCGTAGAAAATAGGACAAATTTAAAACTTATTTACATCAATACACAATTCTAGGTGCATTCCTGTGCAGTGTCATACATCATCATATACATCAGCACCTCAGGATCTCATCACCTAACATTTATATATCATAACGTATATAATCTTCAATACAGATTTAATTAGTTCTAATACATCCCATACATCATTGTTCATCAAGTGTCTGTAAATACAACTTTAGTCTGGGTACATAAGATAATAAAATATACCTCAAACACAATATATATATGGCCTGGAGCTCAAGCCCTCCACTAGCCACTACTCCGTACGTCGTAGGAAAACTCTCTTCACTTGAAGAAATCTAGGGGGATATAAAAATAGGATGAGCTTCTAAATCGCTCAATAAGGGGGGGTAAGGGACTCATTAATAAAATAATGATTTACACAGCACAATCATTTTATTTTGCAAGTGAAACTCAATAAACTCAGTAGAAAACGTAGCATGAATTCATTTAAAACATCATATCCTCTCATTTCTTAAAGCTCATATAGAAACATGAGAGTAAACGACTTAATATAAAAACCATAGTTACAAGCATGTGGAAATCAGGATGCGATAATGGCTTTTGTCATAAAACGTGATATAAATCACCTCAGTAATAATGCACGTGACACAGCCACAAAACACAATCTCATGTGTATAAAAAGATAGAGACTAGGCAATTAAAACTCAGATAAAAACATCTGTCATGGCACATCAAAATAATCTCCTCTGGGTGCGCATCCCAGGCATCCTCAAAAGTGGAAACGTCGATAATATGGTCATGTACATGGTATATTGGTCTTACGCGTTACCAGAACAAGGCCCGAACTTACATGCTACCAGAGCAAGGCCTCTCCTCATGCACACTATCGGTCTTACATGCTAACAAAGCAAGGTCCGGACTTATATGCTACCAAAGCAAGGCCACCCAGTGCTACCAGAGCGAAGGTCATCTCGTATTACCAGAACGGAGGCATCTCTCGTTATCAAAACAGAGGAATATTGGACTTACATGTTGCCAGAGCAAGGCTCGAACTTACATGCTACCAGAGCAAGGCCCAATGTGTTATCACATGACACACCTAAGTCTCAGTAATAGCCATTATCCTATAAAATCGTTTTGCCTTCACGTAAAACCCATAATGGTTTCTTTCATAAAACTCATCTGAAAACCCTTGTTTGTACTCATTACAAAGCATGTCAAAACCGAGCTCAAACCGGTAAAACACGCACACATTTATCAAATCTCAATGTGCCTTAACGTAAAGCCCAAATCTCGTTTCACATTTTAAACTCAAATGGTTTGTAAAACAATTTCACACTTTGTTTACAACTCATAAAAATTGGGCCCCAACCGGCTATAAAACCGTGTGCAATAACTCAATCACAACTCATAAAACATGCTTGTTTTCTCAAAACATTTCATGCTACAATTATCATCACAAAATCACATGCACAATGAGTTTTACGTTTTCCCTTACCTCGTTGCACCTCGTATAATGTAATCATTCCCCCGAATGACGGACTAGCCTCGCATTCCTCTCTGGAACTCCCAGGCTATCCCAATGATGTAAAAACATCATCAATACATCATCACATTGTCTCAAATCTCAACATCGAGCATAATTGCTCACATTCTCATTTAACATCTCAAAATCCTCACCAAACCAATTTCTCATAATTTCTCAATATTTTTATCAACCCTAATCATTTTCAACCCATTTATCACAAATCTACAGCCACAATCGCAGAAATCTACTTCAAAATCAAAGATTAAAGCTTAGAAATTTACCCAAAACTTGTGGAGTGCTCAATTCACACCTCAGCCTAAATCGTCCTTCGATTTCCAAGTATGTTGTTCTCCTTTTGATGAGGAATAACTTTTCCTCTTGCCACAACCTTTAATTCGAACGGAAGTAGGTGTTTTGGAGGAGAGAGAAAGCTAGGGATTTTGGTCAAAATGGTGTTTTCGGTTTTCTAGAGAGAGAAAAGATGAAATGCAGGAAAGACGCATGGGTCCTTTTGTAGACGGAGGGTAGGAGATCGATTTGTTCCTGTAAGAGATTGATCTGCCTTTGAATTTAGGAACATTTTGGGCACTTTTTATGTCTACCAGATCGATCTGTCGAGGGGTAAGATCGATCTTATAATCTTGAGGAGATCGATCTGCTCCTTGTGAGGAGATCGATCTACATTTTACAGAAATATTTGTAGATTGATTTGCTCCTGTAGGAGACCAATATGCTCTTTATAGAAACATTTGGAGATCGATCTGCTTGCTTATGAGATCGATTTGCTAGTCTATTCTTGTACATTTCCTACATTTTGGAGCCATGAGATCGATCTCTCATCCTTGGAGATCGATTTGGCCTTCACAGATTGTACTGCTGCTGTATCATTTTGCAGAAAACAAAATGTAAAACTTTCCAAAATCTACCCCATAGTCCATATTTCAATCCATACACATTCAAGACTTAAAAACCTCATCTTCTTATACTTCATCATATTTAAAACTTACGTGTACATCTACATATCATAATTACATACACCAAATTACAATTCTCAGAATTGGGATACATAAAATTTGCAGTTCTCACAGTGCTAGAGACTATGGCGCTAGAGGCTGAGGAGGAGGAGCGGCTTAGTGCTTTTCAATGGATGTGGGAGTACCGGTGCCACCTAAATGTTGCACGATCATATCTACCACGATTGCAACGATATTCTTGAACCCTTACCCAAGTCTCTGCTCGAGCCTAGCAATCCTCGTGTTGGGGCTATCAAGTTGTAACGACCCGTGACCTATAAAAATTCGAGGGAAAATTTTTTTTTTGTAACTTCAATTTTCCATTTATCATTTTATTCACTTAGATTGTATTCCTGTTCAGTGTCAATTCATTTTCTTACTTTTTATCCGTAATTATATTTAAGTTTAACATTTGGATTTATATGACCGATAGAAATTTCGACAGTATAACGACTAATATATAAGCCTACCCACCTACAAATTCTCACAATATCAACCCTAGCTATCCACAACTATCAAACATGCTTTCCAAGTCATATCATCAAATCATTCTACATATTCCAAACACGTCTAGTTACTCCCAAAAATCAATCCTTAAAAATATTTCATTTCATTTATCCTTATACATATTACATCCCGACACATTACTTTCAATAGATTTCTGTGCATACAAATGGTCTGGTAAAGAGATAAAAATGTATACCTCATGCATGTACAAAAGGTAGTCTGGGGAAACTCGTATCTGCCAGCCTACGTAGTTTACGCAGCAATTATCAACTGTAGTTTCAATGCAACACATCTGAGAGGTGAAGGGGTAAGCTTTCGAGAAAAAGCCCAGCAAAGCTATTAATTTCCTAGAATCCTTTTGAATTTTCCTAAGGGTTCTTTCAATTTCAGGATCTAAAGGAAAGCAATCATAACTCTTTGCTCTACACATGCAAACATCAACAAGTCCTCAAGAATTTCTTTATATATATGAGAGAGAAAATTAATTAATCTAGATTAACCTTCTAAATATTTACAAGCTAGAATTACACCTAAGCATAATTTCACCGTTATCAATTACTGGCAAATAACCTTCCCCGGCAACGGCGCCAAAAACTTGATACGAACTATGCCCATTCTGTCACGCCCCGAAAGCACAAAAAAAAATGGGGCTAATTTAAACTTTTTATCCATTAACTATGTTGTTTTCCTATCTATGTCTAGATTTAAAACCTCTTTTATTTTAAAAATTTCGACAGCATAACAGCTGCGTTATGACTTAACCCAACCTGCAGAGTTTGAAACGTAGTTTATATTATTCAACCCACATCCTCAATACTTTTCATTCATATCTTAGAATCATATAACAACTAAATATATTCATTCATTTATACTGCGTAACTAAGACTCTATATACAATCATTTACATCTATTACATCCCAAAAGTTATATACAATAGTGTCCTTGCATTACATCATGTCTGGAATATGAGTAAGGTTGTACCTCAAGTTTACGAAAGTATCCGATGAAAGGTCGGACTACCTTGTCAACGACCACAGTCTCGTAGGTGCAGTAGACTCGCTATAGGAAATCTGGAAGATGGAAAGGAAGGGGGGTGAGCTTTTCAGGCTCAGTAAGAGATACATTTAAAGTAATCTTAGTACTTAAAACCAATAAATACGTGATTTCACAACTCAGCATAAACATGTACGAAAGTAGAGATGCTTACATTTAGAAATGCAGCAACATTATGCTTTAAAACCATTAGTTTACACATCATGCATCCTTTTCGTAAAACGTATCATGCTATAAATATATTATTAGTGTAAACATACACAAGAGCATCTCAAAATCTCAAATCAAATATATCATATCTCATCATCACTTTAAAAAGTGAAATCATGTTTTCACAACTCATTTCTTCAAAACATAAACATAGCTACCATTAAATATCATTATATAACATAGTGCAAAAATCGATAGCAACAAAACAGGTAGCATATATGAGTGAAAACATAAAATATCATATCATTATCGTGTAGGGTCAGGCAATCGTTTCATATACTAGTCCCAAAGGACATCATACATCTGGTCCCGTAAGACAAAATCATGGGTACTCATGGCCATAGTACAGGGAGCCGTAGGACTGGATCAGGGTCGTACGCTGCCCTATCTCTCGTGCACCACTAAATGAGGACTATACGCACGAACTCACGTGTATCACCAAGTGTAGACTATGCGCACGTTTCTCATGTCAAGTCAGAGCCTGCCCGTTCTCTGGCCGTCGGCTAGGTAGATCCTCGATCGTCTCCATACGCTACCCTATGTATGCGAGATCGACCCCAGATCCTCTGACTATCGTCATATCATGCCTTTTTTACCCCACAAAAATCATTTTGGGCCTCTTACCCATTTTATCAAAATCATTTCGGGCCTCATACCCGTGTATTAAAAATCATTACGGGACTTTAACCCGATTTTCAAAATCGTTATGGGACTCTAACCCGTTTTTCATAGAAAACATAGTTTTTATAAGTCATTACGAGACTCTAGCCCGTTTCTCATAGAAAACATAGTTTTCATAAATTATTGCGGGACTCTAGCCCGTGTAAATATGGAAAGCATAGTTATAATAGTTATTTCTTGGGACTCATACCCATACCGTGAAAATATAGCTTAAAAGCTGTTTCGGGGCTTTAACCTGTATCATGAAAACATGATTTCATAAAACATATCATGACTTTAACCCGTAATCTCACATGAAAAACACTATGCTTTCGTTTCAGAAGTGAAAAATCACTTTTATAAACATGTATGCTATAAAAATGTATCTCATATATATAAAACATGCTGAAAACTCGGGAAATGGTTTTGGCTTCGGTTTGAATACAATTGGAAATCCATTTCGTAAAATCTCATTCAATTCTCATACATAAACAGTTGGTAAGGATGAAGGAGTACTAACGATACTCTAAATTATATCCCTTACCTCTTAACGTCGAAGGTAGTGCACGTTCCTCGATTTTTTGAGCTCGCCTCGAAATGCGTGCCGATATCCCGAGCTGTCACATACCAAGTTATCTCATCACATATAGCTCAAATTCATGTTAATATATTCAATATGTGATTACATCTTAAATGTTGACCAAAAGTTGACTTTTTGCTACTTTGCTCGTTTTGTTCGGTTTTATCGATTTAAACCTCGATTTAAGCTTACTTAACATATTCGACAGCTTTAAATTTATTTTCAATACCTCTATATGGTGTCTTACATTCCAGCAACTCATTCCACTTCATACAAGACCTTAAAGTATCGATTCTTGCATTATTTCGATAATTCACCTAGTTAAACACTAAATCGAACATTTACAGTATAATTTTAACTGTAAATTCATTTTAATTACATCCATCTTCATCATTCTAGCAGCTAAATCATGCTGGAAGCAATTGAATTCAATCATATAATTCAATTCATCAACTTTCTTTCAACAAGAATTCATCAAAATTCACAAATTAAAAACTTATCACATCATCGTCACCATACCTCAACTTCTTCACTCCTTTGACCAGGTTTGACTTCGGTTTTAGGTCTCCAAATTGTCACTCAGCTGTAATAAAACATGTATAGAGCTTAGAAGTGTTCAGAATCATCCAAGAACCTCATCAAATTCATCCAAAAATTGAATTTTTGCTTACCTCGGAACAGGGCAGTTTTCTGTCCTGTTCGTTTCGCTAACTTTTCATGGGGTAAATGACTTCTTTTAGGTCTTAATTTTTTATATGTGGTAGAGGGGAGGAAGAGGAAGATTTCATATGAAGGGACCATTTCCTGAAAATGACCGGAAGGTGGCCGGAAAATTCACGACCGTCAGGAACAGGGGTAACGTCTGCGGCAGAATGGGTGAGGGATAACTCTCGGGTTTTGCAACAGTTCGGGATGGTTCTTACCTTTTTATGAAGCTTATCCAGTTGAATTTGAATCTGAAAAATATCATAGGCAAATAAAATCGGGAAGGTCATCAAATGGTAATATTTTCATTGGCTGACAGTTTACTAAGTGCAGGGGAACTGACTTTTCTGTTTTATAAAATTTACCAAAATTAATCCTGATCAGATTTCTTCACAATTCCACTTCTCAATTGTTATAATATGTCTATAGTATGTCCCATAAAAATTTTGGGGTCACTTGTTTAATAAAAATTTCACGAACGAGCTCATTTTGCACGATTTTGCCAATACCGAGCAAAATGAAAATAAGCTTTCGATTAGCTTTAAAAATTTATTTGAACCCCTAAATCTCCATATTTCTTCATGATTTTTATTTCCCATGTCAATTTCAGCTTATAATAATTTTCTATGGTCTCAGAATAATTTTCACGAATTTCTAGAATTTTATACACATTTATTTCCCTTATTAGGTCCGTTTTCTCGATTTAATTTAAAACCCGAGTTTAACTAACTTTTGCATTTCCAATCACTTAGTTTTCCCTTCTACACATCATTCCATCCATGAACATGACATTTTAAAAAAATTCTCGAGTTAGGACTTGACCTCGATTTACGTGCCATTGGGTCCCAAGCTACAACCGAGTGCTTTAATCGTCTACGGGCCTTTAAAACGGTACATTGAGCTATAATTTACTTCTCATAAGCATCATAATATGGAAAAATATCGGGTTTCACATTTCTCCCCACCTTTTAAGAATTCAGTCCTCTGAATTCAAGCTGGTCTAACAATCAGGTGAGGATACTTCTCCCACATTTGGTTCTCTAGTTCCCAAGTGACTTCTTCTGTCTTATGATGTTGCCAGAGAACCTTTACTAGTGAAATAGTCTTAAATCGTAGCACTTCCTCTTTTTTTTTCGAAGGGTACTATACCCTTCATCGGTGGCACCTTAACAAATACGGAGCCCCAACCTGAAATTCAAGAGGGCGTCTGCGCACATCGACGTAACTTTTCTATGCGATCCTCAATCTGTCACATATAAGCTGAACACCCTTAGTTGTCTGTTCCATTAAATCGAAAGCAAAGTGAATCTAGAACAATGGGACTCCTTTAGAATGCTTTGTCTCAAGGTATCATCATGTGGCACACAGATATGGCCTTGGTACCCCAGTAATCCATCATCACTGACCGTAAACTTAGACTGCGATCTCTCCTCTGCTTGGCTAACCATATCTAGTAATCTTTGATCGTTTCGCTATCCAGCTTTAATCTGGTCTAGTATACTTGGTTCAATCTGTAGGCTAGCCATATATCCATGCTCAATCTCATCTACACTGATCCTGAGTTCGACGAATTTGTTCCAATAAGTCCCACTCTTTAATCATCATGTAGGACATCATAACCTTTCTACTCAGGGCATCAACTACCACATTCGACGTTCTATCCGCAAGTGCACGGGTCGTACAAGTAATAATGGGATTTGAATCCCGAATTATCGTCCCACAGAGAAGTTGATTAGCCTAATTAACTACCGGTTAATCTTACCCTAAGTATATCCTAGCAAATTATGAAATTGTTGATGCGTGATCTGCAAGGCTAACAGTACTTAAATTAATAAAAACTATAAAATAAAGAAAATTAAACAAAGCTAAAATTACTTACAGAGCTCCAAGAAATTAAAAGCAAATACCTACAAAAGATAATTAAAACAGTTAAAATTAATTAACGCAATTATAAATGCAAATATGAAAATAAGAAACAAAATTAATTAAACTAAAATTAAACCATCTTAAAATAAAATCTGCATGTAATTAAACTAATTAATAAAAATGCAAATTTAACTAACTTAAAATTTATTGAAATAAAATTCTAAAAATAAAATTTCTAACTATATTTATAAATATAAATGCCTAAACTAGTGAATCTAAATTAATCCTAACTAACTTAACTAAAAAATCTAAATAATGCATGAGAAATAAAAATTTTTGGATTTTCTCAATTTAAACTGAAAACTAAATTAAAAATGCATGAAACAATTTTAATCTAAGTTAATTCTAAATGCAACTCATAAAATTCTACACCAAAATTAAATCCTAAATCCTATTATATAAAATTAACTATTAACATAAATTAAAACTAAAAATTAAATTAACAAGCAAAGACATTAAAACTAGCCTACCATTTTAATTGATCAAATTACCTAAACTAACAACTAATAAAGGATCAAAACAATTAAACTAATTAATATAAAAAACAAACATGAAATATTAAATTTGCAAGGGGAATGAGCAGCCAAACGTGGCCTTAACAATATTGCCAGCTAACAAATGCCTTGTGGTCCCGACTGTGCACTGGTATTGTACACTGCACTCAGCAGATGGTGAATGTCCGACTCTTGCTTTGCTCCATTCCCTGCAACAACAGCTCGCAGCACGTCACCAGCTTTGTTCTGCACAGCCCAGTACACACAACAGCTGCTGCCAACATCTGCTTCAGTACTGTCCGCTTGCTTCTAGTACCATTCCTCGGGTACACGAGTAGCTCCCTACCCTACGTCCTCTTCTTCAGTAGTACACATACTACTTCAGTCCATTCCAGTCATGCCTTCAGCTCAAGCCACACTCCTACAGCAACCACGAACAGCCAAGCGCACTAAGTCAATAGCAGTATCCAGCACACTGCTCTACCATGGAATCAACTCCTGCATTGTTCCCGACAGTAGCCAACCCCAAGTCCACGCTCAAGCAATAATCGGTAATGCAACACTGAAAAACACACATAAGCAGCAGTTGATAACGAGGAAATTTAAAGTTATAAATGTAACTGAAAATGTAAACTTTGATGATCACCACGTTAATGAAAAACAACAAAACAAATGAACAGTAAAAGATGTAGAAAACAGGGGAGAATAGAGGGGAAGGTTTGCTGGTCCTGTCCACTGCAAAGCTCACGGTTGAAGAAACAAAAATGGAACCTGTAGCAATGCCAACTTACAGGTAAATATGACTTAAGAAGAGGCTGCTAATATGTAAAGAAACTATAATAGAAGAGACACCGAGAAGGCAGAATCTCTAAATCTAAGAAATAAAAGTATGAAGAAGATGAACAGTAGAAGATGATGAGGAACAGAGGAGAACAGAGCATGATTTTGGTCTGCTGATCTGCTTCCTTGGTGCCGTCTAGCTGCCCATCGAACAACACTCTCTTGGCACTACACAGAAAAACCTTCAAGCAAGTAGAGGCTAAGAAAAATAGAAATGCTGAAAACTAACACTTGAAAGCTAAACCATAAATGAAGAAAATTGTAAAACAGAAAAACAGTAGGTGCCAATGGCCACGGTTTAGTTCACTCCCTCCTCATGCCAACAATGTTCCACCGTATCTGTATTGTAAGACAATACACAGTATTAGACCGGCAATACTGCACCAGAACATGGTAATGGCATTGATGATCAAAGTATCACTAATGCTTTAGACTACAAACGAAAATGGAGTAAATAAAACTGATAACAAATGCAAGATAGTAACGGGTTAAGTAAAAATGAAATATTAAAGAAAGATTAAGAAGCAACAATAATGATGAACTGGAAAGAAAAACTTTTCATACACAAATACGTTGTAATGAACAGTAGCTTTTGAGAAAAATGGAGGCAAAAACTATTCGAGAAGAGTTTGGAAAATACTAGAAAGAAAATAACCTTACAACTTTAACTAAAAAAAAAACTAAATTACTTTACCCTAGGCTCCCTTTTCAATTGCTCATCATGTTCTATTTATACACAAAATTAGGGGTACAATGGTAATTTTCAATCCTATATGAGTTGGCATTGTTTGGCCACTTGTCTTCCTTTGATTTGCTGCAGAGTAGATATTTTCACGTCACTTGTCTGTTTGTCCACTTGACTGTGCGATGTGGCTCGGCGTGTGTCTTCCAGAAGGTTTGCACGATATCCGTCGATCTTATCTTTTCAAAGTGAAAAAATACAGACACCCGACAGCCCACGTGTCCAGACGGCTGGTGACTCGGTCTGCAAATTGGAAGTGGTCTAGTCATTTTTAGCCCGTTTTCAGCCCATTTTTGACTGAAAGGACTAAGTTTCATCTGGATTTAATTTACCTGCACATTAAAGAATTTTAATTAAATAAAGGGGATAATTAATAAAATAAATTAGGGATTTAAATAATTAATTAAGAAATTAAACATAAATAATTCTATTTTAATAGAATTATCATATATCACATGGAGTACGATGTACCGTGTCAGACCCGAATTTTTTGTAGCTTGTACCTTATGATTCCTATGTGTATGAACACTCCGTTATTATAGTTGAATCATAAGAAGAGTATTTACTAGACTTAAAGTGTTAGTGAAATGATTTAACACTCAAAAGCGACATAAAAAGCCTAATATGGACTATAAGCATCACGGCTAAACCGAGTGAATCTAAATCATCCTGACTGAAAATAAGAACTTAAAATGAGAGAGCATAGAGAGCTCATGAAGGAAAGTCAACTTGATTTAGTCTCGAACATAGAAAACAAGAGTAAAAGCTAAAAAGGGTAAAATAGACCTTTTTGGCGAGAAAAGGTGTTTCGGGTATAATTATCCACCGGGAATGGTTGAAACATAAAGACGAGAGTGTAAGACATAAGATATGACACTTTTGAAATTTTGAGAAAAAGTCAACTTGGTCAATGGTTAAGGAAAAAGTCAACTATAGTTAAGAAAGTGGACTTTTACCATAGTTGACTAATCATGGTTAAAAATTAACCTGTGTGGAGAAAAATATTCTTGGCCAAAATACAAGATAATCATCCCCGAAAGTAAGGAAAATTTATTCGGAAGGATTCCGGAATAAATTTAATGGTTAAAAACGTAATGGGCCTAAGGTGAAAATTTTAAAGCCCATTAAGGTATACTAAACGTATATCGAAATTCTTAGGTCCTTTAGACCGAATTGTTGGACTAATTGATTGGCCAAATTTTGAGACAATTAAAGGCCCGAGACATAGTAAAAATTTTAGCCCGAAAGCCCATTAAGAAAGCCCAAACCGAGAAGCCCAAATGGAAAAGCCCATGAGATAAATATCTTACCATAGTTAAAGCTAACCATGACTCATGAGGTGACTCATAGCTAAGGCTTGGAAAGTCAAGCTTAATGGCTGGAAAGTAAAGCTTAATGGCTAAGTATGTGGCTTATAAAATCAGCAACACCATTGTCATCTTCATCACACCAAATTCGGCTAGAAGAAGAAACCATTGAAACATATTATCCAAGCTTTCTCTCACTAGAAATCACTAGGAATTAGGCATAATTGGAACTTGCATCCTTCATGGAAGTTATTCCAAATTAAAAGGAGAGTGACATATGTTGGAATTGGCTATCAAGGAGCCATAGAGTGCAAACCGAGAGCCTTCAAAGATTCGGCCAAAGGGTGAACACAACAATTGGTATATTTTCTAATTTTCAATTTCATATATGTTAATGTATGAATGATTTTAAGTATGTTGATATATGTTTTAAGCATTGAAACATATTAAATGAGCATGAAGTTGGTTAGGCCGAGAGTGAGTAATGGGATATTGATTTATGTCCATATGATTTTAAGGCATAAATGGATTAATGTACATATGTTAATGATTATGGTGTAATTAGAATTAATCAAATTGATTAATTAATACATGTAATTAGTTGGCAATCAAGGTGTTTGATAAAATGCCTAAATGAACTATATGATGGTTAAGAATGTTGCCAACCAAGTGTTTGTGAAAATGCCTAAGTGAATTGGCTAAGAAATAGGCATAGATGGCATGCCATGGCATAACCGATGGCATGGTAGCTCTCGGCCATGGCATGTAACCGAGAGGCCCAATGGGCCAAGCCCAAATATTTTAGGCCCAATATGATGTAATGGGTATAGGACAAGCCCAATAAGAGTTGGTGGGCCCCACAAGCCCAATAGGTACAACGAAAATAAATAGTAAAATGAAAATGGGCTTAAGGCATAGTTAGGCCCATTAAGGGAAATAGACTGTATTTAATGTGAAATACAATAGGAAAAGTGTAATTAACCTGATAAATGGTTATATGCAGCTCCAGAGAGTATTGGATGAGCAAATCGGACTGTTGAAACGAGCAGCGTAGAGAAAGTGAAATTTCTCGAGTAATTACAAGTAAGGGACTTTTGTGGGTAGTTTGAGATACCTACACGTATTTTCGTCTGCTTTTACATTCACTTAAAAACTCTGAGGGTCAGAGAAAGTGAATAATAATTATTGCGACCCGATAGTGGTAAATTACGATTTTACCCCTAGTTAGTCAAAAAGTCAAATTTTGTGAAAAGTTGCAAAAGGCATGGAAACTACTATTGTGAGTGTTTAACTGCTGTTTAGCATGAAAATAAATAGATGGGCTAATGATTTTAAGGTTGATGTGACTTAAGCACACTTTATAGTGATGATTTTAACATTTTGTAAACCATCCCTTTTTAAGGAGCCATCTATTATATTTTGTGAGAATGAATCGTGTTGGAGCACAGCTCGCACTGGATTTCATATATATTCCACATACATTAGTGCTGGATTTTGATTCGCACTAGATTTCCATGATATGGATGATAGAGTACTGGAGTTATTACTCATACTCAGTTTTATATGATATATGCATGACAGAGTGCTGGAGCGATTAGCTCGCACTCGAGTTTTACATGAGATACATGACAGAGTACTAGAGTGTTGCTCGTACTCGATTCTTCATAGTTTATACATGACATAGTACTGGAGCTATTGCTCATACTTGATTTGATGATATTATGCATAGCATGGTACTGGAGCTATTGCTCGTACTTGATTTAATACATGAACTATGCATTGACCTAGTTGCTGGAGGTTTACTCGCACTTGAGTTGAGTTTGTGATGTGAAACAGTGTTTGAGCGGAGTGTCGACTGTGAGTCGCACTCAAGGCACGCACTGTATGTGATATATAATACATGTTAAAACCCATGCCCGAGTCCTTGTGTGACTATGTGTTACATCTAGAGAGGATATCCGCATGAGGGTAATATAGACGTGGTATGATATTCCATGGTTTGAGGGCTAAGACCTATGGCAGGCACCCCGACTGTGAGGTAGGGTCCACGGGTGTATTTTGTACCATGCCCAGGGCATGGGAGTACGCTGTACCGTGTGTTGTTGTATAGCTGACGGTTGTAATGGACAGACCACCCTCCCGTTGCAGCAGTGATGCCCCGCACACCGAGTATTGTGTTGCTTGAGATCACATGTCGGATATGATCATAGTCCAGGATACTATTTGCATTTCACCATAAAGTCTCACATGATATATCACATTGATTGACTGATTTAAATTGCGGACAGACCTGAGGGATGGGTCGGACTCCGATTTTGTGATGTTAATGATTTAAATGCCATATTTATTGTGATTTAAATATACATGGCATGATTTATCTAAAGGCATGACTATATAAAGATGCATTGTTTTGCACTACATGCCTACATTTGAGAAAGAAAGCATGATTTCTGTACATGAGATTTAATCTGTACAAGCATACATATATATATATTTAAAGACATGCTTTTAAAGTGAGTTAAGGAACTAATGTTTTTAAGGCATAGCATTATTTTGAGTAAATAGTGTAGATATCTACTTGCTTGCTTGATTTCCTTACTGAGCGCGTTGTATGCTTACCCCCCTTTCTTTACATCTCTCTACAGAGCATCAGTAGAGCGAGAGCTATCGAGGGATAGTATTCCTGAATCCACTGCTAGTTCCTATCGACCGCCAGGTATACAGATTTTGTACGGTTATGTATCTAAACATAGAAACAGCACAATGATGTATACGATATATATTATAGGGAATGTATTTGTGTTAGATTTTATATAATCTCACATGTATAATAAAAGTAGTTACAGTCAGTAACAGTGTATTGACATGTATGTATAATAATGGAAAATGTGGTAAGCGAGGATTCTAACATCGAATCACAACCCAACCATTGATGAGAGGAAAGGTAAG
The DNA here is from genome assembly GCA_033439115.1 of Firmiana major. Lineage (NCBI taxonomy): Eukaryota > Viridiplantae > Streptophyta > Magnoliopsida > Malvales > Malvaceae > Firmiana > Firmiana major. Next base: position 13,168,575 of record CM065912.1, read on the forward strand.
TTAAAAATGTGAAAACTTTGTAGTGGTTTTTTGTTAAAGTCATGGATTGAGAATGGGTTCTGACAGAATGGTATCAGAGTGGAGGTTGGTCTGATGTAAGTCGGTGTTAGAAAATAGGAAAGTGTACATCCCCATAGTACTGTGCTGTGTTTAGATATAACTGTGTATACCAGATAGGAAACGGACTAATTCATTATTACGAATGCAGGAACTTTGCCTATATGGCAAATACGCGTAGTGGTAGAGTTACGAGAGGTAGGGCACGAGGCTAGGGAGATAGACCCGAGGGACGAGCTGCTATCGAACCATTACCTACGCATGAGACTCCAGGTGCTACTAAGGCACCCGAGTGTGCTGAGACGTGCTTTACGAGATTAGAGCGTAGTCTTGAGACGATTGTCGAGATATTGGCACAGACGATGCCAAGTAGGCAGAGACAGGAGGCAGGAGCTACGACAGGAGAGGCAGTTGCCCCTGATACACCTACGCAGACAGTTTATGCCCCAAGGACTATAGATACTCCTACACCCCCACCAGTTTCGGGTAGTAGTGGATTAGGGTACGGATGTGATCTGCATCGATTGCGAGAATTCCAAAAGTTTAGACCTCCATCCTTTAGTGGGGTCAAGGACCCTGTAGCTGTCGAGGAGTGGTTAACGGAGATGGAGAAGCTCTATGGATTCTTCGAGTGCACGACATCGGAGATGGTCACATTTGCTGCGTTCCTACTGAAGGGAGCTGCAGAGCATTGATGGAAGTCCACCCAACCTATATTGAGATCCCGACACACAGATATCAGTTGAGAGATATTTCAGGAGGCCTTTAGGAGGCAGTTTGTTCCCGATACTGCACAGCGAAAACTACAGGCAGAGTTTTTAAGACTAAACCAGGGGAGTTTATCTGTAGACGAGTATGAGACTCGATTCCTATCCCTAGGGAGATATGACCCCGATACCATGTATAGTGAGGCCCGAAAGGTTCACAGGTTTATCTACGGGTTGAGACCGATTCTGCGGTCCAAGTTGGTTCCATTAGACATAGCCACCTATGAGAAAGCAGTGCGCAGGGCGCAACTATGTGAGCAAGATTACGAGAGGAATGCTTTCGAGTTCGGGAAGTTTAGCCGTAGCTGAGACATATAAAAGACGAGGCCGACTAGAGATTTTAGTTATCGAGGAGGGAAGAAATTCTTCGGTAAGAGATCACGGGTAGAGGAGGCACGAGAGAGATATACTAGACCTCCTACTTATCCGACTGTAGCCCCAACCAAGGGCATTGTCATAGGAGGACAGAGACCTACTATTAATCAATGCAGAAGATGCGGCAAACAACATGGAAGTAGACCGTGTTCGCTGACTCCTATTGTATGTTTTCGATGTGAGAAATAGGGGCATATGGCTAGAGAGTGCCCAGAGACATTTGTGACTGCCCCACAGAAGGGCAGGGAGCTTGATAGAACTCCAGCTGGTACATCTGCTCAGAAAGGTAGAGCGATGGCAGAGGAGAAGGGGAAATAGGTGGTGGGTCGAGGGTGAGTGCATGCTTTGGACCAGGGGATAGCTGATGCTTCATCGGATGTGATACGAGGTAACATCCTGATTTATGATATAGAAGCATATGTTTTAATTGATCCTGCTGCCACGCATTCTTTTGTATTGCCTTCATTTGCATGTAAATTAGCAAAACATGTAGAGCGTACACCATTATGTATGATGATGTTGATTAGTACGCTTATGAATAGTAGTCAAGTGGTAGAATATGTATTTAATGACTGCAAGTTGAGAGTAGGGAATAAGGAGATGACATCCAATCTAATATTACTAAGTATGAGTGACTTTGATATAATATTAGGAATGGATTGGCTATCTGCAAACCATGCTGTTTTAGATTGTTAAGCTAAGACAGCTATGTTTCCTAACCCTACTAGATATGTTGTAAAGTTTAATAAGAATAAATGAAAGGAGTAGTTATGATTATTACATGATTACTGAATTAGAAAACCTTCAACATACCAAGGTTTCATTGTGTACGTGGTAGATATGGATAAGGCACATCTGGAGTTGTCAGATATTACTATGGTCAGTGAGTACCCAGATATTTTTCTGGATGAATTACCAGGATTACCACCAGACAGAGAGATGGAGTTCTGTATAGATTTGGTACCTGGTACGGAGCCTATTTCGAGACCACCATATCGCATGGCCTTAGTTGAGCTGGAGGAGCTCAAGAGACAGTTACATGAGCTATTGGATAGGGGTTTTGTATGACAAAGTGTTTCACCTTGGGGAGCACCGGTTTTGTTTGTGAGGAAGAAGGATGGGAGCCTCCGATTGTGTATAGACTACCGATTGTGAATAAGGCCACCATCAAGAATAGATACCCCCTTCCACGTATTGACGACTTGTTAGATCAGCTTCAAGGAGCACAGGTCTTTTCCAAGATCGACCTGAGGTCTGGGTATCATCAGCTGAAAGTTCGGAGTGGAGATGTTCCTAAGACAGCATTTCGTACCCGATATGGCCATTATGAGTTCTTGGTCATGCCATTCGGATTGACAAATGCTCCAGCTGCTTTCATGGCTTTGATGAATGATGTGTTCAAGCCATACTTGGACCAGTTTGTTATCGTCCTTATCGGTGACATATTGATTTACTCGAGATCCAAGGAGGAGCATGAGGAGCATCTCAGGATCGTGTTGCAAACTCTACGAGAGTAGGAGTTATATGCTAAGCTCAGTAAGTGTGACTTTTGGTTGTCACATATCTCATTTTTAGGACATGTTGTATCGAGAGATGGTGTATCAGTTAATCCATCTAAGATAGAGGCTGTAGTTCAGTGGGAACAGCCGAGGACGATCACCGAGATCAGGAGTTTTTTAGGTTTAGTTGGATACTATCGGAGATTCATTGAGGGATTTTTGAAGTTGGCTGCTCCGTTGACACGTCTTACTCGAAAGAGTGCACCGTTCGTATGGAACGAGGATTGTGAGAAGAGTTTTGAGGAGTTGAAGCGTCAATTGACCACCGCTCCGATTCTCACTATCCCTACCAGCTTAGGAGGATTTGTAGTGTATACCGATGCTTCGCATCAGGGACTGGGCTGTGTATTGATGCAGGATGGAAGGTAGTTGCTTATATATCCAGACAGCTGAAGGATCATGAGAAGAACTATCAGACCCACGACTTAGAGCTGACAGCAGTAGTGTTTGCGTTGAAGGTATGGCGCCACTACTTATATGGCAAGAAGTTCCAGATATTTATCGACCACAAGAGCCTCAAGTATCTGTTCTCACAGAAATAGTTGAACATAATACAGAGAAGATGGCTAGAGCTTCTGAAAGACTACGATTGTGAGATACTTTATCATTCGGGTAAGGCTAACGTTGTAGTCGATGCCTTGAGCAGGAAGAGCCTGGGGATGGTATCGTATATGATGGTTAGGGAACATGATTTGCTAGAGCAGTCTGCTAGCCTCAGTTTGGGAGTCGTGCCTTTTGACATGGATACAGGCTATGTGATAGCTAGTCTACGCTTGGAGCCAGACCTGTTGGACAGGATCGGGGTGGCTCAGCAGACTGATCCATTTTGTATGGATGTGAGTAGTCAGATGCATAAGGGCACAGTAACTGATTTTAAGTTGAGTTCGAATGGACTACTGAGGTTCAGAGGTAGATTGTGTGTTCTCGAGGATCCAAGACTCAGGAGATTGATATTGGTGGAAGCTCATTCGTCGAGGTATACGTTACATCCGGGGAGTAACAAGATGTATCAGAACCTCTAGAAGGTATATTGGTGGTCAGGTATGAAGAGACATGTAGCAGACTTTGTGGCAAAGTGTCTCGTATGTCAATAAGTGAAGGTAGAGCATCAGAAACCTGCAGGGTTATTACAGCCTCTACCTATATCGACATGGAAATGGGAGCATATTACTATGGATTTCGTGATGGGTTTACAAAGGACCCGCAGGAATCACGATGCTATATGGGTGATCATCGACAGACTGATGAAGTCAGCCCACTTTCTAGCTATGAGAGCGACCGATACTCTGAGTTCATTACTAGAACTGTATGTACGCGAGGTAGTGAGGTTACACGGTGTACCAGTGAGCATAGTCTCTGATAGGGATTCTACTTCACTTCCCACTTTTGGGGACATTTTCAGGAAGACATGGGAACCCAGTTGAGTTTGAGCACCGCCTTCCATCCTCAGACAGATGGTCAGTCAGAGAGGACTATACAGACTCTGAAGGATATGTTGAGACCATGTGTGCTAGATTTTAGAGGGTCATGGGATGACCACCTGCCACTAGCCAAGTTCGTCTCCAACAATAGTTATCATTCGAGTATCGGGATGGCACCGTATGAGGCTTTGTATGGCCGTAGATGCCGTTCCCCTATTGGATGGGAAGAAGTGGGTGACCGTAAGATTTTTGCTCCTGACATGATTACACAGGCATCTGAGGATGTCCACTTGATAGTAGAGAGACTGAGGACGGCTCAGAGTAGACAGAAGAGTTACGTTGACAGGAGATGTAGGCTACTAGAGTTTGCAATGGGTGAATCCGTGTTTTTGAGAGTTTCTCCTTCCAAGGGCATAGCGAGATTTGGGAAGAGAGGAAAGCTAAATCCTCGCTATATTGGACCCTTTGAGATACTTGATCGAGTGGGAGATAAGGCTTATAGGTTGGCATTGCCACCGGACTTATCAGGTGTCCATAACGTCTTCCACATATCAATGCTTCAGAAGTATCATCCGGATCCGACACATGTGATTAGTTATGAGCCTTTGGAGCTCCGAGAGGACTTGTCATATGTTGAGCGACCAATTCAAATATTGGATAGGAAGGAGAAGGTTTTGAGATCGAAGACCATTGGGTTAGTGAAGATTCTCTGGCTGCATCATACTTCAGAGGAAGCTACTTGGGAGCTAGAGAGTCTGATGCGAGAGAAGTACCCTCACCTATTTGATGACTGACTTGGTTCTAATTTGGAGGATCAAATTTTTTTAGTAGGGGAGGATTGTCAGACTTGGATTTTTTGTAGCTTGTACCTTATGATTCCTATGTGTATGAACACTCCGTTATTATAGTTGAATCATAAGAAGAGTATTTACTAGACTTAAAGTGTTAGTGAAATGATTTAACACTCAAAAGCTACATAAAAAGCCTAATGTGGACTATAAGCGTCACAGGCTAAACCGAGTGAATCTAAATCATCCTGACTGAAAATAAGAACTTAAAATGAGAGAGCATAGAGAGCTCATGAAGGAAAGTCAGCTTGATTTAGTCCCGAACATAGAAAACAAGAGTAAAAGCTAAAAATGGTAAAATGGACCTTTTTGGCGAGGAAAAGGTGTTTCGGGGTATAATTATCCATCGGGAATGGTTGAAACATAAAGATGAGAGTGTAAGACATAAGATATGACACTTTCAAAATTTTGAGAAAAAGTCAACTTGGTCAATGGTTAAGGAAAAAGTCAACTATAGTTAAGAAAGTGGACTTTTACCATAGTTGACTAATCATGGTTAAAAATTAACCCAAGTGTGGAGAAAAATTTGGGGAAAAATATTCTAGGCCAGAATACAAGATAATCATCCCCGAAAGTAAGGAAAATTTATTCGGAAGGATTTCGAAATAAATTTAATGGTTAAAAACGTAATTGGCCTAAGGTGAAAATTTTAAAGCCCATTAAGGTATACTAAACGTATATCGAAATTATTAGGTCCTTTAGACCGAATTGTTGGACCAATTGATTGGCCAAATTTTGAGACAATTAAAGGCCCGAGACATAGTAAAAAATTTCAGCCCGAAAGCCCATTAAGAAAGCCCAAACTGAGAAGCCCAAATGGAAAAGCCCATGAGAAAAATATCTAACCATAGTTAAAGCTAACCATGACTCATGAGGTGACTCATTAGGTGACTCATGGCTAAGGCTTGGAAAGTCAAGCTTAATGGCTGGAAAGTAAAGCTTAATGGCTAAGTATGTGGCTTATAAAATCAGCCACACCATTGCATCTTCATCACACCAAATTCTGCTAGAAGAAGAAACCATTGAAACATATTATCCAAGCTTTCTCTCACTAGAAATCACTAGGAATTAGGCATAATTGAAACTTTCATCCTTCATGGAAGTTGTTCCAAATTGAAAGGAGAGTGACATATGTTGGAATTGGCTATCAAGGAGCCATAGAGTGCAAACCGAGAGCCTTCAAAGATTCGGCCAAAGGGTAAACACAACAATTGGTATATTTTCTAATTTTCAATTTCATATATGTTAATGTATGAATGGTTTTAAGTATGTTGATATATGTTTTAAGCATTGAAACATATTAAATCACCATGAAGTTGGTTAGGCCGAGAGTGAGTAATGGGATATTGATTTATGTCCATATGATCTTAAGGCATAAATGGATTAATGTACATATGTTAATGATTATGGTGTAATTAGAATTAATCAAATTGATTAATTAATACATGTAATTAGTTGGCAATCAAGGTGTTTGATAAAGTGCCTCAATGAACTATATGATGGTTAGGAATGTTGTCCACCAAGTGTTTGTGAAAATGCCTAAGTGAATTGGCTAAGAAATAGGCATGGATGGCATGCCATGGCATAACCGATGGCATGGGTAGCTCTCGGCCATGGCATGTGGCCGAGAGGCCCAATGGGCCAAGCCCAAATATTTTAGGCCCAATATGATGTAATGGGTCTAGGACAAGCCCAATAAAAGTTGGTGGGCCCCATAAGCCCAATAGGCCTAACGAAAATGAATAGTAAAATGAAAATGAGCTTAAGGCATAGTTAGGCCCATTAAGGATTATTAAGGCCCATTAAGGGAAATAGACTGTATTTAATGTGAAATACAGTAGGAAAAGTGTAATTAACCTGATAAATGGTTATATGGAACTCCAGAGAGTATTGAAGGAGCAAATCGGACTGCTGAAACGAGCAGCGCAGAGAAAGTAAAATTTCTCGAGTGCAGGTAAGGGACTTTTGTGAGTAGTTTGAGATACCTGCACGTATTTTCGTCTGCTTTTACATTCACTTAAAAACTCTGAGGGTCAGAGAAAGTGAATAATAATTATTGCGACCCGATAGTGGCAAATTACGATTTTACCCCTATTTAGTCAAAAAGCACACTTTATAGTGCTGATTTTAACATTTTGTAAACCATCCCTTACTAAAGAGCCATCTATCATATTTTGTGAGAATGAATCGTGCTGGAGCACAGCTCGCACTGGATTTCATATATTTTCCACATACATTAGTGCTGGATTTTGATTCGCACTAGATTTCCATGACATGCATGATAGAATACTGGAGTTATTACTCGTACTCAGTTTTATATGATATATGCATGACAGACTGCTGGAGCGATTAGCTCGTACTCGAGTCTTACTTGAGATACATGATAGAGTACCGGAGCGTTGCTCGTACTCGATTCTTCATAGTTTATACATGACATAGTACTGGAGCTATTGCTCGTACTTGATTTGATGATATTATGCATAGCATGGTACTGGAGCTATTGCCCATACTTAATTTAATACATGAACTATTCATTGACCTAGTTGTTGGAGGTTTACTCGCACTAGAGTTGAGTTTGTGATGTGAAATAGTATTTGAGCGGAGTGTCGACTGTGAGTCGCACTCAAGGCGCGCACTGTATGTGATATATAATACATGTTAAAACCCATGCCCGAGTCCTTGTGTGACTGTGTGTTACATCTAGAGAGGATATCTGCATGAGGGTAATATAGACGTGGTATGATATTCCATGGTTTGAGGGTTAAGACCTATGGCAGGCACCCCGGCTGTGAGGTAGGGTCCACGGGTGTACTTTGTACCGTGCCCGGGGCATGGGAGTACGCTGTACCGTGTGTTGTTGTATAGCTGATGGTTGTAATGGACTGACCACCCTCCCGTTGCAGCAGTGATGTCTCGCACACCGAGTACTGTGTTGCTTGGGATCACTTGTCGGATATGATCATAGTCCAGGATACTATTTGCATTTCACCACAGAGTCTCACATGATATATCACATTAATTGACTGATTTAAATTACGGATAGACCTGAGGGATGGGTCGGACTCTGATTTTGTGATGTGAATGATTTAAATGCCATATTTATTGTGATTTAAATATACATGGCATGATTTATCTAAAGGCATGATTTATATAAAGATGCATTGTTTTGCACTACATGCCTACATTTGAGAAAGAAAACATGATTTCTGTACATGGGATTTAATCTGTACAAGTATACATATATATATATTTAAAGACATGCTTTTAAAGCGAGTTAAGGAAATAATGTTTTCAAGGCATAGCATTATTTTGAGTAGATAGTGTAGATATCTACTTGCTTGCCAGATTTCAATACTGAGTGCGTTGTATGCTCACCCCTCTTTCTTTACATCTCTCTACAGAGCATCAGTAGAGCAAGAGTTATCGAGGGATAGTATTCCTGAGTCCATTGCTAGTTCCTATCGACTGCCAAGTATACAGATTTTGTACGGTTATGTATCTAAACATAGAAACAGCGCAGTGATGTATACGATATATATTATGGGGAATGTATTTGTGTTAGATTTTATATAATCTCACATGTATAATAAAAGTAGTTACAATCAGTAACAGTGTATTGACATGTATGTATGATAATGGAAAATGTGGTAAGTGAGGATTCTGACATCGAATCATAGCCTAACCATTGATGAGAGGAAAGGTAAGTTAAAAATGCGAAAAATTTGTAGTGGTTTTTGGTTAAAGTCATGGATTGAGAACGGTCCTGACATACCGTGAGTACACGACGATATAGAGTTGTTGGCTGACGGTTGAGGATTTGACCTACCTCCCGTTCCAGCAAATGTGAAGCCCTGCACACCGAGTACTGTGTACCCTGGGATCACGGAAAATGAGATATGATCATAATCTCGGAACAAGTAGTCGCCTATCTCACCTTACTAATATTTCTTGTTTGAATTGTCACATGAGTTTTTATAAATTAGGTAGACTCGAGGGATGGGTTAAGCCTCGACATGGACCTTGTGTGTGATATGGGTAACCCGAGGGATGGGTGAGGCTCGGATTTCCATGTTTTTACATGATGAAATGCCATATTATTTTAATTTAATTGAAATGACATGATAAGATGTGATTTATACAATTTACATGAGAAATGCAATATTTTGCATAATTTACTGAAGTGATTTAACCAGCATGTTTTCAGTTTATACTGATGATTTGTATTTATATATATATATATTGCATAAATGTTTCAAGAAAGACACATGCTTTAGATGCGAATAGAAAAGGAAATGATTTCAAGGCATGAGCACTGTATTTTGTAGATAGTGTAGTTATCTACTTGCTTGCCTTATTTTCTTACTGAGCTGTGAGCTCACCGCTTTTTTATTTCCTCCTCTCTACAGAGCGTTCACAGTAGTTGAGCACGGCTGAGAACTGGTATTCCTTTATCCGTTGCATACCCATCTTACGAAAGGTATACACATTTGAAACGTTTTTGTACTGAACAATGTAAAAGCACAGTTATGTAAATGAATGTACGGTCAGGGATGTATATGTACAAGTATTTGTATTAATGTATATGATTTTACTTTTAAGAAAAGAGTACTTACAATTAACAGATAATTGCATTGCCATGTATGCATGTTATGAAATGAATGTGGTTGAGGTGACTAATATCGAATCACAGCCCAACAGTTTGGTGATTGAATTGTTACAAAAGGAAAGGTAAGTAAAATGCGAAAAAATTTATAGTGGATTTTAGTAAGTCAAGGGCGGTCGTGACATGGAGCTTGTATATATATGTTCAATAGTAATCTGAAGACTCTGAACTCTCTCTTTAACAATAAGAAACTTAATGTCAATATGCTTTGACTTCGACGAGTTTTTGTTATTCTTAGAATATAACTCAACGGCTTTATTATCACATTAATTTTCAATGATCTCTCAATACCATAGACAAGGCACAGTCCGATTATAAAAATTCGCAACCATATTTCTTGGTTCGATGCCTCATAACAAGCTATAAATTATGCCTCTATGGTGGAAGAAGCTATGGTAACTGCTTTACACTCTTCCAGGAGACATCTCCACTAACTAACATGAAAATATAGCCAGAAGTAGACTTTCTCCTATCAAAGCAACCAACAAAGTTGGAGTCTAAATACCTATCGATCTCTAAATGATCTGACCTCCGATATGTGAGCATATAATCTTTAGTTATCTATAGATACAGCATAACCCTCTTTACTACTTTCCAATGATCCATACTAGGGTTACTTAAATATTTGCCAAGCATTCCAACTACGTACGCAATATTCGAACGCGTACAAACTTGAGCATACATAAGACTCCCTACTTCTAAGGTATAAGGAATCTTCTGCATCTCTTTCTTTTCTATTTCATTTCTTGGGCATCGAAGCAAACTAAATTTATCACCTTTAGCAATGGGTGTAACTCCTGATGCACAATTCTTCATGGCAAATCTGTTAAGTACCTTATCGATATAAGCCTTTTGTGATAAGTCATGTATACCACGGGAATGATCTCGATGGATCTGTATGCCCAATATAAAAGATGCATCCCAAGATCTTTCATTTTAAAATTACTCGATAGAAATCTCTTGGTTTCATGCAACAAGCCTATATCGCTGCTTGCTAGCAGAATATTATCAACATACAGCACTCTAATAATAAACCTGCTCCCACTGATCTTATGATAAATACATTAATCAACAGTGTTCTCCTTAAAGCATAATGAGGTAATCACTTGATCAAATTTTTGGTACCATTGACAGGATGCTTGCTTTAAACCATAGATAGATGGATTTTTGGTACCACTGAAAGATATTGGATCATCTTCAACTCCTATATCAAACTCATGTTCCTGGAGATAAATGATATAATCATCTGGAATCGCTGATCTCCTCTCCCTAGAAAATCTCCTTAATGGCACTTCCAATTGAGGTTGTTGTTGCTCCTCCAATTGAATAAGAGTTGGCTCTTCAATATAACTATGAGGTAACCCAGAATCATCTTGATAATCTTGATTTGCATCTTAAACAATGTCAGACATAATTGCCTGATCATTTTCAATTTCAATTGTACGAATAGTGAGATGTTCTTCTTCAAAGACAAGATTTCTGGGTTTGACACTCCACTAATTCAACATCTTCAATGAACTTAGCATTTCCGATCTCGAAAAAGGATTTACTTGAGGGATCATAAAACTTGAAACCTTTCAATCTTTCTGAGTATCCAACAAAGTAGCAGCTTACTGTTCTTGAGTCCAATTTCCTTTCATTAGGCTTGTATGACCTAGCTTCGACTGGACAACCCCAAACATGCAAGTGCCTAATACTAGGCTTATTTCCTGTCCATAACTCATATGGGATTTTAGCTACTGCTTTGCTTGGAACTCGATTAAGGATATGCACTGTAGTCTTTAAGGCTTATCCCCAAAGTGATTCTGGTAAAGAATAATTATTTATCATACTTCTCATCATATCCTTTATGGTCCGATTTCGTCTCTCAGCTACACCATTTTGGCTTGGAGTGTAAGACCCGATTTTATTGTAAGGACAAAAAGGGAATAAATAGAAATTTTTGAGAACATTTAAAAAAATCAAAGGGATTGAAATGGTATTTTCGAACCCGTGCAAGAGTAAAACGGTCAAAAGATCGAAATTCGATATTAATCGGGATAAGAAAATTTAATTAAAAATATGGGATTTAAGAATCTTGATCAATAACGAAGAAATAATTAAATTTCGGATTAAATTGATCAAGATATGAATTTGTTGGAATAAACCAAAATTTTCGTATCGAAATATAATCCCAAAAATAATCGAAAAATATACCGAAAAGGTAAAATCGGACCGATAAATTTATTTAGTAATTAAATGAATAAAATATAAATTTTTAAAGATATTTGTGGATTTTAATATTATTTTAATGAGTAAAATAATATTAAAAATAAATTATAAATAAATAAAATAAAGTTAAAAAAAATAATAATTGAAATCTAAAAAAAAAAGAAATCTAAATCGTGAAAATCGCGAAACAGAAAGCAAAAGGCGAAAATGGAGAAGAGAACCGAGGGAGTCGGTTTCCCTCCAGCCGACGGCCACCGGCGGCCAGGAACCACAGGCGAAGGCCGGCGAAGCAGGCCCGACACCCGCGCAACCCACCAGCGGCGGTGACGCGCGCCAAGAACGGCGGAGAATGCCGAAAACGAAGGAGAAGCCGCGGGGGATGAAACTCTGATTGGCGGCCATCGGCGCCGATTCGAGCCACACCAAGGCTCGATTTAGGAAGCCCATGCGATGGTGAGTCGAACGGCTGTGGAATCGGTCGGAGAACTGGTCGGACGACGCCAGAATGACCAAATGGTGACTGAACCGATCGAACCGGATTGAACCGACCGAACCGAACCGGACTAAACCGGTAATCTGAACCGGGTTGAACTGAATTGGACTGGTTCAGCCAAAAAGGAAAGAAAAAAAGAGAAAAAAGGGGAAAAAGAAAAAGAGAAAAAATTGGAGAAAATTCCAGTGATGCAATCGAGCTTCAGGTAAGTCGGTAAGCGATCGAATTGACCGATTTAAATTTTGAAATATTTAATTTGATTAATATCCGACTGAAAATTTACCTGAAAAAATATTTAAATTGTGTAGCTCGACAATTGGCATCCACCGAGAGCTCAAGGCAGCCTCGATTTTTGTACTATCATGGAATCTCAGGTAAGTAACCCTTATTTACAATAATTTTTGCATCGTTATACGTGTTGATGAATTATGGATTTAATTTTCGTAATAAATGAATTAAATTTTAGAAAATTGGATAAATTATCGTAAATAATAAATTGAGATATCCGAGAATTTAGAATGAGGCTAAATAAATAATGATGGGCCCAATGAGCCCAATATGCCTCGATAATGTGAATAGTAAGTGAAAAACGGGCTTAAGGTCGAGTAAGGCCCATTATGGTACAATTGGGCCCAATATGGGTAAACGGGCCCAATGATTTAAATTAAGCCCAGAAAATATGAAATACAATTAAATTGTATTGTATTTGACCTGATGAATGTGTATCTGCAGTTCCGGAGATGTGATTGGAAGCAAATCGGACTGCGTGACGAGTCATCAGTGGGAAAGGTCAGACTGTACAAAAAATGAGGTAAAGGAATTGTGTGAGTAGCTAGAGGTAGCTACGCGTATTTTAATAGTTTTTCTGTACACTGAATATGTATGTATACTTTGATTATGTATAATGATCCTAAAAGTGGTTTAAATGATTTTAAGGATCGAAATAGATAAAAAGACTATTTTACCCCTATTGAGGGAAGTTCACCTAAGGATGGTGAAAGCATGACATGCATGAAATGCATGATTTAAGGAAATTTATGGTTTAAGGATTTTATTGGTTTTAATCAAAGCAAATCGATAGATTGGAAAGTAATTGCATGAATTTCACATGATAACACTACGTAAGTGTTATTTGTATTTAAATGAAAATTTCTTTGGAAAACAGGCCAACTATCAAGTTTATTGGAAACAGATAGTGCCGACACGTAGTTCGCATTATATCTGCGTTTGTGAATGTGCATAAATGTGCTTGAGCGGTTGCTCGCACCGACTTGTGTGACATCATATGCATGAAATGTGCTAGAGCGGTTGCTCGCACTGATTTTATGATTTGATATGCATGAGAGCTGCTGGAGCCTAGCTCGCACTCTGTTTTGACATGTTTTAACTTGTTTTGATGCATAAAAAGGTGCTGGAGCGATTGCTCGCACTAGTTTTTTATGATTTGACATGCATGAGCGATGCTGGAGCTTAGCTCGCATCCAGTTTTGATATGATAATTGCATAAAAGTCGTGCTGGAGTGTAATTTGCACGAGATTTGATTTATTTATGCATAGAGTCGTGCTGGAGTGTAACTCGCATGAGATTTGATTTACTTGAGCATTCATTTGTGCTAGAACGTTGCTCGCACAAAGTTTTATATGGTTTTATAACTCATTTGAATGTCGTACTGGAGTTTTTCTCGTACGAGGTTTTCACTGAGTTTTTATGCATATCCGTACTAGAGCATTGCTCGTACATGGATTTTACTTGAAATTATAATCAGTTTAAGTCGTACTAGAGCACTGCTCGTACGTAAATTTTACTGATTTTTATGAAATCGTGCTAGAGCTTCGCTCGCACGAGGTTTTCTGATATCATGAATATGCATGGAGCCGTGTTAGAGCTTCGCTAGCACAGGGATTTATATTACATGCATATAGTCGTGTTGGAGCCTCCTGTAGACTGTGTGTCACAGAGAGATGATATGCTCACACGTGCATACTGAGACAGAGATGATATGGGTGGATAAGACCTATTACAGGCCCCCCTGACTGAGCTTGGGTTCACGGAGTACGTTGTACCGTGTATGTCACGCGGAGTACGTTGTACCTTGGGGATTGTTGGAGTGGAGCAGCATTGGCCACGAGGCAGCAAGCCTTGCCCTCGCAATCCTGGTGTTATGCTGTTCTGGCGGGTAGGACGACCCACCTCCCGTTTCAGGTGTGATACCCCGCACACTAGATACCGTGTTGCCAGGGATCACTAGGATATGGTCATAGTCCTCGATGTTACTGATATAATCAGCTGTTTGTCTCACATGATATAACTTATGGTCGGATAGACCATGGTAGACCCGAAGGAGGGGTCAGGCCCCCGATTTTATGAATTTATGATCTTTGACCCTGAAAGAATTGTGGTTTTATAACCGAAGTTTTATAATGAATTTTAATGAATTATTTTATAAGATTATTGACCCGAAAGGGTTAGTTTATACTGCAGTTTTAATGAATTGATTTAAATGCAGTAGCATGATGATGTTTTCCATGCTTTCATTTCAAATTCACAATTTGTCTTATATGACATGAAAGACTGCATGATCTTGATTTATTTCATGCTTATTATGATTTACTGATGTCACATAAAATGCTACTGATGCATGAATTACATGCTTTTCTATATGCACAAATAGTTTTGGATAAACTATGTCATGATATATGCATGGTTTTGTGCTTGAGATTTTAATGAAAAGAAATAGATTTTAAGGGCATGGCATTATGAGCATGTAGATAGTGGAGCTATCTACTTACTTGCATAATTGCCTTTCTGAGCGTGTGGTTTGCTTACCCCCCTTATTTCCCATCTTTTCAGAGCACTCACAGTAATTAGTAAGCGGCTGAGGACTTGCATGCTTGGTATCCGCTGCTTCCCATCGAGAGACAGGTATACACATTTGTATAGTTTTGTATCTAAATATGTAATGCACAGTACTGTAAACGGACATTGATGTCGGGGATGTAGAGTTATAAATACCATTGTGTATGTATTTATTTAAAAGTCAAAAGATAGTAAACTCTGATATATGAATATGATTATGGAAATGAAATGGTAAATATGTGAGAGGTGACTAACACCGAATCATAGCCCAACTGTGTTGTAGGATGGTCACGATGAGAGAAAGGTAAAAATTAAATAATAAATGAAAAAGCGAAAAATTTACTCTGATTTTTAGGTAATTTGGGTCGTGACAGTTTTGGTATCAAAGCTTGAGTTGGCCTGATATGAGTCGGTGTTAGTAGTTAAGGAAGTTTACATCCCCATGTACTGTGCATTGTTTAGATACAACTGTGTATATTGAGATGGAAGTGCAGTTAAGAATTTGATTTTTGAATGCAAGAATAGACTCATTAACTGATAACCGCTATGATAGAGGGGTGAGTACACAAGCTCGAGGCCGTTGAGGTAGGCCGAGAGTCGTACTGAGTCGCCACAAGAGACTCAAGATGAGATTGACATGGAGGCTGATGTTGAGCATACCCCACAAAGTCCGACAGAGAGATCGGACAAAGTGACAGAGAGATCGAACGGTGTTGAGACACGCTTCGCGAGGTTGGAGCGGAGTGTGGAGAATATTATAGAGCTAATTGCTCAGTGTATGTATGAGATTTAAGGGCGAGTCGGAGCATTGGTGGAAGTTCACTCGACCCACCTTAAGCGGTAGACATCCAGAGCTGACATAGAAAATAATTATATATGTATTCCGGTGACAAAATATCCCGGACACTACTTAAAGAAAATTACAGATTAAATTATTTACTCTGACCCAGAGGAACATGTTGATTAACGAGTATGAAACTCAGCTTATATATTAGGCATATATGACTTCGACACTATGAACAGTGAGAGTCGAGATGTCTGAAAGTTCATGGAAAGGGCTCAGATTGTCAATAAGAGTCTGATTAACCCGTTAGATATCACTACCTATACCGAGGCAGTGCACAGACTACAGTTGTGTGAATAAGATCATGAGTTGCACGCCTCTGAGATTGGAAATAGTAGTAAGGGTCGAAATGTCGAAATAGAGACAAAAGAGAATAGTGGATGACAGAGATGTCAGAACGAGAAAAAGGTAGTTCGGTAAAAGATTAGATTTGATGAGTCATGGGGTAAGATGATTGGTAAGGTCCTAGTGTATCCAATTTCAGCACTTACGAGGGGTATTGTGATTTGAGGACCTCGACCTGCTACGAAACAGTGTAGCAGTGTAAACAGTGTAAGATGTGTGGTAGTTACCACGGAAGTAAGACGTTGGACGAGGGCGAGTGTATGCCTTGGACCAGGACACTATAGATGTTTCATATGATGTGGTGGAAGATACCACACTGGTTAAGAATAATGAAATAATTATTTTAATTGATCAGGGTGCCACGCATTTATTCATACCGCCTTCAGTTGCTTATAAGTTAGTGCAAAATGTGAAGCCTGTACCCTTAGGCATGAGGATGATGGTTAGCTAATTTTCACTAATTGAATATGGGTATAGAGATTGTAAGTTGAAAATAGGGGTGAAAACATCGCTGAAATGTGTATTGTAAGTTTGACAAGTAATGAAAGAGGGGTAGCGATATGTAAAGTAATAAGGATTAAGCGATATGTAGTGACTATGAATTGTGACCACATGGACTGATATGTAAAGTAATTGTGGTTAAATCTGAGGGTTAATAAAGGTATTTTAAAATACTTCCCTGCATGAAGATTTCACAGTGTCTAGAAGCACATAACCTATAAATTGAAATCGACAGTCATAATATATACATTTAAAATTGGGTACCTTTACTGGTACGATAAAGAAATATAGAATTCGATTAATTATGAAGGCTTAAAAAAATTAAAATTTTATAAAAGCCGTTAATATAAGAAAAACAAAATGACGTGGGTTAGTATCTTGAACGGAAGCGATTTCAAAAGGACATTATATGTTTATGAGTACATAGGTCAAGGATATGGGTAATTGAAATATATACTGAAACTCAACTACGATGAGGTATTTAAACCTTACTTGGACTGATTAATTGTCATCTTTAAAGATGATATTTTTGATATATTCAAAGTCCAAGGAAGAGCATGAGTAGCAATAGGAAACTGTCTTATAGACGAGGTGTTGAGAATTTCTCGAAATGGGCTACTTAGTTGACACATCTCGTTCGAAAAAAGATTGCATACGAGTGAGATGATAAGTATGAAAGTAGCTTCGGTGAGTTTTGGTGTATTGAAGTAATGAACTGACCACCGTAATTATTCTCACCATAACCAACAGCTTAAGAGGTTTCAGTGTGTATGGATACCTCAAAATAAGGATTGGGCTGTATATTGATGTAAAATGGGAAGATAGTTGTTTATGGATCCAGATAGTTTAAAGATCATAAGAGAAACTATCTGACCCATGATTTAGAGTTGGCAGTCGTAGCGTTTATACTGAAAGTATGGCGCCACCACTTAAATGGTAAGAAATTTCAGGTATGCACTGATCGTAAAAGCTCGAGTATCTGTGTTTACAGAAAGAGTCGAATATGAGATAACCAAGAGGGTTAGAGCTTCTAAGGATTATGATCGTGAACATTATACCTCCCAGGAAAGGCTAATGTAATGGCTGATGTCTTGAACAGAAAGAGCCTCAGGATAGTATCACATATGATGGTCAGGGAGCGTGAGCTGCTAGAGCAGTTGTGAGCCTCAGTAGTGATGTGATCCCTTCTGATGATGACAGTGATTTTGTGATAGCTAGACTGAGGTTAGAACTAGATTTGTGTGATCGAATTTGCTAGGCTTAGCGTGATGATCGGCATGGTGTTGATGATGTGGGTCAGATTCAGAAGGGTATAGTGACAGAGCTCACAGTGAGTGATGATGACTTACAAAGGTTCAGAGACAGTATAAGTGCTCCCTAGGACCACAGTAATGAGATAGTTATTGTCAGAAGCTCACTCTTCGGGATATACAGTGCATCTGAGAAGTAATAAATATATCGAAATCTCTGAAAAAGATATTGGTAGTCAGGTATCAAAAGAGATATTATAGAGATTGTGGAGAAGTGTCTCATCTGTCAGCAGATTAAGGTAGAGTAAAAGAAGTTGCAGGGTTATTGCAACCTCTACCTATATTGACATGAAAATGGAAATAAGTTACCATGAATTTCGTGATGGGTTATAGAGGACCCGGATGAATCATGAGGCTATCTGGGTGATAGTCGATAAATTAATTAAGTCTACCCACCTTCTGACTATGGAAATCCTCAGATACTCTAAGTGTGTAGGCGGATTTATGTGAATAGAAAATTGTGAAACATTGTGTAGCGTTCCAGTGAGCATGATATCAGATAAGGATTCTCGCTTCACTTTCCACTTTTGGGAATTTTTTTTTGGAAACTATAGGACCCTGATTGAGTGTTAGCACAGCTTTCCGTCCTCGGACAGATGTCAGTCAGAGAGGACTGTACAGGTTCTAGAGGATGTGATGAGAGTAGGTGCCATTGATTTTATAAGCTTCTGGGATGATCAGTTGTCACTAATCGAATTCGCCAATAATGACAGTTGTCTTTTAAGTATCGGGATAACAAGTTATATGAGGCATAGTATGGCCGTAGGGATTGTTCCCTGACTTGGATAAGAAGAAGTGGGTGACAGATAGAGAATTGTTCCCGAATTAGTAAGATAAACCTCTGAGGATGTTCAGTTGATTCGTGAGAGATTAAGAGCACCTCAGAGCAGACAGAAAAGCTATCCTGACAAGACACAAAAAACCATTGGAATTCACCGAGGGTGAATTAGTATTGTTGGCAGTTACTTATCTTAAGGACGTAACGAGATTCGAATAGAGATATTGGACAAATGGGAGATAAGGCCTGTAGGTTGATATTACCACTTGAATTAGCAGGCATCCACAATGTGTCCTATCTTTTGATGCTTCGGAAATACTATCCGGATCCAGCATATGTGATCGGATATAAGATCCAACAGCTAGCTCAATGAAAGTATAACGTATGATTGGAAAATCGATTCGGGTATTAAACGGAAGGAGAAAGTATTGAGGTTTAAGATGATCTCCCTAGTTAAGCATGATGATAGTATTACACTCCGGAGAAAGTCACTTGAGGATGACAGTATATGATACGATAGATGTACCCGGAGTTATTTATGGACTCATTTGCCTTGGTTCTAATTTAGAGGACCAAATTTCTTAAGTGGGGGAGATTGGAAGACCCAATTTTATCGTAAGGGCAAAAAGGGAATAAATAGAAATTTTTGAGTGCATTTAAAAAAATCAAAGGGATTGAAATGGTATTCTCGAACCCGTGCAAGGGTAAAACAGTCAAAAGATCGAAATTCGATATTAATCGAGACAAGAAAATTTAATTAAAAATATGAGATTTGAGAATCTTGATCAATAACGAAGAAATAATAAAATTTCAGATTAAATTGATCAAGATATGAATTTGTTGGAATAAACCAAAATTTTCGTACCGAAAAATAATCTCGAAAATAATCAAAAAATATACCGAAAAGGTAAAATCGGACCGATAAATTCATTTAGTGATTAAATGAATAAAATATAAATTTTTAAAGATATTTGTGGATTTTAATATTATTTTAATGAATAAAATAATATTATAAATAAATTATAAATAAATAAAATAAAGTTAAAAAAATAATAATTGAAATCTAAAAAAAAAAAAAAGAAATCTAAATAGCGAAAATCGCGAAACAGAAAGCAAAAGGCGAAAATGGAGAAGAGAACCGAGGGAGTCGGTTTCCCTCCAACCGACGGCCACCGGCGGCCAGGAACCCCAGGCGAGGGCCGGCAAAGCAGGCCTGACACCCGCGCAACCCACCAGCGGCAGTGAATCGCGCCGAGAATGGTGGAGAACGTCGAAAACGAAGGAGAAGCCGCGAGGGAAGAAACTCCGATTGGCGGCCATCGACGTCGATTCGAGCCACACCGAGGCCCGATTTAGGAAGCCCATGCGATAGTGAGTCGAACGGCGGTGGAATCGGACGGAGAACCGTCCGAACGGCACCGGAATGACCAAATGGTGATTGAACCGAACCGAACTGGACTGAACCGACTGTCTGAACTGGGTTGAACCGGACCGGACCGATTAAGCCAAAAAGGAATGGAAAAAAAGAGAAAAGGGGGGAAAAAGAAAAAGAGAAAAAATTGGAGAAAATTTTAGTGATGCAATCGAGCTTCGGGTAAGTCGGTAAGCGATCGAATTGACTGATTTAAATTTCAGAATATTTAATTTGATTAATATCGGACTGAAAATTTACCCGAAAAAATATTTAAATTGTGTAGCTCGACAATTGGCATCCACCGAGAGCTCGAGATAGCCTCGATTTTTGTACTATCATAGAATCTCGGGTAAGTAACCCTTATTGACGATAATTTTTGCATCGTTATGCGTGTTGATGAATTACGAATTTAATTTCCACATTAAATGATTTAAATTCTAGAAAATTGGATAAATTGTCGTAAATAATAAATTGAGATATCCGAGAATTTAGAATGAGGCTAAATAAATAATGATGGGCCCAATGAGCCCAATATGTCTCGATAATGTGAATAGTAAGTGGGAAACGGGCTTAAGGCCGATTAAGGCTCATTATGGTACAATCGGGCCCAATATGGGTAAACGGGCCCAATGATTTAAATTAAGCCCAAAAAATATGAAATACAATTAAATTGTATTGTATTTGACCTGGTGAATGTGTATCCGCAGTTCCAGAGATGTGATTGGTAGTAAATCGGACTACGTGACGAGTCATCAGTGGGAAATGTCAGACTGTACAAAAAATGAGGTAAGGGAATTGTGTGAGTAGCTAGAGGTAGCTACGCGTATTTTAATAGTTTTCTGTACACTGAATATGTATGTATACCTTGATTATGTATAATGATCCTAAAAGTGGTTTAAATGATTTTAAGGATCGAAATAGATAAAAAGACTATTTTACCCCTATTGAGGGAAGTTCACCTAAGGATGGTGAAAGCATGACATGCATGAAATGCATGATTTAAGAAAATTTATGGTTTAAGGATTTTATTGGTTTTAATTAAAGCAAATCGATAGATTAGCCAGTAATTGCATGAATTTCACATGATAACACTACGTAAGTGTTATTTGTATTTAATTGGAAATTTCTTTGGAAAATGGGCCAACTATCAAGTTTATATGGAAACAGATAGTGCCGACACGTAGTTCGCACTATATCTGCGTTTGTGAATGTGCATAAATGTGCTCTAGCGGTTGCTCGCACCGACTTGTGTGACATCATATGCATGAAATGTGCTAGAGCGGTTGCTTGCACTGATTTTATGATTTGATATGCATGAGAGCTGCTGGAGCCTAGCTCGCACTCTATTTTGACATGTTTTGACTTGTTTTGACCAGATATGCATAAAAAGGTGCTGGAACGATTGCTCGCACTAGTTTTTTATGATTTGACATGCATGAACGATGCTGGAGCTTAGCTCGCATCCAGTTTTGATATGATATTGCATAAAAGCCATGCTGGAGTGTAACTCGCACGAGATTTGATTTATTTATGCATAAAGTCGTGCTGGAGTGTAACTCGCACGAGATTTGATTTACTTGAGCATTCATTTGTGCTAGAGCGTTGCTCGCACAAAATTTTATATGGTTTTATAACTCATTTGAATGTCGTACTGGAGTTTTTCTCGTACGAGGTTTTCACTGAGTTTTTATGCATATCCGTACTAGAGCATTGCTCGTACGTGGATTTTACTTGAAATTATAATCAATTTAAATCGTACTGGAGCGTTGTTCGTACGCAGATTTTACTGATTTTTATGAAACCGTGCTAGAGCTTCGCTCGCACGAGGTTTTTTGATATCATGAATATGCATGGAGCGTGCTAGAGCTTCGCTTGCACAGGAATTTATATTATATGCATATAGCCGTGTTGGAGCCTCCTGTAGACTGTGTGTCACAGTGAGATGATATGCTCACACGTGCATGCTGAGACAGAGATGATATGGGTGGATAAGACCTATTACAGGCACCCCTGACTGAAATTGGGTTCACGGAGTACGTTGTACCGTGTATGTCACGCGGAGTACGCTGTACCGTTGGGATTGTTGGAGTGGAGTGGCATTAGCCACGAGGCAGCAAGCCTTGCCCTCGTAATCCTGGTGTTATGCTGTTCTGGTGGGTAGGACGACCCACCTCCCGTTTCTGGTGTGATACCCTTCACACTAGGTACTATGTTGCCAGGGATCACTAGGATATGGCCATAGTCCTCGATGTTACTGATATAATCAGTTGTTTGTCTCACATGATATAACTTGTGGTTTGATAGATCAGGGTAGACCCGAAGGAGAGGTCAGGCCCCCGATTTTATGAATTTATGATCTGTGACCCTGAAAGAAGGGTGGTTTTATAACCGAAGTTTTATAATGAATTTTAATGAATTATTTTATGAGATTATTGACCCGAAAGGGTTAGTTTATACTGCAGTTTTAATGAATTGATTTAAATGCAGTAGCATGATGATGTTTTCCATGCTTTCATTTCAAATTCATGATTTTTCTTACATGACATGAAAGACTGCATGATCTTGATTTATTTCATGCTTATTATGATTTACTGATGTCACATAAAATGCTACCGATGCATGAATTACATGTTTTTCTATATGCACAAATAGTTTTGGATAAACTATGTCATGATATATGCATGGTTTTGTGCTTGAGATTTTAATGAAAAGAAATGGATTTTAAGGGCATGGCATTATGAGTATGTAGATACTGGAGCTATCTACTTACTTGCATAATTGCCTTACTGAGCGTATGGTTTGCTCACCCCCATTATTTTCCATCTTTTCAGAGCACTCACAGTAATTAGTAAGCGGTTGAGGACTTGCATGCTTGGTATCCGCTGCTTCCCATCGAGAGACAGGTATACACATTTGTATAGTTTTGTATCTAAATATGTAATGCACAGTACTGTAAACAGACATTGATATCGGGGATGTAGAGTTATAAATACCATTATGTATGTATTTATTTAAAAGTCAAAAGATAGTAAACTTTGATATATGAATATGATTGTGGAAATAAAATGGTAAATAGGTGAGAGGTGACTAACACCGAATCATAGTCCAACTGTGTTGTAGGATGGTCACGATGAGAGAAAGGTAAGAATTAAATAATAAATGAAAAAGCGAAAAATTTACTCTGATTTTTAGGTAATTTGGGTTGTGACATGGAGTCCCCGGTATGGTGTATTGAGAAACAATGCCACATTATGCTAAATACCTTGCAAAGGGTCTTGGACGTTGTTCACCTAATTTGTCATATCTACCATAGTACTCGCCACCACAGTCAGTTCTAACGGCTTTAATTTTCCTACCAAGTTAATTTTTAACTTCAGTTTTATAGTTCTTGAAAACGTCCAACAATTGAGACTTATCATGAATTAAGTACGGGTACCCATAATGAGAATAATCATCTATAAGAGTAATAAAATATTGTTGACCATTCCAAGAAGCCGTAGGGAATGGACCACATATATTAGTATGAATTAATTCCAAGATGTTTGAACTCCTTTTGGCACCTATTTTCTTGACATTTGTTTGTTTTCCCTTAATACACTCAAAACAGATTTTGAAATCTGAAAAATTAAGAGAATCAAGAGTCCCTTTTGACACAAGTCTCCGTATTCTTTGTTCAGAAATATGCCCTAAACGTTTGTGTCATAACATAGAAGAATTCTCATTAATTAATTTACGCTTTGCACCACAATTACTTATATGCAAGCATTCATTAACATATGTGGCATGGAGGTCCAATTTATATAAATTATAAACTAAAGAACCGGTACCAGTAAAATTTGAATACTGAAAGAGACTAAACTTTTCATTTCTAAATGAACAAAAATAACCCAATTTGTCCAAATTAGAAACAGAAATCAAGTTCCGTCTAAATGACGGTACATAAAAAGTCTCGTCTAAATCTAAATAACAACTATATTCTAACTTTAACTTGAATATACCAACAGCCTCAACAAGAGCTTTCTCACCATTTCCCACATAGATGAAACTTTTAGTATCAGTTGGCTTTTTGCTCTTTAGACAACGTTACATTGTCACACTTATTTGAATAGTTGCACCTGTATCTATCCACCAAGTGTGATTTGTACTAAAGTTAAATTAACTTTAGAACAAATAAAGTTGAGAAGTTTACCCTTTTTGGCAAGTCATTTTGCATACTTGGAACAATCCTTCTTCACATGTCCATTTTTATTACAGAAGAAATAAGTGATCACCTTATCCTATTTTTACTGCCCCTTAGGCTGTGAAGTTTCAGTGTTTGCAGTGTCTTTTCATATATTGTTCCTTTTTCCTTTCGTATTGGCAATATTACCAATGGAAGGAAAAGACTAAGTGAACACTTTTTATCTTATCTTGTTTTAGTCTCTCTTCCTCTTGTACACATTGAGCAATGAGCTTGTTAAGAGTCCATTTCTTCTTTTAAGTGTTATAACTTATTTTAAATGGACTGAATTGTGCAGAAAAGAGATATCAAGACCAGGTGTACGAGTATGTTTTCAGACAACTCTAACTTTAGTGCCCTTAATCTTGTAACAAGATTAGACATTTTCATAATGTACTCCCTTATGTTTCATTTGTCATTATACCACATTGAAACAAGTTTAGTCAGAATAATACTTGTTTTGACCATTTCATTTACAGTGAATCTGTCAGCAATCAGCTTTAAGAAACTTTTAACATTTTCTTCCTCAGGTATTGTGCCTCTGATGGCATCCGAAATTGAGTGTTTCATAATCATCAGACTCATACGATTTGAACGCTTCAATTTTTCATAAAGTGCCCTTTCTGTAGCTGAACTACTATCAATAGGGCAGGAGGTTGTTCTGACCTGACCACATAGTCCAGATCCATACACCCAAGTTAAGCACTGAAATGTTATTTAAATTGGCAGATATGGAAGAAACATTCAATTTAAGTAGAAAACAATAATAATCAGAAAACAATAATAATCAACTCACAATTAAATAATTTTGGACTATATAAGATAGAAAGCACAATATTGACATTTAGTCTTTAAACAGAAATATCAATTTATAAGCGATACTCTTAAACTTTATTAGTAAATATTAATAACTAAATCCTTCCAACAATACGTCTTTCTTTACATCGACATATTGCATGCCTGGAAAAAATTTTTATCACATATTTACTACCTTATGCGTTAATTCAGAAAAAAATAATATTCCTTTGAGCCAATTATTTTTCACATGAATTAAAAATACTGTCATATAAATTTCTTAATGACAACCTTATTTTTCAAAATAAATAAATTAACATAAAAGATGTCACTTGAGTGACATTTTATATCAATTTAATATATTTTGAAACTTTATTTTTCATAAAATATACACATGCTTATAGGTAAGAGTATATAAATTTATTGACAATTTCAAAGAGAGTACATACTGTCAATCAACTTAGAACATCATAAAATATATCACCATGAAGCAAAACAATGATAATCATGTGCATAAGATACAACTTTAATTCAAATAATACAAAATATTAAATAATAAATATTTAACAATTTTTAAAATTTTCAAAAAAATCATCAAAAATTTTAAAATCAAATTTTATTCCGAGTTTGAGAAAACGGTGGCCGCCGGGCCATCGAATAGCGACGCGTGGGGTTCACGCGCGACCCTTTGCGTGTGGGGAAGATCCCAATCCAGATCTCCCACTTTCTTTAACCTCTAGTCGGGTCGGGTTGACCTGGTTGGATGTAAAACAGACTCATTTTGAGTCTGTTCTTCAATTTTTTTTTAACAACTTTTTATACTTATTTTCACCAAATTAACTTTACATAATTGAAATTAAATGTGTATTCTACAATACCCATGCAAAAAAGGATGAAAACATCAAAGAATTTGAACAAATCAAGCTAATAAGAATGAAACAATTTCATCATTAAAACTCAATCTTTATGTTTTGGTTGAATTTTCAATTCGATATTTAAAGAATTAAAACCCTTGATTACTTGAAACATAAAATTAATTCCAAAAATTATTTTTATAGAGAATAAAAGTCTTAATGTTTCAAACAATAATTTTAATTCTTAATGATTAAACATGAATTGGCTCTTGATACTACTTGTAGTAAAATTTAATTACATAAAATCTATACTCAAGATTTCATGTTCAATCATTAAGAAAATTAAAATATAGAAGCATACATGGATCCATTGGAATTAATTGATTGTGGGCTAACAGTCTTCTATGTCTAAACTTTACTTTACGAGAGAAAACCCTAACCCACTTACTGATAGATATGGGAATGAGAAATTAACGTTTAGACCGATGACTATAACTGTCACGACCCATTTTTCCTAAAAACCCCTACAAATTTTTTCCTTTTTTCATTTCCTTACCCGTCGTAAACAGTTTCACTACTAACAGTTGGGCTATGAGTCGATGTTAGTCCCTCATGTCATGTTACTTACATTAACATTTATTTCCCATATTTCATTTACATATCAATTTATTTTAACTAAATGCATCCTCAATATTACATCCGTGTACAGTACTGTGCTTTTATATGTTCAGATAAAAAATTATACGAATGTGTATACCTGGTCTTGATGGGAAGCAGCGGATAACCGAAATGCAAGAATATTGTCGCTCTCTTCTATTGAATGTACCTTGTAGGGTGGAAAATGAAAGGGTGAGCGCAACTTGCTTAGTAAGGTAATAATGTAAGCAGGTAGATAACTACACTATCTACATACTGGTAAAGGCATGACATGTAAAACATTTATATCTCGAGCATGAGGAAATTAAAACCATGCCATGTATGAGTATATCATATATCGTAAAACATGAATCGGCATGTAAAACATGAAAAACATCTCATGTAAAACCTCTCATGCTCGATACAGTAAAACTCTTCAAAAACAATCCCAGATGGATTCAACACATCTTTAAAATCATTAATATCCTCATAAAAACCCATAAATTTCTCATTTAATACCACATTTCATGAAAATTGTCACAAATCGGGGCTAGACCCCTCCCTCGGGTCTACCATGGTCTAACAAGACCAATCAAATATATATCATGTGAGACATGTAGGTTACTATATGGAAACAATTGAGGACTATGTCCCTGTGATCTCAGGCTACACAGATCCCGGTGTGCGGGGTATCACAACTGTAACGGGAGGTGGGGTCAAATCTTACCCGCCAAAATATCAAATAATGTGAATACAATAATCATGACTACATGGTACAATGTACTCCGTGTGACATACACGGTACAATGTACTCTATGAACCCAATATCACAGTCTGAGGATGCCTGCCATAGGCCTTATCCCACTCCAAACCATGTCGATAACCAACCCATGTCTCAATCTACACGTGCAAGCATATCTTCTCACTGTGACACACAGTCTACAGGAGGCTCCAACACGGTCATATGCATGTCATAAAATTCCTGTGTGAGCGAAGCTCTAGCACAGCTCCATGCATATTCATGATATCAAAAAAACCCTCGTGCGAGCGAAGCTCCAGTACGGTTTCATAAAAATTAATGAAATTTGCGTACGAGCAGCGCTCCAGTACGACTTAAAATAATTATAGATCCAATTTAAATTCATGTACGAGTAATGCTCTAGTACGGATGCATAAAACCAAATAAAATTCATGTACAATTTAAAACTCATAAAGACATGATAGGCTACTCAATTTCACTAAAACAAATCAAAATCACAACTGGCACCTAATTCGTGCCCTTTCATGTAAAAACATGAAATAAACTGCCAGCCTATCCATAATTTGCTTGAATTAAAGCAATATAATCTTAGGAATATCAAAAACATGAAAATCATGCAATTTCATAGCCTTACTACCCTTTTTGAACTTTTCCTAACTATGGACAAAATCGTAATTTTCACATATACCTCGATTTTCGTAAAAATTATTATTCTATTTCTAGATACCTTATGAAATTCTATGTAATGTAAATAACCCCAAAAATATGCGCAGATATCTCTAAGCACTTACAAAATTCCCTTACCTCATTTTTCTGTACAGTCTGACTTTCCCAACTCTACCGATCACCCGATCTGTTTAGCTCCCAATACGTACTCCGGAGCTACAGATAATCATTTATCGGGTTCAATCCAAGCATAATTATTCATATTTCACTTTTACTGGGCTTAATTTAAATCATTGTGCCTGTTTTACTTTATTGGGCCCGATTTCATCTTAATGGGTCTCGACCCATTTTCAGCCCGTTTCCACTTATTAAATCCTTTCTTTGGGTCTATTGGGCTCTCAATACCTATTAGGCTTCATTCCAAACTCCTTGGATAGTCCGTATATCATTTACGATAATTAATTCAAAAATCTCAATATAATTCACTAATTGTGAAATTAAATTCAAAATTCATAAAATAAATCTTTAATACGCGAATAATTACAAAAATTGTCGTAAATGAGCTTTACTTACCCGAGATTATGCGATGGTGCACAAATCGAAGTTCGATCGTCTCACATATACGATTTATCATCGAACTGCATAATTTTATATTTAATTCTGGGTTAATTTTTGATCAATTATAATTTAAATAAATTTCTCGAAAATCAAATCGGTCACTTTTGACCTCGTATTGACTTGCTCGAAATTCGGTGTATCCCTAAAAATTCTTCCCCCTTTTCCTTTTTCTCTTTTTCTCCCTTTTCCCTCTCTTTCTTGGTTGAACCGGTTCGGTCCGGATCAACTCAATTCAGACCGGTCGATTCAGCCCAGTTCACTTCTTGCTGAACCAGTCCGTACCGATTCAGGCTTGCCCGTCGCCGTTCACGACATTTTTGATCGGTTCCCAGCTCGTTTCTGGCGCAAATCAGTGCACCTGCACTAGGGGAGTGTTCGGTTGGGGTCAGGGTTGGCCGAATCACGCCGGTGGCCGTCGGATTTCTCTCCTCTTCTCCATGGCTATTCCTTCACCGATCTGCTCTTTCCAGTGCCGGTGGGGTGCGTTCCGGTGGCAGGAGGGTCGCCCGGTCGTCCTCTCCCTTTTTCGGTCCTTTGCGTGGCCGCTGGGTCGTCGATGCTCGTTCAGTGATGAATTCTTCCTCGGTCACCTTCGTTTCGTTTCTCCTTCAGTTTCTTTCCTCTTCGTTTTCGTTTTTCAGATTATTTATTTAATTATTTATTTATAATTTTATTTTTATCATTATTTTATTCATTAAAATATATTAAAAAACCCACAAATATCTAAAAAAAAATCTTATTTAATTCATTTAATCTATAAATGAATCTATCGGTCTTCTTTCGCCTTTTCGGTGTATTTTTCGATTATTTTTGGGATAATTTCCCGAGGTGAAAATTCTGATTAATTCCAATAAATTCATATCTTGATCAATTTAACCGAAAATTTAATTATTTCTTCGTTATTGATCAAGATTTCTCAATCCCATATTTTTAATTAAATTTTCTTGTCGAATTTATACCGACTTTCGGTCTTTTGATCGTTTTGCCCTTCAACGTGTTCAAAAATTCCATTTCAATCCTTTGCATTTTTTTTAAATGCATTCGAAAATTTTTATTCATTCCCTTTGCTCTTACGATAAAAATCGGGTCTTACATAATCTCCCCCACTTAAGAAATTTGGTCCTCCAAATTAGAACCAAGTCAAATGTATCCATAAACAACTCCGGGTACATCTATCGAATCATATACTATCATTCTCAAGTGACTTTTCCCGGAGTGCAATACTACCAACATACTTAACTAGGGAGATCATCTTAAACCTCAACACTTTCTCCTTCCTGTTTAATACCCAAATCGATTTTCCAATATACGTTTTACTTTCATTGAGCTAAGTTGTTGGAGTTCATATCCAATCACATATGCTGGGTGCGGATAGTATTTTCGAAGCATCAAAAGATGGGACACATTGTGGATGCCTGCTAATTCAGGTGGTAACGCCAACCTACAGGCCTTGTCTCCTACTTTTTCCAATCTCTTTCAGAATCTTGTTACGTCCTTATGCTATGTCCTAAGGGCATGTAACTTCCAACAATACTAATTCACCCTCGGTGAATTCCAATGGTTTCTATCTCTTATCAGCATAGCTTTTCTATCTGCTCTAAGTTGTTCTTAATCTCTCACAATCAACTGAACATCCTCAAAGGTTTGTCTTACCAATTCGAGAACAATTTTCTATTTGTCACCCACTTCTTCTTATCCAAATCGCGAACAACCCCTACAGCCATATTATGCCTCATCTGAAGCCATCCCAATACTCAAGTGACAACTGTCATTGTTGGCAAATTCGATTAGTAATAACTGATCATCCCAGGAGCTTATAAAATCAATGGCACATGCTCTCATCATATCCTCCAGAACCTGTACAGTCCTCTCTGACTGACCATCTGTCTAAGGATGGAAAGCTGTGCTAACACTCAATCGGGTTCCCATAGCTTCTTGAAAAATATTCCCAAAAATGGGAAGTGAAGCGGGAATCCCTATCTGATATCATGCTCACTGGAACGCTACAAAACGTTTCACAATTTTTTGTACACATAAATCCGCCAACGCACTTAGAGTATCTGGGGATTTCCTAACCAGAAGGTGTGTAGACTTACTCAATCTATCGACTATCACCCAGATAGCCTTGTGATTCATCTGGGTCCTCTACATCCCATCACAATATCCATAGTAACTTGCTCCCATTTTCGTGTCAATACATAAGTAGAGGCTGCAATAATCCTGCAGACTTCTCATACTCTACCATACACTGCTGACATACGAGACACTTTTCCAGAATATCTATAATGTCTCTTTTCATATCTGACCACCATTACCCTTTTTAAGATTTCGATATATTTATTACTTCTCGGATGCACTGTATATCTCAAAGAGTGAGCTTTTGACAATAACTATCTCAATAGTTGTGGTCTTGGGAAGCACTTATACTATCTCTGAACCTCAGTAAGCCATCATCACTCTCTGTGAACTCTGTCACTATACCTATCTGAATCTAACCCACACTATCGACACCATGCTGATCATCACGCTAAGCCTATCAAATCTGGTCACTTAAATCCGATTTTAATCTCAGGCTAGCTGTCACACAATCACTGTCATCATCAAAGGGGATCACATCACTACTGAGGCTTACAACTGCTCTAGCAGCTCACGCTCCCTGACCATCATATGTAATACCATCCCGAGGCTCTTTCTGCTCAAGGCCTTAGCCATCACATTAGCCTTTCCTGGGTGGTACAATTTCCACAATCATAATCCATTAGAAGCTCTAACCCTCTTTATTCTCGTATTCGACTCTTTCTGTGAAAATAAATACTTGGGGTTTTTATGTCAATGCATACCTGAAATTTCTCACCGTATAAGTGGTGGCGTCATACCCTCAGTGCATTAATATGGCTACCAACTTTAAATCATCGACCAGATAGTCCTTTCATAGTCCTTGAACTGTCTGGGTCCATATGTGACTATCATCTCATTTTGCTTCAACACATAGCCCAATCTTGGTTTCAAGACATACATATACCCTGAGAAATCTCTTAATCTGTTGGGTATGGTGAGAATAAATGTGGTGGTCAGTTCATACTTCAGTACATAGAAACTCCTGTCGCGTCTATCATCCCATTCAAATACAACTTTTTTTAAGTTAAACGTGTCAACAAAGTAGTCCATTTCGCGAAACTCTCAACAACTCTTTTGTAAAAATAATTTCCAATTGTTGCTTATAATTTTCCCTAGACTTTAAATACATCCAAAATATCATCAATAAGGATGATAACAAATTGGTCCAGGTAAAGTTTAAATACCTCATCGTAGTTGAGTTCCACTAAATATTTCAACCACCCATATCCTTGACCTATATACGCATAAATGTATAATGTCATTTCGAAATCGCTTCCGTTCAAGATTCTAACCCGCGTCATTTCTTTTTTTCTTATATTAACGGCTTTTATAAAATTTTCATTATTAAACCTTCATGATTAATCGAATTCTATATTTCTTTATCGTACTAGTAAAGGTACCCTAATTTTAAACCTATATATTACGACTGTCGATTTCAATTTATAGGTTGTGTATACTTGTAGACGCTGTCAAGTCTTTAGGCGGGGAGGTATTTTGAAATACCTTTATTAACCCTCAGACTTGACCACATGGACTGGTTATGGATATATCCACCCCTTATCCTTGGTCGCAATCCATATTCACTACATATCGCTTAATCCAAATTATTTCACATATCAAAGATATTCTTACCTTGCATACGCCTCTTATTCCAATATATCTTTTATTCAGGATCTATCACATCTCAAAACTTATCTCCTTTCGTATATCACTTATAACAAACTCTGTCATTAATTATTCCGCGAGTACAATCATTTACTCCTTTAATTTCAATCGCTACACCCCTTTTTATTACTTGTCAAAACTTACAGTATACTTTTCAGGGTCGAAAATATCACTATCTAAGGATAGCAATCTAAACAACATAGTTTACAGTCGAATCAATCTATTCTCAAATAATACTTCAAATTATTCATATTCCATTGAATAAAATCGACTGACTTATACTTCTTTCCCCGTTTTAGACTTATAATCTCTTCATAATTATTCCGTTAGTTAACCCTCCTTCATTAGGGTACTAACTATCAATCTTGTACCTAAGGGTGTAGGCATTCATGTCCTTCACTAACTTATATACAAAAGAAAACAGTATGAATAAATGCGTAGTACCAAGATCAAGTAACATAATTACGTCTTTACTCATAATCAGTGTGCTATCTTTCACCACATCATATGAAACATCAGTAGCATCCTGGTCCAAGGCCTACACTCGCCCTCGTCCAACAACCTATTTTCCCTTTCTCTTTGGCTGTGGCCTCCATTTTTTCGGTGCATAGATACCAACAGGATTTTCTCTGTCTCTTTGCCCTTCAGTGGGGCAATCTCACCCAACTCTGAGCAATCATTAAATAATTGGCCCGTCTTACCACTCTTAACGCTTATTTTAGTCAATAAAGTGTACGTGTAAGCCCTACTTCCGTGGTATCTACCAAAACATCCTACACTGATTACACTGCTACAAAGCAAGTCGGGGTCTTCCAATCACAATACCCCTCAAAAGTGCTGAAATTGGATACACTGGGGCCTTACCAATCATCATACCCCGTGACTCATCAACTCTAATCTCTTACCAACTGGTCTCTTTCCCGCTCTGACATCTCTGTCATTCTGTATTTTCTTCTGTCTCTATTTCGGTCCTTACTACCTTTCCCAATCTTAGAGGCGTGCGACACATGATCTTATTCACGCAATTGTATTTTGCGCACTACCTCGACATAAGTATTGAGCCAATCGGAATCTAATCGACAATTTGAGACCTTCCATGAACTTTTGGACTTTTCGACTCTCACTGCCCATAGTGTCGAGGTAATACCTGCCCAGGGATATAAATTGAGTTTCATACTCGTCAATCAACCAGTGCCTCTGGGTCAGTGTAAGAAATTTTACTTGTAATTTCCTTTAAGCATGTCCGGGATATTCTGTCACCGGAATACATCCAAAAATGTTTCTCATGTCGGCTCTGGATGTCGAACTCTTCAAATGGGTTGAGCGGACTTACACCAATGCTCTGCCTCGCCCTCCAACATAAACGTATTTAAAAGTCACTTTCTCAATCGACATACACCGAAAGAATCCATACAACTTCGCATTCTCATTCACCCAGTCCTTAGTAATTATTGGTTTCTTTACTTTGCTAAAAGTCGGAGGGGTGTGAAAATCTCTATAGTCTGAGGCATCTATTCAGGCTTTACCCTGCCTATCCTCAACTACCTGCATAGACTAAGTAAACAACTCCAAAATATTTTCTACACTCCACTCCATCCTCTTGGAGCGTGTCTCAATACTGTTTGGTCTCTTTATAGGACCCTGTGGAGTATGCTCAATATCAGCCTCCACCTCACTCTCATCTTTAGTCTCATGTGACAAATCATTCGACTCTCAGGCCTATCTCTACGTCCTCGAGCCTATGTACTCGCCCCTCTACCATAGTGGCTATCAGTTATAAAAACTATATTCTTGCATTCGAAACTAAATTCTTAGCTGTACTTCCACCTTGATATACACAATTGTATCTAAACAATACACAATACATGGGGATGTAAATTTACTTAATCACTAACACTGACTCTTATCAGGCCAACACAGCTCTGATACCACTTCTGTCACGACCCATTTTTTCTAAAAATCCCTATAAATTTTTCGCTTTTATTTCATTTCCTTACCCGTCGTGAACAGTTTCACTACTAACAGTTGTAATATGAGTCGATGTTAGTCCCTTCTGTCATGTTACTTACATTAACATTTATTTTCCATATTTCATTTACATATCAATTTATTTTAACTAAATACATCCCCAATATTGCATCTGTGTATAGTACTGTGCCTTTAAATGTTCATATACAAAATTATATGAATGTATATACCTGGTCTTGAAGGAAGCAGCGGATAACTGAAATGCAAGACTATTGTCGCTCTCTTCTATTGAATGTACCTTGTAGGGTGGAAAATGAAAGGGTGAGCGCAACTTGCTCAGTAAGGCAATAATGCAAGCAGGTAGATAACTACACTATCTACATGCTGGTAAAGGCATGACATGTAAAACATTTATATCTCGAGCATGAGGAAATTAAAACCATGCCATGTATGAGTATATCATATATCTTAAAACATGAATCGACATGTAAAACATGAAAAACATCTCATGTAAAACCTCTCATGCTCGATACAATAAAACTCTTCAAAAACAATCCTATAGGGATTCAACACATCTTTAAAATCATTAATATCCTCATAAAAACACATCAATTTCTCATTTAATACCACATTCCATGAAAATCGTCACAAATCGGGGCTCGACCCCTCCCTCGGGTCTACCCTGGTCTAACAAGACTAATCAAATATATATCATGTGAGACATGTAGGTTATTGTATGGAAACAACCGAGGACTATGTCCCTGTGATCCCAGGCTACACGGATCCTAGTGTGTGGGGTATCATAATTGCAACGGGAGGTAGGGTCAAATCCTACCCGCCAGAATATCAAATAACGTGAATACAATAGTCATGACTACATGGTACAGTGTATTCCGTGTGACATACATGGTACAACGTACTCCATGAACCCAATATCATAGTCTGGGGCTGCCTGCCATAGGTCTTATCCCACTCCAAACCATGTCGATAACCAACCCACGTCTCAATCTACACGTACGAGCATATCTTCTCACTGTGACACACAGTTTACAAGAGGCTCCAACACTGTCATATGCATGTCACAAAATTTATGTGCGAGCGAAGTTCTAGCACGGCTCCATGCATAGTCATGATATCAGAAAAACCTTCGTGCGAGCGAAGCTCCAGCACGATTTCATAAAAATCAATGAAATCTGCGTACGAGCAGTGCTCCAGTACGACTTAAAATAATTATAGATCCAATTTAAATTCACGTATGACCAATGCTCTAGTACGAATGCATAAAACCAAGTAAAATCCACGTACAATTTAAAACTCATAAAGACATGATAGGCTGCTCAATTTCACTAAAACAAATCAAAATCACAATTGGCACCTAATTCGTGCCCTTTCATGTAGAAACATGAAATAAACAGCCAGTCTATCCATAATTTGCTTGAATTAAAGCAATATAATCATAAGAATATCAAAAACATGAAAATCATGCAATTTCATAGCCTTACTACCCTTTTTGAAATTTTTCTAACTAGAGGCAAAATCCTAATTTTCACATATACCTCGATTTTTGTAAAAATTATTAGTCTATTTCTAGATACCTTATGAAATTCTACATAATGTAAATAACCCCAAAAATACGCGCAGATATCTCTAAGCACTTACAAAATTCCCTTACCTTATTTTTCTGTAAGGTCTAATTTTCCCAACTCTACCGATCACCCGATCCGTTTAGCTCCCAATATGTACTCCGGAGCTGGAGATAATCATTTATCGGGTTAAATCCAAGCATAATTATTCATATTTCACTTTTACTAGGCTTAATTTAAATCATTGGGCCTATTTTACTTTATTGGGCCCGATTTCATCTTAATGGGCATTGACCCATTTCCAGCCCGTTTTACTTATTAAATCCTTTCTTCAGGTCTATTGGGCTCTCAATACCTATTTGGTTTCGTTCCAAACTCTTTGAATAGTCCGTATATCATTTACGACAATTAATTCAAAAATCCTAATCTAATTCACTAATTACAGAATTAAATCCGAAATTCGTAAAATAAATCTTTAATACGCGAATAATTACATAAATTGTCATAAATGAGCTTTACTTACCCGAGATTATGTGATGGTGCGCAAATCGAAGTTCGATCGTCTCACGTATACGATTTATCATCGAACTGCACAATTTTATATTTAATTTCAGGTTAATTTCTGATCAATTATAATTTAAATACATTTTTCGAAAATCAAATCGATCACTTTTGACCTCGTATCAACTTACCCGAAGTTCGGTGTATCCCCAAAAATTCGTCCCCCTTTTCCTTTTTCTCTTTTTCTCCATTTTTCCTCTCTTTCTTGGCTGAACCAGTTCGGTCCGGTTCAATCCAGTTCAAACCGGTCGGTTCAGCCGGTTCACTTTTTGCTGAACCAGTCTGTACCGGTTCAGGCTTCCCCGTTGCCGTTCACGACGTTTTCGATCGGTTCCTGGCTCGTTTCTGGCGCCAATCATTGCGCCTGCACTGGGGGAGTGTTCGGCTGGGGTCGGGGTTGGCCGAATCACGCCAGATTTCTCTCCTCTTCTTCGTGGCTATTCCTTCACCGATCTGCTCTTTCCAGCGCCGGTGGGGCGCGATCCGGTGGTAGGAGGGTCGCCCGGTCGTCCTCTCCCTTTTTCGGTCCTTTGCGTGGCCGCTAGGTCGTCGGTGCTTGTCCGGTGATGAATTCTTCCTCGGTCGCCTTCGTTTCGTTTCTCCTTCAGTTTCTTTCCTCTTCGTTTTTATTTTTCAGATTTATTTATTTATAATTTTATTTTTATTATTATTTTATTCATTAAAATATATTAAAAAACCACAAATATCTAAAAAAATTCTTATTTAATTTATTTAATCTATAAATGAATCTATCGGTCTTATTTCGCCTTTTCGGTATATTTTTCGATTATTTTTCGGATAATTTTTCGAGGTGAAAATTTCTATTAATTCCAATAAATTCATATCTTGATCAATTTAACCCAAAATTTAATTATTTCTTCGTTATTGATCAAGATTTCTCAATCCCATATTTTTAATTAAATTTTCTTGTCGAATTTATACCGACTTTCGATCATTTGACCGTTTTACCCTTCAACGTGTTCTAAAATTCCATTTCAATCCTTTCCCTTTTTTTTAAATGCATTCGAAAATTTTTATTCATTCCCTTTGCTGTTACGATAAAAATCGGGTCTTACATAATCTCCCTCACTTAAGAAATTTGGTCCTCCAAATTAGAACCAAGTCAAATGGATCCATAAACAACTCCCGATAGGTCTATCGTATCATATACTGTCATTCACAAGTGACTTTTCCCAGAGTGCAATACTACTAACATACTTAACTAGGGAGATCATCTTAAACCTCAACACTTTCTCCTTCCTGTTTAATACCCGAATCGATTTCCAATATACGTTTTACTTTCATTGAGCTAAGCTGTTAGAGCTCATATCCAATCACATATGCTGGGTCCGGATAGTATTTTCGAAGCATCAAAAGATGGGACACATTATGGATGCCTGCTAATTCAGGTGGTAACGCCAACCTACAGGCCTTGTCTCCCACTTTGTCCAATCTCTTTCAGAATCTCGTTACGTCCTTATGCTATGTCCTAAGGGCATGTAACTTCCAACAATACTAATTCACCCTCGGTGAATTCCAATGGTTTCTGTCTCTTGTCAGCATAGCCTTTCTATCTGCTCTGAGGTGTTCTTAATCTCTCACAATCAACTGAACATCCTCAGAGGTTTGTCTTACCAATTCGGGAACAATTTTCTATTTGTCACGCACTTCTTCTTATCCAAATCGAGAACAACCCCTACCGCCATACTATGCCTCATCTGAAGTCATTCTGGTACTCAAGTGACAACTGTCATTATTGACGAATTCGATTAGTAACAACTGATCATCCCAAGAGCTTATAAAATCAATGGCACATGCTCTCTTCATATCCTCCAGAACCTGTACAGTCTTCTCTGACTGACCACCTGTCTGAGGATGGAAAGCTGTACTAACACTCAATCGGGTTCCCATATGTTCCTGAAAAATATTCCCAGAAATGGGAACTGAAGCGGGAATCTCTATCTGATATCATGCTCGCTGGAACGGTACATAATGTTTCACAATTTTTCGTACACATAAATTCGCCTACGCACTTAGAGTATCTGGGGATTTCCTAACCAGAAGGTGGGTAGACTTAGTCAATCTATTGACTATCACCCAAATAGCCTTGTGATTCATCCGGGTCCTTTGTAACCCATCACAATATCCACGGTAACTTGCTCTCATTTTCGTGTCAATACATAACTAGAGGCTCCAATAATCCTGCAGACTTCTCATACTCTACCTTACTCTGCTGACATACGAGACACTTTTTCACAATATCTACAATGTCTCTTTTCATATCTGACCACCATTACCCTTTTCTAAGATTTTGATATATTTATTACTTCTCGGATGCACTGTATATCTCGAAGAGTGAGCTTCTGACAATAACTATCTCAACAGCTGTGGTCCTGGGGAGCACTTATACTGTCTCTGAACCTCAATAAGCCATCATCACTCTTTGTGAACTCTGTCATTGTACCCATCTGAATTTGACTCACACTATCGACACCATGCTGATCATCACACTACTGTCATCATCTGAGGGGATCACATCACTACTGAGGCTTACAACTGCTCTAGCAGCTCATGCTCCCTGACCATCATATGTAATATCATCCCGAGGCTCTTTCTGCTCAAGGCATTAGCCAGCACATTAGCCTTTCCTGGGTGGTACAATTTTCACAATCATAATCCCTCAGAAGCTCTAACCCTCTTTGTTCTCATATTTGACTATTTCTGTGAAAACAGATACTCGGAGTTTTTATGATCAGTGCATACCTGAAATTTCTCAACGTATAAGTGGTGGCGCCATACCCTCAATGCATTACTACGGCTACCAACTTTAAATCATGGGCCGGATAGTCCTTTCATGGTCCTTGAACTGTCTGGATCCGTACGTGACTATCATCTCATTTTGCTTCAACACACAGCCCAATCTTGGTTTCAAGACATACATATACCCTGAGAAACCTCTTAATCTGTTGGGTATGGAGAGAATAAATGCGGTGGTCAGTTCATACTTCAGTACATCGAAACTCCTGTCACGTCTATCATCCCATTAAAATATAATTTTTTTCTAAATTAAACGTGTCAACAAAGTAGTCCATTTGGAGAAACTCTCAACAACTCTTCTGTAAAAATAATTTCCAATTATTGCTTATAATTTTCCCTGAACTTTAAATACACCCAAAATATCATCAATAAGGATGATAACAAATCGGTCCAGGTAAAGTTTAAATACCTCATCGTAGTTGAGTTCCACTAAATATTTCAACCACCCATATCCTTGACCTATGTACGCATAAACGTATAATGTCATTTCGAAATCACTTCCGTTCAAGATACTAACCCGCATCATTTCTTTTTTCTTATATTAACAGCTTTTATAAAATTTTAATTTTTAAACCTTCATGATTAATCGAATTCTACATTTCTTTATCGTACTAGTAAAGGTACCCTAATTTTAAACGTATATATTACGAATGTCAATTTCAATTTATAGGTTGTGTATACTTTTAGACACTGTCAATTCTTCAGGCGGGGAGGTATTTTGAAATTCCTTTATAATCCTCAGACTTGACCACATGGACTGGTTATGGATATATCCACCCCTTATCCTTGGTCGCTATCCATATTCACTACATATCGCTTAATCCAAATTATTTCACATATCAGAGATATTCTTACCTTGCATACGTCTCTTATTCCAATATATCTTGTATTCAGGATCTATCACATCTCAAAACTTATCTCCTTTCGTATATCACTTATAACAAACTATGTCATTACTCATTCCGTGAGTACAATTATTTACTCATTTAATTTCAATTGCTACACCCCTTTTTATTACTTGTCAAAACTTACAGTATACTTTTAGGGTCGAAAATATCACTATCTTAGGATAGCAATCTAAACAACATAGTCTGCAGCCGAATCAATATATTCTCAAATATTACTTCAAATAATTCATATTCCATTGAATAAAATCGGCTGACTTATACTTCTTCCCCTGTTTTTGACTTACAATCTCTTCATAATTATTCTGTTAGTTAACCCTCCTTCATTAGGGTACTAACTATCAGTCTTGTACCCAAGGGTGTAGGCATTCATGTCCTTTACTAACTTATATACAAATGAAGGCGGTATGAATAAATGCATAGTACCAGGATCAAGTAACATAATTACGTCTTTATTCATAATCAGTGTGGTATCTTTCACCACATCATATGAAACATCAGTAGTGTCCTGGTCCAAGGCATACACTTGCCCTCGTCCAACAACCTACTTTCCCTTTCTCTTCGGCTGTGGCCTCCCTTTTTTGGTGCAGAGATACGAACAGGGTTTTCTCTGTCTCTTTGCCCTTCTGTAGGGCAGTCTCACTCAACTCTGAGCAATCATTAAATAATTGACCCGTCTTACCACTCTTAACGCTTATTTTAGTCAATAAAATGTAGGTGTAGGCCCTACTTTCGTGGTATCTACCACACATCCTACACGGATTACACTGCTACGAAGCAGGTCGGGGTCCTTCAATCACAATACCCCTCAAAAGTGCTGAAATTGGATACATTGGGGCCTGACCAATCATCTTACCCCATGATTCATCAACTCTAATATCTTACCAACTGGTCTCTTTCCCGCTCTGACATCTTTGTCATTCTGTATTTTCTTCTGTCTCTATTTCGGCCCTTACTACCTTTTCCAATCTCAGAGGCATTCAACACATGATCTTATTCACGCAACTGTATTCTGCACACTGCCTCGACATAGGTAGTGAGCCAATCGGTCTAATCGACAATTTGAGACCTTCCATGAACTTTTGGACTTTCGACTCTCACTGCCCATAGTGCCGGGGTAATACCTGCCCAGGGATATAAATTGAGTTTCATATTCGTCAATCAACCAGTGCCTCTGGGTCAGCGTAAGAAATTTTACCTATAATTTCCTTTAAGCAGTGTCTGAGATATTCTTTCACTGGAATACATCCAGAAATGTTTCTCATGTCGGCTCTGGATGTCTAACTCTTCAAATGGGTCGAGCGGACTTACACTAATGCTCTGCCTCGCCTTCCAACATAAACGTATTTAAAAGTCACTTTCTCAATTGACATACACTGAAAGAATGCATACAACTTCGCTATCTCATTCACCCAGTCCTTTGTAACTATTGGTTTCTTTACTTCGCTAAATATCGGAAGGGTGTGAAAATCTCTATAGTCTGAGGCATCTGTTCAGGTTTTACCCTGCCTATCCTCAACTACCTGCATAGACTGAGTAAACAACTCCAAAATATTTTTTACACTCCACTCCATCCTCTTGGAGCGTGTCTCAATACTGTTTGGTCTCTTTATAAGACCTTGTGGAGTATGCTCAACATCAGCCTCCACCTCACTCTCATCTTGAGTCTCATGTGATGACTCATTCGACTGTCAGGCCTATCTCTACTGCCTCGAGCCTATGTACTCGCCCCTCTACCATAACGGCTATCAGTTATAAAAACTATATTCTTGCATTCGAAACTAAATTCTTAGCTGTACTTCCACCTTGATATACACAATTGTATCTAAACAATGCATAGTACAAGGGATGTAAATTTACTTAACCACTAACACCGACTCATATCAGGCCAACACAGCTCTGATACCACCTCTGTCACGACCCATTTTTCCTAAAAATCGCTACAAATTTTTCGCTTTTATTTCATTTTCTTACCCGTCGTGAACAGTTTCACTACTAACAGTTAGGCTATGAGTCGATGTTAGTCCCTCCTGTCATGTTACTTACATTAACATTTATTTTCCATATTTCATTTACATATCAATTTATTTTAACTAAATACATCCCCAATATTACATCTGTGTACAGTACTGTGCCTTTATACGTTCAGATACAAAATTATACGAATGTGTATACCTAGTCTTGATAGGAAGCAGCGGATAACCGAAATGTAAGACTATTGTCGCTCTCTTCTATTGAATGTACCCTGTAGGGTGAAAAATGAAAGGGTGAGCGCAACTTGCTCAGTAAGGCAATAATGCAAGCAAGTAGATAACTACACTATCTATATGCTGATAAAGGCATGTGATGTAAAACATTTATATCTTGAGCATGAGGAAATTAAAATCATTCCATGTATGAGTATATCATATATCGTAAAACATGAATCGGCATGTAAAACATGAAAAACATCTCATGTAAAACCTCTCATGCTCGATACAGTAAAACTCTTCAAAAACAATCCCATAGGGATTCAACACATCTTTAAAATCATTAATATCCTCATAAAAACCCATCAATTTCTCATTTAATACCACATTTCATGAAAATCGTCACAAATCGGTGCTCGACCCCTCCCTCGGGTCTACCCTGGTCTAACAAGACCAATTAAATATATATCATGTGAGACATGTAGGTTACTATATGGAAACAATCGAAGACTATGTCCATGTGATCCCAGGCTACACGGATCCCGGTGTATAGGGTATCACAACTGTAACGGGAGGTCGGGTCAAATCCTACCCGTCAGAATATCAAATAACGTGAATACAATAGTCATGACTACATGGTACAGCATACTCTGTGTGACATACACGGTACAACGTACTCCATGAACCCAATATCACAGTCTGGGGATGCCAGCCATAGGTCTTATCCCACTCCAAACCATGTCGATAACCAACCCATGTCTCAATCTGCATGTGCGAGCATATCTTCTCACTGTGACACATAGTCTACCGGAGGCTCTAACACGGTCATATGCATGTCATAAAATTTCTGTGCAAGCGAAGCTCTAGCACGGCTCCATGCATATTCATGATATCAGAAAAACCATCGTGCGAGCGAAGCTCCAGCACGATTTCATAAAAATCAATGAAATCTACGTACAAGCAGCGCTCCAGTACGACTTAAAATAATTATAGATCCAATTTAAATTCACGTACGACCAATACTCTAGTACGGATGCATAAAATCAAGTAAAATCCACATACAATTTAAAACTCACAAAGACATGATAGGCTGCTCAATTTCACTAAAACAAATCAAAATCACAACTGGCACCTAATTCGTGCCCTTTCATGTAAAAACATGAAATAAACAGCCAACCTATCCATAATTTGTTTGAATTAAAGCAATATAATCATAAGAATATCAAAAACATGAAAATCATGCAATTTCATAGCCTTACTACCCTTTTTGAAATTTTCCTAACTAGGGGCAAAATCATAATTTTTACATATACCTCGATTTTCGTAAAAATTATTATTCTATTTCTAGATACCTTATGAAATTCTACGTAATGTAAATAACCCCAAAAATACGCACAGATATCTCTAAGCACTTACAAAATTCTCTTACCTCATTTTTCTGTATGGTCTAACTTTCCCAACTCTACCGATCACTCGATTCGTTTAGCTCCCAATATGTACTCCGGAACTGGAGATAATCATTTATCGGGTTAAATCCAAGCATAATTATTCATATTTCACTTTTACTGGGTTTAATTTAAATCATTGGGCCCGTTTTTACTTTATTTGAGCTCGATTTCATCTTAATGGACCTCGACCCATTTTCAGCCCGTAGGACTAAACGAACCATGCACCCAGGGAGTACTAAGATGTACCGAGACTTGAGAAAGGTGTATTGGTGGAGTGGTATGAAGCGAG
Source organism: Firmiana major (assembly GCA_033439115.1). Lineage (NCBI taxonomy): Eukaryota > Viridiplantae > Streptophyta > Magnoliopsida > Malvales > Malvaceae > Firmiana > Firmiana major. Next base: position 13,213,109 of record CM065912.1, read on the forward strand.
ATGTGGCAGAGTATGTGGCCAGGTGTTTAGTATGCCAGCAAGTGAAAGCTGAGCATCGGAATCCCGGAGGACTACTACAGCCCTTACCTGTACCTACATGGAAATGGGAGCATGTCACTATAGACTTTATTATGGGTTTACCGAGGACCCGAAGAGGTCATGACGCTATATGGGTTATAGTGGATAGATTGACCAAGAGTGCCCACTTCCTTGCCATCAAGAGCACAGATACGGTGGATGCCTTAGCTGAGCTATATGTCAGCGAGATAGCTATATTACATGGGGCTCCAGTGAGTATTACTTCTGATAGAGATTCCCGGTTTACTTCCAGGTTTTGGACCCAGTTTCAGGAGTCCATGGGATCTCGATTGAGTTTTAGTACCGCCTATCATCCTCAGACAGATGGTCAGTCAGAGAGGACTATTCAGACCCTGGAGGATATGTTAAGGGCGTGTACGATGGATTTTAAGGGATCATGGGATGATCACCTGCCCCTAGCAGAGTTTCCATACAATAACAGCTATCATGCGAGTATTGGAATGGCACCTTTTGAGGCTCTATATGGTAGGAGGTGTAGATCCCCTGTAGCTTGGGAAGAAGTCGGTGACAGAAAGATAAATGCTCTCGAGCTTGTTAAGCAAGCCGTACAGAGTGTGAAACTCATATGTGAGAGGTTACGAGCTGCACAAAGTAGACAGAAAAGCTACGCGGATGTGCGTAGACGGCCACTCAAGTTTGAGGTTGGTGATGCAGTATTTCTGAAAATATCACTGAGTAAGGGTATCATGCGATTTGGGAAGAAAGGGAAATTGAGTCCCCGATACATAGGACCATTCGAGATTCTTAAGAGAGTGGGAGAGGTAGCTTACAGATTAGCATTACCCCCACATATGTCCAGAATACACAACGTTTTTCATGTGTCTATGTTGAGGAAGTATCACCCGGACCCTTCTCATGTCATAGAGTATGATGAGATGGACATACAGGAGGACATGAGCTACACTGAAGAACCCGTCCGGATTCTCGATAGAAAGGAGAAGGTACTGAGAACCAAGAGCATCCCATTAGTGAAAGTTTTGTGGAAACATCACTCAAGGGAAGAGGCAACGTGGGAACTAGAGAGCCTCATGAAGGAGAAATACCCCCATCTATTTTGACTAGTTGAGTTGAATTTGGAGGACCAAATTCTATTTAAGGTGGGGAGGATGTGAGATCTGAGAATTTTAGATATATTTTAATGATGTAATAAGAACTTGAAGTGTAAATTATTGAGCTAGATGAATTGTGGGAATTATAATTGGAGATTTTGATGTTAAGTGTGTAAAATTAAGCATGAAGTATGAGGACAGATCGATCTGGGAGAAGGAGAGATCGATCTGGTGAGTTGAAAATGACGAGGAAGGAGGAATTTGAGGAGCAGATCGATCTCCAATGGAAGAGATCGATCTCTAAATGATTCTGTTTGAGAAAGGATCGATCTCATGAGGAAGAGATCGATCTCCAAATGATTCTGTTTGGGAGAAGATCGATCTCCTTAGGAGCAGATCGATCTCATAAAGCCATAAAGAGATCGATCTCACCCTTCGACAGATCGATCTCCTAGGCATAAAATTGCCCAGATCGTCCTCAAAAATTCAAACGCAGATCGATCTCACCCCTCGACAGATCGATCTCCTACCTCCAGTCTATATAAGGAACCCGTGTTTTTCTCCTGCAATTTCACTTTCTCTCTCTTCCAACCCCATTTTCACCGAAAACCTAACTTTCTCACTCATCCAAAACACCCATTTCTGGCCAAATCAAGAGTTGTGGTAAGAAGGAAAGTTGTTCCTCATCAAAGGGAGAACAACATACTTGGAAATCGAAGGACGAATCGGATCGAGGCGTGGGTTGTGCGTCTCACAAGCTTTGGGTAACTTCTAAACCTCGATCTTGATATTTGAGATGATTTTGATGATATTGGTGGTTGTCATTGCGTTGAAATAGTTGACAAAAGATTAGGGATTGATGAAATTGCAATGTAGTTGGAGTAATGTAGATATTTGGTAATTTTGGTAATTTTGAGAATTTTTGCTATAAATGGAAATATAGACAATGTGATGAATTAGCATAGATAATTGGCATGAGAAAAATGTAGGACGTTGAGATATTGTGAATGAGGTTGTAGTTTAGGGTTGAGTTACGAGAATCAAGAGATTTGAGGAGTTATGAGCAATTATGCTCGATTTTGAGAATTGAGGTTTATGAGATAATTGAGTATTGATGTTTTAACATCGTTTGGACAGCTCGGGAGTTCCAGAGTGGAATGCGAGGCTAGTCTGTGATACGGGGGAAACGATTGCACTATACGAGGTGCAAAGAGGTAAGGGAAATCTAAACCATTTGTGTATGTGATTTGTAAACTATTATAGCATGATTTGTGGTTTATAAAACAAGCATGTTGAGTGTTGTGTAGAGATTTAATTGCACACGGTTTTTATAGCCGGTTGGAGCCCATAATTTTATGAGTTTATAAGCTGAGTGTGAAATTGCTTTATAAACCGTTGAATTTTGTGTGAGTAATGAATTGGGCTCTACGTTAAGGCAATATTGAGATTTGAGAAATGTGTGCGTGTGCTTTGCCGGTTGGAACTCGGTTTTATTACGTTTTGTGTTGAGTACAAAACGATTTCAAATGAGTTTTATGAGAGAAAAATCATTATGAGTTCTACGTGAAGGCAAACCAGTCTTATGTGATAAGACTTAGGTGTGTAGTTGTGAGTACACACCGGGCATTGCTCTGGTAGCATGTAAGCCCGATTTCTTCTCCGTTCTGGTAACGTGAGAATAACCTATTATGTGGCTATGCCACGTATACTTGGTGGCCATTGCCACGTTATACCCCATTGGTGGCCGTTGCCACGTTGAGAAACACCATTGGTGGCCGTTGCCACGTTATACCCCATTGGTGGCCGTTCCCACGTTGAGAAACCCCATTGGTGGCCGTTGCCACGTTATACCCTATTGGTGGCCGTTGCCACGTTGAGAAACCCTATTTTGTGGCTATGCCACGCGAGAAATTAAGTCAGTGGGTATGCCACGTGTGTTTAGTGGCTGTGCCACGCGAGAAATTAAATCAGTGGCTGTGCCATGTGTGTTTTGTGGCTATGCCACGAGTGATTTTAAATCAGTGGCTATGCCACGTGTGAATTTAAATCAGTGGCTATGCCACGTGTGTTTAGTGGCTGTGCCACGTGCATTACTACTTCAGTGATTTTATCACGTGCATTGAGAAAGCGTTTATCGCATTATTTTCACATGCTTTGTTAATGCTCTAGAGTGAGCCTTTTTACTTCATGTTTTCACATGATTTGAGATATGAGAATATCGTTTTGAGTACTTTCATGCTATGGTTTTCAAATGAGTTTCACATACAAATAAACATTGTGTGATGTGCATTTTGGTTTATGAAATGAGTTCCATCACCCCCCTTGCTGAGCGATTTAGAAGCTCACCCTGTTTTCTTTTCCCCCCAAAGTTCTTCAAGTGAAAAAGGATCTCCTTGCGACGTACGGAGTAGTGGCTAGTGGAGGATTCGAGCTCTAGGCCATATATATTGTATCTTGAGGTATATTTTATCTTTTCATGTACCCAGACTATTATTGTAATTGCAGACACTTGATGTATATCATTGTATGGGATGTATTAGGATTAATTAACTTGTAATCGAGTAATGGGTATAATACAATATTTATTATATCACGATGAGATCCTGAGGAATGATACTTATGATGATATATGACACTGCATAGGAATGCACCTTTAACTGTGAGTTAATGAGTAAAAAGTTTTAAATTTGCCCTATTTTCTGCATTTTTGGGGCGTGACAGAGTTTTCTTGGTATCAGAGCTTAGGGTGTCTAGTACTGTCAGTGTCGATTAAGTGAAATAGAATACATCCCAAGTGTCTGTAATAGTCTGGTCATGAACTGAAATTGAGGATTGAGATTTCAATCGATTGTGATATGTACGCGCAGGAGACGAGTTGAGATAGAGAATGAGTAAACGACGAGGTCGTTCGAGGAGGCAGGCAGAGTCCCCTCCGCCACCTGTCCCACAACCAGAGAGTCCTAACTCTCGATTTAATCGGATTGAGATCGATGTGAGGCAAGGTTTTGAGCAGATGGCAGCGTTATTCGCGCAACACTTTGGAGTTAATGCCTCGGATACTACCCCTACACCACCACAAGGACCTCCCATACCCCCAGTGCCTCCCGTCACCCAGCCTGAGGATAGAAGTATGGTCCGACTAAGGGATTTTCTGAAGATGAATCCACCCGCATTTAAGGGAAAGAAGGATCCTACAGAGGCTGAGGAGTGGTTGACGGAATTGAGAGTTATATTTGATTTTTTGGGGTGCACCGATGCTGAGAGGGTCAGTATGAGTGCCTATATGCTGAAGGGGAGAGCTCAAGATTGGTGGGGTACTACCCAGGGTATTTTGATGTCCCACCATGAGGTGATTGGTTGGGAAGAGTTTCAGACAGCCTTTAGGACCCAATATGTACCACGAGCCGCCCAGAGAAAGAAACAGGCCGAGTTTTTGAGTTTGGTACAGGGTGACATGTCTGTGGATGACTATGAGAGCCAATTCACAGCACTATTGAGATATGACCCAGAGACCTTCAAGAGTGAAGAGCTCCGCACAGAGAAGTTTGTGTATGGGTTGAAGCCCGTCATCAGAGATAGATTGATAGGGCTATGTATTACTGAGTTTGGAGATGCTCTGCGACGAGCACAAGAGATTGAAAGAGGAATTGAGATGGTACAATCCCAAAATGAGCTCAGAGCAGTGAATAGAGATAAGGGCAAAAGGCCAGCACTTTTCCAAATAGAGGCTCGGAGAGGTTCCTTCAGAAGAGGAAGGATTGAGGTGCAGAAGGACAGATTGGAGAGACCCAGAGCCTATCCTATTATCAAGGAGACCCCTCGATATGTCAGGTCGGAGATAAGGGTTTGTAGAGACTGTGGCCGATCGCATGAGGGAAGTTGTATTGGGTCGATCCGTGGATGTTTTAGATGTGGTGACATGGGTCACAGAGTGAAGGACTGTCCCCAACCTCAGATACCACATGCTTCAGAGCCCACTAGACAACAGCCTCAGACAGTGGATCCCCGGAGACGGGCCACTGCGGAAGAGAAGAGAAGAAACCTGTGGCACAAGGATGTGTGTTTACCCTGGATAAGGAGACCGCAGACACTTCGGCAGAAACTATAAGAGGTACACTCTCTGTCTGTAATCATAAGGCTCATGTGTTGATTGATTCAGGGTCCACGCATTCGTTTATTTTTGAGCACTTTGCATGTAGATTAAACTTGAAGTTTGAACCTCTAGAATACATACTACATGTAAATACCCCTATGCGTGAATCCTAGAGAACTGAGTTAATCTGTAGAGGATGTGAAATAAAGGTGGGAGATAGAGTGATGTTAGCAGATCTAATCATGTTGAATATACATGGGTTTGATGTAATTCTGGGAATGGATTGGTTGACGACCAATCGAGTGAGTTTAGACTGCTACACTAAGATTGTAACTTTCTCCCTACCTGAACCTTATAGTGTAGGTTGAGATGTTGAGGAAATGTATATGTGGAATTCTAGTAAGTAAATTGAGAATTTTGATATTATTTTGGAGAATATTAAATATGATTATTCATGTGAAGGTTATGAGACACTCATCTCAGACGATGAGCGGGAACATCCGAGGATTGAGGATATACCTATGGTTTGTGAATTTCTGGATGTTTTCCCAGATGAATTGCCAGGTTTACCACCAGAGAGAGAGCTAGAGTTTACCATTGATTTGGTACCAGATACTCAGCTAATCTCTAAACCTCCTTACAGGATGGCATTAGTGGAACTTGAGGAATTGAAGAGACAACTACAGGAGTTATTGGATCAAGGGTTTATTAGACCCAGTGTTTCGTCGTGGGGAGCGCCAGTACTATTTGTTAAGAAGAAGGATGGTAGTCTCAGATTATGTGTAGACTACCGATTGTTGAATAAAGCCACGGTGAAGAATAAATACCCATTGCCCAGGATTGATGATCTACTTGATCAGCTGAGAGGGGCATCAGTCTTTTCTAAGATTGATTTGAGATCGGGCTATCACCAATTGAGGATCAAGGAAGAAGATATTCCAAAGATGGCCTTCAGGATGAGGTACGGCCATTACGAATTTCTGGTGATGTCCTTTGGATTGACGAACGCCCCTGCAGCATTTATGAGGTTGATGAATGAAGTGTTTAGAGACTATCTGGATAAATTTGTGATAGTCTTTATTGATGATATCCTGGTGTACTCTCGGTCGTACGAGGAACATGCACAGCATTTGTGGTTAGTACTTCAGATACTCTGAGATAAGCAATTATACGGAAAGCTTAGTAAGTGTGAGTTTTGGCTGAACCGGATAGCTTTCCTTGGTCATATAGTCTCAGAGGAAGGAGTATCAGTGGATCCAAGTAAAGTAGCAGCTGTGCTTAGTTGGGAGAGACCGAAGACAGTTACTGAGGTACGAAGCTTCCTTGGTTTGGCAGGGTATTACAGAAGATTTGTGGAAGGATTTTCAAGGATTGTCGCCTCTTTGACTAAGCTCAAGCGCAAAGAGACTCCATTTATATGGACTGATCAATGTGAGCTCAGTTTTCAGGAATTAAAAAGGAGATTGACAGCGGCACCTGTGTTAACTATCCCTGAGGGATCAGGAGGATTTTCGGTGTATAGTGATGCATCTCATCAAGGATTGGGGTGTGTGCTTATGCAGCACGGAAGAGTGGTCGCATATGAATCACGACAGCTGAAAGACCATGAGCGAAATTACCCCACACATGACTTGGAGTTAGCCGATGTGGTATTTGCTTTGAAGATTTGGCGACACTACTTATATGGGGAAAGATTCCAGATCTTCACTGATCACAAGAGTTTGAGATATCTCTTTGATCAGAAAGAGTTAAACATGAGACAAAGGAGATGGATGGAACTCCTTAAGGATTATGACTGCGAGATTCTATATCATCCGGGTAAGGCGAATGTGGTTGCTGATGCCCTGAGCAGGAAGAGTATAATATCTGCTATGATGATCAGGGAATGGGATTTGTTAGAGCAGTTCGTCGAACTTCGGATCAGAGTTAAAGAGGTAGAGACTGGATTTTTGGCTAGCCTGCAGATAGAGCCCAGGATCATGGATCAGATTAGAACTGGGCAGCGCAGTGATCAGAGATTGATAGATATGGTTAGCCAAGCTGAGCAGAGTTCGCAGTCGAATCTCACCATCAGTGAGGATGGATTATTGAGGTTCAGAGGACGGATTTGTGTACCGGATGATGATACCCTAAACAGACAGATACTGAGAGAATCCCACTGCTCGCGATACACCATGCACCCAGGGAGTACTAAGATGTACCGAGACTTGAGAAAGGTGTATTGGTGGAGTGATATGAAGCGAGATGTGGCAGAGTATGTGGCTAGGTGTTTAGTATGCCAACAAGTGAAAGCTGAGCATCGGAAGCCCGGAGGACTACTACAGCCCTTACCTGTACCTACATGGAAATGGAAGCATGTCACTGTGGACTTTATTATGGGTTTACCGAGGACCCGAAGAGGTCATGACGCTATATGGGTTATAGTGGATAGATTGACCAAGAGTGCCCACTTCCTTGCCATCAAGAGCACAGATACGGTGGATGCCTTAGCTGAGCTATATGTCAGCGAGATAGCTAGATTACATGGGGCTCCTGTGAGTATTACTTCTGATAGAGATTCCCGGTTTACTTCCAGGTTTTGGACCCAGTTTCAGGAGTCCATGGGATCTCGATTGAGTTTTAGTACCGCCTATCATCCTCAGACAGATGGTCAGTCAGAGAGGACTATTCAGACCCTGGAGGATATGTTGAGGGCGTGTACGATGGATTTTAAGGGATCATGGGATGATCACCTGCCCCTAGCAGAGTTTGCATACAATAACAGCTATCATGCGAGTATTGGAATGGCACCTTTTGAGGCTCTATATGGTAGGAGGTGTAGATCCCCTGTAGCTTGGGAAGAAGTCGGTGACAGAAAAATAAATGCTTCCGAGCTTGTTGAGCAAGCCGTACAGAGTGTGAAACTCATATGTGAGAGGTTACGGGCTGCACAAAGTAGACAGAAAAGCTACGCGGATGTGCGTAGACGGCCACTCGAGTTTGAGGTTGGTGATGCAGTATTTCTGAAAATATCACTGAGTAAGGGTATCATGCGATTTGGGAAGAAAGGGAAATTGAGTCCCCGATACATAGGACCATTCTAGATTCTTGAGAGAGTGGGAGAGGTAGCTTACAGATTAGCATTACCCCCACAGATGTCCGGAATACATAACGTTTTTCATGTGTCTATGTTGAGGAAGTATCACCCGGACCCTTCTCATGTCATAGAGTATGATGAGATGGACATACAGGAGGACATGAGCTACACTGAGAAACCCGTCCGGATTCTCGATAGAAAGGAGAAGGTACTGAGAACCAAGAGCATCCCATTAGTGAAAGTTTTGTGGAAACATCACTCAAGGGAAGAGGCAACGTGGGAACTAGAGAGCCTCATGAAGGAGAAATACCCCCATCTATTTTGACTAGTTAAGTTGAATTTGGAGGACCAAATTCTATTTAAGGTGGGGAGGATGTGAGATCTGAGAATTTTAGATATATTTTAATGATGTAATAAGAACTTGAAGTGTAAATTATTGAGCTAGATGAATTGTGGGAATTATAATTGGAGATTTTGATGTTAAGTGTGTAAAATTAAGCATGAAGTATGAGGACAGATCGATCTGGGAGAAGGAGAGATCGATCTGGTGAGTTGAAAATGACGAGGAAGGAGGAATTTGAGGAGCAGATCGATCTCCAATGGAAGAGATCGATCTCCAAATGATTCTGTTTGAGAAAGGATCGATCTCATGAGGAAGAGATCGATCTCCAAATGATTCTGTTTGCGAGAAGATCGATCTCCTTAGGAGCAGATCGATCTCATAAAGCCATAAAGAGATCGATCTCACCCTTCGACAGATCGATCTCCTAGGCATAAAATTGCCCAGATCGTCCCCAAAAATTCAAACGCAGATCTATCTCACCCCTCGACAGATCGATCTCCTACCTCCAGTCTATATAAAGAACCCGTGTTTTTCTCCTGCAATTTCACTTTCTCTCTCTTCCAACCCCATTTCCACCGAAAACCTAACTTTCTCACTCATCCAAAACACCCATTTTTGGCCAAATCAAGAGTTGTGGTAAGAAGGAAAGTTGTTCCTCATCAAAGGGAGAACAACATACTTGAAAATCGAAGGACGAATCGAATCGAGGCATGGGTTGTGCGTCTCACAAGCTTTGGGTAACTTCTAAACCTCGATCTTGATATTTGAGATGATTTTGATGATATTGGTGGTTGTCATTGCGTTGAAATAGTTGAGAAAGGATTAGGGATTGATGAAATTGCAATGTAGTTGGAGTAATGTAGATATTTGGTAATTTTGGTAATTTTGAGAATTTGTGCTGTAAATGAAAATATAGACAATGTGATGAATTAGCATAGATAATTGGCATGAGAAATGTAGGACATTGAGATATTGTGAATGAGGTTGTAGTTTAGGGTTGAGTTACGAGAATCAAGAGATTTGAGGAGTTATGAGCAATTATGCTCGATTTTGAGAATTGAGGTTTATGAGATAATTGAGTATTGATGTTTTAACATCGTTTGGACAGCTCGGGAGTTCCAGAGTGGAATACGAGGCTAGTCCGTGATACGGGGGAAACGATTGCACTATACGAGGTGCAAAGAGGTAAGGGAAATCTAAACCATTTGTGTATGTGATTTGTAAACTATTATAGCATGATTTGTGGTTTATAAAATAAGCATGTTGAGTGTTGTGTAGAGAATTAATTGCACATGATTTTTATAGCCGGTTGGAGCCCATAATTTTATGAGTTTATAAGCTGAGTGTGAAATTGCTTTATAAACCGTTGAATTTTGTGTGAGTAATGAATTGGGCTCTACGTTAAGGCAATATTGAGATTTGAGAAATGTGTGCGGGTGCTTTGCCGGTTGGAACTCGGTTTTATTACGTTTTGTGTTGAGTACAAAACGATTTCAAATGAGTTTTATGAGAGAAAAACCATTATGAGTTCTACGTGAAGGCAAACCAGTCTTATGTGATAAGACTTAGGTGTGTAGTTGTGAGTACACACCGGGCATTGCTCTGGTAGCATGTAAGCCCGATTTCTTCTCCGTTCTGGTAACGTGAGAATAACCTATTCTGTGGCTATGCCAAGTATACTTGGTGGCCATTGCCACGTTATACCCCATTGGTGGCCGTTGCCACGTTGAGAAACCCCATTGGTGGTCGTTGCCACGTTATACCCCATTGGTGGCCGTTCCCACGTTGAGAAACCCTATTCTGTGGCTATGCCACGCGAGAAATTAAATCAGTGGCTATGCCACGTGTGTTTAGTGGCTGTGCCACGCGAGAAATTAAATCAGTGGCTGTGCCACGTGTGTTTTGTGGCTATGCCACGAGTGATTTTAAATCAGTGGCTATGCCACGTGTGTTTTGTGGCTATGCCACGTGTGAATTTAAATCAGTGGCTATGCCACGTGTGTTTAGTGGTTGTGCCACGTGCATTACTACTTCAGTGATTTTATCACGTGCATTGAGAAAGCGTTTATCGCATTATTTTCACATGCTTTGTTAATGCTCTAGAGTGAGCCTTTTTACTTCATGTTTTCACATGATTTGAGATATGAGAATATCGTTTTGAGTACTTTCATGCTATGGTTTTCAAATGAGTTTCACATACAAATAAACATTGTGTGATGTGCATTTTGGTTTATGAAATGAGTTCCATCACCCCCCTTACTGAGCGATTTAGAAGCTCACCCTGTTTTCTTTTCCCCCCAGAGTTCTTCAAGTGAAAAAGGATCTCCCTGCGACATACGGAGTAGTGGCTAGTGGAGGATTCGAGCTCCAGGCCATATATATTGTATCTTGAGGTATATTTTATCTTTTCATGTACCCAGACTATTATTGTAATTGCAGACACTTGATGTATATCATTGTATGGGATGTATTAGGATTAATTAACTTGTAATCGAGTAATGGGTATAATACAATATTTATTATATCATGATGAGATCCTGAGGAATGATACTTATGATGATGTATGACACTGCACAGGAATGCACCTTTAACTGTGAGTTAATGAGTAAAAAGTTTTAAATTTGCCCTATTTTCTGCATTTTCGGGGCGTGACAGGTTCAACTCGGTTCAGATCGGTAGGTTCAACCCGGTTCACTTCTTGCTGAACCGGTCTGTACCTGTTCAGGCTTCCCCGTCACCTTTCATGGCGTTTTCGACTGGTTCCCGGCTCATTTATGGCACCAATCTGTGCGCCTGCACTGGGGGAGTGTTCGGTTGGGGTCGAGGTTGGCCGAATCACGCCGATGGTCGCCAGATTTCTCTCCTCTTCTCTGCGACTATTCCTTCGCCAATCTGCTCTTTTCGGCTCCGGCGGGGCGCGTTCAGTGGCAGGAGGGTCGCCTGGTCGTCCTCTCCCTTTTCCGGTCCTTTGCGTGGCCGTTGGGTCGCCGGTGCTCGTCCGGTGATGAATTCTTCCTCGGTTGCCTTCGTTTCGTTTCTCCTTCAGTTTCTTTCCTCTTCGTTTTCGTTTTTCAGATTTATTTATTTATTTATAATTTTATTTTTATTATTATTTTATTCATTAAAATATATTAAAAAACCCACAAATATCTAAAAAATTATTATTTAATTCATTTAATCTATAAATGAATCTATCGGTCTTATTTCACCTTTTTGGTATATTTTTTGATTATTTTCGGGATAATTTCCCGATGTAAAAATTCTGATTAATTCAAATAAATTCATATCTTTATCAATTTAACTCGAAATTTAATTATTTCTTCGTTATTGATCAAGATTTCTCAATCTCATACTTTTAATTAAATTTTCTTGTCGAATTTATACCGGCTTTCTATCTTTTGACCGTTTTACCCTTCAACGTATTCGAAAATTTCATTTCAATCCTTTGCATTTTTTTTAAATGCATTCGAAAATTTTTATTCATTCCTTTTGCTCTTACGATAAAAATCAGGTCTTACAATAACCTATTTATAACTGTAATATATTTTATTTTATTTTGGCTCATCATTAAAATAAAATAAAATATTAGATGTCTACACATTACAAAACTCATACTAATTGAGATGCTCTAAAGTTCAATAATTTTATTTGATAACTTTTAGATAGACTAAAAAATTAAATAACATATAATGTACAATCAATTTATATATGTAGATCCATATAAATAATTTTTCAATATTCATTATTGTTGTTGCTCGGTTACAACAGTGTCGAATTGCAGACGTCTTCACCTCGATCTTTGTCCCACGTGCCACTAAAGATTCTGCAAGAAAAAGGATGATCAGAGGAACGCATGGGTTGTTCCCTGCGTTGGCACTCCGATGCTTAAGTCAGCCAGAGAATTGGGCAGAGTTTCAGTAGGAAAATTCAGAATTAGGTTCACGAATCGTACCTGACCCCTTATTTATAGGGATTTACTCTGTCATTAATTACATTTTTGCCCCTTTTTTTATCTTACTCAGGACTTGTATCATTTATCATATGTTTTCTTCATGCACCACATGGCATTCTTTTATTATTTTTTGATCATGCACAACAATTGCTCCCCACTCTTTTGCTAGGTATAACCTTGCGGAAGAGTACATATGTTCTCATTGTAACCTTGGATCAAGCCCTTACATTGTATTATGAAGTCAAATTCTCTGGCCGTATAATTCTCAAGCTCTTGTTTGAGTGCGTGGCTTACCTCGAGCATTTTTCGCTTCAAGCCCTTACTCATTTTCTTCGTGGCTTACCTCGCACATTTTTCGCTTCAAGCCCTTGGTTGAGTGCTTAGCTTACCTCGCGCATTTTCCGCTTCAAGCTCTCGCACATTTTCTTCATGGCTTACATCACGCATTTTTCGCTTCAAGCCCTTGGTTGAGTGCTTAGCTTACCTCGAGCATTTTTCGCTTCAAGCTCTCGCACATTTTCTTCATGGCTTACATCGCGCATTTTCCGCTTCAAGCCTTTGATTGAGTGCACATTACGCATTTTTCGCTTCAAGCTCTCGTACATTTTCTTCATGGCTTACATCGCGCATTTTTCGCTTCAAACCTTTGATTGAGTGCTTAACTTACATCACGCATTTTTCGCTTCAAGCTCTCGCACATTGTCTTTATGGCTTACCTCGCGCATTTTCGCTTCAAGCCCTTGGTTGTGTGCTTAGCTTACATCGCGCACTTTTCGCTTCAAGATCTCGCACATTTTCTTCATGGCTTACATCGCGCATTTTTCGCTTCAAGCCCTTGGTTGTTTGCTTAGCTTACATCGCGCACTTTTCGCTTCAAGCTCTCGCACATTTTCTTCATGGCTTACATTGCGAATTTTTCGCTTCAAGCCTTTGATTGAGTGCTTAGCTTACATCACGCATTTTTCGCTTCAAGCTCTCGCACATTGTCTTTATGGCTTACCTCGCGCATTTTTCGCTTTAAGCCCTTGATTGAGTGCTTAGCTTACATCGCGCACTTTTCGCTTCAAGCTCTCGCACATTGTCTTCGTGGCTTACCTCGCGCATTTTTCGCTTCAAGCCCTTGGTTGTGTGCTTAGCTTATATCGCGCACTTTTCGCTTCAAGCTCTCGCACATTTTCTTCATGGCTTACATCGCGCATTTTTCGCTTCAAGCCTTTGATTGAGTGCTTAGCTTACATCACGCATTTTTCGCTTCAAGCTCTCGCACATTGTCTTTATGGCTTACCTCGCGCATTTTTCGCTTCAAGCCCTTGTTTGAGTGCTTAGCTTACATCGCGCACTTTTCGCTTCAAGCTCTCGCACATTGTCTTCGTGGCTTACCTCGCGCATTTTTCGCTTCAAGCCCTTGGTTGTGTGCTTAGCTTACATCGCGCACTTTTCGCTTCAAGCTCTTGCACATTGTCTTTATGACTTACCTCGCGCATTTTTCGCTTCAAGCCCCTGCACATGTGTAGCTGGTGCGATCAGTCATTTATCAATTATGTGAGAATCTCAACAGCCAATAAAATATCAATATGGCATAAATAATAGTTCAACAAATTAAATTTCAACCCATAGTTGAATTAACAAAAAATAATATTAAATGACATAAAGTCTCGCTATCAGTGTAGTTGCAAGTGGTTGATATTCCACGTTTTTGTTATCCTCTTGCCTTGTGACATTTTCATCTTCTTTCAAGGCATTGGTGATGGCTTAGGTAGCCCGACGATGGTAAGGGTTTCTTTTCTTTGAACTCCCTTATATGTAGTTCAGCATCGGTGTCCTTTTTATCACTTCTTCTTGAGTGATATATTTATCTGCTCTAGAGAATAAATCTGAGATCGTCGTCGGCTGATCTAAAGATAGCGACTCTTGCAACTTTTCAGAACTTGTCCCTTGTAGCATAGCTGTCACAGCTACTCCAACTTCTAGATCATGTACTTCAAGAGTAGCATTACGGAACCGATCTACATAACTTTTGAGTGATTCCTTGCTCTCCTGCCTTAAGGTGAGCATATAGGTGGCCTCCTTCCTTTTCTGGCTTTTTATCACAAAGGCCTTCAAGAATTCACTTCTTAATTGATTGAAAGACGAAATAGACCCTTCCGGCAGACTGTTAAACCATTTTAGTGCATGGCCGGTTAAAGTTAAGGGGAATGCTCTACACATAATCTCATCCTCCCATCCATGTAATAGCATCAATGACTCATAGTTCTGAATGTGGTCATAAGGGTCAGTCTTTCCCGTGTACGCCGTCATCTGCGGCATCTTGAATTTTGGAAGCGACAATTTTCCCATGATCTTTGTACTGAATGGGATTCTCCTCCTTTGATTTTCTTCAGCTGTGACTAACATTTTCTCTTCTAAGATTCGTTCCACCATTCTTTTCATGTCTGTGGCAACTTGTGCCTTGGACGGAGGTTCGTTTTGCACTTTCTTAGCATCATATGAATCAACTCGGTTGCAGTCCATAGCTTCTCTCCCGTTACCTTGAGTTTGGTTTCGACGAGTCTGAGGTTGAAAGTTTGTCATTCCAGTTTCCAGATTTCGTGTTGGATCCATTTCTGAGTCTCTCCCAACATTAGACCTTGTCATTCCCACACCTTTGATTCCATTGTTTGGAGGGTCATTTGTGTTCTGGGGCCAAGGACCTTTCGCACCCAAATATCCAAAATCTACCCGAGCCTGACCCTCAAGGTTTCTGGTACTTTGGCATCTCCGGCCACCAACAATCTCCCGTGTTGAATTCCTTGTACCATGACGTCGCAATTTTTTGACACCCTGATGTCTCCAGCTCATTGGAGTCTCGAGCATAGGGTCTTCCATAGCTTGGCGTCGTAGGCCTTCGGAGGCCT
Organism: Firmiana major; assembly: GCA_033439115.1. Classification (NCBI taxonomy): domain Eukaryota; kingdom Viridiplantae; phylum Streptophyta; class Magnoliopsida; order Malvales; family Malvaceae; genus Firmiana; species Firmiana major. Next base: position 13,228,615 of record CM065912.1, read on the forward strand.
CACGCACAGGGTTTCCCATACCTTGACGCCTCATGTCTTCCTCAATCTCACACATAGGGTCTCGTGCGGCCATGCCGCAAGGATCTTGCGCACCCCTACAGTGAGGGTCTTGCAAAGAAGGGTCTCGAGTGAGCTGACATCCCCGCGCTATGAGTGCGCCACGTGGCGCGCGAAGAACGCGCCACGTGGCGCACGAAGCAAACGGGGGGTCTTGTGCGGCCATGCCGTGAGAGTTTCGTGCACCCCTACCGCGAAGGTCTGGCGCAGGAGCACCGCGAGGGTCTACCGTGGGAGTGCCGCGAGGGTCTGTCGAGGGGGTGTGCCGCGAGGGTCCGCCGCCAGAGTGCCGCGAGGGTCTGTCACTGGTGTGTCGCGAGTGTCTGCCGCCAGAGTGCCGCGAGGGTTTATCGTGGGTGTGCCGCGAGGGTCTGCCGTCAGAGTGCCGCGAGGGTCTGTCGCTGGTGTGCCGCGAGGGTTTGCCACGAGAGTGCTGCGAGGCTCTATCGCCAGAGTGCCGCGAGGCTCTGTCGCTGGTGTGCCGCGAGGGTCTGCCGCGAGAGTGCTGCGAGGCTCTATCCCCAGAGTGCCGCGAGGCTCTGTCGCTGGTGTGCCGCGAGGGTCTGCCGCGAGAGTGCTGCGAGGCTCTATCGCCAGAGTACCGCGAGGCTCTGTCGTTGGTGTGCCGCGAGGGTCTGCCGCGAGAGTGCTGCGAGGCTCTATCGCCAGAGTGCCGCGAGGCTCTGTCGCTGGTGTGCCGCGAGGGTCTGCCGCGAGAGTGCTGCGAGGCTCTATCGCCAGAGTGCCGCGAGGCTCTGTCGCTGGTGTGCCGTGAGGGTCTGCCGTGAGAGTGCTGCGAGGCTCTATCGCCAGAGTGCCGCGAGGGTCTGTCGCCAGAGTGCCACAAGGGTCTCCTATAGCCATGCCGCGAGAGTTTTGCGCAGGGTCTTGCGCTCCCCTGCCGTGAGGGTCTTGCGCGCCAGGACTTCGCGCAGTTCTCCCTTCTCCTACCAAATTCTGGACTGTCAGCGGCAGGTTCACTTGCGGGAAAGCTCCCTTGAACAGATCAACCATTGTCCGCAAGGCTTGAACAGTCTCTTCTCCTTGCTTCCGCATGGCTTCGAATTCGGCAATGGGAATCATCATCATATTCAACCCTCTCTCAGTCTGAACTCCATCACCTAAGTCCGCCATTGGGGAGCTCGCCATGTCCTCACTTTCTTCACTTCTAATTGCTGTTGAACGTGTCCGTACCATCGTTGTTGAAAGCTTTTCTTTCGTTTCCCACAGACGGCGCCAATTGTTGTTGCTCGGTTACAATAGTGTCGAATTGCAGACGTCTTCACCTCGATCTTTGTCCCACGTGCCACTAAAGATTCTGCAAGAAAAAGGATGATCAGAGGAACGCATGGGTTGTTCCCTACGTTGGCACTCCGATGCTTAAGTCAGCCAGAGAATTGGGCAGAGTTTCAGTAGGAAAATTCAGAATTAGGTTCACGAATCGTACCTGACCCCTTATTTATAGGGATTTACTCTGTCATTAATTACATTTTTGCCCCTTTTTTTATCTTACTCAGGACTTGTATCATTTATCATATGTTTTCTTCATGCACCACATGGCATTCTTTTATTATTTTTTGATCATGCACAACAATTATATAAATATTAACCAAACATAGTTTTAATCAAAATAAAATAAAAACAATATTTTCAAAAATAAAGAACTAAAATACAAACGAACATCCCAATTCGAATGTGAGGCAAACTACAAAGTATTTCGGTAACACAGAAAGACGCAATGAAAAACAAGAGGCTCGAAACGTAAATTCAAATTGGGCAATCCAGTAATTCTACTAAGAAGAGTCAAGAAAGGACTATTAGGTAATGCCGCATGTTTCTGTCTCAGAGTAAACGTAAAACTCTCCCTTACGGATTTTTCGAGGCAGAAAACAGTGTCCCCACTTCTGTATAAAAAAATGACAACGCAAACGTGACCCAATTCGCAACAGAAACTCGTAAGCATTCCGCACCAAACCAACTGCCGAACCCGTTTCACTTGGTTATAATCGCACTTCCCTTTCGATCTCTTTCCCAGTTATCGCTATTGTTGTCGTCACTGTACCATGACGTGTGCTAGCTTCGCTAAGCTAAACGCCGCGTCGTCCACGTGGATCGGCGGCGAGATTTCTTTCCCTCAACGATCCGGATCGTCAACTCAACTCGCCACTCGCAGAGTCTCATTCCCGATCCGTGCTGGCGCTTACACCGACGAACTCATCCTAACCGCCGTTAGTGTTTTCTTTGATCCCTTTTCTTCCTGTTTTCCAAGATTGTTTTATTTGTCGTTTTATTATATTTTATTTGTTGGCTAAAGATCAATCCTTTGTATTGAAAAAGTTAAGTCAACCTTGTATCCAATTATTCTTCTTTAATCTGTAAATCGTATTTTATTTTGTACTTGTAAATTAATTGCCAACTGAATGCATATATATATATATATATATGATTGTTGATTCGATGGTTTGTGGTTGATTTTTTTTTTTTTTAAAAGAAAAAATATCGTTGTTAAAATGAATATGTAATTATTTGTTTGCATATCCAAAATAATTTTTACCTTTGGCTTGTATGAGAAAAAGAAATAACAATTAAAGGTTGTATAAATTCTCTGTTTTTCTGTTTCTCTTCTTGACTGGTGAAGGCTTACGATATTTGTGGAATTCCTTTTTGAATACTCGTTTCTGTTTATTTCCATCATTAATGTATGTCTCCTTTCACAAACTAGATTAGAGCAGGTGCTTTTACATTGACGCTTGAATAGAGAATTATCTGAGAAAAATTTGTATGCTGGCCAAGTTGCTTGATGGACTAGACTGCGCTAAATTGTTATATATGTTTCTGATCATGTAGAAAACTATTGCATCACCTGGTCGAGGAATCCTGGCAATCGATGAATCCAATGCTACATGTGGGAAGAGATTATCTTCTATTGGCTTGGACAATACTGAGCCCAATCGCCAGGCTTACAGACAGCTTCTGCTTACAACTCCTGGCCTTGGTGAATATATTTCTGGTGCCATTCTTTTTGAGGAAACACTTTACCAGTCAACAACAGATGGGAAGAAGTTTGTAGATATCTTGCGTGACCAGAAAATCGTGCCTGGCATCAAAGTCGATAAGGTGTGACACTGAATTCAACATTTTTATGCTTTGGGAATTGTTTTTGGTGGTGCTCATTAATTCAATCTTTTACTTTCCTGTGTTTCAGGGTTTGGTTCCTCTTCCAGGATCAAACAATGAATCTTGGTGCCAGGGCTTGGATGGATTGTCGTCAAGATCTGCTGAGTACTACAAACAAGGTGCTCGATTCGCCAAGTGGTAAGTCATGTTTACTTGGTTAACTTGTGCCCATGAAGTTCACATGAAAGTTCTGCTTGGTTAATATCATCATTATTTTGTTGATATAGATACACACGTACACACTCGTACACGCGTGTATTGTGATTCTCATTCATGAATTGTTTTTGCCATGGTATATTATTAAAATACCCAGGAGAACAGTCGTTAGCATTCCTTCTGGTCCTTCCGCTCTGGCTGTTAAGGAAGCTACATGGGGACTTGCACGTTATGCTGCCATTTCTCAGGTATTCTGCCAGATTTAATCAGCTTCTTATGACTTGCTAAATCAAATGCAAGGCTTTTATTTCCTTACTCAAAACTGAAGCTGTTAGAATTCTGAAATTCAGCCAATTTTGCTGCATTCTGTGCATGGAAATTAGATTAATTTTCTATTGCCTTCTAGAATTCTGATGAGTGTTGTGTTGGTTAGATTTGTTGTTACTTGGCCTTATTTTATATTATAATTGGTTTGTGTATCAAGCTCACTCTGTATGTTAATATGAATTAATATCCAGGACAATGGTCTTGTGCCAATAGTGGAACCTGAGATTCTTCTCGACGGTGACCACCCTATTGAGAGGACCCTTGAAGTAGCTGAGAAGGTCTGGGCAGAAGTCTTTTACTACTTGGCTGAGAACAATGTTACATTTGAGGGCATCTTACTCAAGCCGAGCATGGTCACCCCAGGAGCTGAACACAAGAAGGCTTCTCCAGAGACTATTGCCAAATTTACACTCACAATGCTCAAAAGGAGGGTACCACCAGCTGTTCCAGGAATCATGGTACCTAATAATTATGCACATTTGGGCTCCATTTATTGAATTTTTTTTTTTTTTTTTGTGATTGTTTTCTTCTTCTTCTTCTTTTTTGACAACAAAATAAATAGAGTTAAAAAAAAATTTAAAAAGTGAAGAGAAAACAAAAGAAAAATAACAAAAAAAAAAAAGAACTATAAATGTATGGGCAAAGGGAGCTTTGATTTTTTTTTTTTTTTTGGTAATTAGGGGAGTGAGGGTCGAGGTTTTTGGGCTTGAACTTAAGTTTTACAAAAATCACTTGATCGAGAGGTTGCTAGAACAAGGTTTTAATGTTTGATACATAATTCATTATTTTCATCATTGGTGTGGACGGTAAGATTGACATTGGCATGCATAAGTAAACCTTAATGATGTTTGTGGGAAAATGCTTTGAAAAACTTAGCAAAAGCCTTTAGTGTTAGATATCCATCATGCAAGTTGTTCTTGATATCTCTCAATCTAAAGCATAAAGCGTGTTTACCTTAATTATACTGTTTAGTGATATGTACCGTGTATGCATTTGTTTATGTTGCAGTTTTTGTCTGGAGGGCAGTCTGAGGTGGAAGCCACATTGAATTTGAATGCAATGAACCAGAGCCCCAACCCATGGCATGTTTCTTTCTCATATGCACGTGCATTGCAGAACACTGTGCTTAAGACCTGGCAAGGACGTCCTGAGAATGTTGAAGCTGCACAAAAGGCTCTTTTGGTGCGTGCAAAGGCAAACTCACTGGCTCAGCTTGGAAAATACTCTGCCGAGGGTGAAAGTGAAGAAGCCAAGAAAGGAATGTTTGTAAAGGGCTATACCTACTAGCCATAACAAACACGAGGCCTTTTGTTGTTCACAGAAGTGTAATTTCTGGTTTTCATTTTTTTTTTTTTGGTTAGCTATGGCACTTTGTGTGAGGATACTTGCTGTTAGATAGGCTTTTACATTGTTATTTTTATGCCTCCCGAAACTAGAGAGGTTGAATAAATACCGACGAGAGTAGAAATCTGGGACGGTAGCAACCCGCAAACACGAGGGAAAACACTGCATTCCCAAGTTTTTTTTTTTTTTAAAGTTATTGTTCTTGATATTCCATGAATCAGTTCCTCTTGACACCCTTTAAGAGGAGTTTGGTAGTAATTGTTAGTTATCTTTAAAATTATGTTAATAATTTACTAGACTGGATGTCGTGGCAATTTATGTGAGTTTTGTTTCATTTTTTTTTGTTTTGTTTTATTTCGTTTTAAGGATTATAATTAGAAGACTTACAAAATTCACAATATTTATAAATAATTTGTTATAAAAATGTCAAAAGTCTAATCCTCGAATCTTTAGCTCAAGTCGAAGGATATTAAAATATATATATATATATATATATATATATTTGATGTAACTATTATAATTTTTTTAAAATTCATTATTAAAATAATTATAATCCTTACTTTTGTTTTTTATGTGTATATACTTTAAAATTTTCATATATTGAATTTTATCAATAAGTAACAATTAAGTCATTGGGATTAAAAATGTATACTCTTAATCAATGATTTAAATTAAAATATATTTTTTATTGTGAGATTTCGAGGAAATAATTAAATAAAATATATTAACGGTAAAAAAATGCCTATGGGGGAATAGAAATATAATTTTTTTATGAATATATATTAAAGTATGAATAATTCTTTATGATAGATAAATATGAATATCAGATTAAATTTAATCCTAATTTTTATATTCTTTACGTGATAAATGATAAAATATTACACTTATATAGTTATATACATATTTATATATTTTTATATTTTTTACTTGATAAATGATAAAATATTACACCTATATATATATATATATATATATATATATATATATATATATATATATATATATATATATATATATATATATATTGGATACTTAAAGGGCTGATGGCTTAACAAAGACTACTGCAAAGGCTATATATAAAGTATATATTGGATACTTAAAGGAATTGTCAGGGGGAAAGTGATGGCTAGTCGGTAAAGAACGAAAAGAAAGATGAACGAAAAGAAAGATGAAGTGAAAGTTGATAATGCCGAGTAGCCTAGGGAATACAAGTGGAATGATGGTGTTCGGTAGAGGACAACACAGATATATATATATATATATATATATATATATATATATATATATATGCAGTGAATGAAATATGGTGTAGACTGAAACGAAAGAGGCTGTTGTCGAGCCAACTCCCATTTCATCTCCTTCCTCACGCCATCACATCTCCATCATGATTCCACATCATGCTTGTTCTGTCATGAAGGCAAGAAACAGAGAAGTACAAAGGGAATGGGAGAGGAAAACCGAAGCTGAAATAGAGGCATAACTGAGAGCTTAAGAAAAGGGCAGGAAACGCGAGACCAAAGAGAAAAGAGAAGAAGCGGTAACCGGGCGAATAGCAGAAAAGCTTGTGCAGATTTTATTTCCTTATAAGGCTACGGTGAGTTGAAGACAGAGATAAAACTGGAAGGGAAGAACTGAAAGTAAAGGAAGAGAAAAGTGGGAAGCTTAGGGCTTTACTGGAGGATTTTCCATGCTAGAAATAAGAAGCTGTTGTGACGTCTAGCCCAGCTGGTAGAGCCACTCAACCGTATTGTCCGTTTTGGGTACGGCTCATTGGCAGCCTGCGTTCGCAGGGCCCGAACCAAGGGTTCCCCTCACGGTTTTCTTTCGCGTAGGGCTTCGAACTCAGGACATAGTCCTTGAGAAATCACCCCTGGTACCATTGAGCTCAATGGGCCGTACCTAAAGCGGACAATACGGTTGAGTCGGGCTGAGCTAAGACGACAACAAAACGCACGTTTTGTTGTGGATCCGTCCCACAGACGGCGCCATATGGACGGGAGGCCCACTCAACCGTATTGTCCGCTTTGGGTACGGCCGATTGGCAGCCTGCGTTCGCAGGGCCCGAACCAAGGGTTCCCCTCACGGTTTTCTTTCGCGTCCCCAGGGCTTCGAACTCAGGACCTAAGTCCTTTGTTCTACGCACCCTGGTACCATTGAGCTCAGTGAGCTCAATGGTACCAGGGGTGATTTCTCAAGGACTATGTCCTGAGTTCGATCCCCTGGGGACGCGAAAGAAAACCGTGAGGGGAACCCTTGGTTCGGGCCCTGCGAACGCAGGCTGCCAATGGGCCGTACCCAAAGCGGACAATACGGTTGAGTGGCTCTACCAGCTGGGCTAGACGTCACAACAAAACGCGCGTTTTGTTGTGGATCCGTCCTACAGACGGCGCCATATGGACGGGAGGCCCACTCAACCGTATTGTCCGCTTTGGGTACGGCCCATTGGTAGCCTGCGTTCGCAGGGCCCGAACCAAGGGTTCTCCTCACGGTTTTCTTTCGCGTCCCCAGGGCTTCGAACTCAGGACCTAAGTCCTTTGTTCTAGGCACCCTGGTACCATTGAGCTCAGTGAGCTCAATGGTACCAGGGGTGATTTCTCAAGGACTATGTCCTGAGTTCGATCCCCTGGGGACGCGAAAGAAAACCGTGAGGGGAACCCTTGGTTCGGGCCCTGCGAACGCAGGCTGCCAATGGGCCGTACCCAAAGCGGACAATACGGTTGAGTGGGCCTCCCGTCCATATGGCGACGTCTGTGGGACGGATCCACAACAGAAGCAAAGACGAACGACAAGGGGAAGAGGCTCGGGCTGCAGCAGGGAGATCGAAATGTAAGAGTAAACCCGAGAGCAAAGTATTAAGTGAAATGGAAACTAAGGGTGGATCAGGAGTGGTGCGGCGAGACAGAGAAGGCGCCACTGGAGTATGAGGCAACTAGGACGGAGACAGCAAGGCAGCGAGGAATTGGAGTAGCTGGAAGCATATTGAGACGAGAAACTAAGGAAGATCGAGGTAGAAGGAGTCATGACCGAGAGTTTAAAACTGAAACATAAAGAAATACAAAGGCGACACCGATCCAGAACAGAGGGAAATGGGAAACCGTGAAAAAAAGGGTTGGTGATGGCAGAGACAAGGTGCAGACCCCATTCGGTGGAAGAGTTTCTTGTTGGTCCAGGGGGCACCAAAAGAGGCAGAAGCGAAGGAGAGCTGAAATAGAATGGTTCGGGTGGAAGTTGGTACTGGAAACGGTAGAAGAAGGTGGTGAGGCCGAGAGGAGACGAAACAGAGGAAGAAGAAATGAATGAACAGTGCCTGGAATCGGAACCAAAGAAGAAAAGAGAAAGAAGGAAAATGGAGGGAAACGAAAAATGATTTTTAAAAAAAAGTATAAAAAAAGGATGAATAGTAAAAAAAAAAAGAAGAGATTATTTTTTTTGGTATATATATATATATATATATATATATAGAACCACATGGAAAATAGAATAGGAGACATCGAGGAAATCGAGAAAACCCGAGGGAAAGGTATCAAAAATATTTATTCGAAATTTTCGGTGAAAATAAGTCAGAAGGGTTGAGCTCATCGACTCGCTAAGTCGGAGCAATCAAGGATTTCGGATAGACACTAAGGTAAGGAATTTATGCAAGTTTTAGAGATAACTGTCCTGATTGTATGATTTCAAGTGTATTTTCTCTAGATAAGCAAGGTTACGATTTTGACACATCGTAGGTAATTCGGTAAATAGGATACTAAAAATACAAATTTCGGTGTAGGAGAATCGTAGAAGGATTTAAGGGAGATGCTTGGAGGCGTCACCATTCAAACTTGAAATTCTCGATAAATCGATGTAAGGGGTATAATTTAATTTAGTTATGATATGAACACTCATTGCATTGATAAAATGATTTTTATGAAGTAATATTATATTTTAAGATGATTTATGATTATTTTCATACGTATGAAACGATTTATGAAACATGTTTTCGTTTTATGAAATGCTCACCAAGTACGTTTATGTTTATGAAATGAATTTCCTAAAGTATGAAAATGCATGAAAGTTTTATGATGGTTTTGGAAACTTATATTTATGCTTTGAAAGGAAGTTTTGACATTTTTAAAAGTATTTAAGAAAAGGAAAAAGAATTTTTGAGATTATAAGCTTCATGCATAGCTACTTCTCGTGGTGTTCCGGCTCCACCACTTGAGTGTCAGTACGTAGGGCCCTTGTAGCACTTGACTCTACCTGTGTGGTAGATGTCTTGCTACTTGTGGTTTATGATGATGATGTTTTGGTAGTATCTCGTGCCCGCGCAGCACGCGTGAATGTTTCCCGCACGGAGACCTTTGGTGCCCGTGCCCTAGCTAGGTGCTAGAGAAAGTACGAAAGATAGATACTACTCATGTTTTTTTTTTATGAAAGTACTGTACGACCCTGATCCAGTCTACAGCCCCCTTACCATGGCCATAGGTATGATGACTCTCTACGGAGAATGACACGTATCGCATGACTTAGTTTAGCCTAGTCTCCACGATTATGGATGAATGACGATTATGATTATGAATACGTTTATGATGGTGATGAATGACTATGTTTTTATGAGATTTTGATGAAATGTTTACAAACAATTTTGATTTATGACGAAATATTTAAGAATGATTATGTTTTATGAAACGTTTACGAATGACGTTGATTTTATGAAATCATCCATGAATGATGAAAATTTTATGAAGTAGTTAAGCATGTATTTGATTTAAAGAAACTTATGCTTCATAATTTCTTATGAATGAAAGTTTACATGTTTTCTAAGTATTAGTTTCTAAAAGAAACTTATGATCAATTTTTTCTGAAGCAAAGTTTATTTCATGAATGATTTCTTGCATGCTTTTACATATCAGGACTACTTTAATTGTATTTTCTTACTAGGTTTTTTCCCGAAAGCTCACCCCTTCACCTCGCAGATCTTTGCAGTGAATTACAGTTAATAAATGCTGCGTAGACGACTTAGGCTGGTGGATATGAGCTTCCCCAGACTACCTTTTGTACATGCATGAGGTATACATTCTTATCTCTTTACCAGACCATCTGTATGCACAGGCATATATTGAAAGTAATGTGTCGGGATGAAACTTGTATAAGGATAGATGAAATGGAATATTTTTAAGGATTGACACTGAACATGAATGCAGCCTAAGTGAATAAAGGATTAAGTTGCAAGTCGAAGTTTTAAAAAAAAATTTACCCTGAATTTTTATAGGTTACGGGTCGTTACAGATGGAAAGAAGGTTCAAACTACACAAGCTCGAAGATCTGTGATAATTTTATTTTTAATAGAATTATTTGTGCTTAATTTTCAATTAATTATTTAAATCCCCATATTATTTTATTAATTATCCCCTTTATTTAATTAAAATTTTTTAATGTGCAGGTAAATTAAATTCGGATGACACTCAGTCGTTTCAGTAAAAAATGGGCTGAAAATGAACTGAAAATGGGCTGAAAATGGGCTAAAGGAGACTGGACCACTTCCAATTTGCAGACCGAGTCACTAGCCGTCTGGACACGCGTTATGCCAGGTGTCCGTTGTAAGATACGATTTTATCGTAGAGCAAAAAAGAATGAATAGAAATTTTCGAGTGCATTTAAAAATGCAAAAGGATTGAAATGGTATTCCCGAAAATGCACAAGGGCAAAACGGTCAAAAGATTGAATTTCGGTATTAATCGGGACAAGAAAATTTAATTAAAAATATGGGATTGAGAAATTTTGATCAATAACGAAGAAATAATTAAATTTCGGATTAAATTGATCAAAATATCAATTTATTAGAATAAATCGAAATTTTCGTATCAAAAAATAATCCCGAAAATAATCGAAAAATATACCGAAAATGTAAAATCGGACTGAGAAATTCATTTAATGAATAAATGAATATAATATAATTTTTTAAGATATTTGTGGATTTTAATATTATTTTAATGAATAAAATAATATTAAAAATAAATTATAAATAAATAAATAAAATGTAAAAAAAAATAAAATGAAACAGAAACGAAATCTGGACATAAACGCGAAACAGAGCAGCCGAAACCAAGGGAAACAAATCCCTCTGTCCGGCAGGCCACCGGCGAGGCAGAGGTGCGGGTAATGACCAGGAGAGGAGCCCGACCACCAGGAGACCCACCTACGATGACGACACGCCGTGGAGTCGCCGGAATCGACAGATCGGAAGAGGAAATGCCGTGGGAGAGATACCTCGATTCGCCAGCGATGACGTTGATTTGGTCCAAGCCGAGGCCCGATTTAAGAAGCCCAGGCCGTGGCGCGTCGATTGGTGCTGGAATCACGCCGGGAACCGGTCGGACGGCGCCAGAACGAAGAAATGGTGACTGAACCGGTCGAACCGGACTGAATCGGCCGAACCGAACAGGATCGAACCGGCAGTCTGGACCGGGTTAAACCGGACCGGACCGGTTCAGCCAAAAAGAGAAGGAAAAAAGGAAGGAAAAAAAGGGGAAAAAGAAAAAGAGGAAAAAATGGAAAAAATTCCAGTGATGCAATCGAGTTTCGGGTAAGTCGGTAAGCGGTCGAATTGACCGATTTAAGTTTCGAAATATTTAATTTGATAAATAATCGACTGAAAGTTTACCTGGAAATATATCTAATTGTGTAGCTCGACGATTGGCATCAACCGAGAGCTCGAGACAGCCTCGATTTGTGTACGATCATGGAATCACGGGTAAGTAACCCTTATTTGAGACAATTTTACATCGTTATGCGTGTTAATGAATTTTGAATTTAATTTTCGCATAAATGAATTAAAACCTGAAAAAGTGGATAAATTGTCGTAAATACTAAATTATGCTATTCGAGAGTTAGAACGAGACTCAATAATTACTGATGGGCCCAATAAGCCCAATAGGCCTCTATAAAGTGTGGTAAACGGGTTTAAGGCCGATTAAGGCCCATTATGGTGCAATCGGGCCCAATATGGGTAATCGAGCCCGGTGATTTAAATTAAGCCCAGAAAAATTATGAAATACAATTAATTGTATTGTATTTGACCTGGTGAATGTGTATCCGCAGTTCCGAAGATTGGATTCGGAGCAAATTGGACTGCGTGACGAGTCATCAGTGGAAAGGTCAGACTGTACAGAAAAATGAGGTAAGGGAATTGTGTGAGTAGCTAGAGGTACCTACGCGTATTTTAATATCTTTTCTGTACACTGAATATGTATGTATACCTTGATTATGTATAATGATTCTAAAAAAGGTTTAAATGATTTTAAGGATCGAAATAGGTGAAAAGACTATTTTTCTCATATTGAGGGAAGTTTACCTAAGGATGGTGAAGCATGACATGCATGAAATGCATGATTTAAGGATTTTTATGATTAAGGAATTTTCTTGGTTTTAATCAAAGTAAATCTAGATTGGCCAGTAATTGCATAAGTTTCCCAAAATAACACTACGTAAGTGTTATTGGTATTTAAATAAAATTATTTGGAAAACGGGCCAACTATCAAGTTTATATGGAAACAGATAGTGCCGACACGTAGTTCACACTATATCTGCGTTTGTGAATGTGCATAAATATGCTTGAGCGATTGCTCGCACCGACTTGTGTGACATCATATGCATGAAATGTGCTAGAGCGGTTGCTTGCACTGATTTTATTATTGTGAAATGCATGAGAAGTGCTGGAGCCTAGCTCGCACTCTGTTTTGACATGTTTTGACTGTTTTGATTAATATGCATAAAAAGGTGCTGGAGCGATTACTCGCACTAGTTTTTATGATTGACATGCATGAGAGATGCTGGAGCTTAGCTTGCATCCTGTTTTGATATGATATTGCATAAAAGCCGTGCTAGAGTGTAACTCGCACGAGATTTGATTTAATTATGCATAAAGCCGTGCTGGAGTGTAACTCGCATGAGATTTGACTTACTTGAGTATTCATTTGTGCTGGAGCGTTGTTCGCACAAAGTTTTATATGGTTTTTATAATTCATTTTAAAACCGTACTGGAGTTTTTCTTGTATGCGGTTTTTACTGAGTTTTTATACATATCCGTACTAGAGCATTGCTGGCACGTGGATTCTACTTGAATTTATAATCAGTTTAAGTCGTACTGGAGCACTGCTCGTATACAGATTTTACTGATTTTTATGAAACCGTGCTAGAGCTTCGCTCGCAAGAGATTTTCTGATATCATGAATATGCATGGAGCCGTGCTTGAGCTTCGCTCGCACAGGGATTTATATTACATGCATATAGCCGTGTTGGAGCCTCTTGTAAACTGTGGGTCATAGTGAGATGATATGCTCACACGTGCATTCTGAGACAGAGATGATATGGGTGGATAAGACCTATTGCAGGCACCCCTGATTAAGCTTGGGTTCACGGAGTACGTTGTACCGTGTATGTCATGCAGAGTACGCTGTACCGTGGGGATTGTTGGAGTGGAGTGGCATTAGCCACGAGGTAACAAGCCTTGCCCTCGCAATCCTGGTGTTATGCTGTTCTGGCGGGTAGGATGACCCACCTCCCGTTTCAGGTGTGATACCCCGCACACTAGGTACCGTGTTGCCAGGGATCACGAGGTTATGGCCATAGTCCTATGTTGTTACTGATAATTACCTACTTGTCTCACATGATATATCTTGTGGTCTGTTAGACCAGGGTAGACCAGAAGGAGGGGTCATGCCCCCGATTTGAAGATTTTATGATTTCATGATTTTATGATTTGTGACCCTGAAAGAAGGGTGGTTTTATAACCGAAGTTTTATAATAAATTTTAAATGAATTGTTTTATGAGATGATTGACCCGGAAGGGTTAGTTTTACTACAATTTTAATGAATTGATTTAAATACAGTAGCATGATGATGTTTTCCATGCTTTCATTTGAAATCCATGATTTGTCTTACATGACATGAAAGACTGCATGATCTTGATTAAATTCATGCTTATTATGATTTAATGATGTCACATAAAATGCTTTGATGCATAAGTAGTATGATTTATATATGCACGAACAGTTTTATAAACTAAGTCATTGATGTTTGCATGACTTTATGCTTGATGATTTTAATGAAAAGAAATGGATTTAAGGGCATGACATTATGATCATGTAGATAGTGGAGCTATCTACTTACTTGCATAATTGCCTTACTGAGCGTGTGGTTTGCTCACCCCCTTATTTTTCCATCTTTTCAGAGCACTTGTAATAGTTATTGAGTGGCAGAGGACTTGCATGCTTGGTATCAGCTGTTTTCCATCGAGAGACAGGTATACACATTTGTATGGCTTTGTATCTAAATATGTAATGCACAGTACTGTAAACGAAAATGATGTCGGGGATGTAGAGTTATAAATACCATTGGATATGTATTGAATTAAAGTCAAAGGATAGTAGACTCTGATATATGAATGTGAATATGAAAATGTAATTGGTAATAATGTGAGATGACTAACATCGAATCATAGCCCAACTGTTTGTAGGATGGTCACGATGAGAGAAAGGTAAGAATTAAATAATAAACGAAAAAACAAAAAATTTACTTTGATTTTTAGGTAATTTGGGTCGTGACAGGTTCATGGTATCAGAGCTTAAGTTGGCCTGATATGAGTCGGTGTTAGTGGTTAAGGAAGTTTACATCCCCATGTACTGTGCATTATTTAGATACAATTGTGTATATCGAGATGAAAGTGCAGCTAAGAATTTGATTTTTGAATGGAAGAATAGACTCATTAACTGATAGCCGCTATGATAGAGGGGCGAGTACACTAGCTCGAGGCCGTAGAGGTCAGCCTGAGAGTTGTACTGAGTCGCCATATGAGACTCGAGATGAGATTGACGTGGAGGCTGATGTTGAGCATGCCCCATTGAGTCCGACAGAGAGATCGGATAGTATTGAGACACGTTTCGCGAGGTTGGAGCGAAGTGTGGAGAATATTTTGCGAGTTAATTGCTTAGAGTATACATGAGATTTGATGGCGAGTCGAAACATTGGTGGAAGTCCGCTCAACCCATCTTAAGAGTTAGACGTCCAGAATGGACATGAGAAATAATTCTAGATGTATTCCGGTGACAGAATATCCCGGATATTGTTTAAAGGAAATTACAGATGATATTCTTTACTCTGACCCAAAAGAACTAGTTGATTGACGAGTATGAATCTCAGTTTATATTCCTAGGCAGATGTAACTCAGACACGATGAACAGTGAGAGTCAATATGTCTGAAAGTACATGGAAGGGCTCAGATTGTCAATTAGAGTCCGATTAGCCCATTACATATCACTACCTATACCGAGGCAGTGTGTAGACTACAGTTGTGTGAATAAGATTATGAGTTGCACGCCTCTGAGATTGGGAAAGGTAGTAAGGATCGGAATAGAGACAAAAGAGAATAGAGAATGACAGAGATGTCATAATGGAAAAAAGGTAACTGGTAAAAGCTTAGAGCTGATGAGTCATGGGGTAAGTTGATTGATAAGCCCCAGTGTATTTAATTTCAATACTTTTGAGTGGTATTTTGATTGGAGGACCCCAACCTGCTACGTAACAGTGTAACAGTGTAGCAAGTGTAAACAGTGTAAAATGTGTGGTAGATACCACGGAAATAAGATGTTGGACGAGGGCGAGTGTATGCCTTAGACCAGGACATTATTGATGTTTCATAGGATGTGGTGGAAGATACCACACTGGTTATAAATAATGAAGTAATTATTTTAATTGATCCTGGTGCCACGCATTTATTCATACCGCCTTCAGTTGCTTTTAATCTAGTGAAAGATGTGAAACCTGTACCCTTAGGCATGAGGATGATGGTTAGATGATTATCACTAACTGAATATGGGTATAGAGATTGTAAGTTGAAAATATGGGTGAAAATATCACTGAAAAGCGTATTGTAAATTTTGACAAGTAAGGAAAGAGTTTTTCATAAGTGATATATGAAATGAGATAAGTTTTGGGATGTGATAGATCCTGAATACGAGATATATTGGAATAAGAGGCGTATGCAAGGTAAGAATATCTATGATACGTGAAGTAATTTGGATTAAAGCAATTAGTGGCGAATATGAATTATGACTACATGGGCTGATATGTAAAGTAATTGTGGTCAAGTCTGAGGGTTAATAAAGGTATTTCAAAATACTTCCCTACCTGAAGACTTGACAGCGTCGATAAGCGCACACATAACCTATAAATTGAAATCGACAGTCGTAATATATATTTAAAATCTGGGTACCTTTACTGGTACGATAAAGAAATATAGAATTTGACTAATCATGAAGGTTTAAAAAATTAAAATTTCATAAAAGTAGTTAATATAAGAAAAACGAAATGACGCGAGTTAGTACCTTGAACGGAAGTGATTTCGAAATAACATTATACGTTTATGCGTACATAGGTCAAGGATATGGGTGATTGAAATATTGAGTGGAACTCAAACTATGATGAGGTATTTAAACCTTACCTGGACCGATTGGTTGTCATCTTTAGCGATGATATTTGGATGTATTCGAAGTCCAGGGAAGAGTATGAGTAGCAACAGGAAACTGTCTTACGGACGAGTTGTTGAGGGTTTCTCGAAATGGGCTGCTTAGTTGACACATCTCATTTGGGAAAAGATTGTATACGAGTAGGATGATAAGTATGAAAATGATTTCGATGAGTTTTTGTATATTAAAGTAATGAACTGACCACCGTAAGTATTCTCACCATAACCAACAGCTCAAGAGGTTTCAGTAAGTATGGATACCTCAAAATAAGGATTGGGATGTGTATTGATGTAAAATGGCAAGATAGTCGTTTATGGATCCAGATTATTCAAGGATCATGAGAGAAACTATCCGACCCATGATTTAGAGTTGGCAGCCGTAGTGTTTACACTGAAAGTATGGCGCCACCACTTAAATGGTAAGAAATTTCGGATATGCACTGATTATAAAAGTTTCGAGTATCTGTTTTCACAGAAAGAGTAGAATATGAGATAACCACGAGGGTTAGAGCTTTTAAGGATTATGATTGTGAACATTGTACCACCTAGGAAAGGCTAATGTAATGGCTGATGCCTTGAGCAGAAAGAGCCTCGGGATGGTATCACATATGATGGTCAGGGAGCGTGAGCTGCTAGAGCAGTGTGAACCTCAGTAGTGATGTGATCCCTTTTGATGATGACGGTGATTTTGTGACAGCTAGCCTGAGGTTAGAACCGAATTTGTGTGACCGAATTTGCCAGGCTTAGCGTGATGATCGGCATGGTGTCGATAGTGTGGGACAGATTCAGAAGGGTATAGTGACAGAGTTCACAGTGAGTGATGATGACTTATAGAGGTTCAGAGACAGTATAAGTGCTCCCCAGGACCACAGTTGATGAGATAGTGTTATTGTCAGAAGCTCACTCTTCGGGATATACAGTGCATCCGAGAAGTAATAAATATATGGGAATCTCTGAAAAGGGTATTGGTGGTCAGATATGAAAAAGGACATTGTAGAGTTGTGGAAAAGTGTCTAGTATGTCAGCAGATTAAGGTAGAGTAATAGAAGTCTGCAGGGTTATTGCAGCCTCTACCTATATTGACATAGAAAATGGGACAAGTTACCATGAATTTTGTGATGGGTTACAGAGGACCCGGATGAATCACGAGGCTATCTGGGTGATAGTCGATAAATTAATTAAGTCTACCCACCTTCTGTTTATGAAAATCCCCAGATACTCTGAGTGTGTAGGTGGATTTATGTGTATGGAAGTTGTGAAACAGTATGTAGCGTTCTAGTGAGCATGGTATTGGATAGGGATTCCCGCTTCACTTCCCACTTCTGGGAATATGTTTTTGGAAGCTATGGGACCCTGATTGTGTGTTAGCAGAGCTTTCCATCCTCGAACAGATGGTCAGTCAGAGAGGACTGTACAAGTTCTGGAGGATGTGATGAGAGCGTATGCCATTGATTTGATAAGCTCCTGGGATGATCAGTTGTTACTAATCGAATTCGCCAATAGTGACATTTGTCACTTGAGTATCAGGATAGCTTTATTTGAGGCATTGTATGGCCGTAGGGATTGTTTCCCCGACTTAGATAAGAAGAAGTGGGTAACAGATAAAAAATTATTCTCGAATTGGTAAGACGAACCTCTGAGGATGTTCAGTTGATTTATGAGAGATTAAGAACACCTTAGAGCAGACAGAAAGACTATGCTGACAAGAGATAGAAACTATTTGGAATTCACCGAGGGTGAATCATCATTGTTGGCAGTTACTTGTCTTAAGGACGTAACGAGATTCAGATAGAGATAAGGACAAGTGGGAGATAAGACCTATAGGTTTGCGTTACCACTTGAATTAATAGGTATCCACAATGTGTCCTATCTTTTGATGCTTGAGAAATTTTTTATCCGAACCCGATATATGTGATCGGATATGAGCTCCAACAACTTAGCTCAATGAAAGTAAAATGTATAAAATCGATTCGGGTATTAGACGGAAGGAGAAAGTGTTGAGGTTTGAGACGATCTCCCTAGATAAGTATGATGGTAGTATTACACTCCGAAGAAAGTCACTTGAGGATGACAGTATGATATGATAGACATACCCGGAGTTGTTTAAGGAATCATTTGACTTGGTTCTAATTTGGAGGACCAAATTTCTTAAGTGGGGGAGATTGTAAGACCTGATTTTATTGTAGAGCAAAAAGGAATGAATAGAAATTTTCGAGTGCATTTAAAAATGCAAAAGGATTGAAATGGTATTCTCTAAAACGCGAAAGGGCAAAATGATCAAAAGACTGAAATTCAGTATTAATCGGGACAAAAAAATTTAATTAAAAATATGGGATTGAGAAATCTTGATCAATAACGAATAAATAATTAAATTTCAGATTAAATTGATTAAGATATGAATTTATTGGAATAAATCGAAATTTTCGTATCGAAAAATAATCCTGAAAATAATCGAAAAATATACCAAAAAGGTAAAATCGGACTCAGAAATTCATTTAATGAAAAAATGAATATAATATAATTTTTTAAGATATTTGTGGATTTTAATATTATTTTAATGAATAAAATAATATTAAAAATAAATTATAAATAAATAAATAAAATGTAAATAAATAAATAAAATGAAACAGAAACGAAATCTGGACAGAAATGCAAAACAGAGCAGCTGAAATCGAGGGAAACAAATC
The DNA here is from genome assembly GCA_033439115.1 of Firmiana major. Lineage (NCBI taxonomy): Eukaryota > Viridiplantae > Streptophyta > Magnoliopsida > Malvales > Malvaceae > Firmiana > Firmiana major. Next base: position 13,247,866 of record CM065912.1, read on the forward strand.
CCTCCGTCCGGCAGGCCACCAGGAGGCAGAGGTGCAGGTAATGACCGGGAGAGGAGCCCGACCACCGGGAGACCCACTAGCGACGACGACACGCCGTGGAGTCGCCAGAATCGACAGATCGGAAGAGGAAATGCCGCAGGAGAGATACCTCGATTCGCCAGCGATGGCATTGATTTGGTCTAAGCCGAGGCCCGATTTAAGAAGCCCAGGCCGGGGCGCGCCGATTGGTACTAGAATCACGCCGAGAACCGGCCAGACGGCGCTGGAACGAAGAAATGGTGACTGAACCGGTCGAACCGGACTGAACTGGCCGAACCGAACAGGACCGAACTGGCGGTCTGGACGGGGTTGAACTGGACCAGACTGGTTTAGCCAAAAAGAGAAGGAAAAAAAGAAGAAAAAAAGGGGAAAAAGAAAAAGAGAAAAAAATGGGAAAAATTCCAATGATGCAATCGAGCTTCGGGTAAGTTGGTAAGCGATCGAATTGACTGATTTAAGTTTTGAAATATTTAATTTGATAAATAATCGACTGAAAGTTTACCCGAAAATATATCTAATTGTGTAGCTCGACGATTGGCATCAACCGAGAGCTCGAGACAATCTCGATTTGTATACGATCATGAAATCACGGGTAAGTAACCCTTATTTACGACAATTTTACATCGTTATGCGTGTTAATCAATTTCGAATTTAATTTCCACATAAATGAATTTAAACCTGAAAAAGTGGATAAATTGTCGTAAATACTAAATTAAGCTATTCGAGAGTTAGAACGAGACTCAATAATTACTGATGGGCCCAATGAGCCCAATAGGCCTCGATAAAGTGTGGTAAACGGGCTTAAGGCCGATTAAGGCCCATTATGGTGCAATCAGGCCCAATATGGGTAAATAGGCCCAGTGATTTAAATTAAGCCCAGAAAAATTATGAAATACAATTAATTGTATTGTATTTGACCTGGTGAATGTGTATCCGCAGTTTCGAAGATTGGATTCGGAGCAAATCGGACTGCGTGACGAGTCATCAGTGGAAAGGTCAGACTGTACAGAAAAATGAGGTAAGGGAATTGTGTGAGTAGCTAGAGGTAGCTACGCGAATTTTAATATCTTTTCTGTACACTGAATATGTATGTATACCTTGATTATGTATAATGATCCTTAAAAAGGTTTAATTGATTTTAAGGATCGAAACAGGTGAAAAGACTATTTTTCCCCTATTGAGGGAAGTTCACCTAAGGATGGTGAAAGCATGACATGCATGAAATGCATGATTTAAAGATTTTTATGATTAAGGAATTTTCTTGGTTTTAATCAAACTAAATCGATAGATTGTCCAGTAATTGCATAAGTTTCCCAAAATAACACTACGTAAGTGTTATTGGTATTTAAATGAAATTATTTGGAAAACGGGCCAACTATCAAGTTTATATGGAAACAGATAGTGCCGACACGTAGTTCGCACTATATCTGCGTTTGTGAATGTGCATAAATGTGCTTGAGCAGTTACTCGCACCGACTTGTGTGACATCATATGCATGAAATGTGCTAGAGCGGTTGCTTGCTCTGATTTTATTATTGTGAAATGCATAAGAAGTGCTGGAGCCTAGCTCGCACTCTGTTTTGACATGTTTTGACTGTTTTGATTAATATGCATAAAAAGGTGCTGGAGCGATTGCTCGCACTAGTTTTTATGATTGACATGCATGAGAGATGCTGGAGCTTAGCTCGCATCCTGTTTTGATATGATATTGCATAAAAGCCGTACTGGAGTGTAACTCACACGAGATTTGATTTAATTATGCATAAAGCCGTGCTGGAGTGTAACTCACACGAGATTTGACTTACTTGAGCATTCATTTGTGCTGGAGCGTTGCTCGTACAAAGTTTTATATGGTTTTTATAATTCATTTTGGAACCGTACTGGAGTTTTTCTCGTACGAGGTTTTCACTGAGTTTTTATACATATTCGTACTAGAGCATTGATCGTATGTGGATTCTACTTGAATCTATAATCAGTTTAAGTCGTAATGGAGCGCTGCTCGTAAGCAGATTTTACTGATTTTTATGAAACCGTACTAGAGCTTCGCTCGCACGAGATTTTCTGATATCATGAATATGCATGGAGCCATGCTTGAGCTTCGCTCGCACAGGAATTTATATTACATGCATATAGCCGTGTTGGAGCCTCTTGTAGACTGTGTCACAGTGAGATGATATGCTCACACGTGCATTCTGAGACAGAGATGATATGGGTGGATAAGACCTATTGCAGGCACCCCTGATTGAGGTTGGGTTCACGGAGTACGTTGTACCGTGTATGTCACGCGGAGTACGCTGTACCGTGGGGATTGTTAGAGTGGAGTGGCATTAGCCACGAGGCAGCAAGCCTTGCCCTCGCAATCCTGGTGTTATGCTGTTCTGGCGGGTAGGATGACCCACCTCTCGTTTCAGGTGTGATACCCCGCACACTAGGTACCGTGTTGCCAGGGATCACGAGGTTATGACCATAGTCCTATGTTGTTATTGATAATTACCTACTTGTCTCATATGATATAACTTGTGGTCTGTTAGACCAGGGTAGACCCGAAGGAGGGGTCAGGCCCCCAATTTGAAGATTTTATGATTTTATGATTTGTGACCCTGAAAGAAGGGTGGTTTTATAACCGAAGTTTTATAATGAATTTTAAATGAATTGTTTTATGAGATGATTGACCCGAAAGGGTTAGTTTTACTGCAGTTTTAATGAATTGATTTAAATGCAGTAGCATGATGATGTTTTCCATGCTTTCATTTGAAATCCATGATTTGTCTTTCCATGCTTTCATTTGAAATCCATGATTTGTCTTACATGACATGAAAGATTGCATGATCTTGATTAAATTCATGCTTATTATGATTTAATGATGTCACATAAAATGCTTTGATGCATAAGTAGTATGATTTATATATGCACGAACAGTTTTATAAACTAAGTCATTGATGTTTGCATGACTTTATGCTTGATGATTTTAATGAAAAGAAATGGATTTAAGGGCATGGCATTATGAGCATGTAGATAGTGGAGCTATCTACTTACTTGCATAATTGCCTTACTGAGCGTGTGGTTTGCTCACCCCCTTATTTTTCCATCTTTTCAGAGCACTTGCAATAGTTATTGAGCGGCAGAGGACTTGCATGCTTGGTATCAGCTGTTTCCCATCGAGAGACAGGTATACACATTTGTATGGTTTTGTATCTAAATATGTAATGCACAGTACTGTAAACGGAAATGATGTCGGGGATGTAGAGTTATAAATACCATTGGATATGTATTGAATTAAAGTCAAAGGATAGTAGACTCTGATATATGAATGTGAATATGGTAATGTAATTGGTAATAGTGTGAGATGACTAACACCGAGTCATAGCCCAACTGTTTGTAGGATGGTCACGATGAGAGAAATGTAAGAATTAAATAATAAACGGAAAAACGAAAAATTTACTCTGATTTTTAGGCAATTTGGGTCGTGACATCTGTATTTTATTTACTCCGAAACGATAAGATCGATGGACACCATGCCAACCTTCTGGAAGACACACGTCGGGTCACATCGCATAGCCAATTGGACAAACTGACAAGTGACGTGGAAATATCTACTCTGCAGCAAATAAAATGAAGACAAGTGGCCAAACAATGCCAACTCATCTAGGATGAAAAATTACCATTGTACCCCTATGTTTGTGTATAAATAGAACATGATGAGCAATTGAAAAAGAGAGTTTTTAGAGTAGTTTTTATTGTAGTTTTTAGGGTAGGAGTAGTGTAGAGTAATTTTAGGAGTAGAGCAATGTAGTCTAGAGTAGCCTAGGGTTAAGTAATTTTTCTTTTATCTTTCCGTTTAGCCGCCATCTTTATTTTACTGTTAATTCAATCTTCATATTTATGAAAAGTTTGTGTTTCATTTCTAGTTTCTTGGTATTTCAGGTTAGTTAATGGTAACCACTTCCAATTTTTTTTTCTCGGTTTTGTTAAGGTTCCTTTTTATTATTTACATGCTCGATTTTTGTTATGAAAAGCTTATGTGTGTTTTTATAGTTTGAAGCTCTCGGTTTTAATGGGTTATTGCTTTGTGTCATTTAATCATTTGGTTGCTTAATCTTCTTCCTTCATTTCTGCCTTTCGGTTCTGGTGCTTTGATGTGGGTTTATGCCGAGCATTGTTCCACATCAATGGCAATGTGGAATCATGGCAGTAGGAGCTGAAATTGAAGCAACCCGAGCTAATGATTTATATTGATGTGCTGGACAATATTGATAATCTTGTTTTAATTTTCTATTGTTAGTGTTACTTCTTTTCGGGTTTACACTTATATCCTGCTTGGCCTTGTGTTGCTTTTCTATTTCATTTTTTTTAGTCTACTTTACATGGATTCTCCTCTGTTCTGCATTTAGAATGTTATTTTCATCACTTTTATTTCAGTACTCAAGCTTTGTTCTTTGATTAGCATTTGTCTTCTCGATTGTTTTTAATTTGTGTTAGTTTCTACTTATTGCTGGCATAACCAAGAAGACGTAGCTGGCGGGTAGTGCAGTTGTGGTAATAGCAGACCAGCAAACCAAACTGTGAGCTTTGCAGTGAACAAGACCAACAACCAAAAATCCTCCTCTGTTCTACTCTGTTCCTATTATTTTTTAGTGTTCATTAGCTGTTTATTTATTTTTATGTATTAATCTTGTTGTTGCTTGATGTTAGGTTGTTATTGATTGATGTTTAGAGGATTTAATAGTGTGCTGATACGAGGCAGTGGTTGCCGAACGGGTATTGTAAATACCACCAAATTCCTATATTTAATTGATTATATATAAAAATAAAAAATAAAGAAAATATAAAAATAAAAATAATATATTTTTTTAATGGAAGTACGAATATTCGTTGTAGGGCTCGAGAAATATAGGTGTCGAGGAGCCCGGGAATGACAGAGAGCCCGAAATACAGAAGGTGAGGAGCAAATGCAAGCATGGAGGGATTGAAAAAATTTTGGCTTATTAGTTGGAAAATTTTATGTAAAGCCTATATTGTGGATTTATAAGGAATGATGAGATCACAAGAATATTTTCATTTTGAAGTAATGAAATTTTTATGAAAACATGAATATTGTACAATTGAATAATTTTATTTTAATATATATATATATATATATACTAAGACAAATAAAAAATAAAATAATTAAATAGTAATATATATATATATATAACAAGTATATGTTATGAAATATATGTGTTAATAAATTCTACAAAATAAACGAACAAATAAATATATATTAATTAATATAATATATATATGTGTACGAAATTGGCTTCCAAAGAAAGCCAATTCCGCACCCTGTTGCGTTCAAAGGCAAAGTTTGCCTCTGTTGAGCGGGAAACAAGAAAAAAAAAGAGAGAAGAAAACTGGACTGGCCGAGAAGGGGGAAGAAAGAAAAGAAAAGAAAGAAGAAAAGAAAGGGAGAAAGGAAAGGAAGGAGAGGTAGAGGTCGGCTGGAGGAGAAAGGGAGAAAGGAAAGGAGGGAGAGGTAGAACCTAGGCTGAAGCTGGAAGCAGACCCGAGGGGAACTGAAAGCTGAAGCAGATCTGAGAGGAAGAAAGCTGGAAGCAAACCGATAGAAGAATTGAAGCAGACCGGGAGGAGAGCTGAAGCAAAAATCGAGAGGCTGGAGATGGTCCTCGGAGAGGTAGCTTCCTAAGAAGTCGACGGGTATTTATGAGTTAGACACATTGTCTACCTTAACCTCTCAAATAGCCAACCTTACGAAAAAGGTAGAGTTGCTCAGTACCTAGCATAATCCTTCCACTAGTCCTAATCCTATTTATTATGTACAAAGTCCTTTTCTTTCATGCGATCTGTGTGGTGGTACAAACTCTGTAGATAGGTGTCCGCTTAATTTAGAATCGGTTCAGTACGTTGCCCTATCTCAGAAGCAACAGAATAACCCATTTTCAAACACATACAATCCAAGGTGGAGGAACCATCCTAATTTTTCCTGGAGCCAAAATGAAGGGCAATCTTCTAATTCTAGACCTATAGAACCCCCTGGTTTTTAAGCTCCACCAGTTCATGTACCACCACAGCAGCAATTTCCACACCATCCACCACCTCAATTTCCACACCATCCACATAATCATCCCCGTCCACCTCAATTTCACTAACCACCACCACCACCACCACCACTTATGCAGCCTCAACATTACCATGCACCAGCAGCTGAGAAGAAGCCCTCGCTTGAGAAAATGTTCACGACTATCCAGCAAAACCAAGCTACCTCAATTAAGAACTTAGAAATTCAGGTTGGACAAATAGCTAGTGCACTTAGCCAGTGTCCACAAGGGACCCTCCCCAGTAATACTGAAGTAAATCCTGTTAGGCAAAGGAAGGGTAAAGAACATGTGAAATCCATCACCCTTTGGAGCGACAGAGAGCTAGATGAACCACAAGTTAAGTCCAGACCTAAACAGCCCATAGTTGAAGAATCCTTAGGTTCTCTAGAGGCAGCTCAGAAGGAGCAGGAACATCAGGATCAGGCTGCAAAGGAATCTAAGTTAGGTGCTTCTTCATCTATTCCTTCTTCTATTTCACAGCCTTCCTCGTCCTCTGATGCTACACATGTTTCCACTACATCTTCTCCAGTTAGACCACCAGTACCCTTTCCTTAGAGGTTCCAAAATCAAAAACTGGATCAACAATTTGCCAAATTTCTTGAGGTTTTTAAGAAACTTCACATCAACATTCCTTTCGCATATGCTTTAGAGAAAATGCCAAGTTATGTGAAGTTCCTGAAGGATATCCTTTTGAGAAAAAGAAGATTGGAGGATTATGAGACTGTGGCCTTAACTGAAGAATGTAGTGCAATTATTCAGAGGAAATTACCTTGAAGCTCAAAGATCCCGGGAGTTTTACCATACCCTGCATGATTGGAAATCTGTTCTTTGGTAGAGCCTTGTGTGATTTAGGAGCCAGTATCAATTTGATGCCCTTGTCTATTTATCAGAAGTTAGGAATAGGGGATGCCAAGCCCACCACAGTGACCCTTCAGCTAGCTGATCGATCAATTAAATATCCGAAGGAGGTCATTAAGGACATTCTAGTTAAGGTGGACAAATTTATTTTCCCTACGAATTTTATTGTATTAGACATGGAGGAAGACAGGAAAGTCCCCATTATACTAGGCAGACCTTTCCTAGCTACTTGTAGAGTGTTGATTGACGTACAAAAGGGGAAATTGACTATGAGAGTCTTAAACAGGAGGTGACATTTCATGTTTTCAAACCTTTGAATCTCTCTGATGACTCTCAAGAGTCTTTTAAGATGGAGGTTAAGGAAGATAAAATGCTTGAACATAAGAAATTTGAGAGAAAGAAGGAAGTAGATAGAGCTTAGGAGGATTTAACTGTCAACACCCTGTCACCACTTTGGCTGACCCTCCTACTTCTCGCCTTGCTACTAAGTATTGTTTTCTTTAGCTGCATTTGAGGTGCTTTATCTTTCTTTTTTACTTTTTGTACAGTTCTTTTCTTTTTTTCTGCTTTTTCTTTCTTTGTTTATTTTGCTGATTTCTTTTCTAGCATTACCTTTTCAATCAAGCTTCGATTGTGCATCATCATCAGATAGGGGAGTACACTGTTCTTGAACTTCAATGTTTATATTATCTGCACACTGAGGACACTATGCACTTGAAGTTTAGGGGAGAGGATATCACTTGAGCATTTTTAAAAATTTTGGGCGAAATTGAAAAATGTTTCAAAATTTTTTGAAAATCTGAGCTTGCATTGTTTGATTTTTGGATGATTTAGTATTTAGCATGTAGTTTTCCCATATTCCAATGATATGACCCCATGATTTAGTCTAACTTTGATTGACTAAGAAGCATGATTATAGGAAAAGCATGAAGTTGAATTCTTGAGTTTGTTTTGATTTTGATTGTGATTTCCTCATTTTATGCACATGTCATGTCATGAATCTGTATATTTATTTAGAGAAAGCTTATGTGGACATAGGATTGAATGTGTTCAATTGAGTTTGTGAGACCCCGTATATGTAAAGTTGTAATGTGTAATAAATATGAATGGACTTGTAATGTAAAGTATGATTGATGTAAGTCCATGGATTCAATGTATGTATGTGTGATATGAATTGTAACGTACATACAAGTTTCATTGAGTATGAATATGAAGAAATGAGTTCCGGCAAGAAATGGATATGATTGAAACTCATGAGGAGTAGTGTGGTAAAATGGAATGAAGTTATGCTTCCATTTGGTTTCATGTAGCATACCTTTGGACATACAATGAATGCACACAAGTTTCATTGTGCATAAGGTATGAATGGATGCCATTTTCAAGTTATAAAGGTGGATGGATGAGAAAATGGCCATGGCAATAGATTAAGGGTGTGTTGGTATGAGTTGCAGCAAGGAAACTGCAGGAAATCTGGAAAACATGAGGTCCAGATCGATCTCATAGGATGAGAGATCGATCTGGAAGAGCCAAAATGCTCTTATTTGGGCGAAAGAATAGAGCAGATCGATCTCCAATGGACCCAGATCGATCTCCTTAGCTCTCTGTTTGGGACCAGATTGATCTCATGCTTAGACAGATCGATCTCATGCTTCAACAGATCGATCTGATTGCTTCGACAGATCGATCTCAGGCTTAAAAATGCCGTGAAAAAGAGGGATATTAAGGGACCAGATCGATCTCCTCTTGGACCAGATCGATCTCCTCAAGCCATTTCTATATAAGGAAAGCTGAAAATCTGAAAATCTCGGAAAAACACTTAACCTTACAATTTCAACCCCAAAACCTAACTTTCCCTCTCTAAAATCAGCCATTTTCAGTGAGATTAAAGAGAGATCATTAAAGGCAAAGTTGTCCCTATCAAAGAGAAGAACAACATAGTGAGAGGGCATCTTCCCATTTTTGGAATTGAAGGAGTTAAGGGCATTACCATTGGAGCAAGAAGAGAAATCATATTGGTAAGATTCTAACACTCCAATCCAAATGCATTAGCTATTTAATTGATTTTGGAGTTGATTGATATGAGTATTGATGGATAAACTACCTAGGAATGTAGTGGAATTGGTGTGACCTAGAAATCTAAAATGGGTATAATGTGAGGATATGTGGGATTGAATGAGCCTATGATTTATGGCATGCTAAAGTTGTTATTGGGGTAATGTTTATGATTTTAGATGGTTAGATGGAATTACTTGGTGAGTTGGAGGAATTGTGAAAATGGGTATGTATATGAGTGATAAATGCCATAGTGAGGGAATTCATGAAATATGAACACTATGAGCTCAATGTCGATTTAATATCGATTTTGAATAAGTTAATAGGCCTAAGAAGATCCATAGACTCGAGTTATGGGTAAAGTAATGAAACGAGGCCATATAAGCGTTAATAGAGGTTATAGGTTAAATTGACTATAGCAAGCGCAAGGGTTGCATGGTATGGATCGAATATAATGCGGGATACGATTTTGTGTAGTCCCGAAGAGTTCGTTGAAGACGAATCGAACCGTACGAGTAAGCAGCTTAAGGAAGTGGACTCACGCATCGCGATTCCAGGTAAGGGAATTTTGTGAGTATATAGAGGTAGCTGCTCGTACTTTGAACTTGTGGGTGAATATTGGGTGTTGTATGAAATGCATGAATTGCTCAAATAAATGATTGATGGTATTCGTGAATGATGATGAGTATATGCGTGGTTTTGGATTTGAAGTGGATTTTATGAAATGGGATAGTAAGGCTAATAATTGCATAAATCTAATGTTTTGATGTTTTTCCAAAACGAATTGCTTGGTTTTAAGCAAGCTTATAGATAGGTCGGCTAGTATTGTATTGTTGTTGTGGAAAAGCATTTGTGAGTGCTAAACCCGAATTGCCGGGATTGATGAATTGTATATGAGCCGCCTATCACATTTGTATGACATAAATCGCGCTAGAGCCTCGCTCGCGCTAGATTTCTATGTTTTCATTTGTATGAAACGTGCTGGAGCCTAGCTCGCACCTTGATTTGGAAACTATAACGATATTTATAAACCGTACTGGAGCTTCTGCTCGTACGTGAGTTTTGAGTGGTTGTCTTATGAGTATAACCGTACTAGAGCTATGCTCGTACGCGCCTCTTTATGAGAAGATGCATGAGTCGTGCTAGAGCTTTGCTCGCACAAGTTTGCACAATGGGATACGTATAAGGTTGTGAAAGTGGGTAAGATCCTTAAGCCTTACATCCTTAAGCTAACATCCTTAAGCCCAAAGAGGCGGGGAGGCTCTGTTAGGCGGGGAGGCTCTATTCGGTAGGAGGCTCTCTTACGGTGGGATCCTTAAGCCAACATCCTTAAGCCCAAAGAGGCGGGGAGGCTCTGTTAGGCGGGGAGGCTCTCCTACATGGTTATAGTAAGATCCTTAAGCCTTACATCCTTAAGCTAACATCCTTAAGCCCTAGGAGGCAGGGAGGCTCTGTTAGGCGGGGAGGCTCTGTTTGGCAGGGAGGCTCTCTTACGGTGGGATCCTTAAGCCAACATCCTTAAGCCCAAAGAGGCGGGGAGGCTCTGTTAGGCGGGAGGCTCTCCTACATGGGTACAGTAAGATCCTTAAGCCCTACATCCTTAAGCCAACATCCTTAAGCCCAAAGAGGCGGGGAGGCTCTCTTACGGAAGGATCCTTAAGCCCTACATCCTTAAGCTAACATCCTTAAGCCCGAGGAGGCAGGGAGGCTCTGTTAAGCGGGGAGGCTCTGTTCGGCAGGGAGGCTCTCCTTCACGGATATGGGAAACTCTTGGTATGGGGTAGATAAGACCTAGGAATGGCACCCCCAATCACGATATGAGTTTGCGGAGTACGCTGTACCATGTATATCACATGGAGTACGATGTACCGCATGATGGTTATGTGATGAGAAAGTCTGGCGAGGGATAATCCATCTTCGTGCTAGCATGATACCCCGCACACCTGGATGCGTGTGGTCTGGGATGATTTATGATGTAATGGTTCACATAGGCACTTTTGATATAGTGACCTAGATTTATACACATGCATGAATTGTGGAATGAAAATGTGGTTGTGATTGTGGGTTGATTTGGTGGTGTTTATGGTGTTGGTTTAAAAAGGAAGTTTCTCAAAGAATTGCCCTTTTATGAATTTAAATGAGATTGAGCATGAGATGATTTATACATGATGTTTCTACCATGTTTTATATGCCAATGCACATGATTTTGATACATGATATATATGTATATTCACATGGCATAGTTTTATTCCTCATGCTCCTACCATAAATGATTTATGCATAACACTATCAGCATGTAGATAGAGTAGTTATCTACCATGCTTGCATTATTGCCTTACTGAGCGTGTGGTTGCTCATCCCACTCTATTTCCCCCCTACAGAGCGTGCATAGCAGCCCAGTGAGGACTGAGGCGTATTATTTTGGACTCCGTTGCATCTCCATCGGTAAGAGGTATATACACAGTGATTCTTTTTGTATCTAAACAATGTAAAAGCACAGTATTCTTTTGAGTTGTACTTATGGGGGATGTAGATGTCAGTAAAACATGTATTCGTATAAGTACACGATTAAATGCACATGTATGACATTGCCCTTTTATGAATTTAATTGAGAATGAATGAGATGTGGTATTTATTATTGACTCACAGCCCAACAGTGTGTGGTGAGTTTAGTTCACGACCGGGTAAGGTAACAGTAAAACGCGAAAAATTTTCAGTGATTTTCGGTTAAAGAGAATGGAATTGGGTCGTGACAGAGTTTGTGCATCATATTCTAGAATTTGTTTAATCTTGTCTCGAGGTGAAATATTAGATCACACTTTATTAGGGAGATGATTTAAGCCATCTTTGGATCGTTTGAGCCTTTCTAGCCATCTCTGTACATATTTTACCCCTAGTCACCCATCTGGGCCAAATAAGCTTTTCTCTGTAAATAACCGGCATAATTTTTCATAGCTTAATTACTTTGTTCCTATCCCTTACCTCGAAAGCATGAAAGGTCATTGGGATATATTGTGAGCTTTGTACATATGGGTATTAGGTGATAGGAAAAGGTAAAAAAAAAATGAAAATGAAAAAAGTGATGAAAAAAAATGAAATGAAAAGAAGAAGAAGAAAAACAAAAATAGAATAAAAATTTTTAACAAAATAAATAAGTTTGGGGGAATAAATATGAGCTCTTACATTAAAGATCCTAGAAGTAGTGCATGTTAAGGGGTAATTAAATCTAAATCGATTTTATCATACCTTAGCCCCAGCCTTACATTACAAGCTTAATGAAGTCCTATTGATCTTTGGTTAAGTGTGACTACATTAGTGGAGAGATAAGTGAAAAGCAAACTTATGGAAATGATCACATGTCATTGACTTTGCATTCACTGTGTTTGTATAATCTAATCCGAGTAATGTACTATGAAGTGGCTTTGACATTTTCACACACACAGGAGGGGTCCAATTTGGGTTAAGATTTATGATGGAATAATTCTAAGTGTTGGACTTGTAATTGTGAGCCTTTGAGATCATAGTTTGCACTTTTTCTTTGATGATAATATTGGGGAAATTATTATGTTGAGTACTTGTCATTCCTACATTTGTTTTGTTTTGCTTGAGGACAAGCAAAAGCTCAAGTTTCGGGGTGTGATAATTCTATTTTTAATAGAATTATTTGTGCATAATTTCTCAATTAATTATTTAAACATCCATATTATTTTATTAATTATCCCCTTTATTTAATTAAAATTCTTTAATGTGCAGGTAAATTAAATCCGAATGAAACTCAGTCGTTTCAGTAAAAAATGGGCTGAAAACGGGTGAAAGGAGACTAGACCACTTCCAATTTGCAGACCGAGTCACCAGTCGTCTGGGGACACGTGATGCAAGGTGTCTGTATTTTATTCGCCCCGAAACGATAAGATCGACGGACACCGTGCCAACCTTCTTGTTGAGTTAATGTATTTTGAAATGACAAAACAAGTTAATAACCAAATGTTAAGATGGTATACAAACATGTTTAGAAGATATCAGGACCAGAACTTAGAGTTCTGCTGATGAGAGATCGATCTGAGGTGTGAGAGATCGATCTCCTAGGTTTATACTTGATGAGAGATCGATCTCATGATGGAAGAGATCGATCTGGCAAGCCTTAAAACGGTGTAAAGGGTTTAAGGTAAAAAGAGATCGATCTGGTAAGGAAGAGATCGATCTGCTCAAAGTCAGAGAGCTTAAGAGATCGATCTGGTGTATTGAGAGATCGATCTTGCCTCAAACAGAGAGGATAGGAGATCGATCTGCCTATTCGACAGATCGATCTGCCTCTGCCTATTCAAACTAACAGACCGATCTGGTAATGTATCAGATCGATCTCCCTGTGTATTTGTGCTTTGTCATTGCAGGATTTAAAACTAGGAGATCGATCTGGCCAAGATAGGAGATCGATCTATCTGACCACTGGAGGTTCCCAACGGCTATTTTCTTCAAATCTCAACGGGAAAAACTGCATTTAATGCTTCAACTACCCAACCTTCAGTATATAACCAAGCATTGAAGACAAAGAGAATAGAGAGACTATCACTGAACATTCCAAACATTCTCAAGCTTTAATTCTTTCATTCCTTGTATCCCTATTGCTCATTAATTGAGATTTATTGTACAAGCTTAAGTACTACAAGCCTTGTTAGTCCTACCCACTGAAAAGCCTTATTCTGTATTCATCCACACCTTAAAAGAAAAGAGGATTGTTCCTCAGTGAGTGTTATTGTAAAAGGGTGAATACATTTTCTGTATTGCTAAGGGTAGAGAGGTTATTCCTTAACCTGTAAAAGGAACTTTGTAAACTCTATTGAAAGAGAGAAAGAAACCACTTGACAAGAAGGTCAAGGAGAGAGGACGTAGGCAAGAGTTGGCCGAACCTCTATAAGTCGCTGTGTTTGTTTCTCTTTCCCTCTCTTTACATTAAATTGTTATATTGCACTGTTTTATTCATTATCATTTGTGTTTAAATTGCGATTAATTTAAAATCTGCCATAATTGTTAGAAAACCGATTCACCCCCCCTCTCGGTAGAGCCAACAATTGGTATCAGAGCTAGGACTCTTTAATCACGTAGGAACAACTTCCTAAGAGTTAGAAAACGATCAAATCGCTCTTAACAATGTTGCAACTAGTTTGATAGGAGAGGGGCACTCCACGGTTAGACCTCCCATGTTCAATGGTGAACATTATTCATATTGGAGGACTAGGATGATGCTATTTATTCAAGCAAATGATTATGAAGTATGGAGAATTATAGTTAAGGGACCTCAAATCCCTACGAAGAAAATAGAGGGAAGAGATATTCCCAAAGAAGAAGATGAATGGGATTCTAATGACATTAAATGTGCACAGCTAAATGCTAAAGCTATGCACACATTATTTTGTGCTTTAGGTCCTAATGAATATAATAGTCTCCGGGTGTGATAATGCCAAGCAAATATGGGATAAATTGGCAATAACTCATGAGGGTACAACCCAAGTGAAGGAGACAAAAGTAGGTATGCTCACACATGATTATGAGCTCTTTAGGATGAAGGAAGAAGAATCCATTAGTGATATGTTCACTAGGTTTACCGATATAATTAATGGATTAAAATCTTTAGGAAAAATATATTCTAATATTGAAATGGTAAAGAAAATTTTAAATAGCTTACCTAAATCATGGGAAGCTAAAGTGACAGCAATAGAGGAATCTAAGGATCCACACACATTGTCCTTAGATGAATTAATAGGTTCTTTGCTAACTTATGAGATGAAGCTTAAAAGAAATGAAGAGCCACCCAAGAAAGTGGGTGTTGCTCTAAAATCCACTGCTGAAAAGGAAATTAAAAATGAGAGTGGCAGTGAGGAGGATATTGAGATGGCAATGTTTGCCAAAAGATTTAATAAATTCATGAGGATGAGAACTAGTAATAGCAATAGGAGAAACAATAGGAGAGAACAAGAGGAAGTAGGTAGAAAAGACTCTATTGTGTGTTATGAATGTAAAAAACCTGGACACATAAAATTTAACTGCCCTCTCCTCAAAAGATCCAATGATAGGTTTCATAAAAAGAAGGCGATGGTAGCAACATGGAGTGACAGTGACTGCTCCGATGATGAATCAAATGAGGACATTGCCAACCTATGCTTCATGGCAATTGATGAGGATGAAAAGGTAACATCTAATATCAATGAATACTCTTTTGATGAACTGCAAGATGCATTTGATGATTTAGCATTAGAGTATGAATCTATGAGCATGAAGTATAAAAAGTTAATATCTAAATTAAAAAGGGAAAATGAGATAATGCTACAAGATAAATTGAAATGTGAGAAGAAACTAGAGATTGCAAATCTAGAAATTTGTGACCTTAAGGAGAAAAATAGCAATTTACATAACTCCTTTAATAGGTTTCACATGGGGCAACAAAAGCTAGATAGCATGTTAGAAACCCAAAGGGCATTTTTTGACAAAAATGGCTTAGGGTATAATGCACAAAGTAGGGAAACCCATCTTAAGAGTTTTATTGCTAGGAAGAGCATGAATAAACCTGCAATTACTTGTTCATATTGTAATAAGAAGGGACATAAGTCACATTATTGCACTATAAAGATGAGGAATCTTAAAGGAAAAATTGTAAAAAGGATATGGATTCCAAAAGAGGTAATTCATTCCAAGGACTGCAATGCATTAGCAAAATGGATCCCAATGGGATCAAGAATTTCATTTACTAACCTCCAAGGACCCAAGAGAATTTGGGTACCTAAGACTTGAGTGTGTTTATTTTTTTGTTATAGGTGATTGAGCATAGCCACAAAGCTAAAACAAAAGAAGCTTGGTACTTAGATAGTGGATGCTCAAGGCACATGACGGGTGATAAAAGCCATTTCAATTCCTTCAAATCGAAAATTGGTGGAGAAGTCACTTTTGGGGACAACTCCAAAGGCCAAGTGGAAGGGAGTGGCTCAATAGGTAATGATCATTTCTCTTTAGAAAAAGTATTACTTGTTAGGGGTCTAAAGCATAACTTGCTAAGCATTAGTCAACTTTGTGACAAAGGTTACAAAGTAATTTTTGATTGCATGAAATGTAATGTTATAGATCCTAAGTCAAATAAAATTCTTCTTCTAGGTCATAGGCAAGGTAACATATATATAGTCTACCTTAATGAACTCAAAAACGAAAACATATGCTTAATGGTAGATAACAAAAAGGAATCTTGGTTATAGCATAGGAGACTAGGTCATGCTAGCATGCATGTGCTATCCAAATTAGCAAGAAAGGATCTAGTCATAGGCTTACCCAAACTACCCTTTAATCATGAAGAAATATGTGAAGCTTGTGTTAAAGGAAAACACAAGAGAACAACTTTTAAGCCTAAGAATAGTGTATCCACCACTAGGCCTCTTCAATTACTGCATTTAGACTTATTTGGACCAACTAGAACCACTAGCCTAGGTGGGAAACACTATGGTTTTGTAATAGTTGATGATTACACTAGGTACACTTGGGTGTTCTTTTTGAGAGTAAAAAATGAAGCCTTAGAAAAATTCATAACTTACTCAAAGGTGACTCAAAATGAAAAAGGATATACAATAACAAGCATTAGAAGTGATCATGGCAAAGAATTTGAAAATATAGGATTTGATGAGTATTGCAATGATCAAGGAATTAGCCATAATTTTTCAGCCCCTAGGACACCGCAACAAAATGGTGTAGTTGAGAGAAGAAATAGAACTTTGGAAGAGATGGCTAGGACCATGTTATGTGAAAATAACTTGCCAAAGTACTTTTGGGCTGAAGCTATAAACACATCATGTTATATAATTAATAGAGCTATGATAAGACCCATGCTAAAGAAAACTCCTTATGAGCTCTACAAAGGTAAGAAGCCTAATATTAGTTACTTCCATCCTTTTGGCTGCAAATGCTTTGTTCTAAATAATGGAAAAGATAATTTAGGAAAATTTGATGCCAAAAGTGATGAGGGAATATTTCTAGGATATTCATTGAATTCAAAGGCTTATAGAATTTATAACAAAAGAACATTAATGGTTGAAGAATCTATTCATGTTGTATTTGATGAATCAAATAATATATCTAAAGATTCAACCAACAATGATGAAAATGTTGAGATATTTGATGAAGGCTTAGAAGATGACTTTCTAGAAAGCTTGATTTGAATAAAGAAGATGAAGAAGAAATAGAAGTTTTAGAAAGAGAACCTAGAGCACCAAGAGAGTTAGGATATGTAAAAGATTGTGAAATAGTAGGAGATCCAACTCTTGGAGTTAGAACTAGGTCATCCTTAAGGAATATGTGTCAATATATAGCCTTTGTATCTCAAATAGAGCCTAGGAATGTCAATGAAGCCTTAGAGGATAATAATTGGTTCCTAGCAATGCAAGAAGAGTTAAATCAATTTGAGAGAAGCAAAGTATGGAAACTAGTTCCAAGGCCTAGTGATCACTCTATAATTGGAACTAAATGGATATTCAAGAACAAAATGGATGAAAATAGTGTGATCATAAGGAATAAGGCTAGGCTAGTTGCTCAAGGCTATAGACAAGAGGAAGGCATAGACTATGATGAAACATATGCACCGGTAGCTAGATTAGAGGCAATAAGAATGTTACTTGCCTTTGCATGTTATAAAGATTTCAAGTTATATCAAATGGATGTAAAGAGTGCATTCTTGAATGGTTTCATTAATGAAGAAGTCTATGTAGAGCAACCTCCCGGATTTGAAAATCATGAATTTCCTGAACATGTTTTCAAATTGTCTAAGGCACTTTATGGGTTAAAACAAGCTCCTAGAGCTTGGTATGAAAGGTTGTCAAAGTTCTTAATAGAAAAAGGATTCTCAAGAGGAAAGGTAGACACCACATTATTCATCAAAAATAAAAATAAGGACTTACTAGTTGTACAAGTATATGTAGATGATATTATTTTTGGTTCAACTAATGAGTCTTTATGTCAAGAGTTTGCTAAGATCATGCAAGGGGAATTTGAGATGAGCATGATGGGAGAACTCACATTCTTCTTGGGACTTCAAGTGAAGCAAACAAAGGATGGAACATTCATCAATCAAGCAAAGTACACCAAGGACTTGCTCAAGAGATTTGGGATGGACAATTGCAAACCTCAAACCACTCCAATGGGCACCAACATCAAGCTTGACAAGGATGAAAGTGGTAAGTGTGTAGACACTAAACTCTATAGGTCTATGATTGGTTCTTTGCTTTATTTAACTGCTAGTAGACCAGATATATTGTTTAGTGTGTGCCTTTGTGCTAGATTTCAATCCTCTCCTAGGGAATCACATCTATTGGCAACTAAGAGAATTTTTAGATACCTCAAAGATACTCCCTCACTAGGACTTTGGTATCCCAAAGACTCCACTTTTGCCCTTCATGCATTTTCAGATGCTGATTTTGGAGGATGCAAAATAGATAAGAAAAGTACTTCAGGTACTTGCCAATTCTTAGGAAATAGGTTAATTTCTTGGTTCTCCAAGAAACAAAACAGTGTAGCTCAGTCCACAACTGAAGCTGAATATATAGCAGCTGGTAGTTGTAGTGCTCAAGTGTTGTGGATTAAACAACAAATGAGAGATTATGGTGTTGACATGAAGCAAGTCTCAATTAAATGAGATAATACCAGTGCCATTAATCTGTCTAAGAATCCTATTCAACACTCCAGAACCAAGCACATAGAAATTAGACATCACTTTCTTAGAGACCATGTACAAAAAGGGGATATAATCTTAGAGTATATTGATACTACACATCAAATAGCTGATATATTCACCAAACCCCTTGATAGAGATAGGTTCTGTATCCTTAGAGGTGAATTAGGACTCATGAATATGCCTTAGGACTTTCATGTTGTAAAAATCTTGATTTCAAGTTGATTATTAAAGAGTTTTTGCAAAAATTTTCTGGCAAAGAGGATGAGAGATCGATCTCCTTGTGATATAGATCGATCTCCATGCTTCTATCAAGCCTAAATCGTCAAGGTTAATCTAAGAAGATCGATCTTCTAACCATAAGATCGATCTCCTTACGTCTCTGTCTAAAGGCAGATCGATCTGTCCACACGACAGATCGATCTCATCAAGCTTCCGCATTCTACAGATCGATCTGTGCATGTACCAGATCGATCTCCTTAAGCCTCTGTTTGCGACCAGATCGATCTGTCCCTACGATAGATCGATCTCTCTTCGCTTCTGGAAGTACCAGATCGATCTGTTGCCTCGACAGATCGATCTCCTGTGTCCTGCAGTATAAATATATCGCAAAAAATCCCCAATTCTCACAAAACCTAACTTTCAAATTCTCCAATTCCCTCGCATCCTCTTCTTCAATTCCTCCTCAGATCGATCCTCGTACGGTCTTCCTTGCGTCTCGGTGTCAAATTCCGGTATAGTAACCTACATTTCTCACTAATTTCTCAAAAATTTTCTCTGATTTGCGTTGCTTTTCATTCTAGGGCAAACTTAGGTCCTGTTTCATTGCTTTTCTCACTGTTGAATCTGTTTAGCGCAAATCTATAGTTTAGAATCATGCCTAGGAAGTCAGTAGCAAACAAACCCCCTAGAACCACAGGAGAGGCAGGTTCCTCATCACAACCTATTCCTCCACCTCCTGTCGCTTCCTTCAATCGGTGCTTTAAAACACCAGCAAAAAGAAAGCGGTATGAGGAATATTTTTCAACAATGCCAATCAAGCATTGGCGCACCATTGATTTTTCCTTCCTCAATCACATAGACTTTCCATACCTGTCAAAATTTGAGGAATTTGGTTGGGCAAAATTCTTGAAAATCAACACTCCTGTCCCTCCAAATCTCGTTCGTGCATTCTTTTCAAATGCCGAACTCGTTTATGACCCCGATGACACCTGCAAAATCCTTGCCTTCAAAACCTTCGTCATGGGTCAATCCATTTTAATTGATTCTGAAGTTATAGCCAAAGTATTTGATATACGCGATGAAGGCTTAACTAATGAGGATGAGGAAGTCCCCTTTGCGTTTGAACTCCCCGGGGACAAGGCGAGTAACCTTCCAATGCACCTTCGGTTACTCCACCTCATAATCTCGTGGAATCTCCGCCCTTACGGTACCCGTCACTCAACCGTCAGGCGTCTAGATCGGTTCTGGCTTCATCACATTCACACCACAAGCCAAAAGCCTAACCTCCATCACTTCATATACGAAGACTGGCTGAAGATTGTGCTTGGACAAGCTACCACGATCGTTTTTCCACAACCGGTAGCCTATCTTCTCCACCGCCTTGGTATCAACTGCAGCAGTGAATCTAGCGAACTCCCTTCTCCCAAGAGCGTCCTCAATATTGGGACCCTACATCTATGGGGTACTACAAAGATTTCCGGGGAGAATGGACGAAAAAGCAAGAACAGCAACCTGCTAAGGCTGAGGATGACCACACTGCTGAACCAGCACACCCACCTGCAGCACCCGCTCCAGAACCGTCGTCCTCCACGGCTGCGCCAACTGCACAAACATCGTCTCCTGCTGACTTGGAGCTGCTCGTGAAGATGATAAGCGACCTCAGTCAGAGGATCGATGAAGGACATACCACTCAGCGGCGTATGATCGAGGACTTAACTCAACGAGTGGATAGGATTCAAGACACTCAAAAGGCGATGTTCGATAAATTTCAAGAAACTCAAGAGGCAATGTTCGATGAACTTCAAGTGACGCGCACACACGTTGAGAATCTTTTGGACCGTGATCCTCCATCATCTTAGGCTTTAGGTGTATGGTTTAGTTTAGTTATATCATTTCGCACTGTTCTTTGTACTGAATTTGCTTGAATGCAATATAAATTGATTGTTTATGAAAATGTGGCATTTTGTGAGTCAATATTGATTTTGAACTGCCATGGTTTTGACAATGTTGCATTTTGTGAGTTAATGACCATGTGTGATTGATATGACAAAAAGGGGGAGAAGACACATAAGAAACATGATAAGAAACATGCATGTTGTTGTGTTTGTGTTCATAGTTTAAAAGGATGATAGGATTGAGGGGGAGTTATAGGATGATTTAATTGAGGGGGAGTTAAGAGCTAGAGCTAACTAAGGGGGAGTTAAGAGCTAGAGCTAACTAAGGGGGAGTTAAGAGCTAGAGCTAACTAAGGGGGAGTTAAGATTTAACTAAGGATGAGTTAAATCTTTAACAAAGTCAAAAGCTCACAAAAAGGGGGAATTTTGCAAATTCACTAAACATGTTTATTGGATGAGTTTTGTCATATCAAAAAGGGAGAGATTGTTGAGTTAATGTATTTTGAAATGACAAAACAAGTTAATACAATAATGTTAAGATGGTATACAAACATGTTTAGAAGATATCAGGACCAGAACTTAGAGTTCTGCTGATGAGAGATCGATCTGAGGTGTGAGAGATCGATCTCCTGGGTTTATACTTGATGAGAGATCGATCTCATGATGGAAGAGATCGATCTGGCAAGCCTTAAAACGGTGTAAAAGGTTTAAGGTAAAAAGAGATCGATCTGGTAAGGAAGAGATCGATCTGCTCAAAGTCAGAGAGCTTAAGAGATCGATCTGGTGTATTGAGAGATCGATCTTGCCTCAAACAGAGAGGATAGGAGATCGATCTGCCTATTCGACAGATCGATCTGCCTCTGCCTATTCAAACTAACAGACCGATCTGGTAATGTATCAGATCGATCTCCCTGTGTATTTGTGCTTTGTCATTGCAGGATTTAAAACTAGGAGATCGATCTGGCCAAGATAGGAGATCGATCTGTCTGACCACTGGAGGTTCCCAACGGCTATTTTCTTCAAATCTCAACGGGAAAAACTGCATTTAATGCTCCAACTACCCAACCTTCAGTATATAACCAAGCATTGAAGACAAAGAGAATAGAGAGACTATCACTGAACATTCCAAACATTCTCAAGCTTTAATTCTTTCATTCCTTGTATCCCTATTGCTCATTAATTGAGATTTATTGTACAAGCTTAAGTACTACAAGCTTTGTTAGTCCTACCCACTGAAAAGCCTTATTCTGTATTCATCCACACCTTAAAAGAAAAGAGGATTGTTCCTCAGTGAGTGTTATTGTAAAAGGGTGAATACATTTTCTGTATTGCTAAGGGTAGAGAGGTTATTCCTTAACCTGTAAAAGGAACTTTGTAAACTCTATTGAAAGAGAGAAAGAAACCACTTGACAAGAAGGTCAAAGAGAGAGGACGTAGGCAAGAGTTGGCCGAACCTCTATAAGTCGCTGTGTTTGTTTCTCTTTCCCTCTCTTTGCATTAAATTGTTATATTGCACTGTTTTATTCATTATCATTTGTGTTTAAATTGCGATTAATTTAAAATCTGCCATAATTGTTAGAAAACCGATTCACCCCCCCTCTCGGTAGAGCCAACACTTCTGGAAGGCACATGCCGAGCCACATCGTACAACCAATTGGACAAACTGACAAGTGATGTGGAAATATCTACTCTGCAGCAAATAAAATGAAGATAAGTGGCCAAACAATGCCAACTCATCTAGGATGAAAAATTACCATTGTACCCCAATGTTTGTGTATAAATAGAACATGATGAGCAATTGGTTTTTAGGGTAGGAGTAGTGTAGAGTAATTTTAGGAGTAGAGTAATGTAGTCTAGAGTAGCCTAGGGTTAAGTAATTTTAATAGTTTCTTTTATCTTTCCATTTATCTGCCATCTTTATTTTACTGTTCATTCAATCTTCATATTTATGAAAAGTTTGTGTTTCATTTCTAGTTTCTTGGTATTTCAGGTTAGTTAATGGTAACCACTTCCAATTTTTTTTTCTCGATTTTGTTAAGGTTCCTTTTTATTATTTACATGCTCGATTTTTGTTATGAAAAGCTTGTGTGTTTTTATAGTTTGAAGCTCTCAGTTTTAATGGGTTATTGCTTTGTGTCATTTAATCATTTGGTTGCTTAATCTTCTTCCTTCATTTCTATCTTTCGGTTCTGGTGCTTTGATATGGGTTGATGTCGAGCATTGTTCCACATCAATGGCAATGTGGAATCATGACAGTAGGAGCTGAAATTGTAGCAACCCGAGCTAATGATTTATATTGATGTGCTGGACAATATTGATAATCTTGTTTTAATTTTCTATTGTTAGTGTTACTTCTTTTCGGGTTTACACTTATATCCTGCTTGGCCTTGTGTTCTTTTTCTATTTCATTTTTTCTTAGTCTATATTACATGGATTCTCCTCTGTTCTGCATTTTGAATGTTATTTTCATCACTTTTATTTCAGTACTCAAGCTTTGTTGTTCTTTAATTAGCATTTGTCTTCTTGATTGTTTTTAATTTGTGTTAGTTTCTACTTGTTGCTGGCATAATCGAGAAGGACGTAGCTGGCGGGTAGTGCAGTTGTGATAATAGCAGACCAGCAAACCAAACCGTGAGCTTTGCAGTGAACAGGACCAACAACCAAAAATCCTCCTCTGTTCTACTCTGTTCCTATTATTTTTTAGTGTTCATTAGCTGTTTATTTATTTTTATGTATTAATCTTGTTGTTGCTTGATGTTAGGCTATTATTGATTGATGTTTAGAGGATTTAATAGTGTGTTGATACGAGGCAGTGGTTGCCAAACGAGTATACACTAGTGCCGAGCTGAGGCATTGTTGCTGGGATGTTACTGTTTCCTCACAGGGGGTTGCTGTCAACTTGAATAAGTTGACGAGTGTTACTGCTAACTGGGCTTGCTGATGTGCGCTGTGTATGGCTTGCTGATGTCCGCTGTATTTGCAGTGTGCCTGTTGATGCAGGGAATGAAGCTGGGAAGAGGACGAGTTGGACAGCAGAACAGAGCTGGCAACGTGCGCAGGGAGAAAAAACTGAAGCATTCATCGTATACAGTCGTGACACTATACCATCAGCAAAAGCACGGAAGGAGCAGGACAACAGTGAATATCGCCTGGAGCAGAAGCAGTACATTGCACTGGTGCCAGCGACGCATGATAGCAGAAGCAGAATGCGCTTGTAGCAGTAGCTGGAGCACCTAGAGGCAGACCAAAATGAAGCATGAATAGTGCAATACATGCATTGTCGGGACCACTCGGCTGGCATCTTTGTTAAGGCCATGTTTGGCTGAATTTCCTTTTTACAATTTAATGTTTAATGCACTTTAATTATTTTGATTGTTTTCATTCCTTTTATTAGTTGTTAATTTAGGTTAATTGTTAAATGATAATTGTAGGTTTGTTCTAGTGTTTTAGTTTGTTAATTTAATTTTTAGTTTTAATTTTTAATTAATAGTTAATTTTATATCATAGGTTTTAGGACTTAATTTTAGTATAGTATTTTATGAGTTGCATTTAGAATTAATTTAGATTAAATTTGTTTCATGCATTTTTAATTTAGTCTTCATTTTAAGTTTAATCCAAAAATATTAGTTCTCATGCATTATTTAGATTTTGTTTTATTGTTAGTCATTAGTTAGAGTTATATTCAATTTAGGATCATTTTGTAGGTAATTAATTTCTTAGTTAGATTCAAGCATTTTTTAGGTTAATAGAAGTTTTATTTTATTAGACTTTAGGTTAGCTTAATTTACATTTTTATTAAGTAGTTTAATTACATGCATATTTTATTTTAGGCTTGTTTAATTTTAGTTTAATTAATTTGTTTCTTGATTTCTTATTTGTAATTTAGTTTATTTGCATTAATTAATTTTTAACTGTTTTAATTATCTTTTGTAGGTATTTGCCTTTAATTGCTTGGAACACTGTAAGTAATTTTAGCTCTGTTTAATTTTTTTATTTTATAGTTTTTATTATTTTAAGTACTGTTAGCCTTGTAGATCATCCCTGAAAAATTCATAATTTGCTTAGATATACTTAGGGTAAGATTAACCGGTAGTTAATTAGGCTAATCAACTTCTCTATGGGATGATAATCTGGGACTCAAATCCCATTATTACTTGTACGACCCGTGCACTCGCGGATAGAACGTCTAGGTCACTCAGAGTGGGTGTAGTTCGTATTAAGTTTTTGGCACCGTTGTCGGGGAAGATAATTAGCCATTAATTAATATCGGTGAAATTATGCTTAGGTGTAATTCTAGCTTGTAAATATTTATGTTGTAAATATTTAGAGCTTTAATCTAGATTAGTTAATTTTATCTCAAAAAAATTGAAAAATTAAAAACTTAAAAAAAAAATTCTAAGGACTTTTTGATTTTTGCATGCGTAGAGCTAAGAGTTTTGATTGCTTTCCTCTAGATCCCAAAATTGAACGAACTCTTAGGAAAATTTGAAAGGATTCTAGGAAATTAATAGCTCCACTGCAAAACATCATGGCAGAAATAGAGAAATTTGGACCGTTGGAGATTATGCAGTGCCGACGATTGGAGGATATTATACCGGCATTAGACCACCAGCTGTCCCTGCGAGCTATTTTGAAATTAAGCCTACAATCCTTCAAATGATCCAACCTCACTACAGTTCAGTGGGCTTTCGCATGACGACCCACATGCTCACCTCGGGCAATTCCTGAATTTGTACAACACCTTCAAGCACAATGAATTATCTGATGATGCGCTTAGGCTTAGATTATTCCCCTTCTCACTTAGGGATAGGGCGGGACACTGGTTAACCTCCTTACCTCCAGGATCCATTTCTACTTGGGACGAGTTAGCCCATCAATTTTTAGCTAAGTTTTTCCCTCCCTTTAAAATGGCCAAACTCTGTAGTGACATATCTTCCTTTGCCCAATTCGATTCTGAATCTCTTTACGAAGCATGGGAACGATATAAGGAGCTTCTTAAGAAGTGCCCTCATCATGGCCTACCTTTATGGCTGCAAGTCTAGACCTTCTACAACGGACTTACAAGCCAAAAAAGGACCATCGTTGACGCTGCTGCGGGTGGAGCTTTAATGTGCAAAACAGAGGAGGAAGCTTACGAGTTGCTAGACAAGATGACTACTAAAAATTATCTATGGTCCTCGGAGAGGCAGCTGCCTAAGAAGTCGACGGGTATTTATGAGTTAAACACACTGTCTACCTTGACCTCTCAAATAGCCAACCTTATGAAAAAGGTAGAGTCGCTCAGTACCCAGCATAATCCTTCCACCAGTCCTAATCCTATTTATTCTGTACAAAGTCCTTTTCTTTCATGGGATCTGTGTGGTGGTACAAACTCTGTAGATAGATGTCCGCTTAATTTAGAATCGGTTCAGTACGTTGACCTATCTCAGAAGCAACAGAATAACCTCTTTTCAAACACCTCAAATCCAAGGTGGAGGAACCATCCTAATTTTTCCTGGAGCTAAAATCAAGGGCAATCTTCTAATTCTAAAGCTGTAGAGCCCCCTGATTTTTAAGCTCCACTAGTTCATGTACCACCGCATCAGCAATTTCCACACCATCCACCACCTCAATTTCCACACCATCTACATAATCATCCCCACCGACCTCAATTTCACCATCCACCACCACCACTTATGCAGCCTCAACATTACCATGTACCAGCAGCTGAGAAGAAGCCCTCGCTTGAGGAAATGTTCATAGCTATCCTGAAAAACCAAGCTACCTTAATTAAGAACATAGAAATTCAGGTTGGACAAATAGGTAGTGCACTTAGCCAGTGTCTACAAGGGACCCTTCCTAGTAATACTGAAGTTAACCCTGTTAGGCAAAGGGAGGGTAAAGAACATGTGAAATCCATCACCCTTAGGAGCGACAGAGAGCTAGATGAACAACCAGTTAAGTCCAGACCTAAACAGCCCATAGTTGAAGAATCCTTAAGTTCTAAAGAGGCAGTTCAGAAGGAGCAGGAACATCAAGATCAGGCAGCAAAGGAATCCAAGTTAGGTGCTTCTTCATCTATCCCTTCTTCTACTTCACAGCCTTCCTCGTCCTCTGATGCTACACATGTTTCCACTACATCCTCTCCAGTTAGACCACCAGTACCCTTTCCTCAGAGGTTCCAAAATAAAAAACTGGATCAACAATTTACCAAATTTCTTGAAGTTTTTAAGAAACTTCACATCAACATTCATTTCGCAGATGCTTTAGAGCAAATGCCAAGTTATGTAAAGTTCCTGAAGGATATCCTTTTGAGGAAAAGAAGATTGGAAGATTATGAGACGGTGGTCATAACTGAGGAATGTAGTGCAATTATTCAGAGGAAATTACCCCCCAAGCTCAAAGATCCCGGGAGTTTTACCATACCTGCATGATTGGAAATCTGTTCTTTGGTAGTGTCACGACCCAAACTACCCAAAAATCAGAGTTAATTTTTTTCGCGTTTTATTATTTACTTAAATTCTTACCTGTCCTCGAATCGTGACCAACACTCCACTAATAATTGGGCTGTGCGTCAATGCCAGTCCCACCATACATTTACCATCTAACTTATTTCTTCTCCAGTCATTTATAAAATGTCTACAATATTTATACATCCCCTAAAGTTACTTACAAACATGTTACTGTGCTATGCTTATGTAGATACAATATGTACAAGTGTATATACCTTATGTTGATGGGCAGCAGCGGATATCTGGAATGCAGTACTGAGTCGTCTCAACTTCAACTGGAGATCATCTGTGGGAGAAAATGAAAGGGGTGAGCACATCAAGCTCAGTAAGGCAATCCTACGAATAAATAGGTAACCATACTACCTACATGAACATGGTGCCATGCATAAACCACCCTTTCTCCACACATTTAAAAACAAATGATATGAATTATGATGCTATGTAAATCGAGTTTGCACGAAAAATTCAACATGCAATTATTTTAAATCATTTCTTTCTCTTTAAAAATTTCACAATGAAGTCAGGACTCGACCCCTCCTTCAGGTGATCCTGACTCACACAAAACCATGGAAATTGAGTTTCTCAAAAGCATCGATATCGAAAACATACGTATATATATATACAAGATACGAGACTAGGCAATACTGTATATCGGTAATAACCAGGACTGGCCAATATGTCCTCGTGAGTCCCTCCAGCTTCACGGATCCCAGTGTGCGAGGTCTCACCCTGATCGGAAACTGCCCGGGAGGTGGGTCAATCCAACCTGTCAGTCTTATCCGATCTCACGCATCCGAAGATGCCGTATCCGAAGATACCCCGTATCACAAAGATACCGTATCACAAAGATACCCCGTATCACAAAGATACCGTATCCGAAGATACCCTGTATCACAAAGATACCGTATCCGAAGATACCCCACGGTACATCGTACTCCATGCTACTTGCACGGTACATCGTACTCCATGGACCCATATCACTCTAGGTACTCCAGCCCAAATGGCCTGCTTCCCACAGAGGTTTTCATAACTCAATACTCGTTGCCATGTCTCAAAACGCACGTGCGAGCCTATTAAGTCGGTGACACACAGTCTACCCGATGCTCCAAGCACGGCTCATCGTATGTTCTCATAAAAATCAGTGTGAGCGATGCTCAGCACTCTCATCAAATCAAGTAAATTTGGCAGAGCCCGCTTTACATCTCCACAAGGCCGCCAACCTCATCCCTCACTCTCACCCTACTTAAGAGGTCTTTTGAGCCTGTTGGGCCTTTTGGCTGACTCCAAGGGCAGACAGCGCTACTCCATAAATCCGGTAAAACTAGTGCGAGCTAGGCTCAGAACTCTGTATATAAATCGTATGAAAATCTTATAAAATCTGGTGCGAGTTAAACTCCCGCACCCTGTCATGAAAATCATGTAAAATCTGGTGCGAGTTAGACTCTAGCACCGTGTCACGCAAAAGCATGTGAAATCTGGTGCGAGTTATACTCTAGCACCTATGCATGTAAAACTCTAGTGCGAGCTCTCGCTCCAGCACTAATGCATGCATCACACAAATCAAACATCGTGCGAGCTGAGCTCTAGCACGTCACATGTAAATAAAAACATGTAGGCGGCTCGGTTATTTCCAAATAGTTTTCACAGAAATCACATCAATTAAGATATGCAATGCTATGCATTTTTCTTTAAAAGTGAGCCAGCCTACTCATGCATATGTTGAAATACCTCCAGAACGAGCAGGAACCTCTTGTCCTTGCTCCTCCCAATTTTTCCTAAATTTTTAGAATTTACCCTTAGCAAGGGTATTTTAGTAATTTGCCCATTCGGGGCACTAAAATTATTAATTGACCTCTAGACCCTTCAGATAAATTTTAAAGGACTGCATATGAATTTAAAATTGCGTAAAGTTACCTCTAGCAGTCCGCAGAATTCCCTTACCTTATTTTCCTATCGAGTCTGACCTTTTCTTTTCCAATGTAGTCCCGTCGCGCAGTCCGATATGCTTCCAATCCAATGCCCAAAACTGCGTATTAACATTCCTCGGGTCAAATAACATATGATTTAATTGTACTTAATCTTTTCTGGGCTTAATTGAAATCGCTGGGCCCATTTACCCCTATTGGGCCCGATTGCACCTTAATGGGCCTTAATCGGCCTTAAGCCCGTTTTTCACTAAATTCCCACTTTATCGAGGTCTATCGGGCTCACTGGGCCCACCAATAATTTATTGAGTCTCGTTCTAATTCTCGAATATCTAAATTCACTATTTACGACTATTTATCTAAATTTCCATAATTTAATTCAATTTATGCGGAAATTAAATCAATATCACGTATAACGAGGTAATTATCATAAATAGGAGTCACTTACCCGAGATTCCATGCTAGTCCGTAAATCGAGGCTGTCTCGAGCCCTCGGTGGATGCCAATCGTCGAGCTACACAATTAATTACATTTTCGGGTAAACTTTTCGGTCGAAATTTAATTAAATAAAATATTCCAAATTTAAATCGGGTCAATTTGACCGCTTATCGACTTACCCGAAGCTCGATTGCATCATCAGAATTTTCTCCAATTTTTTTCTCTTTTTCCTTTTCCCTTTTTCTCCCCTTTTTCTCCTCTTTTTGGCTGAACCGGTTCAGTCCGGTTCGGACCGGTTCAGACAGTCGGTTCACCCCGGTTCGACCAGTCCACCTCCGGTTCGCCACCTTGCCGGCCGGTTCTCCGCCGGGTTCCACAGCCAATCGCTCCGCTGGGTCGTCCGCGGCCGAATCTGGCCTCGGCTTCGCCCAAGGCCGCCGGAAAGCCGTCGGTCCGGCCGTTCTCCTTCTCCGTCGGTACCCACTTTCTTCTCCCGTCGTTTCCGGCGCCGTCCGTCGGTTTCGGTGGCTGCCACCGCTACCAATCGCATCGTCTGGGCCTGGGGAGTCCTCGACTGGGTCGGCTGGGGCTAGATCGGCGCCATTCGCCGCCGATCGAAACTTTCTCCCCCGCGGCTTCTCTTCCGTTTTCCGCCGGATTTTGGCGTTCCCACGGCGCGTCACCAGTGGCAGCAAGGTCGCCTGGCGTCGGGCTACCTTCGTCGGTCCTCGCCTGGTCACCTGGCCGCCGGCAGCCCCTCGGTCGGCTGCTCCGTTTTCCGCTTCGTTTTCGTCTCTGTTTTTTCGCGATTTTTCGCGATTCTTTTTTTTTTTGTTTTATCCTTTTTATTATTTTTATTTTTATTTATTTTAATTATTTTACTATTCATTAAAATACTATAAATACCCAAAAAATATCTTCTAATTTATTATTTTTATTTTAATTTAATTTATTTAATTTTTTATTTAATTTATTTAATTTATTTTAACCATTTTCGGGTATATTTTCTCCGTATTTTCGGGATATTGTCCCGAGTGACTTTTCGGTATATTTTTTGATTATTTTCGGGATTATTTTTCTGAACTAAAAATTCCAATTAATCCCGATTAATTCCAATAAATTAATATCTTGATCAATTTAACCCAAAATAATTTTATTTCATCTCTATTGACCAAGATTTCTCAATGCGTTATTTTTAATTAAATTTTTCTTCTCGAATTTATACCGGCCTTCAGTCTTTTGACTGTTTTGCCCTTATACGTGTTCGGGATTAATTTAACCCGACTTCCTTCATACTTCCCCCATCTTTTCTTATTTAATTTTTTTTTTATCTTTTAATTAAATTCGGGTCTTACAACTCTCCCCCACTTAAGGAATTTGGTTCTCCAAATTAGAACCAATTCATATGAGTCCATATACAACTCCGGGTACATCGATCGTATCATACTCTTAAATTCTTATGTAACCTTCTCCGGAGTGTATTACTACCAAAGGAATTTAATTAGGGAGATCATCTTAAACCTCAATACTTTCTCTTTCCTGTTTAATGCCCGAATCAACTTCTTCAATATACTTGTATTTTCATTAAATTGAACTTTTGGAATTCATATCCTATCGCCTACGCTGGATCTGGATAGTATTTCCGAAGCATCAAAAGCTGAGACACATTGTGGGTGCCTGTTACTTCAGGTGATAACACCAACCTACAGGTCTTATCTCCCGCTTGTCTAATCTCTCAAAATATTCCATCCAGCGTAACTTAATGTACCTTCTTTCAAAAGTTCGCTATGTCCTTATTCTCTTAGGACAATAAACATATCAACATATTAATTCACCAAGGGTGAATTCCAATACTTTTCTATCTGCTCTGAGGTGTTCTTAATCTCTCATCCTTAACTAGACATCCTCAGAGACTTATTATCCAAGTCAAAAATACTTCTATCTGTCACCCACTTTTCTTATCCAATTTGGGGAACAACCCCTACAGCCATACACTGTCTCATAACTTATTATCCCGATACTCAACTGCCAACTGTCGTTATTGGCAACTTTAATTAGAAATCAGCTGATCATTCCAGGAGCTTATAAAATCAATGGCACACGCTTTCATCGGATCCTCCAGAACTTGTACAGTCCTTTCTGACTGACCAACTGTCTCAGGATGGAAAGCTGTGCTTAATACTCAGTCGGGTTCCCATAGCGTCCTAAAAATATTCCCTGAAGTAGAAAGTGAAGCGGGAATCCCTATATGATATCATGCTCACCGGAACGCTACATAATGCTCCACAATCTTCCTTATACCTGAATCCTCATACACACTTCGAGTATTTAGGGATTTCATAACCAGAAAGTGGGTAGACTTAGTCATTCTGTCGGCTATCATCCAAATAGCCTCGTAGTTCACCTGGGTTCTCTGTAACCCATCATAAAATTGATGGAGACTTGTTCTCATTTTTCGTGCCGTGTCGATATAGGTAGGTGCTGCAATAACTCTGCAGACTTTTAATACTCTACCTTACTCTGCTGACATACTAAGCACTTTTCACAACCTCTCCAATATCTCTTTTCACATCTGACCACCAATACCCTTTTCGAGATTTCAATAAATAATCATTACTTTTCGTATGCACTGTATATCTCGAAGAGTGAGCTTCTGACAATATTACTATCTCATCAACTGTGGTCCTAGGGAGCACTCATACTGTCTTTGAATCCTCAGTAACTCATCATCTCCCACTGTGAACTCTATCGCTGTACCCTTCTGAATCAGACCCAAACTATCGACATCCGATCGATCATCACGCTAAGCCTGGTAAATTCGGGCACTCTCATCCGGTTCTAATCATCAGGCTAGCTGTCACACAATCACTGTCATCATCAGAAGGGATCACATCCAAACTGAGGCTCATAACTGCATCTCGCAGCTCCCGCTCCCTGACCATCATATGTGGTACCATCCCGAGGCTCTTTTTACTCTAGGCATCAGCCATCACATTAGCCTTTCCTGGGTGGTACAATTTTTCACAAATCAAAATCTCTCAGAAGCTCTATCCCACTATGTATTCTCATATTCGCCTCTTTCTGTGAAAACAGATACTCGGGCTTTATGATCAGTGCATATCCACAATTTCTCACCCTGTACATAATAGTACCATATCCTCGGTACAAATACTGTTGTCAACTTTAAATCATGGGTCAGATAGTTTATTTCATGATCAAGGAGTTGTCTGACTCCATACTTGACTATCTTCCCATTATACATCAATACACAGCTCATTCATTAATTCGAGGTATCCATACTCATTGGGAACCTCTTGAGCTGTTGGGTATGACGAAATTAATCACGGTGGTCAGTTCATACTTCACTACACCGAAATCCATATCACATCTATCGTCTTATTTATCATCTTATTCCAAGACCACGTTTTCTTAGTTAAACGTGTCAACCAAGTGGACCAATTGAGAATTCATATCAATCCATCTGTAAAAGCCATCTTCCAATTATTGTTTATAATTCGCCCTAGACTTTAACTACACCCAACATATCATCGATAATGATGATTTACACATCGGTCCAATCCTTGACTTATTTACGCATAAGCGTATAAAATCCTTCGAAATCGCTTACGTTTTCAGGTACTAACCTGCTTCATTTCCTTTTCTTATCTTAACGGCTCTTATTAAATTTTTACTAAGTTAACCTTTATGATTTCTTATCGTCTTAGTAAATGTATCCTAATGCTAAAGATATTTATTACGATGATCGATTTCCTGTTATAAGTTATATATATATATATCTAGACGCTGTCAAGTCTTCAGGCGGGGAGGTATTTTGAAATACCTTTATTAACCTTCAGACTTAACCACAACTACTGGTTATGGTTATACCCATCTTTATCCTTGGTTATAATTTATATTCCTTACTAATTGCTTAATCCCAATTACTTCGCATATCGTAAAGATGTTCTTTCCTAGCATACGTCTCTTGCTCCAATACATCTTGTATCCAGAATCAAGCATATCCCCTCAGTGTATCAATCATGACAAAACTCTTGTCATTATTCATTCAATGAGTACAATCCTTTACTCCTGTAATTTCAACTGTTGCACCCCTTTTTATCACTTAAAATCTCTATATCCCTATTTCGTTTATTTAATCCTCCTCTAATGGGGTACTCATTTATCAGTATTGTGCCCAATGATGTAGGCATTCATGCCTTTTTACTCACTTATATGCGAATGAAGGCAGTATGAATAAGTGTGTGGTACCAGGATCAATGAACATATGTATTTCATTATTCATAACAAGTGTGGTATCTTACACCACATCCATGAAACATCAATAGTGTCCTGGTCCAAAACATCCTCTCGCCTTCGTCCAACAGCCTACTTTCTTCCTTTCGGCTATGGCTTGCCTTTTCGTTGCAGCTCTATTCTCTGTCTCTTTACTTTTCCGTGGGGCGATCTCGCCCAACTCTGTGCGATCAAAATCAATGGTCCGTCTTATCACACTTAACGGCCATTTTCATCAATACAGTGTAGACCCTCCTTCTGTGGTGTCCACCACACATCTTACAGTAATCACACTGCTACTCTACTTCGTAGCAGGTCGGGGTCCTCCAATCACAATGCCCCCAAGAGTGCCAAAATTAGATGCACTGGGGTCTTACCAATTATCTTACTCCATAACTCGTCAAATCTAATCTTTTACCAAATATCATTTCCCCATTTCAACATCTCTATCATTTCTCGATTTTCTTTTCTGTCTCTATTTCAGCCCTTATTAACTTTCCCAATCTCAGAGGCATGCAATTCATGTTCTTATTTACCCAACTGTAAATCTGCGCACTGCCTCGGTATAGGTAATATCTCACGGGCCAATCAGACTCTAACTGATAATCTGAGCCCTTCCATAAACTTTTAGACATCTCGACTGTCACTTGTTTATTTGTCGAGGTAATATCTGCCAAGAATATAATTGAGTCTCATACTCATAATCAATTTAGTATTCCTGGGCAGTGTAAAAATTTTTCCTTGAAATTTCCTTTAAATCATGTCCGGGATATCCTGTCACCGGAATATATCCTATAAGATTTCTCATCTCAGCTCTTAAGATGGGTCGAGCGGGTTTCCACCAATGTTCCGCTGCGCCCTCTGATCTCATATATAATCTGAGCAATTTGCTCCT
Source organism: Firmiana major (assembly GCA_033439115.1). NCBI lineage: Eukaryota > Viridiplantae > Streptophyta > Magnoliopsida > Malvales > Malvaceae > Firmiana > Firmiana major. The sequence goes on from CM065912.1 coordinate 13,282,769, forward strand.
CAAAATAATCTCCACACTTCGCTCCAACTTCGCGAAGCGTGTCTCAATACTGTCCGATCTCTCTGTCGGACTCTGTGAGGCATTCTCAACATTAGCCTCTATTTCAATCTCATACTGACTCTCATAGTCAAACTCAGCACGACTTAGCAGACTCAGGTCTACCTCTGCGACCTCTGCCTCGTGCACTATCTCGCCTAACGCGACTCATATTAAGCATTCCTGCATTCTCGACCATTTCTTAGTCAAGCCCATCTCGATATACACTATTGTATCTAACTAAGCACAGTAACACGGGGATGTAATTCCTAATTACTGACACTGACACACTTTAGACCAATTGCGCTCTGATACCACCTTTATATGTCACGACCCAAACTACCCAAAAATCAGAGTTAATTTTTTTCGCGTTTTATTATTTACTTAAATTCTTACCTGTCCTCGAATCGTGACCAACACTCCACTAATAATTGGGCTGTGCGTCAATGCCAGTCCCACCATACATTTACCATCTAACTTATTTCTTCTCCAGTCATTTATAAAATGTCTACAATATTTATACATCCCCTAAAGTTACTTACAAACATGTTACTGTGCTATGCTTATGTAGATACAATATGTACAAGTGTATATACCTTATGTTGATGGGCAGCAGCGGATATCTGGAATGCAGTACTGAGTCGTCTCAACTTCAACTGGAGATCATCTGTGGGAGAAAATGAAAGGGGTGAGCACATTAAGCTCAGTAAGGCAATCCTACGAACAAGTAGGTAACCATACTACCTACATGAACGTGGTGCCATGCATAAACCACCCTTTCTCCACACATTTAAAAACAAATGATATGAATTATGATGCTATGTAAATCGAGTTTGCACAGAAAATTCAACATGCAATTATTTTAAATCATTTCTTTCTCTTTAAAAATTTCACAATGAAGTCAGGACTCGACCCCTCCTTCAGGTGATCCTGACTCACACAAAACCATGGAAATTGAGTTTCTCAAAAGCATCGATATCGAAAACATACGTATATATATACAAGATACGAGACTAGGCAATACTGTATATCGGTAATAACCAGGACTGGCCAATATGTCCTCGTGAGTCCCTCCAGCTTCACGGATCCCAGTGTGCGAGGTCTCACCCTGATCGGGAACTGCCCGGGAGGTGGGTCAATCCAACCTGTCAGTCTTATCCGATCTCACGCATCTGAAGATGCCGTATCCGAAGATACCCCGTATCACAAAGATACCGTATCACAAAGATACCCCGTATCACAAAGATACCGTATCCGAAGATACCTTGTATCACAAAGATACCGTATCCGAAGATACCCCACGGTACATCGTACTCCATGCTACTTGCACGGTACATCGTACTCCATGGACCCATATCACTCTAGGTACTCCAGCCCAAATGGCCTGCTTCCCACAGAGGTTTTCATAACTTAATACTCGTTGCCATGTCTCAAAACGCACGTGCGAGCCTATTAAGTCGGTGACACACAGTCTACCCGATGCTCCAAGCACGGCTCATCGTATGTTCTCATAAAAATCAGTGTGAGCGATGCTCAGCACTCTCATCAAATCAAGTAAACTTGGCAGAGCCCGCTTTACATCTCCACAAGGCCGCCAACCTCATCCCTCACTCTCACCCTACTTAAGAGGTCTTTTGAGCCTGTTGGGCCTTTTGGCTGACTCCAAGGGCAGACAGCGCTACTCCATAAATCCGGTAAAACTAGTGCGAGCTAGGCTCAGAACTCTGTATATAAATCGTATGAAAATCTTATAAAATCTGGTGCGAGTTAAACTCCCGCACCCTGTCATGAAAATCATGTAAAATCTGGTGCGAGTTAGACTCTAGCACCGTGTCACGCAAAAGCATGTGAAATCTGGTGCGAGTTATACTCTAGCACCTATGCATGTAAAACTCTAGTGCAAGCTCTCGCTCCAGCACTAATGCATGCATCACACAAATCAAACATCGTGCGAGCTGAGCTCTAGCACGTCACATGTAAATAAAAACATGTAGGCGGCTCGGTTATTTCCAAATAGTTTTCACAGAAATCACATCAATTAAGATATGCAATGCTATGCATTTTTCTTTAAAAGTGAGCCAGCCTACTCATGCATATGTTGAAATACCTCCAGAACGAGCAAGAACCTCTTGTCCTTGCTCCTCCCAATTTTTCCTAAATTTTTAGAATTTACCCTTAGCAAGGGTATTTTAGTAATTTGCCCATTCGGGGCACTAAAATTATTAATTGACCTCTAGACCCTTCAGATAAATTTTAAAGGACTGCATATGAATTTAAAATTGCGTAAAGTTACCTCTAGCAGTCCGCAGAATTCCCTTACCTTATTTTCCTGTCGAGTCTGACCTTTTCTTTTCCAATGTAGTCCCGTCGCGCGGTCCGATATGCTTCCAATCCAATGCCCGGAACTGCGTATTAACATTCCTCGGGTCAGATAACATATGATTTAATTGTACTTAATCTTTTCTGGGCTTAATTTAAATCGCTGGGCCCATTTACCCCTATTGGGCCCGATTGCACCTTAATGGTCCTTAATCGGCCTTAAGCCCGTTTTTCACTAAATTCCCACTTTATCGAGGTCTATCGGGCTCACTGGGCCCACCAATAATTTATTGGGTCTCGTTCTAATTCTCGAATATCTAAATTCACTATTTACGACTATTTATCTAAATTTCCATAATTTAATTCAATTTATGCGGAAATTAAATCAATATCACGCATAACGAGGTAATTATCGTAAATAGGAGTCACCCGAGATTCCATGCTAGTCCGTAAATCGAGGCTGTCTCGAGCCCTCGGTGGATGCCAATCGTCGAGCTACACAATTAATTACATTTTCGGGTAAACTTTTCGGTCGAAATTTAATTAAATAAAATATTCCAAATTTAAATCGGATCAATTTGACCGCTTATCGACTTACCCGAAGCTCGATTGCATCATCAGAATTTTCCCCAATTTTTTTCTCTTTTTCCTTTTCCCTTTTTCTCCCCTTTTTCTCCTCTTTTTGGCTGAACCGGTTCAGTCCGGTTCGGACCGGTTCAGACCGCCGGTTCACCCCGGTTCGACCGGTCCACCGCCGGTTCTCCACCTTGCCGACCGGTTCTCCGCCGGCTTCCACCGCCAATCGCTCCGCTGGGTCGTCCGGGGCCGAATCTGGCCTCGGCTTCGCCCAAGGCCGCCGGAAAGCCGCCGGTCCGGCCGTTCTCCTTCTCCGTCGGTACCCACTTTCTTCTCCCGCCGTTTTCGGCGCCGTCCGTCGGTTTCGGTGGCTGCCACCGCTACCAATCGCATCGTCTGGGCCTGGGGAGTCCTCGGCTGGGTCGGCTGGGGCTAGATCGGCGCCGTTCGCCGCCGATCGAAACTTTCTCCCCCGCGGCTTCTCTTCCGTTTTCCGCCGGATTTTGGCGTTCCCACGGAGCGTCACCGGTGGCAGCAAGGTTGCCTGGCGTCGGGCTACCTTCGTCGGCCCTCGCCTGGTCACCTGGTCGCCGGCAGCCCCTCGGTCGGCTGCTCCGTTTTCCGCTTCGTTTCCGTCTCTGTTTTTTCGCGATTTTTCGCGATTCTTTTTTTTTTGTTTTATCCTTTTTGTTATTTTTATTTTTATTTATTTTAATTATTTTACTATTCATTAAAATACTATAAATACCCAAAAAATATCTTCTAATTTATTATTTTTATTTTAATTTAATTTATTTAATTTTTTTATTTAATTTATTTAATTTATTTTAACAATTTTCGGGTATATTTTCTCCGTATTTTCGGGATATTGTCCCGAGTGACTTTTCGGTATATTTTTTGATTATTTTCGGGATTATTTTTCTGAACTAAAAATTCCAATTAATCCCGATTAATTCCAATAAATTAATATCTTGATCAATTTAACCCAAAATAATGTTATTTCAACTCTATTGACCAAGATTTCTCAATGCGTTATTTTTAATTAAATTTTTCTTCTCGAATTTATACCGGCCTTCAGACTTTTGACTGTTTTGCCCTTATACGTGTTCGGGATTAATTTAACCCGACTTCCTTCATACTTCCCCCATCTTTTCTTATTTAATTTTTTTTTTGTCTTTTAATTAAATTCGGGTCTTACAACTCTCCCCCACTTAAGGAATTTGGTCCTCCAAATTAGAACTAATTCATATGAGTCCATATACAACTCCGGGTACATCGATCGTATCATACTCTTAAATTCTTATGTAACCTTCTCCGGAGTGTATTACTACCAAAGGACTTTAATTAGGGAGATCATCTTAAACCTCAATACTTTCTCTTTCCTATTTAATGCCCGAATCAACTTCTTCAATATACTTGTATTTTCATTAAATTGAACTTTTGGAATTCATATCCTATCGCCTACGCTGGATCTGGATAGTATTTCCGAAGTATCAAAAGCTGAGACACATTGTGGGTGCCTGTTACTTCAGGTGATAACACCAACCTACAGGTCTTATCTCCCACTTGTCTAATCTCTCAAAATATTCCATCCAGCGTAACTTAATGTACCTTCTTTCAAAAGTTCGCTATGTCCTTATTCTCTTAGGACAATAAACATATCAATCATATTAATTCACCAAGGGTGAATTCCAATACTTTTCTATCTGCTCTGAGGTGTTCTTAATCTCTCATCCTTAACTAGACATCCTCAGAGACTTATTATCCAAGTCAAAAATACTTCTATCTGTCACCCACTTTTCTTATCCAATTTGGGGAACAACCCCTACAGCCATACACTGTCTCATAACTTGTTATCCCGATACTCAACTGCCAACTGTCGTTATTGGCAACTTTAATTAGAAATCAACTGATCATTCCAGGAGCTTATAAAATCAATGGCACACGCTTTCATCGGATCCTCCAGAACTTGTACAGTCCTTTCTGACTGACCAACTGTCTGAGGATGGAAAGCTGTGCTTAATACTCAGTCGGGTTCCCATAGCTTCCTAAAAATATTCCCTGAAGTAGAAAGTGAAGCGGGAATCCCTATATGATATCATGCTCACCGGAACGCTACATAATGCTCCACAATCTTCCTTATACCTGAATCCTCATACACACTTCGAGTATTTAGGGATTTCATAACCAGAAAGTGGGTAGACTTAGTCATTCTGTCGGCTATCATCCAAATAGCCTCGTAGTTCACCTGGGTTCTCTGTAACCCATCATAAAATTGATGGAGACTTGTTCTTATTTTTCGTGCCGTGTCGATATAGGTAGGTGCTGCAATAACTCTGCAGACTTTTAATACTCTACCTTACTCTGCTGACATACTAAGCACTTTTCACAACCTCTCCAATATCTCTTTTCACATCTGACCACCAATACCCTTTTCGAGATTTCAATAAATAATCATTACTTTTCGTATGCACTGTATATCCCGAAGAGTGAGCTTCTGACAATATTACTATCTCATCAACTGTGGTCCTAGGGAGCACTCATACTGTCTTTGAATCCTCAGTAACTCATCATCTCCCACTGTGAACTCTATCACTGTACCCTTCTGAATCAGACCCAAACTATCGACATCCGGTCGATCATCACGCTAAGCCTGGCAAATCCGGGCACTCTCATCCGGTTCTAATCATCAGGCTAGCTGTCACACAATCACTGTCATCATCAGAAGGGATCACATCCAAACTGAGGCTCATAACTGCATCTCGCAGCTCCCGCTCCCTGACCATCATATGTGGTACCATCCCGAGGCTCTTTTTACTCGAGGCATCAGCCATCACATTAGCCTTTCCTGGGTGGTACAATTTTTCACAAATCAAAATCTCTCAGAAGCTCTATCCCACTATGTATTCTCATATTCGCTTCTTTCTGTGAAAACAGATACTCGGGCTTTATGATCAGTGCATATCCACAATTTCTCACCCTGTACATAATAGTACCATATCCTCGGTACAAATACTGTTGTCAACTTTAAATCATGGGTCAGATAGTTTATTTCATGATCAAGGAGTTGTCTGACTCCATACTTGACTATCTTCCCATTATACATCAATACACAGCTCATTCATTATTTTGAGGTATCCATACTCATTGGGAACCTCTTGAGCTGTTGGGTATGATGAAATTAATCACGGTGGTCAGTTCATACTTCACTACACCGAAATCCATATCACATCTATCGTCTTATTTATCATCTTATTCCAAGACCACGTTTTCTTAGTTAAACGTGTCAACCAAGTGGACCAATTGAGAATTCATATCAATCCATCTGTAAAAGCCATTTTCCAATTATTGTTTATAAATCGCCCTAGACTTTAACTACACCCAACATATCATCGATAATGATGATTTACACATCGGTCCAATCCTTGACTTATTTACGCATAAGCGTATAAAATCCTTCGAAATCGCTTACGTTTTCAGGTACTAACCTGCTTCATTTCCTTTTCTTATCTTAACGGCTCTTATTAAATTTTGACTAAGTTAACCTTTATGATTTGTCAAATTTTAATATTCTTATCGTCTTAGTAAATGTATCCTAATGCTAAAGATATTTATTACGATGATCGATTTCCTGTTATAAGTTATATATATATATCTAGACGCTGTCAAGTCTTCAGGCGGGGAGGTATTTTGAAATACCTTTATTAACCTTCAGACTTAACCACAACTACTGGTTATGGTTATACCCATCTTTATCCTTGGTTATAATTTATATTCCTTACTAATTGCTTAATCCCAATTACTTCGCATATCGTAAAGATGTTCTTTCCTAGCATACGTCTCTTGCTCCAATACATCTTGTATCCAGAATCAAGCATATCCCCTCAGTGTATCAATCATGACAAAACTCTTGTCATTATTCATTCAATGAGTACAATCCTTTACTCCTGTAATTTCAACTGTTGCACCCCTTTTTATCACTTAAAATCTCTATATCCCTATTTCGTTTATTTAATCCTCCTCTAATGGGGTACTCATTTATCAGTATTGTGCCCAATGATGTAGGCATTCATGCCTTTTTGCTCACTTATATGCGAATGAAGGCAGTATGAATAAGTGTGTGGTACCAGGATCAATGAACATATGTACTTCATTATTCATAACAAGTGTGGTATCTTACACCACATCCATGAAACATCAATAGTGTCCTGGTCCAAAACATCCTCTCGCCTTCGTCCAACAGCCTACTTTCTTCCTTTCGGCTATGGCTTGCCTTTTCGTTGCAGCTATATTCTCTGTCTCTTTACTTTTTCGTGGGGCGATCTCGCCCAACTCTGTGCGATCAAAATCAATGGTCCGTCTTATCACACTTAACGGCCATTTTCATCAATACAGTGTAGACCCTCCTTCTGTGGTGTCCACCACACATCTTACAGTAATCACACTGCTACTCTACTTCGTAGCAGGTCGGGGTCCTCCAATCACAATGCCCCTAAGAGTGCCAAAATTAGATGCACTGGGGTCTTACCAATTATCTTACTCCATAACTCGTCAAATCTAATCTTTTACCAAATATCATTTCCCCATTTCAACATCTCTATCATTTCTCGATTTTCTTTTCTGTCTCTATTTCAGCCCTTATTAACTTTCCCAATCTCAGAGGCATGCAATTCATGTTCTTATTTACCCAACTGTAAATCTGCGCACTGCCTCGGTATAGGTAATATCTCACGGGCCAATCAGACTCTAACTGATAATCTGAGCCCTTCCATAAACTTTTGTACATCTCGACTGTCACTTGTTTATTTGTCGAGGTAATATCTGCCAAGAATATAATTGAGTCTCATACTCATAATCAATTTAGTATTCCTGGGCAGTGTAAAAATTTTTCCTTGAAATTTCCTTTAAATCATGTCCGGGATATCCTGTCACCGGAATATATCCTATAAGATTTCTCATCTCAGCTCTTAAGATGGGTCGAGCGGGTTTCCACCAATGTTCCGCTGCGCCCTCTGATCTCATATATAATTTGAGCAATTTGCTCCTCAAAATAATCTCCACACTTCGCTCCAACTTCGCGAAGCGTGTCTCAATACTGTCCGATCTCTCTGTCGGACTCTGTGAGGCATTCTCAACATTAGCCTCTATTTCAATCTCATACTAACTCTCATAGTCAAACTCAGCACGACTTAGCAGACTCAGGTCTACCTCTGCGACCTCTACCTCGTGCACTATCTCGCCTAACGCGACTCATATTAAGCATTCCTGCATTCTCGACCATTTCTTAGTCAAGCCCATCTCGATATACACTATTGTATCTAACTAAGCACAGTAACACGGGGATGTAATTCCTAATTACTGACACTGACACACTTCAGACCAATTGCGCTCTGATACCACCTTTATATGTCACGACCCAAACTACCCAAAAATCAGAGTTAATTTTTTTCGCGTTTTATTATTTACTTAAATTCTTACCTGTCCTCGAATCGTGACCAACACTCCACTAATAATTGGGCTGTGCGTCAATGCCAGTCCCACCATACATTTACCATCTAACTTATTTCTTCTCCAGTCATTTATAAAATGTCTACAATATTTATACATCCCCTAAAGTTACTTACAAACATGTTACTGTGCTATGCTTATGTAGATACAATATGTACAAGTGTATATACCTTATGTTGATGGGCAGCAGCGGATATCTGGAATGCAGTACTGAGTCGTCTCAACTTCAACTGGAGATCATCTGTGGGAGAAAATGAAAGGGGTGAGCACATCAAGCTCAGTAAGGCAATCCTACGAACAAGTAGGTAACCATACTACCTACATGAACGTGGTGCCATGCATAAACCACCCTTTCTCCACACATTTAAAAACAAATGATATGAATTATGATGCTATGTAAATCGAGTTTGCACGGAAAATTCAACATGCAATTATTTTAAATCATTTCTTTCTCTTTAAAAATTTCACAATGAAGTCAGGACTCGACCCCTCCTTCAGGTGATCCTGACTCACACAAAACCATGGAAATTGAGTTTCTCAAAAGCATCGATATCGAAAACATACGTATATATATATACAAGATACGAGACTAGGCAATACTGTATATCGGTAATAACCAGGACTGGCCAATATGTCCTCGTGAGTCCCTCTAGCTTCACAGATCCCAGTGTGCGAGGTCTCACCCTGATCGGGAACTGCCCGGGAGGTGGGTCAATCCAACCTGTCAGTCTTATCCGATCTCACGCATCCGAAGATGCTGTATCCGAAGATACCCCGTATCACAAAGATACCGTATCACAAAGATACCCTGTATCACAAAAATACCATATCCGAAGATACCCCACGGTACATCGTACTCCATGCTACTTGCACGGTACATCGTAGTCCATGGACCCATATCAGTCTAGGTACTCCAGCCCAAATGGTCTGCTTCCCACAGAGGTTTTCATAACTCAATACTCGTTGCCATGTCTCAAAACGCACGTGCGAGCCTATTAAGTCGGTGACACACAGTCTACCCGATGCTCCAAGCACGGCTCATCGTATGTTCTCATAAAAATCAGTGTGAGCGATGCTCAGCACTCTCATCAAATCAAGTAAACTTGGCAGAGCCCGCTTTACATCTCCACAAGGCCGCCAACCTCATCCCTCACTCTCACCCTACTTAAGAGGTCTTTTGAGCCTGTTGGGCCTTTTGGCTGACTCCAAGGGCAGACAGCGCTACTCCACAAATCTGGTAAAACTAGTGCGAGCTAGGCTCAGCACTCTGTATATAAATCGTATGAAAATCTTATAAAATCTGGTGCGAGTTAAACTCCCGCACCCTGTCATGAAAATCATGTAAAATCTGGTGCGAGTTAGACTCTAGCATCGTGTCACGCAAAAGCATGTGAAATCTGGTGCGAGTTATACTCTAGCACCTATGCATGTAAAACTCTAGTCTCGCTCCAGCACTAATGCATGCATCACACAAATCAAACATCGTGCGAGCTGAGCTCTAGCACGTCACATGTAAATAAAAACATGTAGGCGGCTCGGTTATTTCCAAATAGTTTTCACAGAAATCACATCAATTAAGATATGCAATGCTATGCATTTTTCTTTAAAAGTGAGCCAGCCTACTCATGCATGTGTTGAAATACCTCCAGAACGAGCAGGAACCTCTTGTCCTTGCTCCTTCCAATTTTTCCTAAATTTTTAGAATTTACCCTTAGCAAGGGTATTTTAGTAATTTACCCATTCGGGGCACTAAAATTATTAATTTACCTCTAGACCCTTCAGATAAATTTTAAAGGACTGCATATGAATTTAAAATTGCGTAAAGTTACCTCTAGCAGTCCGCAGAATTCCCTTACCTTATTTTCCTGTCGAGTCTGACCTTTTCTTTTCCAATGTAGTCCCGTCGCGCAGTCCGATATGCTTCCAATCCAATGCCCGGAACTGCGTATTAACATTCCTCGGGTCAGATAACATATGATTTAATTGTACTTAATCTTTTCTGGGCTTAATTTAAATCGCTGGGCCCATTTACCCCTATTGGGCCCGATTGCACCTTAATGGGCCTTAGTCGACCTTAAGCCCGTTTTTCACTAAATTCCCACTTTATCGAGGTCTATCGGGCTCACTGGGCCCACCAATAATTTATTGGGCCTCGTTCTAATTCTCGAATATCTAAATTCACTATTTACGACTATTTATCTAAATTTCCATAATTTAATTCAATTTATGCAGAAATTAAATCAATATCACGCATAACGAGGTAATTGTCATAAATAGGAGTCACTTACTCGAGATTCCATGCTAGTCCGTAAATCGAGGCTGTCTCGAGCCCTCGGTGGATGCCAATCGTCGAGCTACACAATTAATTACATTTTTGGGTAAACTTTTCGGTCGAAATTTAATTAAATAAAATATTCCAAATTTAAATCGGGTCAATTTGACCACTTATCGACTTACCCGAAGCTCGATTGCATCACCGAAATTTTCTCCAATTTTTTTCTCTTTTTCCTTTTCCCTTTTTCTCCCCTTTTTCTCCTCTTTTTGGCTGAACCGGTTCAGTCCGGTTCGGACCGGTTCAGACCGTCGGTTCACCCCGGTTCGACCGGTCCACCACCGATTCGCCACCTTGCCGGCCGGTTCTCCGCCGGCTTCCACCGACAATCGCTCTGCTGGGTCGTCCGGAGCCCGAATCTAGCCTCGGCTTCGCCCAAGGCCGCCGGAAAGCCGCCGGTCCGGCCGTTCTCCTTCTCCGCCGGTACCCACTTTCTTCTCCCGCCGTTTTCGGCGCCGTCCGTCGGTTTCGGTGGCTGCCACCGCTACCAATCGCATCGTCTGGGCCTGGGGAGTCCTCGGCTGGGTCGGCTGGGGCTAGATCGGCGCCGTTCGCCGCCGATCGAAACTTTCTCCCCCGAGGCTTCTCTTCCGTTTTCCGTCAGATTCCGGCGTTCCCACGGCGCGTCACCGGTGGCAGCAAGGTCGCCTGGCGTCGGGCTACCTTCGTCGGCCCTCGCCTGGTCACCTGGCCGCCGGCAGCCCCTCGGTCGGCTGCTCCGTTTTCCGCTTCGTTTCCGTCTCTGTTTTTTCGCGATTTTTCGCGATTCTTTTTTTTTTGTTTTATCCTTTTTATTATTTTTATTTTTATTTATTTTAATTATTTTACTATTCATTAAAATACTATAAATACCCAAAAAATATCTTCTAATTTATTATTTTTATTTTAATTTAATTTATTTAATTTTTTTATTTAATTTATTTAATTTATTTTAACCATTTTCGGGTATATTTTCTCCGTATTTTCGGGATATTGTCCCGAGTGACTTTTCGGTATATTTTTTGATTATTTTCGGGATTATTTTTCTGAACTAAAAATTCCAATTAATCCCGATTAATTCCAATAAATTAATATCTTGATCAATTTAACCCAAAATAATTTTATTTCATCTCTATTGACCAAGATTTCTCAATGCGTTATTTTTAATTAAATTTTTCTTCTCGAATTTATACCGGCCTTCAGTCTTTTGACCGTTTTGCCCTTATACGTGTTCGGGATTAATTTAACCCGACTTCCTTCATACTTCCCCCATCTTTTCTTATTTAATTTTTTTTTGTCTTTTAATTAAATTCGGGTCTTACAGGTAGAGCCTTGTGTGATTTAGGAGCCAGTATCAGTCTGATGCCTTTGTCTATTTATCAGAAGTTAGGAATAGGGGATGCCAAGCCCACCACAATGACCTTTCAGCTAGCTGATCGATCCGTTAAATTTTTGAAAGAGGTCATTGAGGACGTGCTAGTTAAGGTGGACAAATTTATTTTTCCTACGAATTTTTTTGTATTAAACATGGAGGAACACAGGGAAGTCCCCATTATACTAGGCAGACCTTTCCTAGCTACTGGTAGAGCGTTGATTGACGTACAAAAAGGGGAATTGACTATGAGAGTCTTAAATCAAGAGGTGACATTTCATGTTTTCAAACCTTTGAAGCTCCCTGATGACTCTCAAGAGTGTTTTAAGATGGAGGTTAAGGAAGATAAAATGCTTAAACATAAGAAATTTGAGAGAAAGAAGGAAGTAGATAGAGCTCAGAGGATTTAACTGTCAACACCCTGTTACCACTTTGGCTAACCCTCCTACTTCTCGCCCTGCTACTGAGTGTTGTTTTCTTTAGCTGCATTTGAGCTGCATTATCTTTCTTTTTACTTTTTGTACAGTTCTTTTATTTTTTCTTCTTTTTCTTTCTTTGTTTATTTTGCAAATTTCTTTTCTAGCATTACCTTTTCAATCAAGCTTCGATTGTGCATCATCATCAGATAGGGGATTACACTGTTCTTGAACTTTAATGTTTATATTATCTGCACACTGAGGATACTGTGCACTTTAAGTTTAGGGGAGAGGATATCACTTGAGCATTTTTGAAAATTTTTGGAAAAATTGAAAAATGTTTCAAAATTTTTCGAAAATTTGAGCTTGCATTGTTTGATTTTTGATGATTTAGTATTTAGCATGTAGTTTTCCCATATTCCGATGATACGACCCCATGATTTAGTCTGACTTTGATGACTAAGAAGCATGATTATAGGAAAAGCATGAAGTTGAATTCTTGAGTTTGTCTTGATTCTGATTGTGATTTCCTCATTTTATGCACATGTCATGTTATGAATATGTATATTTATTTAGAGAAAGCTTATGTGGACGTCGGATTGCATGTGTTCAATTGATTTTGTACATCATATTCTAGAATTTGTTTGATCTTGTCTTGAGGTGAAATATTAGATCACACTTAATTAGGGAGATGATTTAGGCCATCTTTAGATCGTTTGAGCCTTTTTAGCCATCCCTATACATATTTTACCCCTAGTCACCCATCTGGGCCAAATAAGCTTTTTCTGTAAATAATCGGCATAATTTTCCTTAGCTTAATTACTTTGTTCCTATCCCTTACCCTGAAAGCATGAAAAGTCATTGGGATATATTGTGAGCTTTGTACATATGGGTATTAGGTGATAGCGAAAGGTCAAAAAAAATGAAAGTGAAAAAAAGTGATGAAAAAAAATGAAAAGAAAAGAAGAAGAAGAAATACAAAAATAGAATAAAAATGTTTAGCAAAATAAATAAGTTTGGGGGAATAAATATGAGCTCTACATTAAAGATCCTAGAAGTAGTGTATGTTAAGGGGTAATTAAACCTAAATCGACTTTATCATACCTTAGCCCCAGCCTTACATTACAAGCTTAATGAAGTCCTATTGATCTTTGGTTAAGTGTGACTACATTAGTGGAGAGATAAGTGAAAAACAAACTTATAGAAATGATCACATGTCATTGACTTTGCATTCACTATGTTTGCATAATCTAATTCGAGTAATGTACTGTGAAGTGGCTTTGACATTTTCACACGCACACGAGGGGTCCAATTTGGGTTAAGATTTATGATGGAATAATTCTAAGTGTTGGACTTGTAATTGTGAGTCTTTGAGATCATAGTTTGTACTTTTTCTTTGAAGATAATATTAGAAAAATTATTATGTTGAGTACTTGTCATTCCTACATTTATTTTGTTTTGCTTGAGGACAAGCAAAAGCTCAAGTTTGAGGGTGTGATAATTCTATTTTTAATAGAATTATTTGTGCTTAATTTCTCAATTAATTATTTATATCCCCATATTATTTTATTAATTATCCCCATATTATTTTATTAAAATTCTTTAATGTGCATGTAAATTAAATCCGGATGAAACGCAGTCATTTCAGTAAAAAATGGGCTAAAAACTAGCTAAAGGAGAATGGATCACTTCCAATTTGCAGACCGAGTCACCAGTCGTCTGGACTCGCGTGATGCCAAGTGTCCGTATTTTATTCGCTCCGAAATGATAAGATCGACGGACACTGTGCCAACCTTCTGGAAGACACACGTCGGGCCACATCGTACAACCAATTGGACAAACTGACAAGTGACGTGGAAATATCTACTCTGCAGCAAATAAAATGAAGACAAGTGGCCAAACAATGCCAACTCATCTAAGATGAAAAATTACCGTTGTACCCCTATGTTTGTGTATAAATAGAACATGATGAGCAATTGAAAAAGAGAGTAGTTTTTAGAGTAGTTTTTAGTGTAGGTTTTAGGGTAGGAGTAGTGTAGAGTAATTTTAAGAGTAGAGTAATGTAGTCTAGAGTAGCCTAGGGTTAAGTAGTTTTAATAGTTTCTTTTATCTTTTCGTTTAGCTGCCATCTTTATTTTACTGTTCATTCAATCTTCATATTTATGAAAAGTTTGTGTTTCATTTCTAGTTTCTTGGTATTTCACGTTAGTTAATGGCAACCACTTCCAATTTTTTTTCTCAGTTTTGTTAAGGTTCCTTTTTATTATTTACATGCTCGGTTTTTGTTATGAAAAGCTTATGTGTGTTTTTATAGTTTGAAGCTCTCGGTTTTAATGGGTTACTGCTTTGTGTCATTTAATCATTTGGTTGCTTAATCTTCTTCCTTCATTTATGCCTTTCGGTTCTGGTGCTTTGAAGTGGGTTGATGCCGAGCATTGTTCCACATTAATTGCAATGTGGAATCATGGCAGTAGGAGCTGAAATTGAAGCAACCCGAGCTAATGATTTATATTGATGTGCTGGACAGTATTGATAATCTTGTTTTAATTTTCTATTGTTAGTGTTACTTCTTTTCGGGTTTACACTTATATCCTGCTTGGCCTTGTGTTCTTTTTCTATTTCATTTGTTTTAGTCTACATTACATGAATTCTCCTCTGTTATGCATTTAGAATGTTATTTTCATCACTTTTATTTTTGTACTCAAGCTTTGTTGTTCTTTGATTAGCATTTGCCTTCTCGGTTGTTTTTAATTTGGGTTAGTTTCTACTTGTTACTGGCATAACCGAGAAGGACGTAGCTGGTGTGTAGTGCAGTTGTGATAATAGCAGACTAGCAAACCAAACCGTGAGCTTTGCAGTGAACAGGACCAACAACCAAAAATCCTCCTCTGTTCTAGTTTGTTCCTATTATTTTTTAGTGTTCATTAGCTGTTTATTTTTTTTATGTATTAATCTTGTTGTTGCTTGATGTTAGGCTGTTATTGATGGATGTTTAGATGATTTAATAGTGTGTTGATACGAGGCAGTGGTTGCTGAGCGGGTATTGTAAACACCACAAAATTCCTATATTTAATTGATTATATATAAAAATAAAAAATAAAAATAATATAAAAATAAAAATAATATATTTTTTAATGGAAATACGAATATTCGTTGTAGGGCTTGAGAAATATGGGTGTCGAGGAGCTCGGGAATGACAGAGAGCCCGAAATACAGAAGGTGAGGAGCAAATGCAAGCATGGAGGGATTGGAAAAATTTTGGCTTATTAGTTGGAAAACTTTATGTAAAGCCTATATTGTGGATTTATAAGGAAAGATGAGATCCCAATAATATTTTCATTTTGAAGTAATGAAAATTTTATGAAAACATGAATATTGTACAATTGAATAATTTTATTTTAATATATATATATATATATATTTCTAAGACAAATAAAAAAATAAAATAAATAAATAGTAATATATATATATATAACAAGTATATGTTATGAAATATGTGTTAATAAATAGTACAAAATTAACAAAATAAACAAACAGATAAATATATATTAATTAATATAATATATATATGTGTACGGAATTGGCTTCCAAAGAAAGCCAATTCCGCACCCTGTTGTGTTCAAAGGCAAAGTTTGCCTCTGTTGAGCAGGAAACCAAAAAAAAAAAAGAGAAGGAAACTGGACTGGCCGAGAAGGGGGAAGAAAGAAAAGAAAAGAAAGAAGAAATGAAAGGGAGAAAGGAAAGGAAGGAGAGCTAGAGGCCGGCTGGGAGGAGTGTCATGACCCATTTTTACGAAAAATCGCTACAAATTTTTCGTTTTTTCCTTTCTTTTCCCGATCGTGAACATTCTCACCACAAAATAGTTAGGCTATGAGTCAGTATTAATCACTCTTTACCAATTACCATGACATTTATCTTTTATTTTATTTAAATTCAAACACGTATACTTTATAATTGAGACTCTATACTTGTACGTGTTTACTAATATTTACATCCCCCATATTACATTCCAAATTGATTACTGTGTTATTACATGTTTAGATATAAAATCATACCAGGGTATATACCTTTCAATGATGGGAAGCAGCGGATACCAAGAATGCAAGTCTTTAGCCGCTCACTAATTACTGCAAGTGCTCTGAAAAGAGGGGAAAATAAGGGGAATGAGCAAGCCACACGCTCAATAAGGCAATCATGCACGCAAGTAGATAACCACACTATCTACATACTCATGATGCCATGCATTAAATCATTCTCTTTCGAAATCGTTCTTAAATACGAATTTCATGCATACTTTTATGTCAGGTAAAATAATTCGTATAAAATAATTTATTTCGTGAAATGGCAGATAATGCATGGAATTATACTTCATGCTGTTTAAATAATGCACATTATGTCAAAACATGCCATTTATCTCAAATTGACAATTCATTGCGTGAAATGGCAGATAAAGCATGGAATTATGCGTCATGCTATTTAAATAATGCACATTATATCAAAACATGTAATTTATTTCAAATCCACATCCACCCCAAAATCATCAGGACTCAATCCCAAAATATATAATCATGAAATCACAAAATCAAGAAATCAGTAATATGTGATTTTGAAAAGCAAATTGTGAGACCCCGTACATGTATAGCTATGTATATAGGAACATGGGAATGTAAATAAAATCATAAGTAAGATGATGTATTGTAATGTGAAGTGTATACAATGTAAGTTCATAAGACTTTGTACGCACTTGTAGTAAGAATTGTGATTATACGTACAAGTTGCATTATGAGTAAGTAGGAAGAAATAAACTTAAAACGGGAAGAATGTGATCGAAATGGAATATGAGAAGTATAGTAAAATGGAAGGAAAGATTTACATAAGTGTATATTTCCATTCGAATAATATCGCATATATTTGGTCATACAAAGATTCTACACAAGTTTTAATGTGTATGTAGTAAGGATGGATCCCATTTTCAAGTCTCAAAGATGAATGAATGAGGAAATGATCATGGTAGTAAATTAAGGGTGTTTGGTAAGAGTTGTTGCAGAAAAACTGCAGGAAATCTGGAATTTGTGAAGGCCAGATCGATCTCATAGGATGAGAGATCGATCTGGGAGAGCCAGAATGCTCTTATGTGAGAAATGGAAGGGAACAGATCGATCTCCAAAGGAAGCAGATCGATCTCTTTAGCTTTCGGGTTGGGAGAAGATCGATCTCCCCTAAGACCAGATCGATCTCTCTAGGTCTCGGGTTGGAAGCAGATCGATCTCCCATAAGACCAGATCGATCTCCTTAAGCTTCTGTTTGACAGCAGATCGATCTCCAGCCTCGACAGATCGATCTCATACCTTTAAAACGTCTCAGAAAAGAGGGATTTTTGAGGAACAGATCGATCTCCACCCAAGGAAGATCGATCTCATCAAGTCAAAACTATAAATGGGAGCAGTTGGATCATCAGAATTTCGAGAAAACATTTCCATTTCACTTCAACTCAAAGAAATCTAGTTTCTCACTCCTAAATCCAGCCATTTTCAGTGAGATTTAAGGAGAGGCTATTAGAGACAAAGTTGTTCACATCAAAGAGAAGAACAACATAGTCTAGAGGCATTTTCCCATTTGAAGGATTGAAGAAATAGAGGGCAATCCTAATTGGAGCAAGAGGAAATCCAATGAGGTAAGTTCTAATGCACAAATCCAAGTACATTGGTTTAGTTAATGCTTATAAAGATATTTGGGTGTGCATATTGTGAATAGAACTACCTAAAATGGTATGAAATGAATATAACTTAGAAATGGCCAAGTGTAAGAAAGTGGAGTGTGGGAGTGTTTTTGATGAATGGGATATCTTGAGTGGATGAGTATGTTGTGGAAATGGTTTGGAAATGTTGATATTAGGACAAATTGGGAGATTTACCACAAAGGGTAAAAATGTATAATTAAGGCATTGGATAAATGCTTAGTTGAATAAGAGTTAGAAACATTAACTCAAATGTTGATGGATGAATTTCAGTTTCGGATGATACGCCAGAGCAAGTCGAGATGAGAACGCAAGAAGCATAAGGCGGATAGTTGCACACAAGTAAAACGAGGTAAGGGACTGTGTGTTAGCTATAGAGATGTTCGTACGTAATTACAGCAATTTCGTAGATATATTGCTAGGACTAGTACGATATTATAAGTTTATGAAATGATGTGGAAATATGAAAAGTACTATGATGTATATATATGTATTGAGAAATGGGATAGGGTAAGGAAATAGCATGATATGCATGTTTTCAATGAAATTCTCAATTTTATATTGTGATTGATGATTGAGAAATGTTGATGATAGGTTGGCTAATTTTACATGTTTTAGCATGAAGAAGCATGCTATATGAATAAACATGTTTTGAATTTTAAAAAGAGAAAATAGCCATCTATCAGTTTTGAGATGAGATTTGGTGTTGAAGCGTTAGCTCACACCCGGTTTAAAGCCTTGATGTACCGTGGGGGAGTTTTAACTCGCACGGGGGTTTTGAGAAAGTGCGGGAACTTTGCTCGCACCTATTTTGTTGAGTTAAGGTAAACCTGGGGGTCTGGGACCCAAGGGGATACCAGCCGACGGCCAATTGAACGGGCTGGGCCTTAACGATAGATCGTACCGCGCTGGAGCTTTGCGTTGACTGTGTGTCACGCTGCTTGCTCGCCTGGTATATGAGACATGGTTTAAGGATAAAAAGTCCATTGGAGTTGGAGTATGGACTTGGGTCCACGGTTGTACGTAGAACAGTGTAGTCACCCGTTGGTATACTATGTACCGTGCTGGGTGCACGTGAGTACGAGTATTGCGTAGATGACACACGACGTATCTTCACCGTGAGTATACGAGGAGATGAGGTGGATTGAGATGAGCCGGAGGGTAGGACTGACCCATCCCCCTTCAGGCGAAGTGATACCCTGTGCACACCGGATCAGTGAGGCCTGGGATCACTGACTGTGGCCATAAGTCGTGGATATTTGATTGCCGAAAACTCCATGCCTGTCTCAGAGAATCGAGAAACAGAGACAATCTCAGAAAAAGAAAGAGATTTGTGAAAGAGAATGATTTGAGAAGTGAAAGAGATTTTGTGTTTCAATAAATCTCCGATTTCACATTCGTGCCATGAGGGCACTATTTATGAGCATGTTTTAAATGGAAGTTTGACATTTGATTTACACGAAAATGCTCTTGAGAAATATGAATTTAAATGCATTGTTCGTATGATATTTCCATTTATAACGAAAACATGGTTTTGGTTTATGCATGCATGGGCTATGTAGGTAGTACGATATCTACCTGCTAGCATACATTTCCTTACTGAGCCGTGGTTTGCTCATCCCACTATTTTCCCCCTCCAGGTACTGAGAAGTAAGAGAGCGGTGATCTCTAAGTCTTTTGTGTTGAACAGCTCCCACGATTCGGTAAAAGGTATAAGAATTGTATACACGAGTATTTTGTATCTAATTTATCGTATCGCACAGTTATATCTTGGAATTGTAAACAGTATTATGGGGATGATATGTAAACACTTGGTATTTATACAATTAATTTTGTGTATTTACACACACACCTGGGAGTGTGAATTAAAGTTTTAAATATTCCGCTGTAAATAAATAAATTTTTAGTAATTGCATCTTCTCACAGCCCAACCGTAGTAAAGAATGTATGGATAGAAGGGTTCCCGAAAGCGGGGCATGACACAAATAATATGCGATTTCGCAAATAAGTGACATGCAATTTCATAAAGTAAGTGACATGTGAGACTAGGCAAGAATAAGGGTAATAACTCTAGGACTATGGTCATATCCTGTGATCCCAGGCTACACTGATCAGGTGTGCGGGGTATCACATCACATCAGAGGCTGCCCTAGGAGGTGGGTACCAAACCATCCCGCCAGCCAATTAGATCCCTAGTTCAAAGACTACACATCATATATCATGGCACGATACAAAGTATGCCATGCTGTAAGCACGGTACAACGCACACCCCATGCCCATGTCATCTCAATATCCAACGCCATGTCTCGAAATGCACGTGCGAGCCTATTTAATCGGTGTGGCACATAGCCTACCCGAAGCTCCCAGCACAGCCTTATGCATGTCATATAAAAATCTAGTGCGAGCAAAGCTCCCAGCACCATGACATGTATAAAATCATGTAAAATCGAGTGCAAGCCAAGCTTCCAGCACTCTGTCACATGCACAAATCATGTCAATCTCGTGCGAGTAATACTCTCAGAACGTTTTGTTTCCACATAAATCATGTAGGTGGCTCAGTTTTTAAAGAATGGTTTTCAAAACCAAAATCAGCACCTGCCACGTGCTATTTCACGGCAATTGATAAAACTTCTGCCAACCTACCCAATTTCTTATTGAAAAGCATTAAAATACATCAAGAACACTCAGTTCTTACTTTTCATGACTTTTTCTAAAAGTGAAAATATTTACCCTTCACAGGGGCAAAATCGTTATTTACCCTCTCTGGTCAAAATGAATATCATATCATGTGCTAAAAAGCAATATTTTCATTGTGAAAACACTCAAAACATGATATTTAGGCATATTTCAATCCATTCCTAACTTTTCCAAAATTTCCCTTAATAAGGGCAAAACGGTAATTTTTTTATTTCGGGTCTCTACCGATATTCTTCATATACAATTTAATTATTTGAAAATCTACCCGAAAATACGTGTAGCTACCTCTAGCTACTCACACAATTCCCTTACCTCAATTTCTCTGATCATTCTACCTTTTTCGTCGTTACCAATCACCCGATCTGTATAACTCCCAATATATTCTCTAGAGCTGCAGAAAATCATTTATCGGGTTAAATACAATACAATTTACTCGCATTTCACTTTTAATGAGCTTAATTCACAGCATTGGGCCCGTTTACTCTTAATGGGCCCGATTGCACCTTAATGGGCCTTAATTGGCCTTAATCCCATTTTTCATTTACTAATCACATTACTGAGTCCTGTTGGGCTCATTGGGCCCACCAACAATTTATTGATCCTTGTTCTAAACTCTTGGATAACTCCAATAATTATTTATGACATTTTATCTCAAATTTCTGAATATATTTCATTTAATGCGAAAATTAAATCCGTAATTTATGCGATGAATTTATAACACACATAACGATATAATTTGTTCTAAATAAGGGTTAATTACTCGAGATTCCATGATAGTACGTAAATTGAGATTGACTCAAGCTCTCGTTTGTCGTCGATTATCGACCTGCACATTTATATTTTTCGGGTTAAATTCGATTAAATATATATTTAAATAATAATTCTAAAAATTAAATTGGTCCATTTGACCACTTACCGGCTTACCCGGAGCTTGATTGCATCACCAAATTTTTCACATTTTTCTTTTTCTCTTTCTTTTTCTTCTTTTTTTGGCTGAACCGATTCGGTTCGATCATCCCGGTTCAGACTGGTCCGGTTCACCCCAGTTCAGTGAAGTTCAACATTTTCCCTCACCGTTCGGGGCTTCTCCAGCCGGTTCTCCATCGGTTTCTGCCCCCAGCAGGTCCGCGGGGTAGTCCGGTGCATGGATCTAGGGTCGGTTTCGCCAAAGTTCATCGAAAAGTGGCCGGTCTGACCTCTTTTCTCCTCCGACGTTGGTACCCATTTTTTTCTTCTGATCGACATCGTTTCTGGCTGATCTGCGCCTAGATCGGCGTTGCTGTCGTCCCTCTCTGGCCGGTGGTGAGGCGCTTCTCTGTAAGACCCGATTTTTTTATCGTAAGAGTAAATGGAATGAATAGAAATTTTCGAATGCATTTAAAAATGCAAAAGGACTGAAATGGTATTCCCGAAAATGTACAAGGGTAAAACAGTCAAAAGATCGAAAGTCGGTATAAATTCGAGAAG
The DNA here is from genome assembly GCA_033439115.1 of Firmiana major. Lineage (NCBI taxonomy): Eukaryota > Viridiplantae > Streptophyta > Magnoliopsida > Malvales > Malvaceae > Firmiana > Firmiana major. The sequence continues at coordinate 13,305,208 of CM065912.1, forward strand.
AAAAATTTAATTAAAAATAGGGATTTGAGAAATCTTGATCAATAACGAAGAAATAATTAAATTTTCGGTTAAATTGATCAAGATATGAATTTATAGGAATTAATCGAAACTTTCACCTCAAAAAACGATCCCAAAAATAATAAACAAATATACCGAAAAGGTAAAATCAGACTGAGAAATTCATTTTCAGATTAAATGAATTTAATATGAATTTTTTGGGATATTTTGATATTTAATAATATTTAATTGATTAAAATAATAATAAAAATATATTATAAATAAAATAAGTGAAAAAAAACAAAATTTGGAAATCTGGAAATTTTTGAAACAGAGAAGAAAACGAAACAGAAAATAAGTGAAAACGAAAGCCGAACCCGAGAAAGAAGAGACTCACCGGGGAGCCACCACCGGCGACCAGGAAGCCCAGGCGAGGGCCGGCGAAGCTGGCCCGACACCCGCGTAACCCACCCGCAGCCGCGACGCGTGAAGAGGTGGCTGAAATCGATAGATCGGAAAAGGAATTCCCGCGGAAGAGAATCCCCGATTGTCGACCATCGACGCCGTTTTGACTCCAGCTGAGGCCCGATTTTGGATGCCTAGGTGTAGTCGAGCCGATTGGTGCCAGAATCATGTCGAGAACCGGCCAGACGACGCCAGAACGACCAAATGATGTCGAACCGGACTGAACCGCTGGACCAAATCGGTCTGAACTGGGTTGAACCAGACCGAACCGGTTTAGCCAAAAAGAAGAGGAAAAAAGAAGAAAAAGGGAAAAAGAAAAAGAGAAAAAAATTGGGGAAAATTCCAGTGATGCAATCGAGCTACGGGTAAGTCGGTAAGCAGTCGAATTGACCGATTTAAATTTTGAAATATTTAATTTGATTAATATCCGATTGTAAATTTACCCAAAAAAATATTAAATTGTGTAGCTTGACAATTGGCGTCAACTAAGAGTTTGAGATAGTCTCGATTTACGTACTATCATGGAATCTGGGGTAAGTAACCTTTATTTACGATAATTTGCATCGTTATACGTGTTGATGAATTAAGGATTTAATTTTCGTATAAATGAATTAAATTTTGGAAATTTGAATAAAATGTCGTAAATACTAAATTGAGATATCCAAGAATTTAGAATAAGGCTAAAGAAATATTGATGGGCCCAAGGAGCCCAATAGGCCTCGATAAAGTTTGGTAAACGGGCTTAAGGCCGATTAAGGCCCATTATGGTATAATCGAGCCCAATATGGGTAAACGGGCCCAATGATTTACAATTAAGCCCAAAAAATTATGAAATACAATGAATTGTATTGTATTTGACCTGATGAATATTTATCCCCAGTTCCGGAGATTGGATTGGGAGCAAATCGGACTGCGTGACGAGTCATCAGTGAAAAAGTCAGACTGTACAGAAAATGAGGTAAGGGAATTGTGTGAGTAGCTAGAGGTAGCTATGCGTATTTTAATAGCTTTTCTGTACACTGAATATGTATGTATACATTGATATTGTATAATGATCCTAAAAGTGGTTTGAATGATTTTAAGGATCGAAATAGGTGAAAAGTCTATTTTACCCCTATTGAGGGAAGTTCACCTAAGGATGGTGAAAGCATGACATGCATGAGATACATGCTTTAAGGAATTTTTCGAATTAAGGAATTGTATTGGTTTTAATCAAAGCAAATCGGTAGATTGGCCAGTAATTGTATAAATTTCACAAAATAACACTACGTAGGTGTTATTTATATTTAAATGAAATTCCTTTGGAAAATGGGCCAACTATCAAGTTTATATGGAAACAAATAGTGCTGGCATATAGTTCGCACTGTATCTGCGTTTGTGAGTGTGCATAAATGTTCTTGAGCGGTTGCTCGCACCGACTTGTGTGACATTATATGCATGAAATGTGCTAGAGCGGTTGCTCGCACTGATTTTTATTCTTGTGAAATGCATGAGAAGTGCTGGAGCTTAGCTCGCACTCTGTTTTGACATGTTTGACTCGTTTTGACTTAATATGCATAAAAATGTGCTGGAGCGATTGCTCGCACTAGTTTTAATGATTTGACATGCATTAGAGATGCTGGAGCTTAGCTCGTATCCAATTTTGATATGATAATTGCATAAAAGCCGTGTTGGAGTGTAACTCGCACGAGATTTGATTTACTTAAGCATTCATTTGAGCTGGAGCGTTGCTCGCACAAAGTTTTATATGGTTTTTATAATTCATTTGAATGTCGTACTAGAGTTTTTCTCGTATGAGGTTTTCATTGAGTTTTTATACATATCCGTACTAAAGCATTGCTCGTACGTGGATTTTACTTGAATTTATAATTATTTTAAGTCGTACCGAAGCGCTGCTCGTACATAGATTTCATTAATTTCTATGAAACTGTGGTAGAGCTTCGCTCGGATGAGGTTTTCAGATATCATGAATATGCATGGAGCCGTGCTAGAGCTTTGCTCGCACAGGGAATTATATTACATGTATATAGCTTTATTGGAGCCTCCTGTAGACTGTGTGTTACAGTGAGATGATATGCTCACATGTGCATACTGAGACAGAGATGATATGGGTGGATAAGACCTATTACAGGCACCCTTGATTGAGCTTGGGTTCACGGAGTACGTTGTACCATATATGTCACGCGGAGTACGCTGTACCGTGGGGATTGTTGGAGTGGTGTGGCATTAGCCACGAGGCAGCAAGCCTTGCCCTCGCAATCCTGGTGTTATGTTGTTCTGGCGGGTAGGACGACCCACCTCTCGTTTCAGGTGTGATACCCAGCACACTAGGTACTGTGTTGCCAGGGATCACGAGGTTATGGCCATAGTCCTATGTTGTTACTGATAGTCACCTACATGTCTCACATGATATAACTTGTGGTCTGATAGACCAGGGTAGACCCGAGGGAGGGGTCAGGCCCCCGATTTTACGATTTTATGATTTTATGATATGTGACCCTAAAAGAAGGGTGATTTTATAACCGAAGTTTTATAATGAATTTTAATGAATTGTTTTATGAGATGATTGACCTGGAAGGGTTAGTTTATACTGCAGTTTTAATGAAATGATTTGAATGCAATAGCATGATGGTGTTTTCCATGCTTTCATTTCAGATTCATGATTTGTCTTACATGACATGAAAGAATGCATGACTTTGATTAAATTCATGCTAAGTATGATTTATTGATGCCACATAAAATGCTATTGATGCATGAATTACATGCTTTTCTATATGCACAAATAGTTTTGGATAAACTATGTCATGATATATGCATAGTTTTGTGCTTGAGATTTTAATGAAAAGAAATGGATTTTAAGGGCATGGCATTATGAGCATGTAGATAGTGGAGCTATCTACTTACTTGCATAATTGCCTTACTGAGCGTGTGGTTTGCTCACCCCCTTATTTTCCCATCTTTTCAGAGCACTCGCAATAATTAATGAGCGGCTGATGACTTGAAATCTTGTTATCTGTTGCTTCCCATCGAGAGACAGTATACACATTTGTATAGTTTTGTATCTAAATATGTAATGCACAGTACTGTAAATGGATATGATGTCGGGGATGTAGAGTTATAAATACCATTGTGTATATATTTAATTAAAGTCAAAGGATAGTAAACTCTGATATATGAATGTGAATATCGAAACAGAATGGTAAATAGTGTGAGGTGACTAACACCGAATCATAGCCCAACTGTGTGTAGGATGGTGACGATGAGAGAAAGGTAAGAATTAAATAATAAATGAAAAAGCAAAAAATTTACTCTAATTTTTAGGCAATTTGGGTCATAAAGGTAATGGTATCAGAGCTTAAGTTGGCCTGATATGAGTCGGTGTTAGTAGTTAAGGAAGTTTACATCCCCATGTACTGTGCATTATTTAGATACAATTGTGTATATCGAGATGGAAGTGCAGCTAAGAATTTGATTTTTAAATGCAAGAATAGACTCATTAATTGATAGCCGCTATGATGGAGAGGCGAGTACACGTGCTTAAGGCCGTAGAGGTAGGCTTGAGAGTTGTACTGAGTCACCACATGAGACTCGACATAAGATTGACGTGGAGGCTGATGTTAAGCATGCCCCACTGAGTCCGACAGAGAGATCAGACAGAGTTTGACAGAGAGATCGGACAATATTGAGACACGCTTCGCGAGGTTGGAGCGGAGTGTGAAAAATATTTTGTGAGCTAATTGCTCAGTGTATGTATGAGATTTGAGGGCTAGTCAGAGCATTGGTGGAAGTCCGCTCAACCCATCTTAAGAGTTAGATATCCAGAATGTATATGAAAAAAAATCCTAGATGTATTCCGATGACAGAATATCTAGGACACTACTTAAAGGAATAACAGATGATATTCTTTACTCTGACCCAGAGGAATTGGTTGATTAACGAGTATGAAACTCAATTTATGTCCCTAGGAAGATATGACTCGGACACGATGAACAGTGAGAGTCAAAATGTTTGAAAGTTCATGGAAGGGCTCAGATTGTCAATTAGAGTCTGATTGGGCCGTTAGATATCACTACCTATGCCGAGGCAGTGCGCAGATTACAGTTGTGATTAAGATCATGAGTTGCATGCCTCTAAGATTGGGAAAGGTAGTAAGGGTCGCAATTGAGACAGAAGAGAATAGAGAATGACAGAGATGTCAGAACAGGAAAAAGGTAGTTTGGTAAAAGCTTAGAGCTGATGAGTCATGGGGTAAGATGATTGGTAAGGCCCCAATGTATCTAATTTCAGTACTTTTGAGGGGTATTGTGATTGGAGGATCCCGACCTGCTACGTAGCAGTGTAGAAGTGTAAACAGTGTAAGATGTGTGGTAGTTACCATGGAAATAAGATGTTGGACGAGGGCGAGTGTATGCCTTGGACCAGGACACTACTGATATTTCATATGATGTGGTGGAAGATACCACACTGGTTGTGAATAATGAAATAATTATTTTAAGTAATCCTGGTGCCATGTATATATTCATACCGACTTCACATTATACGTTTATGCGTACATAGGTCAAGGATATGGGTGATTGAAATATTTAGTGGAACTCAACTACGATGAGGTACTTAAAGCTTACCTGGACCAATTGGTTGTCATCTTTAGCGATGATATTTTGATGTATTCGAAGTCCAGGGAAGAGCATGAGTAGCAAATGAAAACTGTTTTACAGACGAGGTGTTGTGAGTTCCTTAATGGGCTGCTCAGTTGACACGTTTCGTTTGGAAAAAGACTTCATACGAGTGCTATGATAAGTATGTAAATGGCTTCGATGAGTTTTGGTATATTGAAGTAATGAACTGACCACCGTAAGTAATCTCACTATAACCAACAACTCAAGGGGTTTCAATGTGTATGGATACCTAAATAAGAATTGGGCTGTGTATTGATGTAAAATGGGAAGATAGTCGTTTATGGATCCAAATAGTTCAAGGACTATGAGAGAAACTATCCGACCCATGATTTAGAGTTGGCAGTCGTAGCGTTTACACTAAAGGTATGGCGCCACCACTTATACGGTAAGAAATTTCGGGTATGCACTGATCGTAAAAGCCCCGAGTATCTATTTTCACAGAAAGAGTAGAAATTGAGATAACCAAGTAGGTTAGAGCTTCTAAGGTTTATGATTGTGAACATTGTACCACCCAGGAAAGGCTATTGTAATGGTTGATGCCTTAAACAGAAAGAGCCTCGGGATGGTATCACATATGATGGTCAAGGAGCGTGAGCTGCTAGAGCAGTTGTAAGCCTCAATAGTGATGTGATCCCTTCTGATGATGACGATGATTTTGTGACAGCTAGCCTGAGGTTAGAACCAGATTTATGTGACCGAATTTGCCAGGCTTAGCATGATGATCGACATGGTGTCGATAGTGTGGGTCAGATTTAAAAGGGTATAGTGACAGAGTTCACAGTGAGTGAGGATGACTTACAGAGATTCAGAGACAGTATAAGTGCTCCCCAGGATCACAGTTGATAAGATAGTGTTATTGTCAAAAGCTCACTCTTCGAGATATACAGTGCATCTGGGAAGTAATAAATATATTGGAATCTCTGAAAAGGGTATTAGTGGTCAGATATAAAAAAAAACATTGTAGAAAAGTGTCTTGTATGTCAGCAAATTAAGGTAGAGCAAAAGAAGTTACAGAGTTATTGTTGCCTCTACCTAGATTGAGACGGAAATGAGAACAAGTTACCATGAATTTTGTGATGGGTTATAGAGGACCCGAATAAATCACGAGGCTATCTAGGTGATAGTCGATAGATTGATTAAGTCTACCCACCTTCTGACTATGGAAATCCCCAGATACTTAGAGTGTGTCGACAGATTTATGTGTATGGAAAATTATGGAACATTATGTAACGTTCCAGTGAGCATGATATTAGATAGGGATTCCCACTTCACTTCGCACTTCTGGGAACGTTTTTCAGGAAGCTATGGGAACTCGATTGAGTGTTAGCACAACTTCCATCCTCTGACAGATGGTCAGTCAGAGAGGACTGTATAGGTTCTGGAGGATGTGATGAGAGCGTTTGCCATTGATTTTATAAGCTCCTGGGATGATCAGTTGTCACTAATTGAATTCGCCAATCATGACAGTTGTCACTTGAGTATCGGGATAAGACTTTTGAGACATGTTATGGCCGTACGGAGTTATTCCCCGACTTGGATAAGAAGAAGTGGGTGACAGATAGAGAGTTGTTTCCAAATTGGTAAGATAAACCTCTGAGGATGTTCAGTTGATTTGTAAGAGATTTAGAACATCTTAGAGCAGATAGAAAAGTTATGCTGACAAGAGACAGGAAACCATTGGAATTCACCGAAGGTGAATCATTATTATTGGCAGTTACTTGTCTTAAGGATGTAATGAGAGTCGGAAAGAGATTGGACAAAGTGGGAGACCAGGCCTGTAGGTTGGCGTTACCACTTGAATTAACAGGCATCCACAATGTGTCATATCTTTTGATGCTTAAGAAATATTATCCGGACGCGATATATGTGATCGGATATGAGCTCCAACTGCTTAGCTCAATGAAAGTATAAAGTATAAAAATCGATTCGGGTATTAAACAGGAAGGAGAAAGTGTTGAGATTTAAGATAATCTCCCTAGTTAAGTATGTTAGTAGTATTACACTCCGAAAAAAGTCACATGAGAATTAATGAGTATATGATACGATAGATGTACTCGGAGATGTTTATGGAATCATTTTACTTGGTTCTAATTTGGAGGACCAAATTTTTTAAGTGGGGGAGATTGTAAGACCCGATTTTTTTATCGTAATAGCAAATAGAATGAATAGAAATTTTCGGGTGCATTTAAAAATGCAAAAGGATTGAAATGGTATTCCCGAAACGTGCAAGGGTAAAACGGTCAAAAGATTGAAAGTCGGTATAAATTCAAGAAGAAAAATTTAATTAAAAATAGGGATTTGAGAAATCTTGATCAATAACGAAGAAATAATTAAATTTCGGGTTAAATTGATTAAGATATGAATTTATAGGAATTAATCGAAACTTTTGCCTCGAAAAACGATCCCAAAAATAATTGAAAAATATACCGAAAAGGTAATATCGAACTGAGAAATTCATTTACGGATTAAATGAATTTAATATGAATTTTTTTGGGATATTTTTATATTTAATAACATTTAATTGATTAAAATAATAATAAAAATATATTATAAATAAAATAAGTGAAAAAAAACGAAATTTAGAAATCTGAAAATTTTCGAAACAGAGAAGAAAACAAAACAGAAAACAAGCGAAAATGAAAGCCGAACTCGAGGAAGAAGAGACTCACCGACGAGCCACCACTGGCGACCAGGAAGCCCAGGCGAGGGTCGGCGAAGCAGGCCTGACACCCGCGCAACCCACCGGCAGCCGCGATTGGCGGTGAGGTGGCCGAAATCGACAGATCGAAAAAAGAAGTCCCGCGGAAGAGAATCCCCTATTGGCGGCCATCGGCACCGTTTTGACTCCAGTCGAGGTTCGATTTTGGATGCCCAGGTGTAGCCGAGCCGATTGGTGTGGAAATCACGCCGATAATCGACCGGACGGCGCCGAAACAACCAAATGATGTTGAACCGGACTGAACCGCTGGACCGAACCAGTCTGAACTGGGTTGAATCGGACCGAACCGGTTCAGCCAAAAAGAAGAGGAAAAAAAGAAGAAAAAGGGAAAAAGAAAAAGAGAAAAAAATTGGAGAAAATTTCAGTGATGCAATCGAGCTACGAGTAAGTCGGTAAGCAGTTGAATTGACTGATTTAAATTTCGAAATATTTAATTTGATTAATATCCGATTGTAAATTTACCCGAAAAAATATTAAATTGTGTAGCTTGACAATTGGCGTCAACTAAGAGTTTGAGACAGTCTCGATTTACGTACTGTCATGGAATCTCGGGTAAGTAACCTTTATTTACGATAATTTGCATCGTTATGCGTGTTGATGAATTACGAATTTAATTTTTGCATAAATTAATTAAATTTTTGAAATTTGAATAAATTGTCGTAAATACTAAATTGAGATATCCGAGAATTTAGAATGAGGCTAAATAAATATTGATGGGCCCAATGAGCCCAATAGGCCTCGATAAAGTTTGGTAAACGGGCTTAAGGCCGATTAAGGCCCATTATGATATAATCGGGCCCAATATGGGTAAACGGGCCCAATGATTTACAATTAAGCCCAGAAAATTATGAAATACAATGAATTGTATTGTATTTGACCTGATGAATATTTATCCGCAGTTTCGGAGATTGGATTGGGAACAAATCGGACTGCGTGACGAGTTATCAGTGAAAAAGTCAGACTGTACAGAAAATGAGGTAAGGGAATTGTGTGAGTAGTTAGATGTAGCTACGCGTATTTTATTAGTTTTTCTGTACGCTGAATATGTATGTATACATTGATATTGTATAATGATCCTAAAAGTGGTTTGAATGATTTTAAGGATCGAAATAGGTGAAAAGTCTATTTTACCCCTATTGAGGGAAGTTTACCTAAGGATGGTGAAAACATGACATGCATGAAATTCATGATTTAAGGAATTTTCCAAATTAAGGAATTTTATTGGTTTTAATCAAAGCAAATCGGTAGATTGGCCAGTAATTGTATAAATTTCTCAAAATAACACTACGTAGGTGTTATTTATATTTAAATGAAATTCCTTTGGAAAATGGGCCAACTATCAAGTTTATATGGAAACAGATAGTGCTGGCATATAGTTCGCACTATATCTGCGTTTGTGAGTGTGCATAAATGTGCTTGAGCGGTTGCTCGCACCGACGTGTGTGACATCATATGCATGAAATGTGCTAGAGCGGTTGCTCGCACTGATTTTTATTCTTGTGAAATGCATGAGAAGTGCTGGAGCTTAGCTCGCACACTGTTTTGACATGTTTGACTCGTTTTGACTTGATATGCATAAAAATGTGCTGGACCGATTGCTCGCACTAGTTTTAATGATTTGACATGCATGAGAGATGCTAGAGCTTAGCTCGTATCTAGTTTTGATATGATAATTGCATAAAAGCCGTGTTGGAGTGTAACTCACACGAGATTTGAGTTACTTAATACGTGAATCATAAGAACTTGACCTTTTTATGCTTTAACTGTAAATAGAATGCAAAATGATCAAAGAAGCATTTAAAGGCAATATTTCCTTTGAAATTCTGGGAAAAATAGCAGTTGGAATCCTGTAGATGAAAGCCAGATTGATCTCCCTTCATGACAGGATCGATCTGGTAGTTCCAAAATGAAATCACAAAGGTTCTATAGGCAAGCAGATCGATCTTAATGTGATTCTGCATAGAGAGGATTGATCACTTCCCAAAAAAGATCGATCTCCATGTGATTCTGTCTAGAAAGGATTGATCCCTTCCCAAACACAAATCGATCTTGAATGGTTTCTAGCTAGAAAGGGTCGATCACTTCCCAAGACTAGATCAATCATTTCCTAACAGCAGATCTATCCCACAACTTATTTACTTAATATTTGTGTAGTTCAACCAAAGAAAGATTGATCTCTCACCTAGGAGATTGATCTCATAATGCTCAGTTCTATTTAAAAGCCCGACAGATGAGCCTTCTTCCCCAAATTAACAAAATCTCTCCATTTTAGCAAAGTGAGCAAGTTTTCTCACTAAAAAAATATCATCACCTTCCTAACAGATTTGAGAAAGGTTGTTTTTAGTAAATTTATTCCTTGTGAGGAGGAGAACAACATAGTCAAAAACTAGTAGTTGAATTTCTAGATTGAAATAGCAAGGTGTTTCTCCATTTTTGGTCAAAAGAGAAAGGTTAAGCTAGGTAAGTTTTCAATACACCAACTTCAAGTATGTTAATCTAGACATTTTTATGAGTTGATTGGTGTATGTATTGTTAGTTGAAACATCCTTGAGCATGATTAATCATCCATTACCTAATATGGATTTAGTGTGAGAAAGTGAGCTATGGTTGATTTAATTATGAATTGAGTATACTATGGTGTTGGTGATGTTATATGCATGATTTTGAGATGTTTTTGTGAAATCAATATGTTGGAATAGATGATGATTTAAAGTAGGCATAAGAGGCGTATGATGAAATGCCTTAGTGAGGCAAAGTGATGAACTTAAGGTAAGCACACCAAGTGTTTTCCGAAATAACTATGAGAACTAGGCAACCGTTTTGTCGACCATGGCTAGGCATGGCGCACCAAGCGTGATCGAATGGTCAAGTGGACCAAGCGTTGAGTATTCAGCTCAATAAGGCATTGTGGGCCTAAGGCTGGCCCAATATGAATCGATGTATATTCTCGAGAAATGAATAGTATAATTAAAATGGACTTAAGAGAAAGTAAGGTCCAATAAGAGTAAATGGGCCCAATAAGTTAAATTTATTTAAATACAATTTATTTATTTGTATTTCCCTGCACTACAGATAAATAAACTGTATTTACTATGATAAATAATTTTATGCTGCTCCGGAGATTATATTGGGAACGAACCGAACTACGCAATCGAGCAGCTCTGAGGAAGTGGAATTACTTGATGCTATTCCAAGTAAGGGAATTTTGTGAGTATTTAGAGGTAGCTACACATATTTTAAGGGTATTGACAGGGCATTAAATTTGTGTGGTTACCTAGAAAAGAATTAATAATTTTTGCGAAAAATTTCAGATATAGGTGGAAAAGATGATTTTGCCCCTAGGAGCAAATTTTACAAAAAGGGTAGTAAGGCTAATAAATTGCATGAATATCATGTTTTGATATTTTTATGAAATATATTGCTTCGATTTAACCAAATTTATGGATAGGCTAGCTATTGATTTCATAATTTCATGAAATAGCACGAGTCAGGTGCTAACTTTGATTTTGAGCGTGTTTTGCTGAAATAGAGCCGCCTAACAGATTTATATGAGTTTAATCATACTGGAGCTTTGCTCGCACTGAATTTTGATATTTTAACATGCATGAAATGTGTTAGAGCCTAGCTCGCACCATATTTTGAGTTGAGATGCATGCAAGCCGTACTGGAGCTTTTGCTTGTACGTGGGTTTTCATTTATTTCTTATGCATATAATCGTACTGGAGCTTTGCTCGTACATGATTTTACCATTATTGATTTTGCATAAAGTTGTATTGGAGCATTTCTCGTACGAGGATTTTTACTGATTATGCATGAAATCGTGCTGGAGCCTTATTCGCATTGGACATTTCACACTGTGATATGTAATGAGTCATGCTAGATGCCTCATGTAGATTGTGTGTCACACGGATGAGATGCTCGCACGAGCTGTGTTGGATGCCTCATGTATACTATTAGTTACACGGATGAGATGCTCGCATGTGCACTTGAGACTGAGTCGATTATACATGGTATGGGGTAGATATGGGTCCATGGAGTACGTTATACTGTATATATCACATGGAGTACACTGTACCATGTGGTGATGATGTTGAGTTGTAGTCTGGCGGGTAGGATTTGACCTACCTCCCCTTACAGCGTGATGCCCCACAGACCGGGATTCGTGTGGTCTGGGATGATAGTGACATAGTTGGCCAACATAGTCCTCGATTGTATATAATAACCTGTATTCTCACATGATATCACATGTGCACTAATCATGACTTGTGTTATCTAGGGTAGACTCGAGGGAGGGGTTGAACCTTGTGTGATGTTTTTAAAGGATGATGCACTTTTTTTGATGATGAAATTGATAAGTTTTAATGTGACAAGCATGAAATGTCATACATGATGATTTTTCCATGTTTGTTTTATATGCCTGGTTTCATGTTTTACAGTACATGATATATTTATACACATGCGGCATAGTTTTATCTATTGCCTCATGCTCTCGATATAAAATTTTTTATATCATGACATTATAAGCATGTAGATAGTGTAGTTATCTACTTGCTTACATTATTGCCTTACTGAGTAAGTTGTGCTCACCCCTTTCACTTTCCACCTCTGCAGAGCATCCATAGTAGTTGAGAGCGGGTAGAGACTGCATTCTTGTTGTTCGCTACTTCCTATCACCAAGAGGTATACACACTGATATCTTTCTTTGTATCTAAACATGTAAAAGCACAATACTGTACATAGATGGAATATCGGGGATGTAAACCTATGTAAATATAGTTATGAATGTAATTAGTTAAAGTCAAAGGACAGTAGATCCTAATGTGTAAAGGTAACATGGAAATGGATGTTAAGGTAAGTAACATGACATGAGCGACTAATGTTGACTCATAGCATAACTGTTAGTAGTGAAACTATTCACAATGTGTAAGGAAATGAAAAAGTGAAAAATTTGTAGCGATTTTAGGTAAAAATGGGTCATGACAATTATCGACTATTTGTGGAGGGATTCTTGAGATTAGCTGCTCCGTTAACACGTCACATGAGGAAGAATGTTGAGTTCATGTGGGACGATAGATATGAGAAGAGTTTTTAGGAGTTGAAGCATCGATTGACCACCGCTCCAATTCTCACTATTCCTACTAGCTCAGGAGGTTTTTCTGTATATACAGATGCTTCGTACCAAGGACTGGGATGTGTACTGATGCATGATAGGACAGTAGTCGCATATGGATCTTGACAGCTGAAGGATCATGAGAAGAACTACTTGACCCATGATCTAGAGTTGGTAGCCGTGGTATTCGCCTTGAAGATATGGTGCCATTATCTATACGGTGAGAAATTTCAGGTATTTATTGACCATAAGAGCCTCAAGTATCTATTCTCACAGAAGGAGTTGAACATGAGACAAAGAAGGTGGCTCGAGCTTCTAAAGGACTATGATTACGAGATTTTATACCACTTGGGTAAGGCGAATGTAGTAGTTGATGTACTGAGTAGGAAACATCTTGGGTTGGTATCATAAATGATAATCAGGGAACACTAGTTGTTAGAATAGTTCGTGAACCTCAGTTTAGATGTGACCCCGCCTGATATTGATAGTGGTTGTCTGATAGCTAGCCTGCGGTTGGAATCAGATGTGGTAGATCGTATCCGGTAGGCTCAACAGATTGATCAGCAGTGCAGTGATATTATCAGGCAGATACAGAGGGGTACAGAAACTGATTTTGAGTTGAGTTCAGATGGATTACTAAGGTTCAAGGGTACGATATGTGTCCTTGATGACCTAGAGATCAAGAGGTTGATCTTAACATAGGCTCATTCATCGAAGTATACACTACATTCAGCGAGTAACAAGATGTATCAGATTCTCCGAAGAGTGTATTGGTGGTCAGGGATGAAGAGAGATGTAGCGGAGTATGTGAGGAAGTGTCTCATCTGTTAGTAGGTGAAGGTAGAGCATCATAAGCCTACAGGGTTATTACAACCTCTACCTATACCCACTAGGAAATGGACTCCGTGATAGGTTTACCTAAGACCCGCAGGAATCACGATGAGATTTGGGTGATAATGGATAGATTGACGAAATTGGTACACTTCCTAGCTATGAGAGCCACCGATACTCTGAGTACTCTGGTGAATTTGTATGCGTGTGAGATAGTGAGGTTGCATGGTATTTCGATGAGCATTGTGTCAGATATGGATTCCGGCTTCACTTCCCACTTCTGGGAACATTTTTCAGAAAGCTATGGGAACCTAACTGAGTTTAGTACAACTTTCCATCCTTAGATAGATGGTCAGTCAGAGAGGACTATACATACTCTAGAGGACATGTTGAGAGCGTGTGCACTGGACTTTAGAGGCTCTTGGGATGACCATTTACCACTCGCAGAGTTTGCCTATAATAACAGTCATCATTTGAGTATCGGGATGACACCATATGAGGCTTTGTATGACCGTAGATGTTGTTCCCCTATTGGATGGGAAGAGGTAGTGACCGATAGATATTTACTCCCGACTTAGTGAAATAGGCCTCTGAGGACGTCCAGTTAATTTATCGGAGGTTACAGACAGCTCAGAGCAGACAAAAGAGTTATGCTGACAGGAGATGAAGACCATTGGAGTTTACAGAGGGTGAGTTGGTATTTTTTACAAGTTTCTCCTTCTAAGGGTATAATGAGGTTTGGAAAGAAAGGGAAGCTAAGTCCTTGTTACATTGGACCCTTTAAGATACTTGATAGAGTGAGAGATAAGGCCTACAGGCTAGCATTGCCACATGAGCTAATAGGCATTCATAACATCTTCCACATTTCTATGTTACAGAAGTACCACCCGGATTCGACACATGTGATTATATATGAGCCATTGGAGCTTAACGAGAGCATGTCGTATGTTGAGAAGTCGGTTCGGATATCGGATAGGAAGGAGAAGGTGTTGAGGTCGAAGGCGATTCCCTTAGTGAAAGTTCTTTGGTAGCATCACACTGTGGATAAAGCTACATGGGAATTGGAAAGTTTGATGCAGGGAAAGTACCCAGAGTAATTCACCGATTGATTTGGTTTCAATTTGGAGGACCAACTTTCTTTAGTGGGGGAGATTATGTAAGACCCACTTTTGGTGATGTATTCCTTATGATTCATATGATGTACACATTTCCATATTTTAATTGAATCATAATAAGAGCTTTTGCTTGAATGAAATTGCAAAGAGAATCAATGAATATTCATGAATCCAAGTAATGGCAAAATAAGGGCTAAAGTGGCCACCAACTAAACGAATGTAATTTAAACCATTCTAATTGAATATAAGGACTTAAAACACGAAATGATAATGCAAGGCCCGTGAATTCTATGTACCCTTTTATGATTCCATGCTGTACACACAAGTTACATAATATGTAAATCATAAGAAATGGACCGTTTTATGCTATAAGTGTTATTAGAATGCAAAATTATTGGTGAAACACTTAAAAGCAATCTTTCCTTTGAAATTCTGGAAAAATTAGCAGTTGGAATCCTACAGATGAATGCCAAATCGATCTCCCTTCATGACAAGATCAATCTGGTAATTCCATAATGAAATCACATAGGTTCTATAGGCAAGCAAATTGATCTCAATGTGATTCTGCATAGAGAGGATCGATCCCTTCCCAATAGCAGATCGAAGTCCATGTGATTCTGCCTAGAAAAGATCAATCCCTTCCTAAACAAAGATCGATCTCGAATGGTTTTAGGCTAGAAAGGATCGATCCTTTCCCAACAACAGATCGATCCTTTCCCAAGAGCAGATTGATCCCTTCTTAAGAGCAGATTGATCCCACAGCTCATTTATTGAATACTTGTGTAGTTTAACCAAAGGAAGATCGATCTCTCACCCTAGGAGATCGATCTCACAGTACCATTTCTATTTAAAATCCTAATAGCTGAGACTTCTTCCCCAGAATATCAATTTCCTCTACATTGCAAAGTGAACAAGCTCTTTCTCACTCTAAAATATTATCTCCTTCCAAACAGATTTGAGAAAAGTTTCTTCTAGCAAAGTTATTCCTAGTTATGAGGAGAAAAACATAGTAAAAAACTAGTAGTTGAATCTTTGGATTGAAGGAACAAGGTTTTTTCCACAATTTTGGCTAAAAGAGAAAGGTTACGCTCGGTGAGTTTTCAATACATCAACTTCAATTATGTTAATCTAGATATTTTTATGAGTTGATTGGTGTATGTATGGTTGGCTGAAACATCCTTGAGCATGCTTAATCATCTACGACCAAATATGGGTTTAGTGTGAGAAAGTGAGCTATGGTTGATTTAATGATGAATTGATTATACTATGGTGTTGGTGATGTTATATGCATGATTTTAAGATGGTTTTGTGAAATCAATTTATGGAATTGGATGAAGTTATGAAGTGTGCATATAAGGTGTTTGTGAAAATGCATGAATGAATGAAAAACTAAGCTTAAAGTATGCATGCCAAGTGCTTAATAAAATAACTATGTGAGTTTGCTAGCCAAATTGGTTAGGAATGGCGTGATGATATATAATGGGCCTAGGTGAAGTGAAGAGTGTTGTGTGAATGGGCTTAAAATGGGGTAAAGACATTAAGGTGTAATTGGTCCCAATAAGAGCAAATAGGCCCAATAAGAAATATTGACTATGATGAAGTCAGAATAATGAGTTATCAGTGTTGATTGATGTGATTAATGAATATTTACTGCTCCTGAGGATATATCCGGAGCCGATTAGACCCAATCACGAAAAGCGAGAAAGGAGGAAGAAACAACTTCCGAGTGATTTGAGGTAAGGGAATTTTGTTGGCTCTTAGAGATACCTGTACGCGTTTCAGGCACATTTACAAATTCTTAAAATGTCCGAGGGTCATAGAAAAGAAATAATGTTTTAAGGGGTTCAGAATGGTAAATTATCATTTTTCCCCTGGGAAGGGCAAACAAAATTTGGGATTTTAGAAAAGATCATGAAAAGCAAGAACATGATGTTATTGAGTCTTTTCATGCTTCTAGCATGTGGATAGGTAGGTTGGCTAGCATTTAAATGGTTTGCAAGAAAATAGATTGATTTGATTTTAATAACCATTAAGTTAGCCACCTACATTGGTTTTGTGGAAATAAAGTGTGTTAGAGCGCTGCTCGCACGAGATTTGACATTTTCATACATGCATCAATTTTAGAGCTGTGCTCGCACTAGAGTTTTACATGCATGAGTGCTAGAACCTAGCTCGCACTAGTTTTTACATGGATTTTATGGCATAGTGCTGGAGCGTTACTCGCACTAGATGTTCACTATACATTTACAGCCGTGCTAGAGCTTTACTCGCACGTCATTTTATGACATGTTGGGAGCCGTGTTGGGAGCTTCCGGTAGACTTCGTGTCACCAATTAAATAGGCTCGCACATGCGTTCTGAGATGTGGCATGATTTGATATGATGATATGGGTCCACGGAGTACGTTGTATCGTGCATGTAGCATAGAGTATGTTGTACCGTGCTTGGATATATATATATATATACCGTCTTTGGACGAGGTAAAAATATGCTATAGACCGGCGGGTGGGACATGACCCACCTCCCATACGGAAGCTGATAGGCGTGATACCTCGTAGACTAGGATCTGTGTAGCCTAGGATCACAGAGGATCCGTGTGAGACCTCGTATAGGTTTAACCTTGAACATATGTAAATGAATTCATGAAGTATTGTAATGTACTGGTAATGTAAAGCATATGTGAAGCAAAGTCCATAAGTTGAATGTACACACTTGTAATAAGAGTTCTGATTTATGTACAAGTTACATTAAATATGAATACGAAGAAATGAACTTTGATATACGATGAATGCGAGTGGAATGGAAAATGAGTAGTGTAGTAAATGGAATGGAGATTTGCTGAGTTATGCACTCCCATTTAGTTAGTATTATGTACCTTTGGCTATACAAAGACTCTACACAAGTTTTAAAGTGTATGAAGTAGGAAATGATACCATTTTTAAGTCTCAAAGATGATTGAATGAGAAAATGATCATGGAAACAAGTTTAAGATATTTTGAGTGAAGTTACTATAGAAAAAATATAGAAAATCTGGAAAATATAAAGGTCAGATCGATCTCATAGGATGAGAGATCGATCTGGAAGAGCCAAAATGCTCTTATTTTGAGCTATGGAACAGATCGATCTCCAATGGAGTCAGATCAATCTGCTAAGCATTCTGTAATGGGAAGATCGATTTTTAAGGCAAGGGGATCAATCTCCTTAACTCTCTGTTTGAGACAGATCGATCTCAAGGCTAGACAGATCGATCTCCTTAAGGGTTCTGTAAAGAGCAGATCGATCTCCTACAAGAGGCAAATCGATCTCTAAGAGGAAAATTACCCTTCGACAGATCGATCTCTTTAAGGGAGAAGATCGATCTGGGAGTGGTTACGTTAGGTGAAAAGGACTACCAAACGTGTAGAGATCGATCTCTACAAGGACCAGATCGATCTCATAAGCCTGCATCTATAAAAAGAGTACGAGATTGAGATGAAAACTCAAAACTCTTCCTCCACCAAACCTCACCTACCATTTTCTCTCAAACACCCAAGCTTTCTCACTCTAGAAATCACCACATTCCGACCAGTTTTGAAAGAAGCTCAAAAAGAGAAAGTTGTTCATTGAAGAAAGGAGAACAACATATCAAAAAATCACACATTGGTGAGACCAAGAGAAGGAGTGGATCAATATGCTACAGGCAGAGAGTTAAGGAGATCGATCTGGCTAAGGGAGCAGATCGATCTGCTCCAACCCGAGAGCTAAGGAAATCGATCTGCTTGCATTAATGATCGATCTCTTCATTATATAATGCTTAGCAGATCGATCTGGCCCCATTGGAGATCGATCTGCCCTATTCCATTGCTCGAATAAGAGTATTTTTGGCTCTTCCAGATCGATCTTTCATTCGATGAGGTCGATATGGAATTCATATTTTTCAGATTTTGCTACAGTTTTTTGCAGTAACTCACACAAAACATCCTTACTTTTGTTGCCATAGTCATTTTCTCATCCAACCACCTTTAAGATTTGAAATTGACATCCATTCATACTTTATACATATTAAAACTTGTGTGCATTCATTGTATAACCAAAAGTAAACAATATAAAACAAAATGGAAGTACAAAGATTTACGCAACTCATACAACTTTATTCGATTTTACCACACCACTCAAAACTCAATATATTCACATTCCACTCATGGACATATCCTTCTTACACTCGCTATACACTTTAAAATTTGCGTGTATTCATTTCACAATCCAATACATATCTTACATAATTAAATAGGAGTTTACAAAAATTAAGGGTATTACATATATTTGCTCTCAAAATACGTATAGCTTCCTTTGGGCAGTTACAAAACCCCCTTACCTCGAATCACTTTGCGCGTAGTACAAGTTCCACCTCTGGAAGCTCATCCAATCTAATTTTCTCCCAATCCGATCTCTGGAGATGCAAACATTCATCAATCATTTCATCACAATCGATATATCTTATCGGACCTTATAATATTAAGCTTGGCCTATTTTCACATTTGGTCATCTTTATGCCAATCCTAGTCAATTTGGCTAGTAACTCACTTAGTTATCAAATCAAGCACTTAACTTGCATGCTCTAACTTTTTTTCCTCCATTTATACATGCATTTCACAATTTCCATATATGCACATTTCATCACTGATTGACCGACTACGCCCACTAGAAGTGACTTAGACGTGCATCCGCAAGTGCACGGGTCGTACAAGTAATAATGAGATTTAAGTCCCACATTATCGTCCCACAGAGAAGTTGATTAGCTTAATTAACTACCGGTTAATCTTACCCTAAGTATATCCTAGCAAATTATGAATTTTTCAGTGGGTGATCTACTAAGCTATCAGTACTGAAAATAATAAAAACTATAAAATAAAGAAAATTAAACAGACCTAAAATTACTTATAGAGCTCCAAGAAATTAAAAGCAAATACCTACAAAAGATAATTAAAACAGTTAAAATTAATTAATGAAAATAAACTAAAATGCAAAATATGAAAATAAAGAAACAAAATTAATTAGACTAAAATTAAACAAACTTAAAATAAAATATGCATGTAATTAAACTACTTAATAAAAATGCAAATTAAGCTAACCTAAAGTCTAATAAAATGACAATTCTATTAATAGTAAAGAAATTCTTAAATCAAACTAAGAAATTAACTACCTATAAAATGATCCTAAATTAAATCTAACTCTAACTAATTACTAACAATGAAACAAAATCTAAATAATGCATGAGAACTAATATTTTTGGATTTTTAAATTTAAAATGAAGACTAAATTAAAAATGCATGAAACAATTTTAATCTAAATTAATTCTAAATGCAACTCATAAATTATACACTAAAATTAAGTCTTAAATCCAATTATATAAAATTAACTATTAACTAAAAATTAAAGTAACAAACAAAGATATTAAAACTAACCTACAACTTAATTTAGCACTTTACCTAAGTTAACAACCAATAAAAGGAATGAAAACAATATATATGCCTTAAACATTAAATTGCAAAGATTTCTTAAGAGCCAAATGTGGCCTTAACCAAGATGCCAGCCGAGTGGTCCCGTGTACAGTGCCGGTACACATTTCTTCAATTCCTGCTTATTCTGTCTAGCTTCTATTCTCGGTTCTATCCTGCATCTGTATACTACTGTTGTCACCATTTTGTTCTGCGTCTGTATACTACTGCTGTCACCACTCTGTTTTGCGTTTTCGTGGCCACAACTGCCCAGCTACTTTCCTTTACTACTGCATCCAGGTCTTAGCTTGCATAACACACTGCCCATATCGCTGCACATCTTCGGCCTGCCCAGCTAACCAGTCATCAGCGAAGAAACCACCATATTTTGCCCCTGCATGCCAGCTCCTACCTTGCTTCTATCATCAGCAAGCCATGCTCCAGTTTCTTCTGCAATTATCACAGAGTACATACGGGGATGTCTAGTATCCTTCATGCCTAATTGAAGATAATGATCAATGCACAAGCAACACCACAGAACATCACAAGCGTGACTAACGGATGGGTGTAGAGACAGTAAAATTAAACAGAACAAACATAAAAAAAAAGGAATGACACTTTTAGAAACGAAAGTAGTAATTGTGAAATAAGCATACAAACTAGAATGAAAATCAAAAGCTAAAATCACGGTTTATTGTTGTAGTATCCATGTTTCTGAAAGCTTCAATCCTGCTGGCTGCAAGTCAATAGCTTCGGTTTCAGCTCTCCAGCTTCTTGCTCACTTGTTACGCTGCTCAGCTCAAGGTTTCTTCCTACTGCAGATAACTGAGGATGTCCAGCAGCTGGAGCAGCAGGAACCGAGCAACCATGAAGTAATGTTGAGCAAACTGAAAAATGAAAATGAACAGTACACTAATCATAGAACAGTGCAGAGCATAAAAGAATGATGATCCTTGTCTACTACAGCAATGCAACCCGACCAGCTTCTGTTCTGCTCAGCAACCATCCTGTCATGCCTCATGTTAAGTCCTGCAATCAGAATGCTAGAAACAGAAACACGAAGCAACACAGCAAAAAAATTTAAACCAAGAAAGAAAGTAATATGCAGAGCAGAGAACAAAATAAATTGATACACAAAAAAGGTAATAAGCAATACAGACCTGAATTTAAGTTTTTAAATCGAAACTTGAAGAAACTTGAGCATAAAAATATCAAACAGCAGTAAGATAGTAAACTAATGCAAAAATGAAATTTTAATGAATTTGTATACTGAAATAGTTGAAGAAGATGGCCACTATCACCGGTGTCTTCTTCCCCTCTTTACTGTTCATCGACTCAAACTAATAAGCGTAATAAAAATAAACATTATGGAGTGTTGCTCCTGTCAGCCTCCCCTTCCCTCCATTGAACAGAAATAAGAATGTTCATAAAAGGAGCTTAGATGTAAAAAATTACAGATGAGAACTTGTAAAAGCTTCTAGCAATGGTGGATAAAAAACTATTCGGGAAAGCTTCTAAAAAAAAGGAAAAAAAAAACTAAAACTAATCTACCTACGCTACCTCCCTTTTTCAATTGCTATCATGTTGTATTTATATACACACTTAGGCGTACAATGGTAATTTTTCATCCTAGATGAGTTGGTATTGTTTGGCCACTTGTCTTCATTTTATTTGCTGCAGAGTAGATATTTCCACGTCACCCGTCTTTGACGAAGCCCTAAGGGTATCTATCCGCAAGTGCACGGGTCGTCCAAGTAATAATGATATTTGAGTCCCGAGTTATCATCCCACAGAGAAGTTGACTAGCCTAATTAAGTACCGGTTAATCTTACCCTAAGTATATCCTAGCAAATTATGAAATCAAAGTGGGTGATCTACAAAGTCTAATATTAAAATCACTGCAAAACAGTAAAATAATAAAAACTAAATAAAATAAAATCGAGCTCAAAGTACTTACAATACTCGAAGCAATTAAAAACAACAACCTACAAAAGAAAATTAAAATAGTTAAAAAGAATTAACGCAACTAAAATAAAATGAAAATATGAAAATAAAGCAATAAAATTTAATTAAACTAAACTTTAAATAAACTTAAAATAAAAATGCATGAATTTAAATTATTGCAAATTAAACTAAGCTAAAATGCATGAAACATAATTAATCTAAACTAACTCCAAGTGCAACTAAACTAAAATAAAATCCCAAAACATAAAATATAAAATTAACTACTAACTAAAAATTAACATTAAAAATTAAATTAACAGCTAAAACATTAGAATTAACCTATAATTATCATTTAATAGATTACCTAAATTAACTACATATAAAAGGAATAAAAACAATCAAAATAAAAATGCATTAAACAATTAAATTATAAAAATGGGAGGTGGCCAAACATGGCCTTAAGCTGTTTTCCAACCAAATGGTCCCGATTGGGACACTGTTCGCTGTCTTCTTTCCAGTGCTGCCCACGTCCTCTGCACCGAGGTCTCTGCTCTGGGTTGTCCAGGTACCACCTGTGGCTTCTCCTACAGGTGCTGCTATTTCCAGCTGCACACAGTACACTGCACGTCTTAGCAGTCTGTCATAGGTGCTGCGGTTGATGACCAATGCTGCTCCTGGTGAATATACTTAACTTGTTCCAGCTGGTGTATGTCCCTCTCTGCAACAGATCAAGCACATTCCTCCCCTGCCCAGCTAACGTTTGCTTCAGTCCAAACTACTGACCAGTACACCCTCCTTGCAACCAACAGTATTACAGCATGTATCTCGGCATCAGCTGGACATTGGCTACTAAGCAGCTGCTGTCACCATTTCTTGCCGAATAGCACCTCAACTCTGGTTCAGGCTATGAACAGCGAAACAGACCATGGCATGAAAGAGATCATTAGCAAGAAAATATGTAATGTGCATTTTAATCCCTAAAGAACAGCTTAAAGGAATTGAAACGAAATGTTAAAGCAGAATAATATATGAACAGCAAGTAGTGAGAAAACAGGGGAGAGCAGAGGGTCATTCGGCTTGCTGGATTGCTTCATTAATCCCTCCAGCTACCTGCCGAACCTTATCTCCTGGTACTGAACTTGAACCTCTCCACAAATACAGAAGCAACGATGACAACACAGAAAACTAAAATGGTAAGTCAATAATGCAAAAGAAATCTAAAACAGGGAAAACAGGAAACTCCCGATGCGTGGTTCCCTTCACTGCCTTCCCTGCCGAATTCCACTATGCTGTTGATGTGGGCAAATGCTGTGCATCATCCCACATCACAGCAACAGAATCAACAAGCAGGAGACCATGTGAAGATGTCTAAACCCAAATGCTCAAAGTGTTGCCTGAATGCACTTAAAATCACAACCGAGACATGAACTAGGGAAATAAGCTTTGAAAATACAAAAATAAAACTTATGGAAGGAAACCGAGAAGATAATATATATATATATATATATATATATATATATATATATATATATATATATATATATATATATACGAAACCGAGAGCTTGGAATGTAAATGAGGAACCCGAGAACATGAAAACTAATGGAAGAAAAACCGATGAACAATAATGAAGAAGAAACCGAGAGCATGTAACAAAGAAATTAAATTTCTATTGAAAATAAAAGCTTAACAAATTATAATGAAGAACATGAAATGAATAGTAAATAACTTGTAAAAGAAAAACTATGCGGAAATTAAAGAAAAGCTTTGAAAATTAATCTAAGGCTATTCTACCCTAATTTACCCTACTCCTACTCCTACTCCTACTCCTAAACTAACCTAAAATTACTTCATTTTTCAATTGCCATCATGTTCTATTTATACACAAACATAGGGGTACAATGGTAAATTGTCATCCTAGATGAGTTGGCATTATTTGGCCACTTGTCTTCATTTGATTTGCTGCAGAGTAGATATTTTCACGTCATCAGTCTTTTTGTCCAATTAACTGTGCGATGTGGCCCGGCGTGTGTTTTCCAGAGGGTTGGCACAGTGTCCTTCAATCTTATCGTTTCGGAGCAAATAAAATACGGACATCTAGCATCACGCGTGTCCAATCAACTGATGACTCAGTATACAAATTGGAAGTGGTCCAGTCTCCTTTAGCTCGTTTTCAGCCCAATTTGGTCTAAAACGACTGACTTTCATCCGGATTTAATTTATCTGCACATTAAAAAATTTTAATTAAATAAAGGGGATTATTAATAAAATAATATGGAGATTAAATAAATAATTAGGAATTTAAGCACAAATAATTCTATAAAAATAGAATTATCAGTCTTCTAGTACGCTTGGCTGTGCGATGTGGCCAAGCGTGTGTCTTCCAAAAGGTTGGCACGGTGTCTGTCGATCTTATCATTTCGGAGCGAATAAAATACTTAACACCTGACATTCCACGTGTCCAGATGACCGGTGACTCGGTCTGCAAATTAGAAGTGGTCTAGCCTCCTTTAGCCTGTTTTCAGCCTATTTTTTACTGAAACGACTGAGTTTCATCCGGATTTAATTTACCTGCACATTAAAGAATTTTAATTAAATAAAGGGGATAATTAATAAAATAAATTGGGAATTTAAATAATTAATTAGAAAATTAAGCACAAATAATTCTATTAAAAATAGAATTATCACACCCCCAAACTTGAGCTTTTGCATGTCCTCAAGCAAAACAAAACAAATGTAGGAATGACAAGTACTAACATAATAACTTCCCTAATATTATCCTCAAAGAAAAAGTACAAACCATGATCTCAAAGATTTACAATTATAAGTCCAACACTCAGAATCATTCAATCATAAGTCTTAACCCAAATTGGACCCTCGTGTGTGTGTGAAAATGTCAAAGCCACTTCATAGTACATTACTCGGATCAGATTATGCAAACACGGTGAATACAAAGTCAATGACAAGTGATCATTCCCATAATTTTGCTTTTCACTTCTCTCTCCACTAATGTAGTCACACTTAACCAAAGATCAATAGGACTTCATTAAGCTTGTAATGTAAGGCTGGGGCTATGGTATGATAAAGTCGATTTAAGTTTAATTACTCCTTAACATGCATTACTTCTAGGATCTTCAATGTAAGAGCTCAAATTTATTTCCCCTAAACTTATTTATTTCACTAACCTTTTTATTCTATTTTTTTATTTTTCTTCTTCTCTTTTTTATTTTATTCTTTTCTCATTTTATTCAATTTTTTTTCATTCGTTCTCTCTTTTTTTTTTACTCCTTCACTATCACTTAATACCCATATGTACAAAGCTCAAGATATATCCTAATGAATTTTCATGCTTTTGGGGTAAGGGATAGGAAAAGAGTGTTTAAGCTAAGGAAAATTATGTCTGTTTTTTACAGAGAAAAGCTTATTTGGCCCAGATGGGTGACTAGGGGTAAAATATGTAGAGGGATGACTAGAAAGGCTCAAACGATCCAAAGATGGCCTAAATCATCTTCCTAATTAAGTGTGATCTAATATTTCGCATCGAGACAAGATCAAACAAATTCTAGAATATGATGCATAAAATCAATTGAACACATACAATCCTATGTCCACATAAGCTTTCTCTAAATAAATATACAGATTCATGACATGACATGTGCATAAAATGAGGAAATCACAATCAGAATCAAGACAAATTCAAGAATTCAACTTCATGCTTTTCCTATAATCATGCTTCTTATTTAACCAAAGTCAGACTTAATCATGGGGTCATATCATCGGAATATGGGAAAACTACATGCTAAGCACTAAATCATCCCAAACTCAAACAATATAAGCTCAGATTTTAGAAAAAAAGTTGAAAATTTTTTCTCTGATTTTCGAAAACATTTTGAAATTTTTTCCAATTTTGCCCAAAATTTTCAAAAATACTCAAGTGATATCCCATCCTCCAAACTTAAAGTGTACAGTGTCTTCAGTGAGCAGATAATATAAGAATTTAAGCTCAAGAACAAAGTACTCCCCTATCTGATGATGAAGAACAATTGAAGCTTGATTGAAAACGTAATGCTGTAAAAGCAATCTGCAAAATAAATAAAGAAGAAACACTAGAAAAGAGAAAGGAACTGTACAAAAGTGCAAAGAAAAATGAAGCTAAGTAACAGGATCAGAAGTAGGAGGGTCAACCAAAGTGGTCACAGAGTGCTGTCGATTAAATCCTTCCCCGAAATAATGTTTCAGTCTGCTTTCATTAACCTTAAAGGGTTGCTTTAGAGTCTCATCCACAATTTCAATGGCTCCATGAGGGAATACTTTTGTAATGGTAAAAGGGCCTGACAATCTAGACTTGAGCTTTCCTGGAAACAACTTCAAGCATGAATTAAATAACAGAACTTGTTGGCCTAACTTGAAGTGTCTCTCCTTGATTTTCCTATCATGCCATCACTTAGTCTCTTCCTTGTAGAGCTTGGCATTCTCATAAGCCTACAACCTGAACTCATCTAACTGATTGAGCTGTAGCAGCCTCTTCTCTCCTGCTGCATCTAAATTGAAATTCAGGTTTTTAAGGGCCCAATAGGCCTTGTGCTCTAGTTCCACTGGTAAATGACAGGCCTTACCATAAACAAATTGATAAGGGGACATTCCTAAAGGTGTTTTGAAGGCTGTCCTATATGCCCAAAGTGCATCATCTAACCTAATGGACTAGTCCTTCCTACTTGGGTTCCCTGTTTTCTCCAATATCCCCTTAATTTCCCTATTGGACAACTCTACTTGGTCACTTGTCTGTGGATGATAAGCAGTGGCTACCTGATGTTTGACCCCATATTTCTTTAAAAGCTCATCAAAACTTCGATTGCAAATGTGGGATCCTCCATCACTAATGATAGCCCTAGGTGTGCCAAATCTTGTGAAAATATTCTTCTTCAAAAACCTTATCACCACCTTAGCATCATTAGTCGGTAAAGCCATTACTTCAACCCATTTTGACACATAGTCTTCAGCCACTAGAATATAGAGATTGTCATATGAAGGAACAAAAGGTCCCTTGAAGTCAATTCCCCACACATCAAATAGCTCTACTTCGAAAATATTAGTCAGAGGCATCTCATTTCTTTTGGAAATATTACCTACCCTCTGACATCTATCACATTTTAATACAAAGTAGTGGGCATCCTTAAACATCATGGGCCAGTAATATCCAGATTGCAAAACCTTGGCAGCTGTCCTTTCTCCTCCAAAATGCCCTCTATAATCAGAAGAATGGTAATGTCTAAGTATATCTTCTACTTCTTCCATGGGGATACACCTCCTTAAAATCTAGTCTTTACATTGTTTGTACAGGAAGGGTTCATCCCAAACATAATACTTAACATCACTTAAAAACGTTTTCTTTTGCTGGGCAGTCAAATCAGGTGGCATCACATTGCTCACCAGGTAATTCATAAAATCAGCGTATCAGGGCAATTTGGAATGCCCGAAAGTAAATAACTGCTCATCAGGAAAAGATTCATTAATAGTTGTACCATCTTCTTTAAGTCCACTCTCCAATCTAGATAGATGGTCAGCAACCTAATTCTCCGTTCCTTTCCTGTCCATAATTTTCAAGTCAAACTCCTATAGTAGGAGGATCCATCTAATCAGTCGAGGCTTTGTATCCTTCTTGGAGACTAAGTACTTAATGGCAGCATGATCAATATAAACTATTACCTTAGTACCAATGAGATAGGAGCAAAAATTATCAAAAGCAAATACTACAGCTAACAACTCCTTCTCAGTAGTAGCATAGTTCAACTGGGCCTCATTCAGAGTTTTGCTTGCATAGTAGATAGCATAAAAGACTCTTCCTTTTCATTGTCCTAGTACAGCCCCAACAACATTATCACTTGCATCACACATAAGCTCAAAGGGTAAACTCTAATCTGGAGTTATGATTATAGGGGCTATAACTAATTTTTCCTTCAAAGTCTTAAATGCTCCTAAGCATCATTCATCAAAGCAAAATGTAGTGTCTTTTTCCATGAGATTACATAAAGGCTTAGATATCTGAGAAAAATCCTTAGTGAACCTTCTGTAAAATCCTGCATGGCCCAAGAAACTTCTAATTCCTTTAACAGAGATAGGGGAAGTAACTTCTCAATAATTTCTACCTTAGCTTTATCCACTTCTATCCCCCTAGCAGAAATTTTGTGCCCAAGCACTATACCTTCTTCCACCATAAAGTGGCATTTCTCCCAATTAAGCACTAAATTCATTTCTTCACACCTCCTCAGTACTAATGCCAAATTATGCAAACACAAATCAAAGCTATCCCCGAATACAAAAAAAAATCGTCCATGAAAACCTCAAGAAAATCCTCCACCATATCATGAAATATGGCCATCATACAACGCTAGAAGGTAGTGGGTGCATTACATAGGCCAAAAGGCATTCTCCTAAAGCAAATGTCCCATAGGGACTGGTGAAGGTAGTCTTTTGTTTGTCTTTTAGGGCTATAGCTATCTGATTGTACCAAGAATATCTGTCCAAGAAGCAATAAAATTTGTGACCAGCTAATTGATCTAACATTTGGTTAATGAAGTGTAAAGGGAATTGGTCTTTTCTGGCGGCTTTGTTAAGTTTCCTATAGTCCATGCATTCTCGCCAACCAGTAACAGTCCTAGTGCGGATGAGCTCATATTCTCATTTTCAATCACTGTCATCCCTCCCTTCTTAGCAACACATTGTACTGGGCTCACCCAAGCACTGTCAGAAATGGGATAGATGATCCCTGCATCTAACCATTTAATGATCTCCTTCTAGACAACTTATTTCATTACAGGGTTCAATCGACGTTGGTGCTCTATGGATAACCTATACCCCTCCTCCAGTAGTATCTTATGCATATAGATAGAGGGACTAAAACCCTTAAGGTCAGAGATAGACCAGCCTATAGCCTTTTGATGCCCTATTAAAACTTGTAGTAATTTTGCTTCCTGATCACTGGAGAGAGCAGCAGATACTATTACCGATCGTGTGGAGGATTAACCTAAGTAAGCATACCTAAGGTGTGAGGGTAAAGGTTTGAGCCCTAATGCTGGAGGATCAGTAGTGGATGGAAAGATATTTGAAGCCGAAATAGATGAAGGGTCTAGAGTCTCAAATTAGGCAATTTCCTCAAAAGGAGTGACCTCTAATAATTGTAAAGTCTCATAGACCTCATCATCATCTTTACTGTATTCTCTAAGATCAACAGATTTCACTAAGGAGGCTTCTAGAGGGTTTAAAGGATGAGTCTTGGAAAACTCCTCAGTGATGTCCTTATCTACTAAATCCATCTTAAAACAATTGTGAGAATCATCAGGGAATCTTAGAGATTTGAAAACATTGAATTTTGCTTCCTGATCTTGGACTCTAATTGTTAACTCCCCCTTCTGTACATCAATTAAAGTTCTACCAGTCGCTAGGAAAGGTCTGTCTAATATAATAGGGACTTCCCTGTCTTCTTCCATGTCCAATATGATAAAATCCATAGGGAAAATAAATTTGTCCACCTTTACTAAGACATCCTCAATAACCCCCTTCGGATATTTAATGGATCGATCAGCCAACTAGAGGGTCACTGTAGTGGGCTTGGCATCCCCTATTCCTAACTTCTGCTAGATAGACAAAGGCATTAGATTTATACTGGCTCCTAAATCACATAGGTCTCTACAAAAGAATAAATTTCTAATAGAGCAGGGTATGGTAAAACTCTTGAGATCCTTGAGCTTGGAGGGTAATTTCCTCTGGATAATTGCACTACATTCCTCAGTTAAGGCTACCGTCTCATAATCTTCCAATCTTCTTTTCCTAGAGAGGATATCCTTCATAAACTTCACATAGCTTGGCATTTTCTCTAAGGCATCTACGAAGGGAATGTTGATGTGAAGTTTCTTAAAAACCTCAAGGAATTTGGCAAATTGTTGATTGAGTTTTTTATTTTGGAACCTCTGAGGAAAAGGTACCGGTGGTCTAACAGCGGAAGGTGTAGTGGAAACATGTGTAGCATGAGAGGATGAGGAAGGTTGTGACAAAGAAGCAGGTACAGAGGAAGAAGCGCCTAGCTTTGTTTCCTGTGCAGCTTGATCAATTGGTTCCTGCTCTTTCTTAGCTGTTTCTTTAGAACTTATGGGTTTTTTAACTTTGGGCTTTTCAGGTCTGGACTTAACTGGTGGATCAACTAGCTCTTTGCCACTCCTAAGGGTGATGGCTTTCACATGTTCTTTACTCTCCCTTTGCCTAACAGGATTGGCTTCAGTGTTACTAGGAAGGGTCCCTTAAGGACGTTGACTAAGAGCATTTGCTATTTGTCCCACCCGAACCTCTAAGTTCTTAATTGAAGCTGCTTGATTTTACAGGATCGTTGTGAACATTTCCTCAAGCGAGGGCTTCTTGTCAGCTACTGGTAAGTGCTGGGGTTGTGGTGGTGGTAGTGGTGGTTGATGGGAGTGAGGTGGATGGGAATGATTTGGTGTATGATGTCGATACTGAGGTGATGGATGGTATGGAAATTAATGTTGTGGTGGTACATAAACCGTTGGAACTTGAAAACCAGGGGGTCCTACAGGTCTAGAATTAGAAGATTGCCCTTGGTTTTAGCTCTAGGAAAGGTTAGGATGGTTCCTCCACCCTGGATTGTAGGTGTTTGACAAGGGGTTGTTCTGTTGCTTCTGAGATAGGGCAATGTACTGAACCAATTCTAAGTTAAGCGGACACCTATCTACAGAGTGTGTACCACTACACAGATCATAGGAAAGAAAAGGATTTTGAATAGAATACACAGGATTAGGACTGGTGGAAGGATTATGCTAGGTACTGAGCGACTCTACATTTTTCGTAAGGTTAGCTATTTGAGAGGTCAAGGTAGATAGCGAGTCAAGCTCATAGATACCCGCCGATTTCTTAGGCAGTTGCGTCTCCGAAGACCATTGATAGTTGTTAGCAGCCATCTTGTCTAACAGCTCATAAGCTTCCTCCTCTATTTTGCACATCAGGGCTCCACCCACAACAGCGTCAACAATGGTCCTATTTTAGCTCGTAAGTCCGTTGTAGAAGGTCTAAACTTGCTGTAAGACCCGATTTTATTTAAAACACGAAATGAAAAATGCAAAAGGATTGAAAAGGTATTCCCGAACACGCGAAGGGTAAAACGGTCTAAAGATCAAAATTCGGTATTATTTGGACAAGAAAATTTAATAAAAAATATGGGATTGAGAAATCTTGATCAATAACGAAGAGATAATTAAATTTTGGGTTAAATTGATCAAGATATGAATTTATTGGAATTAATCAGAATTTTTACCTCGGGAAATTATTCCAAAAATAATCGAAAAATATATCGAAAAGACGAAATGAGACCGATAAATTCATTTCATTGGTTAAATGAATAAAATATATTTTTTAAAGATATTTTTTGGATATTTTTGGATTTTTAATATTATTTTAATGAATAAAATAATAATAAAAATCTATTATAAATAAAATGAAAAAAAAAACTAAAATTTGTGATTTTGCAAAAAAAAGAAAGAAAGAAATAGAAACGAAATCTAAAAACTAAATAGGAAACCGTACGAAACTAGCGAAGAAGCCGACCGGAGGCGATTTCCCTCCGATCCGACACTACCAACGGGACTAAGGGGCCGACGAGGGCCGACGAAGGCAACCTGATGTCGGGCGACACACCAGCTGCGACGACGCACCATGGAGACACCGGAAGAGAGGAGATCGACGAAGGGAGGCCGAAAGAGAGAAGAGGCGATTGGCGGCCATCGACGCCGAATCACTCTACTCCGAGGGCCGATGAAGGACGCCCGGGGCAGCTGAGCCGAACGACACCAAAATCAAGCCGGGAATCGGTCGGACAGTGCCGGAACGAGTAAATGAGGCCTGAACTGGTACAGTCGGTTCAGCGCAGTGAGGGTATGCTGAACCGGACCGGACTGGTTCAGCCAAAAAGAAAAGGAAAAAAAAAGAAAAATTGGGGAAAAATCATGGTGATGCAATCAAGCTACGGGTAAGTCGGTAAGCAGTCGAATTGACCGATTTAAATTTTGAAATATTTACTTTGATTAATATCCAACTGGAAATTTACCCGAAAAAATATTAAATTGTGTAGCTCGATAATTAGCGTCAACCGAGAGCTCGAGATAGCCTC
Source organism: Firmiana major (assembly GCA_033439115.1). NCBI lineage: Eukaryota > Viridiplantae > Streptophyta > Magnoliopsida > Malvales > Malvaceae > Firmiana > Firmiana major. The sequence continues at coordinate 13,337,712 of CM065912.1, forward strand.
GATTTGCATACTATCATGGAATGTCTGGTAAATAATCATTATTTACGACAATTTTACATCGTTATGCGTGTTAAAAATGTCACGACCCAAATTACCTAAAATCAGAGTAAATTTTTCGCTTTTCATTTTATTATTTAATTCTTACTTTCTCTCATCATGACCATCGTACAACACAGTTGGGCTATGATTCGGTGTTAGTCACCTCACACTATTACTAATTCCATTTCCATAATCACATTTATATATCAGAGTTTACTATCCTTTGATTTTAACTAAATACATACACAATGGTATCTATAACTCTACATCCCCGACATCATATTCGTTTACAGTACTGTGCATTACATATTTAGATACAAAACTATACAAATGTGTATACCTGTCTCTCAATGGGAAGCAGAGGATGCCAGGATTTCAAGTCCTTAGCCGCTCACTAACTATTACGAGTGCTCTGAAAAGATGGGAAAAAAAGGGGGTTAGCAAACCACACGCTCAGTAAGGCAATTACGCAAGTAAGTAGATAGCTCCACTATCTACATGCTCATAATGCCATGCCCTTAAATCCATTTATTTTCATTAAAATCATCAAGCACAAAGTCCTGCAAACATCTATGACTTAGTTTATCAAAACTATTTGTGCATATAGAAATCATGTAATTCATGCATTAATAGCATTTTATGTGACATCATTAAATCATAATAATCATGAAGTAAAACAAGATCATGCATTCTTTCATGTCATATAAGACAAATCATAAATTTGAAATGAAAGCATGGAAAACATCATCATGCGACTGCATTTAAATCAATTCATTAAAAGGCGAAATAAAATAACCCCATCCGGGTCAATTATCTTATAAGTAAATCTCGATTTCATAAAATAATTCATTAAACTTCTTTATAAAACTTCGGTTATAAAACCACCCTTCTTTCAGAGTCACAAATCATAAAATCATAAAATCGAGGGCCTGACCCCTCCCTCAGGTCTACGGTCTATCGACCAATAGTTATATCATGTGAGATAAGCATCTGGTTATATCAAAAACATCGAGGACTATGGCTATATCCTAGTGATCCCTAGCAACATGGTACCTAGTGTGCAGGATATCACACTTGAAACGGAAGGTGGGCGTCCTACCTGCCAGAACAGCATAACACCAGGATTGCGAGGGCAAGGCTTGCTGCCTCGTAGCTAATGCCACTCCACTCTAACAATACCCACGGTACAACGTACTCCATGTGACATACACGGCACAACATACTCCGTGAACCCAAGCTCAGTCAAGGGTGCCTGCAATAGGTCTTATCCACCCATATCATCTCTGTCTCAGTATGCACGTGTGAGTATATCATCTCACTGTGACACACAGTCTACAAGAGGCTCTAACACGACTATATACATGTAATATAAATCCCTGTGCGAGCGAAGCTTTAGCACGGCTCCATGCATATTCATGATATCTTAAAACCTCGTGCGAGCGAAGCTCTAGCACAGTTTCATAAAAATCAATAAAATCTGCATACGAGCAGCACTCCAGTAAGACTTGAACTGATTATAGATTCAAGTAAAATCCACGTACGAGGAATACTCTAGTACAGATATGTATAAAAACTCAGTGAAAACCTGGTACGAGAAAAACTCCAGTACGGCATTCAAATGAATTATAAAAACCATATAAAACTTTGTCCGAGCAATGCTCCAGCACAAAGGAATGCTCAAGTAAATCAAATCTCGTGCGAGTTACACTTCAGCACGGCTTTTGTGCAATATAATATCAAAACAAGATGCGAGCTTAGCTCCAGTACCTCTCATGCATATCAAATCAGTAAAACTAGTGTGAGAAATCGCTCTAGCACCTTTTTATGCATATCACGTCAAAACAGTTCAAAACATGTCAAAACAGAGTGCGAGCTAGGCTCCAGCAGCTCTCATGCATATCAAATCATAAAATCAGTGCGAGCAACCGCTCTAGCACATTTCATGCATATGATGTCACACAAATCGGTGCGAGCAACCGCTCAAGCACATTTATGCACATTCACAAACGTAGATATAGTGCGAACTAGGTGTCGGCACTATCTATTTCCATATAAACTTGATAGTTGGCCTATTTTCCAAAGAAATTTCCATTTAAATATAAATAACACTTACGTAGTGTTATCATGTGAAATTCATGCAATTACTGGCCAATCTACCGATTTGCTTTAATTAAAACCAATAAAATTTGTTAATTCGAAAAATTCCTTAAATCATGCATTTCATGCATGTCATGCTTTCACCATCCTTAGGTGAACTTTCCTCAATAGGGGTAAAATAACCTTTTTACCTATTTCGATCCTTAAAATCATTTAAACCACTTTTAGGATCATTATACATAATCAGGGTATACATACATATTCAGTGTACAGAAAAGCTATTAAAATACGTGTGGCTACCTCTAGCTACTCACACAATTCCCTTACCTCATTTTCTGTATAGTCTGACCTTTCCACTGATGACTCATCACGCAGTCCGATATGCTCCCAATCCAATCTCTGGAACTGCGGATAAATATTCATCAGGTCAAATACAATACAATTTAATTGTATTTCATAATTTTCTGGGCTTAATTAAAATCATTGGGCCCGTTTATCCATATTGGGCCTGATTGCACCATAATGGGCCTTAATCGACCTTAAGCCCGTTTACCACACTTTATCGAGGCCTATTGGGCTCATTGGACCCATCAGTATTTATTTAGCCTCGTTCTAAATTCTCGGATATCTCAATTTAGTATTTACGACAATTTATCCAATTTTTCTAGAATTTAATTCATTTATGCGGAATTAAATCCGTAATTTATGCAATAAATATCAATCACGCATAACGATGTAAAATTGTCATAAATAAGGGTTACTTACTCGAGATTCCATGATAGTACGCAAATCGAGGTTGTCTCGAGCTCTCGGTTAACGTCAATCATCGAGCTACACAATTTAAATAATTTTTCGGGTAAATTTCCAGTCGAATATTAATCATATTAAATATTTCGAAATTTAAATCGGTCAATTCGACCACTTACCGACTCACCAGAAGCTCAATTGCATCACTGAAATTTTCCCCAATTTTTTCTCTTTTTCTTTTCCCTTTTTTTTCCTTTTTTCCTTTTCTTTTTGGCTGAACCAGTTCGATCCGGTTCAATCCGGTTCAAACTGCTGGTTCAGTCCGGTTTGGTTCGGTCAGTTCAGTCACCATTTGGTCCTTCCGGCGCCGTCCGACCGGTTCCCGGCGTGATTCCAGCACCAATCGGAGCGCCACAGCCTAGGCTTCCATAATCGGGCCTCGGCTAGAGTCAAATCGGCGCTGATGGCCGCCGATCGAAGCTTCTCTCCTGTGGCTATTCCTCTTCCGATCTGTCGATTCCGGCCACCTCACTGCGCCTCACGGCTGCCGATGGGTTGTACGGGTGTTGGGCCTCCTTCGCCGGCCCTTGCCTGGGGTTCCTGGCCGCCGATGGTGTCGGATCGGAGGGAAACCGTTCCCTCGGTTTTCGTCCCCATTTCGTCTTTTGCTTTTCTGTTTCTTTTCTCTCTCCCCGATAATCCCTTTCCAGATTTGCAATTTTGTTTTTATTTTTTATTTATTTTTTTATTATTATATTCAATTAAATATTATTATTTGGCAAAAATATCTAAAAAAATTCTTATTTTATTCATTTAACCAATAATTAAATTTATTGGTATTATTTCAACTTTTCAGTATATTTTTTGATTATTTTCGGGATTATTTTTCGAATTGAAAATTTCGGTTTATTCCAATAAATTCATATCTTGATCAATTTAACCCGAAATTTAATTATTTCTTCGTTATTGATCAAGATTCTCAAATCTCATATTTTTAATTAAATTTTCTTGTCTCGATTAATACCGAATTTCGATCTTTTGACCGTTTTGCCCTTGCACGTGTTCGAGAATACCATTTCAATCCTTTTGCATTTTTAAATGCACTCAAAAATTTCTATTCATTCCTTTTTGCTCTTACGATAAAAAATTTCTATTCATTTCCTTTTGCTCTTACGATAAAAAATTTCTATTCATTCCCTTTTGCAGGTTTTACAACCAAGTCAAATGAGTCCATAAACAACTTCGGGTACGTCTATCGCATCACACACTCTCATCCTCAAGTGACTTTCTCCGAAGTGTAATACTACCATCATACTTAACTAGGGAGATCGTCTCAAACCTCAACACTTTCTCCTTCCATCTAATACCCGAATTGATTTTACAACATACGTTACACTTTCATTGAGCTAAGCTGTTGAAGCTCATATCCGATCACATATGTTGGGTTCGGATAGTATTTTCGAAGCATCAATAGATGGGACACATAGTGGATGCCTGCTTATTCAAGTGGTAATGTCAACCTACAGGCCTTACCTTCCACTTTGTCCAATCACTTTTTGAATCTCGTTATGTCCTTATGACAAATAACTACAAACAATACTAATTCACCCTCGGTGAATTCCAATGGTTTTCTGTCTCTTGTCAACATAGCTTTTCTATCTGCTCTGAGATGTTCTTAATCTCTCACTAATCAACTGAATACCCTCAGAGGTTTGTCTTACCAATTCGGGAACAATTTTCTACCTGTCACCCATTTTTTCTTATCCAAGTCGGGGAACAACTCCCTATGGACATACAATACCTCATATAAAATCTTATCTCGATACTCAAGTGGCAACTGTCATTATTGACTAATTTGATTGGTAATAATTGATCATCCCAAGAGCTCATAAAATCAATGGCACACGCTCTTATCACTTCCTCAAGAACCTGTATAATCCTTTCTAACTGACCATCTGTCTGAGGATGAAAAGCTATACTAACACACAATCGGGTTCCTATAACTTCTATAAATAATATTCCCAAAAGTGGGAAGTGAAGCGGGAATCCCTATCTGATATCATGCTCACTGGAACACTACATAATGTTCCACAATCTTTCTTACATATTAATCGACCTACATCCTCAGAGTATTTGGGATTTCCATAGTCAGAAGGTGGGTAAACTAAATCGATCTATCGACTATCACCTAGATAGCCTCATGATTTATCTAGGTCCTCTGTAACCCATCACAATATTCATGGTAACTTGCTCTCATTTTCGTATCAATATAGGTAAAGGCTGCAATAATCCTACAGACTTCTAGTACTCTACCTTAATCTGCTGACATCGGAGACACTTCTCTAAAACTCTACAATGTCTCTTTTCATATCTGACCACCAATACCCTTTTTCAAGAGATTTCGATATATTTATTACTTCTCGGATGCACTGTATAACCCGAAGAGTGAGCTTCTGACAATAACACTATCTCATAAACTATGGTCCTAGGGAGCACTTATACTATCTCTAAACCTCTGTAAGTCATTATCACTCACCGTGAACTCTGTCACTATACCCTTTTGAATCTGACCCATACTATCGACACCATGCCGATCATCACGCTAAGCCTGGTAAATTCGGTCACTCAAATCTGGTTCTAATCTCAGGCTAGCTGTCACAAAATCACCGTCATCATCAAAAGGGATTCACATCACTACTGAGGCTCACAACTGCTCTAGCAGCTCACGCTCCCTGACCAACATATGTGATACCATCCCGAGGCTCTTTCTGCTCAAGGAATCAACCATTACATTAGCCTTTCCTGGGTGGTACAATGTTCACCATCATAATCCTTAGAATCTCTAACCCTCTTGGTTATCTTATGTTCTACTCTTTCTGTGAAAACAAATACTCGGGGCTTTTTTAATCAGTGCATATCTGAAATATCTCACCGTATAAGTGGTGGCGCCATACTTTTAGCGTAAACACTACGGCTGCCAACTCTAAATCATGGGTCCGATAGTTTCTCTCATGGTCCTTGAACTAATTGGATCCATAAACGACTATCTTCCCATTTTACATCAATACACAGCCCAATCCTTATTTTGAGGTATCCATATACACTGAAAACCTCTTGAGCTGTTAGCTATGGTGAGAATAATTACGGTGGTCAGTTTATTACTTCAATATACCAAAACTCATGGAAGTCATTTTCATACTTATCATACCACTCGTATGAAATCTTTTCCAAATGAGACGTATCAATTGAGCAGCCCATTGAGAAACTTACAACACCTCGTCTGTAAAACAGTTTCCTGTTGCTACTCATATTCTTCCCTGAACTTCGAATACATCAAAATATCATCGCTAAAGATGACTACCAATCGGTCTAGGTAAGGTTTAAATACCTCATTGTGGTTAAGTTCCACTAAATAATTCAATTTCATATATCCTTGACCTATGTATGCATAAACGTATAATGTCATTTCGAAATCACTTCTGTTCAAGCTACTAACCCGCGTCATTTCCTTTTTCTTATATTGACGGCTTTTATAAAATTTTAATTTTTATACCTTCATGATCAATCGAATTCTATATTTCTTTATCGTACCAATAAAGGTACCCAAATTTTAAATCTATATATTACGATTGTCGATTTCAATTTATAGGTTATATGTGCGCTTCTAGATGCTGTCAAATCTTCAAGCGGGGAAGTATTTTGAAATACCTTTATTAACCTTCAGACTTGACCACATAGACTATGTGTAGATATATCCACCCCTTATCCTTGGTCGCAATTCATATTCACTACATATCGCTTAATCCAAATTACTTTACATATCAAAGTTATTCTTACTTTGCATACGCCTCTTATTCCAATATATCCCGTATGCAGGATCTATCACATCTCAAAGCTTATCTCCTTTCATATATCACTTATAACAACTCTTTCATTAGCTTATAAGCAACTGAAGGCGGTATGAATAAATGCGTGACACCAGGATCAATTAAAATAATTATTTCATTATTCACAACCAGTGTGGTATCTTCCACCACATCATATGAAATATCAATAGTGTCCTGGTCTAAGGCATACACTCGCCCTCGTCCAACATTTCATTTTCGTGGTATCTACCACACATCCTACACTGTTCACACTGCTTACAATGCTCTCACTGCTCTCACTGCTACACTGCTACACTGTTCTGTAGCAGGTCAGGGTCCTCAAATCTTAATGCCCGTCATAACTGTTCAAATTAGATACACTATGACTTTACCAATCATCTTACCCCGTGACGTATCAACTTTTTCCCGTTCTGTCATCTCTGTCATCCTCTATTCTCTTTTGTCTCTATTTCAACCCTTACTACCTTTTCCAATCTCAGAGGCGTGTAACTCATGATCTTATTTATACAACTGTAGTCTGCGCACTACCTCGGCATAGGTAGTGATATCTAACAGGCTAATCGGACTCTAATTGACAATTAGAGCCCTTCCATGTATTTTTATACATCTCGACTCTCACTTTCATCATGTTCGAGTCATATCTACCCTGGAATATAGACTGAGATTCATACTCGTTAATCAACCACTTCCTTTGGGTCAGAGTAAAGAATTTCATCAGTAATTTCCTTTAAACAATGTCTGGGATATTCTGTCACCGAAAAACATCAAGAATTATTTTCCATATCCATTCTGGACATCTAACTCTTAAGATGGGTCGAGCGGACTTCCCCCAATGCTCCGACTCGCCCTCAAATCTTATACATACTTTGAGCAATTAGCTCTTAAAATATTCTCTATACTCCGCTCCAACCTCACAAAGCGTGTATCAATACTGTCCGATCTCTCTGTCGAACTCTGTTCGATCTCTCTATCGAACTCTGTGGGGCATACTCAATACCAGCCTCCACATCAATCTCATCTTGAGTCTCATGTGGCGACTCAGTATGACTCTCAGGCCTACCTCTAAGGCCTTGAGTTCGTGTACTCGCCTCTCTACCATAGCGGCTATCAGTTAATGAGTCTATATTCTTGCATTCAAACCAAATTCTTAGCTGTACTTCCATCTCGATATACACAATTGAATCTAAACAATGCACAGTACGTGGGGATGTAAACTTCCTTAACCACTAACACCGACTCATATCAAGCCAACTCAAGCTCTGATACCAAAACTGTCACGACCCAAATTACCTAAAATCAGAGTAAATTTTTCGCTTGTCATTTTATTATTTAATTCTTACCTTTCTCTCATCGTGACTATCCTATAACACAGTTGGGCTATGATTCGGTGTTAGTCACCTCACACTATTACCAATTCCATTTCCATAATCACATTTACATATCAGAGTTTACTATCCTTTGACCTTAACTAAATACATACACAATGGTATTTATAACTCTACATCCCCGACATCATATTCGTTTACAGTACCGTGCATTACATATTTAGATACAAAACTATACAAATGTGTATACCTGTCTCTCGATGGGAAGCAGAGGATACCAAGATTTCAAGTCCTTAGCTGCTCACTAACTATTGCGAGTGCTCTGAAAAGATGGGAAAATAAGGGGGTGAGCAAACCACACGCTCAGTAAGGCAATTATGCAAGTAAGTAGATAGCTCCACTATCTACATGCTCATAATTCCATACCCTTAAATCCATTTCTTTTCATTAAAATCATCAAGCACAAAGTCATGCAAACATCAATGACTTAGTTTATCAAAACTATTTATGCATATAGAAATCATGTAATTCATGCATTAATAGCATTTTATGTGACATCATTAAATCAAAATAAGCATGAAGTAAAACAAGATCATGCATTCTTTCATGTCATATAAGACAAATCATAAATTTGAAATGAAAGCATGAAAAACATCATCATGCGACTGCATTTAAATCAATTCATTAAAATGCGAAATAAAATAACCCCATCCGGGTCAATTATTTCATAAGTAAATCTCGATTTCATAAAACAATTCATTAAACTTCTTTATAAAACTTCGGTTATAAAACCACCCTTCTTTCAGGGTCACAAATCATAAAATCATAAAATCGGGGGCCTGACCCCTCCCTCGGGTCTACCCTGGTCTATCGACCAATAGTTATATCATGTGAGACAAGCATCTGATTATATCAGTAACATCGAGGACTATGGCCATATCCTAGTGATCCCTGGCAACACGGTACCTAGTGTGCGGGGTATCACACCTGAAACGGGAGGTGGGTCGTCCTACCCGCCAAAACCGCATAACTCCAGGATTGTGATGGCAAGGCTTGCTGCCTCGTGGCTAATGCCACTCCACTCCAACAATCCCCACCGTACAGCGTACTCCGCGTGACATACACGGTACAACGTACGTCGTGAACCCAAGCTCAGTCAGGGGTGCCTGCAATAGGTCTTATCCACCCATATCATCTCTGTCCCAATATTCACGTGTGAGCATATCATCTCACTGTGACATACAGTCTACAGGAGACTCCAACACGGCTATATACATGTAATATAAATCCCTATGCGAGCGAAGCTCTAGCACGGCTCCATGCATATTCATGATATCTAAAAACCTCATGCGAGCGAAGCTCTAGCACGATTTCATAAAAATCAATAAAATCTGCGTACGAGCAGCGCTCTAGTAAGACTTAAACTGATTATAGATTCAAGTAAAATCCACGTACGAGCAATGCTCTAGTACGGATATGTATAAAAACTTAGTGAAAACCTCGTACGAGAAAAACTCTAGTTCGACATTCAAATGAATAATAAAAACCATAGAAAACTTTGTGCGAGCAACACTCCAGCACAAATGAATGCTCAAGTAAATCAACTCTCGTACGAGTTACACTCCAGCACGACTTTATGCATAAATAAATCAAATCTCATGTGAGTTACACTCCAGCACGGCTTTTATGCAATATAATATCAAAACAGGATGCGAGCTAAGCTCCAGCACCTCTCATGCATATCAAATCAGTAAAACTAGTGCGAGCAATCGCTCCAGCACCTTTTTATGCATATCACGTCACAACAGTTCAGAACATGTCAAACATGTCAAAACAGAGTGCGAGCTAGGTTCCAGCAGCTCTCATGCATATCAAATCATAAAATCAGTGTGAGCAACCGCTCTAGCACATTTCATGCATATGATGTCACACAAATCGGTGCGAGCAACCGCTCAAGCACATTTATGCACATTTACAAATGCAGATATAGTGCGAACTACGTGTCGGCACTATCTGTTTCCATATAAACTGGATAGTTGGCCTTTTTTCCAAAGAAATTTCCATTTAAATATAAATAACACTTACGTAGTGTTATCATGTGAAATTCATGCAATTACTGACCAATCTGCCGATTTGCTTTTATTAAAACCAATAAAATTTCTTAATTTGGAAAATTCCTTAAATCATGCATTTCATGCATGTCATGCTTTCACCATCCTTAGGTGAACTTCCCTCAATAGGTGTAAAATAACCTTTTTACCTATTTCGATCCTTAAAATCATTTAAACCACTTTTAGGATAATTATACATAATCAGGGTATATATACATATTCAGTGTACAGAAAAGCTATTAAAATACGCGTAGCTACCTCTAGCTACTCACAGAATTCCCTTATCTCATTTTCTGTACAGTCTGACCTTTCCACTGATGACTCGTCACACAGTCCGATATGCTCCCAATCCAATCTCCGAAACTGCGGATAAATATTCATCAAGTCAAATACAATACAATTTAATTGTATTTCATAATTTTTTGGGCTTAATTTAAATCATTGGGCCCGTTTACCCATATTGGGCTTGATTGCACCATAATGGGCCTTAATCGGCCTTAAGCCCGTTTACCACACTTTATCGAGGCCTATTGGGCTCATTGGACCCATCAATATTTATTTATCCTCGTTCTAAATTCTCGGATATCTCAATTTAGTATTTACGACAATTTAACCAATTTTTCAAGAATTTAATTCATTTCTGCGAAATTTAAATCCGTAATTTATACGATAGATATCAATCACGCATAACGATGTAAAATTATCGTAAATAAGGGTTACTTACCCGAGATTCCATGATAGTATGCAAATCGAGGCTATCTCGAGCTCTCGGATAACGTCAATTGTCGAGCTACACAATTTAAATAATTTTTCGGGTAAATTTCCAGTCGAATATTAATCATATTAAATATTTCAAAATTTAAATTGATCAATTCGACCACTTACTGACTCACTTGAAGCTCGATTGCATCACTGGAATTTTCTCCAATTTTTTTCTCTTTTTCTTTACCCTTTTTCTTCCTTTTTTCCTTCCTTTTTGGCTGAACGGGTCAGTCCAATCCTGTTCAGATTGTCGGTTCAGTCCGGTTCAGTTCTGTCGGTTCAGTCTAGTTTGGCCGGTTCAGTCACCATTTGGTCCTTCTAGTGCCGTCCGATCGGTTCTCGGCGTGATTCCAGCACCAATCGACGCACCACGACCTGTGCTTCCATAATCGGGCCTCGACTAGAGTAAAATCGGCGCCGATGGCCGCCAATTGAAGCTTCTCTCCCGCGGCTATTCCTCTTCCGATCTGTCGATTCTGGCCACCTCACCGCACCTAACGGCTGCCGATGGTTGCACGGGTGTTGGGCCTCCTTCGCCGGCCCATGCCTGGGGTTCCTGGCCGCCGGTGGTGTCGGATCGAAGGGAAATCGTTCCCTCAGTTTCCTTCCCCATTTCATCTTTTGCTTTTTTGTTTCTTTTCTCTCTCCCTGATAATCCCTGCCCAAATTTCCAATTTTGTTTTTTATTTATTTTTTTATTTATTATTTTTATATTATTATATTCAATTAAATATTATTATTTGGCCAAAATATCTAAGAAAATTCTTATTTTATTTAGTTAACCAATAAATAAATTTATCGATATTATTTCGACTTTTCGGTATATTTTTTGATTATTTTCAGGATTATTTTTTGAAGTGAAAATTTCAGTTTATTCCAATAAATTCATACTTTATCAATTTAACCCGAAATTTAATTATTTCTTCGTTATTGATCAAGATTCTCAAATCTCATTTTTTTTAATTAAAGTTTCTTATCCCGATTAATACCAAATTTTGATCTTTTGACCGTTTTACCCTTGCACGCGTTCAAGAATACCATTTCAATCCTTTTGCATTTTTAAATGCAGTCGAAAATTTTTATTCATTCCCTTTTGCTCTTACGATAAAAAATTCGAGTTTAATTTCCGCATTGAATGAATTATATTCTAAAAATTGGATAAATTGTTGTAAATAATTAATTGAATATCTGAGAATTTAGAACGAGACTCAATAAATATTGGTGGGCCCAGTAAGCCCAATAGGCCTCGATAATGTGAATAGTAAGTGAAAAATGAGCTTAAGGTCGATTAAGGCCCATTAAGGTGCAATCGGGCCCAATATGGGTAAACGGGCCCTATGATTTAAATTAAGTTCAGAAAATATGAAATACAATTAATTGTATTGTATTTGACCTGATGTATATTTATCTGCAGTTTCGGAGATTGGATTGGGAGAAAATTGGACTGCGTGACGAGACATCAGTGGAAAGGTCAGACTGTACAGAAAAAAATAAGGTAAGGGAATTTTGTGAGTAGCTAGAGGTAGCTACGTGTATTTTAATAGTTTTTCTGTACACTGAATATGTATGTATACCCTGATTATGTATAAAGGTCCTAAAAATGGTTTAAAGATTTTAAGGACTCGAAATAGGTAAAAGTCTATTTTACCCCTATTGAGAGAAGTTCACCTAAGGAGGGTGAAAGCATGACATGCATGAAATGCATGATTTAAGGAATTTTTTGAATTAAGGAATTTTATGGGTTTTAATCAAAGCAAATCGGTATATTGGCCAGTAATTGTATAAATTTCACAAGATAACACTACGTAGGTGTTTTTTATATTTAAATGAAATTTCTTAGGAAAATGACCAACTATCAAGTTTATATGGAAACTGATAGTGCTGGCATAAAGCTCGCACTCTATCTACGTTTGTGAGTGTGCATAAATGTGCTTGAGCGGTTGCTCGCACCGACTTATGTGACATCATATGCATGAAATGTGCTAGAGTGGTTGCTCGCACTGATTTTTATTCTTATGAAATGCATGAGAAGTGCTGGAGCCTAGCTCTCACTCTGTTTTGACATGTTTTGACTTGTTTTGACCTGATATGCATAAAACGGTGCTGGAGCGATTACTCGCACTAGTTTTAATGATTTGACATGCATGAGAGGTGCTGAAGCTTAGCTCACATCCTGTTTTGATATGATACTGCATAAAAGCCGTGCTGGAGTGTAACTCGCACGAGATTTGATTTATTTATGCATAAGCCATATTGGAGCGTTGCTCATATGAAGTTTTGATTTACTTAAGCATTCATTCGTGCTGGAGCATTGCTCGCACGTGATTTTATATTGATTTATAACTCATTCATTCTTAAGTCGTATTGGAGTGCTACTCGTACGCAGATCTTACTGATTTTTATGACACCGTGCTAGAGCTTCACTCGCATGAGATTTTTAGATATCATGAATATGCATGGAGCCGTGCTAGAGCTTCGCTCGCACAGGGATTTATATGACATGCATATAGCCGTGTTGGAGCCTCCTGTAGACTGTGTGTCATAGTGAGATGATATGCTCACACGTGCATACTGAGACAGAGATGATATGGGTGGATAAGACCTATTGCAGGCACCCCTAACTGAGCTTGGGTTCACGGAGTACGTTGTACCGTGTATGTCACGCGAAATACGCTGTACCGTAGGGATTGTTGGAGTGGAGTGGCATTAGCCACGAGGCAGTAAGCCTTGCCCTCGCAATCCTGATGTTATGCTGTTCTGGCGGGTAGGACCGTCCCACTTCCCGTTTCAGGTGTGATACCCCGCACACTAGGTACTGTGTTGCCAGGGATCACTAGGTTATGGCCATAGTCCTATGTCACGACCCAAATTATGTAAAAGTCAGAGTAAATTTTTCGCTTTTTCATTTATTATTAATTCTTACCTTTGTCTCATCGTGACCATCCTATAACACAGTTGGGCTATGATTCGGTGTTAGTCACCTCGCACTATTTACCATTTCATTTCAATAATCACATCATATATCAGAGTTTACTATCCTTCGACTTTAATTAAAAACATACCCATTGGTATTTATAACTCTACATCCCCGACATCAATGTCCGTTTACAGTACTGTGCATTACATATTTAGATACAAAACTATACAAATGTGTATACCTGTCTCTCGATGGGAAGCACCAAGCATGCAAGTCCTCAGCCGCTTACTAATTTCTGTGAGTGCTCTGAAAAGATGGGAAAATAAAGGGGGTGAGCAAACCACACGCTCAGTAAGGCAATTATGCAAGTAAGTAGATAGCTCCACTATCTACATGCTCATAATGCCATGCCCTTAAATCCATTTCTTTTCATTTAAAATTTCACGCACAAAGTCATGCATATTCAATGCCATAGTTTATCCAAAACTATTTGTGCATATATAAATCATGTAATTCATGCATTCCAAGCATTTTATGTGACATCATTAAATCATAATAAGCATGAAGTAAAACAAGATCATGCATTCGTTTGTGTCATGTAAGACAAATCATGAATTTGAATTAAAAGCATGGAAAACAACATCATGCTTCTGCATTTAAATCAATTCATTTAAAACTGCAGTATAAACTAACCCTTCTGGGTTAATAATCTCATTAAAACAATTCAGTAAAGTTCATTATAAAACTCCAGTTATAAAATCACCCTTCTTTCAGGGTCACATATCATAAAATCATATGAAATCTCATATCACAGTACAAAATCATAAAATCGGGGGCCTGACCCCTCCCTCGGGTCTACCCTGGTCTATCGACCAATAGTTATATCATGTGAGACATGTAATTGATTATATCAGTAACATCGAGGACTATGGCCATATCCTAGTGATCCCCGGCAACACGGTACCTAGTGTGCAGGGTATCACACCTGAAATGGGAGGTGGGTCATCCTACCCGCCAGAACAGCATAACACCAGGATTGGGAGGGCAAGGCTTGCTGCCTCGTGGCTAATGCCACTCCACTCCAACAATCCCCACGGTACCGCGTACTCCGCGCGACATACACGGTATAACGTACTCCTTGAACCCAAGCTCAGTCAGGGGTGCTTGCAATAGGTCTTATCCACCCATATCATCTCTGTCTCAGTATGCACGTGTGAGCATATCATCTCACTATGACACACAGTCTACAGGAGGCTCCAACACGGCTATATGCATGTAATATAAATCCCTGTGCAAGTGAAGCTCTAGCACGGCTCCATGCATATTCATGATATCAAAAAACCTCGTGCGAGCGAAGTTCTAGCACGGTTTCATAGAAATCAATGAAATCTGCGTACGAGCAGCGCTCCAGTACGAGTTAAACTGATTATAATTTCAAGTAAAATCCACGTACGAGCAATGCTCTAGTCCGGATATGTATAGAAACTCAGTGAAAACCTCGTACGAGAAAAACTCCAGCACGACATCAAATGAATTATAAAAACTATATAAAACTTTGTGCGGGAAAGCTCCAGCACAAATGAATGCTTAAGTAAATCAAATCTCATGCGAGTTACACTCCAGCACAGCTTTATGCATAATTAAATCAAAACACGATGCGAGCTAAGCTCCAGCATCTCTCATGCATGTCAAATCATTAAAAGTAGTGTGAGCAATCGCTCCAGCACTATTTTATGCATACCACGTCAAAACATGTCAAAACAGAGTGCGAGCTAGGCTCCAGCAGCTCTCATTTCACAATAATAAAAATCTGTGCGAGCACCATGCTCTAGCACATTTCATGCATATGATGTCACATAAGTCGATGCGAGCAACCGCTCAAGCACATTTATGCCCATTCACAAACGCAGATATAGTGCGAACTATGTGTCAGCACTATCTATTTTCATATAAACTTGATAGTTGGCCTATTTTCCAACAAAATTGCATTTAAAAATGAATAACACCTACGTAGTGTTATCTTGTGAAATTTATGCAGTTTCTGGCCAATCTATCGATTTGCTTTAATTACAATCAAGAAAATTCTTTAACTCGAAAAATTCATTAAATCATGCACTTCATGCATGTCATGCTTTCACCATCCTTAGGTGAACTTCCCTCAATAGGGGTAAAATAGACTTTTCACCTATTTCGATCCTTAAAATCATTTAAACCACTTTTAGGATCAGTATACATAATCAATGTATACATACATATTCAGTGTACAGAAAAACTATTAAAATACGCGTAGCTACCTTTAGCTACTCACACAATTCCCTTACCTCATTTTCTGTACAGTCTGACCTTTCACACTAATGTCTCATCACGCAGTTCGATTTGCTTCGAATCTAATCTCCTGAACTGCGGATAAATATTCACCAAGTCAAATACAATACAATTAATTGTATTTCACAATTTTCTGGGCTTAATTTAAATCATTGGGCCCGTTTACCCATATTGGGCCCGATTGCACCTTAATGGACCTTAATCGGCCTTAAACCCATTTTCCCACTTACTATTCACATTATCGAGGCCTATTGGGCTCATTGGGCCCATCAATAATTTATTTAGCCTCGTTCTAAATTCTCAGATATCTCAATTTAGTATTTATGACAATTTATCCAATTTTTCAGAATTTAATTCATTTCATGCAGAATTTAAATCCGTAATTTATGCGATAAATATCAATCACGCATAATGATGCAAATTGTTGTAAATAAGGGTAACTTACCCATGATTCCATGATCATACCTAAATCGAGGCTGTCTCGAGCTCTCGGTGGATGCCAATTGTCGAGCTACACATTTAAATATATTTTCGGGTAAACTTTCAGTCGATTATTTATCAAATTAATCATTTCAAAAATTAAATCGGTCAATTCGACCGCTTACTGACTTACCCGAAGCTCGATTGCATCACTGGAATTTTTTGAAATTTTTCCTCTTTTTCTTTTTCCTTTTTTCTTCCTTTTTTTTCCTCTTCATTCTGGCTGAACCGGTCCGGTCCGGTTCAACCCGGTTCAAACCGCCAGTTCAGCTCGGTTCGGTTCAGTTCAGTTCAGCCTGTTCAGTCACCATTTGGTCATTCTGGCACCGTCCGGCTAGTTCTCCGGTCGATTCTGCCACCAATCGACGGGCCACGGCCTGGGCTTCCATAATCGGTCCTCGGGTTGGACCAAATCGACGCCATCGCCGGCGAATCAAGGTATCTCTCTCGCGGCATTTCCTCTCCCGATCTGTTTATTCCAACCACCTCACCGCGCGTCGCGGCTGTCGGTGGGTTGCACGAGTGTCGAGCCTGCTTCGCCGGCCCTCGCCTGGGTCCCTAATCGCCGGTGGCCGTCGGTTGGAGGGAAACCGTTCCCTCGGTTTCCTGCTTGCTTTCTTGTTTCCAGAAATTGCATTTTGCGATTTTTGGCTTCTTTTTTATTTTTTTTCATTTACTTATTTTTTATTTATTATTATTTTTATTATTATTTTATTTTTAATATTATTTTAATCAATTAAAATATTATTAAAATCCAAAAAATATCTAAGAAAAATTATTATTTTATTCATTTATTCCATAAATGAATTTATCAGTCCGATTTTACCTTTTCGGTATTTTTTTGATTACTTTCGGGATTATTTTTCGATACGAAAATTTCGATTTATTCCAATAAATTCATATCTTGATCAATTTAACCCGAAATTTAATTATTTCTTCGTTATTGATCAAGATTCTCAAATCTCATATTTTTAATTAAATTTTATTGTCCCGATTAATATCGAATTTCGATCTTTTAATAGTTTTGCCCTTGCACATTTTTGAGAATGCCATTTCAATCCTTTTGCATTTTTAAATGCACTCAAAAATTTCTATTTATTCCCTTTTTGCCCTTACGATAAAACCGGGTCTTACAATCTCCCCCACTTAAGAAATTTGGTCCTCCAAATTAGAACCAAGTAAAATGGGTCCATACATAACTCCGGGTACGTCTATCGTATCATATACTGTCATCCTCAAGTGACTTACTCCGGAGTGTAATACTACCAACATACTTAACTAGGGAGATCATCTTAACCCTCAACATTTTCTCTTTCCGTCTAATACCCGAATCGATTTTATACGTTATACTTTCATTGAGCTAAGCCGTTGAAGCTCATATCTGATCACATATGTCGGGTCCGAATATTATTTTCGAAGCACAAAATATAGGACACAATGTGGATGCCTGCGAATTCAAGTGGTAACGTCAACCTACAGGCCTTATCTCCCACTTTGTCCAATATCTCCTTCTGAATCTCGTTACGTCCTTATGCTCTTAAGACAAGTAACTGCCAATAATACTGATTCACCCTCGGTGAATACTAATGGTTTCCTATCTCTTGTCAGCATAGTCTTTCTGTCTGCTCTGAGGTGTTCTTAATCTCTCATAAATCAACTGAACATCCCCAGAGGTTAATCTTACAAATTAGGGAACAATTCTCTATCTGTCACCCACTTCTTCTTATCAAAATCAGGGAACAATCCCTACGGCCATACCATGCCTCATATAAAATGTTATCCCGATACTCAAGTGACAACTGTCATTATTGGCGAATTCGATTAGTAACACTGATCATCCCAGGAGCTTATAAAATCAATGGCACACGCTCTCATCACATCCTCCAGAACCTGTACAGTCCTCTCTAACTGACCATCTGTCTGAGGATGGAAGCTGTGCTAACACACAATCGGGTTCCTCTAACTTCCTGAAAACATTCCCAAAAATGTGAAGTGAAGCGAGAATCCCTATCTGATATCATGCTCCCTGGAACGCTACATAATGTTTCACAATTTTTCATACACATAAATCCGCCTACGCACTCAAAGTATCCAGGGATTTCCATAGCCAGAAGGTGGGTAGACTTAACCGATCCATTGACTATCACCCAGATAGCCTCGTGATTCATCCCAGGTCCTCTATAACCCATCACGATATCATGGTAACTTGTTCCCTTTTCCGTGTCAATATAAGTAGAGGCTGCAATAACCCTGCAGACTTCTCGTACTCTAACTTAATCTACTGACTTACGAGACACTTGTCAACAATCTCTACAATATCACTTTTCATACCTGACCACCAATACCTTTTTCAGAGATTTCGATATATTTATTATTTCTCGGATGCACTGTATATCCCGAAGAGTGAGCTTCTGACAATAATACTATATCATCAACTGTGGTCCTGGGGAGTACTTATACTGTGTCTGAACCTTTGTGAATCATCATCACTTACTGTGAACTCTGTCACTATACCCTTCTGAATCTGACTCACATTATCGACATCATGCCGATCATCACGCTAAACCTGGCAAATCCGATCACACAAATCTGGTTCTAACCTCAGGCTAGCTGTCACAAAATTACCGTCATCATCAGAAGGGATCACATCACTACTGAGGTTTACAATTGCTCTAACAGCTCTCGCTCCCTGACCATCATATGTGATACCATCTCGAGGCTCTTTCTGTTCAAGGCATCAGCCATTACGTTAGCCTTTTCCGAGTGGTACAATGTTCACAATCATAATCTTAGAAGCTCTAACCCTCTTGGTTAGCATATCCGACTCTTTCTGTTAAAATAGATACTCGGAGCTTTTACGATCAGTGCATACCAAAAATTTCTTACCATTTAAGTGGAGGCGCCATATTTTTAGTATAAACGCTACGGTTGCCAATTCTAAATCATGGGTCGGATAGTTTCTGTCATGGTCCTTGAACTATTTGGATCTATAAACGACTATCTTCCCATTTTACATCAATACACAGCTCAATCCTTGTTTAGGTATCCATACATAGTGAAACCTCTCGAGCTGTTGGTTATGGTGAGAATACTTACGATGGTCAGTTTATCACTTCAATATGCCAAAACTCACCGAAGCCATTTACATACTTATCATACCACTCGTATGAAAACGAGACGTGTCAACTGAGCATCCAATTTCGAGAAACTCTCAACAGTGTCTGTAAGACAGTTTTCTATTGCTACTCATGCTCTTCCCTGGACTTCGAATACATTGAAATATCATCGCTAAAGATGACAACCAATCGGTCCAGGTAAGGTTTAAATACCTCATCTTAGTTGAGTTCCACTAAATACTTCATTCACTCATATCCTTGACCTATGTACTCATAAACGTATAACGTCATTTCGTAATCGCTTCCGTTCAAGATACTAGCTCACGTCATTTCTTTTTTCTTATAGTAACAGCTTTTATAAAATTTTAATTAATTTTTTTTTAAACTATCATGATTAATCAAATTTTGTATCTCTTTATCGTACCAGTAAAGGTACCGAAATTTTAAATGCATATATTACGACTGTCGATTTCAATTTATAGGTTATGTGTGCACTTCCAGACGCTGTCAAATCTTCAAGCGGGGAAGTATTTTAAAATACCTTTATTAACTCTCAGACTTGACCATAATTCTTTACATATCAGTCCATGTGGTCACAATTCATATTCGCTATGTATTGCTTTAATCCAAATTTAGTTTACGTATCGCTACTCCTCTTTCATTACTTGTCAAACTTAAAATACACTTTTTATTGATGTTTTCACCCCTATTTTCAGCTTACAATCTCTATACCCATATTCAGTTAGTGAAAATCAGCTAACCATCATCATCTTGCTTAAGGGTACAGGCTTCACATCTTTCACTAGCTTATAAGCAAATGAAGGCGGTATGAATAAATGTGTGGCACCAGGATCAATTAAAATAATTATTTCATTATTTACAACCAGTGTGGTATCTTTCACCACATCATAATAATCATCAATGGTGTCCTTGTCTAAGGCATACACTCGCCCTTGTCTAACATCTTATTTTCGTGGTATCTACCACAAATCTTACACTGCTTACACTGCTACTCTATTACACTCCTCTGTAGTAGGTCGGGGTCCTCAAATCATAATACCCCTCAAAAGTATTAAAATTGGATACACTGGGGTTTATCAATCAACTTACCTCGTGATTTATCAACTCTAATCTTTTACCAAACTACCTTTTCCCATTCTGACATCTCTGTCATTCTTTATTCTCTTTTTGTCTCTATTTCGGCCCTTACTACCTTTCCCAATCTCAGAGGCGTGCAACTCATGATCTTATTCACACAACTATAGTCTCCGCACTGCCTCGGCATAGGTAGGGGTATCTAATGGGCTAATCGGACTCTAATTGACAATCTGAGCCCTTTCATGAACTTTCAGACATCTCGACTCTCACTGTTCATCGTGTCCGAGTCATATCTGCCTAGGAATATAAACTGAACTTTATACTCGTCAATCAACATGTTCCTCTGGGTTAGAGTAAATAATTTTATCAGTAATTCCCTTTAAACAATGTCCGAGATATTATGTCACTGGAATACATTAAGAATTACTTTTTCATGTCCATTCTGGACGTCTAACTCTTAAAATGGGTCGAGTGAACTTCAATTAATGCTCCAACTAGCCCTCAAATACCATGCATACTTTGAGCAATTAGCTCCCAAAATATTCTCTACACTCCGCTCCAACCTCGTGAAGCGTGTCTCAATACTGTCTTATCTCTCTGTCAGACTCTGTCCGATCTCTCTGTCGGACTCTTTGGGGCATGCTCAACATCAGCCTCCACGTCAATCTCATCTCGAGTCTCATGTTGCGACTCAGTACAACTCTCAGGCCTACCTCAACGACCTCGAGTTCGAGTACTCGCGCTTTTACCATAGCGGCTATCAGTTAATAAGTCTATTCTTGTATTTAAAACCAAATTCTTAGCTGCACTTCCATCTCGATATACACAATTGTACCTAAACAATGCACAGTACATGGGGATGTAATTTTTTAACCACTAACACCGACTCATATCAGGCCAACTCAAGCTCTGATACCATTAAACCTGTCAGGACCCAAATTACCTAAAAATCAGAGTAAATTTTTTGCTTTTTCATTTATTATTTAATTCTTACCTTTGTCTCATCGTGACCATCCTATAACACAGTTGGGCTATGATTCGGTGTTAGTCACCTCACACTATTTACCATTTCATTTCAATAATCACATTCATATATCAGAGTTTACTATCCTTTGACTTTAATTAAATACATACCCATTGGTATTTACAACTCTACATCCCCGACATCAATGTCCGTTTACAGTACTGTGCATTACATATTTAGATATAAAACTATACAAATGTGTATACCTGTCTCTCGATGGGAAGCACCAAGCAAGCAAGTCCTCAGTCGCTTACTAATTTCTGTGAGTGCTCTGAAAATATGGGAAAATAAGGGGGTGAGCAAACCACACGCTCAGTAAGGCAATTATGCAAGTAAGTAGATAGCTCCACTATCTACATGCTCATAATGCCATGCCCTTAAATCCATTTCTTTTCATTTAAAATTTCACGCAAAAAGTCATGCATATTCAATGCCATAGTTTATCCAAAACTATTTGTGCATATATAAATCATGTAATTCGTGCATTCCAAGCATTTTATGTGACATCATTAAATCATAATAAGAATGAAGTAAAACAAGATCATGCATTCGTTTGTGTCATGTAAGACAAATCATGAATTTGAATTAAAAGCATGGAAAACAACATCATGCTTCTGCATTTAAATCAATTCATTTAAAACTGCAGTATGAACTAACCCTTCCGTGTTAATAATCTCATTAAAACAATTCAGTAAAGTTCATTATAAAACTCCAGTTATAAAACCACCCTTCTTTCAGGGTCACATATCATAAAATCATCTGAAATCTCATATCACAGTACAAAATCATAAAATCGGGGGCCTGACCCCTCCCTCGGGTCTACCCTGGTCTATCGACCAATAGTTATATCATGTGAGACATGTAATTGATTATATCAGTAACATCGAGGACTATGGCCATATCCTAGTGATCCCTGGCAACACGGTACCTATGTGCGGGGTATCACACCTGAAACGGGAGGTGGGTCGTCTTACCCACTAGAACAGCATAACACCAGGATTGCGAGGGCAAGGCTTGCTGCCTCGTGGCTAATGCCACTCCACTCCAACAATCCCCACGGTACAGCGTACTCCGCGCGACATACATGGTACAATGTACTCCATGAACCCAAGCTCAGTCAAGGGTGCCTGCAATAGGTCTTATCCACTCATATCCTCTCTGTCTCAATATGCACATGTGAGCATATCATCTCACTGTGACACACAGTCTACAGGAGGCTCCAACACGGCTATATGCATGTAATATAAATCCCTGTACGAGCGAAGCCCTAGCACGGCTCCATGCATATTCATGATATCAGAAAACCTCGTACGAGCGAAGCTCTAGCACGGTTTCATAGAAATCAATGAAATCTGCATACGAGCAGCGCTCCAGTACGACTCAAACTGATTATAATTTCAAGTAAAATCCACGTACGAGCAATGCTCTAGTACGGATATGTATAGAAACTCAGTGAAAATCTCGTACGAGAAAAACTCCAGTACGACATCAAATGAATTATAAAAACCATATAAAACTTTGTGCGAGTAAGCTCCAGCACAAATGAAGGCTCAAGTAAATCAAATCTCCTGCGAGTTACACTCCAGCACGGCTTTATGCATAACTAAATCAAAACAGGATGCGAGCTAAGCTCCAGCATCTCTCATGCATGTCAAATCATTAAAAGTAGTGCGAGTAATCGCTCCAGCACTATTTTATGCATACCACGTCAAAACATGTCAAAACAGAGTGCGAGCTAGGCTCCAGCAGCTCTCATTTCACAATAATAAAAATCAGTGCGAGCACCATGCTCTAGCACATTTCATGCATATGATGTCACACAAGTCGGTGCGAGCAACCGCTCAAGCACATTTATGCCCATTGACAAACGCAGATATAGTGCGAACTATGTGTCAGCACTATCTGTTTCCATATAAACTTGATAGTTGGCCTATTTTCCAAAGAAATTGCATTTAAAAATGAATAACACCTACGTAGTGTTATCTTGTGAAATTTATGCTGTTTCTGGCCAATCTATCGATTTGCTTTGATTACAATCAATAAAATTCTTTAACTCGAAAATTTTCTTAAATCATGCATTTCATGCATGTCATACTTTCACCATCCTTAGGTGAACTTCCCTCAATAGGGGTAAAATAGACTTTTCACCTATTTCGATCTTTAAAATCATTTAAACCACTTTTAGGATCAGTATACATAATCAATGTATACATACATATTTAGTGTACAGAAAAACTATTAAAATACGCGTAGCTACCTCTAGCTACTCACACAATTCCCTTACCTCATTTTCTGTATAGTCTGACCTTTCCCACTGATGTCTCGTCACGCAGTTCGATTTGCTTCGAATCCAATCTCCTGAACTACGGATAAATATTCACCAGGTCAAATACAATACAATTAATTGTATTTCACAATTTTCTGGGCTTAATTTAAATCATTGGACCCGTTTACCCATATTGGGCCCGATTGCACCTTAGTGGACCTTAATCGGCCTTAAGCCCATTTTCCCACTTACTATTCACATTATCGAGGCCTGTTGGGCTCATTGGGCCCATTAGTAATTTATTTAACCACGTTCTAAATTCTCAGATATCTCAATTTAGTATTTACGATAATTTATCCAATTTTTCAGAATTTAATTCATTTCATGCGGAATTTAAATCCGTAATTTATGCGATAAATATCAATCACGCATAACGATGCAAATTATCGTAAATAAGGGTAACTTACCCATGATTCCATGATCGTACGTAAATCGAGTCTGTCTCGAGCTCTCGGTGGATGCCAATTGTGGAGCTACACATTTTAATATATTTTCGGATAAACTTGCAGTCGATTATTTATCAAATTAATTATTTCAAAAATTAAATCGGTCAATTCAACCGCTTACCGACTTACCCGAAGCTCGATTGCATCACTGGAATTTTCCCTAATTTTTTCTCTTTTTCTTTTTCCTTTTTTCTTCCTTTTTTTCCTCTTCTTTTTGGCTGAACTGGTCCGATCCGGTTCAACCCGGTTCAGACCGTCGGTTCAGCTCGGTTCGGTTCGGTCGGTTCAGTCCAGTTCGGCCGGTTTAGTCACCATTTGGTTGTTCAGGCGCCGTCCGGTCGATTCTTCGGTCGATTCCGCCACTAATCGGCGCGCCACGGCCTGGGTTTCCATAATTGGTCCTCGGGTTGGACCAAATCGACACCATCGCCGACGAATCGAGGTATCTCTCCCGCGGCATTTCCTCTCCCGATCTGTTGATTCCTGCCACCTTGCCGCGCGTCACGGCTACCGGTGGGTTGCATGGGTGTCGGGCCTGCTTCGTCGGCCTTCGCCTGGGTCCCTAATCGCCGATGGCCGTCGGCTGGATGGAAACCGTTCCCTCGGTTTCCTACTTGCTTTCTCGTTTCCAGAAATCGCGTTTTGCGATTTCTGGCTTCTTTTTTTTCATTTACTTATTTTTTTATTTATTATTATTTTTATTATTATTTTAATTTAATAATATTTTAATCAATTAAAATATTATTAAAATCGAAAAATATCTAAGAAAAATTATTATTTTATTCATTTATTCCATAAATGAATTTATCAGTCCGATTTTACCTTTTTGGTATATTTTTCGATTACTTTCAGGATTATTTTTCGATACAAAAATTTTAATTTATTCCAATAAATTCATATCTTGATCAATTTAATCCGAAATTTAATTATTTCTTCGTTATTGATCAAGATTCTCAAATCTCATATTTTTAATTAAATTGTCTTGTCCTGATTAATATCGAATTTCGGTCTTTTGACCGTTTACCATTTCAATCCTTTTGCATTTTTAAATGCACTCAAAAATTTCTATTTATTCCCTTTTTGCCCTTACGATAAAACCGGGTCTTACATCCTATGTTGTTACTGATAGTCAGCTACTTGTCTCACATGATATAACTATTAGTCGATAGACCAGGGTAGACCCGAGGGAGGGGTCAGGCCCCCGATTTTATGATTTACTGATGTCAGATAAAATGCTATTGATGCATATGTAGTATGATTTATATATGCAGGAACAGTTTTATAAACTAAGTCATTGATGAAATACATGATTTTGTGCTTGAGCTTTTAATGAAAAGAAATGGAGTTAAGGGCATGGCATTATGAGCATGTAGATAGTGGAGCTATCTACTTACTTGCATAATTGCCTTACTGAGCATGTGGTTTGCTCACCCCTTATTTTCTCATCTTTTCAGAGCTCTCGCAATAGTTATTGAGCGGCTGAGGACTTACATGCTTGGTATCCGCTGCTTCCCATCGAGAGACAGATATACACATTTGTATAGTTTTATATCTAAATATGAAATGCACAGTACTATAAATGGATATGATGTCGGGGATGTAGAGTTATAAATACCATTATGTATGTATTTAGTTAAAGTCAAAGGATAGTAAACTCTGATATGTGAATATGATTATGGAAATGGAATGATAAATAGGTGAGAGGTGACTAACACCAAATCATAGCCTAACTGTTTGTAGGATGGTCACGATGAGAGAAAGGTAAGAATTAAATAGTAAATGAAAAAGCGAAAAATTTACTCTGATTTTTTTGGTAATTTGGGTCGTGACACTTGCAACCACAAAGGTTGTAAGACCCGAATTTACTTAAAATACGAAAAAAATTAAATAAGAAAAGATAGGGGAAGTATGAAGGAAGTCGGGTTAAATTAATCCCGAACACGTGTAAGGGCAAAATGGTCAAAAGACCAAAAACCGGTATAATTTCGATAAAGAAATTTAATTAAAAATATGGATTTAAGAAATCTTGGTCAATAAAAGTGAAATAAAATAATTTCGGATTAAATTGATCAAGATATTAATTTATGAAAATTAATCGAGATTAATCGGGATTTTTAGTTCAGAAAAATAATCCCGAAAATAATCGAAAAATATACCGAAAAGTCATCCGGGACAATATCCCAAAAATACGGAGAACTTATACCCGAAAAAGGGGTTAAAATATAATAAATAAATTAAATAAAAAAATTAAATAAAATAAATTAAAATAAAAATAATAATTTTGTAGATATTTTGGGATTTTATGGAGTTTTTTAATGAATAGTAAAATAAATAAAATAAATAAAAATAAAAATAATAAAAATGATAAAACAAAAAAAAGGGGGGGTCGGGGAGAGAGAAAGAAAGAAACAAAAACAGAAGAAACGGAGCCGAGAAGAACCGAAGAAGACCCGACCACCGTCCGGCGGCCGATGGCCGGACCAAGGGCCGAAAAAGGAAGAGGGGAGGCCGGTGACCTCCCTGGCACCAGCAGCACGGCCAACCGACGCCGGAGGAGGCCGAAATCGGGGAGAGAAGCCGCGGGGGGAAAAGTTTCGATCGGCGGCGAACGGCACCGATCTAGCCCCAGCCGACCCCAGCCGAGGACTCCCCAGGCCCAGACGATGCGATTGGTGGTGGTGGCAGCCACCGAAACCGACGGATGGCGCCGAAAACGGCGGGAGAAGAAAGTGGGTACCGACGGAGAAGGAGAACGGCCGGACCGGCGGCTTTTCGGCGGCCTTGGGCGAAGTCGAGGCCAGATTCGGGCTGCGGACGACCCAGCGGAGCGATTGGCGGTGGAAGCCGACGGAGAATCGGCCGGCAAGGTGGCGAACCAGCGGTGGACCGGTCGAACCGGGGTGAATCGGCGGTCTGAACCGGTCCGAACCGGACTAAACCGGTTCAGCCCAAAAGAGGAGGAAAAAAGGAGAAAAAGGGAAAAAGAAAAAAGAGGAAAAAATTGGGGAAAATTCCTATGATGCAATCGAGCTTCGGGTAAGTCGATAAGCGGTCAAATTGACCCGATTTAAATTTGAAATATTTTATTTAATTAATTATCGACTGAAAGTTCACCCGAAAAATATATTTAATTGTGTAGCTTGACGATTGGCATCCACCGAGGGCTCGAGACAGCCTCGATTTACGGACTAGCATGGAATCTCGGGTAAGTGATCCATATTTACGACAATTACCTCGTTATGCGTGATATTGATTTAATTTCCGCATAAATTGAATTAATTTATGAAAATTTAGATTAATTGTCGTAAATATTAAATTTAGCTATTCGAGAATTAGAACGAGGCCCGATAAATTATTGGTGGGCCCAATGAGCCCAATAGGCCTCGATAAAGTGAAAATTAAATGGAAAACGAGCTTAAAGCCGATTAAGGCCCATTAAGGTGCAATCGGGCCCAATAGGGGTAAACGGGCCCAACGATTTAAATTAAGCCCAGAAAGTATTAAATACGACTAAATTGCATAATATCTGACCTGAGGAATATTAATACGCAGTTTCGGGCATTTGATTGGGAGCATAACGGACTGCGCAACGAGATAACATTGGAAAAGAAAAGGTCAGACTCTACGGAAAAATAAGGTAAGGGAATTCTGTGGACTGCTAGAGGTAACTTTACGCAATTTTAAATTCATACGCAGTCCTTTAAAATTTATCTGAAGGGTCTAGAGGTCGAATAATAATTTTAGGGCCCCGGATGGGTAAATTTACTAAAATACCCTTGCTAAGGGTAAAATTCTAAAAATTTAGGAAAAATTGGGAGGAGCAAGAAGAAAAGGTTTCTGCTCATTCTGGAGGTGTTTTGATGCATGCATGAGTAGGCTGGCTCGCCTTGAAAGAAAATGCACAGCATTGCATACTTTCAACGTGAAATTGTTTTGAAAACTGTTTTGAGGAAACAGAGCCGCCTACGTGTTTTTATTTACATGTGACATGCTAGAGCTTAGCTCGCACGATGTTTTATTTGTGTGATGCATGCATTAGTGCTAGAGCGAGAGCTCGCACTAGAGTTTTACATGCATAGGTGCTGGAGTCCAACTCGCACCAGATTTGTATACATATATATATGATTTTCGTGACAGGGTGCTAGAGTCTAACTCGCACCATATTTTTATATGATTTTGAGACAGGGTGTTAGAGCTTCGCTCGCACCAAATTTTTATACGATTTGCATACAGAGTGCTGAGCTTAGCTCGTACTAGTTTTACCGGATTTATGGAGTACCGCTGTCTGCCCTTGGAGTCAGCCAAAAGGCCCAACAGGCTCAAGAGACCTCTTAGGTGGGGTGAGAGTGAGGGATGAGGTTGGCGGCCTTGTGGGGATGTAAAGCGGGCTCTGCCAGTTTTATTTGAGTTGATGAGAGTGCTGAGCATCGCTCGCACAACTTTTATGAGAACATGCGATGAGCCGTGCTTGGAGCATCGGGTAGACTGTGTGTCACCGATTTAATAGGCTCGCACGTGCGTTTTGAGACATGGCATGAGTATTGAGAAACAAACCTCTGTGGGAAGCAGGCCAATTGGGCTGGAGTACCTAGAGATATTATATGGGTTCACGGAGTACGATGTACCGTGCAAGTAGCATGGAGTACGATGTACCGTGTGGTATCTTCGGATACGGCATCTCCGGATGCAGCATCTTTGGATGCCGGGGATCGGATAAGACTGACGGGATGGACTGACCCACCTCCCGGGCGGTTCCCGATCATGGTGAGAACTCGCACACTAGGATCCGTGTAGCTGTGGAACTCCCGAGGACAGATGTGGCCATAGTCCTAGTTATTTACCTATATACAGATGTTGCCTAGTCTCGCATGTTGATGACTTTTATGATGATTTAAACTGGGTTTTAAAACTAAATTGCATGATGGTATTTCCATGCTTTTCAAAACCCACGTGTAATGTAAACGTTTTCATGATTTTGTGTGAGTCAGGATCACCCGCAGGAGGGGTCGAGTCCTGACTTTATTGTGATAATCTTAATTGAGAAAGAAATGATTTATAATAATTGCATGTTGATTTTTCGTGCAAATGTGTTTTACATATCATCATAATGCATAGCATTGTTTTAAAATGTGTGGAGAAAGGGTGGTTTATGCATGGCACTATGTTCATGTAGGTAGTATGGTTACCTACTTGTTCGTAGGATTGCCTTACTGAGCTTGATGTGCTCACCCCTTTCATTTTCTCCCACAGATGATCTCCAGTTGAAGTTGAGGCAACTCAGTACTGCATTCCAGAATATCCGCTGCTGCCCATCAACATAAGGTATATACACTTGTACTTATTGTATCTACATAAGCATAGCACAGTAACATGTTTGTAAGTAACTTTAGGGGATGTATAAATATTGTAAACAAATATAAATGACTGGAGAATAAATAAGTTAGATGGTAATGGTATGGTGGGACTGGCATTGACGCACAGCCCAATTATTAGTGGAGTGTGGTCACGATTCGAGGACAGGTAAGAATACAAGTAAATAAACAAAACGCGAAAAAATTAACTCTGATTTTTGGGTAGTTTGGGTCGTGACAATTACTATGGTATCAGAGCATAATTGGTTTGATGTGTGTCAGTGTCATTAATTAGGAAATTACATCCCCGTGTTACTGTGCTTAGTTAGATACAAAAGTGTATATCGAGATGGGCTTGACTAAGAAATGGTCGAGAATGCAGGAATGCCTAATATGAGTCGCGTTAGATGAGATAGTGCACGAGGCAGAGGTCGTAGAGGTAGACCTGAGTCTGCTAAGTCGTGCTGAGTTTGACTATGAGAACCAGTATGAGATTGAAATAGAGGCTAATGTTGAGAATGCCTCACAGAGTCCGACAAAGAGATCGGACAGTATTGAGACACGCTTCGCGAAGTTGGAGCGGAGTGTGGAGATTATTTTGAGGAGCAAATTGGTCAGAGTATACATAAGATCAGAGGACGCAGCGGAATATTGGTGGAAACCCGCTCGACCCATCTTAAGAGCTGATATGAGAAATATCTTGGATATATTCCGGTGACAGGATATCCCGGACATGATTTAAAGGAAATTTCGGATTAAAGTCCTTGCTTTGACCAGAGGATTTGATTTATTGACGAGTATGGAGACTCGATTACATTCTGGGTAGATATTACCTCGACACTATGAACAAGTGACAGTCGAGATGTCTAAAGGTTCATGAAATGACTTAACTTTTCAATTAGAGTCCAATTGGCCCGTGAGATATTACTTATACCGAGGCAGTGCGCAGATTTGCAGTTGGGTAAATAAGAACATGAATTGCACGCCTCTGAGATTGAGAAAGGTAATGAGGGCTGAAATAGAGATAGAAAAGAAAATTGAGAATAACAGAGATGTTAAAATGAGAAAATGGAAATTGGTAAGAGATTTAATTTGACGAGTCATGGAGTAAGATAATTGGTAAAGCCCCAGTGCAAACAATTTTGGCACTCTTGAGGGGTATTGTGATTGGAGGACCCCGACCTGCTACGAAACAGTGTAGCAGTGTGAACACTGTAAGCAGTGTGAGATGTGTGGTAGATACCACGGAATGAGGGTCTATACCTACACGGTATTAGTAAAAATGGTTGTCAAGTGTGGTAAGACGGACCATTGATTTTGATTGCACAGAGTTGGGCGAGATCGCCCCACAGAAAAGTAAAGAGACGGAGAAAAAACTTCGTTGGTATAGCCGTAACGAAAAGGGAGGCCATAGCCGAAAAGAAAAAGGAAAGTAGGCTGTTGGACGAAGGCGAGAGGATGTCTTGGACCAGGACACTGTTGATGTTTCATGGATGTGGTGTAAGATACCACACTTATTATGAATAATAATAAAGTACATATGTTTATTGATCTTGGTGCCACATATTTATTCATACCGCCTTCATTCATATATAAGTGAGTAAAAGGCATGGATGCCTACATCATTGGGCAATACTGATAAATGAGTACCCCAATAGAGGACGATTAATAAACGGAATATGGTTATTGAGATTTTAAGTTAAAAACAGGGGTGTAACAGTTGAAATTAAAGGAGTAAAGGATTGTACTCACGAAATGAATAATGACAAGAGTTTCGTCATGATTGATATACGAAAGGAGATAATCTTCGAGATAAGATAGATCCTAAATACAAGATGTACTGGAGTAAGAGACATATGCTAGGTAAGGAATACCCTTAATATATGGAGTCATTAGGATTAAAGCAATGAGTAGCGAATATAAATTGTGACCACATAAACTGAGGTATAACGTAGTTGTGGTTAAGTCTGAAGGTTAATAAAGGTATTTCAAAATACCTCCCCACTTGAAGACTTGACAGCGTCTAAAAGTATATATATGTATAACCTATAACGTGAAATCGAGCGTCGTAATAGATAACTTTAGCATTAGGATACCATTACTAAGACGATAAGAATATAAAAATTCGACAATCATAAAGACTAACATAGAAAAATTTAGTAGGAGCCGTCAATATAAGAAAAGGAAATGACGCAGGTTAGTACCTGAAAACGTAAGCGGTTGAGAAGGATCTTGTACGCTTATGCGTAAATAAGTCAAGGATTAGATCGAGTTGTAATCATCATTATCGATGATATATTGGGTGTAGTTAAAGTTTAGGGCGATTTATAAGCAACAATTGGGAAATTTCTTTTGCAACGGGTTGCTGCGAGTTTAAAAAGGATATACCTGGTTGACACGTTTAACTAAGAAAACGTGGTCTTGAATAAGACGATAAATAAGAATATTGTTGTGACGTGAATTTGGCGTGATGAAGTATGAACTGACCACAGTGATTAATTTCACCATACTCAACAGCTCAAGAGGTTCTCAGTGAGTATGAATACCTCGAAATAATGAATGAGCTGTGTATTGATGTATAATGGGAAGATAGTCAATTTTGGAGTCAGACAACTCCTTGATCACGAAATAAACTATCTGACCCATGATTTAAAGTTGGCAACAGTATTTGTACCGAGGATATGGTACTATTAGGTACACGATGAGGAATTATGGATATGCACTGATCATAGAGCCCGAGTATCTGTTTTCACATAAAGGGGCGAATATGAAAATACATATTGGGTTAGAGCTTCTGAGAGATTTTGATTTATGAAAATTGTACCACCCAAGGAAAGGCTGATGCTTTGAGCAGAAAGAGCCTCGGAATGGTATTACATTATGATGGTCAGGGAGCGTGAGCTGCTAGATGCAGTTGTGAACCTCAGTATTGATGTGATCCCTTCTGATGATGACAGTGATTAGTATGATTATGTGACAGCTAGCCTGATGATTAGAACCGGATGAGAGTGCCCGGATTTGCCAGGCTTAGCGTGATGATCGATCGGATGTCGATAGTTTGGGTCTGATTCAGAAGGGTACAGTGATAGAGTTCACAGTGGGTGATGATGAGTTACTGAGGATTCAGAGACAGTATGAGTGCTCCCCAGGACCACAGTTGATGAAATAGTGATATTGCCAGAAGCTCACTCTTCGGGATATACAGTGCATACGGAAAGTAATGATTATATATCGAAATCTCGATAAGGGTATTGGTGGTCAGATGTGGAAAGACACATGGTAGAGGTTGTGAAAAGTTCCTAGTGTGTCAGCAGAGTAAGGTAGAGTGTTAAAAGTCTGCAGAGTTATTGCAGCACCTACCTGTATCGACACGGCACGGAAAATGAGAACAAGTCTCCATGAATTTCATGATGGGTTACAGAGAACCCAAGTTAATTACGAGGCTATTTGGATGATAGCCGACAAATTGACTAAGTTCACCCACCTTCTGGTTATGAACTCCCTAGATACTCAGAGTGTGTATGAGGATTTATGTGTAAGGCAGTTTATGGAACATTATGTAACGTTCCAGTGAGCATGGTATCATATAGGGATTCCCGCTCCACTTCCTACCTCTGTGGATATTTAAGGAAGCTATGGGAACCCGACTGAGTATTAAGCACAGCTTTCCATCCTCAGACAGTTGGTCAGTCAGAGAGGACTGTACAAGTTCTGGAGGATCTGATGAAAGCGTGTGCCATTGATTTTATAAGCTCCTGGAATGATCAGTTGATTTCTAATTAAAGTTGCCAATAACGACAGTTGGCAGTTGAGTATCGGGATAACAAGATATGAGGCAGTGTATGGCTGTAGGGGTTGTTCCCCAAATTGGATAAGAAAAGTGGGTGACAGATATGATCATTTTCGACTTTGGATAATAAGTCTCTGAGGATGTCTAGTTAAGGATGAGAGATTAAGAACACCTCAGAGCAGATAGAAAAGTATTGGAATTCACCCTTGGTGAATTAATATGATTGATATGTTTATTGTCCTAAGAGAATAAGGACATAGCGAACTTTTGGAAGAAGGTACATTAAGTTACGCTGGATGGAATATTTTGAGAGATTAGACAAGTGGGAGATAAGACCTGTAGGTTGTTGTTAATCACTTGAGTTAACAGGCACCCACAATGTGTCCCACTTTTGATGCTTCGGGAATACTATTCAGATTCAGCAGAGGTGACAGGATACAAGTATATTGAAGAAGTTGATTCGGGCATTAAACAGGAAAGAGAAAGTATTGAGGTTTAAGATGATCTCCCTAATTAAAGTCCTTTGGTAGTAATACACTCCGGAGAAGGTCACATAAGAATTTAAAAGTATGATATAATCGGTGTACCCGGAGTTGTATATGGACTCATATGAACTGGTTCTAATTTGGAGGACCAAATTCCTTAAGTGGGGGAGATTTGTAAGACCCGAATTTACTTAAAATACGAAAAAAATTAAATAAGAAAAGATAGGGGACGTATGAAGGAAGTCGGGTTAAATTAATCCCGAACACGTGTAAGGGCAAAATGGTCAAAAGACCAAAAGCCGGTATAATTTCGATAAAGAAATTTAATTAAAAATATGGATTTAAGAAATCTTGGTCAATAAAAGTGAAATAAAATTATTTCAGATTAAATTGATCAAGATATTAATTTATGAAAATTAATCAGGATTAATCGGGATTTTTAGTTCGGAAAAATAATCCCGAAAATAATCAAAAAATATACCGAAAAGTCATCCGGGACAATATCCCAAAAATACGGAGAACTTATACCCGAAAAAGGGGTTAAAATATAATAAATAAATTAAATAAAAATTAAATTAATTAAATTAAAATAAAAATAATAATTTTGTAGATATTTTGGGATTTTATGGAGTTTTTTAATGAATAGTAAAATAAATAAAATAAATAAAAATAAAAATAATAAAAATGATAAAAAAAAAGGGGGGTCGGGGAGAGAGAAAGAAAGAAACAGAAACAGAAGAAACAGAGCCGAGAAGAACCGAAGAAGACCCGACCACCGTCCGGCGGCCGATGGCCGGACCAAGGGCCGAAAAAGGAAGAGGGGAGGCCGGTGACCTCCCTGGCACTGGCAGCAAGGCCAACCGACGCCGGAGGAGGCCGAAATCGGGGAGAGAAGCCGCGGGGGGAAAAGTTTCGATCGGCGGCGAACGGCGCCGATCTAGCCCTAGCCGACCCCAGCCGAGGACTCCCCAGGCCCAGACGATGCGATTGGTGGCGGTGGCAGCCACCGAAACCGACGGATGGCGCCGAAAACGGCGGGAGAAGAAAGTGGGTACCGACGGAGAAGGAGAACGGCCGGACCGGCGGCTTTCCGGCGGCCTTGGGCGAAGTCGAGGCCAGATTCGGGCTGCGGACGACCCAGCGGAGCGATTGGCGGTGGAAGCCGGCGGAGAATCGGCCGGCAAGGTGGCGAACCGGCGGTGGACCGATCGAACCGGGGTGAACCGGCGGTCTGAACCGGTCCGAACCGGACTAAACCGGTTCAGCCAAAAAGAGGAGGAAAAAGGAGAAAAAGGGAAAAAGAAAAAAGAGGAAAAAATTGGGGAAAATTCCTATGATGCAATCGAGCTTCGGGTAAGTCGATAAGCGGTCAAATTGACCCGATTTAAATTTGGAATATTTTATTTAATTAATTATCGACTGAAAGTTCACCCGAAAAATATATTTAATTGTGTAGCTTGACGATTGGCATCCACCGAGGGCTCGAGACAGCCTCGATTTACGGACTAGCATGGAATCTCGGGCAAGTGATCCATATTTACGACAATTACCTCGTTATGCGTGATATTGATTTAATTTTCGCATAAATTGAATTAATTTATGGAAATTTAGATTAATTGTCGTAAATATTAAATTTAGCTATTCGAGAATTAGAACGAGGCCCGATAAATTATTGGTGGGCCCAATGAGCCCAATAGGCCTCGATAAAGTGAAAATTAAATGGAAAACGGGCTTAAGGCCGATTAAAGCCCATTAAGGTGCAATCGGGCCCAATAGGGGTAAACGGGCCCAACGATTTAAATTAAGCCCAGAAAGTATTAAATACGACTAAATTGCATAATATCTGACCTGAGGAATATTAATACGCAGTTCCGGGCATTTGATTGGGATCATAACGGACTGCGCAAAGAGATAACATTGGAAAAGAAAAGGTCAGACTCTACGGAAAAATAAGGTAAGGGAATTCTGCGGACTGCTAGAGGTAACTTTACGTAATTTTAAATTCATATGCAGTCCTTTAAAATTTATCTGAAGGGTCTAGAGGTCGAATAATAATTTTAGGGCCCCGGATGGGCAAATTTACTAAAATACCCTTGCTAAGGGTAAAATTCTAAAAATTTAGAAAAAATTGGGAGGAGCAAGAACAAAAGGTTTCTGCTCATTCTGGAGGTGTTTTGATGCATGCATGAGTAGGCTGGCTCACCTTGAAAGAAAATGCACAGCATTGCATACTTTCAACGTGAAATTGTTTTGAAAACTGTTTTGAGGAAACAGAGCCGCCTACGTGTTTTTATTTACATGTGACGTGCTAGAGCTTAGCTCGCACGATGTTTTATTTGTGTGATGCATGCATTAGTGCTAGAGCGAGAGCTCGCACTAGAGTTTTACATGCATAGGTGCTGGAGTCCAACTCGCACCAGATTTGTATACATATATATATGATTTTCGTGACAGGGTGCTAGAGTCTAACTCGCACCATATTTTTATATGATTTTGAGACAGGGTGTTAGAGCTTCGCTCGCACCAGATTTTTATACGATTTGCATACAGAGTGCTGAGCTTAGCTCGCACTAGTTTTATCGAATTTATGGAGTACCGCTGTCTGCCCTTGGAGTCAGCCAAAAGGCCCAACAGGCTCAAGAGACCTCTTAGGTGGGGTGAGAGTGAGGGATGAGGTTGGCGGCCTTGTGGGGATGTAAAGCGGGCTCTGCCAGTTTTATTTGAGTTGATGAGAGTGCTGAGCATCGCTCGCACAGCTTTTATGAGAACATGCGATGAGCCGTGCTTGGAGCATCGGGTAGACTGTGTGTCACCGATTTAATAGGCTCGCACGTGCGTTTTGAGACATGGCATGAGTATTGAGAAACAAACCTCTGTGGGAAGCAGGCCAATTGGGCTGGAGTACCTAGAGATATTATATGGGTTCACGGAGTACGATGTACCGTGCAAGTAGCATGGAGTACGATGTACCGTGTGGTATCTTCGGATACGGCATCTCCGGATGCAGCATCTTCGGATGCCGAGGATCGGATAAGACTGACGGGATGGACTGACCCACCTCCCGGGCGGTTCCCGATCATGGTGAGAACCCGCACACTAGGATCCGTGTAGCTGTGGAACTCCCGAGGACAGATGTGGCCATAGTCCTAGTTATTTACCTATATACAGACATTGCCTAGTCTCGCATGTTGATGACTTTTATGATGATTTAAACTGGGTTTTAAAACTAAATTGCATGATGGTATTTCCATGCTTTTCAAAACCCACGTGTAATGTAAACGTTTTCATGATTTTGTGTGAGTCAGGATCACCCGCAGGAGGGGTCGAGTCCTGACTTTATTGTGATAATCTTAATTGAGAAAGAAATGATTTATAATAATTGCATGTTGATTTTCCGTGCAAATGTGTTTTACATATCATCATAATGCATAGCATTGTTTTAAAATGTGTGGAGAAAGGGTGGTTTATGCATGGCACTACGTTCATGTAGGTAGTATGGTTACCTACTTGTTCGTAGGATTGCCTTACTGAGCTTGATGTGCTCACCCCTTTCATTTTCTCCCACAGATGATCTCCAGTTGAAGTTGAGGCGACTCAGTACTGCATTCCAGAATATCCGCTGCTGCCCATCAACATAAGGTATATACACTTGTACTTATTGTATCTACATAAGCATAGCACAGTAACATGTTTGTAAGTAACTTTAGGGGATGTATAAATATTGTAAACAAATATAAATGACTGGAGAATAAATAAGTTAGATAGTAATGGTATGGTGGGACTGGCATTGACGCACAGCCCAATTATTAGTGGAGTGTGGTCACGATTCGAGGACAGGTAAGAATACAAGTAGATAAACAAAACGTGAAAAAATTAACTCTGATTTTTGGGTAGTTTGGGTCGTGACAAAGGTAGGCCATGATGAGGGCTCTTCCTAAGAAGTTCCTTATATCGTTCCCAATCTTTGTAAAGAGATTCAGAATCGAACTGGGCAAAGGAAGATATGTCGCTACTGAGTTTGGCCATTTTAGAGGGTGGGAAAAACTTAGTCAGAAATTGATGGGCTAACTCTTCCCATGTAGAAATGGATCCAGGAGGTAAGGAGGTTAACTAGTGTTGCGTCCTATCCCTAAGCAAGAAGGGGAATAATCTAAGCCTAAACGCATCATCAGATAATCCATTGTGCTTGAATGTATTCCACAGGTCCAGAAACAGCTCGAGATAAGCATGTGGGTCGTCATGAGGAAGCCCATTGAACTGTAAAGAAGTCTGGATCATCTAAAGGATTGAAGGCTTAATTTCAAAATTGTTTGCAGGGACAACTGGTGGCCTAATGTCGATATAATACCCTCAAATGGTCGGTACTGCATAATCTCAACGGTCTTAATTTCTCTATTTTATGCCATGGTGTTGTGCAGTGGAGCTATTAATTTCCTAGAATCCTTTCGAATTTTTCTAAAAGTTCGTTCAATTTTAGGATTTAAAGGAAAGCAATCATAACTCCTGGCTCTACGCATGCAAACATCACAAAGTCCTCACAAATTTTTTTAAAGTTTTTTTTTTATTTTTCAATTTTTTTATGAGAGAGAAAATTAATTAATCTAAATTAAACCTCTAAATATTTACAACCTAAATATTTACAAGCCAGAATTACACCTAAGCATAATTTCACCGATATTAACTGCTAGCTAAACACCTTTCACGACAACGACGCCAAAAACTTGATTGACCGACTACGCCCTTTAGAAGTAACCTAGACGGGTATCCGCAAGTGCACGGGTTGTACAAGTAATAATGGGATTTGAGTTCCAGATTATTGTCCCACAGAGAAGTTGATTAGCCTAATTAACTATTGGTTAATCTTACCCTAAGTATATCCTAGCAAATTATGAAATTTTCATTGGGTGATCTACTAAGCTATCAGTACTGAAAATAATAAAAATTATAAAATAAAGAAAATTAAACAGAGCTAAAATTACTTAAAGAACTCCAAGAAATTAAAATCAAATACCTACAAAAGATAATTAAAACAGTTAAAATTAATTAATGCAAATAAATTAATATGAAAATAAAGAAACAAAATTAATTAGACTAAAATTAAACAAACTTAAAATAAAATATGCATGTAATTAAACTACTTAATAAAAATGCAAATTAAGCTAACCTAAAGTCTAATAAAATAAAACTTCTATTAATCCTAAAGAAATTCTTAAATCAAACTAAGAAATTAACTACCTATAAAATGATCCTAAATTCAAACTAACTCTACCTAATTGCTAACAATAAAACAAAATCTAAATAATGCAGAAGAACTAATATTTTTAGATTTTTAAATTTAAAATGAAGACTAAATTAAAAAAGCATGAAACAAGTTTAATCTAAATTAATTCTAAATGCAGCTCATAAATTCTACACTAAAATTAAGTCCTAAATCCAATTATATAAAATTAACTATTAACTAAAATTAAATTAACAAACAAAGATATTAAAACTAACCTACAACTTAATTTAACACTTTACCTATGTTAACAACTAATAAAAGGAATGAAAACAATATAATGCATTAAACATTAACTCGCAAAGATTTCTTAAGAGCCAAATGTGGCCTTAACTATGATGTCGGTCGAGTGGTCTCGTGTACAGTGCTAGTACACATTTCTTCAATTCCTACTTATTCTGTCCAGTTCTTATTCTTAGTTCTGTCCTGCATCTGTATACTACTACTATCACCATTCTGTTCTACGTCTGTATACTACTGTTGTCACCATTCTGTTCTGCATTGCCATGGCCACAACTGCCCAGCTGCTGTGCTTTACTGCTGCATCCAGGTCTTAGCTTGCATAACACCCTGCCCATACTGTCACGACCCAAATTACCTAAAAATCAGAGTAAAATTTTCATTTTTTCATTTATTATTTAATTCTTACCTTTCTCTCATCGCGACCATCCTACAAAAAGTTGGGCTATGATTCGGTGTTAGTCACCTCACACAATTTAGCATTCTATTTTCATATTCACATTAATATATCAGAGTTTACTATCCTTTTGACTTTAAATAAATACATACCAATGGTATTTACATGACTCTACATCCCCGACATAATATCCGTTTACAGTACTGTGCATTTACATATTTAGATACCAAACCATACAAATGTGTATACCTGACTCTTGATGGGAAGCAGCAGATACCAAGCATGCAAGTCCTCAGCCGCTTAATAACTATTGCAAGTGCTCTGAAAAGATGAGAAAATAAGGGCGTGAGCAAACCACACGCTCAGTAAGGCAATTATGCAAGTAAGTAGATAGCTCCACTATCTACATGCTCATAATGCCATGCCCTTAAATCCATTTCTTTTCATTAAAATCATCAAGTACAAAGTCACGCAAACATCAATGACTTAGTTTATAAAATTGTTCGTGCATATATAAATCATACTACTTATGCATCAAAGCATTTTATGTGACATCATTAAATCATAATAAGCATGAATTTAATCAAGATCATGCAGTCTTTCATGTCATGTAAGACAAATCATGGATTTCAAATTAAAGTATAGAAAACATCATCATGCTACTGCATTTAAATCAATTCATTAAAAATACAGTAAAACTAACCCTTCCGGGTCAATCATCTCATAAAACAATTCATTTAAAATTCATTATAAAACTTTGGTTATAAAACCACCCTTCTTTCAGGGCCACAAATCATAAAATCATGAAATCATAAAATCGTCAAATCGGGGGCCTGACCCCTCCTTCGGGTCTACCCTGGTCTAACAGACCACACGTTATATCATGTGAGGTAAACAGCTGATTATATCAGTAACATCAAGGACTATGGCCATATCCTAGTGATCCCTGGCAACACTGTACCTAGTATGCGGGGTATCACACCTGAAATGGAAGGTGGGTCGTCTTACCCGCCAGAACAGCATAACACCAGGATTGCGAGGGCAAGGCTTGCTGCCTCGTGGCTAATGCCACTCTACTCCAACAATCCCCACGGTACAGCATACTCCGCGTGATATACATGGTACAACGTACTCCGTGAACCCAAGCTCAATCAAGGGTGCCTGTAATAGGTCTTATCCACCCATATCATCTATGTCTCAGTATGCACGTGTGAGCATATCATCTCACTGTGACACACAGTCTACAGGAGGCTCCAACACGGCTATATGCATGTAATATAAATCCCTGTGCGAGCGAAGCTCTAGCACGACTCCATGCATATTCATGATATCAGAAAACCTCGTGCGAGCGAAGCTCTAGCACGGTTTCATAAAAATCAGTAAAATCTGCGTACGAGTAGTGCACCAATACGACTTAAACTGATTATAATTTCAAGTAAAATCCACGTACGAGCAATGCTCTAGTACGGATATGCATAAAAACTCAGTGAAAACCTCATGCGAGAAAAACTCCAGTACGACTTTAAAATGAATTATAAAACCATATAAAACTTTGTGCGAGCAACGCTCTAGCACAAATGAATGCTCAAATAAATCAAATCTTCGTACGAGCAATGCTCCAGTACGACTTTATGCATAAATACATCAAATCTCGTGCGAGTTACACTCCAGCACGACTTTTATGCAATAACATATCAAAACAGGATGTGAGCTAAGCTCCAGCATCTCTCATGCATGTCAAATCATTAAAACTAGTACGAGCAATCGCTCCAGCACCATTTTACGCATACCACGTCAAAACAAATCAAAACATGTCAAAACATGTCAAAACAGAGTGCGAGCTAGGCTCCAGTACCTCTCATGCATTTCACAAAAATAAAAATCAGTGCGAGCAACCGCTCTAGCACATTTCATGCATATGATGTCACACAAGTCGGTGCGAGCAAGCGCTCAAGCACATTTATGCACAATCACAAACGCAGATATAGTGCGAACTATATGCCAGCACTATCTGTTTCCATATAAACTTGATAGTTGACCATTTTCTAAAGAAATTTCATTTAATAAATAACACCTACGTAGTGTTATCTTGTGAAATTTATGCAATTACTGGCTAATCTATCGATTTGCTTTGATTAAAACCAATAAAATCCTTAATTTTGAAATTTCCTTAAATCATGCATTTCATGCATGTCATGCTTTCACCATCCTTAGGTGAACTTCCCTCAATAGGGGTAAAATAATCTTTTCACCTATTTCGATCCTTAAAATAATTTAAACCACTTTTAGGATCATTATACATAATCAAGGTATACATACATATTCAGTGTATAGAAAAACTATTAAAATACACGTAGCTACCTCTAGCTCCTCACATAATTCCCTTACCTCATTTTTCTATACAGTCTGACCTTTCCACTGATGACTCGTCACGCAGTCCGATTTGCTCCGAATCCAAATCAAATCTCCGGCACTGCGGATAAATGTTTATCAGGTCAAATACAATAAATTTAGTTGTATTTCATATGTTCTGGGCTTAATTTAAATCATTGGGCTCGTTTACCCATATTGGGCCCGATTATACCATAATGGGCCTTAATCAGCCTTAAGCCCGTTTACCACACTTTATCGAGGCCTATTGGGCTCATTGGGCCCATCAGTAATTCATTTAGCCTCGTTCTAAATTCTCGGATATCTCAATTTAATATTTATGACAATTTATCTCAATTTTTAGAATTTAATTCATTTAATCCGTAATTTATGCAATAAATATCAATCACGCATAATGATGTATATTGTTGTAAATAAGGGTTACTTACCCGTGATTCCATGATAATACGCAAATCGAGGCTGTCTCGAGCTCTCGGTTGATGCCAATCGTCGAGCTACACAATTAGATATATTTTCGGGTAAACTTTCAGTCGATTATTTATCAAATTAAATATTCTGAAAATTAAATCGGTCAATTTGACCGCTTACCGACTTACCCGAAACTCGATTGCATCACTGGAATTTTCCCTAATTTTCCTCTTTTTCTTTTTCCCTTTTTCTTCCTTTTTTCCTCTTCTTTTTGGCTGAACCAGTCCGATCCTGTTCAACTCGGTTCAGACCGCCGATTCGATTCGGTTTGATCGGTTCAGTGCCTTGTCGATCGGTTGTCCGCCGGTTTCCACCGCCAGTGGCTCTGTTGGGTCGTCCACATCTCGGATCTGGGGTTGGTTTCATTCAACGTCGTCGGAAAGTGGCTGGTTCTGCTCTTCTCTCCTCCACCGACGGTACCGTTTCTTTCCTCGCTGTTTTTCGTCGCTAGCCGCCGCCTCACCGGCCGATTCAGCCGCTAATCGGCCGGTCTTCGCTTGGGCTTCCTTCGGCTGGCGGTGGCTGGGCCCGAATCAGCTCCGATCATCGGGAAATGCCTCCTTCCTCTCTTGGCTCTCTTTCCTTTCTTTCCCTCGCTGTTCGCCGCCGTTCGTCGTCTTGATGGTCCGGTGGTGGCTCGGCTCTCGTCGGGCTTCCCTCTGCCGACCTCGCCTGGCCTCCGTCAGTCACCGACTATGATGGCAGAAGGAAGCATCGGCTTCCGTTTCGTTTTCCAGCTCGCGTTTCGCGAGTTTCCCTTTTTTTTTACTTTATTTATTTATTATTATTTTTATTATTATTTTATTTTTAATAATATTTTAATCAATTAAAATATTATTAAAATCCAAAAATATCTAAAAAAATATTATTTTATTCAGTCCGATTTTGCCTTTCCGGTATATTTTTCGATTATTTTCGAGATTATTTTTCGATACGAAAATTTCGGTTTATTCCAATAAATTCATATCTTGATCAAATTAACCCGAAATTTAATTATTTCTTCGTTATTGATCAAGATTTCTCAATCTCATATTTTTAATTAAATTTTCTTGTCTCGATTAATAACGAATTTTAGTCTTTTGACCGTTATGCCCTTGCACGTGTTCGAGAATACCATTTCA
This sequence comes from Firmiana major, assembly GCA_033439115.1. Taxonomy (NCBI): domain Eukaryota; kingdom Viridiplantae; phylum Streptophyta; class Magnoliopsida; order Malvales; family Malvaceae; genus Firmiana; species Firmiana major. The sequence goes on from CM065912.1 coordinate 13,381,933, forward strand.
ATCCTTTTACATTTAAATGCACTCAAAAATTTCTATTTATTCCCTTTTTACCCTTACGATAAAATTAGTTCTTACACATACGACTGCACGTATTTGGCCTGCCCAGTTAACCAACCATCAGCAAAGAAACCACCATATTCTTCCTCTACACGCCACCTCCTGCCTTGCTTCTGTCATCAACAAGCCATGCTCTAGTTTCCTCTGCAATTATCACAAAGTACATACGGGATGTCCAATATCCTTCTTGCCTAATTGAAGATAATAATCAGTGCGCAAGCAACACCACAGAACATCACAAGCGTGACTAACGAATGGGTGAAGAGGCAGTAAAATTAAGCACAAACATAAAAAAAAAATAAAAGGAATGACACTGTTAGAAACGAAAGTAGTAATTCTGAAATAAGCATGCAAAGTAGAATAAAAATCAAAAGCTAAAACCATGGTTTATTGCTGTAGTATCCATGTTTCTGCAAGCTTTAATCCTGCTGGCTGCAAGTTGGTAGCTTTGATTTCAACTCTCCAACTTCTTGCTCACTTGTTATGCTGCTCAGCTCAAGCTTTCTTCCTACTGCAGATAACCGAGGATGTCCAGCAAGTGGAGCAGCAGGAACCGAGCAACCATGAAGTAATGTTGAGCAAACTGAAAAATGAAAATGAATAGTACACTGATCATAGAACAGAGCAGAGCAGAGAAAGATGATGATCCTTATCTACTGCAGCAATGCAACCCGACCAGCTTCTGTTCTGCTCAGCAACCATCCTGTCATGCCACATGTTACATCCTGTAATCAAAATGGTAGAAACAGAAACACGAAGCAACACAACAAAAAAGTTTAAACCGAGAAACAAAGTAATATGCAGATTATAGAACAAAATAAATTGATGCACAAAAAAGGTAATAAGCAATACAGACCAGAACTTAAGTTTTTAAATCGGAACTTGAAGAAACTTGAGCATAAAAATATCAAATAGCAGTAAGATAGTAAGCCAATGCAAAAGCAAAATTTTAATGAATTTGTATAGTGAAATAATTGAAGAAGATGGCCACTATCACTGGCGTCTTCTTCCCCTATTTACTGTTCATCGACTCAAACTAATAAGCGTAATAAAAATAAACATTATGGAGCGTTGCTCCTATCAGCCTCCCTCCCCTCCATTCAACATTCTCAACAGTGAAGACAAATGAAAAATCAAGCTGGGGATGAATACCATTAAACAGAAACAAGAATGTTCATAAAAGGAGCTTAGATGTAAAAAATTATAGATGAGAACTTGTAAAAACTTCTAACAATGGTGGCTAAAAAACTATTTGGGAACGCTTCTAAAAAAAAGGAAAATAAAACTAAAACTATTCTACCTACGCTTCCTTCCTTTTTCAATTGCTATCATGTTCTATTTATACACACACTTAGGGATACAATGGTAATTTTTCATCCTAGATGAGTTGGCATTGTTTGGCCACTTGTCTTCATTTTATTTGCTGCAGAGTAGATATTTCCACGTCACCCGTCTTCTAATACACTTGGCTGTACGATGTGGCCCGACGTGTGTCTTCCAGAAGGTTGGCACAGTGTCCGTCGATCTTATCATTTCGGAGCAAATAAAATACTTAACACTCGGCATCCCACGTCTCCAGATGATTGGTGACTCGGTCTGCAAATTGGAAGTGGTCCAGTCTCCTTTAGCCCTTTTTCAGCCTATTTTTGACTGAAACGACTGAGTTTCATCTGGATTTAATTTACTTACACATTAAAGAATTTTAATTAAATAAAGGCGATAATTAATAAAATAAATTGGGGATTTAAATAATTAATTAGGAAATTAAGCACAAATAATTTTATTAAAAATAGAATTATCAATCACCTTGTTCAATCCCATAATTTGCTTTCACAATACAATCTCAAAATCATGCATAAAACATTTCTAACACCTTGATATAACATATTCATCATAGAATTCCACTATATCCCATTTTCTCACAATAACCTATTTTTAGGTCATTGTTGATTCATCACATTCTAGGTACTTTCAACCAATGATACATACACCAATCTACTCCTAACAACATCTTAAAATACATACTTAGAGTTGGTGTAACGAAAACTCACCTAGCTTGACTTTTCTATTGTCCAAAATTAGAAGATCCTTTTGCTCATTCAATACAGCAAATTGAGTTTTGATTCCAAGGTATGTTGTTCTCCTCCTCACAATAAACAACTTTGCTCTAATAGCTTTTTTCTCAAAACATTTTAGAAGGGTAAGGTATTCTAGAGAGAGAAAGCTTGGTATTTTGGGTAAAAATGGAAGGGGATGGTTGATTTGCTGAAGAATGAGGCTTAGTCATCGAGTTTTTATAGGATAAGAGTGAGGAGATCAATCTACTAGTGTGAAAATCGATCTTCCTTTGGTTTTTGAACTACCGAGATGTTCAGGAATGAGAGGTGGGATCGATCTGCTCTTTGGGGGTGAGATCGATCATTTCTTGGCAGAAGCTTGAGGTGATCGATCTGTTTATGGGGAAAGATCGATCTGCTCTTGACAGGATCAAGTGGAGATCGATATGCACTTAGTAAAGGATCGATCTCTACTAGGCAGAGGCAAATACAAAACGATTTGCTAATGAGAGAGATCGATCTGTTCAATGGAGGGATCGATCTGGCCTTGGTAGATTCACTTGAAATTGTTCTGCTTGCACAAGAGATCAATTTGCCTTGAATAGGAGATTGGTCTGGCCTTCATCTGTAGGCCTTTTGCTGCAATTTTCCAATTTTTCAAGAGAACAATTTGTGTTTGATTGCTTCACTAGTCACTTTGTAATCTATTCACACTTTGAGCATAGAAAGGTTAATTTCTTATTAGTTTCATGTTATGGAACTTGTGTGTAGGGGTTGAAATCGAAAAGGATACATAAAATTCACGGTCCATGCATTATTGTTTTATGTTTTAAATCCTTATCTTCAGTCCGAATGCTTTAAGTTCCATTAGTTTAACTTGCGGCCACTTCGGCCATTATTTAACCTTTACTTGTATCATGATACTCATTTATCCCATTTGCAATTCATTCACATACATATGATCCAAAAATCATCTGTCTTATAATTCCATAACATATAATAAAGTCATACATACATGGGGTCTCATAATCTCCCCCCACTAAGAAAATTTGGTCCTCCAAATTGGAACCAAATCAGTCCATGAACAACTTGAGATACTTCCCCCGTATCAAACTCTCTAACTCCCATGTAGCTTCTTATGCAATGTGATGCTGCCAAGGGACTTTCACTAAGGGAATTATCTTCGATCTTAGCACCTTCTCCTTCCTATCCAATATCTGAATCGGCTTCTTAACATACCACATGTTCTCATTGAGTTCCACCAGCTCATATCTAATTACATGTGCCGGATCCGGGTGGTATTCATAACATAAAGAGGTGGAAGATGTTGTGAACACCCGATAGCTCAGGAGGCAATGCTAGCCTGTAGGTCTTATCTCCTACTCTATCAAGTATCTCAAAGGGTCCAATGTAATGAGGACTTAGCTTCCCTTTCTTTTCGAACCTCGTTATACCATTGGAAGGAGAAACTTGCAGAAATACCGATTCACCCAGTGCGAACTTCAATTGTCTCCGTCTCCTGTCATCATAACTTTTTATATGCTCTGAGCTATCCGTAACATCTCACAAATCAATTGGACGTCCTTAGAGGATTATCTCACGAAGTCGAGAGCAAATATCAGTCGGTCACCTACCTCTTCCCATCCAATAGGGAAACGACATCTACGACCATTTAAAGCCTCATACGGTGCCATTCTGATACTCGAATGATAACTGTTATTATAAGTGAACTCTGCAAGTGGTAAATGGTCATTCCAAGAGCATCCAAAATCCAATGCACTCGCCCTCAACATATCCTCCAAGATCTGTAATGTTCTCCCTGACTGACCATCTGTCTGAGGATGAATGGTTATGCTAAAACTCAGTTAGGTCCCCATCGCTTCCTGAAAGTGTTATGATGAACGCCCGCCTTAAGTTACCCAGACGTGTTAACCGCAAGTGCACAAGTCGTATAAGTAATAATGAGATTTGAGTCCCGGATTATCGTACCACAGAGAATCAAATTAGCCTAACTAAGTATCGGTTAATTTACCCTTAGTATACCTAGCAAATTAAGAGATTTTAGTGGGTGATCTACAAGGTTTAAATTAAAAAGTACTGAAAAACAATTAAATAAAGAGAATAATAAAAATAGAGCAAAACTAAAATTACCTACCGAACTCCTAACAAATAAAAGCAATAATCTGCAAAAGAGAAAAATACTGAAACTAAAATTAATTAGTGCAAATAACCTACAATGCAAATAAGAAAAATAAAGAAATAGAATTAACTAGAATAAAACTAGACAATCCTAAAATAAAATGTGCTTGTAATTAATCTAAAAAAAATGCAAATTAAACTAACCTAATACCTAATGAAGCATATTTCTATAAATTTAAGGAAATTCCTAAACCTAATTATAAGTCTAAAATGGTGATCCTAATTTAATCCTAACTATAGCTAATGACTAACATAATCAAATAAAATCTAAATAATGCATGAGAAATAAATATTTTTGGAATTTTAAATTTCAAATAAAAACTAACTTAAAAATGCATAAAATAATTTTACCCCTAATTTAATTCTAAATGCACAACCTAAACACTAGAATTAAGTCTTAAATCCTAATGCATAAAATTAACTATTAACATAACTAGAACTATGTTTTAAACTAACAAGCAAAGAAAAATATAACTAACCTATAATTTGATTTAAAACTTTACCTAAGCTAACAAATAATAATAAAACTTTTAACAAATCACATAAAAGCATGAAATTTAAATTAGGACAATTTGGTGATGCCAAACATAGCCTTGCTTAGATTGCCACTTAGAAACCTGCCCGTGCACTATACTGTACTGTTTGTACACCATTGCAGTGTTGCACATTCCTTCACTTCACGAACAGCAGCAGGGCACCAATGTTCACCTGCATTCATGTCTCTGTCCTGTTCACCATCAACCAACCTGAAATAATACAGAACACAAAAAGAAAACACAAGCAGAAGTTAGACTTTGTAAGTTAAAGCACCAAATGAACAACAGGAAATGTAAATTGACTAAAACTCAGAATTAGAGAATGGAAAGAAATTGAACAGTAGAACGAATCCTGAAACAGAGGAGCACAGAGCATGGTATGTGTCTGTCACTATGACAGCCAAGCTCCCAAACCAGCCGGATATATTCTCTTTGATCTAGCTATCCATGGCGTTACTTGCACGGGTCTTGCTAAGCCAAGATTCCAGCAAGTAATGCAGAAGCTAACAGCAAACATAAAATATAACAAAATTATTTAACAACTGGGATCAACATAAAATTGTAACAAATTTAAATAAGTTAAAACAAGGGAAATGGAAGTAGGAACGATGAGGAAAATTTGCCACTTCTACCAGCAACTCCTTAACAATCCACTCATGCAACACTCTCAACTCCAGCAAACAACACTCAATGAATAGTGCATAAGTAATGAAACAGAGCACAACAGCAATGGCTACTGGATGCTAAAAAAAGGAGATAAAAATAAACATCAACAATGATAAGGAGAAAATGCAACGAATGAAGACTAAAGCAGCCAATGTAAACTGAATATTCAACTAGAATGAACCCGAGAGCTAAGGTCACGGTTCCTTACTCTTGCTCTTCCTTGACTCCTCACATTGCTCAGAAAATCACCGCAGGTAATGTAAAAATAGTGGAGTTGAAAGCAAAGGGAATAGAGGACCAGCCTGCTAATGGATGCAACAGAGCAAGGAGAGGATGCGTAGCCACTGTCACCAGCTACAGATAGCCTCTCACACCACTCGACTCCTTCACTCGTAGCCCTCTGGTTTGATAATCAACAAGCGGAACAAGGAAATAGAAAAGAAAAATATGCAAACCGAGAACTAAAAAGAAATAAGGGACATAAACTAGTCACTGGAAGGAAACTTTATATATAAAAAAATAAATAGATAAAAAACTTAAACATAGAAAGGAGAAAGCTTGTAAAATCGAGAAGACAAAAATGATGGCTACTAATGTAACGTGAAAAGCTGAAAGGAAACTAGAGAGAATGAAACTTGTCATAAAACAAAAATTAAAGGTGCCATGAAAATTAGCCAAAAGTGAAAACAACAATTTTAATGGTTGCCAATAAAATCAATCGGGAAATGCTTGAAGAAAACTAAGGAAATAAAAACTTCGACCTAAATAAAATAGACTACTTTCTACCCTAAACTACTTGCCCTAGACTACTTCTACCCTAAAATTACTTCTACTCCTATACTACTTTACCCTAAAAACTACTTAGTTTTGAATTGCTCATCATATTCTATTTATACACAAAATTAGGGATACAATTGTAATTTCCAATCCTAGATAAGTTGGCATTGTTTAGTTGTCTTCATTCCGTTTGCTGTAGAGAAGATATTTCCACGGCATTTGTCTTCTAGTCTACTTGGCTGTGTGATATGGCCCGACATGTGTCTTCCAGAAGGTGGGCCCGACATTCGTCGATCTTATCTTTTCAAGGCGAATAAAATATGAACACCCGACATCACACGTGTCCAGACGAATGGTGACTCAGACTGCGAAATGGTAGTGGTCAGTCTCCTTTTAGCCCGTTTTCAGCCCATTTTTGACTGAAATCCATTCGGATTTAATTTACCTGCACATAAGAGAATTTTAATTAAATTGAGGGGATAATTAATAAAATAATATGGGGATTAAAATAATTAATTAAGAAATTAAGCACAAATAATTATATTTTAATAGAATTATCACATCCCCAAACTTGAGCTTTTGCTTGTCCTAAAGCAAAACAAAACAAATGTAGGAACTGACAAGTACTAAATATAATGATTTCTCCAATATTATCCTCAAAGAAAAAGTACCAACTCTGATATCAAAGATTCACAATTATAAGTCCAACACTCAGAATCATTCAATCATAAGTCCTAACACAAATTAGACTCCTCGTGTGTGTGTGAATATGTCAAAGCCACTTCACAGTATATTACCCGGATCAAATTATGCAAACACACTGAATGCAAAGTCAATGACATGTGATCATTTCCATATGTTTGCTTTTCACTTCTCTCTCCACTAATGTAGTCACACTTAACAAAAGATCAATAGGACATCATTAGGCTTGTAATGTAAGGCTGGGGCTAAGGTATGATAAAGTCGATTTAGGTTTAATTACCCCTTAACGTGCATTACTTCTAGGATCTTTAATGTAAGAGCTCATATTTATTCTCCCAAACTTATTTCTTTTGCTAAATCCTTTTATTCTATTTTTGTTTTTTTTTCTTTCCTTTTTTTTTTTTACTCCTTCACTATCACTTAATACCCATATGTACAAAGCTCAAGATATATCCTAATGAATTTTCATGCTTTTAGGGTAAGGGATAGGAACAAAGTATTTAAGCTAAGGAAAAAATATGCAGGTGTATTTACAGAGAAAAGCTTATTTGGCCCAGATGGGTGACTAGGGGTAAAATATATACAGGGATGGCTAGATAGGCTCAAACGATCCAAAGATGGCTTAAATCATTTCCTTAATTAAGTGTGATCTAATATTTCACCTCGAGATCAGATCAAACCAATTCTTGGATATGATACACAAAATCAACTGAGCAAATACAATCCTATGTCCACATAAGCTTTCTCTAAATAAATATACAGATTCATGACATGACATATGCATAAGATGAGGAAATCACAATCAGAATCAAGACAAATTCAAGAATTCAACTTCATGCTTTTCCTATAATCATGCTTCTCATTCAATCAAAGTCAGACTAAATCATGGGGTTATATCATTGAAATATGGGAAAACTACATGCTAAGTACTAAATCATCCCAAAATTAAACAATGCAAGCTCATATTTTCGAAAATGTTTTTCAATTTTTGCCCAAAATTTTCAAAAATGCTCAAGTGATATCCCTTCCCCCAAACTTAAATTGCACAATGTCCTCAGTATGCAGATAATATAAGAACTGAAGCTCAAGTATAGAGTACTCCCCTATCTGATGATGAAGACAATTGAAGCTGAATTGAGAAGGTAATTCTAGAAAAGCAATCTTTAAAATAAATAAAGAAAGAAACAGCAGAAAAGAGAAAAAGAACCAAAAAGTGAAAAGAAAGATAAAACACATCAAATGCAGTTGAAGAAAATGACACTCAGCAGCAGGGCTAGAAGTAGGAGGGTAAGCCAAAGTGGTGACAGAATGCTGACGATCAAATCCTCCTTAGCTCTATCAACTTCCATCCTTCTATCAAATATCTTATGCCCAAGCCTTATATCCTCCATTCTAAAACAGTCCTGAGACTCATCAAGGAATTTTAAAGGTTTGAAAACATTAAATGTCACCTCCTGATTTAGGAGTCTCATGGTTAATTCCCCCTTCTGCACATCAATTATCATCCTACCAGTAGCTAGGAAAGGTCTGCCTAGAATAATGGGGACTTCTCTGTCTTCCTCCATATGCAAAACAATAAATTTTATAGGGAAAATGAACTTGTCCACCTTGACTAGCAAATCCTCAATGATTCCCTTCGGATACTTAATGGATCTATCGGCTAGCTGAAGGGTCACTGTGGTAGGCTTTACATCTCCTACTCCTAGCTTTTAGTTTATGGACCAAGGCATAAGGTTAATGCTGGCTCCTAGATCACACAGGGTTCTACCAAAGAACTGATCTCCTATGGTGTAAGGTAAAACTACTTGGAACTTTGAGCTTGGAGGTAATTTTCTCTTAATAATGGCACTACACTCCTCAGTCAAGGCCATTATGTGAGACCCCGTACATGTATAGCTATGTATATAGGAACATGGGAATGTAAATAAAATCATAAGTAAGATGATGTATTGTAATGTGAAGTTTATACAATGTAAGTTCATAAGATTATGTACGCACTTGTAGTAAGAATTGTGATTATACGTACAAGTTGCATTATGAGTGAGTAGGAGGAAATGAACTTAAAACGAGAAGAATGTGATCGAAATGGAATATGAGAAGTATAGTAAAATGGAAGGAAAGATTTACATAAGTGTATATTTCCATTCGAGTAATATTGTATATATATTTGGTCATACAAAGATTCTACACAAGTTTTAATGTGTATATAGTGAGGATGGATCCCATTTTCAAGTCTCAAAGATGAATGAATGAGGAAATGAACATAGTAGTAAATTAAGGGTGTTTGGTAAGAGTTGTTGCAGAAAAACTACAGGAAATCTGGAATTTGTGAAGGCCAGATCGATCTCATAGGATGAGAGATCGATCTGGGAGAGCCAGAATGCTCTTATGTGAGAAATGGAAGGGAACAGATCGATCTCCAAAGGAAGCAGATCGATCTCCTCAGCTCTCGGGTTGGAAGCAGATCGATCTCCCATAAGACCAGATCGATCTCCTTAAGCTTCTGTTTGACAGAATATCGATCTCCAGTCTCGACAGATCGATCTCCTACCTTTAAAACGTCTCAGAAAAGAGGGAGTTTTGAGGAACAGATCGATCTCCACCCAAGGAAGATCGATCTCATCAAGTCAAAACTATAAATGGGAGCAGTTGGATCATCAGAAATTCGGGGAAAACATTTCCATTTCACTTCAACCCAAAGAAATCTAGTTTCTCACTCCTAAATCCAGCCATTTTCAGGGAGATTTAAGGAGAGGCTATTAGAGACAAAGTTGTTCACATCAAAGAGAAGAACAACATAGTCTAGAGGCATTTTCCCATTTGAAGGATTGAAGAAATAGAGGGCAATCCTAATTGGAGCAAGAGGAAATCCAATGAGGTAAGTTCTAATGCACAAATCCAAGTACATTGGTTTAGTTAATGCTTATAAAGATATTTGGGTGTGCATATTGTGGATAGAACTACCTAGGATGGTATGAAATGCATATAGCTTAGAAATAGTCAAGTGTGAGAAAGTGGAATGTGGGAGTATTTTTTATGAATGGGATATCTTGAGTGGATGAGTATGTTGTGGAAATGGTTTAGAAATGTTGATATTAGGACAAATTGGGAGATTTACCACGAAGGGTAAAAATGTATAATCAAGGCATTGGATAAATGCTTAGTTGAATAAGAGTTAGAAACATTAACTCAAATGTTGATGGATGAATTTCAGTTTCGGATGATACGCCGGAGCAAGTCGAGATGAGAACGCAAGAAGCATAAAGGCGGATAGTTGCACACAAGTAGAACGAGGTAAGGGACTGTGTGTTAGCTATAGAGATGTTCGTACGTAATTACAGCAATTTCGTAGATATATTGCTAGGACTAGTACGATATTATAAGTTTATGAAATGATGTGGAAATATGAAAAGTACTATGATGTATATATATGTATTGAGAAATGGGATAGGGTAAGGAAATAGCATGATATGCATGTTTTCAATGAAATTCTCAATTTTATATTGTGATTGATGATTGAGAAATGTTGATGATAGGTTGGCTAATTTTACATGTTTTAGCATGAAGAAGCATGCTGTATGAATAAACATGTTTTGAATTTTTAAAAAGAGAAAATAGCCTTCTATCAGTTTTGAGATGTGATTTGGTGTTGAAGCGCTAGCTTACACCTGTTTTAATGCCTTGATGTACCGTGTTGGAGTTTTAACTCGCACGGGGGTTTTGAGAAAGTGCAAGAACTATGCTCGTACCTGTTTTGTTGAGTTAAGGTAAACCTGGGGGTCTGGGACCCAAGGGGATACCAGCCGACGGCCAATTGAACGGGTTGGGCCTTAACGATAGATCGTACCGCGCTGGAGCTTTGCGTTGACTGTGTGTCACGCTGTTTGCTCGCCTGGTATATGAGACATGGTTTAAGGATAAAAAGTCCATCGGAGTTGGAGTATGGACTTGGGTCCACGGTTGTACGTAGAACAGTGTAGTCACCCGTTGGTATACTATGTACCGTGCTGGGTGCACGTGAGTACGAGTATCTCGTAGATGACACACGACGTATCTTCACCGTGAGTATACGAGGAGATGAGGTGGATTGAGATGAGCCGGAGGGTAGGACTGACCCATCCCCCTTCAGGCGAAGTGATACCCTGTGCACACCCGATCAGTGAGGCCTGGGATCACTGACTGTGGCCATAAGTCGTGGATATTTGATTGCCTAAAATTCCATGCCTGTCTCAGAGAATCGAGAAACAGAGACAATCTCAGAAAAAGAAAGAGATTTGTGAAAGAGAATGATTTGAGAAGTGAAAGAGATTTTGTGTTTCAATAAATCTCCGATTTCACCTTCGTGCCATGAGGGCACTATTTATGAGCATGTTTTAAATGGAAGTTTGACATTTGATTTACACGAAAATGCTCTTGAGAAATATGAATTTAAATGCATTGTTCGTATGATATTTCCATTTATAACGAAAACATGGTTTTGGTTTATGCATGCATGGGCTATGTAGGTAGTACGATATCTACCTGCTAGCATACATTTCCTTACTGAGCCGTGGTTTGCTCATCCCACTATTTTTCCCCCTCCAGGTACTGAGAAGTAAGAGAGCGGTGGTCTCTAAGTCTTTTGTGTTGAACAGCTCCCACGATTCGGTAAAAGGTATAAGAATTGTATACACGAGTATTTTGTATCTAATTTATCGTATCGCACAGTTATATCTTGGAATTGTAATCAGTATTATGGGGATGATATGTAAGCACATGGTATTTATACAATTAATTTTGTGTATTTACACACACACCTGGGAGTGTGAATTTAAGTTTTAAATATTCCACTGTAAATAAATAAATTTTTAGTAATTGCATCTTCTCACAGCCCAACCGTAGTAGAGAATGTATGGATAGAAGGGTTCCCGAAAGCGGGGCATGACAGGCTTGGTATCAGAGCATGGTTGGTCTGATGTGAGATGATGCTTAGGACTAAGAAAACATACATCCCCAAGTTACTGTGCGATATTTAGATACAAATGTGTATACGGAGCTGGTAGTAAATTAAATGTTTGTTATAACGCAGGAAAGTTATCAGGCTAGTGAGTTATGCCTGAAAGACACCGCAAGAGGGGAGAGAGCTCGAGGGCTCGAGGGCAAAATGACAGGACTGAGAGGCACAGTAGATCATCCTCTAGTCATGAGCCCCAGGAACAAATAGAGGCTTCTGATCCTCAAATCACTCGATTGGAGGAAGACATGCGCACGATGATGACCATGATGGGTCAGATCATGGCTGGGTTTGAGGGTACACCTGGTACAGCGGGACAGGCTGCACCGAATCCCCCAGCAGCTGCACCTGAACCTGAGAATGTTGCACCTGCGCAAGCTGAACCGACTAGGCCACGGGAACCTCATATTCGACCGGTACCTCCTCCGGTAGCCCCACATCAGATGATGATGAATTGGGGTATGGATATGACTGTGATATGGAGAGATTGAGGCACTTTATGGACTTTAAGCCTCCTTCGTTTAGCGGAGTAAAGGATCCGACGGTGGCTGAGGACTGGATCAGTCAAATGGAGAAGTTATTCGACTTCTGTAGATGTTCAGCTACGGAGAGAGTAGCGCTTGCGGCCTTTGTATTGAGAGGCGAAGCAGAGCACTGGTGGAAGTCCGTCAGGCCGATGTTAAGAGCTCAAGAAATGGTTATCACTTGGGATATGTTCTTGGACGTTTTCAGGGAGCAATACATCCCAGATACTGCTCGACGGAGACTACAGATGGAATTTCTGAATCTGACTTAAGGGAATCGAACAGTTGATGAGTACGAGTCACGATTCACTTCACTGGGTAGGTATGATCCGGACTCGATCAGGAGTGAAGCTGTCAGAGTCCGTAGATTTGTAGATGGACTGAGGCCTTCGATCCGAGCGAAGTTGGCCCCATTTGATGTCGCTACATATAGAGAGGCTGTGCGACGGGCCCAGTTATGCGAGCAAGATCATGACTTGCAGATTTCTGAGTTTAGTTGGGGTAAGGACAAGGGTCCGAGGAAGCTGGGAGATGGCAAGAGTGCCAAATTTAGTCAAAAATTCATGAGTAAACGTCAGAGAGAGGTAGATGATTTCCAGAAAAAGGTTGCTAGACCTTTTATGCCTCCGACTCAGACACCAGCCAGGGGTATAGTGATTGGTGGACCCCGACCGACTACAGATCAGTGTAGGCTATGCGGTCGATACCATGGTGGTAGGCCATGTCATCTTCAGGGTACCCGATGTTTCAGATGTGGTAAATTTGGACAGTATGCCAGAGAGTGCCCAGAGATAGTTGAGGCAATTCCACAGAGGGGTAAAGAGCCAGAGAGGGTTCCTACAGTTGCACCTCCTGCAAGAAAGAAAGCCTCGGCTGAAGAGAAAGGAAAACAAGTTGTGGGACAAGGCAGGGTGTATGCGATAGACCAGGCATTGGCTGATACCTCTTCTGAAGTGATAAAAGGTACAATCTTGATTTTCAATTTAGAGGTTATAGCTTTGTTTGATTCTGGTGCTACGCATTCCTTCATATCACCTGCATGTGCATCTAAGTTAAAAGGTTTTGTAGAACCCACATACTTGAGTAGGACTTTACTAATAAGTACTCCCATGAGAGTTAGCCAATTAGTTGAACAAGTGTATGAAGATTGTAAAGTGAGGGTGGGAGATAAGTGCATGACAGCCAACTTGATTTTGTTGAATATGTATGACATTGATGTAATTTTGGGAATGGATTGGTTAGCCGCCAATCATGCTGTCATAGACTTTCGTTCTAAGTCCATTAAGTTTTCTCTACCTGAAGAATGTGTTGTAAGATTTTAAGAGAAGAAATGAAATCTTAAATTTTGTATTAAGTAAAGTACTTTGGTAAAAATGGCTTGAGTGTTGTTTTGAAGGTTTTGTTGCTTATGTGGTGGATTTGAACAAAGTACATCCGGATATGGAGGACATCTCAGTGGTCAGAGAATTCCCTGATGTCTTTCCAGACGATCTACTAGGATTGCCACCTGATAGAGAAACAGAATTCGGTATAGACTTGACGCCTGGAACCGAACCAATATCGAAGTCACCATATAGGATGGCCCCAGATGAGTTAGAGGAATTAAGGAAACAGCTGCAAGAGTTGTTAGAGAAAGGGTTCATAAGACCGAGCGTCTCACCATGGGGAGCCCCGGTATTATTTGTGAAGAAGAGAGATGGGAGCCTTAGATTGTGTATTGACTATCGGATGTTAAACAAGGCTACCATCAAGAATAAGTACCCCTTGCCACGCATAGACGATTTATTGGATCAACTTCGGGGAGCACAGATCTTCTCCAAGATAGATCTGAGGTCTGGGTATCATCAATTGAAGATTCGGAAGGAGGATGTGCCCAAGACAGCATTTCGTACCCGCTATGGCCATTACGAATTCTTAGTGATGCCTTTTGGGTTGACCAATGTGCCGTCAGCTTTTATGGCTCTAATGAATGAAGTATTCAAGCCATACCTGGACCAATTCGTAATTATTTTCATTGATGACATATTGGTGTATTCAAGGTCCAGAGAAGAGCATGAGCAGCACTTAAGGATTATTTTGTAAACCCTTCGAGAGAAAAGGTTATATGCCAACCTTAACAAATGTGACTTTTGGCTAGAACAGATTTCCTTTCTAGGCCATGTTATATCGAAGGATGGGGTGTCAGTAGATCCATCCAAGATTGAGGCAGTTGTTCAGTGGGAACAACCTAGGACAGTCACAGAGATCAGAAGTTTTCTGGGTTTGGCTGGTTACTACAGAAGATTTGTAGAGGGTTTCTCTAGATTAGCTGCTCCATTGACACGTCTTACGAGGAAAAGTGTGGAGTTTTCATGGGACGAAGCTTGTGAGAGAAGTTTTCAGGAACTTAAGCGCAGATTAACTACCGCGCCAGTTCTTGTCATCCCTAACAGTTCAGGGAATTACTCGGTGTATACTGATGCTTCGCATCAAGGACTAGGCTGTGTTTTGATGCAAGATGGAAGGGTAGTAGCTTATGGATCTAGACAGCTGAAGGATCATGAGAAGAACTACCCCACTCACGATTTGGAGTTAGCGGCCGTAGTGTTTGCGTTGAAGATATGGCGCCACTACTTATATGGTGAGAGATTTCAGATCTTTACGGATCATAAGAGTCTAAAATATCTATTCTCACAAAAGGAGTTAAACATGAGACAGAGGAGGTGGTTGGAACTCCTCAAGGACTATGATTGTGAGAACTTGTACCACCAGGGGAAGGCAAATGTGGTTGCCGATGCATTGAGTCGGAAGAGTCTCGGGTTGGTGTCTCACATGATGGTTAGAGAGCACGAGTTGCTGGAACAATTCACGAACCTTAGTCTGGATATGACCCTACCAGAGATTGGCAGCTATGGGATCATTGCTAGCTGGAGATTAGAACCGGAGTTGATTGAGAGAATCCGACAAGCTCAGCAAATCGATCAATGGTGTATTGTCATGATTAGCCAAATCCGGAAAGGGAAGGGTGCTGATTTTATATTGAGTCCAGATGGAATACTAAGGTTTGGAAATAGAATATGTGTTCCTAAGGATGTAGAGCTGAGAAAGCTGATCTTATCAGAGGCACACTCATCGAGATACACGATACACCCGGGGAGTGGTAAGATGTATCAAAACCTCCGAAAAGTATATTGGTGGTCTGGAATGAAGAGAGACATAGCGGAGTATGTCGTTAGATGTCTCATTTGTCAGCAAGTGAAAGTCGAACATCAGAAACCAGGAGGATTATTACAACCTCTATCGATACCAACATGGAAGTGGGAGCATGTCACCATGGATTTTGTGATGGGGTTACCGAGAACCCGTAAGAACCATGATGCGATATGGGTGATAGTAGATCGGTTAACGAAATAGGCACATTTCTTAGCCATGAGATCTACAGATACATTGAGTGCACTGGCGAATCTGTATGTGCGAGAAATAGTGAGATTGCATGGAGTCCCAGTGAGTGTTGTTTCGGATAGGGATGCCCGCTTCACTTCCCACTTTTGGGGACATTTCCAGGAAGCGATGGGGACCCAGTTGAGTTTTAGCACCGCTTTTCATCCTCAGACAGATGGTCAGTCAGAGAGGACTATACAGACCCTGGAGGATATGTTGAGAGCGTGTGTGCTGGATTTTAGAGGCTCATGGGACGATCACTTGCCATTGATTGAGTTCGCCTACAATAACAGTCATCACTCAAGTATTGGTATGGCCCCTTATGAGGCACTATACGGTCGTAGATGCCGATCGCCCATTGGTTGGGAAGAAGTTGGTGACAGACAATTGCTCGCCCCCGATTTGGTTAAGCAAGCCTCCGAGGATGTTCAGATAATATGCGAGAGGCTGCGAACAGCTCAAAGTCGACAAAAGAGCTATGCTGACAAGAGACGGAGACCACTTGAGTTTGATGTTGGCGAGTCCGTATTTTTGAAAGTATCTCCTTCTAAGGGAATAATGAGGTTTGGGAAGAAAGGAAAATTAAGTCCTCGTTACATTGGTCCCTTCGAGATTTTGGATAGAGTGAGAGAAGGAGCATATAGGCTAGCCTTACCACCTGAGCTAGCAGAAGTCCACAATGTCTTCCACGTTTCTATGCTTCGGAAGTACTATCCGGATCCGACACATGTAATTAGTTATGAGCCGTTGGAGCTCAAGAAAGATATGTCGTATGTCGAGAGACCGATCAGGGTGTTAGACAGGAAAGAGAAGGTGTTGCGGAACATGACGATTTCATTGGTTAAAGTTTTGTGGCAACATCACACTGTGGAAGAGGCCACATGGGAACTGGAAAGTTTGATGCGGGAAAAGTATCCCGAGTTATTCACAGATTGAATTGGTTCTAATTTGGAGGACCAAATTCTTTAAGTGGGGGAGAATGTGATACCCCGTACATGTATAGCTATGTATATAGGAACATGGGAATGTAATAAAATCATAAGTAAGATGATGTATTGTAATGTGAAGTGTATACAATGTAAGTTCATAAGATTATGTACGCACTTGTAGTAAGAATTGTGATTATACGTACAAGTTGCATTATGAGTGAGTAGGAGGAAATGAACTTAAAACGAGAAGAATGTGATCGAAATGGAATATGAGAAGTATAGTAAAATGGAAGGAAAGATTTACATAAGTGTATATTTCCATTCGAGTAATATTGTATATATATTTGGTCATACAAAGATTCTACACAAGTTTTAATGTGTATATAGTGAGGATGGATCCCATTTTCAAGTCTCAAAGATGAATGAATGAGGAAATGAACATAGTAGTAAATTAAGGGTGTTTGGTAAGAGTTGTTGCAGAAAAACTGCAGGAAATCTGGAATTTGTGAAGGCCAGATCGATCTCATAGGATGAGAGATCGATCTGGGAGAGCCAGAATGCTCTTATGTGAGAAATGGAAGGGAACAGATCGATCTCCAAAGGAAGCAGATCGATCTCCTTAGCTCTCGGGTTGGAAGCAGATCGATCTCCCATAAGACCAGATCGATCTCCTTAAGCTTCTGTTTGACAGAAGATCGATCTCCAGTCTCGACAGATCGATCTCCTACCTTTAAAACGTCTCAGAAAAGAGGGATTTTTGAGGAACAGATCGATCTCCACCCAAGGAAGATCGATCTCATCAAGTCAAAACTATAAATGGGAGCAGTTGGATCATCAGAAATTCGGGAAAAACATTTCCATTTCACTTCAACTCAAAGAAATCTAGTTTCTCACTCCTAAATCCAGCCATTTTCAGGGAGATTTAAGGAGAGGCTATTAGAGACAAAGTTGTTCACATCAAAGAGAAGAACAACATGGTCTAGAGGCATTTTCCCATTTGAAGGATTGAAGAAATAGAGGGCAATCCTAATTGGAGCAAGAGGAAATCCAATGAGGTAAGTTCTAATGCACAAATCCAAGTACATTGGTTTAGTTAATGCTTATAAAGATATTTGGGTGTGCATATTGTGGATAGAACTACCTAGGATGGTATGATATGCATATAGCTTAGAAATAGTCAAGTGTGAGAAAGTGGAATGTGGGAGTATTTTTGATGAATGGGATATCTTGAGTGGATGAGTATGTTGTGGAAATGGTTTGGAAATGTTGATATTAGGACAAATTGGGAGATTTACCACAAAGGGTAAAAATGTATAATCAAGGCATTGGATAAATGCTTAGTTGAATAAGAGTTAGAAACATTAACTCAAATGTTGATGGATGAATTTCAGTTTCGGATGATACGCCGGAGCAAGTCGAGATGAGAACGCAAGAAGCATAAAGGCGGATAGTTGCACACAAGTAGAACGAGGTAAGGGACTGTGTGTTAGCTATAGAGATGTTCGTACGTAATTACAACAATTTCGTAGATATATTGCTACGACTAGTACGATATTATAAGTTTATGAAATGATGTGGAAATATGAAAAGTACTATGATGTATATATATGTATTGAGAAATGGGATAGGGTAAGGAAATAGCATGATATGTATGTTTTCAATGAAATTCTCAATTTTATATTGTGATTGATGATTGAGAAATGTTGATGATAGGTTGGCTAATTTTACATGTTTTAGCATGAAGAAGCATGCTGTATGAATAAACATGTTTTGAATTTTTAAAAAGAGAAAATAGCCTTCTATCAGTTTTGAGATGTGATTTGGTGTTGAAGCGCTAGCTTACACCTGTTTTAATGCCTTGATGTACCGTGTTGGAGTTTTAACTCGCACGGGGGTTTTGAGAAAGTGCGAGAACTATGCTCGTACCTGTTTTGTTGAGTTAAGGTAAACCTGGGGGTCTGGGACCCAAGGGGATACCAGCCGACGGCCAATTGAACGGGCTGGGCCTTAACGATAGATCGTACCGTGCTGGAGCTTTGCGTTGACTGTGTGTCATGCTGTTTGCTCGCCTGGTATATGAGACATGGTTTAAGGATAAAAAGTCCATCGGAGTTGGAGTATGGACTTGGGTCCACGGTTGTACGTAGAACAGTGTAGTCACCCGTTGGTATACTATGTACCGTGCTGGGTGCACGTGAGTACGAGTATCGCGTAGATGACACACGACGTATCTTCACCGTGAGTATACGAGGAGATGAGGTGGATTGAGATGAGCCGGAGGGTAGGACTGACCCATCCCCCTTCAGGCGAAGTGATACCCTGTGCACACCCGATCAGTGAGGCCTGGGATCACTGACTGTGGCCATAAGTCGTGGATATTTGATTGCCTAAAATTCCATGCCTGTCTCAGAGAATCGAGAAACAGAGACAATCTCAGAAAAAGAAAGAGATTTGTGAAAAAGAATGATTTGAGAAGTGAAAGAGATTTTGTGTTTCAATAAATCTCCGATTTCACCTTCGTGCCATGAGGGCACTATTTATGAGCATGTTTTAAATCGAAGTTTGACATTTGATTTACATGAAAATGCTCTTGAGAAATATGAATTTAAATGCATTGTTCGTATGATATTTCCATTTATAACGAAAACATGGTTTTGGTTTATGCATGCATGGGCTATGTAGGTAGTACGATATCTACCTGCTAGCGTACATTTCCTTACTGAGCCGTGGTTTGCTCATCCCACTATTTTTCCCCCTCCAGGTACTGAGAAGTAAGAGAGCGGTGGTCTCTAAGTCTTTTGTGTTGAACAGCTCCCACGATTCGATAAAAGGTATAAGAATTGTATACACGAGTATTTTGTATCTAATTTATCGTATCGCACAGTTATATCTTGGAATTGTAATCAGTATTATGGGGATGATATGTAAGCACATGGTATTTATACAATTAATTTTGTATATTTACACACACACCTGGGAGTGTGAATTTAAGTTTTAAATATTTCGCTGTAAATAAATAAATTTTTAGTAATTGCATCTTCTCACAGCCCAACCGTAGTAGAGAATGTATGGATAGAAGGGTTCCCGAAAGCGGGGCATGACAGGCTTGGTATCAGAGCATGGTTGGTCTGATGTGAGATGATGCTTAGGACTAAGAAAACATACATCCCCAAGTTACTGTGCGATATTTAGATACAAATGTGTATACGGAGCTGGTAGTAAATTAAATGTTTGTTATAACGCAGGAAAGTTATCAGGCTAGTGAGTTATGCCTGAAAGACACCGCAAGAGGGGAGAGAGCTCGAGGGCTCGAGGGCAAAATGACAGGACTGAGAGGCACAGTAGATCATCCTCTAGTCATGAGCCCCAGGAACAAATAGAGGCTTCTGATCCTCGAATCACTTGATTAGAGGAAGACATGCGCACGATGATGACCATGATGGGTCAGATCATGGTTAGGTTTGAGGGTACACCTGGTACAGCGGGACAGGCTGCACCGAATCCCCAGCAGCTGCACCTGAACCTGAGAATGTTGCACCTGCGCAAGCCCGGCTAGGCCACGGGAACCTCATATTCGACCGGTACCTCCTCCGGTAGCCCCACATCAGCATGATGATGAATTGGGGTATGGATATGACTGTGATATGGAGAGATTGAGGCACTTTATGGACTTTAAGCCTCCTTCGTTTAGCGGAGTAAAGGATCCGACGGTGGCTGAGGACTGGATCAGTCAAATGGAGAAGTTATTCGACTTCTATAGATGTTCAGCTACGGAGAGAGTAGCGCTTGCGGCTTTGTATTGAGAGGCGAAGCAGAGCACTGGTGGAAGTCCGTCAGGCCGATGTTAAGAGCTCAAGAAATGGTTATCACTTGGGATATGTTCTTGGACGTTTTCAGAGAGCAATACATCCCAGATACTGCTCGACGGAGACTACAGATGGAATTTCTGAATCTGACTCAAGGGAATTGAATAGTTGATGAGTACGAGTCACGATTCACTTCACTGGGTAGGTATGATCCGGACTCGATCAGGAGTGAAGCTGTCAGAGTCCGTAGATTTGTAGATAGACTGAGGCCTTCGATCCGAGCGAAGTTGGCCCCATTTGATGTCGCTACATATAGAGAGGCTGTGCGACGGGCCCAGTTATGCGAGCAAGATCATGACTTGCAGATTTCTGAGTTTAGTTGGGGTAAGGACAAGGGTCCGAGGAAGCTGGGAGATGGCAAGAGTGCCAAATTTAGTCAAAAATTCATGAGTAAACGTCGGAGAGAGGTAGATGATTTCCAGAAAAAGGTTGCTAGACCTTTTATGCCTCCGACTCAGACACCAGCCAGGGGTATAGTGATTGGTGGACCCCGACCGACTACAGATCAGTGTAGGCTATGCGATCAATACCATGGTGGTAGGCCATGTCATCTTCAGGGTACCCGATGTTTCAGATGTGGTAAATTTGGACATTATGCCAGAGAGTGCCCGGAAATAGTTGAGGCAATTCCACAGAGGGGTAAAGAGCCAGAGATGGTTCCTACAGTTGCACCTCCTGCAAGAAAGAAAGCCTCGGCTGAAGAGAAAGGAAAACAAGTTGTGGGACAAGGCAGGGTGTATGCGATAGACCAGGCATCGGCTGATACCTCTTCTGAAGTGATAAAAGGTACAATCTTGATTTTCAATTTAGAGGTTATAGCTTTGTTTGATTCTGGTGCTACGCATTCCTTCATATCACCTGCATGTGCATCTAAGTTAAAAGGTTTTGTAGAACCCACATACTTGAGTAGGACTTTACTAATAAGTGCTCCCATGAGAGTTAGCCAATTAGTTGAACAAGTGTATGAAGATTGTAAAGTGAGGGTGGGAGATAAGTGCATGACAGCCAACTTGATTTTGTTGAATATGTATGACATTGATGTAATTTTGGGAATGGATTGGTTAGCCGCCAATCATGCTGTCATAGACTGTCATTCTAAGTCCATTAAGTTTTCTCTACCTGAAGAATGTGTTGTAAGATTTTAAGAGAAGAAATGAAATCTTAAATTTTGTATCAAGTAAAGTACTTTGGTATAAATGGCTTGAGTGTTGTTTTGAAGGTTTTGTTGCTTATGTGGTGGATTTGAACAAAGTACATCCGGATATGGAGGACATCTCAGTGGTCAGAGAATTCCCTGATGTCTTTCCAGACGATCTACCAGGATTGCCACCTGATAGAGAAACAGAATTCGGTATAGACTTGACGCCTGGAACCGAACCAATATCGAAGTCATCATATAGGATGGCCCCAGTTGAGTTAGAGGAATTAAGGAAACAGCTGCAAGAGTTGTTAGAGAAAGGGTTCATAAGACCGAGCGTCTCACCATGGGGAGCCCAGGTATTGTTTGTGAAGAAGAGAGATGGGAGCCTCAGATTGTGTATTGACTATCGGATGTTAAACAAGGCTACCATCAAGAATAAGTACCCCTTGCCACGCATTGACGATTTATTGGATCAACTTCGGGGAGCACAGATCTTCTCCAAGATAGATCTGAGGTCTGGGTATCATCAATTGAAGATTCGGAAGGAGGATGTGCCCAAGAC
This sequence comes from Firmiana major, assembly GCA_033439115.1. Taxonomy (NCBI): domain Eukaryota; kingdom Viridiplantae; phylum Streptophyta; class Magnoliopsida; order Malvales; family Malvaceae; genus Firmiana; species Firmiana major. The sequence goes on from CM065912.1 coordinate 13,404,362, forward strand.
AGCATTTCGTACCCGCTATGGCCATTACGAATTCTTAGTGATGCCTTTTGGGTTGACCAATGCGCCGGCAGCTTTTATGGCTCTAATGAATGAAGTATTCAAGCCATACCTGGACCAATTCGTAATTATTTTCATTGATGACATATTGGTGTATTCAAGGTCCAGAGAAGAGCATGAGCAGCACTTAAGGATTATTTTGCAAACCCTTCGAGAGAAAAGGTTATATGCCAAGCTTAACAAATGTGACTTTTGGCTAGAACAGATTTCCTTTCTAGGCCATGTTATATCGAAGGATGGGGTGTCAGTAGATCCATCCAAGATTGAGGCAATTGTTCAGTGGGAACAACCTAGGACAGTCACAGAGATCAGAAGTTTTCTGGGTTTGGCTGGTTACTACAGAAGATTTGTAGAGGGTTTCTCTAGATTAGCTGCTCCATTGACACGTCTTACGAGGAAAAGTATGGAGTTTTCATGGGACGAAGCTTGTGAGAGAAGTTTTCAGGAACTTAAGCGCAGATTAACTACCGTGCCAGTTCTTGTCATCCCTAACAGTTCAGGGAATTACTCGGTGTATACTGATGCTTCGCATCAAGGACTAGGCTGTGTTTTGATGCAAGATGGAAGGGTAGTAGCTTATGGATCTAGACAGCTGAAGGATCATGAGAAGAACTACCCCACTCACGATTTGGAGTTAGCGGCCGTAGTGTTTGCGTTGAAGATATGGCGCCACTACTTATATGGTGAGAGATTTCAGATCTTTACGGATCATAAGAGTCTAAAATATCTATTCTCACAAAAGGAGTTAAACATGAGACAGAGGAGGTGGTTGGAACTCCTCAAAGACTATGATTGTGAGATCTTGTACCACCCGGGGAAGGCAATTGTGGTTGCCGATGCATTGAGTCGGAAGAGTCTCGGGTTGGTGTCTCACATGATGGTTAGAGAGCACGAGTTGCTGGAACAATTCATGAACCTTAGTCTGGATATGACCCTACCAGAGATTGGCAGCTATGGGATCATTGCTAGCTTGAGATTAGAACCGGAGTTGATTGAGAGAATCCGACAAGCTCAGCAAATCGATCAATGGTGTATTGTCATGATTAGCCAAATCCGAAAAGGGAAGGGTGCTGATTTTATATTGAGTCCAGATGGAATACTAAGGTTTGGAAATAGAATATGTGTTCCTAAGGATGTAGAGCTGAGAAAGCTGATCTTATCAGAGGCACACTCGTCGAGATACATGATACACCCGGGGAGTGGTAAGATGTATCAAAACCTCCGAAAAGTATATTGGTGGTCTGGAATGAAGAGAGACATAGCGGAGTATGTCGCTAGATGTCTCATTTGTCAGCAAGTAAAAGTCGAACATCAGAAACCAGGAGGATTATTACAACCTCTATCGATACCAACATGGAAGTGGGAGCATGTCACCATGGATTTTGTGATGGGGTTACCGAGAACCCGTAAGAACCATGATGCGATATGGGTGATATTAGATCGGTTAACAAAATAGGCACATTTCTTAGCCATGAGATCTACAGATACATTGAGTGCACTGGCGAATCTGTATGTGCGAGAAATAGTGAGATTGCATGGAGTCCCAGTGAGTGTTGTTTCGGATAGGGATGCCCGCTTCACTTCCCACTTTTGGGGACATTTCCAGGAAGCGATGGGGACCCAGTTGAGTTTTAGCACCGCTTTTCATCCTCAGACAGATGGTCAGTCAGAGAGGACTATACAGACCCTGGAGGATATGTTGAGAGCGTGTGTGCTGGATTTTAGAGGCTCATGGGGCGATCACTTGCCATTGATTGAGTTCGCCTACAATAACAGTCATCACTCAAGTATTGGTATGGCCCCTTATGAGGCACTATACGGTCGTAGATGCCGATCGCCCATTGGTTGGGAAGAAGTTGGTGACAGACAATTGCTCGCCCCCGATTTGGTTAAGCAAGCCTCCGAGGATGTTCAGATAATATGCGAGAGGCTGCGAACAGCTCAAAGTCGACAAAAGAGCTATGCTGACAAGAGACGGAGACCACTTGAGTTTGATGTTGGCGAGTCCGTATTTTTGAAAGTATCTCCTTCTAAGGGAATAATGAGGTTTGGGAAGAAAGGAAAATTAAGTCCTCGTTACATTGGTCCCTTCGAGATTTTGGATAGAGTGGGAGAAGGAGCATATAGGCTAGCCTTACCACCTGAGCTAGTAGATGTCCACAATGTCTTCCACGTTTCTATACTTCGGAAGTACTACCTGGATCCGACACATGTAATTAGTTATGAGCCGTTGGAGCTCAAGAAAGATATGTCGTATGTCGAGAGACCGACAGGGTGTTGGACAGGAAAGAGAAGGTGTTGCGAAACAAGACGATTTCATTGGTTAAAGTTTTGTGGCAACATCACACTGTGGAAGAGGCCACATGGGAACTGGAAAGTTTGATGCGGGAAAAGTATCCCGATTTATTCACAGATTGAATTGGTTCTAATTTGGAGAACCAAATTCTTTAAGTGGGGGAGAATGTGAGACCCCGTACATGTATAGCTATGTATATAGGAACATGGGAATGTAAATAAAATCATAAGTAAGATGATGTATTGTAATGTGAAGTGTATACAATGTAAGTTCATAAGATTATGTACGCACTTGTAGTAAGAATTGTGATTATACGTACAAGTTGCATTATGAGTGAGTAGGAGGAAATGAACTTAAAACGAGAAGAATGTGATCGAAATGGAATATGAGAAGTATAGTAAAATGGAAGGAAAGATTTACATAAGTGTATATTTCCATTCGAGTAATATTGTATATATATTTGGTCATACAAAGATTCTACACAAGTTTTAATGTGTATATAGTGAGGATGGATCCCATTTTCAAGTCTCAAAGATGAATGAATGAGGAAATGAACATAGTAGTAAATTAAGGGTGTTTGGTAAGAGTTGTTGCAGAAAAACTGCAGGAAATCTGGAATTTGTGAAGGCCAGATCGATCTCATAGGATGAGAGATCGATCTGGGAGAGCCAGAATGCTCTTATGTGAGAAATGGAAGGGAAGCAGATCGATCTCCAAAGGAAGCAGATCGATCTCCTTAGCTCTCGGGTTGGAAGCAGATTGATCTCCCATAAGACCAGATCGATCTCCTTAAGCTTCTGTTTGACAGAAGATCGATCTCCAGTCTCGACAGATCGATCTCCTACCTTTAAAACGTCTCAGAAAAGAGGGATTTTTGAGGAACAGATCGATCTCCACCCAAGGAAGATCGATCTCATCAAGTCAAAACTATAAATGGGAGCAGTTGGATCATCAGAAATTCGGGGAAAACATTTCCATTTCACTTCAACTCAAAGAAATCTAGTTTCTCACTCCTAAATCCAGCCATTTTCAGGGAGATTTAAGGAGAGGCTATTAGAGACAAAGTTGTTCACATCAAAGAGAAGAACAACATAGTCTAGAGGCATTTTCCCATTTGAAGGATTGAAGAAATAGAGGGCAATCCTAATTGGAGCAAGAGGAAATCCAATGAGGTAAGTTCTAATGCACAAATCCAAGTACATTGGTTTAGTTAATGCTTATAAAGATATTTGGGTGTGCATATTGTGGATAGAACTACCTAGGATGGTATGAAATGCATATAGCTTAGAAATAGTCAAGTGTGAGAAAGTGGAATATGGGAGTATTTTTGATGAATGGGATATCTTGAGTGGATGAGTATGTTGTGGAAATGGTTTGGAAATATTGATATTAGGACAAATTGGGAGATTTACCACAAAGGGTAAAAATGTATAATCAAGGCATTGGATAAATGCTTAGTTGAATAAGAGTTAGAAACATTAACTCAAATGTTGATGGATGAATTTCAGTTTCGGATGATACGTCGGAGCAAGTCGAGATGAGAATGCAAGAAGCATAAAGGCGGATAGTTGCACACAAGTAGAACGAGGTAAGGGACTGTGTGTTAGCTATAGAGATGTTCGTACGTAATTACAGCAATTTCGTAGATATATTGCTAGGACTAGTACGATATTATAAGTTTATGAAATGATGTGGAAATATGAAAAGTACTATGATGTCTATATATGTATTGAGAAATGGGATAGGGTAAGGAAATAGCATGATATGCATGTTTTCAATGAAATTCTCAATTTTATATTGTGATTGATGATTGAGAAATGTTGATGATAGGTTGGCTAATTTTACATGTTTTAGCATGAAGAAGCATGCTGTATGAATAAACATGTTTTGAATTTTTAAAAAGAGAAAATAGCCTTCTATCAGTTTTGAGATGTGATTTGGTGTTGAAGCGCTAGCTTACACCTGTTTTAATGCCTTGATGTACCGTGTTGGAGTTTTAACTCGCACGGGGGTTTTGAGAAAGTGCGAGAACTATGCTCGTACCTGTTTTGTTGAGTTAAGGTAAACCTGGGGGTCTGGGACCCAAGGGGATACCAGCCGACGGCCAATTGAACGGGCTGGGCCTTAACGATAGATCGTACCGCGCTGGAGCTTTGCGTTGACTGTGTGTCACGCTGTTTGCTCGCCTGGTATATGAGACATGGTTTAAGGATAAAAAGTCCATCGGAGTTGGAGTATGGACTTGGATCCACGGTTGTACGTAGAACAGTGTAGTCACCCGTTGGTATACTATGTACCGTGCTGGGTGCACGTGAGTACGAGTATCGCGTAGATGACACACGACGTATCTTCACCGTGAGTATACGAGGAGATGAGGTGGATTGAGATGAGCCGGAGGGTAGGACTGACCCATCCCCCTTCAGGCGAAGTGATACCCTGTGCACACCCGATCAGTGAGGCCTGGGATCACTGACTGTGGCCATAAGTCGTGGATATTTGATTGCCTAAAATTCCATGCCTGTCTCAGAGAATCGAGAAACAGAGACAATCTCAGAAAAAGAAAGAGATTTGTGAAAGAGAATGATTTGAGAAGTGAAAGAGATTTTGTGTTTCAATAAATCTCCGATTTCACCTTCGTGCCATGAGGGCACTATTTATGAGCATGTTTTAAATGGAAGTTTGACATTTGATTTACACGAAAATGCTCTTGAGAAATATGAATTTAAATGCATTGTTCGTATGATATTTCCATTTATAACGAAAACATGGTTTTGGTTTATGCATGCATGGGCTATGTAGGTAGTACGATATCTACCTGCTAGCATACATTTCCTTACTGAGCCGTGGTTTGCTCATCCCACTATTTTTCCCCCTCCAGGTACTGAGAAGTAAGAGAGCGGTGGTCTCTAAGTCTTTTTTGTTGAACAGCTCCCACGATTCGGTAAAAGGTATAAGAATTGTATACACGAGTATTTTGTATCTAATTTATCGTATCGCACAGTTATATCTTGGAATTGTAATCAGTATTATGGGGATGATATGTAAGCACATGGTATTTATAAATTAATTTTGTGTATTTACACACACACCTGGGAGTGTGAATTTAAGTTTTAAATATTCCGCTGTAAATAAATAAATTTTTAGTATCTTCTCACAGCCCAACCGTAGTAGAGAATGTATGGATAGAAGGGTTCCCGAAAGTGGAGCATGACACATTATCTTGTAATCCTCTAATTGTCTCTTCCTCGAGAGGATGTCCTTCATGAACTTATATAACTTGGTATTTGCTCTAAAGCATCTGCGAAAGGAATGTTAATGTGAAGCTTCTTAAAAACCTCAAGAAATTTAGTGAACTGTTGATCAAACTTTTGGCTTTGGAACCTCTGAGGAAAATGTAATGCTGGTCTAACGGGAGGAAGTGTAGTGGTAACAGGTGCAACATCAGATGAAGAGGAAGGCTGTGAAGAAGAAGGTAAATATAAAGAAGCGCCTGACTTTATTTCATTTGCTGCTTGATTATCTGATTCCTGCTCTTTCTGAACTGCCTCTTTAGAACTAAGGATTCTTCAACTATGGGCTTTTCAGGTTTGGACTTAACTTGTGGATCATGTAGCTCTCTACCGCTCCTAAGGGTTATGGCCTTAACATGCTCCTTACCCTCCCTCTGCCTAATAGGGTTAGCTTCGGTATTACGAGGAAGGGTCCATTGTGGATGCTGGCTAAGAGCACTAGCTATTTGTCCAACTTGAACTTCTAAATTCTTAATTGAAGCAGCTTGATTTTTCAGGATAGTCGTGAGCATCTCCTCTAGTGAAGGCTTCTTCTCAACTGCAGCTGCTGGTGCATGTAAGTGATGGGGCTGCATAGGTGGTGGTGGTGGTGGATGATGTTGAAACTGATGTGGGGATGGGTGATGAGAATGATGAGGTAGAAACTGCTGATGTGGTGGTACATGAACAGGTGGAGCTTGAAATCCAGGGGGTCCCACAGGTTTGAAATTAGAAGATTGCCCTTGATTTTAGCTCCAAGAAAAATTAGGATGGTTCCTCCACCCTGGATTGTAGGTGTTGGAAAATGGGTTGTTCTGTTGCCTTTGAGGTGGTGCAACGTACTGAACAGACTCTAAATTAAGTGGGCACCTATCTACAGTGTTTGTACCACCACACAGATCGCATGAAAGAAAAGGACTTTGGATGGCTAGAACAGGATTAGGACTATTGGCAGAATTATGCTGGGTACTGAGTGACAACCTTTTTCATAAGATTGGCTATTTGAGAAGTTAAGGTAGACAGTATGTCTAACTCATAGATACCCACTGACTTCTTAGGCAATTGCCTCTCCGATGACCATTGGTAATTGTTAGCTTCCATCTTATCTAACAGATCGTAAGCTTCCTCCTTCGTCTTGCACATTAAAGCTCCTCTCGCAGCAGCATTAACGATGGTCCTATTTTGGCTAGTGAGTCCATTATAGAAGGTCTGGACTTACAGCCATAAGGGTAGGCCATGATAAGGACACTTCCTAAGAAGGTCTTTATATCGTTCCCATGCTTCATAAAGGGATGTAGAATCAAATTGGGCAAAGGAAGATATGTCACTACGGAGTTTAGCCATTTTAGAGGGAGGAAAGAACTTAGCTAAAAATTGATGGGTTAACTCGTCCCAAGTGGAAATGGATCCTGGAGGTAAGGAGGTCAACCAGTGTCGCGCTTTATCTCTAAGCGAGAATGGAAATAACCTAAGCCTAAGCGCATCATCCGATAATCCATTATGCTTAAAGGTGTTGCACAGATCCAGGAATTGCCTTAAGTGAGCATGTGGGTCGTCATGGGGAAGCCCAATGTAACTGTAGCGAAGTTTGGATCATCTGGAGGATTGAAGGCTTAATTTCAAAATTGTTTGTAAGGACAGCTGGTGGCCTAATGCCAGTATAATAACCTCCAATGGTTGGTACCGCATAATCTCCTACGGTCCTAATTTCTCTATTCTCTACCATGGTGTTTTGCAGTGGAGCTACTAATTTCCTAGAATCCTTTCTAGTTTTTCTAAGTGTTCGTTCAATCTCAGGATCAAAACGAAAGCAATCATAGCTCTTGGCTCTACGCATGCAAACATCTAAAAGTCCTCAGGAATTTTTTTATAGAGAGAGAAAATTAACTAAACTAAATTAAGGCTCTAAATATTTACAACCTAAATATTTACAAACTAGAATTACACCTAAACATAATTTCATCGATATTAATTAATGGCTAATTGTCTCCCTCGGTAACGGTGCCAAAAACTTAATGAACGCCCGTTTTAAGTTACCCATACGTGTTAACCACAAGTGCACGGGTCGTACAAGTAATAATGGGATTTGAGTCCCAGATTATCGTCCCACAGCTAATTAGCCTAACTAAGTACCGGTTAATTTTACCTTAAGTATATCCTAGCAAATTATGAGAATTTAGTGGGTGATCTACAAGGCTTAAATTAAAAAGTACTAAAAAACAATAAAAATAAAGAGAATAATAAAAATAGAGCAAAACTAAAATTACTTACCGAACTCCTAACAAATAAAAGCAATAATCTGCAAAAGAGAAAAATACTGAAACAAAAATTAATTAGAACAAATAACCTATAATGCAAATAAGAAAATAAAGAAATAAAATTAACTAGAATAAAACTAGACAATCCTAAAATTTAAGGATATTTCTATAAATTTAAGGAAATTCCTAAACCTAATTATAAGTCTAAAATGGTGATCCTAATTTAATCCTAACTATAGCAAATGACTAGCATAATCAAATAAAATCTAAACAATGCGTGAGAAATAAACATTTTTGGAATTTTAAATTTCAAATAAAAACTACCTAATTTAATTCTAAATGCACTACCTAAACACTATAATTAAGTCTTAAATCCTAATGCATAAAATTAACTATTAACATAACTAGAACTAAGTTTTAAACTAACAAGCAAAGAAAAATATAACTAACCTACAATTTGATTTAAAACTTTACCTAAGCTAACAATAATAATAAAACTTTTAACAAATAACATAAAAGCATGAAATTTAAATTTGGACAATTTGGTGATGACAAACATGGCCTTGCTCAAATTGCCACTTAGCAACCTACCCATGCATTGTAGTGTACTGTCTGTATACCATTGTAGTGCTGCACATTCCTTCACTTCACGCACAGCAGCAGGGCACCAGTGTTCACTTGTGTTCATGCAGTAGACTGGGGTGCGCCAGAGAATGTCCATCAACCGAGAGCAGCAACCACCGAGCGGACACACCCTGCTTCCCTGCTGCACACAATCATAAAGCAACAACCATGTCTCTATCCTGTTCACCATCAGCCAACTTGAAATAATGTAGAACACAACAAGAAAACACAAGCAGAAGTTAGACTTTGTAAGTTAGAGTAGTAAATGAACAACAGGAAATGTAAATTGACTAAAATCGAGAATTAGAGAGTGGAAAGAAATTGAACAGTAGAACGAATCTTGAAACAGAGGAGGACAGAGCATGGTATGTGTCTATCACTATCACATCCAAGCTCCCAAGCCAGCCGGATACATTCTCTTTGATTTAGCTATTCACGTCGTTACTTGCACTGGTCTTGCTCAGCCAAGATTCCCACAAGTAATGCAGAAGCTAACAACAAACATAAAATATAACAAAAGTATTTAACAACTGGGATCAACATAAAACTGTAACAAATTTAAAGAAGTTGAAACAAGGGAAATGAAAGCAGGAACGATGAGGAAAATTTAATGCCACTATTACTATCAACTCTTTAACCATCCACTCATGTAATACTCTCAACTCGAATAAACAACATTCAATGAACAGTGCACGAGTAATGAAACAGAGCACAACAGCGATGGCTACTGGATGCTAAAAAAAGGAGATAAAAATAAACATCAACAATGATAAGGAGAAAATGCAACGAATGGAGACTAAAGCAGCCAATGTAAACCGAATATTCAACTGGAATGAACTCGAGGGCTAAGGTCATTGTTCGTTGCTCTTTCTCTTCCTCGACTCCTCATATTGCTCAGAAAATCACCGCAGGTAATGTAAAAATAGTGCAGTTGAAAGCACAGGGAATAGAGGACTATTTTGCTAATGGATGCAGCGGAGCAAGGAGAGGATGCTTAGCAACTATCACCAGCTACAGATAGCCTCTCACACCACTCGGCTCCCTCACTCGTAGCCCTCTGGTTCGACAATCAGCAAGCAGATCAAGGAAATAGAAAAGAAAAATATGCAAACCAAGAACTACAAAGAAATTAGGAACATAAACTAATCACTGAAAGGAAACTTTGTACAAAAAAAAAGATAAAAAAACCTAAACATAGAAAGGAGAAGGCTTGTAAAACCGAGAGGACAAAAATGATGGCTGCTAATTTAACGTGAAAAGCTAAGAGGAAACTAGAGAAAATGAAACTTTTCATAAAACAAAAGTTAAAGGTGCCATGAACAATAGCCAAAAGTGAAAACGACAATTTTAATAGCTGCTAATAAAAACAATCAGGAAATGCTTGAAGAAAACTAAGGAAATAAAAACTTCAACCTAAATAAAATAGACTACTTTCTACCCTAAACTACTTACCCTAGACTACTTCTACCCTAAAATTACTTCTACTCCTACCCTAAAATTCTACTCCTAAACTACTTTACCCTAAAAACTACTTAGTTTTCAATTGCTCATCATATTCTATTTATACACAAAATTGGGGGTACAATTGTAATTTCCAATCCTAGATGAGTTGGCATTGTTTGGCCACTTGTTTTCATTCCATTTGATGTAGAGAAGATATTTCCATGTCATTTGTCTGCTAGTCCACTTGTGTAACGACCCTTGACCCTTGAAAATCGGGGAATATTTTTTTTAATTTAATTTACTCACTTATTCCCTTATTCAATTAATTTGTATTCCTGTGCAGTGTCAAAACACTTTTCCTAATACTTTACTCGTAATTATAATTAATTTTTATATTTTAACTTATATGGCCGATAAAAATTTCGACAACACAACAGCTTATATATGAGCCTACCCACCTGCAAATCAGTTATTTTTGGCAATCCTAAATATCCACAACTACCAAGCATACTTTCCAAATTCATCTTTACCACTAAATACATCCATTTCAATTTAATACTAGTCATCTCAAAATATTATCTCAAAACATTATCGCAAAGAGGTAATGTTTACATTGTTCCTTACAAAATTACATCCCAACTGATATTTTCAATATGTGTGTCTGTGCATACAATTATGTCTGGTACAGGAATGTAAATGTATACCTTTTGCGTGTACAAAAAGTAGCTTAGGGTAGCTCTTCTCACCAGCTTATGTCGTGTACGCGGCAGGTAGCGTCTATAGATTCACTGCAAATGATCTGAAGGTAGAGGGGTGAGCTTTTGGAGAAAAGCCCACTAAGATAGTACTATTAAAAGAGTTCTGACATATAAAAGTATTTGAAATTGTTCATGGAACGAAACTTAATGAAATACAAAAATTTTCATTTCATGCATAAACGTCATAAAGCATGCGTGTCAATAAAACCATTAACATGCTTAACCATTTTCATGAACATTTCATAAATCATTTCGTAAACATATCATGAATATTTCATAATAATTTCATAAACATCTCATGCATATTTCATAATCATTTCATAAACTCTCATCATAGTCGATTTTATAATTAAAATCGAGGAGACTAGGCTATAACTAAGTCATGCGATACGTGTCATTCTCCGTAGAGAGTCATCATACCTATGGCCATGGTAAGTGGGCTGTAGACTAGATCAGGGTCTTACAGCCCTTTCGTAAAGTATGGGTAGTATCTATCTTACTTACATTCACTAGCACTTAGCTAGGATATGGGCACCAGTGACACTCTCTGTGTAGGAAACATAATTGCGTGCTGCGCGGGCACGAGATACTACCGAAATATCATCATAAACCACCAGTAACACGACATCTTCCACACAGGTCGAGTCAAGTGCTAAAGGGGCCTACGTACCGGCACCCAAGTGGTGGAGCCGGAACGCCACAAGAAGTAACCATGCATGAAGCCTATAGTCTCAAAACATCTTTTATCTTTTTGTAAATACTTTTGAAAACGTCAAAAGTTCCATTTCAAAGCGTAATTATGGGTTTTCAACTCATCATAAAACTTCCATGCATTTTCATAATTCGAAAGTTTATTTCATAAACATAGATGTTATAGCGAACATTTTGTAAAACGAAATCATGTTTTGTAAATAGTTTCGTAAGTATGGAAGCATTGGTAAATCATTTCAAATCATATGCTCTTTCATAAAATCATTTATTAGAGAAACAAGAATGTAATATCAGAACTAAGTTAAGTAATACCCCTTACCTCGATTTATCGGATATCTCAAATTCAAACGGTGATGTCTCCTAGTACCTCATTTAATCCCTTCTACAATCACCTACACCGAAATTGTAGACTTAGCACCCTATTCATGCGAATTGCGTTAAAATCGTAATTTATCGTTGCTATTGGTGTGTACATATTATTGTATATATACTTGACCAACACGCACGTTTATATATTCCTTAACAATTTATATATTTGAACCTACAAGTATTAACGTATGCCTTTATTATATACATCCACATGTATACACGCATAAATATATATATATACACTCTTATATGTATATATATATATAGATATATACTTTTATTATTTTCATGTTCCCCTATCTCACATATATACATTCTTTGTATATACATATATATTTTTATTTGTTTTTCATATTTCCTTATCTCATATATATATATATATATACATTCTTTGTATATACACATATACTAGCACACATTCATCCTATGTACATCCATATGTATATGCACCTAAATAAATATATACATATATATATATATACACTCCTCTATATATATATTATTATTGTTTTCCATTTTTTTTTCTTATCACATATACATACATATTTGCCTACTCCTCATCATTCCCATTTTTTTGTCTACTTCTCATTTATTCTCGAGTTTGTCGATTCAAGATTTGTTTTAAGCTACCCGTAAGAATCTATTTTCTCTACTTTCCTATTCATCATCAAAATGACCCAAATCTATCATCCACAAAATAATCGAATACAATTTTATCATCTTCAATCTTCATTTCAATTCATAATAATTTAACTTCTAATGTCTAATTTCTTGCTTAATTTTCAAAATCCCCAAATCTGTCAATTTAATTCCTAGTCCCTAATTTCTTCAACAAATCAAATTTCAATTAATTAATACAACATCATGCTTCCATAATACAATTTATAGATACATTAAACTAAATAAAGCTTGGGTTTTTACCTAGGGATCAACTGGTACAAGGACGAGGAAACAAAAATTGGGAAATTTATCTGTGTTTTTTTTTACACTGTGGCGTCCAAAATAGGGGTGGCCGGATGGGGAAGGACAGGCGAGGGAAGTTGCCAAGCTCAAGTTTAGTGCTGGCCAGCGTCGGGTCTCCCTGGTCGCTGCAATCCGCGAACAGAGGAGAAATCCCTCTGTTTTCGTTTTTGTTTCCAGGCGAGGGGAGAGGGAAAAAGGAGGGAACGGTCATCGACGGTGGAAGGGAGAAGGCTGCTAGGAGTCCGGGCAACGCGAGGCTGCTGACTGTCTCTGGTTCAGTCGTCGTTGAGAGAAATGGAGAGAGGAATGGTTTTCGAGCTTTTGGCGAGTGAGGAAAGAAAGGAGGAAAGGGGAGATCGCCGATCGTCGCTGGCTTGGGGCTCGGTTCCGTCGACCGATGAGGGAAAGGGAGGTCGGCAGGCGAACAGTTGCGGAGAAAGATTGGCCGGCGGTAGCAAAGAAGAGGAACGACCGGGGGGGTTTGGTTTTGTCTTTAGGATCACGCGATCCTTTTTTTTTTCTCTTTTCCGTTTAGTATTTTTTTTATTATCTATATATTATTTATATATATCTATTTATATATATATATTTATATTTAATATTTAATATTATATATGTTATATTTGTATTTATATATATATGTATATATATATATTTTTTAATTATAATTTCATTCTTGGACAATTACTTGTATATACATTTATTGTAATTATTTTTATCCTTCATTTTTTTAACTTAACAAATATATATATTCACATATTTTCGTATAACATATTTCCATTTATTATATATTTATTTTTATTTTTTTGTTTAATTTAAATACAGAAAATTTGCGGTGTTTACATTCTCCCCACCTTTAAAGAATTTGGTCCTCCAAATTCATCTTAGTCCTTCAGAATAGATGAGGGTACTTTTCCCTCAAGAGGCTCTCTAACTCCCATGTAGCTTCTTCAATTGAATGGTGTTGCCAGAGAACCTTTACCAGAGGAATCGTCTTTGATCGAAGTACCTTTTCCTTTCTGTCCAAAATCCGGATAGGTCACTCAATGTAGCTCATATCCTCTTGAATGCTCAAAGGCTCATACTTAATGATATGTGAGGGATCCAGATTATACTTCCTTAACATCGAGACGTGGAAGACATTATGTACCCCGGAGAGCTACGGGGGTAGGGCAAGTCTGTAGGCTACGTCTCCCACTCTCTCTAGAATCTCAAAAGGACCAATGAAGCGAGGACTCAGTTTCCCCTTCTTTCCAAAGCGCATAATACCCTTGCTCGGAGATACCTTAAGAAACACGGAGTCCCCAATCTGAAACTCAAGTGGCCACCTGTGCTTATTCGCAAAACTCTTTTGTCTACTTTGTGCGGTCTTAAGTCTATCACAGATTATCCGAACACCTTCTGCTGCCTGTTCCACCAGCTCAGGGGCCAAGATCCTTCTACCACCCACTTCTTCCCAAGCCACAAGAGACCAACACCTTCTACCAAACAAGGCCTCATAAGGTGCCATCCCGATGCTAGCATGATAGTTGTTGTTATAAGTAAACTCTGCAAGAGGCAAGTGATCATCCCATGAGCCCTTGAACTCTAAAACGCACGCCCTCAGCATATCCTCTAAGGTCTGAATGGTCCTCTCGGACTGACCATCGGTCTGAGGATGATAGGTTGTGCTCAAGTTAAGCTGAGATCCCATGGCTTCTTGAAAATGAGCCCAAAATCTAGAAGTGAATCGGGAATCTCTATCTGACGTAATGCTCACAGGTGCCCCATGCAGCCGAGCTATCTCTCTCACATACAGCTCTGCTAAAGCACTCAAGGAGTCTGTATTTTTGATGACTAGGAAGTGGGCACTCTTTGTCAACCTATCTACGATTACCCAGATTGCATCCTGCCCCTTTCGGGTCCTTGGTAACCCAGTAATAAAATCCATAGTAATGTGCTCCCATTTCCAAGTAGGCACTGGAAGAGACTTAAGTAGTCCTGCTGGTCATTGGTGTTCGATCTTAATCTGTTGGCAAATCAGACACTTGGTCACAAACTCAGCTACATCTCTTTTCATACCAACCCACCAATACACCCTCCGTAAATCCTGGTACATCTTAGTGCTTCCCGGGTGCATGGTGTACCGAGAACAATGGGACTCCTTTAAGATCCTTTGCCATAGGGCATCATCATTTGGGACATATATACGGCCCCTAAATCTCATCAATCCATCCTCACCGACCATAAAGTCTGACTGTACGTCCTGTCCTGCCTGACTGACCATATCCAATAACTTCTGATCACCCCTCTATCCAGTTCTGATCTGATTAAGTATACTAGGTTCAATCTGCAAACTAGCTATGAACCCAACATCTGTTGTTTCCACACTAACACTAAGCTCGGCAAACTGCTCTAGTAACTCTCATTCTTTAACCATCATAAAAGAAATCATCCCCTTCCTGCTTAAAGCATCTGCCACTACGTTTGCCTTGCCAGGGTGATACAGAATCTCATAATCATAATCCTTGAGGAGCTCTATCCACCATCTCTGTCTCATATTTAGCTCCTTCTGATCAAATATATACTTCAAGCTCTTATGGTCAGTAAAAATTTGAAATCTCTCTCCATACAGATAATGCCGCCATATCTTCAAAGCAAAAACAATCGCGGCTAACTCCAAGTCATGGGTGGGGTAATTCTTTTCATGGTTCTTAAGCTGTCGAGAACCATATGCAACCACTCTTCCATGCTGCATAAGTATACACCCTAAACCCTGGTATGATGCATCACTGTATACTGCATAGCCTCCAGACCCACTAGGAATGGTTAAGACTGGGGCAATAGTCAACCTCTTCTTGAGTTCTTCAAAACTCTGCTCACACTGATCAGTCCACTTGAATGGAACATCCTTGCGTATCAGCTTAGTCAGTGGAGCGGCAATCTTAGAGAAACCTTCTACAAACCTCCTGTAGTATCCAGCTAGTCCCAAAAAACTCTGGATTTCCATAACAGTTTTCGATCTCTCCCAATTGAGTACTGCCTCAACCTTAGACGGATCCACCGACACCCCGTCTTTAGAAATAACATGGCCCAAAAATGCTATCTGCTCCAACAGAACTCACACTTATCCAACTTCCCATACAATTGCTTCTCTCTGAGAGTTCGGAGCACTACTCTCAAATGCTGCTCATGCTCCTCTCGGGACTTTGAGTAGATCAGAATATCGTCGATGAAAATAATGACGAACCGATCTACATACTCCTGAAACACCTCATTCATCAGGCTCATGAATGCAGCTGGGGCATTAGTTAGACCAAAGGGCATCACACGAAACTCATAGTGGCCATATCTCGTTCTGAAGGCCATTTTCGGAACATCCTCTTTCCTAATCCTCAATTAGTGATAGCCCGATCTTAGGTCAATCTTCGAGAACACCGTAGCCCCTCTTAGTTGGTCAAATAGATCATCTATTCTGGGAAAAGGATACTTGTTCTTAATTGTGGCTTTGTTCAGCAGCCTGTAGTCTATACATAACCTGAGACTACCATCCTTCTTCCACATAAACAATACCAGAGCTCCCCACGGGGATACACTTGGCCTAATGAACCCTTTGTCTAGCAAGTCTTGCAACTGCTTCTTCAATTCCTCAAGTTCAACAATGGCCATCTGGTAAGGAGACTTCGAGATTGGTTGAGTCTCTGGTGCCAAATCTATCGTGAATTTTAGCTCTCTCTCCGGTGGTAATCCCAGTAGTTCATCAGGAAATACATCCGGGAACTCGCATACCACTGGTATGTCCTAAATACTTGGACATTCCAGACTAGTATCGAGGATGAATGCAACATAACCGTCACATTAACACATTCATAAAAAATTTTCATCAATTGTCAAAATCATAAAGTTTATTCCTTCATTGCAAAACATACACTAAACTTACTAGGTAAGGAGAAGGTTACAGTCTTAGAGTAGCAGTTTAAACTTACACGGTTGGTGGCTAGCCAATCCATACCCAAAATTACATTAAAGCCATACATGCTTATCAAAATTAGATCTGCTAATACGATCCTATCTCCTACCTTGATTTCACAATTCCTACACACCATATCAGTCTTTTGTGATTTATACATGGGTGTGCTAACTTGTAATGTAAAGTCTAGAGATTCAGGCTTAACATGCAATTGACGTGCAAAATGTGGTGATATGAAAGATTAGGTGGAACCTGAATCAAACAATACTTGTGCCTCATGATTGCAAATTAAAAGCTTACCCTGAATTGTCTCAGTGGAGGTATCAACAATCTCTTTATCCAAGGCAAATACCCTCCTATGCGTGACACGCTTCGTACCCTTCTCTACTGCGGTAGCCCATCTCTATGGGTTCTGTCTCTGGGGAGCTTGCCTCTCAAGTTGTCATGGTGGCTCTGGGCATTATGGAACCTGGTTCTGTGGATAATCTCTCATTATATGTCCCTTTTGCCCACACACAAAGCAGATCTCGGTGGTCAAAAGGCACACACCTCCATGAAGCTTTCCACACTGTTTGCACACTGACCTATACTGTTGCGGACCTCTAACAATCTGAGGAGCAGGTACTGGAATGATGGGTCTATCAAGTCTAAGTCGAAACTCATCCGTCCTCTGCCTCTTGGGCTGACCCCTCCTGAAATCCTGTCTCACAAACTCTGTCCGCTTACCCTTATCCCTGCTCTTTCCCTTAAGGCCATACTCCACCTATGTGACATTTAAGCCTCTCTCGACCATCTGTGCTCTACCCAGGGTATCTTGAAATTTTGTAATCCATAACCCCAAAAGACGGTATCTGATAGCTGGCCTTAATCCTGCTAAGAACCTCTCAGTCCGACATTCTTTATTTTGGAACATCTCCGGATCATACCTCATCAGCATGGTGAACTTACTTTCGTACTCATCCATAGTCATACTACCCTGTACCAAACTCAGAAAGTCTATCCTCAACTTCTGCTGGGTAGCTAGTGGAACATACTGCTTCCTAAAAGTTGTGGAGAATGCATCCCAACTAATCATCGGATGCTGAGCAGTCAGAAGAACCTTGGTGGATCCCCACCAATACTCTGCTTGGCCCTGTAGCATGTAGGTGGCCATGGAAACCTTCTCAACATCAAAACATCCAAGAAAATCAAAGATCTTCTCGAGGCTCACCAGCCACTCTTCAGCCTCTACTGGGTTCTTCATTCCCTTGAATGCCTGAGGCTTCATCTTAAGGAAATCTCTCATCCTACCAAAATCCCTCTCCTCCCTCCGAGCCTGTACAGGAGGCTGAGGTGCCATAGGTACTAGAGGAACTTATGGAGGAGGAGGTGGTGGTGCTTGCGGAGGAGTCGGCACCGGATTAGGAGTTGGTGCCATGCTAGCTGAATCTGAAACGTTTGCCCCTAGGTGTTGGGCAACCATGGCAACAACCGACTCCAAACCTCACTCGAGGTGCTACTCTAAACGCTGCTCGAGCTGAGCCATATGAGTATTAGGACTCTCTGACTCCGGTGGAAGAGGTGGAGGTGGCTGAGCCTGCCTCCGAGGTCGTCCGCGTCTTCCCTCATCGTGCAGTGATCTAATACCTGCGCGTAATTTCAATCGTTAGGTATACATTACCTACAACCAGACAAGCACAGACATTGGGATGTAATTTAATCCTTATTTTTGACACGACAGTACTAGACAACCTTCGCTCTGATACCACCTAAACTGTAATGATCCTTGAAAATCGGGGAATTTTTTTAATTTAATTTACCCACTTATTCCCTTATTCACTTAGGTTGTATTCTTGTGCATTGTCAAAACACTTTTCCTAATACTTTACTCGTAATTATAATTAATTTCTATATTTTAACTTATATGGCCGATAGAAATTTCGGCAGCACAACGGCTTATATATGAGCCTACCCACCTGCAAATCAGTTATTTTTGGCAATCTTAGATATCCACAACTACCAAGCATACTTTCCAAATTCATCTTTACCACTCAATACATCCATTTCAATTTAATACTAGTCATCTTAAAATATTATCTCAAAACATTATCCCAAAGTAGTAATGTTTACAATGTTCCTTACAAAATTACATCCCAACTGATATTTTCAATATGTGTGTCTGTGCATACAATTATGTCTGGTACAGGAATGTAAATGTATACCTTTTGCATGTACAAAAAGTAGCTTAGGGTAGCACTTCCCACCAGCTTATGTCGTGTACGTGGCAGGTAGCGTCTATAGATTCACTGCGAATGATCTGAAGGTAGAGGGGTGAGCTTTTGGGGAAAAGCCCAGTAAGATAGTACTATTAAAAGAGTTCTGACATATAAAATTATTTGAAATTGTTCATGGAACGAAACTTAATGAAATACAAAAATTTTCATTTCATGCATAAACGTCATAAAGCATGCGTGTCAATAAAACCATTAACATGCTTAACCATTTTCATGAACATTTCATAAATCATTTCGTAAACATATCATGAATATTTTATAATAATTTCATAAACATCTCATGCATATTTCATAATCATTTCATAAACTCTCATCATAGTTGATTTTATAATTAAAATTGAGGAGACTAGGCTATAACTAAGTCATGCGACACGTGTCATTCTCCGTAGAGAGTCATCATACCTATGGCCATGGTAAGTGGGCTGTAGACTGGATCAGGGTCGTACAGCCCTTTCGTAAAGTATGGGTAGTATCTATCTTACTTACATTCACTAGCACTTAGCTAGGACACGGGCACCAGTGGCACTATCCGTGTAGGAAACATAATTGCGTGCTGCACGGGCACGAGATACTACCGAAATATCATCATAAACAACCAGTAGCATGACATCTTCCACATAGGTCGAGTCAAGTGCTAAAGGGGCCTACGTACCTGTTGAGTTAATGTATTTTGAAATGGAAAAACAAGTAAATTCAATAATATAAAGATGATATAAAAACATGTTTAGAGGTTATCAGTACCAGAACTTAGAGTTCTGTTGATGAGAGATCGATCTGGCTTATGAGAGATCGATCTCCTGGGTTTTCTATAGATGAGAGATCGATCTGGCTTATAAGAGATCGATCTCCTGGGTGTATCTTGGATGAGAGATCGATCTCAGGAAGACATGAGATCGATCTGCCAAGTTTTGAACCTGTACAGAGGGATTAAGGAAGAGTGAGATCGATCTGTAAGGGTTAAGAGATCGATCTGCCTAATACTAGAGTTGAGGGATCGATCTGATCTAGGAAGAGATCGATCTCCCTTAAAGCATAGACTGTAGATCGATCTGTAGATCGATCCACACTCAAACAGAGAGCTTGTGAGATCGATCTGGTAAGGAAGAGATCGATCTCCTCAAAGTCAGAGAGCTAAGGAGATCGATCTGTGGTATTGAGAGATCGATCTCCCCACTATGAGATTGCATGGCAGATCGATCTGTAGATCGATCTTGCCTTAAACAGAGAGATTGGAAGATCGATCTGCCTATTCGACAGATCGATCTCCCCTTTCATTTTTAATTTAACAGATCGATCTGCCTATTCGACAGATCGATCTCCTTGTGTTATTGTGCTTTGATCTTGCAGGGTTTATAACTAAGAGATTGATCTGGCCAAGATGGCAGATCGATCTGGCACTCTACTGGAGGTACCCAACGGCTAGTTTCTGCAAAATCTCAACGGGAAAAACAACATTTAATGCTCCAACTACTAATCCTTCAGTATTTAACCAAGCATTGAAGACAATGGGAAGAGAGATTTTATTGCTGCATATTTTCTACATTCTCAAGCTTTAAAACACTTTCATTCCTTGTGTCTTCATTCCTCATTTATTGAGATTTATTGTATAAGCTTAAGTGCAAAAGCTGTATTTGTCCTACCTACATTAAAGCTTCATTTTGTATTCATCCTTATCTTGAGAGAGAAGAGGATTGTTCCTCAGTGAGATAAACTTGTAAGAGGGTGAATACATTTTTATATTGCAAAGGGTAGAGAGGTTATTCCTTAACCTGTAAAAGGAACATTGTAACTTCCGTTGAAGGAGAGTAAGAAAGCACTTGACAAGAAGGTCAAGGAGAGAGGACGTAGGCAAGAGTTTGGCCGAACCTCTATAAACGATTGTGTTTGTTTCTCTCTTCCCTATCTTGCATTAAATTGTTTAATTTTATTATATTGTTCATTTTCATTTGCTGACTATAATAGGATTAAATTAAAATTTGCTATTAACGTTAGAAAACCGATTCACCCCCTCTCGGTAGAGCCAACAATTGGTATCAGAGCTAGGACTCTTTAATCACATAGGAACAACTTCCTAAGAGTTAGAAACGATCAAATGGCTCATAACAATGTAGCAACTAGTTTGGTAGGAGAGGGGCACTCACGGTTAGACCTCCTATGTTCAATGGAGAACATTATGCATATTGGAAGACTAGGATGATGTTGTTCATTCAAGCAAATGATTATGAAGTGTGGAGAATTATAATTAAAGGACCTCAAATCCCTACAAAGAGAATAGAGGGAAGAGATATCCCTAAAGAAGAAGATGAATGGGATTCAAATGATATTAAATGTGCTTAGCTAAATGCTAAAGCTATGCACACATTATTTTGTGCCTTAGGTCCAAATGAATATAATAGAGTCTCCGGGTGTGATAATACCAAACAAATTTGGGACAAATTGGCAATAACTGATGAGGGTACAACCCAAGTGAAGGAGACTAAAGTAGGAATGCTCACACATGATTATGAGCTCTTTAAGATGAAGGAAGGAGAATTAATTAGTGATATGTTCACTAGATTCACAGATGTAATTAATTGACTAAAGTCCTTAGGAAAAATATATTCTAATATTGAAATGGTCAAGAAAATATTAAATAGCTTACCTAAATCATGAGAAGCTAAAGTGACTGCAATTGAGGAATCTAAGGATCCTCACACATTGTCTTTAGATGAATTAATAGGATCTCTACTCACTTATGAGATGAAATTAAAAAGAAATGAAGAGCCACCCAAGAAAGTGGGAGTTGCTCTAAAATCCACTGCTCAAGAGGAGATTAAGAATGAGAGTGGTAGTGAAGAAGACTTTGAGATGGCAATGTTTGCCAAAAGATTTAACAAGTTCATGAGGATGAGAGCTAGTGGTAGTAATAGGAGAAACAATAAGAGAGATCAAGAAGAAGTAGGTAGAAAAGACTCAATTGTGTGTTATGAGTGTAAAAAACCAGGACACATAAAATTTAACTGCCCTCTTCTTAAAAGGTCCAATGATAGGTTCCATAAAAAGAAGGCAATGGTGGCAACATGGAGCGACAGTGACTGATCCGATGATGAATCAAATGAGGACATTGCCAACTTGTGCTTCATGGCTATTGAGGATGAAAAGGTAACTTCAAGCCTCAATGAATATTCTTTTGATGAATTGCAAGATGCCTTTGATGAACTTGCATTAGAGTATGAATCTATGAGTATGAAATATAAAAAGATAATATCCAAATTGAGAAAAGAAAATGAGATAATGCAAATGGATAAATTAGAATGTGAAAAGAAACTAGAAATTTCAAATCTAGAAATTTGTGACCTTAAAGAGAAAAATAGCAATCTACATAATTCCTTTAATAGGTTTCACATGGGTCAACAAAAGTTAGATAGCATGCTAGAGACCCAAAGGGCATTCTTTGACAAAAATGGCTTAGGATATAATGCAAAGAGTAGAGAGACTCATCTTAAAAGTTTTATTGCTAGGAAAAGCATAAATAAACCTGCAATTACTTGTTCATTTTGCAATAGAAAGGGACATGCATCACATAATTGCAATATAAAGATGAGAACTCTAAAAGGAAAAATAGTAAAAAGGATATGGATTCCAAAAGAAGTAATTCACTCCAAGGATTGTAATGCATTAGCAAAATGGATCCCAAAGGGATCAAGAATTGCATTCACTAACCTCAAAGGACCCAAGAAAATTTGGGTACCTAAGACTTGAGTTTAAATCTTCTTGTAGGTGATTGAGCATGGCCACACAGCTAAAACAAAGGAAGCATGGTACTTGGATAGCGGATGCTCAAGGCACATGACGGGAGATAGAAGCCACTTCAACTCTCTTAAATCAAAGGTTGGTGGAGGGGTCACATTTGGGGACAACTCCAAAGGCCAAGTAGAAGGAAGTGGCTCAATAGGTAACGATTACTTCTCTTTAGAAAAAGTATTACTTATTAGGGGTCTAAAGCATAACTTACTAAGCATAAGTCAACTTTGTGACAAAGGTTACAAAGTAATCTTTGATTGCATGAAATGTAATGTGGCAGATCCTAAGACTAACAAAGCTCTCTTTCTAGGCCATAGGCAAGGTAATATATATATTGTCTATCTTAATGAACTCAAAAATGAAAATATATGCCTAATGGTAGATAGTAAAAAGGAATCTTGGTTATGGCATAGAAGACTAGGTCATGCTAGCATGCATGTGCTATCTAAGTTAGCTAGAAAGGATCTAGTCATAGGTTTACCCAAGCTATCCTTTGATCATGAAGAAATATGTGAAGCTTGTGTTAAAGGAAAACACAAAAGGACAACATTTAAGCCTAAGAATATTGTATCCACCACTAGGCCTCTTCAATTACTTCACTTAGATTTATTTGGACCAACTAGAACAACTAGCCTAGGTGGGAAACACTATGGATTTGTAATAGTTGATGATTACACTAGGTTCACATGGGTGTTCTTTTTAAGAGTAAAAAATGAAGCCTTAGAAAAATTCATAGCCTATACAAAAATTACTCAAAATGAAAAAGGGTATACAATAACTAGCATTAGAAGTGATCATGGCAAGGTGTCACGACCCGAACTACCAAAAAATCAGAGTTAATTTTTCGCGTTTTGTTTATTTACTTAAACTCTTACCTGTCCTCTGATTGTGACCACACTCCACTAACAAATTGGGCTGTGCGTCAATGTCAGTCCCACCATTCAATTACCATCTAACTTAATTCTTTCTCAGTCATTTATAAAATGTCTACAATATTTATACATCCCCTAAAGTTACTTACAAACATGTTACTGTGCTATGCTTATGTAGATACAATATGTGCAAGTGTATATACCTTATGTTGATGGGCAGCAGCGGATATCCGGAATGCAGTACTGAGTCGCCTCAACTTCAACTGGAGATTATCTGTGGGAGAAAATGAAAGGGGTGAGCACATCAAGCTCAGTAAGGCAATCCTACAAACAAGTAGGTAACCATACCACCTACATGAACGTGGTGCCATGTATAAACCACCCTTTCTCCACACATTTTAAAAACAGATGATATGAGTTATGATGTTATGTAAAACACGTTTGCACGGAAAATTCAACATGCAATTATTTCAAATCATTTCTTTCTCAATTAAAATTTTCACAATAAAGTCAGGACTCGACCCCTCCTGCGGGTGATCCTGACTCACACAAAACCATGAAAATCGATCTACATTCACACATGGGTTTAAAAAGCATGGAAATACCATCATGCAAATTTAGTTTAAAAACCCAGTTTGATTTCATCAAAATGGTCGACATGCGAGACGAGGCAATATCTGTATAACGGCAATAACCAGGACTATGGCCATATGTGTCCTCGTGAGTCCCTCTAGCTACACGGATCCTAGTGTGCGAGGTCTCACCCTGATCGGGAACAGCCCGGGAGGTAGGTCAATTCAACCCGTCAGTCTTATCCGATCCTATGCATCCGAAGATGCTAACGTATCACAAAGATACCAAGTATCACAAAGATACCAACGTATGCAAAGATAACACACGGTACATCGTACTCCATGCTACTTGCACGGTACATCATACTCCGTGGACCCCCAGCCTTATCCCTCGTTCTGGCTCATCAGCTGGTCCTCCAACCTTTATCCCTCGTTCGGGCTCATCAGGTGGATCTCTAACCCTTATCCCTCGTTCGGGCTCATCAGGTTGTTTCTCTAACCCTTATCCCTCGTTCGGGCTCATCAGGTTATTTCTCTAACCCTTATCCCTCGTTCGGGCTCATCAGGTTATTTTTAACATGCCATGTCTCAAAACGCACGTGCGGGCCTATTTAATCGGTGACACACAGTCTACCCGATGCTCCAAGCACGGCTTATCGTATGATCTCTAAAAATCGGTGCGAGCAATGCTCAGCACTCTCATCAAATCAAGTAAAACTAGTGCGAGCTAAGCTCTAGCACTCTGTATGCAAACCGTATAAAAATCTGGTGCGAGCGAAGCTCTAACACCCTGTCTCAAGATCATATAAAAATATGGTGCGAGTTAGACTCTAGCACCCTGTCACCAAAATCATATATATATATATATAAATCTGGTGCGAGATTGGACTCCAGCACCTATGCATGTAAAACTCTAGTGCGAGCTCTCGCTCCAGCACTAATGCGTGCATCATACAAATCGAAAATATCGTGCGAGCTGAGCTCTAGCACGTCACATGTCAATAAAACACGTAGGCGGCTCTGTTTCCTCAAAACAGTTTTCAAAACAATTTCACGTTGAAAGTATGCAATGCTATGCATTTTCTTTCAAGGTTAACCAGCCTACTAATGTATGCATCAAAACACTTCCAGAATGAGCAGAAACCTCTTGTTCTTGCTCCTCCCAATTTTTCTTAACTTTGTAAATTTTACCCTTAACAAGGGTATTTTGGTAATTTGCCCATCCGGGGCCCTAAAATTATTAATTGACCTCTAGACCCTTCAGGTAATTTTTAAAGACTGCAAATGAACTTAAAATTGCGTAAAGTTACCTCTAGCAGTTCGTAGAATTCCCTTACCTTATTTTCCTGTCGAGTCTGACCTTTTCTTTTCCACTGTTGTCTTGTCGTGCAGTTCGATATGCTCCCAATCAAATGTTCGGAACTACGTATAATTATTCCTCAGGTCAGATATTATACAATTTAATTGTATTTAATCTTTTCTGGGCTTAATTTAAATCGTTGGGCCCATTTACCCCTATTGGGCCCGATTGCACCTTAATGGGCCTTAATCGATCTTAAGCCCGTTTTTCACTTAATTTTCACTTTATCGAGGCCTATTGGGCTCATTGGGCCCACCAACAATTTATTGGGCCTCGTTCTAACTCTCGAATAGCTAAATTTATTATTTACGACAATTTACCTAAATTTCCATAATTTTAATTCAATTTATGCGGAAATCAAATCAATATCACGCATAACGAGGTAATTGTCGTAAATAAGGGTTACTTACCCGAGATTCCATGCTAGTACGAAATTCGAGGCAGTCTCGAGCTGTCGTTAGATGCCAATCGTCGAGCTACACAATTCCACAATTTTTCGGGTAAGTTTTCGGCCCAAAATTAATTAAATTAAATACTCCAAAATTTAAATCGGTCAATTTGACCGCTTATCAACTTACCCGAAGCTCGATTGCATCACTAAAATTTTCCCCAATTTTTTCTCTTTTTCTTTTTCCCTTTTTCTTCCTTTTTTCCTCTCTTTTTGGCTGAACCGGTTCAGTCCGGTTCGACCGGTTCACCGCCGGTTCACCGCCTTGCCGGCCGGTTCTCTGCATGCTTCGACCGCCAGTGGCTCTGCAAGGTCGTTCGCAGCACGAATCTGGCCTCAGCTTCGGTCAAGGTCACCGGAACGCCGCCGGTTCGGCCTCTTCTCCCTGGGCTCGGAAACCCATTTCTTCCCTTGGTCGTCGCCGGTGATTCCCCCCGTTTCGTAGGCTGATACCGGTCTCAAAATGATCGGCTCCTCCTCCTGAACTCATCGGTGGCCTCCGTTCACGTCCAGTCGCCGTGGATCGCCGGAACCGACTCGATTTCCCTCACGGCTTTCTCTTCTGTTTTTCGGCGTCCTCCGGCGTCCTTGGCGCGCATCACCGGTGGCCTGAAGATCGCCGACCACTCCTCTTTCACCTCGACTGGTCGTCGGTGATCAAAGATCGCCGGTGGTGGTTCGGCCTTCCTCGGTTGCTCGGCTTCTGTTTCCCCGTTTTTCTTCTCTCTCTCCCCGATTTCTGATTCCTCTCTTTTTTTTTTCAGATTCTTTTTTTTTGTTTTATTATTATTATTATTATTATTACAATTTATTTACACTATTTATTAAAATACTCCATAAAATCCAAAATATCTACACTTATATTATTTTTATTCTAATTTAATTTATTTAATTTAAATTTAATTTTTTAAATATATTTTCCTCCAAATTTTTGATATTATTTCTTCGTGTTTTTCGAGATATTGTTCCGGTAATTTTTCGGTATTTTTAAAATTTTCGAATCTTGATCAATTGACCCAAATTGTATAATTTCCTCATTATCGATCAAGATATCTTACATCTTTATTTTTAATTAAAATTTTCTTATCGCCTTAATACCGGGTTTTGATATTTTTACCATTTTACCCCTGCTCTTGTTTCGAAAATCAATTTTACCTGACCTTCCTTCATACATCCCCCATCGTTTCTTATTTAATTTTCGTACTTTTAATTAAATTCGGGTCTTACACAAGGAATTTGAAAACATAGGATTTGATGAGTATTGTAATGATCAAGGAATTAGTCATAACTTCTCAGCCCCTAGGACACCACAACAAAATGGAGTAGTAGAAAGAAGAAATAGAACTTTGGAAGAAATGGCTAGAACTATGTTGTGTGAGAATAATTTGCCAAAGTATTTTTGGGTTGAAGGTATTTTTGGGTTGAAGCTATAAACACATCTTGCTATATAATTAATAGAGCTATGATTAGACCCATGCTTAAGAAAACTCCTTATGAGCTCTACAAGGGTAAAAAGCCTAACATTAGCTACTTCCATCCCTTTGGCTACAAATGTTTTGTCTTAAATAATTGCAAAGATAATTTAGGAAAATTTGATGCCAAAAGTGATGAGGGAATCTTTCTAGGATATGCTTTGAATTCAAAGGCTTATAGAGTATACAACAAAAGAACATTGATGGTTGAAGAATCAATTCATGTGATATTTGATGAGTCAAATAATTTATCTAAAGATTCAACAAATAATGAGGACGTTGGAATATTTGATGAAAACTTGGAGGAAAACTCAAAATTAGAAGATGATTTATTAGAAAAACTTGACTTGAATAAAGAAGATAAAGATGAAATAGAGATATTGGAGAGAGAATCTAGAGCACCAAGGGAGTTAAGATATGTAAAAGATTGAGAAATAGTGGGAGATCCAACTCTTGGAGTTAGAACTAAATCATCTCTAAGGAATATGTGTCAATATATAGCCTTTGTATCTCAAATAGAACCTAGGAATGTCAATGAAGCTTTAGATGACAATAATTGGTTCCTAGCAATGCAAGAAGAATTAAATCAATTTGAGAGAAGCAAAGTATGGAAACTAGTTCCTAGGCCTAGAGATCACTCTATAATTGGAACTAAATGGATATTCAAGAATAAGATGGATGAAAATAGTGTGATCATAAGGAATAAGGCTAGGTTAGTTGCACAAGGCTATAGACAAGAAAAAGGAATAGATTATGATGAAACCTATGCACCAGTAGCTAGACTAGAGGTAATAAGAATGTTACTTGCCTTTGCATGCTATAAAAACTTCAAATTGTATCAAATGGATGTAAAGAGTGCATTCTTAAATGGTTTCATTAATGAAGAAGTCTATGTTGAGCAACCTCCCGGCTTTGAAAATCATGAATTTTTTGAACATGTTTTTAAATTGTCTAAGGCACTCTATGGATTAAAACAAGCTCCTAGAGCTTGGTATGAAAGGTTGTCAAAATTTTTAATAGAAAAGGGATTTTCAAGAGGAAAAGTGGATACCACTTTGTTCATCAAAAATAAAAATAAGGATTTATTAGTTGTACAAGTGTATGTAGATGATATTATTTTTGGATCAACTAATGAGTCTTTATGTCAAGAGTTTGCTGAGATCATGCAAGGTGAGTTTGAAATGAGCATGATGGGAGAACTCACATTCTTCTTGGGACTTCAAGTAAAGCAAACAAAAGATGGAACCTTCATCAATCAAGCAAAGTATACTAAGGATTTGCTCAAGCGATTTGGAATGGACAATTGCAAACCTCAAGCAACTCCTATGGGCACCAACATCAAGCTTGATAAAGATGAGAGAGGTAAGTGTGTAGATACTAAACTCTATAGGTCTATGATTGGCTCATTGCTTTATTTAACTGCAAGTAGACTAGATATTTTGTTTAGTGTATGCCTTTGTGCTAGATTTCAATCCTCTCCTAGGGAATCACATTTATTAGCCACTAAAAGGATCTTTAGATACCTTAAGGACACTCCCTATCTAGGACTTTGGTACCCCAAGGACTCTACCTTTGCACTTCATGCATTTTCAGATGCAGATTTTGGGGGATGCAAAATAGATAGGAAAAGTACTTCAGGTACTTGCCAATTCTTAGGAAATAAGCTAATCTCTTGGTTCTCCAAGAAACAAAACAGTGTGGCTCAGTCCACAACTGAAGCTGAATACATAGCAGCAGGTAGTTGTAGTGCTCAAGTGTTGTGGATTAAACAACAAATGAAACATTATGGTATTGACATGAAACAAGTCTCTATTAAATGTGATAACACCAGTGCCATTAATCTATCTAAAAATCCTATTCAACACTCTAGAACCAAGCACATAGAAATTAGGCATCACTTCCTTAGAGACCATGTGCAAAAGGGGGATATAATTCTAGAGTACATTGATACGTTACATCAAATAGCTGATATATTCACCAAACCCCTTGATAGAGATAGGTTGTGCATTCTTAGAGGTGAATTAGGACTTATGAATATTCCCTAAGATGTGTGTTCTTCAAAATCTTGATTTCAAATTGACTTAAAAGTGATTTTCAAATGAGTTTTATGGGCAACAAGTATGAGAGATCGATCTCCTATTCATATAGATCGATCTCCATACCTTAAATAAGCCTAAAGCATTAAGGTTACGCTAGGTAGATCGATCTTCTATCCATAAGATCGATCTCCTTAAGCCTCTGTTCGATAACAGATCGATCTCCTCTAGCCTCTGTATCCTAAGATCGATCTATGCATACGACAGATCGATCTCCTCAAGCCTCTGTCCTCTGAAAATCGATCTATGCATCTGGCAGATCGATCTCCTCTAGCCTCTGTTCGACAACAGATCGATCTGTGCATACGACAGATCGATCTGCTTGGGCTTCTGGAAATGACAGATCGATTTGTCGTCTCAACAGATCGATCTCCTGTGCCCTGGACTATAAATTCTGGCGAAAAATCCTCAAATTTCAAAACTCCAAATCCCAAAATCCCTAAAGCTCTGTCGCACATCCTCTCTCAATTCTTCCTCCAGATCGATCTTCGGTATGAATCACTCATCAATCCAAGTCCAGTAACCTACATTGGTAAATTTTTCTTCCAAAATTTATTTCGTTTTTGTTAAATTTCACCCTAGGGCAAATCTAGTCACTGTTCCATTGGTTTTTTGTTTGTAAAACTATCTTAGCGTAAATCTAGTGTCTAGAACCATGCCTCGGCTCAAGAGAGTAGGATAAAAACCTCCCCGATCCAATGTAGAAACCGGGTCATCCTCCCAATCCATTCCTCCCTCTTCAGCCGCTACCTTCAACAGGTGTTTTAAAACACCTGCCAAAAGGAAGCGATATGAAGAATACTTTTCAACCATGCCAATTAAACATTGGCGCACAATCGATTTCTCTTTCCTCAATCGAATTGATTTTTTGTATTTGTCTAAATTTGACAATTTCGGTTGGATGTCTTTTCTAAGAATCAATACCCCAGTCCCTCCAAATATCGTTCGCGCATTCCTTTCCAATGCCGAACTTAACTATGATCCCAACGACACTTGTAACATTCTAGGATTTACTACGTTTGTCATGGGTAAATCCATTGTCGTCGACACTGAAGTTCTTGCCAAAGCATTTTACATACGCGATGAAGGCTTGACAAACGAAGATGAGGAAGTCCCTTTGGAGTTTGATATTCTCGGGGATAAGGCGAGTGACCTTCCAATGCATCCCCGGTTACTCCACCTCATCATCTCTTGGAACCTTCATCCGTTTGGTACCCGTCACTCCACTGTTAGACGGTTAGATAGGTTCTGGCTTCACCACATTCATTCCACCAGTCAAAAACCCAACCTCATTCACTTTATTTATCAAGACTGGTTGAAGATCGTCCAAGGTCAAGCCATAACGATCGTGTTTCCGCAACCACTGGCGTACTTCCTCCAACGACTCGGAATAGACAGCAGTTACGAAACCTGCGAAATGCCCTCTCCGAAGAGCGTCCTCAACATTGGGACACTCCATCACATGGGCTACTACAAAGACTTCCGGGGCGACTAGAAGAAGAAGCGGGAACAGCCTTCTGCAGCAGCTATAAAGGAAGATCCCCTCGATGAGCCTGTGGCTCCACCAGCTGCATCGACTGCGTGTCCACCATCTCCACCTGCTCAGCCCTCAGCACCTGCACCCTCCCCTGCTGGTATGGAGTTCATTATGACGATGATGGGTGAGCTCAACTAGAAGATCGATGAAGGTTTTGCAAACCTTCATGCATCTCAGCAGCGGATGTTCGAGGAGCTAAACCGCAAAGTGGATGAGGGCTTTGCAAATCTTCACGAGACTCAGGAGGCAATGTATGATGAGCTTCAGGTCGCTCGCACACACATTGAGGATCTCCAGGATCACGTTCCTTCTCCATCATAGGACTTAGTTGCTAGATCCAGTTTAGTTATATGTTTTTCATTACTGCTTGTTGTTTTGAAATGCACTTGCTTGAATGAACTGCCATTTGTCTTGTTGATTGACTAAAGTTTTAATGAAAATGTTAATTTTGAAATGACATGAATGTCATTTCTTTCTTGCCATTGATATGACAAAAAGGGGGAGAAGAAAATAGAACATGTACATGTGGTTAATTAAAAGATGTGTAAATGGCTTTAAGAAACCTCTTTAAAGTTTTAAAAGAATGATCAAAATGATGGGGAGTTAAGATAGTAACAAGGTCAAAGCTAAAAGAAAGGGGGAGCTCACAAAAAGGGGGAGTTTCTGCAAATTAACTAAACATGTTGAATGAATAAGTTTTGTCATATCAAAAAGGGGGAGATTGTTGAGTTAATGTATTTTGAAATGACAAAACAAGTAAATTCAATAATATAAAGATGATATAAAAACATGTTTAGAGGTTATCAGTACCAGAACTTAGAGTTCTGTTGATGAGAGATCGATCTGGCTTATGAGAGATCGATCTCCTGGGTTTTCTATAGATGAGAGATCGATCTGGCTTATGAGAGATCGATCTCCTGGGTGTATCTTGGATGAGAGATCGATCTCAGGAAGACATGAGATCGATCTGCCAAGTTTTGAACCTGTACAGAGGGATTAAGGAAGAGTGAGATCGATCTGTAAGGGTTAAGAGATCGATCTGCCTAATACTAGAGTTGAGGGATCGATCTGATCTAGGAAGAGATCGATCTCCCTTAAAGCATAGACTGTAGATCGATCTGTAGATCGATCCACACTCAAACAGAGAGCTTGTAGATCGATCTGGTAAGGAAGAGATCGATCTCCTCAAAGTCAGAGAGCTAAGGAGATCGATCTGTGGTATTGAGAGATCGATCTCCCCACTACGAGATTGCATGGCAGATCGATCTGTAGATCGATCTTGCCTTAAACAGAGAGATTGGAAGATCGATCTGCCTATTCGACAGATCGATCTCCCCTTTCATTTTCAATTTAACAGATCGATCTGCCTATTCGACAGATCGATCTCCTTGTGTTATTGTGCTTTGATCTTGCAGGGTTTATAACTAAGAGATCGATCTGGCCAAGATGGCAGATCGATCTGGCACTCTACTGGAGGTACCCAACGGCTAGTTTCTACAAAATCTCAATGGGAAAAACAACATTTAATGCTCCAACTACTAATCCTTCAGTATTTAACCAAGCATTGAAGACAATGAGAAGAGAGATTTTATTGCTGCATATTTTCTACATTCTTAAGCTTTAAAACACTTTCATTCCTTGTGTCTTCATTCCTCATTTATTGAGATTTATTGTATAAGCTTAAGTGCAAAAGCTGTATTTGTCCTACCTACATTAAAGCTTCATTTTGTATTCATCCTTATCTTGAGAGAGAAGAGGATTGTTCCTCAGTGAGATAAACTTGTAAGAGGGTGAATACATTTTTATATTGCAAAGGGTAGAGAGGTTATTCCTTAACCTGTAAAAGGAACATTGTAACTTCTGTTGAAGGAGAGTAAGAAAGCACTTGACAAGAAGGTCAAGGAGAGAGGACGTAGGCAAGAGTTTGGCCGAACCTCTATAAACGATTGTGTTTGTTTCTCTCTTCCCTATCTTGCATTAAATTGTTTAATTTTATTATATTGTTCATTTTCATTTGCTGACTATAATAGGATTAAATTAAAATTTTCTATTAACATTAGAAAACCGATTCACCCCCCCTCTCGGTAGAGCCAACAGTACCGGTACCCAAGTGGTGGAGCCAGAACGCCACAAGAAGTAACCATGCATGAAGCCTATAGTCTCAAAACATCTTTTCTCTTTTTGTAAATACTTTTGAAAACGTCAAAAGTTCCATTTCAAAGCGTAAATATGGGTTTTCAACTCATCATAAAACTTCCATGCATTTTCATAATTTGAAAGTTTATTTCATAAACATAGATGTTCTAGCAAACATTTTGTAAAACGAAACCATGTTTTGTAAACAGTTTCATAAGTATGGAAGCATTAGTAAATCATTTCAAATCATATGCTCTTTGATAAAATCATTTATCAGAGAAGCAAGAATGTAATATCAGATATCTCGAATTCGAACGGTGACATCTCCTAGTACCTCCTTTAATCCCTTCTACAATCACCTACACCGAAATTGTAGACTTAGCACCCTATTCATGCAAATTGCGTTAAAATCGTAATTTATCGTTGCTACTGCGTGTGTACGTATTATTGTATATATACTTGACCAACACGCACGTTTATATATTCCTTAACTATTTATATATTTGTACCTACAAGTATTAACGTATACCTTTATTATATACATCCACATGTATACACACATAAATATATATATATATATATACACTCCTATATGTATATATATATATAGATATACACTTTTACTGTTTTCATGTTCCCCTATCCCACATAAATACATTCTTTGTATATACACATATATACTTTTATTTGTTTTTCATATTTCCTTATCTCATATATATATATACATTCTTTGTATATACACATATACTAGCACACATTCATCCTATGTACATCCATATGTATATGCACCTAAATAAATATATAAAT
The DNA here is from genome assembly GCA_033439115.1 of Firmiana major. Classification (NCBI taxonomy): domain Eukaryota; kingdom Viridiplantae; phylum Streptophyta; class Magnoliopsida; order Malvales; family Malvaceae; genus Firmiana; species Firmiana major. Next base: position 13,438,415 of record CM065912.1, read on the forward strand.
ATATACATATATATATATACATATATATATATACACTCCTATATATATATTATTATTGTTTTCCATTTTTTTTCTTATCACATATACATACATATTTGCCTACTCCTCATCATTCCCATTTTTTTGTCTACTTCTCATTTATTGTCGGGTTTGTCGATTCAAGATTTATTTTAAGCTACCCGTAAGAATCTATTTTCTCTACTTTCCTCTTCATCATCAAAATGACCCAAATCTAACATCCACAAAATAACCGAATACAATTTTATCATCTTCAATCTTTATTTCAATTCATCATAATTTAACTTCTAATGTCTAATTTCTTGCTTAATTTTCAAAATCCCCAAATCTGTCAATTTAATTTCTAGTCCCTAATTTCTTCAACAAATCAAATTTCAATTAATTCATACAACATCATGCTTCCATAATACAATTTATACATACATTAAACTAAATAAAGCTTAGGTTTTTACCTAGGGATCAACTTGTACAAGGACGGGGAAACAGAAATTGTGAAAGTTATCTGTGTTTTTTTTTGACATTGTAGCATCGAAAATAGGGGTGGTCGGATGGGGAAGGTTAGGTGAGGGAGGTTGTCGGGCTTGGGTTCAGTGTTGGCCGGCGTCGGGTCTCCCTGGTCGCTGCAATCCGCGAACAGAGGAGAAATCCCTCTGTTTTCGTTTTTGTTTCCAGGCGAGAGGAGAGGGAAAAAGGAGGGAATGGTCGTCGGCGGTCGAAGGGAGAAGGCTGCTCGGAGTTCGAGCAACACGAGGCTGCCGACTGTCTCTGGTTTAGTCGCCGGTGAGCAAAATGGAGAAAGGAACGGTTTTCGGGCTTTCAGCAAGTGAGGAAAGAAATAAGGAAAGGGGAGATCGCCGATCGTCGCTGGCTTGGGGCTCGGTTCCGTCGATCAGTGAAGGAAAGGGAGGTCGGCAGGTGAACGGTCGAGGAGAAAGATTGGCCGGTGGTAGCAGAGAAGAGGAACCGGGGGGGTCTTTTCCGTTTATTATTTTTTTTATTTTTTATTTTTATTTTCTATATATTATTTATATATAACTATTTATATTTATATTTATATTTTTTATATTTAATATTATATATGTTATATTTGTATTTATATATATATGTATATATATATATATATTTTTAATTATAATTTCATTCTTGGACAATTACTTGTATATACATTTATTGTAATTATTTTTATCCTTCATTTTTTTTAACTTAACAAATATATATATATATTCACATATTTTCGTATAACATATTTCCATTTATTAGATATTTATTTTTTTGTTTAATTTAAATACAAAAACATTTGTGTTGTTTACAACTTGATTGTGCGATGTGGCCCGACGTGTCTCCAGAAGGTGGGCACGGTATCCGTCGATCTTATCTTTTCAAGGCGAATAAAATAGAAAAACCTGACATCACACGTGTCAAGACGAATGGTGACTCAGATTGTGAAATGGTATTGGTCAGTCTCCTTTTAGCTCGTTTTCAACCCATTTTTGACTGAAATTCATCCGGATTTAATTTACCTGCACATAAGAGAATTTTAATTAAATTGAGGTTAAAAAAATTATATGGGGATTAAAATAATTAATTAAGAAATTAAGCAAAAATAATTCTATTTTAATAAAATTATCATGTTCCCAAAAGTGGGAAGTGAAGCGGGCATCCCGATCAGAAACAACGCTCACTGGAATACCATGTAACCTCACTATCTCGTGCACATATAGTTTTGTTAGTGTACTTAGAGTATCAGTGGCTCTAATAGCTAGGACGTGTGCCAACCTCGTCAATCTATCCACTATCACCCAAATTGCATCGTGATTCTTATGGGTCCTGGGTAACCCCATCATGAAGTCTAGAGTGACATGCTCCCATTTCTAAGTTGATATAGGTAGAGGTTGCAATAGCTCTGCAGACTTCTGATGCTCTACCTTCAACTGCTAACAGATGAGACACTTTGCCACATATTTCGCCACATCCTTCTTCATTCCTAACCACCAATACACTTTCCAAAGGTTCCGATACATCTTGTTACTTCCTGGATGTAGCGTATACTTCATCGAATGAGCCTCTGATAAAATCAACCTCCTAATCTCTGGATCATTGGGAACACATATCCTATCCCTGAACCTCAACAAGCTATCTGAACTTAGGTCAAAATCAGTCTCTATACCCCTCTGTATCTGCCCGATAATATCAGTACATTGCTGATCAATCTGCTGAGCCTGCCGGATATGATCTACCAGATCTGGTTATAACTGCAGGCTAGCTACCATAAAGCCACTATCAGTATCAGGCGAGATCACATCCAAACAGAGGCTCGCAAACTGTTCCAACAGCTCATGTTCCATGATCATCATATAAGACACCAACCTGAGGTTCTTCTTGCTCAAGGCATCAGCAACTACATTCACCTTACCCGAGTGGTACATGATTTCACAATCATAATCCTTTAGGAGCTCAAGCCATCTTCTCTGTCTCATGTTTAGCTCATTCTGTAAGAACAAATAGTTCAGGCTCTTATGATCCATAAATACTTAAAATTTCCCACCATAGAGGTAGTGGCGCCATATTTTCAGAGCGAACACCACCACTGCCAATTCAAAATCGTATGCCGGGTAGTTCCTCTCATGATCCTTCAGCTGTCTAGATCCATAAGCGACTACCATCCCATCTTGCCTCAGTACACAGCCCAGTCCTTGGTGTGATGCATCCGTATACACAGAGAAACCACTTGAGTTGGTAAGAATGGTGAGAATCGGAGCTGTGGTCAATCGATGCTTAAGCTCCTGAAAACTGCTCTTACATGCCTCGTCCCACACAAACTCAAAATCCTATCGCGTGAGACGTGTTAACAGAGTAGCTAGTTTGGAGAAATCCTCTACAAATCTCAAATAATAACCTGTCAATCCCAAAAACTTGTGATCTCCGTAACTGTCCTGAGCTGTTTCCACTGAATAATTGCCTTAATCTTGGATGGATCTACTGACACCCCATCCCTCGATACAACATGGCCTAGAAATGATATTTGTACTAACGAAAAGTTACACTCACAAAGTTTGTCATATAACTTCTTTTCTAGGATGGTCTGCAGAACTATTCTCAAATGCTGCTCTTGATCTTCCCTGGACTTGGAATAAACCAATATGTCATCAATAAACATAATCACAGACTGGTCTAGGTATGATTTAAACGTATCATTCATCAACGCCAAAAATGTTGTGAGGGCATTTGTCAATTCGAATGGCATAACCAAGAACTTGTAGTGGCCATAACGGGTACGAAATGCCGTCTTGGGTACATTTCCGCTCCGTATCCTCAACTGATGGTACACAGACTGCAGATTTATCTTAAAAAAGACTTGGGCTCCCCGGAGCTGATCCAACAGATCATCAATGTGTGGAAGGGGATACTTGTTCTTAATGGTAGCCTTATTCAACAACCGGTAATCTATACACAGTCGGAGGCTTCCATCTTTCTTCTTCACAAACAAAATTGGATCTCCCCAGGGTGAGACGCTCTGTCTAATAAACCCCTTCTCTAGCAATTCCTGCAACTGGTTCTTCAACTCCTCCAATTTAATCGGAGCTATCCTATACGATGGTCGAGATATCAATTTAGTACTAGGCACCAACTCTATACAAAACTCCATTTCACAATCCGGTGGTAAACCTAGTAGATCATCCAGAAAGACACCAGGAAACTCTCTAACCACTGGAATATCTCTTAATTCCGGATGGACCTTATCTGTATCAACCACGTATGCAATGAACCCTTCACATTATTATTTCCACCATTAGTAACATAATTTATCCTTATAATTAGACTCATCAATTCCAAAATAGAAATTTATCCATTTTGCTCACAATAAATATTGCTTTCATTCTTTTTAAGGGAATTTTACAATACATTTTTTGGGGAAACTTTGGTAACACTATATACTCTTGAAAACGTTACCTTCTTAGAAAAATAGTTCAAAACAACACGATTTGCAGCCAACCAATCCATTCCAAATATTACATCAAAATCATTCATATTTAATAGAATAAGACCAACTGCCATCTTTTTCCCCTATCTTCAGCCTACAATCTTTATGCACATACTCAGTCAACTGACTATCATTCATGGGTGTAGAAATCAATAACACTCTACTAGTGATGTAGGTTCAACATACTTCGACAACTTACATGTAAATGAAGGCGATATGAAGGAATGCATGGCACCAGGATCAAATAGTACAAATGCTTCTAAATAAAAAATTAGGATGGTGCCTTTAATCACATCCGTTGATACGTTCGCGGTGTCCTGGTCCAGTCCATGAACTCGCCCCCTGCCAATAACCTGCTTCCCTTTCTCCGCAACTGTAGCTTTCCTCTTCAAAGTAGAAGCTTTGACAGGAGCTCTCTCTGTCTCCTTATCCTTCTGTGGGGCAGTCTCAATCATCTTGGGGCAATCCCGTAGAATATGCATTGGATTTCCACAACAATAGCACACTACTGAAGACATCAGACAAGGCTTGCTACAATGATACCTACCACACCTCCTACACTGCTCTGTAGTCGGTCGTGCCCCTCCAATAACTACACCTCTCGGTGGTGCTAAAGCTGGATATACCTGAGGCTTTATCGTCCTCTCATGTACCTCCTCAATTCGAGGTCTCTTATCAGATAGTCTCTGACCTCCTCTCCTGATTAGTCTATCAATTTTGAATCTCTTCTAGTCTTTGTCTTTACCTCTAGTGATCTTTCCAAACTCTGAGGCACTTCGTTCAATGTCTTTGTCACATAACTGCGCCCTATGCATAACCTCTTCATATGTCGGGATATCAAATAGGACCAATCTGGACCTAATGACTTGTCTCAATCCATTAATGGACTTTCTCACCTTCCTCGTCTCACTACTCATTGTATTCGGGTCGTACCTTCTCAAGGATATAAATCTCATCTCATACTCATCTACAGATTTGTTCCCTTGAGTCAACCAAATAAACTCCATTTATAACTTCCTCTGAGCAGCGTTCGAAACATACTGCCTCTGGAAGGTCTCCAAAAATACTTCCCAAGTGATCTTAGTGTGTCAGGCTCTTAAAATTGGTCTGGTGGACTTCCACTAATGTTCTACCGCTCCCTTAAGCATGAACATGGCAAAAGTGACCATCTATGTAGTTGTACACTCAAAGAACCCGTACAACTTCTCAATTTCACTCACACTGGGTCCTTCACCCAGTCCTCAGCAACTACTAGGTCCTTCACCCCACTAAATGACGGCGGTCTAAATTTTTGAAATTGCTGTAATCTTTCCAAATCACAACCATAACTCCAAACTCTGCTACTATGCTGTGGGGCAACAGGTGATGTTTTATCTTGAACTGGTAAGGGTGTATCTGCCACTTGTGGCATTTATGCTGGCTGTGTAGGCGTATCAGAAGCAACTGTTGATCCAACACCAACAGCCTAGGTAGCTGGGCCCTGTCTCTCCCTAGCTCCCTGCATAGACTGAGCGCTAGCTCCATAATAGTCTCCAAACTCCGCTTTAACCTAGCAAAGCATGCCTCAATATCCCCTGGCCTCTAGTAGGTTCTTGTGGATCTGACCAGTCTGTGACTTTGCATAGCTTTCAAGCCTCCCTCTATGGCCCCTAGCACATGTCCTCGCCCCTCTACCACTGCGTGTGACAGGCATAATGTCTAAATTCCTACATCCATAATTATTCATTAGTCTAACCCATCAGATACACACATTTATATCTAAACCAAGTACAACAATATGGGGATGTAAATTCTCTCATTACTAACTCCGACTCATATTAGGTCAACTCGGCTCTGATACCAATCTTTGGCACGACCCTCTTTCCTCTAAAATCGCTATCATTTTTTTCTTTTTACATTAACTTACCCCGTCGTGAACAGTTTCCTACACCAAATAGATGAGCTATGATTCAGAGCTAGTTACCTCTTACCATACATAACATCACTTATCATTTATATACAATAACTGTAGACACTTAAATTGCTTACATTAACTTCATTAATTCATATGTGTCTACAAATGTTTACATCCCCCGAATTTACATTTCCAAAAGTATTACTGTGTTGTACTTGTTTAGATAATACCTCTCAGTGATGGACAGCAGCAGACACTAGGAGTGCAAGTCTCTGCTCGCTCTCGACCACTATGGATGCTCTGTAGGGATGGAAACTGAAAGGGTGAGCAACTACACGCTCAGTAAGGAAATAATATAAGCAGGTAGATAGCTATACTATCTACGTGCTTATAATGACATGATATCAAAATCATTTACATCTTGAGCATGAGGTAGATTAAAAACCATGCCACATGAATATGTATATAATATATGAGAACTCATAAAAACAAGCATAATATCACATGGAAAATCATCATGTAAAACATCTCATACTCATTATATCAAAATTCATCACAATTTATTTAAATCAAAACTAATCTCGCCCTTTGGGAATTTCCTTTTTAAAACAAAATCATGGGTGTCACCCCTCATTTGGGTCTACCCAAGTCTATCAATAAAACATGATATCATGTGAGGCATGGAGGTTACATTCTGGAAAGAAATTGAGAATAATGGCCATGTATAAATCCATGTGATCTCAGGCTATGCGGATCCCGACGTGTAGGGCATCACAACTGCAACAAGAGATGAGGTCAACCCTACTTGTGCAATAACTCAACCAGCTAGTCATCAATACTACACGGTGCAACGTACTCTATGTGACATACATCATACAACATACTCCGTGGACCCACACGATTTGAGGGTGCCTGCCATAGATCTTAGCCCACTTAACTGTTTTTCTGGGGTGCCTACCATATGGCTTAGCCTACATCATGGTTTGGGGGTGCCTGCCATAGGTTTTAGCTGCCATATACCATGTCGGTAACCATTTCATGTCTCAAAACACACGTGCGATGTATCATCTCACTGTGACACAGTCTACAGGAGGCATCAGCATGATTTTCTATAAAACATGTCAAATCTTCGTACGAGCAATGCTCTAGTACGGCTTTCATGATCAGTAAATCAGTAAAACCTAGTACGAGCAGGGCTCCAGCACTATCAGCATGAATCAAAACATCAAAATCTAGTGCGAGCTAAGCTCCAGCACTGTTTGCACTCACACAGATATGATAGTGACTCTAGTTTAAAAATCAAGTATTTTCAAAGATACAATTTAGCACACAATCTTTGCTATTACACGCAACCACGTAAAACAATAGCCAGCCTATCCTTATTTCATTTGTATCAAAGCATTTCATTTTGATAAAAACATTAAAGTCATGAAAATCCATACATTTTTTTATCCTTACTGCCCCTTTCAGAAAATTCCTACCAAGGTAAACTCATCTTTTCTTTCCCTATTTTTGGAATCTTTCTCAAAATTCTTAATACATTATTAGGTAGCTAGAAATTCGCACCCTATATTTCCTCTCAAAATATGTATAGCTACCTTTAGGCACTTACAAAACCCCCTTACCTCGAATCACGTTGCGCGTAGTACAAGTTCCACCGCTAGAAGCTCGTCCAATCCAATTTACTCCCAATTCGGTCTATGGAGCTGCAAACATTCATCAATCACTTCATCACAATCGATATATCTTATCGGACCTTACAATATTATGCTTGACCGATTTTCACATTTGGTCATCTTTATGCCATTCCTAGTCAATTTAGCTAGTAACTCACTTAGTTATCAAATCAAACACTGAACTTGCATGCTCTAACTTTAGTTCCTCTATTTCTCCATGCATTTCACAATTTCCGTATATGCACATTTCATCACCTTGTTCAATCCTATAATTTGGTTTCACAACACAATCTCAAAATCATACATAAAACATTTCTAACACCTTGATATAACCTATTCATCATAAAATTCCACCATATCCCATTTTCTCACACTAACCTATTTTTAGGTCATTGTTGATTCATCACATTCTAGGTACTTTCAACCAATGATACATACACCAATCTACTCCTAACAACATCTTAATATACATACTTAGAGTTGGTGTAACGAAAACTCACCTAGCTTGACTTTTCTCTTGTCCGAAATTGGAAGATCCTTTTGCTCATTCAATACAATAAATTGAGTTTTGATTCCAAGGTATGTTGTTCTCCTCCTCATAATGAACAACTTTGCTCTAATAGCTTTTTTCTCAAATCTTTTTGGAAGGGTATGGTATTCTAGAGAGAGAAAGCTTGGTATTTTGGGTAAAAATGGAGGGGGATGGTTGATTTACTGAAGAATAAGGTTTGGCCATCGGGTTTTTATAGGATAAGAGTGAGGAGATTGATCTGCTAGGGTGAAGATCGATCTTCCTTTGGTTTTTAAACTATCGAGATGTTTAGCCATGAGAGGTGGGATCGATCTGCTCTTTGGGGGTGAGATCGATCCTTTCTTGGTAGAAGCTTGAGGAGATCGATCTGCTCATGGGGAGAGATTGATCTGCTATTGACTAGATCAAATGGATATGATATTCACTTCATAAGGGATCCATCTCTTCTAGATAGAGGCAAATGCAGATCGATCTGTTCGATGGGGGGATCGATCTGGCCTTAGCAGATTCACTTAAAATTGTTCTACTTGCACAAGGGATCGATCTGCCTTGAATAAGAGATCGATCTAGCCTTCATCTGCATGCATTTTTACTATAATTTTCCAGTTTTTCAAGGGAAAAATTGGTGTTTGATTGCTTCACTAGTCACTTTGCAATCTATTCACACTTTGAGCATAGAAAGGTTCATTTCTTCTTAGTTTCATATTATGAAACTTGTGTGTATTGGTTGAAATAAAAAAGGATACACAAAATTCAAGGTCCATGCATTATCGTTTCGTGTTTTAAATTCTTATCTTCAGTCTGAATGCTTTAAGTTCCATTTGCTTAACTTGAGGCCACTCAGGCCTTATTTAACCTTGTATCATGATACTCATTTATCCCATTTGCAATTCATTCACATACATATGATTCAAAAATCATCTGTCTTATAAATCCATTAACATATAATAAAGTCATACAATCATGGGGTCTCACAATTTTCCCCATTTACAAAGCACTTTCAGTAGATTGAGAGCAAGTGGGGACTTAATTCTTAGTGTCCGCTGCATCCTATCCTATAAAGGTATACACATTGGTACAGTTTTATATCTAGACATACAATAACACAGTAATATTTTGAATGTAACATTTGGGGATGTAAAGAATTATAAACACAAGTAAAATTGCAACTCTGACTATGAAATGTAAGTGTTTACGTTTGAATAAAATGTGAATTAAAATGGTATGGATGGATGAGATTAACACTGATGCACAGCCCAACTGTTAGTAGTAAAGTTGTTCACGATCAGAGCAAGGTAAGAATAATGGATTAAAAAAATGGTAGCGATTTTTCGGTAAATTGGGGGTCGTGACATAAACCTGAATTGAAAAAGCTTGAACTTGATGTAAAGGCCTAAGCCCGCCCCTCACCAGGTTACTCAAAGACCCACGCTCTATGTATTGTCTGCTTTGGGTCGTCCCACTGGCCCCCTCACTATTTTGCCCTCTTTGGCCTGGCTCTGACATCAGCCTCAAGACGCGTCCCCAGAGGCTCGAACTCAGAACTTCATCCTAGTCAATGCACTCTGGTAACCAAAGACAGTAAAATCGTGAGGGGGCCAGTAGGCCAGGCCAAAGCAGACAATACATGGAGTGTGGGGCTCTGAGTGACCTGGTGAGGGGCGGGCTTAGGCCTTTACACCTGAAGTTATCTAAACTCGAAAAACTTTGAAGTCAAAAAAGCCAGAAAATTCCTAAACCTGAAAAGGCCTGAACCTAAAAAATGCCCAAACTTGAAATGACCCAAAATCGAAGACAATCTAAACTAAACTCACCTGTTTGCGTCCTCTACAAATTAACAATCACTCATGAAGGTAAAACTAATTTCAAATAAATGGAAATCGGAATGTAAACACATGACTAAGAGTTATTTAGGAAGAAATTGGAAGAATCTATTGGCGATATGTTCACTAGGTTCACTAATATTAGAAATGGCCTTAAGTCTTTAGGAAAAACCTACTCAAATGTAAAGATGGTCAAAAAGATTCTAAATAGATTGCCAAAGTCTTGGGAGACTAAGGTAACCACAATTGAGGAGTCAAAAGACCCTCATGCACTCTCTTTAGATGAACTCATGGGCTCTTTTCTCACTTATGAAATAAAAATTAAAAGAAATTAAGAGCCTCCTAAAAAGATAGGTGTTGCTCTAAAATCCTCCATTCAAGATGATATACGAAAGGTAGAGATGAAAGTAGTAAGAAAAAGGACTTATAAATGGCAATGTTTGCCAAAAAGCCCAATAAATTTATGAGAATTAAAGCTAGTGGAATACTAAGAGACCTCACAGAGAAGAATTTGGTAGAAAAGAATAGAGACCCCATTATTTGTTATGAATGTAAAAAACTAGGTCATATTAAATTTAATTATCTTATGCTTAGGAAATAAGGTGGTAGGAAACCTGAGAAGAAGGCCTTAGTAGTAACATAGAGTGATAATGATAGCTTGGATGAAGAGCAAGTGGAAGATGAGTTTGCCAACCTATGTTTCATTGCATTGATGATGATAAGGTAAATTCTAACTCTCATGATATTAATGATTATACTTTTGATGAGTTATAAGATGCTTTTTTGATGAACTTGCAATGGAACTTAAATGCATGAATATGAAATATAGGAAAATGCCAACAGGTTTGAAAAAAAAGAGAATGAAATGCTTATGAATGCGAAAATTGAATATGAAAAGAAATTGAAAATTGCAAATTTAGACATTAGTGAATTAAATGAAAAGAACATGAATTTGCATAATTCATTTTCTTGGTTCTGCCTGGGTCAATAAAGACTAGATCATATGTTAAAGACCCAACGAGCTTTCTTTGATAAAGATGGGCTAGGATATAATGGAAAATACAAAGAAACTGTAAGACCCCGTATATGTAAAAGGGTAATATGTGTAATTGGATCAAATAATATGAATGGACTTGTAATGTAAAGTATGATTGATGTAAGTCCATGGATTCAACGTATGTATGTGTAATATGAATTGTAACGTACATACAAGTTTCATTGAGTATGAATACGAAGGAATGAGTTATGGCAAGTGATGGATGTGATTGAAACTCAAAATGAGTAGTGTGGTAAAATGGAATGGAGTTAAGCTTCCATTCGGTTCTATGTAGCATACATTGGGACATACAATGAATGCACACAAGTTTCAATGTGCATAAGGTATGAATGGATGCCATTTTCAAGTTATAGAGGTGGATGGATGAGGAAATGGCCATGGCAATAGATTGAGAGTGTGTTGGTATGAGTTGCAGCAATGAAACTGCAGGAAATTTGGAAAACATGAGGTCCAGATCGATCTCCTAGGGTGAGAGATCGATCTGGAAGGGCCAGAATGCTCTTATTTGGGCGAAAGAATTGAGCAGATCGATCTCCAATGGAGCCAGATCGATCTCTCAAGCATTCTGTAGTGGAAAGATCGATCCCCAAGCACCCAGATCGATCTCCTTAGCTCTCTGTTTGGGACCAGATCGATCTCATGCTTCGACAGATCGATCTCATGCTTCAACAGATCGATCTCATTGCTTCGACAGATCGATCTCAGGCTTAAAAATGCCGTGAAAAAGAGGGATTTTAAGGGACCAGATCGATCTCCTCTTGGACCAGATCGATCTCCTCAAGTCATTTCTATATAAGGAGAGCTGAAAAATCTGGAAATCTCAGAAAACACTTAACCTTACAATTTCAACCCCAAAAACCCAACTTTCCCTCTCTAAAATCAGCCATTTTCAGTGAGATTTGAAGAGAGATCATTAGAGGCAAAATTGTTCCTATCAAAGAGGAGAACAACATAGTGAGAGAGCATTTTCCCATTTTTGGAATTGAAGGAGTTAAGGGCATTACCAATTGGAGCAAGAAGAGAAATCATATTGGTAAGATTCTAACACTCCAATCCAAATGCATTAGCTATTTAATTGATTTTGGAGTTGATTGATATGAGTATTGATGGATAAACTACCTAGGAATGTAGTGGAATTGGTGTGACCTAGAAATCTAAAATGGGTATAATGTGAGGATATGTGGGATTGAATGAGCTGATGATTTATGGCATGCTAAAGTTGTTATTGGGGTAATGTTTATGATTTTAAATGGTTAAATGAGATTACATTGTGAGTTTGGAGGAATTGTGGAAATGGGTATGTATATGATTGATAAATGCCATAGTGAGGGGATTCATGGAATATGAACGCTATGAGCTTTATGTCGATTTGATATCGACTTTGAATAAGTTAATAGGCCTAAGAAGGTCCATAGACTCGAGTTATGGATAAAGTAATGAAACGAGGCCAAATAAGCTTTAATAGAGGCTATAGATTAAATTGACTATAGCAAGCACAAGGGTTGCAATTATATGGATCGAATATAATGCGGGATACGATTTTGTGCAGTCCCGAAGAGTTCGTTGAAGGCGGACCGAAACGTACGAGTAAGCAGCTTAAGGAAGTGGAATCACGCATCGCGATTCCAGGTAAGGGAATTTTGTGAGTATATAGAGGTAGCTGCTCGTACTTTGAACTTGTGGGTGAATATCGGGTGTTTTTATGAAATGCATGATTGCTCAAATAAATGTTGATGGTATTCGTGAAAGATGATGGGTATATGCGTGGTTTTGGATTTGAAGTGGATTTTATGAAAAAGGGATAGTAAGGCTAATAATTGCATAAATCATGTGTTTTGAATGCTTTTACAAAACACAATGCTTTGATTTGAGCAAATAAAAGGATAGGCTGGCTAGTACTTGAATGATGTTGTGAAATAGCCCATATGAGGCACTAAGCATATTATGAGATGTTTTGAATGCATGTAAGCCGCCTATCGCGTGTATGAGATATAATTCGCGTTAGAGCCTCGCTCGCGCGAGACTTCTATGTTTTCACTTGTGTGAAACGTGCTTGAGCTTAGCTCGCACTTTGAAATTGAATTGTGATGATGTTTATAAACCGTACTGGAGCTTATGCTTGTACGTGGATTTGAGTGGTTTTTCTTATGCATATAACTGTACTGGAGCTATGCTCGTACTTGGTTTCTTCATATTTTATGCATAAATGCCGTACCAGAGCGTTGCTCGTACGAAGTGATTGGTTTTGATGCATGAATTCACGCTAGAGCGTAGCTCGCGCTGGTTTTCACACTGTGGTATGTATGAGGCCGTGGTGAGAGATACGGATTAACTCAGGGAACCCAATAGGCCTGACAGACCTCTTAGGTGAGGTGAGGGTGAGGGGCTAGGACCTAACATAATCCATCCAGGGAACCCAACAGGCCTGACAGACCTCTTAGGTGAGGTGAGGGTGAGGGGCTAGGACCTGACATAATCCATCCAGGGAACCCAACAGGCCTGACAGACCTCTTAGGTGGGGTGAGGGTGAGGGGCTAGGACCTGGATCAGGGAACCTAACAGGGGCGAGCAAGGCCATGAGGGGCTAGGACCTGGTATTGAGGTTACTCCCACGCGCTCTTGAGACTATAAAGGTTACACTTGGTATGGGGTAGATAAGACCTATGGCAGGCACCCCCAACCATGTTATGGGTCCGCGGAGTATAATGTACCGTGTATATCACATGGAGTACGATGTACCGCGTGGTGGTTACTTGATTTGAGAAAGTCTGGCGGAGAACTAACCCACCTTCGTGCCAGCATGATACCCCGCACACCGGAATCCGTGTGGTCTGGGATGATATGTGACGATTGGCCAATGTAGTCACTTGAGATATAGTAACCTATCTCCTTGCTTGAATTACTTACTACCACATGATTTTAAATCTCTAAGTGTGATTGTGATTGTTCAAGGTAGACCCGAAGGAGGGGTCGAGCCTCGTGGATTTAAATTCTGAAATGAAAACGTGGTTGTGATTGTGAATTGATGTGATGTGATTGTATGTGATGAGAAAGAGATTTATGACGTGGGTTTAAAAAGGAGGTTTCTTAATGAATTGCCCTTTTTGTGAATTTAAATGAGATTGAGCATGAGATGATTTATACATGATGTTTCTACCATGTTTTATATGCCAATGCACATGATTTTAATACATGATATATATGTATATTCACATGGCATAGTTTTATTCCTCATGCTCCTACCACAAATGATTAATGCATAATACTATCAGCATGTAGATAGAGTAGTTATCTACCATGCTTGCATTATTGCCTTACTGAGCGTGTGGTTGCTCATCCCACTCTATTTTCCCCCCTACAGAGCATGCATAGTAGCCCAGTGAGGACTGAGACGTATTATTTTGGACTCCGCTGCATCTCCATCGCTAAGAGGTATATACACAGTGATTCTTTTTGTATCTAAACAATGTAAAAGCACAGTATTCTTTTGAGTTGTAATTACGGGGATGTAGATGTCAGTAAAACATGTAGTCGTATAAGTACATGATTAAATGCACATGTATGACATCGTCTTAATTAATTGAGAATGAATGAGATGTGGTGTTTATTATTGACTCACAGCCCAACAGTATGTGGTGAGTTAGTTCACGACCGGGTAAGGTAACAGTAAAACGCGAAAAATTTTCAGTGATTTTCGGTTAAAGAGAATGGAATTGGGTCGTGACATCATCTTAGGAATTTTCTAGTCAGTGAACATAATGTGCATGATATATATCTCACATGCTCATTATGCAATAGGATAAGACTCTTCGCAAGCATGCAACATTAAATAAAATACCTTTAGAGGAAGAGTAGTTCGGAAAGTTTGGATGCCTAAGCATGTTGTTTCTTCAAATGATTTTGATTTGGAATTGAAATGGATCTCTAAGGGATCAAAGATTGTGGCTAGTATTTTCTAAGGATCGAAGTGTAACGGCCCAGCCTAGCCGGCCGTTGCCACCCATTTTGGGCCCACAACATCGACTGCTATGACCTTGTTACTCATCCATGTGCACTTTGGGTCTAATAACTCGTACAATTTTATCGTGGGCCAGCCAGGATCAAGTTAGCATGGGGTTTGCCTCTCCACAATTGGTGTCCCCATCGTGGTTCAAACCTAGGAACCTTAAGTACCCAAGTCATACCACCCAGGTTCGAACCACGATGGAGACACAAATTGTGGAGAGGTAAACCCCAGGCTATCCTGGCTCACCCATAATAAAATCGTTTGGGTTAGTGGACCCAAAGCTGATAGTACGGATGAGTAACGATGTCACAGCAGTTGATGTTGTGGGCCTAAAATGGGGGGCCATGGTAGGCTAGGCTAGACCATTACAATAAAACGTGTGATTTATTGTAATGATCGTGTGGCACTTTGTTCCGACAAGATTCAAGAGGTGGCCCCACAGTTTCACTCATCTGTATTGTCTACTTTAGAAGCCCCATAGGCCATTCACGGTTTTGTCAGGGATTATCACCCCAATTTGCGTCCCACGTGGTTCGAACCCGAGACCTTAAGTCCTTAATCCTTACAGACATGATATCAATTGTTCCACAGAGAAGAGTGCGTAGGGAAATTTAGGAACTCGAGGGAGGAGTGGTTTGAAATATTTATAAAAATAGTAGTTCGAAGTTTCAGAGAAATAAACCGATTAGAGTGGATCCACTGACCCGCATCAATGAGGCATTGAGGACTACTGACAGACACCGAGGTAAAAATTGTTGTGTTCTATTAGTGATATCTACACGTATTTTCTGTTGGACCGTAGATATAAATTCTAGGAAATTTTTACAGTAAAGAAAATTCTATGTTGTAACGACCCGAATTTTGCATATTTTGATTGGGTTATGAGTAGATAACAGATCAAAACAATAAATTCGACTAGTAAATTAATTTCTTAGACACAAATTTTAACAAAAAATCCAATAGGGATACCTTTCGATTAATCATCATAATTGTTCTTTCATGTTCACATTCCCAAACACACTTCTCTATACATTATTGTACTTACAAAAATTAGATATAAAAACAGATGTCCATAATGGGTATACCTTTAATGCAGAAGCATACTTTGCTGATGTATGGCTGTGTGGATTAATTCGTCTTACAGAAGTGGTCCGAGTTACCGATGGGCTCTGTGGAGGAGAGTAAGGGGTGAGCTTAACATGCTCAGTAAGAAAAACCCCATAGCAGGTAGATAAATACACTACCTAAAATATATATTTTCCAAAACCAAAACATTTTCATATAAGTATACCAATAATTTAGCAAATTCACAAATGTCCAACTCAAAATTCAGAAACAGAATAAATATCGATAGTGAAATTAACTACTGTGGTAAATACAGAAATCATAGAACTTCCAATAGCAAAATTAACAGATTTCCAGATATCACAGTCCATGCAGATATTTTAAGAAATATTTCAAATAGATGAAACAAGGCAATACATGTTATATCAAATATCAGAAGGACAATTGGCCAATGTCGGTGACTCGGGATAATCACGAGCCAGGTGTGTCGGGATGTCAATTATTATCGGAGTGGTCAGCTACCCAAACGGCTCACAGATCAGAATGTTCGAAGCCCAGAATCAAAATAAAAAACATGGGACATCTTACTCATGTGCGTTGCACGGTACATCGTACTCCGTGGACCATAGAAATAGATACAGAACAGATAGAAGTGTAACATGTGTTAATCATCACCCTTGTCTCAAAATCAGTGCGAGTCGAACAATGCGACACACAATCGGCAGGCGTTCAAGCACATCACATCAGTATTTATTTATAAACAGATTGTTTTTCCTTAAATCACTTATAAATTCAATATGATTCATGAAACGGTTCAAATAGGTTGACTAGCCCATTTTTGGATAAAATCCCAGAAAACAGTCTATGGAAATTTAAAAATTCAAGATTTTCGATTTTAAATAGAATTCATGCCATATCAGAATCCATGCAAACCACTTAAATTGGATCGATAAAATTAGGCCAATTAACTAGGCTAAAACCTCTAATTTTCAGAGCTAAAAAATTCACCCTAGATTTTTATGTAATTTCGGTACTGCGAAATTCAGCCTAAAATTTTATATCTACAAACATACGAAAATTACGCATATTTATCTCTAGCAACAACGAGAATATTCCTTACCTCGATGACTATCCGTAGTCCTCAATTGTCTCAACATAGCGAGTCAGTAGGTCCGATCCAGTTGGGTTATTTTTGTCGGAGCCCTTTCCCTCAAGTTTTCAAATTTTCAATGCACTTGTCTTCGTTTAAACGATGTTGTTGGTTATCCTTTGCTCCAGCAGCAGCGTTCAACGCTATTGTCTTGAGCTTCTCTTCTTCCTCTTTTCTTATTTTCGTTTCTTCACTATTCCTACCTGATCCTATACTCTGTTTTTCACTAACAGCTTCAAGTTTTTAGTTTGGCTCTCGACTAGCTGGTTTCTCGTCCTTAGCACCATCTCCTCCATATTTCCTAATGTGGCCATTTTTCCTTATTCACTAGTTTCGCCTGCTTTGGGTTTTCACATGCCATCACTGTCTCAGGAGTCTCTGTCATTCAGCTTCACTTCTGCCTATTTTCCCCTGTCTGGCCTCACTGCCCTAGTATAACTAGGTTCCACCTTTGGTTGAGTTGCTCCAACAAAGCCTATGCAACACAGCTTTGGTATCTGCCTCAGCTCTTTGTTTGGCTTCCATTTCGGTCTCAAGTTTCTTTTACTGCTTTCTAGCTCTTTTCCAGTTTCATCTCTGATTCTTTCGTACCGAGACCATCGAAGGATATGAATTCAACCTAACCTTTTCCTTCTCTTCGCCTCGCCTACACTGTTTCAGTTTTGGTTCTCCCTTCTAGATCAGTTTTCGGTGCCAGGAGCATGAAAATGAATGATGCGATCGGGGTGATGAGAGTTAATTGAGGGAGGGTATGGTGTGGCAAGAGAGTTGGTGTGTAGAGAGGTGTGGTGCTACAGTGGAGTCAGTTCCTTCACGTTTCTTTGTTTCATTTTCTACTGGCAACCACCCTCTCCATAAGGTTTGCATGTACTATTTTATACATTTATTTCTGCCAATGTCATTCACCGATCATTCACCACTATGTTTTCTTCATTTCCTTTATTTCACGACCTCCCCTCCTGTGACCAACCAAAATCACCACCAATTTTTCGTATTTTACTTACCTCTCATTCTGTCATCACTCAACGCCAAACCGTTGGGCTGTGATTCGATATTAATCACCTCAATCACATTCAATTCATAATAAGCATACAAGTCAATATACTTTTCTAGAATGTAAGCTTTTATACATTAATATAAATACTTGTACATATACATCCACGTTTCTTTGTTTCATTTTCTGCTAGCAACCACCCTCTCCATAAGGTTTGCATGTACTATTTTATACATTTATTTCTGCCAATGTCATTCACCGATCATTCACCACTATGTTTTCTTCATTTCCTTTATTTCGCGACCTCCCCTCCTGTGACCAACCAAAATCACCACCAATTTTTCGTATTTTACTTACCTCTCATTCTGTCATCACTCAACGCCAAACCGTTGGGCTGTGATTCAATATTAATCACCTCAATCACATTCAATTCATAATAAGCATACAAGTCAATATACTTTTCTAGAATGTAAGCTTTTATACATTAATAAAAATACTTGTGCATATACATCCCCGACCGGACATTCTTTTACATAACTGTGCTTTTACATTATTCATTACAAATATTTCAAAGGTGTATACCTCTCATAAGATGGATATGCAGCGGATCAAAGTATACTAGTCCTTAGCTGTGCTCAACCACTATGAATGCTCTGTAGAGAGGGGAAATAAAAAGGGGGTGAGCTCACAGCTCAGTAAGGAAATCAAGTAAACAAGTATATATCCACACAACCTATAAAATATTATGCTCATGCCTTGAAATCATTTCCTTATCGATTCATATCTAAAGCATGCATCCTGCTTAAAACCAATATACACATATAGATACAAATCGTCAGTTATAAAACTGATAATATGCTGGTTTAACAACCTCAGTAGTTTATGCATAACATTGTATTTCTCATGTCATATAAATCACATTTATCTTGCCATTTAATTAAATCAAATTAATATGGCATACATCATGTTCAAAAACATGGAAATCTAGGCCTCACCCATCCCTCGAGTTACCCTTTCACAACTCACAAATTCACATGTTCAGGTTATAAAACCATGTGATAATTCATTCAAGAAATATCAATTTACATTGCATGAAAGGAGATAGACGACTACATGTTTCGAGATTATGATTTTAACTCATTTTCTGTGATCCAAGGCTACACAGTACTCGGTGTGCGGGGTCTCACAATTACTGTAATGGTAGGTGGGTCAAATCCTCAACCGTCAGCTCACAACTCACTCATATCGTGTACTCACGGTACATCGTACTCCATGTGACATACACGGTACAAAGTACTCCATGGACCCAATCTCAAGGTCGCGATGCTTGCCATAAGTCTTAGTCCACATACCTTTGATATACCTCATTGTTGGGATTGTGAGATCCGTAATTTTTGTATGATATTCCTTATGATTTCCATATTGTACAACATTATTATATGTTAATGGATTCATAAGATGGTTGATTCGGATTTGATAAATGTGGTTGAAACGAAATAACGTAAGTAAAATCGAATAAGGATAAATCGGAAAAATAAAGAAGCAACAAGTTCATCTAAGGAATTAAATCGAGGTGACTGAAAATAAGGAAATTGAAAATAGGGAAAAGATTATGGATTGATGAAAGAAAGTTGATTCAATTTGGTCCCGAACACGTACAAGGGTATAATGGTCAAAAGATCAAAATTCGGTATAAATTCGATAAGTAATTTTCGTTAAAATATGGAATTTGCGAAATCTGGATCATTACCGAGGAAAATATTTAAATTCGAGTCTGATTGATCTAGATATTAATTTATGGGAATTGATTCAGAATTAATCGGGATTTTTAATTCGAAAAATTATCCCGAAAATAATCAAAAAATATACCGAAAAGACGAAAATAGACTGATAAATTCATTTATTGAATAAATGAATTAAATAATATTTTTAAGGATATTTAGGTATTTTAATATATTTAAATTGATTAAAATAATAATAAATAAATTAATAAAAAAAGGGAAAAAATCAAAAATTGGAAATCTGATTTCGGGGAGAGAGAAATCGAAAATCGGAACCCAGCCGAACTCGACAGCCAACCTGAGGAGTCCAACCAGCCACCGGCGTCCGATGAGCCTAGCTACCGGTCAGAAAAGGAAGAACGAAGCCCGGCGATTCTAACAGTACCGGTGACGCGCGTCGACGACAGCTATTTCTGACGAATCGACTGACGAAAGTCCCGGGGAAAAATCACCTCTGTCCCGGTGAACGGCGGTGTCTTAGCGTAGATTCAGCCCAGTCGAAACATCCCCTGGCCAAGGCAGTTCTGTTGAGCCCACTGGCGACCGACGAGATGGCCGGAATCACCGGCAACGGCAAACGGGCCAAAACGGCATCGTAGCCGAGAAGGGAGAAAAGAAAAGAAAAAGAAAAGAAAAGGAAAAAGAAAAGAAGAAGAAAGTGTACTCGGGGACGACTCAAAAATTCAGGTAAGTGATCGATGGTCGGGATTGACCTGCGGATAAATCCCGAGAATTCAATTTAATATTATTTTATTAGAAAATGACCGGATTTAAATAATTGTGCAGTGTTACTCCAGAGCCCAAACGAGAATCGATTTATCTCTGATTTTTGTACCCCGCACCATATTGGGTAAGTACGTTTTAATTACGATAATATGAGTCCTTTAATGCAGAGTTCAGATTATTTTACGGATTTACGGATTAATTCTGCATAAAAGGAATTTTATTCGAAATTTCAAAGTAAATATCGTAAACAGTATCCGGGCTATCCAATGAGTTTGGAACGAAGCCCGATGATTATTGATAAATCAAATGAGCCCAGTAAACCTGAAAAGGGATTTTAAAAGTAGAAACGGGCTGAAAAATGGGTTCGAGGCCCATTAAAGTGCAATTAGGCCCAATAGAGTAAAACAGGCCCAGAGCTTTAGATTTGATCAGTAAGAGTGAAATACTGATCTGTATATTTGAACTGAATCCATATGTGGTTATATGCAGCTCCGTAGACGAGCGAATTGGACTGAGAAACCTGGTACGATCGAGTCGGGATAAGCTCGTGCGTGATTCCATGTAAGGGAATTTTATGAACACTTAGAGGTAGCTGTACGTAATTTTGAGGGGATTTACATTACGTTAAATTCAATAGGCTACCCGAAATTAGAATAATAATTTTTGCGGAAAAATATCGAAATAGTGAAAAATGACTATTTTGCCCCCAGTTAGGAAAATTTCAAAAAGGTTAAGGTTATGAAATTGCATGAATTTCATGATTTTAATGCTTTCATGATGATATTGCTTTAATTCAAGCAATTTATGGATAGGTTGGCTATTATTTTCATGTTTTCAGTGAAAAGGCGCAAGTTAGGTGCCAGTTGATATTTATTTAACATGTTTTGACAAAATTGAGCCACCTATCAGTGTTATATGAGTTGTAACCGTGCATGAGCACTGCTCGCACTGGATTTTATATTTTAACTCATACACAGAGTGTTGGAGCCTTGCTCGCACTATTTTACAGATTTATTTTATATGACTACCGTACTGGAGTTTTTCTCGTACGAGGTTTTCACTGAGTTTTAATACCTATCCGTACTGGAGCAATGCTCGTACGTGGATTTGAATTGAATTTATAATCAGTTTAAGTCGTACTTGAGTGCTGCTCGTACGCATATTTTATTGATTTCTATGAAATTGTGTTAGAGCTTCGCTCGCACGAGGTTTTCAGATATCATGAATATGCATGGAGCAGTGCTAGAGCTTCGCTGGCACAGGAAATTATATGACATGCATATAGCCGTGTTGGAGCCTCCTGTTGACTGTGTGTCACAGTGAGATGATATGCTCACACGTGCATACTGAGACATACTTGACATGGGTGGATAAGACCTATTACAGGCACCCCTGATTGAGCTTGGGTTCAAGGAGTACGTTGTACCGTGTATGTCACGCAGAGTACGTTGTACCGTGGGGATTGTTGGAGTGGAGTGGCATTAGCCACGAGATAGTAAGTCTTGCCCTCGCAATCTTGATATTATGTTGTTCTGGTGAGTAGGATGACCCACCTCCCGTTTCAGGTGTGACACCCCGCACACTAGGATCCGTGTGCTAGGGATCACGAGGTTATGGCCATAGTCTTGGATATCACCGATATAGTTGCTTACATGTCTCACATGATGTAACTATTGGTCTTAATAGACCAGGGTAGGCCTGAGGGAGAGGTTAGGCCCCGATTTTCTTATGATTTCAATTGAGTTTTAATTATTCCCATGGAGGGATTTTATGAAATTTTCATTGATTTGTAACCTTGTGAGAAGGGTGATTTTATAACAAAAATTTTAAGATAAATTGTTTTATTGAAATGGATTTAATTCCTTGAGTATATCATATTTAACCCAGATGGGGTGTTTTAAACATGTTGATTCATTTGAAAATAAAGAATTTTGTTGAAATGGATTTTGATATGTGAGTGTATCATATTTTGACCTAGATGGGGTATTTTATAATGTGTTGATTCATTGAGCATGAGATGTTTTCACATGAGAGTTATTCCATGTTTTTAATATGTCGATTTCCTGTTTTAGAATAGATGATATTATATATATGGCATATCATTGTTTTTACCTCATGCTCACATATATCCTGATTTCTTATCAGCATGTAGATAGTATAGCTATCTACCCGTTTGTATTATTGCCTTACTGAGCATATGGAGCTCACCCTTTCATTTTCCACCCACTTTCAGTGTTTCCACCATAGAGATAGCGGGTGTAGAGAGTAGACGGCATAGCTGATATCTTTGTTTCCCATCGACTGTCAGGTATACACCACATACAGAATTTTGTATTATTATGCTTACAGCAAAGTATTGTATATGAAAGAATTTTTGGGGATGTACATATAGAATCATGTGATGTATAAAACATACTGACCACTCTATTATAATATGATTGATGTAATTATATATATTTACGTGTGATATTTTAATGGTTAAAAAGGGTATATCGATATTGATTCACAACCCGACCTGTTAAGAGGAATATGTCACGAGAAGGTAAGAAAGATTTTTCAAAAGCGAAAAATTTGTACTGAATTTGGTAGTATTGGGTCGTGACAGGGATGCTTGCCATAAGTCTTAGTCCTCACACTATGGGTTATAATTTCGATAGCCCTCGGCCATATCTCAAAATATTGCACGTGTGAACATATAATCAGTGCAACACACTGTCAGCACAGGCACCCAACATGGTTGTTTCATGCTTTTTCTTTCAAAACTCGGTACATGCGAGTAAACTCCCAACATGACCATAACACAAGTGATATAAATCTAGTGTGAGCAATGCTACCAGCACTATGTCATGTAAAGATCGAGTATGAGCAATGCTTCCAATACTCTATAATGCATCAAAAAATGAAAACTAAGTACGAGCTTAGCTCCCAGTACTCTATCATGTAAAACTGAGTATGAGCAAAGCTCCCAATACTCCATAATGCATCAGTTAATAAAACTGAGTATAAGCAATGCTCCCAATACTCTATCAAGCATAAATCGCATTTAAAATTTAGTACGAGAATATACTTAAGTACTATGTGATGCATATCTCATAAAATATGGTACGAGTATTCTCTAACACCAATGGTTTACACACAAACCCGATAGATGACTGTTCAAATCATAATTCACCCAAGTAAATCAAATAGGCACTCAAATGTGCTGTTTTCTCATATACATGAAAACATTTGCCATTATATCATGCAACCATGAATATTAGTCACAAACATGCTTCTAAGGCTTTTTATCCTATTTTTGGAGATAAAATCACACTTTATCTCATCGATTCCTATCACGACTTTTCTATACACGAAATTTCATATATCATATAATTATCGAAATTCTATTCAAAATACATGTAGGTATCTCTAGCTACTCACAAAATTTTCTTACCTCAGATCACGTCATACGACCTCACTTCATCGGTGTTGTTCGCTCTCGTAGCCTATAAGCTTCCAATATCAACTTCGAAGTTGTTAATATTCATTCACATCAGTATCCTTTAATATACTTATTTTCACTTGCATGACTCTAAATCAATGCTTTTATCTCATCACTTTCTCCTATTATGGTGTCATACCATATATTTCATATACATATCTTCATTTCTCATCTATTCCAATTTAGGTATTTCCTAAAATTACCTTACAATCTTTCATACATGATCATTTCATCATTTAATCTATGTTTACTCAACTTCTTCATCATTTTCTCAATTTCATGTCAATAGCTAGGTCATGGATATTTTTCATGATCCATTTGTTTTCAACAATTTAAACATACACCATTCAACTCATCAAGACACCTAGATTAACATACATGAACATGGTGTATTGAATCTTACCTAGCTTGATCTTTCTTCTTTTTCACCAAAATTGGCAAAATCTACCTTATTCCTTTAATCTTTGATTCCAACTTCTTGTTTCCAACTACGTTGTTCTCCTTTTTACTAAGAACAACTTTGCTTAACTGAATCTCTCTCACAACTACTTGAAAGCTGAAGTTTTCTGGTATAGAAAGATTAGGTTTAACTTTGGTTTAAATGGGGTTTGATTTTTCTCAGGAAAATAGAGGTTGCAGAGCCTTGTATTTATATAATTGCTCTTAAAGATCGATCTGCTAACGATGGGGGATCGATCTGTCCTACCTTTTTCTCCTCAGAAATTGACTTTCCAAGCCTATGAGATCGATCTGCTCTTAAGCATGAGATTGATCTGCTTTACACAGAGCCTTAAGGAGATTGATCTGGTCCTTTCATGAGATCGATCTGTTCTACCCAGAACCTCTTTAAGATCGATCTGCATTGAATGAGAGATCGATCTGCTCCTCTTCAGAAGTAGTTCTGCTGCAATTTCTTCCCAAAATTCACTGTTACATTCATATTTTATTTACATAACTACCCGTTTTTCATTTCATTCACATTGGAGACTTAAATACATTCATTCCATCTAATTTATATCAATTGTGACTTATCCATACATCACAAAATCATAAAGAATACATATTAAATTACAGGCTTTACACTTTATTTCCTCATCATTTCATTTTTCCTTACCGTAGCCCTGACATTTTTTTTACTGGCAACATCCTATCCTATGTGCATATATATATATATATATATATATATATATATATATATATATATATATATATATATGTATAGGCATTTTAGGTGTACCTTGCATGGGCTCAATTTACATGTGTATACTCGTGTGTATACACGTACACTCTTATATATATATATATATATATGTGTGTGTATATATATATATATATACATATATTTTATATGGGTGCATTTATTTCATATTTGTATATTTTATCTGTGCACATTTGGATTCTCTTGCACACATATATTTCTCAATATATTAATCTAGGGAAATAATTGAAATGTTGCATACATATATATGTAAATACATGTATGGCTATGTATTTGATTTAATTCTCCATGTAGCGTAAAAATAGGGTTAGTCTAATATTTATTCTCAAATTAATTTACCCACATTCACACATTTAATCCTTAATTGTCAAAATTATTATTTATAGACAATCATCAAATACTTTTGAAAATTTTACGGTATTTATATTCTCCACACCTTAGAAAATTTGGTCCCTAAATTTAAAAGTACACTCGTCCTCAAATAAATGTGGGTATTTCTCTCGCATTAGGCTTTCCAACCTCTAAGGTGTGGTATTACCACATAACTTTGACCAGAGAAATTATCTTAGACCAAAATGCTTATTCCTTCCTGTCCAGGATCTAAATCGATTTCTCCACATAGATCATATGCTCCTTCAACTCCAGCAGTTCATACTTTACCACATGCGTCAGATCTGGATGATACTTACAAAGCATTAATGCATGGAAAACGCTGTGGGTACTCGATAATTTGGCGGTAATGCCAATCTATTAGCTCATCTCCTACTCGGTTTTAGACCTTGAATGGTCCAATGTATCGGGAACTCAGTTTTTCTTTCTTTCCCACTCTTATTGTACCATATCTTTAAGCTATTAACATATGAGGCTTTTAGTCACAATTTCAATTATATCTCTTATTATCCCTGAGTAGCAATATATCTTCAGGAGATTTGATAAATCCTATTATTCTTCGAATGTTGGGTATATCTGATGGCATAAATTCCTTTAACTATAGATTCATTTTGTACACAGTTCTATTTTTAAATCTCGATAAATTATCAGTACTAATACTCAAGCTAGTTGCAGCACCTATCTGGGTCTGACCAGCCACATCAATGCAGTATTTATCATTTCGCTGTGCCTATTCGATTCGATCAATCAAGTCCATTTTTAACTCTCAAGTTAACCACCATGTAACGAATGTCAGTGTCAGGGAAGGACCACATTGAAGTCGAGGTCCCCCAATAATTCAATAACTCGTGTCCCTGACCAATATACATAATGCCATCCCAAAATCACTTATGCTCAAAGCACTAACCCGAGTCATTCCCTTTTTCTTGTATTAGACGGTCTTTGTGAAATTTTATATTTAAACCTTCTTGATCAGTAGGATTCTATAATTCTTCACTAGATAAGTAATGGTATTCTGACTTCAAACACATAAATTACGACTGTCAGTTTCAATTTATAGGTCATGGGTACTTCTAGACACTGTCGAGTCTCTCAGGCAAGGAGGTATTTTGAAATACCTTTATTAGCCATCAGACATGACCACATAAACTGGTTATGGATATAAAGGTTCAAGGTTTAGTTCCAATAAGAAGTAGGATACCAAAACTTATCACAATTTCACATTTATCCTTTAGTCACAACTTATTCCTCGTTCACATCACTTGATCCGAATCATTTCACATACCCAAAAAATTCATGGGTCAAAAACATTTCTCATTCAAATTATAATGTGAATTTCAGAATTTATCGCTATTAAAAACTTGTCTCATTTCGTATACCAATTATAACGAAACCCTTTTCCTTATTCGAATCAAGTTTCACATTCAAAACATAAGCATATACAATTTACAATCCTTAGATTCGATACATGATTCATATTCCAAAGTCTCTTTATACCTCAAACTTCAAATCATCTTAATAGTTTTAGGTCTTGCCCACTCTTCTACAATCTCTGTTTTGGGAGAATCCAATTGACTCCCATTCTTGACACACCGTGACCCAGAAAACTCTGGAACTTCTTAACAATTAATACCCATACACTCTAAAGTGGATCACTCGGTCTGATAATCCCCCTTAGCATATAAATTTTATAATCCCTGTAATTGCTTATTTAGCTCTTCTAATTAAATTGAAGCCATTCAGTATGGTGGTTTGAATAATTAGTTTGGTACCAAGTACTAAATCAACTCAAAACATCATCCTTTTATCTAGAGGTAACTCTGATGGATTATCCGAACATGTATCAGAAAACTCTTTGTCTACAAGGGTGTCTCTTTTCTCTGAACACACCCTATCTTTATCAATCATGTAAGCAGTGTGACCTTTAAGTTTAATTTTTGTACTTCATTTTGTAGTTCTTTCTTTCAATTACAAAGACTCTACTCTTTAGTAGATCTCTCTTCTATCACTCTCTTTATCTTTCCCTTTTCTTGGTAACCTTGAAGATATACATTTCGTGTCATCACAGTTGCACCTTGCGCACTGCTTCCTCAAAATAACGTCAAATAAAGCTTCCCTAGCTCGTTTGGGGATCCCATTATCTCCTACGAAAGACTTCCTTCATTTCACAACTACACATACCGAATTACACTTATCCAAAACCATGAATTTAGTTTCATATTCATTCTCGGACCTGTTACCTTATGTCTGATTGATCATTTCATCTATAATTGCCATTGTACTTATCCATGATGTGCGGCCATCTAAAGATATCCAGGAATGCATCCCATGTGGACCTCTAATGTCGGTATCGATTAGATCGAAGGACTTCCCTCCAAATTTGACTTTCCATTTCGATACCGATGCTATAAAAGCTACTTCTTTATAGTAGTGTACTTCAAAGTTCGCATAACTTCCCTAATTCTTTAGCACAAAAGTTACAAAAGCAACTTTCTCAGTAGAGTTACTACAAAGTTTCCATAGGGTTTCTCTGTCTCATTTATCCAAATCTTCCACAATCATTGAATTTCTTAACTCCACTGAAAGAAAGTGGAGGCTCAAACTTCTGAATTTGCCTCATTTTATTAAGTTCATAGTCATACCCTAGGAATCCATATAGGTTTTCTAATTCATTTATTCCAGTTTTCCATTACAATGAGATTCTTGACTCCAGTATATAATAGTGTAATATTTTCTAAAATTGTCTCAGTCTTGCTCTTGTCACACCTCAATCGTTATCATTGTCATGGGGCCACTATCACTTGACCCGACAATGTCATCATTATTTCCATGTCCCACTCAAATCTTACGAAGCGGACTTTAAAATTTTTAGTGAAACTATAAGGTGTACACTCAATCGAGGGTTCGCTACACTTCTCGGGCCTATCTCTATGACCTCGAGGAACGATTCATTTCCATCTGCCAATACTGTTGTAATACTAATCAGCCATATCTATCAGTTTCCCTTCATTCACTGACATAATTTTCAATAAAACACAGCCAGGGATACCCGTTTGTATCTAATTAATGTACAGTATCGCTGATGATGTGAACTTTCTAAGTCTTTTTCACTTTTAATATCGACTTTGTAAATACTGTAAAATTTTCAATGTACTTGAAATTGTCCAAAATAATAATAATAATAATAATAATAATAATAATAATACAGATAATTAAGGTTAAAATGTAAACATGGTGAATAAATTTGGGTATAAATATTGGACTAACCATGTTTTACACTACATGGAGAATTTGATCAAATATGTAGACATGCATGTATTTATATATATGTATGCAATATTTCAATTATTTCCCAAGATTTATGTATAGAGAAATATATGGGTGCAAGGGTATACAAATATGCATAGATAACTATACATATACACCATGTAAATATATGTGAATATATATATATATATGTAAGGGTATATGTATAAATATACAAAAGAATATATATACGGGACCGAGAGACATTGGTGAAAGAAATATATAGGGATGATGAAATGATGAGTTGAAATAGAAGAAGATAGAGGGAGAAGTGGTGTGTTCGGTAGATAAAGAGAACAAAAGAGAGTGATTTTGATGGAAACGTGTGAGATGGGTGTTTAAATTGATAATATATATGCTTATGATCATGGATATGCCCTCGGTGAAAGAGAAACAAAGTCAGAATGGTAGGAAGGTGGTTAGTAAAGGAAACGTGTAAAGGAAATGAAACTTTGGAAAGGGAGTAGGTAGTGCTTGGCAGTAGAGAAAACCTGAGGAAATGCTTAAATATGTAAATGTGATGGTACACGGCAGAGAGGAGAAGGAAAGGAAATAGCGATAGAAAGACGTGAGTGATGGTGATGACTAGATAGGACTGAACCGAGATGATGGGGGCTCTAGTGTTTGGTATGGAGTGGTTTGTTTGAAAGAGAAACAAGTCGAGAGATTAAAGAAAGAAATGAAACAGAGGATTTGATACCTCTGAGACCGTAAGCAGAACAAAAACGAGAAGGAAAGAGTTGAGGTGAAGAGATGGAGTAATCAGTGTAACCAGCGAGAAACAAGCAACTTTCGTGTAAGCTGAGATAGGCGTTAATTTTGGTGACTGTTGGGGCTGGTTTTCATGGTAATCCTCAGTGTATTTAAGATGAAAAAAGTCATCGTGTGTAAGATCTGCATTTTTGTATGATATTCCTTATGATTTCCATACTGTATGGCATTATTATATGTTAATGGATTCATAAGATGGTTGATTCGGATCTGATAAATATTGATGAAACGAAATAACGTACGTAAAATCAAATAAGGAATTTAATCGAGTGGACTGAAAATAAGGAATTGAAAATAGGGAAAAGATTGTGGATTTATGAAAGAAAGTCGATTCAATTTTGTCTCGAACACGTGCAAGGGTAAAATGGTCAAAATACCAAAATTCGGTATAAATTCGATAAGTAATTTGCATTCAAATATGAAATTTATGAAATCTGGATCAATACCGAGGAAAATATTTAAATTCGAGTCTGATTGATCTAGATATTAATTTATGGGAATTAATCGGAATTAATTCGAAATTAATCGAGATTTTTAATTCGAAAAATTATCCTGAAAATAATAAAAAATTATACCGAAAAGATGAAAATTGACTGATAAATTCATTTACTGATTAAATAAATTAAATAATAATTTTTAAGATATTTTTAGGGATATTTTGATTATTTTAATACATTTTAATGTATTAAAATAATAAAAAATAAATTAATAATAAAAAAATGAAAATCAGAAAATCTGGAATCGGGGAGAGAGAAATCGAAACAGAACCCGCGAAACCCGATAGCCAAACTCGAGGAGCCCGACGAGCCACCGATGTCCGACGGACCCAACTAACGGTCGAAAACGATAGAGCGCAGTCCGACAATTCCAACGGTACCGGTGACGGGCGCTGACGGTCCCTATCTCCTGCGAATCGATGACCGAAAGATCCGAGGAGAAATCGCGTTGGTCCCGACGAACGGCGGTGTCCCAGCGCCGATTCAGCCCAGCCAAGCACTCCCCTGGCCGAGGCAATTCTTTTGAGCCTACTGGCAGCCGACAAGATGGCTAGAATCACCGGCAATAGCGAACGGGCCAAAACAGCACCATAGTCGAGAAGGAAGAAAAGAAAAAAGAAAAAGAAAAAGAAAAAGAAAAAGAAAAAGGAAAAAAAAGAAAGAAAGGGAAAAAGGGAAGAAAGTGTACCCAGGGACGACTCAAAATTTGGGTAAGTGACCAAGAGTCGGGATTAACCTGCGGATAAATCCCGAGAATTCAATTTAATATTATTTTAGTGGAAAATGACCCCGATTTATATAATTGTGTAGTGTTACTGCAGAGCCCGAACGAGAGTCGATTTAGCTCCGATTTTCATACCTCGAATCATATTGAGTAAGTACATTTTAATTACGATAATATGAGTCCTTAAATGCAGAGTTAAGATTATTTTACGAAATTTACGGATTAATTTTGCATAAAAGGAATTTTATTTGGAATTTCAAAGTAATTATTGTAAATAGTATCCGAGCTATCCAATGAGTTTGGAACGAAGCCTGATGATTATTGATAAATCAAATGAGCCCAGTAAACTCGAAGAAGGGATTTAAAAGTGGAAACGGGTTGAAAAATGGGTCGAGGCCCATTAAAGTGCAATCGGGCCCAATAGAGTAAAACAGGTCCAGAGCTTTAGATTCGATCAATAAGAGTGAAATACTAATCAGTAAATTTGAACTGAAACCATATGTGGTTATATGCAGCTCTGTAGACGAGCGAATTGGACTGAGAGACCTAGTACGGCCGAGTCGGGATAAGCTCGCGCGTGATTCCAGGTAAGGAAATTTTATGAGCACTTAGAGGTAGTTGTACGTAGTTTTGAGGGGATTTACATTACGTTAAATTCATTAGGCTACCCGAAAACAGAATAATAATTTTTACGGAAAAATATGGAAATAGTGACATGACTATTTTGCCCCCAGTTAGGAAAATTTCAAAAAGGGTAGTAAGGCTATGAAATTGCATGAAATTTAAGATTTTAATGTTTTCATGATGATATTGCTTTAATTCAAGCAATTTATGGATAGGTTGGCTATTATTTTCATGTTTTAAGTGAAAAGGCACAGGTTAGGTGCCAATTGATATTTATTTAACATGTTTTGATAAAATTGAGCCACCTATCAATGTTATATGTGTTATAACCGTGCTTGAGCACTACTCGCACTGGATTTTATATTTTAACTCATAAACAGAGTGCTGGAGCCTTGCTCGCACTATTTTATAGATTTATTTCGTATGACTACCGTACTGGAGTTTTTCTCATACGAGGTTTTCATTGAATTTTTATACATATCCGTACTAGAGCAATGCTCATACATGGATTTAAATTGAATTTATAATCAGTTTAAGTAGTACTGAAGCGCTGCTCATACGTAAATTTCATTGATTTCTATGAAACTGTGCTAGAGCTTCGCTCGCACGAGGTTTTTAGATATCATGAATATGCATGGAGCCGTGCTAGAGCTTCGCTTGTACAAGGATTTATATGACATGCATATAGCCGTGTTGGAGCCTCCTGTAGACTGTGTGTCACAGTGAGATGATATGCTCACACGTGCATAATGAGACATACTTGACATGGATGGATAAGACCTATTACAGGCACCCCTAATTTAGCTTGGGTTCACGGAGTACGTTGTACCGTGTATGTCACGCGGAGTACACTGTACCATAGGGATTATTGGAGTGGAGTGGCATTAGCCACGAGACAGCAAGTCTTGCCCTCGCAATCCTAATATTATGCTATTCTAGCGGGTATGACCGACCCACCTCCCGTTTCAGGTGTGACACCCTGCACACTAGGATTTATGTGCCAGGGATCACGAGGTTGTGGCCATAGTCCAAGATATTACCGATATAGTAGCTTACATGTCTCACATGATATAACTATCGGTCTTGATAGACCAGGGTAGACCCGAGGGAGAGGTCAGGCCCCGATTTTCTTATGATTTCAATTGAGTTTTAATTATTCCCATGGAGGGATTTTATGAAACTTTCATTGATTTGTAACCTTGTGAGAAGGGTGATTTTATAATGAAAATTTTAAGATAAATTGTTTTATTGAAATGGATTTAAATCCTTGAGTATATCATATTTAACCTAGATGGGGTGCTTTAAACATGTTGATTTATTTGAGCATGAGATGTTTTCACATAAGAATTATTCCATGTTTTATATGCCAATTTCCTGTTTTAGAACAGATGATATTATATATATGGCATATCATTATTTTTACCTCATGCTCACATATATATCCTGATTTCTTATCAGCATGTAGATAGTATAGCTATCTACCCATTTGTATTATTGCCTTACTGAGCATGTGGAGCTCACCCTTTCATTTTCCACCCACTTTCAGTGTTTCCACCACAAAGATAGCGGGTGTAGAGAGTAGATGGCATAGCTAATTATCTGTGATTCCCATCGACTGTCAAGTATACACCGCGTACAGAATTTTGTATTAGTATGCTTACAGCACAGTATTGTATATGAAGAAATATTTGGGGATGTAAATATAGAATCATGTGATGTATAAAACATACCGGCCACTCTATTATAATATGATTGATGTTAGTATATATATATATGTACTTGTGATATTTTAAATGGTTAGAATAGTATATCGATATTGATTCACAGCCCAACCTATTTAGAGGGATTTGTCATGAGGAGGTAAGAAGGATTTTTCCAAAGCGAAAAATTTGTACTGATTTTAGTAGTATTGGGTAGTAACATCATGCTCGTCTATTCAAATATGAAGCAGCAGCGAGAAGATCACTAGTGTCTTCCCTTAGTGTAGAACCGAGAGTCTCTCAGAGTTCTTAAAGGCTGGACTAAAACTATAGAAGGGTAAGAGCAGTGGTGAACGGTGAAGGCTAAAGAAAAAACCAAAAAGCAGGACATGAAACGAAGGTGTGATCACGAGCTGCTGTCGATGCTTGAAGAAAGACAACTCGATTGGCTGAAAGGAAGGGATAAAGAACTCAGAAACTGGAAAACTTGGTCAAATCGAGAGGAAGAAACGACAGTAACCGAAGATGGTGATGAACAGGAGATCATGTTGGAGACACTAAAACAGGGGAGTAGGGTATCAGGTAACTGGGACGAAGACAGCAAGTGAACGAGGAAATTAGAGCAGCTAGAAACATATTGGGATGAGAAATGAAGGAAGATCGAGGTAGAAAGAGGCATGATCGAGAGTTTAATGGTAAGCAGAAGGAGGAGAGGAAGGTTAAACCTCTCGGCCCACAGCTGCAGTAGCAGAACTTAGCTGAAACAGAGGTGAACAGGGGCACTTGAAACAGTGGAAGCAGGAGAACGTTGGAGCTGGGTGACATTGTGAGGAAGGTGGTTGAAAAATTATGATGGTGGTGGTGACGATTGAGGGAAGAACGAAGAGATGAAGCAAACTGGACAAGACGCCATGAACAGTATGCGTGAGGAAGAAGAAAGGAAAAGTAAGGTTTGTGGGAAAAGGAAAAATAATTTGAAAAAAATGAGTAATATATATGTTTATTTTAATATATATATATGAGAAAAGAATAAATATTAAAGACAAAAGAAAGTGATCCGAGAATCTGAGAAAAACCTAGGGAAAAGACTGTCCAAAATATCGGTTCCAAAAATTCAAAATACCGGTACGAAATTCCTATGAAATAAATAGAGTGGACTGGACCCACTGACTCGCAACGGCGAGGCAATCAAGGATTACAGACAGTTACTGAGGTAAGGAAAATCGTGTGTGCTGCTAGAGATAAATTGCACGTATTTTCTATCGATTTGTAGAAATGAATTTTAGAAAATATTTTATCGTAAGGAAAATTCTCGTTGCTACTAGAGTCAAATATATGTAATTTCTATGCGTTTATAGTTATAAAATTGTTAGGCTAAATTTCCTAGTTACCGGAATCTAGAGAAATCGAGGCCGAATTTATGTTTTGGAATTTAAGGAAATTTTAAACTCCATAGATCGACCCAACAACTGATATAGATTTACTTGGTTTATTTAGACAAAAATCTCGATAATTATAATTATTGATTTTAAATCAAAATTTCCTAGTTTTACTCACCATAGCTTATTTATTGGCCTTTTAACCGAGTGACAAAGGCTAGTCAACCTCTTCTAAATTGTTTTATAAAACGAACTGAATTTATAAGCGATTTAAAGGAAATGATTTGCTTATAAAGTTATTCTGATAATATGTGCTTGAGATCGTACTGAGTGTGTGTCGTACAGTCCAACTCGCATTGATTTTAAGACAAAGGCATTAGCGAAATCATGCTGCATTTCTGTCTGTTCTGTATTTGTTTCTGTGGTCCACGGAGTACGATGTACCATGTTTCTGATTCTATTTTTGGTCTTCGAACATTTTGATCTGTGAGCCATTTGAATGGCTGACCACTCCTACAACGATTGACATCCCGACACGCTTGGCTCGTGATTACCCAAAGTCACAGACATTGGCCAATTGTCATTTCTGGTATCTAATATAGCATCTCTACCTTATCTCGTCTATTAAAACTTCTGAATTGACTGTGTGATTGTATTTTCGTATGGAACTGAATATTTTTATGCTTAAAAGACCGTGATGGCCACCACTTAAATCTAGTGGGACTAAAGTGTCACACCATCGTCGTTTTTGAAAACTGTTTAAATTTTTAGAAACAATACTGATTTCAGTTCCATTTTCATACTAAAATTGCTATGGATTTTTTCAACTTTGATTTTTCGAAACTGGCAGTGCCTCTGTGTTCATTTGAAATATTTTTTGAACTGTCTGCATGGATAGAGATATTCTGGAAATCTATTTATTTTACTA
Organism: Firmiana major; assembly: GCA_033439115.1. Taxonomy (NCBI): domain Eukaryota; kingdom Viridiplantae; phylum Streptophyta; class Magnoliopsida; order Malvales; family Malvaceae; genus Firmiana; species Firmiana major. The sequence goes on from CM065912.1 coordinate 13,474,138, forward strand.
TTGGAAACTCTAAAATTTTTTGTATTTACCAGAATAGCTAATTTTACTACCGATATATGTTCTGGTTTCTGAAATTTGTTTTGGTACTTGTGATTTTGCCGAACTACTTGTATACTTTGTGAAAGGTTTCAGATTTTGGGAAGTACATATATATATATATATATATATATATATCTTAGGTAGTATATTTATCTAACTGTTATGAGGTTTTTCTTAATGAGCATGTTGAGCTCACCCTTTACTTTCCTCCGCAAAGTCCTAACAGTAACTTGGACGCCTCCGTTAGTAAAGCTTGTAGCACAGCTATGGTTCCGCATAGTATCTTTCTGCGTTGAAGGTATACCCAGTTGTAAGAAATTATTTTGTATCTAAAATTTTTATAAGTACAGTAATGCAAACAAGATGTGTATGGGGAATGTGAACATATTTCATTTAAATTTGTTACTAAGAAAGAAAATTAATCAGACTGAGTATTGTTCTGACCTAATATCGACTTATAGTCTAGTCGAAATTGTGTACAAATTTGGGTCATTACAGAAGTAGTATCAGAGCAAGGTTGGCCTGATATGAGTCGATAGTAAAAGTGAGAGAAATTTTGAAAAGTTCAAATCCCTAACATTACTGTACATTATTTAGATACAAATGGGTATACCTGGTTGTGCTTTATTGAAAATTGTGTCCTTGAATGAAGGGAAACTGAAAAATATGGTTGGTTGGTATTACAGCTGTATTAGTAGATGGAAATGAATCGTTCCTCAAGGTCGTAGAGATAGGCCCAAGAGGTGTAGTGAACCCTCGTATGAGTGTACACCTTATAGTTTCATTAGAAATTTTTGGAGTTTGCTTCGTAAAATTTGAATGGGACATGGAAATAATGATGACATTGTTGTGTCAAGTGATAGTGGCCCCGTGATAATGATAATGATTGAGGTGTGACTGAGAGAATGTCAGGACCCCTTCTCAATCCATGACTTTATCCAAAAATCACTATAAATTTTTCGCATTTTTAACTTACCTTTCCTCTCTTCAATGGTTGGGCTGTGATTCGATGTCAGAGTCCTCACTTACCACATCATCCATTTCATACATACATGTCAATATATTATTACTGACTGTAACTGCTTTTATTATACATGTAAGATTATATAAAATCTAATACAAATACATTCCCCAAAATATATAACGTATACATCACTATGCTGTTTCTATGTTTATATACACAACTGTACATAATATGTATACCTGGCGATCGATAGGAACTAGCAGTGGACTCTGGGACACTATCCCTCGATAGCTCTCGCTCTACTGACGCTCTGTAGAGAGATGTAAAGAAAGGGGGGTGAGCATACAACGCGCTCAGTAAGGAAATCAGGTAAGCAAGTAGATATCAACACTATCTACTCAAAATAATGCTATGCCTTGAAAACATTATTTCCTTTACTCGCTTTAAAAAGCATGTCTTGAAATATAATATATATACTTGTACAGAATAAATCCCATGTACAGAAAATCATGCTTTCTTTTCTCAAATGTAGGCATGTAGTGCAAAACAATGCATCGTATATAAATCATGCCTTTATGTAAATCACGCCATGTATATTTAAATCGCAATAAATATGGCATCAAATGATTCACAACATAAAATCAGAGTCCGACCCATCCCTCAGGTCTGTCCGCAGTTTAAATCATTCAATCAATGTGATATATCATGTAAGACTCTGTGGTTTAATGCAAATAGCATCCTGGACTATGATCATCCGAAATGTGATCCCAAGCTACACGGAATCCTAGTGTGCGGGGTATCACTTACTGCAACGGGAAGGGGGTCAGTCCATCACAACCGCCAGCTATATCCTCCTTAACTCCACAACAACACACGGTACAGCGTACACCTCGCGCCACTCAGACATGGTACATAGTACACCCGTGAACCCGTCCTCACGGTCAGAGTGCCTACCATAGGTCTTAGCTCTCGCACCCGTGGAATATCAACATCACAGTCAGGGTGCCTAACATAGGTCTTAGCCCTCGCGCCTGTGGAAATATCATACCACATTCACAAATACCCTCATGCTAGCCATCCTCTCAAAATGTGACACTCAGTCACACAAGAATGCAGCATGAATAGGTACCATGTATATAATATCACATACAGTGTGCGCCCTCGAGTGCGACACACAGTCGACACTGCGCTCGAACACTATTTCACTTCACAAACTCAACTCTAGTGCGAGCAACCTCCAGCAACTAGGTCAATGCATATTTCATGTATTAAAATCAAGTACGAGCAATAGCTCCCAGTACCATGCTATGCACAATATCAAATCAAGTACGAGCAATAGCTCCAGTACTATGTCAAGTATAAACCATGAAGAATTGAGTACGAGCAACGCTCCAGTACTCTGTCATGTATCTCATGTAAAACTCGAGTACGAGCTAATCACTCCAGCACTCTGTGTCATGCATATATCATTAAAACTGAGTACGAGTAAAAACTCCAGTACTCTATCATGCATGTCATGGAAATCTAGTGCGTATCAAAATCCAGCACTAATGTTATGTGGAAAACATATGAAATCCAGTGCGAGCTGTGCTCTAGCACGATTCATTCTCACATAATATGATAGATGGCTATTTAAAAGGGATTGTTTATAAAACATCAAAATCAACACTATAAAGTGTGCTTAAGTCACATCAACCTTAAAATCATTAGCCCATCTATTTATTTTCATGCTAAACAGCAGTTAAACACTCACAATAATAGTTTCCATGCTTTTCGCAACTTTTCACAAAAGTTGACTTTTTGACTAACTAGGGGTAAAATCGTAATTTGCCACTATCGGGTCGCAATAATTATTATTCACTTTCTCTGACCCTCAGAGTTTTTAAGTGAATGTAAAAGCAGATGAAAATACGTGCAGTTATCTCTAACTACTCGCAAAAGTCCCTTACCTCGAATCACATCACGTGACCTCACTTCCTCGGTGCTGCTCAATCTCATAGTCCGATCAGCTCTCAATGTAAACTCTGGAGCTGTAAACAACCATTCCTCAGGTTAATTATACTTTTCCTACTGTATTATACATTAATACAGTCTATTTTCCCTTAATGGGCCTTAATAATCCTTAATGGACCTAACTAGGCCTTAAGTCCTTTTTCATTTTACTATTCATTTTCGTTGGGGCTATTGGGCTTGTGGGGCCCACCAACTTTTATTGGGCTTGTCCTAGGCCCATTACACCTTATTGGGCCTAAAATAATTGGGCTTGGCCCATTGGGCCTCTCAGCCACATGCCATGGCCGAGAGCTACTCATGCCTCGGTTTCACCATGGCATGCCATCCATGCCTATTATCTAGCCATTTTCACTTAGTCATTTTCACAAACACTTGGTAGGCAACATTACCAATCATCATATAGTTCATTTAGGCATTTTATCAAACACCTTGGTTTCCAACAAATTACATGTATTAATTAATCAAACACTAATCCATTTATGTCTTAAAATTATATTGACATAATTTAGCATCCCATTACTCACTCTCGGCCTAACCCATTTCATGGTGATTTAATATGTTTCAATGCTTAAAACATATATCAACATACTTGTAATCATTCATACATTAACATATATGAAATTGGAAATTAGAAAATATACCAATTGTTATGTTCACCCTTTGGCCGAAACTTTGGAGGCTCTCGGTTTGCACTCTATGGCTCCTTGATAGCCAATTCCAACATATGCCAATCTCCTTTCAATTTGGAACAACTTCCATGAAGAATGCAAGTTCCAAATATGCCTAATTCCTAGTGATTTCTAGTGAGAGAAAGCTTGGAAAATATGTTTCAATGGTTTCTTCTTCTAGCCGGATTTGGGGTGATGAAGATGACAATGGTGTGGCTGAATTTATAAGCCATATACTTAGCCATTAAGCTTTACTTTTCAGCCATTATGCTTGACTTTCCAAACCTTAGCCATGAGTCACCTTATGAGTCATAGTTAACTTTAACTATGGTTAGATATTTATCTCGTGGGCTTTTCCATTTGGGCTTCTCGGTTTGGGCTTTCTTAATGGGCTTTCGGGCTGAAATTTTTACTATACCTCGGGCCTTTAATTGTCTCAAAATTTGGCCGATCAATTGGTCCAACAATTCGATCTAAAGGACCTAGAAATTTCAACATACGTTTAGTATACCTTAATGGGCTTTAAAATTTTTACCTTAGGCCCATCACGTTTTTAACCATTAAATTTATTCCGGAATCCTTCCAAATAAATTTTCCTTACTTCTGGGGATGATTATCTTGTATTCTGGCCAAGAATAGTTTTCCCCAAATTTTTCTCCATACTTAGGTTAATTTTTAACCATGATTAGTCAACTATGGTAAAATTCCACTTTCTTAACTATAGTTGACTTTTTCCTTAACCATTGACTATGTTGACTTTTTCTTAAAATTTTGAGAGCATCATATCTTATGTCTTACACTCTCGTCTTTATATTCCAATCGCTCTCGGTGGATAATTTCACCCGATACTCCTTTTCTCGCCAAAAAGGTCCATTTTACCCTTTTTAGCTTTTACACTTGTTTTATATGTTCGGGTCTAAATCAAGCTGACTTCTCTTCATGAGCTCTCTACGCTCTCTTATTTTAAGTTCTTATTTTCAGTCAAAATGATTTAGAATAACTCGGTTTAGCCTGTGATACCCATCGCTCACATTAGGCATTTTATGTAGCTTTTGCGTGTTAATTCATTTCAATAACACTTTAAGTCTAGTAAATACTCTTCTTATGATTCAACTATAATTACATACTGTTCATACACATAGGAATCATAAGGTACAAGCTACAAAAATCTGGGTCTGACAATCCTCCCCCACTCAGAAAATTTGATCCTCCAAATTAGAACCAAGTCAGTCGTCAAATAGGTGAGGGTACTTCTCTCGCATCAGACTCTCTAGCTCCCAAGTAGCTTCCTCTGAAGTATGATGCTGCCAGAGAATCTTCACTAATCTGATGGTCTTCGATCTCAATACCTTCTCCTTCCTATCCAATATCCGAATCGGTCTCTCAACATATGACATGTCCTCTCGGAGCTCCAAAGGCTCGTAACTAATCACATGTGCCGGATCTGGGTGATACTTCCGAAGCATCGATATGTGGAAGACGTTGTGGACACCTGATAAGTCCGGTGGCAATGCCAACCTATACGCCTTATCTCTCACTCGATCAAGTATCTCAAAGGGTCCAATATAGCGAGGATTTAGTTTCCCTCTCTTCCCAAATCTCGCTATACCCTTGGAAGGAGAAACTCTCAAAAACATGGATTCACCAACTGCAAACTCTAGTGGTCTACGTCTCCTGTCAGCGTAACTCTTCTGTCTGCTCTGAGCTGTCCTCAGTCTCTCTACAATCAAGCGGACGCCCTCAGATGCTTGTGTAACCATGTCAGGAGCGAAAATCTTACGGTCACCCACTTCTTCCCATCTAATAGGGGAACGACATCTACGGCCATACAAAGCCTCATACGGTGCCATCCCGATACTCGAATGATAACTGTTGTTGTAGGCGAACTCGGCTAGTGGCAGGTGGTCATCCCAGGAGCCTCGATAGTCTAGCACACATGCTCTCAACATGACCTCCAGAGTCTGTATGGTCCTCTCAGACTGACCATCTGTCTGAGGATGGAAAGCGGTGCTCATACTCAACTGGGTTCCCATGGCTTCCTGAAAATGCCCCTAAAAGTGGGATGTGAAGCGGGAATCCCTATCAGAGACTATGCTCACTGGTACACTGTGTAACCTCACTACCTCGCGTACGTATAGTTCTGCTAATGAACTCAGAGTATCGATAGCTCTCATAGCTAGGAAGTGGGCTGACTTCGTCAGTCTGTCGACGATCACCCATATAGCATCGTGATTCTTGCGGGTCCTCGGTAAACCCATCACGAAATCCATGGTGATATGCTCCCATTTCCATGTCAGTATAGGTAGAGGCTGTAATAACCCTGCAGGTTTCTGATGCTCTACCTTCACCTGCTGACATATGAGACACTTTCCCACGAAGTTTGCTACATCTCTCTTCATACTCGACCACCAGTATACCTTCCGGAGGTTCTGATACATCTTGTTACTTCCCGGATGTAACGTATACCTCGACGATTGAGCTTCCACCAATATCAATCTCCTGAGTCCTGGATCCTCGGGAACACACAATCTGCCTCTGAACCTCAGTAGTCCATCAGAACTCAACTCAAAATCAGTCACAGTGCCCTTCTGCATCTGACTACTCACATCCATACAAAATGGATCAGTCTGCTGAGCTACTCTGATCCTGTCCAACAGATCCGGCTCCAAGCGTAGACTAGCTATCACATAGCCTGTATCCATATCAGAAGGCACGACTCCCAAACTGAGGCTAGCAAACTGCTCTAGCAAATCATGTTCCCTAACCATCATGTACGATACCATCCCCAGGCTCTTCCTGCTCAAGGCATCGGCTACAACGTTAGCCTTACCCGGATGATAAAGTATCTTGCAATCGTAGTCCTTCAGAAGCTCTAGCCATCTTCTCTGTCTCATGTTCAGCTCCTTCTGTGAGAACAGATACTTGAGGCTCTTGTGGATGGTAAATATTTGGAATTTCTCACCATATAAGTAGTGGCGCCATACCTTCAACGCAAACACTACTACAGCTAGCTCCAAATCATGGGTTGGATAGTTCTTCTCATGATCCTTCAACTGTCTGGATCCATAAGTAACTACCTTCCCATCCTGCATCAATACCCAGCTCAGTCCCTGATGTGAAGCATCGGTATATACTGCAAATCCTCCTGAGCTGGTAGGGATAGTGAGAATCGGAGCGGTGGTCAATCGACGCTTCAACTCCTCAAAACTCTTCTCACAATCCTCGTTCCATATGAACTGTGCACTCTTTCGAGTAAGACGTGTCAACGGAGCAGCCAACTTCGAAAATCCCTCAACGAATCTCTGATAGTATCCAGCTAAACCCAGGAAACTCCTGATCTCGGTGACTGTCTTCGGCTGTTCCCACTGAACTACAGCCTCTATCTTAGATGGATCAACTGATACACCATCTCTCGATACAACATATCCCAAAAACGAGATCTGTGACAACCAAAAGTCATACTTACTGAGCTTAGCATATAACTCATGCTCCCGTAGCGTATGCAACACGATCTTGAGGTGCTCCTCATGCTCCTCCTTAGATCTCGAATACACCAATATGTCATCAATGAAGACGATAACAAACTGGTCCAAATATGGCTTGAACACATCACTCATCAAAGCCATGAAAGCAGCTAGAGCATTCGTCAATCCGAATGGCATGACCAAGAACTCATAATGGCCATATCGGGTACGAAATGATGTCTTGGGTACATCCCCACCCCGAACCTTCAGCTGATGATACCCAGACCTCAGGTCAATCTTGGAAAAGACCTATACTCCCTGAAGCTGATCTAACAAGTCGTCAATGCGTGGAAGGGGGTATCTACTCTTGATGGTGGCCTTAGTCAACAATCGATAGTCTATACACAATCGGAGGCTCCCATCCTTCTTCCTCACAAACAGAACCAGTGCTCCCCAAGGTGAAACACTCGGTCGAACAAAACCCCTATCCAACAGCTCCTGTAACTGTCTCTTGAGCTCCTCCAGCTCAACTAAGGCCATGCGATATGGTGGTCTCGAAATAGGCTCCGTACCAGGTACCAAATCTATGCAGAACTCCATCTATCTGTCTGGTGATAACCCTGACAATTCATCTGGGTACTCACTGACCATAGTAATATCTGACAACTCCGGATGTGCCTTATCCATATCTACCACGTACGCAATGAAACCTTGATATGTTGAAGGTTTTCTAAATCAGTAATCACGTAATAATCATAACTACTCCTTTCATTTATTCTTATTAAACTTTACAACATATCTAGTAGGGTGAGGAAACATAACTGTCTTAGCATAACAATCTAAAACAGCATGGTTTGCAGATAGCCAATCCATTCCTAATATTATATCAAAGTCACTCATACTTAGTAATATTGGATTGGCTGTCATCTCTTTATCCCCTACTCTCAACTTGCAGTCATTAAATACATATTCTACCACTTGACTACTATTCATAGGCGTACTAATCAACATCATCATACATAAATGTGTACGCTCTACATGTCTTGCTAATTTACATGCAAATGAAGGCGATACAAAAGAATGTGTGGCACCAGGGTCAATTAAAACATATGCTTCAATATCATAAATCAGGATGTTACCTCGAATCACATCCGATGAAGCATCAGCTGTTCCCTGGTCCAAAGCATGTACTCGCCCTTGACCCATCACTTGTTTTCCCTTCTCCTCTGCCATCGCTCTACCTCTCTGAGCAGATGTACCAGCTGGGGTTCTATCAAACTCCCTGCCCCTCTGTGGTGCAGTCACAAATAGCGCTGGGCACTCTCTAGCCATGTGCCCCTGTTTCCCACATCGGAAACATACCATAGCACCCTGTGAACACGGTCTATCTCCATGTGATCTACCACATCTTCTGCACTGATCTGCAGCAGGTCTCTGTCCTCCTATGACAATGCCCTTTGCTGGGGCTACAGTCGGATAAGCAGGAGGTCTAGCATATCTCTCTCGTGCCTCCTCTACCCGTGATCTGTTACCGAAGAGTCTCTTCCCTCCTCGATCACTGAAATCTCTAGCCGACTTCTTCTTCTGTATATCTCGGCTACAGCTAAACTTTCCAAACTCGAAATCATTCCTGTCATAATCCTGCTCACATAATTGCGCCCTGCGCACTGCTTCCTCATAGGTCACTATGTTTAATAGGACCAACTTGGACCGTAGCACCGGCCTCAACTCGTCGATAAACCTGTGGACCTTCCTGGTCTCACTGTACATGGTATCCGGGTCATATCTTCCTAGGGATAGGAATCGAGTCTCATACTCGTCCACAGATAAAATCCCCTGGTGTAGTCCCAAAAACTCTGCCTGAAGTTTTCGCTGTGCGGTGTCGGGAACAAACTGCCTCTTGAAGGCCTCCCGAAATATATCCCAACTAATGTCTGTGTGTCGGGATCTCAATATAGGTCGGGTGGACTTCCACCAATGCTCTGTAGCTCCCTTCAGTAGGAACGCAACAAACGCGACCATCTCCGAGGTCGTACACTCGAAGAATCCATAAAGTTTCTCCAGTTCTGCTAACCACTCCTCAGCAGCCACTGGGTCCTTGACCCCACTAAAGGATGGAGGTCTAAACTTTTGGAATTCTCGCAACCGATGCAGATCACATTCATATCCTAATCCACTACCACCCGAAACCAGTGGGGGTGTAGGAGTATCTACAGTCCTCTGTGCATCAGCTGTCTGAGTAGGTGTATCAGGGGCAACTGCCTCTCCTATAGCAGCTCCTGCCTCCTGTCTCTGCCTACCTGGCATCGTCTGTGCCAGTATCTCGATAATAGTCTCGAGACCACGCTCTAATCTCGTGAAGCACGTCTCTGCACACTCGGGTGCCTCAATAGCACCTGGAGTCTCATGCGTAGGCAATGGTCCGTCAGCGGCTCGTCCCTCGGGTCTATCTCCCCGACCTCGAGCCCTACCTCTCATACCTCTACCACTACGCGTATTTGCCATATAGGCAAAGTTCCTGCATTCATAATAATGAATTAGTCCATCTCCTATCCGGTATACACAGTTATATCTAAACACAGCACAGTACTATGGGGATGTACACATTCCTATTTTCTAACACCGACTCACATCAGACCAACCTCTGCTCCGATACCATTTTGTCAGGACCCCTTCTCAATCCATGAGTTTATCCAAAAATCACTATAAATTTTTCGCATTTTTAACTTACCTTTCCTCTCTTCAATGGTTGGGCTGTGATTCGATGTCAGAGTCCTCACTTACCACATCATCCATTTCATACATACATGTTAATATATTATTACTGACTGTAACTGCTTTTATTATACATGTAAGATTATATAAAATCTAATACAAATACATTCCCCATAATATATAACATATACATCACTGTGCTATTTCTATGTTTAGATACACAACTGTACATAATATGTATACCTGGCGATCGATAGGAACTAGCAGTGGACTCTGGGACACTATCCCTCGACAGCTCTCGCTCTACTGACGCTCTGTAGAGAGATGTAAAGAAAGGGGGGTGAGCATACAACGCGCTCAGTAAGGAAATCAGGCAAGCAAGTAGATATCAACACTATCTACTCAAAATAATGCTATGCCTTGAAAACATTATTTCCTTTACTCGCTTTAAAAAGCATGTCTTGAAATATAATATATATACTTGTACAGAATAAATCCCTTGTACAGAAAATCATGCTTTCTTTTCTCAAATGTAGGCATGTAGTGCAAAACAATGCATCGTATATAAATCATGCCTTTATGTAAATCATGCCATGTATATTTAAATCGCAATAAATATGGCATCAAATGATTCACAACACAAAATCGGAGTCCGACCCATCCCTCAGGTCTGTCCGCAGTTTAAATCATTCAATCAATGTGATATATCATGTAAGACTATGTGGTTTAATGCAAATAGTATCCTGGACTATGATCATATCAGAAATGTGATCCCAAGCTACACGAAATCCTAGTGTGCGGGGCATCACTTACTGCAACGGGAGGGGGGTCAGTCCATCATAACCGCCAGTTATATCCTCCTCAACTCCACAACAACACACGGTACAGCGTACACCTCGCGCCACTCAGACATGGTACAAAGTACACCAATGGACCCGTCCTCACGGTCAGAGTGCCTACCATAGGTCTTAGCTCTCGCACCCGTGGAATATCAACATCACCGTCAGGGTGCCTAACATAGGTCTTAGCCCTCGCGCCTGTGGAAATATCATACCACATTCACAAATACCCTCATGCTGGCCATCCTCTCAAAATGTGACACTCAGTCACAAAAGAATGCGGCATTAATAGGTACCATGTATATAATATCACATACAGTGTGCGCCCTCGAGTGCGACACACAGTCGACACTGCGCTCGAACACTGTTTCACATCACAAACTCAACTCTAGTGCGAGCAACCTCCAACAACTAGGTCAATGCATAGTTCATGTATTAAAATCAAGTACGAGCAATAGCTCCCAGTACCATGCTATGCACAATATCAAATCAAGTACGAGCAATAGCTCCAGTACTATGTCAAGTATAAACCATGAAGAATCGAGTACGAGCAACGCTCCAGTACTCTTTCATGTATCTCATGTAAAACTCGAGTACGAGCTAATCGCTCCAGCACTCTGTGTCATGCATATATCATTAAAACTGAGTACGAGTAAAAACTCCAGTACTCTATCATGCATGTCATGGAAATCTAGTGCGTATCAAAATCCAGCACTAATGTTATGTGGAAAACATATGAAATCCAGTGCGAGCTGTGCTCTAGCACGATTCATTCTCACATAATATGATAGATGGCTATTTAAAAGGGATTGTTTATAAAACATCAAAATTAGCACTATAAAGTGTGCTTAAGTCACATCAACCTTAAAATCATTAGCCCATCTATTTATTTTCATGCTAAACAGCAGTTAAACACTCACAATAATAGTTTCCATGCTTTTCGCAACTTTTCACAAAAGTTGACTTTTTGACTAACTAGGGGCAAAATCGTAATTTGCCACTATCGGGTCGCAATAATTATTATTCACTTTCTCTGACCCTCAGAGTTTTTAAGTGAATGTAAAAGCAGACGAAAATACGTGCAGTTATCTCTAACTACTCGCAAAAGTCCCTTACCTCGGATCACGTCACGTGACCTCACTTCCTCGGTGCTGCTCAATCTCGCAGTCCGATCAGCTCACAATGTAAACTCCGAAGCTGTAAACAACCATTCCTCAGGTTAATTATACTTTTCCTACTGTATTATACATTAATACAGTCTATTTTCCCTTAATGGGCCTTAATAATCCTTAATGGGCCTAACTAGGCCTTAAGTCCTTTTTCATTTTACTATTTATTTTCGTTGGGCCTATTGGGCTTGTGGGGCCCACCAACTTTCATTGGGCTTGTCCTAGGCCCATTACACCTTATTGGGCTTGGCCCATTAGGCCTCTCGGCCACATGCCATGGCCGAGAGCTACTCATCCCTCGGTTTCACCATGGCATGCCATCCATGCCTATTATCTAGCCATTTTCACTTAGTAATTTTCACAAAGACTTGGTAGGCAACATTACCAATCATCATATAGTTCATTTAGGCATTTTATCAAATACCTTGGTTGCCAACAAATTACATGTATTAATTAATCAATTTGATTAATTCTAATTACACCATTAACATTAATACATGTACACTAATCCATTTATGTCTTAAAATTATATTGACATAAATCGAAATGAAGACTGCGCGTGATCGAACCCCGACGAACCACCGGCCACTGACGAGGCCAGGCGAAGGCCAAAGAAAAGAGAGGACAACCCGACGAACCTGTTGGTACCGACGACGCGCGCCGACGACGCCTGATTTCGGCGAATCGACGAAAGGAAATTCAAGAAGGAAACAGAGTCTATTCCGATGATCCACGACAACTGGGTGTGATCGGAGGGTACCGGTGTGATTGGGAGGACAAGCCGGTCCTGTTGGTACCTGAACCGTCCGGCGAAACGGCTGGAAACGACCGACGACGGTGAGGACCCCAAAACGCCATTGTTTTGGCCGAGAGGGAAGGGGAAGGAAAAGGAAGGAAAAAGGAAGGAAAAGGAAAGAAAGGGAAAAAAAAGGGAAAAAGGGGAGAAAAATCCCAGGGAATACCTCGAAAATTCGGGTAAGCCGATACGCGGTCAAATTGATCGAATTGATTTCCAAGAATTTAATTTAAAATTATATTTGATCGAAAATGAACCCGAAATTTAATATAAAATTGTGCAGTTCGATGATAAATCGCGTACATAAGCCCTATCGAACTTCGATTTACGCACCATCGCATAATTTCGGGTAAGTAAAGCTCATTTACGACAATTGTATGATTATTGCGCAATTGAAATTTATTTTGCGGATTTCAGATTTATTTTTGTAATAAAATAGATTAAATTTGGATTTTTGAATAAATTGTTGTAAATGATATATGGGCTATCTAATGAGTTTGGAACGAAGCCCGGTGAGTATTGGTAAGCCAAATGAGCCCAATAGACCCAAAGAAGGGATTTAATAAGTGAAAAACGAGCTTAAAATGGAGTAAGGCCCATTAAGAATTAAATGGGCCTAATTGAGTGTGAATGGGCCCAATAATGTAAATAAAGCCCAGTAATATTGAAATACAGTTGAACTCACAGTAATTAACCCGAGATTTGGTTATGAGCAGCTCCGCAGAGTTAATTGTGAGGGTATCGGATCGAGCGATACGGTATTGGTGGAAAAAAGGATAAGCTCGCACGTGATTCCATGTAAGGGAATTTTAAGGACTGCTAGAGGTAACTTTACGTAATTTTGACCTCATTTAAATTCCCTAAAATTGTCTGAAGGGTCTAGATTTAAAATAAGAATTTTGGTGTCCGGATGGGTAAATGACCAAAATACCCCTGTGAAGGGTAAATTTTTCAAAATTAGGAAAAGTTAGGAGGAGTAAGAACAAGAGGTTCCTTCTTGTTTTTGAGGTGTTTTGACACGTGCATGGGTAGGCTACCTAACTTTTAATTAAACATGCACAACATTACATATTTTCAACAATGTGATTTCTTTGGAAAATTGTTTTGAGATAACCGAGCTGCCTACGTGATTTTATGAAAGCGTGACGTGCTAGAGCTCAGCTCGCACGAGTTTTGATTTGTGTGATGCATGCATTAGTGCTGGATCAAGGGCTCGCACTAGAGTTTTACATGCATAGGTGCTGGAGTCTAACTCGTACCAAATTTTCATATGATTTTCATGACAGAGTGCTTTATGACACAGTTTTGGAGCCTAGCGCACACTAGTTTTACATGATTTTGACAGAGTGCTGAAGCTTAGCTTGCACTAGATCTTATGGGATTTTATGAAACGCGTGCTGGAGCGTTGCTCGCATAAGATTTTTCTTGATTTTATGAGAGTGCTGGAGCATCGCTCGCACTGATTTTATGAGGCATACGATGAGTTGTGCTTGGAGCTTCGGGTACACTGTATGTCACACCGATTAAATAAGCTCGTACGTGCGTTTTGAGACAGGCACGATTATTAATATGAGATGTGGGTCCACGGAGTACGTTGTACCGTGTTGGGATTGATTATGTGGCATATTCGGATGCGAGTGGCATCTTTGGATGCGAGTGATCGGGTAGGACCAACGTGATGGACTGACCCACCTCTCGAGACGGTTCTCGATAGTGGTGAGACCCCGCACACAGGATCCGTGTAGCAGTAGGATCACAAGGATTTGGCCATAGTCCTTGTTATTTGCTTGAGATATATATATATATATATATAAATATATATATATATTACCTAGTCTCGCATGTTATAAATTGATGTTTTGAAAAACATGTTTTGTGGACTTTTGTGTGAGTCTGGATCACTCGAGGGAGGGGTTAGATCCTAACTGAGATGTGATTTTGATGAGAATGAAACTGGGATTTAAACTGAAATTCGCATGACGTTATTTCCATGCTATTTAAACCCATGCATGATGTAAATTGGTTTTACATGACATTCATTGTCTCGCATGTTACTATTGCTTTGAAAAGTATTTGATTTCATGATTTTGTGTGAGTCAGGAACACCCTAGGGAGGGGTTGAGTGTGAGACCCCGTATATGTTTAATTGTATATATGTACATAGAAATGTAAATGAAGTTATACGATGAATTCATAAGTGAAGTATATTTGATGTAAGGCTATAAGTTAATGTACACACTTGTAATAGGAGTTGTGATTGTACGTACAAGTTACATTATATTTGAATATGAAGAAATGGACTTAAAACATGTGAAGAATGGGAGTAAAATGGAAAGTGAGTAGAGTGGTAAAATGAAAGGAGGATGGCATAAGTTTTGCACTTCCATTTGGTTTATATTAAGTACCTTTGGTCATACAAAGACTCTACACAAGTTTTAATGTGTATGAAGTATTAATGGATGTCATTTTCAAGTCTCAAAGATGATTGGATAAGAAAATGACCATGGTAGCAAATTAAGGATGTTTTTGTATAAGTTTCTACGAAAACTGCAGCAAAATCTCAAAATTATGCAGGCCAGATCGATCTCATATGATGAGAGATCGATCTGGATGAGCCAAAAATGCTTGTATTTGAGCAAAGGAATAGGGTAGATCGATCTCCAATGGGGCCAGATCGATCTCCTAAACATTTTGTAATGAAAATATCGATCCTCAAGCATACAAATCGATCTCCTTAGCTTTCTGTTTGGAGTAGATCGATCTCATGCTTAAAATGTCGTGGAAAAGAGGAATTTAAAGGGACCAGATCGATCTCCTCCTTGTGCAGATCGATCTCCTCAAGCTATTTCTATAAAAAAAGCGTTAAAAATTTACAGATTTTGGGACAAAACCATTTCCTTCCCTTTCCAACCCAAAACCTAATTTTCTCTCTCTAAATCCAACCATTTTCAAGGAGATTTGAGGGAAGACTATTAGAGGCAAAGTTGTTCACATCATGGAGAAGAACAACATAGTTTGGAGGCATTTACCCATTTCTTGGAGTGAAGGAACAAGGGGCATTTCTATTTGGAGCAAAGAGGAAATCCAAAGAGGTGAGTTTCTAAAGCACCAACTTAAGTACATTGTTAAGCTATTGATGTTTGGGGTTGATTGGGGTGCTTATTATTATTAGAAACTATCTGAAATGCATTAGAATGATTATGACCTAGAAATGGTCTAGTGTGAGAAAGTGGAATGTATGGAGATTAATGAGAAATGGGATATCTAGTGGTGATAATAGTGTTATTGGTATGATGGAAAAATATACCAGAAAGACAAAATAAGACAGATAAATTTATTTATTTATTAAATGAATAAAATAAAAAATTTTTGAAGATATTTTTGGGATTTTTATAATATTTTAATGATTAAAATAATAATAAAATAAATTATAAATATAATAATAAAATAATTTTAAAAAAAAGATAGAAAATCGAGAAAGTCTCCAAATCTGGAAAACTGAAACAGAAAAATGAAACCGAAACAGAGACTGGGTGTGACCGAACCTCGACGAACCACCAGCGATCGACGTGGCCAGGTGAAAACCGGAGAAGAGAGAGGACAACCCGACAAACCTGCTGGTATCGACGATGCACGCCGACGACGCTTGATTCTGACGAAAGGAAATCCGAGAGGTAAACCGAGTCGATTCCGACGATCCACGACAGCTAGGTGTGATCGAAGGGTACCTTGTGATCGGGAGGACAAGTTGGTCCTGTTGGTACCTGAACCGTCCGACGACAGTGAGGACCCGAAACGACACTGTTTTGGCCGAGAGGAAAGGGGAAGGAAAAGTGAAGGAGAAGGAAAGAAAGGAAAAAGAAAAAAGGAGAAAAATCCAGGGAATACCTCAAAAATTTGGGTAAGCCGATATGCGGTCAGATTGATCGAATTTATTTTTGGGAATTTAATTTAAAATTCTATTTGATTGAAAATTAACTCGAAATTTAATATAAAATTGTGCAGTTTGACGATAAATCGCGTAGGTGAGCCCGATCAAACTCCGATTTGTGTACCATCAAAAAATTTTTGGTAAGTAAAGCTCATTTACGACAATTGTATGATTATTGCGCAATTGAAATTTATTTTACGGATTTCAGATTTATTTCCGTAATAAAATAGATTAAATTCAAATTTTTGAAAAAATTGTTGTAAATGATATACGGACTATCTAATGAGTTTACAATGAAGCCCGATGAGTATTAGTAAGCCAAATGAGCCTAATAGACCCAAAGAAGGGATTTAATAAGTGGAAAAAGAGCTTAAAATGGAGTAAGGCCCATTAAGAATTAAATGGACCCAATAATGTAAATAAAGCCCAGTAAGATTGAAATACAGTTGAATTCACAGTAATTATCCCGAGATTTGGTTATCCGTAGCTCTGCAGAGTTGACTGTGAGAGTATCGGATCGAGCGATACGGTATTAGTGGTAAAAAAGATAAGCTCGCATGTGATTCTAGGTAATGGAATTTTACGGACTGCTAGAGGTAACTTTACGCAATTTCGACCTCATTTACATTCCCTCAAATTGTCTGAAGGGTCTAGATTTAAAATAAGAATTTTGGTACCCGGATGGGCAAATGACCAAAATACCCCTATGAAGGGTAAATTTTCCAAAATTAGGAAAAGTTGGGAGGAGCAAGAACAAGAGGTTCCTATTTTGTTTTTGAGGTGTTTTGACAGTGCATGGGTAGGTTGGCTAACTTTTAAATAAAAATGCACAGCATTGCATATTTTCAACAATGTGATTTCTTTGGGAAATTGTTTTGAGATAACAGAGCCGCCTACGTGATTTTATGAAAGTGTGACGTTCTAGAGCTCAGCTCGCACGAGTTTTGATTTGTGTGATGCATGCATTAGTGCTGGAGCAAGGGCTCGCACTAGAGTTTTACATGCATAGGTGCTGGAGTCTAACTCGCACGAGATTTTCATATGATTTTCATGACAGGGTGCTGGAGTCTAACTCACACCAGATTTTCACTTGATTTTTATGACACAGTGCTGGAGCCTAGCCCGCACTAGTTTTACATGATTTTGACAGAGTGCTGGAGCTTAGCTCGCACTAGATCTTATGAGATTTTATGAAACGCGTTCTAGAGCTTTGCTCGCATGAGATTTTCCTTAATTTTATGAGAGTGCTGGAGCATCGCTCGCACTGATTTTATGAGGCATGCGATGAGCCGTGCTTGAAGCTTCGGGTAGACTGTGTGTCACGTCGATTAAATATGCTCGCACGTACTTTTTGAGATAGGCACGACTATTGATATGAGATGTGGGTCCACGGAGTATGTTGTACCATGCAAGTAGCATGGAGTACGTTGTACCGTGCTGGGATTGATTATGTGGTAGCTTTGGATGCGAGTGGCATCTTTGGATGCGAGTGATCGGGTAAGACCGACGGGATGGATTGACCCACCTCCCGAGGGTGATTCCCGATAGTGGTGAGACCCCGCACGCAGGATCCGTATAGCAGTGGGATCATGAGGATATGGTCATAGTCTTGGTTATTTGCCTGAGATATATATATTGCCTAGTCTCGCATATTATAAATTGATGTTTTGAGAAACATGTTTTGTGGAAATTTTGTGTGTCTGGATCACTCGAGGGAGAGGTTGGATCCTGACTGAGATGTGATTTTGATGAGAATGAAATTGGGATTTAAATTGAAATTTGCATGATGTTATTTCCATTCTATTTAAATATTTCCATTCTATTTAAACCCATGAGTGATAAAAACTGGTTTTACATGACATTCATTGTCTCGCATGTTACTATTGCTTTGAAAAGCATTTGATTTCATGCTTTTGTGTGAGTCAGGAACACCCGAGGGAGGGGTTGAGTCCTGACTATGTTGTGAAATTTTAACGAGAATGAAATGATTTAAATGGATTTGCATGTTGAGTTTTCCATGCTCTTTCAAATCTATATGTGAACTTGTTTTACATGACATCGTAGGATTACCTTACTGAGCTTGATGTGCTCACCCCTTTCATTTTCTCACACAGATCATTTCCAGTAGACTTTGAGGCGACTGAGTACTGTATTCCTGATATCCGTTGCTGCCCATCACTTGAGGTATACACACTTGTACATATTGTATCTAAATAAGAATACCATAGTAACATGTTTGTAACTTTCGACGATGTATATACATTATAAACATTAGTAAATGAATGGGAAAGTATTAGTGAAAAAACTCATGTGTTTACCTTTCCTTTAATAAGGAATTAAGTTATATGGTGAATGAATGGTGGGACTAGCATTGACGCACAACCCAATTATTAATGGAGTGTGGTCACGATCAGAGAATAGGTAAGTATGAAAGAAAAACGAAACATTTACTTTGATTTTTGTGTCGTGAGACATAGGAGGTACTAGAATCCTTAGTCGAGCTAAATTAGCTTCACTGGATGTTTTTTTTTGAAGAAGCAGTGCGCAAGGCGTAACTATGAGAATATGAGATTTATACTCTCGAGGTTTCCAAGAAAGTGGAAAGGAGAAAAGCACGACAGAAAGATTCTACTGAAGAAATAGTGATAGTGAAAGAGTAAAGTCACTATAATTTAAAGGATGAATTACGGAACTAAATGTATGAATGAAACTTGAAAGTATCATTGCTTACTTGATTAATAAAGGTGGGGCGTGTTTGGGGTAAAGAGACACCCATGTTAACAGAGAGTTTTTCGACACATATTAGAATGATCTATCAAAGTTACCACTAGATAGAAAGATGAATTTTGAAATTGATTTAGTACTTGGTACCGAACTGATATTCCAACTGATAATTCTATATTTTTAAAATTATTTGTGCTTAATTTCCTAATTAATTATTTAAATCCCCAATTTATTTTGTTAATTATCCCATTTATTTAATTAAAATTTTCATATTTGCAGATAAATTAAATCCGGATGAATTTTGAATATTTCGGTAGAAAATGGATCGAAATTGGGCTAAAATCGAGATTGAGCCACGCGGACAACACGAGTCATGCCACCTAGCACATCCAATTGGACAAGAAGACCGATGACATGGAAATATCTTTTCAAGGAGCCAATGGTGTGAAGACAAGTGGCCAAAAAATTGCCAACCCATCACGGATGCGAAAATTATAATTTTACCCCTAGTGTGTTTATAAATAGGAAAGGATGACAATTGAAAGAGGATGTAATTTTAGGAGTAGGAGTAGTGTTAGTGTAGAAGTAGTTAGAGTAGTTTAGTTAGATTAGTTTAGTTGTTATTATTGTTAGAAGCTTTTCCCGAAACCATGTTCTACGTTACTGTTCATCTTCATTTGTTTTCAGTTATGAAAAACTTTTCTTGTTGATTTGCAGCCTCATTTACTCATCCTTCTTCTCAGTTTGGTTATAATCCAGTCTTTTATTTTTCAAGTCTTAATGCACAACATTCATTTCCTAGTATAGTTCTCGATCTTTTTGCTTCCCATTTGTAGTTTTATTTTTGTTTTGTTTTTGTTCAATGATTCTCGGTTACTTCCCATGTTAGTTTTTTTTTTCTTTCCACTAGCTATCATTATTACTCAAGAATGTGGGGAGCTGATTTGATCTCATGAGCCATGAAAGAAACCCGAGATCCTGGCAGCAGACCATGAACCAAGAGCAAAGTTGGACAGACCGAGAGCTTTCCTCTGTTCTCCCCTGTTATTTGTTTCCATTACTGTTCATGATGATGTTTCTCCTGCAATGGTGTCCATGATGGTATTTCCCTTGTACTGTGTGTACTCTGTTCTGTTGCAAGGTAGACAGGTCCTGCAAGCGAGGAGTACATGCAGCGAGCTAAGCATACCGAGAGCAGACTTGGACAGCAAGACACGGAGGGAGGCAGTGCAGGACCAGTTCATGGAGGCTAACGTTTCCTGCTAGCTGGGCAGAGATTGCGCAGACCAGCAGTAGCACAAATCGGGAGCAGAAGTCGGACATGCCTTCAGTACCAGCAGGAGGAGCAAACTTGGACGAGACATGGAGTGCAGGACAGAACCGAGAATGGAAGCTGGACACGCCTGTGCAGCAGAGCAGTATCAGTGGAAGTTTTAATTAGCAGCATGACAGAAGCAGAAACGGACAAGGCAGGATGAACAGCAGCTGAAGCAGGTCGAGAGCAGTTGCGGGGCTTGCTGATGAATGAAACCGAAGCAGTTGGAGATGTGCTGGAGCAGAGGGATGCTGGTCGGGCCGAGGACATAGCTGAAGCAGTACATGCTGTGGATGCAATCTGCTGAGCAGTAAGGTGCCGTGCTGTGTGTTGAGTGCAGGAAATGAAGGAAGCACATGAACCCGAGGCAGAGTTGGTGAGATTGTAGAGCATGCAGCAGTGGACACCCCTAGACAACCAACCCGAGGCATACCTGGAAATGAAAATGAAAAATGAAGCATGAACAGTGAATGGAGGGACTTTTTGGTTGATTTAAATTTGTTAAGGCTTCTTTGGCTAATGCATTGTAGCAATTAATCCATTTTCATGCATTTGTTAGTTGTTAGTTAGTTAGTAGGTTAGTTTTAATATTTTTGCATGTTAATTTAATTTGTAGTGTTAATATTTAGTTAGTAGTTAATTTTATATTAAATGTTTTAGAACTTTATTTTAGTTTTGATGCATTTAGAATTAATTTAGATTAAATGTGTTTCATGCATTTTTAATTTAGTCTTTATTTTCATTAAGTTTTAGATTAGTTTAAATTGCATTTTGATTAAGTATTCTTATTGCATTTTAGGTTTGTTAATTTTATTTTAATTAATCTTGCTTCATTATTTTCATAATTGCATTTGAATTGCGTTAATTAGCTTTAACTGTTGTAATTTCTTTTGTAGATTTTTTATTTTAATTGTGTTGAGTACTGTAAGTAATTTTGCTCGGTTTTATTTAGTTTTTATTTTATTTTATTGCTTTCCAGTAATTTTAATTTTAGCCATGTCGATCACTCCCTTTAATTTCATAATTTGCTAGGATATACTTAGGGTAAGATTAACCGGTACTTAATTAGGCTAGTCAACTTCTCTGTGGGACGATAACTCGGGACTCAAATCCCATTATTACTTGTACGACCCGTGCACTTGCAGACATTACCTTTAGGGCGTGTCACCAACCATTATACTAAATGGCTTCGATTGAATTCGAAGAATTGAAGAAGAAATTACATGGATTATAAGATAAGGGGATTATCAAACTGAGTGACCCACTTTGGAGTGTACTGACATTAGTTTTTAAGGAGACTTGGAGTCTTCTAGGTCACGTTGTACTAAGAATGGGTGTCAATTGGATTCCCCAAAACAAGGATTATAAATCAGTGAAAAAAACTCAAAACTGTTAAGAAGATTAAGAGTTTTGAGATATAAAGAGACTTTGGAGTATGAAGTACGTTTCGAATCTAAGGATTGAAATTTAGGTGTGCAAATGTTTTGGGATGCGAGACTTAATTGGAATAAAGAAAAGGTTTCGTTATAATTGATATACGAAACAAAACAAATGTTGAAATGGGATAAATCTTGAATACAAGTTGTATAGGAATAAGAGATGTATGTAAGGTAAGAAAATCTCTAGTATGTGAAATGATTCGGATTATGTGTTCTAAATTGAAAATGAATGTGTTGTGACTAAAGAATAAATGTGAAATTGCAATAAGTTTTGGTATCCTACTTTCAATTGAGACTGAACCTTGAACCTTTATATTCATAACCAGTTATGTGGTCAAGTCTAATGGCTAATAAAGGTATTTCAAAATACCTCCCCGCCTGAGAGACTTGACAGCGTCTAGAAGTAACTATAACCCATAAATTGAAATTGACAATCGTAATATTCGCGTTGAAGTCAGGATACCATTATTTGTGGTGCAAAGAATTATGAAATTCTATTGATCATGAAGGTTTAAATATTAAATTTTACGAAGGCCGTTTAATACAAGAAAAAAGGAATGATGCGGGTTAGTGCTTTGAGCAAAAGTGATTTCGGGATGGCATTATGTATATTGGTCAGAGACATGAGTTATTGAATTATTGTTAGACCTCGACTTGAATGTGGTCCTTCCCTGACACTGACATTGGGTTACATGGTGGCTAGCCAGAGAGGTAAAACTGGACTTGATTGATCGAATCGAATAGGCACAACGAAATGATAAGTACTGCATTGATGTGGCTGGCCAGACCAAGATGGGTGCTGCAACTAACTTAAGTATTGGTACTAATAATTTATTGAGATTTAAAAACAGAATTGTGTACCAAATGTTCTATAGTTAAAGGAATTGATGTCGTCAAAGACTCATTTACAAAGATATACCCCACATTCGGATCTTGGACAGAAAGGAAAAGACATTGTGGTCTAAGACGATTTCTTTGATCAAGGTTCTGTGGCAGTACCACACTTCAGAAGAGGCCACGAGGGAATTAGAGATCTTGATGCGAGAGAAGTACCCACATCTGTTTAAGGACTACGATACTCCAAAATTTATGGACCAAATTTTCTAAGGTGGGGAGAATGTAAATACCGTAAATTTTTCAATGTACTTAAAATTGTCCAAAAATAATAATAATAATAATAATAATAATAATAATAATAATAATAATAATAATGATGCAGACAATTAAGGTTAAATGGGTGAATAAATTTGGGTATAAATATTGGACTAACCATGTTTTTACACAACATGAAAATTTTGATCAAATACATAGACATGCATGTATTTATATATGTGTATGCAATATTTCAATTATTTCCCAAGATTTACGTATAGAGAAATATATGGGTGCAAGGGTATACAAATATGCACAGATAAGTATACATATACACCATGTAAATATATGTGAATATATATATATATATATATATATACGGGACCGAGAGACATTGGTGAAAGAAATATATAAGGATGATGAAATGATGAGTTGAAATAGAAGAGGATTGAGGGTGATGTTGCACTAAACGACAACGGGGCGATGCTTTCCACATATTAATGTTGCGCTAAACGACAACCGGGTGATGCTGATGCAATTCCCTCCACGTGTATTGAATCATCTGCAAAAACAACGAAGGTCAGAGAGGCGCAGGGATCTGTCCCTGCACGCGCACTCCGATGATTAAGTTAGAAAGTTACTTTGGTAGAGATTCTGTATTCAAGAAAAGAGACTCAGTTTTTAAGAGAGAGATTCTCCTCCCCCACCTTTTTCCATACCTGGTCTATTTATAGATTTTCTTTTTTAGAGTCAAGTCGGGCTTCCTGTTCTTTTAGGGCTTGAGGACATACCCGTAATTGTGGGGTTCGGGTCTGAGGCCTAGGCGCATGTCTGGGCTGCGACAGAGTTATTGGATACTCTGTCGCGGCTTGGAGTTGGACGTCCTGCGGATGAGTTCAACATGCGGCAGAGTTACGTGACCCTCTGCCGCGGTCCCTGCGGTAGAGTTCCATCGCAGTTCCTGCGGTAGAGTTCTGTCGCGATCCTGCGGTAGAGCTGTATCTCCATCTGTGCGGTAGAGGTCTATCACGAATTATTCAGTCACGTTCATACTCTACTGCACAGTCTCTATCACCCTGAGACCGCGTCGCCTCTGGACTCTGCCGCCGGGGACTCTTTCGCATACACTCTATCGCCTAGCTACTGTATCGCCACCTCTCTTTACCAGCCACGTGGCTTATGTCTCTTCTTTTGGTGTTTGACACGTGGAGGTCTCTGGTTAGTCGATCTTTGTACACGTGGACTTTGATGATATGACCACTGTCAATTGCTCCCCACTCTTTGATAGGAATGTTTCCTGCGAAAGAGGATTCTTGACACACCGTTCCAGAGCACGTGCAGATTCCCGTGCACGTGTTGACGTAGCCGCGCCTCTATATATATAAGCTTCTTGTTGTCACAGTATCCACTGAGTTCTCTCGCATAAGACCACTCTGCCACACATTTTCTCAATACTCTATCGCACCTCTGTCGCCACTCTGCCGCTACTCTGTCGCGGGCTGTTGATACTCTTCCGCTCCTCTATCGCATAAACATCACTGTGCCGCAAGTCTGTCGCGTCGATGAAAACTCTGTCGCCCTGTGCTGTTTGCCGTTCTTCTGTTGCAAACGCTCTAACACTATAGTTTACTGTCTTCCTGCTTCTCTGTTAGGTAAACTCTGTCGCCAATAGTTTTTTCTTCCGTGATTTTTCTTGAACTTTCAAAAATGGCTGGTCATGGTGTGGGGAAGCATATAGAGCTAGGAGTCAAGTCGACTTTAAAGGCAGTCGACATTCAAGACCTTATGTCTAGGTTTCCTTTGCCCGAGGGATATTCCTATAGGCTTCCAAACCCTCAAGAAAACGACATACGTCGTGTGTCTGACGGGATAGTTATTTTCAGGGCATCCTTAGAGTTAGGACTCCGTTTTCCATTATCCGACTTTGGGGCTTCTTTCCTTAGGACACATAGGATTGCCCCCGGACAACTGCATCCTCACGCATGGATGCAATTAATAGGGTTTACCATGCATTGCCGCCTAAGGGGCGTTTCTCCGTCTCTTCCCCTTCTTGATGCCTTTTTTAGGTTTCGAGGTAGCCCCGGCTTAGTTCCTTATTCACTTCAACGGGTGTATAAGCCTGGATTTGAAAACAGGTTATTCGAGAACCCGCTAATAAGCTTCACGGTTTTGAATCGGAGTGGCTTATGTGGGCCTGGATTTCCCCACTCGTTGGGAGACTAGGCGTGAAATCCCCAAGAACCCTCGGATTTCTACAATTAGAGAACAGTTATCCCTAGACGTCAATAGGTTACTGGTTGATAGTCCCATTAGTCTTGACAGTCTTTTATCAAATGAAAATTTGATATCTGTTGGCTGAGGTATGGGTCCCGTCCCTATTGTCGGCCCTTCTGTTCCTTCCTCGAATCCTCCATCCTCAATTCCCCCTGAGTTGAACCCTGAACCTTTAAGGCCACAAGAAGATATAGGGAGTACAAATATAGAATCTAGTTCTGACAGTGAGCCTTTAGCTGATCTGAATGATTGGGGAGGATTTGGTTCAACTTTCATGGTTCTACCCGACGATGATATGATAAACATAGAGTCCCTTCAGGAGCAATTTGATTCTCCTGATGGTAACTTTTTATGCTTTTTTATTGTTTGCTGGTTTTGACCACGTTTTTTACCACTTACTTGTTCTCTTTCTTTTTTGCAGAAATGAGCCATTTTCGACGATCTTTGACATGTCAAGGCTCGGAGGGCGGTCTGTCTAGTGATCTCACTAGAAAGAGGCCTCGTTTAGCTGATGATGTTCCTAGTGAGGCACCGGTTCTGCCTCAATTGCCTCGGGCTCGGACCCCACCTGTTCCTAGACAAGTGATGCCTCCTCCTCCTCCGGAACAAAGGGATCCCTCTCGGGATAGAGGGAGAGCTCCTTCCTCTTCACGGGGGGCTTCTGGTTCATCTGGACAGTCTCGTTCTGAAGAGCGTGCCGAATGTAATATAATTTTGTCCCAGTGAAAGAATCGGAGGCACTTGTACATCGAGCCGTCTATGGGGACCAGGCCAATTCTCCCGAGGATAGGTCCTATTGATGAGAGATCCTACCCTGTAGATGGTGGTTACATCATGAGGGGGTCTGAGTTTCGAGTTTACCCAGGAGTTCGTGACAATGATACCTTGGACTCTCCCGGGGTGGCATCTCGACTGAGTTGGGCCACTATCCTTCCTACGGACGAAGCTAGAATATTCAGGAATTATCCAGAGGGAGAAGACTTGGCGATATAGAAGCGCTGAGGGTAATTTTCATTTTCTTTTTTTGTTTAATTTCTTTTTGCTATACTTTGAGTTTGACTTTTTGCATTGCTTTTTAGCTTGCTCAGAGGACTGTGGCCAACAACGCTCAACAACGAGCCTATCGGGAGCGAGCTGACAAGGAGATCCGGGATTTGAAGGACAAAGTCATGGAGTTGTCAAACACTGTTAACAACTTATCTGGGCTTCCAGACATGGTATGAAACTTGAAAGATCAGCTCTCGAAGGCGCGCCAAGATTTGAATCAGGCCAAGGGGGATCTTACTGTTGAGGCGGCTAGGTCTAACAAATTTCACGAAGATCTTCAACAGGCCCAAGCCGAACTGGACCGCATGCAGTCCAAATATGGGTCCTTAATTGATCGTAATCAGGAGCTCGAGCAATATGTCACCGAGCTAGAAAGTCGGGCTACTCATTCTCTGACTCAAGCGGAGATTGATAGCATCAGGGCGGAAGCCGTGAAGGAGTACCGTCTTTCTAGGGATTGCTTGAGGCGAAAGGAGGATTTTTCGAATCCATTTGTAAAATATGGATTTTACCTCGCTAGATCTTGGCTGGAGAAGCATAGGGAAGGCGAAGAATTCCCTGAGCTCCAATATACACGCGAGGCGATGCTGTTCGAGGCCCCTGATTGGACTAAGTACGAACCGGGGGTTGAACCTCCTGATGAGCTTTTTAAGAGGACTGCCCAGGATGATCTTGCAAACCTCACCGGTCCTTGGGAGCCTGTGAACCTGGACGATGCTCCCGAACCTATTGGCGCTCTCAACGACTTGGATGGGGAGGATGGTTAGCAGTCTTTAGAGAGAGAGGGTCCGTCGGCGGTTGATCCCCAGCCTTCTCCTACAAATTGAATTGTTTTTTGTTTTTCTTTTCGAACATTCTCTCGTTTTGTTGTGATTTTTTTTTGAATATTTTGTTGTTTTACTTTTGTTGGATGTACATGTAAAGATGTACTTGTAAAGATTTTCTTGAATGAAATGGAATCAAAATTTTGTTCATGCTTCGTATCGCATTACTCTTCTATTTATCATTTATCATCATTTTTCTGTTTATTTGTTTTGTTTATTCGTGTATGCTCCCCAATTCTTGATAGAAAGATATATTTTCGGAAAGCATTTTACATACCTTTCTGAGGCCTGACTATCACGACGCGAGCGCGTCTCCAGTTCTTACGGCCTTTATGTTTCCATTGCCTGGCTGTAGTAACGCAATTACTCTTCAGGCTCTTACAGGTCCTCTGATCTTTCACGCCTGGCCACAATGACGCATTGCGCCTCAGGCTCTTACAGCTCGTCTGATTATACTCCTGGCCACAATGACGCCATTGCGCCTCAGGCTCTTACGGCTCGTCTGATTTTACGCCTGGCCACAGTGACGCATTGCGCCTCAGGCTCTTACGGCTCGTCTGATTTTACGCCTGGCCACAGTGACGCATTGCGCCTCAGGCTCTTACGGCTCGTCTGATGTTTCACGCCTGGCCACAGTGACGCATTGCGCCTCAGGCTCTTACGGCTCATCTGATCTTTTATGCCTGGCCACAGTGATGCATTACACCTCAGGCTCTCACAGCTCGTCTGATTTTACGCCTGGCCACAGTGACGCATTGCGCCTCAGGCTCTTACGGCTCGTCTGATTTTACGCCTGGCCACAGTGATGCATTGCGCCTCAGGCTCTTACGGCTCGTCTGATTTTACGCCTGGCCACAGTGACGCATTGGGCCTCAGGCTCTTACGGCTCGTCTGATTTTACGCCTGGCCACAGTGACGCATTGCGCCTCAGGCTCTTACGGCTCGTCTGATTTTTCACGCCTGGCCACAGTGACGCATTACGCCTCAGGCTCTTACGGCTCGTCTGATCTTTTACGCCTGGCGACAGTGACGCATTACGCCTCAGGCTCTTACGGCTCGTCTGATTTTACGCCTGGCCACAGTGACGCATTGCGCCGCAGGCTCTTACGGCTCGTCTGATTTTACGCCAGGCCACAGTGACGCATTACACCTCAGGCTCTTACGGCTCGTCTGATTTTACGCCAGGCCACAGTGACGCATTGCGCCTCAGGCTCTTACGGCTCGTCTGATTTTACGCCTGGCCACAGTGACGCATTGCGCCTCAGGCTCTTACGGCTCGTCTGATTTTTCACGCCTGGCCAGAGTGACACATTGCGCCTCAGGCTCTTACCACTCGTCTGATTTTTACGCCTGGCCACAGTGACGCATTGCACCTCAGGCTCTTACGGCTCGTCTGATTTTTCACGCCTGGCCACAGTGACGCATTGCACCTCAGGCTCTTACGGCTCGTCTGATTTTTCACGGCTGGCCACAGTGACGTATTGCGCCTCAGGCTCTTACGGCTCGTCTAACTTTTCACGCCTAGCCACAGTGACACATTGCGCCTCAGGCTCTTACGGCTCATCTGATTTTTACGCCTGGCCACAGTGACGCATTGCGCCTCAGGCTCTTACGGCTCGTCTATATCCTGTCACAAGATTTAGATATATAAAAGCTGGAGATATATAATAAAAGAACAATCTGCATAATGATTGGATGTTAGTATCTTGTGACAGTGTAAACAAATAACAATAATGTGAGAACATAAGATTCAATAGAGAAAACATAATGATTAGTTCAAATACAATTTTAAGTGATTTGAGTTCCATGTTTTCCCTATTTTCTTCCCTTGCAGAGTTTCCAGGATGCAGGTGTTGGGCCCAATCTTTTGTTTAATTCTGAATGGACCTTCCCAATTGGCTCTGAATTTTCTGTCTTCCTTTAAGGTATTCGTGATATGTGATTTTCTGAGCACCAGATCCCCCTCGGACATCGGTCTATCTCTCACTCGGCTGTTATAGTAGTTGACTACCCTCTGATGGTAGGATGCCAACCGAATAGCCGCGGCCTCTCTATGCTCATCAAGCAGATCTAAGCTTTCCCTTAGTCCTTGTGAATTCTCTTCTTCCACTAAAGGCACCACCCTGGGTGACAGTGCTCTAATTTCCACAGGAATCAATGCTTTGGTGCCGTATACGAGGCTAAACGACGTTTCTCTGGTCGATACCCGACTAGTGGTACGATATGCCCATAAGACACTAGGCAATTTGTCCACCCATGCCCCCTTAGCTTTGTCTAATCTGGTCTTCAACCCATGAAGGATAGTCCGATTACTGACTTCGGCCTGTCCATTAGCTTGAGGATATGATACAGAAGACATCCTTAGCTGAATGTCAAGGCGCTTACAGAATTCACGGAAGGCGTCACAATCAAATTGCTTTTCGTGGTCAGCATTTAAGATGCGTGGGATTTCGAACCGACAGATGATATCTTTCCACACCATCGCTTCCACTTTCTTCTCCGTGATTGTAGCTAAAGGCTCTGCTTCAATCCACTTTGTAAAGTAATCGGTGGCAACTAACAGGAACTTTCTTTGACCCGTGGCTAAGGAGAAAGGCCCCAGAATATCCAATCCCCCCTGTGCAAAAGTAATTGGTTGTACCGTACTCTGGGAGGGAGTCACTGAAGCCGTTGTTATTGACGCAAACCTTTGGCATTTGTCACACCTGCGAGTTTTGTCCACCGTATCTCTTTTTAATGTCGGCCAATAGAATCCTGATCGAAGTATCTTAGGGGCAAGGGCTCTAGCTCCTAAGTGCTCACCGCAAATTCCTTCGTGCACCTCAGCTAGGACATAATTTGCTTGCTCTGGCCCCAAGCACTTTAACAAAAGGTGATGAGTACCCCCTTTTGTACAGTTCCCCGTTGATTAGCGTGAACTTCACCCCTTGTGTCCTTATGCGATGAGCCTCGTTCTTATCTTGGGGGAGTGTACCTACAGTGAGATACTGTTTGAATGGGGATCTCCAGTCATCCCCCATTTAAATGTCACACACTTCGACCTCTTCAACACTAGGCCGCTCGAGCTTCTCCACCTTCACTATCCTTCCTCCTGTCTCATTGGAAGAGGCTAACTTGGACAATGAATCTGTGTGTGTGTTTTCAGATCGATTAATTTGTATTAGCTGGAAGTTCTCGAAAGTCTGAGCCAGAGATTGGACTTTCTTTAGGTAAGGGGCCAGCATTGGCTCTCGAACCTCATATTGCCTGTTAAACTGGTTTACCACCAATTAAGAGTCACTATGCGCTACCAAGCGGTGAACTTATAATTTCTCTGCTAGCTTCATTTCGGCTACCAAAGCCTCATACTCTGCTATATTGTTCGAACTAGGTAACCCAAACCGTAAAGAGTATTCTAGGGCTTCCCCCTCCGGCGATACCAAGACTACACCCGCTCCACTTCCATTTGCACTTGATGCCCCGTCGACATATAGTAACCACGGTTGAGTTTTCTTTCCATCGTTGTCGCTCGGGCTAGTACATTCTACTATAAAGTCTGCCAGAGCTTGTCCTTTGATAGCCTGCCTGGGTTGGAACGTGATATCATATCCTCCAAGTTCCACTGCCCATTTCACTAGTCTCCCTGAATGTTCAGGCTTCTGAAGGATTTGTCTTAACGGTTGATCTGTGAAGACAGTGATAGAGTGTGCTTGAAAATAAGGGCGCAACTTACGCGAGGCCATCACAAGGGCCAATGCTAGCTTTTCGGCCAGAGGATAACAGGTCTCCGGGTCCAACAGTACCTTGCTCACATAGTAGATGGGGCGGTACACTACTTCATCTTTCTTCAGTAGTACCGTGCTGACGGCGAAATCACCGACTCCCAAGTACATATATAATTGCTCCCCTTCCAAAGGTCTTGTCAATAAAGGTAACTGCTTCAAATATTCTTTGAGGTCTTCAAAAGCTTTTTGACAATCACTTGTCCATTCGAAATTCTTTCCTCCTCGTAAAGTTTTGAAGAATGGCAAGCTCTTTTCTGCGGACTTTGACAAGAAGCGATTCAGAGCTGCTATTCTGCCCGTCAACCTTTGGACATCTCTCACTGTGGTTGGGGGCTTCATGTCGATAATTGCCTGTACCTTTTCAGGATTTACCTCGATACCCCTGTCAGTGATCATGAAGCCAAAGAACTTCCCTGATCTCACCCCGAATGAGCACTTACTGGGATTCAACTTCATATTGAATCTTCTCAGCACCTCGAATACCCTGGACATCTGATGAGCGTGAGACTCTCCTGCTCGGCTCTTGATAATCATATCATCCACATAAGCTTCCATGGTATTTCCCAGAAGATCTTTGAACACTTTGTTCACCATTCGCTGGTATGTGGCTCCAGCATTCTTTAAACCAAACGACATCACCCGATAGCAGTATGTTCCATCGTCGGTTATAAAAGAAGTCTTCTCTTCATCTTTCGGGTGGAGCATAATTTGATGATATCCTGAGAAAGCGTCTAAAAAACTGAGGAGTTCATATCTGGACGTTTCATCCACAAGCCTATCTATTCGAGGCAAGGGGTACGAATCTTTAAGGCGGCTTTATTCAAATCAGTGAAATCTACACACATTCGCCACTTCCTATTGGATTTTTTCACCATTACTACGTTGGCCAGCCACTCAGGGTAGTAGACCTCTCTAATGAATCTGGCTTCTAAGAGTTTATTAACTTCTTCAGTGATTGCCTTATGTCTTTCCAGGGCGAAATTCCTCTTCTTTTGCTTGACGGGTCTGTGCCCAGGTGAGACATTAAGCTCATGACAAATCACTTCGGGATTAATCCCGGGCATGTCAGCCGAGGTCCAAGCGAAAACATCCGAGTTCCTCCTCAGGCATTCAACTATCTTCCTCCTTACTTGTTCATTCAGCTGAATCCCGATGAATGCCTTCTTCTCTTCATCCCCCCTGATTAGCTCAATGGCTTCCATTTCCTCTACAGGCTGAGGCTTGGACGAGTCATCTATACACAAAATCTCCTTTCTCTGCACTCCTTTACTAGCGGTAGAAGCGATATAACAAGTATAAGCCCTCCTTTGATCTCCTCGTACTTGCCCAACACCGTTGGGACTAGGGAACTTCATTAACAGATAACAAGAGGATATCACCGCCCTCATATCATTCAGTACAGGTCTTCCTAGGATCATGTTGTAAGCAGCTGAGGTTGACTTCACTACCATGAATAATACCTGTCGGGTCACATCCTTCGGGTTTTCTCTCAGAGTCACAGGCAACTCTATGGACCCGGCCACCTTCACCCTTTCACCCGTAAATCCATACAGTGGCGTCATAACAGGTCTTAATCTATCTTTGGATATGTTCATTTTCTCAAAGCAATTCCAATAGATTAGGTTCACTGAACTCCCGTTATCGACTAGGATTCTGCTCACCGGATGTTTCGCCACCACTGCGGATATTACCATGGGATCATCATGGGGCATGAAATGTTACCCTTATTTGCCGGAGTGAACACAATAGGTTCTTCATCTGCTTTCTCTTCCATCACAACATGAACCTGATACGCTTACCTCACGTAACTCTTATGGGAAGCCAAGGAGTTTCCTGCCATCGATTCTCCTCCTGCAATAACATTTATTGTCGGGGTGGTAGGTTCGTTATCAGGCTGATTACCCCGGGGGATAGGCCTAAACGCTTCATTCCTTGGCCTATTTCTTCCGTTATCATTATTTGGCACATTCCGCAGACGGTTATTCCTTCGATCGCGTGGAGGATAACGGGGCCTTTCACTTCTCCACAAGAAGCGATTGATTTTCCCCTCTCTAGCTAGTCTCTCTAGCTGATCCATCAGGTCTCTGCATCTTTCCGTGGGGTGACCCTGAGCAGCATGAAATTCGCAGTAGGCATCAGAGTTTCGCCCTACATCTCCAATCTTCTTTTTGGGGAATTCCAACAATCCCGTTCCCTTGATAGCTGCTAGTATCACAGTGCGAGGCTCATTCAATCTGGTATAACCTTCATACCTGAGTCTAGGGGCCTTGTCTAATCTAACGGGTCTTGGGGAGCTTCTCTCAGGTACATCTCTCTCTCTCTTTCTTCCTTCCTTTGCCTCCCGGGGCTGTACCATTTTCATTACTTCTTCTTCAGCCACATATTTATTGGCTCTAGCAAACAGGTTGGAAAGTGTCATCGGCTGATCGAGGGAGAGGGATTCTTACAACTTCTCAGACTTCGCCCCTTGCAGCATTGCAGCCATGGCTACTCCTACTGGTAGATCTTCCATCTCCAAGGTTGCATCTCGGTAACGATCTACATAGCTCTTTAAGGATTCTTTATTCCCTTGCTTAAGAGTGAGTAGATAAGTAGCGTCCTTCTTCCTCTGGCTATTGATCATGAAGACTCTCAAAAATTCATTTCGTAATTGGTCGAAGGATGAGATGGAACCTTCGCTCAACCCATTAAACCACTTCAGCGCGTGCCCAGACAATGTAAGCAAAAAGGCTCTGCACATAATTTCATTTTCCCATCCATGTAGCAACATGAGGGACTCATAACTCTGTATGTGGTCGTATGGGCCTACTTTGCCTGTGTAAGTGGCCATAGAAGGCATCTTGAACTTCTTCGGCAAGGGTTTATTCATGATCTCCGGACTGAATGGAATTCTCCTTCTTTGACTATCATCCGGGGACACCAGTTTCCTCTTTTCCAAAATCCTTTCGACAACTTTCTCCACATTTTCTGACCCTCGAGTCGAGTATGCTCCCCTTCCTTCAAGACTAGAAGAGTCCGAGTGGTAAGCACTCCTTTCAACACCTCTCATTTCGGGATTTGACCTTGTACCCTCGAAACAGTCTCGGGGGTCAGGACTCTTCCGTCTTCATCGCTCCCCAGACCTATGATCTTCGAATTCGTGCCCCAACTCCTCTAGAGAAGCACTGCACCATGTGGGAGAACTCTGCCGCCTGTATGCCGCGGGTGAGCTCTGCCGCCTGTTCTCCACGGGAGAACTCTGTCGCCTACATGTCGCGGGTGAGCTCTGTCACCTGTGATTCACGGGTGAGCTCTGCCGCACATATGCTGCGGGTGAGTTCTGCCGCCTGCAATCCGCGGGTGAGCTCTGTCGCACATATGCCGCTGGAGAACTCCGCCGCCTGCGATCCGCGGGTGAGCTCTGGCGCATGCACTCTGCAGGAGAACTCCGTCACCTGCGATCCTCGGGAGAGCTTTGTTCAGTCGAGTCTGTGGCAGTATTCACTTCCCGTAACCTTGCCATGGGGTGCTTCCTCTGAAATGCGGTAGAGTTTACTCTCAAAGTCGTTGCAGGGTTATCCTCCAAACTCGCGATAAAGTTTGAAATCACTCCAGTGGCAGTATTCTGCGCTCCTTCTCCTTGTCCGGCATTTGTTATGGTGGAGGGTTGACCTCTCTCACAAGTCTGCCTCGGGATGTTTTCCCCTATCATCAGCTGCACTTCTGGGGGTAAGCTAAACTGCGGGAGAGCGTTTTTGAAGAAGTTCACCATAGCCCTTAACGCTGTCGTCGTCTCCTCATTCTGACGTTGCAGAGCCTCAAATTCCTCCAGAGAAACCGAGGCCACTCTGCCACCATTTTCATTCTGCCTTTGTCCTTGCTCTGATCTGGCAGGGGGACTCATAGAATTCTCTCCCCTACATTTTCTACTGTAGAACGTGTCCTCACCATTTTTATAGGGAATTTGACTTTTTGTTCTGATTCCCACAGACGGCGCCAATTGATGTTGCACTAAATGACAACGGGGCTATGCTTTCCACGTATTAATGTTGCGCTAAACGACAATCGAGTGATGCTGATGCAATTCCCTCCACGTGTATCAAATCTTATGCAAAAACAACGAAGGTCAGAGAGGCGCAGGGATCTGTCCCTGCACGCGCACTCTGATGATTAAGTTAGAAAGTTACTTTGGTAGAGATTCTGTATTCAAGAAAAGAGATTCAGTTTTTAAGAGAGAGATTCTCCTCCCCCACCTTTTTCGATACCTGGCCTATTTATAGATTTTCTTTTTTAGAGTTAAGTCGGGCTTCCTGTTCTTTTAGGGCTCGAGGACATACCCGTAATTGTGGGGTTCGGGTCTGAGGCCCAGACGCGTGTCTGGGCTGCGACAGAGTTATTGGATACTCTGTCGCGGCTTGGAGTTGGACGTCCTGTGGATGAGTTCAACATGCGGCAGAGTTACGTGACCCTCTGCCGCGGTCCCTACGGTAGAGTTCCATCGCAGTTCCTGCGGTAGAGTTCTGTCGCGATCCTGCGGTAGAGCTGTATCTCCATCTGTGCGGTAGAGGTCTATCACGAATTATTCAGTCGCGTTCATACTGTACCGCACAGTCTCTATCGCCCTGAGATCGCGTCGCCTCTGGACTCTGCCGCCGGGGACTCTTTCGCATACACTCTATCGCCTAGCTACTGTATCACCACCTCTCTTTACCAGCCCCTGGCTTATGTCTCTTCTTTTGGTGTTTGACACGTGGCGGTCTCTGGTTAGTCGATCTTTATACACGTGGACTTTGATGATATGACTACTATCAGAGGGAGAAGTGGTGTGTTCGGTAGATAAAGAGAAGAAAGAGAAGTGATGTTGATGGAAACGTGTGAGATGCGTGTTTAGATTGATAAAATATATATATGCTTATGATCATGGGGATGCCCTTGGTGAAAGAGAAACAAAGTCAGAATGATGGGAAGGTGGTTAGTAAAAGAAACGTGTGAAGGAAAGAAAATTTTGGAACAGGAGTGGGTGGTGCTTGGCCATAGAGAAAACTTGAGGAAATGATTAAATATGCAAATGTGATGGTACATGGTAGAGAGGAGAAGAAAAGGAAATACCGATGGAAAGATGTGAGTGATGGTGATGACTGGACAAGACTGAATCGAGATGATGGGGGCTGTAGTATTTGGTGTGGAGTGGTCTTTTTAAAAGAGAAATAGGTCGAGAGATTAAGGAAAGAAATGAAACAGAGGATTCGATACCTCTGAGATAGTGAGCAGAACGAAGACGAGAAAGAAAGAGTTGAGGTGAAGAGATGTAGTAATCGATGTAACCAGCAGAGAACAAGCAACTTTCATAGAGACTGAGATAGACGATAATTTTTGGTGACTGTCGGGGCTGGTTTTCACGACAATCTTCAGTGCTATTTGAGATAGAAACAGACGTCATGCTTGCCTATTCAGATATGAAGCAGTAGCGAGGAGATCATTAGTGTCTTCCCTTAGTGTAGAACCAAGAGTCTCTCAGAGTTCTTAAAGGATGGACTAAGACTATAGAGGGGTATGAATAGTGGTGAATGGTGAAGGCTGAAGAAAAAAAGAAAAAAGCAGGATATGAAACGTAGGTGTGATCACGAGCTGCTGTCGATGCTTGAAGAAAGACAACTCGAATGGCTGAAGGGAAGGGATAAAGAACTTAGAAGCTGGAAAACTTGGTCTAACCGAGAGCAGGAAATGGCAGCAATCGAAAGATGGTGATGGTGATGAACCGGAGATCGTGTTGGAGACACTAAAATAGGGGAGTCGGGTATGAAGCAACTGGGACGGAGACAGTAAGGAAACAAGGAAATTAGAGCTGCTGGAAACATATTGAGACGAGAAATGAAGGAAGATCGAGGTGAAGGAGGCATGATCGAGAGTTTAATACTAAACAGAAGGAGAATAGGAAGGTCGAACCTCTTGGCCAGCAGTTGCAGGAGAAGAACTGAGCTAACAGAGGTGAACAGGGATGCTAGAAACAGTGGCAGCAGGAGGACGTCGGAGCTGGTTGACATCGTGAGGAAGGTGGCTGGAAAATGATGATGATATGGTGACAGTTGAGGGAAGAACGATGAGATGGAGCAAATTGGAGAAGACGCCATGAACAGTAGGCGCCAGGAAAAAGAAGAAAGGAAAAGTAAGGTTAGCGGGAAAACGAAAAATAATTTAAAATAAAGAGTAAAAATATATGTATGTTTTAATATATATATGTATATATTAGAGAATAGAATAAATATTGAAGAGAAAAGAAAGTGATCTGAGAATTTGGAAAAAACCCAGGGAAAAGACAGTAAAAAATATTGGTTCAAAATTTTAAAAATACTGGTATGAAATTTCGGGGAAATAAATCGAGTGGACTGGATCCGTCGACTCGTAACGTCGAGGTAATCGAGGATACAGACAGTTACTGACGTATGGAAAATCTTGTGTGTTGCTAGAGATAAATTGCACGTATTTTCTGTCGATTTGTATATATGAATTTTAGAAAATATTTTACCGTAAGGAAAATTTCCGTTGCTGCTAGAGTTAAATATACATAATTTCTATGCGTTTGTAGTTATAAAATTGTTAGGCTAAATTTCTTGTAGAGAACCCGAGGCTGAATTTACGTTTTAGAATTTAAGGGAATTTTAAACTCCATAGATCGACCAAACTGCCGATATAGATTTACTTAGTTTATTTAGATGAAAATCTCGATAATTATAATTATTGATTTTAAATCAAAATTTCTTGGTTTTACTCACCATAGCCTATTTATTAGCATTTTAACCGAGAGGAAAAGGCTAGTCAGCCTCTTCTGAATTGTTTTTATAAAACGAACTGAATATATAAGCGATTTAAAGGAAATGATTTGCTTATAAAGTTATTTTGATGATATGTGCTTGAGCGCGTACTGACTGTGTGCCGTACGGTCTGACTCGTACTGATTTTGAGACAAAAGTGTTGGTGAGATCATTCTGCATTTCTGTCAGTTTTGTATATGTTTCTGTGGTCCACGAAGTACGATGTATCGTGTAGCTTGCACGCGAGTATGATGTACCATGTTTCTGATTCTGTTTATGGTCTTTGGACATTCTGATCTGTGAACCGTTTAGGTAGCTAACCACTCCCACGACGATTGATTTCCCAACACACCTG
This sequence comes from Firmiana major, assembly GCA_033439115.1. Lineage (NCBI taxonomy): Eukaryota > Viridiplantae > Streptophyta > Magnoliopsida > Malvales > Malvaceae > Firmiana > Firmiana major. Next base: position 13,512,361 of record CM065912.1, read on the forward strand.
GCCCGTGATTGCCCGGAGTTATCGACATTGGCCAATTGTCATTTCTGGTATCTGATATAGTATGTCTGCCTTGTCTCGTCTATTTGAACTTCTGAATTGACTGTGTGATTGTATTTTCATATGGAACTGAATATTTTAATGCATAAAAGGCTGTTGGGGCCACCTCTTGAATCCTACGGGACCAAAGTACCACATCGTCGTTGCTTTTAAAAGCTGTTTAAAGTTTTATAAACAATATTGATTTCAGTGCCTCTGTGTTTATTTTTCGGAACTAACAGTACCTCTGTGTTTATTTGAAATATTTTTTGAACTGTCTGCATGGATTGAGATATTCTGGAAATCTGTTTATTTTGCTACTGAAAACTCTGAAATTTTCTGTATTTACCACAATAGCTAATTTTACTACTGATATATGTTCTGGTTTCTGAAATATGTTTTTGGTACCTGTGAATTTGCCGAGCTACTTGTATACTTTGTGAAACGTTTCGGATTTTGGCAAGTACATATATATATATATATAGATATCTTAGGTAGTATATTAATCTACCTACTATGAGGTTTTTCTTACTGAGCATGTTGAGCTCACTCCCAACTTTCCTCCACAAAGTCCTAACAGTAACTTTGATGCTTCCGTTAGTAAGGCATATCGCACATCTATGGTTCCGCGGAGTATCTTTGTGCGTTGAAGGTATACCTACTTGTAAGAAATTTTTTTGTATCTAAAATTTTTATAAGTACTGTAATGCAAACGAGATGTGTATGGGGAATGTGAACATATTTTATTTAAATTTGTTACTATGAAAGAAAATTAATCAGACTAAGTATTGTTCTGACCTAATATCGACTTGTAGCCTAACCGAAATTGTGTGGAAATTTAGGTTGTTACAGACTCGTATCAGGCCAACCTTGCTTTGATACCAACTTCTATAACGACCTGAATTTCGCACATTTTGGTTGGGCTACAAGTCGATAACAGTGAAAAATAATAAATCCGATTAGTAAATTAATTTCTTGGTCACAAATTTTAACAAAAAATCCAATAAAGATACCTTTCGATTAATCATCATAATTGTTCTTTCATGTTCACATTCCCCAAACACACTTCTTTATACATTACTGTAGTTACAAAAATTAGATACAAAAACAAATGTCTATATGGGGTATACCTTTAACGCAGAAGTATACTTTGCTGACGTATGACTGTGCAGATTAATTCATCTTACATAAGCGGTCCCAGTTACCGATGGGCTCTATGGAGGAGAGTAAGGGGTGAGCTTAACATGCTCAGTAAGAAAAACCCTATAGCAAGTAGATAAATACACTACCTAATATATATATATATATATATATTTGCTAAAACCAGAACATTTTCATATAAGTATATCAATAATTTGGCAAATTTACAAATGTCCAACTCAGAATTCAGAAACCGAACAAATATCGATAGTGAAATTAGCTACTGTGGTAAATACAAAAATCACAGAACTTTCAGTAGCAAAATAAAATGATTTTCAGATATCACTCTCCATGCAGACAGTTCAGAAAATATTTCAAATAGACGAGACAAGGTAGTACATACTATATCAGAAGGACAATTAGCCAATGTCAGTGACTCCGGGCAATCACGAGCCAGGTGTGCCGAGATGTCAATTGTCATGAGAATGGTCAACTACCCAAACAACTCATAGATCAAAATGTTCGAAGACCAGAATCAGAATAAAAAAACGATACATCGTACTCGCATGTGATGCATGGTACATCGTACTCCGTGGACCATAGAAATAGATACAAAACAGACAGAAGTGTAGCATGCATTAATCATCGCCCTTGTTTCAAAATCAGTGTGAGTCGGACCGTGGGATACACAGTCATCACGCGCTTAAGCACATCAGATCAATAATTCTTTATAAACAGATTGTTTTTCCTTAAATCGCATATAAATTCAATATGTTTCACGAAACAGTTCAAAACAGGTTGACTAGCCTTTTTTTTGATAAAGTCCCAAAAAACAGTCTATGGAAATTTAAAAATTCAAAATTTTCGATTTTAAAAAGAATTCATGTCATATCAGAATCCATGCAAAGTACTTAAATAAGACTGGTAAAATTAGGTTGATTAACCAGGCTAAAACCTCTAATTTTCAGAGCCATAAAATCCACCCTAGATTTTTTTTGAAATTTTGGTACTACGAAATTCAACCTAAAATTTTATATCTACAAATATACGAAAATTATATATATTTATTTCTAGCGGCAACAAGAATTTTCCTTACCTCGACGACTATCCCTATTCCTCGATTGTCTCAACGAAGTGAGTCGGCAGGTCTGGTCCGCTCGGGTTATTTTTGTCGGAGCCCTTTTCCCCCGGGTTTCTAAAGTTTCAGTGCACTTGTCTTCTTTCTTAAAATTTTCGGCTATTCTCAATCTATATATATATATATAATTATAAACATATTTGTATATATATATATATATATATATATATATTCTACTACTACTTCTTCTTTTTTTCTTTTTCTTTTGGTTTGAATTTGCGCGCGCCTTTCTTATTTCTTTTCTTCCTTCTTCCTCTCCCCTTTTCTCCTTCACTACTCACTTGGTTCTTGGCCTTCTACCTCTCGGCACTGTTGCATCATCCGTCACCTACGTTCTAGCCACCCCTTTCCTTTCTCTTCCAGCTCTATCCTCGACTTCATTCTTCCTCCTAATCTCCACTCTCGGGTTCATGTGCTCTGCTATGCTCCACTTACTGTTCTGTCATTCGATTTGGCCCTCTCAGCTCCGTTCCTCGGCATCGCTTTCCTGCTGGTGCCATCATTCCTTCATCCCATCTTGGTCATTGGCAATGTCAACTATGTTCAACCATCGCCATTGTCATCCTCAGCATTTCCCTTCTGCCATCTCTGGTTCCCATCTACCTCAACTCTCTCGGTTTTCTATCTTCTCTGTTTTTTTTTTGCTCACCAGGTTTGGGATCTTAGTTGTCTCTTGCTCCAACAACTTCGTTCAATGCTAATGTTTTGATCTTCTCTTCTTCTTCTTTTCTTCTTTTCGTTTCTTCACTATTCCTACCCGATCCTATTCTCTGTTTTTCACTTACTGCTTCAGGTTTTCAGTTTGGCTCTCGGCTAGCTGGTTTCTAGTCCCTGTCACCATCTCCTCCATATTTCCTGGTTTGGCTATTTCTTCCTCGTCCACTCGTTTCGCCTGCTCCTGATTTTCACCTGCCATTACCGTCTTAGGCGCCTCTGTCGTTCGGCTCCACTTCTGCCTATTTTCCTCTGTCTCGCCTCACTGCCCTGGTATAACCAAGTTCCACCTTCGGTTTAGCTGTTCTAACATAGCCTATGCAACACAGCTTCAATCTCTGCCTCAGCTCTTTTTTTTGCATCTATTTCTGTTTCAGGTTTCGTTTACCGCTTTCTAGCTCCATTCCAGTTTCATCTCTGACTCCTTCATATTGATACCGTTGAAAGACATGAATTCAACCTAACCTTTTCCTTCTCTTCGCCTCGCCTGCTACAGTTTTAGTTTTGGTTCTCCCTTTTATATCATTTTTCGGTGCCAGGAGCATGGAAAATGAATGATGTGGTCGGGTGTGATGGGAGTTAATGGAGGGAGGGTATGGTGTGACAGGAGAGTTGGTGCGCAGAAGGGCGTGGTGCTGCAGTGGAGTCGGTTCCTTCACGTTTCTTTACTTCATTTTCTACTGGCAGCCACCCTCTCCATAAGGTTTTCATGTACTATTTTATACATTTATTTCTGCCAATGTCATTCACCCATCATTCACCTCTATGTTTTCTCCATTACCTTTATTTCCTCATCATTTCATTTTTCCTTACAGAAGCCCTTACATTTTCTTTACTGGCAACATCCCATCCCATGTGTATATATATAACATATATAAATATGTATAGGCATTTTAGGTATAGCTTGCATGGGCTCAGTTTACATGTGTATACTTATGTGTATACACGTATACTCTTATATATATATATATGTGTATATACATATATTTTGTATGGATGCATTTATTTCATATTTGTATATTTTATCTGTGCATATTTAAATTCCCTTGTACACGTATATTTCTCTATATATTAATATCAGGAAATAATTGAAATGCTGCATACATATATATATATATATATATATGTAAATACATGTATGGCTACGTATTTATTTAATTCTCTATGTAGCGTAAAAATAAGGTTTGTCTAATATTTATTCTCAAATTAATTTACCCACATTCGCACATTTAATCCTTAATTGTCTAAATTATTATTTATAGATAATCATCAAATACTTTTGAAAATTTTACGGTATTTACATACGTGCGGCTAGAGACATTTACACGTATTTTGATACTGTTGAATTGAAGATAAAATTACTAGGTCGATTTTATAGTTATCAAAATTATAGGAAATTCTAGCCTCAGTTAAACGGCCTACCCTTACCGGATAAAATATGTTTTAATTACCTGATTACCAAAATAGCCCAGTTTATTACCTGAAATTGATACCCCTAGTTTTAATTGCCACGTACTGTACACTGAGATTTTAATCGAGAAAGGATGAGCTAGCCTTTTTTTGGAATGTTATATTAACCGAAATGAATTTATAGTTGATTTAATGAAAATGATTTGCTTATAAATTAGTATCACCAAAATATACTTGAGCGCGTGTTGACTGTGTGTCGCATGGTTCGACTCGCACTGATTTTGAGACAAAGGCGATGGTTAAATCATGCTACACTACTGTCTACTGTATTGATTCTATTTTTGTGGTCCATGGAGTACGATGTTGTCACGACCCATTTTTTTCCTAAAAATCCCTATAAATTTTTTCGCTTTTTCATTTCCTTACCCGTCGTGAACAGTTACACTACTAACAGTTGGGCTATCAGTCGATGTTAGTCCCTCCTGTCATGTTACTTTCCTTAACATTTATTTTCCATATTTCATTTACATATCAATTTATTTTAACTAAATACATCCCCAATATTACAATCCATGTACAGTACTGTGCCTCTATATGTTCAGATACAAAAATTATGCGAATGTGTATACCTGGTCTTGATAAGAAGCAGCGGATAACCGAAATGTAAGACCACTGTCGCTCTCTTCTACTAAATGTACCCTGTGGGGTGAAAAATGAAAGGGTGAGCGAAACTTGCTCAGTAAGGCAATAATGTAAGCAGGTAGATAACTATACTATCTACGTGCTAATAATGTCATGATATAAAATCGTTTATATTTAGAGCATAAGGTATGACTAAAACGATGGCACATGTATGTATATATCATATAAGAGAAATCATGAAATCGACATATAAAACAAACATGGAAAAATCATCATGTAAGACATCTCACGCTCGTCACATCAAAACTTATTAGTTTCATCATAAACTCATCACGTTAAAACTTATTTGTTTTATCACAAAACAACCACATCAAGGCTAAACTCATCCCTCGGGAATACCTTGATTCATTAAATCGCATCTCTTTTAAAAACATAAATCGGGACATTACCCCTCCATCGGGTTTGTCCTGGTCTATTCAAACCGTATGATATCATGTGAGGCATGTAGGTTACTATATGAAAATTGAGGACTGGCCATATTATGTCTCTATGATCCCAAGCTACACGGATCCCGGTGTGCGGGGCATCACAATTGCAACGGGAGGTGGGGTCAAATCCTACCCGCCAGAATATCAAGTAACATCATCGAGTCATCATAACTGCACGGTACAGCGTACTCCATGTGACATACACGATACAACGTACTCCGTGGACCCATATCATAATCTGGGGGTACTTGTCGTAGGTCTTATCCACCCTAATACTATGTCGATAACCAACCCATGTCTCAAAGTATACGTGCGAGCATATCAACTCTCTGCGACACAGTCTACAGGATGCTTCTGCACGACTATATGCATGTCAACTCACGTCTAGTGCGAGCAAAGCTCCAGCACAACGCTATGCATATCATGATATTTAAAATCTCGTGCGAGCGAAGCTCCAGCACGGTTTTGTGCACACATAAATTTCTCGTACAAGCAATGCTCCAGTACGACTTTTCATAAGTAATAAATCAGTAAACTTTAGTGCGAGTAAGACTCTAGCACTCTTTTTACTCTTGTAAATATGATAGGTGGCTCAATCTTGATAAGACATCTCTTAAAATTGTAACCGGTACAAACCGGTACCCTTTTGTATAATTCATAAAATCAACAGCCAACCTATGTGTAAATTTGCTTAAACCAAAGCAATACATTCATATAAACCATCAAAACATGAAAATCATGCAATTTATTTTCCTTACTACCCTTTTTGTAAATTTTATTCCCATGGGCAATATCATCTTTTTCTTTATTCACCCATGCCCCGGGTTTTCGTAAAAATTATTATTTCGTTTCTAGATACTTTAAGAAATTCTAAGCCTTGTAAATACCCTCAAAATACGTAGAGGTATCTCTATGAACCTACAAAATTCCCTTAACTCGATTCTCTGTACAGTCTGACTTTTCCAATTCTACCGATCACCCGATCTGTTTAGCTCCCAATATGTACTCTGGAGCTGCAGATAATTATTTACCATGTCAATTTAACCCAATAAATATAATTCTCGCGTTTACTACAATCGATTTAACTAATTGGGCCAATTTACTCTTATTGGGCCTGATCACACCTTAATGGGCCTCGACCCATTTTCAGCCTGTTTCTACTTATTAAATCCCTTCTTCGGGTCTATTGGGCTCATTTAGCTTACCAATAATCATCGGGCTTCGTTCCAAACTCATTGGATGGCCCGTATACTATTTACGGTAATTACTGTAAAATTCTGAATAATATTCCTTTTTATACATAATTAATCCGTAAAATAATCTTAACTCTACATTAAGGGACTCATATTATCGTAATTAAAATATACTTACCCAATATAATGCGGGGTACGAAAATCAGAGCTCAATTGGCTCTCGTTCGGGATTTGTCGTAAAACTGCACAATTATATATTTAATTTTGGGTTAATTTTTGATTAAATATAATTTAAATAAATTTCTCAAAAATCGAATCAGTCACTTTTGACCTCTTACCGACTTACCTGAAGTCCTGTGTATTCCCGAAAATTCTTCCTTTTTTTCCGTTTTCTCTTTTTCTCTTTTTTCCCTTCTTTCTTGGTTGAACCTATTCAGTCCGATTCAACTCAGTTCAGATCCGTCCGGTTCAGCCAGTTCACTTCTTTGCTGAATCGATCTCTACCGGTTCAGGCCTTCTCGTCGCCGTTCACGGCGTTTTCGATTGGTTTTCGGCTCGTTTCTGTCGCCAATCGGTGTGCCTGCACTAGGGGAGTGTTCGGCTGGGGTCGGGGTTGGCCGAATCATGCCGGTGGCCGCCAGATTGCTCTTCTCCCTCTGCGGCACTCTCCCTCTCGATCCCCCAAATTTCGACGATTTCGCCGGTCGATACCGATCTCAAAAGAACCGCCTCCTCCTCCCGATCACACCGATGGCCTCCGTTCACGCCCAGCAGCCGTGGATCGTCGGAATTGACCCCGTTTTCCTTGCGGCTTTCTCTTCCTCCGTTCACCGGACACAGCTGTCGTCGGCACGCGTCACCGATGCCAACGTGTTTGCCGACCTATCCTCTTCCTCCTCCGTTTGGGCCGTCGGTAGCCGGTGGCCGCGGTCGATCGGGTCACGCGCAGGCATCTTCCGTTTCCTTTGTTTTTCTCTCTCCCTGACAAATTTTTTTATTCTCTCTTCTTTTTTTTAATTCTTATTATTATTATTATTATTTATAAATTAGGTTATTATTATTATATTCATTAAAATAGTCAAAAATATTCTAAAATATCTAAAAAATAATTTTTTATTCCAAATAAATTTATTTAATTTTATTTAATTTATTTAATATATTTTTAATCCTTTTTCCGGTATAATTTCTCCGTATTTTTAAGATATTATCCCGAATGACTTTTTGGTATTTCTAAAAATTTTGGACCTTGATCAATTGGACTCGAAATTTAATTATTTCTTCGTTATTGATCAAGATTCTCAAATCCATTATTTTTCATTAAATTTTCTTGTCGAATTTATTCCGGCTTTTGGTCTTTTGACCGTTTTATCCTTCAACGTATTCAAAAATTCCATTTCAGTCCATTTGCATTTTTAATTTCGTGTTTTGAATCCTTATCTCCAGTTCGAATCCCGTTCATTTAATTTGGGACCATTTCAATCCTTCCTTTCACGAACATACTCATTTCGTGTTTTAACTAAATTCGGATATTACACAATCTTCCCCACATAAGAAATTTGGTCCTCCAAATTATAACCAAGTCAAATGGATCCATAAACAACTCCGGGTACGTCTATCGTATCATATATTGTCATTCTCAAGTGACTTTTTCCGGAGTCTAATACTACCAACATACTTTAATTAGGGAGATCATCTTAAACCTCAACACTTTCTCCTTCCATCTAATGCCCGAATCGATTTTTCAATATACGTTGTACTTTCATTGAGCTGAGCTATTAAAGCTCATATCTGATTACATATGCTGGATCCAAATAGTATTTTCGTAGCATCATAAGATAGGACACATTGTGGATGCCTGCTAATTCAGGTGGTAACGCCAACCTACAGGCCTTGTCTCCCACTTTGTCCAATCTCTTTCCAAATCTCGTTGCGTCCTTATGCTATGTCCTAAGGGCATGTAACTTCCAATAATACTAATTTAGCCTCGGTGAATTCCAATGGTTTCTATCTCTTGTCAACATAGCTTTTCGATATGCTCTGAGGTGTTCTTAATCTCTCAAAATCAACTGAACATCCTTAGAGGTTTGTCTTACCAATTCAAAAACAATTTTCTATTTGTCACCCACTTCTTCTTATCCAAATCGGGGAAACAACCCTTACAGCCATACAATACCTCATCTGAAGTCATCCCGATACTCAAGTGACAACTGTCATTATTGGCGAATTCGATTAGTAACAATTGATCATCTCAGGAGTTTATAAAATCAAAACACACACTCTCTCATATCCTCCAGAACCTGTACAGTCCTCTCTGATTGACCATTTGTCTGAGGATGAAAAGTTGTGCTAACACTCAGTCGAGTTCCCATATCTTCTTGAAAACGTTCCTAGAAGTGAGAAATGAAGCGAGAATCCCTATATGATACAATGCTTACAGGAAAAATACTTGGTGTTCCACAGTTTTCCATACACATAAATCTGCCTACACACTTAGAGTATCTGAGCATTTCATAACTAGAAGGTGGGTAGAGTTAGTCAATCTATCGACTATCACCCATATAGCCTTATGATTCATCCGGGTCCTCTGTAACCCTTCACGAAATTCATGGTAACTTGCTCCCATTTTCCGTGTTGATATAGGTAGAGGTTGCAATAACCTTGCAAACTTCTATTGCTTTACCTTACTCTGTTGACATACGAGACACTTCTGTACAATCTCTACCATGTCTCTTTTCATATCTGACTACCAATACCCTTTTCTAAGATTTCGATATATTTATTACTTCTCAGATGCACTGTATATCCCGAAGAGTGAGCTTCTGACAATAACTCTATCTCATCATTGTGGTCCTGGGGAGCACTTATACTGTCCCTGAACCTCAGTAAGTCATCCTCACTCTCTGTGAACTCTGTCATTGTACCCATCTGATCTGACTCACACTATCGACACCCTATCGATCATCACGCTAAGCCTGTTAAATCTGATCACTCAAATTCGGTTCTAATCTCAGGCTAGCTATCACATAATCACTATCATCATCAGAGGGGATCACATCACTACTGAGGCTTACAACTGCTCTAGCAGCTCACGCTCCCTGACCAACATATGTAATACCATCCCGAGGCTTTTTCTGCTCAAGGCATTAGCCATTACATTAGCCTTTCCTGGGTGGTACAATTTCCACAATCATAATCCCTTAGAAGCTCTAACCCTCTTTGTTCTCATATCCGACTCTTTCTGTGAAAATAGATACTCGGGGCTTTTATGATCAGTGCATACCTGAAATTTCTCACCGTATACATAGTAGTGTCATATACTCAATAAACCATTATCGCTGTCAACTTTAAATCATGGGCCGAATAGTCCTTTCATGATCCTTGAGTTGTCTGGATTCATAATCGACTATCTTCCCCTTTTGCGTCAATACACAGCCCATTCATTATTTTAAGGTATCCATAGACTCATGAGAAACCTCTTAATCTGTTGGGTATGGTGAGAATAAATGCGATAGTCAGTTTATTACTTCAGTACACCAAAACTCCTGTCACGTCTATCATCCCATTCAAATACAACTTTTTCTAAGTTAAACGTGTCAATAAAGTAGTCCATTTCGAGAACTCTCAACAAATCATCTGTAAAAACAATCTCCAATTATTGCTTATAATTTTTCCTGGACTGTAAATACACCCAAAATATCATCAATATGGATGATAACAAATCGGACCAGGTAAAGTTTAAATACCTCATCGTAGTTGTGTTCCACTAAATATTTCAATCACCCATATCCTTGACCTATGTATGCATAAACGTATAATGTCATTTCGAAATCGCTTCTGTTCAAGATACTAACCCGCGTCATTTCCTTTTTCTTATATTAACGGCTTTTATAAAATTTTTAATTAATTTTTTTAACCTTCACGATTAATCGAATTCTATATTTCTTTATCGTACAAGTAAAAGTACCCTAATTTTAAATGTATATATTACGACTGTCGATTTCAATTTATAGGATGTGTACACTTTTAGACGCTATCAAGTCTTCAGGTGGAGAGGTATTTTGAAATACCTTTATTAACCCTCAGACTTGGCCACAATTACTTTACATATCAGTCCATGTGGTCATAATTCATATTCGCTACTAATTGCTTTAATCCAAACTACTTCACATATCATAGATATTTTTACCTTGCATACACCTCTTATTCTGATAGATTTTGTATTCAGGATCTATCACATCACAAAGCTTATCTCTTTTCGTATATTACTTATAACAAAACTCTGTCATTACTCATTTCATGAGTACAATCATTTACTCCTTTAATTTCAATCGCTACACCCCTTTTATTACTTGTCAAAACTTACAGTATACTTTTCAGGTGTAACTATATCACTATCTTAGAATAGAACTCTGAACATCATAATTTGCAGCCGACCAATTGAGATTTATTCTCAATATTACTTCAAATTATTCATAGTCTATTGAATAAAATCGGCTGGCTTATACTTCTTCCCCCGTTTTTAACTTATAATTTCCTCATAATTATTTCGTTAGTTAACCCTCCTTCATTGGGGTACTAACTATCAGTATTGTGCCCAAGGGTGTAGGCATTCATATCTTTTACTAACTTATATACAAATGAAGGCGGTATGACTAAATACGTGGCACCAGAATCAATTAAAATAATTACTTCTTTATTCGTAACTAGTGTGGTATCTTTCACCACATTATATGAAACATCAATAGTGTCCTGGTCCAAGGTATACACTTGCCCTCATCCAACAACCTACTTTCCCTTTTCTTTTCGGCTATGGCCTCCCTTTTTTGGTGCAGAGATGCCAATAGGGTTTTCTCTGTCTCTTTATCCTTCTGTGAGGTAGTCTCACCCAACTTTGAGCAATCATTAAATAATTGGCTCGTCTTACCACACTTAACGCCTATTTTAGTCAATAAAGTGTAGGTGTAGGCCTTACTTCCGTGGTATCTACCACACATCCTACACTGCTTACATTGCTTACACTGTTACACTATTACACTACTACACTGCTTACCCTGCAAACATTGATCCACTGCTCACCCTGCTAACATTGCTCCACTGCTCCGTAGCAGGTCGGGGTCCTCAAATCACAATACCCCTCAAAAGTACTAAAATTGGATACACTGGGGCCTTACCAATCATCTTACCCCATGACTCATCAACTCTAATCTCTTACCAACTGGTCTCATTTCCGGTCTGACATCTCTGTCATTCTCTATTCTCTTCTGTCTCTATTTCAGCCCTTACTACCTTTACCAATCTCAGAGGCGTGCAACACATGATATTATTCACGCAACTGTATTCTACGCACTGTCTCGACATAATTAGTGAGCCAATCGAACTGTAATCGACAATTTGAGCCCTTTTATGAACTTTTGGGCTTTTCGACTCTCACTGCCCATAGTGTCGGGGTAATACCTGGGAAGGTATATAAATTGAGATTCATACTCGTCAATCAACCAGTGTCTCTGGGTCAGTGTAAGAAATTTTACCTGTAATTTCCCTTAAGTAGTGTCCGAAATATTCTGTCACCGAAATACATCCAGAAATATTTCTCATGTCGACTCTGGACATCTAACTCTTCAGATGATTCGAGCGGACTTCCACCAATGCTTCGCCTCGCCTCCAACATAAACGTATTTAAAAGTCACCTTCTTAGTCGACATACACCGAAAGAATCCATACAACTTCGCTATCTCATTCACCCAGTCCTCAGCAACTATTGGTTTCTTTACTTCGCTATATACAGGAGGGGTGTGAAAATCTCTATAGTTTGAGGCATCTGTTTAGGCTTTACACTACCTATCCTCAACTACCTGCATAGACTGAGTAAACAACTCCGAAATATTTTCTACACTCCACTCCATCCTCTCGGAGCGTGTCTCAATACTGTTTGGTCTCTTTATAGGACCTTCTGGAGTATGCTTAACATCAGCCTCCACCTCACTCTCATCTTGAGTCTCATGTGACGACTTATTCGACTCTCAGGCCGATCTCTACGGTCTCGAGCATGTGTATTCACCCCTCTACTATAGCGGCTATCAGTTATAAAAACTATATTCTTGCATTCGAAACTAAATTCTTAGCTGCAGTTCCATCTTGATATACACAATTGTATATAAACAATGCACAGTACATGGGGATGTAAATTTACTTAACCACTAACACCGACTCATATCAGGCCAACTCCGCTCTGATACCACCTTTTGTCACGACCCATTTTTTTCCTAAAAATCCCTACAAATTTTTTCGCTTTTTCATTTCCTTACCAGTCGTGAACAGTTACACTACTAACAGTTGGGCTATGAGTCGATGTTAGTCCCTCCTGTCATGTTACTTACCTTAACATTTATTTTCCATATTTCATTTACATATCAATTTATTTTAATTAAATACATCCCCAATATTATAATCCATGTACAGTACTGTGCCTCTATATGTTCAGATACAAAAATTATATGAATGTGTATACCTGGTCTTGATAAGAAGCAGCGGATAACCGAAAAGCAAGACTACTGTCTATCTCTTCTATTGAATGTACCCTGTGGGGTGGAAAATGAAAGGGTGAATGAAACTTGCTCAGTAAGGCAACAATGTAAACAGGTAGATAACTATACTATCTACGTGCTGATAATGTCATTATTTAAAATCGTTTATATTTAGAGAATGAGGTATGACTAAAACGATGCCACATGTATGTATATATCATATAAGAGAAATCATGAAATCGACATATAAAACAAACATGGAAAAATCATCATGTAAGACATCTCATGCTCGTGACATCAAAACTTATTAGTTTCATCATAAACTCATCACGTTAAAACTTATTTGTTTTATCACAAAACAACCACATTAAGGCTAAACCCATCCCCCAGGAATTCCTTGATTCATTAAATCGTATCTCTTTTAAAAACATAAATCGGGACATTACCCCTCCTTTGGGTTTGTCCTGGTCTATTCAGACCGTATGATATCATGTGAGGCATGTAGGTTACTGTATGAAAATCGAGGACTATGGCCATATTATGTCCCTGTGATCCCAGGCTACACGGATCCCGGTGTGCGGGGCATCACAACTTCAATGGGAGGTGGGGTGAAATCATGCAATTTATTTGCCTTACTACCTTTTTTTGTAAATTTTATTCCCAGAGGCAATATCGTCTTTTTCTTTATTCACCCATGCCCCGGGTTTTCGTAAAAATTATTATTTCGTTTCTAGATACTTTAAGAAATTCTAAGCCCTATAAATACCCTCAAAATACGTATAGGTATCTCTATGCACCTACAAAATTCCCTTACCTCGATTCTCTGTACAGTCTGACTTTTCCAATTCTACCGATCACCCGATCTGTTTATCTCCCAATATGTACTCCGAAGCTGCAGATAATTATTTACCATGTCAATTTAACCTAATAAATATAATTCTCATGTTTACTACAGTCGATTTAACTAATTGGGCCAATTTACTCTTATTAGGCCCGATCACACAAATTAATGGGCCTCAACCCATTTTCAGCCTGTTTCTACTTATTAAATCCCTTCTTCGGGTCTATTGGGCTCATTTAGCTTACCAATAATTATTGTGCTTCATTCCAAACTCATTGGATAACCCGTATACTATTTACGGTAATTATTGTAAAATTCTGAATAATATTCCTTTTTATACAGAATTAATCCGTAAGATAATCTTAACTCTGCATTAAGGGACTCATATTATCATAATTAAAATATACTTACCCAATATAATGCGGGGTACGAAAATCGAAGATCAATCGACTCTCGTTCGGGATTTGTCGTAAAACTGCACAATTATATATTTAATTTCGGGTTAATTTTCGATTAAATATAATTTAAATAAATTACCCAAAAATCGAATCGGTCAATTTTGACCTCTTACCGACTTACCCGAAATCCGATGTATTCTAAAAAATTCTTCCCCTTTTTCCTTTTTTTCTTTTCCCCTTTTTTCCCTTCTTTCTTGGCTGAACCGGTTCAGTCCGGTTCAACCCGGTTCAGATCGATTCGGTTTAGTCGGTTCACCTCTTTGCTGAACCGGTCTGTATCGGTTCAGGCCTTCCCATCGTCGTTCACGACGTTTTCAACCGGTTCCTGGCTCGTTTCTGGCGCCAATCGGTGTGCCTGCACCGGGGGAGTGTTCGGCTGCGGTCGGGGTTGGCCGAATCATGCCGGTGGCCGCCGGATTCCTCTTCTCCCTCCGCGGCACTCTCCCTCTCGATCCCCCAAATTTTGACGATTTCGTCGGCCGATATCGGTCTCAAAAGAATCGCCTCCTCCTCCCGATCACACCGGTGGCCTCCGTTCACGCCTAGCAGCCGTGGATCGTCGGAATTGACCCCGTTTTCCTCGCGACTTTCTCTTCCTCTGTTCACCGGACACAGCCGTCGTCGGCGCGCGTAACCGGTGCCAACGTGTTCACTGGCCTCTCCTCTTCCTCCCCTGATATTCGTTTGGGCCGTCTGTCGTCGGTGGCCGTGGATCGATCGGGTCACGCGCGGGCATCTTCCATTTCCTTTGTTTTTCTCTCTCCCCGACAAATTTTTTGATTCTCTCTTCTTCTTTTTTAATTCTTATTATTATTATTATTATTTATAAATTAGTTTATTATTATTATATTCATTAAAATAGTCAAAAATATTCTAAAATATCTAGAAAAATTAATTTTTTATTCCAATTAAATTTATTAAATTTATTTATTATATTTTTAATCCTTTTTTCGGTATAAGTTCTTCGTATTTTTGGGATATTGTCCCAAATGACTTTTCGGTATTTCTAAAAATTTCGGATCTTGATCAATTGGACTCGAAATTTAATTATTTCTTCGTTATTGATCAAGATTCTCAAATCCATTATTTTTCATTAAATTTTCTTGTCGAATTTATTCCGACTTTCGATCTTTTGATCGTTTTACCCTTCAACGTTT
Organism: Firmiana major; assembly: GCA_033439115.1. Classification (NCBI taxonomy): domain Eukaryota; kingdom Viridiplantae; phylum Streptophyta; class Magnoliopsida; order Malvales; family Malvaceae; genus Firmiana; species Firmiana major. The sequence goes on from CM065912.1 coordinate 13,528,102, forward strand.
TCAAAAATTCCATTTCAGTCCTTTTGCATTTTTAATTTCGTGTTTTGAATCTTTATCTCCAGTCCGAATCTCGTTCATTTAATTTGGGACCATTTTAATCCTTTCTTTCACGAACATACTCATTTTGTGTTATAACTAAATTTGGGTCTTACAGATGTACCATGTAACACGCATGTGAGTATGTTGTACTGTGTTTCTGGCCTTCAAACATTTTGTTTTGTGAGCCGGTCGGGTAGCTGACCACTCCCACGACGATTGACATGCCGAAACATCTGATCAGTGATCTCCAGAGTCATCGATATTGACCAATTATTATATTGATTATCGATTATAGTATGTTCTGTCTTGTCTTGTCTATTTGATTTACTGAAGTGGAACAATTGGTATCACGTATGTAAGGATTAAGGACTTAAGGTCCTGGGTTCGAATCATGTAGGTCGCGAATTGTGGTATTTACCTCAATAAAACCATGCGGGTCAGTGGACCCAAAGTGGAGAGTACAGATGAGTAACGATATTACAAGAGTCGATGTTATGTACCCAAAGAAAGGGCCATGGCCGGCTGGGCTAGGTCATTACAATAAACTGTCACGACCCAAATTACCTAAAAATCAGAGTAAATTTTTTGCTTTTCCATTTATTAATTAATTCTTACCTTTCTCTCATCATGACCATCCTACAAACAGTTGGGCTATGATTCGGTGTTAGTCACCTCTTACCTATTTACCATTCCATTTCCATAATTACATTCACATATTAGAGTTTACTATCTTTTGACTTTAACTATATACATACACAATGGTATGTATAACTCTACATCCCCGACATCATAATCGTTTACAATACTGTGCATTACATATTTAGATTCAAACTATACAAATATGTATACTTGTCTCTCGATGGGAAGCAGCAGATACCAATGCATGCAAGTCCTCAGCCGCTTACTAATTACTGTGAGTGCTCTGAAACGATGGGAAAAAAAGGGGGGTGAGCAAACCACACGCTCAGTAAGGTAATTATGCAAGTAAGTAGATAGCTCCACAATCTACATGCTCATAATGCCATGCCTTTAAAATCCATTTCTTTTCATTAAAATCTCAAGCACAAAATCATGTATTTCATCATGACTTAGTTTATAAAACTGTTCGTGCATATATAAATCATACTACTTATGCATCAAAAGCATTTTATTTGACATCCTTAAAACATAATTAGCATGAAGTAAATCAAGATCATGCATTCTTTCATGTCATGTAAGACAAATCATGAATTTGAAATGAAAGCATGGAAAACGTCATCATGCTACATCATTCAAATCCTTTCATTAAAACTGCAGTATAAACTAACCCTTCCGGGTCAATCATCTCATAAAACAATTCATTAAAATTCATTATAAAACTTCGGTTATAAAACAACCCTTCTTCTAGGGTCACATGTCATAAAATCCTCTAAAACATATATTAGCATAGTATAAAAATCATAAAATCGGGGGCCTGACCCCTTGCTCGGGTCTACCCTAGTCTATCGACCAATAGTTATATCATGTGAGACATGTAGGTGACTATCAGTAACAACATAGGACTATGGCCATAACCTAGTGATCCTTGGCAACACGGTACCTAGTGTGCGAGGTATCACACCTGAAACGGGAGGTAGGTCGGTCCTACCCGCCAGAACAACATAACATCAGGATTGTGAGGGCAAGGCTTCCTGCCTCGTGGCTAATGCCTCTCCACTCCAACAATCCCCACGGTACAGCGTACTCCGCGTGACATACACGATACAACGTACTCCGTGAACCCAAGCTCAGTCAGGGGTTCCTGCAATAGGTCTTATCCACCCATATCATCTCTATCTCAGTATGCACGTGTGGACATATCATCTCAATGTGACACAGTCTACAAGAGGCTCCAACATGGCTATATGCATGTCATATAAATCCCTGTGCGAGCGAAGCTCTAGCATAGCTCCATGCATATTCATGATATTTGAAAACCTTGTGCGAGCGAAGCTCTAGCGCGGTTTCATAAAAATCAGTAAAATCTGCGTACGAGTAGCACTCCAGTATGACTTTAAAATAATTATAAATTCAAGTAAAATCCACGTACGAGCAATACTCTAGTACGGATATGTATAAAAACTCAGAGAAAACCTCGTACGAGAAAAACTCCAGTACAGCTTTAAAATGAGTTATAAAACCATATAAAACTTCGTGCGAGCAAGCTCCAACACGGTGTTATGCATCAATAAATCAAATTTCGTGCGAGTTACACTCCAGCACGACTTTATGCATAAATAAATCAAATTTCGTGCGAGTTACACTCCAGCACGGCTTTTATGCAATACCATATCAAAACAGGATGCGAGCTAAGCTCCAGCACCTCTCATGCATGTCAAATCATTAAACTAGTGCGAGAAATCGCTCCAGCACCTTTTTATGCATATTCAGTTAAAATCGTCAAAACAGTCAAAACAGTCAAAACAGGGTGCGAGCTAGGCTGCAGCACTTCTCACGCATTTCACAAGAATAAAAATCAATGCGAGCAACGGCTTTAGCACATTTCATGCATATGATGTCACACAAGTCGGTGCGAGTAATCGCTCAAGCACATTTATGCACACTCACAAACGCAGATATAGTGCGAGCTTTATGCCAGCACTATCTGTTTCCATATAAACTTGATAGTATGATTTACTCTCAATCAAAATCAGTGTACAGAAACGCTATTAAAATACGCGTAGCTACCTCTAGCTACTCACACAATTCCCTTACTTCATTTTTCTGTACAATCTAACCTTTCACTGATGTCTCATCACGCAATCTGATTTACTCTCAATCAAATCTTCGAAACTGCGTATAAATGTCACGATCCTCAACTTACCAAAATACGTATAAATTTTTCGCATTTTCATGCATCAATTGTTAATCATCCTTCCTCGATCGTGAACAACCACACTCTTAACAGTTGGGCTGTGTGCCGATGTCTAACTCAGTCCACCATACCAATTCAATTTGTATATTATTCATAGGTAAACACTTGTATAGATGTATATATATCAGAGTTGTTACATGTTTTTACATTGTTTTACATCCCTAATAGTTACATACAAAATGCTACTGTGCTATCGTAAGTTTAGATACAAAATTTCAACAGTGTGTATACCTTTAGCGATGGGAAGCAGCGGATTACCAAAAAGGAAACGCCTCCAGTCACGCTCAATCTATACTCAACACTCTGTAGAGAGGGGGAAAATAAGGGGGGTGAGCAAACCACACGCTCAGTAAGGCAATCATGCGAACAGGTAGATACTGCACTATCTACGTGATCGTGATGCCATGCTCAAAAGCATTTAATTCATCATTTATCTCAAAACATGAGTGTATGATTGTGTTAATAGTATGTAAAGCATTCATGCTATTAAAATCAAGTGCACATTTCAACTCAAAGCATGGTATAAATCATCATGCATAATTCACAATAAAAGCATGGCATTACCCATCATGCATTTTTCTCAAATAGCATGGCAGTAACCATCATGCATTTTCACAATAAAACATGGCATTAAACATCATGCATCTATGCACTTTAAAAACCATTAGCAAATCAATTTCAACACTGGTCAGGTCTCGGCCCATCCCTCGGACTTTCCTGACCCACAAATCATTTTCAAACATGGATTTATTCTCAAATAGCAGTAGACATGTGAGATAGGCAGTTCAACAACAGGTAATAACCTCAAGGCCTATGTACATAACCTGTGATACCGGCTACACGGATCAGGTGTGCAGGATATCACCACTATCTGCTTCCACACGGGAGGTGGGTCAAATCCTACCCGAGGGTCCATAGCAAATCTCGTCCGAAGACAGCACATCACATCTCAACACGGTACAATGTACTCCATGCTACATGCACGATACAACGTATTCCGTGGACCCAATCAACACATCATATCACGCCACATCTCAAACGCACGTGTGAGCCTATTTAATCGGTACGACCTCTTGTCTACCCGAAGCTCCTAACACGGCTAATTAATCATGTCAAAACAATGCACGTGTGAGCTTATTTAATCGATGTGACACCCAGTCTACTCGAAGCTCCAAACACGGCAACATGCATGGTGGGCATCAAGTGCGAGACAAACTCGAAGAACAATGCCAAAACAATTATGAATTCCATGTGAAAACTAGTGCCTCTTGCACTCATGTGTATAAAACACATCAAATCTCGTGCGAGTCATACTCTAGCACGCTTTCATACTCACGAAATCATGTAGGTGGCTCAAAACTTGCAAAGTATAGTTAACAAAACCAAACGGTGGCTCAAAACTTGCAAAGTATAGTTAACAAAACCAAACATACTCATTTCTTTTGCAAATCATTTCAATGTTAGCCAACCTACCAATCATTTGCTAAAAAGCAATAAAACATGATTTTCAAAGCAATATGCTTTTGTTTTCATGCCCATTTTATCAAACTCCAACTTTTTCCTTTCAATCACCCAACATCATTTCCTAATGTCTCATGCATTCTAGCAAAGCATTTAATGCGCCTAAGTTGCGCACAGATATCTCTAAGAGTCCACACAATTCCCTTACCTCGATTTACTTGGTGTGACTCCTTTCCTTTTAGCTTCTCACGCTCTTGGCTCAACTCGCCTCGGCGTATCCTCAGAAGCTGCGATTCATTCATTCAATCAATCAATTGAGTTAATGTTTTTAACCCATAATTGACCTCACTAATCAATATTATTCACTTACGCATTTTAGAAATGCCTTAATCCACATTTTGCCTCTTTTAGGTAAATCTCACAATTTATCCACTAACCACATCTTAAAATCATACCACAACACTATTAATAACTTCTACATATCTCATTCATTATTAATCTCCATACATTCCACTTTCTCACTCTAGACCATTTCTAGGTCATAATCATTCCAATGCATTTTAGATAGTTTCTAACCATCCATACTCATGCCAAACAACTCGAAAATCAATTATATAGACAATGTACCATAGTTGGAGTGTTAGAATCTTACCCAATTTGATTTCTCTTCTTGTTCCAAATGACAATGCCCTTAGCTCCTTCAATACCAACAATGGGAAAATGCCTTCCAACTATGTTGTTCTCCTCTTTGATAGGAACAACTTTGCCTCTAATGGTCTCTCTTCAAATCTTACTGAAAATGGCTGATTTTAGTGAGAGAAAGTTAGGTTTTTGGGTTGAAAATGGAAGAATGGTGTTTTTCCCGAAATTTTTTGATTTTCAGCCCTCCTTTTATAGAAATAGCTTGAGGAGATCGATCTGGTCCAAGAGGAGATCGATCTGGTCCCCTTAAATCCCTCTTTTTCACGGCATTTTAAGCATGAGATCGATTTGTCGAAGCATGAGATCGATCTGCTCCCAAACACACAGCTAAAGAGATCGATCTGGGTGCTTGAGGATCGATCTTCCCATTACAGAATGCTTAGGAGATCAATCTGGCTCCATTGGAGATTGATCTGCTCTATTTCATTACCCAAATAAGAGCATTCTGGCTCTTCCAGATCGATCTGCCCTTCACAGTTTCCCGATTTTTTGCAGTTCTTCTGCAGCAACACTTACCAAACTTCATACATTTTGTTGCCATGATCATTTTCTCATCCAATCATCTTTGAGACTTGAAAATGGCATCCATCCTCACTTCATACACATTAAAACTTGTGTAGAATCTTTGTATGACCAATGGTACTTAATATAAACAAAAATGGAAGTGCACAACTTATGTAATTCTACTTCAATTTTACCAAACTACTCATAATCCATTCTACACACATTCTCCACATGTTTAAGTCCATTTCTTCAAATTCATACATAATGTAACTTGTATGTACAATTACCACTCTCATTACAAGTGTGTACATTACTTATGGACTTACATCACATTTACTTCACTCATGAATTCATAGTATAACTCTATTTACATTTCTATGTACATATATACCCTTATACATATACGGGGTCTCACATTCTCCCCCACTTAGAAAATTTGGTAATCCAAATTAGAACCACATATTCGGTGAACAACTCGGGATACTTCTCCCGCATCAAACTCTCCAATTCCCATGTGGCTTCTTCCACAGTGTGATATTGCCAAAGTATTTTCACCAAGGGAATTGTCTTTGTCCTCAACACTTTCTCTTTTCTGTCCAGTACCCGAACTGGCTTCTCAACATATGTCATACCCTCATTGAGCTCCAATGGCTCATACCTTATTACATGCGTTGGATCTGGGTGATACTTCCTCAACATGGATACGTGGAAGACGTTATGCACACTTGCCAACTCTGGTGGCAATGCCAACCTATACGCCTTATCTCCCACTCTATCAAGTATCTCAAATGGCCCTATATATCGAGAGCTTAACTTTCCCTTCTTCCCGAATCTCATAATTCCCTTCGAAGGGGAAACTTTCAAAAACACTGACTCACCCACCTCAAACTCTAGTGGTCTCCGTCTCCTGTCAGCATAACTCTTTTGCCTGTTCTGAGCTGTCCATAACCTCTCACATATCAATTGGACGTCCTCAGAGGCTTGTCTAACCAAGTCGGGAGCAAAAATCTGTCTGTCACCAACCTCTTCCCATCCAATAGGGGAACGGCATCTACGCCCATACAATGCCTCAAATGGTGCCATCCCGATACTCGCATGAAAACTGTTATTATATGCGAACTCTGCGAGTGGCAAATGGTCATCCCAGGAGCCCCCAAAATCCAATGCACACGCTCTCAACATATCCTCCAGGGTCTGTATAGTCCTCTCTGACTGACCATCTGTCTGAAGATGAAATGCGGTGCTAAAACTCAACTGGGTCCCAATCGTTTCCTGAAAACGTTCTCAAAAGTGGGAAGTGAAGCGAGCATCCCTATCAGAAACAACGCTCACTGGAATTCCATGTAGCCTCACTATTTTGCGCACATATAGGTTCGCTAACTGGCTCAGAGTATCGGTAGCTCTCATAGCTAGAAAATGGGCTGATTTCGTCAACCGATCCACAATCACCCATATGGCATCATGACCTCTCCGGGTCCTCGGCAATCCCATCACACAATGATGGTAGTACATGATAGTACACAAAATGAGGCTGTCTCGAGCTCTCAATTGACGCCAATTGTCGAGCTACACAATTAAATAGTTTTTCGGGTAAATTTCCAGTCGGATATTAATCAAATTAAATAATTCAAAATTTAAATCAGTCAATTTCAACCGCTTACCGACTTACCCGTAGCTCAATTTCATCACTGAAATTTTTTCCAATTTTTTCTCTTTTTTTCCCTTTTTCTCTTTTTTTCTTTTCTTTTTGGCTTAACCGGTTCGGTCCGGTTCAACCCAGTCCGGTTCGATCCAACGGTTTAGTCCGATTCGGCCAGTTCATGCATCATTTCGTCGTTCCGGTGCCGTCTGATCGGTTCTCTGTAAATACCATAAATTTTCAGATACTCGATTTTGCCCAAGATTAACAAATTAATCATCGATATTAAAGATAACGTTCCATTAGCCGAAGATTAAAATTTAAAATTTTATTGTTCCAATTGTGAAACTTGAAGGAAATTAATTAAATAAATTATATTGGTTCTAAGAATAAATAATTTTGAGAAATAAAGAAATAAATTTATTATGAGCTAGGATTATTCTCCTATAAAATATAGATACAACAATTTGATTAAATTCATTTTGTGTACTATAAAAATATATATGGTATGTTTCAATTAGTCTTTAAGTTAAATGGATAGGTATATATATATATATATATGTATATATTTATATAAATGTACATGTACATATATACATATATAAAAAAATACATGAAAGGGGTAATGGATAGTGAAGGGGTCGGCGGCCTAGGAAGTGGTAAATGATGGATGATCATGTTACCCATCAGCTCCAACAGTTTAGGTAACCATGTCGGGTCGACAAAAAGAAAGAAACTGGCAAGGAAAAAGAAAGATGAAATGAAAGAAGGAAGTCTACTGTTGGCAAGAAAAAAATTAATTAAATAAATAAATGTGAGTCAGTCTGAAATCCAACGAAGAGGAAGAGAAGAGATAGAGGCAATCCCGTGAATGCTGGTTGCAGTAGAAAAAAAAAACCTAGATGTAAAAGGACTCTGTGGCAGCAGTCTACAAACTAGGGTATGATAGAATTAAACAGTCCCATTGCCTGCATTTCTTTGTTTCAGAAAAAAAATCTGAAGCAGGTATAGGGTCGGTGAAATGAAGTGAGTATACATATATATATATATATATATATATATATATATATATATATATATATATATATATATATATCTGTATAGGAAACAGAATAGTGAATTGAAAAGAATCGAACAGGAGATGGACAGGAGTAGCTGTTTCGTGATTTGCTGCAAGGGAGAAAGAAGGACATCAAGACTAGTAACGTGAGAAAGGAAACATCAACAACTGAGCAAGGTAGACTGAAACACGAAAAGAGGCATGGGATTGTGGCTAAAATCTGCTGGATGGGCTAACCGAGAGAAATATAACAAAGAAATATATTTACATACATAAACAGACGTGCTGTAAGGAAACAATGGTGTAACCGAGAGCTGCTTATAAAAGAGTTACAATTTGTCATCGTAATCCAGAAAATTTCAAGTAGGATTTATACCGTTGGAGTTCTAGAATGAAGCTAGTAAGAATCTGCAGTGATCGTGCAAACTGCTGAAAATTATAGCAGCAATGGAGGGTAGAGCAAAGGGAGTATAAGCTGGCAAGAAAATAAAATTTTAGAGGGCTGAAGGACCGGTGGATGGTTGCTGCAAGTAAAAAAAGAAAACTGAACAAGGGAGAACTGGAAACAGGATCGAGAAGCTTGGAAACTGCAATGGGTCAGTAGAAAACCCAACTGTGTCGAGCAGCAACAAGGGGGAGATTAGCTTCACTATTCCTTAGTTGGCGAGGGTGATGGATGCTGGGATTGGCAGGGCCTCGGTTGGAAGCTGGAAACCGAGAAAGAGAAGAGAAAGTGAGAAGTTGAAATAGACAAGGAGAGGCTGGAAAATCAAGCTGGGAAAATTGGGACTGGTAAAGACAGAGGCAGAACACCCCTGTCTCGCTAGCTGGAATCCAGAATGGGGCAAATGGAGGAAGATGATCAGGACGGCGAAAATCGTGGACAATGAAAGAGGTGGTCGCAACACCGAGAGATGGTGGAAGAGAATGAAAATAGAGAAATTATATATTTTCTGAACAGTGGCGTCGGGCTTAACGAAGAAGAAAGGAAATGAAAATGAAGAAGAAAAATGGAAGTGGCGGGAAAGGAGAAAGCAAAATTCAAAAAAAAAAAAAAGAATAGTGAAAATGATGAATAGTAAAAAAGAAAGAAAGGAGGTTATTTATGGATTTATATATATATATAGAACTAAATGGAAAATAGAATAAGAGGCATCGAGAAAATCATGAAAACCCGAGGAAAATGTGATCGAAAGTATTTATTCAAAATTTTCGGTGAAAGTCGAGAGGGCCGAGCTCGCCGACTCGTAAAGTCGAAACAATCAAGGATTACGAACAGACACCGATGTAAGGAATTTATGCAAGTTTTAGAGATAACTGTATGTATTTTATGATTTCAAGTGTATTTTCCCTAGGTAAGCAAGGTTACGATTTTTACGCATCGCAGGTAATTTAAATAAATAGGATACTAAGAAATACAAATTTTGGTGTAGGAGAATCGTAAAAGGATTTAAGGGAGATACTTGGAGGTGTCACTACTCGATAATACATTCTTGTTTCACCGATAAAATATTTTATGAAAGAGCATATGATTTGAAGTGATTTATCAATGCTTTCATAATTGTGAAACTGTTTACGATGCATGTTTTAATTTATTGAAATATTCCCAGAGTACCTTCCATGTTGTGAAATGAATTTCCTAAGGTATGAAGCGTATGAATGTTTTACATTTATTTATGTTTTTATATCCATATCGTTAAAGAAACTTTTGACAATTTCAAAAGTATGTAAGAAAAGAAATTTGTTTCCGAAAGGGGATTGTGGGGGCTACCTCTTAAGTCCTACGGGAACAAAGTGCCACACAGTCTTACTATTTTATGAAAGAGTTTTCAGATTTATAAGGAATTCGATTTTATTACTCGATATGAGTTTATGGGTTATAAAACCCAAGAAAGATTTTAGAAACTCTGTTTTGAGAGTATAGGCTTCATGCATGGTTACTTCTTGTAGTGTTCCGGCTACACCACTTAGGGTGCCAGTACGTTGGCCCCTTTAGCACTTGACTCAACCTGTGTGGAAGATGTCGTGCTACTGGTAGTTTATGATGATGTATTGGTAGTATCTCGTGCCCGCACAGCACTCATGAATGTTCCCCGCACGGTGAGTGCCACAGGTGCCCGTGCCCTAGCTATGTGCTAGTATATGATAACAAATAAGAAGATACTACCCATGTTTATGATTATTATTGCTGTACGAACCTGATCCAATCTACAGCCCCCCTTACCATGGCCATAGGTATGATGACTCTCCACGGAGAATGACATGTATCGCATGACTTAGTTATAGCCTAGTCTCCTCGATTTGATTATGAAAATCGATAATGATGAATGAATATGTGTTTTCATGATATATACGATTATTGGTTACAACAGATATGCTTCATGAAATGTTTACGAAATAATTACGAAATATTCATGAAATGTTTAAGAAATGATTATGAAATATTCATGAAATGTGTATGAAAGGTTCATGAAATGTTTATGAAATGTTTATGAAATGTTTACGAAAGGTTTATGAAATGTTTATGAAACGCTTATGCACCCGATGGTTTTAAGAACTCATTCATGAACAATGAAAAGTTGTAAAATGGTTAAGCATGTTATTTGTTTTAAAGACACGCATGCTTTATGACTTTTTATGATGATTATGCATGAAATGACAATTTATGTATTTCAGTAAGGTTTCATCCTATGAACAATTTCACATGTTTTTATATATCAAAACCGTTTTAAAAGTATTATCTTACTGGGCTTTTCCCTAAAAGCTCACCCCTCTACCTCTCAGATTTTTGTAGTGAATTATAGTTAATAAATGCTGCGTAGATGACGTAGGCTGGTGGATATGAGCTTCCCCAGACTACCTTTTGTATATGCGTGAGGTATACATTCTTATCTCTATACCAGACTATTTGTATGCATAGACATCTATTGAAAATAATGTGTCGGGATGAAATCTGTATAAGGATAAATGAAATGAAATATTTTTAAGGATTGACACTGAGCAAGAATGCAACCTAAGTGAATAAGGGAATAAGTGGGTAAATTAAGTTAAAAAAAAAATTCCCCCGATTTTCAAGGGTCAAGGGTCGTTACATTCTCGGGCCGTTTCTGGTGCCATTCGACGTGCCCTCTTCTGGGCTTCCATAATTGTGCCTCGATGTGGCTCGAATCAACGTTGATGACCGTCGTTCGAAACTTCTCTCCCGCAGCATCTCCCTTCGTTTTCGACGTTCTCTGTCCTTCTCGACGAGCGTGCTGACGCCTGGTGGTTCCCACGAGGCTCGTCGACCTTCCTCGGCCCTCGCCTGGGGTCCCTGGTCGCCGGTGGCCGTCGGCTGGAGGGAAATCGAATTTGTCGGTTTCTTGTCTTGCTGTTCGCCATTTTCTTTCTGTTTCGCGATTTCGCGATTCAGACTTTTTTTTTCATTTACTGATTTATTTATTTAACATTATTTTAATTGATTAAAATAATATTAAAATCCCATAAATATCTAAAAATTTCTTATTTAATTATTAAAAATCCAAATATATCTAAAAATATTATTATTTTATTCATTTATTCAATAAATGAATTTATCGGTATTATTTCGTCTTTCGAGATATTTTTCAATTCTTTTCGAGATGATTTCTCGATGTAAAAATTTTGGTTTATTCTAATAAATTCATATCTTGATCAATTTAATCCGAAATTTAATTATTTCTTCGTCATTGATCAAGATTTCTCATTCTCATATTTTTAATTAAATTTTCTTGTCGAATTTATATCGGCTTTCAGTCTTTTGACCATTTTACCCTTGCACGTATTCAGGAATCCCATTTCAATCCTTTTGCATTTTTCATTTCGTATTTTGAATAAAATCGGGTCTTACAATCTCCTTCACTTAAGAAATTTGGTCCTCCAAATTAGAACCAAGTCAAAAGGGTCCATAAACAACTCCGGGTCAGTCTGTCTCATCATACTTTTTAATTCTCATGTAACTTTTTCCAGAGTGTACTACTACCAATAGACTTGACTAGGGAGTTCATCTTAAACCTCGACATTTTCTCCTTTCGTCTAATACCCGAATCGATTTTTCTAACCTACATAACACTTCTATTGAGCTAAGCTATTGGAGCTCATATCCAATCATATATGTTGGGTCCGAATATTATTTTTGAAACATCATAAGATGGGACACATTGTGGATGCCTACTAATTCAAGTGGTAACGCCAACCTACAAGTCTTATCTCCAACTTTGTCCAATCTCTCAAAAGATTCAATCTAACGAAACTCAATTTGCCTTCTTTACGAATCTCGTTATGTTCTTAGGACAAGTAACTTCTGACAATACTGATTCCCCCTCGGTGAATTCCAATGGTTTTCTGTCTCTTGCCAGCATAGCTTTCTGTTTGCTCTGAGGTGTTCTAAATTTCTCATAAATCAACTGAACATCCTCCAAGGTTTATCTTACCAATTTGGGAACAATTCTCTATCTGTCACCCACTTCTTCTTATCCAAGTCGGGGAATAACTCCCTACAGCCATACAATACCTCATATAAAGTCATCCCGATACTCAAGTGACAACTGTCATTATTGGCGAATTCAATTAGTAAGAACTGATCATCCTAGGAGCTCATAAAATCAATGGCACACGCTCTCATCATATCCTTCAGAACTTGTATAGTCTTCTATGACTAACCATCTGTCTGAGGACGGGAAGTTGTGCTAACACTCAATTAGGTTCCCATAGCTTCCTAAAAAGTATTCCCAAAAATGGGAAGTGAAGCGGGAATCCCTATTTGATACCATGCTCACTGGAACGCTACATAATGTTTCACAATCTTCCATACACATAAATCCGCCTACGCACTCAGAGTATCTAGGGATTTCCAAAGTCAGAAGGTGGGTAGACTTAGTCAATCTACCAATTATCATTCAGATAGCCTCGTGATTCATTCGGGTCCTCTATAACCCATCACAAAATTCATGATAACTTATTCTCTTTTCCGTGTCAATATAGGTAAGGGCTGCAATAACCCTGCAACTTCTTTTGCTCTACCTTACTCTGCTAACATACAAGACACTTCTCCACAACTCTACAATGTCTCTTTTCATATCTGACCACCAATACCTTCTTCAGAGATTCCAATATATTTATTACTTCTCGGATGCACTGTATATCCCGAAGAGTGAGCTTCTGACAATAACACTATCTCACCAACTATGGTCCTAGGGAGCACTTATACTATCTCTGAACCTTTGTAAGTCATCATCACTCATTGTGAACTCTGTCACTATACCCTTCTGAATCTGACCCACACTATCGACACCATGCTGATCATCATGCTAAGCATGGCAAATCCGATCACACAAATCCGGTTCTAACCTCAAGCTAGCTATCACAAAATCACCGTCATCATCAAAAGGGATCACATCACTATTGATGCTTACAACTGCTCTAGCAGCTCACGCTCCCTGGCCATCATATGTAATACCATCCTGAGGCTCTTTCTGTTCAAGGCATTAGCCATTACATTAGCCTTTCCTGGGTGGTACAATGTTCACAATCGTAATCTTTAGAAGCTCTAACCCTCTTGGTTATCTCATATTCTACTCTTTATGTGAAAACAGATACTCGGGGATTTTACGATCAGTGCATACCTAAAATTTCTTTCCATTTAAGTGGTGGCACTATACTTTTAGTGTAAACGCTATGGCTACCAACTCTAAATCATAAGTCGGATAGTTTCTCTCATGGTCCTTGAACTATCTTGATCCATAAACGACTATCTTCCCATTTTACATCAATACACAACCCACTCATCATTTTGAGGTATCCATATACACTGAGAAACCTCTTGAGCTATTGGTTATGGTGAGAATAATTACGGTGGACAGTTTATTACTTCAATATACCAAAACTCACCGAAACTACTTTCATACTTATCATCCTACTGACATACAATCTTTTCTGAACAAGATGTGTCAACTGAGCAGCCCATTTCGAGAAACTCTCAACACCTCGTCCGTAAGACAATTTCCAGTTGCTACTCATGCTCTTCCCTGGACTTCGAATACATCAAAATATCATCTCTAAGGATGACAACCAATCGGTCCAGGTAAGGTTTAAATACCTCATCGTAGTTGAGTACCACTAAATGTTTCAATCACCTATATCCTTGACCATGTACACATAAACGTATAATGTCATTTCGACATCGCTTCCGTTCAAGATACTAACCCACGTCATTTCCTTTTACTTATATTAACGGCTTTTATAAAATTTTAATTTTTAAACCTTCATGATTAATCGAATTCTATATTTCTTTATCGTACCAGTAAAGGTACCAAAATTTTAAATGTATATATTACGACTGTCAATTTCAATTTATAGGTTATGTGTGCACTTCTAGACGCTGTCAAGTCTTCAGGTGGGGAGCCTTATCCTTGATCGCAATTCGTATTCACTACATATCGCTTAATCTAAATTACTTTACATATCAAATATATTCTTACCTTGCATACGCCTCTTATTCCAATATATCTCGTATTCGGGATCTATCACATCTCAAAGCTTATCTCCTTTCATATATCACTTATAACAAGCTCTTTCATTACTTGTTAAAACTTACAGTATACTTTTCAGGGTTGGAAACATCACTATCTTAGGATAGCACTCTAAACAACATAGTTTGCAGTCGAATCAATCTATTCTCAAATATTACTTCAAAATTATTCATATTCCATTGAATAAAATTGGATGACATATCCTTTTTCCCCCTGTTTTCAACTTACAATCCCTATACCCATATACAGTTAGTGAAAATCAGCTAACTATCATCATCTTGCCTAAGGGTACATGCTTCACATCTTTCACTAGTTTATAAGCAACTGAAGGCGGTATGAATAAATGCGTGGCACTAAGATCAATTAAAATAATTACTTCATTATTCACAATTAGTGTGGTATCTTCCACCATATCAGATGAAACATCAGTAGTGTCCTGGTCTAATGCATACACTCGCCCTCGTCCAACATCTTATTTAGTGGTATTTACCACACATCCTACACGGTTTACACTACTTACACTGCTTACACTACTTACACTGCTACACTGCTCACACTGTTACACTACTACGGAGCAGGTCGGGGTCCTCAAATCACAATACCCCTCATAAGTGTTGAAATTGGATACACTGGGATCTTACCAATCATCTTACCCTGTGACTCAACAGCTCTAAGCTTTTACCAAACTACCTTTTCCCTGTTCTGACATCTCTGTCATTCTCTATTCTCTTTTATGTCAATTTCGACCCTTACTACCTTTTCCAATCTCAGAGGCGTGCAACTCATAATCTTGTTCACACACTGTAGTCTGCGCACTGCCTCGGCATAGGTAGTGACATCTAACGGCCCAATCAGACTCTAATTGACAATCTGAGCCCTTCCATGAACTTTCAGACATCCCGTCTCACACTATTCATCGTGTTCGAGTCATATCTGCCTAGGAATATAAACTGAGATTCATAGTCGTTAATCAATCAGTTCCTCTGGGTCAAAGTAAGGAATTTCATCTGTAATTTCCTTTAAACAGTGTCCGGGATATTCTTTCACCGGAATACATTTAGAATTATGTTCCACGTCCATTTTGGATGTCTAACTCTTAAGATGGGTTGAGCGGACTTCCACCAATGCTTCAACTCGCCCTCAAATACCTTGCATACTCTGAGCAAATAGCTCTCAAAATATTCTCCACACTTCACTCCAACCTCGCGAAGCATGTCTCAATACTGTTCGATCTCTTTGTCAGACTCTGTCTGATCTCTCTCTCAGACTATGTGGGGCGTACTCAATACCAGCTTCTATTACAATCTCATCTTAAGTATCATGTACCGACTCAGTATGACTCTCAGACCTTTCTCTACGGCCTCGAGCTCGTGTACTCGCCCCTCTACCATAGCGGCTATCAGTTAAAGAGTCTATTCTTTCATTTAAAAATCAAATTCTTGGCTGCACTTCTATCTCGATATACACAATTGTATCTAAACAATGCACAGTACATGGGGATATAAACTTCCTTAACCACTAACACCGACTCATATTAGGCCAACTTAGCTCTGATACCATTAAACTGTCACGACCCAAATTACCTAAAAATCAGAGTAAATTTTTCACTTTTTCATTTATTATTTAATTCTTACCTTTCTCTCATCGTGACCATCCTACAAACAGTTGGGCTATGATTTAGTGTTAGTCACCTCTCACCTATTTACAATTTCATTTCCATAATTACATTCACATATCAGAGTTTACTATCTTTTAACTTTAACTATATAATTCACAATGGTATTTATAACTCTACATCCCCGAAATCATAATCGTTTACAATACTGTGCATTACATACTTAGATACAAAACTATACAATTGTGTATACCTATCTCTCGATGGGAAGCAGTAGATACCAATTCATGCAAGTCCTCAGCCGCTTACTAATTACTATGAGTGCTCTGAAAAGATGAGAAAATAAGGGGGTAAGCAAACCACACGCTCAGTAAGGCAATTATGCAAGTAAGTAGATAGCTCCCTATCTACATGCTCAAAATGCCATGCCCTTAAAATCCATTTCTTTTCATTAAAATCTCAAGCACAAAATCATGTATTTCATCATGACTTATTTTATAAAACTGTTCGTGCATATATAAAGCATACTACTTATGCATCAATGGCATTTTATGTAACATCCTTAAAACATAATTAGCATGAAGTAAATCAAGATCATGCATTCTTTCATGTCATGTAAGACAAATCATGAATTTGAAATGGAAGCATAGAAAACATCATCATGCTACAGCATTCAAATCATTTCATTAAAACTGCAGTATAAACTAACCCTTTCTGGTCAACCATCTCATAAAACAATTCATTAAAATTCATTATAAAACTTCGGTTATAAAACCAACCTTCTTTCAGGGTCAGATATCATAAAATCCTCTAAAACATATATTAGCATAGTATAAAAATCATAAAATCGGGGGCCTGACCCCTCGTTCGGGTCTACCCTGGTCTATCGACTAATAGTTATATCATGTGAGACATGTAGGTGACTATCAGTAACAACATAGGACTATGGCCATAACCTAGTGATCCCTGGCAACACAGTACCTAATGTGTGGGGTATAACACCTGAAACGGGAGGTGGGTCGGTCCTACCAGCCAGAACAGCATAACATTAGGATTGCAAGGGCAAGGCTTCCTGCCTCGTGCTAATGCCACTCCACTTCAACAATCCCCATGGTACAGCGTACTCCTCGTGACATACACGATACAACATACTCCATGAACCCAAGCTCAGTCAGAGGTGCTTGCAATAGGTCTTACCCACCCATATCATCTCTGTCTCAGTATGCATGTGTGAGCATATCATCTCACTGTGACACACACTCTACAAGCGGCTTGAACACGACTATATGCATGTCATATAAATCCCTGTGTGAACGAAGCTCTAGCACGACTCCATGCATATTCATGATATCTGAAACCTCGTGCGAGCAAAGCTCTAGCACGGTTTTATAAAAATTAGTAAAATCTGCGTACGAGTAGCACTCCAGTTGACTTTAAAAGAATTATAAATTCAAGTAAAATCCACGTACGAGCAACGCTCTAGTACGGATATGAATAAAAACTCAGTGAAAACCTCGTACGAGAAAAACTCCAGTACAGCCTTAAAATGAGTTATAAAACCATATAAACCTTCGTGCAAGCAAGCTCCAGCATGGTGTTATGCATCAATAAATCAAATCTCGTGTGAGTTACACTCCAGCACGACTTTATGTATAAATAAATCAAATCTCGTGCGAGTTACACTCCAACACGACTTTTATGCAATATCATATCAAAACAGGATGCGAGCTAAGCTCCAGCACCTCTCATGCATGTCAAATCATTAAAACTAGTGCAAGCAATCGCTCCAGCACCTTTTTATGCATATTCAGTCAAAACAGTCAAAACCATCAAAACAATCAAAACAGGGTGCGAGCTAGGCTCCAGCACTTCTCATGCATTTCACAAGAATAAAAATCAGTGCGAGCAACTGCTGTAGCACATTTCATGCATATGATGTCACACAAGTCGGTGTGAGCAACCGCTCAAACACATTTATGCACACTCACAAACGCAGATATAGTGCGAGCTTTATGCCAACACTATCTGTTTCCATATAAACTTAATAGTTGGTCATTTTCCAAAGAAATTTTATTTAAATATAAATAACACCTACGTAGTGTTATCTTGTGAAATTTATACAATGACTGGCCAATCTACCGATTTGCTTTGATTAAAACCAATAAAATTCCTTAATTCAGAAAATTCCTTAAATCATGCATTTCATGCATGTCATGCTTTCACCATCCTTAGGTGAACTTCCCTCAATAGGAGTAAAATAGAGTTTACCTATTCTGAGTCCTTAAAATCTTTAAACCATTTTTAGGACCTTTATACATAATCAGGGTATACATACATATTCAGTGTACAGAAAAGCTATTAAAATACGCGTAGCTACCTCTAGCTACTTACACAATTCCCTTACTTCATTTTTCTGTACAGTCTGACCTTTCACTGATGTCTCATCATGTAGTCCGATTTGTTCTCAATCAAATCTCTGGAACTGCGTATACATCAGGTCAAATACAATACAATTAATTGTATTTCATATTTTTTAGGCTTAATTTAAATCATTGAGCCCGTTTACCCATGTTGGGCCTGATTGCACCATAATAGGCCTTAATCGGCCTTAAACCCATTTTTTCACTGACTATTCACATTATCGAGGCTTATTGGGCTCATTGGGCATATCAGTATTTATTGGACCTCGTTCTAAATTCTCGAATAGCTTATAAATTATTTACGACAATTTATCCCAATTTCCAGAATATAATTCATTTAATGCGAAATTTAAATCCGTAATTTATGTGATAAATTTTAACACGCATAACGATGTAAATTGTCGTAAATAAGGGTTACTTACCTGAGATTCCATGATAGTACACAAAGCAAGGCTGCCTCGAGCTCTCGGTTGATGCCATTTGTCGAACTACACAATTAAATATTTTTTTGGGTAAATTTTCCAATCGGATACTAATCAAATTAAATAATCCAAAATTTAAATCGATCAATTTCGACCGCTTACAGACATACCCGTAGCTCAATTGCATCACTGAAATTTTTTCCAATTTTTCCTCTTTTTCTTTTTCCCTTTTTCTCTTTTTTTCCTTTTCTTTTTGGCTGAACCGGTTCGGTCCGATTCAACCCGGTTCAGACCAGTTCGATCTAGCGGTTCAGTTCGGTTTGGTCCAGCAGTTCAGTCCGATTCGGCCGGTTCAGGCATCATTTCGCCGTTCCGACGTCGTCCGTTCGGTTCATGGGCAGTTTTCACTGCCGTTTGGCACGCCATCGCTAGGGCTTCCATAATCAGGCCTCGGTGTGGCTCGAATCGAGGTCGATGGCCGTCGATCAAAACTTCTCTCCCGTGGCATCTCCTTTCATTTTCGACGTTCTCCGTCGTTCTCGGTACCCGTCCGGCACCTGGTGGTTCCCACGAGGCTCGTCGACCTTCGTCGGCCCTCGCCTGGGGTCCCTGGTCGCCGATGGCCGTCGGCTGGAGGGAAACCAAATCTGTCAATTTCTTGTCTTGTTGTTCGCCATTTTCTTTCTGTTTCATGATTCAGACTTTTTTCATTTACTTATTTATTTATTTATTTTTTTAATATTATTTTAATTGATTAAATAATATTAAAATCCCATAAATATCTAAAAATTCTTATTTAATTTTTAAAAGTCCAAAAATATATAAAAAATTATTATTTTATTCATTTATTCAATAAATGAATTTATCGATATTATTTCATCTTTCGGGATATTTTTCGATTATTTTCGAGATAATTTCCTGATGTAAAAATTTCAATTTTGATCAATAAATTCATATCTTGATCAATTTAATCCGAAATTTAATTATTTTTTGATTATTTTCGGGATAATTTCCTGATGTAAAAATTTCAGTTTATTTCAATATATTCATATCTTGTCGAATTTATACTGACTTTTGGTCTTTTGATCATTTTACCCTTGCACGTGTTCAAAAATCCCATTTCAATCCTTTTGCATTTTTCATTTCATATTTTGAATAAAATCGGGTTTTACATAGAATGCGCGATTTTTTTGTAAAGATCGTGTGGCACCTTTTTCCCACAGGATTCAATAGGTGGCCCCTACAGTCTCACTCATCCGTACTGTCTGCTTTGGAAGCCCCACAGGCCCCTCACAATTTTGTCGGGGATTATAACCCAATTCGCATCCCACATGGTTCGAATCCATGACCTTAAGTTCTTAATCTTTACACACTTGATACCATTTGATCCAAGTTTGTATCACGTGTGTAAGGATTGAGGACTTAAGGTCCTAGGTTTGAACCATGTGGGACGTGAATTGGGGTGATAATCCTTGACAAAATCATGAAGGGCCTATGGAGCTTCCAAAGTGGACAATTCGGATGAGTGAGACTATGGGGGTTACCTCTTGAATCCTACGGGAACAAAGTGCCACACGGTCGTTACACGAATAAAGTTTGGGTACCTAAAACAAAAAAAAAATTGATGTGTTTGATTGTGGGATGATGAGCATTGTTATACGACAAAATCTAATGAACCTTGGTACCTTGATAGTGGATGCTAAAGGCAGATGACAGGTGACAAGAGCCAATTCATTATCTTGACGATTAAAAATGGTGGAAAAGTCACTTTTGGGGACAATTCCAAAAGAAAAATTGAAGGGACTGTCTCCATTGGTAATTCATCCTCAAATTTAATGATGTTTTGTTGATTAGAGGTTTGAAGTATAATCTTCTTAGCATTAGTCAATTATGTGATAAAGGCTTTAAAGTTGTGTTTGATTGCATGAATTGCCATGTTATTGATGCTCGGCCAAATAGAATCTTACTTATAGGACATAATCAAGTAAATATTCATATTGTGCATCTAGTTGAGCTAAACAATCAAAATATATGTTTCGTGGCTACTAAAGAAAATGAACCTTGGTTGTAGCATAGGAGATTAGGACATGTTAGCATGCATGTTTTGTCTAAGTTAGCTAAGAGAGACCTTGTGGTTGGATTACCTAAATTGAAATATGAAAATGGTCAAATATGTGAAGCATGTGTAGAAGGAAAACATAAAAAAATATCCTTTGAAACAAAGAAGTATGTGCCAACTTCTAAGTCTTTACAATTATTTAACTTAGATCTCTTTGGTCCAACTCGAACCACAAGTCTAGGTGGTAAAGATTATGGATTTGTAATTGTTGATAACTTTAAAAGATTTACATGTGTGTTATTTCTAAGTGTCAAAAATGATTCTTTAGAGAAACTACATCACATTTTTAAAAATAGCTCAAAATGAAAAAGGATATACTATCACTAGTATTAGAAGTGATCATGGTAAGGAATTTAAAAATCTTAGTTTCGATGAATATTGTAATGATGAAGGCATTAGCCATAATTTTTCCGCTACTAGAACACTTCAACAAAATGGGTGGTTAAAGGGAGAAATAGAACTTTAGAGGATAGAATAATGCTTTACAAAATCATTTGCCAATATATTTTTCGGCCAAAGCCATTAATACTTCATATTATGTTGTAAATAGAGCAATGCTTAGACCAATTCGAAGCTATTTTCATCCTTTTGGTTGCAAATATTTTGTTTTAAATGATGGAAAAGATAATTTGGGGAAATTTGATGTAAAAAGTGATTAGGTTATTCTTTAAACTCTAAAGCTTATATAATCTTTAATAAAAGAACACTTATGGTTGAAGAGTCTATCGATGTGATCTTTGATGTGTATAATTCTTCTTCTAGGAAAAATAATGTTGATAATGACATAGAAATATTTGATGAGATTGTAGGTGAACCATCACATATTAATGATGTAAATAAAAAACTCGGAGTTCTTGATTTAAATATGAAAGATGAATTAATTGATCAAGAACACGTGGAGAGAGAACCTGGACATCCAAGAGAGCTTATATATGTTAAAAAAGGTGAAATTGTTAGTGATCCAACTCTTGGAGTTAGAAGTAGATCATCAACTAGGAATATATGCCAATATGTAGCATTTGTGTCACAATTAGAACCAAAGAACATTAATGAGGCTCTAAAAGATGATAATTAGATCTTAGCTACGCAAGAGGAACTAAATCAATTTGAAAGAAGTAAAGTATGAAATTTATTTTCTAGACCCAGTGATAATCTTATCATTGACAATAAATGAATATTCAAGAATAAAATGGATGAAAATAGTGTCAATATTAGAAACAAGGCTAGATTGGTTGCACAAGGATACATGCAAGAAGATGGCATAATTTATAATGAAACATATACTCCAGTAGCTAGATTAGAAGCTATCAAGAAGTTGCTAGCCTCTGTATGTTTTTGAGAATTTCAAGCTTTACCAAATAGATGTAAAAATGCTTTTCTAAATGGTTTTATAAATGATGAGGTATATGTTGAACAACCACTTAGTTTGAAGATCCTAAATTTCTAACTCATGTTTTCAAAACTTTCAAAAGCTTATGTTTGAAACAAGCTCCTAGAGCTTGGTATGAAAGACTTTCCAAGTTCTTAATTGAAAAAAGATTTTCAAGAGGAATGGTTGACACAACCTTTTTATCAAAACCATAGGCAGTGACTTGTTAGTAGTTCAAGAGATTGTGGATGATATTATTTTTGTTAGTAGTTCATTGCTTTATCTTACCATAAGTAGGCCTGATATCATGTTTAGTGTATGCTTATGTGCTAAATTTCAATCATCACCTAGAGAATCACACTTAATAACCACTAAGAGAATCTTTAGGTACCTTAGAGACACTTCTTCCTTAGGTTTGTGGTATCTAGAGATTCTACCTTTACACTTCATGATTATTTTAATGCAGATTTTGCACTTCATACTAGCCCATTTACTTTATTGATTTTGATTTTATTATTTTTCTTTTATAATTTATTTAATTTGCTTTGTTGGGTTTTGTAAGTAATTCTTTTTAATTTTTGATTCCATTTTATTTTTATTTTTACATTTTTATTTTACCTTGCTTTAGTAGACTTGTAGACCACCCTGTCAAGACCCTTCCTTGACTTAACCAAAACCACTACAAATTTTTCGCATTTTAACTTACCTTTCCTTTCATTAATGGTTAGGCTGTGATTCGATATTAGCTTCCTCGCGTACCATATCATTCATTACCATACATACATGTCGATATATTATTTCTAACTGTAAACTTCTTTTATAATACATGTAAGATCAAATAAAATCTAATACAAATATATTCCCCATAATATATATCGTATACATCACTGTGTTGTTTCTATGTTTAGAGACATAACCGTACAAAATATGTATACATGTCGATCGATAGGAAATAGCAGCGGATAGCAGGAATACTATCCCTCAAGCACCTCACTCTACTGCTGATGCTCTACAGAGTGGGAAAATAAAGGGGGATGAGCATACAACCCGCTCAATAAGGAAATCAGGCAAGCAAGTAGACATCTACACTATCTACTCAAAATAATGCTATGCCTTGAAAACATCATTTCCTTAACTTATTTTAAAAGCATGTCTTTAAATATATATATACACTTGTATAGATTAAATCCCATGTACAGAAATCATGCTTTCGTTCTCAAATGTAGGCATGTAGTGCAAAATAATGCATCTTTATAATACCACAATGCCTTTAGATAAATCATGGCATGTATATTTAAATCATAGTAAATATGGCATTTAAATCATTCACAACATAAAATCGGATTTCGAGCTATCCCTCAGGTCTATCCGTATCATAAATAAATCAGTCAAGTGATATATCATGTGAGACTCTGTGGCGAAATGCAATAATATCCTGGACTATAGCCATATCCTATAATGGTGATCCCAGGCTACACGGAATCCTAGTGTACGGGGCATCACTACTGCAATGGGAGGGGGGTCAGTCCATCAGAACCGCCAGCTATCAACTCCTCAACTCCACAACACCACACGGTATAGTGTACTCCATGCCACTCGCACGGTACAACGTACTCCGCGGACCCTACATCACAGCCGGGGTGCCTGCCATAGGTCTTAGCCCTCAAACCATGGAATATATGTAAGACCCGATATTTTTAACGTAAGAGCAAAAGGGAATAAATAAAAATTTTCGAGTGCATTTAACAATGCAAAAGGATTGAAATGGTATTTTCGAACACGTGCAAGGGCAAAACGATCAAAAGACCAAAATTCGGTATTAATCGAGACAAGAAAATTTAATTAAAAATATGAGATTGAGAAATCTTGATCAATAATGAAGAAATAATTAAATTTCAGGTTAAATTGATCAAGATATGAATTTATTGGAATAAACCAAAAAATTTTTACCTCGGAAAACGATCCCGAAAATAATTGAAAAAAATATCGAAAAGGTAAAATTGAACTCATAAATTCATTTTCGAATTTAATGAATTTAATATGAATTTTTGAGATTTTTATTATTATTTTAAAGAATAAAATGATAATTTTTCAAATATTTTGAATTTTTAATAATAAAATAATAATAAAATTTAATTATAAAAATAAAATTAAAAAAAAAAGAAATCTGAATTGCGAAATCGCGAAACAGAAGGAAAGAATGGAAGTCGAACTCGAGGGAAGAGGAGCCACCGGACAAGTCACCACCGGCGGGGCTGAGGGGCCGGCGAGGGCCGGCGAAGATAGCCCGACCTCGGGCGAACCATCAGCGGCAGTGACGCGCGTCGAGAACGGCGGAGAACGTCGAAAAACGAAGGAGAGGCCGCGAGGAAGAAACGTCGATCGGCGGCCATCGTTGCAGATTCGAGCAACACCGTGGCCCGATTTTGGAAGCCCAGGCGATGGCGCACCGAACGACGGTGGAATCGGTCGAAGAACTGGTTGGATGACGGCGGAACGACCAAATGGTGACTGAACCGATCAGACCAGACTGAACCGATTGAATCGAACCAGACCGAATCGACGGTCTGAACCGGGTTGAACCAGACCGGACCGGTTCAGCCAAAAAGAAAAGGAAAATAGGGAGAAAAATGGAAAAAGAAAAAGAGGAAAATTTGGGGAAACTTCCAGTGATGTAATCGAGCTTCGGGTAAGTCGGTAAGCAGTCGAATTGACCGATTTATTTTTTTGGAATATTTAATTTGATTAATATTCGACTGGAAATTTACCCAGAAAAATATTAAATTGTGTAGATCGACAATTGGCATCAACCGAGAGCTCGAGACAGCCTCAATTTGCGTACTATCATGGAATCACGGGTAAGTAACCCTTATTTACGATAATTTTACATCGTTATGCGTGTTAATGAATTTCAGATTTAATTTCTGCATAAATGAATGAAAACCTGAAAAAGTGGATAAATTGTCATAAATACTAAATTAAGCTATTCGAGAGTTAGAACGAGGCTCAATAATTACTGATGGGCCCAATGAGCCCAATAGGCCTCGATAAAGTGTGGTAAACGGGCTTACGGCCGATTAAGGCCCATTATGGTGCAATCGGGCCCAATATGGGTAAACGGGCCTAGTAATTTAAATTAAGCCCAGAAAAATTATGAAATACAATTAATTGTATTGTATTTGACCTGGTGAATGTGTATCCGCAGTTTTGAAGATTGGATTCGGAGCAAATCGGACTGCCTGATGAGTCATCAGTGGAAAGGTCAGCCTGTACAGAAAAATGAGGTAAGGGAATTGTGTGAGTAGCTAGAGGTAGCTACGCGTATTTTAATATCTTTTCTGTACACTGAATATGTATGTATACCTTGATTATGTATAATGATCCTAAAAAAGGTTTAAATGATTTTAAAGATCGAAATAGGTGAAAAGACTATTTTTCCCCTATTGAGGGAAGTTCACCTAAGGATGGTGAAAGCATTACATGCATGAAATGCATGATTTAAGGATTTTTATGATTAAGGAATTTTCTTGGTTTTAATCAAAGTAAATCGATAGATTGGCCAGTAATTGCATAAGTTTCCCAAAATAACACTACGTAAGTGTTATTGGTATTTAAATGAAATTATTTGGAAAACGGGCCAACTATCAAGTTTATATGGAAACAGATAGTGTCGACACGTAGTTCGCACTATATCTGCGTTTGTGAATGTGCATAAATGTTCTTGAGCGGTTGCTCGCACCGACTTGTGTGACATCATATGCATGAAATGTGCTAGAGCGGTTGCTTGCACTGATTTTATTATTGTGAAATGCATGAGAAGTGCTGGAGCCTAGCTCGCACTCTGTTTTGACATGTTTTGACTGTTTTGATTGATATGCATAAAAAGGTGCTGGAGCGATTACTCACACTAGTTTTTATGATTGACATGCATGAGAGATGCTGGAGCTTAGCTCGCATCCTGTTTTGATATGATATTGCATAAAAGCTGTGCTGGAGTGTAACCCACACGAGATTTGATTTAATTATGCATAAAGCCGTGCTGGAGTGTAACTCGTATGAGATTTGACTTACTTGAGCATTCATTTGTGCTGGAGCGTTGCTCGCACAAAGTTTTATATGATTTTTATAATTCATTTTAAAATCGTACTGGAGTTTTTCTCGGACGAGGTTTTCACTGAGTTTTTATACATATCCGTACTAGAGCATTGCTCGTACGTGGATTCTACTTGAATTTATAATCAGTTTAAGTCGTACAAGAGTGCTGCTCGTACGCAGATTTTACTAATTTTTGTGAAACCGTGCTAGAGCTTCTCTCGCATGAGATTTTTTGATATCATGAATATGCATGGAGCCGTGCTTGAGCTTCACTCACACAGGGATTTATATTACATGCATATAGCCGTGTTGGAGCCTCCTGTAGACTGTGTGTCACAGTGAGATGATATGCTCACATGTGCATTCTGAGACAGAGATGATATGGGTGGTTAAGACCTATTGCAGGCACCCCTGATTGAGCTTGGGTTCACGGAGTACGTTGTACCGTATATGTCACGTGGAGTACGCTGTACCGTGGGGATTGTTAGAGTGGAGTGGCATTAGCCACGAGGCAGCAAGCCTTGCCCTCGCAATCCTAGTGTTATGCTGTTCTGATGGGTAGGATGACCCACTTCCCGTTTCACATGTGATACCCCGTACACTAGGTACCTTCTTGCCAAGGATCACTAGGATATGACCATAGTCCTCGATGTTACTGATATAATCAGCTGTTTGTCTCACATGATATAACTTGTAGTCTGTTAGACCAGGGTAGACCC
The DNA here is from genome assembly GCA_033439115.1 of Firmiana major. Taxonomy (NCBI): domain Eukaryota; kingdom Viridiplantae; phylum Streptophyta; class Magnoliopsida; order Malvales; family Malvaceae; genus Firmiana; species Firmiana major. The sequence goes on from CM065912.1 coordinate 13,555,707, forward strand.
AAAGGAGGGGTCAGGCCCCCGATTTGACGATTTTATGATTTCATGATTTATGATTTGTGACCCTGAAAGAAGGGTGGTTTTGTAACTAAAGTTTTATAATGAATTTTAAATGAATTATTTTATGAGATAATTGACCCGGAAGGGTTAGTTTTATTGCAGTTTTAATGAATTGATTTAAATGCAGTAGCATGATGATGTTTTCCATGCTTTCATTTGAAATCCATGATTTGTCTTACATGACATTAAAGACTGCATGATCTTGATTAAATTCATGCTTATTATGATTTAATGATGTCACATAAAATGCTTTGATGCATAAGTAGTATGATTTATATATGCATGAACAGTTTTATAAACTAAGTCATTGACGTTTGCATGACTTTGTGCTTGATGATTTTAATGAAAAGAAATGGATTTAAGGGCATGGCATTATGAGCATGTAGATAGTGAAGCTATCTACTTACTTGCATAATTGCCTTACTGAGCATGTGGTTTGCTCACCCCCTTATTTTCCCATCTTTTCAGAGCACTTGCAATAGTTATTGAGTGGCAGAGGACTTGCATGCTTGGTATCAGCTGTTTCCCATCGAGAGACAGGTATAACACATTTGTATGGTTTTGTATCTAAATATGTAATGCACAGTACTGTAAACAAAAATGATGCCAGGGATGTAGAGTTATAAATACCATTGGATATGTATTGAATTAAAGTCAAAGGATAGTAGACTCTGATATATTAATGTGAATATGGAAATGGAATTGGTAATAGTGTGAGATGACTAACACCGAATCATAGCACAACTGTTTGTAGGATGGTCACGATGAGAGAAAGGTATGAATTAAATAATAAACGGAAAAACAAAAAATTTACTCTGATTTTTAGGTAATTTGGGTCGTGACAGGTTCATGGTATCAGAGCTTAAGTTGGCCTGATATGAGTCAGTGTTAGTGGTTAAGGAAGTTTACATCCCCATGTACTGTGCATTGTTTAGATACAATTGTGTATATCGAGATGGAAGTGCAGCTAAGAATTTGGTTTTAAATGCAAGAATAGACTCATTAACCGATAGTCGCTATGGTAAAAGAGGCGAGTACACGAGCTTGAGGCCGTAGAGGTTGGTCCGAGAGTTGTACTGAGTCACCACATGAGACTCGAGATGAGATTGACGTGGAGGCTGATGTTGAGCATGCTCCACTAAGTCCGACAGAGAGATCGGACAGAGTCCGACAGAGAGATCGAACAGTATTGATACACGCTTCGCGATTTTGGAGCGGAGTGTGAAGAATATTTTGAGAGCTAATTGCTCAGAGTATGTATGATTTGAGGGCGAGTCGGAGCATTGGTGGAAGTCCGCTCGACCCACCTTAAGAGTTAGACATCCAAAATGGATATGGAAAATAATTCTAGATTTATTCCGGTGACAGAATATCCCGGATATTGTTTAAAGGAAATTACAGATTAAATTCTTTACTCTGACCCAGAGGAACATGTTGATTGACGAGTATGAAAACTCAGTTTATATTTTTGGGTAGATATGACTCGGACAAGATAAACAGTGAGAGTCGAGATGTCTGAAAGTTCATGGAAGGGCTTAGATTGTCAATTAGAGTCCGATTAGCCCGTTAGATATCACCACCTATGCTAAGGCAGTGCGCAGGTTACAATTGTGTGAATAAGATCATGAGTTGTACGCCTCTGAGATTGGGAAAGGTAGTAAGAGCAAGAAATAGACACAAAAGAGAATAGAGAATGACAGAGATGTCAGAACAGGAAAAAGGTAGTTTGGTAAAAGCTTAGAGTTGGTGAGTCACGGGGTAAGATGATTGGTAAAGCCCCAGTGTATCCAAATACAGTATTTTCAGGGGTATTGTGATTGGAGGACCCTAACCTGCTACGTAACAGTATTGCAGTGTAGCAGTGTAAACAATGTAGAATATGTGGTAGTTACCACAGAAATAAGATGTTGGACAAGGGCGAATGTATGCCTTGGACCAGGACACTATTGATGTTTCATCAGATGTTGTGGAAGATACCACATTGGTTATAAATAATGAAATAATTATTTTAATTAATCCTGGTGCCACGCATTTATTCAGACCGCCTTCAGTTGCTTATAAGCTAGTGAAAGATGTGAAGCCTGTACCCTTAAGCAAGATGACGATAGTTAGCTGATTTTCACTAACTGAATATGGGTATAGGGATTGTAAGTTGAAAATATGGGTGAAAACATCACTGGAAAGTATACTATAAGTTTGACAAGTAATGAAAGAGTTGTTATAAGTGATATATGAAAGGAGATAAGCTTTGAGATGTGATAGATCTTGAATACAAGATATATTGGAATAAGAGGCATATGCAAGGTAAGGATATCTTTGATAAGTAGCGAATATAAATTGTGACCACATGGACTGATATGTAAAGTAATTGTGGTCAAGTCTGATGGATAATAAAGGTATTTCAAAATATTCCCTGCCTGAAGACTTGACAGCACCTGGAAGCGCACACATAACCTATAGATTGAAATCGACAGTTGTAATATATACATTTAAAATTTGGGTACGATAAAGAAATATAGAAGTCGATTAATCATGAAGGTTAAAAATTAAAATTTTATAAAAAGCTGTTAATATAAGAAAAAAGGAAATGACGCGAGTTAGTATCTTGAAACGGAAGCGATTTCGAAATAACATTATACGTTTATGTGTACATAGGTCAAGGATATGGGTGATTGAAATATTTAAGGGAACTCAACTACGATGAGGTATTTAAAGCTTACCTGGACCGATTGGTTTTCATCTTTCGCGATGATATTTCGATGTATTTGAAGTCCAGGGAAGAGCATGAGTAGCAATTGGAAATTGTCTTACAGACGAATTATTGAGAGTTTCTTGAAATTGGCTGCTCAGTTGACACATCTCATTCGGGAAAAGATTGCATACGAGTGGGATGATAAGTATAAAAGTAGCTTCTGTGAGTTTTGGGTATATTGAAGTAATAAACTGACCACCGTAATTATTCTCACCATAACCAATAGCTCAAGAGGTTTCTCAGTGTATATGGATACCTCAAAATAAGGATTGGGCTGTGTATTAATGTAAAATGGGAAGATAGTCGTTTATAGATCTATATAGTTCAAGGACCATAAGAGAAACTATCCAACCCATGATTTAGAGTTGGCAGCCATAGTGTTTACACTGAAAGTATGGCGCCACCATTTATACTGTAAGAAATTTCAGGTATGCACTGATCGTAAAAGCCTCGAGTATCTGTTTTCACATAAAGAGGAGAATATGAGATAACCAAGAGGGTTAGAGCTTCTAAGGATTATGATTGTGAACATTGTACCACCCAGGAAAGGCTAATGTAATGGCTGATGCCTTGAGCAGAAAGAGCCTCGGGATGATATCACATATGATGGTCAGGGAGCGTGAGCTGCTAGAGCAGTTGTGAGCCTCAATAGTGATGTGATCCCTTCTGATGATGATGGTGATTTTGTGACAGCTAGCCTGAGGTTAGAACCGGATTTGAGTGACCGAATTTGCCAAGCTTAGCAAGATGATCGGCATGGTGTCGATAGTGTGGGTTAGATTCAGAAGGGTATAGTGACAGAGTTCACAGTGAGTGATAATGATTCACAGAGGTTCAGAGACAGTATAAGTGCTCTCTAGGACCAGAGTTGATTAAATAGTGTTATTGACAGAAGCTTACTCTTCGTGATATACAGTGCATCCTAGAAGTAATAAAGATATCAGAATCTCTAAAAAGGGTATTGGTGGTCAGATATGAAAAGAGACATTGTAAACATTGTAGAGTTGTGGAAAAGTATCTCGTATGTCAGCAGATTAAGGTAGAGCAATAGAAGTCTGTAGGGTTATTGCAGCCTCTACCTATATTGACATAGAAAAGGGGGCAAGTTACCATGAATTTTGTGATGGGTTACAGAGGACCGGATGAATCACGAGGCTATCTGGGTGATAGTCGATAAATTAAATAAGTCTAACCACCTTCTGTTTATGAAAATCCCCAGATACTCTGAGTGTGTAGGCGGATTTATGTGTATGGAAGTTGTGAAACAGTATGTACTGTTCTAGTGAGCATGGTATCGGATAGGGATTCCCGCTTCACTTCCCACTTCTGGGAATATGTTTTTGGAAGCTATGGGACCCTAATTGTGTGTTAGCATAACTTTCCATCCTCGGACAGATGGTCAGTCAGAGAGGACTGTACAAGTTCTGGAGGATGTGATGAGAGCGTATGCCATTGATTTGATAAGCTCCTGGGATGATCAGTTGTTACTAATCGAATTCGCCAATAATGACATTTGTCACTTGAGTATCAGGATAGCTTTATTTGAGGCATTGTATGGCCGTAGGGATTGTTTCCCCGACTTAGATAAGAAGAAGTGGGTAACAGATAGAAAATTGTTCTCGAATTGGTAAGACGAACCTCTGAGGATGTTCAGTTCATTTATGAGAGATTAAGAACACCTCAAAGCAGACAGAAAGACTATGCTGACAAGAGACAGAAACTATTTGGAATTCACCGAGGGTGAATCATCATTGTTGGCAGTTACTTGTCTTAAGGACGTAACGAGATTCAGATAGAGATAAGGACAAGTGGGAGATAAGACCTGTAGGTTGGCATTACCACTTGAATTAATAGGCATCCACAATGTGTCCTATCTTTTGATGCTTGAGAAATTTTTTATCTGGACCCGATATATGTGATCGGATATGAGCTCCAATAACTTAGCTCAATGAAAGTATAACGTATGATTGGAAAATTGATTCGGGTATTAGACGGAAAGAGAAAATATTGAGGTTTAAGATGATCTCCCTAGTTAAGTATGATGGTATATTATACTCCGGAGAAAGTCAATTGAGGATGACAGTATATGATACAATAGATGTACCCGAAGTTATTTATGGACTCATATGACTTGGTTCTAATTTGGAGGACCAAATTTCTTAAGTGGGGGAGATTGTAAGACCCAATATTTTTAACGTAAGAGCAAATGGGAATAAATAAAAATTTTCGAGTGCATTTAAAAATGCAAAAGGATTGAAATGGTATTCCTAAACACGTGCAAAGGCATAACGATCAAAAGATCGAAATTCGGTATTAATCGGGATAAGAAAATTTAATTAAAAATATGAGATTGAGAAATCTTGATTAATAATGAAGAAATAATTAAATTTCAGGTTAAATTGATCAAGATATGAATTTATTAGAATAAACCGAAATTTTTACCTTGGAAAACGATCCCAAAAATAATCGAAAAATATACCGAAAAGGTAAAATCGGACTGATAAATTCATTTTCGGATTTAATGAATTTAATATGAATTTTTGAGATTTTTATTATTATTTAAAGAATAAAATAATAATTTTTCAGAGATTTTGGATTTTTAATAATAAAATAATAATAAAATTTAATTATATATAAAAAAAGATATCTGAATTGCGAAATCGCGAAACAGAAGGAAAGAATGGAAGCCGAACCCGAGGGAAGAGGAGCCACCGAACGAGCCACCACCGGTGGGGCTGAGGGGTCGGTGAGGGCCGACGAAGATAGCCAGACCTCGGGCGAACCATCAGCGGCGGTGACGCGCGCCGAGAATGGCGGAGAACGTCGAAAAACGAAGGAGAGGCCGCGGGGAAGAAACGTCGATCGGCGGCCATCGACGTCGATTCGAGCGACACCGAGGCCCGATTTTGGAAGCCCAGGCGATGGCACCCCGAACGACGGTGGAATCGATCGGAGAACCGGTCGAACGGCGTCAGAACGACCAAATGGTGACTGAACCGGGTGAACCGAACTAGACCGACCGAACCGAACCAGACCGAACCGACTGTCTGAACCGGGCTGAACAGGACCGAATCGGTTCAACCAAAAAGAAAAGGAAAAAAGGAAGAAAAGGGAAAAAGAAAAAGAGGAAAAATTGGGGAAAATTCCAGTGATACAATCGAGCTTCGGGTAAGTCGGTAAGCGATCGAATTGACCGATTTAATTTTTTGGAATATTTAATTTGATTAATATTCGACTGGAAATTTACCCGAAAAAAATATTAAATTGTATAGCTCGACAATTGGCATCAACCGAGAGCTCGAGACAACCTCGATTTGCGTACTATTATGGAATCATGAGTAAGTAACCCTTATTTACGACAATTTTACATCGTTATGCGTGTTAATGAATTTCAGATTTAATTTCTGCATAAATGAATTAAAACCTGAAAAAGTGGATAAATTGTCGTAAATACTAAATTAAGCTATTCGAGAGTTAGAACGAGGCTCAATAATTACTGATGGGCCCAATGAGCCCAATAGGCCTTGATAAAGTGTGGTAAACGGGCTTAAGGCCGATTAAGGCCCATTATGGTGCAATCGGGCCCAATATGGGTAAACGGGCCCAGTGATTTAAATTAAGCCTAGAAAAATTATGTAATACAATTAATTGTATTGTATTTGACCTGGTGAATGTGTATTCCCAGTTCCGAAGATTGGATTCGGAGCAAATCGGACTGCGTGACGAGTCATTAGTGGAAAGGTCAGACTGTACAGAAAAATGAGGTAAGGGAATTGTGTGAGTAGCTAGAGGTAGCTACGCGTATTTTAATATCTTTTCTGTACACTGAATATGTATGTATACCTTGATTATGTATAATGATTCTATAAAAGGTTTAAATGATTTTAAGGGTCGAAATAGGTAAAAAGACTATTTTTCCCCTATTGAGGGAAGTTCACCTAAGGATGGTGAAAGCATGACATGCATGAAATGCATGATTTAAGGACTTTTATGATTAAGGAATTTTCTTGGTTTTAATCAAAGTAAATCGATAGATTGGCCAGTAATTGAACACTACGTAAGTGTTATTGGTATTTAAATGAAATTATTTGGAAAACGGGCCAACTATCAAGTTTATATGGAAACCGATAGTGCCGACACGTAATTCGCACTATATCTGCGTTTGTGAATGTGCATAAATGTGCTTGAGCGGTTGCTCGCACCGACTTGTGTGACATGATATGCATGAAATGTGCTAGAGCGGTTGCTTGCACTGATTTTATTATTGTGAAATGCATGAGAAGTGCTGGAGCCTAGCTCGCACTCTGTTTTGACATGTTTTGACATGTTTTGATTGATATGCATAAAAAGGTACTGGAGCGATTACTCGCACTAGTTTTTATGATTGACATGCATGAGAGATGTTGGAGCTGTGAGAACCCTGCTGCCTGCCCCACACCAGGTCACAGGCTTACAGGAACTCATCACCTCCACGTATTGTCTGCTTTGGGCTGGCCCACAGGCCCCCTTACGGTTTTGCTCCACTGGGGGGGGGGCAAGCCCATCTCCCAAGAGACGCGTCACCCTCGAGGCTCGAACTCGGGTCTTCACCCTTGTTCTTGCACTCTTAGTACCATTGAGCTCGACGAGTTCTATTCTGATGTTCTATTCTACTCTTGGTCGGCTGCAAATTATGATGTTCAGAGTTCTATTCTAAGATAGTGATATGGTTACCCTTGAAAAGTATACTGTAAGTGTTGACAAGTGATAAAAAGGGGTGCAATAGTTGAAATTAAAGGAGTAAAGGATTGTACTCACGGAATGAATAATGAAAGAGTTTTGTCATGATTGATATACTAAGGAGATAATCTTTGAGATATGCTTGATTCTGAATACAAGATGTATTGGAGTAAGAGGCGTATGCAAGGTAAGAACATCTTTACGATATGAAGTAATTAGGATTGAAGCAATTAGTAGCGAATATAAATTGTGACCACAGGGACTAATATGTAAAGTAATTGTGGTTAAGTCTAAGGGTTAATAAAGGTATTTCAAAATACCTCCCCACCTAAAGGCTTGACAGCGTCTAAAAGTATATATATATATCCTATAACGTGAAATCGATCGTTATAATAAATACCTTTAGCATTAGGATACCTTTACTAAGACGATAAGAATATTAAAATTCGACAAATCATAAAGGTGAACATAGTAAAATTTAATAAGAGCCGTTAAGATAAGAAAAAGGAAATGACGCAGGTTAGTACCTGAAAACGTAAGCGATTTTGAAGGATCTTATACGCTTATGCGTAAATAAGTTAAGGATTTGGATGATTGAAATATGTAGTGGAGTTCAACTACAATGAGTTATTTAAACTTTACCTGGACCGATTTGTCATCATCCTTATTGATGATATATTGAGTGTAGTTAAAGTCCAGGGCAAATTATAAGCATCAATTGAAAAATTGCTTTTACAGATGGTTGTTGCGAGTTCTAAAAAGGGTATACCTTGTTGGCACGTTTTGTCACGACCCTCAACTTACCAAAATACGTATAAATTTTTCGCATTTTCATGCATCAATCCTCAATCATCCTTCCTCGATCGTGAACAACCACACACTTAACAGTTGGGCTGTGTGTCGACGTCTAACTCACTCCACCATACCAATTCAATTTAAAACATTATTTATGAGTAAACACTTGTATAAATGTATATAAATCAGAGTTGTTACATGTGTTTACATCGTTTTGCATCGTTTTACATCCCCAGTAGTTACTTACAAAATGCTACTGTGCTATGTCTAGTTTAGATACAAAATAATCCAAGTGTGTATACCTTTAGCGATGGGATGCAGCGGATTACCAAAAAGGGAACGCCTCCAGTCACGCTCAATCTATACTAAAATCTCTGTAGAGAGGGGAAAATAAGGGGGGTGAGCAAACCACACGCTCAGTAAGGCAATCATGCGAACAGGTAGATACTGCACTATCTACGTGATCGTGATGCCATGCTCAAAAGCATTTAATTCATTGTTTATCTCAAAACATGAGTGTATGATTGTGTTAATGGTATGTAAAGCATTCATGCTATTAAAATTCAGTGCACATTTCAACTCAAAGCATGGTATAAATCATCATGCATAATTCACAATAAAAGCATGGCATTAAACATCATGCATTTTCACAATAAGGCATGGCATTAAACATTATGCATCCGTGCACTTTAAAAACCATTAACAAATCAATCCAACGTCAGGTCCCAGCCCATCCCTCGGGCTTTCCTGACCACAATCACTTCAAACATGGATTTATTCTCGAATAGCATTAGACATGTGAGATTGGCAGTTCAACAATAGGTAATAACCTCAAGGCCTATGTACATAACCTGTGATACCGGCTACACGGATCATGTGTGCGGGATATCACCACCATCTGCTTCCACACGGGAGGTGGGTCAAATCCTACCCGTCGGTCCATAGCAGATCTCGTCCGAAGACGGCACATCACATCACAACACGGTACAATGTACTCCATGCTACATGCACGGTACAACGTACTCCATGGACCCCCAGCCTTATCCCTCGTTCGGGCTCATCAACTGTTCCTCCAACCCTTATCCCTCGTTCGGGCTCATCAGGTGGATCTTCAACCCTTATCCCTCGTTCGGGCTCATCAGGTTGTTTTAACATGCTATGTCTCAAAACAATGCACGTGTGAGCCTATTTAATCGATGTGACACCAAGTCTACTCGAAGCTCCAAACACGACAACATGCAAGGTGGGCATCCAGTGCGAGACAAACTCAAAGCACAATGCCAAAACAATATGAAATCCATGTGGAAACTAGTGCCTCTTGCACTCTTTCATACTCACGGAATCATGTAGGTGGCTCAAAACTTGCAAAACATGGTTAACAAAACCAAAACACACTCATTTTCTTTTGCAATTCATTTTAATGTTAGCCAACCTACCAATCATTTGCTAAAAAGCAATAAAATATGATTTTCAAAGCAATATGGTTTTGTTTTCATGCACCTTTCTCAAACTCCCAACTTTTACCCTTCAATCACCCAACAACAACATTTCCTAATCTCATGCATTCTAGCAAAACATTTATGCGCCCAAATTGCGCACAATATCTCTAAGAGTCCACACAATTCCCTTACCTCGATTTACTTGGTGTGACTCCTTTCCTTTTAGCTTCTCACGCTCTTGGCTCAACTCGCCTCGGCGTATCCTCGGAAGTTGCGATTCATTCATTAAATCGATTGAGTTAACGTATTTAACCTATAATTGACCTCACTAGTCAACATTATTTACTTATGCATTTTACAAATGCCTTAACCCTCATTTTACCTCTTTTAGGTTAACCTCACAATTTATCCACTAACCACATCTTAAAATCATACCTCAATCACTATTAATGATTTCTACATGTCTCATTCATCATTAATCTCCATCAATTTCACTTTCCCACACTAAACCATTTCTAGGTCAAAATCATTCCAATGCATTCTAGATAGTTTCTAACCATCCATACTCATGCCAAACAACTCCAAAATCAATTAAATAAACAATGTACCATAGTTGGAGTGTTAGAATCTTACCAAATTTGATTTCTCTTCTTGCTCCAATGGCAATGCCCTTAAATCCTTCAATATCAACAATGGGAAAATGCTTTCCAACTATGTTGTTCTTCTCTTTGATAGGAACAACTTTGTCTCTAATGGTCTCTCTTCAAACCTCACTGAAAATGGCTGATTTTTGAGAGAGAATGTTAGGTTTTTGGGTTGAAAGTGGAAAGTTTGTGTTTTTCCCGAAATTTTTTGATTTCCAGCACTCCTTATATAGAAATAGCTTGAGGAGATCGATCTGGTCCAAGAGGAGATCGATCTGGTCCCTTAAAATCCCTCTTTTTCACGGTATTTTTAAGCCTGAGATCGATCTGTCGAAGCATGAGATCGATCTGTTGAGGCATGAGATCGATCTGTCGAAGCATGAGATCGATCTGCTCCCAAACAGAGAGCTAAGGAGATCGATCTGGTCCATTGGAGATCGATCTGCTCTATTCTTTTGCCCAAATAAGAGCATTTTGGCTCTTCCAGATCGATCTCTCATCCCATGAGATCGATCTGCCCTTCAAAATTTCCAGATTTCCTCTGCCACAACACTTACCAAACATCCTTAATTTGCTACCATGATCATTCCTTCATTCATTCATCTTTGAGACTTGAAAATGGCATCCATCCTCACTTCATACACATTAAAACTTGTGTAGGATCCTTGTGTGACCAATGGTACTTAATATAAACAAAAATGGAAGTGCACATCTTATGCAATTCTACTTCCATTTTACCAAACTATTCATAATCCATTCTACACACATTCTCCACATGTTTAAGTCCATTTCTTCACATTCATACATAATGTAACTTGTGTGTACAATTACCACTCTCATTACAAGTGTGTACATTACTTATGGACTTACATCACATATACTTCACTTATGAATTCATAGTACAACTCTATTTACACTTCTATGTACATATATACCCTTATACATATACGGGGTCTCATATTCTCCCCCACTTAGAAAATTTGGTCCTCCAAATTGGAACCAATTATTCTGTGAACAACTCGGGATACCTCTCCCGCATCAAATTCTCCATTCCCATGTGGCTTCTTCCACAGTGTGATGTTGCCAAAGTATCTTCACCAAGGGAATTGTCTTTGTCCTCAGCACTTTCTCTTTTCTGTCTAATACCCGAACTGGCTTCTCAACATAGGTCATACCCTCATTGAGCTCCAAAGGCTCATATCTTATCACATGTGTCGGGTCCGGGTGATACTTCCTCAACATGGATACGTGGAAGACGTTATGCACACTTGCCAACTCTGGTGGCAATGCCAACCTATACGCCTTGTCTCCCACCTTATCAAGTATCTCAAATGGCCCTATATATCGAGGGCTCAACTTTCCCTTCTTCCCAAATCTCATAATTCCCTCCGAAGGGGAAACTTTCAGAAACACTGACTCACCCACCTTAAACTCTAGTGGTCTCCGTCTCTTGTCAGCATAACTCTTTTGCCTGCTCTGAGCTGTCCGTAACCTCTCACATAACAATTGGACGTCCTCAAAGGCTTGTCTAACCAAGTCGGGAGCAAAGATCTGTCTGTCACCAACCTCTTCCCATCCAATAGGGGAACGACATCTACGCCCATACAATGCCTCATATGGTGCCATCCCGATACTCGCATGAAAACTGTTATTATACGCGAACTCTGCGAGTGGCAAATGGTCATCCCAGGAGCCTCCAAAATCCAATGCACACGCTCTCAACATGTCCTCCAGGGTCTGTATAGTCCTCTCTGACTGACCATCTGTCTGAGGATGAAACGCGGTGCTAAAATTCAACTGGGTCCCCATCGCTTCCTGAAACTGTTCCCAAAAGTGGGAAGTGAAGCGGGCATCCCTATCAGAAACAACGCTCACTGGAATTCCATGTAGCCTCACTATCTCGCGCACATATAGGTTCGCTAACTGGCTCAGAGTATCGGTAGCTCTTATAGCTAGAAAATGGGCTGATTTCGTCAATCGATCCACAATCACCCATATGGCATCATGACCTCTCCGGGTCCTCGGCAATCCCATCACAAAATCCATGGTGACATGCTCCCACTTCCATGTCGGTATCGGTAGAGGCTGCAATAACCCTGCAGGCTTCTGATGCTCTACCTTCACCTGCTGACAAACGAGACACTTAGCAACATATTCAGCAATGTGCTTTTTCATACCCGACCACCAATAAACTTTTCGAAGGTTTTGATACATTTTGGTACCCCCTGGATGTATCGTATACTTCGATGAGTGAGCCTCTGTCAGGATCAACCTTCTGATCTCTGCGTCATCAGGAACACATATCCTACCTCTGAACCTCAACAATCCATCCGAACTCAACTCAAAGTCCGTCTCTATACCCCTCTGTATCTACCCGACAATATCACCACACTGCTGATCAACTCGTTGAGCCTGTCGGATTCGATCTACCAGATCCGGTTCCAACTGCAGGCTAGCTATCATAATTCCACTATCAGCGTCAGGCGGGGTCATATCCAAACTGAGGTTCGTGAACTGTTCCAACAGCTCGTGTTCCCTGATCATCATAAATGATACCATCCCGAGATGCTTCCTACTCAATGCATCAGCAACCACATTTGCCTTACCCGGGTGGTATAGGATCTCACAATCATAATCCTTTAACAACTCGAGCCATCTCCTCTGTCTCATGTTCAACTCTTTCTGTGAGAACAGGTACTTAAGGCTCTTATGATCTGTATAAATCTGAAATCTCTCACCATAGAGGTAGTGGCGCCATATCTTCAGCGCAAACACCACCGTTGCCAACTCCAAGTCATGGGTCGGGTAGTTCCTCTCATGATCCTTTAACTGTCTTGATCCATAGGCTACTACCTTCCCATCCTGCATCAATACACAGCCCAGTCCTAGGTGTGAAGCATCCGCATACACCGAGAAACCTCCTGAGCTGGTAGGAATGGTGAGTATTGGAGCTGTAGTTAATCTCCTTTTCAACTCCTCAAAACTGTCTTCACACTTTTTGTCCCACACAAACTCTACATTTTTCCTCGTGAGACGTGTCAAAGGAGCAGCTAACCTCGAAAATCCCTCTACAAACCTTCGATAATACCCAGCTAAACCCAGGAAACTTTTGATCTCTGTCACTGTCTGGGGTCTCTGCCACTGAACTACGGCCTCAACCTTAGATGGATCCACTGATACTCCATCCTTTGATACTATGTGACCCAGAAAAGAGATCTGTTCCAACCAAAAGTCGCACTTACTGAGTTTAGCGTACAACTTCTTCTCTCGAAGGGTTTGTAGCACTATCCTTAAATGCCTTTCATGCTCCTCCCTAGACCTTGAATACACCAGTATATCATCAATAAACACAATAACAAATCGATCCAAGTACTGGTGGAATATCTCATTCATCAAGGACATAAAAGCTGCGGGGGCATTCGTCAACCCGAATGGCATAACCATAAACTCATAATGTCCATACCGGGTGCAAAAAGCTGTCTTGGGTACATCTCCATCTCGTATCTTCAACTGATGGTACCCTGATCTCAGATCTATCTTGGAAAAGACCTGCGCTCCCTTAAGCTGATCCAACAGATCATCGATGCGTGGGAGGGGATACTTATTCTTGATGGTGGCCTTATTCAACAACCGGTAGTCTATACACAGTCGGAGGCTTCCATCCTTCTTCCTTACAAACAGAACCGGTGCTTCCCAAGGTGAGACGCTCGGCCTGATGAACCCCTTCTCCAGCAACTCTTGTAATTGTTTCCTTAACTCCTCTAATTCAACTTGAGCCATTCTGTATGGTGGCTTGGACATCGGCTCTGTACCAGGTGCTAAATCTATACCAAACTCCATTTCCCTATCTGGAGGTAACCCTGGTAACTCATCCGGAAAGACATCTGGAAATTCCCTAACCACTGGTATGTCTTCCAATTTCGGACGTGCCTTATCCATCTCAATCACAAAAGCGATGAATCCTTCACATTATTCTTTCCACCATTAGTATCATAAATCATCACATCACATACATAAATGAAATCAAATTTATCTTTCATACATCATATATCAAGATTATACTCATCACACTTATAAAAATCATGTTCTTTAATTTCATTTCACAAAATTAACTACAAGATTGTCTATCTTTGGGAACATCAAGGTTTTAGCATGACAATCTATAACAACATGATTGGCAGCCAACCAATCCATTCCTAGGATCACATCAAAATCACTCATGTTTAATAAAATTAAATCGGCTGCCATCTCTTTACCTCCTATCTTCATTTTACAATCCCTATATATATGCTCAGTCAACTGACTATCATTCATAGGGGTAGATATCAATAACATCTTATCAAGCAGCGTGGGTTTTACATGCTTCAACAATTTACATGCAAAGGATGGCGAAATAAAGGAATGCGTGGCACCAGGATCAAACAGTACATAAGCTTCTAAATCAAAGATTTGGATGGTACCTTTTACCACATCTGATGATTGATCTACAGTATCCTGATCCAGTGCGTGCACTCGTCCTCTGCTTACACCCACTGCTTGCTTCCCCTTTTCTTCAGCTGTAGCCTTCCTCCTCGGAGCAGCTGTACCAACTGGAGCTCTCTCTGGCTCCTTGCCCTTCTGTGGGGCTCTCTCTATCATCTCGGGGCAATCTCTGCTTATGTGCCCTGGCTTCCCACATCTGAAGCATACAACCTGAGGTCCATAACATGGTCGAGTACCATGGTACCTACCACACTTACCACACTGTTTCGTAGTAGGCCGTGGTCCTCCAATCACGATTCCCTTAGTTGGAGCAATGGCTGGATACATGGGAGTATCAACTGTCCTCTCCCGGATCTCATCAATTCTCGGCCTCTTTCCAGAGAATCTCTTGCTTCCTTTATAGCTGAAGCCTCTATCCATCATAGGTCTCTTCTTATCTCTGTCCCTCATCTTACCAACCTTTCCAAACTCCGAGGCGATTCTATCAACATCTTGTTCACATAGTTGCGCCCTGCGCACTGCCTCCTCATAGGTCGGTATATCTAGAGGAACCAGTCTAGACCTGATAGCCGGTCTCAATCCATCCACAAACTTTTGGATCTTCTCGACCTCGTTACCCATCGTATTGGGATCATACCTGCCCAGGGATATAAAAGCAGTCTTATACTCGTCCACAGTCCTGCTTCCTTGGATCAGTCCCAAAAATGCCATCTTTAGCTTTCGCTGGGCGGTATCCGGAACATACTGTCTCCGGAAGGCCTCTAGAAACACATCCCAGCTAATCTCAGTTTGCCGGGCTCTCAAAATAGGCCTGGTGGATTTCTACCAATGTTCTGCTGATCCCTTCAGCATAAAAGCGGCAAATGCTACCATCTCGGTAGTAGTGCACTCAAAAAACCCATATAATTTCTCGATCTCATTGATCCAATCCTCAGCCGCTACTGGGTCCTTTACTCCACTGAAAAATGACAGTCCAAATTTCTGGAACTGCCGCTGTCTATCCAAATCACATCCATATCCCCAACCTCTACTGCCTGGCATAGCAACCGGCGTAGGCACATCCTGTGGGGGTGGGGTATCTGTCGTCTGAGGTCCTTGGGCTTGCCTTGCCCGTGCCTCGGGAGCTGCTGCCTGCTCGGCATCACCCTGTGTAGCGGGACTCTGTCTACCGCCAACTCCAGGTAAAGATTGAGTGACCAATTCCAAAATCATCTCAATGCTCCGCTCAATCCTCGCGAAGCGAGCCTCAGTACTCTCGGGCCTCTCCTCCTGACCCTGTGGAGCGTGCTCAACGTCGACCTCCACCTCAACATCCTCTTGAGCCTCGTGTGTTTTCGGCTCAACACGACCCCCAGGCCTACCTCTACGGCTTCGAGCCTGTGCTCTCATCCCTCTACCGCGACTGGTATTAGGCATACTTACTCAGTTCCCTACATTCACAACCAATTACTTAGTCAACCCATCGACATACACTATTTGTATCTAAACAAGCATAGTAACTTGGGGATGTAATTTTTTCTTAACTTATTAAGTATTTTAGACACGACACACGTCAAACCAACTCGAGCTCTGATACCAACTTCTGTCACGACCCTCAACTTACCAAAATACGTATAAAATTTTCGCATTTTCATGCATCAATCCTTAATCATCCTTCCTCGATCGTGAACAACCACACACTTAACAGTTGGGCTGTGCGTCGACGTCAAACTCACTCCACCATACCAATTCAATTTAAAACATTATTTATGAGTAAACACTTGTATAAATGTATATAAATCAGAGTTGTTACATGTGTTTACATCGTTTTGCATCGTTTTACATCCCCAGTAGTTACTTACAAAATGCTACTGTGCTATGTCTAGTTTAGATACAAAATAATCCAAGTGTGTATACCTTTAGCGATGGGATGCAGCGGATTACCAAAAAGGGAACGCCTCCAGTCACGCTCAATCTATACTAAAATCTCTGTAGAGAGGGGAAAATAAGGGGGTGAGCAAACCACACGCTCAGTAAGGCAATCATGCGAACAGGTAGATACTGCACTATCTACGTGATCGTGATGCCATGCTCAAAAGCATTTAATTCATTGTTTATCTCAAAACATGAGTGTATGATTGTGTTAATGGTATGTAAAGCATTCATGCTATTAAAATTCAGTGCAAATTTCAACTCAAAGCATGGTATAAATCATCATGCATAATTCACAATAAAAGCATGGCATTAAACATCATGCATTTTCACAATAAGGCATGGCATTAAACATCATGCATCCGTGCACTTTAAAAACCATTAACAAATCAATCCAACGTCAGGTCCCAGTCCATCCCTCGGGCTTTCCTGACCACAATCACTTCAAACATGGATTTATTCTCGAATAGCATTAGACATGTGAGATTGGCAGTTCAATAATAGGTAATAACCTCAAGGCCTATGTACATAACCTGTGATACCGGCTACACGGATCAGGTGTGCGGGATATCACCACCATCTGCTTCCACATGGGAGGTGGGTCAAATCCTACCCGCCGGTCCATAGCAGATCTCGTCCGAAGACGGCACATCACATCACAACACGGTATAATGTACTCCATGCTACATGCACGGTACAACGTACTCCATGGACCCCCAGCCTTATCCCTCGTTCGGGCTCATTAGCTGTTCCTCCAACCCTTATCCCTCGTTCGGGCTCATCAGGTGGATCTTCAACCCTTATCCCTCGTTCGGGCTCATCAGGTTGTTTTAACATGCCATGTCTCAAAACAATGCACGTGTGAGCCTATTTAATCGATGTGACACCAAGTCTACTCGAAGCTCCAAACACGGCAACATGCAAGTGGGCATCCAGTGCGAGACAAACTCAAAGCACAATGCCAAAACAATATGAAATCCATGTGGAAACTAGTGCCTCTTGCACTCTTTCATACTCACGGAATCATGTAGGTGGCTCAAAACTTGCAAAACATGGTTAACAAAACCAAAACACACTCATTTTCTTTTGCAATTCATTTCAATGTTAGCCAACCTACCAATCATTTGCTAAAAAGTAATAAAACATGATTTTCAAAGCAATATGCTTTTGTTTTCATGCACATTTCTCAAACTCCCAACTTTTACCCTTCAATCACCCAACAACAACATTTCCTAATCTCATGCATTCTAGCAAAACATTTATGCGCCCAAATTGCGCACAATATCTCTAAGAGTCCATATAATTCCCTTACCTCGATTTACTTGGTGTGACTCCTTTCCTTTTAGCTTCTCACGCTCTTGGCTCAACTCGCCTCGGCGTATCCTCGGAAGCTGCGATTCATTCATTAAATCGATTGAGTTAACGTATTTAACCCATAATTGACCTCACTAGTCAACATTATTTACTTATGCATTTTACAAATGCCTTAACCCTCATTTTACCTCTTTTAGGTTAACCTCACAATTTATCCACTAACCACATCTTAAAATCATACCTCAATCACTATTAATGATTTCTACATGTCTCATTCATCATTAATCTCCATCAATTTCACTTTCCCACACTAAACCATTTCTAGGTCAAAATCATTCCAATGCATTCTAGATAGTTTCTAACCATCCATACTCATGCCAAAGAACTCCAAAATCAATTAAATAAACAATGTACCATAGTTGGAGTGTTAGAATCTTACCAAATTTGATTTCTCTTCTTGCTCCAATGGCAATGCCCTTAAATCCTTCAATATCAACAATGGGAAAATGCTTTCCAACTATGTTGTTCTTCTCTTTGATAGGAACAACGTTGTCTCTAATGGTCTCTCTTCAAACCTCACTGAAAATGGCTGATTTTTGAGAGAGAATGTTAGGTTTTTGGGTTGAAAGTGGAAAGTTTGTGTTTTTCCCGAAAGTTTTTGATTTCCAGCACTCCTTATATAGAAATACCTTGAGGAGATCAATCTGGTCCAAGAGGAGATCGATCTGGTCCCTTAAAATCCCTCTTTTTCACGGTATTTTTAAGCCTGAGATCGATCTGTCGAAGCATGAGATCGATCTGTTGAGGCATGAGATCGATCTGTCGAAGCATGAGATCGATCTGCTCCCAAACAGAGAGCTAAGGAGATCGATCTGGTCCATTGGAGATCGATCTGCTCTATTCTTTTGCCCAAATAAGAGCATTCTGGCTCTTCCAGATCGATCTCTCATCCCATGAGATCGATCTGCCCTTCAAAATTTCTAGATTTCCTCTGCCACAACACTTACCAAACATCCTTAATTTGCTACCATGATCATTCCTTCATTCATTCATCTTTGAGACTTGAAAATGACATCCATCCTCACTTCATACACATTAAAACTTGTGTAGGATCCTTGTGTGACCAATGGTACTTAACATAAACAAAAATGGAAGTGCACATCTTATGCAATTCTACTTCCATTTTACCAAACTATTCATAATCCATTCTACACACATTCTCCACATGTTTAAGTCCATTTCTTCACATTCATACATAATGTAACTTGTGTGTACAATTACCACTCTCATTACAAGTGTGTACATTACTTATGGACTTACATCACATATACTTCACTTATGAATTCATAGTACAACTCTATTTATACTTCTATGTACATATATACCCTTATACATATACGGGGTCTCACACGTTTAACTATGAGAGCGTGGTATTTGAATGGGATGATAGACGTGATAGGAGTTTTGGGGTAATGAAGTATGAACTGACCACCGTGATTATTTTCACCATGCCCAACAGCTCAAGAGGTTCTCCGTGTCTATGAATGACTCAAAATAATGAATGAGCTGTGTATTAATGTATAATTGGAAAGATAGTCAATTTTGGAGTCAGACAACTCCTTGATCACGAAATAAACTATCTGACTCATGATTTTAAGTTGGCAACGGTAGTATTTGTACTGAGTAGATGGCACTACTAGGTACACGATGAGGAATTGTGGATATGCACTGATCATAAAAGTCCCAAGTATCTGTTTTTCACAGAAAGAGGCGAATATGAGAATACATAGTGGGTTAGAGCTTCTGAGAGATTTTGATTGTGAAAATTGTACCACCCAGGAAAGGCTAATGTGATAACTGATGCTTTGAGTAGAAAGAGCCTCGAGATGGTACCGCATATGATGGTCAGGGAGCGTGAGCTGCTAGAGCAGTTGTGAGCCTCAGTATTGATGTGATCCCTTTTGATGATGACAGTGATTGTGTGACAGCTAGCCTGAGACTAGAACCGGATGAGTGCCCGGATTTGACAGGCTTAGCGTGATGATCGACATGGTATCGATAGTTTGGGTCGGATTCAGAAGGGTATAGTGATAGAGTTCACAGAGAGTGTCGATGATTTACAGAGAGGTTCAGAGACAGTATAAGTGCTCCCCATGACCACCGTTGATGAGATAGTGATACTATCAGAAGCTCACTCTTTGGGATATACAGTGCATACGGAAAGTAATAAAAATATATCGAAATCTCTAAAAAGGGTATTGGTGGTCAGATGTGAAAGGAGACATTGTAGAGATTGTTGAAAAGTGCCTAGTATGTCAACAGAATAAGGTAGAATATTAAAAGTCTGCAGAGTTATTGCAGCCTCTATCTATATCGACACGACACGAAAATGGGAGCAAGTCTCCATAAATTTCGTGATGGGTTATAGAGGACTCAGGTGAATCACGAGACTATTTAGATGGTAGTCGCTAAATTGACTAAGTCTACCCACCTTCTGGTTAGGAAATCCCCAGATACTCTGAGTGCGTAGGCGAAGTTATATCTAATGAAGATTGTGGAACATTAAGTAGCGTTCCAGTGAGCATGGTATCATATAGGGATTCCTGCTTCACTTCCCACCTCTGAGGATATTTTTAGGAAGCTATGGGAACCTGATTAAGTATTAGCACACTTTTTCATCCTCAGACAGATGGTCAGTCAGAGAGAACTGTACAGGTTCTGGAGGATCCGATGAAAGCATGTGCCCTTGATTTTTATGCTCCTGGGATGATTAGTTATTACAAATCGAATTCACCAATAGTGACAGTTGCCACTTAAATATCGGGATAACAAGATATGAGGCAGTGTATGGCGTAGGGGTTGTTCCCCAAATTGGATAAGAAAAAGCGGGTGACAGATAGAATTATTTTCGACTTTGGATAATAAGTCTCTGAGGATGTTTAGTTAAGGATGTGAAGGATTAAGAACACCTCAGAGCAGATAGACAAACTATGCTGACAAGAGACAGAAACCATTGGAATTCACCGAGGGTGAATTAGTATTGTTGGAAGTTACATGTCCCCAGGACATAACATGTTGGCTCTACCGAGAGGGGGGGTGAATCGGTTTTCTAACAATTATGGCAGATTTTAAATTAATCGCAATTTAAACACAAATGATAATGAATAAAACAGTGCAATATAACAATTTAATGCAAGAGAGGGAAAGAGAAACAAACACAGCGACTTATAGAGGTTCGGCCAACTCTTGCCTACGTCCTCTCTCCTTGACCTTCTTGTCAAGTGGTTTCTTTCTCTCTTTCAATAGAGTTTACAAAGTTCCTTTTTCAGGTTAAGGAATAACCTCTCTACCCTTAGCAATACAGAAAATGTATTCACCCTTTTACAATAACTCTCACTGAGGAACAATCCTCTTTTCTTTTAAGGTGTGGATGAATACAGAATAAGGCTTTTCAGTGGGTAGGACTAACAAAGCTTGTAGTACTTAAGCTTGTACAATAAATCTCAATTAATGAGCAATAAGGATACAAGGAATGAAAGAATTAAAGCTTGAGAATGTTTGGAATGTTCAGTGATAGTCTCTCTATTCTCTTTGTCTTCAATGCTTGGTTATATACTGAAGGTTGGGTAGTTGGAGCATTAAATGCAGTTTTTCCCGTTGAGATTTGAAGAAAATAGCCGTTGGGAACCTCCAGTGGTCAGACAGATCGATCTCTTATCTTGGCCAGATCGATCTCTTAGTTTTGAATCCTGCAAGATCAAAGCATAAACACACAGGGAGATCGATCTCATAGGTTACCAGATTGATCTCTCAGTTAGAGTATGAGAAGGCAGATCGATCTGTCGAATATCCAGATCGATCTCCTATCCTCTCTGTTTGAGGAAAGATCGATCTCTCAATACACCAGATCGATCTCTTAAGCTCTCTGACTTTGAGCAGATCGATCTCTTCCTTACCAGATCGATCTCCTAAGTTCTCTGACTTAGAGGAGATCGATCTCTTAACCCTGGAAGATCGATCTCTTTTTACCTTAAACCCTTTACACCGTTTTAAGGCTTGCCAGATCGATCTCTTCCATCATGAGATCGATCTCTCATCAAGTATAAACCCAGGAGATCGATCTCTCACACCTCAGATCGATCTCTCATCAGCAGAACTCTAAGTTCTGGTCCTGATATCTTCTAAACATGTTTGTATACCATCTTAACATTATTGTATTAACTTGTTTTGTCATTTCAAAATACATTAACTCAACAATCTCCCCCTTTTTGATATGACAAAACTCATCTAATAAACATGTTTAGTGAAATTGCAAAGTTCCCCCTTTTTGTGAGCTTTTGACTTTGTTAAAGATTTAACTCATCCTTAGTTAAATCTTAACTCCCCCATAGTTAGCTCTAGCTCTTAGCTCCCCCTCAATTAAATCATCCTGACTCCCCCTCAATCCTATCATCCTTTTAAACTATGAACACAAACACAACAACATGCATGTTTCTTATCATGTTTCTTATGTGTCTTCTCCCCCTTTTTGTCATATCAATCACACATGGTCATTAACTCACAAAATGCAACATTGTCAAAACCATGGCAGTTCAAAATCAACATTGACTCACAAAACACCACATTTTCATAAACAATCAATTTATATTGCATTCAAGCAAATTCAGTACAAAGAACAGTGCGAAATGATATAACTGAACTAAACCATACACCTAAAGCCTAAGATGATGGAGGATCACGGTCCAAAAGATTCTCAACGTGTGTGCGCGTCACTTGAAGTTCATCGAACATTGCCTCTTGAGTTTCTTGAAATTTGTCGAACATCGCCTTTTGAGTGTCTTGAAGGTGATCCACTCGTTGAGTCAATTCGGCAAACATACCCTGCTGAGTGGTATGTCCTTCATCGATCCTCTGACTGAGGTCGCTTATCATCTTCACGAGCAGCTCCAAGTCAGCAGGAGACGATGTTTGTGCAGTAGGCGCAGCCGTGGAGGACGACGGTTCTGGAGCGGGTGCTGCAGGTGGGTGTGCTGGTTCAGCAGTGTGGTCATCCTCAGCCTCAGCAGGTTGTTGTTCTTGCTTTTTCGTCCACTCTCCCCGAAAATCTTTGTAGTACCCCATATGATGTAGGGTCCCAATATTGAGGACGCTCTTGGGAGAAGGGAGTTCGCTAGATTCACCGCTGCAGTTGATACCAAGGCGGTGGAGAAGATAGGCTACCGGTTGTGGAAAAACGATCGTGGTAGCTTGTCCACGCACAATCTTCAGCCAGTCTTCGTATATGAAGTGAGGGAGGTTAGGCTTTTGGCTTGTGGTGTGAATGTGATGAAGCCAGAACCGATCTAAACGCCTGACGGTTGAGTGACGGGTACCGTAAGGGCGGAGATTCCACGAGATTATGAGGTGGAGTAACCGAAGGTGCATTGGAAGGTTACTCGCCTTGTCCCCGGGGAGTTCAAACGCAAAGGGGACTTCCTCATCCTCATTAGTTAAGCCTTCATCGCGTATATCAAATACTTTGGCTATAACTTCAGAATCAATTAAAATGGATTGACCCATGACGAAGGTTTTGAAGGCAAGGATTTTGCAGGTGTCATCGGGGTCATAAACGAGTTCGGCATTTGAAAAGAATGCACGAACGAGATTTGGAGGGACATGAGTGTTGATTTTCAAGAATTTCGCCCAACCAAACTCCTCAAATTTCGATAAATAGGGAAAGTCTATGCGGTTGAGGAAGGAAAAATCGATAGGACGCCAATGCTTGATTGGCATAGTTGAGAAATACTCTTCGTATCGCTTCCTTTTTGCAGGTGTTTTAAAACACCTATTGAAAGAAGCGATGGAAGCGGAAGGAGTGGGTTGGGATGAGGAACCTGCCTCTACATTGGGTCTAGGTGGTTTGGTTCCGGCTCTCTTAAGCCTAGGCATTATTCTAGACTCTAGAATAGTACTGAACAGATTCAAAAATGATAAGAGCAATGAAACAGTACCTAGGGTTGCCCTAGAATGAGAATCAACGCAAATCAGAGAAAATTTTTGAGAAATTAGTAAGAGATGTGGGTTAAAATACCAGAGTACGACACTGGGATGCAAGGATGACCGTACGAAGATCGATCTGAGGAGGAATTGAAGAAGAGGATGCGAGGGAATTGGAGAATTTGAATTTTAGGTTTTGTGAAATTTGGGAATTTTTTGCGGCTATTTATACTCCAGGTCATAGCAGATCGATCTATCGAGGAGACAGATCGATCTGGTACTTCCAAAATCCAAGAGAGATCGATCTGGCGTAAGACCAGATCAATCTGGTCGCAAACAGAGGCTTAAAGAGATCGATCTGCCAAATGCAAAGATCGATCTGCAGAATGCGGAAGCTTTGAAGAGATCGATCTGTCGTAGGGACAGATCGATCTGCCTTTAGACAGAGACGTAAGGAGATCGATCTTATGGTTAGAAGATCGATCTACTTAGATTAACCTTGACGATTTAGGCTTGATAGAAGCATGGAGATCGATCTATATCACAAGGAGATCGATCTCTCATCCTCTTTGCCAGAAAATCTTTGCACAAACTCATTTAAAAACAATTTGAAACCAAGATTTTTTGAAACACAAAAATCCTAAGGCTTATCCATGAGTCCTAATTCACCTCTAAGGATACAGAACCTATCTCTATCAAGGGGTTTGGTGAATATATCAGCTATTTGATGTGTAGTATCAATATACTCTAAGATTATATCACCTTTTTGTACATGATCTCTAAGGAAGTGATGTCTAATTTCTATGTGCTTGGTTCTGGAGTGTTGAATAGGATTCTTAGACAGATTAATGGCACTGGTATTATCACATTTAATTGAGACTTGCTTCATGTCAATACCATAATCTCTCATTTGTTGTTTAATCCACAACACTTGAGCACTACAACTACCAGCTGCTATATATTCAGCTTCAGTTGTGGACTGAGCTACACTGTTTTGTTTCTTGGAGAACCAAGAAATTAACCTATTTCCTAAGAATTGGCAAGTACCTGAAGTACTTTTCCTATCTATTTTGCATCCTCCAAAATCAGCATCTGAAAATGCATGAAGGGCAAAAGTGGAGTCTTTGGGATACCAAAGTCCTAGTGAGGGAGTATCTTTGAGGTATCTAAAAATTCTCTTAGTTGCCAATAGATGTGATTCCCTAGGAGAGGATTGAAATCTAGCACAAAGGCATACACTAAACAATATATCTGGTCTACTTGCAGTTAAATAAAGCAATGATCCAATCATAGACCTATAGAGTTTAGTGTCTACACACTTACCACCTTCATCTTTGTCAAGCTTGATGTTGGTGCCCATTGGAGTGGCTTGAGGTTTGCAACTCTCCATTCCAAAACGCTTGAGCAAGTCCTTGGTGTACTTTGCTTGATTGATGAAAGTTCCATCCTTTGTTTGCTTCACTTGAAGTCCCAAGAAGAATGTGAGTTCTCCCATCATGCTCATCTCAAATTCCCCTTGCATGATCTTAGCAAACTCTTGACATAAAGACTCATTAGTTGAACCAAAAATAATATCATCTACATATACTTGTACAACTAGTAAGTCCTTATTTTTATTTTTGATGAATAATGTGGTGTCTACCTTTCCTCTTGAGAATCCTTTTTCTATTAAGAACTTTGACAACCTTTCATACCAAGCTCTAGGAGCTTGTTTTAACCCATAAAGTGCCTTAGACAATTTGAAAACATGTTCAGGAAATTCATGATTTTCAAATCCGGGAGGTTGCTCTACATAGACTTCTTCATTAATGAAACCATTCAAGAATGCACTCTTTACATCCATTTGATATAACTTGAAATCTTTATAACATGCAAAGGCAAGTAACATTCTTATTGCCTCTAATCTAGCTACCGGTGCATATGTTTCATCATAGTCTATGCCTTCCTCTTGTCTATAGCCTTGAGCAACTAGCCTAGCCTTATTCCTTACGATCACACTATTTTCATCCATCTTATTCTTGAATATCCATTTAGTTCCAATTATTGAGTGATCACTAGGCCTAGGAACTAGTTTCCATACTTTGCTTCTCTCAAATTGATTTAATTCTTCTTGCATTGCTAGGAACCAATTATTATCCTCTAAGGCTTCATTGACATTCCTAGGTTCAATTTGAGATACAAAGGCTATATATTGGCACATATTCCTTAGGGATGATCTAGTTCTAACTCCAAGAGTTGGAGCTCCTACTATTTCACAATCTTTTACATATCCTAACTCTCTTGGTGCTCTAGGCTCTCTTTCTAAAACCTCTATTTCTTCTTCATCTTCTTTATTCAAGTCAAGCTTTTCTAGAAAGTCATCTTCTAAGCCTTCATCAAATATTCCAACATTTTCATCAATGGTTGAATCTTTAGATATATTATTTGATTCATCAAATATAACATGAATAGACTCTTCAACCACTAATGTTCTTTTGTTATATATTCTAAAGGCCTTTGAATTCAATGAATATCCTAGAAATATTCCCTCATCACTCTTGGCATCAAATTTTCCTAAGTTATCTTTTCCATTATTTAGAACAAAGCATTTGCAGCCAAAAGGATGGAAGTAACTAATGTTAGGCTTCTTGCCTTTGTAGAGCTCATAAGGAGTTTTCTTTAGCATGGGTCTTATCATAGCTCTATTAATTATATAACATGATGTGTTTATAGCTTCAGCACAAAAGTACTTTGGCAAGTTATTTTCACATAACATGGTCCTAGCCATCTCTTCCAAAGTTCTATTTCTTCTCTCAACTACACCATTTTGTTGTGGTGTCCTAGGGGCTGAAAAATTATGGCTAATTCCTTGATCATTGCAATACTCATCAAATCCTATATTTTCAAATTCTTTGCCATGATCACTTCTAATGCTTGTTATTGTATATCCTTTTTCATTTTGAGTCACCTTTGAGTAAGTTATGAATTTCTCTAAGGCTTCATTTTTTACTCTCAAAAAGAACACCCAAGTGTATCTAGTGTAATCATCAACTATTACAAAACCATAGTGTTTCCCACCTAGGCTAGTGGTTCTAGTTGGTCCAAATAAGTCTAAATGCAGTAATTGAAGAGGCCTAGTGGTGGATACACTATTCTTAGGCTTAAAAGTGGTTCTCTTGTGTTTTCCTTTAACACAAGCTTCACATATTTCTTCATGATCAAAGGATATTTTGGGTAAGCCTATAACTAGGTCCTTTCTAGCTAATTTGGATAGCACATGCATGCTAGCATGACCTAGTCTTCTATGCCATAACCAAGATTCCTTTTTGTTGTCTACCATTAAGCATATGTTTTCATTTTTGAGTTCATTAAGGTAGACTATATATATGTTACCTTGCCTATGACCTAGAAGAAGAATTTTATTTGACTTAGGATCTATAACATTACATTTCATGCAATCAAAAATTACTTTGTAACCTTTGTCACAAAGTTGACTAATGCTTAGTACGTTATGCTTTAGACCCCTAACAAGTAATACTTTTTCTAAAGAGAAGTGATCATTACCTATTGAGCCACTTCCTTCCACTTGGCCTTTGGAGTTGTCCCCAAAAGTGACTTCTCCACCAATTTTCGATTTGAAGGAATTGAAATGGCTTTTATCACCCGTCATGTGCCTTGAGCATCCACTATCTAAGTATCAAGCTTCTTTTGTTTTAGCTTTGTGGCTATGCTCAATCACCTATAACAAAAAAAATAAACACACTCAAGTCTTAGGTACCCAAATTCTCTTGGGTCCTTGGAGGTTAGTAAATGAAATTCTTGATCCCATTGGGATCCATTTTGCTAAAGCATTGCAGTCCTTGGAATGAATTACCTCTTTTGGAATCCATATCCTTTTTACAATTTTTCCTTTAAGATTCCTCATCTTTATATTGCAATAATGTGACTTATGTCCCTTCTTATTACAATATGAACAAGTAATTGCAGGTTTATTCATGCTCTTCCTAGCAATGAAACTCTTAAGATGGGTCTCCCTACTTTGTGCATTATACCCTAAGCCATTTTTGTCAAAAAATGCCCTTTGGGTTTCTAACATGCTATCTAGCTTTTGTTGCCCCATGTGAAACCTATTGAAGGAGTTATGTAAATTGCTATTTTTCTCCTTAAGGTCACAGATTTCTAGATTTGCAATCTCTAGTTTCTTCTCACATTCCAATTTATCTTGTAACATTATCTCATTTTCCCTTTTTAATTTAGATATTAACTTTTTATACTTCATGCTCATAGATTCATACTCTAATGCTAAATCATCAAATGCATCTTGCAGTTCATCAAAAGAGTAATCATTGATGTTAGAAGTTACCTTTTGATCATCATCAATAGCCATGAAGCATAGGTTGGCAATGTCCTCATTTGATTCATCATCGGAGCAGTCACTGTCACTCCATGTTGCGACCATTGCCTTCTTTTTATGAAACCTATCATTAGATCTTTTGAGAAGAGGGCAGTTAAATTTTATGTGTCCAGGTTTTTTACATTCATAACACACAATAGAGTCTTTTCTACCTACTTCCTCTTGTTCTCTCCTATTGTTTCTCCTAATGCTATTACTAGCTTTCATCCTCATGAATTTATTAAATCTTTTGGCAAATATTGCCATCTCGATATCCTCCTCACTGCCACTCTCATTTTTAATCTCCTTTTCAGCAGTGGATTTTAGAGCAACTCCCACTTTCTTGGGTGGCTCTTCATTTCTTTTAAGCTTCATCTCATAAGTTAGCAAGGAACCTATTAATTCATCTAAGGACAATGTGTGTGGATCCTTAGATTCCTCTATTGTTGTCACTTTAGCTTCCCATGATTTAGGTAAGCTATTTAAAATTTTCTTTACCATTTCAATATTAGAATATATTTTTCCTAAAGATTTTAATCCATTAATTATATCTGTAAACCTAGTGAACATATCACTAATGGATTCTTCTTCCTTCATCCTAAAGAGCTCATAATCATGTGTGAGCATACCTACTTTTGTCTCCTTCACTTGGGTTGTACCCTCATGAGTTATTGCCAATTTATCCCATATTTGCTTGGCATTATCACACCCGGAGACTCTATTATATTCATTAGGACCTAAAGCACAAAATAATGTGTGCATAGCTTTAGCATTTAGCTGTGCACATTTAATGTCATTAGAATCCCATTCATCTTCTTCTTTGGGAATATCTCTTCCCTCTATTTTCTTTGTAGGGATTTGAGGTCCCTTAACTATAATTCTCCATACTTCATAATCGTTTGCTTGAATAAATAGCATCATCCTAGTCCTCCAATATGAATAATGTTCACCATTGAACATGGGAGGTCTAACCGTGGAGTGCCCCTCTCCTATCAAACTAGTTGCAACATTGTTAAGAGCCATTTGATCGTTTTCTAACTCTTAGGAAGTTGTTCCTACGTGATTAAAGAGTCCTAGCTCTGATACCAGTTGTTGGCTCTACCGAGAGGGGGGGTGAATCGGTTTTCTAACAATTATGGCAGATTTTAAATTAATCGCAATTTAAACACAAATGATAATGAATAAAACAGTGCAATATAACAATTTAATGCAAGAGAGGGAAAGAGAAACAAACACAGCGACTTATAGAGGTTCGGCCAACTCTTGCCTACGTCCTCTCTCCTTGACCTTCTTGTCAAGTGGTTTCTTTCTCTCTTTCAATAGAGTTTACAAAGTTCCTTTTTCAGGTTAAGGAATAACCTCTCTACCCTTAGCAATACAAAAAATGTATTCACCCTTTTACAATAACTCTCACTGAGGAACAATCCTCTTTTCTTTTAAGGTGTGGATGAATACAGAATAAGGCTTTTCAGTGGGTAGGACTAACAAAGCTTGTAGTACTTAAGCTTGTACAATAAATCTCAATTAATGAGCAATAGGGATACAAGGAATGAAAGAATTAAAGCTTGAGAATGTTTGGAATGTTCAGTGATAGTCTCTCTATTCTCTTTGTCTTCAATGCTTGGTTATATACTGAAGGTTGGGTAGTTGGAGCATTAAATGCAGTTTTTCCCGTTGAGATTTGAAGAAAATAGCCGTTGGGAACCTCCAGTGGTCAGACAGATCGATCTCTTATCTTGGCCAGATCGATCTCTTAGTTTTGAATCCTGCAAGATCAAAGCATAAACACACAGGGAGATCGATCTCATAGGTTACCAGATCGATCTCTCAGTTAGAGTATGAGAAGGCAGATCGATCTGTCGAATATCCAGATCGATCTCCTATCCTCTCTGTTTGAGGAAAGATCGATCTCTCAATACACCAGATCGATCTCTTAAGCTCTCTGACTTTGAGCAGATCGATCTCTTCCTTACCAGATCGATCTCCTAAGTTCTCTGACTTAGAGGAGATCGATCTCTTAACCCTGGAAGATCGATCTCTTTTTACCTTAAACCCTTTACACCGTTTTAAGGCTTGCCAGATCGATCTCTTCCATCATGAGATCGATCTCTCATCAAGTATAAACCCAGGAGATCGATCTCTCACACCTCAAATCGATCTCTCATCAGCAGAACTCTAAGTTCTGGTCCTGATATCTTCTAAACATGTTTGTATACCATCTTAACATTATTGTATTAACTTGTTTTGTCATTTCAAAATACATTAACTCAACATAACATAAGGACGTAACGAGATCAGGAAAGAGATTGGACAAAATGGGAGACAAGACCTGTAGGTTGGCGTTACTACCTAAATAAACAGGCATCCACAAGGTGTCCCACCTTTTGATGCTTTGAAAATACTATCCGGATCCAGCATATGTGACTGGATATGAGCTCCAACAGTTTAGCTCAATGAAAGTGTAACGTATCATTGGAAAATCAATTTGGGTATTAGATGGAAGGAGAAAGTGTTGAGGTTTAAGATAATCTCCCTAATTAAAGTATGTTGGTAGTATTACACTCCGAAAAAGTCACAAGGGAATTAAAGAGTATGATATGTGTGAAATATCTAGAGTGATTTACAGACTAACTTGGTTCTAATTTGGAGGACCAAATTTCCTTAAGTGGGGGAGATTATGTAAGACCCGAATTTAGTTAAAAATACGAAATGAGTATTCATGAAGGGAAGTCAGGTTAAATTGATTCCGAAACAAGAGAAGGGGTAAAATGGTAAAAATACCAAAATTCGGTATTAGGGCGATAAGAAAATTTTAATTAAAAATAAGGATGTAAGATATCTTGATCGATAATGGGGAAATTATACAATTTTGGGTCAACTGATCAAGATTCTAAAAATTTTAAAAATACCGAGAAATTATCCGGAACAATATCTCGAAAAATACGAAGGAATAATATCGAAAATTGGAGAAAAATATAATTAATAAATTAAATTAAATTAAATAGATTAAATTGTAATAAAATAATATAAGTTGTAGATATTTTGGATTTTTATAGAGTATTTTAATGAATAGTGTAATAATTAAAATAAATAATAATAATAATAAAAAAAAAGAATCTGAAAAAAAAGGGATCGGGATAACCCGAAAAATAGAGAAACCGAAAGACGACCCGCGAACCCCCACCGACGATCCCAGCACACCGGCGATCGACAGGCTCCGACGAGGCCACGAGGAGGAAGAGGAGAGACCGGCGAGCACGTGGGCACCGGAATCACTCCGTCAGGTGACCGGAGGAAGCCGATCGGAGCGAAGGAAGACCGAGGGAGAAATGGGCTGATTTCCGGTGAACCACCGCGACTGGGCTGGAACGGAGTCCACCGACGCATTCAGGGGGAGAAGCCGGTTCTTTTGAGACCGGTCTTGGCCGGCGCCGAAAACACCGGCGACTGCAATTGGCAGGAAACGACACCGTTTGGCCGAAAGGAAAGGGAAGGAAAAGGAGGGAAAAGGAAGGAAAAAGGAAAAGAAAAGAAAGGAAAATGAAAGAAAAGAAAGGAAAAAAAAGGGAAAAAGGAAAGAAATTACCGGGGACGACTCGAGATTCGGGTAAGTTGATCGAGGGTCGAAATTGACCTACGGGTAAATTTCAAAAATTTAAATTAATATTATTTTAATGGAAAATAATCCGGATTTACCTAATTGTGCAGCTTTACGACAGAGACCGAACGAGAGCCGATTGAGCTCTGATTTTTGTACCCCGCATCGAATCGGGTAAGTACAGTTTAATTTCGGCAATCTGAGTTCTTTAAATACTGAGTTTTAATTATTTTACGGAATTATGGATTAATTTCGCATAGAAAGGAATATTATTCGGAGTTATAATATAATTGCCGTAAATGGTATACGGGCTATCCAATGAATTTGGAACGAAGCCCGATAATTATTAGTAAGCTGCATAAGCCCGGTATACCCGAATAAGGGAATTAATAAATATAAAAGGGCTGAAATAGGTCGAGACCCAATGGGGTAGATAGGGCCCAATACCTTAAAGTTGGTTAGTAAATGCAATATGCTGATCAGGATAATTGAATTAACCTCGACTATGTGGTTATATGCAGTTACGTACCTTTGGTTGGCGCGCATTTGGGCCGAGAGGTTCGGTATCATCGAGACAGGTTTAGTCTGCGCGTGATTCCAGGTAAGGGAATTTTGTAGGTGCATAGAGATGCCTATACGTATTTATTGAGGGGATTTAAAGGGCCTAGAATTTCTTTAAGTATCTAGAAAATGAAATAATAATTTTTACGAAAACCGGGGCTTAGATGAATAAAGAAAAATGATGATTTTGCCCCTGAGAGTAAAATTTATAAAAAAGGGTAGTAAGGCAGATAAATTACATGATTTCATGTTTTAATGTTTTATATGAATATCTTGCTTTGATTTAAGCAAATATGCACATAGGTTGGCTATTGATTTCGTGAATTATACGAAAGAGTACCGGTTTGGACCGGTTACTATTTTAAAAGATGTTTTATCAAGATTGAGCCACTTATCGTATTACATGAATAAAAAGAGTGCTAGAGTCTTACTCGCACTCAAGTTTACTGATTTATTTCTCATGAAAAGCCGTACTAGAGCATTGCTCGTATGAGAAATTTGTGTGAGCACAAAACCGTGCTGGAGCTTCGCTCGCACGAAATTTTAGATATCATGATATGCATAAAGTGGTTCTGGAGCTTCGCTCGCACTAGACGTGAGTTGACATGCATATAGTCGTGCGGAAGCCTCCTGTAGACTGTGTGTCACAGAGAGCTGAGATGGTCGCACATATACTTTGAGACATGGGTTGGTTATCGACATAGTATTGGGGTGGATAAGACCTACGGCAGGCACCCCCAGACTATGATATGGGCCCACGGAGTACGATGTACCATGTATGTCACACGGAGTACGCTATACCGTGCAGTCATGATGACTCTATGATGTTACTTGATATTCTGGCGGGTAGGACTTGACCCCACCTCCCGTTGCAGTTGTGATGCCCCGCACACCGAGATCCGTGTAGCCTGGGATCACAGGGACATAGTATGGCCATAGTCCTCGATTTTCATACAGTAACCTACATGCCTCACATGATATCATACGGTCTGGATAGACCAGGACAAACCCGATGGAGGGGTAGTCCCGATTTATGTTTTTAAAAGAGATGTGATTTAATGAATCAAGGTATTCCCGAGAGATGGGTTTGACCTTGATGAAGTTGTTTTATGATGAAACAAATGAGTTTTAAAGTGAGGAGTTTTGTGATTAAATGAATAAGTTTTAAAGTAAGGAGTTTATGATGAAACTAATAAGTTTTTAATGTGACAAGTATGAGATGTCATACATGATGATTTTTCCATGTTTGATTTATATGTCGATTTCATGATTTCTCTTATATGATATATACATACATGTGGCATCGTTTTAGTCATTCCTCATGCTCAAAATATAAAAGGATTTTATATAATGACATTATCAGCACGTAGATAGTATAGTTATCTACCTGCTTACATTATTGCCTTACTGAGCACGTTTCGCTCACCCTTTCATTTTTCACCCCACAGGGTACATTCAGTAGAAGAGAGTGACAATAGTCTCGCATCTCAGTTATCCGCTGCTTCTTATCAAGACCAGGTATACATATTTGTATAATTTTGTATCTGAACATATAGATGCACAGTACTGTATATGGATGTAATATTGGGGATGTATTTAGTTCAAATAAATTGATATGTAAATGAATTATGAAAATGGAATGGTAAATAGGTGAGAGGTGACTAACACCGAATCATAGCCCAACTGTTTAGTAGTGTAACTGTTCACGACGGGTAAGGAAATGAAAAAGTGAAAAATTTGTAGTGATTTTTAGATAATTTGGGTCGTGACAGGAGCTTAGCTCGCATCATGTTTTGATATGATATTGCATAAAAGCCGTGCTGGAGTGTAACTCGCATGAGATTTGATTTAATTATGCATAAAGCCGTGCTGGAGTGTAACTCGCACGAGATTTGACTTACTTGAGCATTCATTTGTGCTGGAGCATTGCTCGCACAAAGTTTTATATGGTTTTTATAATTCATTTTAAAACCGTACTGGAGTTTTTCTTGTACGAGGTTTTCACTAAGTTTTTATACATATTCGTACTAGAGCATTACTCGTACGTGGATTCTACTTGAATTTATAATCAGTTTAAGTCGTACTGGAGCGCTGCTCGTACGTAGATTTTACTGATTTTTATGAAACCATGCTAGAGCTTCGCTCGCACGAGATTTTCTGATATCATGAATATGCATGGAGCCGTGCTTAAGCTTTGCTCGGACAGGGATTTATATTACATGCATATAGCCGTGTTGAAACCTTCTGTAGATTGTGTGTCACAGTGAGATGATATGCTCACACGTGCATTCTGAGACAGAGATGATATGGGTGGATAAGACCTATTGCAGGCACCACTGATTAAGCTTGGGTTCACGGAGTACATTGTACCATGTATGTCACGCGGAGTACGTTGTACCGTGGGGATCGTTGGAGTGGAGTGGCATTAGCCACGAGGCAGCAAGCCTTGCCCTTGTAATCTTGGTGTTATGCTGTTCTGGCGAGTAGGATGACCCACCTCCCGTTTCAGGTGTGATACCCCACACACGAGGTACCGTGTTGCCAGGGATCACTAGGATATGGCCATAGTCCTCGATGTTACAGATATAATCAGATGTTTGTCTCACATGATATAATTTGTGGTTTGTTAGACCAGGGTAGACTCGAAGGAGGGGTCAGGCCCCCGATTTGACGATTTTATGATTTCATGATTTATGATTTGTGTCCCTGAAAGAAGGGTGCTTTTATAATCGAAGTTTTATAATGAATTTTAAATGAATTATTTTATGAAATGATTGACCCGGAAGGGTTATTTTTACTGCAGTTTTAATGAATTGATTTAAATACAGTAGCATGATGATGTTTTCCATGCTTTCATTTGAAATCCATGATTTGTCTTACATGACATGAAAGACTGCATGATCTTGATTAAATTCATGCTTATTATGATTTAATGATGTCACATAAAATGCTTTGATGCATAAGTAGTATGATTTATATATGCACGAACAGTTTTATAAACTAAGTCATTGACGTTTGCATGACTTTGTGCTTGATGATTTTAATGAAAAGAAATGGATTTAAGGGCATGGCATTATGAGCATGTAGATAGTGGAGCTATCTACTTACTAGCATAATTGCCTTACTGAGCGTGTGGTTTGCTCACCCCCCTTATTTTCCCATCTTTTCAGAGTACTTGCAATAGTTATTGAGCGGCAGAGGACTTGCATGCTTGGTATCTGCTGTTTCCCATCGAGAGACAGGTATACACATTTGTATAGTTTTGTATCTAAATGTGTAATGCACAGTTATATAAACGGAAACGATATCGGGGATGTAGAGTTATAAATACCATTGGATATGTATTGAATTAAAGTCAAAGGATATTAGACTCTGATATATGAATGTGAATATGGAAATGGAATTGGTAATAGTGTGAGATGACTAACACCGAATCATAGCCCAACTGTTTGTAGGATGGTCACGATGAGAGAAAAGTAAGAATTAAATAATAAACGGAAAAACGAAAAATTTACTATGATTTTTAGGTAATTTGGGTCGTGACAATATACATACATACCACGTCTCTAAATCCACATGCAAACATCTCATAGTGTGACACTCAGTCTACATGAGGAAATCAAGCACGATTTTCAACATGTCTTATATATCACATAAAATACAGTGCATGCCTTTGAGCACGACTTACAGTTGACACTCCGCTCAAACACTGTTTCACATCACAAACTCAAACTCTAGTATGAGTAATCCTCCAGTAACTAGGTCAATGCATAGTTAATGTTTCAAATCAAGTACGAGCAATAGCGTCAGTACCATGCTATGCACAAAACTCATCAAATCAAGTATGAGCAATAGCTCG
Organism: Firmiana major; assembly: GCA_033439115.1. Lineage (NCBI taxonomy): Eukaryota > Viridiplantae > Streptophyta > Magnoliopsida > Malvales > Malvaceae > Firmiana > Firmiana major. The sequence continues at coordinate 13,592,186 of CM065912.1, forward strand.
AGTACAAACTCCAGCACTCTATCATGCATGTCATGGAATTCTAATGCGAATCATATATTAGCACTAATACATGTGGAAAGTATATGAAATCAAGTGTGAACTGTGCTCTAGCATGATTTATTCTCACATAATTCGATAGATGGCTCTTTAAAAAGGGATGTTTTTCAAAATATATAAATCAGCACTATAAAGTGTGCTTAATTCACATCAACCTTAAAATCATTAGCCAATCTACCTACTTTGTTGCTAAACAATAGCAAAAATAATCAAAATGGTGATTTTCATGCTTTTTACAACTTTTCACAAAAGTTTACTTTTTTCCTAACTAAGGGTAAAATTGTAATTTACCACTATCAGGTCACAATAATTATTATTCACTTTCTCTGACCCTCAGAGTTTGTAAGTGAATGTAAAAGCAGACAAAAATATGTGTAGGTATCTCTAACAACTCACAAAACTCCCTTACCTACAACACTCAAGAAATTCACTTTCTCAACGCTACTCGATCCAATAGTCCGATTCACTCCTCCAATAATCTCTGGAGCTACATATAACAATTTATTAGGTTAATTATCTTTTTCCTACTGTATTTCACATTAAATATAGTCTATTTCCCTTAATGGGCTTTAATAAATCTTAATGGGCCTAACTATGCCTTAAGCCCATTTCCATTTTACTATTCATTTTCGTTGGCCCTATTAGGCTTGTAGGGCCCACCAACTCTTATTGGGCTTATCCGAGACTCATTACATCACATTGGACCTAAAATAATTAGGCTTGGCCCATTGGACCTCTCGGCCACATGCCATGGCTGAGAGCATCCTATGTCGTTGGTCACACCATGGCATGCCGTCCATGTCCATTTGTTTAGCCAATTTCACTTAGGCATTTTCACAAACACTTGGTTGGCAATGTTCTTAAGCTTCATATAGTTCATTTAGGTATTTTATCAAACACCTTGATTGCCAACTAAATACATGTATCAATTAATCACATTGATTAATTCTAACTATACCATAATCATTAACACATGTATATAATCTCATTTGTGCCTTAAAATCATATGTGCATTCATCAATATTTCACTACTCACTCTCGGCCTAACCATGATCATAGTGATTTCATATGTTTTAATGCTTAAAACATATACCAATATACTTAAAATCATTCATACATTAACATATATGAATTTGAAAGCTTGAAAATATACCTAGTATTTGTGTTCACACTTGCTTGAAACTTTGGAGCCTCATGGTTTTCACACTATGGCTTCTTGATAGCCAATTCCAACATATGTCACTCTCCTCTCAATTCGGAACAACTTTCATGAAGAATGCAAGTTCCAAATATGCCTAATTCCTAGTGATTTCTAGTGAGAGAAAGCTTGGATAAATATATTTCAATGGTTTCTTCTTCTAACAGAGAATGGTATGGTGAAGATGACAATGGTGTGGCTGATTTTATAAGCCATTAAACCTTACTTACCAGCCATTATAATTGACTTCCTAAGGTTTAGTTATGAGTCACCTAGTAAGTCATCTAATGAGTCATAGTTAGCTTTAACTAAGGTTAGATATTTAATCCTAATAGGCCTTACAATTGGACCTCTCGGTTTGGGCTTTCTTAATGGGCTTTCAGGCTGAAATTTTTACTATACCTCGGGCCTTTAATTGTCTAGATATTTTTCCTATCAATTGGTCCAACAATTCGGTCTAAGGGACCCAAGAAATTAGATTTACATTTAGTATACCTTAATGGGCTTTAAAATCTTCATTTCAGCCCATTACGTTTTTATCCATTAAATTTAATCCAGAATCCTTCTGAATAAATTTTTCATACTTCTGGGGGATGATTATCTTGCATTCTGACCAAAAATATTTTTCCCCAAATTTTTCTCCATACTTAGGTTAATTTTTTTAACCATGGCTAGTCAACTACAGTAAAAGTCCACTTTTCTTAACTATAGTTGACTTTTTCCTTAATCATTGACCAAGTTGACTTTTATGTAGCTTTTAAGTGTTAAAGCATTTCACTAACACTTAAATCTAGTAAATACTCTTCTTATGATTTAAATAACTTAATACATGTCTGTACATATATAAATAATAAGGAACAAGCTACATAAAAATACGGGTCTGACACACCCATATTCTTAACTTGCTAGAATGTATCTAGGGTGCAATTATCTGGTAATCGATTGAGCTAACTAATCTCTGTTTGAAGATACTCTGAGACTTTCATATCCTATATTACTTGTATGACCACTTCACTTGTGGTAGAGACCTCTAGGAGTCGCAACCACAGGTTCAAGGATAATCTTCCTTTTTCACAAACTCAAGAATAACCTACATTTCCATTTTGTAGGGCTGAGGGAAAAACCTTTGCACTACTCCTTTTTAGGTTCAAGAGCAACCTTTACAACAACTCTTTATCTAGCTTAAGAGCAAACCTTATCTACCCAACCTCACTTTGAGAAATGCATTCGAGGGAACACTCTCCCTACAAATTTAGGTATGGGTTAACAAATGAGTACAAGATATGCCTTTATTAAGGGTTATTGAAAACTCTTTAGGTCTTGAAGGATTTTGATCGAGACAATTGATGTGAAAAAATTGATCATGTCACTTTTCTTCTTTTTTTGACTTAAAGCTTTTGAGGTATGAGTATGACTTCTAAATCTTATTTGCCTTGAGTGAGATCTTAGAATTTTAGACATATTTTAATTATGTAATATGAACTTGAAGTGTAACTTATTGAGCTAAGTGAAATGTATATGTAATGAATGAGAAATCATCCAAGTAGTGAATTGTGAAAATTGTATTTGGAGGTTTATATGTTAAGTATTTAACCGAAGTTTGAAACTATGGGACCATATCGATCTTAGAGAAGAGAGGATCGATCTGGTAAGTTAAAAAATGACAAGGAAGGAGGAATTAAGCAAATAGATCGATCTCCAATGGTAGGGGATCGATCTCCTTATGATTCTGTAATGAAGAGATCGATCTCATGAGGAAGGGATCGATCTCAAAATGTTTCTGTTTGGGAGAAGATCGATCTCATGAAACATTCTGTAAATTAGAGATCGATCTCATAATTAGAGCAGATCGATCTCAAAAAGCCATGAAGAGATCGATCTCACCCCTCGACAGATCGATCTCCTAGGCATAAAATTACCCCAAATCGTCCACAAATTCAAATGCAGATCAATCTCATCAAGAGCCAGATCGATCTCCTACCCTCAGTCTATATAAAGACCCATTTGTTTTTCCTGGAAATCAATCTCTCTCTCCCCAAAATCGCCATTTTTGAACTCTAGCTTTCTCTCTCTTCCAAATCACCCATTTTCATCCAAATCGAGGGTTGTGGCAAGAAGAAAAGTTGTTCCTCATCAAGAGAAGAACAACATACTTGGAAATCGAAAGACGGATTGAATCGAGGCAAGAGATAAGCACCCCACACATTTGGGTAATTTTCTAAACTTTGCTCTGTGGTATTTGAAGTGATTTTGGTGATTGTCAGCATGGGCATTGTGATGAAATAGTTGGGAAATGATTAGGAATTGATGAAATTATGATTTTTTTGGAGTAGAGATGTTATTATGTAATTGGGAATTTTGACTATAAATCAGAAATTGAGGCAATGTGGTGAAATTAGCATATAATATGGAATGAGGGATGAAGAATGTTGAAATGTTGTAGATGAGAATGTTGGTTGTGATAGGGTTATGAGCAAAATTGGATGATTGAGAAATTTATGAAAATATGAGCAAAGATATGCTTGATAGTGAAATTGAGTCGATATATTGATGTTTTTAACATCGTTTGGACAGCTCAGGAGTTCCAGAGTGGAATGCGGGGCTAGTCTGGGATACGGGGGAACGATTGCACTATACAAGGTGCAAAGATGTAAGGGAAAACTAAACTCATTTGTGTATGTGTTTTGTGATAACATTGTAGCATGATTTTCAATTGAGAAAACAAGCATGTTTTACGTGTTGTGAATGAGAAATGCACACGATTTTATAGTCGGTTGGGGCCCAACCTTTATGAGTTGTAAACTATACGTGAAAACATTTTATAACCATTTTTTGTGTTTCAAATGAGAAAAGTGTTTTGGGCCCTACGTTAAGGTGTACTGAGATTTGAGAAAATGTGTGCGTGGTTTTGCCGGTTGAAGTTCGGTTTTAATAGGTTTTGTGTTGAGTACAAAGCGGTCTGAAATGAGTTTTATGATAGAAAACCATTTTGAGCTTTATGTGAAGGCAAAACGATTTTTATGATAATGGCTATTGACTGCGACTTAGGTGTGTCATTTTGAATACACATCGGGCATTGTTCTACTAGCATGTAAGTCCGATATTCCTCCGTTCTGGTAAGGTTAGAATCTTAATCTGTGGTTGTGCCACGTGTATTTGGTGGCTGTGTTACATGAGAATCCTAATCTGTGACTGTGCCATGTGTATTTGGTGGCTGTGCCACATGAGAATCCTAATTTGTGGCTGTGCCACGTGAGAATCTTAATCTGTGGCTGTGCCACATGTATTTGGTGGCTGTGCCATGTGAGAATCTTAATCTGTGGCTGTGCCACGTGAGAATCTTAATTTGTGGCTGTGCCACGTGTATTCGGTGGCTGTGCCACGTGCATTACTATTGCAGTGATATTCATCACGTTTTAAAGAGAAGCCATTATCGCATCTTGATTTCTACATGCTTGTAATTATGATTTGTACTGAGTAAGTACTTCCATGTTTTACATGATGTATTAATGAGTTCATGCTACATTTTTCTATTGATTTTTCAACTGTGAAATAAATGATTGTGTGTGCAAATCATTAATTTAATAATGAGTCACTTACCCCCTTACTGAGCGATTTAAAAGCTCACCCTGTTTTCTCTGCCCCCAGATTTCTTCAAGTGAAGAGAGTTCTCCTGGTGACGTACGGAGTAGTGGCTAGTGGAGGACTTGAGCTCTAGGCCACATATTATATTTTGAGGTATCATTTATCTTTTCATGTACCCAGACAATTATTGTAATTGCAGACACTTGTTGTACAATGATGTATGGGATGTATTAGGATTAATTAACTCGAAATTGAGTAACGTATATGATGTGATACATTCTATTTTATGATGAGATCCTAAGGCATGATAAGTAAGATGATGTATGATACTGCACAGGAATGCATCCTTAATTGTGATTTGATGAGTAAAAAGTTTTAAATTTGCCCTATTTTTCGCGTTTCCGGGGCGTGACACCTTGAGCTACTAGCTTTTATAGCCTTACTTTAAGGCATTGGCTATAGAATGAACCTTCTTATTGGCAAACTAAAAAATTTGACTGTTAGAGCTCGCCAGGCTTGAAGTGTATTGATCCTTTAGTGTATTGAAACTATTGTGTGGAATCCTACACAAACAGAGTAAGCAGTATGGATACTCTTTTTAGCAGTGTTAGTACATCAAACAGAGCATGAGCTTCTATTTTAATGTCATAATAGCGTATTGATACTTCATTAGTCCCGCCAATATTCAAATTCAACTGGTATCAATATGCATTCAACTAGTATCCATACTTTCACAATAAACACATGTAATTGGCTTAAGGATGTAGGATACTCTTAATTCTAAATATACATATATAAATCTCAGCTCTAAATCCATATATATTTGACTTTTCACATATGTCAAGCATGATTATATGACAATTAAACAATTAATGCAATCATACTTCATAATTAAAATTACATTCCACCTAAGTTCATTAAGATCATATCAAACCATAGTATTTGAAAGTCAACAATCCCCCATTTTGACATGACAAAACTTTAAGTGAATTAATTTTTATTTTTTTGTTATTCCTTCTAAATGATATTCAACTTTGAAAATTTTTCAAAATCATTTATCCCTCTAAATTCAAGCATAATTGTGTTTTTGCATGAGGGTTTACTTAGCTCTCCTTACTCCTCCTTTTTATATGCATTCATTTTAGTCCTAACTTACTATATTTCCTTTTTTTTGTCATATTAAAATGGCTTAGTATTTCAAAGTCAGATTTATTACAAGGTAAAGAATAAGCAAGCATAAAGGCAAGTGAGAGTTACCAACGATACATTACCAAGCATATCAGACTTTGTTGAATACAACATTGAACATAAGGTTTGATATTATGTTGAAAAAGAACACCAATATTGGGTATGTAGTTAGAAGAAAATGCATTTAAGCCAGAGATATACTCATGATGCAACCATGCAATATGAACATATGTAGGACATTGACATGCGTGAAATGTTCAAACTTTAATGTATGCAAGACACAAACTTATGTAAAGCATAAACATATATGAGATGGGCAAACTTGATGTATGTAAGACACAAACCAATGTAATACAAAGGACAAACTCATGAATGGAGTTTGAACAACTAAACTCATTAATGTAGATACTAAGCTTTATGCTTATAGTAATACACATAGGACAACTAAATATGATGTGATGACCGTAATTTCTATATACATACGAAGTAAGTTAATTGATGTTTTGAAATATAATTGATAACTGAATCGAACATTTCAATTTCTAGGATAAGGATGTGAGCTTTCATATAATAAGTATAGGGGCCCCACGAGAGAGCACACCCATCTATAAATTATGGAATCACTATAAATTGATCATATATGGCCATGGGTAAGACAATTGAGCTTATGTAATTAGGATTACGACATATCTTGGAAATTATGTAACAAACCAAAAAATGACACTTTTTTCCTTAGATTAATGAATCATATTAGCGAAATGAATAATGTGAATTGGTTTTAAGGTTTTAAGTAAGTATGGTCAAATCTCAAAAGTGATTAGTCGAACCCCAAATCAAGATTGGTCAGTCACACCTGAAACAAAAGAAATAATTTTGAAATAAGTTAAAATGTGCAAAAACCCTAATATAAGCTTTCATGGTCGGCTACACCATTAAAATGTCAACATATTAGACTTATTGCTATGGATATATATAAATATATATGGGATTAAATCCATTGTTGTAGGCCATGCATGTTTAATGGAATAGTAACCATGTATATTCATGAATTAAAGAAAATAGAATATTTATAAGATAACTATCTAATTAGCTTCATGGAGAAGCCTTGCACTCTTGCATTGACCATTGGCCTAGATTTTAAGAAAAAAATATGACTAAGTGAAGCATGAAGAATCTATAAACACTAGAGGAAGCAAGCGTAAACCGAAACCAAAGAAAACAAGAGAAAAGAAAACCAAGCAAAAACTGTGAAGAAGAATAAAGAAAGAAAGAAAGAAAATGTGAACCTATAGCTTTCTACCGTGAGTTATAACCTTCCTTGAGCTAGTAGACATCTCATTAAACTTGTAAAGTTGAGCTATTATAAGTAACAAACTTGAGAAAAAGTTTATGGAGCTCTTGACCTTGGTAAGTTTCATGGAGTTTTAGTTTTGATTTTGATTCAAGCTTTGTACATGATGATTATGTTATGATGTCGACATGATCTAATTTTCAACCAAAGCTTTTGGAAGTGTGACAATAATGTTCGACCAACTTATGGTATTAAGCGTAAACCTTTGTCACACCCCGACTCCAGGTGCCTTTCATCCATACATATACCACTCACGGTTGGGCTGTGAGTCGATGCTATTACTAATTCCATGCATTTATAATAGAATTATTTGAAATTTTAAAACACACACTCCCAGGCATGTGTGTTGATATATAAAATCTTTTATATAAATGAAATATCTTTACATAACATCCCCATACAAGTTTCTCATTTTCAATGTATAATTGTGCGATACAATACGATAGATACAAAATGTTAATGTGTATACATTTCTTATACCTTAGCAATTGGTAGGAGCTGGTCAACACAAAAAGATCTGGAGACCACCGCACTGTTCTACTTCTCAGTATTTGGAGGAGGAAAATAATGGGATGAGCAAAGCACAACTCAGTAAGGGAAAGGATGCTAACAAGTAGATATTGTACTATCTACGTAGCCCATGCATGAATAACAAAACATCATTCATTATAGATGAAATTTATCAATAGAAAATATATTTAAACATTTTTCTCTCATAGGCATTTTCATAAAACCAATGCTCAATAATTTTGTTTAAGAAGCATATCATAAAACAGTGCTATCGCAGCACAAACACTCAAAACGAGATCTTTATCATATCATAATATCTCTTTTATTTTCACAAAACATTTAATTTCATCACATTTCTCTTATCTCTGAGATAGGTAAGGAACTTTAGGCAAACAAATATCAACAACATATGGCCATAGTTAGTGATCCCAGACCTCACTGATCAGGTGTGCACAGGGCATCACTCGCCTAAAGGGGGATGGATCAATCCTACCCTCCGGCTCATCTCAATCATCATCATCATCTTCCTTATCATATCACATATATTCACGGTACAATGTACCCCATGTGTCAGCTACGCGGTACTCGTACTCGCGTGCACATAGCACGGTACATAGTATTTCCTAGACAACTATATGGTACAACAAACGCCCGTGGACCCAGTCCATCCACCCTATACTAATGGACTCATCATCCTACACTGTGTCTCATATACCGGGCGAGCAAAATCAGCGTGACACACAGTCTTCGTAAGGCTCTAGTCTGGTATCTCTCAGTGCGAGCAATTGCTTCTAGCACTGTATCATCGCAAAATCATTGTGCGAGCTAGGCTCTAGCACATTATCCTCATCCTAAAACCATGTGCGAGCTACGCTCCAGCACGATTTATCAAATCATGGAAACATATGCGAGTAAAACCTCCAGCATAGACAAAATCATCAAAACTAGTGCGAGCTAAGGCTCCAACACTAATTCACATCTCAAATCTGATAGGTGACTATTTTCTCTTTTAAAACTCAAATCGTGTTTATTAACATAGCATGTCGTTCCATGCTAAACATGTAAAATTAGCCAGCCTATCCATCATCATTTCTCAGTCACAAAAATAACATAAGGTTGTAAAAACATTGAAAACGTGCATGTCATGTTGTTTTCCTTCCTACATCCCATTTTCACAATTCATACCATAATACATTTCAATTTACTTATGGTTCAATAGCTAATCATAATATTACTAGCGTTATAACTACTAAAATCGATGTAAAATACGTATGAACATCTTTATCACTAACATATAATCCCTTACCTCAAATCGTACTTGTATTTCCTTCATCTTGTTAGGTCCGTTTGCAATTCAGGTTTATCGAGTCTCAACATATTCCAATCTTTATGCATAAATCATTAAGTCATTTTCCCCTTCTTCTCTAAACATCCACATTGTCATTCACTTACTTACTCATGCTTTCACAAACCTTTTTATCATATTTCTTTATAAATCCCTCTTAATATTACTCACTCATCATTAAAATCTTCATTTCTTACCCTTCCTTAAGACTTGATGGTTTCACCCTTCTAATATCCTTTCCATCAAGATTTCACATACCATTCAACCCACACTATGTCTAGAAACTCATATTTAAAGCTTGAGGGTTGAAGGACTCACCTAGCTTAGCTTTCTCCTTGGTCAAACTTGAGGTAGTCTATTCTCCTCCTCTTGATCAAACCAACATGTGATTTTTGGGTATGTTGTTCTCCTTACTCCAAGGAACAAATTCCCCTTCTTGAGCTTCTTCTATATCTAGCTGGAATGTAGTGATATTTAGAGTGAGAAAGCTTGATTGTTTGAGAGAAAGGAATAGGTGCGGGTTTGGTGGGAAGAAAGTCTGATTTTTAGTCTAATCTCGTGCTCTTTTTATAGATGCAGAGACATGAGATCGATCTGGTCCCTTGTGGAGATCGATCTCTGCATGGTTTGGTAGTCCTTTTACATGATATAACTACTTCCAGATCGATCTACTAGTAAGGGAAGATCGATCTGTTAGTGAAAAAAAGATCGATCTGTTAGTAAAAAAGGTGGATCGATCTGTTGCAAGCCAAGACATTTGGAGATCGATATGTTCCTTGTGAGAGATCGATTTCTTCCAAACAAAAGCTTAAGGAGATCGATCTGCCTTGGTATGAGATCGATATGCTTTGTTCCAATAGCATGTTATTTGACATTTCGTGAGAGGGGATTGATCTCTCCTTCATGGGAGATCAATCTGCTTCTCCCCTATACCCCTATTACTGCAGTTTTTTTTGTTTATAGATTTCCAATGTGTAATTCATCCTTAATTGCCTAATACCTCATTTTACATTCCGTACACAATCAACGTAAAATAGTATCCATTCTATACAATTCATAGGCAATAAAAACTTGTGCACACAACTTGAAATCATGGTTTGTACATTAAAGTTCATAATCCCTACATCCTTCATTGTCTATACACATGTAACAATGTGCACATACATCATATCTCATAAGAAGTATATGTAAAACTACATGTATTACTTTTCTCCCCTCCTTAGAAAATTTGGTCCTCCAAATTGAATCAAGTTTATTCTTAAAAAAGTTAGGGATATTTCTCCTTCATCAGGTCCTCTAACTCCCTGGTGGCTTCCTCTGATGTATGGTGTTGCCATAGGACCTTAACCAATGAAATTGACTTTTTTCGCAAAACTTTCTCTTTTCTATCCAGTTTTCGGATTGGTTTCTCTATATATGACATATTCTCCTTGAGCACCAATGGATCATAGCTAATTACATGTGCTGGATCCGGATGGTACTTTCGGAGCATGGAAACATGGAAGATGTCATGGACCTCCGCTCACTCAGGTGGTAAGGCTAGCTTATATGCTGTATCTCCCACTCTATCCAATATCTCAAAGGGACCAATATAATGAGGACTTAGTTTTTCTTTCTTCTCGAACCTCGTTATTCCCTTAGAAGGAGATACTTTAAAAAATACAGTCTTACCCACAGTGAACTCAAAAGGCCTTCGTTTCCTATCAGCATAGCTCTTTTGTCGACTTTGACCCGTTCACAACCTCTCACATATTATTTGAACATCCTCTGAGGCTTGTCTAACCAAATCGAGAGCGAGAAACTATCTGTCACCAACATCTTCCCAACCAATAGGCAATCGACATCTATAACCATATAGTACATTATAAGGGGCCATACCAATACTTGAGTGATAACTATTGTTGTAGGCGAACTCAATCAGTGGTAAGTGATCGTCCCATGAGCCTCTAAAATCTAGTACACACGCTCTCAACATATCCTCCAGGGTCTGTATAGTCCTCTCTAACTGACCATCTGTCTGAGGATGAAAAGCGGTGCTAAAGCTCAATTGGGTCCCCAACGCTTCTTGAAAATGTCCCCAAAAGTGGGAAGTGAAGCGGACATCCCTATCAGAAACAACACTCACTGGGACTCCATGCAATCTTACTATTTCCCGTACAAACAAGTTCTCCAATGCACTCAAGGTATCTGTAGATCTCATGGCTAAAAAGTGTGCTGATTTCATTAACCGATCTACTATAACCCAAATAGAATCATGGTTCTTACAGGTTCTCAGTAATCCCATCACAAAGTCCATGGTGAAGTGCTCCACTTCCATATTGGTATCGGTAGAGGTCGCAATAATCCTCCAAGTTTCTGATGCTCTACCTTAACTTGCTGATAGATGAGACATCTAGCAACATACTCGGCTATATCTTTTTTCATTCCAGACCACCAATATACTTTCTAGAGATTTTGATTCATTTTGCTGCTCCCCGGATGTACTGTGTATCTCGATGAGTGAGCCTCTGATAAAATCAACTTCCTAAGCTCTAGATCGTTAGGGACGCATAATCTATTTCTGAACCTTAGTAATCCATTTGAAGTCAATACAAAATCAGTGCTCTCACCTTTCTAAATTTGGCTAGTTACATCAATACATCATTGATCATTCTGCTGAGTTTACCAGATTCTTTCAATCAACTCCAGTTCTAATCTCAAGCTGGCTAAAATCCCATGACTACCAATCTCAGGTGGGGTCACATCCAATCTAAGGTTTGTGAATTGCTCCAACAACTCGTGCTCCCTAACCATCATATATGATACCAATCCGAGACTCTTTCTACTCAATGCATCGATAACCATATTTGCCTTCCTCAGGTGGTACAAAATCTCATAATCATATTCTTTGAGGAGTTCTAACCACCTTCTATGTCTCATATTTAACTCCTTCTGTGAGAATAGATACTTAAGACTCTTTTGATTCGTAAAGATCTGGAATCTCTCACCATACAAGTAGTGGCGCCATATCTTCAATGCAAATACTATAGCCGTCAACTCTAAATCGTGCATAGGGTAGTTCTTCTCATGATCTTTGAGCTGTCTGGATCTATAAGCAGCTACCCTCCCATTCTGCATCAAAACACAGCCCAGTCCTTAGTGTGATGCATCGATGTCTCTCAGGCATAGCTCAGAGGCTTTGTTGACTTTCTTGCATTTACAACAAACTCTTAGATCACTACCAGCTCCATATACATATTTGTATCTAAATATCGCACAGTAACTTGGGGATGTACATTTTCTTAGTCCTAAACATCGACTCACCTCAAACCAACCAAGCTCTGATACCAATTTCTGTCACACCTCGACTCCGGGTGCCCTTCATTGATACATATACCACTCACGGTTGGGTCGTGAGTTGACGCTATTACTAATTCCATTCATTTATAATAGAATTATTTGAAATTTTAAAACACACACTCCCAGGCACGTGTGTAGATATACAAAATCTTTTATATAAATGAAATATTTTTACATAACATCCCATACAAGTTTCTCATTTTCAATGTATAATTGTGCAATACAATACGATAGATACAAAATGTTTATGTGTATACATTTCTTATACCTTAGCAATTGGTAGGAGCTGGCCAACACAAAAAGATCTGGAGACCATCGCACAGTTCTACTTCTCAGTATCTGGAGGGCGAAAATAGTGTGATGAGCAAACCACAACTTAGTAAGGAAAATGATGCTAACAGGTAGATATTGTACTATCTACGTAGCCCATGCATGAATAACAAAACATCATTCATTATAAATGAAATTTATCAATAGAAAATGCATTTAAAAATTTTTCTCTCATAGGCATTTTCATAAAACCAATGCTCAATAATTCTGTTTAAGAAGCATATCATAAAACAGTGTTATCACAACACAAACACTCAAAATGAGATATTTATCAAATCATAATATCTCTTTTCTTTTCACAAAACATTTCATTTCTTCACATTTCTCTTATCTCTGAGACAGGTAGGGAACTTTAGGCAAGCAAATATCCACGACATATGACCATAGTCAGTGATCCCAGGCCTCACTGATCAGGTGTGCACAGGGCATCTGTCAGGACCCGTACTCAATCCATGACTTTAACCAAAATCACTACAAATTTTTTGCATTTTTAACTTACCTTTCCTCTCTTCAATGGTTGGGCTATGATTCGATGTCAGAATCCTCGCTTACCACATTATCCATTATCATACATACATGTCAATATACTGTTACTGACTGTAACGGCTTTTATAATACATGTGAGATTATATAAAATCTAACACAAATACATTCCCCATAATATATATCGTATACATCAATGTGCTGTTTCTATGTTTAGATATATAACCGTACAAGATCTGTATACCTGGCAGTCGATAGGAACTAGCGGTGGACTCAGGAATACTATCCCTCAATAGCTCTCGCTCTACTGCTGATGCTCTGTAGAGAGATGTAAAGAAAGGGGGGTGAGCATACAACGCACTCAGTAAGGAAATCAGGCAAGCAAGTAGATATCTACACTATCTACTCAAAATAATGCTATGACTTGAAAACATTATTTCCTTAACTCACTTTAAAAACATGTCTTTAAATATATATATATGTATACTTGTACAGATTAAATCCCATGTACAGAAATCATGCTTTCTTTCTCAAATGTAGGCATGTAGTACAAAACAATACATCTTTATATAAATCATGCCTTAATGTAAATCATGCCATGTATATTTAAATCACAATAAATATGGCATTAAATAATTCACATCACAAAATCGGAGTTCGACCCATCCCTCAGGTCTGTCCACAATTTAAATCAGTCAATCAATGTGATATACCATGTGAGACTCTGTGGTAAAATGTAAATAGTATCCTGGACTATGATCATATCCGACATGTGATCCCAAGCAACACAGTACTCGGTGTGTGGGGCATCACTGCTGCAACGGGAGGGGGGTCAGTCCATCACAACCGCCAGCTATATCCTCCTAAACACCACAACACCACACGGTACAGTGTAATCCCATGCAACATGCACGGTACAACGTACTCCGTGGACCCTACATCATAGTCGGGGTGCCTGCCATAGGTCTTAGCCCTCAAACCATGGAATATCATACCATGTAACGACCCTTGACCCTTGAAAATCTGGATAAAATTTTTTTTGAATTTAATTTACCCACTTATTCCCTTATTCACTTAGGTTGTATTCCTGTGCAGTGTCAAAACACTTTTCCTAATACTTTACTCGTAATTATAATTTAATTTCTATATTTTAACTTATGTGGCCGATAAAAATTTTGGCAGCACAATGACTTATATATGAGCCTATCCACCTGCAATTTAGTTGTTTCCAACAATCTTAGATATCCACAACTACCAAGCATGCTTTCCAACAATCCTAGATATCTACAACTACCAAGCATACTTTCTCAATCCACTTTTACAACTCAATATATCGATATCAATTTATACAATCATCTTACAACCTAATCCCGAGTATTATATTCTTTACATCATTTCCTTACAAATTACATCCCGAAAAATTATTTCTATTATATGTGTCTGTGCGTACAAATATGTCTGGTACAGGAATGTAAATGTATACCTTTCTGCGTGTACAAAAAGTAGCCTATGATAGCTCTTCCCACGAGGCTACGTCGTATACGCGGCAGGGAGCGTCTATACATACACTGCAAATGATCTGAAGGTAGAGGGGTGTGCTTTCGGGAAAAAGCCCAGTAAGATAGTACCTTTAAATTAATCCTGATATATATATATATATATATATATATATGAAAAACATGTAAAAATTATTTGTAAGATCATACTTTGAATAAAAGGAAAAACTTAAATCATCACTTCATGCAATTCATCGTAAAATTCATAAAGCATGCAAGTTCAAAGTAAGAATCATGCTCAACCATGCTATAAATTCTTTCATAAGCTTTTCGCATACATTGCATAATCATCTCGTTTTACTTTCGTAAACATGTCATAAATATTTTGTGAAGCTTTCATGAAACATTTCATAATTACTTTATAAACATTACATAAACGTGTTGGTTCATAACCAATCATTGAAATTCATAAGGCACATATTCGTTGCCACATTTATCATTCATAACTAATTCATGGAGACCAGGCTATAACTAAGTCATGCGATACGTGTCATTCTCTGTAGAGAGCTAAACATGATACCTATGGCCATGGTAAGTGGCTGTAGACTAGATCAGGGTCATACAGCTCTTTCGTAAAACATGGGTAGTATCCATCTTACATACTTTCACTAGCACATAGCTAGGACACGGGCACCAATGGCACTCTCCGTGTGGGCAACATAATTGCGTGCTGCGCGGGCACGAGATACTACCAAAAGATCATCATCATAAACCACAAGTAGCATGACATCTTCCACACAGGTTGAGTCAAGTGCTAAAAGGGCTAACGTACCGGCACCCCAAGTGGTGCAGCCGGAACACCACAAGAAGTAACCATGCATGAAGCCTATAGTCTCAAAACAGAGTTTTCAAAATCTTTCTTGGGTCTTATAACCCATAAACTCATATCGAGTAATAAAATTGAATTCCTTGTAATCTAAAAACTCTTTCATAAAAGCGAAAAACTGTGTGGCACTTTGTTCCCGCAGGACTCAAGAGGTGGCCCCCACAATCCCCTTTCGAGAACAAATTTCTTTTCTTACATACTTTTGAAATTGTCAAAAGTTTCTTTAACGATATGGATATAAAAACATAAATAAATGTAAGACATCCATATGCTTCATACCCTTGGAAAAATTTATTTCATATCATGTAAAATATTCGGGGGACATTTAACATATTTAAAATGTGTTACATAATCATTGTACAGGTATAAAAGCATAGATAAATCATTTCAAAATCACATGCTCTTTTCATAAAGTCATTCATCGGTAAAAACAATATGCATTATCAAGACATAGTTAAATAGTACCCCTTACATCGATTTATCGGATGTCCCGAATTCGAACGGTGACGTCTCCTAGTATCTCCTTTAATCCCTTTTACAATCACCTACACCGAAATTGTAGACTTAGCACCCTATTCATGCGAATTGCGTTAAGATCATAATTATTGTTGCTACTGCGTGTGCACGTATTATTGTATATCCTTAGGCTAACACGCACGTTTATCTATTTCTTCACTATTTATATATTTTGCTCCTACAAGTATTAACATATACCTTTATTATATACATCTACATGTATACACGCATAAATTTATATATATATATATATACTCTCCTATATGTATATATATATACTTTTATTGTTTTCATGTTTCCCTATCTCACATATATACATTCTTTGTATATTCATATATATACTTTTAATTGTTTTTCATATTTCCCTATCTCATATATATATACATTCTTTGTATATACATATACTAGCACACATTCATCCTATGTATATCCATATGTATATGCACCGAAATAAATATATATATATATATCATTGTTTTCCATTTTTCCTTATCACATGTATCCATTATTTATATGCATATATACTAAAACACACATTTATTTTATACGCTCATTTGTATATACACCCAAGTATATACACATTTTTATTTTATCCTTGGCTTTCCTTATTCATTATCAAATATATGTACATGTACTAACATACCCTTTTCATTATACACACCTATATGTATATACCCAAATATATATATATATTCACATAAATACATATATATATATATATATATATTATCACTTGTTTCCATTATTCCATATCACAATTATATATTTTGGCCTAATTCTCATCTTTCCATTTTTGTCAAATTAAATCTACACTAAACATGCTTCTATTTCAATCTAAATGTATATGTATATTAAATATACACAAATACATAAATATATCATTTACCTTTTCTATTTTCTTTTTCTTCTTTTCTTTTCTCTTTTTTTTTTTCTTTTCTCTTCTTCCCTCTCGGTCAGCCCTTCTTCTTCCTTTTCTTCCTCAACTGATCACCCCTTTCTCCCTCACGATTTCTCCTATTCACTTCTCGATTACAGCCTCCATTGCAGTCTTCTTCCCTTCGGTTCTGCTATCACTCTCCCTTGCCTCTCGGTTTCCATCTCTAATTCCCACTCTCGATTCTTTTTTTTTCCTCTCTTGCCTCTGTTCCAGCCCCTTCCTTCAGCTCACGGTTCCAGCTCCCAAATTGGTCTCCTTCCTCGGTTTGCTCTGCTGCAGTTTCTTCTCATTCTCTCGATCTCCCCTCCAGCGGCAGTTCCCCTGCACACTCTCAGTTCTGCTCTCCCGATCAGTCCTCTCCTCTTTTTCCTCTCCTCCCTTCATTCCCCTTTTTCTTCTCCTCTCTTCCTCGGCCAGCAGTCCCTCTATTTTCTTTTCTTCCTTTCTTTCCTCCTTCCTCGGCTGGACAGCTTCCCTTTCCTTTCTTCCCTTTCCTTTTCTTCTTCCCCGGCAGGACATCTCCCTCTTCTTTCCTGGTTTCCTTTCTCTCTTCCTCGGCCAGCACCAGCTTCCTTTCTCTTCCTTGATTCCTTTCTCTCCCTGCCAGTCCTCTGTTCCTTTCCTCCCTCTCTTCTTCTTCTTCCTCTGTTCTTTTCCTTCCTCTCTTCTTCTCCTTTCGATTCCCGCCCAACACTCCTTTATTTTTTTTTTATTTCCTTTTCAATTAGAATAGTGGCAGACGGAATTGGCTTTTCTAAGCCAATTCTGTACATGCCATGTTATATTTATATATATATATATATATATTAATTTAATATATATAAATATATTATATTAGTATGTAGGTGTTATTTGTTATGTATTTGTATTGTTATTATTATTACTATTATTATATATTTTTTTTGTTTCCATTTTATTTTAAATGTCTTATACATTATACCTTACAATACATATATATATATATTTGTCATATATATATATATGTATATTATCATTTTTCCATTTTAAATTGTCTAGTATATATATATTATACCTATGTATATATATATATACATATACCTTTCCTTTCATTAAACTGTCTAGTATGTATGTATATATATACATACATATATATATATACATGTTCACTTATGTATGTCTCTACACATATACATTTTCCTTGTATAATTTATCCAAGACATAATATCATGCCTTCCATGAAATTTTCCTTATTTCGAAATTAAAATAATACCGAAATTCCATCATTCTTCATAAATTCTCGATACAAGTGTTTACATTAACAATTTGCGATTAACAAATTAAAATTTCTAATCCCTCCGTACTTGCATTTGCCTTATCCCTTCTTGTATCTTCGGGTTCCTGGTCATCCCACGAGGCTTCTCGGTTCCTATAGTCCTCGAGTCCTACAACGAATATTCACACTCCCATTAAAATATAATATTTCCATTTTTATATAATCTAATTTAAACGTAGGAAATTTATGGGGTTTACATTCTCCCCACCTTAAAAGAATTTGGTCCTCCAAATTCATTCGGGTCCATCTGTCTACGTTCACTCAATTTGTATCATGCCCCTTTTGGGTCCTTGGTAATCCCATTATGAAATCCATAGTAATGTACAATCATTTCGAAGTAAGCACTGGAAAAAAAATCTTAAGTGACCCCACTGTTCTTTGGTGTTCGATCTTAATCTGTTGGCAAATCAAATACTTGGCCACAACTCAACTACATTTCTTTTCATACCGACCAACCAATATACCTTCCGTAAATCATGGAACACCTTAGTGCCTCCCGAGTGCATGGTGTACCGAGAACAATAAAACTCTTTTAAGATCCTTTGCCTTAGGGCATCATCGTTTGAGACACCAAACTTACCACAATTTCTCATTTATCCTTAATGAGAACTTATTCTTAATTTATATCACTTGATCTAAATCACTTCACATACCAGAAATATTCGTTCCTTGCATACTTCTCTTAATCTAATATGACTCGTATATTCAAGATTTATCTCTTTTCAACTTTTCTCATTTCGTATATCAATTATATTAGAACTCTTTCCTCATTCCAATTAAGTCTCACATTCAAAACATAAAAATATAGAAGTTACAATCCTTAGATTCAATATGTAATCCATATTCCAAAGTTTCCTTATATCTCAATTTTAAATTTTCATAATAGTTTGAATCTTTCAAATTAACATGTCACCTCTGTTTGGAAAATCCTACTTAAAAACCCATCCTTAATACACCGTGACCCAAGTCACTCCGAGTCTCCTTAAAATTTATCACCGGTATACTCCAAAGTGAATCACCTGATCCGATAATCTCCTTTTCATGTAATCCTTATAATTGTTCTCTCAGCATATCTAATGCAAGCAAGGTCACTCAGTAGAGTGGTTTGAGTAGTTAATTCGATACCACCTGCTAAAATCAATTCCAGAACTTCTCCTTTTTGTTTAGAGGTAACTTGATAAGTCATTTGATCATTTGTCAGAAAACTTTCCCTGTTTACAGGAATGTTTCTATACCCCTTACACGCCCTATCCTTATCAATCATGTGAGCAGTGCGACCTTTAGAGTCTTATTTATACCGTTGGTTCTCTGATTCATTCTTCCAGTATAGTAACTGTGCTCTTTCATTGTCACTATTTCCTTTGTAGATCTCTTTTTCGTCATTCTCTTTATCTTTCCCTCTTTTAGTGACTTTAGAAATATAGAATTCATATCATCATAATTGCACCTTGCGCTCTGTTTCCTCAAAGTAATTTCAAATGGAGTCATCTTAGCTTAACTAAATATCTCAATATCTCCTATGGGTTTCTGAACTTCCTTTATCTAACAGTTCTTGCAAATCCTTTTTCAATTCCTAAAGATCCACAAAGTTCATTCGACAAGGAGACTTCGAGATTGACTGTGTCTCTAGTGCCAAACCTATAATGAATTCCAACTCTCTCCAGTGGTAGCCCCGGTAGTTCCTCAGGACACATCCAAAAACTTGCATACCACAGATATATCCTGAATACTTGGACATTCTCGACTAATGTCGAAGATGAATGCAACATCACTTTCACATCAACACGTTCATCAAAAACATTCATTAATTGTCAAAATCATACACTTTATTCCTTAACTGCAAAGCATACATTAATCTTACTAGGTAAGGAGAAGGTTATAGTCTTAAAGTAGCAGTTTAAACTTACATGGTTGGTGGTTAGTCAATCCATACCCAAAATTACACCAAAGCCATACATGCTCAACAAAATTAGATCTGCTAATATGGTCCTATCTCCTACCTTGATTTCACAATTCTTACATACCACATCGAACCTAGGTAAGGATCCTTCCTTAAGTGACAGGCTTCTTGCCTTTCTCTGCCGCTGTAGCCCGTCTCAGTGGGACTTATCTCTGGGGAGCTTGCCCTTCAGGTTGTCGTGGTGGCTTTGGGGGCTGTGGAAACTTATCCAGTGGGCAATCCTTAATCATGTGCCCCTTCTGTCCACACCTAAAGCAGCT
This sequence comes from Firmiana major, assembly GCA_033439115.1. Taxonomy (NCBI): domain Eukaryota; kingdom Viridiplantae; phylum Streptophyta; class Magnoliopsida; order Malvales; family Malvaceae; genus Firmiana; species Firmiana major. The sequence goes on from CM065912.1 coordinate 13,612,921, forward strand.
CCTTGTGGCCTTGTAACAAATACCTTCATGGGGTTTACCGCACGTCCTATATAACTTCCTATTTTGCTGCGGACCTTTGGTAGTCTGTGGGGTAGCTACAGGAGCCGTGGGCCTATCAACCCTAGCCCGAGACTCATCTGTCATCTTTCTCTTAGGTTGACCTCTCCTGGACTCTTGCCTCACAAACTCTGTCTGCTTATTCTCATCCCTACCTTTTTCCTTAAATGCTAACAGCTTCATTTTCGGGAGATTCCTCATTCTATCGATATTCCTCTCCTCCCTCCGGGTCTGTATAAGAGGCTGAGGCACCAGAGGTACTAGAGGAACTTGTGGAGGAGGAGGTGGTGGTGCTTGTAGAGGAATCGGCACCGGAGTAGGAAATGGTGCCCTGCCAACTGAATCAGAAACGTTTGCCCCTAGATGTTGGGCAATCATGGCAGCTATCGACTCCAAACCTCGCTCGAGGCGCTGTTCCAACCGCTGTTCAAACTGAGCCATACGCGTATTGAGGCCCTCTAAGTGCGATGGAGGAGGTGGAGGTGGTTGAGCCTGCCTCTAAGTACATCCGCGTCTTCCACTCATCGTGCAGTGATCTAATACCTGCGCGTTATTCCAAAGACCAAGTCTTACATTCATTAGGTATACATTACCTACTACCAGACAGGCAGAGACATTGGGATGTAATTTAATCCTTATTTTCAACACTGACAATACTAGACAACCTTCGCTCTGATACCACTTAAACTGTAACGACCCTTGACCCTTGAAAATCGGGATAAATTTTTTTTTGAATTTAATTTACCCATTTATTCCCTTATTCACTTAGGTTGTATTCCTGTGCAGTGTCAAAACACTTTTCCTAATACTTTACTCGTAATTATAATTTAATTTCAATATTTTAACTTATGTGGCTGATAAAAATTTCGGCAGCGCAACGACTTATATATGAGCCTATCCACCTGCAATTTAGTTATTTCCAACAATCCTAGATATCCACAACTACCAAGCATGCTTTCCAACAATCCTAGATATCTACAACTACCAAGCATACTTTCTCAATCCACTTTTGCAACTCAATATATCGATATCAATTTATATAATCATCTTACAACCTAATCCCAAGTGTTATATTCTTTACATCATTTCCTTACAAATTACATCCCAACAAATTATTTCTATTATATGTGTCTGTGCGTACAAATATGTCTGGTACAGGAATGTAAATGTATACCTTTCTGCGTGTACAAAAAGTAGCCTATGATAGCTCTTCCCACGAGCCTACGTCGTATACTCGGCAGGGAGCATCTATACATACACTGCAAATGATCTGAAGGTAGAGGGGTGAGCTTTCGGGAAAAAGCCCAGTAAGATAGTACCTTTAAATTAATCCTGATATATATATATATATATATATATATATATATATATATATGAAAAGCATGTAAAAATTATTTGTAAGATCATACTTCAAATAAAAGGAAAAACTTAAATCATCACTTCATGCAATTCATCGTAAAAGTCATAAAGCATGCAAGTTCAAAGCAAGAATCATGCTCAACCATGCTATAAATTCTTTCATAAGCTTTTCGTATACATTGCATAATCATCTCGTTTTACTTTCGTAAACATGTCATAAACATTTTGTGAAGCTTTCATGAAACATTTCATAATTACTTTGTAAACATTACGTAAACGTGTTGGTTCATAACCAATCATTGAAATTCATAAGGCACATATTCGTTGCCACATTTATCATTCATAACTAATTCATGGACAGCAAGCTATAACTAAGTCATGCGATACGTGTCATTCTCCGTAGAGAGCTAAACATGTTACCTATGGCCATGGTAAGTGGCTATAGACTGGATCAGGGTTGTACAGCTCTTTCGTAAAACATGGGTAGTATCCATCTTACATACTTTCACTAGCACATAGCTAGGACATGGGCACCAATGGTACTCTCCGTGTGGGCAACATAATTGCGTGCTGCGCGGGCACGAGATACTACCAATACATCATCATCATAAACCACAAGTAGCCCGACATCTTCCACACAGGTTGAGTCAAGTGCTAAAAGGGCCAACGTACCGGCACCCCAAGTGGTGCAGCCGGAACACCACAAGAAGTAACCATGCATGAAGCCTATAGTCTCAAAACAGAGTTTTCAAAATCTTTCTTGGGTTTTATAACCCATAAACTCATATCGAGTAATAAAATCGAATTCCTTGTAATCTAAAAACTCTTTCATAAAACCGAAAGACTGTGTGGCACTTTGTTCCCGTAGGACTCAAGAGGTGCCCCCACAATCCCCTTTCGAAAACGAATTTCTTTTCTTACATACTTTTGAAATTGTCAAAAGTTTCTTTAACGATATGGATATAAAAACATAAATAAATGTAAAACATCCATATGCTTCATACCCTTGGAAAAATTTATTTCATATCATGTAAAATATTCGGGGGACATTTAACAAATTTAAAATGTGTTACATAATCATTGTACATGTATAAAAGCATCTATAAATCATTTCGAAATAACATGCTCTTTTCATAAAGTCATTCATCGGTAAAAACAATATGCATTATCAGGACATAGTTAAATAGTACCCCTTACCTCGATTTATCAGATGTCCCGAATTCGAACGGTGACGTCTCCTAGTATCTCCTTTAATCCCTTCTACAATCACCTACACCGAAATTGTAGACTTAGCACCCTATTCATGCGAATTGCGTTAAGATCGTAATTATCGTTGCTACTCCGTGTGTACGTATTATTGTATATCCTTAGGCTAACACGCACGTTTATCTATTTCTTCACTATTTATATATTTTGCTCCTACAAGTATTAACATATACCTTTATTATATACATCCACATGTATACACGCATAAATTTATATATATATATACTCTCCTATATGTATGCATATATATATATACTTTTATTGTTTTCATGTTTCCCTATCTCACATATATACATTCTTTGTATATACATATATATACTTGTATTTGTTTTTCATATTTCCCTATCTCATATATATATACATTCTTTGTATATACATATACTAGCACACATTCATCCTATGTACATCCGTATGTATATGCACCGAAATAAATAAATAAATAAATATATATATATCATTGTTTTCCATTTTTCCTTATCACATGTATCCATTCTTTATATGCACATATACTAAAACACAGATTTATTTTATACGCTCATTTGTATATACACCCAATTATATGCACATTTTTATTTTATCCTTGGCTTTCCTTATTCATTATCAAATATATGTACATGTACTAACATACCCTTTTCATTATACACACCTATATGTATATACCCAAATATATATATATATATATTCACATAAATACATATATATATATTATCACTTGTCTCCTATTCCATATCACAATTATATATTTTGGCCTACTTCTCATCATTCCATTTTTGCCAAATTAAATCTACACTAAACATGCTTCTATTTCAATCTAAATGTATATGTATATTAAATATACACAAATACATAAATATATCATTTACCTTTTCTATTTTCTTTTTCTTCTTTTCTTTTCTCTTTTCCCTCTCGGTCAGCCCTTCTTCTTCCTTTTCTTCTTCAGCTGATCACCCCTTTCTCCCTCACGATTTCTCCTATTCACTTATCGGTTACAGCCTCCATTGCAGTCTTCTTCCCTTCGGTTCTGCTATCCCTCTCCCCTGCCTCTCGATTTCCATCTCCAATTCCCAGTCCCGATTCGTTTTTTTCCTCTCTTGCCTCTGTTCCAGCCCCTTCCTTCAGCTCACGGTTCCAGCTCCCAAATTGGTCTCATTCCTCGGTTTGCTCTACTGCAGTTTCTTCTCCTTCTCTCGATCTCCCCTCCAGCGGTAGCTCCCTTGCACACTCTCGGTTCTGCTCTCCCGATCAGTCGTCTCCTCCCTTCCTTCCCCTTTTTCTTCTCCTCTCTTCCTCGGCTAGCAGTCCCTCTATTTTCTTTTCTTCCTTTCTTTCCTCCTTCCTCGGCTGGACAACTTCCCTTTCCTTTCTTTCCTTTCATTTTCTTCTTCCCCTGCAGGACAACTCCCTCTTCTTTCCTGGTTTCTTTTCTCTCTTCCTCGGCCAGCACCAGCTTCCTTTCTTTTCCTGGTTTCCTTTCTCTCCCGGCCAGGCCTCTCTTCCTTTCCTCTCTCTCTTCTTCTCCTTCCTCTTCTCTTCTCCTTTCGATTCCCGCCCAACACTCCTTTGTTTTTTTTTTTTATTTCCTTTTCAATTAGAATAGTGGCAGACGTAATTGGCTTTTCTAAGCCAATTTCGTACATGCCATAATATATTTATATATATATATATTAATTTAATATATATAAATATATTATATTAGTATGTAGGTGTTATTTGTTATGTATTTGTATTGTTATTATTATTACTATTATTATATTTTTTTTGTTTACATTTTATTTTAAATGTCTTATACATTATACCTTACAATACATATATATATATATATATATATTTGTCATATATATATATATATATGTATATCATCATCTTTCCATTTTAAATTGTCTAGTATATATATATATATTATACCTATGTATATATATACATATACCTTTCCTTTTATTAAACTGTCTAGTATGTATGTATATATATATACATACATATATATATATATATTTTCACTTATGTATGTGTAAGACCCCGTATATGTATAAGGGTAATGTGTGCACTTGGATCAAATAATATGAATGGACTTGTAATGTAAAGTATGATTGATGTAAGTCCATGGATTCAATGTATGTATGTGTAATATAAATTGTAACGTACATACAAGTTTCATTGAGCATGAATACGAAGAAATGAATTCTAGCAAGTGATGGATGTGATTGAAACTCAAAATGAGTAGTGTGGTAAAATGGAATGGAGTTATGCTTCCATTTGGTTTTATGTTGCATACCTTTGAATATACAATGAATGCACACAAGTTTCAATGTGCATAAGATATGAATGGATGCCATTTTCAAGTTATAGAGGTGGATGGATGAGGAAATGGCCATGGCAATAGATTGAGGGTGTGTTGGTATGAGTTGCAGCAATGAAACTGCAGGAAATCTGGAAAACATGAGGTCTAGATCGATCTCCTAGGATGAGAGATCGATCTGGAAGAGCCAGAACGCTCTTATTTGGGTGAAAGAATTGAGAAGATCGATCTCCAATGGAGCCAGATCGATCTCTCAAGCATTCTGTAGTGGAAAGATCGATCCCCAAGCACCCAGATCGATCTCCTTAGCCCTCTGTTTGGGACCAGATCGATCTCATGCTTCGACAGATCGATCTCATGCTTCAACAGATCGATCTCATTGCTTCGACAGATCGATCTCAGGCTTAAAAATGCCGTGAAAAAGAGAGATTTTAAGGGACCAGATCGATCTCCTCTTGGACCAGATCGATCTCCTCAAGTCATTTCTATATAAGGAAAGCTGAAAAATCGGGAAATCTCGGAACCTCCCAATTTCAACCCCAAAAACCCAACTTTCCCTCTCTAAAATCAGCCATTTTCAGTGAGATTTGGAGAGAGATCATTAGAGGAAAAGTTGTTCCTATCAAAGAGGAGAACAACATAGTGAGAGGGCATTTTCCCATTTTTGGAATTGAAGGAGTTGAGGGCATTACCAATTGGAGCAAGAAGAGAAATCATATTGGTAAGATTCTAACACTCCAATCCAAATGCATTAGCTATTTAATTGATTTTGGAGTTGATTGATAGGAGTATTGATGGATAAACTACTTAGGAATGTTGTGAAATTGGTGTGACCTAGAAATCTAAAATGGGTATAATGTGAGGATATGTGGGATTGAATGAGCTTATGGTTTATGGCATGCTAAAGTTGTTATTGGGGTAATGTTTTATGATTCTAGATGGTTAGATGGAATTACTTGGTGAGTTGGAGGAATTGTGAAAATGGATATGTATATGATTGATAAATGCCATAGTGAGGGAATTCATGGAATATGAACACTATGAGCTTAATGTCGATTTAACATCGATTTTGAATAAGTTAATAGGCCTAAGAAGATCCATAGACTCGAGTTATGGGTAAAGTAATGAAACGAGGCCATATAAGCGTTAATAGAGGCTATAGGTTAAATTGACTACAGCAAGCGCAAGGGTTGCATTGTATGAATCGAATATAATGCGGGATACGATTTTGTACAGTCCCCGAAGAGTTCGTTGAAGGCGTACCGAACCGTACGAGCAAGCAGCTTAAGGAAGTGGAATCACGCATCGCGATTCCAGGTAAGGGAATTTTGTGAGTATATAGAGATAGCTGCTCGTATTTTAAACTGGGTGAATATTGGGTGTTGTATGAAATGCATGAATTGCTCAAATAAATGATGGATGGTATTCGTGAATGATGACGAGTATATGCGTGGTTTTGGATTTGAAGTGGATTTTATGAAATGGGATAGTAAGGCTAATAATTGCATAAATCTAATGTTTTGATGTTTTTCCAAAACGAATTGCTTGGTTTTAAGCAAGCGTATAGATAGGTCGGCTAGTATTGTATTGTTGTTGTGAAAAAAAGCATTTGTGAGTGCTAAACCCGAATTGTCGGGATGGATAAATTGTATATGAGCCACCTATCACATTTGTATGACATAAATCGTGCTAGAGCCTCGCTCGCGCTGGATTTCTATGTTTTCATTTGTGTGGAACGTGCTGGAGCTTAGCTCGCACCTTGATTGGAAATTATGTTGATGCTTATAAACCGTACTAGAGCTTCTGCTCGTACGCGAATTTTGAGTGGTTGTCTTATGAGTATAACCGTACTAGAGCTATGCTCGTACGCGCCTCTTTATGATAAGATGCATGATGCATGAGTCGTGCTAGAGCTTTGCTCGCACAAGTTTGCACGAGGGGATACGTATAAGGTTGTGAAAGTGGGTAAGATCCTTAAGCCTTACATCCTTAAGCCTTACATCCTTAAGCTAACATCCTTAAGCCCAGAGAGGCGGGGAGGCTCTGTTAGAAGGGGAGGCTCTGTTAGGCGGGGAGGCTCTGTTTGGTGGGGAGGCTCTCTTACGGTGGGATCCTTAAGCCAACATCCTTAAGCCCAAAGAGGCGGGGAGGCTCTGTTAGGAAGGGAGGCTCTCCTACATGGGTATGGTAAAGGTAAGATTCTTAAGCCTTACATCCTTAAGCCTTACATCCTTAAGCTAACATCCTTAAGCCCAGAGAGGCGGGGAGGCTCTGTTAGGCGGGGAGGCTCTGTTAGGCGGGGAGGCTCTGTTTGGTGGGGAGGCTCTCTTACGGTGGGATCCTTAAGCCAACATCCTTAAGCCCAAAGAGGCGGGGAGGCTCTGTTAGGCAGGGAGGCTCTCCTACATGGGTATGGTAAAGGTAAAATCCTTAAGCCCTACATCGTTAAGCCAACATCCTTAAGACCAAAGAGGCGGGGAGGCTCTGTTAGGTGGGGAGGCTCTGTTCTGTAGGGAGGCACTCTTACGAAAAGGATCCTTAAGCCCTACATCCTTAAGCTAACATCCTTAAGCCCGAGGAGGCAGGGAGGCTCTGTTAGGCGGGGAGGCTCTGTTCGGCAAGGAGGCTCTCCTTCACAGAATATGGAATACTCTTGGTATGGGGTAGATAAGACCTAGGAATGGCTCCCCCAATCACGATATGAGTTGTGGAGTACGCTGTACCGTGTATATTACATGGAGTACGATGTACCGCATGATGGTTATGTGATGAGAAAGTATGGCGAGGGATAATCCATCTTCATGCCAGCATGATACCCTGCACACCTGGATGCGTGTGGTCTGGGATGATTTATGATGTAATGGTTCACATAGGCATTTTTGATAGAGTGACCTAGATTTATACACATGCGTGAATTGTGGAACGTAAATGTGGTTGTGATTGTGAGTTGATTTGGTGGTGTTATGTTGTTGGTTCAAAAAGGAGGTTTCTAAATGAATTGCCCTTTTATGAATTTAAATGAGATCGAGCATGAGATGATTTATACATGATGTTTTACCATGTTTTATATGCCAATTTTACATGACTTTGATACATGATATATATGTATACTCATATGGCATAGTTTTATTCCTCATGCTCCTACTATAAATGATTTATGCATAACACTATCAGCATGTAGATAGAGTAGTTATCTACCATGCTTGCATTATTGCCTTACTGAGCGTGTGGTTGCTCATCCCACTCTATTTTCCCCCCTACAGAGCGTGCATGGTAGCCCAGTGAGGACTGAGGCGTATTATTTTGGACTCCGCTGCATCTCCATCGCTAAGAGGTATATACACAGTGATTCTTTTTGTAACTAAACAATGTAAAAGCACAGTATTCTTTTGAGTTGTACTTATGGGGGATGTAGATGTCAGTAAAACATGTATTCGTATAAGTACACGATTAAATGCACATGTATGACATCGTTTTAATTAATTGAGAATGAATGAGATGTGGTGTTTATTATTGACTCACAGCCCAACAGTGTGTGGTAAGCTTAGTTCACGACCGGGTAAGGTAACAGTAAAACGCAAAAAATTTTCAGTGATTTCAATTAAAGAGAATGGAATTGGGTCGTGACAGAGATTGGTATCAAAGATGTGTTGGCCTGATGTGAGTCATTAATAAAACGTAGGAAAGTACGTCCCCCCTAGTACTGTGCTTTCGTTTAGATATAACTTTGTATACTGTGATGGATTGAGCTTAATGAATTATTATAATACAGGGAGTTAGGCACTATGCCAGTTACACGCAAAGGTAGAGGGGCGAGAGCACGTGCTAGAGGCCGTAGAGGTAGGCCTGAGAGCCGTGCGGAGCCACAGACTGAGCAGGCTCCACAGAACCCTGCTGAGAGAGCAAGTGATACTGAGGCTCGCTTCGCTAGGTTAGAGCGGAGTATTGAGAGTTTGGTGGAGATAGTCACGCAGGCATTGGGTGCCGGTGATAGACGAGGTCCCGCAGCACAGCCTACTACTGAACAGGCAGCTGCAGAGGCGGAGAGACCTCATGCTGCTGAGACAGCTACAGTTACACCACCTCCAGCCCAGGATACAGATTCTCCTATCGCTCCACCGCAGAGCGGTAGTGATGTGGGTTATGACTGCGACTTGAGCAGGTTGCGAGAATTTCAAGCGCTAAAACCCCCAGTGTTTAGAGGGGGTGAAGGACCCAGTAATTACGGAGGATTGGGTGTATGAGATGGAGAAACTATATAGGTTTTTCCGATGCACTTTAGCCGAAAAGGTAGCCTTTGCCGTATTTATGTTGAAAGGCAAGGCCGAGCATTGGTGGAGGTCCACCGAGGTTATTTTAAGGGCCAGACACTCAGAGATCTCGTGGGAGATATTTCTAGAGGCCTTCAGGAGACAGTAAATCCCAGCTACCGCACAGAGGAAACTGCGGATGGAATTCATGAATTTGGTTCAAGGGAACCGGACTGTGGACGAGTATGAGTCCAAGTTTATGTCATTGGGGAGATATAACCCGGACACGATGGGTAGTGAGACCCGAAAGATACAGAAGTTCATGGATGGATTGAGATTGGCCATCCGGACTAAGCTAGCTCCCTTCGACATTGTGACTTATGAGGAGGCTGTACATAAGGCTCAGTTATGTGAGCAAGACTTTGAGCGAAATGCCTCCGAGCTTGGAAGGATCAGTGTCAGGAAGGACAGAGACCGGAAGAGATCCGGGTTTGGAAGAGTGGCCAAGAGAGGTGGCCAAAGGTTTTTCGAGAAGAGGCCTAAGATCGAGGAGGTGCAGGAGAGAGCTGCCAGACCTCCCGTATACCTAGCCTTGACAGCGTCGAGGGGTATAACTATTGGAGGATCACGACCTACCACGGATCAGTGTAGGAGATGTGGGAGATACCATGGGACTAGGCCATGTCAGGCGCCCCCTGTTTCGTGTTTTAGGTGTGGGAGGCCAGGACATATATCGAGGTACTGCACTGAGATGATTGAGGTTGCCCCACAGAAGGGCAAGGAGCCTAAGAGAGCTCCAGTTGAGACAGCGACCCCGAGGAGGAGGGCTACAGCTGAGGAAAAAGGGAAACAGGCTGCGAGTGTGAGCAGAGGAAGAGTACATGCACTGGATCAGGACACCACAGATGCTTCGACGGATGTGATAAAAGGTACCATCCGAATCTTTGATTTAGAAGCATTGGTATTATTTGATCCTGGTGCCACGCATTCTTTCATATCACCTTCCTTTGTACATAAATTATTGAAATATGTGAAACCAACATTGTTGGATAAAATGTTGATGATTTCCACACCCATGAATGATAGTCAATTGACTGAGCATGCATGTAGGGATTGTAAATTAAAGATAGAGGGGAAGGAAATGATAGCCAATCTGATTTTATTGAATATGAATGATTTTGACGTAATTTTGGGAATGGATTGGTTGGCTACCAATCGTGTTGTGATGGATTATCATGCCAAAACATTGATGTTTTCAGGATTAGACAATCTTATTGTAAACTTTGATGAAAAGAAATGATATGAAAATAGCATGTTTGTTGTAAATAAAGGAGTATGATTTTAAATTCATATTGCTTGAGAGATAAATTTATTGTTTATGATAAATATTGAATGTGGAGTGGTGGTTTATGTTACTAACGATGGAGAGGATATTGTGAAGGGTTCATTGCCTATGTGGTCGATATAGATGAGGCACACCCGGAATTGAAGGACATACCCGTAATTACGGATTACCCTGATGTCTTTCCGGATGAATTACCAGGACTACCACCTGAAAGGGAAATGGAATTTTGCATTGAGTTAGTGCCTGGTACATAGCCGATATCGAAACCACCCTATAGAATGGCCCCGATAGAATTGGAAGAGCTGAAGAAACAGCTGCAAGAGTTGTTGGAGAAGGGGTTTATTAGACCGAGTGTCTCACCTTGGGGAGCACCGGTTCTATTTGTAAGGAAGAAGGATGGAAGCCTCCGACTGTGTATAGATTACCGGTTGTTGAATAAGGCCACCATTAAGAACAAGTACCCCCTTCCAAGAATCGATGATTTGTTGGATCAGCTCCAGGGAGCCGAAGTATTTTCTAAGATAGATCTGCGGTCGGGGTACCATCAGTTGAGGATCAGGAGTGGAGATGTACCAAAGACAGCATTTCGTACCCGTTATGGCCACTACGAGTTTTTGGTGATGCCATTCGGATTGACGAATGCTCCCGCAGCATTTATGGCATTAATGAATGATATATTCAAGCCATACCTGGACAAGTTTGTGATTGTTTTCATAGACGACATTTTGGTGTATTCCAAGTCCAGGGAAGATCATGAGGAGCACTTGAGGATAGTTCTGCAGACCCTCCGAGAGAGAGAATTGTATGCCAAACTCAGCAAGTGTAACTTTTGGTTGGAACAGATCTCATTTCTGGGGCATGTTGTGTCTAAGGATGGGGTATCAGTGGATCCATCCAAGATAGAGGCAGTTGGACAGTGGGAACAGCCCAAGACAGTAACTGAGATCAGGAGTTTTCTGGGATTGGCAGGATATTATCAAAGATTTGTAGAGGGTTTCTCCAGACTAGCTGCTCCGTTGACACGCCTCATGCGAAAAGATGTTAAGTTTGTGTGGGATGAGGCATGTGAGAGGAGTTTTGAGGAGCTCAAGCGTCGATTGACGACTGCTCCAGTTCTCACCATCCCTACCAGCTCAGGAGGATTCTCGGTGTATACGGATGCATCACACCAGGGACTGGGCTGTGTGCTTATGCAGGATGGGAAGGTAGTTGCTATGGATCTAGACAGTTGAAAGATCATGAGAGGAACTACCCGACACATGATTTGGAGTTGGCGGCTGAAGTATTTGCTTTGAAAATATGGCGCCACTATCTCTATGGTGAGAAATTTCAGGTGTTCACAGATCATAAGAGCCTTAAGTACCTGTTCTCGCAGAAAGAGCTGAATATGAGACAGAGGAGATGGCTCGAACTCCTGAAAGACTATGATTGTGAAATCATGTACCACCTGGGTAAGGCAAATGTAGTTGCCGATGCTTTGAGTAGAAAGAACCTTGGGTTGGTGTCTTATATGATGGTATGGGAACATGAATTGTTAGAACACTTTGCGAACCTCAGTTTGGATGTAACCCCACCTGGATCTGAGAGACTTGAGATCATGGCTAGTTTGAGACTAGAGCCAGAGTTGATTGGCCGTATTCGGCAAGCCCAGCAGAGCGATCGACGGTGTATGGATTGGCTGAGGCAGATACAGACAGGTGTGGGTAGTGATTTTAAGCAGGGTGCTGATGGCTTATTGAGGTTCAGAGGCAGAGTATGCGTTCCCAGGGATCCTGAGATCAGGAGAACGATTTTATCAGAGGCTCACTCATCGAAGTATACGATACATCCGGGAAGTACCAAGATGTATCAAAACCTTCGAAAGGTTTATTGGTGGTCTGGAATGAAAAGAGACATTGCGGAATATGTCGCTAAGTGTCTCGTTTGTCAGCAAGTGAAGGTAGAGCATCAGAAGCCTACAGGATTATTGCAGCCTCTACCGATACCGACTTGGAAATGAGAGCATGTCACCATGGATTTTGTGATGGGGTTGCCGAGGACCCGTAGAGGTCATGATGCCATATGGGTTATTGTGGACCGGTTGACTAAGTCCACCCATTTCTTGGCTATGAGAGCTACCGATACACTGAGTCAGTTGGCGAACCTGTATATTCGAGAGATAGTACGGCTATATGGTGTACCAGTGAGCGTTGTTTCTGATAGGGATGCCCGCTTCACTTCCCATTTCTGGGAACACTTTCAAGAAGCGCTGGGGACCCGATTGAGTTTTAGCACCGCTTTTCATCCTCAGACAGATGGGCAATCAGAGAGGACTATACAGACCCTCGAGGATATGTTGAGAGCGTGTGTGCTGGATTATAGAGGCTCCTGGGATGACCACCTGCAGTTAGCCGAGTTCACTTATAATAATAGCTATCATGCTAGTATCGGGATAGCACCCTATGAGGCATTATACGGGCGTAGATGCCGTTCCCCCATTGGATGGGAAGAGGTTGGTGACGGACAGATTTTCACTCCGGACTTAGTGCAGCAGGCATCTGAGGACGTCCAGTTGATATGTGAGAGATTACGGATAGCTCAGAGCCGACAAAAGAGTTATGCTGACAAGAGGCGAAGACCACTGGAGTTTGATGAGGGTGAGTCGGTGTTTCTGAGGGTATCACCATCGAAGGGTATTATGAGATTTGGTAAGAAGGACAAGCTGAGCCCTAGATATATCGGACCCTTCGAGATTTTAGAGAGAGTGGGAGAAAAGGCGTATAGATTGGCATTGCCACCGGACTTGGCGAATGTCCACAACATCTTCCACGTCTCGATGCTTCGGAAGTATCACCCGGACCCAGCACAAGTGATAAAATATGGGCCGTTGGAGCTCCATGAGAGTATGACGTATGTTGAGAAGCCGGTTCGGATATTGGACAGAAAAGAGAAAGTGTTGCGGAATAAGACAATTCCCTTGGTGAAAGTGCTTTGGCAACACCACACGGCGGAAGAGGCCACGTGGGAATTGGAGAACTTGATATGGGAGAAGTACCCCCAACTGTTTGAAGAGTGACTTGGTTCTAATTTGGAGGACCAAATTCCTTGAAGGAGGGGAGAATGTAAGACCCCGTATATGTATAAGGGTAATGTGTGTACTTGGATCAAATAATATGAATGGACTTGTAATGTAAAGTATGATTGATGTAAGTCAATGGATTCAATGTATGTATGTGTAATATAAATTGTAACGTACATACAAGTTTCATTGAGCATGAATACGAAGAAATGAATTCTAGCAAGTGATGGATGTGATTGAAACTCAAAATGAGTAGTGTGGTAAAATGGAATGGAGTTATACTTCCATTTGGTTTTATGTTGCATACCTTTGAATATACAATGAATGCACACAAGTTTCAGTGTGCATAAGATATGAATGGATGCCATTTTCAAGTTATAGAGGTGGATGGATGAGGAAATGGCCATGGCAATAGATTGAGGGTGTGTTGGTATGAGTTGCAGCAATGAAACTGCAGGAAATCTGGAAAACATGAGGTCCAGATCGATCTCCTAGGATGAGAGATCGATCTGGAAGAGCCAGAATGCTCTTATTTGGGCGAAAGAATTGAGAAGATCGATCTCCAATGGAGCCAGATCGATCTCTCAAGCATTCTGTAGTGGAAAGATCGATCCCCAAGCACCCAGATCGATCTCCTTAGCCCTCTGTTTGGGACCAGATCGATCTCATGCTTCGACAGATCGATCTCATGCTTCAACAGATCGATCTCATTGCTTCGACAGATCGATCTCAGGCTTAAAAATGCCGTGAAAAAGAGGGATTTTAAGGGACCAGATCGATCTCCTCTTGGACCAGATCGATCTCCTCAAGTCATTTCTATATAAGGAAAGCTGAAAAATCTGGAAATCTCGGAACCTCCTAATTTCAACCCCAAAAACCTAACTTTCCCTCTCTAAAATTAGCCATTTTCAGTGAGATTTGGAGAGAGATCATTAGAGGCAAAGTTGTTCCTATCAAAGAGGAGAACAACATAGTGAGAGGGCATTTTCCCATTTTTGGAATTGAAGGAGTTGAGGGCATTACCAATTGGAGTAAGAAGAGAAATCATATTGGTAAGATTCTAACACTCCAATCCAAATGCATTAGCTATTTAATTGATTTTGGAGTTAATTGATAGGAGTATTGATGGATAAACTACTTAGGAATGTTGTGAAATTGGTGTGACCTAGAAATCTAAAATGGGTATAATGTGAGGATATGTGGGATTGAATGAGCTTATGGTTTATGGCATGCTAAAGTTGTTATTGGGGTAATGTTTATGATTCTAGATGGTTAGATGGAATTACTTGGTGAGTTGGAGGAATTGTGAAAATGGATATGTATATGATTGATAAATGCCATAGTGAGGGAATTCATGGAATATGAACACTATGAGCTTAATGTCGATTTAACATCGATTTTGAATAAGTTAATAGGCCTAAGAAGATCCATAGACTCGAGTTATGGGTAAAGTAATGAAACGAGGCCATATAAGCGTTAATAGAGGCTATAGGTTAAATTGACTATAGCAAGCGCAAGGGTTGCATTGTATGAATCGAATATAATGCGGGATACGATTTTGTGCAGTCCCCGAAGAGTTCGTTGAAGGCGTACCGAACCGTATGAGTAAGCAGCTTAAGGAAGTGGAATCACGCATCGCGATTCCAGGTAAGGGAATTTTGTGAGTATATATAGATAGCTGCTCGTATTTTGAACTGGGTGAATATTGGGTGTTGTATGAAATGCATGAATTGCTCAAATAAATGATGGATGGTATTCGTGAATGATGACGAGTATATGCGTGGTTTTGGATTTGAAGTGGATTTTTATGAAATGGGATAGTAAGGCTAATAATTGCATAAATCTAATGTTTTGATGTTTTTCCAAAACGAATTGCTTGGTTTTAAGCAAGCGTATAGATAGGTTGGCTAGTATTGTATTGTTGTTGTGAAAAAAAGCATTTGTGAGTGCTAAACCCGAATTGTCGGGATGGATAAATTGTATATGAGCCGCCTATCACATTTGTATGACATAAATCGCGCTAGAGCCTCGCTCGCGCTGGATTTCTATGTTTTCATTTGTGTGGAACGTGCTGGAGCTTAGCTCACACCTTGATTGGAAATTATGTTGATGCTTATAAACCGTACTAGAGCTTCTGCTCGTACGCGAATTTTGAGTGGTTGTCTTATGAGTATAACCGTACTAGAGCTATGCTCGTACGCGCCTCTTTATGAGAAGATGCATGATGCATGAGTCGTGCTAGAGCTTTGCTCGCACAAGTTTGCACGAGGGGATACGTATAAGGTTGTGAAAGTGGGTAAGATCCTTAAGCCTTACATCCTTAAGCCTTACATCCTTAAGCTAACATCCTTAAGCCCAGAGAGGCGGGGAGGCTCTGTTAGGCGGGGAGGCTCTGTTAGGCGGAGAGGCTCTGTTTGGTGGGGAGGCTCTCTTACGGTGGGATCCTTAAGCCAACATCCTTAAGCCCAAAGAGGCGGGGAGGCTCTGTTAGGCAGGGAGGCTCTCCTACATGGGTATGGTAAAGGTAAGATCCTTAAGCCTTACATCCTTAAGCCTTACATCCTTAAGCTAACATCCTTAAGCCCAGAGAGGCGGGAAGGCTCTGTTAGGCGGGGAGGCTCTGTTTGGTGGGGAGGCTCTCCTACGGTGGGATCCTTAAGCCAACATCCTTAAGCCCAAAGAGGCAGGGAGGCTCTGTTAGGCAGGGAGGCTCTCCTACATGGGTATGGTAAAGGTAAGATCCTTAAGCCCTACATCCTTAAGCCAACATCCTTAAGCCCAAAGAGGCGGGGAGGCTCTGTTAGGCGGGGAGGCTCTGTTCGGTGGGGAGGCTCTCTTACGGAAAGGATACTTAAGCCCTACATCCTTAAGCTAACATCCTTAAGCCCGAGGAGGCAGGGAGGCTCTGTTAGGCGGGGAGGCTCTGTTCGGCAGGGAGGCTCTCCTTCACGGAATATGGAATACTCTTGGTATGGGGTAGATAAGACCTAGGAATGGCTCCCCCAATCACGATATGAGTTACAGAGTACGCTGTACCGTGTATATTACATGGAGTACGATGTACCGCATGATGGTTATGTGATGAGAAAGTCTGGCGAGGGATAATCCATCTTCGTGCCAGCATGATACCCCGCACACCTGGATGCGTGTGGTCTGGGATGATTTATGATGTAATGGTTCACATAGGCATTTTTGATAGAGTGACCTAGATTTATACACATGTGTGAATTGTGGAACGTAAATGTGGTTGTGATTGTGAGTTGATTTGGTGGTGTTATGTTGTTGGTTCAAAAAGGAGGTTTCTAAATGAAATGCCCTTTTATGAATTTAAATGAGATCGAGCATGAGATGATTTATACATGATGTTTTACCATGTTTTATATGCCAATTTTACATGACTTTGATACATGATATATATGTATACTCATATGGCATAGTTTTATTCCTCATGCTCCTACTATAAATGATTTATGCATAACACTATCAGCATGTAGATAGAGTAGTTATCTACCATGCTTGCATTATTGCCTTACTGAGCGTGTGGTTGCTCATCCCACTCTATTTTCCCCCCTACAGAGCGTGCATAGTAGCCCAGTGAGGACTGAGGCGTATTATTTTGGACTCCGCTGCATCTCCATCGCTAAGAGGTATATACACAGTGATTCTTTTTGTATCTAAACAATGTAAAAGCACAGTATTCTTTTGAGTTGTACTTATGGGGGATGTAGATGTCAGTAAAACATGTATTCGTATAAGTACACGATTAAATGCACATGTATGACATCGTTTTAATTAATTGAGAATGAATGAGATGTGGTGTTTATTATTGACTCACAGCCCAACAGTGTGTGGTGAGCTTAGTTCACGACCGGGTAAGGTAACAGTAAAACGCGAAAAATTTTCAGTGATTTCGGTTAAAGAGAATGGAATTGGGTCGTGACAGTATGTCTCTACACATATACATTTTCCTTGTATGATTTATCGAAGACATAATATCATGCCTTCCATGAGATTTTCCTTATTCCGAAATTAAAATAATACCGAAATTCCATCATTCTTCATAAATTCTTGATACAAGTGTTTACATCAACAATTTTCGATTAACAAATTAAAATTTCTAATCCCTCTGTACTTGCATTCGCCTTATCCCTTCTTGTATCTTCGGGTTCCCGGTCATCCCACAGGCCTCTCGGTTCCTATAGTCCTCGAGTCCTACAACGAATATTCACACTCCTATTAAAATATAATATTTCAATTTTTATATAATCTAATTTAAACGTAGGAAATTTGTGGGGTTTACATACCACGTCTTTATTACCCTCATGCGAATATCCTCTCACAAGATGTGACACTCAGTCACACACGGACTCGAGCATGGGTTTTAACATGTATTATATATCACATACAGTGCGCGCCTTTGAGTGCGACTCACAGTCGACACTCCGCTCAAACACTGTTTCACATCACAAACTCAACTCAAGTGCGAGTAAACCTCCAGCAACTAGGTCAATGCATAGTTCATGTATTAAATCAAGTACAAGCAATAGCTCCAGTACCATGCTATGCATAATATCATCAAATCAAGTACGAGCAATAGCTCCAGCACTATGTCATGTATAAATCATGAAGTATCAAGTACGAACAACGCTCCAGCACTCTGTCATGCATCTCATGAAAAACTCGAGTACGAGCTAATCGCTCCAGCACTCTCTCATGCATATATCATATAAAACTGAGTACGAGTAAGAACTCCAGTACTCTATCATGCATGTCATGGAAATCTAGTGCGAATCAAAATCAAGCACTAATGTATGTGGAAAATATATGAAATCCAGTGCGAGTTGTGCTCCAGCACGATTCATTTTCACAAAATATGATAGATGGCTCTTTAAAAATGGATGATTTACAAAACATCAAAATCAGTACTATAAAGTGTGCTTATTTCACATCAACCTTAAAATCATTAGCCCATCTATTTATTCTCCTGCTAAACAGTAGTTAAACACTCAAAATAGTGGTTTCCATGCTTTTTACAACTATTCACCAAAGTTGACTTTTTAACTAACTAGGGGTAAAATCGTAATTTGCCACTATCGGGTCGCAATAATTATTATTCACTTTCTCTGACCCTCAAAGTTTTTAAGTGAATGTAAAAGCAGACAAAAATACATGCAGGTATCTCTAACTACTCACAAAAGTCCCTTACCTACAATCACTCGAGAAATTTCACTTTCTTTGCGCTGCTTGTTTCAGCAGTCCGATTTGCTCCTTTAATAATCTCCGGAGCTGCATATAACCATTTATCAGGTTAATTACACTTTTCCTACTGTATTTCATATTGAATACAGTCTATTTCCCTTAGTGGGCTTTAATAATCCTTAATGGGCCTAACTATGGCTTAAGCCCATTTTCATTTTACTATTTATTTACGTTGGGCCTATTAGGCTTGTGGGGCCCACCAACTCTAATTGGGCTTGTCCTAGACCCATTACATCACATTGGACCTAAAATATTTGGGCTTGGCCCATTGGGCCTCTCGGCCACATGCCATGGCCGAGAGCTATCCATGCCATCGGTTACACCATGGCATGCCATCCATGCCTATTTGTCTAGCCAATTCACTTAGGCATTTTCACAAACACTTGGTTAGCAACATTCCTAAACATCATTATCAAATTGATTGCCAACTAATTGGTTGGCAACATTCACTTAGGTATTTTATCAAACACCTTGATTGCCAACTAATTACATGTATTAATTAATCAAATTGATTAATTCTAATTACACCATTATCATTAACACATGTAGATTAATCCATTTATGCCTTAAAATCATATGGACATAATTCAATATCCCACTACTCACCTCGGCCTAACCTACATCATAGTGATTTAATATGTTTCAATACTTAAAACATATATCAATATACTTAAAATTATTCATACATTAACATATATGAAATTGAAAATTAGAAAATATACCAATTGTTGTGTTCACCCTTTGGCCGAATCTTTGAAGGCTCTCGGTGTCACGACCCAATTCCATTTTCTTTAATCGAAAATCACTGAAAATTTTTCGCGTTTTACTGTTATCTTACCCGGTCGTGAACTAACTCACCACGCACTGTTGGGCTGTGAGTCAATAATAAACTCCACATCTCATTCATTCTCAGTTAAATAAAACGATGTCATACATTTGCATTTAATCTTGTACTTATACAAAAACATGTTTTACTGACATCTACATCCCCCATAATTACAACTCAAAGAACACTGTGCTTTTACATTGTTTAGATACAAAAAGAATCACTGTGTATATACCTCTAAGCGATGGAGATGCAGCGGAGTCCAAAATACCACGCCTCAGTCCTCACTGGGCTACTATGCACGCTCTGTAGGGGGAAAATAGAGAGGGATGAGCAACCACACGCTCAGTAAGGCAATAATGCAAGCATGGTAGATAACTACTCTATCTACATGCTGATAGTGTTATGCATAAATCATTTATGGTAGGAGCATGAGGAAGTAAAACTATGCCATATGAGTATACATATATATATATATATATCATGTATCAAAATCATGTACATTGGCATATAAAACATGGTAAAAACATCATCTATAAATCATCTCATACTCGATCTCATTTAAATTCATAAAAAGGGCAATTCATTAAGAAACCTCCTTTTTAAACCCACGTCATAAAACTCTTTCTCATCACATACAATCACATCACATCAATTCACAATCACAACCTCATTTTCATTTCACAAATCAAATCCACGAGGCTCGACCCCTCCTTCGGGTCTACCTTAAACAATCACAAATCACACTTAGAGATTTAAAAATCATGTGGTAGTAAGTAAATCAAGCAAGGAGACAGGTTACTATATCTCAAGTGACTACGTTGGCCAATCGTCACATATCATCCCAGACCACACGGATCCCGGTGTGCGGGGTATCATGCTGGTACGAAGGTGGGTTAGTTCTCCGCCAGACTTTCTCAATTCAAGTAACCACCACGCGGTACATCGTACTCCGCGGACCCATAACATGGTTGGGGGTGCCTGCCATAGGTCTTATCTACCCCATACCAAGTGTAACTTTTATAGTCTCAAGAGCGCGTGGGAGTAACCTCAATACCAGGTCCTAGCCCCTCATGGCCTCGCTCGCCCCTGTTGGGTTCCCTGATTCAGGTCCTAGCCCCTCACCCTCACCCCACTCAAGAGGTCTGTTAGGCTTGTTGGGTTCCCTGAATGGATTATGTCAGGTCCTAGCCCCTCACCCTCACCCCACTCAAGAGGTCTATCAGGCCTGTTGGGTTCCCTGAGTTAATCCGTATCTCTCACCACGGCCTCATACATACCACAGTGTGAAAACCGGTGCGAGCTATGCTCTAGCGTGAATTCATGCATGAAAACCAATCACTTCATACGAGCAATGCTCTAGTACGGCATTTATGCATAAAATATAAAGAAACCACGTACTAGCATAGCTCCAGTACGGTTATATGCATAAGAAAAACCACTCAAATCCACGTACGAGCGTAAGCTCCAGTACGGTTTATAAAACATCGTCACAATTCAAATCAAAGTGCGAGCTAAGCTCAAGCACGTATCACACAAGTGAAAACATAGAAATCTAGCGCGAGCAAGGCTCTAGCACGATTGATGTCATGCAAATACGATAGGCGGCTCATACACAATCAAACAATCCCGACAACCGGGTTTAGCACTTCACAAATGCTTTTCCACAACATCAATAAAACACTAGCCGGCCTATCTACAAGCTTGCTTAAAACCAAGCAATTTCGTTTTGAAAAACATCAAAACATTAGATTTATGCAATTATTAGCCTTACTATCCCATTTCATAGAATCCACTTCCAAAACCAAAAATCACACATATACTCTTTCTCATTCATGAATACCATCAATCATTTACTTTAGCAACCATGCACTTTGTAAAACACCCAATATTCACCCACAAATTTAAAGTACGAGCAGCTACCTCTATATACTCACAAAATTCCCTTACCTGGAATCGCGATGCGTGATTCCACTTCCTTAAAGCTGCTACTCGTACCACTAGATTCGTCTTCAACGAACTCTTCGGGACTGCATAAAATCGTCTCCCGCATTATATTCGATCCATATAATATGACATCGTGCGTTCACTATAGTCAATTCGACCTATAGTTTCTATTAACGCTCATAAGGCCTTGTTTCATTCTATTACCCATAACTCAAGTCTATGGATCTTCTTAGGCCTATTAACTTATTCCAAATCGATATTAAATCGACATTAAGCTCATAGTGTTCATATTTCATGAATTCCCTCACTATGGCATTTGATCAAGCATATACATACTCATTTTCACAATTTCACTTAAACCCACATTATAACTCCACATAACCATTCCAAATCACCCACATTACTCATTTAACAACTTATCATAACCCATAAACCACCAATTCCCCAAATCATACTTTCTCACACTAGAGGCATTCCATTTTCTGGGTTACATTAGTTTCTAACACAACCTAGGTGTTTCCATCCATACATACTCATGCTAAACAACTCCAAAGTCAATTAAATAGACAATGTACTTGGATTGTAGTGCTAGATTCTTACCAAATATGATTTTTCTTCTTGCTCCAAATGTCAATGCCCTTATCTCCTTCAATACCCACAATAGGATTTTGGGTTCCAACTATGTTGTTCTCTTCCTCGAGATGAACAACTCAATGTCTAATGGTCTCCCCTCAATTCTTGCTGGAAATGGCTGATTGTAGAGAGAGAAAGTTAGGTTTTTGGGTTAGAAATGGAAGATTTGTGTTTTTCCGAAATTTCCAGATTTTCAGCCCTCCTTATATAGAAATTGCTTGGGGAGATCGATCTGGTCCAAGAGGAGATCGATCTGGTCCCCTTAAATCTCTCATTTTCATGAAATTTTAAGCATGAGATCGATCTGTCGAAGCATGAGATCGATCTGGTCCCAAACAGAGAGCTAAGGAGATCGATCTGGGTGCTTGAGGATCGATCTTTTCATCACTGAATGCTTAGGAGATCGATCTGGCCCCATTGGAGATCGATATGCTCTATTCCATTGCCCAAGTAAGAGCATTATGGCTCTTTCAGATCGATCTCTCATCCTATGAGATCGATCTGGCCTTCATGTTTTCCAGATTTCCTGCAGTTTTCTTGCTGCAACTCATACCAACACATCCTTAATCTGTTGCCATGGCCATTTTCTCATCCATCCACCTTTATAACTTGAAAATGGCATCCATTCATACCTTATGCACATTGAAACTTGTGTGCATTCATTGTATGTCCAAAGGTATGCTACATAAAACCAAATGGAAGTATAACTTCATTCCATTTTACCACACTGCTCATTTTGAGTTTCAATCACATCCATCACTTGCCAGAACTCATTTCTTCATATTCATACTGAATGAAACTTGTGTGTACGTTACAAATCATATTACACATACGTACATTGGATCCATGGACTTACATCAATCATACTTTACATTACAAGTCCATTCACATTCAATACACATCACAACTTTACATATACGGGGTCTCACATTCTTCCCTCCTTCAAGGAATTTGGTCTTCCAAATTAGAACCAAGTCACTCTTCAAAAAGTTGGGGGTACTTCTCCCGTATCAAGTTCTCCAATTCCCACGTGGCCTCTTCCGCCGTGTGATGTTGCCAAAGAACTTTCACCAAGGGAATTGTCTTATTCCGCAACACTTTCTCTTTTCTGTCCAATATCCGAACCGGCTTCTCAACATAAGTCATACTCTCATGGAGCTCCAACGGCTCATATCTTATCACGTGTGCCGGATCCGGGTGGTATTTTCGAAGCATCGAGATGTGGAAGACGCTGTGGACATTTGCCAAGTCCGGTGGCAATGCCAACCTATACGTCTTATCTCCCACTCTCTCTAAAATCTCGAAAGGTCTGATATATCTAGGGCTTAGCTTGCCCTTCTTACCAAATCTCATAATACCCTTCAATGGTGATACCCTCAGAAACACCGACTCACCCTCATCAAACTCCAGTGGTCTTCGTCTCTTGTCAGCATAACTCTTTTGTCGGCTTTGAGCTGTCCGTAATCTCTCACATATCAACTGGATGTCCTCATATGCCTGCTGCACTAAGTCCGGAGCAAAAATTTGTCTGTCACCAACCTCTTCCCATCCAATAGGGGAACGGCATCTACACCCGTATAATGCCTCATAGGGTGCCATCCCGAACTAGCATGATAGCTATTATTATAAGTGAACTCGACTAACTGCAGGTGGTCATCCCACGAGCCTCTAAAATCCAGCACACACGCTCTCAACATATCCTTGAGGGTCTATATAGTCCTCTCTGACTGCCCATCTGTCTGAGGATGAAAAGCGGTGCTAAAACTCAGTCGGGTCCCCAGCGCTTCCTGAAAATGTTCCCAAAAATGGGAAGTGAAGCGGGCATCCCTATCAGAAACAATGCTCACTGGTACACCATGTAGCCGTACTATCTCTCGAATATATAGGTTCGCTAACTGACTCAGTGTATCGGTAGCTCTCATAGCCAAGAAATGGGCAGACTTAGTCAACTGGTCCACAATAACCCATATGGCATCATGACCTTTACGGGTCCTCGGCAACCCCATCACAAAATCCATGGTGACATGCTCCTACTTCCATGTCGGTATCGGTAGAGGCTGTAATAATCCTGCAGGCTTCTGATGCTCTACCTTCACTTGCTGACAAACGAGACACTTAGCGACATATTCAGCAATGTCTCTCTTTATTCCAGACCACCAATAAACCTTCCGAAGGTTTTGATACATCTTGGTACTTCCCAGATGTATCGTATACTTCGACGAGTGAGCCTCTGATAAAATCGTTTTCCTGATCTCAAGATCCCTGGGAACGCATAGTCTGCCTCTGAACCTCAATAAGCCATCAGCACTTTGCTCAAAATCAATACCCACCCTTGTCTGTATCTGCCTCAGCCAATCGATGCACCGTCGATCGCTCTGCTGGGCTTACCGAATACGACCAATCAATTCTGGCTCCAGTCTTAAACTAGCCATGATCTCAAGTCTCTCAGATCCAGGTGGGGTTACATCCAAACTGAGGTTCGCAAAGTGTTCTAACAATTCATGTTCCCGTACCATCATATAAGACACCAACCCAAGGCTCTTTCTACTCAAAGCATCGGCAACTACATTTGCCTTACATGGGTGGTACATGATTTCACAATAATAGTCTTTCAGGAGTTCGAGCCATCTCCTCTGTCTCATATTCAGTTCTTTCTGCGAGAACAGGTACTTAAGGCTCTTATGATCTGTGAACACCTGAAACTTCTCACCATAGAGATAGTAGCGCCATATTTTCAAAGCAAATACTACAGCCGCCAACTCCAAATCATGTGTCGGGTAGTTCCTCTCATGATCTTTTAACTGTCTCGATCCATAGGCAACTACCTTCCCATCCTGCATAAGCACACAGCCCAGTCCCTGGTGTGATGCATCCGTATACACTGAGAATCCTCCTGAGCTGGTAGGAATGGTGAGAAGTGGAGCAGTCGTCAATCGATGCTTAAGCTCCTCAAAACTCCTCTCACATGCCTCATCCCATGTAAACTTAACATCCTTACGCGTGAGGCATGTCAACGGAGTAGCTAGTCTGGAGAAACCCTCTACAAATCTCTGATAATATCCTGCCAATCCCAGAAAACTCCTGATCTCAGTTACTGTCTTGGGCTGTTCCCACTGTACAACTGCCTCTATCTTGGATGGATCCACTGATACCCCATCCTTTGACACAACATGCCCCAAAAATGAGATCTGTTCCAACCAAAAGTTACACTTGCTGAGTTTGGCATACAATTCTCTCTCTCGAAGGGTCTGCAGAACTATCCTCAAGTGCTCCTCATGATCTTCCCTGGACTTAGAATACACCAAAATGTCATCAATGAACACTATTACAAACTTGTCCAGGTATGGCTTGAATATATCATTCATTAATGCCATAAATGCTGCGGGAGCATTCGTCAATTCGAATGGCATCACCAAAAACTCGTAGTGGCCATAACGGGTACGAAATGCTATCTTGGGTATATCTCCACTCCTGATCCTCAACTGATGATACCCTGACCGCAGATCTATCTTAGAAAATACTTCGGCTCCCTGGAGCTGATCCAACAAATCATAGATTCTTGGAAGAGGGTACTTGTTCTTAATGGTGGCCTTATTCAACAACCGGTAATCTATACACAGCCGGAGGCTTCCATCCTTCTTCTTTACAAATAGAATCGGTGCTCCCCAAGGTGAGACACTCGGTCTAATAAACCCCTTCTCCAGCAACTCTTGCAACTGTTTCTTCAGCTCTTCCAATTCTATCTGAGCCATTCTATAGGGTGGTTTCGATATCGGCTCTGTACCAGGTACTCGCTCAATGCAAAATTCCATTTCCCTTTCAGGTGGTAGTCCTAGTAATTCATCCGGAAAGACATCAGGGTAATCTGCAATTACGGGTATGTCCCTCAATTCCGGGTGTGCCTTATCTATATCGACCACATATGCAATGAACCCTTCACATTATCCTCTCCATCGTTAGTAACATAAACCATCACTCCACATTCAACATTTATCATAAACAATAATTTATCTCTCAAGCAATATGCATTTAAAATCATACTCCTTTATTTACAACAACATACTATTGTCATATCATTTCTTTTCATCAAAATTTACAATAAGATTGTCTAATCCTGAAAACATCAATGTCTTGGCATGACAATCCATAACAACCCGATTGGTAGCCAACCAATCCATTCCCAAAATTACATCAAAATCATTCATATTCAATAAAATTAGATTGGTTATCATTTCCTTCCCCTCTATCTTTAACTTACAATCTCTACATACATGCTCAGTCAATTGACTATCATTCATGGGTGTGGAAATCATCAACATTTTATCCAACAATGTTGGTTTCACATATTTCAACAATTTATGTGCAAAGGAAGGTGATATGAAAGAATGCGTGGCACCAGGATCAAATAATACCAATGCTTCTAAATCAAAGATTCGGATGGTACCTTTAATCACATCCGTCGATGCGTCTGCAGTGTCCTGGTCCAGTGCGTGCACCCTTCCTCTGCTCACACCCGCAGCCTGTTTCCCTTTCTCCTCAGCTGTAGCCCTCCTCTTCGGGGCCGCTGTCTCAACTGGAGCTCCCTCAGGCTCCTTGCCCTTCTGTGGGGCAACCTCGATCATCTCAGTGCAGAACCTCGATATATGTCCTGGCCTCCCACACCTAAAACACGAAACAGGGGGCACCTGACATGGCCTAGTCCCATGGTATCTCCCACATCTCCTACACTGATCCATGGTAGGTCGTGGTCCTCCAATAGTTATACCCCTCGGTGCAGTCAAGGTTGGGTATCCGGGAGGTCTAGCAGCTATCTCCTGCACCTCCTCAATCTTAGGCCTCTTCTTGAAAAATCTTTGGCCACCTCTCTAGGCCACTCTTCCAAACCCGGATCTCTTTCTATCTCTATCCTTTCTAAAGCTGATTTTCCCAAGCTCGGAGGCATTTCGCTCAAAGTCTTGCTCACACAACTGAGCCTTATGTACAGCCTCCTCATAAGTCACAATGTCGAAGGGAGCTAGCTTAGTCCGGATGGCCAATCTCAATCCATCCATGAACTTTTGTATCTTTTGGGTCTCACTACCCATCGTGTCAGGGTCATATCTCCCTAAGGACATAAACTTGGACTTATACTCGTCCACAGTATGGTTTTTCTGAACCAAATTCATAAATTCCATCCGCAGTTTCCTCTGTGTGGTAGCTGGAATATACTGTCTTCTGAAGGCCTCCAAGAATATGTCCCATGAAATCTCAGAGTGTCTGGCCCTCAAAATAGCCTCAGTGGATCTCCACCAATGCTCAGCCTCACCTTTCAACATAAACACTGCAAAGGCTACCTTCTCAGCTGAAGTGCATCGGAAAAACCTATATAGTTTCTCCATCTCATACACCCAATCCTCCGTAACCACTGGGTCCTTCACCCCTCTAAACACTGGAGGTTTCAACGCTTGAAACTCTCGCAACCTGCTCAAATCGCAGTCATAACCCAAATCACTACCGCTCTGTTGTGGAGCGACAGGAGAAGCTATATCCTGGGCTGGAGGTGGTGTAACTGTAATTGTCTCAGCAGTCTGAGGTCTCTCCGTCTCTGCAGCTGCCTGTTCAGTAGTAGGCTGTGCCGCGGGACCTCATCTGTCACCGGCGCCCAAGGCCTGCGTGACTATCTCCACCAAATTCTCAATACTCCGCTCTAACCTAGCGAAGCGAGCCTCAGTATCCTCTGCTCTCCCAGCAGGGTTATGTGGAGCCTGCTCAGTTTGTGGCTCCGCACGGCTCTCAGGCCTACCTCTACGGCCTCTAGCACGTGCTCTCGCCCCTCTACCTTTGCATGTAATTGGCATAGTGCCTAACTTCCTGTATTATAATAATTTATTAAGCTCAATCCATCACGATATACACAGTTATATCTAAACAAAAGCACAGTACTACGGGGATGTACTTTCCTACGTATTATTAATGACTCACATCAGGTCAACACAGCTCTGATACCAATCTCTGTCACGACCCAATTCCATTTTCTTTAACCGAAAATCACTGAAAATTTTTCGCGTTTTACTGTTATCTTACCCGGTCGTGAACTAACTCACCACGCACTGTTGGGCTGTGAGTCAATAATAAACTCCACATCTCATTCATTCTCAGTTAAATAAAACGATGTCATATATTTGCATTTAATCTTGTACTTATACAAAAGCATGTTTTACTGACATCTACATCCCCCATAATTACAACTCAAAGAATACTGTGCTTTTACATTGTTTAGATACAAAAAGAATCACTGTGTATATACCTCTAAGCGATGGAGATGCAGCGGAGTCCAAAATACCACGCCTCAGTCCTCACTGGGCTACTATGCACACTCTGTAGGGGGAAAATAGAGAGGGATGAGCAACCACACGCTCAGTAAGGCAATAATGCAAGCATGGTTGATAACTACTCTATCTACATGCTGATAGTGTTATGCATAAATCATTTATGGTAGGAGCATGAGGAAGTAAAACTATGCCATATGAGTATACATATATATATATCATGTATCAAAATCATGTACATTGGCATATAAAATATGGTAAAAACATCATGCATAAATCATCTCATGCTCGATCTCATTTAAATTCATAAAAAGGGCAATTCATTAAGAAACCTCCTTTTTAAACCCACGTCATAAAACTCTTTCTCATCACATACAATCACATCACATCAATTCACAATCACAACCTCATTTTCATTTCACAAATCAAATCCACAAAGCTCGACCCCTCCTTCGGGTCTACCTTAAACAATCACAAATCACACTTAGAGATTTAAAAATCATGTGGTAGTAAGTAAATCAAGCAAGGAGACAGGTTACTATATCTCAAGTGACTACGTTGGCCAATCGTCACATATCATCCCAGACCACACGGATCCCGGTGTGCGGGGTATCATGCTGGTACGAAGGTGGGTTAGTACTCCGCCAGACTTTCTCAATTCAAGTAACCACCACGCGGTACATCGTACTCCATGTGATATACACCGTACATCGTACTCCGCGGACCCATAACATGGTTGGGGGTGCCTGCCATAGGTCTTATCTACCCTATACCAAGTGTAACCTTTATAGTCTCAAGAGCGCGTGGGAGTAACCTCAATACCAGGTCCTAGCCCCTCATGGCCTTGCTCGCCCCTGTTGGGTTCCCTGATTCAGGTCCTAGCCCCTCACCCTCACCCTACTCAAAAGGTCAAAAGGTCTTTTAGGGCTGTTGGGTTCCGTGAATGGATTATGTCAGGTCCTAGCCCCTCACCCTCACCCCACTCAAGAGGTCTATCAGGCCTGTTGGGTTCCCTGAGTTAATCCGTATCTCTCACCACGGCCTCATACATACCACAGTGTGAAAACCAGCGTGAGCTATGCTCTAGCGCGAATTCATGCATCAAAACCAATCACTTCGAATGAGCAATGCTCTAGTACGACATTTATGCATAAAATATGAAGAAATCACGTACGAGCATAGCTCCAGTATGGTTATATGCATAAGAAAAACCACTCAAATCCACGTACGAGCATAAGCTCCAGTACGGTTTATAAAACATCGTCACAATTCAAATCAAAGTGCGAGCTAAGCTCAAGCACATATCACACAAGTGAAAACATAGAAATCTAGCGCGAGCGAGGCTCTAGCGCGATTTATGTCATGCAAATACGATAGGCGGCTCATACACAATCAAACAATCCCGACAACCTGGTTTAGCACTTCACAAATGCTTTTCCACAACATCAATAAAACACTAGCATGCCTATCTACAAGCTTGCTTAAAACCAAGCAATTTCATTTTGAAAAACATCAAAACATTAGATTTATGCAATTATTAGCCTTACTATCCCATTTCATAAAATCCACTTCCAAAACCAAAAATCACACATATACTCTTTCTCATTCATGAATACCATCAATCATTTACTTTAGCAACCATGCACTTCGTAAAACACCCAATATTCACCCACAAATTTAAAGTACGAGCAGCTACCTCTATATACTCACAAAATTCCCTTACCTGAAATCGCGATGCGTGATTCCACTTCCTTAAAGCTGCTACTCGTACCATTAGATTCGTCTTCAACGAACTCTTCGGGACTGCACAAAATCGTCTCCCGCATTATATTCGATCCATATAATATGACATCGTGCGTTCACTATAGTCAATTCGACCTATAGTTTCTATTAACGCTCATAAGGCCTTGTTTCATTCTATTACCCATAACTCAAGTCTATGGATCTTCTTAGGCCTATTAACTTATTCCAAATCGATATTAAATCGACATTAAGCTCATAGTGTTCATATTTCATGAATTCCCTCACTATGGCATTTGATCAAGCATATACATACTCATTTTCACAATTTCATTTAAACCCACATTATAACTCCACATAACTGTTGGCTCTACCGAGAGGGGGGTGAATCGGTTTTCTAACGTTAATAGCAAATTTTAATTTAATCCTATTTTAATTTGCAAATGAAAATAAGCAATATACTAAAATTAAACAATTTAATGCAAGATAGGGAAAAGAGAAACAAACACCTTTGCAATATGAAAATGTATTCACCCTCTTACAATTTATCTCACTGAGGAACAATCCTCTTCTCTCTCAAGATAAGGATGAATACAAAATGAAGTTTTAATGTAGGTAGGACAAATACAGCTTTTGCACTTAAGCTTATACAATAAATCTCAATAAATGAGGAATGAAGACACAAGGAATGAAAGTGTTGAAAGCTTGAGAATGTAGAAAATGTGCAGCAATAATGTCTCTCTTCTCTTTGTCTTCAATGCTTGGTTAAATACTGAAGGATTGGTAGTTGGAGCATTAAATACTATTTTTCCCGTTGAGATTTTGTAGAAACTAGCCATCGGGCACCTCCAGTAGTGTGCCAGATCGATCTGCCTTCTAGGCCAGATCGATCTCTTAGTTATAAGTCCTGCAAGATCAAAGCACAATAACACAAGGAGATCGATCTCATAGGTTAGAAGATCGATCTGTTAATTTGAAAATGATAGGGGAGATCGATCTGTCGAATAGGCAGATCGATCTCATGATCTCTCTGTTTGAGGCAAGATCGATCTTCAGATCGATCTGCCATGCAATCTCGTAGTGGGGAGATCGATCTCTCAATACCTCAGATCGATCTCCTTAGCTCTCTGACTTTGAGGAGATCGATCTCTTCCTTACCAGATCGATCTCATAAGTTCTCTGTTTGAGTGTGGATCGATCTTTCAGATCGATCTACAGTCTATGCTTTTAAGGGAGATCGATCTCTTCCTAGATCAGATCAATCCCTCAATTCTAGTTTTGGGCAGATCGATCTCTTAACCCTTGCAGATCGATCTCACTCTTCCTTAATACCTTTGTATAGGTTCAAAGCTTGGCAGATCGATCTCATTTCTTCATGAGATTGATCTCTCATCAAGTACAGACCTAGGAGATCGATCTCTCATAAGCCAGATCGATCTCTCATCAACAGAACTCTAAGTTCTGGTACTGATAACCTCTAAACATGTTTTTATATCATCTTAATATTATTGAATTTACTTGTTTTGTCATTTCAAAATATATTAACTCAACAATCTCCCCCTTTTTGATATGACAAAACTTATTCAATCAACATGTTTAGTTAATTTGCAAAAACTCCCCCTTTTTGTAAGCTCCCCCCTTTCTTTTAGCTTTTGACTTTGTTACTATCTTAACTCCCCCTCATTTTAACCATTCTTTTAAACATTTAGAGATGTTTCTTAAAAACCTTCTTAAAACGTTTTATGCCTCTTGACCACAACCACATGTTTTCTTCTCCCCCTTTTTGTCATATCAATAGAAAGAAAACGGAATAGTACTCATGGCATTTCAAAATTAACATTGTCATTAAAACATAGTCAAATGGCGGTTCATTAAAGCAAATTCATGCTAAAATAACAACAAATAGCAAAAACAAAACATATAACTAAACTAAATCGAGCAACTAGATCCTATGGTGGAGGAGGAACGCGATCCATGAGATCCTCAACGTGAGTGCGAGTGTCTTGAATCTCATCAAACATCACCTCCTGAGCCTCATGAACTTTATCCACTCTTCGATTTTAGTCGTCGAACATCCGCTGTTGAGTTGCATGAACTGCATCCACTCTTTGGTTCAAGTCGTCGAACATCCGCTGCTGAGTTGTATGAAGGTTTGCAAAGCCTTCATCGATCTTTCGGTTGAGCTCACTTATCATCGTCATAATGAGCTCCATGCCAGCAGGTGAGGGTGCAGGTACAGTGGTCTGAGGAGTCGAGGACGATAGACCCGTAGCCGGTGCAGCAGGTGGGTCCATAGCCTCATCGGAGGGGTCTTCCTCCATAGCTTCAGCAGGCTGCTGTTCCCTCTTCTTCTTCCAGTCACCCCGAAAATCTTTGTAGTATCCCATGTGATGGAGGGTCCCGATGTTGAGGACGCTCTTGGGAGAGGGCAGTTCATCGGTTTCGCAGGTGCTATCTATCTTGAGCCGTTGAAGAAAGTACGCCACTGGTTGAGGAAACACGATCGTCGTGGCTTGGCTTCGTATAATTTTTAACCAGTCTTGAAGGATAAAGTGGACGAGGTTGGGTTTTTGACTGGTGGAATGAATATGGTGAATCCAAAACCTATCTAACCTCCTAACAGTCGAATGTCGGGTACCAAACGGACGAAGGTTCCACGAGATGATGAGGTGGAGTAGCCGGGGGTGCATTGGGAGTTCACTTGCCTTATCCCCGGGAATGTCAAACTCCAAAGGAACTTCCTCATCTTTGTTCGTCAAACCTTCATCGCGTATATCAAAGGCTTGGGCTAAAATTTCAGTGGTTACGGCAATGGACCTTCCCATGACATACGTTGTGAAACCAAGAATTTGACAGGAGTCGATAGGATCATAGTTGAGTTCGGCATTGGAAAAGAATGCACGAACGATATTTGGAGGTACGGGAGTATTTATTTTTAGAAAGGGCATCCAACCAAACTCCTCAAATTTAAACAAATATGGAAAATCAATTCGGTTGAGGAAAGAGAAATCGATTGTACGCCAATGTTTAATTGGCATGGTTGAAAAGTATTCTTCGTATCGCCTTCTCTTCGCAGGTGTTTTAAAACACCGGTTGAAGGTAGCGATGGAAGAGGGAGGAATGGGTTGGGAAGATGACCCGGTTTCTACATTGGTTCGGGGAGGTTTTTGTCCTACTTTCTTAAGCCTAGGCATGGTTCTAGACACGAGAATTATGCTAATACAGATTCACAAGCGAAAAAATCAATGGAACAGTAACTAGATTTGCCCTAGAATGAAATTGAACACAAATCGTAGGAAAGTTTTGAGAAAACAATGAGGAATGTTGGTTACTATACCAAGAAATGACACGGAGACGCAATGAAGGCCGTACCGAGATCGATCTGAGGAGGAATCGAGAGAGGTGGTGCGAGGGAAGTTAGGGATTTTGAAGTTTAAGATTTTGAAATTTGGGGATTTCTGGCCAGTTTTTATAGTCTAGGGCACAGGAGATCGATCTATCGAGACGACAGATCGATCTGTCATTTCCAGAAGCTAAGGGAGATCGATCTGTCGCATGAACAGATCGATCTGTTAGCAAACAGAGGCTTAAGGAGATCGATCTGTCACATGCACAGATCGATCTTCAGTTTAACAGAGGCTTAGAGAGATCGATCTGCCAAATGCATAGATCGATCTTCAGAATACAGAAGCTTGAAGAGATCGATCTGTCGTATGGACAGATCGATCTGCTTTTTAATAGAGACGTAAGAAGATCGATCTTATGGTTAGAAGATCGATCTGCTTAGCTTAACCTTACTGATTTAGCCTTGTTGGAAGTATGGAGATCGATCTATATTGCAAAGAGATCGATCTCTCATCCTTGTTGCCAGAAAATCTTTGCGAAAACTCTTTTAAAATCAACTTGAAACCACGATTTTTGAAACACAAGCAACTTAGGGAGCATTCATAAGTCCTAATTCACCTCTAAGAATGCAAAACCTATCTCTATCAAGGGGTTTGGTGAATATATCAGCTATTTGATGTAGAGTGTCAATATACTCTAGAATTATATCCCCCTTTTGCACATGATCTCTAAGGAAATGATGCCTAATTTCAATGTGCTTGGTTCTAGAGTGTTGAATAGGATTTTTAGGTAGATTAATGGCACTGGTATTATCACATTTAATAGAAACTTGTTTCATGTCAATACCATAATCTTTCATTTGTTGTTTAATCCACAACACTTGAGCACTACAACTACCAGCTGCTATGTATTCAGCTTCAGTTGTGGACTGAGCCACACTGTTTTGTTTCTTGGAGAACCAAGAAAGTAATCTATTTCCTAAGAATTAGCAAGTACCTGAAGTACTTTTCCTATCTATTTTACATCCTCCAAAATCTGCATCTGAAAATGCATGAAGGGTAAAAGTTGAGTTTTTGGGGTACCAAAGTCCTAGTGAGGGAGTGTCTTTGATGTATCTAAAGATCCTCTTAGTTGCTAATAGATGTGATTCCCTATGAGAGGATTGAAATCTAGCACAAAGGCATACACTAAACAAAATATCTGGTCTACTTGCAGTTAAATAAAGCAATGAGCCTATCATAGACCTATAGAGTTTAGTGTCTACGCAGTTACCACTTTCATCTTTATCAAGCTTGATGTTGATGCCCATTGGAGTGGCTTGAGGTTTGCAATTGTCCATTCCAAATCGCTTGAGCAAATCCTTAGTATACTTTGCTTGATTGATGAAGGTTCCATCCTTTGTTTGCTTCACTTGAAGTCCCAAGAAGAATGTGAGTTCTCCCATCATGCTCATCTCAAATTCTCCTTGCATGATCTTAGCAAACTCTTGGGATAAAGACTCATTAGTTGAACCAAAAATAATATCATCTACATAGACTTGTACAACTAGTAAATCCTTATTTTTATTCTTGATGAATAAGGTGGTATCCACTTTTCCTTTTGAAAATCCCTTTTCTATTAAGAATTTTGACAACCTTTCATACCAAGCTCTAGGAGCTTGTTTCAATCCATAGAGTGCTTTAGATAATTTAAAAACATGTTCAGGAAATTCATGATTTTCAAAACCAGGAGGTTGCTCAACATAGACTTCTTCATTAATGAAACCATTTAGGAATGCACTTTTTACATCCATTTGATATAATTTGAAGTTTTTATAACATGCAAAGGCAAGTAACATTCTTATTGCCTCTAGTCTAGCTACCGGTGCATAGGTTTCATCATAATCTATACCTTCTTCTTGTCTATAGCCTTGAGCAACTAACCTAGCCTTATTCCTTATGATCACACTATTTTCATCCATTTTGTTCTTGAATATCCATTTAGTTCCAATTATAGAGTGATCACTAGGCCTAGGAACTAGTTTCCATACTTTGCTTCTCTCAAATTGATTTAATTCTTCTTGCATGGCTAGGAACCAATTAGTGTCATCTAAGGCTTCAATGGCATTCCTAGGCTCTATTTGAGATACAAAGGCTATATATTGACACATAATCCTTAGAGATGATCTAGTTCTAACTCCAAGAGTTGGATCTCCCACTATTTCACAATCTTTTACATATCCTAACTCCCTTGGTGCTCTAGATTCTCTCTCCAATATTTTTAATTCATCTTTATCTTCTTTATTTAAGTCAAGTTTTTCTAATAAATCATCTTCTAATTTTGAGTTTTCCTCCAAGTTTTCATCAAATATTCCAATATCCTCATTGTTTGTTGAATCTTTAGATAAATTATTTGACTCATCAAATATCACATGAATTGATTCTTCAACCATCAATGTTCTTTTGTTGTATACTCTATAAGCCTTTGAATTCAAAGCATATCCTAGAAAGATTCCCTCATCACTTTTGGCATCAAATTTTCCTAAATTATCTTTCCCATTATTTAAGACAAAACATTTGCAGCCAAAGGGATGGAAGTAACTAATGTTAGGCTTTTTACCCTTGTAGAGCTCATAAGGAGTTTTCTTAAGCATGGGTCTAATCATAGCTCTATTAATTACATAGCAAGATGTGTTTATAGCTTCAGCCCAAAAATACTTTGGCAAATTATTCTCACACAACATGGTTCTAGCCATTTCTTCCAAAGTTCTATTTCTTCTTTCTACTACTCCATTTTGTTGTGGTGTCCTAGGGGCTGAGAAGTTATGACTAATTCCTTGATCATTACAATACTCATCAAATCCTATGTTTTCAAATTCCTTACCATGATCACTTCTAATGCTAGTTATTGTATACCCTTTTTCCTTTTGAGTAATTTTTGAATAGGCTATGAACTTTTCTAAGGCTTCATTTTTTACTCTTAAAAAGAACACCCATGTGAACCTAGTGTAATCATCAACTATTACGAATCCATAGTGCTTCCCACCTAGGCTAGTTGTTCTAGTTGGTCCAAATAAATCTAAGTGAAGTAATTGAAGAGGCCTAGTGGTGGATACAATATTCTTAGGCTTAAATGTTGTCCTTTTGTGTTTTCCTTTAACACAAGCTTCACATATTTCTTCATGACCAAAGGATAGCTTGGGTAAACCTATAACAAGATCCTTTCTAGCTAACTTAGATAGCACATGCATGCTAGCATGACCTAGTCTTCTATGCCATAACCAAGATTCCTTTTTATTGTCTACCATTAGGCATATATTTTCATTTTTGAGTTCATTAAGATATACAATATATATATTGCCTTGCCTATGACCTAGAAAAAGAACTTTGTTAGACTTAAGATCTACCACATTACATTTCATGCAATCAAAAATTACTTTGTAACCTTTGTCACAAAGTTGACTTATGCTTAGTAAATTATGCTTTAGACCCCTAACAAGCAATACTTTTTCTAAAGAGAAGTAATCATTACCTATTGAGCCACTTCCTTCTACTTGGCCTTTGGAGTTGTCCCCAAAAGTGACCTCTCCACCAACCTTTGATTTAAAAGAGTTGAAGTGGCTTCTATCTCCCGTCATGTGCCTTGAGGATCCACTATCCAAGTACCATGCTTCCTTTGTTTTAGCTGTGTGGCCATGCTCAATCACCTACAAGAAGATTTAGACTCAAGTCTTAGGTACCCAAATTTTCTTGGGTCCTTTGAGGTTAGTGAATGCAATTCTTGATCCCTTTGGGATCCATTTTGCTAATGCATTACAATCCTTGGAGTGAATTACTTCTTTTGGAATCGATATCCTTTTTACTATTTTTCCTTTTAGAGTTCTCATCTTTATATTGCAATTATGTGATGCATGTCCCTTTCTATTGCAATATGAACAAGTAATTGCAGGTTTATTCATGCTCTTCCTAGCAATAAAACTTTTAAGGTGGGTCTCCCTACTTTTTGCATTATATCCTAAGCCATTTTTGTCAAAGAATGCCCTTTGGGTCTCTAGCATGCTATCTAACTTTTGTTGGCCCATGTGGAACCTATTAAAGGAATTATGTAGATTGCTATTTTTCTCTTTAAGGTCACAAATTTCTAGATTTGAAATCTTTAGTTTCTTTTCACATTCTAATTTATCCAATTGCATTATCTCATTTTCTTTTCTCAATTTGGATATTAACTTTTTATATTTCATACTCATAGATTCATACTCTAATGCAAGGTCATCAAAGGCATCTTGCAATTCATCAAAAGAATATTCATTGAGGCTTGAAGTTACCTTTTCATCCTCAATAGCCATGAAGCACAAGTTGGCAATGTCCTCATTTGATTCATCATCGGAGCAGTCACTGTCGCTCCATGTTGCCACCATTGCCTTCTTTTTATGGAACCTATCATTGGACCTTTTAAGAAGAGGGCAGTTAAATTTTATGTGTCCTGGTTTTTTACATTCATAACACATAATTGAGTCTTTTCTACCTACTTCTTCTTGATCTCTCTTATTGTTTCTCCTATTACTACCACTAGCTCTCATCCTCATGAACTTGTTAAATCTTTTGGCAAACATTGCCATCTCAAGGTCCTCTTCACTACCACTCTCATTCTTAATCTCCTCTTGAGCAGTGGATTTTAGAGCAACTCCCACTTTCTTGGGTGGCTCTTCATTTCTTTTTAATTTCATCTCATAAGTGAGTAGAGATCCTATTAATTCATCTAAAGACAATGTGTGAGGATCCTTAGATTCCTCAATTGCAGTCACTTTAGATTCCCATGATTTAGGTAAGCTATTTAAAATTTTCTTTACCATTTCAATATTAGAATATATTTTTCCTAAGGACTTTAGTCCATTAATTACATCTGTGAATATAGTGAACATATCACTAATTGATTCTCCTTCCTTCATCCTAAAAAGCTCATAGTCATGTGTGAGCATACCTACATTTGTCTCCTTCACTTGGGTTGTACCCTCATGAGTTATTGCCAATTTATCCCATATTTGTTTGGCATTATCACACCCGGAGACTCTATTATATTCATTTGGACCTAAGGCACAAAATAATGTGTGCATAGCTTTAGCATTTAGCTGAGCACATTTAATATCATTTGAATCCCATTCATCTTCTTCCTTAGGAATATCTCTTCCCTCTATTCTCTTTGTAGGGATTTGAGGTCCTTTAATTATAATTCTCCATACTTCATAATCATTTGCTTGAATGAATAACATCATCCTAGTCTTCCAATATGCATAATGCTCTCCATTGAACATTGGAGGTCTAACCGTAGAGTACCCCTCTCCTACCAAACTAATAGCTACATTGTTATGAGCCATTTGATCGTTTCTAACTCTTAGGAAGTTGTTCCTAGGTGATTAAAGAGTCCTAGCTCTGATACCAATTGTTGGCTCTACCGAGAGGGGGGGTGAATCGGTTTTCTAACGTTAATAGCAAATTTCAATTTAATCCTATTTTAATTTGCAAATGAAAATAAGCAATATATTAAAATTAAACAATTTAATTCAAGATAGGGAAGAGAGAAACAAACACAATCGTTTATAGAGGTTCGGCCAAACTTTTGCCTACGTCCTCTCTCCTTGACCTTCTTGTCAAGTGCTTTCTTACTCTCCTTCAACAGAAGTTTACAATGTTCCTTTTACAGGTTAAGGAATAACCTCTCTACCCTTTGCAATATGAAAATGTATTCACCCTCTTACAATTTATCTCACTGAGGAACAATCCTCTTCTCTCTCAAGATAAGGATGAATACAAAATGAAGTCTTAATGTAGGTAGGACAAATACAGCTTTTGCACTTAAGCTTATACAATAAATCTCAATAAATGAGGAATGAAGACACAAGGAATGAAAGTGTTGAAAGCTTGAGAATGTAGAAAATGTGCAGCAATAATGTCTCTCTTCTCTTTGTCTTCAATGCTTGGTTAAATACTGAAGGATTGGTAGTTGGAGCATTAAATGCTGTTTTTCCCTTTGAGATTTTATAGAAAGTAGCTGTTGGGTACCTCCAGTAGTGTGCTAGATCGATCTACCTTTTTGGCCAGATCGATCTCTTAGTTATAAGTCCTGCAAGACCAAAGCACAATAACACAAGGAGATCGATCTCATAGGTTAGAAGATCGATCTGTTAATTTGAAAATGATAAGGGAGATCGATCTGTTGACTAGGCAGATCGATCTCATGATCTCTCTGTTTGAGGCAAGATCGATCTTCAGATCGATCTGCCATGCAATCTCGTAGTGGGGAGATCGATCTCTCAATACCTCAGATCGATCTCCTTAGCTCTCTGACTTTGAGGAGATCGATCTCTTCCTTACCAGATCGATCTCATAAGTTCTCTGTTTGAGTGTGGATCGATCTTTCAGATCGATCTACAGTCTATGCTTTTAAGGGAGATCGATCTCTTCCTAGATCAGATCGATCCCTCAATTCTAGTTTTAGGCAGATCGATCTCTTAACCCTTGCAGATCGATCTCACTCTTCCTTAATACCTTTGTATAGGTTCAAAGCTTGGCAGATCGATCTCATTTCTTCATGAGATCGATCTCTCATCAAGTACAAACCCAGGAGATCGATCTCTCATAAGCCAGATCAATCTCTCATCAACAGAACTCTAAGTTCTGGTACTGATAACCTCTAAACATGTTTTTATATTATCTTAATATTATTGAATTTACTTGTTTTGTCATTTAAAAATATATTAACTCAACAATAACCATTCCAAATCACCCACATTACTCATTTAACAACTTATCATAACCCATAAACCACCAATTCCCCAAATCATACTTTCTCACACTAGAGGCATTCCATTTTCTAGGTTACATTAGTTTCTAACACAACCTAGGTGTTTCCATCCATACATACTCATGCTAAACAACTCCAAAGTCAATTAAATAGACAATGTACTTGGATTGGAGTGTTAGAATGTTACCAAATATGATTTTTCTTCTTTCTCCAAATGTCAATGCCCTTATCTCCTTCAATACCCACAATGGGATTTTGGGTTCCAACTATGTTGTTCTCTTCCTCAAGATGAACAACTCAATGTCTAATGTTCTCCCCTCGATTCTTGCTCGAAATGGCTGATTATAGAGAGGGAAAGTTAGGTTTTTGGGTTAGAAATGGAAGATTTGTGTTTTTCCTAAAATTTTCAGATTTTCAGCCCTCCTTATATAGAAATAGCTTGGGGAGATCGATCTGGTCCAAGAGGAGATCGATCTGGTCCCCTTAAATCTCTCATTTTCACAAAATTTTAAGCATGAGATCGATCTGTCGAAGTATGAGATCGATCTGGTCCCAAACAGAGAGCTAAGGAGATCGATCTGGGTGCTTGAGGATCGATCTTTTCATCACCGAATGCTTAGGAGATCGATCTGGCCCCATTGGAGATCGATCTGCTCTATTCCATTGCCCAAGTAAGAGTATTCTGGCTCTTCCAGATCGATCTCTCATCCTATGAGATCGATCTGGCATTCATGTTTTCCAGATTTCCTACAGTTTTCTCGCTGCAACTCATACCAACACATCCTTAATCTGTTGCCATGGCCATTTTCTATCCATCCACCTTTATAACTTGAAAATGGCATCCATTCATACCTTATGCACATTGAAACTTGTGTGCATTCATTGTATGTCCAAAGGTATGCTACATAAAACCAAATGGAAGTATAACTTCATTCCATTTTACCACATTACTCATTTTGAGTTTCAATCACATCCATCACTTGCCAGAACTCATTTCTTCATATTCATACTGAATGAAACTTGTGTGTACGTTACAAATCATATTACACATACGTACATTGGATCCATGGACTTACATCAATCATACTTTACATTACAAGTCCATTCACATTCATTACACATCACAACTTTACATATACAGGGTCTCACACTCGGTTTGCACTCTATGGCTCCTTGATAGCCAATTCCAACATATGTCACTCTCCTTTCAATTTGGAACAACTTCCATGAAGGATGCAAGTTTCAATTATGCCTAATTCCTAGTGATTTCTAGTGAGAGAAAGCTTGGATAATATGTTTCAATGGTTTCTTCTTCTAGCCGAATTTGGTGTGATGAATATGACAATGGTGTGGCTGATTTTATAAGCCACTTACTAAGCCATTAAGCTTTACTTTTCAGCCATTAAGATTGACTTTCCAAGCCTTAGCCATGAGTCACCTAATGAGTCACCTTATGAGTCATGGTTAGCTTTAACTATGATTAGATAGTTATCTCAAAGGCTTTCCATTTAGGCTTCTCGGTTGGGTTTTCTAAATGGGCTTTTGGGCTGAAATTTTTACTATGTCTCTGGCTTTTAATTTTCTAAATATTTGGCCAATCAATTGGTCCAACAATTCGGTCTAAAGGACCTAAGAATTTCGATATACGTTTAGTATACCTTAATGGGCTTTAAAATTTTCACCTTAGGCCCATTACGTTTTTAACCGTTAAATTTAATCCGAAATCCTTCCGAATAAATTTTCCTTACTTCCGAGGATGATTATCTTGTATTCTAGCCAAGAATATTTTTCCCCAAATTTTTCTCCCTACTTAGGTTAATTTTTAACCATGATTAGTCAACTATGGTAAAAGTCCACTTTCTTAACTATAGTTGACTTTTTTCCTAACCATTGACCAAGTTGACTTTTTCTCAAAATTTTGAAAGTGTCATATCTTATGTCTTACACTCTCGTCTTTATGTTTCAAATGTTCCCAGTGGATAATTTCACCCGAAATACCTTATCTCGCTAAAAAGGTCCTGTCAGACCCAGATTTTTGTAGCTTGTACCTTATGATTCCTATGTGTATGAACACTTTATTACATAGTTGAATCATAAGAAGAGTATTTACTAACATGCAATCAACAATTTAAGAAATTTAAAAATGCATGTAAGCTACATAACAACGAGATAAGGGTTAAGTTAATTCCCGAACGAGTGCAGGGGTAAAACGGTCAAATGACTGAAATTCGATATAATTTCGATAAGACAATTTCATTAAAAATATGAAATTGAGGAATCTTGATCAAAATCGAGGAAAATATTTAATTTTGAGCCCAATTGATCAAGATATAAATTTATTAGAATTTATCAAAATTTTTACCTCGAAAAATGAGCCCAAAAATAGTGAAAAAATATACCGAAAAGGTAAAATCGGACTGATAAATTTATTTACGAATTAAATGAATTTAATATAATTTTTTAAGATATTTTTAGATATTTATGGGATTTTTATTATTATTTTATAATAAAATAATAATAAAAATATATTATAAAAAAAAAGGGAAATCTGAAAGTCTGAATCGGGGAGAGAAAACAGAGGAAACGGAAGCAAGCCGACCCGAGGGAGAAGATCACCGGACGGCCACCACCGGTGACCCCACGGCCAGGATAGAGGTCGAAAAAGGAAGAGGAGGACCGTGCGCACCCATCGGCACCGGTCACTCCATTCACCGACGCCGGACGTCGGCGAATCGAAGAGGTGAAGCCACGGAAGAAAAGAAGGAATCCGGTGGCCATCGACGGTGCTTGGTCCCGATCGAGCCCAGCCGAGTGTTGCCCAGGCTTAGGCGCGCCGAACGGTGGTGGTGATGCGTCGGGAACCGGCTGGAATACGCCGGCACGACCAAAGGATGCCTGAACCGGTCGGTCGTTCAGGGGAGAAGGTTCTGCGCTGAACCGGACCGGTTCTGCGCTGAACCGGACCGGTTCAGCCAAGGAGAACAGGGGAAAAAGAGGAAGAAGAAAGAAAAAGGAAAAGGAAAATTTTTTGGATTTCACCGGACTTCGGGTAAGTTGATACGAG
The DNA here is from genome assembly GCA_033439115.1 of Firmiana major. Classification (NCBI taxonomy): domain Eukaryota; kingdom Viridiplantae; phylum Streptophyta; class Magnoliopsida; order Malvales; family Malvaceae; genus Firmiana; species Firmiana major. Next base: position 13,656,454 of record CM065912.1, read on the forward strand.
GTCAAAGTGACCGATTTAATTTTCGATGAATTTATTTAAATTATATTTAATCGAAAATTGACCCGGAGTTAAATATAATAAATTGTACAGTTCGACGATAAATTTTGAACGGAAGCCCGATCGAACTTCGATTTACGTACCATCGCATAATTTCGGGTAAGTAAAGTTCATTTACGATAAATTATGTGATTATTGCGTATTTAAGATTTATTTTACGCATTTCGGATTAAATTCCGTATTTAGTGAATTATATTTGAAATTTTGAATTAAATGTCGTAAATAATATACGGGCTATCCAAAGAGCTTGGAATAAAGCCCAATGGGTATTGATAGGCCCAATGAGTCGATAGACCCTGATGAAGGGAAATAATAAGTGGAAAACGGGCTTAATACGGATTAAGGCCCATTAAGGATTATTAAGGCCCATTAAGGGAAGATAGACTGTATTAATGTATAATACAGTAGGAAAAGTATAATTAACCTGAGGAATGGTTATTTACAGCTCCGAAGTTTACATTGAGAGCTGATCGGACTGCAGGATTTAACAGCACCGAGGAAGTGAGGTCACGTGACGTGATCCGAGGTAAGGGACTTTTGCGAGTAGTTAGAGATACCTGCACGTATTTTCGTCTGCTTTTACATTCACTTAAAAACTCTGAGGGTCAGAGAAAGTGAATAATAATTATTGCGACCCGATAGTGGCAAATTACGATTTTGCCCCAAGTTAGTCAAAAAGTCAACTTTTGTGAAAAGTTGCAAAAAGCATGGAAACTATTATTGTGATTGTTTAACTGCTGTTTAGCATGAAAATAAATAGATGAGCTAATGATTTCAAGGTTGATGTGACTTAAGCACACTTTATAGTGCTGATTTTGATGTTTTATAAACAATCCCTTTTTAAAGAGCCATCTATCATATTATGTGAGAATGAATCGTGCTAGAGCATAGCTCGCACTGGATTTCATATGTTTTCCACATACATTAGTGCTGGATTTTTATACGCACTAGATTTCCATGACATGCATGATAGAGTACTGGAGTTTTACTCGTACTCAGCTTTTAATGATATATGCATGACACAGAGTGCTGGAGCGATTAGCTCGTACTCGAGTTCTACATGAGATACATGACAGAGTACTGGAGCGTTGCTCGTACTCGATTCTTCATGGTTTATACATGACATAGTACTGGAGTTATTGCTCGTACTTGATTTGATGATATTGTGCATAGCATAGTACTGGAGCTATTGCTCGTACTTGATTTAATACATGAACTATGCATTGACCTAGTTGCTGGAGGTTGCTCGCACTAGAGTTGAGTTTGTGATGTGAAACAATGTTCGAGCGTAGTGTCGACTGTGTGTCGCACTTAAGGACGCGCACTGTATGTGATATTATTTACATGTTACCTATTCATGCCGCATTCTTGTGTGACTGAGTGTCACATTTTGAGAGGATGGCCAGCATGAGGGTATTAGAGATGTGGTATGATATTTTCACAGGCGCGAGGGCTAAGACCTATAGTAGGCACCCTGACTGTGATGTTGATATTCCACCGGTGCGAGAGTTAAGACTTATGATAGGCACTCTAGCCGTGATGCAGGGTCTACGGGTGTACTTTGTATCGTGCCTGAGTGGCGCGAGGTGTACGCTGTACCGTGTGTTGTTGTGGAGTTGAGGAGGATATAGCTGACGGTTGTGATGGACTGACCCCTCTCCCGTTGCAGTAGTAATGCCCCGCACACTAGGATTCCGTGTGCTTGGGATCACATTTCGTATATGATCATAGTCCAGGATACTATTTGCACTTAACCGCAGAGTCTCACATGATATATCACATTGATTGACTGATTTAAATTACGGACAGACCTGAGGGATGGGTCGGACTACGATTTTGTGTTGTGAATCATTTAATGCCATATTTATTGTGATTTAAATATACATGGCATGATTTATATACGATGCATTGTTTTGCACTACATGCCTACATTTGGGAAAGAAAGCATGATTTTCTGTACATGGGATTTATTCTGTACATATATATATATATTATATTTCAAGACATGCTTTTAAAGCGAGTAAAGGAAATAATGTTGTCAAGGCATAGCATTATTTTGAGTAGATAGTATAGATATCTACTTGCTTGCCTGATTTCCTTACTGAGCACGTTGTATGCTCACCCCTCTTTCGTTACATCTCTCTACAGAGCGTCAGCAGTAGAGCGATAGCTATCGAGGGATAGTATCCCAGAGTCCACTGCTAGTTCCTATCGATCGCCAGGTATACATATTATGTACAATTGTGTATCTAAACATAGAAACAACACAGTGATGTATACGTTATATATTATGGAGAATGTATTTGTATTAGATTTTATATAATCTTACATGTATAATAAAAGCAAGTATAGTCAGTAATAGTATGTTGACATGTATGTATGATATTGGATGATGTGGTAAGTGAGGACTCTGACATCGAATCACAGCCCAACCATTGAAGAACGGAAAGGTAAGTTAAGAATGCGAAAAATTTGTAGTGTTTTTGGTTAAAGTCATGGATTGAGAACGGGTCCTGACAGAGCAGAGGTTGGTCTGATGTGAGTCGGTGTTAGAAAATAGGAAAGTGTACATCCCCATAGTACTGTGCTATGTTTAGATATAACTGTGTATACCAGATAGGAAATGGACTAATTCATTTTTATGAATGCAGGAACTTTGCCTAAATAGCAAATACGCGTAGTGGTAGAGTTACGAGAGGTAGGGCTCGAGGACGGGGAGATGGACCCGAGGGATGAGCCGCTGCCGGACCATTACCTACGCATGAGACTCCAGGTGCTACTGAGGCACCTGAGTGTGCAGAGATGCGCTTCACGAGATTAGAGCGTGGTCTCGAGACTATTATCGAGATACTGGCACAGACGATGCCAGGTAGGCAGGGACAGGATGTAGGAGCTGCGACAGGAGAGGCAGTTGCCCCTGATACAACTACGCAGACAGCTGATGCACAGAGGACTGTAGATACTCCTACACCCCCATCGGTTTTGGGTGGTAGTGGATTAGGATATGGATGTGATCTGCATCGGTTGCGAGAATTCCAGAAGTTTAGACCTCCATCCTTTAGTGGGGTCAAAGACCCAGTGGCTGCTGAGGAGTGGTTAGCAGAGCTGGAGAAGCTTTATGGATTCTTCGAGTGTACGACCTCGGAGATGGTCGCGTTTGCTGCGTTCCTACTGAAGGGAGCTAGAGAGCATTGATGGAAGTCCACCCGACCTATATTGAGATCCCGACACACAGATACAGTTAGGATATATTTCGGGAGGCCTTCAGGAGGCAGTTTGTTCCCGACACTGCACAACAGAAACTACAGGCAGAGTTTTTGGGACTACACCAGGGGAGTTTATATGTGGAGGAGTATGAGACTCGATTCCTATCCCTAGGAAGATATGACTCGGATACCATGTATAGTGAGACCAGGAAGGTCCACAGGTTTATCGACGGGTTGAGACCGGTTTTGCGGTCCAAGTTGGTCCCATTAGACATAGTGACCTATGAGGACGCAGTGCGCAGGGCGCAATTATGTGAGCAGGATTACGAGAGGAATGCTTTCGAGTTTGGGAAGTTTAGCCGTAGCTGAGATATACAGAAGAATAGGCCGGCTAGAGATTTCAGTTATCGAGGAGGGAGGAGACTCTTCGGTAAGAAATCACGAGTAGAGGAGGCCCGAGAGGGATATGCTAGACCTCCTACTTATCTGACTGTAGCCCCAGCAAAGGGCATTGTCATGGGAGGATAGAGGCCTACTGCAGATCAGTGCAGAAGATGCGGTAGATCACATGGAGATAGACCGTGTTCACGGGGTGCTATGGTATGTTTCTGATGTAGGAAACATGGGCATATGGCTAGAGAGTGCCAGGAGGCATTTGCACCACTTAGGGGTAGGGAGCCTGATAGAACCCCAGCTGGTACGTCTGCTCAGAGAGGTAGAGCGACGGCAGAGGAGAAGGGGAAACAAGTGATGGGTCAATTGCGAGTACACGCTTTGGACCAGGGAACAGCTGATGCTTCATCGGATGTGATTCGAGGTAACATCCTGATTTATGATATTGAAGCATATGTGTTAATTGATCCTGGTGCCACGCATTCTTTTGTATCGCCTTCATTTGCATGTAAATTAGAAAGACATGTAGAGCGTACACATTTATGTATGATGATGTTGATTAGTACGCCTATAAATAGTAGTCAAGTTGTAGAATATGTATTTAATGACTGCAAGTTGAGAGTAGGGGATAAGGAGATGACAGCCAATCTATTATTACTAAGTATGAGTGACTTTGATATAATATTAGGAATGGATTGGCTATCTGCAAACCATGCTGTTTTAGATTGTTATACTAAGACAGTTATGTTCCTTAACCCTACTAGATATGTTGTAAAGTTTAATAAGAATAAATGAAAGGAGTAGTTATGATTATTACTTGATTACTGATTTAGAAAACCTTCAACATATCAAGGTTTCATTGCGTACGTGGTAGATATGGATAAGGCACATCCAGAGTTGTCAGATATTACTGTGGTCAGTGAGTACCCAGATGTTTTCCCGGATGAATTGCCAGGTTTACCACCAGATAGAGAGATGGAGTTCTGCATAGATCTGGTACCTGGTACAGAGCCTATTTCGAGACCACTATATCGCATGGCCTTAGTTGAGCTGGAGGAGCTCAAGAGACAGTTACAAGAGCTGTTGGATAGGGGTTTTGTTCGACCGAGTGTTTCACCTTGGGGAGCACCGGTTCTGCTTGTGAGGAAGAAGGATGGGAGCCTCCGATTGTGTATAGACTACCGATTGTTGAATAAGGCCACCATCAAGAATAGATACCCCCTTCCACGCGTTGATGACTTGTTAGATCAGCTTCAGGGAGCACAGGTCTTTTCCAAGATTGACCTGAGGTCTGGGCATCATCAGCTGAAGGTTCGGAGTGGAGATGTACCCAAGACAGCATTTCGTACCCTTCATGGCTTTGATGAACGATGTGTTCAAGCCATATTTGGACCAGTTTGTTATCGTCTTCATCGATGACATATTAGTGTATTCGAGATCCAAGGAGAAACATGAGGAGCACCTCAGGATCGTGTTGTAGATGCTACGGGAGCATGAGTTATATGCTAAGCTTAGTAAGTGTGACTTTTGGTTGTCACAGATCTCATTTTTGGGACATGTTGTATCGAGAGATGGTGTATCAGTTGATCCGTCTAAGATAGAGGCTATAGTTCTGTGGGAATAGCCAAGGACAGTCACCGAGATCAGGAGTTTTCTGGGTTTAGCTGGATACTATCAGAGATTCGTTGAGGGATTTTTGAAGTTGGCTGCTCCGTTGACACGTCTTACTCGAAAGAGTGCACCGTTCATATGGAACGAGGATTGTGAGAAGAGTTTTGAGGAGTTGAAGCGTCGATTGACCATCGCTCCGATTCTCACTATCCCTACCAGCTCAGGAGGATTTGCAGTGTATACCGATGCTTCGCATCAGGGACTGGGCTGCATATTGATACAGGATGGGAAGGTAGTTGCTTATGGATCCAGACAGCTAAAGGATCTTGAGAAGAACTATGCAACCCATGATTTGGAGCTAGCTGCAGTAGTGTTTACGTTGAAGGTATGGCGCCACTACTTATACAGCGAGAAGTTCCAGATATTTACCGACCACAAGAGCCTCAAGTATCTGTTCTCACAGAAAGAGCTGAACATGAGACAGAGAAGATGGCTAGAGCTTCTGAAGGACTACGATTGCGAGATACTTTATCATTTGGGTAAGGCTAACGTTGTAACCGATGCCTTGAGCAGGAAGAGCCTGGGGATGGTATCGTACATGATGATTAGGGAACATGATTTGCTAGAGCAGTTTGCTAGCCTCAGTTTGGGAGTCGTGCCTTCTGACATGGATACAGGCTATGTGATAGCTAGTCTACGCTTGGAGCCAGATCTGTTGGACAGGATCAGGGTGGCTCAGCAGACTGATCCATTTTGTATGGATGTGGGTAGTCAGATGCAGAAGGGCACCGTGACTAACTTTGAGTTGAGTTCTGATGGACTACTGAGGTTCAGAGGCAGATTGTGTGTTCCCGAGGATCCAAGACTCAGGAGATTGATATTGACGGAAGCTCATTCGTCGAAGTATACATTACATCCGGGGAGTAACAAGATGTATCAGAACCTACGGAAGGTATACTGGTGGTCGGGTATGAAGAGAGATGTAGCAGACTTCGTGGCAAAGTGTCTCATATGTCAGCAGGTGAAGGTAGAGCATCAGAAACCCGCAGGATTGTTGCAGCCTCTACCTATACCGACATGGAAATGGGAGCATATCACCATGGATTTCGTGATGGGTTTACCGAGAACCCGTAGGAATCACGATGCTATATGGGTGATCGTTGATAGACTGACGAAGTCAGCCCACTTCCTAGCTATGAGAGCTACCGATACTCTGAGTTCATTAGCAGAACTGTATGTATGCGAGGTAGTGAGGCTACACAGTGTACCAGTGAGCATAGTCTCTGATAGGGATTCCCGCTTCACATCCCACTTTTGGGGACATTTTTAGGAAGCCATGGGAACTCAGTTGAGTTTGAGCACCGCTTTCCATCCTCAGACAGATGGTCAGTCAGAGAGGACCATACAGACTCTGGAGGACATGTTGAGAGCATGTGTGCTAGATTATCGAGGCTCCTGGGATGACCACCTGCCACTAGCCGAGTTCGCCTACAACAACAGTTATCATTCGAGTATCGGGATGGCACCGTATGAGGCTTTGTATGGCCGTAGATGTCGTTCCCCTATTGGATGGGAAGAAGTGGGTGACCGTAAGATTTTCGCTCCTGATATGGTTACGCAAGCATCTGAGGTCGTCCGCTTGATTATAGAGAGACTGAGGACAGCTCAGAGCAGACAGAAGAGTTATGCTGACAGGAGACGTAGGCCACTAGAGTTTGTAGTTGGTGAATCCGTGTTTTTGAGAGTTTCTCCTTCCAAGGGCATAGCGAGATTTGGGAAGAGAGGGAAACTAAATCCTCGCTACATTGGACCCTTTGAGATACTTGATCGAGTGGGAGATAAGGCGTATAGGTTGGCATTGCCATCGGACTTATCAGGTGTCCATAACGTCTTCCACATATCGATGCTTCGAAAGTATCACCCGGATCCGGCACATGTGATTAGTTACGAGCCTTTGGAGCACCGAGAGGACATGTCATACGTTGAGAGACCGATTCGGATATTGGATAGGAAGGAGAAGGTATTGAGATCGAAGACCATCGGGTTAGTGAAGATTCTCTGGCAGCATCATACTTCAGAGGAAGCTACTTGGGAGCTAGAGAGTCTGATGCGAGAGAAGTACCCTCACCTATTTGATGAGTGACTTGGTTCTAATTTGGAGGACCAAATTTTTTAAGTGGGGGAGGATTGTCAGACCCAGATTTTTGTAGCTTGTACCTTATGATTCCTATGTGTATGAACACTTTATTACATAGTTGAATCATAAGAAGAGTATTTACTAACATGCAATCAACAATTTAAGAAATTAAAAAATGCATGTAAGCTACATAACAACGAGATAAGGGTTAAGTTAATTCCCGAACGAGTGCAGGGGTAAAACGGTCAAATGATTGAAATTCGGTATAATTTCGATAAGACAATTTCATTAAAAATATGAAATTGAGGAATCTTGATCAAAATCGAGGAAAATATTTAATTTTGAGCCCAATTGATCAAGATATAAATTTTTTAGAATTTATCAAAATTTTTACCTCGAAAAATGAGCCCAAAAATAGAGGAAAAATATACCGAAAAAGTAAAATCGGACTGATAAATTTGTTTACGGATTAAATGAATTTAATATGATTTTTTGAGATATTTTTGATATTTATGGGATTTTTATGGGATTTTTATTATTATTTTATAATAAAATAATAATAAAAATATATTATAAAAAAAGGGAAATATGAAAGTTTGAATCGGGGAGAGAGAACAGAGGAAACGGAAGCAAGCCGACCCAAGGGAGAAGATCACCGGACGGCCACCACCGGTGACCCTACGGCCAGGACAGAGGTCGGAAAAGGAAGAGGAGGACCGTGCGCACCGATCGGCACCGGTCACTCCATCCACCGACGCCGGACGTCGACGAATCGAAGAGGTGAAGCCGCAGAGGAAACGAAGGAATCCGACGGCCATCGGCGGTGCTTGGTCCCGATCGAGCCCAGCCGAGTGTTGCCCAGGCTTAGGCTCGCCGAATGGCTGTGGTGATGCGTCGGGAACCAGCCGGAATACGTCGGCACGACCAAAGGATGCTTGAACCGGTCGGCGGTTCACGGGAGAAGGTTCTGCACTGAACCGGACCGAACCGGTTCAGCCAAGGAGAAAAGTGGAAAAAGGGGAAAAAGAAAGAAAAAGGAAAAGGAAAATTTTTGAGATTTCACCGGACTTCGGGTAAGTTGATACGAGGTCAAAAGTGACCGATTTGATTTTCGATGAATTTATTTAAATTATATTTAATCGAAAATTAACCCGGAGTTAAATATAATAAATTGTGCAGTTCGACAATAAATTCCAAACGGAAGCCCGATCGAACTTCGATTTACGTACCATCGCATATTCTCGGGTAAGTAAAGTTCATTTACGATAAATTATGTGATTATTGCGTATTTAAGATTTGTTTTACGCATTTCGGATTAAATTCCGTATTTAGTGAATTATATTCAAAATTTTGAATTAAATGTCGTAAATGATATACGGGCTATCCAAAGAGCTTGGAATAAAGCCCAATGGGTATTGATAGGCCCAATGAGTCGATAGACCCTGATGAAGGGAAATAATAAGTGGAAAATGAGCTTAATACGGATTAAGGCCCATTAAGGATTATTAAGGCCCATTAAGGGAAGATAGACTATATTAATGTATAATACAGTAGGAAAAGTATAATTAACCTGAGGAATGGTTATTTACAGCTCCGAAGTTTACATTGAGAGCTGATCGGACTGCAGGATTTAACAGCACCGAGGAAGAGAGGTCACGTGACGTGATCCGAGGTAAGGGACTTTTGCGAGTAGTTAGAGATACCTGCACGTATTTTCGTCTGCTTTTACATTCACTTAAAAACTCTGAGGGTCAGAGAAAGTGAATAATAATTATTGCGACCCGATAATGGCAAATTACGATTTTGCCCCTAGTTATTCAAAAAGTCAACTTTTGTGAAAAGTTACAAAAAGCATGGAAACTATTATTGTGATTGTTTAACTGCTGTTTAGCATGAAAATAAATAGATGGGCTAATGATTTTAAGGTTGATGTGACTTAAGCACACTTTATAATGCTGATTTTGATGTTTTATAAACAATCCCTTTTTAAAGAGCCATCTATCATATTATGTGAGAATGAATCGTGCTAGAGCATACTCGCACTGGATTTCATATGTTTTCCACATAAATTAGTGCTGGATTTTTATACGCACTAGATTTTCATGACATGCATGATAGAGTACTGGAGTTTTACTCGTACTCAGCTTTTAATGATATATGCATGACACAGAGTGCTGGAGCGATTAACTCGTACTCGAGTTTTACATGAGATACATGACAGAGTACTGGAGCGTTGCTCGTACTCGATTCTTCATGGTTTATACATGACATAGTACTGGAGTTATTGCTCGTACTTGATTTGATGATATTGTGCATAGCATGGTACTGGAGCTATTACTCGTACTTGATTTAATACATGAACTATGCATTGACCTAGTTGCTGGAGGTTCCTCGCACTAGAGTTGAGTTTGTGATGTGAAACAGTGTTCGAGCGTAGTGTCGACTCTGTGTCGCACTTAAGGACGCGCACTGTATGTGATATTATTTACATGTTACCTATTCATACTGCATTCTTGTGTGACTGAGTGTCACATTTTGAGAGGATGGCCAGCATGAGGGTATTAGAGATGTGGTATGATATTTCCACGGCACGAGGGCTAAGACCTATAGTAGGCACCCTGACTGTGATGTTGATATTCCACGGGTGCGAGAGCTAAGACCTATGATAGGCACTCTGGCCGTGATGCAGGATTCACGGGTGTACTTTGTACCGTGCCTAAGTGGCGCGAGGTGTACGCTGTACCGTGTGTTGTTGTGGAGTTGAGGAGGATATAGCTGACGGTTGTGATGGACTGACCCCCCTCCCGTTGCAGCAGCGATGCCCCGCACACTAGGACTCCGTGTAGCTTGGGATCACATTTCGGATATGATCATAGTCTAGGATACTATTTGCACTTAACCACAGAGTCTCACATGATATATCACATTGATTGACTGATTTAAATTGCGGACAGACCTGAGGGATGGGTCGGACTCCGATTTTGTGTTGTGAATCATTTAATGCCATATTTATTGTGATTTAAATATGCATGGCATGATTCATATACGATGCATTGTTTTGCACTACATGCCTACATTTGAGAAAGAAAGCATGATTTTCTGTACATGGGATTTATTCTGTACAAGTATATAAATTATATTTCAATACATGCTTTTAAAGCGAGTAAAGGAAATAATGTTTTCAAGGCATAGCATTATTTTGAGTAGATAGTGTAGATATCTACTTGCTTGCCTATTTTCCTTACTGAACGCGTTGTATGCTCACCCCTCTTTCTTTACATCTCTCTACAGAGCGTCAGCAGTAGAGCGAGAGCTATCGAGGGATAGTATCCCAGAGTCCACTGCTAGTTCCTATTGATCGCCAGGTATACATATTATGTACAGTTGTGTATCTAAACATAGAAACAGCACAGTGATGTATACGTTATATATTTGGGGAATGTATTTGTATTAGATTTTATATAATCTTACATGTATAATAAAAGCAAGTACAGTCAGTAATAGTATGTTGACATGTATGTATGATATTGGATGATGTGGTAAGTGAGGACTCTGACATTGAATCATAGCCCAACTGTTGAAGAGCGGAAAGGTAAGTTAAGAATACGAAAAATTTGTAGTGTTTTTGGTTAAAGTCATGGATTGAGAACGGGTCCTGACAGGTACATTTTACCCTTTTTAGCTTTTACTCTCATTTTCTATGTTCGGGACTAAATCAAGCTGACTTTCCTTCATAAGCTCTCTATACTTTCTCATTTTAAGTTCTTAGTTTTAGTCAGAATGATTTAGATTTACTCGGTTTAGCCTGTGACACATATAGTTCACATTAGGCTTTTTATGTAGCTTTTGCGTGTTAAATAATTTCACAAACACTTTAGATCTAGTAAATACTCTTCTTATGATTCAACTATAATAACAGAGTGTTCATACACATAGGAATCATAAGGTACAAGCTACAAAAAATTTGGGTTTGACAGCATCACTCACCTGAAAGGGGATGGGTCAGTCCTACCCTTTGGCTCATCTCAATCATCATCTTCATCTTCCTTATCATATCACATATACTTATGGTACAGTGTACCCCATGTGTCACCTACGCGATACTGATACTTGCATGCACACAGCATGGTACATAGTATTCTCCGTACAACTACACGATACAGTGTACGCCCGTGGACCCAGTCTATCTGTGAGACCCTGTATATGTATAATTGTATGATGATACACTCGTAATGTGAAGTATATGTAAAGTATGTCCATAAGATTATGTACACACTTGTAATAAGAGTTGTGATTGTACGTACAAGTTACATTATGAATGAGTATGAAGAAATGGATATAAACATGTAAAAACTGTGAATGGGATAGAATATGAGTAGTATGGTAAATGAAATGAAGGTTTGCATGATTATGCACCTTCATTTAGTTTATATTAAGTACCTTGGGTCATAGAAAGATTCCACACAAGTTTCAATAGGTATAAGGTATGAATGGATGTCATTTTCAAGTCTCAAAGATGATTGGATGAGAAAATGACCATGGCAGTAAATTAAGGGTGTTTTGGTATAAGTTTTTACAAGAAACTGCAGCAAAATCTAGAAATTATACAGGCCATAACGATCTCATAGGATAAGAGATCGACCTGGATGAGCCAAAATGCTTGTATTTGAGCAAAGGAATAGGGCAGATCAATCTCTAATGAGGCAAGATCGATCTCCTAAACATTCTGTAATGAAAAGATCGATCCTCAAGCATACAGATCGATCTCCTTAGCTCTCTGTTTGGAGCAGATCGATCTCAAGCTTCGACATATCGATCTCATGCTTAAAATGCCATGGAAAAGAGGAATTTAAAGGGACCAGATCGATCTCCTCCTAGTGCAGATCGATCTCTTCAAGCTATTTCTATAAAAAGGGCATTGAAAATCTATAGATTTCAGGACAAAACCATTTCCTTCCCTTTCCAACCAAAAACTTAGTTTTCTCTCTCCAAGTCTGACCATTTTCAAAGAGATTTGAGGAAAGACTATTAGAGGCAAAGTTGCTCACATCAAGGAGAAGAACAACATAGTTTGGAGGTATTTACCCATTTATTGGATTGAAGGAACAAGGGGCATTTCTATTTGGAGCAAAGAGGAAATCCAAAGAGGTAAGTTTCTAGTGTACAAATCCAAGTACATTTGTCTAGTTAATGATTATGAAGTTGATTTGGGTGTGCACATTGTGGGTAGAACTACTTAGAATGCCATGAAATGAATATAACCTAAAAATGGGTGAGTGTGAGAAGTGAAATGTGGTGGAATAAATGATGAATGGGATATCTTGAGATGATAATGGTGTTGAGGAGATAATTTTAAGATAATAATATGGAATGAATAGAGAGGCTTACCCGAAAGGCGTAAGATGAGCGTTTAAGTCACTGGGTGGAATATATAGTTGAATGAGAGTTAGAAATACTAACTCGAACGTATGATGAATAAATTGTAGCTTTTGAGGATACGCCCGAACGAGTTGAGCTAAGAGCGTGAGAAGTTAAGAGGAAAAGAGTCACACCAAGTAAATCGAGGTAAGGGAATTGTGTGGACTCTTAGAGATACCTGTGCGCAATTTGGGCACATTAAATGCTTCGCTAGAATATATGAGATATTAGGAAATGATGTTAGGTCATTGAAGGACAAAAGTTGGGTGTTCGAGAAATGTGCATGAAAACAAAAGTATATTGCTTTGAAAATCATGTTTTATTGCTTTTTAGCAAATGATTTGGTAGGTTGGCAAATATTTGAAATGATTTACAAAAGAAATGAGCTGTTTTGGTTTGTTAACCATACTTTGCAAAGAATTGAGCCACCTACATGATTTCGTGAGAATGAAAGCGTGCTAGAGCAGGATTCACACGAGATTTAATGTGTTTTATACGCACGAGTGTTGGAACTTAGCTTACACTAGTTTTCACATGGATTTCATACTGGTTTTGGCATGGTGCTTGGAGCTTGGCTCACACTAGATGCCCACCTTGCTTGTTGTCGTGCTTAGAGATTCGGGTAGACTGGGTGTCACATCGATTAAATAGGCTCGCACGTGCATTATTTTGACATGACTGATTAGCCGTGTTAGGAGCCTCGGGTAGACAAGAGGTCGTACCGATTAAATAGGCTCACACGTGTGTTTTGAGATGTGGCGTGATATGATTGTTGATTGGGTCCACGGAGTACGTTGTACCGTGCATGTAGTATAGAGTACGTTGTACCATGTTGAGATTGTGATATGCTATCTTCGGATGAGATATACTATGGACCGGCAGATAGGATTTGACCCACATCCCGTGTGGAAGCTGATAGTGGTGATATCCCGTACACCTGATCTGTGTAGCCGGTATCACAGGTTATGGCCATAGACCTAGAGGTTATTACCTATTATTGAATTGCCTATCTCACATGTCATTGCTTTGAGAATAAATCCATGTTTTGAAATGATTTGTGGGTCAGAACAGTCCGAAGGAAGGGCTGAAACCTGATAAGTGTTGAATTATTTTGAGATATTGATTGTTAATGTTTTAAAGTGCACGAATGGATGATGTTTAATGCCATGCTTTATTGTGAAAAATGCATGATGGTTAATGCCATGCTTATTTGAGAAAACGCATGATGGTTAATGCCATGCTTATTTGAGATAAGGCATGATGGGTAATGCCATGTTTTTTTGTGAATTATGCATGATGATTTATACCATGCTTTGAATTTAACTGTGCACTGGATTTTAATAGCATGAATGCTTTACATACCATTAACATAATCATACACTCATGTTTTGAGATAAATGCTGAACTAAACGCTTTTGAGCATGGCATCACGATCACGTAGATAGTTCAGTATCTACCTATTCACATGATTGCCTTACTGAGCATGTGGTTTGCTCACCCCCTTATTTTCCCCCTCTTTATAGAGTGTTGAGTATAGATTGAGCGTGACTGGAGGTGTTCCCTTTTTGTAATCCGCTGCATCCCATCGCGTAAGGTAAACACACTGTTGTAATTTTGTATCTAAACTTACGATAGCACAGTAGCATTTTATATGTAACTATTGGGGATGTAAAACAATGTAAACACATGTAACAACTCTGATATATAGACATTTATACAAGTGTTTACTCATAAATAATATACAAAATTGAATTGGCATGGTGGAGTGAGTTAGACGTCGATACACAACCCAACTATTGAGGAGAGTTGCTGTTCACGATTGAGGTAAGGACGAATAATAAATTATGCGTGAAAATACAGAAAAATTTGTTCGTATTTTGGTAAGTTGATGGTCGTGACAGAAGTTGGTATTAGAGCTTGAGTTGGTCTGACATGGGTCGTGTCTAAAATACTTAATAAGTTGGAAAATTACATCCCCATGTTACTGTGCTTGATTAGATAGAAATTGTGTGTGTCGATGGGTTGACTACGTAATTGGTTATGAATGTATGGAATTGAGTAATTATGCCTCATACCAGTCACGATAGAGGGATGGGAGCACAGGCTCGAGGTCGTAGAGGTAGGCTTGGGGGTAATGTCGAGCCAGAAACACACGAGGTTCAAGATGATATTGGAGTGGAGGCTGAGGTTGAGCAGCTCCACAGGTTCCAGAGGAGAGGCCCGAGAGTACTAAGGCTCACTTCGCCAGGATTGAGCAGAGCATTGAGATGATATTGGAGTTGGTCCCCCAATCCTTACTTGTAGTTGGCGGTAGACAAAGTTTAGCTGCATAGGGTGATGCCGAACAGGCTGCAGCTCCTGAGGCACGGGCAAGGCCAGCCCAGAGACCTCAGACTACAGATACCCTACCCACACAAGATGTGCCTACACCGATTGCTACACTAGGCAGTAGAGGTTAGGGATATGGATGTGATTTGGATAGATTGCAGAAATTCCAAAAGTTTGGACCACCGTTTTTCAGCGGAATAAGGACCCAGTGGCAACTGAGGATTGGATTAGTAAAATCGAGAAGTTGTATAGGTTCTTCGAGTGCACTACCACCGAGATGGTAGCGTTTGTCGCTTTTATGCTGAAGGCATCAGCAGAACATTGGTGGAAATCCACCAGGCCTATTTTGAGAGCCCGACATACTGAGATCAGCTACGATATATTTTTGGAGGCATTTCAAAGACAGTATGTTTCGGTTACCGCACAACGGAAGATGAAAATGACATTTTTGGGACTAACCCAAGGGAGCAGGACTGTGGATGAGTATGAGACTGCTTTTATCTCCCTGGACAGATATGACCCCAACACTATGAGTAATGAGGTTGAGAAGATCCAAAAATTTATGGATGGATTATGACTGACCATCAGGTCTAGATTAGTTCCACTGGATATACCGACCTACAAGGAGGCAGTGTGCAGGGCACAATTGTGTGAACAAGATGTTGATAGAATCACCTCAAAGTTTGGAAAGGTTAGTAAGATAAGGGACCAAGATAAGAAGAGACCAATGATGGATAGAGGTTTCAGCTATAAAGGAAGCAAGAGGTTTACTGCAAAGAGGTCGAGGATTGATGAGATTCGAGAGAAGGCAGTTAATACTCCCATGTATCCGGCCATTACTCCAGCTAAGGGAATTGTGATTGGAGAGCCACGGCCTACTACAGAGCAGTGTAGCAAGTGGGTAGGTACCATGGAACTCGACCATGCTATGGACCTCAGGTAGTATGCTTCAGATGTGGGAAGCCAGGGCACATAATCAGAGATTGCCCAGAGATGACAGAGAGAGCCCCATAAAAGGGCAAGGTGCCAGAGAGAGCTCCAGTTGGTACAGCTGCCCTGAGGAGGAGGGCTACAACTGAGGAGAAGGGGAACACAGGCAGTGGGGGTAAGCAGAGGACGAGTGCACAAACTGGACCAGGATACTGCGGATTAGTATTCGGATGTGGTAAGAGGTACCATCCAAATCTTTGATTTAGAAACATTTGTGTTATTTGATCCTGGTACCATGCATTCGTTTATTTCGCCATCTTTTGCATGTAAATTGTTGAAGCATGTAAAACCCACACTACTTGATAAAATGTTGATGATATCTACCCCTATGAATGATAGTCAGTTGACTGAGCATGTATATAGAGATTGTAAGATAAAGATAGGAGATAAAGAAATGGCAGCCGATTTAATTTTATTAAATATGAGTGATTTTGATGTAATCCTAAGGATGGATTGGTTAGCTGCCAATCATGTTATGATGGATTGTCATGCAAAAACTTTGATGTTTCCAAAGATAGACAACCTTGTTGTAAATTTGGTGAAATGAAAAGAAATGATATGTTATTAGATTGAAGAGAGTATAATCTAGTTACATGTTAATTTAGAGATAAATTTGATTTTCATTTATGTATGTGATGTGATGATTAATGTTACTAACAATGGAAAGGATAATGTGAAGGGTTTATCGCTTATGTGATTGAGACGGATAAGGCATGTCCGAAATTGAGAGACATTCCAATGGTTAAGGAATTTCCAGATGTCTTTCTGGATGAGTTACCAGGGTTACCTCTAGATAGAGAGATAGAGTTTGGTATAGATTTGGCACCTGGTATAGAGCCAATATCCAAGCCACCGTACAGAATGGCTCAAGTTGAGTTGGAAGAACTAAGGAAATAGCTACAAGAGTTACTGGAGAAGGGGTTCATCAGGCCGAGTGTCTCACCTTGGGGAGCACCGATTCTATTTGTAAGAAGAAGGATGGAAGCCTCTGAATGTGTATAGATTATCGGTTGTTGAATAAGGCCACCATCAAGAATAAGTATCCCCTTCCATGCATTGATGACTTGTTGGATCAGTTTAAGGGAGCGCAGGTCTTTTTCAAGATAGATCTGAGATCAAGGTACCATCAGTTGAAGATACGGAGTGGAGATGTACCCAAGATAGCTTTTCACACCCCGTATGGACATTATGAGTTTATGGTTATGCTATTCGAGTTGACGAATGCTCTCGTAACTTTTATGTCATTGATGAATGAGGTATTCCACCAGTATTTGGATCAGTTTGTTATTGTGTTTATTGATGATATACTGGTGTGCTCAAGATCTAGTGAGGAACATGAAAGGTATATAAGGATAGTGCTACAGACCCTTCGAGAGAAGAAGTTGTACGTTAAACTCAGTAAGTGCGACTTTTTGTTGGAACATATCTCTTTTCTAGGTCACATAGTGTCGAAGGATGGAGTGGCAGTGGATCCATCTAAGATTAAGGCCGTAGTTCAGTGGCAAAGACCCCAGACAATGACTGAGATCAGAAGTTTCCTGGGTTTAGTTGGGTATTATCGAGGTTTGTAGAGGTATTTTTGAGGTTAGGTGCCCTTTTGACACGTCTCACAAGAAAGAATGTGGAGTTTGTGTGGGATGATAAATGTGAGGAAAGCTTTGGGAAGCTAAAAAGGAGATTAAGTACAGCCCGATACTCACCATTCCTACCAGCTCAAGATGTTTCTCGGTGTATATAGATGCTTCACACCTAGGACTGGGCTGTGTATTGATGCAGGATGGGAAGGTAGTTACATATGGGTCTAGACAGTTGAGGGATCATGAGAAGAACTACTCGACCCATGACTTGGAGTTGGCAGCGATGGTGTTTGCGCTGAAGATATGGCACCACTACCTTTATGGAGAGAAATTCCAAGTGTTTACAGACCACAATAGTCTTAAATACATGTTCTCGCAAAAAGAGTTGAACATAAGATAGAGGAGATGGCTCGAGCTGTTAAAGGATTATGATTGTGAGATCCTATACAACCCGGGTAAAGTAAATGTGGTTGCTGATGCAATGAGTAGAAAGCATCTCGGGATGGTTTCATTTATGATGATCAGGGAACATGAGCTGTTGGAATAGCTCACGAACCTCAATTTGGATGTGACCCCGCCCAGTGCTGATAGTGGATTTATGATAGCTAGCCTACTGCTGGAATCGGATCTGGTAGATCGAATTCAACAGGCTCAGTGGATTGATCAGCAGTGCAGTGATATTGTAGGGCAGATAAAGAGAGGTACAGAGACAGACTTTAAATTGAGTTCGGATGGATTGTTGAGGTTTAGAGGTAGGGTATGTGTTACTAAAGATAAAGAGATCAGAAGGTTGATCTTGACAGAGGCTCATTCATCGAAGTATACGATACATCCAGGGAGTACTAAGTTGTATCAAAACCTTCGAAAGGTTTATTGGTGGTCTGGGATGAAAAATCACATTGCTGAATATGTTGCTAAGTGTCTCGTTTGTCATCAGGTGAAGGTAGAGCATCAGAAGCCCGTAGGGTTATTGCAGCCTCTAGCGATACCGACATGGAAGTAGGAGCATGTCAACATGGATTTTGTGATGGGATTGCTGAGGACCCGCAGAGGTCATGATGCCATATGGGTGATTATGGATCGATTTAGGAAATCAGCCTATTTTCTAGCTATGAGAGCTATCGATACTCTGAGCTAGTTAGTGAACCTATATGTGCGCGAGATAGTGAGGCTGCATGGAATTCCAGTGAGCTTTTTTTTTGATAGGGATGCCCGCTTCACTTCCCACTTCTGGGAACATTTTCAGGAAGCGATGGGGACCCAGTTGAGTTTTAGCATCGTGTTTCATCCTCAGACAGATGTTCAGTCAAAGAGGACTATACAGACCCTAGAAGATATGTTGAGAGCGTGTGCATTGGATTTTGTAGGCTCTTGGGATGACCATTTTCCACTCGCAGAGTTCGCCTATAATAATAGTTTTCATTTGAGTATCGGGATGGCACCATATGAGGCATTGTATGGGCGTAGATGTCGTTCCCCTATTGGATGGGAAGAGGTTAGTGACAGATAGATCTTTGCTTTCGACTTGGTTAGACAAGCCTCTGAGGATATCCAATTGATTTGTGAGAGGTTACGGACAGCTCAGACCAGGCAAAATAGTTACGCTAACAAGAGACGAAGACCACTAGAGTTTGATGTGGGTGAGTCGGTGTTCTTGAAAGTTTCTCCTTCGAAGGGAATTATGAGATTCAGGAAGAAGGGAAAGTTGAGCCCTCGATATATAGGGCCATTTGAGATACTTGATAAGGTGGGAGATAAGGCTTATAGATTAGCATTACCACCAGAGTTGGCAAGTGTGCATAACGTCTTCCAAGTATCCATGTTAACGAAGTATCACCCGGACCCGGCACATGTGATAAGATATGAGCCATTAGAGCTCAACGAGGGTATGACATACGTTGAGAGGTCGATTCGGATACTGGATAGAAAAGATAAAGTGTTGAGGACAAAGACAATTCCCTTGGTAAAGGTTGTTTGGCAACATCACATGGTGGAAGAGGCCACATGGGAATTGGAGAGTTTGACGCGGGAGAAGTATCTCGAGTTATTCAGAGATTGAATTGGTTCTAATTTGGAGGATCAAATTTTCTAAGTGGGGGAGAGTGTGAGACCCCGTATATGTATAATTGTATGATGATACATTCGTAATGTGAAGTATATGTAATGTAAGTCCATAAGATTATGTACACACTTGTAATAAGAGTTGTGATTGTATGTACAAGTTACATTATGAATGAGTATGAAGAAATGGACATAAACATGTGAAAAATGTGAATGGGATAGAATATGAGTAGTATGGTAAATGGAATGAAAGTTTGCAAGATTATGCACTTCCATTTAGTTTATATTAAGTACCTTTGGTCATACAAAGATTCCACACAAGTTTCAATAGGTATAAGGTATGAATGGATGTCATCTTCAAGTCTCAAAGATGGTTGGATGAGAAAATGACAATGGAAGCAAATTAAGGGTGTTTTGGTATAAGTTTCTATAGGAAACTGCAACAAAATTTGGAAAGTATGCAGGCCAGATCGATCTTATAGGATGAGAGATCGATCTGGATGATCCAAAATGCTTGTATTTGAGCTAATGAATAGGGCAGATCGATCTCCAATGGGGCAAGATCGATCTCCTAAACATTCTGTAATGAAAAGATCGATCCTCAAGCATACAGATCGATCTCCTTAGCTGTTTGGAGCAGATCAATCTCAAGCTTCGACAGATCGATCTCAAGCTTCGACAGATCGATCTCATGCTTAAAATATCGTGGAAAAGAGGAATTTAAAGGGACCAGATCGATCTCCTCCTAGTGCAAATCGATCTCCTCAAGTTATTTCTATAAAAAAGGGCATTGAAAATCTGCAGATTTTGGGACAAAACCATTTCCTTCCCTTTCCAACCAAAAACCTAGTTTTCTCTCTCCAAATCCAGCCATTTTCAAGGAGATTTGAGGGAAGACTATTAAAGGCAAAGTTGCTCACATCAAGGAGAAGAACAACATAGTTTGGAGGCATTTACCCATTTGTTGGATTGAAGGAACAAGGGGCATTTCTATTTGGAGCAAAGAAGAAATCCAAAGAGGTAAGTTTCTAGTGCACAAATCCAAGTACATTTGTCTAGTTAATGATTATGAAGTTGATTTGGGTGTGCACATTGTGGGTAGAAATACTTAGAATGCCATGAAATGAATATAACCTAGAAATGGGTTAGTATAAGAAGTGAAATGTGGTGGAATAAATGATGAATGGGATATCTTGAGATGATAATGGTGTTGATGAGATAATTTTAAGATAATAATATGGAATGAATAGAGAGGCTTACCCAAAAAGGGTAAGATGAGCGTTTAAGGCATTGGGTGGAATATATAGTTGAATGAGAGCTAGCAATACTAACGCGAACGTATGATGAATAAATTGCAGCTTTCGAAGATATGCCGGAGCGAGTTGAGTCAAGAGCATGAGAAGCTAAGAGGAAAAGATGCACACAAAGTAAATCGAGGTAAGGGAATTGTGTGGACTCTTAGAGATATTTGTGCACAATTTGGGCTCATTAAATGCTTCGCTAGAATGCATGAGATATTAGGAAATGTTGTTGGGTCATTGAAGGGGAAAAGTTGGGTGTTTGAGAAATGTGCATGAAAACAAAAGCATATTGCTTTGAAAATCATGTTTTATTGCTTTTTAGCAAATGATTTGGTAGGTTGGCTAATATTTTAAATGATTTGCAAAAGAAATGAGTTGTTTTGGTTTGTTAACCATACTTTGTAAAAAATTGAGCCACTTACATGATTTCATGAGAATGAAAGCGTGATAAAGCAGGACTCGCATGAGATTTGATGTGTTTTATACGCACGAGTGCTAGAGCTTAGCTCGCACTAGTTTTCACATGGATTTCATACTGGTTTTGGCATGGTGCTTGGAGCTTGGCTCGCACTAGATGCCCACCTTGCTTGTTTCCCTGCTTGGAGCTTCGGGTAGACTTGGTGTCACATCGATTAAATAGGCTCGCACGTGCATTATTTTGACATGACTGATTAGCCGTGTTAGGAGCTTGGGGTAGACAAGAGGTCGTACCGATTAAATAGGCTCACACATATGTTTTGAGATGTGGCATGATATGATGTGTTGATTGGGTCCACGGAGTACGTTGTACCGTGCATGTAGCATGGAGTACGTTATACTATGTTGAGATTGTGATATGTCATCTTCGGACAAGATATGCTATGGATCAACGGGCAGGATTTGACCCACCTCCTGTGTGGAAGCAGATAGTGGTGATATCCCGCA
This sequence comes from Firmiana major, assembly GCA_033439115.1. Taxonomy (NCBI): domain Eukaryota; kingdom Viridiplantae; phylum Streptophyta; class Magnoliopsida; order Malvales; family Malvaceae; genus Firmiana; species Firmiana major. The sequence continues at coordinate 13,678,457 of CM065912.1, forward strand.
CACCTGATCCGTGTAGCCAGTATCACAAGTTATGGCCCTAGACCTAGAAGTTATTACCTATTATTGAATTTCCTATCCCACATGTCTATTGCTTTGAGAATAAATCCATGTTTTGAAATGATTTGTGGGTCAGGACAGTCCGAGGGAAGGGCTGAGACCTGATAAGTGTTAAATTGTTTTGAGATATTGATTGTTAATGTTTTAAAGTGCACGAATGGATGATGTTTAATGCCATGCTTTATTGTGAAAAATGCTTGATGGTTAATGCCATGCTTATTTGAGAAAACACATGATGGTTAATGTCATGCTTATTTGAGAAAACGCATGATGGGTAATGCCATGCTTTATTGTGAATTATGCATGATGATTTATACCATGCTTCGAATTGAACTGTGCACTGGATTTTAATAGCTGGAATGCTTTACATACCATTAACACAATCATACACTCATGTTTTGAGATAAATGATGAACTAAATGCTTTTGAGCATGGCATCATGATCACGTAGATAGTGCAGTATCTACCTGTTCGCATGATTGCCTTACTGAGCATGTGGTTTGCTCACCCCTTTATTTTCCCCTCTCTACAGAGTGTTGAGTATAGATTGAGCGTGACTGGAAGTGTTCCCTTTTAGTAATCCGCTGCATCCCATCACGTAAGGTATACACACTGTTGTAATTTTGTATCTAAACTTACGATAGCACAGTAGCATTTTGTATGAAACTATTGGGGATGTAAAACAATGTAAACACATGTAACAACTCTGATATATAGACATTTATACAAGTGGTTACTCATAAATAATATACAAATTGAATTAGTATGGTGGAGTGAGTTAGACATCGACACACAGCCCAACTATTGAGGAGAGTTGTTGTTCACGATTGAGGTAAGAACGAATAATAAATGATGCATGAAAATGCAAAAAATTTGTACGTATTTTGGTAAGTTGAGTGTCGTGACACTATCCACCCTACACCGATGGCCTCGTCATCCTAAACCGTGTCTCATATACCAGGCGAGCAAAATCAGCTGGACATACAGTCTCCGTAAGGCTCCAGCGTGGTATCTCTCAGTGCAAGCAACTGCTTTTAGCACTGTATGATCTCAAAATCATTGTGCAAGCTAGGCTCCAGCATATTATCATCATCATAAAACCACGTGCGAGTTACGCTCCAGCACGGTTTATCAAATCATGAAAACATATGCAAGGAAAAACACCAGCATAGTCAAAATCATCAAAACCAATGTGATCTAAGGCTTCAACACCAATTCACATCTCAAATCTGATAGGTGACTATTTTTCTCTTTTAAAACTCAAATCGTGTTTATTAACATAGCATGTCATTCCATGCTAAACATGTAAAACTAGTCAGCCTATCCATCATCATTTCTTAGTCACAAAAAAACAACCTAAGGTTGTAAAAACATTAAAAACATGCATGTCATGTTGTTTTCCTTCCCACATCCCATTTTCACAATTCATACTATAATACATTTCAATTCATTTATGGCTCAAATAGCTAATCATAATTTTACTAGCGTCATAACTACTAAAATCGCTGTAAAATACGTAAGAATATCTCTATCGCCAACATACAATCCCTTACCTCGAATCGTACTTGTATATCCTTCGTCTCGTTACCTCCGTTCGCGATCCGGGTTTATCAAGTCTCAACGTATTCCAATCTACATACATAAATCATTAAGTCATTTTCCACTTCTTCTTCTAAACATCCACATTTTCATTCACTTACTTACTCATGCTTTCACAAACTTTTTTATCATATTTCTTTATAAATCCCTCTTAATATTAGTCACTCATCATTAAAATCTTCATTTCTTACCCTTCATTAAGACTTAATGGTTTCATCCTTCTAATATCCTTTCTATCAAGATTTCACATACCATTTAACCTACACTATGTCTAGAAACTCATATTTAAAGCTTGAGGGTTGAAGGACTCACCTAGCTTAGCTTTCTCCTTGGTCAAACTTGAGGTAGTCTATTCTCCTCCTCTTGATCAAACCAACATGTGATTTTTGGGTATGTTGTTCTCCTTACTCTAAGGAACAACTTCCCCTTCTTGAGCTTCTTCCAAATCTTGCTGGAATATAGTGATATTTAGAGTGAGAAAGCTTGATTATTTTAGAGAAAGGAATAGGTACGGGTTTGGTAGGAAGAAAGTCCGATTTTCAGTCCAATCCCGTGTTCTTTTTATAGATACAGAGACATGAGATCGATCTGGTCCCTTGTGGAGATCGATCTTTACATGGTTTGATAGTCTTTTACTTGATATAACTACTACCAGATCGATATGCTAGTAAGGGGAGATCAATTTGTTAGTGAAGAGAAGATCGATCTATTAGTAAAAAGGGGGGATCGATCTGTTGCAAGCTGAGACATTTGGAGATCAATCTGTTCCTTGCGAGAGACTGATTTCTTCCAGATAGAAGCTTAAGGAGATCGATCTGCCTTGGTATGAGATCGATCTGCTCTCTTCCAATTGCCTGATATTTGACATTTCATGTGAGGGGATTGATCTCTCCTTCATGGGAGATCGACCTGCTCCTCTCCTACAACCCTATTACTGCCGTTTTCTGTAGATTTCCAATGTGTAATTCATTCTTAATTACCTAATCCTCATTTTACATTTCGTACACAACCAACGTATAATAGTATCTATTCCATATAATTCATAGGCAATAAAAACTTATGCACACAACTTGAAATCATGGTTTGTACATTAAAGTTCATAATCCCTACATCCTTTATTGTATATACACATGTGACAATATGCACATACATCATAGCTCATAAGAAGTACATGTAAATCTACAGGCATTAGAACCTTGTTTTCACATCTAGAGCTTAATGTATGTGTGTTCTAAGATGACATATGGACTATATGTTGTATTATTTTGAACTAAAAATTTGTGGAACATGGTTATGTCAATTCGGCCACGGTGAAGGGGATTAGTGAATTGGTGTGATCTTGCCTTGGTTTTCACATTCCTTAGTGTTGTCATGATAGTAAATTGAAAAGATGAATTTGGTTTGTTGATAAACCTTGAAGATGAGGCATTTTTTGGCACATAAGGACCTCATCTTTCCGGGATATAACAAATAATGGCTTTTTCGATGAAAAAATGAAAAGTATAATACACGCGTCATTAACTTGTTAACAGTAACAGCTGGCTGTCAAATAATGACAACCAAGATGCCAAATAAATTAATTTTATAAAAGAAATTATTTAAAATATATGTATAAATTTAAGTTTAAATTAAAAATATCTTAATTCCCAAAATTTCTTTTCTAAACTTAATTCTCTAACTTTTCGAAAAATTTCCCTAAACCTCAAATTTCCACACTTTCTTTCCTCCACAATCCCTACTCTCTCTCTAAAAGTTACAGAATCTCTCCATTTCCTCTATTTTTTCTTATTCATTCTGTTCTTTTAGAATTCCCATTAACTTGTGAAAAATTTAATTTTTGTTTGAAACACAAATTTTAAAATGCATCAAAACCATCGCCTTCACGGTTGTCGCGCATTACCTTCGTCGACTAAGAGACACCTCAGTCAACCAAGAACCGACTGATTATTGGTGCACCTCTATAAGGCTTGACAAGCTCCTTAGTCGACGAAATGATACCTTAAAGTGTAAATCTGTAGACTTTCAATTGGTACCCCTAAAAGACCTTGACTATAATAAATAATCCTAGTACATAAGCAAAAAATATTTGATTTAGTGAGATACACATTTTGTGATTTTGAAACCTATACAAATAAGTTGTGTGCATTGCATATAGAATAGCATAATTTTAACTCTGCTCTTATATAATTAACTTACGGAGCATTGGCTCATTTCCTTCCATTATTTCCTTATAGGTTAAGCTTCAGTTAGACACTTTTCCATATTAGTATTGAGTTCGCAATTTGCTATACGAGGTATTCATAGTGCAAATTTTTTGTATGTATTTTCTTCATGTAAACAATTTCAGTTTTAGCAGTTTTGTAGCAGTACTATTATAACGACCCTTTTTACGTACAATTTGGTTGAGCTACGAGTCGTTGCTAGGTCAGTGCAATAAATTTTCTTATCGTTTATATGCAAACATAACATAAAATTAACATCCTCGATTAAAATCAAAAGAACATTTTTCAATTAATCGAAATTATTGTTCAATTACAAAATAACTATGTTTACATCCCCAGAAACATTTCATAAATATTAATGTACTTACAAATATTTAGATAAAAAAGAATGTCTACTCCGGGTATACCTTTCTCGCAAAAGGAAACTCTGCGAAAAAATTGTTGCACAAAGAATCCTACTTACAAAGGCGGTCCCAGCTACTATAAAGACTCTGTGGAGGAAAGTAAGGGGTGAGCTCAACATGCTCAATAAGGAAAAGAATGTGGTAGGTAGATAAATACACCAACTATTATGTGTATAAAGGATTGTCATGCAGAAAAATATAAAGCTTTTGGCATATAATAAACATCAGAGTCAAAAAACCAATAATAATATCAGTCTTAGTATAGCAAACATTATGCTGAAATCATCTAGATTTCTAAAGCTTTACACAGTAGGATATAATAGCTTCCATGCGATAATACAATTCATTCATTCAATTCAATAAAACACATAGACAAGACAAGGCAGTACATGCTATAAACAGTATGACAATTGACCAGTGTCGGTGACTCCGAGAATCACTGGTCAGCTATGCAACCAGCTCACAATATGGTATGTCTGAAGATAAAAACACGGCATAAGGTACTCACGTGCATGTCACACAGTACATCGTACTCCATGGACCACATAATAGTAACAACAACAGTAATAATGTAGTATGTCTTAATTAAATCCATTGTCTCCAATAAGTGCAAACCAGGCATTGCAACACGTAGTTGGCACGCAGATCAAGCACCTTTATCTGATACAGATTGATAAGTAGCTCATTTTCATTAAAATAGTACTAAACTCAATTCAATATATAAAATAATTTAAATAGGACTCGACTCATCATTTTTTGGTTAAAAATTCCAGTACACAGTGTGTGAAAATCAAAGCTAGGGATTTTTAATTTAATACAATAATTTAAGTCGCATCGATGTCTAAGTAAATAAATTAATTTTATCTGTAAGATTAGGCAATTTAACTAAGGCTAAAATTCTATAATTTCCATAGCTAAAAAATCGATCTAAAATATATATCTACGGTTTAACAGAAAGTACGTGTAAATATCTCTAGCAGCTCACAAACTTTTCCTTACCTCGGTGATTGCCAGTAGTTCTTTTTATGTCTCGATATCGAGAGTCAGTCAGTCCGTTCTTAATCATTTGCTTCCTCGGGAGCCTTCACTGACTAGAAGTTAATAGCTAGTTTACATAGCTTGAGGTATTTCATTAAATTATGCCATGATGCCGAGAGCTCCCTTAAGAGTTTTTTCAATTTATGCCACTTCACCTAGCCAATGTGTATAAATTTTCTAGGCTTCCTTCCCCATAAAGATTTTCATTAAAATTCTTCCATGGCCAAGTTTCTTTATCAAGCTTTCACCATGCACTTTTCCGCAACCTTGTATAGTCGTACCTCTCTCCCTGATTTCCCTTTATTATTTTCTGTAATTTCAACACACTTTTCCTACTGTTCCTACACCAAACTTATCCCTATAACATTCCCAGGTTTGGCTCACTCTTCCTTTTCTGTTTTTTTCCTTTTTGTTTCCTTCCTTCTCCAATTCTGCACCAAGCTTTATTTTCTTCATTTCTTACCCGCCAGTCCCTTGCTCGATATGCTAGGTTTTAGTTGTTGTTCACGTCATTCAAGGTGCCGTTTTAGAGTTCTCAAAGGCTAAAAAGAACATCGAAGTGAAGATGAGTTAGTCGTATTTCCTAAGCTCTTTGTTCCCAAAACCTTATGTAAGAATAGGGGAAATGACCGAGAATGCCTTCGGCACTGCTCCCGCCGAATGTATTCTCTCACTTATCTTCTGCCTTGACAACGACTACAAGTGAGAAAGGTTTGAGGCAGTACTCTTCATTATGCTTTCCTCATCGAGAACCATCAATGATGGCAATGGCTTTAGGAAAACCCGACCCCAATGTCACTTTAGTTGGCCTATGTTTTCCAGTTTCTCCCTATTTTACCTATATTGTTTCTCTACTTCTTTGGAGAGCTTCATGGACACCCAGCAATGACAGGTCAACAGGGCAGTGTTCTTTGTCGTACTCTTTCACTCATCACTTTTACTTCGGTTTTAGAGGATGGAACTCCTCGATTTTAGTTTTCTTTTTTCCCCTTTGTCTCGCGTTTCCTGCCCTTTACTTAAGCTCTTGGTATGCCTCTATTTTAGCTTTGATTTTCCTCTCCTGTTCCCTTTGTACTTCTCTATTTCTTGCCTTCATGCATATACAGGATACGAGACAGAACAAGCATGGTGTGGAATTGTGATGGAGATGAGTTTAATGGTTGACGATGAGAAGGAAATGGGAGTTGGTTTGGCAACTGCCTCCTTTCATTTCAGTCCGCACCATATTCCATTCACTGTACATATATATATATATATATATCTATATATATTTATGTGTTTTCCTCTACCAAACACTATCACCCACCGAAACTTATTTACACTGTTCCACTTATATCCCCTAGGCTACTCGATATCATCAACTTTCACTTTATCTTTGTTTTCCTTCACTACCGATTAGCCATCACTTTCTCCCTGACAATTCCTTCAAGTATATATATATACCCTTTGCAATAGCCTTTGTTCAACTATTGAGATTGGCTTCATTAGAAGCCAATCTATGGTTCCTGTAGGTGCATACTTATTCATACTCATATACATATTTGTATAATCTTATATTCTTTACTTGATAAAGGACAAAATATTACACCTACACATGTATATATATATATATATATATACACTTAGTAAATCTCCCTTATGATATTGAGGTCAAATTTAATCTGATATTCATATTAATCTATCATAAGGAAATATTCATACTTAATCTAACTCATAAAAAACTTATTTCTATTCTCCCCCATAGTCATTTATTTTTAGCGTTAATATATTTTATTTAATTATTTCCTCCAAGTCTCAAAATGGAAGAAATATAATTAAATTTAGATAATTGAATAAAAGGATACATTTTTAATCCTAATGGTTTAATTGTTATTTCTTGATAAGAGCGAGTGAATACATGAAATTCATGGCATTTACATTCTCCCACCCTTAGGAAATTTGGTTCCCAAATTTAAAAGTACATCAATCCTTAAACATGTGAGACCCCATGTAAGTATGACTTTATTATATGTAAATGAAAGTATAAGACAGATGATTCTTGGATTATGTAAATGTAAATGTATTACAATAGGATAAATGAATGTCATGATACAAGTAAAGGTTAAATAAGGGTTAAAGTGGTCACAAACTAGACGAAAGGAACTTAAAGCATTCAGATTAAGGTTAAGGGTTTAAAACATGAAATGATAAGGCATGAACTATGAATTTTGTGTATCCTTTATGAATTCAAGCAATACATACAAGTCATATTCTATGTGAATCATAGGAAATGAGCCCTTCCATGCTTTAAGTGTGAATGGATTGCAAAATGACTAGTGAAGCAATCAAACACAAATGTTTCCCTTGAAAAACTGGAAAATTTGCAGCAGGAATGCTCCAGATGAAGGCCAGATCGATCTCCTATTCAAGGCAGATCGATCCCTCATGCAAGCAGGATAATTTCAAGTGAATATTCTCCCCACCTTAGGAAATTTGGTTCCTAAATTTAAAAGTACATCAATCCTTAAACATGTGAGACCCAATGTATGTATGACTTTATTATATGTAAATGAAAGTATAAGACAAATGATTCTTGGATCATGTAAATGTGAATGTATTGCAATGGGATAAATGAATGTCATGATACAAGTAAAGGTTAAATAAGGGCTGAAGTGGTCACAAACTAGACGAATGAAACTTAAATCATTCAGACTAAGGTTAAAGATTTAAAACATGAAATGATAAGGCATGGACTATGAATTCTGTGTATCCTTTATGAATTCAAGCAATACACACAAGTCATATTGCTTGTGAATCATAAGAAATGAGCCCATCCATGCTCTAAGTGTGAATGGATTGCAAAATGACTAGTGAAGCAATCAAACACAAATGTTTCCCTTGAAAAACTAAAAAAATTATAGTAGGAATGCTCTAGATGAAGGCCAGATTGATCTCCTATTCAAGGCAGTTCGATCCCTCATGCAAGCAAGACAATTTCAAGTGAATCTACCAAGGCTAGATCGATCTCCTAAGCGAGCAGATCGATCTCCCCAATGAGAAGATCGATCTGCATTAGCTTTTACCTTGTAGAGATCGATCCCTTCCTAAGTGCAGATCAATCTCCATTTGATTCTGTCATGAGCATATCGATCTCTCCCCATGAGCAGATTGATCTGTTGTTGCCTCTACCAAGCAAAGATCGATCTCTCCCTAATGAGTAGATCGATCTCTCCTATTGCAAACATAAAAATTTGATGGCTAAAACCAAAGAAAGATCGATCTCTTTACCTCATCACCCTTGCTCTATAAAAACTACATGGTAAAGCCTCTTTCTTCAATAAGCCAACACATGCCTTTAATTTTTATAAAAAATGCCAAGCTTTCTCTCTCTAGAATATACCCCCTTCCATAAAGATTTGTGTCACGCCCCGAAAATGCGGAAAATAGGGCAAATTTAAAACTTTTTACTCATTAACTCACAGTTAAAGGTGCATTCCTGTGCAGTGTCATACATCATCATAAGTATCATTCCTCAGGATCTCATCATGATATAATAAATATTGTATTATACCCATTACTCGATTACAAGTTAATTAATCCTAATACATCCCATACAATGATATACATCAAGTGTCTGCAATTACAATAATAGTCTGGGTACATGAAAAGATAAAATATACCTCAAGATACAATATATATGTCCTAGAGCTCGAATCCTCCACTAGCCACTACTCCGTACGTTGCAGGGAGATCCTTTTTCACTTGAAGAACTCTGGGGGGAAAAGAAAACAGGGTGAGCTTCTAAATCGCTCAGTAAGGGGGGTGATGGAACTCATTTCATAAACCAAAATGCACATCACACAATGTTTATTTGTATGTGAAACTCATTTGAAAACCATAGCATGAAAGTACTCAAAACGATATTCTCATATCTCAAATCATGTGAAAACATGAAGTAAAAAGGCTCACTCTAGAGCATTAACAAAGCATGTGAAAATAATGCGATAAACGCTTTCTCAATGCACGTGATAAAATCACTGAAGTAGTAATGCACGTGGCACAGCCACTAAACACATGTGGCACAGCCACTGATTTAAATTCACACGTGGCATAGCCACAAAACACACGTGGCATAGCCACTGATTTAAAATCACTCGTGGCATAGCCACAAAACACACGTGGCACAGCCACTGATTTAATTTCTCGCGTGGCATAGCCACAGAATATGGTTTCTCAACGTGGCAACGGCCACCAATGGGGTATAACGTGGCAACGGCCACCAATGGGGTATAACGTGGCAACGACCACCAATTTGGGGTTCTCACGTGGCAACGGCCACTAAGTATACGTGGCATAGCCACAGAATAGGTTATTCTCACGTTACCAGAACGGAGAAGAAATCGGGCTTACATGCTACCAGAGCAATGCCCGGTGTGTACTCACAACTACACACCAAGTCTTATCACATAAGACTGGTTTGCCTTCACGTAGAACTCATAATGGTTTTTCTCTCATAAAACTCATTTGAAATCGTTTTGTACTCAACATAAAACGTAATAAAACCGAGTTCCAACCGGCAAAGCACACGCACACATTTCTCAAATCTCAATATTGCCTTAACGTAGAGCCCAGTTATAAACTCATAAAAACATTGGGCTCCAACCGGCTATAAAAATTGTGTGCAATTAAATCTCAACACAAAACCCAACATGCTTGTTTTATAAACCACAATTCATGCTAAAATAGTTTACAAATCACATACACAAATGGTTTAGATTTCCCTTACCTCTTTGCACCTCGTATAGTGCAATCGTTTCCCCCGTATCACGGACTAGCCTCGCATTCCACTCTGGAACTCCCGAGCTGTCCAAACGATGTTAAAACATCAATACTCAATTATCTCATCAACCTCAATTCTCAAAATCGAGCATAATTGCTCATAACTCCTCAAATCTCTCGATTCTCGTAACTCTACCCTAAACTACAACCTCATTCACAACATCTCAACGCTCTACATTTCTCATGTTAAATCATCTACGCTAATTCACCACATTGTCTATATTTTCATTTATAGCACAATTTCTCAAAATTACCAAAATTACCAAATATCAACATTACTCCAACTACATTGCAATTTCATCAATCCCTAATCATTTCTCAGCTATTTCAACGCAATGACAACCACCAATATCATCAAAATCAGCTTAAATATCAAGATCGAGGTTTAGAAATTACCCAAAGCTTGTGAGTCGCACAACCCACGCCTCGATCTGATTCGTCCTTCGATTTCCAAGTATGTTGTTCTCCCTTTGATGAGGAACAACTTTCCTTCTTACCACAACTCTTGATTTGGCCGAAAATGGGTGTTTTGGATGAGTGAGAAAGTTAGGTTTTCAGTGGAAATGGGGTTGGAAGAGAGAGAAAGTGAGTTTGCAGGAGAAAAACATGGGTTCCTTATATAGACTGGAGGTAGGAGATCGATCTGCCTCTTGATGAGATCGATCTGCGTTTGAATTTTGGGGACGATCTGGGCAATTTTATGCCTAGGAGATCGATCTGTCGAGGGGTGAGATCGATCTCTTTATGGCTTTATGAGATCGATCTGCTCCTAAGGAGATCGATCTTCTCCCAAGCAGAATCATTTGGAGATCGATCTCTTCCTCATGAGATCGATCCTTTCTCAAACAGAATCATTTGGAGATCGATCTCTTCCATTGGAGATCGATCTGCTCCTCAAATTCCTCCTTCCTCGTCATTTTCAACTCACCAGATCGATCTCTCCTTCTCCCAGATCGATCTGTCCTCATACTTCATGCTTAATTTTACACACTTAACATCAAAATCTCCAATTATAATTCCCACAATTCATCTCGCTCAATAATTTACACTTCAAGTTCTTATTACATCATTAAAATATATCTAAAATTCTCAGATCTCACATCCTCCCCACCTTAAAAGAATTTGGTCCTCCAAATTCAACTCAACTAGTCAAAGAGATGGGGGTATTTTTCCTTCATGAGGCTCTCTATTTCCCACATTGCCTCTTCCCTTGAGTGATGTTTCCACAAAACTTTCACTAATGGGATGCTCTTGGTCCTCAGTACCTTCTCCTTTCTATCGAGAATCCGGACGGGTTCCTTAGTATAGCTCATGTCCTCCTGTATGTCCATCTCATCATACTCTATAACATGAGAAGGGTCCGGGTGGTACTTCCTCAACATAGACACATGAAAAACGTTGTGTATTTCGGACATCTGTGGGGGTAATGCTAATCTATAAGCTACCTCTCCCACTCTGTCAAGAATCTCGAATGGTCCTATGTATCGAGGACTCAATTTCCCTTTCTTCCCAAATCGCATGATACCCTTACTCGGTGATATTTTCAAAAATACTACATCACCAACCTCAAACTCGAGTGGCCGTCTACGCATATCCGCGTAGCTTTTCTGTCTACTTTGTGCAGCCCGTAACCTCTCACATATGAGTTTCACACTCTGTACGGCTTGCTCAACAAGCTCGGGAGCATTTATCTTTCTGTCACCGACTTCTTCCCAAGCTACAGGGGATCTACACCTCCTACCATATAGAGCCTCAAAAGGTGCCATTCCAATACTCGCATGATAGCTGTTATTGTACGTAAACTCTGCTAGGGGCAGGTGATCATCCCATGATCCCTTAAAATCCATCGTACACACCCTCAACATATCCTCCAGGGTCTGAATAGTCCTCTCTGACTGACTATCTGTTTAAGGATGATAGGCGGTATTGAAACTCAATCGAGATCCCATGGACTCCTGAAACTGGGTCCAAAACCTGGAAGTAAACCGGGAATCTCTATCAGAAGTAATACTCACTGGAGCCTCATGTAATCTAGCTATCTCGCTGACATATGGCTCAGCTAAGGCATCCACCGTATCTGTGCTCTTGATGGCAAGGAAGTAGGCACTCTTGGTCAATCTATCCACTATAACCCATATAGCGTAATGACCTCTTCGGGTCCTCGGTAAACCCATAATAAAGTCCATAGTGACATGCTCCCATTTCCATGTAGGTACAGGTAAGGGCTGTAGTAGTCCTCCGGGCTTCCGATGCTCAGCTTTCACTTGCTGGCATACTAAACACCTGGCCACATACTCTGCCACGTCTCGCTTCATACCACTCCACCAATACACCTTTCTCAAGTCTCGGTACATCTTAGTACTCCCTGGGTGTATGATGTATCGCGAGCAGTGGGATTCTCTCAGTATCTGTCTCTTCAGGGTGTCATCGTCCGATACACAGATCCGTCCTCTGAATCTCAACAATCCATCCTCACTGATGGTGAGATCCGACTGCGAACTCTGCTCAGCTTGGCTAACCATATCTATCAATCTCTGATCACTGCGCTGCCCAGTTCTAATCTAATCCATGATCCTGGGCTCTATCCGCAGGCTAGCCAAAAATCTAGTCTCTACCTCTTTAACTCTGATCCGAAGTTCGGCGAACTGCTCTAACAAATCCCATTCCCTGATCATCATAGCAGATATTATACTCTTCCTGCTCAGGGCATCAGCAACCACATTCGCCTTACCCGGATGATATAGAATCTCACAGTCATAATCCTTAAGGAGTCCCATCCATCTCCTTTGTCTCATGTTTAACTCTTTCTGATCAAAGAGATATCTCAAACTCTTGTGATCAGTGAAGATCTGGAATCTTTCCCCATATAAGTAGTGTCGCCAGATCTTCAAAGCAAATACCACAGCGGCTAACTCCAAATCATGCGTGGGGTAATTCCTCTCATGGTCCTTCAGCTGTCGTGATCCATAAGCGACCACTCTTCCGTACTGCATAAGCACACACCCCAATCCTTGGTGAGATGCATCGCTATACACCGAAAATCCTCCTGATCCCTCAGGAATGGTTAACACAGGTGCCGCTGTCAATCTCCTTTTTAATTCCTGAAAACTGAGCTCACATTGATCAGTCCATATAAATGGAGTCTCTTTGCGCGTGAGCTTAGTCAAAGGAGAGGCAATCCTTGAAAATCCTTCCACAAATCTTCTGTAATACCCTGCCAAACCAAGGAAGCTTCGTACCTCAGTAACTGTCCTCGGTCTCTCCCAATTAAGCACAGCCTCCACCTTGCTTGGGTCCACTGATACTCCTTCCTCTGAGACTATATGACCAAGGAAAGCTATCCGGTTCAGCCAAAACTCACACTTACTAAGCTTTCCGTATAATTGCTTATCTCGAAGTATCTGAAGTACTAACCATAAATGCTGTGCATGCTCCTCATACGACCGAGAGTATACTAGGATATCATCAATAAAGACTATCATAAATTTATCTAGATAGTCTCTGAACACCTCGTTCGTCAATCTCATAAATGCTGCAGGGGCGTTCGTCAATCCAAAGGACATCACCAAAAATTCGTAATGGCCATACCTTGTCCTGAAGGCCGTCTTTGGAATATCTTCTTCCTTGATCCTCAATTGGTGATAGCCCGATCTCAAATCAATCTTAGAAAAGACTGATGCCCCTCTCAGCTGATCAAGTAGATCATCAATCCTGGGCAATGGGTATTTATTCTTCACCGTGGCTTTATTCAACAATCGGTAGTCTACACATAATCTGAGACTACCATCCTTCTTCTTAACAAATCGTACTGGCGCTCCCCACGGCGAAACACTGGGTCTAATAAACCCTTAATCCAATAACTCCTGTAGTTGTCTCTTCAATTCCTCAAGTTCCACTAATGCCATCCTGTAAGGAGGTTTAGAGATCGGCTGAGTATCTGGTACCAAATCAATGGTAAACTCCAGCTCTCTCTCTGGTGGTAAACCTGGCAATTCATCTGGGAAAACATCCAGAAATTCGCAAACCACAGGTATATCCTTAATCCTCGGATGTTCCCGCTCATCGTCTGAGATGAGTGTCTCATAACCTTCACATGAATAATCATATTTAATATTCTCCAAAATAATATCAAAATTCTCAAATTACTTACTAGAATTCCACATATTCATTTCCTCAATATCTCAATCGTACACTATAAGGTTCAGGTAGGGAGAAAGTTACAATCTTAGTGTAGCAGTCTAAACTCACTCGATTGGTTGCCAACCAATCCATCCCCAGAATTACATCAAACCCATGTATATTCAACATGATTAGATCTGCTAACATCACTCTATCTCCCACCTTTATTTCACATCCTCTACAGATTAACTCAGTTCTCTGGGATTCACGCATAGGGGTATTTACATGTAGTATGTATTCTAGAGGTTCAAACTTCAAGTTTAATCTACATGCAAAGTGCTCAGAAATAAACGAATGCGTGGATCCTGAATCAATAAACACATGAGCCTTATGATTACAGATAGAGAGTGTACCTCTTATAGTTTCTGCCAAAGTGTCTGCGGTCTCCTCATCCAGGGCAAACACATGTCCCTATGCCACAGGTTTCTTCCCTTTCTCTGCCGCAGTGGCCCGTCTCCGGGGATCCACTCTCTGAGGCTGTTGTCTAGTGGGCTCCGGAGCATGTGGTATCCGAGGTTGGGGACAGTCCTTCACTCTGTGACCCATGTCACCACATCTAAAACATCCACGGATCGACCTAGTACAACTTCCCTCATGCGATCGGCCACAGTCTCTACAAACCCTTATCTCCGGCCTGACATATCGAGGGGTCTCCTTGATAATAGGATAGGCTCTGGGTCTCTCCAATCTGTCCTTCTGTACCTCAATCCTTCCTCTTCTGAAGGAACCTCTCCGAGCCTCCGTTTGGAAAAGTGCTGGCCTTTTGCCCTTATCTCTATTCACTGCTTTGAGCTCATTCTGGGATTGTACCATCTCAATTCCTCTTTCAATCTCTTGTGCTCGTCTCAGAGCATCTCCAAACTCAGTAATACATAGCCCTATCAATCTATCTATGATGACGGGCTTTAACCCATACACAAACTTCTCTGTGCGGAGCTCTTCACTCTTGAAGGTCTCTGGGTCATATCTCAATAGCGCTGTGAATTGGCTCTCATAGTCATCTACAGACATGTCACCCTGTACCAAACTCAAAAACTCAGCTTGTTTCTTTCTTTAGGTGGCTCGTGGTACATATTGGGTCCTAAAGGCTGTCTGGAACTCTTCCCAACCAATCACATCTTGGCGGGACATCAAAATACCCTGGGTAGTACCCCACCAATCTCAAGCTCTCCCCTTCAGCATATAGGCACTCATACTGACCCTCTCAGCATCGGTGCACCCCAGAAAATCAAATATAACTCTCAATTCCGTCAACCACTCCTCAGCCTCTGTAGGATCCTTCTTTCCCTTAAATGTGAGTGGATTCATCTTCAAAAAATCCTTTAGTCGGACCATACTTCTGTCCTCAGGCTGAGTGACGGGAGGCACTGGGGGTATAGGAGGTCCTTGTGGTGGTGTAGGGGTAGTATCCGAGGCATTAACTCCAAAGTGTTGCGAGAATAACGCTGCCATCTGCTCAAAACCTTGCCTCACATCGGTCTCAATCCGATTAAATCGAGAGTTAGGACTCTCTGGTTATGGGACAGGTGGCGGAGGGGACTCTGCCTGCCTCCTCGAACGACCTCGTCGTTTACTCATTCTCTATCTCAACTCGTCTCCTGCGCGTACATATCACAATTGATTGAAATCTCAATCCTCAATTTCAGTTCATGACCAAACTATTACAGACACTTGGGATGTATTCTATTTCACTTAATCGACACTGACAGTACTAGACACCCTAAGCTCTGATACCAAGAGAACTCTGTCACGCCCCGAAAATGCGAAAAATATGGCAAATTTAAAACTTTTTACTCATTAACTCATAGTTAAAGGTACATTCCTGTGCAGTGTCATACATCATCATAAGTATCATTCCTCAGGATCTCATCATGATATAATAAATATTGTATTATACCCATTACTCGATTACAAGTTAATTAATCCTAATACATCCCATACAATGATATACATCAAGTGTCTGCAATTACAATAATAGTCTGGGTACATGAAAAGATAAAATATACCTCAAGATACAATATATATGGCCTGGAGCTCGAATCCTCCACTAGCCACTACTCCGTACGTCGCAGGGAGATCCTTTTTCACTTGAAGAACTCTGGGGGGAAAAGAAAACAGGGTGAGCTTCTAAATCGCTCAGTAAGGGGGGTGATGGAACTCATTTCATAAACCAAAATGCACATCACACAATGTTTATTTGTATGTGAAACTCATTTGAAAACCATAGCATGAAAGTACTCAAAACGATATTCTCATATCTCAAATCATGTGAAAACATGAAGTAGAAAGGCTCACTCTAGAGCATTAACAAAGCATGTGAAAATAATGCGATAAACGCTTTCTCAATGCACGTGATAAAATCACTGAAGTAGTAATGCACGTGGCACAGCCACTAAACACACGTGGCATAGCCACTGATTTAAATTCACACGTGGCATAGCCACAAAACACACGTGGCATAGCCACTGATTTAAAATCACTCGTGGCATAGCCACAAAACACACGTGGCACAGCCACTGATTTAATTTCTCGTGTAGCATAGCCACAGAATAGGGTTTCTCAACGTGGCAACGGCCACCAATGGGGTATAACGTGGCAACGGCCACCAATGGGGTATAACGTGGCAACGGCCACCAATTTGGGGTACTCACGTGGCAACGACCACTAAGTATACGTGGCATAGCCACAGAATAGGTTATTCTCACGTTACCAGAACGGAGAAGAAATCGGGCTTACATGCTACCAGAGCAATGCCCGGTGTGTACTCACAACTACACACCTAAGTCTTATCACATAAGACTGGTTTGCCTTCACGTAGAACTCATAATGGTTTTTCTCTCATAAAACTCATTTGAAATCGTTTTGTACTCAACACAAAACGTAATAAAATCGAGTTCCAACCGGCAAAGCACACGCACACATTTCTCAAATCTCAATATTTCCTTAACGTAGAGCCCAGTTATAAACTCATAAAAACATTGGGCTCCAACCGGCTATAAAAATCGTGTGCAATTAAATCTCAACACAAAACCCAACATGCTTATTTATAAACCACAATTCATGCTAAAATAGTTTACAAATCACATACACAAATGGTTTAGATTTGCCTTACCTCTTTGCACCTCGTATAGTGCAATCGTTTCCCCCGTATCAAGGACTAGCCTCGCATTCTACTCTGGAACTCCCGAGCTGTCCAAACGATGTTAAAACATCAATACTCAATTATCTCATCAACCTCAATTCTCAAAATCGAGCATAATTGCTCATAACTCCTCAAATCTCTCGATTCTCGTAACTCTACCCTAAACTACAACCTCATTCACAACATTTAAACGCTCTACATTTCTCATGTTAAATCATCTACGCTAATTCACCACATTGTCTATATTTCCATTTATAGCACAATTTCTCAAAATTACCAAATATCAACATTACTCCAACTACATTGCAATTTCATCAATCCCTAATCATTTCTCAGCTATTTCAACGCAATGACAACCACCAATATCATCAAAATCAGCTCAAATATCAAGATCGAGGTTTAGAAATTACCCAAAGCTTGTGAGACGCACAACCCACGCCTTGATCCGATTCGTCCTTCGATTTCCAAGTATGTTGTTCTCCCTTTGATGAGGAACAACTTTCCTTCTTACCACAACTCTTGATTTGGCCGAAAATGGGTGTTTTGGATGAGTAAGAAAGTTAGGTTTTCGGTAGAAATGGTGTTGGAAGAGAGAGAAAGTGAGTTTGCAGGAGAAAAACAGGGGTTCCTTATATAGACTGGAGGTAGGAGATCGATCTGCCTCTTGATGAGATCGATCTGCGTTTGAATTTTGGGGACGATCTGGGTAATTTTATGCCTAGGAGATCGATCTGTCGAGGGGTGAGATCGATCTCTTTATGGCTTTATGAGATCGATCTGCTCCTAAGGAGATCGATCTTCTCCCAAACAGAATCATTTGGAGATCGATTTCTTCCTCATGAGATCGATCCTTTCTCAAACAGAATCATTTGGAGATCGATCTCTTTCATTGGAGATCGATCTGCTCCTCAAATTCCTCCTTCCTCGTCATTTTCAACTCACCAAATCGATCTCTCCTTCTCCCAGATCGATCTGTCCTCATACTTCATGCTTAATTTTACACACTTAACATCAAAATCTCCAATTATAATTCCCACAATTCATCTCGCTCAATAATTTACACTTCAAGTTCTTATTACATCATTAAAATATATCTAAAATTCTCAGATCTCACAATTTGAGAAAAGGCTATTAGAGCAAAGTTGTTCATTATGAGGAGAAGAGCAACATAGCTTGGAGCCAATATTCAACTTGTTGGATTGAAGAAGCTAAAGAGTCTTCTTATTTGGAGCAAGAGGAAAGTCAAGCTAGGTGAATTTTCAATACACCAACTCTAAGTATGTATATCTTGATATTGTTGTGAGTACATTGGTGTATGAATTGTTGGTAGAAACTACTTAGAATGTAATGAATCAAGCATGACCTAGAATGGGTTTAGTGTGAGGAAATATGATATTGTTGCTTAGATGATAAATGGATTATACCAAGGTGTTAGTAAAGTGATATGCATGATTTTGAGATGGTGGGGTGAAGTCACATTATGGGATAGGCAAAGGTGATGAAACGTGCATATATGGTGTTTGTAGAAATGCATAAAGGAATGGGAAATTATGGATAAAACATTTATGCCAAGTGTTTAATAAGTTACTAAGTGAGTTGGTAGTTAAATTAACTAGGAATGGCTTAATGATGGCCAAACGAGATAATAGGCTAAAGTTGATGAAATAGGCTCGATGAGATGTACTGACTAGTTGAAGTCAGAACATGAGTTATTGGTATTGATTGATAACATTGATGAATGTTTGCAGCTCCCGACGATATATCTAGAGTAAGTTGAGCCGATCGTGAGAAGTGGGAAAGGAAGAAAGAGCTGCTTCCAAGAGAATTGAGGTAAGGGAATTGTGTTAGCCTTAGAGGTATCTGTACGCATTTTCGAGCGCATAGGTGATTTCTTTAAGTGTCTATAGGTCTTAGAATGAACCAGATGTTTGAAGGGTAAAAGAAATTGGGGAATCTCGAGAAATGTTCATGAAAAGTAAGAACATGATGTTCTTGGGATTTTTACTGCTTTTTAGCATGCGAAATGAGTAGGTTGGCTAGCACTTTAAATGATTTATATGAAAAATAGCTTGATTTGGTTTTATAACCATGCTTTGTAAAGAATGAGCCACCTACATGAGTTTGTGGAATGAAACGTGCTAGAGTGTTGCTCACACGAGGTTTGACATGTTTACACATGCATTGGTGCTGGAGCCTAGCTCGCACTAGTTTTTACATGGATTTTCACGATATAGTGCTAAAGCATAGCTCGCACTAGAGTTTTACTTGCATGAGTGTGGGAGCCTAGCTCACACTAGTTTTCACATGGGTTTTGACATTGTACTGGAGTATTTCTTGCACTAGATATCCACTTTATACTTGTTGCCATGCTAGAGATTACTCGCACGTGATTTTTATTACATGTTGGGAGCTGTGCTAGGAGCTTCGAGTAGGCTCTATGCCACGCCAATTAAATAAGCTCGCACGTGCCTATCAAGATGTGGCAGGATATGTTGTAATGATACGGGTCTACGAAGTACGTTGTACCGTGCAAGTAACATGGAGTACGATGTACTATGTGTGATATTATATATATGCCATCTTCGGAAGATGGATCTTCTGCTATGGAACGGCGGGTTGGGCATGACTCACCTCCTGTGCGGAAGTAGATAGAGGTGATACCCCGCACACTAGGATCCGTGTAGCTTGGGATCACAGAGGATATGGCCATAGTACTAGTTATTACCCTTATTATATTATTTGCCAATCTCACATGTCTTGTTTTATGATAATCCATGTTTGAAATTTGTTTGTGGGTCAGGACAGTCCATGAGAGGGGTTGAGTCCTGACAAATGGTGATTTTGTATCGGTTTGTGTTGAGATTTGAAATGCTTTTAACTGCACCTTGGATGATGATTTTCCATGCTTTAAATTACTACTCGCGCATGGTGATTTTTTATGCTTTGTTTAAGAATTGTGCACTAATTTGAATAGCATGAACTGTTTTACATATCATGAACACGAGCATGGACTGATATGTTTTGAGTTTGACAAATAACAATATCGTTTAAGCTTGGCATCACGATCACGTAGATAGTGCAGTTATCTACCTGCTCATATGATTACCTTACTGAGCATGTGGTTTGCTCATCGCCCTTATTTTCCCCCTTTACAGAGCACTTTCAGTAGATAGAGAGCGACTGAGGATTGGATTTTTGGCGTCTGCTGCATCCCATCACACGAGGTATACACATTTGTATAGTTTTTGTATCTAGACATGTCAAAGCACAGTAATATCTTTAAATGTAATTTTTGGAGATGAAAAGGATTATAAACACATGTAAACAACAAATCTGATTTAGAAATACAAGTGTTTACGTTTAAATGAATTGTAAATTGAAATGATTTGATTGGATGAGATTGACATCGATACACAGCCCAACTGTTGGTGGTGTAGCTGTTCACGATCAGAGTGAGGTAAGAAATAAATCAAATAATAAATGAAAAATGAAAAAAACTTACAGTGGATTTTCGGTGGATTAAAGGTCGTGACAGAGGTGGTATGATAGCTGAGTTGGTTTGATATGTGTCGGTGTCAAATTTAGGAAAATTACATCCCCATGTTACTATTCTTGTCTAGATGCAACTATGTATATCGAGATAGGATTGACTAAGAAATGATTGTGAATGTAGGAATCTTGGCATAATGCCTAACACAAGTCATGGTAGAGGGGTGAGAGCATGAGCTAGAGACCATAGGGGTAGGCCTGAGGGCCGTGCTGAGTCGATACCACATGAGGCTCACGAGGAGATAGAGGTGGAAGCTGATGTTGAGCATGCTCTATAGGGTCCGACAAAGAGACCTGAGAGTACTGAGGCATTCTTCTCGAGGATTGAGCGGAGTTTAGAGGCAATTTTAGAGTTGATTGCCCAACCATTGCCTGGAGCTAAGGATGGGCATGTGCTAGCTACACAGGGTGATGCTGAACAAGTGACTGCTCCTGAGATGCCTGCACAGCTAGCCCAATAACCTCAGACTACAGATATTCCCACATCCCCAGTAGTATAAGATACACCTTCTACTGTTGCTACACCACAGGGTAGAAGAGATTGGGGTTATGGATGTGACTTGGATAGGTTACGACAGTTTCAAAAATTTAACTCGCCATCTTTCAGTGGAGTTAAGGACCCAGTAGCTGTAAAGGACAGGGTGAATGAGATAGAGAAACTATATGGGATTTTTGAGTGCACTACTTTTGAGATGGTATCATTTGCCGCATTCATACTGAAAGGATCGGTAGATCATTGGTTGAAATCCACCAAATCCGTTTTGAGAGCCCGGCATGCAGAGATCAGTTAGGATTTTTTTTAGAGGCCTTCTGGAGGTATTATGCTTCGAATACTGCGTAACAGAGGCTGCAAATGGAGTTCTTGGATTTAACACAGGGGAGCAAATCGGTGGATGAGTATGAAACTAAATTTATCTCTCTAGGAAGGCATGATCCTGACAAGATGGACATTGTGATCAAGAAGGTCTGAAAGTTTATGGATGGATTGAGACTAACCATCAAGTCCCGATTGGTTCCCTTTGTGTACCGACCTATGAGGAAGTAGTGCACATGGCATAATTGTGTGAACAAGACATCGAATGAGTTGCCTCAAAGTTTGGAAAGGTTAGTAGAGTGAGGGACAGAGATAGAAAGAGCTCGACAGTAGACATGGGCTTCAGTTACAAAGGAAGGAGGAGATTTTCTATGAAGAGATCAAGGATTGAGGAGATCTGAGAGAGGACAGTTAAGCCTCTCGTGTATCTAGCCATAGCTCCAGTAAAGGGTATAGTGATTGGAGGGTCATGGCCTATAACAGAATAATGTAGTAAGTGTGGTAGGTACCATGGTACTCGACCGTGTTATGGATCTCTTGTAGTATGTTTTTGATGTGAGAAGCCAGGGCATGTGATCCAGAATTGTTCTGAGATGAATGAGAGTGCCCTCAGAAGGTAAAGAGCCGGAGAGAGCTCGAGCTGATGCTCCTACTCCGAGATGGAGAGCGATAGTGGAAGAGAAAGGGAAGCAGGTAGTTGGCAGAGGTTGGGTACACGTCTTGGACCAAGATACTGCAGATCAGTCGTTGGATGTGGTGAAAGGTACCATCTTGATCTTTGATCTAGAAGCTTATGTTTTGATAGATCCTGGTGCCACGCATTAATTTGTATCACCTGTATTTGCATGTAAATTGTTTAAATATGTGAAGTTTACCCCATTAAGTAGGAGGATACTGATAAGCACTCCCATGAATAATAGTCAGCTAGTTGAATATGTGTTTAAGGATTGTAAGTTGAAAATAGGGAAAAAGAAATATCTGTCGACGTCATTTTAATTTATATGAGAGACTTTGATGTAATCTTGGGAATGGATTGGTTGGTTGCTAATCGTGCTGTAGTGGATTATTATTTTAAGATGGTAACATTTCCAAGGGTAACATTTCCAAGCGTTACCGTAAATTTCCCTGAGAAATGTAATGTAAAATCCCCTTGAAAAGTAATGAAAGCAGTAGTAGTTGTGAGTGAAATAAATGAATTTCTGTACTGATTTAATGATTGATATTTTGAAAGGTTACATTGCATACGTGGTTGAGACGGATAACACATGCCTAGAATTATAAGATATCCTAGTGATCATGGAATTTCCAGATGTCTTTCCAGATGATTTACCAGGGTTACCGCCAGATAAAGAGATAGAGTTTTATATAGATTTGGCACATGGTACAGAGCAGATATCAAAGCCACCGTATAGAATGGCTCTGATTGAGTTAGAGGAACCGAAGAAGCAGTTACAGGAGTTGTTGTATAAGGGGTTCATTAGACCGAGTGTATCGCATTGGGGAGCACCGATACTATTTTTATAGAAGAAGGATGAGAGCCTTTGATTGTGCATTGACTATAGGTTGTTGAATAAGGTGACCATCAAGAATAAGTACCCCCTTCCACGCATCGATGACTTGTTGGATCAACTTCGGGGAGCACAAGTCTTTTCTAAGGAAGATCTGAGATCTCGGTACAATCAGTTGAGAATTTGGGATGGAGATGTACCCAAGACAGCCTTTCGCACCAGATATGGTCATTTTGAGTTTATGGTTATGCCATTCGGGTTGACGAATGCTCCCGTAGCTTTTATGTCGTTGATGAATGAGGTGTTTCACTAGTATTTGGATAGATTTGTTATCGTATTTATCGATAATATCCTAGTGTATTTGAGATCTAGAGAGGAGCATGAGCAGTACCTAAGGATAGTGCTACAGACCCTCCAGGAGAAGAAGTTATATGCTAAACTCAGTAAGTGTGATTTTTGGCTGGAACAGATCTCTTTTATGGGTGATATTGTATCAAAAGATGGTGTGTCAGTGGATCCATCCAAGATTGAAGCAGTGGTTCAGTGGTAGAGACCCTAGACAGTTACGAAGATCAAAATTTTCCTGTGTTTAGCTTGATATTATCGACAATTTGTGGAGGGATTCTCGAGGTTAGCTGCTCCATTGACAGGTCCATGAGAAAGTATGTTGAATTTGTGTGGGACGATAATTGTGAGAAGAGTTTTTAGGAGTTGAAGAAGAGATTAACTATAGCTCCGATTCTCAAAATTCCTACCAACATAGGAGGTTTTTCCATATATACAGATGCTTCGTACCAAGGACTGGGCTGTGTAGTAGCTGATGCACTGAGTAGGAAGCATCTCGGGGTTAGTATCATACATGATGATCAAGGAACATGAGCTATTGAAGCAGTTTGCGAGCCTCAATTTGGATATGACCCCACCTGATACTGATAGTGGCTTTATGGTAGCTAGTCTGCAGTTGGAAGCAAATCTGGTAGATCGTATCCAGCAGGATAAGCTAATTGATCAGCGGTGCAGTGATATTATCGAGCAAATATAGAGGGGTACAGAAACTGATTTCGAGTTGAGTTCAGATAGACTTCTGAGGTTCATAGGTAGGATATGTGTTCCCAATAATCCAAAGATCAAGAGGTTGATTTTATCAAATGCTCAGTCAACGAAGTATACACTACATCCGGGAAGTAACAAGATGTATCAGAACCTCTGAAAAGTGTATTGGTGGTCAGGAATGAAGAGAGATGTAGCTAAATGTGTGGCTAAGTGTCTCTTCTGTCAACATGTGAAGGAAGAGCATCAGAAGCTTGCAAGGCAATTACAACCTCTACCTATATCGACTTGGAAATGATAGTATGTCATTTTGGACTTCGTGATGGGTTTTCCTAGGATCCGTAGGAATCACGATGCGATTTGGGTGATAGTAGATAGATTGATGAAGTCGACACACTTCCTAGCTATGAGAGCCACTGATACTCTGAGTACACTGGCGAAACTATATGTGCTTGAGATAGTGAGGTTGCATGGTGTTCAAGTGACCGTTGTTTATGATAGGGATGCCTGCTTCACTTCCCACTTTTGGGAACATTTTCAGGAAGCGATGAGGACCCAACTTAGTTTTAGCATAGTATTCCATCCTCAGAGAGATGGTCAGTCAGAGAAGACTATGCAGATCTTGGAGGATATGTTGAGAGCATGTGCATTGGATTTTAGAGGCTCCTGGGATAACCATTTGCCACTTACAGAGTTCGCTTATAATAATAGTTATCATTTGAGTATCGGGATGGCACCGTATGAGGCTTTATATGGTCGTAGATGCCGTTCCTCTATTGGATGAGAAGAGGTGGGTGATCGGCTGATATTTACTACCAACTTAGTGAGACAAACCTTTGAGGATGTCCAATTGATTTGTGAGAGGTTAAGGACATCTTAGAGCTGGCAAAAGAGTTATGCTGACAGGAGACAAATACCATTGAAGTTCGCAGTGGGTGAATCAATATTTTTGCTAGTCTCTCCTTCCAAGGGTATAACAAGGTTCGAAAAGAAAGGAAAGTTCAGTCCTCGTTACATCGGACCCTTTGAGATACTAGATAAAGTGGGAGATAACGCATATATGATAGCATTGCCACCTGAGCTAGCAGACATCCACAACATCTTCTGTATCTCTATGTTACAGAAGTACCACCCGAACCCGACACATATAATTAGATATGAACCATTGGAGCTCAACGAGAGTATGTCGTATGTTGAGAAGCCGGTTCAGATATTGGATAGGAAGGAGAAGGTGTTGAGATTGAAGATGATCCTCTTAGTGAAAGTTCTTTGGCAGTACCACACTACAGAAGAAGCTACATGGGAGTTAAAAAATTTGATACGGGGAAGTACCCTGAGGTATTCACGGACTAATTTGGTTCCAATTTGGAGACCAAATTTTATTAGTAGGGGAGACTGTGAGACCCCCATGTATGTATGACTTTATTATATGTAAATGAAAGTATAAGACAGATGATTCTTGGATGATGTAAATGTGAATGTATTGTAATGGGATAAATGAATGTCATGATACAAGTAAAAGTTAAATAAGGGTTGAAGTGGTCACAAACTAGATGAATGAAACTTAAAGCATTCAAAGTAAGGTTAAGGATTTGGATAGGCTAGATCGATCTCCTCTGAAGGCCAGATCGATCTTCAAAGCCTTCTGCCTGAAAGAGATCAATCTCATTACCTTGAGCAGATCGATCTCATGCATTTCAACAGATCGATCCCTTGCCTACAAATTATCAAAATTCTGAAGGATTCAAGCAAGGGCAGATCGATCCTCCCTATGGAGATCGATCTCTTAAGGCATTTCCTATAAAAACTAGGTAGTTGGATCTATATTTCACAGGAACAAATTCATTTCCTTCATTTTTAACATTAACCTAGCTTTCTCACTCTAAAAACCATCACATTTCCATAAAGATTTGAGAAAAAGCTATTAGAGTAAAGTTGTTCATTGTGAAGAGAAGAACGACATAGCTTGGAATCAACACTTCATTTGTTAGATTGAAGGAGCAAATGAGTCATCAAATTTGGAAAAGAGGAAAGTCAAGTTAGGTGAGTTTCTAATACACCGACTTAAAATATATTTATCTAGTTGTGGTTGTGAGTAGATTGGTGTACGTATTGATGATTGAAACTACGTAGAATGTAATGGAACAAGCATAACCTAGAATGAGTTAGTGTGAGAAAATGTGATATGGTTAAGTTGATGGTAAATAGCTTATACTAAGGTGTTAGTGAGGTGATATGTATGATTTTGAGATGATTGAATAAAGCTACATTGTGAGATTAGTCAAGT
The DNA here is from genome assembly GCA_033439115.1 of Firmiana major. Taxonomy (NCBI): domain Eukaryota; kingdom Viridiplantae; phylum Streptophyta; class Magnoliopsida; order Malvales; family Malvaceae; genus Firmiana; species Firmiana major. The sequence continues at coordinate 13,705,124 of CM065912.1, forward strand.
TATGAAAATAAGCATATGAGGTGTTTGATAAATTGCCATAGTGAAGTAAATGATGAACTAGAAGCACTATAGACTTACTATCGATTTAGTGTGAATCAATAGGCCTAAAGAGTTCAATAGACTCTCGAGAAATAAGTAGAGCAATCAAAATGGGGCCTTATAAGTGTTAATGAAAACTATAAGTCGAATAGACTATAGTAAACGCATGAACTTTATTATGTTGGATTAAATTGATGTGGTATGTAATTTCGTGCAGTCCCAGAGACTTCGTTGGAGATAAATATCAAGCAGCTCCAAGGAAGCGAAATCACTCGACGCGATTCCAAGGGAATTTTGTAAGTACCTAGAGATAGCTGCACGTATTTTATGGGTGTATATAGGGCTTTGCAAATGCTTGGTTATCTAGAAAAGAATTGATGGTTTACGTGAACGACTACGAATAGATATATGATTTGGTTTTGCAATGAATCTTACAAAATGGATGTAAGGCTAATAGTTACATAAATTTCATGTTTTGACATTTTTATGAAATACATTGCTTTGGTTTAAGCAAACCTATGGATAGGCTAGCTATTTGATTTCCATGATTCACGAAGTAGCACGAGTTAGTGCTAATTTTGATTTAGCATGTGTTTTGTTGAAGTGGAGCCACCTATTGGATTTGTATGAGTTAAATCGTGCTGGAGCTTCGCTTGCACTAGATTTTGATGTTTTCATATGTATGAAATGTGCTGGACCCTAGCTCGCACCCTATTTTGAGTTATGATGTTTTATAAACCATACTGGAGCTTTAGCTCTTACGTGGTCTTCCATTGATTTTCTTATGCATATAACCATACTGGAGCTATGTTCGTAATTGATTTCCTCATTATTTATTATACATAATGTCATACTAAAGCGTTACTCGTACGAGGGAATTTATTGATGATGCATGAATCATACTAGAACTTAGCTTGCACTGATTTTCACATTGTGATATGTAATGAGTTGTGCTGGATGCCTCTTGTAAAGTGTGTGTCATACGGATGAGATACTCACACGAGACGTGCTGGATGCCTTGTGTAGACCGTTAGTCACACGGATGAGATGCTCACACGTTCACTTGAGACTGAGTAGGTTATGCATGGCATGGGCTAGATAAGACCTATGGCAGGCACCCCCAACCATAAGATGGGTCCACAGAGTACTTTATACCGTGTATATCACATGGAGTATGCTGTACCGTAAGGTTATGATGTTGATTTGAAAGTCTAGCGTGGGACTAACCCACCTTAGTTCCAGCATGATACCCCGTACACCAGGATTGGTGTGGTTTGGGATGATAATGACATAGTTGGCCAACATAGTCCTCGATATATATAGTAACCACCTGTCTCACATGATATGACATGGTTTTACATATTGAGTATAATTTATGTTGTCCAAGGTAGACCCAAGGGAGGGGTCGAGCCTTGTGGGATTGTGTTTAAAGAGATGGTATCGTTGTTTGAGATGAACTTTGTTATGTTTTGAGAAAGTGTTAAATCATGTGGGATGTTTTTTAAAAGATATTGTGATGAATTTTACAAATGTTTGGACGATATGTTATTTGTGATTTGAGATGGAACAATGAGTTTTTTTACGAGGAGCATGAGAAGTTTTACATGATAGTTTTTTCATGTTAAAATGCATATTTCCATGTTTTTCAATACGTGATAAATGTATATACATGTGGCATAGTTTTAATATTTCCTCATGCTCTGGATATTAATGATTTTATGCATGACATTATAAGCATGTAGATAGTGTAGTTATCTACCATGGTTGCATTATTGCCCTACTGAGCGTGTGGTTGCTCATCCCATTCACTTTCCTCCCTCTACAGAGCGTGCATAGTAGCCCAGTGAGGGACTAAGGTGTTGTATTTGGATATCCACTGCTCTTCATTGCTAAGAGGTTTAGACACAGGAATTCTTTTTGTATCTAAACATGTAATAACACAGTATTCATTTTGAATTGTAATATGAGGGATGTAAGTGTTAGCAAACATGTCATGTATAAGTATATGACTTAAACATTCAAATGTATGTGTTTGCTTTTGATTAATGGAAATATGAATGGTAAATGATGATTAATACTGACTCATAGTCCAACTGTTATTCGTGAGAGTTGTTCACAACCGGGTAAGGAAAAGAAATGAAAAAACGAAAGATTTACGGTGACTTTCAAGCGAAAAAGATAAAAAGGGAGTCATGACAGAGATTGGTATCAAAGCGAAGTGGGCCTGATATGAGGCAGTATCAATAAGTATGAAAATTACATCCCCATATTACTGTGCTTTTGCTTAGATATAATTGTGTATACCGAGATGGAATAAGAATAATAAATGGTTATGGATACAAGAAATTAGGCATTATGCCTATCACACGCTGAGGTAGAGGGCTGGGTGCATGTGTTAGAGGCTATAAAGGTAGGCTTGAGAGCTGTGCGGAGCCACAGACTGATTAGGCTCCACAAGACCCTGTTGAGAGACCAGGGGATACCGAGGCACTCTTTGCTAGAATAGAGCGAAGTATTGAAAGCCTCGTTAAGATAGTCACCAGGCATTGGGTGCCGACGATAGATGAGGTCCAGCTGTTCATCATACTACTACTGGACAGGCAGCTGCAAAGGTAGAGAGGCCTCAGACTACAGGGACTGTCACACCACCCCCAGTACAGGATACGACTTCTCCTATCGCTCCACAGTCGAGCGAGAGTGACTTAGGGTTTGATTATGAATTGAGTAGGCTACGATAGTTTCAGGAGTTGAAACCTCTAGTATTTAGAGGAGTAAAAGACCCGATTGTTACAGAGGATTGAGTTTATGAGATAGAAAAATTGTATGGGTTCTTCATATGCACATCGATTGAGAAAGTTTTGTCGTATTTATGCTAAAAGGTGAGGCAGAACACTGGTGGAGATCCACCATATCTATTCTAAGGGCCCAACACTCCGAGATCACATTGGAGATATTCTTGGAGCACTTTATGAGGTAATATGTTCCAGCCACTGCATGGAGGAAGTTGAGAATGAAGTTTATGAACTTGGTTTAGGGGAACTGCTCTGTGGACGAATATAAGTCCAGGTTCATATCCTTAAGGAGGTATGACCCTGATACGTTGAGCAGTGAGGCTATGAAGGTCCAAAAGTTCATGGATGAACTGAGACTAGCCATCAGATCTAGATTGGCTCTATTCGACATCCTCACTTATGAAGAGGCAGTGTGCAGGGTGCAGTTATGTGAACAGGACTTTAAGCAGAATGTCGCTGAATTTGGAAAGGCTAATGGCAAGAGAGATAAAGATCGAAAGAGATCCAGGATTGATAGAGTGGCCAAGAGAGGAGGCCAGATATTGTTTGAGAAGAGGCCAATGAGTGAGGATGTGCAGGAGAGAGATGCTAAACCTCTTATGTACCCAGCACTAGCTCCACTGAGGGGTGTAGTCATTGGAGGACCACGGCCTACTACTGATCAGTACAGGAGATGTGGTAGATTTCATGGTACAAGGCCTTATTCGACAACCGCTGTTATGTGTTGCAGATGTGGGAAGCCAGGGCATATCACGACGTATTGTCCAAAGATGATGGAGACTGCCCCACAAAAGGGCAAAGAGCCAGAGAGAGCTCCGGTTGAGATAGCTGCTCCGAGGAGGAGAGCTACAGCTGAGGAAAAAAGAAACAGGTGGTTGGCATTAGCAGAGGGCGAGTACATGCATTGGACCAGGACACCGCAGACACTTCGACGGATGTCATTAAAGGTGCCATCCTAATTTTTGATTTAGAAGCATTTGTATTATTTGATCCTGGTGCCACACATTCCTTTATTTCGCCTTCCTTTGCACTTAAGTTGTTTAAGTATGTAAAACCTACATTGTTAGATAGAATGTTGATGATTTCCACACCTATGAATGATAGTCAGTTAACTGAGTATGTATATAGGAATTGTAAGTTGAGGATAGGAGAAAAGATATAACAGTCGATTTAATTCTACTGAGTATAAGAGATTTTGATGTAATCTTAGGAATGGATTGGTTGCTTGCGAATCGTGTTCTCATGGATTGTCATGCTAAGACATTGATGTTTCTAGTGATGGATAAGCTTATTATAAGCTTTGTCGAAAAGGAATGAAACAACATGATTATTGTAAATGAAAAGAGCATAATTTTAATCCATCATATTTGAGAGATAAATTTATTTATTAATTATGAATGTTAATGTGATAGCTTATGATGCTAATGATGGAAAGGATAATGTGAAAGGTTCATTGCATACGTGGTCGACACATATAAGGCACACCCAAAATTTAGAAACATTTCAATAGTTGTAGAATTTCCTGATGTCTTTTCGGACAATTTACCAGAGCTACCACCTTATAAGGAAATGGAGTCTTGAAAAGAGTTATTACCTGGTACAGAGTCGATATCTAAGCCACCGTATAGAATGGCTCCGATTGAGTTGGAAGAGCTAAAGAAGCAATTGCAAGAGTTGCTAAAGAAGGGGTTTATTAGACCGAGCGTCGTACCCTGGGGAGCTTCAATGCTATTTGTGAGGAAGAATGATGGGAGTCTCTGACTGTGTATAGATTACCAGTTGTTGAATAAGGCCACCACTAAGAATAAGTACCCCCTTCCATGTATTGACAATTTGTTGGATCAGCTTCGGGGAGCACATGTCTTTTCTAAGGTAGATCTGCGATCTGGGTACCATCAGTTGAGGATACGGAGTGGCGATGTACCTAAGACAATATTTTGTACCCGTTATGGCCACTACGAGCTTTTTATAATTCCATTCGGATTGACGAATGCCCCCACAACATTTATAACATCGATGAATGACGTATTTAAGTCATACCTGGACCAGTTTGTGATAGTCTTTATAGATGACATATTTGTTTATTCCAAGTGTAAGGAAGATCATGAGCAGCATTTGAGGATAGTTCGGCAGACCCTCTAAGAGAAGGAGTTATATGCCAAACTCAGTAAGTGTAACTTTTCGTTGGAGCAGATCTCATTTTTGGGCCACGTTGTGTTGAAGGATGGGGTATCAGTGGATCTATCCAAGATTGAGGCAGTTGTACAGTGGGAACAGCCCAAGACAGTCACTAAGATCAAGAGTTTTATGGGACTGGTAGCGTATTATCGGAGATTTGTTGAGGGTTTCTCCAGACTAGTTGCTCGTTGACACGTCTCATGCGGAAGGATGTAAAGTTTGTGTTGGATGAGGCATGTGAGAAGACTTTTTAGGAGCTTAAGCATCGGTTGACCACTATGCTGATTCTCACCATTCCTACCAGCTCAGGAGGTTTCTCTGTGTATACAGATGCATCACACCAAGGACTAGGCTGTGTTCTTATGTAGGATGAGAAGGTAGATGCCTATGGATCCAGACAGTTGAAGGATCACAAGAGGAACTATCCAACTCACATTTTAGAGTTGGCGGCCATAGTGTTTGCATTAAAGATATGGCGCCACTATCTCTATGGTGAGAAATTTCAGGTATATACGGATCACAAGAGCCTTAAGTATCTGTTTACATAGAAAGAGCTGAATATGAGACAAAGATATCTCGAAATCTTGAAGGATTATGATTGTGAAATCATGTACCACTCGGGTAAGGCGAATGTAGTTGACGATGCCTTGAGCAGGAAGAATCTTTGGTTAGTATCTTATATGATGGTTCGAGAACACGAGTTGTTGGAGCGATTTGTGAATCACAGTTTGGATGTAGCCCCACCTAATAAAAAAAGATTTGATGTTTTGGCTAGTTTGAGATTTGAGCAAGAGTTGATTTTTGGTATTCGGTAGTCTAAGCAAAGTGATTGACAGTGTACTGATTGGATTAGTCAGGTACAGACGGGTGTGGGTACTGATTTTGAACTGAGTACAGATGGATTACTGAGGTTCAGGGGTAGAGTATGTGTTCCCGATGATCCCGAGATCAAGAGATTGATTTTAACTGAGGCTCACGATACATCCGGGAAGTACCAAGATGTATCAGAACCTTCAAAAAGTTTATTGGTGGTCTGAAATGAAAAGAGACATTACTGAATATGTCGCTAGATGTCTCGTCTGTCAGCAAGTAAAGGTAGAGCATCAGAAGCCTGCAAGGTTATTGCAGCCTCTACCGATACCGATATGGAAGTGGGAGCATGTCACCATGGATTTTGTGATGGGTTTACTGAGGACCTGCAAAGGTCATGATGCCATTTAGGTAATTGTGGATTGGTTGATAAAGTCAACCCATTTCTTAGCTATGAGAGCTATCGATACTTTGATTCAGTTGGCGAACTTGTATGTTTAAGAGATAGTTCGGTTACATGGTGTTCCAGTGAGCATTGTTTCTGATAGGGATGCCCGCTTCACTTCTCACTTTTGGGAACATTTTCAAGAAGCGATGGGGACCCAACTGAGTTTTAGCACAACGTTCCATCCTCAGACAGATGGTCAGTCAGAGAGGACTATACAGACCTTAGAGGATATGTTGAGAGCATGCCTGCTGAATTTTAGAGGCTCCTCGGATGATCACCTACCGTTAATCAAGTTCGCCTATGATAACAGATATCATGCGAGTATCGGATGGCACCGTATGAGGCACTGTATGGATGCAGATGTTGATCCCCCTATTGGATGGGAAAAGGTTGGTGACAGACAGATTTTTGCTCCCGGTTTAGTACAGCAAGCCTCGAAGGATGTCTAATTGATATGTGAGAGATTACGGATAGCTCAGAGCCAGTAAAAGTGTTATGCTAACAAGAGACGAAGACCACTGGAGTTTAATGTGAGTGAGTCTGTATTCTTGAAAGTTTCTCCCTCGAAAGGGATTATGAGGTTCGGTAAGAGGGCAAGTTGACCATTGGTGTATCAAACTGTGAGATCTGAGAATTTTAGATATATTCTAGTTATGTAATATGAACTTGAAGTGTAATTTATTGAGCTGAGTGAAATGTATAAGTAATGAATGAGAAATATTCAAAGTAGTGAATTGTGGAAATTATATTTGGAGATTTATGTGTAAGTGTTTAACCAAAGTGGGAAACTGTGAGGTCAGATCGATCTTAGAGAAGAAAGATCGATCTGGTAGGCTAAAAATGACAAGGAAGGAGGAATTTAAGTGAACAGATCGATCTCCAATGGAAGAGGATCGATCTCCTTATGATTCTGTATTGAAGAGATCGATCTCATGAGGAAGGCAATTGGGCTCTACGTTAAGTTTGCGTGAAAAGTAAATTAGGCTCTACGTTAAGGCAATGTTGAGATTTGAGAAAATGTGTGCTTGTTTTGCCGGTTGGAACTTGGTTTTAATATGTTTTGTGTTGAGTACACAAATGTTTTAAATGAGTTTTATAAGAGAAAACCATTATGAGTTCTACGTGAAGGCAAAACGTTTTATAAGATAATGGCTAATGATTGAGACTTAGGCGTGTCATGTTGAACACACATCGGGCCTTGCTTGGTAGAATGTAAGTCTGAGCCTTGTTCTGGTAACATGTAAGTCTGATTATTCCTCCGCTTTGGTAGCGTTAGGAGGCCTTGCTTTGGTAGCATGTAAGACCGATATAGTGGGCTGCCTGGGAACCGACCCAGGGACCACGTGATAGTGTGCATGAGGCGAGGCATTGCTCTAGTAGCATGTAAGGCCGGGCCTTGTTCTGGTAACATATAAGTCCAATATACCATGCATACGACCATATTGTCAACATTCCCTCTTACGAGGATGCCTGGGATACGCACCCAGTGGAGATTATATAATTGATGTGCCATGATGAGTTTTATATGAGTTTTATTGCCTAGTCTCGTTTTACACATGAGTTGTGTTCTATGACCATGTCACGTGCTATTTACTGAGGTGGTTTTTTATCACATATTTTAAGAAAAGCCATTATAGCATATATTTACACATGCTTGTGAATGCTCTAGATTGAGCCTTTTTACCCTGTTTTCTTCCCCCTCCAGATTTCTTCAAGTGGAGTGAGTTCCCTGCGAAGTACGGAGTTGAGGGTAGTGGAGGATTTGAGCTCCAGGCCATATTTTCTGTATTGAGGTAGATATTTAATATTCATGAACCCAGACTAGAGTTATATTCATAGACACTTGTTGTACAATGATGTATGGGATGTATTAGGATTAATTAACTCGAAATTGAGTAATGTGTATGATATGATATATGCTAATTTATGATGAGATCCTGAGGTATGATAAGTATGATGATGTATGACACAGCACAGGAATGCACCCTTAATTGTGATTTGATGAGTAAAAAAAAAGTTTTAAATTTGCCATATTTTTTGCATTTTCGGGGTGTCACAGAGTTTTCTTGGTATTAGAGCTTAGGGTGTCTAGTATTGTTAGTGTCGGTTAAGTGAATTAGAATACATCCCAAGTGTCTGTAATTGTCTGGTCATGAATTGAAATTGAGGATTGAGATTTTAATCGATTTTGCTATGTACGCACAGGAGACGAGTTGAGATAGAGAATGAGTAAACGACGAGGTCGTTTGAGGAGGCAGGCAGAGTCCCCTCCGCCACATATCCCACAACCAGAGAGTCTTAACTTTCGGTTTAACCAGATTGAGACTGATGTGAGGCAGGGATTTGAGCAAATGGCTGCACGATTCGCGTAACATTTTGGAGTTAATGCCTTGGGTACTACTCCTACACCACCACAAGGACCTCCCGTACCCCTAGTACAGATGGATCCAATGCCTCCCGTCACTCAGTGTAAGACCCGAATTTAGTTAAAACACGAAATGAGTATGTTCGTGAAAGGAAGGATTGAAATGGTCCCAAATTAAACGAACGGGATTCAGACTGGAGATAAGGATTCAAAAACGCGAAATTAAAAATGCAAAAGGACTGAAGTGAAATTTTCAAACACGTGAAGGGTAAAACGGTCAAAAGATCGAAAGTCGGTATAAATTCGACAAGAAAATTAATTAAAAATAATGGGATTGAGAATCTTGATCAATAACGTAGAAATAATTAAATTTCGAGTTAAATTGATCAAGATATGAATTTACTAGAATTAATCAAAATTTTCACTCGGGATAATATCTCGAAAATACTGAGAAATTATACCGAAAAAGTGGAAAAATAGATTAAATAAATTAAATAAATTAATTAGAATAAAATATAATTTTTTTAGATATTTTTGAAACTTTTAGAATAAAATAATGATTAAAATATTAATAAAATTAAATAAAATTAAAAAAAGAGAGAATCAGAAACTTTGTCGGGGAGAGAGAAATACAAAGGAAACGGAAGCCAAAAATCGAGGAGACCACCGGCAGCCAGAGACCCAGGCGAGGGCCGACGAAGGCGGCCCGACCCCGGATAACTTCACAGCGCCGGCGACGCGTCGTGTAACTTGTCGGAGATCGGCGAATCGGGGAGAGAAGCCGCGGGAGATCGGCTAACGGTGCCGATTTCACCCCAACCACCGACTTTCGAAGGTTACCCACGTGATGCCGAGCAGATTGGTGGTGCCCACGGCCAGCGAAACCGGCGGACGGCGCCATAAATGGCGGAAAGAGGAAATGGGTACCGATGGTGGAGAGAACAGGCCGGACTGACGACTTTCCGGCAGCCTTGGATGAAACCGAGGGCAGATTCGAGCTGCGGACGATTCCGCGGAGCTACTAGCAATGGATGTCGGTGGAGAACCAACCGACGAGGCCCTGAACCGGTCGAACCGGAGTGAACCGGACTGAACCAGACCGGTCTGAACCGGGTTGAACCGGTTTAGCCAAGAAAGAGAGGAAAAAAGGAGAAAAAGAGAAAAAGGGAAGAATTTTCGGGGATACACCGGACTTCGGGTAAGTCGATACGAGGTCAAAGGTGACCTATTTGAATTCCGAGAAATTTATTTAAATTATATTTAATCGAAAAGTAACCCGGAATTAAATATTAATTGTGCAGTTTTACGACAAAGCCTAAACGAGAGCCGATTGAGCTCCGATTTTTGTATCCCGCATCATATTGGGTAAGTATATTTTAATTTCGATAATATGAGTCCTTTAATATAGAGTTTCGATTATTTTACGGAATTTATGGATTAATTCTGTATAAAAAGGAATATTTATCGAAATTGCAACGTAATTACCGTAAATAGTATACGAGCTATCCAATGAGTTTGGAACGAAGCCCGATGATTATTGGTAAGCTGAATGAGCCCAGTAAACCCGAATAAGGGATTTAATCAGTAGAAACGGGCTGAAAACGGGCTCGAGGTCCATTAAGGTGCAATCGGGCCCAATACGTTAGATTCGATCAGTAAATGTGATATACTGATAAAAATAAGTGAATTAACCTAACATATGTGGTTATATGCAGTTTTGTAGACTTGGTTGATGTGCAGTTGGACTGAGAGATTAAATATTATCGAGACGAGATAAGCTTGCACGTACATCAAGGTAAGGGAATTTTACAGGTGCATAGAGATTTCTATACATATTTATTGAGGGGATTTATAGGGCTTAGAATTCCTTAAAGTATCTAGAAATGAAATAATAATTTTTACGAAAATCGAGGCATAGGTGAATAAAGGAAAAAGACGATATTGCCCTTGGGAGTAAAATTTACAAAAAGGGTAGTAAGGCAGATAATATCGCATGATTTCATGTTTTTAATGTGTTATATGAATATATTGCTTCGATTTAAGCAAATATACACAAGGTTTGCTGTTAATTTCATGAATTATACGAAAGGATATCGGTTACGATTTTAAAGATGTTTTATAAAGATTGAGCCACCTATCATATTTACACGAGTAAAAAGAGTGCTAGAATCTTACTCGCACTAAAGTTTATTGATTTATTACTCATGAAAAGCGGTACTGGAGCATTGCTCGTACGAGAAATTTATGTGTGCACAAAACCATGCTGGAGCTTCGGTCGCATGAGATTTTAGATATCATGATATGCATAGCGTGGTGCTAGAGCTTCGCTCGCACTAGACGTGAGTTGACATGCATATAGTCATGCGGAAGCCTCCTGTAGACTATGTGTCGCAGAGAGTTGAGATCTCGCACGTATACTTTGAGACATGGGTTAGTTATCAACATAGTATTGGGGTGGATAAGACCTACGGCAAGCACCCCCAGACTATGATATGGGTCCATGGAGTACGTTGTACCATGTATGTCACACGGAGTACACTCTACCATGCAGTCATGATGACTTGATAATGTTACTTGATATTCTGGCGGGTAGGATTTGACCCCACCTCTCGTTGCAGTTGTGATGCCCCACACATCGGGATCCATGTAGCCTAGGATCACAGGGACAAAGTATGGCCATAGTCCTTGATTTTCATACAGTAACCTACATGCCTCACATGATATCATACGGTCTGAATAGACCAGGATGAACCCGAGGGAGGGGTAATGTCCCGATTTATGTTTTTAAAAAAGATGTGATTTAATGAATCAAGGTATTCCCGAGAGATGTGTTTAGCCTCGATGTGGTTGTTTTATGATAAACAAATGAGTTTTTAACGTGATGAGTTTATGATGAAACAAATAAGTTTTAAATGTGACGAGCATGAGATGACATACATGATGATTTTTCCATGTTTGTTTTATATGTCGATTTTATGATTTCTCTTATATGAGATATACATACATGTGGCATCGTTTTAGTCATACCTCATGCTCCCAATGTAAACGATTTTATATCATGACATTATCAGCACGTAGATAGTATAGTTATCTACTTGCTTACATCATTGCCTTACTGAGCTGTTTATGCTCACCCTTTCATTTTTCACCCCACAGGGTATATTCAGTAGAAGAGAACGACAGTAGTCATATCCGCTGCTTCTTATCAAGACCAGGTATACACATTTGTATAATTTTTGTATCTGAACAAATAGAGGCACAGTACTGTACATGGATGTAATATTAGGGATGAATTTATTTAAAATAAATTGATATGTAAATGAAATATGAAAATGGAATGGTAAATAGGTGAGAGGTGACTAACACCGAATCATAGCCTAACTGTTTAGTAGTGTAACTGTTCACGACGGGTAAGGAAATTAAAAAGTGAAATATTTACTCTGATTTTTAGGTAATTTGGGTCGTGACACTCAGCCTAATGATAGAAGTACGATCCGACTGAAGGACTTTTTGAAAATGAATCTACCCGCATTTAGGGGAAAGAAGGATCCTACTAAGGCTGAGGAGTGGCTGACGGAGTTAAGAGTTATATATGACTATCAAGGGTGCACCGATGCTGAGAGAGTCAATATGAGTGCCTATATGTTGAAGGGGAGAGCTCGAGATTGGTGGAGTACTACCAAGGGTATTCTGATGTCCCACCAGGGTGTTATTGGTTGGGAAGAGTTCCAGACAGCCTTTAGAGCCTAATACGTACCACGAGCTGCCCAGAGAAGGAGGCTAGCAGAGTTTTTGAGTTTGGTATAGGACGACATGTCTGTGGATGATTATGTGAGCCAATTTATCGCTTTGCTGAGATATGACCCAGAAACCTTCAAGAATGAAGAGCTTCGCACAGAGATTTGTGTATGGATTAAAGCCCATCATCAGAGATCGATTGATTGGGTTGTGTATTACTGAGTTTGGAGATGCTCTGAGACGAGCACAAAAGATTGAGAGGGGAATTGAAATTGTACAATCTCAGAGTGAGTTCGGAGTAGTGACTAGGGACAAGGGCAAGAGGCCAGCGATGTCCCAGGCAGATGTTCAGAGAGGTTCCTTTAGGAGAGGAAGGATTGAGGTACAGAAGGGCGGATTGGAGAGACCCAGAGCTTATCCTATTATCAAGGAGATCCCTCGATATGTCAGGCCTGAGATAAGGGTTTGTAGAGACTGTGGCCGATCGCATGAGGGAAGTTGTACTGGGTCGATCCGAAGATGTTTTAGATGTGGTGACATGGATCACAGAGTGAAGGACTATCCCCAACCTTAGATACCACATGCTCCGGAGCCTACTAGACAGCAGCCTCAGAGAGTGAATCCCCAGAGACGGGCCACTGCTACAGAGAAAGGGAAGAAGCCTGTTACATAGGGACGTGTGTTTACCCTGGATAAGGAAATTACGGACACTTCTATAGAAACTATAAGAGGTAAACTCTCTGTCTGTAATCATAAGGCTCATGTGTTGATTGATCCAAGATCCACTCATTCATTTATTTCTGAGTATTTTGCATGTAGATTAAATTTGAAGTTTGAACCTCTAAAGTATATACTACATGTAAATACCCTATGCGTGAATCCCAGAGAACTGGGTTAATCTGTAGAGGATATGAAATAAAGGTGGGAGATAGAGTGGTGTTAGCAGATCTAATCAGGTTAAATATGCATGGGTTTGATGTAATTTTAGGAATGGATTGGCTGGTAACCAATCGTGTGAGTTTAGATGCTACACTAAGATTATAACTTTCTCCCTACCTGAACCCTACGGTATACGTTTGAAATATTGAGTAAATAAATGCATGGAATTTTGTAAGCAAATTGAAATTTTGATGTTGCTTTTGAGAGTACTAAATATGATTGTTTATGTGAAGGTTATGAAACACTCATCTTAGATAATGATCGGGAACATCCGAGGATTGAGGATATACCTGTGGTGTGTAAATTTTTGGATGTTTTCCCATATGAGTTGCCAGGTTTGCCACCAGAGAGAGAGCTAGAGTTTACCATTGATCTGGTACCTGATACTCAGCCTATCTCTAGACCTCCATACAGGATAGCACTAGTGGAACTTGAGCAATTGAACAAACAGCTATAAGAGTTATTGGATCAAGGGTTTATTAGACCCAGTGTTTCACCGTGGGGAGCACCAGTCTTATTTGCTGAGAAGAAGGATGGTGGTCTCAGATTATGCGTAGACTACCGATTACTAAATAAAGCCATGGTGAAGAATAAATTTCTATTGCCGAGGATTGATGATCTACTTGATCAGCTGAGAGGGGCCTCAATCTTTTCTAAGATTGATTTGAGATCGGGTTATCACCAATTGAGGATTAAGGAAGAAGATATTCTGAAGACACCCTTCAGGACAAGGTACGGCCATTATGAATTTCTAGTGATGTCCTTTGGATTGACGAATACCCCTGCAGCACTTATGAGATTAATGAACAAGGTGTTCAGAGACAATCTGGATAAGTTTGTGATAGTCTTTATGTCAGACCCAGATTTTTTTTGTAACTTATTCCTTATGATTCCTATATGTATGAACACTATGTTATTATAGTTGAATCATAAGAAGAGTAATTACTAGACTTAAAGTGTTAGTGAAATGATTTAACACGCAAAAGCTACATAAAAAGCCTATTGTGAGCTATAAGTGTCACAGGCTAAATCGAGTAAATCTAAATCATTCTGACTGAAAATAAGAACTTAAAATAAGAGAGCATGGAGAGCTCATGAAGGAAAGTCAGCTTGATTTAGTTCCGAACATAGAAAACGGGAGTAAAAGCTAAAAAGGGTAAAATGGACCTTTTTGGCAATATAAGGTGTTTCGGGTGAAATTATCCATCGGGAACGGTTGAAACATAAAGACGAGAGTGTAAGACATAAGATATGACACTTTCAAAATTTTAAGAAAAAGTCAACATGGTCAATGGTTAAGGAAAAAGTCAACTATAGTTAAGAAAGTGGACTTTTACCATAGTTGACTAATCATGGTTAAAAATTAACCTAAGTGTGGAGAAAAATTTGAGAAAAAATATTCTTCGCCAGAATACAAGATAATCATCCCCGGAAGTAAGGAAAATTTATTCGGAAGGATTTCGGAATAAATTTAATGGTTAAAAACATAATGGGCCTAAGGTGAGAATTTTAAAGCCCATTAAGGTATACTAAACGTATATCAAAATTCTTAGGTCCTTTAGACCGAATTGTTGGACCAATTGATTAGCCAAAGTTTGAGACAATTAAAGGCCCGAGACATAGTAAAAATTTCTACCCAAAAGCCCATTAAGAAAGCCCAAACCGAGAAGCCCAAATGGAAAAGCCCATGAGATAAATATCTAACCATAGTTAAAGCTAACCATGACTCATAAGGTGACTCATGGCTAAGGCTTGGAAAGTCAAGTTAAATGGCTGAAAAGTAAGGCTTAATGGCTAAGTATGTGGCTTATAAATTCAGCCACACCATTGTCATCTCCATCACACCAAATTTGACTAGAAGAAGAAACCATTGAAACATATTTTCCAAGCTTTCTCTCAATAGAAATCACTAGGAATTAGGCATATTTGGAACTTGCATCCTTCATGGAAGTTGTTCCAAATTGAAAGGAGAGTGAAATATGTTGGAATTGGCTATCAAGGAGCCATAGAGTGCAAACTGAGAGCCTTCAAAGATTCGGCCAAAGGGTGAACACAACAATTGGTATATTTTCTAATTTCCAATTTCATATATGTTAATGTATGAATGATTTTAAGTATGTTGATATATGTTTTAAGCATTGAAACATATTAAATCACCATGAAGTGGGTTAGGCCGAGAGTGAGTAATGGGATATCGATTTATGTCAATATGATTTTTAGGCATAAATGGATTAATGTACATGTGTTAATGATTATGGTGTAATTAGAATTAATCAATTTGATTAATTAATACATGTAATTAGTTGGCAATCAAGGTGTTTGATAAAATGCCTAAATGAACTATATGATGGTTGGTAATGTTGCCTACCAAGTGTTTGTCAAAATGCCTAAGTGAATTGGCTAGACAAATAGGCATGGATGGCATGACATGGTGAAACCGATGCATGGATAGCTCTTAACCATGGCATGTGGCTGAGAGGCCCAATTGGCTAAGCCCAAATATTTTAGGCCCAATAGCGTGTAATGGGCCTAGGACAAGCCCAATAAGAGTTGGTGGGCCCCACAAGCCCAATAAGCCCAACAAAAGTGAATAGTAAAATGAAAATGGGTTTAAGGCATAGTTAGGCCCATTAAGGATATTAAAGCCCATTAAGGGAAAATAAACTGTATTAATGTGTAATACAGTAGGAAAAGTGTAATTAACCTGAGGAATGGTTATTTATAGCTCCAGAGTTTACATTGAGAGCTGATCGGACTGCGAGATTTAGCAACACCGAGGAAGTGAGGTCACTTGACGTGATCTGAAGTAGGGGACTCTTGCAAGTAGTTAGAGATATCTGTGCATATTTTCGTTGGACTTTACATTCACTGAAATTGTTTGAGGGTCAGAGAAAATTGATAATATTATAGGGACTCGATATGGGTAAATTACGATTTTACCCCTAGTTAGGCAAAAAGTGAAACTTTGGGAAAAGTTGTAAAAAGGATGAAAATGATGTTTTGAATGGTTTTTACTACTGCGTAGCAGAAGAGTAGGTGGATGAGCTAATGTTTTGAGGTCGATGTAAACTAAGCACACTTTATAGTGCTGATTTTAATGATTTTAAACATCCTTATTTTTAAAGAGCCATCTACCGAATTATATGAAAACAATCATGCTGAAGAATAGCTCACACTTGATTTCAGATGTTTTTCACATACCTTAGTGCTTGAGGTTTACTCGCACTAGATTTCCATGACATGCATGATAGAGTACTGGAGTTCTTACTCGTACTCAGTTTTATATGATATATGCATGACAGAGTGCTGAAGCGATTAGCTCATACTCGAGTTTTACATGAGATACCTGACAGAGTACTGGAGCATTGCTCATGCTCGATTCTTCATGGTTTATACATGACATAGTACTGGAGCTATTGCTCATACTTGATTTGATGGTATTGTCCATAGCATGGTACTGGAGCTATTGCTCGTACTTGATTTAATACATGTACTGTGCATTGACCTAGATGCTGGAGGTTTACTCGCACTAGAGTTGAGTTTGTGATGTGAAACAGTGTTTGAGTGGAGTGTCGACTGTGAGTCACACTTAAGACGCACACTGTGTGTGATATATAATACATGTTAAAACCCATGCCCGAGTCCTTGTGTGACTGTGTGTCACATCTTGTGAGAGGATATCCGCATGAGGGTAATATAGACGTGGTATGATATTCCATGGTTTGAGGGCTAAGACATATGGCAGGCACCCTAACTGTGATGTAGGGTCTACAGGTGTACTTTGTACCGTGCCCGGGGCATGGGAGTACGTTGTACCGTGTGTTACGAATAGCTGACGGCTGTAATGGACTGACCATCCTCCCGTTACAGCAGTGATGCCCCGCACACTGAGTACTGTGTTGCTTGGGATCACATATCGGATATGATCATAGTCGAAGATACTATTTGCATTTCACCACAGAGTCTCACATGATATATCACATTGATTGACTGATTTAAATTGCGGACAGACCTGAGGGATGGGTCGGACTCCGATTTTGTGATGTGAATTATTTAATGCCATATTTATTGTGATTTAAATATACATGGCATGATTTACATAAAGGCATGACTTATATTACGATGCATTATTTTGCACTACATGCCTACATTTGAGAAAGAAAGCATGATTTCTGTACATGGGATTTAATCTGTACAAGTATATATATTATATTTCAAGACATGCTTTTAAACTGAGTTAAGGAAATAATGTTTTCAAGGCATAGCATTATTTTGAGTAGATAGTGTAGATATCTACTTGCTTGCCTGATTTCCTTACTGAGCGCGTTGTATGCTCACCCCCTTTCTTTACATCTCTCTACAGAGTGTCAGTAGAGCGAGAGCTATCGATGGATAGTATTCCTAAGTCCACTGCTAGTTCCTATCGATCGCCAGGTATACAGATTTTGTACAGTTATGTATCTAAACATAGAAACAGTACAGTGATGTGTAAATTATATATTATGGGGAATGTATTTGTATTATATTTTATATAATCTTACATGTATAATAAAAGCAGTTACAGTCAGTAATAGTATATTGACATGTATCTATGATAATGGAAAATGTGGTAAGCGAGGACTCTGACATCGAATCACAGCCCAACCATTGAAGAGAGGAAAGGTAAGTCAAAAATGCAAAAAATTCGTAGTGATTTTTGGTTAAGTCATGGATTGAGGGACGGGTCCTGATAGAATGGTATCAGAGCAGAGGTTGGTCTGATGTGAGTCAGTGTTAGAAAAATAGGAAAGTGTACATCCCCATAGTATTGTGTTGTGTTTAGATATAACTGTGTATACCAGATAAGAGACGGACTAATTCATTATTATGAATGCAGGAACTTTGCCTAAATGGCAAATACGCGTAGTGGTAGAGTTACGAGAGGTAGGGCTCGAGGCCGGGGAGATAGACCCGAGGGACGAGCTGCTGCCGAACCATTACCTACCCATGAGACTCCAGGTGCTACTAAGGCACCCGAGTGTGTTGAGATGCGCTTCACGAGATTAGAGTGTAGTCTCAAGACTATTGTCGAGATATTAGCACAGACGATACTAGGTAGGCAGAGACAGGAGGCAGGAGCTGCGACAGGAGAGGCAGTTGCCCCTGATACACCTACGCAAACAGTTGATGCACAGAGGACTATAGATACTCCTACACCCTTACCGGTTTTAGGTGGTAGTGGATTAGGATATAGATGTGATCTGCATCGGTTGCGAGAATTCCAGAAGCTTAGACCTCCATCCTTTAGTGGGGTCAAGGACCCCGTAGTTGCTGAGGAGTGGTTAGCAGAGCTGGAGAAGCTCTATGGATCCTTCAAGTGTACGACCTCGGAGATGGTCGCATTTGCTGCGTTCCTACTGAAGGGAGCTGCAGAGCATTGGTGGAAGTCCACCCGACCTATATTGAGATCCCGACACACAGACATTAGTTGGGATATATTTCGGGAAGCCTTTAGGAGGCAGTTTGTTCCCGACACCGCATAGCGAAAACTACAGGCAGCGTTTTTGGGACTTAACTGGGGGAGCTTATCTGTGGACGAGTAGGAATATGACCCGGATACCATGTATAGTGAGACCAGGAAGGTCCACAGGTTTATCGACGTGTTGAGGCCGGTGTTGCGGTCCAGGTTGGTTCCATTAGACATAGTGACCTATGAGGAAGCAATGCGCAGAGCGCAACTATGTGAGCAAGATTACGAGAGGAATGCTTCTGAGTTTGGGAAGTTTAGCCGTAGCCGAGATATACAAAAAAAGCGACCGGCTAGAGATTTCAGTTATCGAGGAGGGAAGAGACTCTTCGATAATAGATCCGGGTAGAGGAGGCACGAGAGAGGTATGCTAGACCTCCTGCTTATCCGACTGTAGCCCCAGTAAAGGGCATTGTCATAAGAGGACAGAGACCTGCTGTTGATCAGTACAAAAGAAGCGGTAAACAACATGGAAGTAGACCTTGTCCGCTAACTCCTATTGTGTGTTTTCGATGTGGGAAACAAGGGCATATTGCTAGAGAGTGCCCAGAGACATTTGTGACTGCCCCACGGAAGGGCAGGGAGCCTGATAGAACTCCAGCTGGTACGTCGGCTCAGAGAGGTAGAGCGACGGCAGAGGAGAAGGGGAAACAAGTGATGGGTCAAAGGTGAGTACATGCTTTGGACCAGGGGACAGCTGATGCTTCATCGGATGTGATTCGAGGTAACATCCTGATTTATGATATTGAATCATATGTTTTAATTGATCCTGGTGCCACGTATTCTTTTGTATCACCTTCATTTGCACGTAAATTAGCAAGACATGTAGACGTACACCTTTATGTATGATGATGTTAATTAGTATGCCTATGAATAGTAGTCAAGTTGTAGAATATGTATTTAATGACTGCAAGTTGAGAGTAGGGGATAAGGAGATGATGGCTAATCTAATATTACTAAGTATCAGTGACTTTGATATAATATTAGGAATGGATTGGCTATCTGCAAACCATGCTGTTTTAGATTGTTATGCTAAGATAGTTATGTTTCCTAACCCTACTAGATATGTTGTAAAGTTTAATAAGAATAAATGAAAGGAGTAGTTATAATTATTACATAATAACTGATTTAGAAAACCTTCAACATATTATGGTTTCATTGCGTACGTGGTAGATATGGATAAGGCACATCCGGAGTTGTCAGATATTACTGTGGTCAGTGAGTACCTAGATGTTTTTTCGGATGAATTGCCAGGGTTACCACCAGAAAGAGAGATGAAGTTTTGTATAGATTTGGTACCTGGTACGGAGCCTATTTCGAGACCACCATATTGCATGGCCTTAGTTGAGCTGGAAGAGCTCAAGAGACAGTTACAGGAGCTGTTGGATAGGGGTTTTGTTCGACCGAGTGTTTCACCTTGGGGAGCACCAATTTTGTTTTTGAGGAAGAAGGATGGGAGCCTCCGATTGTGTATAGACTACCGATTGTTGAATAAGGCCACCATCAAGAATAGATACCCCCTTCCACGCATTGACGACTTGTTAGATCAGCTTCAGGGAGCACAGGTCTTTTCCAAGATTGACCTGAGGTTTGGGTATCATCAGCTGAAGGTTCGGAGTGGAGATGTAGCATTTCGTACCCGATATGGCCATTATGAGTTCTTGGTCATGCCATTCAGATTGACGAATGCTCCAGCTGCTTTCATGGCTTTGATGAACGATGTGTTCAAGCCATATTTGGACCAATTTGTTATCGTCTTTATCGATGACATATTGGTGTATTCGAGATCGAAGGAGGAACATGAGGAGCACCTTAGGATCGTGTTGCAAACTCTACGAGAGCATGGGCTATATGCTAAGCTCAGTAAGTGTGACTTTTAGTTGTCACAGATCTCATTTTTGGGACATGTTGTATCGAGAGATGGTGTATCAGTTGATCCATCTAAGATAGAGGCTGTAGTTCAGTGGGAACAGCCGAGGATAGTCACCGAGATCAGGAGTTTTCTGGGTTTAGCTGGATACTATCAGAGATTCGTTGACAGATTTTCAAAGTTGGCTGCTCCGTTGACACGTCTTACTCGAAAGAGTGCACCGTTCGTATGGAACAAGGATTGTGAGAAGAGTTTTGAGGAGTTGAAGCGTCGATTGACCACCGCTCCGATTCTCACTATCCCTACTAGCTTAGGAGGATTTATAGTGTATATCGATGCTTCGGATCAGGGACTGGGCTGTGTATTGATGCAGGATAGGAAGGTAGTTGCTTATGGATCCAGACAGTTGAAGGATCATGAGAAGAACTATCCGACCCATGATTTGGAGCTAGCAGCAGTAGTGTTTGCGTTGAAGGTATGGCGCCACTACTTATATGGGGAGAAGTTCCAGATATTTACCGACCACAAGAGCCTCAAGTATCTGTTCTCACAGAAAGAGCTGAACATGAGACAGAGAAGATGGCTAGAGCTTCTGAAGGACTACGATTGTGGGATACTTTATCATCCGAGTAAGGCTAACGTTGTAGCTGATGCCTTGAGCAGGAAGAACTTGGGGATGGTATCGTATATGATGGTTAGGGAACATGATTTGCTAGTGCAGTTTACTAGCCTCAATTTGGGAGTCGTTCCTTCTGACATGGATACAGGCTATGTGATAGCTAGTCTATGCTTGGAGCCGGACCTGTTGGACAGGATCAGAGTGGCTCAACAGACTGATCCATTTTGTATGGATGTGAGTAGTCAGATGCAGAAGGGCACCGTGACTGACTTTGAGTTGAGTTCTGATAGACTAGTGAGGTTCAGAGGCAGATTATGTGTTCTCAAGGATCCAAGACTCAAGAGATTGATATTGGCGGAAGCTCATTCGTCGAGGTATACGTTACATCCGGGGAGTAACAAGATGTATCAGAACCTACAGAAGGTATACTGGTGGTCGGGTATAAAGAGAGATGTAGCAGACTTTGTGGCAAAGTGTCTCGTGTGTCAGTAAGTGAAGGTAGAGCATCAGAAACCTGGAGGGTTATTGCAGCCTCTACCTATACCGACATGGAAATAGGAGCATATCACCATGGATTTCGTGATGGGTTTACCAAGAACCCGCAGGAATCACGATGCTATATAGGTGATCGTTGACAGACTGACGAAGTCAGCCTACTTCCTAGCTATGAGAGCGATCGATACTCTGAGTTCATTAGCGGAACTGTATGTGTGCGAGGTAGTGAGGTTACACGGTGTACCAGTGAGCATAGTCTCTGATAGGGATTCCCGCTTCACTTCCCACTTTTGGGGACATTTTGACGAAGGCATGGGAACCCAGTTGAGTTTGAGAACCGCTTTCCATCGTCAGACAGATGGTCAGTCAGAGAGGACTATACAGACTCTGAAGGATATGTTGAGAGCATGTGTGCTAGATTATCGAGGCTCCTGGGATGACCAGCTGCCACTAGTTGAGTTCGCCTACAACA
This sequence comes from Firmiana major, assembly GCA_033439115.1. Classification (NCBI taxonomy): domain Eukaryota; kingdom Viridiplantae; phylum Streptophyta; class Magnoliopsida; order Malvales; family Malvaceae; genus Firmiana; species Firmiana major. Next base: position 13,727,395 of record CM065912.1, read on the forward strand.
ACAATTATCATTTGAGTATAGGGATGGCACCATATGAGGCGTTATATGGCCGTAGATGTCGTTCCCCTATTGGATGGGAAGAAGTGGGTGACCGTAATATTTTCGCTCCTGACATGGTTATGCAAGCATCTGAGGATGTCCACTTGATAGTAGAGAGACTGAGGACAGCTCATAGCAGACAGAAGAGTTACGCTGACAGGAGACGTAGGCCACTAGAGTTTGCAATTGGTGAATCCGTGTTTTTGAGAGTTTCTCCTTCCAAGGGCATAGCAAGATTTGGGAAGAGAGGGAAACTAAATTCTCGCTATATTGGACCCTTTGAGATACTTGATCGAGTGGGAGATAAGGCGTATAGGTTGGCATTGCCACCAGACTTATCAGGTGTCCATAACATCTTCCACATATCGATGCTTCAGAAGTATCACCCGGATCCAACACATGTGATTAGTTACGAGCCTTTGGAGCTTCGAGGGGACATGTCATATGTTGAGAGATCAATTCGGATATTGGATAGGAAGGAGAAGGTATTGAGATCGAAGACCATCGGATTAGTGAAGATTCTCTGGCAGCATCATACTTCAGAGGAAGCTACTTGGGAGCTAGAGAGTCTGATGCGAGAGAGGTACCCTCACTTATTCGATGACTGACTTGGTTCTAATTTGAAGGACCAAATTTTCTGAGTGGGTAAGGATTGTCAGACCCAGATTTTTTTGTAGCTTATTCCTTATGATTTCTATGTGTATGAACACTATGTTCTTATAGTTGAATCATAAGAAGAGTAATTACTAGACTTAAAGTGTTAGTGGAATGATTTAACACGCAAAAGCTACATAAAAAGCCTATTGTGAGCTATAAGTGTCACAGGCTAAATCGAGTAAATCTAAATCATTCTGACTGAAAATAAGAACTTAAAATAAGAGAGCATAGAGAGCTCATGAAGGAAAGTCAGCTTGATTTAGTTCCGAACATAGAAAATGGGAGTAAAAGCTAAAAAGGGTAAAATTGACCTTTTTGGCAAGATAAGGTGTTTCGGGTGAAATTATCCATCGGGAACGGTTGAAACATAAAGAAGAGAGTGTAAGACATAAGATATGACACTTTCGGAATTTTAAGAAAAAGTCAACAATGTCAATGGTTAAGGAAAAAAGTCAACTATAGTTAAGAAAGTGGACTTTTACCATAGTTGACTAATCATAGTTAAAAATTGACCTAAGTGTGGAGAAAATTTTGGGAAAATTATTCTTGGCCAGAATACAAGATAATCATCCCCGGAAGTAAGGAAAATTTATTCGAAAGGATTCTGGAATAAATTTAATGGTTAAAAACGTAATGGGCCTAAGGTGAAAATTTTAAAGCCCATTAAGGTATACTAAACGTATATCGAAATTCTTAGGTCCTTTAGACCGAATTGTTGGACCAATTGATTAGAAAAATTTTGATACAATTAAAGGCCCGAGACATAGTAAAAATTTCAGCCCGAAAGCCCCCTAAGAAAGCCCAAACCGAGAAGCCCAAATGGAAAAGCCCATGAGATAAATATCTAACCATAGTTAAAGCTAACCATGACTCATAAGGTGACTCATGGCTAAGGCTTGAAAAGTCAAGTTAAATGGCTGAAAAGTAAAGCTTAATGGCTAAGTATGTGGCTTATAAATTCAGCCACACCATTGTCATCTTCATCACACCAAATTTGACTAGAAGAAGAAACCATTGAAACATATTTTCCAAGCTTTCTCTCACTAGAAATCACTAGGAATTAGGCATATTTGGAACTTGCATCCTTCATGGAAGTTGTTCCAAATTGAAAGGAGAGTGACATATGTTGGAATTGGCTATCAAGGAGCCATAGAGTGCAAACTGAGAGCCTTCAAAGATTCGGCCAAAGGGTGAACACAACAATTGGTATATTTTCTAATTTCCAATTTCATATATGTTAATGTATGAATGATCTTAAGTATGTTGATATATGTTTTAAGCATTGAAACATATTAAATCACCATGAAGTGGGTTAGGCCGAGAGTGAGTAATGGGATATTGATTTATGTCAATATGATTTTTAGGCATAAATGGATTAATGTACATGTGTTAATGATTATGGTGTAATTAGAATTAATCAATTTGATTAATTAATACATGTAATTAGTTGGCAATCAAGGTGTTTGATAAAATGCCTAAATGAACTATATGATGGTTGGTAATGTTGTCTACCAAGTGTTTGTGAAAATGCTTAAGTGAATTGGCTAGACAAATAGGCATGGATGGCATGACATGGTGAAACCGAGGCATGGATAGCTCTCAGCCATGGCATGTGACCGAGAGGCCCAATCAGCCAAGCCCAAATATTTTAGGCCCAATAGCGTGTAATGGGCCTAGGACAAGCCCAATAAGAGTTGGTGGGCCCCACAAGTCCAATAAACCCAACAAAAGTGAATAGAAAAAAGAAATTGGGCTTAAGGCATAGTTAGGCCCATTAAGGATATTAAAGCCCATTAAGGGAAAATAAACTGTATTAATGTGTAATAGAGTAGGAAAAGTATAATTAACCTGAGGAATGGTTATTTACAGCTCTGAAGTTTACATTGCGAGCTGATCGGACTGCGAGATTTAACAGCACCGAGGAAGTGAGGTCACTTGACGTGATCCGAAGTAGGGGACTCTTACAAGTAGTTAGAGATATCTGTGCATATTTTCGTTGGATTTTACATTCACTGAAATTGTTTGAGGCTCAGAGAAAATTGATAATATTATAGGGACCCAATATGGGTAAATTACGATTTTGCCCCTAGTTAGGCAAAAAGTGAAACTTTGGGAAAAGTTGTAAAAAGCATGAAAATGATGTTTTGAATGGTTTTTTTTTGCTGTGTAGCAGAAGAGTAGGTGGATAAGCTAATGTTTTGAGGTCGATGTAAACTAAGCACACTTTATACTGCTAATTTTAATGATTTTAAACATCCCTATTTTTAAAGAGCCATCTACCGAATTATGTGGAAACAATCGTGCTGGAGCGTAGCTCGCACTTGATTTCAGATGTTTTTCACATACGTTAGTGCTTGAGGTTTACTCGCACTAGATTTCCATGACATGCATGATAGAGTACTAGAGTTCTTACTCGTACTCAGTTTTATATGATATATGCATGACAGAGTGCTGGAGCGATTAGCTCGTACTCGAGTTTTACATGAGATACATGACAGAGTACTGAGCGTTGCTCATGCTCGATTCTTCATTGTTTATACATGACATAGTGCTGGAGCTATTGCTCGTACTTGATTTGATGAGATTGTGCATAGCATGGTACTGGAGCTAGTGCTCGTACTTGATTTAATGCATGAACTATGCATTGACCTAGATAGTGGAGGTTTACTCGCACTAGAGTTGAGTTTGTGATGTGAAACAGTGTTTGAGCGGAGTGTCGACTGTGAGTCACCATCAAGACGCACACTGTATGTGATATATAATACATGTTAAAACCCATGCCCGAGTCCTTGTGTGACTGTGTGTCACATCTTGTGAGAGGATATCCGCATGAGGGTAATATAGACGTGGTATGATATTCCATGGTTTGAGGGCTAAGACCTATAGCAGGCACCCTAACTATAATGTAGGGTCCACGGGTGTACTTTGTACCGTGCCCGGGGCATGAGAGTACGTTGTACCTTATGTTACGTATAACTGACGACTGTAGTGGACTGACCATCCTCCCGTCGTAGCAATGATGCCCCGCACACTGAGTACTGTGTTGCTTGGGATCACATATCGGATATGATCATAGTCCAGGATATTATTTACATTTCACCATAGAGTCTCACATGATATATCACATTGATTGACTGATTTAAATTGCGGATAGACCTGAGGGATGGGTCGAACTCCGATTTTATGATGTGAATTATTTAATGCCATATTTATTGTGATTTAAATATACATGGCATGATTTACATAAAGGCATGACTTATATTGCGATGCATTGTTTTGCACTACATGCCTACATTTAAGAAAGAAAGCATGATTTCTGTACATGGGATTTAATCTGTACAAGTATATATATTATATTTTAAGACACGCTTTTAAAGTGAGTAAAGGAAATAATGTTTTCAAGGCATAGCATTATTTTGAGTAGATAGTGTAGATATCTACTTGCTTGCCTGATTTCCTTACTGAGCGCGTTGTATGCTCACCCCCTTTCTTTACATCTCTCTACAGAGCGTCAGTAGAGCGAGTGCTATCGAGGGATAGTATTCCTAAGTCCACTGCTAGTTCCTATCGATCGCCAAGTATACAGATTTTGTACAGTTGTGTATCTAAACATAGAAACAGCACAGTGATGTATACGTTATATATTATGGGGAATGTATTTGTATTAGATTTTATATAATCTTACATGTATAATAAAAGTAGTTACAGTGAGTAATAGTATATTGACATGTATGTATGATAATGGAAAATGTGGTAAGCGAGGACTCTGACATCAAATCACAGCCCAACCATTGAAGAGAGGAAAGGTAAGTCAAAAATGCAAAAAATTTGTAGTGGTTTTTGCTTAAGTCAAGGATTAAGGGACGGGTCCTGACACTTTATTGATGATATCCTGGTATACTCTCGGTCATATGAGGAGCATGAGCAGCATTTGTGGTTAGTACTCCAGATACTCTGAGATAAATAACTGTATGGAAAGCTTAGTAAGTGTGAGTTTTGGCTGGATTAGATAGCTTTCATTGGTCATATAGTCTCAGAGGAGGGGGTATCGATGGATCTAAGTAAGGTAGAAGCTGTGTTTAATTGGGAAAGGCCAAGAACAGTTACAGAGGTACGAAGCTTCCTTGGGTTGGTAGGCTATTACAGAAGATTTATGGAAGGATTTTCCACGATTGTCGCTCTTTTAACTAAGCTCACGCACAAGGAGACTCCGTTCATATGAACTGATCAATGTGAGCTCCGTTTTCAAGAGTTAAAGAGAAGATTAACAGCGGCACCTGTGTTGACTATTCCTGAGGGATCAGGAGGATTTTTTGTGTATAATGATGCATCCCATCAAGGATTGGGGTGTGTACTCATGAAGCATGGAAGAGTGGTCGCTTATGGATCGCGACAATTGAAAGACCATGAGCGAAATTACCTTACGCATGATTTGGAGTTAGCTGCTGTGGTTTTTGCCTTGAAGATCTGGCGACACTACTTATATGGGGAAAAATTCCAGATCTTCATTGATCATAAGAGTTTGAGGTATCTCTTTGATCAGAAAGAATTAAATATGAGACAAAGGAGATGGATGGAACTCCTTAAGGATTATGACTACGAGATTTTGTACCATCCAGGTAAGGCGAACGTAGTTACTGATGCCTTAAGCAGAAAAAGTATGATATCTGCTATGATGATCAGGGAATGAGATTTATTAGAACAGCTTGCTGAACTTCGGATCAGAGTTAAAGAGGTAAAAATTGGATTTTTGGCTAGCTTGCGAATAAAACCCAGGATCATGGATCAGATTAGAACTGGGCAGTGTAGCGATCAGAGGTTGATAAATGTGGTTAGCCAAGCTGAGTAGACTTCACAGTCGGATCTCACAATCAGTGAGGATGGATTGTTGAGGTTCAGAGGATGGATTTATGTATCCGACGATGATACCCTAAAGAGACAGATACTGAGAGAATCCCATTGCTCGCGATACACCATGCACCCAAGGAGTACTAAGATGTATCGAGATTTGAGAAAGGTGTACTGGTGGAGTGGTATGAAGCGAGACGTGGTAGAGTATGTGGGCGGATGTTTAGTATGCCAGCAAGTGAAAGCTGAGCATCGGAAGCCTGGAGGACTACTACATCCGTTACCTGTACCTACATGGAAATGGGAGCATGTCACCATGGACTTTATTATGGGTTTATCAAGGACCCGAAGAAGTCGTGATACGATATGGGTTATAGTGGATAGACTGACAAAGAGTGCCCACTTCCTTGCCATCAAGAGCACAGATACTGTGGATGCCTTAGCTGAGTTATATGTTAGGGAGATAGCTAGATTACATAGGGCTCCTGTGGTTGTTACTTCTGACAGAGACTCCGAATTTACTTCCAGATTTTGGACCCAGTTTCAGGAGTCCATGGGATCTCGATTGAGTTTCAGTACCGCCTATCATCCTCAGACAGATGGTCAGTCAAAGAAGACTATTCAGACCCTGGAGGATATGTTGAGGGCATGTACGATGGATTTTAAGGGATCATGGGATGATCACCTGCCCCTAGCAGAGTTTGAGTACAATAACAGCTATCATGCGCATACTGGAATGGTACCTTTTGAGGCTCTATATGGTAGGAAGTGTAGATCCCCTGTAGCTTGGGAAGAAGTCAGTGATAGAAAGATAAATGCTCCTGAGCTTGTTGAGCAAGCTGTACAAAGTGTGAAACTGATATGTGAGAGGTTATAGGATGCACAGAGTAGACAGAAAAGCTACGCGAATGTGCGTAGATGGCCACTCAAGTTTGATGTTGGTGATGCAGTATTTCTGAAGATATCTCCAAGTAAGGGTATCATGCGATTTAGGAAGAAAGGAAAATTGAGTCCTCGATACATAGGACCATTCGAGATTCTTGAGAAAGTGGGAGAGGAAGCCTACAGATTGGCATTACCCCCACAGATGTCCGAAATACACGTCTTTCGTGTATCTATGTTGAGGAAGTACCACCCGGACCCTTCTCATGTCATAGAGTATGATGAGATGGACATACAAGAGGACATGAGTTACACTGAGGAACCCGTCCGAATTCTCGAAAGAAAGGATAAGGTACTTAGAACCAAGAGCATTCCATTACTAAAAGTTTTGTGGAAACATCACTCAATGGAAGAGGCAACGTGGGAATTGGAGAGTCTCATGAAGGAGAAATACCCCCATCTATTTGACGAGTTAAGTTAAATTTGGAGGACTAAATTCTTTTAAGGTGGGGAGGATGTGAGATCTGAGAATTTTAGATATATTCTAGTTATGTAATATGAACTTGAAGTGTAATTTATTGAGCTGAGTGAAATGTATAAGTAATGAATGGGAAATAATCAAAGTAGTGAATTATGGAAATTATATTTTGAGATTTATGTGTAAATGTTTAACCAAAGTGGGAAACTGTGAGGTCAAATCGATCTTAGAGAAGAACGATCGATTTGGTGGGCTAAAAATGACAAGGAATGAGGAATTTAAGTAAACAGATCGATCTCCAATGGAAGAGGATCGATCTCCTTATGATTCTGTACTGAAGACATCGATCTCATAAGGAAGGAATCGATCTCAAAATGTTTCTGTTTGGGAGAAGATCGATCACCTCAAGGCGCAGATCGATCTCATGAAGCATTCTGTAAACTAGAGATCGATCTCAAAAATGGAGCAGATCGATCTCTTGAAGCCATTAAGAGATCGATCTTACCCCACGACAGATCGATCCCCTAGGCATAAAATTACCCCAAATTGTCCCCAAATTTAAATACAGATCGATCTCCTACCCTACGTCTATAAAAAGACCGTTGTGTTTTCCTGCATTTCATATTTTCTCCCTCTTTCAAACCTCCATTTTAACCGAGCCCTAGCTTTCTCTCTCATCCAAATCGCCCATTTCTGTCCAAATCAAGAGTTGCGGTAAGAGGAAAGTTGTTCCTCATCCAAAGGAGAACAACATACTTGAAAATCGAAAGACGAATCGAATCGAGGTGTGAGTTGAGCACTCCACAAGTTTGGGTAATTATCTAAACCTCGATCTTTGATTTTTAAGTTATCTTTGATGATTGTGAGCATGGGCATTGTGATGAAATAGTTGGAAAATTATTCGAAATAAATGAAATTGTGATTTGGTTGGAGTAGAGATATTGTTATGCAATTTGTGGTAAATTGGGATTTTTGTTTATAAATTGGAAATTTAGGCAATGAGGTGATTTTGGCATAGGTATTACAGATGAGAAATGTAGAAGGTTGAGATGTAGTGGATGAGATTACGAACGGTGATGAAATCGTGAGAATTGAGTTGATTGAGATATTAATGAGAATATAAGCAAATATGTGCTCAATAATGCGATTGAGTTGGGTTATTGATGTTTTTAACATCGTTTGGACAGCTCGGGAGTTCCAGAGTGGAATGCGAGGCTAGTCTGTGATACAGGGGAACGATTGCACTATAAGAGGTGCAAAAAGGTAAGGGAAACTAAACCATTTGTGTATGTGTTTTGATGAACTGTTTGTCGCATGAACCATGATTTGAGAATACAAGCATGTTTAGTGTTGTGTCGTGATATGATTACACACGATTTTTATAGCCGGTTGGAGCCCATAGTTTTATGAGTTTATAAGCTAAGTGTGAAATCGCTTTATAAACCGTTGAGTTTGCGTGAAAAGTAAATTGGGCTCTATGTTAAGGCAATGTTGAGATTTGAGAAAATGTGTGCGTGTTTTGCCAGTTGGAACTTGGTTTTAATATTGTGTTGAGTACACAAATGTTTTAAATGAGTTTTATGAGAGAAAACCATTATGAGTTCTACATGAAGGCAAAGCATTTTATAAGATAATGGCTAATGATTGAGACTTAAGTGTGTCATGTTGAACACACATCGGGCCTTGCTTGGTAGCATGTAAGTCCGGGCCTTGTTCTGGTAGCATGTAAGTTCGATTATTCCTCCACTTTGGTAGCGTTGGGAGGCCTTGCTTTGGTAGCATGTAAGACCGATATTGTGGGCCGCCTGGGAACTGACCCAAGGACCACATGATAGTGTGCATGAGGCGAGGCATTACTCTGGTAGCATGTAAGGCCGGGCCTTGTTCTGGTAACATATAAGTCCAATATACCATGCATACGACCATATTGTCGACGTTCCCTCTTACGAGGATGCCTGGGATGCGCACCCAGAGGAGATTATATAATTGATGTGCCATGACGAGTTTTATATGAGTTTTATTGCCTAGTCTCGTTTTACACATGAGCTGTGTTCTGTGACCTTGTCACGTGCTATTTACTGAGGTGGTTTTTATCACATATTTTGAGAAAAGCCATTATCGAATATATTTACACATGCTTGTGAATGCTCTAGATTGAGCCTTTTTACCCTCATGTTTTCACATGATTTATGAGCTATGAGATGATGATGTTTTGAGAACTTTCATGCTACATTTTCAAATGAGTTTACTGAGTTTCATATACAAAGACATATTTGTGATGTGTGATATGGTTTATATAGCTGAGTCCCCTTACCCTCCTTACTGAGCGATTTAGAAGCTCACCCTGTTTTCTTCCCCCTCCAGATTTCTTCAAGTGAAGTGAGTTCCCTGTGACGTACGGAGTTGAGGCTAGTGGAGGATTTGAGCTCCAGGCCATATTTTCTGTATTGAGGTAGATATTTAATATTCATGTACCCAGACTAGAGTTATATTCATAGACACTTGTTGTACAATGATGTATGGGATGTATTAGGATTAATTAACTTGGAATTGAGTAATGTGTATGATATGATATATACTAATTTATGATGAGATCCTGAGGTATGATAAGTATGATGATGTATGACACAGCACAGGAATGCACCCTTAATTGTGATTTGATGAGTAAAAAAAAAAGTTTTAAATTTGCCTTATTTTTCGCATTTTTGGGGCGTCACAGAATTTTATTGGTATCAGAGCCTAGGATGTCTAGTACTGTCAGTGTCGGTTAAGTGAATTAGAATACATCCCAAGCGTCTGTAATTGTCTGGTCATGAATTGACATTGAGGATTGAGATTTCAATCTATTTTGATATGTACAGGCAGGAGACAAGTTGAGATAGAGAATGAGTAAACGGCGAGGTTTTTCGAGGAGGCAGGCAGAGTCCCCTCCGCCACATATCCCACAACCAGAGAGTCTTAACTCTCGATTTAATAGGATTGAGACTGATGTGAGGCAGGGATTTGAGAAAATAGCTGCGTTATTCGCGCAACATTTTGGACTTAATGCCTCGGGTACTACTCCTACGCCACCACAAGGACCTCTCGTACCCCTAGTACAGATGGATCCAGTGCCTCTCGTCACTCAGTCTGATGATAGAAGTATGGTCCGACTGAAGGAATTTTTAAAAATGAATCCACCCGCATTTAGCGGAAAGAAGGATCCTACTAAGGCTGAGGAGTGGTTGACGGAGTTAAGAGTTATATATGACTATCTGGGGTGCACCGATGCTGAGAGGGTCAATATGATTGCCTATCTGTTGAAGGGGAGAGCTCGAGATTGGTGGAGTACTACCAAGGGTATTCTGATGTCCCACCAGGGTGTTATTAGTTGGGAAGAGTTCTAGACAGCCTTTAGAGCCCAATACGTACCACAAGCTGCCCAGAGAAGGAGGCAAGCAGAGTTTTTGAGTTTGGTATAGGACGACATGTCTGTGAATGATTATGAGAGTCGATTTACCGCTATGCTGAGATATGACCCAAAAACCTTCAAGAATGTAGAGCTCCGTACAGAGAGATTTGTGTATGGATTAAAGCCCATCATCAGAGATCGATTGATTGGGTTGTGTATTACTGAGTTTGGAGATGCTCTGAGATGAGCACAAGAGATTGAGAGGGGAATTGAAATTGTACAATCTCAGAGTGAGTTCGGAGCAGTGACTAGGGACAAGTGCAAGAGGCCAGCGATGTCCTAGGAAAATGTTCGGAGAGGTTCCTTTAGGAGAGGAAGGATTGAGGTACAGAAGGGCAGATTGGAGAGACCCAGAGCTTATACTATTATCAGGGAGATCCCTCGATATGTCAGGCCTAAGATAAGGGTTTGTAGAGACTGTGGCCGATCGCATGAGGGAAGTTATACTGGGTCGATCCGAGGGTGTTTTAGATGTGGTGATATGGGTCACAGAGTGAAGGACTGTCCTCAACCTCAGATACCACATGCTCCGGAGCCTACTAGACAACAGCCTCAGAGAGTGAATCCCCAGAGACGGGCCACTGCTACAGAGAAAGGGAAGAAGCCTGTTACACAGGGACATGTGTTTGCCCTGGATAAGGAAATTACGGACACTTCTACAGAAACTATAAGAGGTACACTTTCTGTCTGTAATCATAAGGCTCATGTGTTGATTGAGCCAAGATCCACGCATTCATTTATTTCTGAGCATTGTGCATGTAGATTAAATTTGAAGTTTGAACCTCTAGAGTTTATACTACATGTAAATACCCCTATGCGTGAATCCCAAAGAACTGGGTTAATCTGTAGAGGATGTGAAATAAAGGTGGGAGATAGAGTGATGTTAGTAGATCTAATCAGGTTAAATATGCATGGGTTTGATGTAATTTTGGGAATGGATTGGCTGGCAACCAATTGTGTGAGTTTAGATTGCTACACTAAGATTGTAACTTTCTCCCTACCTAAACCCACGGTGTACTTTGAAATATTGAGTAAATAGACGCGTGGAATTTTATAAGCAAATTGAAATTTTGATGTTTCTCTTGAGAGTACTAATATGATTGTTTATGTGAAGGTTATGAAACACTCATCTTAGATGATGATCGGGAACATCCGAGGATTGAGGATATACCTGTGGTGTTTGAATTTTCGGATATTTTCCCAGATCAATTGCCAGGTTTACCACCAGAGAGAGAGCTGGAGTTTACCATTGATCTGGTACTGGTTACTCAGCCTATCTCTAGACCTCCATATAGGATGGCACTAATGGAACTTGAGGAATTGAACAAACAGCTACAGGAGTTATTGGATCAAGGGTTTATTAGACCCAGTGTTTCACCATGGGGAGCACCAGTCTTATTTGCTAAGAAGAAGGATGGTGGTCTCAGATTATGCATAGACTACCGATTATTAAATAAAGCCACTGTGAAGAATAAATATCCATTGTCGAGGATTGATGATCTACTTGATCAGCTGAGAGGGGCCTCAGTCTTTTCTAAGATTGATTTGAGATCGACTTATCACCAATTGAGGATTAAGGAATAAGATATTTCGAAGACGGCCTTCAGGACAAGGTATGCCCATTATGAATTTCTAGTGATATCCTTTGGATTGATGAACGCCCCTACAGCATTTATGAGATTAATGAACGAGGTGTTCAGAAACTATCTGGATATGTTTGCGATAGTCTTTATTGATGATATCCTGGTATACTCTCGGTCATATGAAGAGCATGAGCAGCATTTGTGGTTAGTACTCCAGATACTCCGAGATAAACAACTGTATGGAAAGCTTAGTAAGTGTGAGTTTTGGTTAGATCAGATAGCTTTCCTTGGTCATATAGTCTCAGAGGAAGGGGTATCGGTGGATCCAAGTAAGGTAGAAGCTGTGCTTAATTGGGAAAGATCAAGAACAGTTACAGAGGTACGAAGCTTCCTTAGTTTGGCATGCTATTACAGAAGATTTGTGGAAGGATTTTCCAGGATTGCCGCTCTCTTAACTAAGCTCACACGCAAGGAGACTCCATTCATATGGACTGATCAATGTGAGCTCAGTTTTTAGGAGTTAAAGAGAAGATTAACAGCGACACCTGTGTTAACTATCTCTGAGGGATCAAGAGGATTTTTGGTGTATAGTGATGCATCCCATCAAGTATTGGGGTCTGTACTCATGCAGCATGGAAGAGTGGTCGCTTATGGATCGCGACAATTGAAAGACCATGAATGGAATTCCCCCACGCATGATTTGGAGTTAGCCACTATGGTTTTTTCCTTGAAGATCTGGCGACACTACTTATATGGGGAAAGATTCCAGATCTTCACTGATCATAAGAGTTTGAGGTATCTCTTTGATCAGAAAGAGTTAAATATGAGACAAAGGAGATGGATGGAACTCCTTAAGGATTATGACTGCGAGATTTTGTAACATCCGGGTAAGGTGAATGTATTTGCTGATGCCCTAAGCAGAAAGAGTATGATATCTGCTATGATGATCAGGGAATAGGATTTACTGGAGCAGTTTGCCAAACTTCGGATCGGAGTTAAAGAGGTAAAGATTGAATTTTTGGCTAGCCTGCGAATAGAGCCCAGGATCATGGATCATATTAGAACTGGGTAGCGTAGTGATCAGAGGTTGCTAAATGTGGTTAGCCAAGCTGAGCAGACTTCACAATCGGATCTCACAATTAGTGAGGATGGATTGTTGAGGTTCAAAAGATGAATTTGTGCACCGGACGATGATACCCTAAAGAGACAGATACTGAGAGAATCCCATTGGTCGCGATACACATGCTCCCAGGGAGTACTAAGATGTACCGAGATTTGAGAAAGGTGTACTGGTGGAGTGGTATGAAGCGAGACGTGGCAGAGTATGTGGCCAGATGTTTAGTATGCCAGCAAGTGAAAGCTGAGCATCAGAAGCCCGAAGGACTAATACAGGCGTTACCTGTACCTATATGAAAATGGGAGCATGTCACCATGGACATTATTATGGGCTTACTGAGGACCCGAAGAAGTCATGATACGATATGGGTTATAGTGGATAGACTGACCAAGAGTGCCCACTTCTTTGCCATCAAGAGCACAGATACTGTGGATGCCTTAGCTGAGTTATATGTTAGGGAGATAGCTAGATTACATGGGGCTCCAGTGAGTGTTACTTTTGACAGAGATTCCCGATTTACTTCTAGATTTTGGACCCAGTTTCAGGAGTCCATGGGATCTTGATTGAGTTTCGGTATCGCCTATCATCCTCAGACAGATGGTCAGTTAAAGAGGACCATTCAAACCTTAGAGGATATGTTGAGGGCGTGTACGATGGATTTTAAGGGATCATGGGATGATCACCTGCCCCTAGAAGAGTTTGCGTACAATAACAACTATCATGCGAGTATTGGAATGGCATTTTTTTAGGCTCTATATGGTAGGAAGTGCAGATCCCCTGTAGCTTGGGAGGAAGTCGGTGACGGAAAGATAAATGCTCTCGAGCTTGTTGAGCAAGCTGTACATAGTGTGAAACTCATATGTGAGAGGTTACAGGCTACAAAGAGTAGACAGAAAAGCTACACGGTTGTGCGTAGACGGCCACTCGAGTTTGATGTTAGTGATGCAGTATTTCTGAAGATATCACCAAGTAAAGGTATCATGCGATTTGAGAAGAAAGGAAAATTGAGTCCTCGATACATAGGACCATTCGAGATTCTTGAGAGAGTGGGAGAGGTAGCCTACAGATTGGCATTACCCCCACAGATGTCTGGAATACACAATGTCTTTCATATATCTATGTTGAGGAAGTACCACCCGGGCCATTCTCATGTCATAGAGTATGATGAGATGGACATACAAGAGGACATGAGTTACACTGAGGAACCCATTCGGATTCTCGATAGAAAGGAGAAGGTACTTAGAACCAAGAGCATCTCATTAGTGAAAGTTTTGTGGAAACATCACTCAATGGAAAAGGCAATATGGGAATTGGAGAGTCTCATGAAGGAGAAATACCCCTATCTATTTGACGAGTTGAGTTAAATTTAGAGGACCAAATTGTTTTAAGGTGGGGAGGATGTGAGATCTGAGAATTTTAGATGTATTCTAGTATGTAATATGAAATTGAAGTGTAATTTATTGAGCTGAGTGAAATGTATACGTAATGAATGGGAAATAATCAAAGTAGTGAATTGTGGAAATTATATTTGGAGATTTATGTGTAAGTGTTTAACCAAAGTGGGAAACTGTGAGGTCAGATCGATCTTAGAGAAGAAAAATCGATCTGGTGGGCTAAAATGACAGGGAAAGAGGAATTTAAGTGAACAGATCGATCTCCAATGGAAGAGGATCGATCTCCTTATGATTCTGTATTGAAGAGATCGATCTCATGAGGAAGGAATCTATCTTAAAATGTTTCTGTTTGGGAGAAGATCGATCTCCTCAAGGAGCAGATCAATCTCATGAAGCATTCTGTAAACTAGAGATCGATCTCATAAATGGAGCAGATCGATCTCTTGAAGCCATTAAGAGATCGATCTTACCCCACGACAGATCAATCTCCTAGGCATAAAATTACCCCAAATCGTCCCCAAATTTAAATACGGATCGATCTCATCAAGAGCCAGATTGATCTCCTACCCTCCGTCTATAAAAGGACCCTTGTGTTTTCCTGCATTTCATCTTTTCTCTCTCTTTCAAACCTTCATTTCAGTCGATCCCTAGCTTTCTCTCTCTTTCACATCGCCCATTTCCGTCCAAATCAAGAGTTGTGGCAGGAATGAATGTTGTTCCTCATCCAAAGGAGAACAACATACTTAGAAATCGAAAGACGAATCGAATTGAGGTGTGAGTTGAGCACTCCACAAGTTTGGGTAATTATCTAAACCCCGATCTTTGATTTTTAAGTAATCTTTGATGATTGTGAGCATGGGCATTGTGATAAAATAGTTGGAAAATGATTAAAAATAGATGAAATTGTGATTTGGTTGGAGTAGAGATGTTGTTATGCAATTTGTGGTAAATTGGGATTTTTGTTTATAAATTGAAAATTTAGGCAATGAGGTGATTTTGGCATAGGTATTACGCATGAGAAATGTAGAAGGTTGAGATATAGTGGATGAGATTACGAACGGTGATGAAATTGTGAGAATTGAGTTGATTGAGATATTAATGAGAATATGAGCAAATGTGTGATCAATAATGCGATTGAGTTGGGTTTTTGATGTTTTTAACATCGTTTGGACAGCTCGGGGGTTTCAGAGTGGAATGCGAGGCTAGTCTGTGATACGGGGGAACGATTGCACTATACGAGGTGCAAAGAGGTAAGGGAAACTAATCCATTTATGTATGTGTTTTGATGAATTGTTTGTAGCATGAACAATGATTTGAGAATACAAGCATGTTTAGTGTTGTGTCGTGATATGATTGCACACAATTTTTATAGCCGGTTGGAGCCCATTGTTTTATGAGTTTATAAGCTAAGTGTGAAATCGCTTTATAAACCGTTGAGTTTACGTGAAAAGTAAATTTGGCTCTACGTTAAGGCAATGTTGAGATTTGAGAAAATGTGTGCGTATTTTACCGGTTGGAACTTGGTTTTAATATGTTTTGTGTTGAGTACACAAATGTTTTAAATGAGTTTTATGAGAGAAAACCATTATGAGTTCTACGTGATGGCAAAACGTTTTATAAGATAATGGCTAATGATTGAGACTTAGGTGTGTCATGTTGAACACACATCGGGCCTTGCTTGGTAGCATGTAAGTCTGGGCCTTGTTCTGGTAACATGTAAGTCCGATTATTCCTTCGCTTTAGTAGCGTTGGGAGGCCTTGCTTTGGTAGCATGTAAGACCGATATAGTGTGCCGCCTGGGAACCGACCCAAGGACCACGTGATAGTGTGCATGAGGCGAGGCATTGCTCTGGTAGCATGTAAGATCGGGCCTTGTTCTGGTAACATATAAGTCTAATATACCATGCATACGACCATATTGTCGACGTTCCCTCTTACAAGGATGCCTAGGATGCGAACCCAGAGGAGATTATATAATTGATGTGCCATGACGAGTTTTATATGAGTTTTATTGCCTAGTCTCATTTTACACATGAGTTGTGTTCTGTGACCTTGTCACGTGCTATTTACTGAGGTGGTTTTTTTCACATATTTTGAGAAAAGCCATTATCACATATATTTACACATGCTTGTGAATGCTCTAGATTGTGCCTTTTTACCCTCATGTTTTCACATGATTTATGAGCTATGAGATAATGATGTTTTGAGAACTTTCATGCTACGTTTTCAAATGAGTATACTAAGTTTCATATACAAAGACATATTTGTGATGTGTGATATGGTTTATATAGCTGAGTTCCCTTACCCCCTTTATTGAGCGATTTAGAAGCTCACCCTGTTTTCTTCCCCCTCCAGATTTCTTCAAGTGAAGTGAGTTCCCTGTGATGTGCGGAGTTGAGGCTAGTGGAGGATTTGAGCTCCAGGCCATATTTTCTGTATTGAGGTTGATATTTAATACTCATGTACCCAGTCTAGAGTTATATTCACAGACACTTGTTGTACAATGATGTATGGGATGTATTAGGATTAATTAACTCCGAATTGAGTAATGTGTATGATATGATATATACTAATTTATGATGAGATCCTGAGGTATGATAAGTATGATAATGTATGACACTGCACAGGAATGCACCCTTAATTGTGATTTGATGAGTAAAAAAAAAGGTTTTAAATTTGCCCTATTTTTCGCATTTTTGGTGCGTCACACAAACCCTTTGAGATTATGGAGAGAGTGGGAGATAAGGCTTATAGGCTGGTATTGCCACCAGAGTTAGCAGGTTTTCATAACGTCTTCGACGTCTCTATGCTTCGTAAGTACCACCCAGACCCGGCACATGTGATAAGGTATGAGCCATTGGAGCTCAATGAGAGTATGACATATCCTGAGAAGCTGATTCGGATATTAGATAGGAAAGAGAAGGTGCTGAGGTCGAAGCCTATTCCCCTAGTGAAAATTCTTTGGCAGTATCACACTCCGGATGAAGCTATATATGAATTGGAAAGCATGATACAAGAGAAATACTCGGAGTTGTTCTCAGGTTGACTTGGTTCTAATTTATAGGACCAAATTTCTTGAAAGAGGGGAGGATTGTAAGACCCATAAATTTCTATGTATTGTTTATGATTATTGAATGTACAGACAAGTTACATTTCATATGAATTACAAGAAATAGATGTTTGTAAGTTCTAAGTGTGAATAAATCGTAAAATGAGTATAGAATCAATTGGATGGAAGCTTAACTTGGAAAATTTGGGAAAATTGCAGCTAGAATACTGCAGGAAGTAGGGCAGATTGATCCTATGCGAGGAGAGATCGATCTTATGGCCTAAAAAGCACAATGCCAAGCATTCTGCAAGAGGGAGATTGATCCCTCACACAAGCAAATCGGTCTTAAGTTTTCTCGAGTTGGACCAGATCGATCTCCTCCCAAAGGTAAATCGATCTCCATTGGCTTCTGGATAGGCCAGATCGATCTCCTCTTAAGGCCAAATCGATCTCCAAAGCTTTCTGCCTGAAATAGATCGATCTCATTAGCTTGAGCACATCGATCTCAAGGATTTCAACAAATCGATCCCCTGCTTGTAAATTGTTGAAATTCTGAAGGATTCAAGTAAGGGCAGATCTATCCCCCCTATGGAGATCGAACTCCTAAGGCATTTCTTATAAAAAATGGACAGTTGGATCGACATTTCACAGGAACAAATTCATTTCCTTTATTTTTAACAGTAACCTAGATTTCTCACTCTAAAAACCATCACATTTCCATAAAGATTAGAGAAAAAGCTATTAGAGCAAAGTTGTTCATTGTGAAGAGAAGAACAATATAGCTTGGAATCAACACTTTATTTGTTAGATTGAAGGAGCAAAGGAGTCTTTAAATTTGGAAAAGAGGAAAGTCAAGCTAGGTGAGTTTCTAATACACCAACTCAAAATATATTTATCTAGTTGTGGTTGTGAGTAGATTGGTGTACAGATTGATGATTGAAACTACCTAGAATGTAATGGAACAAACATAACCTAGAATGAGTGAGTGTGAGAAAATGTGATATGGTTGAGTTGATGATAAATGGCTTATACTAAGGTGTTAGTGAGGTGATATGTAGGATTTTGAGATGATTGAATAAATCTACATTGTGAGATTAGTCAAGTTATGAAAATAAGCATATGAGGTGTTTGATAAATTACCATAGTGAAGTAAATGATGAACTAGAAGCACTATAGACTTAATACCGATTTATTGTGAATCAATAGGCCTAAAGAGTTCAATAGACTCTCGAGAAATAAGTACAGCAATTAAAATGGGGCCTTATAAGTGTTAATGAAAACTATAAGTTGAAACGACTATAGTAAACGCAAGAGCTTTGTTACGTTAGATTAAATTGATGTGGTATGTAATTTCCTGCAGTCCCGGAGACTTTGTTGGAGACGAATCGAACTGCACAATTGAGCAGCTCTAAGGAAGCGAAATCACTCGATGCGATTCCAAGTAAGGGAATTTTGTAAGTACCTAGAGATAGCTGCATGTATTTTGTGGGTGTATATAGGGCTTTTCAAAAGCTTGGTTATCAAGAAAAGAATTAATGGTTTACGTGAACGACTACGAATATATATATGATTTGGTTTCGAAGTGAATCTTACAAAAAGGGATAGTAAGGCGAATAATTGCATAACTATAATGTTTTGACATTTTTATGAAATACATTGCTTTGGTTTAAGAAAACTTACGGATAGGCTGGCTATTTTATTTCTATGATTCACGAAGTAGCACGAGTCAGCGCTAATTTTGATTTAGAATGTGTTTTGTTGAAGTGGAGCCGCCTATCTGATTTGTATGAGTTAAATAGTGCTGGGGCTTCGCTTGCATTAGATTTTGATGTTTTGATATGTATGAAATGTGCTGGACCCTAGCTCACACCCTATTTTGAGTTATGATGTTTTATAAACCGTACTGGAGCTTTAGCTCGTACGTGGTCTTCCATTGATTTTCTTATGCATATAACCATATTGGAGCGATGCTCGTACGTGATTTCCTTATTATTTATTATGCATAAATCCGTACTAGAGTGTTGCTCGTATGAGGGAATTTATTCATGATTCATGAATCGTGCTAGAGCTTAGCTCGCACTGGTTTTCATACTATGATATGTAATGAGCCGTACTGGATGCCTCGTGTAAATTGTGTGTCACACGGATGAGATGCTCACACGAGACATGTTGGATGCCTTGTGTAGACCGTTAGTCACACAGATGAGATGCTCACACGTGCATTTGAGACGGAGTAGGTTATACATGGCATAGGGTAGATAAGCCCTATGGTAGGCACCCCCAACCATTAGATGGGTCCACGGAGTACTTTGTACCGTGTATATCACGTGGAGTGCGTTGTACCATGAGGTTATGATGTTGATTTGAAAGTCTAGCATAGGACTAACCCACCTTTGTTCCAGCATGATACCCTACACACCGAGATCTGTTTGGTTTGGGATGATAATGACATAGTTGGCTAACATAGTCCTCGATATATATAGTGACCACCTATCTCACATGGTTTTACATACTAAGTATGATTTGCATTGTCAAGTGTAAACCCAGGGAGGGGTCGACCCTTATGGAATTATGTTTAAAGTAATGGTATCGTTGTTTGTGACGAACTTTGTTATGTGTTGAGAAAGTGTTAAATCTTGTGGGTTGTTTTTTTAAGATATTATGATGAATTTTACAAATGTTTGGATGATATGTTATCTATGATTTGATATGGAACTATGAGTTTTATTATGATGATCGTGAGATGTTTTACATGATGGTTTTTCCATGTTAACATGCCTATTTCGATGTTTTTCAGTGCATGATATATGTATATACATGTGGCATAGTTTTAATATTTCCTCATGCTCTGGATATTAATGATTTTATACATGACATTATAAGCCTGTAGATAGTGTAGTTATCTACCATGCTTGCATTATTGCCTTACTGAGTATGTGGTTGCTCATCCTATTCACTTTCCCCCTCTACAAAGCGCGTATAGTAGCCCAGTGAGGGACTGAGGTAATGTATTTAGATATCCGCTGCTCTACATTGCCAAGAGGTATACACATAGGAATTCTTTTTGTATCTAAACATGTAATAACACAATATTCATTTTGAATTGTAATATGGGGGATGTAAGTGTTAGCAAACATGTCATGTATAAGTATATGACTTAAACTTTGAAATGTATGTGTTTGCTTTTGATTAATTGAAATATGAATGGTAAATGATGATTAATACTGAGTCATAACCCGACTGTTATTTGTGAGAGTTTTTCATGACTCGGTAAGGAAAAGAAATGAAAAAGCAAAAAATTTACGGTGATTTTTGAGTGAAAAAGGATAAAAATGGGGTCTTGACAAAGGTAGTAGCTTATGGATCTAGACAGTAGAAGGATCATGAGAGGAACTACCCAACCCACGATCTAGAGTTAGCGACTGTAGTCTTTGCCTTGAAAATTTGGCGCCATTTACTGAACACAATAGCCTTAAGTATCTATTCTCACAGAAGGAATTGAACATGAGGAAGAGAAGGTGGCTTGAGCTTCTGAAGGACTATGATTGCGAGATCTTATACCACCCGAGAAAGGTGAATGTAGTAGCTGATGCACTGTGTAGGAAGCATCTCGGGTTGGTATCATACATGATGATTAAGGAACTCGAGCTATTGGAGCAGTTTGCAAGCCTTAGTTTTGATTTGACCCCACCTGATACTGATAGTGGGTTTATGGTAGCTAGTCTGTGGTTGGAACCAAATCTGGTAGATCGTATTGGCAGGCTCAACGGATTGATCAGCAGTGCAGTGATATTGTCGGGGCAAATACAGAGGGGTACAGAAATCGACTTCGATTGAGTTCAGATGGACTTCTGAGGTTCTGGGGTAAGATATGTGTTCCCAATGATCTAAAGATCGGGAGGTTGATTTTATCAGAGGCTCACTTAACGAAGTATACACTGCATCCGAGAAGTAACAAGATGTATCAAAACCTCCGGAGAGTGTATTGGTGGTCAGGAATGAAGTGAGATGTAGCTGAATATGTGGCTAAGTGTCTCGTCTGTCAGCAGGTGAAGGTAGAGCATCAGAAGACTGCAGGGCTATTACAACCTCTACCTATGCCGACTTAGAAATGGGAGCATGCCACTATGGACTTCGTTATGGGTTTACCTAGGACCCACATGAATCACGATGCAATTTGGGTGGTAGTGGACAGATTGACGAAGTCGGCACACTTCCTAGCTATGAGAGCCACTGATACTCTAAGTACACTGGCAGAACTACATGTGAGCGAGATAGTGAGGTTGCATGGTGTTCCAATGAGCGTTATTTCTGATAGAGATGCCCGCTTCACTTTCTACTTCTAGGAAAATTTTCAGGAAGCGATGGGGACCCAACTGAGTTTTAGCACAGCGTTCCATCGTCAGACAGATGGTCAGTGAGAGAAGACTATACAGACCCTGGAGAATATGTTGAGAGCGTGTGCATTGGATTTTGGAGGCTCCTGGGATTACCATTTGACACTCGCAGAGTTTGACTATAATAACAGTTATCATTCGAGTATCGGGATGGCACCGTATAAGGCTTTGTATGGCCGTAGATGTCGTTCTCTTCTTGGATGGGAAGAGGTGGGTGACCGACTGATATTTGCTCCCGACTTAGTGAGACAAGCCTTTGAGCATGTCCAATTGATTTGTGAGAGGTTACAGACAGCTCAGAGCAGACAAAAGAGTTATGCTGACAGGAGACGGAGACCATTGGAGTTTGCAGTGGGTGAATCAGTATTTTTACGAGTCTCTCCTTCCAAGGGTATAACGAGGTTCGAAAAGAAAGGAAAGTTAAGTCCTCGTTACATCGGACTCTTTGAGATACTGGATAGAGTGGGAGATAAGGCCTAAAGGCTAGCATTGCCACCTGAGCTAGCACGCGTACATAACGTCTTCCACATCTATATGTTACAGAAGTACAACCCGAACCTGGCACATGTAATTAGATATGAACCATTGGAGCTCAACGAGAGTATGTCATATGTTGAGAAGCCGATTCGAATATTGGATAGGAAGGAGAAGGTGTTGAGATCGAAGATGATCCCCTTAGTGAAAGTTCTTTGGCAGCACCACACTGCAGACGAAGCTACATAGGAGTTGGAGAGTTTCATATGGGGGAAGTACCCCGAGTTATTCACGGACTGATTTGGTTCGAATTTAGACGACCAAATTTTCTTAATGTGGGGGAGATTGTGAGACCCCATGTATGTATGACTTTATTATATGTAAACGAATGTATAAGACAGATCATTCTTGGGTCATGTAAATGTGAATGTAGTGCAATGGGATAAATGAATGTCATGATAGAAGTAAAGTGATAAGTTGCATATTAAGCATATTAATTGTCATATTTTCCCATGATTTAAATTCTTTTCTATGCTTAATTTTTGAATTTGACTTATATTTTCTATTTTGTATTGTAGATGAAGGAATAGGAGCAAATGGACTAAAGTTGCAAATTTTGATCAAGTCACAAAATCAGAAGATATCTTGGTGTAAGGCGTGGGCACGTCCAAGGCAATGACAAGAATTGCAAGTCAAATATGTGAATTCAAGTCAAAATCCATCACTTTGTTTCTGAAGTTGACTTAACCAGTCTAAAGATAGCAAGTGGAAGATTTTAATTATTAAGGAAGAGATATGCAATGACTGTCTTTGGCAAGTGGTTGAAAAAGGAAAGAAGATTATTTGTAGTCAAACTTAATCAAAGAAATTTCCTTTAGAAACAGATTCTGGGGGTTAGGAGATTTAGTATTTATAGACTAAGAGTGGAAAAGGAGATGGTCTTCAATCATCACCATAGACATACAATTATATATTTTTTTATTTTTCTTTAGTGTTTTTCTCTCAACTTATGGCTTGCTAAATTATTTAGTCTAGCCAAAGGATAATTAAAGTTCGGGTTCTTCAAGAATTGTGAGATCTAATTAGTTTTATCTTGTTCTTTTATATCTTTTCTATTTATATATTTTATGTGGTTGTTTAAATTATTGTTTTGATTGATTGCGCAAAAAGGGCCTTTTGTTCAATTGTAAGGATAATATATCACCAATTAGAAACCTGAATCCGTAATTGTTTAGGAATTCTAATATTAGTGGTAAATAACATAATTGATTACAGATAGGTTTTCAATTCTATGTTAAGAAGATATATAATCTAGCTTAAATGAACCTACAGGTGTGTTTGTTGGTTAGAATTGGTAGTCTCTCCCGTTTTTAATGTTGTTAGTAAATTAAATCTTAAGATCATATCTAAGGTTGTTTAACTGACAAGAGAAATAATTAGAGATCGTATCCTGATTACCGAAGAAGTAAGGAGGGATAGGTTGTTAGGTCGTACCAATAACCATAACAAATTTGGTAAATATTAAAAGAACTCATTTTTGCATCAATGATCAATTCCATGAACTCATTCTAAAATTATTCCTTTGGTTGGGTGTTTTCATCATATTGATTTTCTCTCAACATTTTACATAGTGATTTTTCTTGCTACATTTTAATATATTAATTTTCCTTTTTATTCTCACTACAACAAAATCCCTATACATCTTTGATTTTTAAATCTTTTGCAGAAAAAAATAAATCTAACCAATCTCTTGGGAAACGACCTTACTCAACTATACTGCAATTTTACTTCATTTTTTAGTAGGAATTATTATTGTTGGTCTCGACAGCCACCATAAAGGTTAAATAAGGGTTGAAGTTGCCACAAACTAGACGAATGGAACATAAAGCATTCAGACTAAGGTTAAGGATTTAAAACAGGAAATGATAAGGCATGGACTGTAAATTCTGTGTATCCTTTATGAATTCAAGCAATACACACAAGTCATATTGTATGTGAATCATAGGAAATAAGCCCTTCCATGCTCTAAGTGTGAATAGATTGCAAAATGACCAGAGAAGCAATCAAACACAAATGTTTCCCTTGGAAAACTGGAAAATTTACAGTAGGAATTCTCCAGATGAAGGCTAGATCAATCTCCTATTTAAGGCAGATCGATCCCTCATGCCAGTAGGATAATTTCAAGTGAATCTGCCAAGGTTAGATCGATCCCCTAAGCGAGCAGATCAATCTCCCTAATGAGCAGATTGATCTGCATTAGCTTCTGCCTAGCAGAGATCGATCCCTTCCTAAGTGCAGATCGATCTCTATTTTATTATGCTAAGAGCAGATCGATCTCTCCCCATGAGTAGATCGATCTGTTGTTGCCTTTGCTAAGCAAAGATCGATCTCTTTCCAATGAGCAGATCGATCTCTTCCATTGCAAACCTGAAAATTCGATTGCTAAAACTAAAGAAAGATCGATCTCTTCACCCTAGCAGATCGATCTCATCACCCTCCACTGCTCTATAAAAACTCCATGGCAAAACCTCTTTCTTCAATAAACTAACATACCCATTCTATTTTTACCCAAAATACTAAGCTTTCTCTCCGTAGAATACACCCCCTTCCATAAAGATTTGAGAAAAGGCTATTATAGCAAAGTTGTTCATTGTGAGGAGAAGAGCAACATAGCTTGGAGCTAATATTTAACTTGTTGGATTGAAGAAGCTAATGAATCTTCTTATTTGGAGCAAGAGGAAAGTCAAGCTAGGTGAGTTTTCAATACACCAACTCTAAGTATGTATATCTTGATGTTGTTGTGAGTAGATTGGTATATGAATTATTGGTAGAAACTGCTTAGAATGTAATGAATCAAGCATGACTTAGAATGGGTTTAGTGTGAGGAAATATGATATTGCAGCTTAGATGATAAATGGATTATACCAAGGTCTTAGTAAAGTGATATGCATGATTTTAACCTGGTGGGGTGGAGTCACATTATGGGATAGGTAAAGGTGATGAAATGTCCATTTATGGTGTTTGTAGAAATGCATAAAGGAATGGAAAATTATGGATAAAACATTTATGCCAAGTGTTTTATAAGTTACTAAGTGAGTTGCTAGCTAAATTGACTAGGAATGGCTTAATGATGGCTAAACGAGATAATATCTGAGATCTGAGAATTTTGTACATATCTAAATTATGTAATGACAACATGAAGTGTAATTGAATTGAACTAAATTTGATGTACCCCTATATTGAGATGGCATGGAATGAGATCTTTAATTGATGAATTAGTTATGAATGAGAATTTAATCAATGGAGTAAACTATGGCCATTACATGTGGAGATTTTATGTTAAGTGTGAAACTATGCGGCCAGATCGATCTCGGAGAAGAGAGGATCGATCTGGTAGGCCAAAGTGACAAGGAATGAGGAAATTAAGTGAGCAGATCGATCTCCAATGGAAGAGGATCGATCTACTTATGATTCTATAATGAAGAGATCGATCTCAAGAGGAAGAAATCGATCTCATGAAGCATTTTGTAAGGAGAAGATCGATCTCCTCAAGGAGCAGATCGATCTTGTGAAGCATTCTGTAAACTAGAGATCGATATCACAATTGGAGCAGATCGATCTCATAAAGCCATTAAGAGATCGATCTCACCCCACGACAAATCGATCTCCTAGGCATAAAATTTCCCCAAAACGTTCCTAAATTCAAATGCAAATCGATCTCCTACCCTCCGTCTATAAAAAAAACCCTAGTATTTTCCTGCATTTCATCTTTTCTCTCTCTTTTGAACCTTCATTTTAGCCGAGCCCTAGCTTTCTCTCTCTTCTAAAGTCCCTATTTTCATCCAAATCGAAGGTTGTAGCAAGAAGGAAAGTTGTTCCTCATCCAAAGGAGAACAACATACTTGGAACTCGAAAGACGGATTGAATCAAGGCTAGAGTTGAGCACTTTAAAGTGATTTTGGGTGATTATGGTTGTAGGCATTGTGATTAAATAGCTAGGAAATGGTTAAGGATTGATGAAACTATGATTTTGTTGGAGTAAAGGTAACATTAGGCAATTTGTGATAATTTTGGGAATTATGGCTATAAATTGGAATTGGGACAATAAGGTGAATTTAGCATGGAATATGGTGTGGGAAATGTAGAATTCTAAAATGTAGTGGATGAGAATGTGAATTGTGATAGAGTTGTGAGAATTGAGTTATTTGAGGTGTTAATGAGAATATGAAAAAATGTGTGGTCAATAATGCGATTGAGTTGGGTTATTGATGTTTTTACATCGTTTGGACAGCTCGGGAGTTCCAGAGAGGAATGCGAACTAGTCCGTGATACAAGGGAATGATTGCACTATACGAGATGCAAAGAGGTAAGGGAAAACATAAACTCTTTTGTGTATGTGTTTTGATGTTAATTGTAGCATGAAAAGTGATTTGAGCAAACAAGCATTTTTTTATTAGTTGTGAATGAGTAGTGTACGCGATTTTATAGCCGGTTGGGCCCAACTTTTATGAGTTATTAACTAAGCGTGAAAATGTTTTACAATCGTTTTGTGATTAAAACGTGAAAAAGAGATTTGGGCTCTACGTTAAGGCATACTGAGGTTGAGAAATGTGTGTGTGGTTTTACCGGTTGGGACTCAGTTTTTAACATGATTTGGGTTGGGTACACAAATGTTTTAAATGAGATTTATAAGAGAAAACCATTATGAGTTCTACGTGAAAGCAAAACATTTTATATGATAATGGCTAATGATTGAGATTTAGGCATGTCATGTTGAATACACATAGGGCCTTGCTTTAGTAGCATGTAAGTCCGGGCCTTATTTTGGTAACATGTAAGTCTGATTATTCCTCTGCTTTGGTAGCGTTAGGAGGCCTTGCTCTGGTAGCATGTAAGTCTGATATTCCTCTGTTTTGATAACGAGAGATGCCTCCATTTTGGTAACGTGAGATGACCCCCATTCTAGTAACGCTGGGTGGCCTTGCTTTGGTAGCATGTAAGACCGATAGAGTGGGCCGCCTAGGAACCGACCCAGGGACCACGTGATAAAGTGCATCACGATAGGCATTGCTCTGGTAGCATGTAAAGCCTTACCTTATTCTGGTAACGCGTAAGTCCAATATACCATGTACACTACCATATGTCGATGTTCCTTCTTATGAGGATGCCTAGGATGCACACCCAGAGGAGATTTATTATGATGTGCCATGACGAGTTTTATATGAGTTTTATTACCTAGTCTCCTTTTATACACATGAGTTGTGTTTTGTGGCTGTGCCACGTGCATTCTATTAAGGTGATTTTTATCACGTTTTAATGAGAAAAGCCATTATCGCATTCTGATTTTCACATGCTTGTGACTGTGATTTGTACTGAGTTATGTACACTTATATTTTTACATGATTTTAGAGAAATGAGTTGAGAATGATGTTTTAATGAGTTCATGCTACGTTTTAGTTGAGTTTTAACTACGAGATAAAATGATTATGCTGTGTAAATCATTGTTTTATTAATGAGTCCTTTACCCCCTTACTGAGCGATTTAGAAGCTCACCCTGTTTTCTCTCCCGTCAGATTTCTTCAAGTGAAGAGAGTTTTTCCTACGACGTACGGAGTAGTGGCTAGTGGAGGACTTGAGCTCTAGGCCATATATTGTATTTGAGGTATAATTTATCTTTTCATGTACCCAGACTAAAGTTGTAATTACAGACACTTGTTGTACAATGATGTATGGGATGTATTAGGATTAATTAACCTTGAATTGAGTAATGTAAATTGGATGAAATACAATTATGAGATCCTGAGGTATGATATGTATGATGATGTATGACATTGCACAGGAATGCACCCTTTATTGTGAATGGATGTGAAAAAGTTTTAAATTTGCCCTATTTTTCGCGCTTCCGGGGCATCACATAATAGGCCAAAATTGACGAAATAAGCTCGATGATATATACTGACTAGTTGAAGTTAGAACATGAGTTATTGATATTGACTCATAGGATTGATGAATGTTTGTAGTTCTCGAGGATATATCCGGAGCAAATTGAGCCAATCGCGAGAAACGGGAAAGGAAGAAAGAGTTACTTCCAAGAGAATTGAGGTGAGGGAATTGTGTTAGCCTTATAGGTATCTGTACGCGTTTTCGGGCGCATGGGTGAATTCTTTAAGTGTTTAGGGGTCTTAGAGTGAAATGGATGTTTGAAGGGCAAAAGAAATTGAGGAACCTCGAGAAATGTTCATGAAAAGCAAGAACATGGTGTTCTTGGGTTTTTTACTGCTTTTTAGCATGCGAAATAAGTAAGTTGGCTAGAACCTAAATGATTTGTATGAAAAATAGCTTGATTTGGTTTTATAACCATGCTTTGCAAAGAATGAGCCACCTACATGAGTTTGTAGAATGAAACGTGCTAGAACGTTCCTCGCACGAGGTGTGACATATTTACACATGCATTGGTGCTTGAGCCTAGCTCGCACTAGTTTTTACATGGATTTCATGATATAGTGCTAGAGCATAGCTCGTACTAGAGTTTTACTTACATGAGTGTGGGAGCCTAGCTAGCCCTAGTTTTCGCTGGGTTTTGACATTATGCTGGAGCGTTGCTTGCACTAGATGTCCACTTTATACTTGTTGTCGTGCTAGAGATTACTCGCGCTGATTTTTATGAAATGTTAGGAGTCGTCCTAGGAGCTTCGGGTAGGCTGTGTGCCACGCAGATCAAATAGGCTCACACGTGCGTACCGAGATGTGGCAGGATATGTTATGATGATATGGGTCCACGAAGTACGTTGTATCGTGCAAGTAACATGGAGTACGCTGTAACATGTGTGATATTATATATATGTCATCTTCAGACGATGGATATTCTGCTATGGACCGACGGGTTAGACGTGACCCACCTCCCGTGCGGAAGCCGATAGATGTGATACCCCGCACACTAGGATCCGTGTAGCCTGGGATCACAAAGGATATAGCCATAGTCCTAGTTATTACCCTTATTATATAATTTGCCTATCTCATATGTCTTGTTTTATTATAATCCATGTTTGAAATGTGTTTGTGGGTCAGGACAGTCCATGGAGGGGCTGAGTCCTGACGAATGGTGATTTTGTATCGATTTGTGTTGAGATTTGAAATGCTTTTAAGTACACCTTACATGATGATTTTCCATGCTTTAAATTACTACTCGCTCATGATGATTTTCCATGCTTTGTTTAAGAATTGTGCAATGATTTGAATAGCATGAGCTGCTTTACATATCATGAACACGAGCATAAACTAATATGTTTTGAGTATGAAAAATAACTATGTGGTTTAAGCATGGCATCGTGATCACGTAGATAGTGAGGTTATCTACCTGCTCGCATGATTGCCTTACTCAGCGTGTGGTTTGCTCAACCCCCTTATTTTTCTCCTCTACAGAGCACTTTCAGTAGATAGAGAGCGACTGAGGATTGGATTTTTGGCGTCCGCTGCATCCCATCACATGAGGTATACACATTTGTATATTTTTTGTATCTAGACATGTCAAAGCACAGTAATATCTTTAAATGTAATTTTTTGGGATGTAAAGGATTGTAAACACATGTAAACAACAACTCTGATTTAGAAATACAAGTGTTTACGTTTAAATGAATTATCAATTGAAATGATTTGATTAGATGAGATTGACACTGATACACAGCCCAACTATTGGTGGTGTAGCTGTTCACGATCAGAGTGAGGTAAGAAATGGATCAAATAATAAATGAAAAATGAAAAAAATTGTTGTGGATTTTCGGTGGATTGAGGGTCGTGACAAGACAAATGTGGGTATTTCTCTCATATTAATCTTTCAAATTCCCATGTGGCCTCCTCTGAGGTGTGATATTGCCACAGAGCCTTGACTAGAGGAATTGTCTTCGACCGCATCGCTTTCTCTTTCCTGTCAAAGATTCAAATCGATTTCTCCACATACGTCAAGTCCTCCTTCAACTCCAGTGGTTCATACTTAATCACATGCGTTGGATCTGGATGGTATTTGTGTTGCATCAAAACATGGAAGACATTATGAATACTCGATAACTCTGACAGGAAAGCCAATATGTGGCTTTGTCTCCCACTCAATCTAAGATCTTGAAAGGCTCAATATATCGAGGACTTAGCTTTCGTTTCTTCCCAAACCTCATTCTGCCTTTAGAAGGTGAAACTTTCAAAAATACTGAATCTTCTACTAAAAATTCCAAGGGCTTTCATCTTTGGTCAATGTAACTTTTTTGCATGCTCTGAGCTGTTCTTAACCTCTCACAAATTAATTGAACATCCTTCAAAGCTTGCTTAACCAGATTGGGAACAAATATCTTTCTTTCACCCACTTCTTCCCATCCAATCGGTGAATGACACCTTCGACCATACAATGCTTCATACGATGCCATTTTGATACTTGAGTGGTAACTGTAATTATATGCAAACTCCGCTAAAGGTAAATGGTCATCCCATAAGCCTTTAAAATCTTGATCACATGCTCTCAACATATCATCCAATGTATGAATAGTTCTCTCCGATTGACCATTTGTTTGAGGATGGAAAGCTGTGCTAAAATTTAATTGAGTTCCATGGCTTCTTGAAAATGTTCCCAGAAATGAGAAGTAAATCAGGAATCCCTATCCAACACAATGCTCACTGGTACGCCATGTAATCTTACAATCTCCCGCACATATAGTTACGCTAGAGCACTCGAGGTATTTGTGGACTTCATAGCCAAGAAGTGGTTGGACTTTGTCAATCTATCAACTACTACCCAAATCACATTATGGTTTTCACAGGTCTTTGGTAATCCCATAATGAAATCCAGGGTGACATGATCCCATTTCCATGTTGGTATTGGTAGAGGCTGTAACAATCCTACAGGTTTCTGATGCTCTACCTTAATTTGCTTACACACAAGACATCGGGCTACAAATTCGACCACATCTTTCTTCATTCCTGACCATTAGTAAACTTACTGCAAATTTTGATACATCTTATTACTTCCCAGGTGTAAGGCATACTTTGAGGAATGAGCTTTTGTCAATATCAGTTTGTTCAACTGTGTATCATCAGGAAGACAAACTCTACCGATGAACCTCAGTAGGCCATCATAGCTAACTTTAAAATCTGTCAAAGTTTCCAATTGGATCTGACTAGCCATATCAATACAATATCAATCAGTACGCTGAGCCTATCGAATTCTGGCAACCAAATGTGGCTCTATTCTCAAGCAAGCTATCACAGCACAACTAGCAATGTCAGATGGTTCAATGTCAAAGTTGAGGTTCGTAAACTATTCCAGCAACTCATATTCCTAAATCATCATGTAAGTGACGAACCCGATATTTTTTCTTTTTAAGGCCTTTGCTACTGCATTTGCCTTTCCAGGGTGGTACAGGATCTCACAGTCATAGTCCTTTAGAAGCTCTATCCACCTCATCTATCTCATATTTAACTCTTTCTACGAGAATAAATACTTGAGGCTTTTATGATCTGTGAAGATCTGGAACTTTTCTCCACACAGATAATGACACCATATTTTTAGTGGAAACACGATGGCTACCAATTTCAAATCATGGATCGGATAGTTTTTCTCATGGTCTTTTAGTTGACAAGAACCATAAGTGACTAATTTTCCTTTCTACATCAACACACATCCTAGACCTTGACTAGATGCATCTGTATACACCGAGAAGCCTTTTGAACTAGCGGATATAATCAAAATAGGTGCGGTGGTTAGTCTATGCTTCAGTTCCTGAAAACTCATTTCACACAAATCACTCCACTCAAACTTTACACTCTTTCTCGTAAGCCATGACCTTCTATAATATCCGGCCAAACCCAAAAAACTATGAATCTCAAGGACAGTCTTGGGTCTTTCCTATTGTACTACAGTCTCGATCTTAGATGGATCTACAGACAACACGTCTTTAGACATAATGTGACCCAGACAAGCTATCTGATCTAACTAAAAATCACACTTACTGAGCTTGACATAGAACTTCTTCTCTATTAAGGTTTACAGAACCATTCTCAAATGTTGCTTATATTCTTCTTTGGACTTGGAATATACTAAAATATCATCAATAAAAACTATGACGAATTTGTCCAAATAGGACTTGAGTACTTCGTTCATCAGTGCCATGAAAGTTACAGGAGCATTTGTTAACCCGAAAGGCATAACCAAAAACTCATAATGTCTGTATCGGGTTCTAAAGGCTATCTTGGGTACATCTTCACTCCTGATCTTCAACTAATGGTACTCTGACCTCGGATCAATCTTGGAAAAGATCTGTGCTCATCGCTGTTGGTCGAGCAAACCGTCGATACGGGGCTGGGGATATTTGTTCTTGATGGTCACCTTGTTGAGCAATCTATAGTCAATGGACTGCCTGAGACTTTGTCACGACCCCTTTTCATCCTTTTCTTCTGAAAATCACCATAATATTTTTTTCGCTTTTTCAATTTTTTCCCGATTGTGAACAATTCTCACCAATAACAATTGGGCTATGAATCAGTATTAACCAGGGGTGGTGTGAGATCTGGAAGAACAGCTTTCAAAGGCTCTTCAAGACTTGACTCTCACCAAAGGGGATCTTACTGTTGAGACTGCTAGGTCTAGCAAACTTAATGACGACCTTCAACAAAAGTAAACTGATCTTGATAATTTGCAATCTAAATATGATTCCCTTTTTACCAGTTTTAACGGGTTAGCTGATAGCAATCAGGAGATAGAATAACATATTACAGATTTGGAGAGTCAACCCTCTGCTTCTTTAGGCCAAACATAGATTGACCGTATTAGGGCAGAAGCCATAAGGGAGTATCGACTCTCTAAAAATTGCTTTAGGCGGAAAGAGGACTACTCCGTGGGGTTTAGGAAATATGGTTTCTATCTCTCCTGATCTTGGCTGGAGAAGCACAAGGAAGGTGAAATGTTCCCCAAGCTCTTATATACGCCAGAAGCTATGTTGTTTGAGGCTCCAGATTAGACTAAATATGAGCCCGATGCTGAGCCAGTAGATGAGTTTTTGAAGAAAACTGCTCATGATGACCTGGCTAACCTGACTGGACCTTGGCAGACTTTGAGCCCAAATAATGCTCCTGAGCCAATTGGTGCCCTTGATGAATTAGACGGTGATGAGCCACCAGTGCCAAAAGTCTGATCATGGAGATTGATTTCTTTTTCTTTCTTAAGTAGGTTTTATTGTAACGAACCATTCTATTGTTACGAAATTTTTGTTTGAATATTAATAATAAAAATTGTTTATTCCTCTTTTTTCTTTTTATTAATGCATGTACTTATTTGAATTTTTCTTTAATCATCTATCTGTATGCACTATATATATACTCCCCAAATTCTTAATAAAAGGCTTAAACTTTTAGAAAGAATTGTGCATTTAAACATACCTTTTCTTTTTTCTAGTGTTGGACCGCTATGACGCATTCGCGTCTTTGGTACTATGGCGTATCTTTTATCTACTGCCTGGCCGCCGTGACGCATTTGCGCCTCTGGCACTATGGCATGACCTTTATCTAATGCCTGGCCACCGTGACGCATTCGCACCTCTGGCACTATGGCATACCTTTTATCTAATGCTTGGTTGCCGTGACGCATTCACTCCTCTGGCATTATGCACTATGGCATGTCTTTTTGCTAATGCCTGGCCGTCGTGATGCATTCGCACCTCTGGTCTTCAAACCATGAAGGATGGTTCGGTTGCTGACTTCTGCCTACCCATTAGCTTGAGGGTATGAAACAGAAGAAATCCTCAACTGAAAATTAAGGCGTTTGCAGAACTCACGAAAGGCATCACAATCAAACTGCTTCCCATGGTCAGCGTTTAAGATACGTGGAAACCCAAATCGACATATAATGTCCTTCCATACCATCGCCTTGACTCTCTTCTCAGTAATAGTAGCTAATGGTTCTACCTCAATCCATTTTTTAAAGTAATCAGTAGCTACCAGCAGAAACTTTCTTTATCCCGTAGCTAATGGAAAAGGGTCCCAAAATGTTTATCCCTCATTGTGTAAAGGGCCGTGGTTGCACCGTGCCCTGAAACGGAGTAATTGGAGCCATTGTTATCGGCGCAAACCTTTGGCACTTGTCACATTTGTGGACTTTATCCATCGCGTCTTTCTTCAATATTGGATAACAGAATGCTAACCGTAATATTTTGGAGGCAAGGGCTCTAGCTCCGAAATGTTCGCCACAAATTCCTTCATGTACTTCTGTTATGACATAGTTAGCCTTTTCTGGCCCTAAACACTTTAACAGAGGTGATGTATACCCCCTCTTGTACAGCTCCCTATTTATTAACGTGAACTTTGCCCCTTACGTCTTTAATCGTCGAGCTACTTCCTTGTCATGTGGAAGTGTGCCATCAGTTAGGTACTGTTTAAGTGGTGTCCTCCAATCGTCTCCTACCCCAATATCATACACTTTCGCTTCTTCAATACTAGGCCTTTCTAGCCTTTCTACCTTCACTACTCTTCCTTTGGTCTCATTAGAAGAGGCCAATTTAGATAATAAGTCTGCATGGGTGTTTTCAGATCGATTGATTGTACCAACTGAAAGTTCTCAAAAGTTCGAGCCAGTGATTGGACTTTCTTTAGATATGGGATTAACATCGGCTCTTGAGTCTCATACTGTCCGTTGAATTGGTTCACCACTAATTGGGAGTCACTATGTGCCACAAGGTTGTGAATTTGTAATCTCTCTGCTTACTTCATTCCCGTGACCAATGCCTCATATTCTGCTATGTTATTTGAACTGGGAAATCCAAAGCGCAAAGAATATTCCAATGATTTCCCTTCAGGTGACACCAAGACTATGCCATCCCACTACAATTAGTACTTGACACTTTGTCAACGTGCAGTAGCCATGGACAAGTTCTTCTTCATTGTTACCTATTGGGCTAGTGCATTCGACTATGAAGTCCACTAGAGTTTGGCCTTTAATGGCTTGTCGGGGCTAAAATGTGATATCATACTCTCTGAGTTCTACTGCCCATTTCACCAATCTCCCTAAGTGTTTAGGCTTTTGAAGAATTTGTCGTAACGGTTGATCCGTCAGAATTGTGATAGGGTGTGCCTGAAAGTAAGGATTCAATTTTCGAGAGGCCATCATGAGGGTTAATGCAAACTTTTCAGCTAGCGGATAACGTGTCTCAGGGTCTAGTAACACGTTACTTACATAATAAATAGGGCGATCCACCATTTCATCTTTTCTCAACAATACTGCACTGACGGCGTACTCACCAACTCCTAGGTACATAATCAAATGTTCTCCTAGTTGAGGCCTTGCCAATAAAGGTAGCTCCCTCAAATACTCCTTTAAGTCTTCGAAAGCTACTTAGCACTCATCTGTCCATTTGAAATTCTTTCCACCTCTTAGAGTTTTGAAGAATGACAGGCTCCTCTACCCCTTTTTGATAGAAAATGATTCAGAATTGCTATCCTGCCCATCAATCTTTGGACTTCTCTCATTGTAGTTGGTGGCTTCATATCTATGATCGCTTGTACCTTATCGGGGTTTGCCTCAATGCTCCTATTAGTGATCATGAATCCCAAGAACTCTTCGGATCTGACTCTGAAGGAACACTAGTTGGGGTTTACCTTCATGTTAAACTACCTCAACACTTTGAACACCTTAGACATTTGATGAGCATGAGACTCCTCTGCTTTTCTTTTAATGATCATATCATCCATATAAGCTTCCATGGAGTTTCCTAGGAGATCCTTGAAGAGTTTGTTTACCATCCGCTGATATGTGGCTCCAACATTCCTTAAACCGAATGGCATCACATGATAACAGTATGTTCCATCATCTGTTATGAAGGAAGTCTTCTCCACAGCTTCTGGATAAAGCATAATCTAGTGGTAAATGAAAAAAACATCTAGAAAACTGAGAAATTCATATCCCGACATTTCATCTACAAGCTTATCAATTCGGGGCAAATGATAGGAATCTTTAGGAAAAGCTTTATTCAAGATGGTAAAGTCCACACACATCCTCCATTTCCCATTGGAATTCTTTACCATTACAACGTTGGCTAGCCACTCTGGATAAACTTCTCTAATAAATCCAGCCTGTAAAAGTTTATTAATCTCTTCAATGATCACTTTTTATATTTTCGGGGAAAAAATTATCTTCTTCTGTTTGAAGGGCTTATGCCCAAGTAGAACATTAAGTCTATGGCAGATTACTTCCAGATTAATTTCGGGCATATCAGCTGGCATCGAAGCAAAGCAACAAAGTTTTTCCTTAGGCATTCTACTATCTCTCTCCTTATTTGTTCATCAAGTTGAGTTCCCATGAAGGCCTTCTTTTCTCCATCTCCTTCTATTAGCTCAATAGCTTCCATCTATTCAATAGGTTGAGGCTTAGAGGGTTCGGCTTTAGTTAGTGTCTCATTCCTCAGTATTCGTTTACAAGTAGTAGATGCGATATAACATGTACGAGCCTTCTTTTGATCTCCTTGCCCTTGTCTAACTCCATTGGGTGTAGGAAACTTCATTAATAGGTAGCAAGAAGAGATTACAGCCCTCATGTCATTTAATAGAGGTCTTCCCAAAATCATGTTATAAGCAATCGAAGTTGATTTCACGACCATGAATAACACCTGTCGAGTCACATCCATTGGACTTTCCCCAAGAGTTATAGGTAACCGAATGAATCCAGCTACCTTCACCTTCTCCCTTGCGAATCCATACAGTGGTGTCGCAACTGGTTTTAATCTATCCTCCGATACGTTCATCTTCTTAAAACAATTCCAATAGATTAAATTCACCGAGCTTCCGTTATCAACTAGGATTTTGCCAACTGGGTGTTTCGCCACCATCGTTGAGACTACCGTGGGATCATCATGAGGGATGACAATATCTCCCTTGTCTACTGGAGTAAACACAATAGGCTCTTCATCCACGTTCTCCTCCATAATAACATGAATTTGATATGCTTTCCTCGCGTAAGTTTTGCGAGAGGCAAAAGAGTTCCCGACCATCGAATCTCCACCTGCGATGACATTTATAGCTGGACCAGTTGGTTGATTATCTTCTTGGTTACCCCTGGGATCTGCTCTAGCTTCTTCCTTATCTCTCGGCCTTCTTCCTCTATTTCTGCCATCATTAGTCTACATATTTTACGGACGGTTATCTCTTTGATCTCAGGAGAAGTAACAAGCCCTTTCACTTCTCCAAATGAAATGATTAATCTTCCCTTCCCGAGCTAACTTTTCCCACTAATCCATCAATTCTCTGCACCTTTTCGTAGGATGTCCATGAGTGGAATGAAAACTAAAGTAGGTATCTACATTACACCATAAGTTTCTTGTTTTTTTCTTTGGGAACTTCAAGAGTCCAATCCCTTCAATAGCAGTAAGAATAGTAGCACGTAGCTCGTTTAGCTTGGTATAGTTTTCGAACTTAAGCCTAGGAGCCTTGCCAGATCTATCGGGTCTAGAAGAACTCCTTTCAGTCATGTCTCTTTCTCGTTTTCTTCCCTCCTTCACCTCTCGAGGCTGAAGCATTCTCATCACTTCCTCTTAAGCAATATACTTCTTCGCTCGAGCAAATAAATCTCAGATAGTTGTAGGCTAATCTAGGGACAAATACTCTTGTAACTTCTCAGATTTTGTTCCTTGTAGCATCGCTGCTATAGCCACCCCTACTTGTAGATCTTTCACCTCTAAAGTCGCATCTCGAAAGTGATCCATATAACTTTTCAAACACTCCTTGTTCCCTTGCTTGAGTGTAAGCAGGTAGGTGGCATCCTTTTTTCGCTGGCTATTAATCATGAATGCTTTCAAAAACTCACTTTGTAACTGATCAAAAGATGAGATGGAACCTTCCTTCAGTCATTAAACCATTTCATATCATGTCCCTTTAGTGTGAGCGAGAAGGCTCTACGCATTATTTCATCTTCCCATCCATGGAGTAACATGAGGGACTCATAATTTTTCATATGGTCATATAGGTCGGTTTTGCCAGCATAAATAGCCATAGAAGGCATCTTAAATTTCTTTGGCAGCGGTTTCTCCATAATCTTGGAGCTGAAAGGGATTCTCATTCTCTGGCTATCTTTAGTAGACACCAACTTCTTCTTTTCCAAAATCCACTCTATGACTTTTTCCATGTTCTTTGATTCCCGAGTCGAGTGTGCTCCCCTTTCCTCAGTACTAGAAGAGTTTGAGTAATTTGAGTGAAAGCCCCTTCTTCCTCTATTTCATGCCTTATTTAATGGCACCCTCTGCGTCATGTCTCGAGTGTTCATTATACTCTCCCTTTATGGATCCCGTATATGGTTTATTTCCTTGCTAGGGACCTCCACATTATCTGTAATCTCCCTTTTCCCAGGTCCTTGCATCGGATGCTTCCTTCCAACACCTCCAATTCTATTATTCGGCGTTGAGCCTTCAAAATAGTCTAGGGACTTAAGACTATCCTGACCATAAGCATGCCGCATCCTATGCGCTGAGGGACAGTTCTATCTCCAAGGTTCCCTAGATCGACAAACTTTAAAATTTTATCGCCAAAACTCTGCGGCGGAGGTCTACCTCCTAAACCCTGCATTAGAGCACTACTCTTGAAACCTTGTGGCAGGGTTGAACTCTCATAGACCGGCGGCAGGGTCTTGACTTGGGACCCCTACACTAGGCTTTGACTCCCTCACCCCCGTGACAGGGTACCGCTTCTGAAACTGTGTTATAGGGTTGCACTCCCT
Source organism: Firmiana major (assembly GCA_033439115.1). Taxonomy (NCBI): domain Eukaryota; kingdom Viridiplantae; phylum Streptophyta; class Magnoliopsida; order Malvales; family Malvaceae; genus Firmiana; species Firmiana major. Next base: position 13,766,499 of record CM065912.1, read on the forward strand.
CAGACAGGCGGCATGGTCTTGACTCCTGACCCCTGCGGCTGGGTTTGGCTCCCTCACCCCGGTACCGCTCTTAAAATCGTGCGGTAAGGTTGGACAGCCTCAAACATGCGGTAGGGTCCTGACTCCTAACCCCTGCGGCAGGGTTTGGCTCCCTCACCCCCACGGTAGGGTAATGGTCTTGAAACCCTGCGGTAGGGTTGGAATCCCTCAGACATGCGACATGGTCTTGATTCTTGACCCTTATGGCAGGGTTTGGCTCCTTCACCCCCGCGGCAGTGTCCTATCGATGCTGAGTGATGCGCAGCATGCTGCCCGTCGGCCTCCATTCTAGTTGTCCTAAATTCACCGCTGCAGAGGGTTGACCTCCCTCATAGGCTTGCCATGGGATATTCTCTCTCACCAGGTGCTGCACTTCTGGGGGTAAACTAAACTATTGTAGTGCATATTTTATGAAATCCACCATGGCCCTTAAGGCTGTAGTCGTTCGCTCATTTTAGCGTTGGAGTGCCTTAGTAACCTCCTCATTCTGGCATCTCAAAGCCTCAAACTCCTCTAGAGAAATAGTGGTAGCCCCCTCTCATACTCTAATCTGCTCCTGTCTTCTTACAGGTATGTTGGGAGGACTCAAAGAATTTTGCTCCCCCAAGTTCGCTGCTGCTGTTGAACGTGTTCTCACCATTTCGCTAAAAAAATTGGCTTTTATGTTTGATTCCCATAGACGGCACCAATTATTGTTGCTCTCAACAGTAATGAACTAATGCTGATGTAATATTCGTTGTCGTCTTCTCCACATGTACTGAAGATTCTGTAAAAACCATTAAGGTCAGAGAGGCGTAAGGATTTATCCCTACGTGCGCACTCCGATGCATAAGTTAGAAAAAAGGTGTTTAAGCAGAGTCTTAGTCAACAAAATAGAGCTTAGCCTCTTTTTAATCATACCTGTGGGGTATTTATAGATGTCTACCATGTGGCTTCAATAAGCTCAGGACTTATAGGTATTTAGGCCCAAAACTTTATCGTTTTGGGCCTTCTGTGTTTTGAGACCCAGGTGCATGACTGGGCTATCAGTGAGTTTTGAGAGCTCAATCCTAGGGGTGCAGAGCTCTGAGGACCTCTGCCTCAAGGTTCAGAAGTCTGCCACCCTGCAGCAGAGGTCTAAGCTTGCACCAGGGGTGCAGAGGTCTACTGCAAGGTGTAGAGGACTGATCTTGCACCAGGGGTGCAGAGGCCGCCGCAGGGTGCAGAGGTCTGAGCTTGCACCAGGGGTGTAGAGGTCTGCCATAGGGTGCCGAGGTCTGTCTTTGGCTCTTCGGTGATTGTCCCGTGGCACATGCCACGTGGCATAGTGACTTGACACGTGGTACATGCTATGTGGCATTGTGACTTGACACGTGGCTGTCACTTGTTAGCTAATGTTGCCTACGTGGACTTGATGTAAATTACCTCTCTCAACTTACATCCCCCTTATTACAATTCAAAATGATTACTATGCTATTACATGTCTAGATACAAACAGATTTCCTATGTGTATACCTCTTTGCGATGGAGAGCAGCGGATATCCGGATACAACTCCTCAGTCCCTCACTAGACTACTATGCACACTCTGTAAAGGGGGAAAATGATAGGGTTGAGCAACCACACGCTCATTAAGGTAATAATGCAAGCATGGTAGATAACTACACTATCTACATGCTTATAATGTCATGGCATAAAGATCATTAATATCCTGAGCATGAGGAAATATTAAAACTATGCCACATGTATGTACATAATCATGTACTGAAAAGCATGAAAATAGGCATGTAAACATGGAAAAACCATCATGTAAAACTTCTCATGCTCATCATAATAAAACTCATCATAAAACCATTTCTCAGGGTTTAACATCAAATCAAAACTTAGTAAAACTCATCACAGTCAGCATATCATCCTTTTAAAAACATCCCACAAGGTTAGACCCCTCCCTCGAGTCTACCCTGGACGACACAAATCATGTTTAGTATATAAAACCATGTGATATCATGTGAGACAGGTGGTCACTATATATAATCGAAGACTCTGTTAGCCAACTATGTCATTATCATCTCAGAGCACACGGATCCCGGTATGCTGGGCATCATGCTGGAATGGAGGTGTGTTAATCCTATCGCTAGACTTTTAAATTAACATCATAACCACACGGTACAATGTACTTTATGTGATATACATGGTACAATGTACTCCGTGGACCCATATCATGGTTGGGGGTGTCTGCTACAGGTCTTAACTACCCCATGCCATATATAACCTACTCAGTCTCAAGTGCACGTGCGAGCATCTAATCTGTGTGACTAGCAGTCTACACGAGGCATCCAGCACGGCTCGTGCGAGCATCTTATCTGTGTGACACAAAGTCTACACGAGGCATCCAACATGACTCACTACATATCACAGTGTGAAAAGCCCAGTGCGAGCAAAGCTCTAGCATTATTTCATGCATCATCAATAAATACCCTCGTACAAGCAATGCACTAGTACGACTTTATGCATAACAAATAATGAGGAAATCACGTACGAGCATAGCTCCAATACAGTTATATGCATAAGAAAATCAATGGAAACCCACGTACAAACAAAAGCTCCAGTATGACTTGTAAAACATCAGGACTCAGAATATGGTGCGAGCTAGGCTTCAACACATTTCATGTATATTAAAACATCAAAATCCAGTGTAAGCAAAGCTCTAGCACGATTTAACTCATATAAATCTGATAGGCGGCTCGATTTCAACAAAACATGCTTAAAACCACAGTTAGCACCTGACTCGTGTCATTTCATGAAATTATGAGGTCAATAGCCAGCCTATCCGTAGGTTTCCTTACACCAAAGAAATGTATTTCGTAAAAAAATATCAAAACATGATATTCATGTAATTTATTAGCCTTACTACCCTTTTTGTAAGATTCATTTCCAAAACTAAAATCATCTATATCCGGAATCACTTGTACCAATCATTCATTCTTTTTAGATAACCAAGTAATTACAAAGCCCTATAAATACCCTCAAAATACATTCAGCTACCTCTAGATACTCACAAAATTCCCTTACTTCGAATTGCGTCGAGTAATTCCACATCCTCAGAGCTACTCGATCTTGCAGTTCGATTCGCTTCCAATGAAATCTCCGGGGCTGCATGAAATTACTCATCACATAAATTAAATCCAAAGTAATACATTTCTTGTGTTTATTATAGTCGATTCAACTTATTGTTTTCATTAACACTAATAAGGCCTCACTTTCTCTTAAGCCTATTTTGATTACTCTATTCATTTCTCGAGAATCTATTGGACTCTTTAGGTCTATCGATTCACACTAAATCGGTATTAAGCTCATAATGCCTCTAGTTCCTCACTAAGGCAATTTATTAAACACCTCTTATATCCATTTCCAATCATCATACATTCCAACATATGGATTTCACAAAGTTATCTTAAAATCATCTATACATGCTTACTAACATCTTTACATGTTTAAATCATCATCAACTCCCTGTCATTTCAACTTTCACTCACTAAGCCCATTCTAGGTCATGGTTGTTTAAGCATGTACATGAACATTTCAGCCAACATTATATACACCAATCAACTCATCAAAATGTCTACATTAACATACTAGAAGATGGTGTTTTGAAATCTTACCTAACTTGACTTTTTCCTCTTTTTGCCAAAATGGGGAAAAACCTCTTTCCTTCTTTAATCCAAAGTTTGAGCTTCCAATCTTTGACTATGTTGTTCACTTCCTCACTAGCAATAACTTTGCGCAAAGGAACTTCTCTCAAAACTGATTGGAAGGTGATGATTTTTAGAGTGAGAAAGCTATGTTATGGTTAAAATGAAGGATATTTGGGATGTCTTATGGAAAATGAAGATTCAACTGTCAGGTTTTATAGAATTTGACTCATTAGATTGATATCCTAGGGTAGGAGATCGATCTGCCCTTATTTAAACTCTAGAATATGACAATTAGGCTAGGGGATCGATCTGCCTATTTGAATGAGATCGATCTGCTCAAGGGATAGGATCGATCTTTGTGAGGTACGAAACTTCAGAGATCGATCTGGCCTTGATAAAGAGATCGATCTTTGCTAACCAAAGGCACTAGAGATTGATCTGCCTTATGGGAAGAGATCGATCTAGTTTAAGCAGAAGCAACTTGAGATCGATTTGTTTTGAATAAGAGATCGATCTCCCTCTTCCAGAATGCTTGACATTGTATTTCAAGGCAATGAGATCGATCTTCCTTGCATGTAAGATCGATCTGACATTCATCCTGCAGCATTTCAGATAAAATTTTCTAGGTTTTTCAAAGTTAAACTCCCACTCAATAACTTGAATACCCATTTTGAATTTCATTCACACTTAGCACTCAAAAATATCAATTCTTATGATTCGTTTATTATGTAACTTGTCTGTACATCATGGAAATCATAAGATTACATAGAAATTCATGGGCCTTACATTCTTCCCCTCCTTTAAGAAATTTGGTCCTCCAAATTAGAAGCAAGTTAACCTGAGAACAACTCTGGGTACTTCTCCTGCATCATATTCTCCAACTCCCATGGAGCTTCCTTCGGAGTGTGATATTGCTAAAGAACTTTCACTAAAAGGATTGTCTTCGATCTCAACACTTTCTCTTTGCTATCCAATATCTGAACTAGCTTCTCAACATACAACATACTTTCATTAAGCTCTAATGGCTCATATCTTATCACATGTGTCGGGTCTGGGTGGTACTTCCGAAGCATAGAGACGTGGAAGATATTATGAACACCTGCTAACTCCGGAAGCAATGCCAACCTATAAGCCTTATCTCCCACTCTCACCAGAATCTCGAAGGGCCCAATATATTGAAGGCTCAACTTACCCTTCTTACCAAACCTTATAATCCCCTTCAAGGGTGAAATTCTCAAGAATACTGACTCACCTATAGTAAACTCTAGTGGTCTCCGTCTCCTATCAGAATAACTCTTTTGCGTGCTCTGATCTGTTTATAACCTCTCACATATCAACTGGATGTCCTTAGAGGCTTGCTGCACTAAATTGGGAGCAGAAATCTATCTATCATAAACATCTTTCTATCCAATAGGGGATCGGCATCTGAGTCCATACAGTGCCTTATATGGTGCCATCCCGATACTCGCATGATAGCTATTATTATAGGCAAACTCAGGTAAGGGTAGGTGATCCTACCAAGAGCCTCTAAAATCCAGTACACATGCTCTTAACATATCCTCCAGAGTTTGTATAGTCCCCTATGACTGACGATCTATCTGAGGATGAAAAGCGGTGCTAAAACTTAATTGGGTCCTTATTGCTTCCTGAAAATATTCCCAGAAATCGAAAGTGAAGCAAGCATCCCGATTAGAAACAACACTCACTCGAACACCATGTAACCAAACTATCTCTCAAACATACAAGTTCGCCAACTAACTTAGAGTATTAATAGCTCTCATAGCTAAGAAATGGGCTGACTTCGTCAGCTGATCCACAATCACCAAAATGGTATCATGACCTCTGTGGGTCTTCGGTAAACCCATCACAAAATCCATGGTGACGTACTCCCACTTTTATGTCAATATCGGTAGAGGCTACAATAACCCTGCAAACTTTTGATGCTCTACCTTCACCTGCTGACAGATGAGACATCTCGCGACATACTCAGCAATATCTCTCTTTTTTCCAGACCATTAATAGATTTTTTGAAGGTTCTGATACATCTTGGTACTCCGCGGATGTATCGTATACCTCGATGAGTGAGCCTTTGATAAAATTAATCTCATGATCTCTGGATCCTCAGGAGCACATATCCTACCCCTGAACCTCAGTAATTCATCTGTACTCAGCTCAAAATCAGCACCAACACATGTCTGTACCTGTCTCAACTAATCGATACATTATCAATCACCGTGCTGAGCCTATTGAATACGACTAATCAACTTTGGCTCCAATCTCAAACTAGTCACAACATCAAATCTCTCTGTATCAGGCGGGGCTACATCCAAATTGAGGTTCACGAACTGCTCCAACAACTCGTGTCTCGAACCATCATATAAGACACCAACTCGAGGTTCTTCCTGCTCAAGGCATCAGCAACTACATTCGCCTTACCCTTGGTGGTACATAATTTCACAATCATAGTCCTTCAGGAGTTCGAGCCATCTTCTCTGTCTCATATATCAACTCTTTCTACGAAAATAGATACTTAAGTCTCTTGTGATCCGTATATACCTAAAATTTCTCACCATAGAGATAGTGGCGCCATATCTTCAGCGTAATCACTGCGGTAGCCAACCATAAATCATGAGTTGGATAGTTCCTCTCGTGATCCTTCAACTGTCTAGATCCATAGGTAACTACTTCCCCATCCTGCATAAGTACACAACCTAGTCCCTGGCGTGATGCATCCGTATACACAGAGAAACCTCCTGAGCTGGTAGGAATGGTGGGAATCAGAGCAGTAATCAACCAACGCTTAAGCTCCTGAAAAACTCCTCTTACATACCTCGTCCCACACAAACTTAACATCCTTCAGCGTGAGACGTGTCAACGGAGCAGCTATTCTGAAGTAGCCCTCAACAAATCTCCGATAATACCCTACCAATCCCCGAAAACTTCTGATCTCAGTAACTGTCATGGGCTTTTCCCACTGTACAACTACCTCAATCTTAGATGGATCTACTGATACCCCATCTTTCGACACAACATGGCCCAAAAATGAGATCTGTTCTAACTAAAAGTTACACTTGCTGAGTTTGGCATATAACTCATTCTCTTGGAAGGTCTGTAGAACTATCCTCAAGTGCTGCTCTTGTACTTCCTTGGACTTGGAATAAACCAATATGTCATCGATGAACACTATCATAAACTAGTACATGTATGGCTTAAATACATTATTCATCAAAGCCATAAATACTGCAGGGGTATTCGACAATCTGAATGGCATAACCAAGAACTCGTAGTGGCCATAACGAGTACGAAATGATATCTTAGGTACATCTCCACTTCGTATCCTCAACTGATGGTACCCAGATTGCATATCTATCTTAGAAAAGACTTATGCTCCCTAAAACTGATCCAACAAGTCATCAATGCGTGGAAGGGAGTACTTGTTCTTAATGGTGGCCTTATTCAACAACTGGTAATCTATACACAGTCAGAGGCTTCCATTCTTCTTCCTCACAAATAGAACCAGAGCTCTCCAGGGTGAGACTCTTGGTATAATAAGCCCCTTCTATAGCAACTCTTACAATTTATTATTTAGCTCCTTCAACTCAATCAGAGCCATTCTATACAGTGGCTTATATATCAGCTCTGTACCAGGTACCAACTCTATGTAAAGCTCCATTTCCCTGTCGAGTGGTAGCCCTAGTAAATTGTCTGAAAAGACATCAGGAAACTCTATAACCATAGGAATGTCCTTCAATTTTTAGTGTGCCTTATCTGTGTCAACCATGTATGTAATGAACCCTTCACATTATCCTTTTTCTACCGTTAGTAACATAGGTCATCACATTAACATTCTTGATTAATAAGTAGATTCATCTCTTAAATATGATAAATAAAAATTATACTCTTCTCATATACAATAATAATGTCCCTTCATTTATTTTCAATAAAACTTACAATAAGGTTTTCTATCTCTGAAAACATCACTGTCTTAGTATAACAGTCTAAAACAGCATGATTTACAGCTAACCAATTCATTCCTAAAATTACATCAAAATCGCTCATACTCAATAGAATTAAATCGACTGCTATATCTTTTCCCCTATCTTCAACTTACAATTCCTATATACATACTCAGTTAACTGAATATCATTCATATGTCTAGAAATCATCAACATTCTATCTAACAATGTGGGCTTTACATGCTTTAATAACTTATGGGCAAATGAAGGCGATATAAAGGAATGCGTGGCACCAGGATCAAATAATACAAATGCTTCTAAATCAAAAATTAGGATGGTACCTTTAATCACATTTATTGAAGCATCCACGGTATCTTGGTCCAGTGCATGTACTCGCCCTTTGCCAACTGCCGCTTCCCTTTTTCCTTAGTTGTAGAATTCCTCCTTAGAGCATAAGTCTCAACAGGAGCTCTCTCTGACTCTTTGCCCTTCTATGGGGCAGTCTCAATCATCTTTGGAAAATACCTCACGATATGACCTGGCTTCCCACATCTGTAACACATGATAAGGGTCGTTGGACAAGACTGGTACCATGAAATCTACCAGAACTCCTACATTGCTTGGTAGTAAGCCGTGTTCCTCCAATGACTACACCCATTGGTGGAGCTAAAGCTGGGTACATAGGAGGTCTAGTAGCTCTATTATGCACCTTCTCAATCTTTGGCCTCTTCTCAAATAGTCTTTGACCTCCTCTCCTGACCACTCTATCAACCTCGGATCTCTTTCCATCCCTATCTCTTCTGCCACTAACCTTCCCAAACTCGAAGGCATTCCGCTCAAATTTCTACTCACACAACTATGCTTTGTGAACTGCCTCTTCGTAAGTGGGGACGTCAAATAAAGCTAATTTAGTCTAGATGGTTAGTCTCAATCTGCCCATGTACTTCTTGAACTTTCGAGCCTCACTACTTATCGTATCCGGGTCATACCTCCCCAAGGATATGAACCTAGACTCATATTTGTCAACGGAGCAGTTCCCCTGAACAAAATTCATAAACTTCATTCGCCGCTTCCTTTATGTAGTGGCAGGAATATAGTACCTCCTAAAGGCCTCCAAGAATATCTCTCATGTAATCTCGGAGTGTTTGGCTCTCAGAATAGATACAGTGGATCTCCAACAGTTCTCTGCCTTGCCCTTCAGCATATATAAGGCAAAGGTGACTTTCTCAGTCGATGGCATCTGAAGAACCCATACAACTTCTCTATTTCATATACTCAATCCTTAGCAACAATTGGGTCCTTTACTCCTCTAAATATTGTAGGTTTCAACTCTTGGAACTATCATAACCTACTCAACTCACAATCATAACCCAGGTCACTTCCACTCGGCTGTGGAGCGATAGGAGAAGTTGTATCCTGAATTGGGGTGGTGTAACAGTCTCTGTAGTCTAAGGTCTCTTTGCCTCTGTAACTGCCTATCCAGTAGTAGTAGGCTACGCGGTTGGACCTCGTCTATCGCCAGCACCCAATGCCTACGTGACTATCTCCATAAGGCTCTCAATACTTCACTCTATCTTAGGGAAACGTGCCCTAGTATCCCTTGGTCTCTCAAAAGGGTCCTTTAGAGCCTTATCAGGCTGTGGCTCCGTACGGCTCTCAGGCCTACCCATATACCCCTTAGCTCATGAACTCGCCTCTCTACCTCGACGGGTGATAGGCATAATGCCTAATTTCCTGTATCCATACCATTTATTAGTCTCATTCCATCTCAGTATACACAGTTATATCTTAACAAAAGCACAATAATAGGGGGATGAATTTTCCTACTTATTAATACTGACTCATAATAGGCCAACTCAGCTCTGATATCAATCTCTGTCACGACCCTTTTTCATCATTTTCATATGAAAATCACCATTAATTTTTTTTCACTTTTTCATTTCCTTTCCCGGTCATGAACAACTCTCACTAATAACAGTTGGGCAATGAGTGTTTATTAAACATCATTTACAATTCATCTTTCAATTAATCAAGAGCAAACACATACATTTAAAAGTTTAGGTTTTATACTAATACATGTTTGCTAACACTTACATCCCTCATATTACAATTTAGAATGATTACTGTGCTATTACATGTTTAGATACAAAAAGATTTCCTGTGTGGATACCTCTTTCCGATAGAGAGGAGTAGATATTCAGATACAACTCATCAGTCCCTTAATAGACTACTGTGTCCGCTCTGTAGAGGGGGAAAATGATAGGGATGAGCAACCACATGCTCAGTAAGGCAATAATGCAAGCATGGTAGATAACTACACTATCTACATGCTTATAATGTCATGGCATAAAGATCATTAATATCCAAAGAATGAGGAAATATTAAAACTATGCCACATGTATATACATTTATCATATACTGAAAAGTATCAAAATAGGCATGTAAACATAGAAAAACCATCATGTAAAACTTATGCTCATCATAATAAAACTCATCATAAAACCATTCCTGAGGGTTTAACATCAAATCAAAACATAGCAAAACGCATCACAGTCAGCATATCATCATTTTAAAAACATCTCATAAGGTTAGACCCCTCCCTCGAGTCTACCCTAGATGACACAAATCATGTTCAGTATATAAAACCATGTGATATCATGTGAGACAGGTGGTCATTATATATAATCGAAGACTCTATTGGCCAACTATGTCATTATCATCCTAGACCACACGGATCCTGGTATGCGGGGCATCATGCTGGAACGAAGGTGGGCTAATCCTATCGCCAGACTTTTAAATCAACATCATAGCCGCACGGTACAATGTACTCCAAGTGATATATACTGTACAACGTACTCCATGGACCCATTTTGTCACACCCTCGTGAGCTAGATGTGCGTGGGGCATGCAAGATGCGTGCGGGATGCACGATTGTGTGTGAGCTGGTACAAGGTGGCATTGACCAAGTCTCGGCTTGGAGATTTGGCATCAACAACATTTGCCTGCTTTCGAATCTGCGTGGTGCGAACATCACGCTTGATAGGCAACAAAGGATTTGATGAGTACTGAATGCGGATTGATATGCGTCAGGTGGATATCCAGGCGCGCATCAAGGGCGTATTGATGGACAAGTGTGATTGTGGGGGATTGAGAGTATCTCAAGAGAATCTGGCATGATCCAAACTGAGACAGCTGACTTACCAGATACGAGGCGAGATCTTTAGAGGTAATCTATCTGTAATCCTTGGGATTACAATGAATGTACTCGATCTGCTTCCTTTTTCTAGCTGAGGGTGTCAGCTAGTGCTTGCTTATATATTATGGGTTGTGAATGGTAGTGAGACATAGACCTCCGAGTGTGAGTTGTTGTTGTGTCCCTGCAGCATACCCTTTTTCCTTCTAAATTATGAATAGAAAGGTTGGGATTTCCTGTACTTATGCGATTCTTTACAGATTATCCCTCGTGCTTGTGTGTTTTCAACTGGGTTTTGGGATGGCTGACTAAGTACGTGACTTAGTGCCATCACGAGGTGCAAAAAATTTACAGTCTGAGTTTAACCCTATGACAGTTTGGTATCAGAGCCCGAGTTCGATGGCTAGAACATTGAACGAACGTGTTGCCATCCTTGATGTGTTGATTGGTGCACTTGCTCTCGATGCTACATCTCTCTCGGAGCAAGCCACGCTCTATTAGTAAGCTATCACAGACCTTCACCGTGCAATGAGTGATTTCTAGAGTGATTTCACCGATCGCGTCACTGATATGATGGAGCAGATCCAGTCGTTGGTAAACCGATTTGGCAACATTGACACAGATGTCAAGATGTTGAAGGTAGCTGTTGGTGGCTCGTAACCTGGCAAGAATAATGAGGAGAAATCGTCATCCAAATTGAAGGTGCCCGAGCCAAAGCAGTTCCAAGGGAGTCAGAATGCTAAGGAGCTTGAGAACTTCATCTGGGACATAGAGCAGTATTTCAAGGCTGCTAGGGTAGATGCGAACGAGCAGGTTTCCATCGCCAGTATGTATCTTGGCAGTGATGCAAAACTTTGGTGGCAGACCCGATTGGACAATGATGCTTGTTTTGGACCGACCCCAATTCAGACGTGGGATGTGCTGAAGAAGGAATTGAGGGACCAATTCCTTCCCATGAACACAGCATGGCTAGCAAGAGAGTCCCTTAAGAATTTAAAGCACACAGGAGCTGTGCTGGACTACGTCAAGGAATTCAGCTCCTTAATGCTAGAAATCAACAACATGACTAAGGAGGATCATGTCTTTAATTTCTTGTAAGGGCTCCAACCTTAGGCACATGTGAAGTTGAGGTGACTGAAGGTGAAGGACCTACCTTCAGCCCTTGTAGCAGTAGACAGCCTCAACGATTTTAAATATAGAGCTACTTCCTCCAATACTGACAAGAGGAAAACTAGAGACGAGGGGAAATGAATCCAGAGGCAAGGCCAAAAAGGTTGGTAGGACAAGAAGAGGGATGGTGAGCCATCAAAGACAAAGGAGACGGATCCACCCTAAGGTAAGAAGACAAGGTGTTTTCTGTTCGATGGGCCTCACTGTGCGAGAGATTGTCCCCAAAGGGAGAAACTTTCAGCCTTGATCACCCAGGATGGTTTGGAGTCAAAAGAAGTGAACCCTCGACTCAATCTGTTGTGGCTATTGAATACCATCACCGTAGACAAGTGGACTGTCTACGAGGGCTTGATGTATGTACCAGTGTTGGTAAATGGACGAGTGGCACGCGCTATGCTGGACATCAGTGTGACCAACAACTTCATAGCGCAGAGAGCGGTGAATCGATTTGGACTAGCTTTATCTAAGAGTTCCAGCCGAATCAAGGTAGTAAATTCTAGAGCTCAGCCTGTATAATGAGTCACGACGATGACAGTATTGAGAGTGGGTGATTGGGAGAAGTTATGTTCTTTCATGGTCGTGCCACTTGATGATTTCAAGATTATCTTCAGAATGGAATTTTTTATAGAGGCCAACCTAGCCATCACGGCTTATGGATTGGTGACGAAGGGTGCCCGAGTTTCATCCTATTAGCTCTACCGAGAGGGGGTGAATCAGTTTTCTGAGATTAATGGCAAATTTAAACTAAATCAAGTCTAATTGCAGATAATGAATGATCAATAAAATAAAATATATTGAATTGAAGGAAGATAAGGGAGAGAAATATCAAACACAGTAGTTTATAGAGGTTTGGCCAATCTCTTGCCTACGTCCTCTCTTCTTGACATCATTGTCAAGAGCTTTCTTTCACTCTAACACTGAATGTTACACACTCGCTTTTTCAGGTTAAGGAATAACCTCTCTACACTTTTTACAAAGATGGATTCACCCTTTTTACAAAGTTTATCTCACTGAGGAACACTCCTCCTCTCTCTTAAAGTAAGAATGAATACAAGCTCAAGCTTTTCTTATATGGGTAGGATAGATACAGCTTTTTCTTTTTCACAAAGGTTTATACAATGAATAAAGATTGAAGACAAAATGAATGTTGGAATTAAATTCTTGAGAATGTACAGAATTTACAGCAATGGTCTCTCTTTGTCCAGTGTCTTCAATGCTTGTTCTTATATTGAAGGATTGGTAGTTGGAGCATTTAATGTTGTTATTCCCGTTGAGATTTTTGTAGAAAGAGCCATTGGGAACCTCTAGTAGAATGCCAGATCGATCTCTAATCTTGACCAGATCGATCTCTTAGTTTAAATTCCTGCAATGTCAAAGCAAATTGAAGCAAGGAGATCGATCCCATATATGTAGAGATTGATCTTACAATTTAAAAATGTTAGAGCAGATCGATCTGTCGAACAAGCAGATCGATCTTCCAATCTCTCTGTTTGAGGCAAGATCGATCTAGAGATCGATCTTCCAAGTATTCTCGTAGTGAGGAGATCAATCTCTTTCTAGACCAGATCGATCTCATAAACATCTTGTATTTAGACAGATCGATCTTATAATCCTTATAGATCGATCTCTGCTTCCTCAATACTCTGTACAAATCCTTTGAGGATTCAATCCTTTAGCTGATCGATCTCATATCCTTATGAGATCGATCTCTCATACTAGAAAACCCAGGAGATCGATCTCTCATTTCACCAGATCGATCTCTCATCCTCAAGGACTCAGTTTCTGGTACTGATAAACTCTAAACATGTTTTTACATCATCTCTATATTATTGAATTTACTTGTTTTGTCATTTCAAAATATATTAACTCAACAATCTCCCCCTTTTTGATATGACAAAACTTATTCAATAAACATGTTTAGTTACCCATTTGCATTATGCACAAACTCCCCCTTTTTGTAAGCTCCCCCTTACTTGTGGCCTCTTCACTCCCCCTTAATTTAATCATTCCTTTAAACCATTAAACACATGTTTTCTTAACGTTCTTCTCCCCCTTTTGTCATATCAATAGCAATAAAGATAAAGAGACAGTTAATTTTCACAAGAATTATCATGTCATTTCAAAATGGAAACTCATTATAACACATTTCAAAATAGAACTAACATGTCATTGCATAAAATAGTCATTCAAGCAAATGCCGTTTCAAACAACAAAGAGTAAACATGAAAAACTATCTAATCTATTCCTAACATCCATGTCCTACGACGGAGGAGGAAATCGCTCCAGAAGTTCCTCGACGAGAGTACGAGTAACCTGCAGATCATCAAACATCGTCTGTTATGTGGCATGAAGGTTTGCAAAACCTTCTTCCATCTTTCGGTTAAGCTCCATGCTCATCGTCACAATCGATGCCATTTCATCAGGTGATGTTGCAGGTGTAGCGGACTAAGCAGTCGAGGAAGATGGACCCTCAGTAGGTGCAACAGGTGGATCAGTGGGCTCAGCTGATGGGTCTTCTTCCATGGCCGCCTTTGACTGCTGGTCTCGCTTCTTCTTCCAATCCCCTCGAAAATCTTTATAATACCCCATGTGGTGAAGTGTGCCAATGTTTAAGACACTCTTTGGGGAAAGCACTTCACCAGTTTCATAGCTACAATCAATCCCGAGTCGTTGTAGGAGGTATGCCAGCGGTTGTGGAAAAACTATCGTGGAGGCCTGGCCGCATACGATCTTCAACCAATCTTCATAAATGAAGTGGACCAAATTGGTTTTTTGACTCGTGGAGTGGATGTGATGGAGACAGAATCGACCTAACCTCCTAACTGTGGAGTGACAAGTACCAAATGGTCGGAGATTCCACTAGATGATAAGATGGAGTAACCTTGGATGCATCGGTAGGTCACTCACTTATCCCCGGGAAGGTCAAATTCTAAGGGGACTTCTTCCTCTTCATTGGTTAACCCCTCATCTTTTATTTTGAACACTTGGGCTAAAATAGATGTGTCTATAAAGATTGATTTAGACATTACATATGTCTTGAAACCTAGAATTTTGTAGTCATCATCAGGGTCGTATATGAGTTCGGCATTAGAAAAGAATGCCCTGATGATGTTTGGAGGTATGGGGGTATTGATTTTATGAAATGGAAGCCAATCAAATTCTTCCATTTTGGATAGATAAGGAAAATCAATGCGATTTAAAAACAAAAAGTCAATCGTACGCCAATGTTTAATTGGCATGGTCGAGAAATACTCTTCATATCTTTTCCTTTTTGCAGGTGTTTGAAAACACCTGTTAAAGGTAGAGACAGAATAGGAAGGGGCTGTTTGGGAAGGTGACCCTCTATCAGTATTTGGTCTAGGGGGTTTTTGGCCAACTCTCATAAGTCAAGGCATTTCTCTAGACACACTTAAGCACTAGCTCTCTAAGACCTAACCAATGGAATAGTGCTAGAATTACCCTAGTGAAGAATTTAGCACAAAACTAAGAATTTTTTAGAAAAATTCAGTAATGTAGGTTACTAGAACACTAAACGATTAAGAGATTTGACAAAGACCTTACCGAGATCGATCTGGGAGGGAGAATCGATGGAAGAGGTGCGACAGGGGTTAGGGATTTTGAAGATTTGGGATTTTTGAAATTTGGAGATTTTGAGCAGTTTTTATAGTCCAGGGCACAGGAGATCGATCTGTCGTTGCGACAGATCGATCTGTCATTTCCAGAGACTTGAGGAGATCGATCTGCTGAACCAAAAGATCGATCTTCAAAACACAGAAGCTCAAGGAGATCCATCTGCCAAATGCATAGATCGATCCGTTGTATTACAGAGGCTTAATGAGATCGATTTGCCAAATGCATAGATCGATCTACTGTTTTACAGAGGCTTAATGAGATCGATCTGCCAAATGCATAGATCGATCTGCTGTTTTACACAGGCTTAAGGAGATCGATCTTATAGTTGAGAAGATCGATCTGCCTAGCTTAACCTTTCTGCTTTAGGCCCATTTGAAGTATGGAGATCGATCTATAGTGATTGAAGATCGATCTCTTATACTTTTTGCCCAGAAAAATCATTGAAAAACTCATTTAAAATCAACTTGAAATCAAAGTTTTAAAGCAGATAAATCTTAAGGAACATTCATGAGTCCTAATTCACCTCTAAGAACATAAAATCTATCTCTATCAAGAGGTTTGGTGAATATATCAGCTATTTGATGTAAAGTGTCAATGTACTCTAGAATTATATCTCCATTTTGAACATGGTCTCTAAGAAAATGGTGCTTAATCTCAATGTGCTTAGTTCTAGAGTGTTGAATAGGATTTTTAGATAGATTGATGGCACTGGTATTATCACATTTAATTGAGACTTGCTTCATGTCAAACCATAGTCTTTCATTTGTTGTTTAATCCACAACACTTGAGCACTACAACTCCCTGCTGCTATATATTCAGCTTCAGTTGTGGACTGAGCTACACTATTTTGTTTCTTAGAGAACCATGAGATTAATCTATTCCCTAAGAATTGACATGTACCTGAAGTGCTCTTCCTATCTATTTTACAGCCCCCAAAGTCTGCATCAGAAAATGCATGAAGAGCAAAAGTGGAGTCCTTGGGGTACCAAAGTGTCAGGACCACAGTTTCAATCCTTGACTTTAACCAAAAACCACAATAAATTTTTCGCAT
This sequence comes from Firmiana major, assembly GCA_033439115.1. Classification (NCBI taxonomy): domain Eukaryota; kingdom Viridiplantae; phylum Streptophyta; class Magnoliopsida; order Malvales; family Malvaceae; genus Firmiana; species Firmiana major. The sequence continues at coordinate 13,783,213 of CM065912.1, forward strand.
TTTTAACTTACCTTTCCTCTCTTCACTGGTTGGGCTGTGATTCGATGTCAGAGTCTTCACTTACCATAATATCCATTCTCATACATACATGTCAACATATTAATTCTGACTGTAGTTCCTTTTATTATACATGTAAGATTTTATAAAATCTAATACAATTACATTTACATTCCCCATAATATATAACGTATACATCACTGTGCTGTTTCTATGTTTAGATACACAACTGTACATAATAAGTATACCTGACAAAACGATAGGAACTAGCAGTGGACTTTGGGACACTCTCCCGCGATAGCTCTCGCTCTACTGACGCTCTGTAGAGAGATGTAAAGAAAAGGGGGGTGAGCATAATGCGCTCAGTAAGGAAATCAGGCAAGCAAGTAGATATCCACACTATCTACTCAAAATAGTGCTATGCCTTGAAAACATTTATTTCCTTACTCACTTTAAAAGCATGTCTTGAAATATAATATATATACTTGTACAGAATAAATCCCATGTACAGAAATCATGCTTTATTTCTCAAATATAGGCATGTAGTGCAAAACAATGCATTGCATATAAATCATGCCATTATGTAAATCATGCCATGTATATTTAAATCACAATAAATATGGCATCAAATGATTCACAACACAAATCGGAGTCCGACCCATCCCTCAGGTCTGTCCGCAGTTTAAATCAGTCAATCAATGTGATATATCATGTGAGACTCTGTGGTAAATACAAATAGTATCCTGGATTATGATCATATCCGAAAAGTGGTCCCATGCGACACAATACTCGGTGTGCGGCAATCACTGCTGTAACGAGAGGATGGTCAGTCCAATGTCAACCGCCAGCTACGTAACACACGGTACAACGTACACCTCGTGCCACTCAGACACGGTACAAAGTACACTCGTGGACCCTCACAGCCAGGGTCTTTAGCCCTCGAAACCATGGAAATCCTCATAGCCAGGGTCTTTAGCTCTCGAAACCATGGAATTTAGTATACCACGTCTATATCAACCTCATGCGGATATCCTCTCTAGCTATGACACACAGTCACACAAGGACTCAGGCATGGGTTTCAACATGTATTACATATCACATACAGTGTGCGTCTTGAGTTCGACTCACAGTCGTTACTCCGCTCAAACACTGTTTCACATCATAAAACTCAACTCTAGTGCGAGCAAATCTCTAGCAACTAGGTCAATGCATAATTTATGTATTAAATCAAGTACGAGCAATAGCTCCTAGTACTATGCTATGCACAATATCAAAATCGAGTACGAGCAATAGCTCCCAGTACTATGTCATGTATAAACCATGAAGAATCGAGTACGAGCCAATCGCTCCAGCACTCTGTCATGCATATATCATTCAAAGCTGAGTACGAGTAAAACTCCAGTACTCTATCATGCATGTCATGAAAATCTAGTGCGTATCAAAATCCAGCACTATGTATGTGGAAAACATATGAATCCCAGTGCGAGCTATGCTCTAGTACGATTCATTCTCACATAATATGATAGATGGCTATTTAAAAAGGGATTGTTTACAAAATAGTAAAAATCAGCACTAACAGTGTGCTTAAGTCACATCAACCTTAAAATCATTAGCCCATCTATTTATTTTCATGCTAATAGCAATTAAACACTCACAATAGTATTTTCCATGCTTTTTGCAACTTCTCACAAAAGTTGACTTTTTTACTAACTAGGGGTAAAATCGTAATTTGCCACTATCGGGCGCAATAATTATTATTCACTTTCTCTGACCCTCAGAGTTTTTAAGTGAATGCAGAAGCAGTTGAAAATACCTGCAGGTATCTCTAACTACTCGCAAAAGTCCCTTACCTCGGATCACGTCTCGTGACCTCACTTCCTCAGTGCTGCTAATTCCCGCAGTCCGATCAGCTCTCAATGTAAACTCCGGAGCTGTAAATAACCATTCCTCAGGTTAATTATCATTTTCCTACTGTATTACATATTAATACAGTTTAATTTCCCTTAATGGGCCTTAAAAATCCTTAATGGGCCTAACTAGGCCTTAAGTCCATTTTCATTTTACTATTCACTTTTGTTGGGCCTATTGGGCTTGTGGGGCCCACCAACTCTTATTGGGCTTATCTTAGGCCCATTACACCCTATTGGGCCTAAAAATATTGGGCTTAGCCCATTGGGCCTCTCGGCCACATGCCTTGGCCGAGAGCTAGCCACTCTCGGTTTCCACCATGGCATGCCATACATGCCTATTTTCTAGCCATTTCCACTTAGGCATTTTCACAAACACTTGGTAGGCAACATTACCAATCATCCTATAGTTCATTTAGGCATTTTATCAAACACCTTGGTTGCCAACAATTTACATGTATTAATTAATCAATTTGATTAATTCTAATTATACCATTAACATTAATACATGTGTACTAATCCATTTATGTCTTAAAATCAAATTGACATATTTCAATATCCCATTGATCACTCTCGGTCTAACCCTCTTCATGGTGATTTAATATGTTTCAATGCTTAAAACATATATCAACATACTTAAAATCATTCATACATTAACATATATGAAATTGGAAATTAGAAAATATACCAATTGTTGTGTTCTCCCTTTGGCCGAAACTTTGGAGGCTCTCGGTTTGCACTCTATGGCTCCTTGATAGCCAATTCCAACATATGTTAATCTCCTTTCAATTTGGAACAACTTCCATGAAGAATGCAAGTTCCAAATATGACTAATTCCTAGTGATTTCTAGTGAGAGAAAGCTTGAATGGTTATGTTTCAATGGTGTTCTTCTCTAGCCGAAATTGTGTGATGAAGATGACCAAGGTGTGGCTGCATTTATAAGCCAGTTACTTAGCCATTAAGCCTTACTTTTCAGCCACTATGCTTGACTTTCCAAATCTGAACCATGAGTCACCTTATGAGTTACCTTATGAGTCATAGTTAACTTTAACTATAGTTAGATATTTATCTCATGGGCTTTTCCAATTGGGCTTCTCGGTTTGGGCTTTCCTAATGGGCTTTCGGGCTGAAATTTTGTCTATACCTCGGGCCTTTTATTGTCTCAAAATTTGGCCAATCAATTGGTCCAACAATTCGGTCTAAAGGACCTAAGAATTTCGATATACTTTTAGTATACCTTAATGGGCTTTAAAATTTTCACCTTAGGCCCATTACATTTTTAACCGTTAAATTTATTCCGGAATCCTTCCGAATAAATTTTCCTTACTTTCGGAGATGATTATCTTGTATTCTGGCCAAGAATATTTTTCCCAAAATTTTTCTCCACACTTAGGTTAATTTCTAACCTTGATTAGTCAACTATGGTAAAAGTCCACTTTTTTAACTATAGTTGACTTTTTCTTTAACCATTGACTAAGTTGACTTTTTCTTAAATTTTAGAAAGTGTTATATATCATGTCTTACACTCTCGTCTTTATATTCCAACCGCTCCCGGTGGATAATTTCACCCGAAACTCCTTTTCTCGCCGAAAAGGTCCATTTTACCCTTTTTAGCTTTTATTCTCGTTTTGTATGTTCGGGTCTAAATCAACCTGACTTTCCTTCATGAGCTCTCTTATTTTAAGTTCTTATTTTCAGTCAGAATGATTTAGAATGACTCGGTTTAGCCTGTGATACTTATCATCCACATTAGGCATTTTATGTAGCTTTTGCGTGTTAATTCATTTCATTAACACTTTAAATCTAGTAAATACTCTTCTTATGATTCAACCATAATTACATAGTGTTCATACACATAGGAATCATAAGGAAATAAGCTACAAAAATCTGGGTCTAACACAAAATCCTAGAGAGGGAGTGTCTTTAAGGTATCTAAAGATCCTTTTAGTGGCTAATAAGTGTGACTCTCTAGGAGAAGATTGAAATCTAGCACAAAGGCATACATTAAACAGAATATCTGAACCACCTGCAGTAAGGGAAAGCAATGAACTAATCATAGACCTATAAAGTTTAGTGTCTACACACTTACCACTTTCATCTTTATCAAGCTTGATGTTGGTGCCCATTGGAGTTGCTTGAGGTTTGCAATTATCCATTCCAAATCATTTGAGCAATTCCTTAGTACATTTTGCTTGATTGATGGAGGTTCCATCCTTTGTTTGCTTCACTTAAAGTCCTAAGAAGAAAGTGAGCTCTCCCATCATGCTCATTTCAAATTCACCTTGCATGATCTTAGCAAACTCTTGACATAAAGATTCATTAGTTGATCCAAAAATAATGTCATCTACATACACTTGAACAACTAGTAAATCCTTATTTTTATTTTTGATAAACAAAGTAGTATCTACTTTTCCACTTGAAAATCCTTTTTTCTATTAAGAATTTTGACAACCTTTCATATCATGCTCTAGGAGCTTGTTTCAAACCATAAAGTACCTTAGAGAGTTTGAATACATGTTCAGGAAATTCATGACTTTCAAAATCGGGAGGTTGCTCAACATAAACTTCTTCATTAATGAAACCATTTAAAAATGCACTCTTTACATCCATTTGATATAACTTGAAGTTTTTATAACATGCAAAGGCAAGTAGCATTCTTATTGCTTCTAATCTAGCTACCGGTGCATAAGTTTCATCATAGTCTATTCCTTCTTCTTGTCTATAGCCTTGTGCAACTAACCTAGACTTATTTCTTATGATCACACTATTTTCATCCATCTTGTTCTTGAATATCCATTTAGTTCCAATTATAGAGTGATCACTAGGTCTAGGAACTAGTTTCCATACTTTGCTTCTCTCAAATTGATTTAATTCTTCTTGCATTGCTAAAAACCAATTATTGTCATCTAAGGCTTCATTGACATTTCTAGGTTCAATTTGAGATACAAAGGCTATATATTGACACACATTCCTTAGAGATGATCTAGTTCTAACTCCAAGAGTTGGATCTCCTACTATTTCACAATCTTTTACATATCCTAATTCTCTTGGTGCTCTAGACTCTCTTTCTAATATTTCTATTTCTTCTTCATCTTCTTTATTAATGTCAAGTCTTTCTAATAGATCATTTTCTATGGTTGAGATTTCATTCAAGTTTTCATCAAATATTTCAATATCCTCATCATTGGTTGAATCTTTAGATAAATCATTTGACTCATCAAATATTACATGAATTGATTCTTCAACCATCAATGTTCTTTTGTTATATACTCTATATGCCTTTGAATTCAAAGAATATCCTAGAAAGATTCCCTCATCACTCTTGGCATCATATTTTCCTAAATTGTCTTTTCCATTATTTAAGACAAAGCATTTATAACCAAAGGGGTGAAAATAGTTAATGTTAGGCTTCTTACCCTTGTAAAGCTCATAAGGGGTTTTCTTTAAAATTGGTCTAATCATGGCTCTATTAATGATATAGCATGATGTATTTATAACTTCAGCCCAAAAATATTTAGGTAAATTATTTTCACACAACATGGTTCTAGCCATTTCTTCTAATGTTCTATTTCTTCTCTCAACTACCCCATTTTGTTGTGGTGTCCTAGGGGCTGAAAAATTATGACTAATTCCTTGATCATTGCAATATTCATCAAATCCAATATTTTCAAACTCCTTGCCATGATCACTTCTAATACTAGTTATAGTGTAATGTTTTTCATTTTGAGTCACTTTTGTATAAGCAATGAATTTTTCTAAAGCTTCATTTTTCACTCTAAAAAAGAACACCCAAGTGAACCTAGTGTAATCATCAACAATTACAAACCCATAATGTTTCCTACCTAGACTTGTTGTTCTAGTTGGTCCAAATAGATCTAGATGAAGTAATTGAAGAGGCCTAGTGGTTGATACACTATGTTTAGGTTTAAATGTTGTTCTTTTATGTTTTCCTTTAGCACAAGCTTCACATATTTTGTCATAGTGAAAGGACAACTTAGGCAATCCTATAACTAGGTCTTTTCTAGCTAATTTAGATAACACATGCATGCTAGCATGACCTAGTCTTCTATGCCACAACCAAGGTTCTTTTTCCTTGTCTACGATTAGGCATATGTTTTCATTTTTAAGTTCATTTAGGTAGACAATGTATATATTGCCTTGCCTATGACCTAGGAAAAGAACTTTATTAGATTTAGGATCTATAACATGACATTTCAAGCAATCAAAAACTACTTTATAACCTTTGTCACAAAGTTGACTAATACTTAGTAAGTTATGTTTTAGACCCCTAACACGCAACACTTTTTCTAATGAAAAGTAGTCATTACCTATTGAACCACTTCTTTCAACTTGGCCTTTGGAGTTGTCCCCAAATGTGACTTCTCCACCAACTTTCGATTTAAATGAGTTGAAGTGGCTTCTTTCACCGGTCATGTGCCTTGAGCATCCACTGTCCAAGTACTAAGCTTCCTTTGTTTTAGCTTTGTGGCAATGCTCAATCACCTACAATCAAAATTCAAACTCATGTCTTAGGTACCCAAATTCTCTTGGGTCCTTTGAGGTTAGTGAATGCAATTCTTGATCCCTTTGGGATCCATTTTACTAAAGCATTAATATCTTTTGAATTAATTATTTCTTTTGGAACCCAAATTCTTTTTACTATTTTTCCTCTAAGAGTGGTCATCTTCATATTGCAATTATATGATGCATGTCCCTTCTTATTACAATGTGAACAAATAGTTGAGGGTTTATGCATGTTCTTTCTAGCTATGAAACTTTTGAGATGAGTCTCTCTACTTTTTCCATCATATCCTAATCCATTTTTATCAAAGAAGGCCCTTTGAGTTTCTAGCATGTTATCTAACTTTTGTTGACCCATATAAAATCTATTAAAAGAATTATGTAAGTTACTATTTTTTTCTTTTAGGTCACAAATTTCAAGATTTATAATTTCTAGTTTCTTTTCACATTCTAACTTGTCCTCTAGCATTAACTCATTTTTGTTCTTCAATTTAGATATTAATTTTTTGTATTTCATACTCATTCATTCATATTCCAATGCAAGATCATCAAAGGCATCTTACAATTCATCAAAAGAATATTCATTGAGGTTTGAAGTTACCTTTTCATCCTCAATAGCCATGAAGCATAGGTTGGCATTGTCCTCATTCGAATCATCATCGGAGCAATCACTGTCGCTCCATGTTGCCATCATTGCCTTCTTTTTGTGGAACCTATCATTGGATCTTTTAAGAAGAGGGTAGTTAAATTTAATGTGTCCTAGTTTTTTACATTGATAACATACAATTGTATCTTTTCTACCTAACTCTTCTTGATCTTTCTTGTGGTTTCTCCTACTACTACCACTTGCTCTCATTCTCATGAATTTGTTAAATCTCTTGGCAAACATTGCCATCTCAAGATCTTCTTCACTACCACTCTAATTTTTATTTTCCTCTTGAGTAGTAGATTTTAGAGCTACTCCCACTTTCTTGGATGGCTCTTCATTTCTTCTCAACTTCATCTCATATATGAGTAGTGATCCTATTAATTCATCTAGTGACAATGTGTGAGGGTCCTTAGATTCCTCAATTGCAGTCACTTTAGCTTCCAATGATTTTGGTAGGCTATTTAATAATTCCTTGACCATTTCTATATTAGAGTAGATTTTTTCTAAGGATTTTAACCCATTAATTACATCAGTGAATCTAGTGAACATATCACTAATTGATTCTCCTTCTTTCATCCTAAATAGCTCATAGTCATGTGTGAGCATTCCTACCTTAGTCTCCTTTACTTGGGTTGTACCTTCATGAGTTATTGCCAATTTGTCCGAAATTTGTTTGGCATTGTCACAACCGGAGACTCTATTGTATTTATTTAGCCCTAAAACACAAAATAGGGTGTGCATGGCCTTAGCATTTAACTGAGCACATTTAACATCATTTGAATCCCACTCATCTTCTTCTTTAGAGATATCTCTTCCCTCTATTCTTTTAGTAGGGATTTGGGGTCCTTTAGTTACAATCCTCCATACCTCATAATCATTTACTTAAATGAAGAGCATCATCCTAGTTTTCCAATAAGCATAATGTTCACCATTGAACATAGGAGGCATAACTATAGAATGCCCCTCTCCTACTAGATTGGTTGCTACATTGTTGTGAGCCATTTGATTGTTTCTAACTCTTAGGAAGTTATTCCTATATAATCAAAGAGTCCTTGCTCTAATACCAATTGTTGGCTCTACCGAGAGGGGGGTGAATCGATTTTCTAAGATTAATGGCAAATTTAAACTAAATCAAGTCTAATTGCAGATAATGAATAATCAATAAAATAAAATATAATGAATTGAAGGAAGATAAGGGAGAGAAATATCAAACACAGTAGTTTATAGAGGTTCGACCAATCTCTTGCCTACGTCCTCTCTTCTTGACCTCCTTGTCAAGAGCTTTCTTTCACTCTAACACTGAATGTTACACACTCCCTTTTACAGGTTAAGGAATAACCTCTCTACCCTTTTTACAAAGATGGATTCACCCTTTTTACAAAGTTTATCTCACTGAGGAACACTCCTCCTCTCTCTTAAAGTAAGGATGAATACAAGCTCAAGCTTTTCTTATATGGGTAGGATAGATACAACTTTTCTTTTTCACAAAGGTTTATACAATGAATGAAGATTGAAGACAAAAGGAATGTTGAAATTAAATTCTTGAGAATGTGCAGAATTTACAGCAATGGTCTCTCTTTGTCCAATGTCTTCAATGCTTGATCTTATACTGAAGGATTGGTAGTTGGAGCATTTAATGCTGTTATTCCCGTTGAGATTTTTACAGAAAGAGCCATTGGGAACCCCCAGTAGAATGCCAGATCGATCTCCAATCTTGACCAGATCGATCTCTTAGTTTAAATTCCTGCAATGTCAAAGCAAATTGAAGCAAGGAGATCGATCTCATATATGTAGAGATCGATCTTACAATTTGAAAAATGTTAGAGCAGATCGATCTTCCAATCTCTCTGTTTGAGGCAAGATCGATCTAGAGATCGATCTTCCAAGTATTCTCGTAGTGAGGAGATCGATCTTTAATCAACCCAGATCGATCTCCTTATCTCTCTGACTTTAAGGAGATCGATCTCTAATCAACCCAGATCGATCTCATGAACTCTCTGTTTGAGCATAGATCGATCTACAGATCGATCTACTGCCTTTACCCTTTGTTTTAGAGGAGATCAATCTCTTTCTAGACTAGATCGATCTCATAAACATCCTGTATTTAGACAGATCGATCTTATAACCCTTATGGATCGATCTCTACTTCCTCAATACTCTGTACAAATCCTTTGAGGATTCAATCCTTTAGCAGATCGATCTCATATCCTTATGAGATCGATCTCTCATACTAGAAAACCCATGAGATCAATCTCTCATTTAACCAGATCGATCTCTCATCCTCAAGGACTCAATTTCTGGTACTGATAACCTCTGAACATGTTTTTACATCATCTCTATATTATTGAATTTACTTGTTTTGTCATTTCAAAATATATTAACTCAACACATCCTAGCAAAGTATGAGGGATGAGTGGTCGAGAAGCCATTGATGCAATCGGCTTCACAGCTTAAGTCAAGAGTAAAGCGTGGCGAGATGATGATGCTTGCAGTTCTAGTCGAGATCAAACCAGACCATGTTGTGGATGTTCCTGGCTACATCGCGAAAGTGCTCTAAGAATTCAGCGATGTTATGCCACCTGAGTTGCCACCACGGTGAAATGTTGATCATCGGATCGAGTTGGAGCCGGGAGCAAGACAACCAACAAAGGCACCCTATCGGATGCCCCTGCAGGAGCTGGCAGATTTGCGTAAACAACTCGAGGACTTGTTGGAGGTCGATCTCGTTCAGCCATCGAAGGCTCCATATGGTGCCCCTATGCTATTTCAGAAGAGGCAAGATGGGTCCTTTCGAAAGTGCATGGATTACCGGGCGTTGAATAAGGTTACAATAAGGAATAAGTATCGTATACCGAATGTAGCAAATTTGTTCGATAAGTTCACCAAGGTAGCCTATTTCACCAAGCTAGACTTGGGGTCGGGGTACTGGCAAGTGCGTATAGCCCCTGGGGACGAATCAAAGATGACCATGGTGACGAGGTATAGGTCGTTCAAGTTTTGTTAATGCCTTTTGGTTTGACAAACTCCCCAGTTACATTTTGTAACCTCATGAATGACGTCCTGTATGAGTACTTGGATAGCTTTGTTGTGGTGTACCTGGATGACATTGTTTTATACAGTAAGACCCTAGAGGTAAATGTGGAGTACCTTGGGAAGGTGTTCGCTAAACTGAGGGAACACTCATTGTATGTCAAGAAGGAAATATGTGAGTTTGGCATGCAAGAGATCTTATTTCTGGGACATAAGCTAAGTAAGGGAAAGATTCGCATGGATGAGCGAAAAATCCAGGCGATTGTGGAGTGGTCCTTCCCAAAGACAATGTCAAAATTGAGATATTTTCTAGGCTTGGCTAATTACTATCAGCGTTCATTGTGAGATTTTCCAAATTGGTTAGTCCCCTCACAAAGTTGTTGAAAAAAGGGAACCATGGGAATTGACAGTCAAATGCCAAGAAGCCTTCAAGAGAGTCAAGAAGGCGGTGACCTCGGAGCCTGTTCTCAAACTGCTGGACTTCAAACGGCCTTTTGAGGTACACATAGACGTGTCAGATAATGCCATAGGGGGAGTGCTAGTCCAGGAAGGAAATCCCATTGCCTATGAAAGTTGAAAGTTAAAAGAAGTGGAGCAGCGCTACTCGGCGCATGAGAAGGAGATGACTGCAGTGATTCATTGCCTGGGTGTCTGGAGGCACTACATATTGGGAACCAGGTTCATTGTGGTGACGGATAACGTAGCTAATACCTTTTTCAGAACAAAGAAGAACCTGTTCACCAAGTAGGCAAGGTGGTAGGAGTTCATTGCCGAGTTTGACTTCACTTGGTTGCATCATTCGGGACGAGAGAACTGAGTGGCAGATGTGTTAAGTCAAAAGGAGGTACAGTCCTTCGTAGCTTCCTTGACTTTGGTCCATTTCGATTTTGCTGAACATATTAAGCAAGCTGCCAAGGCAGATATTGCCTACTACAAGACAAGGCGATAAGTTTTAGATGTTGTTGTTCAAAAATATTAGGTCGAAAATGATCTCCTTTACGCAAAGGGAGGTAGATTAGATGTCCCTAAGGGCGGGGGATTGAGGTATGAGTTGTTGAAAGAGACCCATGATCTTCAATGTGCAGGACATCCGGGTGTGGAAAGGATGTTTACTCTATTATCAAGGAATTATTTCTGGCCAAAGATGTTAAAGGACATTGAGTTATATGTTCGCACTTGTCTAGTGTGTCAGCTAGACAAAACCGAGAAGAGGAAGCAAGCTGGGCTACTTCAACCACTACCGATACCAGAGGGACCTTGGGAGTCTCTTTCTATGGATTTTATAGTAGGCATGCTAGTGGTAGATGGAATAGGATCGATCTTGGTAGTGGTCGATCGCTTCTCTAAGTATGTAGTCTTTATTACACTGCCTAAAGTTTGTACTGCAGAACTAGCCACGGAGCTGATGTTCAAATACATGGTGAAAGTATTCGGGCTCCCTAGAGGCATTCTCAATGATCGAGATGCTTGGTTCACTAGTAAATTCTAGATGGTTTTGTTCAAACTGATGGGCTTAGAGCTGAAGTTTTCCACAGCAAACCACCTGCAAATAGATGGCTAGACGGAGTGGGTGAATGCTTTGCTAGAGGAATACTTACGGTATTATGTGACCGTAAGCTACTGAAATTGGTTGAGTTTACTTGATGTTGCCCAATTTCGTTACAATCTGCATAAGTCTTCGGCAACAGGTTTGAGCCCTTCGGAGCTAGCATTTGGGTGTCAACCTTTAACATCGGTCTAGGTAGTCAAGTAGCAAACGTAAGGTAGTTGCCTGACTGAGTACAGATTTATCCGTGATAAAAAGGAGCTCATTGATCAGGCACGAGATAGCTTAGCCCTGGCACAGCAGCGGATGAAAAGTATGCAGATTGACATAGATGGCCCTTGGAGTTTCAAGAAGGGGACCTTGTGCCCTTGAAGCTCACGCCACAAATATGGATGAAGGTAACAGATAGGCGTCACCATAAGGGCCTTATCCAGAAATATGATGGACCTTTCAAGGTGGTCAAGAGAGTCCAGAATGTGGCATATCGACTCGAACTACCTGCGAGTATACAGATCCATCCGACCTTCCATGTGAGATTTCTAAAGCCCTACCATTAGGATGAGACGCGAGAGCAAGGTAGGAGAGCTCCACCAACCGTGAGGAAAGATTTCCAATAGAAGTTGATGGAGATTCTCAACCACAACACTCAGGGGACAAGTAGCAAGAACCAGTGCACTGACTACCTCGTGCGATGGGAAGATAGTAGTGAGACATGAGAGAGGGATGTCATATTGTGGGAGTACGAGGACCCGATTCGGGTTTACTTGGAAAACCTCCCGATGAGGACATCGGCTCCATCCGACGGGGGAGAGTTTGTCACACCCTCATGAGCTAGATGCACGCGGGGCACGTGAGATGGGCGAGGGATGCGCGATTGTACGCGAGCTAGCAGAAGGTGGCATTAAGCAGGTCTCGGCTTGGAGATTTGGCATCAACGACAGTTGGCTACTGTCGAGTCTGCGTGGTGCGAACATCACGCTTGATAGGCAACAAAAGATTTGATGAGTACTAAATGCAGATTGATACACGTCAGGCGGATATCCAGGCGCGCATCAAGGGCGTATTGATGGACAGGTGTGATTGTGGGGGATTGAGAGTATCTCGGGAGAATCTGGGAGAATCCGGCATGATCCAAGATGAGACAGTTGACTTACTAGATGCGGGGTGACATCTCTAGAGGCAATCTGTCTGTAATCCTCAGGATTACAATGAATGTACTCGATCTGCTTCCCTTTTTCTGGCTGGGGGTGTCAGCCAGTACTTGTCTATATATTATGGGTTGTGAATGGCAGTGAGACACATACCTCCGAGTGTGAGTTGTTGTTGTGTCCTTGTAGCAGACCCTTTTTCCTTCTAAATTATGAATAGAAAGGTTGGGATTTCTTGTACTTGTGCGCTTCTTTGCGGATTGTCCCTTATGCTTGTGTGTGTTCAGTTGGGTTTTGGGTTGGCTGACTAAGTGCATGACTTAGTGTCATCACGAGATGCAAAAAATCTCTAGTTTGAGTTTAACCCTGTGACACATATCATGGTTGGGGGTGCCTGCCATAGGTCTTATCTACCCCATGCCATGTACAACGAACTCAGTCTCAAGTGCACGTACGAGCATCTAATCCGTGTGAATAGCAGTCTACACAAGGCATCCAGCACGACTCATTACATATCACAGTGTGCAAATCCAGTGCGTGCAAAGCTCTAGCATGATTTCATGCATCATCAATAAATACCCTTGTACGAGCAATCCACTAGTACGGCTTTATGCATAACAAATAATGAGGAAATCACGTACGAGCATAGCTGTAGTACGATTATATGCATAAGCAAACCAATGGAAACCCACGTACGAATAAAAGCTCCAGTACGGCTTGTAAAACATCACAACTCGGAATAGGTGCGAGCTAGGTTCTAGCACATTTCATGCATATTAAAACATCAAAATCCAGTGTAAGCGAAGCTCCAGCATGATTTAACTCATATAAATCTGATCGGCAACTCTATTTCAACAAAACATGCTTAAAACCACAATTAGCATCTCACTCGTGCTATTTCATGAAATTATGAAGTCAATAGCCAGCCTATCTGTAGGTTTGCTTAAACCAAAGCAATGTATTTCAAAAAAAAAAAAAATTCAAAACATGACATTCATGCAATTTATTAGCCTTACTACCCTTTTTGTAAGATTCACTTCCAAAACCAAATCATATATATCCGAAATCGTTTGTACGAATCATTAATTCTTTTCTAGATAACCAAGCAATTACAAAGCCCAATAAATACCCTGAAAATATGTGAAGCTACCTCTAGATACTCACAAAATTCCCTTACCTGGCATTACGACGAGTAATTCCACTTTCTCAAAGCTGCTCGATCGTGTAATCCGATTTGCTTCCAATGAAATGTCTGGGGCTGTACGAAATTACTCATCACATAAATTTAATCCAAAGTAATACAATTCTTGTGTTTACTATAGTCGATTCGACTTATTATTTTCATTAACACTTATAAGGCCTCACTTTCTCTTAAAACCATTTTGATTGCTCTATTCATTTCTAGAGAATCTATTGGACTCTTTAGGTCTATCGATTCACACTAAACTGGTATTAAGCTCATAATGCCTCTAGTTCCTCACTAAGGCAATTTATCGAACATCTCTTATTCCCATTTCTAATCATCGCCCATTCCAACATATAGATTTCACAAAGTTATCTTAAAATCATCTATACATGCTTACTAACATCTCTACATGTTTAAATCATCATCAACTCCATGCCACTTCAACTTTCTGTCACTAAGCCTATTATAGGTCACAATTGTTTAAGCATGTATATGAACATTTCAGCCAACATTATATACACCAATCAACTCATCAAAATGTCTACATTAACATACTAGAAGATGGTGTATTGAATTCTTACCTAGCTTGAGTTTTTTCTCTTTTTATCAAATTGGGGAAAAACCTCTTTCCTCTTTCAATCCAAAGTTTGAGCTTCCAATCATTGACTATGTTGTTCACTTCCTCACTAAGAACAACTTTGGTCAAAGGAATTTCTCTCAAAACGGATTAGAAGGTGATGATTGTTAGAGTGAGAAAGGTAGGTTATGGTTAAAATGGAGGATATTTGGGATGTCTCATGGAAAATGAAGATTTAGTTGTCGGGTTTTATAGAATTTGACTCATCAGATCGTTCTCCTAGGCTGAGAGATCGATCTGCCCTTGTTTAAACTCCATAATTTGATAATGAATGTTAGGGGATCGATCTGCCAAATTGGATGATATCGATCTGCTCAAGGGATAGGATCAATCTTTGCTAAGCAGGGAACTTCAGAGATCAATCTGGCCTTGATGAAGAGATCAATCTTTGCTAACCAAAGGCACTAAAGATCGATCTGTTTTGAATGAGGGATCGATCTCCCTCTTCCAGATGCTTGGCATTGTATTTCAATGCAAATCGATCTTCCTTCCATGTAAGATCGATCTGGCATTCATCCTGCAGCATTTCAGCTGAAATTTTCTAGATTTTTCAAAGTTAAACTCCCATTCATTCACTTAAATACCCATTTTTCATTTCATTCATGCTTAACACTAAAAAATATCCAATTCTTATGATTCATTTATTATGTAACTTATCTGTACATCACGAAAATCATAAGCTTACATAGAAATTCACAGGCCTTATAGACTCCTATCTTTCTTCTTGACCAATAACACCGATACACTCCATGGTGAAACACTCAGTCTGATAAACCCCTTATCCAACAATTCTAGTAATTACTTCCTCAATTCTTTCAACTCAACTGGGGCCATTCTGTAAGGTTGTTTATATATCGGCTCAGTGCCATGCACCAAGTTAATACAGAACTTCGTCTCTCTATTTAGAGGTAACCACAGTAAGTTGTCTAGGAAAATATCGAAAAACTCCCTAACCACGGGAATATCACTTAACTCTGGACTTACCTTATCCGTCTCGATAACACAGGCAACGTAACCTTCAAAACATTATCCATATAGTTGGTAAAAATTTCATCATTAAACTACTAATTGTCTTTCATTACTTTTCAAAAAAAAAAAAACTTACAACATATTCTTCGGGCAAAAATGTTACTATCCTATTATGACAATCAAGAATAGCTTGATTTGCTGCTAACCAGTCCATGCCCAATATTTCATCAAAATCAAACATATCCAATAAGATCAGGTCTGCTAACTTATTCTTGTCTCCTACCTTTAGTTTACAATCTTTATATAATTATTCTGTCATTCGACTATTTTTCATTGGTGTCCTAATCAGTAACATCTTTCCTAATGGCGTAGGTGGTACATAGGAAGACAATTTATATGCAAACATAGGTGATATAAATTAATGAGTTGCACTAGAATCAAATAAAACCACTACTTTAACATAAAAAATCAAAATAGTACCTTTAAACGCTTCAGTTGTTGCATTAATTTCAGTTGCCTCATTCTTAAGAGCGTATACATGCCCCTGTCCTGCAACTTGCTTCCCCTTTTCTTCCACTATAGTCTTTCTCTTCTAATTGGAGGCAGTAGCAGGTGCTCTTACTTGTTCTTTATCCTTAGGCGGAGCTGAGTCAACATTTTCGGGATAGTCTCTGACCATGTGTCCCGTTTTACCACATTTGAAGCAAGCCCCAGTCATCAAATAGAAGGGCCTGTTACCATGATTATTCCCACAATGTCTGCATCTCTCAATAGTAGGCCGGGGTTCTCAAATCACAATCCCCTTAGTGGGAGCTGAGGTTGGATAAATAGGATGCTTAACAATCTTATCTCGTGACTGATCATAATTCTTCTGTCGCTTAGTAAATGGGCTCCTACCCTCTCTGACACCTTACCTTTACCCACCTTACTGAACTCAGAGGCATGCATCTCATAATCTTGTTCGCACAACTGGGCCCGACGAACCACCTCCTCATAGGTACTAAGGTCCAATGGAGCTAGTCGGGCTCGAATCGAAGGCCTTGACCCATCCATAAACTTTCGGATCTTCCTCGTCTTATTATTCATATTGTCTGGATCATATCTTCATAGAGAGGTGAACTTGGACTCATATGCATCCACAGATTTTTTCCCCTGAGTCAAGTTTAAGAATTCTACCTGTAGTTTCCTTTAGGCAGTATTCGAAAAACTATCAAGGAAGATGTCCCATGAAATCACTCGATGTCTAGCCCTTAAGATCAGTCGGGTAGACTTCTAGCATACTCGGCCTCTCTTTCCAACATAAAGGTGGCGAATGCCACTTTTTCTATGGTCGAACACTGAAAGAACCCATATAACTTTTCCATTATGTTAATCCAGTCCTCTGCTATAACCAGGTTCTTAACCCCACTGAACGATGGTGGCTTCATCTTATAAAATTATCTCAGTCTATCAAACCTGCAATCATTCCTCATCTCGTCACTACTCTACTGTGGGGCTACTAGCGCTGATAATTGTGGTACAAGTGGGGTTGTGGCAATGTAGTAGACGATGATGTAGAGAGTTCTTACACAGGTGGGATGGGAGCTGTCTGAGCAGGCCCAGGTGTATTAAGTGCAACTGTCGGAGTAGTTGGTGCAGCCTGGGTAGCAGTATTGGCGTGTTATCCAATCTTGCCATCACTTGCTCAATCAAATTCAGCATTGACTCCATGCCACGTTCCAAGCTAATGATTCGAGCTTCAGAGCCTTCAATAGGATTACAAGCAGTCTGCTCGAATTAGAAACCACCCTGTCCTTCAGGCCTATCCTTATGGCCTCGGGATGACATGTCCCTTTGTCTTCTCAGTCGACCTTGTGGTCTACCAGCCATATCTAAATGTATTCCATGTATTCAGTAACAATTTCTCAGTAAAACACAGCCATGTATACTCGTTTGTATCTAAATAATGTACAGTAATGTTGGGGATATGAACTTTCAAAATTTTCTCTTACTTCTAATATCGACTCGTTTCAGGCCCACCTCACTCTGATACCAACTTTTATATCGACCCTTTTTACGTACAATTTTGTTGGGCTACGAGTCATTGCTAGGTCAGTACAGTAAATTTTCTTATCGTTTATATGAAAACATAACATAAAATTAACATCCTCAATTAAAATCAAAAGGACATTTTTTGATTAATCGAAATTATTGTTCAATTAAAAAATAATTACGTTTACATCCCTAGACACATTTCATAAACATTACTGTACTTACAAAAATTTAAATACAAAAGAATGTCTACTATGGGTATACCTTTCTCTAAGAAGGAAACTCCGCGGAAAAATGGCTGCATAAAGAATCCTACTTACAAAAGGCAGTCCTAGCTACTGTAGAGACTTTGTAGAGGAAAGTAAGGGGTGAGCTCAACATGCTCAGTAAGAAAAAGAATGTGGCAAGTAGATAAATACACTAACTATTATGTGCATAAAGGATTATCATGCAGAAAAATATAAAGCCTTTGGCATGTAGTAAAAATCAGAGTTGGATAACTAATAATAATATTAGTCTCAGTAGAGCAAACATTATGCTGAATTCATTTTGAGTTCTAAAAACTTTACACAGCAGGATATAATAGCTTCCATGTGATAATACAATCCATTCATTCAGTTCAGTAAAACAAATAGACGAGACAAGTCAATACGTGCTATAACTAGTATGACAATTCGCCAATGTCGATGAGTCTGAGCATCACTGATCAGGTGT
Organism: Firmiana major; assembly: GCA_033439115.1. NCBI lineage: Eukaryota > Viridiplantae > Streptophyta > Magnoliopsida > Malvales > Malvaceae > Firmiana > Firmiana major. Next base: position 13,801,549 of record CM065912.1, read on the forward strand.
ACTGGGATGTCCATCGCTATGAAAGTGGTCAGCTATCCAATCGGCTCTAGTACGATATGTCCAAAGACAGAAACACGGTACAGCGTACTCACGTGCGTGTCGCATGGAAAATCAAACTCCATGGACCACAGAACAGTAACAGTAACAGTAACAGTAATAGTGTAGCATTTCTTAATTAAATCCATTGTTTCTAGTAATTGCGAACTAAGCAGTGCAACACGTATTCGACACGCGGATCAAACACCTTTATCCGATACTGATTAATAAGCAGCTCATTTTCATTAAAACAGTTCTAAACTCAATTCAATATATAAAACAATTTAAATAGGAGCTAACTCATCATTTTTCGATTAAAAATCTAGTATGAAGTATCTGAAAATCGAAAGTGGGATTTTCAATTTAATATAATAATTTAGGTCGTATCGGTGTCTATGTAAATAAATTAATTTTGTCGGTAAGATTAGGCAATTTAACTAAGGCTAAAATTCTATAATTTCCATTACTATAAAATCGGTCTAAAATATATATCTACGGTTCAACAGAAAGTACGTGCAAATATCTCTAGCAGCTCACAAAATTTTCCTTACCTCGCTGATTGTCAGTAGTCCTTTTTATATCCTAATATCAAGATTCAGTCAGTCCATTCTTGATTGTTTACTTCCTCCAGAGTCTTAACTGATTACAAGTCAACAACTAGTTTACATAGCTTAAGGTACTTCATTAAATTATGCCATGATGTCGAGAGCTCCCTTAAGAGTTTTCTCAATTTATGCCACTTCACCTAGCCAATGTTTATAAATTTTCTAGGCCTCTTTCCCCACAAAGATTTTCATTAAAATTCTTCCATGACCAAGTCTCTTTACCAAGCTTTCACCATGCACTTTCCAACTACATTGTATAGTCGTACCTCTCCCCAATTTCCCTTTATTATTTCCTGCAATTTCAACACACTTTTCACATTGTTCGTACACCAAGCTTATCCCTATAATATTCCCAAGTTTGGCTCACTCTTTCTTTTCCTTTTTCTTTTTGTTTCCTTCCTTCTCCAATTCTGCACCAGGCATTATTTTCTCTCTTTCTCTGTAAGACCCGATTTTTATCGTAAGAGCAAAGGCAATGAATAAAAATTTTTGAATGCATTTAAAAAAATGCAACAGATTGAAATGAAATTTTCGAACACGTTGAAGGGTAAAACAGTCAAAAGATCGAAAGTCGGTACAAATTCGATACAAAAATTTAATTAAATATAATGGATTTGAGAATCTTGATCAATAACGAAGAAATAATTAAATTTCGAGTCCAATTGATCAAGATATGAATTTATTGAAATTAATAAAAAATTCATTAGGGATAATATCCTGAAAAATACAGAGAAAATATACCGAAAAAGGGTTAAAATACAAGAAATAAATTAAATAAATTAATTTGAATAAAATATAATTTTTTAAGGATATTTAGGGATTTTTAGAATATTTTAATGATCAAAATAATATTAAAATAAATTATAAATATAAATATAAAAAATGAAAAAAAATGAAACAGAATTGAAAAACGCGAGAGAAAGAAAACTGAAGGAGAAATACGAAAGGAACGAAACAAGGGCTGACCTCTGCACCCGGGGACCTCCAGTGGCTGGGAAGCCAGGCGATCACCGCGAAAATGAAGTCGACCCTCGCGCGACCCTCCAAGCACTGGTACGATCGCCAATGGTACCAGAATCTGGCGGATCGAGGGAGAGAAGGCCAAGAGGGAAAAGAGAGAAATCGGCAGCCACCGGCGTGATTCAACCAACCCCGACCCGAGCCGAACACTCCCCCAGTGCAGGTGCACCTATTGGCGCCAGAAGCGAGCCGAGAACTGGCCAAAAACGCCATGAATGGCGACGGGGAAGCCTGAACCGGTATGGACCTATTCAGTAAGAAGTGAACCGAACTGAACCGATCGGTCTGAACCGGGTTGAACCGAATCGAACCGGTTCAGCCAAGAAAGAGAGGAAAAAGGGAGAAAAAGGGAGAAAAAGAGAAAAAGGAAAAAAAGGAAGAATTTTTTGGGATACACCGGACTTCGAGTAAGTCGATACGAGGTCAAAAGTGGCCAATTTGATTTTTGAGAAATTTATTTAAATTATATTTGATCAAAAATTAACCCGGAATTAAATATAAAATTGTATAGTTCGATGATAAATCGTATAAGTGAGACGATCGAACTTTGATTTGTGCACCATCGCATAATCTCGGGTAAGTAAAGCTCATTTATGACAACAATATGATTATTACGCAATTGGAATTTATTTTGCAGATTTCGGATTAATTTCTACATAAAAATAAATTATATTTATATTTTTGACTTAATTGTCGTAAATGATTTACGAGCTATCCAAAGAGTTTGGAACGAAGCCCAATGGGTCTTGAGAGCCCAATAGGCCTCAATGATGTGAATATTAAGTGGAAATGGGCGTAAAATCAGAGTAAGGCCCATTAAGGTGTAATCAGGCCCATTAAGAGTAAACGGGCCCAACATTTTAAATTTAAGCTCAATAAAGGTCAAATATGGATAAGTGTATTGTATTTAACCTGATAAATATTTATACGTAGTTCCAGAGATTGGATTGGGAGCAAATCGGACTGCGTGACAAGATATCAGTGGAAAAGGTCAGACTGTACAAAGAATCGAGGTAAGGGAATTTTGTAAGCGCTTAGAGATATCTACGCGTATTTTTGGGGTTATTTACATTACGTAGAATTTCATAAGGTATCTATAAATAGAATAATAATTTTTACGAAAATTAAGGTACATGTAAAAATTACGATTTTGCCCCTAGTTAGGAAAATTTCAAAAAGGGTAGTAAGGCTATGAAATTGCATGATTTTCATGTTTTTGATATTCTTATGATTATGTTGCTTTAATTTAAGTGAATTATGGATTGGCTGGCTGTTTATTTCATGTTTTTACACGAAAGGGCACGAATTAGGTGCCAGTTGTGATTTTTGATTGGTTTTAGTGAGATTGAGCAGCCTATCATGTTTTTATGAGTTTTAAATCGTACGTGGAGTTTACTTGGTTTTATGCATCCGTACTAGAGCATTGCTCGTACGTGAATTTAAATTGGATTTATAACTATTTTAAGTCGTATTGGAGCGCTGCTCGTACGCAGATTTCATTGATTTTTATGAAACCGTGCTCGAGCTTTGCTCGTACGAGGGTTTTTTCTGATATCATGAATATGCATGGAGCTGTGCTAGAGCTTTGCTTGCATAGAAATTTTATGACATGCATATGATCGTGCTGGAGCCTCCTGTAGACTGTGTTACAGTGAGAAGATATGCTCGCACGTATAGATTAAGACATGGGTTGGTTATCGACATGGTTTGGAGTGGGATAAGACCTATGGCAAGCATCCCCAAACTGTGATATTGGGTTCATGTAGTACATTGTACCGTGTATGTCACACGAAGTACGCTATACCATGTAGTCATGACTATTGCATTCACATTACTTGATATTCTGACGGGTAGGATTTGACCCACCTCCCGTTGTAGTTGTGATACCCCGCACACCGGGATTCGTGTAGCCTAGGATCACAAGGACATAGTCCTCGATTTTTTCCATACAGTAACCTGCATGTCTCACATGATATATATTTGATTGGTTTTGTTAGACCAGGGTAGACCCGAGGGAGGGGTCGAGCCCAGATTTGTGTCGATTTTCATGAAATGTGGTATTAAATGAGAAATTGATGGGTTTTTATGAGAATATTAATGATTTTAAAGATGTGTTGAATCCCTCTTGGATTATTTTGAAGAGTTTTACTGTACCGAGATGAGAGGTTTTACATGAGATGTTTTTCATGTTTTACATGCCGATTTATGTTTCACGATATATGATATACTCATATATGGCATGGTATTAATTTCCTTATGCTCGAGGTATAAATGTTTTACATGTCATGCATTTACCAGCTTGTAGATAATGTAGTTATCTACCAACTTGCATTATTGCCTTACTGAGCAAGTTACACTCACCCTTTTATTTTCAACCCTATAGGGTACACTCAGTAGAAGAGAGTGACATTAGTCTTGCATTTTGGTTATCCGCTGGTATACACATTCGTATAATTTTTGTATCTGAACATAAAGAGGCACAGTACTGTACACAGATGTAATATTGGGGATGTATTTAGTTAAAATGAATTGATATGTAAATGAAATATGGAAAATAGATGTTAAGGTAAGTAACATGACAGGAGGGACTAACATCGACTCATAGCTAAACTGTTAGTAGTGAAACTGTTCACGACGGGTAAGGAAATGAAAAAGCAAAAAATTTGTAGGGGTTTTTAGGAAAAATGGGTCATGACAAGTGGTGGTATCAGAGCTGAGTTTGAATGATATGAGTCGGTGTTAGTGGTTAAGTAAATTTACATCCCCATGTACTGTGTATTGTTTAGATACAATTATGTATATCAAGGTGGATGTGCAGCTAAGAATTTAGTTTCGAATGCAAGAATATAGTTTTTATAACTGATAGCCACTATAATAGAGGGGCGAGTACACATGCTCGAGGCCGTAGAGACAGGCCTGAGAGTCTAATGAGTTGTCACATGAGACTCAAGATGGGAGTGAGGTGGAGGCTGATGTTGAGCATACTCCACAAGGTCCTATAAAGAGACCAAACAGTATTGAGACACGCTCCAAGAGGATGGAGTGGAGTGTAGAAAATATGTTGGAGTTGTTTACTCAATCTATGCAGGTAGTTGAGGATAGGCAGGGTAAAGCCTAAACAGATGCCTCAGCCTATAGAGATTCCCACACCCCTTCGGTATTTAGCGAAGTAAAGAAACTAATAGTTACTGAGGACTGGGTGAATGAGATAGCGAAGTTGTATGGATTCTTTCGGTGTATGTCGACCAAGAAAGTGACTTTTAAATACATTTATGTTGGAGGGCGAGGCGAAGCATTGGTAGAAATCCACTCGACCCATCTGAAGAGTTAGATGTCCAGAGACGACATGAGAAATATTGCTGGATGTAATCCGGTGACAGAATATCCCCGACACTGCTTAAAGGAAATTACAAGTAAAATTTCTTACACTCCCCAGAGACACTGGTTGATTGATGAGTATGAATCTCAGTTTATATACCTGCCCAGGTATTACCCTGACACTATGGGCAGTGAGAGTCAGAAAGCCTAAAAGTTCATGGAGGGTCTCAAATTGTCGATTAGAGTCTGATTGGCTCACTATCTATGTCGAGGTAGTACGCAAAATACAGTTGTGTGAATAAGATCATGTGTTGCACACCTCTGAGATTGGGAAAGGTAGTAAGGTTCGAAATAGAGAAAGAAGAGAATAGAGAATGATAGAGTTTGTTATAACTGATATACGAAAGGAGATAAGCTTTGAGATGTGATAGATCCTGAATACAAGATATATTGGAATAAGAGGCGTATGTAAGGTAAGAATATCTTTGATATGTAAAGTAATTTAGATTAAGTGATATGTAGTAGATATGAATTGTGACTAAGGATAAGGGGTGGATATATCCATAACTACTCTATGTGGTCAAGTTTGAGGGTTAATAAAGGTATTACAAAATACCTCCCTGCCTGAAGACTTGACAGCGTCTAAAAGTATGCACAACCTATAAATTGAATTCGACAGTCATAATATATACATTTAAAATTAGAGTACCTTTACTTGTACGATAAAGAAATATAGAATTCGATTAATCATGAAGGTTTAAAAAATTAAAATTTTATAAAAGCCATTAATATAAGAAAAAGGAAATGACGCGGGTTAGTATCCTGAACGGAAGTGATTTCGAAATGACATTATACGTTTATGCGTACATAGGTCAATGATATGGGTGGTTGAAATATTTAGTGGAACTCAACTACGATGAGGTATTTAAATTTTACCTGGACCGATTTGTTATCATCCTTACTGATGATATTTTGGGTGTATTTAAAGTCCAGGAAAAATTATAAGCAACAATTAAAAATTATTTTTACAGAAGAGTTGTTGAGAGTTTCTCGAAATGGGCTGTGTATTGATGCAAAAAACGAAGATAGTCGATTATGGATCCAGACAACTCAGAAACTATCTGACCCATGATTTAAAGTTGACAACGATAGTGGTTGTACTGAGTATACGACACTACTATGTACACGGTGAGAAATTTCAGGTATGCATTGATCATAAAAGTCTCGAGTATCTATTTTCACAGAAAGAGTCGGATATGAGAACAAAGAGGGTTAGAGCTTTTGAGGGATTATGATTATGGAAGTTGTACCACACAGGAAAGGCTGATGTGATAGCTAATACCTTGAGCAGAAAAAGCCTCGGGATGGTATTACATATAATGGTCTGGAAGCGTGAGCTGCTAGAGCAGTTGTAAGCCTCAGTAGTGATGTGAACCCCTTTGATGATGACGGTGATTGTGTGACAGCTAGCCTGAGATTAGAACTGGATTTGAGTGACCGAATTTGACAGGCTTAGCGTGATGATCGAAATGGTGTCGATAGTGTGGGTCAGATTCAGATGGGTATAGTGACAGAGTTCACCGAGAATGATGATGGCTTACTGAGGTTCAGAGGCAGTATAAGTGCTCCCAGGACCACAGTGATGAGATAATGTTATTGTTAGAAGCTCACTCTTCGAGATAGACAGTGCATCTGAGAAGTACTAAATATATCAAAATCTTAGAAAAGGGTATTGGTGGTCAGATATGAAAAGAAACATTGTAGAGATTGTGGAAAAGTGTCTCGTATGTCAGCAGATTAAGGTAGAGCAAAAGAAGTTGCAGGGTTATTACAGTCTCTACTTATATCGACATGAAAATAGGAGCAAGTTACCAGGGATATTATGATGGGTTACAGAGGACCCAGATGAATCATAAGGCTATCTGGGTGATAGTCGATAGATTAACTAAGTCTACCCACCTTCTGGTTAGGAAATCCCCTAATACTCAAAGTGTGTAGGCGGATTTATGTGTATGGAAAATTACGAAACATTTTGTAGTGTTCCAATGAGCATGGTATCAGATAGGGATTTTCGCTTCACTTTTCACTTTTGAGAACGTTTTTAGGAAGCTATGGGAACTCGATTGAGTGTTAGCACAACCTTTCGTCCTCAGACAGATGGTTAGTCAGAGAGGACTGTACAGGTTTTGGAGGATATGATGAGAGCGTGTGCCATTGATTTGATAAGTTATTGGGATGATCAGTTGTTACTAATTGAATTCGCCAATAATGACAGTTATCACTTGAGTATCGGGATAACTTTATATGTGGCATTGTGTTAGACCCTAACTACTTGACCAGGTGCCTAACTCGTAAGGGATTAACTGGGGGTGCTGTGACGAGTCCGAAGCGCGGGAAAGCTTTGCATGGGGCGAGCATCGAAACAGTCCTTAGAAATCAGGATAAGGATAAATACGGGTCAGAAGCCAGGATAAGCAGAGAAGTCTTGGTAGACCGAATCACTGAAGCTTATCACAGATATAAACGCTGAAGAGCATTGAGGTGGCAATCATCCGGACAGTCCTTAGTTTAGTAAGAATTAATCCTATAGAGTTTCTGTTGTAATCAAACTCAGTTGCCTATGTGAGAGGGATATCCTCACTTGCCTATATAAACCCCAGGGGAGGGGGTAGAATGTATTCATTCATCATTCATTGAGAGAATCATTCAGGGAGAAAGAGAGTGATAGCTAAGAGATCTTCTTGGCTAAATATTGTATTTCTTTTTATTGTGGATTAATAGAAAGGCTCTTTTCTCTAAAGCTTGAGTGTTCTTTGCTTTATTAGTATACTTTGTCCAGTCATCTTTCTGCTCGAGTGTTATATCACTGCGTATTGACTCGGATTTGGGTAGTGTGGAGATTAGCTGTACTAAGTTGCGGAGAACTTAGGCCATCACTGGAAAAAGTTCTATAGGAGAGAATGACCCTGTGACAATTTGGTATCAGAGCTGAGTTTTGGATCATGGCACACGAGTTGGCTGACAGAGTTGCTATACTTGAAGCAATGGTGGGCGTACCGTAAGAGGAGGTGGGTACAATGTCTGAGCAGATTCAGGCCATGGCAGGTAGTGTCCAGGAGCTGACACAGTTGGCATTCGACATGCAGAATGAGCATGTTAATCGCTACACCAACATCATGCAGCATGTTCACGATTTATCGGATAAATTTGAGGTGCAGTTGAATTCCCTGAAGGCTGACTTTTTTTGATGAAACACGCAATGACTGCTACAGACCATGGGGAGGTGTCTAGTAGTAGCAGGGGGGTGATAGTAGCGATCTTCAGAAGAAGATCAAGGTACCTGAACCTAAGGAGTTCACAGGAGTTCGCAGTGCGAAGGAGCTTGAGAATTTTCTGTGAGACATGGAGCAGTACTTCAAAGCTACCCGAATACCAGAGCAGGACCAGGTTACAATCACTAGCATGTACCTCATGGGTGATGCTAAGCTATGGTGGTGAAGCAGACTGGCAGATGATGATAGTGCTGGTTGTCCGAGGATTGGAACATGGGACGCACTGAAGAAGAAGTTACAGGATCAATTCCTTCCCTTGAACGCGGCATGGGTCGCAAGAGAGGCACTCAAAAAATTGAAGCACACGGGTTCTGTGCAAGATTATGTCAAGGAGTTTAGCTCTTTGATGTTAGACGTTAAGAATATGTCAGAGGAGGATAAGTTGTTCAACTTTTTCTCAGGACTTCAGCCACAGGCTCAGGCTGAGTTACATAGGCAGAACGTGAAGGATATGCCACAGGCAATTACAGCTGCAGACAGTTTGGCCGATTACAAACTGGGCTCTTCTTTGAACATTGGGGAAAGGAAGAAGAACCATTTTGATGGAAATAGGGGGAAAGGCAAGAAGGACTGGAAGAAGTACTAGAGAAACAAGGAGAAAGCGGAGTCTTCTAAGCCGAGGGGATCAGATCCACCCCAAAGCAAGGGAGATTGGAGTTGTTTCTTGTGTAATGGGAATCACAAGGCCCAAGATTGCCCTAGACGGACCAAGTTAGCGGCCCTCATGAGTAAGGAGGATGCGGATGATGAATGTCCAAGAGTTGCCCCGATGCAGTTGCTCAACGCTATTCGGACCGAGCAACAAGCTCCTCATAAGGGACTAATGTATGTTAAAGTTGAGGTGAATGGGAGACCCATTCGAGCGATGCTTGATACAGGAGTGGCCAATAACTTCGTTTCATTGAACGCAGTTAAGCATCTTAGCCTGAAAGTCATGAGGAGCAACAATCAAGTGAAAGTAGTCAATTCGAAAGCCCAAGGTATCTAGGGAACGGCTACCGCATCGGTGAAGATAGGGACTTGGCAACAGGATTGTAAGTTCTTGGCTTTACCTATAGATGATTTTGATGTGATCATGGGCATTAAATTCTTTGTGCAAGCAAAGGCATTTGCTATTCCACATTTGGGTGGATTGATGATATCTGACGAGACGTGTCCGAACTTTGTCCCTGCAGAGAGAGGACAAGGTGCTTGGAAGCCGTTGCTGCAATCAGCTTCACAAGTAAACACCGGGTTGAAGAAGGGGGAGACAACCATACTTGCTGCCCTGGTTGAGGTGAAACCAAACACAGTTGTCGAGGTACCGGATGAAGTAGCAATGGTGCTGAACAATTACAAGGATGTAATGCCCCTAGAATTAGCCAAGGCGCTACCACCTAAGTGCGCCATTGATCATAAGATCGAGTTGAAACCAAGAACTAGACCACCTGCACGAGCACCTTACAGGATGAGTCCTTTGAAGCTGGACGAGTTAAGGAAACAGCTTGGTGAGTTGTTGGATGCGGGATATATCCAACCATCGAAGGCACCATATGGAGCCCCAGTTTTGTTCCAGAGGAAGCAGGATGGCACACTGAGAATGTGTGTGGATTACTGAGCCCTGAACAAGGTAATGGTCAAGAATAAATATCCAGTTCCAAATGTCACTAATCTGTTTGACCAGTTGTCGAAGGCGGCATATTTCACCAAGTTAGACCTAAAATCAGGATATTGGCAAGTAAGGATTGCCGAAGGAGATGAAGCTAAGACAGCTTGTGTGACGAGGTATGGCTCTTTTGAATTTTTAGTTATGCCTTTCGGTTTAACTAATGCACCTGCGACATTTTGCAACTTGATGAATGATGTGCTTTATGAGTACCTAGATCACTTTTTGGTAGTATACCTAGACGATATTGTGGTGTATAGCCAGACACTTGCAGAACATGTGGAGTACCTCAGGGTGGTGTTCGAGACTTTGAGGAAGCACTCTCTTTATGTGAAAAAGGAGAAGTGTGAGTTTTGCCAGCAGGAGTTTATGTTCTTAGGTCACAAAGTTAGCAGTGGGAGAATACGGATGGATGAGAGAAATATCCAAGCCATTATTGAATGGCAAGCCCCTGCAAAGGTCCCGAAGTTGCGGTCTTTCTTAAGACTAGCCAACTATTACCGACGGTTCATCAAGGGATATAGCAAGATGGTGAGTCCTTTAACTGATCTTTTGAAAAAGGACAAGAAGTGGGTGTGGTCTGATGAATGTGAGCAGGCTTTTCGAGAAATCAAGGAGGTTGGGACATCCAAGCCAGTGTTGAGACTGCCAGATTTCAAGCTACCATTTGAAGTTCACACGGATGCCTCAAACCAAGCCATTGGAGGGGTGTTGGTCCAAGAAGGACACCCCATTGCTTATGAAAGTCGCAAGCTGAAGGATGCAGAAATGCGATATTCAGCTCATGAGAAGGAGATGACGGCAGTTGTGCATTATTTAGAGGTGTGGAAGCATTATCTGTTGGGAACGAAATTTGTGGTGGTGACAGACAATGTGGCTAACACTTATTTCATGACACAGAAGAAGCTGGGCCAGAAGCAGGCATGATGGTAAGAATTCCTTACAGAGTTCGATTTCACCTGGGTACATAGACTAGGAAGAGAGAACCAAGTGGCGGACGCGCTGAGTCATAAGATAGTCCAGTCTTATGTTGCTTCATTATCTGCTATTGAAACTAACCTGATTGACAGGATAAGGTAGCAAGCATCAGCAGATAAGACTTATGAACAGCTCAGGGAAAACGTAAAGTTGGGCAAAGTTCGTAGGTATTGGCTCGAGGGGGATTTGCTATATGCCAAAGGTAATCGACTCTATGTTTTATCTGGCGAGGGACTAAGGAAAGAGTTGCTGAAAGAAACCTACGACCCTCAGTGGGCAGGACATCCTGGAGTGGACAGGATGTTGGCATTATTGTCAAGGACATATTACTGGCCGAAGATGGAGGAAGACATCGAACTATATGTCCGTACATGCCACATATGCCAGATTGATAAGACCGAGAGGAAGAAGCAAGCTGGTTTGCTTCAACCACTGAGAGGATATGGGAATCAGTTTCTATGGATTTCATTACGAGATTTTCGAAGATAAACAAGATGAAATCTATAATGGTGGTGGTAGATCATTTTTCTAAGTATGCTGTGTTCATAGCAGCCCCACATGCATGTACAGCACAAGAAGCTGCAGAGTTGTTTTTGAATCATGTGGTAAAGATCTTTAGATTACCCAAGGATATAGTAAGTGATCGGGATACTCGGTTTACTGAGAGATTCTGGACGTACTTATTCAAGTTGATAGGTTTAGAATTAAAGTTTTCAACCGCTAATCATCCGCAGACAGATGGCAAGACGGAGTGGATTAATGCATTGTTGGAAGAGTATTTGAGGCAGTATGTGACCGCAAGCCAAAAGAATTGGGTGAGACTACTCGATTTTGCACAGTTTTGCTATAATATGCATAGATCATCTCCCATGGGTATGAGTCCAGCGGAGTTAGTATTTGGATATCAACCTACTACACCTTTGGAGATAGCAAAGACTAAGTCCCAACGGGAATACCCAGTGGCATACAAATTTGTGCGAGACCGTCAAGAATTGATGGAATAGGCTAGGTAGAGCTTGGAGAAAGCACAAAGGAGGATGGTGAAATATGCAGATCAACATAGGCGGGCACTAGAATTTGAGGTGGGTGACAAGGTGTTCCTCAAACTGATGCCTCAGATATGGAGACAAGTCACAGACAAGCGGTATCACAAAGGTCTAGTACAAAAATACGATGGCCCTTTTGAAGTTATAAAGCGGGTAGGCGCGATGGCTTATCAGCTAAAACTGGAAGAGATGATGAAGTTACATCCTACTTTTCACATGAGCTTTTTGAAGCCTTACCACGAAGATGTTGATCCAAGGAGACAATAGCTAAGGAAAGCTGCACCTACTGTGAGAAGCCATTGCGAGAAGAAGGTAGCGAAGACAGTTTACCACAAGGTTGAGGGAACTAGTAGGAAAAATTGGAGAACCTACTACTTGGTGCAGTGGGAAGGTGAAGATGAGGCAGACACTGCTTTGGAGAAAGACACTTCTTTGTGGTAATTCGAGGATGATATCAAGGCGTATTTGGAGCTCATTCCGATAACGTCATTAGCTTCCTCCGACGGAGGGAGGGTTTGTTAGACCCTAACTACTTGACCAGGCGCCCAGCTGCAAGGGATCAATGGGGGGCACCGTGACGAGTAGGGAGCGTGGGAAAACTTTACACGAGGTGTAACGGGGTGCACACCGAAACAGGCAAGACAGACACTTGGCTTGGGCGGATTGCCAAGCATGAAATAGAGACGCTAACGAACGATGATCGTAGTTTACGGGTGGTAAGTTAAGGTGAATCCTTAAAAATCGGGATAAGGATAAATATGGGTCATAAGCCAGGATAAGCGAGAAGTCTTGGCAGACCGAATCACTGGAGATTATCACAGATATAAACTTTAAAGAGCATTGAGGTGGCGATCATCCGGAGACTCCTTAGTTTAGTAGGAATTAATCCTATAGAGTTTCTGTTGTAATCAAACTCAGTTGCCTACATGAGAGGGATGTCCTTACTTGCTTATATAAACCCCAGGGGAGGGGGTAGAATGTATTCATTTATCATTCATTAAGAGAATCATTCAGGGAGAAAGAGAGTGATAGCTAAGAGCGGTCTTCTTGGCTAAATATTGTATTCCTTTCTATTGCGGATTAATAGAAAGGCTCTTTTCTCTAAAGCTTGAGTGTTCTTTGTTTTATTAGTATACTTTGTCGAGTCATCCTTCTGCTCGAGTGTTATATCTCTGCGTATTGACCCGAATTTGGGTTTGTGAGATCTGAGGATTTCAGACATATTTTAATTATGTAATATGAACTTGAAGTATAATTTATTGAGCTAAGTGAATTGGGGAATGATAATTGGAGATTTATATGTTAAGTGTTTAAAATAAGTATGAAGCTATGAGGACAGATCGATCTGGGAGAAGGAGAGATCGATCTAGTGAGTTAAAAATGATAAGGAATGAGGACTTTAAGGAGCAGATCGATCTCCAATGGAAGAGGATAGATCTCCTTATGATTCTGTTTGAGAGAATATCGATCTCATGAGGAAGAGATCGATCTCCAAATGTTTCTGTTTGGAAGAAGATCGATCTCCCCAAGGCGCAGATCGATCTCATAAAGCCATAAGGAGATCGATCTCACCCTCGACAGATCGATCTCCTAGGCATAAATTGCCCGAAATCGTCCCCAAATTCAAATGCAGATCGATCTCATCAAGAGCTAGATCGATCTCCTACCCTCAGTCTATATAAGGAATCCCTGCTTTCTCTTGCAATTTCACTTTCTCTCTCTTCTAACCCCCATTTTCACCGAGCCCTAGCTTTCTCACTCATCTAAAGCACTCATTTCCGTCCAAATCAGAAGTTGTGGCAAGAAGGAAAGTTGTTCCTCACCCAAGGGAGAACAACATACTTGGAAATTGAAAGACGGATCGAATCGAGGCAAGAGATAAGCTCTCCACAAGTTTTGGGTAATTTCTAAACTTCGATCCTTATATTTGAGATGATTTTGGTGATGATAGTTGTTGGCATTGTGTTGAAATAGCTGAAAAATGATTAGGGATTAATGAAATTACAATGCAGTTGGAGTGATGATGATATTTAGCAACTTTGGTAAATTTAGGAATTTTGAGCTATAAATGGAGATTTAGACAATGTGGTGTATTAGCATAGATATTGTGGCATAGGAAATATAGAATGTTGAGGTGTTGGGAGCGAGATTGTGGTTTGTGATGGAGTTATGAGAATTAAGAAATTTGAGGTGTTATGAGCAACTATGCTTGATTTTGAGAATTGAGGTTAATGTGATAATGAGTATTGATGTTTTAAAATCGTTGGATAGCTCGGGAGTTTCAGAGTGGAATGCGAGGCTAGTCCGTGATATGGGGGAAACGATTGCACTATACGAGGTGCAAAGAGGTAAGGGAAAACTAAACCATTTGTGTATGTGTTTTGATGAATTGTTGTAGCATGAACCATGATTTGAGAATACAAGCATGTTTGGTGTTGTGTTGTGATATAATTGCACACGATTTTTTTAGCCGGTTGGAGCCCATTATTTATATGAGTTTATAAGCTGAGTGTGAAATTGCTTTATAAACCTTTGAGTTTGCGTGAAAAGTAAATTGGGCTCTACGTTAAATGTGATATTGAGATTTGAGAAAATGTGTGCGTCTTTTGCCGGTTGGAACTCGATTTTAATATGTTTTATGTTGAGTACACAAATGTTTTAAATGAGTTTTACGAGAGAAAACCATTATGAGTTCTACATGAAGGCATAACGTTTTATAAGATAATGGCTAATGATTGAGACTTAGACGTGTCATGTTGAATACACATCGGGCCTTGCTCTGGTAGTATGTAAGACCGATATAGTGGGACGCCTGGGAACCGACCCAGGGACCACAGGCCTTGTTCTGGTAACATGTAAGTCCGATTATTCCTCCGCTTTGGTAGCATTGGGAGGCCTTGCTCTGGTAGCATGTAAGTCCGATATTCCTCCATTTTGGTAACGACAGATGCCTCTGTTTTGGTAATGAGAGATGCCTCCGTTTTGGTAACGTGAGATGACCCCCGTTCTGGTAACGCTGGGTGGCCTTGCTTTGGTAGCATGTAAGACCGAGAGAGTGGGCAGCCTGGGAACCGACCCAGGGACCACGTGATAGTGTGCATGAGGTGAGGCATTGCTCTGGTAGCATGTAAGGTCGGGCCTTGTTCTGGTAACATATAAGTCCAATATACCATGCATACGACCATATTATCGACGTTCCCTCTATACGAGGATGCTTGGGATGCGCACCCAGTGGAGATTACACATTTGATGTGCCACGACGAGTTTTAATTGAGTTTTATTGCCGAGTCTCATTTTAAACATGAGTTGTGTTTTGTGACCTTGTCACGTGCTATTTACTGAGGTGATTTTTATCACGTATTTTGAGAACAGCCATTATCGTATATATTTACACATGCTTGTGAGTGCTCGATATTGAGCCTTTTTACCTTCATGTTTTCACATGATTTATGAGTTATGAGATGATGATGTTTTGAGAACTTTCGTGCTACGATTTCAATGAGCTTCATAAACAAATACATATTTGTGATGTGTGATATGGTTTATATAACTGAGTTCCTTACCCCCCTTACTGAGCGATTTGGAAGCTCACCCTGTTTTCTCTTCTCCCAGCTCGCTTTAAGTGAAGTGAGTTCCCTGCGGCGTACGGGTTAGAGGCTAGTGGAGGACTTGAGCTCCAGGCCGTATTTTGTGTATTGAGGTAGATATTTAATATTCATGTACCCAGACTATAGTTATATTTACAGACACTTATTGTACAATGATGTACGGGATGTATTAGGATTAATTAACTTGGAATCGAGTAATATATAGGATACTATATTATGATGAGATCCTGAGGCATGATAATTATGATGATGTATGACACTGCACAGGATGCACCCTTAATTGTGAATTAATGAGTAAAAAGTTTTAAATTAGCCCTATTTTTCGCGCTTGCGGGGCGTCACTGAGTTTTCTTAGTATCAGAGCTTAGAGTGTTTAGTACTGTCAGTGTCAGTTAAGTGAAATAGAATACATCCTAAGTGTCTGTAATAGTCTGGTCATGAACTGAATCTAAGGATTGAGATTTCAATCGATTTTGATATGTATGCGCAGGATACGAGTTGAGATAAAGAATGAGTAAACGACGAGGTCGTTCGAGGAGGCAGGCAGAGTCCCCTCCGCCACCTGTCCCATAACCAGAGAGTCCTAACTCTCAATTTAATTGGATTGAGACCGATGTGAGGCAAGGTTTTGAGCAGATGGCAGCGTTCTTCGGGCAACACTTTGGAGTTAATGCCTCGGGTACTACTCCTACACCACCACAAGGACCTCTCATACCCCCAATGCCTCCCGTCACTCAGCCTGATGACAGAAGTATGGTCCGACTGAAGGACTTTTTGAAAATGAATCCACCTGCATTTAGGGGAAAGAAGGATCCTTCAGAGGCTGAGGAGTAGTTGACGGAGTTGAGAGTTATATTCGACTATCTGGGGTTCACCGATGCTGAGAGGGTCAGTATGAGTGCCTATATGTTGAAAGGGAGAGCTCGAGATTGGTGGGGTACTACCCAGGGTATTTTGATGTCCCACCAGGATATGATTGGTTGGGAAAAGTTACAGATAGCCTTTAGAGCCCAATATGTACCACGAGCTGCCCAGAGAAGGAGGCAAACAGAGTTTTTGAGTTTGGTACAGGGTGATATGTCTGTACATGATTACAAGAGTCGATTTACCGCTCTGCTGAGATATGATCCAGAGACTTTCAAGAATGAAGAGCTTCGCACAGAGAGATTTGTGTATGGATTGAAGCCCATCATCAGAGATCGATTGATTGGGTTGTGTATTACTAAGTTTGGAGATGCTCTGAGACAAGCACAAGAGATTGAGAGGGGAATTGAAATTGTACAGTCCCAAAATGAGTTTGGAGCAGTGGTTAGGGACAAAGGTAAGAGGCTAGCGATGTCTCAAGCAGATGTTCGGAGAGGTTCCTTCAGGAGAGGAAGGATTGAGGTACAGAAGGGCAGATTGGAGAGACCCAGAGCTTATCTTATTATCAAGGAGACCCCTCGATATGGTAGGCCGTAGATAAGGGTTTGTAGAGACTGTGGCCGATCGCATGAGGGAAGTTGTACTGGGTCGATCCATGGATTTTTTAGATGTGGTGACATGGGTCACAAAGTGAAGGACTATCCTCAACCTCAGATACCACATGTTCCGGAGCCTACTAGACAGCAGCCTCAGAGAGTGAATCCCAAGAGACGGGCCACTGCTCTGAGAAAGTGAAGAAACCTGTGACACAAGGACGTGTGTTTGCCCTGGATAAGGAAACTGCGGACACTTCAGCAGAAACTATAAGAGGTACACTTTCTGTCTGTAATCATAAGGCTCATGTATTGATAGATTCAGGATCCACGCATTCGTTTATTTCAGAGCATTTTGCATGTAGTTTAAATTTGAAGTTTGAACCTCTAGAGTATGTACTACATGTAAATACCCCTATGCGTGAATCCTAGAGAACGGAGTTAATCTGTAGAGGATGTGAAATAAAGGTGGGAGATAGAGTGATGTTAGCAGATCTAATTATGTTGAATATACATGGGTTTGATGTAATTCTGGGAATGGATTGGTTGGCAACCAATCGAGTGGGTTTAGATTGCTACACTAAGATTGTAACTTTCTCCCTACCTGAACCTTACAGTGTACGGTTGAGATATTGAGGAAATGAATATGTGGAATTCTAGTAAGTAATTTGAGAATTTTAATATTATTTTTGAGAGTATTAAATATGATTGTTCATGTGAAGGTTACGAAACACTCATCTCAGACGATGAGTGGGAACATCCGAGGATGGAGGATATACTTGTGGTGTGTGAATTCTCGGATGTTTTCCCAGATGAGCTGCCAGGTTTGCCACCAGAGAGAGAGCTGGAGTTTACCATTAATTTAGTACCAGATACTCAGCCGATCTCTAAACCTCCCTACAGGATGGCATTAGTGGAACTTGAGGAATTGAAGAAACAACTATAGGAGTTATTGGATCAAGGGTTCATTAGGCCCAGTGTTTCACCGTGGGGAGCACCGATTTTATTTGTCAAAAAGAAAGATGGTAGTCTTAGATTATGCGTAGACTACCGGCTGTTGAATAAAGCCACGGTGAAGAATAAATACCCATTGCCCAGGATTGATGATCTATTTGATCAACTAAGAGGGACCTCAGTCTTTTCTAAGATTGATTTGAGATTGGGCTACCATCAATTGAGGATCAAGGAAGAAGATATTCCCAAGACGGCCTTCAGGACAAGGTATGGCCATTATGAATTTCCGGTGATGTCCTTTGGATTGACGAACGCCCCTACTGCATTCATGAGGTTGATGAACGAAGTGTTCAGAGACTATCTAGATAAATTTGTGGTAGTCTTTATTGATGATATCCTGGTATACTCTCGGTCGTATGAGGAGCATGCACAGCATTTGTGGTTAGTACTTCAGATACTTCGAGATAAGCAATTATATGGTAAGCTTAGTAAGTGTGAGTTTTGGCTGAACCGGATAGCTTTCCTTGGTCATATAGTCTCGAAGGAAGGAGTATCAGTGGATCCAAGTAAAGTAGCAGCTGTGCTTAGTTAGGAGAGACCGAGGACAGTTACTGAGGTGCGGAGCTTCCTTGGTTTAGCAAGGTATTACAGAAGATTTGTGGAAGGGTTTTCAAGGATTGCCGCTCCTTTGACTAAACTCACGCGTAAGGAGACTCCGTTCATATGGACTGATCAATGTGAGCTCAGTTTTCAGGAGTTAAAAAGGAGATTGATAGCAGCACCTGTGTTAACTATTCCTGAGGGATCAGGAGGATTTTCAGTGTATAGTGATGCATCTCATCAAGGATTGGGGTGTGTGCTTATGCAGCACGGAAGAGTGGTCGCATATGGATCGCGACAGTTGAAAGACCATGAGCGGAATTACCCCACACATGATTTGGAGTTAGCCGCTGTGGTATTTGCTTTGAAGGTCTGGCGACACTACTTATATGGGGAAAGATTCCAGATCTTCACTGATCACAAGAGTTTAAGATATCTTTTTGATCAGAAAGAGTTAAACATGAGACAAAGGAGATGGATGGAACTCCTTAAGGATTATGACTGCGAGATTCTATATCATCCGGGTAAGGCGAATGTAGTTGCTGATGCCCTGAGCAGGAAGAGTATGATATCTGCTATGATGATCAGGGAATGGGATTTGTTAGAGCAGTTCGCCGAACTTCGAATCAGAGTTGAAGAGGTAGAGACTGGAATTTTGGCTAGCTTGCGGATGAGCCCAAGATCATGGATCAGATTAGAACTGGGCAGCGTAGTGATCAGAGGTTGATAGATATGGTTAGCCAAGCTGAACAGAGTTCGCAGTCGGATCTCATAGTCAGTGAGGATGGATTGTTGAGATTCAGAGGACGAATTTGTGTACCGAACGATGATACCCTAAAGAGACAGATACTGAGAGAATCCCACTGCTCGTGATACACCATGCACCCAGGGAGTACTAAGATGTACCGAGACTTGAGAAAGGTGTACTGGTGGAGTGGTATGAAGCGAGACGTGGCAGAGTATGTGGCCAGGTGTTTAATATGCCAGCAAGTGAAAGCTGAGCATTGGAAGCCTGGAGGGTTACTACAGCCCTTACCTATACCTACATGGAAATGGGAGCATGTCACCATGGATTTTATTATGGGTTTACCAAGGACCCGAAGAGGTTATGATGCGATATGGGTCATTGTGGATAGATTGACCAAGAGTGCCCACTTCCTTGCCATCAAGAGTACTGATACTGTGGATGCCTTAGCTGAGCTGTATGTCAGCGAGATAGCTAGATTACATGGGGCTCCAGTGAGTATTACTTCTGATAGAGATTCCCGATTTAATTCCAGATTTTGGACCCAGTTTCAGGAGTCTATGGGATCTCGATTGAGTTCTAGTACCGCCTATCATCCTCAGACAGATGGTCAGTCAAAGAGGACTATTCAGACCCTAGAGGATACGTTGAGGGCATGTACGATGGATTTTAAGGGATCAATGGATGATCACCTGCCCCTAGCAGAGTTTGCGTATAATAACAGCTATCATGCAAGTATTGGAATGGCACCCTTCGAGGCTCTATATGGTAGGAGGTATAGATCCCCTGTAGCTTGGGAAGAAGTTGGTGACAGAAAGATAAATGCTCCAAAGCTTGTTGAGCAAGCTGTACAGAGTGTGAAACTCATATGTGAGAGGCTACGGGCTGCACAGGGTAGACAGAAAAGCTACGCGGATGTGCGTAAATGGCCACTCGAGTTTGATGTTGGTGATGCAGTATTTCTGAAAGTATCACCGAGTAAGGGTATCGTACGATTTGGGAAGAAAGGAAAATTGAGTCCTCGATACATAGGACCATTTGGGATTCTTGAGAGAGTGGGAGAGGTAGCCTATAGATTGGCATTACCCCCACAGATGTCCAGAATACACAACGTCTTTCATGTGTCTATGTTGAGGAAGTAGCACCCGGACCCTTCTCATGTTATAGAGTATGACGAGATGGACATACAGGAGGACATGAGCTATACTGAGGAACCCGTCCGGATTCTCGATAGAAAGGAGAAGGTACTGAGAACCAAGAGCATCCCACTAGTGAAAGTTCTGTGGAAACATCACTCAAGGGAAGAGGCAACGTGGGAACTAGAGAACCTCATGAAGGAGAAATACCCCCATCTCTTTAACTAGTTGAGTTGAATTTAGAGGATCAAATTCTTTTAAGGTGGGGAGGATGTGAGATCTGAGGATATCAGACATATTTTAATTATGTAATATGAACTTGAAGTATAATTTATTGAGCTAAGTGAATTGGGGAATGATAATTGGAGATTTATATGTTAAGTGTTTAAAATAAGTATGAAGCTATGAGGACAGATCGATCTGGGAGAAGGAGAGATCGATTTGGTGAGTTAAAAATGAAAAGGAATGAGGACTTTAAGGAGCAGATCGATCTCCAATGGAAGAGGATCGATCTCCTTATGATTCTGTTTGAGAGAAGATCGATCTCATGAGGAAGAGATCGATCTCCAAATGTTTCTGTTTGGGAGAAGATCGATCTCCCCAAGGAGCAGATCGATCTCATAAAGCCATAAAGAGATCGATCTCACCCCTCGACAGATCGATCTCCTAGGCATAAATTGCCTCAAATCGTCCCCAAATTCAAATACAGATCGATCTTATCAAGAGACAGATCGATCTCCTACCCTCAGTCTATATAAGGAATCCCTGCTTTCTCCTGCAATTTCACTTTCTCTCTCTTCCAACCCCCATTTTCACCGAGCCCTAGCTTTCGCACTCATCCAAAGCACTCATTTCCGTCCAAATCAGAAGTTGTGGCAAGAAGGAAAGTTGTTCCTCACCCAAGGGAGAACAACATACTTGGAAATCGAAAAACGGATCGAATCGAGGCAAGAGATAAGCTCTCCACAAGTTTTGGGTAATTTCTAAACTTCGATCCTTATATTTTAGATGATTTTGGTGATGATAGTTGTTGGCATTGTGTTGAAATAGCTGAAAAATGATTAGGGATTGATGAAATTACAATGTAGTTGGAGTGATGATGATATTTAGCAACTTTGGTAAATTTAGGAATTTTAAGCTATAAATGGAGATTTAGACAATGTGGTGTATTAGCATAGATATTGTTGCATAGGAAATATAGAACGTTGAGCTGTTGGGAGCGAGATTGTGGTTTGTGATGGAGTTATGAGAATTGAAAAATTTGAGGTGTTATGAGCAACTATGCTCGATTTTGAGAATTGAGGTTAATGTGATAATGAGTATTAATGTTTTAACATCATTGGACAGCTCGGGAGTTCCAGAGTGGAATGCGAGGCTAGTCCGTGATACAGGGGAAACGATTGCACTATACGAGGTGCAAAGAGGTAAGGGAAAACTAAACCATTTGTGTATGTGTTTTGATGAATTGTTGTAGCATGAACCATGATTTGAGAATACAAGCATGTTTGGTGTTGTGTTGTGATATAATTGCACACAATTTTTATAGCCGGTTGGAGCCCATTATTTTATGAGTTTATAAGCTGAGTGTGAAATTGCTTTATAAACCTTTGAGTTTGCGTGAAAAGTAAATTGGGCACTACGTTAAGGCGATATTGAAATTTGAGAAAATGTGTGCGTGTTTTGCCGGTTGGAACTCGGTTTTAATATGTTTTGTGTTGAGTACACAAATGTTTTAAATGAGTTTTACGAGAGAAAACCATTATGAGTTCTACGTGAAGGCATAACGTTTTATAAGATAATGGCTAATGATTGAGACTTAGGCTTGTAATGTTGAATACACATCGGGCCTTGCTCTGGTAGCATGTAAGACCGATATAGTGGGATGCCTGGGAACCGACCCAGGGACCACAGGCTTTGTTCTGGTAACATGTAAGTCCGATTATTCCTCCGCTTTGGTAGCGTGGGAGGCCTTGCTCTGGTAGCACGTAAGTCCGATATTCCTTCGTTTTGGTAACGATAGATGCCTCCGTTTTGGTAATGAGAGATGCCTCCGTTTTGGTAATGTGAGATGACCCCCGTTCCGGTAACGCTGGGTGGCCTTGCTTTGGTAGCATGTAAGACCGAGAGAGTGGGCCGCCTGGGAATCGACCCAGGGACCATGTGATAGTGTGCATGAGGCGAGGCATTGCTCTAGTAGCATGTAAGGCCGGGCCTTATTCTGGTAACATATAAGTCCAATATACCATGCATACGACCATATTGTCGACGTTCCCTCTATACGAGGATGCCTGGGATGCGCACCCAGAGGAGATTACACATTTGATGTGCCATGACGAGTTTTAATTGAGTTTTATTGCCTAGTCTCATTTTACACATGAGTTGTGTTTTGTGACCTTGTCACGTGCTATTTACTGAGGTGATTTTTATCACGTAATTTGAGAATAGCCATTATCGCATATATTTACACATGCTTGTGAGAGCTCGATATTGAGCCTTTTTACCTTCATGTTTTCACATGATTTATGAGTTATGAGATGATGATGTTTTGAGAACTTTCGTGCTACGATTTCAAATGAGCTTCATAAACAAATACATATTTGTGATGTGTGATATGGTTTATATAACTGAGTTCCCTTACCCCCCTTACTGAGCGATTTGGAAGCTCACCCTGTTTTCTCTTCCCCCAGATCGCTTCAAGTGAAGTGAGTTCCCTGCGGCGTACGGGTTAGAGGCTAGTGGAGGACTTGAGCTCCAGGCCGTATTTTGTGTATTGAGGTAGATATTTAATATTCATGTACCCAGACTAGAGTTATATTTACAGACACTTATTGTACAATGATGTACAAGATGTATTAGGGTTAATTAACTTGGAATCGAGTAGTATATAGGATACTATATTATGATGAGATCCTGAGGCATGATAATTATGATGATGTATGACACTGCACAGGAATGCACCCTTAATTGTGAATTAATGAGTAAAAAGTTTTAAATTAGCCCTATTTTCCGCGCTTCCGAGGCGTCACAGGGTTAGTGTGGAGATTGGTTGTACTAAGTTGCGGAGAACTTAGGCTATCACTAGGAAAAGTTCTATAGGAGAGAACGACCCCGTGACACTTTGTATGGCCGTAGGGGTTGTTTTCGATTTGGATAAGAAGAAGTGGGTGACAGATAGAAAATTATTTCGGAATTGGTAAGAAAAACCTTTAAGGATGTTCAGTTGATTGTGAGAGATTAAGAACACCTCATAGCAGACGAAAAAGCTATGTTGATAAGAGACAAAAAACCATTGGAATTCACCGAGGGTGAATTAGTATTGTTGGAAGTTACATGCCCTTAGGACATTGCATAAGGACGTAACGAGATTCAGAAAGAGATTGGACAAAGTGGGAGACAAGGCCTGTAGGTTGGCGTTACCACCTGAATTAGCAGGCATCCATAATGTGTCCTATCTTATGATGTTCGAAAATACTATCCGGACCCAGCATATGTGATCGGATATGAGCTCCAAGAACTTAGCTTAATGAAAGTATAACGTATGATTGGAAAATCGATTCAGGCATTAAACAGGAAGGAGAAAGTGTTGAGGTTTAAGATGATCTCACGGCCAAGTATGTTGGTAGTAATACACTCCGAAAAAAGTCACTTGAGAATGGCAGTATAAGATACGATAGACGTACCAGAGTTGTTTATGAACCCATTTGACCTGGTTCTAATTTCGATGACCAAATTTCTTAAGTGAGGGAGATTATGTAAGACTCGATTTTATCGTAAGAGTAAAGGGAATGAATAAAAATTTTTTAATGCATTTAAAAAAATGCAACGGATTAAAATGGAATTTTTTAACATGTTGAAGGGTAAAACGGTCAAAAGATCGAAAGTCGGTATAAATTCGATAAAAAATTTAAATAAAAATAATGGATTTGAGAATCTTGATCAATAACGAAGAAATAATTAAATTTTGAGTCCAATTGATCAAGATATGAATTTATTGGAATTAATCAAAAATTCATTCGGGACAGTATCCCGAAAAATACGGAGAAAATATACCGAAAAAAGGGTTAAAATACAAGAAATAAATTAAATAAATTAATTTGAATAAAATATAATTTTTTAAGGATATTTAGGGATTTTTAGAATATTTTAATGATTAAAATAATATTAAAATAAATTATAAATATAAATATAAAAAAATGAAAAAACTGAAACAGAATTGAAAAACGCGATGAGAGAAAGAAAACTGAAGGAGAAACGCGAAAGGAGCGAAACAAGGGTTGGCCTCTGCACCCACCGACCTTCGGTGGCTGGGAAGCCAGGTGATCACCATGAAAATGAAGCCAACCCTCGTGTGACCCTTCAGGCACCGGTACGACTGCTAATGGTGTCGGAATCCGACGAATCGAGGGATAGAAGGTAGAGAGGGAGAAGAGAGAAATCAGCGGCCACCGGCGTGATTCGGCCAACCCCGACCCAGCCGAACACTCCCTCAGTGCAGGCGCACCGATTGGCGCCAGAAACGAGCTGGGAACCAGTTGAAAACGCCATGAACGGCGACGGGGAAGCCTGAAACAATATGGACCGATTCAGCAAGAAGAGGGTTGAACCGACCGGTCTAAACCGGATTGAACCGGATTGAACCGGTTCAGCTAAGAAAGAGAGGAAAAAGGGAGAAAAAGGAAAAAGAGGAAGAATTTTTGGGGATACACCGGACTTCAGGTAAGTCGATACGAGGTACAAGTGACCGATTTGATTTTCGAGAAATTTATTTAAATTATATTTGATCGAAAATAAACCCAGAATTAAATATAAAATTATGCAGTTCGAAGATAAATTGTATACATGAGATGATGAAACTTCGATTTGTGCACCATCCCATAATCTCGGGTAAGTAATGCTCATTTACGACAACAATATGATTATTACTCAATTGGAATTTATTTTACAGATTTCGGATTAATTTCTACATAAAAATAAATTATATACGTATTTTTGAATTAATTGCCGTAAATGATTTACAGGCTATCCGAAGAGTTTGAAACGAAGCCCAATGGGTATTGAGAGCCCAATTGGCCTCGATGATGTGAATAGTAAGTGGAAATGGGCGTAAAATCGAAGTGAGGCCCATTAAGGTGTAATCAGGCCCATTAAGAGTAAACGGGCCCAACATTTTAAATTTAAGCTCAATAAAGGTTAAATATGGATAAGTGTATTGTATTTAACCCGATAAATATTTATACGCAGTTCTAGAGATTGGATTAGAAGCAAACCGGACTACGTGACGAGACATCAGTGGAAAAGGTCAGACTGTACAAAGAATCAAGGTAAGGGAATTTTGTAAGCTCGTAGAGATATCTGTACGTATTTTTTGGATTATTTACATTACATAGAATTTCATAAGGTATATATAAATAGAATAATAATTTTTATGAAAATCGTGGTATATGTAAAAATTACGATTTTGCCCTTGTTAGGAAAATTTCAAAACGGGTAGTAAGGCTATGAAATTGCATGATTTTCATGTTTTTGATATTCCTATGATTATCTTGCTTTAATTTAAGTGAATTATGGCTAGGCTGGCTGTTTATTTCATGTTTTTACATGAAAGGGCACGAATTAGGTGTCAGTTGTGATTTTTGATTGGTTTTAGTGAGATTGAGTAGCCTATCATGTTTTTATGAGTTTTAAGTCGTACGTGGATTTTACTTGGTTTTATACATCTGTACTAGAGCATTGCTTGTACATGAATTTGAATTGGATTTATAACTATTTTAAGTCATACTTGAGCGCTGCTCGTACGCAGATTTCTATGATTTTTATGAAACCGTGTTGGAGCTTCGCTCGCACGAGGGTTTTTCTGATATCATGAATATGCATGGAGTCGTGCTAGAGCTTCGCTCTCACAGGAATTTTATGACATGCATATGACCGTGCTGGAGCCTCTTGTAGGCTGTGTGTCACAGTAAGAAGATATGCTCGCACGTGTAGATTGAGACATAGGCTGGTTATCGACATGGTTTAGAGTGGGATAAGACCTATGGCAGGCATCCCTAGACTGTGATATTGGGTTCATGGAGTACGTTGTACCGTGTATGTCACACGGAGTACGCTGTGCCATGTAGTCATGACTATTGTATTCACGTTACTTGATATTCTGGCAGGTAGGATTGACCCACCTCCCGTTGCAGTTGTGATACCCCTCACACCGAGATCCATGTAGCCTGGGATCACAAGGACATAGTCCTCGATTCTTTCCATACAGTAACCTGCATGTCTCACATGATATATATTTGATTGGTCTTGTTAGACCAGGGTAGACCCGAGGGAGGGGTCGAGCCCCGATTTGTGTCGATTTTCCTGAAATGTGGTATTAAATGAGAAATGGATGGGTTTTTATGAGAATATTAATGATTTTAAAGATGTGTTCAATCCTTCTAGGATTATTTTGAAGAGTTTTACTGTAACGAGCATGAGAGGTTTTACATGAGATGTTTTTCATGTTTTACATGCCGATTTATGTTTCACGATATATGATATACTCATACATGGCATGGTTTTAATTTTCTCATGCTTGAGATATAAATGTTTTACATGTCATGCCTTTACCAGCATGTAGATAGTGTAGTTATCTACCAGCTTGCATTATTGCCTTACTGAGCAAGTTGCGCTCACCCTTTCATTTTCCACCCTATAGGGTACATTCAGTAGAAGAGAGTGACACTAGTCTTGCATTTTAGTTATTCGCTGCTTCCTATCAAGACCAGGTATACACATTCATATAATTTTTGTATCTGAACATAAAGAGGCACAGTACTGTACACGGATGTAATATTGGGGATGTATTTAGTTAAAATGAATTGATATGTAAATGAAATATGGAAAATAGATGTTAAGGTAAGTAACATGACATGAGGGACTAACATCGACTCATAACCCAACTGTTAGTCGTGAAATTGTTCACGACGGGTAAGGAATTGAAAAAGTAAAAAATTTGTAGGGGTTTTTAGGAAAAATGGGTCGTGACATTCTCATTCGTCAGTCCCCTGCTCGATATGCTCGGTTTCAGTTGCTATTCTACCTCATTCCAAGTAACGTCTTGGAGATCTCAAGGGCTAAAAAGAACGTCGAAGTGAAGATGAGTTAGTCGTGTTTCCTAAGCTCCTTATTCCCATAACCTGCTGCGAAATAGGGGAAATGATTGAGAATGCCTTCTGCACTGCTCCCACTGAACGCGTTCTCTCACTTGTCTTTTACCTCGACAGTGACTGCAAGTGAGAAAAGTTTGAGGTAGTACTCTTCATTATGATTTCCTCACCGAGAACCTTCAACCATGGCAATGACTTTGGGAAAACCTGACCCCTGCATCACTTCAGTTGGCCTCTGTTTTTCAGTTTCTCTCTATTTTGCCTCTACTGTTTCTCTTCTCATTCCAAAAGTTTCATAGACGTCCAACAATGGCAAGTTAACAGGGCAACATTCTTTGTCGTACTCTCTCACTCATCTCTTTTACTTCGGTTTCAGAGGATGGAACTCATCGGTTTCAATTTTCTTTTTCCCCTATTGTCTCGCGGTTCCTGCCTTTTACTTAAGCTCTCAGTTATTCCTCTGTTTCAGCTTCGATTTTCCTCTCCTATTCCCTTTATACTTCTCTGCTTCTTGCCTTCATGCATATACAACATACAAGATAGAACAAGTCTGGTGTGGAATTGTGATGGAGATGAGTTTGATGGCGTGAGGATGGAGAGGAAATGAGAGTTGGTTCGCCAATTGCCTCATTTCGTTTCAGTCTGTACCATATGCCATTCACCATATATATATATATATATATATATTTGTGTTGTCCTCTACCGAACACTATCACCTACTCACCCTTATTTACATTGTTCCACTTATATTCCCTAGGCTACTCGGCATCATCAACTTTCACTTCATCTTTCTTTTCCTTCTCTACCGATTAGGCATCACTTTCTCCCTAACAATTCCTTCAAGTATCCTATATATATATATATACCCTTTACAATAGTCTTTGTTTAGCTATCGGGATTGGCTTCATTGGAAGCTAATCCATGGTTCCTGTAGGTGCACACTTATACATACTCATATACATATCTGTATATTCCTATATTCTTTACTTGATAAATGATAAAATATCACACCTACACATGTGTATATATATATATATACCCTTTACAATAGTCATTGTTCAGCTATCGGGATTGGCTTCATTGGAAGCCAATCTATGGTTCCTGCAGGTGCACACTTGTACATACTCATATACATATTTGTATATTCATATATTCTTTACTTGATAAATGATAAAATATCACACCTACACATGTATATATATATATATATATATATATATACTTAGTAAATATCCCTTATGATATTAGGGTCAAATTTAATCTGATATTCATATTTATCTATCATAAGGAAATATTCATACTTTAATCTAACTTATAAAAAAATTATTTCTTTCCCCCCCTAGTAATTTATTGCGTTAATATATTTTATTTAATTATTTCCTTCAAGTCTCACAATAGAAGAAATGTAATTTAATTTAAATCATTGACTAAGGGAATACATTTTTAATCCTAATGGCTTAATTGTTATTCCTTGATAAGACCGAATACAAGAAATTAATGGCATTTACAACTATAATTTAGGATGTATATTAGGTTCATAAACTCTTATTTTACAAAATATACTGAGTCTGGAATGTAAATAAATTACTATTGCCTAATTCCTCCTTACAGATAAATAATTGGTAATATTTACTAAGTATATATTTTTAAGAGGTAAACAATTTTATTTTTCGGCAGTTTCTTAGCAGTTTGATAAATTAGGAAGTACACTACCTAGAAAAAATGAACACTTAGAATGTGAAATATGCTACCTTTGGAATGCAAATAAATTCACTGCCTGAAATTGGTCACTATCGATAAAATAATCGATAATGAATGAAATTAGTTATTTATGGTTACAAGATGAGGATATGATTTTGTTTTTAATTGGAACCTTAAGCGATAACCTTAAGCTATGTTAGGTAGTAAATTACTTTATGTACAGGACTACACTAAATAAATGACAAACCATAAGGTAAAGGAAATGTTTAGCTTACATTTCCTTATTTCGAGATGTTAAAGAAATTCATTATGCAAAGCCCAAACAAATCAAATAATTGGCGAACATTAATAAGCCCATGGTGAAAAATTCATCATTGAAAAATAGAAAACATTCTACATATGGAAAACACAAATACACTCGGCAAAAAACATTTACACAACATAAAAAGACATCATACAATAAACAAACAATTAAGCTACAAACTCAACACAAAATTGACACTTATGACTAACGTATCCTATTACCCATAAATTTAAAGTCCTGTTTGGACTAACCAAACCTTAAAAAAAATACTATTTACGACAACAATTTATAAACACTCATTATTCAAACAAGTCTAGTACATAATTACCAAAGATACACAAGCATTCAAAAAAACCTAACATTCGTCTAAGTAAACACAAACATATAATCACATTTAGGCAACTAGTCATGAATATACAACCAAATGAATAAAATATACACAAACAAACAAACACACAAAAGTAATTGGTTTTAAGTCTTAATAAGGACTTTGGGATCAATATATTCAACAAGAAGATATCAAGATTAAACATTGTTCCATTTATTAAAAAAAAGTATAATATATTTTATTATGAACAAAGCAAAAAGTTTCCAGACTTTTCTTTAATCTCTTGTTATAATAAATTTTTTAAGCACTTCTAATTTTTCCTTATCCACCTATTAGGTATGGACTAGCCTTAAAGACCTTACATTTGGACTGGTCTAATAGACCCAGTCTAGATCATGCCTAGTTCTCTAGGCTCTATGGTCTCACAGCTTGAAGATGGCTAATCATATTCAGATAACCAGACTCCATTAGATGATGACACATGGCACCATTCGGTGCCTTCAACAAGCCTATAAATAGGTCATTTTTCCTTGGGAAAGAGACATTCACTTTTCATTACTGCCCAAGCTTTGTAATATTTACTTTACGCTTTACTTTCTTGCCTATACATTTGTACCTTGGTCGTGCCCAAACACCCAACAAGTCTTGTCAAGAGTGTTGCACTTGGTATAGAGTCCAGTTCACACCATATACTTAGTGGTAAACTCATATCTACTATTGTGGACGTAGGCACATTAAAGAACTATATAAATCTTGGTGTCTACCTTTTTACGTACTTTATTCACTGCTCCGTAACAACTGGTGCTCCTATTAAGAGCCAAACTTAAGGCAGTTCCTTTCTACAGCGTTCTTGATGAAGTGTTCTACTAGAAAGAAAAGAAAACATTATAAGTGATTGAACAATGCCGCTCAAGACAAAGCTCACAAGAAGAGGTAGCTCTAATCATGTTTTTAGGAGTCATGTTCGTAACACGAGGGGAAAAGTAAGTACAACCCCACCTTTCATGGTTACTATGACTTTGGCTTCATCTTCGACTGTTAAGAAAGCCAGAGCCCTGGCCCACAAGAAAGGCCAACAAAAAGTACCAATCTTGGCATGCCTACCACTCGCCATCACCTAGTGACATGAGGAGAAATTAATCAGCTTTAATAAGAGATTCACAATCTGACCCAAATAGTAAGAGACCAAGTGATATTCTCCTCAAGGAGAAGGTAACGTCACATTAGAATTCCTAGACAACTTCCCTCTGTGTTTGATTTAACATAAGAAAGTAGTGGTAAAGACCTATATTGGGTCCTAAAGAGCCGTTCAGAGATGTCTAGCTCCCCAAACACATCAATGATGCCTATTGACCTTATGACAAGAGGTGGAACAAGTCTTAGGAGAGAAAGTAGAGTCAACGAGCTCGGGTCAGATTCCATAGTCACGACTGACTTAAGAGAGAATATTGAGAAAAGAAAATCTTTGAGAAAGTTGGATGATAGGTTGAACAACGATGTGGAAAAAGAAAAAGTAAACTTAAGTGAAAAACTTCAAAAGAAAATGGAGTTGGTGGATTTCGACAAAAGTGTAAGACCCGTATTTTTGGATGTAAACATTATGGATTCATAAGTGTGGTAATGTACTTGTAATATGAAGTATAATTGATGTAAAGTCTATAAATGTAATGTACATATGGGTAATATGAGTTTGTAATATACATACAAGTTTCATTGTGTATGAATATGAAGAAATGGACTTTTATAAGTGATGAATGTGATTGGAACTCAAAATGAGTAGTGTGGTGAAATGGAATGAAGTTGAACTTCCTTTTAGCTTGGTATGGTATACCTTTGGCTATGCAAAGAATACACACAAGTTTTAATGTGTATAAGGTATGGATGGATGCTATTTTCAAGTCTTAAAGGTGGTTGGATAAGAAAATGACTATGGCAGCAAATTAAGGATGTTTGGGTGTGTGTTGCTGCAGAAAAACTGTAAAAAATCTGGGAAATATGAAGGCCAAATCGATCTCATAGGTTGAGAGATCGATCTAGAAGAGCCTGAATGCTCTTATTTGGGCAATGGAATAGAGGAGATCGATTTCCAATAGGGCCAGATCGATCTCCTAAACATTCTATAATGAAAAGATCGATCCTTAAGCATACAGATCGATCTCCTTAGCTCTCTGTTTGGAGCTGATCGATCTCAAGCTTCGACAGATTGATCTCATGCTTAAAATGCCGTGAAAAAGAGGGAATTAAGGGGACCAAATCGATCTCCTCCTAGTTCAGATCGATCTCCTTAAGCTATTTCTATAAAAGGAACATTAAAATCTAAAATTTTTAGAAAAACAACATCACCTTTCCATTTTTCACCTAAAACCTAAGTTTATCTCTCTAAAATCAGTCTATTTCCCGTAAGAATTGAGGGGAGGCTATTAGATACAAAGTTGTTCATCTTGAGGAAGAAAACAACATAGTTGAAACCCAAACCTCATTGTTGGTATTGAAGGAGCAAGGAACATTTCCCTTTGGAGCAAGAAAAGAAATTTGATTTGGTAAGTTTCTAATACTCCAATCTAAGTACATTATTTATTTAAGTGATTTTGGAGTTGATTTGCATGTCTATGGATGATAGGAAACACTAGGATGAGATGGAATTAGTATGTGACCTGGAAATGGAATGAGTCTAGTGTGAGAAAGTGTAGATTGGGTGAGTTGGTGGTTTATGGATGTTGATAAGTTGTTAGTGGAGTAATGTGGATGATTTGAGATAGGTAAATGAAGCCACATTTTGAGTTTAGAGAATTTATGGCAATGAGTAGGTAAAATGCTTGATAAATGCCATAGTGAAGAAATCAAGAAAAATTGATGAAATAGGAATGTTGTGAGCTTAATATCAATTTGATATCGATAAGGTATAAATCAATAGGCCTAAAAGAATCATTGAGTTCAAGATATGAATAGAACAATGAACCTAGGCCTTATGAGAGCTAATAGGGATTGTAGGTCGAATCAACTATAGTAAACGCAATAGTTGGATTATAATGGACTATAATGATGTGAAATATGACTTTGTGCAGTTTCGAAGAGCTCGAAGGAGACGAATCGAATCACACGAGTAAGCAGCTTAAAGGAAGTGGAAATATCGCGATGCTATTTCCAGGTAAGGGAATTCTGTAAGTATATAGAGGTAGCTGCTCGTATTTTGTGGGTATGTATAGGGCTTTGAAAATGTGCATGAGTTTATGGGAATGGGTTTGACGATGTATGGAAATAACTATGAGTATTTGTATGAGAATTGATTTTGAAATGGTTATTGAAAAGGGATAGTAAGGCTAATAATTGCATAAATCACATGTTTTGAATGTTTTCACAAAACACAATGCTTTATTTTGAGCAAATGAATAGATAGGCTGGCTAGTGTTTTAATAATGTTGTAGAAAAGCATTTGTGAGGTGCTAAACCCGATTTCTGGGATTGTGCTGATTGTGTATGAGCTGCCTATCTTAATTGTGTGACATAAATCGCGCTGGAGCCTCACTCGCACTATATTTCAATGTTTTCATTTGTATAAAACATGCTAGAGCTTAGCTCGTACCTTGATTTGGAAACTATGATGATGTTTATAAACCGTACTGGAGCTTCTGCTCGTACGTGGTTTTGATTTGCTTTCTTATGCATATAACTGTACTGGAGCTGTGTTCGTACGTAGCTTCTTCATGACCTGATACATAAATTCTGTATTAGAGCGTTGCTCATACGAGGTGTTTTATTTATGATACGTGCGTGGTGCTAGAGCTTTGCTCACACGAGTTTTCATAATATGGTAGGTATGAGGCCGTGGAAGTGGTAAGATCCTCAAGCCCTTCATCCTTAAGCCTATGGAGGAAGGGAGGCTCTGTTAGGCATGGAGGCTCCGTTCGATGGAAAGGCTCTCTTATGGTAAGATCCTTAAGCCCTACATCCTTAAGCCAACATCCTTAAGCCCGACGAGGCGGGCAGGCTCTGTTAAGCAGGGAGGCTCTGTTTGGTGGGGAGGTTCTCTTATGAAAGGATCCTTAAGCCAACATCCTTAAGCCCTAGATGGGTGGGGAGGCTCTATTCAACATGGAGGCTCTCCTATGTGAGTACAACAAGTTCTTGGTATAGGGTAGATAAGACCTACGACTGGCACCCCCAACCATGATATGAGTCCACGGAGTACACTGTACCATGTATATCACATAGAGTACGATGTACCGCGTGGTGGTTATGTGATAAGAAAGTCTGGCAAGGGATAATCCATCTCCGTGCCAGCATGATACCCTGCACACTTGGATGCATGTGGACTTGGATGATTTATGATATAGTTGGCCCACATAGTCACTTGTGAGATAGTGACCAAGTTTTTATACATATGTGTGATTGTGATTGTTCAAGATAGACCAGAAGGAGGGGTCAAGCCTTGTGAACTTGATTTGTGAAATGATAATAAGGTTTGTGATTGAGAATTGATTTCGATGGGAGTTTACGTATTTAAGAAAGAGATGTAAATTAAAAAGGAGGTTTCTTAAATGATATGCCCTTTTTATGAGTTTAATGAGAATGAGCATGAGATGTTTTTACATGGTGATATTCCGTATTTTATATGCCAATTTCACATGATTTTGATACATGATATATATATATATATATATTCATATGGCATAGTTTTATTCCTCATGCTCCTATTATAAATGATTTATGCATAACACTATCAGTATATAGATAGAGTAGTTATCTACCATGCTTTCATTATTGCCTTACTGAGCATGTGGTTGCTCATCCCTCTCTATTTCCCCCTCCTACAGAGCGTGTATAGTCGCCCAGTGAGGACTGAGGCGTTGTATTTTGGATATCCACTGCCATTCATCGCTAAGAGGTATACACATGAAGATTCTTTTTGTATCTAAACAATTGTAAAAACACAGTAGTCATTTGAATTGTAATTATGGGGAATGTAGATGTCAGTAAACATGTTCTATATAAGTGAATGATTTATCTTCAAATGTACAACATCGCTTTATTAACTGTGAATGAATGTTAAGAGTGGATTATTATTGACTCACAACCCAACTATGTGGTGATGAGTTGTTCACGACCGGGTAAGGAAAGAAAAACGAAAAAAATTTATTGAGATTTTCGGTTAGAAAGAATGAAACGGTTCGTGACAAAAAGATAGGACAAAATGCGGGAAAAGATGGCAAACATGGAGCAAAGAGTAACAAGAAGGACTACATGTTTGGATTTGGAAGCCATAGAAAGCATGCTATTTACAAAGGAAATTGATACGATAAAACCTTCGAGGGGATTTAAACTTTCTACCTTAGAAACATATGATGGGTCAACTGATTCTATTGACTATCTAGGGATGTTTAAAACACATACGTCAATCTAAGGTGTAAGCAATTCCATTATGTGCAATGCATTCATAGCAACATTAAAAAATGTGGCAAGATCTTGGTACTTGTCATTGAAACCAAATTCGATCAGTTCCTTCAAAGAACTATGAGCCAAGTTTGTGAACCACTTCATCAGTACCATCATTCATAAGAAAAACTCAATGACCTTAATGTCAGTAAAGCAAAAGGAAGGTGAGTTCCTTAAAGAGTATGTGTCTAAATTCAATCATGAAACACTTAGTGTTAAAGACCTAGATCGTAATATCACTATAACGGCTTTCACTAACAGGCTCAAGGACTAAGGCTTCACCAAGTCTTTTACTAAGAAATCATCAAGGGTGTTTGCCGATCTTCTGTTGAGTGTAAAAATGTATATCAAAGCGGATGAAGCAATGGCGATAAAGTGACAAGAAAATGAGTAGCCAAAGAAAAAATGAGAGAATAATGAGTAAGGAACATAAGGCTAGATAGGTTTCCATAATAAAGAAACCCTCCAAAAAGAACCTACCAATTCTACACGCCACTTAAGAGGCCATGACGGGAAATACTCACATACATAGAAAGAAAGAATCTCTTTAAGCCACCTAAAGGAGAAGCTCGAAAGAGATGATTCCAAGTTTTGTGCTTTCATAGGGGCAATGGATACACAACAAAAGGGTTTGTAGAACTTACAAATCAAATTAAAAATTTGATAAGGTAGAGAGTGTTTAAGTGCTTTGTAGCCAAAAGACAAGGTTTAAACAGAAGACATTTTGAAAAAAGAAATGACAAGAAATTGCATGGTAAGCCTTTTCAAGGGAGAGACAGGTGGGATTACATGAGGAGAGATGGAAATGTCAATAAGAAATATGAGAGACAGCCCAAGAAGAAATAAGAAATAAAAAGGGAACTCCAGCAACCACCCACAAGCCTATTTCTTGCATAATCAATACCATCACAAGTGATCTTGCCTCTGGAAAACTAACCTTTACTGATTGCAAGAGACACACAAAGCTAAGCATCATAGCCACTTATGAAAAGCATGCTAAAACTCAAAAAGATGAAAGTATTTCTTTTAGACCTCAAAACTTTGGTTCCATCCAATATCCTCATGAAGATGAAATAGTGATCATAGCTACTATTTGTAACCATATGGTTAGGTGGATACTTTTTGATAATGGAAGCACTAGTGATGTCTTCTATTACAACTCTATGAAGAAGTTGGGACTCTTTAATGACCAGATGAGGCCATTCCTAGCACCCTTGGTTGGTTTTAGAAATGAAAAAGTAAAAGTGGAAGGAATCATAACTTTGCCTCTATCGTTGAGAGACAAGCCTACCATCGCCATAGCAATGATTGACTTGTTGGTTGTCAAAGTCCCATCTGCATACAATGCCATTCTTGACAGTTTAAGCCATAACATCATGAGAATGATTGGGTTTTATCCCCATTCAAAAATCAAGTTTCTAATGCCTAACGAAATCGAAGAAGTGAGAAGAGAGATCAAATAATGGCAAAGCAGTGTTTCAACACGATCATGAAGTTAGTCCCCAATGAGCCAAATTGACAAAATAGATATCGATAGACTCTTGATAAAGTAATGAGATCTTGTTCAAAATACCAGTAGGGATGAACACTACTTCGAATCTCGAAGGGTTGGTCCAAGCTATCTCACCTGTGCCATGAAACATCAAGTTATCACTTAATAGAGTCCAATACAGTCCATGTTTGCAAAAGATTTGCTAAAAAGTTAATGATGCATTTACCCTGTTCCTTTTAATCAAGTTCATTCCTACAAGATTTCAACAGTAAGCAATTACCTTCAAAGAAAGAAAAGTTTAGACTTTATTTTCTATGTACAAAAGTCGTTGAAGTAGGAAGTGAATAGAAACCCTCGAGAATTTTGTACTAGCCTAGTAAAGTTTGCCCAGGACATGTGGGAACTTTTGTCTATGTAAAGGAAACACTCACGGCTTGTTCAAGAAAAATGATGCCTAATAGAATCTAAATCAGTTTGTTGAAATCTCAAAGTTTGATCAATAGCCTACCACTTGACACCAAATACTGAGGGCTGAAGATTTGAGAGAGATTGCTATAACCCTAAAGAGTGAAAGTTTGAGTCGAATGCTTGGGGGAAAGTCCAATTGTAGGCTACTTAAATATCAATATAGCTGAACCAGGAGTGATGGTCTAGTTCTAAAGTATGAGTCCACAGTGAGTTTCCTAGGACTTAAATCGTCCCAAAACCCTCTATCAAGAACTTAAATTCGTCAAAGATACGACACACAATTTTTAAAGAGGATTTGTTCCTCAAGCCTATGCTACTTTATGAGAAAGCACAACAAAGATGTAAGTTTACAAAGGCAAAATGAGAAGCAAATGGCATAGTCATAACCTTGCTTTGACAAAGATCCCCTTTGACGTTTATTTTTGTTATCCTCAGATCAAGATTGTAAAGGGTTATGTTAGTCATCCCAAGGGTGTGCATTTGATGTCAAACTTGAAAAGCATGAATAAAGCATCCTCTAAATTTTATATGAGAAAGCCATGACTCTACGATAATGAAAATTCTACTCAAGGAATACACTTCAAGTCCTTCTCAAGACTCCCTTAAGCAAGACTTATGAAAGTTATAAACAAAATGCGAACACACGCGGGAAAGCATCAGATTTGTATACTTAACAAAAATAAGTTACAACGCCATTATCAAAGCTTCAATAAGGAAACATGTGAGTCATAACTTATTCAACCTTAAAGAAAGTGGTGGTGACCCTAAGATTGTGGAAAAAGATGCTCTTGAAGTTTAAGCTCAAGTATATCTCCATTATAAAGGTGAATCACTAATAAGTTTTGAATCCTTAAAGAGCTATCCACTCTTCCTTGAAAAGTTCTATGACAACAAAAACCATGATGGGTAAAGATCAATGTGAATACTATTCTTATAGTTCAAGCAATAATCCTTTTATGGAAATTTGAACAGTTAAATGAACAAAGACGACTACAAGGCTTAAATGATGTCATCACCAACAGAGTTATACAGTAAAAAACAAGTATGACTTAATGCATGCCAAGAGGATTTCAAAACGTTGCCTATATAATGATGTAAAGATCTTGGAAGTTATGCCTCAAAAGAATTACTCTTGAAGAGGCACAACTCAAGGGATCATTCTAACTCAAGAGAAAGCAATATGACTTGAGTATAATCACATTAGAGGCACTCGCCAGCCTTGTCCTTCTAACATGAGAATCCACATACGTTATCCTCAACAAGAAGCAATAAAATAATCCCATTATTTATTATATCTACTATTACATAACAATCATGGAGATTTCATTATTATTTGACGTGACACCTGTCACGACCTCCCGTGACTTAACCAAAACCACTACAAATTTTTTGCTTTTTACTTACCTTTCTCCTTACCAAGAGTTGGGCTGTGATTCGATGTTAGCATCCTTAGTTACTATACCATTTATTCATTATCATACATACAGGTCAATACACTATCTATTAACTGTAATTTCTTTATAACATAAGTGAGCTCATATAAAATCTAATACAAATACATTCACTATAATTTACAACGTTTACATCACTGTGTTGTTTATATGTTTAGATAAAGAACCGTACAAAATGTGTATACCTGTCGATCAATAGGAAATGGCAACAGACAACAAGAATACTATCCCTCACTCGTACTCGCTCTACTGCGGATGCTCTGTAGAGAGGTGTAAAAAAAAGGGGTGAGCTCACAGCTCAATAAGGAAATCAGGCAAGCAAGTAGACATCTACACTATCTACTCAAAATAATGCTATGCCTCGAAAATATCATTTCCTTAACTCACTTTAAAAACATGTATTTAAAATATATACATAACTTGTACATATTAAATCCCACGTATAGAAATCATGCTTAGTTCTAAAATGTAGGCATTTAGTGCAAAACAGTGCACCTTTATAATTTCATAATGCCTTTAGATAAATCATACCATTTATATTCAAATCACATTAAATATGGCATTTAAATCATTCACAACACAACAATCGGATTCCGACCCATTCCTCAGGTCTATCCGTATTATAAAATCAATCAAGTGATATATCATGTGAGACTCTGTGGTTAAATGCAATAATATCTTGGACTATGACCATATCATATAATAGTGATCCCAGGCTACACGGATCCTAGTGTGCGGGGTGATCACTGCTACAAGGGGAGGGGGTCAATCTATCACAACCACCAGCTATCAACTCCTCAACTCCTCACACAC
The DNA here is from genome assembly GCA_033439115.1 of Firmiana major. Taxonomy (NCBI): domain Eukaryota; kingdom Viridiplantae; phylum Streptophyta; class Magnoliopsida; order Malvales; family Malvaceae; genus Firmiana; species Firmiana major. The sequence goes on from CM065912.1 coordinate 13,841,161, forward strand.
ATCACAACAACACACGGTACAACGTACTCCATGACATATACATGGTACAACGTACACTCGTGGACCCTATCTCAATGGATAATCAATACCACGTCTCTAAATCCACATGTGAACATCTCAACAATGTGACACTCAGTCTACACGAGGAAATCAGCATGGTTTTCAAAATGTCTTATATATCACAGAAAAACTATAGTGTGCACCTTTAAATGCGACTCTCATTCGACACTCCTCTCAAACACTATTTCACACATCACAAACTCAAACTCTAGTGCGAGTAAACCTCTAGCACTAGGTCATGCATAGTTCATGTTTCAAATCAAGTACGAGCAATCGCTCCAGTACCATGCTATGCACAAAACATATAAAACTGAGTACGAGCCATAGCTCCAGCACTCTATCATGCATAAATCAAATAAAATTGAGTATGAGCAATAGCTCCAGCACTCTATCATGCATGTCATGGAAATCCAGTGCGAATCATACTTCAGCACACTAATATATGTGGAAAATATATGAAATCAAGTGTGAGTTATGCTCTAGCACGTTTTATTCTCACATAATTTGATAGATGGCTCTTTAAAAGGGATGATTTTCAAAATATCAAAATCAGCACTATAAATTATGCTATTTCTCATCAACCATGAAAATATTGGCCCATCTACCTACTCTTCTACTACACAGCAGTAAAAACACTCATAATTGTGGTTTCCATGATTTTTACAACTTTTCCCAAAAGTTGACTCTTTTCCTAACTATGGGCAAAATCATAATTTGCCACTATCGGGTCGCTATAATTATTATTCACTTTCTCTGACCCTCAAAATTTTTAACTGAATGCAAAAGCAGACGAAAATATGTCCAAGTATCTCTAACTACTCACAAAAGTCCCTTACCTATAATCACTCAAGAAATTTTACTTTCAGAACGCTGCTCGATCCAGCAATCCAATTAGCTCCTCGAACAATCTCTGGAGCTGCATATAACCATTCATCAGGTTAATTTTACTTTTTCTATTGTATTTCACTTTTAATATAGTCTATTTCACTTAATGGGCTTTGATAAACCTTAATGGGCCTAACTCTGCCTTAAGCTCATTTCCATTTTACTATTCATTTTCGTTGGGCCTATTGGGCTTGTCCGAGGCCCATTACATCACATTGGGCCAAAACCAATTGGGCTTAGCCAATTGGACCTCTCGGTCACATGCCATGGCTGAGACCACGCATGCCTAGCCATGTCGAGCACCACGCCATCGTCGACCATTTCACTAGCCATTCTCTTAGGCATTTTCACAAACACTTGGTTGGCAATGTTCTTAAGCTTAACTTAGTTCATTCAGGCATTTTATCAAAAACCTTGATTGCCAATGTAATTTATCCACCAATTGATCAAATTGATTAATTCTAACTATACCATAATCATAAACACATGTATATTAACTCATTCATGCCTTAAAATCATATGGGCATTCATCAATTTATCACTACCCACTCTCGGCCAACCCATGTTCATAGTGATTTCATGTGTTTCAATGCTTAAAACATATACCAATCAATATAGAATAATTCATACAATAACATATATGAATTTGGAAGCTTGAAATTATACCTAGCTTGCACTTTCACACTTAGCCGAACACTTTGAGGCTTCTCGGTTTGCTCACTTTGGCTCTTTGATAGCCAATTCCAACATATGTTAATCCTCTCTCAATTTGGAACAACTTTCATGAAGAATGCAAGTTCCAAATATGCCTTTTTCCTAGTGATTTCTAGTAAGAGAAAGCTTCTCTTTGCCGAATTCTTAAGGAAGAAGATAAAGTTGTGTTGGCTGATTTTATAAGTCCATTACTTAATCATTAACCGTTACTTTTCAGTTAACAAGTTTGAATTGAATTGGTTTAGGTAATGGTTACCAATTTGGCTATGGTTACCTTTTACTAATGGGATTGATTTTTACCAATTTGGGCCTAGCATTTAGGCCTCTCGGTTTAGTCCTTCCTCATGGGCTTTCGGGCTGAAATTTTTACTATACATCAGGCCTTTAATTGTGTAAATATTTGTTCCCCCAATCGATCTAACAATTTGGTCTAATGGACCTAAGAAATTCGATCTACAATTATTATACCTTAATGGGCCTTAAAATTTCTCACTTTAGCCCATTATGTTTTTACCTGTTAAATTTAATCTGGATTTTGATTAAATAAATTTTCCTTACTTCAAGGGATGATTATCTTGCATTCTGATCAAAAATATTTATCCTCAAAATTTTCTCTATACTTAGGTTAATTTTTAACCATGGTTAGTCAACTATGGTCAAAGTCCACTTTTCTTAACTACAGTTAACTTTTCTTGACCATTGACCATTTTTTACTTTTTCTCAAAAATCTGAAAGTGTCATATCTTATGGTTTACACTTGTCTTTACATTTTGGCCATTTTCGGTAGGTGAATATACCCAAAATACCTTAAACAGTTTAAATGGTTGATTTTGCCCATTTTTGGCTTTTACTCTTGTTCTCTGTGTTCGGGACTAAATCAAACCGACTTTCCTTCATGAACTCTCTATATTTTCTCATTTTAAGTTCTTCTCTTCAGTCAGAATGATTCAGATCCACTCAGTTTAGCCATGTGGCTCTTATAGCCCTTTTTCAACTTTTATGTAGCTTATACGTGTTAAAGCATTTCACTAACACTTAAATCAAGTAAATGCTCTTCTTATGATTCAAATTACTTAATAAAATGTCTGCACATATATAAATCATAAGGAACAAGCTACATAAAAATACGGATCTCGCAACACCAAAGAAATCTTGAGGCAAACAAGAAATGATTAACTTAAATGATTGCAACTCCCATCAAAATCCAATTTCGTCTCTTCCGCATATGATCTCAAGGATACTAGTTGAGCAAAGCTCATGGTCAAAGTCATGCATGCATTCCCAACAACAAGGACAAGGAATGAATCAAGTGGATCCACTAAGACGAAATCGAAACAACCTCAACATTAAGACACTTATGTTGACAGTACCAGAGGTAGATTTAAAGGTAAACTCTCTACCTATGATCTACCCAACTGTGTTAAGAAACAATTGACAATCAAAAAGTCCAACTAATGGTTCAAAGTTTGCAATACATTGACATGACTTGAAGTGGATTTGGAGGCAAACTCTTTATGGAAAGAATGTTTAATAAAGAACACTACAACCGTCCATAATCCTTAAAGGCAAAAATGAAAAAACAAGGTTCAATTCTTCAATGTTCGCCTTGAATCGACTCTCTAGAAGTGGATTTAGAAGCAGACTCTTCTAAAAAAGCGTGATCGAGGAAAAGACACTCAGCTCTCTTGAATACCGCCACATTGTGTTATTTCCACGAGTGGATTTAGAGATAGACTCTTCACTTACGACGTTGTCAAAGAATTTAGTTTACTCAAGATCTCCACATTCTGACATTCCTACAAGTGGATTTGAAGGCAAACTCTTTGTTATGATGTTGTAAAGAATTTAATTCTCTTAAGATCGTCACATTCTGAGATTCCCAAAAGTGGATTTGGAGGCAGACTCTTCTCTTATGATGTTGTCAAAGAATTCAGTTCTCTCAAGATCACCCTATCCTGACATTCCTACAAATGGATTTGGAGGTAGACTCTCAACTTATGATATTTTTCAAAAAAATTAGTTCTCTCAAGATTGCCATGTTTTGACATTTCCATAAGTAAATTTGGAGGTAGACTCTCTGTTTATGATATTATCAAAACAACACCCCAAAGACTTTCGTCTTCAACCAAAATGGAAGAAGCATGCGATAAAAAAGTGACAACAACATATTATCTCTCATGTTTCCTCTACACATCAAAGTAATAAACAGGCGACAAAGATTGTGAACAACACATTATCTCTCACGTTTCATCCTCACATCAAATGAAGAAACATGTGAAAAAGATTGAGAATAATACATTATCTCTCATGTTTTATCCTCACATCAAAGGAAGAATAAAAGACAAAGATTAAGAGCAAAATAATCTCATATGCAAGTTAGAAATAACTATGGCTGAACTTCACAAGAACAAAGCATGCTCATTATTCTATCATGAAAGAGCAAAGTACTCCTCCATGGTAGTAGACACTATGATGACTGAACCATGCAAGTTTGAGGTAACAATGAAAAATAACTTCACAATCCTAATAACGCGACCAATAGAAGACTCATACATGGCATTTTGACGATCAGATATTATCATTAAATCATGATGGCCAAATTTGGGAGGCTATATTATCATGAAAATAGGTTGAAAAAGAATAAGACAAGAATTTTACATGATGCAAAAAAGAAGTTTGAGCTAGAATGGGGCAATTAACACTATTACATGCCAAAAAACACGTTCGAGGCAAGCAAAGCCTAAGTGAAAAAGTTCAAAACATGGAAAATTAAATTGCTCATGAGAATGAAAGTCCATGCCAAAGCTCGAAGGCACCTAGCGTACTAAGGTAGTGATTCAAATATAAGGCCCGGTCAACCATCTATTTAGGTTACTACTGTAGTGTCGGTAAGGAAGCAGTAACACTCTAGCAATGACAACCACTTAAAGGGGTTGCATTGAGAAGTGTAAGGAGTCATGTGAAAAGAGTTGAATGATAAAAAAAAACAATTTAAGGCTGAAATTTTGCATTCGCCTACTCGAGAAACCCTAATGGTAGGAACTGAGTATCCAAGACTATGAGGCATGTAAGCCTATAGACTTAGAAGCTATCTATGGGATATAAGAAAAATGATTCCCAAGCTTAAACATTTTGGATGTTGTTCTGCCGCTTCTTGCGAGTAAGATCAGTGTGGTAACAAGGTTATGCGAGCAAAGCAAAGACACCCTATATAAGTAAATTTTATTTTAAGTCCTAGGTAAAATGGAATAATGGAATTCAATTAGAGCATAAAGGGATGAGCCTTCTTTGACAACTCGGATGTCATCTAATGGACGAGAGAAAAATGATTCCTAATCCTAGAAATTGATGACTTCTTGGAGTTTGGAAGACGCTTGGCAATCTAGTAGATATGGGTCTGTACGTAAGAACTAATAACTTGACAAAACCTGATCTCAAGCAAGAGCATTGGATGCCTTAACAGGGCGAGATAAAACTCCACAGAAATTTTGAACCATCGCGAATAACATCATCACCTAAGGTAAGGTTTCCAATACATTTTGAGTATGAAGGGCAGAAACAACTACAACCTAAGGCCCTAACCAGGTTTGGAAGCTATCCATGGGACTTTGGAAAGCGGACCTAGTATCCTTCCCCCAATACTAGATGCCATCTCAGAGACGAGATAAAACTCTTCGCCAAGTTCAATGTGTGTCATATATTCTCCACTAAATTTCTTACGCGAGATGCAAACGTAACTTAGGGTTAATATGAAAATTTACTTTAAGAAAAACCTTATTTCTAAGCTTAAAATTCTACATCAAAAAAATATTGTTATCTTCCACAATATTGGTTATTCTCGAACGCAAATATCTTGAATAAGAAGGAATCTCTTTTAGATGGATTACTCAAGTTCAAATCTATTCTCATATAATCTAAGTGTGGATGCCATCATTTGGATGTGAGAAAATATGTCTCCATACATATATCAGTTTAGCTACAGTCGTCATTCCTTAAGATAAAATAAAATTTATCTCTACAATTTCTAAAGTATAAATATTGTTAGATAGAAGAAACAAGGATCAGTAACAGGTTTTTGGGAATAAAGTGTCGCAAATACAATAAGGATGATCATAATTGTTACACACCTAGATATGGGAAAGGCTATCAAGAGAACCATCAAAAGCATTCTATCACCATGTAGACCATGATGAACTACTCAAAGAACTGATGCTCAAATAATCCCCTAAGTCTAAAGGATGGAGATAAAGCATGAATGATGAAACAACAGATAACAGAATATATTTTGTCCTAGCATCACAAAAAGTTCCTCTTGAAGCAAAACAAGCAAGCAGCAAAATGACAATAGCGAAAGGCCATCAAATTCAAAGTTCAATGTAAAAGCAACCTATTTTAATGCCCTCAGCAAGCCATCAGTCAATTGAGCAAGGTTATTCATGGCAAATAATGTGATTAAAGACTAGTACATATGAAAAAAAAAAGTACAAAGGTCCTCTATTAGTTATGAAAAAACTTATTCCCATACATTCTAAGTATGGAAGTCGTTCTTTAGACCTGAACAAACCTATCGTCATTTATTCTAAGTTGGAAGTTGTCCTTTAAACGCGAGAAAACTTATTCCCATACATTCTAAGTATGGAAGTTATCCTTTGGACGTGAGAAAACTTATTCCCATACATTTTAAGTAAAGAAGCCATTGTTCAGACGTGAGGAAACTTATTCTTATATCTAAGTATGGAAGCCGTCTTTCAAACGGGAGAAAGCGTATCGTCATTTATTGGAAGTACAGATGTCGTCCCTCATATGTGAAAAAAACTTGCTCTCATACATTTTAAGTATAAAAGTCATCATTCGAACGTGAGAAACTTTTCCCATATATCCAAAGTATAGAAGCTATCCTTCGAACGTGAGAAAACATATTGTCATTTATTCTAAGTATGGAAGCTATCCTTCGGACGTGAAATAACTTATACCATACATTTTACGTATGGAAGCTGTCTTTCGGACGTGAAAAAAATTATTCCCATACATTTTAAGTGTGGAAGCCATCCTCCGGACATGAAGAAAACTTATTCCTATACGTTCTAAGTATGAAAGCCATCTTTTAGATGTGAGAAAACTTACAACTATGCCTTCTTCAACATGAGTGTTCTCTAAAAGATATGAGAAAGTTCATCTCCATAAAACCCAAGTACGAAGAACAAAACTTGAAAGAAAGTCGAAAGCATTATTCCCTTCACAAGCACACAAACCATCAAAACGGTGTAAGGCACGCCACTCTATGAGAGAGTTAAGAGGATAAGACATGGCTATAAAGTTGCTTGGCCCAATGAATGATTTAACACGTAAAGAGGAAGTGAAAAAGCCATGTGATGCCACATCAAAAAGTTTATCATAAAGATAGGGACAATGTGTCACAACCCACTTCCCGTGACTTAACTTACTACTAACAGTTGAGCTGTGAGTCAACATCCATATCCACATCTCATCCATTTTATAATTTAAATTCATTTAATGAAATAGAAACTGTACTTTTATATATATATATATATATATATGCGGAAGCGCTTACATCAGTTTCTATTATATACATCCCTTTTGTATAAAAGATAGCTTTACTGTGCACTAATTTACATGATACAAAATTTTCTCATAAGTGTACACCACTGTACTGCTGAGAAACTGGAGAACACGGTAGCAAGAACAATTGCAGTAAAGTCACTACTGCACAGAATCTGTAGAGCAGGAAATAAGAGGATGAGCTAACACGCTCAGTAAGGAAAATACGAAAGCAGGTAGATAACTACATTATCTACATGCTTAAAATATATACATTCATTTTCCTTATAAAACATATGCATTCTTTTAAAATAACTTTCATCAATGAAAAATCATTAATTCGCTAGATGGGTATATGCGTATTCTTTTCAAATCACACAGTAGTTTACTCATTTCGACATCACACAGAATCACACAGCATACTCCTTGAAAATGCTTCACACATAGCAAAATCACTTCGTAAATCAATATACATGAGACATAGGATAGGAAATCATATCACCCAGTATCGCACAGCAGGGGACATATGTCACCTCACACAGTAGTGACAAAATGTCATATCACACAGAATAAGGACTTATGACCATAGTCTGGATTCTAGGTAATCATTGATCAAGTGTGCGGGAATTCCATGCTTAAGGAGGCGGATCAACCATCCCTTCAGCCCACTAAGAATCACTAAGATATCATGGCACATCGTACTCCGGGCTAACGCTCACATTACAACGTGCTCCCGTGGATCTTTTACCATCCATTTCCATTGTCTCAAAATCTCGTGTGAGTAGGTCTGTGCAAGATCACTCAGTAATACACAACGACTCCAACACAGTTTTACTCATCACACAGTAAAATCTTATAAAACCTCGTGCGAGCAATTCAGCGTAAGATCACATAGCAATACCTGAGGCCTCTAGCACGATTTTGCTCATCATACAGTAAACATAAAAAACCCACGTGCGAACAACTCAGCGTAAGATCACACAACATTACCTGAGGCCTCTAGCACGGTTTCACTTAAAATCAGTTTAAGTCAAGGAAGTTACATGTGAGCATAGTCAGAGTAAGATCACTGAACAGTACTCGATGGCTCTAGCATGATTTCCCAAAATCTAGTACAAGCTCTCTAGTGTATCACACAGCACCTAGCTCTAGCACCATTTGCTTTCTAAAAACCATTTTTAAAAGGATGTACGAGCAAGGTTGGTAAATCTACTGTTACCACATTGGCTCTAGCACAACTTCACACAAAAATTTGATAGATGGCTCCAATCAGGTGAAAACAGTATTCCTAATCGAATTCACTTTGACAAATCACAAAGTATAAATGAAAGGTCAATTTCCCTACAATCACTCGTTAAATGATGTTCACTTAGTAAAACTTTCATTTTATGGTAATAGTTAAATCGGGAGCCAGTCTATTATTTCTCTTTCTCAAACACTTACAAAACATCTTTTTCACAATAAAGACATTTAAGACATGCAAATTTATGCATATAGGCTTCTCCTTATAGCTTGATTTTTTTCACGTAGATATTTAAATATCTATATACTCTATAGTATTCATTTGCACACAGAAGGTAAGAAATATACGTATAGCTATTTCCTATCTCTAATAGCTCACATAAATCCCTTACCTTCAATCACTTTCTTTTGATTTCCACTGCTCGTGATTCGATCTAATTGGCTCCAATTTTATCTCTAGGAGCTGTAATTATTTACTAATCACATCAGTATATTTTAATATACTTTATTCTCACTTGCATGAAATTCAAATCAATGCATTAGGCCCCTTTTATGCCAATTTGGCCTCATTACATCTTATTGGACTTTACTCTTTTAAGTCCATTTCGATTGTATTATTCATTTCTCGAGAATGTATTAGACTCACCAAGTCTATTGATTCGTATTGAACCGGCCTTAAGCTTATAATGCCTTACGTTCATTACTTTCCTTCAATAAGGCAATTAATCAATCACCTCATATGTCTACTTTCAATCATCATCTATTCCAACATATGTATTTCACAAAACTATCTTAGAATCATGTATACATGCTTAATAACATCAATGCATGCTTAAATCATCATTAATTCCATGCCATATCAACTTCCTCTCACTTTCTCACACTAAGCTCATTTTAGGTCAAGGAGGATTAAGCATGTTCAAGGATGTTTTAGCCAACATTACATACACCAACCAACTCATACAATTGTCTAGATTAACAAACTTAAAGTTGGTGTATTGAAATCTTACCTAGCTTGACTCTTTCCTCTTTTTGAAAAATTTGGGAAAAATCATTTTGCTCCTTCAATCCAGCAACTCAGCCTCTAGTTTTCAACTATGTTGTTCTTCTCATCATAAGGAATAACTTTACTCAAAGTAATCTTTCTCAAATCTAATTGTAAGGTGATGATTTTTAGAGTGAGAAAGCTAGGTTACTTTATTTTTAATGGAGGAGAATGAGCTGTTTCATGGAAGAAGAACTCAGCTGTTGAGTTTTATAGAATTGGCCTAATGAGATCAATCTCCAAGGGTGAGAGATCGATTTGCCCTTTGCTTGAACTCTTCCAAGATTCGATATGCAGGCTGTGGGATCGATTTGCCTCTTGAGGGAGGGATCGATCTGCTCATGGATAGGGATCGATCTTGGCCAAGCAGAATCACTTAGACATCGATCTGGCTCTGAGAAGAGATCGATCTTTACTAGGCAGAAGAAATTAGAGATCGATCTACCTTATGGAAGAGATCGATCTTGTCTAAGCAGAAGCAACTTGAGATCGATCCTTGCTAACCAGAATCCTTCCGAGATCGATCTGCTCTGAATGGGGGATCGATATCCTTTTTGCAGAATACTTTGGCATTGCATTTCCAGGTAATGAGATCGATCTCTCCTTGTACTGAGATCTATCTCCCCTTGCTCTGTAGTATTTTAGCTGTAATTTTCCCAGAAATTCAAAGGGTGGATTGCTTCTAATTGCCTCAATATTCATTTTTGCATTCTAGTCACACTTAGAACATAAAAATGTTCATTTCTTATGATTCATATATAATGTAATTTGTTTGTACATTACGAAATCATAAAGAATACATAGAAATTTATGGGCCTTAGATCTTCCCCTCCTTCAAGAAATTTAGTCTTCCAAATTTGAACTAAGTCACCATTGAAAAGTCGAGGGTACTTTTCCCGCATCAGGCTCTCTAACTCCCAAGTAGCCTCTTCTGAATTGTGGTGCTGCTAGAGAACCTTAACAAGCGAAATTATCTTATTCCTTAACACATTCTCTTTTCTATCCAGTATCTGGATCGATCTCTCTATATACGACAGATCATCCTTGAGCTCTAATGGCTCATACCGAATTACATGGGTCGGATCTGGATGGATCTTCTGAAGTATCGATACATGGAACACGTTATGAATGTCTGCTAGCTCCGGTAGCAACGCTAGCCTGTAGGCCTTATCTACCACTCACTCCAGTATCTCAAATGGTCTAATATACCAAGGGCTCAACTTACCCTTCTTACTGAACCTCATAATCCCTTTCGAGGGAGAAACTCTAAAGAATACTGAGTCACCTATAATGAACTCTAATGGCCTCCATCTCATGTCAGCATAACTTTTCTACCTGCTCTAAGCTGTTGTCAATCTCTCACATATTAACTGAACAACCTCAAAGGCTTGCTGCACTAAATCGAGAGCAAATAATTTTCTATCACCCACTTCTTCCCAATGAACAGGGGAGCAACACCTTCTACCATACAATGCTTCATATGGTGCCATCCCATTACTCGAGTGATAAGTATTCTTGTAAGCAAATTCGACTAATGGTAGGTGATCATCCCAGGAGCCTTTAAAATCCATAAAACTCGCTCTCAACATATCCTATAATGTCTAGATGGTTTTCTCTGACTGACCATCAGTTTGAGGATAGAAAGCAGTACTGAAACTTAATTGGGTTCCCATAGCTTCCTGAAAATGGTCCCAAAAGTGGGAAGTGAAGCGGGAATCCCTATCCAATACGATGCTCACTGGAACACCATGTAGATTTATAATCTCACGTACATACAACTCTGCCAAAGTACTCAGATTATCTATGGATTTAATGGATAGAAAGTGAGAGGATTTCATCAATCTGTCTCCCACTACCCATATAGCATCATGGTTCCTCTTAGTTCTCGGTAATCCCATGATGAAATCCATGGTGACATGCTCCCATTTCCAAGTCGGTATAGGTAGATGCTGCAATAATCCTACAGGCTTTTGATGCTTTACCTTCACTAGTTGACATACAAGACACTTTACCACGAACTCGGTAATATCTTTCTTCATCCCTGACCACCAATACACTCTATGAAGATTCTAATACATCTTGTTACTCCCCGGATGTAATGTATATCTTGATGAATGAGCTTTTGTCAAAATCACTTATTTTAGTTCTGGGTCATCGGGAATGCAAATCCTACCTCTAAACCTTAGAAGGCAATTATCACTCACTAAGAAATCGACCACATCACCCCTCTGAATCAGGCTTACACGATCATCATACAGCGAATCAGCATGCTGAGCCTGTCATACCTAGTCAATCAAATTCAGTTCCACTCGTAGGCTAGCAATCACACAGTCACTGTCAACATTAAAAGGGTCTATATCCAGATTGAGGTGAGCAAACTGCTCAAGCAGCTCATGTACCCTGACCATCATATACGATACCATTCTGAGACTCTTTCTACTCAGTGCATCAGCCACAACATTAGCCTTTCTCAGATGGTACAATATCCCACAATCAAAATCCTTCAAAATATCTATCCATCGTCTTTGCCTCATATTTTACTCTTTCTACGAAAACAGATATCTGAGACTCTTCTGATCTGTAAACACCTGAAATTTCTAACCGTACAAGTAGTGGTGCCATATTTTCAATGCAAACACCACGGTTGCCAACTCTAAATCATGGGTCGGGTAGATCCTCTCATGGTCCTTAAGCTGTTTGGATCCATAGGCTACTACCTTCCCATCCTACACCAACACATATCCCAGTCCCTGTTCCAAGGAATCTGTATATACTAAGTAACCTCCTGAGCTGGTGGGTATGATGAGAATAGGTGCGATGGTCAGTCTATGTTTCAACTCGTAAAAACTATTTTCACACTTCTCATCCCACTCAGAGGCCACACTTTTTCGAGTGAGACGTGTCAACGGAGTAGCCAGCCTAGAGAATCCCTTGACAAACCGTCGGTAATAACCTGTCAAACCTAAAAAACTTCGGATCTCTGTAACTATCTTGGGTCTCTCCTAATGTACCACAACCTCTATTTTGGATGGATCCATTGATACCCCATCTCTCGAGACTACATGACCCCAAAATAATATCTTACTCAACCAGAAATCACATTTATTGAGTTTAGCATACAACTCCTGATCTCGGAGGGTCTATAACACTGTCCTTAAATGCTGTTCATGCTCTTCCCTGGACTTCGAGTACACCAATATGTCAATTATAAAGGTAATCATGAAGCTGTCCGTGTATGGCTTAAACACATCATTCATTAATGCCATAAATGTTACAAGAGCATTTGTCAACCCAAATGGTATAACCAAAAACTCAGAATGACTATAACGACTCTAAAATGCTGTCTTGGGCACGTCTCCACTCTGAATCCTCAACTGATGATACCCAGACCTTAGATCTGTAACGGACCAGCCCGACCGGCCATGGCCACCTGGCCCAAGGCCACTGACCCGCACAGGCCCACAACAACGACTGTTGTGACATCGTTACTCAACTGAACTGTCCGCTTTGAAAGCCCTGCAGGCCCCTCACAGTTTTGTCCTAGCCACTGCTAGAATTCACGTCCCCAAAGTGGTTTGAACTCAGACCCTAATCCTTTGTTCGTACACTACTGGTACCACTTAGCCAAGCAAATAAATACTCTGTGACGCCCCGAAAGTATAAAAATATGGCAAATTTAAAACTTATTTACATCAATACACGATTCTAGGTGCATTCCAGCACAATGTCATACATCTTGATATATAAATTATAAAACTTTCTCCTCAGGATCTCATCATCTAATATTCATATATCATACCATATAAATTCCTCAATTTGGAGTTAATTAATCCTAATACATCCCATCCATCATTGTTCATCAAGTGTTTATAAATACAACTTTAGTTTGGGTACATGAATTGTTAAAGTATACCTCAAAATACAATATACGGCATGGAGCTCAAGTCCTCCACTAGCCACTACTCCGTACGTTGCAGGAAACTCTCTTCACTTGAAGAAATCTAGGGGATATTAAAAATAGGGTGAGCTTCTAAATTTCTCAGTAAGGGGGTAAGGGACTCATTAACAAAAATGATTAACTACACAGCAAAATCATTTTGTATTGTAGATGAAACTCAATAATTTTAGTAGAAAACATAGCATGAAATCGTTAAAACATCATCATCATTTCACTTTTCTAAGATCATGCAGAAACATGAGACTAAATGGCTCTATATAAAAACCATAGTTACAAGCATGTGGAAATTAGGATACAATAATGGCTTTTCTCGTAAAAACGTGATAAAAATCACCTCAGTAGTAATGCACGTGGAAAGGCCACAATCTCATGTATAAAATGGAGACTAGGCAATAAAAACTCAGATAAAAAACATCCGTCATGGCACATCAAAATAATCTTATCTAGGTGTGCATCCCAAGCATCCTCAAAAGAGGGAACGTCGACAATATGGTCGTGTACATGGTGTATTGGTCTTACGTGTTACCAAAACAAGGCTCAAACTTACATGCTACCAGAGCAATGCCACTCCTCACGCACACTATCAGTCTTACGTGCTACCAAAGCAAGGCCTAGACTTACTTACTACCAAAGCAAGGCCTAGACTTACTTACTACCAAAGCAAGGCCTAGACTTACTTACTACCAAAGCAAGGCCACCCAGCGCTACTAGAGCGGGGGTCATCTCACGTTACCAGAACAGAGGCATCTCTCGCTTCTAAAGCTGAGGAATATCAGACTTACATGCTACCAGAGGAAGGCCCAGACTTATATGCTACCAAAGTAAGGCCTGATGTGCTATCTCATGACACACCTCAGTCTCAATAATAGCCATTATCATATAAAACTGTTTTGCCTTCACGTAAAGCTCATAATGGTTTCTCTCATAAAACTCATTTGAAAACTCTTTTTTGTACTCATTACAAAGCATGTCAAAACCTAGCTCAAACTGGCAAAACATGCACACATTTCTCAAATCTCAGTACGCCTTAACGTAGAGCCCAAATCCCATTTCACTTTTAAACTCAAACAATTTGTAAAACAATTTCACACTTTGTTTACAACTCATAAGAATCGGGCCCCAACCGGCTATAAACCCATGTGCAATAACTCAATCACAACTCGTAAAAAAATGTTTGTTTCTCAAATAACATTTCATGCTACAAATATCATCACAAATCACATACAAACTGAGTTTAAGTTTTCTCTTACCTCGTTGCACCTTATATAGTGTAATCGTTTCCCCCGAATGATGGACTAGCCTCGCATTCCTCTTTAGAACTCTTGGGTTGTCCAAACGATGTGAAAACATCATCAACACGTCATCACATTGTCTCAAATCTCAACATCGAGCATAATTGCCCACATTTTTATAATTTCTCGATACCTCAATAATTCTAACAACCCTAACCATTTTCAGCCAACTCCTCACAATATCTACAGCCACAATCACATAAATCTACTTCAAAATCAAGGATTAAAGCTTAAAAATTTACCCAAAACATGTACAGTGCTCAATTCATACCTCAGCTCAAATCATCCTTTGATTTCCAAGTATGTTGTTCCCCTTACGATGAGGAACAACTTTTCTTCTTGCCACTACCTCTGATTCAAAAGAAAATGGGCATTTTGGAGGAGAGAGAAAGCTAGGGATTCAACAAAAAATAGGGGTTTTCAATTTTTTAGAGAGAGAGAAGAATAATTCCATTAAATACACATGGGTCCTTATATAGGTCAAAGGTGGGAGATCGATTTACTCTTGGGTAGAGATTGATTTGCCTTTGAATTTGGGAACGTGTTAGGCCACTTTTATGCCTACCAGATCGATCTATCGTGGAGGTAAGATCGATCTCATAATATTAAGGAGATCAATCTACTCCTTGTGAGGAGATCGATCTGCATTTTATAAAAACATTTGGAGATCGATATGCTCTTGTAGGAGATCGATTCCTTTATGGCAGAATCACAAGGAGATCGATCTGCCTTCATTGGAGATCGATTTGCTCGTTTAGATTTTCCTTTCCTTATCACTTTGGCCTACCATATCGATCCCCTCTTCTCCAAGATCCATCTGGCCTCATAATTTCACACTATGGTTGTACTCTTGGCATAAGATCTCAATACATAATTGCCATAATTTATGTGAGACCCTTGTTTTCGATTTACGTATGTAGCTTGTTCCTTATGATTCCTATTTGTACGAACACTTTATTTCATAGTTGAATCATAAGAAGAGTATTTACTATCATGAAATCGACTATTTAAGAAATTAAAAATGCATGTAAGCTACATAACAGCGAGATAAGGGTTAAAGTGATTTCCAAACGAGTGTAGGGGTAAAATGGTCAAAAGATCGAAATCCGATATAAATTCGATGAGAAAATTCATTAAAAATATGAAATTGAGAAATCTTGATCAATAACAAAGAAAATATTGAATTTCGAGTCCAATTGATTAAGATATGAATTTATTTGATATTTTCATAAACTTTCAGCTCGAAAAATGATCCCAAAAAATAGTGGAAAAATATACCAAAAAGATAAAACCAGACTGATAAATTCATTTATAGATTGAATGAATTTAATATGATTTTTTGGGATATTTTGAGATTTTTATTATTATTTTAATGATTAAAATAATAATAAAAATATATTATAAAAAAAGAAATCAGAACTGAAAATCGAAGAGAGAAAAAAGAGGGAACCCGTAAAAATCGAGTAAGTCGAGTCGAGGAAGAAGAGATCACTGGCGACCATCCCGCAACCCAACGGCCAAGCGAAGGGTCGAAAAAGGAAGAGGACGTCGGCACGACCCACCAGCAACCGACGACTCGCCCCACCGGCGTGGGAAAGAGCAGATCGACAAAGGAATAGCCGCGGAGAGGAGAAGCAAATTTGACTGCCACCAATGAGGATTTGGCCCTGATCTAGGCCAGCCAAGAGGTCACATGCCCGAGACGTGCCGAACGGTGGTAGTGAGACACCGGGAACCGATCGGACGACGCCGAAACGACCAAAGGAGCCCTGAACCGATTGACGGTTCAATAAGGAAGCTTCTACGTTGAACTGGATCGAACCGGTTCAGCTAAGGAGTAAAAGGGAAAAAGAGTAAAAAAGGAAGAAAAGAGGAAAAAGAAAAAAGGGGAAAATTTTTGGGGATACACCGGACTTCGGTTCGACGATAAATTCTGAACGTGAGCCCGATCGAACTTTGATTTGCGCACCTTCGCATAATCTCGGGTAAGTAAAGCTCATTTACGACAATTTATGTAATTATTACGTATTAAAGATTTATTTTATGAGTTACGGATTTAATTCAGCATTTAGTGGATTAGATCTGGATTTTTTGAATAAACTGTCGTAAATGATATACGGGCTATCCAAAGAGTTTGGAACAAAGCCCAATGGGTATTGATAGGCCTAATGAGCCAATAAATCCTAATGAAGGGAATTAATAAGTGGAAGACGGACTTAAGATAGAGTTAGACCCAATTAAAGTGTTTAAGGCCCAATAACTGTAAACGAGCCTATTAAGGGATATTAATTGTACTAAATGTGTAATACAGTAGTAAAAGTATAATTAACCCATTGAATGGTTAAATACATCTCTGGAGTCATATTAAGAGTTGACCGGACTACGAGATTTGAGCAGCACAGAGGAAGTGAGGTCACTTTACGTGATCCGAGGTAAGGGACTTTTGCAACTAGTTAGAGATATTTGTGCGTATTTTCGTCTGCTTTTGCATTCACTGAAATTGTTTGAGGGTCAGAGAAAGTCAATAATATTATAGGGACCCGATATGGATAAATTATGATTTTGCCCTTAGTTAGGCAAAAAGTCAAATTTTAGGAAAAGTTGTAAAAAGCCTGGAAATGATGTTTTTGAATGTTTTTACTGGTGTGTAGCAAATGAGTACGTAGATGGGCTAATATTTTAAGGTTGATGTAGATTAAGCACACTTTATGGTGCTGATTTTAAATGTTTGAAACATCTCTATTTTTAAAGAGCCATCTACCGAATTATGTGGAAACAATCATGCTGGAGCATAACTCGTACTTGATTTCAGATGTTTTTCACATACATTAGTGCTAAAGTAAGACTCACACTACATTTATTTGACATGCATGATAGAGTACGTGAGCATTGCTCGTACTCAGTTTTATGTGATTTGTGCATGGTAGAGTGTTGGAGCTATAGCTCGTACTCCAGTTTTACACGAGATGCATAACAGAGTGCTGGAGCATTGCTCGTACTCGATTCTTCATGATTTGTACATGACATAGTACTTGAGCAATTTGCTCGTACTTGATTTCAAATGAGAACTATGCATGACCTGGTGCTAGAGGTTTACTCGCACTAGTGTTGATATTTTGACATGCATATACAGTGTTTTGAGGCGGAGCGTTGACTGTGAGTCACACTCAAGACGTACACTGTAGTTTTACGTGATATATAGAAATGTTAGAAAAATTGTGATGATTTCCTCATGTAGACTGAATGTCACACTGGAGATGTTCGCATATGGATTTAGAGACGTGGCACTGATTATTCCATGGTATGACAGGCTAAGACCTATGGCAGGCACCCCTACCATGATGTAGGGTCCACGGGTGTACGTTGTACCATATGTGTGGCATGTTATACATTATACCCTGTGTTTTTGTGGAGTTGTGGAGGAGAGTTGTTGATAACTGGCGATTGTGATGTACTGACCCCCCCTCTCGTTACAGCAATGATAACCCCCACATCGAGTACTGTGTTGCCTGAGATTTCACCATGTTAGGATATGGCCATAGTCAGGAGATATTGCATTTAGCCACTGAGTCTCGCATGATATATCACATGTTTTTCTGATACGGGTATACCTGAGGGGTGGGTTGAAACTCGGTTGTTCTGTTGTGTTGTATTATGAAATGCCATACTTACTGAGTTTTAATGTAAATGGCATTTATAATTCTATATTTTTAGAATTATTTGTGCTTAATTTCCTAATTAATTATTTAAATCCACAATTTATTTTGTTAATTATCCCATTTATTTAATTAAAATTCACATGTTTGTAGATAAATTAAATCCAGATGAATTTTGAATATTTCGATAGAAAATGGACCGAAATTGGGCTAAAATCGAGATTGAACCACGCGGACAACACGAGCCTAGCACATCCAATTGGAGAAAAAGACAGATGACATGGAAATATTATTTTCAAGGAGCCAATGGTGTGAAGACAAGTGGCCAAACAATGCCAACTCATCTAGGATGGAAAAATTACAATTGTACCCCTAAGTGTGTGTATAAATAGAAAAATATGGCAATTGAAAAGGGGGGAAGTATCCTAGGTTAGAATAGAGGTAAATTAGGGTAGAATAGTTTTTAGGTTAATTTTAAAGCTTTCTTCAAATTTCCGAATAGTTTTTCTTCAATCGAACAATTTCACTGTTCATGGCATTTTCTTAATGTTTTTATGAAGTTTTTCATTTTCTTTGCTCGGTTACTTATAGTTCATTTTATCAAAAGTATCTCCTTCGCATTTGATTCAATGAAAGTTAATGGAAATTGTTGCCTCTCTTTTTCTCATTCTCGATTTTCCTAAACTGTTATTGTTTTTGTTAAAGCAATTTTTATTTTTCATTTTTAGCTCTCGGGTTGCTTTCATTATGCATTTGGTAGCTTGACTCTTTATTAATCTATGCTGTTTGGTTTTGGTACTTTGATGTGGGCAAATGCTAGGCATTGTTCCACATCAAAGGTAATGTGGAACCATGACATTATGAGCTAGATTTAGAGCAATCTGATGATGATGGTTTTTCACGTTGATGAAGCTACGAGTTTGAGTGTGTAATTTCAGCAGTTGCTTTCTTTTTTGTTTTATATACTTCCTCCCGATTTTAATCTTCCGTTCAGCTATGCTTTCTTGTTCTTTCTTTTTCTTATTTCAGTTCTATTGGTCTGCATTTCATGATTCAGGTTGTTTTGATGTTTGCCTTTACTTCAACTTACATTGTTTTTACTGCACTTTGTTTAGTTGTAGTTCTTTCGCGGCTTGTAGGTTGCTAGTGAAATTAGGATGTTAGGCTGTTCGGTGTTTTAAGTCACGGTTGGCTGTTGCAGTGAGATATGGTTTGATTTCCAATAGCAGCAGTTGCAAAGAACACCCTCTGTTCTCCCCTGTTCAAGACTTCATTCACTGTTCATCTTCTTTTCATTCTTTAACCAGTGATTACAAGCATTATGTTATGTATTATGTTGAAGTGTTTTAATCCTTCATGATGGTCGCGTTTGTTTTAAATGAGTTAATCTTTTATTTGCATTATGGAAGGTTATATTAGTGAATGTGCAGCCCGGTATTAGGCTGAAGCAGGAAATTTTTTTTTTGCTGTGTGACTTCTTTCGCTGGAAATGGCCGCTGTCCGAGACGTGCTTACAGGATCAGGTTATTGCAGATGGCTTTCAAGCAGGAGCAAGCATGATGTCAGCTTCTGGACAGATTGTTTTTGGCAGCACAACAGTAGCTGCAGAATTCTGTTCTGCGTTGATGTGCAGGTAACAGAAGCAGTGCAATGCAGCAGAAAAGTATACGAGAGTAGAAGCAAACAATCGATTTTACACATATGCTGCTGGCAGCTGAATAATGGCATTAAGGAGCAGCCACAACAGTGGATGCAGGGAATGGACAACAACGCCTGGAACAGTAGCAGATTGCAGGATCAAATGCAACAGACTAAGAGCACAGCAGAACCTGGAATAGAGAATGCCTGGAGCTGGAATTTGCAAAGAAGACATGTGAACAGTGTAGTATCGAGACTACTTGCTGGGAAGAAACGGTTAAGGCCATGTTTGGCCATAATTCAATTTAGTCATATTTTAGTTTAATGCATCATTAGTATTTTCATGCATTTATTAGTTGTTAGTTAGTTAGTTTAGTCAATTATAATGGTAGGTTAGTTTTAATATTTTTGTATGTTAATTTGTAATGTTAATTTTAGTTAGTAGTTAATTTTATATTAAATGTTTTAGGATTTTATTTTAGTTTAGTTGAATTTAGAATTTGATTCAAACATTTTTAATTTAGTCTTTATTTTCATTAAATTTTAGTTTACTTTAAATTGCATTTTAATTAGTTTACTTACATGCATTTTTATTTTAAGTTTGTTTAAATTTTAGTTTAGTTTAATTTTATTTCTTTATTTTCATATTTGCATTTTATTTTAATTGCGTCAATTAATTTTAATTGTTTTAATTTTCTTTTGTAGGTATTTTCTTTAATTACTCAGAGTTCAGTAAGCAAATCTTAGTTCAGTTTTATTTTCTTTAATTTTTAATGTTTATTGTTTTCAGTAAGTTTAATTCGCCTAGTAGATCACCCCTTGCAACCTCATAATTTGCTAGGATATACTTAGGGTAAGATTAACCGGTAGTTAATTAGGCTGACCAACTTCTCTGTGTGATGATAACTCGGGACTCAAATCTCGTTATTACTTGTACGACCCGTGCACTTGCGGATAATATCCTTTGGGCGTGTTAAGTTTTTGGCGTCGTTGCCGGGGAAGTTTTAATTAGTCATTAATTAATATCGGTGAAATTATGCTTAGGTGTAATTCTAACTTGTAAATATTTAGAAGTTTAATCTAGATTAGTTAATTGAAAAGAAAAATTAAAATAAAAAAATTTAAAAATAAAAAAAAAATTAAAAAAATTTCTAAGCACTTTCTGATGATTGCATGCGTAAAGCCAGAAGTTTTAATTGCTTTCCTCTAGATCTTGAAATTGAACGTACTCTTAGAAAAAAAATCGAAAGGATTCTAGGAAATTAATAGTTCCGCTGCAATTCACTATGGTAGAAAATAGGGAAATTAGAACCATTGGAGATTATGCAATACCGACGATTGGAGGATATTATTCCGGCATTAGGCCACCAGCTGTCCCTACAAATAACTTTGAAATTAAACCCGCAATCCTCCAGATGATTCAGACTTCATTGCAGTTCAGTGGGCTCTCTCATGACGACCCACATGCTCACCTTGGGCAATTCCTGGACTTGTGCAACATGTTTAAACACAATGGATTATCTGATGATGCGCTTAGGCTTAGATTATTCCCCTTCTCACTTAGGGATACGGTGAGACACTGGTTAACCTCCCTGCCTCCAGGATCCATTTCTACAAGGGACGAGTTAGCCCATCAATTTCTATCTAAGTTTTTCCCTCCCTCTAAAATGGCCCAACTCCGTAGTAATATATCTTTCTTTGCCCAGTACGACTCTGAATCTCTTTACGAAGCATGGGAACGATATAAGGAGCTTCTTAGGAAGTTCCCTCGCCATGGCCTACCTTTGTGGTTGCAAGTCCAGACCTTCTAAAACGGACTTACAGGCCAAAATAGGACCATTATTGACGCTGCTGCAGGTGGAGCCCTGATGTGCAAAACAGAGGAGGAAGCTTACGAGCTTTTAGATAAGATGGTGGCTAACAACTATTTATGGTCTTCGGGGAGGCAGTTGCCAAAGAAGTCGGTAGGTATTTATAAGCTCGACACAATGTCTACCTTGACTTCTCAAATCGCTAACCTTACGAAGAAGGTAGAGTCGCTCAGTACCCAACATAATCCTCCCACTAGTCCTAACCCTGTGTATTCTGTCCAAAGTCCTTTTCTTTCCTGCGAGATGTGTAGTGGTACCCACTCTGTAGATAGGTGTCCGCTCAACTTAGAATCGGTTCAGTATGTTACCCCTTCTCAAACGTAACAGAACAACCCTTTTTCAAACACCTATAATCCAGGGTGGAGGAACCATCCTAACTTCTCCGGGAGCCAAAACCAAAGGCAAACTTCTAACTCCATATCAGTAGGGCCCCCTAGTTTTCAAGCTCCACCGGTTCAGGTACCACCACAGCCATAATATCCATACCATCCACCACATCATCCATCCCCACCACCACAACCTATGTAGCCCCAACATTACCACACACCTGCAGCTGAGCAGAAGCCTACATTAGAGGAGATGTTCTCAATAATCCTGCAAAATCAAGCAGTTTCAATTAAGAACTTAGAGGTTCATGTGGGACAAATAGCAAATGCTCTTAGCAAATGTCCTCAAGGGACCCTTCCTAGTAACACTGAAGCTAATCCTGTTAGGCAAAAGGAGGGTAAAGAACATGTGAAAGCCATTAACGTTAGGAGCGGTAGAGAGCAAGATGATGATCCATAAGTTAAGTCCCAACCTGAACAGAACATAGTTGCAGAATCCTTAAGTTCTAACGAGGCAACTCAGAAAGAGCAGGAACCTAAAGATCAGGCTGCAAAAGAATCAAAGCTAGGCACTTCTTCATCTTTACCTTCTTCTACTTCAATGCCTTCCCCGTCCTTTGATGCTATACAT
The DNA here is from genome assembly GCA_033439115.1 of Firmiana major. Lineage (NCBI taxonomy): Eukaryota > Viridiplantae > Streptophyta > Magnoliopsida > Malvales > Malvaceae > Firmiana > Firmiana major. The sequence goes on from CM065912.1 coordinate 13,864,038, forward strand.
GCTTCCATTACATCCCCTTCGGTTAGACCACCAATACCTTTTCCTTAGAGGTTTCGGAATCAAAAACTCGATCTACAATTTGTCAAATTTCTTGAGGTTTTTAAGAAACTTCACATCAACATTCCTTCCGCAGATGCCTTAGAGCAAATGTCAAGTTATGTGAAGTTTCTAAAGGATATCCTCTTTAGGAAAAGAAGATTGGAAGATTATGAGACGGTGTCTTTAACTGAGGAATGTAGTGCAGTTATTCAGAGGAAATTACCCCCCAAGCTCAAGTATCCCGGGAGTTTTACCATGCCATGCACTATTGGAAATATGTTCTTTGGTAGAGCCCTGTGTGATTTAGGAGCTAGTATCAATCTAATGCCTTTGTCTATCTATCAGAAGTTAGGAATAAGGGATGTTAAGCCCACTACAGTGACCCTTCAGCTAGCAGATCGATCTATTAAATATCCAAAAAGGGTCATTAAGGATGTGTTAGTAATGGTTGACAAATTTGTTTTCCGTACGGATTTTATTGTTCTAGACATGGAGGAAGACAGGGAAGTCCCCATTATACTAGGTAAACCTTTCCTAGCGACTGGTAGAACTTTAATTGTTGTGCAAAAGGGGGAGTTAACTATGAGCGTCCTAGATCAGGAGGTGATATTTCATCTTTTCAAACCTTTGAAGCTCCCTAATGACTCTCAAGAGTGTTTTAAAATGGAGATTAAGGAAGATATAAGGTTTAAGCACAAAAAATCTGAAAGAAGGAGGGAAGTAGATAGAGCTCGGGAGGATTTAACTGTTAACATTTTGTCACCACTATGGCTGACCGTCCTACTCTTCGCCCTGCTGCTGAGTGTTGTTTTCTTCAGCTGCATTTGAAGTGGTTGTGTTTTTATTTTTACCTTGCATATAGTTCTTTTTCTTTTTCTTTTCTGTTGTTTCTTTCTTTGTTTATTTTGCAGGTTTATTTTCTAAGTTTTACGCTTTCAATAAAAGTTTCAGTTGTTCATCAACATCAAATAGGGGAGTACTATGTTCTTGAGCTTAAATTCTTATATTATCTGCACACTGAGGACACTATGCACTTCAAGTTTGGGGAAGGGGATATCACTTGAGCATTTTTCAAAAATTTCGGCAAAATTGAAAAAAAATTTAAAATTTTTTTCGAAAATATGAGCTTAAATTGTTTGATTTTGGAATGATTTAGTGTTTAGCATGTAGTTTTCCCATATTCCGATGATATGACCCCATGATTAAGTCTGATTGTGATTGTATGAGAAGCATGATTATAGGAAAAGCATGAAGTTGAATTCTTGAATTTGTCTTGATTCTGATTGTGATTTCCTTATCTTACGCACATGTTATGTCATGAATCTATATATTTATTTAGAGAAAGCTTATGTGGATCTAGGATTGCATTGGTTCAGTTGATTTTGTGCATCATATTCTAGAATTTGCTTGATCTTGTCTCGAGGTGAAATATTAGATCACATTTAATTAGGGAGATGATTTAGGCCATCTTTGTATCGTTTGAGCCTTTCGAGCCATCCATGTACATACTTTACCCCTAGTCATCCATTTGGGCCAAATAAGCTTTTCTCTGTAAATACACTTGCTTATAATTTTTCTTTAGCTTAAATACTTTATTCCTATCCCTTACCCCAAAAGCATGAAAAGTCATTGGGATATATTGTGAGCTATATGAGTATTAAGTGATAGTGAAAGAGTTTGTATAAAAAAAATTTGAAAAAAAAAGAAGAAAAAATACAAAAATACAAAAATAGAATAAAATGTCTAATGAAATAAATAAGTTTGGGGGAAATGATTTGAGCTCTTACATTAAATATCATAGAAGTAATGCCTGTTAAGGGGTAATTAAACTTAAATCGACTTTATCATACCTTAGCCCCAGCCTTACATTACAAGCTTAATGAAGTCCTATTGATCTTTGATTAAGAGTGACTACATTAGTGGAGAGAGAAGTGAAAAGCAAACTTATGGGAATGATCACATGTCATTGACTTTTCATTCGCTGTGTTTGCATAATCTAATCCGGATAATGTATTGTGAAGTGACTTTGACATTTTTCACACACTCACGAGAAGTCCAATTTGGGTTAGGACGTATGATTGAATGATTCTGAGTGTTTGACTTGTAATTGTGAATCTTTAAGATCATAGTCTGTACTTTATTTTTGAGGATAATATTGGGAAAATTATTAGGTTTTGTACTTGTCATTCCTATATCTATTTTGTTGTGCTTGAGGACAAGAAAAAGCTCAAGTTTGGGGGTGTGATAATTCTATATTTTTAGAATTATTTGTGCTTAATTTCCTAATTAATTATTTAAATCCCCAATTAATTTTGTTAATTATGCCCTTTATTTAATTAAAATTCTCATGTTTACAAATAAAATAAATCCGGATGTATTTTGAATATTTCGATAGAAAATGGACCGAAATTGGGCTAAAATCGAGATTGGACCACGCGGACAACACGAGCCTAGCACATCCAATTGGACAAAAAGACAGATGACATGGAAATATTATTTTTCAAGGAGCCAATGGTGTGAAGACAAGTGGCTAAACAATACCAACTCATCTAGGATGGAAAAATTACAATTGTACCCCTAAGTGTGTGTATAAATAGAAAAATATGGCAATTGAAAAGGGGGAAGTAGCCTAGGATAGAATAGAGGTAAATTAGGGTAGAATAGTTTTTAGGTTAAATTTAAAGCTTTCTTCAAATTTTCGAATAGTTTTTCTTCAATCAAACAATTTTACTGTTCATAACATTTTATTAATGTTTTTATGAAGTTTTTCATTTTCTTTGCTCGGTTACTTGTAGTTCATTTTATCAAAAGTATCTCCTTTGCATTTGATTCAATGAAAATTAATGGAAATTGTTGCCTCTCTTTTTCTCATTCTCGGTTTTCCTAAACTGTTATTGTTTTTGTTAAAGCAATATTTATTTTTCATTTTTAGCTCTCGGGTTGCTTTCATTATGCATTTGGTACCTTGACTCTTTATTCATCTATGCTGTTTGGTTTTAGTGCATTGATGTGGGCAAATGCTAGGCATTGTTCCACATCAAAGGCAATGTGGAACCATGGCATTATTAGCTGAATTTAGAGCAATCTGATGATGATGGTTTTTCACGTTGATGAAGCTACGAGTTTGAGTGTGTAATTTCAGCAGTTGTTTTCTTTTCTGTTTTATATATTTCCTCCCGGTTTTAATCTTTTGTTTGGATATGCTTTCTTGTTCTTATTTCAGTTCTATTGGTCTGCATTTCATGATTCGGGTTATTTTGTTTTTTGCCTTTACTTCAGCTTACATTGTTTTTATTGCACTTTGTTTAGTTGTAGTTCATTCGCGGCTTGTAGGTTACTAGTGAAATTAGGATGTTAGGCTGTTCAGTGTTTTAAGTCACGGTTGGCTGTTGCAGTGAGATATGGTTTGATTTCCAGCAGCAGCAGTGGCAAAGAACACCCTCTATTCTCCCCTGTTCAAGACTCTATTCACTATTCATCTTCTTTTCATTCTTTAACCAGTGATTACAAGCATTGTGTTGTGTATTTTGTTGAAGTGTTTTAATCTTTCATGATGGTCGCTTTTGTTTTAAATGAGTTAATCTTTTATTTGCATTATGGAAGGTTATATTAGTGAATGTGCAGCTGGGTATTAGGCTGAAGCAGGAAAGTTGTTTTTTTTTTTTTTTGCTGTGCAACTTCTTTCGCTGGAAATGGTCGCTGTCTGAGACGTGCTTATAGGATCAGGTCATTGCAGATTGCTTTCAAGCAAGAGCCGGCATGATATCAGCTTCTGGATAGATTGTTTTTGGCAGCACAACGTAGCTGCAGAATTCTGTTCTACATTGATGTGCAGGTAACGGAAGCAGTGCAATGCAGTAGAAAAGCATACGGGAGTAGAAGCAAACAATCGGTTTTACACATGTGCTGCTGGCAACTGAATAATGGCATTAAGGAGTAGCCACAGCAGTGGATGCAGGGAACGGATAGCAATGCCTAGAACAATAGCAGATTGCAGGATCGATGCAGGAGACTGAGAGCACAGCAGCACCTGGAACCGAGAGTGCCTGGAGCTGGAATTTGCAAAGAAGACATGTGAACAGTGTAGTATCGGGACTACTTGCTGGGCAGAAACGGTTAAGGCCATGTTTGGCCATAGTTCAATTTAGTCATGTTTTAGTTTAATGCATCATTAGTATTTTCATGCATTTGTTAGCTGTTAGTTAGTTAGCTTAGTCAATTATAATGGTAGGTTAGTTTTATTATTTTTGCATGTTAATTTGTAGTGTTAATTTTAGTTAGTAGTTAATTTTATATTAAATGTTTTAGGATTTTATTTTAGTTTAGTTGCATTTAGAATTTGATTCAAGCATTTTTAATTTAGTCTTTATTTTCATTAAATTTTAGTTTACTTTAAATTGCATTTTAATTAGTTTACTTACATGCATTTTTATTTTAAGTTTGTTTAAATTTTAGTTTAGTTTAATTTTATTTCTTTATTTTCATATTTGCATTTTATTTTAATTACTTTAATTAATTTTAATTATTTTAATTTTCTTTTGTAGGTATTTTCTTTAATTGCTCGGAGTTCAGTAAGCAAATCTTAGTTCAGTTTTATTTTCTTTAATTTTTAATGTTTATTGTTTTTAGTAAGTTTAATTAGCCTAGTAGATCACCCCTTGCAACCCCATAATTCACTAGGATATACTTAGGGTAAGATTAACTGGTAGTTAATTAGGCTGATCAACTTCTCTGTGGGACGATAACTCGGGACTCAAATCCCACTATTACTTGTACAACCCGTGCACTTGCGGACAATACCCTTTGGGTGTGTCAGGCATAGTTTATATAAAGGCATTTCGAAATGATAAATATACAATGTTTTGCATGAATGCCTCTTATTTATAACCCAGCATGTGTTTAGTACATGGGATTTTAAATCTGTACTATTATTATATATATTTTGAAACATGCTTTTGAATTGAGAGAAGGAAAGGCAAAGCACTATTTTCAGTAGATAGTATGGATGTCTACTTACTTGTCTGATTCCCTTACTGAGCGCATTGATAGCTCATCCCTTTCATTTTCCCTCCTCTCTACAGATCATCATCAATAGATCAAGCCGGCTAGGGTATTGCATTCCTTTTGACCGCTGCCACTCACCATCTAGCGAAAGGTATACACATGCGCACTCTTTTGTATCTGAACAATGTATACACAAAGTGATGTACACATTTTAATATTGAGGATGTAATTATATTTAAGTATATGAATTTACTTATGATATGAATGTCATGTATGTATGATACGAAAAGGAATGGTAAGATATGTCTGGATGAGGAGACTAATGCCTATTCACAGCCCAACTGTTGAGGAGATAAAGGTAAGTAAACAGTGAAAAATTTATTGTGGTTTTTGTTAAGTCGCGTGTGAGAGGAGGGCGTGACAATTTACACCATAGATTATTTCTCATTCAATACTCATTCATCCCTTCAATTTATAAGTACATCACATTTAGCTCAGTTTTTGTTAAGTCGCGTGTGAGAGGAGGGCGTGACAATTTACTCCATAGATTATTTCTCATTCAATACTCATTCATCCCTTCAATTTATAAGTACATCACATTTAGCTCAATCAATTACAATTATGTTCACATTACATAATTAGATGTGTATGAAATTCTCAAGTCTCCCAAGATCAATTTAGAAAAGATTTGTGCTCCCTGCAATTGATCCAATAGATCATCAAATCCGTGGAAGGGGATATTTATTCTTGATGATAGCCTTGTTCAACAACTGATAATCTATACAAAGTCGGAGACTCCCATCCTTCTTTTTTTCAAATAGAACCGGTGCTCCCCAAGGTGATACACTTGATCTGATAAACCCATTGTCTTATAACTCTTGCAACTGTTTCTTTAGCTTCTTCAATTCCATTGGTGCCATTCTATATGGTGGTTTGGATATTGGTTCAATACCAGGCACCAAATCAATACAGAACTCCATTTCTCTGTCTGGTGGCAACCCTGGTAATTCTTCAGGAAAGACATTGGGGAACTCTCTAACCACTGGGATGTCAACTAATTCCAGGTGCACCTTATCCAAATCAACCACATACGCTATAAAACCTTCAACATATTATGATCACATTTGTTAGTAAAATCATCCACTCTTGGGAATAATTTACTACTTCTTTCATTACTTTTTAAACCTTACAACATACATTTTAGGGGTGGGAAACATTACTGTCTTAGCATAACAATCTAAAACAGCATGGTTTGCAGCTAACTAATCCATTCCTAGTATTACATCAAAATCCTTAATGTTTAATAGGATGAGATCGATAGACATATCCTTTTCCCCTACTTTTAACTTATAACCATTAAATACATACTCAGTCACTACATTATCACTCATTGGAATGGTTATAAGCAACATTTTACCTAAAGGTACAGGTTTCACATGTTCAAACAATTTACATGCAAATGAAGGCGATATAAATGAAAGCGTGGCACCATGATCTATAAACACTAATGCTTTAAAATCAAAAACTAGGATGGCACCTTTAATCACATCCGTAGAAGCTTCTGCTGATGCCTGGTTCAATGCTAACACTCGCCCTCAACCAACAGCTTGTTTCCCTTTCTCTTTATCCTCTTAGGAGTAGTTGTCTCAATTGTAGCCTTCTCTGGCTCTTTACCCTTCTGTGGGGCTGTATCAACCAACACTGGGCATTCACGAGCTATATGCCCTGGTTTACTACATCTATAACATTACCTCATCATCAAATAGCATGGCTTACTCCCATCATATCTACCACACATCCTGCACTGCTCGGTGGTAGGCCGGGGTCCGCCAATAGCTATACCCCTCGATACTGGAGGTAAAGCTGGATAAGCTGGAGGTTTTGTAGGCCTTTCTCGTACCTCCTCAATCATTAGCCCTTTACCTAACAACATTCAACCCTTTCTAAATCCTCTATCATCAAGTGACCTCTTTCGGTCTCTATCTCTGCCCTTACCACTCTTACTTAACTTCGAGGCAAGCAACTCATAATCTTGCTCACATAGCTGAGCTCTGTGTACCGCCTCGTCATATGTGGTATTGTCAAATGGTGCCAATCGAGCTCTAATCGAGGGTCTCAACCTCACAATAAATTTCTGAACCTTCCTGTCCTGACTGCTCATGGTGATTGTGTCATATCTGCCATTATATGTGAATCCTGACTCATACTCATCAATTGTCTAATTCCTCTTAGTCAAAGTCATAAATTCCATATGCATCTTCCTCTAAGCAGTGGCTAGAATGTACTGCCTCCTAAAGGCATCCAGAAATATGTCCCAAGTCACAACCAGGTGTTGTGCACTCAAAATCGACTCTATGGCCATCAACCAATGCTCGGCCTCACCTTCTAATACAAAAACCGCAAAGGTGACCTTCTCTATGGCAGAGCAATAAAAAACTCTATAAAGCTTCTCCATATTATGAATCCAATGCTCCGCTAACAGTAGGTCCTTTACCCTACTAAATAAAGGTGGTCCAAACTTTATGAACTATCTTAATCTGCCCATATCACAATCATAAACTCTTTCACCACCTACCTATTGTGGAGCTACAGCATCCTGAACTGGTGGGGGAATATCCTGAACTAGAGGAGGTACAGGAATCTTTGCCTCTACAGCCTGAGTCTCGGTGCAAGTTGTGCAGACTCATGTCTCTCAGGTGCAGCAGCTTGACCAATAGGGTTCTCTTGTGTACCCTCAAATCTGGCCATTTCCTGTGTAAACATCTCAATGAGAGTGTCTACGTTGCGCTGTAATTACGCTATACGTGCCTTAGTGGCATCACTAAGACCCGATAGATCTCTACTAGAACTGGACCCACTGCGCCTCTCGGACTCATCTCTATACCCCTGAGAGCGTGAACTCTCTCCTCTACGAGTGTGTCATCTATCCGACATCTTGTATACTCAATAACAAGTCTCTCAGTCACATTTCCAGAGATCGATCTTTGCCTGGCAGAAGCAATTAGAGATTGATCTGCTTTATGGGAAGAGATCGATCTTGTCTAGGCAGAAGCAACTTGAGATCGATCATTGCTAACCAGAATCCTTCCGAGATCGATTTGCTCTGAATGAGGGATCGATATACTCAATAACAAGTCTCTCAGTCACATTTCCAGAGATCGATCTTTGCCTGGCAGAAGCAATTAGAGATTGATCTGCTTTATGGGAAGAGATCGATCTTGTCTAGGCAGAAGCAACTTGAGATCGATCATTGCTAACCAGAATCCTTCCGAGATCGATTTGCTCTGAATGAGGGATCGATATCCCTTTTACAGAATGCTTTGGCATTGCATTCTGAGGCAATGAGATCGATCTCCCCTTGCTCTACAGCATTCTAGCTGTAATTATCCCAAAAATTCAAAGGGTGGATTGCTTCCAATTGCCTCAATATTCATTTTTGCATTCTAGTCACACTTAGAACTTAAAATTGACCATTTCTTTATCACATAAAATACATTGCGCACCTTTAAGCGCGACTCACAGTCGACACTCCGTTCAAACACTGTTTCACCTCACAAACGCAAACTCTAGTGTGAGTAAACCTCTAGCAACTAGGTCAATGCATAGTTCATGTTTCAAATCAAGTACGAGCAATAGCTCCAGTACCATGCTATGCACAAAACTCATCAAATCAAGTATAAGAAATAACTCAAGTACTATGTCATGCATAAATCATGAAGAATCGAGTACGAGCAATGCTCTAGCACTCTGTCACGCATCTCATGAAAAATTTAAGAACGAGCTAATCGCTCCAGCACTCTCTCATGCATATATCATATAAAACTGAGTATGAGTAATAACTCCAGCACTCTATCATGCATGTCATGGAAATCTAGTGCGAATCAGAATCCAACACTAATATATGTGGAAAATATATGAAATCAAGTGCGAGCTGTGCTCTAGCATGATTTATTCTCACATAATTTGATAGATGGCTCTTTAAAAAGGGATGATTTTCAAAACATCAAAATCAGCACTATAAAGTGTGCTTAATTCACATCAACCTTAAAATCATTAGCCCATCTATTTATTCTTCTGCTCAACAGCAGTAAAACACTCAAAATGGTGGTTTCCATGCTTTTTACAACTTTTCACAAAAGTTGACTTTTTTCCTAACTAAGGGTAAAATCGTAATTTGCCACTATCGAGTCATAATAATTATTATTCACTTTCTTTGACCCGAAGAGTTTTTAAGTGAATGTAAATGCAGACAAAAATACGTGCAAGTATCTCTAACTACTCACAAAAGTCCCTTACCTGCAATCACTCGAGAAATTTTACTTTCACAGCGCTGCTCGATCCAGCAGTCCGATTTGCTCCTCCAATAATCTCTGGAGCTGTAAATAACTATTTATCAGGTTAATTATATTTTTCCTACTATAGTTTACATTAAATACAATCTATTTCCCTTAATAGGCTTTAATAAACCTTAATGGGCCTAACTATGCCTTAATCCCATTTCCATTTTACTATTCATTTTTGTTGGGCCTATTGGGTTTATGGGGCCCACCAACTCTTATTGGGCTTACCCTAGACCCATTACATCACATTGGGCCTAAAATAATTGGGCTTGGCCCATTGGACCTCTCGGCCACATGCCATGGCCGAGAGCACTCCATGCCGTTGGTCACACCATGGCATGCCGTGCATGTCGATTTCCTTAGCCAATTCATTTAGGCATTTTCACAAACACTTGGTTAGAAATGTTCTTAAGCATCACATGGTTCATTTAGGCATTTTATCAAACACCTTGATTGCCAACTTAATACATTTATTAATTAATCAAATTGATTAATTCTAACTATACCATAATCATTAACACATGTACATTAACTCATTTATGCCTTAATATCATATGGGCATTCATCAATATTTCACTACTCACTCTTGGTCTAACCATGATCATAGTGATTTCATATGTTTCAATGCTTAAAACATATACCAATATACTTAAAATCATTCATACATTAACATATATGAATTTGAAAGCTTGAAAATATACCTAGTATTTGTGTTCACACTTGGTCGAAACTTTGGAGCCTCACGGTTTGCACACTATGGCTTCTTGATAGCCAATTCCAACATATGTTACTCTCCTCTCAATTTGGAACAACTTTCATGAAGAATACAGGTTCCAAATATGCCTAAATCCTGGTGATTTCTAGTGAGAGAAAGCTTGGATAAATGTATTTCAATGGTTTCCTTGTGTAGCTGAGAATGGTATAGTGAAGATGACAATGGTGTGGCTGATTTCTTAAGCCATTTACTTAGCCATTAAGCCTTACTTTTCAGCCTTTAAAATTGACTTCCAAAGGTTTACTTATGAGTCACCTAATGAGTCATCTAATGAGTCATAGTTAGCTTTAACTATGGTTAGATATTTACCTAATGGGCTTTACAATTGGGCCTCTCAGTTTGGGCTTTCTTAATGGGCTTTCGGGCTGAAATTTTTACTATACCTTGGTCCTTTTATTGTCTCAATATTTGGCCTATCAATCGATCCAAAAATTTGGTCTAAAGGACCTAAGAATTTCGATTTACGTTTAGTATACCTTAATGGGCGTTAAAATCTTCACTTTAGGCCCATTACGTTCTTAACCATTAAATTAAATCCAGAATCCTTCCAAATAAATTTTTCTTACTTCCTAGGATGATTATCTTGTATTCTGACGAAGAATATTTTTCCCCAATTTTTTCTCCAAACTTAGGTTATTTCCTAACCATGGTTAGTTAACTATGCTAAAAGTCCACTTTTCTTAACTATAGTTGACTTTTTCCTTAATCATTGACCAAGTTGACTTTTTCTAAAAATTTTGAAACTGTCATATCTTATGTTTTATACTCTCATCTTTACATTTTGGCCATTTTTGGTAGATAAATACACCCGAAACACCTTGAATACTTTAACTCGCCAAAAAGTTACATTTTACCCTTTTTAGCTTTTACTCTCGTTCTTTGTGTTCGAAACTAAATCAAACTGACTTTCCTTTATATTTTCTCATTTTAAGTTCTTATTTTCAGTCAGAATGATTCAGATCCACTCAGTTTAGCCTGTGACTCTTATAACTCACATTAGGCTTTTATATAGCTTATGCGTGATAAATCATTTCACATACTCTACAAATCTAGTAAATACTCTTCTTATGATTCAACTATAATAATAGAGTGTTCATACACATAGGAATCATAAGGAACAGGCTACATAAAATAGGGGTCTGACAATCCTCCCCTACTCAAAAAATTTGGTCCTCCAAATTAGAACCAAATCAGTCATCAAATAGCTGGGGCTGCTTCTCTCGCATCAGACTCTCTATCTCCCAAGTAGCCTCCTCTGAAGTATGATGCTGCCAGAGAATCTTCACTAATCCGATAGTCTTTGATCTCAATACCTTCTCCTTCCTATCCAATATCTGAATCGGTCGTTCAACATATGACATGTCCTCTCGGAGCTCCAGAGGCTCATAACTAATCACATATGTCAGATTCGGGTGATACTTTCGAAGCATCGATATGTGGAAGACGTTATGGACACCTGATAAGTCTGGTGGCAATGCAAACCTATAAGCCTTATCTCCCACTCAATCAAGTATCTCAAAGGGTCCAATATAGCGAGGATCTAGCTTTCCTCTCTTCCCAAACCTCGCGATGCCCTTGGAAGGAGAAACTTTCAGAAACACGGATTCACCAACTCCAAACTCTAGTGGCCTTCGTCTCCTGTCAGCGTAACTCTTCTGTCTACTCTGAGCTGTCCTCAATCTCTCTAGAATCAAGTGGATGTCCTCAGATGCTTGTGTAGCCATATTAGGAGCAAAAATCTTACAGTCACCCACTTCTTCCAACCAATAGGGGAATGACATCTTTGGCCATATAAAGCCTCATACGATGCCATCTCGATACTGGAATGATAACTGTTGTTGTAGGTGAACTCAGCTAGTGTCAAATGGTCATCCCAAGAGTCTCTAAAATCTAGCACACATGCTCTCAACATATCCTCCAGAGTCTGTATAGTCCTCTCTAACTGACCATCTGTCTGAGGATGGAAAGTGGTGCTCAAACTCAACTAGGTTCCCATGGCTTCCTAAAAATGTTCCCAAAAGTGGGAAGTGAAGCGGGAATCCCTATCAGAGACTATGCTCACTGGTACACCATGTAACCTCACTACCTCGCGTACATACAGCTCTGCCAATGAACTCAGAGTATCAATCACTCTCATAGCTAGGAAGTGGGCTGACTTCGTCAGTCTGTCGACAATCACCCATATAGCATCATGATTCCTACGGGTCCTCGGTAAACCCATCACGAAATCCATGGTGATATGCTCTCATTTTCGTGTCGGTATAGGTAGAGGCTGCAATAACAATGCAGGTTTCTGATGCTTTACCTTCACCTGCTGACATACGAGACACTTTGCCACAAAATCTGCTACATCTCTCTTCATACCCGACCACCAGTATACCTTCTAGAGGTTTTGATACATCTTGTTACTCCCCGGATGTAACGTATACCTCGATGAATAAGCTTCCGCCAATATCAATCTCCTGAGTCCTGGATCCTCGGGAACACATAATCTGCCTCTAAACCTCAATAGTCCATCAGAACTTAACTCAAAATCAGTCAATGTGCCCTTTTATATCTGACCACTCACATCCATACAAAAAGGATCAGTCTGCTGAGCCACTTTGATCCTATCCAACAGATTCAGCTCCAAGCGTAGACTAGCTATCACATAGCCTGTATCCATGTCAGAAGGCACAACTCCAAAACTGAGGCTAGCATACTTCTCTAGCAACTCATGTTCCCTAACCATCATATACGATACCATCCCTAGGCTCTTCCTACTCAAAGCATCAACTACAACGTTAGCCTTACCTGGATGATAAAGTATCTCACAATCGTAGTCCTTCAAAAGCTCTAGCCATCTTCTCTGTCTCATGTTCAATTCTTTATGTGAGAAGAGATACTTGAGGCTCTTGTGGTCGGTAAATATCTGAAACTTCTCACCATACAAGTAGTGGCGCCATACCTTCAATGTAAACACTTCTGGTACTAACTCCAAATCATGGGTCGGATAGTTCTTCTCATGATCCTTCAACTGTCTAGATCTATAAGCAACTACCCTTCCATCCTGCATCAATACAGAGTGCAGTCCCTAATCTGAAGCATCGGTATACACTGCAAATCCTCCTGAGCTGGTAGGGATAGTGAGAATCGAAGCGGTGGTCAATCGACGCTTCAACACCTGAAAACTCTTTTCACAATCCTTGTTCCATATGAACAGTACATTCTTCCGAGTAAGACGTGTCAACGGAGCAACCAACTTTGAAAATCCCTCAACGAATCTCCGATAATATCCAGCTAAACCCAGAAAACTCCTGATCTTGGTGACTGTCCTCGGCTGTTCCCACTGAACTACAGCCTCTATCTTGGATGGATCAACTGATATACCATCCATTGATACAACATATCCCAAAAATGAGATCTGTGACAACCAAAAGTCACACTTACTGAGCTTAGTACATAACTTCTACTCTCGTAGAGTCTGCAATATGATCCTGAGGTGCTCCTCATGCTCCTCCTTGGATCTCGAATACACCAATATGTCATCGATAAAGACGATAACAAACTGGTCCAAATATGGCCTGAACACATTGTTCATCAAAGCCATGAAAGCAGCTGGAACGTTCGTCAATCCGAATGGCATGACTAAGAACTCATAATGGCCATATCGGTACGAAACGCGGACTTGGGTACATCTCCACTCCGAACTCTCAGCTGATGATACCTAGACCTTAGATCAATCCTGGAAAAGACTTGTGCTCCCTGAAGCTGATCTAACAAGTCATCGATGCGTGGAAGAGGATACCTATTCTTGATTGTGGCCTTATTCAACAATCGATAATCTATACACAATCGGAGGCTCCTATCCTTCTTTCTCACAAATAAAATCGATGCACCCCAAGGTGAAACACTCGGTCGAGCAAAACCCCTATCCAATAGCTCCTGCAACTGCCTCTTGAGCTCTTCTAGCTCAACTAAGGCCATACGATATGGTGGTCTCGAAATAGGCTCTGTGACACCCCGAAAATGCGAAAAATAAGGCAAATTTAAAACTTTTTACTCATCAAATCACAATTAAGGGTGCATTCTTGTGCAGTGTCATACATCATCGTACTTATCATGCCTCAGGATCTCATCATAAATTAGTATATATCGTATCATATACTTTACTGAATTCCGAGTTGATTAATCCTAATACATCTTATGCATTATTGTACAATAAGTGTCTGTAAATATAACTCTAGTTTGGATATATGAATATTGAATATATACCTCAATACATAAAATACGGCCTGGAGCTCAAGTCGTCCACTAGCCTTTAATCCATACGTCGCAGGGAACTCACTTCACTTGAAGAAATTTGGGGGGAGAGAAAACAGGGTGAGCTTTAAAATCGCTCAGTAAGGGGGGTAAGGGAACTCAGTTATATAAACCATATCACACATGACAAATATGTATTTGTATATGAAACTCAGTATACTCATTTGAAATTGTAGCATGAAAGTTCTCAAAATATCATCATCTCATAGCTCATAAATCATGTGAAAACATGAAGGTAAAAAGGCTCGATATAGAGCATTCACAAACATGTGTAAATATATGCGATAATGGCTTTTCTCGAAATATGTGATAAAAATCACCTCAGTAAATAGCACGTGACAAAGTCACAAAACACAACTCATGTGTAAAGAGAGACTAGGCAATAAAACTCATATAAAACTCGTCATGGCACATTAAATATATAATCTCCTCTGGGTGCGCATCCCAGGCATCCTCGTAAGAGGGAACGCCGACAATATGGTCGTATGCATGGTATATTGAACTTATATGTTACCAAAATAAGGCTCGGCCTTACATGCTACCAGAGCAATGCCTCGCCTCATGCATACTATCACGTGGTCCCTAGGTCTGTTCCCAGGCGGCCCACTCTATCACATGGTCCCTGGGTCGATTCCCAGGCGGCCCACTATATCACGTGGTCCTTGGGTCGGTTCCCAAGTGGCCTACTATATCGGTCTTACATGCTACCAAAGCAAGGCCTCCCAACACTACCAAAGCGGAGGAATAATCAGACTTACATGTTACCAGAACAAGGCCCAGACTTACATGCTACCAAAGCAAGGCCTGATGTGTATTCAACATGACACGCCTAAGTCTCAATCATTAGCCATTATCATAAAAGAAATCGTTATGCCTTCATGTAGAACTCATAGTGGTTTTCTCTCATAAAACTCATTTAAAACATCATGTACTTAACAAAAAACATATTAAAATCGAGTTCCAATTGGCAAAACACGCACACATCTTCTTAAATCTCAATATTGCCTTAACGTAGAGCCCAATTTACTTTTCATGCAAACTCAATGGTTTATAAAGCAATTTTACACTTAGCTTATAAACTCATAAAACAATGGGCTCCAACCGGCTATAAAAATCGTGTGCAGTCTTATCATGACACAGCACTAAACATGCTTATATTCTTAAATCATGGTTCATGCTACAAACAGTTCATCAAAACACATACACAAATGGTTTAGTTTTCCCTTACCTCTTTGCACCTCGTATAGTGCAATCGTTCCCCCGTATCACGAACTAGCCTCGCATCCACTCTGGAACTCTCGAGCTGTCCAAACGATGTTAAAAACATCAATAACCCAACTCAATCGCATTATTGAGCACACATTTGTGTATATTCTCATTAATATCTCAATTAACTTAATGCTCATAATTCTATCACCATTCGTAATCTCGTCCACTACGTCTCAACCTTCTACATTTCTCATGCATAATACCCATGCCAAAATCACCTCATTGCCTAAATTTCCAATGTATATACAAAAATCCCAATTTACCACAAATTTTATCATAACATCTCTACTCCAACAAAACCATAGTTTCATCAATCCCTAATCATTTCCCAACTAATTCATCACAATGCCCATGCTCACAATTACCAAAGATTACTTCAAAATCAAATATCGAGGTTTAGAGATTACCTAAACTTGTGGAGTGCTCAACTCACACCTCGATTCGATTCGTCTTTCGATTTCTAAGTATGTTGTTCTCCTTTGGGTGAGCAACAACTTTCCTTCTTGCTACAACTCTTGATTTGGACGAAAATGGGCGATTTGGAATAGAGAGAAAGCTAGGGCTCGGCTCAAATGGAGGTTTTGAAGAGAGAGAAAGATGAAATGCAGGAAAACACAGGGGTCCTTTTATAGACGTAGGGTAGGAGATCGATCTGGCTCTTGATGAGATCGATCTGCATTTGAATTTTGGGGACGATTTGGGACAATTTTATGCCTAGGAGATCGATTTGTTGTAGGGTAAGATCGATCTCTTAATGGCTTTATGAGATCGATCTGCTCCAATTATGAGATCGATCTCTAGTTTACAGAATGCTTCATGAGATCGATCTGCTCCTTGAGGAGCTCGATCTTCTCCCCAACAAAAACATTTTGAGATTGATTCCTTCCTCATGAGATCGATCTTTTCATTACAAAATCATAAGGAGATCGATCTGTTCGCTTAAATTCCTCCTTCGTTGTCTTTTTTAGCCCACCAGATCGATCTTTTCTTCTCCAAGATCGATCTGACCTCATAGTTTCACACTTTGGTTAAACACTTAACATATAAATCTCCAAATATAATTTCCACAATTCACTACTTTGATTATTTCTCATTCATTGCTCATACATTTCACTCAGCTCAATAAATTACACTTCAAGTTCATATTACATAATTAAAATATGTCTAAAATTCTCAGATCTCACAGGCTCCGTACCAGGCACCAAGTCTATACAGAACTCCATCTCTCTGTCTAGTGGTAACCCTGGTAACTCATCCGAAAAAACATCTGGGTACTCACTGACCGCAGTAATATCTAACAACTCCGAATGTGCCTTATCCGTATCTACCACGTACGCAATGAAACCTTGATGTGTTGAAGGTTTTCTAAATCATATCATAATCATAACTACTCCTTTCATTTATTTTTATTAAACTTTACAACATATTTAGTAGGGTTAGGAAACATAAGTGTTCTAACATAACAATCTAAAACAGCATGGTTTTGAGATAACCAATCCATTCCTAAGATTATATCAAAGTCACTCATACTTAACAATATTAGATTGGCTGTCATCTCCTTATTCTCTACTCTCAACTTGCAGTCATTAAATACATACTCTACAACTTGACTACTATTCATAGGCTTACAAATCAACATCATCACCCATAACGGTGTACGCTCTACATGTCTTACTAATTTACATGCAAATAAAGACGATATAAAAGAATATGTGGCACCAGGATCAATTAAAACATATGCTTCAATATCATAAATCAGAATGTTACCTCGTATCACATCTGATGAAGCATCAGCTGTCCCCTAGTCCAAAATATGTACGCGCCCTCCACCAATCACTTGCTTCCCCTTTTCTTCTGCTGTCGCTCTCCTTCTCGAAGCAGAAGGATCAACTAGAGCTCTCTTTGGCTCCCTGCCCTTCAGTGGAGCAGTATCAACCATCTCTGGCCAAGCTTTAGCAATATGCCCCTATTTCCTGCATCGAAAACACACTATAAGAGTCAGCAGACATGGTCTATCTCCATGTTTCCTACCGCATCTTCTGCACTGATTAGTTTGAGGTCTCTGTCCTCCTATGATAATACCCTTTGCTGGAGCTATGGTCGGATAAGCAGGAGGTCTAGCAGGTCTCTCTCGTGGCTCCTCAACCCGTGGTCTCTTACCGAAGAGTTTCCTCCCTCCATGATAGCTGAAACCTCTATCTCTTGTCGATCTCTTCCTCTGTATATCTCAGCTCCGGCTAAACTTCCCAGGCTCGAAAGCATTACTCTCATAATCTTGCTAGTACAGTTGAGCACTGCGCACTACTTCCTCATAGGTGGTTAGATCTAATGGGACCAACTTGGACCGTAGAACCGATCTCAATCCATTGATGAACCTGTGGACCTTTCTAGCCTCACTATACATGGTATCTGTGTCATATCTCCCCAGGGATAGAAATCGAGTCTCATACTCGTCCACTGACAAACTCCCCCGGTTCAGTCCAAAAAACTCAGCCTGTAATTTTTGTTGTGTGGTATCGGGGACAAACTGCCTCCTAAAGGCATCCCAAAATATCTCCTAACTAATATCTGTATGCCGAGCTTTCAATATGGGTCTGGTGGACTTCCACCAATGCTCTGTAACTCCTTTCAGTAGGAACGCAGCAAATGCCACCATCTCCAATGTCGTACACTCAAAAAATCCATAAAGCTTCTCCATCTCAGCAACCCACTCCTCAGCAGCTACAGGGTCCTTGACCCCACTAAAAGATGGAGGTCTAAACTTTTGGAACTCTCCCAACCGATGCAGATCACATCTGCACCCTAATCCACTACTACCCGAAATTGGTGGGGGTGTAGGAGTATCTACAGTCCTTGGTGCATGAGTTGGCTATGTAGGTGTATCAGAGGCAACTGCTTCTCCTGTCGCAGCTCCTGCCTACCTGGCATCGTCTGTGCCAATATCGCAACTATCATCTCTAGACTACGCTCTAATCTCGTAAAACGCATCTCAGCACACTCTGGTTCCTCAATAACACCTGGAGTCTCATGGGTAGGTAATGGTTCGGTAGCAGCTCGTGTCTCAGGCCTATCTCCAAGGCCTCGAGCCCTACCTCTCGTCCCTCTACCACTATGAGTATTTTCCATATAGGCAAAGTTCCTGCATTCACAATCATGAATTAGTCCGTTTCCCATCTGGTATACACAGTTGTATCTAAACACAGCATAGTACTATGGGGATGTACACTTTCCTATTTTCTAACATCGACTCACATCAGACCAACCTCTGCTCTGATACCATTCTGTCACGACCCTCCATGACTTAATCAAAAACCACTACAAATTTTTTACATTTTTAACTTCCCTTTCCTCTCTTCAATGGTTGGGTTGTGATTCAATGATAGTTTCCTCGCATACCATATCATCCATTATCATACATACATGTCAATATACTGTTACTGACTGTAACTTCTTTTTATAATACATGTAAGATCATATAAAAGCTAATACAAATACATTCACCATAATATATATCGTATACATCACTATGCTGTTTCTATGTTCAGATACATAACCGTACAAAATATGTATACTTGTCGATCGATAGGAAATAGCAGCGGACAACAGGAATGTTGTCTCTCAAATGCTCTCACTCTACTGTTGATGCTCTGTAGATAGATGTAAAAGAAAGGGGGTGAGCATACAACGCGTTCAGTAAGGAAATCAGGCAAACAAGTAAACATCTACAATATCTACTCAAAGTAATGCTATGCCTCGAAAATATAATTTCCTTAACTCACTTTAAAAACATGTCTTTAAATATATATATATATGTATAGATTAACTCCCATGTACAGAAATCATGCTTGCTTTCTCAAATGTAGGCATGTAGTGCAAAATAATGCATCTTTATAATATCACAATGCCTTTAGATAAATCATGCCATGTATATTTAAATCACATTAAATATGGCATTTAAGTTATTCACATCACAACAATCGAATTTCGACACATCCCTCAGGTCTATCCGTAAATAAATCAGTCAATCAGGTGATATATCATGTGAGACTCTGTGGTGAAATGCAATAATATCCTAGACTATGGCCATATCCTATAATGGTGATCCCAAGCAACACAGTACTCGGTGTACGGGGCAATCACTGCTGCAATGGGAGGGGGGTCAGTCCATCACAACCGCCAGCTATAACCTCTTCAACTCCACAACACGACACGGTACAATGTACCCTATGCCACTCGCACGGTACAACGTACTCTATGGACCCTAGATCATAGTCGGGGTGCCTGCCATAGGTCTTAGCCCTCAAACCATGGAATATCATACCACGTCTCTAAATCCACATGCGAACCTCTCATAGTGTGACACTCAGTCTACATGAGGAAATCAAGCATGGTTTTCAACATGTCTTATATATCACATAAAATACAGTGCGCGAATTTGAGCGTGACTCACAGTCGACACTCCACTCAAACACTGTTTCACATCACAAACACAAACTTAGTGTGAGTAAATCTCTAGCAACTAGGTCAATGCATAGTTCATGTTTCAAATCAAGTACGAGCAATAGCTCCAGTACCATGCTATGCACAAAACTCATCCAATCAAGTACGAGAAATAATTCAAGTACTATGTCATGTATAAATCATGAAGAATCGAGTACGAGCAACGCTCTAGCACTCTGTCATGCATCTCATGAAAAATTCGAGTACGAGCTAATCGCTCCAGCACTCTTTCATGCATATATCATATAAAACTAATTACGAGTAATAACTCCAGCACTCTATCATGCATGTCATGGAAATCTAGTACGAATCACAGTCCAGCAGTAATATATGTGGAAAAAATATAAAATCAAGTGCGAGCTGTGCTCTAGCACGATTTATTCTCAAATAATTCGATAGACGACTCTTTAAAAAGGGATAATTTTCAAAACATCAAAATCAGCACTATAAAGTGTACTTAATTCACATCAACCTTAAAATCATTAGCCCATCTATTTATTCTTCTGCTAAACAGCAGTAAGATACTCAAAATGGTGGTTTCCATGCTTTTTACAACTTTTCACAAAAGTTGACTTTTTTCCTAACTAAGGGTAAAATCGTAATTTACCACTATCGGGTCATAATAATTATTATTCACTTTCTTTGACCCTCAGAGTTTTTAAGTGAATGTAAATGCAGAAGAAAATATGTGCAGGTATCTTTAACTACTCACAAAAGTCCCTTACCTGCAATCACTCGAGAAATTTTACATTCTCAACGCCGCTGGATCCAGTAGTCCGATTTACTCCTCCAAAAATCTCTTGAGCTGCATATAACCATTTATCAGGTTAATTATATTTTTCTTACTGTATTTTACATTAAATATAGTCTATTTCCCTTAATGGGCTTTAATAAACCTTAATGGGCCTAACTATCCTTAAACCCATTTCCATTTTACTATTCATTTTCGTTGGGTTTAGGGTTGTGGGGCCAACCAACTCTTATTGGGCTTGTCCTAGACCCATTACATCACATTGCACCTAAAATAATTGAGCTTGGCCCATTGGACCTCTCGGCCACATGCCATGGCTGAGAGCACTCCGTGTCGTCGGTCACACCATGGCATGCCGTCCATGTCTATTTCCTTAGCCAATTCACTTAGGCATTTTCACAAACACTTGGTTGGCAATGTTCTTAAGCATCACATGGTTCATTTAGGCATTTTATCAAACACCTTGATTGCCAACTTAATACATGTATTAATTAATCAAATTGATTAATTCTAACTATACCATAATCATTAACACATGTACATTAACTCATTTCTGCCTTAATATCTATGGGCATTCATCAATATTTCACTACTCACTCTCGGCCTAAACATAATCATAGTAATTTCATATGTTTCAATGCTTAAAACATATACCAATATACTTAAAATCATTCATACATTAACATATATGAATTTGAAAGCTTAAAAATATACCTAGTATTTGTGTTCACACTTGGCCGAAACTTTGGAGCCTCACGGTTTGCACACTATGGCTTCTTGATAGCCAATTCCAACATATGTTACTCTCCTCTCAATTTGGAACAACTTTAATGAAGAATACAAGTTTCAAATATGCCTAAATCCTAGTGATTTCTAGTGAGAGAAAGCTTGGATAAATGTATTTCAATGGTTTCCTTGTGTAGCCGAGAATGGTATGGTGAAGATGACAATGGTGTGGCTGATTTTATAAGCCATTTACTTAGCCATTAAGCCTTACTTTTCAGCCATTAAAATTGACTTCTTAAGGTTTAGTTATGAGTCATCTAATGAGTCATCTAATGAGTCATAGTTAGCTTTAACTATTATTAGATATTTACCTAATGGGCTTTACAATTGGGCCTCTCGGTTTGGGCTTTCTTAATGGGCTTTCAGGCTGAAATTTTTACTATACCTCGGGCCTTTTATTGTCTCAATATTTGGCCTATCAATCGGTCCAACAATTCGGTACAAGGGACCTAAGAATTTCGATCTACATTTAGTATACCTTAATGGGCTTTAAAATCTTCAGTTTAGGCCCATTACGTTTTTAACCATTAAATTAAATATGAAATCCTTTTGAATAAATTTTCCTTACTTCCAGGGATTATTATCTTCTATTCTAACCAAGAATATTTTTTCTCAATTTTTTTCTCCATACTTAGGTTATTTCCTAACCATGGTTAGTCAACTGTGGTAAAAGTTCACTTTTCTTAACTATAGTTAACTTTTCCCTTAATCATTAACCAAGTTGACTTTTTTAAAAAATTTTGAAAGTGTCATATATTATGTTTTACACTCTCGTCTGTACGTTTTGGTCATTTTCGGTAGAAAAATACGCCCGAAACACCTTAAACACTTTAACTCGCTAAAAAGGTCCATTTTACCCTTTTAAGCTTTTACTCTCGTTCTTTGTGTTCGAAACTAAATCAAACTGACTTTCCTTTATATTTTCTCATTTTAAGTTCTTATTTTCAGTCAAAATGATTTAGATCCACTCGGTTTAGCCTGTGACTCTTATAGCTCACATTAGGTTTTTTTTGTAGCTTATGCGTGTTAAATCATTTCACATACTTTTTAAATCTAGTAAATACTCTTGTTATGATTCAACTATAATAATAGAGTGTTCATACACATAGGAATCATAAGGAACAAGCTACATAAAATACGGGTCTGACAAATACAAAAATAGAATAAAAAGTTTAGTGAAATAAATAAGTTTAGGGGAAATGATTTGAGCTCTTACATTAAGATCCTAGAAGTAAAGCATGTTAAGGGATAATTAAACCTAAATCGACTTTATCATACCTTAGCCCCAGCCTTACATTACAAGCTTAATGAAGTCCTATTGATCTTTGGTTAAGTGTGACTACATTAGTGGAGAGAGTAGTGAAAAGCAAACTTACGGGAATGATCACATGTCATTGACTTTTCATTCACTGTGTTTGCATAATCTAATCCGGGTAGTGTACTATGAAGTGATTTTGACATTTTTCACACACTCACAAGGAGTCCAATTTCGGTTAGGACTTATGATTAAACGATTTTGAATGTTTGACTTGTAATTGTGAGTCTTTAAGATCATAGTATGTACTTTTTCTTTGAGGATAACATTAGGGAAATTATTGTGTTTTGTACTTGTCATTCCTACAATTATTTTGTTTTGCTTGAGGACAAGCAAAAACTCAAGTTTGGGGTGTGATAATTCTATATTTATTAGAATTATTTGTACTTAATTTCTAATTAATTATTTAAATCCCCAATTTATTTTGTTAATTATCCCCTTTATTTAATTAAAATTCCCATGTTTGCAGATAAATCAAATCCGAATGAATTTTGAATATTTCGGTAGAAAATGGATTGGAATTGGGCTAAAATCGAGATTGGACCACGCGGACAACACGAGCCATTCCACCTAGCACATCCAATTGGACAAGAAGACAGATGACATGGAAATATTTTTTTCAAGGAGCCAATGGTGTGAAGACAAGTGGCAAAAAAAAATGCCAGCTCATCGAGGATGGAAAAATTACAATTTTACCCCTAGTGTTTGTATAAATAGGAAAGGATGGCAATTTAAAAACTATGTAAGTAGGACTATGACTAAGTAGTGTTAATGTAATGTAAGTTAGGAGTAGTGTTAGAATAGTTTTAATTTATTTTTCCTTGTTTTCAAGCTTCACTTTTCCGTTTAGCTCCCATTTATTGTTACTGTTCACAAACAATGTCCATTATTATTTTTACAAGCTTTTCAAGTTAGTTTTTCACGCTCTTGGCAGCCACCATGGTTCATTGAGCTCTCGGTTTTATTAACTTCATTTCTTTTACTTTTCAATTTTATGACATAGCATTTATCTTCTAGTGTAGCTCTCGGTTGCCATAAAAGAAAACAAAAAAAAAACTGCTTGTGTTTTTATTTGAAGAATCTTTATATTTTCTTATATAGCTCTCGGTTTGCTTCCCATGTTAGTTTTATTTTTTCCTTTTCGTTAGTTGTCATTTTTACACAAGATTGTGGGGAGCTTGTTTAATCTCATGAGCTAAGAATGAAACCGAAAGCAAATGGAAATGGAGGATAAACAATGAAGAAGTCATGCACAGTAGCATTGCAATCGGGACCACTTTAATTTTGCAACTTGGCCAAGGCCATGTTTGGAAATCCTCATTTACTCTTCATAATGTGTTTTTAATGTTTATTTTATTGTTAATTATTTTTATGCTTCTTATTATTACTTGTTAGTGTAGGTAAATATAGTCTTAAATTTAAATTGCATATTAGTTAGTTATTCTTTACTCATTAGTTAAAATTTTAGTGTAGAATTTATGAGTTATATTTAGAATTAATTTAGATTAAAATTGTTACATGCATTAGTTAAATTTTATTGTTAAATTAGTAATTAGATATAGTTACGATTAGTTTAGAGTTAATATTTTAGACATATAGTTTTATAGTTATTTTCTTAATTTCCTAGGATTTTATTTTGATTAAGTTTTAGTTTAGTTTAATTTGCATTTTTATTAATTAGTTTAATTACATGCATATTTTATTTTAGGTTAGTTTAATTGTAGTTTAATTTATCTTGTTTTGTTATTTTCATATTTACACTTTATTTTAATTGCGTTAATTAGTTTTAACTGTTTTAATTATTTTGTAGGTTTTTGCTCTTAATTGCTCGGATCACTGTAAGTAAATTTTACTCGATTTTATTTAGTTTTTATTATTTTATTGCTTTCCAGTAATTTTAATTCTAGCCATGTAGATCACACCCCTTAATTTCATAATTTGCTAGAATCTACTTAAGGTAAGATTAACTGGTAGTTAATTAGGCTAACCAACTTCTCTGAGGGATGATAATTCGAGACTCAAATCTCATTATTACCTGTACGACCCGTGCACTTACGGACAACACCTTCAGGGCGTAAAACATGGATTGCTTGATGAGATCGATCTGTCGAAGCAGGAGATCGATCTGGTCCTCTTAAATCCTTCAATTTCTCAACATTTTTCAAGCATGAGATCGATTTGTCGAGCGCTTGAGATCGAACTTTCTCAGGTAGTATTTTAAGGAGATCTATCTGCTTCCAGGGGAGATCGATCTGCTCCAACCCGCGAGCTAAGAAAATCAATCTGTTTGCATCAAATTCGATCTTCTCATTATAGAATGTTTAGCAGATCGACCTGGCTCCATTGAAGATCGATCTGTCTTGTTCCATTGCTCGAATAAGAGCATTTTGGCTCTTCCAGATCGATCTCTCATTCTATGAGATCGATCTGGCATTCTTATTTCCAGATTTTTGCTGCAGTTTTCTACAGTAACTTACACCAAACATTCTTAATTTGCTGCCATAGTCATTTTCTCATCCAACCACCTTTAAGACATGAAAATGGCATTTATTCATACTTTATACAAATTGAAACTTGCGTGCATTCATTGTATAACCAAAGGTATACCATCCAGAACTAAATGGAAGTATAAAGATCTATGCAACTCATGCAACTTCCTTCCAATTTACCATACTACTCATCTTTCATTCAACTCACATTCATCACATACCAAAGTCCATTTCTTCATATTCATACATAATGAAACTTATACGTACATCACAAACTATTATTACAAGTGTGTACATTCAATTTATGGACTTACATCACTTATGCTTCACATTAAATGTACATCACATAGTTATGAATTCATAAGGTTTACATCTAGAAATATGGGTCTTACAAAAAATGTCAAAACCACTTCACAGTACATTACCCGGATCAGATTATGCAAACACAGTAAATGCAAAGTCAACGACAAGTTATCATTCCCATAAGTTTGGTTTTCACTTCTCTCTCTACTAATATAGTCACACTTAACCAAAGATCAGTAGGGCTTCATTCAGCTTGTAATGTAAGGCTAGGGCTAAGGTATGATAAAGTCGATTTAGGTTTAATTACCCCTCAACATGCATTACTTCTAGGATCTTTGATGTAAGAGCTAGCTTATTTGGCCCAGATGGGTGAGTAGGGGTAAAATATATACATGGATGGCTAGAAAGGCTCAAACGATCCAAAAATGACCTAAATCATCTCTCTAATTAAGTGTGATCTAAAATTTCACCCCGAGATAAGATCAAACAAATTCTAGAATATGGTGTACAAAATCAACTGAACAAATGCAATCCTATGTCCACATAAGCTTTCTCTAAATAAATATGCAGATTCATGACATGACATGTGCATAAAATGAGAAAATCACAATCAGAATCAAGACAAATTCAAGAACTCACTTCATGCATTTCCTATAATCATGCTTCTTATTCAATTAAAGTCAGACTTAATCATGGGTTATATCATTGAAATATGGGAAAACTACATGCTAAGCACTAAATCATCCCAAAATCAAACAATGTAAGCTCATATTTTCGAAAAAAATTCAGTTTTGCCCAAAATTTTTTTAAAAATGATCAAGTAATATCCCCATCCCCCAAACTCAAAGTACACAGTGTCCTCAGTGTGCAGATAATATAAGAATTGAAGCTCAAGAATAGAATACTCCCCTATCTGATGAGGAAGCAGATGTGAACCTTGACAAGAACATGTTGTTGCAAAGGCTATCTAACAAAGAAAGAAACAGCAGAAAAGAGAAAAGAACTATACAAAAAGTGAAAAGAAAAATAAAATAGCATAAAATGAAATGAAGCTAAGTAGCAGGATCAGAAGTAGGAGGATCAGCTAAAGTAGTAACAAAATGCCGACGGTCAAATCCTCCCCCAAAATAGTGCTTAAATATTTACAACTCTAAATTAAATTAACTACTCTAAATTAAAGCTCTAAATATTTACAACCTATATATGTACAAAACTAGAATTATACCTAAGCATATTTTCACCGATATTAGTTAATGGCTAATCGTGATTCCCCGGTAACGGCGCCAAAAACTTGACATGATGGTCCTAAGTGACCCAGACGTGTAAACCGCAAGTGCATGGGTCGTACAAGTAACAATGAGAATTGAGTCCCGGATTATCGTCCCACAAAGAATACAGTTAGCCTAACTAAGTAGCGGTTAATTTTACCATAAGTATATCCTAGCAAATTATGAATGTTAAAAGGGTGATCTATAAGGTTTTAATTGAAAATACTAGAAAACACTAAAAATAATAAAAATTATATAAAATAAATAAAATAAAGCAAAATTACTTACAGATCTCTAAGCAAATAAAAGTGATAATCTACAAAATAAAAATATTGAAACTAAAATTAATTAGTGTAAATAAATTAACATGCAAATATATGAAAATGCAAAATAAAATAAATAACACTAGAAAATTCTAATATGAAACCATGATAGTACACAAATGGAGGTCGACTTGAGCTCTCGTTTGACATCAATTGTCGAGCTACACAATTACATATTTTTTCGGGTAAACTTTCAGCTGAATATTAATCAATTAAAATATTTCAAAATTTAACTCGATCAATTTCGACTACTTACCGACTTACCCGTAGCTTGATTGCATCACCGAAATTTTTCCCCAATTTTTTCCTGTTTTCTCTTTTTCCCTTTTTCTTTTTCTTTTCTTTTCTTTCTTTACTTTTTGGCTGAACCGGTCCGATCCAAATCAGCTCAACTTCACTACACCAAACCGGTCCGTACCGATTCAGGCTCATCTTTGCTGTTCCGACGCCAGCAGTCCGGTTCTCAGGCAGTTTTTGGTGTTGTTGTCACGACCCAAAACTACCAAAAAATTAGAGTAAATTTTTTCGCGTTTTGTTATTTTCTTTCATGCTTACCTGTCCTCTGATCGTGACCACACTCCACTAACAATTGGGCTGTGCGTCAATGCCAGTCCCACCATTCATTTACCATATAACTTAATTCTTTCTCAGACATTTATAAGTGTTTACAATATTTATACATCCCCTAAAGTTACTTACAAACATGTTACTGTGCTATGCTTATTTAGATACAATATGTACAAGTGTATATACCTTAAATGATGGGCAGCAGCGGATATCCAGAATGCAGTACTCAGTCGCCTCAACATCTACTGGAGATTATCTGTGTGAGAAAATGAAAGGGGTGAGCACATCAAGCTCAGTAAGGCAATCCAATGAACAAGTAGGTAACCATACTACCTACATGAACGTGGTGCCACGCATAAACCACCCTTTCTCCACACATTTCAAAACTGATGCTATGATTCATGATGTCATGTAAAACAAGTTTGCATGGAAAATTCAACATGTAACTATTTCAAATCATTTCTTTCTCATTTAAAATTTCACAACAAATCCAGGACTCAACCCATCCCTCGGGTGGTCCTAACTCACACAAAACCACGAAAATCAGTTTACATCAGACATGGGTTTAAAAAGCATGGAAATAACATCATGCAAATCTGATTTAAAACCCAGTTTTGATCTCATCAAAATCATCAACATGCGAGACTAGGCAACATCTGTATATCGGTAATAACCAGGACTATGGCTGTGTGTCCTCGTGAGCCCCTCTGCTACATGGATCCTAGTGTACGGGGTCTCACCTTGATCGGGAACCACCCGAGAGGTGGGTCAATCCAACCCGTAAGTCATATCCGATCCCACGCATCCGAAGATGCCGTATCCGAAGATACCCCGTATCCGAAGATACCACACATCCGAAGATGCCACACGGTACATCGTACTCCATGCTACTTGCACGGTACATCGTACTCCGTGGACCCATATCATATCTCTATACTCATGCCATGTCTCAAAACGCACGTGCGAGCCTATTTAATCGGTGACACACAGTCTACCCGACACTCCAAGCACGGCTCATCGCATGTTCTCATAAAAATCGGTGGGGGATGCGAGCGATGCTCCCGCACTCTCGTCAATTCAAGTATAACTAGCGCGAGCTAAGCTTTAGCACTCTCATCAAATCATGTGGAAAATCTGGTCCGAGTTACACTCTAGCACCCTGTCACGAAAATCATGTAAAATTTGGTGCGAGTTAGACTCTAGCACCTATGCATGTAAAACTCTAGTGCGAGCTCTCGCTCCAGCACTAATGCATGCATCACACAACTCAAAATATCGTGCGAGCTGAGCTCTAGCATGTCACGTGTCAATAAAAACACATAGGCGGCTCTGTTTCCTCAAAACAGTTTTCAAAACAATTTCATCATTGAAAATATGCAATGCTGTGCATTTTTTTTCAAGGTTAGCCAGCCTACTCATGCATGCATCAAAACACCTCCAAGACGAGCAGGAACCTCTTGTTCTTGCTCCTCCTAATTTTTTCTAAAATTGAAAATTTTACCCTTAACAAGGGTATTTTGGTAAATTTGCCTATTCGGGGCACTAAAATTATTTATTTACTTCTAGACCCTACAGATAATTTAAAAGACTGTATATGACTTTGAAATTTCCTAAAGTTACCTCTAGCAGTCCGTACAATTCCCTTACTTTATTTTTTGTAGAGTCTGACCTTTCCTTTTTCCACTGCTATCTCGTCACGCAGTCCGATTTACTCCCAATCCAATGTTCGAAACTGCGTATAATTATTCCTCAGGTCAGATATCAAACAATTTAATTGTATTTCTTATTTTCTGGGCTTAATTTAAATCATTGGGCCCATTTCCCCTATTGGGCCCAATTGCACCTTAATGGGCCTTAATCGGCCTTAAGCCCGTTTTCCACTTAATTTTCACATTATCGAGGTCTATTGGCCTCATTGGGCCCATCAACAATTTATTGGGCCTCGTTCTAACTCTCAAATAGCTCAATTTATTATTTACGACAATTTATCTAAATTTTCATAATTTAATTTAATTAATACGAAAATTAAATCTGAAGCACGCATAACAATGTAAATTATCGTAAATAAGGGTTACTTACCCGAGATTCCATGCTAGTACGCAAATCGAGGCTATTTCGAGCTCTCGTTTGACATCGATTATCGAGTTATACATTTTCATAAATTTTCGGGTAAATTTCCAATCGAATAATAATTAAATAAAATATTTCAAAATTCAAATCGGTCAATTTCGACCGCTTATCGACTTACCCGTAGTTCGATTACATCGCTGAAATTTTTTCTCAATTTTTCCTCTTTTTCTTTTTCCCTTTTTCTCCTTTTTTTCCCCTCTTTCTTGGCTGAACTGGTTCGGTCCGGTTCAACCCAATTCGGACCGCCTGTTCACTCCGATTCGACCGGTTCAGGGCCTTGCCGATCGGTTCTTCTCCGGCTTTCGCCGCCAGTGGCTCCGCTGGGTCATCCGCATCTCAGATCTGGGGTTGGCTTTGGTCGAGGTCGCCGAAAAGTCCCCGGTCCGGCCTGTTCTCCCTATCGTCGGTACCCATTTCCCCTTTCTGCCGTTTTCGGCGTTTGCCGGCAGTTTCGCCGGTCGTGGCCACCACCAATCAGCTCACCTGCGCCTCGGGAATGTTCGGCTGTGGTCGACCGGTGCCGAATCGTCGCCGGGAATCGCCTTCTCTTCTCTCGGTTTCGTTTCTCGCCGTTCCTCTAGCCGGTGGCCACCGGTAGTGGCTCCTTTAGGTCGGTAGTGGCCCGGGCCTTGTCGAGCTCCCTTCCTCGGCCTCCGTCGGCCTTCCATCGAAAGCAAGGGGCTCGGCCTCTGTTGTTTCCCTCAAAAATAACATTTCGCGATTTTTCCGTCCGTTTTTTTTCCAATTCTTCTTTTTCTTTTTATTTTTTTTATAATTTTATTAATTATTTTATTATTATTTTAATCATTAAAATAATATTATTTTGTCAAAAATATCTAAAAAAATTATTAATTTATTCAATTAATCCCTAATTGAATTTATTAGTATTGTTTCGACTTTTTGGTATATTTTCGATTATTTTCGGGATAATTTTTCCGAGGTAAAAATTTCGATTAATCCCGATTAATTCCAATAAATTGATATCTTGATCAATTTAACCCAAAATAAATTTATTTCACCTTTATTGACCAAGATTTCTCAATCCATTATTTTTAATAAATTTTTCTCATCGAATTTATTTCGACTTTCGGTCTTTTAATCTTTTTGCCCTTGCACGTGTTCGAAAATTCCATTTCAATCCTTTTGCATTTTTAAATGCACTCGTAAATTTCTATTCATTCCCTTTTGCTCTTACAATAAAACCGAGTCTTACATAATCTCCCCCACATAAGGAATTTGGTCCTCCAAATTAGAACCAAGTCATATGGGTCCATATATAACTCCGGGTACGTTTTCTCATATCATACACTTAAATTCTTCTGTGACCTTTTCGGAGTGTATTTCTTCTCAAGAACTTTAACTAGGGAGATCGTCTTAAACCTCAATACTTTCTCTTTCCTGTTTAATGCCCGAATCAACTTTTTCAATATACTTATTTGCACTGAGCTGAACTGTTGGAGTTTATATCCGATCACCTATGCTGGATCTGGGTAGTATTGCCGAAGTATCAAAAGATGTGACACATTGTGGATGCCTGTTTATTCAGGTGATAACGCCAACCTACAGGTCTTATCTCCCACTTATCCAATCTCTCAAAAATTCCATTCCGCAAAACTTAATTTGCCTTCTTCCCGAGTCTCGTTATGTCCTTATTCCCTTAAGACAAATAACTTCAACAATACAGATTCACCCTCGGTGAATTCTAATGCTTTTTGTTTGCTCTGAGGTATTCTTAATCTCTCACTCAACTGAACATCCTCATAGACTTATTATACTAATTCGAAAAAAAATTTTATCTGTCACCCACTTTTCTTATCCAAGTCAGGGAAACAACCCCTACGGCCATACTATGCCTCATATCTTGTTATCTCGATACTCAAGTGACAACTGTCGTTATTGACAGATCCAATTTGTAATAACTGATCATCCCAAGAGCTTATAAAATCAATGGCACACGCTTTCATCGTATCCTCCAGAACTTGTACAGTCCTCTCTAACTGACCATCTGTCTGAGGATGGAAAGCTATGCAAATACTAAATCGGGTTCCCGTAGCTTCCTGAAAAATATTCTCAGAGGTGGGAAGTGAAGCGGGAATCCCTATATGATACCATGCTCACTGGAACGCTACATAATGTTCCACAATCTTCCTTATACCTGAATCCTCATACACACTTTGAGTATCTGGGGATTTCATAACCAGAAGGTGGGTAGACTTAGTCAACTTAACGACTATCATCTAAATAGCCTCGTGACTCAACTGAGTCCTCTATAACCCATCACGAAATTCATGGAGACTTGCTCTCATTTTCGTGCCATGTCAATATAGGTAGAGATTACAATAACTCTGCAGACTTTTAATACTCTACCTTATCCTACTGACATACTAGGCACTTTTTCACAATCTCTACCATATCTCTTTTCACATCTGACCACCAATACCCCTTTCAGAGATTTCATATATATATTCGTTACTTTCCGTATGCACTGTTTATCCCGAAGAGTAAGCTTCTGACAATATTACTATCTCATCAACTGTGGTCTTGGGGAGCACTTATACTATCTCTAAACCTCTCTGTAAATCATCGACACTCTCTGTGAACTCTATCACTGTACCCTTCTGAATCTGACCCACATTATCGACACCATGCCGATCATCTCACTAAGCCTGTCAAATTCGGGCACTCACATCCGGTTTTAATCTCAGGCTAGCTGTCATATAATCACTGTCATCATCAGAAGGGATCACATCACTACTGAGGCTCACAACTGCTCTAGCAGCTCACGCTCCCTGACCATCATATGTAATACCATCCTGAGGCTCTTTCTGCTCAAGGCATCAGCCATCATATTAGCCTTTCCTGGGTGGTACAATTTTCCACAATCCAAATCTCTCAGAAGCTCTAACCCACTATGTATTCTCATATTCGTATCTTTCTGTAAAAACAGATACTTGGGGCTTTATGATCAGTGCATACCCAAAATTTCTCACAATGTACATAATAGTTGCATATCCTCAATACAAGTACTACCACTGCCAACTTTAAATCATGGGTCAGATAGTTTATTTCATGATCCTAGAGTTGTCTAGATCCACAATCGACTATCTTCCCCTTTTGCATCAATACACAGCTCATTCATTATTTTGAGTCATTCATACACACGGAGAACCTCTTGAGCTGTTGGATATGGTGAAAATAATCACGGTGGTCAGTTCATACTTCATTACACCAAAACTCCTGTCACGTCAATCATCCCATTCAAATACCACGCTTTCTTAGTTAAACGTGTCAACAAAGTATACCCTTTTTAGAACTCGCAGCAACCATCTATAAAAGCAATTTTCCAATTGTTGCTTATAATTTTCCCTGGACTTTAACTACACCCAACATATCATCAATAAGGATGATGACAAATCGGTCCAGGTAAAGTTTAAATAACTCATTGTAGTTAAGCTTCACTACATATTTCAATCGCCCATATCCTTGACCTATGTACGCATAAGCGTATAATATCACTTCAAAATTGCTTCTGTTTCCAGGTACTAACCCACGTCATTTCCTTTTTCTTTTCTTATATTAACGGCTTTTATTAAATTTTAATATTTTAACCTTCATAATTAATCGAATTTTATAGTTCTTCATCTACTAGTAAAAGTATCCAAATTTTTAGATTTATATCTTACTACGGTCGATTTCAAGTCATAGATTATATATATATTTCTAGACGCTGTCAAGTCTTCAGGCGGGGAGGTATTTTGAAATACCTTTATTAACCCTTAGACTTAACCACAATTACTTTACATATCAGTCCCTGTGGTCACAATTCATATTCGCTACTAATTGCTTTAATCCTAATTACTTCACGTATCATAGATATTCTTACCTTACATACTCCTCTTACTCCAGTACATCTTGTATTTAGGATCAAACATATCTTAAAGAGTATCTCCTTCGTATATCAGTTATAACAAAACTCTGTCATTATTCATTTCATGAGTACCATCATTTGCTCCTTTAATTTCAACCGTTGCACCCCTTTTTAGTACTTATCAAAACTTACAGTATACTTTTCAGGGGTAACCATATCACTATCTTAGGATAGAAATCTGAACATCATAATATGCAGCCGACTACTTTATTCTCAAATATTACTTTAAATTATACATAGTCCATTGAATAAAATCGGCTGACTTATACTTCTTTTCCCCAGTTTTCAACTTAAAATCTCTTCATAATTATTCCGTTAGTTAACCTTCCTCTATTGGGGTACTCAATTTATCAACATTATGCCCAAGAGTGTAGGCATTCATGTCTTTTACTCACTTACATGCGAATGAAGGCGGTATGAAGAAATACGTGATACCAGGATCAATTAACACAATTACTTCTTTATTCATAAGTAGTGTGGTATCTTTCACCACATCCTGTGAAACATCAATAGTGTCTTGGTCTAAGACATACACACGCCTTCGTCCAACAGCCTACTTTCCTTTTCTCTTCGGCTGTGGCCTCCCTTTTTGATGCAGCTATCTCAACATGGTTTTCTCTATCTCTTTACCTTTCTGTGGGGCAATCTCGCCCAACTCTGAGCAATCAAAATAAATGGTCCGTCTTACCACACTTAACAACCATTTTCATCAATAATATGTAGGTGTAGGTCCTACTTCCGTGGTATTTACCACACATTCTATAGTGATCTGTAGCAGATCGGGGTTCTCCAATCACAATACCCCTCAAAAGTGCTACAATCGGATAACTGTGGCCTTACCAATCATCTTAACCCATAACTCATCAAATCAAATCTTTTACCAAACTACCCCTTTTTCTCGTTCTGCCATCTCTAACATTCTCGATTCTCTTTCTGTCTCTATTTTGGCCTTTACTACCTTTCCCAATCTCAGAGGTGTGCAACTCATAATCTTATTCACACAACTGCAGTTTACGCATTGCCTCGACATAGGTAATATCTCATGGGCCAATCGGACTCAAATCGACAATCTGAGCCCTTCCATAAACTTTTAGACATCTCGACTGTCACTGTTCATAGTGTCAAGGTAATATCTGCCCAAGAATATAATTGAGTTTCATACTTATAATTCATCCTCGTCAATAAATCAATTCCTTTTAAACAGTGTCCGGGATATTCTATCACCGGAATACATCCAAAAATATTTCGCATGTCAGCTCTGGATGTCTAACTCTTAAGTTGGGTTGAGCGGACTTCCATCAATGCTCCAACTCACCCTCAAATCTTATGCATACTCTAAGCAATTAGCTCCCAAAATATTCTCCACACTCCGCTCCAACCTCGCGAAACGTGTCTCAATACTGTCCGATCACTCTGTCGGACTCTGTGAGGCATGCTCAATATAAACCTTTATTTCAATCTCATCTTGATTCTCATAGGTCAACTCAACACGATTAGCAGGCTCAGGTCTACCTCTACGACCTCTGTCTCGTGCTCTACCTTCTCTATCGCGACTAATATTAGGTATTCCTACATCCTCAACCATTTCTTAGTTCAAACCCATCTCGATATACATTATTGTATCTAACCAAGCACAGTAACACGAGGATGTAATTTCCTAATTACTGACACTGACATACATCAGACCAATTTCTGCTCTGATACCACTTTTATATGTCACGATCCAAAACTACCAAAAAATCAGAGTAAATGTTTTCGCGTTTTGTTATTTCCTTTCATGCTTACCTGTCCTCTGATCGTGACCACACTCCACTAACAATTGGGCTGTGCGTCAATGCCAGTCCCACCATTCATTTACCATATAACTTAATTCTTTCTCAGACATTTATAAGTGTTTACAATATTTACACATCCCCTAAAGTTACTTACAAACATGTTACTATGCTATGCTTATTTAGATATAATATGTACAAGTGTATATACTTAAATGATGGGCAGCAGTGGATATCCGGAATGCAGTACTTAGTCGCCTCAACATCTACTAGAGATTATCTATGTGAGAAAATGAAAGGGGTGAGCACATCAAGCTCAGTAAGGCAATCCAACGAACAAGTAGGTAACCATACTACCTACATGAACGTGGTGCCATGCATAAACCACCCTTTCTCCACACATTTCAAAACTGATGCTATGATTCATGATGTCATGTAAAACAAGTTTGCATGGAAAATTCAACATGCAACTATTTCAAATCATTTCTTTCTCATTTAAAATTTTACAACAAATCCAGGACTCAACCCATCCCTCGGGTGGTCCTGACTCACACAAAACCACGAAAATCAGTTTACATCACACATGGATTTAAAAAGCATGGAAATAACATCATGCAAATCTAATTTAAAACCCAGTTTTGATCTCATCAAAATCGTCAACATGCGAGACTAGGCAACATCTGTATATCAGTAATAACCAGGACTATGGTCGTGTATCCTTGTGAGCCCCTCTACTACACGGATCCTAGTGTGCGTGGTCTCACCCTGATCGAGAACCGCTCGGGAGGTGGGTCAATCCAACCCGTCAGTCTTATCCGATCCCACGCATCCAAAGATGCCGTATCCGAAGATACCCCATATCCGAAGATACCACACATCCGAAGATGCCACATGGTACATCGTACTCCATGCTACTTACACGATACATCGTACTCCGTGGACCCATATCATATCTCTATACTCATTCCATGTCTCAAAACGCACGTGCGAGCCTATTTAATCGGTGACACACAGTCTACCCCACACTCCAAGCACGGCTCATCGCATGTTCTCATAAAAATTAGTGGGGGTGCGAGCGATGCTCCAGCACTCTCGTCAATTCAAGTATAACGAGTGCGAGCTAAGCTCTAGCACTCTCATCAAATCATGTGGAAAATCTGGTGTGAGTTACACTCTAGCACCCTGTCACGAAAATCATGTAAAATCTGGTGCGAGTTAGACTCTAGCACCTATGCATGTAAAACTCTAGTGCGAGCTCTCGCTCCAGCACTAATGCATGCATCACACAACTCAAAATATCGTGCGAGCTGAGCTATAGCATGTCACATGTCAATAAAAACACGTAGGAGGCTCTGTTTCCTCAAAACAGTTTTCAAAACAATTTCATCATTGAAAATCTGCAATGCTGTGCATTTTTCTTTCAAGGTTAGCCAACCTACTCATGCATGCGTCAAAACACCTCCAGGACGAGCTGGAACCTCTTGTTCTTGCCCTCCTAATTTTTCCTAAAATTGAAAATTTTACCCTTAATAAGGGTATTTTGGTAAATTTGCCTATTCGGGGCACTAAAATTATTTATTTACTTCTAGACCCTACAAATAATTTAAAAGACTGCATATGACTTTGAAATTTCATAAAGTTACCTCTAGCAGTCCGTAGAATTCCCTTACCTTATTTTTCTGTAGAGTCTGACCTTTTCTTTTTCCACTGCTGTCTCGTCACGCAGTTCGATTTACTCCCAATCCAATGTCTTAAACTGCGTATAATTATTCCTCAGGTCAGATATCATACAATTTAATTGTATTTCCTATTTTCTGGGCTTAATTTAAATCATTGGGCCCATTTACCCCTATTGGGCCTGATTGCACCTTAATGGGTCTTAATCGGCCTTAAGCCTGTTTTCCACTTAATTTTCACATTATCGAGGTCTATTGGCCTCATTGGGCCCACCAACAATTTATTGGGCCTCGTTCTAACTCTCGAATAACTCAATTTATTATTTACGACAATTTATCTAAATTTTCATAATTTTATTTAATTAATGCGGAAATTAAATCCGAAGCACGCATAATGATGTAAATTGTCGTAAACAAGGTTTACTTACCCGAGATTCCATGTTAGTACGTAAATCGAGGCTGTCTCGCTCTCTCGTTTGACATCGATTATCGAGCTACACAATTTCATAAATTTTTAGGTAAATTTCCAGTCGAATAATAATTAAATAAAATATTCCAAAATTCAAATCGGTCAATTTCGATCGCTTATCGACTTACCCGTAGTTCGATTACATCGTCGAAATTTTTCCCCAATTTTTCCTCTTTTTCTTTTTCCCTTTTTCTCCTTTTTTTCCCCTCTTTGTTGGCTGAACCGGTTCGGTCCGGTTCAACCCGGTCTGAACCGCCGGTTCCCTCCGGTTCAACCGATTCAGGGCCTTGCCGGCCAGTTCTTCGCCGGCTTCCACTGCCAGTGGCTCCGCTGGATCGTCCGCATCTCAGATCTGGGGTTGGCTTCGGTCAAGGTCATCGGAAAGTCGCCGGTCCGGCCTTTTCTCTCCACCGTCGGTACCCATTTCCTTTTTCCGCCGTTTTCAGCGTTTGCCGGCAGTTTCGCCTGTCGTGGCCGCCACCAATCAGCTCACCTACGCCTCGGGAATGTTCGGTTGTGGTCGGTCGGTGCCGAATCGTCGTCGGTCACTGGGAATCGCCTTCTCTTCTCTCGGTTTCGTTTCTCACCGTTCCTCTCGCCGGTGGCCGCCGTTCGTGGCTCCTTTAGGCCGGTAGTGGCCCGGGCCTCGTCGGGCTCCCTTCCTCGTCTTTCGTCGGCTGTCCATTGCCGGCAAGGGGCTCTGCCTCTGTTGTTTCCCTCAAAAATTGCGTTTCACGATTTTTTCGTCCGTTTTTTTTTCCAATTCTTCTTTTTCTTTTTTTTATAATTTTATTAATTATTTTTATTATTATTTTAATCATTAAAATACTATTATTTTGTCAAAAATATCTAAAAAAATTATTAATTTATTTAATTAATCCCTAATTGAATTTATCAGTATTATTTTGACTTTTCGGTATATTTTTCAATTATTTTTGAGATAATTTTTCTGAGGTAAAAATTTCGATTAATCCTGATTAATTCAAATAAATTGATATCTTGATCAATTTAACCCAGAATAAATTTATTTCACCTTTATTGACCAAGATTTCTCAATCCATTATTTTTAATAAAATTTTCTTATCGAATTTATTTCGACTTTCGGTCTTTTGACCGTTTTACCCTTGCACGTGTTCGAAAATTTCATTTCAATCCATTTGCATTTTTAAATGCACTCGTAAATTTCTATTCATTCCCTTTTGCTCTTACAATAAAATCGGGTCTTACAGTTGTTCGGCGCGCCATCGCCTGGGTGTTCTTCGTCATGCCTCGGGTGGAGTCGAATCGGCGTCGATTGTTGTCGATTCCCTCTTCTCCCTTTCAGTCTCCCTTCCTTCGATCTCCTCCGTCAGGTGTCACCGGCATATGTGGTGCTACTCAGGCACTCCCGCTGTGACGGTCATGTCGTCACCTGCCGTCTCGTGCTGGTCCGATGGTCGAGGCTCGTCGGATAGAGGGAACCGACTCCCTCGGGTGTCTTCTCCCTTTTGCCTGCTTCGTTTTCTTTCCAGAAATCGCGATTTCGCGACTTCTACTTTTTTTTCTTCATTCCTTTTACTTTTTTTTTCATTTCTTTTATTATTTATTTTAATAGAATAAAATATAATATTTTTCCTAAAATATCCCAAAAAATATTATATTTTATTCATTTAATCAATTAATGTATTTATTTGTCTGATTTTATCTTTTCGGTATATTTTTCCAATATTTTCAGGATAATTTCTCGAAGTGAAAATTTTAATTTTTTCCAATAAATTCATATCTTGATCAATTTAACCTGAAATTTAATTATTTCTCTCGTTAGTGATCAAGATTTCTCAATTCCATATTTTTAATGAAATATTTCTTATCGAATTTATACCAGATTTTGGTCATTTAACCGTTTTACCCTTCTACACGTTCGGGACCAAACCAATCCAACTTCCCTTCACGAACACTCACTCATTTCATGTTTTCAAGCCTTATCTCCAGTCCGAATGATATGAATCCCATTCGTTTCGTCTGTGGCCATTTCAACCTTCATTTGACATTTAAATGCATTCGAAAATTTTTTTTATCCATTCCATTTGCATTTTTCATTGACGTATAACTCTTCTTATGATTCAATTTGCATAAAACCATATTTACATCACGTGAATTATAAGAAAATATGATAAAAATCGTGTCTTACATAATCTCCCCCACTTAAGAAATTTGGTCATCCAAATTAGAACCAAGTCAAATCGGTTCGTAAACAACTCCGGGTACGTCTATCGCATCATACTCTTTAATTCTCATGGGACTTTTTCAGGAGTGTAACACTACTAACAAACTTGACTAGGGAGATCATCTTAAACCTCGATACTTCTTCCTTCCTGTTTAATACCCGAATCGATTTTTCAACATACGTTATACTTTCATTAATCTCCAACAGCTCATATCAGATCACCTATGTTTGGTCCGGATAGTATTTCTGAAGCATCAAAAGTTAGAACACATTGTGGATGCCTGCTAATTCAAGTGGTAACGGCAACCTACAGGTCTTATCTCCCACTTTGTCTAATATCTCAAAGGATTCAATCTAACGAAACTTAATTTGCCTTCTTTTTGAATCTCGTTATACCCTTAGGACAAGTAACTTCCAACAATACTGATTCACCCTTGGTGAATTCCAATGGTTTTTTATCTCTTGTCAACATAGCTTTTCTGTCTGCTCTGAGGTGTTCTTAATCTCTCATTATTAACAGAACACCCTTAGAGACTTATTATAACAAATCAGGAGCAATTTTCTATCTGTCACCCACTTCTTCCTATCCAAGTTGGGGAACAACCCTAAAGCTATACCATGTCTCATAAAATGTTATCCCGATACTCAAGTGACAATTGTCATTATTGGCGAATTCGATTAGTAATAACTAATTATCTCAGGAGCTTATAAAATCATTGGCACATGCTCTCATCATATCAGCTAGAATCTGTACAGTCCTCTTTGCCTAACCAACTAATTGAGGATGGAACGCTATGCTAACACTCAATCTGGTTCCCATAGCTTCCTGAAAAACATTCCCAGAAGTGGGAAGTGAAGCGGGAATCCCTATTTGATATCATGCTCCCTGGGACGCGACATAATGTTTCACAATTTTCCATACACATAAATCCGCCTACACACTCAGAGTATCTCGGGATTTCATAACCAGAAGGTGGGTAGACTTAATCAATCTAGCTACAATCACCTAGATAGCCTTGTGATTCCTACGGTCCTCTATAACCTATCACAATATCCATGGTAACTTGCTCCCATTTCTGTGTCGATATAGGTAGAGGCTGCAATAACCCTGCAACGTCTATTGCTCTACCTTAATCTACTGACGTACGAGACACTTCTCCACAATCTCTACAATGTCTCTTTTCATATCTGACCACCAATACCCTTTTCAGAGATTTCGATATATTTATTACTTCTCGGATGCACTGTATATCCCAAAGAGTGAGCTTCTGACAATAACACTATCTTATCAACTGTGGTTATGGCGAGCACTTATATTGTCTCTGAACCTCAGTAAGCCATCATTATTCACTGTGAATTCTGTCACTATACCCATCTGAATCTGACCCACACTATCGACACCCTACCGATCATCATGCTAAGCCTATCGAATCCGATCACTCAAATTCGGTTCTAATCTCAGGCTAGCTGTCATACAATCACTGTCATCATCAGAAGGGATCACATTACTATTGAGGCTCACAACTACTTTAGCAGCTCACGCTCCCTGTCCATCATATATGATACCATCCTGAGGCTTTTTCTGCTCAAGGCATCAGCCATTACATTAGCCTTTCCTGGGTAGTACAATTTCCACAATCA
Organism: Firmiana major; assembly: GCA_033439115.1. Lineage (NCBI taxonomy): Eukaryota > Viridiplantae > Streptophyta > Magnoliopsida > Malvales > Malvaceae > Firmiana > Firmiana major. The sequence continues at coordinate 13,905,891 of CM065912.1, forward strand.
TAATCCTTCAGAAGCTCTAACCCTCTATGTTATCTCATATTCCACTCTTTCTATGAAAACAAATACTGAGGCTTTTATGATCAGTGCAAATCTAAAATTTCTCACCATATAAGTGGTGGCGCCATACCTTTAGTGCAAACACTACAGCTGCCAACTTTAAATCATGGGTCAGATAGTTCCTCCTATGGTCCTTGAACTATCAGGATCCATAAACGACTATCTTCCCATTTTACATCAATACACAGCCCAATTCTTATTTTGAGGTATCCATACACACTAAAACCTCTTGAGCTGTTGGTCATGGTGAGAATAATTACGGTGGTCAGTTTGTTACTGCTATATACAAAAACTCATGGAAGCCATTTTCATATTTATCATCCCACTCGTATGCAATCTTTTTTTGAACGAGATGTGTCAACTGAGCAACCCATTTCGAGAAACTCTCAACAATTCATCTGTAAAATAGTTTTCAGTTGCTGCTCATGCTCTGCCCTGGACTTCGAATACATCAAAATATCATTGCTAAAGATGACAACCAATCGGTCTAGGTAAAGTTTAGATACCTTGTTAATCAATGGCCTAACGGTAACGAAAATCAATTTGGGCACATTCATATTTTGAATTCTTAATGGATGCATTATGTTTGAACGTGTTGCAGAAGTCCAGGAATTGCCCAAGGTGAGCATGTGGGTCATCGTGTGGAAGCCCACTGAACTGTAAAGAAGTCTGAATCATCGGGAGGCTTAATTTCACGTGCTAGAGGCCGTAGAGGTAGGCTTGAGAGCCGTACGGAGCCACAGACTGAGCAGGCTCCACAGAACCCTGCTGGGAGAGCAGAGGATACTGAGGCTCGCTTCGCTAGATTAGAGCGGAGTATTGAGAGTTTGGTGGAGATAGTCATGCAGGCATTGGGTGCCAGTGACAGACGAGGTCCAGCAGCACAGCCTACTACGGAACAGACAGCTGCAGAGGCGGAGATACCTCAGACTGCTGAGACAGCTACAGTTACACCACCTCCAGCCCAAGATACAGATTCTCCTATCGCTCCACAGCAGAGCGGTAGTGATTTGGGTTATGACTGCGACTTGAGCAGGTTGCGAGAGTTTCAAGCGCTGAAACCCCCAATGTTTAGAGGGGTGAAGGACCCAGTGATTACGGAGGATTGGGTGTATGAGATGGAGAAACTGTATAGGTTTTTTCGATGCACTTCAGCTGAAAAGGTAGCATTTGCCGTGTTTATGTTGAAAGGCGAGGCCGAGCATTGGTGGAGGTCCACCGAGGTTATTCTGAGGGCCAGACACTCTGAGATCTCGTGGGAGACATTTCTAGAGGCCTTCAGGGGACAGTATATTCCAGCTACCGCACAGAGGAAATTACGGATGGAATTTATGAACCTGGTTCAAGGGAACCGAACTGTGGACAAGTATGAGTCCAAGTTTATGTCATTGGGAAGATATCACCCTGACACGATGGGTAGTGAGACCCGAAACATACAAAAGTTCATGGATGGATTGAGATTGGCCATCCGGACTAAGCTAGCTCCCTTCGATATTGTGACTTATGAGGAGGCTGTACATAAGGCTCAGTTATGTGAGCAAGACTTTGAGCGAAATGCCTCCGAGCTTGGGAGAGTCAGTGTTAGAAAGGACAGGGACCGGAAGAGATCCGGGTTTGGAAGAGTGGCCAAGAGAGATGGCCAAAGATTTTTTGAGAAGAGGCCAAAGATTGAGGAGGTGCGGGAGAGAGCTGCTAGACCTCCCGTATACCCAGCCCTGACTGCGCCTAGGGGCATGACTATTGGAGGACCACGGCTTACTACTGACTAGTGTAGGAGATGTGGGAGATTTCATGGGAATAGGCCCTGTCTGATGACCCCTATGGTGTGTTTTAGATGCGAGAGACCAGGGCATATAGCTAAGTATTGTCCCGAGAAGATGGAGATTGCCCCACAGAAGGGCAAGGAGCCTGAGGGAGCTCCAGTTGAGACAGCAGCCCCGAGGAGGAGGGCTACAGCTGAGGAAAAAGGGAAACAGGCTGAGGGTGTGAGCAGAGGAAGAGTACATGCATTAGACCAGGACACTGCAGACGCATCGACGGATGTGATTAAAGGTACCATCCGAATCTTTGATTTAGAAGCATTGGTATTATTTGATCCTGGTGCCACGCATTCTTTCACATCAACTTCCTTTGCACATAAATTGTTGAAATATGTGAAACCAACATTGTTGGATAAAATGTTGATGATTTCCACACCCATGAATGATAGTCAATTGACTGAGCATGTATGTAGGGATTGTAAGTTAAAGATAGAGAGGAAGGAAATGATAGCCAATCTGATTTTATTGAATATGAATGATTTTGATGTAATTTTGGGAATGGATTGGTTGGCTACCAATCGTGTTGTGATGGACTGTCATGCCAAAACATTGAGGTTTTCAGGATTAGACAATCTTATTGTAAATTTTGGTGAAAAGAAATGATATGAAACTTGTATAATTGTGGTAAATAAAAGAGCATGATTTTAAATGCATATTGCTTGAGAGATAAATTATTTGTTTTTGATAAATATTGAATGTGGAGTGATGGTTTATGTTACTAACGATGGAGAGGATAATGTGAAGGGTTCATTGCCTATGTGGTCGATATAGATGAGGCACACCCAGAATTGAAGGACATACCCGTAATTACGGATTACCCTGATGTCTTTTCGGACGAATTACCAGGACTACCACCTGAAAGGGAAATGGAATTTTGCATTGAGTTAGTGCCTGGTACAGAGTCGATATCGAAACCACCCTATAGAATGGCTCCGATAGAATTGGAAGAGCTGAAGAAACAGCTGCAAGAGTTGCTGGAGAAGGGGTTTATTAGACCGAGTGTCTCACCTTGGGGAGCACCAGTTCTATTTGTAAGGAAGAAGGATGGAAGCCTCCGACTGTGTATAGATTACCGGTTATTGAATAAGGCCACCATTAAGAACAAGTACCCCCTTCCAAGAATCGATGATTTGTTGGATCAGCTCCAGGGAGCCGAAGTATTTTCTAAGATAGATCTGCGATCAGGGTATCATCAGTTGAGGATTAGGAGTGGAGATGTACCCAAGACAGCATTTTGTACCCGTTATGGCCACTACGAGTTTTTGGTGATGCCATTCGGACTGAAGAATGCTCCCGCGGCATTTATGGCATTGATGAATGATATATTCAAGCCATACCTGGACAAGTTTGTGATAGTGTTCATTGATGACATTTTGGTGTATTCCAAGTCCAGGGAAGATCATGAGGAGCACTTGAGGATAGTTCTGCAGACCCTCCGAGAGAAAGAATTGTATGCCAAACTCAGCAAGTGTAACTTTTGGTTGGAACAGATCTCATTTCTGGGGCATGTTGTGTCAAAGGATGGGGTATCAGTGGATCCATCCAAGATAGAGGCAGTTGTACAGTGGGAACAGCCCAAGACAGTTACTGAGATCAGAAGTTTTCTGGGATTAACAGGATATTATCGGAGATTTGTAGAGGGTTTCTCCAGACTAGCTGCTCCGTTGAGACGCCTCACGCGAAAAGATGTTAAGTTTGTGTGGGATGAGGCATGTGAGAGGAGTTTTGAGGAGCTTAAGCGTCAATTGACGACTGCTCCAGTTCTCACCATTCCTACCAGCTCAGGAGGATTCTCGGTGTATACGGATGCATCACACCAGGGACTGGGCTGTGTGCTTATGCAGGATGGGAAGGTAGTTGCCTATGGATCTAGACAGTTGAAAGATCATGTGAGGAACTACCCGACACATGATTTCGAGTTGGCGGCTGTAGTATTTGCTTTGAAAATATGGCGCCACTATCTCTATGGTGAGAAATTTCAGGTGTTCTCCGATCATAAGAGTCTTAAGTACCTGTTCTCGCAGAAAGAGCTGAATATGAGACAGAGGAGATGGCTCGAACTCCTGAAAGACTATGACTGTGAAATCATGTACCACCCAAGTAAGGCAAATGTAGTTGCCGATGCTTTGAGTAGAAAGAGCCTTGGGTTGGTGTCTTGTATGATGATACGGGAACATGAATTGTTAGAACACTTTGCGAACCTCAGTTTAGATGTAACACCACCTGGATCTGAGAGACTTGAGATCATGGCTAGTTTGAGACTAGAGCCAGAGTTGATTGGCCATATTCGGCAAGCCCAGCAGAGCGATCGACGGTGTATCGATTGGCTGAGGCAGGTACAGACAGGTGTGGGTATTGATTTTGAGCAGAGTGCTGATGGGTTATTGAGGTTCAGAGGCAGAGTATGCGTTCCCAGGGATCCTAAGATCAGGAGAACGATTTTATCAGAGGCTCACTCATCGAAGTATACGATACATCCGGGAAGTACCAAGATGTATCAAAACCTTCGGAAGGTTTATTGGTGGTCTGGAATGAAGAGAGACATTGCTAAATATGTCGCTAAGTGTCTCGTTTGTCAGCAAGTGAAGGTAGAACACCAGAAGCCTGCAGGATTATTGCAGCCTCTACCGATACCGACATGGAAGTGGGAGCATGTCACCATGGATTTTGTAATGGGGTTGCCGAGGACCCGTAGAGGTCATGATGCCATATGGGTTATTGTTGACCGAACCCTAGGGGTATCTATCCGCAAGTGCACGGGTCGTCCAAGTAATAATGGGATTTGAGTCCCGGAATTATCGTCCCACAGAGAAGTTGTTAGCCTAATTAACTACCGGTTACTTTTACCCTAAGTATATTCTAGCAATTTATGAAGTTCTGATTGGTGGTCTACATGGCTAAAATTAAAAGTACTGAAAAACAATAAAATAATAAAACTATAAAATAAAGAAATTAAAACCAAACTGAAAATTACTTACCGAGCTCCACGCAATTAAAAACAAATACCTACGAAAATAATTAAAACAGTTAAAACTCATTAATACAATAAAAATAAAACAATAAAATTAAACTACAATTAAACAAGCTTAAAATAAAATTAATCTAACAACTAATGGATTAAAATTTACTCCCAGATAAATCTAAATGCTAAATTAACACTAACTAATGCATGAACATATTTTTATCTAAGATTAAAAATGCATAAAATGAATTGTCTAAATTAATATTAAGTAAATTCCTAATGCTAGATTAAAAATTAACTAGTAACCTAATTAAATCAACATTAACTAATTAAACAAAGTAAATAAATGCAATTGAAAGATTAACTACACTAACTAATAAACTAACTACTTAAAATACATGTATGTAAAAAATTGGGTTAACATTATGCAAGGTGAGCCAAACACAGCCTAACACTATTAAGCAGAAAGTGGTCCCAAAACATTGCAAGTGTACTGTGCACTGTGCACTGTACACATTCCTTCTCTACCGAGCCACCCGCATCCCTCTGCTACTGCGTTGTACTGCTGTCTGCTGGTACTACGGGCTGTCCTCCAATGCTCAGGTGCTGCACCTGGCTTCCTGTACCGACCAGTTGAGGTCACAGCTGTGTGCCAGCCTCTGCTCCCGACGATGCACACTAGCAATGTCTGAGCTTCAGTCCTTTCTGCTCCGGAATGCCATGCTGACTCTGCTCCAGGTATGTCCTCTGCAGGTTCATGCCATCTGCTCGGGTTGCACCTCCGCTCCTGCCTGGCACCAAATCGATATAAGCTCAAACACTGACTAAATGCAGCAATGGATAACACACTGTTAATACAGGAATCATAGCAGGAAATGCTGGGAATATAGTAAACAGTAGAATATGTTTGAAACAGGGATGAACAGAGCAGACCAGAAATGCTTCTCAATGCACCGATTGGAATCCACTTTTATCTAATAAACTTTAGCTGACAAACTTAATGAGATTAATGAAAACTATCTAACATTAACTACAGCAACTACGTTCAATCATCAACCTCAGTAACATGTAAAAACCAGACAAGCAACGGTGAAATGCATTAACAAAACTACCCAATCTAATAAAGGAACATCAATACTACTGAAATAAGGAAAGGGAAGAAAAAGCTTAGCAAAATGCAAACTTAAAACTGCCATAAACAAATGCTAAAATCATAAATGAAATCATCACCCGTGAGCATCATTAATCATAAAAACAGGAACTTAAACATTCTCGGATGGCTTCATTCTTTTCACCAACCGTGACTCCACTTTGCTCATGATGTAGATAAATGCTCAGCATTAATCCACATCAAGGCAACAGAATCATGAGGTGAAAGGATGAATGAAAGTGTTATACCACCCGACTGCATCCTTTTAAATCTAACCGAAGCCACCAATGGTGATTTGGAAATTAAAGAAAACCAAACTTAAGTGAAAATAGAAGGGAACCGAGACATGAGATGGTAAAGAATAGAAAGCTTGTGAACTAACAGATTAAAGAAAGCAAATCGAAACAATGGAAGATAACCGAGAAGATAAAACAAGAACATGAAAGAAAACCGAGAGCTTAAACTTCTATTGCAAAAATAAATTTAACACTTTTTTAAGGAAGACATGAACAGTAAAGTTTGTTGAATAAACTATGCTGAAAAATGAAAGAGAAAGCTTTGAAAATTATCTAAGGCTATTCTATTCTAACCTAAGCTACCGTAATTCCCTACCTACACTACTTGTACACTACTCCTAAAACTACTCTAAAACTACTTGATTTTTCAATTGCCACCATGCTCTATTTATACACAAATCATAGGGGTACAATGGTAAATTGTCATCCTAGATGAGTTGGCATTGTTTGGTCACTTGTCTTCCTTTGATTTGCTGCAGAGTAGATATTTTCACGTCATCAATTTTTTTGTCCAATTAGCTGTGCGATGTGGCCCGGCGTGTGCTTTCCAAAATATTCGCTTGGTGCCTGTTGATCTTATCGTTTCAGAGCAAATAAAATATCGACACCTGGCATTACGCTTGTCCAAACGACTGGTGACTCGGTCTGCAAATTGGAAGTGGTCCAGTCTCTTTTAGCCCGTTTTCAGCCCAATTTCATTTGAAATGACTGAATTTCATCTGGATTTAATTTATCTGCACAAATAGGAATTTTAATTAAATACAGGGGATTATTAAGGAATTAATATGGGGATTAAGTAAATAATTAGGAATTTAAGCACAAATAATTCTATAAAAAATAGAATTATCAATTGTGGACCGGTTGACTAAGTCCGCCCATTTCTTGGCTATGAGAGCTACCGATACACTGAGTCAGTTGGCGAACCTGTATATTCGAGAGATAGTACGGCTACATGGTGTACCAGTGAGCGTTGTTTCTGATAGGGATGCCCGCTTCACTTCTCATTTCTGGGAACATTTTCAGGAAGCGCTGGGGACCCGATTGAGTTTTAGCACCGCTTTTCATCCTCAGACAGATGGGCAGTCAGAGAGGACTATACAGACCCTCGAGGATATGTTGAGAGCGTGTGTGCTGGATTTTAGAGGCTCCTGGGATGACCATCTGCAGTTAGCCGAGTTCGCTTATAATAATAGCTATCATGCGAGTATCGGGATGGCACCCTATGAGGCATTGTACGGGCGTAGATGCCGTTCCCCCATTAGATGGGAAGAGGTTGGTGACAGACAGATTTTTGCTCCGAACTTAGTGCAGCAGGCATCTGAGGACGTCCAGTTGATATGTGGGAGATTACGGACAGCTCAGAGCCGACAAAAGAGTTATGCTGACAAGAGACGAAGACCACTGGAGTTTGATGAGGGTGAGTCGGTGTTTCTGAGGGTATCACCATCGAAGGGTATTATGAGATTTGGTAAGAAGGGCAAGCTGAGCCCTAGATATATCAGACCCTTCGAGATTTTGGAGAGAGTGGGAGATAAGGCGTATAGGCTGGCATTGCCACCGGACTTGGCAAATGTCCACAACGTCTTCCACGTCTCAATGCTTCGGAAGTATCACCTGGACTCGGCACACGTGATAAGATATGAGCCGTTGGAGCTCCATGAGAGAATGATGTATGTTGAGAAGCTGGTTCGGATATTGGACAGAAAAGAGAAAGTGTTGTGGAATAAGACAATTCCCTTGGTGAAAGTTCTTTGGCAACACCACACTGCAGAAGAGGCCACGTGGGAATTGGAGAACTTAATACGGGAGAAGTACCCCCAACTTTTTGAAGAGTGACTTGGTTCTAATTTGGAGGACCAAATTCCTTGAAGGAGGGGAGATTGTAAGACCCCGTATATGTATAATGGTAATATGTATAATTGGATCAAATAATATGAATGGACTTGTAATGTAAAGTATGATTGATGTAAGTCCATGGATTCAATGTATGTATGTGTAATATGAACTGTAGCGCACATACAAGTTTCATTGAGTATGAATATGAAGAAATGAGTTCTGGCAAGTGATGGATGTGATCGAAACTCAAGATGAGTAGTGTGGTAAAATGGAATGGAGTTATGCTTCCATTTGGTTTTATGTAGCATACCTTTGAACACACAATGAATGCACACAAGTTTCAATGTGCATAAGGTATGAATGGATGCCATTCTCAAGTTATAAAGGTGGATGGATGAGAAAATGGCCATGGCAATAGATTAAGGATGTGTTGATATGAGTTGCAGCAAGGAAACTGCAGGAAATCTGGAAAACATGAGGGCCAGATCGATCTCATAGGATGAGAGATCGATCTGGAAGAGCCAGAATGCTCTTATTTGGGCAAAAGAATAGAGCAGATCGATCTCCAATGGAGCCAGATCGATTTCCTTAGCTCTCTGTTTGGGACCAGATCGATCTCATGCTTCGACAGATCGATCTCATGCTTCGACAGATCGATCTGATGCTTTGACAGATCGATCTCAGGCTTAAAAATGCCGTGAAAAAGAGGGATTTTAAGGGACCAGATCGATCTCCTCTTGGACCAGATCGATCTCCTCAAGTCATTTCTATATAAGGAGAGCTGAAAATCGAGAAATCTCGAAAAAACACTTAACTTTACAATCTCAACCCCAAAAACCTAATTTTCCCTCTCTAAAATCAGCCATTTTCAGTGAGATTTGAAGAGAGATCATTAGAGGCAAAGTTGTTCCTATCTAAGAGAAGAACAACATAGTGAGAGGGCATCTTCCCATTTTTGGAATTGAAGGAGTTAAGGGTATTACCATTTGGAGCAAGAAGAGAAATCATATTGGTAAGATTCTAACACTCCAATCCAAATGCATTAGCTATTTAATTGATTTTGGAGTTGATTGGTATGAGTATTGATGGATAAACTACCAGGAATGTAGTGGAATTGGTGTGACCTAGAAATCTAAAATGGGTATAATGTGAGAGTATGTGGGATTGAATGAGCTTATGATTTATGGCATGCTAAAGTTGTTATTGGGGTAATGTTTATGATTTTAGATGGTTAGATGGAATTATATGGTGGGTTGGAGGAATTGTGAAAATGGGTATGTATATGATTGATAAATGCCATAGTGAGGGGATTCATGAAATATGAACACTATAAGCTTTATGTCGATTTGATATCGATTTTGAATAAGATAATAGGCCTAAGAAGATCCATAGACTCGAGCTATGGGTAAAGTAATGAAACGAGGCCCAATAAGCTTTAATAGAGGCTATAGATTAAATTGGATATAGCAAGCACAAGGGTTGCAATATATGGATCGAATATAATGCGGGATACGATTTTGTACAGACCCGAAGAGTTCGTTGAAGACGAATCGAACTGTACGAGTAAGCAGCTTAAGGAAGTGGAATCACGCATCGCGATTCCAGGTAAGGGAATTTTGTGAGTATATAAAGGTAGCTGCTCGTACTTTGAACTTGTGGTTGAATATCGGGTGTTTTATGAAATGCATGATTGCTCAAATAAATGTTGATGGTATTCGTGAATGATGATGAGTATATGCGTGATTTTGGTTTTGAAGTGGATTTTATGAAATGGGATAGTAAGGCTAATAATTGCATAAATCTAATGTTTTGATGTTTTTCAAAACGAAATTGCTTGGTTTTAAGCAAGCTTATAGATGGGTCGGCTAGTATTGTATTGTTGTGGTGGAAAAGCATTTGTGAGTGCTAAACCCGATTACCGGGATTGCTTGATTGTGTATGAGCCACCTATCGTATTTGTATGACATAAATCGCGCTAGAGCCTCGCTCGCGCTGGATTTCTATGTTTTCATTTGTATGAAACGTGCTGGAGCTTAGCTCGCACCTTGATTGGAAATTTTGTTGAGGTTTATAAACCGTACTGGAGCTTTTGCTCGTACGTGGCTTTTGAGTGGTTGTCTTATGAGTATAACTGTACTAGAGCTATGCTCGTACGCGTCTCTTTACGAGAAGATGCATGAGTCGTGCTAGATATTTGCTCGCACAAGTTTGCACATTGTGATAAGCATAAGGTTGTGAAAGTTGGTAAGATCCTTAAGCCTTACATCCTTAAGCCTTACATCCTTAAGCTAACATCCTTAAGCCCAAAGAGGCGGGGAGGCTCTGTTCGGTGGGGAGGCTCTCTTACGGTGGGATCTTTAAGCCAACATCCTTAAGCCCTGGAGGGGCGGGGAGGCTCTGTTAGGCAGGGAGGCTCTCCTACATGGGTACGGTAAGATCCTTAAGCCCTACATCCTTAAGCCAAAATCCTTAAGCCCAAAGAGGAGGGGAGGCTCTGTTAGGTGGGGAGGCTCTGTTCGGTGGGGAGGCTCTCTTACGGAAAGGATCCTTAAGCCCTACATCCTTAAGCCAACATCCTTAAGCCCAAGAGGCGGGGAGGCTCTGTTAGGTGGGGAGGCTCTGTTCGGCAGGGAGGCTCTCCTTCACGGAATATGGAAAACTCTTGGTATGGGGTAGATAAGACCTAGGAATGGCACCCCCAATCACGATATGAGTCTGCGGAGTACGCTGTACCGTGTATATCACATGGAGTACGATGTACCGCATAATGGCTATGTGATGAGAAAGTCTGGCGAGGGATAATCCATCTTCGTGCCAGCATGATACCCCGCACACCTGGATGCGTGTGGTCTGGGATGATTTATGATGTAATGGTTCACATAGGCACTTTTGATATAGTGACCTAGATTTATACACATGCGTGAATTGTGGAATGAAAATGTGGTTGTGATTGTGAGTTGATTTGGTGGTGTTTATGGTGTTGGTTTAAAAAGGAGGTTTCTTAATGAATTGCCCTTTTATGAATTTAAATGAGATTGAGCATGAGATGATTTATACATGATGTTTCTACCATGTTTTATATGCCAATGCACATGATCTTGATACATGATATATATGTATACTCATATGGCATAGTTTTATTCCTCATGCTCCTACTATAAATGATTTATGCATAACACTATCAGCATGTAGATAGAGTAGTTATCTACCATGCTTGCCTTATTGCCTTACTGAGCGTGTGGTTGCTCATCCCACTCTATTTTCCCCCTACAGAGCTTGCATAGTAGCCCAGTGAGGACTGAGGCGTATTATTTTGAACTCCGCTGCATCTCCATCGCTAAGAGGTATATACACAGTGATTCTTTTTGTATCTAAACAATGTAAGAGCACAGTATTCCTTGAATTGTAATCATGGGGGATGTAGATGTCAGTAAAACATGTATTTGTATAAATACACGATTAAATACAAATGTATGACATCGTTTTAATTAATTGAGAATGAATGAGATGTGGTGTTTATTATTGACTCACAGCCCAACAGTGTGTGGTGAGTTTAGTTCACGACCGGGTAAGGTAACAGTAAAACGCAAAAAAATTTCAGTGATTTTCGGTTAAAGAGAATGGAATTGGGTCGTGACATCTCGGTTCAGTTGTTCAGCTCCATGCCTCTCGTCCAAGTCTGCTGTGTCAAGTGCTGCTACTGGCCCTATCGTCCTTCCGTGTCCTGCTATCAAATCGTGCTCTGTACTGACATCCCGAATGCTATGTTCTTCAATTCCAGATGCTGTAGCTGCTGTCCAGATTCAGGAACTGCTCTCGTCCTGCCCAATGGTCCTATATGTGCTCCATGTTTTGCTCCAGTCTGCTGTAACTGGTTCTGTTACTGCCTTGCTTCATGTGCTACCTTAACTGCCCGATCATGCATTGAACTGCTAACCCAAATGCTCAGTATTTCATTTCCTGGTGCAGCGAATGTTTACTGCTACACCAAGCTGTTCCAATCCTTGCTCCACGTCTTGGTTTACCTAGCTCACTATATGTACTTAGCCTACCTAGTTAGCATATATATTTTCACAGTACATAATATGTAGCTAATGTGAAACTGCCATCAACTCTCTGCCCCGGTTCTGTTTTCTAGCATTTTCTCATAACCATCCTCGGCATGCTGCTGCAAAGTAGAAGTTAAAACACAAAAAGCAATAATTAACAATGAAGTCTAAAGCAATAATTACAAACTAAAAATTTAAAACTAGAATAAAACCAAGTTATGAAAAATAAAGATGATGAACAGTGTAAATATTCTAAAACAAAGGAGAACAGAGGAATAGATTGTTGATCCCAGTTCACTGCTATGGTGAATTTCAGCTTCTGTTCAGCAAAGCCCAGCAGCCTCACTTGTCCAACCCGCGTCTTACCACCTTCACTCAGTCACTCCCGTGGGAGTTTTGCTCACCTCGATTCCGGCAGCTGGGCAGTGGCAATCGCATCTTGGGATTGAAATCGTAAAAATTTAATAAGAGTAAAATTTCTTCACAACTTAATGCTATGCAATTCTAAACTAATCTAAACTAAATCTTTAAGTTACTTTATAACATAAAAGAAGAGTTCTAGGGGAAAACAAAAGAAACTTAAAACACAACTAATGCAAAATAAAAAATCTAATGAATTAATACAGTGAAATAGTTGAAGAAGATAACCCCTGTCACCGGCGTCTCCTTCCCCTCTTTACTGTTCATCAATTCAAAAAAAAAACCTATTTGGAGTGTTGCTTTGTCACCCGAGCCTCCCCTCCATTCAACATAAGAGCATTGAATCAACAATAAAGCAAAGAAATTACCAAACCGAGAAGAACATGGAAAAATCACTATTCAGTAAACCAATGTAAAGTTTTAACAAAACAAGAGAAGAAAATTTCTAATTTCAGAGAAACTATTCGGAAATTAAAACAAAGAAAGATTGGAAATTAACCTAAAAGCTATTCTACCCTAATTTACCTCTACTCCTAAATTACTTCGATTCTAACCTAGGCTTCCCTTTTTTTTCAATTGACATCTTTTTCTATTTATACACACACTTGGGGGTACAATTGTAATATTTCTATCGTAGATGAGTTGACATTGTTTGGCCACCTGTCTTCACACCATTGGCTCCTTGAAAAATAATATTTCCATGTCATCTGTTTTTTTGTCCAATTGGATGTGTTAGGCTCGTGTTATCCGCGTGGTCCAATCTCGATTTTAGTCCAATTCCAGTCCATTTTCTACCGAAATATTCAAAATTCATTCGGATTTAATTTATCTGCAAACATGAGAATTTTAATTAAATAAAGGGGATAATTAACAAAATAAATTGGGGATTTAAATAATTAATTAGGAAATTAAGCACAAATAATTCTAAAAATATAGAATTATCACACCCCCAAACTTGAGCTTTTGCTTGACCTCAAGCAAAACAAAATAATTGTAAGAATGACAAGTACTAAACATAATAATTTCTCCAATATTATCCTCAAAGAAAAAGTACAAACTATGAAATCAAAGAGTCACAATTATAAGTCCCACATTCAGAATCATTCAATCATAAGTCCTAACCCAAATTGGACTCCTCGTGAGTGTGTGAAAAATGTCAAAGTCACTTCACAGTACATTATCCAGATTAGATTACGCAAACACAGTGAATACAAAGTCAATGACATGTGATCATTCCCATAAGTTTGCTTTTCACTTCTCTCTCCACTAATGTAGTCACACTTAACTAAAGATCAGTAGGACTTCATTAAGCTTATAATGTAAGGCTGGGGCTAAGGAATGATAAAGTCGATTTAGGTTTAATTACCCCTTAACATGCATTACTTTCATGATTTTAATGTAAGAACTCAATTTATTTCCCCCAAACTTATATCTTTCACTAAACATTTTATCTATTTTTGTATTTTTCTTCTTTCTTCTTTTTTTTTCTTTTTTTTTCATTTTCTTTTTTTTTTTGAATTTTCACTATCACCAGATACCCAAATGTACAAAACTCACAATATATCCCAATGACTTTCATGCTTTCGGGGTAAGGGAAAGGAAAAGAGTATTTAAGCTAAGGAAATTTTGCATGTGTATTTACAGAGAAAAGCTTATTTGGCCTAGATGGGTGACTAGGGGTAAAATATGTACAAGGAAGGCTAGAAAGGCTCAAACGATCTAAAGATGGCTTAAATCATCTCCCTAATTAAGTGTGATCTAATATTTCACCTCGAGATTAGACCAAACAAATTCTAGAATATGATACACACAATCAACTAAACAAATAAAATCCTAAGTCCACATAAGCTTTCTCTAAATAAATATACAGATTCATGACATGACAAGTGCGTAAGATGAAGAAATCACAATCAGAATCAAGACAAATTCAAGAATTCAACTTCATGCTTTTCCTATAATCATGCTGTGAGACCCCGTATATGTAAAGTTGTAATGTGTAATAAATATGAATGGACTTGTAATGTAAAGTATGATTGATGTAAGTCCATGGATTCAATGTATGTATGTGTAATATGAATTGTAACGTACATACAAGTTTCATTGAGTACGAATATGAAGAAATGAGTTCTGGCAAGTGATGGATGTGATTGAAACTCAAGATGAGTAGTGTGGTAAAATGGAATGGAGCTATGCTTCCATTTGGTTTCATGTAGCATACCTTTGGACATACAAAGAATGCACACAAGTTTCAATGTGCATAAGGTATGAATGGATGCCATTTTCAAGTTATAAAGGTGGATGGATGAGAAAATGGCCATGGAAATAGATTAAGGATGTATTGGTATGAGTTGCAGCAAGGAAACTACAGGAAATCTGGAAAACATGAGGGCCATATCGATCTCATAGGATGAGAGATCGATCTGTAAGAGCCAGAATGCTCTTATTTGGGCAAAAGAATAGAGCAGATCGATCTCCAATGGAGCCAGATCGATCTCCCAAGCATTCTGTAGTGAAAAGATCGATCCCCAAGCACCCAGATCGATCTCCTTAGCTCCCTGTTTGGGAGCAGATCGATCTCATGCCTCGACAAATCGATCTCATGCTTCGACAAATCGATCTCAGGCTTAAAAATGCCGTGAAAAAGAGGGATTTTAAGGGACCAGATCGATCTCCTCTTGGACCAGATCGATCTCCTCAAGCTATTTCTATATAAGAAGGGCTGAAAATTAGGAAATCTCGGGAAAAACACTAACCTTTCACTTTCAACCCAAAAACCTAACTTTCCCTCTCTAAAATCAGCCATTTCCAGCAAGAATTAAAGAGAGACCATTAGAGGCAAAGTTGTTCCTATTAAAGATAAGAACAACATAGTGTGAAGGCATTTTTCCATTGTTGGTATTGAAAGAGTTAAGGGCATTGCCATTTGGAGCAAGAAGAAAAAAATCATATTTGGTAAGATTCTAACACCTCAATCCAAATACATTGTCTATTAAATTGATTTTGGAGTTGTTTGGTATGATTATTGATGGATAAATTATCTAGGGGTGTGGTGGAATTGGTGTGACCTAGAAAACCTAGAATGGGTTGAATGAGTTTATGATTTATGGGCATTACTAAAGCTGTTATTGAGGTAATGTTTATGATTTTAGATGGTTAAATGAGATTACATTGTGAGTTTGAAGGAATTGTGGAAATGAGTATGTATATGCTTGATAAAATGCCATAGTGGGCGAATTCATGAAATATGAACACGACGAGCTTAATGTCGATTTAATATCGATTCGGAATAAGTTAATAGGCCTAAGAAGATCCATAGACTCGAGTTATGGATAAAGTAATGAAACGAGGCCTCACAAGCATTAATAGAAAACTATAGGTCGAATTGACTATAGTGAACGCACGATGTCATATTATATGGATCGAATATAATGCGGGATACGATTTTGTGCAGTCCTGAAGAGTTCGTTGAAGACGAATCGAACCGTACGAGTAAGCAGCTTAAGGAAGTGGAATCACACATCGCGATTCCAGATAAGGGAATTTTGTGAGTATATAGAGGTAGCTGCTCGTACTTTGAACTTATGGGTGAATATTGGGTGTTTTATGAAATACATGGTTGCTCAAATAAATGATTGATGGTATTCGTGAATGATGAGGAGTATATGCGTGGTTTTGGATTTGAAGTGGATTTTATGAAATGGGATAGTAAGGCTAATAATTGCATAAATCTAATGTTTTGATGCTTTTCAAAACGAAATTGCTTGGTTTTAAGCAAGCTTGTAGATGGGTCGGCTAGTATTGTAAGGTTGTTGTGGAAAAGCATTTGTGAGTGCTAAACCCGATTACTGGGATTGTTTGATTGTGTATGAGCCGTCTATCGTATTTGTATGACATAAATCGTGCTAGAGCCTCGCTCGCGCTGGATTTCTATGTTTTCATTTGTATGAAACGTGCTGGAGCTTAGCTCGCACCTTGATTTGGAAACTATGATGATGTTTATAAACCGTACTGGAGCTTCTGCTCGTACGTGGATTTTGAGTAGTTGTCTTATGAGTATAACCGTACTAGAGCTATGCTCGTACGCTTCTCTGTATGAGAGGATACCTGAGTCGTGCTAGAGCTTTGCTCGCACAAGTTTGCACATTGTGACACGTATAAGGTTGTGACAGTTGGTAAGATCCTTAAGCCTTACATCCTTAAGCCAACATCCTTAAGCCCAAAGAGGCGGGGAGGCTCTGTTAGGCAGGGAGGCTCTGTTCGGTGGGGAGGCTCTCTTACGGTGGGATCCTTAAGCCAACATCCTTAAGCCCTGGAGGGGCGGGGAGGCTCTGTTAGGTAGGGAGGCTCTCCTACATGGGTACGGCAAGATCCTTAAACCCTACATCCTTAAGCCAACATCCTTAAACCCAAAGAGGCGTGGAGGCTCTGTTCGGTGGGGAGGCTCTCTTACGGAAGGATCCTTAAGCCCTACATCCTTAAGCTAACATCCTTAAGCCCGAGGAGGCAGGGAGGCTCTGTTAGGCAGGGAGGCTCTATTCGGCAGGGAGGCTCTCCTTCACAGATATGGAAAACTCTTGGTATGGAGTAGGTAAGACCTAGGAATGGCACCCCCAATCACGATATGAGTCTGCGAAGTACGATGTACCGTGTATATCACATGGAGTACGATGTACCGCAGGATGGTTATGTGGTGAGAAAGTCTGGCGAGGGATAATCCATCTTCGTGCCAGCGTGATACCCCGCACACCTGGATGCGTGTTGTCTGGGATGATTTATGATGTAATGGTCCACATAGGCACTTTTGATATAGTGACCTAGTTTTTATACACACGCGTGAATTGTGAAATGAAAATGTGGTTGTGATTGTGAGTTGATTTGGTGGTAATTATGTGTTGAGAAAGGGGTTTATGATGTTGGTTTAAAAAGGAGGTTTCTTAATGAATTGCCCTTTTTATGAATTTAAATGAGATTGAGCATGGGATGATTTATACATGATGTTTCTACCATGTTTTATATGCCAATGCACATGATTTTGATACATGATATATATGTATATTCACATGGCATAGTTTTATTCCTCATGCTCCTACCATAAATGATTTATGCATAACACTATCAGCATGTAGATAAAGTAGTTATCTACCATGCTTGCATTATTACCTTACTGAGCGTGTGGTTGCTCATCCCACTCTATTTTCCCCCCTACAGAGCGTGCATAGTAGCCCAGTAAGGACTGAGGCGTGGTATTTTGGACTCCGCTGCATCTCCATTGCTAAGAGGTATATACACAGTGGTTCTTTTTGTATCTAAACAATGTAAAAGCACAGCATTCTTTTGAGTTGTAATTATGGGGGATGTAGATGTCAGTAAAACATGTATTCGTATAAGTACACGATTAAATGCAAATGTATGACATCGTTTTAATTAATTGAGAATGAATGAGATGTGGTGTTTATTATTGACTCACAGCCCAACAGTGTGTGGTGAGTTTAGTTCACGACCGGGTAAGGTCACAGTAAAACGCAAAAAATTTTCAGTGATTTTCGGTTAAAGAGAATGGAATTGGGTCGTGACAGAGATTGGTATCAGAGCTGTGTTGGCCTGATGTGAGTCATTAATAAAGCGTAGGAAAGTACATCCCCATAGTACTGTGCTTTTGTTTAGATATAACTGTGTATACCGTGATGGATTGAGCTTAATGAATTATTATAATACAGGAAGTTAGGCACTATGCCAGTTACACGCCAAGGTAGAGGGGCGAGAGCACGTGCTAGAGGCCGTAGAGGTAGGCCTGAGAGCCGTGCGGAGCCACAGACTGAGCAGGCTCCACAAAATCCTGCTGAGAGAGCAGAGGATACTGAGGCTCGCTTCGCTAGGTTAGAGAGGAGTATTGAGAATTTGGTGGAGATAGTCACGCAGGCCTTGGGCGCCGACGATAGACGAGGTCCCGCAGCACAGCCTACTACTGAACAGGCAGCTGCAGAGGCGGAGAGACCTCATGCTGCTGAGACAGCTACAGTTACACCACCTACAGCCCAAGATACAGATTCTCCTATCGCTCCACAGCAGAGCGGTAGTGATTTGGGTTATGACTGCGACTTGAGCAGGTTGCGAGAGTTTCAAGCGCTGAAACCCCCAGTGTTTAGAGGGGTGAAGGACCCAGTGGTTACGGAGGATTGGGTGTATGAGATGGAGAAACTATATGGGTTTTTCCGATGCACTTCAGCTGAAAAGGTAGCCTTTGTCGTGTTTATGTTGAAAGGTGAGGCCGAGCATTGGTGGAGGTCCACCGAGGTTATTTTGAGGGCCAGACACTCTGAGATCTCGTGGGAGATATTTCTAGAGGCCTTCAGGAGACAGTATATTCCAGCTACCGCACAGAGGAAATTGCGGATGGAATTTATGAATTTGGTTCAGGGGAACCGGACTGTGGATGAGTATGAGTCCAAGTTTATGTCATTGGGGAGGTATGACCCTGACACGATGGGTAGTGAGACCCGAAAGATACAGAAGTTCATGGATGGATTGAGATTGGCCATCCGGACTAAGCTAGCTCCCTTCGACATTGTGACTTATGAGAAGGCTGTACATAAGGCTCAGTTGTGTGAGCAAGACTTTGAGCGAAATGCCTCCGAGCTTGGGAGAATCAGCGTTGGAAAGGACAGAGACCGGAAGAGATCCGGGAGGGAAAGAGTGGCCAAGAGAGATGGCCAAAGATTTTTCGAGAAGAGGCCAAAGATTGAGGAGGTGCGGGAGAGAGCTGCTAGACCTCCCATATACCCAGCCTTGACTGCGCCGAGGGGCATGACTATTGGAGGACCACGGCCTACTACTGATCAGTGTAGGAGATGTGGGAGATTTCATGGGAATAGGCCCTGTTTGATGACCCCTATGGTGTGTTTTAGATGCGAGAGACCAGGACATATAGCTAAGTATTGTCCCGAGAAGATGGAGATTGCCCCACATAAGGGCAAGGAGCCTGAGGGAGCTCCAGTTGAGACAGCAGCCCCGAGGAGGAGGGCTACAGTTGAGGAAAAAGGGAAACAGGCTGCGGGTGTGAGCAGAGGAAGAGTACATGCACTGGACCAGGACACTGCAGACGCATCGACGGATGTGATTAAAGGTACCATCCGAATCTTTGATTTAGAAGCATTGGTATTATTTGATCCTGGTGCCACGCATTCTTTCATATCACCTTCCTTTGCACATAAATTGTTGAAATATGTGAAACCAACATTGTTGGATAAAATGTTGATGATTTCCACACCCATGAATGATAGTCAATTGACTGATCATGTATGTAGGGATTGTAAGTTAAAGATAGAGAGGAAGGAAATGATAGCCAATCTGATTTTATTGAATATGAATGATTTTGATGTAATTTTGGGAATGGATTGGTTGGCTACCAATCGTGTTGCGATGGATTGTCATGCCAAAACATTGATGTTTTCAGGATTAGACAATCTTATTGTAAATTTTGATGAAAAGAAATGATATGAAACTTGTATAATTGTGGTAAATAAAAGAGTATAATTTTAAATGCATATTGCTTGAGAGATAAATATTTGTTTTTGATAAATATTGAATGTGGAGTGATGGTTTATGTTACTAACGATGGAGAGGATAATGTGAAGGGTTCATTGCCTATGTGGTCGATATAGATGAGGCACACCCGGAATTGAAGGACATACCCGTAATTACGGATTACCCTGATGTCTTTTCGGACAAATTACCAGGACTACCACCTGAAAGGGAAATGGAATTTTGCATTGAGTTAGTGCCTGGTACAGACCAATATCGAAACCACCCTATAGAATGGCTCTGATAGAGTTGGAAGAGCTGAAGAAACAGCTGCAAGAGTTGCTGGAGAAGGGGTTTGTTAGACCGAGTGTCTCACCTTGGGGAGCACCAGTTCTATTTGTATGGAAGAATGATGGAAGCCTCTGACTGTGCATAGATTACCGGTTGTTGAATAAGGCCACCATTAAGAACAAGTACCCCCTTCCAAGAATCGATGATTTGTTGGATCAGCTCCAGGGAGCCGAAGTATTTTCTAAGATAGATCTGCGGTCAGGGTATCATCAGTTGAGGATCAGGAGTGGAGATGTACCTAAGACAGCATTTCGTACCCGTTATGGCCACTACGAGTTTTTGGTGATGCCATTCGAATTGACGAATGCTCCCGCAGCATTTATGGCATTGATGAATGATATATTCAAGCCATACCTGGACAAGTTTGTAATAGTGTTCATTAATGATATTTTGGTGTATTCCAAGTCCAGGGAAGATCATAAGGAGCACTTGAGGATAGTTCTGCAGACCCTCCGAGAGAGAGAATTATATGCCAAACTCAGCAAGTGTACCTTTTGGTTGGAACAGATCGCATTTCTGGGGCATGTTGTGTCAAAGGATGGGATATCGATGGATCCATCCAAGATAGAGGCAGTTGTACAGTGGGAACAGCCTAAGATAGCAACTGAGATCAGAAGTTTCCTGGGATTGCCAGGATATTATCAGAGATTTGTAGAGGGTTTCTCCAGACTAGCTGCTCCGTTGACACGCCTCACGCGTAAGGATGTTAAGTTTACATGGGATGAGGCATGTGAGAGGAGTTTTGAGGAGCTTAAGCGTCGATTGACGACTGCTCCAGTTCTCACCATTCCTACCAGCTCAGGAGGATTCTCGGTGTATACGGATGCATCACACTAGGGACTGGGCTGTGTGCTTATGCAGGATAGGAAGGTAGTTGCCTATGGATCTAGACAGTTGAAAGATCATGAGAGGAACTACCCGACACATGATTTGGAGTTGGCGGCTATAGTATTTGCTTTGAAAATATGGCGCCACTATCTCTATGGTGAGAAATTTCAGGCGTTCACAGATCATAAGAGCCTTAAGTACCTGTTCTCGCAGAAAGAGCTGAATATGAGACAGAGGAGATGGCTCGAACTCCTGAAAGACTATGATTGTGAAATCATGTACCACCCAGGTAAGGCAAATGTAGTTGCCGATGCTTTGAGTAGAAAGGGCCTTGGGTTGATGTCTTATATGATGATACGGGAACATGAATTGTTAGAACACTTTGCGAACCTCAGTTTAGATGTAACCCCACCTGGATCTGAGAGACTTGAGATCATGGCTAGTTTGAGACTAGAGCCAGAGTTGATTGGCCGTATTCGGTAAGCCCAGCAGAGCGATCGACGGTGTATTGATTGGCTGAGGCAGATACAGACAGGTGTGGGTATTGATTTTGAGCAGAGTGCTGATGGCTTATTGAGGTTCAGAGGCAGAGTATGCGTTCCCAGGGATCCTGAGATCAGGAGAACGATTTTATCAGAGGCTCACTCATCGAAGTATACGATACATCTGGGAAGTACCAAGATGTATCAAAACCTTCGGAAGGTTTATTGGTGGTCTGGAATGAAGAGAGACATTGCTAAATATGTCGCTAAGTGTCTCGTTTGTCAGCAAGTGAAGGTAGAGCATCAGAAGCTTACATGATTATTGCAGCCTCTACCGATACCGACATGGAAGTGGGAGCATGTCACCATGGATTTTGTGATGGGGTTGCCGAGGACCCGTAGAGGTGATGATGCCATATGGGTTATTGTGGACTGGTTGACTAAGTCCGCCCATTTCTTGGCTATGAGAGCTACCGATACACTGAGTCAGTTGGCGAACCTGTATATTCGAGAGATAGTACGGCTACATGGTTTACCAGTGAGCGTTGTTTCTGATAAGGATGCCCGCTTCACTTCCCATTTTTGGGAACATTTTCAGGAAGCGCTGGGGACCCGATTGAGTTTTAGCACCGCTTTTCATCCTCAGACAGATGGGCAGTCAGAGAGGACTATACAGACCCTCGAGGATATGTTGAGAGCGTGTGTGCTGGATTTTAGAGGCTCCAAGGATGACCACCTGCAGTTAGCCGAGTTCACTTATAATAATAGCTATCATGCGAGTATCGGGATGGCACCCTATGAGGCATTATACGGGCGTAGATGCCGTTCCCCTATTGGATGGGAAGAGGTTGGTGACAGATAAAATTTTGCTCCGGACTTAGTGCAACAGGCATCTGAGGACGTCTAGTTGATATGTGAGAGATTACGGATAGCTCAGAGCCGGCAAAAGAGTTATGCTGACAAGAGACGAAGACCACTGGAGTTTGATGAGGGTGAGTCGGTGTTTCTGAAGGTATCACCATCGAAGGGTATTATGAGATTTGGTGAGAAGGGTAAGCTGAGCCCTAGATATATCGGACCCTTCGAGATTTTGGAGAGAGTGGGAGATAAGGCGTATAGGTTGGCATTGCCACTGGACTTGGCAAATGTCCACAACGTCTTCCACGTCTCGATGCTTCGGAAGTATCACCCGGACCCGGCACACGTGATAAGATATGAGCCGTCGGAGCTCCATGAGAGTATAACGTATGTTGAGAAGCCGGTTCGGATATTGGACAGAAAAGAGAAAGTGTTACGGAATAAGACAATTCACTTGGTGAAAGTTCTTTGGCAACATCACACGGCGGAAGAGGCCACATGGGAATTGGAGAACTTAATACGGGAGAAGTACCCCCAACTTTTTAAAGAGTGACTTGGTTCTAATTTGGAGGACCAAATTCCTAGAAGGAGGGGAGAATGTGAGACCCCGTATATGTAAAGTTGTAATGTGTAATAAATATGAATGGACTTGTAATGTAAAGTATGATTGATGTAAGTCCATGGATTCAATGTATGTATGTGTAATATGAACTGTAACGTACATACACGTTTCATTGAGTACGAATATGAAGAAATGAGTTCTGGCAAGTGATGGATGTGATTGAAACTCAAGATGAGAAGTGTGGTAAAATGGAATGGAGCTATGCTTCCATTTGGTTTCATGTAGCATACCTTTGGACATACAAAGAATGCACACAAGTTTCAATGTGCATAAGGTATGAATGGATGCCATTTTCAAGTTATAAAGGTGGATGGATGAGAAAATGGCCATGGAAATAGATTAAGGATGTATTAGTATGAGTTGCAGCAAGGAAACTACATGAAATCTGGAAAACATGAGGGCCAGATCGATCTCATAGGATGAGAGATCGATCTGAAAGAGCCAGAATGCTCTTATTTGGGCAAAAGAATAGAGCAGATCGATCTCCAATGGAGCCAGATCGATCTCCCAAGCATTCTGTAGTGAAAAGATCGATCCCCAAGCACCCAGATCGATCTCCTTAGCTCTCTGTTTGGGAGCAGATCGATCTCATGCCTCGACAGATCGATCTCATGCTTCGACAGATCGATCTCAGGCTTAATAATGCCGTGAAAAAGAGGGATTTTAAGGGACCAGATCGATCTCCTCTTGGACCAGATCGATCTCCTCAAGCTATTTCTATATAAGGAGGGCTGAAAATCAGGAAATCTCGGGAAAAACACTAACCTTTCACTTTCAACCCAAAAACCTAACTTTCCCTCTCTAAAATCAGCCATTTCCAGCAAGAATTAAAGAGAGACCATTAGAGGCAAAGTTGTTCCTATTAAAGAGAAGAACAACATAGTGTGAAGGCATTTTTCCATTGTTGGTATTGAAGGAGTTAAGGGCATTGCCATTTGGAGCAAGAAGAAAAAAATCATATTTGGTAAGATTCTAACGCCTCAATCCAAATACATTGTCTATTAAATTGATTTTGGAGTTGTTTGGTATGATTATTGATGGATAAATTATCTAGGGGTGTGGTGGAATTGGTGTGACCTAGAAAACCTAGAATGGGTTGAATGAGTTTATGATTTATGGGCATTACTAAAGTTGTTATTGAGGTAATGTTTATGATTTTAGATGGTTAAATGAGATTACATTGTGAGTTTGAAGGAATTGTGGAAATGAGTATGTATATGCTTGATAAAATGCCATAGTGGGCGAATTCATGAAATATGAACACGACGAGCTTAATGTCGATTTAATATCGATTCGGAATAAGTTAATAGGCCTAAGAAGATCCATAGACTCGAGTTATGGATAAAGTAATGAAACGAGGCCTCACAAGCATTAATAGAAAACTATAGGTCGAATTGACTATAGTGAACGCACGATGTCATATTATATGGATCGAATATAATGCGGGATACGATTTTGTGCAGTCCCGAAGAGTTCGTTGAAGACGAATCGAACCGTACGAGTAAGCAGCTTAAGGAAGTGGAATCACGCATCGCGATTCCAGGTAAGGGAATTTTGTGAGTATATAGAGGTAGCTACTCGTTTTGAACTTGTGGGTGAATATTGGGTGTTTTATGAAATGCATGGTTGCTCAAATAAATGATTGATGGTATTCGTGAATGATGAGGAGTATATGCGTGGTTTTGGATTTGAAGTGGATTTTATGAAATGGGATAGTAAGGCTAATAATTGCATAAATCTAATGTTTTGATGCTTTTCAAAATGAAATTACTTGGTTTTAAGCAAGCTTGTAGATGGGTCGGCTAGTATTGTATGGTTGTTGTGGAAAAGCATTTGTGAGTGCTAAACCCGATTGTCGGGATTGTTTAATTGTGTATGAGCCGCCTATCGTATTTGTATGACATAAATCGCGCTAGAGCCTCGCTCGCGCTGGATTTCTATGTTTTCATTTGTATGAAACATGCTGGAGCTTAGCTCGCACCTTGATTTGGAAACTTTGATGATGTTTATAAATCGTACTGGAGCTTCTGCTCGTACGTGGATTTTGAGTAGTTGTCTTATGAGTATAACCGTACTAGAGCTATGCTCGTACGCGTCTCTGTATGAGAGGATACCTGAGTCGTGCTAGAGCTTTGCTCGCACAAGTTTGCACATTGTGACACGTATAAGGTTGTGCCAGTTGGTAAGATCCTTAAGCCTTACATCCTTAAGCCAACATCCTTAAGCCCAAAGAGGCGGGGAGGCTCTGTTAGGCGGGGAGGCTCTGTTCGATGGGGAGGCTCTCTTACGGTGGGATCCTTAAGCTAACATCCTTAAGCCCTGGAGGGGCGGGGAGGCTATGTTAGGCAGGGAGGCTCTCCTACATGGGTACGGTAAGATCCTTAAACCCTACATCCTTAAGCCAACATCCTTAAGCCCAAAGAGGCGCGGAGGCTCTGTTAGGCGGGGAGGCTCTGTTCGGTGGGGAGGCTCTCTTACGGAAGGATACTTAAGCCCTACATCCTTAAGCTAACATCCTTAAGCCCGAGGAGGCAGGGAGGCTCTGTTAGGCGGGGAGGCTCTGTTCGGCAGGGAGGCTCTCCTTCACGGATATGGAAAACTTTTGGTATGGAGTAGGTAAGACCTAGGAATGGCACCCCCAATCACGATATGAGTCTGCGGAGTACGCTGTACCATGTATATCACATGGAGTACGATGTACCGCAGGATGGTTATGTGGTGAGAAAGTCTGGCGAGAGATAATCCATCTTCGTGCCAGCATGATACCCCGCACACCTGGATGCGTGTGGTCTGGGATGATTTATGATGTAATGGTCCACATAGGCACTTTTGATATAGTGACCTAGTTTTTATACACACGCGTGAATTGTGAAATGAAAATGTGGTTGTGATTGTGATTTGATTTGGTGGTAATTATGTGTTGAGAAAGGGGTTTATGATGTTGGTTTAAAAAGGAGGTTTCTTAATGAATTGCCCTTTTTATGAATTTAAATGAGATTGAGCATGAGATGATTTATACATGATGTTTCTACCATGTTTTATATGCCAATGCACATGATTTTGATACATGATATATATGTATATTCACATGGCATAGTTTTATTCTTCATGCTCCTACCATAAATGATTTATGCATAACACTATCAGCATGTAGATAGAGTAGTTATCTACCATGCTTGCATTATTGCCTTACTGAGCGTGTGGTTGCTCATCCCACTCTATTTTCCCCCTACAGAGCGTGCATAGTAGCCCAATAAGGACTGAGGCGTGGTATTTTGGACTCCGCTGCATCTCCATTGCTAAGAGGTATATACACAGTGATTCTTTTTGTATCTAAACAATGTAAAAGCACAGTATTCTTTTGAGTTGTAATTATGGGGGATGTAGATGTCAGTAAAACATGTATTCGTATAAGTGCACGATTAAATGCAAATGTATGACATCGTTTTAATTAATTGAGAATGAATGAGATGTGGTGTTTATTATTGACTCACAACCCAACAGTGTGTGGTGAGTTTAGTTCATGACCGGGTAAGGTCACAGTAAAACGCGAAAAATTTTCAGTGATTTTCGGTTAAAGAGAATGGAATTGGGTCGTGACACATGCTTCTTAGTCAATCAAAATCAGACTTAATCATGGGGTCATATCATCGAAATATGGGAAAACTACATGCTAAGTACTAAATCATCATAAATCAAACAGTTTAAGCTCAGATTTTCGAAAAAAAATTTGAAAAATTTTCAATTTTGCTCAAATTTTAAAAAAATGCTCAAGTGATATCCCCTCCCCCAAACTTAAAGTGCACAGTGTCCTCAGTGTACAGATAATACAAGAATTGAAGTTCATTAACAAAGTACTCCTCTTTTTGATGATGATGAACAACTGAAGCTTTTATTGAAAGCGTAAAACTAGAGAATAAACCTGCAAAATAAACAAAGAAAGAAACAATAGAAAAGAAAAAGAAAAAGAACTATATATAAAGTGAAAAGAAAAAACACAACCAGTGCGAAGCGTAGGAGGATTAGCCATAGTGGTGACCGAATGTCGACAGTTAACTCCTCCTGAGCTCTAGCTACTTCCCTCCTTCTTTGAGAATTCTTGTGCTCAAGCCTTATATCCTCATTAATCTCTATCTTAAAACACTCTTGAGAGTCATCAAGGAGCTTCAAAGGTTTGAAAACATTAAATGTCACCTCCTGATCTAAGACTCTCATGGTTAATTCCCCTTTTTATACGTCAATTAAAGTCCTACCAGTAGCTATGAAAGGTCTGCCTAGAATAATGGGGACTTCCCTGTCTTCCTCCATACCTAACATGATAAAATCTGCAGGGAAAATAAACTTGTCCACCTTAACTAGCACGTCCTCAATGATCCCCTTCGGATATTTAATAGATCTATCAGCTAATTGAAGGGTCACTGTGGTGGGTTTTGTATCCCCTATTCCTAGCTTCTGGTATATGGACCAAGGCATAAGGTTTGTACTAGCTCCTAGATCACAAAGGGCTCTACCAAAGAACTGATCTCCTACGGTGCAAGGTATGGCAAAACTATCTGGATCTTTGAGCTTGGGGGGTAATTTCCTCTGAATAATGGCACTACACTCCTTAGTCAAGGCCATTGTCTCATAATCCTCTAATCTTCTCTTCCTCAAGAGGATATCCTTCATAAACTTCACATAACTAGGCATTTGCTCTAAAGCATCCGCAAAAGGAATGTTAATGTGAAGCTTCTTAAAAACCTCAAGAAATTTAGCAAACTGCTGATCAAGCTTCTGGTTTTTGAGCCTTTGAGGAAATGGTAATGGGGGTCTAACTAGAGGAAGTGTAGTGGTAACAAGTGTAACATCAGATGAAGAGGAAGGTTTTAAAGAAGAAGAAGGTAAAGATGAAGAAGCGCCTGACTTAGATTCCTTTACAGCTTGATCCTGATGTTCCGGCTCTTTCTGAGCTGCTTCTTTGGGACTTATGAGTTCTTAAACTATGGGCTCAACAGGATTGGACTTAACTTGTGGCTCTTCTAGCTCTTTGTCGCTCCTAAGGGTGATGGATTTAACATGTTCCTTACCCTCCCTTTGCCTAACAGGATTAGCTTCAGTGTTACTAGGGAGGGTCCCTTGAGGATGTTGACTAAGAGCGTTTTCTATTTATCCTACATGAACCTCTAAGTTCTTAATTGAAGCAGCTTGATTTTGCAGGATAGTCGTGAACATTTCCTCAAGCGAGGGCTTCTTCTCAGCTACTGGTGCTGGTGCAAGTATATGCTGTGGCTGGATAGGTGGCGGTGGTGGTGATGGATGATGTGGGTATGGGTGATAAGAAGGCGGATAAATGGAAATTACGGCTGTGGTGGCACCTGAATTGGTGGAGCTTAAAAACTAGGGAGTCCTACAGGTCTAGAGCTAGAAGTTTGCCCTTGGTTTTGGCTCCAGGAGAAGTTAGGATGGTTCCTCCACCCTGGATTATAGGTGTTTGAAAAAGGGTTGTTCTGTTGCGTTTGAGAATGGGCAACATACTGAACCGATTCTAAGTTGAGCCGACACCTATCTACAGAGTGGGTACCACTACACAGCTCGCAGGAGAGAAAAGGACTTTGGACAGAATAAACATGATTAGGATTGGAGGAAGGATTATGCTGGGTACTGCGCGACTCTACCTTCTTCTTAAGATTAGCGATTTGAGAGGTCAAGGTAGACAGTGTGTCTAGCTCATAAATACCCATCGACTTATTTGGCAATTGCCTCTTCGAGGACCATAAATAGTTGTTAGCTGCCATCTTGTCTAAAAGCTCGTAAGCTTCCTCCTCGGTTTTGTACATCAGGACTCCACCCGCAGCAGCGTCAACAATGGTCCTATTTTGGCTTGTAAGTCCGTTGTAGAAGGTCTGGACTTGCAACCACAAAGGTAGGCCATGGTGAGGGCACTTCCTAAGAAGCTCTTTATATCGTTCCCATGCTTCATAAAGAGATTTAGAGTCATACTGGGCAAATGAAGATATATTACTACGGAGTTAGGCCATTTTAGAGGGAGGAAAAAACTTAGATAGAAATTGATGGGCTAACTCATCCCATGTAGAAATGGATCCTGGAGGCAGGGAGGTCAACCAGTGTCTCGCCCTATCCCTAAGTGAGAAGGGGAATAATCTAAGCCTAAGCGCATCATCAGATAATCCATTATGTTTGAACGTGTTACACAAGTCCAGGAATTGCCCAAGGTGAGCATGTGGGTCATCGTGTGGAAGCCCACTAAACTGTAAAGAAGTCTGAATCATCTGGAGGATTACGGGCTTAATTTCAAAGTTATTTGTAGGGACAGCTGGTGGCCTAATGCCAGAATAATATCCTCCAATCGCCGGCATTACATAATCTCCAATGGTTCTAATTTTCCTATTTTCTGTCATTGTGTTTTGCAGCAGAGCTATAAATTTCCTAGAGTCCTTCAAAATTTTTCTAAGAGTACGTTCAATTTCAGGATCTAGAGGAAAGCAATCAAAACTCTTGGCTCTACGCATGCAAACATCAGAAAGTCCTTAGAAATTTTTTTTGAATTTTTAAATTTTTAAATTTTTTTTTATTTTTTTCAATTAACTAATCTAGATTAAATATTTACAACCTAAATATTTACAAACTAAAATTACACCGAAGCATAATTTCACCGATATTAATTAACGACTAATTAAAACTTCCCCGACAACGGCGCCAAAAACTTAACACGCCTTAAAGGTATTGTCCGCAAGTGTACGGGTCGTACAAGTAATAATGGGATTTGAGTCCCGACTTATCGTCCCTCAGAGAAGTTGGTTAGCATAATTAACTACCGGTTAATCTCACCCTAAGTATATTCTAGTAAATTATAAAATTGAAGTGGGTGATCTAATAAGGCTAAAGTTAAAATTACTGGAAAGCAATAAAATAAAAAGAACTAAATAAAACCGAGCAAAATTACTTACAGTGCTCTACGCAATTAAAATCAAAAGCCTACAAAAGAAATTAAAACAGTTAAAACTAATTAACGCAAATAAAATGCAGATAAGAAAATAAAGCAATAAAATTGATTAAACTAAACTTTAAACAAACTTAAAATAAAAATGCATGAATTGAGTTTAATCTAAATTAATACTAATAAAAATAAAAAATAAAAATTAACTAATGGCATAATTAAATCTAAATTCTAGACTAATCAATAAATTGAACTATAATTAATCATGCAAATAAAATTAAAATCATAACTTCTTATGCTAACAAATTAAATTGGAATTAACTATTCTAAAAATGCATGAAAATGGAATAAAACTATAATGCAAATGTGCCAAACATGGCCTTAAGTAAATTTAAACCATTCCCTCCAAACACTGTTCATGTTCCAATTTGCTTCTCTTCCACGAGATGGTCTCGGTTTCAGGCGGTGCTCATGGCTTTGTTTGGTCTGCTGTCCAAGTCTCTCGGTTCAGTTGTTCAGCTCCATGCCTCTTGTCCAAGTCTACTGTGTCAAGTGCTGCTACTGGCCCCGTCGTCCTTCCGTGTCCTGTTGTCAAACCGTGCTCTGTACTGACACCCCGAATGCTATGTTCTACAATTCCAGATGCTGCAGCTGCTGTCCAAATTCAGGTACTGCTCTCGTCCTGCCCAATGGTGTTGTATGTGCTCCATGTTTTGCACCAGTCTGCTGTAACTGGTTTTGCTACTGCCTTCCTTTAGGTGCTACCTCAACTTTCCGATCATGCATTGAACTGCTAACCCAAATGCTCAGTATTTCATTTCCTGGTACAGCGAATGTTTACTGCTACACCAAGCTGTTCCAATCCTTGCTCCACGTCTTGGTTTACCCAGCTCACTATATGTACTTAGCCTACCCAGTTAGCATATATATTCTCACAGTACATAATATGTAGCTAACATGAAACTGCCATCAACTCTCTGCCCCGGTGCTGTTTTCCAGCATTTTCTCAGAACCATCCTCGGCATGCTGCTGCAAAGTAGAAGTTAAAACACAAAAAGCATTGATTAACAATGAAGTCTAAAGCAATAACTGCAAACTAAAAATGTAAAACTTGATTAAAACCAAGTTAAGAAAAATAAAGATGATGAACAGTGTAAATATTCTAAAACAGAGGAGAACAGAGGAATAGATTGTTGATCCCAGTTCACTGCTATGGTGAATTTCAGCTTCTGTTCAGCAAAGCCCAGCAGCCTCGCTTGTCTAACCCGTGTCTTACCACCTTCACCCAGTCACTCCCGTGGGAGTTTTGCTCACCCCGATTCTGGCAGATGGGCAGTGGCAATCGTGTCTTGGGATTGAAATCGTAAAAATTTAATAAGAGTAAAATCTCTTCTCAACTTAATGCTATGCAATTCTAAACTAATCTAAACTAAATCTTTAAGTTACTTTATAACATAAAAGAAGAGTTCTAGGCGAAAACAAAAGAAAATCAAAACACAACTAATGCAAAACCGAAAATCTAATGAACTAATACAGTGAAATAGTTGAAGAAGATAACCCCTGTCACCGGCATCTCCTTCCCCTCTTTACTGTTCATCAATTCAAACAAAAAAAAATAAACTATTTGGAGTGTTGCTTTGTCACCCGAGCCTCCCCTCCATTCAACATAAGAGCATTGAATCAACAATAAAGCAAAGAAATTACCAAACCGAGAAGATCATGGAAAAATCACTATTCAGTAAACCAATGTAAAGTTTTAACAAAACAATAGAAGAAACTTTCTAATTTCAAAGAAAATATTCGGAAATTAAAGCAAAGAATGATTGGAAATTAACCTAAAAGCTATTCTACCCTAATTTACCTCTACTCCTAAATTATTTCTATTCTAACCTAGGCTCCCCTTTTTTTTAATTGACATCTTTTTCTATTTATACACACACTTAGGGGTACAATTGTAATATTTCTATCCTAGATGAGTTGACATTGTTTGGCCACTTGTCTTCACACCATTGGCTCCTTGAAAAATAATATTTCCATGTCATCTGTCTTTTTGTCCGATTGGATGTGCTAGGCTAGTGTTGTCCGCGTAGTCCAATCTCGATTTTAGCCCAATTTCGATCCATCTTCTACCGAAATATTCAAAATTCATCCGGATTTAATTTATCTACAAACATGAGAATTTTAATTAAATAAAGGCGATAATTAACAAAATAAATTGGAGATTTAAATAATTAATTAGGAAATTAAGCACAAATAATTCTAAAAATATAGAATTATCAAATACACAGCCCAATTCTTATTTTGAGGTATCCATACACACTAAAACCTCTTTAGCTGTTGGTCATGGTGAGAATAATTACGGTGGTCAGTTTATTACTGCAATATACAAAAACTCACGGAAGCCATTTTCATATTTATCATTCCACTCGTATGCAATCTTTTTTCGAACGAGATATGTCAATTGAGCAACCCATTTCGAGAAACTCTCAACAATTCATCTGTAAAATAGTTTTTAGTTACTGCTCATGCTCTGCCTGGACTTCGAATACATCAAAATATCATCACTAAAGATGTCAACCAATCGGTCTAGGTAAGGTTTAAATACCTTGTTCATCAATGGCCTAACGGTTACGAAAATCAATTTGGGCACATTCACATTTCATATTCTTAATGGATGTTACCTAGACTTCAAATCGATCTCTAAAATGATTTGCACTTTTCATAGTTAATCTAATAAATCATCTATAGTGGGAGGAAACACTTATTCTTGATGTTAGCCTCGTTCGACAATCAAAATTCAATACATAGTTGGAGGCTTCCATTCTCTTTTCACAACAGACAAGTGCTCCTCAAGTTACACATTCAGTCTGAGGAACGCTTATCCAATAACTACTGTAATTGTTTCTTTAGTCCTTCCAGTTCCACTAAAACCATTTTATACTGTGGTTAGGATATCGGCTCCATACCAGTTACCAAATCAATACAAAACTCTATTCCTTTAACTCGTGGTAACCCTGGTAGATTATCCAGGAAGATATCAGGAAACTCCCTGACCATAAGGATATCTGTTAACTCCGAATGTGCCTTATCCATACCAACCACACAAGCGATGAAACATTCCCATCATTACTCATCTTGCCTAAGGGTACAAGCTTCATATCTTTCACTAACTTATATGCAAATGAGCGGTATAAATAAATGCATGGCACTAGGATCAATTAAAATAATTACTTCATTATTCACAACTAGTGTGGTATCTTCCACCACATCAGATGAAACATCAGTAGTGTCATGGTCCAAGGCATACGCTCGCCCTCGTCCAACAGCCTACTTTCCCTTTCTCTTCGGCTGTGGCCTCCTTTTTCGGTGCAGAGATATCAACAGAGTTTTCTTTGTCTCTTTGCCCTTATGTGGGGCAGTCTCACCCAACTCTAAGCAATTATTAAATAAATGGCTTGTCTTACCACACTTAACGCCTATTTTAGTCAATGAGGTGTAGGGCCTACTTTCATGGTATCTACCACACATCCTACACTGCTCCGTAGCAGGTCAGGGTCCTCCAATCACAGTACCCCTCAAAAGTGCTGAAATTGGATACACTGGGCCTTACCAATCATCTTACCCCGTGACTCATCAACTCTAATTTCTTACCAAACTACTTTTTTCCTGTTCTGACATCTTTGTCATCCTCTATTCTCATTCTGTCTCTGTTTCGGCCCTTACTACCTTTCCTAATCTAAGAGGCATGTAATTCATGATCTTATTCACACAATTGTAGTCTGCGCACTGCCACGACATAGGTAGTGATATCTAACGGGGCCAATCAGACTTTAATTGACAATCTGAGCCATTCCATGAACTTTTGGGCTTTTTGATTCTCACTGCCCATAGTGTCGGGGTCATACCTACCCATGAATATAAGCTGAGTTTCATACTCGTCAATCAACCAGTTCTTCTGGGTCAGTGTAAAGAATTTTATCTGTAATTTCCTTTGAACAGTGTCCGTGATATTTTGTCATCGGAATACATCTAGAATTTTTTTCCCATATCCGTTCTGGATGTCTAACTCTTAAGATGGGTCGAGCAGACTTCCACCAATGCTCCAACTAGCCCTCAAATCCCATGCATACTTTGAGCAATTAGCTCCCAATATATTCTCCACACTCCGCTCCAATCTCGCGAAGCGTGTCTCAATACTGTCCGGTCTCTCTGTCGGACTCTGTGAGGCATGCTCAACATCAGCCTCCACTTCAACCTCACTTTGAGTCTCATGTGGCGACTCAGTATGACTCTCAGGCCTACCTCTACGGCATCGAGCTCATGTACTCGCCCCTCTACCATAGCGGCTATTAGTTAATGAGTTTATATTCTTGCAGTTGAAACCAAATTCTTAGCTGCAATGTCATCTCGATATACACAATTGTATCTAAACAATGCACAATACATGAGGATGTAAACTTTTTTAACCACTAACACCGACTCATATCAGGCCAACTTAGCTCTGATACCAAAAATTATAATGACTCAAAAATCAGAGTAAATTTTTCGTTTTTCTTTCATATTTAATTCTTACCTTCCTCTCATCATGACCATCCTACCAACAGTTGGGCTATAATTCGGTGTTAGTCCCCTCACACGACTTACCATTCCATTTCCATGTTACATTTACACATTAGGATTTTTCTATCTTTTGACTTTAACTAATACATTTACAATTGGATTTACTTAACCTTACATCCCCGACATCATATACGTTTACAGTACTGTGCATTTATATATTTAGATACAAAACTATACAAATGTGTATACCTGTCTCTCTATGGGACGCAGCGGATACCAAGAATGGAAGTCCTCAGCTACTCACTAACTACTGCGAGTGCTCTAAAAAAATGGGATAATAAGGGGGATGAGCAAACCACGTGCTCAGTAAGGCAATCATGCAACTAAGTAGATAGCTCCACTATCTACATGCTCATAATGTCATGCCCTTAAATCCATTTCTTTTCATTTAAATCTCACGCACGAAATCATGCACACATCAATGCCATAGTTTATAAAAACTATTCGTGCATATAGAAATCATGGAACTCATGCATCAATGGTATTTTATGTAAAATCATTTTGCATGAAGTAAATTAAAATCATGCATTATTTCATGTCATGTAAAACAAATCATGAGAGACAATTCTTTTCATGACTTTTTAATTAAAGCATGGAAAACTCCTCATGCTACTGCATTTAAATCACTTCATTAAAGTTTAGTATAAAATAACCCCTCCGGGTCAATCATCTCAAACTCATTAAAATTTCATTATAAAATTATGTTATAAAATCACCCTTCTTTTAGGGTCACATGTCATAAAATCCTCTGAAAAAACTATCATCATAGTATAAAATCACATCTTAGTGAAAATCACAAAATCGAGGGCCTAACCTCTCCCTCGGGTCTACCCTAGTCTATCGAGACAAAAAATTATATCATGTGAGACATGTAGGTGACTATATCAGTAACATTGAGGGCTATGGCCATATCCTAGTGATCCCTGGCTACACGGTACCTAGTGTGCAGGGTATCACACCTGAAATGGGAGGTGGGTCAATCCTGCCGTCAGAACAACATGAATACTAGGATTGTGAGGGCAAGGCTTATAGCCTTGTGGCTAATGCCACTCCACTCTAACCATCCCCACGATACAGTGTACTCCACGTGACATACACGATACAATGTACTCCGTGAACCCAAATCATAGTCAGAGGGTGCCTGCAGTAGGTCTTATCCACCCAACCTATGTCTTAGTATGCACGTGTGGGCATATAATCTCACTGTGACACACAGTCTACAGGAGGCTCCAGCACGGCTATATGCATTTCATATAAATCCCTGTGTGAGCAAAGCTCCAGTATGACTCTATGCATATTCATGATATCTGAAGACCTCATGCGAGCGAAGCTCCAACATGTTTTAATAAAAATCAGTAAAATCTGCGTACAAGCAGCACTCCAGTACGACTTTAAAAGAGTTATGAATCCATATAAAATCACGTGCAAGCAAGCTCCAGCACGGTTATGCATAAAATCCATCAAAGCCTCGTATGAGTAATGCTCCAGCACGGTATCATACATAAATTATTCAAAACTTCGTGTGAGAAATGCTCCAACATGAATAAATGCTCAAGTAAATCAAAACTTCATGTCAGCAATGCTCCAGCACGGGTTCATGCATAAAGAAATCAAATCTCGTGCGAGTTACACTCCAGCACGACTTTTATGCAATTAAATCGATTAAATCACATACGAGTAAGGCTCCAGTATGGCTTTTATGCAATTATCATTTCAAAACAGGATGCGAGCTAAGCTCTAGCACCTCTCATGCATGTCAAATCATTAAAACTAGTGCGAGCAATCGCTCTAGCACCTTTTTATGCATATCAAGTTAAAATAGGATGCGAGCTAGGCTCCAGTACCTCTTATGCATTTCACAATAGTAAAAATCAGTGCGAGCAACCGCTCTAGCACATTTTAAGCACATGATGTCACACAAATTAGTGCAAGTAACCGCTCCAGCACCATTATGCACACTCACAAACTCAGATATAGTGCGAGAAAATGCTCCTGCACCATTTGTTTCCATATAAACTTGATAGTTGGCCTATTTTCCAAAGAAATTTCATTTAAATCTAAATAACACTTACGTAGTGTTATCTTGTGAAATTTATGCAAATACTAGCCAATCTACCAATTTACTTTGCTAAAAAGTCACGAAAATTCCTCAAATCATGCGTTTCATGCATGTCATGCTTTCACCATCCTTAGGTGAATTTCCCTCAGTAGGGGTAAAATAGTCTTTTACCTATCCCGAGTCCTTAAATTTTTTAATCCATTTCTAGGACCTTTATACATTTTTAGTGTATACAAAAGCTATTGAAAATACGTGTAGCTACCTCTAGCTACTCACAAAATTCTGTTACCTTATTTTTCTGTACAGTTTGACCTTTCCACTGATGTCTTGTGACACAGTCCGATTTGCTCCCAATCCAATCTTCGGAACTGCGTATAAATATTCATTATGTCAAATACAATATAATTAATTATTTTTCATATTTTTTGGGCTTAATTTAGATCATTGAGCCCGTTTACCCATATTGGGCCCCATTGTACTATAATGGGCCTTAACCGGCCTTAAGCCCATTTTCCAGTTACTATTTATATCATCGAGGCCTATTGGGTTCATTAGGCCCATCAGTATTTATTGGACCTCGTTCTAAACTCTCGGATAGCTCAATTAATTATTTATAACAATTTATCTTAAATTCTAGAATTTAATTTATTTTATACGGAATTAATCTGTAATTTATGCGGTACATTTCTAACATGTATAACTATACAAATTGTCGTAAATAAGGATTACTTACCTGAGATTCCATGATAGTACACAAATTGAGGATGACTCGAGCTCTCGTTTGACGTCAATTGTCGAGCTACACAATTACATATTTTTTCGGGTAAATTTTCAATCGAATATTAATCAATTTAAATATTCTGAAATTTAACTCGATCAATTTCGACTGCTTACCGACTTACCCGTAGCTCGATTGCATCACCAAAATTTTTTCCCAATTTTTCCTCTTTTTTCTTTCTCCATTTTTCTTTTTCTTTTCTATTCTTTCTTTTTTTTTGGCTAAACCGGTCCGGTCCGGTTCAGCTCACCTTCACTACACCGAATGGGTTCATACCGGTTGAGGCTCATTTTTGCAGTTTCGGCGACGTACGACCGGTTCTCTAGCAGTTTTCGGTGCTGTTTGGCACGCCATCACCTGGGTGTTCTTCATCGAGCCTCGGGTGGAGTTGAATCGGCGCTGATGGCCGCTGATTCCCTCTTCTCTCTTTCGATCTCCCCTCATTCGATCTCCTCCGTCAGGCGTCACCGGCGCGCGTGGTGCCGCTCAGGCACTCTCATCGTGCCGGTCATGTTGTCGCCTGCCATCTCGTGTTGGTCTGATGCTCGAGGCTCACCAGATGGAGGGTACGACTCCCTTAGGTGTCTTCTCCCTTTCGCCTACTTCGTTTTCTTTCCAGAAATCGCGATTTCGTGATTTCTACTTTTTTTTCTTCGTTCCTTTTACTTTTTTTTTTCATTTCTTTTATTATTTATTTTAATTGAATAAAATATAATATTTTTGCCAAAATATCCCAAAATATTATATTTTATTCATTTAATCAATTAATGTATTTATTTGTCTGATTTTATCTTTTCGGTATATTTTTCCAATATTTTCGGGATAATTTCTCGAAGTGAAAATTTCGGTTTATTCCAATAAATTCATATCTTGATCAATTTAACCTGAAATTTAATTATTTATCTCGTTATTGATCAGGATTTCTGAATTCCACATTTTTAATGGAATTTTTTTTATCGAATTTATACCGAATTTTGGTCTTTTAACCGTTTTACCCTTCTACATGTTCGGGACCAAACCAATCCAACTTCCCTTCATGAACACTCACTCATTTTGTGTTTTAAATCCTTATCTTCAGTCCGAATTATTTGAATCCCATTCATTTTGTCTGTGGCCATTTCAACCTTCATTTGACCTTTAAATGCATTCAGGAATTTTTTTATTCATTCCATTTGCATTTTCATTCACGTACAACTCTTCTTATGATTCAATTTATATAAAACCATGTTTACATCACGTGACTCATAAGGAAATACGATAAAAATTGTGTCTTACAATGGTTGTGCACCCAGCCATCAGCTGGCCATGTCCTGCATCCTCTTTTTCTGTCTAGTGCAACCCAGCAGTAGCCACCGCTCATCTGACCCTCAATCAGCTCAGCCTTCGGCAACAGAGGAGCAGCAGAGAATGAAAACAGGGAGATAATCTTATCAGTATGCAAAGAAATGTAAATCAGTCATTAAAAATTTGCTCGAATAATAACCAACTTCTGAACAGTACAAATGAATGAAAACAAAGCAAAACAGAGCATTGTTTGCCTTTTCCATACTCATCAGGTTATTAGTAAACATCACTCACGCCAAGTGCAGGACAGCAAGGACCTGCACAGAGAACCGACAAATAAAGCAGAGACAGACAGATGCATTACTGGAAAACCAAATGGTGCAAGAAAATGAAACAATCGAAAGTGCTCGAGTGCAGGAAATTGCAAACTTTGAACCCAAAAACTAGAGACTGTTAATGTAAAAAAAAATGTTGTGAGATAACTTGAAATGCTGAAGAGAAATTCTAAACCAAAATAGAAATGGCAAAGAAAATAAAGTAGTGATTATAGGAGACAAAGCTTGAAGAGTCTAAAGAAAGCTTCGGTTAAAACAAAGAAAGCTGGGTATGCTTCCTGCCTCGGGTCTCCAACATCATCAAATGTTTTACACCTCAAACCAGTTGATGGAGGCCAACAACAGTGAGCCCAAAGCAACAACATTGCATCCTCATTTAACTAGCTTTTGCATTAGTAAACTAGAACTAACAGTGAAGAGAATCTTAAATGCAGAATAATAACTAGTAATGGAAAATAATCGGAATAGAGGAATCAATAGAAATCACATTAAGGCAAAGAAAATGCAAAGAAGGGTTATACACAATGGCTACTGTCACCAGCTACAGATCCACCCCACAGTCCCAGGTTGTTAAAACTAAACAAGATAATGATAGTAAGGTATTGTTTTAAGAAATCGGCAAACAATAGTTAAATGAACAGTAGATGAATAAAATGAAAACAGAATAGAGAGCAAACTCACTAAGCAACAAAAGAAAAGAAAATGAAAACAAATGTACTAAAAGAGATTACTAACAATTGGAATGAAACTTTTTCAATTAAAGAAAATAATATGGAAGCTTGTAAAATTCTATAACAATGGTGGTTGGCTAAAAAAACTAACGTGAAAAGCTTAAAAAAAAAACTAAAACTATTCTAAAAACTACCTCTAAAAACTACCCTAGAATTACATCTACTCTAAAAACTTTTTTATCCTACTTTTCTACTTCTTTTCCAATTACTCATCAAATTCTATTTATACACAAAATTGGGGGTACAATTGTAATTTCCAATCCTAGATGAGTTGGCATTGTGTCAAACCCAGATTTTTTGTAGCTTGTACCTTATGATTCCTATGTGTATGAACACTATGTAATAATAGTTGAATCATAAGAAGAGTATTTACTAGACTTAAAGTGTTCTTGGAATGAATGTGAGAGATGAGTATCACAAGCTAAACCGAGTTATTCTAAATCATTCTGACTGAAAATAAGAACTTAAAATAAGAGAGCGTAGAGAGCTCATGAAGGAAAGTCAATTTGATTTAGACCCGAACATGCAAAACGAGTGTAAAAGTTAAAAAGGGTAAAATGGACCTTTTTGGCGAGAAAAGGAGTTTCGGGTGAAATTATCCACCGGGAGCGGTTGGAATATAAAGACGAGAGTGTAAGACATAAGATATGACGCTCTCGAAATTTTGAGAAAAAGTCAACATAGTCAATGGTTAAGGAAAAAGTCAACTATAGTTAAGAAAGTGGACTTTTACCATAGTTGATTA
This sequence comes from Firmiana major, assembly GCA_033439115.1. Taxonomy (NCBI): domain Eukaryota; kingdom Viridiplantae; phylum Streptophyta; class Magnoliopsida; order Malvales; family Malvaceae; genus Firmiana; species Firmiana major. Next base: position 13,946,632 of record CM065912.1, read on the forward strand.
ATCATGGTAAAAAATTAACCTAAGTGTGGAGGAAAATTTGGGGAAAAATATTCTTGGCCAGAATACAAGATAATCATCCCCGGAAGTAAGGAAAATTTATTCAGAAGGATTCTGGAATAAATTTAATGGTTAAAAACGTAATGGGCCTAAGGTGAAAATTTTAAAGCCCATTAAGGTATACTAAATGTATATCAAAATTCTTAGGTCCTTTAGACCGAACTGTTGGACCAATTGATCGGCCAAATTTTGAGACAATAAAAGGCCCGAGGTATAGTGAAAATTTCAGCCCGAAAGCCCATTAGGAAAGCCCAAACTGAGAAGCCCAATTGGAAAAGCCCATGAGATAAATATCTAACCATAGTTAAAGTTAACTATGACTCATAAGGTGACTCATAAGGTGACTCATGGTTCAGATTTGGAAAGTCAAGCATAATGGCTGAAAAGTAAGGCTTAATGGCTAAGTAAGTGGCTTATAAATGCAGCCACACCATTGTCATCTTCATCACACCAATTCCGGCTAGAGAAGAAACCATTGAAACATAAACATCCAAGCTTTCTCTCACTAGAAATCACTAGGAATTAGGCATATTTGGAACTTGCATTCTTCATGGAAGTTGTTCCAAATTGAAAGGAGATTAACATATGTTGGAATTGGCTATCAAGGAGCCATAAAGTGCAAACCGAGAGCCTTCAAAGTTTCGGCCAAAGGGTGAACACAACAATTGGTATATTTTCTAATTTCCAATTTCATATATGTTAATGTATGAATGATTTCAAGTATGTTGATATATGTTTTAAGCATTGAAATATATTAAATCACCATGAAATGGGTTAGGCCGAGAGTGATCAATGGGGTATTGAAATATGTCAATTTAATTTTAAGACATAAATGATTAGTATACATGTATTAATGTTAATGGTATAATAAGAATTAATCAAATTGATTAATTTATACATGTAAATTGTTGGCAGTCAAGGTGTTTGATAAAATGCCTAAATGGACCATATGATGATTTGTAATGTTGCCTACCAAGTGTTTGTGGAAATGCCTAAGTAAAAATGGCTAGAAAATAGGCATGGATAACATGCCATGGTGAAACCAAGACATGGCTAGCTCTCGGCCATGGCATGTGACCGAGAGGCCTAATGGGCCAAGCCCAATTATTTTAGGCCCAACAAGGTGTAATGGGCCTAGGATAAGCCCAATAAGAGTTGGTGGGCCCCACAAGCCCAATGGCCCAACGAAAATGAATAGTAAAATGAAAATGGACTTAAGGCCTAGTTAGGCCCATTAAAGATTTTAAGGCCCATTAATGGGAAAATAAACTGTATTAATGTGTAATACAGTAGGAAAATTATAATTAACCTGAGGAATGATTATTTACAGCTCCGGAGTTTACATTGAGAGCTGATCGGACTGCGAGATTGAGCAGCACCGAGGAAGTGAGGTCACGTGATGTGATCCGAGGTAAGGGACTTTTGCGAGTAGTTAGAGATACCTGCACGTATTTTCGTCTGCTTTTACATTCACTTAAAAACTCTGAGGGTCAGAGAAAGTGAATAATAATTATTGCGACCCGATAGTGGCAAATTACGATTTTGCCCCTAGTTAGTCAAAAAGTCAACTTTTGTGAGAAGTTGCAAAAAGCATGGAAAATACTATTGTGAGTGTTTAATTGCTATTAGCATGAAAATAAATAGATGGGCTAATGATTTTAAGGTTGATATGACTTAAGCACACTTTTAGTGCTGATTTTACTATTTTGTAAACAATCCCTTTTTAAATAGCCATCTATCATATTTTGTGAGAATGAATCGTGCTAGAGCATAGCTCGCACTGGGATTCATATGTTTTCCACATAATATTAGTGCTGGATTTTGATACGCACTAGATTTTCATGACACGCATGATAGAGTACTGGAGTTCTCACTCGTACTCAGCTTTGAATGATATATGCATGACAGAGTGCTAGAGCATTGCTCGTACTCGATTCTTCATGGTTTATACATGATATAGTACTGGGAGCTATTGCTCGTATTTGATTTTGATATTGTGCATAGCATAGTACTGGGAGCTATTGCTCGTACTTGATTTAATACATAAACTATGCATAGACCTAGTTGCTGGAGGTTGCTCGCACTAGAGTTGAGTTTGTGACATGAAACAGTGTTTAAGCGGAGTGACGACTGTGAGTCGCACTCAAGACGCACACTGTATGTGATATGTAATACATGTTAAAACCCATGCCTGAGTCCTTGTGTGACTGTGTGTCATAGCTAGAGAGGATATCCGCATGAGGTTGATATAGACGTGGTATAAATATTTCCATAGTTTCGAGGGCTAAGTCCTATGGGAGGCACTCTGGCTGTGAGGGTCCACGGGTGTACTTTGTACCGTGCCCGGGGCACGAGGTGTACGCTGTACCGTGTGTTACGCATAGCTGACGGCTGTAGTGGACTAACCATCCTCCCGTTGCAGCAGTGATGCCCCGCACACCAAGATCTGTGTAGCTTGGGATCACTTTTCGGATATGATCATAATCCAGGATACTATTTGCATTTAACCACAGAGTCTTACATGATATATCACATTGATTGACTGATTTAAACTGCGGACAGACCTGAGGGATGGTTCGGACTCCGATTTTGTGTTGTGAATCATTTGATGCCATATTTATTGTGATTTAAATATACATGGCATGATTTATATAAAGGCATGATTTATATACGATGCATTGTTTTGCACTACATGCCTACATTTGAGAAAGAAAGCATGATTTTCTGTACATGAGATTTATTCTGTACAAGTATATATATTATATTTCAAGACATGCTTTTTAAAGTGAGTAAAGGAAATAATGTTTTCAAGGCATAGCATTATTTTGAGTAGATAGTGTTGATATCTACTTGCTTGCCTGATTTCCTTACTGAGCGCGTTGTATGCTCACCCCCTTTCTTTACATCTCTCTACAGAGCGTCAGTAGTACGAGAGCTATCGAGGGATAGTGTCCCAGAGTCCACTGCTAGTTCCTATCGATCGCCGGTATACCTATTATGTATAGTTGTGTATCTAAACATAGAAACAGCACAGTGATGTATACGTTATATATTATGGGGAATGTATTTATATGAGATTTTATATAGTCTTACATGTATAATACCAGCAGCTACAATCAGAATTAATATATTGACATGTATGTATGAGAATGGATGATATGGTAAGTGAAGACTCTGACATCGAATCACAGCCCAACCATTGAAGAGAGGAAAGGTAAGTTAAAAATGCGAAAAATTTATAGTGATTTTTGGATAAAGTCATGGATTGAGAATGGGGTCCTGACACATTGTTTGGCCACTTGTCTTCCTTCCATTCGCTTTAGAGAAGATATTTCCACGTCCTTTGTCTTCTAGTCCACTTGGCTATGCAATGTGGCCCCGCATGTGTCTTCCATAAGGTGGGCATGGTGTCCGTTAATCTTATCCTTCTGAGGTGACTGGTCGTCAGACGTGTCTAGATGATTGATGACTCATATTGCGAATTGGAAGTGGTCCAGTCTCCTTTTAGCCAATTTTCAGTCCGTTTTATACTAAAATGACTGAGTTTCATCTGGATTTAATTTATCTGCAAACATCAAAATTTTAATTAAATTGAGGGGATAATTAATAAAATAATCTAGGGATTAAAATAATTAGTTAAGAAATTAATGTCACGACCCAATTCCATTCTCTTTAATCGAAAATCACTGAAAATTTTTCGCGTTTTACTGTTACCTTACCCGGTCGTGAACTAAACTCACCACACACTGTTGGGCTGTGAGCCAATAATAAATACCATATCTCATTCATTCTCAATTAATTAAAACGATGTCATACATGTGCAATTAATCGTGTACTTATACGAATACATGTTTTACTGACATCTACATCCCCCATAAGTACAACTCAAAAGAATACTGTGCTTTTACATTGTTTAGATACAAAAAGAATTACTGTGTATATACCTCTTAGCGATGGAGATGCAGTGGAGTCCAAAATAATGCGCCTCAGTCCTCACTGGCTACTATGCACGCTCTGTAGGGGGGAAAATAGAGTGGGATGAGCAACCACACGCTCAGTAAGGCAATAATGCAAGCATGGTAGATAACTACTCTATCTACATGCTGATAGTGTTATGCATAAATCATTTATAGTAGGAGCATGAGGAATAAAACTATGCCATATGAGTATACATATATATCATGTATCAAGGTCATGTAAAATTGGCATATAAAACATGGTAAAACATCATGTATAAATCATCTCATGCTCGATCTCATTTAAATTCATAAAAAGGGCAATTCATTAAGAAACCTCCTTTTTAAACCCACGTCATAAATCTCTTTCTCATCACATACAATCACATCACATTAATTCACAATCACAACCACATTTTCATTTCACAATTCAAATCCACGAGGCTCGACCCCTCCTTTGGGTCTACCTTAAACAATCACAATCACACTTAGAGATTTAAAATCATGTGGTAGTAAGTAAATTAAGCAAGGAGACAGGTTACTATATCTCAAGTGACTACATTGGCCAATCGTCACATATCATCCCAGACCACACGGATTCCGGTGTGCGGGGTATCATGCTGGCATGAAGGTGGGTTAGTTCTCCGCCAGACTTTCTCAATCAAGTAACCACCACGCGGTACATCGTACTCCATGTGATATACACGGTACATCGTACTCCGCGGACCCATAACATGGTTGGGGGTGCCTGCCATAGGTTTTATCTACCCCATGTCAAGTGTAACCTTTATAGTCTCAAGAGCGAGTGGGAGTAACCGCAATACCAGGTCCTAGCCCCTCATGGCCTTGCTCGCCCCTGTTGGGTTCCCTGATCCAGGTCCTAGCCCCTCACCCTCACCCCACCTAAGAGGTCTGTCAGGCCTGTTGGGTTCCCTGGATGGATTAAGTCAGGTCCTAGCCCCTCACCCTCACCTCACCTAAGAGGTCTGTCAGGCCTGTTGGGTTCCCTGAGTTAATCCGATCTCTCACCACGGCCTCATACATACCACAGTGTGAAAACCAGCGCGAGCTACGCTCTAGCGCGAATTCATGCATCGAAACCAATCACTTCGTACTAGCAACGCTCTTGTACGGCATTTATGCATAAAAATATGAAGAAACCATGTACGAGCATAGCTCCAGTACGGTTATATGCATAAGAAAAACCACTCAAATCCACGTACGAGCGTAAGCTCCAGTACGGTTTATAACATCATCACAATTCAAATTCAAAGTGCGAGCTAAGCTCAAGCACGTTTCACGCAAGTGAAAACATAGAAATCTCGCGCGAGCGAGGCTCTAACGCGAATTATATCACATACACGCGATAGGCGGCTCACATGAATTCAAAACATCTCATAATATGCTTAGTGCCTCATATGGGCTATTTCACAACATCATTCAAGTACTAGCCAGCCTATCCTTTTATTTGCTCAAATCAAAGCATTGTGTTTTGTAAAAGCATTCAAAACACATGATTTATGCAATTATTAGCCTTACTATCCCTTTTTCAATAACCATTTCAAACAACCAAATCTCATACAAATACTCATACACCCTCAAAACACATTTCCATAAGTCCATGCACCTTTCCAAAGCCCTATATATACCCACGAGTTCAAAATACGAGCAGCTACCTCTATATACTTACAACATTCCCTTACCTGGAATCGCGATGCGTGATTCCACCTCCTTAAGCTGCTTACTCGTACGGTTCGGTTCGCCTTCAACGAACTCTTCGGGACTGCACAAAATCGTATCCCGCATTATATTCGATCCATATATTGTAATCCTTGTGCTTGCTATAGTCACTTTAACCTATAGCCTCTATTAACGCTTATTTGGCCTCGTTTCATTACTTTACCCATAGCTCGAGTCTATGAATCTTCTTAGGCCTATTATCTTATTCAAAAATCGATATCAAATCGATATTAAGCTCATAGTGTTCATGCTTCATGAATTCCCTCACTATGGCATTTATCAAGCATATTCATACCCATTTCTACAATTCCTCCAAACTCACAATGTAATCTCATTTAACCATTTAAAATCATAAACATTACCCCAATAACAACTTTAGCATGCCATAAATGATAGGCTCATTCAATCCCACATATCCTCATATTATACCCATTTTAGATTTCTAGGTCACACCACTTCCACAACATTCCTAAGTAGTTTATCCATCAATACTCCTATCAATCAACTCCAAAATCAATTAAATAGCTAATACATTTGGATTGGAGGATTAGAATCTTACCAACGTGATTTCTCTCCTTGCTACAATTGGTAATGCCCTTAACTCCTTCAACTCCAAGATTGGAAAAATGCCCTCTCACTATGTTGTTCTTCTCTTTGATAGGAACAACTTTACCTCTAATGATCTCTCTCCAAATCTCACTGAAAATGGCTGATTTTAGAGAGGAAAAATTAGGTTTTTGGGGTTGAAATTGTAAGGTTAAGTGTTTTCCGAGACTTCCAGATTTTTCAGCTCTCCTTATATAGAAATGACTTGAGGAGATCGATCTGGTCCAAGAGGAGATCGATCTGGTCCCTTAAAATCCCTCTTTTTCACGGCATTTTTAAGCCTGAGATCGATCTGTCGAGCAATGAGATCGATCTGTTAAAGCATGAGATCGATCTGTCGAAGTAATCAGATCGATCTGGTCCCAAACAGAGAGCTAAGGAGATCGATTTGGGTGCTTGGGGATCGATCTTTCCACTATAGAATGCTTGAGAGATCGATCTGGCTCCATTGGAGATCGATCTGCTCAATTCTTTCGCCCAAATAAGAGCATTCTGGCTCTCCCAGATCGATCTCTCATCCTAGGAGATCGATCTGGACCTCATGTTTTCCAGATTTCCTGCAGTTTCCTTGCTGCAACTCATGCCAACACACCCTCAATCTATTGCCATGGCCATTTTCTCATCCATCCACCTTTATAACTTGAAAATGGCATCCATTCATACCTTATGCACCTTGAAACTTGTGTGCATTCATTATTTGTCCCCAGGTATGCTACATAAAACCAAATGGAAGCATAACTCCATTCCATTTTACCACACTACACATCTTGAGTCTCAATCACATCCATCACTTGTCATAACTCATTTCTTCGTATTCATACTCAATGGAACTTGTATGTACGTTACAATTTATATTACACATACATACATTGAATCCATGGACTTACATCAATCACATTTTACATCACAAGTCCATTCATATTATTTGATCCAATTACACACATTACCCTTATACCTATACGGGGTCTTACATTCTCCCATCCTTCAAGGAATTTGGTCCTCCAAATTAGAACCAAGTTACTCTTCAAAAAGTTGGGGGTACTTCTCCCGTATCAAGTTCTCCAATTCCCACGTGGCCTCTTCCACCGTGTGGTGTTGCCAAAGCACTTTCACCAAGGGAATTGTCTTATTCCGCAACACTTTCTCTTTCCTGTCCAATATCCGTACCGACTTCTCAACATACGTCATACTCTCATGGAGCTCCAATGGCTCATATTTTATCACGTGTGCTGGGTCCGGGTGATACTTCCGAAGCATCGAGACGTGGAAGACGTTGTGGACATTCGCCAAGTCCGGTGGCAATGCCAACCTATACGCCTTGTCTCCCACTCTCTCCAAAATCTCGAAGGGTCCGATATATCTAGGGCTCAGCTTGCCCTTCTTACCGAATCTCATAATGCCCTTCGATGGTGATACCCTCAGAAATACCGACTCACCCTCATCAAACTCCAGTGGTCTTCGTCTCTTGTCAGCATAACTCTTTTGCCGGCTCTGAGCTGTCCGTAATCTCTCACATATCAACTGGACGTCCTCAGATGCCTGCTGCACTAAGTCCGGAGCAAAAATTTGTCTGTCACCAACCTCTTCCCATCCAATAGGGGAACGGCATCTACGCCCGTATAATGCCTCATAGGGTGCCATCCCGATACTAGCATGATAGCTATTATTATACGCGAACTCGACTAACTGCAGGTGGTCATCCCAGGAGCCTCTATAATCCAGCACACACGCTCTCAACATATCCTCGAGGGTCTGTATAGTCCTCTCTGACTGCCCATCTGTCTGAGGATGAAAAGCGGTGCTAAAACTCAATCGGGTCCCCAGCGCTTCCTGAAAATGTTCCCAGAAATGGGAAGTGAAGCGGGCATCCCTATCAGAAACAACGCTCACTGGTACACCATGTAGCCGTACTATCTCTCGGATATACAGGTTCGCCAACTGACTCAGTGTATCGTTAGCTCTCATAGCCAAGAAATGGGCGGACTTAGTCAACCGGTCCACAATAACCCATATGGCATCATGACCTCTACGGGTCCTCGGCAACCCCATCACAAAATCCATGGTGACATGCTCCCATTTCCAAGTCGGTATCGGTAGAGGCTGCAATAATCCTGCAGGCTTCTGATGCTCTACCTTCACTTGCTGACAAACGAGACACTTAGCGACATATTCAGCAATGTCTCTCTTCATTCCAGACCACCAATAAACCTTTCGAAGGTTTTGATACATCTTGGTACTCCCCGGATGTATCGTATACTTCGATGAGTGAGCCTCTGATAAAATCGTCCTCCTGATCTCAAGATCCCTGGGAACGCATACTCTGCCTCTGAACCTCAATAAGCCATCAGTACTCTGCTCAAAATCAATACCTACACCTGTCTGTAACTGCCTCAGCCAATCGATACACCGTCGATCGCTCTGCTGGGCTTGCCGAATACGGCCAATCAACTCTGGCTCTAGCCTCAAACTAGCCATGATCTCAAGTCTCTCAAATCCAGGTGGGGTTACATCCAAACTGAGGTTCGCAAAGTGTTCTAACAATTCATGTTCCCGTACCATCATATAAGACACCAACCCAAGGTTCTTTCTACTCAAAGCATCGGCAACTACATTTGCCTTACCCGGGTGGTACATGATTTCACAATCATAGTCTTTCAGGAGTTCGAGCCATCTCCTCTGTCTCATATTCAGCTCTTTCTGCGAGAACAGGTACTTAAGGCTCTTATGATCTGTGAACACCTGAAATTTCTCACCATAAAGATAGTGGCGCCATATTTTCAAAGCAAATACTACAGCCGCCAACTCCAAATCATGTGTCGGGTAGTTCCTCTCATGATCTTTCAACTGTCTAGATCCATAGGCAACTACCTTCCCATCCTGCATAAGCACACAGCCCAGTCCCTGGTGTGATGCATCCGTATACACCGAGAATCCTCCTGAGCTGGTAGGAATGGTGAGAACTGGAGCGGTCGTCAATCGACGCTTGAGCTCCTCAAAACTCCTCTCACATGCCTCATCCCACACAAACTTAACATCTTTACGCGTGAGGCGTGTCAACGGAGCAGCTAGTCTGGAGAAACCCTCTACAAATCTCCGATAATATCCTGCCAATCCCAGGAAACTCCTGATCTCAGTTACTGTCTTGGGCTGTTCCCACTGCACAACTGCCTCTATCTTGGATGGATCCACTGATACCCCATCCTTAGACACAACATGCCCCAGAAATGAGATCTGTTCCAACCAAAAGTTACACTTGCTGAGTTTGGCATACAATTCTCTCTCTCGGAGGGTCTGCAGAACTATCCTCAAGTGCTCCTCATGATCTTCCCTGGACTTGGAATACACCAAAATGTCATCTATGAAAACAATCACAAACTTGTCCAGGTATGGCTTGAATATATCATTCATCAATGCCATAAATGCTGCGGGAGCATTCGTCAATCCGAATGGCATCACCAAAAACTCGTAGTGGCCATAAAGGGTACGAAATGCTGTCTTGGGTATATCTCCACTCCTGATCCTCAATTGATGATACCCTGACCGCAGATCTATCTTAGAAAATACTTCGGCTCCCTGGAGCTGATCCAACAAATCATCGATTCTTGGAAGGGGGTACTTGTTCTTAATGGTGGCCTTATTCAACAACCGGTAATCTATACACAGTCGGAGGCTTCCATCCTTCTTCCTTACAAATAGAACCGGTGCTCCCCAAGGTGAGACACTCGGTCTAACAAACCCCTTCTCCAACAACTCTTGCAGTTGTTTCTTCAGCTCTTCCAACTCTATCGGAGCCATTCTATAGGGTGGCTTCGATATCGGCTCTGTACCAGGCACTAACTCAATGCAAAATTCCATTTCCCTTTCAGGTGGTAGTCCTGGTAATTCATCCGGAAAGACATCAGGGTAGTCCGTAATTACGGGTATATCCTTCAATTCCGGGTGTGCCTCATCTATATCGACCACATAGGCAATGAACCCTTCACAATATCCTCTCCATCGTTAGTAACATAAACCATCACTCCATATTCAACATTTATCATAAATAATAAATTTATCTCTCAAGCAATATGAATTTAAAATCATACTCCTTTATTTACAACAAACATGCTATTTTCATATCATTTCTTTTCATCAAAGTTTATAATAAGATTGTCTAATCCTGAAAACATCAATGTTTTGGCATGACAATCCATCACAACACGATTGGTAGCCAACCAATCCATTCCCAAAATTACATCAAAATCATTCATATTTAATAAAATCAGATTGGCTATCATTTCCTTCCCCTCTATCTTTAACTTACAATCCCTATATACATGCTCAGTCAATTGACTATCATTCATGGGTGTGGAAATCATCAACATTTCATCCAACAATGTTGGCTTCACATATTTCAACAATTTATGTGCAAAGGAAGGTGATATAAAAGAATGCGTGGCACCAGGATCAAATAATACCAATGCTTCTAAATCAAAGATTCGGATGGTACCTTTAATCACATCCGTCGATGCGTCTGCAGTGTCCTGGTCTAGTGCGTGCACCCTTCCTCTGCTCACACCCGCAGTCTGTTTCCCCTTCTCTTCAGCTGTAGCCCTCCTCCTCGGGGCTGCTGTCTCAACTGGAGCTCCCTCAGGCTCCTTGCCCTTCTGTGGGGCAACCTCAGTCATCTCAGTGCAGTACCTCGATATATGCCCTGGCCTCCCACACCTAAAACACGAAACAGGGGGCGCCTGACATGGCCTATTCCCATGATATCTCCCACATCTCCTGCACTGATCCGTGGTAGGTCGTGGTCCTCCATTAGTTATACCCCTCGGCGCTGTCAAGGCTGGGTATACGGGGGGTCTGGCAGCTCTCTCCTGCACCTCCTCGATTTTAGGCCTCTTCTCGAAAAACCTTTGGCCACCTCTCTTGGCCACTCTTCCAAACCCGGATCTCTTTCGGTCTCTGTCCTTCCTGACACTGATCCTTCTAAGCTCGGAGGCATTTCGCTCAAAGTCTTGCTCACATAACTGAGCCTTATGTACAGCCTCCTCATAAGTCACAATATCGAAGGGAGCCAGCTTAGTCCGGATGGCTAATCTCAATCCATCCATGAACTTCTGAATCTTCCGGGTCTCACTACCCATCGTGTCCGGGTCATATCTCCCCAAGGACATAAACTTGGACTCATACTCGTCCACAGTACGGTTCCCCTGAACCAAGTTCATAAATTCCATCCGCAGTCTCCTCTGTGCGGTAGCTGGGATGTACTGTCTCCTGAAGGCCTCTAGAAATATCTCCCATGAGATCTCAGAGTGTCTGGCCCTCAAAATACTCTCGGTGGACCTCCACCAATGCTCGGCCTCGCCTTTCAGCATAAACACGACAAAGGCAACCTTCTCACTTGAAGTGCATCGGAAAAACCTATACAGTTTCTCCATCTCATACACCCAATCCTCTGTAATCACTGGGTCCTTCACCCCTCTAAACACTGGGGGTTTCAGCGCTTGAAACTCTCGCAACCTGCTCAAGTCGCAGTCATAACCCACATCGCTACCGCTCTGCTGTGGAGCGATAGGAGAATCTGTATCCTGGGCTGGAGGTGGTGTAACTGTAACTGTCTCAGCAGTCTGAGGTCTCTCCACCTCTGCAGCTGCCTGTTCCGTAGTAGGCTGTGCTGCCGGACCTCGTCTGTCATCGGCACCCAATGCCTGCGTGACTATCTCCACCAAACTCTCAATACTCCGCTCTAATCTAGCGAAGCGAGCCTCAGTGTCACCTGCTCTCTCGGCAGGGTTCTGTGGAGCCTGCTCCGTCTGTGGCCCCGCACGGCTCTCAGGCCTACCTCTCCGGCCTCTAGCACGTGCTCTCGCCCCTCTACCTTTGCGTGTAACTGGCATAATGCCTAACTCCCTGTATTATAATAATTCATTAAGCTCAATCCATCATAGTATACACAGTTATATCTAAACAAAGCACAGTACTATGGGGATGTACTTTCCTACATTTTATTAATGACTCACATCAGGCCAACACAGCTCTGATACCAATCTCTGTCACGACCCAATTCCATTCTCTTTAATCGAAAATCACTGAAAATTTTTCGCGTTTTACTGTTACCTTACCCGGTCGTGAACTAAACTCACCACACACTGTTGGGCTGTGAGCCAATAATAAATACCATATCTCATTCATTCTCAATTAATTAAAACGATGTCATACATGTGCAATTAATCGTGTACTTATACGAATACATGTTTTACTGACATCTACATCCCCCATAAGTACAACTCAAAAGAATACTGTGCTTTTACATTGTTTAGATACAAAAAGAATCACTGTGTATATACCTCTTAGCGATGGAGATGCAGTGGAGTCCAAAATAATGCGCCTCAGTCCTCACTGGGCTACTATGCACGCTCTGTAGGGGGGAAAATAGAGTGGGATGAGCAACCACACGCTCAGTAAGGCAATAATGCAAGCATGGTAGATAACTACTCTATCTACATGCTGATAGTGTTATGCATAAATCATTTATAGTAGGAGCATGAGGAATAAAACTATGCCATATGAGTATACATATATATCATGTATCAAGGTCATGTAAAATTGGCATATAAAACATGGTAAAACATCATGTATAAATCATCTCATGCTCGATCTCATTTAAATTCATAAAAAGGGCAATTCATTAAGAAACCTCCTTTTTAAACCCACGTCATAAATCTCTTTCTCATCACATACAATCACATCACATTAATTCACAATCACAACCACATTTTCATTTCACAATTCAAATCCACGAGGCTCGACCCCTCCTTTGGGTCTACCTTAAACAATCACAATCACACTTAGAGATTTAAAATCATGTGGTAGTAAGTAAATTAAGCAAGGAGACAGGTTACTATATCTCAAGTGACTACATTGGCCAATCGTCACATATCATCCCAGACCACACGGATTCCGGTGTGCGGGGTATCATGCTGGCATAAAGGTGGGTTAGTTCTCCTCCAGACTTTCTCAATCAAGTAACCACCACGCGGTACATCGTACTCCATGTGATATACACGGTACATCGTACTCTGCGGACCCATAACATGGTTGGGGGTGCCTGCCACAGGTCTTATCTACCCCATGTCAAGTGTAACCTTTATAGTCTCAAGAGCGCGTGGGAGTAACCGCAATACCAGGTCCTAGCCCCTCATGGCCTTGCTCGCCCCTGTTGGGTTCCCTGATCCAGGTCCTAGCCCCTCACCCTCACCCCACCTAAGAGGTCTGTCAGGCCTGTTGGGTTCCCTGGATGGATTAAGTTAGGTCCTAGCCCCTCACCCTCACCTCACCTAAGAGGTCTGTCAAGCCTGTTGGGTTCCCTGAGTTAATCCGTATCTCTCACCACGGCCTCATACATACCACAGTGTGAAAACCAGCGCGAGCTACGCTCTAGCGCGAATTCATGCATCGAAACCAATCACTTCGTACTAGCAACGCTCTAGTACGGCATTTATGCATAAAAATATGAAGAAACCATGTACGAGCATAGCTCCAGTACGGTTATATGCATAAGAAAAACCACTCAAATCCACGTACGAGCGTAAGCTCCAGTACGGTTTATAACATCATCACAATTCAAATTCAAAGTGCGAGCTAAGCTCAAGCACGTTTCACGCAAGTGAAAACATAGAAATCTCGCGCGAGAGAGGCTCTAACGCGAATTATATCACATACACGCGATAGGCGGCTCACATGAATTCAAAACATCTCATAATATGCTTAGTGCCTCATATGGGCTATTTCACAACATCATTCAAGTACTAGCCAGCCTATCCTTTTATTTGCTCAAATCAAAGCATTGTGTTTTGTAAAAGCATTCAAAACACATGATTTATGCAATTATTAGCCTTACTATCCCTTTTTCAATAACCATTTCAAACAACCAAATCTCATACAAATACTCATACACCCTCAAAACACATTTCCATAAGTCCATGCACCTTTCCAAAGCCCTATATATACCCACGAGTTCAAAATACGAGCAGCTACCTCTATATACTTACAACATTCCCTTACCTGGAATCGCGATGCGTGATTCCACCTCCTTAAGCTGCTTACTTGTACGGTTCGGTTCGCCTTCAACGAACTCTTCGGGACTGCACAAAATCGTATCCCGCATTATATTCGATCCATATATTGTAATCCTTGTGCTTGCTATAGTCACTTTAACCTATAGCCTCTATTAACGCTTATTTGGCCTCGTTTCATTACTTTACCCATAGCTCGAGTCTATGAATCTTCTTAGGCCTATTATCTTATTCAAAAATCGATATCAAATCGATATTAAGCTCATAGTGTTCATGCTTCATGAATTCCCTCACTATGGCATTTATCAAGCATATTCATACCCATTTCTACAATTCCTCCAAACTCACAATGTAATCTCATTTAACCATTTAAAATCATAAACATTACCCCAATAACAACTTTAGCATGCCATAAATGATAGGCTCATTCAATCCCACATATCCTCACATTATACCCATTTTAGATTTTTAGGTCACACCACTTCCACAACATTCCTAAGTAGTTTATCCATCAATACTCCTATCAATCAACTCCAAAATCAATTAAATAGCTAATACATTTGGATTGGAGGATTAGAATCTTACCAACGTGATTTCTCTCCTTGCTACAATTGGTAATGCCCTTAACTCCTTCAACTCCAAGAATGGAAAAATGCCCTCTCACTATGTTGTTCTTCTCTTTGATAGGAACAACTTTACCTCTAATGATCTCTCTCCAAATCTCACTGAAAATGGCTGATTTTAGAGAGGGAAAATTAGGTTTTTGGGGTTAAAATTGTAAGGTTAAGTGTTTTTCGAGACTTCCAGATTTTTCAGCTCTCCTTATATAGAAATGACTTGAGGAGATCGATCTGGTCCAATAGGAGATCGATTTGGTCCCTTAAAATCCCTCTTTTTCACGGCATTTTTAAGCCTGAGATCGATCTGTCGAGCAATGAGATCGATCTATTAAAGCATGAGATCGATCTGTCGAAGCAATCAGATCGATCTGGTCCCAAACAGAGAGCTAAGGAGATCGATTTGGGTGCTTGGGGATCGATCTTTCCACTATAGAATGCTTGAGAGATCGATCTGGCTCCATTGGAGATCGATCTGCTCAATTCTTTCGCCCAAATAAGAGCATTCTGGCTCTCCCAGATCGATCTCTCATCCTAGGAGATCGATCTGGACCTCATGTTTTCCAGATTTCCTGCAGTTTCCTTGCTGCAACTCATGCCAACACACCCTCAATCTATTGCCATGGCCATTTTCTCATCCATCCACCTTTATAACTTGAAAATGGCATCCATTCATACCTTATGCACCTTGAAACTTGTGTGCATTCATTATTTGTCCCAAGGTATGCTACATAAAACCAAATGGAAGCATAACTCCATTCCATTTTACCACACTACACATCTTGAGTCTCAATCACATCCATCACTTGTCATAACTCATTTCTTCGTATTCATACTCAATGGAACTTGTATGTACGTTACAATTTATATTACACATACATACATTGAATCCATGGACTTACATCAATCACATTTTACATCACAAGTCCATTCATATTATTTGATCCAATTACACACATTACCCTTATACCTATACGGGGTCTTACAATTAAATACTGTGAGACCCCGTATATGTATAAGGGTATATATGTACATAGAAATGTAAATAGAGTTGTACTATGAATTCATGAGTGAAGTATATGTGATGTAAGTCCATAAGTAATGTACACACTTGTAATGAGAGTGGTAATTGTACATACAAGTTACATTAAGTATGAATGTGAAGAAATGGACTTAAACATGTGGAGAGTGTGTGTAGAATGGATTATGAGTAGTTTGGTAAAATGGAAGTAGAATTGCATAAGATGTGCACTTCCATTTTTGTTTATATTAAGTAACATTGGTCATACAAAGATTCTACACAAGTTTTAATGTGTATGAAGTGAGGATGGATGCCATTTTCAAGTCTCAAAGATGAATGAATGAGAAAAGATCATGGTAGCAAATTAAGGATGCTTGGTAAGTGTTGCTGCAGAAGAACTGCAGAAAATCTGGAAATTGTGAAGGACAGATCGATCTCATGGGATGAGAGATCGATCTGGAAGAGCCAGAATGCTCTTATTTGGGCAAATGAATATAGCAGATCGATCTCCAATGGAGCCAGATCGATCTCCTAAGCATTCTGTAGTGAAAAGATCGATCCTTAAGCACCCAGATCGATCTCCTTAGCTCTCTGTTTGGGAGCAGATCGATCTCATGCTTCGACAGATCGATCTCATGCTTAAAATGCCGTGAAAAAGAGGGATTTAAGGGGACCAGATCGATCTCCTCTTGGACCAGATCGATCTCCTCAAGCTATTTCTATATAAGGAGTGCTGAAAATCAGAAAATTTTGGGAAAAACATAAACCTTCCACTTTCAACCAAAAAACCTAACTTTCTCTCTCTAAAATCAGCCATTTTCAGTGAGGTTTGAAGAGAGACCATTAGAGGCAAAGTTGTACCTATCAAAGAGAAGAACAACATAGTTGGAAAGCATTTTCCCATTATTGGTATTGAAGGAGTTAAGGGCATTGCCATTTGGAGCAAGAAGAGAAATCAAATTGGGTAAGATTCTAACACTCCAACTATGGTACATTGTTTATATAATTGATTTTGGAGTTGTTTGGCATGAGTATGGATGGTTAGAAACTATCTAAATACATTGGAATGATTATGACCTAGAAATGGTCTAGAGTGAGAAAGTGGAATGTATGGAGATTAATGATGAATGAGATATGTAGAAGTTATTAATAGTGTTGTGGTATGATTTTAAGATGTGGTTAGCGGATAAATTGTGAGATTTACCTAAAAGAGGTAAAATGTGGATTAAGGCATTTGTAAAAATGCATAAGTGAATAATATTGACTAGTGAGGTCAATTATGGGTTAAATACATTAACTCAATTGATTTAATGAATGAATCGCAGCTTCCGAGGATATGCCGAGGCGAGTTGAGCCAAGAGCGTGAGAAGCTAAAAGGAAAGGAGTCACACTAAGTAAATCGAGGTAAGGGAATTGTGTGAACTCTTAGAGATATCTGTGGGCAATTTGGGCACATTAAATGCTTTGCTAGTATGCATGAGACATTAGGAAATGATGTTGGGTGATTGAAGGGAAAAAGTTGGGTGTTTGATAAAATGTGCATGAAAACAAAAGCATATTGCTTTGAAAATCATATTTTATTGCTTTTTAGCAAATGATTGGTAGGTTGGCTAACATTGAAATGATTTGCAAAAGAAATGAGTGTGTTTTGGTTTTGTTAACCATACTTTGCAAGTTTTGAGCCACCTACATGATTCCGTGAGTATGAAAGCGTGCAAGAGTATGACTCGCACGAGATTTGACGTGTTTTATACACATGAGTGCAAGAGGCACTAGTTTTCACATGGATTTCATAATTGTTTTGGCATTGTGCTTCGAGTTTGTCTCGCACTGGATGCCCACCTTGCATGTTGCCGTGTTTGGAGCTTCGAGTAGACTGGGTATCACATCGATAGGTTCACACGTGCATTGTTTTGACATGATTAATTAGCCGTGTTAGGAGCTTCGGGTAGACAAGAGGTTGTACCGATTAAATAGGCTCACACGTGCGTTTGAGATGTGGCGTGATATGATGTGTTGATTGGGTCCACGGAATACATTGTACCGTGCATGTAGCATAGAGTACATTGTACCGTGTTGAGATGTGATGTGCCGTCTTCGGACGAGATCTGCTATGGACCGGCGGGTAGGATTTGACCCATCTCCCGTGTGGAAGCAGATAGTGGTGATATCCCGCACACCTGATCCGTGTAGCCGGTATCACAGGTTATGTACATAGGCCTTGAGGTTATTACCTATTGTTGAACTGCCTATCTCACATGTCTACTGCTATTTGAGAATAAATCCATGTTTGAAAATGATTTGTGGGTCAGGAAGGTCCGAGGGATGGGCTGAGACCTGACGTTGAATTGATTTGTTAATGGTTTTTTTAAAAAGTGCACGGATGCATGATGTTTAATGCCATGATTTATTGTCAAAATGCATGATGGTTAATGCCATGCTATTTGAGAAAATGCATGATGGGTAATGCCATGCTTTTATTGTGAATTATGCATGATTGATTTATACCATGCTTTGAGTTGAAATGTGCACTGGATTTTAATAGCATGAATGCTTTACATACCATTAACACAATCATACACTCATGTTTTGAGATAAATAATGAATGAAATGCTTTTGAGCATGGCATCACGATCACGTAGATAGTGCAGTATGTACCTGTTCGCATGATTGCCTTACTGAGCGTGTGGTTTGCTCACCGCCCTTATTTTCCCCCTCTCTACAGAGAATTGAGTATAGAGTGAGCGTGACTGGAGGCATTTCCCTTTTGGTAATCCGCTGCATCCCATCGCTAAAGGTATACACACTTGGATTATTTTGTATCTAAACTAGACATAGCACAGTAGCATTTTGTATGTAACTACTGGGGATGTAAAACAATGTAAAACAATGTAAACACATGTAACAAGTCTGATATATATACATTTATACAAGTGCTTACTCATAAATAATGTTTCAAATTGAATTGGTATGGTGGAGTGAGTTAGACGTCAACACACAGCCCAACTGTTAAGAGTGTGGTTGTTCACGATCAAGGAAGGATGATTAAAGATTGATGCATGAAAATGCGAAAAATTTGTACGTATTTTGGTAAGTTAAGGGTCGTGACAAATACAAATAATTCTATTTTAATAGAATTATCAGTCACCAGCCTTCCAATGGAACAGTGACGAATAAATAAACAGAACAGTAAAGAAAAAAAATAGTGAAATAGAAAATGAAAGCTTTTTTCATTGAGAAAGCTTTAAAATGTGCTAAAATAAAAAGATAAGAGCTGTAAACTTGCCAGCCCTATACAATGGTGGCTACCTCAGCCAATGTGAGAACCTTAAAAAAACTAAAGAAAATATATAACTAACCTAAAACCTAGCAGCCAACATAAAAAAAATTTTAATCTAAAAAATTCTAAAAAAAAAAAAAAACTACTTGGTAAAATTGTCTCATCTTTTTCTTTTTATACACATCAAAATGGGGGTACAAAGGGAAATTTTAATCATAGATGAGTTGGCATTGTTTGCCACTTGTCTTCACACCATTAGCTTGTAGAGAAGATATTTCCATGTCATTTGTTTTCTTGTCCACTTGGATGTGCAAGGTGGCTTGGCTTGTGTCTTCCATGAGGTGGCGAAGGTGTCCTTTGATCTTATCTTTTAAAGGTGAATAAAATATGGACACTTTGCATCACATGTGTCCAGAAGAATAGTGACTCAGGCTACACGACGAAATGGTAGTGGTCCAATTTCCTTTTTAGCTCATTTTCAGTCTACTTTCTACTGAATGACTGAAATTCATCTGGATTTAATTTATCTGCAAACATGAGAATCTTAATTAAAATGAGGGGATAATTAATAAAATACTATGGGAATTAAAATAGTTAATTAAGGATTAAATATAAATAATTCTATTTTAATATAATTATCACACCCCCAAACTTGAGCTTTTGCTTGTCCTCAAGCAAAACAAAACCATATGTAGGAACTATCAAGTACCAGACATACTGATTTTCCCAATATTATCCTAAAAAAAAAAGTACCAACTCTGATATCCAAGATTCACAATTATAAGTCTAACACTCAGAATCATTCAGTCATAAGTCTTAACCCAAATTGGACTCCTCGTGTGTGTGTCAAAATGTCAAAGCCACTTCACAGTACATTACCCAGATCAGATTATGTAAACACAATAAATGCAAAGTCAATGACAAGTGATCATTCCCATAAGCTTACTTTTCACTTCTCTCTCCACTAATGTAGTCACACTTAACCAAATATCAATAGGACTTCATTCAGGTTGTAATGTAAGGCCAGGCTACGGTATGATAAAGTTGATTTAGGTTTAATTACCCCTCAACATGCATTACTTCTAGGATCTTTAATGTAAGAGCTCATATTTATTCCCCCAAACTTATTTATTTTGCTAAACATCTTTACTATATTTTTGTATTTTTCTCCTTTTTTTTTTTTAGATTTCGCTATCACCTATAACCCATATGTACATAGCTCAAAATATATCCTAGTGAAATTACATGCTTTCGAGGTACGAAATAGGAAAAGAGTGTTTAAGCTAAGTAAAAATGTGCAGGTGTATATACAAAGAAAAAATTATTTGGCCCAGATGGGTGACTAAGGGTAAAATATGTACAAAGACAGCTGGAAAGGCACAAACGATCCAAAGATGGCCTAAATCATTTCCCTAATTAAGTGTAACCTAATATTTCACCTCGAGATAAGATCAAACAAATTCTAGAATATGATGCACAAAATCAACTGAACAAGTGCAATCCTATGTCCACATAAGCTTTCTCTAAATAAGTATACAGATTCATGTCATGATATGTGCATAAAATGAGGAAATCACAATCAGAATCAAGACAAATTCAAGAATTCAACTTCATGTTTTTCCTACAATTATGCATCTTATTCAATCAAAGTCAGACTAAATCATGGGGTTATATTATCGGAATATGGGAACAACCACATGCTAAGTACTAAATCAAATAATGTAAGCTTATATTTTCGTAAAATTTTACAATTCTACCCAAAAATGCTCAAGTGAATCCTCTTCCCCAAACTTAAAGTGCGCAGTGTCCTTAGTATGCAGATAATATAAGAATTTAAACTCAAGAATAGAATACTCCCCTATCTGATGATGAAGAACATGTGAAGCGTGATGAGAACGTACTACTGCAAAGGCAATCTATACCAGAAACAAAGAAATATGCAGTAGAGATGAGAAAAAGAACTGTATAAAATGTGAAAAGAAAAATAAAGCAACATAAAATAATGTTGTATGCATGAAAATAAAGCTGAGTTGAATTTATAGTCTGAAGCTAAATAGCAGGATCAGAAGCAAGAGGATCAGCCAAAGTGGTAACAGAATGCTGAAGGTCAAATCCTCTCCCAAAATAGTGCTTAAGTCTACACCTATGAACTTTAAAGGGTTGCTCCAGGGTCTCATCCATGATCTCAATGGCTCCATGAGGGAATACTTGTGTAATGGTGAAGGGTCATGTCCTCATAGACTTAAGCTTTCCTAGAAATAACTTCAAGCGAGAGTTGAAAAATAATACTTACTGGCCTGGCTCGAAGTGTCTCTCCTTTACTTTCTTATCTTGCCATCGCTTAGTCTTTTCCTTGTAGAGCTTGGCATTCTAATATGCTTGTAACCTAAACTCATCTAATTTATTAAGCTGTAGCAGCCTCTTCTCCCCTACTGCATCTAAATTTAAATTCAGGTTCTTAAGGGCCCAATAGGCCTTATGCTCAAGCTCTACTGGCGAATGACAGGCCTTACCATAAATAAGCTGATAAGGGAACATCCCAATAGGTGTTTTGAAGGCTATCTTATAGGCCCAAAGTGCATCATCTAACCTAATGGACTAATCCTTCCTACTTAGATTCATTGTCTTCTCTAATATCCCCTTAATCTCTCTATTGGATAACTCTACCTGACCCTAGTTTATAGGTGATAAACAGTGGCTACCTTATGCTTAACCCCATATTTCTTTAAAAGCCCATCAAAACTCTTATTGCAAAAATGGGATCCCCCATCACTAATGATGGCTCTAGGTGTGCCAAATCTCGTAAAAATATTCTTCTTCAAAAACCTTATCACCACCTTGTCATCATTAGTTGGTAAAGCCATTGCTTCAACCCATTTTGACACATAATCTACGACCACCAAAATGTAGAGATTTTCATATAAAGGAACAAAAGGTCCCATGAAGTCTATACCCCAGACAACAAAAAGTTCTACTTCCAAAATGTTAGTCAAAGGCATCTTATTTCTTTTCATACCTACCCTCTAACATCTATCACATTTCATTGTAAAGTAGTAGGCATCCTTAAACAAAGTGGGCCAGTAATATCCAGATTGTAAAACCTTAGCAGTTGTCCTTTCTTCTCTAAAATGGCCTCTATAATCAGAAGAATGGCAGTGTCTAAGTATATCTTCTACTTCTTATATGAGGACACACCTCCTTAAAACTTTATCTTTACATTGCTTATACAGAAAGGGCTCATCCCACATATAATACTTGACATCACTCAAAAAATTCTTTTGTTGGGCAGTCAAATCTGGTGGCATTACATTGCTCACCAAATAATTGACAAAATCAGCATACCAGGGCAAATTGGAGTGCCCAAAAGTAAAGAACTGCTCATCAGGAAAGGACTTATTAATTATTGTACCATCTTCTTTAAATCCACTATCTAATCTAGATAAATGGTCAGTAACCTGATTCTCTATTCCTTTCATATCCCTAATCTCCAAGTCAAACTCTTGCAACAAGAGGATCCATCTAATCAATTTAGGCTTTGCATCCTTCTTGAAAACTAAGTACTTAATGGCAACATGATCTGTATATACTACCACTTTAGTGGCAATGCGATAGGAGTGAAACTTACCAAAAGCAAGCACTACAACTAATAGCTCATTCTTGGTAGTAGCATAGTTTAACTAGGCTTCATTCATAGTCTTACTTGCAAAATAGATAGCATAAAAGACTTTTCCTTTTCTTTGTCCAAGTACAACCCCAATTGCATAATCACTTGCATCACACATTAGCTTAAAAGGAAAACTCCAATATGAGCTATGATTACATGTGCTGTAACTAACTTCTCCTTCAAAGTCTTAAATGCTTCTAAGCAATGCTCATCAAAACAGAATGCAGTATCTTTTTCCAAAAGATTACACAAAGGCTTTGAGATTTGAGAAAAGTCCTTTATGAACCTTCTGTAAAATCCCGTATGGCCCAAAAAACTCCTAATTCCCTTAACAGATGTAGGGGGAGGTAATTTCTCAATGATTTCCACCTTAGCTTTATCCCCTTCTATCCCTCTAGCAGATATCTTGTGCCCAAGCACTATACCTTCCTTAACCATAAAATGACACTTCTCTCAATTAAACATTACTTTCGTTTCTTCACATCTCTTCAGAACAAGTGCCAAGTTGAGCAGACAAAGATCAAAGCTATCCCTAAATACAAAAAAAATCATCCATGAAGACCTTTGGAAAATCCTCCACCATATCATGAAATATGGCCATTATGTAACGCTGAAAGGTAGCAGGTGTATTGCATAGGCCAAAAGTCATCCTCCTAAAAGTAAATATCTCATAGGGACAAGTGAAGGTGATCTTTTCTTGGTCCTCTCGGCTATGGTTATCTGATTGTATCGAGAGTACCCATCCAGTAGATAGTAGAACTCATGACCAGCCAATCTATCTAGCATCTAGTCAATAAAGGGTATAGGGAAGTTATCTTTCCCGGTGTCCTTGTTAAGTTTCCTATAGTCCATACATACTCGTCAACTAGTGACAGTCCTAGTGGGTATAAACTCATTGTTCTCATTCTCAATCGTAGTCATCCCTCTTTTATTAGGGACACTGAACGAGGCTAACCTAGGCACTGTCAGAAATGAGATATATGATCCCAGCATCCAACCACTTAATTATCTCTTTTATGACCACTTCTTTCATTATAGGATTTAGCCTACGCTGGTACTCTACTGACGACCTATACCCTTCCTCCAACAGTATCTTATGCATATATATTAAGGGACTAATACCCTTGAGATCAGAAATAGATCAGCCTATAGCTTTCTGGTGCTCTCTCAAAACCTATAGTAATTTCTCCTCTTGATCAATGGAGAAAGCAACAGACACTATCAATGGCCTAGTGGAGGACTTACCTAGATAAGCATATCTAAGGTGTGAGGGTAAGGGCTTAAACTCTAAAGCTGAAGGATCATTGGTGGATGGAGAGACATCTTAAGCTGGAGTAGATGAAGTGTCTAAAGTTTCAAACTGGGTAATCTCCACGAGCGGAGTAACCTCTAAAAACTGTAAAGCCTCATAAACATTATCATCATCACCCTCATTGTATTCCTTAAGATTAACTGATTTCACCAAAGAAGCTTCTAAAGGGTTAAATGGGTGTGTCTTAGAGAACTCTTTGGTGTTGTCTCTATCTACAATGTCCATCCTAAAACAATCTTGATAGTTATCAGGGAACCTCAAAGAATTGAAAACATTAAATGTCACTTCCTGATCTTGAACTCTCATGATCAATTCCCACTTCTGCACATCAATTAATGTCCTACCATAAGCTAAGAAGGGTCTGCATAGAATGATGGGGACTTCCCTGTTTTCCTCCATATCTAACACAATAAAGCTTGTTGGGAAAATGAACTTGTCGACCTTAACTAGAACATCCTCAATGATTCCCTTCGGATGCTTAATGGATCTGTTAGCTAACTGAAAGGTCACTATGGTAGGTTTTACATCTCTTACTCCTAACTTCTAGTATATAGACCAAGGCATGAGATTAATACTAGCTCCTAGATCACATAGGGCTCTACCGAAGAACTGATCTCCTATGGTGCAAGGTATGGTAAAATTACCTCGATCTTTGAGCTTATAGTGTAATCTCCTCGGAATGATGGCACTACACTTCTCAGTAAGTGCCACTGTCTCATAATCCTCTAATCTTCTCTTTCTCGAGAGGATATCCTTCATGAACTTCACATAACTAGGCATTTGCTCTAAAGCATCTGTAAAAGGAATGTTAATGTGAAGCTTCTTAAACACCTCAAGAAATTTAGCAATTTGTTGATCAAGCTTCTAGTTTTGGAACCTCTGAGGAAAAGGTAATGAGGGTCTAACTGGAGGAAATGTAGTGGTAGCAGGTGTAGTATCAGATGAAGAGGAAGGCTATGAAGAAAAAGATGAAGATATAGAAGTGCCTGACTCTTTTTGAACTGCCTCTTTAGAACCTAGGGGCTCTGCCACTATGGGCTTAACAGGACTGGACCTAGCATGCAGATCATCTAACTCTCTATTGCTCCTAAGGGTTATGGCCTTAACATGCTTCTTACCTCTCTTCTGTCTGACAAGGTTAGATTTAGTATTACTAGAGAGGGTCCCTTGTGGACACTGGCTGAGAGCAATAGCTATCTGTCCAACTTGTACTTCTAGATAGCAGCTTGATTCTGTAGGATAGTCGTGAACATCATCTCCTCAAGTGAAGGCTTCTTCTCAACTGGTGTAGGCAAGTACTGAGGCTGTATAGGTGGCAATGGTGGTAGATGATGTTGAAACTGAGGTGGGTGATGGGAATGATTAGACTGATGATGTGGAAGCTGTTTGTAAGACCCGTATTTTCAGATGTAAACCTTATGAATTCATAAGTATGGTGATGTACTTGTAATGTGAAGCATAAGTGATGTAAAGTCCATAATTTCAATGTACACACTTGTAATAATAGTTTGTGATGTACCTATAAGTTTCATTTTGTATGAATATGAAGAAATAGACTTTTGTATGTGATGAATGTGACTAGAATGAAAAATGAGTAGTGTGGTAAAATGGAAGGAAGTTGCATGAGTTGCATAAATATTTATACTTCCAGTTAGTTTTGTATTGTATACCTTTGGTTATACAATGAATGCACACAAGTTTTAATATGTATAAAGTATGAATGGATGTCATTTTCCAGTCTTAAAGGTGGTCGGATGAGAAAATGACTATGGCAGCAAAATTAAGGATGTCATGTGAGTTACTGCAGAAAACTGCAACAAAATCTGAAAAATATGAATGCCAGATTGATCTTATTGAAGGAAAGATCGATCTGAAAGATCAACAAATGTTCTTATTTGAGCGATGGAACAAGACAGATCAATCTCCAAAGGAGCCAGATCAATCTGCTAAACATTCTGTAATGAAGAGATCGATCCTTAATGCAAGCATATTGATTTCCTTAGCTTTCGGGTTGGAGCAGATCGATCTCCTCCCTTAGCCAGATCGATCTCCTTAACTCTTTGCCTGAAGCAGATCGATCTTAAGCCTCGATAAATCCATCCCATGCATTCAAATTGGCATGAAAATGAGGGATTTAAGAGGACCAGATCGATCTCATTAAGAAATTTCTATAAGTAGGAGCAGTTGGAATATGCAAATCACGAAAAATAACCCCATTTCCTCCATTTTCAATCAAAAACCTAATTTTCTCTCACTAAATCATCTTATTTCCAGTAAGATTTGAGGAAAGACTATTAGATACAAAGTTGTTCATATCCAAGAAAAAAACAACATACTTTAGAATCAAAGCCTCATTTATTGGATTGAAGAAGCAAGTGACATTTTCCTTTGGAGTAAGAAGAGAAACTAGATTGGTAAGTTTCTAATGCTTTAACCCAAGTACATTTGTCTATTTGTTGATTTTGGAGTTAATCTGTATGTATATTGATGGTTAAAACTTCCTAGGATGTGATGGAACTAGTGTGACCTAGAAAATAGAATGAATCTAGTGTGAGAAAATGTGATATGAATGAGTTGGTGATTTATGGATTATGCTAAGTTGTTATTGAAGTAATAAGAATGATTTCAGATGGTTAAATGAAGCCACATTGTGAGGATGGTCAATTTATGAAAATGAGTACATAAGATGTTTGATAAAATGCCATAATAAAGAGATTCATGAAATATGAACACTATGAGCTTAGTATCGATTTAATATCGATATAGTATGAATCAATAGGCTTAAAAGAATCAATAGACTCGAGATATGAGTTGAAAAATAAAACGAGGCTTTATAAGTATTAATGGAGGCTACATGTTGAAGATGCCATAGTAAACACAAGAGTTGTGTTATATGGACTAAATTGATGTGATATATGACTTTGTGCAGTTCTGGAGAGTTTGTTGGAGACGAATCGAACTGCACAAGTAAGCAGCTCTAAGGAAGTGGAATCACGCGATGCGATTCCATGTAAGGGAATTTTGTTAGTATATAGAGATAGCTGCTCGTACTTTGAACTCGTGGGTGAACATAGGGTGTTGTAAAATGCACGATTGTTCACGAAAATGATTGTTGGTATTTGTGGATTGCTACGAGTATGTATATGTTTTGGTTTCTGAAATGATTCTTGAAAAAGGGATAGTAAGGCTAATAATTGTACAAATCACATGTTTCCAATGGTTTTCACGAAACACATTGCTTGATTTTAAGCGAAATAATGTAAGGGCTGGCTAGTGTTTAAATGACTTTGTGAAATAGCACATGAGAGGTGCTCATCATAATTTTGAGATTGTTTTGGTTGATTATGAGCCGCCTATCATGTTTGTGTAAATTAAAACGTGTCGGAGCCTCGCTCGCATGGGATTTTGGTATTTTTCACTTGTATAAAATGTGTTGGAGCTTAACTTACACCTTGATTTGAAACTATGATGATATTTTGTAAACCGTACTGGAGCTTTTGCTCGTACTTGAATTTTGAGTGGTTTTTTTATGCATATAACCGTATTGGAGCTATGCTCATATGTGGTTTTCTCATGAATTTATGCATAAATGTCGTACTAGAGCATTGCTCATACGAGGATATTTATTGATGATGCATGAATCGTGCTAGAGCTTAGCTCACATAGGTTTTCACATTGTGGTATGTATCATGCCGTGGTGAGAGTAATACGGATTAATTAAGGGAACCCAAAAGGGGCGAGCAAGGCCATGAGGGGCTAGGACCTGACATTTAATTTAGGGAACCCAAAAGGGGCGAGTAAGGCCATGAGGGGCTAGGACCTGACATTAAAAATAAAATCCTCCCACGTGCACTTGAGACTAAGTAGATTACACGTGGTATGGGGTAGATAAAACCTACGGCTGGCACCCCCAACCATGATATGGGTCCGCGGAGTACGTTGTACCATGTATATCACATGGAGTATGTTGTACCGCGTGGTTGAGATACTGATGAGAAAGTCTGGCGAAGAACTAACCCACCTTCATTCCAGTAAGATACCCCGCACACCGAGATCCGTGTGGTCTGGGATGATTTATGACATAGTTGGCCAACATAGTCCATTTAGATATAGTGACCTATCTCACCTGATATTACATAATACCACATGGTTTTGATATATGAGTGTGATTATGATTGTCCAGGGTAGACCCGAGGGAGGGATCGAGCCTTGTGGGATTTTGTGATTTAAAGAAATGATAATTTGATTTATAATTAGATATGATGGAATTTGAAAAGAGATTTCTAATGAGATGTGACGTGATTTAAAAAAGGATGTTTCTTAAATGAATTTTCCTTTTTGATGAGTTTTAATGAGACTGAGCATGAGATGGTTTTACATGTTGATATTTCCATGTCTTATGCCTATTTACATGGTTTTCAATACATGATATATGTATATACATGTGGCATAGTTTTATTTCTTCATGCTCCGATTATAATCGATTTATGCATAACATTATCAGCATGTAGATAAAGTAGTTATCTACGATGCTTGCATTATTGCCTTACTGGACATGTGGTTGCTCATCCCTCTCTACTTTCCCCTCTTTACAGAGCGTACATAGCAACCCAGTTAGGACTGAGGCGTTGTATTTTGGACATCCGCTGCTTCCATCGCCAAAATGTATACACACAAGGATTCTTTTTGTATCTAAACAGGTAAAGGTACAGTAGTCATTTTGTATTGTAATGTGGGGGATGTAAAAGTTAGAAAACGTGTCATGTATAGGTGTATAACTTAACTTTCAAATAAATGACACTTCTTTTGATTAATTTGAGAATGAATGATGAGTGATGATTATTATTGACTCACAGCCCAACTATGTAGTGGTAAGTTTGTTTACGACCGGGTAAGGAAAAGAAAATCTGAAAAATTTGCAGTGATTTTTAGACGAATTGGATAAATAGGGTCATAACACTATTGAGGTGGTGGTACATGAACAGGTGGAGCCTAAAAACCAGGGGGTCTCATAGGTCTGAGATTAGAAGACTGCCCTTGATTTTGGTTCCAAGAAAAATTAGGGTGATTCCTCCACCTTGGATTATAGGTGCTCGAAAATGGATTGGTTCGTTGTCTTTGAGGTGAGGCAATGTATATAACATACTCTAAGTTTAATGGGCTCCTATGAATTGAGTGTGTACCACTACACAAAGTGCATGAGATGAAAGGACTTTGGACAGCTAAAATAAGACTTGGACTATTGGCAGAACTATTCTGGGTACTAAGAGACTCTACCTTCTTTGTGAGATTGGCAATTTGAGAAGTTAAGTTAGAAAGTGTGTCCAACTCATAGATACTCGTAGCTTTCTTAGGTAACTGCCTCTCTGATGACCACTGATAATTGTTAGTTTCCATCTTATCTAACAAACTATAAGCTTCCTCCTCCGTCTTACACATCAAAGCTCCTCCCGCAGCAGTATCGACATGGTCCTATTCTGGCTAGTGAGTCCGTTATAGAAGGTTTGGACTTGATGCAATAAGGGCAAGCTATGATGGGGACACTTCCTAAGAAGGTCTTTTTAACGTTCCCATGCCTCATAAAGGGACTCAGAGTCGAATTGAGAAAATGAATCCAGGAGGTAAAGAATTGATAGGCTAGCTCATCCCATGTGGAGATGGATCCAAGAGGTAAAGAGGTCAACCAGTGTCTAGCTCTGTACCTAAGAGAGAAAGGAAATAGCCTAAGCCTAAGTGCATCGTCCGAGAGTCTATTATGCTTGAAAGTGTTGCACAGGTCTAGAAATTTCCCTAAGTGAGCATGTGGGTCATCATAGGAAGCTCACTGAATTGTATTGAAGTTTGGATCATTTGGAGGATCGAAGGCTTAATTTCAAAGTTGTTTGCTGGAACAGCTGGTGGCCTAATGCCAGTGTAGTAACCTTCTATGGTCGGGATAGCATAATCTCCCACTGTCCTAATCTCTCTATTTTCAACCATCTTGTCTTGCAGCGGAGCTACTATTTTCCTAGAGTCCTTCTTGATTTTTCTAAGTGTTCTTTCTATTTCAGGATCTAAAGGAAAGCAGTCAAAGCTCTTGGCTCTACGCATAAAGACATTCAGAAGTCCTAAGGAATGATTTTTTTTTCTATTTAATTTTTTTTAAGAAAGGAAATTAACTAATCTAAATTAAGGCTCTAAATATTTACAACCTAAGTATGTACAAAACTAGAATTATACCTAAGTATAATTTCACCGATATTGGTCAATGGGTAATCGTGATTTCCCTGGCAACGACGCTAAAAACTTGATTGCGTCCTACCTGACCTAGACATGTATACCGCAAGTGCACGGGTCACATAAGTAATAAAGGGATTTGAGTCTCAGATTATCGTCCCACAGAGAACACAATCAGCCTAACTAACTACCAGTTAATTTTGCCCTAAATATATCCTAGCAAATTATGAATATTAAAGGGGTGATCTACAAGGTTTAATTTGTAAATACTGGAAAGCAAGGAAAATAATAAAAACACTAAAATAAAGCAAAACAGAGCAAAAATTACTCACAGAGCTCTAAGCAAAATAAAAGCGAGAATCTGCAAAAGAAAGAAAATACTAAAACTCAAATTAATTAGTGTAAATGGACTAAAGATGCAAATATAAGAAAATAAAGAAATAAAAACAAATAGATTAAAACTAGAAAATCCTAATATAAAAATTACATATGCTTACTCTCATTAATTAACAGAAATAGAAATGCAAAATAATCTAACCTAAGGCCTAATGAAATAAAATTCTAATAAAAATTCTAAACTCTCTAAGTACAACTTTAACCATAAGTGCCTAAATTAGTAACCGAAATTATATAAAGCTATAGATAATTCCTAAATTAATAAAATGCCTAAATTAAAAATAAACTCTACTCTAATTAGTGCATGAGATTTTTTTTTTTTTTACTTTTTTTTAAAATTTAAAATGAAAACTTTCCTAAAGATGTATAAAATTAGAATAGCAAAAATAATATAAGATTACTAAACTAATTTAAAAAATAATTGCTAGACTTTTTTTTAAGTAATAGCAAATAACAACTAAAATTAATATAATAAACTAATCCAAATATTATAGTCTACTGAATGAATAAAAACTAATCAGACAACATATATTAGACTAACATAAAGTAATAGTTAAAAAAAAAACTAAAATTATTAAAGAAAACTGAAGCAACAAAGCATTAAACCGTGACTTTACAATCGTCTCAGTAGCTTTTTCATCATTGCCATGCCTTAATCTTTGCACAGACTAGCCATGCCACAGCCAGCTCCTGAATTAGTCAAGAACATCCACGTCGCCAGCATTTGTTTCAGCTGCAGACTTGCCCTGTCCTGCTTTCTTCAGTTATACTGAGCTGCACATCTGCTTCATTCTACCACGGAACATGCTCCTGCAGTAGCACACACGTCCTGGCCAGCCCTGCACCAGCTAACACCGACAAGCGTTTTCGCAGCTCAGGCACACAACAACAACAATTAAACGTCCAACACCCCTCCTGCCATGCAACTCAGCACAGCAGCACAACCCAGCAGTAATGGCGTCCGGCTCCAAGCACGCAGTCACATCCCAGCAACCGTCCACTCCAGGTCTGAAACACTAAGAATTTGAAGCAGTAACCAAAACCCAAGATCAAAAGAAAATAGTTTTGAATACTGGAGGGCAGGGGAAGCATAACAAAGCAATAGCACGAATTAAATATAATGCAAAATTAACATTGAAGCAGTGAAAGAAAACAACAAAGAAAGCTTAATAGAATTGAATGGAAATTGCAGCAGCAATTAGCATGGAACTAAAATAATAAAACAATAGATATTGAATGCATAAAACAATTACAGAAACCAAAGCAGCATAGAAAGAAAAAGAAAAAATTGAATAGTAGCTAAAACCATAAAGCAGAGCAGAGTAGAGGATGAAATTTTGCCACTGTCACCGCCAGGTACGAACCAACCTCCACATTCTGTCCACAAGCCATGCACTCTGGCAGTAAGCTTCGCACCCAAGCTTTATATCAGTCATGCACGCCTTAGGCAGCCAGCTCCCACTAAGTTGCGATTCTTCTTCAACAGCGGCATGTCCAGGTAGCAACACAGCTTTAAGCACGGGTAGCAATGCAAGAACTCCAGAAGCATAGCAACCCTATCTAGTACAGGCAGCCACAGTACTATCTAAAACAGAAACCCAAAAATTTACAGAAAGTAGTCTTGAAGAAACAATAAAGCAAAACAAAAAAAATTTGGAGCAGATTTTAAAAATTTTAAAGCAGGAAGATGTAATGCTTGAATGCAGAAAAAAAAGAAAGAAATAATGCAATAACATAGATTTAAATCAAAACATAAATTTTAAACAAAAATATAAAGAAACTTAAGCAGTAATTAATGAAAACATGAGAACAGTAAAATAAAGAAAAATGAGCATTAGAAGAAATAGAAGGAAAGCTGGAATTTCAGGTATTGTAAATCCATATATAAGTTCTGTTTCAAAGTAAATTAACTATATTGATCTAAAACTAACAGAAATCCTAAATACATCTAAAACCGTTGAAACTAACAAAGATTAATGCAGCAATGGATTGAAGCAGTAGCTGCCTCTCACCTAGCATCCCAAATTCTTTTAAAACCTCGTAGAAATAACTCTTAAAATCTCAGAAAAACACTAAAGGAAAAAGCAAAAAATGAAAGTTGTAAAGATTTGGTGGAGAAGGGCTACTATCACCAACCTTCCGATGGAACAGTGACAAATAAATAAATAGAACAGTAAAGAAAAAAATTGTAAAAAAGAAAATGAAAGCTTTTTTCATTCAGAATGCTTAAAAATGTGCGAAAATAAAAAAGATAAGAGTTGTAAATTGCCAACCCTAGACAATGGTGGCTGCCTCAGCCAACGTGAGAACCTAAAAAAAAAAACTAAAGAAAATATATAACTAACCTAAAACCTAGCAACCAACATAAAAAAAAAAAAAAACTTTAACCTAAAAATTCTAAAAAAAAAAACTACCTGGTAAAATTATCTCATCTTTTTCATTTTATACACATCAAAATGGGGGTACAAAGGGAAATTTTAATCCTAGATTAGTTGGCATTGTTTGGCCACTTGTCTTCACACCATTAGCTTCTAAAGAAGATATTTCCATGTCTTTTGTCTTCTTGTCCACTTGGATGTGCATGGTGGTATGACTTGTGTCTTCCATGAGGTGGCCAAGGTGTCCTTTGATCTTATCCTTTAAAGGTGAATAAAATATGGACACTTGGCATCACATGTGTCCAAAAGAATGGTGACTCATGCTACACGACAAAATGTAGTGGTGCAATTTCCTTTTTAGCTCATTTTCATCATATTTTCTACTGAAATGACTAAAATTCATCTGGATTTAATTTTTCTGCAAACATGAGAATTTTAATTAAAATGAGGAGATAATTAATAAAATGATATGGGGATTAAAATAGTTAATTAAGAAATTAAATATAAAAAATTCTATTTTAATAGAATTATCAGCCACAACAACATCCCACATTCAATAAGAGCTGTAAAGAAGATGATGAAAAGAAGCTATACCCACATCAAGCGACCATAGCAAGAGCAGTTTTTTAATTGCCCAATATGCTAAATGCGAAGTGAGAAATAATATGTCCAAGTGCTATGAAGATTCACCATAATTAAACAGACATCCACTTTGGGATGAAGGCATCATTTGAGTATCACTAAAAGAATTAAGTGCTACAATGGACACTCAATCAAGAAACCTTACTCAAATAAAGTTTAAAAGAGCTTAAAGCAGCCAAGGTTCCAACAACAAGTCGCTTAAAAATCACTCAAATAATGCAACCTGACCTCTTATGATCCAAAATACAAAGTACAGAAAGGTCAAAAGCTCTGGCTACGAGAATACACCTTAAAATTAGCTAAGTATGCAAGAGTCATGAAGGTGTCACACAAGTAAGGAGCCATGTTCGCCTAAAGCTACCCTTGTTGAGCAATGATATCCAATGTCATCAAATGTTGAAGAAGAAATGGCCAAGGTGACCAAGTATGAGTAAGAGGAATTGATTCAGATGAAATCAACAGTTCATTGCTCTAAATGAAAAGTAACCAAGTACACAACTATAGTTAACTAAGAAAAAATGATAAGGCCAAATGAATAGCCTATTTGCCTAAGTATGTGTGCATCATCCAAGTAAACAATACTTATACCTACAAAAAGAGATAAGCATAATGGTCAAGTGCTAGAAGCTCCACTCGTCATTAAACATTGAAAAATTAACAAGTGTTGCAAGTGCCATTAGCAGATCAAGCATGGAAATCTGGCTAAGCCTAAAAGTCGTAAACATGAAAATTGACCAAGTAAGAAGATCACGCCAACAAGATTTAAAAATGACTAAGTATGAAGAGGCACTAATAAACTTGAAAACATAGTTGATTATAGAGCCACACCTAAGAAGATGAGCAATTTGCATATTTATGAAGCCATGCCGAAAAATATGAAAGTTTTCTAAACAAGGAAACAAATTCCTATGAGAATGTGTGAAGCCATGCCCAAAAAGATGAAAGTTTGTCTAAGTAGGGAGACATATCCCCATTATAATGTGTGAAGCCTTCTCCAAAAGGATGAAAGTTTATCTTAAAAGGGAGACGCATTCCTATGACAATGTATGAAGCGATGTCCAAAAGGATGAAAGTTTATCTTAAAAGGGAGACGCATTCCTGTGATAATGTATGAAGCGATGTCCAAAATGATGAAAGCTTGTTTATGTATAGATGCATGCATAACTACATAAGACATTGGCAGTATACGAAATCATGAAAAATCAGCTAAGTATGAAGTCAACATCGACAACACGTAAGACACTTTAGTGTTGCACACTACTTCAACAAGAAAGGAAGAAAACTTCTAAATGTTGAACAATACCTTAGTAAAACATTTCAAGAATAAAGTGAGAATTCGCCTTAGCACAATGTCAAGCAAAAGAAGGGAGTGAGACTTTATCCAAGTATGGTGACACGTCTAAGAGAAAAGGAAATTTTGTCTAAGTATGATAATGCGCCAAGAAGGAAGTG
Source organism: Firmiana major (assembly GCA_033439115.1). Taxonomy (NCBI): domain Eukaryota; kingdom Viridiplantae; phylum Streptophyta; class Magnoliopsida; order Malvales; family Malvaceae; genus Firmiana; species Firmiana major. Next base: position 13,982,029 of record CM065912.1, read on the forward strand.
AAAACTCATCTAAAAGTGGTGTCACACTAAGAAGGAGTCATGGATTTTGGCTAAGTATGGTGACAAGCCAAGACGATAAAGATTTGATCAATATAGTGATAGGAGAAGATGATTGTGGTGACATGCCATAATGACAAAAATTAACTAAGAAATTAGCTGAGTGTGGTGACATGCCAAGGCAACAAAAAGTTGACTAAGTGCAATGACAAGCCAAAATGACGAAGAATTTGGCCAAGTATGGCGAATCAAGTTACGCCTTCCATAAAAAAAATTGCAAGTATGGTGATAGTGAAACGAAGTCGCACTTCTTATATTGAAAAATTGGCTAAGTATAATAATACTAAAAGGTGGCCAAGTATGGCTAGGAATGATGATGTGCTAGTGACAAAGAATTCAAGCCATAGCTCACGTCATAAAGCTGTGACAAAAAGTGGTGACACCTTCTAAATGATCAAAAAATTAACTATGTGTGGTGATACCAAAAAGGCTAAAATATGATTAAGTGTGATGATGTGTTTATGACAAAGAAATAAAGCCCTTGTTTACACCACAAAAATTTGACAAAGTCCAGTGGCACGCTCCGAAAAATGAAAATTTTGGCTAAGTATTGTAACAACGAATCGGTATTGCAGTTCTCAAAAGAGAAAATTTGGCCAAGTATGGTTACACCCAAAGTTGATGAAAATGTGACCAAGTGTGATGATGTGACAATGACTAAGAAATAAAGCCCTCATTCACGCCACAATGCATTGACAAAGTGTGGTGATGCACTCCAAAAAAATGAAAATTTGGCTGAATATTGTGACATCGAATCGAAGTTGCAACTCTCAAAGAAAGAAAGTTGGATAAGTATGGTGGCACTTAAAGTTGACAAAAATGTGACCAAATATGATGATGTGCCATTGACAAAGAAATGAAGCCCTTATTCACACCACAATCCATTGAAAATTTTGGCTAAGTGTCATGACATAGAATCGAAGTTGAAACTATCGAAGAAGAAAAATTGACTAAGTTTAGTGACACTCAAAGTTGACGAAAATGTGACCAAGTGTGATAAGGTGCCAATGAAAAAGAAATGAAGCCCTCATCCACGCCACATGCATTAGACAAAGTTGGTGTCACGCCCTAAATGACCAAAATTTTAGCTAAATCTTTTTATAGTGATTGGAAGTTGCAGCTTATGTTGAAGAAATTTAACTAAGTGTTGAAACACCAAAATTTGATCAAGTGTGGTAGTATGTCAACAAGAAAAAAATAGAGCCCTTATTCACGCCACATCAGTAGACAAAGTATAGTGTTGTGCCCCAAATTACCAAAATTTTGGCTAAGTCTTTTTACAGCAAAATAATTTGGCTAAGTGGTGAACCGCAAAAATGTGACCAAGTATGGTAATGTGTCAACAAGAAAGAAATGAAGCCCTAATTCACGTTACACTTATTAGACAAAGTATGGTGTCGTACCCTAAATTACCAAAATCTTAGCTAAGTCTTTTTACAACGATTGGAAGTTACAACATGCATTGAAGAAATTTAGCTAAGTGTTGAAACACCAAAACGTGACCAAGTGTGGCAATATGTTGACAAGAAAGAAATGAAGCCCTTATTTATGCCATACTCATTAGACAAAGTATGGTGTTTCACCCAAATGATTAAAATTTTATTTATCTTTTTTACAACTATTGGATGTCACAGCTTGTATTAAAGAATTTTGGTAAAGTACGAAACACCAAAATATGACCAATGTGGTAGTGTGTCAACAAACATGCAATGAAGTCCTCATCCACACCACATGCACTTGACAAAGTGTGGTGTCGCGCCTTAAACGACAAAACAATTTGCCATTTTTTTATGGCGATTTGAAGCCACAACATCCATGATGAAAATTTGGCTAAGTGTTGGAACACCAAATTGTGACCAAGTATGGTAGCATGTCAACAAGCATGGAATAAAATCCTCATCCATGCCACTTGCGTTTGACAAAGTGTGGTGTCATACCCCAAACAACCAAAAATCTAGCTTCTTTTTATAGCGATTCGAAGCCATAACTTCCATAGAGAAAATTTGGCTAACCGTTAGACCCCAAATTGTGATTAAGTGTGGTACTGTATCAACAAGCATGGAATGAAGCCCTCTCCACGTCACATGCATTTGAAAAAGTATGGTGTCACGCCCTAAACGAGTAAAAATTTGGCTAAATCTTTTTACAGCTATTTGAAGCTGCAACTTCAATGGTGAAAATTTGGCTAAGTGTTGGAACTCCAAATTGTGACTAAGTGTGGCATTGTGTCAACAAGCATGAAATTAAGTCCTCAGCCACGCCACATGCATTAGATAAAGAGTGATGTCGCACCTCAAAATGACCAAAAACTTGGTTAAATCCTTTTATAGCGATGCACAGTCATAACTTCTATGATGAAAATTTGGCTAAGTGTTGGGACACCAAATTGTAACCAAGTCTGGTATTGTGCTAACAAACATAAAATGAAGTTCTTATCCACTCCATATGCATTGGACAAAGTGTATGTCACGACCCTCAATCCACTAAAAATTCACTGCAAAATTTTCATTTATTATTTAATCCATTTCTAATTGTTTGTTCTTTACCTTTACTTTTCTTGATCGTGAACAGCTACACCACCAACAGTTGGGTTGTGTATCGGTGACAATCTCATCCAATCAAATCATTTCAATTTACAATTTTTTTAAATGTAAACACTTGTATTACTTAATCAGAGTTGCTGTTTACACGTGTTTACAATTCTTTACATCCTCAAAAATTACATTCAAAGATATTACTATGCTTTGAACTGGATAGATACAAAAACTATACAAATGTACATACCTTGTGTGATGGGATGCAATGGACACCAAAATCCAATCCTCAGTCACTTTCCATCTATTGAAAGTGCTCTGTAGAGGGAAAAATAAGGGGGTGAGCAAACCATGCGCTCAGTAAGGCAATCATGCGAGCAGGTAGATAACTATACTATCTACGTGATCATGATGCCATGCTTAAATCACACAGTTACTTGTCATACCAAAAATATATTAGTTCATGCTCGTGTTCATGATATGTAAAGCAGTTCATGCTATTCAAAATCAGTGCACAATTATTAAACAAAGCATGGAACAATCATCATGCGCAAGTCGAAATCAAAGCATGGTAAATCATCATGCAAAGTGCACTTAAAAGCATTTCAAAGCTAACACAATCGATATAAATCACCATTTCTCCGGACTCAGCCCCTCCTATGGACTGTCCTGACTCACAAACACATTTCAAAATATGGATTTATCATAAAACAAGACATGTGAGATAGGCATATAATATTTATAAGGGTAATAACTAGGACTATGGCCATATCCACTGTGATCCCAGGCTACACAGATCCTAGTGTGCGGGGTATCACCTGTATCTGCTTCCGCACAGGAGGTGGGTCACGTCCAGCCCGCTGGTCCATAGCAGAATATTCATCGTTTGAAGATGGTATATTTATCATATTCATACACGGTACAACGTACTCCATGCTACTTGTATGATACAACATACTCTGTGGACCCATGTCATCACATCATATCATGCCGCATCTCAATACGCACCTGCAAGCCTATTTAATCGACATGGCACACAGCCTACACGAAGCTACTAGCAGGGCTCCCAACATGTCATAAAATCACGTGCGATTAATCTCTTACAGGACAACAAGTATAGTGGACATCTAGTGCGAGCAACGCTCCAGCATAATGTCAAAACTCATGTGAAAACTAGTACGAGCTAGGCTCCAGCACTCATACATATAAAACTCTAGTGTGAGCTATGCTCCAGCACTATATCATGAAATCCATGTAAAACTAATGCATGTATAAACACGTCAAATCTCGTGCGAGCAATGCTCTAGCACGTTTCATTTCCACAAAACCCTTGTAGGTGGCTCATTCTTTGCAAAGCATGGTTATAAAACCAAATCAAACTATTTTCATGCAAATCATTTAAATGCTAGCCAGCCTACCAATTTTTACATGCAAAAAACAGTAAAAGATTCAAGACACCATGTTCTTGTTTTTCATGAACTTTTCTCAAAATCCCATTTTTATAGCCCTTAAATCATTCATTTCATTCTAAGACCCTTAGACACTTTAAGAAATCATCAATACACCCGAAAACGAGTATAGATACCTCTACGGCTAACACAATTCCCTTACCTCAATTCTCCTGGAAGCAACTCTTTTTTCCTTTCTCACTTCTCGCAATTGGGCTCAATTTGCTCCAAATATATCCTCGATAGCTCCAAACATTCATGAATCATATGGGTCAATACCAATAACTCATGTTTTGACTTCAACTAGTTAGTATATCTTGTCGAGCCTATTTCATCAAGTTCGGCTCATTATCACATTAGGCCATCATTATGCCATTTCTAGTCAATTAGCTAGCAGCTCACTTAGTAACTTATCAAACACTTAGCATAGATGTTTATCCATAATTTCCCATTCATTCATGCATTTTCTACAACATCATTTATGCACATTTTATCACTTGACTAATCTCACAATGTGATTGTCACGACCCTCCATGACTTAACCAAAACCACTACAAATTTTTCGCATTTTAACTTATCTTTCTCCTTATAAATGGTTGGGCTATGATTTAATGTCAGCATCCTCGCTTACCATATCATTCATTCATTTTCATACATACAAGTCAATACACTATCTACTGACTGTAATTTCTTTTATAATACATGTGAGCTCATATAAAATCAAATACAAATACATTCCCCATAATATATATCGTATACATCACTGTGCTGTTTATATGTTTAGATACAGAACCGTACAAAATATGTATACCTGTCGATCGATAGGAAATAGCAACGGACAACAGGAATACTATCCCTCAAATGCTCTCACTCTACTGCTGATGCTCTGCAGAGAGATGTGAAAGAAAGGGGGTGAGCAAACAACACGCTCAATAAGGAAATCAAGCAAGCAAGTAGACATCAACACTATCTACTCAAAATATCATTTCCTTAACTCACTTTCAAAGCATGTCTGTAAAATATATATATGTATATATATACTTGTACAAATTAAATCCTATGTACATAAAACAATGCTTTCATTTTGAAATGTAGGCATGTAGTGCAAAATAATGCATCTTTATAATATCATAATGCCTTTAGATAAAACCATGTCATTTATGTTAAAATCACAATAAATATGGCATTTAAATCAATCACAACACAAAAATCGAATTTTGACCCATCCCTCAGGTCTATCCATATCATAAATAAATCAGTAAGGTGATATATCATGTGAGACATTATGGTGATATGCAATACTATCCTGGACTATGGCCATATCCTATAATAGTGATCCTAGGCAACACAAATCTCGGTGTGCGGGGCATTACTACTGCAACGGGAGGGGGGTCAATCCATCACAATCCCCAGCTATAACCTCCTCAACTCCACAACACCACAAGGTACAGTGTACCCCATGCCACTCACACGGTACAACATACTTCGTGGACCCTACATCATAGTCGGGGTGCCTGCCATAGGTCCTAGCCCTCATACCATGGAATATAAATACCACATCTCTAAATCCACATGCGAACATCTCATAGTGTGACACTCAATCTACACAAGGAAATCATGCATGGTTTTCAACATGTCTTATATCTCACATAAAATACAATGCGCGCCTTCGAGCATGACTCACAGTTGACACTCCATTCAAACACTCTTTCACATCACAAACTCAAACTCTAGTGCGAGTAAACCTCCAGCACTAGGTCAATGCATAGTTCATGTTTCAAATCATATACAAGCAATAGCTCTAGTACCAGGCTATGCACAAAACTCATCAAATCAAGTACGAGCAATCGCTCAAGTACTATGTCATGCATCTCATGTAAAATTCGAGTACGAGCTAATCGCTCCAGCACTCTCTCATGCATAAATCATATATAACTGAGTACGAGTAATAACTTCAGTACTCTACCATGCATGTCATGGAAATCTAGTGCGAATCATACATCAACACTAATATATGTGAAACATATATGAAATCAAGTGTGAGCTATGCTCTAGCACGATTTATTCTCACATGATTCGATAGATGGCTCTTTAAAAAGGGATGATTTTCAAAACATCAAAATCAGCACTATAAAGTGTGCTTAATTCACATCAACCTTAAAACATTAGCCCATCTATTTACTCTTCTGCTAAACAGCAGTAAAACATTCAAAATGGTGGTTTCCATGCTTTTTACATGTTTTCCCCAAAGTTTATTTTTTTTCTAACTAAGAGTAAAATCGTAATTTACCACTATTGGGTCATAATAATTATTATTCACTTTCTCTGACCCTCAGAGTTTTTAAGTGAATGTAAAAGCAGACGAAAATACGTGCAGGTATCTCTAACTACTCACAAAAGTCCCTTACCATCAATCACTCGAGAAATTTTACTTTCTCAATGCTGCTCGATCCAGCTGTCCAATTCGCTCCTTCAATAATCTCTAAAGCTGCATATAACCATTTATCAGGTTAATTAGATTTTTCCTACTATATTTCATATTAAATACAGTCTATTTCACTTAAAGGGCTTTAATAAACCTTAATGGGCCTAACTATGCCTTAAGCCCATTTTAATTTTACTATTCATTTTCGTTGGGCCCATTGGGCTTGTGGGGCCCACCAACTCTTATTGGGCTTATCCGAGACCCATTACATCAAATTGGGTCGAAACCAATTGGGCATGGCCCATTGGACCTCTCGGCCACATGCCATGGTCGAGAGCATCCCATGTCGTCAGTCACACCATGACATGCCATCCATGTCCATTTATTTAGCCAATTCACTTAGGCATTTTCATAAAAACACTTGGTTGGCAATGTTCTTAAGCTTCACTTAGTTCATTTAGGCATTTTATCAAACACCTTGATTGCCAACTAATTCATGTATCAATTAATCAAATTGATTAATTCTAACTATTCCATAATCATGAACATATGTATATCAACTCATTTATGCCTTAAAATCATATGGGCATCCATCAATATATCACTACTCACTCTTAGCCTAACCATGTTTCAATGCTTAAAACATATACTAATATACTTAAAATCATTCATACATTAACATATATGAATTTAAAAGCTTGAAATTATACCTAGAATTTGTGTTCACACTTGGTTGAAACTTTGGAGCCTCACGGTTTGCACACTATGGCTTCTTGATAGCCAATTCCAACATATGTCACTCTCCTCTCAATTTGGAACAACTTTCATGAAGAATGCAAGTTCCAAATATGCCTAAATCCTAGTGATTTCTAGTGAGAGAAAGCTTGGATAAATGTATTTCAATGGTTTCCTTGTGTAGCCGAGAATGGTATGGTGAAGAAGACAATAGTGTGGCTGATTTTATAAGCCATTTACTTAGCCATTAAGCCTTAGTTTCCATCCATTATAATTGACTTCATAAGGTTTAGTTATGAGTCACCTAATGAGTCATAGTTAGCTTTAACTAATGGCTTGATATTTAATCCATGTGGGCCTTACAATTGGGCCTCACGGTTTGGGCCTTCCTAATGGGATTTCGGGCTGAAATTTTTACTATACCTCAGGCCTTTAATTGTCTAAATATTTGGTCTATCAATCGGTCCAAAAATTTGGTCTAAGGGACCTAATAAATTTGATCTACGTTTAGTATACCTTAATGGGCTTTAAAAATCTTTACTTTAGCCCATTACGTTTTTAACCATTAAATTTAATCCGGAATCCTTCTGAATAAATTTTCCTTACTTTCGGGGATGATTATCTTCTATTCTGACCAAAAATATTTTTCCCCAAATTTTTCTCCATACTTAGGTTAATTTTTAACCATGGTTAGTCAACTACGGTAAAAGTCCACTTTTCTTATAGTTGATTTTTTCATTAATCATTGACCAAGTTGACTTTTTCTCAAAATTTTGAAAGTGTCATATCTTATGTCTTACACTCTCGTATTTACGTTTTAGCTGTTTCCGGTAGGTAGATATGCCTTCCATACCTTAAATATCTTAAACCGTTAAAAAGGTCTGTTTTAACCTTTTTAGCGTTTACTCTTGTTCTCTGTGTTCGGGACTAAATCAACCCGACTTTCTAGCATGAGTTCTCTATATTTTATCATTTTAAGTTCTTCTCTTCAGTCAAAATGATTCAGATCAACTCGGTTTAACCTGTGGCTCTTATAGCTCACATTAGTCTTTTATGTAGCTTTTAAGTGTTAAAGCATTTCACTAACACTAGTAATTACTCTTCTTATGATTTAAATAACTTAATACATGTTTGTACATACGTAAATCATAAGGAACAACTACATAAAAATATGGGTCTGACAGTGATTTCATCCAATCATCTCAAAATCATGCATATTACCTCACTAACACCATAGTATAATTCATTTATCATCAAATCAACCACATCATATTTTCTCACACTAAACCCATTATAGGTAATGTTTGATTCATCACATTCTAGGTAGTTCCAACCAACAATACACATACCAATCAACTCCTAACAACAACTAGATAAATATATTTAGAGTTGGTGTATTGGCAACTCACCTAGCTTGACTTTCCTCTTGTCCCAAATAAGAAGACTCATTTGCTCCTTCAATCCAACAAGTTGAGTTTTGATTCCAAGGTATGTTGTTCTCCTCCTCACAATGAACAACTTTTCTCTAATAGCTTTTTCTCAAATCTTCTTGGAAGGGGGTGTATTCTAGAGAGAGAAAGCTTACTTTTTGGGTAAAAATGGAGGGGAAAGGTTTGTTTTGCTGAAGAACAAGGTTTGACCGTCGGGTTTCTATAGGATGATAGTGATGAGATCGATCTGCTAGGGTGAAGATCAATCTGCCTTTGGTTTTAGCTATCGAATTTTCAGGTTTGTAATGGGAGAGATTAATTTGTTCATTGGGGAGAGATAAGCAGAGGTAATAAGAGATCGATCTGCTCATGGGGAGAGATTGATCTACTCTTGACAGGATTAAATGGAGATCGATCTGGCCTTGGCAGATTCACTTGAAATTGTTCTTCTTGCACAAGGGATCGATCTGCCTTGAATAGGAGATCGATCTGGCCTTCATCTGCAGGCTTCCTACTGTAAATTTTCTAGTTTTTCAAGGGAAAAATTTATGTTTGATTGCTTCACTAGTCATTTTGCAATTCATTCACACTTAGAGTAAGGAAAGGCTCATTCTTTATGATTTTCATGTTATGGAACTTGTATGTACTACTTGAAATTAGAAAGGATACACAGAATTCACTGTCCATGCATTATCATTTCGTGTTTTATATCCTTATCTTCAATCTGAATGCTTAAAGTTTTATTCGTTTTGTTTGTGGCCACTTCAGCCCTTATTTATCCTTTACTTGTATCATGATACTCATTTATCCCATTTCCATTTATATTATCCAAAAATTATCTGTCTTATAATTTCATTAACATATAATAAAGTCATACGTACATGGGTTCTCACTATCTCCCCCACTAAGAAAATTTGGTCTTCCAAATTGGAACCAAATCAGTCCGTGAACAACTCGGGATACTTCCCCCGCATCAAACTCTTTAACTCTCATGTAGCTTCTTTTGCAGTGTGGTGCTGCCAAAGGACTTTCAATAAGGGAATCGTCTTAAATCTTAACACTTTCTCCTTCCTATTCAATATTCGAACCGGCTTCTCAACATATGACATGCTCTCGTTGAGCTCCAACGGCTCATATCTTATCACATGTGCCGGATCGGGGTGGTATTTCCATAACATAGAGATGTGGAAGACGTTGTGAACACACGCTAGCTCAGGTGGCAACGCTAGTCTGTAGGCCTTATCTCCCACTCTATCAAGTATCTCAAAGGGTCCAATGTAATGAGGACTTAGCTTTCCTTTCTTTCCGAACCTCGTTATACCCTTGGAAGGAGAAGCTTGCAGAAATACAGATTCACCCATTGCAAACTCCAATGGTCTCCGTCTCCTGTCAGCATGACTCTTTTGTCTGCTCTGACTTGTCTGAAACCTCTCACAAATCAATTGGACATCCTTAGAGGCTTGTCTCATTAAGTCGGGAGCAAATATCAGTCGGTCACCTACCTCTTCCCATCCAATAAGGGAATGACATGTTCGGCCATACAAGCCTAATACAGTGTCATCCCGATACTTGAATGATAGTTTTTCTTATAGACAAACTCTGCGAATGGTAAATGGTCATCCAAGGAGCCTCCAAAATCCAATGCACATGCTCTCAACATGTCCTCCAGGGTTTGTATAGTCCTCTCCGACTGACCATCTGCTTGAGGATGGAACATTGTGCTAAAACTCAGTTGGGTCCCCATCGCTTCCTGAAAGTGTTCCCAAAAGTGGGAAGTGAAGCGGGCATCCCTATCAGAAACAATGCTCATTGGAACACCATGCAACCTCACTATCTTGCGTACATATAGTTCTGCCAATGTACTCAGAGTATTGGTGGCACTCATAGCTAGGAAGTTTGCTGACTTCGTTAATTTGTCCACTATCACCTAAATCGCATCGTGATTCCTACGGGCCCTAGGTAAACCCATCACGAAGTCTATAGTGACATGCTCTCATTTCCAAGTCGGTATAGGTAGAGGTTGTAATAGCCTTGCAGGACCTGCTGACAGACGAGACACTTAGCCACATATTCAGCTACATCTCTCTTCATTCCTGACCACCAATACACTCTCCGAAAGTTCTGATACATCTTGTTACTTCCCGGATAAATTGTATACTTCATCAAATGAGTTTTTGTCAAGATTAACCTCCAAATCTCTGAATCATCAGGAACACATATCCTACCCTTGAACCATAGCAATCTATCTGAACTCAACTCAAAATTAGTGTCTGACCCTTCTGTATCTGCCCGATAATATCATTACATTGCTGATCAATCTACTAAGCCTATTAAATACGATCTACCAGATCTGGTTCCAACTACAGGCTAGCCACCATAAAGCCACTATCAGTATCAGGCGAGGTCACATCCAAACTGAGGCTCGCAAACTATTCTAACAGCTCGTGTTCCCTGATCATCATATATGACACTAACCCGAGGTATTTTCTACTCAGTGCATCAGCTACTACATTTGTCTTACCCTGGTGGTACAAGATTTCACAATCATAATCCTTCAGAAGCTCAAGCCACCTTCTCTGCCTCATGTTCAATTTCTTCTATGAGAACAGATACTTAAGGCTCTTGTGGTCAGTAAATACTTGAAATTTCTCACCATAAAGATAATGGAGCCATATTTTCAAGGCAAATACCACAGTTGCCAACTCTAGATCGTGGGTCGGGTATTTCCTCTCATGATCCTCCAACTGTCTAGATCCATAGGTGACTACCTTCCTATCCTGAATCAATACATAGCCCAGTCCTTGCTACGAAGCATCTGTATATATAGAAAAATCTCTTGAGCTAGTAGGAATGGTGAGAATCAAAGTTGTGGTTAATCTCTTCTTCAACTCTTGAAAACTCTTTTCACATCTATCGTCCCATATGAACTCAACATTCTTCCTCGTGAGACATGTCAATGGAGCAGCTAATATCGAGAATCCCTCCACAAACCGTCAATAATACCCAGCTAAACCCAGAAAACTTCTAATCTCTGTGACTGTTTGGGGTCTCTGCCACTAAACCACTGCCTTAATCTTGGATGGGTCCACTGACACACCATCCTTCGATACAATATGACCCAAAAAAGAGATTTGCTCTAGCAAAAAATCACACTTGCTGAGTTTAGTGTATAACTTCTTCTCTCGGAGGGTCCGTAGCACTATCCTTAGGTGCTACTCATACTGCTTTCTAGATCTCAAATGCACCAGAATATCATCGATGAATATGATAACAAACTGATCTAAATATTGGTGAAACACCTCATTCATCAATAACATAAAAGCTGCGAGCATTTGTCAACCCGAATGGCATAACCATAAACTCAAAATGACCTTACTGGGTGTGAAAAGATGTCTTGGGTACATTTCCATCTCAAATTCTCAACTGATGGTATCCAAATCTCAGATCTATCATAGAAAATACTTGCGCTCCGTAAAACTGATCTAACAAGTCATCAATGGGTGGAAGGGGGTACTTATTCTTGATGGTCACCTTATTCAACAACCGAAAGTCAATACACAATCAGAGGCTCCCATCCTTATTCTTTAAAAATAGTATCGGTGCTACCTAAGGCGATACACTCAGTCTGATAAACCTCTTATCCAACAACTCTTGTAAGTGGTTCTTCAGTTCCTCCAACTCAATTGGAGCCATTCTGTACGGTGGCTTGGATATCGACTCTGTACCAGGTGACAAATTTATACAAACTCCATCTCTTTATCCAGCAGTAACCTAGGTAAATCATCCGAAAAGACATCTGGGAATTCCCTAACCACTGAAATGTCTCTCAATTCGGGACGTGCCTTATCCGTCTCAACCACGTATGCAATATAACCTTTCAAAATATTAATCATTTAGTCAGCATAGTAATGCATCTATTTCACTTACAACAATTACTGCTTTCATTACTTTTCAAGGGGATTTTACATTACATTGTTTGGGGAAACTTACGATAACGCTACCTACCCCCGAAAAGTTACCGTCTTAAAAAAATAATCTACCATAGTATGGTTTCTAGTCGACCAATGCATTCCTAAGATTACATCAAAGTCTTTCATATACATTAAAATAAGGTCGGCTGACATTTCCTTTTCCCCTACACAATGCCTAAACATATATTCGACTAGCTGACTATTGTTCATGGGAGTGGTTATCAGCATCTTCCTACTTAATTGGGTAAGTTTCACATACTTAAACAATTTATATGCAAATACAGGCGATATGAATGAATGTGTGGCACCAAGATCTATCAAAACATAAGCTTCAATATCAAAGACCAAGATGGTACCTTTCACCACATCTGACGATTGATCTACAGTATCCAGGTCCAAGGCATGTACTCGCCCTCTGCCAATTATCTGCTTCCCCTTCTCTTCAATTGTCACTCTCCATCTCAGACTAGGAGTATCTGCTAGAGCTCTCTCCGGCTCTTTCCCCTTCTGTGGGGCACTCTCAGTCATTTTTAGGTAATTTCAGATCACCTGCCCTAGTTTCCCATGTCGAAAACATACAGCAGGAGGTCCATAACAAGGCCAAGTGCCATGGTACCTACCACACTTACTGTACTGTTCAGTCGTAGGCTGTGGCCCTCCAATCACTATACCATTTGCTGGCGCTATGGTTGGATACACAGGAGGCTTAACTGTCTTCTCCCGGTTCTCCTTAATCTTCGACCTTTTCCCAAAAAATCTTCTGCTTCCTCTATAACTGAAGCCTCTATCCACTGTCGATTTCTTCCTATCTCTGTCCCTCACTCTGCAAACTTTTCCAAACTTTGAGGTAACTCACTCGATATCTTGTTCACACAATTGTGCCTTATGCACTGCCTCCTCGTAGGTCGATATGTCAAAAGGGACAAATCAGGATCTAATGGTTGGTCTTACTCTATCCACAAACTTTCAGACCTTCTTGACCTCATTGTCCAACATATCAGGATCATACCTACCCAGGGAGATAAATTTTGTTTGGTACTCATCCACCGATCTACTCCCTTGGGTTAATCCTAAAAATTCCATCTGTAGCTTCCACTGCGCAGTATACGAAACATATTGACTCCGAAAGGCCTTTAAAAATATGTCTCATGTAATCTCCGTATACCGGGCTCTCAGAACTGGTCTGGTGGACTTCCACCAATGCTCTGCCAATCCCTTCAGTATGAATGCGACAAAAGTAACCATCTCCGTAGTAGTGCACTCGAAGAACCCATATAATTTCTCAACTTGTTCACCCAATCCTCTGCAGCTACTAGGTCTTTAATCCCACTAAAAGATGACAGTTTAAATTTCTAAAACTACCATAACCTACAGGTTATATCTATAACCCCAATCTCTTCTACCCTGTGGTGGAGTAACAGCAAAAGGTGTATCTTATACTGGTGGGGGTATGGGAGTATCTGTAGTTTGAGGTCCTTAGGCTAGTTGTGCAGGCATCTCAGGAGCAGCCACCTGTTCATCATCACTCTGTACAGCTGGCCCCTGCTCGCCCCCAGCTCTAGGTAACGACTGGGCAATCAACTTCAAAATCACCTCTAAGCTATGCTCTATCCTCATGTAGCGTGCCTCAATACTCTTCGATCTCTCTGTCAGATTTTGTGGAGCATGCTCAACTTCAGCCTCTACCTCTACCTCCTCGTGAGTCTCCTATGGCAGTGACTCAGCAAGGCCCTCAGGCCTACCCCTACGACCTCTAGCTTGTGCCCTTGCCCCTCTACCGTGATTGGCATTAGGCATTATGCCAAGATTCCTACATTCATAACCATTTCTTAGTCAAACCCATCTCAATATACAAAGTTGTGTCTAGACAAGCACAGTAACATGGGTTTGTAATTTTTCCTTATTATTTACACCGACACACATCAGACCAACTCAACTCTGATAGCAATCTCTGTCATGACCCTCAATCTACCAAAAATTCACTACAAATCTTTCATTTTTCATTTATTATTTAATCTATTTCTTATTGTTTGTTCTCTACATTTACTTTTCTTGATCGTGAATAGCTACACCACCAACAGTTGGGCTGTGTATCGGTGTTAATCTCATCCAATCAAATCATTTCAATTTATAATTCATTTAAATTTAAACATTTTATTTCTTAATTAGAATTACTGTTTACATGTGTTTACAATTTTTTACATCCCTAAAAATTACATTCAAAGATAGTACGGTACTTCGACATGTCTAGATACAAAAAACTATACAAATGTGTCAACCTTGTGTGATGGGATGTAACAGACACCAAAATCCAATCCTCAGTCACCTTCTATCTACTGAAAGTGCTCTATAGAGGGGAAAAATAAGGGGGTGGGCAAACCACGCACTCAGCAAGGCAATCATGCGAGCAAGTAGATAACTGTACTATCTACATGATCGTGATGCCATGCTTAAATCACACAGTTACTTGTCATACCCAAAATATATCAGTTCATGCTCATGTTCATGATATGTAAAGTAGTTCATGCTATTCAAAATCAGTGCACAATTATTAAACAAAGCATGGAAAAATCATCATGCGCAATTCAAAATCACAGAATGGTAAATCATCATATAAAGTGCACTTAAAAGCATTTCAAAGCTAACATAATCGATTCAAATCACCATTTGTCCGGACTCAGCCCCTCCCATGGACTGTCCTGACCCACAAACACATTTCGAAATATAGATTTATCATAAAACAAGACATGTGAGATAGGCATATAATATTTATAAGGGTAATAACTAGGACTATGGCCATATCCACTGTAATCCCAGGCTACACGGATCCTAGTGTGCGGGGTATCACCTCTATCTGCTTTCGTACGAGAGGTGGGCCACGTCCAACCGCCAGTCCATAGCAGAAAATTCATCGTCCGAAGATGATATATTTATCATATTCATACACAGTATAGAATACTCCATGCTAATTGTACGGTACAACATACTTCGCAGACCCATATCATCACATCATATCACGCCACATTTCAATACGCACGTGCGAGCCATTTAATCGACGTGGCACAAAGCTTACCAAAAGCTCCTAGCATGTCTCCCAACATGTCATAAAATCCATGCGAGTAATCTCTAACACAACAACAAGTATAGTGGACATCTAATACGAGCAACGCTCCAGCACAATGTCAAAACTCATGTAAAAACTAGTGCGAGCTAGGCTACAGCCCTCATGCATATAAAACTCTAGTGCGAGCTATGATCAAGCACTATATCGTTAAATCTTTGTAAAAACTAGTGTAAGCTAGCCTCCATCACTCATGCAAGTAAAACTCTAGTGCGAGCTATGCTCCAGCACTAATACACGTATAAACGCGTCAAATCTCGTGGGAGCAACGCTCTAGCACGTTTAATTTCCATAAAAAACCTTTGTAGGTGGCTCATTCTTTGCAAAGCATGGTTAAAAAACCAAATCAAATTATTTTCATGTAAATCATTTAAATGCTAGCCAGCCAACTAATTTTTACATTCTAAAAGCAGTAAAAGATTCAAGACACCATCTTCTTGCTTTTCATGAACACTTCTCAAAATCCTATTTTTATTGCCCTTAAATCATTCATTTCATTCTAAGACCCTTAGACACTTTAAGAAATCATCAATACACCTGAAAACACGTACAGATACCTCTAGGGCTAACGCAATTCCATTACCTCAATTCTCCTGGAAGCAACTCTTTCTTCATTTCTCACTTCTCGCGATTGGGCTCAATTTGCTTCAAATATATCCTTGGTAGCCGCAAACATTCATGAATCATATTGGTCAATACCGATAAATCATGTTCTGACTTCAACTAGTCAGTACTTATCGAGCCTATTTCATCAAATTCGGCCCATTATCACATTAGGTCATCATTATGCCATTTCTAGTCAATTAGCTAGCGACTCACTTAGTAACTTATCAAACACTTGGCATAGATGTTTATCCATAATTTCCTATTCATTCATGCATTTTCTACAACATCATTTAAGCACATTTTATCACTTGACTAATCTCATAATGTGATTTCATCCAATCATCTCAAAATCATGCATATTACCTCACTAACACCTTAATATAATCCATTTATCATCAAATTAATCATATCATATTTTCTTACGTTAAACCCATTCTAGGTCATGCTTGATTCATCACATTTTAGGTAGTTCCAACCAACAATACACATACCAATCAACTCCTAACAACATATAGATAAATATATTTAGAGTTGGTGTATTGAAAACTCACCTAGCTTGACTTTCCTCTTGTCCCAAATAAGAAGACTCCTTTCCTCCTTCAATCCAACAAGTTGAGTTTTGATTCCAAGGTATGTTGTTCTCCTCCTCACAATGAACAACTTTCCTCTAATAGCTTTTTTCAAATCTTCTTGAACGGAGGTGTATTCTAGAGAGAGAAAGTTAACTTTTTGGATAAAAATGGAGGGGAAAGGTTTGTTTTGCTAAAGAATGAGGTTTAGTCATCGAGTTTTTATATGATGACAGTGATGAGATCGATCTGCTAGGGTGAAGATCGATCTGCCTTTAGTTTTAGCTATCAAATTTTCAAGTTTGTAATGAGAGAGATCGATCTGCTCATTGGGGAGAGATCGATCTTTGCTAGGCTGAAGCCATAGAAGATTGTGAGATCTGAGAACTTTATGTACCTTAGTCATGAGATTTGCAAAGTGAAGATTGGAATTGACGAATGTAATTATGTTATATCGATGTACATGTAAGTTTTAAATATAATGAAGTATATGGAGATGAAGTTTTTAAGTCTTAAATGTGTATGGATTGAAATATGGACTATGGAGTAAACTGTGGTAAGTTTGCATTGAGTTTTTTATAAATTTATGCAGCAGTAGTAGAATCTGTGAAGGCCAGATCGATCTATAAGGAAAGAGAGATCGATCTCATGTCTCCAGAATACAATAAGTGTGTAAAAGCAGGCAAGCAGATCGATCTCATAGGAGAGTAGATTGATCTCAAGCTGCACTGCCCAGCAAGGATCAATCCTGTCATAAGGGTAAATCGATCTCCTTAAGTCTCGACCTAGAAGAGATCGATCCCTACCCTCTACCAGATCGATCTCCACTTAGAAGAACAGATCGATCTCCACCCTCGACCAGATGATCTTGTAGTTGTTAATGGCGTAGTTGGACCAGTCGAATCAAATATGTGTATGAACACTATGTAATTATAGTTGAATCATAAGAAGAGTATTTACTAGACTTGAAGTGTTAGTGAAATAATTTAACACGCAAAAGCTACATAAAATAGCTAATGTGAGCTATGAGTATCACAGGCTAAACCGAGTTATTCTAAATCATTCTGACTGAAAATAAGAACTTAAAATGAAAGAGCATAGAGAAGGAAAGTCAACTTGATTTAGTCCCGAACATAGAAAACGAGAGTAAAAGCTACAAAGGGTAAAATGGACCTTTTTAGCGAGAAAAGGTGTTTCGGGTATAATTATCCACCAGAAGCGGTTGAAATATAAAGACGAGAGTGTAAGACATAAGATATGACACTTTCAAAATTTTAAGAAAAAGTCAACTTAGTCAATGGTTAAGGAAAAAGTCAACTATAGTTATGAAAGTGGACTTTTACCATAGTTGACTAATCATGGTTAAAAATTAACCTAAGTGTGGAGGAAAATTTGGGGAAAAATATTCTTGGCCAGAATACAAGATAATCATCCCCAGAAGTAAGAAAAATTTATTCAGAAGGATTCTGGAATAAATTTAATGGTTGAAAATGCAATGGGCCTAAGGTGAAAATTTTAAAGCCCATTAAGGTATACTAAACGTATATCGAAATTTTTAGGTCCTTAAGACCGAATTGTTGGACCAATTGATTGGCCAAATTTTGAGACAATTAAAGGCCCGAGACATAGTAAAAATTTCAGCCCGAAAGCCCATTAAGAAAGCCCAAACCGAGAAGCCCAAATGGAAAAGCCCATGAGATAAATATGTAACCATAGTTAAAGTTAACTATGACTCATAAGGTGACTCATAAGGTGACTCATGGCTAAGGTTTGGAAAGTCAAGTAAAATGGCTGAAAAGTAAAGCTTAATGGCTAAGTATATGGCTTATAAATTCAGCCACACCATTGTCATCTTCATCACACCAAATTCGGCTAGAAGAAGAAACCATTGAAACATATTTTTCAAGCTTTCTCGCACTAGAAATCACTAGGAATTAGGCATAATTGGAACTTGCATCCTTCATGGAAGTTGTTCCAAATTGAAAGGAGATTGACATATGTTGGAATTGGCTATCAAGGAGCCATAGAGTGCAAACCGAGAGCCTCCAAAGTTTCGGCCAAAGGGTGAACACAACAATTGGTATATTTTCTAATTTTCAATTTCATATATGTTAATGTATGAATGATTTCAAGTATGTTGATATATGTTTTAAGCATTGAAACATATTAAATCACCGTGAAGTGGGTTAGGCCGAGAGTGAGTAATGGGATATTAAATTATGTCATTATGATTTTAAGACATAAATGGATTAGTGTACATTTATTAATGTTAATGGTGTAATTAGAATTAATCAAATTGATTAATTAATACATGTAATTTGTTGGCAATCAAGGTGTTTGATAAAATGCCTAAATGAACTATATGATGATTGGTAATGTTGCCTACCAAGTGTTTGTGGAAATGCCTAAGTGAAATTGGCTAAATAATAGGCATGGATGGCATGCCATGGTAAAACCGAGGCATGGGTAGCTCTCGGCCAAGGCATGTGGCCGAGAGGCCCAATGGGCCAAGCCCAAGTATTTTAGGCCCAATAGGATGAAATGGGCCTAGAACAAGCCCAATAAGAGTTGGTGGGCCCCACAAGCCCAATAGGCCCAACGAAAATGAATAGTAAAATGAAAATGGGCTTAAGGTATAGTAAGGCTCATTAAGGATTATTAAGGCCCATTAAGGGAAAATGGACTGTATTAATGTGTAATACAGTAGGAAAATGATAATTAACATGAGGAATGGATATTTACAGCTCCAGAGTTTACATTGAGAGCTGATCGGACTGTGAGATTGAGCAGCACCGAGGAAGTGAGGTCACTTGACGTGATCCGAGGTAAGGGACTTTTACGAGTAGTTAGAGATACCTGCACGTATTTTCATCTGCTTTTACATTCACTTAAAAACTCTGAGGGTCATAGAAAGTGAATAATAATTATTACGACCCGATAGTGGCAACTTACGATTTTGCCCCTAGTTAGTCAAAAAGTCAACTTTTGTGAAAAGTTGCAAAAAAAAGCATGAAAACTATTATTATGAGTGTTTAATTGCTGTTTAGCATGAAACTAAATAGATGGGCTAATGATTTTAAGGTTGATGTGACTTAAGCACACTTTGTAGTGCTGATTTTAATCTTTTGTAAACAATCCCTTTTAAAGAGACATCTATCATATTATGTGAGAATGAATCGTGCTAGAGCATAGCTCGTACTGGATTTCATATGTTTTCCACATACATTAGTGCTAGATTTTAATACGCACTAGATTTCCATGACATGCATGATAGAGTACTGGAGTTTTACTCGTACTCAGCTTTTAATGATATATGCATGACACAAAGTGCTGGAGCGATTAGCTCGTACTCGAGTTTTACATGAGATACATGACAGAGTGCTGGAGCGTTACTCGTACTCGATTCTTCATGGTTTATACATGACATAGTACTGGAGCTATTGCTCGTACTTGATTTGATATTGTGCATAGCATGGTACTGGAGCTATTGCTCGTACTTGATTTAATACATGAACTATGCATTGACCTAGTTGCTGGAGGTTTACTCGCACTAGAGTTGAGTTTGTGATGTGAAACAGAGTTCGAGCGTAGTGTCGACTGTGTGTCGCACTCAAGGGCGCGCACTATATGTGATATTACTTACATGTTACCCACTTATGCTGCATTCTCGTGTGACTGAGTGTCACATTTTGAGAGGATGGCCAGCATGAGGGTATTAGAGATGTGGTATGATATTCCACAGGTGCGAGGGCTAAGACCTATGTTAGGCACCCTGACTGTGATGTTGATATTACATGGTTCCGAGGGCTAAGTCCTATGGCAGGCACCCTGGTTGTGATGTAGGGTCCACGGGTGTACTTTGTACTGTGCCCGGGGCATGAGGAGTATGTTGTACCGTGTGTTACGCATAGCTGACGGATGTATTGGACTGACCATCCTCCCGTTGCAGCAGTGTTGTCCCGCACACCGAGTACTGTGTTGCTTGGGATCACATTTCGGATATGATCATAGTCCAGGATACTATTTACATTTAAACCACAGAGTCTTACATGATATATCACATTGATTGACTGATTTAAATTGCGGACAGACCTGAGGGATGGCTCGGACTCCGATTTTGAGATGTGAATTATTTTAATGCCATATTTATTGTGATTAAATATACATGGCATGATTTACATAAAGGCATGATTTATATAAAGATGCATTGTTTTGCACTACATGCCTACATTTGAGAAAGAAAGCATGATTTCTGTACATGGAATTTAATCTGTATAAGTATATATATTATATTTCAAGACATGCTTTTAAAGTGAGTTAAGGAAATAATGTTTTCAAGGCATAGCATTATTTTGAGTAGATAGTGTTGATATCTACTTGCTTGCCTAATTTCCTTACTAAGCGCGTTGTATGCTCACCCCCTTTCTTTTCATCTCTCTACAGAGCGTCGGTAGAGCGAGAGCTACCGAGGGATAGTATTCCTGAGTCCACAGCTAGTTCCTATTGATCGCCAGGTATACCTATTATGTACAGTTGTGTATCTAAACATAGAAACAGCACAGTGATGTATACGTTATATATTATGGGGAATGTATTTGTATTAGATTTTATATAATCTCACATGTATAATAAAAGCTGTTACAGTCAGTAATAGTATATTGACATGTATGTATGATAATGGAAAATTTGGTAAGCGAGGACTCTGACATCGAATCACAGCCCAACCATTGAAGAGAGGAAAGGTAAGTTAAAAATGTGAACAATTTGTAGTGGTTTTTGGTTAAGTCATGGATTGAGAACGGGTTCTGACAGAATGGTATCAGAGCAGAGGTTGGTCTGATGTGAGTCGGTGTTAGAAAATAGGAAAGTGTACATCCCCATAGTACTGTGTTGTGTTTAGATATAACTGTGTATACTAGATAGGAGACGGACTAATTTATTATTATGAATGCAAGAACTTTGCCTATATGGTAAATACACGTAGTGGTAGAGTTACGAGAGGTAGGGCTCGAGGCCGGAGAGAAAGACCCGAGGGACGAGCCGCTGTCGGACCATTACCTACGCATGAGACTCTAGGTGCTATTGAGGCACCTGAGTGTGCCGAGATGCGCTTCATGAGATTAGAGCATGGTCTCAAAACTATTATCGAGATACTGGCGCAGACGATGCCAGGTAGGCAGAGACAGGAGGCAGGAGCTGCGACAGGAGAGGCAGTTGCCCCTGATACACCTACACAGACAGCTGATGCACAAAAGACTGTAGATACACCAACACCCCCATCGGTTTCAGGTGGTATTGGATTAGGGTATGGATGTGATCTGCATCAGTTGCGAGAATTCCAGAAGTTTAGACCTCCATCATTTAGTGGGGTCAAGGACCCCGTAGCCGCTGAGGAGTGGTTAGTAGAGTTGGAGAAGCTTTATGGGTTCTTTGAGTGTATGACCTTGGAGATGGTCGCGTTTGCTGCATTCCTACTGAAGGGAGCTGCAGAACATTGGTGGAAGTCCACCCGACCTATATTGAGATCCCGACACACAGATATCAGTTGGGATATATTTCAGGAGGCCTTCAGGAGGCAGTTTGTTCCCGACACCACACAGTGGAAACTACAGGCAGAGTTTTTGGGACTAAACCAGGGGAGTTTATCTGTGGACGAGTATGAGACTCGATTCCTATCCCTAGGGAGATATGACCCGGATACCATGTACAGTGAGACTAGAAAGGTCTACAGGTTTATCGACGGGTTGAGGCCGGTGCTACGGTCCAAGTTGGTCCGATTAGACATAGTGACCTATGAGGAAGCAGTACGCAAGGCGCAATTATGTGAGCAAGATTACGAGAGGAATGCTTTCGAGTTTGGGAAGTTTAGCCGTAGCCGAGATTTACAGAAGAAGAGGCTGGCTAGATATTTCAGTTATCGAGGAGTGAAGAGACTCTTCGGTAAGAGATCACGAGTGGAGGAGGCACGAGAGAGGTATGCTAGACCTCCTACTTATCCAACTGCAGCCCCAGCAAAGGGCATTGTCATAGGAGGATAGAGACCTGCGGTTGATCAGTGCAGAAGGTGTGGTAAACAACATGGAAGTAGACTATGTCCGCTAACTCCTATTGTGTGTTTCCGATGTGGGAAACAAGGGCACATGGCTAGAGAGTGCCAAGAGACATTTGTGACTGCACCACTGAGGGGCAGGGAGTCTGATAGAACTCTAGCTGGTACGTCTGCTAAGAGAGGTAGAGCGACGGCAGAGGAGAAGGGGAAACAAGTGATGGGTTAAGGGCGAGTACATGCTTTGGACCAGGGGACAGCTGATGCTTCATCGGATGTGATTCGAGGTAACATCCTGATTTATGATATTGAAGCATATGTTTTAATTGATCCTGGTGCCACGCATTCTTTTATATCGCCTTCATTTGCATGTAAATTAGCAAGATATGTAGAGCGTACACCTTTATGTATGATGATATTGATTAGTATGCCTATAAATAGTAGTCAAGTTGTAGAATATGTATTTAATGACTGCAAGTTGAGAGTAGGGGATAAGGAGATGACAGCCAATCTAATAGTACTAAGTATGAGTGACTTTGATATAATATTAGGAATGGATTGGCTATCTGCAAACCATGTTGTTTTAGATTGTTATGCTAAGACAGTTATGTTCCCTAACCCTACTAGATATGTTGTAAAGTTTAATAAGAATAAATGAAAGGAGTAGTTATGATTATTACATGATTTCTGATTTAGAAAACCTTCAACATATCAAGGTTTCATTGCGTACGTGGTAGATATGGATAAGGCACATCCGGAGTTGTCAGATATTACTGTGGTCAGTGAGTACCCAGATGTTTTTCCTGATGAATTGCCAGGGTTACCACTAGACAGAGAGATGGAGTTCTGCATAGATCTGGTACTTGGTACGGAGCCTATTTCGAGACCACCATATCTCATGGCCTTAGTTGAGCTGGAGGAGCTCAAGAGACAGTTACAGGAGCTGTTGGATAGGGGTTTTGTTCGACCGAGTGTTTCACCTTGGGGAGCATCGGTTCTATTTGTGAGGAAGAAGGATGGGAGCCTCCAATTGTGTATAGGTACCCCCTTCCACGCATTGACGACTTGTTAGATCAGCTTCAGGGAGCATAAGTCCTTTCCAAGATTGACCTAAGGTCTGGGTATCATCAGCTGAAGGTTCAGAGTGGAGATGTACCCAAGATAGCATTTCGTACCCGATATGGCCATTATGAGTTCTTGGTCATGCCATTCGGATTGACGAATGCTCCAGCTGCTTTCATGGCTTTGATGAATGATGTGTTCAAGCCATATTTAGACCAGTTTGTTATCGTCTTCATCGATGACATATTGGTATATTCGACATCCAAGGAAGAGCATGAGGAGTACCTCAGGATTGTGCTGTAGACGCTACGAGAGCATGAGTTATATGCTAAGCTCAGTAAGTGTGACTTTTGGTTGTCACAGATCTCGTTTTTAGGACATATTGTGTCGAGAGATGGTGTATCAATTGATCTATCTAAGATAAAGGCTGTAGTTCAGTGGGAATAGCCGAGGACAGCCACCGAGATCAGGAGTTTTCTGGGTCTAGCTGGATACTATCGGAGATTCATTGAGGGATTTTCGAAGTTAGCTGCTCCGTTGACACATCTTTCTCAAAAGAGTGCACTGTTCATATGGAACGAGGATTGTGAGAAGAGTTTTGAAGAGTTGAAGCGTCGATTGACCACCGCTCCGATTCTCACTGTCTCTACCAGCATAGGAGGATTTACAGTGTATAACAATGCTTCGCATCAGGGACTGGGCTGTGTATTGATGCAGGATGGGAAGGTAGTCGCTTATGACAGCTGAAGGATCATGAGAAGAACTATCCGACCCATGATTTGGAGTTAGCAGTAGTAGTGTTTGCATTGAAGGTATGGCGCCACTACTTGTATGGCAAGAAGTTTCAGATATTTACTGACCACAAGAGCCTCAAGTATCTATTCTCACAGAAAGAGCTGAACATGAGACAGATAAGATGGCTAGAGCTTCTGAAGGACTACGATTGTGAGATACTTTATCATCCGGGTAAGGCTAATGTTGTAGCCGATGCCTTGAGTAGGAAGAGCCTGGGGATGGTATCGTACATGATGGTTAGGGAACATGATTTGCTAGAGCAGTTTGCTAGCCTCAGTTTGGGAGTCGTGCCTTCTGACATGGATACAGGTATGTGATAGCTAGTCTACACTTAGAGCCGGATCTGTTG
This sequence comes from Firmiana major, assembly GCA_033439115.1. Lineage (NCBI taxonomy): Eukaryota > Viridiplantae > Streptophyta > Magnoliopsida > Malvales > Malvaceae > Firmiana > Firmiana major. The sequence goes on from CM065912.1 coordinate 14,007,177, forward strand.
GACAGGATCAGAGTGGCTCAGCAGACTGATCCATTTTATATGGATGTGAGTAGTCAGATGCAGAAGGGTACAGTGACTGATTTTGAGTTGAGTTCAGACGGACTACTGAGGTTCAGAGGCAGATTATGTGTTCCTGAGGATCCAGGACTCAAGAGATTGATATTGGCGGAAGCTCATTCGTCGAGGTATACGTTACATCCAGGGAGTAACAAGATGTATCAGAACCTCCGGAAGGTATATTGGTGGTCGGGTATGAAGAGAGAAGTAGCAGACTTCGAGGCAAAGTGTCTCGTATGTCAGCAGGTGAAGGTAGAGCATCAGAAACCTGCAGCGTTATTGCAGCCTCTACCTATACCGACATGGAAATGGGAGCATATCACCATCGATTTCGTGATGGGTTTACCGAGAACCCGCAGGAATCACGATGCTATATAGGTGATCGTTGACAGACTGACGAAGTCAGCCCACTTCCTAGCTATGAGAGCGACCGATACTCTGAGTTCATTAGCGGAACTATATGTACGCGAGGTAGTGAGGTTACACGGTATACCAGTGAGCATAGTCTCTGATAGGGATTCCCGCTTCACATCCCACTTTTGAGGACATTTTCAGGAAGCCATGGGAACCCAGCTGAGTTTGAGCACCGTTTTCCATCCTCAGACAGATGGTCAGTCATAGAGGACTATACAGACTCTCGAGGATATGTTGAGAGCATGTGTGCTAGACTATCGAGGCTCCTGGGATGACCACCTGCCACTAGCCTAGTTCGCCTACAACAACAGTTATCATTCGAGTATCGGGATGGCACCGTATGAGGCTTTGTATGGCCGTAGATGTCGTTCCCCTATTGGATGGGAAGAAATGGGTGACCATAAGATTTTCGCTCATGACATGGTTACACAACCATCTAAGGATGTCCACTTGATTGTAGAGAGGCTGAGGACAGCTCAGAGCAGATAGAAGAGTTACGCTGACAGGAGACGTAGGCCACTAGAGTTTGCAATTGGTGAATCCGTGTTTTTGAGAGTCTCTCCTTCCAAGGGCATAGCGAGATTTGGGAAGAGAGGGAAACTAAATCCTCGCTATATTGGACCCTTTGAGATACTTGATCGAGTGGGAGATAAGGCGTACAGGTTGGCATTGCCATCGAACTTATCAGGTGTCCATAACGTCTTCCACATATCGATGCTTCGGAAGTATCACCCGGATCCGGCACATGTGATTAGTTACGAGCCTTTGGATCTCCGAGAGTACTTGTCATATGTAGAGAGACCGATTCGGATATTGGATAGGAAGGAGAAGGTATTGAGATCGAAGACCATCGGATTAGTGAAGATTCTCTGGCAGCATCATACTTCAGAGGAAGCTACTTGGGAGCTAGAGAGTCTGATGCGAGAGAAGTACCCTCACCTATTTGAGGACTGACTTGCTTCTAATTTGGAGGACCAAATTTTTTGAGTGGGGGAGGATTGTCAGACCCGGATTTTTGTAGCTTGTACCTTATGATTCCTATGTGTATGAACACTATGTAATTATAGTTTAATCATAAGAAGAGTATTTACTAGACTTAAAGTGTTAGTGAAATGATTTAACACGCAAAAGCTACATAAAATGCCTAATGTGAGCGATGAGTATCACAGGCTAAACCGAGTTATTCTAAATCATTCTGACAGAAAATAAAACTTAAAATGAAAGAGCTTAGAGAGCTCATGAAGGAAAGTCAGCTTGATTTAGTCCCGAACATAGAAAACGAGAGTAAAAGCTACAAAGGGTAAAATGGACCTTTTTAGTGAGAAAAGGTATTTCGGGTATAATTATCCACCAGAAGCGGTTGAAATATAAAGACGAGAGTGTAAGACATAAGATATGACACTTTCAGAATTTTAAGAAAAAGTCAACTTAGTCAATGGTTAAGGAAAAAGTCAACTATAGTTAAGAAAGTGGACTTTTACCATAGTTGACTAATCATGGTTAAAAATTAACCTAAGTGTGGAGGAAAATTTGGGGAAAAATATTCTTGGCCAGAATACAAGATAATCATCCCCAAAAGTAAGGAAAATTCATTCGAAAGGATTTCGGAATAAATTTAATGGTTGAAAACGCAATGGGCCTAAGGTGAAAATTTTAAAGCCCATTAAGGTATACTAAACATATATCGAAATTTTTAGGTCCCTAAGACCGAATTGTTGGACCAATTGATTGGCCAAATTTTGAGAAAATTAAAGGCCCGAGACATAGTAAAAATTTCAGCCCGAAAGCCCATTAAGAAAGCCCAAACCGAGAAGCCCAAATGGAAAAGCCCATGAGATAAATATCTAACCATAGTTAAAGTTAACTATGACTCATAAGGTGACTCATAAGGTGACTCATGGCTAAGGTTTGGAAAGTCAAGTTAAATGGCTAAAAAGTAAAGCTTAATGGCTAAGTATATGGCTTATAAATTTAGCCACACCATTGTCATCTTCATCACACCAAATTCGGCTAGAAGAAGAAACCATTGAAACATATTTTCCAAGCTTTCTCTCACTAGAAATCACTAGGAATTAGGCATAATTGGAACTTGCATCCTTCATGGAAGTTGTTCCAAATTGAAAGGAGATTGACATATGTTGGAATTGGCTATCAAGGAGCCATAGAGTGCAAACCGAGAGCCTCCAAAGTTTCAGCCAAAGGGTGAACACAACAATTGGTATATGTTCTAATTTCCAATTTCATATATGTTAATGTATGAATGATTTCAAGTATGTTGATATATGTTTTAAGCACTGAAACATATTAAATCACCATGAAGTTGGTTAGGCCGAGAGTGAGTAATGGGATATTAAATTATGTCAATATGATTATAAGACATAAATGGATTAGTGTACATGTATTAATGTTAATGGTGTAATTAGAATTAATCAAATTGATTAATTAATACATGTAATTTGTTGGCAATCAAGGTGTTTGATAAAATGCCTAAATGAACTATATGATGATTGGTAATGTTGCCTACCAAGTGTTTGTGGAAATGCCTAAGTGAAATTGGCTAAATAATAGGCATGGATGGCATGCCATGGTAAAACCGAGGCATGGGTAGCTCTCGGCCAAGGCATGTGGCCGAGAGGCCCAATGGGCCAAGCCCAAATATTTTAGGCCTAATAGGATGTAATGGACCTAGAAAAACCCAATAAGAGTTGGTGAGCCCCACAAGCCCAATAGGCCCAACGAAAATGAATAGTAAAATGAAAATGGGCTTAAGGTATGGTAAGGCCCATTAAGGATTATTAAGGCCCATTAAGGGAAAATGGATTGTATTAATGTGTAATACATTAGGAAAATGATAATTAACCTGAGGAATGGTTATTTACAGCTCCGGAGTTTACATTGAGAGCTGATCGGACTGCGAGATTGAGCAGCACCGAGGAAGTGAGGTCACTTGACGTGATCCGAGGTAAGGGACTTTTGCGAGTAGTTAGAGATACCTGCACGTATTTTCGTCTACTTTTACATTCACTTAAAAACTCTGAGGGTCTGAGAAAGTGAATAATAATTATTGTGACCCGATAGTGGCAAATTATGATTTTGCCCCTATTTAGTGAAAAAGTCAACTTTTGTGAAAAGTTACAAAAAAAGCATGGAAACTATTATTATGAGTGTTTAACTGCTGTTTAGCATGAAACTAAATAGATGGGCTAATGATTTTAAGGTTGATGTGACTTTAGCACACTTTGTAGTGCTGATTTTAATATTTTGTAAACAATCCCTTTTAAAGAGCCATCTATCATATTATGTGAGAATGAATAGTGCTAGAGCATAGCTCGCACTGGATTTCATATGTTTTCAACATACATTAGTGCTGGATTTTAATACGCACTAGATTTCCATGACATGCATGATAGAGTACTGGAGTTTTACTCGTACTCAGCTTTTAATGATATATGCATGACACAGAGTGCTGGAGCGATTAGCTCGTACTCGAGTTTTACATGAGATACATGATAGAGTGCTGGAGCGTTGCTCGTACTCGATTCTTCATGGTTTATACATGACATAGTACTGGAGCTATTGCTCGTACTTGATTTGATATTGTGCATAGCATGGTACTAGAGCTATTGCTCGTACTTGATTTAATACATGAACTATGCATTGACCTAGTTGCTGGAGGTTTACTCGCACTAGAGTTGAGTTTGTGATGTGAAACAGTGTTCGAGCGTAGTGTCGACTGTGTGTCGCACTCAAGGGCGCGCACAGTATGTGATATTATTTACATGTTACCCACTCATGTCGCATTCTCGTGTGACTGAGTGTCACATTTTGAGAGGATGGCCAGCATGAGGGTATTAGAGATGTGGTATGATATTCCACAGGTGTGAGGGCTAAGACCTATGTTAGGCACCTTGACTGTGATATTGATATTCCATGGTTCTGAGGGCTAAGTCCTATGGCAGGCACCCTGGCTGTGATGTAGGGTCCACTGGTGTATTTTGTACCGTGCCCGGGGCACGAGGAGTACGTTGTACCGTGTGTTATGCATAGCTGACGGATGTATTGGACTGACCATCCTCTCGTTGCAGCAGTGATGCCCCGCACACCGAGTACTGTGTTGCTTGGGATCACATTTCGGATATGATCATAGTCCAGGATACTATTTGCATTTAAACCACAGAGTCTCACATGATATATCACATTGATTGACTGATTTAAATTGCGGACAGACCTGAGGGATGGGTCGGACTCCGATTTTGAGATGTGAATTATTTTAATGCCACATTTATTGTGATTTAAATATACATGGCATGATTTACATAAAGGCATGATTTATATAAAGATGCATTGTTTTGCACTACATGCCTACATTTGAGAAAGAAAGCATGATTTCTGTACATGGGATTTAATCTGTACAAGTATATATATTATATTTCAAGACATGCTTTTAAAGTGAGTTAAGGAAATAATGTTTTCAAGGCATAGCATTATTTTGAGTAGATAGTGTTGATACCTACTTGCTTGCCTGATTTCCTTACTGAGCGCGTTGTATGCTCACCCCCCTTTCTTTTCATCTCTCTACAGAGCGTCAATAGAGCAGAGCTACCGAGGGATAGTATTCCTGAGTCCACAGCTAGTTCCTATCGATCGCCAGGTATACCTATTATGTACAGTTGTGTATCTAAACATAGAAACAGCACAGTGATGTATACGTTATATATTATGGGGAATGTATTTGTATTAGATTTTATATAATCTCACATGTATAATAAAAGCTGTTACAATCAGTAATAGTATATTGACATGTATGTATGATAATGGAAAATGTGGTGAGCGAGGACTCTGACATCGAATCACAGCCCAACCATTGAAGAGAGGAAAGGTAAGTTTAAAATGTGAAAAATTTGTAGTGATTTTTGGTTAAGTCATGGATTGAAAACGGGTCCTGACAGATCTCATATGCCCTGCCTATATAAAAATCATGGGATTTTACCTAAAAATCGAGCCGCTTTTACCTACAAACCTCAACATTCACCACTTTCAACCAAACCAAGCTTTCTCTCTCTCTGAGGTTCACCATATTCTGGACAGAATTAGACACAAGGGTAAGAGACAAAGTTGTTCTTCTTCGTAAAGGGAACAACGTACTTGAAAATCAAGGATTGGATTTAACCAAAGGAAAGGGCAAGCATTCTACAAGTTTGGGCAAGAGGAGACAAGTTATTTGAGCTCACAAGACCCTTGTTTTCTTATGTAGTATCATTTTATATATTAGTGAATGGACATATATATATATATATATGAATATATATTTGGTTGGAAATGTCTGAGTCATGAGGAAACAACCAAAGAGTTGGAAAAATGAAATGTCGATATCTTGTGATGGTTACGAGCTAGCTATGGTAATAATAAAGATGTAGGAGAAGTTTTGAGACAATGTATGTGTTTAAGAATGGTAGCTTGGATATAGTATAGATATAGGTATAAGTGAGGTGAAAAGAGAAATGAGAATGATGGATATTGACAATTTAATGATTTTTAGACAGCTCGAGAATTCGACATGGGAAACGAGGCAAGTCCGAGAGTCGAAGGATATTGTACCACTCAAGGTGCAAGAAGTAAGGGAAATAAACCGTTTGTGCTTGTGAGTTTTTGAATGATTGAAAATGTTTTGATAGCATGAAAAAAGTTTAATGAAATGAGCATGTTTATGAGATGATTTGATGCTTGATGGACGAGTGATTGTTTTATCGATTTGAGCTCAGTTTTGATGAGATTTGTGTAATTGTGAGTATAATGTTTTATAACCGAAATGAGTTTTGTAATAACTGCTATGGGCTTTATGTGAAGGTAAAACAGTTTTAATACAACAATGACATATTTTACTGAGACTAAGGCTTGTCGTGAGATGCACATCGATACTCCGCTTTGACAGCGTTGAGTGGCCTTACTCTGGTAGCATGTAAGATCGGGCCTTGCTCTAGTAGCATGTAAGACTGATACCTCTGTTCTGATAATGAGAGATGACCCCGCTCTAGTAGCAATGGGTGGCCTTGCTTTAATAGCATGTAAGATCGGGCCCTGCTTTGAATAGCATGTAAGACTGTAGTTGTACGACTCTGATCAAGTCTACAACGAATCATAGCCATGTATTAATATCGACGCTTCCCTCTTTTGAAGATGTCCGCTTAGGGGAAAATTTGATTTGATTGGTGTGATGTGCCTATGACGATGATTTGATCTGAGTTTTATTAAATGCTTAGTCTCGATTTCTTTGATGAATGATGTGTTTTACAACTATGATTCCTATCATGCAATGAGATTTGATGTTATGATGATTTGTGATCTTTATCACGTGAATTATGTTGATGCCATTATTTCCACTGTTATTTCTCTAACGTTTTACATGCTCAAATATTTGCATTATATTGTGCTGTGATGATGATTTTATAAGTTTCCTTCATCCTCCTTACTGAGCAGTTTGAGAGTTCACATTTTTCCTCCCCCCTCAAGATTTCTTGCAGTGAGCGAGATAGTGTTTGCTGCATAGGTGATATAGGCTAGTGGATAAGATCTCCCCAGGCTATCGTTTGTACACGCACAAGGTATAATTCAGTTCATTTTATATCCAGACAATGATGTAATACAGACATTTGTGTTAAGTATTTTTGGGATGTAATTAGGACGATATGAGGAAAATGAATCGTGTTTTGTGGGTTGATCACTTCTGGATGTTATTTATTTGATTTTGTGAAATAGAAATTGTGTGATCTTGGGGATAATGATTTATTATATACACAAGTGATTAAATTACACTGTAAAGGAATGCAACCCGAGTCAGAGGTTTTAATGTCAGAAAATTTTAAATTAGCCCTATTTTTCGTACTTCCGAGCTGTAACAGATTTTCTTGGTATTAGAGCAAGGTTGCCTAGTACTGTCAGTGTGTCACGACCTCAATCCGTGACTTAACCAAAACCACAACTTTTCTCATTTTTAACTTACCCTTCCTCTCTTCAATGGTTGGGCTGTGATTCGATGTTAGAATCCTTGTTTACCATATCCATCATCCACTTACATACAAGTCAATACATTATCTATTGACTATAATTTCTTTTATAATATATGTGAGCTCATATAAAATCTAACTTAAATACATTCCCCATAATATATATCGTATACATCACTGTGCTGTCTCTATGTTTAGATACATAACCGTAAAATATGTATACATGTCGATCGATAGGAAATAGCAGCGGACACAGGAATATTATCCCTCAAAAGCTCTCACTCTACTGCTGATGCTCTGTAGAGAGATGTAAAGAAAGGGGGTGAGCATATAATGCGCTCAGTAAGGAAATCAGGCAAGCAAGTAGATATCTACACTATTTACTCAAAATAATGTTATGCCTCCAAACGTTATTTCCTTAACTCGTTTTCAAAGCATGTCTTTAAAATATATATATACTTGTACAGATTAAATCCCATGTACAAAAATCATGCTTTCTTTCTCAAATGTAGGTATGTAGTGCAAAACAATGCATCTTTATAATATCACAATGCCTTTAGATAAATCATGCCATTTATATTTAAATCACAGTAAATATGGCATTTTAAATCATTCACAACACAAAATCGGAGTCCGACCCATCCCTCAGGTCTATCCATAATTAAATCAGTCAATTAGGTGATATATCATGTGAGACTCTGTGGTGAAATGCAAAATGCAATAGTATCTTGGACTATGATCATATCCAATAATGGTGATCTCAGGCAACACAGTACTCGATGTGCAGGGCATCACTGCTGCAATGAGAGGAGGGTCAGTCCATCACAACCGCCAGCTATATCCTCCTTAACTCCACAACAACACACAGTACAGTGTACTCCATGTCACATGCACGGTACAACGTACACCCGTGGACCCTACATCACAGTCGGGGTGCCTGCCATAGGTCTTAGCCCTCAAAACCATGGAATATCATACCACGTCTCTAAATCCTCATGCGAACCTCTCATAGTGTGACACTTAGTCTACACGAGGAAATCAAGCATGGTTTTCAACATGTATTGTATATCACATACAGTGCGCCCCTTTGAGCGCGACTCACAGTCAACACTCCGCTCAAACATTGTTTCTCATCACAAACTCAACTCTAGTGCGAGTAAACCTCCAGCAACTAGGTCAATGCATAGTTCATGTTTCAAATCAAGTACGAGCAATAGCTCCAGTACCATGCTATGCACAAAACTCATCAAATCAAGTACCAGTAATAACTCCAGTACCATGTCATGTATAAATCATGAAGAATCGAGTACAAGCGATGCTATAGCACTCTGTCATGTATCTCATGTAAAATTTGAGTACGAGCTAATCGCTCCAGCACTCTTTCATGCATATATCGTATAAAATTGAGTACAAGTAATAACTCCAGCACTCTATCATGGATGTCATGGAAATCTAGTGCGAATCAAAATCCAGCACTAATATATGTGGAAAATATATGAAATCCAGTGCGAGCTATGCTCCAGCACGATTCATTCTCACATAATTCGATAGATGGCTCTTTTGAAAAGGGATGATTTACAAAATATCAAAATCAACACTATAAAGTCTGCTTAATTCACATCAACCTTAAAATCATTAGCCTATCTATTTATTCTTCTGCTAAACAGCAGTAAAACACTCAAATGGTGGTTTCCATGCTTTTTACAACTTTTCACAAAAGTTGACTTTTTGACTAACTAGGGGTAAAATCATAATTTGCCACTATCGGGTCACAATAATTATTATTCACTTTCTCTGAACCTCAGAGTTTTTTAGTGAATGTAAAAGCAGATAAAAATATGTGCAGGTATCTCTAACTACTCACATAAGTCCCTTACCTACAATCACTCGAGAAATTTTACTTTCTCAACGCTGCTCGATCCAGCAGTCCGATTTGCTTCTCCAATACTCTCTGGAGCTGTATATAACCATTTTTCAGGTTAATTACACTTTTCCTACTGTATTTCACATTAAATACAGTCGATTTCCTTTAATGGGCTTTACTAAACCTTAATGGGCCTAACTATGCCTTAAGCCCATTTCCATTTTACTATTCATTTTTGTTGGGCCTATTGGGCTTATGGGTTCCACCAACTCTTATTGGGCTTGTCCTAGACCCATTACATCACATTAGGCCTAAAATATATGGGCTTGGCCCATTGGACCTCTCAGCCACATGCCATGGCCGAGAGCTCTCCATGTCGTCGGTCACACCATGGTATGCCAGCCATGTCCCTTTCCTTAGCCAATTCACTTAGGCATTTTCACAAACACTTGGTTGGCATGCCTTAAGCCTTTCCTATAGTTCATGTTGGCATTTTATCAAACACCTTATGTGCCAATATCATACAACCATTCATATGAACAAATTGATTATAACTAACTATGTCATAATCATGTATACATGCATATCAACCTATACATGTCTTAAAATCACATGGGTATTTATCAAAACTCATATACCAACTTTCGGCCATCACATGTTCATAGTATTTTCATGTGTTTCAATCCATAAAACATATACCAATCAACTCCATATAACTCATAGATTAACATATATGAAGTTGGAAGCTTGAAATTATACCTAGTATTTGTGTTCACACTTGGTCGAAACTTTGAAGCCTCACGTTTTGCACACTATGGCTTCTTGATAGCCAATTCCAACATATGTCACTCTCCTCTCAATTTGGAACAACTTTCATGAAGATTGCAAGTTCCAAATATGCCTTTTTCCTAGTGATTTCTAGTGAGAGAAATCATGGAAAACTTTTCGGTTATGGTTTCTTCATTTTGTCGAAAATGAAAGGATGAAGATGATTATGTGTTGGCTGGTATTTATAAGTCCCTTACTTAGTCATTAAGCTAAAATCCAGCCACAAGTCCATTACTTAGTCATTAAGCTAAAATCCAGCCACCTTAATTGACTTCCAAAAAAGTTTAGATAATGGTTATCATTTTAGACTTTGTTACCTTTCATTAATGGCTTTTCAACTTATTCAAATGGGCTTTCAATTGGGCTTCTCGGTTTGGGCTTTTCCTTGGGCTTTTGGGCTGTAATTTTTACTACCTATTGGGCCTTCAATTGTCTTAATATTGGACCCATAAATTGGCCCAGCAATTCGGCCTATTGGGCTTCCCAAATTCGGCCTACACTTATGATACCTTAATGATCTTTAAAATTTCCAACTTTGGCCCATTGCATTTTTTACCATTAAATTAAATTCGAAGTCCTTCCGAATAAATTTTCCTTACTTCTGGGGATGATTATCTTATACTCTGATCAAGAATATTTTTTTCCCAATTTTTTCTCCATACTTAGGTTAATTCCTAACTATGGTTAGTCAACTATGGTAAAAGTCCACTTTTCTTAACTATAGTTGACTTTTTCCTTAACCATTGACCAAGTTGACTTTTTCTCAAAATTTTAAAAGTGTCATATCTTATGTCTTACACTCTCGTCTTTATGTTTCAACCATTCCCGGTAGATAGTTACACCCCAAACACCTTAACTTGCTAAAAAGGTCTATTTTACCCTTTTTAGCTTTTCCTCGTTTTCTGTGTTCGAAACTAAATCAAACTGACTTTCCTTCATAAGCTCTCTATATTTTCTCATTTTAAGTTCTTATTTTCAGTCAGAATGATTCAGATCCACTCGGTTTAGCCTATGACTCTTATAGCTCACATTAGGCTTTTTATGTAGCTTTTGCGTGATAAATCATTTCACTAACACTTTAAATCTAGTAAATACTCTTCTTATGATTCAACTATAATAATAAAGTGTTCATACACATAGGAATCATAAGGTACTGCCTACATAAAATGTGGGTCAAACACAGTGTCGAGTAACTGAAAATAGATTACATCCCAATAGTCTATATTATCTGGTAATGAATTGAATTTAACGGATAAAATTATGATCGATGCTTAACGTATATGCGCAGGTACAGAAGAGGTAAGAGATGAGCAGGAGACGAGGTCATCTCGAGAGGCAGGCACAGCCACCTCTACCACCTGCCCCACAACCGAAGAGTTAAAACTCTCGAATGAATCGACTAGAACATGATGTGCAGCAGGGATTTGAGTACATGGCAACGTTATTCAGGTAGCATTTTGGGGCGAATCCCTCAGGTACTACACCTGTTTCGACTCCTCCACCACCACAAGGACCACCCATACCCCCATCACAGATTGACCTGGTGCCTCCTGCCACACAGCCCGCAGTACAAACCCAGCCTGAGGACAGAAATAAGGGTCGATTGAGGGATTTTCTGAAGATGAACCCATCGATTTTTAGAGGGGTGAAAGATTCCATAAAGGTTGAGGAATGGTTGACAAAGTAGCAATTTATTTTTGACTTTTTAGGATGCACCGATGCCGAGAGGGTCAGTATGGGTGCTTACATGTTAAAGGGACATGCTCGAGATTGGTAGAGCACTACTGAGAGTATAATGGTGACTAGCCATGAGGTGATTAGCTGAGAGGCATTTCAGTCGGCATTTAGAACTCAATATGTGCCAAGAGCTGCCTAGAGGAGAATGCAAGCTGAATTTCTAAACTTGACTCAGGGCAATATGACGGTTAATGGGTATGAGAGTCGATTCACCACCCTATTGAAGTATGACCCAGAGACTCTTAGGGATGTGGAGCTCCGTAGAGAGTGATTCGTGTATGGACTGAGACCGTCATTAGAGACCAGTTGTTAGGACTTTGTATCACTGAGTTTAAGGATGCTTTGAGATAAGCATAAGAAGTAGAGAGGGGACTCGAGTTGGTACAGTCTCAGACTGAGTCCCAGATTTTGACCAGAGATAAGAGTAAGCGACTCGTGACCTCCCACACAGACTTTCAGAGAGGTTCTTTTAAGAGGAGACAGTTTGTGGGACTAAGAGGAAGAGTTGACAGACCTAGGGTTCCTCCCCTTGTTATAGAAAACCCTCGGAGTGCCAAGCCAAAAGTTAGAGTTTACAGAGATTGTGGTATACCACATGAGGGAAGTTGTTCCAAAATCATAAAAAGATGTTTTAGATGTGGGGACATGAGCCATAGAGTGAGGAACTGCCCGTAGTCACAAAAGTCACACTCTCAAGAGCCTCCTAGACAGCAGCCTCAGAGGACGATTCCCCAGAGACGAGCTATGACTGCTGATAAGGGTAAGAAGCCGGTCACAGAAGGACATGTGTTTGGTTTGGATAAGGAGATTGCAGACACATCATTCGAGACCATACGAGGTACACTTCTTATCTGTAATCGTAAGGCTCATGTGTTATTTGACTTGGGATCTATGCATTCTTTTATTGATGTACATTTTGCATGTAAGCTGAGTTTAAAGCATGAATCCCAGGATTTTATTTTACATGTAAATACCCTTATGCGTGAGTCCCAAAGAACTGATATGGTATGCAGAAAGTGTGAGATCAAGGTAAGAGATAGGATGATGTTAGCAGATCTAGTGTTGTTAAACATGTGTGGTTTTGATGTGATCTTAGGGATGGATTGGTTAGCGGCTAACTGTGTGAGTCTAGATTTCTACACTAAGATTTTAACTTTCTCCCTACCTGAAAATTTTAGTGTATGTTTGAATGTTAAAGAATGAAAACGTGTGAAGTTTATTGTGAGAAAATTTTAAATTATAATGATGTTACCATAAAAACTCTGATTAAACTATTGATATGAAGGTTACATCGTACTCATCTCTGATATGAGTCGGGAACATCCGAAGATAGAGGACATACCATTAGTATGTGAGTTTTTGGATGTGTTTCCTGATGAATTACTTAGCTTACCACCAGAAAGAGAGTTGGAGTTCACTATCGATTTAGTGCTAGATACCTAGTCGATCTCTAAACCTCCCTATAGGATGGCTTTGGTCAAATTGGAGAAGTTAAAGAAGCAGTTGCAAGAACTGCTACACCAAGGTTTTATTAGACCTAGTGTGTCACCATGGGGAGCTCCAGTGTTGTTCATAAAGAAGAAGGATGGTAGCCTTAGATTATGTATAGATTACAGATTGCTGAACAAGGCTACGGTGAAGAACAAGTATCCTCTGCCTAGAATAGACGATTTATTTGACCAGCTGAGAGGGGTTTCTATCTTTTCTAAGATTGATTTAAGATCGTGCTATCACCAGTTAAGAATCAGGAAAGAGGATATTTCAAAAATGACCTTCAGAACTAGGTATGGCCACTATGAGCTCTTAGTGATTCCTTTTGGTTTGATGAATGCCCCTACTACTTTTATGGGTTTGATGAATGAGGCATTTAGAGACTATCTAGATCAGTTTGTCATCGTCTTCATTGATGATATCCTTGTGTATTCTTAGTCTCATGAGGAACATCCACAGCATTTGAGGATTGTGCTGCAGATACTCAGAGACATGCAGCTTTATGGAAAGATCAGTAAGAGTGAGTTCTGGTTAGATCAAATACCTTTTCTAGGTCATATTGTATCTAAAGACGAGGTGTCTGTTGATCCGTCTAAGATAGAAGTTATACTTAATTGGGAGAAACTAAGGACAGTTACAGAGATTCAAAGTTTTCTAGGACTTGCAAGCTATTATAAAAGGTTTGCTGAAGGATTTTCTAAGATTGCCGCTCCTTTGACCAAGCTCACATGTAAGGAGATTCCTTTTATATGGTTTGAGCAGTGTGAGCAAAGCTTCCAAAAATTAAAAAGGAGATTAACGATGACACCTATGTTGACTATCCCAAATGGATCCAGAGGCTTCGCAGTATACAGTGATACCTCTCAACAAGGATTGGGGTGTGTGCTCATGCAGCATAGGAGAGTGGTCGCCTACGATTCGCGACAGTTGAAGGATCATGAGCGAAACTACCCTATACATGATTTGGAGTTAGCCACAGTGGTGTTTGCATTAAAGATCTGGCGACATTACTTATATAGGGAAAGGTTCCAGATGTTTACTGACCATAGGAGCCTGAGATATATATTCGACCAAAAGGATTTAAACATGAAACAAAGGAGATGGATGGAACTCTTTAAGGACTACGATTGCGAGATACTCTATCATCTAGGGAAAGCAAACGTATTTGCTGATGCCCTGAGCAAGAAGAGTATTGTATCTGCTATGATAATCAGGGAATGGGATTTGTTAGAATAGTTCACCAAACTCAATGTCAGAATTGAGGAAGCAGAGGCTCGGTTTATGGCTAGCCTATAGATAGAGCCCAGTATTGTGGGTCAGATTAGAATCGGGCAATAAAATGATCAGAGGCTATTAGATATGATTAGCCAAGCTGAACAGACCTCACAGTCAGATTTCATAGTTAGTGATGATGGATTATTGAGGTTTAAGGATCGAATCTATGTTCAGAACGATGATACCCTGAAGTAACAAATACCTAGGGAGTCTCACTGCTTGCGATACACCATGCACCTAGGAAGTACCAAGATGTACCAAGATTTGAGAAGGTGTATTGGTGGAGTGGTATGAAGCGGGACGTGGCAAAATATGTGGTCAAATGTTTGGTATGCCAATAACAGAAAGCTGAGCATTAGAAGCCCAGAGGATTGCTTAAGCCTCTGTCTGTGCCTACATGGAAATGAGAGCATATCACCATAGACTTTATCATGGGATTATCGAGGACCCGAAGAGGTCATGATGTGATTTGGGTAATAGTAGACAGATTAACAAAAAGTGCCCACATCCTTGCCATCAAGACTACGGATACCTTAAATAACTTAGTCGAGCTATATGTTAGAGAGATAGCTAGACTGCATGTGGCTCCAGTGAGTATCACATCTGACAGAGATTCTCGGTTCACCTCCAAGTGTTGGACTCATTTTCAGGAGGCCATGGGATCTCGGTTGAGTTTTAGTATCGCTTATCATCCTCAGACTGATGGTTAGTCCGAGCGGACTATATAAACCTTGGAGGACATGTTAAGGGCATGTACGATGGATTTTAAGGGATCATGGGATGATCACTTACCCCTTGTCAAGTTTGCATATAATAATAGCTATCATGCGAGTATTGGTATGGTACCGTATGAGGTCATATATGGTAGGACGTATAGATCCCCCACAGCTTGGGAAGAAGTGGGTGAATGAAAGGTAATTGCTCCTGACCTAGTTAAGCATGCAGTCCAGAGTGTCAAAATCATATGTGAAAGGTTACGGGCTACTCAGAGTTGACAGAAGAGTTACGCAGATGTGCGTAGACGTCCACTTGAGTTTCAAACTGGGGATTTTATGTTCCTTAAAGTGTCTTCCAGTAAGGGTATCATACGTTTTGGGAAGAAGGGAAATTGAGTCCTCGATATATAGGACCGTTTGAGATTTTGGAGAGAGTGGGAGACGTAATCTACCAGTTGGCCTTACCTTCGCGGTTCTCTAGGATACACAATGTCTTTCACGTATCCATGTTGAGGAAATATAATCTAGATCCCTCCCATGTCATCGAGTATGAAGTATAGGATATTCAAGGGGATATGAGTTATGTGGAGGAACCCATCCGAATACTCGACAGAAAGGAAAAGGTACTTCGAACGAAAAGGATTCCATTGGTTAAAGTCCTTTGGAAGCACCACTCAATGGAGGAAGAAACTTGGGAACTAGAGAGCCTTATAAAGGAGAAGTACCCTTAGCTATTTAATAGCTCGAGTTAAATTTAGAGGACCAAATTCCCCAAAGGTGGGAGGATGGGAGACCTGAGAATTTTATGTACCTTAGTCATGAGATTTGCAATATGAAGATTGTAATTGGCAAATGTAATTATGTTATATCGATGTACACGCAAGTTTTAAATATAATGAAGCATATGGAGATGAAGTTTTTAAGTCTTAAATGTGTATGGATTGAAATATGGACTATGGAGTAGATTGTGGTAAGTTTGCATTGAGTTTCCTGCAAATTTGTGCAGTAGTAGTAGAATCTGTGAAGGTCAGATCGATCTATAAGGAAAGAGAGATCGATCTCATGTCTCCAGAATGCAATAAGTGTGTAAAAGCAGGCAAGCAGATCGATCTCATAGGAGAGCAAATCGATCTCAGGCTACCTCTGCCTAGCAAGGATCGATCCTGTCACAAGGGCAGATCGATCTCCTTAAATCTCAGCATGGAAGAGATCGATCCCTACACTCTGCCAGATTGATCTCCACCCTCGACTAGATCGATCTTGTAGTTGTTAATAGGGTAGTTGGAGCAGTTGAATCAAGTAGAGATCGATCTCCATCAATGCCAGATCGATCTCATACGCCTTGCCTATATAAAAATCATGGGATTTTTCCTGGAAACTGAGCCTCTCTCACCTACAAACCTCAACATTCACCATTTTCAACCAAACCAAGCTTTCTCTCTCTCTCAGATTCACCATATTCTGGACAGAATTAGACACAAGGGTAGGAGACAAATTTGTTCCTCTTGGTAAAGGGAACAACGTACTAGAAAATTGAGGATTGGATTGAAATAAAGGAAAGGGCAAGCATTTTACAACTTTGGGCAAGAGTAGACAAGCTAGGTGAGCTCACAAGACCATTGTTTTCTTAAATAGTATCATTTTATATATTAATGAATGGACATATATATATATATATTTATATGAATATATATTTGGTTGGAAATGTCTAAGTCATGAGGAAACAACTAAGGAGTATAGTTGGAAAAATGAAATGTAGATACCTTGTGATGGTTACGAGCTAGCTATGGTAATAATAAAGATATAGTAGAAGTTTTGAGATAATGTATGTGTTTAAGAGTGGTAGCTTGGATATAGTATAGATATAGGTATAAGTGAGGTGAAAAGAGAAATGAAAATGATGGATATTGACTATTTAATGATGTTTGGATAGCTCGAGAATCTGACACGAGAAACGAGGCTAGTCCGAGGGTCGGAGGATATTGTTCCACTCAAGGTGCAAGAGGTAAGGGAAATAAACTGTTTGTGCTTGTGAGTTTTTGAATGACTGAAAACGTTATGATAGCATGAAAAAGGTTTAATGAAATGAGCATGTTTATGAGATGATTTGATGTTTTGATGGATGAGTGACTGTTTTGCCGGTTTGAGCTCGGTTTTGATGAGTTTTGTGTAACTGTGAGTATAATGTTTTATAACCGAAATGAGTTTTGTAATAACCACAATGGGTTTTACGTGAAGGTAAAACGATTTTAATACAATAATGACTTATTTTAATGAGATTAAGGCTTGTCATGAGATGCACATCAATACTCCGCTTTGACAGTGTTGAGTGGCTTTGCTCTGGTAGCATGTAAGATCGGGCCTTGCTCTAGTAGCATGTAAGACCGATACCTCCATTCTGGTAACGAGAGATGACCCCGCTCTGGTAGCAATGGGTAGCCTTGCTTTAATAGCATGTAAGACCGGGCCTTGCTTTGAATAGCATGTAAGACTGCAGCTGTACGACTCTGATCAAGTCTACAGCGAATCATGGCCATGTATTGATGTTGACGCTTGCTTCTTTTAAGGATGTTTGATGATGACTATGCCCACTCTAAGTGACCTAGACGTGTTATCCGCAAGTGCACGAGTCGTACAAGTAATAATGGAATTTGAGTCCCGAATTATCGTCCCACAGAGAATCTAGTTAGCCTAATTAACTACCGGTTAATCTTACCCTAAGTATATTTTAGCGAATTATGAATATTTAGTGGGTGATCTACAAGGCTAAAAGTAAACAGTATTGAAAACAATAAAAATTATAAACTAAAGACAATTAAATAGATCTAAAATTACTTACAAAGCTCCAAGAAATTGAAAGCTATAACCTACAAAAGATAATTATAACAGTTCAAATTAATTAATGCAAATAAACTAGATTGCAAATAAGAAATAAAATTAACTTGAATAAAATTAGACAATAAAGATAAAATGTGCATGCAATTAATCTAATTATGAAAATGCAAATTAAACTAACTTAATTCTAATAAAATAAAATTCTAAAAATAAAATTTATAAATCTAAATGCCTAAAATAGTGATTCTAAATTAATCTTAATTATAGCTAATTACTAACAATAAAATCTAAATAATGCATGAGAAATGAATATTTTTGGATTTTTCAATTAAAAACTAAATTAAAAAATAATTCTATCTCTAAATTAATTCTAAATGCAGCACATGAGCTTTCTAATTAAAATAAAATTACCACCCTAATGTAATCAAAAATTAACTATTATCCTAATTAAAACTAATTACTAAATTAAGAAGCAATGAAAATTTTCAAATTACTTCAAAATATAATTTTTCCTAACTTAACAAATAATGGTAGGTGGCATAAAAAATATTTAAAATACGCTAAACCAATTGTAACAATTAAAAATGGCCAAACAAGGCCTTAACCATATTCTCAGCCATGCGATCTCAACTGTGCACTGGTATTGTGCACATTACAATTTCTACTTCATTTCCAGGTGTTGTCCTGCACCTGCTCCATTCCCTGCAACACAGCCCACGTCTCTTCCTAGCTAGCGTCTGCTTCCGCTACACCCAAAATTCCTCGCCAATCCTGCACACGTCCTCCCCACTGCACAGCTCTGTACTGACTTCTGCAAGCACAGCTGTTACAATGGGATTATTGTTCCAGCTAAAACAGCACCTAGAAGTAGACAGGTCCGCTAACAGTCACTGCTGTAAGTTGCCATGCACTACACTGCATTCTTCTCTTGCATTCTTATGCATTCTACATAGCTCAGCATTGCTCCGTGCACCACTATTCTTAGTGTAAACATTCATACCAGCATAGGTCAGTTTTGTCACAACTCCTGCACATAACAACAAGGCTGAACAGAATAATAAAGCAGGATTTTAAAGGATTAACAATAGAACACGAGCAAAAATTGTAAACTTGTAAACTTAAAGTAGAAAATGTAAACTGCAATGGAAGCCAAACTTAAAAGAAAATGAACAGTAAATGATTCATAAAATAGGGGAGAACAGAGGGGTATGTAGTCCCTGTCAACTGCAACAGCTCATTCCAGCTTGGTCTGTACCGACGCCAGCTACCCCACCAGCTTCAACAGCCACAGTGTGAGATCTGAGAATTTAATCAATGGAGTAAATTATGGCAATTATATGTGGAGATTTTATGTTAAGTGTTCAGCCAAAGTGTGAAACTATAAGGCCAGATCGATCTTGGAGAAGAGAGGATCGATATGGTTGGCTAAAGTGATAAGGAACGAGGAAATTAAGTGATCAGATCGATCTCCAATGGAAGAGGATCGATCTCCTTATGATTTTGTAATGAAGAACTCATGAGGAAGAAATCGATCTCATGAAACATTTTGTAAGGAGAAGATTGATCTCCTTAAGGAGCAAATCGATCTCGTGAAGCATTCTGTAAACTAGAGATCGATCTCATAATTGGAGCAGATCGATCTCATAAAACCATTAAGAGATCGATCTCACCCCACGACAGATCAATCTCCTAGGAATAAAATTACCCCAAAACATTCCCAAATTCAAATACAGATTAATCTCATCAAGGACCAAATTGATCTCTTACCCTCCGTCTATAAAAGGGCCCTTGTGTTTTCCTGCATTTCATCTTTTCTCTCTCTTTCAAACCTCTACTTTAGCCGAGCCCTAGCTTTTTCTCTCTTCCAAAGTTCCCATTTTTGTCCAAATCGAAGGTTGTAGCAAGAAGAAAAGTTGTTCCTCATGCAAAGGAGAACAACATACTTGGAAATCGAAAGACGGATTGAATCGAGGCAAGAGTTAAGTACTCCATAAGTTTGGGTAAATTCTAAACTTTGATCTTGGATTTTAAAGTAATTTTTGGTGATTATGGCTGTAGGCTTTGTGATTAAATAGCTAGAAAATGGTTAAGGATTGAAGAAACTATGATTTTTTTGGAGTAAAGGTAACGTTAGGCAATTTGTGGTAATTTTTGGGAATTATGGCTATAAATTGGAATTGAGGAAATGAGGCGAATTTAGCATGGAATATGGTGTGAGAAATGTAGAATTCTGAGATGTAGTAGGTGAGAATGTGAATTGTGATAGAGTTGTGAGAATTGAGTTATTTGAGGGGTTAATGAGAGTATGAGCAAATGTGTGCTTAATAATACGATTGAGTTGGGTTATTGATGTTTTTACATCGTTTGGATAGCTCGAGAGTTCCAGAGAGGAATGTGAGACTAGTCTGTGATACGGGGGAACGATTGCACTTTACGAGGTGCAAAGTGTAAGGAAAAACTTAAACTCGTTTGTGTATGTGTTTTGATGTTAATTGTAGCATGAAAAGTGATTTGAGCAAACAAGCATGTTTTTATGAGTTGTGAATGAGTAGTGCACATGATTTTATAACTGGTTGGGGCCCAACTTTTATGAGTTATTAACTAAGCGTGAGAATATTTTACAATCGTTTTGTGACTGAAACGTGAAAAGAGATTTGGGCTCTACGTTAAGGCGTACTGAGGTTGAGAAATGTGTGCATGGTTTTACCGGTTGGGACTCAATTTTTAACATGTTTTGTGTTGTGTCCACAAATGTTTTAAATGAGATTTATGAGAGAAAACCATTATGAGTTCTACATGAAGGCAAAACGTTTTACATGATAATGGCTAATGATTGAGACTTAGGCGTGTCATGTTGAATACACATCGGGCCTTACTTTGGTAGCATGTAAGTTTGAGCCTTGTTCTGGTAACATGTAAGTCCGATTATTCATCCGCTTTGGTAGCGTTGGGAGGCCTTGCTCTGGTAGCATGTAAGTCTAGGCCTTTCTCTGGTAGCATGTAAGTATGATATTCCTCTGTTTTGGTAATGAGAGATGCCTTCATTTTGGTAACGTGAGATGACCCCCGTTATGGTAACACTGGGTGGCCTTACTTTGGTAGTATGTAAGACTGATAGAGTGGGCCGCCTAGGAATCGACCTAAAGACCACGTGATAGTGTGCATGAGGAGATGCATTGCTCTGGTAGCATGTTATGTCGGGCCTTATTCTGGTAACGCATAAGTCCAATATACCATGTACACGACCATATGTCGACGTTCCCTCTTATGAGGATGCCTGGGATGTGCACCCAGAGGAGATTTATTATAATGTGCCAGACGAGTTTTATATGAGTTTTATTGCCTAGTCTTCTTTTTATACACATGAGTTGTGTTTTGTGGTTGTGCCACGTGCATTCTATTGAGGTGATTTTTATCACGTTTTAGTGATTAAAGCCATTATCGCATTTTGATTTCCACATTCTTGTGACTGTGATTTGTACTAAGTTATGTACACTAATATTTTTACACGATTTAAGAGAAATGAGTTTAGAATAATGTTTTAATGAGTTCATGCTAAGTTTTAATTGAGTTTCAACTACGAGATAAAATGATTATGCTGTGCAAATCATTGTTTCATTGATGAGTCCCTTACCCCCCTTACTGAGCAATTTAGAAGCTCACCTTGTTTTCTCTTCCCCCCAGATTTCTTCAAGTGAAGAGAGCTTTTCCCTACGACGTATGAAGTAGTGGCTAGTGGAGGACTTGAGCTCCAGGCCATATATTGTATTTGAGGTATAATTTATCTTTTCATGTACCCAGACTAAAGTTGTAATTACAGAAACTTGTTGTACAGTGATGTATGGGATGTATTAGGATTAATTAACCTTGAATTGAGTAATGTAAATTGGATGAAATACAATTATGAGATGATGAGATCCTGAGGTATGATATATATGATGATATATGACACTGCATAGGAATGCACCCTTTATTGTGAATGGATGTGAAAAAGTTTTAAATTTGCCCAGTTTTTTAAGCTTCCATGTTTTCACAGAGTTTTCTTGGCATCAGAGCTTAGGGTGTTTAGTATTGTCAGTGTCGGTCAAGTGAAATAGAATACATCCCAAGTGTCTGTATAAGTCTAGTCATGAACTGGAATTGAGGGTTAAGATTTCAATCAAGTTTGATATGTACGCCCAGGAAACGTATTGAGATTAAGAATGATTGGATGACGAGGTCATTCGAGGAGGCAGGTAGAGCCACCTCCGCCACCTGCCCCATAACTTGAGAGTCCTAACTCTCGATTTAACCGAATTGAGACGGATGTGCGACAGGGATTTAAGTAAATGGTAATGCTATTCGCGCAACATTTTGGAGTTAATGCCTCAGGTACTACTCCTACACCACCACAAGGATCTCCCGTGCCCCCAGTACAGATGGACTCGGTGCCTCCTGTCACTCAGCCTGATGACAAAAGTATGGTTCGACTAAAGGACTTTTTGAAAATGAATCCGCTCGCATTCAAAAAGGAAAAAGGATTCCGCTGAGGCTGAATAGTGGCTGACTAAGTTGAAAGTCATATTTGACTATTTAGGATGTACTGATGATGAGAGGATCAGTATGAGGGCTTATATGTTGAAAAGGAGAGCGTGAGATTGGTGGGGTACAACCCAGGGTATACTGATGTCCAGCCAGGATGTGCTTAGCTGGGAAGAGTTTCAAGTAGCTTTTAGAGCCCAATTTGTACCACAAGCTGCTCAAAGAAGGAAGCTGGCAGAGTTTTTGAATCTGGCATAGGACGATATGTCTATGGACGATTATGAGAGCCGATTTATCGCTCTATTGAGATATGATCCAGAGACCTTCAAGAATGAAGAGCTCCGCACAGAGAGATTTGTGTATGGATTGAAGCCCATCATCAGAGATCGATTGATATGGCTATGTATTACTGAGTTTAGAGATGCTCTGAGACAAGCACAAGAGATTGAGAGGGGAATTGAAATTGTACAATCCCAGAATGAGTTCGGAGCAGTGACTAGGGACAAGGGCAAGAGGCCAGCGATGTCCCAGGTAGATGTTCGGAGAGGTTCCTCCAGGAGAGGAAGGATTGAGGTATAGAAGGGTAGATTGGAGAGACCCAGAGCTTATCCTATTATCAGGGAGACCCCGAATATGTTAGGCCTGAGATGAGGGTTTGCAAAGACTGTGGCCAACCGCATTTGGGGAGTTATACTAGGTTGATCCATGGATGTTTTAGATATGGAGACATGGGTCATAAAGTAAAAGACTATCCTCAGCATCAAATACCACATGCTCCGGAACCTACTAGACAGCAACCTCAGAGAGTAAATCCTTAGAGACGAGCCACTGCTGCAGAGAAAGGAAAGAAGCCTGTTACAGTGGGACATCTGTTTGCTCTGGACAAAGAGACAACAGACACTTTTGCAGAAACTATAAGAGGTACACTCTCTGTCTGTAATCATAAGGCTCATGTTTTGATTGATTTAGGGTCCACACATTCGTTTATTTCTGAGTATTTTGCATGTAAATTAAATTTGAAGTTTGAACCTCTAGAGTATATACTACATGTAAATACCCCTATGCGTGAGTCCCAAGAACTGATTTAATCTGTAGAGGGTGTGAAATCAAGGTGGGAGATAGAGTGATGGTAGCAGTTCTAATAATATTAAATATGCTTAGGTTTAATGTAATATTGGGAATAGATTGGCTAGCAACCAATCAAGTGAGTTTAGAATGCTACACCAAGATTGTAACTTTCTCCCTACCTGAACCTTATAGTGTACGTTTGAAATATTGAGTAAATAAACGTATGGAATTTTGTAAGTAGTTGGAAATTTTGATGTTGCTTTTGAGAGTATTAAATTTGAGTATTCATGTGAAAGTTATTAAACATTCATCTCAGATGATGATCGGGAACATCCGAGGATTGAGGATATACCTGTGGTGTGTGAAGTTTTAAATGTTTTTCTAGATGAGTTGTCGGATTACCACCAGAGAGAGCTGGAGTTTACCATTGATTTGGTACAGATACGCAGCCTATCTCTAGACCTCCATACAGGATGGCGTTAGTGAAACATGAGGAATTGAAGAAACAACTACAGGAGTTATGGATAAAGGGTTTATTAGACACATTGTCCCACCGTGGGGAGAACCAGTGTTATTCGTGAGGAAGAAGGATGGTAGTCTCAGATTATGTATAGACTACCAACTGTTGAATAAAGAAACAGTGAAGAATAAGTACCCATTTCCCAGGATTGACGACCTGCTTGATCAGCTGAGAGGGGTTTCAATCTTCTCTAAGATTGATTTAAGATCGGGCTATCACCAACTGAGGATTAAGGAGGAAGATATTCTGCAGATGACCTTCAGGACAAGGTATGGCCATTATGAATTTCTAGTGGTGCCCTTCGGATTTACGAATGCCCCTGTAGCCTTTATGAAGTTAATGAATGAAGTATTCATAGACTATCTAGATAAGTTTATAATAGTCTTTATTGATGATATATTGGTGTACTCTCGATCTTATGAGGAGCACGCACAACACTTGTGGTTAGTACTTCAGGTACTCCGAGATAAGCAATTATATGGAAAGCTTAGTAAGTGTGAGTTTTGGCTGGATTAAATAGCTTTCCTTAGTCACATAGTTTCAAAGGAAGGAGTATCAGTGAATCAAGTAAAGTAGAGGCTGCGCTTAATTGGGAAAGATCGAATACAGTTACCGAGGTACGAAGCTTCCTTGGTTTGGCAGGGTATTATAGAAGATTTGTGGAAGGATTTTCCAAGATTACCGCTCCTTTGACTAAGCTCATGCGCAAGGAGACTCCATTCATATGGACTGATCAATGTGAGCTCAACTTTCAGGAATAAAAGAGGAGATTAACAGCGGCACCTGTGTTGACTATTCTTGAGGGATCAAGAGGATTTTCAGTGTACAGTGATGCCTCGCATCAAGGATTGGGGTGTGTGCTCATGCAGCATGGAAGAGTGGTCGCTTATGGATCGCGACAGTTGAAAGATCATGAACGAAATTACCCCACGCATGATTTGAATTAGCCGTTGTGATGTTTGCCTTGAAGATCTGGCGACACTATTTATATGGGGAAAGATTCTAGATCTTCACTGATCACAAGAGTTTGAGATATCTCTTTGATCAGAAGGAGTTAAACATGAGACAAAGGAGATGGATGGAACTCCTTAAGGATTATTACTGCGAGATTCTTTACCATCCAGGTAAGGCGAATGTAGTTACTGATGCCTTGAGTAGAAAGAGTATGATATCTGCTATGATGATCAGGGAATGGGATTTGTTGGAGTAGTTTGCTAAACTCTGGATCAGAGTTAAAGAGGTAGAGACTGGATTTTTGGCTAGCCTGTGAATAGAGCCTAGGATCATGAATCATATTAGAACTGGGCAACGCAATGATCAGAGGTTGATAGATATGGTTAGCCAAGCTGAGCAGACTTCGCAGTCAGATCTCAAAATCAGTGAGGATGGATTGTTGAGATTCAGAAGATGAATTTGTTTACCAGACGACGATACCCTGAAGAGACAGATACTGAGAGAGTCATAGTACTCGCGATACACCATGCACCCAGGGAGTACTAAGATGTATCGTGATTTGAGAAAGGTGTATTGGTAGAGTGGTATGAAGTGAGACATGGCAGAGTATCTGGCCAGATGTTTAGTATACCGGTAAGTGAAAGCTGAGCATCGAAATCCCGAAGGACTACTACAGCCTTTACTTGTACCTACATGGAAATGGGAGCATGTCACCATGGCCTTTATTATGGGTTTACCGAGGACCCGGAGAGGTCGTGATGCTATATGGGTTATAGTGGATAGACTGACAAAGAGTGCCCACTTTCTTGCCATCAAGAGAATAGATACAGTGGATGCCTTAGCTGCATTATATGTCAGCGAGATAGCTAGATTACATGGAGCTCCAGTGAGTATTACTTCTGATAGAGATTCTCGATTTACTTCCAGATTTTAGACCCAGTTTCAGGAGTCCATGGGATCTCGATTGAGTTTTAGTATCGTCTATCATCCTTAAATAGATGGTCAGCCAGAGAGGACTATTCAGACCTTAAAGGATATGTTGAAGGCGTGTACGATGAATTTTAAGGGATCATAGGATGATCACCTGCCCCTAGCAGAGTTTACTTACAATAATATCTATCATGCAAGTATCGAAATGGCACCTTTTGACGCTCTATATGATAGGAGGTGTAGATCCCCCGTAGCTTGGGAAGAAGTCAGTGACAGAAAGATAAATGCTCCCGAGCTTGTTGAGCAAGCTATACATAGTGTGAAACTCATATTTGAGAGATTGTGGGCTGCACAAAGTAGACAGAAAAGCTACGCGGATGTGCGTAGACGGCCACTTGAGTTTGATCTTGGTGATGCAGTATTTCTGAAGATATCACCAAGAAAGGGTATCGTGAGGTTTGGAAAGAAAGGGAAATTGAGTCCTCGATATGTAGGACCACTCGAGATTCTTGAGAGAGTGGGAGAGGTAGCCTACAGATTGGCATTACCCCCACAGATGTTTGGAATACACAATGTCTTGCATGTGTCTATGTTGAGGAAGTACTACCTGGACCCTTCTCATGTCATAGAGTATGAATGATGGACAAACAAGAGGACATGAGCTACACTAAGGAATCCGTTCGGATTCTTGATAGAAAAGAGAAGGTACTTTGAACCAAAAGCATCCCATTAGTGAAAGTTTTATGGAAACATCACTCAATGGAAGAGGCATCATGGGAATTAGAAAGTCTCATGAAGCATAAGTACCCCCATCTGTTTGACGAGTGAGTTGAATTTAGAGGATCAAATTCTTTTTAAGGTGGGGAGGATATGAGATCTGAGAATTTAATCAATAGAGTAAATTATGGCAACTATATGTGGAGATTTTATGTTAAGTGTTCAGCCAAAGTGTGAAACTATGAGGCCAAATCAATCTTGGAGAAGAGAGGATCGATCTGGTAGGCCAAAGTGACAAGGAATGAGGAAATTAAGTGAGCAGATCGATCTCCAATGGAAGAGGATCGATCACCTTATGCTTCTGTAAGGAAGAGATCAATCTCATAAGGAAGAAATCGATGTCATGAAGCATTCTGTAAGGAGAAGATCGATCTCCTCAATGAGCAAATCAATCTCATGAAGATTTTGTAAGGAGAAGATCGATCTTCTCAAGGAGCATATCGATCTCATGAAGCATTCTGTAAGGAGAAGATCGATCTCCTCAAGGAGCAGATCGATCTCGTGAAGCATTCTGTAAACTAGAGATCGATCTCATATTTGGAGAAGATCGATCTTATAAAGCCATTAAGAGATCGATCTCACCCCACGACAGATCGATCTCCTAGGCATAAAATTGCCTAAAACGTTCCCAAATTCAAATGCATATCGATCTCATCAAGGACCAGATCGATCTCCTACCCTCCGTCTATAAAAAGACCTTGTGTTTTCCTGCATTTCATCTTTTCTCTCTCTTCCAAACCTCTATTTTAGTCGAGCCCTAGCTTTCTCTCTCTTTTAAAGTCCCTATTTTCACCCAAATCGAAGGTTGTAGCAAGAAGGAAAGTTGTTCCTCATCCAAAGGAGAACAACATACTTGGAAATCGAAAGACGGATTAAATCGAGCTAGGAGTTGAGCACTCCACAAGTTTGGGTAAATTCTAAACTTTGATCTTGGATTTTATAGTAATTTTTGGTGATTATAGTTGTAGGCATTATGATTAAATAGCTAGGAAATGGTTAAGGATTGATGAAACTATGATTTTGTTGGAGTAAAGGTACGTTAGGCAATTTGTGGTAATTTTTGGGATTTATGGCTATAAATTGGAATTGAGACAATGAGGCGAATTTAGCATGGAATATGGTGTGAGAAATGTAGAATTCTGAGATGTAGTGGATGAGAATGTGAATTGTGATAGAGTTATGAGAATTGAGTTATTTGAGGTGTTAATGAGAATATGAGCAAATGTGTGCTAAATAATGCGATTGAGTTGGGTTATTAATGTTTTTACATCGTTTAGACATCTCGAGAGTTCCAGAGAGGAATGCGAGACTAGTCCATGATACGGGGGAGCGATCGCACTATACGAGGTGCAAAGAGGTAAGGGAAAACTTAAATGTGAGACCCCGTATATGTATAAGGGTATATATGTACATAGAAGTGTAAATAGAGTTGTACTATGAATTCATGAGTGAAGTATATGTGATGTAAGTCCATAAGTAATGTACACACTTGTACTGAGAGTGGCAATCGTACATACAAGTTTCATTATGCATGAATGTGTAGAAATGGACTTAAACATGTGGAGAATGTGTGTAGAATGGATTATGAGTAGTTTGGTAAAATGGAAGTAGAATTGCATAAGATGTGCACTTCCATTTTTGTTTATATTAAGTACCATTGGTCACACAAAGATCCTACACAAGTTTTAATGTGTATGAAGTGAGGATGGATGCCATTTTCAAGTCTCAAAGATGAATGAATGAAGGAATGATCATGGTAGCAAATTAAGGATGTTTGGTAAGTGTTGTTGCAGAGGAAATCTGGAAATTTTGAAGGGCAGATCGATCTCATGGGATGAGAGATCGATCTGGAAGAGCCAGAATGATCTTATTTGGGCGAAAGAATAGAACAGATCGATCTCCAATGGACCAGATCGATCTCCTTAGCTCTCTGTTTGGGAGCAGATCGATCTCATGCTTCGACAGATCGATCTCATGCCTCAACAGATCGATCTCATGCTTCGACAGATCGATCTCAGGCTTAAAAATGCCGTGAAAAAGAGGGATTTTAAGGGACCAGATCGATCTCCTCTTGGACCAGATCGATCTCCTCAAGCTATTTCTATATAAGGAGTGCTGGAAATCAGAAAATTTCAGGAAAAACACAAACTTTCCACTTTCAACCCAAAAACCTAACATTCTCTCTCAAAAATCAGCCATTTTCAGTGAGGTTTGAAGAGAGACCATTAGAGATAAAGTTGTTCCTATCAAAGAGAAGAACAACATAGTTGGAAAGCATCTTCCCATTGTTGGTATTGGAGGAGTTAAGGGCATTGCCATTGGAGCAAGAAGAGAAATCAAATTTGGTAAGATTCTAACACTCCAACTATGGTACATTGTTTATTTAATTGATTTTGGAGTTGTTTGGCATGAGTATGGATGGTTAGAAACTATCTAGAATGCATTGGAATGATTTTGACCTAGAAATGGTTTAGTGTGAGAAAGTGAAATTGATGGAGATTAATGATGAATGAGATATGTAGAAATCATTAATAGTGATTGTAGTATGATTTTAAGATGTGGTTAGTGGATAAATTGTGAGGTTTACCTAAAAGAGGTAAAATGAGGGTTAAGGCAGTTGTAAAATGCATAAGTAAATAATGTTGACTAGTGAGGTCAATTATGGGTTAAATACGTTAACTCAATCGATTTAATGAATGAATCGCAGCTTTCGAGGATACGCTGAGGCGAGTTGAGCCAAGAGCGTGAGAAGCTAAAAGGAAAGGAGTCACACCAAGTAAATCGAGGTGAGGGAATTGTGTGGACTCTTAGAGATATTGTGCGCAATTTGGGCGCATAAATGTTTTGCTAGAATGCATGAGATTAGGAAATGTTGTTGCTGGGTGATTGAAGGGTAAAAGTTGGGAGTTTGAGAAATGTGCATGAAAACAAAAGCATATTGCTTTGAAAATCATGTTTTATTGCTTTTTAGCAAATGATTGGTAGGTTGGCTAACATTGAGATGATTTCCAAAAGAAATGAGTATGTTTTGGTTTTGTTAACCATATTTTGCAAGTTTTGAGCCACCTACATGATTTCGTGAGTATGAAAGAGTGCAAGAGGCACTAGTTTTCACATGGATTTCATATTGTTTTGGCATTGTGCTTTGAGTTTGTCTCGCACTGAATGCCCACCTTGCATGTTGCCGTGTTTGGAGCTTCGAGTAGACTTGGTGTCACATCGATTAAATAGGCTCACACATGCATTGTTTTGAGACATGGCATGTTAAAACAACCTGATGAGCCCGAACGAGGGATAAGGGTTGGAGATCCACCTGATGAGCCCGAACGAGGGATAAGGGTTGGAGGAACAGCTGATGAGCCCGAACGAGGGATAAGGCTGGGGGTCCACGGAGTATGTTGTACCG
This sequence comes from Firmiana major, assembly GCA_033439115.1. Taxonomy (NCBI): domain Eukaryota; kingdom Viridiplantae; phylum Streptophyta; class Magnoliopsida; order Malvales; family Malvaceae; genus Firmiana; species Firmiana major. The sequence goes on from CM065912.1 coordinate 14,037,574, forward strand.
TGCATGTAGCATGGAGTACATTGTACCGTGTTGTGATGTGATGTGCCGTCTTCGGACGAGATCTGCTATGGACCTGCGGGTAGGATTTAACCCACCTCCCGTGTGGAAGCAGATGGTGGTGATATCCCGCACACCTGATCCGTGTAGCCGGTATCACAGGTTATGTACATAGGCCTTGAGGTTATTACCTATTGTTGAACTGCCTATCTCACGTGTCTAATGCTATTTGAGAATAAATCCATGTTTGAAGTGATTGTGGTCAGGAAAGCTCGAGGGATGGGTTGGGACCTGACGTTGAATTGATTTGTTAATGGTTTTTAAAGTGCATGGATGCATGATGTTTAATGCCATGCCTTATTGTGAAAATGCATGATGTTTAATGCCATGCTTTTATTGTGAATTATGCATGATGATTTATACAATGCTTTGAGTTGAAATGTGCACTGAATTTTAATAGCATGAATGCTTTACATACCATTAACACAATCATACACTCATGTTTTGAGATAAACAATGAATTAAATGCTTTTGAGCATGGCATCACGATCACGTAGATAGTGCAGTATCTACCTGTTCACATGATTGCCTTACTGAGCGTGTGGTTTGCTCACCCCCCCTTATTTTCCCCTCTCTACAGAGATTTGAGTATAGATTGGACGTGACTGGAGGCATTCCCTTTTTGGTAATCCGCTGCATCCCATCGCTAAAGGTATACTCACTTGGATTATTTTGTATCTAAACTAGACATAGCACAGTAGCATTTTGTATGTAACTACTGGGGATGTAAAACAATGTAAACACATGTAACAACTCTGATATATATACATTTATACAAGTGTTTACTCATAAATAATGATTCAAATTGAATTGGTATGGTGGAGTGAGTTAGACGTCGACACACAGCCCAACTGTTAAGTGTGTGGTTGTTCACGATCGAGGAAGGATGATTAAGGATTGATTCATGAAAATGCGAAAAATTTATACGTATTTTGGTAAGTTGAGGGTCGTGACATTAAACTCGTTTGTGTATGTGTTTTGACGTTAATTGTAGCATGAAAAGTGATTTGAGTAAACAAGCTTGTTTTTATGAGTTGTGAATGAGTAGTGCACATGATTTTATAGCCGGTTGGGGCCCAACATTTATAAGTTATTAACTAAACGTGAAAATATTTTACAATCGTTTTGTGATTAAAACATGAAAATAATTTGGGCTCTATGCTAAGGCGTACTAAGGTTGAGAAATGTGTACGTGGTTTTGCCGATTGGTACTCAGTTTTTAACATGTTTTGTGTTGGGTACACAAATGTTTTAAATGCGATTTATGAGAGAAAACCATTATGAGTTCTACGTGAAGGCAAAATATTTTTACATGATAATGGCTAATGATTGAGACTTAGAGGTGTCATGTTGAATACATATCGGGCCTTGCTTTGGTAGCATGTAAGTCTGGACCTTGTTCTGGTAACATGTAAGTCTGATTATTCATCCGCTTTGGTAGCATTGGGAGGCCTTTCTCTGGTAGCATATAAGTTCAGGCCTTGCTCTAGTAGCATGTAAGTTCGATATTCCTAGGTTATGGTAACGAGAGATGCCTCCGTTTTGGTAACGTGAGATGACCCCCGTTCTGGTAACGCTGGATGGCCTTGCTTTGATAGCATGTAAGACCAATAGAGTGGGCCGCCTGGGAACCGACCCAGGGACCACGTGATAGTGTGCATGAGAAGAGGCATTGCTCTGGTAGCATGTAAGGTCGGGCCTTGTTCTGGTAACGTGTAAGTCCAATATACCATGTACATGACCATATGTCGACGTTCCCTCTTATGAGGATGCCTGGGATGCGCACCCAGAAGAGATTTATTATGATGTGCCATGACGAGTTTTATGTGAGTTTTATTGCCTAGTCTCCTTTTTATACACATGAGTCGTGTTTTGTGGTTGTGCCACATGCATTCTATTGAGGTGATTTTTATCACGTTTTAATGAGAAAAGCCATTACCGCATTCTGATTTTCCATATGCTTGTGACTGTGATTTGTACTGAGTTATGTACACTCATATTTTTACATGATTTCAGAAAAATTAGTTGAGAATGATGTTTTAATGAGTTCATGTTTCGTTTTAATTGAGTTTCAACTACGAGATAAAATGATTGTGCTATGAAAATCATTGTTTCATTGATGAGTCCCTTACCCCCTTACTTATCGATTTAGAAGCTCACCCTGTTTTCTCTTCCCCCTAGATTTCTTCAAGTGAAGAGAGTTTTTCCCTGCGACATACGGAGTAGTGGCTAGTGGAGGACTTGAGCTCCAGGCCATATATTGTGTTTGAGGTATAATTTATCTTTTCATGTACCCAGACTAAATTTGTAATTACAGACACTTGTTATATAATGATGTATGAGTTGTATTAGGATTAATTAACCTTGAATTGAGTATTGTAAATTGGATGAAATACAATTATGAGATGATGAGATCCTGAGGTATGATATGTATGATGATGTATGACACTGCATAGGAATGCACCCTTTATTGTGACTGGATGTGAAAAAGTTTTAAATTTGCCCTGTTTTCTGCACTCCCAGGGCGTCACACACAGCCTCCTCACCCGCACAGCAACAGCATTCGCAACATTCTTAAAATACAACTGCTTTAGCTCTTCGCAACATGTCCTGCACTACGTTCTAACAAGCAATAACGAATACGCTAACTGAAATTGAGCATATTCGCGCAAGCATAGTGCAGAAGCAAAGGCTGGAATGATGAAGACATAGCTGTGTCAATTGGCCCTTTCCACCATCCTGAATCCACGAAGCTACCACGACAGAGTTATAAAATGAAACAAACTGGAAAATGTAAAACAAAAATTGTAGGAAACGAAAATGTAACATGACAACAGTGAAGAAAAATTCCTGTTTTGAAGATAACTTGGTAACAACCTTAAAACCACTTCAAAATATGAAGTAACATGCTTGAAATTATCTAAACTTAAAACAGAAAAATAAAATGTTGAAACAGGAATGAAGACTATGGCCACTGTCACTAGCCAAACTTTCTTACTTCCTCTGATCCAATAATCGGTGAATCAAGAAAATAGACAAGTTTAAGATGCAAAATCGAGATCTAAAAAAAATGAAAACTTTAGTGTGCCGAATCAACAAACAAAGAGCTAAACTTGCAAAATCGAGAATATAAACATGGTGGATGAGAGTTAACGTGAAATACTAAGAAATTGGAACAATGAAGCTTTTGATAAAATATAACAATTAAAAGTTGACATGAACAGTAACTATGGAGAATAAAATGGTGGCTAAAAAAACTAATTGGAAAAGCTTAAAACAAAACTAAGGGAAAGAAAAATTTAACCTAAAAACTATTCTGAAGCTACCCTAGAATTACTTCTACCCTAAATTACTTCTACTCCGACCCTACCTACTTGGTTTTTCAATTGCTCATCATGTTCTATTTATACACAAAATTAGGGGTACAATTGTAATTTTTAATCCTAGATAAGTTGGCATTGTTTGGCCACTTGTCTTCATTCCATTCGCTACAGAGTAGATATTTTCACATCACTTGTCTTTTTGTCCACTAGGATGTGCAATGTGGCCCTGCGTGTGTCTTCCAGAAAGTGGGCACGGTATCCGTCGATCTTATCTTTTCAAGGTGAATAAAATACGAACACCCGGCATCACACGTGTCTAGAGGACTAATGACTCATGCTGCGAATTAAAAGTGGTCCAATCTCCTTTTAGCCCATTTTCAGTCCATTTTCTACTGAAACGACTGAGTTTCATTTAGATTTAATTTATCTGCAAACAAGAGAATTTGAATTAAATGAAAGGGATAATTAATAAAATAATATGGGGATTAAAATAATTAAATACGAAATTAAGCACAAATAATTCTATTTTAATAGAATTATCAATGTCCGCCCAGGGGACGATTTGATTTGATTGGTGTGATGTGCCTATGATGATGATTTTATCTGAGTTTTATTAAATACCTAGTATTGATTTCATTGATGAATGATGTGTTTTACAACTGTGATTCCTATCATCCAATGAAATCTTTATGTGATCTTTATCACGTGAATTATGCTGATGCCATTGTTTCCACCGTTATTTTTGTAACGTATTACATGCTCGAATATTTCCATTATATTGTGTTGTGATGATGATTTTATAAGTTTCCCTCATCCTCCTTACTGAGCATTTTGAGAGCTCACCCTTTTTCCTCCCTCCTCCAGATTTCTTGCAGTGAGCAAGATAGTACCTGCCGCGTACGTGATATAGGCTGGTCGATAAGATCTCCCCAGGCTATTTTTGTACACCCACAAGGTAAATTCAGTTCATGTTGTATCTAGACAATGATGTACTACAAACATTTGTGTTAAGGATTTTTGGGATGTAATTAGGACGATATGAGGAAAATGAATCGCGTTTTGTGGGTTGATCACTTCTGGATGTTATGTATTTGATTTTGTGAAATATAAATTGTGTGATCTTGGGGATAATGATTTATTATATACACAAGTCATTAAATGACACTGTACAGGAATGCAACCCGATTCAGAGGTTTTAATTTCAGAAAGTTTTAAATTAGCCATATTTTTCGCTCTTTCGGGTTGTCACAGAGATCGATTTGCTCATAGGGCGAGATTGATCTGCTCTTGACAGGATCAAATGGAGATCGATTTGTACTTAAGAAGGGATCAATCTCTGCCAGGTAGAAGTAAATGCAGATCGATCTGTTCATGAGGGAGATCGATCTGTTCAATGGGGGGATCAATCTGGCCTTAGCAGATTCACTTGAAATTGTTCTACTTGCACAAGAGATCGATTTGCCTTCAATAGGAGATTGATTTGACCTTTATTTGTAGGCTTCCTGCTGTAAATTTTCCAGTTTTCCAAGGAAAAAATTTGTGTTTGATTGCTTCACTAGTCGTTTTGCAATTCATTCACACTTTAAGCATGAAAAGACTCATTCCTTTTGATTTTCATGTTATGGAACTTGTATGTACTACTTGAAATCAGAAAGGTTACATAGAATTCACAGTCCATGCATTATCATTTCGTGTTTTAAATCCCTATCTTCAACCTGAATGCTTAAAGTTCTATTTGTTTAGTTTGTGGCCACTTAAGCCCTTATTTATCCTTTACATGTATCATGATACTCTTTTATCTCATTTGCATTTATATGATCCAAAAATCATCTCTCTTATAATTTCATAACAATATAATAAAGTCATACATACATGGGGTCTCACAGTGTAGTTCGCACCACAAATGACCTAAAATTTCGTTCATAACTTCTATTATGAAAATTTAGCTAAGTGTTGGGACACCAAATTGTGACCAAGTATGGTATTGTGGCAACAAGCATAAAATGAAATCTTTATCCACGCCATATACATTGGACAAGGTGCAGTGTCACACCCCAAATTACCTAAAATTTGGTTAAGTCTTTTGACAACGATTTAAAGTCGCAACTTACACATCAGAAATACAGTTAAGTGTTGTGATAACTCTATTTTTTAAAGTTATTTATGTGCTTATTTTCCTTGTTTTGCTTAATTATTTTCTAAAAATTTTAATTTCCTTCTTAATTTGATTAATTTTCTCTAATTGTGCAAAAAAAATAAACTTTTGAAGAAATTGGGTAAATTTGATAGCATTTGAGCTCACCTATGAAGAGCGAGATTGAATGCACTAGAACACATCTTCCATAACAACCAAATTTATCTTTTAGTGCAACTCACTCATCACCACCTAGCATCCCATGGCTTCACCTTATTCACTCTTGGAACATGATGACAAGTTTTCACATGGACTTTGCATGGGTTGGCCACCTAGGATGACAATTAAACAAGAGGACAAGAAGTGGTTTTGGTGCTTGAATGATATGGAAATTAATTGCCAATTTATTTACCACGTTTTTTAACCCCTTAGCCCTGATTTACCTATGTATATATACCAAAATGAAGAAGGTATTTTGGTGGTTGGCTTCTATTGGATTTTAGGTTTCATTTCTATGTTTTCTTGAATGCTTTTGGTAGAGTAGTGTTGTAACAACCCGAACACCATAAATTCTCACTAATTTATTATGGAAGTGTAAAATTTTGGGCTAAATTTTTCATTTTTCCTTTCATACTTGTTTGTCATGTGAGTACAGTCTTACATATTTCTAGGTCTCAAACTACCTAGCTTAGTTTAAGGTTATAAACCTAAGGTCACAGTCTTACTTGCTTATTAACTTTTGTAATCATTTCCTAATTTAACACACATCTCGACACATACACTGAGAGGTAATTTGTCTTGAAAAGTACAGTTAAATAGTATAAATAACTGTACTGATATGAGTTGTGAGATCTTGAAGCGTTTGCTTCGAAGCTAATACTGATATCGTTGCCATTGCAGCTGTAGTCAGAACCTGTGATGGAAAGAAAAAGGGGGTGAGCTTTAAGGAAACTTAGTAAGTAAACCGCACAAGCACAAAAGTAATAACTTACATGATACTGAATTTCTAATGCATGTCTAACATACTTCCATTCGACCATTCTTTATTACCACTTATCTGAATCACTATCTGAAACTTATCACATTTCGAAACATATCTTGTTCCAAAACATACTTTACAACAAAACTTATCAAAAGTCATACTTCTCTTAGGTTTAGAGGCTAGTCTGCTATCTAAACGCTATCAAGTTTTTCAGGCAGAGAGGTATTTTGAAATATCTTAATTCTTATCCATATAGCTATAGAGGTTCAAAATTCGAATCATAGTCGAAAGTAAAAAACAAAAGTTTATTACAATTCTTATCCATCCTTCGGACACAACTATTTTTGAAATTATATCATTTAACCCGAAACATATCACATATCGAAAATATTCCTATATCGGAAACATCTTTTCTTCAACATATAACCTGTATTCGAAACTTATAACAATTCAAAACTTGTCTTATTCCAAACATCATTTATATCGAACATATTTTCCTTATTTGGAATAGGTCTCATATTCGAAACACATTCACATTTGAAATATAATTCTTACTTTCGAAACATATTTCATATTCCAAACTCTCTTTGCATTTCAAAACATATTTCTTATTACAAAACATATATCACAAGTAGAAACATATCCCGTACTATCTTTTGCTAACTATTCTAACCCGTTAGCCGGGACACTACTGACTATTATATTCCTTCAGTTGGTACTTCATTACTAACTATTATCATCTCTGTTAGTAGGGCAACCACATGTTTATTTCACATTGTTAGGATATGTTCTGGGAACCATACTTGTGTTGATAAAATATTTTCGAAACTATCTTTCATACTATAAAACATTTTTCACGTTTTCATAATACATTTCACATTTCAAAACACTTTTCAAGCATGTCCTAAAATTCAAAATACATTTCAGATACTTACTATTGTAACCCGTGATTGGGAAAACATATTAAAAGTCATGATTTACACGCTTTCAAAACTTTCCATACTTACTTTATTCAAATAACATAACCTTACTCAATTATTGTAGTAAAACCACATTTACTTACTTACTTTGAAATAAAACATACATACATACATACTTACTTAGTAAAATTTCACATACTTACTTACTTTAATAAAGCTTACTTTTGTATATATTAAACCATGGAGACTAGGCATATCACTATTACTGTCATGTGGGTAATCACTTTTTCACTTCATCCTCAAAAGAAGGCATCCTTCAAAGAGGGAACAGAATACCCATGGCCATGGGAGCTATTAACTAGGCCAAAGTCGTACAACATCACATATAATGCCACATAGGCAGACATATATCACATATAATGCCACACAGGAGGACATATAACACATATAACGCCACATAGGCAAAAATAGAAATGCCATGAAGGCGACATGATAGACACATAGAATTACGCATGCCATTGTCAAGGTCCATCTCGTTCTTAGGCCGTCAGCTAGAATTCCCTTGGGTCCCTAGATTGACCCACAGGTTTACCCTGACTCATATGCTATAATGCCTTAGTCTCAAAACATTCTTATCATACTGAAATTACTTCCAATTTATTTGTACAAAAGCTTACGAAAATCATATCTCGAGAAACCACACATCTACATATTAGATCCATAATTAATCAAAGTTATAAATTGTACAAAAACCATGTGGGCTTTTTAAAATCCCACGAAATCATAATGTGTAGTGAAATACAATTTTTAATTCAAAATAATGTTCATATAAGAACATATCATTTTCGATAATCTTATTGTCAATATTTCCACATACTTATATCCCTTAAGATCCTTGAACATTATTTATTCCATGTCTTATGACTCGATTTAATTTGTTCGATGTTATCTCGTATCAAATGGATTCATTTGTATCATATTCGTATGTCTAAAAACGATTCTGAAACCATATATTTCGATATCTTATTTACAGGATTCGATAATTGGATCATACAATATAAATGTCGTTCACAATTATATTTTGATAAAGACTTTACCTTTGTAGATATCAGTGAGCTGAAACAACCCCAAAAACTAGGGTGTTATCTATGTTCACAAATCTGAAAGTCTACAGTCCTAATGTTTAACCCAAATCGAAACCTATCACGACAAGGTTGAACAAGCCAAACTGTCTGTATAGAAGTCGTAAACTTTAAGTTGTCTTCATATACTCTATCGGGCATACCTTAACCAGAACGCCGACAACAATAAATTTTTGAAAATCACAGTTCCACAAGTCATATCACAATCGAGACAGAAAGCAGTTTATGCTTAAATTCGAGAATATTAAGCATAAGCTAAATAAGTCTTATGCTCCAATTAGTCTAAACAATTCGAATGAGATTATACAGATAAAATTTGTACAAGCTTTTAAATCTCCTAAGAAATGTCGTGCAATGATTTTAATGTACAAAAATCATCGTGAAGTTCAAAAACGTGTCAAAACGAGTCTAATCACCTTTTCGATAACATAAAGGTCTTAGTTCGAATTACCGAAAATTTACAAAATTTCTACAATAAGACTGAGTATCATTAGCCAATTACCCAACCTACAAAGCATAGAACAATTTATATTTCTAATCCAGTTGATTAATCACTTTTCATCTTCTGAATCGGTCAAACATTTCACACACGTCTTCGAGACATTTAAACAATTATTTGCGATAGTAAATATTTAATTCCAAAACATTACGCAATTTATACGGGATTAACTCGCAACTTATCCAATTAAATTTTAACTCGTATAATCATTCATGTTGTAGCAAGTGAGGTTCACTTACCTGAGATTCTGTGATGGCATACAAATCTAGGCTTGAACGAACTCGCGTTCATCGCCTATTGCCGCGCTACACATTTATATATTTAAACCAGGTCAATTTCAATCAAATATAAATTCAAATAAATTTACCAAAAATTAAAACAGTCAATTCTGATCGCTTATCAGCTTATCCTTAACCCGAGGCATCATCGAATTTTTCTCCCTTGTTTTCTAACTGAACCGGTCCGGACTGGTTCAACTCACCTCTCTTAAGCTGAACCAGTCTAAACCGATTTAACTTTAATCTCTCAGTTTTTAGTTTTGGTGGCCAGTTCTTCACCGATTTCTGCATCCAGCAGCTCAGGTCGACGTCGCGACACTTGTGGCTTGTTGGGGCAAGGCTCGTTCGATGCAGAGGGTGGTGGTTCGAGGCGTTTCTCCTTTTTACCTCTATTTCTCTTCTTTGTTTCGCTGATCTGCACTTTCTTGCTTCGCCAGCAGTTGTCGCCTTCTTCCTTGGGTTGGCCGTCATCGCTTCTCGCTCCGATCGATGGCTCTCCCCTTCTCTCTCGATCTCTTTGCCTCTCCTCTTCTTGTTTCTTTTCTGTTTTTTCTCCTATGCTTACGAAAGAGAAAAACAGTGGGGAGGATCGGGCCTTGTCCCGATCCTTCCCTATTTTCATTTTGTTTCTCTCTTCTTTTTTTTTCATTATATATATAATATTATATATATTTTCTAATATAATATAATATATTATATAATAAATATTTTATGTATAACATATATTATTATAGTATATTATATACATAAATATCCAAATATATATTTATTTAAATCAATTATTGTCACGACCCGATTCCATTCTCTTTAACCGAAAATCACTGAAAATTTTTCGCGTTTTACTGTTACCTTACCCGGTCATGAACTAACTCACCACACACTGTTGGGCTGTGAGTCAATAATAAACCCCACATCTCATTCATTCTCAGTTAAATAAAACGATGTCATACATTTGCATTTAATTTTGTACTTATACAAAAGCATGTTTTACTGACATCTACATCCCCCATAATTACAACTCAAAGAATACTGTGCTTTTACATTGTTTAGATACAAAAAGAATCACTGTGTATATACCTCTAAGCGATGGAGATGCAGCGGAGTCCAAAATACCACGCCTCAGTCCTTACTGGGCTACTATGCACGCTCTGTAGGGGGAAAATAGAGAGGGATGAGCAACCACACGCTCAGTAAGGCAATAATGCAAGCATGGTAGATAAGTACTCTATCTACATGCTGATAGTGTTATGCATAAATCATTTATGGTAGGAGCTTGAGGAATAAAACTATGCCATATGAGTATACATATATATCATGTATCAAAATCATGTACATTGGCATATAAAACATGGTAAAAACATCATGTATAAATCATCTCATGCTCGATCTCATTTAAATTCATAAAAGGGCAATTCATTAAGAAACCTCCTTTTTAAACCCACGTCATAAAACTCTTTCTCAACACGTACAATCACATCACATCAATTCGCAATCACAACCTCATTTTCATTTCACAAATCAAATCCACGAGGCTCGACCCCTCCTTCGGGTCTACCTTAAACAATCACAAATCACACTTAAAGATTTAAAAATCATGTGGTAGTAAGTAAATCAAGCAAGGAGACGGGTTACTATATCTCAAGTGACTACATTGGCCAATCGTCACATATCATCCCAAACCACACGGATCCCGGTGTGCGGGGTATCATGCTGGCACGAAGGTGGGTTAGTTCTCCGCCAGACTTTCTCAAATCAAGTAACCACCACGCGGTACATCGTACTCCATGTGTTATACACGGTACATCGTACTTCGCGGACCCATAACATGGTTGGGGGTGCCTGCCATAGGTCTTATCTACCCCATACCAAGTGTAACCTTTATAGTCTCAAGAGCGCGTGGGAGTAACCTCAATACCAGGTCCTAGCCCCTCATGGCCTTGCTCGCCCCTGTTAGGTTCCCTGATTCAGGTCCTAGCCCCTCACCCTCACCCCACTCAAGAGGTCTGTTAGGCCTGTTGGGTTCCCTGAATGGATTATGTCAGGTCCTAGCCCCTCACCCTCACCCCACTCAAGAGGTCTGTCAGGCCTGTTGGGTTCCCTGAGTTAATCTGTATCTCTCACCACGGCCTCATACATACCACAATGTGAAAACTAGCGCGAGCTACGCTCTAGCGTGAATTCATGCATCAAAACCAATCACTTCGTACGAGCAACGCTCTAGTACGGCATTTATGCATAAAATATGAAGAAACCACGTACGAGCATAGCTCTAGTACGGTTATATGCATAAGAAAAACCACTCAAATCCAAGTACAAGCGTAAGCTCCAGTACGGTTTATAAAACATTGTCACAATACAAATCAATGTGTGAGCTAAGCTCAAGCACGTTTCACACAAGTGAAAACATAGAAATCCAGCGCGAGCGAGGCTCTAGCGCGATTTATGTCATACAAATACGATAGGCGGCTCATACACAATCACACAATCCCGGCAATCGGGTTTAGCACTTCACAAATGCTTTTCCACAACAATAATAAAACACTAGCCGACCCATCTACAAGCTTGCTTAAAACCAAGCAAATTTCGTTTTGAAAAACATCAAAACATTAGATTTATGCAATTATTAGCCTTACTATCCCATTTCTTTACAATACCATTTCAATCACCAAATCTCATACAATTATTCATAGTCACATCCATACATCGTCAAAACACATTTCTATAAATCCATGCACATTTCCAAATCCCTATACACCCACAAAATACGAGCAGCTACCTTTATATACTTACAGAATTCCCTTACCTAGAATCGCGATGCGTGATTCCACTTCCTTAAGCTGCTTACTCGTACGGTTCGATTCATCTTCAACGAACTCTTCGGGACTGCACAAAATTGTATTCCACATTATATTCGATCCATATAATGCAACCCTTGTGCTTGCTATAGTCAATTTAATCTATAGCCTCCATTAACGCTTATATGGCCTCGTTTCATTACTTTACCCATAACTCGAGTCTATGGATCTTCTTAGGCCTATTAACTTATTCCGAATCGATATTAAATCGACATTAAGCTCATCGTGTTCATATTTCATGAATTCGCTCACTATGGCATTTTATCAAGCATATACATACTCATTTCCACAATTCCTCCGAACTCACAATATAATCTCATTTAACCATCTAAAATCATAAGCATTACCTCACTAACAACTTTAGCATGCCCATAAATCATAAACTCATTCAACCCATATATTCTCACATCATACCCATTCTAGGTTTTCTAGGTCACACCAATTCTACAACACCCCTAGATAATTTATCCATCAATAATCATACCAAACAACTCCAAAATCAATTTAATAGAGAATGTATTTGGATTGGAGTGTTAGAATCTTACCAAATAAGATTTTTCTTCTTGCTCCAAATGGCAATGCCCTTAACTCCTTCAATACCAACAATGGGAAAATGCCTTCACACTATGTTGTTGTCAGGACCCCAGTTTCAATCCTTGACTTTAACCAAAAACCACAATAAATTTTTCGCATTTTTAACTTACCTTTCCTCTCTTCAATGGTTGGGCTGTGATTCGATGTCAGAGTCTCCACTTACCATAATATTCATTCTCATACATACTTGTCAATATATTAATTTTGACTGTAGCTGCTTTTATTATACATGTAAGATTTTATATAAAATCTTATACAAATACAATCACATTCCCCATAATATATAATGTATACATCACTGTGCTGTTTCTATGTTTAGATACGCAACTGTACATAATAAGTATACCTGATGAATCAATAGGAACTAGTAGTGGACTCGGGGACACTCTCCCGTGATAACTCTTGCTCTACTGACGCTCTGTAGAGAGATGTAAAGAAAAGGGGGTGAGCATAACGCGCTCAGTAAGGAAATCAGGCAAGCAAGTAGATATCCACACTATCTACTCAAAATAGTGCTATGCCTTGAAAACATTATTTCCTTAACTCACTTTAAAAGCATGTCTTGAAATATAATATATATGTACTTGTACAGAATAAATCCCATGTACAGAAATCATGCTTTATTTCTCAAAAGTAGGCATGTAGTGCAACACAATGCATTTATATATAAATCATGCCTTTATGTAAATCATGCCATGTATATTTAAATCACATATAAATATGGCATCAAATGATTCACAACACAAATCGGAGTCCGACCCATCCCTCAGGTCTATCCGCAGTTTAAAGAAGTCAATCAATGTGATATAACATGTGAGACTCTATGGTTTATGCAAATAGTATCCTGGATTATGATCATATCCGAAAAGAAAGTGATCCCAAGCCACATAGATCTAGATGTGCGGGGCCTCACTACTGTAACGGGAGGATGGTCAGTCCAATGTCAACCGCCAGCTACGTAACACACGGTACAGCGTACCTCGTGCCACTCAGACACGATACAAAGTACCCCCGTGGACCCGTTCTCACGGCCAGAGTGCCTACCATAGGACTTAGCTCTCACTCCTGTGGAACTCATCAACATCACAGTCAGGGTGCCTAACATAGGTCTTAGCCCTCGTGCCTGTGGAAATATCATACCACGTCTATACCAACCTCATGCGGATATCCTCTCTAGCTATGACACACAGTCACGCAAGGTCTCAAGCATGGGTTTCAACATGTATTACATATCACATACAGTGTGCGTCTTGAGTGCGACTCACAGTCGTTACTCCGCTCAACACTGTTTCACATCATAAAACTCGACTCTAGTGCGAGCACTCTCTAGCAACTAGGTCAATGCATAGTTTATGTATTAAATCAAGTACGAGCAATAGCTCCCAGTACTATGCTATGCACAATATCAAAATCAAGTACGAGCAATAGCTCCCAGTACTATGTCATGCATAAACCATGAAAAATCGAGTACAAGCAACGCTCTAGCACTCTGTCATGCATATATTATTCAAAGCTGAGTACGAGTAAAACTCCAGTACTCTATCATGCATGTCATGAAAATCTAGTGCGTATCAAATCCAGCACTAATATTATGTGGAAAACATATGAATCCCAGTGCGAGCTATGCTCTAGCACGATTCATTCTCACATAATATGATAGATGGCTATTTAAAAAGGGATTGTTTATAAAACATCAAAATCAGCACTAAAAGTATGCTTAAGTCATATCAACCTTAAAATCATTAGCCCATCTATTTATTTTCATGCTAATAACAATTTAACACTCACAATAGCATTTTCCATGCTTTTTGCAACTTCTCACAAAAGTTAACTTTTTGACTAACTAGGGGCAAAAACGTAATTTGCCACTATCGGGTCGCAATAATTATTATTCACTTTCTCTGACCCTCAGAGTTTTTAAGTGAATGCAGAAGCAGTTGAAAATACGTGCAGGTATCTCTAACTACTTGCAAAAGTCCCTTACCTCGGATCACGTCACGTGACCTCACTTCCTCGGTGCTGCTCAATCCCGCAGTCCGATCAGCTCTCGATGTAAACTCCGGAGCTGTAAATAACCATTCCTCAGGTTAATTATCATTTTCCTACTGTATTACACATTAATACAGTTTAATTTCCCTTAATGGGCCTTAAAATCCTTAATGGGCCTTAACTAGGCCTTAAGTCCATTTTCATTTTACTATTCATTTTTGTTGGGCCAATTGGGCTTGTGGGGCCCACCAACTCTTATTGGGCTTGTCTTAGGCCCATTACACCCTATTGGGCCTAAAAATATTGGGCTTGGCCCATTGGGCCTCTCGGCCACATGCCTTGGCCGAAAGCTTAGCCATTCTCGGTTTCCACCATGGCATGCCATACATGCCTATTTTCTAGCCATTTCCACTTAGGCATTTTCACAAACACTTGGTAGGCAATATTACCAATCATCCTATTGTTCATTTAGGCATTTTATCAAACACCTTGGTTGCCAATAATTTACATGTATTAATTAATCAATTTGATTAATTCTAATTATACCATTAACATTAATACATGTGTACTAATCCATTTATGTCTTAAAATCAAATTGACATATTTCAATATCCCATTGATCACTCTTGGCCTAACCCTCTTAATGGTGATTTAATATGTTTCAATGCTTAAAATATATATCAACATACTTGAAATCATTCATACATTAACATATATGAAATTGGAAATTAGAAAATATACCAATTGTAGTGTTCTCTTTTTGGCCGAATCTTTGGAGGCTCTCGGTTTGTACTCTATGGCTCCTTGATAGCCAATTCCAACATATGTTAATCTCCTTTCAATTTGGAACAACTTTCATGAAGAATGCAAGTTCCAAATATGACTAATTCCTAGTGATTTCTAGTGAGAGAAAGCTTGAATGGTTATGTTTCAATGGTGTTCTTCTCTAGCCGGAAATGTGTGATGAAGAAGACAATGGTGTGGCTGCATTTATAAGCCACTTACTTAGCCATTAAGCCTTACTTTTCAGCCACTATGCTTGACTTTCCAAATCTGAACCATGAGTCACCTTATGAGTCACCTTATGAGTCATAGTTAACTTTAACTATAGTTAGATATTTATCTCATGGGCTTTTCCAATTGGGCTTCTCGGTTTGGGCTTTCCTAATGGGCTTTCGGGCTGAAATTTTTACTATACCTCGGGCCTTTTGTTGTCTCAAAATTTGGCCGATCAATTGGTCCAACAATTCCGTCTAAAGGACCTAACATTTTCGATATACATTTAGTATACCTTAATGGGCTTTAAAATTTTCACCTTAGGCCCATTACGTTTTTAACCATTAAATTTATTCCGGAATCCTTCCGAATAAATTTTCCTTACTTCCGGGGATGATTATCTTGTATTCTGGCCAAGAATATTTTTTCCCAAATTTTTCTCCACACTTAGGTTAATTTCTAACCTTGATTAGTCAACTATGGTAAAAGTCCACTTTTTTAACTATAGTTGACTTTTTTCCTTAACCATTGACTAAGTTGACTTTTTCTTAAATTTTTGAAAGTGTTTTATATCATGTCTTACACTCTCTTCTTTATATTCCAACCGCTCTCGGTGGATAATTTCACCCGAAACTCCTTTTCTCACCGAAAAGGTCCATTTTACCCTTTTTAGCTTTTATTCTCGTTTTGTATGTTCGGGTCTAAATCAAGCTAACTTTCCTTCATGAGCTCTCTACGCTCTCTTATTTTAAGTTCTTATTTTCAGTCAGAATGATTTAGAATGACTCGGTTTAGCCTGTGATACTCATTGCTCACATTAGGCATTTTATGTAGCTTTTGCGTGTTAATTCATTTCAATAACACTTTAAGTCTAATAAATACTCTTCTTATGACTCAACCATAATTACATAGTGTTCATACACATAGAAATCATAAGGAAATAAGCTACAAAAATCCGGGTCTGACAGTTGTTCTTCTCTTTAATAGGAATAACTTTGCGTCTAATGGTCTCTCTTTAATTCTTGTTGGAAATAGCTGATTTTAGAGAGGGAAAGTTAGGTTTTTGGGTTGAAAGTGGAAGGTTAGTGTTTTTCCCGAGATTTCCTGATTTTCAGCCCTCCTTATATAGAAATAGCTTGAGGAGATCGATCTGGTCCAAGAGGAGATCGATCTGGTCCCTTAAAATCCCTCTTTTTCACTGCATTTTTAAGCCTGAGATCGATCTGTCGAAGTATGAGATCGATCTGTCGAGGCATGAGATCGATCTGCTCCCAAACAGAGAGCTAAGGAGATCGATCTGGGTGCTTGGGGATCGATCTTTTCACAACAGAATGCTTAGGAGATCGATCTGGCTCCATTAGAGATCGATCTGCTCTATTCTTTCGCCCAAATAAGAGCATTCTGGCTCTTCCAGATCGATCTCTCATCCTATGAGATCGATCTGGCCCTCATGTTTTCCAGATTTCCTGTAGTTTCCTTGCTGCAACTCATACCAATACATCCTTAATCTATTGCCATGGCCATTTTCTCATCCATCCACCTTTATAACTTGAAAATGGCATCCATTCATACCTTATGCACATTGAAACTTGTGTGCATTCATTGTATGTCCAAAGGTATGCTACATGAAACCAAATGGAAGCATAACTCCATTCCATTTTACCACACTACTCATCTTGAGTTTCAATCACATCCATCACTTATAAGAACTCATTTCTTCATATTCATACTCGATGGAACTTGTATGTACGTTACAAATCATATTACACATACGTACATTGAATCCATGGACTTACATCAATCATACTTTACATTACAAGTCCATTCATATTTATTACACATTACAACTTTACATATACGGGGTCTCACAATTATATATACACATATTTTGTGAGACCCCATGTATGTATGACTTTATTATATGTTAATGGAATCATAAGAAGGGTGATTTTGATCATATAAATGTGAATGAGATTACAAAGAGAATGCATGAATACTTATGAATACATGTAATGGCTAAATAAGGGCTAGAGTGGCCACCAATTAAATGAATGGAATTTAAACCCTTCAGACTAATGTAAGGACTCAAATACAAATTTATAACACAAGGCCAGTGAGTTCTATGTACCTTTTATGATTCCATCATGTACAGACAAGTTACATAATACATGAATCATAAGAAATGAATCTTTTCATACTCTAAGTGTGAATAGAATGCAAAATGGATAGTGAAGTAATTGAATGCAAGTTGTTCTTTGAAATTTTGGGAAAAACTACAGTTGGGAACCTGCTAATGAAGGCGAGATCAATCCCTTATTCAAAGAAGATCCATCCCATATTCAAGTAGATCGATCTCAATGTAGTTCTGCCTAGAAAGGATCAATCCCTTCCCAAGGGCAGATCGATTCCCATTTGATTTTGCCAAGAGTAGATTAATCCTTTCACTAGAGCAGATCGATCTCACCAACTTACTTACTGAAAAATCGTGTAGTTCAACCCAAGAAAGATCGATCTCTTACCCTAGGAGATCGATCTCACAATGCCAATTCTATAAAAGGCCTGACAGTCGAGTCCCCTCCCCTGAAACATCAACACCTCTTCATTTTCATAAAGTAACCTAGCTTTGTCACTTTAGAATATCATCACCTCCCTACCAGATTTGAAGAAAAGTTGTTTGAGCAAAGTGGTTCATTATGATGAGGAGAACAACATAGTTTGGAATCAACATTCAAGTTGCTGAATTGAAGGAGCAAAGTCTTTCCTTAAGATTTGGCCAAGTGAGGAAGTATAAGCTAGGCAAGTTTTCAATACACCAACTTCAAGTATGTTTATCTAGACATTGTTATGGGTTATTTGGTGTGTGTATTGTTGGTTGAAACTACCTAGAACATGATGAATCAACCATGACCTAAAAATGAGTTTAGTGTGAGAAAATGAGCTAGGGTGGATTTAATGATGAATTGGTTATACTATGGTGTCGGTGATCTTATCTGCATAATTTTGAGATGGTTTTGGGAAATTAGTAAATGGAATTGGAGGAAGTTATGAAATGTGCATATAAGGTGTTTGTAAAAAATTGCATGAATGAATAGAAAACTAAGGTTAAAGCATTTCATGACAAGTGTGTAATAGTATAACTAAGTGAGTTTGTTAGTCGAATTAGATAGGAATGGGGTGATGGGTGTTCAGCCACCATGCCATGGCCGAATGTAATCATGGGCCAATCTTGATGCAATAAGGTCCAATAAGATATATCGATTATGATGAAGTCGTAAAATGAGTTATCAGTGTGGACTGAAGGGATTGATGAATGTTTGCATCTCCAGAAGCTGGATTAAGGACAAATTGGACTAGACGAGCTTTCAACGGTGGAACTTGTACTACGCTCGACGTGATTCGAGGTAAGTGGGTTTTGTAAGTGCCTAGAGGTAGCTATACGTATTTTGAGGGGATTTCGGTGAAACCCATACTTTTTCCCACTATGTTCATTAATTGGAATCATAAGATGGATGATTTAGAACATATGAATGTGAATGATGTAGTTGAGGTATGAAAATACGAAATTTAAATGAGAAAAGATAGTGAGTCCGAGAAGGAAAATCAGTCTAAATTGGTTCCGAACGTAAAAAAGGGTAAAATGGTCAAAAGATCCTAATTTCGGTGTAAATTCGATAAGAAAATTTCATTAAAAATATGGATTTAGGAAATCTTAATCGATAAAGGAGAAATTATGGAATTCCGAGTCCAATTGGTCAAGATACGAAGATATTACGAATTTTCGTAATTTTTGCCCGGGACATTATCCCGAAAATATGTGAAAAATACACCGAAAAAGTTAAAATAAATTAAATTAATTAAATTAATTAATTAATTAAATTAATTAATTAATAAAATATAATATAATTTTTGAGATATTTTGTGCAATTTACTATATTTTATTTGATTAAAATAAAATATAATAAATTAATAATAATAAAATATAATAAGTTTAAAAAAAAACAATTATGAAACTCTGTCACACGAAACAGAGTCGCGCAACAGAGGAACAATGGAGGATCAGGAAAACTCGATCCTTCCAAACCTTTCGTTCCCCGGCGATAACGCCAGCAGAGAACTGACCAGCAGACCACCCGAGCTCGCTGGCACCGACAAGTGAGGAGAAACGGTAACCGGCGAGAGAAGGAGAGAGAAAGAGAGAGAAAAAGTGAAACCGAGAGAAAGAGGGAGAAAGAGAGAGAACGGCGGCGGACGGAGGCTGGAGGAAGAGAGAGGACCTCGCCACCGGCCAGGAGGAGGTCCGATCTGCCACCGTCTGCGTCGAAAACGGTCGAAAACGGCAGAAACGGAAGACACCACCGACGCCGACGGAGAAGAGGTCGGACCGACCACTTTCCGGCCAGCTAGGATGAAACCGAGGCCAGATCAGAGCTTCGCGAGGTCCCGCAGAGCTGCTTGCGACGGAAGCCGATGAAGAATCGATCGACGAAGCATCGAACCGGTTGAACCGAACTGAACCGAACTGAACTAGACTAGTCTGAACCAGCCTGAACCGGTTCAGCCAAGAAAGAAGGAAAAAAAAAGGAGAAAAAAGGGAAGAAAAAGAGAAAAACAAAAAAATAAAAAAAATTTTAGGGATACATCGGACTTCGGGTAAGTTGGTAAGAGGTCAAAAGTGACCGATTTAATTTTTGAGAAATTTATTTAAATTATATTTGATCGAAAATTTACCCGAAATTAAATATATAAAATTTTTCAATTCAACGGTAAATCGCGTACATGAGCCCGATCGAATTTCGATTTACGCACTATTGCATAATCTCAGGTAAGTAAAGCTCATTTACGACAATTTATGTAATTATCGCACATTAAAAGTTTATCTTACGAGTTACGGATTAAATTGCACAATTAGTGGATTAAATTGAGATTTTTAATTAAATTGTCGTAAATAATATACTGGCTATTCAAAGAGTCTAGAAAAAGGGCCCAATAAGTACTAATGGGCCCAGTGAGCCCAATAGGCCTTGATGAAAGATTTAATAAGTGGAAACGGGCTTAAAAAGGATTAAGGCCCATTAAGGTGCAATTGGGCCCAATAAGAGAGAAATTGACCCAATTAGCTAAATCAACAGTAGTAAATATGAGAAAATATTTATTGAGTTGAATATGATTAAAACGAGGTTTATACCGATAAAACCGAGCATAAGAGTAAAATCGATAAAAGTCAACTTTTGATCAAACCTTCGATATAATCACATATTTGGATATGTTGAAATGAATTTAAGCCATATGTGATAAGTTGAACTTGTTTTGCAGCAGCTCGGTCTATCGACATGTTTTACAAGGTAAATCCGAGCATCGAGGAAAGTGCTCTACATCAGTCGCTAAGAGGTAAGGGATATAATTTAGAATAGCATTAATACTCCTCAACCTTACCAAATGATTATGTGGATAGTTAGTTTATTTTCCATGAAAAAGGGCTTTCTCAAAAGTTGGAAAGAATACTATTCACTCAATACCGAAATAAACTTATCCTAACCTTTCAAAATGACTTTTATTTCATGAGATACATTTTAGTAATTATGTTTATGTATATAAAAGTGATTTTCACTTATGAAATGAAAGCATAGTATTTTCATGTGAGATTTCGGGTTAAAGTCCCGATATGTCTTATGAAACAATGTTTTAATGATACGGGTTAAAGCCCCGAAACCGCTTTTAAGCTATATTTTCATGGTACGGGTATGAGTCCCAAGAAATAGCTATTATAACTATGCTTTCCATATTTACACGGGCTAGAGTCCCGCAATGATTTATGAAAATTATGTTTTCTATGAGAAACGGGCTAGAGTCCCGTAATGATTTATGAAAATCATGTTTTCTATGAGAAATGGGTTATAGTCCCGTAACGATTTTAATACATAGGTATGAGGCCCGAAATGATTTTGATATACTGGGTAAAAGGCCCAAAATGATTTTTGTGGGGTAAAAAGGCATGATATGACGATAGTCAGAGGATCTGGGGTCGATCTCGCATACATAGGGTAGCGTATGGAGATAATCGATGATCTACCTAGCCGACGGCCAGAGAACGGGCAAGCTCTGACTTGATATGAGAAACGTGCGCATAGTCCACACTTGGTGATGCACGTGAGTTCATCCGTATAGTCCCCATTTAGTGGTGCACGAGAGATAGGGCAGCATACGACCCTGATCCAGTCCTACGGCTCCCCTGTACAATGGCCATATGTACCTATGATGAATGTCCTACAGGACCGGATGTATAATGTCCTTCGGGACTAGCATATGAGACAATTGTCTGACCCTACATGATGAATTGACGGAATGATATATATATATATATATGTTTTTCACATATTTCATGCTACCTATTTTATGATTTGCTATTGAGCACATATTTTCAATGATGAGATTTTAAAGGTAGGCATGAGTATGTTTTACGAAATGTGCATATGACAATACGATTTCATTTTAAAATGATAAGCATGTTATGATATGCATGATTAAGTTTTGAGATGCTTTTACTTGTTTACATGACGTGATATGCATACTATATATGAGTTTTACTAAAAAGATGCATGATGTGTAAACTTATGATTTAAGCATGTTTTTACTGCTTTTATGAAATGTAAGCATCTCTACTCCACTGCATAAGTATGCTGATTTGTAAAACCATGAGTTTTACCATGTTTTGAGTATTTAAAGCTATTTTAAATGTATCTCTTACTGAGTCTGAAAAGCTCACCCCCTCCTCTCCATCTCCCAGATTATCTATAGCGAGTATACTGCACATACGAGACTGTGGTCGTTGACAAGGTAGTCCGACCTTTCATCGGATACTTTCGTAACCTTGAGGTATAGTCTTACCTATATTCCAGACATGTGATACATAATAGACACTATTATATATAATAGTCAGGATGTAATAGTTGTAAATGATTATAAATATATACAGAATGTATGTAATGTAATGAGATCCTGGAAAATGAAAAAAAGATTTTAAATCTAGATATGGACAGGAAAGCAACATAGTTAATGGATAAAAAGTTTAAATTAGCCCCATTTTTCCACGCTTCCGGGGCTTGACAATTTCTAGGGCATGAATTTCTCTAAGCTATCTAATAATACAATAAGAATTTTTGAGAAAGGTTCCAAAAAATAAGGAAAGAAAAGATGATTTTACCTTGGTAGAGAATTTTATGAAAAAGGGTAGTAAGGATTCTAAAATGCATGGATTTTCATGATTTTGATGTTTGTATCATGATTTAATGCTTTGATATGAATGAAACGAGGATAGGTTGGCTATTTCCTTTTGTGGTTGCATGAAATAGCACAGATTATGTGATAAGTTGTGTTTTTAAAAATACTTTATTTAAACTGGAGCCACCTATCATATTTATGTGAGTACAAGTAGTGCTGGAGCCTAGCTTGCACTAGATTTCGATGTTTTGACTCATGATGATAGTGCTGGAGCCCTACTCACACTAGTTTTTACCGATAATATGCATGAAAGCCATACTGGAGCCTTGCTCATACATGATTTTATATTGATTTACTATGCATGAAAGTCGTACTGGAGCGTTGCTCGTACGAGAATTTTATATGCTTTACAGAAAACTATGCTAATGCTTTACTCGCACGAGATGTTAGATATCATGACATGCATAAGCCGTGTTGAAGCCTCATGTAGACTGTGTGTCATGGTGAGATGATATACCGCACGTGTATTTTGAGACATGAGATGGTTACGAGCATGGTATAGGGCAACTAAGACCTATGGCAGGCACCCCCGAACCATGATGTGGGCTAAGTCCTATGGCATGCACCCCTAATAGTTTTGTGGGCTAAGTCCTATGGCAGGCAGCCCAGACAATGATGTGGGCTAAGACCTATGGCTGGCACCCCAGACCATGTGGGTCAACGGAGTACGTTGTATCATGTATGTCACACGGAGTACGTTGTACCGTGTAGTCTTTATGACTAGTTGGTTGAGTTATTGCACGGGTAGGGTTAACCTCACCTCTCGTTGCAGTTGTCATGCCCCACATCCTGGGATCCGCGTAGCCTGAGATCACAAGGATTTATATATGGCCATTGTTCCCAATTTGTTTTCGTAATGTAACCTACA
Organism: Firmiana major; assembly: GCA_033439115.1. NCBI lineage: Eukaryota > Viridiplantae > Streptophyta > Magnoliopsida > Malvales > Malvaceae > Firmiana > Firmiana major. The sequence goes on from CM065912.1 coordinate 14,061,489, forward strand.
TGCCTCACATGATATCATGTTATGTACCCCGGGTAGACCCGAAGGAGGGGTGACACATGTGATTATGTTTTAAAAGAAATGTGGTTTTGCATAAGATATTCCTGAAGGGCGGGATTAGCTTTGATTTAAAAGATTTATGATGGAATCTATGATTTGTGATGAGTTTTGTTATGATAAGCATGAGATGTTTTACATGATGATTTTCCATGTGTTATCATGCCTGATTTTATGAGTTTTTATATATTCTATACATATTGATGTGGCATGGTTTTATTCTACCTCATGCTCTGGATGTAAACGATTTTATATCATGTCGTTATCAGTACGTAGATAGTGTAGCGGTCTACCTGCTTGCATTATTTCCTTACTGAGCGAGTTGTGATCACTCTTTCACTTTCTATCTCCACAAAGCATCCATAGTGGTTGAGAGCGAGCAGAGACTTGCATTCTCAGCGTCCGCTGCTGCCCATCTGTCACGACCCAATTCCATTCTCTTTAACCGAAAATCACTAAAAATTTTTCGCGTTTTACTGTTGCCTTACCCGGTCGTGAACTAAACTCACCACACACTGTTGGGCTGTGAGTCAATAATAAACACCACATCTCATTTATTCTCAATTAATTAAAACGATGTCATACAAGTGCATTTAATCGTGTACTTATACGAATACATGTTTTACTGACATCTACATCCCCTATAAGTACAACTCAAAAGAATACTGTGCTTTTACATTGTTTAGATACAAAAAGAATCACTGTGTATATAACTCTTAGAGATGGAGATGCAGCGGAGTCCAAAATAATACGCCTCAGTCCTCACTGGGCTACTATGCACGCTCTGTAGGGGGAAAATAGAGTGGGATGAGCAACCACACGCTCAATAAGGCAATAATGCAAGCATGGTAGATAACTACTCTATCTACATGCTGATAGTGTTATGCATAAATCATTTATGGTAGGAGCATGAGGAATAAAACTATGCCATACGAGTATACATATATATCATGTATCAAAGTCATGTAAAATTGGCATATAAAACATGGTAAAACATCATGTATAAATCATCTCATGCTCGATCTCATTTAAATTCATAAAAAGGGCAATTCATTAAGAAACCTCCTTTTTAAACCCACGTCATAAAACTCTTTCTCACCACATACAATCACATCACATCAATTCACAATCACAACCTCATTTTTATTTCACAATTCAAATCCACGAGGCTCGACCCCTCCTTCGGGTCTACCTTAAACAATCACAATCACACTTAGAGATTTAAAATCATGTGGTAGTAAGTAAATCAAGCAAGGAGACAGGTTACTATATCTCAAGTGACTACATTGGCCAATCGTCACATATCATCCCAGACCACACGGATTTCGGTGTACGGGGTATCATGCTGGCATGAAGGTGGGTTAGTTCTCCACCAGACTTTCTCAAATCAAGTAACCACTACGCGGTACATCGTACTCCATGTGATATACACGGTACATCATACTCCGCGGACCCATAACATGGTTGGGGGTGCCTGCCATAGGTCTTATCTACCCCATACCAAGTGTAACCTTTATAGTCTCAAGAGCGCGTGGGAGTAACCTCAATACCAGGTCCTAGCCCCTCATGGCCTTGCTCGCCCCTGTTGGGTTCCCTGATCCAGGTCCTAGCCCCTCACCCTCACCCCACCTAAGAGGTCTGTCAGGCCTGTTGGGTTCCCTGGATGGATTATGTCAGGTCCTAGCCCCTCACCCTCACCCCACCTAAGAGGTCTGTCAGGCCTGTTGGGTTCCCTGAGTTAATCCGTATCTCTCACCACGGCCTCATACATACCACAGTGTGAAAACCAGCGCGAGCTACGCTCTAGCGCGAATTCATGCATCAAACCAATCACTTCATATGAGCAACGCTCTGGTACGGCATTTATGCATAAAATATGAAGAAACCATGTACGAGCATAGCTCCAGTACAGTTATATGCATAAGAAAAACCACTCAAATCCACGTACGAGCGTAAGCTCCAGTACGGTTTATAAGCATCATCACAATTCAAATTCAAAGTGCGAGCTAAGCTCAAGCACGTTTCACACAAGTGAAAACATAGAAATCCAGCGCGAGTGGGGCTCTAGCGCGATTTATGTCATACAAATGTGATAGGCGGCTCATATACAATTTATCAATCCCGGCAATTCGGGTTTAGCACTCACAAATGCTTTTCCACAACAACAATACAATTCTAGCCGACCTATCTACAAGCTTGCTTAAAACAAAGCAATTCGTTTTGAAAAGCATCAAAACATTAGATTTATGCAATTATTAACCTTACTATCCCATTTCATAAAATCCACTTCAAATCCAAAACCACGCATATACTCATCATTATTCACGAATACCATCAACATTTATTTGAGCAATTATGCATTTCATAAAAACACCCGATATTCACTCACAAGTTCAAAGTACGAGCAGCTACCTCTATATACTCACAAAATTCCCTTACCTGGAATCGCGATGCGTGATTCCACTTCCTTAAGCTGCTTACTCGTACGGTTCGGTTCGCCTTCAACGAACTCTTCGGGACTGCACAAAATCGTATCCCGCATTATATTCGATCCATATATTGCAACCCTTGTGCTTGCTATAGTCAATTTAATCTATAGCCTCTATTAAAGCTTATTTGGCCTCGTTTCATTACTTTATCCATAACTCGAGTCTATGGATCTTCTTAGGCCCATTATCTTATTCAAAATCGATATCAAATCGACATAAAGCTCATAGTATTCATATGTCATGAATCCCCTCACTATGGCATTTATCAAGCATATTCATACTCATTTCCACAATTTCTCCAAACTCACAATGTAATCTCATCTAACCATCTAAAATCATAAATATTACCCCAATAACAACTTTAGCATGCCATAAATCATAAGCTCATTCAATCCCACATATCCTCACATTATACCCATTTTAGATTTCTAGGTCACACCAATTCCACTACATTCCTAGGTAGTTTATCCATCAATACTCATATCAATCAACTCCAAAATCAATTAAATAGCTAATGCATTTGGATTGGAGTGTTAGAATCTTACCAATATGATTTCTCTTCTTGCTCCAAATGGTAATGCCCTTAACTCCTTCGATTCCAAAAATGAGACAATGCCCTCTCACTATGTTGTTCTTCTCTTTGATAGGAACAACTTTGCCTCTAACGATCTCTCTTCAAATCTCACTGAAAATGGTTGATTTTAGAGAGGGAAAGTTAGGTTTTTGGATTGAGATTGTAAGGTTAAATGTTTTTTCGAGATTTCCAGATTTTCAGCTCTCCTTATATAGAAATAGCTTGAGGAGATCGATCTGGTCCAAGAGGAGATCGATCTGGTCCCTTAAAATTCCTCTTTTTCACGGCATTTTTAAGCCTGAGATCGATCTGTCGAAGCAATGAGATCGATCTGTTGAAGCATGAGATCGATCTGTCGAAGCATGAGATCGATCTGGTCCCAAACAGAGAGCTAAGGAGATCGATCTGGGTGCTTGGGGATCGATCTTTCCACTACAGAATGCTTGGAAGATCGATCTGGCTCCATTGGAGATCGATCTGCTCTATTCTTTCGCCCAAATAAGAGCATTCTGGCTCTTCCAGATCGATCTCTCATCCTATGAGATCGATCTGGACCTCATGTTTTCCAGATTTCCTGCAGTTTCTTTGCTGCAACTCATACCAACACATCCTTAATCTATTGCCATGGCCATTTTCTCATCCATCCACCTTTATAACTTGAAAATGGCATCCATTCATACCTTATGCACATTGAAACTTGTGTGCATTCATTGTATGTTCAAAGGTATGCTACATAAAACCAAATGGAAGCATAACTCCATTCCATTTTACCATACTACTCATCTTGAGTCTCAATCACATCCATCACTTGCTAGAACTCATTTCTTCGTATTCATATTCAATGAAACTTGTATGTACGTTACAATTTATATTACACATACATACATTGAATCCATGGACTTACATCAATCATACTTTACATTACAAGTCCATTCATATTATTTGATCCAATTACACACATTACCCTTATACATATACGGGGTCTTACATTCTCCCCTCCTTCAAGGAATTTGGTCCTCCAAATTAGAACCAAGTCACTCTTCAAAAAGTTGGGGGTACTTCTCCCGTATCGAGTTCTCCAATTCCCACGTGGCCTCTTCCGCCGGGTGATGTTGCCAAAGAACTTTCACCAAGGGAATTGTCTTATTCCGCAACACTTTCTCTTTTCTATCCAATATCCGAACCGGCTTCTCAACATACGTCATACTCTCATGGAGCTCCAACGGCTCATATCTTATCACGTGTGCCGGGTCCGGGTGATACTTCCGAAGCATCGAGACGTGGAAGACGTTGTGGACATTTGCCAAGTCCGGTGGCAATGCCAATCTATACGCCTTATCTCCCATTCTCTCCAAAATCTCGAAGGGTCTGATATATCTAGGGCTCAGCTTGCCCTTCTTACCAAATCTCATAATACCCTTCGATGGTGATACCCTCAGAAACACCGACTCACCCTCATCAAACTCCAGTGGTCTTCGTCTCTTGTCAGCATAACTCTTTTACCGGCTCTGAGCTGTCCGTAATCTCTCACATATCAACTGGACGTCCTCAGATGCCTGCTGCACTAAGTCCGGAGCAAAAATTTGTCTGTCACCAACCTCTTCCCATCCAATAGGGGAACGGCATCTACGCCCGTATAATGCCTCATAGGGTGCCATCCCGATACTAGCATGATAGCTATTATTATAAGCGAACTCGGCTAACTGCAGGTGGTCATCCCAGGAGCCTCTAAAATCCAGCACACACGCTCTCAACATATCCTCGAGGGTCTGTATAGTCCTCTCTGACTGCCCATCTGTCTGAGGATGAAAAGCGGTGCTAAAACTCAATCGGGTCCCCAGCGCTTCCTGAAAATGTTCCCAGAAATGGGAAGTGAAGCGGGCATCCCTATCAGAAACAACGCTCACTGGTACACCATGTAGTCGTACTATCTCTCGAATATACAGGTTCGCCAACTGACTCAGTGCATCGGTAGCTCTCATAGCCAAGAAATGGGCGGACTTAGTCAACCGGTCCACAATAAGCCATATGGCATCATGACCTCTACGGGTCCTCGACAACCCCATTACAAAATTCATGGTGACATGCTCCCACTTCCATGTCGGTATCGGTAGAGGCTACAATAATCCTTCAGGCTTCTGATGCTCTACCTTCACTTGCTGACAAACGAGACACTTAGCGACATATTTAGCAATGTCTCTCTTCATTCCAGACCACCAATAAACCTTCCGAAGGTTTTGATACATCTTGGTACTTCCCGGATGTATCGTATATTTCGATGAGTGAGCCTCTGATAAAATCATTCTCCTGATCTCAGGATCCCTGGGAACGCATACTCTGCCTCTGAACCTCAATAAGCCATCAGCACTCTGCTCAAAATCAATACCCACACCTCTCTGTATCTGCCTCAGCCAATCGATACACCGTCGATCGCTCTGCTGGGCTTGCCGAATACGGCCAATCAACTCTGGCTCTAGTCTCAAACTAGCTATGATCTCAAGTCTCTCAGATCCAGGTGGGGTTACATCCAAACTGAGGTTCGCAAAGTGTTCTAACAATTCATGTTCCCGTACCATCATATATGACACCAACCCAAGGTTCTTTCTACTCAAAGCATCGGCAACTACATTTGCCTTACCCGGGTGGTACATGATTTCATAATCATAGTCTTTCAGGAGTTCGAGCCATCTCCTCTGTCTCATATTCAGCTCTTTCTGCGAGAACAGGTACTTAAGGCTCTTATGATCTGTGAACACCTGAAATTTCTCACCATAGAGATAGTGGCACCATATTTTCAATGCAAATACTATAGCCGCCAACTCCAAATCATGTGTCGGGTAGTTCCTCTCACGATCTTTCAACTGTCTAGATCCATAGGCAACTACCCTCCCATCCTGCATAAGCACACAGCCCAGTCCCTGGTGTGATGCATCCGTATACACCGAGAATCCTCCTGAGCTGGTAGGAATGGTGAGAACTGGAGCAGTCGTCAATCGACGCTTAAGCTCCTCAAAACTCCTCTCACATGCCTCATCCCACACAAACTTAACATCTTTTCGCGTGAGGCGTGTCAATGGAGCAGCTAGTCTGGAGAAACCCTCTACAAATCTCTGATAATATCCTGCCAATCCCAGAAAACTCCTGATCTCAGTTACTGTCTTAGGCTGTTCCCACTGCACAACTGCCTCTATCTTGGATGGATCCATTGATACCCCATCCTTTGACACGACATGCCCCAGAAATGAGATCTGTTCCAACCAAAAGTTACACTTGCTGAGTTTGGCATATAATTCTCTCTCTCGGAGGGTCTGCAGAACTATCCTCAAGTGCTCCTCATGATCTTCCCTGGACTTGGAATACACCAAAATATCCTCAATGAACGCTATTACAAACTTGTCCAGGTATGGCTTGAATATATCATTCATCAATGCCATAAATGCTGCGGGAGCATTCATCAATCCGAATGGCATCACCAAAAACTCGTAGTGGCCATAACGGGTACGAAATGCTGTCTTGGGTATATCTCCACTCCTGATCCTCAATTGATGATACCCTGACCGCAGATCTATCTTAGAAAATACTTCGGCTCCCTGGAGCTGATCCAACAAATCATCGATTCTTGGAAGGGGGTACTTGTTCTTAATGGTGGCCTTATTCAACAACCGGTAATCTATACACAGTCGGAGGCTTCCATCCTTCTTCCTTACAAATAGAACCGGTGCTCCCCAAGGTGAGACACTCGGTCTAATAAACCCCTTCTCCAACAACTCTTGCAGCTGTTTCTTCAGCTCTTCCAATTCTATCGGAGCCATTCTATAGGGTGGTTTCGATATCGGCTCTGTACCAGGCACCAACTCAATGCAAAATTCCATTTCCCTTTCAGGTGTTAGTCCTGGTAATTCATCCGGAAAGACATCAGGGTAGTCCGTAATTATGGGTATGTCCTTCAATTCCGGGTGTGCCTCATCTATATCGACCACATAGGCAATGAACCCTTCACATTATCCTCTCCATCGTTAGTAACATAAACCATCACTCCACATTCAACATTTATCAAAAACAAATAATTTATCTCTCAAGCAATATGAATTTAAAAATCATACACTTTTATTTGCAACAAACATGTTAGTTTCAAATCATTTCTTTTCATCAAAGTTTACAATAAGATTGTCTAATCCTGAAAACATCAATGTTTTGGCATGACAATCCATCACAACACGATTGGTAGCCAACCAATCCATTCCCAAAATTACATCAAAATCATTCATATTCAATAAAATCAGATTGGCTATCATTTCCTTCCCCTCTATCTTTATCTTACAATCTCTACATACATGCTCAGTCAATTGACTATCATTCATGGGTGTGGAAATCATTAACATTTTATCCAACAATGTTGGTTTCACATGCTTCAATAATTCATGTGCAAAGGAAGGTGATATGAAAGAATGCGTGGCACCAGGATCAAATAATACCGATGCTTCTAAATCAAAGATTCGGATGGTACCTTTAATCACATCCGTCAAAGCATCTGCGGTGTCCTGATCCAGTGCATGTACTCTTCATCTGCTCACACCCGCAGCTTGTTTCCCTTTTTCCTCAGCTGTAGCCCTCCTCCTCGGGGCTGCTATCTCAACTGGAGCTCCCTCAGGCTCGTTGCCCTTCTGTGGGGCAACCTCAATCATCTCAGTGCAGAACCTTGATATATGTCCTGGCCTCCCACACCTAAAACACGAAACAGGGGGCGCCTGACATGGCCTAGTCCCATGGTATCTCCCACATCTCCTACACTGATCTGTGGTAGGTCGTGGTCCTTCAATAGTTATACCCCTCGGTGCAGTCAAAGCTGGGTATACGGGAGGTCTAGCATCTCTCTCATGCACCTCCTCGATCTTAGGCCTCTTCTCAAAAAACCTTTGGCCACCTCTCTTGGCCACTCTTCCAAACCCGGATCTCTTCCGGTCTCTGTCCTTCCTGACACTGATCTTCCAAGCTCGGAGGCATTTCGCTCAAAGTCTTGCTCACATAGCTGAGCCTTATGTACAGCCTCCTCATAAGTCAGGATATCAAAGGGAGCTAGCTTAGTCCGGATGGCCAATCTCAATCCATCCATGAACTTTTGAATCTTTCGGGTCTCACTACCCATCGTGTCAGGGTCATATCTCCCCAAGGACATAAACTTGGACTCATACTTGTCCACAGTTCGGTTCCCCTGAACCAAATTCATAAATTCCATCCGCAGTTTCCTCTGTGCGGTAGCTGGGATGTACTGTCTCCTGAAGGCCTCTAGAAATATCTCCCACGAGATCTCAGAGTGTCTGGCCCTCAAAATAACCTCGGTGGACCTCCACCAATGCTCGGCCTCTCCTTTCAACATAAACACGCAAAGGCAACCTTTTCACTTGAAGTACATCGGAAAAACCTATATAGTTTCTCCATCTCGTACACCCAATCCTCCGTAATCACTGGGTCCTTCACCCCTCTAAACACTGGGGGTTTCAGCGCTTGAAACTCTCGCAACCTGCTCAAGTCGCAGTCATAACCCACATCACTACCGCTCTGCTGTGGAACGATAGGAGAATCTGTATCCTAGGCTGGAGGTGGTGTAACTGTAGCTGTCTCAGCAGTCTGAGGTCTCTCTGCCTCTGCAGCTGCCTGTTCAGTAGTAGGCTGTGCCGCGGGACCTCGTCTATCACCGGCACCCAAGGCCTGCGTGACTATCTCCACCAAACTCTCAATACTCCGCTCTAATCTAGCGAAGCGAGCCTCAGTACCCTCTGCTCTCTCAACAGGGTTCTGTGGAGCCTGCTCAGTCTGTGGCTCCGCACGGCTCTCAGGCCTACCTCTACGGCCTCTAGCACGTGCTCTCGCCCCTCTACCTTGGCGTGTAACCGGCATAGTGCCTAACTTCCTGTATTATAATAATTCATTAAGCTCAATCCATCGCGGTATACACAGTTATATCTAAACAAAAGCACAGTACTATGGGGATGTACTTTCCTACGTTTTATTAATGACTCACATCAGGCCAACACAGCTCTGATACCAATCTCTGTCACGACCCAATTCCATTCTCTTTAACCGAAAATCACTGAAAATTTTTCGCGTTTTACTGTTGCCTTACCCGGTCGTGAACTAAACTCACCACACACTGTTGGGCTGTGAGTCAATAATAAACACCACATCTCATTTATTCTCAATTAATTAAAACGATGTCATACATGTGCATTTAATCGTGTACTTATACGAATACATGTTTTACTGACATCTACATCCCCCATAAGTACAACTCAAAAGAATACTGTGCTTTTACATTGTTTAGATACAAAAAGAATCACTGTGTATATACCTCTTAGAGATGGAGATGCAGCGGAGTCCAAAATAATACGCCTCAGTCCTTACTGGGCTACTATGCATGCTCTGTAGGGGGAAAATAGAGTGGGATGAGCAACCACACGCTCAGTAAGGTAATAATGCAAGCATGGTAGATAACTACTCTATCTACATGCTGATAGTGTTATGCATAAATCATTTATGGTAGGAGCATGAGGAATAAAACTATGCCATATGAGTATACATATATATCATGTATCAAAGTCATGTAAAATTGGCATATAAAACATGGTAAAACATCATGTATAAATCATCTCATGCTCGATCTCATTTAAATTCATAAAAAGGGCAATTCATTAAGAAACCTCCTTTTTAAATCCACGTCATAAAACTCTTTCTCACCACATACAATCACATCACATCAATTCACAATCACAACCTCATTTTCATTTCACAATTCAAATCCACGAGGCTCGACCCCTCCTTCGGGTCTACCTTAAACAATCACAATCACACTTAGAGATTTAAAATCATGTGGTAGTAAGTAAATCAAGCAAGGAGACAGGTTACTATATCTCAAGTGACTACGTTGGCCAATCGTCACATATCATCCCAGACCACACGGATTTCGATGTGCGGGGTATCATGCTGGCACGAAGGTGGGTTAGTTCTCCACCAGACTTTCTCAAATTAAGTAACCACCACGCGGTACATCGTACTCCATGTGATATACACGGTACATCGTACTCCGCGGACCCATAACATGGTTGGGGGTGCCTGCCATAGGTCTTATCTACCCCATACCAAGTGTAACCTTTATAGTCTCAAGAGCGCGTGGGAGTAACCTCAATACCAGGTCCTAGCACCTCATGGCCTTGCTCGCCCCTGTTGGGTTCCCTGATCCAGGTCCTAGCCCCTCACCCTCACCCCACCTAAGAGGTCTGTCAGGCTTGTTGGGTTCCCTGGATGGATTATGTCAAGTCCTAGCCCCTCACCCTCACCCCACCTAAGAGGTCTGTCAGGCCTGTTGGGTTCCCTGAGTTAATCCGTATCTCTCACCACGGCCTCATACATACCACAGTGTGAAAAATAGCGCGAGCTACGCTCTAGCGCGAATTCATGCATCAAACCAATCACTTCGTACGAGAAACGATCTGGTACGGCATTTATGCATAAAATATGAAGAAACCATGTACGAGCATAGCTCCAGTACAGTTATATGCATAAGAAAAACCACTCAAATCCACGTACGAGCGTAAGCTCCAGTACGGTTTATAAGCATCATCACAATTCAAATTCAAAGTGCGAGCTAAGCTCAAGCACGTTTCACACAAGTGAAAACATAGAAATCCAGCGCGAGTGGGGCTCTAGCGCGATTTATGTCATACAAATGTGATAGGCGGCTCATATACAATTTATCAATCCCGGCAATTCGGGTTTAGCACTCACAAATGCTTTTCCACAACAACAATACAATTCTAGCCGACCTATCTACAAGCTTGCTTAAAACCAAGCAATTCGTTTTGAAAAGCATCAAAACATTAGATTTATGCAATTATTAACCTTACTATCCCATTTCATAAAATCCACTTCAAATCCAAAACCACGCATATACTCATCATCATTCACGAATACCATCAACATTTATTTGAGCAATCATGCATTTCATAAAAACACTCGATATTCACCCACAAGTTTAAAGTACGAGCAGCTACCTCTATATACTCACAAAATTCCCTTACCTGGAATCGCGATGCGTGATTCCACTTCCTTAAGCTGCTTACTCGTACGATTCGGTTCGCCTTCAACGAACTCTTCTGGACTGCACAAAATCGTATCCCGCATTATATTCGATCCATATATTGCAACCCTTATGCTTGCTATAGTCAATTTAATCTATAGCCTCTATTAAAGCTTATTTGGCCTCGTTTCATTACTTTATCCATAACTCGAGTCTATGGATCTTCTTAGGCCCATTATCTTATTCAAAATCGATATCAAATCGACATAAAGCTCATAGTGTTCATATTTCATGAATCCCCTCACTATGGCATTTATCAAGCATATTCATACTCATTTCCACAATTTCTCCAAACTCACAATGTAATCTCATCTAACCATCTAAAATCATAAACATTACCCCAATAACAACTTTAGCATGCCATAAATCATAAGCTCATTCAATCCCACATATCCTCACATTATACCCATTTTAGATTTCTAGGTCACACCAATTCCACTACATTCCTAGGTAGTTTATCCATCAATACTCATATCAATCAACTCCAAAATCAATTAAATAGCTAATGCATTTGGATTGGAGTGTTAGAATCTTACCAATATGATTTCTCTTCTTGCTCCAAATGGTAATGCCCTTAACTCTTTCGATTCCAAAAATGAGACAATGCCCTCTCACTATGTTGTTCTTCTCTTTGATAGGAACAACTTTGCCTCTAATGATCTCTCTTCAAATCTCACTGAAAATGGTTGATTTTAGAGAGGGAAAGTTAGGTTTTTGGGTTGAGATTGTAAGGTTAAATGTTTTTTCGAGATTTCCAGATTTTCAGCTCTCCTTATATAGAAATAGCATGAGGAGATCGATCTGGTCCAAGAGGAGATCGATCTGGTCCCTTAAAATTCCTCTTTTTCACGGCATTTTTAAGCTTGAGATCGATCTGTCGAAGCAATGAGATCGATCTATTGAAGCATGAGATCGATCTGTCGAAGCATGAGATCGATCTGGTCCCAAACAGAGAGCTAAGGAGATCGATCTGGGTGCTTGGGGATCGATCTTTCCACTACAGAATGCTTGGGAGATCGATCTGGCTCCATTGGAGATCGATCTGCTCTATTCTTTCGCCCAAATAAGAGCATTCTGGCTCTTCCAGATCGATCTCTCATCCTATGAGATCGATCTGGACCTCATGTTTTCCAGATTTCCTGCAGTTTCTTTGCTGCAACTCATACCAACACATCCTTAATCTATTGCCATGGCCATTTTCTCATCCATCCACCTTTATAACTTGAAAATGGCATCCATTCATACCTTATGCACATTGAAACTTGTGTGCATTCATTGTATGTTCAAAGGTATGCTACATAAAACCAAATGGAAGCATAACTCCATTCCATTTTACCAAACTACTCATCTTGAGTCTCAATCACATCCATCACTTGCTAGAACTCATTTCTTCGTATTCATATTCAATGAAACTTGTATGTACGTTACAATTTATATTACACATACATACATTGAATCCATGGACTTACATCAATCATACTTTACATTACAAGTCCATTCATATTATTTGATCCAATTACACACATTACCCTTATACATATACGGGGTCTTACACCATCACTGAGACGTATGCACATTAATATCATTTTGTATCTAAACAAGTATAGCACAATAATACTTTTGGAATGTAAATTTGGGGGATGTTAATATTTGTAGACACGTACGAAATAATAAAGTTACCGTGTAAATAGTTTAAGTGTTTACAATTACCTTATACAAATGATAAATGATATGGTATATGGTAAAAGGTAACTAACTCTGGGTCATAGCTCAACTAATTGGTGTTAAAATTGTCACGACAGGGAAAGATAATGTCTAAACGAAAAATTTGTAGTGATTTTTGGATGAAAAGAGGGTTGTGACATATTTATTTTATTTTTATTATTTTAATACATTATTATATATATTTATTTAATATATATAGACAACTTTTTTTCTGGGAATATTGTCCTATAATTTCAAGATAATTTCCCAATGTGGGAAAATTTCAGGTTATCACAAGTGTAGCCACCAATTTGCTTTACAAATATCATTTACATTTCCTTTGAAAATTTTAGTTGTTTTCTTTATATTTCAAGTTTAATTTTTTGTTTAATCTTGCACTTCATTTATGTTCTTTAATTTCAGCTTTTAATTTCTTCTTCTACTTCATTTCTTTTTTTATTTGTTGTTCTTGATTGAGTTCTATGAGGATGGGAGCTTGAGGAGTTGCAAAAATCACATCCATAGTCTTGTTCTTGAGCTCGGTTTACATTTTTTTTATTTTACTATTTTCCAACTTAGTTTTAGTTGTTTATCAATTTCTATCTACTATTTTAGAAGCCCATATTAGTGTTATATATTTGTCTTTAATGTTTTAAATAAAAAATATTTTAAGACAATCACTATTAACCTATTCATTCATTTCCTTGATGTTACGATTAGTTTACGATCAGGATATTGATTCGTTTCATTTCTCAAATGCCAGTAGCAGTTCATATCATTTGTTGCGATTTTGAGTAACGACCACGTAGTATATTTATAATGATATTTTTCTATTTGATGGTTGATACATTCGGTGCAAACTAATCCATTCAATGATGATTTGTTGTTTGTTTTGCCTACTATCTTTGAGTTACTTCCAGCTAGCTTTGGTTTGATAGATTGTTCGATGCAGTGACTTTGCATAGAGTCAGCTCTTTTCCTTAGAATTCTAGGCTGTATTTAGTTGATTAAAAATGGAATTGGTCGATTGCATTATCATTCCATTTACATAGTTGAAGGTATATGTATTGATTCATTCCGTTCTTGCTTCATTTGGGTTTACTGTACAGGTTATTGGGTTTTTGTTTATAACATTTCCATGCATCATTTTATTGGTTTTAAGAGTTATTAGAATCATGCATATATTAGTTTAATTTTAGGTGACATTGTTTTCATTATATTTTCTATTTTATTAACATGTTAAGCATGAATTAAAATGCCCAGTCTAGGATTGCTATTTGCTACTGTTTCATGTTCAATTTAGGGTATCTCATTACTTTTAAGTCATAATTAAATCAAGCATTTAGGGTTGATAGTTGGCGAGGTTTAGGGTTGGCATTTATAGAATTTTAGTATTAATTTTAGCTCTATTTGGCATTAAAACGTAATTTTGTCTAGGGGTTTATGTCACTACTATTTGGTACACTTTAGGAGTTGTTTTGATGTAGATAATAGTGTCTCAGGTTAGTCATTATTTAGAGGTAACGTAAGGTTAAGTTAGTATATGGTTTAATATCATTTTCCATAGCATTTTCATGCTTTCATTAGGTTTTAGTGACATTTTCATTTCTAATTAATTCATAGCTATTTAGGATTAGATTATTTGTTATTTTAACATTAAGCTTGCATTAGTTTATGTTCTACAACATCCATTTAGGGTTAGTGTGACAGCCCGAAAGTGCAGAAAATTAGGGTTAATTTAAAATTTTTCTTATATTAAACCTCTTACTCGGGTTGCATTCCTATACAATGTCATATAACCACTCGTGTTTATAATAAATCATAACTCCAAGATCACACGATTTCCATTTCATAAACCCAATTACAAAATATCCAAAGGAAATCAATCCACAAAACACGGTTCCTTTTCCTCATATCATCCTCATTACATCCCAAAATACTTAATACAAATGTCGGTATTACATCATTGTCTAGATACAAAATTAATTGAATTATACCTTGTGTGTGTACAAGCGATAGCCGGGGGAGATCTTGTCCACCAGCCTATATCAAGTATGCAGTAGGCACTATCATGCTCACTGCAAGAAATTTGGAGGGGGGAGGAAAAAGGGTGAGCTCTCAAAACGCTTAGTAAGGAGGATAAGGGATAGTTACAAAAACATCACCACAACACAATATGACAGGAATGTACGAGCATGTAAAACGTTATAGAAAAAATGGTAGAAATAATGGCATTAGCATAATTCATGTGATAAAAATCACAAATCACATTACATCAAATCTCAATGCGTGATATAAATCACAGTTGTAAAATCACATCATCATTAAGAAATCGAGACTAGGCATTTATAAAATGCAAGTGAAATCACCGCCATAAGCACTTCAAGTAAAAATCGTCCCCTAGGCGAACATCCCCATTAGCGGGCATACGTCGACAATAATACACATGACCATGATTTGCTGTAGACTTGATCAGAGTCATACAACCATCGGTCTTACATGCTATCAAAGCAAGGCCACTCATTGCTACCAGAGCGGGGTCATCTCACGTTACCAAGACGGAGGTATCGATCTTACATGCCACTAGGGCAAGGCCCGATCTTACATGCTACCAGAGCAAGGCCTGATGTGCATCTCATGACAAGCCATAGTCTCAGTAAAATATGTCATTGTTGCATAAAAATCGGTTTGCCTTCATGTAGAGCTCATAGTGGTTATCACAAAACTCATTTCGGTTATAAACCATATGTGTTCACAATTACACAAATCACATCAAAATCGAGCTCAAACCGGCAAAACACTCATACATTCATCAAAACATCGAATCATCTCATTTCTCATAAACATGCTTATTTCATTAAACCTTTTTCATGCTATTAAAACATTTTCATTCATTCGAAAACCTCACAAGCACAAAATGGTTTATTTTCCCTTACCTCTTGCACATTGAGTGGTACACTATCCTCTCGGACTAGCCTCATTTCCCGTATCGGAGTCTCGAGCTGTCCAAACATCATTAAATCACCAAATTGTAAGTATTCATCGTTCTCATTTCTCTTTTCACCTCATTTATACCTATACCTATACTATATCTAAGTTATCATTCTTAAATACCCACATTGTCTTAAAACTTATCCTACATCTTTATCATCACTTTAGCTGGCTCATAATCATCACAAGATATCCACATTTCATTTCCCAACTATACTCATTGTTTGTTTCCCTCATAACTTAGACTTTTCCAACCAAATATACCTATATATTCACATATATCCAGTTACCAACATATATAATGATAATGCTTAAGAAGAATAAGGATCTTGTGAGCTCACCTAGCTTGTCCCCTCTTGATCAAACCTGTAGACTGCTTGTCCTTTCCTTTGTTCAATCCAATCCTTGATTTTCTAGTATGTTGCTCTCCTTACTAAGAGGAGCAACTTTGTCTCTTACCCCTTTGTCTAAATTTGTCAAGAATAGGGTGAATCTTAGAGAGAGAAGGGTTGCTTTTGGTGAAAATGGTCAAGGTTGGTGTTTCAAAGAGAGAGAAGCTCGGTTTCAGCTAAAAATCTCGTGGTCCTTATATAGAAAGAGGCTATGAGATAGATCTGGTATTCAAAGGAGATCGATCTCTGCGTAATTCAACTGCTCGAACTGCTCTATTAACAACTACAAGATCGATCTGGTCGAGATGAAGATCGATATGTTCTTCTAAGAGGAGATCGATCTGGCACTGAACTAGGGGTCGATCTCTTTCAGGCTGAGACTTAAGGAGATCGATCTGTCCTTGCGACGAGATCGATTCTTACTACGCAGAGGCAGCATAAGATCGATCTACTCCCTTTGGAGATCGATCTGGTTGCCTACTGTTGTTCATTTTCTGCATTTTGGAGTCATGAGATCGATCTCTCTCCTCTTGGAGATTGATCTGGCCTTCATATATCCTACTATTCCTACATCCATTTGTAGGAAACTCAATGTAAAACTTATCCTAATCTACCCCATAGGCCATATTTCAATCCATACACATTTAAGACATGAAAACTTCATCTCCATACAAGTACATCAACATATCATAATTATATTCACCAATTACAAATTCTCACATTGTAAATCTCACAGTTAAGGTACATAAAATTTACAGTTCTCACATCCTCCCCACCTTTAGAGAATTTGGTCCTCTAAATTCAACCTGATCCATTGAATATTTGGGGGTAAAACTCCTTTATAAGGCTCTCTAGTTCCCAAATTGCTTCCTCCACGGAGTGGTACTTCCAGAGAACCTTAACTAATGGAATCCTTTTTGTTCGAAGTACCTTTTTCCTTCCAGTCAAGTATTCGGATGAGTTTTTCCACTTAACTCATATCCCCTTGAATATCCAATGCTTCATACTCAATGACATGGGTGGGATCTGGATTGTATTTCCTCAACATGGATACGTGAAAGACATTATGTATCTTGGAGAACTGCGAAGGCAAGGCCAATCGATAGGTAACGTCTCCCACTCTCTCCAGATTCTCAAACGGTCCTATATATCGAGGACTCAATTTCTCTTTCTTCCCGAAACGCATGATACCCTTACTTGGAGATATTTTAAGGAACATAAAATCCCCAGTTTGAAACTCAGGTGGCCGTCTACGTACATCCTCGTAACTCTTCTGTCGACTCTGAGCAGCCCATAACCTTTCACAAATGATCTTGACACACTGAACTACTTGCTAAACTAGGTCGAGAGCAATTACTTTTTTGTCACCCACTTTTGCCCAAGCTATGGGGGATCTACACCTCCTTCCATATAGAGCCTCATAAGGTGTCATACCAATACTCGCATGATAGTTCTTATTATCTGTAAACTCGATAAGGGGCAGGTGATCATCCCATGATCCCTTAAAATACATCGTGCACGCCCTCAACATGTCCTCCAAGGTCTGTATAGTCCGCTCAGACTGACCATCAATCTTAGGATGATAGGCGATGCTAAAATTCAACCGAGATCCCATGGCCTCCTAAAAATGAGTCCAAAATATGGAGGTGAACTAGGAATCTCTATCTGATGTAATACTCACTGGATCCCCATGCAGTCTAGCTATCTCTCTAACATACAGCTCAGCTAAGGTACTTAAGGTATCCGTGCTCTTAATGGCAAGGAAGTGGGCACTCTTCGCTAATCTATCTACTATCACCCATATTGCATCATGACCTCTTCGGGTCCTCAGTAATCCCATGATAAAGTCCATGGTGATATGCTCCCATTTCCATGTAGGCACAGGCAAAGGCTTAAGCAATCCTTCTAGCTTTTGGTGCTTTGCTTTCACTTGTTAGCATACCAAACATTTGGCCACATATTCTGCCACGTCTCACTTCATACCACTCCACTAATATACCCTTCTCAAGTCTTGATACATTTTGGTACTTCCAGGGTGCATGGTGTATCGCGAGCAATGAGACTCTCTTAGTATTTATTGCTTTAGGGTATCATCTTTCGAAACATAAATTCGACCCTTAAACCTCAATAACCCATCATCATTGATCATGAAATCTGACTACGAGGTCTGTTCAGCTTGGTTAACCATATCCAATAACTTCTAATCATTTCTCTGTCTGGTTCTAATCTGATCCATAATCTCGAGCTCTAACCGTAGGCTAGCCATAAACCCAACTTTCACTTCCTTAACTTTGATCCTGAGTCTAGCGAACTGTTCTAACAAAACCATCACCCTTAGGAGTAGCAGAGAGCTAGATGATCCATAAGTTAAGTCCAATCTTGTTGAGCCCACAGTGGTAGAATCCTTAGGGTCTAAAGAGGCAGCTTAGAAAGAACAGGAACATCAGGATCAATCTGCAAAGGAATCTAAGCTAGGCGCTTCTTCATCTATACCTTCTTCTACTTCACAGCCTTCCTCGTCCTCTGATGCTATACATGTTTCCATTACATCCTCTCTAGTTAGACCACCAGTACCTCTTCCTCAGAGGTTTTAAAATAAAAAACAGGATCAACAATTCGCTAAATTTCTTGAGGTTTTTAAGAAACTTCACATCAACATTCCTTTCACAGATGCTTTAGAGCAAATGCCAAGTTATGTGAAGTTTTTGAAGGATATTCTCTCTAGGAAAAGAAGATTGGAAGATTATGAGATGGTAGACTTAACAGAGGAATGTAGTGCAATTATTCAGAGGAAATTACCCTCCAAGCTCAAAGATCCTGAGAGTTTTACCATACCCTGTACGATAGGAAATCTGTTCTTTGGTAGAACCCTATGTGATTTAGGAGCCAGTATAAATCTAATGCCATGGTCAATTTATCAAAAGTTAGGAATAGGGGATGCGAAGCTCACTACAGTAACCTTTCAATTGGCTGATCGATCCATTAAATATCTGAAGGGGGCATTGAGGATGTCTTAGTAAATATGGACATGTTTATTTTCCCTATAGATTTTATTATTTTGGATATGGAGGAAGATAGGGAAGTCCTCATTATACTAGGCATACCTTTCCTAGCTACTGGTAGAATAGTAATTAATGTATAAAATGGGGAATTGACTATGAGAGTCCTAAATCTATAGGTGACATTTCACGTTTTCAAACCTTTGAAAGTCCATGATGACTCTCAAGATTGTTTTAGGATGGAGGATATAAGGCTTGGGTGTACAATATCTAAGAGGAGGAGGAAAGTAGATAGAGCTAACGAGGATTTATTTGTCAATACTCTGTCACCACTTTGGCTGATCCTCCTATTTTTCGCCCTACTGTTGAGTGTCGTTTCTTTATCTGCATTTAAAGTGGCTGTGTTTTTCTTTTCACTTTTTGTATAGTTCTTTTTCTTTTTTCTTTTCCATTGTTTCTTTCTTTGTTTATTTTGCAGATTGCTTTTCTAGTATTACGTTTTCAATCAAGCTTCAATTGTTCATCATCATCAGAAAGGGGAGTACTATGTTCTTGAGCTTAAATTCTTATATTATCTGCACACTGAGGATACTGTGCACTTTAAGTTTGGGGGAGGGGATATCACTTGAGTATTTTTTAAAATTTTGGGCAAAATTGAAAAAAAATTTCAAAATTGTTTCGAAAATCTGAGAAAAAATTTTCAAATTTTTTTCGAAAATCTGAGCTTATATTGGTTGATTTTGGAGTGATTTAGTACTTAGCATTTAGTTTTCCCATATTCCGATGATATAACTCCATGATTTAGTCTGACTTTGATTGAATAAGAAGCATGATTATAGCAAAAGCATGAAGTTGAATTCTTGATTTTGTCTTGATTCTGATTGTGATTTCCTCATCTTCATGTCATGAATCTGTATATTTAGTTAGAGAAAGCTTATGCGGACATAGGATTGCATTTGTTCAGATAATTTTATGCATCATATTCTAGAATTTGTTTGATCTGATCTCGAGGAGAAATATTAGATCACACTTAATTAGAGAGATAATTTAGAACATCTTTGGATCGTTTAAGCCTTTCTAGCCATCCCTGTACATATTTTACCCCTAGTCACCCATTTGAGCCAAAAGATACACCTGCATATTTTATCCCTATAAATACACCTGTATATTTTACCTTAACTTAAACACTCTGTTCATATCCCTTACCCAAAAGCATGAAAATTCATTAGGATATATCTTGAGCTTTGTACATATGGGTATTAAGTGATAGTGAAGGAATACAAAAAAAAAAATACAAAAATAGAATAAAATGTTTAGCAAAATAAATAAGTTTGGGGGAAATAATATGAGCTCTTACATTAAGATCCTAGAAGTAATGCATGTTAAGGGGTAATTAAACCTAAATCGACTTTATCATACCTTATACCCAGCCTTACATTACAAGCTTAATGAAGTCCTATTGATCTTTGATTAAGTGTGACTACATTAGTGGAAAGATAAGTGAAAAACAAACTTATGGGAATGATCACTTGTCGTTGACTTTACATTCATTATGTTTGCATAATTTGATCCAGGTAATGTACTGAGTAGTGGCTTTGACATTTTCAAACACACATGAAGGGTCCAATTTGGGTTAGGACTTATGATTGAATGATTCTGAATGTTGGACTTGTAATTGTGAGTCTTTGAGATCATAGTCTGTACTTTTTCTTTAAGGATAATATTGAAGAAATTATTATGTGAGTACTTATCAATCTTACATGTATTTTGTTTTTCTTGAGGACAAGCAAAAGCTCATATCTTTCACCCCTCTAAAAGCCAGTGGGTTCATCTTCAGAAAGTCCCGCAGTCGACCCTTATTCATGTCATCAAGCTGGGTCTACATCGGAGGCAGTGTGGCAAGTGGCATTGGGTCAGTCTATAATAGGCATACAGGTGGTCCCTGTGTTAGTGGAGGAGTCGAATTAGGTGTAGTACCCGAGGCATTAACCCCAAAATGTTGCCCAAATAGCACTGCCATCTGCTCAAATCCCTGCCATACATCATGCTCTAGCCGATTCATGCGAGAGTTAGGACTCTCCGGCTGTGGGGCAAGTGGTGGAGGTGGCTGCTCCTCCCTCCTAGAACGTCCTCTTCTCTCCCTCATATCCTATCTCTTACGTGCCTGTGTGTATTCATTAAACATCGATTATAACTCTACCCATTAAATTCAATTCATTACCAGATAATACAGACACTTGGGATGTAATCTAATTCTAATTACTCGACACTGACAGTACTAGGTAACCTTTACTTTGATACCAAGAAAATCTGTGACAGCCCGAAAGTGCGGAAAATTAGGGCTAATTTAAAATTTTTCTTATATTAAACCTCTTACTAGGTTGCATTCCTGTACAATGTCATTTAACCACTTATGTTTATAATAAATCATAACCCCAAGATCACACGATTTCCATTTCATAAACCCAATTACAAAATATCCAAAGGAAATCAATCGACAAAACAGAGTTCATTTTCCTCATATCATCCTAATTACATCCCAAAATACTTAATACAAATGTTTGTATTACATCATTGTCTAGATACAAAATGAATTGAATTATACCTTGTGCGAGTACAAGCAATAGCCTGGGGAGATCTTGTCCTCCAGCCTAAATCACGTACGCAGTAGGCACTATTAAGCTCAATGCAAGAAATCTGGAGGGGGGAGGAAAAAGGGTGAGCTCTCAAAACGCTCAGTAAGGAGGATAAGGGATAGTTACAAAAACATCATCACAACATAATATGACAGGAATGTTCGAGCATGTAAAACGTTATAGAAATAACTGTAGAAACAATAAAATCAGCATAATTCACTTGATAAAAATCACAAATCACATTACATCAAATCTCAATGCGTGATATAAATCACAGTTATAAAATCACATCGTCATTAAGAAATCGAGACAAGGCATTTATAAAACTCAGGTGAAATCATCGTCATAAGAACATCAAGTAAAAATTGTCCCCTAGGCGGACATCCCCATGAGCGGGAATATGTCGACAATAATACACATGGCCATGATTCATTGTATACTTAATCATAGTTGTACAGTCGTCGGTCATACATGCTATCAAAGCACAGCCAGTCTTACATGCTATCAAAGCACGACCATCCATCGCTACCAGAGCGGGGTCATCTCACGTTACCAGGATAGAGGTAACGGTTTTACATGCTACTAGAGCAAGGCCTGGTCTTACATGCTACCAGAGCAAGGCCACTCAACGCTATCAAGCAGAGTATCGATGTGCATCTCATGACAAGCCATAGTCTCAGTAAAATATGCCATTTTTGTATAAAAATCGTTTTGCCTTCACGTAGAGCTCATAGTGGTTATCACAAAACTCATTTCGGTTATAAACCATATGTGTTCACAATTACACAAATCACATCAAAATCGAGCTCAAACCGGCAAAACACTCACACATTCATCAAAACATCGAATCATCTCATTTCTCATAAACATGCTTATTTCATTAAACCTTTTTCATGCTATTAAAACATTTTCATTCATTCGAAAACCTCACAAGCACAAAATGGTTTATTTTCCCTTACCTCTTGCACCTTGAGTTGTACACTATCCTCTCGGACTAGCCTCGTTTCCCGTATCAGAGTCTTAAGCTATCCAAACATCATTAAATCACCAAATTGTAAGTATTCATCGTTCTCATTTCTCTTTTCACCTCATTTATACCTATACTATACTATATCTATGTTATCATTCTTAAATACCCACATTGTCTTAAAACTTATCCTACATCTTTATCATCACTTTAGCTAGCTCATAATCATCACAAGATATCCACATTTCATTTCCCAACTATACTCATTGTTTGTTTCCCTCATAACTTAGACTTTTCCAACCAAATATACCTATATATTCACATATATCCAGTTACCAACATATATAATGATAATGCTTAAGAAGAATAAGGATCTTGTGAGCTCACCTAGCTTGTCCCCTCTTGATCAAACCTGTAGACTGCTTGTCCTTTCCTTTGTTCAATCCAATCCTTGATTTTCTAGTATGTTGCTCTCCTTACTAAGAGGAACAACTTTTTCTCTTACCCCTTTATCTAAATTTGTCAAGAATAGGGTGAATCTTAGAGAGAGAAGGGTTGCTTTTGGTGAAAATGGTCAAGGTTGGTGCTTTAAAGAGATAGAGGCTCGATTTCAAGTAAAAATCCCATGGTCCTTATATAGAAAGAGGCTATGAGATCGATCTGGTGTTCAAAGGAGATCGATCTCGGTGTGATTCAACTGCTCGAACTGCTCCAATAAAAACTACAAGATCGATATGGTCGAGGTGAAGGTCGATCTCTTCTTTTAAGAAGAGATCGATCTGGCATTTAATTAAGGATCGATCTCCTCCAGGTCGAGACTTAAGGAGATCGAAATGCCCTTGTGACAGGATCGATTCTTTCTAGGCAAAGGTAGCATGAGATCGATCTACTCCCTTATGAGATCGATCTGCTTGCCTGCTCTTGTTCATTTTCTGCATTCTGGAGTCATGAGATCGATCTCTCTCCCCTTGGAGATCGATCTGGCCTTCACATATCCTACTACTGTTGCATCCATTTGTAGGAAATTCAATGTAAAACTTATCCTAATCTACCCCATAGGCCATATTTTAATCCATACACATTTAAGACTTAAAAACTTCATCTTTATACACTCCATCATATTTAAAACTTGCATGTACATCAACATAACATAATTACATTCACCAATTACAAATTCTCACGTTACAAATCTCACAGTTAAGGTACATAAAACTTACAGTTCTCACATCCTCCCGACCTTTAGAGAATTTGGTCCTCTAAATTCAACTCGATCCACTGAATATTTAAGGGTACTTCTCCTTCATAAGGTTCTCTAGTTCCCAAGTTGCTTCCTCCACGGAGTGGTGCTTCCAGAGAACCTTAACCAATGGAATCTTTTTTGTCTGAAGTACCTTTTTCCTTCCTATCAAGTATACGGATAGGTTATTCCACATAACTCATATCCCCTTGAACATCCAATGCTTCATTCTCAATGACATGGGTGAGATCTGGATTATATTTCCTCAACATGGATACGTGAAAGACATTGTGTATCCTGGAGAACTACGAATGTAAGGCCAATCGATAGACAATGTCTCCCACTCTCTCCCGAATCTCAAACGGTCCTATATATCGAGGACTCAATTTCCCTTTCTTCCTGAAACGCATGATACCCTTACTTGGAGATACTTTATGTCACGACCCAAAAATCAAAGTAAATTTTTCGTTTTTCTTTCATACTTACCTGTTATCTAATCGTGACCACACTCCACTAATAATTGGGCTGTGCGTCAATGCCAGTCCTAACATTCAATCATCATATAACTTAATTCCTTATTAAATGAAAGGTAAACACATGCATTTTTCACTAATTCTTACCTATTCATTTATAAGTGTTTACAGTATCTATACATCACCGACAGTTACTTACAAACATGTTACTGTGCTATTCTTATTTAGATACAATATGTACAAGTGTATATACCTCAAAATGATGGGCAGCAGCGGAAATCAGGAATGCAGTACTCAATCGCCGCAAAGTCTACTGAAGGAAATCTGTGTAGGAAAATGAAAGGGGTGAGCACATCAAGCTCAGTAAGGCAATCCTATGAACAAGTAGGTAACCATACTACCTACCTGAACGTGGTGCCATGCGTAAACCACCCTTTCTCTACACATTTCAAAACAGATGTTATAATTTATGATGTCATGTAAAACAAGTTCGCATGTGGATTTCAAAGAGCATGGAAAATTCAACATGCAACTCTTTTAAATCATTTCATTCTCATTAAAATTTCACAACAAAGCCAGGACTCAACCCACCCCTCGGGTGTTCCTGACTCACACAACACCATGAAATCAAATGCTTTTCATAGCAATAGAAATATGCAATACAATTAATGTCATGTAAAACCAGTTTACATCACTCATGGGTTTAAATAGCATGGAAATAACATCATGCAAGTTCAGTTTAAAACCCAATTTCATTCTCATCAAAATCATATCTCAGTCAGGATCCAACCCCTCCCTCGGGTGATCCAGACTCACACAGAAATTCACAAAATGTGTTTCTCAAAAACATCAACATGCGAGACTAGGCAATAAATATATATATCTCGGGTAAATAACTATGACGATGGCCATATGTCCTTATGATCCCACTGCTACACGGATCCTAGTGTGCGAGGTCTCACCACGATCGGGGATCACCCCGGGAGGTGGGTCAGTCCATCCCGTCGGTCATGTTCGATCACTGGCATTCGAAGATGCCACTTGCATCGGAAGATGCCACATAATCAATCCCAACATGGTACAGCGTACTCCATGCTACTTGCACGGTACAACGTACTCCATGGACCCATATCTCATATCCATACTCATGCCATGTCTCAAAACGCACGTACGAGCCTATTTAATCGGTGTGACACACAGTCTACCTGACACTCCAAGCACAGCTCGTCGTATGTTCTTAAAAAATTAATTCGAGTGATGCTCTAGCACTCTCATAAAATCAAGAAAAATCTCATGCGAGCAAAACTCTAGCATGCATTTCATAAAATCTTATAAGATTAATGCGAGCTAAGCTCCAGCACTGTCAAAATCAAATAAAACTAGTGCGAGCTAGGCTCCAGCACTCTATCATAACAATCAAGTGAAAATCTAGTGCGAGTTAGACTCTAGCACCCTGTCACGAAAATCATATGAAAATCTGGTGCGAGTTAGACTCCAGCACCCTGTCACGAAAATTATGTTAAAATTTGGTACGAGCTAGGCTCTAGCACCAATTATGTAAAACTCTAGTGCGAGCTCTTGCTCCAGCACTAATGCATGCATCACACAAATCAAAAACTCGTGTGATATGAGCTCTAGCACGTCACATGTCTATAAAATCACGTAGACAGCTACGTTGCTTAAATCAATTTCAAAGGAAATCAACATTGATTAAAGTTATGCAATGTTGTGCATTTTATTTAAATGTTAGCCAGCCTACCCATGCATGTGTCAAAACCATCTCAAAAATAAGCAGGAACATCTTGCTCTTGCTCCTCCAACTTTTCCTAAATTTGGAAATTTTACCCTTCACAAGGGTATTTTGGTAATTTGCCCATCTGAGGCACTAAAATTTTTATCTTAATTCTAGACCCTTCAGAAAATTTAAGAGACTACAAATGAAGTTGAAATTGCGTAAAGTTACCTCTAGCAGTTCGTAAAATTCCCTTACCTAGAATTACGAGCAAGCTTATCCCGTTTCACCTGTACCAGGTCTCTCAGCCCAATTCCCTCCAAACCAAGTCCACGGATCTGCATATAATCACGTATTTGGGTCAATTCTAATATACTTATCAGTATTTCACTTTTACTGATCGAATCTAAGACACTGGCCTGTTTTACTTTATTGGGCCCGATTGCATCTTAATGGACCTCGACCCATTTCCAGCTCGTTTCCACTTATTAAATCCCTTCTTCAGGTCTATTGGGCTCTTAATATCCATTGGGCTTCGTTCCCAACTCTTTGGATAGCTCGTATATCATTTACGACAATTAATTCAAAAATCCCAATATAATTCACTAAATGCAGAATTAAATCCGAAATTCGTAAAATAAATCTTTAATATGCGAATAATTACATAAATTGTCGTAAATGAGCTTTACTTACCCGAGATTATGCGATGGTGCGTAAATTGAAGTTCAATCAGGCTCACGTACATGATTTATCATCAAAATGCATAATTTTATATTTAATTTCGTGTTAATTTCCCATCAAATATAATTTAAATAAATTTTTCGAAAATCAAATCGATCAATTTTAACCTCTTACCGACTTACTCGAAGTCTGGTGTATCCCCGAAAATCTTCCCCTTTTTTCCTTTTTTCTCTTTTTCTTCTTTTTCTCCCTTTTTCCTCTCTTTCTTGGCTGAACCGATTTGGCCTGGTTCAACCCGGTTCAGACCAGTCGGTTCAGCCGGATTTTCTTCTTACTGAATCGGTCTGTACCGATTCAGGCTTCCCCGTCACAGCATTTTTGACCTGTTCCTAGTTCCTTTATGGCGCCAATCGATGC
The DNA here is from genome assembly GCA_033439115.1 of Firmiana major. Lineage (NCBI taxonomy): Eukaryota > Viridiplantae > Streptophyta > Magnoliopsida > Malvales > Malvaceae > Firmiana > Firmiana major. The sequence continues at coordinate 14,088,969 of CM065912.1, forward strand.
GCTTACACTGGGGGAGTGTTCAGCTAGGGTCGGCGTTGGCTGAATCACGTCGGTGGCCACCGAATTTCTCTTCTCTTCTCCACGGCTATTCCTTCACCGATCTGCTCTTTCCGGCGCTGGTGGGGTGCGTTCCGGTGGCAGGAGGGTCACACGGTCATCTGCGCTATTCGCCGGCCCTTTGTCTGGTCGTCTGGTCGTCTGGTGGCCGGTGCTCATCCAGTGCAGAGGCCGGCCCTCGTTTTGCCCTTTCGTATTTCTCCTTCAGTTTTCTTTCCTCTCTCTTCGCGTTTTCAATTTCAGTTTCTTTTTTATTTATATTTATAATTTATTTTATTATTATTTTATTCATAACATTATTCATTAAAATATTCAAAAATATCCAAAAATATCATTAAAAATTATATTTTATTTAGATTAATTAATTTAATTATTTTATTTTATTTTAACCCTTTTTTGGTGTATTTTCTCCGTATTTTTGGGATATTGTCTCGAGTGAATTTTTGGTAAACCATAATAATTCTTGATCATGATCAATTGGACTCGAAATTCGATAATTTCTCCTTCATTGATCAAGATGTCCTAAATCCCTATTTTTAATTAAAAGTTTCTTATCGAATTTATATCGGATTTCGATCTTTCGATCGTTTTACCCTTGTACGTGTCCGAGATCAATCCAATCCAACTTCCCTTCACGAACACTCACTCATTTCGTATTTTAAATCCTTATCTCCAATCTGAATCCCATTTGTTTAAATTTCTGACCATTTTCAATCCTTTATAAGAAATTACGATATAATTTCGGGTCTTACACTTTAATGAACACAAATTCCCTAGTTTGAAACTCAAGTGGCCGTCTACGTACATTTCACAAATGATCTTGACACACTGAACTGCTTGCTCAACAAGGTCGTGAGCAATTACTTTTCTGTCACCCACTTCTTCCCAAACTATGGGGAATCTACACCTCCTACCATATAGAGCCTCATATGGTTCCATACCAATACTCGCATGATAGCTGTTATTATATGTAACTCGGAAAGGGGTGGGTGATCATCCCATGATCCCTTAAAATCCATCGTACACACCCTCAACATGTCCTCTAAGGTCTGTATAGTCCGCTCGGACTGACTATAAGTCTGAGGATGATAGGCGGTACTAAAATTCAACCAAGATCCCATGACCTCCTGAAAATGAGTCCAAAATCTGGAGGTGAACCGAGAATCTCTATCTAATGTAATACTCACTGGAGCCCCATGCAGGCTAGCTATCTCTCTAACATACAGCTCGGCTAAGGTACTCAAGGTATCCGTGCTCTTAATGGCAAGGAAGTGGGTACTCTTCGTTAATCTATCTACTATCACCCATATTGCATCATGACCTCTTCGGGTCCTCAGTAATCCCATGATAAAGTCCATGGTGATATACTTTCATTTTCATGTAGGCACAGCCAAAGGCTTAAGCAATCTTTCGGGCTTTTGGTGCTCAGCTTTCACTTGTCGACATACCAAACATTTGGCCACATATTCTGCCATGTCTCACTTCATACCACTCCACCAATATACCCTTCTTAAGTCTTGATACATCTTGGTACTTCCAGGGTGCGTGGTGTATCGCAAGCAAAGAGACTCTCTCAGTATTTGTTGCTTTAAGGTATCATCATTCAGAACACAAATTCGACCCTTAAACCTCAATAACCCATCATTACTGATCATGAAATCTGACTACAAGGACTGTTCATCTTGGTTAACTATATCCAATAACTTCTGATCATTTCTCTGCCTCGTTCTAATTTGATCCATAATCTCGGGCTCTAACTACAAGCTAGCCATAAACCCAACTTTCGCTTCCTAAACTTTGATCCTGAGTCTGGTGAACTATTCAAACAAACCCCATTCATTGATCATCATAGCAGATATCACACTCTTCCTGCTTAAGGCATCAACGACCACGTTCGCCTTCCCAGGATGGTAGAGTACCTCGCAATCATAGTCCTTAAGAAGTTCCATCTATCTCCTTTGTCTCATGTTTAACTCCTTTTGGTCGAATATATATCCCAGGCTCTTATGATCAGTAAATATTTGGAACCTTTCCCCATATTGGTAATGCCGCCAGATTTTTAATGCAAACACCACCGCGGCTAACTCCAAATCATGTGTAGGGTAGTTTCGTTCATGATCCTTTAGCTGTCGAAAACCATAGGCGACTACTCTCCCATGCTGCATGAGCACACACCTCAATCCTTGTTGAGAGGCATCACTGTACACTACGAAGCCTCCAGGTCCATTTGGGATAGTCAACACAGGTGTCGTCACTAATCGCCTCTTTATTTCCTGGAAACTCTACTCACACTGCTCAGACCATATAAAAGGAGTATTCTTACGTGTGAGTTTAGTCAAAGGAGCGGCAATCCTAGAAAATCCTTCAACAAACCTTTTATAATACTCTGCAAGACCTAGAAAACTCTAAATCTCTGTAACTGCCCTCGGTCTCTCCCAATTAAGTACAGCTTATATCTTAGATGGATTAACTGACACCCTATCTTTAGATACAATATGACCAAGAAAAGTTATTTGATCCAGCCAAAACTCATTCTTACTGAACTTTCCATAAAGCTATTTATCTCTGAGTACTTGTAGCATAATCCTTAAATGTTGTGCATGTTCTTCGCGAGACCGAGAATACACAAGGATATCATCAATGAAGACTATCACAAACTGATCTAGATAGTCTTTGAAGACCTTATTCATCAAACTCATGAATGTAGCAGGGGCATTCGTCAAACCAAAGGGCATCACTAAGAACTCATAGTGGCCATACCTAGTTTTGAAGGCCGTTTTCAGAATATCCTCTTTCCTGATTCTTAACTGGTGATAGTCCGATCTCAAGTCAATCTTAGAAAAGACAGAAGCCCCGCTCAGTTGGTTGAACAAATCGTCTATTCTTGGCAAAGGATACTTCTTTTTCAGTGTAACCTTGTTCAACAATCTGTAATCTACACATAGTCTCAGGCTACCATCCTTCTTCTTTACAAACAACATCGGAGCTCCCTAATGGTGATACTCTAGGCCTAATAAAACCCTGGTCAAGCAATTCTTGCAACTGTTTCTTTAACTCTTCCAATTCGACCAACGCCATCCTATAGGGAGGTTTAGAGATCGGCTGAGTATCTAGCACTAAATCAATAGTGAACTCCAGCTCTCTCTTATGGTAAACCAGGCAATTCATCTGGGAATACATCCGAAAACTCACATACTACCAGTATGCCCTTTATCCTTAGATGTTCTCGACTCACATCAGAGAAGAGTGCGATGTAACCTTCACATCAATAATTAAATCAGTGTTTATTGTGATATAACCTTATCTTTAAAGTTCTCACAATAAACTTCATACATTTTCATTCTTTAACATTCAAACATACACTAAACTTTTTAGGTAGGGAGAAAATTACAGTTTTAGTGTAGCAGTCAAGACTAATACGATTGGCCGCTAACCAATCCATCCCTAAAATCACTTCAAAACCACATATGTTTAACAACACTAGATCTGCTAACATAACTCTATCTCCCACCTTAATTTCACACCTTCTACATACCATATCAGTCCTCTAGGACTCACGCAAAAGGATATTTACATGTAAAATATAATCTAAGGGTTTATGCTTTAAACTCAGTTTACATGCAAAATGTACATCAATAAAGGAATGTGTGGATCCCGAATCAAATAACCCATGACCCTCATGATTACAAACAAGAAGTGTACCTCGTATGGTCTCAGATAAAGTGTTTACGGTCTCCTTACCTAATGTAAACACACGTCCCTCTATGACCGACTTCTTACCCTTATCAGCAGCTGTATCCCATCTCGGTGGAATCATCCTTTGAGGCTACTGTTTAGGAGGTTCTTCAGAATATGGCTTTTGTGGCTGCGGGCAATGCCTCACTTTGTGACCCATGTCCCCGCATCTAAAACATCCTTGTATGGTTCTGGGACAGCTTACCTCATGTGATCTGCCACAATATCTGCAGACTCTAACCTCTAGTCTGGCAACTCAAGGGGTTTCCATCACAATGGGAGGAACCCTAGGTCTGTCAACTCTCCCTGTCGATCCCTCAAACTGTCTCTTCTTAAAAGAACATCTTCGTAAATCTGTGTGGTGAGTCACGAGTCGCTTACCCTTATCTCCTACTAAAATTTGAGACTCAGTCTGGGATTGTACCAACTCTAGTCCCTTCTTTACTTCTTGTGCTCGTCTCAGAGCATCTTTGAACTCTGTGATATAGAGCCCTATCAACCAGTCTCTAATGACAGGTCTTAGTCCATACACAAATCGCTCTGTACGGAGCTCCTCATCCTTAAGGGTCTCCGGATCATACTTCAGTAGGGTTGTGAATCAGCTCTCGTAGTCATCAACTGTCATATTACCCTAAGTCAAGTTTAGAAACTCAGCTTGGATTCTCCTTTGGGCAGCTCTTGTCACATACTGAGTTCTAAATGCCGACTGGAAAGTCTCCCAACTAATCATTTCATGGCTAGTCACCATTATACTTTAGGTAGTACTCCACCAATCTCAGGCTTGTCCCTTTAACATGTAAGCACCCATACTGACCCTCTCGGCATCGGTGCATCCCAAATAGTCAAAAATGACTCGCAACTCTGTCAACCACTCCTCAGCCTCTACGGGATCTTTCACCCCTCTAAAAGCTAGTGAGTTCATCTTCAGAAAGTCCCTCAATCGACCCTTCTTCCTATCATCAAGCTGGGTCTGCAGCGGAGGCTGTGTGGCAGATGGCACCGGGTCAGTCTGTAATGGGGGTACGGGTGGTCCCTGTGGTGGTGGAGGAGTCGAACCAAGTGTAGTACCCGAGGTATTAGCCCTAAAATGCTGCGCAAATAACGTTGTCATCTGCTCAAATTCCTACCACACATCATGCTCTAGCCGATTCATACGAGAGTTCGGACTCTCTGACTGTGGGGCAGGTGGTGGAGGTAGATGTGCCTCCCTCCCAGAACGTCCTCTGCTCCCCCTCATATCCTATCTGTTACGTACCTGTACATATTAATTAAACATCTATTATAATTCTACCCGTTAAATTCAATTCATTACCAAATAATACAGACATTTGGGATATAATCTAATTCCAATTACTCGACACTGACAGTACTAGGCAACCTTTGCTCTGATACTAAGAAAATTTGTGACAACCCGAAAGTGCGAAAAATTAGGGCTAATTTAAAATTTTTCTTATATTAAACCTCTTACTCGGGTTGCATTCATGTACAATGTAATTTAACCACTTGTGTTTATAAAAAATCATAACCCCAAGATCACACGATTTCCATTTCATAAACCCAATTACAAAATATCCAAAGGAAATCAATCCACAAAACAAGGTTAATTTTCCTCATATCATCCTAATTACATCCCAAAATACTTAATACAAATATTTGTATTACATCATTGTCTGGATACAAAATGAATTGAATTATACCTTATGCCTGTACAAGCAATAGCCTGGGGAGATCTTGTCCACCAGCCTATATCACGTACGCGGCAGATATTACGCTCACTGCAAGAAATCTGGAGGGGAAGGAAAAAGGGTGAGCTCTCAAAACGCTTAGTAAATATGATAAAGGATAGTTACAAAAACATCATCACAACATAATATGACATGAATGTTCGAGCATGTAAAACGTTATAGAAATAACAGTACAAACAATGGCATCAACATCATTCACTTGATAAAAATCACAAATCACATTACATCAAATCTCAATGCGTGATATAAATCACAGTTGTAAAATCACATTATCATTAAGAAATCGAGACTAGGCATTTATAAAACTCAGGTGAAATCATCGTCATAGGCACATCAAGTAAAAATCATCCCCTAGGCGGACATCCCCATGAGCGGGAATACGTCGATAATAATACACATGGCCATAATTCGCTGTAGACTTGATCAGAGTCATACAGTCATCGGTCTTACATGCTATCAAAGCACAGCCCAGTCTTACATGCTATCAAAGCAAGGCCACCCATTGCTACCAGAGGGGGGTCATCTCACATTGCCAGGACGGAGGTATCGGTCTTACATGCCACTAGGACAAGGCTCGGTCTTACACGCTACCAGAGCAAGGCCCGATGTGCATCCTATGACAAGCCATAGTCTTAGTAAAATATGCCATTGTTGTATAAAAATTGTTTTGCCTTCATGTAGAGCTCATAGTGGTTATCACAAAACTCATTTTGGTTATAAACCATATCTGTTCACAATTACACAAATCTCATCAAAATCGAGCTCAAACCAGTAAAACCCTCACACATTCATCAAAACATCGAATCATCTCATTCCTTATAAACATGCTCATTTCATTAAACCTTTTTCATGCTATTAAAACGTTTTCATTCATTCGAAAACCCCATAAGCATAAAATTGTTTATTTTCCCTTACCTCTTGCACCTTGAGTTGTACACTATCCTCTCGGACTAGCCTCATTTTCGGTATCGAAGTCTCGAGCTATCCAAACATCATTAAATCACCAAATTGTAAGTATTCATCGTTCTCATTTCTCTTTTCACCTCATTTATACCTATACCTATACTATATCCAAGTTATCATTCTTAAATACCCACATTGTTTTAAAATGTATCCTACATTTTATCATCACTTTAGCTAGCTCATAATCATGACAAGATATCCACATTTCATTTTCCAACTATACTCAATGTTTGTTTCCCTCATAACTTAGACATTTCCAGCCAAATATACCCATATATGCACATATATCCATTTACCATCATATATAATGATAATGCTTAAGAAGAATAAGGATTTTGTGAGCTCACCTAGCTTGTCTCCTCTTGACCAAACCTGTAGAGTACTTGTCCTTTCCTTTGTTCAATCCAATCCTTGATTTTCTAGTATGTTGCTCTCCTTACCAAGAGGAGTAACTTTGTCTCTTACCCATTTGTCTATTTTTTTCTAGAATAGGGTGAATCTTAAAGAGAGAAAGCTTGTTTTGGGTGAAAATGGTGAAGGTTAGTGTTTTAGAAAGAGAGAGAGAGAGGCTTGGTTTCAGGTAAAAATCCTGTGGTCCTTATATAGACAGAGGCTATGAAATCGATCTGGTGTTCAAATGAGATCGATCTCTACATGATTCAACTGCTTCAGCTACTCCATTAACAACTACAAGATCGATCTGGTCGAGGGGAAGATCGATCTGTTGTTCTAAGAGGAGATCGATCTGGCATTGAATTAGGGATCGATCTCTTCCAGGTCGAGACTTAAGGAGATCAATCTGCCCTTGTGATAGGATTGATTCTAGCTAGGCAGAGGCAGCATGAGATCGATCTACTCCCTTATGAGATCGATTTGTTTTCCTGTTTTTGTTCATTTTTTGCATTCTGGAGTCATGAGATCAATCTCTCTCTCATCTAGCCTTCACAGATCCTACTGCTGCTGCATCCATTTGCAGAAAATTCAATGTAAAACTTATCCTAATCTACCCCATAGGCCATATTTCAATCCATACACATTTAAGACTTAAAAACTTCATCTCCATACACTTCATCATATTTAAAACTTGCATGTACATCAACATATCATAATTACATTCACCAATTACAAATTCTCACATTGCAAATCTCACAGTTATGGTACATAAAATTTACAGTTCTCACAGTTAGTTTAGGGTTAGGATTCATTTCATGCATTTTTTTTTTGTTCTCACTTTAATTCCAAAAATCCAAAAATATTCTTTCTCATGCATTATTTTAGTTAGTCATTATTAGTTAATTCTGCATTCTATTAGTTTAGTATTCATTTAGGGTTAGGCATTACTTGGGGTTACATTTTAGAGCATTTTAGGGATAGGATTACATTTAGTAATTTTTAGTATTTATATTCAAAAGTTTATTTTCTCATGCCTTAGGTTAGATTATTTTGTATTTTTACTTCAAGTAATTAGATTAGATTTGTGCATATTTATTTTCATATTAGGATTTTCTAGTTTTATTTTTATTATTTGCATTTAAACCCATGTTTTTTATTATTTGCACATTTTGCCCATTTTAATTTTTGATTTTAAATTTTGTTAGTTTTCTTTTACAGTTGCTTTATATTTCTTATTTGAGCTTTATAAGTATTTCTTATCTTTTATTTCTTTTATTATTGACATTTTATTTTTTAATTTATTATTTTATTTGCCTATGTTTATATTTTTATTTTACCATGCTTTAGCAAACTTGTAGATCACCCACATTGATAAATAGTTAGTGTCACGACTGCTCGCCCCGCACCAGGTCACAGTTTCACTCAACCGTACTATTCGCTTTGGAAACCCCACAGGCCCTTCACAGTTTTATCGAGGAATACTGCCCTCGTTCACGTCCCACATGGTTTGAACCCAAGACCTTAAAGTCTTTGTTCATACATGTGACAGCCCGAAAGTGCAGAAAATTAGGGCTAATTTAAATTTTTTCTTATATTAATCCTCTTTCTCAGGTTGCATTCCTGTATAATGTCGTTTAATCACTTGTGTTTATAATAAATTCTAACCCCAAGATCACACGATTTCTATTTCATAAACCCAATTACAAAATATCCAAAGGAAATCAATCCACAAAACATGATTCATTTTCCTCTTATCATCCTAATTACATCCCAAAATACTTAATACAAATGTCTGTATTACATCATTAGCTGGATACAAAATGAACAGAATTATACCTTGTGCGTGTACAAGCGATAGCCTGCGGAGATCTTGTCCACCAGCCTATATCACGTACGCGGTAGGCACTATCATGCTCACTGCAAGAAATCTGGAGGGGGGAAGGAAACAGGGTGAGCTCTCAAAACGCTAAGTAAGGAGGATAAGGGAAAGTTATAAAATCATCATCACAACACAATATGATAGAAATGTTTGAGCGTGTAAAACGTTATAGAAATAATGATAGAAACAATGGCATCGACATAATTCACGTGATAAAGATCACAAATCATCATAACGTCAAATCATCATTGCGTGATAGAAATCACAGTTGTAAAACACATCATTCATCAAGGAAATCGAGAGTAGGCATTCAATAAAACTCGGATAAAACCATCGTCATAGGCACATCACATCAAATCAAATCAAATCAAATCACATCGTCCCCTAGGTGGACATCCTCAAAAGAGGGAAACGACGACATAAATGCATAGCCATGATTCGCTGTAGACTTGATCAGAGTCATACAGCTGTAGTCTTACATGCTACTCAAAGCTAGGCCCGATCTTACATGCTATTAATGCAATGCCACCCATCGCTAACAGAGCGAGGTCATCTCTTGTTATCAGAACGGAGGTATCAGTCTTACATGCTACTAGAGCAAGGCCCAATCTTACATCCTACCAAAGCAAGGCCACTCAACGCTATCAAGCGAAGTATCGATATGCATCTCATGACAAGCCATAGTCTCAGTAAAATATGCCATTGTTGTATTAAAATTGCTTTGCCTTCACGTAGAGCTCATAGTGGTAATTACAAAACTCATTTCCGTTATAAAACATCATTTTCACAATTACATAAAACTCGTCAAAATCGAGCTCAAACCGATAAAAACTCACTCGTTCATCAGAACATCAATTCATCTAATTTCTTATAACATGCTCATTTATCAAACCATTTTCAAGTTATCAAAACGTTTTCAATCATTCGAAAACTCATAAGTACAAATGGTTTATTTCCTTCACTTCTTGCACCTTGAGCAGTACAATATCCTCCAGTCCTCGGACTTGCCTCGTTTCTCATGTCAAATTCTCGATTTGTCCAAACATCATTAAATTATCAATATGCATCACTCTCATTTGTCTCTTCACCTAATTTATACCCATACTTATACTATATCCGAATTACCACTCCTAAACACCCACATTGTCTTAAAACTTCACCTACTACTCTATCATCACTTTAGCTAGTTCATAGTCATCACAAATTTACATTTCATTTCCCCACTATACTCATCGGTTGTTTCCCTCATAACTTAGACATTTCCAACCCAATATACCCATATATGCACATATATCCATTTACCAACATATATAATGATAATGATTCAGAAAAATAAGGATCTTGTGAGCTCACCTAGCTTGTCTCCTCTTGACCAAACTTGTAGAGTGCTTGTCCTTTCCTTTGTTCAATCCAATCCATGATTTTTTTAGTATGTTGTTCTCCTTACCAAGAGGAACAACTTTGTCTCTAACCCTTTTGTATAATTCTGTCCAGAATATGGTGAATCTTAGAGAGAGAAAGCTCAGTTTTTGGTGAGAATGGTGAGTGTTGGGGTTTATAGGTGAGAGAGGCTCGGTTTCCAAGTAAAATCTTATGATTCTTATATATGCAGGGCGTATGAGATCGATCTAGCATTGAAGAGGATTGATCTTTGCTTGATTTCAATTGCTCCAACTGCTCCATCAACAACTACAAGATCGATCTAGTAGAGGGTGGAGATCGACCTCTTCTAGGTCGAGACATAAGGAGATCGATTTGCCCTTATAACAAGATCGATCTGGCTAGGCAAGTCAATAGGAGATCAATCTCCATGTCTGTTTTTGCATATTTTTTGCATTCTGGAGCTATGAGATCGATCTCTCTTCCCTTGGAGATCGATCTGGCCTTCATAAATCTTACTGCTGATGCATCCATTTGCAGGAAACTTAATTTAAAACTTATCTTAATCTACCCCATAGACCATATTTCAATCCCTCCACATTTAAGACTTAAAAACTCATCTCCTTATACTTCGTTAGATTTAAAACTTGCACGTACATCAACATATCATAATTACATTCACCAATTAAAAATTCTCACATTGCAAATCTTATAGCTAAGGTGTATACAATTTACAGTTCTCACATTCTCCCCACCTTTGGCGAATATGGTCCTCCAAATTTAACTCGAGCTATTAAATAGTTCAGGGTACTTCTTCTTTATAAGACTCTCTAGTTCCTAAGTTGCTTCCTCCTTGGAGTAGTGCTTCTAGAGAACCTTAAACAATGAAATCCTTTTTATTCGAAGTACCTCATCCTTCCTGTCAAGTATTTACATGGGTTCTTCCACATAACTCATATCCCCCAAAATATCCAATGCTTCATACTTAATGACATGGGTGGGATCTTAATTCTACTTCCTCAACATCGTGACATGGACGACATTTTGTATCCCTAAAAACTGCGGAGGTAAAGCCAATCAATAGGTAACATCTCCCACTCTCTCTAGGATCTCAAACGATCCTTTATATTGGGGACTCAATCTCCTTTTCTTCCTGAAGCTCATGATACCCTTACTTGGAGATACTTTAAGAAACACAAGATCTTCGGTCCTATACTTGGCCGTCTACACACATCTGCGCAGCTCTTCTATCGACTCTGAGCAGCCTGTAACCTTTCACATATGATTTTGACACTCTGAACTGCCTGCTCAACTAGGTCGGGAGAAATTACCTTTCTGTCACCAACTTCTTCCCAAGCTATGGGAGATCTACACCTCCTACCATATAGAGCCTCATAAGGTGCCATACCAATACTCACATAATAGCTATTATTATATGCAAACTCGACAAGGGGCAGGTGATCATCCCATGATCCCTTAAATCCATCGTACAAGACCTCAACATGTCCTCCAAAGTCTGTATAGTCCGTTCAGACTGACCATCAATCTGAGGATGATAGGCGGTACTAAAACTCAACCGAGATCCCATGGCCTCCTGATAATGAATCTAAAATCTAGAGGTGAATCGGGAATCTCTATCTAATGTAATACTCACTGGAGCCCCATGCAGTCTAGCTATCTCTCTAACATACAGCTCAACTAAGGTACTCAAGGTATCCGTGCTCTTGATGGCAAGAAAGTGGGCACTCTTCGTCAATCTGTCCACTATCACCCATAGTGCATCGTGACCTCTTCGGGTCCTCGGTAGTCCCATGATAAAGTCCATAGTGATATGCTCCAATTTTCATGTAGGCACAGGCAAAGGATTAAGTAATCCTACGAGCTTTTGGTGCTCAGCTTTCACTTGTTGGCATACAAAATATCTGACCACATATTCTCCGATGTCCCGCTTCATACCACTCCACGAATACGTTGTTCTCAAATTTTGATACATCTTGGTACTTCTTGGGTGCATGGTGTATCGTGCGCAGTGAGACTCTCTCAGTATTTGCTACTTCAGGGTATCCTCGTTTGGAACACAAATCTGACCCTTAAACCTCAATAACCCATCATCGCTAACCCTGAAATTTGACTGTGAGGTCTGTTTAGCTTGGCTAACCATGTCCAATAGCCTCTAATCACTTCTCTGCCCAGTTCTAATCTTATCCATAATATTGGGCTCTATCTGTTGGCTAGCCATAAACCTAACTTCTGCTTCCTCAACTCTGATCTTGAGTCTGATGAACTGTTCTAACAAATCTCATTCCTTGATCATCATAGTAGATATCACACTCTTCCTACTTAAGGCATCAGCGACCACGTTCACCTTTTTGGGATAGTAGAGTATCTCACAATCATAGTCCTTAAGAAGTTCTATCCATCTCCTTTACCTCATATTTAACTCTTTTTGGTCGAATATACATCTCAAGCTCTTGTGATCAATAAATATTTGGAACCTTTCCCCATATAGGTAATGCTGCCATATCTTTAGGGCAAACACCACTGCAGCTAACTCCAAATCATGTGTGGGGTAATTCCACTCATGATCCTTCAGCTGACGTGAACTATAGGCGACCACTCTCCCATGCTGCATGAGCACACACCCCAATCCTTGTTAAGAGGCATCATTGTACACTGTGAAGCCTCTAGGTCTATTTAGGATAGTCAAAACAGGTGTTGTCGTTAATCTCCTCTTTAATTCTTGGAAACTCTGCTCACACTGCTCAGACCATATAAGAGGAATCTCCTTGCGTGTTAGCTTTATCAAAGGAGTGACAATTCTGGAAAATCCTTCAACAAACCTTCTTTAATATCCTGCAAGTCCTAGAAAACTTTGAATCTCTGTAACTGTCCTTGGTCTCTCCTAATTAAGTATAGCTTTTATCTTAGACGGGTCAACTGATACTCCATCCTTAGATACCATATGACTAAGAAAAGCTATTTGATCTTGCCAAAACTCACTCTTACTGATCTTTCCATAAAGTTGTCTATCTCTGTGTATCTGCAGCACAATCCTTAAATGTTATGCATGTTCTTATCAAGACCGAGAATACACAAGGATATCATCAATGAAGACTATCATAAACTGATCTAGATAATCTCTGAATACCTCATTCATTAAGCTCATAAAAGCAGCAGAGGCATTCGTCAAACCAAAGAGTATCACTAAGAACGCGTAGTGGCCGTATCTAGTCCTAAAGGCCATCTTCGGAACATCCTCCTTCCTGATTCTTAACTGGTGATAACCCGATCTTAAGTCAATTTTAGAAAAGACAGAAACCCCACTCAGCTGGTCAAACAAATCGTCTATTCTTGGCAATGGAAATTGGTTCTTCATCGTAGCCTTGTTCAGCAATCTGTAATCTATACATAGTCTCAGGCTACCATCCTTCTTCTTTACAAACAACACTGGAGCTCCCCATGGTGACACACTAGGCCTAAAAAAACTCTGGTCAAGCAGTTCTTGCAACTGTTTCTTTAACTCTTCCAACTCGACCAACGCCATCCTATAGGGAGGTTTAGAGATCGGCTGGGTATCTAGCACTAAGTAGATAGCGAACTTCAGCTCTCTGTTCGGTGGTAAGCCAGGTAATTCATCAGGAAATACATCCAAAAACTCACATACTATCGATATGTCCTCTATTCTCAAATGTTCTCGACTGACATCAGAGATCAGAGCGATGTAACCTTCACATCAATAATTTAATCAGTGTTTTATAGTGATATAACAATATCTTTAAATTTCTCACAATGAACTTCCTACATTTTCATTCCACAGCTTTCAAACGTACACTAAACTTTTCAGGTAGGGAGAAAGTTACAGTCTTAGTGTAGCAGTCTAGACTCACATGGTTGGCCGCTAACCAATCCATCCCTAAAATCACATCAATACCACACATGTTTAGCAACACTATATCTGCTAACATCACTCTGTCTCCCACCTTAATTTCACACCTTCTAATACCATATAAGTCCATTGGGACTCATGCATAGGGGTATTTACATGTAAAATATAATCTAAGGATTCATGCTTTAAAATTAGTTACGTACAAAATGTACATCAATAAAAGAATGTGTAGATCCCGAATCAAATAACATATAAGCCTCATGATTACAGACAAGAAGTGTACCTCGTATGGTCTCGGATGAAGTGTCTACGGTCTCCTTATCCAAGGCAAACACATGTCCTTCTGCGACTGGCTTCTTACCCTTATCAGCAGACGTAGCCTGTCTCTGGGGAATCGTCTTCTGAGGCTATTGTCTAGGAGGTTCTTGAGAATGTGGCTTTTGCGACTGCGGGCAACTTCTCACTCTATGAACCATTTCCTCGCATCTGAAACATCCTTGTATGGTTTTGGAACAACTTCCCTCATATGGTCGGCCACAATCTCTGCAAACTCTAACATCTGGCTTGGCACTTTGAGGGGTTTCTATAACAATGGGAGGAACCCTAGGTCTGTCAACTCTCCCTCTCGGTCCTTCAAACTGTCTCCTCTTAAAAGAACCTCTCTGAAAGTCTGTGTGGGAGGTCACAAGTTGCTTACCCTTATCCCTGGTCAAAACCCGTGACTTAATCTGGGACTGTACCAACTATAGTCCCCTCTCTACCTCTTGTGCTTATCTCAAAGCATCCTTAAACTCAGTCATACATAGCCCTATCAACCGGTCTCTAATGACGGGCCTCAGTCCATACACGAATCGCTCTGTACGGAGCTCCTCATCCTTAAGGGTCACCAGATCATACTTCAGTAGGTTGGTAAATCGGATCTCATAATCATCAATCGTCATATTGCCCTGAGTCATGTTTAGAAACTCGACTTGCATTCTCCTCTGGGTAGATCTTGGCACATATTGAGTTCTAAATACCGACTGAAACGCCTCCCAGATAATCACCTCATGGCTAGTCATCATTATACTCTGAGTAGTGCTCTACCAGTCTTGGGCTTGTCCCTTTAACATGTAAGCACCCATATTGACCCTCTCGGCATTGGTGCATCCCAAATAGTAAAAACTGACTTGCAACTCTATCAGCCACTCCTCAGCCTCTGTGGGATCTTTTACCCCTCTAAAAGCCTGTGGGTTCATCTTCAGAAAGTCCCTGAATCGACCTTTATTTCTGTCATCAAGCTGGGCCTATACCGGAGGCTGTGTTGCAGGGGGCACCGGGTCAGTCTGTAATGGAAGTACAGGTGGTCTTTGTGGGGGTGGAGGATTCAAAATAGGTGTAGTACCCGAGGAATTAGCCCTAAAATGCTATGCAAATAGCTCTGCCAACTGCTCGAATCCATGCTACACATCAAGCTTCAGTTGATTCATTCGAGAGTTACGACTCTCCGGCTGTGGGGCAGGTGGTGGAGGTGGCTAGGCCTCCCTCTCAAAACGTCCTCTTCACCCCCTCATATCCTATCTATTACGTGCCTGTGCGTATTCATTAAACATCGATTATAATTCTACCAGTTAAACTCAATTCATTACCAGACAATACAAACACTTGGGATGTAATCTATTTCCAATTACTCGACACTGATAGTATTAGGCAACCTTCGCTCTAATACCAAGAAAATCTGTGATAGTCCGAAAGCACGAAAAATTAGGGCTAATTTAAAATTTTTCTTATATTAATCTTTTTCTCAGGTTGAATTCCTGTACAATCTCATTTAATCACTTATGTTTATAATAAATCATAACCCCAAGATCACACGATTTCTATTTCATAAACCTAATTACAAAATATCCAAAGGAAATCAATCCACAAAACACGATTCATTTTCCTCATATCATCCTAATTACATCCCAAAATACTTAATACAAATGTTTGTATTACATCATTGTCTGGATACAAAAATGAACTGAATTATACCTTGTGCGTGTACAAGCGATAGCCTGTGAAGATCTTATCCACTAGCCTATATCACGTACGCGGTAGGCACTATCACGCTCACTGTAAGAAATCTGGAGGGGGGAAGGAAACAGGGTGAGCTCTCAAAACGCTAAGTAATGAGGATAAGGGAAAGTTATAAAATCATCATCACAACACAATATGATAGAAATGTTTGAGCGTGTAAAACGTTATAGAAATAACGGTAGAAACAATGGCATCGACATAATTCACGTGATAAAGATCACAAATCATCATAACGTCAAATCTCAGATAAAACCATCATCATAGGCACATCACATCAAATCAAATCACATCATCCCTTAGGCGGACATCCTCAAAAGAGGGAAACGTCGACATAAATACATGGCCATGATTCACTGTAGACTTGAACAGAGTTGTACAGCTACGGTCTTAGATGTTACTCAAAGCAAGGCCTGGTCTTACATGCTATTAATGCAAGGCCACCCATTGCTACCTGAGCGGAGTCATCTCTCGTTACCAGAATGGAGGTATCGATCTTACATGCTACTAGAGCAAGGCCCGATCTAACATGCTACTAGAGCAAGGCCACTCAACGCTATCAAGTGGAGTATCGATGTGCATCTCATGACAAGCTATAGTCTCAGTAAAATATGCCATTGTTGTACTAAAATTGTTTTGCCTTCACGTAGAGCTCATAGTGGTTATTACAAAGCTCATTTTTGTTATAAAACATCATTTTCACAATTACACAAAACTAATCAAAATCGAGCTCAAACTAACAAAACACTCTCTCGTTCATCAAAACATCAATTCATCTCATTTCTTATAACATGATCATTTATCTAACCATTTTCATCTATCAAAACGTTTTCAATCATTCAAAAACTCACAAGCACAAATGGTTTATTTCCCTTACCTCTTGCACCTTGAGCGATACAATATCCTCCGATCCTTAGACTAGCCACATTTCCCATGTCAAATTCTCGAGCTGTCCAAACATCATTAAATTGTCAATATTCATCTCTCATTTGTCTCTTCACCTCATTTATACCCATACTTATACTATATCCGAATTACAACTCCTAAACATCCACATTGTCCTAAAACTTCTCTTACCTCTCTATCATCACTTTAGCTAGTTCATAGTCATAACAAGATATTTACATTTCATTTCCTCACTATACTCATTGGTTGTTTCCCTCATAACTTAGACATTTCCAACCCAATATACCCATATATGCACATATATCCATTTACCAACATATATAATGATAATGCTTAAGAAAAATAAGGATCTTGTGAGCTCACCAAGCTTGTCTCCTCTTGACCAAACTTGTAGAGTGCTTATCCTTTCCTTTGTTTAATCCAATCCTTAATTTTTTAGTATGTTGTTCTCCTTACCAAGAGGAACAACTTTGTCTCTTACCCCTTTGTCTAATTCTGTCCAGAATATAGTTAATCTTAGAGAGAGAAAGCTTGGTTTTGGGTGAGAATGGTGAGTGTTCGGGTTTGTAGGTGAGAGAGACTTAGTTTCCAGATAAAATCTCGTGATTCTTATATAGACAGGGCGTATGAGATCGATCTGGCATTGAAGGAGATCAATCTCTGCTATATTTCAACTGCTCAAACTGCTCCATCAACAACTACAAGATCGATCTGGTAGAGGGTGGAGATCGATCTCTTCTAGGTCGAGACTTAAACAGATCGATTTGCCCTTATGACAAGATCGATCTGGCTCGGCAGAGTCAATAGGAGATCAATCTGCTTGCCTGATTTTGCACATTTTTTACATTCTGAAGCTATGAGATCGATCTCTCTTCCCTTGGAGATCGATCTGGCCTTCACAAATCATACTGTTGTTGCATCCATTTGTAAGAAACTCAATGTAAAACTTATCTTAATCTACCCCATAGGCCATATTTCAATCCCTACACATTTAAGACTTAAAAACTCATCTCTTTATACTTCATTAGATTTAAAACTTGCATGTACATCAATATATCATAATTACATTCACCAATTACAAATTCTCACATTACAAATCTCATAGCTAAGGTGTATACAATTTACAGTTCTCACATCCTCCCCATCTTTGGGGAATTTGGTCCTCCAAATTTAACTCGAGCTGTTAAATAGTTGAGGGTACTTCTCCTTCATAAGGCTCTCTGGTTTCCAAGTTGCTTTCTCCTCGGAGTGGTGCTTCTAGAGAACCTTAACCAATGGAATCCTCTTCATCCGAAGAACCTCTTCCTTCCTGTCAAGTATTCGGATGGGTTCTTCCACATAACTCATATCCCCCTAAATATCCAATGCTTCATACTCAATGACATGGGTGGGATCTGGATTGTACTTCCTCAACATCGAGATGTGGAAGACATTGTGTATCCCTAAAAATTACGAAGGTAAAGCCAATCTATAAGCAACGTCTCCCACTCTCTCCAGGATCTCAAACGGTCCTATATATTGGGGACTCGATTTCTTTTTCTTCACGAAACGCATGATACCCTTACTTGAAGATACTTTAAGAAACACAAGATCTTCAGTTTGAAACTCCAGTGGCTGTCTACGCACATCTGCGTAGCTCTTCTGTCTACTCTAAGTAGCCCGTAACCTTTCACATATGATTTTGACACTCTGAACTGCTTGCTTAACTAGGTCGGGAGCAATTACCTTTCTGTCACCCACTTCTTCCCAAGCTATAGGGGATCTACACCTCCTACCATATAGAGCCTCATAAGGTGCCATACCAATACTTGCATGATAGCTGTTATTATATGTAAACTCGACAAGGGGCAGGTGATCATCCCATGATCCCTTAAAATCCATCGTACACGCCCTCAACATGTCCTCCAAGGTCTGTATAGTCTACTCGGACTGAACATCAGTCTGAGGATGATAGGCGGTATTAAAACTCAACCGAGATCCCATGTCCATTAGTCATAAATTACTTGTACGGCTTGTTTGCTTGTAGTAGACACCATTTATGGCCATTATGTTGTGACACCAAATTGTGACCAAGTGTGGTAGTGTGTCAAAGACTATGAATTAAAGCCCTCATCCACGCCAAAGGCTATTGACAAACTATGGCGACATGTTCTAAATAGCCAAAATAAGTTTTTTAATAGCAATATGAAGTTGCATCTTACATAACAGAAATATGGCTAAGCATGGTGAGCCCAATCTCATCTGAAAGTAACCATACAACGATCAAAGCTGGGAGAAAAAAATTTCACGGACAAAACCTTCAAATGTCGAATGCTACCTCCACAATGAATCTCACCTGAAGGCGATCGTATAAAGCTCAAAACATGGAGCAAAAGGTTCCTCAACATTGAAGTACTCCTACAATGACAACTCCACAAGTTAAATGTCAACCTTAAAGGAAATTGCACCCAACAATAGCCATTCTCACAATATAGTGCTAAACACAACATTCTCATCATTTGTCTTGCTTTCATCCCTCATTGTTCTCATCACAAGGAAAACAGACAAGGAAGAAGTGAAGACGTTAAGTGATGAGAACAATGAGTGATGATAATAATGAAAAAAATAATGGAAATTTACAAGGTTCAAGGAATAGCAAGGATGTATCATTCCTTGGCCATACTTCAACGTAATAAATTCAAATGGCAAAGATATATCATTCCATTGACCATACACCAATGCAATAAGTTCAGATGGCACGGATGTACCATTCCTTTGATCGTTTCTTATGCATAATCGATGACAGTTCACATAAGGCAAGGAAGTAACATTCCCTTGGTCATTTCTTATGCATACTTGATGTAATTTCGCTCAAGGCAAGGATGTAACATTCCTTTGGCTGTTTCCTATGCATAATTGATAAGAGTTCACTTAAGACAAGAAGGTAACATTCCCTTGATCCTTTCCTATGCATAATCAATGAAAATTTACAAGGCAAGGAGATAACATTCCCTTAGTCCGTTTCTTATGCATACTTGATGCAATTTCGTGAAAGGCAGGGATCTAACATTCCCTTTGTCATTCCTTATGCATAATTGATGAAAGTTCACATAAGGTAAGGAGGTAACATTCACTCGGCCTTTTTTATGCGTACTTGATACATTTTTTAGCAAGATAAGGATGTAACATTCCCTTGGCCATTGCTATGCATAATCGATGAGAGTTCACATAAGGCAAGGGGGTAACATTCCCTTGGTTGTTTCTTATGCATATATGCAATTTCATGCAAGGCAAGGGTGTATCATTCTCTTGGTTGTTTATTATGCATAATCGATAAGAGTTCAATAAGGTAAGGAAGTAACAGTCCCTTGGTTATTTCTTACGCATACTTGATGCGATTCCGTGCAAGGCAAGAATGTATAATTCCCTTGGCTGGTTCTTATGCAAAATTGATGAGAGTTCACATAAGGCAAGGAGGTAACATTCCCTTGGCCATTTCTTATGCATACTTGATGCAATTCTGCGCAAGACAAGGATGCAACATTCCCTTAGCCATTTCCTATGCATAACCGACAAGAGTTCACATAAGGCAAGGAGGTAACATTCTCTTAGCCATTTCTTATGCATAACTGACGCAATTCTGTGCAAAGCAAGGATTTATCATTCCCTTGGCAATTTCTTATGCATAATCGATGAGAGTTCAATTAAGGCCAAGTGAAGCATTTTCTTGGCCATTTCTTATGCATACTTGACGCAATTCCCCACAACTCAAAGATGTAAGAATCCTTTGGCAATAGCTTATCCAAATTCCCTAAAGGTAAAAACAAGTATGTCGAAACTTAAAGCACAACAAAATTATCTAAATCCTCAAAAGCAAAGGATATTAAACAAGGATTTCATAGCTTAAATGATGAAGTTGTACTCAAAACTAAAGGACATGAAGCTCAAATCTGAAGCAAACAAGCTATGAAAAATAGTAAAGCTATAGACAAAACTGGACTTGAAACTAAAAGGGACAAAGCTAAGTAAGAAATGAAAGGTATTCATGCCAAAAGTAATGTTTTAACTTGTTCAAAGGCATTGCATTCTTGGAAGAGGAACATGAAATTTAGCCAAATTCATGATATAAAGTTGTTTCTGCATGAAAACAAACTAAAAGTGTGACGGTCGGTATAACATCACAAATTCCCTTTTACGCCATTTCAACAGGTCAACAAAAATTCATACTTAATTCTACTCTATGGAGGAACTTAGTGTTAGGATGAACTCAGCCTAAAAGACCTCACATCTAGTCTGGCTTAATAGGCCCCGTCCAGATCATTCCCAATCTCGTAGTCTCTATGATCTCATGGCTTGAAGATGGACTGATCACACTCAGACAGTTAGGCTCCACCAAATGATGATACATGGCACCATCTTGTGCCCCCTACAAGCCTATAAATAAGCTATCCTTTCCTTGGGAAATGGACCTTCACTTCTCATTACAGCCTAAAGTTTGTAATATTTACTTTATGCCTTATTCCTTTTTTATACATTTATACCCTAGTCGTGCCAAGACACCCGATAAGTCTTGTCAAGACCACTATACTTGGTGAACAGTTTACACCATATACTTAGTGGTAAACTCACAGTTGCTACCATGGACGTAGGTACATTGTCGAACCACGTAAATCCTATTATCTATCTCTTTACTTACTTTATTCACCACTCTATAACACTATCATTGAAGAAAATCATAATGTATCTATCTATCTAATAGGTTTCAAGAGATATATGGACACTTAGAGGTGGAATGATCGACTGTTCAAGATCTAAAAAAATCTTAGATACTTGAAGAGGTGAGATAAAGGAATAATTGTCGTTAAGGAAAAATTCTTCTTGAGATGACTTTGACTAAATCTTCCAAAAGGAAACGGATTGAATTTTGCCTTTCTCCATTCTTTATCTTGTTGATCGACCAGTAGGCAATGTTTCTTTCTTTATTTCCTTTGTATGGCCTGAGAAAGTGAAGCATGATAAAATGTAGAACTTTGTCGTAAAATAAAAGATGTTTAGGGTTATCATCTTGAATTCTCTCCTTCCTTCGATCTTTCTTCAAAATTTTCTCCTTCGTCAAGAATCTCGTAGGTCCTTAACAATGTTTTTTCTGTAATAGTTATCTTTCTTCCCAAAAAAATGATTTGATAGCCATTATTGTCCTGTAATCCTTAAGAAAGAGAATAAGGGAAGAATTACAATAGAAGGCTCGATTGTAGTTGACTGTAATGTTATGTTTTAGTTGCTACAAGAACATCCAACCAAAGTCTATAAATGTTTCTAACTAAAGTCTACAAGTGTTTCTAAGTAAGGAAGATCAATTCATCGAAGATTGGAGTGAGTTAATATCATTCTTATTTCCACTGGATACGAACAATACCATTAAATGAACCTCTCCTTACTCTCATTATCTGGAAGACTAGTATTCAAATATTTTGAAATCATTGTGATATCCATTTTTATATAGGAAAGTTATTTTCTTTAAAGTAGATTTCCTTGAAATGTTTCAAAGAAGTTGATAGATGAGAAATGAAAAGTCAAATTTCTTTGTACTTAATGTCCTTTAACTTTGTTAAGTTTGGTATTAATACCTTTTAAAGTGTATAAGTATGTATTCATACAGTATCAATGCCTCAAAAAGGTTTATCGATACTCAATGAATCCCTAAGTGTCTTAATAACTAAATGTATCTATGCTCAATAGTGAATATCCCTTTAACATTATGCTCATTCTAATTTCTAGCCTAATCTTAATACAAGCAATCTAAACATTCGGCAAACGAGAACAATAAACACGGATAATAAAACAGGTAATCAAGTAAACATAGTAGCAAACACATAACCTCAAACAATAGACACAAAATTACACTTAACAATTAATTAAACACACGAGCTACAATAAGCAAATAGTCATAAGGAATCTAGACATAATGCAATACAGACACACAGAACAAATGATATTAATTCTAATGTTATCTTGTAAAAACTAATCCAAAATCCTAAAATTTTAACATTGTGATGCCCCGGAAGCACGATAAATAGGGCAAATTTAAAACTTATTTACATCAACACACAATTCTAGCTGCATTCCTGTGCAGTGTCATGCATCATCGTATATACATTATAAAACTTTCACCACAGGATCTCATCATCTAATATTCATATATCATAGCGCATACAGTCCTCAATATAGATTTAATTAATCATAATACATCCCATACATCATCGTTCATCAAGTGTCTGTAAATACAACTTTAGTCTGGGTACATGAAATGTTAAAGTATACCTCAAAATACAATATACGGCCTGGAGCTCAAGTCCTCCACTAGCCACTACTCCGTACGTCGCAGGAAACTCTCTTCACTTGAAGAAATCTGGGGGATATTAAAATAGGGTGAGCTTCTAAATCGCTCAGTATGGGGGTAAGGGACTCATTAACAAAATCATTAATTACACAGCACAATCATTTTGTTTTGTAAGTGAAACCCAATAAGCTCAATAGAAAATGAAATCATTAAAACATCATTATCATCTTATTTCTCTAAGATCATACAAAAACATGAGAGTAAATGGCTTAGTATAAAACCATAGTTACAAGCATGTGGAAATTAGGATGCGATAATGGCTTTTCTCGTAAAAACGTGATAGAAATCACCTCAGTAGTAATGCATGGGGCAAAGCCACAAAACACAATCTCATGTATATAAAAAAAAGACGGAGACTGCGCAATTAAAACTTAGATAAAAACATCCACCATGGCACATCAAAATAATCTCCTCTGGGTGCATATCCCAGGCATCCTCAAAGAGGGAACGTCGACAATATGGTCATGTACATGGTATATTGGTCTTATGTGTTACCAGAACAAGGCACAGACTTACATGCTACTAGAGTACCAGAACAAGGCACAGACTTACATGCTACCAAAGCAAGGCCTAGACTTACATGCTACCAAAGCAAGGCCACCCAACGCTACCAGAGCGGGGGTCATCTCACGTTACCAACACGGAGGCATCTCTCACTCCCAAAGTGGAGGAATATCGGACTTACATGCTACCATAGCAAGGCCCAGACTTACATGCTACTAGAGCAAGTCCCGATGTGTTATCACATGACACGCCTAAGTTTCAATAACAACCATTATCATATAAAACCATTTTGCCTTCACGTAAAGCTTATAATGGTTTCTCTCATAAAATTCATCTGAAAACGTTTTTGTATTCATTACAAAACATGTCAAAATAGAGCTCCAACCAGCAAAACCACACACACATTTCTCAAATCTCAATACGCCTTAACGTAAAGCCTAAATCCTTTTTCACTTTTTTTAAACTCAAACAGTTTGTAAAATAATTTCATGCTACAAATATCATCACAATTCACATACACAAATGAGTTTAAGTTTTTCCCTACCTCGTTGCACCTCGTATAGTGCAATTGTTTCCCTTAAACGACGGACTAGCCTCTCTGGAACTCCTGGGTTGTCCCAACGATGTAAAAACATCATCAACACTTCATCACATTGTCTCAAATCTCAACATCGAGCACAATTGCTCACATTCTCATAATTTCTCAATACCTCAATAATTCTAACAACCCTAACCATTTTCAGCTAACTCATCACAACATCTACAGCCACAATTACAGAAATCTACTTCAAAATCAAAGATTAAAGCTTAGAAATTTACCCAAAACTTATGGAGTGCTCAATTCATGCCTCAGCTCAAATCGTCCTTCGATTTCCAAGTATGTTGTTCCCCTTACGATGAGGAATAACTTTCCCTCTTGCCACTACCTTTGATTCGAACGAAAATGGGCGTTTTGGAGGAGAGAGAAAGTTAGGGATTCGGCTAAAATGGGGGTTTTCAATTTTCTAGAGAGAGAGGATGAATTCCAGCAAAAACATAGGGGTGCTTATATAGGCAAAGGGCAGGAGATCGATCTACTCCTGTAGGAGATCGATCTGCCTTTAAAGTTGGAACATTATAAGCAACTTTTATGTCTACCAGATCAATCTATCGTAAGGGCATGATCGATCTCATAATCTTGAGGAGATCAATCTGCTCCTTGTGAGGTGATCAATCTAATTTTTACAGAAACATTTGGAGATCGATCTGCTCTTGTAGGAGATCGATCCCTTTAAGGCAGAATCACAAGGAGATCGATCTGCTTTCATTCGAGATCGATTGGCTCGTTTAAATTTTTCACTCCTTGTCACTTTGGCCTACTAGATCGATCCCCTTCTTCTCCAAGATCGATCGATCTGGCCTCATAGTTTCACATTATGATTACACGCTTGGCATAAAATCTCCATATATAATTGCCATAGTTTGCTCCATTGATTATTTCTCATTCAATACTCATTCATCATTAAGAAATTTCATTCCTTACCACCTCAATTTATGAGTGCATCGCATTTAGCATCAATCAATTACACTTCATGTTCATATTACATAATTAGATGTGTATAGAATTCTCAAGTCTCACAAACATGACAATTCAAATATCAATCATCATGTAAAGTCATGTCAATCTTTTCATGAAATGCAATCAAATGATCATATCAATTATTGACAACTCTTGTACTTGAACTCATTACATATAGGGATGTTAAGGTTAGAATACTAGAGTAAGAAATCTCTTACAATACCTTAGCCTAAGAGATGATTAATCCTTATTTCTTGATTAATTGAATGTTCCTCTTAAGCTTTGCTTTTTATTTTTTTTGCTCTTTCATTTTTTTTCTTTTCTTGTTTATGATGTAAGCTCTTTATTTTCTAGCATTTGATCACTGACTTTCATCACTCTTTTCATGCACTTGCAGCATAAGGATCATCTATGTTTTGGTATCCATACTTGATTGGGTCCATGAGGGTTTCTACTAGCAAGTTTGGTTCTCAACAAAAATGTTAAATCAATGTTAGAATTCAACAAATGCCTATGAATCCATAGTTTACTAACTGTATTCTTCCTAAATGTAGCTTTGCTAAATTTACACCTATTTTCACTATTTCTCAACCTAAAGTAGCAACTAAACTTAAGAGAAGTAGCTTGATCCTCATTTTCTAGAAAGGAAATTCTTTATTAAAGAGTCATTCTCAACATGATTATAGCATAGCCCATCCTTGTCAAAGAAAGCTCTTTGAGATTCTAACATTTAATCTAATTTTTGCAAGCCATGTAGAATCTCAAAAAGGAATTGTGCAAGTTTGTGTTCATCTTTTTAAGCTCGTCATTTTCTATCCTAGGGTCTTCTATTCTAACTTCTAGCTCAGCCTTAGTTTTTACCAAGTTTTCATTCTCACTAGGTAGCTTGGCAATTGTCTTCATATGCTTCAGTAATCTTAATAAACTCATTTGCTAGTTCATTAAATACATGTTACAACTTTTCAAATGAGTACTCATTGGTCTTACAAAAATTAGAAGAATCAGGCGATCCTTCATCTGCCATGAAATATGGATTTGCAATGTCAATAACATTATCAATATCATCATCAACATTTTCATCCTCGAATGTCACTATCACTCAAAGTTGCAACCATTACCTTTTTCTTAGGCTTTTTCTCCATTCTCTTCCAAGTATAGGACAATCTTATCGAATGTCCCGGCCTATTGTACTCATAGCATATGATGAGATTTTCATCCCTTGCACTAGTTTCTCCTTCAAAATCTTTTCTAAAAGATTTTATTTCTACCTCTTTAGCTCTATTATCCATAAATATATTAAATTTCCTAGCAAGCATGGCTAAGACTAATTCTTCACTCCTAGATATACTTTTCTCTAATCTATCTTCCTCGCTACTTGAGGAGTTAAGGGAAACTCCTATGCTCTTATTAGAATGTGTCACGACCATCAACTTACCAAAAATCAACGTAAATTTTTAGCTTTTCATACATTATTTATTATTTGTTCTTTTCTTACCTCGATCGTGATCAGCTACACTCTCAACCAGTTGGGTTGTGTGTCAATGTCTACCTCTCACAACCATAACAATTTCATTTGCATTAAAATTTAGAAGTAAACACTTGTATAGATAAATCAGAGTGTTGTTTACATGTGTTTACATTGCTTTACATCCCCAATAGTTACATACAAAATGCTACTGCGCTATCGAAAGTTTAGATACAAAATTTCATCAGTGTGTATACCTTACGCGATGGGATGCAGCGGATACCAAAAGGGAAAGCCTTCAGTCGCTCTCGTCTATACTCAAATCTTTGTAGAGAGGGGAAAATAAGGGGGTGAGCAAACCACACGCTCAGTAAGGCAATCATGCGACCAGGTAGATACTGTATTATCTACGTGATCGTGACGCCATGCTCAAAACCATACAGTTTCTCAGTCACATCTCAAAAGCATTAGTTCATGCTTGTGTTAATAGCATGTAAAGCAAATCATGCTATTTAGTTTAGTGCACAAATCAAATTCAAAGCATGGTATAAATTGTGAGACCCCGTATATGTATAAGGGTATATATGCACATAGAAGTGTAAATAGAGTTGTACTATGAATTCATGAATGAAGTATATGTGATGTAAGTCCACAAGTAATGTACACACTTGTAATGAGAGTGATAAT
The DNA here is from genome assembly GCA_033439115.1 of Firmiana major. NCBI lineage: Eukaryota > Viridiplantae > Streptophyta > Magnoliopsida > Malvales > Malvaceae > Firmiana > Firmiana major. Next base: position 14,116,561 of record CM065912.1, read on the forward strand.
CGTACATACAAGTTTCATTATATATGAATGTGTAGTAATGGACTTAAACATGTGGAGAATGTGTGTAGAATGGATTTTGAATAGCTTGGTAAAATGGAAGTATAATTGCATAAGATATGCATTTCCATTTTAGTTTATATTAAGTATAATTGGTCATACAAAGATCCTACACAAATTTTAATTTGTATGAAGTGAGGATGGATGCATCTTCAAGTCTCAAAGATGAATGAATGAGGAAATGATCATGGTAGCAAATTTAGGATGTTTGGTAAGTGTTGTTGCAGAGGAAATCTGGAAATTTTGAAGGGCATATCGATCTCATGGGATGAGAGATCGATCTGGAAGAGCCAGAATGCTCTTATTTGGGCGAGAGAATAGAACAGATCGATCTCCAATGGACCAGATCGATCTCCTTAGCTCTCTGTTTAGGAGCAGATCGATCTCATGCTTCGACAGATCGATCTCATGCCTCGACAGATCGATCTCATGCTTCAACAGATCGATCTCAGGCTTAAAAATACCGTGAAAAAGAGGGATTTTAAGGGACCAGATCGATCTCCTCATGGACCAGATCGATCTCCTCAAGCTATTTCTATATAAGGAGTGCTGGAAATCAGAAAATTTCAGGAAAAACACAAACTTTCCACTTTCAACCCAAAAACCTAACATTCTCTCTCAAAAATCAGCCATTTTCAGTGAGGTTTGAAGAGAGACCGTTAGAGACAAAGTTGTTCCTAGCAAAGAGAAGAACAACATAGTTGGAAAGCATTTTCCCATTGTTGATATTGAAGGATTTAAGGGCATTGCCATTTGGAGCAAGAGGAGAAATCAAATTGGGTAAGATTCTAACACTCCAACTGTGGTACATTGTTTATTAAGTGACTTTGGAGTTGTTGGCATGAGTATAGATGGTTAGAAACTATCTAAATGCATGGGTATGATTTTAAGATGTTGTTAGTGGATAAATTGTGAGATTTACCTAAAAGAGGTAAAATGTGAATTTAAGGCATTTGTAAAATGCATAAGTAAATAATGTTGACTAGTGAGGTTAATTATGGGTTAAATACGTTAACTCAATCGATTTAATGAATGAATCGCAGCTTCCGAGGATACGCCGAGACGAGTTGAGCCAAGAGCGTGAGAAGCTAAAAGGAAAGGAGTCACACCAAGTAAATCGAGGTAAGGGAATTGTGTGGACTCTTAGAGATATTGTGCGCAATTTGGGCGCATAAATGTTTTGCTAGAATGCATGAGATTAGGAAATGTTGTTGTTGGGTGATTGAAGGGTAAAAGTTGGGAGTTTGAGAAATGTTCATGAAAACAAAAGCATATTGCTTTGAAAATCATGTTTTATTGCTTTTAGCAAATGATTGGTAGGTTGGCTAACATTGAAATGATTTGCAAAAGAAATGAGTGTGTTTTGGTTTTGGTAACCATATTTTGCAAGTTTTTGAGCCACCTACATGATTTCGTGAGTATGAAAGAGTGCAAGAGGCACTTGTTTTCACATGGATTTCATATTGTTTTGGCATTGTGCTTGAGTTTATCTCGCACTGGATGCCCACCTTGCATGTTGTCGTGTTTGGAGCTTCGAGTAGACTTGGTGTCATATCGATTAAATAGGCTCACACGTGCATTGTTTTAAGACATGGCATGTTAAAACAACCTGATGAGCCCGAACGAGGGATAAGGGTTGGAGATTCACCTGATGAGCCCGAACGAGGGATAAGGGTTGGAGGAACAGCTGATGAGCCCGAACGAGGGATAAGGCTGGGGGTCCACGGAGTACGTTGTACCTTGCATGTAGCATGGAGTACATTGTACCGTGTTGTGATGTGATGTGCCGTCTTCGGACGAGATCTGCTATGGACCGGCGGGTAGGATTTGACCCACCTCCTGTGTGGAAGCAGATGGTGGTGATATTCCGCACACCTGATCCGTGTAGCCGGTATCACAGGTTATGTACATAGGCCTTGAGGTTATTACCTATTGTTGGACTGCCTATCTGACATGTCTAATGCTATTTGAGAATAAATCCATGTTTGAAGTGATTGTGGTCAGGAAAGCCCGAGGGATGGGCTGGGACCTGACGTTGAATTGATTTGTTAATGGTTTTAAAGTGCACGGATGCATGATGTTTAATACCATGCTTTATTGTGAAAATGCATGATGGTTAATGCCATGCTATTTGAGAAAAATGCATGATGGGTAATGCCATGCTTTTATTGTGAATTATGCATGATGATTTATACCATGCTTTGAGTTGAAATGTGCACTTAATTTTAATAGCATGAATGCTTTACATACCATTAACACAATCATACACTCATGTTTTGAGATAAACAATGAATAAAATGCTTTTGAGCATGGCATCACGATCACGTAGATAGTACAGTATCTACCTGTTCGCATGATTGCCTTACTGAGCGTGTGGTTTGCTCACCCCCCTTATTTTCCCCTCTCTACAGAGATTTGAGTATAGATTGGACGTGACTGGAGGCGTTCCTTTTTTTTTGGTAATCCGCTGCATCCCATCGCTAAAGGTATACACACATGGATTATTTGGTATCTAAACTAGACATAGCACAGTAGCATTTTGTATGTAACTACTGGGGATGTAAAGCAATGTAAACACATGTAACAACTCTGATATATATACATTTACATAAGTGTTTACTCATAAATAATGTTTCAAATTGAATTGATATGGTGGAGTGAGTTAGACGTCGACACACAGCCCAACTGTTAAGTGTGGTTGTTCACGATCGAGGAAGGATGATTAAGGATCGATGCATGGAAATGCGAAAAATTTGTACGTATTTTGGTAAGTTGAGGGTCGTGACATAAATCATCATGCATATTAAATTCATAAAGCATGGAAAATCATCATGCATCAATACACTTTAACAGCAATTATCAACTTTCTCATCTCAATAAAATCAACACTTATCAGGACATGAGCCCTTCCTTCGGACTGTTCGGACTCACAAAGCATTTCAAAACATGGATTTATTCATAAATAATAGACATGTGTGATAGACAATATAATAAGGGAAATCTCCTCTAGGACTATAGCCATATCTTGTGATCCCAAGCTACACTGATCAAGTGTGCGGGGTATCACCACTATCTGCTTCCACATGGGAGGTGGGTCACGTCCAGTCCGTCGGTCCATAGCAGATCTAAACATCGTCCGAAGACGGCATATCACAATCTCACACGGTACAACGTACTCCATGCTACCTGCACGGTACAGCGTACTCCATGGACCCATGTCAATACATCATATCATGCCTCAAAAATGCACGTGGGAGCCTATTTAATTGGTGTGACATCTTGTCTACCTGAAGCTCCTAGCACGGCTATCAACATGTCATTCTAAAAAATGCACGTGCGAGTCTATTTAATCGGTGCGACACCCAGTCTACCCGGAGCTCCTAGCACGGTAACAAGTATGGTGGGCATCTAATGTGAGTCATGCTCCAACATCATGCCAAAACCAATGTAAGTCTGTGAGAGCTCAAATCTAGCACAACATCATAAAAATCCATGTGAAAACTAGTGCAGGCTACGCTCTAGCACTCATGCATATAAAAACACATCAAATCTCATGCGAGTCATACTCTAGCACGCTTTCATTCTCACAAAATCCATGTAGGTGGCTCAATTCTTTGCAAAACATGGTTATCAACCAAATCAAATCATTTTTTTTTGCAAATCATTTCAAATGTTAGCCAGCCAGCCAACCACTTGCTCAAAAGAAACAAACAAAGTTTTCAAAGCATCATGCTTTTGTTTTCATGTACATTTCTCAAGACCTAACTCTTTTCCCTTCAATCACCCAATATCATTTCCTAGTATCACATGCACTCTAGCAAAACATTTAAGCGCCCAAATTACGCATAGATATCTTTAAGAGTCCACATAATTCCCTTACCGCGATTTACTCGGGGTGCGACTCTCTTCCTCTTAGCTTCTCGTGCTTCTGGCTCAGCTTACTCCGGTGTATCCTCGGCAGCTGCAATTCATTCATCCAAACACTTGAGTCAATTTTCCTAATTCTCATTCAACTATGCATTTTACCTAATGCCTCAAATACACATTTTACCCATCTTGGGTAAGCCTCATAAATAATTCCATAATACCATCTTAGAATCATACCCACAACACCATTATCACCTTACAATATCCCATTCATCATTAATACCACTACATTTCACTTTCTCACACAAACCCATTTCTTGGTTATAATCATTCCATTGCATTCGAGATAGTTTTACCATTAATTTGCACACCAAATCAACTTCAACATCAATGACTAAACAAATGTACTTAGATTGGTGCACTAGAAACTCACCTCTTTGGATTTCCTCCTTGCTCCAAATAGAAATGCCTCTTGTTCCTTAAATCAAATAAATGGGGGAATGCCTCCAAGTTATGTTGTTTTTCTCCTTGATGTGAACAACTTTGTGTCTAATAGTCTTCCCTCAAATCTTCTTGAAAATGGGTGGATTTAGAGAGAGAAAACTAGGTTTTTAGATTGAAAATGGAAGGAAATGGTTTTGTCTCGAAATTTACAGATCCAACTGCTCATATTTATAGATTTAGCTTGATGAGATCGATCGTTGAGACATGAGATCGATCTGGTCCCCTTAAAATCCCTCTTTTTCATGACATTTGAAGGCAGGAGATCGATCTATCAAAACCTTGAGATCGATCTGTCTCAAAAAGTAGCTTAAGGAGATCGATCTGGCTAGGGAGGAGATCAATTTGCTCCAACTCGAGAGCTAAGGAAATAAATATGCTTACCTAAGAATCGATCCTCTCATTACAGAATGTTTAGAATATCGATCGGCTCCGTTGGAGATCGATCTGGCCTATTCCTATTGCTCGAATAAGAGTATTCTGGCTCTTCCAGATCAATCTCTCATCCTATGAGATCGATCTGGCCTTTATATTTCCAGATTTTGCTACAGTTTTTTGCAGCAACTCATACCAAACTTCATTCATTTTGCTATCATAGTCATTTTCTCATCCAATCACCTTTAAGACTTAAAAATGGCAATCATTCATACTTTATACACATTAAAACTTGTGTGAAATCTTTGTATAACCAAAGGTATATAATATAAACTAAATGGAAGTGCACAACTCATGCAATCTTCATTCCATTTTACCACACTACGCATTTTTCATTCCACTCACATTCATCACATATAAAAGTCCATTTCTTCATATTCATACATAATGAAACTTGTATGTACATCACAACTCTTATTACAAGTGTGTACATTGAACTTATGAACTTTACATCACTTAAGTTTCAGTTTACAAGTACATCACCATACTTATGAATTCATACTTACTTGATCCAAAGTCATCCATATAATACTTCCATTTACACATATATACAAAGTTATACATATATGGGGTCTCACATTCTCCCCCACTTAAAAAATTTGGTCCTCCAAATTGAGATACCTCTCCCGCATCAAACTCTCCTATTCCCATGTGGCCTCTTCCACCGTGTGATGTTGCCAAAGAACTTTCACTAAGGGAATTATCTTTGTCCTCAACACTTTCTCTTTTCTATCCAATATCTAAACTAACTTCTCAATGTATGTCATTCTCTCGTTGAGCTTCAAAGGCTCATACCTTATCACATGCACGGGGTCCGGGTGATACTTCCGTAACATGGATATGTGGAAGACGTTATGTACACTTGCCAACTCTGGTGGCAATGCTAGCCTTTATGCCTTATCTCTCACCTTATCAAGTATCTCAAATGGCCCTTTATATCGAGGGCTCAACTTTCCCTTCTTCCCGAATCTCATGATCCCCTTCGAAGGAGAAACTTTCAGAAACACTGACTCACCCACCATAAACTCTACTGGTCTCTGTCTCCTGTTAGCATAACTCTTTTGTCTTCTCTGAGCTGTCTATAACCTCTCACAAATCAACTAGACATCTTAAGAGGCTTGTCTAACCAAGTCAGGAGCAAAGATCTATTTGTCACCAACCTCTTCCTATCCAATGGGGGAATGGCATCTACGTCCATACAATGCCTCATATGGTGCCATCCCGATACTCGCATGAAAACTGTTATTATAGGTAAACTCTACGAGTGGCAAATGGTTATCCCAGAGCCTCCAAAATCCAATGCACTCGCTCTCAACATATCTTTCAGGGTCTGTATAGTCCTCTCTGACTGACCATCTGTCTGAAGATGAAACGCGGTGCTAAAACTCAACTGGGTCCCCATCACTTCCTGAAAATGTTCCCAGAAGTGGGAAGTGAAGTGGGCATCCCTATCAGAAACAACGCTCATTGAAATTCCATTTAGCCTCATTATCTCACGCACATACATGTTCGCTAATTGGCTTAGAGTATCGATAGCTCTCATAGCTAGAAAATGGGCTGATTTCATCAACCGATCCACAATCACCCATATGGCATCATGACCTCTGCGAGTCCTCGGTAACCCCATCATAAAATCCATGGTGACATGCTCCCACTTCCAAGTCGGTATCGGTAGAGACTGCAATAACCCTGCAAGCTTCTAATGCTCTACCTTCACCTGCTGACAAACGAGACACATAGCGATATGTTCAGCAATGTCTTTCTTCATTCCAGACCACCAACAAACTTTTTACAGGTTTCGATACATCTTAGTACTCCCTGGATGTATTGTATACCTCGATAAGTGAGCCTCTGTCAAAATCAACTTCTTGATCTCTAGATCATCAGGAACACATATCCTACCTCTGAACCTCAATAATTCATTTGAACTCAATTCAATATCAGTCTCTGTACCCCTCTGTATCTACCTAGCAATATCACTGCACTGCTGATCCATTCGCTGAGCCTGTCAGATTCGATCTACCAGATCCGATTCCAACTGCATGATAGCTATCATAAATCCACTATCAGCGTCAAGCGGGGTCACATCCAAACTGAGGTTCATGAATTGTTCCAACAGCTCATGTTCCCTGATCATCATGAATGACACCAACCCGAGATGCTTTCTACTTAATGCATCAGCAACTACATTCGCTTTACCCAGGTCATATGGGATCTCACAATCATAGTCTTTTAAAAGCTTGAGCCATCTCCTCTGTCTCATGTTCAACTCTTTCTACAAGAACAGGTTCTTAAGGCTCTTATGATCAGCGTAAACCTGAAATCTCTCACCATAGAGGTAGTGGGGCCATATTTTCAATGCAAGCACTACAGTCGCTAACTCTAAATCGTGGGTCAGGAAGTTCCTCTAATGATCCTTCAACTGTCTTGATCCATAAGCTACTACTTTCCCATCCTGCATCAATACATAGCCCAGTCCTTGGTGTGAAGCATTTGTATACACCGAGAAACCTCTTGAGCTAGTAGCAATGGTGAGAATCGGAGCTGTGGTTAATCTCCTTTTCAACTCTTAAAAATTTTCCTCACACTTATCATCCCACATGAATTCCACATTCTTTCTCGTGAGACGCGTCAATAGAGTAGCTAATCTAAAGAATCCTTCCACAAATCGTCGGTAATCTCCAGCTAAACTAAAGAAACTTCTGATCTCGATCACTATCTGGGGTTTCTGCCATTGCATCACTGCCTCAATCTCTGATGGATCCACTGACACTCCATCTTTTGATTCTACATAACCCAGAAAAAAGATCTATTCCAACCAAAAGTCACACTTACTGAGTTTAGCGTACAACTTCTTCTCTTAGAGGGTCTGCAGCACTATCCTTAAATGTCATTCATGTTCCTCTCTAGATCTCGAGTACACCAGTATATCATCAATAAACACAATAACAAATCAATCCAAGTACTGGTGAAATACCTCTTCATCAATGACATAAAAGGTACGAGAGCATTAGTCAACCCAAATGGCATAACCATAAACTCATTGTGTCCATACTGGGTGTAAAAAGTTATCTTGGGTATATCTTGTGAGAACTGCAAATTTTATGTACCCTCAGTTATGAGAATTGTAATTTGATGTAATTATGATATGTTGATGTACACGCAAGTTCTAAATATGAAGAAGTATAAGAAGATGAGGTTTTTAAGTCTTGAATGTGCATGGGTTGAACTATAGACTATGGGGTAGATTATGAAAAGTTTTACATTAAGTTTTTTGTAAACTGATACAGCAGCAGTGCATTCTGCGAAGGCCAGATCGATCTCCAAGGATGAGATATCAATCTCATAGCTTCAGAATACAGGAAATGCGCAAGAACTGATAGATAAATTGATCTCATAAGCAACCAGATCGATCTTTAAATGTTTCTATAAAAAGTAGATTGATCTCCTATAGGAACAGATCGATCTCTTCAAGATTATGAGATCGATCTTACCCCCTCGACAGATCGATCAAGTAGGCATAAAAATGCCTAGATAATTCCCAAAATTCTAATTTTAGATCTATCTCCTACAAGAGCAGATCGATCTCCTACCCTTTGCCTATATAAATACCCCAGTGTTTTGCTAGAGTTCATCTTCTCTCTCTTTAGAAAACCAAATCCCTAGCTTTCTCTCTCTTCTAAAACACTCATTTTCATTTGAATCAGAGGTTGTGGCAAGAAGAAAAGTTATTCCTCATCAAAAGGAGAACAACATACTTGAAAATCGAAGGACGATTTGAGCTGAGGCGTGAATTGAGAACTCGATAAGTTTTGGGTAAATTTTTAAGCTTTGATCTTTGATTTTGAAGTATATTTCTGCGATTGTGGCTGTAGATGTGGTGATGAATTAGCTGGAAATGATTAGGGCTGGTAGAAATATTGAGAAATTATGAGAAATTGGTTGGTGAGGTTATTTGAAATGTTTAATGAGAATGTGAGCAATTATGCTCGATGTTGAGATTATAGATAATGTGATGACGTGTTGATGATGTTTTTACAACATTTGGTTAGCTCAAGAGTTCCAGAGAGGAATGAAAGGCTAGTCCGTCATTAGGGGGGAACGATTGCACTATACGAGTTGCAACAAGGTAATAGAAAATGTAAAACTCATTGTGTATGTGATTTTGTGATGATAATTGTAGCATGAAATGTTTTGAGAAAACAAGCATGTTTTATGAGTTGTGATTGAGTTATTGCACACGGTTTTATAGCTGATTGGAGCCCAATTTTTATGAATTGTAACCAAAGTGTGAAATTATTTTACTAACGTTTGAGTTTAAAATGTGAAACGGGATTTGGGCTCTACGTTAAGGCGTACTGAGATTTGAGAAATGTGTACGTGGTTTTATCGGTTTAAGCTTGGTTTGACATGTTTTGTAATGAGTACAAAAAGGTTTTTAGATGATTTTTTGAGAAAAACCATTATAAGTTTTACGTGAAGGCAAACGGTTTTATATGATAATGGTTGTTATTGAGACTTAGGCATGTCATGTGATAACACATCAGGCCTTGCTCTGGTAGCATGTAAGTTCGAGCCTTGCTCTGGTAGCATATAAGTTCGGGCCTTGCTCTGGTAGCATGTAAGTCCGATATTCCTCCACTTTGGTAGCGAGAGATGCCTCCGTTCTGGTAACGTGAGATGACCCCAGCTCTGGTAGCGCTGGGTGGCCTTGCTCTGGTAGTATGCAAGTTCGAGCCTTGCTTTGGTAGCATTTAAGTTCGATATTGTGCATGAGGAGAGGCCTTGTTCTGGTAACACGTAAGACCAATACACCATGTACACGATCATATTGTCGACGTTCCCTCTTTGAGGATGCCAGGGATATGCACCCAGAGGAGATTATTTTAATGTGTCATAATGAATATTTTATATGAGTTTGAATTGCCTAGTCCCCATTTTTCCACATGAGCTTGTGTTTTGGTGGCTGCGCCACATGCATTACTACTGAGGTGATTTTTATCATATTTTTACAAGAAAAGCCATTATCGTATCCATATTTCCATATGCTTGTAACTATGGTTTTCATACTGAGCCATTTACTCTCATGTTTCTACATGATTTTAGAGAAATGAGACGAGAATGATTCTTTAATGATTTCATGCTACATTTTCTACTGAGTTTATTGAGTTTCACTTGCAAAACAAAATGATTGTGTTGTGTAATTAATCATTTTTGTTAATGAGTCCATTACCCCTTTACTGAGCGATTTAAAAGCTCACCCTAGTTTTATATCCCCCCAGATTTCGTCAAGTGAAGTAAGTTTCCCTGCGACGTACGGAGTAGTGGCTAGTGGAGGACTTGAGCTCCAGGCCGTATAATGTATTTGAGGTATAATTTAACATTTCATGTACCCAGACTAAAGTTGTATTTATAGACACTTGATGAACAATGATGTATGGGATGTATTAGGATTAATTAAATCTGTATTGAGGATTGTATTTTGTATGATATATGAATATTAGATGATGAGATCCTGTGGTGAAAGTTTTATAATATATATATATATATGATGATGCATGACACTGCACAGGAATGCACCTAGAATTATGTGTTGATGTAAATAAGTTTTAAATTTGCCTTGTTTTTCGCACTTTCAGGGCGTCACAGAGTTTTCTTGGTATCAGAGCTTAGAGCATTCAGTACTGTCAGTGTCGGTTAAGTGAAATAGAATACATCCCAATTGTCTGTATAAGTCTGGTCTTGAACTGAAATTGAGGATTGAGATTTCAATCAAATTTGATGTGTACGCGCAGAAAACTTATTGAGATTGAAAAATGAGTGGACGACGAGGTCGTTCAAGGAGGCAGGCAGAGCCACCTCCGCCACCTGCCCCACAACTGAAGAGTTCTAACTCTCGATTTAACCAGATTGAGCAAGATGTACGATAGGGTTTTGAGCAGATGGTTGTACTATTCACGTAACATTTTGGAGTTAATACCTCGGGTACTACTCCTACACCACCACAAGGACCTCTCGCGCCCTCAGTACAGATGGACCTAGTGCTTGTCGCTACTCAGCCCGATGATGAAGTATGATCCGACTGAGGGACTTTTTAAAAATGAATCCACCCGTATTCAAGAGGAGAAAGGATCTTGTAGGGTGGCTGACTGAGTTGAGAGTCATATTTGACTATTTGGGATGCATTGATGCTGAGAGGGTCAGTATGGGTGCTTATATGTTGAAAAGGAGAGCTCGAGATTAGTGGGAGACTACCCAAAGTATTTTGATGTCCCGACAGGATGTGATTAGCTGGGAAGAGTTCCAGAAGGTTTTTAGAAATACATACCACGAGCTGCCCAAAGAAGGATGCACGCTGAGTTTTAAGTCTAGTACAGGGCGATATGTCTCTGAATGATTATTAGAGTCAGTTTACCACTCTATTGAAATATGATCTAGAGACCTGTAAAGATGAAAAGCTCCACACTAAGAGATTTGTATATAGACTAAAGCCCATCATCAAAGATCGATTGATAAGGCTATGTATTACTGAGTTTGGAGATGCTCTGAGACGAGCACAAGAGATTGAGAGGGGAATCGAAATGGTACAATCCTAAAATGAGTTTAGAGCAGTGACTAGGGATAAAGGCAAGAGGCCAGTGATTTCTTCGATAGATATACAGAGAGGTTCCTTCAGAAGAGGAAGGATTGAGGTACAGAAGGGTAGATTGGAGAGACCCAGAGCTTACCCCATCATTAGGGAGACCCTTCGAGATGTTAAGCTTGAGATAAGGGTTTGTAGAGATTGTGGCCGACCACATGAGGGAAATTATACTGGGTTGATCTGTGGATGTTTTAGATGTGGAGACATGGGTCATAGAGTAAAAGACTATCCTCAACCTCATAGACCACATGTTCTAGAGCCTACCAGACACCAGCCTTAAAGAGTGAATCCCCCGAGACGGGCCACTGCTGCAAAGAAAGGAAAGAAGCCTATCACAGTAGGACGTGTGTTTACTCTGGATAAGGAAATGGCAAACACTTCTGCGGAAACTATAAGAGGTACACTCTCTGCCTGTAATCATAAGGCTCATGTGTTTATTGATCCAGGATCCACGCATTCGTTTATTTCTGAGCATTTTTCATGTAGCTTAAATTTGAAGTTTGAACCTCTAGAGTATATCCTATAAGTAAATACCCCTATGCGTGAGTCCCAGAGAACGGATATGATATGTAGAGGATCTGAAATAAAGGTGGGAGATAGAGTAATGCTAGCATATCTAATGATGTTAAATATACATGGGTTTGATGTGATTTTGGGAATGGATTAGATGGCAACCAATCGAGTGAGTTTAGACTGCTACACTAAGATTATAACCTTCTCCCTACCTGAACCCTACTATGTATGTTTGAGATATTGAGGAAATAAATGTGTGGAATGTTTTGTAAGCAATTTGAAAATTATGATGTTACCTTTTTTAGAGTATTAAACTTGCTTTTAATGTGAAGCTTATGAAGCGCTCATTTCATATGATAACCGGGAACATCCGAGAATTGAGAATATACCTGTGGTGTGTGAATTTCTGGATGTTTTCCCAGATGAGTTGCTCGGTTTACCACCAGAGAGAGAGCTGGAGTTTACCATTAACTTGGTACCAGATACTCAGCCTATCTCTAGACCTCTGTATAGGATGGCGTTAATGGAACTAGAGGAATTGAAGAAACAACTACAGGAGTTATTGACTCAAGGATTTATTAGCCCCAGTGTTATTTGTAAGGAAGAAGGATGGTAGTCTCAGAATATGCATAGACTACCAACTATTGAATAAAGCAACGGTGAAGAATAAATACCCATTGTCGAGGATTGATGATCTACTTGATTAGCTGAGAGGGGCCTCAGTCTTCTCTAAGATTGATTTAAGATTGGGCTATCACCAATTGAGGATTAAGAGGAAGAAATTTCGAAGACGACCTTCAGGATAAGGTATGGCCATTATGAATTCCTAGTGATGCCTTTTGGATTGACGAACGCCCCTACAGCTTTTATGAGATTAATGAATGAGGTGTTTAGATACTATCTAGATAAGTTTGTGATAGTCTTTATTGATGATATCTTAGTGTACTCTCAGTCTTATGAGGAGCATGCGCAACAATTAGGGTTAGTACTTCAGATACTCTAAGATAAGCAATTATATGGAAAGCTTAGTAAGTGTGAGTTTTGGCTGGATCGGATATCTTCCTTGGACATATAGTTTCAAAGGAAGGAGTATCAGTTGATCCAATTAAAGTGGAGGTTGTGCTTAATTGGGAAAGATCAAGAACAATTACAAAGGTGCGAAGTTTCCTTAGTTTTGTAGGGTATTATAGAAGATTTGTTGAGGGATTTTCCAGGATTGTCGCTCCTTTGACTAAGCTCACGCGCAAGAAAACTCCATTCATATGGACTGATCAATGTGAGCTTAACTTTCAGGAGTTGAAGAAGAGATTAACAGCGGCACTTGTGTTAACTGTCCCTGAGGGATCAGGAGGATTTTCAGTGTATAGTGATGCTTCCTATCAAGGATTGGGGTGTGTGCTCATGCAGCATGGAAGAGTGGTCACCTATGGATCACGACAGTTGAAAGACCATGAGCGGAATTACCCCACGCATGATTTAGAGTTAGCCATTATGGTATTTGCATTGAAGATCTAGTGGCACTACTTATATGGGGAAAGATTCCAGAACTTCACTGACCATAAGAGTTTGAGGTATCAGTTTGATTAGAAAGAGTTAAATATGAGACAAAGGAGATGGATGAAACTCCTTAAGGATTATGATTGCGATATTTCGTACCATCAAGGGAAGGTGAACGTAGTTGCTGATGCCCTAAGCAGGAAGAGTATGATATCTGCAATGATGATCAGGGAATGGGATTTATTGGAGCAGTTCGTCGAACTTCGGATCAGAGTTAAAGAGGTAGAGACTGGATTTTTGGCTAGCCTGCGAATAGAGCTCAGGATCATGGATCGAATTAGAACTGGGCAGCATGATGATCAGAGGTTGATTGATATGGTTAGCCAAGTTGAGCAGACTTCGCAGTCGGATCTCATTGTCTGTGAGGATGGATTGTTGAGATTCAGAGGAAGAATTTATGTACCGAACAATGATACCCTGAAGAGACAGATACTGAGAGAATCCCACTATTCACGATACACTATGCACCCAAGGAGTACTAAGATGTACCGAGATTTGAGAAAGGTGTACTGGTAGAGTGGTATGAAGTGAGACATGGCAGATTATGTGGCCTGATGTTTAGTGTGCCAGTAAGTGAAAGCTGATCATCAGAAGCTCGAAGAATTATTACAGCCTTTACCTGTGCCAACATGGAAATGGGAGCATGTCACCATGGACTTTATTATAGGTTTACCGAGGACCCGAAGAGGTCTTGATGCTATATAGGTCATAGTGGATAGACTAACAAAAAGTGCCCACTTCCTTGCCATCAAGAGCATAGATACTGTGGATGCCTTAGCTGAGTTATATGTCAGCGAGATAGCTAGATTACATGGGGCTCCAGTGAGTATTACTTTTGACAGAGATTCTCGATTTACCTCCAGATTTTGGACCCAGTTTCAAGAGTCCATGGGATCCCGATTGAGTTTCAGTATCGCCTATCATCCTCAGACAGATGGTCAGTCAGAGAGAACTATTCACACCCTGGAGGATATGTTGAGGGTGTGTACGATGGATTTTAAGGGATCATGGGATGATCACCTGCCCCTAGCAGAGTTTGCGTACAATAATAGCTATCATGCGAGTATTGGAATGGCACCTTTAAGGCTCTATATGGTAGGAGGTGTAGATCCCCTGTAGCTTGGGAAGAAGTGGGTGACAGAAAGATAAATGCTCCCGAGCTTGTTGAACAGGCTGTGCAGAGTGTGAAACTCATATGTGAGAGATTACGGGCTGTACAGAGTAGACTGAAAAGCTACACGGATGTGCACAGATGGCCACTCGAGTTTAATGTTGGTGAGGCAGTATTTCTGAAGATATCACTGACCAAGGGTATCATGAGATTTGGAAAGAAAAGGAAATTGAGTCCTCGATACATTAGACCATTCGAGATTCCTGAGAGAGTGGGAGAGGTAGCCTACAAGTTACCATTATGTGACGCCCCGAAAGCCCAAAAAAACAGGGCAAATTTAAAACTTTTTATTCATCCATTCACAATTAAGGGTGCATTCCTATGCAGTGTCATACATCATCATACATATCATACCTCAGGATCTCATCATCTAATAATTGTATTTCATCCAATTTACATTACTCAATTCAAGGTTAATTAATCCTAATACATCTCATACATCATTGTAGAACAAGTGTCTATAATTACAAGTTTAGTCTGGGTACATGAAAAGATAAATTATACCTCAAATATGATATATGGCCTAGAGCTCAAGTCCTCCACTAGCCACTACTCCGTACGTCGTAGGAAAAACTCTCTTCACTTGAAGAAATCTAGGGGGAAGAGAAAACAGGGTGAGCTTCTAAATCGCTCAGTTAGGGGGTAAGGGACTCGTTAGTAAAACAATGATTTGCAAAGCACAATCATTTTATCTCGTAGTTGAAACTCAATTACAACGTAGTATGAACTCATTAAAACATTATTCTCAACTAATTTCTCTAAAATCATGTAAAAATATGAGTGTACATAACTCAATGCAAATCATAGTCACAAGCATGTGGAAATCAGAATACGATAATGGCTTTTCTCATTAAAACGTGATAAAAATCACCGCAATAGAATGCACGTGGCACAACCACAAAACACAACTCATGTGTATAAAAAGGAGACTAGGAAATAAAACTCATATAAAACTCATCATGGCACATCATAATAAATCTCCTCTGGGTTCGCATCCCAGGCATCCTCATAAGAGGGAACATCTACATATGGTCATGTACATGGTATATTGGACTTACGCGTTACCAGAACAAGGCTCAGCCTTACATGCTACCAGAGCAATGCCTCTCCTCATGCACAGTATCACGTGGTCCCTAGGTCGGTTCCCAGGCAGCCCACTCTATCGGTCTTACATGATATCAAAGCAAGGCCACCAAGCGTTACTGGAACGAGGGTCATCTCATGTTACCAAAACGGAGGCATCTCTCGTTACCAAAACGGAGGAATATCGGACTTACATGCTACCAGAGTAAGGCCCGGACTTACATGACACTAGAGCAAGGCCTCCCAACGCTACCAAAGCGAAGGAATAATCGGACTTACATGTTACCAGAACAAGGCCCGGACTTACATGCTACCAAAGCAAAGCCCGATGTGTATTCAACATGACATGCCTAAGTCTCAATCATTAGCCATTATCATATAAAACGTTTTGCCTTCACGTAGAACTCATAATGGTTTTCTTTCATAAATCTCATTTAAAACATTTGTGTACCCAACACAAAACATGTTAAAAACAGAGTCCCAACCAGTAAAACCACACACACATTTCTCAACCTCAATACGCCTTAACGTAGAGCCTAAATCTCTTTGCACATTTTAATCACAAAACGATTGTAAAACATTTTCACGCTTAATTAATAACTCATAAAACTTGGGCCCGAACCGGCTATAAAATTGTGTGCACTACTCATTCACAACTCTTAAAAACATGCTTGTTTGCTCAAATCACTTTTCATGCTACAATTAACATCAAAACACATACACAAACGAGTTTTCCCTTACCTCTTTGCACCTCGTATAGTGCAATCGTTCCCCCGTATCATGGACTAGTCTCGTATTCCTCTCTGAAACTTTTAAGCTGTCCAAACGATGTGAAAACATCAATAACCCAACTCAATCGCATTATTGAGCACACATTTGCTCATATTCTCTTTAACACCTCAAATAACTCAATTCTCACAACTCTATCACAATTCACATTCTCATCCACTACATCTCAGAATTCTACATTTCTCACACCATATTCCATGCTAAATTCACCTTATTGTCCCAATTCAAATTTATAGCCATAATTCCTGAAATTACCACAAATTGCCTAACATTACCTTTACTCCAACAAAATCATAGTTTCATGAATCCTTAACCATTTCCTAGCTATTTAATCACAATGCCTACAACCATAATCACCAAAAATCACTTTAAAAATCCAAGATCAAAGTTTAGAATTTACCCAAACTTGTGGAGTGCTCAACTCTTGCCTCGATTCAAGCCGTCTTTCGATTTTCAAATATGTTTTTTTTCCTTTGGATGAGGAACAACTTTCCTTCTTGCTACAACCTTCGATTTGGACGAAAATAGGGCTTTAGAAGAGAGAAAAAGCTAGGGCTTGACTAAAATAGAGGTTTGGAAGAGAGAGAAAAGATGAAATACAGGAAAACACTGGGATCCTTTTATAGACGGAGGGTAGGAGATCGATCTGATCCCTGATGAGATCGATCTGTATTTGAATTTGGGAACATTTTGGGGTAATTTTATGCCTAGGAGATCGATTTGTCGTGGGGTGAGATCGATCTCTTAATGGCTTCATGAGATCGATCTGCTCCAATTATGAGATCGATCTCTAGTTTACAAAATGCTTCACGAGATTAATCTGCTCCTTGAGGAGATCGATCTTCTCCTTACAAAATGCTTCATGAGATAGATTTCTTCCTCATGAGATCGATCTCTTCATTACACAATCATAAAGAGATCGATCATCTTCCATTGGAGATTGATCTAATCATTTAATTTCCTCATTCCTTGTCACTTTGGCCTACCAGATCGATCCTCTTTTCTCTGAGATCGATTTGGCCTTATAGTTTCACTCTTAAAATAAAATCTCCACATATAATGGCCATAGTTTACTCCATTGATTAAATTCGCATTCATAACTCATTTATCACTTAAAAATCTCATTCCATACCTTCTCAATATAGGGGTACATCACATTTAGTTCACTTCAATTACACTTCATGTTCTAATTACATAATTTAGATATGTACAAAGTTCTCAAATCTCACATCCTCCCCACCTTAAAAAGAAATTGGTCCTCCAAATTCAACTCAACTCATCAAACAGATGGGGATACTTCTCCTTCATGAGACTTTCCAATTCCCATGTTGCCTTTTCCATTTAGTGATATTTCCATAAAACTTTCACTAATGGGATGCTTTTGGTTCGAAGTACCTTCTCTTTCCTATCAAGGATCTGGACGGGTTCTTCAGTGTTGCTCATATCCTCTTGTATGTCCATCTCTTCATACTCTATGACATGAGAAGGGTAAGGGTGGTACTTCCTCAACATAGACACATGAAAGACATTATGTATTCCGAAAATCTATGAGGGTAATGCCAACATGTAGGTTACCTCTCCCACTCTCTCAAGAATCTCGAATGGTCCTACATATCGATGACTCAATTTCCCTTTCTTCCCGATTCTCATGATACCCTTACTCGGTGATATCTTCAGAAATACCGCATCACCAACATCAAACTCAAGTGGTCATCTACGCACATTCGCGTACCTTTTCTGTCTACTCTGTGTAGCCTATAATCTCTCACATATGAGTTTCACACTCTATACAGCTTGCTCAACAAGCTCGAGAGCATTTATCTTTTTGTCACCGACTTCTTCTCAAGCTACGGGGGATCTACACCTCCTACCATATAGAGCCTCAAAAGGTGTCATTCCAATACTTGCATGATAGCTATTATTGTATGCAAACTCTGCTAGAGGCAGGTGATCATCCCATGATCCCTTAAAATCCATCGTACATGCCCTCAACATATCCTCCAAGGTCTGAATAGTCCTCTCTGACTGACCATCTGTTTGAGGATGATAAGTGGTACTAAAACTTAATTGAGATCCCATAGACTCCTGAACCTCGGTCCAAAATCTAGAAGTGAATCGAGAATCTCTATCAAAAGTAATACTCACTGGATCCCCATGTAACAAAGCTATCTCGCTGACATATAACTCAGCTAAGGCATCCACCATATCTGTGCTCTTGATGGCAAGGAAGTAGGCACTCTTTGTCAGTCTATCCACTATAACCCATATAGCGTCATGATCTCTCCGGGTCCTTGGTAAACCCATAATAAAGTCCATGGTGACATGCCCCCATTTCCATGTAGGTACAGCTAAAGGTTGTAGTAGTCCTCCAGGCTTTCGATGCTCAGCTTTCACTTGCTAGCATACTAAACATCTGGCCACATACACTGCCACGTCTCACTTCATACCACTCCACCAGTACACCTTTCTCAAATCTCGGTACATCTTAGTACTCCTTATGTGTATGGTGTATCACGTGCAGTGGGATTCTCTTAGTATCTGCCTCTTCAGGGTATCATCGTCTGGTACACAAATCCATCCTCTGAATCTCAATAATCCATCCTCACTGATTGTGAGATACGACTGTGAAGTCTGCTCAGGTTGGCTAACCATGTCTATCAACCTCTGATCATTGCGTTACCCAGTTCTAATCTGATCTATGATCTTGGGCTCTATTTGCAGGCTAGCCAAAAATCCAGTCTCTACCTCTTTAACTCTGATCTGGAGTTCAGCAAACTGCTCCAACAAATCCCTTTCCCCGATCATCATAGCAGATATCATACTCTTTCTACTAAGGGCATCAGCAACTACGTTCGTCTTACCCGGATGGTATAGAATCTCGCAGTCATAATCCTTAAGGAGTTCCATCCATCTCCTTTGTCTCATGTTTAACTCCTTCTGATCAAAAAGATACCTCAAACTCTTGTGATCAATGAAGATATGGAATCTTTCCCCATATAAGTAGTGTCGCCAGATCTTCAAGGTAAATACCACAGCGGCTAACTCCAAATCATGTGTGGGGTAATTCCACTCATGATCTTTCAATTGTCACGAAGCGACCACTCTTCCATGCTGCATGAGCACACACCCCAATCCTTGGTGCGAGGCATCACTGTACACTGAGAATCCTCCTGATCCCTGAGGAATAGTCAACACAAGTGTCACTGTTAATCTCCTCTTTAATTCATGAAAGTTGAGCTCACATTGATTAGTCCATATGAATGGAGTCTCCTTGCGCATGAGCTTCGTCAAAGGAGCGACAATCTTAGAAAATCCTTCCACAAATCTTCTATAATACCCTGCCAAACCAAGGAAGCTCTGTACCTCTATAACTTTCCTCGGTCTTTCCCAATTAAGCACAACTTCTACTTTACTTAGATCCACTGATACTCCTTTCTCTGAAATTTTATGACCAAGGAAAGCTATCCTATCCAGCCAAAACTCACACATATCAAAGTAACTGAAGTAACTGAAGTACTAACCACAAGTGTTATGCGTGTTCCTCATAAGACTGAGAGTACACCAAGATATCATTGATAAAGACTATCACAAACTTATCTAGATAGTCTCTGAACACCTCGTTCATTAATCTCATAAAGGCTACAGGGCATTCGTCAATCCAAAGGGCACCACTAGAAATTCATAATGGCCATACCTTATCCTGAAGGTTGTCTTCAGAATATCGTCCTCCTTAATCCTCAGTTGGTGATAGCCTGATCTTAAATCAATCTTAGAGAAGACTGAGGTCCCTCTCAGCTGATCAAGTAAATCATCAATCCTGGGCTATAGGTACTTATTCTTCACCATGACTTCATTCAATAATCGGTAGTCTATGCATAATCTGAGACTACCATCCTTCTTCTTAAGAAATAAAACTGGTGGTCCCCATGGTGAAACATTGGGTCTAATAAACCCTTGATCCAATAACTCCTGTAGTTGTTTCTTCAATTCCTCAAGTTCCACTAATGCCATCCTATATGGAGGTCTAGAGATAGGCTGAGTATATGGTACCAAACCAATGGTAAACTCCAGCTCTCTCTCTGGTGGTAAACCAGGCAACTCATCTATGAAGACATCCAAAAATTCACATGCCACATGTATATCCTCAATCCTCGGATGTTCCCAATCATCATCTGAGATGAATGTTTCATAACCTTCACCTGAATGATCAAATTTAGTACTCTTAAAAGCAACGTCATAATTTCCAATTACTTACAAAATTCCATACGTCTATTTACTCAATATTTCAAACGTGCACTGTAAGGTTCAGGTAGGGAGAAAGTTACAATCTTAGTATAGCAGTCTAAACTCACTCGATTGGTTGCTAGCCAATCCATTCCCAAAATTACATCAAACCCATGGATATTTAACATTATTAGATCTGCTAGCAATACTCTATCTCCCACCTTTATTTCACATCCTCTACAGATCAACTCAGTTCTTTGGGATTCACGTATAGGGATATTTACATGTAGTATATGATAATTCTATTTTTAATAGTATTATTTGTGCTTAATTTCTTAATTAATTATTTAAATCCTCAATTTATTTTATTAATTATCCCCTTATTTAATTAAAATTCTTTAATGTGCAGATAAAATAAATCCGGATGAAACTTAGTCATTTCAATCGAAATTGGGCTAAAAATAGGCTAAAGGAGACTGGACCACTTCCAATTTACGGACCGAGTCACCAGTCGTCTGGACACGCATGATGCCAGGTGTTCAATTTTTATTTGCTCTGAAATGATAAGATCGATAGACACCGTGCAAACCTTCTGGAAGACACACGCCGGGCCACACCGCACATCCAATTGGACAAAAAGATTGATTACGTGGAAATATCTACTCTACAACAAATCAAATGAAGATAAGTGGCCAAACAATGTCAACTCATCTAGGATGGAAAAATTACCATTGTACCCCTAAGTGTGTATATAAATAAAAAAAAAGGGCAATTGAAAAAGGAAAGTAGCCTAGGTTAGGAGTAGTGTAGAGTAATTTAAGAGTAGTGTAGTCTAGGGTGGAGTAGTTTTTATTAGTCTTTCTTGTTTTCTTTAAAAGCAATTTTCGTTAGTTTATTTTTCTTTAGCCACCATTGTTAGGTTACTATTCATGCCAACTTTCATTTTCATGAAAAGCTTTTGTTCATTTCTAGTTCTTTGATTTATTAATGAATAGTTATTGTTTCCATTTTCTCTTCTGTTTGATTTTGTTACAATCCCAACTCTTTATTTTAGTGTTACCATGAAAATCATTATTTTTCCTAGTTGTTAGCTCTCGGTTTCCTAACTTACTTATGTCTTTGTTTGATAAACCATTATTTTTTCTCTTCTCTCGGTTTGATCTTCTTTGGGGTAATCGGGTGACAAGAATGTTTCAGTCATTCTTTTACCTTGTGGTTATGTTGCCTTGATGTGGGTTGATGCTGAGCATTTGTCCACATCAAGAGCAATGTGGAACACGGTAGGAGAAGAAAATGAAGTAAATCGTGGCCTAGGACCCTCCTGTTTTCATGTTTTATAAGTTTCTTCATTATTGATTTAGTGTTCAGTGTAGTTTTCAGCATTTTCTTCTTAGTTTCGATTTGCTTGGAGATGCTTCTGTGTACTACGAGAGAATGTGTTCGACGGGTAGCCGGACGGTAACAAGGAAGCAACCCAGCAGACCGATCATTGCTCTGTTCTCCCCTGTCCTAACTTTTATTTACTGCTTATTTTCATTTTCTGTTTAACTTATGGTTTTAAACAATTCTTTTCTCTAATCTCATTCCTTATCACAGGGTAAGGTTGATTGGATGCAGGTTGAAGACCAAGGAAGATCGGGAATGAAGCCATCAACAGAATAGTGGTATAGCTGGATGACAAGCAGAATGGGACAGCACTGCTACTGGTTCCTTAGCCAGAAACAATGTTGTTGTCAGTTACAGGAAGGTACCAGCGAAAGCTAGAGCAGCCTAGAGCAAGTTGCGGTTTGCACCTGACTCAGTAATGCAGGACAGAGCAGACCGAGAGCAGTACATCACCAGTAGCAACTAGAAATGGAGAGCAAAGCTGGGCATGCAAGAAACAAGCGGTAACAGCAGCTAAAGCACGACAGGGCCCATAACAGCACTTGACGCAGCAGTGCAGGACGAGAGCTAGCATGGTGCGATTTGCACTTGATGAACTTGCAGAAAACGTACAACGCCATTAGCTGGAACCGTGAACACCTGGAAATGAAAATGAATTTGGAAAGACAATGAACAGTACCAGCACATAATCGGGACCACTTGCTGGAATTTGTTGTTAAGGCCTCGTTTGGCCAGTGCATTTTAATTGTACAATTTATTTACATGCATTTTTAGAATAGTTAATTCCAATTTAATTTGTTAGCATAAGAAGTTAGAATTTTAATTTTATTTGCATGATTAGCTATAGTTCAATTGATTTATTAGTCTAGAATTTAGATTTAATTATGTCATTAGATAATTTTTAAATTTTTCTTATAGGTTTTCCAATTAGAATTAATTTAGATTAAACTCATTTTATGCATTTTTAATTTAGTCTTCATTTTTATTAAATTTTAGGTTAGTTTAAATTGCATTTTCATAATTAGTTTAATTACATGCATATGTTATTTTATGCTTGTTTAATTTTAGTTTAATTAATCTTGTTTTTTTTTTATTTTCATATTTGCATTTTATTTTAATTGCGTTAATTAATTTTAATTGTTTTAATTATCTTTGTAGGTTGTTGTTTTTTATTGCTTGGAGCATTGTAAGTACTTTTAGCTCGATTTGATTTTCTTTAGTTTATAGCTTTTATTATTCTCAGTACTTGTTTAATATAATACCTTGTAGATGACCCACTTAAACTTCATAATTTACTAGGATATACTTAGGGTAAGTTTAACTGGTAGTTAATTAGGCTGATCAACTTCTCTGTGGGACGATAACTCAGGACTCAAATCCCATTACTACTTGTACGACCCGTGCACTTACGAAAAATACGTTTAGGGCGTACCAGTATATACTCTAGAGGTTCAAACTTCAAATTTAAACGAATGCGTGGACCTTGAATTAATCAACACATGAGCCTTATGATTACAGATAGAGAATGTACCTCTTATAGTTTCTGCTGATGTGTCTGTTGTTTCCTTGTCCAGAGCAAACACACGTCCCACTGTAATGGGCTTCTTTCTTTTCTCTGCAGTAGTGGCTTGTCTCTGAGGATTTACTCTCTGAGGCTGTTGTCTAGTAGATTTCGGAGCATGTGGTATTTGAGGTTGAGGACAGCTTTTACTCTATGACCCATGTCTCCACATCTAAAACATCCACTGATCAACCCAGTACAACTCCCCTCATGTGGTCGACCACAGTCTCTGCAAACCCTTATCTCAGGCCTAACATATTGAGGGGTCTCCTTGATAATAGGATAAGCTCTGGGTCTCTCCAATCTACCCTTCTGTACCTCAATCCTTCCTCTCCTGAAGGAACCTCTCGGAACATCTGCCTCGGACATCGCTGACCTATTGCCCTTATCCCTAGTCACTACTCCAAACTCATTATGGGATTGTACAATTTCAATTCCCCTCTCAATCTCTTGTGCTCGTCTCAGAGCATCTCCAAACTCAGTAATACATAGCCCTATCAATCGATCTCTGATGATGGGCTTTAATCCATACACAAATCTCTCTATGCGGAGCTATTCTTTCTTGAAGGTCTCTGAATCATATCTCAATAGAGCGGTAAATCGGCTCTCATAATCGTCCACAGACATATCGTCTTGTACCATATTCAAAAACTCTACCTGTTTCTTTCTCTGAGCAGCTCGTGGTACAAATTGGACTCTAAAAGCCGCTTGAAACTCTTCCTAGCTAATCACATCCTGGCTGGACATCAGATTACCCTAGGTAGTACCCTACCAATCTCGCGCTCTCCCTTTCAACATATAAGCGCTCATACTAACCCTCTCAGCATCAATGAATCCCAAATAGTCAAATATGACTCTTAACTCAATCAGCCACTCTTCAGCCTCAGTGGGATCCTTTTTCCCTTTGAATACGGGCGGATTCATTTTCAAAAAGTCCATCAGTCGGACCATACTTCTTTCATCAAGCTGAGTGACGGGAGGCACCGGGTCAATTTGTACTAGGGGCATGAGAGGTCCTTGTGGTGGTGTAAGAGTAGTACCCGAGGCATTAACTCTAAAATGTTGCGCAAATAGCACTGCCATTTGCTAAAATCCCTGCCATACATCTGTCTCAATTCAGTTAACTCGAGAGTTAGGACTCTCAGGTTGTGGGGCAGGTGGCGAAGGTGGCTCTGCCAGCCTGCTCGAACGACCTTGTCGTCCACTCATTCTCAATCTCAACACGTTTCCTGTGCGTACATTTCAAACTTGATTGAAATCTTAATCCTCAATTTCAGTTCATGACCAGACTTATACAGACACTTGGGATGTATTCTATTTCACTTAACCGACACTGACAGTACTAAACACCCTAAACTCTGATACCAAGAAAACTTTGTGACACCCTGGAAGCACAAAAAAACAAGGTAAATTTAAAACTTTTTATTCATCCATTCACAATTAAGGGTGCATTCCTGTGCAGTGTCATACATCATCATACATATCATACCTCAGGATCTCATCATCTCATAATTGTATTTCATCCAATTTACATTACTTAATTTAAGGTTAATTAATCCTAATACATCCCATACATTATTGTACAAGTGTCCGTAATTACAACTTTAGTCTGGGTACATGAAAAGATAAATTATACCTCAAATACGATATGGCCTGGAGCTCAAGTCCTCCACTAACCACTACTCTGTACGTCGTAGGAAAAACTCTCTTCACTTGAAGAAATCTGGGGGGAACAGAAAACAAGGTGAGCTTCTAAATCGCTCAGTAAAGGGATAAGGGACTCGTTAATAAAACAATGATTTGCACAGCACAATCATTTTATCTCGTAGTTGAACCTTAAATAAAACGTAGCATGAACTCATTAAAGCATCATTCTTAACTCATTTCTCTGAAACCATGTAAAAATATGAGTGTACATAACTCAGTACAAATCACAGTCACAAGCATGTGGAAATCAGAATGCGATAATGGCTTTTCTCATTAAAACGTGATAAAAATCACCTCAATAGAATGCACGTGGCACAGCCACAAAACACAACTCATGTGTATAAAAAGGAGACTATGCAATAAAACTCATATAAAACTCGTCATGGAACATCATAATAAATCTCCTCTGGGTGCGCATCCCAGGCATCCTCATAAGAGGGAACGTCGACATATGGTCGTGTACATGGTATATTGACTTACGCGTTACCAGAACAAAGCCCGTCCTTACATGCTACCAGAGCAATGCCTCTCCTCATGCACACTATCACGTGGTCCCTAGGTCGGTTCCCAGGTGGCTTACTCTATCGGTCTTACATCCTACCAAAGCAAGGTCACCCAGCGTTACCAGAACGGGGGTCATCTCACGTTACCAAAACGGAGGCATCTCTCGTTACCAAAACGAAGGAATATTAGACTTACATACTACCAGATCAAGGCCCGAACTTACATGGTACCAGAGCAAGGCCTCCCAACGCTACCAAAGCGGAGGAATAATTGGACTTACATGTTACCAGAACAAGGCCCGAACTTAAATGCTACCAAAGTAAGGACCGATGTGTATTCAACATGACACGCCTAAGTCTCAATCATTAGCCATTATCACATAAAACGCTTTGCCTTCACGTAGAACTCACTCATAAATCTCATTTAAAACATTTGTGTATCCAACACAAAACATGTTAAAAATCAAGTCCCAACCGGTAAAACAACGCACATATTTCTCAACCTCAGTACGCCTTAACGTAGAGCCCAAATCTCTTTTCACGTTTTAATCACAAAACGATTGTAAAACATTTTCACACTTAATTAATAACTCATAAAAGTTGGGCCTCAACCAGCTATAAAATCATGTGCACTACTCATTCACAACCAATAAAAACATACTTGTTTGCTCAAATCACTTTTCATGCTACAATTAACATCAAAACACATACACAAATGAGTTTAAGTTTTTTCCTTACCTCTTTGCACCTTGTATAGTGAAATTGTTCCCTCGTATCACGAACTAGTCTCGTATTCCTCTTTGGAAGCCCCGAGCTGTCTAAACGATGTAAAAACATCAATAACCCAACTCAATCGCATTATTGAGCACACATTTGCTCATATTCTCATTAACACCTCAAATAACTCAATTCTCACAACTCTATCACAATTCACATTCTCATCCACTACATCTCAAAATTCTACATTTCTCACACCATATTCCATACTAAATTCACCTTATTGTCCCAATTCAA
Source organism: Firmiana major (assembly GCA_033439115.1). Taxonomy (NCBI): domain Eukaryota; kingdom Viridiplantae; phylum Streptophyta; class Magnoliopsida; order Malvales; family Malvaceae; genus Firmiana; species Firmiana major. Next base: position 14,143,572 of record CM065912.1, read on the forward strand.
ATTTATAGCCATAATTCTCGAAATTATAACAAATTGCCTAACATTACCTTTACTCCAACAAAATCATAGTTTCATCAATCCTTAACCATTTCCTAGCTATTTAATCACAATGCCCACAACCATAATCACCAAAAATCAATTTAAAAATCCAAGATCAAAGCTTAAAATTTACCCAAACTTGTGGAGTGCTCAACTCTTGCCTAGATTCAATCCATCTTTCGATTTTCAAGCATGTTGTTCTCCTTTGGATGAGGAACAACTTTCCTTCTTGGAAGAGAAAAAAAGCTAGGGCTCTGCTAAAATGGAGGTTTGGAAGAGAGAGAAAAGATGAAATACATGAAAACACTGGGGTCCTTTTATAGACGGAGGGTAGGAGATCGATCTGGTCCCTGATGAGATCGATCTGCATTTGAATTCGGGAAGTTTTGGGCCAATTTTATGCCTAGAAGATCGATCTGTCGTGGGGTGAGATAGATCTCTTAATGGCTTTATGAGATAGATCTGCTCCAATTATAAGATCGATCTCTAGTTTACAGAATGCTTCACGAGATCGATCTGCTCCTTGAGGAGATCGATCTTCTCCTTACAAAATGCTTCATGAGATCGATTTCTTCCTCATGAGATCGATCTCTTCATTAAAGAATCATAAGGAGATCAATCCTCTTCCATTGGAGATCGATTTGCTCACTTAATTTCCTCATTCCTTGTCACTCTGGCCTACCAGATCGATCCTCTCTTCTCTAAGATCGATCTGGCCTCATAGTTTCACTCTTAACGCAAAATCTCCACATATAATTGCCATAGTTTACTCCATTGATTAAATTCTCATTCATAACTCATTCATCACTTAAAGATCTCATTCCATACCATCTCAATATAGGGGTACATCACATTTAGTTCAATTCAATTACACTTCATATTCTCATTACATAATTTAGATATGTACAAAATTCTCAAATCTCACACATTATGTCAGATCCGAATTTTATGTAGTTTATTCCTTATAATTCCTATATGTATGAACACTCTGTTATTATAGTTGAATCATAAGAAGAGTATTTACTAGACTTAAAGTGTTAGTGAAATGATTTAACACGCAAAAGCTACATAAAAAAGAATATTGTGAGCTATAAGAGTCACAGGCTAAACCAAGTGGATCTGAATCATTCTGACTGAAAATAAGAACTTAAAATGAGAAAATATCGAGAGCTCATAAAGGAAAGTCAGCTTGATTTAGTCCCGAACATAGAAAATGAGAGTAAAAGCTAAAAAGGGTAAAATAGACCTTTTTGGCGAGATAAGGTGTTTCGGGTGAAATTAGCCACCGGGAACGGTTGAAACATAAAGACGAGAGTGTAAGACATAAGATATGACACTTTCAAAATTTGGAGAAAAAGTCAACTTGGTCAATGGTTAAGGAAAAAGTCAACTATAGTTAAGAAATTGGACTTTTACCATAGTTGACTACTCATGGTTAAAAATTAACCTAAGTGTGGAGAAAAATTTGGAGAAAAATATTCTTAGTCAGAATACAAGATAATCATCCTCGAAAGTAAGGAAAATTTATTTGGAAGGAAAATTTATTTGGAAGGATTTCGGATTTAATTTAATGGTTAAAAACGTAATGGGCCTAAGGTGAAAATTTTAAAGCCCATTAAGGTATACTAAACGTATATCGAAATTTTTAGATCCCTTAGACCGAATAGTTGGACCAATTGATTGGCGAAATATTTAGACAATTAAAGGCCCGAGATATAGTAAAAATTTCAGCCCGAAAGCCCATTAAGAAGGCCCAGACCGAGAAGCCCAAATGGAAAGCCCATGAGATAAATATCTAACCATAGTTAAAGCTAACCATGACTCATAAGGTGACTCATTAGGTGACTCATGGCTATGGCTTAGAAAGTCAAGCTTAATGGCTGGAAAGTAAATTTTAATGGCCAAGTAAGTGGCTTATAAATTCAGCCACACCATTGTCATCTTCATCACACCAAATTCGGCTAGAAGAAGAAACCATTGAAACAAATTATCCAAGCTTTCTCTCACTAGAAATCACTAGGAATTAGGCATATATGGAACTTGCATTCTTTATAGAAGTTGTTCCAAATTGAAAGGAGAGTGACATAGGTTGGAATTGGCTATCAAGGAGCCATAGAGTGCAAACCGTGAGCCTCCAAAGTTTCGGCCAAGGGTGAACACAACAATTGGTATATTTTCAAGTTTTCAATATCATATATGTTAATGTATGAATGATTTTAAGTATATTGATATATGTTTTAAGCATTGAAACATATTAAATCACTATGATGTTGGTTAGGCCAAGAGTGAGTAGTGAGATATTGAATTATGTCCATATGATTTTAAGGCATAAATGGATTAATGTACATGTGTTAATGATTTTGGTGTAATTAGAATTAATCAATTTGATTAATTAATACATGTAATTAGTTGGCAATCAAGGTGTTTGATAAAATACCTAAATGAACTATATGATGTGTAGGAATGTTACCAACCAAGTGTTTGTGAAAATGCCTAAGTGAATTGGCTAAGAAAGAGACATGGCCGGCATGCCATGGTCTAACCGATATTTTAGGCCCAAATATTTTAGGCCCAATGTGAGGTAATGGGTCTAGGACAAGCACAATAAGATTTTGTGGGCCCTACAAGCCCAATAGGTCCAACGAAAATGAATAGTAAAATGAAAATGGGCTTAAGGCATAGTTAGGCCCATTAAGGACTATTAAAGCCCATTAAGGGAAATAGACTGTATTTAATGAGAAATACAGTAGGAAAAGTGTAATTAACCTAATAAATGGTTATATGCAGCTCCAGAGAGTATTGAAGGAGCAAATCGGACTGCTGAAACTTGCAAAGCAGAGAAAGTGAAATTTCTCGAGATATTGCAGGTAAGGGACTTTTGTGAGTAGTTAGAGATACCTGCACGTATTTTCGTCTGCTTTACATTCACTTAAAAACTCTGAGGGTCAAAGAAAGTGAATAATAATTATTGCGACTCGATAGTGGCAAATTACGATTTTACCCCTAGTTAGTCAAAAAGTCAACTTTTGTGAAAAGTTGTAAAAAGTTGTAAAAAAGCATGGAAACCACTATTTTGAGTGTTTAACTGCTGTTTAGCAGGAGAATAAATAGATTGGCTAATGATTTTAAGGTTGATGTGAATTAAACACACTTTATAGTGCTGATTTTGATGTTTTGTGAATCATCCCTTTTTAAAGAGCCATCTATCATATTTTGTGAGAATGAATCGTGCTAGAGCACAGCTTACATTGGATTTCATATATTTTCCACATACATTAGTGCTGGATTTTGATTCGTACTAGATTTCCATGACATGCATGATAGAGTACTAGAGTTTTATATGATATATGCATGACAGAGTGCTGGAGCGATTAGCTCGTACTCGAGTTTTACATGAGATACATGTTAGAGTGCTGGAGTGTTGCTCGTACTCGATTCTTCATGATTTATACATGACATAGTACTGGAGCTATTGCTCATACTTGATTTGATGATATTTTGCATAGCATAGTACTGGAGCTATTGCTCATACTTGATTTAAAACATGAACTATTCATTGACCTAGTTGCTGGAGGTTTACTCGCACTAGAGTTGAGTTTGTGATGTGAAACAGTGTTTGAGCGGAGTGTCGACTGTGAGTCGCACTTAAAGGCACGCACTGTATGTGATATATAATACATGTTACAAACTCATGTCTGCATCCTTGTGTGACTGAGTGTCACATTATGTGAGAGGATAGCCGCATGAGGGTATTAGAGATGTGGTATGATATTCCATGGTTTGAGGGCTAAGACCTATGGCAGGCACCCCGGCTATGATGTAGGGTCCACGGAGTACGTTGTACCGTGCATATGGCATGGGAGTACACTGTACCGCGTGGTGTTATGGAGTTGAGGAGGATATAGCTGGCGGTTGTGATGGACTGACCCCCCTCCCATTGCAGCAGTGATGCCCCGCACACTAGGATTCCGTGTAGCTTGGGATCACATGTCGGATATGATCATAGTCCAGGATACTATTTGCATTTCACCACAGAGTCTCACATGATATATCACATTGATTGACTGATTTAAATTGCGGACAGATCTGATGGATGGGTCGGAATCTGATTTTGTGTTGTGAATGATTTAAATGCCATATTTATTGTGATTTAAATATACATGGCATGATTTACCTAAAGGCATGATTTATATAAAGATGCATTGTTTTGCACTACATGCCTACATTTGAGAAAGAAAGCATGATTTCTGTACATGGGATTTAATCTGTACAAGTATACATATATATATTTAAAGACATGCTTTTAAAGTGGGTTAAGGAAATAATGTTTTCAAGGCATAGCATTATTTTAAGTAGATAGTGTAGATATCTACTTGCTTGCCTGATTTCCTTACCGAGCGCGTTATATGCTCACCCCCCTTTCTTTACATCTCATTACAGAGCATCAGTAATAGAGCGAGAGCTATTGAGGGATAGTATTCCTGAGTCCACTGCTAGTTCCTATCGATCGACAGGTATACATAATTTGTACAATTATGTATCTAAACATAGAAACAGCACAGTGATGTATACGATATATATATATATATGGGGAATGTATTTGTATTAGATTTTATATAATCTTACATGTATAATAAAAGCAGTTTCAGTCAGTAATAGTATATTGACATGTATGTATGATAATGGAAAATGTGGTAAGCGAGGACTCTGACATCGAATCACAGCCCAACCATTGATGAGAGGATAGGTAAGTTAAAAATGCGAAAAAATTGTAGTGATTTTGGATAAAGTCATGGATTGAGAATGGGTCCTGACACATTACCCCCACAGATGTCTGGGATACACAACGTCTTTCATGTATCTATGTTAAGGAAGTACAACCCGGACCCTTCTCATGTCATAGAGTATGAAGAGATGAACATACAATAGGACATGAGCTACACTGAAGAACCCGTCTAAATCCTTGATACGAAAGAGAAGGTGCTTCAGACTAAAAGCATCCCATTAGTGAAAGTTTTATGGAAACATCACTCACTAGAAGAGGCAACTTGGGAATTGGAAAGCCTTGTGTAGGAGAAGTACCCCCATCTGTTTGACAAGTCAAGTTGAATTTGGAGGACCAAATTCTTTAAAGGTGGGGAGGATGTGAGAACTACGAATTTTATGTACCCCCAGTTATGAGAATTGTAATTTGATGTATGTAATTATGATATGTTGATGTACACGCAAGTTTTAAATATGAAGAAGTATAAGAAGATGAGGTTTTTAAGTCTTGAATGTGTATGGGTTGAAATATGGACTATGGGGCAGATTATGGGAAGTTTTACATTGAGTTTTCTACAAATTGATGCAGCAGCAGTGCAATCTATGAAGGCCAGATCGATCTCCAAGGATGAGAGATCGATCTCATGGCTCCAGAATGCAGAAAATGTGCAAGAACTGATAGGTAGATCGATCTCATAAGCAAGCAAATCAATCTCCAAATGTTTTTGTAAAGAGTAGATCAATCTCCTATAGTAGCAGATCGATCTCAAAATGTTTCTGTAAATAGCAGATCGATCGATCTCCTCAAGATTATGAGATCGATCTTACCCCATCGACAGATCGATTTGGTAGGCATAAAAAGTGCCCAGAACATTCCCAAAATTCAAAGGCAAATCGATCTCTTACAAGAGCAGATCGATCTCCTGCCCTCTACCTATATAAAGATCCTTGTGTTTTGCTAGAGTTTATTTTCTCTCTCTTCAGAAAATTAAATCCCTAGCTTTCTCTCTCTTCCAAAACACCCATTTCTATTCGAATCAGAGGTTGTGGTAAGAGGAAAAGTTGTTCCTCATCGAAAGGAGAACAACATACTTGAAAATCAAATGATGATTTGAGCTGAGGAGTGAATTGAGCACTCCACAAGTTTTGGGTAAATTTTTAAGTTTTGATCTTTGATTTTAAAGTAGATTTCTGCTATTGTGGCTGTAGATTTGGTGATGAATTAGTTGAAAATGATTAAGGTTGCTAGAAACATTGAGAAATTACGAGAAATTGGTTGGTGAGGTTATTTAAGATGTTTAATGAGAATGTGAGCAATTATGCTCGATGTTGAGATTATAGGCAATGTGATGACGTGTTGATGATGTTTTTACATCGTTTGGATAGGCCGGGAGTTCAAGAGAGGAATGTGAGGCTAGTCTATCGTTAAGAGGAAACGATTGCACTATACGAGGTGCAACAAGGTAAGGGAAAACATAAAACTCATTGTGTATGTGATTTTGTGATGATAATTGTAACATGAAATGTTTTAAGAAAACAAACATGTTTTATGAATTGTGATTGAGTTATTGCACACAGTTTTATAGCTGGTTAGGGCCCAATTTTTATGAGTTGGAACCAAAGTGTGAAATTGTTTTACAAACCGTTTGAGTTTAAAATGTGAAACGGGATTTGGGCTCTACGTTAAGGCGTACTGAGATTTGAGAAATGTGTGCGTGGTTTTACCGATTTGAGCTCGGTTTTGACATGTTTTGTAGTGAGTACAAAAAGGTTTTAGATGAGTTTTTGAGAAAAACAATTATGAGCTTTACGTAAAGGCAAAACGGTTTTATATGCTAATGGTTGTTATTGAGAGTTAGGCGTGTCATGTGATAACACATCGGGCCTTGCTCTGGTAGCATGTAAGTCCGGACCTTACCTGGTAGCATGTAAGTTCGATATTCCTCCGCTTTGGTAGCGAGAGATGCCTCCGTTCTAGTAACGTGAGATGACGCCTGCTCTAGTAGCGCTGGGTGGCCTTGCTCTGGTAGCATGTAAGTCCGGGCCTTGTTCTGGTAACAAGTAAGACCAATACACCATGTACAAGACCATATTGTCGACATTCCCTCTTTAAGGATGCCTAGGCTGCGCACCCTGAGAAGATTATTTTGATGTGCCATGACAAATGTTTTATATGAGTTTGAATTGCCTAGTCTTTGTTTTTACACATGAGATTGTGTTTTAGTGGTTGTGCCACGTGCAATACTACTGATGTGATTTTTATCAAGTTTTTACAAGTAAAGCCATTATCGTATTCTTATTTCCATATGCTTGTAACTATGGTTTTCATATTGAGCCATTTACTCTCATGTTTCTACATGATTTTAGAGAAATGAGACAAGAATGATTGTTTAATGATTTCATGCTACGTTTTCTATTGAGTTTATTGAGTTTCACTTGCAAAACAAAATGATTGTGCTCTGTAATTAATCATTTTTGTTAATGAGTCCCTTACCCCCTTACTTAGCGATTTAGAAGCTCACCCTATTTTTATACCCCCCCAGATTTCTTCAAGTGAAGTGAGTTTCCCTGTGACGTACGGAGTAGTGACTAGTGGAGGACTTGAGCTCCAGCCCGTATATTCTATTTGAGGTATAATTTAACATTTCATGTACCCAGACTAAAGTTGTATTTACAGACACTTGATGAACAATGATGTATGGGATGTATTAGGATTAATTAAATCTATATTGAGGATTTATTTGGTATGGTATATGAATATTAGATGATGAGATCCTGTGGTGAAAGTTTTATAATATATATATGATGATGCAAGATACTACACGGGAATGCACCTAGAATTGTGTGTTGATGTAAATAAGTTTTAAATTTTGCCCTGTTTTTCATGTTTCCGGGGCGTCACACATCTCCACTCTGTATCTTCAACTGATGGTACCCAGATCATAGATCTATCTTGAAAAAGACTTGCGCTCTCCTAAGCTGATCCAACAAGTCATCGATGCGTGGAAGGGGGTACTTATTCTTGATGGTGGCCTTATTCAACAACCGGTAATCTATACACAGTCGGAGGCTTCCATCCTTCTTCCTTACAAACAGGACGGTGCTCCCCAAGGTGAGACGCTCGGCCTGATAAACCCCTTCTCCAGCAACTCCTGTAACTGCTTCCTTAATTCTTCCAACTCAACCTGAGCCATTCTGTACAGTGGCTTGGATATCAGCTCTGTACCAGGTGCCTAATCTATACCAAATTCCATCTCCCTATCCGGAGGTAATCCTGGTAACTCATCCATAAAGACATCTGGAAATTCCCTAACCACTAGGATGTCTATTAACTCCGGACGTGCCTTATCTGTCTCAATCACATAAGCAATGAACCCTTCACATTATTCTTTCCACCGTTAGTAACATAAATCATCACACCACATACACAATTGATAAACAGATTTATCCCTCAAACATCATGCATTAAGATCATACTCTTTTATTTACATTAACCATGTCTTTCATTATATTTCACAAATCTTGCAACGAGATTTTCTATCTTTGGAAAAGTCAGTGTCTTAGCACTATAATCCATAACTACATGGTTTGCAGCCAGCCAATCCATCCCTAAGATTACATCAAAATCACTCATATTTAATAAAATTAAATCAACTACCCTTTCTTTACCTCCTATCCTTATCTTACAATTTCTATCTACATGCTCAGTTAATTGACTATCATTCATAGGGGTAGATATCATCAACATCTTATCTAGCAGTGTGGGTTTTACATGCTTCAACAATTTACATGCAAAGGATGGCGATACAAAGGAATGTGTGGCACCAGGATCAAACAATACAAATGCTTCTAAATCAAAGATTTGGATGGTACCTTTAACCACATCCGAAGACTGATCCGCAGTGTCCTAGTCCAGTGCGTCCACTCAACCTCCGCTCACACCCACTGCCTCCTTCCCCTTTTCCTCAGTTATAGCCCTCCTCCTCGGAGCAGCTGTCCCAATTAGAGCTCTCTCTGGCTCCCTGCCCTTCTGTGGGGCTCTCTCTGTCATCTCTGAGCAATCCCTGATTATGTGCTCTAGTTTCCCACATCTAAAGCATATTGCAAGAGGTCCATAACACGTTCTAGTACCATGGTACCTGCCACACTTGCTGCACTGCTCTGTAGTAGGCTGTGGTCCTCCAATTATAATTCCCTTAGCTAGAGCTATGGTCAGATACATGGGAGTATTAATTGTCCTCTCCTGGATCTCCTCGATCCTCGGCCTTTTTCCAGTAAACCGCTTGCTTCCCTTATAACTGAAGCCTCTATCCATCACTGGTCTCTTCTTATCTTTATCCCTCACTTTACGAACCTCTCCAAACTCTGAGGCGATTTTATCAATGTCTTACTCACATAATTACGCCTTGCGCACTGCTTCCTTATAGGTTGGTATATCCAGGGGAACCAATCTGGACCTGATGGTTGGTCTCAGTCCATCCACAAACTTCTGGATCTTCTCAACCTCATTACCCATCGTGTTAGGGTCATATCTGCCCAAAGAGATCAAATTCATCTCATACTCATCCACAGTCCTACTCCCTTAGGTCAGTCCCAAAAAGGCTATTTTCATCATCCTCTGTGCAATATCTGGAACATATTGTCTCTGGAAAGCCTCCAAAAATACATTCCAGCTGATCTCTATATGCCGGGCTCTTAAAATAGGCCTAGTGGATTTTCACCAATGTTTTGTTGATCCCTTCAGCATGAACACGGTAAATGCTACCATCTCGATAGTAGTGCACTCGAAGAACCCATATAACTTCTCAATTTCATTTATCCAATCCTCTACAGCTACTGGATCTTTAACTCCACTGAAAGATGGTGTTCCAAACTTCTGGAATTACTGCAGCCTATCCAAGTCACATCCATAACCCCAGTCTCTACTGTCCTGTGGTATAGCAACAAGTGTAGGTATATCCTGTGCAGGTGGAGGTGTATGTGTATCTGTCATCTGAGGTCTCCGGGCTGGTCGTGCCTGTGCCTCAGGAGCTGTCGCCTGCTCGGCATCACCCTCTGTAGCGGGACTATGTTTGTCCCCAACTCCAGGCAACAATTGAGTGACCAACTCTAATATCATCTTTATGCTCTGCTCAATCCTCGTGAAGCGTGCCTCAGCACTCTCGGGTCTCTCCTCTGGACCCTGTGGAGCATGCTCAACCTCAGCCTCCACCCCAATCTCTTCCTGAGCCTTGTGTGTTTCTGGCTCAACACTACCCCCAGGCCTACCTCTACGACCTCGAGCCTGAGCTATCATCCCTCTACCGCGACTGGTGTTAGGCATAATGTTTCACTTCCCTACATACACATCAATTTCTTAGTCAACCCATCGACACACACACAATTGTATCTAAACAAGTACAGTAACATTGGGGATGTAATTTCTAACTTATTAAATATTTTAGACATCGACACACGTCAGACTAACTTAACTCTGATACCAACTTCTGTCACAACCCTCAACTTACCAAAAATCTGCGTAAATTTCTCACTTTTCATATATTATTTATTATTCGTTCTTTTCTTACCTCGATCGTGATCAGCTACACTCTCAACCAGTTGGGTTGTGTGTCAATGTCTACCTCTCCTAACCATAACAATTTCATTTGCATTAAAATTTAGAAGTAAACACTTGTATAGATAAATCAGAGTGTTGTTTACATGTGTTTACATTGCTTTACATCCCCAATAGTTACATACAAAATGCTACTATGCTATCAAAAGTTTAGATACAAAATTTCATCAATGTGTATACCTTACGGGATGGGATGCAGCAGATACCAAAAGGGAAAGCCTCCAGTCGCTCTCGTCTATACTCAAATCTCTGTAGAGAGGGGAAAATAAGGGGGGTGAGCAAACCATACGTTCAGTAAGGTAATCATGCGAACGGGTAGATACTGCACTATCTACGTTATCGTGATGCCATGCTCAAAACCATACAGTTTCTCAGTCACATCTCAAAAGCATTGGTTCATGCTTGTGTTAATGGCATGTAAAGAAAATCATGTTATTTAGTTTAGTTCACAATTCAAATTCAAAGCATGGCATAAGTCATCATGTATATTTAATTCATAAAGCATGAAAAATCATCATGCATCGGTGCACTTTAAAAGCCATTATCAACTTTCTCATCTTAATAAAATCAACACTTGTCAGGACATCAACCCCTCCTTCGGACTGTCCTGACTCACAAAGCATTTTAAAACATGGATTTATTCATATATAATAGACATGTGAGATAGGCAATATAATAAGGGAAATCTCCTCTAGGACTATGGCCATATCCTGTGATCCCAGGCTACACTGATCAGGTGTGCGAAGTATCACCACTATCTGCTTCCACATGAGAGCTAGGTCATGTCCAGCCCGCTGGTCCATAGCAGATCTAAACATCGTCCGAAGACGGCATATCACAATCTCACACGGTACAACGTACTCCATGCTACCTGCACGGTACAGCGTACTCTGTGAACCCATATCAATACATCATATCACGCCACATCTCAAAACTACACGTGCGAGCCTATTTAATCGGTGTGACATCTTGTCTACCCGAAGCTCCTAGCACGGCTATCAACATTCTAATTCTCAAAAATGCATGTGCCAGCCTATTTAATCGGTATGACACCCATCTACCCAAAGCTCATAGCACGGAAACAAGTATGGTGGGCATCTAATACGAGCCATGCTCCAGCACCATGCCAAAACCAGTGTAAGTCTGTGTGACCTCAACTCTAGCACAACATCATAAAAATCCATGTGAAAACTAGTGTGAGCTACACTCTAGCACTCATGCGTATAAAAACACATCAAATCTCGTGCGAGTCATACTCTAGCACGCTTTCATTCTCACGAAATTCATGTAGGTGGCTCAATTCTTTGCAAAACATGGTTATGAACCAAATCAAATCATTTCTTTTACAAATCATTTCAAATGTTAGTCAGCCTACCAACCACTTGCTCAAAAGCAACAAATAAGGTTTTTAAAGCATCATGCTTTTGTTTTCATGCACATTTCTCAAAACCCAACTCTTTGCCCTTCAATCACCCAATATCATTTCCTAGTATCACATGCACTCTAACAAAACATTTAAGCGCCCAAATTGTGCACAGATATCTCTAAAAGTCCACACAATTCCCTTACCTCGATTTACTCGAGGTGCGACTCTATTCCTCTTACATTCTCGTGCTTCTGGTTCAGCTTGCTCCGGTGTATCCTCTAGAGCTGCAATTCATTCATCCAAACACTTGAGTCAATGTTGCTAATTCTCATTCAACTATGCATTTTACCCAATACCTCAAATACACATTTTACCCATCTTGGGTAAGCCTCATAATTCATTCCATAATACCATCTTAGAATCACACCCACAACACCATTATCACCTTACAATATCTCATTCATCATTAATACTGTTAAGTTAATATATTTTGAAATGACAAAACAGTAATTCAATAATGGATATTATAAATCTAGAAATGTTTTAAACAAGTTAAGAGGTTAATTAGATACATATCATTGCCAGAAACTGGGTATTAAAGGTTGAGAGATCGATCTCAGATGAGAGATCGATCTCTTAGGTTTTCAAGTATGAGAGATCAATCTCATGAGAATATGAGATCGATTTGTTAAAGGATTAAAGACTCAAAGAACATATATAGGATGTTAAGGAAGAAGAGATCGATCTCTAGGGGTTATGAGATCGATCTTTGACTTACAGAATTCCTATGAGATAGATCTGGTCTAGGAAGAGATCGATATCCTCTAAGGCAGAGGTTAACGGTCTTAGATCGATCTGTAGATCGATCTATGTTCAAACAGAGAGCTTATGAGATCGAACTCATATGAATAGAGATCGATCTCCTCAAAGTCAGAGAGTTTAGGAGATCGATCTAGGGTGATTAGAGATCGATCTCCCCTCTACGAGAATGCTTGCTAGATTGATCTGGAGATCGATCTTACTTCAAACAGAGAGTTTAGAAGATCGATCTGATGGTTCGACAGATCGATCTTCACTAACATTTTTCAAACTATAAGATCGATCTCTACAAATATAAGATCGATCTCCTTGCTTTCATTTGCTTTGTAATTGCAGGAATTTAAACTAGAAGATCGATCTGGTCATGATGGAAGATCGATCTGGTACTCTACAGGAGGTTCCCAACGGCTCTCTCTGCAAAATCCTCAATAGGAAAAATTGCATTAAATGCTTCAACTACCAATCATGCTGTATAAAACCAAGCATTGAAGACACTGGAAGAAAAGAGACTTGTGCTGAAAATTTTGAATACTCTCAAGAGATCATTCCTCAGCATTCCCTTTGTTTTCCGCATCATATTTATTGTATTGTGTTAAATAGCTTGTGAAAAAGTTATTCTTCCTACCCACAAAAGAAAGTTCCTATTTGTATTCATCCTTAATCCAAAAGAAAAGAGGAGAGTTCTTCTGTGAGAGAATCTTGTAAGGGGTGAATATATATCTTTGAAAAAAGGGGTAGAGAGGTTATTCCTTAACCTTAAAAAGGAGACTATATCAACTATTGAGATAGTGAAGGAAAACTCTTGACAAGAAGGTCAAGAAGAGAGGACGTATGCAAGAGATTGGCCGAACCTCTATAAATTGTTGAGTTTTCTTCTTCTCTCTCTTATCTCCTTTAATTTACTGCACTATAATCTATTGTTTATTCTTTGATTACTTGCAATTAAATTCAATTAAGTTTAAATTTAGCATTTACACTAGAAAATCGATTCACCCCCCTCTCGGTAGAGCCAACAATTTGTATCAGAGCTCGGACTCTTTGATCATTAAGGAATAAGTTCCTAAGAGTTAAAACGATCTAATGGCTCATAATAATGTAGCAACAAGTCTAGTAGGAGAGGGGCACTCTACAGTTAGGCCTCCCATGTTCAATGGTAAATATTATGCATATTGAAAAACTAGAATGATGCTTTTCATTCAAGCTAATGATTATGAGGTTTGGAGGATTATTACTAAAGGTTCTCAAATCCCTGCTAAGAAGACAGAGGGAAGAGATATCCCAAAAGAAGTAGATGAGTGGGATTCTAATGATGTAAAATGTGCTCAGTTGAATGCAAAGTCCATGCATACCTTATTTTGTGAATTAAGGCCCAATGAGTATAATAGAGTCTCCAGTTGTGATAATACCAAACAAATTTGGGATAAATTGGCAATTACTCATGAAGGCACAACTTAAGTAAAGGAAACTAAGGTAGGAATGCTCACAAATGATTATGAGTTATTTAGGATGAAAGAAGGAGAGTCAATTAGTGACATGTTCACTAGATTTACTGATGTAATAAATGGACTAAAGTTTTTAGGCAAAATCTACTCCAATATAGAAATGGTAAAGAAAATCCTGAATAGCTTACCAAAATCTTGGGAAGCTAAGGTAACAGCAATTGAAGAGTCCAAGGACCCCCACACACTATCATTAGATGAATTGATAAGGTCATTACTCACATATTAAATGAAATTGAGTAGAAATGAAGAGCCGCCCAAGAAAGTAAGAGTAGCTCTAAAATCCACTACTCAATAGGATTTGAAAGAAAATAAAAATGAGAGTGGTAATGAAGAAGATTTTGAAATGGCAATGTTTGCCAAGAGACTTAATAAATTTATGAGAATGAGAACAAATGGTAGTGATAGGAGAAACTACAAGAAAGAACAAGAAGAATTAGGTAGAAAAGATACTATTGTTTGCTATGAATGCAAAAAACTTGGACACATTAAATTTAACTGTCCTCTTCTAAAAAGATCAAGTGATAGGAATCACAAAAAGAATGCAATGATGGCAACAAGGAGCGACAGTGACAGCTTCGATGATGATTCAAATGAAGATATTGCCAATCTAGGCTTCATGGCAATTGAAGATGAGAAGGTAACTTCTGATCCCAATGAGTACTCATTTGATGAACTACAAGATGCATTTGATGATCTTGCATTAGAATATGAGCGCATGAATTTGAAGTACAAAAAATTGATTTCTAAACTAAAGAATGAAAATGAATTAATACTAAATGATAAGATAGAATGTAAAAAGAGATTAGAAAGTACAAAACTTGAAATCCATGACCTAAAGGAAAAGAATAGTAACTTACATAATTCCTTTACTAGATTTTACATGGGTCAACAAAAACTAGATCACATGCTAAAAACTCAAAGGGCTTTCTTTGATAAAAATGGGTTAGGATATAATGGCAAAAGTGGGGAAACTCACCTAAAAAGCTTCTTAGCTAAAAAGAATATGCATAAATCCTCTACTACTTGCTCACATTGTAATAAAAAGGTGCATGCATCATATAGTTGCAATGTGACCACATTTAGAGGAAGGATAGTTAGAAGAATATGGGTCCCAAAAGATGTGGTTAATTCAAAAGATATTAATGTATTATTAAAATGGATCCCAAAAGGATCAAGAATTCTATTCACTAACTCCAACGGACCTAAAAAAATTTGGGTACCTAAGACAAAAGTTTGAATGTTGATTATAGGTGGTTGAGCATTGCTACAAGGCAAAAACAAAGGAAGCTTGGTACTTGGATAGTGGATGCTCAAGACACATGACCGGTGATAGAAGCCACTTCAACTCATTCAAATCAAAAGTTGGTGGAGAAGTCACATTTGGGGACAACTCCAAAGGCCAAGTTGAAGGAAGTGGATCAATTGGTAATAACTATTTCTCATTAGAAAAGGTTTTACTTGTTAGAGGTCTAAAACATAATTTGCTAAGTATTAGTCAACTTTGTGACAAAGGTTACAAAGTAATTTTTGATTGCTTAAAGTGCCATGTTATAGATCCTAAATCAAATAAAGTTCTTTTTCTAGGACATAGACAAGGTAACATATACATTGTTTATCTAAATGAACTTAAAAATGAAAATGTATGCCTTATGGTAGATAAAGAAAAGGAACCTTGGTTGTGGCATAGAAGACTAGGTCATGCGAGCATGCATGTATTATCTAAGCTAGCTAGAAAAGACCTTGTTGTAGGATTACCTAAGTTGTCCTTTGACTATGACAAAATTTGTGAAGTTTGTGTCAAGGGAAAACATAAAAGGACAACATTTAAACCTAAACATAGTGTATCAACCACTAGACCTCTTCAATTACTTCACCTAGATCTATTTGGACTAACTAGAACTACAAGCCTAGGTGGTAAGCATTATGGGTTTGTGATTGTAAATGATTATACTAGGTTTACTTGGGTATTTTTCTTAAGAGTAAAGAATGAAGCCTTAGAAAAATTCATTGTCTATACAAAAGTAGCCCAAAATGAAAAAGGTTACACTATAACTAGCATTAGAAGTGATCATGGAAAGCAATTTAAAAATATTAGTTTTGATGAATATTGCAATGATCAAGGAATTAGTCATAATTTTTCAACCCCTAGGATACCACAACAAAATGGGATAGTTGAGAGAAGAAATAGAACATTAGAAGAAATGGCTAGAACAATGTTATGTGAAAATAATTTACCTAAATATTTTTGGGCTGAAGTTATAAATACATCATGCTACATCATAAATAGAGCCATGATTAGACCAATCTTAAAGAAAACCCCTTATGAGCTTTACAAGGGAAAGAAACCTAATATTAGCTATTTTCACCCTTTTGGTTATAGATGCTTTGTCTTAAATAATGGAAAAGACAACTTAGGAAAATTTGATGCCAAGAGTGATAAAGGAATCTTTTTAGGCTACTCCTTGAATTCAAAGGCATATAGAGTATATAACAAAAGAACCTTGATGGTAGAAGAATCAATACATGTAATATTTGATGAGTCAAACGATGCATCTAAAGGTTCTACCAATGATGAGGATATTGAAATATTTAATGAGACCTTGAAAGATTCCTCAAAGATAGAAGATAATCTACTAGAAAAACTTGACATTAATAAAGAGGATGAAGAAGAACTAGAAATACTAGAAAGAGAGTCTAGAGCACCAAGAGAACTAGGATATGTCAAAGATTCTGAAATTATAGGTGATCCAACTCTTGGAGTTAGAACGAGGTCCTCTCTAAGAAATGTATGTCAATATATAGCCTTTGTATCTCAAATTGAACCAAAGAATGTCAATGAAGCTTTAGATGATAATAATTGGTTTTTAGCAATGCAAGAAGACCTAAATCAATTTGAAAGAAGCAAAGTATGGAACTTAGTCCCTAGGCCTAGTGATCACTCTATAATTGGAACTAAATGGATTTTCAAGAACAAGATGGATGAAAATAGTGTGATCATAAGAAACAAGGCTAGGCTAGTTGCACAAGGTTATAGGCAAGAGGAAGGAATAGACTATGATGAAACCTATGCACCGGTAGCTAGATTAGAAGCAATAAGAATGCTACTTGCTTTTGCATGCTACAAAAACTTCAAATTATATCAAATGGATGTAAAGAGTGCATTTCTAAATGGTTTCATCAATGAGGAAGTTTATGTTAAGCAACCCCCCGATTTTGAAAGTCCTGAATTTCCTGAACCTGTCTACAAACTTTCTAAGGCACTTTACGATTTGAAACAAGCCCCTAGAGCCTGGTATGAAAGACTTTCAAAGTTCTTAACAGAAAAAGGATTTTCAAGAGGAAAAGTAGATACAACTTTGTTTATCAAAAATAAGAATAAAGATTTACTTGTTGTTCAAGTATATGTAGATGACATCATTTTTGGATCAACTAATGAATCTCTATGTCAAAAGTTTGCTAAGATCATGCAAGGTGAATTTGAAATGAGTATGATGGGAGAGCTCAGATACTTCTTGGGACTTCAAGTGAAGCAAACTAAAGATGGAACCTTTATCAATTAAGCTAAATACACCAGGGAGTTGCTCAAACGATTTGGAATGGATAACTGCAAACCTTAAGCAACTCCAATGGGCACCAACATCATGCTTGATAAAGATGAAAATGGTAAGTGTGTAGATACTAAACTATATAGGTCTATGATTGGTTCATTGCTTTATCTTACTGCAAGTAGACCTGATATTTTGTTTAGTGTATGTTTATGTGCTAGATTTCAATCCTCTCCTAGAAAGTTACACTTACTAGCTACAAAAAGGATCTTTAGGTATCTTAAAGACACACCCTCTCTAGGACTTTGGTACCCTAAAGATTCCACCTTTGCTCTTCATACATATTTTGATGCAGATTTTGGAGGTTGTAAAATAGATAGAAAAAGCACTCCAGGAACATGCCAATTCTTAAGGAATAGATTAATATCATGGTTCTCTAAGAAACAAAATAGTGTAGCACAATCCACAACAGAGGCAGAATATATAGCAACTGGTAGTTGTAGTGCTCAAGTGTTGTGGATTAAACAACAAATGAGAGATTATGGCGTAGACATGAAGCAAGTTTCCATCAAATGTGATAATAATAGTGCCATTAATCTCTCTAAAAATCCAATCCAACACTCTAGAACTAAACATATTGAGATTAGGCATCATTTCCTTAGAGATCATGTACAAAAGGGAGATATCATTTTAGAATATATAATACATTACATCAAATAGTTGATATTTTCACCAAACCTCTTGATAGAGATAGATTTTGTGTTCTTAGAGGTGAATTAGGACTTATGTATGCTCCTTAAGAATTATTGCCTTCAAAACTTTAATTTCAAACTTATTTTCAACTGATTTTACAACTCATTTTTTGGGCAAAGAGTATGAGAGATCGATCTCCTCTCAATATAGATCGATCTAGCATGCTCCAAATTGGCCTAAAGAAGTAAGGTTCAGCTAAGCATATCGATCTTATATCCCATAAGATCGATCTCCTTAAGCTTCTGTATTTTACAGATCGATCTTTGCATTTGATAGATCGATCTTCTTTAGCCTCTGTATTTTGCAGATCGATCTTCTTGAGCTTTTGTATTTTGTAGATCGATCTCATTAAACAACAGATTGATCTGATCATGTAGAAGATCGATCTCCTTAGCCCTGGGCTATATTTACTGCTTCAAAATTCTCAAATTTCAAAAACCCAAAATTCAAATCCCTAACCCTCTGTCGCGCCTCCTCCTCCGATTTCTCTCGCAGATCGATCTCTGGTAAGGTTCTCGTCCAATCTTTTTCATCAATCTTCATTCTAGTAACCTACATTGTCGATTTTCCTTCAAAAATTCCTTTGTTTTTAATTAATCATCATTAAGGCTCCTATTGAATCGTTTCATTGCCTAGGATTTTAGAGAACTCTTAAAACAATCTTAGAGTGTGTTTAGCTGATCATTTAGTGTACCATTATGCCTCGTCTTAAGAGAATTGCAACCAAAGACCCCAAACCACCTAGACAACCATCTAATGTTGATAGAGGCTCCTCCTCCCAACCTCAAACTGCCCCTTCATCCTCTGTCACCACATTTAGCAGATGTTTTCAAACACCTGCAAAAAGAAAGTGATATAAAGAGTACTTCTCTACCATACCCATAAAACACTGGAGGACCATTGACTTTTCATTTCTTTCTCGCATTGACTTCCCATATTTGTCAAAAAATGAAAGAATTTGGTTGGCTTCCATTTCTTAAAATAAACACCCCTGCTCCTCCAAACATTATTAGGGCATTTTTCTCAAACGTCGAGCTTATCTATGACCCTGACGATACATGTAAAATTCTAGGTTTTAAAACCTTCGTTATGGCCAAAACGATTTTCGTAAACACCAATCTCTTAGCCCGAGTGCTTGAGATTGAAAATAATGGTTTGACTAATGAAGAAGATGAGGTACCCCTTGAATTTAACCTACCCGGAGACAAGACTAGTGACCTACCCATGCACCCTAGGTTACTACACCTAATCATCTCGTGGAACCTCAGACCTTTCGGTACTCGTCATTCTACAATCAAAAAACTAGACCGTTTTCGGCTCTATCATATTCATACCTCTCAAAGCCAAACACTGAACCTAGTCCACTTTATCTATGAAGACTGCCTAAAAATCGTGCGCGGTCAAGCCTCAACAATAGTCTTCCCTCAACCTCTTTCATTCCTGCTACAAAAACTTAGGGTTGACTGTTCTTGTGAGACCGGTGATATGCCCTCTGTAAAAAGTGTTCTGAATATCGACACTCTTCATCATATGGGGTACTACAAAGACTTTCACGATCAGTGGAGGAAGAAAAGCGAAACCCATCACGAGGCAGCCATGGAAGAGGACGTTTCAGTTGAGCCTACCGCACCGTCCACTGAGGTTCCACCTACGTCTGCCGCTCAGCCTACTACACCAGCTGATACCGTTTCGGTCATAATGGATTTTCAGCAACACTTTGATACAACGATGGAGACGTTTGCACAACGGTTCTCAGTTTTTGAGAAACGTCTTGACACAATTGAGGCAATGCAGCAAGCTATGTACAATGAGCTTCAAATCACTCGCGTTCGAGTTGAGGACATTGCTAATCATTTTCCTTCCCCATCTTCGTTGGAAATGATTTTTTTTTTGCTGTGCTTTGAACTCTGTTTTTGTTGTATGAACAATTATATTTTGAAATGCAAGAATTTTAATTCAATTTTATGCTTCATAGTTTGTTGATTTATGCTTTGTGATAAATAGTCTTATGCTTTGTGGTAATATTGATATGACAAAAAGGGGGAGAAGAGAGCATGAGAAAACATGTCAAGAGAAGCATAAATTAAGGGGGAGTTCTTGAGTTCTTGATATGAGGGGGAGTTTTTTGAAACTATAAAATTTGATGCATATGTAAATGAGGAGATTAAACATGTTTATAAACTTAGTCTATTGAATAAGTTTTGTCATATCAAAAAGTGGGAGATTGTTAAGTTAATATATTTTGAAATGACAAAACAATAATTCAATAATGGATATTATAAATCTAGAAATGTTTTAAACATGTTAAGAGGTTAATTAGATACATGTCATTGCCAGAAACTGGGTATTAAAGGTTGAGAGATCGATCTCAGATGAGAGATCAATCTCCTAGGTTTTCAAGTATGAGAGATCGATCTCATGAGAATATGAGATCGATCTGTTAAAAGATTAAAGACTCAAAGAACATGTATAGGATGTTAAGGAAGAAGAGATCGATCTCTAGGGGTTATGAGATCGATCTTTGACTTACAGAATGCCTATGAGATCGATCTGGTCTAGGAAGAGATCGATCTCCTCTAAGGCAGAGGTTAAAGGTCTTAGATCGATCTATAGATCGATTTATGTTCAAACGGAGAGCTTATAAGATCGATCTCATATGAATAGAGATCGATCTCCTCAAAGTCAGAGAGTTTAGGAGATCGATCTAGGGTGATTAGAGATCGATCCCCCCTCTACGAGAATGCTTGCTAGATCGATCTGGAGATCGATCTTACTTCAAATAAAGAGTTTAGAAGATCGATCTGATGGTTCGACAGATCGATCTTCACTAACATTTTTCAAATTATAAGATCAATCTCTACAAATATAAGATCGATCTCCTTGCTTTGAGTTGCTTTGTAATTGCAGGAATTTAAACTAGAAGATCGATCTGGTCATGATTGAAGATCGATCTGGTACTCTACAAGAGGTTCCCAACGGCTCTCTCTGCAAAATCCTTAACGGGAAAAACTTCATTAAATGCTTCAACTACCAATCTTGCTATATAAAACCAAGCATTTAAAGACACTGGAAGAAAAGAGACTTGTGCTGAAAATTCTGAATACTCTCAAGAGATCATTCCTCAACACTCCCTTTGTTTTCCATTTCATATTTATTGTATTGTGTTAAATAGCTTGTGAAAAAGTTATTCTTCCTACCCACAAAAGAAAGTTCCTATTTGTATTCATCCTTAATCCAAAAGAAAAGAGGAGAGTTTCTCTGTGAGAGAATCTTGCACTACAACAAATTTGGCAATTTGTGACGATTGTTCTATCTGACGTATTAAATTTCATCACGTAAACTATATGATACGTGACGAATAATATAATTTGTCACGATTTTTTATTATTTTAATATTTTCTATGACGATATAGAACATCGTCACATGAAAGTGTCACTAAATATTTGGCGCCAAATTTTTTCACTGAATATAAATGAAGGGAAATTTTTTTGTGATGTGTTTTTACTTTTGGTGACGATTTAATTTATTGTCATAAATAAACACTTTATATGTGACGAATTATATAGCGTCTCATTTTTGTAAAAACGTCACTAAATATTTGATACAAAATGTTATAATCAAATATAATTTGTGAGAAATTTTTTTATGACGTTTTTTATTATTGATGACTTTGTATTTTCATCATAAAAAACATATTTTACGTGACGAATTACTTTTCATGACGTTTTCGTAAAAACGTCACTAAATATTGGGCCTTGATTTCTCTGGAACAGTTCGTCCCTCTGCCTCTGGGTCTCCACTAAAGTCTATTGTCTGTATAAAATGAAATGGTAATTTATAAAACTAAATTATAAAGCTCTTCTTCCGGTAAAATGTGGTTGGTCCTTTTTGACATCCTTTAAAGTTTTAGAAAGATAGTAAGCAGAGATTTTGGATGAATGCCTACATTGGTCAACATTCAATATTCTAATTTTAGTTAATAAAGTGATACCATTATGGATGAGTTGATTTTAAATTCATAGATTTGGTACCATTAGTCATCTTTTATACTTTAATTAGGCATTGGAAGCATTTTGAAACAGTATCTAACATATTCAAGTTGGGAGCTTGTTCTGCTTAGCTTAACAGAGTTCCTCGCTTTTTGTCTTAACAAGATTTCTGGATGTCCTAATACCTAATGTCCTTTGTTCTTTTCTTTTTCTTTTTCTATTTACTCACCATTTCTAACTTTTGTATACTTCAAAATTAATCTTGTCTTCTTACTATATGCTATTACCTATCTGTTCGGCACATTAATAAAAGAATATGTTATCCTATGATTGAAAATGTCTCTGTTCCCATCAGAATATGTTTTAATTTAATATTTCCAGGAGAACAGAAGAATCATAAAGACAGGAGATAGCTCCTCGGCCAAAGCTCTCGAGGAGAAAGGCTATACTGCAATTTCTGTTGCATAGAATACAGTTCTTAATTGGTACACTCTCTGTTAATATCATCTATTTGATTTTAGTCAAGCTCACTAATGCTGTTGTTAAGCCATTTAGCTTAGTTTTTAGTCTCTGTTCCAGTGTTTTACATGTTGAATTCGGAAGGAATTACTGGTAGAAAGATTTCAACAGTTACCATCATCTCAATGGAGCATGGAGCCTTAGCCTTTAGGTGTCAACAATGGTGGGTTTCTCTCTATTCCGACTTGGGGACTTGGGAATTAGGGATTTCGGAAAGAAGACAGTCGTCACTATATGATTATTGTTGACAATATCCCCTTCCAATGCTTTACTGAGTCATCCATTTTTGAGCTGATGAAAGTCAGATATTGAACAATAATTTTAATCTGATTACTGAGTCATCCATTTTATAATCCTTTGATAGGTTGTTTTTTCATCATTTTTTACTATTAATTTCTTATTATCTTTCATAAATAATAGTTTTAAATTTATTTATTATTTAATATATTGTATTTATCATTTGTTAATAATTGTTTATTGCAGCTTCAAGTGACTCAAATTCACCATCAACACAAACACCCTCTACACAAGATTTGGATTGAGAGCTATTAGATGAACTTGTACCAGTGATTTCCTATATCTGGTATATTTTGTTTCAAAAATTCAAATGTGACCATCGTATTTTATTTGATCTTTTGGATTTAGACAATGTGGATTATATTAGTTTTATTACATTTGGAACAATTGTATTATTGGATTATGATTACTTACTTTATTCAAGGTATTACCTTTTGAGATTCATTACAAATCTTAGATCAATTATTTACTTTACAATACTAGTTAAACTGGATTTTGCATGGGCAATATTATTTATATTTGATTATTTAATAAAAATATAAACATTATTTAAATTTAAAGAAATTTGTCAATTTTATTACAACATTAAATATTTTATGACCTATTATTGTCATAGGTAACAATAACTTATGTCACCTATAGTGTGACAATTTATATTTCGTCACCTAAAATTATATTTTTAACCATCTTTAGTGACAATTAAAAATTTTTATGACGTCACTAATATTGACGTTACTTTACTATCATAGGTGACGATAATATGTCACCTAAAGTGTGATTTATAATTCTATCACATATTCTGTGACGTTATCAGTATTTAGTGATGAATATTTGTATTAATTTATGACTTATTCGGACGTCACAAAAAAGTAATCATAACGTGACGTTGTTTACTATCGTCACGTTAGATTCGTGAATAGGTGACAAAATAATAATATCGTCACATTTGACCTTTAGCGACGAGGCAAAGGTGACGAACGTCGTGACAATATAATTTTCGTCATAGAAATATATTGGTGACGAAAAATTAATATTTTGTGACATTAATTCATGCGTCACAAATTGCTAAATTTGTTGTAGTGTTGTAAGGGGTGAATATATATATATATATATATATATATATATATATATATATATATATATATATCTTTGTAAAAAGGGGTAGAGAGGTTATTCCTTAACCTTAAAAAGGAAACTGTATCAACTATTGAGATAGTGAAGGAAAACTCTTGACAAGAAGGTCAAGAAGAGAGGACGTAGGCAAGAGATTGGCCGAACCTCTATAAATTGCTGAGTTTGCTTCTTCTCTCTCTTATCTCCTTTAATTTACTACACTATAATCTATTGTTTATTCTTTGATTACTTGCAATTAAATTCAATTAAGTTTAAATTTAGCATTTACACTAGAAAACCGATTCACCCCCCTCTCGGTAGAGCCAACAAATACCACTACATTTCACTTTCTCACACTAACCCATTTCTAGGTTATAATCATTCCATTGCATTCTAGATAGTTTTACCATTAATATGCACACCAAATCAACTTCAACATCAATGACTAAACAAATGTACTTAGATTGGTGCACTAGAAACTCGGCTCTTTAGATTTCCTTATTGCTCCAAATAGAAATGCACATTGTTCCTTAAATCAAATAAATAGGGGAATGCCTCCAAGCTATGTTGTTCTTCTCCTTGATGTGAACAACTTTGTGTCTAATAGCCTTCCCTCAAATCTTCTTGAAAATGGGTGGATTTAGAGTGAGAAAATTAGGTTTTTGGATTGAAAATGGAAGGAAATGGTTTTGTCCCAAAATCTACAGATCCAACTGCTCCTATTTATAGATTTAGCTTGATGAGATCGATCTGTCGAGACATGAGATTGATCTGGTCCCCTTAAAATCTCTCTTTTTCACGACATTTGAAGGCAAAAATGTATCTGTCGAAACCTTGAGATTGATCTATCTCAGACAATAGCTTAAGGAGATCAATCTGGCTAGGGAGAAGATCGATCTGCTCTAACCCGAGAACTAAGGAAATCGATCTGCTTACCTCAAGAATCGATCCTGTCATTACAGAATGTTTAGAAGATCGATCTGGCTCCATTGGAGATCGATCTGGCATGTTCCTATTGCTCGAATAAGAGCATTCTAGCTCTTCCAGATCGATCTCTCATCCTATGAGATCGATTTGGCCTTCATATTTTCAGATTTTACTGCAGTTTTCTACAGCAACTCATACCAAACTTCATACATTTTGCTGTCATGGTCATTTTCTCATCTAATCACCTTTAAAACTTGAAAATGACATCCATTCATACTTTTTACACATTAAAACTTGTGTGAAATCTTTGTATAACCAAAGGTATATAATATAAACTAAATGAAAGTGCACAACTTATGCAATCTTCATTCCATTTTACCACACTACTCATTTTTCATTCCACTCACATTCATCACAGATAAAAGTTCATTTCTTCATATTCATACATAATGAAACTTGTATGTACATCACAACTCTTATTACAAGTGTGTACATTAAACTTATGAACTTTACATCACTTATGTTTCACCTTACAAGTACATCACCATACTTATGAATTCATACTTACTTGATCTAAAGTCATCCATATTATACTTCCATTTACACATATATACAAAGTTATACATATATGGGGTCTCACAGAAAGCTCATCAATTCTTTTCAACTTCATTTCATAGGTAAGAAAACATTCGATTAATTTTTCTATAAAGAGGGTGTTAGGAACACTCCATTTACAAATTTTTTTAGGTATGGGTTAACAAGCAGGTACAAGATATGCCTTTACTAAGGCTTAGTGAAAACTTTTTAGCTCTTGAAGGATTTTGATTGAGACAATGGATGTGAATTCTTTTTCTAACTTCAAGCTTTTCGGATATAAGTATGACTCTAATTTAGAATTTTTGCTCCCTTCTTATTTGCTTCAGGCTACAACCTTTATAGCTCTACTTTAAGGCTTTAGACGTAAAATGAATCTTCCCCTTGGCAAACTAAAAAATTTATCCGTTGGATTTTGCTATGTTTGAAATGTATCGATACTTCTTTTAGTGTATCAATACTCTTGTGTGGAATCCTGCACAAACAAAGCAAGCAATATCGATACTCTCTTTAGCTGTATCGATACATAGAACAGAGCATGAACTTATGTTTCAATGTCACGATAGTGTATCGATACTCCATTAGTCCCGTCAGTATTTAAACCCAACTAGTGTCGATACACATTCAACTGGTTTCAATACTTTCACACTAAACTCATGTAATTGGCTGAAGAATGCAGGATACTTTATGTCTAAATATAAATATATGAATCTTAGCTCTAAATCCATAAATATTTAACTTTACACATGTATCAAGTATGATCATATAACAATTAAATAATCAATGCAATCATGCTTCATGATTAAAATTGCATTCCACCTAAGTTCTTTAAGGTCATATTAAAACCATAGTATTTTAAAGTCAACAACAAGGATGGTCTAAGACAAATAGCTAAGGCTCAAAGTCATAACAACCAAGGATAAGCATTTATTGGGTTCAAGTGAGCATGATAAAGCTTAAGATTATAAAAGGCAATGATGCAATATCCTTTTTCCCATGATAGAACATACCATGTTCAAAGTGTGAGAATGGTAAGGAAGTCGCAACCCCTTGACCAAAAGTAAGCGAGTATGCTCAAGTTTGCGAATGGCAAGGAAATATCATCCCCTTAACCATGATTGAGCATTGCATGGTCAAGTTTGTTGATGACAAGGTAATAGTATCCCCTAGACCATAATTGAGGGTGGGGTGGCAAGCTTAAGTTTGTGGATGGCAATGATGTTGCAACCCTTTAGCCATGAATAAGCATGGTATGCTTAAGTTTGTGAATAGCAAGGATTTTATATTCCCTTGGCCAACCTCGTGCTTGACAAATGTAAGCACACAAAAGGCAGGGAAGAAATGTTCCCTTGGCAAATTTCTAGCATGTTTAATGCAAATCCATGGAAGGTAAGGAGGTAACATTCCTTTAGCCGATTTTTAGCATGTCAAACACAAGTTTGGTAATCTTAAAACATGACAAATGTTAATCTACGGAAGAAAATGATGTGATATTCTCTTGGCCGATCTTAATCATAATTAAAGGCAAAGAAGTAGCATTCCCATTGCCAATTCCTAGCATAAGTGCAAGCTCACAGAAGGCGAGGATGCAACATTCCCTCTGCTAATCTTGAGTGTATTGGGCTCATCTTGTCAAGTTCAAGTGTGCAAAAAATAAGGAAGTGCATTCATTTGGCCGACATCAGTCAAAGTCCTCATGAGAGCATAATCTACCAAGCTAGAGCTTAAGGCATGTTAATTAATCTAAGTCTTGTGAAAAGTAGAAGTGGCCATGCTAAGGCTCAAGACACATGAATCAATCTAAGTCCTCCTAAGAACAAAAGCAATAATGCTAGAGCTCGATGCACTTGAATCAATCTAAGTTATCCTAAAAATAGAATCAATCATGCTAAAGCTCGAGGCACTGAAGGAGTCTAAGTCCTCGCAAAAATGAAAGCTATTAAGCTAGAGCTTAAGGCACGTAAGAAATCAAAGTCTTTTCAAGAGCAAAAGCGATCATCTAGGGCTCGAGGCATGCCAAAAATCAAAGTCTTCATAAGAACGGAAGTTATCAAGGTAAGACTTGAAGCATACGAGGAACCAAGACTATGCAAGAATACCAGCTAAGGCCAAAGCTTGAAGCATGAAGAAAATAAAATCGAAATACCTATCAAAGCTAGCACAAAATTAAAGAATGAACAAATCAAAGCTAGCCAATCTAGAACTCAATATAAGTGAGGAATGATTAGAGCTTAGAAAATAGAAGGCATTCAAACCAAAAAACAATAAGCTATGTTCAAAGACATCACAATTTCAAAATTAAGAAGGCAAACTAAGCAAGGCACAACCACAAAAAGCCTTTTCACCATGACAACTTGCCAAAAATGGGATGATCATGACAATGAGGCAAACTTCTACTCAAGCCATTCAACAAAGAAAAATCGCAACTGACACTGAATTTTGCTCTAAAAGGGGGACTAAGTGTTATGGATGAATTTGGCCCAAAGGCTGCCATACCAAGCTTGGCCCAATAGGTTCAATCCAGATCTTGTTCGTTGTTCTAGTCTCTTAATCTCATGAATCAAAGACAGATAGATTTCACTCAAACAATCAGGCTCCACCATATGGTGACAGATGGCACGATTTTCATGTCTCTCAAATTCTTACAAATATACTATCATCTCAAGGCATAAAGATCCTTTTGGCTCTAATTACTGTCCAAGCTCTGCTTATATTACTATACGCTTTATTCCTTCTTATCCATTGTACATTAGTCATGCTCGGACACTTTACCAGTTCTAGCTAGGGTCTTGTAACAAGTGAACGATCTAGTTCATGCCAATTACATATTAGCATACTTAGCTATCATTCGTGAAGGTAAGCAACTTTGTCGAAGCATGTATATCTTGATGTCTCCTTTTCTTTAGCTGACTATTCACACCCACAACAAATTTCATTTTTTAAAAGCCTCTTTTTGCTTTTTTTTTTTTGGTTACAATGTCATCCATCCACTTTGTATGATTTCTTTGTAAACTTTGAATTGTAAAAAACAGTGCTTTCTTGCTCTTTAGACAGCCATTTAATTTTAATGAAATCTTAATTTACTTTAGCCTATGTGTATTGTCAACCTCATAAAAAAAAAATTATCATGAATATACAAAAAAGAAATCGAGCATCTAAAGTAGATTGGATGATTTTTCAAATTAAAAACATTTTAATCCCGCGCCAACGAGCAAACATTCAACTAGTTAATTTTAAATGTAGGACTCTTGTAAGATGCAATTGCAATATATCATTATTTAATTTGAAATACCCAACACAAAATCTGATAAATACGGATTAACGTATAATTTGACACTTAAATTATATTATTTTTTATCACTTGGATACTTTAAAAAAAAAAATTTACCACTATGATAGTTAAACTTTTCTTGTCAACGTCGTTTGAAAAAATAATGACGTAGAAAATGTGATCCATCAAATTATGCCATTTGGACAAAAAACCGCGTTAGCCATCATTAAAAATTCCATCTAATTTATTCTAAATTTATGTTTTAATAAAAACCAAATTACCAAATAAATAATATAATTTTTTTTATATATAGATAGACTAAAAATAAGGATATGTAATTTGGGCAGAACCCTAATCGATAGCAGACAGAGGTTAATTTGGGTTTTAGGGTTGATCGAACTAGGGATTGTGAGAAATTTGTGGTAGAGAAAATAATTCCCCATCTTAGATTCATATAAAAATTCAAGTTCACCCACTGCATATATTTGAACCTAGTGCATTTACACTTAACCTTGACTCATTTCAAATTCCCAATCAAACCAAAAAGCTAGATACGAGTCATAAATCAGAATTAAAGCTCCGTCAAATTATAGCCACACAAACAAGAAAACTGAAAGCCAGAACCAGTAATCCGAGTCAGCGTCCATCGAAGAGAGGCGGCGGGACGACAAATAATGTCTTCGGCATTAGTGGCGTGGTAAAATTCTGAGCTAAGTAGCAGACGGGAAAGAAGATTGGTGTTGAAGAGCTTATTAGTGGCTTAAAGAAGGAGATCCAAATGAAGGAAGAGAAACAAGGGAAACTGATCAATCTGAAAAGGAGACTGGAAAGGAAAAGAAGAAAGACGGGAGAAATAATCGGTTTTCTTAAAGAAAAGGTGCAGATTTTGGTCAACGGAATTTTTGAGAATTTGCCCCAAGTTAATTAGGTAGAGGCGCAAAGGTAAAGGATGTGTTTTTTTGGATTTTAGTTAATTATTTGTTTTAGTTTATATTTTATATGTTTTTCACGTAACGGTAAGGATTTTATATCTTGGGTAAAGAGATGTGTGGTTTAAACTATGCTTTCATTTTTTGTTTATTGTAAAATTAATATTAGGATGGAATTTCTCTTATAACTTGTTTTTATAGATTTTTAAATATTTTATATATTTTTTTTCTTACGTTAAAAATTTTTAAATATTTTTACATATTATCATATATTTTTAAATATTGTTTTAAATATTTTTAAATATATTTTATTTCTAAAAATCTTAAATATTATTAAGTATTTTTAAATTTTTTTAAATTTTTTAAAATATTTTTACATATTTCTAAATATTTTTAACTATCTTTTAAATATTTTGAAAATTTTCTAAGAAGTCTTAAATATTTTTAAATATTTTTTAATATTTTTAAATTATTTTTAAAAAAAAAAAAACTTATACATGGTGTAAATGACGTGATATTTATTGTCACATGATAACTCTGATTTAGTTTTTTTCAAACGGTTTTGGTATTAGATATCAAAATGTGTGTCAAAAATAAAATTTATATACCAAAATAATAGCAAAAATTCTTTAAGCATCAAAATGATAAAAGTGATATAATTCATTGGACAAATTAATAAATCTTGTTCACTGAAAAATTCTGTCGAATGCCACTAAGCCCAGTGATGGCCGCCTGGCATCCAAAGTCAAAGCCGAAGGATCATAACTAAGCACTTGCATCCCGCCATCTTTTAAAGGCGGTAAAAGAGTGAAGGCACACTCGAAGTTTTAGTGAAGCTTAGATTGGTCGTTCCCTTGTATTTCTTTGATTTATGTATATTGTTCACACATTTATCGCTTGGTTCTGCCCTTCAATTGACACTGAACATTCATAACTGCGCTGTAATGTCATTAGAAAAGAGCGAGCGAACAAGTACAGCTTTTAATAAAATGCAATCGAACTCCCATGAAAACAAGAAACATAACTCATCTACAAGTCTCGTTAATTTAGTAATTAATCTATGCATAACCAGTCATCCCGACAGTTGAATTTGCAGGATTGGCCTTGCGAGGTGGTGTTGCCGTTGTTGCCTTGGTGAAATACATGTAGTAGTATATGTTGAGAATCATAGTTGCAACCACAAACACCGCTCCTGAAATAAAGACACCTTTCCTCAATGTTTCACAGGAGAAATTCTGGGCATAAATCATTCCGCGATACTTGGTGTGATAAGCATTTCTTGTTGCACCTGCTATTAGACATGCTTCTGCAACCGAGAAAGTCAACCTGCAAATTCAAGTGCTTGACAGAATTAGCGGGGAAAAGGATAATCCAAAAGTGGTGTGTTAGCACCAGCAATCGGAATTTCCAAACATGCATGATATGCTATATGCTAAGGCAAATTAGTAGCAGTTTAGATTTCAGTGTACTGAGACATACGCATGATATAAGCACAAAGCGACAAGCATAGACAACAAGCAAGCAAGCAAGAAAAATGATCTATAGGATTCAAACATAAATCAACTCGGTCAAATGGCAGAGAAGGAAATAGTTTGACACATCATAACTCAGTTTTCATTAAATATGAGGGTAAGGAGATTGTAAAACTAGGAGGGAAACCATTCAGAGATAAAATTCTGTTCAATTTTTAATGACAGATGGAACATTACGCATCATACCAACTTGAAATTCTTACCATGATGAAACAAAATAGATGATCGACCAAGCTCGGTCACTGCCTGGTGTTAATGGTCTCCCAAAACACATGCACTTCGTAACACCCATCAACAGTGATTCACCTGAAAGAAGAAACAAGAAAGCACCTACTCCATAGCCAGTGGCAACGTCTGAGTTGTAGACACAATATGTAGCATTTGATGCATCAACTTTAACTATATTGCCCTGCAATACAGCAAAGCAAAGGTTAAAAGGTTATAAATTAAATAAATGCACAAGGCCTAGGCATAGCCTAATTGTTGGTCATAACATATCTCCAAAATGAAGGTTGGAACCAAATCGCATAACCGTATGAAGACCCACCCCCTTTCACAATAAATTAACTAAATAAATAGATCAGGGCATCCCATGCAGAATACCAGCAGCCTGAATTGCATATCATTTCAAATTAAACAAGGAATTCACTTACATATTAATTGCACGGAAATGGAATACAAAATATCTTATCCTTTTCTTAGTATTCAGGATGTGAGATACAAACCTGTATATTTCTTCAGTACAACATTTGAAATATTTACATATTAAACAAGTGCCCATCAGTGTGCTTCGCTAGGTACCATGCACAAGAAATTTTGAGCTTTACAAGAAAGCTTCCCCAGACATTAACCCACAAATAGAGACTCCACCTAATCAATGTGCATAAGACCACCCACAGTTCAATATGGTTTTCCTTTCAAAGATTTCACCACATAATACCCATCACTCTGTAGTAACTGGCAAAGCAAAAGAAGACACATGTTCCTGACTATAACTAGTCTGCCACAATTTATAGAAATATTAGTTGAAAATCCAGCAAATCTGTGCTGATGTGGGAGCTGGAAAGTTACCCATCTAATGAGCTTGAAAAAAGCAATGTAACCTAATTCAAATTAGACACAGTAGGAGCAAAACAAATGCCTTATACTTCAGATTGTCAAACATTTCGTACAAGCATCTTGCTATCAATGTATTAACAAGTATATGGCTCCTCGACGGAAACTGAGTGTTACTAGCTCAATAGAAATATGAACAATCAAATTGATGTGCTATTTTGATATTTCTCATCTTTTTAGATATGATTACTTATGCTACAGTTAACAAATTTCAAGAAGCAGGAGATCTAGATATCTTTCTGAAAGTGTCAGTTGGAAAATGATTTCATAATTCCTTCTCTTTTTGAGTATTAAGAATTAGTGTATAGTGGCTTGCAGGAATAAAAATCAAGGAAATAAATTACCATTCCTAGGCATTGCCAATCTGATGCCTTATCAAGAAAAGACCTACCACCAATGTGTAAGGGTACAGCATTCATAGTTGCACCAGATCAAATACCAAATCGATTACCAGCAGCAGAAAAACAGAGGCAATTTCCCAAATTAACAACAATGCTTAGCAATCCCATAAAATCGAGGTTCAAAATTCAATTGAGCAAACATACATTTATTCCTGTTAACCATTGCCATTTAATGTGATGTTTTTTCACTAGGCAAAACCATGTTATCACGGTCAAGACATTAAAATATGCTTCATGACATGCAATACCTAGAAACTGATACTATATTGATACTAAAAAACTCAAGCTGGTTAAAAATGGGAAATCCATATGCTCAATGGAGAAACTTCTATGTTTTGCTAAAATTGGATTTTGCACTAAACTCTTTCCATTAGATCAAGCAAAACTTACACATTGGTTTTCTAGGTCATGACAGAAAAGAAAAAAAATATCACGACAATAGACCCCGTCTAAATTAATCCATTTTAAATTAATAACCTCTCTAAATTAACAATAAATCATTATCCGAACTCAAGCCATTATACAAAATTAATAAACACCCCAATCGTAATAATTAATAATTTTATTTTAAAACCTAATGTAAAATTTCAATCTCATTTGCCGCATAAATTAATAATTTGATAAAATATACAAAATATATTTTATAATATTCCAGAACTAAAAAAACTATAAAATATCTTATATAAAAAGATTCTTAAGAAATTTATCAATCAAAATAAGATTTTTAAGAAAAATTCTATATATTTATTAGAGGAGTTTAAAGAAGGTAAAATTAAAAAGACAAGTTTTACAAGATAAAACAATAATTTATAAGATAAACCATTGAAATTAAAATCTCTCTAAATTAATATTTATTGATGGATCCCAAGAATATTAATTTAAATGGATCTTATTATATTTGAACGAATTAACAGCATATTTTAACAGTAAACTAATGATCTTTAATTATTACCAAAAAAATTATCTTTAATTAGTGACCATAAATGTAGCTCTTCAATTAAAAAATTGAAAACGGAATTTCATACCGCATATAATAGTAAAATAATTATAAAAAAAAAAATCCAGTTCCAGAAAACCCGAGACTTAAAACTTCTTAACATAAACCTCCATAAAATTCACTCTGAAAACTCCCAGATCTCTACATTTCACACCTCAGAAAAGCCTAATTTCCTTACGAACTCAAACATCAGACACCAAAAACGCAAACGCTAAACAAAGATGAAAAGTAGAGAAGATTAGAGTGTTAGCTATTCCAATCAAGGCTGAAAATAGTTGAAAAGAGAGAAGACGCTGAAGAATGGCCTTACGACGCTTCTTCTCCTCTCAGCAGCAATGGCGAACCCGAATGCCACCAAGCTAAGCACTACGACGAGAAGGTGCACCAGAGTGGAACCCTTTCCTTCTCCCATCTCTGCTTTGAGTCAGACAGAGTAAGAAAAATATTGAAGTGTTAGTAAAGAGAGTAGCCTGTTTAGCTGCAGCCTCTTGCCTGGAAATGGAGAAAGAAAAAGTACTGCGAGCAAAGCAAAGCAAGGCAAAGCAACCGGACTTACTTTGTAAGCTATGGATTTTTCAAAAATGTCAATTTTAGACCCACGCCCATTTTCCTCGTCGCTCTCCACGCGCTGGTAAGCAATGATTTGAGAGGAGGATTTCTAAATCCACTGGGGAGTGTTTGGTTAAAAAATATATATATTTTAAATTTTTTTTTTTTTATGAATTTGGGAGAATATTAAATTCTCATCCATAGTTATATTAGAGAAATATTTAATTATTATATTTGATTCAAAAAATTTAAAATTATTAAATGATACATATTACAATTTATCTCTATTAAAGTAAATAAATAATTAATTTAAAATAAATAATACTTTGATTAAAGTTATATTTAATATATTTATTTATATGTTTATTTATTTATTATTATTTAAATTTATCCATTTAACAAATATTAACTATTTTATTTAACACAAGTTAATCAATTTTATTTAATATATAAATTATTTTGATTTATTTAATTAGTTAAACTATTTATTTGTAAGATGTCAATTAATTTATTTACTAATTTTTTATCTATGAATGGATAAGTGCAAAGAAATCTATATACACTTCTGTTTGGAAAGTAACTAGAAAATTAAGAACTCATGCAAGAATACTCAATTTTTCAAGTTCCGAATAATAATAATAATAATAATAATATTGAATAATTAATAATAATCATAATAATAATAATATTGAACAATTAATAAATTCACAATCTATCAACAAAATTATAATATTAGATAGGGTCTAAGGACAAATTGGTTATAAAAAGCGTTTATGGGCAAAATAGTCACAAAAATATTTTACCTCGAAATCTAAAAATAATTCAAGATGAAGGGTAATCATTTTACCTCTTATTTTTTCTTATTTTAGCACTACTGATAATATTAAATTACTAATATAAAAGAAAATTAATGAACTAAATGAAAGAATTAGACGATAAAAAAAATTACTTAAAAAATTTAAAATTCTCCTAACCAAACGCTGCTCACTTTTTTTCTAAATACATCCTACCTTCCTCTTATGATATTGCATATGTAAATGAAAAGGAAAAAAATGGGTGTGTAAAAAATCGAGTGTGAAGGGAAAGAAGATAGGTGTGTTTAGAAATTGTTTTAAAAAGGAACCGCAAAGATCCATTGGGATCACAAAAAATATTTTTTGAATTTCTTTTTTTTGTATTTTATAGTGTTTTAGTGGATAAAAAATTAATTAGTCAATTAAAAATAACTTTCTAAACTATGAAAAATTAAATCTTTTTTTTCAAAAATTTGATACATTTTTAAAAAGGAAAAAATATTTTCAAAAATTAATTGCTTATATATAAAGTTATTTACTTAGTTCGTAAGCATAATTCTATACAAATTAGACTTTGAATATATTTTTTAAACTTTAATTTAATTTAACTTTGAATAAAAATACTATAATATTAAAAAATATTTTTATTTAATTAAATTTAAAAAATTTATATATTAACATTAAAATCTTTGAATATTTTAAGTTTAAATATTTTATTTTGTATACCATTAATCTTAAATATTTTTAATATTTCAATAATAATCAATATTATATTGTTATTTTTATAATAAACAAATACTAATTTTTTATTTGTATATGTATTTTTTTTTTTTTACTTTTTACAATCATTTAATCAATTCTAGTGTTTAATGTAAATAAAATATATGCAAAAGGTTAAAACGTGAATTCATTAAGAATTTTTCATTAATAATTATCAATTATAAATTATTTTTGTTTTCTAAGAGTTAGTTTGTTTCTCGTCGCACCATGCGATAAACCTTGCAACGAGTTAAGATGAGGAGAAATGGCCTCTTGAATTTTTTTTAATTTTATAAAATTACTTTTTGTTTAATTATTTAATTTTATTCACTTTCTCACTTTTCACTCTTGATGTTTCCTTATTTTATTTTATTTTTGATTTAAGATTTAGTTATATATAAATTGTTATTTTATATTTTTAATATATTATCATCACTAGAGTTTTTATCCAAATATTGGAGTTGGCTGCATGAACCAATCTTTGAATTCAAGTTAAGTCGTCATCACGAATTCTCATCCTTTGTACATTTCTATTTAGGACAATGTGTTCATTTAACTTTAATACCTCAATATCTTTCTGAATAACTTCCTTCTAAGTCTTTTTTTCGGTCTTCCTCTAGCCTTAATATTTTTTCATCATGCATAGCCTCCATTCTTTTAATTAGAGCATCCACAGGTCTATGTCATAAGTGTATAAACTAACGTAAACAACTTTCACACATCTTATCTTCGATAGATATCACTCCAATCTTATTTTAGATGTCTTCGTTTATCATTCTATCCTTTCTTGTATAACCACATATCCACTGCAACATTTGCATTTACAGTCTTTTAGTCGCCAAGCATTCACTACCATATAGGAATGTTAGTATAACAACTATCCTGTAAAACTTACCTTTCAACCATATAGGAATTTCTTTATTGTACAACACACTTATAACGCTTCTTCACTTACTCTATCCAGCTTGGATCTTATAAGTCACATTATCATCAATCTCTCTATCTATCTGTATTATCGACACCAATATCGTTACTACGTCAATTCTTCCTCTTTTATTTGAATTGAATTAAACATTTCATGTATTTAATATTTATAATATATGATTATTAAATTTTTTTACCACTTAAAATCTTAAATATAACGTGTCACTTATATTAAATAATATTTTTAAAGACTCTATATGTTAAATAACCTTAAAACATATATAAATATGATTTTCAAATATTTAATAATAAAAGTATTATTTGATATAAAACTAATTTTAGTAAATTTTAATATTAATAATATTTAATTTTTTATTAATTTTCTAAATTTAAAATATATATTATAAATATCATACTGTACAAATTTAACCTAATTCCCTTAATGCTTGTTTTCTATTTTTTCTTCATTTTATCTCAATGCCACCATTGATTTTAATCCATCCATTATAGTTGTCGTGACCCGTTTTTCTCTAAAATCTCTACAAATTTTTCGCTTTTTCATTTCACATACAGTTTAAATGGTTGGGCTATGAGTCGACATTACTCCAGTCACTTTGCTTATCTTACTATCCGTTCCCATATCACGTTATCAGTAGGATCGACATTCAGTAAACTTTATATAAACATATCACATAGTTATATTCGCATACGTTTACATCTCCAATATCACATTTATACACATTACTGTGCATTTACATGTTCAAATACAAAAGTTATATAAATGTGTATATCTTCGCGCATGGTGGCTATTGAGACCAACAATATAAATTCCTACTCAAAAATAAATTAAAACTGTAGTATGATGAGTAAGATCGTTTCCCACAGAGATTGATTAGATTTATTTTTCTGCAAAAGATTTAAAAGGAAAATATGTTTGGGGATTTGTTATAATGAAAATGAAAAGAAAAAAATTAATATAGAAAAGAGAAATCACTCTGTAAAATGTTGAAAGAAAATCAATATGATGAAGCATCTAGCCGTAGGAATAATTTTAGAATTGGGTTTAAAGAATTGATCATTGATACAAAGATGGATTCTTTTAATTCTTTACCAAATTGGTTATGGTTATTGGTACGACCTAACAGCTTGTCCCTTCTTACTTTTGTGATAATCAGGATATGATCTCTAATTATTTTTCTTGCTAGTTAAATAACTTTAGATACGATCTCAAAAAGAAAAGGAATTGATTTGTAATCAAACTCAATCAGAGAAGTTTCGTTTAGAAAAAGATTATGGAGTTAGGATATTTAGTATATATAGACTAAGAGAGGGGAAGGCTGCAGGCATCATAAACACACATTATACATTCTACTATTTTATTTTTTCTTCAGGCAATTAAAGACTTCTTTTTCTTTTTCTTTGGTATATAAACTAGAGAGACTATCAATTCTAACCAATAAACACACATGTAGGTTCATTTAAGCTAGATTATATATCCCCATAACATAGAATTGAAAGTCTCTCTGTAATCAATCATGTTATTTACCACTTATATTAGAATTCTTAAACAATTACGGATTCAGGTTTCTAATTGGTGATATATTATCTTGACAATTGAACAATTGACCTTATTGCACAATCAATGAAAACAATAATTTCAACAAGCACGGAAGATATATAAATTGTAAAGATATAAAAGAACAACATAAAAAAACTAATTAGATCTCACAAATATTGCAGAACCAAAATCTTTAATTATCCTTTGGCTAGACTAAATAATTTAGCAAGCCATAGAGTTGAGAGAAAAACACCAAAGAAAAAGAAGTCTTTAATTGCCTGAAGAAAAAATAAAATAGTAGAATGTATAATGTGTGTTTATGATGCCTGCAGCTCTCCCCTCTCTTAATTTATATATACTAAATATCCTAACCCCATAATCTTTTTCTAAAGGAAACTTCGCTGATTGAGTTTGATTACAAATCAACTTCTTTCCTTTTTTGACCATTAATTGCTTTATGTCCAAAGAAAGCCATGTCATATCTCCCTTAATAATTAAAATCTTTCACTTGCCATCTTTAGACTGGTTAAGTCAATTTCAGCTACAGGTGATGAAGCTTGACTTAAATTGACATATTTGAGTTGCAATTCTCGTCACTGCCTTAGACGTGCCCACGCCTTACACCAAGACATCTTCTGGTTTTGTGACTTGATCAAAATTTACAACTTTAGTCTATTTTGCTCCTATTCCTTCATCCAACAATACAAAATACAAAATATAAGTCAAATCCAGAAATTAAGCATATAGAAGAATCTGAATCATGAGAAAATATGACAATTAATATGTTTAATATGCAACCTATCAAATTCCCCCATACCTAAATATTGCTTGTCCTCAAGCATACAATAGTCTAAAATTATAATCTTTTCTCATCATTCCTTCATCCTCTTCCTATGCTCATCCAAAACATTTTTTTTCCAAACAAAAGTTCTTAAAGTGAATTCTCATAACACACATGAAAAATATCTTAATGATTCTATAAAGTTCATAAAGTATATAGGATCCAACATCCTCGCAATTAGATTTCATTCATTACACTCTAAGTGTTTATGGTATATATATATATATATATATTTATTTATTTATTTATATTTATATCAATGAACTCTCAAGTCAGTACATAGAAGATTCCTTACCGTAGGTTTGCAAATTCATCACATCTCATCCACCAATGAATGAATTAAGATGCAAAAATCTAAGAGTCTAAAAGGGTTGTAATGTGGCTTAGGTAAGGTATGACAAAGAGATTTTTATATCAATGAACTCTCAAGTCAGTATAGAAGATTCCTTACCGTAGGTTTGCAAATTCATCACATCTCATCCACCAATGAATGAATTAAGATGCAAAAATCTAAGGGTCTAAAAGGGTTGTAATGTGGCTTAGGTAAGATATGACAAAGAGATTTTTTGGGTTAAAGAAA
The DNA here is from genome assembly GCA_033439115.1 of Firmiana major. Classification (NCBI taxonomy): domain Eukaryota; kingdom Viridiplantae; phylum Streptophyta; class Magnoliopsida; order Malvales; family Malvaceae; genus Firmiana; species Firmiana major. The sequence continues at coordinate 14,183,665 of CM065912.1, forward strand.
TTGAAGGAGTCATACAAAACTTTTCACAAAAAACTGAACTCAATGATTTCAAAAGACTGCTTCAATCACATCACATTCATTTAAACAAATTTTGACATGATTTCAATTCCAACATAATTTTCAGAACTAACTTCCAAGCAATGAAAATTGCAATTCTCTTTCTCTTCATTTATTCGTTATTTTTTTCTTCTTTTCTTTTCTTCATTTTTCCTTTTTTTTAATTATTTTTTTCGAAATAGAAGAACTCAATGAAAGTAATAGCTTGGAACACTAAATTTCCAACATGTTGCAATCTTTCCAAAAATATTTTAAAGTTTCATGTGCATAAGTCTATATGATTCTTTAATTGGAGGTTCAAAAAGAGGGGAAGAATCAACAAAAATGGGTTTAATATGGTTTGTAATGTGGTTTAATACAAAGAAAAAGGCTAGGCTCAAAGTGGTTTCTCTAGAGATTAATAATAATAAGGGTAGGCTTGAAAAGAAAGGGTATAATGATAAGAAAAAAGGTTTAATCTAAATGGCCTTATTTGATTTATTATATCCTACTCATCAAAGGTGTTGATTGAGACATGTATGACAGAGCAAGTTCTAGAATAGTCAATCATGCATGACAATCACACAAACAAGGAAATGGAGCATGATGTTAATGAATGCTCATAGGCTCATTTCTCACTAAAAAGATTATATGTGCTAAATTCTATACACTTTTTCATCTAATGAATCAAAAGTAACTAATCACAGTGTTTTAATGAGAATCTAAAATCATTTTGCACATAAGTAAATCATTTTTTCATGGGATTAGCATTGGAAAATTCTAGAACTCAAATAGATCTCAAATAATAACTAATGTACCTTTTGGAACATAATTTCTTAGATTTGATAAAATTTTCATGAAAAATTAACAAGAATGAAAGAAAAACGAAACAAATGGCAAAACCATAATTAAAGACCCTTCCCCACACCTAAACTATACATTATCCCCAATGTATTGAAATAAGTGCTTATAAACTTTAAAGGATTAAGAGAAATAGAACACTTCCCTGAAAAATATTGAGCATCATGAAGCATTGCTTTGATTACTGAGGAGGGGAAAAGGGTGGATGGAACCCCATATGTCGGTAGAAAGCTATTTTGATCAATTCCATTCTTTTTAATCTGAGTACAAGTCCTTCAAATCTCTCATCAAGTGGAATACCAACAATGGCTGTTGGCTTAGGTTGTACAAAATATTCTTCTGCATCAATGACATAATATTGGGGTCGTTCGGAAGCTTAGATAGGTCCTAGAGAATAAAAACAGAGAACTCTTTCTTGTTCTTTGATTAGGCCTATTTTGGTCAAAGCATTTAAGTCTAATGGCAACATAGGATAAGCAATATGGAGATTGTTATGTTCAATATCAAGTAATTGCTTATGGATTGCCAAATGAGTAATCAACAAGCCTAAAATCAATGGTCGTTTATGAGTGACAACCGTATCAAACTGAGAGGCCAACCAACATCTGAGATTAACCTTGACCTTGTTAATCATGCACCACAAAAAGAAAAATTCAACCTTGGACAATACAGCAACAGAGTCCTTCCTACCAGAAAACGTGAAAGCTAAAACCTACGTATATATTTCAAGGCAGGGTCATAAAGGTAAGAATCTTTAGACTTGCTAGGGTCATAGCCATGAGAACAGTTAGAGAGTTTTCTATATAAGCTAGATGGTTTAAATTCCTCACTAAAATCACATGCACTATTGAGATATTCCTCAGTTCTAGAGTATTATGTAGTGATAAATCCTAATGCAATATTGAATTCAGTAATGGATAATTTGAAGTCTTTTTTCCATCAACCGAAATTGTACTACTTTTGGACTGTCAAGTCTAAATTCTGAGCTAGGTGGGGTAAACTCAAAAGTAGTATAAAACTCTCTAACAAGCTCAATATAGGTAGAATGTTGTATTGAAAAGTATGTCTCCCACTCAATATTTTCAATCAGTTGCAACACAGTATCTTTAATATGTAAACCCTACAAAATTTTTCGGTACTTGGTTTTAAGTGATACTGATTGGGATTAAATTATACCTGTGGTACCAAAAAAAAACAAACAAACAAGATTATAACTTAATGTTAATACGAGAGACTCAGACTTAGATAAGGTTGATTTACAAATTTTTCTTTTACATGTATATACATATATACATGATGGAATATTAAATAATTACCTAGAATTGGTTAGTAAATAAATGAGAATTTATTTGAAAATACATGGATGAGAATACACATGTATATATACATATATATATACATTTGTACGTGCTGTTATAGATATATATATACACACATGCATACAAGATTTATGTGTACAAATGCAGTGTGAATAGGAGTCTGAAGATAGGTAGCATATGTAAACGATACATGTATATATATATGGAAAATTTAATCAAATACGTAGACATACATGTATTTATATATATATATCTATATATATATATATGCAATGTTTAATTTATTTCTCAAGATTAAAATATATGGGTGCAAGGGTATACAAATATGCATATATGAAAGAAATACACCCATGTAAATATATGTGAATATATATATATGAGAGTAGATGTATACAATACATGTATAGGACCGAGAGCCCATCCGTTTATTATATGGGCATACACGAAATTCAGATTAGTGGAGGAAATAATATGTACAGGAAATCAATATATTAGTCATGTTGTGAAAAGAAAAGACAATGAGAGTCGGTGGCCAAATCCACTCCCATTTTCTTTCCATCCTCATGCCACCAGGTTCACTCCCATCACATTTCCCTCACCATGCTCTCGGTCTTGTACCCTGTATGTGTATGAATGCAAGAAATTGAGAAATGTAAAGATAGCAGAAGAAGGAAACCAAAGCTGAAACAGGAGCAGGTAACAGAAACTGAAAATGAAATGATGTTGTACCAACATCAGTGTAGGAAACGTGAAGGAGAAAGAATGAAAATGATGGTTTTCGGTGAATAATATATATATATATATATATTCGGAGCAGTTGTTGAAGTCTGAAAACTGAAGTGAAAGGAAAGTGGCGTGGGGAGTCTAATCACAGTAGGGAATGTGAAGAAAAAAAAAGAAAAGCTAGCAGTTGGCAGGAGAGACTAAACAAGGAAATAATACATGTATATTTATGCATGAGTTCAGGAGTGCGGTGAAGAAGAAAGAAACAGAGCAGAAAAATGGAGAGTGGAAACGAAAATGGATTAAGGCTGGAAATGTGGGGAAAAGGAAATTGTCAACACACGAATTGGTAGTAGCTCGTGTGAAGATATATTGCTGGAGGAGACTGATTGAAGGCAAAAAATGATAAAACATAGGGAGAGAAAGCAAGGCTGATCCTCTGTTAAAATTAAACTGGACGAAGATGAGGCAGAGCAAAGAAAGGACCACGTTGCTGCTGTTGGAGGCTTGCGATGAGGAGGCTTCCTTGCTAGGCAGAACAGAAATCGAAACAGAAGTCTCTCGACCAGATTGGAGACTGGACGTCGGGCAAAATCTGAGGCGTGAACAAGGGAGACGGACGTGGACGCCTGGAAACAGAGATAGCATAAGGACATTGGAGGAGGCAGGAGTCGTGAGGAGGAGTTGGACTTGTGACCTGTAAACAGGAACATGAATTGGAAACAGAGGACATAGGTCCTCTGCAACCCGAAACCGAGGTTAATGGAGAAGATGATGATGGTGATGGGATTATGACCGAAGCGAGGGAGTGTTGGAATGATGATAGGATCGGGAGGAGGATGAATGCAAGAAACCGAGGAGAACAGGCGAAACAGGGGCTGTCGGTAGACTGGTGTTCGAGGAAAGAAATAGAAAATGAAGAGCAAAGGGCGAAGAGTGATCATGAGCTGAAGTGTTTAGCCGTGAACAAGGAGCTCGGGTAGGGAGAAGAAGAGAAGATGATGAATAGTAACGGGTAGAAGTGAAGAAGAAAGAAAATGGGGAAAAGAAGTAGAAGTGGTGGGAAAGGACAAAGCAAAATTAAAAAAAAAAGAGATGAATAGTGAAAGTGATGAATAGTAAAAAAAAGAAAAGAAAAGAAAAGAAAAGAAAAACTATATATATAATAAAGGAAAGGAAGAGGGAATTTATTTATATTATATATAAATATATATTTGGAATAGAGAAAGAGACGCAACTAATTTGGGAAATTTCGGGAAAGAGTTTTGAAAAATTAACCAAGTGGATCAGACTCGCCAACTCGCTAAGTCGCTTCCAATCAAGGATTACGGACAGACATCGAGGTAAGAAATTTATGCATGTTTTGGAGATAACGGTACATATTTTATGATTTCAAGTGAATTTTCAAGTGAATTTTACGATTTCGATGCATCATAAATAATTTGAATAGATAAGATATTAAGAATACAAATTTCGATGTAGGAGAATCGTAGAAGGATTTAAGGGTGATACTTGGAGGCGTTACTACTCGAACTTGAAATTTTCGATAAATCGAGGTAAGGGGTATTATTTAACTTAGTTCTGATAATGCATTTTTGTTTCACCGATAAATGATTTTATGAAAGAGCATATGATTTGAAATGATTTATCAATGCTTTCATAATTGCGAAGCATGTTTTAATTGTCGAAATGTTCCCCGAGTACTTTCCATTTAGTGAAATGAATTTATTAAGGTATGAAGTGTATGGATGTTTTACATTTATTTATGTTTTTATATCCATATTGTTAAAGAAACTTTCGACAATTTCAAAAGTATTTAAGAAAAGAAATTTGTTTTCGAAAGGGGATTATGGGGGCCACCTCTTGAGTCCTATGGGAACAAAGTGCCACACAGTCTTTCTGTTTTATGAAAGAGTTTTCAGATTACAAGGAATTCGATTTTATTATTCGATATGAGTTTATGGGTTATAAAACCCAAGAAAGATTTTGGAAACTTTGTTTTGAGACTATAGGCTTCATGCATGGTTACTTCTTATGGTGTTCCGGTTACACCACTTGGGGTGCTGGTACGTAGGCCCCTTTAGCACTTGACTCAACCTGTGTGGAAGATGTTGTGCTACTGGTGGTTTATGATGATGTTTTGGTAGTATCTCGTGCCCGCGCAGCACGCATTAATGTTCCCCGCACGGTGAGTGCCACAGGTGCCCGTGCCCTAGCTATGTGCTAGTATATGATAAGAAATAAGAAGATACTACCCATGTTTATAATTATTATTGCTGTACGAACCTGATCTTGTCTACAGCCCCCCTTACCATGGCCATAGGTATGATGACTCTCCACGGAGAATGACACGTATCGCATGACTTAGTTATAGCATAGTCTCCTCGATTTGATTATGAAAATCGACTATGATGAATGAATATGTGTTTTCATGATTACGAAATATTCATGTAATGTTTACGAAATGATTATGAATTATTCATGAAATGTTTGCGAAATGATTATGAATTATTCATGAAAGGTTTACGAAATGATTATGAAATATTCATGGAATGTTTATGAAATGATTATGAAATATGCATGAAATGTTTACGAAATGACTATGAAATATTCATGAAATGTTTACGAAATGACTATGAAATATTCATGAAATGTTTACAAATGTTCATGAAAGGTTTATGAAAAGTTGTAAAATGGTTAAGCATGTTATTTGTTTTAAAGACACGCATGCTTTATGACGATTATGCATGAAATGGGAATTTATGTATTGCATTAAGTTTCGTTCTATGAACAACTTCAAATGTTTTTATATATCAGAACAGCTTTAAGAGTATTACCTTACTGGGCTTTTCCCCGAAAGCTCACCCCTCTACCTTTCAGATTTTTGCAGTGGATTACAGTTAATAAATGCTGCGTAGACGACGCAGGCTGGCGGATATGAGTTTCCCCAGACTACCTTTTGTATACGTGTGAGGTATACATTGTTATCTCTTTACCAGACTATTTGTATGCACAGACATCTATTGAAAATAATGGGTCGGGTTGAAATCTGTATAAGGATAAATGAAATGAAATATTTTTAAGGATTGACACTGAACATGAATACAACCTAAGTAAATAAAGGATTAAGTTGCAAGTGAATGGGTAAGTTAAAAAAAAAAATCCCCCAATTTTCAAGGGTCAAGGGTCGTTACATAATATGTAAAGCCTCCATAGTAGGGTAGTCGATATACTTACAGGGTATTATGGATCGATGACAAATATCCTTATACCTATTTTGATGTTTCTTTTTGGTGAATGTGAGATTCCCGCTTAAATCTGACTTCAAAGGCGGGGGAGTATATTTTCCCTTTTCCAATCTGCGCACACTTATAAGAGGAATAAACTCCTTGATTTGCACTACTAGCCATAGAAAAATTCCTCACACCGTGCTATTGTTAAGCACAAACAGGGAAAAATAGTTATACCAAATCAAATAATTTTAATGTTAATAAGAGGAATGGTATAACTGAAACTCGTCGACCACCACAAATTATTGTTTTTTAGAAATCTAAAAAATTTAGCAAAAAATATAGATTACTCAGGTGCAGTGTCGTGGCTGTTGCTAGGTGAGGCAAAAATTTTGGTGTAGTTAAGTGAAGGAGTAAGGCAAGGAGGAAGGATGTTGGATCGTGGACTGTTGAAGTAGGCGTGACCTTTGGTTCTAATGGGTACTGCCCATAATTGGTGAACTAAGCGAAGATGTTGGTGCCAAAACTTGTTGGCTCTGTGCGAATCACTGCTGAAGCAGAAAAAGGATATGCAGTTGTTGGATGCTGTGAAAGAAGAAAAAGGATATACACTCTGAGCTGTGAAGTAGGGTCTTGAATTGCAAGCTGTCAGTGGCTGCTGTTGTGACTCTCGGCTTTAGTGGTTTGTGATTCGGCCAGTATATGTGTATATATATATATATTTGGAGAATTTAATCAAATACGTAGACATACATGTAGTTATATATATATATATATGCAATGTTTAATTTATTTCTCAAGATTAAAATATATGGGTGCAAGGGTATACAAATATGCATAGATAAATATGCATATATGAAAGAAATACACCCATGTAAATATATGTGAATATATATATGAGAGTAGATGTATACAATGCATGTATAGGACTGAGAGCCCATCCGTTTATTATATGGGCATACACGAAATTCAGATTAGTGGAGGAAATAATATGTACAGGAAATCAATGTATTAGTCAAGTTGTGAAAAGAAAAGACAATGAGAGTCGGTGGCCAAATCCACTCCCATTTTCTTTCCATCATCACGCCACCAGGTTCACTCCCATCACATTTCCCTCACCATGCTCTCGGTCTTATACCCTGTATTGTGTATGAATGCAAGAAATCGAGAAATGTAAAGATAGCAGAAGAAGGAAACCAAAGCTGAAACAGGAGCAGGTAACAGAAACTGAAAATGAAATGATGTTGTACCAACATCAGTGTAGGAAACGTGAAGGAGAAAGAATGAAAATGATGGTTTTCGGTGAATATATATATATATATATATATATATATATATATTCGGAGCAGTTGTTGAAGTCTGAAAACTGAAGTGAAAGGAAAGTGGCGTGGGGAGTTTAATCACAGTAGGGAATGTGAAGAAAAAAAAAAGAAAAGAAAGGCTGGCAGTTGGCAGGAGAGATTGAACAAGGAAACAATATATGTATATATATATATATATATATATATAAATGCATGAGTTCAGGAGTGCGGCGAAGAAGAAAGAAACAGAGCAGAAAAATGGAGAGTGGAAACGAAAATGGATTAAGGCTGGAAATGTGGGGAAAAGGAAATTGTCAACACACGAATTGGTAGTAGCTCGTGTGAAGATATATTATTGGAGGAGATTGATTGAAGGCAGAAAATGATAAAACATAGGGAGAGAAAGCAAGGCTGATCCTCTATTAAAATTAAATTGGACGAAGATGAGGCAGAGCAAAGAAAGGACCACGTTGCTGCTGTTGGAGGCTTGCGATGAGGAGGCTTCCTTGCTGGGCAGAACAGAAATCGAAACAGAAGTCTCTCGGCCAGATTGGAGATTGGACGTCGGGCAAAATCTGAGGCGTGAATAAGGGAGACGGATGTGGATGCCTGAAAACAGAGATAGCAGAAGGACATTGGAGGAGGCAGGAGCTGTGAGGAGTTGGACTTGTGACCTGTAAACAGGAACATGAATTGGAAACAGAGGACATAGGTCCTCTACAACCCGAAACCGAGGTTGATGGAGAAGATGATGATGGTGATGGGATGATGACCGAAGCGAGGGAGTGTTGGAATGATGATAGGATCGGAAGGAGGATGAATGCGAGAAACAGAGGAGAACAGGCGAAATAGGGGCTGTTGGTAGACTAGTGTTCAAGGAAAGAAATAGAAAATGAAGAGCAAAGGGAGAAGAGTGATCATGAGCTGAAGTGTTTAGCCGTGAACAAGGAGCTTGGGTAGGGAGAAGAAGAGAAGATGATGAACAGTAACGGGTGGAAGTGAAGAAGAAAGAAAATGGTGAAAAGAAGTAGAAGTGGCGGGAAAGGACAAAGCAAAATTCAAAAAAAAGAGATGAACAGTGAAAGTGATGAATAGTAAAAAAAAGAAAAGAAAAGAAAAGAAAAGAAAAAAAATATATATATTTATATATAATAAAGGAAAGGAAGAAGGGAATTTATTTATATTATATATAAATATATATTTGGAATAGAGAAAGAGACGCAAATAATTTGGAAAATCTCAGGAAAGAGTTTTGAAAAATTAACCAAGTGGATCAGACTCGTCGACTCGCTAAGTCGAAGCAATCAAAGATTACGGACAGACACCAAGGTAAGAAATTTATGCAAGTTTTGGAGATAATGGTACATATTTTATGATTTCAAGTGAATTTTCAAGTGAATTTTACGATTTCGATGCATAGTAGGTAATTTGAATAAATAGGATACTAAGAATACAAATTTCGATGTAGGAGAATCGTAGAAGGATTTAAGGGAGATATTTGGAGGCGTTACTACTCGAACTTGAAATTTTCGATAAATCGAGGTAAGGGGTATTATTTAACTTAGTTCTGATAATGCATTTTTGTTTCACCGATAAATGATTTTATGAAAGAGCATATGATTTGAAATGATTTATCAATGCTTTCATACTTGCGAAGGATGTTTTAATTTGTCGAAATGTTCCCCAAGTACTTTCCATGTTGTGAAATGAATTTATTAAGGTATGAAGTGTATGGATGTTTTACAGTTATTTATGTTTTTATATCTATATTGTTAAAGAAACTTTCGATAATTTCAAAAGTATTTAAGAAAAGAAATTTGTTTTCGAAAGGGGATTGTGGGGGCCACCTCTTGAGTCCTACGAAAACAAAGTGCCACACAGTCTTTCTGTTTTATGAAAGAGTTTTCAGATTATAAGGAATTCGATTTTATTATTCGATATGAGTTTATGGGTTATAAAACCCAAGAAAGATTTTGAAAACTCTGTTTTGAGACTATAGGCTTCATGCATGGTTACTTCTTGTGGTGTTCCGGTTACACCACTTAGGATGCTGGTACGTAGGCCCCTTTAACACTTGACTCAACCTGTGTGGAAGATGTCATGCTACTGGTGGTTTATGATGATGTTTTGGTAGTATCTCGTGCCCGCGCAGCACGCATTAATGTTCCTCGCACGGTGAGTGCCACAAGTGCCCGTGCCCTAGCTATTGCTAGTATATGATAAGAAATAAGAAGATACTACCCATGTTTATAATTATTATTGCTATAAGAACCTGATCCAGTCTACAGCCCCCTTACCATGGCCATAGGTATGATGACTCTCCACGGAGAATGACACGTATCGCATGACTTAGTTATAGCCTAGTCTTCTCGATTTGATTATGAAAATCGACTATGATGAATGAATATGTGTTTTCATGATTTCGAAACATTCATGAAATGTTTACGAAATGATTATGAATTATTCATGAAATGTTTGCGAAATGATTATGAATTATTCATAAAAGGTTTGCGCAATGATTATGAATTATTCATGAAAGGTTTACGAAATGATTATGAAATATTCATGAAATGTTTATGAAATGATTATGAAATATGCATGAAATATTTACGAAATGACTATGAAATATTCATGAAATGTTTACGAAATGACTATGAAATATTCATGAAATGTTTACAAATGTTCATGAAAGGTTTATGAAAAGTTGTAAAATGGTTAAGCATGTTATTTGTTTTAAAGACACACATGCTTTATGACGATTATGCATGGAATGACAATTTATGTATTGCATTAAGTTTCATTCTATGAACAACTTCAAATGTTTTTATATATATTAAAACTGCTTTAAGAGTATTACCTTACTGGGTTTTTCCCCAAAAGCTCACCCCACTACCTCTCAGATTTTTGTAGTGAATTACAGTTAATAAATGCTGCGTAGATGACGCAGGCTGGCGGATATGAGTTTCCCCAGACTATCTTTGTAAGACCCCGTATATGTATAATTGTAATGTGTGTAATTGGATCAAATAAATATGAATGGACTTGTAATGTAAAGTATGATTGATTTAGGTCCATGGATTCAATGTACATAATGATAGTATGATTTTGTAATGTACACACAAGTTTCATTTTGTATGAATATGAAGAAATGAGTTCTTGCAAGTGATGGATGTAATTGGAACTCAAAATGAGTAGTGTGGTAAATGGAAGGAAGTTGCATGAATATAAATGCTTCCATTTGGTTTTATATAGCATACCTTTGGACATACAATGAATGCACACAAGTTTCAATGTGCATAAGGTATGAATGGATGCCATTTTCAAGTTACAAAGGTGGATGGATGAGAAAATAGCCATGGAAACAGATTAAGGATGTGTTGGTGTGAGTTGCAGCAAGGAAACTGCAGGAAATCTGGAAAACATGAAGGCCAAATCGATCTCAAAGGATGAGAGATCGATCTGGAAGAGCCATAATGCTCTTATTTGGGCAATGGAATAGAGCAGATCGATCTCCAATGGGGCCAGATCGATCTCCTAAGCATTCTGTAATGAAAAGATCGATCCTCAAGCACCCAGACCGATCTCCTTAGCTCTCTGTCTGGGAGCAGATCAATCTCATACTTCGACAGATCGATCTCATGCTTAATATGCCAGGAAAATGAGAGATTTAAGGGGACTAGATCGATCTCCTCTTGAACCAGATCGATCTCCTCAAGTTATTTCTATATAAGGAGTGCTGAAAATCTAAAAATTTTGGGAAAAACACCAATCTTCCATTTCTAACCCAAAAACCTAACTTTCTCTCTCTAAAATCAGCCATTTTCATCAAGAATTGAGGAGAGATCATTAGACGCTAAGTTGTTCATCTTGAGGAAGAGAACAACATAGTTGGAACCCAAAATCCCATTGTGGGTATTGAAGGAGCTAAGGGCATTGACATTTGTAGCAAGAAGAAAAATAAGATTTGGTAAGATTCTAACACTCCAATCCAAATACATTGTCTATTTAATTGATTTTGGTGTTGTTTGGCATGAGTATGGATGGATGGAAACACTTAGGTTGTGTTAGAAACAAATTTAACCTAGAAAATGGAATGCCTCTAGTGTGAGAAAGTGTGATTTGGGGAGTTGGTGGTTTATGGGCATGCTAAAGTTGTTATTGAGGTAATGTGTATGATTTTAGAGGGTTAAATGGAATTACATTGTGAGTTTGGAGGAATTGTGAAAATGAGTATGTATATCCTTGATAAATGCCATAGTGAGGGAATTCACGAAATATGAACACTATGACCTTAATGTCGATTTAATATCGATTTTTGGAATAAGTTAATAGGCCTAAGAAGATCCATAGACTCGAGTTATGGGTAAAGTAATGAAACGAGGCCTCATAAACGTTAATAGAAAACTATAGGTCGAATTGACTATAGTAAACGCACGATGTCATATTATACAGATCGAATATAATGCGGGATACGATTTTGTGCAGTCCCGAAGAGTCCGTTGGAAACAAATCGAGTGGTACGAGTAACAGCTTTAAGGAAGTGGAATCACGCATCGCGATTCCAGGTAAGGGAGTTCTGTAAGTATATAGAGGTAGCTGCTCGTATTTTGTAGGTGTATAGGGCTTGGGAAATGTGCATGAGTTTATAGAAATGTGTTTGAAGATCTATGGAAATTACTATGGGTATTTGGATGAGATTTGCTTATTTGAAATGGTTATTGAAAAAGGGATTGTAAGGTTAATAATTGCATAAATCACGTGTTTTGAATGCTTTTACAAAACACAATGCTTTGATTTGAGCAAAAAAAAGGATAGGCTGGCTAATACTTGAATGATGTTGTGAAATAGCCCATGTGAGGCGTTAAGCATGTTTTGAGATGTTTTGAAAGCATGCGAGCTGCCTATCGTGTGTATGTGATTGAATTCGCGCTAGAGCCTCGCTCGCGCTGGATTTCTATGTTTTCACTTGTGTGAAACGTGCTTGAGCTTAGCTCGCACTTTGATTTGAATTGTGATGATGTTTTATAAATCGTACTGGAACTTACACTCGTACGTGGAATTAGTGGTTTTTCTTATGCATATAACCGTACTGGAGCTATGCTCGTACGTGGTTTTCTTCATATTTTTATGCATAAATGCTGTACTAGAGCGTTGCTCGTACGAAGTGATTGGTTTTGATGCATGAATTTGCGCTAGAGCATAGTTTACGCTGGTTTTCACACTGTGGTATGTATGAGGCCGTGGTGATAGATACGGATTAACTCAGGGAACCCAACAGGCCTGCAGGCCTCTTGAGTGGGGTGAGGGTGAGGGGCTAGGACCTGACATAATCCATTCAGGGAACCCAACAGACCTAACAGACCTCTTGAGTGGGATGAGGGTGAGGGGCTAGGACCTGAATCAGGGAACCCAACAGGGGCAAGCAAGGCCATGAGGGGCTAGGACCTGGTATTGAGGGTACTCCCACGCGCTCTTGAGACTATAAAGGTTATACTTGGTATGGGGTAGATAAGACCTACGGCAGGCACCCCCAACCTTGTTATGGGTCCGCAGAGTACGATGTACCGTGTATATCACATGGAGTACGATGTACCACGTGGTGGTTACTTGAATTGAGAAAGTCTGGCGGAGAACTAACCCACCTTCATACTAGCATGATACCCCGCACACCGGGATCCGTGTGGTCTGGGATAATATGTGACGATTGGCCAACGTAGTCACTTAAGATATAGTAACCTGTCTCCTTGCTTGATTTACTTACTACCACATGATTTTAATCTCTAAGTGTGATTGTGATTATTCAAGGTAGACCCGAAGGAGGGGTCGAGCCTCGTAGAATTGATTTGTGAAATGAAAATGAGGTTGTGATTGTGAATTGATGTGATGGGACTGTATGTGTTTGAGAAAGAGTTTTATGACGTGAGTTTAAAAAGGAGGTTTCTTAATGAATTGCCCTTTTATGAATTTAAATGAGATTGAGCATGAGATGATTTAGACATGATGTTTTTATCATGTTTTATATGCCAATTTTACATGATTTTGAGACATGATATATATATGTATACTCATATAGCATAGTTTACTTCCTCATGCTCTTACCACAAATGATTTATGCATAACACTATCAGCATGTAGATAGAGTAGTTATCTACCATGCTTGCATTATTGCCTTACTGAGCGTGTGGTTGCTCATCCCTCTCTATTTTCCCCTACAGAACGTGCATAGTAGCCCAGTGAGGACTGAGGCGTGGTATTTTGGACTCTGCTGCATCTCCATCGCTTAGAGGTATATACACAGTGATTCTTTTTGTATCTAAACAATGTAAAAGCACAGTATTCTTTTGAGTTGTAATTATGGGGGATGTAGATGTCAGTAAAACATGTTTTTTTTGTATAAGTATACGATTAAATGCGAATGTATGACATCGTTTTATTTAACTGTGAATGAATGGTAAGTGATGTTTATTATTGACTCACAGCCAACAGTGTGTGGTGAGTTAGTTCACGATCGGGTAAGGTAACAGTAAAACGCGAAAAATTTTCAGTGATTTTCGATTAAAGGGAATGGAATTGGATCGTGACAACCTTTTGTATATGCGTGAGGTATACATTCTTATCTCTTTACCAGACTATTTGTATGCATAGACATCTATTGAAAATAATGGGTCGGGATGAAATCTGTATAAGGATAAATGAAATGAAATATTTTTAAGGATTGACACTAAACATTAATACAGCCTAAGTAAATAAAGGATTAAGTTGCAAGTGAATGGGTAAGTTCAAAAAAAAATCCCCCGATTTTCAAGGGTCAAGGGTCGTTACATAATATGCAAAGCCTCCATAGTAGGGTAGTCGATATACTTGCAGGGTATTATGGATCGATGACAAATATCCTTATACCTATTTTGATGTTTCTTTTTGGTGAATGTGAGATTCCCGCTTAAATCTGACTCCAAAGGCGGGAGTATATGTTTCCCTTTTCCAATCTGCGCACAGTTATAAGAGGAATAAACTCCTTGATTTCCACTACTAGCCATAGAAAAATTCCTCACACCGTGCTATTGTTAAGCACAAACAGGAAAAAATAGTTATACCGAATCAAATAATTTTAATGTTAATAAGAGGAATGGTATAACTGAAACTCATCGACCACCACAAATTATTATTTTTTAGAAATTTGAAAAATTTAGCAAAAAATATAGATTACTCAGGTGCAGTGTCATGGCTGTTGCTAGGTGAGGCAAAAATTTTGGTGTAGTTAAGTGAAGGAGTAAGGCAAGGAGGAAGGATGTTGGATCGTGGACTGTTGAAGTAGGCGTGACCTTTGGTTCTGATGGGTACTGCCCATAATTGGTGAACTAAGCGAAGATGTCGGTGCCGAAACTTGTTGGCTCTGTGCGAATCACTGCTGAAGCAGAAAAAGGATATGCAGTTGTTGGATGCTGTGAAAGAAGAAAAAGGATATACACTCTGAGCCGTGAAGTAGGGTCTTGAATTGCAAGCTATCAGTGACTACTGTTGTGACTCTCGGCTCTAGTGGTTTGTGACTCAGCCAGTATACTGTTTCGTTAAGAAAGGCTGCTAGATTGTAGACTGCTGCTAGTGTTTGGAATCTTGAAGCTAAGAGTGGAAAGGTGACAGGATTGACCCTCAGTTTAGTGGTGATTAGGAACGAGTTTGCAGTTTGAAGCCCCATGAGGTGTCGATCCCTCGGTGTTATGGAGATGCGACCCTCAGTGCTGCTGGTAGCTGTTGTTGCCGGTATGTGGTAGTTTAGGGAGGGGACTAATGGGTTTCACTGGCGTTCTGTTTCTCGGCTCAGGTGGGTACTGTGCTGCTGGAACTGCTGCTGTCGGTACCGAGCGGGAACATGAGATTTGGCAAAAGAATGAGCTGAAGATGGAAGATGAGAAAAAAAAAACATATGTTATTATTATTAATTTTTTTAGGGCAGAAGAGGTTTTTCGATAGGGTGTGGGCGGTCCTATGAAAACACATCTTCTGTAATTTGTTTTACTTGGCAGAAGAAGGTTTTGAATAGGACGTGAGTATGCCCTATGAAAACACATCTTCTGTATCCAGGGGTCCAGATTTCTTCATAAGGAGTGCCCACGCCTTATGCAAACACCTCTTCTGGAAATATTAAGTGCCCAGATTTCTTCATAAGGTGTACCCATGCCTTATGAGAAATCATCTTCTGTCCACCGAAATAAATATAAATCTTATCTACTACTAATAAAATAACAAAAATCAAGAAAAATATTTGCTAAACAGAAAATAAAGAGAGATTTTATGTTGTCTCCCAAAAAGCGCCTTTCTTTAAAGCATTTGGCTAGACATAGTCCTGCTCAATTGTAGTATGGACATTCCAACTCAATTCGTTCAACTTCATGCACTTGAAAACCTTTATTAAAAGGCTTTAGGCAATAACCATTGAGCTTAAAAATTTTACTTGTGTCCAAACTTTGAATTTCAACTACACCATGAGGAAACACGTGAGTAACAATAAAAGGACCTAACCACCTAGAACGTAATTTACCAGGAAATAATTTTAATTTAGAATGATAAAGTACAATTTTCTGACCAACATAAAAACTTTTCTTGGAGACTATACGATCATGGAAGGCCTTCATCTTTTCCTTGTAAATCCTAGAACTTTCATAGACATCATTCCGAATTTCTTACAACTCTTGCATTTGTAATTTCCTCAATTCACTCGTTTAATCCATTCTTATGTTGCATTATTTAATAGCTCAATATGCTTTATGTTCTAACTCTACTGGAAGATGATAGGGTTTGCCAAACACCAAACGATAAGAAGACATACCTCTAGGAGTCTTGTAGGCTGTTCGGTAAACCCAGAGTGCATCTTCAAGTCACATACTCCACTCCTTCTTATTTAGGTTGACAATTTCTCGAGTATAGACTTGATTTCTCTGTTACTTGTCTATGGATGGTAAGCAATGGAAATTCGATGGGTAACATTATATTTCTTCAACAAGGCTTCCATAACTCTATTACAGAAGTGAGTTCCACGATCATTGATAATTCTATGAAAATAAAATTATTTGTGCTTAATTTTATAATTAATTATTTAAATCCCCAATTTATTTTGTAAATTATCCCCTTTATTTAATTAAAATTCTCATGTTTGCAGATAAATCAAATCTAGATGAAGTTTGAAAATTTCGGTAGAAAATGGACTGAAATTGGGCTAAAATCGAGATTGGACCACGCGGACAACATGAGCCATGCTACCTAGCACATCCAATTGGACAAGAAGACAGATGACATGGAAATTTTTTTTTCAAGGAGCCAATGGTGTGAAGACAAGTGGCCAAACAATGCCAACTCATCTAGGATGGAACAATTATAATTTTACCCCTAAGTGGGTGTATAAATAAGAAAGGATGGCAATTGAAAAACTATGTAAGTTAGGGTAGAATAGTTTTTAGGGTAACTTTAAGTATTCTTTATTTTTAAAATTTTTGCATAGTTTTTAAGTAAGTTTTTCTACTATTCATGGCAACTTACTTTGTAAAGAGTATTTCATTTGCTATTCGGTTTGTAGTTCATTTTATCAAAGTTATTTCCTTTGCATTTGATTCAATGAAAGTTAATGGAAAGTATTTGCCTCTTTTTTTCTAACTCTCGATTTTCCTAAACTGTTTATGTTTCTATTGAAGCAATCTTTATTTTCCTAGTTCTCGGTTTGGTTTCCTCTTGTGCATTCGGGTGACAAGTATTTTTCATTCATTCTTCTCCATTTCGGTTTTGGTGCCTTGATGTGGATTGATGTTGAGCATTGTTCCACATCAAGAGCAATGTGGAATCACGTTGGAAAAGAAAATGAAGCAAACCGAGGATGATGGGTTCCCTGTTCATGTGATTTACGGGTATTGGTAGTTTTGGTTAATTTTTCAGTTGTTGATCTTCACTTAGTTCTTTTAGTTTTTAAGCTTTTATCTAGCAATGCACTGTTATTCGATTTTCCTTGTTTCATTTTTCTTTGTTTGCATTACACAGATGATACTCTTTACTGCATATTAATGCTAGCTACCGTTACTTTCTACTGCATTCACTCTTCTCGTTTTTTTATTTGCTTATCTTTACATGTTCATTTTCTTCTTTTCTTTTGCTTGTTGGTATTAATGAGGAGCAAATTTGCTGCTGTGTGGAACATAGCATAGGATGAATGAACTAATACAATATACATGGGTTACACATTCTCCTTTGTTTTGCTCAGCTTTTTAACTTTTGCACTGTTCATTTGAGTTTTTTGTATTAATCCATGTTACTTGGTTTCCTTTGTATTTCTGATGATTTTTTGTTTAGATTATTTAGTTTTGGCTGAAGCTTCGAGTCACTGCAGATGGTTCTTCCTTTATGATCCGTGTCTCGGTGATTTATTGTTCTTCGGATGAACAATGCATGAAAACTGGGTTGCTGGGAATGATTTGTGCTGCTGATGGAACTAAGATTGTTGGTGCAGGGAATGACCATCTAAGGCAAGGCATGACTGGTTCCAAAGGAGGCTCATGGTAGTGCTTAAGGCAAGACGCTAGCAGAATAAAGGAAAGAACGTTGGTATAGTGTCGGTTTCTGGTTTACATCAGTGTAGGCAGTAGCTGAGATATGCGGAGTAGTACCTGGACTGGGCAGGACTGGTCGAGGAAGAACAACAGCTGATATAGACCTGGACAGACTCGTAGCAACGCAGAAAGCAGATTTTTACACCACCAAGACAACAACACTTGCAGCAGCTAGCATAGGACAGACTGAGAGCAGGAGCTGGACATTGCCACGGAGAAGAAGAAGCATGAGTAGGTTGTGTGCAGGGAGCAGGTCTGAGTTATGGTAACTTGATGTGTTGAGTGGTGCA
Organism: Firmiana major; assembly: GCA_033439115.1. NCBI lineage: Eukaryota > Viridiplantae > Streptophyta > Magnoliopsida > Malvales > Malvaceae > Firmiana > Firmiana major. The sequence continues at coordinate 14,202,017 of CM065912.1, forward strand.
GGGAATGGTGCTATACACGAAACCGAGGCAGAGTTGGTGGATACAACAGACAACAGACTAGTACAGAACCGATAATAAGATGAACATGCCTGGACATAATGAAAATGAAGAAGACATGCACAGTGCCATGCTTAGGACCACTAAGCTGATTTAAGCTTAAGGCCATAGTTAGGTAGTTTAATCAATTAAATGGTAGGTTTGCTTTAATATTTTTTGCATGTTAATTTAATTTTCAGTTTTAATTTTTTAGTTAGTAGTTACTTTTATATTATATGTTTTAGGACTTTATTTTAGTTTAGTATTTTGTGAGTTGCATTTAGAATTAAGTTAGATTAAATTTGTTACATGCATTGGTTAGATTCTATTGTTAAGTTAGTAATTAGATATAGTTAGGATTAGTTTAGAGTTAATATTTTAGAAATATGTTTCATGCATTTTTAATTTAGTCTTCATTTTTATTAGATTTTAGATTAGTTTAATATGCAATTTTTATTAGTTTAATTACATGCATTTTTATTTTAAGTTTGTTTAAATTTTAGTTTAACTTTATTTCTTTATTTTCAAAGTTGCATTTTATTTTAATTACGTTAATTAGTTCTAACTGTTTTAAATTTCTTTTGTAGGTTATTTGCCTTTAATTGCTTAGAGCACTGTAAGTAAATTTAGCTCGGTTTTATTTCTTATTATTTTATTGCTTTCCAGTAATTTTAATTTAGACTTAGTAGATCACCCACCTTAAATTCATAATTTGCTAGAATATACTTAGGGTAAGATTAACCGGTAATTAATTAGGCTAACCAACTTCTCTGAGGGACGATAACTCGGGATTCAAATCCTATTATTACTTGTACGACCCGTGCACTTGCGGATAATACGTTTAGATCGTGTCAAGTTTTTGGCACCGTTGCCAGGGAAGTTTTAATTAGTCGTTAATTAATATCGGTGAAATTATACTTAGGTGTAATTCTAGCTGGTAAATATTTAGGTTGTAAATATTTAGAAGTTTAATCTAGATTAGTTAATTGAAAAATTAAAATTAAAAAATTAAAAAACTTAAAATTTTTTTAATTACTTTGTGATATTTGCATGCGTAGAGCCAAGGGTTTTGATTGCTTTCTGCTAGATCCTGAAATTGAACGAACTCTTACGAAAATTTGAAAGGATTCTAGGAAATTTATAGCTCCGCTGCAAAACACCATGACAGAAAATAGGAAAATCAGGACCATTGGAGATTATGCGGTGCCGACGATTGGAGGATATTATATCGGCATTAGGCCACCAGTTATCCCTGCTAACAATTTCAAAATTATGCCTTCCATCCTCCAGATGATCTAGTCCTCTTTACAGTTTAGTGAGCTTCAGCACGATGACCCACATGCTCACCTTGGGTAATTCCTGGACTTGTGCAACACGTTCAAGTACAATGGATTATCTGATGATGCCCTTAGACTTAGATTATTCACCTTCTCACTTAGGGATAGGACGCGACACTTGTTAACCTCCTTGCCTCCAGGATCCATTTCTACATGGGACGAGTTAGCCCATCAATTTCTAGCCAAGTTTTTCCCTCCCTCTAAAATGGCCAGACTCCGTAGTGACATATCTTCCTTTGCCCAGGTCGACTCTGAATCTCTTTACGAAGCATGAGAACAATATAATGATCTTCTTAGGAAGTGCCCTCACCATGGCCTACCTTTATGGCTACAAGTCCAAACTTTCTATAACGGACTTACAAGCCAAAATAGGACCATCGTGGACGCTGCTGCGGGTGGAGCCCTGATGTGCAAAATAGAGGAGGAAGCTTACGAGCTGTTAGATAAGATGGCGGCTAACAACTATCAATAGTCCTCGGAGAGACAATTACCAAAGAAGTCAGCAGGTATTTATGAGCTCGACACACTGTTTATCTTGACCTCTCAAATCGCTAACCTTACGAAGAAGGTAGAGTCGCTCAGTACCCAACATAATCCTTCCACCAATGTTAACCCTATGTTTTCTGTCCAAAGTCCTTTTCTCTCTTGTGATCTGTGTAGTGGTACCCACGCTATAGATAGGTGTCCACTTAACTTAGAATCGGTTCAGTACGTTGGCCCCCCTAAGCAACAAAATAACCCTTTTTCAAACACCTATAATCCAGGGTGGAGGAACCATTCTAACTTTTCTTGGAGCCAAAACTAAGGGCAAACTTCTAACTCTAGACCAATAGGACCCCCTAGTTTTCAAGCTCTACCGGCTCAAGTGCCACCACAGCATCAATTTCCTCACCACCCACCACCTCAGTATCCACATCATCTACCTAATCATTCCCATCCATCCCACTTCCATCCACCACTACCACAACCCCAGCACTTATCAGCAGCTGAAAAGAAGCCCTCGCTTGAGAAAATGTTCACAACGATCCTGCAAAATCAAGCACCTTCAATTAAGAACCTAGAGGTTCAGGTGGGACAAATAGCAAACGCTCTTAGTCAACGTCCTTAAAGGACCCTTCCTAGTAACACTGAAGCCAATCCTATTAGGTAAAGAGAGGGTAAGGAACCTGGGAAACCCATCACCCTTAGGAGTGGCAGAGAGCTAGTAGATCCACCAGTTAAGTCCAGACCTGAAAAGCCCATAGTTGACAAACCCATAGGTTCTACCGAAGTAGCTCAGAAGGAGCAAGAATCAAAAGATCAAGCTGTAACGGAAACAAAGCTAGGCAATTCTTCACCTTTACCTGTTTCTTTGTCACAACCTTCTTTATCCTCTGATGCTACAGATGTTTCCACTACATCTCCTCCTGTTAGACCACCAGTTCCTTTTCTTCAGAGGTTTCAAAATAAAAAATTGGACCAACAATTTACCAAATTCCTTTAGGTTTTTAAGAAACTTCACATCAACATTCCCTTCACAGATGCCTTAGAGCAAATGCCAAGCTATGTGAAGTTTATGAAAGACATCCTCTCTAGGAAAAGAAGATTGGAAGATTATGAGACGGTGGCCTTAACTGAGGAATGCAGTGCCATTATCCAGAGGAGATTACCCCCTAAGCTCAAGGATCCCAGGAGTTTTACCATACCAGGCACTATTAGAAATTTATTCTTTGGTAGAGCCCTGTACAATTTAGGAGCTAGTATAAATCTAATGCCTTTGTCTATCTATCAGAAGTTAAGAATAGGGGATGCTAAGCCCACTATAGTGACCCTCCAGTTGGCTGATCGTTCAATTAAATATCCAAAGGGGGTCATTGAGGATATCTTAGTGAATGTGGATAAATTTATTTTCCCTCTGGACTTTATTGTATTGGACATGGAAGAAGACAGGGAAGTCTCCATTATATTAGGCAGACCCTTTTAGCGACTGGTAGAACTTTAATTGATGTACAAAAAGGGGAGTTAACAATAAGAGTTCAAGATCAGGAAGTCAAGTTTAATGTGTTCAAAATCTTTAAGATTCCCTGATGACTCTCATGATTGTTTTAGGATGGATTTAGTTTATAAAGACATCACTGAGGAGTTCGCTAAGACTTATCCTTTGAACCCTCTAGAAGCCTCCTTAGTGAAATCTGTTGAGCTTAAAGAATACAGTGAAGATGATGATGAGGTTTATAAAGCTTTACAATTATTAGAGGCCCTCTATCTGTATGCATAAGATACTACTGGAGGAGGGGTATAGATCATCCGTAGAGCACCAACGTGGATTGAACCCTGTAATTGAAGAAGTTGTCAAGAAGGAGATCATTAAGTGGTTAGATGCAGGGATCATCTATCCCATTTCTGACAGTGCCTGGGTGAGCCCAGTACAATGTGTCCCTAAAAAAGAAGGGATGACAGTGATTGAAAATGAGAATAACGAGCTCATCCCTACTAGGACTGTCACAGGTTGGCGAGTATGTATGGACTATAGGAAACTCAACAAGGCCACCAGGAAAGACCACTTCCCTTTACCCTTCATTGACTAAATGTTAGATCGATTAGCTGGTCATGAATTTTATTGTTTGCTGGACGGATATTCTGGGCATAATTAGATAGCTATAGCCCCAGAAGACCAAGAAAATAGTACCTTCACCTGTCCCTATGGGACCTTTACTTTTAGAAGAATGTCTTTTGGCCTATGCAATGCACCTGCTACATTCCAGCGTTGCATGATGGCCATATTTCATGATATGGTAGAGGATTTTCTTGAGGTTTTTATGAACGATTTCTCAGTATTTGGGGATAGCTTTGATTTATGTCTGCATAATTTGGCATTAGTACTGAAGAGGTGTGAAGAAACAAATTTAATGCTTAATTGGGAGAAATGCCACTTTATGGTGAAATAAGGTATAGTGCTTGGACACAAAATTTCTACTAGGGGGATAGAAGTGGATAAAGCTAAGGTGGAAATTATTGAGAAGTTACCTCCCCCTACCTCTGTTAAAGGAATCAGAAGTTTTCTGGGCCATGCAGGATTTTACAGAAGGTTCATTAAGGATTTTTATCAGATATCTAAGCCTTTATGTAATCTCCTGGAAAAAGACACTTCATTTTGCTTTGATGAACGATGCTTAGGAGCATTTAAGACTTTGAAGGAAAAATTAGTTACTGCCCTTGTAATCATAGCTCCGAATTGGAGTTTGCCCTTTGAGCATATGTGTGATGTAAGTGATTATGCTGTTGGGGCTGTACTAGGATAAAGAAAAGGAAGAGTCTTTTATGCTATCTACTATGCAAGCAAAACTCTAAATGAGGCCCAATTGAACTATGCTACTACCGAAAAGGAGTTGTTAGCTGTAGTATTTGCTTTTGATAAGTTTCGCTCCTATCTCATTGGTACTAAGGTAATAGTTTATACTGATCATGCTGCCATTAAGTACTTAGTCTATAAAAAGGATGCAAAGCCTTGACTGATTAGATGGATCCTCCTACTATAGGAATTTGACTTGGAGATTAGGGACAAGAAAGGAACAGAGAATCAGGTTGCTGACCATCTATCTAGATTAAAGAGTGGACTCAAAGAAGATGGTACAACTATTAATAAGTCCTTTCCTGATGAGCAGCTATTTACTTTCGGGCACTCCAGATTGCCCTGGTACGTTACTTTTGTGAATTACTTGGTGAGCAATGTGATGCCACCTGATTTGACTGCCCAGCAAAAGAAAAAGTTTTTGAGTGATGTTAAGTATTATGTTTGGGATGAACCCTTCCTGTACAAACAATGTAAAGACCAGATTTTAAGGAGGTGTGTCCCCATGGAAGAAATAGAGGATATACTTAGACATTGCCATTCTTCTGATTATGGAGGGCATATTTGAGGAGAAAGGACAGCTGCCAAGGTTTTACAATCTAGATATTACTGGCCCACATTGTTTAAGGATGCCCACTACTTTGTATTGAAATGTGATAGATGTCAGAGGGTAGGTAATATTTCCAAGCGAAATGAGATGCCTCTGACTAATATTTTCGAAGTAGAACTCTTTGATTTCTGGGGTATTGATTTCATGAGACCATTTGTTCCTTCATATGGAAATCTCTATATTCTTGTGGCTATAGACTATGTGTCGAAATGGGTTGAAGCGATGGCTTTACCGACTAATGATGCCAAGGTAGTGGTAAGGTTTTTAAAGAAGAATATTTTCACACGATTTGGCACACCTAGGGCCATCATTAGTGATGGAGGATCCCACTTTTACAATCGAAGTTTTGATGGGCTTTTAAAGAAATATGGGGTCAAACATAAGGTAGCCACTGCTTATCACCCACAGACGAGTGGCCAAGTAGAGTTGTCCAATAGAAAAATTAAGGGGATATTGGAGAAAATAGTGAACCTAAGTAGGAAGGACTGGTCCATTAGGTTAGATGATGCACTTTGGCCCTAGAGGACAACCTTCAAAACACCTTTAAGAATGTCCCCTTATCAGCTTGTTTATGGTAAGGCCTGTCATTTACCAGTGGAGCTTGAGCACAAGGCCTATTAGGCCCTTAAAAACCTGAATTTTAATTTAGATACAGCATGAGAGAAGAGGCTGCTAAAGCTCAATCAGTTAGATGAGTTCAGGTTGTAGGCTTATGAGAATGCCAAGCTCTACAAGGAAAAGAGTAAGCAATGGCATGATAGGAAAATCAAAGAGAGACACTTTGAGCCAGGTCAACAAGTTCTTTTATTTAATTCACGCTTGAAGTTGTTTCCAGGAAAGCTTAAATCTAGATGGTCAGGACCCTTTACCATTACACAAGTATTCCCTCATAGAGCCATTGAAATTATGGATGAGACTCTGAAGCAACCCTTTAAGGTTAATGGGGGAAGACTGAAACATTATTTTGGGGGAGGATTTGATCTTCAGCATTCTATGACCACTTTAGTTGACTCTCCTACTTCTGATCTTGCTATTTAGCTTCATTTTTCTTTGCACTTTTTGTACAGTTCTGTTCTCTTTTCTACTGTTTCTTCTTTATTTATTTTGTAGGTTGCTTGTATAGCATTACGTTTTCAATCAAGCTTCAATTGTTCATCATCATCAGATAAGGGAGTACTCTGTCTTATATTATCTGCACACTGAGGACACTGTGCACTTTAAGTTTAGGAAAGGGGATATCACTTGAGTAATTTTGTGAAAAATTGAAAAAAATTTCAAATTTTTTTCGAAAATATGGGAAAGAATTTTTGAAATGTTTTCGATAGTATGATCTTAAATTGTTTGATTTTGGGATGATTTAGTGCTTATCAAGTAATTTTTCCATATTCCGATGATATGACCCCATGATTGAGTCTGACTTTGATTAACTGAGAAGCATGATTATAGGAAAAGCATGAAGTTGAATTCTTGAATTTGTCTTAATTTTGATTGTGATTGCCTCATCTTATGCACATGTCATGTCATGAATCAGTATATTTATTTAGAGAAAGCTTATGTGTATATAGTATTGCATTTGTTCAGTTGATTGTGTGTATCATATTCTAGAATTTGTTTGATCTGATCTCGAGGTGAAATATTAGATCACACTTAATTAGGGAGATGATTTAGGTCATCTTTGGATCGTTTGAGCCTTTCTAGCCTTCCTTGTACATATTCTACCCCTAGTCACCCATTTGGGCCAAATAAGCTTTTCTCTGTAAATATTCTGATAAAATTGTTCCGTAGCTTGAATACTCTGTTCCTATCCCTTACCCCAAAAGCATGAAAAGTCATTGGATATATTGTGAGCTATATGGGTATTAAGTGAGAGTGAAGAAGTATATTTAAAAAAAAATGAAAGAAAAAGAAAAAGAAAAGAAGAAAGAAGAAAAATACAAAAATAGAATAAAAAGTTTAGTGAAATAAATAAGTTTGGGGGAAAACAATTTGAGCTCTTACATTGAAGATCCTAGAAGTAATGCATATTAAGGGGTAATTAAACCTAAATCGACTTTATCATACTTTAGCCCCAACCTTACATTACAAGCTTAATGAAGTCCTATTGATCTTTGGTTAAGTGTGACTACATTAGTGGAGAGAGAAGTGAAAAGCAAACTTATGGGAATGATCACATGTCATTGACTTTGCATTCACTGTGTTTGCATAATTTGATCCGGGTAATGTAGTGTGAGTGACTTTGACATTTTTCACACACTCACGAGGAATCCAATTTGGGTTAGGACTTATGATTGAATGATTCTGAGTGTTGGAATTGTAATTGTGAGTCTTTGAGATCATAGTTTGCACTTTTTCTTTGAGGATGATATTGGGGAAATTATTGTGTTTAGCACTTGTCATTCCTACAATTATTTTGTTTTGCTTGAGGACAAGCAAAAGCTCAAGTTTGGAGGTGTGATAATTCTATGAAAATAGAATTATTTGTGCTTAATTTTCTAATTAATTATTTAAATCCCCAATTTATTTTGTTTCTTATCCTCTTTATTTAATTAAAATTCTCATGTTTACAGATAAATCAAATCCGGATGAATTTTGAAAATTTCGATAGAAAATGGACTGGAATTAGGCTAAAATCGAGATTGGACCACACAGACAACATGAGCCATGCCACCTAGCACATCCAATTGGACAAGAAGACAGATGACATGGAAATATTTTTTCAAGGAGCCAATGGTGTAAAGACAAGTGGCCAAATAATGCCAACTCATCTAGGATGGAAAAATTACAATTGTACCCCTAAGTGTGTGTATAAATAGGAAAGGATGGCAATTGAAAAACTATGTAAGTTAGGGTAGAATAGTTTTTAGGGTAACTTTAATTCTTCTTTATTTTTAAAATTTTCGCATAGTTTTTAAGCAAGTTTTTCTACTGTTCATCGCAACTTACTTTGTAAAGAGTATTTCATTTGCTATTCGGTTTGTAGTTCATTTTATCAAAGTTATTTCCTTTGCATTTGATTCAATGAAAGTTAATGGAAAGTATTTGCCTCTTTTTTTCTAACTCTCAGTTTTTCTAAACTGTTTATGTTTTTGTTGAAGCAATCTTTATTTTCCTAGTTCTCGGTTTGGTTTCCTCTTGTGAATTTAGGTGACAAGCATTTTTCATTCATTCTTCTCCATTCGGTTTTGGTGCCTTGATGTGGATTGATGTTGAGCATTGCTCCATATTTAGTTGTTGATCTTCACTTAGTTCTTTTAGTTTTTAAGCTTTTATATAGCAATGCATTGTTACTCGATTTTCCTTGTTTCATTTTTCTTTGTTTGCAATACACAGATGATACTCTTTACTGCATATTATTTTCTTTGTTTGCAATACACAGATGATACTCTTTACTGCATATTAATGCTAGCTATCGTTACTTTCTACTGCATTCACTCTTCTCGATTTTTATTATTTGCTTATCTTTACATGTTCGTTTTCTTCTTTTCTTTTGCTTGTTGGTATTAATGAGGAGCAAATTTGCTGCTGTGTGGAATATAGCATAGGATGAATGAACTAATACAATAGACATGGGTTACACATGTTCCTCTGTTCTGCTCCGCTCTTTAACTTTTACACTATTCATTTGAGTTTTTCTGTATTAATCCATGTTGCTCGGTTTCCTTTGTATTTCTGATGATTTTCTATTTAGATTATTTAGTCTTTGCTGAAGCTTCGGGTCACTGCAGATGGTTCTTCCTTTATGATCCGTGTCTCGGTGATTTATCTTTCTCCAGATGAACAATGCAGGAAAACTGGGTTGCTGGGAATGATTTGCGCTGCTGATTGAACTAAGATTGCTGGTGCAGGGAATGACCAGCTAAGGCAAGGCATGACCGATTCCAAAGGAGGCTCATGGCAGTGCTTGAGGCAAGACGTTAACAGAATGAAGGAAAGAACGTTGGTATAGTGTCGGTTTCTGGTTTACATCAGTGCAGGCAGTAGCTGAGATATGCGAAGTAGTACTTGGACTGGGCAGGACTGGCCGAGGAAGAACAGCAGCTGATACAAACCTGGATAGACCGGTAGCAACGCAGAAAGCAGATTTGTACACCACCAAGACAGAAACACCTGCAGCAGATAGTAGAGGACAGACCGAGAACAGGAACTGGACATTTCCACGGAGAAGAAGAAGCAGGAGCAGGTCGTGTGCAGGGAGCAGGTTTGAGTTGTGGTAACGTGATGTGTTGAGTGGTGCAGGGAATGATGCTGTACACGGAACCGAGGCAGAGTTGGTGGATGCAGCAGACAGCAGACTAGGATAGATCCGAGAACAAGATGGACATGCCTGGACAGAATGAAAATGAAAATGAAGAAGTCATGCACAGTGCCATGCTCGGGACCTCTTGGCCGATTTAAGCTTAAGGCCATGTTTGGCCATAGTTCAATTTAGTCATGCTATAGTTTAATGCATTATTAGTATTTCCATTCCTTTGTTAGTTGTTAGTTAGGTAGTTTAATCAATTAAATGGTAGGTTTGCTTTAATATTTTTTGCATGTTAATTTAATATTCAGTTTTAATTTTTTAGTTAGTAGTTAATTTTATATTATATGTTTTAGGACTTTATTTTAGTTTAGTATTTTGTGAGTTGCATTTAGAATTAAGTTAGATTAAATTTGTTACATGCATTAGTTAGATTCTATTGTTAAGTTAGTAATTAGATATAGTTAGGATTAGTTTAGAGTTAATATTTTAGAAATATGTTTCATGCATTTTTAATTTAGTCTTCATTTTTATTAGATTTTAGGTTACTTTAATTTGCAATTTTTATTAGTTTAATTACATGCATTTTTATTTTAAGTTTGTTTAAATTTTAATTTAACTTTATTTCTTTATTTTTTCATATTTGCGTTTTATTTTAATTGCGTTAATTTCTTCTAACTGTTTTAAATTTCTTTTGTAGGTTTTTTGCCTTTAATTGCTTGGAGCACTGTAAGTAAATTTTGCTCGGTTTTATTTAGTTCTTATTATTTTATTACTTTCCAGTAATTTTAATTTTAGACTTAGTAGATCACCCACCTTAAATTCATAATTTGCTAGAATATACTTAGGGTAAGATTAACCGGTAGTTAATTAGGCTAACCAACTTCTTTGAGGGACGATAACTCGGGACTCAAATCCCCTTATTACTTGAACGATTCGTGCACTTGCGGATAATACGTTTAGATCGTGTCAATCACTTATGATAGCTCTTGGAGTGCCGTATCTGACAAAAATATGAGATTTGAAAAATTCTACAACAACTATGGCATCATTAATTCTGGTGGCCTTAGCTTTTACCCACTTTGACTCATAATCCACAACAAGAAGAATGTAAGCATTATTACAAGAGGTAGGAAATGAACCTATAAAATCAATACCCGAAACATCAAATAATTCATAGACAAGAATAGGGGTAAGTGGCATTTGATTCCTATGTCCTAAACTTCCAGTTTTTGACATTTTTCACGAGTTTTGTAAAACATGTTTGAATCATGGAATAAATTGAGCCAAAACAATCCACATTTTAGCACTTTACGGGTTGTTCTCTTAGGACCAAAGTGTCCTCTACATGCATAAGAATGACTGAATTTAAGTATAGAAGGAATTTCATGCTCAAGCACACATCTTCTAATAACTTGATCAGAACAATATTTCCACAAGTAAGGGTCATCCTAAATATAATATCTAGCATCTATTTTGATTTTATCTTTTTGTGTCAGACCCGTATTTTATGTCGTCGGTTCCTTATGATTCCTATGTGTATGAACACTCTATTATTATAGTTGAATCATAAGAAGAGTATTTACTAGATTTAAAGAGTATGTGAAATGATTTATCACGCATAAGCTACATAAAAGCCTAATGTGAGCTATAAGAGTCACAGGCTAAACCGAGTGGATCTGAATCATTATGACTGAAAATAAGAACTTAAAAGGAGAAAATATAGAGAGCTTATAAAGGAAGAAGGATGGGAGCCTCCCATTGTGTATAGAGTACCGATTGTTGAATAAGGCCACCATCAAGAATAGGTATCCCTTTCCACGCATTGATAACTTGTTAGATCAGCTTTAGGGAGCACATGTCTTTTCTAAGATTAATCTGAGGTCTGGGTATCATCAGCTGAGAGTTCGAAGTGAAGATGTACCCAAGACAGCATTTTGAAATGGATATGGCCATTATGAGTTTTTAGTCATGCCATTCGTATTGACGAATGCTCCAGTTGCTTTCATAGATTTGATGAACGATGTGTTCAAGCTATATTTGGACCAGTTTGTTATCGTCTTTATCGATGACATATTGGTGTATTCGAGATCCAAGGAGGAGCATGAGGAGCACCTCAGGATCGTATTACAGACTCTACAAGAGCAGAAGTTATATGCTAAGCTCAGTAAGTGTGACTTTTGGTTGTCACAAATCTCGTTTTTGGGACATGTTATATCGAGAGATGGTGTATCAGTTGATCCATCTAAGATAGAGGCTGTAGTTCAGTGGGAACAGCCGAGGACAATCACCGAGATCAGGAGTTTTCTGGGTTTAGCTGGATATTATTAAAGATTCGTTGAAGGATTTTCAAATTTGGCTGCTCCGTTAACACATCTTACTCGAAAGAGTGTACCGTTCGTATGGAACAAGGATTATGAGAAGAGTTTTCAGGAGTTGAAGCGTCGATTGACCACCGCTCTGATTCTCACTATCCCTACCAGCTCAGGAGGATTTACAGTGTATATCGATGCTTTGCATCAAGGACTGGGCTGTGTATTGATGCAGGATGGAAGGGTAGTTGCTTATGGATCCAGACAGTTGAAGGATCATGAGAAGAACTATCCGACCCATGATTTGGAGTTAGCAACAGTAGTGTTTGCGTTGAAGGTATGGCGCCACTACTTGTATGGTGAGAAGTTTTAGATATTTACCGACCACAAGAGCCTCAAGTATCTGTTCTCATAGAAAGAATTGAACATGAGACAGAGAAGATGGCTAGAGCTTCTGAAGGACTACGATTGTGAGATACTTTATCATCCTGGTAAGGCTAACGTTGTAGCTGATGCTTTGAGTAGGAAGAGCCTAGGGATAGTATCGTATATGATGGTTAGGGAACATGATTTGTTAGAGTAGTTTGCTAGCCTCAGTCTGAGAATTGTGCCTTCTGACCTGGATACAGGCTATGTGATAGCTAGTCTACGCTTGGAGCCAAATCTGTTGGACAAGATCAGAGTGGCTCAGCAGACTGATCCATTTTGTATGGATGTGAGTGGTCAGATGCAGAAGGGCACAATGATTGATTTTGTTTTGAGTTCTGATGGACTATTGAGGTTCAGAGGCAGATTGTGTGTTCTCGAGGATCCAGGAGTCAGGAGATTGATATTGGCAGAAACTCATTCATCTAGGTATACGTTACATCCAGGGAGTAACAAGATGTATCAAAACCTCAGGAAGGTATACTGGTGGTCGGGTATGAAGAGAGATGTAGCAAATTATGTGGCAAAGTGTCTCGTATGTTAGTAGGTGAAGGTAGAGCATGAGAAACCTGTAGGGTTATTGCAGCCTCTACCTATATCGACATGGAAATGGGAGCATATCACCATGGATTTCGTGATGGGTTTATCGAGGACCTGTAAAAATCATGATGCTATATGGGTAATTGTCGATAGACTGACAAAGTCAGCCCACTTCCTAGCTGTGAGAGCTACCAATACTCTGAGTTTATTGGCAGAGCTGTATGTACGCGAGGTAGTGAGGTTACATGGTGTACCAGTGAGCATAGTCTCTGATAGGGATTCCCACTTCACTTCCCACTTTTAGGAACATTTTCAGGAAGTCATGGGAACCCAGTTAAGTTTGAGCACTGCTTTCCATCCTCAGACAAATGGTCAGTCAGAAAGGACTATAAAGACTCTAGAGGATATGTTGAGAGCATGTGTGCTAGATTTTAGAGGCTCCTGGGATGACCACTTGCCACTAGCTGAGTTCGCCTACAACAACAGTTATCATTCGAGTATCGGGATGGCACCGTATGAGGCTTTATATGGCGGTAGATGTCGTTCCCCTATTGGATAGGAAGAAGTGGGTGACCGTAAGATTTTCGCTCCTGATATGGTTACACAAGCATCTGAGGATGTCCACTTGATTGTAGAGAGACTGAGGACAGCTCAGAGTAGACAGAAGAGTTACGTTGATAGGAGACAAAGGCCACTAGAGTTTGTAGTTGGTGAATCCGTGTTCCTGAAAGTTTCTCCTTCCAAGGGCATAGTGAGGTTTGGGAAGAGAGGAGAGCTGAATCCTCGCTATATTGGACCCTTTGAGATACTTGATTGAGTGGGAGATAAGGCTTCTAGGTTGGCATTACCACCAGACTTATCAAGTGTCTATAACATCTTCAACATATCGATGCTTCGAAAGTATCATCGGATCCGACACATGTGATTAGTTACAAGCCATTGGAGCTCCGAGAGGACATGTCATATGTTGAGCGACCGATTCGGATATTGGATAGGAAGGAGAAGGTATTGAGATAAAAAACCATCAGATTAGTGAAGGTTCTTTGGTAGCATCATACTTTAGAGGAGGCTACTTGGGAATTGGAGAGTCTGATGCGAGAGAAGCACCCTCATCTATTTGATAACTGACTTGGTTCTAATTTGGAGGACCAAATTTTTTGAGTAATGGAGGATTGTCAGACCCGTATTTTATGTAGCCGGTTCCTTATGATTCCTATGTGTATGAACACTCTATTATTATAGTTGAATCATAAGAAGAGTATTTACTAGATTTAAAGAGTATGTGAAATGATTTATCACGCATAAGCTACATAATAGCCTAATGTGAGCTATAAGAGTCACAGTCTAAACCGAGTGGATCTGAATCATTCTGATTGAAAATAAAACTTAAAAGGAGAAAATATAGAGAGCTTATGAAGGAAAGTCAGTTTGATTTAGTTCTGAACACAGAGAACGAGAGTAAAAGCTAAAAGGGTAAAATGGACCTTTTAGCGAGTTAAAGTATTTAAGGTGTTTCGGGCGTATTTACCTACCAAAAACGGCTAAAATGTAAAGACGAGAGTGTAAGACATAAGATAGAACACTTTCAAAATTTTAAGAAAAAGTCAACTTGGTCAATGATTAAGGAAAATGTCAACTATAGTTAAGAAAAGTGGACGTTTACCATAGTTGACTAATCATAGTTAGGAATTAACCTAAGTATAGAGAAAAAATTGGAAAAAAATAATTTTAGCTAGAATACAAGATATTCATCCTTCAAAGTATGGAAAATTTATTTGGATGAATTTTGGATTTAATTTAATAGTTAAAAACGCAATGGGTCAAAGTTAAAAATTTTAAAGCCCATTAAGGTATCATAAGTGTGGGCCGAATTTGGAAGCCCAATGGGCCAAATTGTTGGGCTAATTTGTGGGCCCAATATTGAGACAATTGAAGGTCCAATAGGTAGTAAAAATTTCAGCCCAAAAGCCCAAAGGAAAAGCCCAAACCGAGAAGCCCAATTAAAAAGCCCATTAGTATAAGTTAAAAGCCATTAATGAAAGGTAACAAAGTCTAAAATGATAACCATTACCTAAACTTTTTGGAAGTCAATTAAGGTGGCTGGATTTTAGCTTAATGACTAAGTAATGGACTTATAAATACCAGCCAACACATAATCATCTTCATCCTTTCATTTTCGGCAAAGTGAAGAAACCATAATCGAAAAGTTTTCCAAGCTTTCTCTCACTAGAAATCACTAGGAAAAAGGTATATTTGGAACTTGCAATCTTCATCAAAGTTGTTCCAAATTGAGAGGAGAGTGACATATGTTGGAATTGGCTATCAAGGATCCATAGTGTGCAAACCGTGAGGCTTCAAAGTTTTGGCCAAGTGTGAACACAAATACTAGGTATAATTTTAAGCTTCCAACTTCATATATGTTAATCTATGAGTTATATGGAGTTGATTGGTATATGTTTTATGGATTGAAACACATGAAAACACCATGACCATGTGATGGCCGAAAGTTGGTATATGAGTTTTGATAAATACCCATGTGATTTTAAGACATGTATAGGTTGATATTGATATGCATGTAGACATGATTATGGCATGGTTAGTTATAATCAATTTGTTCATATGGATGGTTGTATGATATGGCACATAAGGTATTTGATAAAATGCCAACATGAACTATAGGAAAGGCTTAAAACATTCCAACCAAGGGTTTATGAAAATGCCTAAGTGAATTTGGCTAAACAAATGGACATGGACGGCATGCCATGGTGTGACCGACGACATGGGATGCTCTCAGCCATGGCATGTAGCCGAGAGGTCCAATGGGCCAAGCCCAATTATTTTAAGCCCAATGTGATGTAATGAGTCTTGGATAAGCCCAATAAGAGTTGGTGGGCCCCACAAGCCCAATAGGCCCAAAGAAAATAAATAGTAAAATGGAAATGGGCTTAAGGCATAGTTAGGCCCATTAAGGTTTATTAAAGCCCATTAAGGGAAATAAACTGTATTTAATGTGAAATACAGTAGGAAAAATATAATTAACTTGATAAATGGTTATATGCAGCTCCAGAGATTATTGGAGGAGCGAATTGGACTGCTGGATCGAGCAGCGTTGAGAAAGTAAAATTTCTCGAGTGATTGCAGGTAAGGGACTTTTGTGAGTAGTTAGAGATACCTGCATGTATTTTTATCTGCTTTTACATTCACTTAAAAACTTTGAGGGTCAGAGAAAGTGAATAATAATTATTGTGACCCGATAGTGGTAAATTACGATTTTGCCCTTAGTTAGGAAAAAAAAGTCAACTTTTGTGAAAAGTTGTAAAAAGCATGGAAACCACCATTTTGAGTGTTTTTCTGCTGTTTAGCAGAAGAATAAATAGATAGGCTAATGATTTTAAGGTTGATGTGAATTAAGCATACATTGTAGTGCTGATTTTGATGTTTTGAAAATCATCCATTTTTAAAGAGCCATCTATCGAATTATGTGAGAATAAATCGTGCTAGAGCACAGCTCACACTTGATTTCATATATTTTCCACATATATTAGTGCTGGATTGTGATTCGCACTAGATTTCCATGACATGCATGATAGAGTGCTGGAGTTATTACTCGTACTCAGTTTTTTGTGATATATGCATGAGAGAGTGCTGGAGTGATTAGCTCGTACTCGAATTTTACATTAGATATATGACAGAGTGCTAGACTGTTGCTCGTACTTGATTTTTCATGATTTATACATGACATAGTACTTAAGCTATTGCTCGTACTTGATTTGATGATATTGTGCATAACATGGTACTAGAGCTATTGCTCGTACTTGATTTGAAACATGAACTATGCATTGACCTAGTTGCTGGAGGTTTACTCGCATTAGAGTTGAGTTTGTGATGTGAAACAGTGTTTGAGCGGAGTGTCGACTGTGAGTCGCGCTCAAAGGCACGCACTGTAATTTATGTGATATATAATACATGTTGAAAACCATGCTTGATTTCCTCGTGTAGACTAAGTGTCACACTATGAGAGGTTCACATGTGGATTTAGAGACGTGGTAGGATATTCCATGGTTTGAGGGCTAAGACCTATGACAGGCACCCCGACTGTGATGTAGGGTACTGTGCGAGTGGCATGGAGTACACTGTACCGTGTGGTGTTGTGGAGTTGAGGAGGATATAGCTGGCGGTTGTGATGGACTGACCCCCTTCCCGTTGCAGCAGTGATGCCCTGCACACCAAGATCTGTGTTGCCTGGGATCACCATTATTGGATATGGCCATAGTTTAGGATACTATTTGCATTTTCACCACAGAGTCTCATATGATATATCACTTGATTGATTGATTTATTTACGAATAGACCTGAGGGATTGGTCGAAATCTGATTGTTGTGATGTGAATGATTTAAATGCCATATTTACTGTGATTTAAATATACATGGCATGATTTATCTAAAGGCATTGTGATATTATAAAGATGCATTATTTTACACTACATGCCTACATTTGAGAAAGCAAGCATGATTTCTGTACATGGGATTTAATCTGTACAAGTATATAAATATATATTTAAAGACATGCTTTTAAAATAAGTTAACGAAACGATGTTTTCGAGGCATAGCATTATTTTGAGTAGATAGTGTAGATGTCTACTTGCTTGCCTGATTTCCTTACTGAGCGCGTTGTATGCTCACCCCCTTTCTTTGCATCTCTCTATAGAGCATCAGCAGTAGAGTGAGTGTGATTGAGGGATAGTATTCCTGTTGTCTGTGCTATTTCCTATTGATCGACATGTTTAGATATTTTGTACGATTATGTATCTAAACATAGAAATAGCACAGTGATGTATATGATATATATTATGGGGAATGTATTTGTATTAGTTTTATATGATCTCACATGTATTATAAAAAGAAGTTACAGTCAGTAACAGTACATTGACATGTATGTATGATAATGGATGATATGGTATGCGAGGAAGCTAACATCGAATCACAGCCCAACCATTGAAAAGAGGAAAGGTAAGTTAAAATGCGAAAAATTTGTAGTGGTTTTGGTTAAGTCAAGATGGGTCTTGACATTTTGAGTTCTAGATAAATCACCTAATAGTATTCCAGTAACTAAATAATTAGCAATATCAGTATACCAGGGCCTTGTCTTTTGACAGAAAAGAGATACTCATCTGGAAAGTCATTCTTTAAGGGTGATGGATCTTCACTTGTGATTAATCTACTTAGATGATCCGTAACCAAGTTTTTTGCACTTTTCTTATCACGTATCTCCAAATCGATCTCTTATAGCAAGAGTATCCACCGGATGTGTCTCAATTTCACTTCATTCTTTGAGAGCAAATACTTGAGAGCTGCATGATCAAAATAAACAATCACTTTAGTACCAAGTAAATATGAACAAAATTTTTCTAGAGCAAACACAATAGCTAGAAGTTCTTTTTCCGTTGTTAAATAGTTGCTCTGTGCATGGTCAAGTGTCCTAGAGGCATAGTAAATGACATGGGGAGCTTTTTCATCTCTTTGTCCAAGAACGACACCAACTGCATGGTTACTTGCATCACACATGATCTCAAATGGAAGGTCCCAAGTTAGTGGTTGGATAGTTAGTGCAGAAATCAACATTTCCTTTAATTTATCAAATGCAACCTTGCATGCTTCATCAAATTCAAATACCATGTCTTTTTGTAGTAACCTACACAATGGTTGAGTAATCTTTGAAAAATCCTTGATGAAGCGCCGATAGAATCCTACATGACTAAGAAAAGAACAAACTTCTCGCACGTTTGCAGGGTAAGGTACAGATTTAATAACATCTATTTTAGCTTTATCAACTTCAATACCTTTAGAGGATACAATATGACCTAGAATAATACCTTGATTAACCATAAAGTGACATTTTTCATAGTTCAAAACAAGGTTTTTTTCTATACATCTTTTAAGAACTTTTGTAAGGTTAGCTAAACACGTATCGAAAGAATCACCATAAACTGTAAAATCATCCATGAATACCTCTATGATGTTCTCTACATAATTGAAAATATACTAACCATACACCTTTGAAATGTAGCGGGAGCATTGCAAAGTCCAAATGGCATGCGTCGATATGTAAAAGTACCAAACGGGCATGTGAATGTTGTTTTCTCTTGGTCTTTAAGTGCAAATGGAATTTGATGAAAACCTGAATAATCATCAAGACAACAGTAATGAGTTTAACCCACTAATTGTTCAAGCATTTGATCAATAAAAGGAAGTGGAAAATGATCTTTCCTAGTTGATGCATTTAACTTCCTATAATCTATAAAGACTCGCCACCCGTTTTGAACATGAGTGGCTACCAACTCACCATAAGGATTTTCTATCACTGTTAGACCAGTTTTCTTTAGAACAACTTGAACAAGACTTACCCAATTACTATCCGAAATTGGATAGATCATACCTACATCAAGGAGTTTCAAGATTTCTTTCTTTACCACTTCTATCATAGGTGGGTTCAGTGTCACGACCCTCAATCCACCAAAAATCCATTACGAATTTTTTTCATTTTTCGTTTATTATTTAATTCAATTCTTATTTGTTCTTTACTCTTACCTTACGCGATCGTGATTAGCTACACCTCCAACAGTTGGGATATATATCGGTGTCAATCTCATCCAATCATACCATTTCAAATTTACAATTCATTTAAAAACATAAATACTGTATTTCTTAATCAGAGTTGCTGTTTACATGTGTTTACAATCTATTACATCACCAAAAATTACATTTAAAGATATTACTGTGCTTTGACATGTCTAGATACAAAAACTATACAAATGTTTATATCTCGTGTGATCGGATGCAGCAGACTCCAAAATCCAATCCTCAGTCGCTCTTTATTTACTGAAAGTTCTCTGTAAAGGAGGAAAATAAGGGGGGGTGAGCAAACCACGTGCTCAGTAAGGCAATCATGTGAGCAGGTAGATAACTGTACTATCTACGTGGTCGTGATGCCATGCTTAAATCACACATTTATTTGTCATACTCCAAAATGTATGCTCATGCTTGTGTTCATGACATGTAAAGCAATTCATGCTATCTAAATCAGTGCACGGTTCTCAAAACATAGCATGGAAAGTCATCATGCATAAAACGAAATCAAGGCATGGTAAATCATCATGCAAAGTGCACTTATAAAGCATTTCAAATCTCAACACAAACCGATACAAAATCATCACTCGTCAGGACTCAGCCTCTCCCATGGACTCTTCTGACCCACAAACACATTTCAAAACATGGATTTCTCATTCAACAATAGACATGTGAGATAGGCATACAATATCAATAAGGGTAATAACTAGGACTATGGCCAGATTCTCTATGATCTTAGGTTACACGGATCCTAGTGTGTGGGGTATCGCCTCTATCTGCTTTCGCATGGGAGGTGGGTCACGTCCAACCCACCAGTCCACAGCAGAGTCCATCGTCCGAAGACGGCATATATATAATATCACACACGGTACATCGTACTCCATGCTACTTGCACGGTACAGCGTACTCCGTAGACCCATGTCATCACAATATATCCTGCCACATCTCAATACGCACGTGCGAGCCTATTTAATCGGTATGGCACACAGCCGACCTGAAGCTCCCAGCACTACTCTCGACATGTCATAAAACCACGTGCGAGTAGTCTCAAGAATGACAACAAGTATAATGGATATCTAGTGCGAGCTCTGCTCTAGTACCATGTCAAAACTCATATGAAAACTAATGCGAGCTAGGCTCCAGCACAATGTCATAAAATCCATGTAAAACTCTAGTGCGAGCATCGCTCCAGCACTAATGCATGTATAAAACACGTCAAATCTCATGCGAGCAGTGCTCTAGCACGTTTCATTTCCACAAAACTGATGTAGGTGGCTCATTCTTTGCAAAACATGATTATGAAACCAATTCAAGCTATTTTTGTGCAAATCATTTCAAATGCTAGTCAACCTACCAATCTCATGCTAAAAGAAATAAAAGAAGATTCAAAAGCATCATGCTTTTGCTTTTAGTGCACATTTCTCAAAAACCCACCTTCTGATGGTGGTCGTGTCACCAGAATCCACGTGTGCAACTATCCGCTTGCCACGTGTCAAACCAAGAACAAGCCACGTGGCAGATTTGGCGACAGAGTGGCCACGTGGCACAGTTCCTAGCAGTGCGACAGAGTGTTCGATACGATAGGAGTCTGTCACCTTGTGATGTGCCGCACAGCAGGCGCGGCAGACCTCCATCGCCCATATCGCGACATTGGTCTCCCGTATCGCACCCCGTCATAGGTCTCCCGCACAGGCCGCGGTAGAGGTCTCCCGCACAGCCTGCGGCCTAGGTCTCCTGCACAGCCCGCGATAGAGATCTCCCACACAGACTGCGGCATAGTCTCCCGCACAGACTGCGGTAGAGGTCTCCCGCACAGACTGCGGTAGAGGTCTCCCGCACAGCCTGCGGCATAGTTCTCCTGCACTGCCCGCGGTAGAGGTCTCCCACAAGCTGCTTTACTTGAAGCGTGACAGAGTGCTATATGACTCTGTCGCGGCCCAGACACGCGCCTGGGCCTCAGCTCGAACCGACTTGAAGAAACCTATAAATACACAGGTGAGCTCTCTGAAAAAGGGATCCGAAAACAAAAGAACCAAAAAGAAGGGAAAAGCCTTAAACTCTCTGATTTAAGCAATACATTCTCTTCTTCATACATTCACAACTCTGATTACTTACTTAATCATCGGAGTGCGCGTGCAGGGACAAATCCCTACCCCCTCTGATTCCTGTTGTTTTTGCAGGATATACGAAGAACACGTGGAACAAATTCCATCGACGTCACCCTTTTGTCGTTAGTGCAATCAGACTACGTGAAAGGTATATTCTTGTTGCTGTCAGGTAGGCAACATCAATTGGCGTCGTCTGTGGGAAATCTGACAAAAAGCCAGATTCTCTATCAAAATGGTGAGAACACGTTCTGCAGCAGAGTTGACAGGAGGACAGAATTCTGTGAGTCCTCCTGTCAGATCAGAACAAAGACGAAAACATGGTGAAAGGGGTCAGAGAGAAGCCGTGATTTCTCTAGAAGAATTTGAGACCCTGAAGTGCAAAAATGAGGAGACTACAACTGCATTGAAAGCTATGGTGAGCTTCTTCAGAGATGCTCTCCCCCAATTCAGCTTACCCCATGAAGTGCAGCAGTTAGTAGGGGAAAGCACACCTCGGCGGACCTATGAGAGAGGTCAGCCCTCTACTCCGGTAAACGCTGGACAAGAGGCAGGAACTTAAAATAATGCTACTGCAAGTCCAGCAAGACGGAGTTTCCCCGCGGACCACGAGCGACAGAGTTCGCCAGCAGCAAACGCGCAGCAGAGCTCACCCGTAGCTCCCGGGTGACAGTGTTCACCAGTAGCTAACGCGCGGCAGAGCTCACCCGCAGCATATAGGCGGCAGAGTTCGCCAGCAGCTAACGTGCGGCAGAGCTCGCCCACGGCTCAATGGCAGCAGAGCTCACCCGTAGACTTCAGGCGACAGTGTTCTCTTGCGAAACCCGTGCGGCAGAGCTCTCCCGGGGACTACATGCGGCAGAGCTATCCCGTAACATATATGCGACGGTGCTCTCCCGCTGCTGATAGGCGGCAGAGTTCTCCTCTGCCCGGCAGGCGGCAGACTTCTCCTCTAGCCGATAGGCGGCAGAGTTCCCCCACATGCCGCAGCTCATCTCCCGTGGAGTTGGAACATGGTTTAAGAGAATGTAGGGCTGGGGAGCGACGGAGACAGAGAGGCCAAGACCCACGAGAAGGTCTCAAAATCTCAAGTCCCGGAATGGGAGGTACTGGAAGGGGTGCTTATCAGTAGGACTCTTCCAGACCCGAAGGGACATGGCCACACTCAACTCGAAGGTCGGAGGACGTGGAGAAGGTCGTCCAAAGGATCTTCGAGAAGAAAAAACTGGTGTCTCCTGATGATGGCCAAAGGAGGAGGATTCCATTCAGCCTGGAGATCATGAACAAACCTTTGCTAAAGAAGTTCAAAATGCCTTCCATGGCCACTTACACCGGCAAAGCAGACCCCTATGACCACATACAGAGTTACAAGTCCCTCATGCTGCTGCATGGGTGGGAGGACGAAATTATGTGCAGGGCTTTTTCCCTCACATTGTCTGGGCACGCTCTAAAGTGGTTCAACGGGTTGAGCGAAGGTTCAATCTCCTCTTTTGACAAGTTGAGAAATGAATTCCTCAAAGTCTTCATGATCCACAGCCAGAGGAAGAAAGATGCTACCTACCTACTCACGCTTAAACAAGGGAATAAAGAACCCTTGAAAAGCTTTGTAGATCGCTTCCGAGATGCAACCTTGGAAGTGGAAGATCTACCAGTAGGCGTAGCCTTGGCTGCAATGCTGCAAGGGACGAGCTCCGAAAAGCTACAAGAATCCCTCTCTCTCGATCAACCGATGACAATTTTCGACCTCTTTGCCAGGGTTAACAAGTATGTAGCTCAAGAAGAAGTGATGAAAATGATACAGCCCAGGGAGGCAAAGGAAGGAAAGAAGAGAGAGAGAGATGCACCCGAGAGAAGCTCCCCAAGACCCGTGAAAGTAGACAAAGCCCCTAGGCTCAGGTATGAAGGCTATACCAGGTTGAACGAGCCTCGTACTGCGATACTGGCAGCTATCGAAGGGGCAGGATTATTGGAATTCCCCAAGAAGAAAATTGGAGATGTAGGACGAAACCCCGAAGCCTACTGTGAATTACATTGTGCTCACGGTCACCCAACAGAGAGGTGCAGAGATTTAATGGACCAGTTGGAAAGACTGGCCAGAGAGGGGAAGATCAACCGCTTCCTGTGGAGGAGCGAGAGACCCCGTTATCCTCCGCGTGACCAAAGGAATGACCGTCTGCGGACTGGACCAAATGATGATAACAGAAGAAATAGGCCCAGAAATGAAGTAATCAGGCCTATCCCCCGAGTCAATCCGCCACACAACGAACCTACAGCCCCCGCAATAAATGTTATTACAGGCGGGGAATCAATAACGGGAAGCTCCTCTACTTCCCGCAAAAGTTACGCTAGGCAAGCGTATTAGGTTAACGTTGTGATGGAAGAACAGGCGGATGAAGAACCCATCATTTTCACTCCGGCTGACAAAGGTGATATTGTCATGCCCCATGACGACCCCATGGTGATATCCACTGTAGTGGCCAAACACCCGGTGAGCAGGGTTCTAGTCGATAACGGGAGCTCAGTAAACCTAATCTATTGGAATTGATTCGAAAAAATGAGCATATCCGAAGATAGGCTAAAGCCCGTTATGACGCCACTATACGGATTCACGGGCGAACGAGTGAAGGTTGTCGGGTCCATAGAGTTGCTTGTGACTCTCGGAGAGCACCCGAAGAACGTGACCCGACAAGTGTTGTTCATGGTGGTCAGGTCAACCTCCGCTGCCTACAACATGATTTTGGGCAGACCTATGCTGAATGACATGAGGGCGGTGATATCCTCTTGCTATCTATTGATGAAGTTTCCCACTCCCAACGGAGTCGGGCAAGTACGAGGAAACCAAAGGAGTGCCCGTACTTGTTATCTCGCTTCCACTGCCAACAAGGTAGCACAGAGGAAAGAAACCTTATGTATCGACGATCTGCCCAAACCTCAGCCGGTAGAGGAAACAGAAGCCATTGAGCTAACAGAAGGGGATGGAGGAAAAAAGGCATTCATAGGGACTCAACTGGGCGAACGACTCAAGAATGAGATAGTCGAGTGCCTGAGAAGAAACTCGGATATTTTCGCCTGGAGCCAGACGGACATGCCCGGAATCAGTCCCGAAGTGATCTGCCATGAGCTTAATGTCATACTCGGGCACAGACCTGTCAAACAGAAGAAGAGGAGTTTCGCCCCGGAACGACAAAAAGCAATCACTGAAGAAGTGAGTAAACTCCTGGACGCCAGATTCATCCGAGAGGTCTACTACCCTGAGTGGTTGGCCAACGTAGTGATGGTAAAGAAATCTAGCAGGAAGTGACGAATGTGTGTGGATTTCACTGATCTGAACAAAGCCTGCCCTAAAGATTCATACCCCCTACCTCGGATAGACAGACTGGTAGACGAAACATCCGGTTACGAATTCCTCAGTTTCTTGGATGCATTCTCCGGGTATCACCAAATCATGCTTCACCCAGAAGACGAAGAAAAGACTTTCTTTATAACCGACGACGAAACCTATTGCTATCGGGTAATGCCGTTCGGTCTAAAGAACGCGGGAGCCACCTATCAACGAATGGTGAGCAAAGTGTTCAAAGATCTTCTAGGAAATACCATGGAAGCCTACGTGGACGATATGATGATCAAGAGCCGCATAGGAGAGTCTCATACCGATCAAATATCCAGGGTATTCGAAGTATTGAGGAGATTCAACATGAAGCTAAACCCTGAAAAGTGCTCATTCGGGGTAAGATCGGGGAAGTTCTTAGGCTTCATGATCACTAACAGGGGCATTGAGGCAAATCCTGAGAAGGTACAGGCGGTCATTGACATGAAACCCCCAACCACCGTAAGAGAGGTCCAGAGATTGACAGGCAGGATAGCAGCTCTGAATCGCTTCTTATCAAAATCAGCAGAAAGGAGCCTGCCGTTCTTCAAAACTCTACGGGGGGGAAAGAACTTTGAATGGACGGAAGATTGTCAAAAAGCCTTTGAAGACCTCAAGGAATACTTAAAACAGTTGCCTTTATTAACAAGGCCCCTGGAAGGAGAATAACTCTATATGTATTTGGGAATCGGTGATTTCACCGTCAGTGCGGTGCTACTGAAGAAAGATGAAATGGTGCACCGTCCCATCTACTACGTGAGTAAAGTGTTATTAGATCCAGAGACCCGCTACCCCCTAGCCGAAAAGCTAGCATTAGCCCTTGTGATGGCCTCGCGAAAGTTACGCCCTTATTTCCAAGCACACCCTATCACCGTCTTAACAGATCAACCGTTGAGACAAATCCTTCAGAAACCTGAACACTCAGGAAGGTTAGTGAAATGGGCAGTGGAGCTTGGGGGATACGATATCACATTTCAACCTCGACAGGCCATCAAGGGTCAAGCTCTGGTGGACTTTATAGTGGAATGCACTATCCCAAGCGACAGCAGTGAGGGAGAGGCTCACCCATGGTTACTGCATGTCGACGGGGCATCAAGTGCCAACGGAAGCGGAGCGGGTATAGTCCTAGTGTCACCCGAAGGAAAATCCCTTGAATACTCCCTACGGTTCGGATTCCCCAGTTCGAACAACATAGCGGAGTATAAAGCTCTGATAGCGGGATGATGTTAGCGAAGAAGCTACAGGTTCACCACTTGATAGCACACAGTGATTCTCAATTGGTGGTGAACCAATTTAGCGGAAAGTATGAGGTACGGGAACCGATGCTGGTCCCTTACTTGAAGAAAGTCCAACTTCTAGCCCAGACTTTTAAAAGCTTTCAGCTGATACAAATCAACCGGTCCGAAAACACACATGCTGATGCATTGTCTAAGTTAGCCTCTTCCACCGAAACACGAGGAAGGATAGTGAAGGTGGAGAGGCTCGAACGACCTAGTATTGAAGAGGTCGAAGTGTGTGACATTCAAGTGGGAGAGGACTGGAGATCCCCATACAAACAGTATCTCATCGAAGGAACACTCCCCCAAGATAAGGACGAGGCTCGTCACTTAAAAATACAAGGAGCGAAGTTCACACTCATCAATGGAGAACTGTACAAAAGGGGATATTCGTCACCCTTATTGAAATGTCTAGGACCGGAACAAGCAAGCTACGCTTTAGCCGAAGTACATGAAGGAATTTGCGATGAACACTTAGGAGCGAGAGCTCTTGCTGCTAAGTACTGCGATCGGGATTCTACTGGCCAACGTTGAAGAAAGATGCGATGGACCAAACTCGCAGGTGTGACAAATGCCAGAGGTTTGCGCCTATCACAACAGCCCCAGTGACTCCCTCTCAAGGCACAGTACAGCCAATTCCTTTTGCACAATGGGGATTGGACATTCTTGGACCTTTCCCATTGGCCACGGGTCAAAGAAAGTTCCTATTAGTGGCTACCGATTACTTTACAAAGTGGATTGAAGCAGAGCCTTTAGCCACAATCACGGAAAAGAAAGTGGAGGCAATGGTGTGGAAAGACATTATCTGTCGATTCGGAATTCCCCCCATCTTAAATGCCGACCATGGAAAGCAATTTGATTGCAACGCCTTCCGTGAATTTTGTAAGAGCCTCAACATTCAGCTAAGGATCTCCTCAGTGTCATATCCTCAAGCTAATGGACAGGCCGAAGTCAGTAATCGAACTATCCTTCACGGACTGAAGACCAGGCTAGACAAAGCAAAAGGAGCATGGGTGGACGAATTGCCTAGTGTTCTATGGGCATATCGTACCACCAGTCGTGTGTCAACCAGAGAAACGCCATTCAGCCTGGTATACGATGTAGAAGCACTGATCCCCGTGGAAATTGGAGCGTTATCACCAAGAGTGGTACCCTTAGTAGAGGAAGAAAATTCACAAGCTCTAAGGGAAGGCTTGGACCTACTCGACGAACATAGAGAAACCGCGGCTATTCGATTGGCATCCTATCATCAGAGGGTGGCCAACTACTACAATAGCCGGGTGAGAGATAGGCCAATGTCTGAGGGAGATCTAGTGCTTAGAAAGTCGCAAATCATGAATGCCCTGAAGGAGGATGGGAAGTTCAGAGCTAACTGGGAAGGTCCCTACAGAATCAGATACAAGATTGGACCTAACACCTGTGTCCTGGAAACTCTACAAGGGAAGAAGATAGGGAAAACGTGGAATTCAAATCACCTAAAGCTGTATTTGAATTAAGCACCATATTTTCTTTCCCAAGCATTATTATCATTTACTTATACTATCACAAGATACTGTTATTTACACACTATGCAGATTGTTCTTTTATCATACATCTGCGACTTTTGTATATCTAAATCTTGTGACAGGATACAACAGAGCCGTAAGAGCCTGAGGCGCTATGCATCACTGTGGCCAGGCGTAGTTCAGACGAGCCGTAAGAGCCTGAGGTGCTATGCGTCACTGTGGCCAGGTGTAGTTCAGACGAGCCGTAAGAGCCTGAGGCGCTATGCGTCACTGTGGCCAGGCGTAGTTCAACCGAGCCGTAAGAGCCTGAGGCACTATACGTCATTGTGGCCAGGCGTAGTTCAACCGGGCCGTAAGAGCCTGAGGCGCTATGCGTCACTGTGGCCAGGCGTAGTTCAACCGGGCCGTAAGAGCCTGAGGCGCTATGCGTCACTGTGGCCAGGCGTAGTTCAGACGAGCCGTAAGAGCCTGAGGCGCTATGCGTCACTGTGGCCAGGCGTAGTTCAGACGAGCCGTAAGAGCCTGAGGCGCTATGCGTCATTGTGGCCAGGCGTAGTTCAGACGAGCCGTAAAAGCCTGAGGCACTATGCGTCACTGTGGCCAGGCGTAGTTCAGACGAGCCGTAAGAGCCTGAGGCGCTATGCGTCACTGTGGCCAGGCGTAGTTCAAACGAGCCGTAAGAGCCTCAGGCGCTATGCGTCACTGTGGCCAGGCGTATACAATCAACCAAGCCGTAAGAGCCTGAGGCGCTATGCGTCACTATGGCCAGGTGTGTACAATTAACCAAGCCGTAAGAGCCTGAGGCGCTATGCGTCACTGTGGCCAGGCGATAAAAATATCAAGGCTATAAAAACTAAAGACGCATACACGTCACAGTAATCAAGCCTTAAACAATTATACGTTCACACAAAAAATTCTTTCTGAAAGTATACCTTTCTATCAAGAATTGGGGAGCATGCACGAATACATTCAAGCGAATATATACAAGCAAAATAAACAAACAGACAAAGAATGATAAATGATAAATAGAGAAGTAGTGCAATACAAAGCATGAACAAAAATCTCAATTTCATTTCATTCAAAATTCATTACAAACAGATCTTTATGATTACATTCAACAAAAGTACAAAGTTAAAATAAAAAACAACAAAGTACTTGAAAAGAAATACAAAAAACAAAAATAGCTATCTACTCTTCGGGAGGAAGCTGGGGATCAGCTGTAGACGGACCATCACTTCCCAAGGACTGCTGACCCTCCTCGCCGTCTAAATCAATAAGAGCCTCGATAGGCTCGGGAGCACCGTCCAAATCCATGGGCTCCCAAGGACCAGTGAGGTTGGCGAGGTCATCTTGGGCGGTCCTCTTGAATAACTCGTCTGCAGGTTCGGCTTCAGGCTCATATTTAGTCCAGTCGGGGGCCTCAAATAGCATCGCCTCATTGGTGTATTGGAGTTCGGGGAATTCCTCTCCTTCCCTATGTGCTTCTAACCATGATCGGGCAAGATAGAACCCGTACTTTACATAGGGATTTGAGAAATCCTCCTTCCATCTCAAGCAATCCTTGGAGAGACGGTACTCCTTCACGGCCTCGGCCCGTATGCTATTGATCTCCACTTGGGTCAGGGTAGGAGCAGCCTGACTTTCCAACTCGGTAACGCGCTACTCGAGCTCCTGATTCCGAGCAAGTAAAGACCCGTAGTTGGATTGCATACAGTCTAGCTCAGAGTGGGCATCCCGAAGATCCTCTTCAAATCTGCTAGACCGAGCCGTCTCAACAGTGAGATCCCCCTTGGCCTGGCTCAGGTCCTGGTGAACCTTAGCGAGCTGCTCCTCCAAGCTGCGAACTAAATCCAAAAGTTTGGACAAGTTGTTGACGGTGTTCTGTAACTCCATAACTTGGTCCTTTAACTCCCGGATTTCCCTATCGGCACGCTCCCGATAAGCCTGGTGCTGGGCATTGTTGGCCACAGTTCGTTGAGCCAGCTGCAAAGAAATGCAAAAAGTTAGATTCAAAGAATGCGGCAAAAAGGAGTCAAACGAAGAGGAGTATGAAACTTACCCTCAATGCCTCCATGTCGGCTAAGTCCTCCCCCTCCGGGTAATTCTGAAATATCCCCTCGTCCCGAGAAAGGATGGAAGACCAACTAATTCGGGAAGCCACCTCGGGAGTGTCCAAAGTATCGTTGTCACGGACCCCGGGGTACACTCGAAATTCGACCCCCCTCATAATAAACCCCCCGTCCACGGGGTAGGACCTCTCGTCAGCAGGGCCTATCCTCGGTAATATTGGCCTGCTTCCCATCGAACCTTCGATGTACAAGCGCCTTCGATTCTTCCGCTGCGACGGAATGATATTGCATTTCGCACGCTCCTCGGAGCGTGATCGCCCGGATAACCCGGAAGCCCCCCGTGAAGATGAGGTAACTCTTCCCCTATCCCGAGAGAGATCCCTCTGCTCCGAAGGAGGGGGAGGCATCGCCTGCCTAGAAACAGGAGGGGTCCGAGCACGAGGTGGCTGAGAGGGGATCGGTGCCTCACTTGGGACATCGTCTGCCAAACGACGCCTCTTCCTGGTAGGAGCGCTGGAAGGACCAGCCTTAGAGACCTGGCGACCCAACGATCGTCGAAAATGACTCATATCTGCAAAAAAGGAAAAGAAGACAAATCAGTGGTCAAAAACTGATCAAAAACAGCAAGCAGTAAAAAGAATTAAAAGTTACCGTCAGGAGAATCGAGATGCTCCTGAAGGGACTCTATATTTATGGCGTCGTCATCAGGGAGCACCATGAAAGTAGAGCCGAACCCTTCCCAACCAGTCAGGTCGGCTAAGGGTTCGCTGCCAGAACTAGACTCCACGTTGGTACTCCCTATATCCTCTTGTGGCCTAGGTGCTTCAAGATTTAACTCGGGGGAAATCGAAGGCAGAGGATCTGACGAAGGAACAGAGGGTCCTGCAACAGGGACCGGACCCACACCCCAGCCAGCTAATATCAAATTTTCATTTGATATAAGGGTGTCGAGGCTAAGGGGATGAGGGACTAGCAGTTTGTTGACGTTAGAAGATAACTGCTCCTTAAGTGTGGCAACCCGGGGACCCTTGGGGATTTCACGCCTATTCTCCCAACGAGTGGGGAAATCCAGGCCCTCGGGTACTTTCACGACCAGCCATTCCGTCTCGAAACCATGAAGCTTGTTAGCCGATTTCTCGAATAATCGGTTCTCAAAACCGGGCTGGTACACCCGCTGAAGCGAGTAAGGCACTAAGCCGCGGCTCCCTCGAAGCCTAAAGAATACTTCTAAAAGAGGAAGGGACGGAGGGACGTCCCTTAAATGGCAGTGCACGGTGAACGCTACCAATTGCATCCATGCATGAGGATGCAGTTGTCCCGGGGATACCCTGTGCGTCCTAAGGAAGGAAACCCCAAAGTCGGACAATGGGAAGCGGTGTCCTAACTCCAAAGTTGCCCTAAAAATGACAGCCCCGTCAGACACACGACGTATGTTGCTCTCCTGAGGGGTTGGGAGCCTATAAGAGTATCCCTCGGGTAAAGAAAATCGGGATTCTAGGTCTTGGACGTCGGTTTCCTTTAAAGTCGACTTAACACCTAGATCAATTTGTTTCCTACACCATGGCCAGCCATTTTAGGAGTCCGTAAATCAAAAGAGTGGGACTACAGACTATGAAATTACCTAAAATAAAGAAAAGGAGGAACTGGCGACAGAGTATGAAGAAGCTGCGGCAGTGTTGCGACACAGTGATGTGTACGTGACAGAGTTGCGGCAGAGTACGGTGGAGTTGCGGCAGAGTTGCGAGAGAGTGTCCAGAGAAAATCGCGGCTGAGTGTCTTTTTACGGGAGAACTCAATAGCGACAAGGACAGCAAGGGCCCAGTATATATAGCGGCTCGCCTGCGTCGACACACGCGCGGAGATCCGACCTGACCTGAGAAAAGTCCAGACCCAGATACTCTTTCGTAGGAAAGATTCCTACCAAAGAGTGGGGAGCAATTGATGGTGGTCATGTCACCAGAATCCACGTGTGCAACTATCCGCCTGCCACATGTCAAACCAAGAACGAGCCACGTGGCAGATTTGGCGACAGAGTGGCCACGTGGCACAGTTCCTAGCGGTGCGACAGAGTGTTCGATGCGATAGGAGTCTGTCGCCTTGTGATGTGCCGCACAGCAGGCGCGGCAGACCTCCATCGCCCATATCGCGACATTGGTCTCCCGCATTGCACCCCGTCATAGGTCTCCCGCACAGACCGCGGTAGAGGTCTCCCGCACAGCCTGCGGCCTAGGTCTCCTGCACAGCCCGCGATAGAGATCTCCCGCACAACCTGCGGCATAGTCTCCCGCACAGACTGCGGTAGAGGTCTCCCGCACAGTCTGAGGTAGAGGTCTCCCGCACAGCCTGCGGCATAGTTCTCTTGCACTGCCCGCAGTAGAGGTCTCCCGCAAGCTGCTTTACTTAAAGCGCGACAGAGTGCTATATGACTCCGTCGCGGCCCAGACACGCGCCTGGGCCTCAGCTCGAACCGACTTGAAGAAACCTATAAATACACAGGTGAGCTCTCTGAAAAAGGGATCCGAAAATAAAAGAACCAAAAAGAAGGGAAAAGCCTTAAACTCTCTGATTTAAGCAATACATTCTCTTCTTCATACATTCACAACTTCGATTACTTACTTAATCATCGGAGTGCGCGTGCAGGGATAAATCCCTGCTCCCTCTGATTCCTGTTGTTTTTGCAGGATATACGAAAAACACGTGGAACAAATTCCATCGACATCACCCTTTTGTCGTTAGTGCAATCAGACTACGTGAAAGGTATATTCTTGTTGCTGTCAGGTAGGCAA
Source organism: Firmiana major (assembly GCA_033439115.1). Taxonomy (NCBI): domain Eukaryota; kingdom Viridiplantae; phylum Streptophyta; class Magnoliopsida; order Malvales; family Malvaceae; genus Firmiana; species Firmiana major. Next base: position 14,234,585 of record CM065912.1, read on the forward strand.
CATCACCTTCCAACAAACATTTCATCCTAAGACCCTTAGCTACGTTAAGAATCACCCATGTGCCCGAAAGGCATACAGATATCTCGAGGGTTAACACAATTCCCTTACCACGATTCTCTTGGAAGAAATTCTTCCTTCCTTTTTCACTTTTCATGATTTGGCTCAACTTGCTCCGGATGTATCCTCAGAAGCTGCACACAGTCATAAATCATATGAGTCAATACTGATAACTCATATTCAGACTTCAACTAATCGATATATCTCATCGATCCAATTTATTAAGTTTGACCCATTATCACATTTAGCTATCATTATGCCATTTCTAGTCAATTTAATTAGCAACATATTTGGCTACTTATCAAACCCTTGGCATAAATGTTTATCCATAATCTTCCATCATTTATGCATTCTCTACAACACCATTTATGCACATTTTTATCACTTGACTAACCTCATAATGTGGCTTCATCCAATCATCTCAAAATCATGCACATTACCTCACTAACAACTTGATATAATCCTTTTTATCATCTAATCAACCACATTCTATTTTATCACACTAAACTCATTCTAGGTTATGCTTGTTTCATTACATTCTAGGTAGTTTCATTCATCAATACATACACCAATCTACTCACAACAACCACTAGATAAATATACTTAGAGTTGGTGTATTGGAAACTCACCTAGCTTGACTTTTCTCTTGCTCCAAATAAGAAGACTCCTTAGCTCCTTCAATCTAACAAATGAAATGTTGACTCCAAGCTATGTTGTTCTTTCTCCTCATAATGAACAACTTTACTCTAATACCTTTTCCTTAATTCTTTTTGGAAGAGGGTGTATTCTAGAGAGAGAAAGCTTTGTATTTGGGGTAAAAATGGAAGAGGTGTGTTGGTTTGTTGAAGAAATGGGTTTTGCCATAGGGTATTTATAGATTGAGAGTGATGAGATCGATCTGCTAGGGTGAAGAGATCAATCTTCCTTTGGTTTTAGCCATCGAATTCTCAGGTTTAAAATGGGAGAGATCGATCTGCTCATTGGGGAGAGATCGATCTTGGCTTGGCAGAAGCTTGAGGAGATTGATCTGCTCATGGGGAGAGATCGATCTGCTCTTGACAAAATGAAATAAAGATCGATCTGCACTTAAGAGGGGATCGATTTAGGCTTAGCAGAGGCTAATGCTGATCGATCTGCTTATTGGGGAGATCGAGTTGTTCAATTGGGGAGATAGATCTGGCCTTGACAGATTCACTTGGAATTGTTCTGCTTGCGCAAGGGATCGATCTGCCTTGGATGGGAGATCAATTTGGCCTTAGTCTGGGGCATTTTCTGCTGCATTTTCCCAGATTTTTCAAGGGTAAATTCCTATCACTACTCCAATACTCATTTTTCATTTTAATCCCACTTAGAGCATGAAAAGACTCATTTGCTATGATTCACTTACAATGTGACCTGCATGAATTGCTTGAGTTCAGAAAAGATACATAGGATTCACCGTCCATGCATTATCATTTTGTGTTTTCATTCCTTATCCTTAATTCGATTTGGTTAAAGTTCTATTCGTTTAGTTTGTGGCCACTTCAGCCCTTATTTATCCTTTATTTGTATGTTGACACTCATTCATCCCATTGCAATTCATTCACATTTGCATGATCCAAAATCATTTGTCTTATACTTTCATTAACATATAGAGAAGTTATACATACTTGGGGTCTCACAATCTCCCCCTCTTAGAAAATTTGGTCCTCCAAATTAGAACCAATTCAGTCCATAAAGAACTCGGGATACTTCTCCCATAACAAACTCTCTGACTCCCATGTAGCTTCTTCTGCAGTGTGGTGCTGCCAAAGGACTTTCACTAAAGGGATCATCTTCGATCTCAACACCTTCTCCTTCCTATCCAATATTTGAACCGGCTTCTCAACATATGACATGCTCTCGTTGAGCTCCAATGGCTCGTATCTAATTACATGTGTCGGGTCCGGGTGGTACTTTCGTAACATAGAGATGTGGAAGACGTTATGCACGCTTGCTAGCTCAGGTGGCAATGCTAGCCTGTAGACCTTATCTCCCACTCTATCAAGTATCTCAAAAGTTCCAATGTAACGAGGACTTAACTTTCCTTTCTTTCTGAACCTTGTTATACCTTTGGAAGGAGAAATTCACAAAAAACACCGATTCATCCACTGTGAATTTCAATGGTCTCCGTCTCTTGTCAGCATAATTCTTTTGTCTACTCTGAGCTGTCCGTAATTTCTCACAAATTAATTAGACGTCCTCAGAGGCTTGTCTCACCAAGTCGAGAGCAAATATCAGTTGGGCACCAACCTCTTCCCATCCAATAAGGAACGACATCTACGGCTATACAAAGCCTCATACAGTGCCATCCCGATACTTTAATGTTAACTGTTATTACAAGCGAACTCTGTGAGTGGCAAATGGTAATCCCAAGACCTCCAAAATCCAAAACACACACTCTTAACATATCCTTCAGGGTCTATATAGTCCTCTATGACTGACCATTTGTATGAGGATGGAACGCTGTGCTAAAACTCAGTTGGGTCCCCATCGCTTCTTGAAAGTGTTCCCAAAAGTGGGAAGTGAAGCAGGCATCCTTATCAGAAACAACGCTTATTGGAACACCATGCAATCTCACTATCTCGCGCACATATAGTTCCGCCAGTGTACTCAGAGTATCAGTGTCACGAACCTATCTCTCTCTGTCTGTGACCTTTTACCTTACTTATAATAGTTGGGCTGTGAGTCAACATCCAATCCATATCTCATCCATTTTAATTTAATAAATTCATACAAATAAAGTAGAATAGAAACTGAACTTTTATATATATGTGCGGAAGTATTTACATTAGTTTCTATTATATACATCCCCCAAAATACAAAATACAAGCTTTACTGTGCATTAATTTATAGGGTACAAAATTTTTCATCTCAAGTGTGTACCTTTCTATACTGCTGGATGATCAACGAAACACGATAACAGGGACGACTGCAGTGTACTCACTACTGCTAAGAATCTGTGGAGGAGAAATAAGAGGGGTGAGCTAACAGCTTAGTAAGGAAAATATGAAAACAGGTAGATAACTACACTATCTACATGCTTAAATATATATACATACATTTTCCTTATAAAACATATGCATTCTTTTAAAACAACTTCCATCAATACGAAACCGTTAATTCGCTAGATGAGTATATGCATATTCACACAGAATCAAACAGCTTCACACAGTACATTCCAATTCACGCAGTTCACACTTAGAAAATGCTTTACATTTGGCAAATCAATATACATGAGACATAATTATGGGTTATCATATCCCCAGACACACAGCAGGGGGACATATGTCACCTCGCACAATAGTGACAATGTCGTATTACACAGATATAAGAAGACTTATGAGGACTTATGGCCATAGTTGGATTCCAGGCAACACTGATCAGGTGTGCAAGAACCCTACGCTTGGGGAGGTGGATCAACCATCCTTTCAGCTCATATTAAAATCATGGCACATCGTACTCCATGGCTAACGCTCACGGTACATCGTGCTCTCGTGGATCCTTATCACCCATTTCCATTTGTCTCAAAATCTCGTGCGAGCAGGTCTATGTAAGACACACAGCAATACACGACGGCTCCAGTACGATTTTCTACTCATTCATAAACCTCATGTGAGCAAGTCAATGCAAGACACACAACAATACACGACGGCTCCAGCACGGTTTTACTCAACACACAGCATAATCATAGAAACCTTATGCGAGCAACTAAGCGTAAGAACACATAGCATACCTGAGGCATCTAGCAAGATTTTACTAGGAAATTACATGCAAGCATAGTCATAGCAAGACACACAGCATCTCGAATGCTCCAGCATGATTCCCAAAAATCTAGTACGAGCTTTGGAGTGGAACACACAGCATCACCCGAGGTATCAAACACCCTTTTTGAAAATGATATCCGAGCAAGGATGGTCAATTTACCGTTGCCACTTAGGCTCTAGCACAATTTCACATAGAAACGAGATAGAGGACTCCATTCACCGAGTAGGAGTGAGAGGGAAATTTCCCTTCAATCACTTGATAAAAGCTTTTTATGCAAATTACTAAACTAGGAGTCCGTCTATCATTACTCTTTCTCAAAACGTTTACAAAACCTCTTTTCACAACAATAATATAGAAGTCATGCAACTCATACTTATAAGCTTATTCTCATATGTAGTTTTGCACCTAGGTATATCAATAACTACACAGTTATCGCATACATTCGTATACAGCATGTAAGAAAATATACGTATAGCTATCTCTAATAGCTCGCATAAGTTCCTTACCTCGAATCATGCTCGAATCACTTTCCTTCGATTCCCACTTCTCGTGATCCAGTCTTATCGACTCCAATTATATCTTCTCGAGCTGAAATTATGTACTACAAACATCAGTATACTTCATTTCACTTGCATGATATTCAAATCAATGTATTGGGCCATCTATATCTTATTTGGCCTCGTTACATTATTATTGAACCTTACTCTTTCTTAAGTCCATTTCGAGTATGTAACTCATTTCTCAAGAATCTCTTAGACTTCTTGAGTCTATTGATTCATATTGGACCGACATTAATCTACCAATGCCTTTAATTCATCATTTCATTTCATTTTGGCATTTCATCAAATACCTCATATGCTTATTTTCAACCATTATTGTTTCTAGCACATGGATTTCACCAAACTATTATACAAGCATATATATATATATATATATATATATATATATATATATATACTCAATAACATCAATGCACACTTAATTCACCATTAAATCAATGCCTACTAATCCTTCTCTCATTTTGAAACATCAAGCCATTTATAGGTCTTGGAAGATTAGGCATGAACTAAGATGTTTCAACCATCAATCTATATACAAATCAACTCATACAAGTGTATAGATTAACATATATAAGACTGTTGCATTGAAATCTTACCTTTCTCAACTTTTCTCCTTTCTCACCGAAATTGGGGGAAAGCTCTTTTTCTCTTTCAATCTAACGATTCGACCTCCTGTTTTCAACTATGTTGTTCTCCTCCTCTTTAGGAACAACTTTGTTGAAATGAACTTCTCTCAAATCTCCAAGGAAAGTATTGAGAATTTAGAGAGAGGAACTAGGTTATTTTATTTCAAAAAGGAAGGTTTTAAGTTGTTTTTCGTGAAACGCAGTTCAGCTGCCCAGTTTTTATAAAAATAGCTTGATGAGATCGATCTCCATAAGTGAGGGGTCGATCTTCTCCTGCTTTAAGTCTCTTGGCATTCAATTTTCAAGCTTGAGGGATCTATCTGTTCTGAAGGGTAAGATCAATCTTAGCCAGACAGAGAGTTTCAGAGATCGATCTGCTTCTGGCCGAGACATAAGGAGATCGGTCTGCTTGAGGATGAGATTGATCTGTGCTTGGCAGAAGCATACCAAGATCGATCTGGCTTGAAGGAGGGATGATGTCCCCTTGCTCTGCAGCATACTTAGCTGAAATTCATCCCAGATTTTCAAAGTAAACTTCATTTCAATTTACTTCACTACTCAATTTGCATTCAATCCACATTTATCTCTTTAAAAGGTCCATTTCTTGAAATTCATACGTAACAAAACTTGTGTGTACATCAGGAACTCACATAATAAGTGTGTACATCTAATCTAAGGACCTTACATCACTTATGATTCACATTACATGAACAAGTGCATACTTAGAGAATGATAAGGATTATTTATGAAAATAAGAGCCCTACGATAGATGGCTCTCATAGCTAGGAAGTGTGTCGACTTCGTCAATCTGTCCACTATTACCCAAATCGCATCATGATTCCTGCGGGTCCTGGGTAAACCCATCACGAAGTCTATAGTGACATGCTCCCATTTCCAAGTCGATATAGGTAGACGTTGCAATATGCAGGCTTTTGATGCTCTAACTTCACCAGCTGAGAGACGAGACACTTTGCCACAAATTCAACTACATATCTCTTTATCCCTGACCACCAATACACTCTCCGGAGATTCTAATACATCTTGTTACTTCTCGGATGCAGTATATACTTCGTTGAGTGAGCCTTTGATAAAATTAACTTCCTGATCTCTGAATCATTGGGAAAACATATCCTACCTATGAACCTCAGCAAACCATATGAACTCAACTCAAAATCAGTCTCTGTACCCCTCTGTATCTGCTAGATAATATCACTGTACTACTGATCAATCTGTTGAGCCTGCCAGATACAATCTACCAGATTCGGTTCCAATTGCAGGCTAGCCATCATACAACCACTATTAGCATTAGGTGGGGTCACATCCAAACTAAGGCTCGCGAACTGTTCCAACAACTCGTGTTCCTTGATTATCATGTACGATACTAACCCAAGGTGCTTTCTACTAAATGCATCAGCTACTACATTTGCTTGACCCCGATGGTACAAGATCTCACAATCATAGTCCTTTAGAAGCTTAAGCCATCTTCTTTGCCTCATGTTTAACCCTTTCTATGAGAACAGATACTTAAGGCTCTTGTGGTCTGTAAATACTTGGAATTTCTCACCATAAAGATAATGGCACCATATTTTCAAAGCAAATACCACGACTGCTAACTCTAAATCGTGGGTCAGGTAGTTCCTTACATGATCCTTCAGCTGTCTCGATCCATAGGCTACTACCTTGCCATCTTGTATCAATACACAACCCAATCCTTGGTACGAAGCATCTATATATACAAAAAAACCTTCTGAGCTGGTAGGAATGGTGAGAATCAGAGTTGTAGTCAATCTCTTCTTCAACTCCTAAAAACTCTTCTCACATCTATCATCCTACACAAATTCAACATTCTTCCACATGAGACGTGTCAATAGAGCAGCTAATCTCAAGAATCCCTCCATAAACCGTAGATAGTATCTTACTAAACCTAAGAAACTTCTTATCTCTGTGACTGTTTGGGGTTTCTGCCACTGAACTACTGCTTCAATCTTGGATGGCTCCACTAACACACCATCCCTCGATACAATATGACCTAAAAAAGAGATCGGCTCAAGCCAAAAGTCACACTTACTGAGTTTATCATACAACTTCTTCTCTCGGAGGGTCTGTAGCACTATCCTTAGGTGATGCTCATGTTCCTCTCTAGATCTCGAATACACCAGAATGTCATCGATGAACACAATAACAAATCTATCCAAATACTGGTGAAACACCTCATTCATCAATGACATAAAAGCTGCGGGAGCATTTGTAAACCTGAATGGCATAACCATAAACTCAAAATGACCATAACGGGTGCGAAAAGATGTCTTGGGTACATCTCCATCTCGAATTCTCAACTGATGGTACCCAAATCTCATATCTATCTTAGAAAAGACCTGCGCTCCCTGAAGCTGATCCAACAAGTCATCGATGCGTGGAATGAGGTACTTATTCTTGATGGTCGCCTTATTCAATAACCTATAGTCAATATATAGTCAGAGGCTTCCATCCTTCTTCTTTACAAACAGTACCGGTGCTCCCCAATGTGATACACTTGGTCTGATGAACCCCTTATCCAACAACTCCTGTAACTACTTCTTCAGTTCCTCTAATTCAATCAGAGCCAATCTGTATGGTGGCTTGGATATCGACTCTGTACCAGGTGCCAATTCTATACAAAATTTCATCTCTCTATCTGGCGGTAACCCTAGCAATTCATCCGGAAAGACATCTGAAAATTCCCTGACCACTGGGATGTCTTGTAATTTTGGGCTTGCCTTATCAGCCTCAACCACGTACGTAATATAACCTTTCAAAATATCAATATCAAATCAGTATAGAATTTCATATGTTTCACTCACAACCACAACTGCTTTCATTACTTTTCAAGGGATTTCACATTATATTGTTTGGGGAAACTGACGATAATGCTATCTATTCCTGTAAAAGTTACAGTCTTAGAAAAATAATCAACTACAACACGGTTTGCAGCCAACCAATTCATTCCTAGAATTACATCAAAGTCTTTCACATACATCAAAATGAGGTCGGCTGACATTTTTTCCCTACTTTCAACTTACAATCTCTAAATACATTATTGTTCATGGGAGTGCTTATCAGCATCCTCCTACTTAACGAGGCAAGCTTCACATACTTAAACAATTTACATGCAAATGCAGATGATACAAATGAATGTGTGGCACCAAGATCTATGTCAAGATCAAAGATTAAGATGGTACCTTTCACTATATCTAACGACTGATTTGCAGTATCCTAGTCCAAGGCGTGTACTCGCCCTCTGCCAACCACCTACTTTCCCTTCTCTTTAGCTGTCACCCTCCGTCTTAGAGTAGGAGTATCAACAGAAGCTCTCTCCGGCTCCTTGCCCTTCTGTGGGGCACTCTCAGTCATCTCTGGACAATTCTGAATTATGCCCTGGTTTCCCACATCGAAAACATACTGTAGGAGATCCATAACATGACCGAGTTCCATGGTATCTACCACATTTACTTCACTGTTCTGTTGTAGGTCGTGACCCTCCAATCACTATTCCTTTTATTGGAGCTATGACCGGATGCACGAGAGGCTTAACTGCCCTCTCTCGGATCTCCTCAATCCTCGGCCTCTTCATAGAAAATCTCTTACTTCTTCTATAACTGAAGCCTCTATCCATTGTCTGTCTCTTCCTATCTCTGTCCCTCACTCTACCAACCTTTCCATACTCTGAGGCATCTCGCTCAATATCTTATTCACACAACTGTGCCCTGTGCTCTGCCTCCTCATATGTCGGTATATCAAAAGGGACCAATCGAGACCTGATGGATGATCTCAGTCCATCCACAAATTTTTGGACCTTCTTGACCTCACTGTCTATCGTGTCTGGATCATACCTGCCCAGAGAGATAAACTTGGTCTCATACTCGTTCATCGATCTGCTCTCTTGGGTCAGATCTAAGAATTCCATTTGCAGTCTCTGCTGCGTAGTATCCGAAACATATTGCCTCTAAGCTTCATTTTATCCTCATGAAGCGTGCCTCAGTACTCTCTGATCTTTCTACGGGACCTTATGGAGCATGCTCAACATTAGCCTCCACCTCTACCTCTTCATGAGTCTCATATGGCAATGACTCAGCAGGGCCCCCAAGCCTACCCCTCTAGCCTTTAGCTCGTGCTCTCGCCCTTCTACCGCAACTGGTATTAAGCATTATGCCAAGATTCCTACATTCACAATCATTTCTTAATCAAACCCATCTCGATATACACAGTTGTATCTAGACAAGCACAATAACATAGGGATGTAATTTTCCTAAATTTTGACATTGACACACATCAGACCAACTCAGCTCTGATTACACCTTTGTCACAACCCTCAATCCTCTGAAAATTCATTACGAATTTATTTCATTTTTTATTTATTATTTAATTCAATTCTTATTTGTTCTTTACTCTTACCTTACTCGATCGTAATCAGCTACCTCCATTAGTTGGGTTGTGTATCTTTGTCAATCTCATCCAATCATACCATTTCAAATTTACAATTCATTTAAAAACGTAAACAATGTATTTCTTAATCAGAGTTGCTATTTACATGTGTTTACAATCTATTACATCCTCAAAAATTACATTCAAAGATATTAATGTGCTTTGACATGTCTAGATACAAAAACTATACAAATGTGTATACCTCATGTGATCGGATGCAGCCGACTCCAAAATTCAATCCTCAGTCGCTCTCTATTTACTGAAAGTGCTCTGTAGAGGAGGAAAATAAGGGGGGTGAGCAAACCACGCTCTCAGTAAGGCAGTCATGAAAGCAGGTAGATAACTATACTATCTACGTGGTCGTGATGACATGCTTAAATCACACATTTATTTGTCATACTCTAAAACGTATGCTCATGCTTGTGTTCATGACATGTAAAGTAATTCATGCTATTTAAATCAGTGCACGGTTCTCAAAATATAGTATGGAAAGTTATCATGTGTAAAACGAAATCAAGGCATGATAAATCATCATGCAAAGTGCACTTATAAAGCATTTCAAATCTCAACACAAACTGATACAAAATCATCACTTGTCAAGACTCAGCCCCTCCCATGAACTATCTTGACCCACAAACACATTTCAAAACATGAATTTCTCATTCAACAATAGACATGTGAGATAGGCATACAATATCAATAAGGGTAATAACTAGGACTATGGCCATATTCTCTGTGATCCCAAGCTACACAGATCATAGTGTGCAAGGTATCATCTCTATCTGCTTCCGCACGGGAGGTGGGTCACGTCTAACCCACCAGTCTATAGCAGAAACCATTGTCTGAAGATGACATATATATAATATCACACATGGTACATCGTACTCCAGGCTACTTGCACGATACAACGTACTCTATGGACCCATGTCATCACAATATATCCTACTACATCTCAATACGCACGTGCGAGCCTGTTTAATCGACGTGGCACACAGCCTACCCGAAGCTCCTAGCACTGTTCCCGACATGTCATAAAACCACATGCGAGTAGTCTCAAGCATGGCAAAAAGTATAATGGACATATAGTGCGAGCTATGCTTCAGCACCATGTCAAAACTCGTATGAAAACTAGTGCGAGCTAGGCTCCAGCATAATGTCATAAAATCCATGTAAAACTCTAGTGTGAGCATCATTCCAGTACTAATGCATGTATAAAACATGTCAAATCTCGTGCGAGCAATGCTCTAGCACGTTTCATTTCCACAAAACTCATGTAGGTGGCTCATTCTTTGCAAAGCATGGTTATGAAACCAAATCAAGCTATTTTTATGCAAATCATTTCAAATACTAGCCAACCTACCAATCTCATGCTAAAAGCAATAAAAAAGATTCAAAAGCATCATGCTCTTGCTTTTAGTGCACATTTCTCAAAAACCCAATTCATTGCCCTTCCAACAAACATTTCATCCTAAGACCCTTAGCTACGTTAAGAATCGCCCATGCGCCTGAAAGGTGTACAGATATCCCTAGGGCTAACTGGCACGCCCTAAGGGTATATGTCCGCAAGTGCACGGGTCGTACAAGTAATAATGGGATTTGAGTCTCGAGATTATCGTCCCACAGAGAAGTTGATTAGCCTAATTAACTACCGGTTACTTTTACCCTAAGTATATTCTAGCAAATTATGAAATTAAGGTGGGTGATCTACATAGCTAGAATTAAAAATACTGAAAGCAATAAAATAATAAAACTATAAAATAAAGGAAATAAAATCGAGCAAAATTACTTACAGTGCTCCACGCAATTAAAATTAAAAAACCTACAAAAATAATTAAAACAGTTAAAACTAATTAACGCAATTAAAATAAAATGCAATTATGAAAATAAAGCAATAAAATTAATTAAACTAAAATTTAAACAAACTTAAAATAAAAATGCATGAATTTAAATTATTGCAAATTAAACTAACCTATGGTTTAATAAAATTTTATTAATTTAAGGAATTTCCTAACTATAACTATGAAACTAATTACTTATATGATGACCCTAATTTAAATATAACTCTAACTAATTACTATTTAATAAAATATCTAAATAAATAATAAACTAAGTAAATATCTTAAGTTAAATTTTCCTAAAACATAAATTAAATATATATATATATATATATTTGCTGCAATTAAATAACTAACTATTTTAATCAAATTAACCAACACTAAAATGCTAAATTAATTAACTATTAAACTATCTGTTAACTATGAAACTAATCTAACCTATTACTGCATAAGTAACATATTAACAAACTAAAGGCCAAACTTTAACATAGTGCAGAATCGATGACACCCGCAGGCTACCCAACCGTTTTTCTTCACGCATGTACTGCCTCCAGTACAGCTTTGCCTCAGCACGGCCTGGAATCATGCTGCAGTCTCGGCTCTCGCCATTCTGATCATGTCTGCCTCCAGTACCTGCAGCAGCATCGCAGCATCAGCTTCATTCCCCGCTGCAGCAGCAGATTCTCCCTCAGCCAGCAAGTGTGCTCTACAACGCCAAGATAGTAACAGAATGCAGCAGCTCTTTCCTGCTGTCCTCACTTGTGTCTCTTGCAGCAGAATCGACAAACACCAGCAACTGCTCCACTCACCATGTTCAGTAGTTGTTCAACACAAACCAGCCATTGCCACCATTCTGCTTCGCGCCAGTGACCAGGAATAACAGCAACAGATCTGCTCTTACTGTCCACACAAGCTCCATCTGCATTCAGCCGACTGCACATACAAGGTATGCATAGTTGAAGTTAATGGATAGTGCCCAAACAACACCACTGAAAATTACAAATATGATTAACGGATGGCTGAAGACACAGTAAAACTAAACATCACTAACATTGAAAGATAACGGGAATTACTTAGTTAGAAATAAAAATAGTAATTGTAAAATAAGTATGCGACTTGGAATAAAAATCAAAAGCTAAAGCCACAGTTTCTTGCTGTAGTTTCCACATTTCAGTAAGCTTCCATGCTTTAATCCTACCGGGCTGTAAGTCAGTAGCTTCTGCATCAGCTCTCTGGTGCAATCCAGCTTCTGTCACCTCGCTCACTTGCCATGCAACTCAGCACACTCCAATATCAATGGCCTCCTGCTCCAAGCCTGCAGTCACATCCAGCATCCATCGCAGTAGCTCGCAACCAGCCCAGAGCAATGACAACCTACAGTTAGCAAAAAACTAGAATTGTACAGAATCAAACCAACTTAAAGAAAATGAACAGTACAATATTCATAAAACAGAGCAGAACAGAGGGAGATAACTGATGTTTGAAGAAACATAAAGGCTGAACATCAACTAGATAAAGGAGATGATAACATGAAACTAAGAGAAACTAATGCATAAAATGCAAACAAATTATGGAAAATTGGAATGGAGAGAGAACTAAAGCCAAGGGTCCCTATTTTCTCTTCCCCTCTACAGCAGCATCAAACAACCAACTATTTCAAGTCATTAATAGTGTCCCGTGCACTGCTGAGCTACACCTATTGTAGCTATTTTCGGTCAGCCAATGACTACTTCCTGCGGCAACACCCCACTGCTGTCACCAGCAACAGACAGCTTCTCACGCCCTCGGCTCCACCTAGTAATACCAACAAGTGAAGTCGAAACCAGGAAAAATAGAAAATGCTAAAAGCTAACACTAGCGGAAGAGAAATGAGTAAAAACAGTAGCTGAGAACTAAACCAAAACTAGAGAAAGCTTTAACACAAATGCAAAATTCCAGTGGCCCCGGATTACATTCTGCCTCAACTCAGACAGTAAATTTTTCATCATAAGATTTTAAGAAATTGGAGTCGATACTAGTAGAAAGGTGATGAAACAGTAACCGAGTGAAACACTACTAGACTGTAAACAAAAAAGAAATTAGAAAATGATAGAATGCTCAAACTGGAAAATGGAAGATAAATAGAATAAAGAAAAATATACAGTAAATGAAAATGCAACAGAGGTAACGGGTTGAGTAAGATTACTGCTGTCACCAGCCCCTCAAACCTGATCTAGCCGATTGCACAGTAATAGCAAATAAAAAATTATGAATAGTTGAAGAACTTAATGAAAACAGAGTAGGAAGTAACCCAAATGAGCAACAACAAAAATAAAAACAAATAGAATATTAAAGAAATTAGTAACATTGTAAATGTAATCTTTTAAAGAAAGTTAGAATAAGAAAAATGAAAGCTTGTGAGTAACGATATGTCACACCCCGTTTCCAAATCGAATTTTATATTAATTCCCCATACTAATACTTAACGGATTAGACAACATACGGATGGTTGGGCATACGAGCCGATATTAAACTTACGTCCATAAATACAAGTGATAAATAATAATTGATTTACTTATTTATATATATGTACCCACGTACATTTACATCCCTGTAATTATCAATATACATAACTGTGCCTTACAAGTTTAGATACAAAAGCGAAATAAGTGTATACCTTTACGCTCTACAAAAAGTGCTATCGCTTCAGGAATAACCGCAGCTCTCCCTACTTGGGTAACTCTGTGGAGTGGAGGAAAAAAAAGGGGTGAGCTAACGCGCTCAGTAAGAAATTACGCAAGCAGGTAGATAACTATACTACCTACATGCATGTCATGCAGAAAATCCTTACTTTCTCAATCTCGACTAAATTTCACAAAACCACACATGTATGCTTTCTCAAAGCCATGTCAATCACAAACGAATTTCTCAAAACACATATTTCTCATAAATCTGATTTAAATAAAATATGAGATAAATCAAAATCTCAGAAATTAAATCAGAATTCATATAAGTATGGAGACAAAGCAGAGCATAAGGAAACAAATAGACATATGGCCATAGTCACTGGACTCCATGCCTCACGGGCCAGGTGTGCATGGATGTCCCCGGATGGCTGAGGATAGGGGGGTCAGTCTACCCATCAGACACAAACAAACAACACGGTACGTCGTACTCCATGTGCGTCCACACGGTACATTGTACTCCGTGGACCCCAATATCTGAAATCAGCGAGATTAGGAGTGCCCGTCCAACGGGTCTTATAATCCCATCTCCAGCTATATCAATACTGAGTCTCCAAAAATGCACGTGCGGGCATATCAATCAGTGTGACACCCAGTCTACACGAGGCTCCAGCACGGCTTTATCAAATCACGTGCGAGGATCAGTGCAAACTTACACAGCCTACACGACGTCTCCAAACACGGTTTTATGCACATCACAAAATCGAAGTCCCGTGCGAGCAAGCTCTAGCACGGTATCATGCACAAATCATGTAAAGTCTAGTGCGAACAACACTCTAGCACGACTTTAATCTCAAAACAGATAGATGGCTCGATGGACATAAGGGGCGTACAAACCAACCTCAACCACGGAAGGTAGTACCCACTTGAGTGAGAGAAAACATTTTCTATCAAATCACTCAGCAAACACTTTTTATTCTGAAAACATTGCAATTTAATGCAGATAATCAAATTCAGAGCCATTCTATCACCACTTATTCACAAAACATGCTTATTCATGTAAAACACATCAAAATAGGCCATTTTGACCATTTTCATATTTTTCGTACCTAGGGGCATTTTCGTAATTTTTTCATATTTGGGTACTATCCAGATATTTCATATTCATATTCTATACGAAAATTTAGGTGTACGTAAACGACGATAAAATACGTACAGCTATCTCTAAAAGCTTACGGAATCCCTTACCTCGAAATTGTCGACTGCGAATTAATTTCTTGATCTCTCCGGATCGCGCAGTTTAATTGGTTCCGGATGTATTCTCGGAATCCAAATCGTTTCTTGGTGGCACGTAAGTCGAGATCCGCTCGAGTTCGTACACGTCGCCTACCGTTTTTTTCACTACACAGCAATATATATTTAAATCGGTTAATTTCGGTCTAATATAAATTCAAATAATTATCCGAAAAATAAATCGACTGATTTTCGACCACTTACCGGTCTACTGCTGTGCCGGGATAACACTGAAATTTTTTTTCTCTCTCCTTTGACTGAACCGGTTCGGACCGGTTCAGACTTTCTCACACTGAACCGGTCCGAACCGGTTCAGGTGCGTTTTAGCCGTCGCCGGCGCTGCCGACCGGTTCTCGGGGTGGTTCGGCCGCCGTTCGACGCGCCTCGGCCTGGGGAAGCCTCGGCTGGCAGGGCTCGGCCCAAAGCGACGCCGGTGCCGGCGAATCTCGCCCTTTCTTCCCGCGGGTTCCTCTCCGTCGATCTAGCTTTTCTTGCGATTTCACGGCCCGTCCGGCCGATCGGAGGTTCCCACGGTGTTGCTCGTCCTTCGCCGGTCGTTCCTCGCGCGTTTCGTCGGTCGTGGCTCGCCGGAGGTGGAAGGGCAGGGGGTCGGTCTTCGACGTCTCTCTCTCCTCGTGATTTCGGGTTTCAGCTCTTTTTTTTTTCACTTCGTTTTTCGTTTTTTTCTTTATTTATTTTTATTTATTTTATTTATAAATATATATATATATTATATACCATATAATATAATATATCTCAAAATATCTACTAATAAATACATATAATAATACTAAAATATCATATAATTAAAATATTATAATAATAATAATAAAACAAATGCTATATTATTATTATTATATTTTATTCTTGTAGTGTATTTTATACACTAAAATTAATACACCATTGTACATATATTTTATTAAATTTATTTTCATAAATATATGTACATTCTATCTCATTTTATCGTATTTATTTGTCCCTCCGAAAATATATTTTTCGATATTTTCGGGATAAAATTGCCAAAATAGGGTACATTCTCGGTTTATCATTTTCGGACTAACTTTCCTTCTTGGACTCCCTATATTTTCGCGTTCTGAGTCCATATTTTCGATCAGTTTATTCTGAATTTATCCGAACTCGTATTTTGGTACTTTTAAAATTTATCGGTACCCAATTTAATTATTTGTACTTGAAATTGTATAATTTCTTATTTATTGCACAATATATCATAATTACATATTTAACATGATATATTTTCAAAGACAAATACGAAATTCGGGTCTTACATTTTCTCCCCTCCTTAAAAAAATTTGGTCCTCCAAATTGACCAAAACTCAGCTCTCGAACAGGTGGGGGTACTTTTCCCGTATCAGGCTCTCTAACTCCCACGTAGCCTCCTCTGAAGTGTGGTGTTGCCAAAGAACCTTATCCAACGGAATCGTCTTAGTCCGTAACACTTTGTCCTTCCTATCCAATATCCGAACTGGCTTCTCCACATATGATATATCTTCCTTTAATTCCAAAGGTTCATACCTGATCACATGTGATGGGTCCGGATGGTACTTTCGAAGTATGGACACATGAAAGACATTGTGGATACTTGCTAGCTCAGGGGGTAAAGCTAGCCTGTAGGCCTTATCTCCCACTCGGTCTAAGATCTCAAAGGGTCCAATGTAACGGGGACTCAACTTGCCTTTCTTGCCGAATCTCATAATGCCCTTCGAAGGAGATACCTTCAAAAATACAGATTCCCCGACCATAAACTCTAATGGTCTACGTCTCATGTCAGCATAGCTCTTCTGTCTACTCTGAGCTGTCCTCAACCTCTCACATATCAACTGAACATCCTCAGAGGCTTGTTGTACTAAATCGGGAGCAAAAATTTTCCTGTCACCCACCTCTTCCCATCCAATCGGAGAACGACACCTACGGCCATATAGTGCTTCATATGGTGCCATTCCTATACTCGAGTGATAACTGTTATTATAGGCGAACTCTGCCAATGGCAAATGGTCATCCCAAGAGCCTCTAAAGTCCAGAACACACGCTCTCAACATATCCTCCAGAGTCTGAATGGTCCTCTCTGTCTGACCATCTGTCTGAGGATGGAAAGCTGTGCTAAAGTTCAACTGGGTCCCCATCGCTTCCTGAAAATGTTCCCAAAAGTGGGAAGTGAAGCGGGAATCCCGATCAGATACAATGCTCACTGGAACACCATGTAGCCTTACAATCTCACGAACATACAGATTCGCCAAAGCACTCAGAGTATCTGTGGCTCTCATAGCCAAGAAGTGGGCTGACTTCGTCAATCGATCAACAATCACCCATATAGCATCATGGTTCCTCCGAGTCCTAGGTAATCCCATGATGAAATCCATGGTGACATGCTCCCATTTCCATGTCGGAATAGGTAGAGGCTGCAACAACCCTGCAGGCTTCTGATGCTCTACCTTAATCTGCTGACATACGAGACACTTGGCAACATATTCGGCAATGTCCCTCTTCATACCGGACCACCGGTATACTTTCCGAAGATTCTGATACATCTTACTGCTCCCCGGATGTAACGTATACCGTGACGAATGCACTTCTGCCAAAATCAACTGTCTTAACTCTGGGTCATCAGGAACACATATCCTACCTTGAAACCTCAGTAACCCGTCACTACACACATCAAAATCAGTTCCAGTACCTAACTGAATCTGACTCGCCCAGTCAATACAACTCTGATCAACACGCTGGGCCTGCCTGATCCGGTCCATCAAATCCGGTTCCAATCTTAGGCTAGCCACAAAGTAATTGGCGTCAGTATCAAAAAGGGTCACATCCAATCTAAGGCTTGCAAACTGTTCTAACAGCTCGTGTTCCCTGACCATCATATATGATACCATCCCGAGGCTCTTTCTGCTCAAAGCGTCAGCTACTACATTCGCCTTTCCCGGGTGGTACAAAATCTCACAATCATAATCTTTCAGGAGTTCCAACCATCTTCGCTGCCTCATATTCAGTTCCTTCTGCGAAAACAGATCCTTGAGGCTTTTATGATCAGTAAATACCTGAAATTTCTCACCGTACAAATAGTGGCGCCATATCTTCAACGCAAACACAACGGCGGCCAACTCCAAATCATGGGTCGGGTAGTTCTTCTCATGGACTTTAAGCTGTCGAGATCCATAGGCAACTACCTTCCCGTTCTGCATCAATACACAGCCCAGTCTCTGTCTCGAGGCATCCGTATATACAGTGAAGCCTCCTGAGCTAGTAGGTATGGTGAGAATAGCTGCGGTGGTCAGACGGTGCTTCAACTCCTGAAAGCTATGCTCACAGGCATCATTCCACTCGAATACTACATCCTTCCGAGTAAGCCGAGTCATAGGAGCAGCCAATTTCGAAAAACCCTCAACAAATCTCCTGTAATAACCAGCCAAACCCAAAAAACTATGAATCTTCGTAACTGTCTTGGGTCTATCCCACTGGACTACTGCTTCGATCTTAGACGGATCAACTGACACCCCGTCCTTCGATACTACATGGCCCAGAAAGGAGATATCTTCCAACCAAAAATCACACTTACTGAGCTTGGCATATAACTGATTCTCCCTGAGGGTCTGTAAAACAATTCTCAGATGCTGCTCATGATCTTCCCTGGACTTCGAATATACCAGAATATCATCAATAAAGACAATCACAAATCGATCCAGGTATGGCTTGAATACATCATTCATCAGAGCCATAAAAGCTGCAGGAGCATTCGTTAACCCGAAAGGCATAACCCTGAACTCATAATGACCATAACGGGTGCGGAAAGCTGTCTTGAGTACGTCTTCGTTCCGAATTCTCAACTGATGGTACCCAGACCTCAGATCGATCTTGGAAAAGATCTGTGCTCCCCGGAGCTGATCCAATAAATCATCTATACGTGGCAAGGGGTACTTATTCTTGATGGTAGCCTTATTCAACAACCGATAATCAATGCACAGTGGGAGGCTTCCATCCTTCTTCTTCACAAATAGAACCAGAGCTCCCCAAGGTGAGTCGCTCGGTCTAATGAACGCCTTATCTAGTAGCTCCTGTAACTGCTTCTTTAGCTCTTCTAACTCTACTGGTGCCATTCTGTACGGTGGTCTCGATATGGGCTCAGTACCAGGTACCAGATCAATACAAAAACTCCATCTCCCTATCTGGTGGCAATCCTGGCAGATCATCCGGGAAGACATCAGGAAATTCCTTTATCACTGGAATATCAGTCAACTCCGGACATACCTTATCCATATCGACCACGTACGCAATAAACCCTTCAAAATATTAATCATTCAGTTAGCACCAATATTAATCCGTTCTAATCATAACTACTACTTTCATTTCTTCCCAAAAAATTTTACAATATGTTTCTCAGGTAGAGAAAACATTAGTTCCTTAGAATAACAATCTAAGACAGCATGATTTGCAGCCAACCAATCCATTCCCAAAATTACATCTAAATCATACATATTCAGCAGGATAAGATCGGCTGTCATGCTCTTATCTCCTACTCTTAATTTACAATCCTTACACATCATTTCTGTCATTTGACCCTCTCTCATGGGTGTGCTGATAAACAGCCTACGACCTAAGGGTACAGGCGTCACAAAATTTGACAATTTAAATGCAAATGAGGGGGATATAAATGAATGCGTAGCACCAGGATCAATTAATACAAATGCTTCAAGATTAAATACTAAAACAGTACCTTTCACCACATCAGACGAAGCATCTGCTGTGTCCTGATCCAATGCATACACACGACCCTGGCCAACAACCTGTTTCCCCTTCTCTTCGGCTATGGCCTTTCTCCTCTGGGGTGGGGGTGCAATGGGAGCTCTCTGTGGCTCCTCTCTCCTCTGTGGAATAGGGACTTCTGGCTCGGGGCAATCTCTAATCAAATGACCTACCTTTTCGCATCTAAAACATGCTCCGGTTGCCTGAAAACATCTCCTACCACTATGAAACTTCCCACAAAATCTACAGGGCTCAGTGGTAGCTCGGGGCTCACCAATCACAATACCCCTCATCGGAGCTGAAGCTGGCGGAACAGAGGGCTTCACTATCTTACCCCGAAACTCTCCATACTTCGGTCGCTTCCTGAACGACCTCTTCCTCTCGCTGAAACTACGGTCATCAACAGTCTTCTTCTTATCTCTGCTAAGTCTACCAAATTCAGAAGCGTGCAACTCGTAGGCCTGCTCACACAACTGAGCTCTACGCACTGCCTCTTCATATGTCACAATGTCAAAAGGAGCTAGTTTCACTTTGGTAGACGGTCTCAGCCCATCAATGAACTTACTGACCTTTCTTTCTTCACTGTTCATAACTTCCGGATCATACCTCCCCAAAGACGTAAATCTGGACTCATACTCGTCCACTGATCGGCTACCCTGAGTCAAATTGGAAAACTCCATACGTAGCCGTCTCCGTGCAGTCTCTGGAATATACTGTCTCTGGAAGGCATCTAAAAAGACTTCCCAAGTCATAACCGGGTATCGGGCTCTCAAAATAGGCCGAGTAGATTTCCACCAATGCTCAGCATCACTAACCAATACAAATGCAGCAAAGGCTACCTTCTCGGTCTCTGAACACTCAAAATACTCAAACAACTTCTCGAACCTGTTCACCCAATCCTCAGCTATCACCGGATCCTTAACCCCACTAAACGATGGTGGTCCAAACTTCTGGAACTGTCTGAACCTATCCATATCACAACCATGCCCTCTCTCATTAGCTCTCCTCTGTGGAGCTCTCTGAGGCTCTGCTGGGGCTGGTGGTGGTACTAGAGGTCTAACCGGTGGAGGTGCTGCCTCTGGCTGTACATATGGGTGTGGTGGCGGAACATGTCGAGCAGAACTAGAGGGTTCAACGGTGTCGGATGCAGGCATGGCAGTGGCTGCCTCGGGTCCACTCATACTCGGCAGACTCTCAAATCTGGCCATCGCCTGTCTCAATAATAGTGCCAAATCGCCCACAGTCCGTTCTAATCTCGCCACTCGGGCGTCAGTAGTCTCTGTCGGATCCTGAGAGACATGATCAGAAGATGACTCCGTGTGTCTCTCGGGCCTGTCTCTGTGCCCTCGAGATCTAGAACTAGAACCTTCCCCTCGACTGCGGTGTCTATCAGACATACTGATAATTTCCTGCACACATAATCAATTTTTGAGTATCCTTACAGCCCGGTATACACAATTGTATCTAAATAAGGTATAGTACCATAGGGATGTAAATCTTCCTAACGACAAATATCGACTCGTACTCAGACCAACCCTGCTCTGATACCAACTTCTGTCACACCCCGTTTCCAAATCGAATTTTATATTAATTCCACATACTAATACTTAACGGAGTAGACAACATACGGATGGTTGGGCATACGAGCCGATATTAAACTTACGTCCATAAATACAAGTGATAAATAATAATTGATTTACTTATTTATATATATGTACCCACGTACATTTACATCCCTGTAATTATCAATATACATAACTGTGCCTTACAAGTTTAGATACAAAAGCGAAATAAGTGTATACCTTTACGCTCTACAAAAAGTGGCTATCGCTTCAGGAATAACCGCAGCTCTCCCTACTTGGGTAACTCTGTGGAGTGGAGGAAAAAAAAGGGGTGAGCTAACGCGCTCAGTAAGAAATTACGCAAGCAGGTAGATAACTATACTACCTACATGCATGTCATGCAGAAAATCCTTACTTTCTCAATCTCGACTAAATTTCACAAAACCACACATGTATGCTTTCTCAAAGCCATGTCAATCACAAACGAATTTCTCAAAACACATATTTCTCATAAATCTGATTTAAATAAAATATGAGATAAATCAAAATCTCAGAAATTAAATCAGAATTCATATAAGTATGGAGACAAAGCAGAGCATAAGGAAACAAATAGACATATGGCTATAGTCACTGGACTCCATGCCTCACGGGCCAGGTGTGCATGGATGTCCCCGGATGGCTGAGGATAGGGGGGTCAGTCTACCCATCAGACACAAACAAACAACACGGTACGTCGTACTCCATGTGCGTCCACACGGTACATTGTACTCCGTGGACCCCAATATCTGAAATCAGCGAGATTAGGAGTGCCCGTCAAACGGGTCTTATCATCCCATCTCCAGCTATATCAATACTGAGTCTCCAAAAATGCACGTGCGGGCATATCAATCAGTGTGACACCCAGTCTACACGAGGCTCCAGCACGACTTTATCAAATCACGTGCGAGGATCAGTGCAAACTTACACAGCCTACACGACGTCTCCAAACACGATTTTATGCACATCACAAAATCGAAGTCCCGTGCGAGCAAGCTCTAGCACGGTATCATGCACAAATCATGTAAAGTCTAGTGCGAGCAACACTCTAGCACGACTTTAATCTCAAAACAGATAGATGGCTCGATGCACATAAGGGGCGTACAAACCAACCTCAACCACGGAAGGTAGTACCCACTTGAGTGAGAGAAAACATTTTCTATCAAATCACTCAGCAAACACTTTTTATTCTGAAAATATGCAGATAATCAAATTCAGAGCCATTC
Source organism: Firmiana major (assembly GCA_033439115.1). NCBI lineage: Eukaryota > Viridiplantae > Streptophyta > Magnoliopsida > Malvales > Malvaceae > Firmiana > Firmiana major. The sequence continues at coordinate 14,257,448 of CM065912.1, forward strand.
TATCACCACTTATTCACAAAACATGCTTATTCATGTAAAACACATCAAAATAGGCCATTTTGACCATTTTCATATTTTTCGTACCTAGGGGCATTTTCGTAATTTTTTCATATTTGGGTACTATCCAGATATTTCATATTCATATTCTATATGAAAATTTAGTTGTACGTAAATGACGATAAAATACGTACAGCTATCTCTAAGAGCTTACGGAATCCCTTACCTCGAAATTGTCGACTGCGAATTAATTTCTTGATCTCTCCGGATCGCGCAGTTTAATTGGTTCCGGATGTATTCTCGAAATCCAAATCGTTTCTTGGTGGCACGTAAGTCGAGATCCGCTCGAGTTCGTACACGTCGCCTGTCGTTTTTTTCACTACACAGCAATATATATTTAAACCGGTTAATTTCGGTCTAATATAAATTCAAATAATTATCCGAAAAATAAATCGACTGATTTTTGACCACTTACCGGTCTACTGCTGTGCCGGGATAACACTGAAATTTTTTTCTCTCTCCTTTGACTGAACCGGTTCGGACCGATTCAGACTTTCTCACACTGAACCGGTCCGAACCGGTTCAGGTGCGTTTTAGCCGTCGCCGGCATTGCCGACCGGTTCTCGGGGTGGTTCGGCCGCCGTTCGACGCGCCTCGGCCTGGGGAAGCCTCGGCTGGCAGGGCTCGGCCCAAAGCGACGCCGGTGCCGGTGAATCTCGCCCTTTCTTCCCGCGGGTTCCTCTCCGTTGATCTAGCTTTTCTGGCGATTTCACGGCCCGTCCGGCCGATCGGAGGTTCCCACGGTGTTGCTCGTCCTTCGCCGGTCGTTCCTCGCGCGTTTCGTCGGTCGTGGCTCGCCGGAGGTGGAAGGGCAGGGGGTCGGTCTTCGGCGTCTCTCTCTCCTCGCGATTTCGGGTTTCAGCTCTTTTTTTTTCACTTCGTTTTTCGTTTTTTTTTCTTTATTTATTTTTATTTATTTTATTTATAAATAAATAAATATATATATATTATATACCATATAATATAATGTATCTCAAAATATCTACTAATAAATACATATAATAATACTAAAATATCATATAATTAAAATATTATAATAATAATAATAAAACAAATACTATTATTATTATTATTATATTTTATTCTTGTAGTGTATTTTATACACTAAAATTAATACACCATTGTACATATATTTTATTAAATTTATTTTCATAAATATATGTACATTCTATCTCATTTTATCGTATTTATTTGTCCCTCCGAAAATATATTTTTCGATATTTTCGGGATAAAATTGCCAAAATAGGGTACATTCTCGGTTTATCATTTTCGGACTAACTTTCCTTCTTGGACTCCCTATATTTTCGCGTTCTGAGTCCATATTTTCGATCGGTTTATTCTGAATTTATCCGAACTCGTATTTTGGTACTTTTAAAATTTATCGGTACCCAATTTAATTATTTGTACTTGAAATTGTATAATTTCTTATTTATTGCACAATATATCATAATTACATATTTAACATGATATATTTTCAAAGACAAATACGAAATTCGGGTCTTACACGATAATGGTGGAAGCCACCATTTTTCGGAAAAACTAAAAGAAGCACCACAAATAAACCTAGCAATGGAAATTAAAATAAAACTAAAAGCTGCCCTAGAAGTACTTACCTTAGACTACTCTCTACTCCTATTCTAATTTACACTAAAAACTACTTCTACCTACTTCTACCCTAAACTACTTGATTTTTCAATTGTCATCATGTTCTATTTATACACAAACATAGGGGTACAATGGTAAATTTTCATCCTAGATGAGTTGGCATTGTTTGGCCACTTGTCTTCATTTGATTTGTTGCAGAGTAGATATTTCCACGTCATCAGTCTTTTTATCCAATTAGCTGTGCGATGTGGCCCGACGTGTGTCTTCCAGAGGGTTGGCACGGTGTCCTTCAATCTTATCGTTTTGGAGCAAATAAAATACGGACACCTGACATCACGCGTGTCCAGACGACTGATGACTCGGTCTGCAAATTGGAAGTGGTCAAGTCTCCTTTAGCTCGTTTTCAGCCTAATTTCATCTAAAACGATTGAGTTTCATCCGGATTTAATTTATCTGCACATTAAAGAATTTTAATTAAATAAAAGGGATTATTAATAAAATAATATGAGGATTAAATAAATAATTAGAAATTTAAGCACAAATAATTCTATAAAAAAATAGAATTATCACTAACACAATTCCCTTACCATAATTCTCTGAGAAGCAACTCTTCCTTCCTTTCTCGCTTTTTACGATTTGGCTCAACTTGCTCCGGATGTATCCTCGAGAACTGCACACATTCATAAATTATACGAGTCAATACCGATAACTCATATTCAGACTTCAACTAATCATTCTATCTCATCAAGCCTATTTCATTAAGTTTGACCCATTATCACATTTAGCCATAATTATGCCATTTCTAGTCAATTTAACTAGCAACATACTTGGTTACTTATCAAACCCTTGACATAAATGTTTATCCATAATCTTCCATCATTTATGTATTCTCTACAACACCATTTATGTACATTTTTATCACTTGACTAACCTCACAATGTGGCTTCATCCAATCATCTCAATATCATGCACATTACCTCACTAACAACTTGATATCTAATCAACCACATTCTATTTTCTCACACTAAACTCATTCTAGGTTATGCTTGTTTCATTACATTCTAGGTAGTTTCATTCATCAATACATACACCAATCTACTCACAACAACCACTAGATAAATATACTTAGAGTTGGTGTATTGAAAACTCACCTAGCTTGACTTTCCTCTTGCGCTAAATAAGAAGACTCCTTAGCTCCTTCAATCCAACAAATGAAATGTTGACTCCAAGCTATGTTGTTCTTTCTCCTCACAATGAACAACTTTGCTCTAATAGCTTTTCCTCAATTCTTTTTGGAAGAGGGTGTATTCTAGAGAGAGAAAGCTTGGTATTTTGGGTAAAAATAGAAAATGTGTGTTATTTTGTTGAAGAAATGGGTTTTTCATGGGGTACTTATAGATTGAGAGTGATGAGATCGATCTGCTAAGGTAAAGAGATCGATCTTCCTTTAGTTTTAGCCATCGAATTCTCAGGTTTAAAATAGGAGAGATCGATCTGCTCATTGGGGAAAGATCGATCTTGGCTTGGAAGAAGCTTGAGGAGATCGATCTGCTCATGGGGAGAGATCGATATGCTCTTGATAGAATCAAATTGAGATCGATCTACACTTAAGAGGGGATTGATCAGGGCTTGGTAGAGGCTAATGCAGATCGATCTGCTCATTAGGGAGATCGATCTGCTGTAAGGTCCGTATTTTCATATGTATCCCTACGATTCCCTAAGTATACACTTGTTCATGTAATATGAACCATAAGAGATGTAAGGTTCATAAATTTGATGTACACACTTGTTATGTGAGTTCATGATGTACACACAAGTTTCGTTATATATGAATTATAAGAAATGGACCTTTTTAAGGAATAAATGTGGATTGAATGCAAAATGAGTAGTGAAGCAAATCTATATGAACTTCCCTTTGACAATTTGGAAAAGCTTTCAGCTAAGTATGCTGCAGAGCAAGGGGAGATCGATCCCTCCTACAAGCCAAATCGATCTCGGTATGCTTCTGCCAAGCAAGGATTGATTTCATCCTCAAGCAGATCGATCTCATTTTGTCTCGACCAGAAGTAGATCGATCTCATCCCTCTAGCAGATCGATCTCTGAAGCTTTCTGCCTGACCAAGATCGATCCTAACCCTTCGAGCATATCGATCTCCAAGGTTGTAAATCGTGTAATTAGAGCAAGATGAGATCGATCTCTACCCTAGGAGATCGATCTCACAAGGTGAATTCTATATAAAGGAGCCCGACATTTAGCTTCTTCCCGAGAAAAACATCAAAACCTTCTATTTTTAATCAAAGAAAATAAATTTCATCCTTCTAAGTTATCAACACCTTCCATTGAGATTGGAAAAAAGTTCATTTCAACAAAGTTGTTCCTAGAGAGGAAGAGAATAACATAGTTAAAATCTAGAGGTTGAATTGGTCAATCGAAGGAGAAAAGGAGTTTTCCCCCAAAGTTACAAAAAGAAGAAAAGTTGAGATAGGTAAGATTTCAATAGACCAACTTCTATTATATTAATCTAGATGTTTTGATGAGTTGATTGGTGTATATATTGATGGTTGAAACGTCCATGAACATGCTTAATCTTCCATGACCTACAAATGGCTTAGTGTGAGAAAGTAGCTTGGCATGGAATTGATGATGAATTAGGCATGGATTAATGTTAGTGAGTATGTTTATATGATTGTAAGATAGTTGGTGAAATCTGTATGCTAGAAAACAATAATGGTTGAAAATAAGCATATAAGGTATATAATGAACTTAAGGTAAGATTAATGCCGATTTAATGCAAATTTGTAGAGAATCTCGAGAAATGAATCGTATAATAAAAAAGACGTAAGATAGAATCCTGTACCATAAGATGTAAATGGCTCAATGCATTGATTTGAATATCATGCAAGTGAAATGAAGTATATGAAAGTATATTGATGTGAGTAGTACATAATTTCAGCTCCTGAAGATAAAAATTGGAGTCAATAAGACCAGATCACGAGCAGTGGAAATCAAAGGAAAGTGATTTGAGCGTGATTCGAGGTAAGAGATTTATGAAAGCTATAGAGATAGCTAGACGTATTTTGATAAATCTCTGTATGTGAATGAATGATATCAATAAGAAGATAGATATTAAATTATCTACATGAAAACTGAGCATAAGTATAAGCTCATATGCATGAATTATATGCCTACAATGTCTTAGTGGGAAAAGATATTTGTAAATGTTTTGAGTGTGTATAATCATAAACTAGCTCTCGGTTTGACTATTGCATATAGAATGCGTGTGTTTCTGAGTGAAAAGTATTTAACGAGTGATTGAAGAGAGATTGTCCTCTCACTCATACTTGTGTATAGAGTCAGCTATCGATTTTTAGGTGTGACTTGTGCTAGAGCCAATGTGACAATGGTAGATATACCAATCATGCTCGCACATAATTTTCAAAAGGATTTACTGAGAATATCAAAAGGGTGCTCGATGCCTCGGGTGATGCTGTGTGTTCTACTCAGGAGCTCGCAGTAGATTTTTGGAAATCATACCGGAGCCTTCGAGTATTGCTGTGTGTCTTGCTCTGACTATGCTCATATGTAATTTCCTAATAAAACCGTGCTCGATGCCTCAGGTATGCTGTGTGCTCTTACGCTGAGTTGCTCGTACGAGATTTTTATGATTATGCTGTGTGTTGAGTAAAATCGTGCTTGAGCCATCGTGTATTGCTGTGTGTCTTGCATTGACCTATTCGCACGTGGTTTATGGATGTGATGTAATGAGTACAAAATCGTGCTGGAGCCATCGTGTACTACCGTGTGTCTTGCACAGACCTGCTTGCACGAGATTTTGAGATAATGGAAATAGGTGATAAGGATCCACGGGAGCACGATGTACCGTGAGCATTAGCCATGGTGTACGATGTGCCGTGATTTTAGTATGAGATGAAGGGATGGTTGATCCGCCTCCCCAAGCATGTGATTCTTGAACATTTGATCACTGCTTGCCTGGAATCCGACTATGGCCATAAGTTCTATATTTATCTGAGTGATATAACATTGTCACTACTGTCTGTGGTGACATATGTTTTCCCTTGTTATGTGTCTGGGGATATGATAACCCATAATTATGTCTCATGTATATTGATTTGCTGAGTGCAAAGTGATTTCTAAATGTGTACTCTGTGATTTTAAAGATGAGTTGTGTGAAAAGAGTATGTTGTGTGAATATGCATATACTTGTCTAGTTAAATTAATGATTTCGCATCGATGGAAGTTATTTTAAAGAATGCATATGCTTTATAAGGAAAATGAATATATATTTTTAGCATGTAGATAGTGTAGTTATCTACCTGTTTTCGTATTTTTCTTACTGAGCATGTTAGCTCACCCTTCTCCTCCATAGATTCTACGCAGTAGTGAGTACACTGCAATCATTCCTGCTATCGTGTTGCTTTAGTCATCTAGCAGTATAGAGGTATACACTTGAGATGAAAAAAAAAATTGTATCTTGTAAATTAATGCACAGTAAAGTTTGTCGTTTGTATTTTGGGGGATGTATATAATAGAAACTGATGTAAACGTTTCTGCACATATATATAAAAGTCCAGTTTCTATTCTATTTCATTTGTATGAATATATTTAAATTAAAATGCATGAGATATGGATTGGATGTTGACTCACAGCCCAACTGTATGTAGTAAGTTAAGTCACGGGAAGAGGGGTGTGACATCTGCTCGATTGAGGAGATCGATCTGGCCTTAGCATATTCACTTGGAATTGTTCTGCTTGCACAAGGGTTCAATCTACCTTGGATAGGAGATCGATCTGGCCTTAGTCTGAGGCATTTCCTGCTGTATTTTCCTAGATCTTTCAAGGGTAAATTCCTATTTCACTACTCCAGTACTCATTTTTCATTTTAATCCCACTTAGAGTGTGGAAAGACTCATTTCCTATGATTCACATACAATGTGACCTGTATTTATTGCTTGAATTCAGAAAGGATACATAGGTTTCACCGTCCATGCATTATCATTTCGTGTTTTCATTCCTTATCCTTAATTCTATTTGCTTAAAGTTCTATTTGTTTAGTTTATGGCCATTTCAGCCCTTATTTATCCTTTATTTGTATCTTGACACTCATTCATCCCATTGCAATTCATTCACATTTACATGATCCGAAATCATTTGTCTTATACTTTCATTAACATATAGAAAAGTTATACATACTTAGGGTCTCACATTCAGTCTACGTTGTGCTTGTCTCGAAGGCTTGCATCCTTCCTCCAATAATATCCTATGCATACATGTAGAAGGACTCAATCCCTTGATGTCTGTAATAGTCCAATCAATTGCTTCCTTATACTCTCTAAGAACTCGAATCAATGTTTCTTCATCTAAAACAGAGAGTTTATTTGAGATTATGATTGGAAGAGTCTCTCCTTCTCCTAAGAAGGCATACTTCAAGTGGTCTGGCAAGGGTTTCAGCTCTAAAATTGGTGTCTGCACAATGGAAGGAAGAAGTTTTGTGTGAGCAAGAGGCAAATCAACATAGAAAACATCATACCTTGCAGGTTGTAGTGACTCTTGATCATGAATTATATCCTGCAAGTTAAAATCTAATTCAAAGTTTTTCATTCTTTCATGCGATCTTTCAACAGTGAAATTCTCGCTAAGTATAATCTTTAGCTTGTCATCATCACTCAAAGCAAGAATATTTTGTGTTAGAGGTTTAATAAGATCTATGACAAAAACAGAAGACACATCACGAGGATATCTCATAACATCATATATATTAAACTTAATAACCTCACCATCAAATTTCATTGTGAGTGTACCATCATGCACATCAATTTTGGTTCTAGATGTTTTTAAGAAAGGACTTCCCAACAAAATTAAAGATCTAGATGAATCATCCTCCTCCATATTAAACACATAAAAATCAGTAGGAAAAATAAACCTATTAACTTGTAGCAAAACATCCTCTAGAACACCTTTAGGATAAACGTTAGATCTATCAGCAAGCTGAATAATCACATGTCACGACCCTCTCTCCCAGTTTGTGACCTTTACCTTACCACTTACAGTTGGGATGTGAGTCAACGTCCAATCCATATCTCATCCATTTTAGTTTAATAAATTATACCATTGAAGTAAAATAGAAACTAGACTTTTATCTATAAGTGCGGAAGCGTTTACATCAGTTTCTATTATATACATCCTCCAAAATACAAAATACAAACTTTACTGTTCATTAATTTACACGATACAAATTTTTTCATCTCAAGTGTATACCACTTTATACTGCTGGATGACCAAAGAAACACGATAGTAGGGACGACTGCAGTGTACTCACTACTGCGTAGTATCTGTGGAGGAGGAAATAAAGGGGTGAGCTAGCATGCTTAGTAAGGAAAATATGAAAGCATGTAGATAACTACACTATCTACATGCTAAAAATATATAATCATTTTCCTTATAAAACATATACATTCTCTTTAAAACAACTTCCATTGATGCGAAATCGTTAATTCGTTAGATGGGTATATGCATATTCACATAGAATCACACAGCATATTCCAATTCACACAGTTCATACATAGAAAATGCCTTACATTTAGCAAATCAATATATATTGAGACATAAATCATGGATTATCATATCCCTAGACACACAGTAGGGGGACATATGTCACCTCACACAGTAGTGACAATGTCGTATCACACAGATATAAGAAGACTTATGGCTATAGTCAGATTCTAGGCAACACTGATCAGGTGTGCGGGAACCCTACACTTGGGGAGGCGGATCAGCCATCCCTTCAGCTCATACTCAAATCACGACACATCGTACCCTATGGCTAACGCTCACGGTACATCATGCTCCCATGGATCCTTATCACCCATTTTCATTGTCTTATAATCTCGTGCGAGCAGGTCAGTGTAAGACACGCAGCAGTACACGGTGGTTCTAGCACGATTTTGTACTCATTACATCACATTCATAAACCACGTGCGAGCAGGTCAATGCAAGGCACACATCAATACATGACGGCTTTAGCACAATTTTACTCAACACACAACATAATCATGAAAACCTCATACGAGCAACTTAGTATAAGACATACAACATACTTGAGGCATCGAGCACAGTATTACTAGGAAATTACATGCGAGCATAGTCAGAGCAAGAGACACAGCAATACTCAAAGGCTCTAGCATGATTTCTAAAATCTAGTGCGAGCATCTCGAATGAAACACATAACGTCACCCGAGGCATCAAGCACTCTTTCGTTTTTCTCAAAATCCCTTTAAAAATAACGTGCGAGCAGGGCTAGTCAATTTACTGTTGCCCCTCAGGCTCTAGCACGATTTCACACAGAAAAGAAATAGAAGGGGCTCCATGTATAGTCATGAGTGAGAGGGCAAACCTCCCTTCAATCACTCGTTAGAAACATTTCATGAAATTGGTTAAATCGAGAGCCTGTCTATTATTATTGTTTCTCAAAACGGTTGTAAAAAACCTCTTTTCACAACAATCATAGAAGTCATGCAACTCATACTACTAGACTTATTCTCATACGTAGGTTTCACCTAGATATATCAATATCTATGTACTTATCCCATGCATTCACACACAACAGGTAGGAAAACATACACATAGCTATCTCTAATAGCTCGCATAAGTCTCTTACCTCGAATCATGCTTGAATCGTTTTCCTTCGATTTCCACTTCTCATGATCCGTCCTATCGACTCCAATTATATCCTCTGAAGCTGAAATTATATAATACACACATCTGTATACTTCATTTCACTTGCTTGAAATTCAAATCAATACATTGGACCATTTATATCTCATTTGGCCTCGTTACATCATTATCAGACCTTACTCTTTTATAAGTCCATTTCGAGTATATAACTTATTTTCGAGAATCTTTCAGGCTCCTCAAGTGTATTGATTCATATTAAACTGGTATTAAGCTTACAATACCTCAAGTTCATTATTTCATTTCATTTTGGCATTTCATCGAATACCTCATATACTCACTTTCAGCCATTATTGTTTCTAGTACATGAATTTCACCAAACTGTTATACAAGCATATATACATGCTCAATAACATCTTTACATGCTCACATCTCTATTAAACCATGCCTACTCAATTTTCTATCATTAGATTGATTCTAGGTCATAGTTTTGTTTAAGTATGTTTATCACATTTCAACCATCAATTTACATACCAATAAACTCACACCAGTGCATAGATCAACATATATGAGATTGATGCATTGAAATCTTACCAATCTCAACTTTTCTCATTTTTCACAACTTTAAGGAAAAACTTCTTTTCTCCTTCGATTTAGCGATTCTGCCTCAATTTCCCAACTATGTTGTTCTTCTCCACTCTATGAACAACTTTGATGTAACAAACTTTTCTCTAATCTCAATGAAAGTGTTGATACTTTAGAGAGGAAAAACTAGGTCACTTACTTAAAAAATGGAAAGGTTTGAGTTGTTTCTCGTGAATTGGAGTTCAACTATCTAGTTTATATAGAAATTGTTTGATGGGATCGATCTCCATAAGTGAGGGATCGATCTGTTGCTGCTTTTAGCCTCTTTGCATTCAGTTTTCAAGCATGAGAGATCAATCTGTCGAAGAGCATGATATCGATCTTAGCCAGGCAAAAAGCTTCACAAATCGATCTGGCAAAGAAATGAGATTGAAGCTTATGGCCGAGGCATAAGGAGATCGGTCTGCTTGAGGATAAGATCGATCCTGGCTTGGCAAAGCTTATTGAGATCGATTTGGCTTGAAGGAGAGATTGATCTCCCCTTGCTCTGCAACCTACTTAGCTGAATTTCATTCCAAATTTTCAATGTTAACTTCATATCAATTTACCTCACTATTCATTTTGCATTTCTGATAATTCATACTTAATGAAACTTGCGTGTACATCACGAACTCACATAACAAGTGTGTACATCCAATCTACGAACCTTACAACTCTTATGATTCATATTACATAAACACGTGTATACTTAGGGAATCATAAGGGTTACATATGAAAATACGGGTTTTACATCACACCAGTTTCTTTTAATGGTCTAACATTCAGAGATTTATAAATAGACAAAGGCATTACATTAATTGAAGCTCTTAGATCTAACCTTGCTCTTTCAATTTTAACATTACCTATGTCACGATCCTCAGCTTACCAAAATACGTAAAATTTTTTTTGCATTTTCATGCCTTTTTTATTAATCATCCTTACCTCGATCGTGATCAGTTACACACTCAACAGTTGGGCTGTGTGTTAATATCTACCTCATCCATCCATAATAATTTAATTTCAAAAGTAAACACTTTTATAAATACATCAGAGTTACTATTTACAAGTGTTTACATTGCTTTACATCACCAATGTTTACATACAAATACTACTATGCTATGTCTAGTTTAGATACAAAATAATTCAAGTATGTATACCTTAAGCGATGGGATGCAGGGGATACCAAAAGGGATAGCCTCCAGTTGCCTATAATCTATACTCAAAGCTTTGTAGAGAGGGGGAAAATAAGGGGGTGCACAAACCACATGCTCAGTAAGGCAATCATGCGAACATATAGTTATTGCACTATCTACGTGATCGTGATGCCATGCTCAAAAGCATTTAGTTCATCTTTTTATCTCAAAACATGAGTGTATGATTGTGTTAATGGTATGTAAAGCAATTTATGCTATTAAAATTTAGTGCACCAAACCCATTTAAAGCATAGCATTAACCATTATTCATAATTTATAAGTAAAGCATGGCATTAATCATCATGCATATTTTACAAGTAAGCATGGCATTAAACATCATGCATCAGTGCACTTTAAAAACCATTAACATACTTTCATCTCAAAACAATTCAACTCTAGTAAAGATTCGGTCCCTCCCTCGGACTATCTTGACCCATAAAACATTTCAAACATGGATTTATTCTCAAAGTAATAGACATGTGAGATAGGCAATTCAATAAGGGTAATAACCTCTAAGTCTATGGTCATAACCTGAGATACAGGCTACACGGATCATGTGTGCGAGGTATCACCACTATTTGCTTCCACACGGGAGGTGGGTCAAATCCTGCCCACCGGTCCATAGCAGACCTCATCCGAAGATGGCATATCACGTCTCAACACGGTACAACGTACTCCATGCTTCCTGCACGGTACAGCGTATTTCGTGGACCCACATTAACACATCATATCACGCCACATCTCAAAATGCACGTGTGAGCCTATTTAATCGATATGACCTCTTGTCTACCCGAAGCTCCTAACACGGCTAATCAATCATGTCAAAACAATGCATGTGCAAGCCTATTTAATCGGTGTGACACCCAATCTACCCAAAGCTCCCAGCACGGTAACAAGTAAGGTGGGCATCTAATGCAAGCTATGCTCCAGCACCATGCTAAAACCAGTATAAAAATCAATGTGAAAACTAGTGCCAGCTAAGCTCCAACACTCATGCGTATAAAACACATCAAATCTCATGTGAGTCATACTCTAGCACGCTTTCATTCTCACGAAAACCAGGTAGGTGGCTCAATATCTTTGCAAAGTATGGTTAGCAAACCAAAACAGCTCATTTCTTTTGCAAATCATTTCAAATGTTAGCCAACCTACAAATCATTTGCTAAAAAGCAATAAAACATGATTTTCAAAACATTATGCTTTTGTTTTCAAGCACATTTCTCAAACACCCAACTTTTGCCCTTCATTATCCAATTTCATTTCCTAATATCTCATGCATTCTAGCAAAACATTTAAGTGCCCAAATTATGCACAGATATCTCTAAGAGTCCACACAATTCCCTTACCTCAATTTACTTGAGTGCGACTCTCTTCCTCCTAGTTTCTTGTGCTCTTGGCTCGTCTTACTTCGGTGTATCCTCTGGAGCTGCCATTCATTCATCAAACAGTTGAGTTAACGCCTTTAACTCTTATTCAACTATGCATTTATCCAATGCCTTAAATACATATTTTACCCCTTTGTGGTAAATCTCACCATTTATCCCAAAATCAACACCTCCAAATCATACCCACAACATAATCATCATCTTAAGACAACTTATTCATCATTAATACTTCCATATTTCACTTTCTCACATTAGACCATTTCTAGGTTATGGTGGATTATTTACTTTCTAGGTTGTTCCTATCATTCATATGTAGATTAAACAACTCTAAAATCAATATCCAAACAATGTACTTGAGTTGTTTCATTAGAAACTCACATAGCTTGATTTCCTTTTTTGCTCCAAATAGAAATGCACCTTGTCCTTCAATCCAACAAATGGGGAAATACCTCCAAGCTATGTTGTTATTCTCTTTGATGTGAACAACTTTACATCTGATAGCCTTCCCTCAAATCTTCTTGAAAACGGTCGAATTTAGAGAGTAAAATCTAGGTTTTGGGTTTGGAATGGAGAGGGAATGGTTATTTTCGTGATTTACAGATTTCAACTGCTCCTATTTATAGATTCAGCTTGATGAGATCGATCTTCCTTGGGTGGAGATCGATCTGGTCCCCTTAATTTCCTCTTTTTCACAACATTTTCAAGCATGAGATCGATCTGTCGAAGCTTGAGATCGATCTTCTCCGAAACAAAGAGCTAAGGAGATCAATCTATTCCTTGAAGGATCGATCTACATTTTACAGAATGTTTAGGAGATCGTTTTGGCTCCCTTGGAGATCGATCTGGCATGTTCCATAGCCCAAAATAATAGAATTTTAGCTCTTCCAGATAGATCTCTCATCCTATGAGATCGATCTGGCCTTCATATTTTCAGATCTTACAGCAAGTTTCTATAGGTACTTATACCAAAACAACTTTAATTTGTTGCCATAGTCATTTTCTAATTCGATTACCTTTAAGACTTGAAAATGGCATCAATTCATACTTTATACCTATTTAAACATGTGTGAAATCTTGTATATCCAAAGGTACTTAATATAAACCAAATGGAAGTGCACAACTTATGAAATTCTCCTTCTATTTTACTACACTACTCATAATCCATTCTACTCACATTCTTCACATTCATACACAATGTAACTTGTATGTACAATCATAACTCTTATTACATGTGTGTACCTTAAACTTATGGACTTACATTACATACACTTCACTTATGAAATCATAGTATAACTCCATTTACATTTCTACGTACATATTACAATTATACATATACGAGGTCTCACAACCTACCTTACAAGGGATAGTGAACATACCTGAATCCTTGCATTTAGGACGTAATTTTTTCTGGAGGACAGCTGAAACGTTCTCACCCATGCTTACAAATTCATTACCTTTCAATTTTATTTTGTTGGTGCATAACTCCTTAAGGAACTTTGCATATCGAGGTACTTGTTTAATTGCATCAAGTAAAGGGATATTTACCTTAATTTTACGAAAGGTGTTAAAAATCTCCTTTTCCTATTCCTCCTTTTTGGATTTAGATGATCTATAAGGAGAAGGAGGAACTGGTACCACAACATTTTTTTGCTCGTCATTAGATTCCTTTGGTTGATCCAACTGTGCAGAGGTGCAACAACTTCCTTTTCAGTTTCTTCCTCTAGATTGCGTTTTTGGGTTTTCCTGCTAGGTTCATTCAACTCTGTTCCACGTCTCAAGGTCATTACACTGGTATTTTGCTTGGGGTTGATAGCTATCTATGAGGGCAATTTTCCTTGAGATTCCAATATGCTAATAGAAATGGCTAGCTGACTCACTTGATCCTCCAGCTTCTTAATGCTTGTCCTGGTCTCCTGTTGAAATTGTTGTGTGTTAGTCGCAAGTGATTTAACAATTTCTTCAAGAGACATACCTGAACTAGAAGATGGGTACTGTTGCGGTGCAGCGGGCTGTCTATATTGAAAGTTTTGAAATCGAGGTCTTACTCCATAGCTCAAGTTGAGATGGTCCCTCCACACTGAGTTATAAGTATTCGAATATGGATCATAATTACTTTGGGGTGGACCTGGAAATTTTCCAATTGCATTAACATGTTCTTGAGGTTCATCTTGAAGTGTGGGGCACATGTTAGTTGAGTGACCAGTAGCAGCACAAATTTCACAGGCTTTAGCTTGTTGCACATTTCCCATTCCTATAACCAATTGTTGAACATATGTTAGATTAGCTATTTGATTTTCAAGAGAGTGTGTACTTACTTCATTTGCTCTTCTATGAGGTATATCTTGTCTGAATCTAAACTGCTAGGATTTAGCAACCATGGTGGAAATCAAATCTCTAGCCTCTCTAAGAGTCTTGTTCACTATAGCACCTCCACTAGCTACATCCATCATCCTTCTTTCCATGGGTAACTGATAATTCTATTAAAATAAAATTATTTATACTTAATTTTTGAATTAATTATTTTAATCTCCATATTATTTTATTAATGATGCCCTTATTTTAATTAAAATTATCATATTTACAGATAAATTAAATCCAGATGAATTTCTGTTATTTCAATAGAAAATGAATTGAAAATGGGATAAAAAGGAGACTGGAACACTTCCAGTTTGCAGCATGAGTCATCATTCTTCTGGACGCATTGATAATTCTATTTTTAATAGAATTATTTGTGCTTAATTTCCTAATTATTTATTTAATCCCCATATTATTTTATTAATAATCCCCTTTATTTAATTAAAATTCTTTAATATGCAGATAAATTAAATTCGAATGAAACTCAGTCGTTTCAGTCAAAATTGGGCTAAAAACGAGCTAAAGGAGACTGGACTACTTCCAATTTGCAGACCGAGTCATCAGTCGTCTAGACACGCGCGATGTTAGGTGTCCGTATTTTATTTGCTTCGAAACGATAAGATCGAAGGACACCGTGCCAACCCTCTGGAAGACACACGTCGGGCCACATCGCAAAATAAATTAGACAAAAAGACTAATGACGTGGAAATATCTACTGTGTAGCAAATTAAAGGAAGACAAGTGGCCAAACACTGCCAACTCATCTAGGATGGAAAAATTACAATTGTACTCCTAAGTGTGTATATAAATAGAAAAAGATGGCAATTGAAAAGAAAATGTAGCCTAGGTTAGAATAGAAGTAGTCTAGGGTAGGAGTAGTGTAGAGTAATTTAGGAGTAGATATAATTTAGGGTAGAATAGCTTTTAGGTTAATTTCTAAGCTTTCTTTGTTTTAATTTCCGAATAGTTTCTTTGAATTTGAAAATTTTCTTCTCTTGTTTTGTTAAAACTTTACATTGGTTTAATGAATAGTGATTTTTCCATGTTCTTCTCGATTTTGCAATCTCTTTGCTTTATTGTTGATTCAATGCACTCAAGTTGAATGAAAGTTCTTCATTTTCCAGTCTTAAATAGTTTTATTTTATGGCAATCAAATTTCTTTATACTTCTCGATTTTGTTTAAGTCATTTCTCTTTTTATTTCATCTCTATTACATAGCTTCCATTTCCTAGCCTTTAGCTCTCGGTTTGCTCTTTTTTATGCATTCGGATTCAAAAGTTCTTCATCCATTCTTCTCCCTTTTGATTCTATTGTCTTGATGTGGGTTGATGCTAAGCATTATTCCACATCAAGAGCAATGTGGAATCCCGGTTGGAGAAAAGAATGAAGCAAACCGAGGATGTTGAGTTCCCTGTTTATTATTGAAGAAGTTCACGGGTGTTGTGTAGTTGTGATTTTTATTTTCTTTCGATTTTAAGTTTGTAATCAGCTAAGCTTTATTGTTCTTTTCTTTCTTTATTTCAATGTTATTGTTCTGCATTTCATGCATCGGGTTGTTCTGTTTGCTCCCTTTAATTTCGGCTTGCATTGTTTTTACAGTACTTTGTTTAGTAGTTGTTCATTTGCTGCTTGTTCGTTGCTAGTGAGATTGGGATGTTAGGCTGATTAGTGTTTAAAGTCACGGTTGGCTATTGCATTGGGACACGGGTTGATTTCCAGCAGCAGCATTAGCAAAGAATCTTCTCTATTCTCCTCTGTTTTAAGTTTTCTTCCTACTGTTCATCTTCATTTACTATTATAGTTAGAAGTTTTTAAGGTTTTATCATTCCATTCCTTATCTTTAACTCACCATTTAATGATTTCTGCATGTATAAGTTTCTTTATTTGATGATCAGTGCTACTGCAGAATGATGGATTGTGCCACTCCAGTCCCGATGGTCTCGGATATGGTTAGCAAGAAACAAAGAAACTGATGAGGACGTGGTGCTAAGCTGGATCGTGACTGGTGATACGCCCTAAGGGTATTACTGTAAGTGCACGGGTCGTACAAGTAATAATGGGATTTGAGTCCCGAGTTATCGTCCCACAGAAAAGTTGACTAGCCTAATTAACTACCGGTTAATCTTACCCTAAGTATATCCTAGCAAATTATGAAATTGAAGTGGGTGATTTACTAAGTCTAAAGTTAAAAATACTGGAAAGCGATAAAATAAAAAGAACTAAATAAAACCGAGCAAAATTACTTACAATGCTCCACGCAATTAAAATAAAAAACCTACAAAAATAATTAAAACAATTAAAACTAATTAACGCAATTAAAATAAAATGCAATTATGAAAATAACAAAGCAAGATTAATTAAACTAAAATTAAACTAACCTAAAATGCAATTAAACTACTTAATCAAAATGTAATTTAAACTAAACTAAAACTTAATGAAAATAAAATCCTAGGAAATTAAGAAAATAACTATAAAACTACAAGTCTAAAATATTAACTCTAAACTAATCCTAACTATATCTAATTACTAATTTAACAATAAAATTTAACTAATGCATGTAACAAATTTAATCTAACTTAACTAATGCATGATAAAAATAAAAATGAGTTAAGGACATAATTAAATCTATTTCATAAACTAATTAAGCAAAATGGATTATTGTGTATAAGGTAAATGCCAAACAAGCCTTAAACAAATTTAAACCATCAAATTGTCACTCCAAACACTATTCACATGTCTTTCTAATTTCATGCTCATTTCAGGCTTTCACGGTTTTGGCAACTGTCTCGCTGCACTCTTTCTGCAAATTCCAGTTCTAAGCATTCTCGGTCCCAGCTACTCTCGGTCTGCTGTGTGTCCTGCTGTTCCAGTCCTGCAATCGACTACTGTTTCATGCTGTTCCTGCCTTGGTGTGTCTCGGTTCCAGGTGCTCACAGGTTGCCCTCGGTTTTGCTTTGTCCTGGACTCTACTGCGGTTCTGCAATCGACTGTTGTTCTCTGCTTCTCGGTTCTGCAATCTGCTGCTGCTCCAGGCATGTCTCATTGTGATCAATAGCAAGCTGTAAATGCTTCCTTGTCATCTTTGCCCAGTCTAGGGAATGCTCTGCATAGCTTAGCTTCTGCCTACAAAAGCTCTTGAAACAGGGCTAAACAGAGGATAAGGTTCTTGCTACTGTCACCGCTAGTTCTCAACTCGTGTACCACCATCCAGCACCTTCATCCAGTTTACTGCTAAGCTGCTGTTGTAGCAACCTTAAATGCAGTTACTAGCAGTCCGGAGCAGCCAGAACATGTAACAAAAATCAGCAGAAGCAACATAAGCAATTAGAAACCTTGATTGCCGGAAACAGTAATTTATGAACCCAGAAAAATATAACCTCTAATGCTGAAAGTAAATCCTAACTAGAGTAGAAATGGCTGAAAGAAAATGTCATTAGTGATAAGAGGAAATAAATCTGGAGAATGCTAAAAGAAAGCTCAGATACGCAAGGAAATGACTGTGATTTGAGTCTCGGGTTTCCACTATCATGGCACATTCACCTCAACCCTGTGGATGAGGACCATCAATAGTGCACAAACAACAGCCTCGTAACCTCCTTCAACTGTCTTCATGCAACATGGGTGAAGAAATGGTAAATGGTTGTAGCCATGCTAATCAATCTTACATGAACAGTAAGAACAATTTAAAATCGAGAACCAACAAGTATATAAAAGAAACGAAACATAACATAAAAAAAACAAGTATGATAAAGGATTATGCTATCTACTAGAATGGGATTTTCATCAAAAATAAAAGCTTGTAGAATTTCAATAATGGTGGCCAAAGAAAAATAAACTAACGGAAATTGCTTTTAAAGAAAATAAGAAAGACTATTAAAAACTACTCTACCCTAAATTACATCTACTCCTACTCCTAAATTACATGCTCTTCTACTCCTAAAATTACATGCTCTTTCAATTGTCATCCTTTCCTATTTATAAACACACTAGGGGTAAAATTGTAATTTCTACATCCTTGATGAGTTGGCATTTTTTTTTGCCACTTGTCTTTACACTATTGGCTCCTTGAAAAGATACTTCCATGTCATCGGTCTTCTTGTCCAATTGGATGTGCTAGGTGGCATGACTCGTGTTGTCCGCGTGGTTCAATCTCGATTTTAGCCCTATTCCGATCCATTTTCTATCGAAATATTCAAAATTCATCCAGATTTAATTTATCTGCAAACATGAGAATTTTAATTAAATAAAGGGGATAATTAACAAAATAAATTGGGGATTTAAATAATTAATTAGGAAATTAAGCACAAATAATTCTAAAAATATAGAATTATCAACTGGCTAAAAGTTGTTGTAGTGTTCGTGGCCTGTGCAGGAAGAATGCGCATGTTGCAGGGATGAAGGCTGCTGCATGAGTGGAAGCTGAATCAGGAACAAGCAGTGTACAAAAGACCTTACTTGCTGCAGTACTAGCTGAGGACAGACCGTGAAGAGGCTCGTACGAGGCTGGGAGTAGGAGCAAAACTAGAGTACCTGATACAGACCTGGACAGAACGATAGCAACGCAACAAGCAGATGTATACAGCACCAGGATAGCAACACTAGCAGCTTGGAGCAACAGGTCACATGTACTGAACCGGGAGCATGTATGGAACACCTAGAGGCAGATGACAAAATGCAGAGGACAGGACAGAACCGAGCACCAGTGGACAAACCTGCAGTAGACAGCAGCTGGATAGAAGCTCGCGGACAACATCTAGGAAATGAAACGTGTAGCAGGCTGGAGCAGAGGATAAAGCCGTGAGCACCTGAAAATGAAGCCAAGAAGAAAGACAATGAACAATGTAGTATCGGGACCACTTACTGGGCAGAAACGGTTAAGGCCTTGTTTGGCTAATTAATTTGTTATTTCATGCTTTTAGTTGTATTAATGTTTAATTAGTTGTTAGTTTTTATTAATTGGTAGGTTAGTTTTAATATCTTTGCATGTTAATTTAATTTGTGGTGTTAATTTTTAGTTAGTAGTTAATTTTATATTATATGTTTTAGCACTTTATTTTAATGTAGAGTTTTTATGTTGCATTTAGAATTAATTTAGAATAAATATGTTTCATGCATTTTTAATTTAGTTTTTATTTTCATTAAATTTTAGTTTAGTTTAATTTGCATTTTTATTAATTAGTTTAATTTCATGCATTTTTAATTTTAGGCTTGTTTAATTTTAGTTTAATTAATCTTGTTTCTTTATTTTCATAATTGCAGTTTATTTTAATTGCGTTAATTAATTTTAATTGTTTTAATTATTTTTGTAGGTATTTTCTTTTAATTGCTGGGAGCTCGGTAAGTAAATCTTAGCTCGGTTTTATTTAGTATTTTCTTTATTTTATAGTTTTATTATTTTTCAGTAATTTTAATTTTAGCCTTAGTAGATCACCCATTACAACTTCATAATTTGCTAGGATATACTTAAGGTAAGATTAACTGGTAGTTAATTAGGCTAATCAACTTCTCTGTGGGACGATAACTCGGGACTTAAATCCCATTATTACTTATACGACCCGTGTACTTGCGGACGATACCCTTAGGGCGTACCAAGTTTTTGGCACCGTTGCCGGGGAAGTTTTAATTAGCCGTTAATTAATATCGGTCAAATTATGCTTAGGTGTAATTCTAGCTTGTATATATTTAGGTTGTAAATATTTAGAGCCTTACTTAGGGTAGTTAAATTTTCTCTTAATTAATTAAAAAAATTGAAAAATTAAAAACTTGAAAAAAAATTTTCTAAGGACTTTCTGATGTTTGCATGCGTAGAGCCAGAAGTTTTGATTGCTTTCCTCTAGATCCTGAAATTTAACGCACTCTTAGAAAAATTTGAAAGGATTTTAGGAAATTATTAGCTCTGCTGCAAAGTATCATGGCAAAAAATAGGGAAATTAAGACCGTTGTAGATTATGCAATGCCGACTATTGGGGGTTATTATACTAGCATTAGGCCACCAGCTATCCCTGCTAACAACTTTGAAATTAAGCCTTCCATCCTCCAGATGATCCAGACCTCTTTAAAGTTCAGTGGGCTTCCGCATGATGACCCACATGCTGACCTTGGGCAATTCCTGGACTTGTGCAACACGTTCAAGCACAATGGATTATCTGATGATGCGCTTAGGCTTAGACTATTCCCCTTCTCGCTTAGGGATAGGGCATGACACTGGTTAACCTCCTTGCCTCCAGGATCCATTTTTACATGGGATGAGTTAGCCCATCAATTTCTAGCTAAGTTTTTCCCTCCCTCTAAAATGGCCAGACTTAGTAGCGATATATCTTCCTTTGCCCAGTTCGACTCTGAATCTCTTTACGAAGCATGGGAACGATATAAGGAGCTTCTTAGGAAGTGCCCTCACCATGGCCTACCTTTATGGCTACAAATCCAGACCTTCTACAACAGACTTACAAGCCAGAATAGGACTATTGTTGACGTTGCTGCGGGTGGAGCGCTAATGTGTAAAACAGAGGAGGAAGCTTACGAGCTCTTGGACAAGATGGCTGCTAACAACTATTTATGGTCCTCGGAGAGACAATTGCCAAAGAAGTCAGCGGGTATTTATTAGCTCGACACGTTGTCTACCTTGACCTCTCAAATTGCTAATCTTACGAAGAAGGTAGAGTCGCTCAGTACCCAGCATAATCCTTCCTCCAGTCCTAATCCTATTTATTTTGTCCAAAGTTCTTTTCTTTCCTGCGAGCTGTGTAGTGGTACCCACTCTGTAGATAGGTGTCCGCTCAACTTAGAATAGGTTCAGTATGTTGCTCCCCCTAAGCAACAGAATAACCCTTTTTCAAACACCTATAATCCAGGGTGGAGGAACCATCCTAACTTCTCCTAGAGCCAAAACCAAGGGCAAACATCTAGCTCTAGACTTGTAGGACTCCCTGGTTTTCAAGCTCCACCGGTTCAGGTGCCACCACAGTCGCAATTTCCATATCATCCTCCTCATTAACCATCCCCACAACAATTTCAACATCATCCATCACCACCACCACCATCACTTATGCAGCCCCAACTCTACCATGCACCAGTAGCTGAGAAGAAGCCTACATTAGAGGAGATGCTCTCAACGATCCTGCAAAATCAAGCTGCTTCAATTAAGAACTTAGAGGTTCAGGTAGGATAAATAGCAAATGCTCTTAGCCCACGTCCTCAAGGGACCCTTCCTAGTAACACTGAAGTTAACCCTGTTAAGCAAAGGGAGGGTAAGGAACATGTTAGATCTATCACCCTTAGGAGTGGAAGAGAGCTAGATGATCCACAAGTTAAGTCCCAACCTGAACAACACATAGTTGAAGAATCCTGAAGTTCTAACGAAGCAGCTCAGAAAGAGCAGGAACCTGAAGATCGGGCTGCCAAGGAAACAAAGTTAGGAGCTTCTTCATCTATACCTTCTTCTTCTTCATTGCCTTTCTCGTCCTCTGATTCTACACAGGTTCCCACTACATTGCCTCTAGCTAGACCACCAGTACTTTTTCCTCAGAGGTTTTAAAACCAAAAGCTTGACCAACAATTCGCCAAATTTCTTGAGATTCTTAAGAAACTTCACATCAACATTCCTTTCGTAGATGCTTTAGAGAAAATGCCAAGTTATGTGAAGTTTCTGAAGGATATCCTCTCGAGGAAGAGAAGATTGGAAGATTATGAAACGGTGGCCTTAACTGGGGAGTGTAGTGAAATTATCCAGAGAAAATTACCCCCCAAGCTCAAGGATCCCGGGAGTTTTACCATACCCTGCACTATTGAAAATATATTCTTTGGTAGAACCCTATGTGATTTAGGAGTTAGTATCAATCTAATGTCTTTTTCTATCTACCAAAAGTTAGGAATATGGGATGTCAAGTCTACCACAGTGACCCTTCAGCTAGCTGATCGATCCATTAAATATCCAAAGGGCGTCATTGAGGATGTGTTAGTAAAGGTGGATAAATTTATTTTCCCTGCGGATTTTATTATATTAGACATGGAGGAAGACAAGGAAGTCCCCATATTATTAGATAGGCCTTTCCTAGCTACTGGTAGAACTTTAATTGATGTACAGAAGGGGGAGTTGACTATGAGAGTCCTAGATCAGGAAGTGAAGTTTAATGTTTTCAAACCTTTGAAGCTTCCTGATGACTCCCAAGAGTGTTTTAAGAGGGATATTGAGGATATAAGGCTTGAGCACAAGAAATTTCAAAGAAGGAGGGAAGTAGCTAAAGCTTAGGAGGAGTTAACTGTCGACATTCTGTCACCACTATGGCTGATCCTCCTACTCTTCGCACTGCTGCTAAGTGTTGTGTTCTTTAGCTGCATTTGAAGTGGCTTAATTTGTCTTTTCACTTTGTATATAGTTCATTTTCTTTGCTGTTGTTTCTTTCTTTGTTTATTTTGTAGGTTTTTTTCTCTAGTTTTATGTTTTCAATCAAGTTTCAATTGTTCATCATCATCATCAGATAGGGGAGTACTCTGTTCTTGAACTTTAATTCTTATATTATCTGCACACTGAGGACACTGTGCACTTTAAGTTTGGAGGATGGGATATCACTTGAGCATTTTTTGAAAATTTGAGCAAAATTGAAAATTTTTTTAATTTTTTTGAAAATCTGAGCTTAAATTGTTTGATTGTGGAGTGATTTAGTGTTTAGCATGAAGTTTTCCCATATTCCGATGATATGACCCCATGATTTAGTCTGACTTTGATTGACTAAGAAGCATGATTATAGGAAAAGTATGAAGTTGAATTCTTGAATTGTCTTGATTCTGATTGTGATTTCCTCATTTTATGCACATATCATGTCATGAAACTGTATATTTATTTAGAGAAAGCTTATGTGGACCTATGATTGCATTTGTTCAATTGATTTTGTGTATCATATTCTAGAATTTGTTTGATCTGATCTCGAGGTGAAACATTGGATCACACTTAATTAGAGAGATGATTTAGGCCATCTTTGGATCATTTGAGCCTTTCTAGCCATCCCTATACATATTTTACCCCTAGTCACCCATCTAGGCCAAATAAGTTTTTCTCTGTAAATACACTCGCATAAGTTTCCTTAGCTTAAACACTCTTTTCCTATCCCTTACCCCAAAAGCATGAAAAGTCATTGAGATATATTGTGAGCTTTGTACATATAGGTATTTGGTGATAGTGAAAATTCGAAAAAAAATGAAAAAAATGAAAAAAAATGAAAATGAAAGAAAAAGAAAAAGAAAAGAAGAAAGAAGAAAAATACAAAAATAGAATAAAATGTTTAGCAAAAGAAATAAGTTTGGGGGAAATAAATTTGAGCTCTTACATTAAAGATCCTAGAAGTAATGCATGTTAAGGGGTAATTAAACCTAAATCGACTTTATCATACCCTAACCCCAGCCTGACATTATAAGCTTAATGAAGTCCTATTGATCTTTGATTAAGTGTGACTACATTAGTGGAGAGAGAAGTGAAAAGCAAACTTATGGGAATGATCATATGTCATTGACTTTGCATTCACTATGTTTGCATAATCTGATCCGGATAATGTACTGTGAAGTGACTTTGACATTTTCACACACACAAGAGGAGTCCAATTTGGGTTAGGACTTATAATTGAATAATTCTGAATGTTAGACTTGTAATTGTGAGTCTTTGAGATCATAGTTTGTACTTTTTCTTTGAGGATAATATTGGGGAAATTATTATGTTTTGTACTTGTCATTCCTACATCTGTTTTGTTTTGCTTGAGGATAAGTAAAAGCTCAAGTTTGGGGGTGTGATAATTCTATTTTTAATAGAATTATTTGTGCTTAATTTCCTAATTGTTTATTTAATCCCCATATTATTTTATTAATAGTCCCCTTTATTTAATTAAAATTCTTTAATGTGCAGATAAATTAAATCCGGATGAAACTCAGTCGTTTCAGTCAAAATTAGGCTGAAAATGAGCTAAAGGAGACTGGACCACTTCCAATTTACAGACTGAGTCATTAGTCATCTGGACATGCGTGATGTCAGGTGTCCATATTTTATTTGCTCCGAAACGATAAGATCGAAGGACACCGTGCCAACCCTCTGGAAGACACACGTCGGGCCACATCGCACAGTAAATTGGACAAAAAGAATGATGACGTGGAAATATCTACTCTGCAACAAATTAAAGGAAGACAAGTGGCCAAACATTGCCAACTCATCTAGGATGGAAAAATTACCATTGTACCCCTAAGTGTGTATATAAATAGAAAAAGATGGCAATTGAAAAGAAAATGTAGCCTAGGTTAGAATAAAAGTAGTCTAGGGTGGGAGCAGTGTAGAGTAATTTAGGAGTAGATGTAATTTAGGGTAGAGTAGCTTTTAGGTTAATTTCCATGCTTTCTTTGTTTTAATTTCTGAATAGTTTCTTTGAATTTGAAAATTTTCTTCTCTTGTTTTGTTAAAACTTCACATTGGTTTAATGAATAGTGATTTTTCCATGTTCTTCTTGGTTTTGCAATCTCTTTGCTTTATTGTTGATTCAATGCACTCAAGTTGAATGGAAATTCTTCATTTTCCAGTCTTAAAAAGTTTTATTTTATGGCAATCAAATTTCTTTATGCTTCTCGATTTTGGTTAAGTCATTTCTCCTTTTATTTCATCTCTATTACATAGCTTCCATTTCCTAGCCTTTAGCTCTCGGTTTGCTCTTTTTTATACATTCGGGTTTAAAAGTTCTTCATCCATTCTTCTCCCTTTTGATTCTGTTGCCTTGATGTGGGTTGATGCTAAGCATTATTCCACATCAAGAACAATGTGGAATCCCAGTTGGAGAAGAGAATGAAGCAAACCGAGGATGTTGAGTTCCCTGTTCATTATTGAAGAAGTTCACGGGTGCTGCATGAGTGGAAGCTGAATCAGGAACAAGCAGTGTACAGAGGACCTTACTTGCTATAGCACCTGCTGAGGACAGACTGTGAAGAGGCTCGTACGAGGCTGGGAGCAGGAGTAAAACCAGAGTACTTGATTCAGACCTGGATAGAATGGTAGCAACGCAGCAAGCAGATATGTACAGCACCAGGACAACAACACTAGCAGCCTGGAACAGCAGGTCACATGTATTGAACCAGGAGCATGTATGGAACACCTGGAGGCAGATGACAAAATGCAGAGGACAGGGCAGAACCGAGCACCAATGGACAAACTTGCAGTAGACAGCAGCTGGATAGAAGCTCGCAGACAACATCTGGGAAAAGAAACGTGCAGCAGGCTGGAGTAAAGGATAAAGCCGTGAGCACCTGAAAATGAAGCTAAGAAGAAAGATAATGAACAGTGTAGTATCGGGACCACTTGCTGGGCAGAAATGGTTAAGGCCTTGTTTGGCCAATTAATTTGTTATTTCATGCTTTTAGTTGTATTAATCTTTAATTAGTTGTTAGTTTTTATTAATTGCTAGGTTAGTTTTAATATCTTTTCATGTTAATTTAATTTGTGGTGTTAATTTTTAGTTAGTAGTTAATTTTATATTATATGTTTTAGGACTTTATTTTAAAGTAGAGTTTTTATGTTGCATTTAGAATTAATTTAGAATAAATGTATTTCATGCATTTTTAATTAATTTTTATTTTCATTAAATTTTAGTTAGTTTAATTTGCATTTTTATTAATTAGTTTAATTTCATGCATTTTTAATTTTAGGCTTGTTTAATTTTCGTTTAATTAATCTTGTTTCTTTATTTTCATAATTGTATTTTATTTTAATTGCGTTAATTAATTTTAACTGTTTTAATTATTTTTGTAGGTATTTTCTTATAATTGCTTGGAGCTCGGTAAGTAAATCATAGCTCGGTTTTATTTAGTATTTTCTTTATTTTATAGTTTTATTGTTTTTCAGTAATTTTAATTTTAACCTTAGTAGATCACCCATTGCAACTTCATAATTTGCTAGGATATACTTAGGGTAAGATTATGTGAGATCTGAGAATTTCAGACATATTTTATTGATGTAATAAGAATTTGAAGTGTAATTTATTGAGCTAAGTGAATTGTAGGAATTATAATTGGAGATTTATATGTTAAGTGTGTAAAATAAGCATGAAGCATGAGGACAGATCGATCTGGGAGAAGGAGAGATCGATCTGGTGAGTTAAAAATGACGAGGGAAGGGAAATTTGAAGAGCAGATCGATCTCCAATGGAAGAGATCGATCTCCTTATGAATCTGTTGGAGAAGGGATCGATCTCATGAGGAAGAGATCGATCTCCAAATGAATCTGTTTGAGAGAAGATCGATCTCATGAGGAGGAGATCGATCTCCAAATGCTTCTGTTTGGGGAGAAGATCGATCTCTTTAGGAGCAGATCGATCTCATAAAGCCATAAAGAGATCGATTTCACCCTTCGACAGATCGAACTCCTATGCATAAAATTGCCCAGATCGTCCCCAAATTTCAAACACAGATCGATCTCATCAAGAGGCAGATCGATCTCCTACCTCCAGTCTATATAAGGGACTCGTGTTTTCTCTGCAATTTCACTTTCTCTCTCTTCCAAACCTCCATTTTTTCAAAAACCTAGTTTCTCACTCCTCCAAATCCCCCATTTTCGGTCGAATCAGCTATTGTGGTAAGAAGGAAAGTTGTTCCTCATCAAAGGGAGAACAACATACTTGGAAATCGAAGGACGAATCGGATCGAGGTGTGAGTTGTGCGTCTCACAAGCTTTGGGTAATTTCTAAACCTCGATCTTGATATTTGAGCTGATTTTGATGTTATTGGTGGTGGTAATTGTGTTGAAATAGTTGAGGAATGATTAGGGATTGATGAGATTGTAATGTAGTTGGATTAATGTTGATATTTGGAAATTGTGGCAATTTTGAGAATTGTGCTATAAACGGAAATATAGACAATGTGGTGAATTAGCGTAGATAATTGGTATTAGAGATATCGAACGTTGAGATATTGTGAATGAGGTTGTAGTTTAGGGTAGAGTGACGAGAATTGAGAAAATTGAGGTGTTATGAGCGATGATGCTCGATTTTGAGAATTGAGATTTATGAGATAATTGAGTATTGATGTTTTAACATCGTTTGGACAGCTCGGAAGTTCCAGAGTGGAATGCGAGACTAGTCCGTGATACGGGGGAAACGATTGCACTATACGAGGTGCAAAGAGGTAAGGGAAAACTAAACCATTTTGTGTATGTATTTTGTTGAATTGTTAGCATGAACCATGATTTGAGAATACAAGCATGTTTTGTGTTGTGATGTAATTGCACACGATTTTATAGCCGGTTGGAGCCCATTATTTTATGAGTTTATAAGCTGAGTGTGAAATTGCTTTATAAACCTTTGAGTTGCGTGAAAAGTAAATTGGGCTCTACGTTAAGGCGATATTGAGATTTGAGAAAATGTGTGCGTGTTTTGCCGGTTGGAACTCGGTTTTAATATGTTTTGTGTTGAGTACACAAATGTTTTAAATGAGTGTTAAGAGAAAACCATTATGAGTTCTACGTGAAGGCATAACGTTTTATAAGATAATGGCTAATGATTGAGACTTAGGCGTGTCATGTTGAATACACATCGGGCATTGCTCTGGTAGCATATAAGACCGATATAGTGGGACGCCTGGGAACCGACCCAGGGACCACGGGCCTTGCTCTGGTAGCATATAAGACCGATATAGTGGGACGCCTGGGAACCGACCCAGGGACCATAGGCATTGTTCTGGTAACATATAAGTCAATTTATTCCTCCACTCTGGTAGCGTTGGGAGGCATTGCTCTGGTAGCATGTAAGACCGAGAGAGTGGGCCGCCTGGGAACCGACCCAGGGAGCACAGGCATTGTTCTGGTAACATATAAGTCCGATTATTCCTCCGCTCTGGTAGCGTTGGGAGGCATTGCTCTGGTAGCATGTAAGACCGAGAGAGTGGGCCGCCTGGGAACCGACCCAGGGACCACGTGTCAGTGTGCATTAGGCGAGGCATTGCTCTAGTAGCAAGTAAGGCCGGGCCTTGTTCTGGTAACATATAAGTCCAACATACTTTGCATACGACCATATTGTCGACGCTCCCTCTATACGAGGATGCCTGGGATGCGCACCCAGAGGAGATACATATTTGATGTGCCATGACGAGTTTTAATTGAGTTTTATTGCCTAGTCTCGTTTTACACATGAGTTGTGTTTTGTGACCTTGTCACGTGTGATTTACTGAGGTGATTTTTATCACGTATTTGAGAACAGCCATTATTGCATATATTTACACATGCTTGTGAGTGCTCGATGTTGAGCCTTTTATCTTCATGTTTTCACATGATTTATCGAGTTATGAGATGATGTTTTGCGAACTTTCATGCTACGATTTCAAATGAGCTTTATAAACAAATACATATTTGTGATGTGTGAAATGGTTTATATAACTGAGTTCCTTTACCCCCCTTACTGAGCGATTTAGAAGCTCACCCTGTTTTCCTTTCCCCCCAGAGTTCTTCAAGTGAAAAAGGATCTCCCTGCGGCGTATGGAGTAGTGGCTAGTGGAGGACTTGAGCTCCAGGCCCTATATATTGTATTTGAGGTATATTTTATCTTTTCATGTACCCAGACTATTAATGTGATTACAGACACTTGATGTATATCATTATATGGGATGTATTAGGATTAATTAACTTGGAATTGAGTAATGTATATGATTCAATATACACTATGTCGTGATGAGATCCTGAGGCATGATAATTATGATAATGTATGACACTGCACAGGAATGCACCTTTAATTGTGAATTAACGAGTAAAAAGTTTTAAATTAGCCCTAATTTCTGCATTTTCAGGGCGTGACAGAGTTTTCTTGGTATCAGAGCTTAGGGTGTCTAGTACTGTCAGTGTCGGTTAAGTGAAATAGAATACATCCCAAGTGTCTGTAATAGTCTGGTCATGAACTGAAATGGAGGATTGAGATTTCAATCGATTGTGATATGTACGCGCAGGAGACGAGTTGAGATTGAGAATGAGTAAACGACGAGGTCGTTCGAGGAGGCAGGCAGAGTCCCCTCCACCACCTGTCCCACAACCAGAGAGTCCTAACTCTCGATTTAATCGGATTGAGACCGATGTGAGGCAAGGTTTTGAGCAGATGGCGGCGCTATTCGCGCAACACTTTGGAGTTAATGCCTCGGATACTACCCCTACACCACCACCAGGACCTCCCATACCCCCAGTGCCTCCCGTCACTCAGCCTGAGGACAGAAGTAAGGTCCGACTAAAGGAATTTCTGAAGATGAATCCACCCGCATTTAGGGGAAAGAAGGATCCTACAGAGGCTGAGGAGTGGTTGACGGAGTTGAGAGTTATATTTGATTTACTGGGGTGCACCGATGCTGAGAGAGTCAGTATGAGTGCCTATATGCTGAAGGGGAGAGCTCGAGATTGGTGGAGTACTACCCAGGGTATCTTGATGTCCCGCCAGGATGTGATTGGTTGGGAAGAGTTCCAGACAGCTTTTAGAACCCAATATGTACCACGAGCCACCCAGAGAAGGAAACAGGTCGAGTTTTTGAGTTTGGTACAGGGTGACATGTCGGTGGATGACTATGAGAGCCAGTTCACCTCACTATTGAGATATGACCCAGAGACCTTCAAGAGTGAAGAGCTCCGCACAGAGAAGTTTGTGTATGGGTTGAAGCCCGTCATTAGAGATAGATTGATGGGGCTATGTATTACTGAGTTTGGAGATGCTCTGAGACGACAAGAGGTTGAAAGAGGGATTGAGATGGTACAATCCCAGAATGAACTCAGAGCGGTGAATAGAGATAAGGGCAAGAGGCTAGCACTTTTCCAGTCAGAGGCTCGGAGAGGTTCCTTCAGGAGAGGAAGGATTGAGGTACAGAAGGACAGATTGGAGAGACCCAGAGCCTATCCTATTATCAAGGAGACCCCTCGATATGTCAGGCCGGAGATGAGGATTTGTAGAAACTATGGCCGATCGCATGAGGGAAGTTGTACTGGGTCGATCCATGGATGTTTCAGATGTGGTGACATGGGTCACAAAGTGAAAGACTGTCCCCAACCTCAGATACCACATGCTCCGGAGCCCACTAGACAACAGCCTCAGAGAGTGGATCCCCGGAGACGGGCTACTGCGACAGAGAAAGGGAAGAAACCTGTGGCACAGGGACGAGTGTTTGCCCTGGATAAGGAGACCGCAGACGCTTCGGCAGAAACTATAAGAGGTACACTCTCTGTCTGTAATTATGAGGCTCATGTGTTGATTGATTCAGGATCCACGCATTCGTTTATTTCTGAGCATTTTGCATGTAGATTAAACTTGAAGTTTGAACCTCTAGAATATATACTACATGTAAATACCCCTATGCGTGAATCCCAGAGAACTGAGTTAATCTGTAGAGGGTGTGAAATTAAGGTGGGAGATAGAGTGATGTTAGCAGATCTAATCATGTTGAGTATACATGGGTTTGATGTAATTCTGGGAATGGATTGGTTGGCGACCAATCGAGTGAGTTTAGACTGCTACACTAAGATTGTAACTTTCTCCCTACCTGAACCCTACAGTGTACGATTGAGGATTGAGAAAATGAATATGTGGAATTCTAGCAGTAATTTGAGAATTTTGATATTATTTTGGAGAATATTAAATATGATTATTTATGTGAAGGTTATGAGACACTCATCTCAGACGATGAGCGGGAACATCCGAGGATTGAGGATATACCTGTGGTTTGCGAATTTCTGGATGTTTTCCCAGATGAATTGCCAGGTTTACCACCAGAGAGAGAGCTGGAGTTTACCATTGATTTGGTACCGGATACTCAGCCGATCTCTAAACCTCCCTACAGGATGGCATTAGTGGAACTTGAGGAATTGAAGAAACAACTACAGGAGTTATTGGATCAAGGGTTTATTAGACCCAGTGTTTAGCCGTGGGGAGCGCCAGTACTATTTGTTAAGAAGAAGGATGGTAGTCTCAGATTATGTGTGGACTACCGGCTATTGAATAAAGCCACGGTGAAGAATAAATATCCGCTGCCCAGGATTGACGATCTACTTGATCAGCTAAGAGGGGCATCAGTCTTTTCTAAGATTGATTTGAGATCGGGCTATCACCAATTGAGGATCAAGGAGGAAGATATTCCAAAGACGGCCTTCAGAACGAGGTATGGCCATTACGAATTTCTGGTGATGTCCTTTGGATTGACGAACGCCCCTGCAGCCTTCATGAGATTGATGAACGAGGTGTTCAGAGACTATCTGGATAAGTTTGTGATAGTCTTTATCGATGATATCCTGGTGTACTCTCGGTCGTATGAGGAGCATGCACAGCATTTGTGGTTAGTACTTCAGATATCCGAGATAAGCAATTGTACGAAAAGCTTAGTAAGTGTGAGTTTTGGCTGAACCGGATAGCTTTCCTTGGGCATGTAGTCTCAGAGGAAGGAGTATCAGTGGATCCGAGTAAAATAGCAGCTGTGCTTAATTAGGAAAGACCGAGGACAGTGACTGAGATACGAAGCTTCCTTGGTTTGGCAGGGTATTACAGGAGATTTGTGGAAGGATTCTCGAGGATTGCCGCTCCTTTGACTAAGCTCACGCGTAAGGAGACTCCGTTCATATGGACTGATCAATGTGAGTTCAGTTTTCAAGAGTTAAAGAGGAGATTGACGGCGGCACCTGTGTTAACTATCCCTGAGGGATCAGGAGGATTCTCGGTGTATAGTGATGCATCTCATCAAGGATTGGGGTGTGTGCTTATGCAGCACGGGAGAGTGGTCGCATATGAATCGCGTCAGCTGAAAGACCATGAGCGGAATTACCCCACGCATGATTTGGAGTTAGCCGCTGTGGTATTTGCTTTGAAGATCTGGCGACACTACTTATATGGGGAAAGATTCCAGATCTTCACTGATCACAAGAGTTTGAGATATCTCTTTGATCAGAAAGAGTTAAACATGAGACAAAGGAGATGGATGGAACTCCTTAAGGATTATGACTACGAGATTCTATACCATCCGGGTAAGGCGAATGTAGTTGCTGATGCCCTGAGCAGGAAGAGTATGATATCTGCTATGATGATCAGGGAATGGGATTTGTTAGAGCAGTTCACCGAACTTCGGATCAAAGTTAAAGAGGTAGAGATTGGATTTTTGGCTAGCTTGTGGATGGAGCCCAGGATCATGGATCAGATTAGAACTGGGCAGCGCAGTGATCAGAGATTGATAGATATGGTTAGCCAAGCTGAGCAGAGTTCACAGTCGGATCTCACCATCAGTGAGGATGGATTGTTGAGATTCAGAGGACGGATTTGTGTACCGGACGATGATACCCTAAAGAGACAGATACTGAGGGAATCCCACTGCTCGCGATACACCATGCACCCAGGGAGTACTAAGATGTACCGAGACTTGAGAAAGGTGTATTGGTGGAGTGGTATGAAGCGAGACGTGGCAGAGTATGTGGCCAGGTGTTTAGTATGCCAGCAAGTGAAAGCTGAGCATCGGAAGCCCGGAGGACTACTACAGCCCTTACCTGTACCTACATGGAAATGGGAGCATGTCACTATGGACTTTATTATGGGTTTACCGAGGACCCGAAGAGGTCGTGACGCGATATGGGTCATTGTGGATAGATTGACCAAGAGTGCCCACTTCCTTGCCATCAGGAGCACAGATACTATGGATGCCTTAGCTGAGCTATATGTCAGCGAGATAGCTAGATTACATGGGGCTCCAGTGAGTATTACTTCTGATAGAGATTCCCGGTTTACTTCTAGATTCTGGACCCAGTTTCAGGAGTCCATGGGATCTCGATTGAGTTTTAGTACCGCCTATCATCCTCAGACAGATGGTCAGTCAGAGAGGACTATTCAGACCCTAGAGGATATGTTGAGGGCGTGTACGATGGATTTTAAGGGATCATGGGATGATCACCTGCCCCTAGCAGAGTTTGCGTACAATAACAGCTATCATGCGAGTATTGGAATGGCACCTTTTGAGGCTCTATATGGTAGGAGGTGTAGATCCCCTGTAGCTTGGGAAGAAGTCGGTGACAGAAAGATAAATGCTCCCGAGCTTGTTGAGCAAGCCGTACAGAGTGTGAAACTCATATGTGAGAGGCTACGGGCTGCACAAAGTAGACAGAAAAGCTACGCGGATGCGCGTAGACGGCCACTTGAGTTTGATGTTGGTGATGCAGTATTTCTGAGAGTATCACCGAGCAAGGGTATCATGCGATTTGGGAAGAAAGGAAAATTGAGTCCTCGATACATAGGACCATTCGAGATTCTTGAGAGAGTGGGAGAGGTAGCCTACAGATTGGCATTACCCCCACAGATGTCTGGAATACACAACGTTTTTCATGTGTCTATGTTACGGAAGTACCACCCGGACCCTTCTCATGTCATAGAGTATGACGAGATGGACATACAAGAGGACATGAGCTACACTGAGGAACCCGTCCGGATTCTCGATAGAAAAGAGAAAGTACTGAGAACCAAGAGCATCCCATTAGTGAAAGTCTTGTGGAAGCATCACTCAAGGGAAGAGGCGACGTGGGAACTAGAGAGTCTCATGAAGGAGAAATACCCCCATCTCTTTGACTAGTTGAGTTGAATTTGGAGGACCAAATTCTTTTTAAGGTGGGGAGGATGTGAGATCTGAGAATTTCAGACATATTTTATTGATGTAATAAGAATTTGAAGTGTAATTTATTGAGCTAAGTGAATTGTAGGAATTATAATTGGAGATTTATATGTTAAGTGTGTAAAATAAGCATGAAGCATGAGGACAGATCGATCTGGGAGAAGGAGAGATCGATCTGGTGAGTTAAAAATGACGAGGGAAGGGAAATTTGAAGAGCAGATCGATCTCCAATGGAAGAGATCGATCTCCTTATGAATCTGTTGGAGAAGGGATCGATCTCATGAGGAAGAGATCGATCTCCAAATGAATCTGTTTGAGAGAAGATCGATCTCATGAGGAGGAGATCGATCTCCAAATGCTTCTGTTTGGGGAGAAGATCGATCTCTTTAGGAGCAGATCGATCTCATAAAGCCATAAAGAGATCGATCTCACCCTTCGACAGATCGATCTCCTATGCATAAAATTGCCCAGATCGTCCCCAAATTTCAAACACAGATCGATCTCATCAAGAGGCAGATCGATCTCCTACCTCCAGTCTATATAAGGGACCCGTGTTTTCTCTGCAATTTCACTTTCTCTCTCTTCCAAACCTCCATTTTTTCGAAAACCTAGTTTCTCACTCCTCCAAATCCCCCATTTCCGGCCGAATCAGCTATTGTGGTAAGAAGGAAAGTTGTTCCTCATCAAAGGGAGAACAACATACTTGGAAATCGAAGGACGAATCGGATCGAGGCGTGAGTTGTGCGTCTCACAAACTTTGGGTAATTTCTAAACCTCGATCTTGATATTTGAGCTGATTTTGATGTTATTGGTGGTGGTAATTGTGTTGAAATAGTTGAGGAATGATTAGGGATTGATGAGATTGTAATGTAGTTGGATTAATGTTGATATTTGGAAATTGTGGCAATTTTGAGAATTGTGCTATAAACGGAAATATAGACAATGTGGTGAATTAGCGTAGATAATTGGTATTAGAGATATCGAACGTTGAGATATTGTGAATGAGGTTGTAGTTTAGGGTAGAGTGACGAGAATTGAGAAAATTGAGGTGTTATGAGCGATGATGCTCGATTTTGAGAATTGAGATTTATGAGATAATTGAGTATTGATGTTTTAACATCGTTTGGACAGCTCGGGAGTTCCAGAGTGGAATGCGAGACTAGTCCGTGATACGGGGGAAACGATTGCACTATACGAGGTGCAAAGAGGTAAGGGAAAACTAAACCATTTTGTTTATGTATTTTGTTGAATTGTTAGCATGAACCATGATTTGAGAATACAAGCATGTTTTGTGTTGTGATGTAATTGCACACGGTTTTATAGCCGGTTGGAGCCCATTATTTTATGAGTTTATAAGCTGAGTGTGAAATTGCTTTATAAACCTTTGAGTTGCGTGAAAAGTAAATTGGGCTCTACGTTAAGGCGATATTGAGATTTGAGAAAATGTGTGCGTGTTTTGCCGGTTGGAACTCGGTTTTAATATGTTTTGTGTTGAGTACACAAATGTTTTAAATGAGTTTTAAGAGAAAACCATTATGAGTTCTACGTGAAGGCATAACGTTTTATAAGATAATGGCTAATGATTGAGACTTAGGCGTGTCATGTTGAATACACATCGGGCATTGCTCTGGTAGCATATAAGACCGATATAGTGGGACGCCTAGGAACCGACCCAGGGACCACGGGCCTTGCTCTGGTAGCATATAAGACCGATATAGTGGGACGCCTGGGAACCGACCCAGGGACCACAGGCATTGTTCTGGTAACATATAAGTCCGATTATTCCTCCGCTCTGGTAGCGTTGGGAGGCATTGCTCTGGTAGCATGTAAGACCGAGAGAGTGGGCCACTTGGGAACCGACCCAGGGACCACAGGCATTGTTCTGGTAACATATAAGTCCGATTATTCCTCCGCTCTGGTAGCGTTGGGAGGCATTGCTCTGGTAGCATGTAAGACCGAGAGAGTGGGCCGCCTGGGAACCGACCCAGGGACCACGTGTCAGTGTGCATTAGGCGAGGCATTGCTCTGGTAGCAAGTAAGGCCGGGCCTTGTTCTGGTAACATATAAGTCCAATATACTTTGCATACGACCATATTGTCGACGTTCCCTCTATACGAGGATGCCTGGGATGCGCACCCAGAGGAGATACATATTTGATGTGCCATGACGAGTTTTAATTGAGTTTTATTGCCTAGTCTCGTTTTACACATGAGTTGTGTTTTGTGACCTTGTCACGTGTGATTTACTGAGGTGATTTTTATCACGTATTTGAGAACAGCCATTATTGCATATATTTACACATGCTTGTGAGTGCTCGATGTTGAGCCTTTTATCTTCATGTTTTCACATGATTTATCGAGTTATGAGATGATGTTTTGCGAACTTTCATGCTACGATTTCAAATGAGCTTTATAAACAAATACATATTTGTGATGTGTGAAATGGTTTATATAACTGAGTTCCTTTACCCCCTTTACTGAGCGATTTAGAAGCTCACCCTGTTTTCCTTTCCCCCCAGAGTTCTTCAAGTGAAAAAGGATCTCCCTGCGGCGTACGGAGTAGTGGCTAGTGGAGGACTTGAGCTCCAGGCCCTATATATTGTATTTGAGGTATATTTTATCTTTTCATGTACCCAGACTATTAATGTGATTACAGACACTTGATGTATATCATTATATGGGATGTATTAGGATTAATTAACTTGGAATTGAGTAATGTATATGATTCAATATACACTATGTCGTGATGAGATCCTGAGGCATGATAATTATGATAATGTATGACACTGCACAGGAATGCACATTTAATTGTGAATTAACGAGTAAAAAGTTTTAAATTAGCCCTAATTTCCGCATTTTCGGGGCGTGACAGATTAACCGGTAGTTAATTAGGCTAATCAACTTCTCTGTGGGACGATAACTCGAGACTCAAATCCCATTATTACTTGTACGACACGTGCACTTACGGACAATACCCTTAGGGCGTACCACACATGTGCTGCCGAATGTCCATATTTTATTCACCTTTGAAGGATAAGATCAACGGATACCATGACCACCTCATGGAAGACACAAGCCATGCCATAGCGCACATCCCGGTGGACAAGAAGACAAATGACATAGAAATATCTTCTCTAAAGTGAATGGAGTGAAGACAAGTGGTCAAACAATGCCAACTCATCTAGGATTGGAAATTACCTTTGTACCCCCAATTTGGTGTATAAATAGAACATGATGAGACATTTTTTTACCAAGTAGTTTTTAGAATAGTTTTTAGAATTTTTAGGTTAAAGTTTTATTTCTAGGTTTTAAGTTTATATTCCTTTAGTTTTTGGTTTTCACGTTAGTGGTGGCAGCCACCATTGCCTAGAATTTTCAAGTTTGTATTTCTCTTCTTTGGCATATTTTATTTTTCTTAAATGAAAAGATTTCAATGTCGTTGTTACCACTTTCTTTTACTATTCTATTTCTTTTCATTTTTTCTTTACTATTAAATCGGGACAGAGGTTTATAAGAGGATGATATCAATTAAGTGACACAACAGGATTCCCTCATATGTTTTGAGTTTTTGCATTTCCTTATTTTACTACTTTCTTTATTTTCGGTTTAAACTTCTGTTGATATTCTAAAATACTGCTTGTGCGTTTTTCTTTTAGTCTGTTTTCTGCTACTCCTTGTGCTTTCTACACTTTGGTTTTTGACGGTTTTACATTTCATAGCATTTGGTTCCCGATTTTGCCTAGGATTGTGATTGTTCTCTGCTACGATTTATACACTAGCATATTATGGTTATGCAAGAGGCTAATAGGCTACATGATAGAGCCTAATTCGTTCTTGCTTCATTACTGCCCTGTTCTTTTCTTTTGCTTTCAATTTTGCGTTGCACTTTCCCTATTCTGGTTCAGTTTTCATATTTTCTAGACCGTGCCTTATTGGTAGATGCTGTTAGAAAGAAGTTCTGTTGGTTGGAGGGCTTGACTGCGTGACAAGTAGCCCTGGATCATTCGACACCGAACATTCTCTGTTTTAACCTTTCTTTTGTGTTCATTCACATCTTATTTTCTGTTTTAAGTTTATGCACTGTGTAGGATTCTGTTTTAATTTCTTTATATCTGTAGGTCGGTTGTTGATTTTTAGTGTTGTTCAACTACTGGTTGCTAGAGCTAGAGATGATTGCAGGGACGACACAGAGCTGCTGTCCTGAACCAGGCGTGACTGACGCTGCTAATGACCTAATGTGCATGGCTGTTTTGGGCTGCTGAAGTTGGTGTGACAGCTGCCGTTCGGTGTAGAACCAAAGCTGGAGTGTACTGCTGCAGTCGACAGGGACCAACATTCATTCTCTGTTCTGCTCTGTTCCGAGTTTATGTTACTGTTCACCTTAGTTTTACTTATTGTTCTGCATTCCTCCATTATTGTTGATGGTTCAGTTTCTGCAGATGTTCTCTTCAGTTTGTGTTGCCTTTGTGGGTTAGTGTTAGGCGATGGAGGGCAGCATGGAGTTCGGTGCTGAGTGATGCCACCAACTCTTCCCAAGTTCTTAAGTTGCTTTACATGCATTCAATCACTTTGAAAGCTTTTCCAATTCTCAGCTTCAACAGCAAAATTTCTTTAAATTTTATTTTATTCCTCTATATTATTTTATATTTTTTTTACTAGTCGCTTCTTTTCGATCCTTTTCTTTTCTATTTCAGGTATTGTTTTAGGTTCATAGGTGTTCTTTTGCTTTCTTTCTTGCATTGGTTTAGCTCTCTCGGTTTATTTCCTTGCTACTTTAGGTTTTGTTTAAAGAGTTTCGTTTCCAGGTTTGCTTTTGGTTTAAAGGATAGTGGCGTGGCTATTGTTGGAGGAGGCTCGGCTAGTGACGACCCGTTTCTTCCCTGCTTCACAGGTTGTGCTTGTTGGGTTGTGTCTTTGGCTGCGTTGGAGTTCTGCTGAGGGCGATGCGTCATCATGGCTGGAAAGCTGCTGTAGCCGGGCTGTGCTGATCTGCTCGATGTGGTTTCTTTTTGGACATTACTGGACGTGCGTGGTTGCTGTCTTGCTTACTAGAGGTACAATGACATAGGAGCTGGCTACTAGTAGAATTCTTAGTTGGAGTGGATGTGCGCTGTAGGAAGATCGGGAATGAAGCAGATGTGCTGAGCGGTATAACTAAAGCAGCAGTACAGGTACTGGATGGCATGGTTCACCGCAGGTTGCTGCAAGGTACAGCGCAGTGCAGTGCAGACAAAAAGCTGGAGTACGTAGCTGAAGATTGTGCTGCTATGTTACATGGTGGCGTGATTGAAGCAGGAGGCGGTACAACAGAGAATGTCAGCTGAAATTTGGTGCACGGTAGAGCAGATGCATGGTGCCAATTGCAGTGCATGGTTTTGTCTTTAATGTTTACATTTTATTTTGAAGTATTGTTTACAATAGTTTAAGACCTTATCATTATTAGTAGTTAGTATTATTTTAATTTAGTGCACTCTTTAATTAGTTTAGATAATATATTGATTGTTTAATTAATTTACATATGTTTAAGACCATTAGATTTAATAGCTTTCGAATTTAGTTTAAATTAAATTTTAGTCTCTTTCTTTTTATGCAATTGAAATTTCAATTTAATTATTTTCATACATATATTTAGGAATTAATTATTTCTCATGCATCACTTAGAGTAGATTTTTGTTTTTAATTCAGGCATTTTAGTAAGTTAGTAATTATTTATTGCTTTATATATTTGAATTTTATTTCATTAGACCATAGGTTAGATTATTTTGCATTAGATTAAATACAAGCAATTTTATTTTCATATTAGAATTTTCTGGTGTTATTTATTTTATTTTACATTCTCTTATATTTGCATCTTTGTCTATTCACACTAATTAATTCTACTTTCAGTATTTTTATTTTGCAGATTATCGATTTCATTTGCTTGGAGCTTTGTAAGTAATTTTTGCTCTATTTTATTTATTTTATAGTTTTCTTCTTTTTATTGT
Source organism: Firmiana major (assembly GCA_033439115.1). Lineage (NCBI taxonomy): Eukaryota > Viridiplantae > Streptophyta > Magnoliopsida > Malvales > Malvaceae > Firmiana > Firmiana major. The sequence continues at coordinate 14,297,957 of CM065912.1, forward strand.
CTTATAGTATTTTCAATTTAAACCTTATAGATCACCCTCTTAATATTCATAATTTGCTAGGATATACTTAGGGTAAATTTAACTGGCACTTAGTTAGGCTAACTGTATTTTCTGTGGGACGATAATCTGAGACTTAATTCTCGTTATTACTTCTGTGACTCGTGCACTTGCGGTTAACACGTCTAGGTAGTTAGGACGTTGCGAATCAGTAACAATCCTTCATAAAAATATTGAATTAAGAGTTGTTCAAAAATCCCAAGTTGAGGACAACTTACACAGAGTTGCTCAAACCTTTCCCAGTATTCATGAAAAGTCTCAGTGTCTTTCTGCTTGATGCCACATATTTCTCTTCTAATGTTGGCTGATCTTGAAGCAGAGAAAAATTTGTCGAGGAATAGTCTTACCATCTCAGTCCATGTGGTTATAGAACCAGGAGGTAAATAGAATGGCAAATCTTTTGCTCTATCAGCTAGTGAGAATGGAAAAGCTCACATTTTGATTTGCTCTTCGGTAACTCCTTGTGTCTTCAAGCTTGCACATACCACATGAAATTCTTTTAGGTGCTTGTGAGGATCTTTATTCTCAAGACCATGGAACTTGGGAAGCAAAAGGATCAAACTCGACCTTAATTCAAAATCTGCTTGCAAAGTTGGGTATTGAATGCAGAAGGGTTATTGATTGACAGGTGGTTCAGCCAATTGCCTTAAAGTTTGCTCTCCTTCAGCCATTATTTCTTCAGTCTTAGAATCACTAGATGAATTGGCTAAGTCAAGTGCTAAATTCAATCTAGAGGATGAAGATATAGCTTCTTGTGCTTTTTGAATTTTAGCTTCCTTCCTATTCCGCTTAGCTGTCTTTTCAATCTCAGGATCATACGAGATTAATTCACCTGTACGAGAAGAACGGGGCATTAAAATAAATCTAATTAAAAACCAATCCCCAGCAACGGCGCCAAAAGTTGGTAGCTGTCGAGACCAACAATATAAATTCTTGCTCAAAAATAAATTAAAATTGTAGTATAGATGAGCAAGATCGTTTCCCACAAAGATTAGTTAAATTTATTTTTCTGTAAAAAATTTAAAAGGAAAATATGTTTGGGGATTTCTTATAATGAAAATGAAAAGAAAAAAATTAATATAGAAAAGAGAAATCACTATGTGAAATGTTGGAAGAAAATCAATATGATGAAGCATCCAGCCGTAGGAATAATTTTAGAATTGGTTTTACAAAATTGATCATTGATGCAAAGATGGATTCTTTTAATTCTTTACCAAAGTGGTTATGGTTATTGGTTCGACCTAACAACCTGTCCCTCCTTACTTCTTTGATAATCAGGGTACGATTTCTAATTATTTCTTTTGCCAGTTAAACAACCTTAGATACGATCTTAAGATTTAATTTAGCAACAACATTAAAAATTAGAGAGACTACTAATTCTAACCAACAAACACACATGTAGGTTCATTTAAGCTAGATTTTATATCCCCATAACATAGTGCGAGACCCCATGTATGCATGACATACTTGATGGTTCACTCATTGTATGACATTATTATATGTTAATGGAATCATAAGACGAATGATTTTGGATCATGAAAATGGGAATGAGATAGTTACACGCACGTAAAATCGCGTAAAGGGTAAATAGGGGCTAAAGGGATCAAATGTTGAACTAAAGATGATTAAGTCATTTTGAATAAAAAGAAGAACTTAAAATAAGAAAAGATAGAGGGTTCAAGAAGGGAAGTCGGTGTGATTTGATCCCAAACTCATTGGTGTAGTGTAAAGTGCCAAAATGGCTTAAATGAGCCTTGTTTTAGTGGTTAAGCGATTGTAGTACTTTTGGGGTTAGCATGTGTAATAAAACCCTAGGGATAAGTGATTCAATAATGAGAACTCATATAAATGAGTAAGATATGAAAAATGGATAAAAATAAGAAGGCAAGTTCAAGGAAAAATAATGATAGGAAAAATTACCTTGAAAGTTAAGCATTTAATCGGGTAAAGTGAAAAATTGATGGATCGAGCTTGGAAACTGACCAATTGGGACATTGATGTTTGGGGTTTCGGTCAAGATATGTCTAAGGGACAAATACAAATTATTTGGAAGGATTTAAAAGGCTGAAATCAAGGAGAAAACCATATTGGGTCAAGAGATGAAATTTAAAGCCCATTTCGGGTAAGTTGAATTGGGCCAAATTGTGTAGGCCCATTTGGCCAAATGTGTGGGCTATTTTATGAGTCCAATCTGAAGTAGACTTAAGACCCTAAGTGTGCTGAAAATTACAGCCCAAGAAGCCTAAGGGAAGGCCCAAATCGAGAGCCCACAAGATAAGTTCATTTCAAGTGATGTCTTAAGCCCAATTAGGAAAACCAAGCCCAAAACCCATGGATTATGACCCAAACCCATTAACCCATTTTATTGGCTGAACTTTTAATGTGTAATTAGTCAACAATAAGCCTTAGAGACTAAGGAAATACCAGCTGGACACTATCATCTTCACCAAACCAAGAATTACCCCATTAAAGGCCAACTTGAGCAAGCTTTCTCTTTCTAGAAAAATCACTACCATAGAGGCAAAATTAGAATAAGTGATCTGTAGTAAAGTTACTCCAAATTGAATGACAAACAACATAGAAAAGATTCAGCACCTGATGAGCTGATTGAGATCTCCCAAAATTAGGGCAAAGTCAAGGTTTTGGAAATGTAAGCAAGCTAGGCATGTTTACAAGCTTCCAACTTCTAGTATATGTATCTAGGGATATTTATAAGATGATTGGTATATTGTAAGACCCCATATATGTATGAATTTACTATATGTTAATGGAATTATAAGATAAATGATTTGTAGATCATATAAATGCGATTGGATTGCAAATGAGAATGGATGAGTATCATAGATGCATGTAAAAGGTAAATAAGGGCTAAAGTGGCCATAAACTAAATGAATAAAACTTTAAGCATTCAGATCGAAGATAAGGAATGAAAACACGAAATGACAGTGCATGGATGGTGAATTCTACGTATCCTTTCAGAGTTCAAGCAATACACATGAGTAATATCGTATGTAAATCATAGGAAATGAGCCTTTCCATGCTCTACGTGAGATTAAAATGCAAAATGAGTATTTGGAGTAATGAAATAGGAGTTTACCTATGAAAAATCTAGAAAAATACAGTAGGAATGCCCTAGATGAAGGCCAAATCGATCTCCTATTCAAGGCAGATTGATCTCTTGTGCAAGAAGAATAATTCCAAGTGAATTTGCCAAGGCCAGATCAATCTCCCCAATGAGCAGATTGATCTGCATTTGCCTCTGCCTAGCAGAGATTGATCCCTTCCTAAGTGTAGATCGATCTCCATTTGATTCTATCAAGAGCAGATCGATCTCTCCCTATGAGCAGATTGATCTCCTCAAGTTTCTGCCAAACCAAGATCGATCTCTCCCTAATGAGCAGATCGATCTCTCCCATTCAAAACCTGAGAATTCGAAGGCTAAAACCAAGAAAAGATAGATCTCTTCACCCTAGTAGATCGATCTCATCACTCTCAATCTATAAAAACTCGAGGGCTAACTTCATTCTTCAGCAAATCAACCATTCCCCATCCATTTTTACCCAAATACCAAGCTTTCTCTCTCTAGAATACACCCCCTTCTAAAAAGATTTGAGAAAAGGCTATTAGAGCGAAGTTGTTCATCTTGAGGAAGAGAACAACATACCGTGGAATCAAAACTCAACTTGTTGGATTGAAGGAACTAAAGAGTCTTCCAAATTTGGGCAAGAGGAAAGTCAAAGCTAGGTGAGTTTCCCATACACTAACTCTAAGTTTGTATATCTAGATGTTGTTGTGAGTAGATTGGTATATGAATTGTTGATAGAAACTACCTAGAATGTGATAAATCAAACATAACCTATAATGGGTTTAGTGTGAGAAAATATGTTATGGTTGAGTTGATGATATATAGATTACACTAAGGTGTTAGTAAAGTGATATGCATGATTTTGAGATGATTGGATGAAGCCACATTGTGAAATTAGTCAAGTGATAAAAAAAAGTGCGTGAATGATGTTGTAGAAAATACATAAAGGAATGAAAGATTTTGGATAAACATTTATGCTAAGTGTTTGATAAGCTACTAGGTGAGTTGCTAGTTAAATTGACTAGAAATGGCATAATGATGGCCAAATGAGATGATAGGCCAAAATTTATGAAATAGGCTCGATGAGATATACTGACTAGTTGAAGTCAGAGCATGAGTTATCGTATTGACTCATATAATTGATGAATGTTTGTAGCTCCCGAGAATATATCCGAAGTAAGTTAAGCCCAATCGTGAAAAGTGGTTAAGGAAGGAAGAGTTACTTCCAATAGAATTGAGGTAAGGGAATTGTGTTAGCCCTATACGTATCTGTACGCACTTTCGGGTGCAAGGGTGACTTCTTAAAGTGTCTAAAGGTCTCAGAATGAAATAGTTGTTTGAAGGGCAAAGAATTGGGTTTTGAGAAATGTGCATGAAAAGCAAGAGCATGATGCTTTTGAATCTTTTTATTGCTTTTTAGCACGTGATTGGTAGGTTGGCTAGCATTTGAAATGATTTGCACAAAAAAATAGCTTCATTTGGTTTTATAACCATGATTTACAAAGAATGAGCCACCTACATGAGTGATAATTCTATTTTTTATAGAATTATTTGTGCTTAAATTCCTAATTATTTACTTAATCCCCATATTAATTCCTTAATAATCCCCTGTATTTAATTAAAATTCCTATTTGTGCAGATAAATTAAATCCAGATGAAATTCAGTCATTTCAGATGAAATTGGGCTGAAAACGGGCTAAAAGAGACTGGACCACTTCCAATTTGCAGACCGAGTCACCAGTCGTTTGGACATGCGTAATGCCAGGTGTCGATATTTTATTTGCTCTGAAACGATAAGATCAACAGACACCAAGCGAATATTCTGGAAAGCACACGCCGGGCCACATCGCACAGCTAATTGGACAAAAAAACTGATGACGTGGAAATATCTACTCTGCAGCAAATCAAAGGAAGACAAGTGGCCAAACAATGCCAACTCATCTAGGATGACAATTTACCATTGTACCCCTATAATTTGTGTATAAATAGAGCATGGTGGCAATTGAAAAATCAAGTAGTTTTAAAGTAGTTTTAGGAGTAGTGTAGGAGTAGAATAGGAGTAGGAGTAGTGTAGATTAATTTAGGAGTACTTTTAGTTTTAATTTTTACTTTCGCTACTTGTTATTTCCGATTAGATTTTTAGCTACTTGTTATTACTGTTCATGTGATTGTCTTCTTTTATATTTGTTAAATTTTATGTTAATGCAAACTTTCATTCCAAAGCTCTCGGTTTCCTTTAATTTTCATGCTCTTGGTTATTTCCATTTTCATGCTCTTGGTTTCCTTTTGTTAGTGTGCAACAGTTTTTCTCCATTTTAGTTTTCTTGCTCTCGGTTAACCATTGTTTTCTAAGCTCTCGGTTTTTTTTTTTTTTATGTTTTCTATCTTCTTGGTTTCAGTCATGAGTTGTTGATTTTGTATTTTCAAAGCTTGTTTTTCCAGCAATGTCTCGGTTTCTTCTCCACTTACATTACTAGTGCTTTGTCTTCTTTATGTGTTAAACCAGAAGCTCTCGGTTTGCTCTTTCTTTCATGTCCTCGGTTTCTCCTTTATTCCCAGTTCCCGGTTTGCTCATGTATACTCGGTACCTTCACATTTTCCTTATCCTTGCCTCTCGGTTTTGGTGTGTTAATGAGGGCTTGCTGGGCAGGAAGTGGACGGGGTACTGGATGATCATGTGCAGCAGGGAAGCTGCCTCACGGGTGCAGTGGACAGTGAACCTCCTACTCCACTCTGTTCTACTCTGTTTTTATTCCTTGTTACTGTTCATTTTATTTGCCTTTGTTATATGTTAAGCTAACTGTTTCCTGCTGTTAGGATGCTGTAGATTGAAGTGTAGATTTTTAGATAGTGGGTTGGTTTGCTGGTGTTAAGAGAATCACAGAGTGGAGGGCATGCAAGGCAGAGAGGCTGTGCAACGAGTGGCATAGTGCAGGACGAGGTGACAGAAGCAGAATCAGCATTACTGGATGCATCTTGCTGGGGTATAACCGATTGCTGCTGTTAGGCACTGAACTGAAGCAGAGAACGTATGTGTGTGCCCAGCTGCAGTGACCAGTACCTAGCTAGGCAAGGGATTAACCTGGTTCATGCCGTGAATGATCTGCTGATGCATGAAGGTGGCAGTCCGTGTGCTGTGTCATGGTGCAGATGAAGAAGACGCTAGCGAGACAGCAGACTCGGACAGCGCATGTAGCAGAAAACTGGTGCCGAGGACGGTGCATCAAACATTGGCACATGGAACAGATGGTACAACAGAACCAGAAGCAGACGCAGCTGGAGCAGGATGCGATCAGCACAGTCTGTCGAGGATTCGTACAGCAGCAGATCGTGCAACAGCAGCCTGGATGCAACGAGGGGGCCTGGAGCAGACGCAGCAGGACACTAAGCCGAGGACAGTGCAGCAAATGGCAGTACAGAGGACCACCTGGAAATGGAAGTGCCACGTGAATAGTATTTGGGGGGAAAGATTTAAATCCCCTAAGGCCTTGTTTGACATTTTCCATTATTAGTTACTTAATTCATTTTTCATGCATTAGTGTAGATTAATTTTAAGTTAGCTTAAGCATTAGGAATTTAATCTAGCATTAGGATTTGCTTAAACTAATTTAGATAAATTCATTTCATGCATTTTAAGTAGTGATTAAGAATTCCAAATGTTGATCATGCATTTTTAATTAGATTTTAGGTTAGTTCAATTTGCAATTAGTTTAATTACATGCATTTTTATTTTAAGCTTGTTTAAGTTTTAGTTTAATTAAGTTTATTGCTTTATTTTCATATTTGCATTTTATTTTAATTGCGTTATTAGTTTTAACTGTTTTAATTTTTTTTTGTAGGTTGTTTTTAATTGCTTGGAGTATTGTAAGTACTTTGAGCTCAGTTTTATTTTATTTAATTTTTATTATTTTACTATTTTTAGTACTTTAATTTTAGCCATGTAGACCACCCATTGCAATTTCATAATTTGCTAGGATATACTTAGGGTAAAATTAACCGGTAGTTAATTAGGCTATCAACTTCTCTGTGGGACGATAATTTCGAGACTCAAATCTCATTATTACTTGGACGACCCGTGCACTTGCGGATAGATACCCTTAGGGTTCGATCAAGTTTTTGGCGCCGTTGCCGGGGAAGTTTAATTAGTCTTTAGTTAATATCGGTGAAATTATGCTTAGGTGTAATTCTAGCTTGTAAATATTTAGGGTGTAAATATTTAGAGCCTTAGCTTAGGTTAGTTAAATTTTCTCTTAATTAAAATAAAAAAAATTCAAAAAATTCAAAAAAAAAATCAAAAAAAATTTAAGGACTTTTTGATGATTGCAAGCGTAGAGCCAGAAATTTTGATTGTTTTCCTCTAAGATCCTAAAATCGAACGAAAAATTCAAAAGGACTCTAGGAAATTTATAGCTCCGCTGCAAAGCATCATGATAGAAAAATAGGAAAATTAAGACAGTCGGAGATTATACAATGCCGACTATTGGAGAATATTATTCCGGCATTAGGCTACCAGCTGTCCATGCAAACAACTTTGAAATTAAGCCCGCAATCATCCAGATGATCCAAACTTCTCTACAGTTCAGTGGGCTTCCACATGATGACCCACATGCTCATCTCAGGCAATTCTTAGACTTATGCCACACCTTCAAGCATAATGGATTATCGGACGATGCACTCAGGCTTAGACTATTCCCTTTCTCACTTAGGGACAGAGCGAGACACTGGTTGACCTCTCTGTCTCCGGGATCAATTTCTACATGGGACGAGTTAGCCCACCAATTTCTAGCCAAATTCTTTCCTCCCTCTAAACTAGCCCAACTCCGTAGCAATATATCTTCCTTTGCCCAGTACGACTTCGAATCTCTTTATGAGGCATGGGAACGATATAAGGAGCTTCTTAGGAAGTGCCCTCACCATAGCCTACCGTTGTGGTTGCAAGTTCAGACCTTCTACCACGGACTTACAAGCCCAAATAGGACCATTGTTGACACTGCTGCGGGTGGAGCATTGATGTGCAAAACAGAGGAGGAGGCTTATGAGTTGCTAGAAAGGATGGCGACTAACAACTATCAATGGTCCTCGGAAAGGCAGATGCCAAGGAAATCAGCGGGTATATACGAGCTTGACACACTGTCCACCTTGACCTCTCAGATTGCCAATCTTACAAAGAAGGTGGAGTCGCTCAGTACCCAACATAATCCTCCTACCAGTCCTAACCCTATATTTCCTGTCCAAAGTCCTTTTCCTTCCTGCGAGCTGTGTAGTGGTACCCACTCTGTAGATAGGTGTCCGCTCAACTTAGAATCGGTTCAGTATGTTGCCTCTTCTCAAACGCAACAGAACAACCCTTTTTCAAACACCTATAATTCAGGGTGGAGGAACCATCCTAACTTCTCCTGGAGCCAAAACCAAGGGCAAACTTCTAATTCCATATTTGTAGGACCCCCTAGTTTTCAAGCTCCACAGGTTCAGGTACCACCACAGCCGCAATTCCCTTACCATCATCCACATCATCCATCCCCACTTCAATTTCAATATCACCCATCACCACCACCACCACCACTCATGCAGCCCCAATTCTATCACACACCAGCAGCTGAGAAGAAGCCTACATTAGAGGAGATGTTCACGACTATCCTGCAAGATCAAGCTGCTTCAATTAAGAACTTAGAGGTTCAGGTGGGACAAATAGCTAGTGCTCTTAGCCAATATCCTCAAGGGACCCTTCCTAGTAATACTGAAGTTAATCCTGATAAGCAAGGGGAGGGTAAGGAACATGTTAGATCTATCACCCTTAGGAGTGGCAGAGAGCTAGAGGAGCCACAAGTTAAGTCCCAACCTGAACAGCACAGAGTTGAAGAACACATAGGTTCTAACGAAGCAGCTCAGAAAGAACAGGAACATCAAGATCGGGCTGCCAAGGAAACAAAGCTAAGTGCTTCTTCATCTTTACCTTTTTCTTATTCATTGCCTTCCTCGCCCTCTGATTCTACAAAGTTGACGATGAGAGTCCAAGATCAAGAAGTGAAGTTTAATGTTTTCAAATCTTTGAAGCTCCCTGATGACTCTCAAGAGTGTTTTAAGATAGGGATTGAGGAGAATATAAGGCTTGAGCACAAGAATTCTCAAAGAAGGAGGGAAGTAATGAGAGCTCAGGAGGATTTAACTGTTAACATTCTGTCACCATTTTGGCTAATCCTCCTGCTCTTTGCCCTGCTGCTGAGTGTAGTGTTTTTCAGCTGCATTTGAAGTGGTTGTGTTTTCACTTTCACTTTGTATATAGTTCTTTTTCTTTTTCTTTTCTGTTATTTCTTTCTTTGTTTGTGTTGTAGGTTTATTTTCTAGTTTTATGCTTTCAATCAAGCTTCGGTTGTCATCATCATCATCAAAAAGGGGAGTACTCTGTCCTGAACTTTAATTGTTTTATTATCTGCACACTGAGGACATTGTGCACTTTAAGTTTAGGGGAGGGGATACTACTTGAGCAATTTTCAAAAATTTGAAGCAAATTGAAAAATTTTTCAAAATTTTTTCGAAAATTTGAGCTTAAACTGTTTGATTTTAGGATGATTTAGTGCTTAGCATGTGGTTTTCCCATATTCCGATGATATGACCCCATGATTTAGTCTGACTTTGGTTGACTTAGAAGCATGATTATAGGAAAAGCATGAAGTTGAGTTCTTGAATTTGTCTTAATTCTAATTGTGATTTCCTCATTTTATGCACATGTCATGTCATGAATTTGTATATTCATTTAGAGAAAGCTTATGTGGACATAGGGGTGCATTTGTTTAATTGATTTTGTGCATCATATTCTAGAATTTGTTTGATCTGATCTCGAGGCAAAATATTAGATCACACTTGATTAGGGAAATGATTTAGGCCATCTTTGGATCGTTTGAGCCTTTCTAGCTATCCTTGTATATATTTTATCCCTAGTCACCCATCTGGGCCAAATAAGCTTTTCTCTGTAAATACACCTGCGTTACTTTCCTTAGCCTAAAGTACTCTTTTCCTATCCCTTACCCCGAAAGCATGGAAAGTCATTGGATATATTTTGAGTTTTGTACATATAGGTATCAAGTGATAGTGAAAGAGTATGTAAAAAAAAAAAAAATTTGAAAAATGATGAAAAAAAAGAAAAAGAAAAGAAGAAAATACAAAAATACAAAAAAAAAAAAGTTTAGCAAAAGAAATAAGTTTGGGGGAAATAATTAGAGCTCTTACACTAAATATCCTAGAAGGTAATGCATGTTAAGGGGTAACTGAACCTAAATCGACTTTATCATACCTTAACCCCAGCCTGACATTACAAGCTTAATGAAGTCCTATTGATCTTTGATTGAGTGTGACTACATTAGTGGAGAGATTAGTGAAAAGCAAACTTATGGAAATGATCACATGTCATTGACTTTGCATTCACTATGCTTGCATAATCTGATCCGAATAATGTACTTTGAAGTGACTTTGACATTTTCACACACACACGAGGAGTCCAATTTGGGTTAGGACTTATGATTGGATGATTATAAGTGTTTGACTTGTAATTGTGATTCTTTTAGATCATAGTCTGTACTTTATCTTTGAGGATAATGTTGGGGAAATTATTATGTTGTGTACTTATCATTCCTACTACTGTTTTGTTTTGCTTGAGGACAAGCAAAAGCTCAAGTTTGGGGGTGTGATAATTCTATTTTTTATAGAATTATTTGTGCTTAAATTCCTAATTATTTACTTAATCCCCATATTAATTCCTTAATAATCCCCTGTATTTAATTAAAATTCCTATTTGTGCAGATAAATTAAATCCAGATGAAATTCAGTCATTTCAGATGAAATTGGGCTGAAAACGGGCTAAAAGAAACTGGACCACTTCCAATTTGCAGACCGAGTCACCAGTCGTTTGGACATGCGTAATGCCAGGTGTCGATATTTTATTTGCTCTGAAACGATAAGATCAACAGACACCAAGCGAATATTCTGGAAAGCACACGCCGGGCCACATCGCACATCTAATTGGACAAAAAAACTGATGACGTGGAAATATCTACTCTGTAGCAAATCAAAGGAAGACAAGTGGCCAAACAATGCCAACTCATCTAGGATGACAATTTACCATTGTACCCCTATAATTTGTGTATAAATAGAGCATGGTGGCAATTGAAAAATCAAGTAGTTTTAAAGTAGTTTTAGGAGTAGTGTAGGAGTAGAATAGGAGTAGGAGTAGTGTAGATTAATTTAGGAGTACTTTTAGTTTTAATTTTTACTTTAGCTACTTGTTATTTCCGATTAGTTTTTTAGCTACTTGTTATTACTGTTCATGTGATTGTCTTCTTTTATATTTGTTAAATTTTATGTTAATGCAAACTTTCATTCCAAAGCTCTCGGTTTCCTTTAATTTTCATGCTCTTGGTTATTTCCATTTTCATGCTCTTGGTTTCCTTTTGTTAGTGTGCAACAGTTTTTCTCCATTTTAGTTTTCTTGCTCTCGGTTAACCATTGTTTTCTAAGCTCTCGGTTTTTTTTTTTTTTTTTTATGTTTTCTATCTTCTTGGTTTCAGTCATGAGTTGTTGATTTTGTATTTTCAAAGCTTGTTTTTCCAGCAATGTCTCGGTTTCTTCTCCACTTACATTACTAGTGCTTTGTCTTCTTTATGTGTTAAACCAGAAGCTCTCGGTTTGCTCTTTCTTTCATGTCCTCGGTTTCTCCTTTATTCCCAGTTCCCGGTTTGCTCATGTATACTCGGTACCTTCACATTTTCCTTATCCTTGCCTCTCGGTTTTGGTGTGTTAATGAGGGCTTGCTGGGCAGGAAGTGGACGGGGTACTGGATGATCATGTGCAGCAGGGAAGCTGCCTCACGGGTGCAGTGGACAGTGAACCTCCTACTCCACTCTGTTCTACTCTGTTTTTATTCCTTGTTACTGTTCATTTTATTTGCCTTTGTTATATGTTAAGCTAACTGTTTCCTGCTGTTAGGATGCTGTAGATTGAAGTGTAGATTGTTAGATAGTGGGTTGGTTTGCTGGTGTTAAGAGAATCACAGAGTGGAGGGCATGCAAGGCAGAGAGGCTGTGCAACGAGTGGCATAGTGCAGGACGAGGTGACAGAAGCAGAATCAGCATTACTGGATGCATCTTGCTGGGGTATAACCGATTGCTGCTGTTAGGCACTGAACTGAAGCAGAGAACGTATGTGTGTGCCCAGCTGCAGTGACCAGTACCTAGCTAGGCAAGGGATTAACCTGGTTCATGCCGTGAATGATCTGCTGATGCATGAAGGTGGCAGTCCGTGTGCTGTGTCATGGTGCAGATGAAGAAGACGCTAGCGAGACAGCAGACTCGGACAGCGCATGTCGCAGAAAACTGGTGCCGAGGACGGTGCATCAAACATTGGCACATGGAACAGATGGTACAACAGAACCAGAAGCAGACGCAGCTGGAGCAGGATGCGATCAGCACAGTCTGTCGAGGATTCGTACAGCAGCAGATCGTGCAACAGCAGCCTGGATGCAACGAGGGGGCCTGGAGCAGACGCAGCAGGACACTAAGCCGAGGACAGTGCAGCAAATGGCAGTACAGAGGACCACCTGGAAATGGAAATGCCACGTGAATAGTATTTGGGGGGAAAGATTTAAATCCCCTAAGGCCTTGTTTGGCATTTTCCATTATTAGTTACTTAATTCATTTTTCATGCATTAGTGTAGATTAATTTTAAGTTAGCTTAAGCATTAGGAATTTAATCTAGCATTAGGATTTGCTTAAACTAATTTAGATAAATTCATTTCATGCATTTTAAGTAGTGATTAAGAATTCCAAATGTTGTTCATGCATTTTTAATTAGATTTTAGGTTAGTTCAATTTGCAATTAGTTTAATTACATGCATTTTTATTTTAAGCTTGTTTAAGTTTTAGTTTAATTAAGTTTATTGCTTTATTTTCATATTTGCATTTTATTTTAATTGCGTTATTAGTTTTAACTGTTTTAATTTTCTTTTGTAGGTTGTTTTTAATTGCTTGGAGTATTGTAAGTACTTTGAGCTCAGTTTTATTTTATTTAGTTTTTATTATTTTACTATTTTTAGTACTTTAATTTTAGCCATGTAGACCACCCATTGCAATTTCATAATTTGCTAGGATATACTTAGGGTAAAATTAACCGGTAGTTAATTAGGCTATCAACTTCTCTGTGGGATGATAATTTCGGGACTCAAATCTCATTATTACTTGGACGACCCGTGCACTTGCGGATAGATACCCTTAGGGTTCGATCAATGAGTTTTATGGAAACGAAACGTGCTAGAGCGTTGCTCTCACGAGATTTGACGTGTTTTATACATGCATGAGTGCTGGAGCTCAGCTGGCACTAGTTTGCACATGGATTTTATGACATTGTGCTGGAGCCTAGCTCGCACTGATTTTCATATGGATTTTGACATGGTACTGGAGCATTGCTCGCACTAGATGTCCATTATACTTATTGTCATGCTGGAGATTACTCTCACGTGATTTTGTGACATGTTGGGAGCCGTGCTCGGAGCTTCAGGTAGGCTGTGTGCCACACCGATTAAATAGGCTCGCATGTACGTATTGAGATGTGGCAGGATATGTTGTGATGATATGGGTCCACGGAGTACGTTGTACCATGTAAGTAGCATGGAGTACGCTGTATCGTGTGTGATATTATATATATGCCGTCTTCGGATGATGGATATCTACTATGGACCGACGGGTTGGACGTGACCTACCTCCCGTACGGAAGAAGATAGAGGTGATACCTCTCACACTAGGATCCGTGTAGCCTGGGATCACAGAGGATATGGCCAGAGTCCTAGTTATTACCCTTATTAATATTATATGCCTATCTCATGTCTTTTGATGTATGATTAATCCATATTTGAAATTATTTTTTAGGTTAGGACAGTTCATGGGAGGGGTTGAGTTCTGACGAATGATGATTTTATATCGGTTTGTGATGAGATTTGAAATGAATTTAAGTGCACCTTGCATGATGATTTTCCATGCTTTAAATTACTATATGCGCATGATGATTTTTCATGCCTTGTTAAGAATTGTGCACTGATTTAAATAGCATAAACTGCTTTGCATATCATGAACACAAGCATGAACCGATAAGTTTTGAGTATGACAAATAATTGTGTGATTTAAGCATGGCATCACGATCATGTAGATAATGCAGTTATCTACCTGCTCGCATGATTGCCTTACTAAGCGTGTGGTTAGTTCACCCTTCTTATATCTCCCCCTCTACAGAGCACTTTCAGTAGATAGAGAGAGACTGAGGATTGGATTTTGGTGTCCGCTGCATCCTATCACACAAGGTATACACATTTGTATAGTTTTTGTATCTAGACATGTCAAGCACAGTAATATCTTTAAATGTAACTTTTGGGAATGTAATGGATTGTAAACACATGTAAACAACAACTCTGATTTAGAAATATGGATCAAACAATAAATGAAAAATGAAAAATTCGTAGTGAATTTTTGGTTGATTGAGGGTCGTGACAATTTATTTGGTATCAGAACAGAGTTGGTTTGATGTGTGTTGGTGTAAGAATTTAGGAAAATTACATCCTCATGTTACTGTGCTTTTCTAGAAACAACTATGTATATCGAGATGGGTTAACTAAGAAATGATTGTGAATGTAGGAATCTAGGTTTTATGCCTAACACCAGTCGCGGTAGAGGGGCGAGAGCACGAGCTAGAGGCCATAGGTGTAGGCTTTGTGGCCGTGCTGAGCCAATACCACATGAGACTCACGAGGAAGTAAAGGTAGAGGCTGATGTTGAGCATGCTCCACAGGGTCTTGCAGAGAGACCAGAAAGTACTGAGACAGCTTCACGAGGATAAAGCGGAGCTTAGAGGCATTTTTGGAGTTGATTGCCCAAACGATACCTAGAGCTGGGGGCAGGCAGGGGCCAGCTACAAGAGATGATGTTGAACAAACGACTGCTTTTGAGATGTTTGCATAGCCAGCCCAAGAACCTCAGACTACAAATACTCCCACACCACCACAAGTACAGGAAACACCTTCCGCTGTTGCTCCACCATAGGGTAGAAAAGATTGGGGTTATGGATGTGACCTGGATAAGTTAAGATAATTTCAAAAATTTAAGCCACCATCTTTTATTGGAATTAAGGGCTCAATAGTTGTGGACGACTAGGTGAATGAGATTGAGAAACTATATGGGTTTTTTGAGTGCACTACTATCGAGATGGTAGTGTTTGTCGTAATCATGTTAAAAGGATTGACAGAGCATTGGTGGAAGTCCACCAGACCTGTTTTGAGAGCCCAACATGAAAAGATCATCTGGGATATATTTTTGGAGGCCTTTCGAAGGTAATATGTTTCAGATACTGCACAGCGGAGACTGCAAATGGAATTCTTGGATTTGACCCAGGGGAGTAGATTAGTGGATGAGTATGAGACTAAATTTATCTCCTTGGGCAGGTATGATCCTGATACAATGGACAGTGAGGTCAAGAAGGTCCAAAAATTTATGGATGGACTGAGACCATCCATCAGATCCCGATTGGTTCCCTTTAACATACCGACCTATGAGGAGGCAGTGCATAGGGCACAGTTGTGTGAATAAGATATCGAGCGAGTTGCCTTAGAGTTTGGAAAGGTTGGTAAGGTAAGGGACAGAGATAGAAAGAGACAGGCAATGGATAAAGGCTTTAGTTATAGAGGAAGTAGGAGACTTTATGGGAAGAGGTCGAGGATTGAAGAGATCCAGGAGAGGACAGTTAAGCCTCTTGTGCATCAGCCATAGCTCCAGCAAAGGATATAGTGATCGGAGGGCCACGACTACGACAGAACAGTGCAGTAAGTGCAGTAGATACCATGGTACTTGACCATGTTATGGATCTTCGACAGTATGTTTCTGATATGGGAAACTAGGGCATGTGATCTAAAATTGCCTAGAGATGACAGAGAGTGCCCCATAGAAGGGTAAGGAGACGGAGAGAACTCAAGCTAATACTCCTACTCTGAGACGAAAAGCAACAACTGAAGAAAAGTGGAATCAAGTGGTTGGCAGAGGGCGAGTACACCGGATACTATAGATCAGTCATCAAATGTGGTGAAAGGTACCATCTTGATCTTTGATCTTGAAGCTTATGTTTTAATAGATCCTGGTACCACACAATCATTTTTATCACCGCATTTGCATGTAAATTATTTAAGTATGTGAAGCTTACCCCATTGAGTAAGAGGATGTTGATAAGCACTCCCATGAACAATAGTCAGCTAGTCAAATATGAGTTTAGGGATTGTAAGTTAAAAGTAGGGGAAAAAGAAATGTCAGCCGACCTCATTTTGATGTATGTGAAAGACTTTGATGTAATCCTAGGAATGGATTGGTTGGCTACAAATTGTATTGTGGTAGACTGTTTTTCTACGACGGTAACTTTTCCAGGGGTAGATAGCGTTACTGTAAGTTTTCCCCAAACAATGTAATGTAAAAATCCCCTTGAAAAGTAATGAAAGAAGTAATTGTTGTAAGTGAAATAGATGCACTTCTATGCTGACTAAATGGTTGATATTTTGAAAGGTTATATTGCTTACGTGGTTAAGACGGATAAGGCACGTCCGAAATTAAGAGACATCCCAGTGGTTAGGAATTTTCCATATGTCTTTTTGGATGATTTACCAGGGTTACTGTCAGATAGAGAGATAGAGTTTAGTATAGATTTGGCACCTAGTACAAAGCTGATATCCAAGCCATCGTACAGAATGGCTCCAATTGAGTTGGAAGAACTTAAAAAGTAGTTACAGGAGTTGTTGGATAAGGGGTTCATCAGACCGAGTGTATCGCCTTGGGGAGCACTAGTACTATTTGTAAAGAAGAAGGATGAGAGCCTTCGATTGTGTATTGACTACATGTTGTTGAATAATGGCGACCATCAAGAATAAGTACCCCTTTCCACTCATTGATGACTTGTTGGATTAGCTTTAGGGAGCGCAACTCTTTTCTAAGATAGATCTGAGATCTGGGTACCATCAGTTGAGAATTTGGAATGGAAATGTACCCAAAACAACTTTTCGCACCGGGTATGGTCATTTTGAGTTTATGGTTATGTCATTCGGGTTAACGAATTCTCTCGTAGCTTTTATGTCGTTTATGAATGAGGTGTTTCACCAGTGTTTGGATAGATTTATTATTATGTTCATCGATGATATTATGGTGTATTCGGGTTCTAGAGAGGAGCATGAATAGCACCTAAGGATAGTGCTACAGATCCTTCGAGAGAAGAAGTTATACGCTAAAATCAGTATGTGTGATTTTTTGCTAGAGCAGATCTCTTTTCTGGAACATATTGTATTGAAGATGGTGTGTCAGTGGACCCATCCAAGATTAAAGTAGTGGTTCAGTGGCAGAGACCCCAGACAGTAATGGATATCAAAAGTTTTTTGGGTTTAGCTGGATATTCTCATCGATTTGTGAAGGGATTCTCGAGGTTAATTGCTCCATTGACACGTCTCACAAGAAAGAATGTTAAATTTATGTGGATGATAAATGCGAGAAGAGTTTTCAAGAGTTGAAGAAGAGATTAACTACAGCTCTGATTCTCACCATTCTTACAAGCTCAATAGGTTTTTTCTATATATACAGATGCTTCGTACCAAGGATTGGGCTGTGTGTTGATGTAGGATAGGAAGGCAGTTGCCTATGGATCGAGACAGTTGAAGGATCACGAGAGGAACTACCCGACCCATGATCTAGAGTTACCGGTCGTGGTATTTGCCTTGAAAATATGGCGCCATTACCTCAATGGTGAGAAATTTCAAGTATTTACTGACCACAAGAGCCTTAAGTATTTGTTCTTATAAAAGGAGTTGAATATAAGACAGAGGAGGTGGCTCAAGCTTCTGAAGGATTATGATTGTGAGATCTTGTACCACCAAGGTAATGCGAATGTAGTAGCTGATAGACTGAGTAGGAAGCATCTCAGATTGGTATCATATATGATGATCAAGGAATGCGAGCTGTTGGAACGGTTCGTGAGCCTTAGTTTGGATGTGACCCCGCCTGATACTGATAGTGGCTTTATGGTAGCTAGCCTGCGGTTGTAACTGGATCTGGTAGATCATATTCGGTAGGCTCAGCGGATTGATCAGCAGTGTAGTGATATTGTCGGGCAGATACAGAGGGGTATAGAGATTGATTTTGAGATGAGTTTAGATGGCTTGCTGAGGTTCAGGGGTAGGATATGTGTTCCCAATGATCTAGAGGTTAGGAAATTGATCTTGACAGAAGCTCATTTAACAAAGTATACATTGCATCCGGGAAGTAACAAGATGTATCAAAATCTCTGAAGAGTATATTGGTGGTCAGGGATGAAGAGAGATGTAGCCGAATATGTGGCTAAGTGTCTCATCTGTCAGCAGGTGAAGGTAGAGCATCAGAAGCCTGCAAGGCTATTGCAACCTCTACCTATACCGACTTGTAAGTGGGAACATGTCACTATGCACTTCGTGATGGACACCTAAGACCCGTAGGAATCACGATGCGATATGGGTGATAGTGAACAGATTGACGAAGTCGGTACACTTCCTAGCTATGAGAGCCACCAATACTCTGAGTGCATTGGCAGAACTCTATGTATGTGAAATAGTGAGGTTGCATGGTGTTCTAGTAAGCGTTGTTTCTGATAGGGATGCCCGCTTCAGTTTCCACTTCTGGGAACATTTTCACGAGGCGATAAGGACCCAATTAAGTTTTAGCATAGCGTTCCATCCTCAGACAGATGGTTAGTCAGAGAGGACTATATAGACGCTGGAGGATATGTTGAGAGCGTGTGCATTGGATTTTGAAGGCTCCTGCGATGACCATTTACCACTCGTAGAGTTCGCCTATAATAACAACTATCATTTGAGTACTGAGATGGCACCGTATGAGACTTTGTAT
The DNA here is from genome assembly GCA_033439115.1 of Firmiana major. Taxonomy (NCBI): domain Eukaryota; kingdom Viridiplantae; phylum Streptophyta; class Magnoliopsida; order Malvales; family Malvaceae; genus Firmiana; species Firmiana major. Next base: position 14,317,037 of record CM065912.1, read on the forward strand.
AGCCGTAGATGCCGTTCCCCTATTGGATGGGAAGAGGTGGGTGACAGACTGATATTTGCTCCCGACTTAGTGAGACAAGCCTCTGAGGATGTCCAATTAATTTGTGAGAGGTTACAGACAGCTCAGAGCAAACAAAAGAGTTATGCTGATAAGAGATGGAGACCATTGGATTTCGCGGTGGGTGAATCGGTATTTTTACGAGTTTCGCCTTTCAAGGGTATAACGAGGTTCGAAAAGAAAGGAAAGTTAAGTCCTCATTACATTGGACCCTTTGAGATATTGGATGGAGTGAGAGATAAGGCCTACAGGCTAGCCTTGCCACCTGGGCTAGCAGGTGTTCACAACGTCTTCCACATCTCTATGTTATGAAAGTACCACCCAAACCTAGCTCATGTAATTAAAGATGAACCATTGGAGCTCAACGAGAGCATGTCATATGTTGAGAAGCCGATTCGGATATTGGATAGGAAGGAGAAGGTGTTGAGATCGAAGACGATCCCCTTAGTGAAAGTCCTTTGGTAGCACCACACTGCAGAAGAAGCTACATGGGAGTTGAAGAGTTTGATGCGGGGAAAGTACCCTAAGTTATTCACGGACTGATTTAGTTCTAAATTCGAGGACAAAAGTTTCTAAGTGGGGGAGAATGTGAGACCCCATATATGTATGACTTTACTATATGTTAATGGAATTATAAGATAGATGATTTATGGATCATATAAATGTGAATGGATTGCAAATGAGAATGGATGAGTATCATGGATGCATGTAGAGGCCAAATAAGGGTTGAAGTGGCCATAAACAAAATGAAAAAAACTTTAAGCATTCAGATCAAAGATAAGGAACGAAAGCACAAAATGACAATGCATGGACAATGTATTCTACGTATCCTTTCGGAGTTCAAGCAATACACACAAGTAATATCGTATGTGAATCATAGGAAATAAGCCTTTCCATTCTCTAAGTGAGATTAAAATGCAAAATGAGTATTTGGAGTAATGAAATAGGAGTTTACCCTTGAAAAATATGGAAAAATGCAGCAGGAATGCCCTCAATGAAGGCCAGATCGATATTCTATTCAAGGTAGATCGATCTCTTGTGTAAGCAGAACAATTGCAAGTGAATCCACTAAGGCCAGATCGATCTCTCCAATAAGCAGATCGATATCCATTTGCCTCTGCCTAGCAGTGATCGATCCCTTCCTAAGTACAGATCGATCTCCATTTGATTCTGTCAAGGGCATATCGATCTCCCCCAATGGGTAGATCGATCTCCTGAAGCTTCTGCCAAGCCAAGATCGATCTCTCCCATTTAAAACTTGAGAATTCGATGGCTAAAACCAAGGAAAGATCGATATTTTCACCATATCAGATTGATCTCATCACTCTCAATCGATAAAAACCCGATGGCCAACTTCATTCTTCAGCAAATCAACCATTCCCCCTCCATTTTTACCCAAATACCAAACTTTCTCTCTCTAGAATGCACCCCTTACTAAAAAGATTTAAGAAAAGGCTATTAGAGCAAAGTTGTTCATCTTGAGGAGGAGAACAACATACATGGAATCAAAACTCAACTTATTGGATTGAAGGAACAAATGAGTCTTCCAAATTTGGACAAGAGGTAAGTCAAGCTAGTTGAGTTTCCCATACACCGACTCTAATTATGTATATCTAGATGTTGTTGTGAGTAGATTGGTGTATGAATTGTTGATAGAAACTACCTAGAATGTGATAAATCAAACATAACCTAGAATGAGTTTAGTGTGAGAAAATATGATATGGTTGAGTTGATGATAAATAGATTATACTAAGGTGTTAGTGAAGTGATATGCATGATTTTGAGATGATTAGATGAAGCCACATTGTGAAATTAGTCAAGTGATAAAAAAAGTGCATAAATGTTGTTGTAGAAAGTGCATAAACGAATGAAGATTATGGATAAACATTTATGCCAAGTGTTTGATAAGCTACTAGATGAGTTGCTAGTTAAATTGACTAGAAATGGCATAATGATGGCCAAATGAGACGATTGGCCAAAATTTATGAAATAGGCTCAATGAGATATACTGACTAGTTGAAGTCAAAGCATGAGTTATCGGTATTAACTCATATAATTGATGAATCTTTACAGATCCCAAGGATATATCTAGAGCAAGTTGAGCCCAATCGCGAAAAGCGACAAAAGAAGGAAGAGTTGCTTCCAAGAGAATTGAGGTAAGGGAATTATGTTAGCCATAGAGGTATCTGTACGCATTTTCAGGTGCATGGGTGATTTCTTAAAGTGTCTAAAGGTCTCAGGATGAAACAGTTGTTTGAAGGGCAAAGAATTGGGTTTTGAGAAATGTGCATGAAAAGCAAGAGCATGATGCTTTTGAATCATTTTATTACTTTTTAGCATGTGATTGGTAGGTTGGCTAGCATTTGAAATGATTTGCATAAAAAAATAGCTTGATTTGGTTTTATAACCATGCTTTGCAAAGAATGAGCCACCTACATGAGTTTTATGGAAACGAAACGTGCTAGAGCGTTGCTTTCACGAGATTTGACGTGTTTTATACATGCATGAGTGCTGGAGCTTAGCTCGCACTAGTTTTCACATGGATTTTATGACATTGTGCTGGAGCCTGGCTCGCACTGATTTTCATACTGATTTTGACATGGTGCTGGAGCATTGCTGGCACTAGATGTCCATTATACTTATTGCCATACTGGAGATTACTCGCACGTGATTTTGTGACATGTTGGGAGCCGTGCTGGGAGCTTCGGGTAGACTGTGTGCCACGTCGATTAAATAGGCTCGCATGTACGTATTGAGATGTGGCAGGATATGTTGTGATGATATGGGTGATAATTCTATAATTTTAGAATTATTTGTGCTTAATTTCCTAAATTTATTTTGTTAATTATCCCATTTATTTAATTAAAATTCTCATGTCTGTAGATAAATTAAATCCGGATGAATTTTGAATATATCGGTAGAAAATGGACTGGAATTGAGCTAAAATCGAGATTAAACCACGCGGACAACACGAGCCTAGCACATCCAATTGGACAAAAAGACAGATGACATGAAAATATTATTTTTCAAGGAGCCAATGGTGTGAAGACAAGTGGCCAAACAATGCCAACTCATCTAGGATAAAAATATATATTACAATTGTAACTCTAAGTTTGTGTATAAATAGAATATGATGGCAATTGAAAAGGGGGAGCCTAGGTTAAAATAGAGTAATTTAGGAGTAGTTTTAGTTTTAATTTTTCTAAGCTTTTCCGATCACTTTTTTTTTCCACCCATTGTTATTTTATTCTTGTTTAGCTACTGTTCATGTTGATTTCCAATGGCTTTATTTTATGAATAGTTTCATGGTTCCAATTTTCGGTTTCACAAGTTTATCTTTGTCTAAGTTAAGATTTAATATTTCATTATTTTTTTATGCAAAGTTCATCTTCACAATTAGGTTACGTTTCCATTTTTCCTTCTCAGCTCTCGGATTTGCATGTTATGGGCAGAACCAACAGATCTTTTTTTTTTTTACAAGAATCATCATTTCATTATTACTTTCTAATTCTTATGCTTTCTTACATTCGGTCTTTCTAGTACTCTTTAAGTGGTGTATTGCATGATGATTGGCATGAAGCAACAGGGTTTGATTAAGGCTGAACCGAGAAGAATGCTTGATAGTGGCCACTGGATTTTTCTTTTGCTTGTTTATTGCCCATTTCATTATAAGTTAGTTTAAGATTAAGCAGCTAGTTTAAGCCCGTTTGTGCATTGATTTTTTCTGTTCTCTTTCATTTTGCAGAGGCAGAGTGACGGGATGAGGTTGCTGGTCGGTGATGAACTGCACTAAACATAAGATGGACTGCACCATAGCAGTGGACTGAGAACCATAACTCATTTCTCTGTTAGATTATTTTCATTATTCATCATCTTTATTTCCTTAACTTGGCTTTAAGCTAGTTTTACATTTGTAGTTTGTAGTTATTACCTTAAACTTCATTGATAACAGTTACTTTTTGTGATTTCCTCATTATCTTTGCAGTAGCAGCTATTGTGTAAGCTGAGACATTGAGCAAGGACTGGAAACAGCAAGGATCAGCTAGTTCATTTGCAGTGGCTGTGCGCGGGTGCAGGGAAAGGACAGAACCGGGAGCTGGAGCAGTAAACAACAGAAGCAGGACATGCACTGGAGAAGACGAACAGCAGCTGAAGTAGAGGACAAACTGAGAAATGTGCATGCAAGGCTGGTGCCGAGAGCGAAACTTGATGCAGTAACAGCTGGAGCATCTGTACATTACCTGGAGCACCCAAACATGATGCAACGTGCACAGTATGGTGCACGGGACCCTGGTGAGCTGGGCAAAAATGTGGGATGTGCTGCAGTAGATGGCAGGATCGGGGATAGAACTAGCACAGCACTGAGCAACCCGAGCACTGCCTGGAAATGAATATGACAAAGAAGACAATTTACAGTGTCCCATATCGGGACCACTTTGGTTTGCAACTTGTTAAGGCCATGTTTGGCATTATGAATTTGTTTCAATTAAAGTTACCATGCATTTCTATTACTTGTTATTGCTTTTACTTTAGTTTATTAACTTAGTTAGAATTAGAGTATTGAATCAATTTACTTATTAGTTATATTTTCTTAGTTTATTAGTTTAAGGCTTAGTTTAATTTCATTAAAGTTAATTTTCTTTTTACAATAGGAATTAAGGTTTTGCATTTAGAATTAATTTAGATTAAATATGTTTCATGCATTTTTAATTTAGTCTTTATTTTCATTAAATTTTAAGTTAGTTTAAATTGCATTTTCTTAGTTAGTCTAATTTCATGCACATTTTATTTTAAGCTTGTTTAATTTTAGTTTAATTAGTTTTATTGCTTTATTTTCATTTTTGCATTTTATTTTAACTGCGCTAATTCGTTTTAACTGTTTTAATTTTCTTTTGTAGGTTTTTTGTTTTTAATTGCTTGGAGTTTTGTAAGTAATTTTAGCTCTGTTTAATTTTCTTTGTTTTATAGTTGTTATTATTTTCAGTACTTTAATTATGGCCTAGTAGATCACCACTTTAATTTCATAATTTGCTAGGATATACTTAGGGTAAGATTAACCGGTAGTTAATTAGGCTGATCAACTTCTCTGTGGGACGATAACTCAAGAATCAAATCCCATTATTACTTAGACGACCTGTGCACTTGCGGACAATACCCTTAGGGCATGTCAATGGGTCAACGGAGTACGTTGTACCGTGCAAGTAGCATGGAGTACGTTGTACCGTGTGTGATATTATATATATGTCGTCTTCGGACGATGGATATTCTACTATGGATCGACGGGTTGGACGTGACCCACCTCCCGTGCGGAAGTAGATAGAGGGGATACCCCGTACACTAGGATCTGTGTAGCCTAGGATCACAGGGGATATGGCCATAGTCCTAGTTAATTACCCTTATTGATATTATATGCCTATCTCACATGTCTCTTGATTTATGATAAATCCATGTTTGAAATTGTTTTGTGGGTCAGGACAGTCCATGGGAGGGGCTGAGTCCTGACGAATGATGATTTTGTATCGGTTTGTGATGAGATTTGAAATGTATTTAAGTGCACCTTGCGTGATGATTTTCCATGCTTTAAATTACTATATGCGCATGATGATTTTCCATGCCTTGTTAAGAATTGTGCGCTGATTTAAATAGCATAAACTGCTTTACATATAATGAACATGAGCATGAATCGATATGTTTTGAGTATGACAAATAATTGTGTGATTTAAGCATGGCATCATGATCACGTAGTTAGTGTAGTTATCTACCTGCTCGCATGATTGCCTCACGAGCTCGTGGTTTTCTCACCTCCCTTATTTCCCCCCTCTACAGAGCACTTTTAGTAGATAGAGAGCGACTAAGGATTGGATTTTGGTGTCCGCTGCATCCCATCACGCAAGGTATATACATTTGTATAGTTTTTGGATTTAGACATGTCAAGCACAGTAATATCTTTAAATGTATTTTTTGGGGATGTAAAGGATTGTAAACACATGTAAACAGCAACTCTGATTTAGAAATACAAGTGTTTACGTTTAAATGAATTGTAAATTGAAATGATTTGATTGGAGGAGATTGACACGAATACACAGCCCAACTGTTGGTGGTATAGCTGTTCACGATTAGAGTGAGGTAAGAAATGGATCAAATAATAAATGAAAAATAAAATATTTGTAGTGAATTTTCGGTGGATTGAGGGTCATGACATATATAAATTAAGGGCTGAAACAGTTGATTTCATGATGAATTGATCATGGCCGAAAATGGGTATTTGATAATTCATACATGTATGATTAAATTAGATGCATAGATAGGTTAGGTAACATGTGTACATGATGTTAACATGGTTTATTTTAATCAAATTGGTGAATTGGTGGATGAATTGAGTTAAGGCAGCAAGGTGTTTGATGAAATGTGTGAGTGAAGGATAAAACTAAGCTAAATTAAGTATGCCAAGTGTTTGATAAAATGCTTGAAAGAGGTTGGCTAGAAAACTAGGCATGTTGGCGTGACTTGCCATGACATTCAGCCATGGTTGGTTTGGATGGCATCCAGCCACCATGCCACGGTTGAATGGTTCAATAGGCTTAGCGTAAATGTATAAAGCCCATTAAGGAGTTTAAGAACTCAGTACGAGGCCCAATAAAAGTTAATGGACCCGATAAGCCTGATCGACTCCGAGGAAGAAAAAAATTGAATAAAAACGGGCTCGGGAACTTTGTGAAGATTGTTATAAAATAATTGGGCCTAATAAATTTAATTAATTTTGTTGAGATAAAAATACAGTAATTAACCTGATAATGGTTAAATGCAGCTCCAGAGACTAGATTAGGAGCAAATAGAACTGGACCAGCTTCTAACGGTGAAACTAGTACTACGCTCGACGTAATTCAAGGTAAATGGATTTTGTAAGTGCTTTGAGGTAGCTATACATATTTTCGAGGGGATTTACAGGGACTTAAATTCTCTAAGCTATATAGAAATAAAATAATAATTCTTTAAGAAAAATTTCGAGAATAAAGAAAAATGATGATTTTACCCCTGGTAGGGAAATTTATGAAGAGGGTAGTATGTAAGACCCATAAAATTCTATGTAATCTTATAATTTCCATGATGTACAAATAAGTTAAATTATATATGAATCATAAGAATTGGATTTTTTGAGTGTTAAGTGTGAATGAATTCCAAAATGGATTTTGAAGTGATTGAATTAGAGTTTAACTTTGGAAAAATTTGGGAAAATGCAGTAGGAATGTCCTAGATGAAGGCTAGATCAATCACCTATTCAAGGCAGATCGATCCCTTGTGCAAGCAGAAGAATTCCAAGTTAATCTGCTAAGGCTAGATCAATCCCCCCATTGAGCAGATCGATCTCCCTAATGAGCAGATCGATCTGCATATGCCTCTACCTAGCTGAAATCGATCTCCTCATAAACACAGATCGATCTCCATTTGATTCTGTCAAGAGCAGATTGATCTCTCCCTAATGAGCAGATCGATCTCCTCAAGCCTCTGCCAAGTAAAGATCGATCTCTCCCTAATGAGCAGATCGATCTCCCCCTTTTAAAACCTAAGAATTCGATGAAAAAAACCAAGGAAAGATCGATCTCCTCACCCTAGCAGATTGATCTCATCACTCTCAATCTATAAAAACCCCACAACAAAGCCTTTTTCTTCAGTAAACTAATATACCTCTTCCATTTCTACCCAAAATACTAAGATTTTTCTCTCTAGAATACCACCCTTTCCTTAAAGATTTGAGAAAAAGCTAATACAACAAAGTTGTTCATTGTGAGGAGAAGAACAACATAGCTTGGAACCAACATTTCATTTGTTGGATTGACAGAGCAAAGAAGTCTTCAAACTTGGAAAAGAGGAAAGTCAAGCTAGGTGAGTTTCCAATACACCAACTCAAAGTATATTTATCTAGTTGTTGTTGTGAGTAGATTGGTGTATGTAGTGATGACTGAAACTACCTAGAATGTAATGGAACAAGCATAACCAAGAATGAGTTTAGTGTGAGAAAATATGATATGGTTGAGTTGATGATAAATGGATTATACTAAGGTGTTAGTGAGGTGATATGCATGATTTTGAGATGATTGAATGAAGCTACATTGTGAGATTAGTCAAGTTATGAAAATAAGCATATGAGGTGTTTGATCAATTGCTATAGTGAAGGAAATGATGAACTAGAGGCACTATGGACTTAATACCGATTTAATGTGAATCAATAGGCCTAAAGAGTTCAATAGACCATCAAGAAATTAATAGAGCAATCAAAATGGACTTAAGAGGAAATGAGGTCTTATAAGTGTTAATGAAAACTATAATTCGAATCGACTATAGTAAACGCAAGAATTTTATTACATTGGATTTAATTCATGTGATATGTAATTTTGTGCAGTCCCGGAGATTTCGTTGGAGGCGAATCAAACTACACAATTGAGCAGCTCTAAGGAAGCGAAATCACTCGACGCAATTCCAGGTAAGGGAATTTTGTAAGTTCCTACAGATAGTTGCACTTATTTTGTGGGCATTTATAAAGCTTTGTAAATGCTTGGTTATCTAGAAAAGAATTAATAGTTTGTGTGAACGAGTACGAATATGTATGATTTGGTTTTGAAGTGAATCTTACAAAAAGGGATAGTAAGGCTAATAATTTCATAAATATCATGTTTTGGCATTTGTATGAAATACATTGCTTTGGTTTAAACAATTTTGTGGATAGGCTGGCTATTTGATTTCCATGATTTCACGAAATAGCACGAGTCAGGTGCAAATTTTGATTTTGAATGTGTTTTGCTGAAGTGGAGCCGCCTATCGGATTTGTATGAATTAAATCGTGCTGGAGCTTCGCTCGCACTGGATTTTGATGTTTTGATATGTATGAAATGTCACGACCCAAACTACCCAAAAATCAGAGTGAATTTTTCGCGTTTTATTTATTTCCTTACTTAAATTCTTACCTGTTCTCGAATCGTGACCAACACTCCACTAAAAATTGGGCTGTGCGTCAATGCCAGTCCCACCATTCAATTACCATCTAACTTATTTATTCTCCAGTCATTTATAATTGTTTATATTATTTATACATCCCCTAAAGTTACTTACAAATATGTTACTGTGCTATGCTTATGTAGATACAATATGTTCAAGTGTATATATACCTTATGTCGATGGGTAGCAGCGGATATCGAAAACATACGTATATATATATACAAGATACGAGACTAGGCAATACTGTATATCGGTAATAACCAGGACTAGCCAATATGTCCTCGTCAGTCCCTCTAGCTTCACGGATCCCAGTGTGCGAGGTCTCACCCTGATCGGGAACTGCCCGGGAGGTGGGTCAATCCAACCCTTCAGTCTTATCCGATCTCACGCATCCGAAGATGCCGTATCCAAAGATACCCCGTATCACAAAGATACCGTATCACAAAGATACCCCGTATCACAAAGATACCGTATCCGAAGATACCCTGTATCACAAAGATACCGTATCCGAAGATACCCCACGGTACATCGTACTCCATGCTACTTGCACGGTACATCGTACTCCATGGACCCATATCACTCTAGGTACTCCAGCCCAAATGGCCTGCTTCCCACAGAGGTTTTCATAACTCAATACTCGTTGCCATGTCTCAAAACGCACGTGCGAGCCTATTAAATCGGTGACACACAGTCTACCGATGCTCCAAGCACGGCTCATCGTATGTTCTCATAAAAATCAGTGCGAGCGATGCTCAGCACTCTCATCAAATTAAGTAAACTTGGCAGAGCCCGCTTTACATCTCCACAAGGCCGCCAACCTCATCCCTCACTCTCACCCTACTTAAGAGGTCTTTTGAGCCTGTTGGGCCTTTTGGCTGACTCCAAGGGCAGACAGCGCTACTCCACAAATCCAGTAAAACTAGTGCGAGCTATGCTCAGCACTCTGTATATAAATTGTATGAAAATCTTATAAAATCTGGTGCGAGTTAGACTCTAGCACCGTGTCACGCAAAAGCATGTGAAATCTGGTGCGAGTTATACTCTAGCACCTATGCATGTAAAACTCTAGTGCGAGCTCTCGCTCCAGCACTAATGCATGCATCACACAAATCAAACATCGTGCGAGCTGAGCTCTAGAACGTCACATGTAAATAAAAACATGTAGGCGGCTCGGTTATTTCCAAATAGTTTTCACAGAAATCACAACAATTAAGATATGCAATGCTATGCATTTTTCTTTAAAAGTGAGCCAGCCTACTCATGCATGCGTTGAAATACCTCCAGAACGAGCAGGAACCTCTTGTCCTGGCTCCTCCCAATTTTTCCTAAATTTTTAGATTCTACCCTTAACAAGGGTATTTTAGTAATTTTGCCCATTCGGGGCACTAAAATTGTTCTTCGACCTCTAGACCCTTCAGTTAATTTTAAAGGACTGTGTATGAATTTAAAATTACGTAAAGTTACCTCTAGCAGTCCGCAGAATTCCCTTACCTCGATTCTCGTCGAGTCTGACCTTTTCTTTTCCAATGTTGTCTCATCGCGCAGTCCGATATGCTTCCAATCCAATGCCCGGAACTGCGTATTAATATTCCTCAGGTCAGATAACATACAATTTAATTATATTTAATACTTTCTGGGCTTAATTTAAATCATTGGGCCCGATTGCACCTTAATGGGCCCGATTGCACCTTAATGGGCCTTAATCGGCCTTAAGCCCGTTTTCCACTTAATTCTAACTTTATCGAGGCCTATTGGGCTCACTGGGCCCACCAATAATTTATCGGGCCTCGTTCTAATTCTCGAATAGCTAAATTTAATATTTACGACAATTAATCTAAATTTCCATAATTTAATTCAATTTATGCGGAAATTAAATCAATATCACGCATAACGAGAAAATTGTCGTAAATAGGGGTCACTTACCCGAGATTCCATGCTAGTCCACAAATCGAGACTGTCTCGAGCCCTCGGTGGATGCCAATCGTCGAGCTACACAATTAATTACATTTTCGGGTAAACTTTTCGGTCGAAATTTAATTAAATAAAATATTCTAAATTTAAATCGGGTCAATTTGACCGCTTATCGACTTATCCGAAACTCGATTGCATCACCGAAATTCTCCCCAATTTTTTTCTCTTTTTCCTTTTCCCTTTTTCTCCCTTTTTCTCCTCTTTTTGGCTGAACCGGTTCAGTCCGGTTCGGACCGATTCAGACCGCCGGTTCACCCCGGTTTGGCCGGTTCACCGCCGGTTCGCCACCTTGCTGGCCGGTTCTCCGCCGGCTTCCACCGCCAATCGCTCCGCAAGGCCATCCGCAGCTCGAATCTGGCCTCGGTTCGCCTCAACTTCGCCGGAATGCCGTCGGTCTGGCTGTTCTCCTCTTCGCCGTCGGACCCGTCTCCCTCTTTTGGCCGTCGCCGGCGATTCCGGCCATTTCACCGGCTGCTACCGGTGCAGAAAGGACCGTCGTCGCCTGGGCTGTCGGAATCGGGCCTTGGTTCCGGTCGATTCGCCGCCGTTCGCCGTCGGTAACCCTCTCTTTCCCGCGGCCTTCTCCTCCGTTTTTCGCCGGATTCCGGAGTCGATAAGCTGCACCGCCGGTACTGTTGGAACCGTCGGGCTTCGCTCTACGTGTTCCGACCATCAGCTGGGACCATCGGCCGCCGGTGGCTCGTCGGGCCTTCCTCGGTCGGCTGCCCCCTTTTCGTTTTTCCGTTTCTTTTTCTGTTTCTTTCTTTCTCTCTCCCCGACCCTCTTTTTTTTTTTGAATTATCATTATTATTTAACAATTTATTTTATTCATTAAAATACACTAAAAATATCCAAATATCCCTTAAAATATCCTTAAAATTATTATTTAATTCTAAATTTATCAATTTAATTTTATTTAATTTATTTATTATATTTTAACCTCTTTTTCGGGTATAATTTCCCCGTATTTTCGAGATATTGTCCCGGGTGACTTTTCGATATATTTTTCGATTATTTTCGGGATTATTCTTCCGAACTAAAAATCTCGATTAATCCCGATTAATTCCAATAAATTAATATCTTGATCAATTTAACCCAAAATAAATTTATTTCATCTTTATTGACCAAGATTTCATAAATCCTTATTTTTAATTAAATTTCCTTATCGAATTTACTTCGGCTTTCGGTCTTTTGACCGTTTTGCCCTTGCACGTGTTCGGGATTAATTTAACCCGACTTCCTTCATACGTCCCCCATCTTTTCTTATTTAATTTTCGTATTTTAATTAAATTCGGGTCTTACAACTCTCCCCCACTTAAGGAATTTGGTCCTCCAAATTAGAACCAATTCATATGAGTCCATATACAACTCCGGGTACACCGATTATATCATACTCTTAAATTCTTATGTGACCTTTTCCGGAGTGTATTACTACCAAAGGACTTTAATTAGGGAGATCGTCTTAAACCTCAATACTTTCTCTTTCCTGTTTAATGCCCGAATCAATTTCTTCAATATACTTGTATTTTCATTAAATTGAACTTTTGGAATTCATATCCTATCGCCTACGCTGGATCTGGATAGTATTTCCGAAGCATCAAAAGCTGAGACACATTGTGGGTGCCTGTTACTTCAGGTGATAACACCAACCTACAGGTCTTATCTCCCACTTGTCTAATCTCTCAAAATATTCCATCCAGCGTAACTTAATGTACCTTCTTCCAAAAGTTCGCTATGTCCTTATTCTCTTAGGGCAATGAAATATTTCAACCATACCAATTCACCAAGGGTGAATTCCAATACTTTTCTATCTGCTCTGAGGTGTTCTTAATCTCTCATCCTTAACTAGACATCCTCAGAGACTTATTATCCAAGTCGAAAATACTTCTATCTGTCACCCACTTTTCTTATCCAATTTGGGGAACAACCCCTACAGCCATACACTGTCTCATAACTTGTTATCCTGATACTCAACTGCCAACTGTCATTATTGGCAACTTTAATTAAAAATCAATTGATCATTCCAGGAGCTTATAAAATCAGTGGCACACGCTTTCATCGGATCCTCCAGAACTTGTACAGTCCTCTCTGACTGACCATCTGTTGAGGATGGAAAGCTGTGCTAATACTCAGTCGGGTTCCCATAGCTTCCTTAAAATATTCCCTGAAGTAGAAAGTGAAGCGGGAATCCCTATATGATATCATGCTCACTGGAACGCTACATAATGTTCCATAATCTTTCTTATACATAAATCCTCATACACACTCTGAGTATCTGGGGATTTCATAACCAGAAGGTGGGTGGACTTAGTCATTCTGTCGGCTATCATCCAAATAGCCTCGTAATTCACCTGGGTTCTCTGTAACCCTTCATAAAATTCATGGAGACTTGTTCTCATTTTTCGTGCCGTGTCGATATAGGTAGGTGTTGCAATAACTCTGCAGCCTTTTAATACTCTACCTTACTCTGCTGACACACTAGGCACTTTTCCACAATCTCCACAAATATCTCTTTCCACATCTGACCACCCATACCCTTTTTGAGATTTTAATATATTATTATTACCTTCCGTATGCACTGTATATCCCGAAGAGTGAGCTTCTGACAACATTACTATCTCATCAACTATGGTCCTGGGGAGCACTCATACTGTCTCGGAATCCTCAGTAACTCATTATCATACTCTGTGAACTCTGTCACTGTACCCTTCTGAATCAGACCCAAACTATCAACATCCGGTCGATCATCACGCTAAGCCTGGCAAATTCGGGCACTCTCATCCGGTTCTAATCATCAGGCTAGCTGTCACACAATCACTGTCATCATCAGAAGGGATCACATCTATACTGAGGCTCACAACTGCTCTAGCAGCTCACGCTCCCTGACTATCATATGTGGTACCATCCCGAGGCTCTTTCTGCTCAAGGCATCAGTCATCACATTAGCCTTTCCTGGGTGGTACAATTCTCATAAATCAAAATCTCTCAGAAGCTCTAACCCAATATGTATTTTCATATTCGCCCCTTTCTGTGAAAACAGATACTCGGGCTCTATGATCAGTGCATATCCATAATTCCTCATCGTGTACCTAATAGTACCATATCCTCGGTACAAATACTGTTGCCAACTTTAAATCATGGGTCAGATAGTTTATTTCGTGATCAAGGAGTTGTCTGACTCCAAAATTGACTATCTTCCCATTATACATCAATACACAGCTCATTCATTATTTCGAGGTATTCATACTCACTGAGAACCTCTTGAGCTGTTGGGTATGGTGAAATTAATCACGGTGGTCAGTTCATACTTCATCACGCCAAATTCACGTCACAACAATAATCTTATTTATCATCTCTTTCTGAGACCACGTTTCTTAGTTAAACGTGTCAACAAGGTAAATCCTTTTAGAACTTGCAGCAACCCATTGCAAAAGAAATTTTCCAATCGTTACTTATAAATCGCCCTAGACTTTAACTACACCCAATATCACCGATACTGCTGATTACAATTCGGTCCAATCCTTGACTTATTTACGCATAAGCGTATAAGATCCTTCTCAACCGCTTACGTTTTCAGGTACTAACCTGCGTCATTTCCTTTCCTTATCTTAACGGCTCCTATTAAATTTACTATGTTAGTCTTTATGATTTGTCGAATTTTAATATTCTTATTGTCTTAGTAAGGGTATCCTAATGCTAACGGTATTTCTTACGGTGATCGATTTTCCGTTATAGGTTATATATATCTAGACGCTGTCAAGTCTTCAGGCGGGGAGGTATTTTGAAATACCTTTATTAGCCCTCAGACTTAACCACAACTACTGGTTATGGTTATACCCATCTTTATCCTTGGTTAAAATTTATATTCGTTACTAATTGCTTTAATCCTAATGACTCCATATCGTAAAGATGTTTTTACCTTGCATACGCCTCTTACTCCAATACGTCTTGTATTTAGAATCTACCTTATCTTAAAGATTTTCTCCTTTGCGTATCAATTATAATAAAACTCTTGTCTTTATTCATTCTGTGAGTACAATCCCTTCCTCCTGTAAATTCAACTGTTGCACCCCTGTTTTTAACTTAAAGTCTCAATATCCCTATTCTGTTTATTAATCCTCCTCTATTGGGATACTCATTTATCTGTATTGCGCCCAATGATGTAGGCATTCATGCCTTTTACTCACTTATATGCGAATGAAGGCGGTACGAATAAGTGTGTGGTACCAGGATCAATGAACATATGTACTTCATTATTCATAACAAGTGTGGTATCTTATACCACATCCATGAAACATCAATAGTGTCCTGGTCCAAGACATCCTCTCGCCTTCGTCCAACAACCTACTTTTCTTTTTCTTTTCGGCTATTGCCTCCCTTCTCGTTGCAGCTATACCAATGAAGTTTTTCTGTCTCTTTACTTTTCTATGGGACGATCTCGCCCAATTTTTGTGCAATCAAAATCAATGGTCCGTCATACCACATTTAACGGCCATTTTCATCCATACAGTGTAGGTATAGACCCTCCTTCCGTGGTATCCACTACACATTCTACAGTGATCACACAGCTACTCTGCTTCATAGCAGGTCGAGATTCTCCAAATCACAATGCCCCTCAAGAGTGCCAAAATTGGATGCACTGGGGCCTTACCAATCATCTTAGCCCATAACTCATCAAATTAAATCTCTTACCAGTTTCCATTTTTCCATTTTTAACATCTTTGTCATTTCTCGATTCTCTTTTCTGTCTCTATTTCAGCCCTTACTACCTTTCCCAATCTCAGAGGCGTGCAATTCATGTTCTTATTTACTCAACTGTAAATCTGCGCACTACCTCGGTATAGGTAATATCTCGCGGGGCCAATCGAACTCAAGTTGAAAAGTTGAGCCATTTCATGAACTTTTAGACATCTCGACTGTCACTTGTTCATAGTGTCGAGGTAATATCTGTCCAAGAATATAACTGAGTTTCATACTCATAATCACTTTAGTATTCCTGGGCAGTGTACGAAATTTTTCCTTAAAATTTCCTTTAAATCATGTCCGGGATATCCTGTCACCGGAATATATCCAAGATATTTCTCATATCAGCTCTTAAGATGGGTCGAGCGGGTTTCCACCAATGCTCCGCTGCGCCCTCTGATCTCATACATAATCTGAGCAATTAGCTCCTCAAAATAATCTCCACACTCCGCTCCAATCTCGCGAAGTGTGTCTCAATACCATCCGATCACTCTGTCGGATTCAGTGGGGCATGCTCAACATTAGCCTCCATTTCAATTTCATCATGATTCTCATAGTCAAACTCAGCACGACTTAGTAGATTCAGGTCTACCTCTACGACCTCTGCCTCGTGCACTATCTCATCTAACGCGACTCATATTAAGCATTCCTGCATTCTCAACCATTTCTTAGTCAAGCCCATCTCGATATACACTATTGTATCTAACTAAGCACAGTAACACGGGGATGTAATTTCCTAATTACTGACACTGACACACATCAGACCAATTGTGCTCTGATACCACCTTTATATGTCACGACCCAAACTACCCAAAAATCAGAGTGAATTTTTCGCGTTTTATTTATTTCCTTACTTAAATTCTTACCTGTTCTCGAATCGTGACCAACACTCCACTAAAAATTGGGATGTGCGTCAATGCCAGTCCCACCATTCAATTACCATCTAACTTATTTATTCTCCAGTCATTTATAATTGTTTATATTATTTATACATCCCCTAAAGTTACTTACAAACATGTTACTGTGCTATGCTTATGTAGATACAATATGTTCAAGTGTATATATACCTTATGTCGATGGGTAGCAGCGGATATCGAAAACATACGTATATATATATACAAGATACGAGACTAGGCAATACTGTATATCGGTAATAACCAGGACTGGCCAATATGTCCTCGTGAGTCCCTCTAGCTTCACGGATCCCAGTGTGCGAGGTCTCACCCTGATCGGGAACTGCCCGGGAGGTGGGTCAATCCAACCCGTCAGTCTTATCCGATCTCACGCATCCGAAGATGCCGTATCCGAAGATACCCCGTATCATAAAGATACCGTATCACAAAGATACCCCGTATCACAAAGATACCGTATCCGAAGATACCCTGTATCACAAAGATATCGTATCCGAAGATACCCCACGATACATCGTACTCCATGCTACTTGCACGGTACATCGTACTCCATGGACCCATATCACTCTAGGTACTCCAGCCCAAATGGCCTGCTTCCCACAGAGGTTTTCATAACTCAATACTCATTGCCATGTCTCAAAACGCACGTGCGAGCCTATTAAATCGGTGACACACAGTCTACCCGATGCTCCAAGCACGGCTCATCGTATGTTCTCATAAAAATCAGTGCGAGCGATGCTCAGCACTCTCATCAAATCAAGTAAACTTGGCAGAGCCCGCTTTACATCTCCACAAGGCCGCCAACCTCATCCCTCACTCTCACCCTACTTAAGAGGTCTTTTGAGCCTGTTGGGCCTTTTGGCTGACTCCAAGGGCAGACAGCGCTACTCCACAAATCCAGTAAAACTAGTGCGAGCTATGCTCAGCACTCTGTATATAAATTGTATGAAAATCTTATAAAATCTGGTGCGAGTTAGACTCTAGCACCGTGTCACGCAAAAGCATGTGAAATCTGGTGCGAGTTATACTCTAGCACCTATGCATGTAAAACTCTAGTGCGAGCTCTCGCTCCAGCACTAATGCATGCATCACACAAATCAAACATCGTGCGAGCTGAGCTCTAGCACGTCACATGTAAGTAAAAACATGTAGGCGGCTCGGTTATTTCCAAATAGTTTTCACAGAAATCACAACAATTAAGATATGCAATGCTATGCATTTTTCTTTAAAAGTGAGCCAGCCTACTCATGCATGCGTTGAAATACCTCCAGAACGAGCAGGAACCTCTTGTCCTTGCTCCTCCCAATTTTTCCTAAATTTTTAGATTCTACCCTTAACAAGGGTATTTTAGTAATTTTGCCCATTCGGGGCACTAAAATTGTTCTTCGACCTCTAGACCCTTCAGTTAATTTTAAAGGACTGCGTATGAATTTAAAATTGCGTAAAGTTACCTCTAGCAGTCCGCAGAATTCCCTTACCTCGATTCTCGTCGAGTCTGACCTTTTCTTTTCCAATGTTGTCTCGTCGCGCAGTCCGATATGCTTCCAATCCAATGCCCGAAACTGCGTATTAATATTCCTCAGGTCCGATAACATACAATTTAATTATATTTAATACTTTCTGGGCTTAATTTAAATCATTGGGCCCGTTTACCCCTATTGGGCCCGATTGCACCTTAATGGGCCTTAATCGGCCTTAAGCCCGTTTTCCACTTAATTCTCACTTTATCGAGGCCTATTGGGCTCACTGGGCCCACCAATAATTTATCGGGCCTCGTTCTAATTCTCGAATAGCTAAATTTAATATTTACGACAATTAATCTAAATTTCCATAATTTAATTCAATTTATGCGGAAATTAAATCAATATCACACATAACGAGAAAATTATCGTAAATAGGGGTCACTTACCCGAGATTCCATGCTAGTCCGTAAATCGAGACTGTCTCGAGCCCTCGGTGGATGCCAATCGTCGAGCTACACAATTAATTACATTTTCGGATAAACTTTTCGGTCGAAATTTAATTAAATAAAATATTCCAAATTTAAATCGGGTCAATTTGATCGCTTATCGACTTACCCGAAACTCGATTGCATCACCAAAATTTCCCCAATTTTTTTCTCTTTTTCCTTTTCCCTTTTTCTCCCTTTTTCTCCTCTTTTTGGCTGAACCGGTTCGGTCCGATTCGGATCGGTTCAGACCGCCGGTTCACCCCGGTTTGGCCGGTTCACCGTCGGTTCGCCACCTTGCCGGCCGGTTCTCCGCCGGCTTCCACTGCCAATCGCTCCGCAAGGCCGTCCGCAGCTCGAATCTGGCCTCGGTTCGCCTCAACGTCGCCGGAATGCCGCCGGTCCGGCTGTTCTCCTCTTCGCTGTCGGACCCGTCTCCCTCTTTTGGCCGTCGCCGGTGATTTCGGCCATTTCGCCGGCTGCTACCGGTGCAGAAAGGACCGCCGTCGCCTGGGCTGTCGGAATCGGGCCTTGGTTTCGGTCGATTCGCCGCCGTTCGCCGCCGGTAACCCTCTCTTTCCCGCGGCCTTCTCCTCCGTTTTTCGTCGGATTCCGGAGTCGATAAGCTGCACCGTCGGTACTGTTGGAACCGTCGGGCTTTGCTCTACGTGTTCCGACCATCAGCTGGGACCATCGACCGCCGGTGGCTCGTCGGGCCTTCCTCGGTCGGCTGCCCCCTTTTCGTTTTTCCGTTTCTTTTTCTGTTTCTTTCTTTCTCTCTCCCCGACCCTCTTTTTTTTTTTTGAATTATCATTATTATTTAACAATTTATTTTATTCATTAAAATACACTAAAAATATCCAAATATCCCTTAAAATATCCTTAAAATTATTATTTAATTCTAAATTTATCAATTTAATTTTATTTAATTTATTTATTATATTTTAACCTCTTTTTCGGGTATAATTTCCCCGTATTTTCGAGATATATTCTTCCGAACTAAAAATCTCGATTAATCCCGATTAATTTCAGTAAATTAATATCTTGATCAATTTAACCCAAAATAAATTTATTTCATCTTTATTGACCAAGATTTCTTAAATCCTTATTTTTAATTAAATTTCCTTATCGAATTTACTTCGGCTTTCGGTCTTTTGATCGTTTTGCCCTTGTACGTGTTCGGGATTAATTTAACCCGACTTCCTTCATACGTCCCCCATCTTTTCTTATTTAATTTTCGTATTTTAATTAAATTCGGGTCTTACATGAAATGTGCTGGAGCTCAGCTCACACCTTGTTTTGAGTTATGATGTTTTATAAACCGTACTGGAGCTTTTGCTCATACGTGGTTTTCTATCGATTTTGTTATGCATATAACCATACTAGAGCTATGCTCGTACGTGATTTCTTCATTATTTATTATGCATAAAGTCATACTAGAGCGATGCTCGTGTGAGGGAATGCTTGTGTTTCTTAGTGAAAAGTATTTAACGAGTGATTGAAGGGAGATTACCCTCTCACTCATACTTGTGTGTAGAGCTAGCTATCGATTTTTAGGTGTAACTTGTGTTAGAGCCAATGTGACAATGGCATATATACTAGTCATGTCGTTTTTAAAAGGATTTTCTAAGAACAACAAAAGGGTGCTCGGTGCCTCGGGTGATGCTGTGTGTTCCACTCGGGAGCTCACAGTAGATTTTTGGAAATCATACTGGAGCCTTCGAGTATTATTGTGTGTCTTGCTCTGACTATGCTCACATGTATTTTCCTAATAAAACAGTGCTCGATGCCTCAGGTATGTTGTTTGCTTTTACGCTGAGTTGCTTGCACGAGGTTTTTATGATTATGCTGTGTGTTGAGTAAAACCGTGTTTGAGCCATCGTGTATTGATGTGTGTCTTGCATTGACCTGCTTGCATGTGGTTTATGGATGTGATTTAATGAGTATAAAACCATGTTGGAGCCGTCGTGTACTACTGTGTGTCTTGCATAGACCTGCTTGCATGAGATTTTGGGACAATGGAAATGGGTGATAAGGATCCACGAGAGCACGATGTACCGTGAGCATTAGCCATGGAGTACGATGTGCCGTGATTTTAGTATGAGTTGAAGGCATGGTTGATCTGCCTCCCTAAGCATAGGATTCCCGCCCACCTTATCAGTGCTTGCTTAGAATTCGACTATGGCCATAAGTCCTATATTTATTTGAGTGATATAACATTGTCACTACTGTGTGTTGTGACAAATGTTTTCCCTTGCTGTGTGTCTGGGGATATGATAACCCATAATTATGTCTCATGTATATTGATTTGCTGTGTGCAAAGTGATTTCTAAATGTGTACTCTGTGATTTTAAAGATGAGCTGTACGAAAAGAGTATGTTGTGTGAATATGAATATACCTGTCTAGCGAATTATTGATTTCACATCGATGGAAGTTATTTTAAAGAATTCATATACTTTATAAGGAAAATGAATATATATTTTTAGCATGTAGATAGTGTAGTTATCTACATGCTTTCGTATTTTCCTTACTGAGCGTGTTAGCTCACCCCCTTTATTTATCCTCTATAAATTCTACGCAGAAGTGAGTACACTGCAGTCGTTCCTGCTATCGTGTTGCTTTAGTTATCCAGCAGTATAGAGGTATACACTTGAGATGAAAAAAAAAATTGTATCCTGTAAATTAATGCACAGTAAAGTTTGTCGTTTGTATTTTGGGGGATGTATATAATAGAAACTGATGTAAACGTTTCCGTACATATATAAAAGTCCAGAATCTATTCTTCTTCATTTGTAAGAATATATTTAAATTAAAATGGATGAGATATGGATTGGATGTTGACTCACAGTCCAACTGTATGTAGTAAGTTAAGTCATGGGAAGAGGGGCGTGACATCTGCTCAATTAGGGAGATCGATCTGGCCTTGGCATGTTTACTTGGAATTGTTCTGCTTGCATAAGGGATCAATCTGCCTTGGATAGGAGATTGATCTGGCCTTAGTCTGGGGCATTTCCTACTCCATTTTCCCAGACTTTTCAAGGGTAAATTCCTATTTCACGACTCTAATACTCATTTTTCATTTTAATCCCACTTAGAGCATTGATAGACTCATTTCCTATGATTCATACACAATGTGACCTGTATGTATTGCTTGAATTCAGGAAAGATACATAGGATTCACCGTCCATGCATTATCATTTTGTGTTTTCATTCCTTATCCTCAATTCGATTTGCTTAAAGTTCTATTCGTTTGATTTGTGGCCACTTCAGCCTTTATTTATCCTTTATTTGTATCTTGACACTCATTCATCCCATTGCAATTCGTTCACATTTACATGATCCGAAATCATTTGTCTTATACTTTCATTAACATGTAGAAAAGTTATACATACTTGGGGTCTCACATTCAGTCTACGTTGTGCTTGTCATGAAGGCTTGTATCATTCCTCCAATAATATCCTATGCATGCATGTAGAAGGACTTAATCCCTTGATGTTTGCAATAGTCCAATCAATTGCTTCCTTATACTCTCAAGAACTTGAATCACCTACTCTTCTTCTAAAACAAAGAGTTTATTTGAGATTATGATTGGAAAAGTCTCTCTTGCTCCTAAGAAAGCATACTTTAAGTGGTCTGGCAAGGGTTTTAGCTCTAAAATTGGTGTCTGCACAATGGAAGGAAGAAGTTTTGTGTGAGCAAGAGGCAATTCAACATAGAAAACATCATACCTTACAGGTTGTAGTGACTCTTGATCATGAATTGTATCTTGTAAGTCAAAATCTAACTCAAAGTTTTTCATTATTTCCTGCGATCTTTCAACAGTGAAATTCTCACTAAGTACAATCTTTAGCTTGTCATCATCACTCAAAGCAAGAATCTTCTGTGTTAGAGGTTCAATAACATCTATGAAAAAAATAGAAGACACATCACGAGGATATCTCATAACGTCATATATATTAAACTTAATAACCTCACCATCAAATTCCATTGTGAGTGTACCATCATGCACATCAATTTTGGTTCTAGATGTTTCTAAGAAAGGACTTTCCAACAAAATTAAAGATCTAGATGAATCCTCGTCCTCCATATTAAGCACATAAAAATCAGTAGGAAAAATCAACCCTTTAACTTGTAGCTAAACATCCTCTAGAACACCTTTAGGGTAAACATTAGATCTATTATCTAGCTGAATAATCACACCAGTTGCTTTTAATGGTCCAACATTCAAAGATTTATAAATAGACAAAGGCATTACATTAATTGAAGCTCTTAGATCTAACATTGCTTTTTAAATTTTAACATTACCTACCTTACAAAGGATAGTGAACATACCTGGATCCTTGTATTTATGAGGTAATTGTTTTTGGAGGACAGCTGAAATGTTCTCACCCATGCTTACAAATTCACTACCTTTCAATTTTCTATTGTTAGTGCATAACTCCTTAAGGAACTTTGCATATGAGGTACTTGTTTAATTGCATCAAGTAAATGGATATTTACCTCAATTTTACGAAAGGTGTCAAAAATCTCCTTTTCATGCTCCTCCTTTTTAGATTTAGATGATCTATAAGGAAAAGGAGGAATTGGTACAAAAACGTTTTTTTGCTCGCCATTAGATTCCTTAGGTTAATCCAACTGTGGCAGAGGTGCAACAACTTCATTTTCAATTTCATCTTCTAGATTGCATTTTGGGTTTTCTTGCTAGGTTCATTCAACTCCGTTCCACTTCTCAATGTCATTGCACGAGTATTCTGCTTGGGGTTGATAACTGTCTGTGAGGGTAATTTTCCTTGAGATTCTAATATGCTCATAGAAGTGGCCAGCTGACTCACTTGATCCTCCAGCTTCTTAATGCTTGTCCTGGTTTCCTGTTGAAATTGTTGTGTGTTAGTTGCAAGTGATTTACCAATTTATTCAAGAGACATACCTGAACTAGAAGATGGTTGTTGTTGCGGTGAAGCGGGCTGTCTATATTGAAAGTTCTGAAATCGAGGTCTTGCTCCATAGCTCAAGTTATGATGGTCCCTCCACCCTAATTTATAAGTATTCGAATATGGATCATAATTTCTTGGGGTGGACTTGGAAATTTTCCATTTGCATTAGCTTGTTCTTGAGGTTCATCTTGAAGTGTGGGGCACATGTCAGTTGAGTGACCAGTAGCAGCACAAATTCCACAGGCTTTAGCTTGTTGCGCATTTCTCATTCCTATAACCAATTGTTGAACAATATATGTTAGATTAGCTATTTGATTTTCAAAAGAATGTGTACTTACTTCATTTACTCTTCTATGAGGTGTATCTTCTCTGAAACCAAACTGTTAGGATTTTGCAGCCATGGTGGAAATCAAATCTCTAGCCTCTCTAAGAGTCTTGTTCACTATAGCTCTTCCACTAGCTACATCCATAATCTTTCTTTCCATAGGTAACTGATAATTCCATTAAAATAGAATTATTTATACTTAATTTTTGAATTAATTATTTTAATCCTCATATTATTTTATTAATGATCCCCTCAATTTAATTAAAATTCTCATGTTTGCAGATAAATTAAATCCAAATGAATTTCAGTTATTTCAGTAGAAAATGGACTGAAAATGGGCTAAAAAAGAGATTGGACCACTACCAGTTCGTAGCATGAGTCATCATTCTTCTGGACATATTGACACGCCCAAAATGTATTGTCTGCAAGTGCATGGGTCGTACAAGTAATAATGGGATTTGAGTCCTGAGTTATCGTCGCACAGAGAAGTTGACTAGTCTAATTAACTATCGGTTAATCTTACCCTAGTATATCCTAACAAATTATGAAGTTTTGATTATCGGTGGTCTACTAAGTTTGAAATTAAAAATACTGAAAATAATAAAACCATAAAATAAAGAAAATAAAACCGAGCTGAAATTTACATACCGAACTTCACACAATTAAAAACCAATACCTACGAAAATAATTAAAACAGTTAAAATTAATTAACGCAATTAAAATAAAATATGCAAATATGAAAATAAAGAACTAAAATTAAACTAAAATTTAAACAAACTTAAAATAAAAATGTATGTAGTTAAACTAAAAATTACAAATTAAAGTAAACTAAAATTTAATGAAGATAAAGACTAAATTAAAAATGAATGAATTAAATTCTAAATGCAACTAAACTAAAATAAAATCCTAAAACATATAATATAAAATTAACTACTAACTAAAACTTAACACTACAAATTAAATTAACATGCAAAACAATAAAGCTAACCTACCATTACTTAATTAAATTACCTAAATAACAACTAACAAGTATTAATCAATTTAATTCATTAAGGTAAAAGCATGATATAACGCATTAATTGGCCAAACAAGGCCTTAACCAATTTGGAAACCAAGAGTAGTCCCGATATTGCACTGTTCATTGTCTTTCCAATACCATGCTTATTTCCAGGCTGTGCTTACGGGTTGTGTCCTCTGCTTCTGCTGCACTCTGCTTCTCGGTTCTGACCGGTGTACACTGTCCTGCTTTCAGCTCTATTCTGCTGCACTAGTTCCTGCTTCTTTTTGGTTTATCCAGGTGTGTCTCGGCTCCAGGTGCTGCTCCTGGTATTCTCGGTCTGCTGTGTCTTGCTACCAGGTCCTGCTTCTGCACCATTTCCTGCTTCAGCTGCTGTGAAAATATACCTGCAGTCGGCGTGACCAATGGCACTAATGCCAACGTTGTACTAGCCTGGTGCCTGCTATGCTGGTCTCAGTTTTGCTCCAGCCTACACTACTCGGATTCAGTCACCACGTTCTGCTACAACAACATGTCATGCTGCTCTACAATGCTCCCACTTTCCTACCCTCTACTGTTCGGTTAATCTACTACTGCTGCATCCAGCTCCTAGCCATCTGCTCTTCACATTCTACATGTCCCAAGAGCAAAGCACCCCGAGGGAATAAATGAAGCTCATGAACTGTACCATATCAACATAACAGGGCAGAACAGAGGATGCTAATTTCCTGTCTTCTCCGAAAACTTAGCATAATACCCAACTGCAACTCTTAGAACAATCTACTTGCTCCTCGCCTTAGCAAAGACTGCTTCACCAAGCAATCAACACAATAGTAATATCCCGAAGCAACCCCGCACAGCAGCTAAGGATTCTCAAACAGTAAACGAAAGTGGCAAAAATGCAGTGTTCAAAGAAGTCGGCAAAACATATGTTTGAATGAACAGTAAATGAAAACCACAAAATGAAAAGAAAATCGAATAGTAAAATGGAATTAATGAAACTAAAATAAATTTTTAATTCACAAAGCTTCACTGTGTCAAATTCAAAGGAAATAAAATGTGTTAAACTAGAAAAATGGTGACTAACAAAGATAAGAAGAACAAACGTGCAAAGCTTGAAAATAAAAAAAATAAAATCCATCAATAAAGCTTTTAAAATAAAACTTTAATCTATTCTAAAAACTAAAACTACTCTTAAATTACTCTACACTACACTACACTACTCCTACTCCTAAAATTACATAGTTTTTCAATTGTCATCCATGTCTTATTTATACACACAAAAGGGGTATTATTGTAATTTCTACATCCTAGATGAGTTGGCATTTTTTTGGCCACTTGTCTTCACACCATTGACTCATTGAAAAGATATTTCCATGTCATTGGTCTTCTTGTCCAATTGGAGTGCTAGGTGGCATGGCTCGTGTTGTCCGCGTGGCTTAATCTCGATTTTAGCCCAATTTAGGTCCATTTTATACCGAAATATTCAAAATTCATCCGGATTTAATTTATCTGCAAACATGAGAATTTTAATTAAATAAATGGGATAATTAACAAAATAAATTAGGGATTAAATAATTAATTAGGAAATTAAGCACAAAAAATATTAAAAATATAGAATTATCACATATGTGACACCGAATGTCCATATTTTATTCGCCTTTGAAGGATAAGATCAACGAACACCATGGCCACCTCATGGAAGACACAAGCCATGCCACAGAACACATTTAGGTGGATAAGGGGACAAATGACATGGAAATATCTTCTCTAAAGCGAATGGAGTGAAGACAAGTGGCCAAACAATACCAACTCATCTAGGATTGAAAATTACCTTTGTACCCCCAATTTGGTCTATAAATAGAACATGATGAGACATTTTTTTTACCAAGTAGTTTTTAGAATTTTTAGGTTAAAGTTTTGTTGCTAGGTTTTAAGTGTATATTCCTTTAGTTTTTGGTTTTCACATTAGTGGTGGCAACCACCATTGCCTAGAATTAGCAAGTTTGTGTTTCTCTTCTTTGGCATATTTTATTTTTCTTTAAATGAAAAGATTTCATTGCCGTTGTTACCACTTTCTTTTACTATTCTATTTCTTTTCATTTTTTTCTTTACTACTGAATCGTGACAGAGGTTTAGAAGAGGATGATATCGGTTGAGTGACACAACGGGATTCCTCCTCTGTTTTGAGTTTTTTCATTTCCTTATTCTACTACTTTCTTTATTTTCGATTTAAACTTCAGTTGATATTCTAAAATACTGCTTGTGTGTTTTTCTTTTTAGTCTATTTTCTACTACTCCTTGTGCTTTCTTCTCTTTGGTTTTTGGTTGTTTTACATTTCACAGTATTTGGTTCCCGATTTTACCTAGGATTTGATTGTTCTTTGCTACGATTTATATACGGGCATAGTGTGGTTGTGTAGGAGGCTAATAGGCTACATGATAGAGCCTAATTCGTTCTTGCTTCATTACTGCCCTGCTCTTTTCTTCTACTTTCGATTTTGCATTACACTTTCCATATTCTGGTCCAGTTTTCATATTTGCTAGACAGTGCCTCATTGGTAGCTACTGCTTGGAAGAAGTTCTGTTGGTTGGAGGGCTTGATTGCGTGATAGGCAGCCCTGGATCCTTCAACACTGAACAGTCTCTGTTTTGACCTTTCTTTTGTGATCCTTCACATCTTATTTTCTGTTTTAAGTATATGCACTGTGTAGGATTCTGTTTTAATTTCTTTATATCTGTAGGTCAATTGTTGATTTTTAGTGTTTTTTTGCTACTACTTGCTAGAGCTAGCAATGATTGTAGGGACGGCTCAAAGCCGCTGTCCTGAACCAGGCATGACTGACGCTGGTAATGACCTAATGTGTGTGGCTATTTTGGGCTACTGAAGCTGGCATGACAATTGTCGTTTGGTGCAGAACCAAAGCTGGAGTGTACTGCTGTAGTGGACAGGGACCAACATTCATTCTCTGTTTTGCTCTGTTCCGAGTTTATGTTACTGTTCACCTTAGTTTTACTTGTTGTTCTACATTCCTCTATTATTGCTGATGCTTCGATTTTTGTAGATGTTCTCTTCAGTTTGTGTTGCCTTTGTGGGTCGGTGTTAGGCGATTGAGGGCTGCATGGAGTCCGGTGCTGAGCGATGCCACCAACTCTTCCCAAGTTCTTAAGTTGCTTTACATGCATTCAATCTCTTTGAAAGCTTTTCCAATTCTCGGCTTCAACAACAAAATTTCTTCAAATTTTATTTTATTCCTCTGCATTGTTTTATATTTTTTTAACTAGTCGCTTCTATTCAATCCTTTTCTTTTCTATTTAAGTTTTTGTTTTAGGTTCATGGGTGTTCTTTTGCTTTCTTTCTTTGCATTGCTTTAGTTCTCTCATTTATTTCCTTGCTACTTTAAGCTAGGTTTAATTAGTTTCGTTTCCAGGTTTGCTTTTGGTTTAAAGGATAGTGGCGTGGCTATTGTTGGAGGAGGCTCGGCTAGTGACAACTCGTTTCTTCCCTGCTTCACAGGCTATGCTTGCTGGGTTGTGTCTTTGGCTGCGTTGGTGTTCTACTGAGGGCTATGCATTATCGTGGCTGGAAAGCTGTTGTAGCCGGGCTGTGCTGATGTCACGACCCAAATTACCTAAAAAAAAATCACTACAATTTTTTTTTTTCATTTTTCATTTGTTATTTAATTCTTACCTTCCTCTCATCGTGACCATCCTACCAACAGTTACGCTATGATTCAGTGTTAGTCCCTTCACACTACTTACCATTCCATTTCCATGTTACATTAACACATTAGGATTTTTCTATCCTTTGACATTAACTAATACGTTCACAATTGCATTTACATAACCTTACATCCTCGACATCATATACGTTTACAGTACTGTGCATTTACATATTTAGATACAAAATCATAAAAGTGTGTATACCTTTTCTCGATGGGAAACATCGGATAACAGGAATGGATGATCACTACCACTTTTTATCCACTAAAAGTACTTTGTAGAGGGGGAAAATAAGGGGGGTGAGCAACCACATGCTCAGTAAGGCAATTATGCAAGTAAGTAGATAGCTCCACTATCTACATGCTTATAATGCCATGCCCTTAAATCCATTTCTTTTCGTTTAAAGCTCATGCAAGAAATCATACACACATCAATGCCATAGTTTATAAAAGCTGTTCGTGCTTATGGAAATCATGCAACTCATGCTCAATGACATTTCATGTAAAATCATAAAACGCATGAATTAAATCAAAATCATGCATTTGCAATTAAAGCATGGATAACCTCCTCTCATGCTAAAACATTTCATTGCATGAATTATAAACAATTATGAAAAATACATCATGCTGAGTTTCCACAAAACCTTAGAAAACACTTAATTCATTTTAAAAATCTACATTCATCACACTTATCAGGACTCAACCCCTCCCTCGGGTGATCCTGATCCACATAAAATCATTTATTTCCAAGCATTTCTGAAAAACATTAAAAATTTCATTTATTCACAGCAAAACCAATATCATCAGTCAGGATCCAACGCCTCCCTCGGGTGGTCCAGGCTCACATAAAATCCACGTATTCTCAAGCTTTCAAAGCATCAGATAGTAACATGCGAGACTAGGTAATGTATCATGGAAATAACTAGGACTATGGCCATATCCTCGTGATCCCAAGCTACACGGATCAGGTGTATGAGTATCACCGCCACGGGTGGTTGGTTAAATCCAACCCGTTGGTCCAACCCGATCACCTGCATCTGAAGACGCCACATAAATATAATATATCATAACACGATACAGTGTACTCCATGCGATTTGTATGGTACAACGTACTCCGTAGACCCATATCTCATATCAATACTCGTGTCATGTCTCAAAACACGTGCGAGCATGTTTAATTGACGTGATACACAATTTACCCGAAGATCCAAGCACAGCTCATAGCATGTCTCAATTTAAAATGCACGTGCGAGCCTATTTAATCGGTGTAACACACAATATACCCGAAGCTCCAAGCACAACTGTAATTTCCTCATAAAACCAGTACGAGCTATGCTCTAACACTCTGTCAAAAAAATCATTTGAAAATCTGGTGTGAGCTAGGCTCCAGCACCCTGTTATGAAAATTAAGTGAAAATCTGATGTGAGCTAGGCTCCAACACCCATGCATGTAAAACTCTAGTGCGAGACCCTGCTCCATCACTAATGCATGCGTCACACAGTTCAAAACTCGTGCGAATGAAGCTCTAGCACCTCTTATGCATGTCAAATCATTAAAACTAGTACGAGCAATCGTTTCAGCACCTTTTTATGCATATTAAGTCAAAATAGGGTACGAGCTAGGCTCCATCACCTTTTTAAGCATATTATGTCACACAAATCGGTGCGAGCTGTAAGACCCGTATTTCATGTGTAACTTTATGGATTCATAAGTGTGTTAATGTACTTGTAATGTGAAGTAGAATTGATGTAAAGTCCATAAATGTAATGTACATAGAGTAACAAGAGTTTGTAATGTACATGCAAGTTTCATTGAGTATTAATATGAAGAAATGGACTTTTATAAGTGATGAATGTGATTGGAACTCAAAAAGAGTAGTGTGGTAAATGGAATGTAATTGTATGAATCTAAATATTTCCATTTAGCATGGTATGGTATACCTTTAGCTATACAATGGATACACATAAGTTCTAATGTGTATAAGGTATGGATGGATGCCATTTTTAAGTCTAAAAGGTGGTTGGATGAGAAAATGACCATGGCAACAAATTAAGGACATTTGAGTGCGAGTTGCTGCAGAAAAACTGTAGAAAATTTGAAAAGTATGAAGGCCAGATCGATCTGATAGGATATGGACGAGTATGAGTCCAAGTTTATGTCTTTGGGGAGATATGACCTGGAGACAATGGGTAGTGAGGCCCGGAAGATTCAGAAGTTTGTTGATGGATTGAGCTTAGCCATCCAAACTAAGCTAGCCCCATTTGACATTCAGACCTATCAGGAGGCGGTACACAAGGCTCATTTATGGTAGCAAGATTTTGAGAAGAATGCCTCCGCGGTGGGAAAGTTTAGTGTTCGAAGAGATAGAGATCGAAAGAGATCTGGGATGGATAGATTGGCCAAGAGGGGAGGCCAAAGGTTTTTCGAGAAGAGACCTAAGATCAAGGAGGTACAAGAGAGAGTTGTAAGACCTCCCCTATACCCTGCTTTGACTGCATCGAGGGGTATGGTTATTAGAGGACCACAGCCTACTACTGAGAGGTACATGAGATGTGATAGATTTTATGGGACTAGGCCTTGTCTGATGACCCCTACAGTGTATTTCAAATGCGAGAAACTAGGACATATAGCTAAGTATTGTCCCGAGAAGATGGAGACTACCCCGCAGAAGGGCAAGGAGCCGGAGAGAGCTCCAGTTGAGATAGCTGCCCCGAGGAAGAGGGCTACAGCTGAGGAAAAAAGGATGCAGACAGCGGGTGTGAGCAAAGGAAGAGTACATGCATTGGATCAGGACACCGCAGATACTTTGATGGATGTGATTAAAGGTACCATCCTAATCTTTGATTTAGAAGCATTGGTATTATTTGATCCTTGTGCCACACACTCTTTCATATCGCCCTCCTTTGCATATAAATTGTTGAAGTATTTGAAACCTGTATTATTAGATAAGATGTTGATGATTTCCACACTCATGAATGATAGTTAATTGATTGAGCATGTATGTAAGGATTGTAAACTGATGATAGAGGGAAAGGAAATGACAGCTAATTTAATTATATTGAATATGAATGATTTTGATGTAATTTTGGGAATGGATTGGTTGGCAACCAATTATGTTGTTATGGACTGTCATGCTTAAACTTTGATGTTTCCAAAGATAGGAAACCATGTTGTAAGATTTATGAAATAAAATGAAATCACATGATTATGATGAATGAAATGAGTATGATTCAAGTTTTAATGCTTGAGAGATTAATGTATTGTTTATTTAGAATATGGATGTGATGACTTGTGATACTAACGGTGGAAAGAATGATGTGAAGGGTTCATTGCCTACGTGATCGATATAGATGAGGCACACCCAGAATTGAAGGACATACCCGTAATTACAGATTATCTTGATGTCTTTCCGGATGAATTACCAGGACTACCACCTGAAAGGGAAATGGAATTTTGCATAGAGTTAGTGCCTGGTACTAAGCCGATATCGAAACCACCATATAGGATAGCTCCTATTGAGTTAGAAGAGCTAAAGAAGCAGTTGCAAGAGTTGCTGGAGAAAGAGTTTATTAGACCGAGTGTCTCACCATGGGGAGTTTCGGTTCTATTTGTAAAGAAGAAGGATGGAAGCCTCCGATTGTGTATAGACTACCGGTTGTTGAATAAGGCCACCATTAAGAACAAGTACCCCCTTCCACGCATAGATGATTTTTTGGATCAGCTCCAGGGAGCCCAAGTATTTTCTAAGATAGATCTACGGTTAGTGTATCATCAGTTGAGGATCAGGAGTGGAGATGTACCCAAGACAGCATTTCGTACCCATTATGGCCACCACGATTTTTTGGTGATGCCCTTCGGATTGACGAATGCTCCTGCAGCATTTATGGCGTTGATGAATGATGTGTTTAAGCCATACCTGGATAAGTTTTTGATTGTATTTATTGATGACATATTGGTCTATTCCAAGTCCAGGAAGATCATGATGAGCATTTGAGGATAGTTCTGCAGACCCTCCGAGAGGAAGAGTTATATGCCAAACTCAGCAAGTGTAACTTTTGGTTAGAGCAGATCTCATTTCTGGGCCATGTTGTGTCGAAGGATGGTGTATCAGTAGATCCATCTAAGATAAAGGCAATTGTACAGTGGGACCATCTCAAGACAGTTACTTAGATCAAAAGTTTTCTAGGATTGGCAGGGTATTATCGGAGATTTGTAGAGGGTTTCTCTAGACTAGTTGCTTCGTTGACACGCCTCACACAAAAGGATGTTAAGTTTGTGTGGGATAAGGCATGTGAGAAGAGTTTTGAGGAGCTTAGGCGTCGATTGACCACTACTCCAGTTCTCACTATTCCTACCAGCTCAAGAGGATTCTCGGTGTACACGGATGCGTCACACTAGGGACTGGGCTGTGTACTTATGCAGGATGAGAAGGTAGTTGCCTATAGATCTAGACAGTTGAAAGATCATGAGAGGAACTACCCGACACATGATTTAGAGTTGGCAACTGTGGTGTTTGCTTTGAAAATATGGCGCCACTATCTCTATGGTTAGAAATTTCAGGTGTTCACGAATCATAAGAGCCTCAAGTACCTGTTCTCACAGAAAGAGTTAAATATGAGACAAAGGAGATGGCTCGAACTCCTGAAAGACTATGATTGTGAAATCATGTACCACCCGGGTAAGACAAATGTAGTTGTCGATGCTTTGAGTAGGAAGAACCTTGGGTTGGTTTCTTATATGATGGTACGGGAGCAAGAATTGTTGGAACACTTTGCGAACCTCAGTTTGGATGTAACCCCACCTAGATCGACGAAATTGGATATCATGGCTAGTATGAGATTAGAGCCAGAGCTGATTGGTCGTATTTGGTAGGCCCAACAGAGCGATCGACGGTGCATCGATTGGCTGAGGCAGATACAGACAGGTGTGGGTATTGATTTTGAGCTGAGTGCTGATGGGTTATTGAGGTTTAGGGGCAGAGTATGTGTTCCCGAGGATCCTGAGATTAGGAGGCTGATTTTATTAGAGGCTCACTCATCGAAGTATACGATACATCCGGGGAGCACCAAGATGTATCAAAACCTTCGAAAGGTTTATTGGTGGTCTGGAATGAAGAGAGACATTGTTGAATATTTCACTAAGTGTCTCGTATGTCAGCAAGTGAAGGTAGAGCATCAGAAGCCTACAGGATTATTGCAGCCTCTACCAATACCGACTTGGAAGTGGGAGCATGTCACCATGGATTTTGTGATGGGATTACCGAGGACCCGCAGAGGTCATGATGCCATATGGGTTATTGTGGACCGATTGACTAAATCCGCCCATTTCTTAGCTATGAGAGCTATCGATACACTGAGTCTATTAGCGAACCTGTATATTCGAGAGATAGTACGGCTACATGGTGTTCCAGTGAGTGTTGTTTCTGATATGGATGCCCGCTTCACTTCCCATTTCTGGGAACATTTTCAAGAAGTGTTGGGGACCCAACTGAGTTTTAGCA
This sequence comes from Firmiana major, assembly GCA_033439115.1. NCBI lineage: Eukaryota > Viridiplantae > Streptophyta > Magnoliopsida > Malvales > Malvaceae > Firmiana > Firmiana major. Next base: position 14,351,141 of record CM065912.1, read on the forward strand.
CCGCTTTTCATCCTCAGACAGATGGGCAGTCAGAGAGGACTATACAGACCCTCGAGGATATGTTGAGAGCGTGTGTGCTGGATTTTAGAGGCTCTTGGGATGATCACCTGCAGTTAGTCGAGTTCGCCTATAATAATAGTTATCATGCGAGTATCGGGATGGCACCCTATAAGGCACTGTATGGACGCAGATATCGATCCCCCATTGGATGGGAAGAGGTTGGTGACAGACAGATTTTTGCTCCTGACTTAGTGCAGCAGGCATCTGAGGACGTCCAATTGATATGAGAGATTATGGACAGCTCAAAGCCAGCAAAAGAGTTATGCTGATAAGAGACGGAGACCACTAGAGTTAAGTGTGGGTGAGTCGGTATTTCTATGAGTTTCACCTTCGAAGGGTATTATAAGATTTGGTAAGAAGGATAAGCTGAGCCCTAGATATATCGGACCCTTCGAGATTCTGGAGAGAGTGGGAGATAAGGCGTATAGGTTGGCATTGCCACCGGACTTGGCGAATGTTCATAACGTCTTCCACGTCTCTATGCTTTGGAAGTATCACCCGGACCCGGCGCATGTGATAAGATATGAGCCGTTGGAGCTCAATGAGAGTATGACATATGTTGAGAAATCGGTTCAGATATTGGACAAAAAAGAGAAAGTGTTGAGGAATAAGATAATTCCCTTAGTGAAAGTTCTTTGGCAACATCACATGGTTAAAGAGGCCACCTGGGAATTGGAGAACTTGATACGGGAGAAGTACCCCCAACTTTTTGAAGAGTAACTTGGTTCCAATTTGGATGACCAAATTCCTTGAAAGAGGGGAGGATTGTAAGACCCGTATTTCATGTGTAACTTTATGGATTCATAAGTGTGTTAATGTACTTGTAATGTGAAGTACAATTGATGTAAAGTCCATAAATGTAATGTACATATGTGTAATAAGAGTTTGTAATGTACATACAAGTTTCATTGAGTATGAATATGAAGAAATGGACTTTTATAAGTGATGAATGTGATTGGAACTCAAAAAGAGTAGTGTGGTAAATGGAATGTAATTACATGAATCTAAATATTTCCATTTAGCTTGGTATGGTATACCTTTGGCTATACAATGGATACACATAAGTTCTAATGTGTATAAGGTATGGATGGATGCCATTTTTAAGTCTAAAAGGTGGTTGGATGAGAAAATGACCATGGCACCAAATTAAGGACATTTGGGTGTGAGTTGTTGCAGAAAAACTGCAAAAAATTTGGAAAGTATGAAGGCCAAATCGATCTTATAGGATGAGAGATTGATCCGGAAGAGCTAGAATGCTCTTATTTGAGCAATGGAATAGAGCAGATCGATCTCCCATGTGGCCAGATCGATCTCCTAAACATTTTGTAATGAAAAGATAAATCCTCAAGCATACAGATCGATCACCTTAGCTCTCTGTTTGGAGCAGATCGATCTCAATCTTTGACAGATCGATCTCATGCTTAAAATACTGTGAAAAAAGGGAATTAAGGGGACCAGATCGATCTCCTCCTAGTGCAGATCGATCTCCTCAAGCTATTTCTATAAAAGGAGCATTGAAATCTAAAATTTTCGGGAAAACAACATCACCCTTCCATTTTTCACCCAAAACCTAAGTTTATCTCTCTAAAATCAATCCATTTCCGGTAAGAATTGAGGGAAAGCTATTAGATACAAAGTTGTTCATCTTAAGAAAGAGAAAAACATAGTTGAAACCTAAAACCTCATTATTGGTATTGAAGGAGCAAGGAACATTTCCCTTTAGAGCAAGAAGAGAAATTTGATTGGTAAGTTTCTAATACTCCAATCCAAGAACATTGTTTATTTAAGTGATTTTGGAGTTGATTTGCATGTGTATGGATGATAGGAAACACCTAGGATGAGATGAAATTAGTATGTGACCTAGAAATGGAATGAGTCTAGTGTGAGAAAGTGTAGATTGGGTGAGTTGGTGGTTTATGGATGTTGATAAGTTGTTATTGGAGTAATGTGGATGATTTGAGATGGGTAAATGAAGCCATATTGTGAGTTTAGAGAATTTATGGGAATGAGTTAGTAAAATGCTTGATAAATACCATAGTGAAGAAATCAAAGAAAATTGATGAAATAGGAATGCTGTGAGCTTAATATCGATTTGATATTGATAAGGTATGAATCAGTAGGCCTAAAAGAATCATTGAGTTCAAGATATGAATATAACAATGAACCTAGGCCTTATGAGAGCTAATGAGGACTATAGGTCGAATCAACTATAGCAAACATAAGGGTTGCGTCATAATGGACTAAAATAATTGGAAATACGATTATGTACAGTTCCGGAGAGTTCGTTGGAGACGAATCAAACAGCACGAGTAAGCAGCTTTAAGTAAGTGGAATCACGCGTTACGATTCCAAGTAAGGGAATTCTGTAAGAATATAGAGGTAGCTGCTCGTATTTTGTGGGAATATAAGGTGTTTATGAAATGCATGAATGTTTGAGAAATTGGTTGTTTGGTATGCGAAAATGGTTGCAAATGTTGGATGATTTGGTCTTATATGGATGTATAAAAAAGGATAGTAAGGCTAATAATCGCATAAATCACGTGTTTTGAATGTTTTTACAAAACACAATGCTTTGATTTGAGCAAATAAAAGGATAGGCTAGCTAGTGTTTTAATGATGTTATGGAATAGCACATGTGAGGTGCTAAACATGTTTATGATGTGTTTTGAATGCATATGAGCTGCCTATCGAACTATGTCAATTAAATTGTACTAGAGCCTCGCTCGCGCTAGATTTTAAGGTTTTGACTTGCATAAAAGTGCTGGAGCTTAGCTCGCACTTTGATTTGACTTGTGATGATACTTTATAAATCGTACTGGAGCTTCTGCTCGTATGTGGATTTTGTGTGGTTTTCTTATGCATATAACCGTACCGGAGCTATGCTCGTACGTGGTTTCTTTATGATTTGATGCACAAATGTTGTACTAGAGCATTGCCAGTATGAGGTAGTTTAATTATGTTGCATGAGTTTTGCTAGAGCTTTACTTGCATAAGTTTGCACATTATGGTACGTAAGAGGCCATGGAAGTTGGTAAGATCCTCAAGCCCTACATCCTTAAGCTCGAGGAGGTGGGGAGGCTCTGTTAGACAGGGAGGCTCTATTCGGTGGGGAGGCTCTGTTACGGTAAGATCCTTAAGCCCTACATCCTTAAACCCGAGGAGGCGGGGAGGCTCTGTTAGGCAGGGAGGCTCTGTTCGATGGGGTGGCTCTCTTACAGAAGGATCTTTAAGCCAACATCCTTAAGCCCTGGAGGGGTGGGGAGGCTCTGTTCAACAGGGAAGCTCTCCTACATGGGTATGGAAAGTTCTTGGTATGGGCTAGATAAGACCTAGGACTGGCACCCCCAACTATGATATGGGTCCGCGGAGTACACTGTACCGTGTATATCACATGGAGTACGATGTACCGCTTGATGATTATGTGATGAGAAAGACTGGTGAGGGATAATCCACCTTAGTGCCAACACGATACCCCGTACACCTGGATGCGTATGGTCTGAGATGATTTATGATGCAGTTGGTCCACATAGTCACTTGTGATATAGTGACCTGGTTTTTATACATATGTGTGATTGTTGTTGTTTAAGGTAGACCCAAAGGAGGGTTCGAGCCTTGTGAACTTGATTTGTGAAATGATAATGAGGTTTGTGATTGTGAAAATGATTTGTGATGGGATGATATGTATTTGAGAAAGAGATGAAATTTAAAAAGGAGGTTTCTTAAATGAATTACCCTTTTTATGAGTTTAATGAGATGAGCATGAGATGTTTTCACATGTTGATATTCCATGTTTTATATGCCAATTTTACATGATTTTGATACATGATATATATATATATATGTATACTCATATGGCATAGTTTTATTCCTCATGCTCCTATTACAAATGATTTATGCATAACACTATCAGCATGTAGATAGAGTAGTTATATACCATGCTTGCATTATTGCCTTACTGAGCATGTGATTGCTCATCCCTCTCTATTTTCCCCCTCCTACAGAGTGTGCATAGTAACCCAACGAGGATTGAGGCATTGTATTTTGGACATCCGCTACTTCCATCGCTAAAAGGTATATACAGAGGATTCTTTTTGTATCTAAACAATGTAAAGGCACAATAGTCATTATGAGTTGTAATTATGGGGGATGTAGATGTCAGTAAAACATGTTTTGTATAAGTAAATGATTAACTTCGAATGTATGACATCGTTTCATTAAATTGTGAATGAATGGTAAGTGGTGGTTATTATTGACTGATAGCCCAACTGTATGTGGTGAGTTGTTCACGACCAGGTAAGGTAACAGTAAAACTCAAAAACTTTATTAAGGTTTTCAATTATAAAAGGATAAAAAGGATCGTGACACGAGCAACTGCTCCAGCACCATTATGCAAACTCAAAAACTCAGATATAGTGCGAGCAAGGCTCCAACACCATCTATTTCCATATAAACTTGATTGTTGGCCCATTTTTCAAAAAAATTCATTTAAATCTAAATAACACTTACGTAGTGTTATCTTGTGAAATTTATACAAACACTGGCCAATCTACCAATTTGCTTTGCTTAAAAACCACAAAAATTTCCCAATTCATGCATGTCATGCTTTCATCATCCTTAGGTGAATTTTCCCTCAGTAGGGGTAAAATAGTCTTTTACCCATCCCGAGTCCTTAAAATTTTTAATCCATTTTTAGGACCTTTATACATTTTCAGTGTATGTAAAAGCTGTTAAAAATACACGTAGCTACCTCTAGCTACTCGCAAAATTCCCTTACCTCATTTTTCTGTACAGTCTGACATTTTCATTGATGTCTCGTCAGGCAGTCCAATTTGCTCCCAATGCAATATCCGAAACTATGTATAAATATTCATCAGGTCAAATACAATATAATTAATTGTATTTCGTATTTTTTGGGCTTAATTTGAATCATTGAGTCCGTTTACCCATATTAGGCCCGATTGTACCATAATGGGCCTTAAGCCCATTTTTCACTTACTATTCACATCATCGAGGCCAATTGGGCTCATTGGGTCCACAACAATTTATTGGGCCTCGTTCTAAACTCTTTGATAGCTGAAATAATTATTTACAATAATTTACCTCTAATTCCAAAATATAATTCATTTTATACGGAATTAAATTCGTAATTTATGCGTTAAATTTTTAACATGCATAATGATGCAAATTGTCGTAAATAAGGTTACTTACCCGAGATTCTGTGATAGTACACAAATCGAGGGTGACTCGAGCTCTCGTTTGTCGTCAATTATCGAGCTACAAATTTATATATTTTTCGGGTCAAATTCTATCAAATATATATTTAATTAATTTTTTTGAAAACTAAATCGGTTCAATTGACCACTTAACGGCTTTCCTGTAGCTCAACTGCATAGTCGGATTTTCCCCAATTTTCTTATTTCCTTTTTCTTTTCTTTTCTTTCTTTTCTTTTTCTTTCTTTTCTTTCTTCCCTGGCTGAACAGGCCCGGTCTGATTCAGCCCGGTTCAGTCCAGTTCGTTTCTCTCCGTCACCGTTCAGAACTCTCCAGGCTGGTTCTTCGCCAGCTTCCCCTTCCAGCAGATCTGCGGGACCTCATGGTGCAAGGATCTAGTGTCAGCTCGGCCTTCGCTGGCCGAAAAGTGGCCAATTCGGCCTCTTCTCTCTTCGATCTCGCTACAATTTCTCCTTTTTCGCTGTTACCGGCACTGGCCGCCTGTTCTCGGGCCATTTCTGCCACCAATCGACTCGCCATCGCATGGGGGACCTTCGCTGGGTAGTGACTATGGCCGAATCGACCCCGTTGCCGATGGTTTTCTCTTCCCTCTTTTCAGTTTCTCCTCGGCGATTTTGCGATTTTCGGTGGTTGGGGGCACGCGTACTGGCCGGTGAAGGCTCCCTCGGTGCCGACCTTGTTGGTCTTCTCTCCCTCTCATGTCGTTGCTATTCGCCGAGAACTAGGTGATCCATTTCAATTTTCTGTTTGGGTCGCGCGACTGTGTCACACTATCCTATTTCCTTTTTTTTCTTTTTATTTATTTTTTTATTTTAATTGAATAAAATATAAAAGTTTTGCCAAAATATCCCAAAAATATTATATTTTATTCATTTAAATCAATTAATGTATTTATCTGTCTTATTTTATCTTTTCGGTATATTTTTTCAATATTTTCGGGATAATTTCCTGATGTAAAAATTTCGGTTTATTCCATTAAATTCATATCTTGATCAATTTAACCTGAAATCTAATTATTTCTCTTTTATTGATCAAGATTCTCTGAATCCATGTTTATAGTGTCAATTTCTTACCGAATTGATATCGAATTTTGGGTCTTTTGATCGTTTTACCCTTCAACGTGTTCGGGACCAAATCAACACAACTTCCCTTCACGAACCCTTTCTCATTTCATGTTTTAAATCCTTATCTCCAATCCGAATGGTCCGATTCCCATTCATTTAATCTGTGGCCATTTCAATCCTTCATTTGATCTTTAAATGCATTCGAGAATTTTTATTCATTTCATTTGCATTTTTCAATCACGTAAAACTCTTCTTATGATTCAATTTACATATAACCATATTTACATCACGTGAATCATAAGGAAAAATGATAAAAATTCGGGTCTGACATAATCTCCCCCACTTAAGAAATTTGGTCTTCCAAATTAGAATAAAGTCAAATGGGTCTATAAACAACTCCGGGTACGATTATCGCATCATACTCTTTAATTCCAATGTGACTTTTTTGGTAGTGTAATACTACCAAAGGACTTTGACTAGGGAGATCGTCTTAAACCTCGACAATTTCTCTCCCTATTTAATGCCTGAATCAATTTTTCAACATACGACCTACTCTCTTTGAGCTTCAACGGTCTCCGTCTCTTGTCAGCATAGCTTTTCTGCCCGCTCTGAGGTATTCTCCATCACTCAGAATCAATTGAACACCTTCAGAGACTTATTATACCAATTCGGGAGCAATTCTCTATCTGTCACCCACTTCTTCCTATCCAAGTTGAGGAACAACTCCTACGGCCATACAATGCCTCATATAATGTTATCCCGATACTCAAGTGATAACTGTAGCTATTGGCGAATTCAATTAGTAGCAACTGATCATCCTAGGTGCTTATAAAATCAAGTGCACACGCTCTCATCATATCCTCCAGAACCTGTACAATCCTTTTTGACTGACCATCTGTCTGAGGGCAAAAAGCTGCGCTAACACTCAATTGGGTTCCCATAGCTTTCTGAAAAACATTCCCAGAAGTGAGAAGTGAAACGAAAATCCCTATTTGATATCATGCTTCCTGGGACACTACATAATGTTTTACAATTTTTCGTACACATAAATCTGCCTACACACTCAGAGTATTTGGGGATTTCATAACCTGAAGGTGGGTAGAATTAGTTAATCTATCGACTATCACCCAAATAACCTCGTGATTCCTACGGTCCTCTATAACCGATCACGATATCCATGGTAACTTGCTCCTATTTTCGTGTCGATATAGGTAGAGGCTACAATAACCCTGCAAACTTCTATTGCTTTACCTTAATCTGTTGACATACGAGACACTTCTCCATAATCTTTACAATGTCTTTTTTCATATCTAACCACCAATACCCTTTTCAGAGATTCCGATATATTTATTACTTCCTGGATGGATTATATATCCCGAAGAGTGAGCTTCTGACAATAACACTATCTCATCAATTGTGGTCATGGGGACCACTTATACTGTCTCTGAACCTCAGTAAGCCATCATTATTCACTATGAACTCTATCACTGTACCCATCTGAATCTGACCCACACTATCAACATCTTGCCAATCATCACACTAAGCCTGTCGAATTCAGTCACTCAAATTCGGTTCTAATCTCAGGCTAGCTGTCACACAATTACTGTCATCATCAGAAGGGATTACATCACTACTAAGGCTCACAATTCCTCTAGCAGCTCACGCTTCCTAACCATCATCTGTGATACCATCTCGAGGCTCTTTCTGCTCAAGGCATCAGCCATTACATTAGCCTTTCTTGGGTGGTACAATTTTCACAACCATAATCCTTCAGAAGCTCTAACCCTCTATGTTATCTCATATTCTACTCTTTCTGTGAAAACAGATACTCGGGGCTTTTATTATCAGTGCACACCCGAAATTTCTCATCATGTACATAGTAGTGCCATATACTCAGTACAAACACTATTGCTGCCAACTTTAAATCATGGGTCAGATAGTTTCTTTCATAATCCTTGAGTTGTCTGGATCCATAATCGACTATCTTCCCATTTTGCATCAATACACAACCCACTCATTATTTTGAGGTATCCATATACACTGAGAAACCTCTTGAGCTATTGGGTATGGTGAAAATAATTACGGTGGTCAGTTCATACCTCAATACACCAAAACTCACCGAAGCTACTTTCATACTTATCATCCTAATCGTCTGCAATCTTTTTTCCGAACGAGATGTGTCAACTGAGCAGCCCATTTCGAGAAACTCTCAACAATTCATCTGTAAAATAGTTTTCTGTTGCTGCTCATGCTCTTCCCTGGACTTCGAATACATCAAAATATCATCGCTAAGGATGACCACAAATCAGTCCAGGTAAAGTTTAAATACCTTGTTCATCAATGCCCTAACGGTTACGAAAATCATTTTGGGCACATTCACATTTCGAATTCTTAACGGATGTTACCCAGACTTCAAATCGATCTATAAAAAGATCTTCGTTTTTCACAGCTGATTCAATAAATCATCAACAATGGAAGAAAACACTTATTCTTGATGGTAGCTTCATTCGACAACCAAAAAAAAAAATCAATGCTTAGTCGGAGGCTTTCATCTTTCTTTTCACAAATAGAATCGGTGTTCCTCAAGGTGAAGCATTCGATCTGATAAACATTTATCCAATCACTCCTATAATTACTTCTTTAGTCCTTCTAGTTCCACTAATACCATTTTATACCGTGGTTAGGATATCGGCTCCGTACCAGGTACCAAATCAATACAAAACTTCATTCCTTTAATGGGTGGTAACCCTAGTAGATTATCTGGGAAGACATCAGGAAACTCCCTAACCATAAGGATATTTGTTAACTTCGGATGTGCCTTATCCATACCAACCACACAAGCGAGAAAACATTCCCATCATTACTCATTCCGTGAGTAAAATCATTTACTCCTTAATTTCAATCGCTACACCCCTTTCATTACTTGTCAAAACTTACAGTGTACTTTTCAGAGGTAACCATATCACTATCTTAGGATAGAAATCTGAACAGCATAGTTTGCAGCCAACCAATTTATTCTCAAATATTACTTTAAAATTATTCATATCCCATTGAATAAAATCGACTGACTTATACTTCTTCCCTCATTTTTGACAATCTCTTTATATAAACTTAATTGTTGGCCCATTTTCCAAAGAACTTTATTTAAATCTAAATAACACTTACATAGTGTTATCTTGTTAAATTTATACAAACACTGGCCAATCTACCAATTTGCTTTGCTAAAAAACCACGAAAATTTTCCAATTCATGCATTTCATGCATGTCATGCTTTCACCGTCCTTAGGTGAATTTTTCCTCAGTAGGGGTAAAATAATCTTTTACCCTTCCCGAGTCCTTAAAATTTTTAATCCATTTTTAGGACCTTTATACATTTTCAATGTATGTAAAAGCTGTTAAAAATACACGTAGCTACCTCTAGCTACTCGCAAAATTCCCTTACCTAATTTTTTTGTACAGTCTGACCTTTCCACTGATGTCTCGTAAGGTAGTCTGATTTGCTCCCAATCCAATATCCGAAACTGCGTATAAATATTCATCATGTCAAATACAATATAATTAATTATATTTCGTAGTTTCTGGGCTTAATTTAAATCATTGAGCCAGTTTACCCATATTGGCCCCGATTGTACCATAATAGGCCTTAACCTGCCTTAAGCCCATTTTCACTTACTATTCACATCATCGAGGCCTATTTGGCTCATTGGGCCCACAACAATTTATTGGGCATCGTTCTAAACTCTTGGATGATTGAAATAATTATTTACGACAATTTATCTCAAATTCCAAAATATAATTCATTTTATGCGAAATTAAATCCGTAATTTATGCAGTAAATTTTTAACATGCATAATGATGCAAATTGTCGTAAATAAGGGTTACTTACCCGAGATTCTGTGATAGTATGCAAATCGAGGCTGACTTGAGCTCTCGTTTGTCACAAATTATCGAGCTACACATTTATATATTTTTTGGGTCAAATTCGATCAAATATATATTAAAGTAATTATTTAGAAAATTAAATCGGTTCATTTGACCACTTAACGACTTTCCTGTAGCTCAACTACATTGCCGAATTTTTCTCCAATTTTCTTCTTTCCTTTTTCTTTTCTTTTCTCTCTTTTCTTTTTCTTTCTTTTCTTTCTTCCCTAGCTGAACATGCTCGGTCTAGTTCAGCCTGGTTCAGTCCGGTTCGATTCTCTCCTTCGCCGTTCGGAGCTCTATCGGTTGATTTTTCGCCAACTTCCCCTTCCAGTAGGTCTGCGAGACCTTGCAGTGTAAGGATCTAGTGTCGGCTCGGCCTTCACTAGCCAAAAAGTGGCCAGTTTGACCTCTTCTCTTCTCGGTCTCGCTACCGTTTCTCCTTTCTCACTGTTACCGGCATTGGCCACCTGTTCCTGGGCTGTTTCTTCCACTAATCAACTCAACATCGCATGGGGGACCTTCGGTGGGCGGTGGCTATGGCCGAATCGGCGCCGTTGCCGACGATTTTCTCTTTCCCCTTTTCGGTTTCTGCATGATGATTTCACGATTTTTCATGGCTAGGGGTGCACGTTCTGGCCGGTGAAGGCTCCCTCGGTGCCAGCCTTGCATCGTTGGTCTTCTCTCCCGCCCGTGTCTTTGCCGTTTGTCGGGAACCTCATGCGATCCTATTTCCTTTATTTTTATTTTTATTTATTTATTATTATTTTAATTGAATAAAATATAAAATTTTTGCCAAAATATCCCAAAAATATTATATTTTATTCATTTAAATCAATTAATGTATTTTATTTGTCTTAATTTCTTGATGTGAAAATTTTGGTTTATTCAAATAAATTCATATCATGATCAATTTAACCTGAAATTTAATTATTTCTCCTTTATTGATCAAGATTTCTTGAATCCATGTTTACAATGTCAATTTCTTACCAAATTGACATCGAATTTCAGGTCTTTTGACCGTTTTACCCTTCAACGTGTTTGGGACCAAATCAATAAAACTTCCCTTCGCGGACCCTTTCTCATTTTATGTTTTAAATCCTTATCTCTAATTCGAATGGTCCGATTCCCATTCATTTAATCTGTGGCTATTTCAATCCTTCATTTGATCTTTAAATGCATTTAGGAATTTTTATTCATTCCATATCACGTAAAACTCTTCTTATGATTCAATTTACACATAACCATGTTTACATCACGTGAATCATAAGGAAATATGATAAAAATTTGGGTCTTACAGCTGATCTGCTCGGTGTGGTTTCTTTCTGGACATAGCTAGACGTGCGTGGTTGCTATCTTGCTTACTGGAGGCACAATGACACAAGAGGTGGCTGCTAGCAGAATTCTTGGCTGGAGTGGACGTGCGCTGCAGGAAGATCGAGAATGAAGCAGATGTGCCGAGCGGTATAACTAAAGCAGCAGTACAGGTACAGGATGACATGGTTCACCGCAGGTTGCTGCAAGGTACAATGCAGTGCAGTGCAGACAGAAAGCTGGAGTACGTAGTTGAAGATTATGCTGGATGGTGGAGTGATTGAAGGAGAGGTGGTACAACAGAGAATGTCAGCTAAAATTTGGTGCACGGCAGAGCAGATACATGGCGCCAATAGCAGTGCATGGTTTTGTCTTTAATGTTTACATTTTATTTTGATGTCTTGTTTGCCATAGTTTAAAACCTTATCATTATTAGTAGTTAGTATTATTTTAATTTAGTGTACTCTTTAATTAGTTTGGATAATATATTGGTTGTTTAATTAATTTACATATTTTTAAGACCATTAAATTTAATAGCTTTCGAATTTAGTTTAGACTAAATTTTAGTCTCTTTCTTTTTATGCAATTGAAATTTTAATTTAATTTATTTCACGCATATATTTAGGAACTAATTATTTATCATGCATCACTTAGAGTAGATTTTTGTTTTTAATTTAGGCATTTAGTAAGTTAGTAATTATTTATTGCTTCATATATTTGAATTTTATTTCATTAGACCATAGGTTATTTTGCATTAGATTAAATACAAGCAATTTTATTTTCATATTAGAATTTTCTAGTGTTATTTATTTTATTTTACATTCTCTTATATTTACATCTTCGTCTATTCACACTAATTAATTCTACTTTCAGTATTTTTACTTTTGCAGATTATCGCTTTCATTTGCTTGGAGCTCTGTAAGTAATTTTGCTCTATTTTATTTATTTTAAAGTTTTATTATTTTTATTGTCTTACAGTATTTTCAATTTAAACCTTGTAGTTCATCCTCTTAATATTTATAATTTGCTAGGATATACTTAGGGTAAAATTAACTGGTACTTAGTTAGGCTAACGGTATTCTCCGTGGGACGATAATCTATGACTCAATTCCCATTATTACTTATGTGACCTGTGCACTTGCGGTTAACACTCTAGGTAGTTAGGACGTCGTGAATCAGTAACAATCCTTTATAAAAATATTGAATTAAGAGTTGTTCAAAAATCCTATGTTGAGGACAACTTGCACAGAGTTGCTCAAACCTTTCCTAGTATTCATGAAAAGTCTCAATGTCTTTCTGCTTGATGCCACATATTTCTCTTCTAATACTGCCTGCTCTTGAAGCGGGGAAAAATTTGTCAAGGAACAGTCTCATGTCTCAGTCCATGTGGTTATAGAACCAGGAGGTAAATAGCATAGCAAATCTTTTGCTCTATCAGCTATTAAGAATGGAAAAGCTCGCATTTTGATTTGCTCTTCGGTAACTCCTTGTGGCTTCAAGCTTGCACATACCACATGAAATTGTTTCAGGTGCTTGTGAGGATCTTCATTCTCAAGACCATTGAACTTGGGAAGCAAATGGATCAAACCCGACCTTAATTCAAAATCTGCTTGGAAAGTTGGGTATTGAATGCAGAGGGGTTGTTGATTGATAGGTGGTCCAGCCAATTGCCTTAAAGTTTGCTCTCCTTCAGCCATTATTTTTCAGTCTCAGAATCACTAGATGAATTGGCTAAGTCAACTGCTAAATTCAATCCAGAGGATGAAGATATGGCTTCTTATGCTTTTTGAATTTTAGCTTCCTTCCTATTATGTTTAGCTGTCTTTTCAATCTCAGGATTGTACGGGGTTAATTCACATGTACGAGAAGAATGAAGCATTAAAATAAATCTAATTAAAAACTAATCCCCAGCAACGGCACCAAAAATTGTTGGCTGTTGAGACCAACAATATAAATTTCTGCTCAAAAATAAATTAAAATTATAGAATAGATGAGCAAGGTCGTTTCCCACAGAGATTAGTTTGATTTATTTTTCTGCAAAAGATTTAAAAGGAAAATATGTTTGGGGATTTGTTATAATGAAAATGAAAAGAAAAAAAATTAATATAGAAAAGAGAAATCACTATGTAAAATGTTAGAAGAAAATCAATATGATGAAGCATCTAGCTGTAGGAATTATTTTAGAATTGGGTTTACAGAATTGATCACTGATGCAAAGATGGATTCTTTTAATTCTTTACCAAAGTGGTTATGGTTATTGGTACGACCTAACAACCTGTCACTCCTTACATCTTTGATAATCAAGATACGATTTCTAATTATTTTTCTTGCTAGTTAAACAACCTTAGATACGATCTTAAGATTTAATTTACCAATAACATTAAAAACTAGAGAGACTACCAATTCTAATCAACAAACACGCATGTAGGTTTATTAAAGCTAGATTATATATCCCCATAACATAGTGTGAGACCCCATGTCTGCATGACATACCTTATTGTTCACTCATTGTATGACATTATTATATGTTAATGGAATCATATGACAGATGATTTTGGATCATGAAAATGAGAATGAGATAGTTACACGCACGTAAAATTACGTAAAGTGTAAGTAGGGTCTAAAGGGACCAAATGTTGAACTAAAGATGATTAAGTCATTTTGACTAAAGAGAAGAACTTAAAATAAAAAAATATAGAGGGTTCAAGAAGGGAAGTCAGTGTGATTTGGTCCCGAACTCATTGGTGTACTGTAAAGTGCCAAAAGGGCTCAAATGAGCCCTGTTTTAGTGGTTAAGCGATTGTAGTACTCTTGGGGTTAGCATGTGTAATAAAACACTAGAGATAAGTGATTCAATAATGAGAAATCATATAAATGAGTAAGATATGAAAAATGACAAAAATAAGAAGGCAAGTTCAAGGAAAAATAATGATAGGAAAAATTACCTTGAAAGTTAAGCATTTAATCGAGTAAAGTGAAAAATTGATGGATCGAGCTTGGAAAATGACCAATTGGGACATTGATGTTTGGGATTTTGGTCAATATATGTCTAAGGGATAAATACAAATTATTTGGAAGGATTTAAAAGGCTGAAATCAAGGAGAAAACCATATTAGGTCAAGAGATGAAATTTAAAGCCCATTTCGGGTAAGTTGAATTAGGCCAAATTGTGCAGGCCAATTTGGCCAAATGAGTGGGCCATTTTATGAGCCCAATTCGAATTAGACTTAAGACCCTAAGTGTGCTGAAAATTACAGCCCAAGGGAAGGCCCAAATCGAGAGCCCATAAGATAAACCCATTTCAAGTGATGTCTTAAGCCCAATTAGGAAAACCAAGCCCAAAACCCATGGATCATAACCCAAACCCATTAACCCATTTTATTGGCTGAACATTTAATGTGTAATTAGTCAATAATAACCCTTAGAGACTAAGGAAATACCAGCTGGACACTATCATCTTCACCAAATCGAGAATTACCCTATTAAAGGCCATCTTGAGCAAGCTTTATCTCTCTAGAAAAATTACTACCCTAGAGGCAAAATTAGAACAAGTGATCTGCAGTAAAGTTACTCCAAATTGAATGTGGAACAACATAGAAAAAATTTATCACCTGATGAGCTGATTGAGACCTCCCGAAATTAGGACAAAGTCAAGGTTTTGGAAAAGTAAGCAAGCTAGGCGTGTTTACAAGCTTCCAAATTCTAGTATTTGTATCTAGGGATATTTCTAAGATGATTGGTATATTGTGAGGCCCCATATATGTATGAATTTACTATATGTTAATGGAATTATAAGATAGATGATTTGTGGATCATATAAATGCGACTGGATTGCAAATGAGAATGGATGAGTATCATGGATGCATATAGAGGCTAAATAAGGGCTAAAATGGCCATAAACTAAATGAATAAAACTTTAAGCATTCAGATCGAAGATAAGGAATGAAAACACAAAATGACAATGCATGGACGGTGCAAGTAGAACAATTCCAAGGCAGATCGATCTCTTGTGCAAGCAGAATAATTCCAAGTGAATCCGACAAGGCCAGATCGATCTCCCTAATGAGTATATCGATCTGTATTTGCCTCTGCCTAGTAGAGATCAATCCTTTCCTAAGTGCAGATCGATCTCCATTTGATTCTGTCAAGAGCATATCGATCTCTCCCCATGAGCAGATCGATCCCCTCAAGCTTCTACCAAGCCAAGTGTAATACCCTTAATTTTTGTAAACTCCCATTTAATTATGTAAGGTGTATATTAGATTGTGAAATGAATACACACAAATTTTAAAGTGTATAGCGAGTGTAAGAAGGATAATTTCATGAGTGGAATGTGAATATATTGAGTTTTGAGTGGTGTGGTAAAATGAAATGAAGTTGCATGAGTTGTGTAAATATTTGTACTTCCATTTAGTTTTGTATTGTATACCTTTGGTTATACAATGAATGCACACAAGTTTTAATATGTATAAAGTATGAATGGATGCCATTTTCAAGTCTTAAACGGGGTTGGATGAGAAAATGACTATGGCAGCAAAATTAAGGATGTTTGTGTGAGTTACTGCAGAGAACTGCAGTAAGATCTGGAAAATATGAATGCCAGATCGATCTCATAGGATGAGAGATCGATCAGGAAGTGCCAAAAATGCTCTTATTCGAGCAATAAAATAGGGCAGATCGATCTCTAATGGGGCCAGATTGATCTGTTAAACATTCTGTAATGAAGAGATCGATCCTTAATGCAAGCAGATTGATTTCCTTAGCTCTTGGGTTGGAGAAGATCGATCTCCTCCCTTAGCTAGATTGATCTCCTTAACTCTCTGCATAAAGCAGATCGATCTCAAGCCTTCGACAGATCGATTCATGCCTTCAAAATGTCAAGAAAATGAGGGATTTAAAAGGACAAAATCGATCTTCACCCTATGCAGATCGATCTCATTAAGCTAATTCTATAAATAGAAGCAGTTGGATCTGTAGATTTCGAGAAACAACCTCACTTTACCATTTTCAATCCATAAACCTAACTTTCTCACTCTTAAATCCCTCCATTTTCAAAAAGATTTGAGGGAAAGCTATTAGATACAAAGTTGTTCACATCAAAGAGAAGAACAACATAGCTTTGAGTCATTACCCCATTTGTTGTATTGAAGGAGCTAGGAGCATTTTCATTTGGAGCAAGAAGGAAATCCAAAGAGGTGAGTTTCTAAAGCACCAACTCATGTACATTTGTTTATATATTGATTTTGGAGTGGATTGGTATGTATATTAATGGTAGAAACTACCTGGAATGCAAAGGAACAATTATGACCTAGAATGAGTCTAGTGTGAGAAAGTGAAATGTATTGGAATTTATGATGAATGGGATGTCTTAAGGTGATAATGGTGTTGTGAGTATGATTTTAAGATGGTGTTATGGAATGAATTGTGAAACTTACCCAAAAAGGGGTGAAATGTGTATTTAAGGCATTGGGTAAAATGCATAAATGAATCAGAGAGTAAGGGTAGAGTATTTCACATCAAGTCCTAAATAAGTAACTAAGTGGGTTACTAGATAAATTGGTTGGAAATGGCTTGTTGATGACCAAATGCAAAAATGGGCCAAACTTAACGAAATATGCTCAATGAAATATATTGACTAGTTGAAGTCAAAATGTGAGTTAGCAACATTAACTCAAGTGATTGGTGAAAGATTTGCTGCTCTCGAGGATACACCGGTGCAAGTTGAGCTAAAAGTGCGAGAAGCGTAAAGAAAGAGAGTCGTTCCCAAGTAAATCGAGGTAAGGGAATTGTGTTGACTCTTAGAGATATTTGTGTGCATTTTGGGCGCATTATGTTTTCTAGAATGCATGTGGTGATAGAAAATGAAATGGATGATTGAAGGGCAAAGAGTTGGGTTTTTGAGAAATGTGCATGAAAATAAAAGCATGATGCATTGTAAATCTTGTTTTATTGCTTTTTAGCAAGTGATGAGTAGGTTGGCTGACATTTGAAATGATTTGATTTGGTTTATAACCATGCTTTGTAAAGAATTAAGCCACCTACATGGATTTCATAAGAATAAAAGCGTGTTAGAGTATGACTCGCACGAGATTTGATGTGTTTTATACGCATGAGTGTTAGAGCTTAGCTCACACTAGTTTTCACATGGATTTCTATAATTTTGTGCTGGAGCTGAGCTCGCACAAATTTTATACTGGTTTTGACATGGTGCTGGAGCATAGCTCGTATTAGATGTCCACCATACTTGTTGTCGTGCTTGAGATTACTCGCATGTGGTTTTATGACATGTTGATAGTCATGCTAGAAGCTTCGAGTAGACTGGGTGTCGCATCGATTAAATAGGCTCACACGTGCAGTTTGAGATGTGGCATGATATGATGTGTTGATATGGGTCTACAGAGTACATTGTACCGTGCAGGTAGCATGGAGTATGTTGTATCGTGTTGAGATTGTGATATGTCATCTACAGACGATGTTTAGATCTGCTTTGGACCGACGGGTTGGATGTGACCCACCTCTCGTGTGGAAGCAGATAGAGGTGATACCCCGCACACCTGATTAGTGTAGCCTGGGATCACAGAGGATATAGCCATAGTCCTAGAGGAGATTTCCCTTATTATATTGCCTATCTTATATGTGTCTTATTTATGAATGAATCCATGTTTTGAAATGTATTGTGAGTCGGGACAGTCTGAGGGAAGGGTTGAGTCCTGAAAAGCTTTGATTTTATTGAGATGAAATAACATGATTTGCTTGAGAAAGTATGATAATGGCTTTAAAGTGCACTGATGTATGGTGATTTTTCATGCCTTATTTGTGAAATACACAGGATGGTTTTCCATGCTTTGAAATTGATTTGTGCACTGAATAAAATAACATGATTTGCTTTACATGCCATTAACACAAGCATGAATAAATGCTTTTGAGCTGTGAATGAGAAATTGTATGATTTTGAGTAGGCATCACGATCACGTAGATAGTGCAGTATCTACATGTTTGCATGATTGCCTTACTGAGCGTGTTGTTTGCTCACCCCCTTATTTTCCCCTCTCTACAGAGCATTGAGTAAAGGTTGAGGGCGACTGGAGATTTCCTTTTTGGTATCCACTGCATCCCATCGCGTAAGGTATACACACTGATATAATTTTGTATCTAAACTTTCCATAGCACAGTAGCATTTTGAATGTAACCATTGGTGATGTAGAGCAATGTAAACACATGTAAACAGCAACACTGATTTATTTATACAAGTGTTTATTTCTAAATTATAATGAAAATTAAATTGTTATGGTTGGATGAGGTAGACATTGACACACAGCCCAACTGTTAAGAGTGTAGTTGATCACGATCAAGGTTAGGTAAGGACGAATAATAAAGAAGGTATGAAAAGCGAAAAATTTTTGATGATTTTTAGTAAGTTGAGGGTGTGACACCAAGATCGATCTCTCCCCAATGAGCAGATCGATCTCTCCCATTGAAAACCTGAGAATTCGATGGCTAAAACCAAGAAAAGATCGATCTCTTCACCCTAGCAGATCGATCTCATCACTCTCAATCTATAAAAACCCGATGGCCAACTTCATTCTTTAGTAAATCAACCATTCCCCCTCCATTTTTACCCAAATGCCAAGCTTTCTCTCTCTAGAATACACCCCCTTCTAAAAAGATTTGAGAAAAGGCTATTAGAGCAAAGTTGCTCATCTTGAGGAGGTGAATAACATACCTTGGAATTAAAACTCAACTTGTTGGATTAAAGAAACTAAAGAGTCTTCCAAATTTGGGCAAGAGGAAAGTTAAGCTAGGTGAGTTTCCCATACACCAACTCTAAGTATGTAATCTAGATGTTGTTGTGAGTAGATTGGTGTATGAATTGTTGATAGAAACTACCTAGAATGTGATAAATTAAACGCAACCTAGAATGGGTTTAGTGTGAGAAAATATGATATGGTTGAGTTGATGATAAATGGATTATATTAAGGTGTTAGTGAAGTGATATGTATGATTTTGAGATGATTGGATGAAGCCACATTGTGAAATTAGTCAAGTGATAAAAAAATGTGCATGAATGATGTTGCAGAAAATGCATAAACGAATGGAAGATTATGCATAAACATTTATGCCAAGTGTTTGATAAGTTACTAGGTGAGTTTCTAGTTAAATTGACTAGAAATGGCATAATGATGGCCAAATGAGATGATAGGCCAAAATTTATGAAATAGGCTCGATGGGATATACTGACTAGTTGAAGTCAGAGCACGAGTTATCGGTATTAACTCATATAATTGATGAATGTTTGCAGTTCCCGAGGATATATCCGGAGCAAGTTAAGCCCAATCACGAAAAGCGACAAAGGAAGGAAGAGTTGCTTTCAAGAGAAATGAGGTAAGAGAATTGTGTTAGCCCTAGAGGTATCTATACGCATTTTCGGGTGCAAGGGTGATTTCTCATAGTGTCTAAGGGTATCATAATGAAACAATTTTTTGAAGGGAAAAGAATTGGGTTTTGAGAAATGTGCATGAAAAGCAAAAGCATGATGCTTTTGAATCTATTTATTGCTTTTTTAGCACGTGATTTGTAGGTTGGCTAGCATTTGAAATGATTTGTATAAAAAAAATAGCTTCATTTGGTTTTATAACCGTACTTTGCAAAGAATGAGCCACCTACATGAGTTTTGTGGAAACGAAACGTGCTAGAGTGTTGCTCGCACGAGATTTGACGTGTTTTATACATGCATGAGTGTTGGAGCTTAGCTCGCACTACTTTGCACATGGATTTTATGACATGGTGCTGGAGCATTGCTCGTGCTAGATGTCCATTATACTTATTGTCGTGCTAGATATTATTTACACATGATTTTGTGACATGTTGGCAGTCGTGCTGGGAGCTTCGAGTAGGCTGTGTATCACGTCGATTAAATAGGCTTGCACATACGTATTGAGATGTGGCAGGATATGTTGTGATAATATGGGTCCACGGAGTACATTGTACCGTGCAAGTAGCATGGAGTACGCTGTATCGTGTATGATATTATATATATGCTGTCTTCGGATGATGGATATTCTACTATGGACCGACGGGCTTGACGTGACCTACCTTCCGTGCGGAAGCAGATAGAGGTAATACCCTGCACACTAGGATTCGTGTAGCTTGGGATCACAGAGGATATGGCCATAGTCCTAGTTATTACCTTTATTGATATTATATGCCTGTCTCACATGTCTATTAATTTATGATAAATCCATGTTTGAAATTGTTTTTTTGGGTCAGGATAGTCCGTGGGAGGGGCTGAGTCCTGACGAATGATGATTTTGTATCGGTTTGTGGTAAGATTTGAAATGTATTTAAGTGCACCTTGCATGATGATTTTCCATGCCTTGTTAAGAATTATGCACTGATTTAAATAGCAAAAATAACTTTCCATATCATGAACACGAGTATGAACCGATAAGTTTTGAGTATGACAAAAAATTGTGTGATTTAAGCATGGCATCACGATCACATAGATAGTGCAATTATCTACCTGCTTGCATGATTGCCTTACTGAGCGCGTGGTTTGCTCACCCCCCTTATTTTCCCCCCTCTACAGAGCACTTTCAGTAGATAGAGAGCGACTGAGGTTGGGATTTTGGTGTCCGTTGCATCCCATCACGCAAGGTATACACATTTGTATAGTTTTTGTATCTAGACATGTCAAGAATAATAATATCTTTAAATGTAATTTTTGGGGATGTAAAGGATTGTAAACACATGTAAACAGCAACTCTGATTTAGAAATACAAGTGTTTACGTTTAAATGAATTGTAAATTGAAATGATTTGATTAGATGAGATTAACACTGATACACAGCTTAACTGTTGGTGGTGTAGCTGTTTACGATCAGAGTGAGGTAAGAAATGGCTCAAATAATAAATGAAAAATTCGTAGTGGATTTTCGGTGGATTGAGGGTCGTGACAATTTATTTGGTATCAGAGCAGAGTTGGTCTGATGTGTGTCAGTGTAAAAATTTAGGTAAATTACATCCTCATGTTACTGTGCTTGTCTAGATACAACTGTGTGTATCGAGATGGGTTAATTAAGAAATGATTGTGAATGTAGGAATCTATGTATTATGCCTAACACCGTCACGATACAGGGGCGAAAGCACGAGCTAGAGGCCATAGGGGTGGGGGCCGTGCTGAGCCAATACCACATGAGGCTCACGAGGAAGTAAAGGTGGAGGCTGATGTTGAGCATGCTCCACAGGGTCCGACAGAGAGATCGAAAAGTATTGAGGCAAGCTTCGCGAGGATAGAGCGGAGCTTAGAGGCAATTTTGGAGTTGATCACCCAAACGATACATGGAGCTGGTGTCACACTCCGATTCCAGGGGCTCTTTATTCATGCATATACCACATACAGTTGGGCTGTGAGCCGATGTAACTACTAATTTCATACATTTATAGTGGAGATATTTGAAACTTTAAATCACACACTCCAAGGCATGTGTGTAGATATATAAAATCTATTTAAATAAATAAAACATCTTTACATAACATCTTTACATAACATCCCCATACAATATCCTCATTTTCAATGTATAATTGTACGATACAATACAATAGATACAAAATGTTTTTGTATATACATTGCTTATACCTTAGCAACTTGTCACGACCCAAAACTACCCAAAAATCAGAGTAAATTTTTCGCGTTTTGTTATTTTCTTTCATGCTTACCTGTCCTCTGATCGTGACCACACTCCACTAACAATTGGGCTGTGCGTCAATGCCAGTCCCACCATTCATTTACCATATAACTTAATTCTTTCTCAGTCCTTTATAAGTATTTACAATATTTATACATCCCCTAAAGTTACTTACAAATATGTTACTATGCTATACTTATTTAGATACAATATGTACAAGTGTATATACCTTAAATGATGGGCAGCAGCGGGTATCCAGAATGCAGTACTCAGTCACCTCAACATCTACTGGAGATTATCTGTGTGAGAAAATGAAAGGGGTGAGCACATCAAGCTCAGTAAGGCAATCCTACGAACAAGTAGGTAACCATACTACCTACATGAACGTGGTGCCATGTATAAACCACCCTTTCTCCACACATTTTAAAACTGATGCTATGATTCATGATGTCATGTAAAACACGTTCGCACGAAAAATTCAACATGCAACTCTTTTTAAATCATCTCTTTCTCATTTAAAAATTTCACAATAAAGTCAGGACTCAACCCCTCCTTCGGGTGGTCCTGACTCACACAAAACCATGAAAATCAGTTTACATCACACATGGGTTTAAAAAGCATGGAAATAGCATCATGCAAATTTAGTTTAAAACCCAGTTTCAATCATCATCAAGATCATCAACATGCGAGACTAGGCAACATCTGTATATCGGTAATAACCAGGACTATGGCCATGTGTCCTCAGGAGTCCCTCTGCTACACGGATTCTAGTGTGCGGGATCTCACTATGATCGAGAACCACTCGAGAGGTGGGTTACTCCATCCCGTTGGTCTTATCTGACCCTCCGCATCTGTAGATGCCACACGTATCCGAAGATACCACGCATCCGAAGATGCCACACGTATCCGAAGATACCACGCACCCGAAGATGCCACACGTATCCGAAGATACCACGCACCCGAAGATGCCACACATATCCAAAGATATCAGGCATCCGAAGATGCCACTCGTATCCGAAGATACCACGCATCTGAAGATGCCACACGGTACGGCGTACTCCATGCTACTTGCATGGTACAACTTACTCCGTGAACCCATATCATATCTGTATACTCATGCCATGTTTCCAAACGCACGTGCGAGCCTATTTAATCGGTGTGACATATAGTCACCCGCTGCTCCAAAAATGGCTCATCGTATGATCTTAGAAAAATAGTGCGAGCGGTGCTCCAGCACTCTCATAAAATCAAGTAAAACTAGTGCGAGCTAAGCTCTAGCACTCTCATCAAATCATGTGGAAAATCTGGTGCGAGTTAGACTCTAGCACCCTGTCACGAAAATCATGTAAAATCTGGTGCGAGTTAAACTCTAGCACCGTGTCACAAAAATCATATATATATATAATCTGGTGCGAGTTGGACTCCAGCACCAATGCATGAAAAACTCTAGTGCGAGCTCTCGCTCCAGCATTAATGCATGCATCACACAGCTCAAAATATCGTGTGAGCTGAGCTCTAGCACGTCACATGTCAATAAAAACACGTAGGCGGCTCTGTTTCCTCAAAACAGTTTTCAAAAAAATTTCATCGTTGAAACTATGAAATGCTGTGCATTTTTCTTTCAAGGTTAGCCAGCCTACTCATGCATACATCAAAACACCTCCAGAACGAGCAGGAACCTCTTGTTATTGCTCCTCCCAATTTTTCCTAAAGTTGTAAATTTTACCCTTAACAAGGGTATTTTGGTAAATTTGCCCGTTTGGGGCACTAAAATTATTTATTTACTTCTAGACCCTTCAGACAATTTAAAAGACTCGAAATGAATTTGAAATTGCGCAAAGTTACCTCTAGCAGTCCGTAGAATTCCCTTACCTTATTTTTCTGTAGAGTCTGACCTTTCCTTTTCCACTGCTGTCTCGTCACGCAGTCCGATCTGCTCCCAATCCAATGTCCGAAACTGCGTATAATTATTCCTCAGGTCAGATATCATACAATTTAATTGTATTTCCTATTTTCTGGGCTTAATTTAAATCATTGGACCCTTTTACCCCTATTGGGCCCGATTGCACCTTAATGGGCCTTAATCAGCCTTAAGCCCGTTTTCCACTTAATTTTCACATTATCGAGGCCTATTGGGCTCGTCGGGCCCACCAAAAATTTATTGGGCCTCGTTCTAACTCTCGAATAGCTCAATTTATTATTTACGACAATTTATCTAAATTTCCATAATTTAATTTAATTAATGCAAAAATTAAATTCGAAGCACACATAACGATGTAAATTGTCGTAAATAAAGGTTACTTACTCGAGATTCCATGCTAGTACGCAAATCGAGGCTATCTCGAGCTCTCGTTTGACGTCAATTTTCGAGCTACACAATTTCATAAATTTCTGGGTAAATTTCCAGTCGAAAATTAGTTAAATAAAATATTACAAAATTTAAATAGGTCAATTTCGACCGCTACTGACTTACCCGTAGCTCGATTACATCGCCGGAATTTTTTCCCAATTTTTCCTCCTTTTCTTTTTCCCTTTTTCTCCTTTTTTCCTTTCCTCATTGGCTGAACCGGTTCTGTCCGGTTCAGACCCGGTTCGGACCCGCAGGTTCACTCCAGTTCGGCCGGTTCAGGGCCTTGCCGACCGGTTCTCCGTCGGCTTCCACCGCCAGTGGCTCTATTGGGTCGTCCGCATCTCATATCTAGGGTCGGCTTCAGTCGAGGTCGCTGGAAAGTCGTCGGTTCGACCTTTCTCCTCTTCCGTCGGAACCCATTTCTCTTTCCGCCGTTTTTCGGCGTTTGCCGACAGTTTCGCCGGTCGTGGCCGCCACCAATCGGCTCGTCTGCGCTTGGGGAACGTTCAGCTGGGAGCAGGGTCGGCCAGATCGGCACCATTCGCCGCTGATCGGAGCTCTTTCTCCCGCGGCTTCTCTCCCCGATTCACAGATCTCCGACGAGTTCCACGGCGCGTCGCCGGCGCTGTGAAGTCGCCCGGGGTTGGGCTACCTTCACCGGCCCTCGCCTGGGTCTCTGGCCGCTGGTGGCTCGCCGGTGGTCTCCTCGATTTTTGGTTTCCGTTATTCCCATTTCTCTCTCCCCGAAACTTTCAATTCTCTCTTTTTTTTCATTTATTAATTTATTTTTATATATTTATTTATTTATTTTATTAATATTTTAAATCATTAAAATACATAAAAAATACCCAAATATCTCTTAAAATATCCTTAAAATTATTATTTAATTCTAAATTTATTTATTTAATTTTATTTAATTTATTTTAACCCTTTTCGGTATATTTTTTTGATTATTTTCGGGATTATTTTTTTTTGAAGTAAAAATCCCGATTAATTTCGATTAATTCCCATAAATTCATATCTTGATCAAGTTAATCCGAAATTTAATTTATTTCTTTGTTATTGATCAAGATTTCTCAATCCCTTATTTTTAATTAAATTTTTCTTGTCAAATTTATTCCGACTTTCGATCTTTTGACCGTTTTGCCCTTACATGTGTTCGGGATTAATTTAACCTGACTTCCCTTCACGAACATTCACTCATTTTGCATTTTAAACCCTTATCTCCCGTCTGAATTCCATTCGTTTAAATTTGTGACCATTTTTAATCCTTTATAATGAATTACGATATAATTCGGGTCTTACATAATCTCCCCCACTTAAGGAATTTAGTCCTCCAAATTAGAATCAAGTCATATGAATCCGTAAACTACTCCGGTACATCAATCGTATCATACTTTTTAATTCTCTTGTGACCTTTTTTCGGAGTGTAATACTACCAAAGGACTTTAATTAGGGAGATCGTCTTAATCCTCAATACTTTCTCTTTCCTGTTTAATGCCCGAATCAACTTTTTCAATATACTTATATTTGCATTGAGCTGAACTGTTGGAGTTCATATCCGATCACCTATGCTGGATCTGGATAGTATTGTCGAAATATCAAAAGATGGGACAGATTGTGGATGCCTGTTTATTCAGGTGATAATGCCAACCTACAGGTCTTATCTCTCACTTGTCCAATCTCTCAAAAATTTCATTCAGCAAAACTCAATTTGCCTTCTTCCCGAGTCTCGTTATGTCCTTATTCCCTTAGGACAAATAAGTTCAACCATACTGATTCACCCTCGGTGAATTCAATGCTTTTTGTCTGCTCTGAGGTGTTCTTAATCTCTCACTCAACTGAACATCCTCAGAGATTTATTATACTAATTCGGAATAAATTTCTATATTTCACCCACTTTTTCTTGTCTGAGTCGGGGAACAACCCCTACAGCCATACACTGCCTCGTGATTCATTTGAGTCCTCTATAACCCATCACGAAATTTATGGAGACTTGCTCCCATTTCCGTGCCGTGTCGATATAGGTAGAGGCTGCAATAACTCTGCAGATTGTTAATACTCTACCTTATTCTGCTGACATACTAGGCACTTTTCCACAATCTCTACCATATCTCTTTTCACATCTGACCACCAATACCCTTTTCAGAGATTTTATATATATTCGTTACTTTTCGTATGCACTATATATCCCGAAGAGTAAGCTTCTGACAATATTACTATCTCATCAACTGTGGTCCTAGGGAGCACTTATACTGTCTCTGAACCTCTCTGTAATTCATGAACACTCTCTGTGAACTTCGTCACTGTACCCTTCTGAATCTGACCCAAACTATCGACACCATGCCGATCATCACGCTAAGCCTGTCAAATTCGGGCACTCTCATCCGGTTCTAGTCTCAGGCTAGCTGTCACATAATCACTGTCATCATCAGAAGGGATCATATCAATACTGAGGCTCACAACTGCTTTAGCAGCTCACGCTCCCTGACCATCATATGTCATACCATCCCAAGCCTCTTTCTGTTCAAGGTATCAACCATCACTTAGCCTTTCCTGGGTGGTACAATTTTCCACAATCAAAATCTCTCAGAAGCTCTAACCAACTTTATTATTTCATATTCAACTCTTTCTGTGAAAACAGAAACTTGGGGCTTTATGATCAGTGCATACCCAAAATTTCTCACCATGTACATAATAGTACCATATCCTCAGTACAAGTACTATCGCTGCCAACTTTAAATCATGGGTCAGATAGCTTATTTCATGATCCTTGAGTCATCTGAATCCACAATCGACTATCTTCCCATTTTACAACAATACCTAGCTCATTCATGATTTTGAGGTATCCATACACACTGAGGAACCTCTTGAGCTGTTGGGTATGGTGAAAATAATCACGGTGGTCAGTTCATACTTCACTACACCGAAATTCATGTCACATCAATCATCCCACTTATCATCTCAATCAAATACCATGCTTTCATCGTTAAATGTGCCAACAAGGTATACCCTTTTTAGAACCCGCAGCAACCATCTGTAAAAGCAATTTTTCCAATTGTTGCTTATAATTTTCCTTGGACTTTAAATACACCCAATTTATCATCAATAAGGATCATGACCAATTGGTCCAGGTAAAGTTTAAATAATCTCATTGTAGTTGAGCTCCACTACATATTTCAATCGCCCATATCCTTGACCTATGTACGCATAAACTTATAATATCACTTTAAAATTGCTCCCATTCAAGGTACTAACCCGCATCATTTCCTTTTTCTTATATTAACGGCTTTTATTAAATTTTAATATTTTAACCTTCATAATTAATCGAATTTTTTTTGTTCTTTATTGTACTAGTAAAAGTATCCAAATTTTAAATTTATATCTTACCACGGTCGATTTCAAGTTATAGATTATATATATGTTTCTAAACGCTGTCAAGTCTTCAGGCGGGGAGGTATTTTGAAATACCTTTATTAACCCTTAGACTTAACCACAATTACTTTACATATCATAGATATTCTTACCTTACATACTCCTCTTATTTCAATATAACTTGTATTCAGGATCATGCATATCTCGAAGATTATCTCCTTAGTGTATCAATTATAACGAAACTCTGTCATTATTCATTTCGTGAGTACCATCATTTGCTCCTTTAATTTCAACCGTTACACCCCTTTTTATTACTTGTCAAAACTTACAGTATACTTTTCAGGGGTAAAACAGCACTATCTTAGGATAGAAATCCGAGCAGCATAGCTTGCAGCCGATCACTTTATTCTCAAATATTACTTTAAATTATTCATAGTCCATTGAGTAAAATCGGCTGACTTATACTTCTTCCTCCATTTTCAACTTAAAATTTCTTCATAATTATTTCGTTAGTTAACCTTCCTCTATTGGGGAACTCATTTATCAGTATCGTGCCCAAGAGTGTAGGCATTCATGTCTTTTACTCACTTACATGCGAATGAAGGCGGTATGAAGAAATACGTGATACCAGGATAAATTAACACAATTACTTCTTTATTCATAAGTAGTGTGGTATCTTTCACCACATCCTGTGAAACATTAGTAGTGTCCTGGTCCAAGACATACACTTGCCTTCGTCCAACAACCTACTTTCCTTTTCTCTTCGGCTGTGGCCTCCCTTTTCGATGCAGCTATCTCAACAAGGTTTTCTCTATCTCTTTACCTTTCTGTGGGGCAATCTTGCCCAACTCTGAGCAATCATGATAAATGGTCCGTCTTACTACACTTAACGGCCATTTTCATCAATAATATGTAGGTGTAGGCCCTATTTCCATGGTATTTACCACACATTCTACAGTTATCCGTAGCAGATCGGGGTTCTCCAATCACAATACCCCTCAAAAGTATTACAATCGGATAATTGTGGCCTTACCAATCATCTTAGCCCATAACTCATCAAATCAAATCTTTTTCCAAACTACCCCTTTTTCTCGTTCTGCCATCTTTATCATTCTCGATTCTCTTTCTGTCTCTCTTTCGACCCTTACTACCTTTCCCAATCTTAGAGGTGTGCAACACTCGATCTTATTCACACAACTATATTCTGCGCACTGCCTCGGTATAGGTAGTGATATCTAACGGGGCCAATCAGACTCTAATTGACAATCTGAGCCCTTTCATAAACTTTTAGACATCTCGACTGTCACTGTTCATAGTGTCGAGGTAATATCTGCCTAGGGATATAAACTGAGTTTCATACTCATAATTCATACTCATCAATAAATTAATTCTTCTGGGTCAGAGTAAGGATTTTATCTATCATTTTAAGGATTTTATCTATCATTCTCTTTAAACAGTGTCCGGGATATTCTATCACCGGAATACATCCAAAATATTTCTCTTGTCAACTCTTAAGTTGGGTCGAGCAGACTTTCATCAATACTCTGACTCGCCCTCAAATCTTATGTATACTCTGAGCAATTAGCTCCCAAAATATTCTCCACACTTCGCTTCAACCTCACGAAGCGTGTCTCAATACTGTCCGATCACTCTATCGGACTCTGTGAGGCATGCTCAACAATAGCCTCTATTTCAATCACATCCTGATTCTCACAGGTCAACTTAGCACGATTAGCAGGCTCAGGTCTACCTCTACGACCTCTGCCTCGTGCTCTTCCTTCTCTATCGCGACTAATATTAGGTATTCCTGCATTTTCAACCATTTCTTAGTTAAAACCATCTCGATATACACTATTGTATCTAACCAAGCACAGTAACATGGGGATGTAATTTCCTAATTACTGACACTGACACACATCAGACCAATTTCTGCTCTGATACCACCTTTATATGTCACGACCCAAAACTACCCAAAAATCAGAATAAATTTTTCGCGTTTTGTTATTTTCTTTCATGCTTACCTGTCCTCTGATCGTGACCACACTCCACTAACAATTGGACTGTGCGTCAATGCCAGTCCCACCATTCATTTACCATATAACTTAATTCTTTCTTAGTCCTTTATAAGTGTTTACAATATTTATACATCCCCTAAAGTTACTTACAAACATGTTACTGTGCTATACTTATTTAGATATAATATGTACAAGTGTATATACCTTAAATGATGGGTAGCAGCGGGTATCCAGAATGCAGAACTCAGTCGCCTCAACATCTACTGGAGATTATCTGTGTGAGAAAATGAAAGGGGTGAGCACATCAAGCTCAGTAAGGTAATCTTACGAACAAGTAGGTAACCATACTACCTACATGAACGTGGTGCCATGTATAAACCACCCTTTCTCCACACATTTTAAAATTGATACTATGATTCATGTGTCATGTAAAACACGTTCGCACGAAAAATTCAACATGCAACTCTTTCTAAATCATTTCTTTCTCATTTAAAAATTTCACAATAAAGTCAGGACTCAACCCCTCCTTCGGGTGGTCCTAACTCACACAAAATCATGAAAATCAGTTTACATCACACATGGGTTTAAAAAGCATGGAAATAGCATCATGCAAATTTAGTTTAAAACCCAGTTTCAATTATCGTCAAGATCATCAACATGCGAGACTAGGCAACATCTGTATATCGGTAATAACCAGGACTATGGCCATGTGTCCTCAGGAGTCCCTCTGCTACATGGATTCTGGTGTGCGGGATCTCACTATGATCGGGAACCGCCCGGGAGGTGGGTCACTCCATCCCGTCGGTCTTATCCGACCCTTCGCATCCATAGATGCCACACGTATCTGAAGATACCACGCATCCGAAGATGCCACACGTATCTGAAGATACCACCCACCCGAAGATGCCACACGTATCGAAGATACCACGCACCCGAAGATGCCACACGTATTCGAAGATACCACGCATCCGAAGATGCCACACGTATCCGAAGATACCACGCATCCGAAGATGCCACACGGTACAGCGTACTCCATGCTACTTGCACGGTACAACGTACTTTGTGGACCCATATCATATCTGCATACTCATGCCATGTCTCCAAACGCACGTGCGAGCCTATTTAATCGGTGTGACACACAGTCACCAGCTGCTCTAAACACGGTTCATCGTATGATCTTAGAAAAATAGTGCGAGCGGTGCTACAGCACTCGAATAAAATCAAGTAAAACTAGTGCGAGCTAAGCTCTAGCACTCTCATCAAATCATGTGAAAAATCTGGTGCGAGTTAGACTCTAGCACCCTATCACGAAAATCATGTAAAATCTGGTGCGAGTTAAACTCTAGCACCGTGTCACGAAAATCATATATATATATAATCTGGTGCGAGTTGGACTCCAGCACCAATGCATGAAAAACTCTAGTGCAAGCTCTCGCTCCAGCACTAATGCATGCATCACACAGCTCAAAATATCGTGTGAGCTGAGCTCTAGCATGTCACATGTTAATAAAAACATGTAGGCGGCTCTGTTTCCTCAAAACAGTTTTCAAAACAATTTGATCGTTGAAACTATGAAATGCTGTGCATTTTTCTTTCAAGGTTAGTCAGCCTACTCATGCATACATCAAAACACCTCCAGAACGAGCAGGAACCTCTTGTTCTTGCTCCTATCAATTTTTTCTAAAGTTGTAAATTTTACCCTTAACAAGGGTATTTTGGTAAATTTACCCATTCGGGGCACTAAAATTATTTATTTACTTCTAGACCCTTCAGACAATTTAAAAGACTGCAAATGAATTCGAAATTGCATAAAGTTACCTCTAGCAGTCCGTAAAATTCCCTTACCTTATTTTTCTGTAGAGTCTGACCTTTCCTGTTCCACTGCTGTCTCGTCACGCAGTCCGATCTGTTCCCAATCCAATGTTCGAAACTGCGTATAATTATTCCTCAGGTTAGATATCATACAATTTAATTGTATTTCCTATTTTTTGGGCTTAATTTGAATCATTGGGCCTTTTTACCCCTATTGGGCCCGATTGCACCTTTTGGGCCTTAATCGGCCTTAAGCCCGTTTTTCACTTAATTTTCACATTATCGAGGCCTATTGGGCTCGTCGGGCCCACCAACAATTTATTGGGCCTTGTTCTAACTCTCGAATAGCTCAATTTATTATTTACGACAATTTATCTAAATTTTCATAATTTAATTTAATTAATGCGAAAATTAAATCTGAAGCACGCATAATGATGTTAATTATCGTAAATAAGGGTTACTTACCCGAGATTCCATGCTAGTACGCAAATCGAGGCTATCTCGAGCTCTCATTTGACGTCGATTGTCGAGCTACACAATTTCATAAATTTTTGGGTAAACTTCCATGTCGAAAATTAGTTAAATAAAATATTTCAAAATTTAAATCGGTCAATTTCGACCGCTACTGACTTACCCATAGCTCGATTACATCGCAGAGATTTTTCTCCAATTTTTCCTCTTTTTCTTTTTCCCTTTTTCTCCTTTTTTCCTTTCCTCATTGGCTGAACCGGTTCGGTCCGGTTCAGACCCGGTTCGGACCCGTCGGTTCACCCTGGTTCACTCCGGTTCGACCGGTTCTCCGTCAGCTTCCACTGCCAGTGGCTCCGTTGGGTCATCCGCATCTCAGATCTGGGGTCGGCTTCGGTCGAGGTCGCCGAAAAGTCGTCGGTCCGGCCTTTCTCCTCTTCCGTCGGAACCCATTTCTCTTTTCGCCGTTTTCCGACGTTTGCCGGCAGTTTCGCCGGTCGTGGCCTCCACCAATCGGCTCGTCTGCGCTTGGGGAACGTTCAGCTGGGGGCGGCGTCGGCTAGATCGGCGTCGTTCGCCGCCGATCGGAGCTCTTTCTCCCGCGGCTTCTCTCCTCGATTCGCCGATCTCCGACGAGTTCCACGGCGCGTCGCCTGCGCTGTGAAGTCACCCGGGGTCGGGCTACCTTCGTCGGCCCTCGCCTGGGTCTCTGGCCGTCGGTGGCTCACCGGTGGTCTCCTCGATTTTTGGTTTTTGTTTTTCCCATTTCTATCTCTCCGAAACTTTCAAATTCTCTTTTTTTTTCATTTATTAATTTATTTTATATATTTATTTATTTATTTATTAATATTTTAAATCATTAAAATACATTAAAAATACCCTTCTCTTAAAATATCCTTAAAATTATTATTTAATTCTAAATTCATTTACTTAATTTTATTTAATTTATTTTAACCCTTTTCGGTATATTTTTTGATTATTTTCGGGATTATTTTTTTGAAGTAAAAATCTCGATTAATTCCAATTAATTCCCATAAATTCATATCTTGATCAATTTAACCCGAAATTTAATTATTTCTTCGTTATTGATCAAGATTTCTCAATCCCTTATTTTTAATTAAATTTTTCTTGTCGAATTTATTTCGACTTTTGGTCTTTTGACCGTTTTACCCTTGCACGTGTTCGGGATTAATTTAACCCGACTTCCCTTCACGAACACTCACTCATTTCACATTTTAAACCCTTATCTCCCGTCTGAATTCCATTCGTTTTAAATTTGTGACCATTTTTAATCCTTTATAATGAATTACGATATAATTCGGGTCTTACACAACTAGTAGGAGTTGACCAACACAAAACCAATCTGGAGACCACCGTACTGTTCTACTTCTCAGTATCTGGAGGGGGAAAATAATGGGATGAGCAAACCACAACTCAGTAAGGAAAAAGGATGCTAACAGGTAGATACTGTACTATCTACATAGCCCATGCATGATCAACAAAATCATCTTTGATTATAAATGAAAATATCAATGAAAAATGCAATTAAACATTCTTCTCTCACACGCATTTTCGTAGAAACTAATACTCGATAATTCCATTTAGAAATATGTCATAAAATAATACTATCATAACACAAGCATTAAATCATGATATTTATCAAATCACATTATTTCTTTCCTTTCCAAAAAACCATTTCTTTTCATCAATTTTCTCTTATCTCTGAGATAGGTAGGGAATTTTAGGCAAACAAATATCCACGACATATGGCCATAGTCAGTGATCCCAGGCCTCACTGATTAGGTGGACACAGGGCATCACTCGCCTGAAGGGGGATGGGTCAGTCATACCCTTCGGCTCATCTCAATCATCATCATCATCTTCCTCACCATATCATATATACTCACGATATAACATACTCCATGTGTCATCTACGCGATACTCTTACCCGCGTGCACACAACACGGTATATAGTATTACCCGGACAACTACACGGTACAGCATACGCCCATGGACCCAGTTTATCCACCCTACACTGATGGACTCATCATCCTAAACCATGTCTCATATAGACTGGCGAACAGAATCAGCGTGACACACAGTCTCCGCAAGGCTCCAGCGTGGTATCTCTCAGTGCGAGCAACTGCTTCTAGCACTATATCATCTCAAATCATTGTGCGAGCTAGGCTCTAGCACATTATCAACATCATAAAACCACGTGCGAGCTACGCTCCAGCACGATTTATCAAATCATGAAAATATATACGAGTAAAATCTCCAGCATAGTCAAAATCATTAAAAGTAGGTGTGAGCTACGGCTCTAACACCTTTTTATATTTCAAATCGGATAGATGGCTATTTTCTCAAAAGAAAACTTAAATCATGTTTATTGACATAGCATGACGATCTATGCAAAACATGTAAAGCTAGCCAACCTATCCTTCCTCATTTCTGAATCACAATGACAACTTATAGTTGTAAAACATTAAAAACATGCATGTCATGCTGCTTTCCTTACTGGATCCCATTTTCACAATATGTATACCATAATACATTTCACAATTTCACATTACTTCATGGCTCAATAGCTAAACGTAATGTCACTAGCATCATAACTATTGAAATCGCTAAAAATACGTACGAATATCTCTATCGCTGACATACAATCCCTTACATCGAATCACACCGATATCGCTTTCGCTTGCATTCGTTGTCTGCAATCCAGGGGGGTTGTTCTCTATCGTATTTCCACAATCTGCACATTTTATCATTTAGTTACTTCCTTTACCTATTTACATTTCCCACCAATATCACTATACCTTCTTTTAAGTTTTCCCATCACTTTTCCATGGGTTTTTCTTTATAAATTACTCTTAATAATACTCACTTGTCGATAATTCTATTTTTAATAGAATTATTTGTGCTTAATTTCTTAACTAATTATTTAAATCCTCAATTTATTTTATTAATTATCCCCTTTATTTAATTAAAATTCTTTAATGTGTAGATAAATTAAATCCGGATGAAACTCAGTTGTTTCAGTAAAAATTGGGCTGA
Organism: Firmiana major; assembly: GCA_033439115.1. NCBI lineage: Eukaryota > Viridiplantae > Streptophyta > Magnoliopsida > Malvales > Malvaceae > Firmiana > Firmiana major. Next base: position 14,386,493 of record CM065912.1, read on the forward strand.
AAACAGGCTAAATGAGACTAGACCACTTCCAATTTGTAGACCGAGTCATCAGTCGTCTAGACATGAGTGATGCCAGGTGTCCGTATTTTATTCGCTTCGAAACGATAAGATCGACAGACACTGTGCCAACCCTCTGGAAGACACATGTCGGACCACATAGCACAACCAATTGGACAAAAAACTGATGACGTGCAAATATCTACTCTGCAACAAATAAAATGAAGACAAGTGGCCAAACAATGCCAACTCATCTAGGATGGAAAATTACCAATGTACCCCTAAGTGTGTGTATAAATAGAACATGATGGCAATTGAAAAGAATGAAGTAGGGTAAATAGGGTAGAATTTAGGAGTAGTGTAGGTAGAGTAGTTTTTAGGGTTATTTCCTTTCTTCCCGATTGTTCTACTTTTCAAATTTTTATTTAGCAGCCATCATTTCTTATTGTTATTGTTCACAGAAATTTCCATTTTTATTAAAAGCTTTTCATGTTAGTTTCGTTACGCCACCTTTGATATAGAAATTTTACAAGCTTTAGTTTTTATTCGATTGAAATGAAAATTTTTCATTCTGGTAGTTAGTATTCTCTCTTATCACTTGGTTTTCATTTTTTTCTTTTATGTCTGCTCGGGTTCTTGGTATTGGGTTTTCTACCTTTGTTGATCTGCTACTCATTCGGTAACTTTGCTTTCGGATGGAACCGAGATCGTGAGGACTTGTCTATAGCTAGTGACAGCAGTCAAAGCATCCTCTTTGTGCTCTGTTGCATTCTTAATCTATTTGATCATCCAGTCCTAATCTATTTGATCATCCAGTCCTTTCGTTTTCAATTTTATTATGTTTTATTATTTGTTGTAACTTCCTGAGTAACGTGAGGAGTTGGGAACCGTAGTTTATGTCCTCGATCTTAGCCTTGATGAATCTTGCATTTTCACTTACTGCTTTAGTCCATTAGACACGCATGTCCCTTTAACAATGTTGTGATTTAGTTTTTTTTTTTTAGCTTCCGTTGGTCGCCTCTGTTCAGCTCTGTTTTATGAATATTGCACTGCTCATCATTTAACTGCTGTTATGATTTTCTTTGGTTAATCTCGTACATTGGTTTTTATTATTCTTGTTGCTTCTTGTTTTCGTATTCTTCTCTGTTTTATTATTCTGAATTATTGCATCATTTTGTTTGTTGTTTTGCCTATTTCTTTCTCCGTTGTGTCTACCTCTTCTCTTTGTATGATCCTATTCCTCTTAGTAAATGGTGTTGTTGAAAGAGGAAGTTGCCGCAACAATGGGTTGACCATGCTGGTTTTCACTTCGAAGCATTTGTACATAGTGATGTTGTGAAGTCGAGTTGCTGAGTGGCCCGACATGACCTTGAAGCAAAAGTCAAAAGTATGTTGGATGTTACAAATGCCTTAGTGTGCATGGCTGTTCGGTGCAGCTGTCGAGAGGAAGAGAACACTAGGAATTGTAAATTTGGTTTTCTAGTCATTCCAACTTTCAGCAAGTTGTTTACAATTTTCTATAAAATTTCTCTTAGTTTTCCCGTTAATGTCGTTGATGCTCAGCATTGTCGTTTCTTCAAGTACTTTTTGTCATCCATTGTTATGCTCTGTTTTTATAGCATTTTACTGTTGAAGACTATTAAGTCCTGAAAGTTGCAGATTGTGTGAAAGTTGAGGCAAAAAGGGTCGGTGTAGGTAGATGAAGTTGGATTTCTGTTGTTCCCATGCTGGACAATCTTTGGTGTATACGGTCTTGCTGAATATTGCATCAGTTGGTAGAATCTGCTGCCAAACGGGATGTAGGCTGAAGCAGCAGGACGTGAGCAGAGAGCAGGAACGTGGGAGAATCTCAGAACTACATGACAGGTTGCTGGTGTGAGCACTAGATATCGCCTGAAGCAAGAGCAAGATGCTGTACTAGTATGTAGGACAGAACCGAGAAAGCAGACCTGAAAAGTGGCCTGGAGCAGCATCTGAGCAGAGTATATCAAGGACTTGTGCAGCAGAGAGTCGGGCAGCACCTGGAGCAGGATGTGCGCTGGTGCCAACGACGCAGAACAGTAGACCTGGACAGGACCGAGAGCAGTTGGAGCACCTGGAGACAGAACCAAAACTGAAAGCAAACAATTGGAGAAGAAGCACAATAGTACCAGTGCATTGAGGGACCACTCGGCTGGCTTATTCGGTTAAGGCCATGTTTGGCTACACTTAGTCTTCACAAATTGATGTTTCATGCACAATAGTACCAGTGCATTGAGGGACCACTCGGCTGGCTTATTCGGTTAAGGCCATGTTTGGCTACACTTAGTCTTCACAAATTGATGTTTCATGCACTTATTTTGCTTTTTCTAATTTTTATTATCCCTTTTATTATTTGTTAGATTAAGTATGCATTAATTTACATAATAGCTCATTTGTCTTAGGTTATTAGGTTAAGGTTTAGTTTAATTTTAATAGTAGTTAATTTGTGACTATATTAGATATTGCATTTAGAATTAAATTAGAGGAATATTATTTTATGCATTCTTAAGTTTTCATTTTAAATTAAATTCAATCCAAAAATATTTATTTCTCATGCATTATTTAGATTTTGTTAGAAGCAGATTTAATTTAGGATTATTTTGTAGGTAGTGAATTTCTTAGTTAGATTTAAGAAATTTTTTTAGGTTAATTGAAGTTTTATTTTTTAGGTTAGCTTAATTTGCATTTTTATTAAGTAGTTTAATTACATGCATATTTTATTTTAGGTTTGTTTAATTTTAGTCTAATTAATTTTGTTTCTTTATTTTCATATTTGCATTTTAGTTTAATTGCGTTAATTAATTTTAACTGTTTTAATTATCTTTTGTAGGTATTTTCTTTAATTGCTTGGAGCTCTGTAAGTAATTTTTAGCTCGGTTTTATTTTCTTTAGTTTATAACTTTTATTATTTTCAGTACTTTTAATTTCAGACTTAGTAGATCACTCATCTTCAATTCATAATTTGCTAGAATATACTTAGGGTAAGATTAACAGGTAGTTAATTAGGCTAATCAACTTCTCTGTGGGACGATAATTCGGGACTCAAATCCCATTATTACTTGTACGACCCGTGCACTTGCTGATAGAACGTCTAGGTCACTTAGAGTAGGCGTAGTTCGTATGAAGTTTTTGGCGCCGTTGCCGGGTAAGTCTTAATTAGCCAGTAATTAATATCGGTGAAATTATGCTTAGGTGTAATTCTAGCTTGTAAATATTTAGGTTGTAAATATTTAGAGCCTCAATCTAGTTAGTAAATTTTTCTATACAAAAAAAATTGAAAAAATAAAAAAACTTAAAATTTTTTTTTAAGAACTTTGTGACGTTTGCATGCGTAGAGCCAGGAGTTATGATTGCTTTCCTTTAGATCCTGAAATTGAAAGAACCCTAAGGAAAATTCGAAAGGATTCTAGGAAATTATTAGCTCCGCTGCAAAACACTATGGTAGAAAATAGAGAAATTAGGACCATTGGAGATTATAAAATGTCGACGATTGGAGGATATTATATCGGCATTAGGCCACCAACTGTCCCTGCAAACAATTTCAAAATTAAGCTGCTATCCTTCAGATGATCCAGACTTCACTACAGTTCAGTGGGCTTCCGCATGACGACCCACATGCTCACCTCGGGCAATTCCTGGACCTGTACAACACATTCAAGCATAATGGATTATCTGATGATGCTCTTAGGCTTAGATTATTCCCCTTCTCACTTAGGGATAGGGCGCGACTGTAAGACCCGAATTTAATTAAAATACGAAATGAATGAGTATTCGTGAAGGGAAGTCGGGTTAAATTAATCCCGAATACGTGTAAGGGCAAAATGGTCAAAAGATCGAAAGTCGGTATAATTTCGATAAGGAAATTTAATTAAAAAAATAATGGATTGAGAAATCTTGGTCAATAAAGGTGAAATAAATTTATTCCGGGTTAAATTGATCAAGATATCAATTTATGGAAATTAATCGGGATTTTTAGTTCAGAAAAATAATCCCAAAAAAATAATCAAAAATTATACCGGGAAGCCGAAATAATACCGAGAAATTAATTTATAGACTAAATGAATAAAATATAAATTTTTAAAGACATTTTGAATATTTTAGACTAATTTAATCAACTAAATAATATTAAAATAAATAAAACAAAAAAAAAGAAAAAGAATCTGAAAAAAAAAAAGAGAGAGAGAAACGGGTCGGGGAGAGAGAAACGAAACGGAAAGGGAAACGAAAGCCGAGAAAACTGAGGAAGCCCGAGGACGCACCGACGACCAACGACCCCCGACGAGGAGCCGACGAGGAAGAGGAGAGGCCGACGAGCAAGATGGTACCGGAGACGCGCCGTGCAGTGGCCAGAGGAAGCCGATCGGAGGAGGGAAAGAACCGAGGAGAAACGGCCCAATTTTCGACGAACGGCGGCGCCATAGCTCGGATTCGACCTAGCCAAATGATCACCGGACCGAGGCGGTTCTTTTGAGCCCATTGGCAGTCGACGAAACGGCGGGAATCGCCGGTGACGGCCAAGAGGAGGAAAATGGGTCCGACGGTCGAGGGAGAAGAGCCGAACCGACGGCGTTCCGGCGAGCTTGACCCAAACCAAGGGTAGATTCGAGCTGCGGACAACCTCACGGAGCTGCTGGAGGTGGAAGCCGACAGAGAACCGGCCGGCAAGGCCTTGAACTGGCGGTGAACCGGCCTAACCGGAGTGAACCGACGGTCTGAACCGGTCCGAACCAGACTGAACCGATTCAGCCAAAAAGAGAGGAAAAAAAGAAGAAAAAGGGAAAAAGAAAAAGAGAAAAAAATTGAGGAAAATTCCAGTGATGCAATCGAGCTTCGGGTAAGTCGATAAGCGGTCAAATTGACCGATTTAAATTTTGGAATATTTTATTTAATTAATTTTGGCCTAAAAACTTACCTAAAAAAAATTGTGAAATTACGTAGCTCAACGATTGGAATCCACCGAGAGCTCAAGATAGCCTCGATTTACGGATTAGCATGGAATCTCAGGTAAGTGACCCTTATTTACGACAATTTATATCGTTATGCGTGTTTCGAATTTAAATTCCACATAAATTGAATTAAATTATGGAAATTTAGATAAATTGTCGTAAATAATCGATTTAGTTATTCAAGAATTAGAACGAGGCCCAATAAATTATTAGTGGGCCCAATGAGCCCAATAGGCATCGATAAAGTGAAAATTAAGTGGAAAACGGGCTTAAGGCCGATTAAGGCCCATTAAGGTGCAATCGGGCCCAATAAGGGTAAACGGGCCCAATGATTTAAATTAAGCCCAGAAAATATTAAATACAATTAAATTGTATAATATCTGACCTGAGGAATATTAATACGCAGTTCCGGGCATTTGATTGGGAGCATAACGGACTGCGCGACGAGATAACATTGGAAAAGAAAAGGTCAGACTCGGCAGGAAAATAAAGTAAGGGAATTTTACGGGCTACTAGAGGTAGCTTTACGTAATTTTGAATTCATATACAGTCTTTTAAAAATGTTGTGGAGGGTCTAGAGGTCGAAGAATAATTTTAGTGCCCTGTATGGGCAAAATTACCGAAATACCCTTGTTAAGGGTAAATGTTTCCAACTTTAGCAAAAATTGGGAGGAGCAAGGACAAGAGGTTCCTGCTCATTCTGGAGGTATTTTAACACATGCATGAGTAGGCTGGCTCACTTTTAAAGAAAAATGCATAGCATTGCATACCTTAAACGATGTAATTTCTGTGAAAACTATTTGGAGATAACCGAGCCGCCTACGTGTTTTTATTTACATGTGACGTGCAAGAGCTCAGCTGTCACGATGTTTGATTTGTGTGATGCATGCATTAGTGCTGGAGCGAGAGCTCGCACTAGAGTTTTACATGCATGGGTGCTAGAGTCTAACTCGTACCAAATTTTACATGATTTTCGTGACAGGGTGCTGGAGTTTAACTCGCACCAGATTTTATAAGATTTTCATATGATTTATATACAGAGTGCTAAGCTTAGCTCGCACTAGTTTTACTGGATTTGTGGAGTAGCGCTGTCTGCGCTTGGAGTCAGCCAAAAGGCCCAACGGCTCAAAAGACCTCTTAAGTAGGGTGAGAGTGAGGGATGAGGTTGGTGGCCTTGTGGGGATGTAAAGCGGGCTCTGCTGATTTTACTTGATTTGATGAGAGTGCTGAGCATCGCTCGCACTGATTTTATGAGAACATGCGATGAGCCGTGCTTGGAGCATCGGGTAGACTGTGTGTCACCGATTTAATAGGCTCGCACGTGCGTTTTGAGACGTGGCATGAGTATTGAGAAACAAAACCGCTCTGTGGGAAGCAGGCCATTTGGGCTGGAGTACCTAGAGTGATATGGGTCCATGGAGTACGATGTACCGTGCAAGTAGCATGGAGTACGATGTACCGTGGGGTATCTTCGGATACGGTATCTTTGTGATATGGGTATCTTCGGATACGGTATCTTTGTGATACGGGGTATCTTCAGATACGGCATCTTCGGATGCGTGAGATCGGATAAGATTGACGGGTTGGATTGACCCACCTCCCGAGCGGTTCCCGATCAGGGTGAGACCTCGCACACTGGGATCCGTGAAGCTAGGGGGACTCACGAGGACACATATGGCCAGTCCTGGTTATTACCGTTATACAGATATTGCCTCGTCTCACATGTCGACGATTTCGATGATTTAAACTGGGTTTTTAATTAAATGTGCATGATGCTATTTCCATGCTTTTTAAAACCCATGTGTGATGTAAACCGACTTTCATGGTTTTGTGTGAGTCAGGATCACCCGAAAGAGGGGTTGAGTCCTGACCTTATTGTGAATTTTTTTTAAATGAGAAAGAAATGATTTGAAATAATTGCATGTTGAATTTTCCGTGCAAACTTGATTTACATAACATCATAACTCATATCATCTGTTTTAAAATGTGTGGAGAAAGGGTGGTTTATGCATGGCACCACGTTCATGTAGGTAGTATGGTTATCTACTTGTTCGTAGGATTGCCTTACTGAGCTTGATGTGCTCACCCCTTTCATTTTCTCCCACAGATAATCTCCAGTTGAAGTTGCGACGACTCAGTACTGCATTCCGGATATCCGCTGCTGCCTATCATTTAAGGTATATACACTTATACATATTGTATCTACATAAGCATAGCACAGTAACATGTTTGTAAGTAACTTTAGGGGATGTATAATTAATGTAAACAATTATAAATGACTGGAGAAGAAATAAGTTAGATGGTAATTGAATGGTGGGACTGGCATTGACGCACAGCCCAATTATTAGTGAAGTGTGGCCACGATCAGAAGACAGGTAAGAATTTAAGTAATAAAAATAACAAAACGCGAAAAATTAACTCTGTTTTTTGGGTAGTTTGGGTCGCGACATATAAAGGTGGTATCAGAGCAGCAATTGGTCTGATGTGTGTCAGTGTCAGTAATTAGGAAATTACATCCCCGTGTTACTGTGCTTGGTTAGATACAATAGTGTATATCGAGATGGGCTTTGACTAAGAAATGGTCGAGAATGCAGGAATGCCTAATATGAGTCGCGTTAGATGAGATAGTGCACGAGGCAGAGGTCGTAGAGGTAGACCTGAGCCTGCTAGTCGTGCTGAGTTGACCTGTGAGAACCAGGATGAAATTGAAATGGAGGCTAATATTGAGCATGCCCCACTGAATCCGATAGAGAGATTGGATAGTATTGAGACACGCTTCGCTAGATTGAAGCGGAGCATGGGAATTATTTTGAGGAGCTAATTGCTCAGATTATGAATGGATCAGAGGGCGCAGCGGAACATTGGTGGAAACCCGCTCGACCCATCTTAAGTGTTAAACATCTATAGCTAAGATGAGAAATCTTATTGGATGTATTCCGATTACAGGATATCCCGGACATGATTTAAAGGAAAAATTTCTTACACTGCCCAGGAATACTAAATTGATTATGAGTATGAAACTCAGTTATATTCTTGGACAGATATTACCTCGACACTATAAACAGTGATAGTCGAGATGTCTAAAAGTCCACAAAATGGCTCGACTTTTCAGTTAGAGTCTGATTGGCCAGTGAGATATTACCTATACCGAGGCAGTGCGCAGATTTACAGTTGGGTAAATAAGAACATGAATTGCACGCCTCTGAGATTGGGAAAGGTAGTGAGGGCTGAAATAGAGACAGAAAAGAGAATCGAGAAATGACAGAATGTTAAAATGGGAAAACGGTAATTGGTAAAAGAATTAATTTGATGAGTTATGGAGTAAGATAATTGGTAAGGCCCCAGTGCATACAATTTTGACACTCTTGGGGGGCATTGTGATTGGAGGACCCCGACCTGCTACGAAGCAGTGTAGCAGTGTAAGCAGTGTGAAATGTGTGGTGGATATCACGAAAGGAGGGTCTATACCTATACTGTATTGATGAAAATGGCCGTTAAGTGTGGTAAGACGGACCATTGATATTGATTGCATAGAGTTGGGCGAGATCACCCCACAGAAAAAGTAAAGAGACAGAGAAAAACTTCGTTGGTATAGCTGCAACGAAAAGGGAGGCAATCGCCGAAAAGAAAAGAACAAGGAAAGTAGGCTGTTGGACGAAGGCGAGAGGATGTCTTGGACCAGGACACTATTGATGTTTCATGGATGTGGTGTAAGATACCACACTTGTTATGAATAATGAAGTACATATGTTCATTGATCCTGGTGCCACACATTTATTCATACCGCCTTCATTCGCATATAAGTGAGTAAAAAGGCATGAATGCCTACATCATTGGGCACAATACTAATAAATGAGTACCCCAATAGAGGAGGATTAATTAACGAAATATGGATATAGAGATTTTAAGTTGAAAGCAATGGTGAAAACATCACTGAAAAGTATATTGTAAGTGTTGACAAGTGATAAAAAGGGGTGCAACAGTTGAAATTAAAGGAGTAAAGGATTGTACTCACGAAATGAATAATGACAAGAGTTTCATCATGATTGATACACTAAAGAGATAATCTTTAAGATATGTTGATTCGGAATACAAGATGTATTGGAGTAAGAGTGCGTATATGAAGTCTTTAGGATTAAAGCGATTAGTAGCGAATATAAATTATGACCACATGAACTGGTATATAAAGTAAAGTAGTGGTGGTTAAGTCTGAAGGTTAATAAAGGTATTTCAAAATACCTCCCCGCTTGAAGACTTGACAGCGTCTAAAAGTATATATATATAACCGATAACGTGAAATCAATCGTCGTAATAAATACCTTTAGCATTAGGATACCTTTACTAAGATGGTAAGAATATTAAAATTCGACAAATCATAAAGGTTAACATAGTAGAATTTAATAAGAGCCGTTAAGATAAGAAAAGAAAATGACGCAGGTTAGTACCTGAAAACGTAAGCGGTTTAGAAGGATCTTATACGCTTATGCGTAAATAAGTCACGGATTATATCGATTTGTAATCATCATTATCGATGATATATTGGGTGTAGTTAAAGTCTAGGGCAAATTATACGCAACAATTGGGAAATGGCTTTTACAAATGGGTTGCTGCGAGTTCAAAATGGATATACTTGGTTGACACGTTTAATTAAGAAAACGTGATCTTGGAATGAGATGATAAATAAGATGATAGATGTGACGTGAATTTCGATGTAATGAAGTATGAACTGACCACCATGATTACTTTCACCATACCCAACAGCTCAAGAGGTTTTTAATGAGTATGGATACCTCAAATCAGGATGAGCTGTGTATTGATGTATAATGGGAAGATAGTCAAGTATGGAGTCAGACAACTCCTTGATCATGAAATAAACTATCTGACCCATGATTTAAAGTTGGCAACAGTATTTGTACCGAGGATATAGTACTATTAGGTACACGATGAGAAATTTTGGGTATGCACTTATCATAAAGCCCGAGTATCTGTTTTCACAGAAAGAGGCGAATATGAGAATACATAGTGGGATAGAGCTTCTAAGAGATTTTGGTTGGAGAAAATTGCACCACCCAGGAAAGGCTGATGCTTTGAGTAGAAATGAGCCTCGGGATGGTACTACATATGATGGTCAGGGAGCGTGAGCTGCTAGAGCAGTTATGAGCCTCAATATTGATGTGATCCCTTCTGATGATGACAGTGATTGTGTGACAGCTAGCCTGAGACTAGAACCGGATGAGAGTGCCCGGATTTGACAGGCTTAGCGTGATGATCGGCAGGTTGTCGATAGTGTGGGTCAGATTCAAAAGGGTACAGTGATAGAGTTCACAGAGTATGATAATGATTTACAGAGATTCAGAGACAGTATGAGTGCTCCCCAGAACCACAGTTGATGAGATAGTAATTTTGTCAGAAGCTCACTCTTCAGGATATACAGTGCATACGGAAGGTAATAAGAATATATTAAAATCTCGAAAAGGGTATGGGTGGTCAGATGTGAAAAGAGATATTGTAGAGGTTGTGAAAAAGTGCCTAGTATGTCAACAGAATAAGGTAGACTATTAAAAGTCTGCAGAGTTATTGCAGCACCTACATATATCGACACGGCACAAAAAATGAGAGCAAGTCTCCATGAATGTCGTGATGGGTTACAGAGGACCCAGGTGAATTACGAGGCTATTTGGATGATAGTCGCCAAATTGACTAAGTCTACCCACCTTCTGGTTATGAAATCCCCAGATACTCGAGTGTGTATCAGGATTTATGTGTAAGGAAGATTGTGGAACATTAAGTAACGTTCCAGTGAGCATGGTATCATATAGGGATTCCCACTTCACTTCCCACCTCTGAGGATATTTTTCAGGAAGCTATGGGAACCCGACTGAGTATTAGCACAGCTTTTCGTCCTCAGACAGATGGTCAGTCAGAGAGGACTGTACAAGTTCTGGAGGATCCGATGAAAGCATGTGCCATTGATTTTATAAGTCCTGGAATGATCAGTTGATTTCTAATTGAATTAGTCAATAGTGACAGTTGCCACTTGAGCATTGGGATAACAAGATATGAGGCAGTGTATGGCTGTAGGGGTTGTTCCCCAAATTGGATAAGAAAAAGTGGGTGACAGATAGAATCATTTTCGACTTTGGATAATAAGTCTCTGAGGATGTTTAGTTAAGAGTAAGAGATTAAGAACACCTCAGAGCAGATAGACAAGTATTGGAATTCACCCTTGGTGAATTGGTATGGTTGAAAGTTACTTGTCCTAAGAGAATAAGGACATAGCGAGCTTCTGGAAGAAGGTAAGTTGAGTTTCACTGGATGGAATATTTTGAGAGATTGGACAAGTGGGAGATAAGACCTGTAGGTTGGTGTTATCACTTGAATTAACAGGCACCCACAATGTGTCCCAGCTTTTGATGCTTCGGAAATACTATCCAGATCCAGCATAGGTGGTAGGATATGAGATCTAACAGTTCAGTTTAATGAAAATATAAGTATATTGAAGAAGTTGATTCGGGCATTAAACAGGAAAGAGAAAGTATTGAGGTTTAAGACGATCTCCCTAATTAAAGTTCTTTGGTAGTAATACACTCCGAAAAAAGGTCACATGAGAATTAAAGAAGTATGATACGATTGATGTACCCGGAGTAGTCTATAGACTCATATGAATTGGTTCTAATTTGGAGGACCAAATTCCTTAAGTGGGGGAGAGTTGTAAGACCCGAATTTAATTAAAATACGAAATGAATGAGTATTCGTGAAGGGAAGTCGGGTTAAATTAATCCCGAACACGTGTAAGGGTAAAATGGTCAAAAGATCGAAAGTCGGTATAATTTCGATAAGGAAATTTAATTAAAAAAATAATGGATTGAGAAATCTTGGTCAATAAAGGTGAAATAAATTTATTCCGGGTTAAATTGATCAAGATATCAATTTATGGAAATTAATCGGGATTTTTAGTTTGGAAAAATAATCCCGAAAAATAATCAAAAATTATACCGGGAAGTCGAAATAATACCGAAAAATTAATTTATAGACTAAATGAATAAAATATAATTTTTTAAAGACATTTTGTATATTTTAGACTAATTTAATCAACTAAATAATATTAAAATAAATAAAAAAAAGAAAAAGAATCTGAAAAAAAAGAGAGAGAGAGAAACGGGTCGGGGAGAGAGAAATGAAACGGAAAGGGAAACAGAAGCCGAGAAAACTGAGGAAGCCCGAGGACGCACCGACGATCGACGACCTCCGACGAGGAGCCGACGAGGAAGAGGAGAGGTCGACGAGCAAGATGGTACCGGAGACGCGCCGTGCAGTGGCCGGAGGAAGCCGATCGGAGGAGGGAAAGAACCGAGGAGAAACAGCCCGATTTTCGGCGAACGGCGGCGCCATAGCTCGGATTCGACCTAGCCAAATGATCACCGGACCAAGGTGGTTCTTTTGAGCCCATTGGCAGCCGACGAAACAGCGGGAATCGCCGGCGAAGGCCAAGAGGAGGAAAATGGGTCCGACGGCCGAGGGAGAAGAGCCGAACCGGCGGCGTTTCGACGAACTTGACCCAAACCGAGGGCAGATTCGAGCTGCGGACAACCTCACGGAGCTGCTAGCGATGGAAGCCGGCAGAGAACCGGCCTGCAAGGCCTTGAACCGGTGGTGAACCGGCCAAACCGGAGTGAACTGGCGGTCTGAACGGGTCCGAACCGGACTGAACCGGTTCAGCCAAAAAGAGAGGAAAAAAGGAAGAAAAAGGGAAAAAGAAAAAGAGAAAAAAATTGGGGAAAATTTCAGCGATGCAATCGAGCTTCGGGTAAGTCGATAAGCGGTCAAATTGACCGATTTAAATTTTGGAATATTTTATTTAATTAATTTTGCGTTGAAAACTTACCTGGAAAAAATTGTGGAATTATGTAGCTCGACGATTGGCATCCACCGAGAGCTCGAGATAGCCTCGATTTGTGAATTAGCATGGAATCTCGAGTAAGTGACCCTTATTTACGACAATTTATATCGTTATGCGTGTTTCGGATTTAAATTCCACATAAATTGAATTAAATTATGGAAATTTAGATAAATTGTCGTAAATAATCGATTTAGTTATTCAAGAATTAGAACGAGGCCCAATAAATTATTAGTGGGCCCAATGAGCCCAATAGGCATCGATAAAGTGAAAATTAAGTGGAAAACGGGCTTAAGGCCGATTAAGGCCCATTAAGGTGCAATCGGGCCCAATAAGGGTAAACGGGCCCAATGATTTAAATTAAGCCCAGAAAATATTAAATACAATTAAATTGTATAATATCTGACCTGAGGAATATTAATACGCAGTTCCGGGCATTTGATTGGGAGCATAACGGACTGCGCGACGAGATAACATTGGAAAAGAAAAGGTCAGACTCGGCAGGAAAATAAAGTAAGGGAATTTTACGGGCTACTAGAGGTAGCTTTACACAATTTTGAATTCAATACAGTCTTTTAAAAATGTTGTGGAGGGTCTAGAGGTCGAAGAATAATTTTAGTGCCCCGTATGGGCAAAATTACCGAAATACCCTTGTTAAGGGTAAATGTTTCCAACTTTAGGAAAAATTGGGAGGAGCAAGGATAAGAGGTTCCTGCTCATTCTGGAGGTATTTTAACACATGCATGAGTAGGCTGGCTCACTTTTAAAGAAAAATGCATAACATTGCATACCTTAAACGATGTAATTTCTGTGAAAACTATTTGGAGATAACCGAGCCGCCTACGTGTTTTTATTTACATTTGACGTGCTAGAGCTCAGCTCGCACGATGTTTGATTTGTGTGATGCATGCATTAGTGCTGGAGCGAGAGCTCGCACTAGAGTTTTACATGCATGGGTGCTAGAGTCTAACTCGCACCAGATTTTACATGATTTTCGTGACAGGGTACTGGAGTTTAACTCGCACCAGATTTTATAAGATTTTCATGTGATTTATATACAGAGTGCTGAGCTTAGCTCGCACTAGTTTTACTGGATTTGTGGAGTAGCGCTGTCTGCCCTTGGAGTCAGCCAAAAGGCCCAACAGGCTCAAAAGACCTCTTAAGTAGGGTGAGAGTGAGGGATGAGGTTGGCGGCCTTGTGGGGATGTAAAGCGGGCTCTGCTGATTTTACTTGATTTGATGAGAGTGCTGAGCATCGCTCACACTGATTTTATGAGAACATGCGATGAGCCGTGCTTGGAGCATCGGGTAGACTGTGTGTCACCAATTTAATAGGCTTGCACGTGCGTTTTGAGACGTGGCATGAGTATTGAGAAACAAAACCGCTCTGTGGGAAGCAGGCCATTTGGGCTGGAGTACCTAGAGTGATATGGGTCCATGGAGTACGATGTACCGTGCAAGTAGCATGGAGTACGATGTACCGTGGGGTATCTTCGGATACGGTATCTTTGTGATACGGGGTATCTTCGGATACGGTATCTTTGTGATACGGGGTATCTTCGGATACGACATCTTCGGATGTGTGAGATCGGATAAGACTGATGGGTTGGATTGACCCACCTCCCGGGCGGTTCCCGATCAGGGTGAGACCTCGTACACTGGGATCCGTGAAGCTAGAGGGACTCACGAGGACACATATGGCCAGTCCTGGTTATTGCCGTTATACAGATATTGCCTCGTCTCGCATGTCGACGATTTCGATGATTTAATCTGGGTTTTTAATTAAATGTGCATGATGCTATTTCCATGCTTTTTAAAACCCATGTGTGATGTAAACCGACTTTCATGGTTTTGTGTGAGTCAGGATCACCCGAAGGATGGGTCGAGTCCTGACCTTATTGTGAATTTTTTTTAAAAGAGAAAGAAATGATTTGAAATAATTGCATGTTGAATTTCCCGTGCAAACTTGATTTACATAACATCATAACTCATATCATCTATTTTAAAATGTGTGGAGAAAGGGTGGTTTATGCATGGCACCACGTTCATGTAGGTAGTATGGTTACCTACTTGGTCGTAGGATTGCCTTACTGAGCTTGATGTGCTCACCCCTTTCATTTTCTCCCACAGATAATCTCCAGTTGAAGTTGCGACGACTCAGTACTGCATTCCGGATATCCGCTGCTGCCCATCATTTAAGGTATATACACTTGTACATATTATATCTACATAAGCATAGCACAGTAACATGTTTGTAAGTAACTTTAGGGGATGTATAATTAATGTAAACAATTATAAATGACTGGAGAAGAAATAAGTTAGATGGTAATTGAATGGTGGGACTGGCTTGACGCACAGCCCAATTATTAGTGAAGTGTGGTCACGATCAGAAGACAGGTAAGAATTTAAGTAATAAAAATAACAAAACGCGAAAAATTAACTCTGATTTTTGGGTAGTTTGGGTCGTGACATCGACACTGGTTAAGCTCCTTGCGTCCTGTATCTATTTCTACTTGGGACAAGTTAGCCCATCAATTTTTAGCTAAGTTTTTCCCTCCCTCTAAAATGGTCAAACTCCGTGGTGACATATCTTCCTTTGCCCAATTTGATTCGAAATCTCTTTATGAAGCATGGGAAAAATATAAGGAGCTTCTTAAGAAGTGCCTTCATCATGGCCTACCTTTGTGGCTGCAAGTCCAGACCTTCTACAACGAACTTACAAGCCAAAATAGGACCATTGTTGACGCTGCTGCGGGTGGAGCGCTAATGTGTAAAACAGAGGAGGAAGCTTACAAATTTTAGACCAGATGACAGCTAACAACTATCTATAGTCCTCGGAGAGGCAACTACCTAAGAAGTCGACGGGTATCTATGAGCTCGACATGCTGTCTACCTTGACCTATCAAATTGCTAACCTTACGAACAAGGTAGAGTCGCTCAGTACCCAGCATAATCCTTCCACCAGTCCTAATCCTGTTTATTCTGTACAAAGTCCTTTCTTTTTTGTGATCAGTGTGGTGGTACACACTCTGTAGATAGGTGTCCGCTTAACTTAGAATCGGTTCAGTACGTTGCACCCTCTCAGAAGCAACAGAACAACCCCTTTTGAAACACCTACAATCTAGGGTGGAGGAACCATCCTAACTTTTCATGGAGCCAAAATCAAGGGCAATCTTTTAACTCCATATCTGTAGGACCCCCTGGTTTTCAAGCTCTACCAGTTCATGTAGCACCACACCAGCAATTTCAACACCATCCACCACCACAATTTCATCAACCACTACCACCACATATGTAGCCACAACACGTACTTGCATCAGCACCAGCAGCTGAGAAGAAGCCCTCGCTTGAGGAAATGTTCACGACTATCCTGCAAAACCAAGTTGTTTCAATTAAGAGCGTAGAAGTTCAGGTTGGACAAATAGCGAATGCTCTTAGCCAGCGTCCTTAAGGGGCCCTTCCTAGTAACACTAAAGTTAATCCTATTAGGCAAAGGAAGGGTAAAGAACATGTGAAATCCATCACCCTTAGGAGCGGCAGAGAGCTAGATGATGAACCACAAGTTAAGTCCAGACCTGAACAACCCATAGTTGAAGAACCCATATGTGATGCCCCGGAAGCGCGGAAAATAGGGCTAATTTAAAACTTTTTACTCATTAATTCACAATTAAGGGTGCATTCCTGTGCAGTGTCATACATCATCATAATTATCATGCCTCAGGATCTCATCATAATATAATATATGTTGTATCATATACATTACTCAATTCCAAGTTAATTAATCTTAATACATCCCGTACATCATTGTACAATAAGTGTCTGTAAATATAACTCTAGTCTGGGTACATGAATATTAAATATCTACCTCAATACACAAAATACGGCCTGGAGCTCAAGTCCTCCACTAGCCTCTAACCCGTTCGTCGCAGGTAACTCACTTCACTTGAAGCGATCTGGGGGGGAAAAGAAAACAGGGTGAGCTTCCAAATCGCTCAGTAAGGGGGTAAGGGAACTCAGTTATATAAACCATATCACACATCACAAATATGTATTTGTTTATGAAGCTCATTTGAAATCGTAGCATGAAAGTTCTCAAAACATCATCTCATAACTCATAAATCATGTGAAAACATGAAGGTAAAAAGGCTCAATATCGAGCACTCACAAGCATGTGTAAATATATGCGATAGTGGTTGTTCTCAAAATACGTGATAAAAATCACCTCAGTAAATAGCACGTGACAAGGTCACAAAAAACAACTCATGTGTAAAACGAGACTAGGCAAATAAAACTCAATTAAAACTCGTCATGGCACATCAAATATGTAATCTCCTCTGGGTGCGCATCCCAGGCATCCTTTTATAGAGGGAACGTCGACAATATGGTCGTATGCATGGTATATTGGACTTATATGTTACCAAAACAAGGCCCGGCCTTACATGCTACCAGAGCAATGCCTCGCCTCATGCACCCTATCACGTGGTCCCTGGGTCGGTTCCCAGGCGGCCCACTCTCTCAGTCTTACATGCTACCAAAGCAAGGCCACCCAGCGTTACCAGAACGGGGGTCATCTCACGTTACCAAAACGGAGGCATCTCTCGTTACCAAAATGGAGGCATCTCTCGTTACCAAAACGGAGGAATATCGGACTTACATGCTACCAGAGCAAGGCCTCCCAACGCTACCAAAGCAGAGGAATAATCGGACTTACATGTTACCAGAACAAGGCCTATGGTCCCTGGGTCGGTTCCCAGGCGTCCCACTATATCGGTCTTATATGCTACCAAAGCAAGGCCCGATGTGTATTCAACATGACACGCCTAAGTCTCAATCATCAGCCATTATCTTATAAAATGTTATGCCTTCACGTAGAACTCATAAGTACTCAACACAAAACATATTAAAATCGAGTTCCAACTGGTAAAACACGCACACATATTCTCAAATCTCAATATCGCCTTAACGTAGAGCCCAATTTACTTTACACGGAACTCAAAGGTTTATAAAGCAATTTCACACTCAGCTTATAAACTCAAAAAATAATGGGCTCCAACCGGCTATAAAAATCGTGTGCAATTATATCACAACACAACACCAAACATGCTTGTATTCTCAAATCATGGTTCATGCTACAACAATTCATCAAAACACATACACAATTGGTTTAGTTTTCCCTTACCTCTTTGCACCTCGTATAGTGCAATCGTTTCCCCCGTATCACGGACTAGCCTCGCATTCCACTCTGGAACTCCCGAGCTGTCCAAACGATGTTAAAACATCAATACTCATTATCACATCAACCTCAATTCTCAAAATCCAGCATAATTGCTCATAACTCCTCAAATTTCTCAATTCTCATAACTCCATCACAAACCACAATCTCGCTCACAACACCTCAACATTCTATATTTCCTATGCCACAATATCTATGCTAATTCACCACATTGTCTAAATTTCCATTTATAGCTCAAAATTCCCAAAATTGCTAAATATCATTATCACTCCAACTACATTGTAATTTCCTTAATCCCTAATCATTTTCCAACTATTTCGACACAATGCCAACAACTATTATCACCAAAATCATCTCAAATATAAGGATCGAAGTTTAGAAATTACCCAAAACTTATGGAGAGCTTATCTCTTGCCTCGATTCGATCCATCTTTCGATTTCCAAGTATGTTGTTCTCCTTTGATGAGGAACAACTTTTCTTATTGCCACAACTTCTGATTTGGATGAAAATGGGTGCTTTAGATGAGTGAGAAAGCTAGAGTTCGATGAAAATGGGGATTGGAAGAGAGAGAAAGTGAAATTGTAGGAGAAAGCAGGGATTCCTTATATAGACTGAGGGTAGGAGATCGATCTGGCTCTTGATGAGATCGATCTGCATTTGAATTTGGGGACGATTTAGGGTAATTTATGCCTAGGAGATCGATCTGTCGAGGGGTGAGATCGATCTCTTTATGGCTTTATGAGATCGATCTGCTCCTTGAGGAGATCGATCTTCTCCCAAACAGAAACATTTGGAGATTGATCTCTTCCTCATGAGATCGATCTTCTCTCAAACAGAATCATAAGGAGATCGATTCTCTTCCATTGGAGATCGATCTGCTCCTTAAATTCCTCATTCCTTGTCATTTTTAACTCACCAGATCGATCTCTCCTTCTCCCATATCGATCTGTCCTCATAGCTTCATACTTATTTTAAACACTTAACATATAAATCTCCAATTATCATTCCCACAATTCACTTAGCTCAATAAATTATACTTCAAGTTCATATTACATAATTGAAATATGTCTGAAATTCTCAGATCTCACACCATAAGTTTTAAAGAAACAGCTCAGAAAGAGCAAGAACCTAAAGATCAGGCTGCAAAGGAATTAAAGTTAGGTGCTTCTTTATCTATACCTTCTTATTCTTCATAGCCTTCCTCGTCCTCTGATGCTACAAATGTTACCACTACACCCCTTCTAGTTAGACCACGAGTACCTTTTCCTCAGAGGTTCCAAAATCAAAAGCTGGATCAACAATTCACCAAATTTCTTGAGGTTTTTAAGAAACTTCACATCAACATTCCTTTCGTAGATGCTTTAGAGCAAATGCTGAGTTATGTGAAGTTCCTGAAGGATTTCCTCTCGAGGAAAAGAAGATTAGAAGATGATGAACAGTGGCTTTAACTAAGAAATGTAGTGTAATTATCCAGAGGAAATTACCCCCTAAGCTCAAGGATCCTGGGAGTTTTACCATGCCTTGCACTATTGGAAACCTATTCTTTGGTAGAGCCCTGTGTGATTTAGGAGCCAGTATCAATCTGATGCCTTTGTCTATATACCAAAAGTTAGGAATAGGGAATGTCAAGCCTACCACAGTGACCCTTCAGCTAGCTGATAGATCCATTAAATATCTGAAGGGGGTCATTGAGGATGTGTTAGTAAACGTGGACAAGTTTATTTTCCCTGTAGATTTTATTGTATTAGACATGGAGGAAGACAGGGAAGTCCCTATCATACTAGGCAGACCTTTCCTAGCTATTGGTAGGACTTTGATTGACATGCAAAATGGGGAATTAACTATGAGAGTCCTAGATCAGGAGGTGACATTTCATGTTTTCAAACCTTTGAAGCTCTCTGATGACTCTCAAGAGTGTTTTAAGATGGATGTTGAGGAGGATATAAGGCTTGAGCACAAGAAATTTGAAAGAATGAGGGAAGTAGATAGAGCTCAGGAGGAGTTAACTGTCAACATTCTGTCACCACTCTGACTGATCCTCCTACTCTTTGCCTTGCTACTGAGCATTGTTTTCTTTAGCTGCATTTGAAGTGGCTTAATTTTTCTTTTCACTTTGTATATAGTTCTTTTTCTTTTTCTTTTCGTTGTTTCTTTCTTAATTTCTTTTGCAGATTTCTTTTCTAGTTTTACGTTTTCAATCAAGCTTCAGTTGTTTGTCATCATCATCAGAAAGTGGAGTACTCTGTTCTTGAGCTTAAATGTGTATATTATCTGCACACTAAGGACAATGTGCACTTTAAGTTTTGGGGAGGGGATATCACTTGAGCATTTTTTTAAAATTTGGGCAAAATTGAAAAATTAATCAAAATTTTTCAAAAATCTGAGCTTAAATTGTTTGATTTTGGGATGATTTAGTACTTAGCATGTAGTTTTCCCATATTCCGTTGATATGACCCCATAATTTAGTCTGACTTTGATTGACTAAGAAGCACGATTATAGGAAAAGCATGAAGTTGAATTCTTGAATTTGTCTTGATTCTGATTGTGATTTTCTCATCTTATGCACACGTCATGTCATGAATCTGTGTATTTATTTAGAGAAAGCTTATGTTGACCTAGGATTGCATTTGTTCAGTTGATTTTGTGTATCATATTCTAGAATTTACTTGATCTGATCTTAAGGTGAAATATTAGATCACACTTAATTAGGGAGATGATTTAGGCCATCTTTAGATCGTTTGAGCCTTTCTAGCCATCCCTGTACATATTTTACCCCTAGTCACCCATCTAGGCCAAATAAGTTTTTCTCTGTAAATACACCTGCATAAATTTTCCTTAGCTTAAATACTCTGTTCCTATCCCTTCCCCCGACAGCATGAAAAGTCATTGGGATATATTATGAGCTTTGTACATATGCGTATTAGGAGATAGTGAAAGTTTGAAAAAAAAATGAAAACAAATGAAGAAAAAGAAAAGGAAAAGGAAAAAGAAAAAAAAGAAAAAAGAAAAATACAAAAATAGAATAAAATGTCTAGTGAAATAAATAAGTTTGGGGGAAATAATTAAGAGCTCTTACATTAAAGATCCTAGAAGTAATGCATGTTAAGGGGTAATTAAACCTAAATCGACTTTATCATACCTTAGCCTCAGCCTTACATTACAAGCTTAATGAAGTCCTATTGATCTTTAGTTAAGTGTGACAACATTAGTGGAGAGATAAGTGAAAAGAAAACTTATGGGAATGATCACATGTCATTGACTTTGCATTCACTGTGTTTGCATAATCTGATCCGAGTAATGTACTGTGAAGTGGCTTTGACATTTTCACACACACACGAGGGGTCCAATATGGGTTAGGACTTATAATTGAATGATTCTAAGTGTTGGACCTATAAGTGTGAATCTTTGGTTTCATAGTTTGTACTTTTTCTTTGAGGATAATAATGGAGAAATTATTATGTCAGTATTTATCATGCCTACATGTATTTTGTTTTGCTTGAGGACAAGCAAAAGCTCAAAGTGGGGGTGTGGTAATTCTATTTTTAATATAATTATTTGTGCTTAATTTCTTAATTAATTATTTAAATCCCTAATTTATTTTATTAATTATCCCCTTTATTTAATTAAAATTCTTTAATGTGCAGATAAATTAAATCCGGATGAATCTCAATCGTTTCAGTTGAGCTGAAAACAGGCTAAAGGAGACTGGACCACTTTCAATTTACAGACGAGTCACAAGTTGTTTGGACACACGTGATGCCAGGTGTCCGTATTTTATTCGCTCTGAAATGATAAGATCGATGGACACTGTGCCAACCCTCTGGATGACACACGTCGGGCCACATCGCACAGCTAATTGGATAAAAAGACTGATGACATGTAAATATCTACTCTGCAACAAATAAAATGAAGACAAGTGGCCAAATAATGCCAACTCATCTAGGATGAAAAATTACCAATGTACCCCTAAGTGTGTGTATAAATAGAACATTATGGCAATTGAAAAGAATGAAGTAGGGTAAGTAGGGTAGAATTTAGGAGTAGTGTAGGTAGAGTAGTTTTTAGGGTTATTTCCTTTCTAGTATGTTTTTAGCTTTCCCGTTTGTTCTACTTTTCAAATTTTTATTTGGCAGCCACTATTTCTTATTGTTATTGTTCACAGAAATTTCCATTTTTATTAAAAGTATTTCATGTTAGTTTCGTTACAGCCACCTTTGATATAGAAATTTTACAAGCTTTAGTTTTTATTCGATTGAAATGAAAATTTTTCATTCTGGTAGTTAGTATTCTCTCTTATCACTTGGTTTTCATTTTTTTCTTTTATGTCTGCACGGGTTCTTGGTATTAGGTTTTCTACCTTTGTTGTTCTGCTACTCATTCGGCAACTTTGCTTCCGGGTGGAACCGAGATCGTGAGGAGTTGTCTGTAGCTGGTGACAGCAGTCAAAGCATCCTCCTTGTGCTCTTTTGCATTCCTAATCTATTTGATCATCCAATCCTTTCATTTTCAATTTAATTATGTTATATTGTTTACTGTAACTTTCTAAGTAACGTGAGGAGCTGGGAACCGTAGTTTATGTCCTCAGCTTTAGCCTTGATGAATATTGCATTTTCACTTACTGCTTTAGTCCATTAGACACGCATGTCCCTTTAACAATGTTGTGATTTAGTTTATTTTTGTTTTTTTAGCTTCCATTGGTCGCCTCTGTTCAGATCTGTTTTATGAATATTACATTGTTCATCATTTAACTGCTGTTATGATTTTCTTTGGTTAATCTCGTACATTGGTTTTTATTATTCTTACTGCTTCTTGTTTTCGTATTCTTTTCTGTTTTATTATTCTAAATTATTACGTCATTCTGTTTGCTGTTTTGCCTATTTCTTTCTCCGCTATGTCTTCCTCTTCTCTTTGTGCGATCCTATTCCTCTTAGTAAGCGGTGTTGCTGTAGGAGGAAGTTGCAGCAGTAATGGGTTGACCATGCTGGTTTTCACTTTGAAGCCTTTCTACATGGTGATGCTGTGAAGTCGAGTTGCTGAGTGGCCAGACGTGACCTTGAAGCATGAGTCAAACAGTTCGCTGGACGTTGCAAATGCCTTAGTGTGTATGGCTGTTCGGTGCAGCTATCGAGAGGAAGAGAACACCGGGAATTGTAAATCTAGTTTTCTAGTCATTCTAACTTTTAGCAAGTTGTTTACAATTTTCTATATAATTTCTCTTAGTTTTCCCTTTAATGTTGTTGATGCTTAGCTTTGTCGTTCCTTCAAGTACTTTTTGTCATCTATTGTTATTCTCTGTTTTTATAGCATTTTACTGTTGAACACTATTAAGTCCTAAAAGTTGCAGATTGTGTGAAAGCTGAGGCAAAAAGGGTCGGTGTAGGTGGATGAAGTTGGATTTCTGTTGCTCCCATGCTGGACAGTCTTTAGTGTATACGGTCTTACTGAATATTGCATCAGTTGGCAGAATCTGCTGCCAAATGGGATGCAGGCTGAAGCAGCAGGACGTGAGCAGAGGGCAAGAACGTGGGAGCATCTCAGAGCTGTATGACAGGTTGCTGGTGCGAGTTGCAGATATCGCTTGGAGCAGGAGAAAGGTGCGGTACTAGTACATAGGACAGAACCGAGAAAGCAGACTAGGACAGTGGCTTGGAGCAGCATCTGAGCAGAGTATGCCGAGGACCTGTGCAGCAGAGAGTCGGGCAGCACTTGGAGCAGGATGTGCGCTGGTGCCACCGACGCATAACAATAGACCTGGATAGGACCAAGAGCAGCTGGAGCAGCTGGAGACAGAACCAAAACTGAAAGCAAACAATTGAAGAAGAAGTAGAACAGTACCAGTGCATGGAGGGACCAGTCGGCTGGCTTTTTCAGTTAAGGCCATGTTTGGCTACACTTAGTCTTCATAAATTGATGTTTCATGCACTTATTTTGCTTTGTCTAATTTTTATTATGCCTTTTGTTATTTGTTAGATTAGGTATGCATTAATTTACATAATAGCTCATTTGTCTTAGGTTATTAGTTTAAGGTTTATTTTTAATTTTAATAGTTAATTTGTGACTATATTACATATTGCATTTAGAATTAAATTAGAGGAATATTATTTTATGCATTCTTAAGTTTTCATTTTAAATTAAATTCAATCCAAAAATATTTATTTCTTGTGCATTATTTAGATTTTGTTAGAAGTAGATTTAATTTAGGATTATTTTGTAGGTAGTAAATTTCTTAGTTAGATTTAAGAAATTTTTTTAGGTTAATTGAAGTTTTATTTTTTAGGTTAGCTTAATTTGCATTTTTATTAAGTAGTTTAATTACATGCATATTTTATTTTAGGTTTGTTTAATTTTAGTCTAATTAATTTTGTTTCTTTATTTTCATATTTGCATTTTAGTTTAATTGCGTTAATTAATTTTAACTGTTTCAATTATCTTCTGTCGGTATTTTCTTTAATTCCTTGGAGCTCCATAAGTAATTTTTAGCTCGGTTTTATTTTCTTTAGTTTATAGCTTTTATTATTTTCAGTACTTTTAATTTCAGACTTAGTAGATCACCCATCTTCAATTCATAATTTGGTAGAATATACTTAGGGTAGGATTAACTGGTAGTTAATTAGGCTAATCAACTTCTCTGTGGGACCATAATTCGAGACTCAAATCTCATTATTACTTGTACGACTCGTACACTTGCGGATAGAACGTCTAGGTCACTTAGAGTGGGCGTAGTTCATATCACTCATCACTACAATCATCACTTTTACCCTTCCTTAACACTTGATGTTTTCACCATTCTAATATCATTTCTATCAAGATTTCACATACCATTTAACCCGCAAAATGTCTAGAAACTCATATTTAAAGCTTGAAGGTTGAAGGACTTACCTAGCTTTGCTTTTTCCTTAGTCAAACTTATGGTAGTCTAGTCTCCTCCTCTTTATCAAACCAATATGTGATTTTTGGGTATGTTATTCTCCTTACTTCATGTAATAACTTCCCCTTCTTGAGCTTCTTCCAAATCTAGTTGGAATGTAGTGATATTTAGAGTGAGAAAACTTGATTCTTTGGGAAAAAGGATAGGTGCAAGTTTGGTAGGAAAGAAAGTCTAAATTTTAGTCCAATCATGTGCTTTTTGTATAGATGCAGAGATGTGAGATTGATCTGGTCCCTTGTGGAGATCGATCTCTGCACAGTTTGGTAGTCCTTTCACCTAACATAACTACTACCAAATCGATATGCTCTTCATGATGAGATCAATCTGTTGCAAGTAGAATTCTCTTGAGAATCGATCTGTTAGTAGAAAGGGGGACCGATCTGTTGCAAGCTGAGACATTTGGAGATCGATCTGTTCCTTGTGAGAGATCGATTTCTTCCAGACAGAAGCTTAAGGAGATCGATCTGCCTTATTATGAGATCGATCTACCTTGTTCCAATTTACTGATACTTGACATTTGGTGAGAGGGGATCGATCTCTCCTTCATGGGACATCGATCTGCTTCTCCCATGCATCCTCATTACTGCAGATTTCCAAATGTGCAATTCATCCATAATTGCCTAATACCTCATTTTATAATCCATACACGACCAACGTATAATAGTATCCATTTCATATAATTTATTGACAATAAAACTTGTGCACACAACTTAAAATCATGGATTGTACATTAAATTTTCATAATCCTTACATCTTTTATTGTCTATACACTTGTAACATTGTGCATATACACCATAGCTTCATAAGTAATACGTGTAAAACTATGAGCATTACAGATGGGGGCAGGCAGGGGCCAGCTACACGAGATGATGCTGAACAAGCGGCTGCTCCTGAGATGCCTGCACAGCCAGCCCAAGAACCTCAAACTACAAATACTCCCACACCCCCACCAGTACAGGAAACACATTCTGCTGTTGCTCCACCATATGGCAGAAGAGAATAGGGTTATGGATGTAATCTGGATAGGTTAAGACAGTTTCAAAAATTTAACCCACCATCTTTCAGTGGAGTTAAGGACCCAGAAGCTTCGGAGGATTGGGTGAATGAGATTGAGAAACTATATGGGTTTTTCGAGTGCACTACGATCGAGATGGTAGCATTTGTCGTATTCATGCTAAAAGGATCAACAGAGCATTGGTGGAAGTCCACCAGACCTATTTTGAGAGCCTGACATGCAGAGATCAGCTGGGATGTATTTTGGAGGCCTTCTAGAGGCAATATGTTCAAGATACTGCGCAGCGAAGACTGCAAATGGAATTCTTGGATTTGACCCAAGGGAATAGATCAGTGGATGAGTATAAGACTAAATTTATCTCCCTGGGCAGGTATGATCCTGATACAATGGACAATGAGATCAAGAAGGTCCAAAAATTTATGGATGGACTAAGACCATCCATCAAATCCCGATTAGTTCCCTTTGACATACTGACCTATGAGGAGGCAGTTCATAGGGCACAGTTGTGTGAAGAAGATATCGAGCGAGTTGCCTCAGAGTTTGGAAAGGTTGGTAGGGTAAGGGACAGAGATAGAAAGAGAAAGGTAGTGGATAAAGGCTTCAGTTATAGAGGAAACATGGGACTTTCTGGGAAGAGACCGAGGATTGAAGAGATCCGAGAGAGGACAGTTAAGCCTCTCGTGCATCCGGCTATAGCTTCAGCAAAGGGTATAGTGATTGGAGGGCCACGACCTATGACAAAACAGTGCAATAAGTGCGGTAGGTACCATGGTACTCGATCATGTTATGGATCTCCTATAGTATGTTTTTGTTGTAGGAAACCAAGGCATGAGATCCGAAATTGCCCAGAGATGACAGAAAATACCCTACAAAAGGGTAAGGAGACAGAGAGAGCTCCAACTAATACTCCTACTCCGGGATGAAAAGCAACAACTGAAGAAAAGTGGACGTAACTAGTTGGTAGAGGGGGAGTACACGCCTTGGACCAGGATACTGCAGATCAGTCGTCAAATGTGGTGAAAGGTACTATCTTGATCTTTGATCTTGAAGCTTATGTTTTAATAGATCCTGGTGCCACACATTCATTTGTATCACCTGCATTTGCATGTAAATTATTTAATTATGTGAAGCTTACCCCATTGAGTAGGAGGATACTGATAAGCACTCCCATGAACAATAGTCAGCTTGTCGAATATGAGTTTAGGGATTGTAAGTTGAAAGTTGGGGAAAAATGGCAGTCGACCTCATTTTGATGTCTATGAAAGACTTTGATGTAATCCTAGGAATGGATTGGTTGGCTATAAACCATGCTGTGGTATATTGTTTTTCTAACACGGTAACTTTTCCAGGGGTAGATAGCGTTACTGTAAGTTTTCCCCAAACAATGTAATGTAAAAATCCCCTTAAAAAGTAATGAAAGCAATAATTGTTGTAAGTGAAATAGATGCACTTCTATGTTGACTAACTGGTTGATATTTTAAAAGGTTATATTGCATACGTAGTTGAGACGGATAAAGCATGTCCGAAATTTAGAGACATCCTAGTGGTTAGGGATTTCCCAGACGTCTTTTCGGATGATTTACCAGGGTTATCACCGGATAGAGAGATGGAGTTTAGTATAGATTTTGCTCCTGGTACAGAGCCGATATCCAAGCCACCGTACAGAATGGCTCCAATTGAGTTAGAAGAATTGAAGAAGTAGTTACCGGAGTTATTGGATAAGGGGTTAATCAGACCAAGTGTATCGCCTTGGGGAACACCGATACTGTTTGTAAAGAAGAAGGATGTGCGCCTTCGATTGTGTATTGACTACATGTTGTTGAATAAAGTGACAATCAAGAATAAGTACCCCCTTCCACGCATCGATGACTTGTTGGATCAGCTTTAGGGAGTATAAGTCTTTTCTAAGATAGATCTGAGATCTGGGTACCATCAGTTGAGAATTTGGGATGGAGATGTACCCAAAATAGCTTTTCGTACCAGTATGGTCATTTTGAGTTTATGGTTATGTTATTCGGGTTGACGAATGCTCCTACAGCTTTTATGTCATTGATGAATGAGGGGTTTCACCAGTGTTTGGATAGATTTGTTATTATGTTCATCGATGATATTATGGTGTATTCGAGTTCTAGAGAGAAGCATAAATAGCACCTAAGGATAGTGCTACAGACCCTTCGAGAGAAAGTCATACGCTAAAATCAGTATGTGTGATTTTTGGCTAGAGCAGATCTCTTTTCTAGGTTACACTGTATCGAAAGATGGTGTGTCAGTGGACATATCCAAGATTGAAGCAGTGGTTGTCACGACCCAAACTACCCAAAAATCAGAGTTAATTTTTCGCGTTTTATTATTTTCTTACTTAAATTCTTACCTGTCCTCGAATCGTGACCAACACTCCACTAATAATTGGGCTGTGCGTCAATGCCAGTCCCACCATACATTTACCATCTAACTTATTTCTTCTCCAGTCATTTATAAAATGTCTACAATATTTATACATCCCCTAAAGTTACTTACAAACATGTTACTGTGCTATGCTTATGTAGATACAATATGTACAAGTGTATATACCTTATGTTGATGGGCAGCAGCGGATATCCGGAATGCAGTACTGAGTCGTCGCAACTTCAACTGGAGATTATCTGTGGGAGAAAATGAAAGGGGTGAGCACATCAAGCTCAGTAAGGCAATCCTACGAACAAGTAGGTAACCATACTACCTACATGAACGTGGTGCCATGCATAAACCACCCTTTCTCCACACATTTTAAAACAATGATATGTGTTATGATGTTATGTAAAACACATTTGCACGGAAAATCAACATGCAATTATTACAAATCATTTCTTTCTCAATTAAAATTTTCACAATAAAGTCAGGACTCAACCCCTCCTGCGGGTGATCCTGACTCACACAAAACCATGAAAACGGTTTACATCACACGTGGGTTTGAAAAGCATGGAAATATCATCATGCAATTTAGTTTAAAAATTCAGTTTAAATCATCGAAATCGTCGACATGCGAGACGAGGCAATATCTGTATAACGGCAATAACTAGGACTATGGCCATATCTGTCCTCGGGAGTTCCTCAGCTACACGGATCCTAGTGTGCGGGTTCTCACCATGATCGGGAACCGCCCAGGAGGTGGGTCAATCCATCCCGTCAGTCTTATCCGATCCACGGCATCCGAAGATGTTGCATCCGGAGATGCCGTATCCGAAGATACCACACGGTACATCGTACTCCATGCTACTTGCACGGTACATCGTACTCCGTGAACCCATATCACTCTAGGTACTCCAGCCCAAATGGCCTGCTTCCCATAGAGGTTTTGTTTCATTCGGGGTCATCCTTGCTTAAGGGCCTTTTCCCCTGATGCCATGTCTCAAAGCGCACCTGCGAGCCTATTTAATCGGTGACACACAGTCTACCCAATGCTCCAAGCACGGCTCATCGCATGTTCTCATAAAATCAGTGCGAGCAATGCTCAGCACTCTCATCAAATCAAGTAAATCTAGTGCGAGCTAAGCTCTAGCACTCTGTATGCAAATCGTATAAAAATCTGGTGAGAGCGAAGCTCTAACACCCTGTCTCAAAATCATATAAAAATATGGTGCCAGTTAGACTCTAGCACCCTGTCACGAAAATCATATATATATAAGAATCTGGTGCGAGTTGGACTCCAGCACCTATGCATGTAAAACTCTAGTGCGAGCTCTCGCTCTAGCACTAATGCGTGCATCACACAAATCGACAACATCGTGCGAGCTGAGCTCTAGCACGTCACATGTCAATAAAAACACGTAGGCGGCTCAGTTATCCCCAAACAATTTTCACAGAAATCACATCGTTTAAGATATGCAATGCTATGCATTTTTCTTTAAAAGTGAGCCAGCCTACTCATGCATGATGTTGAAATACCTCCAGAACGAGCAGGAACCTTTTGTTCTTGCTCCTCCCAATTTTTCCTAAATTTTTAGATTTTACCCTTAACAAGGGTATTTTAGTAATTTGCCCATTCGGGGCACTAAAATTATTATTCGACCTCTAGACCCTTCAGATAAATTTTAAAGACTGCATATGGATTTAAAATTTTGTAGAGTTTACCTCTAGCAGTCCGTAGAATTCCCTTACCTGGAATCGCGCGCAGACTACTCTTGTCTCGATGATACCGAACCTCTCGGCCCAAGTGCGTGCCAACCAATGTACGTAACTGCATATAACCACATAATCGAGGTTAATTCAATTATCCCGATCAGTATATTGCATTTACTGATCAACTTAAAGCTATTGGGCCTTATCTACCTTATTGGGCCTCGCCCATTTTAGCCCTTTTTATATTCATTAATTCCCTTCTTCGGGTATACCGAGCTTATACAGCTTTCTAATAATTATCGGGCTTCATTCCAATTTCATTGGATAGCCCGTATACCACTTACGGCAATTATATTGCAATTCCGAATAATATTCCTTCCTACGCGAAATTAATCCATAATTCCGTAAAATAATTAAAACTCGATATTTAAAGAACTCTGATTGCCGAAATTAAATTGTACTTACCCGATACGATGCGGGGTACGAGAATCAGAGCTCAATCGGCTCTCGTTCGATCTCCGTCGTGAAGCTGCATAATTGGCCATTAAAATAATATTAAATTAAATTTCTGGAATTTACCCGTAGGTCAATTTCGACCCTCGGTCAACTTACCCGAACCTCGAGTCGTCCCCGGTAAATTTCTTCCCCTTTTTTTTCCCTTTTTCCTTCCTTTTCCTTCCTTTTCCTTTCTTTTCCTTTCTCTTTTCCTTCCCTTTCCTTCCCTTTCCTTCCGGCCAAACGACACCGTTTCTGCCTATTGCCGTCGCCGGCGGTTCCGACGGTCTCACCGGCCGAGACCGGTCTCAAAAGGACCGGCTTCCTCCCCTGAATGCGTCGGTGGTCTCCTCTCCGGCCCAGTCGCGGTGGTTCGCCGGCGATCACCCCTTTTCTCCCTCAGAATTTTGGAGCTTGGATCGGACTGCTCCGGCCACCTGCCGGCTCGGTTCCGGTGCCCACGCGTTCGCCGGACTCTGCTCTTCCTCCTGGCAGCTTCGTCAGACGTGGACGGTCGCCGGTGGGTGGGATTCGACGGTGAACGGGGTGCGGGACTT
This sequence comes from Firmiana major, assembly GCA_033439115.1. Classification (NCBI taxonomy): domain Eukaryota; kingdom Viridiplantae; phylum Streptophyta; class Magnoliopsida; order Malvales; family Malvaceae; genus Firmiana; species Firmiana major. The sequence goes on from CM065912.1 coordinate 14,417,681, forward strand.
CTCTCGGTTCTCTCTCGGGTTTTCCTTTTCTTTTTTTTTGTTTTCAGTTACTTTTTTTTATTTTTATTAATTTTATTATTAATTTTATTTATTTTAATTATTTTACTATTCCATAAAATACTCCATAAAATCCCAAAATATCTCCACTTACATTATTTTTATTCTACTTTAATTTATTCAATTAAAATTTAATTTATTAATTGTATTTTTCTTTAAATTTTGATATTATTTCTTCACGTTTTTTGAGATATAGCCCCGATAATTTTTTCGGTATTTTTTAAAATTTCCGAATCTTGATCAATTGACCCAAAATTTATAATTTCCTTATTATTGATCAAGATACCTTACATCCTTACTTTTAAATTAAAATTTTCTTATCGTCGAAATACCGAGTTTTGGTATTTTTACCATTTTACCCCTGCTCTTGTTTTCGAAATCAATTTAACCCGACCTTCCTTCATACATCTCTCATCTTTTCTTATTTAATTTTCGTATTTTAATTAAATTCGGGTCTTACAACTCTCCCCCACTTAAAGAATTTGGTCTTCCAAATTAGAACCAAGTCATGTGAGTCCATATACAACTCCGGGTACATCGATCGTATCATACTCTTAAATTCTTATGTAACCTTCTCCGGAGTGTATTACTACCAAAGGACTTTAATTAGGGAGATTATCTTAAACCTCAATACTTTTTCTTTCCTGTTTAATGCCCGAATCAACTTATCGATATACTTATATTTTCATTATGCTGAACTGTTGGATCTCATATCCTATCACCTATGCTGGATTCTGAATAGTATTCCCGAAGCATTAAAAGCTGAGTCACATTGTGGGTGCCTGTTAATTCAGGTGATAACACTAACCTACAGGTCTTATCTCCCACTTGTCCAATTTCTCAAAATATTCCATCTAGCGTAACTTATTTTACCTTCTTCCAAAAGTTCGCTATGTCCTTATTCTCTTAGGACAAGTAACTTTCAATCATACTAATTCACCAAGGATGAATTCCAATACTTGTCTATCTGCTCTGAGGTGTTCTTAATCTCTCATCTTAATTAAACATCCTCAGAGACTTATTATCCAAAGTCAAAATTGATTCTGTTCTGTCACCCACTTTTCTTATCCAATTTGGGGAACAACCCCTACGGCCATACACTGCCTCATATCTTGTCATCCCGATACTCAAGTGACAATTGTCACTATTGGCGAATTCAATTAGAAATCAACTGATCATTCCAGGAGCTCATAAAATCGATGGCACACGCTTTCATCGGATCCTCCAGAACCTGTACAGTCTTCTCTGACTGACCATCTGTCTGAGAATGGAAAGCTGTGCTAATACTCAGTCGGGTTCCCATAGCTTCCTGAAATATCCACAGAGGTAGGAAGTGGAGCGGGAATCCCTATATGATACCATGCTCACTGGAACGCTACATAATGTTTCACAATCTTCCTTATACCTGAATCCTCATACACACTCTGAGTATCTGGGGAGTTCATAACCAGAAAGTGGGTAGACTTAGTCACTCTATCGACTATCATCCTAATAGTCTCCTAATTTATCCGGGTCCTCTATAACCCATCACGACATTCATGGAGACTTGCTCTCATTTTTCGTGCCGTGTCAATATAGGTAGGTGCTGTAATAACTCTGCAGACTTTTAATACTCTACCTTATTCTGTTGACATACTAGGCACTTTTCCACAATCTCTACCATCTCTTTTCACATCTGACCACCAATACCCTTTTCAGAGATTTCGATATATTTTTATCATCTTCCGTATGCACTGTATATCCCGAAGAGTGAGCTTCTGACAATATCACTATCCCATCAACAGTGGTCCTGGGGAGCACTTATACTGTCTCTGAATCCTCAGTAACTCATCATCACCCACTGTGAACTCTATCCCTGTACCCTTCTGAATCAGACCCAAACTATCGACATCCGGTCGATCATCACGCTAAGCCTGGCAAATCCGGGCACTCTCATCCGGTTCTAATCATCAGGCTAGCTGTCACATAATCATACTAATCACTGTCATCATCAGAAGGGATCACATCAATACTGAGGTTCACAACTGCTCTAGCAGCTCAGGCTCCCTGACCATCATATGTAATACCATCCCGAGGTTATTTTTGCTCAAGGCATCAGTCATCACATTAGCCTTTCCTGGGTGGTACAATTTTCATAAATTAAAATCTCTCAGAAGCTCTAACCCAATATTTATTCTCATATTCATCTCTTTCTGTTAAAACAGATACTCGGGCTTTATGATCAGTGCATATTCATAATTTCTCATCATATACATAGTAGTACCATATCCTCGGTACAAACACTTCCGCTGTCAACTTTAAATCATGGGTCAGATAGTTTATTTAATGATCACAGAGTTGTTTGTCTCCAAAATTGACTATCTTCCCATTATACATCAATACACAGCCTTATCATAATTTTGAGGTACCCATACTCACGGAGAACCTCTTGAGCTGTTGGGTATGGTGAAATTAATCACAGTGGTCAGTTCATACTTTACTACATCGAAAATTTATATCACATCCATCATTTTATTTATCGTCTCATTCAAAGACCACGTTTTCTTAGTTAAACGTGTCGTCAAGGTATATCCTTTTTGAACTCGCAACAATCCATCTGTAAAAGCCATCTTCAATTATTGCTTATAATTCGCCCTAGACTTTAACTACACCCAACATATCATCGATACTGATGATTACAATTCGGTCCAATCCTTGGCTTATTCACGCATAAGCGTATAAGATCCTTCTCAACCACTTACGTTTTCAGGTACTAACCTGCGTCATTTCCTTTTCTTATCTTAACGGCTCTTATTAAATTTTATTATGTTAACCTTCATGATGTGTCGAATTTTTTAATGTTCTTATCGTCTTAGTAAAGGTATCCTAATGCTAAAGATATTTATTACGACGATCGGTTTCACGTTATAGGATATATATATATACTTTTAGACGCTGTCAAGTCTTCAGGCGGGGAGGTATTTTGAAATACCTTTATTAACCTTCAGACTTAACCATAACTACGTTATATCTCAGTCTATGTGGTCACAATTTATATTCGCTACTAATTGCTTTAATCCTAATGACTCCATATCGTAAGGATGTTCTTACCTAGCATATATCTCTTACTCCAATACATCTTGTATTTGGTATCAAAACACATCTCCTTCGTATACCAATCATGACAAAACTCTTGTCATTATTCATTCCGTGAGTACAATCCTTTACTCCTTTAATTTCAACTATTACACCCCTTCTTATTATCTTAAAATCTCTATATCCATATTCTGTTAATTAATCCTCCTTTATTGGGTACTCATTTATTAGTATTGTGCCCAATGATGTAGGCATTCATGCCTTTTACTCACTTATATGCAAATGAAGGCGGTATGAATAAATGTGTGGCACCAGGACTAATGAACATATGTACTTCATTATTCATAACAAGTGTGGTATCTTACACCACATCCATGAAACATCAATAGTGTCCTGGTCCAAAACATTCTCTCGCCTCCGTCCAACAGCCTACTTTGCTTTTTCTTTTCGGCTATTGCCTCCCTTTTTGTTGCAGCTATACCAACGAAGTTTTTCTCTGTCTCTTTACCTTTTTGTGGGGCGATCTCGCTCAACTCTGAGCAATCCTAAATCAATGGTCCGTCTTACCACATTTAACGGCCATTTTCATCAATACAGTGTAGATATAGACCCTTCTTCCGTGGTATCCACCACACATCTCACACTGCTTACAGTACTTACACTGCTACACCGCTTCGTAGCAGGTCGGGATTCTCCAATCACAATGCCCCTCAAGAGTGCCAAAATTAGTTACACTGAGGCCTTACCAATTATCTTACTCCATGGCTCATCAAATTAGATCTTTTACCAATACCATTTTCCCAATTTAACATCTCTATCATTTCTCGATTCTCTTTTATGTCTCTATTTCGGCCCTCATTAGCTTTCACAATCTCAGAGGCGTACAGTTCATGTTCTTATTTACCCAACTGCAAATCTGCGCACTGCCTCGGTATAAGTAATATCTCACGGGTCAATCGGACTCTAATTGAAAAGTTGAGCCCTTCCATAAACTTTTAGACATCTCGACTGTCACTTGTTCATAGTGTCGAGGTAATATCTGCCCAAAATTATAACTGAGTTTTCATACTCATAATCAATTTAGTATTCCTGGGCAATGTAAGAAATTTTTCATTTAAATCATGTCCCAGATATCCTGTCACCGGAATACATCCATAATCATTTCTCATCTCAGCTCTGGATGTTTAACACTTAAGATGGGTCGAGCGGGTTTCCACCAATGCTCCGCTGCGCCCTCTGATCTCATACATAATCTGAGCAATTAGCTCCTTAAAATAATCTCCACACTCCGCTCCAACATCGCGAAGCGTGTCTCAATACTGTCCGATCTCTCTGTTGGACTCTGTAAGGCATGCTTAACATTAGCCTCTATTCCAATCTCATACTGATTCTCATAGTCAAACTCAGCACGACTTAGCAAACTCAGGTCTATCTCTATGACCTCTGCCTCGTGCACTATCTCATCTAACGCGACTCATATTAAGCATTCCTGCATTCTCAACCATTTCTTAGTCAAGCCCATCTCGATATACACTATTGTATCTAACTAAGCACAGTAACACGGGGATGTAATTTTCTAATTACTGACACTGACACACATCAGACCAATTGTGCTCTGATACCATAAAATCTGTCACGACCCAAACTACCCAAAAATCAGAGTTAATTTTTCGCGTTGGGGAACACCGATACTGTTTGTAAAGAAGAAGGATGTGCACCTTCGATTGTGTATTGACTACATGTTGTTGAATAAAGTGACAATCAAGAATAAGTACCCCCTTCCACGCATCGATGACTTGTTGGATCAGCTTTAGGGAGTATAAGTCTTTTCTAAGATAGATCTGAGATCTGGGTACCATCAGTTGAGAATTTGGGATGGAGATGTACCCAAAATAGCTTTTCGTACCAGTATGGTCATTTTGAGTTTATGGTTATGTTATTCGGGTTGACGAATGCTCCTACAGCTTTTATGTCATTGATGAATGAGGGGTTTCACCAGTGTTTGGATAGATTTGTTATTATGTTCATCGATGATATTATGGTGTATTCGAGTTCTAGAGAGAAGCATAAATAGCACCTAAGGATAGTGCTACAGACCCTTCGAGAGAAAGTCATACGCTAAAATCAGTATGTGTGATTTTTGGCTAGAGCAGATCTCTTTTCTAGGTTACACTGTATCGAAAGATGGTGTGTCAGTGGACATATCCAAGATTGAAGCAGTGGTTGTCACGACCCAAACTACCCAAAAATCAGAGTTAATTTTTCGCGTTTTATTATTTTCTTACTTAAATTCTTACCTGTCCTCGAATCGTGACCAACACTCCACTAATAATTGGGCTGTGCGTCAATGCCAGTCCCACCATACATTTACCATCTAACTTATTTCTTCTCCAGTCATTTATAAAATGTCTACAATATTTATACATCCCCTAAAGTTACTTACAAACATGTTACTGTGCTATGCTTATGTAGATACAATATGTACAAGTGTATATACCTTATGTTGATGGGCAGCAGTGAATATTCGGAATGTAGTACTGAGTCGTCGCAACTTCAGCTGGAGATTATCTGTGGGAGAAAATGAAAGGGGTGAGCACATCAAGCTCAGTAAGGCAATCCTACGAACAAGTAGGTAACCATACTACCTACATGAACGTGGTGCCATGCATAAACCACCCTTTCTCCACACATTTTAAAACAATGATATGTGTTATGATGTTATGTAAAACACATTTGCACGAAAAATCAACATGCAATTATTACAAATCATTTCTTTCTCAATTAAAATTTTCACAATAAAGTCAGGACTCAACCCCTCCTGCGGGTGATCCTGACTCACACAAAACCATGAAAACGGTTTACATCACACGTGGGTTTGAAAAGCATGGAAATATCATCATGCAATTTAGTTTAAAAACTCAGTTTAAATCATCGAAATCGTCGACATGCGAGACGAGGCAATATCTGTATAACGGCAATAACTAGGACTATGGCCATATCTGTCCTCGGGAGTTCCTCAGCTACACGGATCCTAGTGTGAGGGTTCTCACCATGATCGGGAATCGCCCAGGAGGTGGGTCAATCCATCCCGTCAGTCTTATCCGATCCCCGGCATCCGAAGATGCTGCATCCGGAGATGCCGTATCCGAAGATACCACACGGTACATCGTACTCCGTGAACCCATATCACTCTAGGTACTCCAGCCCAAATGGCCTGCTTCCCACAGAGGTTTTGTTTCATTCGGGGTCATCCTTGCTTAAGGGCCTTTTCCCCTGATGCCATGTCTCAAAGCGCACGTGCGAGCCTATTTAATCGGTGACACACAGTCTACCCAATGCTCCAAGCACAGCTCATCGCATGTTCTCATAAAATCAGTGCGAGCAATGCTCAGCACTCTCATCAAATCAAGTAAATCTAGTGCGAGCTAAGCTCTAGCACTCTGTATGCAAATCGTATAAAAATCTGGTGCGAACGAAGCTCTAACACCCTGTCTCAAAATCATATAAAAATATGGTGCGAGTTAGACTCTAGCACCCTGTCACGAAAATCATATATATATATAAGAATCTGGTGCGAGTTGGACTCCAGCACCTATGCATGTAAAACTCTAGTGCGAGCTCTCGCTCTAGCACTAATGCGTGCATCACACAAATCGACAACATCATGCGAGCTGAGCTCTAGCACGTCACATGTCAATAAAAACACGTAGGCGGCTCAGTTATCCCTAAACAATTTTCACAGAAATCACATCGTTTAAGATATGCAATGCTATGCATTTTTCTTTAAAAGTGAGCCAGCCTACTCATGCATGATGTTGAAATACCTCCAGAACGAGCAGGAACCTTTTGTTCTTGCTCCTCCCAATTTTTCCTAAATTTTTAGATTTTACCCTTAACGAGGGTATTTTAGTAATTTGCCCATTCGGGGCACTAAAATTATTATTCGACCTCTAGACCCTTCAGATAAATTTTAAAGACTGCATATGGATTTAAAATTTCGTAGAGTTTACCTCTAGCAGTCCGTAGAATTCCCTTACCTGGAATCGCGCGCAGACTACTCTTGTCTCGATGATACTGAACCTCTCGGCCCAAGTGCGCGCCAACCAATGTACGTAACTGCATATAACCACATAATCGAGGTTAATTCAATTATCCCGATCAGTATATTGCATTTACTGATCAACTTAAAGCTATTGGGCCTTATCTACCTTATTGGGCCTCGGCCCATTTTAGCCCTTTTTATATTCATTAATTCCCTTCTTCGGGTATACCGAGCTTATACAGCTTTCTAATAATTATCGGGCTTCATTCCAATTTCATTGGATAGCCCGTATACCACTTACGGCAATTATATTGCAATTCCGAATAATATTCCTTCCTACGCGAAATTAATCCATAATTCCATAAAATAATTAAAACTCGATATTTAAAGAACTCTGATTGCCGAAATTAAATTGTACTTAACCGATACGATGCGGGGTACGAGAATCAGAGCTCAATCGGCTCTCGTTCGATCTCCGTCGTGAAGCTGCATAATTGGGTAAATTCGGATTATTTTCCATTAAAATAATATTAAATTAAATTTTTGGAATTTACCCGTAGGTCAATTTCGACCCTCGGTCAACTTACCCGAACCTCGAGTCGTCCCCGGTAAATTTCTTCCCCTTTTTTTTTCCTTTTTCCTTCCTTTTCCTTCCTTTTCCTTTGTTTTCCTTTCTCTTTTCCTTCCCTTTCCTTCCATTTCCTTCCCTTTCCTTCCGGCCAAACGACACCGTTTCTGCCTATTGCCGTCGCCGACGGTTCAGGCGGTCTCACCGGTCGAGACCGGTCTCAAAAGGACCGGCTTCCTCCCCTGAATGCGTCGGTGGTCTCCTCTCCGGCCCAATCGCGGTGGTTCGCCGGCGATCACCCCTTTTCTCCCTCGAAATTTCGGAGCTCGGATCGGACTGCTCCAGCCACCTGCCGGCTCGGTTCCAGTGCCCATGCGTTCGCCGGACTCTGCTCTTCCTCCTGGCAGCTTCGTCGGACGTGGACGGTCGCCGGTGGGTGGGATTCGTCGGTGAACGGGGTACGGGTCTTCTCTCGATTCTCTCTCGGGTTTTCCTTTTCTTTTTTTTTGTTTTCAGTTACTTTTTTTTATTTATTTTTATTAATTTTATTATTATTTTTATTTATTTTAATTATTTTACTATTCCATAAAATACTCCATAAAATCCTAAAATATCTCCACTTACATTATTTTTATTCTACTTTAATTTATTCAATTAAATTTTAATTTATTAATTGTATTTTTCTTTAAATTTCGATATTATTTCTTCACGTTTTTCGAGATATAGCCCCGGTAATTTTTTTGGTATTTTTTAAAATTTCCGAATCTTGATCAATTGACCCAAAATTTATAATTTCCTTATTATTGATCAAGATACCTTACATCCTTACTTTTAAATTAAAATTTTCTTATCGCTGAAATATCGGGTTTTGGTATTTTTACCATTTTACCCCTGCTCTTGTTTCCGAAATCAATTTAACCCGACCTTCCTTCATACATCTCTCATCTTTTCTTATTTAATTTTCGTATTTTAATTAAATTCGGGTCTTACAGTGGTTCAGTGGCAGAGACCCCAGACAGTTACGGAGATAAAACATTTTCTGGGTTTAGCTGGATATTATCGTCGTTTTATGAAGGGATTCTCGAGGTTAGCTGCTCCTTTGACACGTCTCACGAGAAAGAATGTTGAATTTATGTGGGACGATAGATGTGAGAAGAGTTTTCAGGAGTTAAAAAAGAGATTAACTATAGCTTCGATTCTCACCATTCCTACCAGTTCAGGAGATTTTTTTGTATATACAGATGCTTCATACCAAGGACTGGGCTGTATGTTGATGCAAGATGGAAAGGTAGTTGCCTATGGATCGAAACAGCTGAAGGATCATGAGAGGAACTACCCGACCCACTATCTAGAGTTGGCGACTGTGGTATTTGCCTTCAAAATATGGTGTCATTACCTCTATGGTGAGAAATTTCAAGTATTTACTGACCGCAAGAGCCTTAAGTATTTGTTCTCACAAAAGGAATTGAATATCAGACAAAGGAGGCTGCTCGAGCATATGAAGGATTATGATTGTGAGATCTTTTACCACCAAGGTAAGGTAAATGTAGTAGCTAATGCACTGAGTAGGAAACATCTCAAGTTCGTATCATATATGATGATCAAGGAACGCGAGCTGTTGGAATAGTTCACGAGCCTCGATTTGGATGTGACCCCGCCTAATACTGATAGTGGCTTTATGGTAGCTAGCTTGTGGTTGGAACTAGATCTGATAGATCATATCCGGTAGGCTCAACAGATTGATCAGCAGTATAGTGATACTTTCGGGTAGATACAGAAAGCTACAGAGATTGATTTTGAGATGAGTTTAGATAACTTGCTGAGGTTTAGGGGTAGGATATGTGTTCCCAATGATCCAGAGGTCAAGAAGTTGATCTTGACAGAAGCTCATTCAACGAAGTATACACTACATCCGGGAAGTAACAAGATGTATCAGAATCTCTGAAGAGTGTATTGGTGGTCAGGGATGAAGAGAGATGTAGTCGAATATGTGACTAAGTGTCTCGCCTATCAGCAGGTGAAAGTAGAGCATCAGAAGCTTGCAAGGCTATTGCAACCTTTACCTATACCGAGTTGTAAGTGGGAGCATGTCACTATGTACTTCGTGATGGGTTTACCCAGGACTCGTAGGAATCATGATATGATATGGGTGATAGTGGACAGATTGACGAAGTCAACACACTTCCTAGTTATGAGAGCCATCGATACTCTGAGTGCACTAGTGGAACTATATGTACGCGAGATAGTGAGGTTACTTAGTGTTCTAATGAACGTTGTTTCTGATAGGGATGCCCGCTTCACTTCCTACTTCTGGGAACATTTTCGGGAGGCGATAGGGACCCAACTAAGTTTTAGCATAGCGTTCCATCCTCAGACAGATGGTCAGTCAGCGAGGACTATACATACCCTAAAGGATATGTTGAGAGCGTGTGCATTAGATTTTGGAGGCTCTTGGGATGACCATTTGAGTATCGGGATGACACCATATGAGGCTTTGTATGGTTGTAGATGTCATTCCCCTATTGGATGGGAAGAGGTGGGTGACTGACTGATATTTGCTTTTGACTTAGTGAGACAAGCCTTTGAGGATATCCAATTGATTTGTGAGAGGTTACAAACAGCTCAGAGCAGACAAAAGAGTTACACTGACAGGAGAGGGAGACCATTGGAATTCACTGTGGATGAATCGGTATTTTTGTGAGTTTCTCCTTCTAAGGGTATAACGAGGCTTGGAAAGAAAGGAAAGTTAAGTCCTCATTACATTAGACCCTGATACTGGATAGAGTGGGAGATAAGGCCTACAGGCTAGCATTGCCACTTGGGCTAGTAGGCGTTCACAACGTCTTCCACATCTCTATGTTACGGAAGTACCACCCGGACCCAGCACATGTAATTAGAGATAAACCATTGGAGCTCAACAAGAGCATGTCATATGTTGAGAAGTCGGTTTGGATATTGGATAGGAAGGAGAAGGTGTTGAGATCAAAGACGACCCCCTTAGTCAAAGTCCTTTGGCAGCACTACACTACAGAAGAAGCTATATGGGAGCTGGAGAGTTTGACGCGGGGAAAGTACCCTGAGTTATTCACGGATTGATTTAGATCTAATTTGGAGGACCAAATTTTCTAAGTGGGGGAAAATGTGAGACCCCATATATGTATGACTTTACTATATGTTAATGGAATAATAAGATAGATGATTTGTGGATCATATAAATACGAATGGGTTGCAAATGAGAATGGATGAGTATCATGGATGTATGTAGAGGCTAAATAAGGGCTGAAGTGTCCATAAACTAAACGAATAAAACTTTAAGCATTCGAATTGAAGATAAGGAATGAAAACTCAAAATGAGAATGTATGGACGGTGAATTCTATGTATCCTTTCAGAGCTCAAGCAATACACACAAGTAATATCATATGTGAATCATAGGAAATGAGCCTTTCCATGCCCTAAGTGAGATTAAAATGCACAATGAGTATTTGGATTAATGAAATAGGTGTTTACCCTTGAAAAATCTGGAAAAATGTAGTAGGAATGCCCCAGATGAAGGCCAGATTGATCTCCTATTCAAGGCAGATCGATCTCTTGTGCAAGTACAACAATTCAAAGTGAAAGGCCAGATCGATCTCCCCAATGAGCAAATCGATCTACATTTGCCTCTGCCTAGCAGAGATCAATCCCTTCCTAAGTGCAGATCAATCTCCATTTGATTCTATCAAGAGCAGATCGATCTCCATTTGATTCTATCAAGAGCAAATCGATCTCTCCCGATGAGCAGATCGATCTCCTCAAGCTTCTGCCAAGCCAAGATCGATCTCTCCCCAATGAGCAGATCGATCTCTCCCATTTAAAACCTGAGAATTTGATGGCTAAAACTAAGGAAAGATCGATCTGTCACCCTAGCTGATCGATCTCATCACTCTCAATCTATAAAAACCCAATGGCCAACTTCATTCTTCAGCAAAACAACCATCCCCCCTCTATTTTTACCCAAATACCAAGTTTTCTCTCTCTAGAATACACCCCCTTCTAAAACGATTTGAGAAAAGGCTATTAGAGCAAAGTTGTTCATCTTGAGGAGGAGAACAACATACCTTGGAATCAAAACTCAACTTGTTGGATAAAATGCTTGAAAGAGGTTGGCTAGAAAACTAGGCATGTTGGCGTGACTTGCCATAGCAATCAACCATGGTTGGCTTGGATGGCATTTAGTCACCATGCCACGGCTGAATGGTTCAATGGGCTTAGTGTAAATGTAGAAAGCCCATTAAGGAGTTTAAGAACTCAGTATGAGGCCCAATAACAGTTAATGGACCTAATAAGCCCATTAGACTCCGAGGAAGAAAAAAATTGAATAAAAAAAGGGCTCGGGAACTTTGTGAAGATTGTTATAAAATAATTGGGCCCAATAAATTTAATTATGTTCATTGAGATAAAAATACAATAATTAACCTGATAATGGTTAAATGCAGCTCCAGAGACTCGATTAGGAGCAAATAGGACTAGACGAGCTTCCAACGGTGAAACTAGTACTACGCTCGACGTAATTCGAGGTAAGGGGATTTTGTAAGTTCTTAGAGGTAGCTATACCTATTTTCGAGGGGATTTACAGGGACTTAAATTCTTTAAGCTATCTAGAAATAAAATAATAATTCCTTGAGAAAAATTTCGAGAATAAGGAAAAAGGATGATTTTACCCCTGGTAGGGAAATTTATTAAAACGGTAGTATGTAAGACCCACAAAATTCTATGTAATCTTATGATTTCCATGATGTACAAACAAGTTAAATTATATATGAATCATAAGAATAGGATTTTTTGAGTGTTAAGTGTGAATGAATTCCAAAATGGATATTGAAGTGATTGAATGAGAGTTTAACTTTGAAAAAATCTGGGAAAATGCAGTAGGAATACCCCAGATGAAAGCCAGATCGATCCCTGGTGCAAGCAAAAAAATTCCAAGTCAATCTACTCAGGCCAGATCAATCCCTCCATTGTGCAGATCGATCTCCCCAATGAGCAAATCGATCTGCATATGCCTCTGCCTAGCTAAGATCGATCTCCTCCAAAAAACAAATCGATCTCCATTTGATTCTATCAAAAGCAGATCAATCTCTCCCTAATAAGCAGATCGATCTTCTCAAGCCTCTGCCATGCAAAGATCGATCTCTTCCCAAATGAGCAGATTAATCTCCCCCTTTAAAAAAAATGAGAATTTGATGACAAAAACCAAGGAAAGATTGATCTCCTCATCCTATCAGATCGATCTCATCACTCTCAATCTATAAAAACCCCATGAAAAATGCCTATTTCTTCAGCAAACCAACACACCTCTTCCATTTCTACCAAAAATACCAAGCTTTATCTCTCTAGAATACCACCCTTTCCATAAAGATTTGAGAAAAAGCTATTAGAGCAAAGTTATTCATTGTGAAGAGAAGAACAACATAGCTTGGAACCAACATTTCATTTGTTGGATTGAAAATTGCAAAAGAGGAAAGTCAAGCTAGGTGAGTTTCCAATACATCAACTCAAAGTATATTTATCTAGTTGTTGTTATCAGTAGATTGGTGTATGTAGTGATGATTGAAACTCCTAGAATGTAATGGAATAAGTATAACCTAGAATGAGTTTAGTGTGAGAAATTATGATATGGTTGAGTTGATGATAAATGGATTATACTAGGTGTTAGTGAGGTGATATGCATGATTATGAGATGATTGAATGAAGCTACATTATGAGATTAGTCAAGTTATGAAAATAAGCATATGAGTTGTTTGATGAATTGCTATAGTGAAGGAAATGATGAACTAGAGGCACTATGGACTTAATATCGATTTAGTGTGAATCAATAGGCCTAAAGAGTTCAATAGACCATCGAGAAATTAATAAAGCAATCAAAATGGACTTAAGAGTAAATGAGGCCTTATAAGTGTTAATGAAAACTATAAGTCGAATCAACTATAGTAAACGCAAGAATTTTATTACATTGGATTAAATTGATGTGATATGTAATTTTGTGCAGTCTTAGAGATTTCGTTGGAGGTGAATCAAACTGCACAATCGAGCAGCTCTAAGGAAGCGAAATCACTCGACGCGATTCTAGGTAAGGGAATTTTGTAAGTACCTAGAGATAGATGCACATATTTAGTGGGCGTTTATAGAGCTTTGTAAATGCTTGGTTATCTAGAAAAGAATTAATGGTTTGTGTGAAAGACTACGAATATATATGATTTGGTTTTGAAGTGAATCTTATAAAAAGGGATAGTAAAGCTAATAATTGCATAAATATCATGTTTTGACATTTTTATGAAATTCATTGCTTTTGTTTAAACAAATATGTGGATAGGTTGGCTATTTGATTTCCATGATTTCACGAAATAGCACTAATCAGATGCAAATTGTGATTTTGAATGTGTTTTGCTGAAGTGGAGCCACCTATCGAATTTGTATGAGTTAAATCGTGCTGGAGCTTCACTTGCACTGGATTTTGATATTTTGATATGTATGAAATGTGCTGGGGCTCAAGTCGCACCCTGTTTTGAGTTATTATGTTTTATAAATCGTACTAGAGCTTTTGCTCGTACGTGGTTTTCTATCGATTTTCTTATGCATATAACCATCCTAGAGCTATGCTCGTGCGTGATTTCTTCATTATTTATTATGCATAAAGCAGCACTCAAGCGATGCTCGTACGAGAGAATTTATTGATGATGCATGAACCGTGCTAGAGCTTAGCTCACACTAGTTTCCACACTGTGATATGTAATGAGTCGTGTTGGATGCCTCGTGTAGACTATGTGTCACACAGATGAGATGATCACATGAGCCGTGCTGGATGCCTCGTGTAGACTGTTAGTCACACCGATGAGATGCTCGGACATGCACTTGAGACTGAGTAGGTTATACATGGCATGAGGTAGATAAGACCTATAGCAGGCACCCCCAACCATGAGATGGGTCCATAGAGTACTTTGTACCGTGTATATCACATGGAGTATGCTATACCATGAGGTTATGATGTTGATTTGAAAGTCTGGCGCAGGACTAACCCACCTTCGTTCCAGCATAATACCCCGTACATAGGGATCCGTGTGGTCTGGGATGTTAATGACATAGTTAGCCAACATAGTCCTCGATATATATAGTGACCACCTGTCTCACATGATATCACATGGTTTTACATACTGAGTATAGTTTGCGTTGTCCAGGGTAGACCTGAGGGACGGGTGGAGCCTTGTGGGGTTGTGTTTAAAGAGATGGTATCGTTGTTTGTGACGAATTTTGTTATGTTTTGAGAAAGTGTTAAATCCTGTGGGATGTTTTTAAGATATTGTGATGAATTTTACAAATGTTTCGACAATATGTTATCTATGATTTGAGATGGAACTATAAGTTTTATTATGATGAGCGTGAGAAGTTTTACATGATGGTTTTTCCATGTTAATATGTTTATTTTCATGTTTTTCAGTACATGATATATGTATATACATGTGGCATAGTTTTATTATTTTCTCATGCTCTGGATATTAATGATTTTTATGCATGACATTATAAGCACGTAGATAGTGTGGCTATCTACCATGCTTGCATTATTGCCTTACTGAGCGTGTGGTTGCTCATCCCATTCACTTTCCCTCCTCTACAGAGCGCACACAGTAGCCTAGTGAAGGACTGAGGTGTTGTATTTGGATATCCGCTGCTCTCCATCGCTAAGAGGTATACACACAGGAATTCTTTTGTATCTGAACATGTAATAGCACAGTTGTCATTTTGAATTGTAATATGGGGGATGTAAGTGTTAGCAAACATGTATAAGTATAGATCTTAAACTTCAAGTGTATATGTTTGCTTTTGATTTAATTAAAAAATGAATGATAAGCGATGATTAATACTAACTCACAGCCCAACTATATTTGTGAGAGTTGTTCACGACCGGGTAAGTTAACGAACAAAGCAAAAAAAAAAATTAGGGAGATTTTTAGATGAAATTGATTAATATGGTCGTGACAGAGATTGGTATCAGAGCTGAGTTGGCCTGATATGAGTCGGTATTAATAAGTAGGAAAGTTACATCCCCATATTTTTATGTTTTTGTTTAGATATAATTGTGTATACCGAGATGGAATAAGACTAATATATGATATGGATACAGGAAATTAGGCGTTATGCCGATCACATGCTGAGGTAGAGGGGCAGGTGCACGTGCTAGAGGCCGTAGAGGTAGGCTTGAGAGCCGTGAGGAGCCATAGATTGATCAGGCTCCACAAGACCCTGTTGAGCGACCAGGGGAGACTGAGGCACGCTTCGCCAGGATAGAGCGCAGTATTGAGAGCCTTGTGGAGATAGTCATGTAAGCATTAGCTGCTGGCGATAGATGAGGTCCAGCCGTGCAACCTACTACTACTGGACAGGCAGCTGCAGAGGCAGAGAGGCCTCAAACTACAGGGGCTGTTACACCACCCCTTGTACAACTTCTCCTATCGCTCCACAGGCAAGCGTGATCTGGGGTATGACTATGAATTGAGTAGGCTACGATAGTTCCAGGAGTTGAAACCTCCAATATTTAGAGGAGTGAAGGACCCAGTTGTTACTAAGGATTGGGTGTATGAGATGGAAAAGTTGTATGGGTTCTTTAGATGCACATCGATTGAGAAAGTGGCCTTTGTCGTATTTATGCTAAAAGGCGAGGCAGAACACTAATGGAGATCTATCATATCTATTCTAAGGGCCCGACACTCTGAGATCACATGGGAGATATTCTTGGAGGCCTTTAGGAGGCAATAAATTCCAGCCACTGCACAGAGGAAGTTGCGAATAAAATTTATGAATTTGGTTTAGGGGAACCGCTCTATAGACGAATTTGAGTCCAGGTTCATATCTTTGGGAAGGTATGACCCTGATAAATTGAGCAGTGAGGCTATGAAGGTCCAAAAATTCATGGATGGACTAAGACCAACCATCAAATCCAGAGGCTCCGTTCAACATCCTCACTTATGAAGAGGCAGTGCGCAGGGCGCAGCTATGTGAACAAGACTATGAGCAGAATACCTTTGAATTTGGAAAGGCTAGTGGCAGGAGAGATAGAGACCAGAAGAGATCTCGGATTGATAGAGTGGCTAGGAGAGGAGGCCAGAGATTGTTTGAGAAAAGGCCGAAGATTGAGGAGGTATAGGAGAGAGCTGTAAAACCTCTTGTGTACCCAGCTTTAGCTTCACCGAGGGGTGTAATCATTGGATGACCACGGCCTACTACTGAGCAGTGTAGAAGATGTGGTAGATTTCATGGTACTAGGCCTTGTCTGATAACCCCTGTTATGTGTTATAGATATGGGAAACCAGGGCATATCGCGAGGTATTGTCTAGAGATGATAAAGACTACCCCACGACGGTCAAAGAGCTAAAGAGAGCTCCGGTTGAGACAGTTGCTCCGAAGAGGAGAGCTACAACTAAGGAAAAAGGGAAACAGGCGATAGGCAGAGGACGGGTACATGCACTGGACCAGGACATCGTAGACACTTTAACGGATATGATTAAAGGAACCATCCTAATTTTTTATTTAGAAGCACTTGTGTTATTTGATCCTGGTGCCACGCATTCCTTTATATCGCCTTCCTTTACACATAAGTTGTTGAAGCATGTAAAACCTACGCTGTTAGATAGAGTGTTGATGATTTCCACACCTATGAATGATAGTCAATTGATTAAGTATGTATATAGGAATTGTAAGTTGAAGATAGGAAAAAAAGATATGGCAACCGATTTAATTTGATTGAGTATGAGCGACTTTGATGTAATTTTAGGAATGGATTGGTTGGCTGCAAATCGTGTTGTTATAGATTGTCATACTAAGACATTGATATTTTCAGAGATAGATAACCTTGTTGTAAGCTTTGTCGAAAAGAAATGAAAGAACATGATTATTGTAAATGAGAAGAGTATAACTTTAATCCATCATATTTAAGTGATGAATTTATTTATTAATTGTGAACGTTAATGTGATGACTTATGTTGTTAACGGTGGAAAGGATAATGTGAAGGGTTCATTGCATATGTGGTTGACATAGATAAGGCACATCCAGAATTGAGAGACATTCCAATAGTTGCAAAATTTTCTGATGTCTTTCCAGATGATTTACCATGGCTACCACCTGATAGGGAAATGGAGTTTTGCATAGAGTTAGTACCTGGTACAGAGCCGATATCTAAGCCACCGTATAGAATGGCTCCGATTGAGTTGGAGGAGTTACAGAAGCATTTGCAAGAGTTGTTAGAGAAGGGGTTTACTAGACCAAACATCTCACCCTGGGGAGCTTCAGTACTATTTGTGAGGAAGAAGGATATGAGCCTCCGACTGTGTATAGATTACCGGTTGTTGAATAAAGTCACCATTAAGAACAAGTACCCCCTTCCACACATTAATGATTTGTTGGATTAGCTCCGGGGAGCACATGTCTTTTCTAAGATAGATCTGCGATCTGGGTACCATCAGTTGAGGATACGGAGTAGAGATGTACCTAAGACAGCATTTTGTACCCATTATTGCCACTCCAAATTTTTGGTTATGCCATTCGGATTAACGAATGCCCCTGCAGCATATATGGCTTTGATGAATGATGTATTTAAGCCATACCTGGACCAGTTTGTGATTGTGTTTATTGATGATATTTTGGTTTATTCCAAGTCCAAGGAAGAGCATGAGCAGCATTTGAGGTTAGTTCTGCTGACCCTCCGAGAGAAGGAATTATATGCCAAACTCAGCAAGTGTAACTTTTGGTTGGAGCAGATCTCATTTTTGGGCCATGTTGTATCGAAAGAAGGGGTATCAGTGGATCCATCTAAGATTGAGGCAATTTTACAGTGGGAATAGCCCAAGACAGTCCCTGAGATCAGGAGTTTTTTGGGATTGGCAGGGTACTATCAGAGATTTGTTTAGGGTTTCTCCAGACTAGCTACTCCGTTGACACGCCTTCCACGGAAAGATGTTAAGTTTGTGTGGGACGAGGCATGTGAGAGGAGTTTTCAGGAGCTTAAGCGTCGGTTGACCACTGCTCCGATTCTCACCATTCCTACCAACTTAAGAGGTTTCTCTGTGTATACGGATGCATCACAACAGGGACTAGGCTATTTACTTATGCGGGATGGGAAGGTAGTTGCCAATGGATCCAGACAGTTGAAGGATCACGAGAGGAACTATCTGACTCACGATTTAGAGTTGGCGGCCGTAATGTTTGCATTGAAGATATGGCACCACTATCTCTATGGTGAGAAATTTCAAGTATATACGGATCACAAGAGCCTTAAGTATCTGTTTTCGCTAAAAGAGATGAATATGAGACAGAGAAGATGCCTCAAACTCCTGAAGGATTATGATTGTGAAATCATGTACCACTCGAGTAAAGCAAATGTTGTTACAGATGCCTTGAGCGTGAAGAACCTTGGGTTGGTGTCTTATATGATGGTTCGGGAACACGAGTTGTTAAGGCAATTTACGAACCTCAGTTTAGATATAGCCTCACCTAATACGAAAAGATTTGATGTTATGGCTAGTTTAAGATTGGAGCCAGAGTTGATTAGTTGTATTCGGCAGGCTCAGCAGAGCGATCGACAGTGTATCGATTGGTTAAGTTAGGTATAGACAGGTGTGGGTACTAATTTTGAACTGAGCACAGATGGAATACTGAGGTTCAGGGCCGAAGTATGTGTTCCCGATGATCTAGAGATCAGGAGATTGATTTTATCAGGGGCTCACTCATCGATATATACGATACATCCGAGAAGTACCAAGATGTATCGAAACCTTTGAAAGGTTTATTGGTGGTCTGGAATGAAAAGAGACATTGCTGAATATGTCGCTAGATGTCTCGTCTGTCAGCAGATGAAGGTAGAGCATCAAAAGCCTGTAGGGTTATTGTAGCCTCTACTGATACCTACATGGAAGTGGGAGCTCATCACCATGGATTTTGTGATGGGTTTACAGAAGACCCGTAGAGGTCATGATTCCATTTGGGTAATTGTGGATCGGTTGATGAAGTCAGCCCATTTCTTAGCTATGAGAGCTACCGATACTCTGAGTCAGTTGGCGAACTTGTATGTTCGAAAGATAGTTTGGTTACATGGTGTTCCAGTGAGCGTTGTTTCTGATCGGGATGCCCGCTTCACTTCCTATTTTTGGGAACATTTTTAAGAAGCGATGGGGACCCAATTGAGTTTTAGCACCACTTTTCATCCTTAGACAGATGGTCAGTCAGAGAGGACTATACAGACCCTGAAGGATATGTTGAGAGTGTGTGTGCTGGATTTTAGAGGCTCCTGGGATGATCACCTATCGTTATTCGAGTTCGCCTATAATAACAGCTACAATGCGAGTATCAGGATGGCACCATATGAGGCACTGTATGGACGCAAATGTCGATCCTCTATTGGATTGGAAGAGGTTGGTGACAGACATATTTTTGCTCCCGATTTAGTGCAGTAGATCGATCTCCCCTTATTAAAACTTGAGAATTCAATGGCAAAAACCAAGGAAAGATCGATCTCCTCACCCTAGCAGATCGATCTCATCACTCTTAATCTATAAAAAGCCCACAGCAAAGCCTCTTTCTGATAATTCTATATTTTTAGAATTATTTGTGCTTAATTTCCTAATTAATTATTTAAATCCCCAATTTATTTTGTTAATTATCTCCTTTATTTAATTAAAATTCTTATGTTTGCAGATAAATTAAATCCGGATGAATTTTGAATATTTCGGTAGAAAATGGATCGGAATTGGGCTAAAATCCAGATTGGACCACGCAAACAACACGAGCCTAGCACATCCAATTGGACAAAAAGACAGATGACATGGAAATATTATTTTCCAAGGAGCCAATGGTGTGAAGACAAGTGGCCAAACAATGTCAACTCATCAAGGATGAAAATATTACAATTGTACCCCTAAGTATGTGTATAAATAGAAAAAGATGTCAATTGAAAAAGCGGTAGCCTAGGTTAGGAGCTATATCTTTTAGTTTTTTTAGGTTAAACATTTATTTTAGGTTTTATTTTCCTGAGGCTTTCTTTTTTGTTTTTTCGGCTAGTGACAGCAGCCACCATTGTCCATATTCTTCTAGGATTTATTCGGTTTCCATTCATTGTTATTTTACTGTTTAAGTTTTAATTTAAAGTTATTATTTTTATTTTGTTTTCTCTCGGTTTCCTTCTTAGTTTCGATTTCTTTTATTTTTTTCTACCT
Source organism: Firmiana major (assembly GCA_033439115.1). NCBI lineage: Eukaryota > Viridiplantae > Streptophyta > Magnoliopsida > Malvales > Malvaceae > Firmiana > Firmiana major. Next base: position 14,438,663 of record CM065912.1, read on the forward strand.
TCTTCACCGTGAATGGAGTTTTGAGCAGAGGAGAAGATACTGGGTGCAGGAGCCAAGTTCACTTGTTTTGCTCATTTAGATGCTGGCTTGTCGTGGGTTGCTAAGGCTGGTGACAGTGGCCAAAGCTTCTCCCCTTTTTTTGATGCGTTATTTTCCATTATTCTGTGTTTTTAGTTTCTGTTTTATTTAGATTTTAATTAGCTCTTTAGTTTATCGTTATTTTTACAGTTCAGTTACAATAGAATTTAGTCTCCTCTTGTGTAATCGGGTGACAAGCAATCCTCAATCATTTTTCTCCATTTCAGTTCGGGTGCCTTGATGAGGAATGATGTTGAACATTATTCCACATCAAGAGCAATTTGGAATCATGTTGGAGAAGAAAACAAAGCTAACGAGGATGATAGGTTTAATATTCTTCTTGATGAAGCTCACGGTTTGAGTATCAATTTCAGTTGTGTTTGTTTTTATATTTCCTCCCGATTTTAATTTCTCATACTGCTTTGCCCGATTGTTCTGTTCTTTTCTTATTTTGTTTTTAATTCTCTACATTGCATGAATTCAACCCGTATGTTTCTTCATCATTAGTTTTTATCCTCTATTTGTCTCTATTTCAATATTAAGATCCTGCTCATTGTCTTTAGGTGTTGATATTCAGTTGAATCCCGTTTGGCCTTTAGTTCTAGTTGTTAAATGCTGAAGTCCACCACTAGTCCCAAGCTGTTGTATAGCCATGGATATGTAGCTGGAAAACTACTGCTAACGAGTTGCAGATTGGACTATATCTAACAGAGCTAGTACATGTGTGGGTGCAGGAAGAAGCCAACGTTAGCTAGGCAGAGCATTGTTGATTGCAGAGGACGTGTTCAGCACCTAGACAGTAGTTGGGCAGTGTGGCCATAGCAGCACATTACAGAATTATGAGTAGCATTTGGTTACAGGAGTAGTCAGACAAAAACAGAGAACAGCGAGAGCACCTGAACAGACCATTTCGGGGAGGACAATATTTCCTGCTAGCTGGACAGGTCGAGCACAACAACCCCATGCAGCAGAACCGAGCATCAGTGAATAGACTGGATGCCGAAGACAATAGGCCTGGACGTGTGTTTCTGAAAGCAGACCGAGAGCACGTATGAAGGATGAGAGCAGCGAGCAAGCCGAAGAATACTGGAAATGCTTTGGTGAAGAAGCATGAACAATGTTTGGAGGGAATGGTTTAAATTTACTTAAGGCCATGTTTGGCACATTTGCATTATAGCTTTAATCCATTTTCATGCATTTTTAGAATAGTTAATTCCAATTTAATTTGTTAGCATAAGAAGTTATGATTTTAATTTTATTTGCATGATTAGTTATAGTTCAATTTATTGATTAGTCTAGAATTTAGATTTAATTATGCCATTAGTTAATTTTTATTTTTATTAGAATTAATTTAGATTAAACTCAATTCATGCATTTTTATTTTAAGTTTGTTTAAAGTTTAGTTTAATCAATTTTATTGCTTTATTTTCTTATCTGCATTTTATTTGAGTAAATTAGTTTTAACTGTTTTAATTTCTTTGTAGGCTTTTGATTTTAATTGCGTGGAGCACTGTATGTAATTTTGCTCGGTTTTTATTTAGTTCTTTTTATTTTATTGCTTTCCAGTAATTTTAACTTTAGACTTAGTAGATCACCCACTTCAATTTTATAATTTACTAGAATATACTTAGGGTAAGATTAACCGGTAGTTAATTAGGCTAACCAACTTCCCTGAGGGACGATAACTCGGGACTCAAATCCCATTATTACTTGTACAACCCGTGCACTTGCGAATAATACCCTTAGGGCGTGTCACTTTCTTCAGCAAACCAACACCCCTCTTCCATTCCTATCCCAAATACCAAGCTTTCTCTCTCTAGAATACCACCATTTCCATAAAGATTTGAGAAAAAGCTATTAGAGTAAAGTTGTTCATTGTGAAGAGAAGAACAACATAGCTTGGAACCAACATTTCATTTTTGGATTGAAGGAGCAAAGGAGTCTTCAAACTTGTAAAAGAGGAAAGTCAAGCTAGGTGAGTTTCCAATACACCAACTCAAAGTATATTTATCTAGTTATTGTTGTAAGTAGATTGGTGTATGTAGTGATGACTGAAACTACGTAGAATGTAATGGAACAAGCATAACCTAAAATGAGTTTATTGTGAGAAAATATGATATGATTGAGTTGATGATAAATGATTATACTAAGGTGTTACTGAGGTGATTTGCATGATTTTGAGATGATTGAATAAAGGTACATTGTGAGATTAGTCAAGTTATGAAAATAAGCATATAAGGTATTTAATGAATTGCTATAGTGAAGGAAATGATGAACAAGAGGCACTATAGACTTAATACCGATTTAGTGTGAATCAATAGGCCTAAAGAGTTCAACAGACCATCGAGAGATTAATAGAGCGATCAAAATGAACTTAAGAGGAAAAGGGGCCTTATAAGTGTTAATGACAACTATAAGTCGAATTGACTATAGTAAACGCAAGAATTTTATTACATTGGATTAAATTGATGTGATTTGTAATTTTGTGCAGTCCCGAAGATTTTGTTTGAGGCGAATCAAACTGCACAATCGAGCAGCTCTAAGGAAACGAAATCACTCGATGCGATTCTAGGTAAGGGAATTTCGTAAGTACCTAGAGATAGCTGCACGTATTTTGTGGGCGTTTATAGGGCTTTGTAAATGCTTGGTTATCTAGAAAAGAATTAATGGTTTGTGTGAACGACTACGAATATGTATGATTTGATCTCGAAGTGAATCTTACAAAAATGGATAGTAAGGCTAATAATTGCATAAATATCGTGTTTTGACATTTTTATGAAATACATTGTTTTGGTTTAAGTAAATTTTTGGATATGCTAGCTATTTGATTTCCATGATTTCATGAAATAGCATGAGTCAGGTGCAAATTGTGATTTTGAAAGTGTTTTGCTGAAGTGGAGCAGCCTATCTGATTTGTATGAGTTAAATCGTGCTAGAGCTTTGTTCGCATTGGATTTTGATGTTTTGATATGTATGTAATGTGCTGGAGCTCAGCTCGCACCTTATTTCAAGTTATGATTCTTTATAAACGGTACTGGATTTCTTCAATATTTATTATGCATAAAGTCGTATTCGAGCGATGCTCGTACGAGGGAATTTATTGGTGATGTATGAATCGTGCTACAGCTTAGCTCGCACTGGTTTTCACACTATGATATGTAATGAGTCGTGCTAGATGCCTTTTGTAGATTGTGTGTCACAGGATGAGATGCTCACATGAGTCGTACTGGATGCCTCATGTAGACTGTTAGTCACACAGATGAGTTGCTCGCACGTGCACTTGAGACTGAGTAGGTTATACATGGCATGGGGTAGATAAGACCTATGGCAAGCACCCCCAACCATGAGATGGGTCCACGGAGTACTTTATACCGTGTATATCACATGGAATACGCTGTACCATGAGGTTATGATGTTGATTTGAAAGTTTGGCGTAGGACTAACCAACCTTCGTTCTAGCATGATACCCCGCACACCGGGATCCGTGTGGCCTGAGATGATAATGACAAAGTTGGCCAACATAGTCCTCGATATATATAGTGACCACCTGTCTCACATGATATCACATGGTTTTACATACTGAGTATAATTTGTGTTGTTCAGGGTAGACCTGAAGGAGGGGTCGAGCTTTGTGGGGTTGTGTTTAAAGAGATGGTATCGTTGTTTGTGACGAATTTTGTTATGTTTTGAGAAAGTGTTAAATCTCATGGGATGTTTTTAAGATATTGTGATGAATTTTACAAATGTTTGGACGATATGTTATCTATGATTTGAGATGGAACTATAAGTTTCATTACGATGAGCATGAGAAGTTTTACATGATGGTTTTTCCATGTTAATATGCCTATTGCCATGTTTTTCAGTACATGATATATTTATATACATGTGGCATAGTTATATTATTTCCTCATGCTCTAGATATTAATGATTTTTATGCATGACATTATAAGCATGTAGATAGTGTGGTTATCTACCATACTTGCATTATTGCCTTACTGAGCGTGTGGTTGCTCATCCTATTCACTTTCCCCCCTCTACAGAGCACACACAGTAACCTGGTGAAGGACTGAGGTGTAGTATTTGGATATTCGCTACTCTCTATCGCTAAGAGGTATACACACAAGAATTCTTTTTGTACCTAAGCATGTAATAGCACAGTAATCATTTTGAATTGTAATATAGGGGATGTAAGTGTTAGCAAACATGTACAAGTATAGATCTTAAACTTCAAATGTATGTGTTTGCTTTTGATTTAATTGAAAAATGAATGGTAAGCGATGATTAATACTGACTCACAGCCCAACTGTACTTGTAAGAGTTGTTCACGATCGGGTAAGTTAACGAATAAAGAAAAAAATAAAAAAATTTAGGGTGATTTTAAGACGAAATGGATGAAAGGGGTTGTGACATAGTAAGGATCCTAAAATGCATGAATTTCATGATTTTGATGTTTTATCATGATTAAATGTCTTAAGGTGAATGAAATAAGGATAGGTTGGCTTTTGCTTTTAATTATTGCATGAAACAACACAGATTAGTTGCTAAGAATTATTTTTGCAATAATTTATTTAAAATGGAGCTACCTATCGTATTTGTATGAATACAAATAGTGGTGGAGCCTCACTCGCACTAAATTTTAATGTTTTGATTCATACAGATAGTGTTGCAGCCCCGCTCACACTAAATCTTTCTGATGGTATGCATGAAAGCAGTATTAGAGCATTGCTCGTACATGATTTACTATGCATGAAAGTCATACTGGAGCGTTGCTCGTTCGAGGATTTTATATGTTTTGCAGAAAAACGTATTGAAGCTTTGCTCGCACGAGATGTTAAATATCATAACATGCATAAGTCGTGTTGTATCCTCCTGTAGATTGTGTGTCACAGTGAGATGATATACCAACACACGTATTTTGAGACATGGGTTGGTTACCGACATGATACAGGGTAGCTAAGACCTATGGCAAGCACATTTGAACCGTGATGTGAGATAAGACCTACGATTGGCACCCCAGACCATGTAGGTCCACGGAGTATGTTATACCGTGTATATAACAATGAGTACGTTGTACCATGTAGTCTTAATGACTAGCTGGTTGAGTTATTATTCCCACAAGCAGGATTGACCTTGCCTCCCGTTGCAGTGGTAATACCTCGCACATCGGGATTCGCATAGCCTGGGATCACAGGGATTTATATATGACCATAGCTCCCAATTTGTTTCCATAAAGTAACCTACATGCCTCACGTTATATCACACTATATTGATAGATAATGGTAGACCCGAATGAGGGGTTATACCCGTATTTATATTTTAAAAAATGTGGTTTTATTCATCAGGGTATTCCCGAAGGGCCGATTTAGCCTTGATTTAGTTTGATTTGTGATGAAATTTATGAGTTTTTATATAATGAGCATGAGATGTTTTACATGATGGTTTTCCATGTGTTATCATGCCTGATTTTATGAGTTTTCCTATACTCTATACATATTCATGTGGCATGGTTTTATTTTACCTCATGTTCCCGATGTAAATGATTTTTATATCATGGCATTATCAACAAGTAGATAGTGTGGCTATCTACCTGCTTACATTCTTTCCTTACAGAGCAAGTGGTGCTCACCCTTTCACTTTTAATCTCTATAGAGCATCCATAGCGGTTGAGAGCGAGTGGAGACTTGCACTCTCGGTGTCTGTTGTTGCCCATCGCTGAGAGGTATACACATTAGTATTGCTTGTATCTAAACAAGTACAACATAGTAATACTTTTGGAATGTAATTTGGGGGATGTAAATATTTGTAGACACATACGAAATAATAAAATTACAGTTTAAGAAGCTTATATGTTTACAACTGTTCCATATAAATATTGAATGATGTGGTATATGGTAAGAGGTAACTAACGCCGGGTCATAGCTCAACTAGTTGGTGTTGAAAACTGTTCACGACAGGGAAAGTTTAAGGAATAAATCAAAAAAATTTGTAGTGATTTTTCTTAGAAAGGGGGCCGTGACACAGAATTGAAAACCTCTCTGTAATCAATATGTTATTTACCACTTCTATTAGAATTCCTAAATAATTACGGATTTAGGTTTCTAATTGGTGATATATTATCTTGACAATTGAACAATAAGCCTTATTGCACAATCAATCAAATCAATAATTTCAACAAGCACAGAAAATATATAAATAGTAAAGATATAAAAGAACAAGATAAAAAAAAACTAATTAGATCTCACAAATCTTAAAGAACCCAAATCTTTAATTATCCTTTGGCTGGACTGAATAATTTAGCAAGCCATAAAGTTGAGACAAAAACACCAAAGAAAAAGAAGTCTTTAATTGCCTGAAGAGAAAATAAAATAGTAAAATGTACATTGTGTGTTTATGATGCCAGCAGCCTTCCCCTCTCTTAGTCTATATATACTAAATATCCTAACATCAGAGTCTTTTTCTAAAGGAAACATCTCTGATTGAGTTTGATTCTAAATCAACTCCTTTCCTTTTTTGACCATTAATTGCTTTATGTCTAAAGAAAACCATACCATGTCTCCCTTAATAATTAAAATCTTTCACTTGCCATCTTTAGACTGGTTAAGTCAATTTCAGCTACAGGTGATGGAGCTGGACTTGAATTAACATATTTGAGTTGCAATTCTTGCTAATGCCTTATACGTGCCCACGCCTTACACCAAGACATCTTTTGGTTTTGTGACTTGATCAAAATTTGCAACTTTAGTCCATTTTGCTCTTATTCCTTCATCCAATAATACAAAATACAAAATATAAGTGAAATCTAGAAATTCAGCATATAGAAGAATCTAAATCATGAGACAAAATGACAATTAATATGTTTAATATGCAACCTATCAGCTTACGATGGGAAGTTGCGAGCAATAGGAATGCAGGACTACCGCCGACTCTCTAACTATTGTAAGTACTCTGTAGAGAGGAGAAAATGAAAGGGTGAGCACAACTAGCTCAGTAAGGCAAATATGTAAGCAAGTAGATAACTACACTATCTACATGCTCATAATGCCATGTTGTAAAATAGTCACTTTCATTCAAAACAGTAGCAATAAATCCGGCATGCAATCTATTCAATAGATAAAAAGCTCATTCAGTGAAAAGCATGCTCAGTTTGGTACAGTAAATCAGTTCAGTAAACAATTTTAGTTCAGTTTCAAAAATACACAGTGCAGTACAGTTCAGTTTCTTCCAGTCAGTTAAATAGTAGATCAAGGCCCAGCCCGTTCCTAGGTTGTCGGTTGGCATCCTTTTAGGGCTTAGATTTCCCCTAGGTTTACCTTGACTCGATATAAATCATGTTCAGTAGAGACTAGGTAGGAAGCACGATAAACAATATAGGACATATGGCCATAGTCAGCGATCCCAGGCAGCACTGATCAGGTGTGCGAGGGTATCCAATTACCTAGGAAGAGGGTCAATCCAACCCATTGGCCAATCAGTTCAGTTCAGTAGCTCGAAGACTTAAGCACGGTACAGCGTATTCTGTGTTATTTACACGGTACAACGTACTCCTTGGATCCCATTATTCAATCAATCAATGTTTAGTGCCTTTGTCTCAAAATCCAATACGAGCAAGTCAGTGTGACACACAGTCTACACGAGGGCTCGAGCACGTTTTCACTTATAAAAGCAATAGATGGCTCAATTCCATCGAAAACAGTACTCAAAATAGAGTTCAGTACATAAAACGGTGTAAAATGAAGCAAGAGTGGAAATTTCCCATTTGGTCACCCATCCATGGAATTGCTCCCACTCAAGCACGCTTAACTTTGAAAAATGTGTAGTTTAATGTAGATAGTAAAATCTTGAGCTAATCTATCATTATACAGTTATAAACAGTAGCAGACAATAAAACTTTTAAAATATACAATTCATGTAGCGGTGTAATGCATGTATATTTGCAGTGCAATTTAAACTGAAATGAGTGATTTTTTTCACTATGCTTTAAATTCTGTAATTTTGATATTTACGTATTCTATAAAATATTTTTAGTTAAATCACGTCAAAACGTGTACGTATAGCTATCTCTAGTTACTCACATAGATCCCTTACCTCGATATAGGTCGATCCCACTTTTATTCCAACGATGTTAATCGCCCGGTCCATTTAGCTCCAATTACGTCATATGGAGTTGCAGAATATCATCAATCACATAAATTAAACCTTATACACTCTTATATAAGCTAATTATGGTAAAATTAATGTTTTGGGCCCAATTACTCTTATTGGGCCGAATTACCTCTTAATGGACCCAATTCTATATTAAGCTCAATTCAACCTTTCTATTCTTTCCATTAATGCTCATTTAACTTATTAGGCCCATTAACAAAACTTGGGTCGTCCATGGCTTGTGTTCGGCCCATGGTGGCCATTCATTACACTAGCTCACTAATTGTAGTATTTTACCGAGCACTTGGTGGCCATAGCCTATAGGCACCATTCATGCCAACTTAAGCCATTTCTAGCTCATTTAGGCATTTTCACAAACACTTGGCATGATTGTCTTAACCATTAACCTAGTTCATTAAGACATTTTATCAAACACTTTATATGCATGCATGATAAATCTATCCATTCTTACAAATTGATTTCACTCATTTACACTATCATCATCTACATGTTATAATCATCACAAAACCACAACCAATTCATCAACGTGTTCATCATTAAGCTACCATACCCATTCAGCCATGCAAGAGTTCTCTAGGTTCTAGGTTGTTTTGCAATTCAATTCATTCATCAATCTACTCCATAAATTCACTAGACTAACATATATATGATTGGTGGAAAGAAAACTTACCTAGCTTCACTTTTCCACTTTGACCGAAAACTTCAAGGGTAGGTATGGCTCTTCAATTCGGCTTATTAGGTGATGGGTTTTGGATATGTTATTATCCTTATAATATAGAACAACTTTGATGAAGGAAACTTGTTCCAGTTATGCTTGTAGGTAGGTGATTTATAGAGAGAGAAAGCTTGAAAGCTTATGTTTTCATGATGGCCAAAAATTGCAAGGAAGAAGATGGCATCCAAGGCTAGCAAATTCTGAAATTTTTCTAAGTTATTTTCAGCCATTAAATCCAATAAAATCATCCCATGAAGTGGGCTTTTAATTTGGTTTGGGCTTTAGTTTTAGGCTTTAACTATTTCTATTGGGCTTGATCTTTAAGTCCAAACGGGCTTTCGATTTGGGCCTAAAAATCAGATTCATTGGGCTGGATTTTTCACTCATTTGGGCCTATATTTTATGCATTTAAATAGGCCCACATTCGACCCAATTGCTTAGCCTACTTTCGGCCTATGTCTATTTCATGCATAATGGGCCTTTAAAATTTCACTAGTCAAGCCCATTAGCAATTATTCATTTCAACCCATATTTAATTTAGCCCAATTGCATTTAATCAATTTACTAAGTGAAATGTGCTCAATTTTATGTTTTTTAGACTGAGATTATTTCTCCCATGCATTAACCATGGTAGGGTTAAGTTTAACCATGGTTTGGTTACTTAGTCAAAGTCCACATTCCAATTTTGACTTTTTCCTTAACTTTGACCATTGACCACATTTGACTAATGTGGAATAACCCAAATATATGAATTTCAATGCTTGACTAGTTCATCTTTGTGTTTTGGCTACCTTTGGTAGCTGAAAATGCTAAAAACAGCTCAAACGATTGATTTTGAGCTTGTTTGGCCCTTTTTTGGCATTTTCACCACTTCAACATTCCAGGGGCCAAACCGAACCAACTTCCCTTCTTAACATACTTATATTTTGATGTCCTCAGTCAATATCTTCTGTTGGATTGGTCAGATTCCATCTGGCTCACCCTGAGCTCACCATTGCTCATATTTTGCACTTTAAAGCATTTGAGGTTGTTACTTAAGTCAATTTGTCTTGGAATTGAAATATAGCTTGTCTTATGATTCACAATAACATAATCAATGTTTATAATGATGAATCCTCAAGGAATAGACACCGAATTTCAGGTCTTACATTCCCCCCTTAAGAAATTTAGTCCTTCAAATTAGAACTAAGTCAGTCCTCGAACAACTCTGGATACTTTTCACGCATCAGGCTCTCCAATTCCCACGTGGCTTCCTCCGAAGTGTGGTACTGCTAGAGAACCTTCACCAGAGGGATTGTCTTAGACCGTAACACCTTTTCTTTCCTATCTATTATCTGAATCGGCTTCTCCACATATGACATATCCTCTTTGAGCTCCAATGGCTCATACTTAATTACATGTGCCGAATCCGGATGATACTTCTGAAGCATCGAAACATGGAAGACATTTTGAACACCTGCTAACTCAAGTAGCAATGATAGTTTATGGGTCTTATCTCCCACTCAATTTAAGATCTCAAAAGGTCTAATATAACAAGTACTTAGTTTACCTTTCTTCCTGAACCTCATTATGCCCTTGGAGGGAGAAACTTTTAGAAACATTGATTCACCAATGGTGAATTCCAATGGCATTCGTCTCGTGTCAGGATAGCATTCTGTATGCTCTAAGCTATTCTCAATCTTTCATATATCAACTGAACATCCTTAGAGGCTTGCTTTACCAAATCGAGAATAAATATCTTTCGATGACCCACTTCTTCCCATCCAATTGAAGAACGACACCTACAGCCATACAAAGCTTCATATGGTGCCATTTCAATACTCAAGTGATAATTGTTATTATAGGCGAATTCGACTAATGGCAAATTATCATCCCATGAGCCTTTAAAGTCCAGTACATAAGCTCTCAACATATCCTTCAGTGTCTGTATAGTCCTCTCTGACTGACCATCGGTTTGAGGATGGAAAGTTGTGCTAAAGTTCAATTGGGTTCCCATAGCTTCCTAAAAATATTCCCAGAAGTGGGAAGTGAAGCGGGAATCCCGATAAAAAATAATGCTCACTAGAACACCATATAGCCTCACAATCTCTTGAACATACAAATCTGCCAAAGCACTCAGAGTATTAGTGGATTTCATAGCCAGGAAGTGGGTTGACTTAGTTCATCTATCCACAATCACCCCAATGGCATCATGATTCCTACGGGTTCTCGACAAACTCATCACGAATTCCATGGTGACATGCTCCCCTTTTCATGTTGGTATAGGTAGAGGCTACAATAACAGTACAGGTTTCTGATGCTCTATCTTAATCTGTTGGCATACGAGACATTTAGCAATAAATTCAGCAATATCTTTCTTCATACCTAACCACCAATGTACTTTCCAAAGATTTTGATACATCTTACTACTCCACAGATACAATGTGTATCTCGAAGAATGAGCTTCTAACAAAATCAATCTTTTCAGCTGTAGATCCTTGTGAACATAAATTTTACCTCTTGATAAAGGTCATACCCATCAAAGTCCATGTAGACAAACATTGGCCAACAAAGGATAGCCACATGTCAGATACTAAGAACCAAGAGGCATATGCCACGTGGAAAACACTGAAAGGTGGCGACAGAGTCTACAAAGTGAAAGAGTCCACCAAGCAACAGAGTCCATTGGCGACAGAGTGTACACCCCAACAAACCTCTGTGCCCTTGAGTCCAGTAGCAGAGATGCGGTAGACCTCTGCGGTAGAGTATACTTGCAACAGACTGTGTAGCGGCAGAGTTACTGCGGCAGAGTGAGCCGCAGCAGAACTCTGCACCCAAGACTACGGTAGAGGTCTTCGAACCTCTATCACAAGTTGAACTAATCCGCATAGCAGCAGACTCTGAGTCCGTGACAGAGTATCTAGTAACTCTGTCACAGCCCAGACGCGCATCTGGTCCTCAGATCTGAATCAACCAAAACCGTATAGTTTTGGGCCCAAAATATTCGTAAGTCCTGGAAAAATATAAAGCCCAACCTAATTCCAAAAATATCTATAAATACGCTAGGTATGATCAAAAAATCCTAAGCTCTATTTTTCTTACTGAGACTCTGCTTAAATATTTTCCTGACTTAGCATCGGAGTGCGCGTGCAGGGACAGATCCCTGCGCCTCTCTGACTTTTACTATTTTTACAGAATATTCGATACACGTGGAGAAGACAGCAAAGAAGATCACATCAGCATCATCCAATCATTGTTGTTCGGTACAACAACACCTCTAAATCTCAGTAAACCATCAGTGCTCACCTCAAAATCTGTTACAGTGCCCATCTTAATTTGATTCGCCATATCAATACTGTACTGACACTACACTAAGCCTGTCTGATTCTGTCAATCAGATCTGGTTCCAACTTCAGGCTAGCTATCGTACAGTTAGTATCAGTATTAGAAGGGATCTCATCCAAGCTGAGGCTTGCAAACTGTTCCAACAACTTGTGTTCTTTGATCATCATATACGATACTATCCCGAGGCATTTCCTGCTCAAAGCATCAGCTACTACATTCTCCTTTCCCGTGTGGTAAAGTATCTCACAATTGTAGTCATTTAGAAGCTCTAACCATTTTCGTTGCCTCATATTCAATTCTTTCTGTGAAAACAAGTATTTGAGGCTTTTATGATCAATAAAGATATGAAATTTCTCACCATATAAGTAGTGGCGCCATATATTCAGTGCAAACACCACGGCAACTAACTCCAAATCATGGGTCGGGTAGTTATTCTCATGGTCCTTAAGCTGTTGACATCCATAAGCAACTAGATTCTCATTCTGCATCAGTATACAATTCAATCAATGTCCAGAAGCATCGGTGTACAAAGTAAAGCTTCTAAGTTGGTAGGTATAGTGAAAATAGGTGGAGTGGTCAGTCGATGCTTAGGTTCTAGAAAACTTTTCTCACAAGCATCATCCCACTCAATATTTAACATTCTTCCGAGTAAGATGAGTCAGAGGAGCAGCAAATTTAGAGAAACCCTTAATAAACCATGTATAGTATCCAGTCAAACCTAGAAAACTTTGAATCTTTGTAACCATTTTGGGCCTATTCCACTAACTCTATATTGGACAGATCAACTGACACCTCGTCCTTCAATACAATGTGGCCTAGAAATGATATCTGATCTAACTAGAAAGCACACTTACTAAGTTTAGCATACAAATTCTTCTCTCGGAGGGTTTGTAAAACAATCCTCAAATGCTGTTCATGTTCTTCCCTGGACTTGGAATATACCAAAATGTCATCAATGAACACTATAACAAATTGGTCCAAGTATGAAGCCATAAGCTACAAGAGCATTCATTAACTCGAAAGGCAGAACCAGAAACTCTTAGTGGCCATATCGAGTACGGAAAGCTGTCTTGGGCATATCTTCACTCTGGATCTTCAACTGGTGATACTCAGACCTCAGATCTATCTTAGAAAGGATTTATACTCCCCTATGCTGATCAAGCAAATCATCAATGCGGGAAAAGGAGTACTTGTTCTTGATGGTAGCTCTATTCAACAATCGATACTCAATGTATTGTCGGAGGCTTCCATCATTCTTTTTAATAAATAAGACTTGTGCTACCGAAGGTAAGACTCTTAGTCTAATGAACCTTTTTATCCAATAACTCCTATAATTGCTTCTTTAGCTTTTCCAATTCAATCAGAGCCATTTGGTATGATGGCTTGGATATCGGCTCAATACCAGGCACTAAATCAATACAAAACTTCATCTCTCTATCTGGTGGCAACCCTAGTAGATCATTTGAAAACACATCGGGAAGCTCCTTGACCACTGGGATGTCTTCTAATTTTGAACTTGCCTTATCCATTACAACCACATGTGCAATGAAACTTGCACAATGTTACCTGCACAATGTTATCAATACAGTTAGCACTACAATTTATTCGTTCAGTTACAATAACTACATCCTTTTATTACTTCCCAGAAAAATTTACAACATACTTTTCGGGAATAAAAAACATTATCGTCTTAGAGTAACAATCTAAGACAACATGGTTTGCAGCTAACTAATCTATTCCCAATATTACATCAAAATCATGCATATTCAGTAGGATAAGGTTGGCTAACATACCTCTATTCCCTACTTTCAGTTTACAGTTTTTTATACACATATTCAATTAGTTGACTATCTTTCGTCGATGTGCTAATAAGCGATATTATATCCAAAGGTACAGGCTTTATATACGGGGAAAATTTATATGCAATTGAAGGCGATATAAATGAGTGTGTGGCACTATGATCAAATAAAACAAATGCTCTAAGATTAAAGACCATAATGGTACCTTTAATTACATTAGACGAAGCATCTGCAGTGTCCTGATCCAAGGCATACACTCGACCTCTACCAACAGCTTGTTTCCCTTTCTCTTCGGCTGTGGCCTTTCTCTACTAGGTTGAAAGACCAGTAGAAGCTTTATGTGGCTCTTTTTACCTCTGTGAGATAGGAACTGGCGGTTTAGGGCAATCTTTGACTAACTGGCCAATCTTTTCGCATCTATAGCATGCTCCAGGGCCACAATACACGACCTGTTATTGTGATACCTACCACAGGTTCTACACTACTCAATAGTAGGTCAAGGTCCTCTAATCATAATACCCCTAGCTGGAGGTAAGGCCAAATAAATAGGTGGCTTAACAATCCTACCTCGTATCTCCTCAATCATCGGTCTCTTACCAAACGACCTCCTCCCTTCTCTAAAGCCTTTATCCTTGACTAATTTCTTTCTATCACTATCTTTACCCCTACCTACCTTACCAAACTTAGAGGCGTGTAGCTCATAATCTTGCTCACATAACTATGCTCTGCGCACTGCCTCTTAGTAAGTAGTGATGTCCAAAGGGGCCAGTCAGGATCTGAAAGATGGTCTCGGCCTGTCCATAAACTTTCTGACCTTTCTGACTTCACTGTTCATGGTGTTAGGATCATACCTAGCCAAGGATGTGAATCTCGACTCATACTTATTAACATATCGGTTCCCCTACATCAAACTCATAAACTCTATCTGTAACTTCCTCTGAGCAGTGTTCGAAATATACTGTCTCTGGAAAGCCTCTAGAAAGATATCCCCTGTATGATTGAATATTGGACCCTCAATAAAGGTCAGGTGGACTTCCACTAGTGCTTTACCTCTCATTTCAACATGAAAACTGCAAAAGTAACTCTCTCAATCGTCGTACACCAAAAGAACTCATATAATTTCTCTATTTTATTTACCTAATCCTCAGTAATCACTGGGTTCTTTACCCCACTAAATAACGATGATCTGAACTTCTGGAACTACCTTAACCTATCCAACTCACAGTCGTACCTCAAATCATCATCAAACTACTGTGGAGCCATTAGAGAAGGTGTAGGCTGAATCAGTGGGGTTTGTGGGAGTCCAGTAAGGTATATGTGTAAACGATCCTACTATCGATGACATGGGTGTAGGCTGTGTGGGCCCAAGTGTCTCAAGTGTGGCTGTAGGCATAGTTGGGGTAGCTTGGCCAACTGTGCCCTACATACTGTCAAACCTCGCTCTAGCTTGACTAAGCAATGCCATTGTATTATCAACACTTCACTCTAACCTCGAGAATCATGCATCAGTAGTTTTTGTGGGACCCTGTGGAGCATGGTCAGATGAGGATTCAATCTAGCTCTCAAGCCTACCTGTATGACCTTGAGCACGTGAGCTCACCACTCGACCATGAAATCTATCAGTCATTATGACTATTACTTGCATTCATAACCATTCTTAGTATAATCACAGCCCGATATACATAATTGTATCTAAACAATGAATAATAACATGAGGATGTAGACTTTCTTAGCCACTAACATCGACTCATATCAGACCAACCCTGTTTTGATTACACCTCTACCATTACCCGTTTTTCTCTAAAATCCTTACAAAATTTTTGCTTTTTCATTTCACATACAGTTGAAATAGTTGGGCTATGAGTCAACATTAGTCCAATCACTTTGCTTATCTTACTATCCGTTTCTATATCACGTTACCAATAGGATCGACATTCTATAAACTTTATTTATACATATCAGATAGCTATATTTACATACGTTTACATTCCCAATATTACATTCATATACATTATTATGCCTTTACATGTTCAAATACAAAAGTTATATAAATGTGTATACCTTTGCGCACAATGGGAAGCTACGAACAATAGAAATACAGGACTATCGTCGACTCTCTAACTATTGCAAGTACTCTGTAGAGATGGGGAAAATGAAAGGGTGAGCACAATTAGCTCAGTAAGGAAAATGTGTAAGCAAGTAGATAACTACACTATCTATATGCTCATAATGTCATGCTGTAAAATAGTCACTTTCATTTAAAACAGTAGTAATAAATTCGGTATACAATCAATTCAATAGATAAAAAGATCGTTCAATGAAAAGCATACTCGATTCTATAAGACCCATGTTTTTTTGTAGCTTGTTCCTTATTATTTATATATTTACAGACATTGTATTAAGTGAATTAAATCATAAGAAGAGTATTTACTTGATTTAGGTGTTAGTGAAATGCTTTAACACTTAAAAGCTACATAAAAGTCGAAAAAGGGCTATAACAGCCACATGGCTAAACAAAGAGGATCTGAATCATTCTAACTGAAAATAACTTATAATGAGAAAATATAGAGGGCTCATGAAGGAAAGTTGGTTTGACAGAAAGTAAGAGTAAAAGCTAAAATGGGGCAAAACGAACCATTTTAGCCGTGTAAGGTATTTCGGGTGTATTCACCTACTGAAAATGGCCAAAACGTAAAGACAAGAGTGTAAACCATAAGATATGAAACTTTTAGATTTTTTAGAAAAAGTCAACGTGGTCAATGATTAAGGAAAATGTCAACTGTAGTTAAGAAAAGTGGACTTTTACCATAGTTGACTAACCATGGTTAAAAATTAACCTAAGTATGGAGAAAAATTTGGAAAAAAATATTTTTGGTCAAAATACAATATAATCATCCCCGAAAGTAAGAAAAATTTATTCGGATGAATTTTGGATTAAATTTAAAGGGTAAAAACGTAATGGACTAAAGTGAAGATTTTAAAGCCCATTAAGGTATAATAAGTGTAGATCGAATTTCTTAGGTCCATTAGACCAAATTGTTGGACCCATTGGTAGGCCAAATATTTAGACAATTGAAGACCCGATGTATAGTAAATATTTCAGCCTGAAAGCCCATTAGGAAGGCCCAAACAGAGAAGCCCAAATGGATTAAAATTAAGCCCATTAGTAAAAGGTAACCATAGTCAATTACCTAAATCAATTCAAATTGAATTTTGATTACTGAAAAGTAAGGCTTAATGGCTAAATAATGGACTTATAGATCAGCCAACACAACTACATCTTCTTCCTTAAGAGTTCGGCTAGAAGAAGGAAACCATTAAAACACATATAGCTAAGCTTTCTCTCACTAGAAATCACTAGGAAAAAGACATATTTGGAACTTGCATTCTTCATGAAAGTTGTTCCAAATTGAGTGAGGATTAACATATGTTGGAATTGGCTATCAAGGAGCCATAGTGTGTAAACCAAGAGGCTTCAAAGTTTCGACCAAGTGTGAATACATATACTAGATATAATTTCAAGCTTTCAAATTCATATATGTTAATGTATGAATGATTTTAAGTAGATTGGTATATGTTTCAAGCATTGAAACTCATGGAGTCACTATGAACATGAATTGGCTGAAAGTGAGTAGTGATAAATTGATGAATGCCCATATGATTTTAAGGCATGAATGAGTTAATATACATGTGTTCATGATTATGGTATAGTTAGAATTAATCAAATTTATCCATTGATGAACGAATTAAGTTGGCAATCAATGTGTTTGATAAAATGCCTAAATGAACTAAGAGAAGCTTAAGAACATTGCCAGCCAAGTGCTTGTGAAAATACCTAAGAGAAATGGGTAGCAAGTGGTCGACGGTGGCGTGGGGCTCGACATGGCTAGGCGTGCGTGGTCTTGGCCATGATATGAGATCGAGAGGTCCAATGGGCCAAGCCCAATTGGTTTTGGTCCAATGTGATTTAATGGGTCTCGGATATGTCCAATAAGAGTTGGTGGGCTCCACAAGCCTAATAGACCCAACAAAAATGAATAGTAAAATGGAAATGGGCTTAAAGGCAAAGTTAGGCCCATTAAGGTTTATTAAAGCCCATTAAGGTTTATTAAAGCCCATTAAGTGAAATAGACTATATTTAATGTGAAATACAGTAAGAAAAGTAAAATTAACCTGATGAATGGTTATATACAGCTCCAAAGATTTTTGGAGGAGCGAATCAGAATGCTGGATCGAGCAGCGTTGACAAAGTAAAATTTCTATAGTGATTACAGGTAAGGGACTTTTGTGAGTAGTTAGAGATACCTGCACGTATTTTTGTCTACTTTTGTATTCACTTAAAAACTCTGAGGGTCAGAGAAAGTGAATAACAATTATAGTGACTCGATATTGGTAAATTACAATTTTACCCTTAGTTAGGAAAAAAGTAAACTTTTGGGAAAAGTTATAAAAAGCATGGAAACCATCATTTTGAATGTTTTTACTACTTTTTAGCATAAAAGTAAGTAGATGGGCTAATTTTTTCTTGGTTGATGAGAAATAGCACAATTTATAGTGTTGATTTTGATGTTTTGAAAATCATCATGTTTTAAAAGTCATCTATCGAATTATGTGAGAATAAATCATGCTAGAGCACAGCTGACACTTGACTTCATATATTTTCCACATATATTAGTGCTAAAGTATGATTCGCACTAGATTTCCATAAGATGCACGATAGAGTGCTGGAGTTATTGATCGTATTCAAATTTTACATTAGATGCATGACAGAGTGCTAGAGCGTTGCTCGTACTCGATTCTTCATGATTTATACATGACATAGTACTTGAGCAATTTGCCTGTACTTGATTTGATGAGTTTTGTGCATAGCATGGTACTGGAGGGATTGCTCGTACTTTATTTCAAACATGAACTATGTATGGTCTAGTGCTAGAGATTTACTCGCACTAGAGCTTGATTTTGTGATGTGAAACAGTGTTTGAGTGGAGTGTCGACTATGAGTCGCGCTCAAAGGCGCGTACTGTATTTTATGTGATATATAAGACATGTTGAAAAACCATGTTGATTTCCTCGTGTAGACTGAGTGTCACATTGTGAGATGTTCGCATGTGGATTTAGAGGCGTGGTACTGATTATCCATCGAGATAGGGTCCATGGGTGTATGTTGTACCGTGCGAGTGGCATGAAGTACACTGTACCGTGTGTTGTTGTGTTGTTGTGGAGTTAAGGAATTGATAGATGGCGATTGTGATGGACTGACCCCCTCTTGTTACAGGCGTGATGCCCCGCACACTAGGTACTGTGTAGTCTGGGATCACCATTATAGGATATGGCCATAGTCCAGGATATTATTGCATTTCACCACAGAGTCTCACATGATATATCACTTGATTGATTGATTTTATACGGATAGTCCTAAGGGATGGGTCAGAATTTGATTATTGTGTTGTGAATGATTTAAATGCCATATTTACTGTGATTTGAATATAAATGGCATGATTTCTCTAAAGGCATTGTGAAATTATACAGATGCATTATTTTGCACGAAATGCCTACATTTGAGAACTAAGCATGATTTCTGTAAATGGGATTTAATCTGTACAAGTATAAATATATTTAAAGACATTGTTTCAAAGTGAGTTAAGGAAATGATATTTTCAAGGCATAGCATTATTTTGAGTAGATAGTGTAGATGTCTACTTGCTTGCTTGATTTCCTTACTGAGCTGTGAGCTCACCCCTTTTTTTTTTACACCTCTCTATAGAGCATCTACAGTAGAGCGATTACAAGAAAGGGATAGTGTTCCTATCGATCGATAGGTATACATATTTTGTATGGTTATGTATCTAAACATATAAACAGCACAGTGATGCATTTGATGTAAATTAGGGGGAATGTATTTGTATTAGATTTTATACGAGCTCATTTATATTATAAAAGAAATTACAATCAGTAGATAGTATATTGACATGTATGTATGATAATGAATGAATGGTATGTTCAGTGAGGATATTAACATCTAATCACATCCCAACTGTTGATAAGGAGAAAGATAAGTAAAAAGCAAAACAATTGTAGTGGTTTCGGTTAAGTCACAAAGGGTCGTGACAGAATGGTATCAGAGCAGAGTTGGTTTGATGTGAGTCGGTGTTAGTAACTAGGAAAGTATACATCCTCATATATTGTGTTGTGTTTAGATACAACTGTGTATACTAGATGGGAAATGGACTAATTAATAATTGTGAATGTAGGAATCGAGCCTATATGGCGAATACTCATAGTGGTAGAGAGACTAGAGGTAGGGCTCGAGGCAGTAGTAATAGGCCTGAGAGCCGAGATGCCATTGAGTCATTACCTGCCCATGAGACACCAAGTACTACTGAGGTACCAGAGAGTGCAGAGGCACGCTTCACGAGGTTAGAGCGTAGCTTAGAGATGATAGTAGAGGTGTTGGCACAGACGATGTCAGGTAGACAAGGACAGGATGTAAGGACTGCGACTGGATAGGCAGCTGCACCTGACACACATGTACAACCTACACATGTTCTACAGCCTACGAATACTTCTACACCCCCACCAGTTCAGGATACGCCTTCTCTTGTTGCTCCGCGATAGAGTAGTAGTGGTTTGGGGTACGTATGTGAGTTAGATCGGTTGCAACAGTTCTAGAAGTTTAGACCTCCATCTTTTAGTGGGGTCAAGGATCCAGTTGCTGCTGAGGAGTGGATTGGAGAGATGGAGAAGCTATATGGATTCTTCGAGTGTATGACCACGAAGATGGTCGCATTTAGTGCGTTCCTACTAAAGGGATCTACAGAGCATTGGTGGAAGTCCACTAGACCCATACTGAGAGCCCAACATACAGATACTAGTTGGGAGATATTTTTGGATGCCTTTAAGAGGCAGTTTGTTCCAGATACAGCGCAGCGGAAACTGCAGGCTAAGGTTTTGGTGTTGAACTAGGGGAGTTTATCGGTGGATGAGTATGAGACTAGATTCTTATCCCTGGGAAGGTATGACCTCGACACCATGTATAGTGAGACTAGGAAGGTCCATAAATTTATTGATGGACTGAGACCGGCTCTAGGTCTAGATTGGTCTGATTATAAATAGCTACATATGATGAGGCTGTGCGTAGGGCACAATTGTGCGAGTAGGACTATGAGAGGAATGCTTCCAAGTTTGGGAAGTTTAGTTGGAGCCGTGATAGAGAGAGGAAGAAACCGACTAGAGATAGAGGTTTCAATTCTCGAGGAAGGAGAAGACTCTCCGGTAAGAGACCACGGATGGAAGAGGTAAGAGATAAACTTGCTAGACCTCCTACTTATCTGACTATAGCTCCAGCGAAGGGTATTATCATGGGTGGACAGAGGCCTACTACTGAGCATTACAGTAGATGCGGTAGACATCATGAAGGTAGACCTTGTTCGATGACTCCTATAGTGTGTTTTCGATGTGGGAAACCAGAGCATATTGCTAGAGCTTGCCCAGAGATGGTTAAGACTGCTCCACTAAAAGGCAGAGAGCTAGAGAGAGCTCCAGTCGATACTTTTGCTTTGAGGAGGAGAACGACGGCAGAGGAGAAGGGGAAGCAAGTGATTGGTCAAGGGCGCGTACATGCTTTGAACCAGGGCACATCTGATGCTTCATCGGATGTGATTCGAGGTAACATCCTGATTTATGATATTAAAGCATATGTTTTAATTGATCTTGGTGCCACGCATTCATTTGTATCACCTTCATTTGCATGTAAGTTAGCAAGACATGTAGAGCGTACACCTTTAAGTATGATGATGTTGATTAGTACGCCTCTGAAAAATAGTCAGCTTGTAGAGTATATATTTAAAGATTGCAAGTTAAAAGTAGGGGAAATGGATATGATAACTAATCTAATATTGTTAAGTATGAGCGATTCTGATGTAATATTAGGAATGGACTGGTTGTCTACAAACCATGTTGTGTTAGATTGTTATGCTAAGACAGTTATGTTTCCTAACCCTGAAAAATATGTTGTAAAGTTTACAAAAAGGAAATGAAAATAGTAGTTCCTATTAAAAATAAACAATATGATATGCTGACTGAGAAAAATCGATATGTTGAAGGTTTTATTGCATACGTGGTTGATATGGATAAGGCACATCCGAAGTTGACAGATATTCCTGTGTTTAGCGAGTACCCAGATATCTTTCCGGATGAACTACCAGAGTTACCACTAGACAGAGAGATGGAGTTCTATATATATTTGGTGCCTGGTACTGAGCCTATATCGAAACCACTGTACCGTATGACTTTAGTTGAGCTGAAGGAGCTCAAGAGACAATTGTAGGAGCTCTTGGATAAGGGGTTCATCAGACCGAGTGTTTCGCCTTGAGGAGCACCGATTTTGTTTGTGAAGAAGAAAGAAGGAAGCCTTTGATTGTGTATTGACTACAGATTATTGAATAAGGCTACCATTAAGAATAGGTATCCCCTTCCACGCATTAACGACTTGTTAGATCAGTTTCGGGGAGCACAGGTCTTTTCTAAGATTGATCCGAGGTCTGGGTATCATCAGCTGAGAGTTCAAAGTGGAGATGTACCCAAGACAACGTTTCGAATCCGATATGGCCATTATGAGTTTTTAGTTATGCCATTCGGATTGACGAATGCTCCCGCAGCTTTTATGGCTTTGATGAACGATGTGTTTAAGCCATACTTGGATCAATTTGTTATCGTCTTTATCGATGACATTTTAGTGTATTCGAAGTCTCAGGAGGAGCATGAGCAGCACCTGAGGATCGTATTATAAACTCTTCGAGAGAAGGAGTTGTACGCTAAACTCAGTAAGTGTGACTTCTGGTTAGCGAAGATCTCATTTTTGGGACACGTTATGTCGAAGGATGGTGTATCAATAGATCCATCCAAGATAGAGGCTGTAGTTCAGTGGGAACAGTCGAGGACAGTTACCGAGATCAGAAGTTTCCTGGGGTTAGTAGGATATTATCGAAGATTTGTTGAAGAATTTTTGAAGTTCGCTGCTCCGTTGACACGTCTCACTCGGAAGAGTGTACCGTTCGTTTGGAGCGAGGATTGTGAGAAGAGTTTTCAGGAGCTGAAACGTCGATTGACCACCGCTTTAATTCTCACTATCCCTACCAGCTCAGGAGGAATTGCAGTGTATACTGATGCTTCGTATCAGGGAATGGGCTATGTATTAATGCAGGATGGGAGGGTAGTTGCTTATGGATCCAGACAGCTTAAGGACCATGAGAAAAACTATTCGACCCATGATTTAGAGTTAGCGACAGTAGTGTTTGCGTTGAAGGTATGACGCTATTACTTGTATGGTGAGAAGTTTAAGATCTTTACCAACCATAAATGCTTTAAATATCTGTTCTCGCAGAAGGAGTTGAACATGAGACAGAGAAGATGGCTAGAACTTTTGAAGGACTACGATTGTGAGATACTTTATCATCCGGGTAAGGCTAACGTTGTAACTGACGCTTTGAGTAGGAAGAGCTTAGGGATGGTATCGTATTTGATGGTTAGGGAACACGAGCTGTTGGAACAGTTTCCCAGCCTCAGTTTGGGTGGTGTGCCTTCTAACATGGATACAGGCTATGTGATAGCTAGTCTATGCTTAGAGCCGGATCTGTTGGACAGGATCAGACAAGCTCAGCTGATTGATCCATATTGTGTTAAGATGACTAGTCAGATACAGAAGGGCACAGTGACTAATTTTGAATTGAGATCTGATGGATTACTTAGGTTCAAGGGTAGATTGTGCGTTCCAGATGACCCAAAGCTTAGGAGATTGATATTCGCGGAAGCTCATTCGACGAGGTACACGTTACATCCTGGGAGTAACAAGATGTATCAAAACCTCCAGAAGGTGTACTGGTGGTCAGGTCTGAAGAAAGACGTGACAGAGTTTGTGGCGAGATGTCTCATATGTTAGTAGGTAAAGGTAGAGCATCAGAAGCCTACAGGGTTATTACAACCTCTACCTATATCGACATGGAAATGGGAGCATATCACCAAGGATTTTGTGATGGGTTTATCAAGGACCCGTAGGAATCACGATGCTATATGGGTGATCGTTAACAGACTGACGAAGTCAGCCTACTTCCTAGCTATGAAAGCTACTGATACTCTGAGTTCATTGGCAGAGCTATATCTACCCGAGGTAGTGAGGTTACATGGTGTACCAGTGAGCATAGTTTCTAATAGGGATTCTCGCTTCATTTCCCACTTTTGGAAACATTTTCAGGAAGCCATGGGAACCCAGTTGAGTTTGAGCACCGCTTTCCATCCTCAGACAGATGGTCAGTCAGAGAGGACTATACAAACTTTGGAGGACATGTTGAGAACGTGTGTACTAGATTTCAGAGGCTCCTAGGATGATCACTTGCCACTAACCGAGTTCGCCTATAACAATAGTTATAATTCGAGTATTGGGATGGCACCGTATGAGGTTTATATGGCCGTAGATGTTGTTCCCCTATCGGATAGGAAGAAGTGGGCGACCGAAAGATTTTCGCTCCTGACTTGGTCACACAAGCCTCTAAGGATGTCCTTTTGATTGTAAAGAGACTGAGGACAGCTCAGAGCAGACAGAAGAGTTACGCTAATAAGAGACGAAGGCCACTAGAGTTTACAGTTGGTGAATCATTGTTTCTGAAAGTTTCTCCTTCCAATGGTATAGCAAGATTTGGAAAGAGAGGAAAGCTGAGTCCTCGCTACATTGGATCCTTTAAGATACTTGATCGAGTAGGAGATAAGACCTATAGGTTGGCATTGCCACTGGACTTATCAGGTGTCCATAACGTCTTCCATATTTCGATCTTCAAAAGTATCACCCAGATTCGGCACATGTGATTAGTTATGAACCATTGGAGCTCAGAGAGGACATGTCATATGTTGAGAGATCGATTCGGATACTGTATAGGATGGAGAAAGTCTTGAGATAGAAGACCATTGGATTAGTGAAGGTTCTCTAGTAGCATCACACTTCAGAGGAGGCTACTTGGGAGCTAGAGAGTCTGATGCGAGAGAAACACCTCCATCTGTTTGACAACTAACTTGGTTCTAATTTGGAGGACCAAATTTTCTTAGTTGGGGAGGATTGTAAGACCTGTGTTTTTATGTAGCTTGCGCCTCATGATTTATATATGTACAGACATTGTATTAAGTGAATTAAATCATAAGAAGAGTATTTACTTGATTTAAGTGTTAGTGAAAAGGTTTAACACTTAAAAGGTACACAAAAGTCGAAAAAGGGCTATAAGAGCCACATGGCTAAACAAAGAGGATCTGAATCATTTTGACTGAAAAGACGAATTTATAATGAGAAAATATAGAGAGCTTATGAAGGAAAGTTGGTTTGATTTAGTCTCAAACACAGAGAATAACACTAAAAGCTTAAAAGGGGCAAAACGGACCATTTTAGCCGTGTAAGGTATTTCGGGTGTATTCACCTACTGAAAATGGCCAAAACGTAAAGACAAGAGTGTAACCATAAGATATAACACTTTCGGATTTTTGAGAAAAAGTCAACGTGGTCAATGATTAAGGAAAAAGTCAATTGTAGTTAAGAAAAGTGGACTTTTACCATAGTTGACTAACCATGGTTAAAAATTAACCTAAGTATGGAGAAAATTTTGGGGAAAAATAGTTTTGGTCAAAATACAAGATAATCATCCCCAAATGTAAGGAAAATTTATTCGGATGAATTTCGGATTAAATTTAACAGGTAAAAATGAAATAGGCCAAAGTGAAGATTTTAAAGCCCATTAAGGTATAATAAGTGTAGATCGAATTTCTTAGGTCCATGACACCGAATTGTTGGACCGATTGGTAGGCCAAATATTTAGACAATTGAAGACCCGATGTATAGAAAACATTTCAGCCCAAAAGACCATTAGGAAGGCCCAAACCGAGAAACCCAAATGTTAGGCCCAAATGGATTAAAATTAAGCCCATTAGTAAAAGGTAACCATAGTTAATTTAGTAACCATTACCTAAATCAATTCAAATTGAATTTTGATTGCTGAAAAGTAAGGATTAATGAGTAAGTAATGGACTTATAAATCAGCCAACACAACTACATCTTCTTCCTTAAGAGTTCGGCTAGAAGAAGGAAACCATTAAAACACATATAGCTAAGCTTTCTCTTACTAGAAATCACTAGGAAAAAGGCACATTTGGAACTTGTATTCTTCATGAAAGTGATAAGTTGCATATTAGACATATTAATTGTCATATTTTCCCATGATTTAAATTCTTTTATATGCTTAATTTTTGGATTTGACTTATATTTTCTATTTTGTATTGTGAATGATGGAAAATGGACAAAATGGATTAAAAGCTACAAATTCTGCACAAGTCACAAAATCAAAAGAAATCTTGGAATTCAAGTCAAGATCTATCACTTGTAGCTGAAGTTGACTGAATCAATCTAAAGATGGCAAGTGGAAGATTTTAATTATTAAGGAAAAGATATGCAATTACTGTCTTTGGCAAGTGGTTAAAAAAAAGGAAAGAAGTTTAATTGTAATCAAACTTAATCAGAGAACTTTCCTTTGGAAATAGATTCTGGGGCTAGATATTTAGTATTTATAGACTAAGAGTGGAAGAGGCTAGGAATCTCGATCTTAATCTGGAATCATCATCATCATAGATACAATTTTATATTTCTTTAGTGTTTTTCTTTGAACTTATGGCTTGCTAAGTTTTTAGTCTAGCCAAAGGATAATTAAAGCTTAGGTTCTTTAAGAATTATGAGATCTAATTAGTTTTATCTTGTTCTTTTATATCTTTATTATTTATATGTCTTCTTTTCTTGTTTAAATTATTGTTTTGATTGATTGTGCAAAAAGGGCCATTTGTTCAATTGTCAGGATAATATATCACCAATTAGAAACTTGAATCCGTAATTGTTTAGGAATTCTAATATAAGTGGTAAATAACATAATTGATTATAGATAGATTTTCAATTCTATGTTGAGAAGATATATAATCTAGCTTAAATGAACCTACATGTGTGTTTGTTGGTTAGAATTGGTAGTCTCTCTAGTTTTCAATGCTGTTGGTAAATTAAATATTAAGATCGTATCTAAGGTTGTTTAACTGATAAGATAAATAATTAGAGATCGTATCCTGATTATCGAAGAAGTAAGGAGAGATAGGTTGTTAGGTCGTACCAATAACCATAACCAATTTGGTAAAGATTAAAAGAACTTATTTTTGCATCAATGATCAATTCCGTGAACCTATTCTAAAATTATTCCTTTGGTTGGATGTTTTCATCATATTAATTTTCTCCCAACGTTTTATATATTGATTTTTCTTTACTACATTTTAATTTTTCTTTTTATTCTCACTACAACAAAATCCCCATTTTACTTTTTAATATTTTGCAGAAAAATAAATCTAACCAATCTCTTGGGAAACGACCTTACTCATTTATACTACAGTTTTAATTTATTTTGAGTAGGAATTATTATTGTTAGTCTCGACAACCACAAATTTTTGGCACCGTTACCAGGGATTGGTTTTTAATTAGATTTATTTTAATGCCCCTTTCTTTTTCGTGCAGGTGAATTAATCTCGTATGATCCTGAAATTGAAAAGACGGCTAAGCGGAATAGGAAGGAAGCTAAAATCCAAAAGGGACACGAAGCTTCATCTTCATCACTTGGATTGAATGTAACACCTGATTTGGCCAATTCATCAAGTGATTCTGAGACTAAAGAAATAATGGCTGAAGAGGAGCAAACTTTAAGGCAGTTGGCTGCACCACCTATCAATCAACTACCGCTCTGCATTCATTATCCAAATTTGCAAGCAGATTTTGAGTTAAGATTGGGTTTGATCCATTTGCTTCCCAAGTTCCATGGTTTTGAGAATGAAGATCCTCACAAGCACTTAAAAGAATTTCATGTGGTATGTTCAAGCCTGAAACCACAAGGAGTTACTGAAGAGTAAATTAAAATGCGAGCTTTTCCATTCTCACTAGCTGATAGAGCAAAAGATTGGTTGTTCTATTTACCTCCTGGTTCTATAACCACGTGGACTGAAATAGTGAGATTGTTCCTTGACAAATTTTTCCATGTTTCAAGAGCTGCTAGCATTAGAAGAGAGATATGTGGAATCAAGCACAAAGATATTGAGACTCTTCACGAATACTGGGAGAGATTTAAGCAACTTTGTGCAAGTTGTCCTTAACATGGGATTTCCAAACAACTCTTAATTCAATATTTTTATGAAGGATTGTTACCCATGGAAGGATTGTTACCCATGGAAAGAAGGATGATGGACACAGCCAGTGGAGGTGCGATAGTGAACAAGACTCCTAGAGATGCTAGAGATTTGATTTCCACCATGGCTGCTAACTCCAAATAGTTTGGATTCAGACAAGACATACCTCATAGAAGAGTAAATGAGGTAAATACACATTCTCTTGAAAATCAAATAGCTAATCTAACATATGTTGTTCAACAATTGGCTATAGGCATGGGAAATGTGCAACAAGCTAAAGCTTACGGCCATCCAATCGACATGTGCCCCACACTTTAAGATGAACCTCATGAGCACGCAAATGCAGTTGGAGGATTTCTAGGTCCATCACAAAGGAATCACGATCCATATTCAAATACTTATAACTCAGGGTAGAGAAACCATCCCAACTTGAGCTATGGAGCAAGACCTCAATTTCAGAACTTTCAATATAGATAGCTCGTTCCATAGCAACATTAGCCATCCTCAAATTCAGGCATGTCTCTTGAAGAAAATGTTAAATCACTTGCAATTAACACACAACAATTTCAACAGGAAACAAGGACAAGTATCAAGAAGCTGGAAGATCAAATGAGTCAGCTAGTGTAAGACCCACTTTGTATGTATTTGTTGCTATATTTCTTATGATTCATGTGATGTACACTTCCATATATTCATCGAATCATAAGAAGAGCAGTGACTGAATTAAATTTGTAAAGAAGAATAAAATGGAATATCGTTGAACGTCGGAAGAAATTAAATACGAGCCGAAATGGCCACAGGTCAAACGAAAATGATCAAAATGAAGTTAACCGAAAATGCGAAATTAAAATAAGAAAAGATGATGGATGTTTGAAGGAAAGTCAGGTTAAATTGGTTCTGAAACAAGTGCAGGGGTAAAAAGGTCAAAATATCGAAACCCGATATTAATGCGATAGGAAAATCTTAATTAAAAATAAGGATTTAGAATATCTTGATCAATAATGAGGAAATTATATACTTTTGAGTCCAATTGATCAAGATCCGGAATTTTTAGAAATACCGAAAAGTCACCCGGGACAATATCCCGAAAATACGAAGAAATTATACCGAAAAAATGATTAAAAATATAATAAATAAATTAAATTAAATTAAATTAAATTGTTTAGAATAAAATAATGTAAGTTGTAGATATTTTGAAATATTGTAGAGTATTTTAATGAATAGTATAATAATAAAATAGTTTATAAATGATAATAATAAAAATAATTAAAAAAAAAAGGAATCTGAAAAAGAAAGAGAAGAAAATCGGGATAAACCCGAAACGGAAAAACCGAAGAAATCGAGAGGCAACCCGAAACCACCGAAGGAGCACCGGCGACCCTTGACCGCTGACGAGCAGCCGAGGTGCAAGAGGAGAGACCGGCGACCTTCAGGACGCCGGAAACGCGCCGTGTAGTGGCCGAAGGATGCCGATCGGAGCGAAGGAAGATCCGAGAGGAAACGGGCTGATTTTCGACGAACCACCGCGACTGGGCTGGAACGGAAGCCATCGACGCATTCAGGGGGAGGAACCGATTCTTTTGAGATCGGTATTGGCCGGCAAGACCGCCGAAAACGCCAGCGATGGCAAGTGGCAGAAACGGCACCGTTTGGCCGAAAGGAAGGGAAGGAAAAGGAGGGAAAAGGAAGGAAAGAGGAAAATAAAAGAAAAGAAAAGGAAAGAAAGGAAAGGAAAAAGGAGAAAGGAAAGAAATTCAACGGGGACGACTCGAGATTCGGGTAAGTCGACCGAGGGTCGAAATTGACCTACGGGTAAATTTCAGAAATTTAATTAATATTTTATTTAATAGAAAATAATTCGGATTTACCTAATTGTGCAGCTTTTCGACAGAGACTGAACGAGAGCCGATTTAGCTCTGATTTTATACCCCGCATCGTATCGGGTAAGTACATTTTAATTGCGGCAATATGAGTTCTTTAAATACAGAGTTTTAATTATTTTACGAAATTATGAATTAATTTCGCATAGAAAGGAATATTTTTTGGAGTTGTAATGTAATTGCCATAAATGGTATACGGGCTGTCCAATGAGTTTGGAACGAAGCCCGATAATTATTAGTAAGCTGCATAAGCCCGGTATACTCGAAGAAGGGAATTAATAAATATAAAATGGGCTGAGACCCAATAAGGTAGATAGGGCCCAATACTTTAAAGTTGGTCAGTAAATGCGATATACTGATCAAGATAATTGAATTGACCTCAACTGTGTGGTTATATGTAGTTACGTACATTTGGTTGGCGCGCATTTGGGCCGAGAGGTTCGGCATCATCGAGACAGGTTAAGTCTACTCGCGATTCCAGGTAAGGGAATTTTACGAACTGCTAGAGATAGCTTTATGAATTTTCGACGCCATTTACAGTCTTTTAAATTGTACGAAGGGTCTAGATTTGAGATAAAAATTTTAGGGCCTCGGATGGGCAAATTACCAAAATGCCCTCGTTAAGGGTAAAATTCCAAATTTTAGGAAAAAGTGTAAGGAGCAAGAACAAAGGGTTTCTGCTCATTTTTTAAGTATTTTGGTACATGCATGAGTAGGTCGGCTAACTTTTAAATGAAATTGCACAACATTTGATATCTTCAACAAGTGTTGATTTTCGTTGAAATCGATTTGAGAAATGTAGCCGCCTACGTGACTTTTCAGAAATGTGACGTGCTAGAGCTTAGCTCGCACTAGTTTTTCAAAGATCATACGATGAGCCGTGTTTGGAGCAGCGGATAACTGTGTGTCACACCAATTAAATAGGCTCGCACGTGCGTTTGGAGACATGGCATGAGTATGCAGATATGATATGGGTCCACGGAGTACGTTGTACCGTGCAAGTAGCATGGAGTACGCTGTACCGTGTGGCATCTTCGGATGCGTGGTATCTTCGGATACGTGTGGCATCTTCGGGTGCGTGTTATCTTCGGATACATGTGGCATCTTCAGGTGCATGGTATCTGCGGATATGTGTGGCATCTTCGGGTGCGTGGTATCTTCGGATACGTGTGGCATCTTCGGGTGCGTGGTATCTTCAGATACGTGTGGCATCTTCGGATGCGTGGTATCTTCGGATACGTTTGGCATCTTCGGATGTGTGGTATCTTCGGATACGTGTGGCATCTACGGATGTGGAGGGTCGGATAAGACCAACGAGATGGAGTGACCCACCTCCCAGGCGATTCCCGATCATAGTGAGATCCCGCACACTAGAATCCGTGTAGCAGAGGGACTCCTGAGGACACATGGCCATAGTCCTGGTTATTATCGATATACAGATATTGCCTAGTCTCGTATCCCGTATATTTACGTTTTCTGATACTGATGTTTTCGAGAAACACAATTTTATGGATTTTGTGTGAGTCAGGGCTACCTGAGGGAAGGGTTGAGTCCTGATCTTATTATGAAATTTTAACGAGAAATAAATGATTTGAAAGATATGCATGTTAAGTTTTCATGCTTTTTGGGATTACATGTGTGTTGTTTTACATGACATCATAACATAGCATCTGTTTTGGAAATGTGTGGAGAAGGGGTGGTTTATGCATGGCACTACGTTAATGTAGGTTGTATTGTTATCTACTTGTTCGTAGAATTACCTTACTGAGCTTGATGTGCTCACCCCTTTCATTTTATCACACAGATTTCTTCCAGTAGATTGGGAGGCGACTGGGTACGGCATTCTAGTTGTCCGCTGCTGCCTATCTTTTGAGGTATATACACGATTACATATGTTTCTTGTATCCAAATAACATGAGCACAGTACTATATTTTGTATGACACTGGGATGTATAGAGTGGGTATAGATATGTAAAGAATCGAACAAGTTTAGTGCAGTATACATGAATTTTTATTTAAATTAAATTATGCACTAATTGTAAATGTATGGAGAGGATATGGGCACTGACATACAACCCAATTATTGGTTATGGTGGGTCACGATCGGAGGTAAGTATGAAATAATAAAACACAAAAAATTTACTCTGATTTTTGGGTAGTTTTGGGTCGTGACAATAAAGGTGGTATCAGAGCGGAATTGGTCTGATGTATGTCAGTGTCAATAATTACGAATTACATCCCTGTGTTATTATGCTGGGTTAGATACAATCGTGTATATTGAGATGGGTTTTAATTAAGAAATGGTTGTGAATGCAGGATTATAGGCAAGATGCCTGTTACTCGTCGCGGTAGAGGAGGTCTGGCACGAGGCAGAGGTCATAGAGGTAGGCCTACGACTGATAGACGTGCCAAGTTACCTTATGAGACTTAGGAGGAGGCTGAGGTAGAGACCGGGGTGGAGCATGCCCCACAGGGTCCTACAGAGAGAGATACTACAGAGCAGGGTACTGTAGAGAAGGATACTGCAAAGAGATCTGCCGAGGCGATTGAGGCGCATTTTGCTAGGATAGAATGGAGCCTCAAGATGCTTATAGAGTTGGTTTCATAGTCAGTACAGGGAGTTAGAGGTGGACAAGGTGATGCTGGACAGGCAGCTACTCCTGATGCGCCTGCTCTGCCCGTTCAGGATACAGAGACTCCTACACCCCCACCGGTCCAGGACATAGATTCTCCTGTTGCCCCACACCAGAGTATTAGAGATTGGGGTTACAGTTGCGATATGGACAGACTGCGACAGTTCCAGAAGTTCAGACCATCGGCATTTAGCGGGGCGTAGGACCCAGTGGTAGCTGAGGATTGGTTGAGCTAGATGGAGAAGCTATACGGGTTCTTCGAGTGTACCCCTACGGAGATGGTGGCATTCGCTGCTTTTATGTTTAGGGGATCGACGGAGCATTGGTGGAAGTCTACTAGACTAATTCTCAGAGCTAGACATACCGTGATTAGCTGAGAGATATTTTTGGAGGTCTTTCAGAGGCAGTACGTCCCAGATACAGCGCAGCGAAAGCTGCAGTCTGAGTTTTTGAACCTGACTCAGGGGAGTCGATCGTTAGATGAGTATGAGACGAGGTTCATCTCCCTGGGCAGATACGATCCGGACACCATGAGTAGTGAGACTAAGAAGGTTCGGAGATTCATTGATGGATTGAGGCCAGCGATCAGATCTAGATTGGTCCCTTTGGCCATTTTGACTTACGAGGAGGCACTGAGTAGGGTGCAGTTGATTGAGCAGGATTTTGAGAGGACTGCCTCAGAGTTCGGGAAGACTGGCAGCAGACATAGAGAGGGGAAGAGACCAGTGGGAGATAGAGGGTTTGGTTATAGAGGGGGCAGACAGTTGATTAGGAAGAGGTCGAGGATAGAGGAGATTCGGGAGAGGCCAGCTAGACTTCCAGTTTATCCGGCCATTTCTTCTGCTCCACAGAAAGGTATTATGATAGGTGGGCCACGACCTACGACTGAGAGATGCGGTAGGTGTGGTAGATATCACAGTGATAGACCCTGCTTTAGTCCTACAGTGGTATGCTATAGATGCGAGAAGCCCGAGCATGTGAGCAGAGATTATCCCGAGATAGTTGAGAATGCCCCTCAGAAGGGCAAGGGTTCAGAGAGGGCTTCTGGTGATACATCTGCGTCGCGGAGGAAAGCGACAGCGGCAGAGAAGGGAAGCAAGCAGTTGGTATAGGGCGAGTGCATGCTCTTGACCAGGATACAGCGGATCGGTCAACAGATGTGGTGAAAGGTACTATTCTGATCCATGATTTAGAAGCATATGTGTTAATAGATCCTGGTTCTACGCATTCATTTGTATCACCATTGTTTGCATTTAAATTGTGTAATTATGTGAAACCTACCCCTCTGAGTAGAAAGCTATCTATAATGACACCCATGAACACTAGCCAATTAGTGGAGTATGTATTGAGCGATTGTGAGCTGAAATTAGGTGGTAGAGTGATGACAGCCAATCTAATCTTGATGCATATGAGAGATTTTGATGTAATCCTAGGAATGGATTGGTTGGCTGCTCATCGAGCTGTTTTAGATTGTTTTGCCAGAACAGTCACGTTCCATACTCCAGAAAAATGTATTGTGCAATTCGCTTGAAGTAAATGAGAATGAGAATTTTATAAGAGTATGAATGAATGACGTACTAATTTTGGTGGATAATGTTGTGAAAGTTATATTACGTACGTGGTAGATACGGCTGTGGCACGTCTGAAATTGACAGACATTCCAATAGTCAGAGAATTTCCAGATGAGTTACCAGGGTTACCGCCAGTGAGGGAGACAGAGTTCAGTATTGATATGACACCCGATACAGAGCCGATATCTAGACCACCGTATAGGATGGCTCCAGTTGAGTTAGAGGAGCTGAGAAAACAGTTACAGGAACTGTTAGAGAAGCGGTTCATCAGACCGAGTGTGTCACCGTGGGAGCACCGGTTCTATTTGTTAGGAAGAAGGACGGGAGCCTTCGGTTGTGTATCGACTACCGATTATTGAACAAGGCTACCATCAAGAATAAGTACCCCCTTTCGAGGATTGATGATTTACTGGATCAGCTACGGGGAGCACAGGTCTTTTCCAAGATTGATCTGAGATCTGGGTACCATCAGTTGAGAGTTCGGGATGGAGACGTACCCAAGACAACTTTACACATCCGTTATGGTCATTTTGAGTTTATGGTTATGCCATTTGGGTTGACGAATGCTCCCGCAGCTTTTATGACATTGATGAATGAGGTGTTTCGGCCTTATTTGGATCAATTTGTGATTATCTTCATCGATGACATCTGGTTTATTCGAGGTCCAGAGAGGAGCATGAGCAGCACCTAAGGATTATATTGCAGACCCTCCGTGAAAAGCGATTGTATGCTAAGCTCAGTAAGTGTGACTTTTGGCTTGAGCAGATCTCCTTCTTGGGACATATTGTGTCGAGGGATGGTGTGTCAGTAGACCCATCCAAGGTTGAGGCAGTAGTACAGTGGCAGAGGCCTCAGACAGTTACGGAGATCAGGAGTTTTTGGGTTTAGCTGGATATTATAGACGGTTTGTGAAGGGGTTTTCGAGATTGGCTGTTCCGTTGACACGTCTCACTCGGAAGAGTGTTGCATTTGAGTGGGACGACAGATGCAAGGAAAGTTTTCAGAAGCTGAAGCGTCGATCAACCTCTGCTCCGTTTCTTACCATTCCTACCAGCTCAGGAGGTTTTTCTGTTTATACAGATGCATCTTACCAAGGACTGGGTTGTGTATTGATGCAAGACGAAAAGGTAGTTGCTTATGGATCCAGACAGCTAAAGGATCATGAGAGGAACTACCCGACCCACGACTTAGAAATGGCGGCCGTAGTGTTTGCATTGAAGATATGGCGCCACTATCTGTATGGTGAGAAATTTCAGGTATTTACCGATCACAAAAGCCTGAAGTATCTGTTCTCGCAAAAGGAAATGAACATGAGACAGAGAAGGTGGCTTGAGCTTCTGAAGGATTACAACTGTGAGATCTTATACCACCCGGGTAAGGCAAATGTAGTGGCTGAGTAGGAAGCATCTCGGGTTAGTTGCTTATATGATGGTACGGGAGCACGAGCAGTTTGCGAGCCTCAGTTTGGATGTGACCCCGCCTGATGCTGATGGTAGTTATATGATTACTAGCCTGCGATTGGAACAGGATTTGATGGATCAGATTCGACAGATTCAACGTGATGATCAGCAGTGTATTGAGATAGTCAGGCAGATGCAGAGGGGTATTGAGACTGAGTTTGAGTTGAGTTCAGATAGATTACTGAGGTTCCGAGACAGGATATGTGTTCCCGAGTATCCTGAGATCAGGAGGTTGATCTTGACAAAGGCTCATTTGTCGAGGTATACCTTGCATCCGGGTAGTACAAAGATGTATCAGAATCTCCAAAAGGAATACTGGTGGTCGGGGATGAAGAGAGATATAGCAGAGTTTGTTGCGAGATGTCTCGTCTGTCAGCAGGTGAAGGTTGAGCATCAGAAGCCTGCAGGGTTATTGCAGCCTCTACCTATACCGATTTGGAAATGGGAGCATGTCACCATGGACTTTGTGATGGGCTTACCGAGGACTCGTAGAGGGAATGATGCCATATGGGTGATAGTGACAGATTGACGAAGTCGGCACATTTCCTATCGATGAGAGTCACCGATACTCTAAGTAGATTAGTGGAGCTATATGTGCGCGAGATTGTGAGATTGCATGGTGTCCCAGTGAGTATTGTATCGGATAGGGATTCCCGTTTCACTTCCCGTTTCTGGGAACACTTTCAGGAAGCTATGGGGACCCAGTTGAGATTCAGTACTGCTTTCCATCCTCAGACAGATGGGCAGTCAGAGAGGACTATAAAGACCCTCGAGGATATATTGAGAGATTGTGTACTTGATTTTAGAGACTCCTGGGATGATCACCTACCACTCGCGGAGTTCGCCTACAATAATAGTTATCATTCGAGTATCGGGATGGTACCATATGAGGCCTTGTATGGCCGTAGATGTCGATCTTCTGTATGATGGGAGGAGGTTGGTGACAGGCAGATATTCGCTCTCGATTTGATACGTCAGGCCTCTGAGGATATCCAGTTGATTTGTGAGAGGTTGAGGACAGCTCAGAGTCGACAGAAGAGTCATGCTGACAGGAGGCGTAGACCGTTGGAGTTTACAGCAGGGGAGTTAGTATTTTTGAAGGTTTCTCCTTCCAAGGGTATTACGAGATTCGGGAAGAGAGGGAAGCTGAGCCCTCGCTTCATAGGACCTTTTGAGATACTTGAGAGAGTGGGAGATCGAGCTTACAGGCTAGCGTTGCCACCAGAGCTAGCAAATGTCCATAATGTCTTTCACGTCTCCATGCTTCGGAAGTATCAGCCGGATCCGTTGCATGTGATCAGATATGAGCCACTGGAGCTCAATGAGAATATGTCCTATGTTGAGAGACTGATTCAGATTGTGGATAGGAAGGAGAAGGTATTGAGATCGAAGATGATTCCTCTGGTGAAAGTACTGTGGCAGCATCACACTCCGGAGGAAGTGACTTGGGAGTTAGAGAGTCAGATGAAAGAGAATTACTCGGAGTTATTCAGAGACTGATTTGGTTCCAATTTGGAGGACCAAATTCTTTTAGTGGGGGAGATTATGTAAGACCCACTTTGTATGTATTTGTTGCTATATTCCTTATGATTCATGTGATGTACACTTCCATATATTCATCGAATCATAAGAAGAGCATTGACTAAATTAGATTTGTAAAGAAGAATAAAATGGAATATCGTTGAACGTCGGAAGAAATTAAATATGAGCCGAAATGGCCACAGGTCAAACGAAAATGATCAAAATGAAGTTAATCAAAAATACGAAATTAAAATAAGAAAAGATTGTGGATGTATGAAGGAAAGTCAGGTTAAATTGGTTTCGAAACAAGTGCAGGGGTAAAAAGGTCAAAATATCGAAACCCGGTATTAATGCGATAGGAAAATTTTAATTAAAAATAAGGATTTAGAATATCTTGATCAATAATGAGGAAATTATATACTTTTGAGTCCAATTGATCAAGATCCAGAATTTTTAGAAATACCGAAAAGTCACCTGGGACAATATCCCGAAAATACGGAAAAATTATACCGGAAAAATGATTAAAAATAAAATAAATTAAATTAAATTAAATTGTTTAGAATAAAATAATGTAAGTTGTAGATATTTTGGAATATTGTAGAGTATTTTAATGAATAGTATAATAATAAAATAGTTTATAAATGATAATAATAATAATAATAATAATAATAATAATAATAATAATAAAAGGAATCTAAAAACCAAAAAAAAGAGAAGAAAATCGGGATAAACCCGAAACGAAAAAATCGAAGAAATCGAGAGGCAACCCAAAACCACCGAAGGAGCACTGACGACCTTTGACCGCCGACGAGCAACCGAGGTGCAAGAGGAGAGACCAGCGACCTTCAGGACGTCGGAAACGCGCCGTGTAGTGGCCGGAGGACGCCGATCGGAGCGAAGGAAGATCCAAGAGGAAGCGGGCTGATTTTCGACGAACCACCGTGACTGGGCTGTAACGGAAGCCACCGACGCATTCAGGGGAGGAGCCGGTTCTTTTGAGACCGGTATTGGCCGGCAAGACCACCGGAAACGTCGGCGACGGCAAGTGGCAGAAACAGCACCGTTTGGCCGAAAGGAAAGGGAAGGAAAAGGAGGGAAAAGGAAGGAAAGAGGAGAAGAAAAGAAAAGAAAAGGAAAGAAAGGAAAGGAAAAAGAAAAAAGGAAAGAAATTCACCGGGGACGACTCGAGATTCGTGTAAGTCGACCGAGGGTCGAAATTGACCTACGGGTAAATTTCAAAAATTTATTTAATATTTTATTTAATAGAAAATAATCCGGATTTACCTAATTGTGCAGCTTTTCGACAGAGACCGAATGAGAGTCGATCTAGCTCTAATTTTGTACCCCGCATCGTATCGGGTAAGTACATTTTAATTGCGGCAATATGAGTTCTTTAAATACAGAGTTTTAATTATTGTACGAAATTATGGATTAATTTCGCATAGAAAGGAATATTTTTCGGAGTTGTAATGTAATTGCCATAAATGGTATACGGGCTATCCAATGAGTTTGGAACGAAGCCCGATAATTATTAGTAAGCTGCATAAGCCTGGTATACCCGAAGAAGGGAATTAATAAATATAAAATGGACCGAGACCTAATAAGGTAGATAGGGCCCAATACTTTAAAGTTGGTCAGTAAATGCGATATACTGATCAAGATAATTGAATTAACCTCAACTGCGTGATTATATGCAGTTACGTACATTTGGTTGGCGCGCATTTGGGTCGAGAGGTTCGGCATCATCGAGACAGGTTAAGTCTGCGCGCGATTCCAAGTAAGGGAATTTTACGAATTGCTAGAGATAGCTTTACGAATTTTCGACGCCATTTATAGTCTTTTAAATTGTACGAAGGGTCTAGATTTGAGAAAAAAATTTTAGGGCCCCGGATGGGCAAATTACCAAAATACCCTCGTTAAGGGTAAAATTCCAAATTTTAGGAAAAAGTGTAAGGAGCAAGAACAAAGGCTTCTTGCTCGTTTTTGAAGTATTTTGGTATATGCATGAGTAGGTCGGCTAACTTTTAAATGAAATTGCACAACATTTCATATCTTCAACAAGTGTTGATTTTCGTTGAAATCGATTTGAGAAATGTAGCCGCCTATGTGACTTTTCAGAAATGTGACGTGCTAGAGCTTAGCTCGCACTAGTTTTACTTGATTTTATGAGAGTGCTGGAGCACCCTCGCACTATTTTTCTAAGATCATACGATGAGCCGTGTTTGGAGCAGCGGGTGACTGTGTGTCACACCGATTAAATAGGCTCGCACGTGCGTTTTGAGACATGGCATGAGTATGCAGATATGTATGGGTCCATGGAGAACGTTGTATCGTGCAAGTAGCATGGAGTACGCTGTACCGTGTGGCATCTTCGGGTGCGTGGTATCTTCGGATATGTGTGGCATAATCGGGTGCGTGGTATCTTCGGATACGTGTGGCATCTTCGGGTGCGTGGTATCTTCGGATACGTGTGGCATCTTCGAGTGCGTGGTATCTTCGGATACGTGTGGCATCTTCAGATGCGTGGTATCTTCGGATACGTGTGGATCTATGGATGCGGAGGGTCGGATAAGATCGACGGGATGGAGTGACCCACCTCCCGGGCGGTTCCCGATCATAGTGAGATCCCACACACTAGAATCCGTGTAGCAGAGGGACTCCTGAGGACACATGGCCATAGTCCTGGTTATTACCGATATACAGATATTGCCTAGTCTCGTATCCTGTATATTTACGCTTTTTAATACTGATGTTTTTAAGAAACACAATTTTATGGATTGTCACGCCCCGAAAATGCGAAAAATAGGGCAAATTTAAAACTTTTTACTCGTTAATTCACAATTAAAGGTGCATTCCTGTGCAGTGTCATACATCATCATAATTATCATTCCTCAGGATCTCATCACTAGAATTTATATATCATATCAAATACATTAATCCATCTCAAGTTAATTAATCCTAATACATCCCATACAATGATATACATCAAGTGTCTGCAATTACAATAATAGTCTGGGTACATGAAAAGATAAAATATACCTCAAGATACAATATATATGGCTTGGAGCTCGAATCCTCCACTAGCCACTACTCCGTACGTCGGAGGGAGATCCTTTTTCACTTGAAGAACTCTGGGGGAAAAAGGAAAACAGGGTGAGCTTCTAAATCGCTCAGTAAAGGGGGTAAGGAACTTATTTCATAAACCAAAATGCACATCACAAAAATGTTTATTCGTATGTGAAACTCATTTGAAAACTATAGCATGAAAGTACTCAAAACGATATTCTCATATCTCAAATCACGTAAAAACATGAAGTAAAAGGGCTCACTCTAGAGCAATAACAAAGCATGTGAAAATGACGCGTTAAACGCTTTCTCAAATAACGTGATAAAATCACAGTAAAAATAATGCATGTGACACAGCCACTAAACACACGTGGCATAGCCACTGATTTAATTTCTCGCATGGCATCGCCACAAAACACACGTGGCAAAGCCACTGATTTAATTTCTCGCGTGGCATAGCCACAGAATAGGGTTTCTCAATGTGGCAACGGCCACCAATGGGGTATAACGTGGCACAGCCACCAATGGGGTATAACGTGGCACAGCCACCAATGGGGTTTCTCAACGTGGCACAGCCACCAATGGGGTATAACGTGGCACAGCCACCAATGGGGTTTCTCAACGTGGCACAGCCACCAATGGGGTATAACGTGGCACAGCCACCAATGGGGTTTCTCAACGTGGAAACAGCCACTAAGTATACGTGGCACAGCCACTGAATGCGTTATTTTCACGTTACCAGAACGGAGAAGGAATCGGGCTTACATGCTACCAGAGCAATGCCCGGTGTGTACTCACAACTACACACCTAAGTGGTGGGTGTCGAAACCAACAATAATAATTCCTACTCAAAATAGATTAAAACTGTAGTATAAATGAGTAAGGTCATTTCCCAAGAGATTGGTTAGATTTATTTTTCTGCAGAAGATTTAAAAAGAAAATAAAAATGGGGATTTGTTGTAATGAAAATAAAAAGAAAAATTAATAAACTAAAATGTAGGCAAGGAAAAATTAATATGATGAAAACATCTAAC
Organism: Firmiana major; assembly: GCA_033439115.1. Taxonomy (NCBI): domain Eukaryota; kingdom Viridiplantae; phylum Streptophyta; class Magnoliopsida; order Malvales; family Malvaceae; genus Firmiana; species Firmiana major. Next base: position 14,480,145 of record CM065912.1, read on the forward strand.
CAAAGGAATAATCTTTGAATGGGTTCAGGGAATTGATCATTGATGCAAAAATAAATTCTTTTAATCTTTACTAAATTGGTTATGGTTATTGGTACGACCTAACAACCTATCTCTCCTTACTTCTTCGATAATCAGGATACGATCTCTAATTATTTCTCTTGTCAGTTAAACAACCTTAGATACGATCTTAAGATTTAATTTACCAACAGCATTGAAAACTAGAGAGACTACCAATTCTAACCAACAAACACACATGTAGGTTCATTTAAGCTAGATTATATATCTTCTTAACAGAGAATCGAAATCCTATCTGAAATCAATTATGTTATTTACCACTTATATTAGAATGCCTAAACAATTACGGATTCAGGTTTCTAATTGGTGATTTATTATCCTGACAATTGAACAAAGGGCCCTTTTTGCACAATCAATCAAAACAATAATTTAAATAAGAACAGAAGACATATAAATAATAAAGATATAAAAGAACAAGATAAAAACTAATTAGATCTCACAATTCTTAAAGAACCCAAACTTTAATTATCCTTTGGCTAGACTAAAAACTTAGCAAGCCATAAGTTCAAAGAAAAACACTAAAGAAAATATAAAATTGTATGAATATTCAAGAATTCAGAATTCAGAATTCAGAATTCCCCCTCTCCCTAGCCACTCTTGGTCTATATATACTAAATATCCTAACCCCAGAATCTGTTTTCAAAGGAAATTCTCTGATTGAGTTTGATTACAATTAAACTTCTTTCCTTTTTCCACCACTTGCCATCTTTAGATTGATTCAGTCAACTTCAGCTACAAGTGATAGATCTCGACTTGAATTCCAAGATTTCTTCAGATTTTGTGACTTGAGCAGAATTTGCAGCTTTTAGTCCATTTTGTCCATTTTCCTTCATTCACAATACAAAATAGAAAATATAAGTCAAATCCAAAAATTAAGCATATAAAAGAATTTAAATCATGGGAAAACATGACAATTAATATGTATAATATCTAACTTATCAAATTCCCCCACGCCTAAACCTTGCTTGTCCTCAAGCATACAATAGTCTAAATTCATAATTTCTTCTCATCATTCCTTCATATTCTTCCTATGCTCATCCAAAACACATTCCTTTCAAGAATTAAATCATAAGTTTTTAAAGTGAATTCTCATAACACACATGAATAACACTTTAATGATTCAATTAAATTCATAAAGTACACAAGATCTAACACCCTCGCGATTGGATTTCACTCATCACACTCTAAGTGTTTAAGGTATATATAAATGAGCTCTCAAGTCAATGCATAGAAGATTTCTTACCATAGGCTTGCAAATTCATCATATCTCTTCCACCAATAAATGAATTAAGATGCAAAAATCTAAGGGTCTAAAAGGGTTGTAATGGGGCTTAGGTAAGGTATGATAAAAAGATTTTTAGGTTAAAGAAATTGAAAGAATCATACAAAACTTTTCACATAAAATTCAAATCAATGATTTCAAAAGACTGCTTCAATCACATAATTTTCAGAACGAACTTCCAAGCAATAAAAATTACACTTCTCTTTTTCTTTTTCATTTTTTTTCATTTTTTTTTTCATTTTTCATTTCTTCATTTTTTTTTCAACCTTTTTTTTTTCCGATTTTCTTTTTCAAAAGAGAAGAACTCAATGAAAGCAATAGCTTGAAATACTAAATTTTCAACATATGCAATCTTTCCAAAAATATTTTGAAGTTTCAGGTGCATAAGTCTATATGATTCATCAATTCAAGGTTCAAAAAGAGGGAAAATCAACAAAAGGGTTTATTATGGCTTGTAATGTGGTTTAATTCAAAGAAAAATGTCAGGCTCAAAGTGGTTTCTCTAGGGGTTAATAATAATAAGGGTAGGCTAGAAAAGAAATGTATAATGACAAGGAAAATGGTTTAACCTAAATGCCCTTATTTGATTAATTGCATCATATTCATCAAAGGGGTTGATTAAGACATGTATGACAGAGCAAGTTCTAGAATAGTCAACTATGTATGACAATCACACAAACAAGAAATGGAGCATGATGTAATGAATGCTCATAGGCTCAAATCTCACCAAAAATGGTTATGTGTACTAGATCCTATACACTTTTTTTCATTTAATGAATTAAAAGTAACTAATCAGTGTTTTAATGAGAATTCAAAATTGTGTAAATCAAATTTTTTTTTCATGGGTTAAGCATTGGAAAAATCTAGAATTCAAAAAAATTACAAACAATAACTAATGTACATTTTAGAACAAAAATTTTATGGATTTGCAAAAAATTTCATGAAAATTAATCAAGAATGAAAGGAAAAGAAAGCAAAAATAGCAGAGTCACAATTAAATTCCCTCCCCCACACCTAGACTATACATTGTCCCCAATGTATCAAAATAATTGCTCATTAACTTTAAAAGAATTAAGGGAATTAAGAAACTTCCCTGAAAAATATTGAGCAATGTGAAACATGGTGTTGATTTCCACGACTTTGCCAATCGAAGCATGCTTATGAGCGAAAAAAACTTCTTAATTTCCACCATTAGTGATTGAAAAATTTCTCACCCCTGCGATTGACAATCTTGATTAAGTAAAAATAAGTACACAAAATCAAATAATATTAAAATTAATCACTTAACTAAAACAATGACCACAATTTTTTTTTTTTGAAAATATAGCTAAAATATAAAATATGAAATATAAAAAGAATTTAAACAATAAACACAGAGATTGGGAAGGGGCTGCAGTCGTGGGCTGCTGAAGGTCTCGGTTCCGGACTGTGGTGCCGGTTTGCTGGTACTAGTCTGGTGGGGGGCTCGGGGAGAGGGGAGTTTGAAGCTGGGATAGGGACTAAAAAAAATGGAGCAGGATCTGCGGGCTGCAGCTGCCGGAATGTTGTTGCTGGGAACTGAAGACTGGAAGTTCGGGAAGAGGGAAATTGTCGAGCTGCTGTGTTGGGACTGCTACCGGTTTTTTCGGTTCTGTGCTGCAGAAAGCGTGAAGACAGGCGCGACTAGGCTCGGCTCTGGTGGGTGCTGCGGCTGCTGTGGGACTGTTGCTGGACAGTGGGGAAGTGGAAAAAGGGGGAGGACTGGTGTTACTGCTGCTGAAGGCTGCAGTGAAATTGCTGCGTGAAGCTCGGGTATGGGTCTATTGCCGACAGAGAGTTCTCGGGTTGCTTGGTGATGTTGCAGTCGGAGAAGAGGATGCAGCTGGAAGGGTTTCGGTCAGTTACCGGACAGTGGGGAGTAAGCGGCTGCTGTGTTGGGGAGAAGGGGCTTGGGAGCTCGGGCTGCTGCTCCGTTCTGTACTGCCGGAGCTGCAATCGGAAGCCGATCCTCGGTGCTGATGGTGCCGGTAGAGTGGTCGCCGCCGGTAATGGGCTCCGGTGGATGATGAAGATGGTGCCGAGAAGGGGGGTCTGTAGGCAAAGAGGAAAAATATATAAAAAAATATTAATAATAATACCGAGAGAAAAAAATATATATATATATATATATTTTAAGAGGAGATGGCAGAAGATGAGTATTGATAGGGCGTGGGCACGCCCTATCAATACTTCTCTTCTGCAAAAAATTTTATTTTATTTTAATTATTTTTTTTTAAAACAGAAGTGCTCTTGTCATAAGGCGTGGGCACGTCTTATGCAAACACTTCTTCTGTTTGTTTGTTTTTTTTTTTTTTTTTTTTGAAAACAAAAGTGCTTTTGTCATAAGACGTGGGCACGCCTTATGCAGACACTACTTCTGTTTTTTTTTTTATCAAGATAAACATAAATCTTATTCAATATTAATAAAATAACAAAATTAAAAAAATAATTTGCAAAACAAAAATAAAAAGAAATTTTGGGTTGCCTCCCAAACAGCGCCTTTCTTTAAAGTCTTTGGCTAGACATAGTTATACTCAGTTATATGTTGGACATTCCAATCCAATTCGTTCAATTTCATGCACTTGTAAACCTTCATAAAAAGGTTTTAAGCGATGACTCTTGACCTTAGAGATCTGACCTGTATCCAGACTTTGGATTTCAATTTTACCACGAGGAAACACGTTAGTAACAATGTAAGGACCTAACCATCTAGAACGAAATTTACTAGGAAATATTTTCAATTTAGAATGAGATAGTATTACTTTCTGACCAACATAAAATTTTTTCTTGGGAACCGTATGATCATGAAAGGCATTTATCTCTTCCTTGTAAATCACAGAGCTTTCATAGGCATGATTAATATTAAACTTAATGATTTCATCATCAAATTCCATTGTGAGTATACCATCATGCACATCAATTTTAGTCCTAGATGTTTTTAGAAAAGGTCTTCCCAACAAAATTAAAGATCTAGTTGAGTCATCATCATCCATATCAAGCACATAAAAATCAGCAGGAAAGATCAATTCATTTACTTGCACCAAAACATCCTCTAAGACACCTTCAGGATAAACATTAGATCTATCAGCAAGCTGAATAATCACACCAGTCTCTTTTAATGTTCCAACATTCAAAGATTTAAAAATAGACAGAGGCATGACATTGATTGAAGCTCCTAGATCTAACATTGCTCTTTCAATTTTAAGATTACCTACTTTACAAGGGATAGTAAACATACCTGGATCCTTGCATTTAGGAGGTAACTTTTTCTGGAGGATAGCTGAAACATTCTCACCCATGCTCACAAATTCATTACCTTTTAATTTCCTCTTGTTGGTGCACAACTCCTTAAGAAACTTTGCATATCGAGGTACTTGTTTAATTACATCAAGTAAAGGAATATTTACCTCAATCTTGCGAAAGATGTCAAAAATTTCCTTTTCCTCCTCCTCCTTTTTGGATTTAGATGATCTGAAAGGAAAAGGAGGAATTGATGCCAAAACTTTTTGTTGCATGACATTAGGTTCCTTAAGGTGATCGAACTGTGGCTGGGATACAGTAACTTCCTTTTCAGCTTCTTCTTCTGGAATGCGCTTTCGGGTTGTCTTACTAGACTCCCCTACCTCGGTTCCACTCCTCAAGGTCATTGCACTAACATTCTGTTTAGGATTGATAACTGTTTGTGAGGGCAATTTTCCTTGAGATTCCAGTCTATTTACAGAAATGGCTAGCTGACTCATTTGATCCTCCAGCTTCTTAATGCTTGTCCTTGTTTCCTGTTGAAATTGTTGTGTGTTAATTGCAAGTGATTTAACAATTTCTTCAAGAGACGTACCTGAACTTGAGGATGGCTGATGTTGTTGTTGTTGTGGAGCAGGCTGACTATATTGAGAATTCTGAAATTGAGGCCTTGCTCCGTAGCTAAAGTTGGGATGATTTCTCCACCCTGGATTATAAGTGTTTGAATATGGATCGTGATTCCTTTGTGGTGGACCTGGAAATCCTCCAACTGCATTTACGTGCTCATGAGGTTCATCTTGAAGTGTGGGGCACATGTCGGTTGGGTGTCCAGTAGCAGCACAAATGCCACAGGCTTTAACTTGTTGTACATTTCCCATTCCTATAGCCAATTGTTGAACAACAGACGTTAGACTAGCTATTTGATTTTCAAGAGAATGTGTATTTACCTCATTTACTCTTCTGTGAGGTATGTCTTGTCTGAATCCAAACTGTTGGGAGTTAGCAGCCATGGTGGAAATCAAATCTCTAGCTTCTCTAGGAGTCTTATTCACTATCGCACCTCCACTGGCTGCATCCATCATCCTTCTTTCCATGGGTAATAATCCTTCATAAAAATATTGAATTAAGAGTTGTTCGGAAATCCCATGTTGAGGACAACTTGCACAAAGTTGCTTAAATCTCTCCCAATATTCGTGAAGAGTCTCAATATCTTTCTGCCTAATTCCACATATCTCTCTTCTAATGCTAGCAGCTCTTGAAGCAGGGAAAAATTTGTCAAGGAACAATCTCACCATTTCAGTCCACGTGGTTATAGAACCAGGAGTTAAATAGAACAACCAATCTTTTGCTCTATCAGCTAGTGAGAACGGGAAAGCTCGCATTTTGATTTGCTCTTCAGTAACTCCTTGTGGTTTCAGGCTTGAACATACCACATGAAATTCTTTTAAGTGTTTGTGAGGATCTTCATTCTCAAGACCATGGAACTTGGGAAGCAAATGGATCAAACCCGATCTTAATTCAAAATCTGCTTGCAGAGTTGGGTTATGAATGCAGAGGGGCTGTTGATTGACAGGTGGTGCAGCCAACTGCCTTAAAGTTTGTTCATCTTCAGCCATTATTTCTTCAGTACCTGCACGAAAAGAAGAAAAAAAAAGAGACAGTAAAATAAATCTAATTAAAAACCAATCCCCGGTAACTGCGCCAAAAATTGGTGGGTGTCGAAACCAACAATAATAATTCCTACTCAAAATAGATTAAAACTATAGTATAAATGAGTAAGGTCATTTCCCAAGAGATTGGTTAGATTTATTTTTCTGCAGAAGATTTAAAAAGAAAATAAAAATGGGGATTTGTTGTAATGAAAATAAAAAGAAAAATTAATAAACTAAAATGTAGGCAAGGAAAAATTAATATGATGAAAACATCTAACCAAAGGAATAATCTTTGAATGGGTTCAGGGAATTGATCATTGATGCAAAAATAAATTCTTTTAATCTTTACTAAATTGGTTATGGTTATTGGTACGACCTAACAACCTATCTCTCCTTACTTCTTCGATAATCAGGATACGATCTCTAATTATTTCTCTTGTCAGTTAAACAACCTTAGATACGATCTTAAGATTTAATTTACCAACAGCATTGAAAACTAGAGAGACTACCAATTCTAACCAACAAACACACATGTAGGTTCATTTAAGCTAGATTATATATCTTCTTAACAGAGAATCGAAATCCTATCTGAAATCAATTATGTTATTTACCACTTATATTAGAATGCCTAAACAATTACGGATTCAGGTTTCTAATTGGTGATTTATTATCCTGACAATTGAACAAAGGGCCCTTTTTGCACAATCAATCAAAACAATAATTTAAATAAGAACAGAAGACATATAAATAATAAAGATATAAAAGAACAAGATAAAAACTAATTAGATCTCACAATTCTTAAAGAACCCAAACTTTAATTATCCTTTGGCTAGACTAAAAACTTAGCAAGCCATAAGTTCAAAGAAAAACACTAAAGAAAATATAAAATTGTATGAATATTCAAGAATTCAGAATTCAGAATTCAGAATTCCCCCTCTCCCTAGCCACTCTTAGTCTATATATACTAAATATCCTAACCCCAGAATCTGTTTTCAAAGGAAATTCTCTGATTGAGTTTGATTACAATTAAACTTCTTTCCTTTTTCCACCACTTGCCATCTTTAGATTGATTCAGTCAACTTCAGCTACAAGTGATAGATCTCGACTTGAATTCCAAGATTTCTTCAGATTTTGTGACTTGAGCAGAATTTGCAGCTTTTAGTCCATTTTGTCCATTTTCCTTCATTCACAATACAAAATAGAAAATATAAGTCAAATCCAAAAATTAAGCATATAAAAGAATTTAAATCATGGGAAAACATGACAATTAATATGTATAATATCTAACTTATCACTAAGTCTTATCACATAAGACTAGTTTGCCTTCACGTAGAACTCGTAATGATTTTTCTCTCATAAAACTCATTTGAAAATCGTTTTGTACTCAACATAAAACGTAATAAAACCGAGTTCCAACCGGCAAAGCACACGCACACATTTCTCAAATCTCAATATTGCCTTAACGTAGAGCCCAGTTATAAACTCATAAAAACATTGGGCTCCAACCGGCTATAAAATCGTGTGCAATTAAATCTCAACACAAAACCCAACATGCTTGTTTTATAAACCACAATTCATGCTAAAATAGTTTACAATTCACATACACAAATGGTTTAGATTTCCCTTACCTCTTTGCACCTCGTATAGTGCAATCGTTTCCCCCCGTATCACGAACTAGTCTCGCATTCCACTCTGGAACTCCCGAGCTATCCAAACGATGTTAAAACATCAATACTCAATTATCTCATAAACCTCAATTCTCAAAATCGAGCATAATTGTTCATAACTCCTCAAATCTCTTTGTTCTCGTAACTCAACCCTAAACTACAACCTCATTCACAATAGCTCAACGTCCTATATTTCTCATGTTAAATCATCTACGCTAATTCACCACATTGTCTATATTTCCATTTATAGCACAAATTCTCAAAATTACCAAATATCTACATTACTCCAACTATATTGCAATTTCATCAATCCCTAATCCTTTCTCAACTATTTCAACGCAATGACAACCACCAATATCATCAAAATCATCTCAAATATCAAGATCGAGGTTTAGAAATTACCCAAAGCTTGTGAGACGCACAACCCACGCCTCGATCCGATTCGTCTTTCGATTTCCAAGTATGTTGTTCTCCCTTTGATGAGGAACAACTTCCCTTCTTGCCACAACCTCTGATTCGATCGGAAATGGGTGATTTGGATGAGTGAGAAAGTTAGGTTTTCGGTGGAAATGGGTTTGGAAGAGAGAGAAAATGAGTTTACAGGAGAAAAACACGGGTCCCTTATATAGACTGGAGGTAGGAGATTGATCTGCCTCTTGATGAGATCGATCTGCGTTTGAATTTTGGGGACGATCTGGGTAATTTTATGCCTAGGAGATCGTTCTGTCGAGGGGTGAGATCGATCTCTTTATGGCTTTATGAGATCGATCTGCTCCTAAGGAGATCGATCTTCTTCCAAACAGAATCATTTGGAGATCGATCTCTTCCTCATGAGATCGATCTGCTCCTCAAATTCTTCCTTCCTCGTCATTTTTAACTCACCAGATCGATCTCTCCTTCTCCCAGATCGATCTGTCCTCATACTTCATGCTTATTTTACACACTTAACATATAAATCTCCAATTATAATTCCCACAATTCACTTAGCTCAATAAATTACACTTCAAATTCTTATTACATCATTAAAATATGTCTGAAATTCTCAGATCTCACATCCTCCCCACCTTAAAAAGAATTTGGTCCTCCAAATTCAACTCAACTAGTCAAATAGATGGGGGTATTTCTCCTTCATGAGACTCTCTAGTTCCCACGTTGCCTCTTCCATTGAGTGATGTTTCCACAAAACTTTCACTAATGGGATGCTCTTGGTTCTCAGTACCTTCTCCTTTCTATCGAGAATCCGAACGGGTTCCTCAGATAGCTCATATCCTCTTGAATGTCCATCTCGTCATACTCTATGACATGAGAATGGTCCGGGTGGTACTTCCTCAACATAGACACATGAAAAACATTGTGTATTCCGGACATCTGTGGGGGTAATGCTAATCTGTAAGCTACCTCTCCCACTCTCTCAAGAATCTCGAATGGTCCTATGTATCGAGGACTCAATTTCCCTTTCTTCCCAAATCGCATGATACCCTTACTTGGTGATATTTTTAGAAATACTGCATCACCAACCTCAAACTCGAGTGGCCGTCTACGCACATCTGCGTAGCTTTTTTGTCTACTTTATGCAGCCCGTAACCTCTCACATATGAGTTTCACACTCTGTACGGCTTGTTCAACAAGCTTGGGAGCATTTATCTTTCTGTCACCGACTTCTTCCCAAGCTACAGGGGATCTACACCTCCTACAATATAGAGCCTCGAAAGGTGCCATTCCAATACTCGCATGATAGCTGTTATTGTATGCAAACTCTGCTAGGGGCAGGTGATCATCCCATGATCCCTTAAAATCCATCGTACACGCCCTCAACATATCCTCCAGGGTCTGAATAGTCCTCTCTGACTGACCATCTGTCTGAGGATGATAGGCGGTACTGAAACTCAATCGAGATCCCATGGACTCCTGAAACTGGGTCCAAAATCTGAAAGTGAACCGGGAATCTCTATCAGAAGTAATACTCACTGGAGCCCCATGTAATCTAGCTATCTCGCTGACATACAGTTCAGCTAAGGCATCCACAGTATCTGTGCCCTTGATGGCAAGGAAGTGGGCACTCTTGGTCAATCTATCCACAATGACCCATATCGTGTCACGACCTCTTCGGGTCCTCGGTAAACCCATAATAAAGTCCATAGTGACATGCTCCCATTTCCATGTAGGTACAGGTAAAGGCTGTAGTAGTCCTCCGGGCTTCCGATGCTCAGCTTTCACTTGCTGGCATACTAAACACCTGGCCACATACTCAGCCACGTCTCGCTTCATACCACTCCACCAATACACCTTTCTCAAGTCTCGGTACATCTTAGTACTCCCTGGGTGCATGGTGTATCGCGAGCAGTGGGATTCTCTCAGTATCTGTCTCTTTAGGGTATCATCGTTCGGTACACAAATCCGTCCTCTGAATCTCAACAATCCATCCTCACTGATGGTGAGATCCGACTGCGAACTCTGCCCAGCTTGGCTAACCATATCTATCAACCTCTGATCACTGCGCTGCCCAGTTCTAATCTGATCCATGATCCTGGGCTCTATCCGCAGGCTAGCCAGAAATCCAGTCTCTATCTCTTTAACTCTGATCCGAAGTTCGGTGAACTGCTCTAGTAAATCCCATTCCCTAATCATCATAGCAGATATCATACTCTTCCTGCTCAGGGCATCAGTAACTACATTCGCCTTACCCGGATGATATAGAATCTCGCAGTCATAATCCTTAAGGAGTTCCATCCATCTCCTTTGTCTCATGTTTAACTCTTTCTGATCAAAGAGATATCTCAAACTCTTGTGATCAGTGAAGATCTGGAATCTTTCCCCATATAAGTAGTGTCGCCAGATCTTCAAAGCAAATACCACAGCGGCTAACTCCAAATCATGCGTGGGGTAATTCCGCTCATGGTCCTTCAACTGTCGCGATCCATATGCGACCACTCTTCCGTGCTGCATAAGCACACTCCCCAATCCTTGGTGAGATGCATCACTATACACCGAGAATCCTCCTGATCCCTCAGGAATAGTTAACATAGGTGCCGTTGTCAACCTCCTCTTTAATTCCTGAAAACTGAGCTCACATTGATCAGTCCATATAAATGGAGTCTCTTTGCGCGTGAGCTTAGTCAAAGGGGCGGCAATCCTTGAAAATCCTTCCACAAATCTTCTGTAATACCCTGCCAAACCAAGGAAGCTTCGTACCTCAGTAATTGTCCTCGATCTTTCCCAATTAAGCACAGCCTCCACCTTACTTGGATCCACTGATACTCCTTCCTCTGAGACTATATGACCAAGGAAAGCTATCCGGTTCAACCAAAACTCACACTTACTAAGCTTTCCATATAATTGCTTATCTCGGAGTATCTGAAGTACTAACCACAAATGCTGTGCATGCTCCTCATACGACCAAGAGTACACCAGGATATCATCAATAAAGACTATCACAAATTTATCCAGATAGTCTCTGAACACCTCGTTCATCAATCTTATAAATGCTGCAGGGGCGTTCGTCAATCCAAAGGACATCACCAGAAATTCGTAATGGCCATACCTTGTCCTGAAGGCCGTCTTTGGAATATCTTCTTCCTTGATCCTCAATTGGTGATAGCCCGATCTCAAATCAATCTTAGAAAAGACTGATGCCCCTCTCAGCTGATCAAGTAGATCATCAATCCTGGGTAGTGGGTATTTGTTCTTCACCGTGGCTTTATTCAACAGCCGGTAGTCTACACATAATCTAAGACTACCATCCTTCTTCTTAACAAATAGTACTGGTGCTCCCCACGGCGAAACACTGGGTCTAATGAACCCTTGATCCAATAACTCCTGTAGTTGTCTCTTCAATTCCTCAAGTTCCACTAATGCCATCCTATAGGGAGGTTTAGAGATCGGCTGAGTATCTGGTACCAAATCAATGGTAAACTCCAGCTCTCTCTCTGGTGGTAAACCTGGCAATTCATCTGGGAAAGCATCCAGAAATTCACACACCACAGGTATATCCTCAATCCTCGGATGTTCCCGCTCATCGTCTGAGATGAGTGTCTCATAACCTTCACATGAACAATCATATTTAATATTCTCCAAAATAATATCAAAATTCTCAATTTACTTACTAGAAATCCACATAATCATTTCCTCAATATCTCAATCGTACACTGTAAGGCTCATGTAGGGAGAAAGTTACAATCTTAGTGTAGCAGTCTAAACTCACTCGATTAGTTGCCAACCAATCCATCCCCAGAATTACATCAAACCCATGTATATTCAACATAATTAGATCTGCTAACATCACTCTACCTCCCACCTTTATTTCACATCCTCTACAGATTAACTCAGTTCTCTGGGATTCACGCATAGGGGTATTTACATGTAGTATGTATTCTAGAGGTTCAAACTTCAAGTTTAATCTACATGCAAAATGCTCAGAAATAAAGGAATGCGTGGATCCTGAATCAATCAACACATGAGCCTTATGATTACAGACAAAGAGTGTACCTCTTATAGTTTCTGCCGAAGTGTCTGCGGTCTCCTTATCCAGGGCAAACACACGTCCCTGTGCCACAGGTTTCTTCCCTTTCTCTGTCGCGGTGGCCCGTCTCCGGGGATCCACTCTCTGAGGCTGTTGTCTAGTGGGCTCCGGAGCATGTGGTATCTGAGGTTGGGGACAGTCCTTCACCCTGTGACCCATGTCACCACATCTAAAACATCCACGGATCGACCCAGTACAACTTCCCTCATGCGATCGGCCACAGTCTCTACAAACCCTTATCTCCGGCCTGACATATCGAGGGGTCTCCTTGATAATAGGATAGGCTCTGGGTCTCTCCAATCTGTCCTTCTGTACCTCAATCCTTCCTCTTCTGAAGGAACCTCTCCGAGTCTCTGCTTGGAAAAGTGCTGGCCTCTTGCCCTTATCTCTATTCACTGCTCTGAGCTCATTCTGGGATTGTACCATCTCAATTCCTCTTTCAATCTCTTGTGCTCATCTCAGAGCATCTCCAAACTCAGTAATACATAGCCCTATCAATCTATCTCTGATGACGGGCTTCAACCCATACACAAACTTCTCTGTGCGGAGCTCTTCGCTCTTGAAGGTCTCTGGGTAGCGCTGTGAATTGGCTCTCATAGTCATCCACAGACATGTCACCCTGTACCAAGCTCAAAAACTCAGCTTATTTCTTTCTCTGGGCGGCTCGTGGTACATATTGGGTCCTAAAGGCTGTCTGGAACTCTTCCCAACCAATCACATCCTGGCGGGACATCAGAATACCCTGGGTAGTACCCCACCAATCTCGAGCTCTTACCTTCAGCATATAGGCACTCATACTGACCCTCTCAGCATCGGTGCACCCCAGAAAATCAAATATAACTCTCAATTTCGTCAACCACTCCTCAGCCTCGGTAGGATCCTTCTTTCCCTTAAATGCGGGTGGATTCATCTTCAGAAAATCCTTTAGTCGAACCATACTTCTGTCCTCAGGCTGAGTGACGGGAGGCACTGGGCGTATGGGAGGTCCTTGTGGTGGTGTAGGGGTAGTATCCGAGGCATTAACTCCAAAGTGTTGCGCGAATAACGCTGCCATCTACTCAAAACCTTGCCTCACATCGGTCTCAATCCGATTAAATCGAGAGTTAGGACTCTCTGGTTGTGGGACAGGTGGCGGAGGGGACTCTGCTTGCCTCCTCGAACGACCTCGTCGTTTACTCATTCTCTATCTCAACTCGTCTCCTACGCGTACATATCAAAATTGATTGAAATCTCAATCCTCAATTTCAGTTCATGACCAGACTATTACAGACACTTGGGATGTATTCTATTTCACTTAACCGACACTGACAGTACTAGACACCCTAAGCTCTGATACCAAGAAAAACTCTGTCACGCCCCGAAAATGCGGAAAATAGGGTAAATTTAAAACTTTTTACTCGTTAATTCACAATTAAAGGTGCATTCCTGTGCAGTGTCATACATCATCATAATTATCATTCATCAGGATCTCATCACTAGAATTTATATATCATATCAAATACATTAATCCATCTCAAGTTAATTAATCCTAATACATCCCATACAATGATATACATCAAGTGTCTGCAATTACAATAATAGTCTAGGTACATGAAAAGATAAAATATACCTCAAGATACAATATATATGGCCTGGAGCTCGAATCCTCCACTAGTTACTACTCCGTACGTCGCAGGGAGATCCTTTTTCACTTGAAGAACTCTGGGGGAAAAAGGAAAACAGGGTGAGCTTCTAAATCGCTCAGTAAAGGGGGTAAGGAACTCATTTCATAAACCAAAATGCAAATCACAAAAATGTTTATTCGTATGTGAAACTCATTTGAAAACCATAGCATGAAAGTACTCAAAACGATATTCTTATATCTCAAATCATGGAAAAACATGAAGTAAAAGGGCTCACTCTAGAGCAATAACAAAGCATGTGAAAATGACGCGTTAAACGCTTTCTCAAATAACGTGATAAAATCACAGTAAAAATAATACACGTGGCACAGCCACTAAACACACGTGGCATAGCCACTGATTTAACTTCTCGCGTGGCATCGCCACAAAACACACGTGGCAAAGCCACTGATTTAATTTCTCGCGTGGCATAGCCACAGAATAGGGTTTCTCAACGTGGCAACGGCCACCAATGGGGTATAACGTGGCACAGCCACTAATGGGGTTTCTCAATGTGGCACAGCCACCAATGGGATATAACGTGGCACAGCCACCAATGGGGTTTCTCAACGTGGCACAGCCACCAATGGGGTATAACGTGGCACAGCCACCAATGGGGTTTCTCAATGTGGCAACGGCCACTAAGTATACGTGGCACAGCCACTGAATGGGTTATTATCACGTTACCAGAACGGAGAAGAAATCGGGATTACATGCTACCAGAGCAATGCCCGGTGTGTACTCACAACTACACACATAAGTCTTATCACATAAGACTGGTTTGCCTTCACGTAGAACTCGTAATGATTTTTCTCTCATAAAACTCATTTGAAAATCGTTTTGTACTCAACACAAAACGTAATAAAATCGAGTTCCAACCGGCAAAGCACACGCACACATTTCTCAAATCTCAATATTGCCTTAACGTAGAGCCCAGTTATAAACTCATAAAAACATTGGGCTCCAACCTGCTATAAAATCGTGTGCAATTAAATCTCAACACAAAACCCAACATGCTTGTTTTATAAACCACAATTCATGCTAAAATAGTTTACAATTCACATACACAAATGGTTTAGATTTCCCTTACCTCTTTGCACTTCGTATAGTGCAATCCTTTCCCCCCGTATCACGGACTAGTCTCGCATTCCACTCTGGAACTCCCGAGCTGTCCAAACGATGTTAAAACATCAATACTCAATTATCTCATAAACCTTAATTCTCAAAATCGAGCATAATTGCTCATAACTCCTCAAATCTCTTTGTTCTCGTAACTCAACCCTAAACTACAACCTCATTCACAATAGCTCAACGTCCTATATTTCTCATGTTAAATCATCTACGCTAATTCACCACATTGTCTATATTTCCATTTATAGCACAAATTCTCAAAATTACCAAATATCTACATTACTCCAACTATATTGCAATTTCATCAATCCCTAATCCTTTCTCAACTATTTCAACGCAATGACAACCACCAATATCATCAAAATCATCTCAAATATCAAGATCGAGGTTTAGAAATTACCCAAAGCTTGTGAGACGCACAACCCACGCCTCGATCCGATTCATCCTTCGATTTCCAAGTATGCTGTTCTCCCTTTGATGAGGAACAACTTCCCTTCTTGCCACAACCTCTGATTCGGCCGAAAATGGGTGATTTGGATAAGTGAGAATGTTAGGTTTTCGATGGAAATGGGTTTGGAAGAGAGAGAAAATGAGTTTGCAGGAGAAAAACACGGGTCCCTTATATAGACTGGAGGTAGGAGATCGATCTGCCTCTTGATGAGATCGATCTACGTTTAAATTTTGGGGACAATCTGGGTAATTTTATGCCTAGGAGATCGATCTGTCGAGGGGTGAGATCGATCTCTTTATGGCTTTATGAGATCGATCTACTCCTAAGGAGATCGATCTTCTCCCAAACAGAATCATTTGGAGATCGATCTCTTCCTCATGAGATCGATCTGCTCCTCAAATTCTTCCTTCCTCGTCATTTTTAACTCACCAGATCGATCTCTCCTTCTCCCAGATCGATCTGTCCTCATACTTCATGCTTATTTTACACACTTAACATATAAATCTCCAATTATAATTCCCACAATTCACTTAGCTCAACAAATTACACTTCAAATTCTTATTACATCATTAAAATATGTCTGAAATTCTCAGATCTCACATGGATTTTGTGTGAGTCACGGCTACCCAAGGGAAGGGTTGAGTCCTGATCTTATTATGAAATTTTAATGAGAAATAAATGATTTGAAAGATATGCATGTTAAGTTTTCATGCTTTTTGGGATTACATGTGTGTTATTTTACATGACATCATAACATAGCATCTGTTTTGGAAATGTGTGGAGAAGGGTGGTTTATACATGGCACTATGTTCATGTAGGTTGTATTGTTACCTACTTGTTCATAGAATTGCCTTACTGAGCTTGATGTGCTCACCCCTTTCATTTTATCACACAGATTTCTTCCAGTAGATTGGGAGGCGACTGGGTACGACATTCTAGTTGTCCGCTGCTGCCTATCTTTTGAGGTATATACACGATTACATATCTTTCTTGTATCCAAATAACATGAGCACAGTACTATATTTTGTATGACACTGGGATGTATAGAGTGGGTATAGATATGTAAAGAATCGAACAAGTTTAGTGCAGTATATATGAATTTTTATTTAAATTAAATTGTGCATTAATTGTAAATGTATAGAGAGGATATGGGCACTGACATACAGCCAAATTATTGGTTATGGTTTGTCACGATCAGAGGTAAGTATGAAATAATAAAACGCGAAAAATTTACTCTGATTTTCGGGTAGTTTTGGGTCGTGACAGCTAGCCACTTCCATGAGCAGACTGGAATCTCAAGGAAAATTGCCCTCACAAACAATTATCAACCCTGAACAGAATGTTAGTGCAATGACCTTGAGGAGTGGAACCGAGTTAGGGGAGTCTAGCAAGACAACCCGAAAGTGCATTCCAGAAAAAGAAGCTGAAAAGGAAATTGCTACACCTCCGCCACAGTTGGATCAACCTAAGGAATCTAATAGCGATCAACAAAAAGTTTTTGCACCAGTTCCTCCTTTTCCTTTTAAATCATCCAAATCTAAAAAGGAGGAGGAGGAAAATGAAATTTTTGACATCTTCCGTAAGGTCTAGGTAAATATCCCTTTACTTGATGCAATTAAACAAGTACCTCGATATACAAAGTTTCTTAAGGAGTTGTGCACCAACAAGAGGAAATTAAAAGGTAATGAATTTGTGAGCATGGGTGAGAATGTTTCAGCTGTCCTCTAGAAAAAGTTACTTCCTAAATGCAAGGATCTAGGTATGTTTACTATCCCTTGTAAGGTAGGTAATCTTAAAATTGAAAGAGTAATGTTAGATCTAGGAGCTTCAATTAATGTCATGCCTCTGTCTATTTATAAATCTTTGAATGTTGGACCATTAAAAGAGACTGGTGTGATTATTCAGCTTGCTGATAGATCTAACGTTTATCCTGAAAGTGTTCTAGAGGATGTTCTGGTGCAAGTAAATGGATTGATCTTTCCTGCTGATTTTATATGCTTAATGTGGAGGATGATGACTCATTTAGATATTTAATTTTGCTAGGAAGGCCTTTCTTAAAAACATCTAGAACCAAAATTGATGTGCATGATGGTACACTCACAATGAAATCATTAAGTTTAATATTAATCATGCCTATGAAAGCTCTCTGATTTACAAGGAAGAGATAAATGCCTTTCATGATCATATAGTTTCCAAGAAAAAATTTATATTGGTCAGAAAGTTATACTATCTCATTCTAAATTAAAAATATTTCCTAGTAAATTTCATTCTAGATGGTTAGGCCCTTATGTTGTTACTGACATGTTTCCTCGTGGTACAATTGAAATTCAAAGTTTGGATACAAGTCAGATCTCTAAGGTCAAAGGTCATCGCTTAAAGCCTTTTTATGAAGGTTTACAAGTACATGAAGTGGAACGAATTGGGTTAAAATTTTCAAACTATAATTGAGCACGAGTATGTCTAGCCAAAGACTTTAAAGAAAGGCGATTTTTGGGAGGCAACCCAAAATTTCTCTTTGTTTTTTTATTCGCAATTATTTTTTTAAAAATTTTTATTATTTTTTTAATAGTAAAAAAAATTATTTTTGTTTTAAAAAAAATTTACAGAAGTCGTGTTTGAATAGGGCGTGCCCACGCCCTATTCACAACCATTTTCTACCAACATTTGCAGAAGAGTGTTTTTAATAGGGCGTGCCCATGCCCTATCAAAACATCTCTTCTGCCACCAACATAAAAAGAAAAAAATAATTTTTTTCTTGTCGCATCAGCTTTTATTATTTTTATTTTTTTCTTTTCTTCTGCAAATTCCAACCCCCTTCTCTGCACTCTTCTTCACAGCCCCGAGTAGTACCCACCGGAGCCAATCGTTCCCCATTACCGGCAGCAGCTTTGACAGTCACATACCATTCTTCCTGGAAGCACAGAATCAAGCAGCAAACACCAAGCACCTGAGACCAGCAGTAGCGTCGTTGCAGAACCCATCGAAATCGAGATTTACAGCATCTAACTGACGGCATCGCTCCAGCAGCAACAAATCCTTCCCCCGACGAGCCCAACCTTCGTCTCTCTTCTTCACAGTCCCGATCACAGCAGCCTGCGACTCCCTCGTTCAAGCTCCTACACACCAGCAGCCCGTGATCTCCCCTATCCTTGAGATCCACAAGCAGCAGTAAACGACAGTAGCAGTACCGGTTCCAGCTCCATTGTCCCGATTACAATAGCTCCCAAACTCCAATTACCCACCAGAACCAAACAGCTCCATCGCATCTCCACTGCAGACACCACCAATTTTTGGAACCGAACCGAGCTTCACCAATCTGAACCCTAAACTGCAGCAGCCCTAATTCCAGTACCAGCAACAGAGGCCACCAAGAACAAATACCGACAGCAAGAGCTCGGACCGAGCACTCCTTGATTTTTTTGTTGTATTATTTTTATTTTTATATTTTGCTATATTTTTCAGAAAAAATTAAAAAAATTGAAAAAATAATAATAATAAAAATAAAAAATGAATTGATAATTGTGGTGGTGGTCGGCAAGTTTCAAATATACAATTTTTATTATTATCATTATTTGATTTGGTACAGTTATTTATGTCTATTGGAGATTAACAATCGCAGGGGGTGAGGAATTTTTCAATGACTAGCAGTGGAAATCAAGGAGCTTCTTCCGCTCATAAGCGTGCTCGGATTGGGGAAGTCATGAAAATCAACGCAATGCTTCACACTGCTCAATATTTTTCAGGGAAGTTTTTTTTCTTAATTCCCTTAATTATTTTACAGTGTCTGAGCAATTATTTTGATACATTGGGGACAATGTATAGTCTAGGTGTGGGGGAGAATATTTAATTGTGACTTTGATATTTGCTTTCTTTTTCTTTCATTTTTGATAATTTTCATGAAAATTTTTGTAAATCCAAAAAAAAAATTGTTCCAAAAGGTACATTAGTTAATGTTTGTAATTTCTTTGAATTCTAGATTTTTCCAATGCTTATCCCATGAAAAAAAAATGTGATTTACATATGTGCAAAACAATTTTAAATTCTCATTAATACATTGTGATTAGTTACTTTTAATTCATTAGATGAAAAAGTGTATAGGATCTAGAACATATAACCTTTTTGGTGAGATTTGAGCCTATGAGCATTCATTACTTCATGCTCTATTTCTTTGTTTGTGTGATTGTCATGCATAGTTGATTATTCTAGAACTTGCTCTGTCATACATGTCTTAATCACCCCCTTTAATGAATATGATGCAATTAATCAAATAAGGGCATTTAGGTTAAACCATTTTTCTTGACATTATACCATTTCTTTTCTAGCCTACCCTTATTATTATTAACCCCTAGAGAAACCAACTTTGAGCCTAGCCCTTTTCTTTGGATTAAACCACATTATAAGCCATAATAAACCCTTTTTGTTGATTTTCCATTCTTCTTGAACCTTGAATTGATAAATCATATAGACTTATGCACATGAAACTTCAAAATATTTTTAGAAAGATTACAACATGTTGAAAATTTAGTATTCCAAGCTGTTACTTTCATTGAATTCCTCTCGTCCAAAAAAAAAGAAAAAAAAGAAAAAAATAATAATATTGAATAAATGAAGAGAAAGAGAAGTAAAATTTTTATTGCTTGGAAGTTAATTCTGAAAATTATGTGATTGAAGCAATCTTTTGAAATCATTCAGTTGAGTTTTATGTGAAAAAGTTTTGTATGATTTCTTAAATTTCTTTAACCTAAAAATCCCTTTGTCACACCTTACCTAAGCCCCGATACAACCCTTTTAGACCCTTAGATTTTTGCATCTTAATTCATTCATTGGTGGAAGAGATGTGATGAATTTGCAAGCTTATGGTAAGAAATCTACTATGCAATGACTTGAGAGTTTATTGATATATATACCCTAAACACTTAGAGCGTGATGAGTGAAATCCAATTGCGAGGGTGTTTGATCCTATGTACTTTATGAATTTAATTGAGTCATTAAGGTGCTATTCATGTGCGTTATGAGAATTCGCTTTAAAAACTTATGTTTTAATTCTTGAAAGGAATGTGTTTTGGATGAGCATAGAAAGAATATGAAGGAATGATGAGAAGAGATTATGAATTTAGACTATTGTATGCTTAAGGACAAGCAAGGTTTAGGTGTGGGGGAATTTGATAAGTTGCATATTAGACATATTAATTGTCATATTTTTCCATGATTCAAATTCTTTTATATGCTTAATTTTTGGATTTGACTTATATTTTCTATTTTCTATTGTGAATGAAGGAAAATGGACAAAATGGATTAAAAGCTGCAAATTCTGCTCAAGTCACAAAATCAAAAGAAATCTTGGAATTCAAGTCAAGATCTATCACTTGTAGCTGAAGTTGACTAAATTAATCTAAAGATGGCAAGTGGAAGATTTTAATTATTAAGGAAAAGATATGCAATTTCTGTCTTTGGCAAGTGGTTAAAAAAAGGAAAGAAGTTTAATTGTAATCAAACTCAATCAGAGAACTTTCCTTTGGAAACAGATTCTGGGGCTAGGATATTTAGTATTTGTAGACTAAGAGTGGAAGAGGCTGGGAATCTCGATCTTAATCTGGAATCATCATCATCATCATAGATACAATTTTATATTTCTTTAGTGTTTTTCTTTGAACTTATGGCTTGCTGAGTTTTTAGTCTAGCCAAAGGATAATTAAAGTTTAGGTTCTTTAAGAATTGTGAGATCCAATTAGTTTTATCTTGCTCTTTTATATCTTTATTATTTATATGTCTTCTGTTCTTGTTTAAATTATTGTATTGATTAATTGTGCAAAAAGGGTCATTTGTTCAATTGTCAGGATAATATATCACCAATTAGAAACCTGAATCCGTAATTGTTTAGGAATTCTAATATAAGTGGTAAATAACATAATTGATTATAGATAGATTTTCAATTCTATGTTAAAAAGATATATAATCTAGCTTAAATGAACCTACATGTGTGTTTGTTGGTTAGAATTGGTAGTCTCTCTAGTTTTCAATGCTGTTGGTAAATTAAATCTTAAGATCATATCTAAGGTTATTTAACTGACAAGAGAAATAATTAGAGATCGTATCTTGATTATCGAAGAAGTAAGGAGGGATAGGTTTTTAGGTCATACCAATAACCATAACCAATTTGGTAAAGATTAAAAGAACTTATTTTTGCACTAATGATCAATTCCATGAACCCATTCTAAGATTAGTCCTTTGGTTGGATGTTTTCATCATATTAATTTTCTCCCAACGTTTTACATATTGATTTTTCTTTGCTACATTTTAATTTTTCTTTTTATTCTCACAACAACAAAATCCCCATTTTACTTTTTAATATTTTACAGAAAAATAAATCTAACCGATCTCTTGGGAAACGATATTACTCATTTATACTACAGTTTTAATTTATTTTGAGTAGGAATTATTATTGTTGGTCTCGAAAACCACCGAAAAATTGTTCCAAATTGAGTGAAGATTAACATATGTTGGAATTGGCTATCAAGGAGCCATAGTGTGCAAACTGAGAGGCTTCAAAGTTTCGGCCAAGTGTGAACGCATATACTAGGTATAATTTCAAGCTTTCAAATTCACATATATATTAATGTATGAATGATTTTAAGTAGATTGGTATATGTTTTAAGCATTGAAACACATGGAATCATTATGAACATGAATTGGTTGAGAGTGAGTAGTGATAAATTGATGAATGCCCATATGATTTTAAGGCATGAATGAGTTAATATACATGTGTTCGTGATTATGGTATAGTTAGAATTAATCAAATTGATCCATTGATAGACGAATTAAGTTGGCAATCAATGTGTTTGATAAAATGCCTAAATGAACTAAGAGAAGCTTAAGAACATTGTCAGCCAAGTGTTTGTGAAAATGCTTAAGTGAAATGGCTAGCAAGTGGCCGACGGTAGCGTGGTGCTCAGGATGGCTAGGCGTACGTGGTCTCGACCATGGCTTGTGGTCGAGAGGTCCAATGGGCCAATGTGACGCCCCGGAAGCGCAGAAAACAAGGCAAATTTAAAATTTCTTTATTCATCTATTCACAATTAATGGTGCATTCCTATGCAGTGTCATGCATCATCATACATAATTTATAACTTTCACCTTAGGATCTCATCATCTCATAATTTTATATCATACCATAAACATTACTCAATTCAAGGTTAATTAATCCTAATACAACCCATACATCATTGTACATCAAGTGTCTGTAAATACAACTTAAGTTTGGGTACATGAAATATTAAATTATACCTCAAAATATAATATATGGCATGGAGCTCAAGTCCTCCACTAGCCACTACTCCGTACGTTGTAGGGAAACTCTCTTCGCTTGAATAAATCTGGGGGGAGATAAAACAGGGTGAGGTTCTAAATTGCTCAGTAAGGGGTTAAAGGTCTCATTTATAAAATAATGATTTGCACAGTACAATCATTTTGTTTTGTGGGTGGAAACCCAATAAAACTCAGTAGAAAATGTAACATGAATAATCAAAACATCATCTCATCTCATTTCTCAAAGCTCATGTAGAAACATGATAATAAATGGCTCAAACCATGATTAAAAATAGTTACAAACATGTGGAAATCAGGATGCGATAATGGCTTTCTCATAAAACGTGATAAAAATCACCGCACTAGTAATGTACATGGCGTAGCCACAAAACACAATCTCATGTGTAAAACGAGACTAGGCAAATAAAACTCATATAAAAATCATCATGGCACATCAAAATGATTGAACTCGTCCCCTAGGCGGACATCCCCAATCGAGGGATTTCGTTGATAATAATACACACATGGCTATGGTTCGCTGTAGACTTGATCAGAGTCGTACAGCCATCGGCCTTACATGCTATCAAAGCACGGCCCGGTCTTACATGCTATCAGAGCAATGGCACCCATCGCTGCCGCGGAGCGGGGTCATCTCACGTTACCAAAACGGAGGAGTCGGTCTTACATACTGCTAGAGCACGGCCCGGTCTTTCATGCTACAAGAGCAAAGCCCGGTGTGTATTCAACATGACACACCTAAGTCTCAGTAATAGCCATTATCAAATAAAACTGTTTTGCCTTCACATAGAGCTCATAATGGTTTTTCTCAAAAAAATCATCTCAAAACCGTTTTGTACTCAACACAAAACATGTCAAAATTGAGCTCCAACTGGTAAAACCACGCATACATTTCTCAAACCTCAGTTCGCCTTAACGTAGAGCCCAAATCACTTTTCACTTTTTAAACTCAAAACGATTGTAAAACAATTTCACATTAAGTTTACAACTCATAAAAATTAGGCCCCAATCGGCTATAAAACCGTATGCAATAACTTATTCTTAACTCATAAGAACATGTTTGTTTTCTCAAATCACATTTCATGCCACAATATCATCAACAAAATCGCATACACCAATGAGTTTAAGTTTTCCCTTACCTTATTGCACCTCGTATAGTGCAATCGTTCCCCCAACAGCAGACTAGCCTCACATTCCTTTCTGGAACTCCCGGGCTGTCCAAACGATGCTAAAACATCAATAATTCAACTTAATCACATTATCGAGCACATATTTTCTCATATTCTCGTTAAATACTACAAACCTCATTTTTCTCATATTCCTATCCTAATCCACATTCTCATCCACTACATTTCAAATCCTACATTTTTCATGCATAATATCCATGCCAAAATCACCTCATTGCCCCAATTCCAATTTATAGCAAAAATCCCAAAATTACCACAAATTGTATAATATCATCATCACTCTAACAAAATCACAATTTCATCAACTCTAATCATTTCCTAGCTATTTTATCACAACACCCATAGTCACAATCACCAAAATCACCTCAATATCAAATATTAAAGCTTAGAAATTTACCCAAAACTTATGGAGAGCTCTATTCACACCTCGATTCAATTCGTCCTTCGATTTCTAAGTATGTTGTTCTCCTTTGGATGAGGAACAACTTTCCTTCTTGCCTCTGCCTGAGGTTCAGACGAAAATGGGCTATTTGGAGGAAAGATAAAGTTAGGGATTTTAGTTTCTGAAGAGAGAGAGAGAGAGAATGAATTTCCAGAAAAACACAGTGGTCCTTATATAGGCCGAAGGTAGGAGATCGATCTGGTACTTGATGAGATCGATCCATTGTTGAATTTGGGAACGTTTTGAGGTAATTTTATGCCTAGGAGATCGATCTGTCATGGGGTGAGATCGATCTCTTAATTGCTTCATGAGATCGATCTGTTCCTTGAGGAGATCGATCTTTTGTTTACAGAAACATTGTGAGATCGATCTGCTCGCCTATGAGATCGATCTGCCTATCACTTCTTGCACATTTTCTGAATTTTGGAGCCATGAGATCGATCTCTCATCCTTGGAGATCGATCTAGCTTTCACAGATGGTACTACTGCTGCATCAATTTGCAAAAAACTCAATGTAAAACCCTAAACCCAAAATCTACCCCATAGTCCATATTTCAATCCATATACATTCAAACTTAAAGACCTCATTTTCTTATACTTCATCATATTTAAACCTTGTGTGTACATTAACATATCATAATTACATACACCAAATTACAATTCTCATACTAGGTATACAGAATTCTCAGTTCTTACATTCTCCCCACCTTTAAGGAATTTGGTCCTTCAAATTTAACTCAACTCATCAAATAGATGAGGGTACTTCTCCTTCATGAGGCTTTCCAATTCCCAAGTTGCCTCTTCCATTGACTGATGTTTCCATAAAACTTTCACTAATGGGATGCTTTTGGTTCTAAGTACTTTCACTTTCCTATCAAGGATCCAGACGGGTTCCTCAGTGTAGCTCATGTCCTCTTGTATGTCCATCTCTTTATACTCTATGACATGAGAAGGGTCTGGGTGGTACTTCCTCGATATAGATACATGAAAGACGTTGTGTATTCCAGACATCTGTAGGGGTAATGCCAACCTGTAGGCTACCTCTCCCACTCTCTCAAGAATCTCGAATGGTCCAATGTATCGAGGACTCAATTTTCCTTTCTTCACAAACCTCATGATACCCTTACTCGGTGATATCTTCAGAAATACTGCATCACCAACATCAAACTCAAGTGGCCTTCTACGCACATCCACGTAGCTTTTCTGTCTACTCTGTGCAACCCGTAATCTCTCACATATGAGTTTCACACTCTGTGCAGCCTGTTCAACAAGCTCGGGAGCATTTATCTTTTTGTCACCCACTTCTTCCCACGCTATAAGGGATCTACACCTCCTACCATATAGAGCATCAAAAGATGCCATTCCAATACTCGCATGATAGCTATTATTGTACGCAAACTCTACTAGGGGCAGGTGATCATCCCATGATCCCTTAAAATTCATGCCTTCGACATATCCTCCAAGGTCTGAATAATCCTCTCTGACTGACCATCTG
This sequence comes from Firmiana major, assembly GCA_033439115.1. Lineage (NCBI taxonomy): Eukaryota > Viridiplantae > Streptophyta > Magnoliopsida > Malvales > Malvaceae > Firmiana > Firmiana major. The sequence continues at coordinate 14,506,288 of CM065912.1, forward strand.
TCTAAGGATGATAGCTGGTACTAAAACTCAATCGAGATCCCATGGACTCCTAAAACTGGGTCCAAAATCTAGAATTAAATCGAGAATCTCTGTCAGAAGTAATACTCACTGGAGCCCCATGTAATCTAGTTATCTCGCTGACATATAACTCAACTAAAGCATCCACAGTATCGGTGCTCTTGATGGCAAGGAGGTGGGCACTTTTCATCAGTCTATCCACTATGAGCCATATCGCATCACGACCCCTTCGGGTCCTCGGTAAACCCATAATAAAGTCATGGTGACATGCTCCCATTTCCATGTAGGCACAGGTAAAGGCTGCAATAACCCTCCGGGCTTCCGATGTTTATCTTTCACTTGCTGGCACACTAAACATCTGGCCACAAAATTCGCCACGTTTCGCTTCAGACCACTCCACCAATACACCTTTCTCAAGTCTCGGTACATTTTTGTACTCCCTGGATACATGGCGTATCGCGAGCGGTGGGATTCTCTCAATATCTGTCTCTTCAAGGTATCATCGTCCAGTACATAAATTCATCCTATAAATCTCAACAATCCATCCTCACTGACTATGAGATCTGATTGCAAACTCTGCTCAGCTTGGTTAACCATATCAATCAACCTCTGATCATCACACTACCCAGTTCTAATCCGATCTATGATCCTAGGCTCTTTTCGCAGGCTAGCAAAAATCCAGTTTCTACCTCTTTAACTCTGATCCAGAGTTGAACAAACTGCTCCAATAAATCTCATTCCTTGATCAACATAACAGATATCATACTCTTCTTGCTCAGGGCCTCAACAACCACATTCGCCTTTCTCGGACGATATAGAATCTCGCGGTCATAATCCTTAAAAAGTTTCATCCATCTCTTTTGTCTCATGTTTAACTCTTTCTGATCAAACAGATACCTCAAACTCTTGTGGTCAGTGAAGATCTGAAATCTTTCCCAATATAAGTAGTGCCGCCAGATCTTCAAGACAAATGCCACAGCAACTAACTCCAAATCATGCGTGGGGTAATTTTGCTCATGATCTTTCAATTGTCGCAATCCATAGGCGACCACTCTTCTAGGCTGCATGAGTACACATCCCAATCCTTGATGGGAAACATCATTATATACTGAAAATCCCCCTGATCCCTTGGGTATTACTACCAAAGGACTTTAATTAGGGAGATCATCTTAATCCTCAATACTTTCTCTTTCCTGTTTAATGCCCGAATCAACTTATCAATATACTTATATTTTCATTAAACTGAACTGTTAGATCTCATATCCTATCACCTATGCTGGATCTGGATAATATTTCTGAAGCATCGAAAGCTGAGACACATTGTGGGTGCCTGTTAATTCAGGTGATAACACCACCTACAGGTCTTATCTTCCACTTGTCCAATCTCTCAAAAGATTCAATCCAGCGAAACTCAATTTACCTTCTTCCAAAAGTTCGCTATGTCCTTATTCTCTTAGGACAAGTAACTTTCAACCATACCAATTCACCAAGGGTGAATTCCAATACTTTTCTATCTGCTCTGAGGTGTTCTTAATCTCTCATCCTTAACTAGACATCCTCAGAGACTTATTATCCAAAGTCGAAAATAATTCTATCTGTCACCCACTTTTTCTTATCCAATTTGGGGAACAACCCCTACAGCCATACACTGCCTCATTTCTTGTTATCCCGATACTCAAGTGACAACTGTCACTATTGACGAATTCAATTTGTGACAACTGATCATTCCAGGAGCTTATAAAATCAAGGGCACACGCTTTCATCGGATTCTCTAGAACTTGTACAGTCCTCTCTGACTGACCATCTGTCTGAGGATGGAAAGCTGTGCTAATACTCAGTCGGGTTCCCATAGCTTCCTAAAAAAATATTCTCCGAAATGTGAAGTGAAGCGGGAATCCCTATATGATACCATGCTCACTGGAACGCTACTTAATGTTCCACAATCTTCCTTATACATAAATCCTCATACACACTCTGAGTATCTGGGGATTTCATAACCAGAAGGTGGGTAGACTTAGGCAATCTGTCGGCTATTATCCAAATAGCCTCGTAATTCACCTGAGTTCTCTGTAACCCATCACGACATTCATGGAGACTTGCTCTCATTTTTCGTGCCGTGTCGATATAGGTAGGTGCTGCAATAACTCTGCAGACTTTTAATACTCTACCTTATTCTGTTTACATACTAGGCACTTTTTCACAATCTCTACATGTCTCTTTTAACATCTGACCACCAATACCCTTTTTGAGATTTTAATATATTCTTATTACCTTCCGTATGCACTGTATATCCTGAAGAGTGAGCTTCTGACAAAATTACTATCTCATCAACTGTGGTCCTGGGGAGCACTTATACTGTCTCGAAATCCTCAGTAACTCATTATCATACTCCATGAACTCTGTCACTGTACCCTTCTGAATCTGACCTAAACTATCGACATCCTGCCGATCATCACTCTAAGCCTGTCAAATCGGGGCACACTCATCCGGTTCTAATCTCAGGCTAGCTGTCACATAATCACTGTCATCATCAGAAGGGATCGCATCAATACTGAGGTTCACAACTGCTCTAGCAGCTCACGCTCCCTGACCATCATATGTAGTACCATCCCGAGGCTCTTTATGCTCGAGGTATAAGCCATTACATTAGCTTTTCCTGGGTGGTACAATTTTCACAAATCAAAACCTCTCAGAAGCTCTATCCCACTATGTATTCTCATATTCGCCTCTTTCTGTGAAAACAGATATGTGGGGCTTTATGATCAGTGCATATCCACAATTCCTCACCATGTACATAATAGTACCATATCCTCGGTACAAACACTACTATTACCAACTTAAAATCATGAGTCAGATAGTTTATTTCATGATCAATGAGTTATCTGACTCCATAATTGACTATCTTCCCATTATACATCAATACACAGCTCCTTCATAATTTCGAGGTGTCCATACTCACTGAGAACCTCTTGAGCTGTTGGGTATGGTGAAATAAATCACGGTGGTCAGTTCATACTTCACTACACTGAAATTCATGTCATATCTACCATCTTATTTAAAGATCACATTTTCTTAATTAAACATGCCAACAAAGTATACCCTTTTTAGAACTCGCAGCAACCATCTGTAAGGGCAATTTTCCAATTGTTGTTTATAAGTTGACCTGGACTTTAACTACACTCAACCTATCATCGATAATGATGATTACAAATAGGTCCAATCCTTGACTTATTTACGCATAAGCGTATAAGATTATTCAAAATCGCTTACGTTTTCAAGTACTAACCTGCGTCATTTCCTTTTCTTATCTTAACGGCTCTTATTAAATTTTACTATGTTAACCTTTATGATTTGTCAAATTTTAATATTCTTATCGTCTTAGTAAAGGTATCCTAATGCTGAAGGTATTTATTACGACGATCGATTTCACGTTATAGGTTATAAATATATACTTTTAGACGCTGTCAAGTCTTCAGGCGGGGAGGTATTTTGAAATACCTTTATTAACCCTTAGACTTAACCACGATTACTTTACGTATCAGTCCCTGTGGTCACACTTTATATTCGCTACTAATTGCTTTAATCCCAATGACTTCATATCGTAAAGATGCTCTCACCTTGCATACGCCTCTTACTCCAATACATCTTGTATTCAAAATCAAGCATATCTCAAAGATTATCTCATTAGTGTATCAATTATAACGAAACTCTTGTCATTATTCATTTCGTGAGTATAATCCTTTACTCCTTTAATTTCAACTGTTGCACCCCTTTTTATCATTTGTCAACACTTACAGTATACTTTTCAGTGACGTTTTCACCCATGTTTTCAACTTAAAATCTCTATATCCATACTTAGTTAATTAATCCTCCTCTATTGGGGTACTCATTTATCAGTATTATGCCCAATGATGTATGCATTCATGCCTTTTACTCACTTATATGCGAATGAAAGCGGTATGAATAAATGTATGGCACCAGGATCAATGAACATATGTACTTCATTATTCATAACAAGTGTGGTATCTTACACCACATCCATGAAACATCAATAGTGTCCTGGTCCAAGACATCCTCTCGCCTGCGTCCAACAGCCTACTTTCCTTTTTCTTTTCGGCTATGGCCTCCCTTTTCGTTGTAGCTATACCAACGAAGTTTTTTCTCTGTCTCTTTACTTTTCTGTAGGGCGATCTCGCCCAACTCTGTGCAATCAAAATCAATGGTCCGTCTTACCACACTTAACGGCCATTTTCATCAATACAGTGTAGGTATAGACCCTCCTTGCATGGTATCTACCACACATCCTACACTGCTTACACTGCTACACTGTTACACTGCTACATTGCTTACACTGCTTCGTAGCAGGTCGGGGTTCTCCAATCACAATACCCCTCATAAGTGTTGAAACTGGATACACTGGGGCATTACCAATCATCTTACCCCCTGACTCATCAGCTCTAATCTCTTACCAATTACCTTTTTCCCATTTTAACATCTTTGTCATTTCTCGATTCTCTTTTCTGCCTCTATTTCAGCCCTCACTACCTTTCCCAATCTCAGAGGCGTGCAATTCATGTTCTTATCTACCCAACTGTAAATCTGCGCACTGCCTCGATATAGGTAATATCTCACGGGCCAATCGGACTCAAATTGAAAAGTTGAGGCATTTCATGAACTTTTAGACATCTCGACTGTCACCTGTTCATAGTGTCGAGGTAATATCTGCCCAGGAATATAACCAAGTTTCATACTCATAAATCATACTCATCAATAAATCAAATCCTCTGGGTCAGAGTACAGACTTTTATCCATAATTTCCTTTAAATCATGTCCAGGATATCCTATCACCGGAATACATCCAAAATATTTCTCATCTTAGCTCTGGATGTTTAACACTTAAGATGGGTCGAGCGAATTTCCACCAATGCTCCGCGGCGCCCTCGTATCTCATTCATAATTTGAGCAATTAGCTCCTCAAAATAATCTTCACACTCCGCTCCAATCTCGTGAAGTGTGTCTCAATACTATCCGATCACTCTGTCGGACTCTGAGAGGCATGCTCAACATTAGCCTCCATTTCAATTTCATCCTGATTCTCACAGGTCAACTCAGCACGACTTAGCAGACTCAGGTCTACCTCTACGACCTCTGCCTCGTGCACTATCTCATCTTGAGTCTCATATCATGACTCATTCGATTCTCAAGCCGATCTCTACGGCCTCGAGCATGTGTACTCGTCCCTCTACCATAGCGGCTATTAGTTATAACAACTATATTCTTGCATTCGAAACTAAATTCTTAGCTGCACTTCCATCTTGGTATACACAATTGTATCTAAACAATGCACAGTACATGGGGATGTAAATTTACTTAACCACTAACACCGACATCATATCAGGCCAACTCTGCTCTGATACAATTAAATTTGTCACGACCCAAATTACCTAAAAATCCCTACAAATTTTTCGCTTTTCATTTCCTTACCCGTCGTGAACAGTTATACTACGAAACAGTTGGGCTATGATTCGGTGTTAGTCACCTCTCCCCTATTTACCATTCAATTTTCGATATTTCATTTACATATCGATTTATTTAAACTAAATACATCCCCAATATTACATCCATATATAGTACTGTGCATCTATATGTTCAGATACGAAATTATACAAATGTGTATACCTGGTCTTGCTAAGAAGCAGCGGATAACTGAGATACGAGAATATTGTCGCTCTCTTCTACTGAATATACCCTGTGGGGTGGAAAATGAAAGGGTGAGCGCAACGTGCTCAGTAAGACAATAATGTAAGCAGGTAGATAACTATACTATCTACGTGCTGATAATGTCATGATGTAAAAATCGTTTACTTTCGGAGCATGAGGTAAGATTAAAATAATGCCACATGTATGTATATATCATATAAAAGAAATCATGAAATCGACATATAAAGCACACATGGAAAATCATCATGTATGACATCTCATGCTCGTCACATTAAAACTTATTTATTTCATCATAAACTCTTCACTTTAAAACTCATTTGTTTAATCACGAAACTCATCCCTTTGAAACTTATATGTTTCATCATAAATTCATCACATTTAAAACTCATTTATTTCATCATAAACTCTCACTTTAAAACTCATTTGTTTCATTATAAAACTTCATCGAGGTCAAACCCATCTCTCGGGAATACCTTGATTCATCAAATCACATCTCTTTTAAAAACATAAATCGGGACTACCCCTCCATCGGGTTTGTCCTGGTCTATCCAGACCGTATGATATCATGTGAGGCATGTAGGTTACTGTATGAAAAATCGAGGACTATGGCCATACTATGTCCCTGTGATCCCAAGCTACACGGATCCCGGTGTGCGGGTATCACAACTGCAACGGGAGGTGGGGTCAAGTCCTACCCGCCAGAATATCAAGTAACATCATAGAGTCATCATGACTGCACGGTACAGCGTACTCCGTGTGACATACACGGTACATCGTACTCCGTGGACCCATATCATAGTCTAGGGGTGCCTGCCGTAGGTCTTATCCACCCCAACACTATGTCGATAACCAACCCATGTCTCAAAGTATGCGTGCGAGCATCTCAACTCTCTGTGACACACAGTCTACAGGAGGCTTCCGCACGACTATATGCATGTCAACTCACGTCTAGTGCGAGCGAAGCTCTAGCACCACGCTATGCATATCATGATATCTAAAATCTCGTGCGAGCGATGCTCCAACACGGTTTTGTGCACACACAAATTTCTCGTACGAGCAATGCTCCAATACAGCTTTTTATGAAAATAAATCAGTAAACTTGAGTGCGAGAAAGACTCTAGCACTCTTTTTACTCGTGTAAATATGATAGGTGGCTCAATTTTAATAAAACATCTTTGAAAATAGTAACCGGTACAAACCGGTACCCTTTCGTATATTTCACGAAATCAATAGCCAACCTATGTGCATATTTGCTTAAATCAAAGCAATATAATCATATAACACATTAAAAACACGAAATCATGCAATTTACCTGCCTTACTACCCTTTTTGTAAATTTTACTTCCAGGGGTAAAATCGTTTTTTTTCCTTTATTCACCTATGCCCCGATTTTCACAAATTTATTATTTCATTTCTAGATGCTGTAAGACATTTCTAAGCCCTGTAAATACCCTCAAAATACGTATAGGCATCTCTATGCACCTACAAAATTCCCTTACCTTATTTTCCTGTCGAGTCTGACCTTTTCTTTTCCACTGTTGTCTCGTCGCGCAGTCCGATATGCCCCCAATCAAATGCCCGGAACTGCGTATCAATATTCCTCAGGTCAGATAACATACAATTTAATTGTATTTAATCTTTTCTGGGCTTAATTTAAATCATTGGGCCCGTTTACCCATATTGGGCCCGATTGCACCTTAATGGGCCTTAATCGGCCTTAAGCCCGTTTTCCACTTAATTTTCACTTTATCGAGGCCTATTGGGCTCATTGGGCCTACCAACAATTTATTGGGCCTCGTTCTAACCCTCGAATAGCTAAGTTTATTATTTACGACAATTTATCTAATTTTCCATAATTTAATTCAATTTATGAGGAATTTAAATTCATATCACGCATAACGATGTAAATTGTCGTAAATAAGGGTCACTTACCCGAGATTCCATGATAGTACAAAATTTGAGGCTATCTCGAGCTCTCGTTGGATGCCAATTGTCGAGCTACATAATTCCATAATTTTTTCGGGTAAGTTTTCAGTCCAAAATTAATTAAATTAAATACTCCAAAATTTAAATCGGGTCAATTTGACCGCTTATCGACTTACCTGAAGCTCGATTGCATCACTGAAATTTTTTTCCAATTTTTCTCTTTTTCTTTTTCCCTTTTTCTCCCTTTTTTTCCTCTCTTTTTGGCTGAAGCGGTTCAGTCCGGTTCAGACCGGTTCAGACTGCCGGTTCACCCCAGTTCGACCGGTTCATCGTCGGTTCACCTCCTTGCCGACCGGTTCTCTGCCGGCTTCCACTGCCAGCAGCTCCGCAAGGCTGTCCGCATCTCAGATCTGGGCTTGGTTCACCTCGAGCTCGTCGAAAAATGGTCGGTCTGGCCTGTTCTCCTCCGGCCGTCGGGACCCATTTCTTTTTCCGTCGTTTTCGACGTTTTCCGGCAGCTTCGCCGATCGAGGCTGCTGCCAATCGGCTCGTCTGCACCTCAGGAAGCCTCGGCTGGGGTCGAGGTCGGCCAGAATCGCGTCGATCGCCGGCGATTCTTCTCTCCCCCTCTTGGTTTCGGTCTCGCCGTTTCCTTCTCCGTTCGCCGCCGTTCGTGCTTCCACGGTGCCGGGGGTAGGTCGGTCCTCGTCTGGCTTGCCTCCTCGGTCACCGTCAGCCATTGATCGCCAACGAAGCTCGACCCCGGTTTCGTTCTCTGTTTGCTTTCTTCAGAATCGCGAAAACGCGATTCTGAGTCTTTTTTTTTTACAATTAGTTTAATTTTTATTTATTATTTAATTTTATTAATATATTATTCAATATTTTAGTCAAAATATTCAAAATATCTACAAAAATTAATTTTTTATTCTAAATAAATTTTATTTAATTTATTTAATTTATTTTAACCCTTTTTTTGGGTATAATTTCTCCGTATTTTCGGGATATTGTCCCGAGCGAGAGTTTCAATTAATTCCAGTAAATTCATATCTTGATCAATTTAACCCGAAATTTAATTATTTCTTCGTTATTGATCAAGATTCTCATATCCATTATTTTTAATTAAATTTTCTTATCGAATTTATTCCGGCTTTCGATCTTTTGATCGTTTTGCCCTTCACGTGTTCGGGATTTATTTAATCCGACTTCCCTTCACGAATACTCATTCATTTTGTATTTTAAATCCTTATCTCCTGTCCAAATCCCGTTTCATTTTATTTGTGAACATTTTTCTACCTCATAAAATTTACGATTTAATTTCGGGTCTTACATGAAGGCCATCTTCAAAATATCTTCCTCTTTAATCCTCAATTGGTGATAGCCCGGTCTCATATCAATCTTAGAGAAGATTGAAGCCCCTCTAAACTGATCAAGTAGGTCATCAATCTTGGGCAATGGGTATTTATTCTTCATCGTGGCTTTATTCAACAGTCGGTAGTCTATGCATAATCTGAGACTACCATCATTCATCCTCACGAATAACACTGTACTCCCCACGGTGAGACACTGGGTCTAATAAATCCTTGATCCAATAACTCCTGTAGTTGCCTCTTCAATTCCTCAACTTCCACTAATGCCATCCTATATGGAGGTCTAGAGATAGGCTGAGTATCTGGTACCAAATGAATGGTAAACTCCAGCTCTCTCTCTAATGGTAAACCCGACAACTCATCTGGGAAGATATCTAGAAATTCACCACCATAGGTATATCCTTAATCCTCGAATGTTCCTGCTTATCATCTGAGATGAGTGTTTCATAAGCTTCACATGAACAATCATATTTAGTACTCTCAAAAGCAACATCAAAATTTCAGTTTGCTTACAAAAATTTCACAATTTATTTCCTCAATATTTCAAACATACACTGTAAGGTTCAGGTAGGGAGAAAGTTACAATCTTAGTGTAGTAGTCTAAACTCACTCGATTGGTTGCCAGCCAATCCATTCCCAAAATTACATTAAATCCATGTATATTTAGCATCATTAGATCTGCTACCATCACTCTATCTCCCACCTTTATTTCACACCCTCTACAGATCAAATCAATTCTCTGGGACTCACGCATAGGGGTACTTACATGTAGTACATACTTTAGAGGTTCAAACTTCAAATTTAATCTGCATGCAAAATGCTCAGAAATAAACGAATGCATGGACCCTGGATCAATCAACGCATGAGCCTTATGATTACAGATAGAGAGTGTACCTCTTATAGTTTCTGCTAAAGTGTCTGTTGTTTCCTTGTCCAGAGCAAACACACATCCCACTGTGAAGAGCTTTTTTCCTTTCTCTACAGTAGTGGCCCATCTCGGAGGATTCACTCTCTGAGGCTGCTGTCTAGTAGGCTTCGGAGCATGTGGTCTCTGAGGTTGAGGGCATTCTTTTACTTTATAACCCATGTCTCCACATCTAAAGCATCCATGGATAAACCCAGTACAACTTCCCTCATGCGATCGACCACAATTTATGCAAACCCATATCTCAGGCCTAACATCTCGAGTGGTCTCCCTGATAATAGGATAAGCTCTGGGTCTCTCCAATCTGACCTTCTGTACATCAATCATTCCTCTTCTGAAGGAACCTCTCCGAACATCTGCCTGGGAAATCGCTAGCCTCTTGCCCTTATCCCCGAGTCACTGCACTGAACTCATTCTGAGATTGTACAATTTTGATTCCCCTCTCAATCTCTTATGCTCGTCTCAAAGCATCTCCAAACTCAGTAATACACAGCCCTATCAATCGATATCCGATGATGGGCTTCAATCCATACAAAAATTTCTCTGTATGGAGCTCTTCATTTTTGAAGGTCTCTGGATCATACCTCAATAGAGCGGTAAATTGGCTCTCATAATCATCCACAGACATATCGCCTTGTACTGGATTCAAAAACTTTGCCTGCTTCCTTCTCTGAGCAGCTCGTGGTATATATTGGGCTCTAAAGGCTATCTGAAACTCGTCCCAATTAATCACATCCTGGCTGGACATCAGAATACCATGGGTAGTACCCCACCAATCTCGAGCTCTCCCTTTCAACATATAAGCGCCCATACTGACACTCTCAGCATCAATGCATCCCAAATAGTCAAATATGACTCTCAACTCAGTCAGCCACTCCTCAACCTCTGCGGGATCCTTTTTCCCCTTAAATGAGGTGGATTCATTTTTAAAAAGTCCTTCAGTCAAACCATACTTCTGTCATCAGGCAGAGTAACGGGGGGCATTGGGTCCATCTATACTGAGGGCACGGGAGGTCCTTGTGGTGGTGTAGGAGTAGTACCGAGGCATTAACTCTAAAATGTTGCGTGAATAGCACTGTCATTTGCTCAAAACCTTGCCACACATCATGCTCAATCCGGTTAAATCGAGAGTTAGGACTCTCCGGTTGTGGGGTAGGTGGCGGAGGTGGCTATGCCTGCCTCCTCGAACGACCTCGTCGTCCACTCATTCTCAATCCCAATACGTTTCTTGCGCGTACACATCAAACTCGATTGAAATCTCAATCCTCAATTTCAGTTCATGACCAGACTTATATATATACTTCGGATGTATTCTATTTCACTTGACCGACACTGATAGTACTAAACACCCTAAGCTTTGATACTAAGAAAACTTTGTGACACCCCGAAAGTGAGAAAAACAAGGCAAATTTAAAATTTCTTTATTCATCCATTCACAATTAAGGGTGCATTCTTGTGCAGTGTCATGCATCATCATACATAATTTATAACTTTCACCTCAGGATCTCATCATCTCATAATTATATATCATACCATATACATTACTCAATTCAAGGTTAATTAATCCTAATACATCCCATGCATCATTGTACATTAAGTGTCTATAAATACAACTTAAGTCTGGGTACATGAAATATTAAATTATACCTCAAAATATAATATATGGCCTGGAGCTTAAGTCCTCCACTAGCCACTACTCCATACGTCGCAGGGAAACTCTCTTCACTTGAATAAATCTGGGGGGAGATAAAACAAGGTAAGCTTCTAAATCGCTCAGTAAGGGGTTAAAGGACTCATTTATAAAATAATGATTTGCACAACACAATCGTTTTGTTTTGTGGGTGGAAACCCAATAAAACTTAGTAGAAAATGTAGCATGAATAATCAAAACATCATCTCATCTCATTTCTCAAAGCTCATGCAGAAACATGATAATAAATGGCTCAAACTATGATTATAAATAGTTACAAGCATGTGGAAATCAGGATGCGATAATGGTTTTCTCATAAAACGTGATAAAAATCACCGCAATAGTAATGCACGTGGCACAGCCACAAAACACAATCTCATGTGTAAAACGAGACTAGGCAAATAAAACTCATATAAAAACTTATCATGGCACATCAAAATGATTGAACCCATCCCCTAGGCGGACATCCCCAATCGAGGGATTTCGTCGACAATAATACACCCACAGCCATAGTTCGCTATAGACTTAATCAGAGTCGTACAGCTGTCGATCTTACATGCTATCAAAGCATGGCCTGGTCTTTAATGCTATCAAAGTACGGCCCGATCTTACATGCTATCAGAGCAATGCCACCCATCGCTGCCACGGAGCGGGGTCATCTCATGTTACCAGAACGAAGGAGTCGGTCTTACGTGTTGCTAGAACACGGCCCGATCTTACATGCTATAAGAGCAAAGCCCGATGTGTATTCAACATGACACGCCTAAGTCTCAGTAATAGCCATTATCAAATAAAACCATTTTGCCTTCACGTAGCGCTCATAATGGTTTTTCTCTTAAAACTCATCTCAAAACCGTTTTGTACTCAACACAAAACAGGTCAAAACCGAGCTCAAATCGGCAAAACCACGCACACATTTCTCAAACCTAAGTACGCCTTAACGTAGAGCCCAAATCACTTTTCACTTTTTAAACTCAAAACGGTTGTAAAACAATTTCACTTTTAGTTTACAACTCATAAAAATTGGGCCCCAACCGGCTATAAAACCGTGTGCAATAACTCATTCTCAACTCATAAAAACATGTTTGTTTTCTCAAATCACATTTCATGCCACAATATCATCAACAAAATCGCATACACCAATGAGTTTAAGTTTTCCCTTACCTCATTGCACCTCGTATAGTGCAATCATCCCCCCAACGATGGACTAGCCTCACATTCTTCTCTGGAACTCCCGGGTTGTCCAAACGATGCTAAAACATCAATAATTCATCTTAATCACATCATCGAGCGCATATTTGCTCATATTCTTGTTAAATACTACAAACCTCATTTTTCTCATATTCCTATCCTAATCCATATTCTCATCCACTACATTTCAAATCCTACATTTTTCATGCATAATATCCATGCCAAAATCACCTCATTGCCCCAATTCCAATTTATACTAAAAATCTCAAAATTACCACAAATTGTATAATATCATCATCACTCCAACAAAATCACAATTTCATCAACTCAAATCATTTCCTAACTATTTTATCACAACACCCATAGTCACAATCACCAAAATCACCTCAATATCAAAGATTAAAGCTTAAAAATTTACCCAAAACTTATGGAGAGCTCTATTCACACCTCGATTCGATTCGTCTTTTGATTTCTAAGTATGTTGTTCTCCTTTGGATGAGGAACAACTTTTCTTCTTGCCTCTGCCTGAGATTCAGACGAAAATGGGTGATTTGAAAGAGAGACAAAGCTAGGGATTTCGATTTTTGAAGAGAGAGAGAGAATGAATTTTCAAAAAAAATAGGGGTCTTTATATAGGCCGAAGGCAGGAGATCGATCTGGTCCTTGATGAGATCGATCTCTTTTTGAATTTAGGAACATTTTTGGGGTAATTTTATGCCTAGGAGATCGATCTGTTGTGGGGTGAGATTGAGCTCTTAATTGTATCATGAGATCAATATGTTCCTTGAGGAGATCGATCTTCTATTTACAGAATGCTTCATGAGATCGATCTGCTCCTTGAGGAGATCGATCTTCTCTTTACAGAAACATTTTGAGATCGATCTGCCTATCAGTTCTTGCACATATTCTGCATTCTGGAGCCATGAGATCGATATCTCATCCTTCGAGATCGATCTGGCCTTCACAGATTATACTGTCGCTGCATCAATTTTCAAAAAACTCAATGTAAAACTTCCCAAAATCTACCCCATAGTCCATATTTCAATCCATACACATTCAAGACTTAAGTACCTCATTTTCTTATACTTCATCATATTTAAAACTTGTGTGTAAATTAACATACAATAATTACATACACCAAATTACAATTTTCATATTAGGGTATACAGAATTCTCAGTTCTCGTAGCCAAGCCCAACTAGTTTCGACCCAATGTGATGTAATGGGTCTTAGATAAGCCCAATAAGAGTTGGTGGGCTAACGAAAAAGAATAGTAAAATGGAAATGGGCTTAAGGCAGAGTTAGGCCCATTGAGGTTTATTAAAGCCCATTAAGTGAAATAGACTGTATTTAATGTGAAATACAGTAAGAAAAGTAAAATTAACCTGATGAATGGTTATATACAGGTCCAGAGATTTTTGAAGGAGCGAATCAGACTGCTGGATCGAGCAGCATTGAGAAAGTAAAATTTCTCGAGTGATTACAGGTAAGAGACTTTTGTGAGTAGTTAGAGATACCAGCACGTATTTTCGTCTACTTTTGCATTCACTTAAAAACTCTGAGGGTCAGAGAAAGTGAATAATAATTATAGTGACCCGATAATGGTAAATTACGATTTTTCCCTTAGTTAGGAAAAAAGTCAACTTTTGGAAAAAGTTGTAAAAAGCATGAAAACCATCATTTTGAGTGTTTTTACTGCTGTTTAGAATAAAAGTAAGTAGATGGGCTAATGTTTTCCTGGTTGATGCGAAATAGCACAATTTATAATGCTTATTTTGATGTTTTGAAAATCATCCTTTTTTAAAAGCCATCTATCGAATTATGTGAAAATAAATTGTGCTAGAGCACAGCTCGCACTTGACTTCATATATTTTCCACATATATTAGTGTTGAAGTATGATTCGCACTAGATTTCCATGACATACATGATAGACTGCTAGAGTTATTTTTCGTACCCAAATTTTACATTAGATGCATGACAGAGTGCTAGAGCGTTGCTTGTACTCGATTCTTCATGATTTATACATGACATAGTACTTGAGCGATTTGCTCGTACCTGATTTGATGAGTTTTGTGCATAACATGGTACTGGAGCGATTGCTCATACTTAATTTCAAACATGAAGTATGCGTGACCTAGTGCTAGAGGTTTACTCGCACTAGAGTTTAAGTTTGTGATGTGAAACAGTGTTTAAGCGAAGTGTCTATTGTCAGCCACGCTCAAAGGCGCGCACTGTATTTTATGTGATTTATAAGACATGTTGAAAAACCATGCTGATTTCCTCAGGTAGAATGAGTGTCACACTATGAGATGTTCACATGTGGATATAGAGACGTGGTATTGATTATCCATCGAGATAGGGTCCACGAGTGTACATTGTACCGTGCGAGTGGCATGGAGTACACTGTATAGTGTGTTGTTGTGTTATTGTGGAGTTGAGGACTTGATAGCTGGTGGTTGTGATGGACTGACCCCCCTCCCGTTGCAGTTGTGATGCCCTGCACATTAGGTACCGTGTAGCTTGGGATCACGATTATAGGATATGGTTATAGTCCAGGATATTATTGCATTTCACCACAGAGTCTCACATGATATATCACTTGATTGATTGATTTTATACGGATATACCTGAGGGATGGGTCGAAATTCGATTGTTGTGTTGTGAATTATTTAAATGCCATATTTACTGTGATTTGAATATAAATGGCATGATTGCTCTAAAGGCATTGTGAAATTATGCAGATGCATTGTTTTGTACAAAATGCATACATTTGAGAACTAAGCATGATTTCTGTACATGGGATTTAATTAGTACAGGTATATATATATTTAAAGATATGCTTTTAAAGTGAGTTAAGGAAATGATATTTTTGAGGCATAGCATTATTTTGAGTAGATAGTGTAGATGTCTACTTACTTGCGTGATTTCCTTACTGAGCTGTGAACTCACCCTTTTTCTTACACCTCTCTACAGAGCATTCGCAGTAGAGTGATTACAAGAGAGGGATAGTGTTGCTGTTGTCTGCTGCAATTTCCTACCGATCGACAGGTATACATATTTTGTACGATTCTGTATCTAAACATATAAACAGCACAGTGATGTATTTGATGTAAATTATGGGGAATGTATTTGTATTAGATTTTATACGAGCTCACTTATATTATGAAAGAAATTATAGTTAGTAGATAGTATATTGATAGGTATGTATGATAATGAATGAATGGTATGTTAAGCGAGGATATTAACATCGAATCACAGCTCAACTGTTGATAAGGAGAAAGGTAAGTAAAAAACGAAAAATTTGTAGTGGTTTCGGTTAAGTCATGGAGGGTCGTGACAGATTCGGTATAGTAAATCAGTTTAGTTCGGTATAGTAAATCAGTTCAGCAAACAATTTTAGTTCAGTTTTAAAAATACACAGTGTAGTATAGTTCAGTTTCTTTCAGTCAATTAAACAGTAGATCAAGGCCCAACCCGTTCTTAGGTCATCAACTGGCATCCCCTTAGGGCTTAGATTCCCCCCTAAATTTACCTTGACTCGATATAAATCATGTTCAGTAAAGACTAGGCAGGAAGCACAGTAAACAATATAGAACATATGACCATAATCAATGATCCCAGGCAACACTGATCGGGTGTACGAGGGTATCTAGTTTCCTAGGGAAGGGGTCAATCCAACCCGTCGGCCAGTCAGTTCAGTTCAGTAGTCCAAAGACTTAAGCATGGTATAGCGTACTCCATGGACCCCAGTATTCAATCAACCAATGTTTAGTACCTTTGTCTCAAAATCCAGTGCAACCAAGTCAGTGTGACACACAGTCTACACGAGGGCTCCAGTACAGTTTCAATCATAAAAGCGATAGACGACTCAATTCCATCGAAAACGATACTTAAAACGGATTTTAGTAAGTAAAACAGTGTATAAACAAAGCAAAAGTGGGAACTTCTCGTTTGGTCACCCATCCATGGAATTGCTCCCACTCAAGCACGCTTAACTTTGAAAAATGTGCAGTTTAATGCAGACAATAAAATCTTGAGCCAATCTATCATTATACAGTTATAAATAGTAGTAGGCAGTAAAACTTTCAAAATATGCAATTCATGTAGTTGTACAGTGCAGGTATATTTGCAGTGCAATTTAGATTGAAATGTGTAATCTTTATCACTAGGCTTAAAATTCTTTCATTTCGATATTTACGTATTCTATGGTATATTTTCAGTTAAATCACGTCAAAACGTGTATGTATAGCTATCTCTAGCTACTCACATAAATCCCTTACCTCGATATTGGTCGATCGCGCTTATATTCCAACGATGTTAATCGCTTGATCCGTTTAACTCTAATTACGTCATCCGGAGCTGTAGAATATCATCAATCACGTAAATTAAGACATACACTCGTATATAAGCTAATTACGGGAAAATTAACGCTTTGGGCCTAATTACTCTTATTGGGCTGAATTGCCTCTTAATAGGCCCAACTTTATCTTAAGCCCAAATTCAAACTTTCTAGTCTTTTCATTAAGACCCATTTAGCTTATTAGTCCCATTAACATAACTTGGGCCATCCATGGCTTGTGTTCGGCCTATGATGGCCGTCCATTACACTAGCTTGCTCATTGTAGCATTTTGTCGAGCACTTGGTGGACATAGCCTATAGGCACCATTCATGCCAACTTAAGCCATTTCTAGCCATTTCTACCTCATTTAGGCATTTTAACAAACACTTAGCATGCTTGTCTTAATCATAAACCTAGTTCATTAAGGTAGTTTATCAAACACCTTATATGCATGCATGATAAATCCATCCATTCTTACAAATTGATTTCACCCATTTACACCATCATCATCTACATGTTATAATCATCACAAAACCACAACCAATTCATCAACCATTAAGCTACTATACCTATTCGATCATGCATGAGTTCTCTAGTTTCTAGGTTGTTTTGCAATTCAATTCATACATCAATCTACTCTTTAAATTCACTAGACTAACATATATAAGATTGGGGGAAAGAAAACTTATCTAGCTTCACTTTTCCACTTTGGCTGAAACTTTAAGGGTGGGTATGGCTCTCCAATTCAGCTTATTAGGTGATGGGTTTTGGATATGTTATTCTCCTTATAATATAGAACAACTTTGATGAAGGAAGCTTGTTCCAATTATGCTTGTAGGTAGGTGATTTCTAGAGAGAGAAAGCTTGAAAGCTTATGTTTTCATAATGGCTAAAAATTGCAAGGAAGAAGATGGCGTCCAAGGCTAGCAAATTCTGAAATTTTTCTAAGTTATTTTCAGCCATTAAATCCAATAAAATCAGCCTATGAAGTGGGCTTTTAATTTGGTTTGGGCTTGGCTAAGTTTAGGCTTTAGTTTTTGGCTTTAACTATTTCTATTGGGCTTGATCTGTAAGTCTAAATAGGCTTTCGATTTGGGCCTAAAAATCAAATTCACTGGGCTGAATTTTTCACCCATTTGGGCCTATATTTTATGCATTTAAATGGGCCCACATTTGGCCCATGTCTATTTCATGTATAATGGGCCTTTAAAATTTCACTAGTCAAGCCTATTAGGAATTATTCATTTCAACCCATATTTAATTTAGCCCAATTGCATTTAATCAATTTACTAAGTGAAATGTGATGAATTTTATGTTTTCTAGCCTGAGATTATTTCTCCCATGCATTAACCATGGTTAGGTTAAGTTTAACCATGGTTTGGTTACTTAGTCAAAGTCCACCATTTCAATTCTGACTTTTTCCTTGACTTTGACCATTGACCACGTTTGACTAATGTGGAATAACCCAAATATATGAATTTCATTGCTTGACTAGTTCATCTTTGTGTTTTGGCTACCTTTGGTAACTAAAAATGCTCAAAACAGCTCAAACGATTTATTTGAGCTCGTTTGGCCCTTTTTTTGGCATTTTCACCACTTCAGCATTCTCGGGACCAAACTAAACCAACTTCCCTTCTTGACATACCTATATTTTGATTTCATTAGTCAATATATTCTATTGGATTGGTCGGATTCCATCCAGTTCACCTCGAGCTCACCAATACTCATATTTTGTACTATAAGGCATTTGAGGTTGTTACTTAAGTCAATTTGTCTTGGAATTGAAATATAACTTGTCTTAGGATTCAAAACAACATAATCAATGTTTACAATGATGAATTCTTAAGGAATAGACACCGAAGTTTGAGTCTTACACTTGTACCCAATCTCGTAGAACTTATCCCCATACTATTTTCGATCTCACTGGAGTCGATCTAACCTCCCATCAAAACTCGCCTTAATTCCCAGTTTAAACAAATTTTATCATTTGAATGTTTAATATTCAAATACACTAGATATAAGCATGTTTTTTATACAAGGGTAGGCCTGGTTTCTTAAGTTATGATCAACAGTTAGGGGCTCCGAATGTAAATTAAGAAGCAAAACAATTGGTTAAACGCAACAAAATGCTTAATAGGAATGTATGTCGAAGTAAACTAATATAAAATCAATTGTAAACGAAAGTCTTGTTCTAAGAATACTCTAATATACTTGGAAGGTATATGTTTAGGCTCATATTAATTTATCAATGAGAGTTTGTTAAGATGTAGTGTACGTTCCTAAGCAAGTAATGTTTTGACTTGATTCAGGATCAGTTGTCCAAGGTCTCGTAGTTTTACCTCATGATATGTGCCAACCTCATAGTTATAAATATTATGGCTCTCTAAATGTCCATATATTTTTTTATACATATATGAATATGTTATCTTTCCACAAACTATATACCGTAGTTATAAACCTTATTTTAACATTGTTATGACACTACTACGATAATATTTAATAATTTACATCACAAGTAGTATTCTTATATTTTTCAATATTGCCTTACGAGTTACATCCCATATCCACATTGTGTCCATAAAGAGTATCTGACATATAAACAAATATAACTTAAGAGGATATACCTTAAGCAGAAGTAAAACTAGCTCCAAAAGCTTATGGAATAATGGAATCCACGTAGCCAGTCTGAGCTCTTGTTAAAGTAATTTGAGAAGATGAAGGAATTAGGAAATAAGCTAATTTCCCTGTAAGAAATATATATAATGGAACATTAGGATCATACGGAACTAATATCCATACATGTATGTATAAACTCATGTTAATGTATTATAAATAATGATTTATTCAATGCACTAGTTTTTCCTAATGGTTAACTTGACAACATTGTTTCAAGGTTTTGAGGGGTATTAATCGAATTGATATTTTAAAACACCTCATTTCCCCAGACCCTTGACACCTACCTAATACGGTCCCTACAATCATGTAATATATAATAATAGGAATGCATGCACCATGCATACCTAATTGTATTAAAAGCAGTGTTTTCAATGCAATATTTTTAATAAATTATAGTTAAGTATTTTCAAACAACAATATTTGTGATCATGTATAAATATATTCATAACAATGATAATTTTACGAGACCACGTAATTATCCCTAATTTAGATAACAATTAAACAATATGCCTTAATTAAGGTATCTTATGGTGGCAAGTCATGGTCAATTAGCCATTTTTGGGTACTATCTATGATCATAAATATTCTCAGTGTCATTAATCACTCACTACTGGTGAAAATGTCATAATAAACAATTCTCCATCATAATATCAACAATAATACCATCTCCCTCATGAATCACCAATATGCCATGTAGGCAATAATATATTAAGGTACCTTATCTCTCAAAACAATTTTATTTCATGTGACAACCTCAACATATATTACTTATGATTGAACATTAAAACCCTAAAATGCATGATAAAATTAAAGCAATGTACTTGTAAGAAAAAAAATTATATCAATCATAAAACTATCGTGAATAATAAGATTGTTCAAAATATATTTCATTGTATATCATGAATAACGAGTGGTGCATTATTTCAAATCAAAGCATATACTTGAAAATAAGGATCTCAATTATAATTACACATATGATATGAATGGTAGTTTAAATGCATGATCAACCTTAATGATGCCACTTAACATGTAAACTTAGGTTAGTATTTCATTTTGTGCTCAAGGTGTTCTCACTATTTTAGTCATGCGTAACCTTTACTAGATATAACTTCATAATATTTAATTTTCCTATAAATACATAATCTCTTTAATTAATCTCTTTAATTAATCTTAATTAATATATAATTACCCTATATGTGTCACTAGACACCATTTATTTCCTAAGTATATCACTGTGCTCTTAATTTCATCCAAGCACTAATAATCTTCCTATGTCTCTCACTAATTTATATACAATTTGCACATCATATATGATTATTATTTTATTCAATGATCATCACTAAAAGTCTATAGTCAACTTCCATGTCTCACATAGATTACTACCATTTTTCATTTCTAAGTCAATACCATATTTCACCATATTACATAATTTATCCTTCTATCATTTTCATTGCATCCATATGATACCAATATGACATGAATATATAGCCAGTGCCTACAATGTTCATGTGTAACTTACAATCACTCATTGGACTTGAATCACCAATTCCTCCATAAGTTCTCAATAATCAAATAAAATCATAGGCTATTGATTTCATAATTTCATGAAATAGCACGAGTTAGGTGCTAACTTTGATCTTGAGCGTGTTTTGTTGAAATAGACGCGCCTATAAGATTTATATGATTTTAATCGTGCTGGAGCTTTGTTCGCATTGGATTTTAATGTTTTAACTCATATACAGAGTGCTGGAGCCTCGCTCACACTGAGTTTTACTGATTTATATGCATGAAAATCATATTGGAGCCTTACACATACGTAATTGTACATTGATTTATTGTGTATAAAATCGTACTGGAGCTTTGTCGTACGTGATTTACACTGATTTATTATGCATGAAAGCCGCACTGGAGCGTTGCTCGTACGGAGATTTTTGTATATGCAACCATAAATTTGCTTAAATTGAAGCAATATATTTCATAAAAATATCAAAAACATTATATTCATTCAATTTATTAGCCTTACTACCCTTTTTGTAAAATTTGCTCTCAGAGGCAAAATCGTCTTTTTCACCTATATCCAAATTTTTCTGCAAAAATTATTATTTCTTTTCTAAATAGCCAAGCAAATTTAATGCCCTATAAATACCCTCAAAAATACATGTAGCTACCTCTAAATAGTCATAAAAATTCCTTACCTCGTATCAAGTCAAGTGTGGTAAATTTTCACTTTTGGAAGCTTGTCTAGTCTGATTTACTCCTAATCCAATCTTTGGACTGCAGAAAATTATTTATCATATCAATTTAACCCAATAAATATATTTCCTTCGTTTACTACAGTCGATTTAACTTATTAGGTTCATTTACTTTTATTGGGCTTTTCATGGGGCCCATAATCTAAATTGGGCCAATTGCTACTCAAGCCTGACCCATTACAAACATTTTGCAGAATTCTTGGCCTAACATCACTGTTACATTATCTTATCCAATTTCTAGTCTCTTTCGACCATTTAAAATCATTTACAACAGTCTATTTTCAATTCCAAGCATTACGAAATTTTATACGAATAAATCGTAACTTACGCGATTAATTTCTAACTCTATAACTATCCAATTTATAGAAATCGAGATTCACTTACTTGAGATTCTATGATAGCATGCAAATCAATGCTGACTTAAACTCTCGTTTGTCGTCAATTGTTGCGCTACACATTTATGTATTTATCGAGTCAATTTTAGTCAAATATAATTTCAATTAAATATTTAAATCAGTCAATTTCGACTGCTTACCGGCTTTACCGTAGCTCGATTGCGTCCCTAGATTTTTTCTCATTTTTCCTTTTCTTTTTTGTTGAACCGATCCGGTCCTGTTCAGCACAGTTTCATTTTAGCTGAACCGGCCCGAATCGGTTCAGCATAACCCAAGCCTCTGCCGGCCAGTTCTCTACCGGCTTCCACTTCCAGGTGGTCCGTCTGGCCACGCGAAGCATAGATCTGGTGGTGGCCTCGCTCAAATCGATGGCGATAAGGCCGGTTTAACCTTCTCCATTTTCGGCCTCACTACCCTCTCTCTTTCTCGCCGTTTTCACCATTTTTTCATCGAATTTTTGGCTGGGCTAGCGTAGGCGGTGACTCTTCTCCACCCCCTGGTCGGCGTTTCCTTCCCCTCAGCCTGTCTCCTCTCTTTTCCTTTCTTTCTCTCTCGATCTCCATTTCTTTCTCTCCCTCGCGTCAATCGTCGTTCTTCGGGTCGTCGGTGCCGGTGGTGGCTTGGATGCCTTGTTGTCTCTCGTCTGGGCTCTATCTTTCTTCGACAGTCTCCTTCGTTCGTCAAAGGAGAAGGCTGAAGCCTTCTTTGTTTTGGGGTCGCGCGAATTCTCTCTGTCTTTTTTTAATTAATTAATTCTTCTTTTATATATATTATATTATATTTTAATATAATATAATATTTATAAAAAATATCTTAAACTTAAAATACTATTACAATAATAATATAAAATAAAATATCTTATTTATTGTACATTATTATTATTATTCTATTATTATTATAATGTCTTATATTTACCTTGATATTCACACAAACCGATATATTTTTAGACACTCCTTTTTTCTATAAATACTTTGAATGTACATATAGACATTTTCTTTTATTTTTATTTTCTTGGAATTATTCTTTCCATATTTTCGAAATAATTCTTGAGGTGGAAAATCTCAGTGTCTATCGAAATAAATTGATATCTTGATCAATTGGACTTGAAATTTAATTATTTCTTCTTTATTGATCAAAATTAAATAAGTCCATGTTTACAGTGTCAATTTCTTAAAGAAATGACATTGAAATTCGGGTCTTACATGTCATGACCCGATTTATCCAATTCGTCTAAAAATCACTACAATTTTTTTTTTTTTTTTGCATTTTCCTTTCCTTACCCGGTCGTGAACAAACTCAACACTACACAGTTAGGCTGTTAGTCAATAATAATCATCACTCATAATTTATTCTCAAATTAATCAAAAGAAGTGTCATTCATTTGAAAGTTAAGTTATACATGACACGTTTTCTAACTTTTACATCCCCCACATTACAATACAAAATGACTATTGTTCCTTTACATGTTTAGATATAAAAAGAAATCCCTATGTGTATATGTAAGACCCCGTATATGTATAATTGTATATATGTACATAGAAATGTAAATAGAGTTATATTATGAATTCATAAGTGAAGTATGTGTGATGTAAGTCCATAAGTTAATGTATACACTTGTAATAAGAGTTGTGATTGTACGTACAAGTTACATTATATAGGAACATGAAGAAATGGACTTAAACATGTGGAGAATGGAATATGAGTAGTATGGTAAAATAGAAGGAAGATTGCATAAGTTCTGTACTTTCATTTGGTTTATATCAGGTACCTTTTGATATACAAAGATTCTACACAAGTTTTAATGTGTATGAAGTATTATTGGATGTCTTTTCAAGTCTCAAAGGTGACTGGATGAGAAAATGACTATGGCAGCAAATTGAAATTATTTTGGTGTAAGTACCTGCAGAAAATTACAGTAAAATCTAGAAATAGTAAGGCCAGATCGATCTCATAGGATGAAAGATCGATCTGGAAGAGTTAAAATGCTCTTTCTGTGAGCTATGGAACATGACAGATCGATCTCCAAGGGAGCTAGATCGATCTCCTTAACCTTCTGTTCAAAGTAGATCGATCTTTCCTACTCAATAGATCGATCTCCTACCTCAGCTTTACCGTGAAAAAGAGGGATTTTAAGAGGACCATATCGATCTCTACCCAATGTAGATCGATCTCATCAAGCAAATTCTATAAATATGGAGCAGTTGGATCTGCAATTTTCGAGACAAAACCAACATTTTCATCTTCTAATCCAAAAACCTAGCTTCTCACTCCCAAATCCACACATCTTTAGTAAGATTTGAGGAAAGATATTAGAGGCAAAGTTGTTCACTTCAAAGAGAAGAACAACATAGTTTGGAGGTATTTTTCGATTTGTTGGATTGAAGAATCAAGGTGCATTTTCATTTGAAGTAAAGAGGAAATCAAGCTATGTGAGTTTCTAATGAAACAACTCAAGTACATTGTTAAGCTATTGATGTTTGGGGTTGATTGGAGTGCTTAGTATTGTTAGAAACTATCTAAAATGCATTGGAATGACTATGACCTAGAAATGGTCTAGTGTGAGAAAGTGGAATGTATTGAGGTTAATGAGGAATGGGATATCTTGAGGTAATAATGGTGTTATAAGTATGATTTTAAGATGTTGTTAGTAAATAAATGGTGAGATTTACCAAAAAGGGGTAAAATGTGGATTAATGCATTGGTAAATGCATAGATGAATTATATTAACTAGTGAAGTCAAAATGCGAGTTAAAAGTGTTAACTTAAGTGTTTGATAAATAAATCGTAGCTTCCAAGGATACACCGGAGCAAAGAGAGCCAAGAGCGTAAGAAACTAAGAGGAAGAGAGTCGCACTCAAGTAAATCAAGGTAAGGAAATTGTGTGGACTCTTAGAGATATCTGAGCGCAATTTGGGCGCTTAAATGCTTTGCTAGAATTCATGAGAAATTAGGAAATGAAATTAGGTGATTGAAGGGTGAAAAGTTGGGTGTTTGAGAAATGTGCATGAAAACAAAAGTATAATGCTTTGAAAATCATGTTTTATTGCTTTTTAGCAAATAATTGGTAGGTTGGCTGACATTTGAAATGATTTGCAAAGATTTGAGCCACCTACATGGTTTTCATGAGAATGAAAGTGTGCTAGAGTATGACTCGCATGAGATTTGATGTGTTTTATACACATGAGTGCTGAAGCTTAGCTTGTACTAGTTTTCACATGGATTTTATACTATTTTTGGCATGGTGTTGGAGCATAGCTTGCATTAGATGCCCACCTTATTTTTGTCGTGCTTGGAGCTTCGTGCAGACTGGGTGTCGCACCGATTAAATAGGTTCGCATGTGCATTTATGATGTTTTGACATGTTATTAATCGTGTTAGGAGCTTCGGGTAGACAAGAGGTTGTACCGATAAAATAAGCTCACACGTGCTTTTGAGATGTGGCGTGATATGATATGTTAATGTGGGTCCACGGAGTACGTTGTACTGTGCAGGTAGCATGGAGTATGTTGTACCGTGTTGAGATGTGATATGCCGTCTTCGAACGAGATTTACTATGGACAGACAGGCAATATTTTACCCACCTCCCGCGTGGAAGCAGATAGTGGTGATATCCCGCACACCTGATCTGTGTAGC
The DNA here is from genome assembly GCA_033439115.1 of Firmiana major. Taxonomy (NCBI): domain Eukaryota; kingdom Viridiplantae; phylum Streptophyta; class Magnoliopsida; order Malvales; family Malvaceae; genus Firmiana; species Firmiana major. The sequence goes on from CM065912.1 coordinate 14,532,423, forward strand.
CGGTATCACAGGTTATGGCCATAGTCCTAGAGGTTATTTCCCTTATTTAATTGCCTATCTCACATGTCTATTGCTTTGAGAATAAATCCATGTTTGAAATGTTTTGTGGGCTAGGATAGTCCGAGAGAGGGACCGAATCCTTACTAGAGTTGAATTGTTTTGAGATGAAAGTATGTTAATGGTTTTTAAAGTGCACTAATGAATGATGTTTAATGTCATGCTTTACTTATGAAATATGCATGATGATTAATGTTATGCCTTACTTATGAAATATGTATGATGGTTATTGTCATGCTTTGAATGGGTTTTGTGCACTAAATTTTAATAGCATGAATTGCTTTACATACCATTAACACAATCATACACTCATGTTTTGAGATAAAATGATGAACTAAATGCTTTTGAGCATGGCATCACGATCGCGTAGATAGTTCAGAATCTACTTGTTCGCATGATTGCCTTACTGAGCGTGTGGTTTGCTCACCCCCCTTATTTTCCCCCTCTCTACAGAGATTTGAGTATAAACTGAGCGTGACTAGAGGCGTTCCTTTTTGGTATCCGCTGCATCCCATCGCGTAAGGTATACACACTTGAATTATTTTGTATCTAAACTAGACATAGCACAGTAGCGTTTTGTATGTAAACATTGGGGATGTAGAGTAATGTAAACACTTGTAAACAATAACTCTGATGTATTTATAAAATTGTTTACTTTTGAAATTAAATTGTTATGGATGGATGAGGTAGACATTGACACACAGCCCAACTGTTGAGGAGAGTAGCTGTTCACGATCGAGAAAGGACGAATAATAAATAATCCATGAAAATACAAAAAATTGGCATGTATTTTGGCAAGTTGAGGGTCATGACAGAAGTTGGTATCAGAGCTCGAGTTGGTCTGACGTGTGTCGTGTCTAAAATACTTAATGAGTTGGAAAATTACATCCCCATGTGACTGTGCTTGTTTAGATACAAATTGTGTGTGTGTCGATGGGTTGACTAAGAATTTGATGTGAATGTAGGGAGTTGAGCAATTATGCCTAATACCAGTCGTAGTAGAGGGGTGAGGGCGTAAGTTAAAGGCCGTAGAGGTAGGCCTGGGGTCGTGTAGAGCCAGAAACACAGGAGGCTTGGAAAGAGATTGAGGTGGAGGCTAAGGTTGAGCATGCTCCACAGGGTCTAGAGGAGAGGCCCGAGAGTACTGAGGCTCGCTTAGCGAGGATTGAGCGGAGCATAGAGATGATATTGGAGTTGGTAACCCAATCTTTACCTGGAGTTGGTGGTAAATAGAGTCCCGCTACACAGGGTGATGCCGAGCAGGGGGCAGTTTTTGAGGCACAGGCCCGACCAGCTCAAAGACCTCAGACGACAGATACCCCATCCACACAGGATGTGCCTACGCCGATTGCTACACCAGGCAGTAGAGGTTGGGGATACAGTTGTGATTTGGATAGACTGTAATAGTTTCAGAAGTTTAGACCATCGTCTTTTAGTGGAGTTAAGGACCCAGTAGCTGTTGAGGATTCGATAAATGAGATCGAGAAGCTATATGGGTTCTTTGAGTGCACTACTACCGAGATGGTAGTGTTTGCCACTTTTATGCTAAAGGGACCAGCAGAACATTGGTGGAAATCCACCAGGCCTATTTTGAGAGCCCGACATACTGAGATCAGCTGGGATATATTTTTGGAGGCATTCCGAAACAATATGTCCTAGATACCGCATAGCGAAAACTAAATATGGCATTTTTGGGACTCACCCAAGGGAGCAGGACTGTGGATGAGTACGAGACGACTTTTATCTCCCTGGGCAGATATGATCCCAACACGATGAGTAATGAGGTCGAAAAGATCCAGAAGTTTGTAGATAGATTGAGATCGACTATCAGGTCTAGACTGGTTCTCTTGGATATACCGACCTACGAGTAGGCGGTGCATAGGGCGCAATTGTACAAACAAGATGTTGATAGGATTGCCTCAGAGTTTGGAAAGATTGGTAAAATGAGGGACAGAGATAAAAAAAGACCAGTGATGGATAGAGGCTTCAGTTATAAGGGAAGCAAAAGATTTTCTGGAAAGAGGCCTGATAATTCTATATTTTTAGAATTATTTGTGCTTAATTTCCTAATTAATTATTTAAATCCCCAATTTATTTTGTTGATTATCCCCTTTATTTAATTAAAATTCTTATATTTGCAGATAAATTAAATCCGGATGAATTTTGAATATTTCGGTATAAAATGGACCGAAATTGGGCTAAAATCGAGATTGGGCCACGTGGACAACACGAGCCTAGCACATTTAATTGGATAAAAAGACAGATGACATGAAAATATTTATTTCAAGGAGTCAATAGTGTGAAGACAAGTGGCCAAACAATGCCAATTCATTTAGGATAGAAATATTACAATTGTACCCCTAAGTGTGTGTATAAATAGAAAAAGATGTCAATTGAAAAGGGGTAGCTTTTAGTATTTAGTTTTTTAGGTTAAACATTTATTTTAGGTTTTATTTTTCTTTAAACTTTTTATGTTCTTTGGCTGGTGACAGCAGCCACCATTGTTTATTTTCTTCTAGGATTTATTCAGTTTTCATTCATTGTTATTTTACTGTTTAAGTTTTAATTTACAGTTATTATTTTTATTTTGTAAGCTTTCGGTTTTTTAATTTTTACTTTTCATCGTTTTTTTTTCATTAGTTTTCATGCTCTCGGGTTCCTCACTTTCAATCCAAGCTCTCGGTTTCTCATTGATTTCTATCTTCTCGGTTCCCTTTCTTTAAGCTTTCTATTTGTCAAAATTTTATTTCCATTCTTCATCTTTTCATGTCTCGGTTTCTTTCCAAATCACTGATGCTTTGTTTTCTGTAATTGTTAAATCTTCACTTTTGTTCTCGGTTAACTTTCAAAAGGTTGTATTCGGGCTCAATCATCTTCACACGGTCTCCTGCTTGTTGATTCTGTTACTTTGATGTGGGATGATGCACAGCATCTTGCCCACATCAACCGCATAGTGGAAATCGGTAGGAACCAGCAGTGAAGGAAGCACGGTTCGAGAGAGTTCAATTTTTCCTGTCTTAGATTTCTTTTGCATTATAGTTTTATCGTTTAGCTTTAGTTTTCTGTGTAGTCATCTTAGTTTCTGGATTTGTGGTGATGATCAAGTTTAGTACCGAGAGTGCTGGGAACAGACGGACAGTAGCTGGGAATAGCCGCACTGCAGGAGCGGAAGTAGACAAACCGTGGCAGAACCAAGGCAACAGACCAGAGGACGCGAGCAGCAGAAAATGCCAAATGAATAGTGAATAAGGGGAAAGATTTAAAATGTTTAAGGCCATGTTTGGCATTTTCCAATTTTAGTAGCTTAATTCATTTTTCATGCATTAATTGTTAGATTAATTTTTTTTCAAGCTTGTTTAATTTTAGTTTAATTAGTTTTATTGCTTTATTTTCATATTTGCATTTTATTTGCGTTAATTCATTTTAACTGTTTTAATTTTCTTTTGTAGGTTATTTGCTTTTAATTGCTCGGAGTACTGTAAGTAAATTTTGTTCGATTTTATTTCCTTTAGTTATTATTATTTCATTGGTTTTAGTTAGCCTCAGTAGTTCACCCTCTTTGAATTTATAATTTGCTAGGATATACTTAGGGTAAGATTAACCGGTAGTTAATTAGGCTAACAACTTCTCTGTGGGACGATAATTTCGGGACTTAAATCCTATTATTACTTGGACGATCCGTGCACTTGCGGACAGTACCCTTAGGGCTCGTCAAGTTTTTGGCGCCGTTGTCGGGGAAGTTTTAATTAGTCGTTAATTAATATCGGTGAAATTATACTTAGGTGTAATTCTAGCTTGTGAATATTTAGGGTGTAAATATTTAGAAGTTTAATCTAGATTAGTGAAAAAAATATTTTAAAAAAAAATTCTAAGGACTTTTTGATATTTGCATGCGTAGAGCCAAGAGTTTTGATTGCTTTCCTCTAGATCTTGAAATTAAACGTACTCTTAGAAAAATTCGAAAGGACTCTAGGAAATTTAAAGCTCCGCTGCAAAACACAATGACAGAAAATAGGGAAATTAGAACCGTTGGAGATTATGCAATGCCGACGATTGGAGGATATTATTCCGACATTAGGCCACCAGCTGTCCCTGCAAACAATTTTGAAATTAAGCCTTCAATCCTCCAGATGATCCAAAGTTCATTACAGTTCAGTGGGCTTCCCCATGATGACCCACATGCTCACTTAGGGCAATTTTTAGATTTGTGCAATACTTTCAAGCATAATGGACTCTCGGACGATGCACTTAGGCTTAGACTATTTCCCTTCTCTCTTAGGGATAGAGCAAGACACTGGTTGACCACTTTACCTCCGGGATCCATCTCCACCTGGGACGAGTTAGCCCATCAATTTTTAGCTAAGTTCTTTCCTCCCTCCAAAATGGCTAAACTCCGTAGTGATATATCTTCCTTTGCTCAATTCGATTCTGAATCCCTTTATGAAGCATGGGAACGATACAAAAACCTTCTTAGGAAGTGTCCCCACCATGGCCTACCCTTATGGCTTCAAGTCCAAACCTTCTATAACGGGCTCTCTAGCCAGAATAGGACTATAGTAGATGCTGCTGCGGGAGGAGCTTTAATGTGTAAGACGGAGGAGGAAACTTATGATCTGTTAGATAAAATGGCAGCTAACAATTATCTATGGTCGTCGGAGAGGCAGTTGCCTAAGAAAGCTGCGGGTATATATGAGTTAGACACACTGTCTACCTTGACTTCTCAAATAGCTAATCTTACAAAGAAGGTAGAGTCACTCAGTACCCAGCATAATAATCCCACCAGTCCTAATCCGATTTATTCTATCCAAAGTCCCTTTCTATCCTGCGAGCTGTGTAGTGGTACCCACTCTGTAGATAGGTGTCCGCTCAACTTAGAATCGGTTCAGTATGTTGCCCATTCTCAAACGCAACAGAACAACCATTTTTCAAACACCTATAATTCAGGGTGGAGGAACCATCCTAACTTCTCCTGGAGCCAAAACCATGGGCAAACTTCTAGCTTTAGACCTGTAGGACTCCCTGGTTTTCAAGCTCCACCGGTTCAGGCACCACCACAGCCACAAATTCCATACCATCCACCACATCACCCATACCTACATCATCCATCACCACCACCACCACCACCACCTATCCAGCCACAGCATATACTTGCACCAGCACCAGCAGCTGAGAAGAAGCCCTCGCTTGAGGAAATGTTCACGACTATCCTGCAAAATCAAGCTGCTTCAATTAAGAACTTAGAGGTTCAGGTAGGACAAATAGCTAGTGCTCTTAACCAGCGTCCACAAGGGACCCTCCCCAGTAATACTGAAGTTAATCCTGTTAGGCAAAGGGAGGGTAAGGAACATGTGAAATCCATTACCCTTAGGAGCGCCAAAGAGCTAGAGGAACCATAAGTTAAGTCCCAACCTGAACACCACATGGTTGTAGAATCCTTAAGTTCTAATGAAGCAGCTCAGAAGGAGCAGGAACATCAGGATCAAGCTACAAAGGAATTTAAGTCAGACGCTTCTTCATCTTTACCTTCTTCTTCTATTTCACAGCCTTCCTCATCCTCTGATGCTATACATGTTACCACTACACTTCCTCCAGTTAGACCCCCATTACCATTTCCTCAGAGGTTTAAAAACCAGAAGCTTGATCAGCAGTTTGCTAAATTTCTTGAGGTTTTTAAGAAGCTTCACATTAACATTCCTTTCACGGATGCTTTAGAGCAAATGCCTAGTTATGTGAAGTTTATGAAGGATATCCTCTTGAGAAAGAGAAGATTAGAGGATTATGAGACAGTGGCCTTGACTGAGGAGTGTAGTGACATTATTCAGAGGAAATTACCCCCCAAGCTCAAAGATCCAGGTAGTTTTACCATACCTTGCACCATAGGAGATCAGTTCTTTGGTAGAGCCCTTTGTGATCTAGGAGCTAGTATAAACCTTATGCCTTGGTCCATATACCAAAATCTAGGAATAGGAGATGCAAATCCCACCACAGTGACCCTTCAATTAGCTGATAGATCCATTAAATATTCGAAGGGGATCATTGAGGATGTGCTAGTTAAGGTGGACAAGTTTATTTTCCCTGCCGATTTTATCGTGTTAGATATAGAGGAAGACAGGGAAGTCCCCATTATTCTAGGCAGACCTTTCCTAGCTACTGGTAGGACATTAATTGACGTACAAAAAGGGGAATTAACCATAAGAGTCTTAGATCAGGAGGTGACATTTAATGTTTTCCAACCTTTGAAGCTCCCAGATGACTCTCAAGAGTGTTTTAAGATAGAGGTTAATGAAGATAAAATGTTTAAGCATAGGAAATCTGAGAGAAAGAAGGAAGTAGATAGAGCTCAAGAGGATTTAACTATTAATATTCTGTCACCATTCTGGATAATCCTCCTACTCTTTACACTGCTGTTGAGTGTTGTGTTCTTTAACTGTATTTGAAGTGGCTATGTTTTCCTTTTCACTTTTTGTATATAGTTCTTTTTCTTTTTCATTTCTGTTGTTTCTTTCTTTGTTTATTTTGCAGGTTTATTTTCTAAGTTTTATGCTTTCAATAACAGCTTCAGTTGTTCATCAATATCAGATAGGGGAGTACTCTGTTCTTGAGCTTAATTGTTTATATTATCTGCACACTGAGGACACTGTGCACTTTAAGTTTGGGGGAGGGGATATTACTTGAGCATTTTTCAAAAATTTGGGCAAAATTGAAAATTTTTCAAAATTTTTTCGAAAATCTGAGCTTAAACTGTTTGATTTTGGGATGATTTAGTGCTTAGCATGTAGTTTTCCCATATTCTGATGATATTACCCCATGATTAAGTATGATTTTGATTGACTAAGAAGCATGATTATAGGAAAAGCATGAAGTTGAGTTCTTGAATTTGTCTTGATTCTGATTGTGATTTCCTCATCTTATGCACATGTCATGTCATGAATCTGTATATTTATTTAGAGAAAGCTTATGTGGACTTAGGATTGCATTTGTTTAGTTGATTTTGTGTATTATATTCTAGAATTTGTTTGATCTAGTCTCGAGGCGAAATATTAGATCACACTTAATTAGGGAGATGATTTAGGCCATCTTTGGATCGTTTGAACCTTTCTAGCCGACCCTGTACATATTTTATCCCTAGTCACCCATCTGGGCCAAATAAGACTTTCTCTGTAAATACACTTGCTATTAATTTTCCTTAGCTTAAATATTTTGTTCCTATCCCCTACCCCGAAAGCATGAAAGTCATTGGGATATATTTTGAGCTTTGTACATATGGGTATCTGGTGATAGTGAATGCTCAAAAAAAATGAAAAAAAATGAAAGAAAAAGAAAAAGAAAAAGAAGAAAGAGGAAAAATACAAAAATAAGAAAAAAATTTTTAGTGAAATAAATAAGTTTGGGGGAATAAATTTGAGCTCTTACATTAAGATCCTGAAAGTAATGCATGTTAAGGGGTAATTAAACCTAAATCGACTTTATCATACCTTAGCCCTAGCCTTACATTACAAGCTTAATGAAGTCCTATTGATCTTTAGTTAAGTGTGACTACATTAGTGGAGAGAGAAGTGAAAAGCAAACTTATGGGAATGATCACATGTCATTGACTTTGCATTCACTGTGTTTGCATAATCTAATCCGGATAATGTACTGTGAAGTGACTTTGACATTTTTCACACACTCACGAGGAGTCCAATTTGGGTTAGGACTTATGATTGAATGATTCTGAGTGTTGGACTTATAATTGTGACTCTTTGATTTCATAGTCTATACTTTTTCTTTGAGGATAATATTGGGGAAATTATGGTGTTTAGTACTTGTCATTCCTACAATTATTTTGTTTTGCTTGAGGACAAGCAAAAGCTCAAGTTTGGGGGTGTGATAATTCTATATTTTTAGAATTATTTGTGCTTAATTTCCTAATTAATTATTTAAATCCCCAATTTATTTTGTTAATTATCCCCTTTATTTAATTAAAATTCTTATATTTGCAGATAAATTAAATTCGGATGAATTTTGAATATTTCGGAATAAAATGGACCGAAATTGGGCTAAAATCGAGATTGGACCACGTGGACAACACGAGCCTAGCACATTTAATTAGACAAAAAGACAGATGACATGGAAATATTTATTTCAAGGAGCCAATAGTGTGAAGACAAGTGGCCAAACAATGCCAATTCATTTAGGATAGAAATATTACAATTGTACCCCTAAGTGTGTGTATAAATAGAAAAAGATGTCAATTGAAAAGGGGGTAGCTTTTAGTTTTTAGTTTTTTAGGTTAAACATTTATTTTAGGTTTTATTTTTCTTTAAACTTTTTATGTTCTTTGGCTGGTGACAGCAGCCACCATTGTTTATTTTCTTCTAGGATTTATTCAGTTTTCATTCATGGTTATTTTACTATTTAAGTTTTAATTTACAGTTATTATTTTTTATTTTGTAAGCTTTCGGTTTCTTAATTTTTACTGTTCATCGTTTTTTTCATTAGTTTTCATGCTCTCGGGTTCCTCACTTTCAATCCAAGCTCTCGGTTTCTCATTGATTTCTATCTTCATGGTTCCCTTTCTTTAAGCTTTCTATTTGTCAAAATTTTATTTCCATTCTTCATCTTTTCATGTCTCGGTTTCTTTCCAAATCACTGATGCTTTGTTTTCTGTAATTGTTAAATCTTCACTTTTGTTCTCGGTTAACTTTCAAAAGGTTGTATTCGGGCTCAATCATCTTCACATGGTCTCCTGCTTGTTGATTCTGTTGCTTTGATGTGGGATGATGCACAGCATCTTGCCCACATCAACCGCATAGTGGAAATTGGTAGGAACTAGCAGTGAAGGAAGCACGGTTCGGGAGAGTCCGATTTTTCTTGTCTTAGATTTCTTTTGCATTATTGTTTTACCGTTTAGCTTTAGTTTTCTGTGTAGTCATCTTAGATTTTGGATTTGTGGTGATGATCAAGTTTAGTACCGAGAATGCTGGGAACAGACGGACAGTAGCTGGGAATAGCCGCACTGCAGGAGCGGAAGCAGACAAACCATGGCAGAACCGGGGCAACAGACCAGAGGACGCGAGCAGCAGAAAATGCCAAATAAATAGTGAATGGGGGGAAAGATTTAAAATGTTTAAGGCCATGTTTGGCATTTTCCAATTTTAGTAGCTTAATTCACTTTTCATGCATTAGTTGTTAGATTAATTTTATTTCAAGCTTGTTTAATTTTAGTTTAATTAGTTTTATTGCTTTATTTTCATATTTGCATTTTATTTGAGTTAATTCATTTTAACTGTTTTAATTTTCTTTTGTAGGTTATTTGCTTTTAATTGCTCGGAGTACTGTAAGTAAATTTTGTTCGGTTTTATTTCCTTTAGTTATTATTTTTTCATTGCTTTTAATTAGCCTCAGTAGATCACCCTCTTTGAATTCATAATTTGCTAGGATATACCTAGGGTAAGATTAACCGGTAGTTAATTAGGCTAACAACTTCTCTGTGGGACGATAATTCCAGGACTCAAATCCCATTATTACTTGGACGACCCGTGCACTTGCGGACAGTACCCTTAGGGCTCGTTAAGGCTGAGGATCGAGGAGATTTGGGAGAGAACAGTTAATCCTCCCACGTTTCCGGCCATAGCTCCAGCAAAGGGAATTATGATTAGAGGGCTACGGCCTGTTACGAAGTAGTGCGACAAGTGTGGTAGGTACCATGGAACTCGACCATGCTATGGACCTCCTGCAGTATGCTTCAGATGTGGGAAGCCAGGGCACATAATCAGAGATTACCCAGAGATGACTGAGAAAGCCCCACAAAAGGGTAAGGAGCCGAAGAGAGCTCCAGTTAGGACAACTGCTCCGAGGAGGAGGGCTACAACTGAGGAAAATGGGAAGCAGGCAGTGGGTGTGAGCAGAGGGCGAGTGCACGCACTGGACCAAGACACTGCGGATCAATCTTCAGATGTGGTTAAAGGTATCATCCAAATCTTTGATTTAGAAGCATTTGTATTGTTTGATCTTGGTGCCACGCATTCCTTTATATCGTCATCCTTTGCATGTAAATTGCTGAAGCATGTAAAATCTACACTGCTAGATAAAATGTTGATGATATCTACCCCTATGAATGATAGTCAGTTGACTAAGCATGTATATAGAGATTGTAAGATGAGGATAGGAGGTAAAGAAATGGCAGCCGAGTTAATTTTACTAAATATGAGTGATTTTGATGTGATCCTAGGAATGAATTGGTTAGCTGCCAATCATGTTATGATGGATTGTCATGCAAAAACTTTAATGTTTCCAAAGATAGACAATCTTATTGTAGATTTTGATGAAAAGAAATGAAATGACATGATCTTTATAAATGAGAAGAGTATGATTTTAAATACATGATATTCAAGAGATTGATTTTGTTATCAGTTATACATGTGTATGTGATGAAATGTGTTACTAACGATGGAAAGAATAATGTGAAGGATACATTGCTTATGTGGTTGAGACGGATACGGCACGTCCAGAGTTGATAGACATCCTAGTGGTCAGGGAATATCCAGATGTCTTTCCAGATGAATTACCAGGGTTACCTCCAGATAGGGAGATGGAATTTGGTATAGATTTGACACCTGGTACAAAGTCGATATCCAAGCCACCGTACAGAATGGCTTAAGTTGAGTTGGAAGAATTAAGGAAGCAGTTGCAAGAGTTGCTGAAGAAGGGGTTCATCAGGCCGAGCGTCTCACCTTGGGACCATCTCTGTTTGTAAGGAAGAAGGACGGAAGCCTCCGACTGTGTATAGATTATCGATTGTTGAATAAGCCCACCATCAAGAATAAGTATCCCCTTCCTCGCATCGATGACTTGTTGGATTAGCTTAAGGGAGCGCAGGTCTTTTCCAAGATAGATTAGAGATCTGGGTACCATCAGTTGAAGATACAGAGTGGAGATGTACCCTAGACAGCTTTTCGCACCCGGTATGGACATTATGAGTTTATGGTTATGCCATTTGGGTTGACGAATGCTCCCGCAGCTTTTATGTCATTGATGAATGAGGTATTCCACCAATATTTGGATCGATTTGTGATCATGTTTATTGATTATATACTGGTGTCCTCAAACTCTAGAGAGGAGCATGAAAGGCACCTAAGGATAGTGCTACAGACCCTTAGAGAGAAGAAGTTGTACGCTAAATTCAGCAAGTGCGACATTTGATTAGAACAGATCTCTTTTCTGGGTCATATAGTGTCGAAGGATGGAGTGTCAGTGGATCCATCAAAGATTGAGGCGGTGACCCTGTCACACCTCGGAAGCGAGAAAAAATGGGGCTAATTTAAAATTTTTATCCATTAACTATATTGTTTTTCTGTTCTTGTCTAGATTTAAAAGCTCTTTTATTTTAAAAATTTCGGCAGCATAACGGCTGCATTATGACTTAACCCAACTTACAGAGTTTGAAACGCAATTATATTATTCAACCCACATCCTCAATACTTTTCATTCATATCTTAGAATCATATAACAACTAAATATATGCATTCATTTATACTGCCTAACTAAGACTCTGTGTACAATCATTTACATCAATTACATCCCAAAAGTTATATACAATAGTGTCCATGCATTACCTCATGTCTGGAATATGAGTAAGACTGTACCTCAAAGTTACGAGTGTATCCGATGAAAGGTCGGACTACCTTGTCAACGACCACAGTCTCGTAGGTGCAGTAGACTCACTATAGATAATCTAGGAGATGGAGATGAGAGGGGTGAGTTTTTCAGACTCAGTAAGAGATACATTTGAAATAGCTTTAAATACTAAAAACATGGTAAAACTCATGGTTTTACAAATTAGCATAAACATGCACTGGAGTAGAGATGCTTACATTTCATAAAAGCAGTAAAAACATGTTTAAATAATAAGTTTACACATCATGCATCTTTGGTAAAACTCATATATAGTATGCATATCACGTCGTGTAAACAAGTAAAAAGCATCTCAAAACTTAATCACGCATATCATAACATGTTTATCACTTTGAAAATGAAATCGTATTGTCATATGCACATTTCGTAAAACATACTCATGGCTACCTTTAAAATCTCATCATAAAAAAATATGTGCTCAATAGCAAATCATAAAATAGGTAGCATGAAATGTGCGAAAATGTATATATATCATTCCATCAATTCATCATGTAGGGTCAGGCAATCGTCTCATATACTAGTCCCGAAGGACATCATACATTTGGTCCCATAGGACGTTCATCGTAGGTACATATGGCCATTGTACAGGGGAGCCGCAAGACTGGATCAGGGTCGTACGCTGCCCTATCTCTCGTGCACCACTAAATGGGGACTATACGAACGAACTCACGAGCATCCCAAGTGTGGACTATGTGCACGTTTCTCATATCAAGTCAGAGCCTGCCCGTTCTCTGGCCGTCGGCTAGGTAGATCCTCGATCATCTCCATACGCTACCTTATGTATGCGAGATCGACCTCAGATCCTTTGACTATCGTCATATCATGCCTTTTTACCCCACAAAAATCATTTTAAGCCTCTTACCCATTTTATCAAAATCATTTCGGGCCTCATACCCATGTATTAAAAATCATTATGGGACTTTAACCCGATTCTCAAAATCGTTATGGGACTCTAATCCGTTTTTCATAGAAAACATAGTTTTCATAAATGATTACGGGACTATAACCCGTTTCTCATAGAAAACATAGTTTTCATAAATCATTGCGGGACTCTAGCCTGTGTAAATATGGAAAGCATAGTTATCAAAGTCAATTCTTGGGACTCATACCCGTACCATGAAAATATAGCTTAAAAGCTGTTTCGGGATTTTAACCCGTATCATGAAAACATTGTTTCATAAAACATATCGGGACTTTAACCTATAATCTCACATGAAAATACTATGCTTTCATTTCATAAGTGAAAATCACTTTTATATACATAAACATAAATACTAAAATGTATCTCATGAAATAAAAGTCATTATGAAAGGTTAGGATAAGTTTATTTCGGTTTTGAGTGATTTCTTTCCAATTTTCTAGAAAGCCCTTTTTCATGGAAAATAAACTAACTATCTACATAAACATTTGGTAAGGTTGAGGAGTACTAATGTTACTCTAAATTATATCCCTTACCTCTTAACGACTTATCAGAGCTTAGGGTGTCTAGTACTGTCAGTGTCAGTTAAGTGAAATAGAATACATCCCAAGTGTCTGTAATAGTCTGGTCATGAACTGAAATTGAGGATTGAGATTTCAATCAATTCTAATATGTACGCGCAGGAGACGAGTTGAGATAGAGAATGAGTAAACGACGAGGTCATTTGAGGAGGCAGGCAGAGTCCCCTCCGCCACCTGTCCCACAACCAGAGAGTCCTAACTCTCGATTTAATCGGATTGAGACCGATGTGAGGTAAGGTTTTGAGCAGATGGCAGCGTTATTCGTGCAACACTTTGGAGTTAATGCCTCGGATACTACCCCTACACCACCACAAGGACCTCCCATACCCCCAGTGCCTCCCGTCACTCAGCCTGAGGACAGAAGTATGGTCTGACTAAAGGATTTTCTGAGGATGAATCCACCCGCATTTAGGGGAAAGAAGGATCCTACAGAGGCTGAGGAGTGGTTAACGGAATTGAGAATTATATTTGATTTCTTGGGGTGCACCGATGCTGAGAGGGTCAGTATGAGTGCCTATATGCTGAAGGGGAGAGCTCGAGATTGGTGGGGTACTACCCAGGGTATTTTGATGTCCCACCATGATGTGATTGGTTGGGAAGAGTTTCAGACAGCCTTTAGGACCCAATATGTACCACGAGCTGCCCAGTGAAAGAAACAAGCTGAGTTTTTGAGCTTGGTACAGGGCGACATGTCTGTGGATGACTACGAGAGTCAATTCACCGGACTATTGAGGTATGACCCAGTGACCTTCAAGAGTGAAGAGCTCCGCATAGAGAAGTTTATGTATGGGTTGAAGCCCGTCATCAGAGATAGATTGATAGGGCTATGTATTACTGAGTTTGGAGATGCTCTGAGACGAGCACAAGAGATTGAAAGAGGAATTGAGATGGTACAATCCCAGAATGAGCTCAGAGCAGTGAATAGAGATAAAGGCAAGAGGCAAGCACTTTTCCAAACAGAGGCTCGGAGAGGTTCCTTCAGAAGAGGAAGGATTGAGGTACAGAAGGGCAGATTAGAGAGACTCAGAGGGTACCCTAACATTAGAGAGACCCCTCAAGATGTCAGGCCAGAGACAAGGCTTTACAGAAATTGTGGTCGAATGCATGAGGGAAGTTGTACTGGATCGATCCATGGATGTTTTAGATGTGGAGACATGGGTCACATGGTGAAGGATTGCCCTCAACCTCAGAAACCACATGTCTTGGAGCCCACTAGACAGCAGCCTTAGAGAGTGAATCCCTCGAAATGGGCCACTGCTGCAGAGAAAGGAAAGAGACCTGTTACCCAGGGACGTGTGTTTGCCCTAGATAAGGAGACTACTGACACTTCTGCAGAAACTATAAGAGGTACACTCTCTGTCTGTAATCATAAGGCTCATGTGTTGATTGATTCAGGATCCACGTATTCGTTTATTTCTGAGCATTTTGCATGTAGATTAAACTTGAAGTTTGAACCTCTAGAATACATACTACATGTAAATACCCCTATGCGTGAATCCCAGCGAACTGAGTTAATCTGTAAAGGATGTGAAATAAAGGTGGGAGATAGAGTGATGTTAGCAGATCTAATCCTGTTGAATATTCATGGGTTTGATGTAATTCTGGGAATGGATTGGTTGGCAGCCAACCGAGTGAGCCTAGATTGCTACACTAAGGTTGTAACTTTTTCCCTACCTGAACCTTACAGTGTACGATTGAGATATTGAGGAAATGATTATGTGGATTTCTAGTAAGTAATTTGAGAATTTTAATATTATTTTGGAGAATATTAAATATGATTGTTCATGTGAAGGTTATGAGACACTCATCTCAGACGATGAGCGGGAACATCCGAGGATTGAGGATATACCTATGGTTTGCGAATTTTCGGATGTTTTCCCAGATGAATTGCCAGGTTTACCACCAGAGAGAGAGCTGGAGTTTACCATTGATTTGGTACCAGATACTCAGCCGATCTCTAAACCTCCTTACAGGATGGCATTAGTGGAACTTGAGGAATTGAAGAAACAACTACGGGAGTTATTGGATCAAGGGTTTATTAGACCCAGTGTTTCACCGTAGGGAGCTCCAGTACTATTTGTTAAGAAGAAGGATGGTAGTCTCAGATTATGCGTAGACTACCGGTTGTTGAACAAAGCCACGGTGAAGAATAAATACCCATTGCCCAGGATTGATGATCTACTTGATCAGCTAAGAGGGGCATCAGTCTTTTCTAAGATTGATTTGAGATCGAGCTATCACCAATTGAGGATCAAGGAAGAAGATATTCCCAAGACGGCCTTCAGAACGAGGTATGGCCATTACGAATTTCTGGTGATGTCCTTTGGATTGACGAACGCCCCTGCAGCATTTATGAGATTGATGAACGAGGTGTTCAGAGGCTATCTAGATAAATTTGTGATAGTCTTTATTGATGATATCCTAGTATACTCTCGGTCGTATGAGGAGCATGCATAGCATTTGTGGTTAGTGCTTCAGATACTCCAAGATAAGCAATTATACGGAAAGCTTAGTAAGTGTGAGTTTTGGCTGAACCGGATAGCTTTCCTTGGTCATATAGTCTCGGAGGAAGGAGTATCAGTGGATCCAAGCAAGGTGGAGGCTGTGCTTAATTGGGAGAGACCGAGGACAGTTACTGAGGTACGAAGCTTCCTTGGTTTGGCATGGTATTACAGAAGATTTGTGGAAGGATTTTCTCGGATTGTCGCCCCTTTGACTAAGCTCACGCGCAAAGAGACTCCATTTATATGGACTGATTAATGTGAGCTCAGTTTTCAAGAATTAAAGAGGAGGTTGACAGCGGCACCTATGTTAACCATTCCTGAGGGATCAGGAGGATTTTCGGTGTATAGTGATGCATCTCACCAAGGATTGGGGTGTGTGCTTATGCAGCACGGAAGAGTGGTCGCATATGGATCGCGACAGCTGAAAGACCATGAGCGAAATTACCCCACGCATGATTTGGAGTTAGCCGCTGTGGTATTTGCTTTGAAGATCTGGCGACACTACTTATATGGGGAAAGATTCCAGATTTTCACTGATCACAAGAGTTTGAGATATCTCTTTGATCAGAAAGAGTTAAACATGAGACAAAGGAGATGGATGGAACTCCTTAAGGATTATGACTGTGAGATTCTTTATCATCCGGGTAAGGCGAATGTGGTTGCTGATGCCCTAAGCAGGAAGAGTATGATATCTGCTATGATGATCAGGGAATGGGATTTGTTAGAGCAGTTCGCCGAACTTCGGATCAGAGTTAAAGAGGTAGAGACTGGATTTTTGGCTAGCCTACGGATAGAGCCTCGGATCATGGATCAGATTAGAACGGGGCAGCGCAGTGATCAGAGATTGATAGATATGGTTAGCCAAGCTGAGCAGAGTTCGCAGTCGGATCTCACCATCAGCGAGGATGGATTGTTGAGATTCAGAGGACGGATTTGTGTACCGAACGATGATACCCTAAAGAGACGGATATCGAGAGAATCCCACTGCTCGTGATACACCATGCACCCAGGGAGTACTAAGATGTACCGAGACTTGAGAAAGGTGTATTGGTAGAGTGGTATGAAGCGAGACGTGGCAGAGTACGTGGCCAGGTGTTTAGTATGCCAGCAAGTGAAAGCTGAGCATCGGAAGCCCGGAGGACTACTACAGCCCTTACCTATACCTACATGGAAATGGGAGCATGTCACTATGGACTTTATTATGGGTTTACCGAGGACTCGAAGAGGTCATGACGCTATATGGGTTATAGTGGATAGATTGACCAAGAGTGCCCACTTTCTTGCCATCAAGAGTACAGATACTGTGGATGCCTTAGCTGAGCTGTATGTCAGTGAAATAGCTAGATTACATGGGGCTCCAGTGAGTATTACTTCTGATAGAGATTTTCGGTTTACTTCCAGATTTTGGACCCAGTTTCAGGAGTCCATGGGATCTCGATTGAGTTTTAGTACCGCCTATCATCCTCAGACAGATGGTCAGTCAAAGAGGACTATTCAGACCTTGGAGGATATGTTGAGGGCGTGTACGATGGATTTTAAGGGATCATGGGATGATCACCTGCCCCTAGCAGAGTTTGCATACAATAACAGCTATCATGCGAGTATTGGAATGGCACCTTTTGAGGCTCTATATGGTAGGAGGTGTAGATCCCCTGTAGCTTGGGAAGAAGTCGGTGACAGAAAGATAAATGCTCCTGAGCTTGTTGAGCAAGCCGTACAGAGTGTGAAACTCATATGTGAGAGGTTACTGGCTGCACAAAGTAGACAGAAAAGCTACGCGGATGTGCGTAGACGGCCACTCGAGTTTGAGGTTGGTGATGCAGTATTTCTGAAAATATCACCGAGTAAAGGTATCATGCGATTTGGGAAGAAAGGGAAATTGAGTCCTCGATACACAGGACCATTCGAGATTCTTGAGAGAGTGGGAGAGGTAGCTTACAGATTAGCATTACTCCCACAGATGTCCCAAATACACAATGTTTTTCATGTGTCTATGTTGAGGAAGTACCACCCGGACCCTTCCCATGTTATAGAGTATGATGAGATGGACATTCAAGAGGATATGAGCTACACTGAGGAACCCGTCCGAATTCTCGATAGAAAGGAGAAGGTACTGAGAACCAAGAGCATCCCATTAGTGAAAGTTTTGTGGAAACATCACTCAAGGGAAGAGGCAACGTGGGAACTAGAGAGTCTCATGAAGGAGAAATACCCCCATCTATTTGACTAGTTGAGTTGAATTTGGAGGACCAAATTCTTTTTTAGGTGGGGAGGATGTGAGATCTAAGAATTTCAGACATATTTTATTGATGTAATAAGAATTCGAAGTGTAATTTATTGAGCTAAGTAAATTGTGAGAATTATAATTGGAGATTTATATGTTAAGTGTGTAAAATAAGCATGAACTATGAGGACAGATCGATCTGGGAGAAGGAGGGATCGATCTGGTGAGTTATAAACGATAAGGAAGGAGAAATTTAAGGAGCAGATCGATCTCCAATGGAAGAGGATCGATCTCCTTATGAATCTGTTTGAGAGAAGATCGATCTCATGAGGAAGAGATCGATCTCCAAATGATTCTGTTTGAGAAAGGATCGATCTCATGAGGAAGAGATTGATCTCCAAATGATTCTGTTTGGGGAGAATCACTTTCTCTCCAAACTCACTTTCTCTCTCTTCTAACCCGTTTCCACCGAAACCTAACTTTCTCACTCATCCAAAACACCCATTTTCGACCAAATCAAGAGTTGTGGCAAGAAGGAAAGTTGTTCCTCATCAAAGGGAGAACAACATACTTAGAAATCGAAGGACGAATCGGATCGAGGCATGGGTTATGCGTCTCACAAGCTTTGGGTAATTTCTAAACCTCGATCTTGATATTTGAGATGATTTTGATGATATTGGTGGTTGTCATTGTGTTGAAATAGCTGAGAAATGATTAGGGATTGATGATATTGCAATGTGGTTGGAGTGATAATGATATTTAGCAATTTTGGTAATTTTAGGAATTTTGAGCTATAAATGGAAATTTAGACAATGTGATGAATTAGCATAGATATTAAGACATAAAAATGTAGAACGTTGAGATGTTGTGAATGAGAGTGTAGTTTGGGGTAGAGTTACGAGAATCAAGGGATTTGAGGAGTTATGAGCAATTATGCTCGATTTTGAGAATTGAGGTTGATGAGATAATCGAGTATTGATGTTTTAACATCGTTTGGACAGCTCGGGAGTTTCAGAGTGGAATGCGAGACTAGTCCGTGATACGGGGGAAACGATTGCACTATACGAGGTGCAAAGAGGTAAGGGAAATCTAAACCATTTGTGTATGTGATTTGTAAACTATTTTAGCATGATTTGTGGTTTATAAAACAAGCATGTTGAGTGTTGTGTTGAGATACAATTGCACACGATTTTTATAGCCGGTTGGAGCCCAATGTTTTTATGAGTTTATAACTGGGCTCTACGTTAAGGCAATATCGAGATTTGAGAAATGTGTGCGTGCTTTGCCAGTTGGAACTCGGTTTTATTATGTTTTGTGTTGAGTACAAAACGATTTTCAAATGAGTTTTATGAGAGAAAAACCATTATGAGTTCTACGTGAAGGCAAACCAGTCTTGTGTGATAAGACTTAGGTGTGTAATTTTGAGTACACACCGGGCATTGCTCTAGTAGCATGTAAGCCCGATTTCTTCTCCGTTCTGGTAACGTGAGAATAACCCATTTTGTGGCCGTGCCACGTATACTTAGTGGCCGTTGCCACATGTGAAACCCTATTTGGTGGCCGTTGCCACGTAAGAAACCCCATTGGTGGCCGTTGCCACGTGATACCCTATTTGGTGGCCGTTGCCACGTGAGAAACCCCATTTGGTGGCCGTTGCCAGTGAGAAACCCCATTGGTGGCCGTTGCCACGTGATACCCCATTTGGTGGCCGTTGCCACGTGAGAAACCCCATTTGGTGGCCGTTGCCACGTGAGAAACCCTATTGGTGGCCGTTGCCACGTGAGAACCCCTAATTAGTGGCCGTTGCCACGTGAAACCCTATCCAGTGGCTATGCCACGTGTGAAATTAAATCAGTGGCTATGCCACGTGTGTTTAGTGGCTATGCCACGTGTGAAATTAAATCAGTGGCTATGCCACGTGTGTTTAGTGGCTATGCCACGTGTGAATTTAAATCAGTGGCTATGCCACGTGTGTTTAGTGACTGTGCCACGTGCATTACTATTTCAGTGATTTTATCACGTTCATTGAGAAAGCGTTTATCGCGTTATTTCCACATGCCTTGTTATTGCTCTATACTGAGCCTTTTTACTTCATGTTTTCACATGATTTGAGACATGAGAATGTCGTTTTGAGTACTTTCATGCTATGGTTTTCAAATGAGTTTCACATACAAATAAATATTTTGTGATGTGTATTTTGGTTTATGAAATGAGTCCCTTACCCCCCTTACTGAGCGATTTAGAAGCTCACCCTGTTTTCTTTCCCCCTCAGATTTCTTCAAGTGAAAAGGGTTTCCCCCGCGACGTATGGAGTAGTGGCTAGTGGAGGACTTGAGCTCCAGGCCATATATTGTATTTTGAGGTATCTTTTATCTTTTCATGTACCCAGACAATTACTGTAATTGCAGACACTTGATGTATAACATTGTATGGGATGTATTAGGATTAATTAACTTGGAATTGAGTAATGTATATAATACAATATACACTATATCATGATGAGATCCTGAGGCATGATAATTATGATTATGTATAACACTGCACAGGAATACACCCTTAATTGTGAATTAATGAGTAAAAAGTTTTAAATTTGCCATATTTTTCGCATTTTCGGGGCGTGACACGACTGATGTAGAGCACTTTCCTCGATGTTCGGGTTTACCTCGTAAAACGTGTCGATAGATCGAGCTACTGCAAAACAAGTTCAACTTATCACATATAGCTTAAATTCATTTCAACATAACCAAATATGTGATTATATCGAAACTTTGACCAAAAGTTGACTTTTAATCGATTTTACTCTTTTTTGCTCGGTTTTATCGGTATAAACCTCGTTTAAGTCGTATTCAACTCAATAAATATTTCTCATATTTACTGCTGTCGATTTAGCTAATTGGGCCAATTTTTCTCTTATTGGGCCCGATTGCACCTTAATGGGCCTTAATTCGTTTTAAACCTGTTTCCACTTATTAATTCTTTCATCAATACTTACTGGGCTCACTGGGCCCATCAGTACTTATTGGGCCTTTTTCTAAACTCTTTGAATAGCCCATATATCATTTACGACAATTTAATTACAAATCTCACTTTAATCCACTAAATGCGCAATTTAATCCGTAACTCGTAAAATAAACTTTTAATGCGCGATAATTACATAAATTATAGTAAATGAGCTTTACTTACCCGAGATTTTGTGATAGTGCGCAAATCGAAATTCGATCGGGCTTACGTACGCGATTTATCGTCGAACTGCATAATTATATATATTTAATTTCGGGTAAATTTTCGATCAAATATAATTTAAATAAATTTTTTAAAAATTAAATCGGTCACTTTTGACCTCTTACCGACTTACCCGAAGTCCGGTGTATCCCCAAAAATTTTTCCTTTTTCCTTTTTCTCTTTTTCTTTCCTTTTTTTTAATATACTTTATTATTATTTTATTATATTTTATTATTATTATTTTATTATTATTTTATTATATTTTATTATAATCAAATAAAATATAAGAAAATACCCAAAATATCTCAAAAAAATCATATTTTATTTTATTAATTAATTATTTTATTTTATTTTAACTTTGTCGGTGTATTTTTCGCATATTTTCGGGATAATCTCTGGGCGAAAATTACAAAACTTCGTAATATCTTCGTATCTTGACCAATTGGACTTGAAATTCCAGAATTTCTTCTTTATCGATAAAGATTTTTTAAATCTATATTTTTAATGAAATTTTCTTATCGAATTTACACCGAAATTAGGATCTTTTGACCATTTTACCCTTCTACACGTTCAGGACCAATTTAGACCGATTTTCCTTCTCGGACTCACTATCTTTTCTCATTTAAATTCCGTATTTTTTGTCCAACGATTTAAATCCCTTTAATTTACTTTACTGCTCCTCATTTATCCTGTTTCTTATTTTCATACCTCCACTGCATCATTCACATTCATATGTTCTAAATCATTCGTCTTATGATTCCAAATGATGAACATAGTGTGAAAAATCTGGGTTTCACATTTCTCCCCACATTTTAAGAATTCAGTCCTCTAAATTCAAGCTGGCCCATCAACCCGGTGAGGATACTTCTCCCTCATTTGGCTCTCTAGTTCCCAAGTGGCTTCTTCTGTCTTGTGGTGTTACCAGAGAACCTTTACTAATGGAATAGTCTTAAATCGTACCACTTCCTCTTTTTTTTGAAGCGTACGATACCCTTCATCGGTGACACCTTAACAAATATGGAGTCCCCAACCTGAAATTCAAGAGGATGTCTGCGCACATTGGCATAACTTTTCTATGCGGTCCTCAATCTCTCACATATAAGCTGAACACCCTTAGCTGCCTGTTCCACTAAATCGAAAGCAAGGTGAATATAGAACAATGAGACTCCTTTAGAATGCTCTGACTCAAGGTGTCATCATATGGCACACAGATACGGCCCTGGGTACCTCAGTAATTCATCATCACTGACCGTAAACTCAGATTGCGATCTCTCATCTGCCTGGCTAACCATATCCAGTAATCTTTGATCATTCCGCTATCCAGCTCTAATCTGGTCTAGTTTACTGGGTTCAATCCTTAGGCTAGCCATGTATCCATGCTCAATCTCATTCATACTGATCCTGAGTTCGGTGAATTGTTCCAATAAGTCCCATTCTTTAATCATTATGTAGGACATCATACCCTTTTTACTCAAGGCATCAGCTACCATGTTCGCCTTACCAGGATGGTATAAAATCTCGCAGTCATAAACCTTAAGGAGCTCTATCCATCTCCACTGTCTCATATTCAGCTCCTTCTAACCAAACAAGTACTTAAGACTCTAGTGGTCAGTGAAGATCTGAAATCATTCTTCATATAATTAATGCCGCCATATCTTGAGTGCAAATACTACTGCAGCTAACTCAAAGTCGTGAGTGGAATGATTATGCTCGTGATCCTTTAGTTGACGGGATCTATAAGCTACCACTCTACCATGCTGCATAAGCACACGGCCGAGACCCTGGTGGGAAGCATCACTGAATACCACATATCCCCCTAAAACCACTCTAAATGGTCAAGACTGATGTCATATTCAACCAACGTTTGAGCTCTTGAAAGCTCTGCTCACACTATTCAGACCATATAAATTGAACCTCTTTACGGGTCAGTTTGGTTAATGGAACTGTTATCCGTGAAAACCCTTCGACAATCCATCGGTAATACCATGTTAATCCCTATAAGCTTTTGGCCTTCATGATTGTCCTTGGTCTTTCCCATCTCAATATTGCATCTACCTTGGACGGATCTATTAGCACCCCGTTCTTAGATACCACATGTCCGAGGAATGCAATCTAATCTAGCCAGAAGGCACAATTACTAAATTTACCAAATAGCTTCTTTTCACGGAGAGTTTGGAGCACAGTCCTCAAATATTGTTCGTGCTCTTCCCAAGATCCAGAATAAATCAAGATGTCATCGATGAATACTATCATCAATCTATCCAAGTATTCTCGGAAGACATCGTTCATAAGACTCATGAATGTAGCTTGGGTATTAGTCAATCCAAAAGGGCATAACTAGGAACTCGTAGTGCTCATATCGGGTCCGAAATGCTGTCTTCGGTACATCAGCCTCTTTAATCCTTAGCTCATGATAACCCGATCTCAAATCTATCCTTGAAACACTGAAGCCCCTCTCAGCTGATCAAATAAGTCATCTATCCTTGGCAGGGGATACTTATTCTCAATTGTTGCTTTATTCAAAAGCTTGTAGTCTATACATAGACAGAAACTACCATCCTTCTTTCTGATGAATAGTACCGGTGCACCCCATGGTGACACACTAGGCCTTATAAACCCCTTATCGAGTAATCCTTGCAACTGCTTCTTTAATTCTTCCAACTCTACCAATATCATTCGATAAGGTGGCTTGGAGATGGGTTGAGTATCTGGTACTAGCTCAATGGCAAACTCAACTTCTCTCTCTGGTGGTAGCCCTGGTAAATCCTTTGAGAATACTTCGGGAAACTCACATACCACCGAAACATCCTATATACTTTGTGGTTCCAACTCTCATCAGAAATGAAGGCAATGTATCCTTCACACAATAAAACATCATACGTCAATCTCATACATAAACATTATATCATTTCATAACTTTAACACTATGCACTTTTATTACTTTCTAACCAAACATACACTGAACTTTTCTGGTAAGGAGAAAGTTAAGGTCTTAGTGTAGCAGTCTAGACTTACACAATTGGTAGCTAACCAATTCATGCCTAATATTACATCAAAGTCTTGCATATTCAACCATACTAGATCTGCTAACAACTTCTTATCTCCTACCATCATATCACAAGCTTTACATATCATATATGTTTTCTGTATCTCGTGCATAGGTGTACTTATGTGCAACATGTTATCTAATGACTCCAGGTTTCCTATGAAACTTACATGTAAATCGTGGTGACACAAACGAGTGTGTGGAACCTAGGTCCAACAGTACATGAGCTTCATGATTACAGACAAGGAGAGTACTTCGGATAGCATCGTAAGATGTATTTGTTATCTCTTGGTCATGGGTGTACACTCGACCCTGGGAGACAGGCTTCTTGCCCTTGTCCGCAGTTGTAGCTCTCCTCTGTGGAGCCTGAGTCGATCTCTCTACCTGTCCAGGTACCTCACGAGGTTCTTGAGATCTCATAAGTAGACACTCTCTCATCAGGTGTCCTACTTCACCGCATCTGTAGCAAGTAAAGGTACCTGCGCGGCCAGGTCCAGTATGAATATTGCCACATGTCCTGCACCGTGACATTCTTATCTCAGGGCCTCTAATCATACCTGTAACACCCACTGTAGTCTTGGGCTTACCAGCCCCTATCTGAGGTCCTTCCACCCTCGTTCTCTTGGGCTAACCCCCTCTCAAATCATATCGAAAGTGACTACTCATTTCCCCTTGTCTCAGACTGATCTCCTAAAACCATGCTCTGCTTGAGTAATATCCAAGCCCCTCTCTATCTCCTGGGCTCGCCTTAGAGCATCTCTTAAATCCACAATGTTCTGACCCAACAGTTTATCTCTGATCCCAGATCTCAATTCGGCCAAAAATCTCTCTGTCTGGCGCTCGGGATCTCTATCTCTAGATCGTACCTCATCAGGGTTGTAAATCTATTCTCATACTTGTCTACTGTAGAACTTCCCTGTTACAAATCCAAAACTCTGCATGCATCTTCTTTCGAGCTACAAGCGATACATATCGGAATGCGACTAAGAAAGCATTCCATGTGATCTCTAAGGGATCCTCAGCTAATATCCTCTGTGTCGACCTCCACCAGAACTTAGCTTATCCCTTTATCATTTAACCCGCCATAGTCACTCTCTCCCTATCAATACACCCCAAAAATTGAAATATCGCCTCAATATCAATGATTCACTCCTCAGCCTTAACCGGGTCCTTAAGCCCTGTGAACTCCAGAGGATAGATACTCAAGAAATCTCACACCCTCTGAGTCTCTCTATCAGCCCTATGTTGGGGAACTGCTGGCTGAGGGCTAGGGCTACTGGACGAACTGGTAGGGGAGGAGGATTAGGCATAAGAGTACCTATCTCCGTATCAGGTGTACGTACCCCAAACTGCTGGGTAAACATAGTGATAAAGGTTGTAAGTCCTTCCCTCATACCTTATACTGTCTCCTCGAGTCTCCTTATTCTATCAGTAGGGCTCTCGGGTTAAGGGAAAAATGGTGGAGCGGGTTGAGCTCATCTTTGTGAACGAGCCCCGTCTACCACTCATGATTAACGATCTACTATTTGCACATAATCCATAAATTAATTCATACTTTGACAAGTAAGCTTACTTTATTACCAGACATGCATAGACACATTGGAATGTAATACACTCTTATTACTAGACATGACAGTACTACACAACATTTTTTCTGATAACAAGCAAACTGTCACACCCCGGAAGCGCGAAAAAATGGGGTAAATTTAAAATTTTTATCCATTAACTATGTTGTTTTCCTATCCCTGTCTATATTTAAAACCTCTTTTATTTTAAAAATTTCGACAGCATAACGACTGCGTTATGACTTAACCCAACCTGCAGAGTTTGAAACACAATTTATATTATTTAACCCACATCCTCAATACTTTTCATTCATATCTTAGAATCATATAACAACTAAATATATGCATTCATTTATACTGCCTAACTAAGACTCTGTGTACAATCATTTACATCTATTACATCCCAAAAGTTATATACAATAGTATCCATGCATTACCTCATGTCTCGAATATGAGTAAGACTATACCTCAAAGTTACGAGTGTATCCGATGAAAGGTCGGACTACCTTGTCAATGACCACAGTCTCGTAGGTGCAGTAGACTCGCTATAGATAATCTGGGAGATGGAGATGATGGGGTGAGTTTCTTAGACTCAGTA
This sequence comes from Firmiana major, assembly GCA_033439115.1. Lineage (NCBI taxonomy): Eukaryota > Viridiplantae > Streptophyta > Magnoliopsida > Malvales > Malvaceae > Firmiana > Firmiana major. Next base: position 14,558,815 of record CM065912.1, read on the forward strand.
AGAGATACATTTAAAATAGCTTTAAATACTCAAAACATGGTAAAACTCATGGTTTTACAAATTAGCATAAACATGTACTGGAGTAGAGATGCTTACATTTCATAAAAGCAGTAAAAACATGCTTAAATAATAAGTTTACACATCATGCATCTTTGGTAAAACTCATATATAGTATGCATATCACGTCTTGTAAACAAGTAAAAAGCATCTCAAAACTTAATCACGCATATCATAACATGCTTATCACTTTGAAAATGAAATCGTATTGTCATATGCACATTTCGTAAAACATACTCATGACTACCTTTAAAATCTCATCATAAAAAAATATGTGCTCAATAGCAAATCATAAAATAGGTAGCATGAAATGTGCGAAAACGTATATATATCATTCTGTCAATTTATCATGTAGGGTCAGGTAATTGTCTCATATACTAGTCCCGAAGGACATCATACATTTGGTCCCGTAGGATGTTCATCGTAGGTACATATGGCCATTGTACAGGGGAGCCGTAGGACTGGATCACGGTCGTGCGCTGCCCTATCTCTCGTGCACCACTAAATGGGGACTATACGCATGAACTCACATGCATCCCAAGTGTGGACTATGTGCACGTTTCTCATATCAAGTCAGAGCCTGCCCGTTCTCTGGCCGTCGGCTAGGTAGATCCTCGATCGTCTCCATACGCTACCCTATCTATGCGAGATCGACCCCAGATCCTCTGACTATCGTCATATCATGCCTTTTTACCCTACAAAAATTATTTTGGGCCTCTTACCCATTTTATCAAAATCATTTCGGGCCTCATACTCATGTATTAAAAATCATTACAGGACTTTAACCCGATTCTCAAAATTGTTATGGGACTCTAACCCGTTTTTCATAGAAAACATAGTTTTCATAAATCATTACGGGACTCTAGCCCGTTTCTATAGAAAACATAGTTTTCATAAATCATTGCGGGACTCTAGCCCATGTAAATATGGAAAGCATAGTTATCAAAGTCAATTCTTGGGACTCATACCCGTATCGTGAAAATATAGCTTAAAAGCTGTTTCGAAACTTTAACCCGTATCATGAAAACATTGTTTCATAAAACATATCGGGACTTTAACCCGTAATCTCACATGAAAACACTATGCTTTCATTTCATAAGTGAAAATCACTTTTATATACATAAACATAAATACTAAAATGTATCTCATGAAATAAAAGTCATTTTGAAAGGTTAGGATAAGTTTATTTCGGTTTTGAGTGAATAGTATTCTTTTCAATTTTCGAGAAAGCCCTTTTTCATGGAAAATAAACTAACTATCCACATAAACATTTGGTAAGGTTGAGGAGTACCAATGTTACTCTAAATTATATCCCTTACCTCTTAACGACTGATGTAGAGCACTTTCCTCGATGCTCGAGTTTACCTCGTAAAATGTGTCGATAGACCGAGCTACTGCAAAACAAGTTCAACTTATCACATATGGCTTAAATTCATTTCAACATACCAAATATGTGATTATATCGAAGCTTTGACTAAAAGTTGACTTTTAATCGATTTTACTCTTTTTGCTCGGTTTTATCGGTATAAACCTCATTTAAGTCGTATTCAACTAAATAAATATTTTCTCATATTTACTACTGTCGATTTAGCTAATTGGGCCAATTTTTCTCTTATTGGGCCCGATTGCACCTTAATGGGCCTTAATCCGTTTCAAGCATGTTTCCACTTATTAATTCTTTCATCAAGGCTTACTGGGCTCACTGGGCTCACTAGGCCCATCAGTATTTATTGGGCATTTTTCTAGACTCTTTGAATAGCTCATATATCATTTACGACAATTTAATTAAAAATCTCACTTTAATCCACTAAATGCGCAATTTAATCTGTAACTCGTAAAATAAACTTTTAATACGCGATAATTACATAGATTGTCGTAAATGAGCTTTACTTACCCGAGATTTTGCAATAGTGCACAAATCGAAATTCAATCGGGCTCACGTACGCAATTTATCGTCGAACTGCATAATTATATATATTTAATTTTGGGTAAATTTTCGATCAAATATAATTTAAATAAATTTTTCAAAAATTAAATCGATCACTTTTGACCTCTTACCGACTTACCCGAAGTCTGGTGTATCCTTGAAAATTTTTCCTTTTTCCTTTTTCTCTTTTTCTTTCCTTTTTTTATTATACTTTATTATTAATTTATTATATTTTATTATTATTTTATTATATTTTTATTATATTTTATTATAATCAAATAAAATATAAGAAAATACCCAAAATATCTTAAAAATCATATTTTATTTTATTAATTAATTAAATTAATTTAATTTATTTTAACTTTTTCGGTGTATTTTTCGCATATTTTCTGGATAATGTCCTGGGCAAAAATTACGAAAATTCGTAATATCTTTGTATCTTGACCAATTGGACTCAGAATTCCATAATTTCTTCTTTATCGATCAAGATTTTCTAAATCCATATTTTTAATGAAATTTTCTTATCGAATTTACACCGAAATTAGGATCTTTTGACCATTTTACCCTTCTACACGTTCAGGACCAATTTAGACCGATTTTCCTTCTCGAACTCACTATCTTTTCTCATTTAAAATCTATATTTTTTGTCCAACGATTTAAATCCCTTTAATTTAATTTATTGCTCCTCATTTATCCTGTTCCTTATTTTCATACCTCCACTACATCATTCACATTCATATGTTCTAAATCATCCGTCTTATGATTCCAAATGATGAACATAGTGTGAAAAATCTGGGTTTCACAGACCCAGTGGTAGAGACTCCAGACAGTGACAGAGATCAAAAGTTTCTTGGGTTTAGCTAGGTATTACCAGAGGTTCGTAGAGGGATTTTCGAGGTTAACTGCTCCGTTGACACGTCTCACAAGAAAGAATGTGGAGTTTGTGTGGGACGATAAGTGTGAGGAAAGTTTTGAGGAGTTGGAAAGGAGATTAACCACAGCTTTGATCCTCACCATTCCTACCAGTTCAAGAGGTTTCTCGTTGTATACGGATGCTTCACACCAAGGACTAGGCTATGTATTGATGCAGGATGGAAGGGTAGTTGCATATGGGTCTAAACAGTTAAAGGATCATGAGAGGAACTACCCGACCCATGACTTGGAGTTGGCAACGGTGGTGTTTGAGCTGAAAATATTACTTCATAACCTCTATGGTGAGAGATTTCAGGTTTACACAGAGCCTTAAATACATGTTCTCACAAAAAGAGTTAAACATGAGACAGAAGAGATGGCTCGAGCTGTTAAAGGATTATGATTGTGAGATCTTGTACCATCCGATTAAAACGAATGTAGTTGCTGATGCACTGAGAAGGAAGCATCTCGAGATGGTATCATTTATGATGATTAGGGAACACGAGCTGTTGGAACAGTTCACGAACCTCATTTTGGATGTGACCCTACCCAATGCTAATGGTGGTGTTATGGTAGCTAGCCTACAGTTGGAACAAGATCTGGTAGATCGAGTTTGACAGGCTCAGTGGATTGATCAATAGTGCAGTGATATTGTCGGGCAGATAAAAAGGGGCACAGAGACTGATTTTGAGTTGAGTGCTGATGGATTGTTGAGGTTTAGAGGTAGGATATGTGTTCCTGATGATGCAGAGATCAGAAGGTTGATATTAACAGAGGCTCACTCAACGAGGTATACGATACATCCAGGAAGTACCAAGATGTATCAAAACCTTCGAAAGGTTTATTGGTGGTCTGGGATGAAAAAACACATTGCTGAATATGTTGTTATGTGTCTCGTTTGTCAGCAGGTGAAGGTAGAGCATCAAACACCTGTAAGGGTTATTGTAGCTTCTACCGATACCGACTTGGAAGTGGGAGCATGTCACCATGGATTTTGTGATAGGATTATCGAAGACCCACAGAGGTCATGATGCCATATGGGTTATTGTGGATCGGTTGACGAAATTAGCCCATTTCCTAACTATAAGAGCTACCGATACTCTGAGCCAGTTAGCGAACTTGTATGTGGACGAGATAGTGAGGCTACATGGAATTCCAGTGAGCGTTGTCTCTGATAGGGATGCTCGCTTCACTTTCCACTTTTGGAAACATTTTCAGGAAGCGATGGAGACCCAGTTGAGTTTTAGCACTGCGTTTCATCCTCAAACAAATGGTCAGTCAGAGAGGACTATACAGATCGTGGAGGATATGTTAAGAGCATGTGCATTGGATTTTGGAGGTTCCTGGGATGACCATTTGCTACTCGCAGAGTTCACCTATAATAACAGTTTTCATGCGAGTATCGGGATGGCACCATATGAGGCATTGTATGGGCGTAGATGTCGTTCCCCTATTGGATGGGAAGAGGTTGGTGACAGACAAATTTTTGCTCCAAACTTAGTGCAGCAGGCATCTGAGGATGTCCAATTGATATGTGAGAGATTAAGGACAGCTGAGAGCCGACAAAAGAGTTACACTGACAAGAGACAGAGACCACTAGAGTTTGATGTGGGTGAGTCGGTGTTCTTAAAAGTCTCTCCTTCGAAGAGAATTATGAGATTCGGGAAGAAGGGAAAGTTGAGCCCTCGATATATAGGGCCATTTGAGATACACGATAAGGTGGGAGATAAGGAGTATAGATTGGCATTGCCACTAGAGTTGGCAAGTGTGCATAACGTCTTCCACGTATCCATGTTACGGAAGTATTACCCGGACCCGACACATGTGATAAGATATGAACCATTGGAGCTCAGTGTGGGTATGACATACATTGAAAAGCCAATTAGGATACTGGATAGAAAAGATAAAGTGTTGAGGACAAAGACAATTCCCTTGGTGAAGTCCTTTGGTAACATCACACTATGGAAGAGGCCACATGGGAATTGGAGAGTTTGATGATGAAAAAGTATCCTGAGTTATTCACGGATTAAATTGGTTCTAATTTGGAGGACCAAATTTTTTAAGTGGGGGAGAATGTAAGACCCCGTATATGTATAATTGTATATATATACATAGAAATGTAAATGGAGTTATATTATGAAATCATAAGTGAAGTATATGTGATGTAAGTCCATAAGTTAATGTATACACTCGTAATAAGAGTTGTGATTGTATGTACAAGTTACATTATATAGGAACATGAAGAAATGGACTTAAACATGTGGAGAATGGAATATGAGTAGTATGGTAAAATGGAAGGAAGATTGCATAAGTTGTGCACTTCCATTTGGTTTATATCAGGTACCTTTGGATATACAAAGATTCTACACAAGTTTTAATGTGTATAAAGTATTATTAGATGTCATTTTCAAGTCTCAAAGATGATTGGATGAAAAAATGACTATGGTAGCAAATTGAAGTTGTTTTGGTGTAAGTACTTGCAGAAAACTGCAGTAAAATCTGGAGATAGGAAGGCTAGATCGATCTCATAGGATGAGAGATCGATCTGGAAGAGCAAAAATGCTCTTATTGTGAGCTATGGAACAGGACAAATCGATCTCCAAGGGAGCTAGATCGATCTCCTAACACATTCTGTAAAATGCAGATCGATCCTTAATGGAACAGATCGATCTCCTTAGCTCTCGGGTTGGAAGTAGATCGATCTCCCCTAAGACCAGATCGATCTCCTTAACCTTTTGTTTAAAGCAGATCAATCTTTCCTACTCGACAGATCGATCTCCTACCTTAAATTTGCGTTGAAAAATAGGGATTTTAAGAGGACCAAATCGATCTCTACCTAATGCAGATCGATCTCATCAAGCAAATTCTATAAATATGGAGCAGTTGGATCTGCAATTTCTGAGAGAAAACCAACCTTTTCATCTTCCAATCCAAAAACCTAGCTTGTCATTCCTAAATCCACACATTTTCAATAAGATTTAAGGAAAGATATTAGAGGCAAAGTTGTTCACTTCAAAGAGAAGAACAACATAGTTTGGAGGCATTTCCCACTTGCTGGATTGAAGAATCAAGGTGCATTTTCATTTGGAGTAAAGAGAAAATCAAGCTAGGTGAGTTTCTAATGAAACAACTCAAATACATTGTTAAGCTATTGATGTTTGGGGTTAATTGGAGTGCTTAGTATTGTTAGAAACTATCTAAAATGCATTGGAATGACTATGACCTAGAAATGGTCTAGTGTGAGAAAGTGGAATGTATTGAGGTTAATGAGGAATGGGATATCTTGAGGTAATAATGGTGTTATAAGTATAATTTTAAGATGATGTTAGTAAATAAATGGTGAGATTTACCAAAAAGGGGTAAAATGTGGATTAAGGCATTGGTAAATGCATAGATGAATTATATTGACTAGTGAAGTCAAAATGCGAGTTAAAAGTGTTAACTCAAGTGTTTGATAAATAAATCGTAGCTTCCGAGGATACACTGGAGCAAGGAGAGCCAAGAGCGCAAGAAACTAAGAGGAAGAGAGTCGCACTCAAGTAAATCGAGGTAAGGAAATTGTGTGGACTCTTAGAGATATCTGAGTGCAATTTGGGCGCTTAAATGCTTTGCTAGAATTCATGAGAAATTAGGAAATGAAATTGGGTGATTGAAGGGTGAAAAGTTGGGTGTTTAAGAAATGTGCATGAAAACAAAAGCATAATGCTTTGAAAATCATGTTTTATTGCTTTTTAGCAAATGATTGGTAGGTTAGCTGACATTTGAAATGATTTGTAAAAGAAATGAGTTGTTTTGGTTTGTTAACCATACTTTGCAAAGATTTGAGCCACCTACATGGTTTTTGTGAGAATGAAAGCATGCTAGAGTATGATTCGCACGAGATTTGACGTGTTTTATACACATGAGCGCTGGAGCTTAGCTCGCACTAGTTTTCACATGGATTTTGTACTGGTTTTGGCATGGTGCTGGAGCATAGCTCGTATTAGATGCTCACCATATTTGTGTCGTGCTTGGAGCTTCGGGCAGACTTGGTGTCGCACCGATTAAATAAGCTCACACGTGCATTTTTTATGTTTTGACATGTTGATAGTCGTGTTAAGAGTTTCAGGTAGATAAGAGGTCGTACCGATTAAATAGGCTCACACGTACGTTTGAGATGTGGCGTGATATGATATGTTGATATGGCTCCACGGAGTACGTTGTACCGTGCAGGTAGCATGGAGTACGTTGTACCGTGTTGAGATGTGATATGTCGTCTTTGGACGAGATCTGTTATGGATCGAAAGGCAGGATTTGACCCACCTCCCGTATGGAAGCAGATAGTGGTGATATCCCGCACACTTGATCCCTGTAGTCGGTATCACAGGTTATGGCCATAGTCCTAGAGGTTATTTCCCTTATTTAATTGCCTATCTCACATTTCTATTGCTTTGAGAATAAATCCATATTTGAAATGTTTTGTGGATCAAGATAGTCCGAGAGAGGGATCGAATCCTGACTAGAGTTGAATTGTTTTGAGATGAAAGTATGTTAATGGTTGTTAAAGTGCACTGATGAATGATATTTAATGCCATGCTTTACTTATGAAATATGCATGATGATTAATGTCATGCCTTACTTATGAAATATGCATGATGGTTAATGTCATGCTTTGAATGGGTTTTGTGCACTAAATTTTTAATAGCATGAATTACTTTACATACCATTAACACAATCATACACTCAGGTTTTGAGATAAAATGAAGAACTAAATGCTTTTGAGCATGGTATCACGATCACGTAGATAGTGTAAAATCTACATGTTCGCATGATTGCCTTACTGAGTGTGTGGTTTGCTCACCCCCCTTATTTTCCCCCTCTCTACAAAGATTTGAGTATAGACTGAGCGTGACTGGAAGCGTTCTTTTTTGGTATCCGTTGTGTGAGACCCCGTACATGTATAGCTATGTATATATAGGAACATGGGAATGTAAATAAAATCATAAGTAAGATGATGTATTGTAATGTGAAGTGTATACAATGTAAGTTCATAAGATTATGTACGCACTTGTAGTAAGAATTGTGATTATACGTACAAGTTGCATTATGAGTGAGTAGGAGGAAATGAACTTAAAACGGGAAGAATGTGATCAAAATGGAATATGAGAAGTATAGTAAAATGGAAGGAAAGATTTACATAAGTGTATATTTCCATTCAAGTAATATCGTATATATTTGGTCATACAAAGATTTTACACAAGTTTTGATGTGTATGTAGTGAGGATGGATCCCATTTTCAAGTCTCAAAGATGAATGAATGAGGAAATGATCATGGTAGTAAATTAAGGGTGTTTGGTAAGGGTTATTGCAGAAAAACTGCAGGAAATCTGGAATTTGTGAAGGCCAGATCGATCTCATAGGATGAGAGATCGATCTGGGAGAGCCAGAATGCTCTTATGTGAGAAATGGAAGGGAACGGATCGATCTCCAAAGGAAGCAGATCGATCTCCTTAGCTCTCGGGTTGGAAGCAGATCGATCTCCCATAAGACCAGATCGATCTCCTTAAGCTTCTGTTTGACAGCAGATCGATCTCCAGTCTCGACAGATCGATCTCCTACCTTTAAAACGTCTCAGAAAAGAGGGATTTTTGAGGAAAAGATCGATCTCCACCCAAGGAAGATTGATCTCATCAAGTCAAAACTATAAATGGGAGCAGTTGGATCATCAGAATTTCGGGGAAAACATTTCCATTTCACTTCAACTCAAAGAAATCTAGTTTCTCACTCCTAAATCCAGCCATTTTAAGTGAGATTTAAGGAGAGGCTATTAGAGACAAAGTTGTTCACATCAAAGAGAAGAACAACATAGTCTAGAGGCATTTTCCCATTTGAAGGATTGAAGAAATAGAGGGCAATCCTAATTGGAGCAAGAGAAAATCCAATGAGGTAAGTTCTAATGCACAAATCCAAGTACATTGGTTTAGTTAATGCTTATAAAGATATTTGGGTGTGCATATTGTGGATAGAACTACCTAGGATGGTATGAAATACATATAGCTTAGAAATAGTCAAGTGTGAGAAAGTGGAATGTGGGAGTATTTTTGATGAATGGGATATCTTGAGTGGATGAGTATGTTGTGGAAATGGTTTGGAAATGTTGATATTAGGACAAATTGGGAGATTTACCACAAAGGGTAAAAATGTATAATTAAGGCATTGGATAAATGCTTAGTTGAATAAGAGTTAGAAACATTAACTCAAATGTTGATGGATGAATTTCAGTTTCGGATGATACGTCAGAGCAAGTCGAGATGAGAACGCAAGAAGCATAAAGGTGGATAGTTGCACACAAGTAAAACGAGGTAAGGGACTGTGTGTTAGCTATAGAGATATTCGTACGTAATTACAGCAATTTCGTAGATATATTGCTAGGACTAGTACGACATTATAAGTTTATGAAATGATGTGGAAATATGAAAAGTACTATGATGTACATATATGTATTGAGAAATGGGATAGGGTAAGGAAATAGCATGATATGCATGTTTTCAATGAAATTCTCAATTTTATATTGTGATTGATGATTGAGAAATGTTGATGATAGGTTAGCTAATTTAACATGTTTTAGCATGAAGAAGCATGCTGTATGAATAAACATGTTTTGAATTTTTAAAAAGAGAAAATAGCCTTCTATCAGTTTTGAGATGTGATTTGGTGTTAAAGCGCTAGCTTACACCTGTTTTAATGCCTTGATGTACCGTGTTGGAGTTTTAACTCGCACGGGGGTTTTGAGAAAGTGCGAGAACTATGCTCGTACCTATTTTATTGAGTTAAGGTAAACCTGGGGGTCTGGGACCCAAGGGGATACCAGCCGACGGCCAATTGAACGGGCTGGGCCTTAACGATAGATCGTACCGCGCTGGAGCTTTGCGTTGACTGTGTGTCACGCTGTTTGCTCGCCTGGTATATGAGACATGGTTTAAGGATAAAATCGAAGTTGGAGTATGGACTTGGGTCCGCGGTTGTACGTAGAACAGTGTAGTCACCCGTTGGTATACTATGTACCGTGCTGGGTGCACGTGAGTACGAGTATCGCGTAGATGACACACGACGTATCTTCACCGTGAGTATACGAGGAGATGAGGTGGATTGAGATGAGCCGGAGGGTAAGACTGACCCATCCCCCTTCAGGCGAAGTGATACCCTGTGCACACCCGATCAGTGAGGCCTGGGATCACTGACTGTGGCCATAAGTCGTGGATATTTGATTGCCTAAAATTCCATGCCTGTCTCAGAGAATCGAGAAACAGAGACAATCTCAGAAAAAGAAAGAGATTTGTGAAAGAGAATGATTTGAGAAGTGAAAGAGATTTTGTGTTTCAATAAATCTCCGATTTCACCTTCGTGCCATGAAGGCACTATTTATGAGCATGTTTTAAATGGAAGTTTGACATTTGATTTACACGAAAATGCTCTTGAGAAATATGAATTTAAATGCATTGTTCGTATGATATTTCCATTTATAACGAAAACATGGTTTTGGTTTATGCATGCATGGGCTATGTAGGTAGTACGATATCTACCTGCTAGCATACATTTCCTTACTGAGCCGTGGTTTGCTCATCCCACTATTTTTCCCCCTCCAGGTACTGAGAAGTAAGAGAGCGGTGGTCTCTAAGTCTTTTGTGTTGAACAGCTCCCACGATTCGATAAAAGGTATAAGAATTGTATACACGAGTATTTTGTATCTAATTTATCGTATCGCACAGTTATATCTTGGAATTGTAATCAGTATTATGGGGATGATATGTAAGCACATGGTATTTATACAATTAATTTTGTGTATTTACACACACACCTGGGAGTGTGAATTTAAGTTTTAAATATTCCGCTGTAAATAAATAAATTTTTAGTAATTGCATCTTCTCACAGCCCAACCGTAGTAGAGAATGTATGGATAGAAGGGTTCCCGAAAGCGGGGCATGACACGTTGCATCCCATCGCGTAAGGTATACACACTTGAATTATTTTGTATCTAAACTAGACATAGCACAGTAGCGTTTTGTATGTAAACATTAGGGATGTAGAGCAATGTAAACACTTGTAAACAGTAACTCTGATGTATTTATAAAAATGTTTACTTTTGAAATTAAATTGTTATGGATGATTGAGGTAGACATTGACACACATCCCAACTGTTGAGGAGAGTAGCTGTTCACGGTCGGGAAATGAAGAATAATAAATAATGCATGAAAATGTGAAAAATTGGCTTGTATTTTGGCAAGTTGAGGGTCGTGACTGTATACCTTTTGGCGATGGCAGCAGTGGATGTCCAAAATACAACGCCTCAGTCCTCACTGGGCTACTATGTACGCTCTGTAGAGAGGGGAAAGTAGAGAGGGATAAGCAACCATAGGATCAGTAAGGCAATAATGCAAGCATGGTAGATAACTACTCTATCTACATGCTGATAGTGTTATACATAAATTGTTTATAATCAGAGCATGAGGAAATAAAACTATGCCACATGTATATACATATATCAAGTATTGAAAATCATGTAAATAGGCATAAAACATGGAAATATCAACATGTAAAACCGTCTCATGCTCAGTCTCATTAAAACTCATCACAAAAAGGGAAATTCATTTAAGAAACATCCTTTTTCAAATCACATCACATCTCATCACAAATCTCTTTTCAAATTCCATCATGTCTCATCATAAATCAAATTATCATTTCTTTAAATCACAAATCCCACAAGGTTCGACCCCTCCCTCGAGTCTACCCTAGACAATCACAATTACACTCATGTATCAAAACCATGTGGTACTATGTTATCTTAGATGAGACAGGTAACCATATCTCAATGGACTATGTTGGCCAACTATGTCATAAATCATCCCAGACCACACGGATCTCGGTGTGTGAGGCATCATGCTGGAATGAATGTGGGTTAATTCTTCGCTAAACTTTCATATCATCATCACAACCACGCGGTACAACGTATTCCATGTGATATACACGTACAACATACTCCGTGGACCTATATCATGGTTGGGGGTGCTAGCCATAGGTCTTATCTACCCTAATGCCATGTGTAATCGATATAGTCTCAAGTGCACGTGAGAGTATTTCTAATGTCGGTTCTAGACCCTCATGGCCTTGCTCGCCCCTTTTGGGTTCCCTGAATGGATTAATGTCAGGTCCTAGCCTCCCATGGCCTTGCTCGCCCCTTTTGGGTTCCCTGAATTAATTCGTGTCAGGTCCTAGCCCCTCATGGCCTTCAATGCCCCTTTTGGGTTCTCTGAATTAATTAGTGTCAGGTCTTAGCCCCTCATGGCCTTGCTCGCCCTTTTGGGTTCCCTGAACACCAATTCGTATTACCCTCACCATGGCATCATACATACCACAGTGTGAAAACCTGTGCGAGCTAAGTTCTAGCACGATTCATGCATCCTCAATTATTATTCTTGTACGAGCAACACTCTAGTACGGCATTTGTGCGTAAAAACATGAAGAAATCATGTACGAGCATAGCTCCAGTACAATTATATGCATAAAAAAACCACTCAAAATCCACGTACAAGTAGAAGCTCCGGTACGATTTATAAAGCATCATCACAATTTCAAATCAAAGTGCGAGCTAAGCTCCAGCACGTTTTATACAAGTGAAAATACCAAAATCCCATGAGAGGGAGGCTCTAGCACGATTTAATTCACATAAACACGATAGACAGCTCGTAATCAACCAAAACAATCTCAAAATCATGATTAGCACCTCTCATGTGCTATTTTACAAGGTCATTTAAACACTAGCCAGCCCATACATTAATTTGCTTAAAACCAAGTAATGTGTTTTCGTGAAAATATTGAAAACATATGATTTGTGCAATTATTAGCCTTACTATCCCTTTTTTTTATGAAACTCACTTCAAAAACCAAATCGTATATACATATTCATAGTTATTCATGCATATCATCAACCACTTTTCTTAAACAATCATGCATTTCATAAACGCCCTATATTCACCCACGAGTTCAAAGTACGAGCAGCTATCTCTATATACTTACAGAATTCCCTTACCTGGAATCGCATCGCGTGATTCCGTTTCCTTAGAGCTGCTTACTTGTGTGGTTCGATTCGTCTCTAACGAACTCTTCGGAACTGCACAAAATCGTATATCACATCAATTTAGTCCATATAACACCACTCTTGTGTTTACTATAGTCGATTCAATCTATGGCCTCCATTAATGCTTATAAGGCCTCGTTTTATTGCTCTACTCATATCTCGAGCCTATTGATTCTTTTAGGCTTATTGATTCATACTAAATCAATATTAAATCGATATTAAGCTCATAGTGTTCATATTTCATCAATTTCTTCACTATGGCATTTTGTCAAACATCTTATATACTCATTTCCATAAATTGACTATTCTTAAAATGTGGCTTCATTTAGCATTCTCAAATCATCCACATTATCTCATAAACACTCTAGCATACCCATAAATCACCAACTCATCTAAACCACATTTTCTCACACTATATTCATTCTATTTTCTAGGTCACACTAGTTCCATCACATCCTAGGTAGTTTTAACCATCAATACACATACAAATCAACTCCACAATTAATAAATAGACAAATGTACTTGGGCTGAAGCATTAGAAACTTACCAATTTAGTTTCTTTTCTTTTTCTAAATAAAAATGTCCTTTACTCCTTCAATACAACAAGTGAGGCTTTGATTCCAAAGTTTGTTGTTCTTCTCTTGGATATGAACAACTTTGTATCTAATAGTCTTTTCTCAAATCTTACTGGAAACGAGTGGATTTAGGAGTGAGAAAGCTAGGTTTTTGGTTGAAATGGAAGAGTGAGTTATTTCCCAAAATTTACAGATTTCACTGCTCCTATTTATAGAAATTGCTTGATGAGATCGATCTGTCGAGGGTCTGAGATCGATCCAGTCCTCTTAAATCCCTCATTTTCACGCCAATTTGAATGCATAAGATCGATCTATCGAGGCTTGAGATCGATCTGTTTTCAGACAGTAGCTTAAGGAGATCGGTTTGGCTAAGGAGGAGATCGATCTGCTCCAACCCAAGAGCTAAGGAAATCGATCTGCTTGCATTAAGGATCGATCTCTTCTTTATAGAATGTTTAATAGATCGATCTGGCCCCATTGGAGATCGATCTGCCCTATTCCATTGCTCGAATAAGAGCATTTTTGGCTCTTCCAGATCGATCTCTCATCCTATGAGATCGATCTGGCATTCGTAATTTTCAGATTTTGCTGCAGTTTTCTGTAATAACTCACACCAAACATCCTTAATTTTGCTGCAATAGTCATTTTCTCATCCAACCACCTTTAAGACTTAAAAATGACATCCATTCATACCTTATACACATTAAAACTTGTGTGCATTCATTGTATAACCCAAGGTATACCATACAAGACTAAATGGAAGTACAAAGACTTGTGCAACTCATGCAAATTCATTCAATTTGCTGCACTACTCATTTTGCATTCCACTGACATTCATCACCTATAAAAGTTCATTTCTTCATATTCATACATAATGAAACTTGTACGTACATAAAAAACTCTTATTACAAGTGTGTACATTGAACTTATGGACTTTACATCACTTATGCTTCACATTACAAGTACATAACCACACTTATGAATTTATAAGGTTTACATCTGAAAATACGGGTCTTATATTACAATTTACTATGTCTGAAGTATACCTTCTTTGGCTTCCTTCTTGCACCAAGTTTTGAACAATTTGAGGCAAGATCTTTTGCGGGAATGGGCCCCTGAACAAGTCAACCATAACTTGCAATGCTTGGGCTGTCTCTTCACCCTGCTTCTTTATAGCTTTAAATTCTACTACAGAGACCGTGTTCACAAGTGCCTCTCTCTCCCCTTGAGCTTCATGGCCCGAGTTACGAACTGGGGAACTTACAGTATCTTCATTTTTGTCACTCATTGTTGCTGATCATGTTCTCACCATTTTTTTATAGAGCAAAAGGCTTTTTTTTTTCAGTTTCCCATAAATAGTGTCAATTGTTGTTACTAAACACAACAATGATGTATTGCTAATGTCAAGGCCTTAATCTTCGTGCCATTTACTTGAAAAGTTTTGCACGAACAAGAATAATTAGAGGGACATAGTGGTTTTTCCCTACATAAGCACTCTGATGCTTAAGTCAGAAAGAAAATTTGGCAGAGTTTCTATAAACAAAATAGAACTTTAGTCTCACAAATCATACATGCCTTGTAAGACCCGATTTTATGGTAAGAGCAAAAGAGAATTAATAGAAATTTTCTAGTACATTTAAAAAAGCGGAAAGCATTGAAATGGCATTCCCGAACACGTGCAAGGGTAAAATGGTTAAAAGACCAAAATTCGGTATTAGTCGGGACAAGAAAAATTAATTAAAAATATGAGAATGAGAAATCTTGATCAATAACGAAGAAATAATTAAATTTCGGATTTAATTGATCAAGATATGAATTTATTGGAATAAAATCAGAATTTTCGTATCGAAAAATAATCCTAAAAATAATCAAAAATTATACCGAAAATGTAAAATCGGACTGATAAATTTATTTACAGATTAAAGGAATAAAATAGAATTTTTTTAGATATTTTGGGAATTTTATTATTATTTTATTGAATAAAATAATAATAAAATTTAATTATAAATAAATAAATAAAGTTACAAAAAAAAAACAGAAACGAAAAGTCTGAAAATGCGAAACAGAGAAAAAATGGAGAAACGAAGCAGCCGAAACCGAGGGAAGGTTTCCCTCTCGCTGGCAAGCCACCGGCGGAGCTGAGGGGCCGACGAGGACCGACGAAGTTAGCCCCACACCAGGCGAACCACCAGCGGCCAGGACGCGCCCCGATGTCACCGAAAAACGCCGAAAACGGAGGAGGAACCCGCGGAAGAGAAGTCTCGATCGGCGGCCATCGGCGCCGATTCGAGCAACACCAAGGGCCGATTTTGGATGCCCAGGTGCAGCCGAGCCGAACGGCACCTGAATCACGCTGAGAATTGACCAGAAGGCGTCGAAACGGGAAAATGATGGGTGAACCGGACTGAACCGGGTTGAACCGGACCAGACCGGTTCAGCCAAAAAGAGAAGAAAAAAAGGAAGAAAAAGGGAAAAAGAAAAAGAGAAAAAATTGAGAAAAAATTCTAGTGATGCAATCGAGCTTCGGGTAAGTCGGTAAGTGGTCGAATTGACCGATTTAATTTTTGAAATATTTAATTTGATAAATAATCGACTGAAAGTTTACCCTATTTAATTGTGTAGCTCGACAATTGGCATCAAGCGAGAGCTCGAGACAGCCTCGATTTGTGTACAATCATGGAATAACGGGTAAGTAACCCTTATTTACGACAATTTTATATCGTTATGCGTGATTGATATTTAACGCATAAATTACGGATTTAATTTTCGCATAAATGAATTAAATTCTGGAAAATTGGATAAATTGTCGTAAATATTAAATTGAGATATCCGAAAATTTAGAACGAGGCTAAATAAATACTGCTGGGCCCAATGAGCCCAATAGGCCTTGATAAAGTGTAGTAAACGGGCTTAAGGTCGATTAAGGCCCATTATGGTACAATCGGGCCCAATATGGGTAAACGGGCCCAATGATTTAAATTAAGCCCAGAAAATAAGAAATACAATTAAATTGTATTGTAATTGACCTGATGAATGTGTATCCGCAGTTTCGAAGATTTGATTAGAGCAAATCGGACTACGTGACGAGACATCGGTGTAAAGGTCAGACTGTACAGATAAATGAGGTAAGGGAATTGTGTGAGTAGCTAGAGGTAGCTACGCATATTTTAATAGATTTTGTATACACTGATTATGTATGTATACGCGATTATTGTATAATGATCCTAAAAGTGGTTTAAATGATTCTTAAGGATCGAAATAGGTGAAATGTCTATTTTACCCCTATTGAGGGAAGTTCACCTAAGGATGGTGAAAGCATGACATGCATGAAATGCATGATTTAAGGATTCTTATGATTAAGGAATTTTCTTGGTTTTAATCAAAGTAAATCGATAGATTGGCCAGTAATTGCATAAGTTTCCCAAAATAACACTACATAGGTGTTATTAATATTTAAATGGAAATTTCTTTGGAAATAGGCCAACTATCAAGTTATATGAAAACAGATAGTGCCGACACGTAGTTCGCACTATATCTGCGTTTGTGATTGTGCATAAATGTGCTTGAGCGCTTGCTCGCACCGACTTGTGTGACATCATATGCATGAAATGTGCTAGAGCATGGTGCTCGCACTGATTTTTATTATTGTGAAATGAGAGTTGCTGGAGCCTAGCTCGCACTCTGTTTTGACATGTTTTGATTTGTTTTGACGTGGTATGCATAAAATGGTGCTGGAGCGATTGCTCGCACTACTTTTAATGATTTGACATGCATGAGAGATGCTGGAGCTTAGCTCGTATCCTGTTTGGATTTGATATTGCATAAAGCCGTGCTGGAGTGTAACTCGCACGAGATTTGATTTAATTATGCATAAAGCCGTGCTGGAGTATAACTCGCACGAGATTTGATTTACTTAAGCATTTATTTGTGCTGGAGCTCGCTCGCACAAAGTTTTATATGGTTTTCATAATTCATTTGAATATCGTACTGGAGTTTTTCTCGTACGAGGTTTTCACTGAGTTTTAATACATATCCGTACTAGAGCATTGCTCGTACGTGGATTTTACTTGAAATTATAATCAGTTTAAGTCGTACTGGAGCGTTGCTCGTACGCAGATTTTACTGATTTTATGAAACCATGCTAGAGCTTCGCTTGCACGAGGTTTTCTGATATCATGAATATGCATGGAGCCGTGCTTGAGCTTCGCTCGCACAGGAATTTATATTACATGCATATAGCCGTGTTGGAGCCTCCTGTAGACTGTGTGTCACAGTGAGATGCTCACACATGCATTCTGAGACAGAGATGATATGGGTGGATAAGACCTATTACGGGCACCCCTGATTGAGCTTGGGTCCACGGAGTACGTTGTACCGTGTATGTCACGCGGAGTACGCTGTACCGTGGGGATTGTTGGAGTGGAGTGGTATTAGCCACGAGGCAGCAAGCCTTGCCCTCGCAATCCTGGTGTTATGCTGTTCTGGTGGGTAGGACGACCCACCTCCCGTTTCAGGTGTGATACCCCGCACACTAGGTACCGTGTTGCCAGGGATCACTAGGATATGGCCATAGTCCTCGATGTTACTGATAATTACCTGATTGTCTCACATGATATAACTTGTGGTCTGTTAGACCAGGGTAGACCCGAAAGGGGGTCAGGCCCCCGATTTGACGAATTTATGATTTCATATGATTTTATGATATGTGACCCTGAAAGAAGGGGGTTTTATAACCGAAGTTTTATAATGAAATTTTAACGAATTGTTTTATGAGTTTGAAATGGAACTATGAGATTGTTTTATGAGTTGATTGACCAGGAAGGGTTAGTTTTTACTGCAGTTTTAATGTAATGATTTAAATGCAGTAGCATGTGAAGTTTTCCATGCTTTCAATTGAAATCCATGATTTGTCATACATGACATGAAAGACTGCATAATCTTGATTAAATTCATGCTTAATATGATTTAATGATGTCACATGAAATGCTTTGAATGCATGAATTACATGATTTGTATATGCACAAATAGTTTTGGATGAACTATGGCATTGAATATGCATGACTTTGTGCTTGATGATTTTAATGAAAAGAAATGGATTTAAGGGTATGGCATTATGAGCATGTAGATAGTGGAGCTATTTACTTACTTGCATAATTGCCTTACTGAGCGTGTGGTTTGCTCACTCCCCTTATTTTCCCATCTTTTCAGAGCACTTGAAATAGTTATTGAGCGGCTAAGGACTTGCATGCTTGGTATCCGCTGCTGCCCATCGAGAGACAGGTATACAAATTGGTATGATTTTGTATCTAAATATGTAATGCACAGTACTGTAAACGGACATTGATGTCGGGGATGTAGAGTTATAAATACCAATGGGTATGTATTTAATTAAAGTCAAAGGATAGTAAACTCTGATATATAAACTTGATTATGGAAATGGAATTGGTAATAGTGTGAGGTGACTAACACCGAATCATAGCCCAACTGTTTGTAGGATGGTCACGATGAGAGAAAGGTGAGAATTAAATAATAAATGAAAAAGTGAAAAATTTACTCTGATTTTTAGGTAATTTGGGTCGTGACATGCCTCATATTTATATGGATTGACTCCACTTTTAATTATATATTTGTCCGCTAATTAAGTGTTTCTTACTGTTTTATGGGTCTCGCGTAACTTTAATCAAAGGTGTTTAAGGATAAAATTGTCCAATTATGAATTTCGTCCAAATAAAATAAATTTCAATGCATGGGCCCCTTGAGCACGTGATTTTCCCACGCGCAATGCTCTCGTGCAGGCTGTTTAGACTCTTCTGTGTATATGTGGGAGTAATAGACTCTCGTATGCATGAGAGTGCGCCACGTGGCACACCTCATTTAATTGTGGAGCTTGTACCACATGGCACACCCCGATTACGCCAAGTTGCGCACGCATTTGTTGCCACGTGGTGCAGGTCCACTTTTCGACAATAGCCTGTGGGGTCACGTGCCTACTCGTGTCAATTTCTTTTTGGTTATATCTGTCTCGGGTTATTTTTGGGGCGTTAAAGCTCAATCGGGCTTCATTACCCATAAAAGCTATGAATCTACATACTTCATAATCATTTGCTTAGATGAACACCATCATCAGACTCTTCCAATAGACATAATTGTCACAATTAAATAATGGAGGCCATACGGTAGAGTGCCCATCTTCTACTAAACTAGTAGCTCCACTATTTTGAACCATAAAGATCATTAAACTCTTAAGAAATTACTCATATTCGATCAAAAAGTCTAACCTCTAATACCAAATATTGGCTCAACCGAGAGAGAAGTGAATTGGTTTTAACTGAATTCTTTAACTTAAAGGTATTTTTAAATCAATTTCACAATATTACACTAGGTATATAGAGGTTCAACCAAAACTTTTGGCTATGTCATCTCTTCTTGACCTTCTTGTTAAGGAACTGATTTCCACTATTCTTGAAATTAATACACTTTCTTTTCAAGACTTAAGAAGAAACCTTTTACAATTTTTCTTTATTAGGTTTAGAAATAAACCTTTTTTATCCCTCTTAAAAGGATACTACCCAAACACTCACAAGATATCCTCACAAAGGTAGCAGTCCCCTTGAATTCAGAATTTAGTATGGTGAGAAGGTTTGGTGTAAACAAATAATACCTCTTGAAGGTGGGCGTTTACAATCGATAAGAATGAAAAAGTAAGATGAGAGAGATTTAAGCTTTGAGTACAATGAGATTTTTTTTTTCCTTTGTTCAATGAATTTAGATTAGTTTCTTAGCTCTAATCATCTTTAATGTGGATATATATACATATATATATATATACATATACATATGTATATATATATATGTCTCATGGGTTGATGAAGCATTTATTACAAATAATGTCATTGAAACCATCAAAATATAGCCTTGAGAGCCTTTTATTATGCTAAGGGATTGCTACTCTCTCTCAAAAGGATCAGTCCTCTCTTCTCCAAGACTTTAAACAGAATTCCAAATTCATTGGGGGATCAGCCCTCTCTGCTAGAAGATCGGTCATCTCTCTTAAGATGCCTGCAAGTAGAAACCAAAACATACTAGGGATCAGTCCTTTCTGCTTAGGGATTGATTCCTTTGTAACAATTTTTAATTCTAAAGGCTTACTAACTTTTGAAGATTGGTCCTTACTAAGGGGTCGATCCTTTGGAACATTTTCATAAATAAAACTTATTGACTTTGAGGGATTGATCTTTACTTTTAGGAAATTGATCCTCTGACTTTTAAAAGTATTTTTGAGATAAAAATAAAGTTTAATTTTCTTTTAAAATTGTATTTAATTTCCTTAATTAATAATTTGACATTTTGTATATCAAATTGAGCCCGGAAAATATTCAAGTAATTTTTTAAAAAATCTTTAATAAATTCGTAAAAAAGTTTCTTAAAATTAAATTAAATTTCAGTTAAAAAAATATAATGTGGATAATTTAAATAATCATACTTCAGATTTATCATTTCAATATATATATCCCTTTAAAACTATCTCTTTTTCATTTTGTTACTGTATTCGTTTTCAAGTTTTTTTCACCTGATTCTTTTTTTCCCTTACACATCCCTCGTTTGTCTTTATCCCCATGTATGTACCCCAAGAAAAGAAAAAAAAAAAAAAGACCGTTTTCCTTCTGGAATAGGCGACTCGACTGACAGTCACCACCCACCCGCTGACGTAATAAAATTCATGATCCAACTAAAAATTAAAATTACTGATAATTATATTCATGAAAAAGAAAGAGAGCAATATCAATAGACTTGACTTTCTCTTGAAATTCATCATACAGAGCAAAGATTAATCATCAACGGAGAATTTCTCCTCTGTTCGATCCTAAATGTCCCTCTTAAACCAGTTGTTTAATAGAGGCGTTTTTGGTGCAAAATGGTTATTTTTTTTCATCTCTCTTTTTATTTTTCCCCAATATTTTGTGATATATCACCGAATTCTGCATCTAAATCGCGTATGCATACAATTTAGCGTTGGCTTTTTCGTTTTTGCAAAATTTATGTTTGCTTTGTACAATTTTGTAGTAAAACATGCTTGATCATGACAATCTCGCGCATCAAGCTGCTACAAAATAAGAGGGATTTGCAGCTCAAACAGATGAGAAAAGAGATAGCCCAGTTTTTGCAGTCTGGCCAAGAACCAATTGCTCGAATTCGGGTACCCTTTCCAACTTCATGTTTTCTAATGGACTGATTGATCAGTTTATTTGCTAATGATTTGAATTACCATTTTCTCTGTTTGGTGGATTAGGTGGAACATGTAATCAGAGAGCAGAACATATGGGCTGCATATGAGATACTGGAGCTTTTCTGTGAGTTTGTTCTTGCACGCATTCCCATTCTTGAAAGCCAGAAGTAAGTACAATGGTAAAATTTGGTTTCGCCTAATGGTTGGATATTTATTTCCGTTCCAGTATTTATGTGTGTGTGTGTGTCTGTGTGAAGTGGGGTTTTTCCCATGATTAAAGTTGGTTCAGAACTTGAACACCTAGATTGAGGAAAGCCAGAGGCAGAAATTTTAATGGCTTTACTTGCATATTAATGCTATTTAGTTTTCAAACTGATTGTGAATTGTGTAGTACAATTTCTAATTCTCTTTCAACGGCCTGACACTGTTTTCTCATTGCCTTCAAGTGATGTTAGTTCAGTACATATTCCATTCGTGAAATTCTTTTATGTGATCATCTCCTATCTAGGTTGGGTATACCCCAGAATCTTAATTAATTAATTAATTATCATTGTCTTTCTCCTTATGTTTGATCTGTTTATAACAGTCCTAATTAATTTTTTTTTCCTAAAAGGAAGGCCCTGTTATTTATTGGATCCTTTTATTTTATTTCTCTTATTTTATCTATTTGATAAATTCATGAAATATCCAGCTAATAACCTCCTACATCTGGTATCTTTATTTGTTATTTGATGTGAAGTTGATGCTTCCATAAAACCCCAAATATAACATAATACATTTCAGAATATGGAAATTTATCAGTTAAGAATTTCAGAGTGGCTGCTGATGGCTGTGCTCTAATTCACCTGAATAATACCCAATTTGACATATGTTTCAAGTATCTATGAATTAGCAAGACTGGGAGAGAAAATGTAGAACTGCTTCGAAAAGGCAATTGCATGTCGCCTAATATTGAGCTTTACAGGATTTGTCAGCTTCTACAGCTGGACCAAAATGGGACCAAAAATGTGGAAAGCTTCTTCTGCATGATCGCATTAACATTGAGAACTAGAGAGTGCAAACTAAAAACATGTAATGATTTATGTTGCATTTTCATTGTCATTATCATTGAGCTTTAATAAGAAATGGAGTAATGAGTGTAATAAAATTATGATGCTGGTATGATTATCTTTGTATAACAAGCATTAGGTAACTTATCGATGCATTTGTCTTCTTTTATGTTGACTTAGCATGGTATGCTGCACTGCACTAGGACATACAGATATTTTTGAGGAGTGAGGTTGTTGTACTCATCCTGCTTGTTCTAATTCATTGAAGTGGCCCTTGTCTCGATATTGAAAATTTGCTTCCTTTAGAAATCATGTCAGGATTAAGAAATTCCTGACATCAGGCTATCCACTGACTTACCAGAGTACTTCTATGATCAACATTGCGGATAAGGGAATAATAAAATAGTGCGGACAAATTTTATTTCCTGTTTTACTCTAATGGAACCATATCAGCAAATGAATTCTTCCTATCAAATAGGAAATGCATATTGTTTTGGCTTAGATCAGTTGCCACATTGAAGAAAATGAATGAGTTCCTGATGGATTACTGCATTAGCTGTATTTGCTGAAGAAATCGACTCTGGGTGCAATGAACAACAGCTTCCAATTCTTTTCCAATTGTTTATAATGTTCAGTTGCATGTTCCTCTAATATGTTATGTTGTATTATAATCTTATAACTTGTGCTACCACGGGATCTTCTTGCAACATGAAGCTATAGTTGAAGGACTTATTGTCATTAACGTTTCTAAGTATTATGGTTCACTAATGTCGAGAATTTGACCATCTTGCAATAAAAATTAATGTCAAATTAAGTGCTTTTGGTTTTCCTAGTACAATCTAAGTACCCATTGTAGGAAGTCTTTGCACATAACAGGGAGTGTCCATCAGAATTGCGAGAAGCTGTCGCTAGCATAATTTTTGCTGCTCCTAGATGTTCAGATGTCCCTGATTTATTGCAGATCAAGAATTTGTTTTCTACGAAGTATGGGAAGGAATTTGTCACTGCTGCAACTGAGCTTCGTCCTGATTCAAGCGTCAACCGAGCAGTTAATTATCTTTAATTCATTTAACTTTTTTTTATTCTCTCCTGAGGTTGGATTTTTTTTTTTCCCTACACTAGTGCAGATTGCAACTTGAATATGATGATATGCCATTTCTGATTCTTTTTCTTTTTATCATCTAGATAATCGAAAAGCTTTCAGTTACTGCCCCATCAGGAGAGATAAGGCTTAAAGTTTTGAAGGAAATCACACAAGAATACAGTGTACAATGGGATTCCTCTGGCACTGAAGCCGAATTCAACAAGAAACATGAAGATTTACTGGTATGTTTAAAAATTAATGTTTCAGAATGTTTCTGTGTACCATGCGAAAGATCATCTTCTGAAATTGTTTCTGGCTCACGGCTCCAATCTATTGATATTTATACTGCTTTCTCTTCTGTTAGAGTACAGTGGCTCAGTTGCTAAAAACCATTCTGTGTCCTTGCTGTTTCTGCCTATAATAGCAGAAATGTCTTAGAAAGTTTTGTTGAGATTTTTGCCTATTCATTTTGGCATCCCCATCCCACCCCACTAAAAAAAAAAAAAAAGGGAAGAAGGTAAAGAAGTGTGCCATCTTAATGGTAAACCAAAATCTCAGGATGGAATATAGTTCTTAGTACTTATTATGAATGAGATAGTTAAAATGACATTTCAGGGTTTTCAATAATCAAAATCCATTATTTATTATTAGGTCTCAGCTACTCTAATTAGCACTCTCCCACATTTAATGAATTCTTTACACATTTTTCCTATTGCAAAGCTCTACCTTGTGCTGTTTGTTTTTGACATCAACTGTACAAAACTTGCTCTTATTGAAACCGACTTATTGGACATCTAAGGACATGGCACTATTATAACAGAATTATATATTTTTGCATGTAATCTTTTTCCTAAGATTTACACGTGTATGACTTTTTGCATTATGATTTCTAGATTTTGTGGCTTTTCCATAAACAATTCTATTACATATTTATAAATGTTTACTTTAGAAAAACTTAAGTATAATGTCGTGTCCCTGAGTCTAGAATTTTAGGAGGGTTGCAGCGTTGGACATACCATTTCGGTGTAGAAACTTTTTTTTTTTTGGTGTCGGCAAATTGGAGTTGAACCTATTAGAAATAGAAACATAGGGCATGAATATGATATTAAACTGCTTTAATCTCAATGAAGCCTCAATCCTGACTTTTGCTGGCTACATGGATTCTTTTCTCTTGTTAGTGCACATACTCTAGGATTGTTGTTAATAATTACTGTAAACTTTAGCCAGAAGGTGACAACCGTACTTTAAGTTTCCTATGAAATTCACACACACGCATAAGCATCCTCCCATCATACACACTCATGCACAGATTCTGGTGTCTGAAATAATTTGATCTTTTGATGTTACTTACAGGCTGGATCAAAGCAAGTATGCACTGAGGCTGCAGTTTCTCAAGCTCTCAGTAAACATGCGTCTACTAACACTTCACCTTCTAATGGGGCAAAGCCTATTTTGCTTACTGATGCTAAGTCGGCATCTCAACACAAAAATGCTCCTATCCCTAGGAGCAATTTGAGCTCGTTGACTAGTGGTGAAGTTGAGCCATCAGTCAAAAATTTTATAGCTGGTTCATTTAATGAAATTAAAACAGAGACAACATCACGTTCTTCTGAGGTCTTGGAAAGAGCTCAAGCTGCCATTGCCTCTGCTGAGCATGCGATAGCAGCTGCTCGAGCAGCTGCTGAGCTGGTGAATGCTAACTTTGGTTCAATGAATCTAGGAGCATCGTCGTAATGTTTGGATGATTGGCGACAACTGTTGAAACTGCATTTTCTTGTGATTTTCTTGAGGAGCATCTACTGATCAACAGAAGGCAACGGGGTAAAATAGGCAGGGGTGAAATTTCAAATTTCAAGGAAATTCTCTCTATAGGTTAAACACTCAATTAGTCGTTTGGAAATGTTGTAATATGCTTCTTTGCATCATTTGTCACAATTACGGGTTGAGTAAACTCCATTTCCTCTAGACTGCAACCATGCTTGTTGTCCAGCGTTGGAGTTCTCAAACCAACTTTATAACAGTTAAGTTCTCTAAGCCTTTAAACGATGAAAGGATCATGTCTTTCGGAATGAACTTATTTTACATAAAGGAGTAAATGAGTCAAGTTATTCGTGAACTATTTGAGTTTGGCTCGATGATTAATCGAATTAAATTTGTTTATTTTTGAGTTGAGATTGAGCTATTCGAATAACGAGTCGAATCGAGCTAAAATTTCGAAATATTCAGCTCGAGCGGTTCGTGAATTTTATCGAGTTTTTTAATATATATTTTTAATATTTTAGTATTAATTTACTATTTTAACATTGTAATATATAGTTGAAAAATAAAAAATCGAGTCTAACGAGTCGAGTTTAAATTCATCGAGACAAACTTGAGTGACTTGAGTATTCCGTCAAGCGAAGTTCGAGATTTAAAAGTTCAGTTAAATCAAATTTGAGTCGTGTTATGGGGTTGAGTTTTCGAGTTCAGTCGAATTCGAAATTGATATTAAATCGTTTCGATTCAGTTCGATTACACTCTTAATTGTACTTTCTTTGCAATTGAAAAAAAATGTCTCCTTCGTCTTTTTACGGGTTAGGTATCAACGTAGTTGAATCAACATAGTCATGTACCTTCGTCATCTCAATGATTAAAAATCAGCTAAGAATATATTATGTCTAGTTTAACTTTGGTTTGGTTAAACTATGTTGTTGCGATTGATTTTTTTTTTTTAAATGTATGTTTAAAAGCTTGGTGAGCAAAATATTATTTAAGAATTTTAAATGTTTGGCATTAAGAAAGTGTTTGATGGTGAAAAAGTGAGGAGGGAAAAGAAATAGAGTTTTCATGATTGTTCATATTTTATGAGTTTTTTTTTTTTAACAAGTATCTGTATGTCATTCTAAGAAATAGAGTTTTCATGATTGTTCATATTTTATGAGTTTTTTTTTTCTTTTAACAAGTATCTGTATGTCATTATTGGATATTTTCATATTTCAATTGATGATATTAGTTGCATATTTTCTAAATACAGGGTTTAAAATGCGTTAAACTATTGTCAATACCATGTTTTGACAATACAATAATAAGAATACAATATATATATATATATATATATATATATATATATATAATTCCACTGCAGCTCCATGATGTTTCAAGGGTTTGATCCAATTAGAAAGGAATAAACTAGTAAAAAGGAAACCTTTATATCACTTCCTCTAAGTGATTGTTATGTAAATATAGTATTATGCCTCGCATCAATTATATTGGGTGGTAAGTGTCAAGTCACCAAAAATAAATTATTCTTAATTCCATTAATTTGTAATTAAAAAAGAAAAAGTGGACATGGTCAATGGTTAAGGAAAAAGTCAACTATAGTTAAGAAAGTGAACTTTTATCATGGTTAAAAATTAACCTAAGTGTGGAGGAAAATTTGGTTAAAAATATTCCTGGCCAGAATACAAGATAATCATCCCCGAAAGTAAGAAAAATTTATTCGGAAGAATTTCGGAATAAATTTAATGGTTAAAAACGTAATGGGCCTAAGGTGAAAATTTTAAAGCCCATTAAGGTATACTAAACGTATATCGAAATTCTTAGGTCCTTTAGACCGAATTGTTGGACCAATTGATTGACCAAATTTTGAGACAATTAAAGGCCCGAGACATAGTAAAAATTTCAGCCCGAAAGCCCATTAAGAAAGCCCAAACCGAGAAGCCCAAATGGAAAAACCCATGAGATAAATATTTAACCATAGTTAAAGTTAACTATGACTCATAAGGTTACTCATAAGGTGACTCATGGCTAAGGTTTGGAAAGTCAAGTTAAATGGCTGAAAAGGAAAGCTTAATGGCTAAGTATATGGCTTATAAATTCAGCCACACCATTGTCATCTTCATCACACCAAATTCGGCTAGAAGAAGAAACCATTGAAACATATTTTTCCAAGCTTTCTCTCACTAGAAATCACTAGGAATTAGGCATATTTGGAACTTGTATTCTTAATAGAAGTTGTTCCAAATTGAAAGGAGAGTGACATATGTTGGAAATGGCTATCAAGGAGCCATAGAGAGCAAACCGAGAGCCTCCAAAATTTCGGCCAAAGGGTGAACACAATAATTGGTATATTTTCTAATTTTCAATTTCATATATGTTAATGTATGAATGATTTCAAGTATGTTGATATATGTTTTAAGCATTGAAACATATTAAATCACCATGAAGTGGGTTAGGCCGAGAGTGATTAATGGGATATTGAATTATGTCAATATGATTTTAAGACATAAATGGATTAGTGTACATGTATTAATGTTAATGGTGTAATTAGAATTAATCAAATTGATTAATTAATACATGTAATTTGTTGGCAATCAAGGTGTTTGATAAAATGCCTAAATGAACTATATGATGATTGGTAATGTTGCCTACCAAGTGTTTGTGAAAATGCCCAAGTGAAAATGGCTAAATAATAGGCATGGATGGCATGCCATGGTGAAACCGAGGCATGGGTAGCTCTCGGCCATGGCATGTGGCCGAGAGGCCCAATGGGCCAAGCCCAAATATTTTAGGCCCAATAGGGTGTAATGGGCCTATAAAAAAGTCCAATAAGAGTTTGTGGGCCCCACAAGCCCAATAGGCCCAACGAAAATGAATAGTAAAATGAAAATGAGCTTAAGATATAGTTAGGCCCATTAAGGATTATTAAGGCCCATTAAGGGAAAATGGACTGTATTAATGTGTAATACAGTAGGAAAATGATAATTAACCTGAGGAATGGTTATTTACAGCTCCAGAGTTTACATTGAGAGCTGATCGGACTGCGAGATTGAGCAGCATCGAGGAAGTGAGGTCACTTGACGTGATCCGAGGTAAGGGACTTTTGCGAGTAGTTAGAGATACCTGCACGTATTTTCATTTGCTTTTACATTCACTTAAAAACTCTGAGGGTCAGAGAAAGTGAATAATAATTATTGAGACCCGATAGTGACAAATTACGATTTTACCCCTAGTTAGTCAAAAAGTCAACTTTTGTGAAAAGTTGCAAAAAAAAGCATGGAAACTATTATTGTGAGTGTTTAACTGCTATTTAGTATGAAAATAAATAGATGGGCTAATGATTTTAAGGTTGATGTGAATTAAGCACACTTTATAGTGCTGATTTTGATGTTTTGTAAACTATCCCTTTTTAAAGAGTTATCTATCATATTATGTGAGAATGAATCGTGCTAGAGTACAGCTCGCACTGGATTTCATATGTTTTCCACATACATTAGTGCTGGATTTTGATACGCACTAGATTTCCATGACATGCATGACAGAGTGCTGGAGCGATTAGCTCGTACTCGAGTTTTACATGAGATACATGACAGAGTGTTGGAGCGTTGCTCGTACTCGATTCTTCATGGTTTATACATGACATAGTACTGGAGCTATTGCTCGTACTGGATTTGATGATATTGTGCATAGCATGGTACTGGAGCTATTGCTCGTACTTGATTTAATACATGAACTATGCATTGACCTAGTTGCTGGAGGTTTACTCGCACTAGAGTTGAGTTTGTGATGTGAAACAGTGTTCGAGCGTAGTGTCGACTATGTGTCGCACTCAAGGACGCGCACTGTATGTGATATTATTTACATGTTACCCACTCATGCCGCATTCTCGTGTGACTGAGTGTCACATTTGAGAGGATGGCCAGCATGAGAGTATTAGAGATGTGGTATGATATTCCACAGGTGCGAGGGCTAAGACCTATGTTAGGCACCCTGACTGTGATGTTGATATTCCATGGTTTCGAGGGCTAAGTCCTATGGCAGGCACCCTGGCTGTGATGTAGGGTCCACGGGTGTACTTTGTACCGTGCCCGGGGCACGAGGAGTACGCTGTACCATGTGTTACGCATAGCTGACGGATGTATTGGACTGACCATCCTCCTGTTGCAGCAGTGATGCCCCGCACACCGAGTACTGTGTTGCTTGGGATCACATTTCGGATATGATCATAGTCTAGGATACTATTTGCATTTAACCACAGAGTCTCAAATGATATATCACATTGATTGACTGATTTAAATTGCGGACAGACCTGAGGGATGGGTCGGATTACGATTTTGTGTTATGAATTATTTAATGCCATATTTATTGTGATTTAAATATACATGGCATGATTTACATAAAGGCATGATTTATATACGATGCATTGTTTTGCACTACATGCCTATATTTGAGAAAGAAAGCATGATTTCTGTACATGGGATTTATTCTGTACAAGTATATATATATATATATTATATTTCAAGACATGCTTTTAAAGCGAGTAAAGGAAATAATGTTTTCAAGGCATAGCATTATTTTGAGTAGATAGTGTATATATCTACTTGCTTGCCTGATTTCCTTACTGAGCGCGTTGTATACTCACCCCCCTTTCTTTACATCTCTCTACAGAGCGTCAGTAGAGCGAGAGCTATCGAGAGATAGTATCCCAGAGTCCACTGCTAATTCCTATCGATCGCTAGGTATACCTATTATGTACAGTTGTGTATCTAAATATAGAAACAGCACAGTGATGTATACGTTATATATTATGGGGAATGTATTTGTATTAGATTTTATATAATCTTACATGTATGATAAAAGCAAGTACAGTCAGTAATAGTATGTTGACATGTATGTATGATATTGGATGATGTGGTAAGTGAGGACTTTGACATCGAATCACAGCCCAACCATTGAAGAGAGGAAAGGTAAGTTAAAAATGCGAAAAATTTGTAGTGATTTTGGTTAAAGTCATGGATTGAGAATGGGGTCCTGACATGGAGAGATTATCCCAATTTGAGATATGGTAACCAAGCTGGCTATCAACATTCTGTGCAGAGGAAGCAAACAAATCAATCCACAAGCTCAGGTTCAGGTATGTCACTTGAAGAAATTGTGGAAAACCTTGCTAACAACACTTTGTAATTCCAACAAGAAACAAAGACAAGCATCCAGAACTTGGAAAAATAAATGGATCAACTAGCAACCACGATTGGTAGATTAGAAGCTCAAGGTTCTGGGAAGTTACCATCTCAAACAATAAAGAACCCCAAGGAGAATGCGAGTACCATAGTCCTGCGTAGTGGAAAAGAGATCGAAAGGCAGATTTCAGAGGCAGAGAAAAAGGTTAAGACACAGATGCAACATATTATAGATAACACAACCCTATCCGCCCTCCCTTTCCTTGTAGGTTAGCTAAGACACCGAAAGAGGAACAACAGAAAGAGATCATGAAGGTATTTAAGAAGGTGGAAATTAACATACCGCTTTTGGACGCAGTGAAGCAAATTCCAAGGTATGCGAAATTCCTTAGAGAGTTGTGCATAACGAAGAGGAAACTAAGAGGCGATGAGAAGGTAAGTGTGGGGGCGAATGTATCTGCTGTCATTCAAAGAAAACTGCCTTAAAAGTGTAAAGACCCAAGTACGTTTACAATCCATTGCATCATTGGTAATAGGTAAATCGAGCATGCCATGACAGATTTGGGTGCATCGATTAATGTTATTCCTTTCTCAATTTATGCATCCTTAAATCTAGGTCTTTTGAAAAAAACTGGAGTGATCATACAATTAGTAGAATGATCTAATGCATACCTTGAAGGGGTAGTTGAGGATGTTTTGGTGCAGGTGACTTAGTTAATCTTTCCTATTGATTTCTACATTCTACATATGGAGGACAGTAGCAGCCCGGTGAATCCCACACCAATAAGTTTAGGTCAGCCTTTTATTGCCACTACCAGGACTAAGATTGATGTGTTTGATGGGACATTAACCATGGAGTTCGATGGAGAGATTGTCAAAATTAGAATCTTCGATGCTATGAGGTATCCAGCAGATGTACATTTAGTATTTTCCATTGATAGTTTTGATGTCTTGATGCAGGATACATTTGAAGTAAGCAGAATAAATGAGTTGGAAGTGGTGATTAGTAAAAGCTTGATGCGGAACGAGGCTGAATTGGAGCTAAGTCTTGAAGTTAAAGAAATGATCATGGCTATGCAGTCATTGCAGCCTAGGTATGGAGTTAAAAGATTAGAACTACCATTTTCTCACACGAAGCTACTACCTTCTGTTGTGCAGGCATCGATTCTGGAATTGAAGTCTTTACCTGACCACTTGAAGTATGCTTACCTGGGAGATGATGAGACACTTTTAGTCATTATTGTGAAGAACTTGACAGTGGTGCAAGAAGAAAAGTTAATCAGGGTGCTTCGTGATCATAAAACAACCATAAGATGGACCATAGCTGACATTAAAGGAATTAGTCCATTCATGTGTATGCACAGAATTTTGTTAGAAGAGGGATCTAAGCCAAGCCGAGAGCCTCAAAGAAGATTGAATCCCCAAATGATGGAAGTAGTCAAGACAGAGATTCCGAAGTATTGAATGCAAGTATAATCTATCCAATTTCAGATAGTAAATGAGTAAGTCCAATCCATGTTGTGCCAAAGAAGACTGGGATCATAGTTGTGAAAAATCAAAATAATGAGCTTGTTCTAACGAGAGTGCAGAATGGGTAGAGAGTGTGTACAGACTACCGCAAGCTGAATTCAGCAACTAGAAAGGATCCCACCTTAACCCTTCATTTATCAAATGATTGAGCAATTAGCTGGTAAATCTCACTACTATTTTCTTGATGGGTTTTCAGGTTTTAACCAGATTGTGATTGCACCAGAAGATCAGGAGAGAACAACTTTCACATGCCTATTTGGAACATTTGCTTTTAGGAGGATGTCGTTATGCCTTTGTAATGCACCAAGTACTTTTCAAAGATGCATGGGAAGTATTTTCTCTGATTTGTTGGAAAATTGCATTGAGGTGTTCATGGATGATTTCATAGTGCATGGTGACTCATTTGATAAGTGCTTAAATCATTTGACGAGTGTACTTGAGAGCATTGCGTTGAAACTAATCTAATGCCGAATTTTGAAAAATGTCATTTCATGGTAGAACAAGGCATTGTTTTAGGGCATGTAGTTTCATCAAAGGGCATTGAAGTTGAAAAAGCTAATATTGATTTGACCATGCAGCTTTAAAATACCTTTTGGCGCAAAAAGAGGCGAAGCCAAGGCTGATTAGGTGGATTCTTCTACTGCAAGAGTTTGATCTCGAGATCAAAGATAAGAAAGGGGTAAAAAACCTAGTAGTTGACCACTTGAGTAGGTTAGTGAGAGAAGAAGATCCAGTGCCATTGTAAGAAACTTTCCATAATGAGAAGCTCTTTACTGTGCAAGGTATGACCCCTTAGTATGTTGACTTGGTAAATTATTTGGTTACTAAGGTCATACCTCAAGATTTGAGTAGAGCTAAAAAGGATAAAATAAAAAGTGAGGCTAAATACTATTTATGGGATGAACCATATTTGTGGAAATATTATTCTGATCAAATTATTAGAAGGTGCATCCCTGATTCATAAATTTAGTCTGTCCTTACTTTTTGCCATGCATATGCCTGTAGGGGTCATTTTGGGCCAAAGAGAACAGCTAGGAAAGTGTTAAATTGTGGTTTTTATTGGCCTACCTTGTTTCATGACAGTTATGTGTTCTGTAAAAATTGTGAACAACGTCAAAGGATAGGGTGCTTAAACCATAGGAATGAGATGCCTCAAACTCCTATATTTGTGTGTGAAATTTTTGATGCGTGGGGTATTGACTTTATGGGTCCATTTCCTATTTTCTTTGGGTTTATTTACATTTTACTTGCTGTTGATTATATGTCGAAATGGGTGGAAACAAAGGCCACCAAAACTGATGATTCGAGAGCTGAAGCAGGTTTTATGAAATCTAACATTTGTAGCAGGTTTGGCATACGAAGAGCATTGATTAGTGATCAAGGGACTCATTTTTGTAATCGATCAATGGAGGCTTTGTGAAAGAAGTATGGAGTCCTGTACAAAACCCCCACAACTTACCATCCCCAGATGAATGGACAGGCCGAGGTGACTAATAAGGAAGTAAAGTTGATCTTGGAGAAAACGGTAAATCCAAATAGAAAAGACTGGAGTCTCAGACTTGACGACGCTTTGTGGGCTTATAGGACAGCATATAAGACGCCTATCGAGATGTCACCATATAGGCTGGTTTTTGGTAAGTTGTGTCATCTGCCTGTAGAGTTAGAACACAAGGCTTATTGGACAGTTAGACGATGCAACATGGACCTACAACAAGCAGGTTTGGAAAGGAAGTTGCAGTTGTAAGAATTGGAGGAAATTCGACTTGAGACCTATGAGAACTCATGAATTTACAAGGAGAAGACCAAGGCATTTCATGATAAGATGATCATTAGGAAGTAATTTATGGTCCGCCAAAAAGTCTTGCTATACAACTCAAAATTAAAGTTTATGCTTGGTAAGTTACGTTCCCGTTGGATTGGACCCTTTGTTGTTATTGATGTATTTTCTCATGGTGCAGTTGAGATTCAAAGTATGGAAACCAACAAGGTGTTCAAGGTTAACGGGCATAGACTCAAGCCATATTACGAGGGTTTTCAAGATCACACGGTTGAGGAGGTGTAGTTAGGAGATGTGGTCTACTTGGTGTGAAGGAAGTTGCATTGTCAAGCTAACGACATTAACCAAAGGCGTTGCGTGGGAGGCAACCCATGAACCCCAGATTTGATTTCTCACCCTATCTCTTTTAATTTTACTTATCCATTATTTGTTTTAATGATGTGCTTTACATTGGGGACAATGTAAGATCTAAGTGTGAGGGGGAGAATTTAGGATTTTTGAATTTTTACATAAAAAAAATTCTTAGTGCATGTTTAGGTGCTTTCTATCACTGAAAGTTTATATTTATCATGAACATGAATCAACTGGATTTGAAAAGAGGATAACACAATTGAATTGATTGACTTTTCATCTTAAAATTTGTTGATTAAGTGATTGATTTCAGAATGTTAGTGAATTAAATTTGTAGACTTTAAACCTGTGAGATTTTGAGCTTAGAGATTGAGCATTAATGTCGATCTTTATTTTCTTTTGATGTGTGATATTCTTCCATGAATGTGTTTCTCTAGAACTTGCATTGATTCTTTTTTAGATTACATTGATTCAGGCATACAAAAAAGTGATTAAGGCCATTTTTGGATGAACCACTCTAGCCAAATAGCCCACCTAACATAATTTACCACTGTTAAGCCCCTTTGAGCCTAATTGACTTTTCTTTGTTGAATAACTTATTTTAACCTTCAGCTTAATATGAATGACTTTACCTAACCTTTAAGATTAGTAGGGCATTTGAAAATTCTTGAGCAGGTTATGAAATAAGTGTGAGGGTGTGATTAATTCCATATGTAAGTGGTGGTGATAGTGGATAAAAAAAAACCCAAAAAAAAGAAAAATAATAAAAAAATTGAAAAAAGAAAGAAAGAAAGAAGTTATTTAATTGATAAAAGACTTGAGTAAGGTGTGAGTGATTAATAAAGTAATGGTATTTTAGGTGATTGCGGGCTGTTGACTGCTTTATTTACCCGAGTTGTAATTTTGAATGCTCTATTAATTTTTAGGGTTTTAAACTCTCTTACTCCAAAAATAATTCCTTACCTTATCCCTAGTCCCATTACAACCCTTGAAGAAAGTCCTTTTGATTTATGTTATGCATGAATACTAAGTAGTGGAGATTAGATGATACGCAAGCTTATGGTAGGACATGTTTTATGGAATGAATGTGAGTGAAATACTTATCCCTTAAACGCATGAGTGAACAGAGAGATTATTGTGGGGATCTACCAATTTAGTTTGATTTGTTTCTGTCACGACCCTCAACTTACCAAAATACGTACATATTTTTTGCAATTTCAAGCATTATTTGTTACCCGTCATTCCTTAATTGTGAGCAGCTACTTTCCTCAATAGTTGGGCTGTGTGTTAATGTCTACCCTAATCCATCCATAGCAATTTAATTTGCAATATAAATTTTAGAAGTAAACACTTTTATAAATACATCAGAGTTACTGTTTATAAGTGTTTATATTGCTTTACATCCCCAATAGTTACTTACAAAATGATACTGTGATATATCTAGTTTAGATACAAAATAATTCAAGTGTGTATACCTTTAGCGATGGGATACAACGGATACCGAAAGGGATAAGCCTTCATTCGCCCAATCTATACTCAAAGCTCTGAAGAGGGGGAAAATAAGAGGGGTGAGCAAACCACACGCTCAGTAAGGTAATCATGCGAACAGGTAGATACTGCACTATCTACGTGATCGTGATGCCATGCTCAAAGCATACATTTCATCATTTTCTCAAAATATGAGTTCATGTTGGTGTTAATGGTATATAAAGCAGTCATGCTATTAAAACCCAGTGCACAGTTCAATTCAAAGCATGGCATTAGCCATTATGCATATTTTATAAGTAAGGCATGAAATTAATCATCATGCATATTTCATAAGTAAAGCATGATATTAAACATCATGTGTACGTGCACTTTAAAACCATTAATAAACCGTTATCACAAAACAGTCCAACACTTGTCAGGACTCAGCCCCTCCCTCGGACTGTCCTGACCCACAAATCATTTCAAATATGGATTTATTCATAAAGCTAAAGACATATGAGATAGACAATTCCATAAGGGAAATAACCTTTAGGACTATGGCCATAACCTGTGATACCGGCCACATAGATCAGGTGTGCGGGATATCACCACTATCTGCTTCCACACGAGAGGTGGGTCAAATCCTGCCTGTCGGTCCATAGCAGATCTCGTCCGAAGATGACATATCACATCTCAACACGGTACAACATACTCTATGCTACCTGCATGGTATAGCGTACTGCGTGGACCCACATCAACACATCATATCACGCCACATCTCAAAACACACGTGTGAGCCTATGTAATCGGTACGACCTCTTGTGTACCGAAGCTCCTAACACGACTATCAACATGTCAAAATATCACAATTGCACGTACAAGCCTATTTAATCAGTGTGACACCCAGTCTACCCGAAGCTCCAAGCACGACAACAATAAGGTGGGCATCTAATGCGAGCTACGCTCCAAGCATCATGCCAAAACCAGAATGAAATCCATGTGAAAACTAGTGCGAGCTAAGCTTCAGCACTCATGCATATAAAACACATCAAATCTCGTGCAAGTCATACTCTAGCACGCTTTCATTCTCACGAAAACAATGTAGGTGGCTCAATTTTTTGCAAAGTATGGTTAGCAAACCAAAACAACTCATTTCTTTTGCAATTCATTTCAAATGTTAGCCAACCTACCTAAAAAGCAATAAAACATGATTTTCCAAAGCATTATGCTTTTATTTTCATGCACATTTCTCAAAAACCCAACTTTTTACCTTTCAATCACACAATATCATTTCCTAATATCTCATGCATTCTAGCAAAGCATTTAAGCGCCCAAATTGTGCACAGATATCTCTAAGAGTCCACAGAATTCCCTTACCTCAATTTACTTGAGTGCGAGTCTCTTCCTCTTAGTTTCTTACGCTCTTGGCTCGTCTTGCTCCGGTGTATCCTCGAGAGCTGCGATTCATTCACCAAAACCACTTGAGTTAATATTGTTAACTCACATTTTGACCTCACTAGTCAATATAATTCATCTATGCATTTACCAATGCCTTAATCCATATTTTACTCATTTTTGGTAAATGTCATTATTTATTTGCTAACAACATCTTAAAATGATACTCATAACACTATTATCACTTCAAGATACCCCATTCATCATTAATCTCAATACATTCCACTTTCTCACACTAGACCATTTCTAGGTCATAATCATTCCAATGCATTTTAGATAGTTTCTAACAATACTATGCACCCCAAATCAATCCCAAACATCAATAGCTTAACAATGTACTTAAGTTGGTGCTTTAGAAACTCACCTAGCTTGGTTTCCTCTTTGCTTCAAATGGAAATAAACCCTTTGTCCTTCAATCCACAAATGGGGAAAATGCCTCCAAGCTAAGTTGTTCTTTTCTTCGATGTGAACAATTATCTCTAATAGCTTTTCCTTAAATCTTATTGAAAATGGTAGGATTTAGGGAGTAAAATCTAGGTTTTGGTTTTGGAATAGAGAGGGAATGGTTATTTTCGTGATTTGTAGATTTCAACTGCTCCTATTCTAAGACCCGATTTTTATCGTAATTTCTTGTGAAGGATTGAAATGGTCACAAATTAAACGAATGAGATTCGGACTGGAGATAAGGATTTAAAACACGAAATGCGTGAGTGTTCGTGAAGGGAAGTTGGATTGGTTTGGTCCCGAACGTGTAGAAGGGTAAAATGGTCAAAAGACAGAAATTCGGTATTAATGGTGACAAGAAAATTTTATTAAAAATATAGGATTAGAAAATCATGATCAATAACGAAGAAATAAATAAATTTCAGGTTAAATTGATCAAGATATAAATTTATTGAAATATATCGAAATTTTCACCTCAAAAAATATCCCGAAAATATTGAAAAAATATACCGAAAAGACGAAATAAGACAAATAAATTCAATTATTGATTAAAAGAATAAAATATAATTTTTTAGATATTTTTGAGATTTTTAGAATATAATAATGAATAAAATAATAAAATATTAAATTATAAAAATAAATAAAATAAAAATAAAAAATAAAAGAAAATAAAAAAGAGGATCGCGCGACTATGTCGTGCGACCCAAACAAAAAACAAAAAAAATCAATCTCTAGATTCCTAACGAACGACGACGACAAGGGGAAGAGAAGACCGGCGAAGCAAGGTCGGCACCGAGGGAGCCTCCATCGGTCGGCACGCGCTCCCCAGCCACCGAAAATTGTGAGAACGGCGAGGGGGGCGGAGGGGAGAAACCGAAAAGAGAAAAGAGAATCGGCGGCCATCGAAGCTGATCTGGCTAACCCCGCCCCCAGCCGAGTGTTCCCAAGGTAAAGACGAGCATATTGGTGGTGGCCACAACCGACAAAATGACGGACGGCGCTGGAAAAGGCAGAAAGGAGAGGCACCACTGACACGGAAGGGAGAAGAGCCGGACCGACAACTTTTCGGCCAGCCATGGCGAAACCGAGGCTAGATCTGTGCACCAGACGACCCCACGGAGCTGCCAGAGACGGAAGTCGGTGAAGAACCGATCGGCGAAGTCCCGAATTGGTCAAACTGGACTGAACCGGATGAACCAGACTGAACTGATTCAACCATAAAAGAAGGAAAAGAAAGAGAAAAAGGGGAAAAAGAAAAAGAGGAAAAATTGGGAAAGAATTTTGGTGATGCAATCGAGCTACGGGTATGTCGGTAAGCGGTCGAAATTGACCGATTTAAATTTTAAAATATTTAATTTGATTAATATTCAACTGAAAATTGACCAGGGAAAATATGTAATTGTGTAGCTCGATAATTGACGTCAAACGAGAGCTCGAGACAGCCTCGATTTGTGTACTATCATGGAATCTCGGGTAAGTAACCCTTATTTACGACAATTTGAATCGATATTTGTATAAAATGAATTAAATTCTTGAATTTAAGATAAATTATCGTAAATAATTAATTGAGCTATCCGAGAGTTTAGAAGAGGCCCAATAAATACTGATGGGCCCAACGAGCCCAATAGGCCTCGATAATGTGAATAGTAAGTGGAAAAAGGACTTAAGGTCTATTAAGGCCCATTAAGGTGCAACCGGGCCCAATAGGGGTAAACGGGCCCAATGATTTAAATTAAGCCCAGTAAAAGTGAAATATGGATTAATATGTTTGGATTTAACCCGATAAATGATTATCTGCAGCTCCGAAGAACATATTGGGAGCTAAACAGATCGGGTGATCAGTAGTGTTGGGAAAAGGTCAGACTGTACAGAAAAATGAGGTAAGGGAATTTTACGGACTGCTAGAGGTAACTTTACGCAATTTCAATTTTATTTGTAGTCTCTTAAATTTTCTGAAGGGTCTAGATTTAAGATAAAAATTTTAGTCCACCGGATGGGCAAATTTCCAAATTTAGGAAAAGTTGGGAGGAGCAAGAACAAGAGGTCCTTGCTTGTTCTTGAGGTGTTTTGACACATGCATGGGTAGGCTGGCTAACTTTTAAATAAAAAATGCACAACATTGCATATTTTCAACAATGTGATTCGGTTGGAAATTGTTTGAGATAACAGAGCTGCCTACATGATTTTATAGACATGTGACGTGCTAGAGCTTACCTCGCATGAGTTTTTGATTTGTGTGATGCATGAATTAGTGCTGGAGCGAGAGCTCGCACTAGAGTTTTACATACATTGGTGCTGGAGTGTAACTCGCACCAGATTTTCATATGATTTTCGTGACAGGGTGCTAGAGTCTAACTCGCACCAGATTTTCACTTGAATTGTTATGACAGAGTGCTGGAGCCTAGCTCGCACTAGTTTTACATGATTTTGACAGAGTGCTAGAGCTTAGCTCGCACTAGATTTATGAGATTTTATGATACGCGTGCTGGAGCTTAGCTCGCAAGAGATTTTCCTTGATTTTATGAGAGTGCTGGAACATCCCTCGCCCTGGTGTTATGAGAACATGTGATAAGCCGTGCTTGGAGCGTCGGGCAGACTGTGTGTCATTAAATAGGTTCACACGTGCGCTTTAAGATAGGGCATGAGTATGAATATGAGATATGGGTCCACGGAGTACGTTGTATCGTGTAAGTAGCATGGAGTACGCTATACCATGTTGGGATTAATTATGTGGCATCTTCGGATGCGTGGCATTTTAGGATGCGAGTGGAATCTTTGGATGTGTGGCATCTTCGGATGCGAGTGATCGGGCAGGACCGACGGGATGGACTGACCCACCTCCCGGGGCGGTTCCTGATAGTCGTGAAACCCTATACACTAAGATCCATGTAGCAGTGGGATCACGAGGACATATGGCCATCGTCCTAGTTATTTGCCCGAGATATATACATATATTGCCTAGTCTCGCATGTTGATGTTTTGAGAAACTCATTTTGTGGATTTTTGTGTGAGTCTGGATCACCCGAGGGAGGGGTTAGATCCTGACTAAGATAAGATTTTGATGAGAATGAAACTGGGTTTTAAACTGAATTTGCATGATGTTATTTCCATGCTATTTAAAACCATGAATGATGTAAACTGGTTTTACATGACATTCATTATATCGCATGTCACTATTGCTTTGAAAAGCATTTGATTTCATGGTTTTGTGTGAGTCAGGAACACCCGAGGATGGGTTGAGTCTTGGCTTTGTTGTGAAATTTTAAAGAGAAATGATTTAAAAGAGCTGCATGTTAAATTTTCCATGCTCTTTAAAATTCATATGTGAATTTGTTTTACATGAAATCATGACATCACGAATTGTCGCATCTATTTTGAAATGTGTGGAGAAAGGGTGGTTTATGCATGGCACCATGTTCATGTAGGTAGTATGGTTACCTACTTATTCGTAGGATTGCCTTACTGAGCTTGATGTGCTCACCCCTTTCATTTTCCTACATAGATTACCTCCAGTAGACTTTGAGGCGACTGAGTACTGCATTCTTGATATCCGCTGCTGCCCATCATTTTGAGGTATATACACTTGTACATATTGTATCTAAATAAGAATAGTACAGTAACATGTTTGTAAGTAACTTTCGGGGATGTATAGATACTGTAAACACTTGTAAATGAATGGGAAAGAATTAATGAAAAAACTCATGTGTTTACCTTTCCTTTAATAAGGAATTAAGTTATATGGTGGATGAATGGTGGGACTGGCATTGACACACAGCCTAATTGTTAGTGGAGTGTGGTCACAATCAAAGGACAGGTAAGTATGAAAGAAAAATGAAAAATTTACTCTGATTTTTGGGTAGTTTTGGGTCATGACACCTATTTATAGATTCAGCTTGATGAGATCGATCTTCTTTAGGTGGAGATCAATCTGGTCCCCTAAATTTTCTCTTTTTAATGGCATTTTCAAGCATGAGATCGATCTGTCGAAGCTTGAGATCGATCTGCTCCCAAACAAAGAGCTAAGGAGATCGATTTGTTCCATTAAAGATTAATATGCATTTTACAGAATGTTTAGGAGATCGATCTGGCTCCCTTGGAGATCGATCTATCCTGTTCCATATCCCAAAATAAGAGCATTTTGGCTCCTCCAGATCGATCTGTCATCCTATGAGATCGATCTGTCATTCATATTTCCAAATTTTCTGCAGTTTTTCTGCAGCAACACATACCAAACTTCATACATTTTGTTGCCATGGTCATTTCCTCATTCGATTACTTTTAAGACTTGAAAATGGCATCCATTCATACTTCATGCACTTTAAAACTTGTGCAGAATCTTTGTATACCCAAAGGTACATAATATAAACTAAATAAAAGTGCATACTCATGCGAATCTTCATTCCATTTACTACACTACTCATATTCCATTCCACTCATATTCTTCACATGTTTAAGTCAATTTCTTCACATTCATACGTAATGCAACTTGTACGTAAAATCACAACTCTTATTGCAAGTGTGTACATTAAACTTATGGACTTACATCACATATACTTCACATTACAAGTATATCACCATACTTATGATTTCATTTACATTTCTATGTACATATATGCAATTATACATATACAGGGTCTCACATTCTCCCCTACTTAGAAAATTTGATCCTCCAAGTTGGAACCAACTCAATTCGTGAATAACTCGAGATACTTCTCTCGCATCAAACTCTCCAATTCCCATGTGGTCTCTTCCACAGTGTGATGTTGCCAAAGAACCTTCACCAAGGGAATTGTCTTTGTCCTCAATACTTTATCTTTTCTATCCAGTATTCGAACCGACTTCTCAACATAGGTCATACCTTCATTGAGCTCCAAAGGCTCGTATCTTATC
Source organism: Firmiana major (assembly GCA_033439115.1). Taxonomy (NCBI): domain Eukaryota; kingdom Viridiplantae; phylum Streptophyta; class Magnoliopsida; order Malvales; family Malvaceae; genus Firmiana; species Firmiana major. Next base: position 14,601,612 of record CM065912.1, read on the forward strand.
ACATGCGTCGGGTCCAGGTGATACTTCCTTAACATGGATAAGTGGAAGACGTTATGCACACTTGCCAACTCTGGTGGCAATGCCAATCTATAAGCCTTATCTCCCACCTTATCAAGTATCTCAAATGGCCCTATATATCGAGGGCTTAACTTTCCCTTCTTCCCGAATCTCATAATCCCTTTCGAAGGAGAAACTTTCAAGAACACCGACTCATCCACATCAAACTCTAGTGGTCTTTGTCTCTTGTCAACATAACTCTTTTGTCTGCTTTGAGCTGTCCGTAACCCCTCACAAATCAACTGGACATCCTCAGAGGCCTGTCTAACCAAGTCTGGAGCAAAAATTTATCTGTCACCAACCTTTTCCCATCCAATAGGGGAATGACATCTACGCCCATACAATGCCTCATATGGTGCCATCCCGATACTCGCATGAAAACTGTTATTATAGGCAAACTCTGTGAGTGGCAAATGGTCATCCCAGGAGCCTCCAAAATCCAACATACACGTTCTCAACATATCTTCCAGGGTATGTATAGTCCTCTCTGACTGACCATCTGTCTGAGGATGAAACGTGGTGCTAAAACTCAACTGGGTCCCCATCCTTCTTGAAAATGTTCTTAGAAATGGGAAGTGAAACGGGCATCCTTATCAGAAACAATGCTCATTGGAATTCCATGTAGCCTCACTATCTCGCGCACATACAAGTTCGCTAACTGGCTCAGAGTATCGGTAGCTTTCATAGCTAGAAAATTGGCTAATTTCATCAATCGATCCATAATCACCCATATGGCATCATGGCCTCTGCGGGTCCTTGACAATTCCATCACAAAATCCATGGTGACGTGCTCCCACTTCTAGGTCGGTATCGGTAGAGGCTGCAATAACTTTGCACGCTTCTGATGCTCTACCTTTACCTGCTGACAAACGAGACACTTAGCAACATACTTAGCAATGTGCTTTTTCATTCCAGACCACTAATAAACCTTTCGAAGGTTTTGATACATCTTGGTACTTCATGGATGTATCGTATACCTTATTGAGTAAGCCTTTGTCAAGATCAACCTTCTGATCTCTGCATCATCTGGAACACATATCCTACCTCTGAACCTCAACAATCTATCTGAACTCAACTCAAAATCAGTCTCTATTCCCCTCTGTATCTGCCCAACAATATCAATGCACTGCTAATCAATCCGCTGAGCCTGTCAGATTCAATCTACCAGATCTGATTCCAACTGTAGGCTAGCTACCATAACACCACCATCAGCACTAGGCAGGGTCACATCCAAACTGAGGTTCTTGAACTGTTCCAACAATTCGTGTTCCCTGATCATCATAAATGATACCATCCCGAGATGCTTTCTACTCAATGCATTAGCAACTACATTTGCTTTACCCGGGTGGTACAGGATCTCACAATCATAATCCTTTAAGAGCTCGAACCATCTCCTCTGTCTCATGTTTAACTCTTTCTGTAAGAATAGGTACTTAAGGCTCTTATGGTCCGTGAACACTTGAAATTTCTCTCCATAAAGGTAGTGGCTCCATATCTTCAGCGCAAACACCACCATTGGCAACTCCAAGTCATGGGTCGGGTAGTTCCTCTCATGATCCTTTAACTATCTAGACCCATATGCAACTACCCTTCCATCCTGCATTAATACATAGCCCAGTCCTTGGTGTGAAGCATCCGTATACACCGAGAAACCTCCTGAGCTGGTAGGAATGGTGAGAATTGGAGCTGTAGTTAATCTCCTCTTTAACTCCTCAAAACTTTCCTCACACTTATCGTCCCACACAAATTCAACATTCTTTCTTGTGAGACGTGTCAAAGGAGCAGCTAATCTCAAGAATCCCTCCACAAACCTTCGGTAATATCCAATTAAACCTAGGAAACTTCTGATCTCTGTCACTGTCTGGGGTCTCTGCCATTATACCACTGCCTTAATCTTGGATGGATCCACTGATACTCCATCCTTCGATACTATGTGACCCAGAAAAGAGATCTGTTCCAATCAAAAGTCGCACATACTAAGTTTAGCATACAACTCCTTCTCTCGGAGGGTCTGTAGCACTATCCTTAGATGCCTTTCATGCTCTTCTCTGGACCTTGAGTACACCAGTATATCATCAATAAACACAATAACAAATCGATCCAAGTACTGGTGAAATACCTCATTCATCAATGACATAAAAGCTGCGGGAGCATTCGTAAACCTGAATAGCATAACCATAAACTGTCTTGGGTACATCTCCACTCTGTATCTTCAACTGATGGTACCCTGATCTCAGATCTATCTTAGAAAAGACCTGCGCTCCCTTAAGCTGATCCAACAAGTTATCGATGCGTGGAAGGGGATACTTATTCTTGATGGTGGCCTTATTCAACAATTGGTAATCTATACACAGTCGAAGGCTTTATCCTTTTTCCTTACAAACAGAATTGGTGCTCCCCAAGGTGAGACGCTCGGCCTGATGAACCCCTTCTCCAATAACTCTTGCAGCTGTTTCCTTAATTCTTTCAACTCAACTTGATCCATTCTGTACGGTGGCTTGGATATTGGCTCTGTACTAGGTGCCAAGTCTATACCAAGTTCCAGCTCCCTATCTAGAGGTAACCCTGGTAATTCCTCCGGAAAGACATCTGAAAATTCCCTGACCACTGAAATGTCTCCCAATTTCGGACGTGCCTTATCTGTCTCAACCACATAAGCAATGTATCCTTCATATTATTCTTTCCATCGTTAGTAACTCAAATCATCACATACAGATATGTAATTGATAAATAAATTCATCTCTTGAATATCATGTAATTAGATTATACTCTTCTCAATTACAATAACATATTCTTTCATTTCATTTCACCAAATTTACAACAAGGTTGTCTATCTTTGGAAACATTAAAGTTTTTGCATGACAATCCATAACAACATGATTGGCAGCCAACCAATCCATTCCTAGGATCACATCAAAATCACTCATATTTAACAAAATTAAATCGACTGCCATTTCTTTACCTCCTATCCTCATCTTACAATTTCTATATACATGCTCGGTCAATTGACTATCATTCATAGGGGTAGATATCATCAACATCTTATCTAGCAGTGTGGGTTGTACATGTTTCAACAATTTACATGCAAATGATGGCAATATAAAGGAATGCGTGGCACCAGGATCAAACAACACAAATGCTTCTAAATCAAAGATTTGGATGGTACCTTTAACCACATCTGAAGACTGATCCGCAGTGTCCTGGTCCAGCGCGTGTACTCGCCCTCTGCTCACGCCCACTGCCTGCTTCCCCTTTTCCTTAGCTGTAGCCCTCCTCCTTGGAGCAGCTGTCCCAGTTGGAGCTCTCTCTGGCTCCTTGCCTTTCTAAGGGGCTCCCTCTATCATCTCTGGGTAATCTCGAATTATGTGCCCTGGCTTCCCACATCTGAAGTATACTACCTAAGGTCTATAGCATGGTCAAATTCCATGGTACTTGCCTCACTTGCCACACTGTTCCGTAGTAGGCAGTGGCCCTCCAATCACAACTCCTTTCGCTGGACCTAGAGCCGGATACATGGGAGGATTAACTATCCTCTCCCAAATCTCCTCTATCCTCGATCTCTTTCTAGAAAACCTCTTGCTTCCCTTATAGCGGAAACCTCTATCAATCATTCGTCTCTTCTTCTCTCTGTCCCTCATCTTACCAACCTTTCCAAACTCTAAGGCAATCCTATTAACATCTTGTTCGCATAATTGCGCCCTACGAACTACCTCCTTGTAGGTCAGTATATCCAGGGGAACCAATCTGGACCTAATGGTCGGTCTCAATCCATCCATAAATTTTTGGATATTCTCAACCTCATTACTCATCGTGTTGGGATTATATCTGCCTAGGGAGATAAAAGTTATCTCATACTCATCCACAATCCTACTCCCTTAGGTCAGTCCCAAAAATGCCATCTTCATCTTTCTCTGCACCGTATCCGAAACATATTGTCTCTAGAAAGCCTTCAAAAACATATCCCAGCTGATCTCAGTATGTCGGGCTCTTAAAATTGGCTTGGTGGATTTCTACCAATATTCTGTTGATCCCTTCAGCATAAAAGCTGCAAACGCTACCATCTCGGTATTAGTGCACTCAAAGAACCCATACAACTTCTCGATCTCATTTATCCAATCCTTAGCAGCTACTGGGTCCTTTACTCCACTGAAAGATGGTGGTCCAAACTTCTGAAACTATCGCAGTCTATCCAAATCACAACCGTAACCCTAGCCTCTACTGGCTTGTGGTGTAGCAACAAGAGTAGGTATATCCTGTGCAGATAGGGGTGTAGGTGTCTCTGTCGTCTGAGGTCTCTGAGTTAGCCAAGCCCGTGCCTCAAGAACTGTCGCCTGCTCGGCATCACCATGTGTAGCGGGACTCAGTCTGCCCCCAACTCCAAGCAATGATTGAGTGACCAACTCCAAGATTGTCTCAATGCTCCGTTTAGTCCTCGCGAAGCGAGCCTCAGCACTCTCGGGTCTCTCCTCTGGACCCTATGGAGCATGCTCAACCTCAGCCTCCACCTCAATCTCTTATTGAGCCTCGTGTGTTTCTGGCTCAACACGACCCCCATGCCTACCTCTACGGCATCTAACTTACACCCTCATCCCTCTACCGTGACTAGTATTAGACATAATTGCTCAATTTCCTACATTCACATCAAATTCTTAGTCAACCCATCGACACACACACAATTTATATCTAAACAAGCATAGTAACATAGGGATGTAATTTTTAAACTTATTAAGTATTTCAGACATGACACACGTCAGACCAACTCTGCTCTGATACCAACTTCTGTCACGACCCTCAACTTACCAAAATACGTATAAATGTTTTACAATTTCAAGCATTATTTGTTACCCGTCGTTCCTCGATCGTGACAAGCTACTCTCTTCAACAGTTGGGCAGTGTGTCAATGTCTACCCCAATCCATCCTTAGCAATTTAATTTGCAATATAAATTTTAGAAGTAAACACTTTTATAAATACATCAGAGTTACTATTTACAAGTGTTTATATTGCTTTACATCCCCAATAGTTACTTACAAAATGATACTGTGCTAGATCTAGTTTAGATACAAAATAATTCAAGTGTGTATACCTTTAGCGATAGGATGCAGTGGATACCGAAAGGGATAAGCCTTCAGTTGCCCACAATCTATTCTCAAAGCTATGTAGAGAGGGGGAAATAAGGGGGTGAGCAAACCACACGCTCAGTAAGGCAATCATGCGAACATGTAGATACTGCACTATCTACGTGATTGTGATGCCATGCTCAAAGCATACATTTCATCATTTTCTCAAAATATGAGTTCATGCTGGTGTTAATGGTATATAAAGCATTCATGCTATTAAAATCTAGCGCACAATTCAATTCAAAGCATGGCATTAACCATCATGCATATTTTATAAGTAAGGCATAGCATTAATCATCATCCATATTTCATAAGTAAAGCATGGAATTAAACATCATGCGTACGTGCACTTTAAAACCATTAACAAATCGTTATCACAAAACAGTCAACACTTGTCAGGACTTAGCCCCACCCTCATACTGTCCTGACCCATAAATCATTTCAAACATAGGTTTATTCATAAAGCAATAGACATATGAGATAGGCAATTCAATAAGGGAAATAACCTCTAAAACTATGGCCATAACCTGTGATACTGGCTACACGGATCAGGTGTGCAGGATATCACCCCTATCTGCTTCCACATGGGAGGTGGGTCAAATCCTGCCCATCGATCCATAACAGATCTCGTTCGAAGACGACATATCACATCTCAACACGGTATAATGTACTGCGTGGACCCACATCAACACATCATATCACGCCACATCTAAAAATGCACGTGTGAGCCTATTTAATCGGTACGACCTCTTCTCCTAACACGGCTATAAACACGTCAAAATATCACAATTACACGTGCGAGCCTATTTAATCGGTGTGACACCCAGTCTACCCGAAGCTCCAAGAACGACAACAATAAGGTGGGCAACTAATGCGAGCTACGCTCCATGCATCATGCCAAAACTAGTATGAAATCCATGTGAAAACTAGTGCGAGCTAAGCTTCAGCACTCATGCGTATAAAACACATCAAATCTCGTACGAGTCATACTCTAGCACGCTTTCATTCTCACGAAAACAATGTAGGTGGCTTAATGCAAAGTATGGTTAGCAAACCAAAAAACTCATTTCTTTTATAATTCATTTCAAATGTTAGCCAACCTACCGATCACTTGCTAAAAAGCAATAAAACATGATTTTCCAAAGCATTATGCTTTTATTTTCATGCACATTTCTCAAACACCTAACTTTTTACCCTTCAATCGCTTAATATCATTTCCTAATATCTCATGCATTCTAGCAAAGCTTTTAAGCGCCCAAATTACGCACAGATATCTCTTAGAGTCCACAGAATTCCCTTACCTCGATTTACTTGAGTGCGACTCTCTTGCTCTTAGTTTCTTGTGCTCTTGGCTCGTCTTGCTCCGGTGTATCCTCGGGAGCTGTGATTCATTCACCCAAACCACTTGAGTTAATATTGTTAACTCACGTTTTGACCTCACTAGTCAATATAATTCATCTATGCATTTACCAATGCCTTAATCCACATTTTACCCTTTTTTGGTAAATCTCATTTTTTATTTGCTAACAACATCTTAAAATTATACTCAAAACACTATTATCACTTCAAGATACCCCATTCATCATTAATCTCAATACATTCCACTTTCTCACACTAGACCATTTCTAGGTCATAATCATTCCAATGCATTTTAGATAGTTTCTAACAATACTAAGCACCCCAAATCAATCCCAAACATCAATAGCTTAACAATGTACTTAAGTTGATGCTTTAGAAACCCACCTAGCTTGGTTTCCTCTTTGCTCCAAATGGAAATGAACCTTTTGTCCTTTAATCCACAAATGGGGAAAATACCTCCAAGCTAAGTTGTTCTTCTCTTTGATGTGAACAACTTTATCTCTAATAGCTTTCCCTCAAATCTTACTGAAAATGACTAGATTTAGTGAGTAAAATCTAGGTTTTAGGTTTGGAATGGAGAGAGAATGGTTTGTCACGACCCAATTCCATTCTCTTTAATAAAAAATCACTAAAAATTTTTCGCGTTTTACTGTTACCTTACCCCGTCGTGAACTAACTCACCACACTGTTGGGCTGTGAGTCAATAATAAACACCACATCTCATTCATTCTCAGTTAACTAAAACGATGTCATACATTTGCATTTAATCGCGTACTTATACGAAAACATGTTTTACTGACATCTACATCCCCTATAATTACAACTCAAAAGAATACTGTGCTTTTACATTGTTTAGATTCAAAAAGAATCACTGTGTATATACCTCTAAGCGATGGAGATGCAGCGGAGTCCAAAATACCACGCCTCAATCCTCACTGGGCTACTATGCACGCTCTGTAGAAGGGGGAAAATAGAGAGGGATGAGCAACCACACGCTCAGTAAGGCAATAATGCAAGCATGGTAGATAACTACTCTATCTACATGCTGATAGTGTTATGCATAAATCATTTATGGTAGGAGCATGAGGAATAAAACTATGCCATATGAGTATACATATATATCATGTATCAAAGTCATGTACATTGGCATATAAAACATGGTAAAAACCATCAAGTATAAATCATCTCATGCTCTATCTCATTTAAACTCATAAAAAGGGAAATTCATTAAGAAACCTCCTTTTTAAACTCACATCAATAAAACTCTTTCTCAAACACATACAATCCCATCAAATCAATTCACAATCACCACCACATTTTCATTTCACAATTCACACATGTGTATAGAAACCAGGTCACTTTATCAAAAGTGCCTATGTGGACCAACTACATCATAAATCATCCCAGACCACATGCATCCAGGTGTGCGGGGTATCATGCTGGCACGAAGATGGATTATCCCTCGCCAGACTTTCTCATCACATAACCATCACGCGGTACATCGTAGTCCATGTGATATACACGGTACAACGTACTCCACAGACTCATATCGTGATTGGGGGTGCCATTTCTAGGTCTTACCTACCCCATACCAAGAGTTTTCCATATCCGTGAAGGAGAGCCTCCCTGCCGAACAGAGCTTCCCCGCCTAACAGAGCCTCCCTGCCTCTTGGGGCTTAAGGATGTTAGCTTAAGGATGTAGGGCTTAAGGATCCTTCCGTAAGAGAGCCTCACCACTGAACAGAGCCTCCCCGCCAAACAGAGCCTCCCCGCCTCCTCGGGTTTAAGGATGTTGGCTTAAGGATGTAGGGCTTAAGGATCTTACTGTACCCATGTAGGAGAGCCTCTCTGCCTAACAGAGCCTCCCCGCCCCTCTAGGGCTTAAGGATGTTGGCTTAAGGATCCCACCGTAAGAGAGCCTCCCCACGAACAGAGCCTCCTCGCCTAACAGAGCCTCCCCGCCTCTTTGGGCTTAAGGATGTTAGCTTAAGGATGTAGGGCTTAAGGATCTTACCAACTTTCACAACCTTATACGTATCACAATGTACAAACTTGTACGAGCAAATATCTAGCACGACTCATGCATCCTATCATAAAGAGATGCGTACGAGCATAGCTCTAGTACGGTTATACTCATAAGACAAACCACTCAAAAGCCACGTACGAGCAGAAGCTCCAGTACGATTTATAAACATCATCATAGTTTTCAAATCAAGGTGCGAGCTAAGCTCCAGCACGTTTCATACAAATGAAAACATTAATACCCGGTGCGAGCTAGGCTCTAGCACAGTTTAATTCACATAAACATGATAGGCGGCTTAAAAGCTTTTAAAGCTATCTCAAAACATTTTGGCACTTCACATGTGCTATCACAAACATCAAACCACAATAGCCATCCTATCTATCAATTCGTTTAAAACCAAATACATGTTTTGTGAAAGCATTCAAAACACTTGATTTATGCAATTATTAGCCTTACTATCCCTTTTTATACATCCATGTAAAACCAAATCATCCAATATTCATAACTATTTTCACATACCAAGCAACCAATTTCTCAAACGTTCATGCATTTCATAAACACCCTATAATCCCACAAATTACGAGCAGCTACCTCTATATACTTACAGAATTCCCTTACTTGGAATAGCGATGCGTGATTCCACTTCCTTAAGCTGCTTACTCGTACGGTTCGATTCATCTTCAACAACTCTTCGGGACTACTCACAATCATATTTCACATTATATTCGATCCTTATAATGCAACCCTTATGCTTGCTATAGTTAATTTAATCTATAGCCTCTGTTAACGCTTATATGGCCTCGTTTCATTACTTTACCCATAACTCGAGTCTATGGATCTTCTTAGGCCTATTAACTTATTCCAAATCGATATTAAATCGACATTAAGCTCATAGTGTTCATATTTCATGAATTCCCTCACTATGGCATTTTATCAAGCATATACATACTCATTTTCACAATTTCACTTAAACCCATATTATAACTCCACATAACCATTCCAAATCACCCACATTACTCATTTAACAACTTATCATAACCCATAAACCACCAACTCCCTAAATCATACTTTCTCACACTAGAGGCATTCCATTTTCTAGGTTACATTAGTTTCTAACAAAACCTAGGTGTTTCCATCCATACATACTCATGCCAAACAACTTCAAAATCAATTAAATAGACAATGTACTTGGATTGGAGTGTTAAAATCTTACCAAATATGATTTTTCTTCTTGCTCCAAATGTCAATGCCCTTATCTCCTTCAATACCCACAATGGGATTTTGGGTTCCAGCTATGTTGTTCTCTTCCTCAAGATGAACAACTTAATGTCTAATGGTCTCCCCTCAATTCCTGCTGGAAATGGCTGATTTTAGAGAGAGAAAGTTAGGTTTTTGGGTTAAAAATGGAAGATTGGTGTTTTTCCTGAAATTTTTAGATTTTCAGCCCTCCTTTTATAGAAATAGCTTGAGGAGATCGATCTGGTCCAAGAGGAGATCGATCTGGTCCCCTTAAATCTCTCATTTTCATGAAATTTTAAGCATGAGATCGATCTGGTCCCAAACAGAGAGCTAAGGAGATCGATCTGGGTTTTGAGGATCGATCTTTTCATTACAGAATGCTTAGGAGATCGATCTGGCCCCATTGGAGATCGATCTGCTCTATTCCATTGCCCAAATAAGAGCATTCTGGCTCTTCCAGATCGATCTCTCATCTTATGAGATCGATCTGGCCTTCATACTTTTCATATTTTTTGTAGTTTTCTTGCTGTAACTCACACCAACACATCCTTAATCTGCTGCCATGGCCATTTTCTCATCTATCCACCTTTATAACTTGAAAATGGCATCCATTCATACCTTATGCATATTGAAACTTGTGTGCATTTATTGTATGTCCAAAGGTATACTATATATAACCAAATAGAAGCATTTATATTCACGTAGCTTCCATCCATTTACCACACTACCCATTTTGAGTTTCAATCACATCCATCACTTATAAGAACTCATTTCTTCATATTCAAACTCAATGGAACTTGTATGTACGTTACAAATCATATTACACATACATACATTGAATCCATGGACTTACATCGATCATACTTTACATTACAAGTCCATTCACATTCATTACACATTACAACTTTACATATACGGGGTCTCACATTCTCCCCTCCTTCAAGGAATTTGGTCCTCCAAATTAGAACCAAGTCACTCTTCAAAAAGTTTGGGGTACTCCTCCCGTATCAAGTTCTCCAATTTCCATGTGGCCTCTTCCACCGTGTGATGTTGCCAAAGAACTTCACCAAGGGAATTGTCTTATTCCACAACACTTTCTCTTTTCTATCAAATATCTGAACCGACTTCTCAACATACGTCATACTCTCATGGAGCTCCAACAGCTCATATCTTATCACGTGTGCCGGGTCCGGGTGATACTTCTGAATCATCGAGACGTGGAAGACGTTGTGGACATTTGCCAAGTTCGGTGGCAATGCCAACCTATACGCCTTATCTCCCACTCTCTCCAAAATCTCGAAGGGTCCGATATATCTAGGGCTTAGCTTGCCCTTCTCACCAAAACTCATAATACCCTTCGATGGTGATACCCTCAGAAACACCGACTCACCCTCATCAAACTCCAGTGGTCTTCGTCTCTTATCAGCATAACTCTTTTGTCGGCTCTGATCTGTCCGTAATCTCTCACATATCAACTGGACGTCCTCAGATGCCTGCTGCACTAAGTCCGGAGCAAAAATCTGTCTGTCACCAACCTCTTCCCATCCAATAAGGGAACGCAATCTATACCCGTACAATGCCTCATAGGGTGCCATCCCGATACTCGCATGATAACTATTATTATAAGCGAACTAGGCTAACTGCAGGTGGTCATCCCAGGAGCCTCTAAAATCCAGCACACACGCTCTCAACATATCCTCGAGGGTCTGTATAGTCCTCTCTGATTGCCCATCTATCTGAGGATGAAAAGCGATGCTAAAACTCATTCGGGTCCCCAGCGCTTCCTGAAAATATTCCAAAAAATGGGAAGTGAAGTGGGTATCCCTATCAGAAACAATGCTCACTGGTACACCATGTAGCCGTACTATCTCTCGAATATACAGGTTCGCCTACTGACTCAGTGTATCGGTAGCTCTCATAGCCAAGAAATGGGCGGACTTAGTCAACCAGTTCACAATAACCCATATGGCATCATGACCTCTACGGGTCCTCAGCAACCCCATCACAAAATCCATGGTGACATGCTCCCACTTCCATGTCGGTATCGGTAGAGGCTGTAATAATCCTACAGGCTTCTGATGATCTACCTTCACTTGCTGACAAATGAGACACTTAGCGACATATTCAGCAATGTCTCTCTTCATTCTAGACCACCAATAAACCTTCCGAAGGTTTTGATACATCTTGGTACTTCCCGGATGTATCGTATACTTCGATGAGTGAGCCTCTAATAAAATCGTTCTCCTGATCTCAGGATCCCTGGGAACGTATACTCTGCCTCTGAACCTCAATAAGCCATCAACACTCTGCTCAAAATCAATACCCACACCTGTCTGTATCTGCCTCAGCCAATCGATGCACCGTCGATCGCTCTGCTGGGATTGCCGAATACGGCCAATCAATTCTGGCTCCAGTCTTAAACTAGCCATGATCTCAAGTCTCTCAGATCCAGGTGGGGTTACATCCAAACTGAGGTTCGCAAAGTGTTCTAACAATTCATGTTCCCGTACCATCATATATGACACCAACCCAAGGTTCTTTCTACTCAAAGCATCGGCAACTACATTTGCCTTACCCGGGTGGTACATGATTTCACAATCATAGTCCTTTAGGAGTTCGAGCCATCTCCTCTGTCTCATATTCAGCTCTTTCTGCGAGAATAGGTACTTAAGGCTCTTATGATTTGTGAACACCTGAAATTTCTCACCATAGAGATAGTGGCGCCATATTTTCAAAGCAAATACTACAGCCGCCAACTCCAAATCATGTGTTGGGTAGTTCCTCTCATGATCTTTCAACTGTCTAGATCCATCGGTAACTACCTTCCCATCTTGCATAAGCACACAGCCCAGTCCCTGGTGTGATGCATCCATATACACCGAGAATCCTCCTGAGCTGGTAGGAATGGTGAGAACTGGAGTAGTCGTCAATCGACAATTAAGCTCCTCAAAACTCCTCTCACATGCCTCATCCCACACAAACTTAACATCTTTTCGCGTGAGGCATGTCAATAGAGTAGCTAGTCTGGAGAAACCCTTTACAAATCTCCGATAATATCCTGCTAATCCCAGAAAACTCCTGATCTCAGTTACTGTCTTGGGCTGTTCCCACTGTACAACTGCCTCTATCTTGGATGGATCCACCGATACCCCATCCTTTGACACAACATGCCCCAAAAATGAGATCTGTTCCAACCAAAAGTTACACTGGTTGAGTTTGGCATACAATTCTCTCTCTCGGAGGGTCTGCAGAACTATCCTCAAGTGCTCCTCATGATCTTCCCTGGACTTGGAATACACCAAAATGTCATCAATGAACACTATTACAAACTTGTCCAAGGATGGCTTGAATATATCATTCATCAATGCCATAAATGCTGCGGGAGCATTCATCAATCCGAATGGCATCACCAAAAACTCGTAGTGGCCATAACGAGTACGAAATGCTGTCTTGGGTACATCTCCACTCCTGATCCTCAACTGATGATACCCTGATCGCAGATCTATCTTAGAAAACACTTCGGCTCCCTGAAGCTGATCCAACAAATCATCGATTCTTAGAAGGGGGTACTTGTTCTTAATGGTGGCCTTATTCAACAACCGGTAATCTATACACAGTTGGAGGCTTCCATCCTTCTTCCTTACAAATAGAATCGGTGCTCCCCAAGGTGAGACACTTGGTCTAATAAACCCCTTCTCCAGTAACTCTTGCAGCTGTTTCTTCAGCTTTTCCAATTCTATCGGAGCCATTCTATAGGGTGGTTTCGATATCGGCTCTGTACCAGGCACTAGCACAATGCAAAATTTCATTTCCCTTTCAGGTGGTAGTCTTGGTAATTCATCAGGAAAGACATCGGGGTAATCCATAATTACGGCTATGTCCCTCAATTCTGCGTGTGCCTCATCTATATCAACCACGTATGCAATGAACCCTTCACATTATCCTCTTCATCGTTAGTAACATCAACCATCACTCCACATTCAACATTTATCATAAACAATAATTTATCTGTCAAGCAATATGCATTTAAAATCATACTCCTTTATTTACAACAAACATACTATTTTCATATCATTTCTTTTCATCAAAGTTTACAATAAGATTGTCTAATCCCGAAAACATCAATGTTTTGGCATGACAATCCATCACAACACGATTGGTAGCCAACTAATCCATTCCCAATATTACATCAAAATCATTCATATTCAATAAAATCAGATTGGCTATCATTTCCTTCCCATCTATCATTAACTTACAATCTCTACATACATGCTCAGTCAATTGACTATCATTCATGGGTATGGAAATCATTAACATTTTATCCAACAATATTTGTTTCACATGCTTCAATAATTTATGTGCAAAGGAAGGTGATATGAAAGAATGCGTGGCACCAGGATCAAATAATACCAATGCTTCTAAATTAAAGATTCGGATGGTACCTTTAATCACATCTGTCGATGCGTCTACATTGTCCTGGTCCAGCGCGTGCACCCTTCCTCTGCTCACACCCACAGCCTGTTTCCCTTTTTCCTCAGCTGTAGCCCTCCTCCTCGGGGCTGCTGTCTCAACCGGAGCTCCCTCAGGCTCCTTGCCCTTCTGTGGGGCAATCTCCATCTTCTCGGGATAATGCTTAGCCATATGTCCTAGTCTGTCGCATCTAAAACACACCATAGGGGTCATCAGACAGGGCCTATTCCCATGAAATCTCCCACATCGCCTACACTGATCAGTAGTAGGACGTGGTCCTCCAATAGTCATACCCTTCGGTGCAGTCAAGGCTGGGTATATGGGAGGTCTAACAGCTCTCTCCTGCACCTCCTCAATCTTAGGCCTCTTCTCAAAAAATCTTTGGCCACCTCTCTTGGCCACTATTCCAAACTCGGATCTCTTCCGGTCTCTGTCCTTCCTGACACTAATCCTTCCAAGCTCGGAGGCATTTGGCTCAAAGTCTTGCTCACACAATTGAGCCTTATGTACAGCCTCCTCGTAACTCAAAATGTCGAAGGGAGCTAGCTTAGTCTGGATGGCCAATCTCAATCCATCCATGAACTTCTGTATCTTTCGGGTCTCACTACCCATCGTGTCAGGGTCATATCTCCCCAATGACATAAACTTGGACTCATACTCGTCCACAGTATGGTTCCCCTGAACCAAATTCATAAATTCCATCCGTAATTTCCTCTGTGTGGTAGCTGGAATATACTGTCTTCTGAAGGCCTCCAAGAATATCTCTCATGAAATCTCGGAGTGTCTAGCCCTCAAAATAGCTTCGGTGGATCTCCACCAGTGCTCTGCCTCGCCTTTCAGCATAAACACGGCAAGTGCATTGAAAAAACCTATATAGTTTCTTCATCTCATACACCCAATCCTCTGTAACCACTGGGTCTTTCACCCCTCTAAACACTGGGGGTTTTAGCGCTTGAAACTCTCGCAACCTGCTCAAGTCGCAGTCATAACCCAAATCACTACCGCTCTGCTGTGGAGCGATAGGAGAATCTGTATCCTGGGCTGGAGGTGGTGTAACTATAGCTGTCTCAGCAGCATGAGGTCTCTCCACCTCTGCAGCTGCCTGTTTAGTAGTAGGCTGTGCTGCGGGACCTCGTCTATCACCGGTGCCCAAGGCCTGCGTGACTATCTCCACCAAATTCTCAATACTCCGCTCTAACCTAGTGAAGCGAGCCTCAGTATCCTCTACTCTCCCAGCAGGGTTCTGTGGAGCCTGCTCAGTTTGTGGCTCCGCACGGCTCTCAGGCCTACCTCTACGGCCTCTAACATGTGCTCTTGCCCCTCTACCTTTGCGTGTAACTGGCATAGTGCCTAACTTCCTGTATTATAATAATTTATTAAGCTCAATCCATCACGATATACACAGTTATATCTAAACAAAAGCATAGTACTACGGGGATGTACTTTCCTACGTTTTATTAGTGACTCACATCAGGCCAACACAGCTCTGATACCAATCTCTGTCATGACCCAATTCCATTCTTTTTAATCGAAAATCACTAAAATTTTTTCACGTTTTACTGTTACCTTACCCCGTCGTGAACTAACTCACCACACACTGTTGGGCTGTGAGTCAATAATAAACACCACATCTCATTCATTCTCAGTTAACTAAAATGATGTCATACATTTGCATTTAGTCGTGTACTTATATGAAAACATGTTTTACTGACATCTACATCCCCCATAATTACAACTCAAAAGAATACTGTGCTTTTACATTGTTTAGATACAAAAAAGAATCACTGTGTATATACCTCTAAGCGATGAAGATGCAACGGAGTCCAAAATACCACGCCTCAGTCCTCACTGGGCTACTATGCACGCTCTGTAGAAGGGGGAAAATAGAGAGGGATGAGCAACCACACGCTCAGTAAGGCAATAATGCAAGCATGGTAGATAACTACTCTATCTACATGCTGATAGTGTTATGCATAAATCATTTATGGTAGGAGCATGAGGAATAAAACTATGCCATATGAGTATACATATATATCATGTATCAAAATCATGTACATTGGCATGTAAAACATGGTAAAAACCATCATGTATAAATCATCTCATGCTCAATCTCATTTAAACTCATAAAAAGGGAAATTCATTAAAAAACCTCCTTTTTAAACTCACATCAATAAAACTCTTTCTCAAACACATACAATCCCATCAAATCAATTCACAATCACCACCACATTTTCATTTCACAATTTACAGATGTGTATAAAAACCAGGTCATATATCAAAAGCGCCTATGTGGACCAACTACATCATAAATCATCCCAGACCACACGCATCCAGGTGTGCGGGGTATCATGCTGGCACGAAGATGGATTATCCCTCGCCAGACTTTCTCATCACATAACCAACACACGGTATATCGTACTCCATGTGATATACACGGTACAGCGTACTCCACAAACTCATATCGTGATTGGGGGTGCCATTCCTAGGTCTTACCTACCCCATACTAAGAGTTTTCCATATCCGTGAAGGAGAGCCTCCCTACCGAACAGAGCTTCCCCGCCTAACAGAGCCTCCCTGCCTCTTTGGGCTTAAGGATGTTAGCTTAAGGATGTAGGGCTTAAGGATCCTTCCGTAAGAGAGCCTCCCCACCGAACAGAGCCTCCCCGCCTAACAAAGCCTCCCTGCCTCCTCGGGTTTAAGGATGTTGGCTTAAGGATGTAGGGCTTAAGGATCTTACTGTACCCATGTAGGAGAGCCTCCCTGCCTAACAGAGCCTCCCCGCCCCTCCAAGGCTTAAGGATGTTGGCTTAAGGATCCCATCGTAAGAGAGCCTCCCCACCGAACAGAGCCTCCCCGCCTAACAGAGCCTCCCCGCCTCTTTGGGCTTAAGGATGTTAGCTTAAGGATGTAGGGATTAAGGATCTTACCAACTTTCACAACCTTATACGTATCACAATGTGCAAACTTGTACGAGCAAAGCTCTAGCATGACTCATGCATCCTATCATAAAGAGACGCGTACGAGCATAGCTCTAGTACGATTATACTCATAAGACAAACCACTCAAAAGCCACGTACGAGCAGAAGCTCTAGTATGATTTATAAACATCATCATAGTTTCCAAATCAAGGTGCGAGCTAAGCTCCAACACGTTTCATACAAATGAAAACATCAATACCCGGTGCAAGCTAGGCTCTAGCACGGTTTAATTCACATAAACATGATAGGCGGCTCATAAGCTTTTAAAGCTATCTCAAAACATATTGGCACTTCACATGTGCTATCACAAACATCAAACCACAATAGCCATCCTATCTATCAATTCGTTTAAAACCAAATACATGTTTTGTGAAAGCATTCAAAACACTTGATTTATGCAATTATTAGCCTTACTATCCCTTTTTATACATCCATGTAAAACAAAATCATCCAATATTCACAACTATTTTCACATACCAAGCAACCAATTTCTCAAACGTTCATGCATTTCATAAACACCCTATAATCCCACAAATTACGAGCAGCTACCTCTATATACTTACAGAATTCCCTTACCTGGAATCGCGATGAGTGATTCCACTTTCTTAAGCTGCTTACTCGTACGGTTCGATTCGTCTTCAACAACTCTTCGGGACTACACACAATCATATTTCACATTATATTCGATCCATATAATGCAACCCTTGTGCTTGCTATAGTTAATTTAATCTATAGCCTCTGTTAAGGCTTATATGGCCTCGTTTCATTACTTTATCCATAACTCAAGTCTATGGATCTTCTTAGGCCTATTAACTTATTTCAAATCGATATTAAATCCACATTAAGCTCATAGTGTTCATATTTCATGAATTCCCTCACTATGGCATTTTATCAAGCATATAATACTCATTTTCACAATTTCACTTAAACCCATATTATAACTCGACATAACCATTCCAAATCACCTACATTACTCATTTAACAACTTATCATAACCCATAAACCACCAACTCCCCAAATCATACTTTCTCACACTAGAGGCATTCCATTTTCTAGGTTACATTAGTTTCTAACACAACCTAGGTGTTTCCATCCATACATACTCATGCCAAACAACTCCAAAATCAATTAAATAGACAATGTACTTGGATTGGAGTGTTAGAATCTTACCAAATATGATTTTTCTTCTTGCTCCAAATGTCAATGCCCTTATCTCTTTCAATACCCACAATGGGATTTTGGGTTCCAACTATGTTGTTCTCTTCCTCAAGATGAACAACTTAATGTCTAATGGTCTCCACTCAATTCTTGTTGAAAATGGCTGATTTTAGAGAGAAAAAGTTAGGTTTTTGGGTTAGAAATGGAAGATTGGTGTTTTTCTCAAAATTTTCAGATTTTCAACCCTCCTTTTATAGAAATAGCTTGAGGAGATCGATCTGGTCCAAGAGGAGATCGATCTGGTCCCCTTAAATCTCTCATTTTCATGAAATTTTAAGCATGAGATCGATCTGTCGAAGCATGAGATCGATCTAGTCCCAAACAGAGAGCTAAGGAGATCGATCTGGGTGCTTGAGGATCGATCTTTTCATTACAGAATGCTTAGGAGATCGATCTGGCCCCATTGGAGATCGATCTGCTCTATTCCATTACCCAAATAAGAGCATGTTGGCTCTTCCAGATCGATCTGGCCTTCATACTTTCCAGATTTTCTGCAGTTTTCTTGCTGCAACTCGCACCAATACATCCTTAATTTGCTGCCATGGCCATTTTCTCATCTATCCACCCTTATAACTTGAAAATGGCATCCATTCATACCTTATGCACATTAAAACTTGTGTGCATTCATTGTATGTCCAAAGGTATACTATATATAACCAAATGGAAGCATTTATATTCACGCAGCTTCCATCCATTTACCACACTACCCATTTTGAGTTTCAATCACATCCATCACTTATAAGAACTCATTTCTTCATATTCAAACTCAATGGAACTTGTATGTACGTTACAAATCATATTACACATACATACATTGAATCCATGGACTTACATCGATCATACTTTACATTACAAGTCCATTCACATTCATTACACATTACAACTTTACATACACGGGGTCTCACATGGTTATTTTCGTGATTTACAGATTTCAACTGCTCCTATTTATAGATTCAGCTTGATGAGATTGATCTTCCTTGGGTGGAGGTCTATCTGGTCCCCTTAATTTCCTCTTTTTCATGGCATTTTCAAGCATGAGATCGATCTGTCGAAGCTTAAGATCGATCTGCTCCCAAACACAGAGCTAAGAAGATCGATCTGTTCCATTAAGGATCGATCTACATTTTACAAAATGTTTAGGAGATTGATCTGGCTCATTTGGAGATCGATCTGTCCTGTTCCATAGCCCAAAATAAGAGCATTTTGGCTCCTCCAGATCGATCTCTCATCCTATGAGATCGATCTGTCATTCATCTTTCTAAATTTTCTGTAGTTTTTCTGTAGCAACACATACCAAACTTCATACATTTTGTTTCCAAGGTCATTTCCTCATTGAATTACTTTTAAGACTTGAAAATGGCATCCATTCATACTTCATACACTTTAAAACTTGTGTAGAATCTTTGTATATGATAATTCTATATGATAATTCTATATTTTTAGAATTATTTGTGCTTAATTTCCTAATTAATTATTTAAATCCTCAATTTATTTTGTTAATTATCCCCTTTATTTAATTAAAATTCTTATGTTTACAGATAAATTAAATCCGGATGAATTTTGAATATTTCGGTAGAAAATGGACTGGAATTGAGTTAAAATCGAGATCGGACCACGCGGACAACACGAGCCTAGCACATCCAATTGGACAAAAAGACAGATGACATGAAAATATTATTTTTCAAGGAGCCAATGGTGTGAAGACAAGTGGCCAAACAATGCCAACTCATTTAGGATGGAAAAATTACAATTGTACCCCTAAGTGTGTATATAAATAGAAAATGATAGCAATTGGAAAAAGGTGTGTAAGTTAGGGTAGAATAGTTTTTTTTTTAAGGTTAACTTTAAAAAGTCTTACTTTCCTTGCTTTTTCATTTTCTGCCGAATAGTTTTTTTCTTCTAGCTTCCATATTTTTTTTGCTACTGTTCTATTCAATTGAGTTGATTATGGAAATCTCTTATTTTTAAATTCATATGTCTCGGTAGCTTAAAATTTGTCTTCACCAATCCAGTTTACTTTACATGTTCAAATCATTTTCTTGCTAGAAGTTTTAATCCATTTTTTGGTTATAGACCACATCATTTGCAAAGCTTTAATCATCAATATCGATCATGATGTTCTGATTCATTATTGCCGATCTAATATGTTGGGATTAATCTGTGTATTGACTGGCAATATTGAAATGGTGGAACAATATCGGTTTGATTGAGAAATGAAGGAAACCGTGGCTACTGGAAATGTCTCGATTGATGTTTGATTAATCTTCTTCACGTATGGCTTAATTTTCATCATCTCTATTCTCCTTTTTTTATTTGAAGATATTATGTTTAATGCCGGGTGAGATTCTTTTATTTTTATTTTTATTCTCTAACGTGAGATTCTTAACATATTTGACACCTTTAAATTTATTTTCAATACCTCTACAACATGTCTTACATTCCAGCAACTCATTCCACTTCAAACAAGACCTTAAATTATCGATTTTTGCATTATTTCGATAATTCACCTAGTTAAACACTAAATCGAACCTTTGCAGTATAATTTTTACTGTAAATTCATTTTAATTACATCTAACTTCATTATTCCAGCAGCTAAACCATGCTGGAAGCAACTAAATTCGATCATCTAAATTAATTCATCACTTTCCTTCAACAAAAATTCCATTAAAATCACAAATTAACAACCTATCTCATCATTATCACCATACCTCAACTTCTTCACTCCTTTGACCAAGTTTGACTTCGATTTTAGGTCTCCAAATTGCCACTCAGCTGTAACAAAACATTTATAGAACTTAGAAGTGTTCAGAATCATCCAAGAACCTCATCAAATTCATCCAAAAATTGAATTTTTGCTTACCTCGGAATAGGGCAGTTTTCTGTCCTGTTCGTCTCTCTAACTTTTCAAGGGATAAATGACTTCTTTTAGGTCTGACTGTTTTATATGTGGTATAGATGAGGAAGATGAGGATTTCATATGAAGGGACCGTTGCCTGAAAATGGCCGGATGGTGGCCGGAAAATTCACGCCAGTCAAGAACAGGGGTAACGTTTGCGGCAGAATGGTCGGATAACTCTCGGGTTTTGCAACAGTTCGGGATGGTTCTTACCTTTTTATGAAGCTTATCCAATTGAATTTCAATCTGGAAAATATCAGAGGCAAAGAAAATCATGAAGGTCATCAAATGGGAATGTTTTCATTGGCTGAGAGTTTACTAAGTGTAGGGGAAATGACTGTTCTGTTTTATAAAATTTACCAAAATTAATCCTGATCAGATTTCTTCAAAATTCCACCTCTCAATTGTTATAATATGTCTATATTATGTTCCATAAAAATTTTGGGGTCACATTTTTAAGAAAAATTTCACGAATGAGCTTATTTGTGCGATTTGGCCAATACCGAGCAAAATGAAAATAAGCTTTCGGTTAGCTTTAAAAATTTATTTGAACCCTTAAATCTCCATATTTTTTCATGATTTTTATTTCCCATGTCACTTTCACCTTATAATAATTTTATATGGCCTAGAAATAATTTTCACGAATTTTTAAAATTTTATTCGGATTTATTTCCCTTATTAGGTCCGTTTTCTCGATTTAATTTAAAACCCGAGTTTAACTAACTTTTGCATTTTCAATCACTTAGTTTTCCCTTATACACATCATTCCATGCATGAACATGACATTTTAAAGAAATTCTCAGGTCTAGGACCTTACCTCGATTTGCATGCCATTAGGTCCCACGCTACAACCGAGTGCTTTAATCGTCTACGGACCTGTAAAACGTTACATTAAGCTATAATTTACTTCTCGTAAGCATCATAATATAAAAAAATATCAGGTTTCACATTTCTCCCCACCTTTTAAGAATTCAGTTCTCTGAATTCAAGCTGGTCCATCGAATAGATGAGGGTACTTCTCCCTCATTTGGCTCTCTAGTTCCCAGGTAGCTTCCTCTATCTCGTGGTGTCGCTAAAGAACCTTCACTAGAGGGATAGTCTTAGATCGTAGCACTTTCTCCTTCCTGTCAAGAATCCGGATCGGTTGCTCAACATAACTCATGTCCTCATGAATCTTTAGTGGCTCGTACTCCATGACATGAGAAGGGTCCGAATGATACTTCCTTAACATCGAAACAAGGAAGACATCATGTATACTCGACAACTGTGCAGGTAGTGCTAGCCGATATGCTACATCTCCCATTTTGCTCAAAATCTCGAATGGACCAATGAAGCGAGGACTCAGCTTTCCCCTTTTTCCCAAAACGTACTACACCTTTCATCGGTGACACTTTAACAAATACAGAGTCCCCAACCTAAAACTCAAGAGGACGTCTTCGCACATTTGCATAACTCTTCTGTCTACTCTGTGCCGTCCTCAACCTGTCACAGATCAACTGAACATCACTACTTGCCTGTTCAACTAACTCGGGAGCAAGGATCTTTCTGTCGCCCACTCTTCCCAAGCAATCGGGGATCTGCATCTCCTGCCATATAGAGCCTCGTATGGAGCCATTCCAATGCTAGCCTGATAGCTGTTATTATAAGAAAATTCTGCAAGAGACAAGTGGTCGTCCCACGAGCCCTTAAAGTCTAAGGCACACGCTCTTAACATGTCCTCTAAGGTCTGTATAGTCCACTCGGACTGACCATCTGTCTGAGGATGATAAGCGGTGCTTATGTTCAATCGAGACCTCATAGCTTCCTGAAATCCAGTCCAAAATCTAGAAGTGAAGCGAGAATCTCTATCAGATGTAATGCTCACAAGTGCCCCATGCAACCGTACTATCTCTCTGACATATAAATCAGCTAGCTTATCCAGTGAATCTGTGCTCGTGATGGCAAGGAAGTGAGTGCTTTTAGTCAGTCTGTCCACAATCAACCAGACTGTATCATGACCTCTTTGGGTCTGTGGTAACCCTATAATGAAATCCATCATAATATTCTCCCATTTCCATGTAGGAATCGGTAGTGACTTCAACAGTCCTGCAGGTCTCTAGTGTTCAGCTTTAATCTGTTGGCAAACTAAACATCTGGCTATAAAGTCTGCCACATCTCTCTTCATCCCAACCCACCAATACACCTTTCGGAGATCCTGGTACATCTTGGTATTGCCCGGGAGCATGGTGAATCTAGAACAATGGGACTCCTTTAATATGCTCTGTCTCAAGGTGTCATCATGTGGCACGTAGATACGACCTCTGTATCTCAGTAAACCATCATCACTGACCGTAAACTCAGACTGCGATCTCTCCTCTGCCCGGCTAACCATATCCAGTAATATTTGATCATTCCTCTGTCCAGCTCTAATCTGATCTAATAAACTGGCCTCCATCCTAGGCTAGCCATGTATCCATGCTTAATCTCATTTACACTGATCCTGAGCTCGACGAACTGTCCAAACAAATCCCACTCTCTGATCATCATGTAGGACACCATACCCTTTCTACTCCGGGCATCAACTACCACATTCGCCTTGCCCGGATGATATAGGATCTCATAGTCATAGTCTTTCAGGCACTCTATCCATCTCCGCTGTCTCATATTAAGCTCCTTCTGATCAAACAAATACTTGAGACTCTTATGGTCAGTGAAGATCTGAAATCTCTCTCCATACAAATAATGCCGCCATATCTTGAGTGCAAAAACTACTGCGGCTAACTCTAAATCGTGAGTGGGGTAATTTCGCTCATGATCTTTTAGCTGATGGGATCCATAACCCACCACTCTACTATGTTGCATAAGCACACAGCCGAGACCCTGGTGGGAAGCATCACTGTATACCACATATCCCCCAAAACCACTTGGAATGGTCAAGACTGGTGCCGTAGTCAACCGACTTTTGAGCTCTTGGAAGCTCTGCTCACACAGCTCAGACCATGCAAACTATACCTCCTTATGGGTCAGTCTGGTTAATGGAGCAGCTATCCGTGAAAACCCCTTGATAAACCATCGGTAATACCCTACCAATCCCAAGAAGCTTTTGACCTCCGTGACTGTCCTCGTTCTTTTCCATCTCACTACTGCATCTACCTTAGACGGATGTACAGACACCTCGTCCTTAGATACTACATGTCCGAGGAAAGAAATCTGCTCTAGGTAAAATGCACATTTACTGAATTTACCATATAGTTTCTTCTCATGGGGAGTTTGGAGCACAATCCTCAATTGCTGCTCGTGCTCTTCTCGGGATCTAGAATAGATCAAGATGTCATCGATGAATACTATCACAAATCTATCTAGGTATTCTCGAAAAACATCATTCATATGGCTCATAAATGCAGTTGGGGCATTAGTCAGTCCAAAGGGCATCACCAAAAACTCGTAGTGCCCATATCGGGTCCTAAAAGCTGTCTTCAATATATCAGCCTCCTTAATCCTTAGCTGATGGTAACCCGATCTCAAGTCTATCTTTGAAAACACTGAAGCCCTACTCAACTGATCAAACAAGTCATCTATTCTCGGCAGGGGATACTTATAATTAACTATTGCTTTATTTAAAAGCCTGTAGTCTATGCAAAGGCGGAGACTACTATCCTTCTTTTTGACGAACAGTACCTGAGCACCCCATAGACACACTAGGTCTTATAAACCCCTTATCGAGTAGTTCTTGCAACTGCTTCTTTAATTCCTCCAATTCTACCAGTGCCATTTGATAAGGTGGCTTGGAGATGGGTTGAGTATCAGGTGCTAGCTCAATGGCAAACTCAACTTCTCTCTCAGGCAGTAACCCCGATAAGTCATCTGGGAATACATCAGGAAATTCACATACCACCGGAACATCCTGTATACTTGGTGGTTCTCGACTCTCATAAAAAATAAAGGTAATGTATCCTTCATACAATAAAAACATTATACATTAATCTTACATATATATATCATATCTTCACATAAAACATAACACAAAAACTTTCATCACCATGCACTTTTATTTCTTTCTCGCAAAACATACATCGAACTTTTCTGATAAGGAGAAGGTCAAAGTCTTAGTGTAGCAGTCTAAATTCACACGATTGGTAGCTAACCAATCCATGCCTAATATTACATCAAAATCCTTCATGTTTAATAAAACTAGATCTGCTAGAAATTTCTTATCTCCTACCATGATTTCACAATCCTTCCATATCATATCAGTCTTTTGCACTACGTGCATAGGTGTACTTATATGTAACATGTAATATAGTGACTCTGGTTTCCTATTCAACTTACATGCAAATTGTGGTGATACAAATGAGTGTGTGGAACCTGGGTCAAACAATACATGTGCTTCATGGTTACAGACAAGGAGAGTACCTTTTATGGTGTCGGAGGATGTATCGGCTGTCTCCTTATCAATGGCATAGACTCAACCCTGTGAGACATGCTTCTTACCCTTGTCTACGACTGTGGCTCTCTTCGGTGGTGCTTGCCTCTGTGGAGCCTGAGTCGATCTCTCAATCGGTCTAGGTGCCTCCTAAGGTTCCTGAGACCATATAAGGGGACAGTCTCTCATTATGTGCCCTGCTTCACCACATCTGTAGCAAGTAACTGTACCCGCTTGACACGGTCTAGGGTGAAAGTTACCACACGTATTGCATCGTGGCACTCTCATCTCAGAACCTCTGATAACATCTGTAGTACCCACTGTAGTCTTGGGCTTACCAGCCCCTATCTGAGGTCCTTCCACCCTCTGTCTCTTGGGCTGACCCCCTCTCAAATCATGTCGGGAAGTAACTACTTTCTTCCCTTTATCTCTGACAGATCTCTTAAAACCATGCTCTGCTTGAGTAATATCCAAGCCCCTCTCTATCTCCTGGGCTCGCCTCAGAGCATCTCTGAAATCCACAATGTTCTGACCCAACAGTCTATCTCTGATCCCTGATCTTAATCCTGCCAGAAATCTCTCTGTCCAGCGCTTGGGATCCTTAACTGTCTCTAGATCATATCTCATCAGGGTCGTAAATCTGTTCTCATACTCATCAACTGTAGAACTTCCCTGTCTCAAATCCAAAACTCTGTTTGCATCCTCTTTCGAGCTGCACACGGCACATATTGCTGTCGGAATGCGACTAAGAAAGCATCCCATGTGATTTTCGAGGGATCCTCAGCTAATATCGTCAGTGTGGATCTCCACTAAAACTTAGCCTGGCCCTTCATTATATAACCCGCCATGGTCACTCTCTCCCTATCAGTACACCCTAACAACTGGAAGATCTCCTCAATATCCACTATCCACTCCTCAGCCTTAACCGGGTCCTTAACCCCTGTGAACTCCGGAGGATGCATGCCTAAGAAATCTCGTACCCTCTGAGTCTCTCTGTCATCCCTATGCTGGGGAACTGTTGGCTGAGGGGCTAGGGCTACTGGAGGAACTGGTGGAGGAGGAGGATCAGGCGTAGGAGTAGTTGTATCTATACCAGGTGTACGTGTCCCAAACTGCTGGGTAAACATGGTGGTAAGAGCTGTAAGTCCTTCCCTCATACCCTGTACTGTCTCCTCGAGCCTTCTTATTCTCTCTCTCTCAATAGGGCTCTCGGGTTGAGGTGGGGATGGGGGAGCGGGTTGAGCCTGTCTCCGTGGACGGCCCCATCTACCACTCATGATTAGTGATGTACTATCTGCACAAAATCCAAGAATTTGGTCATACTTTGACAGATATGCTTACTTTATTACCAGACTAACATAGACACTTTGGGATGTAATCTAATCCTACTTCTAGACACAGACAGTATCACACAACTATTGCTCTGATACCATGAAAACTGTCACGCCTGGAAACGCAAAAAATGGGCAATTTTAAAACCTTTTAACTTATTTAACTGAGTTGTGTTCCTGTCTATGTCAGTTTCTTAACTTTTATCATTTTATAAAAATTCGGTAGCATAACGACTGCATTTTGACTTAACCCAACCTGCAGAGTTTAAAACGCAGTTTATAATTTTCAACCCACATCCGCAACACCATTTTCTATTCTATTCCAGGATCTCATAACATATATTTATTCTGCGTAATAAAACCCTGTACATAAATATAATCCCTTACAATTATTACATCCCGACTGTAATATACATTAGTGTCTATGATGTACATCGTGTCTGGAACAAAAGTAAAGCTATACTTCGTCGCTACAAATGATTTGACGAAAGGTTGGACTGCCTCGTCCACGACCTCTAGCGCGTGAGTGTAGCAGAATTACTGTAGGAAATCTGGAAGATGGAAAGGAAGGGGGTGAGCTTTTCAAGCTCAATAAGAGATACATTTAAAGTAACCTTAATACTTAAAACAAGTAAAACATGTGGTTTTACAAATCAGCATAAACATGTACAAGAGTAGAGATGCTTGCATTCATGAAAGTAGTAAAAACATGCTTAAATCATAAGTTTACACATCTTGCATCTTTTTGGTAAAACTCAAATATAGTATGCATATCATGTAGTGTAAACAAGTGAAAAGCATTTCAAAACTCAATCATGCATATCATAACATGCTTATCACTTTGAAAGTGAAATCGTACTATCATATGCACATTTCATAAAACAAAACTCATATGCTATCTTTAAAATCACATCATAAAAAAAAATGTGCTAAGAAGAAAATAACACATAAGGTAGCATGAAATGTGCGAAAACATATTTTGTTTCTCTTGGAGACATGGCTTCATCATAACTGGTCCCGAAGGACATCAGTAACATAACTGGTACATATGGCCGTAGTACATGGAACTGTAAGACTGGATCAGGGTCATACAGTGCCCTACTGGACTGTGTGGTACGGTGCTATGGTGGGGTGACTCATTACGTGCCTGCAAAGGACTCGCAGTCTCTAAGCAGTCTCAATACATGAACTTTAAATTGTTACATGGTACCACAAGTCATCTCATCTCGTCAGAGTCCTACCTGTTCCTTGGCCGTCGGCTAGGAAGATCCTTGATCGTCTTTGTACCCTTTTCTCAACGTACAAGATCGACCCCAGATCACTCTGACCTCATAACATCAATACTTCGTGCCATAGTCTCAAAACATTAAGCATATTTTTCATAAACACATATATCTCGAGTATATATGTACCCCATATAATGAAAACATAGTTCCGTAAAACATTCCTGGGACTTTAACTCGTAAACTCATGGAAAACATACTATGCTTTCATTTCATAAGTGAAAATCACTTTTATATACATAAACATATATACTAAAATGTATCTCATGCAATAAAAGTCATTTTGAAAAGCTTGGATAAGTTTATTCCGATTTTGAGTGAATAGTACTCTTTTCAACTTTCGAGAAAGCCCCTTTTTCATGGAAACTCAACTAACTATCCACATAAACATTTAGTAAGGTTGAGGAGTACTAATGCTACTCTAAATTATATCCCTTACCTCTTAATGTCGAAGGTAGTGCACGTTCCTCGATTTTTGAGCTCGTCTCGAAATGCATGTCGATAACCCGAGCTGTCACATACCAAGTTATCTCATCACATATAGCTCAAATTCATGTTAATATATTCAATATGTGATTACATCTAAAATGTTGACCAAAAGTTGACTTTTTGCTACTTTACTCGTTTTGCTTGGTTTTATCGGTTTAAGCCTCGGTTTTAAGCTTTCTTAACATATTCGCGACCTTTAAATTTATTTTCAATACCTCTACATCATGTCTTACATTCCAGCAACTCATTCCACTTCAAACAAGACCTTAAATTATCGATTTTTGCATTATTTCGATAATTCACCTAGTTAAACACTAAATAGAACCTCTGCAGTATAATTTCTACTGTAAATTCATTTTAATTACATCTATCTTCATTATTCTAGCAGCTAAACCATGCTGGAAGCAACTGAATTCGATCATCTAAATTAATTCATCACTTTCCTTCAACAAAAATTCCATTAAAATCACAAATTAACAACCTATCTCATCATCATCACCATACCTCAACTTCTTCAATCCTTTGACCAAGTTTGACTTCGGTTTTAGGTCTCCAAATTGCCACTCAGCTGTGGCACAACATTTATAGAACTTAGAAGTGTTCAGAATCATCCAAGAACCTCATCAAATTCATCCAAAAATTGAATTTTTGCTTACCTCAGAATAAGGTAGTTTTTTGTCCTGCTCGTCTCTCTAACTTTTTAGGGGGTAAATGACTTATTTTAGGTCTAAATGTTTTATATGTGGTATAGGGGAGGAAGAGGAGGATTTCATATGAAGGGACCGTTGCCTGAAAATGGACGGAAGGTGGCAAAAAAATTCACGCCAGTCAGGAACAGGGGTAACGTCTACGGCCGAATGAGTGAGGGATAACTCTCGAGTTTTGCAACAGTTCGGGATGGTTCTTACCTTTTTATGAAGCTTATCCAGTCAAATTTCAATCTGGAAAATATCAGAGGCAAAGAAAAGCGGGAAGGTCATCAAATGGGAATGTTTTCATTGGCTGACAGTTTACTAAGTGCAGGGGAAATGACTATTTTGTTTTATAAAATTTACCAAAATAAATCCTGATCGGATTTCTTCAAAATTCCACTTCTCAATTGTTATAATATGTCTATTGTATGTTCCATAAAAATTTTGGGGTCACTCGTTTAAGAAACATTTTACGAACGAGCTCATTTTGCGCGATTGGGCCAATACTGAGCAAAATGAAAATAAGCTTTCGGTTAGCTTTAAAAATTTATTTGAACCCCTAAATCTCCATATTTCTTCATGATTTTTATTTCCCATGTCACTTTCACCTTATAATAATTTTATATGGCCTCAGAATAATTTTCACAAATTTTTAAAATTTTATTCGGATTTATTTCCCTTATTAGGTCCGTTTTCTCGATTTAATTTAAAACCCGAGTTTAACTAACTTTTGCATTTCCAATCACTTAGTTTTCCCTTCTACACATCATTTCATGCATGAACATGACATTTTAGAGAAATTCTCGAGTCTAGGACCTTACCTCGATTTGCGTTCCATTAGGTCTCACGCTACAACCGAGTGCTTTAATCGTCTACTGACCTGTAAAACGTTACATTGAGCTATAATTTACTTCTCGTAAGCATCATAATATGGAAAAATATCAGGTTTCACAGTTCTCCCATGTTCTAACTTTTATTTACTATTCATTTTCATTTTCCTTGTAACGGGTTGAGGTTGATTGGATGTAGGTTGAAGACCAAGGAAGATCGGGAATGAAGCCATCAATAGATTCATGGTACAGCTGGATGACAAGCGAAATGGGACAGCAATGCTTCTGGTTTCTTAGCTAGAAATAATGTCGATTGTCGGTTGCAGTTAGATACTAGCGGGAGCATGAGCAGTACCTGGCCAGCACATGTCGCAGAAGGTTGGTGTTGAAGATCACGTCTGAAGCAGCACCTATTTGCACCTGGAGCAACAAGACGCATGCAAGACCGAGAGCTGAGTGCAGAGGACGCCTGCAGCAGAGGACAACCCGAGAATGCTAGAAATGCGAAAGTTGGAAAGACAATGAACAATACCAGCTTATTGGGACCACTTTGTTTTGATGTTGTCTAAGGCCACGTTTGGCTATTGCTTCTTTGCAATTTGATGTTTATTGCATTTTTGATTATTTTCATTAGTATTAGTTAGGATAGTGGTTAATTGATAGTTAAATTTAATATTTTAATTTGTTAATTTAATCTTAGTTTTAAGTCTTAGTTAATAGTTAATTTTATATTATATGTGTTAGGATTTAATTTTTAGTTTAGCATTTTATAAGTTACATTTAGAATTAATTTAGATTAAATTTGTTACATGCATTTGTTAGATTCTATTGTTAAGTTAGTACTTAGATATATTTAAGAGTAATTTTAGATTCATTAGTTTAGACATTTAGATTCATGATTATCTTCTAAATTTTTCTAGGATTTTATTTTATTAGATTTTAGGTTAGTTTAATTTGCAATTTTCATTAGTTTAATTATATGCATTTTTATTTTAAGTTTGTTTTAATTTTAGTTTAATTAATTTTATTTCTTTATTTTCTTATTTACATTTTATTTTAGTTGCGTTATTACTTTTTAACTGTTTTAATTTTCTTTTGTAGGTATTTGCTAACGTGGAGCATTGTAAGTAATTTTTAGCTCGATTTTATTTTCATTAGTTTATAATTTTTGTTATTTTTCAGTAAGTTTAATTTTCAAACTTAGTAGATCACCCACTTTAATTTCATAATTAGCTAGGATATACTTAGGGTAAGATTAACCGATACTTAATTAGGCTAGTCAACTTCTCTGTGGGACGATAATTTCGGGACTCAAATCCCATTATTACTTGTACGACCCGTGCACTTGCGGACAATACCTTCAGGGCGTGTCAAGTTTTTTGCGCCGTTGCCGGGGAAGTTTTAGTTAGTCCTTAATTAATATCAGTGAAATTATGCTTAGGTGTAATTCTAGCTTGTAAATATTTAGGTTGTAAATATTTAGAGCCCTACTTAGGTTAGTTTAATTTTCTTATCATTAATTAATTTTAAAAAAATTGAAAAAATAAATAAAAAAACTTAAAAAAAAACTTTTTCTGAGGACTTTTTGATGATTGCATGCGTAGAGCTAGAAGTTATGACTGCTTTCCTTTAGATCCTAAAATTGAACGAATACTTAAAAAAGTTTGAAAGGATTCTAGGAAATTAATAGCTCCGCTGCAATTCACCATGGCAGAAAATAGGGAAATTAGGACCGTTGGAGATTATGCAATGCCGACTATTGGAGGATATTACACCGGTATTAGGCCACCAGTTGTCCCTGCTAACAACTTTGAAATTAAGCCTGCAATACTCCAGATGATCCAGACTTCATTGCAGTTCAGTGGGCTTCCGCACGATGACCCATATGCTTACCTTGGGCAATTCCTGGACTTGTGCAACACGTTTAAACACAATGGATTATCTAATGATGCGTTTAGGCTTAGATTATTCCCCTTCTCGCTTAGGGATAGGGCGCGACACTGGTTAACCTCCTTGCCTCCAAGATCCATTTCTACATGGGACGAGTTAGCCCATCAATTTCTATCTAAGTTTTTCCCTCCTTCTAAAATGGCCCAACTCCATAGTAACATATCTTCCTTTGCCCAATTTGATTCGAAAACTCTTTACGAAGCATGGGAACGATATAAGGAGCTTCTTAGGAAGTGCCCTCACCATGGCCTACCTTTGTGGTTGCAAGTCTAGACCT
This sequence comes from Firmiana major, assembly GCA_033439115.1. Lineage (NCBI taxonomy): Eukaryota > Viridiplantae > Streptophyta > Magnoliopsida > Malvales > Malvaceae > Firmiana > Firmiana major. Next base: position 14,634,225 of record CM065912.1, read on the forward strand.
TCTACAACGGACTTACAAGCCAAAATAAGACCATTGTTGATGCTACTGTGGGTGGAGCCCTGATGTGCAAAACAGAGGAGGAACCTTACGAGTTGTTAGAAAAGATGGCTGCTAACAACTATCTATAGTCCTCGGAGAAGCAATTACCTAAGAAGTCAACGAGTATTTATGAGCTCGACACGCTATCTACATTGACCTCTCAAATCGCTAATCTTACGAAGAAGGTAGAGTCACTCAGTACCCAGCATAATCCTTCTACCAGTTCTAATCCAATTTATTCTGTCCAAAGTCTTTTTCTTTCCTGTGAGCTGTGTAGTGGTACCCACTCTGTAGATAGGTGTTTGCTCAACTTAGAATCGGTTCAGTATGTTTCCCCTTCTCAAACGCAACAGAACAACCCTTTTTCAAACACCTATAATCCAAGGTGGAGGAACCATCCTAACTTCTCCTAGAGCTAAAACCAAGGGCAAAGTTCTAGCTCTAGACCTGTAGGACTCCCTGGTTTTCAAGCTCCATCGGTTCAGGTACCACTACAGCCGTAATTTCCATTCCATCCACCACATCATCCATCCCCAGTTCAATTTCAATATCATCCATCACCACCACCACCACCATAACCTATGCAGCCCCAACATTACCACACAATAACAGCTGAGAAGAAGCCTACATTAGAGGAGATGTTCTCAACGATCCTACAAACTTAAGCAGCTTCAATTAAGAACTTAGAGGTTCAGGTGGGACAAATAGCAAATGCTCTTAGCCAACATCCTCAAGGGAACCTTCCTAGTAACACTGAAGTTAATCCTGTTAGGCAAAGGGAGGGTAAAGAACATGTGAAAGCCATTAACCTTAGAAGTGATAGAGAGCTAGATGATGATCCACAAGTTAAGTCCTAACCTGAAAAGCACATAGTTGAAGAATCCTTAAGTTCTAACAAGGCAGCTCAGAAAGAGCAAGAACCTAAAGATCAGGCTGCAAAAGAATCAAAGCTAGGTGCTTCTTCATTTTTACCTTCTTCTACTTCAATGCCTTCCTCATCCTCTGATGCTATACATGCTTCCATTACATCCCCTTTGGTTAGATCACCAGTAAGTTTTCCTCAGAGGTTTCAGAATCAAAAACTAGATCTACAATTTGCCAAATTTCTTGAGATTTTTAAGAAACTTCACATCAACATTCCTTTCACAAATGCCTTAGAGCAAATGCCAAGAAATGTGAAGTTTTTAAAGGATATCCTCTCTAGGAAAAGAAGATTAGAAGATTATGAGATGGTGGCTTTAACTGAGGAAAGTATGCAATTATTCAGAGGAAATTACCCCCCAAGCTCAAGGATCCCGAGAGTTTTACCATACCATGCACTATTGGAAATATCTTCTTTGGTAGAGCCCTGTGTGATTTAAGAGCTAGTATCAATCTAATGCCTTTGTCTATCTATCAGAAGTTAGGAATAAGGGATGTTAAGCCCACTACAGTGACCATTTAGCTAGCAGATCGATCCATTAAATATCCAAAGGGGGTCATTGAGGATGTGTTAGTAAAGGTGGACAAATTTGTTTTCCCTATGGATTTTATTGTTCTAGACATGGATGCAGATAGGGAAGTCCCCATTATACTATGCAGACCTTTCCTAGCGACTAGTAGAACTTTAATTGATGTGCAAAAGGGGGAATTAACTATGAGAGTCCTAGATCAGGAGGTGATATTTCATGTTTTCAAACCTTTGAAACTCCCTGATGACTCTCAAGATTGTTTTAAGATGGAGGTTAATGAGGATATAAGACTTAAGCACAAGAAATCTGAAAGAAGGAGGGAAATAAATAGAGCTAAGGAGGAGTTAACTGTCAACATTCTGTCACCACTTTGGCTGATCCTCCTACTCTTTGCCCTGCTGCTGAGTGTTGTGTTCTTTAGCTGCATTTGAAGTGGCTGCATTTCTCTTTTCACTTTGTATATAGTTCTTTTTCTTTTCTGTTGTTTCTTTCTTTGTTTATTTTACAGGTTTCTTTTCTAGTTTTATGTTTTCAATTAAGTTTCGATTGTTCATCATCATCATCATCATCAGATAGGGGAGTACTCTGTTCCTGAACTTCAATTCTTATATTATCTGTACACTGAGGACATTGTGCACTTTAAATTTGAGGGAGGGGATATCACTTGAGTATTTTTCAAAAATTTGAGCAAAATTGAAAAAAATTTGAAACGTTTTCGAAAATCTGAGCTTAAATTGTTTGATTGTGAAGTGATTTAGTGCTTAGCATGTAGATTTCCCATATTCTGATGATATGACCCCATGATTTAGTCTGACTTTGATTGACTGAGAAGCATGATTATAAGAAAAGCATGAAGTTGAATTCTTGAATTTGTCTTGATTCTGATTGTGATTTTCTCATTTTATGCACATGTCATGTCATGAAACTGTATATTTATTTAGAGAAAGCTTATGTGGGCATAGGATTGCATTTGTTCAGTTGATTTTGTGTATCATATTCGAGAATTTGTTTGATTTGATCTCGAGGCGAAATATTAGATCACACTTAATTAGGGAGATGATTTAGGCCATATTTGGATCGTTTGAGCCTTTCTAGCCTTCCTTGTACATATTCTACCCTTAGTCACCCATCTGGACCAAATAAGCTTTTCTCTGAAATATACCTGCGTTATTTTCCTTAACTTAAATACTTTGTTCCTATCCCTTACCCCAAAAGCATGAAAAGTCATTGGGATATATTGTGTTATATGGGTATTAAGTGATAGTGAAAGAGTATGTATAAAAAAAATGAAGAAAAAGAAACAGAAAAAGAAAAGAAGAAAGATGAAAAATACAAAAATAGAATAAAACGTTTAGTGAAATAAATAAGTTTGGGGGAAATGATTTGAGCTCTTACATTAAAGATCCTAGAAGTAATGCATGTTATGGGGTAATTAAACCTAAATCGACTTTATCATACCTTAGCCCCAGCTTTACATTACAAGCTTAATGAAGTCCTATTGATCTTTAGTTAAGTGTGACTACATTAGTGGAGAGAGAAGTGAAAAGCAAACTTATGGGAATGATCACATGTCATTGACTTTGCATTCACTGTATTTGCATAATCTAATCCGGATAATGTACTGTGAAGTGACTTTGACATTTTTCACACACTCACGAGGAGTCCAATTTGGGTTAGGACTTATGATTGAATAATTTTGAATGTTGGACTTTTAATTGTGAATCTTTCAGATCATAGTCTGTACTTTTTCTTTGAGGATAATATTGGGGAAATTAATGTGTTTAGTATGTGTCATTCCTACAATTATTTTGTTTTGCTTGAGGACAAGTAAAAGCTCAAGTTTGGGGGTGTGATAATTCTATATTTTTAAAATTATTTGTGCTTAATTTCCTAATTAATTATTTAAATCCCTAATTTATTTTGTTAATTTTCCCCTTTATTTAATTAAAATTCTCATGTTTGCAGATAAATTAAATCCGGATGAATTTTGAATATTTCGATAGAAAATGGATCGAAATTGAGTTAAAATCGAGATTGGACCACGCGGACAACACGAGCCTAGCACATCCAATTGGACAAAAGACAGATGACATGGAAATATTATTTTTCAAGGAGCCAATGGTGTGAAGACAAGTGCCCAAACAATGCCAACTCATCTAGGATTGAAAAATTACAATTGTACCCCTAAGTGTGTATATAAATAGAAAATGATGGCAATTGGAAAAAAGTGTGTAAGTTAGGGTAGAATATTTTTTGTTTTTTAGGTTAACTTTAAAAAGTCTTACTTTCCTTGCTTTTTCATTTTCTGTCGAATAGTTTTTTTCTTCTAGCTTCCATATTTTTTTGCTACTGTTCTATTCCAATTGAGTTGATTATGGAAATCTCTTATTTTTAAATTCATATGTGTCAGTTGCTTAGAATTTGTCTTTACCAATCCAGTTTACTTTACACGTTCAAATCATTTTCTTGCTAGAAGTTTTAATCCATTTTTTGGTTGTGGTCCACATCATTTGCAAAGCTTTAATCATCAATGTCGATCATGATGTTCTGATTCATTATTGTCGATCTAATATATTGGGATTAATCTGTGTATTGACTGGCAATATTGAAATGGTGGAACAATATTGGTTTGATTGAGAAATGAAGGAAACCGTGGCTACTGGAAATGTCTCGGTTGATGTTTGATTAATCTTCTTCACGTATGACTTAGTTTTCAGCATCTCTATTCTTCTTTTCTTATTTGAAGATATTATGTTTAATGCCGAGTGAGCTTCTTTTATTTTTTTTATTCTCTAGCGTGATCTGCTGTTTGTGAATGAAGAAATACCTCAGTTGATAAAAAGTTCATGCTCTTTTTCATCATTTCTTACTGTTAACGTTCTTAGATTTATTTCTTCAGTTCGGATCGTTTGTTCTATCGATTTAATTTTTTTATTTTCTTCACTTATTAGTAGCCTCTCTTCTAAGTTACATTACCAGCAATTGGCTTTGCTTCATGTTCAGTATTGGTGTCTCTTAAACAGTGAATGTTGCAGTGAATGGTTGTTTGTTTCTCCTCTGTTCTCCCCTTTTCTAACTTTTATTTACTGTTCATTTTCATTTTCCTTGTCACGGGTTGAGGTTGATTGGATGTAGGTTGAAGACCAAGGAAGATCGGGAATGAAGCCATCAATAGATTCGTGGTACAGCTGGATGACAAGTGGAACGGGACAGCAATGCTTCTGGTTTCTTAGCTAGAAATAATGTCGATTGTCGGTTGCTGTTAGATACTAGCGGGAGCAGGAGCAGTACCTGGCCATCACATGTTGCAGAAGGTTGGTGTTGAAGACCACGTCTGAAGCAGCACCGATTTGCACCTGGAGCAGCAGGACGCATGTAAAACCGAGAGCTGAGTGCAGAGGACAGCTCGAGAATGATGGAAATGCAAAAGTTGGAAAGACAATGAACAGTTCCAGCTTATCGGGACCACTTTGTTTTGATGTTGTCTAAGGCTACGTTTGGCTATTGCTTCTTTGCAATTTGATGTTTATTGCATTTTTGATTGTTTTCATTAGTATTAGTTAGGATAGTGGTTAATTGATAGTTAAATTTAATATTTTAAGTTGTTAATTTAATCTTAGTTTTAAGTCTTAGTTAATAGTTAATTTTATATTATATGTGTTAGGATTTAATTTTTAGTTTAGCATTTTATAAGTTACATTTAGAATTAATTTAGATTAAATTTGTTACATGCATTAGTTAGATTCTATTGTTAAGTTAGTATTTAGATATAATTAGGATTGATTTTAGAGTCATTAGTTTAGACATTTAGATTTATGATTATTTTCTAAATTTTTCTAGGATTTTTATTTTATTAGATTTTAGGTTAGTTTAATTTGCAATTTTCATTAGTTTAATTATATGCATTTTTATTTTAAGTTTGTTTTAATTTTAATTTAATTAATTTTATTTCTTTATTTTCTTATTTTCATTTTATTTTAGTTGCGTTAATTACTTTTTGACTGTTTTAATTTTCTTTTGTAGGTATTTTCTTGCGTGGAGCATTGTAAGTAAATTTTAGCTCGGTTTTATTTTCATCAGTTTATAATTTTTATTATTTTTCAGTAAGTTTAATTTCAAACTTAGTAGATCACCCACTTTAATTTCATAATTAGCTAGGATATACTTAGGGTAAGATTAACCAATACTTAATTAGGCTAGTCAACTTCTCTGTGGGACGATAATTCTGGGACTCAAATCTCATTATTACTTGTACGACCCGTGCACTTGCAGACAATACCTTTAGGGCGTGTCAATATACCCAAAGGTACATAAGATAAACTAAATAGAAGTGCATACTCATGCGAATCTTCATCCCATTTACCACACTACTCATATTCCAATCCACTCATATTCTTCACATGTTTAAATCCATTTCTTCACATTCATACGTAATGCAACTTGTACGTACAATCACAACTCTTATTGCAAGTGCGTACATTAAACTTATGGACTTACATCACATATACTTCACATTACAAGTATATCACCATACTTATGATTTCATTTACATTTCTATGTGCATATATACAATTATACATATACGGGGTCTCACAGTTTCGAATGAAATTGCTATGTTGGCAAATTCTTGAGATTGTTAAGGTTTTTGATTCATGACATGTTATGTTTCTTGAGAATGTTGGTTGATTTTTTTTTTTGTTTTTGGTTTTTGTAAGCTTGGTGTGATTGAAAAGTTTTAGAGGGTGATTTAGTCTTAGATTTTGAGTTTGCTTGAGGACGTACAAAAATTTAAGTGTGGGGGAATTTGATCAGTGTCATATTTTTATTATTTATTTCCTTCTACATTTTAATATTTTACTATGTTCCTCATGTTAATTAGAGTACTTATGTTAATTTTGTGATTTTGACAGATAAATTGGGCTTCAAGAGCTTAACCGAAGAAATTGGATAGTTTTAGTGCTGTTTGGAATTTTGGCTTTAAACGGAGTTCCAGTCTTCCAAATTATGCAAAGTCAGGCCTAGTGGAACACTGACTTGCTGTAAATACCGTGAAATTTTTATGTACTTGGCTAGTCAGTGAATAACAATTTAACCACTAGTATTATAAGGAACTAGTGAGAGATTTAATAAATTAAATATTTCAAGTAAAGAATGTGGGCATGCACCAATAAAATACGTGCATGAGGGTGAATACGTATATTTTAGGTATATATTTATAATTGTACGCACAAGTATAGATATAAATGTGTATAAATAAGATACAAATGCAATATATATATATGTGTGTAGAAGATGATGTGTGAAAGACACAAGTATGTACAAGGTTGGAGGCAAAAATACATCCCAGTATATACTATTCAATATAAGGAATATATATATATATATATACACACCATAACTATGAATAAGGAAACAAATATACATATATATATATATATATGTTATTGTACATATAGAAACATGCACATAAACATATGTACTGATTATAGATTGGCTTCAAAACAATGAAGCCAATCCCGAAAATGGCTCTCGGAGTAATAGGAAAGGAGCAGGCAAGCTGAACGAGGAAATGGCAGTGAATGGAGAGGTGAAACTAACCGAGGCAGGTAAGGACAACAAGAAAAAAAAAACAAAAAAAGAATGAAATAATATATTATAGAATAGAATGAAGTAAATGAGCTGAATTGAAATGATACATGATCAGTAAAGGACGTGTGACTAGCTGACAGAGGAATTGTTGGAGGCCAAACCGAAACAGAGAAGACCTGCGATAGTAGAAAGTATGGAGAAGGCGTAGATGTTGCTGATCATTACAGGAGAATTAGAAGCAGGTGGGGAGCAAAAAAAGAAACTGCAATCGTTGGTAGAACAAAAAAAATATATTGATATATATATATATATATATAACTATATAGACACATGACCTAGGGGATTAGTGTTAGAAACTAAAACGAGAAAGAAAACAAAACGTGAGAGGATGAAAAGAGGAAAAACAGACCGAGAGTAAGGAAGGTAGATGAAAGCCGAAAACAAGATACCTACAAGGAGCAAGAATGTTCGGTGAAACAAATGTATGGGAAATAAAGAGTAAATAGTGAACAACTATATGGAAAGCCGAGAGAACGAGAGCTAAGAACTGAAGTGAAATACAACAAGGGGAAGAAGAAAAAAAAGAAGGAAACACGATAGGGAGAAAGAAAGGAAAGAGAGTAAGGCTGAAAAATGAGGAAGAAAACTGAAGCAATATGAAGCGACGAAATGAGGATGAAAACAGTAACTCAGTTGAAGGTTGGCGAGGAGAAATAGAGGAGTGAGAGCTGGCCTGACCGCGACGAGGAGGAAACCGTCTTGCAGGGGCAGTACTGGAGATGGGAGCTTTCCTCGACCTTTTCGGAGATGGGCAAACCTGGCAGAGGCAATCTACACCAAAAATAGGGTAGGTGCAATGAAATATGTGAATATATATACATGTATATATATAGTTACTGCCTAGGAGGCGTAGCAGGATGAGGGAAATAAGAAACTGTGAGAGAAAAGGGTTGGTGATGACAGAGACAGGGTACTGATCTTATTCGGTGGAAGAGTTTTCATGTTGGTTCCAGGGGCACCAAAAGAGGTAGAAGCGGAAGTGAGTCGAAACAGAATGGAGGCTGGAAACAGAAGCAAAACAGAGAAAGTGAGGCTACAGGGAAAGGGCCTCCTTTTGTGAAGAAATACTAGAAACTAGAGAAGGAGGAAATGACAACAACTAAAATGGGCGAAGATGATTAACCGGGACCGTGACCTTGGCCTGGAAAACAAAAGCATTGGATATCGTAAAAAATCGGGAGGGTGACGTCGATGCTAACCGAAACACGATCAAAGAATGGTGATAGAAAACAGGAAGGAAATGGTGGAGAGAGGTGAGACTGGTGGCGTCAGATAGAGGAGGAAGAAGAAAGAGGTGATGGTAGCGACGATAATCAGTGGCAGACCGAAACCGAAGAAGAAAGAAAAGAAGAGAAAAAGAAGAAAGAAAAGAAAGAATGAAAAAATGGCAGGAGGAATTCATAAAAAAAAAAGGAAATTCTTATATATACATATATATATATATATCTAGAATTTTATATATAGACATATATATATAATTTGGGAAAAACTTGGGGAAAAGACAGTCGAGAATATTGGTTTAAAATTTCGAAAATAGCGGTACAAAATTTCGGGAAAATAAACCGAGTGGACCGAACCCATCGACTCGAAACGTTGAGGCAACCGAGGACTACGGACAATCATCGAGGTAAGGAAAATTCTTGTCGCTACTAGAGATAAATATGCGTAATTTTCGTATATTTGTAGATATAAAATTTAGGCTGAATTTAGTAGTACCAAAATTATTGAAAAATCTAGGTTGAATTGTATGACTCTAAAAATTTTGAGAGTTTAGCCTAGTTGAACAACTAAATTTTACGGATTGAATTTTAATGGTTTGTATAGATTCTGATGTGGCTTGAATTCTATTTTAAATATCGAAAATCTCAAATTTTGAATTTTCATAGACTGTTTTCTGGGATATTTTCAAAAAATGGCTAGTCAGCCTGTTTTTGAACGGTTTCACGAAACAATTGAATTTATATGTGATATAAGAAAAAATGATCTGTTTTAAAGTTATTCTGCTGATATGTGCTTGAGCACGTACTGACTGTGTGTCGTAACAAAGGAGTTGGTGAGATCATGTTGCATTTCTGTTTGTTCTGTATCTGTATAAGTATTTGTATATGTGGTCGACGAGTACGATGTACCGTGTTTCTGATTATGATTTTGGTCTTCGGACATTCTGATCTGTGAACCGTTTGGGTAGCTGACCACTCCCACGACGATTAACATCCCGACACACCTATCCCGTGAATTGCCTAGAGTCACCGATATTGGCCAATAGTCATTTCTAATACCTGATCTAGCATGTATGCCTTGTCTCGTCTATTTGAAATATTTTTTTGAATCATCTGCTTGAATTGAGATATCTGAAAATCTGTTCATTTTGCTATTGGAAAACTTTGAACTTTATAGATTTACAACAGTAGCTAAATTTATTATCGATACATGTTCTGTTTCTGAAAATATGTTCTTGATATTTGTGCTTTTTCCAATACTAAATTTGTTTTTAGAATTATGACTCTGGTATCTGAGAAATTACCAAATTATCTGTATACTTCTGTGAAAATATTCCGGATTTGGTAAATATAAAAATATATATTTTTTAGATAGTGTATTTATCTACTTGTTACGGGGTTTTTCTTACTGAGCATGTTGAGCTCACCCCTTTACTTTCCTGCACAGAGTACCTCTGTAGCTGGGATTGCTTTCGTTAGTAAGGCATTCCATATGATTTCACGAAAGATGTTTCTGTATCGAAGGTATACCCAGTTGTAATAATTTTTTTATCTAAAATTTTGTAAGTACAATAATGTAGATGAGATGTGCTTGGGGAAATGTGAACATATTTTGTTTAAATTGCCACTAGGGAATAAAATAATCAGATTGATTTATTAATTTTAATCTAATATCGACTTGCAGCCCAACCGAAATGTCCGTAAATTTAGGTCGTTACAGAGTTGGTATCAAAGCAAGGTTGGCCTGATATGAGTCGATGTTAGGAGTAAGAAAAATTTTAAAAGTTCACATCCCCAACATTACTGTACATTATTTAGATACAAACGGGTATACCTAACTATGTTTTATTGAAAATTACGTCAGTAAATGAAGGGAAACCTATAGTTATGACTAATTGGTATTACAACCATATTAACATCTAGAAATGAACCATTCATAGAGGCCGTAGAGATAGGCCCGAGATATGTAGTGAATCCTTGTCTGAGTGTACACCTTATAGTTTCACTAGAAATGTTTGAAGTTCGCTTCATAAAATTTGAGTGGGACATGGAAACAATGATCATATTATTGGGTCAAGTGATAATGGCCCTGTGATAATGATAGTTATTGAGGTGTGACTGAGGGAAGACCGAGCTAATTTCATAAGATAGTATCCTATTAATTGGAGTCAAGAATCCAATCGTAATGGAAAACTGAAAAATTAAATTGAAAAAAAAAAACTTACTTGGATTCTTAGAGTATGACTATGAACTTAATAGACTGGGGGGCAGTTTCAGGAGTTTAAGCCTTCGTTTTTCAATAAGGTTAAGGATTTAGTGATTCAATGGGTTAGATGAATAAGATAGAAAAGCTTGATAACTTTAGAAGTAACTCTACCGAGAAAGTTGCTTTTACAACTTTGTGGTAAAGAACTCTACCGAGAAAGTTGCTTTTACAACTTTGTGGTAAAGAATTGGAGAACCTACGTGGATTTTCAGAGTGCGATACTATAAAGAAAGTAACCTTTGTAGCATCAATATCGAAATGGAAAGTCGAACTCAGAGGGAAGTTCCCCGATCTAATCTGAAAGCCAACGTTAGAGAAATACATGAGATATGTTTCTGAAGACCCTTAAACGACAACACATTCCGGATGAAACAAAGTGTTAATTTTAGTTGAAATGTTTGAATCAGACATAAGAAAACAAGTTCGAGAATGAATACAAAATTAAATAGATTTGGAATGGGTATAATCCAGATAAGTAAAGATGTGAAACGGAGGAAGTCCAAAAAATTCATAAGAGGTACTGAGACCCTCAATCGAGCTAAGTTAGCTCCATTGGATGTTATTTTGAGAAAGTTGTGCGCAAGGCACAACTATGTGAATATGAGATATATGCTCTCGAAGGTACTAAAAAAATGAAAAGGTAAAGAGAGTGACAAAAAGTAGATGTACTAAGGATGTATGACCCATATTTTCAGATGTAAACTTTATGAAAATCATAAGTATGATGATGTATTTTCAATGTAAAGCATAAGAGATGTAAGTCCATGGATTCGATGTGCATACTTGTAATATGAGTTTGTAATCTACACACAAGTTTCATTTTATATGAATATAAAGAAATTGGCATTTATAAGTGATGAATGTTATTGGAACTCAAAATAAGTAGTGCAGCAAATGGAATTAAGTTGCATGAATTGCATAAGTACTTGTACTTCCATTTGGCTGTGTATTGTATACCTTTGGTTATACAATGAATGAACGCAAGTTTTAATGTGTATAATGTGTGGATGGATGCCATTTTCAAGTCTTAAAGGTGGTTGGATGAGAAAATGACTATGGCAGCAAAATGTATGAAGTCACTGCAGAAAACTGCAGTAAAATCTAGAAATATGAATGCCAGATCGATCTCATAGGATGAGAGATCAATTTGGAAGAGCAAAAAATGCTCTTATTTGAGTAATGGAATAGGCCAGATCGATCTCCAATAGAGCCAGATCGATCTGCCAAACATTCTATAATGAGAAGATCGATTTCGATACAAACAGATTGATTTCCTTAGCTCTCAAGTTGGAGCAAATCAATCTCCCCTGGAAGCAGATCGATCTCCTTAAGGTACTGCCTTAGACAGATCGATCTCAAGCACTCGACAGATCGATCTCATACATTCAAATTGGAGTGAAAATGAAGGATTTAAGAGGACCGAATTGATCTCGTGCTTCGACAGATCGATTTCATTGAGCAATTCTATAAATAGGAGCTGTGAAATTTGTGAATCACGAAAACAAACCCCCATTTCTTCCATTTCAATCCAAAACCTAGATTTATCTCTCTAAAATCAGTCAATTTCCAGTAAGAATTGAAGGGAAGCTATTAAATATAAAGTTGTTCAAATCCAAGAGGAGAATAACATAATTTGAAATCAAAACCTCATTTGTTGGATTGAAGGAGCAAGGGGCCTTTTCATTGGAGCAAGAGGAGAAAACTAGATTTGGTAAGTTTCTAACACTTCAGCCCAAGTACATTTGTCTATTTATTGATTGTGGAGAGATTGGTGTGAATATTTATGATAGAAACCATCTAGAAAACAATAGAACACTTATAACCTAGATTATGTCTAGTGTGAGAAAATATGGTTTGGAGGAGTTGATGAATTATGAGTTATACTAAGTTGTTGTTGAAGTAATGTGAATGATTTAAGATGATTAAATGAAGCCATATTGTAAGTTTAGAGAAATTATGAAGATGGGTATGAATCAACAGGCCTAAAAGAATCAATAGACTCGAAATATGAGTAGAATGATAAAACTAGGCCTTATAAGTGTTAAAGGAGACTATAGGTTAAATCCACTACAGCAAACACCAGAGTTGAGTAATATGGACTAAATCGATATGATCTATAACTTTGTGCAGTTTTGGAGAGTTCGTTGGAGATGAATCGGACCTCACAAGTATATAGAGGTAGCTGCTCATATTTTTGTGGGTGGATATAGGGTGTCTATGAAGTGCATGATTGTTTGCAAAAATGATTGTTGATATGTACGAACGACTACAAGTGATGGAGTGTATGATTTGGTTTTCAAGTGAGTTTTATAAACGAGATAGTAAGGCTAATAATTGCATAAATCATATACTTTCAATGGTTTCACAAACAAATTACTTTGTTTTTAGCAAATCTACGAGTAGGCTGGCTAATGTTTGAATGATGTTGTGAAATAACGCATGTGAGGTGTTAAACATGTTTTGAGATTCATTTGATTTTGTATGAGCCGCCTATCGTATTTGTGTGGTATGAATCGCGCTGGAGCCTCGCTCGCGCTAGATTTTGATGCTTTCCTTTTATGAAATGTGCTGGAGCTTAGCTCGCACCTTGATTTCATTGTGATGATGTTTTATAAACCGTACTGGAGTTTCTGCTCGTACGTCAATTTCAACTGGTTTTCCTATGAATATAACCGTACTGGAGCTATGCTCGTACGTGATTTTCTTATGTTTTTATGCATAAATGCTATACTAGAGTGTTGCTCATACGAGGAGGTTTCTTTACTATGCATATATCGTGCTAAAGCTTAGATCACACTGGTTTTCACACTGTGGTACATATGACATCGTGGTGAGGGCAATACGGATTAGTGTCTAGGGAACCCAATAGGCCTAAGAGACCTCTTGAGTGGGGTGAAGGTGAGGGGCTAGGACCTGGCATTAATCCATTTCAGGGAACCCAAAAGGGGCGAGTAAGGCCATGAGCGGCTAAGATCTGACACCAGAGAAAATACTCCCATGTGCACTTGAGACTATATCGATTACACATGGCATTGAGGTAGATAAGACCTACAGTTGGCACCCCCATCCATGTTATGGGTTTACGGAGTACGTTGTACCGTGTTTATCACATGGAGTACGCTGTACCGCATGGTTGAGTTACTGATGAGAAAGTCTGGCGAATAACTAACCCATCTTCGTTCCAGCATGATACCCCGTACACCGGGATCCGTGTGGTCTGGGATGATTTGTGACATAGTTGGCTAACATAGTCTACTGTGATATAGTGACCTGTCTTATCTCTTTTTACATAATACCACATGATTTTTATACATGAGTGAAATTGTGAATTGTCCAGGGTAGACCTGAGAGAGGGGTCGAGCCTTGTGGGATTTGTGATTTAATGAAATGATGATTTGATTTATGATGAGATGTGATGGAATTTGAAAAGAGAATTGTGATGAGATGAAATGTGATTTGAAAAAGGATGTTTCTTAAATGAATATCCCTTTTTGTGATAAGTTTCAAATGAGATTGAGTATGAGATGGTTTTACAAGTTGAATTCTTCCATGTTTTATGCCTATTTACATGATATATGAATACTCATATAGTGTAGTTTTATTTTCTCATGCTCCTATTATAAATGATTTATGCATAACACTATCAGCATGTAGATAAAGTAGTTATCTACAATGGTTGCATTATTACCTTACTGAGCGTGTGGTTACTCATCCCTATTTATTTTCCCCCTCTACAGAGTGTACATAGCAGCCTAGTGAGGACTGAGGCATTTTATTTTAGGCATCCGCTTCGATCGCCAAAAGGTATACACACAAGGATTCTTTTTGTATCGAAACAGGTAAAGGCATAATAGTCAATTGTATTGTAATGTGGGGGATGTAAAAGTTAGAAAAAGTGTCATGTATAACTTAACTCTAAATGAATGACACTTCTTTTGATTCAATTGAGAATGCATGTTGAGTGATGTTATTTATTGACTCACAGCCCAACTGTGAAGTGGTAAGTTTGTTCACGATCGGTAAGGAAAGGAAAATACGAAAATTTTATAGTGATTTTCGGTTAAAAAGGATAAAGTGGGTTGTGACAAAGATTGGTATCAGAGCTATGTTGGCCTGATATGAGTAAGTAATAAAATGTAGGAAAAGTATATCCCCATATTATTGTGCTTTTGTTTAGATATAACTGTGTATACTGTGATGGATTGAGTCTAATAATGATTTTAATACAGGAAGTTAGGCATTATGACAGTTCCGCGCCAAGGTAGAAGGGCGGGAGCACGTGCTAGAGGCTGTAGAGGTAGGCCTGAGAGCCGTGCAGAACCACAGACTGACCAGGCTCCACAGAACCCTGCTGAGAGATCAAGGGATACAGAGGCTCACTTCGCTAGGGTAGAGCGGAGTATAGAGAGCTTAGTTGAGATAGTCACTCAGGCAATGGGTACCGGTGATAGATGAGATCCCGTAGCGCAGCCAACTACTACTGGGCAGGCAGCTACAAAGGCAGATAGACCTCAGACTGTAGAGACTGCTACTGTTACACCACCCCCAGTACAGGATACAACTTCACATATCACTCCACGGTTGAGCAAGAGTGACCTGGGGTATGACTGCGAGTTGAGCAGATTGCAAGAGTTTCAAGGATTGAAACCTCTAGTGTTTAGAGGGGTAAAGGACCTAGTAATTACTGAGGATTGGGTGTATGAAAGGGAGAAACTGTATCGGTTCTTCAGATGCACATCAGCTGAGAAGGTAGCCTTTGCCGTGTTTATGTTAAGAGGTGAGGCAGAGCACTAGTAGAGATCCACTGAAGCGATTTTGAGGGCTAGACACTCCAAGATTACATGGGAGATTTTGGAGGCCTTCAAGAGGCAGTACATCCCAACCACCACATAGAGGAAATTGCAGATGGAATTTATGAATTTGGTTCAGGGGAACCATATTGTGGATGAATATGAGTCGAGATTCATATATTTGGGGAGATACGACTCGGATACTATGAGTAGTGAGACCCAAAAGATTCAGAAGTTCATTGATGGATTGAGATTAGCCATCCGGACTAAGCTAGCCCTATTTGATATACAGACATATAAGGAGGCAGTGCACAAGGCTCAGTTATGTGAGCAAGACTTTAAGCGGAATGCCTCTGAGCTAGGAAAGATTAATGTCAGGAGAGATAGAGATTGGAAGAGATTCGAGATGGATAGAGTGGCCAGAAAAGGAGGCTAGAGATTCTTAGAGAAGAGACCTAAGATTGAAGAGGTGTAGGAGAAAGCTGCTAGACCTCCCGTGTACCTAGCTTTGACTGCACCGAGGGGTATGGTCATTGGAGGAGCACGACCTACTACTAATCAGAGTAGGAGATGTGGCAGATACCATGTGACTAGACCATGTCAGGTACCCCCTGTTTGATGTTATAGGTGTGGGAAGCCCGAACATATTTCGAGGTATTGTACTGAGATGGTTGAGATTGCCCCACAGAAGGGCAAGGGGCCAGAGAGAGCTCTAGTTGAGAAAGCTGCCCCGAGGAGGAGGGCTATAGTTGAGGAAAAAGGGAAGCAGACAGTGGGTGTGAGCAGATGAAGAGTACATGCACTGGATCAAGGTACCGCAGATCCTTCGACAGATGTGATTAAAGGTACCATTCTAATCTTTGATTTAGAAGCATTGGTATTATTTGATCCTGGTGCCACGCATTCCTTCATATCACTTTCCTTTACACATAAATTGTTGAAGCATGTGAAACCTACATTGTTGGATAAAATGTTGATGATTTCCACACCCATGAATGATAGTCAATTGACTGAGCATGTATGTAAGGGTTGTAAATTAAAGATAAAGGGAAAAGAAATGATAGTCGATTTAGTTTTATTGAATATGAATGATTTTGATGTAATACTGGGAATGGATTGGTTGGCGGTCAATCATGTTGTTATGGATTGTCATCCCAAGACATTGATGTTTTCAGGACTTGATAATCTCATTTTAAAATATTGATGAAAAAAAATGAAATGGAAAGAGCAAGTTTATTGTAAATGAAAGAGTATAATCCTAATATATGATATTTGAGAGACAAATTTATTTGTTTATGTTGAATGTTAAATGTGATGGTTATGATTACTAACTGTGGAAAGGATTATGTGAAGGGTTTATTGCATATGTGGTTGACATAGATAAGGCACACCCGGAATTGAGAGACATACAAGTGATTGCAGAGTTTCCTGATGTCTTTTCAGATGAGTTACTAGGGCTACCACCTTTAAGGGAAATGGAATTTTGTATAGAGTTTGTGCCTGGTACCGAGCTGATATCTAAATCACTGTATAGGATGGCTCCGATTCAGTTAGAAGAGCTAAAGAAATAGCCGCAAGAGTTGCTAGAAAAAGGGATTTATTAGACCAAGTGTCTCACATTGGGGAGCACCGGTTCTATTTGTAAGGTAGAAGGATGGAAACCTCTGACTGTGTATAGATTACTGATTGTTGAATAAGGCCACCATTAAGAACAAGTACCCCTTTTCAAGAATTGATGATTTGTTTGATCAGCTCCGAGGAGCCCAAGTATTTTTAAAGATAAATCTGCGGTCAGGGTACCATTAGTTGAGAATCAGGAGTGAAGATGTACCCAAGATAGCATTTCGTACCCGTTATGGCCACTACGAGTTTTTGGTGATGCCATTCGAATTGACGAATGCCTCGCAACATTTATGGCACTAATGAATGATATGTTCAAGCCATACCTGGACAAGTTTGTGATTGTGTTTATCGATGACATTTTAGTTTATTCCAAGTCGAGGGAGGATCATAAGGAGCACTTGAGGATAGTTATGCAGATCCTCTAAGAGAAAGAGTTATATGCCAAACTTAGCAAGTGTAACTTTTGGTTAGAGCAGATCTCATTTTTGGGCCATGTTGTGTCGAAGGATAGGGTATCAGTGGATCCATCCAAGATAGAGGCAGTTGTACAGAGGAATAACCCAAGACAGTTACTAAGATCAGAAGTTTTCTAGGATTGGTAGGGTATTATCGGAGATTTGTAGAGGGTTTCTCCAGACTAGCTGCTCCATTGACACGCCTCACGCGTAAAGATGTTAAGTTTGTGTGGGATGAAGCATGTGAGAGGAGTTTTGAGAAGCTTAAGTGTCGATTGACTACTGCTTCAGTTCTCACCATTTCGACCAGCTTAGGAGGATTCTCGGTGTATACGGATGCAGTACACCAGGGACTGGGCTATGTGTTTATGCAAGATGGGAAGGTAGTTACTATCTAGACAGTTGAAAGATCACGAGAGAAACTACCCGACACATGATTTGGAGTTGGCGACCGTGGTGTTTGCTTTGAAAATATGGCGCCACAACCTCTATGGTTAAAAATTTCAGGTTTTCACAGATCATAAGAGCCTTAAGTACCTGTTCTCGCAGAAAGAGCTGAACATGAGACAGAGGAGATGGCTCAAACTTTTAAAGGATTATGATTGTGAAATTATGTACCACCCGGGTAAGGCAAATGTGGTTGCCGATGGTTTGAGCAGGAAGAACCTCAGGTTGGTGTCTTATATGATGGTACGGGAACATGAGTTATTGGCATAATTTGTGAACCTCAGTTTGGATGTAACCCCACCTGGATTAAAGAGATTAGACATCATGGCCAGTATGAGATTAGAGCCAAAGTTGATTGGTCGTATTCAGTAGGCTCAACAGAGCGATCGACGATGTATCGATTGGTTGAGTCAGATTCAGGCAAGTGTGGGTATTGAGTTTGAGCTGAGTACATATGACTTATTAAGGTTCAGAGGCAGAGTATGTGTTCCTGAGGATCCTGAGATCAGGAGAGTAATTTTGTTAGAGGCTCACTCATTAAAGTACACGGTACATTCGGGGAGTACCACGATGTATCAAAACCTTCGAAAGGTTTATTAGTGGTCTGGAATGAGAAGAGACATTGCTGAATATGTTGCTAAGTGTCTCGTTTATCAGTAGGTGAAGGTAGAGCATCAGAAGCCTGCAGGATTATTACAACATCTACCGATACCGACATAGAAGTGGTAGTATGTCACCATGGATTTTGTGATGGGATTGTCGAGGACCTGCAGAAGTCATGATGCCGTATGGGATATTGTGGATCGGTTGACTAAGTCAGCCCATTTCTTAGTTGTGAGAGCTACCGATACTCTGAGTCAGTTGGCGAACCTGTATGTTCGAGAGATAGTACAGCTACATGGTGTACCAGTGAGTGTTGTTTCTAATAGGGATGCCCACTTCACTTCCCATTTTTGAGAACATTTTCAGGAAGCGATGGGGTACCAACTGAGTTTTAGCATCGCTTTCCATCCTCAGATAGATGATCAGTCAGAGAGGACTATACAGACCCTAGAGGACATGTTGAGAGTGTGTGTGCTGGATTTTAGAGGCTCTTGGGATGATCACCTACCGTTAGTCGAGTTTACCTATAATAACAGCTATCATGTGAGTATCGGGATGGCACACTATAAGGCACTATATGGATGCAGATGTCGATCCTCTATTGGATGGGATGAGGTTAGTGACAGAGAGTTTTTTACTCCGGACTTAGTGCAGTAGGCATCTGAGGACGTCCAATTGATATGTGAGAGATTATAGACAGCTCAGAGTCGACAAAAGAGTTATGCTGACAAGAGACGGAGACCACTAGAGTTTGATGTGGGTGAGTCGGTATTTCTTAGAGTTTCACCTTTGAAGGGTATTATGAGATTTGGTAAAAAGGGCAAGCTGAGCCCTAGATATATCGGAGCCTTCGAGATTCTGGAGAGAGTGGGAGATAAGGCGTATAGGTTGGCATTGCCACTGGACTTAGTGAATGTTCATAACGTCTTCCATGTCTCTATGCTTCGAAAGTATCATCTGGACCCGGCATATGTGGTGAGATATGGGCCATTGGAGCTCAATGAGAGTATGATGTATGTCGAGAAGCTGGTTCGGATATTGGACAAAAAAGAGAAACTATTACAGAATAAGACAATTCCCTTGGTGAAAGTTCTTTGGCAACATCACACGGTGGAAGAGGCCACATGGGAATTGGAGAGCTTGATACGGGAGAAGTACCCCCAACTTTTTGAAGAGTGACTTAGTTCTAATTTGGAGGACCAAATTCCTTGAAGAAGGGGAGGAATGTAAGACCCGTATTTTCAGATGTATACTTTATGAAAATCATAAGTATGGTGATGTATTTGCAATGTAAAGTATAAGTGATGTAAGTCCATGAATTCGATGTGCATACTTGTAATATGAGTTTGTAATGTACACACAAGTTTCATTTTATATGAATATGAAGAAATGAGCTTTTATAAGTGATGAATGTGATTGGAGCTAAAAATGATAGTGCAGCAAATGAAATGAAGTTTCATGAATTGCATAAGTATTTGTACTTCCATTTGGCTGTGTATTGTATACGTTTGGTTATACAATGAATGCACGCAAGTTTTAATGTGTATAAGGTGTGGATGGATGCCATTTTCAAGTCTTAAAGGTGGTTGGATGAGAAAATGACTATGGCAGCAAAATGTATGAAGTTTGGTGTGAAGTTACTGCAGAAAACTGCAGCAAAATCTGGAAATATGAATGCCAGATCAATCTCATAGGATGAGAGATCGATCTGGAAGAGTAAAAAAAATACTCTTATTTGAGCAATGGAACAGGCCAAATCGATCTCCATTGGAACCAGATCGATCTGCCAAATGTTCTGTAATGAGAAGATCGATTTTGATGCAAACAGATCAATTTCCTTAGCTTTCGGGTTGGAGCAGATCGATCTCCCATGGAAGCAGATCAATCTCCTTAAGCTACTACCTAAGACAGATTGATCTCAAGCACTCGACAGATCGATCTCATACATTCAAATTGGAGTGAAAATAAGGGATTTAAGAGGACCATATCGATCTCGTACTTCGACAGATCGATCATATTGAGCAATTTCTATAAATAGGAGCACTGAAATCTGCAAATCACGAAAACAAACTTCCATTTCTTCCATTTCAACCCAAAACCTAGATTTATCTCTTTAAAATCAGCCCATTTCCAGTAAGAATTGAAGGGAAGCTATTAGATATAAAGTTGTTCAAATCTAAGAGGAGAACAACATAGTTTGAAATCAAAACCTCATTTGTTGGATTGAAGAAGCAAGGGACCTTTTCAATGGAGCAAGAGGAGAAAACTAGATTTGGTAAGTTTCTAACACTTTAGCCCAAAGACATTTGTCTATTTATTAATTTTGGAAAGATTGGTGTGAATATTTATGATAGAAACCATCTAGGAAACAATAGAACACTTATAACCTAGATTATGTCTAGTGTGAGAAAATGTGGTTTGGAGGAGTTGATGAATTATGAGTTATACTAAGTTGTTGTTGAAGTAATGTGAATGATTTAAGATGATTAAATGAAGCCATATTGTAAGTTTAGAGAAATTATGAAGATGAGTATGAATCAACAGGCCTAAAAGAATCAATAGACTCGAAATACGAGTAGAACGATAAAACTAGCCCTTATAAGTGTTAATGGAGACTATAGGTTAAATCAACTATAGCAAACACTAGAGTTGAGTAATATGGACTAAATCGATATGATATACAGCTTTGTGCAGTTCTGGAGAGTTTGTTGGAGACGAATCAGACCGTACAAGTAAGCAGCTCTAAGGAAGTGGAATCGCGTAATTCGATTTTAGGTAAGGGGATTCTGTAAGTATATAGAGGTAGCTGCTCATATTTTTGTGGGTAGATATAGGGCGTCTATGAAATGCATGATTATTTGCGAAAATGATTATTGATATGTACGAATGACTACAAGTGATGTAGTGTATGATTTTTTTTGAAGTGAGTTTTATAAATGAGATAGTAAGGCTAATAATTACATAAATCATATACTTTCAATGGTTTCACAAACACATTACTTTGTTTTAACAAAATCTACGAGTAGGCTGGCTAATGTTTGAATGATGTTGTGAAATAGCACATGTGAGGTGCTAAACATGTTTTGAGATTCTTTTGATTGTGTATGAGCCGCTTATCATATTTGTGTGATATGAATCGCGCTGAAGCCTCGCTCACACTAGATTTTGATGCTTTCCTTGTATGAAATGTGCTGGAGCTTAGCTCGCACCTTGATTTCATTGTGATGATGTTTTATAAACAGTACTGGAGCTTCTGCTCGTACATGGATTTTGAGTGGTTTTCTTATGCATATAACCGTACTGGAGCTATACTCGTACGTGGTTTTCTCATGTTTTTATGCATAAATTTCGTATTAGAGCATTGCTCGTACGAGGAGATTTCTTTACTATGCATATATCGTGCTAGAGCTTAGCTCGCACTGGTTTTCACATTGTGGTATATATGACGCTGTGGTGAGGGTAATAGAAATTAGTGTCTAGGGAACCTAACAAGCCTAACAGATCTTTTGAGTGGGGTGAAGGTGAGGGGCTAGGACCTGACACTAGAGAAAATACTCCCACGTGCACTTGAGACTATATCGATTACACATGGCATTGGGGGAGATAAGACCTATGGCTGGCATCCCCAGCCATGTTATGGGTCCGCAGAGCATGTTGTACCGTGTATATCACATGGAGTATGTTGTACCGCGTGGTTGAGTTACTAATGAGAAAGTCTGGCGAAGAACTAACCCACCTTCGTTCCAGCATGATACCTCGCACATTGGGATCCGTCTGGTCTAGGATGATTTGTGACATAGTTGGTAAACGTAGTCTATTGTGATATAGTGACCTATCTCATCTCTTCTTACATAATACCACATGATTTTTATACATGAGTGTGATTGTGAATGTCCAGGGTAGACCCGTAGGAGGGGTCGAGCCTTGTGGGATTTGTGATTTAATGAAATGATGATTTGATTTATGATGAGATGTGTTGGAATTTAAAAAGAGAATTGTGATGAGATGAAATGTGATTTGAAAAGGATGTTTCTTAAATGAATATCCCTTTTGGTGATAAGTTTCAAATGAGATTGAGCATGAGATGGTTTTACAAGTTGAATTCTTCCATGTTTTATGCCTATTTACATGATATATGTATACTCATATGGCATAGTTTTATTTCCTCATGCTCCTATTATAAATGGTTTATGAATAACACTATCAGTATGTAGATAGATTAGTTATCTACCGTGCTTGCATTATTGCCTTACTGGGCGTGTGGTTGCTCATCCCTCTCTATTTTCCCCCTCTACAGACCTTACATAGTAGCCCAGTAAGGACTGATGCATTTTATTTTGGACATCCGTTGCTTCCATCGCCAAAAGGTATACACACAAGGATTCTTTTTATATCTAAATATGTAAAGGCACAGTAGTCAATTGTATTGTAATGTGGGGGATGTAAAAGTTAAAAAATGTGTCATGTATAACTTAACTCTAAATGAATGACACTTCTTTTGATTCAATTGAGAATGAATGTTGAGTGATGTTATTTATTGACTCACAGTCCAACTGTGAAGTGGTAAGTTTGTTCACGATCGGCTAAGGAAAGAAAAATGGGAAAATTTATAGTGATTTTCAGTTATAAAGGATAAAATGGGTCGTGACAAAGGAAGCAGTGAGAGTGATAGAGTAAAGTCACTGTAACTGAAAAGATGAAATTACAGAACTAAAAGTATAAGTAAAGGTAACGCTGTTTATATGATTGATAAAGGTAAGGTGTGTTCGGAGTAAAAAGACACCCTAGTAGACAGAGGGATTTTCGACATGTATTTGGATGATCTATCAGAGTTACCACTAATCGAAAGGCAAAGTTCTGAAACTGACTTAGGAGTGGTATTGAATTAATTATTCAGATCACTGTACTGAATAACTTTGATTAAATTAGAAATGCTGAAAAAGTAATTACAGTGATCATATGATAAGAGGATTACCAGGCTGAATGATCCATTTCGGAGTATACTGGCATTAATTGTTAAGGAGTTCCGAAGTTTTCTAGGTTACGATGTGTAAAACAAAAAGGAGTCAATTAGATCATCCTAAAATAGAGATTATAGATTAGAAGGAAAGACCCAAAACTACTAAGACAATTCGGAGTTTGGGGTATAAGGAGACTTTGGAATATAAATTACGTATCGAGTCTAAGGATTGTAAATTGTACATGCTTACGTTTTGAATGCGAGGCTCAACTTGAGTAAGAAAATGATATCATTATAATTGATAAACGAAATGAGACAAACGTTGAAGTGTGATAAATTTTGAATGCAAGTTATATTGTAATAAGAGGTATATACAAGGTAAAAATATCTCTGGTATGTGAAATGAATTCGGATTAAGTGAGATGAACTTAAAATGAATTGCGACCAAGGATAAATGAGAATATCAATAAATTTTGGTATCCTACCTCTTATTGGGACTGAACCTTGAACCCTTATATCCATAATCAGTTTATGTGGTCAAGTCTGATTGTCAGAGCCCGCTTTACATCCCCACAAGGCCGCTATCCTCACCCTCACTACCTCACTGGTAGACTTTTGGGCCTGTTGGATAACTCCAAGGGCAGACAGCGCTACTCCACAACATCCACGTATTGTCTGCTTTGGCCCATTGAACCTGACGGCTTTGTTTCATTTGGGTACTCCAGCCCACATGGCCTGCTTCCCCTCAGAACGCGTCCTCGGACGCTCGAACTCGGGACAACACCCTTGTTCTCACACTCCTGATGCCAATTGAGCCCGAGGGCATCAGGAGTGCGAGAACAAAGGTGTTGTCTCGAGTTCGAGCCTCCGAGGATGCGTTCTGAGGGGAAGCAGGCCATGTGGGCTGGAGTACCCGAATGAAACAAAGTCGTCAGGTCCAATGGGCCAAAGCGGACAATACGTGGATGTTGTGGATTAGCGCTGTCTGCCCTTGGAGTTATCCAACAGGCCCAAAAGTCTACCAGTAAGGTAGTGAGGGTGAGGATAGCGGCCTTGTGGGGATGTAAAGCGGGCTCTGACAATTAAAAACGCACGTTTTTATTGTCAGAGCCCGCTTTACATCCCCACAATGCCGCTGTCCTCACCCTCACTACCTCACTGGTAGACTTTTGGGCCTGTTGGATAACTCCAAGGGCAGACAGCTCTACTCCACAACATCCACGTATTATCTGCTTTGGCCCATTGGACCTAACGGCTTTGTTTCATTCGGATACTCCAGCCCACATGGCCTGCTTCCCCTCAGAACTCGTCCTTGGAGGCTCGAACTCGGGTCAACACCCTTGTTCTTGCACTCCTGATGCCAATTGAGCCAGTGGCTCAAATGGCATCAGGAGTGCAAGAACAAGGGTGTTGACCCGAGTTCGAGCCTCCAAGGACGAGTTCTGAGGGGAAGCAGGGCATGTGGGCTGGAGTACCCGAATGAAACAAAGCTGTGAGGTCGAATGGGCCAAAGCGGACAATACGTGGATGTTGTGGAGTAGCGCTGTCTGCCCTTGGAGTTATCCAACAGGCCCAAAAGTCTACCAGTGAGGTAGTGAGGGTGAGGATAGCGGCCTTGTGGGGATGTAAAGCGGGCTCTGACACTGATGTCTAATGAAGGTATTTCAAAATACCTCCCCACCAGAGAGGCTTGACAGCGTCTAGAAGTACTTGATCCTTAACCCATAAACTGGAATTGACAATGGTAATATTTGTGTTTGAAGTTAGGCTACCATTACTTTTACGGTGAAGAATTATGGAATTCTACTGATCATGAAGGTTTAAGTATTAAATTTTACAAAAAAATTGTCAAATACAAGAAAAAGGGAGTGACTCGGGTTAGTGCCTGGAGCAGAAGTGATTTCGGGATAGAGTTATGTATATTGGTTAGGGACATGAGTTATTGAAATATTTAGTGAACCTCAACTGGATGTGGTTCCTTTCTAATAGTGAAATTTATTTCGTGGTAGTGAGCCTGAGAGTTGAAAACTGGACTTGATTGATCGAATCAAACAGGCATAGCGAAATGATAAATACTGCATTGATGTGGTTGGTCAGACCCAGATGGGTGTTGCAACTAGCTTGAGTATCCGTATTGATACTTTATTGAGATTTAAAAACAAAATTGGGTACCATATGATCTATAGTTAAAGGAATTGTTGTCGTCAGAGACTCATTCACAGAGATATACCCCACATTCAGAGAATGGTAAAGATTTATCATACATTATTTATTTTTTTGTCCTTACCTTACCTCGATCGTGATCAGCTACACTCTCAAATAGTTAGGCTGTGTGTCAATGTCAACCTCATCCAACCATAACAATTTAATTTGCATTTTAATTTAGAAGTAAACACTTGTATAAATTGATTAGAGTTGTTGTTTACATGTGTTTACACTACTTTACATCCCCAATAGTTACATACAAAATGCTACTGTGCTATAGAAAGTTTAGATACAAAAATTACACCAGTGTGTATACCTTACACGATGGGATGCAACAGATATCAAAAGGGGAAAACTCCAGTCACCCTCAATCTATACGCAATGCTCTGTAGATAGGGGAAAATAAGGGGGAGCAAACAACACGCTCAGTAAGGCAATCATGCGAACAAGTAGATACTGCACTATCTACGTGATCGTGATGCCATGCTCAAAACCATACAATTTTTCATTCACATTTCAAAAGCATTAGTTCATGTTTATGTTAATGGCATGTAAAGCAAATCATGCTATTTAATTAAATGCACAGATCAATTCAAAGCAGGGAAAACCATCATGCATATTTAATTCATAAGGCATGGAAAATCATCATGCATTAGTGCAGTTTAAAGCCATTATCATGTTTTCACATCTCATAAAATCAACACTTGTCAGGACTCAGCCCCTCCCTCGGACTATCTTGACCCACAAAGCATTTCAAACATGGATTTATTCATAAAATCATTAGACATGTGAGATAGGCAATACAATAAGGGAAATCTCCTCTAAGACTATGGCCATATCCTATGACCCCAGGCTACACTGATCAGGTGTGTGGAGTATCACCATTATCTGCTTCCACATGAGAGGTGGGTCACATCCAACCAGCCGGTCCATAGTAGATCTAAACATCATCCGAAGATGGCATATCACAATCTCAACACGGTACAACGTACTCCCTGCTACCTGCACGGTACAACATACTCCGTGGACCCATATCAACACATCATATCACGCCACATCTCAAAATGCACGTGCGAGCCTATTTAATCGATGTGACACCTAGTCTACCCGAAGCTCCTAGCACGACTATCAATCATGTTATAAAATCACGTGTGAGTAATCTCAAGCACGGTAACAAGTATGGTGGACATCTAATGCGAGGTATGCTCCAACACCAAGTCAAAAACCAGTGTAAAATATGTGTGAGCTAAGCTCCAGCACCACATCATGAAAATCCATGTGAAAACTAGTGCGAGCTAAGCTCCAACACTCATATGTATAAAACACATCAAATCTCGTGCGAGTCATACTCTAGCATGCTTTTATTCTCACGAAATCTATGTAGGTGGCTCAATTCTTTGCAAAACATGGTTATTAAACAAATCAAATCATTTATTTTGTAAATCATTTCAAATGTTAGCCAACCCACCAATCACTTGCTAAAAAGCATCAAAACAAGGTTTTCAAAGCATCATGCTTTTGTTTTTAAAGCATCATACTTTTGTTTTCATGCACATTTCTCAAAAAACCCAACTCTTTGCCCTTCAATCACCTAATTTCATTTCCAAGTATCACATGCACTCTAGCAAAACATTATACGCCCAAATTGCGCACAGATAGCTTTAAGAGTCCACACAATTCCCTTACCTCGATTTACTTGGGGTGCGACTCTCTTCCTCTTAGCTTTTTGCACTTTGGCTCAACTTGCTCTGGGTGTATCCTCCGAAGCTGCAAATCATTCACCACTCACTTGAGTTAATATTGCTAACTCATATTTTGACTCCAACTAGTCAATGTATTTCATTGAGCCTATTTCATTAAGTTTGGCCCAATTTGCATTTGGCCATTATCAAGCCATTTCCAACCAATTAATCTAGTAACTCACTTAGTTACTTGTTTAAGACTTGATGTGAAATACTCTACCCTCACTTTTTCATTCACTTAGGTATTTTATCCAATGCCTTAAATACACATTTTACCCCTTTTGGGTAAGTCTTACAATTTATTCCATGACATCATCTTAAAGTCATACCCACAATACCATTATCACCATAAGATATCTCATTCATCATTAATACCTCTACATTTCACTTTCTCACACTAACCTATTTATGGGTTATAATCGTTCCATGGCATTCTAAGTAGTTCTACCATTAATATGCTTACCAATCAACTCCAAAATCAATAACTAAACAAATGTACTTGAGTCGGTGCTTTAGAAACTCACCTAGATTGATTCCCTCTTTGCTCCAAATGGAAATGCTCCTTTGTGTAAGACCCGAATTTAATTAAAATACGAAAATTAAATAAGAAAAGATGAGGGATGTATGAAGGAAGTCGGGTTAAATTAATCCCGAACACGTGTAAGGGCAAAATGGTCAAAAGACCAAAGGTCGGTATAATTTCGATAAGAAAAATTTAATTAAAATATGGATTTAAGAAATCTTGGTCAATAAATGTTAAATAAATTTATTTTGGGATAAATTGATCAAGATATTAATTTATTGGAATTAATCGGGATTAATTGGAATTTTTAGTACGGAAAAATAATCCCGAAAATAATCGAAAAATAT
This sequence comes from Firmiana major, assembly GCA_033439115.1. Lineage (NCBI taxonomy): Eukaryota > Viridiplantae > Streptophyta > Magnoliopsida > Malvales > Malvaceae > Firmiana > Firmiana major. The sequence continues at coordinate 14,662,545 of CM065912.1, forward strand.
ACCGAAAAGTCACCCGGGACAATATCCCGAAAATACGGAGAAATTATACCCGAAAAAGAGATTAAAATATAATAAATAAATTAAATAAAATTAAATTAATTAATTTGGAATAAAATAATAATTTTAAGAGATATTTTGGGTATTTATAGTATTTTAATGAATAGTAAAATAATTAAAATAAATAATAATAATAATAATAAAATTAATTAATAAAAAAAAGAAAAAGAATCAGAAATCGCGTTTCGCGATTTCAAGAGGAAAACGGAGCGAGGGCTGACCGAGGCCGTCGGTCTGCATCACCGACGACCTCCGGTGACCAGGAAGGTGGCAGAGCGACAGGCGAACTCGCCGGCACCAGCAATGGAGAACAAACGCGGCCGGTGGGTGAAGAAACGGAAGGAGGAATCGACCGAGAGGGGAGGAGAAGAATCGCCGGCGATCGGCGCGATTCAGGCCCAATCGACCCCAGCCGAAGCCTCCCCAAGAGACGGTGAGCAGATTGGCGGTGGTGGCAGCCACCGAAACCGGCGGACGGCGCCGGAAACGGGGGGAGAAGAAAATGGGTCCGACGGCGAAGAGGAGAACGGCCGGACCGGCGACTTTCCGGCGGCCTTGGGCGAAGCCGAGCCCAGATCTGAGATGCGGACGACCCAGCGGAGCGATTGGCGGTGGAAGCCGACGAAGAATCGGCCGGCAAGGCAGTGAACCGACGGTGAACCGGGCGAACCGGAGTGAACCGGCGGTCTGAACCGGTCCGAACCGGACTGAACCGGTTCAGCCAAAAAGAGAGGAAAAAAGGAGAAAAAGGGAAAAAGAAAAAGAGGAAAAAAATTGGAAAAAATTCCTATGATGCAATCGAGCTTCGGGTAAGTCGATAAGCGGTCAAATTGACCCGATTTAAATTTGGAATATTTTATTTAATTAATTATCGACTGAAAGTTTACCCGAAAAGTATATTTAATTGTGTAGCTCGACGATTGGCATCCACCGAGGGCTGGAGACAGCCTCGATTTACGGACTAGCATGGAATCTCGGGTAAGTGACCCCTATTTACGATAATTACCTCGTTATGCGTGATATTGATTTAATTTCTGCATAAATTGAATTAAATTATGGAAAATTAGTTAAATTGTCGTAAATATTAAATTTAGCTATTCAAGAATTAGAACGAGGCCCAATAAATTATTGGTGGGCCCAATGAGCCCAATAGGCCTCGATAAAGTAAAAATTAAGTGGTAAATGGGCTTAAGGCCGATTAAGGTCCATTAAGGTGCCATCGGGCCCAATAGGGGTAAACGGGCCCAACGATTTAAATTAAGCCCAGAAAGTATTAAATACGATTAAATTGCATAATATCTGACCTGAGGAATATTAATACGCAGTTCCGGACATTTGATTGGGAGCATAACGGACTGCGCGACGAGACAACAGTGGAAAAGAAAAGGTCAGACTCTACGGAAAAATAAGGTAAGGGAATTCTACGGACTGCTAGAGGTAAACTCTACGAAATTTTAAATTCATATGCAGTCTTTAAAATTTATCTGAAGGGTCTAGAGGTCGAATAATAATTTTAGTGCCCCGTATGGGAAAAATTACTAAAATACCCTTGTTAAGGGTAAAATCTAAAAATTTAGGAAAAATTGGGAGGAGCAAGGACAAGGGGTTCCTGCTCGTTCTGGAGGTATTTCAACACATGCATGAGTAGGCTGGCTCACTTTTAAAGAAAAATGCATAGCATTGCATATCTTAAACGATGTGATTTCTGTGAAAACTATTTTGAGATAACTGAGCCGCCTACGTGTTTTATTTACATGTGACGTGCTAGAGCTCAGCTCGCACGATGTTTGATTTGTGTGATGCATGCATTAGTGCTGGAACGAGAGCTCGCACTAGAGTTTTACATGCATAGGTGCTGGAGTCCAACTCGCACCAGATTTGTATACATATATATATATGATTTTTGTGACAGGGTGCTAGAGTCTAACTCGCACCATATTTTTATGTGATTTTTGAGACAGGGTGTTGGAGCTTCGCTCGCACCAGCTTTTCATATGGTTTGCATCCAGAGTGCTAGAGCTTAGCTCGCACTAGTTTTATTTGATTTACGGACAGTGTTAGAGCACCGCTCGCACTACTTTTCAGAGATCATACGATAAGCCGTGCTTGGAGCATCGGGTAGACTGTGTGTCATCGATTAAATAGGCTCGCACGTACGTTTTGAGACATGGCATGAGTATAGAGATATTATATGGGTTCACGGAGTACGATGTACCATGCAAGTAGCATGGAGTACGATGTACCGTGTGGTATCTTCGTGATACGTTGAACTTGTTGACGTTGTTGGACCACCCGTTGTTAGACCACCATCGTTGTGCGTAGGCCCAAGAGGGGTGGCCATGGCCGATGGCAGGGGTTGGCCGTCACAATAAAACGCATCTTCGGATGCATGAGATCGGATAAGACCGATGAGATGGAGTGACCCACCTCCCGGGCGGTTCCCGATCATGGTGAGAACCCGCACACTAGGATCCGTGTAGCTGAGGAACTCCCGAGGACAGATATGGCCATAGTCCTGGTTATTGCCGTTATACAGATATTGCCTCGTCTCGCATGTCGACGATTTCGATGATTTAAACTGGGTTTTTAAACTAAATTTGCATGATGGTATTTCCATGCTTTTCAAACCCATGTGTGAATGTAAATTGATTTTTATGGCTTCGTGTGAGTCAGGATCACCCGAAGGAGGGGTCGAGTCCTGACTTTATTGTGAAAATTTTAATTGAGAAAGTAAATGATTTGTAATAATTGCATGTTGATTTTCCGTGCAAATGTGTTTTACATAACATCATAACGCATATCATTGTTTTAAAATGTGTGGAGAAAGGGTGGTTTATGCATGGCACCACGTTCATGTAGGTAGTATGGTTACCTACTTGTTCGTAGGATTACCTTACTGAGCTTGATGTGCTCACCCCTTCATTTTCTCCCACAGATAATCTCCAGTTGAAGTTGAGACGACTCAGTACTGCATTCCGGATATCCGCTGCTGTCCATCAACATAAGGTATATACACTTGTACATATTGTATCTACATAAGCATAGCACAGTAACATATTTGTAAGTAACTTTAGGGGATGTATAAATAATGTAAACGATTATAAATGACTGGAGAAGAAAGAAGTTAGATGGTAATTGAATGGTGGGACTGGCATTGACGCACAGCCCAATTATTAGTGGAGTGTGGTCACGATTCGAGGACAGGTAAGAATTTAAGTAAGAAAATAATAAAACGCAAAAAATTAACTCTGATTTTTGGGTAGTTTGGGTCGTGACATATAAAGGTGGTATCAGAGCGCAATTGGTCTGAAGTGTGTCAGTGTCAGTAATTAGGAATTACATCCTCGTGTTACTGTGCTTAGTTAGATACAATGGTGTATATCGAGATGGGCTTGACTAAGAAATGGTTGAGAATGCAGGAATGCTTAATATGAGTCGCGTTAGATGAGATAGTGCACGAGGCAGAGGTCATAGAGATAGACCTGAGTTTGCTAAGTCGTGCTGAGTTTGACTATGAGAATCAGTATGAGATTGGAATAGAGGCTAATGTTAAGCATGCCTCACAGAGTCCGACAGAGAGATCGGACAGTATTGAGGCACGCTTCGCGATGTTGGAGCGGAGTGTGGAGATTATTTTAAGGAGCTAATTGCTCAGATTATGTATGAGATCAGAAGGCGCAGCGGAGCATTGGTGGAAACCCGCTCGACCCATCTTAAGAGTTGAGATGAGAAATATCTTGGATATATTCCGGTGACAGGATATCCCGGACATGATTTAAAGGAAATTTTAAGGAAAAATTTCTTACACTGCCCAGGAATACTAAATTGATTATGAGTATGAAACTCAGTTATATTCTTTGGCAGATATTACCTCGACACTATGAACAAGTGACAGTCGAGATGTCTAAATGTTTATGGAAGGGCTCAGATTGTTAATGAGAGTCCGATTTGCCCATGAGATATTACCTATACCGAGGCAGTGCACAGATTTACAGTTGGGTAAATAAGGATATGAATTGCACGCCTCTGAGATTGGGAAAGGTAGTGAAGGCTGAAATAGAGACAGCAAAGAGAATTGAGAAATGACAGAGATGATAAAATGGGAAAATGGTGATTGGTAAAAGATTTAATTGATGAGTTATGGGCTAAGATAATTGGTAAGGCCCCAGTGCATCCAATTTTGGCACTCTTGAGGGGCACTGTGATTGGAGGACCCCGACCTGCGACGAAGCAGAGTAGCAGTGTGATCCCTGTAGAATGTGTGGTGGATACCACAGAAAGAGGGTCTATACCTACACGGTATTGATGAAAATGGCCGTTAAATGTGGTAAGAAGGACCATTGATTTAGGATTGCTCAGAGTTGAGCGAGATCGCCCCACAGAAAAGTAAAGAGACAGAGAAAAAATTTCGTTGGTATAGCTGCAACGAAAAGGGAGGACATAGCCGAAGAGAAAAAGGAAAGTAGGCTGTTGGACGAAGGCGAGAGGATGTCTTGGACCAGGACACTATTGATGTTTCATGGATGTGGTGTAAGACACCACACTTGTTATGAATAATGAAGTACATATGTTCATTGATCCTGGTGCCACACATTTATTCATACCGCCTTCATTCGCATATAAGTGAGTAAAAGGCATGAATGCCTACATCATTGGGCACAATACTGATAAATGAGTACCTCAGTGGAGGAGGATTAATTAACGGAATATGGATATAGAGATTTTAAGTTGAAAACAAAGGTGAAAACATCACTGAAAAGTGTACGGTAAGTGTTGACAAGTGATAAAAAGGGGTGCAACAGTTGAAATTAAAGGAGTAAAGGATTGTACTCACGGAATGAATAATGACAAGAGTTTTGTCATGATTGGTATATGAAGGAGATGTGTTTTGATCCTAAATACAAGATGTATTGGAGTAAGAGATATATGCTAGGTAAGAACATCCTTACGATATGGAGTCATTAGGATTAAAGCAATTAGTAACGAATATAAATTGTAACCACATAGACTGAGATATAACGTAGTTGTGGTTAAGTCTAAAGGTTAATAAAGGTATTTCAAAATACCTCCCCGCCTGAAGACTTGACAGCGTCTAAAAGTATATATATATAATCTATAACGTGAAATCGATCGTCGTAATAACTACCTTTAGCATTAGGATATTTTTACTAAGACGATAAGAATATTAAAATTCGACAAATCATAAAGGTTAACATAGTAAAATTTAATAAGAGCCGTTAAGATAAGAAAAGAAAATGGCGCAGGTTAGTACCTGAAAACGTAAGCGGTTGAGAAGGATCTTATACGCTTATGCGTGGATAAGTCAAGGATTGGATCGAGTTGAAATCATCATTATCGATGATATGTTGGGTGTAGTTAAGGTCTAGGACGATTTGTAAGCAATAATGGGAAATTGCTTTTACAGATGGTTGCTGCGAGTTCTAAAAGGATATACCTTGTTGACACGTTTAATTAAGAAAACGCGATCTTGGAATGAGATGATAAATAAGATGATAGATGTGACGTGAATTTCGGTGTAATGAAGTATGAACTGACCACCGTGATTAATTTCACCATACCCAACAGCTCAAGAGGTTCTTAGTGAGTATGGATACCTCAAAATTATGATGAGTTGTGTATTGATGTAAATGGGAAGATAGTCAATTTTGGAGTCAGACAACTCTTCGATCACGAAATAAACTATCTGACCCATGATTTAAGTTGGCAACAGTATTTGTACCAAGGATATGGTACTATTAGGTACAGGGTGAGAAATTATGGATATGCATTGATCATAAAGCCCGAGTATCTGTTTTCACAGAAAGAGGTGAACATGAGAATACATAGTGGGTTAGAGCTTCTGAGAGGTTTTGATTTGTGGAAATTATACCACCCAGGAAAGGCTGATGCTTTGAGTAGAAAGAGCCTCGGGATGGTACCACACATGATGGTCAGGGAGCGTGAGCTGCTAGAGCAATTGTGAACCTCAGTATTGATGTGATCCCTTCTGATGATGACAGTGATTGTGTGACAGCTAGCCTGATGATTAGAACCGGATGAGAGTGCCCGGATTTGCCAGGCTTAGCATGATGATCGACAGGATGTCGATAGTTTGGGTCTGATTCAGAAGGGTACAGTGACAGAGTTCATAGAGTATGTTAATGATTTACAGAGAGGTTCAGAGACAGTATAAGTGCTCCCCAGGACCATAGTTGATGAGATAGTAATGTTGTCAGAAGCTCACTCTTCAGGATATACGGTGCATACAGAAAGTAAAGAATATATTAAAATCTCGAAAAGGGTATTGGTGGTCAGATATGAAAAGAGACATGGTAGAGATTGTGAAGAAGTGCCTAGTATGTCAACAGAATAAGATAGAGTATTAAAAGTCTGCAGAGTTATTGCAGCACCTACCTATATTGACACGACACGAAAAAACGAGAGCAAGTCTCCATGAATGTCGTGATGGGTTATAGAGGACCCGGATAAATCAGGAGACTATTTGCATGATAGTCGATAGAGTGACTAAGTCCACCCACCTTCTGGTTATGAACTCCCTAAATACTCAAAGTGTGTATGAGGATTCAGGTGTAAGGAAGATTGTGGAACATTAAGTAACGTTCCAGTGAGCATGGTATCATATAGGGATTCCCGCTTCACTTCCCACCTCTGAGGATATTTTTAAGGAAGCTATGGGAACCCGACTGAGTATTAGCACAGCTTTCCATCCTTATACAGATGGTCAGTCAGAGAGGACTGTACAAGTTCTGGAGGATCTGATGAAAGCGTGTGCCATTGATTTTATAAGCTCCTGGAATGATCAGTTGTCACAGATTGAAGTCGCCAATAACGACAGTTGGCAATTGAGTATCGGGATAACAAGATATGAGACAGTGTATGACTGTAGGGGCTGTTCCCCAAATTGGATAAGAAAAAGTGGGTGACAGATAGAATTATATTCGACCTTGGATAATAAGTCTTTGAGGATGTTTAGTTAAGGATGAGAGATTAAGAACACCTCAGAGCAGATAGACAAGTATTGGAATTCACCCTTGGTGAATTAGTATGGTTGAAATATTTCTTGTCCTAAGAAAATAAGGACATAGCGAACTTTTGGAAGAAGGTAAATTGAGTTGCGCTGGATGGAATATTTTGAGAGATTGGGCAAGTGGGAGATAAGACCTGTAGGTTGGTGTTATCACTTGAATTAACAGGCACCCACAATGTGTCCCATCTTTTGATACTTCGAAAATACTATCCAGATCCAGCATAGGTGATGGGATATGAACTCCAAAAGTTCAGTTTAATGAAAATATAAGTATATTGAAGAAGTTGATTCGGGCATTAAACAGGAAAGAGAAAGTATTGAGGTTTAAGAAGATCTCCCTAATTAAAGTCCTTTGGTAATAATACACTCCGAAGAAGGTCACATAAGAATTTAAGAGTATGATACGATCGATGTACCCGGAGTTGTATATGGACTCATATGACTTGATTCTAATTTGGAGGACCAAATTCCTTAAGTGGGGGAGAGTTGTAAGACCCGAATTTAATTAAAATACAAAAATTAAATAAGAAAAGATGAGGGATGTATGAAGGAAGTCGGGTTAAATTAATCCCGAACACGTGTAAGGGTAAAATGGTCAAAAGACCAAAGGTCGGTATAATTTCGATAAGAAAAATTTAATTAAAATATGGATTTAAGAAATCTTGGTCAATAAATGTTAAATAAATTTATTTTGGGATAAATTGATCAAGATATTAATTTATTGGAATTAATCGGGATTAATTGGAATTTTTAGTATGAAAAAATAATCCTGAAAATAATCGAAAAATATACCGAAAAGTCACCCGGGACAATATCCCGAAAATACAGAGAAATTATACCCGAAAAAGAGATTAAAATATAATAAATAAATTAAATAAAATTAAATTAATTAATTTGGAATAAAATAATAATTTTAAGAGATATTTTGGGTATTTATAGTATTTTAATGAATAGTAAAATAATTAAAATAAATAATAATAATAATAATAAAAAAATTAAAAAAAAAGAAAAAGAATCAGAAATCGCGTTTCGCGATTTCAAGAGGAAAACGGAGCGAGGGCTGACCGAGGCCGTCGGTCTCCATCACCGACGACCTCCGGTGACCAGGAAGGTGGAAGAGCGACAGGTGAACTCGCCGGCACCAGCAATGGAGGACAAACGCGGCCGGTGGGTGAAGAAACGGAAGGAGGAATCGACCGAGAGGGGAGGAGAAGAATCGCCGGCGATCGGCGCGATTCAGGCCCGATCGACCCCAGCCGAAGCCTCCCCAAGTGACGGTGAGCAGATCGGCGGTGGTGGCAGACACCGAAACCGGCGGATGGCGCCGAAAACGGCGGGAGAAGAAAATGGGTCCGACGGCGAAGAGGAGAACGGCCGGACCGGCGACTTTCCGGCTGCCTTGGGTGAAGCCGAGCCCAGATCTGAGATGCGGACGACCCAGCGGAGCGATTGGCGGTGGAAGCCGACGGAGAATCGGCCGGCAAGGCAGTGAACCGGCGGTGAACCGACCGAACCGGAGTGAACCGGCGGTCTGAATCGGTCCGAACCGGACTGAACCGGTTCAGCCAAAAAGAGAGGAAAAAAGGAGAAAAAGGGAAAAAGAAAAAGAGGAAAAAAATTGAAAAAAATTCCTATGATGCAATCGAGCTTCGGGTAAGTCGATAAGCAGTCAAATTGACCCGATTTAAATTTGGAATATTTTATTTAATTAATTATCGACTGAAAGTTTACCCGAAAAATATATTTAATTGTGTAGCTCGACAATTGGCATCCACCGAGGGCTCGAGACAACCTCGATTTACGGACTAGCATGGAATCTCGGGTAAGTGACCCCTATTTACGACAATTACGTCATTATGCGTGATATTGATTTAATTTCCGCATAAATTGAATTAAATTATGGAAAATTAGTTAAATTGTCGTAAATATTAAATTTAGCTATTCAAGAATTAGAACGAGGCCCAATAAATTATTGGTGGGCCCAATGAGCCCAATAGGCCTCGATAAAGTAAAAATTAAGTGGTAAATGGGCTTAAGGACGATTAAGGCCCATTAAGGTGCCATCGGGCCCAATAGGGGTAAACGGGCCCAACGATTTAAATTAAGCCCAGAAAGTATTAAATACGATTAAATTGCATAATATCTGACCTGAGGAATATTAATACGCAGTTCCGGACATTTGATTGGGAGCATAACGGACTGCGCGACGAGACAACAGTGGAAAAGAAAAGGTCAGACTCTACGGAAAAATAAGGTAAGGGAATTCTACGGACTGCTAGAGGTAAACTCTACGAAATTTTAAATTCATATGCAGTTTTTAAAATTTATCTGAAGGGTCTAGAGGTCGAATAATAATTTTAGTGCCCCGTATGGGAAAAATTACTAAAATACCCTTGTTAAGGGTAAAATCTAAAAATTTAGGAAAAATTGGGAGGAGCAAGGACAAGGGGTTCCTGCTCGTTCTGGAGGTATTTCAACACATGCATGAGTAGGCTGGCTCACTTTTAAAGAAAAATGCATAGCATTGCATATCTTAAACGATGTGATTTCTGTGAAAACTATTTTGAGATAACTGAGCCGCCTACGTGTTTTATTTAGATGTGACGTGCTAGAGCTCAGCTTGCACGATGTTTGATTTGTGTGATGCATGCATTAGTGCTGGAGCGAGAGCTCGCACTAGAGTTTTACATGCATAGGTGCTGGAGTCCAACTCGCACCAGATTTGTATACATATATATATATATGATTTTCGTGACAGGGTGCTAGAGTCTAACTCGCACCATATTTTTATGTGATTTTTGAGACAGGGTGTTGGAGCTTCGCTCGCACCAGCTTTTCATATGGTTTGCATACAGAGTGCTAGAGCTTAGCTCGTTCTAGTTTTATTTGATTTACGGACAGTGTTAGAGCACCGCTCGCACTACTTTTCAGAGATCATACGATAAGCCGTGCTTGGAGCATCGGGTAGACTGTGTGTCACCGATTAAATAGGCTCGCACGTGCGTTTTGAGACATGGCATGAGTATAGAGATATTATATGGGTTCACGGAGTACGATGTACCGTGCAAGTAGCATGGAGTACGATGTACCGTGTGGTATCTTCGTGATACGTTGAACTTGTTGACGTTGTTGGACCACCCGTTGTTAGACCACCATCGTTGTGCGTGGGCCCAAGAGGGGTGGCCATGGCCGATGGCAGGGGTTGGCCGGGCAGGGGTTGGCCGTCACAATAAAACGCATCTTCGGATGCATGAGATCGGATAAGACCGACGAGATGGAGTGACCCACCTCCCGGGCGGTTCCCGATCATGGTGAGAACCCGCACACTAGGATCCGTGTAGCTGAGGAACTCCCGAGGACAGATATAGCCATAGTCCTGGTTATTGCCGTTATACAGATATTGCCTCGTCTCGCATGTCGACGATTTCGATGATTTAAACTGGGTTTTTAAACTAAATTTGCATGATGGTATTTCCATGCTTTTCAAACCCATGTGTGAATGTAAATTGATTTTTATGGTTTCGTGTGAGTCAGGATCACCCGAAGGAGGGGTCGAGTCCTGACTTTATTGTGAAAATTTTAATTGAGAAAGTAAATGATTTGTAATAATTGCATGTTGATTTTCCGTGCAAATGTGTTTTACATAACATCATAACGCATATCATTGTTTTAAAATGTGTGGAGAAAGGGTGGTTTATGCATGGCACCACGTTCATGTAGGTAGTATGGTTACCTACTTGTTCGTAGGATTGCCTTACTGAGCTTGATGTGCTCACCCCTTCATTTTCTCCCACAGATAATCTCCAGTTGAAGTTGCAACGACTCAGTACTGCATTCCGGATATCCGCTGCTGCCCATCAACATAAGGTATATACACTTGTACATATTGTATCTACATAAGCATAGCACAGTAACATATTTGTAAGTAACTTTAGGGGATGTATAAATAATGTAAACAATTATAAATGACTGGAGAAGAAAGAAGTTAGATGGTAATTGAATGGTGGGACTGGCATTGACGCACAGCCCAATTATTAGTGGAGTGTGGTCACGATTCGAGGACAGGTAAGAATTTAAGTAAGAAAATAATAAAACGCGAAAAATTAACTCTGATTTTTGGGTAGTTTGGGTCGTGACACTTTGGTCCTTCAATCCCACAAATGGGGTAATTCCCCCAAGCTATGTTGTTCTTCTCTTTGATTTATACAACTTTGTATCTAATAGCCTTACCTCAAATCCTACTGGAAATTGGATGATTTAGAGAGAGAAAACTAGGTTTTTTTGGGGATTAGAAGATGGAAGAAATTGGTTATTCCCATTGAAATGCAGATTTCACTGCTTCTATTTATAGAAATTACTTGATGAGATCGATCTGGTCCTTTTAAATCCCTATTTTTCATGACATTTTTAAGGCATGAGATCGATCTGTCGAGGGCTTGAGATCGATTTGTCTCAGGCAGAGAGTTAAGGAGATCAATTTAGCTAGGGAGGAGATTGATCTACTCCAACCCGAGAGCTAAGGAAATCGATCTGCATGCCTTAAAAATCGATCTTCTCATTACAGAATGTTTAGCAGATCGATCTGGCCTTATTGGAGATCGATCTGCCCTATTATTGTTGCTCAACTAAGAGCATTCTGGCTCTTCCAAATCGATCTCGCATTCTATGAGATCGATCTGGCCTTCATATTTCTAGATTTTCTGTAGTTTTCCTGCAGCAACTTACACCAAAACATCCTTAATTTGCTGCCATAGTCATTCTCTCATCCAATAACCTTTGAGACTTGAAAATGACATCCATTCATACTTTATTCACATTAAAACTTAGGTGAAATCTTTGTATAACTAGGGTATATAATATAAACTAAATGGAAGTTCATAATCATGCAATCTTCATTCCATTTTACCACACCACTCATTTTCCATTCCACTCACATTCATCACATACAAAAGTCTATTTCCTCACATTCATACATAATGAAACTTGTACGTACATCACCAACTCTTATTACAAGTGTGTACATTGAATTTATGGACTTTACATCACTTATGGATTCTTAATTACTTGATCCAAAATCATCCATATTATAATTCCATTCACATATATAAAAAGTTATACATATATGGGGTCTCACATATGAGCTCTCGGTTTGGGCCTTCCTTTGGGCTTCTTGGGCTATAATTTTTAGGAAATTTAGAGCCTTAAGTTTACTTCATATTGGACTCATAAAATGGCCAACTCATTTGGCCAAATGGGCTTACACAATTCGACCCAATTCAACTTACCCGAAATGAGCTTTAAAATTCATCTCTTAGCCCAATTATGGTTTTCTCCTTAATTTCAGCCTTTTAAATCCTACCAAATGATTTGTATTAGTCCCTTAGACATATCTTAACCTAAACCCCAAACATCAATGTCCCAATTGGTCATTTTCCAAGTTCGATCCATCAATTATTCACTTTACCCGAGTTAATGCTTAACTTTCAAGGTAATGTTTTTCCTATCTTTACTTTTCCTTGAACTTGCCTTCTGAGTTTTGTCCATTTTTCATATCTTACTCATTTATATGAGTTCTTATCATTGTAACATTTATCTCTAGGGTTTTGGTGCACTTCTAACCCCAAAAATGGTATAATCGCTTAACCACTAAATTAGGGCTTATCCGGGCCTTTTGGCACTTTACATAGAGTTCGGGACCAAATCAAACTGAATTCCCTTCTTAAACCCTCTATCTTTTCTTATTTTAAGTTTTTAGCTTCAGTCATAATGACTTATTCACTTTTAGTTCATGTCACGACTGCTCGTGACTTACCAAAAACCACTACAAATTTTTTGCATTTTACTTACCTATCTTTTTGTCATTATTCAATCACCAAACCGTTGGGCTATGATTCGATATTAGTCACCTCGACCACATTCATTCCATAACATGCAGACATGTCAATACAATTATCTATTGACTGTAAGTACTCTTTTCTTAAAAGTAAACTCATATAAATTAACACAATTACATGTACATATACATCCCCGACAGTACATTCGTTTATATAACTGTGTTTTTACATTGTTCAATACAAAACGTTTCAAATGTGTATACCTCTTGTATAATAGGTGTGCAGCGGATAAAGGAATACCAATCCTCAGTCGTGCTCAACTACTGTGAATGCTCTGTAGAGAGGAGGAAATAAAAGGGGGGTGAGCTCACAGCTCAGTAAGAAAATAAGGCAAGCAAGTAGATAACCACACTATCTACAAAATATAATGCTCATGCCATTAAATCATTTCCTTTTCGATTCACATCTAAAGCATGTATCTTTCTTGAAACATTTATGCAAGTATATATATATATAGATACAAATCATCAGTATGAACTGAAAACATGTTGGTTTAATAACCTCAGTAATTTATGCAAAACATTGCATTGTCATGCGAATACTGTAAATCACATTTCATTATGCCATTTCAATTAAATCAAAACAAAGATGGCATATCATCATGTAAAAACATGGATATCTAGGCCTCACCCATCCCTCGGGTTACCCTTTCACAATTCACAAAGTCACATGTCCAATTTATAAAATCATGTGATAATTTTAACAAGAAATCTTAAGGGAGTGAAACGAGATAGGCGATTACATGTTCGAAGATTATGATCATATCTCATTTTTTCGTGATCCCAAGCTACACAGTACTCGGTGTGTGGGGCCTCACATTTGCTGTAATAGGAGGTGGGTCAAATCCTCAACCGTTAGCCAATAACTATATATCATTGTGTACTCATGGTACATCATACTCCACGTGACATACATGATACAAAGTACTCCATAAGCCCAATCCTCATAGTCGGGGTGCCTGCCATAGGTCTTAGCCCTCATACCATGGATAATAATTTCGATGCCCTTGACCATATCTCAAAAATGCATGTACGAGCATATAATCGGTGAGAGACATAGTCTGGACAGGCTCCCAGCATGGCTGTTTATGCTATCTCTTTCAAAACTGGTACGTTCGAGTAAACTCCAACACGAACTTATGCATCAAGTCATATAAATCTAGTGCGACCAATGCTCCTAGCACTATGTTATGTAAAACTGAGTACGAGTAATGCTCCAGTACTCTATCATGCATCAATGAATAAAATTTAGTACGAGAAATGCTCAAGTACTATGTGATACATATCATGAAAATCTTGTGCGAGTATTACTCTAGCACCAATGGTTTTTCACACAAACCAATAGATGACTTATTTCAATTGAAATTCACTCAATTAAATCAAATTAGCACTATAACGTGCTGTTTTCGCATATAACATGAAATCATTAGCCAATCTATCTATGCAACTATCAAACAACTTTAAAACTAGTCATAAACATGCTTCTTAAGCTTTTTACCCTTAATTTGGGGTAAAATCACAATTCTACCAGGTCGGGTCCCTACCAAAATTTTTCCATATTCGAAAATCCATATACAATTTAAATACTCAAAAATCTATCTGAAATACGTATAGCTACCTCTAGCTACTCACAAAATTCCATTACCTCTAATCACGTTACGTGATGTCACTTCCTCGGTGCTGCTAAACCTCGCAGTCCGATCAGCTCCTAATATAAAGTCCAGAACTGTAAATAACCATTCACATTAGTATACCTTAATATACTTAATTTTCACTCGCATGAATTTCATATCAATGCATTAGGACTTTTACAACCATTTGGCCTTATTACATCTTATTAGACCTTACTCTCTCTTAAGACCATTACAATTTTACAATTCATTTCTCGAGAACCTATTAGACTCATCAAGTCTACTGATTTGAATTGAACTGACATAAATCTTTCAATGCCTCAAGTTCATTATTTTCTCCCACTATGGCCTTTCACCATACATCTCATATACCTATTTTCATTCATCATCTTTTCCAACACATGTATTTCACAAAACTATCTTACAATCATATATATATATATATATATATATATATTTAATAACATCACTACATGCTTAAATCATCATTAAATCCATGCCAAATCAACTTTCTCTCACTAAATCACATTAACCTCATTTTAGGTCATGGAGGATTAGCATGTTCATGGGTGTTTTCTGTCACGACCCAATTCCATTCTCTTTAACCGAAAATCACTGAAAATTTTTCACGTTTTACTGTGACCTTACCCGGTCGTGAACTAAATTCACCACACACTGTTGGGCTGTGAGTCAATAATAAACACCACATCTCATTCATTCTCAATTAATTAAAATGATGTCATACATTTGCATTTAATCGTGTACTTATACGAATACATGTTTTACTGACATCTACATCCCCCATAATTACAACTCAAAAGAATACTGTGCTTTTACATTGTTTAGATACAAAAAGAATCACTGTGTATATACCTCTTAGCAATGGAGATGCAGCGGAGTCCAAAATACCACGCCTCAGTCCTTACTGGGCTACTATGCACGCTCTGTAGGGGGAGAAAATAGAGTGGGATGAGCAACCACACGCTCAGTAAGGCAATAATGCAAGCATGGTAGATAACTACTCTATCTACATGCTGATAGTGTTATGCATAAATCATTTATGGTAGGAGCATGAGGAATAAAACTATGCCATGTGAATATACATATATATCATGTATCAAAATCATGTGCATTGGCATATAAAACATGGTAGAAACATCATGTATAAATCAACTCATGCTCAATCTCATTTAAATTCATAAAAAGGGCAATTCATTAAGAAACCTCCTTTTTAAACCAACTTCATAAACCTCTTTCTCAACACATAATTACCACTAAATCAACTCATAATCACAACCATATTTCCGTTCCACAATTCACGCATGTGTATAAATCTAGGTCACTATATCAAAAGTGCCTATGTGAACCATTACATCATAAATCATCCCAGACCACACGCATCCAGGTGTGCAGGGTATCATGCTGGCACGAAGATGGATTATCCCTCACCAGACTTTCTCAACACATAACCATCATGCGGTATATCGTACTCCATGTGATATACACGGTACAGCGTACTCCGCAGACTCATATCGTGATTGGGGGTGCCATTCCTAGGTCTTCCCTACCCCATACCAAGAGTTTTCCATATCCGTGAAGGAGAGCCTCCCTGCCAAACAGAGCCTCCCTGCTTAACAGAGCCTCCCTGCCTCCTCGGGCTTAAGGATGTTAGCTTAAGGATGTAGGGCTTAAGGATCCTTCCGTAAGAGAGCCTCCCCACCGAACAGAGCCTCCCCGCCTAACAGAGCCTCCCCGCCTCTTTGGCCTTAAGGATGTTGGCTTAAGGATGTAGGGCTTAAGGATCTTATCGTACCCATGTAGGAGAGCCTCCCTGCCTAACAGAGCCTCCCCGCCCCTCCAGGGCTTAAGGATGTTGGCTTAAGGATCCCACCATAAGAGAGCCTCCCCACCGAACAGAGCCTCCCCGCCTAACAGAGCCTCCCCGCCTCTTTGGGCTTAAGGATGTTGGCTTAAGGATGTAAGGCTTAAGGATCTTACCAACTTTCACAACCTTATACGTGTCACAATGAGCAAACTGGTGCGAGCAAAGCTCTAGCACGACTCAGGCATCCTCTCATACCGAGACGCGTACGAGCATAGCTCTAGTACGGTTATACTCATAAGTCAACCACTCAAAATCCACGTACGAGCAGAAGCTCCGGTACGGTTTATAAACATCATCATAGTTTTCAAATCAAGGTGCGAGCTAAGCTCCAGCACGTTTCATACAAATGAAAACATAGAAATCCAGCGCGAGCGAGGCTCTAGCGCGATTTATGTCATACAATATGATAGGCGGCTCATACACAATTAAACAATCCCGGCAATCGGGTTTAGCACTCATAAATGCTTTTCCACCACAACAATACAATACTAGCCGACCCATCTATAAGCTTGCTTAAAACCAAGCAATTTCGTTTTGAAAAACATCAAAACATTAGATTTATGCAATTATTAGCCTTACTATCCCATTTCATAAAATCCACTTTAAATTCAAAACCATGCATATACTCCTCATCATTCATGAATACCATCAATCATTTATTTGAGTAACCATGCATTTCATAAAACACCCAATATTCACCCACAAGTTCAAAGTACGAGCAGCTACCTCTATATACTCACAAAATTCCCTTACCTGGAATCGCGATGCGTGATTCCACTTCCTTAAGCTGCTTACTCGTACGGTTCAATTCGTCTTCAACGAACTCTTCGGGACTGCACAAAATCATATCCCGCATTATATTCGATCCATATAATGCAACCTTTGTGCTTGCTATATCCAATATATTCTATAGCCTCTATTAAAGCTTATTTGGCCTCGTTTCATTACTTTACCCATAGCTCGAGTCTATGGATCTTCTTAGGCCTATTATCTTATTCAAAATCGATATCAAATCGACATAAAGCTCATAGTGTTCATATTTCATGAATCCCCTCACTATGGCATTTATCAATCATATACATACCCATTTTCACAATTCCTCCAACTCACCATGTAATTCCATCTAACCATCTAAAATCATAAACATTACCCCAATAACAACTTTAGCATGCCATAAATCATAAGCTCATTCAATCCCACATATTCTCACATTATGCCCATTTTTGATTTCTAGGTCACACCAATTTCACTACATTCCTAGGTAGTTTATCCATCAATACTCATACCAAACAACTCCAAAATCAATTAAATAGCTAATGCATTTGGATTGGAGCGTTAGAATCTTACCAATATGATTTTTCTTCTTGCTCCAAATGGTAATGCCCTTAACTCCTTCAATTCCAAAAATGGGAAAATGCCCTCTCACTATGTTGTTATTCTCTTTGATAGGAACAACTTTGCCTCTAATGATCTCTCTTCAAATCTCACTGAAAATGGCTGATTTTAGAGAGGGAAAGTTAGGTTTTTGGGTTGAAAATGGGAGGTTAATATGTTTTTCTGAGATTTCTAGATTTTCAGCCCTCCTTATATAGAAATAGCTTGGGGAGATCGATCTGGTTCATGAGAAGATCGATCTGGTCCCCTTAAATCCCTCTTTTTTCACGGCATTTTTAAGCATGAGATCGATCTGTCGAAGCATCAGATCGATCTGTTGAAGCATGAGATCGATCTGTCAAAGCATGAGATCGATCTGGTCCCAAACAGAGAGCTAAGGAGATCGATCTGGGTGCTTGGGGATCGATCTTTTCATCACGGAAATGCTTGGGAGATCGATCTGGCTCCATTGGAGATCGATCTGCTCTATTCTTTCGCCCAAATAGGAGCATTCTAGCTCTTCCAGATCGACCTCTCATCCTATGAGATCGATCTAGCCCTCATGTTTTCCAGATTTTCTGTAGTTTCCTTGCTGCAACTCATACCAATACATCCTTAATCTATTTCCATGGTCATTTTATCATCCATCCACCTTTATAACTTGAAAATGGCATCCATTCGTACCTTATGCACATTGAAACTTGTGTGCATTCATTTTATGTCCAGAGGTATGCTACATGAAACCAAATGGAAGCATAACTCCATTCCATTTTACCACACTACTCATCTTGAGTTTCAATCACATCTATCACTTGCCAGAACTCATTTCTTCATATTCGTACTCAATGAAACTTGTATGTACATTACAATTCATATTACACATACATACATTGAATCCATGGACTTACATCAATCATACTTTACATTACAAGATGATCCAATTACACACATTACCATTATACATATACGGTGTCTTACATTCTCCCCTCCTTCAAGGAATTTGGTCCTCCAAATTAGAACCAAGTCACTCTTCAAAAAGTTAGGGGTACTTCTCCCGTATCAAGTTCTCTAATTCCCACGTGGCCTCTTCTGCTGTGTGGTGTTGCCAAAGAACTTTCACTAAGGGAATTATCTTATTCCGCAACACTTTCTCTTTTCTGTCCAATATCTGAACCGGCTTCTCAACATACGTCATACTCTCATGGAGCTCCAACGGCTCATATCTTATCACGTGTGCCGGGACCGGGTGATACTTCCGAAGCATCGAGATGTGGAAGACGTTGTGGACATTTGCCAAGTCCGGTGGCAATGCCAACCTGTACGCCTTATCTCCCACTCTCTCTAAAATCTCGAAGGGTCCGATATATCTAGGGCTCAGCTTACCCTTCTTACCAAATCTCATAATACCCTTCGATGGTGATACCCTCAGAAACACCGACTCACCCTCATCAAACTCCAGTGGTCTTCGTCTCTTGTCAGCATAACTCTTTTGTCGGCTCTGAGCTATCCGTAATCTCTCACATATCAACTGGACGTCCTCAGATGCCTACTGCACTAAGTCTGGAGCAAAAATCTGTCTGTCACCAACCTCTTCCCATCCAATAGGGGAACGGCATCTACGCCCGTACAATACCTCATAGGGTGCCATCCCGATACTAGCATGATAGCTATTATTATAAGCGAACTTGGCTAACTGCAGGTGGTCATCCCAGGAGCCTCTAAAATCCAGCACACACGCTCTCAACATATCCTCGAGGGTCTGTATAGTCCTCTCTGACTGCCCATCTGTCTGAGGATGAAAAGCGGTGCTAAAACTCAATCGGGTCCCCAGCGCTTCCTGAAAATGTTCCCAAAAATGGGAAGTGAAGCGGGCATCCCTATCAGAAACAACGCTCACTGGTACACCATGTAGCCGTACTATCTCTCGAATACACAGGTTCGCCAACTGACTCAGTGTATCGGTAGCTCTCATAGCCAAGAAATGGGCGGACTTAGTCAACCGATCCACAATAACCCATATGGCATCATGACCTCTGCGGGTCCTCGGCAACCCCATCACAAAATCCATGGTGACATGCTCCCACTTCCAGGTCGGTATCGGTAGAGGCTGCAATAATCCTGCAGGCTTCTGATGCTCTACCTTCACTTGCTGACAAACGAGACACTTTGCGACATATTCAGCAATGTCTCTCTTCATTCTAGACCACCAATAAACCTTTCGAAGGTTTTGATACATCTTGGTACTTCCCGGATGTATCGTATACTTTGATGAGTGAGCCTCTGATAAAATCATTCTCCTGATCTCAAGGTCCTTGGGAACGCATACTCTACCTCCGAACCTCAATAACCCATCAGCACTCTGCTTAAAATCACTACCCACACCCGTTTGTATCTGCCTCAGCCAATCGATGCATCGTCGATCACTCTGCTGGGCTTACCGAATACGGCCAATCAACTCTGGCTCTAGTCTCAAACTAGCCATGATCTCAAGTCTCTCCGATCCAGGTGGGGTTACATCTAAACTGAGGTTCGCAAAGTGTTCTAACAATTCATGTTCCCGTATCATCATATAAGACACCAACCCAAGGCTCTTTCTACTCAAAGCATCGGCAACTACGTTTGCCTTACCTGGGTGGTACATGATTTCACAATCATAGTCTTTCAGGAGTTCGAGCCATCTCCTCTGTCTCATATTCAGCTCTTTTTGCGAGAACAGGTACTTAAGGCTCTTATGATCTGTGAACACCTGAAATTTCTCACCATAGAGATAGTGGCGCCATATTTTCAAAGCAAATACTACAGCCGGCAACTCCAAATCATGTGTCGGGTAGTTCCTCTCATGATCTTTCAACTGTCTAGATCCATAGGCAACTACCTTCCCATCCTGCATAAGCACACAGCCCAGTCCCTGGTGTGATGCATCCGTATACACCGAGAATCCTCCTGAGCTGGTAGGAATGGTGAGAACTGGAGCAGTCGTCAATCGACGCTTAAGCTCCTCAAAACTCCTCTCACATGCCTCATCCCACACAAACTTAACATCTTTTCACGTGAGGCTTGTCAACGGAGCAGCTAGTCTGGAGAAACCCTCTACAAATCTCCGATAATATCCTGCCAATCCCAGAAAACTTCTGATCTCAGTAACTGTCTTGGGCTGTTCCCACTGTACAACTGCCTCTATCTTGGATGGATCCACCGATACCCCATCCTTTGACACAACATGCCCCAGAAATGAGATCTGTTCCAACCAAAAGTTACACTTGCTGAGTTTAGCATACAATTCTCTCTCTCAGAGGGTCTGCAGAACTATCCTCAAGTGCTCCTCATGATCTTCCCTGGACTTGGAATACACCAAAATATCATTAATGAAAACAATCACAAACTTGTCCAGGTATGGCTTGAATATGTCATTCATCAATGCCATAAATGCTGCGGGAGCATTCATCAATCCGAATGGCATCACCAAAAACTCGTAATGGCCATAACGGGTACGAAATGCTGTCTTGGGTATATCTCCACTCCTGATCCTCAATTGATGATACCCTGACCGCAGATCTATCTTAGAAAATACTTTGGCTCCCTGGAGCTGATCCAACAAATCATCGATTCTTGGAAGGGGGTACTTGTTCTTAATGGTGGCCTTATTCAACAACCGATAATCTATACACAGTCGGAGGCTTCCATCCTTCTTCCTTACAAATAGAATTGGTGCTCCCCAAGGTGAGACACTCGGTCTAATAAACCCCTTCTCCAGCAACTCTTGCAGCTGTTTCTTCAGCTCTTCCAATTCTATCGGAGCCATTCTATAGGGTGGTTTCGATATCAGCTCTGTACCAGGCACCAACTCAATGCAAAATTCCATTTCCCTTTCAAGTGGTAGTCCTAGTAATTCATCCGAAAAGACATCAGGGTAATCCGTAATTACGGGTATGTCCTTCAATTCTGGGTGTGCCTCATCTATATCGACCACATAGGCAATGAACCCTTCACATTATCCTCTCCATCGTTAGTAACATAAACCATCACTCCACATTCAATATTTATCAAAAACAAATAATTTATCTCTCAAGCAATATGCATTTAAAATTATACTCTTTTATTTACCACAATTATACAAGTTTCATATCATTTCTTTTCATCAAAATTTACAATAAGATTGTCTAATCCTGAAAACATCAATGTTTTGGCATGACAATCCATCACAACACGATTGGTAGCCAACCAATCCATTCCCAAAATTACATCAAAATCATTCATATTCAATAAAATCAGATTGGCTATCATTTCCTTCCCCTCTATGTTTAACTTACAATCCCTACATACATGCTCAGTCAATGGACTATCATTCATGGGTGTGGAAATCATCAACATTTTATCCAACAATGTTGGTTTCACATGCTTCAATAATTTATGTGCGAAGGGAGGTGATATAAAAGAATGCGTGGCACCAGGATCAAATAACACCAATGCCTCTAAATCAAAGATTCAGATGGTACCTTTAATCACATCTGTCGATGCGTCTGCAGTGTCCTGGTCCAGTGCATGTACTCTTCCTCTGCTCACACCCACAGATTGTTTTCCTTTTTCCTCAGCTGTAGCCCTCCTCCTCGGGGCTGCTGTCTCAACTGGAGCTCCCTCAGGCTCCTTGCCCTTCTGTGGGGCAATCTCTATCTTCTCAGGATAATACTTAGCCATATGTCCTGGTCTCTCACATCTAAAACACACCATAGGGGCCATCAGACAGGGTCTATTCTCGTGAAATCTCCCACATCTCCTACACTGATCAGTAGTAGGTCGTGGTCCTCCAATAGTCATACCCCTTGGCGCAGTCAAGGCTGGGTATACGGGAGGTCTAGCAGCTCTCTCCTGCACCCCCTAAATCTTTAGCCTCTTCTCAAAAAATCTTTGGCCATCTCTCTTGGCCACTCTTCCAAACCCTGATCTCTTCCGGCCTCTGTCCTTCCTAACACTGACTCTCCCAAGCTCAGAGGCATTTCGCTCGAAGTCTTGCTCACATAACTGAGCCTTATGTACGCCTCCTCATAAGTCAAGATGTCAAAGGGAGCTAGCTTAGTCCGGATGGCCAATCTCAATCCATCCATGAACTTCTGAATCTTCCGGGTCTCACTACCCATCGTGTCAGGGTCATATCTTCCCAATGACATAAACTTGGACTCATACTCATCTACAGTTCGGTTCCCTTGAACCAGGTTCATAATTCCATCCGCAATTTCCTTTGTGCGGTAGCTGGAATATACTGCCTCCTGAAGGCCTCTAAAAATATCTCCCACGAGATCTCAGAGTGTCTGGCCCTCAAAATAGTCTCGGTGGACCTCCACCAATGCTCGGCCTCGCCTTTCAGCATAAACACGATAAAGGCAACCTTCTCACTTGAAGTGCATCGAAAAAACCTATACAGTTTCTCCATCTCATACACCCAATCCTCCGTAATCACTGGGTCCTTCACCCCTCTAAACACTGGGGGTTTCAGCGCTTGAAACTCTCGCAACCTGCTCAAATCGCAGTCATAACCCAAATCACTACCGCTCTGCTGCAGAGCGATAGGAGAAGCTATATCCTGGGCTAGAGGTGGTGTAACTGTAGCTGTCTCAGCAGTCTGAGGTCTCTCCGCCTCTGCAGCTGCCGGTTCAGTAGTAGGCTGTGCCGCGGGACTTCGTCTGTCACCGGCACCCAATGCCTGCGTAACTATCTCTACCAAACTCTCGATACTCCGCTCTAACCTAGCGAAGCGAGCCTCAGTATCCTCTGCTCTCTCAGCAGGGTTCTGTGGAGCCTGCTCACTCTGTGGCTCCGCACGGCTCTCAGGCCTACCTCTACGGCCTCTAGCACGTGCTCTCGCCCCTCTACCATTGCGTGTAACTGGCATAGTGCCTAACTTGTTGTATTATAATAATTCATTAAGCTCAATCCATCATGGTATACACAGTTATATCTAAACAAAAGCACAGTACTATGGGGATGTACTTTCCTATTTTTATTAATGACTCACATCAGGCCAACACAGCTCTGATACCAATCTCTGTCACGACCCAATTCCATTCTCTTTAACCGAAAATCACTGAAAATTTTTCACGTTTTACTGTGACCTTACCCGGTCGTGAACTAAACTCACCACACACTGTTGGGCTGTGAGTCAATAAAAACACCACATCTCATTCATTCTCAATTAATTAAAACGATGTTATACATTTGCATTTAATCGTGTACTTATACGAATACATGTTTTACTGACATCTACATCCCCCATAATTACAACTCAAAAGAATACTGTGCTTTTACATTGTTTAGATACAAAAAGAATCACTGTGTATATACCTCTTAGTAATGGAGATGCAGCGGAGTCCAAAATACCACGCCTCAGTCCTTACTGGGCTACTATGCACGCTCTGTAGGGGGAAAATAGAGTGGGATGAGCAACCACACGCTCAGTAAGGCAATAATGCAAGCATGGTAGATAACTACTCTATCTACATGCTGATAGTGTTATGCATAAATCATTTATGGTAGGAGCATGAGGAATAAAACTATGCCATGTGAATATACATATATATCATGTATCAAAATCATGTGCATTGGCATATAAAACATGGTAGAAACATCATGTATAAATCATCTCATGCTCAATCTCATTTAAATTCATAAAAAGGGCAATTCATTAAGAAACCTCCTTTTTAAACCAACTTCATAAACCTCTTTCTCAACACATAATTACCACCAAATCAACTCACAATCACAACCACATTTTTGTTCCACAATTCACGCATGTGTATAAATCTAGGTCACTATATCAAAAGTGCCTATGTGAAACATTACATCATAAATCATCCCAGACCACACGCATCCAGGTGTGCGGGGTATCATGCTGGCACGAAGATGGATTATCCCTCACCAGACTTTCTCAACACATAACCATCATGCGGTACATCGTACTCCATGTGATATACATGGTACAGCGTACTCCGCAGACTCATATCGTGATTGGGGGTGCCATTCCTAGGTCTTACCTACCCTATACCAAGAGTTTTCCATATCCGTGAAGGAGAGCCTCCCTGCCGAACAGAGCCTCCCCGCTTAACAGAGCCTCCCTGCCTCCTCGGGCTTAAGGATGTTAGCTTAAGGATGTAGGGCTTAAGGATCCTTCCGTAAGAGAGCCTCCCCACCGAACAGAGCCTCCCCGCCTAACAGAGCCTCCCCGCCTCTTTGGGCTTAAGGATGTTGGCTTAAGGATGTAGGGCTTAAGGATCTGACCGTACCCATGTAGGAGAGCCTCCCTGCCTAACAGAGCCTCCCCGCCCCTCCAAGGCTTAAGGATGTTGGCTTAAGGATCCCACCGTAAGAGAGCCTCCCCACCGAACAGAGCCTCCTCGCCTAATAGAGCCTCCCCGCCTCTTTGGGCTTAAGGATGTTGGCTTAAGGATGTAAGGCTTAAGGATCTTACCAACTTTCACAACCTTATACGTGTCACAATGAGCAAACTTGTGCGAGCAAAGCTCTAGCACGACTCAGGCATCCTCTCATACAGAGACGCGTACGAGCATAGCTCTAGTACGGTTATACTCATAAGTCAACCACTCAAAATCCACGTACGAGCAGAAGCTCCAGTACGGTTTATAAACATCATCATAGTTTCCAAATCAAGGTGCGAGCTAAGCTCCAGCACGTTTCATACAAATGAAAACATAGAAATCCAGTGCGAGCGAGGCTCTAGCGCGATTTATGTCATACAATATGATAGGCGGCTCATACATAATCAAACAATCCCGGCAATCGGGTTTAGCACTCACAAATGCTTTTCCACCACAACAATACAATACTAGCCGACCCATCTATAAGCTTGCTTAAAACCAAGCAATTTCGTTTTGAAAAACATCAAAACATTAGATTTATGCAATTATTAGCCTTACTATCCCATTTCATAAAATCCACTTCAAATTCAAAACCACGCATATACTCCTCATCATTCATGAATACCATCAATCATTTATTTGAGTAACCATGCATTTCATAAAATACCCAATATTCACCCACAAGTTCAAAGTACGAGCAGCTACCTCTATATACTCACAAAATTCCCTTACCTGGAATCGCGATGCATGATTCCACTTCCTTAAGCTGCTTACTCATACGGTTCAATTCGTCTTCAACGAACTCTTCGGGACTGCACAAAATCGTATCCCGCATTATATTCGATCCATATAATGCAACCCTTGTGCTTGCTATATCCAATATATTCTATAGCCTCTATTAAAGCTTATTTGGCCTCGTTTCATTACTTTACCCATAGCTCGAGTCTATGGATCTTCTTAGGCCTGTTATCTTATTTAAAATCGATATCAAATCGACATAAAGCTTATAGTGTTCATATTTCATGAATCCCCTCACTATGGCATTTATCAATCATATACATACCCATTTTCACAATTCCTCCAACTCACCATGTAATTCCATCTAACCATCTAAAATCATAAACATTACCCCAATAACAACTTTAGCATGCCATAAATCATAAGCTCATTCAATCCCACATATTCTCACATTATACCAATTTTTGATTTCTAGGTCACACCAATTCCACTACATTCCTAGGTAGTTTATCCATCAATACTCATACCAAACAACTCCAAAATCAATTAAATAGCTAATGCATTTGGATTGGAGCGTTAGAATCTTACCAATATGATTTTTCTTCTTGCTCCAAATGGTAATGCCCTTAACTCCTTCAATTTCAAAAATGGGAAAATGCCCTCTCACTATGTTGTTCTTCTCTTTGATAGGAACAACTTTGCCTCTAATGATCTCTCTTCAAATCTCACTGAAAATGGCTGATTTTAGAGAGGGAAAGTTAGGTTTTTGGGTTGAAAATGGGAGGTTAATATGTTTTTTCGAGATTTCCAGATTTTCAGCCCTCCTTATATAGAAATAGCTTGGGGAGATCGATCTGGTTCATGAGGAGATCGATCTGGTCCCCTTAAATCCCTCTTTTTCACGGCATTTTTAAGCATGAGATCGATCTGTCGAAGTATCAGATCGATCTGTTGAAGCATGAGATCGATCTGTCAATGCATGAGATCAATCTGTTCCCAAACAGAGAGCTAAGGAGATCGATCTGGGTGCTTGGGGATCGATCTTTTCATCACGAAAATGCTTGGGAGATCGATCTGGCTCCAATGGAGATCGATCTGCTCTATTCTGTCGCCCAAATAGGAGCATTCTGACTCTTCTAGATCGATCTCTCATCCTATGAGATCGATCTGGCCCTCATGTTTTCCAGATTTCCTATAGTTTCCTTACTGCAACTCATACTAATACATCCTTAATCTATTTCCATGGTCATTTTCTCATCCATCCACCTTTATAACTTGAAAATGGCATCCATTCATACCTTATGCACATTGAAACTTGTGTGCATTCATTTTATGTCCAGAGGTATGCTACATGAAACCAAATGGAAGCATAACTCCATTCCATTTTACCACACTACTCATCTTGAGTTTCAATCACATCCATCACTTGCCAGAACTCATTTCTTCATATTCGTACTCAATGAAACTTGTATGTACGTTACAATTCATATTACACATACATACATTGAATCCATGGACTTACATCAATCATACTTTACATTACAAGTCCATTCATATTATTTGATCCAATTACACACATTATCATTATACATATACGGGGTCTTACATTTTCAGCCAACAAAACATACACCAATCAACTCACTAAGATACCTATTTTAACATACTTGAAGTTGGTGTATTGGAATCTTACCTAGCTTGATTTTTTTCCTCTTTTTACCAATTTGGGGAAAATCACTTTGCTCCTTCAATCCTTGATTTCAGCTTCTAGTTTTCAACTATGTTGTTCTCCTCCTCACAAGGGACAACTTTGCTGAAATAAATCTCTCTCAAAACTTATTAAAAGATGATGATTTTTGGAGTGAGAAAGTTAGGTTTTCACTTTCTGTAAATGGAGGAATTAGTTATTTCGGGGAAAGAAGATGCAACAGTCGAATTTATATAGAATTTCCTTATGAGATTGATCTCTTAGAAATGAGAGATCGATCTGCCCTGTGTTTATCTCTTTTAGAATTCAACATTTAGGAGGAAGGATCAATCTGCCCCTTAGTATGAGATTGATCTTGGCCATGCAAAATCACTTAGAGATTGATCTGGCCCTTGAGAAGAGATTAATTTGTCTCAACCAGAATTCATCCGAGATCGATATGCTTTGAATGAGGGATCGATCTCCCTTTTACAGAATGCTTGGCATTGTATTTCAAGGTGATGAGATCGATCTCCCCTTGCTAATGAGATCGATCTGCCCTTCATCTGCAGCATTCCAACTGTAATTTTCTCAGATTTTCAAAGAAAACTTCACATTCAATTGCATTACTACTCATTTTACATTTCATTCACATTTGGAACTTAAAAACATTCATTTCCTATGATTCATATCAAATGTAACTTGTTTGTACATTATGAAATCATAAAGAATACATATGAATTTACTGTACATACAATTCAACATCTGATCCCTTTAGGCCCTATTTACCCTTTACGGGATTTGACATACTTATAACTATCTCATTTTCATTTTCATGATCCAAAATCATTCGTCTTATGATTCCATTAACATATAATAATGTCATATAACGAGTGAACAATAAGGAATGTTAGGTATACATGGGGTCTCACACACCGTTTTCCCAATCTTCATTATTCTTAAAATCCCTACACATGAAGACAAATTAAAAAAATGGAAATCAAAAGAAATAAAAATATCAAAGTTTAACTAAAAAAGTAATAAAATACACTAAAATGTTATATTTTCTATACCGATCAGTTTTCTTAACAAATTTTGTAAACATATTTTAAATGTCTTAAAAAATTATAAATACCAATTATTTTTTTTTAAAAAAAACATATCAACTCCAATTTCTTTGAAAATGTAACAGAAATATCTTAATATAGTGTACTATCAAGAGTTAAAATTATGTAGCTATAGGTTAACCTTTTAGAGAAATAATTTTCATTGTAATATTGCTACAAAAATCACAATTTTTTGATGTTACGATCCAAAATTATTTGGGCATGGAAATCTAGTAAAACATTCATGAAATTTAAACTTTATGATCCTAAGACATATATTTTGAAATTCCATAAAATTATAATAATGAAAAAAATTTGAAAAACATATTTTCCAATCTTCACATCATTAATGAAACATATTTTAACCAAAATGATTTTTAAAAGCATGTACTATCAAAGAAGGGTAATTATGGAAAACTAAATCTTGAAAAACTTTGATACCACAGCTTAAAATTGATCATGCAAGAGTCAAGAACATGTAACAAAAATTTAGAAATTCATAACTCTTATTCCATGGAACGCGTTGATAGTTTTTACCCACAATAGAAACATGCAATCAATTATATCAGTGTGCACTCGCTTTGCTTGGTTGAAGCAAGAAACCTTCAAGAACGTCAAGCTTAGTTCTAGGAAACCAACAATTCTCTAAATGTCTAGCCTTTAAAAGCAATCCTCTTCGTGTATGCCTTAAACCCAATAATAAATGCTTAATTTAATATATTTATGTTGTTTAATGATATTCTTCTAGCTTTATTTTGTGCTTAAAAGTGCTTGTTAATGTTCATTTGATGTTTTAGGCAACAAAACTATGCTATTAGAAGAAAATGGAGCTAAAGGACACTTTTTACAATTTCTGACTAGCAGAGGTATTTTGGTAACTCCCCCTCTGTCCAAATATTTTTGGGAAAAGTGATCTTCAACAAAGTTGTAGAGGACTTCTAAAGCTTTTTGGAATGTCTAAGATCATCCAAATCGAAGTTCGTTTTATGGGTCAAAAGTATTTACAGATATAACATTATAAAATAGATTCTAATCCTAGTCAAAGCTGAATTTCAACAAAGACAATTCATAAATTTAATTAAAGTCGTTTTGGAAGAGATAATTACAAGAAAAGAGAAGAGCCTTGAAGATTTGACAAAGCTATGAACAACTACATGATAATTAAAGATTATTTTTAGATAATTATTGGAAATTGTAATTAGAGTTTGACGTGAAATAGGATTTGTATTATTACTATTAAATGTCGATTTCTTTTATTCTCCATATAGTTATATTGTGTTGATTTCTTCTTGAATTTATACTTTTTCGAATTGCTTTCTTCCATAAGATAAAGTTTTCGATTTTTATATATTTAAATATTATAATGCTTACAATTTCTTTAGTTTAAGATAATGATTTCGATTTCTTTATAAGTTTTTTATGTTTGTTTTAAATATGTCTAGTGAGTAGTTAACTAAATTCAGTTAGTATGTATTCTTGATTAATCTTAGATGATTTGTTTTCAGAAACATGAACTAACAATAAATTATTGGTTGAGTATCTATGATTTTCCATAGAAATATTTTTATGATTGTTAGTTTAATTATCTAGGTGGCCAACTATTTCATTAAATTTAATTATCTAATGCTAGATTTAAAACTTAAGTTCTTAATGTTTTAATTCACATAGAGATAAGGGAAAATCTAAGTTTAAGTAAACAATTCAACTTCTTGTTCTTGTTGCTTAATTTCAATCAATATCTTTCACATATTATAATGTCGCTACATGAATATGTCTAAGAAGTTCTTTTGAGATAGTTTGAGAGTTAGGGATCAATTATGGAGTTCTCTTATAATTAACTAAGAAGTAAGGGAAGATGGTGTTATCATAGTTTGTTGTTGCACTACTGTGAGAACCTTAAATTTTGAATTTCCTTTCATAAGTTAATTTAATAAATTAATGGAATATTTTGTTTGGATGGTTTCAGGGCCGAACCTATAGTTGTAAGGAGCAAGGATGAGTTCGAGGACAAGTGATAATGCATGTATGTTCTGACTGAAGAAGTATGGAATGAGAATGAATCTAGATGAATGGAAATGAGTATTTAAGGTTAACAATAAAAAGGGAATAACAAAGTGGCATGCCGTTACCCCCACACGCGACCAACCTTATTCACCCCAAATTTTTCGCATTTCACTTACCTCTTCTTCTGTCATCTATCACTTCAAACGTTGGGTTGTGATTCAATATTAGTCACCCATTCACACTCATTCATAACATATATAGATTTTAATATTCTTTTCTATAATATAAACTCTTGTACATTAATACATTTATCTGTACATATACATCCCGATCGTACTTTAATTTACATAGATGTGCTTATACTTTGTTCAGTACAAAATACCAAGTGTGTATACCTCTAACAAAATGGATCTGCAGCGGATATGTCACGCCCTCCTCCCATACGCGACTTACCAAAAACCACAATAAATTTTTTCACTTTTTACTTACCTTTATATCCTGAACAGTTGGACTGTGAATAGGCATTAGTCTCCTCATCCAGACATATCTTACCATTTGTTTTTCGTATCATACATACATGATATTCATATCATAAGTAAATTCATATACTTAAATATAATTACATCCCCAATATTAAAAACGTGTACATCACTGGGTTTATACATTGTTCAGATACAAAAGAGTACGCGTTATGTATACCTTTCACTTGATGGGGAGTGGCAGTGGTCGAAAGGAATGCTATACCTCAGCAGACTCACTCTACTACTGGTGATCTGTAGAGAGGAGGGAAAATGAAAGGGATGAGCTATCTGGCTCAGTAAGGAAATCAGGCAAGCAAGTAGACATCCATACTATCTACTGAAAATAGTGCTTTGCCTTTCCTTCCCTCATTTCAAAAGCATGTTTCAAAATATATATAATAATAGTACAGATTTAAAATCCCATGTACTAAACACATGATGGGTTATAAATCAGAGGCATTCATGCAAAACAATGCATATTTATCATTTCGGAATGCCTTTATATAAAATATGCCATTTACATTCAAAACATAGTAAATATGGCATTTCACATCACAACACAAACAAATCGGGTTTCGACCCATCCCTCAGGTCTACCCATATCATAAAACACATGTGATACATCATGCGAGACTTAGTGGCTAAAAGCAATATCTCCTGAATATGATCATTTCCTAACATGGTGAAATCCTAGGCAACACAGTACTCGGTGTGCGGGTTATCACTACTGTAACAGGAGGGGGGTCAGTCCATCAGAACTGCTAGCTATCAACAACTCTCTACCACAACTCCACAACAACACACGGTATAGTGTACTCCATGCCACATGCACGGTACAACGTACACCTGTGGACCCTACATCATGGTCGAGGTGCCTACCATAGGTCTTAGCCTCTCATACCATGGAATAATCAGTGCCACGTCTCTAAATCCACGTGAGAACCTCTCTAGTGTGACACTCAGTCTACACGAGGAAATCGTCACGATTTTTTTAACATGTCTATATATCACGTAAAACTACAGTGCGCGTCTTGAGTGTGACTCACAGTCAACGCTCCGCCTCAAAACACTATATATGCATGTCAAACTATCAACATTAGTGCAAGTAAACCTCCAGCACTAGGTCATGCATAGTTCTCATTACAAATCAAGTACGAGCAAATCGCTCAAGTACTATGTCATGTATAAACCATGAAGAATCTAGTACGAGCAACGCTCCAGCACTCTGTCATGAATCTCATGTAAAACTCGAGTACGAGCTAATAGCTCCAGCACTCTATCATACACAAATCACATAAAACTGAGTACGAGCAATACTCCAGTACTCTATCATGCATGTCAAATAAATGTAGTGCGAGTAAACCTCCAGCACTAATGTATGTGAAAAACATCTGAAATCAAGTGCGAGCTGTGCTCTAGCATGATTGTTTCCACATAGTTTGATAGATGGCTCTTTAACAATAGGGATGTTTCAAAACATTAAAATCAGCACCATAGAGTGTACTTAGTTTACATCAACCTTAAAACATTAGCCCATCTACGTACTCATCTACCACATAGCAGTAAAAACATTCAAAAACATCATTTCCATGCTTTTTAAAACTTTTCCTAAAATTTGACTTTTTACCTAACTAGGGGCAAAATCATAATTTACCTATATTGGGTCCCTATAATATTATTGATTTTCTCTGACCCTTAGACAATTTTAGTGAATGCAAAAGCAGTTGAAAATACGCATATATATATATCTCTAACTACTTGCAAAACTCCCTTACCTCGGGTCACGTAAAGTGACCTCACTTCCTCTATGCTGCTCTAATCTCGCAGTCCGGTCAACTCTCAATATGACTCTAGAGCTACATTTAACCATTCACTGGGTTAATTATACTTTTCCCTACTGTATTACGCATTTAGTACAGTCTATTTCACTTAAATGGGCCTGTTTACTCTTAATGGGCCTTAAGCACTTTAATCGAGCCTAAATCCGTATTAAGCCCGTTTCAACTTATTAATTCCCTTCATCAGGGTCTATCAATACCCATTGGGCTTTGTTCCAAGCTCTTTGGATAGCCCGACTATCATTTATGACAGCTTATTCAAAAATTCCAATATAATTCACTAAATGCAGAATTAAATCTAAAATGCGAAAAATGAATATCTAATACGCAAAAATTCATATAAATTGTCATAAATGAGCTTTACTTACCCGAGATTATGCGATGGTGCGAAATTCAAAGTTCAATTGGCTCACGTTCAGAAGTTATCGTCGAACTACACAATTTTGTATATTTTATTTTGGGTCAATTTTCGATCAAATATAATTTTAATAAATTTATCGAAAATTAAATCGATCACTTTTGACCTCGTATCTACTTACCCGAAATCTAGTGTTTTCCTGAAAATTTTCCCTTTTTCTTTTTCTTCCTTTTTCCCATTTTTTCTCCTTTTCTCTTTCCTTCTTGGCTGAACCGGTCCTGTCCGGTTCAGCGCAGAAGCTTCTTCACTGAACCGCCGATCGGTTCAAGGCTTCTTTGGTCATGCCGGCGTTGTCCGATCGGTTCCCGGTGTGCCTCTACTGCCGATCGGCCCGTCTCAGGCAGGGGACCTCTCGGCTGGCCTCGGATAAGACCAACTCCTCATCGGTGGCCGCCGAATTTGCTTTTCTTCTCCACGGTAATTCCTTCACCGATCTGCTCTTTTCGGTGTCGGTGGGGCGCGTTGCCGGTGGCTAGATGATCGCGGGGTCTTCCTCTTCCTTTTCCAGCTGCTTGCCTAGCTGCTGGTCATCGACTGGTGGCTGTTCGGTTAATCTCTTCTTCCTCGGCTTGTGTCGGTTTCCTTCGCACGATTTCTCTCTCTCCCTGATTTTCAATTTCTGAAATTTTTATAATAGATTTTTTAATTATTTTAATCATTAAAATTATAATAAAAATCCCAAAATATCCTAAAAAATCATATGAAATTTATTTAATCCATAAAGGAATTTATCAGCCTGATTTTACCTATCCGGCATATTTTTCCACTATTTTCGGGATCATTTTTCGAGGCATAAATTCTGATAAATTCTAATAAATTTATATCTTGATCAATTGGACTCGAAATTAAATATTTGCCTCGTTTTTTAGCAAGATTTCTCAATTTCATATTTTTAATGAAATTTTCTTATCGAATTTATACCGAATTTTGATCATTTGACCGTTTTATCCCTGCACTTGTTCGGAACCAATTTAACCCTTATCTCGTTGTTATGTAGCTTGCATTTTTTAATTTCTTAAATAGTCGATTGCATGATAGTAAATACTCTTCTTATGATTCAACTATGAAATGAAGTGTTCGTACACATAGGAATCATAATGAACAAGCTACATACGTAAATCGAAAACACGGGTCTGATAATCCTCCCCAACTAAAAGAATTTGGTCCTCCAAATTAGAACCAAATCAATTATCAAACAATTGGGGGTGCTTCTCTCGCATCAAACTCTCTAACTCCCAAGTAGCCTCATCGGAAGTGTGATGCTGCCATAAAACCTTCACTAACTCGATAGTCTTCGATCTCAAAACATTCTCCTTCTTATCCAGTATCCGAATCGATCGCTCGACATATGACATGTCCTCACTGAGCTCCAACGGCTCATAACTAATCACATGCATCGGATCCAGGTGATACTTCTGAAGCATCGAAAAGTTGAAGACATTATACACGCCTGACAAATTTGGTGGCAATGATAACCTATAGGCCTTATCTCCTACTCGATCAAGTATCTCAAAGGGTCCAATGCAGCGAGGACTCAGCTTCCCCTCTTCCCAAACCTCGCTATACCATTGGAAGGAGAAACCTTCAGAAACACGGACTCACCAACTGTGAACTCAAGTGGCCTAAGTCTCTTGTCAGCATAACTCTTTTGTCAGCTCTGAGCTGTCTTCAATCTCTTAACTATCAGCCAGACATCCTCAGAAGCTAGTGCAACCATATCAAAAGTAAAAATCTTTCTGTCACCCACTTCTTCCCATCCAATAGGGGAACGACATCTTTGGCCATACAAGGCCTTATACGGTACCATCCCGATACTCGAATGATAACTGTTGTTGTAGGCGAACTCGGCTAGTGGCAAGCGATCATCCCAAGAGCCTCTACAGTCTAGCACACATGCTCTCAACATATCCTCGAGAGTGTATATCATCCTCTCTGACTGACCATCTGTCTGAGGATGGAAAGCTGTGCTCAAACTCAACTGGGTTCCCATGGCTTCCTGAAAATGTTCCCAAAAGTGAGAAGTGAAGCGGGAATCCCTATCTAAGACTATACTCACTAGAACACCATGTAACCTCACTACCTCATGTACATACAATCCTGCCAATGTGCTCAGAGTATTGGTAGCTCTCATAGCTAGGAAGTGGGCTCACTTCGTCAGTCTATCAACGATCACCCATATAGCATCGTGATTCCTCTAGGTCCTCGGTAAACCCATTATGAAATCCATGGTGTTATGCTTCCATTTCCATGTCGATATAGGTAGAGGTTGCAATAATCATGCAGGTCTCTGATGCTCTACCTTCACCTGCTGACATATAAGACATCTCACCACAAAATTTGCCACATCTCTCTTCATACCCGACCACCAGTACACCTTTCGGAGGTTCTGATACATTTTGCCACTCCCCGAATGCAATGTGTACCTCGATGAATGAGCTTCTGACAATATCAATCTCCTAAGCTCTGGGTCCTCGGGAATACACAGTCTACCTTTGAACCTCAGTAGTCCATCAGAACTCAACTCAAAATCAGTCACTGTGCCCTTCTGCATCTGACCAATCACATCGATGCAATAAGGATCAGTTTGCTGAGCTTGTCTGATCATGTCCAATAGATCTGGCTCTAAGCATAGACTCGCAATCATACAATCTGAATCCATGATTGCCAATCTAAGGCTAGCAAACGGCTCTAGCAGCTCATGCTCCCTGACCATCATATACGATACCATCCTAAGGCTCTTCCTACTCAAAGCATCCGCTACAACGTTAGCCTTACCCAGATGATAAAGTATCTTACAATCATAATCCTTTAAAAGCTCTAGCCATCTTCTCTGTCTCATGTTCAGCTCCTTCTGTGAGAACAGGTACTTGAGGCTCTTGTGGTCGGTAAATATCTGAAACTTCTTACCATATAAGTAGTGGCACCATACCTTCAACGCAAAGACTACTGCTGCCAACTCTAAATTGTGGGTCAAATAGTTCTTCTCATGGTCCTTTAATTGTCTGGATCCATAAGCAACTACCCTCCCATCCTGCATCAACACATAGCCCAGTTCTTGATACGAAGCATCAATATATACCGAAAACCCTCCTGAGCTGGTAGGAATAGTGAGAATCGGAGCGGTGGTCAATCGACTCTTTAGTTTCTGAAAATGCCTCTCATAATCCTCGTCCTACATGAATGCAACACTCTTTCAAGTGAGACGCGTCAACAGAGCAGCCAACTTAGAAAATCACTCAACAAATCTCTGATAGTACCCTGCTAAACCCAAAAAACTCCTGATCTCGGTAACTGTCCTCAGATGTTCCCACTAAACTAAAACCTCAATCTTGGATGGATCTACTGATTCACTATCCCTCGACACTACGTGTCCTAAAAATGAGATCTCTGTCAACCAAAACTCACACTTACTGAGTTTAGAATACAACTGCTGCTCTCGTAGAGTCTATAATACTATCCTGAGGTGTTGCTCATGCTCCTCCTCGGATCTCGAATACACCAATATGTCATCGATGGAGACAATAACAAACTGACCCAAATATGGCTTGAACACATCGTTCATCAGAGCCATGAAAGCTGTGGGAGCATTTGTTAATCCGAATGGCATAACCAAAAACTCATAATGGCCATATCGGGTTCTAAATGCTTTCTTGGGTACATCTCCACTCCAAACTCTCAACTGATGATACCCAGACCTAAGATCAATCTTAGAAAAGACCTGCGCTCCCCAAAGCTGATCCAGTAAGTCGTCAATGTGTGGAAGGGGATATCTATTCTTGATGGTAGCCTTATTCAACAATCTGTAATCTATACACAATCGGAGGCTCCTATCCTTCTTCCTCACAAATAAAACTGGTGCTCCCCACGAT
Source organism: Firmiana major (assembly GCA_033439115.1). Lineage (NCBI taxonomy): Eukaryota > Viridiplantae > Streptophyta > Magnoliopsida > Malvales > Malvaceae > Firmiana > Firmiana major. The sequence goes on from CM065912.1 coordinate 14,699,978, forward strand.
GAAACACTCGGTTTGATGAAACCCCTATCCAACAGCTCTTGCAATTGTCTCTTAAGCTCCTTCAGCTCAACTAAGGCCATGCGATACGGTGGTCTCGAAATAGGCTCAGTACCAGGCACCGAATCTATACAGAACTCCATCTCTCTGTCTGGTGGTAATCCTAGCAACTCATCTGGGAAAACATCTGGGTACTTACTGACCACAAGAATATCTACCAACTCCGAATGTACCTTATCCATATCCACCACGTACGCAATGAAACCTTCAAGATATTGTTTTCTTAGTCAGCAAAATATTTTATTGATTAACAACGTATCTATTTCTTTTATTTCTTCCCATCAAACTTTACAATAACTTTCATAGGGTTAGGAAAGATAACTGTCTTAGCGTAACAATCTAAAGCAGCATGGTTTGCAGATAACCAATCCATACCTAATATTACATCAAAGTCGCTCATACTTAGCAATATTAGATTGGCTGTCATATCCATTGCCCCTATTCTTAACTTGTAAACATTATACATATGTTCAACTAGCTGACTGGAATCCATAGGCGTACTAATCAACATCATCATCCTTAAAGGAATACGCTCTACATGCTTTTCTAACTTACATGTAAATGAAGGCGATACAAATGAATGCCTGGCACTAGGATCAATTAAAACATATGCTTCTAAATCATAAATCAAGAAGTTACCTCTAATCACATCCATAGAAGCATTAGCTGTATCCTGGTCCAAGGCATGTACGCACCCTCGACCAATCACCTGCTTCCCCTTCTCCTCTGCCAGATCTCTCCCTCTTTGAGCAGACAAACCAGTTGGAGCTCTATCAGGCTCTCTGCCCTTCTGTGGGGCAGTCACAAATGTCTCTGGGCAATCTCTAGCAATATGCCCCCGTTTTCCACATCGAAAACACATAATAGGGCTCAACGGACAAGGTCTACTGCCATGATGTCTACCACATCTACTGCACTGATCTGTAGTAGGCCTCGGTCCTCCAATCATAATGCCCTTCGTCGGAGCTATGGTTGGGAATGTAGGAGGTCTAACTGGTCGCTCTTGCACCTCCTCTATTAGTGGTCCCTTACCGAAGAGTCTCCTCTCTCCTCGATAACTGAAACCCCTATCTCTAGCTGGCCTCTTCCTCTCTCTATCTCGGCTTCGACTAAACTTCCCAAACTCAGAGGTATTCCTCTCGTAGTCCTGCTCACAAAGCTGCGCCCTGCGCACTGCCTCATCATACGTACCAATGTCCAGTGGTACCAATCTAGACCACAACACCGATCTCAATCCATCAACAAACCTGCGGACCTTCTTGGTCTCGCTGTACATGGTATCAGGATCATACCTCCCTAGGGCAAAAAATCTAGTCTCGTCTGTGAGACTCCCCTAGGTCAATCCCAAAAACTCAACCTGCAGTCTATGCTGTGCCGTATCAGGAACAAACTGCCTCTTGAAGGCCTCCAGAAACATCTCCTAACTAATCTCTGTGTGTCGGGCTCTCAATATTGGCTTGGTGGACTTCCACTAATGCTTTGCCATTCCCTTCAGTAGGAACGCAGCAAACGCGACTCTCACTGAAGTCGCGCAATCAAAAAAGTCGTATAACTTCTCCATCTCGCCAATCCACTCCTGAGTACTGGCTGGGTCCTTGACCCCTCGAAGAGATGGAGGTCCAAGCTTCTGGAACTATCGCAGTCGATCTAAATCACACCCGTAACCCAATCCTCTACTACCTTAAACTGGTGGGGGTGTAGGAGTAACTGTAGTCTGTGGCATCTATGTAGGCTGTGCAGGTGTATCAGGTGCAACTGCCTCCTAGTCGCAGTCTCTACATCCTACCTCTATCTACCTGACAGAGTTTGTGCCAACAACTCTACTATCACCTCCAAGCTATGCTTTAACCTCGTGAATCGTGCCTCAGTAGTCTCTGATACCTCAGTAGTACCTCTACGTCACCAGGTCAAATGAGGACTCATCTTGGCTCTCAGGCCTACCTCTAGGGCCTCTAGCCCTACCTCTTGACCCCGCCCCTCTACCACGGCTGGTATGAGCCATAATGGCTCAATTCCTGCATTCACAAAGATTAATTTGCCCGATTTCCATCTTGTATACACAAATGTAACTGAACAGAACACAGTGATTTGGAGATGTACACTTTCCTAATTACTAACATCTACTCACATTAGACCAACTTACACTCTGATACCACTCTGTCACGCCCTCCTCGCACACGCGACTTACTAAAAACCATAATAAATTTTTTAATTTTTTACTTACCTTTATCTCCTAAATAGTTGCGCTGTAAATAGGCATTAGTCTCCTCATCCAGACATATCTTATGTTTTTTTTCGTATCATAAATACATGACACTCATATCATAAGTAAATTCATATACTTAAATATAATTGCATCCCCAATATTAAAAACGTGTACATCACTGTGTTTATACATTGTTCAGATACAAAAGAGTACATGTCATGTATACCTTTCACTAGTGGGGAGTGGTAGCGGCCGAAAGGAATGCTATACCTCAGCTGACTCACTCTACTACTGGTGATCTGTAGAGAGGAGGGAAAATGAAAGGGATGAGCTATCTGGCTCAGTAAGGAAATCAGGCAAGCAAGTAGTCATCCATACTATCTACTGAAAATAGTGGTTTGCCTTTCCTTTTCTCATTTCAAAAGCATGTTTCAATATATATATATATATAATAGTACAGATTTAAAATCCCTTGTACTAAACACATGTTAGGTTATAAATCAGAGGCATTCATGGAAAACAGTGCATATTTATCATTTCGAAATGCCTTTATATAAAATATGCCACTTACATTCAAAACACAGTAATATATGGCATTTCTCATCACAACAAAAACAAATCGGGTTCTGACCCATCCCTCAGGTCTACCCGTATCATAAAACACATGTGATATATCATACGAGACTCAGTGGCTAAATACAATATCTTTGGACTATGATCATATCCTAACATCGTGAAATCCCAGGCAACATAATACTCGGTGTGCGGGTTATCATTGCTGTAACGGGAGGGGGGTTATCCATCACAACCGCCAGCTATCAACAACTCTCCACCACAACTCCACAACAACACACGGTACAGTGTACTCCATGCCACACGCATGGTACAACGTACACATGTGGACCCTACATCATGGTCGGGGTGCCTGCCATAGGTCTTAGCCTCTCATACCATGGAATAATTAGTGTCACGGCTCTAAATCCACGTGAGAACCTCTTAAGTGTGACACTCAGTCTACATGAGGAAATCGTCACAGTTTTTCTAACATGTCTATATATCACATAAAACTACAATGCGCGTCTTGAGTGTGACTCACAGTCAACACTCCACCTCAAAACAGTGTATATGCATGTCAAAATATCAACACTAGTGCGAGTAAACCTCCAACACTAAGTCATGCATAGTTCTCATTACAAATCAAGCACGAGCAAATCGCTCAAGTACTATGTCATTTATAAACCATGAAGAATCCAGTACGACCAATGCTCCGGCACTCTGTCATGCATCTCATGTAAAACTTGAGTACGAGCTAATCGCTCCAGCACTCTATCATGTACAAATCACATAAAATTGAGTATGAGTAATGCTCCAGTACTCTATCAGGCATGTCAAATAAATGTAGTGCGAGTAAACCTCCAGTACTAATGTATGTGAAAAACATCTGAAATCAAGTGCGAGTTGTGCTCCAACACGATTGTTTCCACATAGTTCGATAGATGACCCTTTAAAAATAGGGATGTTTCAAAACATTAAAATCAGCACTATAAAGGGTACTTAGTTTACATCAACCTTAAAACATTAGCCCATCTACGTACTCATCAGCCACATAGTAGTAAAAACATTCAAAAACATCATTTCCATGTTTTTAAAAACTTTTCCCAAAATTTGACTTTTTACCTAACTAGGGGAAAAATCGTAATTTACCCATATCGGGTCTCTATAATATTATTGATTTTCTATGGCCCTCAGACAATTTCAGTGAATGCAAAAGCAATTAGAAATATGCACAGATATCTCTAACTACTTGCAAAACTCTCTTACCTCGGATCACGTAAAGTGACCTCACTTCCTCTATGCTGCTCTAATCTCGCAGTCTGATCAACTCTCAATATAACTATAGAGCTGCATTTAACCATTCACTGGGTTAATTATACTTTTCCCTACTGTATTAGGCCTTTAATACCGTCTATTTCACTTAAATGGGCCCGTTTACTCTTAATGGGCCTTAAACACTTTAATCGGGCCTAAATATATATTAAGCCAGTTTTCCAGTTACTAATTCCCTTCATCAGGGTCTATCGGCTCATTGGGCCTATCAATACCCATTGGGCTTTGTTCCAAGCTCTTTGGATAGCCCGAATATCATTTACTATAGCTTATTCGAAAATTCCAATATAATTCACTAAATACGATATTAAATCCGAATTGCGTAAAATAAATCTCTAATATGTGAAAATTCACATAAATTGTCGTAAATGAGTTTTACTTACCCAAGATTATGCGATGGTGCAAAATTCGAAGTTCGATCGGCTCACATTTGGAAGTTATCGTCGAATTGCACAATTTTGTATATTTCATTTTGGGTCAATTTTTGATCAAATGTAATTTAAATAAATTTATCAGAAACTAAATCGATCACTTTTGACCTCGTATCGACTTACCCGAAGTCCGGAGTATTCCTAAAAATTTTTCCTTTTTCTTTTTCTTTCTTTTCCCTTTTTTTCTCTTTTTTCTCTTTCCTCCTTGGTTGAACCGATCCGGTCCGGTTTAGCGTAGAAGCTTCTTCACTGAACCGCTGACTGATTCAGGGCTTCTTTGGTCATGCCGACGATGTTCGACCGGTTCCTGGTGTTCCACTGCAGCCATTCGATGCGTCTCAGGTAGGGGACCTCTAGGCTGGCCTCGGATCAGACCGAATCCTCACCAGTGGTCGCTAGATTTGCTTCTCTTCTCCGCGGCTATTCCTTCGTCGATTTGCTCTTTTCGACGTCAGTAGGGCACATTGCCGGTGGCTGGATGATCGCGAGGTCTTTCTCTTCCTTTTTCAGCCTCTTGTCTAGCCGTTGATCACTAGATGGTGGCCGTCTGGTCAGTCTCTTCTTCCTCGGCTTACGTCGATTTCCATCGCACGGTTTCTCTCTCTCCCCCCCGATTTTCTATTTCTGATTTTTTTATAATAGATTTTTATTATTATTTTAATTATTAAAATAATAATAAAAATCCCAAAATATCCCAAAAAATTATATTAAATTCATTTAATTCGTAAATGAATTTATCAGCCCGATTTTTCCTTTTCGATATATTTTTCCACTAATTTTGGGATCGTTTTTCGAGGTAAAAATTCTGATAAATTCTAATAATTTTATATCCTGATCAATTGGACTTGAAATTAAATATTTGCCGCGTTTTTTATCAAGATTTCTCAATTCCATATTTTTAATGAAATTTTCTTATCGAATTTATATCGGATTTTGATCATTTGACCGTTTTACCCCTGCACTTGTTCGGAACCAATTTAACCCTTATCTCGCAGTTATGTAGCTTACATGCATTTTTAATTTCTTAAATAGTCGATTGCATAATAGTAAATACTTTTCTTATGATTCAACTATGAAATAAAGTGTTCGTACACATGGGAATCATAAGGAGCAAGCTACATACGTAAATCGAAAACACGGGTCTGACAAGATATTAGGGAATGTCAGTCCTAAGCCGCGTCCACCTGCTATGGCTGCTCTGAAAAAAGGGAAATAATAAGGGGGTGAGCTCACAGCTCAGTAAGAAAATCAGGCAAGCAAGTAGATAACTGTACTATCTACAAAATAAAATACTTATGCCTCAAAATCGTTTCCTTACCCGATCTGTATCTAGAACATGCATCTCTCTCAAAGCTTTTATGCACTATATATATAGATACAAAACATCAGTTATAAAACTGGAAATATGCTGGTTTAACAAATTCAGCATTATATGCATAAATACTACAATTCTCATGTAATTTCATAAATCTCATATATCATGTCATGCATTTTAATCAAAATCATATGGCATTCATCATGTTTCAAAACATGGAAATCTGGGCCTCACCCATCCCTCGGGTTACCGTTTTCACAATTCACAAACTCACATGTTTATATCATAAAACCATGTGGTAATTCATTCAAGAAATTCAATTAGCACGGAAGGAGATATGCGACTACATGTTCTGAGTGTATGATCATAACTCATTATCTGTGATCCCAGGCAACACAGTACTTGGTGTGCAGGGTCTGACAATTGTTGTAACGGGAGGTGGGTCAAATCCTAGCCGTCAGCTCACAACTCACTCTCATCGTGTACTCACGGTACAACGTACTCTATGACACATACACAGTACATGGCACTTCATGGACCCTATCTCAAGGTGGGATACTCGCCATGAGTCTTAGTCCTCATATCTTGGATATACCTCATAGTCGGGATGCTCGCCATGAGTCTTAGTCCACATACTGCGGGTCCACCTCATAGTTATGATGCTCTCCTTGAGTCTTAGTCCTCACACTTATGGGTTATTTCGATAACCCTCACCATATCTCAAAATATTGCACGTGTGAGCATATATATATCGGTGCGACACACAGTCAGCACATGCTCCCAACACGGCTGTTTCATGCTCTTTTCAAAATCTGGTACGTGTGAGTAAAACTCCCAACACGACCATATCAGAATATCACAATCTCTAGTGAGAGCAATGCTCCCAACACTAGGTTATATAAAACATGAGTATGAGCAAAGCTCCCAATACTCTATAATGCATCAACCACAATCTGAGTACGAGCAAAGCTCCCATTACTATAACATGCATAAATCCCAATTAAAATGTAGTACGAGTAAACACTCAAGTACTATGTGATGCATATCTTAAAATATAGTGCAAGTATTCTCTAGCACTCACGGTTTTCACACAAAACCTGATAGATGGCTATTTAAATCACAATTCACCCAATTCAAATCAAATAAGCACTCAAATGTGCTGTTTTCGAATACACATGAAAGCATTAGCCATTCTATCATCCAAAATCATGAATCTTAGTCACAACAGGCTTCTATGGTATTTTTACCCTAGTTTTAGATAAAACACACTTATCCTCTATGATTTCTATCACCCATCATGCCTATTCATGGGAATTCATATAGCATATAATGCAAAATGCTATTCAAAATATGTGTAGCCATCTCTAGCTACTCACGAAATTCTCTTACCTCGGATTACGCCAAGTGACCTCTCTTCCTTGGTTCTGCTCACTCTTGCAGTCCGATCAGCTTCCAATGTGGTTTCCAATGTTGTTATACGTATTTACATTAGTATACTGTATTATACTCGTTTCATTTGCAAATCTCACTTTAGCATATCATTTTCATTATTCTCTCCCAATATGGTATTATACCCCATTTTCCTTATAGTTATATTTATTTCTCCTTATTTCCAATATATGCAGTTCATAAGATTATCTTAAAATCTCCCATACATGCATAATCCATCATCAAATTCATGTTAATACCATTTCCTCATCATTTTCCCATTTTCTCACTAATAGCTAGGTTATGCTCATTTTTCATGATTATTTCATTTCCAACAATTTATACATATACCAATAAACTCATCAATACACCTAGTTTAACATCTATCAACTTGGTGCGTAAAATCTTACCTAGTTGAGATTTCCTTCCTTTTTCACCAATTTGATACAAATCCTCTTTTTTTTTTTTTTTTTAAATCCTTGATTTCAATCTCTTGTTTCCAAGTATGTGGTCCTCCTCTTTGCTAAGAACAACTTTACTCAACTACGTCTCACTCAAAACTGATTGCAAACTGAAGTTTTCTAGTGTTGAAAGGTTAGGTTACACTTTTTCTCTTGAATGGTATAGTTTCTCCTATGAAAACTGAAGTGTAGAAGTCCAGTATTTATAGAATTTTCTCTATGAGATCGATCTGCTCCCTCAATGAGATCAATCTGCATTGCACTTTTCGTCTCAAAACTGACATTTCAAACCTAATGAGATCGATCTACTACCAAGCATGAGATCGATCTGTTCCAAGTCAGTAGCTTAAGGAGATCGATCTACTCCAAGGGTAAGATCGATCTTCTACAAGTCAGTAGCAATTTGGAGATCGATCTGACCCTTCTGGGGATCGATTCCTTCTTTATAAAAGGCTTAGCAGATTGATCTGGCCCTATGGGAGATCGATCTGATTTGTTCCATCGCTTAAATAAGAGCATTTTTTGCTCTTCAAGATCGATCTTTCCTTCAATGAGATCGATCTGGCATTCATATTTTCCAGATTTCACTGCAGTTTTCTACAGTAACTCACACTAAACTTCATAAATTTTGCTGCCATGGTCATTTTCTCATCCAATCAACTCTAGGGCTTGAAAATGACATCCATTCATACTTTATATACATTAAAACTTGTGTGCATTCATTGTATAACCAAAGGTATGCAATATAAAACCAAATGGAAGTATAAGGATTTATGCAACTTCCTTCCTTTTGTTGCACTACTCATTTTTACATTCTATCCACATTCATCACATACAAAAGTCCATTTCTGCGTAGTCATACATAATGAAACTTATACGTATATCACAAACTCATATTACAAGTGTGTACATTAGATTTATAGACTTTACATCACTTATGCTTCACATAGCATGTACATGTATATACTTATGAATTCAAAGGTCTTACAATCCTCCCCTCCTTAAAAGAATTTGGTCCTCCAAATTAGAACCAAGTTACTTTACAAACAAATGGGGGTATTTCTCTCACATCAGACTCACTAGCTCCCAAGTAGCTTCCTCAGTGTGATGTTGCCAAAGAATCTTCACTAACCTGACGGTCTTATTCCTTAAGACTTTCTCCTTTCTATCCAGTATCTGTATCAGTTTCTCTACATAAGTCAAATCATCTTTGAGCTCTAATGGCTCATATCGAATTACATGATTTGGATCTGGATGATACTTCCTCAACATCGAAATGTGGAAGACATTATGCACTCTCGATAAATCTGGTGGCAATGCCAATCTATATGCCTTATCTCCCACTCTATCTAGTATCTCAAAGGGTCTAATGTAACAAGGACTCAACTGACCTCTCTTTCCAAATCTTGCTATACGCTTGGAAAGAGAAACGTTCAGAAATACTGAATCACCAACTGTGAACTCAAGTGGTCTCTGTCTTTTGTCAGCATAGCTTTTCGGTCTACTCTGAGCTGTCCTCAATCTCTCAACAATCAACCGGACATCCTTAAAAGCTTGTGAAACTAAATCAGAAGCAAATTTCTTTCTGTCACCTATTTCTTCCCATCCGATCGGGGAACGACATCTACGGCCATACAAAGTCTCATATGGTGCCATCCTGATACTCGTATGATAACTGTTGTTGTAGGTGAATTCGGCTAGTGGCAAATGATCATCCCAGGAGCCTCTAAAATCCAGTACACATGTCTCAACATTTCCTCTAGAGTTTGTATAGTCCTCTCTGATTGACCATCTATTTGAGGATGATAAGCGGTGCTCAAAATCAACTGGGTTCCCATGGCTTCCGAAAAATGTTCTCAAAAGTGGGAAGTGAAGCGGGAATCCGTACCCGAAATAATGCTCACTCGAATACCATGTAACCTCACTACCTCGTGTACAAATAACTTTGCTGAAACACTAAGAGTATTAGTATTTCTCAAAGCTAAAAAGTGGGCTGACTTCGTCAGTCTATCAACTATCACTCATATAGCATCGTGATTCCTCCGGGTCCTCAGTGAACCCATCACGAAATCCATGGTGATATGCTCCCATTTCCATGTCAGTATAGGTAGAGGTTGCAATAACCCTGCAAGTCTCTGATGCTCTACCTTCACTTGCTGACACACGAGACATCTTGCCATGAAATCTGCTACATCTCTCTTCATACCTGATAACTAGTACACCTTTCGAAGATTCTGATACATCTTATTACTCCTCGGATGTAGCGTATATCTAGACGAATGAGCTTCCGTCAATACAAGTCTCCTAAGCTCTGGGTCCTTTGGAACACACAATCTGTTTCTGAACCTCAAAAGTCCATCTGAACTTATTACAAAGTCAGTTTCTATGCCCTTCTGTATCTGACCTTTAATGTCAATGTAATATGGATCAGTCAGCTGTCTGATAATCTCCAACAGATCTGGCTCCAAGAATTGACTAGTAATCATACAGTCTGTATTCATGATAAAAGGCACAACTCCCAAACTAAGACTAGTAAACTGCTTTAGCAACTCATGTTCCCTAACCATCATATACAATACCATCCCTAGGTTCTTTCTGCTCAAAGCATTAGCTACAACATTAGCCTTACCCAGATGAAAAAGTATTTCACAATCATAGTCCTTCAGAAGCTCTAGCCATATTCTCTGTCTTATGTTCAATTCTTTCTGTGAGAATAGATACTTAAGGCTCTTGTGGTCACTAAATATCTGAATTTTTTCTCTATACAAGTAGTGACGCTATACCTTCAACACAAACACTACTGCAGCTAATTCCAAATCATGGCTCAGATAGTTCTTCTCATGATCCTTTAGCTGTCTGGATCCATAAGCAACTACCTTCCCATCCTGCATCGAAACACAGCCTAGTCCTTGATGCGATGCATCGGTATACACTAAAAGTCCTCCTAAGCTAGTAGGGATAGTGAGAATTGGAGCAGTAGTCAATCGACTCTTCAACTCCTGAAAACTCTTCTCACAATCTTTATCCCATACAAAAGCTACACTCTTCTGAGTGAGAATTGTCAACGAAACAGCTAACTTCGAGAATCCTTCTACGAATCTCTAATAATATCCTGCTAAACCCAAGAAACTTCTGATCTCGGTAACTGTACTCGGCTGTTCCCACTGAACTACAACCTCAATCTTAGATGGATTCACTGATACACCATCCTTCGACACAACATGTCTTAAAAACGAGAATTATGACAACCAAAAATCACACTTATTGAGTTTAGTATATAGCTTCTGCTCTCGTAATGTCTGCAATACAATCCTGAGGTGCTTCTTATGCTCTTCCTCGGATTTAGAATATACCAAAATGTCATCTACGAATACGATAACAAATTGATCCAAATATGGCTTAAACATATTGTTCATCAAAGCCATAAAAGTTGTGGGAGCATTCGTCAATCCGAATGGCATAACCAAGAACTTATAATGGCCATATTGGGTCCTAAATGCTGTCTTGGGCACATCTTCACTCCTAACTCTCAGCTGATGATACCCAGACCTCATATCAATCTTAGAAAAGACCTGCGCTCCCTGAAGCTGATCCAACAGATCATCAATGCGTGGAAGGGGATATCTATTCTTGATAGTTGCCTTATTCAATAATCGATAATCTATATACAATCGGATACTTCCATCATTCTTCTTTACAAACAAAACCGATACTCCCCAAAATGAAACACTCAGTCTGATAAAACCCCTATCTAACAACTCCTGTAACTGTTTCTTGAGTTCCTCCAGCTCGACTAATGCCATGCGATACAGTGGTTTTGATATAGGTTCAGCACCAGGCATCAAGTCTATATAGAATTCCTTCTCTCTGTCTGGTGGTAACTTGGCAATTCATCCGAAAAGACATCTGGGAATTCACTAACCACTAGGATATCTTTCAACTCCATATGTACCTTATCCGTATCAACCACGTACGCAATAAAACCTTCAACATATTCATTTCTCAGTCAGCATAGTACATTATTAAATACAATCACAACTACTTTTATTTCTTTTCATCAAGCTTTACAACATATTTTTCAGGGTTAGGAAACATAACTGTCTTAGCATAACAATCTAAAATAGCATGGTTCGATGATAACCAATCCATTACTAAGATTACATTAAAATCACTCATGCTTAACAGTAATAGATTGGTTGTCATATCTTTTTCCCCTACTTTTAGTTTACAATCTGTTAACACATACTCCACTAGCTGACTATTATCCATAGGCGTACTAATCAACATCATCCTACTTAAAGGAGTAGGCTCTATATGCTGTGATATTTTACATGCAAATGGAGGCGATACAAATGAATGCGTGGCACCAGGATCAATTAAAACATGTCCTTCAAAATCATATATCAGGATGTTACCTCTAATCACATCCAATGAAGCATCAAATGTCCCCTAGTCCAAGGCATGTACTCGCCCTAGTCCAATAACTTGCTTTCCCTTCTCTTCTACATTTGCTCTCTTCATTGGAGATCTCTCAGGCTCCTTACCCTTCTGTGGGGCAATATCTATGACCTCTTGGCAAAGTCTAGCCATGTATCCTAGCTTCCCACATCTGTAGCATATGCCACTAGAAATAGGACAAGGTCTACCTCCATGAAATCTACCACATCTACTGCACTGCTCAGTAATAGGCCTCGATCCTCCAATCACAACTCATCTAGCTGGAGCTATAATTGGGTATGAAGGATATCAAACAATCCTCTCTTGTACTTCCTCAATCTTTGGCCTTTTATCGAAGAGTCTCCTCCCTCATCGATATTCGAAACCTCGAGCACTGTCACTCATCGGCCTCTTTCTATCCCACATCTGTAGCATATACCACTAGAAATAAGACAAGGTCTACCTCCATGGAATCTGCCACATCTATGCACTGCTCAATAGTAGGCTTCAATCCTCCAATCACAACTCCTCTAGCTGGAGTTATAACTGGGTATAAAGGATATCTAACAATCCTCTCTTGTACTTCCATAATCTTTGACCTCTTATCGAAGAGTCTCCTCCCTCATCTATCTCTATCTCTACCTTTTTCGACTGTTCTGAACTCTGAGACATTCCTCTCATAATCTTGTTCACAGAGTTGTGCCCTACGTACAGCTTCATCATAGGTAGAAATATTGAATTGAACTAGCTTAGACCACAATACTGGCCTCAATCCATTGATAAACCTATGGACCTTTCTAGTCTCGCTACTCATGGTGTCAGGGTCATATCTCCCCAGAGATACAAATTTGGCCTCATACTCGTCCACTGAGTGACTCCCCTGGCTTAACCCAAAAAATGCATCATGTAGCCTCCGCTGAGTCGTATTTGGAACAAACTGCCTCCGAAGGCATCCAAAAATATCTCCCAACTAATTTCTGTATGTCGAGCTCTCAATATGGGTCGAGTGGACTTCCACTAATGCTCTGCCGTCCCCTTCAATAGGAATGCAACAAACGCAACCATCTCAGAAGTCGTACACTCAAAGAATTCGTACAACTTCTCCATTTCTCTTATCCACTCCTCCACTAACACTGGGTCCTTAATCCCTTGAAAAGTTGGAGGTCCAAGTTTTTGAAATTGTCAGAGTCTATCTAACTCACATCCATAAACCAATCCACTACTAACCGAAATTGGTAGGGGTGTATGAGCATCAGGTACAGCTGCCTCTCCCGGAGCAGTCTCTGCATCCTGTCCCTACCCTCCTAGCACAGTTTATGCCAATATCTCTACTATAGTCTCAAGACAACGTTCTAGTCTCTCGAAACGTGCCTCAGCACTCTCTAGTACCTCAATAGGACCAATAGTCTCATCTCGGGTCTCTGGCCTACCTCTACGGCCTCAAGCCCTATCTCTAGCCCCTCTACCACGGCGAGTATTAACCATAATGGCTAAATCCCTGTATTTATAACCATTAATTAGTCGAATTTCCATCTTCTATACACAATTGTACCTAAACAAAGCACAATACTAAGGGGATGTATATTTTCCTAATTGCTAATATCGACTCACATCAGACCAACACTGCTTTGATACCATTCTGTCATGCCCTTGCCCCCACACGCGTCCTACCTTATTCACCACAAATTTTTCGCATTTCACTTACCTCTTCTTCTATCATCTCTCACATCAAACGTTGGGATATGATTAGATATTAGTCACCCATTCACACTCATTCATAACATTTATAGAATTTAATATTCTTTTTCTATAATACAAACTCTTGTACATTAATACATTTATCGGTACATATGCATCCCGACCGTACTTTAATTTACATAGCTGTGCTTATACACTGTTCAGTACAAAATACCAAATGTGTATACCTCTAACAAAATAGATCTGCAGTGGATATTAGGGAATGTCAGTCCTCAGCCGTGTGCACCTACTGTGGATGCTCTGAAAAGAGGGAAATAATAAGGGGGTGAGCTCACAGTTCAGTAAAGAAATCAGGCAAGCAAGTAGATAACTGCACTATCTACAAAATACAATACTTATGCCTCGAAATCGTTTCTTTACTCTATTTGTATCTATAACACGCATCTCTCTCAAAGCTTTTATGCAATATATATATATATATAGATACAAAACATCAGTTATAAAACTTGAAATATGCTGGTTTAACAACTTCAGCATTATATGCATAAATACTACATTTCTCATGTAATTTCATAAATCTCATATATCATGCCATGCATTTAAATCAAAATCAAATGGCATTCATCATGTTTCAAAACATGGAAATCTGGGCCTTACCCATCCCTCGGGTTACCCTTTTCACAGTTCACAAACTCACATGTTTATATCATAAAACCATGTGCTAATTCATTCAAGAAATTCAATTAGCACAAAAGGAGATAGGCGACTATATGTTCTGAGTGTATGATTATAACTCATTTTTCGTGATCCCAGGCAATACAGTACTCGGTGTGCGGGGTCTCACAATTGCTGTAACAGAAGGTGGGTCAAATCCTAGCCGTCAGCTCACTACTCACTCTCATCGTGTACTCACGGTATAACGTACTCCATGTGACATACACGGTACATAGTACCCCATAGACCCTATCTCAAGGTGGGATGCTCTCCATGAGTCTTAGTCCTCATACCTTGGATATACGTCATAGTCGGGATGCTCGCCATGAGTCTTAGTTAGCATACTACGGGTCTACCTTATAGTTAGGATGCTTGCCATGAGTCTTAGTCCTAACACCTATAGGTTATTTCGATAGCCCAATGCCATGTCTCATAATATTGCACATGTGAGCATATATATATCGGTGCGACACACAGGCAGCACATGCTCCCAACACGGCTATTTCATGCTCTTTTTAAAATTCGATATGTGTGAGTAAAACTCCTAACACGACCATATCAAAATATCGTAATCTCTAGTGTGAGCAATACTCCCAACACTAGGTTATATAAAACATGAGTATGAGCAAAACTCCCAATACTTTATAATGCATCAATCACAATTTGAGTACGAACAAAGCTCCCAGCACTATAACATGCACAAATAGCATTTAAAATGCAGTACGAGTAAACACTCAAGTACTATGTGATGTATATCTCAAAATATAGTGCGAGTATTCCCTAGCACTCATAGTTTTCACACAAAACCTGATAGATGACTATTTAAATCACAATTCACCCAATTCAAATCAAATAAGCTCTCAAATGTGCTGTTTTCGAATACACATGAAAATATTAGCCATTCTATCATGCAAAATCATGAATCTTAGTCACAACAGGCATCTAGGGTATTTTTACCCTAGTTTTGGATAAAACACACTTATCCTCTATGATTTCTATCACACATCATGCCTATTCATGGGAATTCATATAGCATATAATATCAAAATGCTATTCAAAATATGTGTAGCCATCTCTAGCTACTCACGAAATTCCCTTACCTCGGATCACGCCAAGTGACCTCTCTTCCTTGGTTCTGCTCACTCTTGCAGTCCGATCAGCTTCCAATGTGGTTTCCAAAGCTGTTATACGTATTTACATTAGTATACTATATTATACTCGTTTCATTTGCCAAATCTCACTTTAGCATATCATTTTCATTATTCTTTTCCAATATGGTATTATACCACATTTTCCTTATAGTTATATTTATTTCTCCTTATTTCCAAAATATGCATTTGATAAGATTATCTCAGAATCTCCCACACATGCATAATCCATCATCAAATTCATGTTAATACCATTTCCTCATCATTTTCCCATTTTCTCACCAATAGCTATGTCATGCTCATTTTTCATAATTCTTTCATTTCCAATAATTCATACATATACTAATAATCTCAGCAATACACCTAGTTTAATATATATCAACTTGGTGCATTAAATCTTACCTAGTTGAGATTTCCTTCCTTTTTCACCAAATTGATACAAATCCTCCTTGCTCTTGAAATCCTTGATTTCAATCTCTTGTTTCCAAGTATGTGGTCCTCCTCTTTGCTAAGAACAACTTTACTCAGCTAAGTCTCACTTAAAACGGATTGCAAACTGAAGTTTTCTAGTGTTGAAAGGTTAGGTTACACTTTTGCTCTTGAATGGAATAGTTTCTCCTATGAAAACTGAAGTGCAGAAGTACAGTCTTTATAGAATTGTCTCTATGAGATCAATCTGCTCTCTCAATGAGATCGATCTGCCCTGCACTTTTCCTCTCGAAACCGACCTTTCAAACCTAATAAGATCGATCTACTCCCAAGCATGGGATCGATTTGTTCCAAGTCAGTAGCTTAAGGAGATCGATCTGCTCCAAGGGTAAGATCGATCTTCTACAATTTAGTAGCGATTTGGAGATTGACCTGGCCCTTTTGGGGATCGATTCCTTCTTCACAGAATGCTTAGTAGATCGATCTGGCCCTATGGAAGATCGATCTGACCTGTTCCATTGCTCAAATAAGAGCATTTTTGGCTCTTCCAAATCGATCTTTCCTTAAATAAGATCAATTTGGCATTCATATTTTCCAGATTTTACTGCAGTTTTCTGCAGTAACTCACACCAAACTTGATAAATTTTGCTGCCATGGTCATTTTCTCATCCAATCACCTCTAAGGCTTGAAAATGACATCCATTCATACTTCATTTACATTAAAACGTTTGTGCATTCATTGTATAACCAAAGGTATACAATACAAAACCAAATGGAAGTATAAAGATTTATGTAACTTCCTTCCATTTGCTGCACTACTCATTTTTACATTCTATCCACATTCATCACATATAAAAGTCCATTTCTACATATTCATACATAATGAAACTTATATCTACATCACAAACTCATATTACAAGTGTGTAGATTGGATTTATGGACTCTACATCACTTATGCTTCACATAGCATGTACATGTATATACTTATGAATTCAAGGGTCTTACACAAAGAACTACGTTACCTAAATTAACATGGTAGGAGTCTTGACACGCCCTGAAGGTATTGTCCGCAAGTGCACCGGTCGTACAAGTAATAATGGGATTTGAGTCCCGAATTATCATCCCTCAGAGAAGTTGGTTAGCCTAATTAACTACCGGTTAATCTTACCCTAAGTATATTCTAGCAAATTATGAAATTTAAGGTGGGTGATCTACATGGCTAACATTAAAATTACTGGAAAGTAATAAAATAATAAAAACTAAATAAAATCGAGCTAAGATTACTTACATTGCTCCACGCAATAAAAAGAAAATCCCTGCAAAAATAATTAAAATAGTTAACATTAACTAACGGAATTAAAATAAAATGCAATTATGAAAATAACAAAGCAAGGTTAATTAAATGAAAATTAACAAACCTAAAATGCAATTAAACTACTTAATCAAAATGCAATTTAAACTAAAGATTTAATGAAATAAATTTACCCTTAATCTAATTCTAAATGAACACTTAATAAACTAACAACCTAATTAAAACTACGTTTTATACCACTAAGCAAGAATACTAACATGCAATTTAATTAAGGATTCTAAACTAAGCTAACAAATTAAATTGAAATAAAACTATACTAAAAATGGATGAAAATGAACTAATTAGCTACAATGCACTAGCCAAACAAGGCCCTAACCAAAATGCTAAACCAAGTGGTCCCGATTTGCCACTGTTCATTATCTTTCTTCAGTTTGTCCTCCATTTCCATTGGCTTTCGGTTTCATCTTGCTGCCAGGTGTGTCCAGCTTGTTCTCGGTTCAGCAACTCTCACCAACTCCGCTACATCCAGTCTGTCCAAGCCTCTTGGTTTGTCCTCTACTCCAAGCTAAGTTTACTTCTCTAGGCTTGTCCAGCTCCCATTCTTGGTTCTGTCCTGCATGCAATACAGCCCCTGCACGTCTCCAACTGCTTCAGTTTCATTCAACAGCAAGCCACGTAACAGCTCTCGATTTGATCAAGTATTCTGCCCACGCCGCTAGCAGTAATGTGCTCATGCATCCTCGGTTTGACAGTAGCTCGCACACGTCTTGCTCCTGCATTGCTGCTGCTCCATCATGGATCAACTGCCGAATAGCACATCAATTCATTTTCTGCTATGCTTAACAAGGCAGACCAGCAAACGTTGTTGGAATACAGGTTACAGCAGTAAATGAAGAACAAAAGAAAGCTTAAAACAACTGAAACTATAAACTAAACCAAATAGAGAAGATGAACAGTAATTAAGTCACAAGACAGAGGAGAACAGAGGAAAGTTGTGGCTATCGGTTATGACCACTGCTACTCTCGAATTGCAACCATGGCAGTCACCCCACCATCTTCTTCAAAACTGTCGTCGTCCAAATAGTGCTATGTCTCCTACACTAATCCTGCTATGCAATGCTCGGTAGTGAGCAAGCTGTAGCATTATCCACCAACGGCTTTAGCTAATTCATGGCAAACTAAGAGCAATGAAAAAATACAGGTTTTTCAAATAAACAACATAAGCAATTTTTCTCTTTATGGAAACCAAGAGCTACCTAGGAGACCTGAGCTATATAAATTAAAACTTGAAAAATAAAGGAGTTGATTATCACCAAACCGAGAACATGAAGATGATATTGATTTCTATTGAAAAGAAAATTTTCCAAGACTAGAACATCAAAATGAAATGAACAGAGAAAAATAAGGAAATCGCTAACATTAACGGGAAAGTTTAAAAACAATCAAAATAAAACTAGAAACTATTCTACCGACACTAATCTAACTAGTTCTACACTTACACTACTTCTACACTAACACTACTCCTAACTTACACTACATTTCCTACTCCTACTTGCATTACATAGTTTTTCCAATTGCCATCCTTTCATATTTATATACACACTTAGGGGTAAAATTGTAATTTTTTCATCCCAGATGAGTTGGCATTGTTTGGCCACTTGTCTTCACACCATTGGAACCTTGAAAAAAATATTTCCATGTCAATTGTCGTTTTGTCCAATTGGATGTGATAGGTGGCATGGCTCGTGTTGTCTGCATGGTTCAATCTTGATTTTAGCCCAATTTCGGTCCATTTTCTACCAAAATATTCAAAATTCATCCGGATTTAATTTATCTGCAAACATGAGAATTTGAATTAAATAAAGGGGATAATTGACAAAATAAATTGGGGATTTAAATAATTAATTAGGAAATTCAGCACAAATAATTCTAAAAAATATAGAATTATCACACCCCAAAACTTGAGCTTTTGCTTGTCCTCAAGCAAAACAAAATAATTATAGGAATGACAAGTACTAAACACAATAAGTTCCCCAATTTTATCCTCAAAGAAAAAGTACAAACTATGATCTTAAAGACTCACAATTACAAATCCAACATTCAGAATCATTCAATCATAAGTCGTAACCCAAATTAGACTCCTCGTGAGTGTGTGAAAAATGTCAAAGTCACTTCACAGTACATTATCCAGATCAGATTATGCAAACACAGTGAATGCAAAGTCAATGACATGTGATCATTCCCATAAGTTTGCTTTTCACTTCTCTCTCCACTAATGTAGTCACACTTAATCAAAGATCAATAGGACTTCATTAAGCTTATAATGTAAGGTTGGGGCTAAGGTATGATCAAGTCAATTTAGGTTTAATTACCCTTTAACATGCATTACTTCTAGGATCTTAATGTAGTGCTCAAATTATTCCCCCAAACTTGCTTATTTCACTAAACTTTTTATTCTATTTTTGTATTTTTCTTCTTTCTTCTTTTCTTTTTCTTTTTCCTTTTCTTCCCTTTTCATTTTTTTTTTCATATACTCCTTCACTATCACTTAATACCCATATAGCTCACAATAAATCCCAATGACTTTTCATGCTTTTAGGGTAAGGGATAGGAACAAAGTATTTAAGCTAAGGAAAAATAAGCAGGTGCGGTGTATTTACAGAGAAAAGCTTATTTGGCCCAGATGGGTGACTAGGGGTGAAATATGTACAAGGCTGGCTATAAGGGCTCAAACGATCCAAAGATGGCCTAAATCATCTCCCTAATTAAGTGTGATCTAATATCTCGCCTCGAGCTTAGATCAAACAAATACTAGAATATGATGCACCAAATCAATTGAACAAATGCAATCCTATGTACACATAAGCTTTCTCTAAATAAATATACCGATTCATGACATAACATGTGCACAAGATGAGGCAATCACAATCAGAATTAAGACAAATTCAAGAATTCAACTTCATCCTTTTTCTATAATCATGCTTCTCAGTCAATCAAAGTCAGACTAAATCATGGGGTCATATTATCGGAATATGGGAAAACTACATGCTAAGCACTAAATCATCCCAAAATCAAGCAATTTAAGCTCACATTATCGAAAACATTTTGAAAATTCTTTCTCAAATTTTCAAAATTTTTTTTAAAATTTTTCCAATTTTCCATAAAATTGCACAAGTGATATCACATCCCCCAAACTTAAAGTGCATAGTGTCCTCAGTGTACAGATAATGTAAGAATTTATGCTGAAAAATCGAGTACTCCCCTTTCTGATAATGACGAACAACTGAAGCTTGATTGAAAGTGTAATACTGGAAAAGAAATCCGCAACATAAACAAAGAAAGAAACAACAGAAAAGAAAAGAAAAAGAACTATATACAAAGTGAAAAGAAAAACACAGCCACTTCAAATGCAGCTGAAGAAAACAACACTCAGCAGCAGGGCGAAGAGTAGGAGTGTCATCTAGAGTGGTGATAGAATGTTGACAGTTAACTCCTCCTTAGCTCTATCTACTTCCCTCTTTCTCTCAGATATTATATGGTCAAGCCTTATATCCTCCTTAATATCCATCTTAAAATACTCTTGAGAGTCATCAGAGAGCTTCAAAGGTTTGAAAACATGAAATATCACCTCTTGATCTAGGACTCTCATAGTTAACTCCCCCTTTTGTACATCAATTAAGGCTCTACCAGTCGCTAGGAAAGGACTACCTAGTATAATAGGGACTTCCCTGTCTTCCTCCATGTCTAAAACAATAAAATCCATAGGGAAAACAAATTTGTCCACCTTTACTAACACATCTTCAATGACCCCCTTTGGATATTTAATGGATCGATCTGCTAGCTGAAAGGTCACTGTAGTGGGATTCACATCTCCTATTCCTAACTTCTAATAGATAGACAAAGGCATCAAATTTATACTAGCTCTTAAATCACACAAGGCTCTACCAAAGAATAAATTTTCAATAGTGCAGGGTATGATAAAACTCACAGGATTCTTGAGCTTGGGGGGTAATCTTCTCTGGATAATGGCACTGCATTCCTTAGTTAAGGCCACCGTCTCATAATCTTCCAATCTCCTTTTCCTAGAGAGGATATCCTTCAAAAACATCACATAACTTGGCATTTGCTCTAGAGCATCTGTGAAAGGAATATTGATGTGAAGTTTCTTAAAAATCTCAAGAAATTTGGCGAATTGTTGGTCAAGCTTTTGGTTTTGAAACCTCTGAGGAAAAGGAACTGGTGGTCTAACAGGAGGGGATGGAGTGGAAACATGTGTAGCATCAGAGGACCTTGAAGGTTGTGAAGTAGAAGAAGGTATAGATGAAGAAGCACATAACTTTGATTCCTTTGCAGCCTGATCTTTAGGTTCCTACTCTTTCTGAGCTGCTTCGTTAGAACTTAAGGATTCTTCAACTATGTATTGTTCAGGGCCGGACTTAACTTGAGGTTCATCATCTAGTTCTCTGCCGCTCCTAAGGGTGATGGATTTCACATGTTCTTTACCCTCCCTTTGCCTAATAGGATTGGGTTCAGTGTTACTAGGAAGGGTCCCTTGAGGACGTTGACTAAGAGCATTTGCTATTTGTCTAACCTGAACTTCTAAGTTTTTAATTGAGGCAGCTTGATTTTGCAGGATAATGATGAACATTTCCTCAAGCGAGGGCTTCTTCTCAACTGCTGGTGCATGGTAAAGTTGTGGCTGCATAGGTTGTGGTGGTGGTGGTGGTTGATGGAAGTGAGGTTGATGATTCTGAAATTGAGGTGGGGATGGTTGATGGTATGTAAATAGTTACTATGTTGGTACCTGAACCAATGGAGCTTGATAACCAGGGGTCCTACAAGTCTAGAGCTAGAAGTTTGACCTTGGTTTTGGCTCTAGGAGAAGTTAGGATGGTTCCTCCACCCTGGATTATAGGTGTTTGAAAAAGGGTTGTTCTGTTGCTTAGGAGGGACAACATACTGAACCAATTCTAAGTTAAGTGGACACCTATCTACAGCGTGGGTACCACTACACAGATCACAAGAGAGAAAAGGACTTTGGATAGAAAACAACGGGTTAACATTGGTGGAAGGATTATGTTAGGTACTGAGTGACTCTACCTTCTTCGTAAGGTTAGCGATTTGAGAGGTCAAGGTAGACAGTGTGTCGAGCTCATAAATACCCACCGGCTTCTTTGGCAATTGCCTCTCCGAGGACCATAGATAGTTGTTTGCCACCATCTTGTCTAAGAGCTCGTAAGCTTCCTCCTCTGTTTTGCACATCAGGGCTCCACTCGTAGTATCGTCAACAATGATCCTATTTTGGCTTGCAAGTCCGTTGTAGAAGGTCTGGACTTGCAGCCACAAAGGTAGACCATGATGAGGGCACCTCCTAAGAAGCTCCTTATATCGTTCCAATGCTTCGTAAAAAGATTTCGCATCAAATTGGGCGAAGGAAGATATGTTACTACGAAGTTGAGCCATTTTAGAGGGAAGGCAAAATTTAGCTAAAAATTGATGGGCTAACTCGTCCCATGTAGAAATGGATCCTGGAAGCAAGGAGATTAACAAGTGTCTCGCCTTATCCCTAAGTGAGAAGGGGAATAATCTAAGTCTAGGTGCATCATCAGATAATCCATTGTGCTTGAACATGTTGCACAAGTCCAGAGATTGCCTAAGGTGAGCATGTGGGTCATTGTGCAGAAGCCCACTGAACTGTAAAGAGGTCTGGATCATCTGAAGGATGGAAGGCTTAATTTCGAAATTGTTAGCAGGGACAGTTGGTGGCCTAATGCCGGTATAATAACCTCTAATAGTCGGCATTGCATAATCTCCAACGGTCCTAATTTCCCCATTTTCTGCCATGGTGAATTGTAGCGGAGCTATTAATTTCCTAGAATCCTTTCGAATTTTTCTAATTGTTCGTTCAATTTCAGGATCTAAAGGAAAGCAATCATAACTTCTGGCTCTACGCATGCAATCATCAAAAAGTCCTTAATTTTTTTAAATTTTTAAATTTTTAAAATTTTTTTTAATTTTTTAATTAACTAATCTAGATTAAACCTAAATATTTACAAGCTAGAATTACACCTAAGCATAATTTCACCGATATTAATTAACGACTAATTAAAACTTCTCCGGCAACGGCGCCAAAAACTTGACACACCCTGAAGGTATTATCCGCAAGTGCACCGGTCGTACAAGTAATAATAGGATTTGAGTCTCGAATTATCGTCCCTCAGAGAAGTTTGTTAGCCTAATTAACTACCGGTTAATCTTACCCTAAGTATATTCTAGCAAATTATGAAATTTAAGGTGGGTGATCTACATGGCTAACATTAAAATTACTGGAAAGCAATAAAATAATAAAAACTAAATAAAATCGAGCTAAGATTACTTACAGTGCTCCACGCAATTGAAAGAAAATACCTATAAAAATAATTAAAATAGTTAAAATTAATTAACGCAATTAAAATAAAATGCAATTATTAAAAAAACAAAGCAAGGTTAATTAAACGAAAATTAACAAAACTAAAATGCAATCAAACTACTTAATCAAAATGCAATTTAAACTAAATATTTAATGAAATAAGTTTACCACTAATCTAATTCTAAATGAACACTTAATTAACTATCAACCTAATTAAAACTAAGTTTTATACCACTAAGCAAGAATACTAACATGCAATTTAATTAAAGATTCTAAACTAAGCTAACAAATTAAATTGAAATTAAACTATACTAAAAATGCATGAAAATGAACTAATTAGCTACAATGCGCTTGCCAAACAAGGCCTAAACCAAAATGCTAAACCAAGTGGACCCGATTTGCCACTGTTCATAGTCTTTCTTCAGTTTGTCCTCCATTTCCATTTGCTTTCGGCTTCATCTTGCTGCTAGGCGTGTCTAGCTTGTTCTCGGTTCAGCAGCTCTCACCAACTCTGCTGCATCCAGTCTGTTCATGCCTCTTGGTTTGTCCTCTACTCCAAGCTAAGTTTGCTTCTGCTCCAAGCTTGTCCAGATGCCATTGTTGGTTCTGTCTTGCACGTAATACAGCCCTTGCACATCTCCAACTGCTTCAGTTTCATTCATCAGCAAGCCATGCAACTGCACTCAGTTTGATCCAGTCTTCTGCCCACGCCGCTAGCAGTAACATGCTCATGCATCCTCGGGTCGACAGCAGTCCGCACACGTCCTGCTCCTGCATTGCTGCTGCTCCATCATGCATCAACTACTGAATAGCACATCAATTCATTTCTTGTTATGCTTAACAAGGCAGACCAGCAAACGTTGTTGGAATACAGGTTACAGCAGTAAATGAAGAACAAAAGAAAGCTTAAAACAATTGAAACTATAAACTAAACCAAATAAAGAAGATGAAAGTAATTAAGTCACAAGACATAGGAGAATAGAGGAAAGTTGTGGCTCTCGGTTATGACCACTGCTGCTCTCGGATTGCAACCATGGTAGTCGCCCCACCATCTTCTTCAAAACTGTCGTTGTCCAAATAGTGCTATATCTCCTACACTACTCCTGCTATGCAATGCTCGGTAGTGAGCAAGCTTCAGTGTTATCCACCAATAGCTTTAGCTAATTCATGGCAAACCGAGAGCAATGAAAAAATACAGGTTTTTCAAATAAATAACATAAGTAATTTTTCTCTTTATGGAAACCGAGAGCTACCTAGGAGACCTGAGCTATATAAATTAAAACTTGAAAAATAAAGGAGCTGATTATCACCAAATCGAGAACATGAAAATGATATTGAATTCCATTGAAAAGAAAATTTTCCAAGAATAGAACATCAAAATGAAATGAACAGTGAAAAATAAGGAAATTGTTAACATTAACGGGAAAGTTTAAAAACAATCAAAATAAAACTAGAAACTATTCTACCTACCCTAATCTAACTAGTTCTGCACTAACACTACTCCTAACTTACACTACATTTCCTACTCCTACTTACAATACATAGTTTTTTCAATTGCCATCCTTTCCTATTTATACACACACTTAGGGTAAAATTGTAATTTTTTCATCCTAGATGAGTTGGCATTGTTTAGCCACTTGTCTTCACACCATTGGCTCCTTGAAAAAAATATTTCCATGTCATCTGTCTTTTTGTCCAATTGAATGTTCTAGGTGGCATGACTCGTGTTGTCCGCGTGGTCCAATCTCGATTTTAGCCCGATTTCGGTCCATTTTCTATCAAAAAATTCAAATTCATCTGGATTTATTTTATCTGCAAACATGAAAATTTTAATTAAATAAATGGGATAATTAACAAAATAAATTGGGGATTTAAATAATTAATTAGGAAATTAAGCACAAATAATTCTAAAAAATATAGAATTATCACACCCCCAAACTTGAGCTTTTGCTTGTCCTCAAGTAAAACAAAATAATTATAGGAATGACAAGTACTAAACATAATAAGTTCCCCAATATTATCCTCAAAGAAAAAGTACAAACTATGATCTTAAAGACTCACAATTACAAGTCCAACATTCAGAATCATTCAATCATAAGTCCTAACCCAAATTGGACTCCTCGTGAGTGTGTGAAAAATGTCAAAGTCACTTCACAGTACATTATCCAGATCAGATTATGCAAACACAGTGAATGCAAAGTCAATGACATGTGATTATTCCCATAAGTTTGCTTTTCACTTCTCTCTCCACTAATGTAGTCACACTTAATCAAAGATCAATAGGACTTCATTAAGCTAATAATGTAAGGCTGGGGCTAAGGTATGATAAAGTCGATTTAGGTTTAATTACCCTTTAACATGCATTACTTCTAGGATCTTAATGTAAGAGCTCAAATCATTGCCCCCAAACTTATTTATTTCACTAAACTTTTTATTCTATTTTTGTATTTTTCTTCTTCTTTTCTTCTTCTTTTTCTTTCTTTTTCATTTTTTTTCATATACTCCTTCACTATCACATAATACCCATATAGCTCACAATTTATTCGAATGACCTTTCATGCTTTTGGGGTAAGGGATAGGAACAAAGTATTTAAGCTAAGGAAAAATAAGCAGGTGTGGTGTATTTACAGAGAAAAGCTTATTTGGCCCAGATGGGTGACTAGGGGTGAAATATGTACAAGGATGGCTAGAAAGGCTCAAACGATCCAACGATGGCCTAAATCATCTCCCTAATTAAGTGTGTTCTAATATCTCACCTCGAGATTAGATCAAACAAATTCTAGAATATGATGCATCAAATCAATTGAACAAATGCAATCCTATGTACACATAAGCTTTCTCTAAATAAATATACCGATTTATGACATGACATGTGCATACGATGAGGCAATCACAATCAGAATTAAGACAAATTCAAGAATTCAACTTCATGCTTTTCCTATAATCATGCTTCTCAGTCAATCAAAGTCAGACTAAATCATGGGGTCATATCATCGAAATATGGGAAAACTACATGCTAATCACTAAATCATCCCAAAATCAAGCAATTTAAGCTCATATTATAGAAAACATTTTAAAAATTCTTTCTCAGATTTTTAAAAATTTTCTGAAAATTTTTCCAACTTTCCACAAAATTCCTCAAGTGATATCCCCTCCCCCAAATTTAAAGTGCACAGTGTCCTCAATGTGCATATAATGTAAGAATTTAAGCTCAAAAACTGAGTACTCCCCTTTTTGATGATGATGAACAACTGAAACTTGATTGAAAGCGTAATACTAGAAAAGAAATCTGCAACATAAACAAGAAAGAAACAACAAAAAAGAAAAGAAAAAGAACTATATACAAAGTGAAAAGAAAAACACAGCTGCTTCAAATGCAGCTGAAGAAAATAACACTCAGCAGCAGGGCGAAGAGTAGGAGGGTCATCTAGAGTGGTTATAAAATGTTGACAGTTAACTCCTCCTTAGCTCTATCTACTTCCCTCTTTCTCTCAGATATTATATGGTCAAGCCTTATATCCTCCTCAATATCCATCTTAAAACACTCTTAAGAGTCATCAGGGATCTTCAAAGGTTTGAAAACATGAAATATCACCTCCTGATCTAGGACTCTCATAGTTAACTCCCCCTTTTGTACATCAATTAAGGTTCTACCAGTCGCTAGGAAAGGTCTGCCTAGTATAATGGGGACTTCTTGTCTTCCTCTATGTCTAAAATAATAAAATCCGCAGGGAAAACAAATTTATCCACCTTTACTAACGCATCTTCAATGACCCCCTTTGGATATTTAATGGATCGATCTGCTAACTGAAGGGTCAGTGTAGTGGGTTTGACATCCCTTATTCCTAACTTCTGATAGATAGACAAAGACATCAAATTTATAGTAGCTCCTAAATCACATAGGGCTTTACCAAAGAATAAATTTCCAATAGTGCAGGGTATGGTAAAACTCTCGGGATCCTTGAGCTTGGGGGGTAATCTTCTCTGGATAATGGCACTACATTCCTCAGTTAAGGCCACCATCTCATAATCTTCCAATCTCCTTTTCCTAGAGAGGATATCCTTCAAAAACTTCGCATAACTTGGCATTTGCTCTAGAACATCTGCGAAAGGAATGTTGATGTGAAGTTTCTTAAAAACCTCAAGATATTTGGTGAATTGTTGGTCAAGCTTTTGGTTTTGAAACCTCTGAGGAAAAGGAACTGGTGGTCTAACTGGAGAGGATGTAGAGGAAACATGTGTAGCTTTAGAGGACCTTGAAGGTTGTGAAGTAGAAGAAGGTATAGATGAAGAAGCACCTAACTTTGATTCCTTTGCAACCTGATCTTTAGGTTCCTACTCTTTCTGAGCTGCTTCATTAGAACTTAAGGATTCTTCAACTATGTGCTATTCAGTGCTAGACTTAACTTGTGGTTCATCATCTAGCTCTCTGTCGCTCCTAAAGGTGATGGATTACACATGTTCTTTACCCTCCCTTTGCCTAATAGGATTGGCTTCAGTGTTACTAGGAAGGGTCCCTTGAGGACGTTGACTAAGAGCGTTTGCTAGTTGTCCAACCTGAACTTCTAAGTTCTTAATTGAGGCAGCTTGATTTTGTAGGATAGTCATAAACATTTCCTCAAGCGAGGGCCTCTTCTCAGCTGATAGTGCATGGTAAAGTTGTGGCTGCATATGTTGTGGTGGTGGTAGTGGTTGAAGGAAGTGAGGTGGATGATTCTAAAATTGAGGTAGGGATGGTTGATGGTATGGAAATGGATGCTGTGTTGGTTCCTGAATCGGTGGAGCTTGAAAATCAGGGAGTCCTATAGGTCTAGAGCTAGAAGTTTACCCTTGGTTTTGGCTCCAGGATAAGTTAGGACGGTTCCTCCACCTTGGATTATAGGTGTTTGAAAAAGGGTTGTTCAGTTGCTTAGGAGGGGCAACGTACTGAACCGATTCTAAGTTAAGTGGACACCTATCTAGAACGTGCGTACCACTACGCAGATCACAAGAGAGAAAAGGACTTTGGACAGAAAACACAGGGTTAGCATTGGTGGAAGGATTATGTTGGGTACTGAGCGACTCTACCTTCTTCATAAGGTTAGTGATTTGAGAGGTCAAGGTAGACAGTGTGTCGAGCTCATAAATACCCATCGGCTTCTTTGGCAATTATCTCTCCGTGGACCATAGATAGTTGTTAGCCACCATCTTGTCTAAGAGCTCGTAAGCTTCCTCCTCTGTTTTGTATATCAGGGCTCCACCCGCAGTAGTGTCAATAATTGTCTTATTTTGGCTTGTAAGTACGTTATAGAAGGTCTGGACTTGTAGCCACAAAGGTAGACCTTGATGAAGGCACCTCTTAAGAAGCTCCTTATATCATTTCCATGTTTCGTAAAGAGATTTCGCATCAAATTAGGCAAAGGAAGATATGTTACTACAGAGTTGGGCTATTTTAGAGGGAGAGAAAAACTTAGCTAAAAATTGATGGGCTAACTTGTCCCATGTAGAAATAGATCCTGGAGGCAAGGAGGTTAACTAGTTTCTCGCCCTATACCTAAGTGAGAAGGGGAATAATCTAAGTCTAAGTGCATCATCAGATAATCCATTGTGCTTGAACGTGTTGCACAAGTCCAAGGATTGCCCAAGGTGAGCATGTGGGTCATCGTACAGAAGCCCACTGAACTGTAAAGAGGTTTGGATCATCTGGAGGATGGAAGGCTTAATTTTGAAATTGTTAGCAGGGACAGCTGGTGGTCGAATGCCAATATAATAACCTCCAATAGTCGGCATTGCATAATCTCCAACGGTACTAATTTCCTTATTTTCTGCCATGGTGAATTGCAGCAGAGCTATTAATTTCCTAGAATCCTTTCGAATTTTTCTAAGTGTTCGTTCAATTTCAGGATCTAAAGGAAAGCAATCATAACATCTGGCTCTGCGCATGCAATCATCAAAAACTCCTTAAATTTTTTTTAATTTTTAAATTTTTAATTTTTTTTATTTTAATTTTTCAATTAACTAATCTAGATTAAACCTAAATATTTACAAGCTAGAATTACACCTAAGCATAATTTCACTGATATTAATTAACGACTAATTAAAATTCCCCGGTAACGGCACCAAAAACTTGACACTCCCTGAAGGTATTATCCATAAGTGCACCGACTGTACAAGTAATAATGGGATTTGAGTCCCGAATTATCGTCGCTCAGAGAAGTTAGTTAGCCTAATTAACTACCGGTTAATCTTACCCTAAGTATATTCTAGCAAATTATGAAATTTAAGGTGGGTGATCTACACGGCTAACATTAAAATTACTGGAAAGCAATAAAATAATAAAAACTAAATAAAACCGAGCTAAGATTACTTACAGTGCTCCACGCAATTAAAAGAAAATCCTTGCAAAAATAATTAAAATAGTTAACATTAATTAACGCAATTAAAATAAAATGCAATTATGAAAATAACAAAGCAAGGTTAATTAAACGAAAATTAACAAACCTAAAATGCAATTAAACTACTTAATCAAAATGCAATTTAAACTAACTTAAGATTTAATGAAGTAAATTTACCCCTGATCTAATTCTAAATGAACACTTAATTAACTATCAACCTAATTAAAACTAAGTTTTATACCACTAAGTAAGAATACTAACATGCAATTTGATTAAAGATTCTAAACTAAGCTAACAAATTAAATTGAAATTAAACTTTACTAAAAATGTATGAAAATGAACTAATTAGCTACAATGCACTAGCCAAACCAGGCCTTAACTAAAATGCTAAACCAAGTGGTCTCGATTTGCCACTGTTCATTGTCTTTCTTCAGTTTGTCCTCCATTTCCATTTGCTTTCGATTTCATCTTGCTGCCAGGTGTATCCAGCTTGTTCTCAGTTCAGCAACTCTCACCAATTTTGTTGCATCTAGTCTGTCCATGCCTCTTGGCTTGTCCTTTACTCCAGGCTAAGTTTGCTTCTACTCCAAGCTTATCCAGCTCCCATTCTTGGTTCTGTCCTGCACGCAATACAACCCCTACACATCTCCAACTGCTTCGGTTTCATTCATCAGCAAGCCATGTAACTGCTCTCGGTTTGATCCAGTCTTCTGCCAACATCGCTAGCAGTAACGTGCTCATGCATCCTCAATTCGACAGTAGCCCGTACACGTCCTGCTCCTACATTGCTGCTGCTCCACATGCATCAACTGCCAAATAACACATCAATTCATTTCCTGCTATGCTTAACATCGCAGACCAGCAAACGTTGTTGGAATACAGGTTACAGCAGTAAATGAAAAACAAAGAAAGCTTAAAACAACTGAAACTATAAACTAAACCAAATAAAGAAGATGAACAGTAATTAAGTCACAGGACAGAGGAGAACAGAGGAAAGCTGCGTCTCTTGATTATGGCCTCTGCTGCTCTCGGATTGCAACCATGGCAGTCGCCCCACCATCTTCTTCAAAACTGTCATTGTCCAAATAGTGCTATATCTCCTACACTACTCCTGCTATGCAATGCTCGGTAGTGAGCAAGCTTCAGCATTATCTAGCAATGGCTTTAGCTAATTCATGGAAAACCAAGAGCAATGAAAAAATACAGGTTTTTCAAATAAACAACATAAGCAATTTTTCTCTTTATGGAAATCGAAATCTACCTAGGAGACATGAGCTATATAAATTAAAACTTGAAAAATAAAGGAGTTGATTATCACCAAACCGGGAACATGAAAATGATATTGATTTCCATTGAAAAGAAAATTTTCCAAGACTAGAACATCAAAATGAAATGAACTGTGAAAAATAAGGAAATTGCTAACATTAACAGGGAAGTTTAAAAACAATCAAAATAAAACTAGAAACTATTCTACCTACACTAATCTAACTAGTTCTACACTAACACTACTTCTACACTAACACTACTCCTAACTTACACTACATTTCCTACTCCTACTTACATTACATAGTTTTTTCAATTACCATCTTTTCCTATTTATACACACACATAGGGGTAAAATTGTAATTTTTTCATCGTAGATGAGTTGGCATTGTTTGGCCACTTGTCTTCACACCATTGGCTCCTTGAAAAAAATATTTCCATGTCATCTATCTTTTTGTCCAATTGGATGTGCTAGGTGGCATGGCTCGTGTTGTACGCGTGGTCCAATCTCGATTTTAGCCCAATTTTGATCCATTTTTTTCTGAAATATTCAAAATTCATCTGAATTTAATCTATCTGTAAACATGAGAAGTTTAATTAAATAAAGGGGATAATTGACAAAATAAATTAGGGATTTAAATATTTAATTATGAAATTAAGCATAAATAATTCTAAAAAATGTAGAATTATCAAGTCTGAGAATCCACCTAAACGAATTGCATTGAAGCACACAAAATGCTACCTTTTAAATCCCATAATCTATTATGTACTTTTTATGGTTTTGCGATGTATGGACAAGTCACAATTGATATAAATCATAAGGATGGAATGTTTTTAAGTTTCCAATGTGTATGAAATGTAAAACGTGTAGTTAGGCAAAGTTAATATCAGTGTAATAGTGAATTTTTGGAAAAAAGTACAGTAGGACTGCTTTAGAAGAGGAGCAGATCGATCACTCATTTAATGTAGATTGATCTTGAGTAGGTTCTGGGTAGAACAAATCGATCTCATAGTAAGGCCAGATCAATCTCTTTAAGGTTCTGTGTAAAGGTCAGTTCCTGAAGAGAACAAGGTATGACAGATTGATCCCTCACCGCTAGCAGATTGATCCCTTAGAGCAATTCTATAAATACACGACTCTGCAAACTCTGTTTTCCCGAGAGATACCAAAACGTTTCCCTGAGACAAAGTTAAACCTAACCATTTTACTCCAAAAAACTTCATCTTTCAAGTAGTTTTGAGTGAGATTCAGTTTAGTAAAGTTGTTCTTAGTAAAGAGGAGAACAACATACCTGGAAACAAGAAGTAGGAATCAAAGATTGAAGAAGCAAGGTGGATTTTGCCAATTTTGGTGAAAAAGAGGAAAAGTTCAAGCTAGGTAAGATTTAATACACCAAGTTCATATATGTTAATCTAAATGTCTTGGTGAGTTAATTGGTATATGTTTAAATTGCTGAAAACAAATGGATCATGAAAAATATCCATGACCTAGCTATTAGTAAGAAATTGAGAAATGAAGATAGGTATATGGAATATATGGTATAACACCATAATGGGAGAAAGTGATGAGATTTATAGCATTGGGAGGAGTGAAATGCATTGATTGAGAGTCATGCAAGTGAAAGCAAGTATATTAAGGTATACTGATGTGGATAATTATTAACAGCTTTGAAGTTGATATTTGGAAGCTAATCAGATTGCAAGGTTTAGCAGCACCGAGGAAGTGAGGTTACGTAACGTGATCCGAGGTAAGAAAATTTCATGAGTAGCTAGAGATAGCTACACATATTTTGAACAGAATTTCAATAACTATATTCTATACGAATTCCTGTGAATAGAAATGTTGTGATAGGAACAGATGAGATGAATCGTGGTTTTATCCAAAAATAGGGTAAAAAGCCTTAGAAGCAAGTTTGTGACTAATTTTCATAGTTGTATGATAGAATGGCTAATATTTTCATGTATATGCGAAAACAACACATTTGAGTGCCGATTTATTTTGATTGGGTGAAATTCAATTTAAATAAGCCATCTATTGGGTTTATGTGTAAACCATTAGTGCTAGAGAATACTCGCACTAGATTTTATTAGCTATGCATCACATAGTACTTGAGTATATTCTCGTATTTAATTTTTAATGTGATTTATGCATTATTGAGTATTGGGAGCTTTGCTCATACTCAGTTTTACATGATAGAGCACTGGGAGCATTTCTCGTGCTCAGTTTTCATTGATTGATGCATTATAGAGTATTGGGAGCATTGCTCATACTCGATCTTTACATGACATAGTGCTGTGAGCATTGCTCGCACTAGATTTATATCACTTGTGTTATGCTCATGCTAGGAGATTACTCGCATGTACCAATTTTGAAAGAGAAAGCATGAAACAGTAGTGTTGGGAGCCTGTGCTGACTGTTTGTCACACTGATTATATGCTCGTACGTGCAAATTTTGATAGACGGCTGAGGGTTATCAAAATTTTTATCTTTAATATGAGGACTAAGACTTATGGCAAGTATCCCGACTATTAGGTATATCCAAGGTATGAGGACTAAGACTTATGGCAAGTATCCCGACTATGAGGTATATCTAAGGTATGAGGACTAAGACTTATGGCAAGTATCCCACCTTGAGATTGGGTCCATGGAGTACTTTGTACTGTGTATGTCACATGGAGTACGTTGTACCATGAGTACACGATGTGATTGAGTTATGAGCTGACAGTGGAGATTTGACCCTCCTCCCGTTACAGCAATTGTGAGACCCCGCACACCGTGTACTGTGTAGCCTGGGATCACGAAAAATGAGTTATGATCATAATCTCGAAACATGTAGTCGCTTATCTCCTTTCATATAAATTGATTTTACTTGAATGAACTATCACATGATTTTATAATCTGAACATGTGAATTTGTGTGAGATAAAGGGTAACCCGAGGGATGGGTGAGGCCCAGATTTCCATGTTCTAAACATGATGATATGCCATATTATTTTGATTTAATTAGATGGCATGATAAAATGTAATTTGTATGAAATTACATGAGAAATGCAATGTTTTGCATAAACTGCTGAGATTTATTAAACCAACATGATTTCAGTTTCATAACTGAGGATTTATATCTATATGTATATATTGCATAAAAGTGTTAAGCATGATGAATGCTTTAGATATAAGTCGATATGGAAATGATTTCAAGGCATGAGCATTGTATTTTGTAGATAGTGTGGTTATATACTTACTTGCTTGATTTCCTTACTGTGCTGTGAGCTCACCCCCTTTTTAGTTCCCCTATCTGCAGAGCATTCATAGTAGTCGAGTACGACTGAGGATTGATATTCCTTGATCTGCTGCATATCCATCTTACGAGAGGTATACACATTTGAAACATTTTGTACTGAACAATGTAAAAGCACAATGATGTATACGAATGTACGGTCGGAGATGTATAAGTACAAGTATTTGTATTTAAAGTATATGAGTTTACATTATAGAAAAGAATATTGACTTGTATGCTTATTTTTAAATGAATGCGGTTTAGGTGACTAATATCGAATCGCAGCCCAACTGTTTGGTGCTGAGTGATGACAGAAAGAGAGGTAAGTAAAATGCAAAAAATTTGTGGTGATTTTGGCAGGTCACGGGAGGGGAGGTCGTGACAGAATGGTATCAAAGCTGAGTTGGACTGATGTGAATCGATATTAGTAATTAGTAAAGTGTACATCCCTATAGTACTGTACTTTATTCAGTTACAATTGTATTACAAGATGGAAATTAGACTAATTAATGGTTATAAATAAAAGGATTTAGCTATTATGGCTAATACCAGCTGTGGTAGAGAGGCTAGAGGTAGGGCTTGAGGCCTTAGAGGTAGGCCAAAGACCAGAGATGATATGACAGGTCCTAATGAGGTACCCGAGAGTATCGAGGCACACTTCGCGAGACTAGAGCATTGCCTTGAGACCATAGTGGTGTTACTGGCACAGACTATGCCAAGAGGATAGGGGTTGGATGCAAAGACTGCGCCTAGAGAGGTAATTGCACTTGGTAGACTCCATGCCATTTCAATTTTCTCTCACTAAACCCATTCTAGGTCATGGTTGTTTAAGCATGTAAATGAATATTTCATCCAACATTACATATACCAAATCACTCATCAAAATATCTAGATTAACATACTAGAAGATGGTGTATAGAAATCTTACCTAGCTTGACCTTTTTCCTCTTTTTTCCAAGATGGGGAAAGACCTTTTTGCTCCTTCAATCCAACAAATAAAATGTTGGCTCTAAGATATGTTGTTCTTCTCCTCACAATGAATAACTTTGCTCTAATAGCTTTTTCTCAAATCTTTATGGAAGGGGGTGCATTCTAGAGTGAGAAAACTAGGTTGTTGTTAAAAATGGGGGATATTTGGGTTTTCTCTTGGGAATAAAGATTCAACTGCCCAGTTTTTATAGAAAACGCATTATGAGATCGATCTCCAAGGGTAGGAGATCGATATGCCTTTACTTAAACTCCATCAAAAATTTGACTTGCAGGCTATGAGATCGATCTGCCTATTGCATGAGATCGATCTGCCCAAAGGAATAGGATCGATCTTTGTTCATGGAGTGGGATCAATCTAGTTCAGGCAGAGAGCTTCAGAGATCAATTTGGCCTTAGGAGGAGATTGATCTGGCTTATCCAGAAGCTACTGGAGATCGATCTTGTACAAGTCGAGGCAATTTGAGATCGATCTGCTTGCAATAAGATCGATCTACCTTGTATTCTGCAGCATTCCAACTCCAATTTTCCTAGATTTTCCAAAGTTAAACTCCCATTCAATCACTTCAATATCCATTTTGCATTTCATTCACACTTAACACTAAAAAAACATCCAATTCTTATGATTCCTGTATAATTTAACTTGTCTGTACATCATGAAAATCATAAGATTTATAGAATTTTACGGGTCTTACATGAGTATAATAAATTGTTGGAAATTGTATTAGGAACATGAATGTCAGAAATAGTACAAAAATTGACTTGAATGAAGTGTGGTGGAGAAGAATTGGGATTAGACGTTGAAGAAGTTTATTTCGGTCTAATGAAGGAATATTAGAGTACTTTTCTTTAAGTTAATTTTGTTTAGTAAGAAGAAAACTAATAGTTATATATAACAGAAAATGAATTTAGGATTATCGTAAAACATGATATAAAAGGATAATAAGTAATGGAAACTGGGTTATAAGAATTTGACCAACTAATGGACGATGTAGAGTTGAAGTCTAAGGGCTCAAATGCATGATTTAATCTTGATAGAGAGATTATGGTAGACTGGTCGAATCTAAATACATGTACAAAATTAGTTTTAAGCGAGAGACCTTAAGAAATCAATATGGAGACTGATTATTGAATGTTTTACTTGTGGAATTGCAGTTAGCACACCCCCAGCTACCGAGGAAGCTTAGGCACATATATGTGTGCCAAAGGCGATAAGGGTAATTAGTGCACGTCGCAATTGTGGTAAGGGATTCATATAGCTCGTAACTAGTAGGATACCTCAGGTTAAGCTAAAACTTTACTAGGAACCATAGGCTGTTCATGTCACGCCCTCCTCTCACACGGGACTTACTAAAAACCACAATAAATTTTTCACTTTTTACTTACCTTTCTCTCCTCAACAGTTGGGCTGTGAATAGGCATCAGTCCTCTCATCCATACATATCTTACCATTCTTTCACGTATCATACATACATGATATTCATATCATAAGTAAATTCATATACTTAATATAATTACATCATTACATTTACATCCCCAACATTAAAACCATGTACATCACTGTGTTTATGCATTGTTCAGATACAAAAGAGTACGCATGTGTATACCTTTCGCTAGATGGGGAGTGGCAGCGGATCAAAGGAATGCAATACCCTGGCCCACTCGATCTACTGACGAGAATCTATAGAAATGGGCGAAAATGAATGGGATGAGCTATCAACGCGCTTAGTAAGAAAATCAGGCAAGCAAGTAGACATCCATACTATCTACTTGAAAATAGTGCTTTGCCTTTCCTTTTCTCAATTCAAGAGCATGTTTAAAATATATATAATATAGTACAGATTTAAAATCCCATGTACTAAACACATGCTGGTTTATCAATTAGAGGCATTCATGCAAAACAGTGCAATTTAATCAATTAAGAATGCCTTTATATAAAATATGTCATTTACATTCAAAGCACAGTAAATATGGCATTTCTCATCACAACACAAACAAATCGGGTTTCGACCATCCCTTAGGTCTACCCGTATCATAAAACACATGTGATATATCATGCGAGACTCAGTGGCTAAATGTAATCTCTCCGAACTATGTAAGAGAGCCTTCCCGCCGATCAGAGCCTCACCCCCCACTTTGGCTTAAGGATCTTACCGTAAGAGAGCATCTTCGGACTATGGCCATATCCTAACATGTGGTGAAATCCCAGGCAACACAGTACTCGGTGTGCGGGTTTTCACTACTGTAACGAGATGGGGTCAGTCCATCACAACCGCCAGCTATCAATACTCTCCTCCACAACTCCATAACAAAACACGGTACAGTGTACTCCATGCCACACGCACGGTACAACGTACACTCGTGGACCCTATATCATGGTTGAGGTGCCTGCCATAGGTCTTAGCCGCTCATACCATGAAAATATATCATAGTGGGGTGCCTACCATAGGTCTTAGCCCTCATACTATGGAATAAATGCCACGTCTCTAAATCCACGTGAGAACATCTCAACAGTGTGACACTCAGTCTACACGGAGGAAATCGTCACGGTTTTTCTAACATGTCTATATATCAGGTAAAACTACAGTGCGCGTCTTGAGTGTGACTCACAGTCAACGCTCTACCTCAAAACACTGTATATGCATGTCAAAATATCAATACTAGTGCGAGTAAACCTCCAGCACTAGGTCATGCATAGTTCTCATTTCAAATCAAGTACAAGCAAATCGCTCAAGTACTATGTCATGTACAAATCATGAAGAATCAAGTATGAGCAACGCTCCAGCACTCTGTCATGCATCTTATGTAAAACTCGAGTACGAGCTAATCGCTCCAGCACTCTATCATGCACAAATCACATAAAACTGAGTACGAGCAATGCTCCAGTACTCTATAATGCATGTCAAATAAATGCAGTGCGAGTAAACCTCCAGTACTAAGGTATGTGAAAAAATCTGAAATCTAGTGCGAGCTGTGCTCCAGCACGATTGTTTCCACATAATTCGGTAGATGACTTTTTAAAAATAGGGATGTTTAAAATCATTAAAATCAGCACTATAAAGTGTGCTTAGTTTACATCGACCTCAAAACATTAGCCCATCCACCTACTCTTCTGCTACACAGCAGTAAAACCATTCAAAACATTATTTCCATGCTTTTTACCACTTTTCCTAAAATTTCACTTTTTTCCTAACTAGGGGTAAAATCGTAATTTACCCATATCGGGTCCTTATAATATTATCAATTTTCTCTGACCCTCAAACAATTTTAGTGAATGTAAAATCCAACGAAAATATGCACAGATATCTCTAACTACTTGCAAGAGTCCCCTACCTCGGATCACGTAGTGTGACCTCTCTTCCTCTGTGCTGCTCTAATCTTGTAGTCCAGTCAACTCTCAATATGACTCTGGAGCTACATTTAACCATTCACTGGATTAATTTCATGTTTCCTATTGTATTATACATTTAATACAGTTCATTTCACTTAAATGGGACCATTTACTCTTAATGGACCTTAAACACGCTAATTGGGCCTTAATCCGTATTAAACCCGTTTCCCACGTATTATTTCCCTTCATCAGGGTCTATCTACTCATTGGGCCTATCAATCCCCATTGGGCTTTATTCTAAACTCTTTGGATAGCCCGTATATCATTTACGACATTTAATTTAAAATTTCGAATATAATTCACTAAATCCGAAATTTAATCCGAAATGCGTAAATTAAATCTTAAATATGCATAAATCACATAATTTGTCGTAAATGAGGTTTACTTACCCGAGATTGTGCGATGGTACGCGAATGGAAGTTCGATCGGGCTTCGGTTTGGAATTAATCGTCGAACTGCACAATTTCGTATATTTAACTCCGGGTCAATTTTCGATTAAATATAATTTAAATAAATATATTGAAAATTAAATCGGTCACTTTTGACCTCGTATCGACTTACCCGAAGTCCGGTGAATTCTCAAAAATTTTCTTTTCCTTTTTCTTTCTTTTTTTCTCTTTTTCTCTCTCCTCCTTGGCTGAACCGGTCCGGTCCGGTTCAGTTTAGAAGGTTCTGCCCTGAACCGTCGACGGTTCAGGGATGTTTTGGCCGTCCCGAGTCTTTCGGCCTGTTCCTGGCTTCTAACCACTGCCGTTCGGCGCGCTAAAGCCTGGGGATCGTTCAGCTGGGCTCGATCGGACCCTAGCACCGCCAATGGCCGTCGAAATCCTCCTTTCCTTCCGCGGCCTTCCCCTCTTCGATTCGTCGGCGTCCGGCGTCGGTAGAGGGCGTGACCGGTGCCGATGGGTGCCATGGACCACCTTTTACTTTTCTGGCTATTCGCTGGCCGCGGGGTAGTCGGATTAGTGACCGTCCGACAAGTTCTCCCTTTCGTCGGTTTGGGCTCGCGGTCTCTCTCTCTCCCCGACAAAGTTCAATCCGTTTTCTATTTTTTTAATATATTTTTTTATTTTATTTTAATCCTTAAAATAATAGTAAAAATCTTAAAATATCCCAAAAACATCCCAAAAATTCATATTAAATTCATTTAGTCTGTAAATAAATTTATCAGACCGATTTTGCATTTTTGGTATATTTTTTCATTATTTTTGAGCTCGTTTTTCGAGGTAAAAATTTTAAAAATATGAAATAAATTCATATCTCGATCAATTGGACTTGAAATTCAATATTTGCCCCGTTATTGATCAAGATTTCTCAATTTCATATTTTTAATGAAATTTTCTCATCAGATTTATACCGAATTTTGGTTATTTGACCGTTTTACCCCTGCACTTGCTCAGGAATCACTTTAACCCTTATCTTGCTGTTATGTAGCTTACATGCATTTTTAATTTCTTAAATTGTCGATTGCATGATAGTAAATACTCTTCTTATGATTCAAATATGAAATAAAATGTTCGTACACATAGGAATCATAAGATAC
Organism: Firmiana major; assembly: GCA_033439115.1. Classification (NCBI taxonomy): domain Eukaryota; kingdom Viridiplantae; phylum Streptophyta; class Magnoliopsida; order Malvales; family Malvaceae; genus Firmiana; species Firmiana major. The sequence goes on from CM065912.1 coordinate 14,740,745, forward strand.
AAGCTACATACGTAAATCAAAAACTTGGGTTTGACAATCCTCCCCAACTAAAAGAATTTGGTCCTCCAAATTAAAACCAAATCAATCATCAAACAACTGGTGGTGCTTCTCTCGCATCAAACTCTCTAACTCCCAAGTAGCCTCCTCGAAAGTGTGATGCTGCCATAATACCTTCACTAACCCGATAGTCTTCGACCTCAAAACCTTTTCCTTCCTATCCAGTATCCGAATCGGCCTCTCAACATAAGACATGTCCTCACTGAGCTCCAATGGCTCATAACTAATCACATGCGCCGGATCCAGGTGATACTTCCGAAGCATCGAAATGTGGAAGACATTATGCACGCCTGACAAATCTGGTGGCAATGCCAACCTATAGGCCTTATCTCCCACTCGATCGAGTATCTCAAAGGGTCCAATGTAACGAGGACTCAGCTTACCCCTCTTCCCAAACCTCGCTATACCCTTGGAAGGAGAAACCTTCAGAAACACTGACTCACCAACTGCGAACTCAAGTGGCCTACGTCTCCTGTCAGCATAACTCTTCTGCCGACTCTGAGCTGTCCTCAATCTCTCAACTATCAACCGGACATCCTCAGAAGCCTGTGTAACCATATCTGGAGCAAAAATCGTTTGGTCATCCACTTCTTCCCATCCAATAGGGGAATGACATCTACGACCATACAAGGCCTCATACGGTGTCATCCCGATACTCGAATGATAACTATTGTTATAGACGAACTTGGCTAGTGGCAAATGATCATCCCAGGAGCCTCTAAAGTTTAGCACACATGCTCTCAACATGTCTTCCAGAGTCTGTATCATCCTCTCTGACTGACCATCTGTCTGAGGATGGAAAGTTGTGCTTAAACTCAACTGGGTTCCCATGGCTTCCTGAAAATGTTCCCAAAAGTGGGAAACCTCGCGTACATACAACCCTGCCAACGTACTTATAGTATCGGTAGCTCTCATAGCTAGGAAGTGGGCTGACTTCGTCAGTCTATCAACGATCACCCATATAGTCATGATTCCTCCATGTCCTCGATAAACCCATCACGAAATCCATGGTGATATGCTCCCATTTCCATGTCGGTATAGGTAGAGGCTATAACAATCCTGCAGGTCTCTGATGCTCTACCTTCACCTGCTGACATATAAGACATCTTGCCATAAAATCCGTGACATCTCTCTTCATACCTGACCACCAGTACACCTTTCGGAGGTTCTGATACATCTTGCCACTCCCCGGATGCAACGTGCACCTCGATGAATGAGCTTCTGACAATATCAATCTCCTCAATTTTGGGTCCTCGGGAACACAAAATCTACCTCTGAACCTCAATTGCCAATCAGGACTCAACTCAAAATCTGTCATTGTGCCCTTCTGCATCTGACCAATCACATCGATGCACTGCAAATCTATCTGCTGAGCCTTTCTGATCCTATCCAACAGATCTGGCTCTAAGTGTAGACTCGCAATCATACAATCTGTATCTCTGTCCGAAGGCACAACTCCTAAATGAGGCTAGCAAACTGCTCTAGTAGTTCGTGCTCTCTGACCATCATATACGATACCATCCCAAGGCTCTTCCTACTCAAAGCATCTACTACAATGTTAGCCTTACCCGGATGATAAAGTATCTCACAATCATAATCCTTCAGAAGCTCTAGCCATCTTCTCTATCTCATGTTCAGCTCCTTCTGTGAGAACAGGTACTTAAGGCTCTTGTGGTCGGTAAAAATTTGAAACTTCTCACCATACAAGTAGTGGTGCCATATTTTCAACAAAACACTACTGTTGCCAACTCAAAATCGTGGGTCGGATAGTTCTTCTCATGGTCCTTCAGCTGTCTGGATCCATAAGCAACTACCCTCCCACCTGCATCAACACACAGCCCAGTCCATGATGCGAAGCATCGGTATATACTGAAAATGTTCTTGAATTGGTAGGAATAGTGAGAATTGGAGCTGTGGTCAATCGACTCTTCAGCTCCTGAAAACTCCTCTCACAATCCTCGTCCTACACGAATGCAACACTCTTCCGAGTGAAACATGTCAATGGAGCAGCCAATTTCAAAAATCCCTCAACAAATCTCTGATAGTATCCTGCTAAACCCAAAAAACTCCTGATCTCGGTAACTGCCCTCTGCTGTTCCCACTGAACTACAGCCTCAATCTTAGATGGATCTACTGATACACCATCTCTTGACACTATGTGTCCCAAAAACGAGATCTCTGTCAACCAAAAATCACACTTACTGAGTTTAGCATACAACGGCTGCCCTCGTAGAGTCTGCAATACTATCCTGAGGTGCTGCTCATGCTCTTCCTTGGATCTCGAATACGCCAATATGTCATCGATGAATACGATAACAAACTGATCCAAATATGGCTTGAATACATCGTTCATCAAAGCCATGAAAGCTGCGGGAGCATTCGTCAGTCCGAATGGCATAACTAGGAACTCATAATGGCCATATCGAGTCCTAAATGCCGTCTTGGGTACATCTCCACTCTGGACTCTCAACTGATGATACCCAGACCTCAGATCAATCTTAAAAAAGACCTGAGCTCCCCGAAGCTAATCCAGTAAGTCGTCAATGCGTGGAAGGGGATATCTATTCTTGATGGTAGCCTTATTCAACAATCTATAATCTATACACAATCGAAGGCTTCCATCATTCTTCCTCACAAACAAAATCGGTGCTCCCCACGGTAAAACACTCGGACTGATAAAACCCCTATCCAACAGCTCCTGCAACTGTCACTTGAGCTCCTCCAGCTCAACTAAGGCCATGCGATGGGGTGGTCTCGGAATAGGCTCAGTACCAGGCACCAAATCTATACAGAACTCCATCTCTCTGTCTGGTGGTAACCTTGGCAACTCATTCGGAAAAACATCTGGGTACTCACTGACCACAGGAATATCTACCAACTTCGGATGTACCTTATCTGTATCCACCACGTATGCAATGAAACCTCGAATCACATCTCTAGAAGCATCAGCTGTGTCCTGGTCCAAGGCATGTACTCACCCTCGACCCATCACCTGCTTCCCCTTCTCCTCTGTCGTCTCTCTCCCTCTCTGAGCAGACGTACCAGCTGGAGCTCTATCAGGTTCCCTGCCCTTCTGTGGGGCAGTCACATATGTCTCTGGGCGCTCTCTAGCAATATGCCCATGTTTCCCACATCGAAAACACACAACAGAGCTCAACGGATAAGGTCTACTGCCATGATATCTACCATATCGGCTGCACTGATCAGTAATAGGCCTCGGTCCTCTAATCACAATACCCTTCATCGGAGCTATGGCCGAGTATGTAGGAGGTCTAACTGGTCACTCTTGCACCTCCTCTATCCATAGTACCTTACCGAAGAGTCTCCTCCCTCCTCGATAACTGAACCCTCTATCTCTAGCTGACCTTTTCCTCTCTCTATCTCGACTCCAACTGAACTTCCTAAACTCAGAGGCATTTCTCTTGTAATCCTGCTCACAAAGCTACGCCCTGCGCACTGCCTCATCATATGTACCAATGTCTAGTGGTACCCATCTAGACCGCAACACCAGTCTCAATCCGTCAACAAATCTGCAGACCTTCCTAGTCTCGCTGTACATGGTATCGGGATCATATCTCCCTAGAGCCAAAAATCTAGTCTTGTACTCATCCACTGTAAGACTCCCTTGGCTCAATCCCAAAAACTCAGCCTGCAGTCTATGCTGCGCCGTATCAGGAACAAACTACCTCCTGAAGGCCTCTAGAAACATCTCCCAACTAATCTCTGCATGTCGAGCTCTCAATATTGGCCTGGTGGACTTCTACCAATGCTCTGTCGTTCCCTTCAGTAGGAACGCAGCAAATGTGACTCTCTTTGAAGTCGTACAATCAAAAAAGTCGTACAACTTCTCCATCTCGCTAATCCACTCCTCAGCACTGGTTGGGTCTTTGACCCCTCGAAAAGATAGAGGTCCAAGCTTCTGGAACTGTTGCAGTCGATCCAAATCACACCCATATCCTCTACCACCCTAAGCTAGTGGGGGTGTAGGAGTATCAATAGTTTGCGCAGGCTGTGTAGGTGTATCAGGTGCAACTACCTCTCCAGTCGCAGTCTCTACATCCTGCCTCTGTCTACCTGGCAAAGTCTGTGCCAACAGCCCTACTATCGCCTCCAGGCTACGCTCTATCCTCGTGAAGCATGCCTCGATACTCTCTGGTACCTCAATGGGACTCTACGTCACCAAGACAACTGAGAACTCATCTCGGCTCTCAGGCCTATCTATAGAACCTCTAGCCCTACCTCTCGCCCCTCTACTACGGGGGTATTAGCCATAATGGCTCGATTCCTGCATTCACAAACATTAATTTGCCCGATTCCCATCTTGTATACACAATTGTAACTGAACAAAACACAGCGATATAGGGATGTACATTTTCCTAATTACTAATGCCTGGACACATCAGACCAACTATGCTCTGATACGATCCTGTCATGCCCTCCTCCCACATGTGACTTACCAAAAACCAAAATAAATTTTTCACTTTTTACTTACCTTTCTCTCCTCAACAGTTGGGCTGTGAATAGGAATCAGTCCTCTCATCCATACATATCTTACCATTCTTTCACGTATCATACATACATGATATTCATATCATAAGTAAATTCATATACTTAATATAATTACATCATTACATTTACATCCCCAACACTGAAACCATGTACATCACTGTGTTTATGCATTGTTTAGATACAAAAGAGTACGCATGTGTATACCTTTCGCTAGATGGGGAGTGGCAGCGGATCAAAGGAATGCAATACCCTAGCCAACTCGATCTACTAACGAGAATCTATAGAGATGGGGGAAAATGAATGGGATGAGCTATCAACGCGCTCAGTAAGAAAATCAGGCAAGCAAGTAAACATCCATACTATCTACTTGAAAATAGTGCTTTGCCTTTCCTTTTCTCAATTCAAGAGCATGTTTAAAATATATATAATATAGTATAGATTTAAAATCCCTGTACTAAACATATGCTGGTTTATCAATCAGAGGCATTCATGCAAAACAGTGCATATTTAATCAATTAAGAATGCCTTTATATAAAATATGCCATTTACATTTAAAACACAATAAATATGGCATTCCTCATCACAACACAAACAAATTGGGTTCCGACCCATCCCTCAGGTCTACCCTTATCATAAAACACATGTGATATATCATGCGAGACTCAGTGGCTAAATGCAATCTCTCCGGACTATGTAAGAGAGCCTCCCCGCTGAACAGAGCCTCCCCGCCCACTCTGGCTTAAGGATGTTGGGCTTAAGGATCTTACCCTAAGAGAGCATCTCCGGACTATGGCCATATCCTAACATGTGGTGAAATCCCAGGCAACACAATACTCGGTATATGGGTTATCACTGCTGTAACGGGAGGGGGGTCAGTCCATCACAACCGCCAACTATCAACACTCTCCTCCACAACTCCATAACAAAACACGGTACAGTGTACTCCATGCCACACGCACGGTACAACGTACACTCGTGGATCCTATATCATGGTCGGGGTACCTGCCATAGGTCTTAGCCGCTCATACCATGGAAATACATCATAGTGGGGTTCCTGTCATAGGTCTTAGCCCTCATACTATGGAATAAATGCCACGTCTCTAAATCCACTTGAGAATATCTCAACAGTGTGACACTCAGTCTACACGGAGGAAATCATCACGATTTTTCTAAAATGTCTATATATCACGTAAAACAATAGTGCGCGTCTTGAGTGTGACTCACGATCAACGCTCCACCTCAAAACACAGTATATGCATGTCAAAATATCAACACTAGTGCGACTAAACCTCCAGCACTAGGTCATGCATAGTTCTCATTTCAAATCAAGTACGAGCAAATCGCTCAAGTACTATGTCATGTATAAATCATGAAGAATCGAGTATGAGCAACGCTCCAGCACTCTGTCATGCATCTCATGTAAAACTCGAGCACGAGCTAATCACTCCAGCACTCTATCATGCACAAATCACATAAAACTGAGTAGAGCAATGCTCCAGTACTCTATAATTCATGTCAAATAAATGCAGTGCGAGTAAACCTCCAGCACTAAGGTATGTGAAAAACATCTGAAATCTAGTGCGAGCTGTGCTCCAGCACGATTGTTTCCACATAACTCGGTAGATGACTTTTTTAAAATAGGGATGTTTAAAATCATTAAAATCAACATTATAAAGTGTGCTTAGTTTACATCGACCTCAAAACATAGCCCATCCACCTATTCTTCTGCTACACGGTAGTAAAAACCATTCAAAACATCATTTCCATGCTTTTTACCACTTTTCCCAAAATTTCACTTTTTACCTAACTAGGGGTAAAATCGTAATTTACCCATATCGGGTCCCTATAATATTATCGATTTTCTCTCACCCTCCAATAATTTTAGTGAATGTAAAATCCAACGAAAATATGCACAGATATCTGTAACTACTTGCAAGAGTCCCCTACCTCGGATCACGTAGTGTGACCTCTCTTCCTCTGTGCTGCTCTAATCTAGCAGTCCAATCAACTCTCAATATGACTCTGGAGCTGTATTTAACCATTCACTGGATTAATTTCATGTTTCCTACTGTATTACGCATTTAATACAGTTCATTTCACTTAAATGGGCCCGTTTACTCTTAATGGGCCTTAAACATGTTAATTGGGCCTTAATCCGTATTAAGCCCATTTTCCACGTATTATTTCCCTTCATTAGGGTCTATCTACTCATTGGGCCTATCAATACCCATTGGGCTTTATTCCAAACTCTTTAGATTGCCCGTATATCATTTACGACATTTAATTCAAAATTTTGAATATAATTCACTAAATACGAAATTTATTTCAAAATGCGTAAATTAAATCTTAAATACACATAAATCACATAATTTGTCATAAATGAGGTTTACTTACCTGAGATTGTGTGATGGTACACGAATGGAAGTTCGATCGGGCTTCCGTTCGGAATTAATCGTCGAACTGCACAATTTCGTATATTTAACTCCGGGTCAATTTTCGATTAAATATAATTTAAATAAATATATCAAAAATTAAATCGATCACTTTTGACCTCGTATCGATTTACCCAAAGTTCGATGAATTATCAAAAAATTTCTTTTCCTTTTTCTTTCTTTTTTCTCTTTTTCTCTCTCCTCCTTGGCTGAACCGGTCCGATCGGGTTCAGTTTAGAAGGTTCTGCCCTAAACCGTCGACCGGTTCAAGGATGTTTTGGCCGTGCCGGCGTCTTCCAGCCAGTTCCTGGCATCTAACCACTGCCGTTCGGCATGCCAAAGCTTGGGGATCGTTCGGCTGGACTCGATCGGACCCTAGCACCGCCGGTGGCCACCGAAATCCTCCTTTCCTTCTGCGGCCTTCCCCTCTTTGATTTGCCGGCGTTCGACGTCGGTGGAGGGTGTGACCGGTGTCGATGGGTGTGCACGGACCACCTCTTCATTTTTCGACCGTTTGCTAGCCACGGGGTCGTCGGATTGGTGGCCGTCCGGCGAGTTCTCCCTTTCGTCGGTTTGGGCTCGCGGTCTCTCTCTCTCCCCGACAAAGTTCAAACCATTTTCTGTTTTTTTAAAATATTTTTTTATATTATTTTAATCCTTAAAATAATATTAAAAATCTTAAAATATCTCAAAAATTCATATTAATTCATTTAGTCTATAAATGAATTTATCAGTCCAATTTTGCATTTTTGGTATATTTTTTCATTATTTTTAAGCTCATTTTTTGAGGCAAAAATTTTGAAAATATTAAATAAATTCATATCTCGATCAATTGGACTCGAAATTCAATATTTGCCCCGTTATTGATCAAGATTGCTCAATTTCATATTTTTAAAGAAATTTTCTCATCGAATTTATACCGAATTTTGGTTATTTGATCGTTTTACCCCTGCACTTGCTCGGGAATCACTTTAACCCTTATCTTGATGTTTATGTAGCTTACATGCATTTTTAATTTCTTAAAATGTCGATTGCATGATAGTAAATACTCTTCTTATGATTCAACTATAAAATAAAATGTTCGTACACATAGGAATCATAAGGTACAAGCTACATACGTAAATCGAAAACTCGGGTTTGACAGTTCGTTTAGTTAGGATTTATTTTAAAGTTAATTGCCTACATTACCTGATTTTATTGTTTTTGACTTATAGTTAGTGGATACCTCTATTTAATTAAAATCTGACTAGAAAACTATAGACTATTTAGTTAGCGAGAATTTTTAGGATTTATTTATGATAATTATGTACTTTACCTGATTTTCAATCTTGTTACATTTATTTCCTTTTTGAAATTGCTAGCTTTAGTCAAAGCGCTATTACGTGGGTGAATATTTCGTTTTATGCTAATAGATTTTGAAAACGGCAAAACCTAAACTTGCGTGCAAGCGCCGCATCTTTTGATTTTATCATTTCCCTCACTACTGCATGATTTTCGTTACTTGTTTCCATGGGCTGTTCTGAATGTTATTCGAAAAAGTGCAATGTTTTAAACCTAATGATGGTTGTCTGTTTGAAATGATGTTGCACGTTTTAAATTCAAAGGTTTATTTTTTCAAACCTTGGTTTTTAATTGAAATGATTTCGTATTTATATTGTACGCTCATCCTAGTGATTTTTTTTTAGAATGCTTGCAATCCCCAAAAAATGCATATGTGGCAGTCATGTCCTGTGAGAGACATCTCTAGCACCGGTAGGAGGTTTTGTGTGATTGTCCTATGGTGCCAAGTGCTTCATAGGGATGCCTGGGTGGCATCGAGTTTATGGGATGTAAGAGCCACCAGTAGCACCGGTAGGAGGTTCTGTGTGATTGCCCTACGATGCTAAGTGCTCCACGAAGATGCCTTTGTGGCATTGAGATTTTCTCTGTAGCACTGGTAGGAAGTTCTGCGTGATTTCTCTCCGGTGCCAGCTACCTACTACTGTAGACCTTGATCCCATCTTCAATACCCTAGTCCAGACCTGATCAGTCTAGGATTGGACGGTAGTCACTATGGCCATAGGTGTGTTTACATTATGTAATTGGTTCCATGACAAGTTAAGAGTTATGCCACATCTCTCCTATTTATATTGAATATTTATTTTGAGCCCATGATACGTGTTTGCTAGACCGTACTTGTTTTCGCTAAAGATGTAATGTTACCAAAATTTTTAGGTTTTCTGTACTTTGATTTTTCACCGATGATTTATAAACTATGGATTTTTTAGCAAGCTTTGTGAAATCTTCAGTTTTGAAAAGTATGTTGATTTAACTCATCCGTGTTTAACGTATTTTCACATTTAAAGACCAAAATAAAGCTTATGCATTATTCTACAATGTGCATGATTTACTAGACGCAGTAAATATTTATACAACCGGTTACTTGGTATGTTATTAGCTTCAGTTATATGATTTCCTTATTGAGCGTGTGGTTGCTCACCCCTTCTTTTAAAACATTTCAGATTAACTAGTGGGTGAACCGCTCGAAAATCATTGATTTCTCGTGCTGATAGAGCGGCTTTTGTGCTAAGGTATACGCAACAATTATAAAGTTTTTATTTCAGACTTTATGTATGCACGAATTTATTATTATTATTATTATTATTATTATTATTATTATTATTATTATTATTATTATTATTATTATTATTATAAGGTCGAGATGTATTAGCTGTTTCTTTAGAGGTAGAAATACTTTTAAGGAAGTGAATTAAGGTTCTCCTTTATATATACAATATTGAAGATGGTTAGATTATACTTTGGTCTCAGGATGTAAAGTGATATATCATTACCAGAGAAATACACCTATGTAACTAGGTAAATATGAAACTATGATGAATTACCGTTGATGAACGATCATAATGTTGAGAACTTTTGCATGATAGTTATGGATAGCTAGGATTACTGATATTTATATCTGTTGCGAGGATTGGTTTATCCTGGATGTGTGATTGATGATTGAGGATATGGGTTGCCTATGGCTTTTGTTTGCAGGTTGGATTAGGTGCTGTCGAAATTTCTAGTAAGTTTATGATTTAATAAAATCCTTCACATATTAGTCTAAGAGATTTAATGTCACGCCCCGAATATGCGGAAAATAGGGCTAATTTAAAACTTTTTACTCATTAATTCACAATTAAGAGTGCATTCCTGTGCAGTGTCATACATCATCATAATTATTATGCCTCAGGATCTCATCACTAGGATTTAAATATCATATCAAATACATTAATCCATCTCAAGTTAATTAATCCTAACACATCCCATATAATGTTATACATCGAGTGTCTGCAATTACAATAATAGTCTGGGTACATGAAAAGATAAATATACCTCAAAGTACAAAATATATATAGCCTGGAACTCGAATCCTCCACTAGCCACTACTCCGTACGTCGCAGGGAAGTCCTTATTCACTTGAAGAACTCTGGGGGGAAAGAAAAACAGGGTGAGCTTCTAAATCGCTCAGTAAAGGGGGTAAGGAACTCATTTCATAAACCAAAATACACATCACAAAAGGTTTATTTGTATGTGAAACTCATTTGAAAACCATAGCATGAAAATACTCAAAATGACATTCTCATGTCTCAAGTCATGTAAAAACATGAAGTAAAAAGGCTCACTCTAGAGCATTAACAAAGCATGTGAAAACAACGCGATAAACGCTTTCTCAAATACGTGATAAAATCACAGTAAAAATGATGCACGTGGCACAGCCACTAAACACGCGTGGCATAGCCACTGATTTAATTTCTCACGTGGCATAGCCACAAAACACACGTGGCAAAGTCACTGATTTAATTTCTCACGTGGCATAGCCACAGAATAGGGTTTCTCAACGTGGCACAGCCACCAATGGGGTATAACGTGGCACAGCCACCAATGGGGTTTCTCAACGTGGCACAGCCACCAATGGGGTATAACGTGGCACAGCCACCAATGGGGTTTCTCAACGTGGCACAGCCACCAATGGGGTATAACATGGCACAGCCACCAATGAGGTTTCTCAACGTTGCACAGCCACCAATGGGGTATAACGTGGCACAACCACCAATGGGGTGTAACGTGGCATAGCCACCAATGAGGTTTCTCAACGTGGCACAGCCACCAATTTTACGTGGCATAGCCACAGAATAGGTTATTCTCACGTTACCAGAACGGAGAAGAATTCGGGCTTACATGCTACCAGAGCAATGCCCGGTGTGTACTCACAACTACACACCCAAGTCTTATCACATAAGACAGATTTGCCTTCACGTAGAACTCGTAATGGTTTTTCTCTCATAAAACTCATTTGAAATCATTTTGTACTCAACACAAAATGTAATAAAATCGAGTTCCAACCGGCAAAGCACACGCACACATTTCTCAAATCCCAATATTGCCTTAACGTAGAACCCAGTTATAAACTCATAAAAACATTGGGTTCCAACCGGCTATAAAAATCGTGTGCAATTATATCTCAACACAAAACACTCAACATGCTTGTTTTATAAACCACAATTCATGCTAAAATAGTTTACAATTCATATACACAAATTGTTTAGATTTCCCTTACCTCTTTGCACCTCGTATAGTGCAATCGTTTCCCCCGTATCACGGACTAGCCTCGCATTCCACTCTGGAACTCCCGAGCTGTCCAAACGATGTTAAAACATCAATACTCAATTATCTCATACCCTCAATTCTCAAAATCGAGCATAATTGCTCATAACACCTCAAATCTCTTGATTTCTCGTAACTCAACCCTAAACTACAACCTCATTCACAATATCTCAATGTCCTACATTCCTCATGCCAATTATCTAGGCTAATTCTCCACATTGTCTATATTTCCATTTATAGCTCAAAATTCCTAAAATCACCAAAATAGCTAAATATCATATCACTCTAACCACATTGAAATTTCATCAATCCCTAATCATTTTTCAGCTATTTCAACACAATGACAACCACCAATAGCATCAAAATCAGCTCAAATATCAAGATCGAGGTTTATAAATTACCCAAAGCTTGTGAGACGCACAACTCACGCCTCGATCCGATTCGTCCTTCGATTTCCAAGTATGTTGTTCTCCCTTTGATGAGGAACAACTTTTCTTCTTGCCACAACAGCTGATTCGGCCGGAAATGGGGGATTTGGATGAGTGAGAAAGTTAGGTTTTCGGAAAAATGGGGGTTGGAAGAGAGAGAAAGTGAAATTTTAGGAGAAAACACTGGTTCCTTATATAGGCTGGAGGTAGGAGATCGATCTGCCTCTTGATGAGATCGATCGATCTGCGTTTGAGATTTGGGGACGATCTGGGCAATTTTATGCCTAGGAGATCGATCTGTCGAGGGGTGAGATCGATCTCTTTATGGCTTTATGAGATCGATCTGCTCCTAAGGAGATCGATCTTCTCTCCAAACAGAATCATTTGGAGATCGATCTCTTCCTCATGAGATCGATCCCTCCTAAAATAGATTCATTTGGAGATCGATCTCTTCCATTGGAGATCGATCTGCTCCTCAAATTCCTCCTTCCTCGTCATTTTTAACTCACCAGATCGATCTCTCTTTCTCCCAGATCGATCTGTCCTCATACTTCATGCTTATTTTACACACTTAACATATAAATCTCCAATTATAATTCCCACAATTCACTTAGCTCAATAAATTACACTTCAAATTCTTATTACATCATTAAAATATGTCTGAAATTCTCAGATCTCACATCCTCCCCACCTTAAAAAGAATTTGGTCCTCCAAATTCAACTCAACTAGTCAAAGAGATGGGGGTATTTCTCCTTCATGAGACTCTCTAGTTCCCACGTTGCCTCTTCCATTGAGTGATGTTTCCACAAAACTTTCACTAATGGGATGCTCTTGGTCCTCAGTACCTTCTCCTTTCTATCGAGAATCCAGACGGGTTCCTCAGTGTAGCTTATGTCCTCTTGTATGTCCATCTTATCATACTCTATGACATGAGAAGGGTCCGGGTGGAACTTCCTCAACATAGATACATGAAAACGTTATGTATTCCGGACATCTGTGGGGGTAATGCCAATCTGTAGGCTACCTCTCCCACTCTCTCAAGAATCTCGAATGGTCCTATTTATCGAGGACTCAATTTCCCTTTCTTCCCAAATCGCATGATACCCTTGCTCGGTGATACTCTCAGGAATACTGCATCACCAACCTCAAACTCGAGTGGCCGTCTACGCACATCTGCGTAGCTTTTCTGTCTACTTTGTGCAGCCCGTAACCTCTCACATATGAGTTTCACACTCTGTACGGCTTGCTCAACAAGCTCGGGGGCATTTATCTTTCTGTCACCGACTTCTTCCCAAGCTACAGGGGATCTACACCTCCTACCATATAGAGCCTCAAAAGGTGCCATTCCAATACTCGCATGATAGCTGTTATTGTATGCAAACTCTGCTAGGGGCAGGTGATCATCCCATGATCCCTTAAAATCCATCGTACACGCCCTCAACATATCCTCCAGGGTCTGAATAGTCCTCTCTGATAGACCATCTGTCTGAGGATGATAGGCGGTACTGAAACTCAATCGAGATCCCATGGACTCCTGAAACTGGGTCCAAAATTTGGAAGTGAACCGGGAATCTCTATCAGAAGTAATACTCACTGGAGCCCCATGTAATCTAGCTATCTCGCTGACATACAGTTCAGCTAAGGCATCTACAGTATCTGTGCTCTTGATGGTAAGGAAGTGGGCACTCTTGGTCAATCTATCCACAATGACCCATATCGCGTCACGACCTCTTCGGGTCCTCGGTAAACCCATAATAAAGTCCATAGTGATATGCTCCCATTTCCATGTAGGTACAGGTAAGGGCTGTAGTAGTCCTCCGGGCTTCCGATGCTCAGCTTTCACTTGCTGGCATACTAAACACCTGGCTACATACTCTGCCACGTCTCGCTTCATACCACTCCACCAATACACCTTTCTCAAGTCTCGGTACATCTTAGTACTCCCTGGGTGCATGGTGTATCGCGAGCAGTGGGATTCTCTCAATATCTGTCTCTTTAGGGTATCATCGTCCGGTACATAAATCCGTCCTCTGAATCTCAACAATCCATCCTCACTGATGGTGAGATCCGACTGCGAACTCTGCTCAGCTTGGCTAACCATATCTATTAATCTCTGATCACTGCGCTGCCCAGTTCTAATCTGATCCATGATCCTTGGCTCTATCCGCAAGCTAGCCAAAAATCCAGTCTCTACCTCTTTAACTCTGATCCGAAGTTCGGCGAACTGCTCTCACAAATCCCATTCCCTGACCATTATAGCAGATATCATACTCTTCCTGCTCAGGGCATCAGCAACCACATTCGCCTTACCCGGAAGATAAAGAATCTCACAGTCGTAATCCTTAAGGAGTTCCATCCATCTATTTTGTCTCATGTTTAACTCTTTCTGATCAAAGAGATATCTCAAACTCTTGTGATCAGTGAAGATCTGGAATCTTTCCCCATACAAGTAGTGTCGCCAAATCTTTAAAGCAAATACCACAGCGGCTAACTCCAAATCATGCGTGGGGTAATTCCGCTCATGGTCCTTCACCTGTCACGATCCATATGCGACCACTCTTCCGTGCTACATAAGCACACACCCCAATCCTTGGTGAGATGCATCACTATACACCAAGAATCCTCCTGATCCCTCAGGAATAGTTAACATAGGTGCCGCTGTCAACCTCCTCTTTAATTCCTGAAAACTGAGCTCACATTGATCAGTCCATATAAATGGAGTCTCTTTGCGCGTGAGCTTAGTCAAAGGGGCGGCAATCCTTGAAAATCCTTCCACAAATCTCCTGTAATACCCTGCCAAACCAAGGAAGCTTCGTACCTCAGTCACTGTCCTCGGTCTGTCCCAATTAAGCACAGCCTCCACCTTGCTTGGGTCCACTGATACTCCTTCCTCTGAGACTATATGCCCAAGGAAAGCTATCCGGTTCAGCCAAAACTCACACTTACTAAGCTTTCCGTATAATTGCTTATCTTGAAGTATCTGAAGTACTAACCACAAATGCTGTGCATACTCCTCATACGACCGAGAGTACACCAGGATATCATCAATAAAGACTATCACAAACTTATCCAGATAGTCTCTGAACACCTCGTTCATCAATCTCATAAATGCTGCAGGGGCGTTTGTCAATCCAAAGGACATCACCAGAAATTCGTAATGGTCATACCTTGTCCTGAAGGCCGTCTTTGGAATATCTTCTTCCTTGATCCTCAATTGGTGATAGCCCGATCTCAAATCAATCTTAGAAAAGACTGATGCCCCTCTCAGCTGATCAAGTAGATCATCAATCCTGGGTAGTGGGTATTTATTCTTCACCGTGGCTTTATTCAACAGCCGATAGTCTACGCATAATCTGAGACTACCATCCTTCTTCTTAACAAATAGTACTGGCACTCCCCACGGTGAAACACTGGGTCTAATAAATCCTTGATCCAATAACTCCTGTAGTTGTCTCTTCAATTCCTCAAGTTCCACTAATGCCATTCTGTAGGGAGGTTTAGAGATCGGCTGAGTATCTGGTACCAAATCAATGGTAAACTCCAGCTCTCTCTCTGGTGGTAAACCTGGCAATTCATCTGGGAAAACATCTAGAAATTCACAAACCACAGGTATATCCTCAATCCTCAGATGTTCCCGCTCATCGTCTGAGATGAGTGTCTCATAACTTTCACATGAATAATCATATTTAATATTCTCCCAAAATAATATTAAAATTCTCAAATTACTACTAGAATTCCACATATTCATTTTCTCAATATCTCAATTGTACACTGTAAGGCTCAGGTAGGGAGAAAGTTACAATCTTAGTGTAGCAGTCTAAACTCACTCGATTGGTCTCCAACCAATCCATTCCCAGAATTACATTAAACCCATGTACATTCAACATGATTAGATCTGCTAACATCACTCTATCTCCCACCTTTATCTCACATCCTCTACAGATTAACTCAGTTCTCTGGGATTCACGCATAGGGGTATTTACATGTAGTATATATTCTAGAGGTTCAAACTTCAAGTTTAATCTACATGCAAAATGCTCAGAAATAAACGAATGCGTGGATCCTGAATCAATCAACACATGAGCCTCATAATTACAGACAGAGAGTGTACCTCTTATAGTTTCTGTCGAAGTGTCTGCGGTCTCCTTATCCAGGGCAAACACTCGTCCTTGTGCCACAGGTTTCTTCCCTTTCTCTACCGCAGTGGCCCATCTCCGGGGATCCACTCTCTGAGGCTGTTGTCTAGTGGGCTCCGGAGCATGTGGTATCTGAGGTTGGGGACAGTCCTTCACTCTGTGACCCATGTCACCACATCTAAAACATCCATGGATCGACCCAGTACAACTTCCTTCATGCGATCGGCCACAGTCTCTACAAAACCTTGTCTCCGGCCTGACATATCGAGGGGTCTCCTTGATAATAGGATAGGCCTGTGTCTCTCCAATCTGTCCCTCTGCACCTCAATCCTTCCTCTTCTGAAGGAACCTCTCCGAGCCTCTGTTTGAAAAAGTGCTGGCCTCTTGCCTTTATCTCTATTCACCGCTCTGAGCTCATTCTGGGATTGTACCATCTCAATCCCTCTTTCAATCTCTTGTGCTCGTCTCAGAGCATCTCCAAACTCAGTAACGCATAACCCTATCAATCTATCTCTGATGACGGGCTTCAACCCATACACAAACTTCTCTGTACGGAGCTCTTCACTCTTGAAGGTCTCTGGGTCATATCTTAATAGCTCTGTGAATTGGCTCTCATAGTCATCTACAGATATGTCACCCTGTACCAAACTCAAAAACTCGGCCTGTTTCTTTCTCTGAGCGGCCCGTGGTACATATTGGGTCCTAAAAGCTGTCTGAAACTCTTCCCAACCAATCACACCATGGTGGGACATCAAAATACCCTGGGTAGTACCCCACCAATCTCGAGCTCTCCCCTTCAGCATATAGGCACTCATACCGACCCTCTCAGCATCGCTGCACCCCAGGATATCAAATATAATCCTTAACTCCGTCAACCACTCCTCAGCCTCCGTAGGATCCTTCTTTCCCTTAAATGCGGGTGGATTCATCTTCAGAAAATCCCTTAGTCGAACCATACTTCTATCCTCAGGCTGAGTGACGGGAGGCACTGGGGGTATGGGAGGTCCTTATGGTGGTGTAGGGGTAGTATCCGAGGCATTAACTCCAAAGTGTTGCGCGAATAACGCTGCCATCTGCTCAAAACCTTACCTCACATCGGTCTCAATCCGATTAAATCGAGAGTTAGGACTCTCTGGTTGTGGGACAGGTGGCGGAGGGGACTCTGCCTGCCTCCTCGAACGACCTCGTCGTTTACTCATTCTCTATCTCAACTCGTCTCCTGCGCGTACATATCAAAATTGATTGAAATCTCAATCCTCAATTTCAGTTCATGACCAGACTATTACAGACACTTGGGATGTATTCTATTTCACTTAACCGACACTGACAGTACTAGACACCCTAAGCTCTGATACCAAGAAAACTCTGTCACGCCCCGAATATGCAGAAAATAGGGCTAATTTAAAACTTTTTACTCATTAATTCACAATTAAGAGTGCATTCCTGTGCAGTGTCATACATCATCATAATTATTATGCCTCAGGATCTCATCACTAGGATTTAAATATCATATCAAATACATTAATCCATCTCAAGTTAATTAATCCTAACACATCCCATATAATTTTATACATCGAGTGTCTGCAATTACAATAATAGTCTGGGTACATGAAAAGATAAATATACCTCAAAGTACAAAATATATATAGCCTGGAGCTCGAATCCTCCACTAGCCACTACTCCGTACGTCGCAGGGAAGTCCTTATTCACTTGAAGAACTCTGGGGGGAAAGAGAAACAGGGTGAGCTTCTAAATCGCTCAGTAAAGGGGGTAAGGAACTCATTTCATAAACCAAAATACACATCACAAAAGGTTTATTTGTATGTGAAACTCATTTGAAAACCATAGCATGAAAATACTCAAAATGACATTCTCATGTCTCAAGTCATGTAAAAACATGAAGTAAAAAGGCTCACTCTAGAGCATTAACAAAGCATGTGAAAACAACGCGATAAACGCTTTCTCAAATACGTGATAAAATCACAGTAAAAATGATGCACGTGGCACAGCCACTAAACACGCGTGGCATAGCCACTGATTTAATTTCTCACTTGGCATAGCCACAAAACACACATGGCAAAGCCACTGATTTAATTTCTCACGTGGCATAGCCACAAAATAGGGTTTCTCAACGTGGCACAGCCACCAATGGGGTATAATGTGGCACAGCCACCAATGGGGTTTCTCAACGTGGCACAGCCACCAATGGGGTATAACGTGGCACAGCCACCAATGGGGTTTCTCAACGTGGCACAGCCACCAATGGGGTATAACGTGGCACAGCCACCAATGGGGTTTCTCAACGTGGCACAGCCACCAATGGGGTATAACGTGGCACAGCCACCAATGGGGTATAATGTAGCACAGCCACCAATGAGGTTTCTCAACGTGGCACAGCCACCAATTTTACGTGGCATAGCCACAAAATAGGTTATTCTCACGTTACCAGAACAGAGAAGAATTCGGGCTTACATGCTACTAGAGCAATGCCCGGTGTGTACTCACAACTACACACCCAAGTCTTATCACATAAGATAGGTTTGCCTTCACGTAGAACTCGTAATGGTTTTTCTCTCATAAAACTCATTTGAAATCGTTTTGTACTCAACACTAAACGTAATGAAACCGAGTTCCAACCGGCAAAGCACACGCACACATTTCTCAAATCTCAATATTGCCTTAACGTAGAACCCAGTTATAAACTCATAAAAACATTGGGTTCCAACCGGCTATAAAAGTCGTGTGCAATTATATCTCAACACAAAACACTCAACATGCTTGTTTTATAAACCACAATTCATGCTAAAATAGTTTACAATTCACATACACAAATGGTTTAGATTTCCCTTACCTCTTTGCACCTCGTATAGTGCAATTGTTTCCCCCGTATCACGGACTAGCCTCGCATTCCACTCTGGAACTCCCGAGCTGTCCAAACGATGTTAAAACATCAATACTCAATTATCTCATACCCTCAATTCTCAAAATCGAGCATAATTGCTCATAACACCTCAAATCTCTTGATTTCTCGTAACTCAACCCTAAACTACAACCTCATTCACAATATCTCAATGTCCTAGATTCCTCATGCCAATTATCTAGGCTAATTCTCCACATTGTCTATATTTCCATTTATAGCTCAAAATTCCTAAAATTACCAAAATCGCTAAATATCATATCACTCTAACCACATTGAAATTTCATCAATCCCTAATCATTTCTCAGCTATTTCAACACAATGACAACCACCAATAGCATCAAAATCAGCTCAAATATCAAGATCGAGGTTTAGAAATTACCCAAAACTTGTGAGACGCACAACTCAAGCCTCGATCCGATTCGTCCTTCGATTTCCAAGTATGTTGTTCTCCCTTTGATGAGGAACAACTTTCCTTCTTGCCACAACAGCTGATTCGGCCAAAAATGAGGGATTTGGATGAGTGAGAAAGTTAGGTTTTTGGAAAAATGGGGGTTGGAAGAGAGAGAAAATGAAATTTCAGGAGAAAACACGGGTTCCTTATATAGGCTGGAGGTAGGAGATCGATCTGCCTCTTGATGAGATCGATCTGCGTTTGAAATTTGGGGACGATCTGGGTAATTTTATGCCTAGGAGATCGATCTGTCGAGGGGTGAGATCGATCTCTTTATGGCTTTATGAGATCGATCTGCTCCTAAGGAGATCGATCTTCTCCCCAAACAGAATCATTTGGAGATCGATCTCTTCCTCATGAGATCGATCCCTCCTCAAACAGATTCATTTGGAGATCGATCTCTTCCATTAGAGATCGATCTGCTCCTCAAATTCCTCCTTCCTCGTCATTTTTAACTCACCAGATCGATCTCTCCTTCTCCCAGATTGATCTGTCCTCATACTTCATGCTTATTTTACACACTTAACATATAAATCTCCAATTATAATTCCCACAATTCACTTAGCTCAATAAATTACACTTCAAATTCTTATTACATCATTAAAATATGTCTGAAATTCTCAGATCTCACATTTAAACCTATATCGGATACGAAACTATAAGAAAAAAATCCTAGAGGAATAATAATAAATGATGAACAAACACTAATAATAAATTTAGTTAATATCAGTACTTTAAATACGCTTTCCGCCTAGTTATGTGCTTATGGATAGAAGTAGAGGTCACGGGGCGTGACATAAGATCATGATATTCTTCTTTTTTGATGATTAATTCTAAACTTAAACAAGCTTTTATAAAAGAGTTGAAAGCGTTTTGATTGTTATGATTATTGAAATGAGTACTTTCTAAAAGGTTTTATGTGAATTCATGATTTAATGTGATTGTTCATGTCATGTTTATATTGTGATTTATCCATTAAAATTAGTCCTAAGCAAGGTTTAAGTAAATGAGAATCTCTTAATGAAAAAAGAAAAAAAATGATAAAAAGATATAAAGAAGAAAAAGAAAAAAGAAAAGAGGTTAAGACAATAAAAGTTGATAATAACTATTCCAATGTTTTGAGTAACACAAGTCTTTATAAAATGAATACATTCAAAGTGACATGAAATATGAGTATGCAAAGACTTTAAATACAAAAACTGACTTGTTCTATAATTAAGTACTTAAAGAAGGCATGATATAACCTCAAAGACATGAAAAGATAAAGAATTCTTAATTTATTGCAGATGCTTGTAGTAATGGAGATAAACAGCTGCATGCTTGTTTTACATGTTTCAATTTATGCTAGTTGTGTATCTTACATTAACTTATTTAGAGGTATGCATGGATTAAGAGTAATAGTTAAGATATGATTGACTTGATTATTTGATTTTGTTGAGTTGTGAATTGAAAGTTAGAAGATTGAAGAGTATTGATCATCTTGAAAGTATTAAAATTGTTAGAATTGAATCTAAATAAAGATTTTATGGGTATATCTCCTGATAGCCTTCACGATACAAAACTCGTCCGCTAGGGGAAACTTAAGAGCTTAAAGGCTTCTTATATATGCTAAATGCAATCGTGAAAACTATGAAACTGAGTTAGGAGTGAAAGATTTAGGATTGGAAGTTAGGAAATAGAGTTAGGATTTGCTAGAGGACTAGTGAAGCTTAAATGTGGGGGAATTTGATAAAATGCTTAAAATGATATATTTATATTGTTTAAGGATATCCTTTTAGCTGTATTTTGTGCTTAAAAGTGCTTTCCAATGTTTATTTCATGTTTTAGGAGAAAAAATAAGCTTATGAAAGAAAAGAAGCTTCAATGACACTTTTTGCAATTACTGATCAGCAGAGGTATTTTGGGAATTTCACATCTATCTAAATTTTTATTAAAAAAGTGATCTCTATCAAAGTTGTAGAGGACTTCCCAAGCTATTTGAAATGTCCAAGATAACCCAAATTAGAGTTTGTTTGATGGATCAAAAGTCTTTACAAATTCAAGACTAAAGACTAGGAAATCCTAATCTTACTAGGATAGGATTACTACAAAGATAATTGATGTATTTAAATTAGAGCCTTATGATGGACACAAATACATGGAGACAGAAGATCCTAGAAGAGTTGGAAAAGCTATTCAACCTCTAATGATAAATTTAAGATTACTCTTGGATAAATATAAGAAAATTGTAATCAGAGTTTGACTCAAAATAGGATTCCTATCATTCTCTCACTATATAAAGGACCTTACGAGGCTAACTAAAGATACAATTGGCCTAGTTTGGTTTTTAAAAAATTGTAAAAATCTTTTGCATCTTTATTAAAAATAGTTTTTGTATTATAAAGTTCATTGGTCGATTGTTTCTTTATATTTTATATTGTTGACGATTGCCTCATATTATAAACCATTGTTGCCGATTTTTATAATGTTGTGTGAGTAGTTTTCTTAGTATGGTTGGTGTGTGATTTAATTACTCTTGGATTAATGTTATTGTGAGAAGCATGATTTAATAATAAATCACTTGGTTAGATATCTAAGATTTTTCATAGCAGCTTTTTATTATTGTTAGTTTGATTTAATAGAAGGTCTACTATTTAATTAAATTTAATAATCTATTACTAGATTAAAAACTTAAGTTCTTAATATTTTAATTAGAGCTGCTAACAGGTCAATCTGGCCGGTTGCAATCAGTTTCAACTCATTAGTAGTAAGAACTAGTCTGAATCGATTCCCAAATGGACTAGTCCCAGGCCAATCTAAAGCCAAATATGATTGGATTAGCCAAGCTCAGTGAATCGGTGATCCTGTCTTGGCATGTCACGACCCTCAACTTACTAAAAATCATCACAAATATTTCACTTTTCATACATTATTTATTATTCATCCTTAGCTTACCTCAATCGTGATCAGCTACACTCTCAACAGTTGGGCTGTGTGTCAATGTCTACCTCATCCAACCATAACAATTTAATTTGCATTATAATTTAGAAGTAAACACTTTTATAAATAAATCAGAGTTGATGTTTACAAGTGTTTACATTGCTTTACATCCCCAATGGTTACATTCAAAATACTACTGTGCTATGACAAGTTTAGATACAAAATTATACAAGTGTATATACCTCTCGTGATGAGATGCAGCGGATACCAAAAGGAAACCTCCAGTCGCAGGGTGTGAGATCTGAGAATTTTAGACATATTTTAATTATGTAATATGAACTTGAAGTGTAATTTATTGAGCTGAATGGAATGTATAAGTAATGAATGAGAAATAATCAAAGTAGTGAATTATGGAAATTATATTTGAAGATTTATATGTTAAGTGTTTAACCAAAGTGTGAAACTATGAGGTCAGATCGATCTTGGAAAAGAGAAGATCGATCTGGTAGGCCAAAAATGACAAGGAATGAGGAATTTAAGCGAGTATATCGATCTCCAATGGAAGAGAATCGATCTCCTTATGATTCTGTAATGAGGAGATCAATCTCATGAGGAAGGAATCGATCTCAAAATGTTTCTGTTAAGGATAAGATCGATCTCCCCAAAGAGCAGGTCGATCTCGTGAAGCATTCCGTAAACTACATATCGATCTCATAATTGGAGCAAATCGATCTCATAATTGGAGCAGATTGATCTCATAAAGCCATTAACAGATTAATCTCACCCCACGACAGATCGATCTCTTAGGCAAAAAATTACCCCAAAATATCCTAAAATTCAAATGCAAATCAATCTCATCAAGATCCAGATCGATCTCCTACCCTCCATCTATAAAAGGACCCTTGTGTTTTCCAGCATTTCATCTTTTCTCTCTCTTTCAAACCTCTATTTTTGTCAAACCCTAACTTTCTCTCTCTTCTAAATTGCCCATTTTCATCCAAATCAAGAGTTGTGGCAAGAAGGAAAGTTGTTGCTCACCCAAAGGAGAACAACATACTTGGAAATCAAAAGACGAATCGAATCGAGGTGCGAGTTGAGCACTCCACAAGTTTGGCTAATTTTCTAAACCTCGATCTTTGATTTCGGAGTAATCTTTGGTGATTGTGAGCATGGGCATTGTGATGAAATAGTTGGGAAATGATTAGGGATTGATGAAACTATGATTTTATTAGAGTAGAGATGTTATTATGCGATTTGTGGTAATTTTTTGAGTTTTGAGCTATAAATTGAAATTGAGGGAATGAGATGAATATCGGCATGGATTTTTGTGCACAATAAATATAGGATTGGAAATGTAGTAAATGGGTATTATGCATGAGAAATGTAAAATGTTGAGATGTAGTGGATGAGATGACGTATTGTGATAGTCATGAGAAATGGGATAATTGAGAGATTTAGGTGTTAGTGAGAAATATGAGCAAATGTATGCTCAATAATGCGATTAAGTTGAGGTATTGATATTTTTAACATCGTGTGGACAGCTCGAAAGTTCCAGAGTGGAATACAGGGCTAGTCTGTGATATGGGAGAATGATTGCACTATACGAGGTGCAAAGAGTTAAGGGAAAACTAAACTCATTTGTGTATGCATTTTTTGATAACATTGTAGCATGATTTTTGATTGAGAAAATAAGAATATTTTATGTGTTGTGAATGAGAATTACACACGATTTTATAGTCGATTAGGGCCCAACTTTTATGAGTTGTAACTATACGTGAAAACATTTTATAACCATTTTGTGTTTAAAAAGGTGAAAACTGTTTTAGGCCCTACGTTAAGGCGTACTGAGGTTTGAGAAAATGTGTGAATGGTTTTTTCGGTTGAAGCTCGATTTTAACATGTTTTATGTTGAGTATAAAACGGTTTGAAATGAGTTTTATGAGAGAAAACCATTATGAGCTTTACGTGAAGGCAAAATGATTTTTATGATAATAGCTATTGATTGAGACTTAGGTATGTCATTTTGAATACACATCGGGCATTGCTCTAATAGCAGGTAAGTCCGATATTCCTCTATTCTGGTAACGTGAGATGACCCCTACTCCGGTAGTGTTGGTTATCTACCACGTGTATTTGGTGGTTGTGCCACATGTGAATCTTAATTTGTGGTCATGCCACGTGTATTTGATGGATGTGCCACGTGTATTTGGTGGTTGTGCCACATGTGAATCCTAATCTGTGGCTGTACCACATGTATTTGGTGGATGTGCCACGTGTGAATCCTAATCAGTGGTTATGCCACATGTATTTGGTGGTTGTGCCACATGCGAATCTAAATCAGTGGATGTGCCACATGTGTTTGGTGGCTGTGCCACGTGCGGATTTTAATTTGTGGTTGTGCCACGTGTAGATTTTATTTAGTGGCCATGCCACGTGCATTACTATTGCAGTTATTTTCATCACGTTTTAAAAAGAAAAGTCATTATCGCATCTTGATTTCTACATGCTTGTAACCTTGAATTGAGTCATTTATTATCATGTTTTTACATAGGCTTTGAGATGATGTTTTAACTATTCATGCTACATTTTCCACTGAGTTTATTGAGTTTATCATGTAAAACAAAATGATTGTGCTGTGCAAATCATTTTCTTATTAATGAATCTCTTACCCTCTTACTGAGCGATTTAGAAGCTCACCCTGTTTTACCTTTCCCCCAGATTTCTTCAAGTGAAAAGGGTTTCCCTGCGACGTACGGAGTAGTGGCTAGTGGAGGACTTGAGCTCCAGGTCACATATTGCATTTTGAGGTATCGTTTATCTTTTCATGTACCCAGACAATTATTGTAATTACAGACACTTGACGTACAACATTGTATAGGATGTATTAGGATTAATTAACTTAGGATTGAGTAATGTATATGATATGATATATATTATTTAATGATGAGATCCTAAGGCATGATACGTATGATGATGTTTGATACTGTACAGGAATGCACCCTTAATTGTGATTTGAATTTAAAAAGTTTTAAATCTGCTCTATTTTTCGCGTATCTGAGGCGTGACAGAGTTTTCTTGGTACCAGAGCTTAAGGTGTTAAGTACTGTCAGTGTCGGTTAAGTGAATTAGAATACATCCCAAGTGTCTGTAATAGTCAGGTCATGAACTGAATTTGAGGATTGAGATTTCAATCAACTTTGATGTGTACACGCAGGAAACGAATTGAAATTGAGAATGAGTGGACGACGAAGTCGTTCGAGGAGGTAGACGGAGCCACCTCCACCACCTGCCCCACAACCAGAGAGTCCTAACTCTCGATTTAACCAAATTGAGACCGATGTGACGTAAGGTTTTGAGCAAATGGCAGTGCTATTCGTGCAACATTTTGGAATTAATACCTCGGATACTACTCCTACACCACCAGAAGGACCTCACGTACCCCCAGTACAGATGGACCCAGTGCCTTCCGTCACTCAGCCTAATGACAGAAGTATGGTTCGACAAAAGGACTTTTTAAAAATAAATCCACTCATATTTAGGGGAAAGAAGGATCCTACAGAGGCTGAGGAGTGGCTGACAGAGTTGAGAGTTATATTTGACTATCTGGAGTGCACAGATGATGAGAGGGTCAGTATGAGTGCCTATATGTTGAAAGGGAGAGCTCGAGATTGGTGGGGTACTACCCAAGGTATTCTAATGTCTCGCCAGGATATGATTGGTTGGGAAGAGTTTCAGATAGCCTTTAGAACCCAATATGTACCATGAGCCGCTCAAAGAAAGAAACAGGCAAAGTGTTTGAGTTTGGTATAGGGTGATATGTCTGTGGATGACTATGAGAGCCAATTCACCGTGCTATTGAGATATGACCTAGAGACCTTCAAGAATGAAGAGCTCCATACTGAGAGATTTGTATATGGATTGAAGCCCATCATCAGAGATAGATTGATAGGGCTATGTATTACAGAGTTTGGAGATGCTCTGAGACCAGCACAAGAGATTGAGAGGGGAATCGAAATGGTACAATCTCAGAATGAGCTCAGAACGGTGAATAGGGATAAAGGCAAGAGGCCAGCGATTTCCCAAACAGATGTTCGGAGAGGTTCCTTCAGAAGAGGAAGGATTGAGGTGTAGAATGGCATATTAGAGAGACCCAGAGCTTATCCCATCATTAGAGAGACCCCTCGAGATGTTAGGCCTGAGATAAGGGTTTGCAAAAATTATGGCCGAATGCATGAGGGAAGTTGTACCGAGATGATCTATGGATGTTTTAGATGTGGAAACTTGGGTCACATGGTGAAAGACTGCCCTCAACCTCAAAGACCACATGCTCCAGAGCCTACTAGATAACAGCCTCAAAGAGTGAATCCCCAGAGATGAGCCACTGTTGCAGAGAAAGGGAAGAAGCCTGTTACACAAGGACGTGTGTTTGCCTTAGATAAGGAAACCGCAGAAACTTCTATAGAAACTATAAGAGGTACACTTTCTGTCTATAATCATAAGGCCCATGTGTTGATTGATTCAAGGTCCACGCATTCGTTTATTTCTGAGTATTTTGCATGTAGATTAAATTTGAAGTTTGAACCTCTAGTATATACTACATGTAAATACCCCTATGTGTAAATCCCAGAGAACTGATTTGATCTATAGAAGATGTGAAATAAAGGTGGGAGATAGAGTGATGTTAGCAGATCTAATAATATTAAATATGCATGGGTTTGATGTAATTTTGGGAATGGATTGGCTGGCAACCAATCGAGTGAGTTTAGAATGCTACACTAAGATTGTAACTTTCTCCCTACCTGAATCTTACAGTGTACATTTGAAATATTGAGTAAATAAACGTATGGAATTTTGTAAGCAAATTGAAATTTTGATGTTACTCTTGAGAGTACTAAATATGATTATTTATGTGAAGGTTATGAAACACTCATCTCAGATGATGATCGGGAACATCCGAGGATTGAGGATATACTTGTGGTGTGTGAATTTTCGGATGTTTTCCTAGATGAGTTACCAGGTTTACCACCAGAGAGAGAGCTGAAGTTTACTATTAATTTGGTACCAAATACTCAGCCGATCTCTAGACCTCCATACAGGATGACTTTAGTGGAACTTGAGAAATTGAAGAAATAACTACAGGAGTTATTGGATCAAGGGTTTATTAGACCCAGTGTTTCACCGTGGGGAGCACCAGTTTTATTTGTTAAGAAGAAGGATGGTAATATCAGATTATGCGTAGACTACCGATTATTAAATAAAGTCGCGGTGAAAAATAAATACCCATTGCCCAGGATTGAAGATCTACTTGATCAGCTGAGATGGGCCTTAGTCTTTTCTAAGATTGATTTGAGATTGGGCTATCACCAATTGAGGATTAAGGAAGAAGATATTCCAAAGATGGCCTTCAGGATAAGGTATGGCCATTATGAATTTCTAGTGATGTCCTTTGGATTGATGAACGCACCTGCAGCCTTTATGAGATTAATGAACGAGGTGTTCAGAGACTATCTAGATAAATTTGTGATAGTCTTTATTGATGATATCCTGGTATACTCTCGGTCATATTAGGAGCATGCACAGTATTTGTGGTTAGTACTTCAGGTACTCCGAGATAAACAATTATATGGAAAGCTTAGTAAGTGTGAGTTTTGGCTGGATCGGATAGCTTTCCTTGGTCATATAGTCTCAGAGGAAGGAGTATCAGTAGATCCAAGTAAAGTAGAGGTTGTGCTTAATTAGGAAAGATCGAGGACAGTTACAGAAGTACGAAGCTTCCTTGGTTTGGCAGGGTATTACAGAAGATTTGTGGAAGATTTTTCAGGATTTTCACTCCTTTGACTAAGCTCACGCGCAAGGAGACTCCATTCATATGGACTGATCAGTGTGAGCTTAATTTTCAGGAATTGAAGAGCAAATTAATAGCAACACCTGTGTTGACTATTCCTGAGGGATCAGGAGGATTTTCAGTTTACAGTGATGCATCCCATCAAGGATTGAGGTGTGTGCTTATGCAGCACGGAAGGGTTGTCGCATATGGATCGCGACAGTTGAAAGATCATAAACGGAATTACCCCACGCATGATTTGGAGTTAGCTGATGTGGTGTTTGCCTTGAAGATCTGGCGACACTATTTATATGGGGAAAGATTCCAGATCTTCACTGACCACAAGAGTTTGAGGTATTTGTTTGATCAGAAGGAATTAAACATGAGACAAAGGAGATGAATGGAACTCCTTAAGGATTATGATTGTGAGATTTTGTACCATCCAGGTAAGGCAAACATGGTTGTTGATGCCCTGAGCAGAAAGAGTATGATAGATGCTATGATGATCAGGGAATGGGATTTACTGGAGTAGTTCGCTGACCTTCGGATCAGAGTTAAAGAGGTAGAGAATGGATTTTTGGCTAGCCTGTGAATAGAGCCCAGGATCATGGATCATATTAGAACTAGGCAGTACAATGATCAGAGGTTGATAGATATGGTTAGCCAAGCTGAGCAGACTTCGCAGTCAGATCTCACCATCAGCGAGGATGGATTATTGAGATTCAGAGGATAAATTTGTGTACCGGATAATAATGCCCTGAAGAGACAGATATTGAGAGAATCTCACTGCTCGCGATACACCATGCACCAAGGGAGTACTAAGATGTACCGAGATTTAAGAAAAATGTATTGGTGGAATGGCATGAAGCAAGATGTGGCAGAGTATTTGGCCAGATGTTTAGTATACCAGCAAGTGAAAGCTGAGCATCGAAAGCCCGGAGGACTACTACAGCCTTTACCTGTAATTACATGGAAATGGGAGCATGACACCACGGACTTTATTATGGGTTTACCGAGGACCCGAAGGGGTCATGATGCGATATGGGTCATAGTGGATAGACTGACCAAGAGTGCCTATTTCCTCACCATCAAGAGCACAGATACTGTAGATGCCTTAGCTGAGTTATATGTCAGCGAGATAGCTAGATTACATGGGGCTCCAGTGAGTATTACTTCTAACAGAGATTCCCGATTTATTTCCAGATTTTAGATCCAGTTTCAGGAGTCCATGGGATCTCGATTGAGTTTTAGTACCGCCTATCATCCTCAGACAGATGGTCAGTCAGAGAGGACTATTCAGACCCTGGAGGATATGTTAAGGGCGTGTACGATCGATTTTAAGGGATCATGGGATGATCACCTGCCCCTAGCAGAATTTGCGTACAATAACAGCTATCATGCGAGTATTGGAATGGCACCTTTTGAAGCTCTATATGGTAGGAGGTGTAGATCCCCTGTAGCTTGGGAAGAAGTAGGTGATAGAAAGATAAATGCTCCTAAACTTGTTGAACAGCTTGTACAGAGTGTGAAGCTCATATGTGAGAGATTACGGGCTATACAAAGTAGACAGAAAAGCTATGCGAATGTGCATAGACGTCCACTCGAGTTTGATGTTGGTGATGCAGTATTTCTGAAGATATCACTGAGTAAGGGTATCATGAGATTTGGAAAGAAAGGGAAATTGAGTCTTCGATACATAGGACCATTCGAGATTCTTGAGAGAGTGGGAGAGGTAGCCTACAGATTAGCGTTACCCCTACAGATGCCCGGAATACAGAACGTCTTCCATGTGTCTATGTTGAGGAAGTACCACCCGGACCCTTCTCATGTCATAGAGTATGACGAGATAGACATACAAGAGGACATGAGCTACACTGAGGAACCTGTCTGGATTCTCGATAGAAAAGATAAGGTACTTAGAACCAAAAGCATCCCAGTACTGAAAGTCCTATGGAAACATCACTCAAAAGAAGAGACAACATAGGAATTGGAGAGTCTCATGAAGGAGAAGTACCCCCATCTGTTTTAATGAGTTGAGTTGAATTTGGAGGACCAAATTCTTTTTAAGGTGGGGAGGATGTGAGATCTGAGAATTTTAGACATATTTTAATTATGTAATATGAACTTAAAGTGTAATTTATTGAGCTGAATGAAATATATAAGTAATGAATGAGAAATAATCAAAGTAGTGAATTGTGAAAATTATATTTGGAGATTTATATGTTAAGTGTTTAACCAAAGTGTGAAACAATGAGGTCAGATCGATCTTGGAAAAGAAAAGATCGATATGGTAGGCCAAAAATGACAAGGAGGAATTTAAGCAAGTAGATCGATCTCCAATGGAAGATAATCGATCTCCTTATGATTCTGTAATGAGGAGATCGATCTCATAAGAAAGGAATCGATCTCAAAATGTTTCTGTTAAGGAGAAGATCGATCTCCCCAAGGAGCAGGTTAATCTCGTGAAGCATTCTGTAAACTAGAGATCGATCTCATAATTGGAGCAGATCGATCTCATAAAGCCATTAAGAGATCGATCTCACCCCACGACAGATCGATCTCCTAGGCATAAAATTACCCCAAATCATCCCAAAATTCAAATGCAAATCGATCTCATCAAGAGCCAGATCGATCTCCTACCCTCCGTCTATAAGAAGACCTCTGTGTTTTCCAGCATTTCATCTTTTCTCTCTCTTTCAAACCTTCATTTCAGCCGAACCCTAGCTTTCTCTCTCTTCCAAATCGCCCATTTTCGTCTAAATCAAGAGTTGTGGCAAGAAGGAAAGTTGTTTCTCACCCAAAAGAGAACAACATACTTGGAAATCGAAAGATGAATCGAATCGAGGTGTGAGTTGAGCACTCCATAAGTTTGGGTAATTTTCTAAACCTCGATCTTTGATTTTGGAGTAATCTTTGGTGATTGTGAGCATAGGCATTGTGATGAAATAGTTGGAAAATCATTAGGGATTGATGAAACTATGATTTTGTTGGAGTAGAGATGTTATTATGCGATTTGTGGTAATTTTGGGAGTTTCGGGCTATAAATTGAAATTGAGGGAATGAGATGAATATCGACATGGATTTTTGTGCACAATAAATCTAGGATTGGAAATGTAGTAAATGGGTATTATGCATGAGAAATGTAGAATGTTGAGATGTAGTAGATGAGATGACGTATTCTGATAGTCATGAGAAATGGGATAATTGAGAGATTTAGGTGTTAGTGAGAAATGAGCAAATGTATGCTCAATAATGCGATTGAGTTGAGGTATTGATGCTTTTAACATCGTTTGGACAGCTCGGGAGTTCCAGAGTGGAATGCAAGGCTAGTCCATGATACGGGAGAACGATTGCACTATACAAGGTGCAAAGAGGTAAGGAAAGCTAAACTCATTTGTGTATGCGTTTTGTGAATACATTGTAGCATGATTTTCGATTGAGAAAACAAGCATGTTTTCTGTGTTGTGAATGAGAATTGCACACGATTTTATAGCCGGTTGGGGCCCAACTTTTATGAGTTGTAACTATACATGAAAATGTTTTATAACCATTTTGTGTTTAAAAAGGTGAAAAGTGTTTTCGGCCCTACGTTAAGGCGTACTAAGGTTTGAGAAAATGTGTACGTGGTTTTGTCGGTTGAAGCTCGATTTTAACATGTTTTGTGTTGAGTACAAAACGATTTGAAATGAGTTTTATGAAAGAAAATCATTATGAGCTTTATGTGAAGGCAAAACGATTTTTATGATAATAGCTATTGATTGAGACTTAGGTGTGTCATTTTGAATACACATCGGGCATTCCTCTAGTAGCATGTAAGTTCGATATTCCTCCGTTATGGTAACGTGAGATGACCCATACTCTGGTAGCGTTGGTTACCTACCATGTGTATTTGGTGGTTGTACCACATGTGAATCTTAATCTGTGGTTGTGCCACGTGTATTTGGTGGTTGTGCCACGTGTGAATCCTAATCTGTGGCTGTGCCACGTGTATTTGGTGGTTGTGCCACGTGTGAATCCTAATCAGTGGTTGTGCCACGTGTGTTTGGTGGCTGTGCCATGTGCGAATCTAAATCAGTGGCTATGCCACATGTGTTTGGTGGTTGTACCGTGTGTGGATTTTAATTTGTGCCTGTGCCATGTGTAGATTTTATTTAGGCATTACTATTGCAATGATTTTCATCACGTTTTAAAGGAAAAGCTATTATCGCATCTTGATTTCTACATGTTTGTAACATTGAATTGAGCCATTTATTATCATGTTTTTACATGGGCTTTGAGATGATGTTTTAACTATTCATGCTACATTTTCCACTGAGTTTATTGAGTTTATCATGTAAAACAAAATGATTGTGTTGTGAAAATCATTTTCTTATTCATGAATCCCTTACCCTCTTACTGAGCGATTTAGAAGCTCACCCTATTTTACCTTTCCCCCAGATTTCTTCAAGTGAAAAGGGTTTCCCTGCGACGTACGGAGTAGTGGCTAGTGGAGGACTTAAGGTCCAGGCCATATATTGCATTTTGAGGTGTCGTTTATCTTTTAATGTACCCAGAAAATTATTGTAATTATAGACACTTGATGTACAACATTATATGGGATGTATTAGGATTAATTAACTTTGGATTGAGTAATGTATATGATATGATATATACTATTTAATGATGAGATCCTGAGGCATGATACGTATGATGATGTTTGACACTGTACAGGAATGCACCCTTAATTGTGATTTGAATTTAAAAGTTTTAAATTTGCCTTATTTTTTGCGTTTTCAAGGCATGACAGGGGGTGAGCAAACAACATACTCAGTAAGGCAATCATGCGAATAGGTAGATACTGCACTATCTACGTGATCATGATGCCATGCTCAAGACCATACAATTTCTCATTCACATCTCAAAGCATTAGTTCATGCGTGTATTAATGGCATGTAAAGCAACTCATGCTATTTAAAACTCAGTGCACAATTCAAATTTAAAGCATGGAACAACCATCATGCATATTTCATAAGGCATGGAAAACCATCATGCATCAGTGCTGTTTAAAGCCATTATCAAACTTTCTCATCTCATAAAATCAGCACTTGTCAAGACTCAGCCCCTCCCTCGAACTGCCTTGACCCACAAAACATTTCAAACATGGATTTATTCATAGAGCAAAGATATGCGAGATAGGCAATATAATAAGGGAAATCTCCTCTAAGATTATGGCCATATCCTGTTATCCCTGGCTACACGGATCAAGTGTGCGGGGTATCACCACTATCTGATTCCGTACGGGAGGTGGGTCACGTCCAACCTGCCAGTCCATAGCAAACCTAAACATCGTCCGAAGACGGCATATCACAATCTCAACACGATACAACGTACTCCATGCTACCTGCACGGTACAACGTACTCCGTGGACCCATATCAACACATCATATCATGCCACATCTCAAAATGCACGTGCGATCCTATTTAATCGGTGCGGCACCCAGTCTACCCGAAGCTCCTAGCACGGCTATCAACATGTCAAAAACCACATGCGAGTAATCTCAAGCACGACAACAAGTATGGTGGACATCTAATGCGAGCTATGCTCCAGCACCATGTCAAAACCAGTATAAAATCTGAGAGAGCTAAGCTCCAGCACATCATAGAAATCCATGTGAAAAACTAGTGCGAGCTAAGCTCCAGCACTCATGCGTATAAAACACATCAAATCTCATGCGAGTCATGCTCTAGAACGCTTTCATTCTCACAAAATCCAAGAATATGGCCCATTTCTTCGCATAGCATGGTTTTAAACCAAACCAAATCATTTCTTTTGCAAATCTTTTCAAATGTTAGCCAACCTACCCATCACTTGCTAAAAAGAAATAAAATAAGATTTTCAAATCATCATGCTTTTATTTTCATGCTCATTTCTCAAAAACCCAACTCTTACCCTTCAATCACCCATTTCATTTCCTATTACCACATTTACTCTAGAAAAACATTAAGCGCCTAAATTGCACACGGATATCTTTAAGAGTCCACACAATTCCCTTACCTCGATTTACTCGGGGTGCGACTCTCTTCCCCTTAGCTTCTCACGTTTTGGCTCAACTTGCTTCGGGTGTATCCTTGGGAGATGCAAATCATTCACCAGTCACTTGATGTTGCTAACTCACATTTTGACTTCAACTAGTCAATATATTTCATTGAGCCTATTTCGTTAAGTTTAGCCCATTTTTGCATTCGGCCATCATCAAGCCATTTCCAACCAATTTATCTAATAACTCACTTAGTTACTTGTTTAGAACTTGATGTCAAATACTCTATCATTACTCTCTCATTCATTTAAGTATTTTACCAAATGCCTCAAATACACATTTTACTCCTTTTTGGGTAAGTCTCACAAACACCATCTCAAAATCATACTCACCACACCAATATCACCTTAAGATACCCTATTCATCATTAATTCCAATACATTTCACTTTCTCACACTAACCCATTTCTAGGTTATAATTGTTCCATTGCATTCTAGATAGTTTCTACCATTAATATGCACACCAATCAACTCCAAAATCAATAACTAAACAAATAAACTTGGATTAGTGCTTTAGAAACTCACCTCTTTGGGTTTTCCTTCTCACTCTAAATGACAATGCTCCTATCTCTTTCAATACAACAAATGGGGCAATTACTCCAAGATATGTTGTTCTTCTCTTTGATGTGAACAACTTTATATCTAATAGTCTTCCCTTAAATCTTTATTAAAATGGGCAGATTTAGGAGTGAGAAAGCTAGGTTTTAAGTTGAAAATGGAGAGGAATGGTTTTGTCTCGTGAAATGCAGATTTCAACTGCTCCTATTTATAGAATTAGCTTGATAAGATCGATCTGCATTGGGTGGAGATCGATCTGGTCCTCTTAAATCCCTCTTTTCCACGACATTTTGAAGGCATGAGATCGATCGATCGAGGGCTTGAGATCGATCTGTCTCAGGCAGAGAGTTAAGGAGACCGATCTGGCTAAGGAGGAGATGATTCTCTCCAACCCGAGAGCTAAGGAAATCGATCTACTTGCATTAAGGATCGATCTTTTCATTACCGAATGTTTAGCATATCGATCTGGTCCCATTGGAGATCGATCTGCCCTATTCCATTGCTTGAATAAGAGCATTTTTTGCTCTTCCAAATCGATCTCTCATCCTACGAGATCTATCTGGCATTCGTATTTTTCAGAATTTGCTGTACTTTTCTGTAGTAACTCACACCAAACATCCTTAATTTGCTGTCATAGTCATTTTCTCATCCAACCACTTTTAAGACTTGAAAATGACATTCATTCACACTTTATACTCATTAAAACTTGTGTGCAATTGTATAACCAAAGGTATACACTACATGACTAAATGGAAGTACAAAGATTATGCATCTCATGCAACTTCTTTCCATTTTACCACACTACTCATTTTTCATTCCACTCACACTCATCACATACAAAAGTCCATTTCTTCACATTCATACATAATGAAACTTGTACGTACATCACAAACTCTTATTACAAGTGTGTATATTGAATTTATGGACTTTACATCACTTATGCTTCACATTACAGGTACATCATCATACTTATGAATTCATAATTACTTAATCCAAAATCATCCATATTATAATTCCATTTACATATATACAAGGTTAAACATATATGGGATCTTACACGGCAGGCCCACTTTTGTTTTCAAAATGTTTTTAAAATTAATTTTTTTAATAGACAAATTTAATAAATTTATTTATTAAAATATTTTTTATTTTATAAATTTATTAATTAATGAAAATAAATATTGACTTATATAGTTATTTAATATATTTTTATATAATAAAGTTATTTTAATAAAATTTTATAACTTATTTAATAAAGTTACTAGTTTAAAAAAATTATAATAGTTTTAAAAAAATTTTAATTTCTTTTGATAAAATTAAACTTATTTACTATATTTGAAATATAATTAAATTTATCATTTATCATTTAAAATATAAGTAAACTTAAAACTTTTCATTTTGCATGAAATATTATTCATTTATCATTTACTTTTAAGAAAACATATTTATTTAGTATGTTCAAATATTTATTCATTTTGTATTTTAAATATTTATTTATTTTCTAAATTAAACTTATAGTTATGAGATTAATTTAATTGGTATGTACAATCAACAAAAATAATAAATGAAAAGAAAAGAAGGAGAAGAATGAGACCAAAGATTTTTTACATGGAAAACCCTTTCAAAATTTAGAAGGGTAAAAATCACAGTATCATAGTCCATAAAAATATCTACTATGACTAAATTTATTTACAATTTTACATATTATTTACAAATAAAGAAAAAAAATTATTTCTTATTCTTCATAATTTATAAGGATTGACTTAGAAATTTCTTTCTCTTCTTCCTACGTACTACTAGCAAACTTATTGACCATTTCATGTTCTTTACTGTGGGATTCCATTTTAAACCAGTCTTTAAGACATTTTAGCATGCATAACGAAGCAAGACTAAGACTAGTTTGATGGTCTCCAATGATTCTTCCACATGTCAAGAATGCGAATTCTGAAGTAATGGATGTTACTTGCACCGTAAAAACATCTCGAGCTATGGAAGCTAAAATTGGAAATTGTTTTTTTATTTTCTTTCCACCATTGGAGAAGATCAAAGTTATTGTCTAAATGAAAATTTTTGACTTAAGAAAAATACTATCTCATTAGAGCTTGCACCTCCACCATGAGTTTGTCGAGTTTTTAAGCCGGATCCACTGTTGCAAGTTTTTCCTTTTAGCTTTAATCTTTTCTTTGCCGCTTCCTTAATTGCATCAAGAATGCCTCCTCGACGGCTACTGCCAACCACCATCGGTTTTTCCATTCGGTTCTTCTTCTCTTTAGTTGAGTTGCTCAATTACACTTTCATAAAAACTAAATAAATCTAAAAAATACTTGTGAATTGAAGACTTTTTTGTAACGACCCGAAATTACTGATATTTTGGTTAGGCTACAAGTCGATATTAGGTCAGAATAATAACTTAGTCTGATTAGTTTTCTTTCTTAGTAATAAATTTTAAACAATATATATTCACATTCCCCAGACACATCTTGTATGCATTACTGTACTTACAAAAATTTTAGATACAAAAGAATTGTTTAAGCCTTGGTATACCTTCGATGCATAAATATGCTCCGGGAAATCATAACTGTACGGAATGCCTTACTAACGGAAGCGATCCAAACTACAATAGGGCTCTGTGGAGGAAAGTAAGGGGGTGAGCTCAACATGCTCAGAAAGAAAAACCCCATGGCAGGTAGATATAACACTACCTAAGATATATATATATATGTATGTATGTGCCAAATCCGAAATATTTTTACAGAATACATAAATAGTACGACAAAAACACAAATACCAAGAATAGATTTTCAGAAACAGAACATGTCATGACCTAAAAATCTGAGTAAATTTTTTCGTTTTTTTTTCATATTTAATTCTTACCTTCCTCTCATCGTGACCAACCTATCAACAGTTGGGCTATGATTCGGTGTTAGTCCCCTCACACTACTTACTATTTCATTTTCATGTTAAATTCATAATTTCATTTGCATAACCTTACATCCCCGACATCATATACGTTTACAGTACTGTGCATTTACATATTTAGATACAAAACAATACAAATGTGTATACCTGACTCTCGATGGGATGCAGCGGTTACCAAGAATGCAAGTCATCAGCCGCTCACTATCTACTGCGAATGTTCGAAAAAGAGGGGAAAATAAGGGGGGTGAGCAAACCATGTGCTCAGTAAGGCAATCATGCGAGTAAGTAGATAGCTCCACTATCTACATGCTCATAATGCCATGCCCTTAAATCCATTTCTTTTCGTTTAAAGCTCAAACACAAAATCATGCACACATCAATGCCATAGTTCATAAAAGCTATTCGCGCTTATGGAAATCATGTAACATATGCCTCAATGGCATCTCATGTAGAATCATACAACACATGAATTAATCAAAATCATGCATTTGCAATTAAAGCATGGATAACCTCCTCATGCTAAAACATTTCATTTCATGAATTATAAACAAGCATGGAAAATACATCATGCTAAGTTTCCACAAAACCATAGAAAACATTTTAATTCATTTCATGAATCCACATCCATCACACTCATCACGACTCAACTCCTCCCTCGGGTGATCCTGATCCACATAAAATCATTTATTTTCAAGCATTTTCAAAAACATTGAAAATTCCATTTATTCACAACAAAACCAATATCATCAATCAGGATCCAACCCCTTCCTCGGGTGGTCCGAACTGATACAAAATCCACGCATTCATAAGTTTTCAAAACATCATATAGTAACAGGCGAGACTAGGCAATGTATATATCAATATCTCAAGCAAACAACCAGGAGTATGGCCAAATACTCGTGATCCCACTGCTACACGGATCTTGTGTGCGGGGTCTCACCACTATCAGGAACCATCCCGGGAGGTGGGTCAGTCCATCCGGTCAGTCATGTCCGATATCTCGCATCTGAAGATGCCACATAATCAATCCCAGCACGGTACAATGTACTCCATACTTGTATGGTACAACGTACTTCGTAGACCCACATCTCATATCAATAATCGTGCCTGTCTCAAAACGCACGTGCGAGCATACTTAATCGGCGTGACACACAGTCTACCCGACGCTCCAAGCACAGTTCATCGCTTGTCTCATAAAATCAGTGCGAGCGATACTCCAGCACTCTCATAAGATCAAGGAAAATCTTGTGCGAGCAAAGCTCCAGCACGTGTTTCATAAAATCTCATAAGATCTAGCGCGAGCTAAGCTCCAGCACTCTATAAAAATCATGTAAAAATAGTGCGAGCTAGGCTCCAACACTGTGTCATAAAAATCAAGCGAAAATCTGGTGCGAGTTAGACTCCAGCACCTTGTCACAAAAATCATATAAAAATCTGGTGCAAGTTAAACTCCAGCACCTATGCATGTAAAACTCTAGTACGAGCCCTTGCTCCAGCACTAATGCATGCATCATACAAATCAAAAACTTATGTGATTTAAGCTCTATCACGTCTCATGCATGTCAAATCATTAAAACTAGTGCGAGCAATCGGTCTAGCACCTTTTTGTGCATATCATGTCAACATAAGGTGCGAGCTAGGCTCCAGTACCTCTCATGCATTTCACAATAATAAAAATCAGTGCGAGCAACCACTCTAGCACATTTCATGCATATGCTGTCACATAAATCGGTGCGAGCAACCTCACCAGCACCATTATGCACACTCACAAACTCAGATATAGTGCGAGAAAATGCTCCAGCACCATCTATTTCCATATAAACTTGATAGTTGGCCCATTTTTCAAAGAAATTCCATTTAAATCCAAATAACACTTACATAGTGTTATCTTATGAAATTTATGCAATTACTGGCCAATCTACCAATTTACTTTCCTAAAAAGTCACAAAAATTCCAGAAATCATGCATTTCATGCATGTCATGCTTTCACCATTCTTAGGTGAATTTTCCCTCAATAGGGGTAAAATAGTCTTTTACCCATCTTGGGTCCTTAAAATTTTTAATCCATTTCTAGGATCTTTATACAGTTTCAGTGTATGTAAAAACTACTAAAAATACGCGTAGCTACCTCTAGCTACTCGCAAAATTCTCTTACCTCATTTTTTTGTACAGTTTGACCTTTCTACTAATGTCTCGTCACGCAGTCCGATTTGCTCCCAATCCAATCTCCAAAACAGCGTATAAATATTCATCAGGTCAAATACAATATAATTAATTGTATTTCATATTTTTGTGGCTTAATTTAAATCATTGGGCCCGTTTACCCCTATTGTGTGAGATCTGAGAATTTTAGATATATTTTAATGATGTAATAAGAACTTGAAGTGTAATTTATTGAGCTAAGTGAATTGTGGAAATTATATTTGGAGATTTATGTGTAAGTGTTTAACATAAGTGTGAAACTAAGAGGTCAGATCAATCTTGGGGAAGGAGAGATCGATCTGGTGAGTTAAAAAAGACAAGGAAGGAGGAATTTAAGGAGCAGATCGATCTCCAATGGAAGAGGATCGATCTCCTTATGATTCTGTTTGAGAGAAGATCGATCTCATGAGGAAGGGATCGATCTCCAAACGTTTATGTTTGGGAGAAGATCGATCTCCTTAAGGAGCAGATCGATCTCATAAAGCCATAAAGAGATCGATCTCTCCCCTCAACAGATCGATCTCCTAGGCATAAAATTACCCCAAATCATCCCCAAATTTAAATGCAGATTGATCTCACCAAGAGCCAGATCGATCTCCTACCCTCAGTCTATATAAGGAACCCCTGCTTTCTCCTATAATTTTATTTTCTCTCTCTTCCAAACCCCATTTTCACCGAGCCCTAGCTTTCTCACTCATCCAAGGCACCCATTTTCATCCAAATCAGAGGCTGTGGCAAGAAGAAAAGTTGTTCCTCATCAAAGGGAGAACAACATACTTGAAAATCGTAAGACGGATTGAATCGAGGCAAGAGATAAGCTCTCCACAAGTTTTGGGTAATTTTTAAACCTAGATCTTGATATTTGAGATGATTTTGGTAATGATAGTTGTGGGCATTGTGTTGAAGTAGTTGGAAAATGATTAGGGATTGATGAAATTACAATGTAGTTGGAGTGATGTTGATATTTAGCAATTTTGGTAATTTTGGGAATTTTGAGCTATAAATGGAAATTTAGACAATGTGGTGAATTAGCATAGATAATTTGGCATGAGAAATGTAGGACGTTTAGATGTTGTGAATGAGATTGTAGTTTGGGGTAGAGTTACGAGAATCAAGAGATTTAAGGTGTTATGAGCAATTATGCTCGATTTTCA
Source organism: Firmiana major (assembly GCA_033439115.1). Taxonomy (NCBI): domain Eukaryota; kingdom Viridiplantae; phylum Streptophyta; class Magnoliopsida; order Malvales; family Malvaceae; genus Firmiana; species Firmiana major. The sequence goes on from CM065912.1 coordinate 14,781,975, forward strand.
GAATTGAGGTACTGTGATGATGAATATTGATGTTTTAACATCGTTTGGACAGCTCAGGAGTTCCAGAGTGGAATGCAAGACTAGTCCGTGACAAGGGGGAAATAATTGCACTATACGAGGTGCGAAGAGGTAAGGAAAATTAAACCAATTGTGTATGTGATTTTGAACTATTATAGCATGATTTGTGATTTATAAAACAAGCATGTTTGATGTGATGTGTTTTGATGAGAATGCACACGATTTTTATAGCCGGTTGGAGCCCAATGTTTTTATGAGTTTATAATTGGGCTCTACGTTAAGGCGATCTTAAGATTTGAGAAATGTGTGCGTGTTTTGCCGGTTGGGACTCGGTTTCAATATGTTTTGTGTTGAGTACAAAACAGTTTTAAATGAGTTTTATGAGAGAAAAACCACTATGAGTTCTACGCGAAGGCAAACCAATCTTATGTGATAAGACTTAGGTGTGTGATTTTGAGTACACACTGGGCATTGCTCTGGTAGCATGTAAGCCCGATTCTTCTCCGTTCTGGTAACGTGAGATCCCCCATTTTGTGGCTATGCCACGTATATTTGGTGGCCGTTGCCAGGTGAGAACCCTATTTGGTGGCCGCTGCCACGTGAGAACCCTATTTGGTGGCCGTTGCCACGTAAGAACCCTATTTGGTGGTCGTTGCCACGTGAGAACCCTAATTAGTGGTCGTTACCACGTGAGATCCCCCATTCAGTGGCTATGCCACGTATATTTGGTGGTCGTTACCACGTGAAACCCTATCATGTGGCTGTGCCACGTGTGAATTTAAATCAGTGGCTATGCCACGTGTGTTTAGTGGCTGTGCCACGTGTGAATTTAAATCAGTGGCTATGCCACGTGTGTTTAGTGGCTGCACCACGTGCATTATTATCACGGTGATTTTATCACGTTTACTGAGAAAGCGATTATCGCATTATTTTCACATGCTTTGTTATTGCTCTAGACTGAGCCTTTTTACTTCATGTTTTCACATGATTTGAGATATGAGAATGTCGTTTTGAGTACTTTCATGCTATGGTTTTCAAATAAGTATAATGAGTTTCACATACAAATAAATATTTTGAGATATGCATTTTGGTTTATGAAATGAGTCCCTTACCCCCTTTACTGAGCAATTTAGAAGCTCACCCTATTTTCTTTCCCCCCAGATTTCTTCAAGTGAAAAAGGGTTTCCCTACAATGTACGGAGTAGTGGCTAGTGGAGGACTTGAGCTCCAGGCCATATATTTTATTTTGAGGTATCTTTTATCTTTTCATGTACCCAGACAATTATTGTAGTTACAGACACTTGATGTATAACATTGTATGGGATGTATTAGGATTAATTAACTTGAGATCCTGAGGTATGATAAATATTATGATGCATGACACTGCACAGGAATGCACTCTTAATTGTGAATTGATAAGTAAAAAGTTTTTAAATTTGCCCTATTTTCCTCGGATCCGGGGCGTGACAGAGCTTTCTTGGTATCAGAGCTTAGGGTGTCTAGTACTGTCAGTGTCAGTTAAGTAAAATAGAATACATCCCAAGTGTTTGTAATAGTCTGGTCATGAACTGAATCTGAGGATTGAGATTTCAATCGATTTTGAAATGTACGCACAGGAGACGAGTTAAGATAGAGAATGAGTGGACGACGAGGTCGTTCGAGGAGGCAGGCAGAGTCCCCTCCACCACCTACCCCACAACCAGAGAGTCCTAACTCTCGATTCAATCGGATTGAGACCGATGTGAGGCAAGGTTTTGAGCAGATAGCAGCGTTATTCGCGTAACACTTTGGAGTTAATGCCTCGGGTACTACTCCTACACCACCACAAGGACCTCCCATACCCCCAGTGCCTCCCGTCACTCAACCTTAGGACAGAAGTATGGTCCGACTGAAGGATTCTCTGAAGATGAATCCACCCGTATTTAGGAGAAAGAAGGATCCTACAGAGGCTGAGGAGTGGCTGACGGAGTTGAGAATTGTATTTGATTATCTGGGATGCACCGATGCTGAGAGGGTTAGTATGAGTATCTATATGTTGAAGGGGAGAGCTCAAGATTGGTGGGGTACTACCCAGGGTATTCTGATGTCCCGCTAGGATGTGATTAGTTGGGAAGAGTTTCAAACAGCCTTTAGGACCCAATATGTACCACGAGCCACCCAGAGAAAGAAACAGGTCGAGTTTTTGAGTTTGGTATAGGGTGACATGTCTGTGGATGACTATGAGAGCCAATTCACCGCGCTATTGAGATATGACCCAGAGACCTTCAAGAATGAAGAGCTCCGCACAGAGAAGTTTGTGTATGGATTGAAGCCCATCATCAGAGATAGATTGATAAGGCTATGTATTACTGAGTTTGAAGATGCTCTGAGACGAGTATAAGAGATTGAAAGAGGAATTGAAATGGTACAATCCCAGAATGAGCTCAGAGCGATGAATAGAGATAAAGGCAAGAGGCCAGCGATTTTCCAAACAGATGCTCAGAGAGGTTCCTTCAGAAGAGGAAGGATTGAGGTGCAGAAGGGCAGATTAGAGAGACCCAGAGTTTACCCTAATATCAGGGAGACCCCACGAGATGTCATGCTTGAGCTAAGGTTTTACAAAAATTATGGCAGAATGCATGAGGGAAGTTGTACTGGGTCTATCCATGGATGTTTTAGATGTGGAGACATGGGTCACATGGTGAAGGATTGCCCTCAACCTCAGAAACCACATGTCTTGGAGCCCATTAGACAACAGCCTCAAAGAGTGAACCCCCAGAGACGGGCCACTACTGCAGAGAAAGGAAAGAGACTTGTTACACAGGGATGTGTGTTTGCCCTAGATAAGGAGACCACTGACACTTCTGCAGAAACTATAAGAGGTACACTCTCTGTCTGTAATCATAAGGCTCATGTGTTGATTGATTCAGGATCCACGCATTCGTTTATTTCTGAGCATTTTGCATGTAGATTAAATTTGAAGTTTGAACCCCTAGAATATATACTACATGTGAATACCCCTATGCGTGAATCCCAAAGGACTGAGTTAATTTGTAGAGGATGTGAAATAAAGGTGGGAGATAGAGTGATGTTAGCAGATCTAATCATGTTAAATATGCATGGGTTTGATGTAATTTTGGGAATGGATTGGTTGGCAACCAATCGAGTGAGTTTAGACTGCTACACTAAGATTGTAACTTTCTCCCTACCTGAACCTTATAGTGTACGGTTGAGATATTGAGGAAATGAATATGTGGAATTCTAGTAAGTAATTTGAGAATTTTCATATTATTTTGGAGAATATTAAATATGATTGTTCATGTGAAGGTTATGAAACACTCATATCGGATGATGATCGGGAACATCCGAGGATTGAGGATATACTTGTGGTGTGTGAATTTCTGGATGTTTTCCCAGATGAGTTACCAAGTTTACCACCAGAGAGAGAGCTGGAGTTTACCATTGATTTGGTGCCAGATACTCAGCCGATCTCTAAAGCTCCTTACAGGATGGCATTAGTGGAACTTGAGGAATTGAAGAAACAACTACAGGAGTTATTGGATCAAGGGTTTATTAGACCCAGTGTTTCGCTGTGGGGAGCACCAGTATTATTTGTTAAGAAGAAGGATGGTAGTCTCAGATTATGCGTAGACTATCGGTTGTTGAATAAAGCCACGGTGAAGAATAAATACCCATTACCCAGGATTGATGATCTACTTGATCAGCTGAGAGGGGCATCAATTTTTTCTAAGATTGATTTGAGATCAGGCGATCACCAATTGAGGATCAAGGAAGAAGATATTCCAAAGACGGCCTTCAGGATGAGGTATGGCCATTATGAATTTCTGGTGATGTCCTTTGGATTGACGAACGCCCCTGCAGTATTTATGAGATTGCTGAACGAGGTGTTCAAAGACTATCTAGATAAATTTGTGATAGTCTTTATTGCTGATATCCTGGTATACTCTCAGTCGTATGAGGAGCATGCACAGCATTTGTGGTTAGTACTTCAGATACTCCGAGATAAACAATTATATGGAAAGCTTAGTAAGTGTGAATTTTGGCTGGATCGGATAGCTTTCCTTAGTCATATAGTCTCAGAGGAAGGAGTATCAGTGGATCTAAGTAAAGTGGAGGCTGTGCTTAATTGGGAGATGTGAGACCCCGTACATGTATAGCTATGTATATAGGAACATGAGAATGTAAATAAAATCATAAGTAAGATGATGTATTGTAATGTGAAGTGTATACAATGTAAGTTCATAAGATTATGTACGTACTTGTAGTAAGAATTGTAATTACACGTACAAGTTACATTATGAGTGAGTAGGAGGAAATGAACTTAAAACGAGAAGAATGTGATCGAAATGGAATATGAGTAGTAAAATGGAAGGAAAGATTTACATAAGTGTATATTTCCATTCGAGTAATATTGTATATATTTGGTCACACAAAGATTCTACACAAATTTTAATGTGTATGTAGTAAGGAAGAATCCCATTTTCAAGTCTCAAAGATGAATGAATGAGGAAATGATCATGGTAGTAAATTAAGGGTGTTTGGTAAGAGTTGTTGCAGAAAAACTGTAGGAAATCTAGAATTTGTGAAGGCCAGATCGATCTCATAGGATGAGAGATCGATCTGAGAGAGCCAGAATGCTCTAATGTGAGAAATGGAAGGGAACAGATCGATCTCCAAAGGAAGCAGATCGATCTCCTTAGCTCTCGGGTTGGAAGCAGATCGATCTCCCCTAAGACCAGATCGATCTCCTTAAGCTTCTGTTTGACAGCAGATCGATCTTCAGTCTCGACAGATCAATCTCCTACCTTTAAAATGTCTCAGAAAAGAGGGACTTTTGAGGAACAGATCGATCTCCACCCAAGGAAGATCGATCTCATCAAGTCAAATCTATAAATGGGAGCAGTTGGATCATCAGAATTTCGGGACAAACATTTCCATTTCACTTCAACTCAAAGAAATCTAGTTTCTCACTCCTAAATCCAGCCATTTTCAGGGAGATTTAAGGAGAGGCTATTAGAGACAAAGTTGTTCACATCAAAGAGATGAACAACATAGTCTAGAGGCATTTTCCCATTTGAAGGATTGAAGAAATAGAGGGCAATCCTAATTGGAGCAAGAGGAAATCCAATGAGGTAAGTTCTAATGCACAAATCCAAGTACATTGGTTTAGTTAATGATTATAAAGATATTTGGGTGTGCATATTGTGGATAGAACTACCTAGGATGGTATGAAATGCATATAGCTTACAAATAGTCAAGTGTGAGAAAGTGGAATGTGGGAGTATTTTGATGAATGGGATATCTTGAGTGGTTGAGTATGTTGTGGAAATGGTTTGGAAATGTTGATATTAGGACAAATTGGGAGATTTACCACAAAGGGTAAAAATGTATAATTAAGGCATTGGATAAATGCTTAGTTGAATAAGAGTTAGAAACATTAACTCTAATATTGATGGATGAATTTCAGTTTCGGATGATACGCCGGAGCAAGTCGAGATGAGAACGCAAGAAGCAAAAAGGCGGATAGTTGTACACAAGTAGAACGAGGTAAGGGACTGTGTGTTAGCTATAGAGATGTTCGTACGTAATTACAGCAATTTCGTAGATATATTGCTAGGACTAGTACGATATTATAAGTTTATGAAATGATGTGGAAATATGAAAAGTACTATGATGTATATATATGTATTGAGAAATGGGATAGGGTAAGGAAATAGCATGATATGCATGTTTTCAATGAAATTCTCAATTTTATATTGTGATTGATGATTGAGAAATGTTGATGATAGGTTGGCTAATTTTACATGTTTTAGCATGAAGAAGCATGCTGTATGAATAAACATGTTTTGAATTTTTAAAAAGAGAAAATAGCCTTCTATCAGTTTTGAGATGTGATTTGGTGTTGAAACGCTAGCTTACACCTGTTTTAATGCCTTGATGTACCGTGTTGGAGTTTTAACTCGCACGGGGGTTTTGAGAAAGTGCGAGAACTATGCTCGTACCTGTTTTGTTGAGTTAAGGTAAACCTGGGGGTCTGGGACCCAAGGGGATACCAGCCGACGGCCAATTGAACGGGCTGGGCCTTATCGATAGATCGTACCGCGTTGGAGCTTTGCGTTGACTGTGTGTCACGCTGCTTGCTCGCCTGGTATATGAGACATGGTTCAAGGATAAAAAGTCCATCGGAGTTGGAGTATGGACTTGGGTCCACGGTTGTACGTAGAACAGTGTAGTCACCCGTTGGTATACTATGTACTGTGCTGGGTGCACGTGAGTACGAGTATCGCGTAGATGACACACGACGTATCTTCACCGTGAGTATACGAGGAGATGAGGTGGATTGAGATGAGCCGGAGGATAGGACTGACCCATCCCCCTTCAGGCGAAGTGATACCCTGTGCACACCCGATCAGTGAGGCCTGGGATCACTGACTGTGGCCATAAGTCGTGGATATTTGATTGCCTAAAATTCCATGCCTATCTCAGAGAATCGAGAAACAGAGACAATCTCAAAAAAAGAAAGAGATTTGTGAAAGAGAATGATTTAAGAAGTGAAAGAGATTTTGTGTTTCAATAAATCTCCGATTTCACATTCGTGCCATGGGGGGCACTATTTATGAACATGTTTTAAATGGAAGTTTGACATTTGATTTACACGAAAATGCTCTTGAGAAATATGAATTTAAATGCATTGTTCGTATGATATTTCCATTTATAACGAAAACATGGTTTTGGTTTATGCATGCATGGGCTATGTAGGTAGTACGATATCTACCTGCTAGCATACATTTCCTTATTGAGCCGTGGTTTGCTCATCCCACTATTTTTCCCCCTCCAGGTACTGAGAAGTAAGAGAGCGGTGGTCTCTAAGTCTTTTGTGTTGAACAGCTCCCACAATCCGCAAAGGTATAAGATTTGTATACACGAGTATTTTGTATCTAATATATCGTATCGCACAGTTATATCTTGAAATTGTAATCAGTATTATGGGGATGATATGTAAACACTTGGTATTTATACAATTAATTTTGTGTATTTACACACACACACCTGGGAGTGTGAATTTAAGTTTTAAATATTCTGCTGTAAATAAATAAATTTTTAGTAATTGCATCTTCTCACAGCCCAACCGTAGTAGAGAATGTATGGATAGAAGGGTTCCCGAAAGCGGGGCATGACAGGAGAGACCGAGGACAGTTACCGACGTACGAAGCTTCCTTGGTTTGGCAGGGTATTACAGAAGATTTGTGGAAGGACTTTCAAGGATTGCCGCTCCATTGACTAAACTCACGCGTAAGGAGACTCCGTTCATATGGACTGATCAATGTGAGCTCAATTTTCAGGAATTAAAGAGGAGGTTGACAGCAGCACCTATGTTAACTATCCCTGAGGGATCAAGAGGATTTTCGGTGTACAGTGATGCATCTCATCAAGGACTGGGGTGTGTGCTTATGCAGCATGGAAGAGTGGTCGCATATGGATCGCGACAGTTGAAAGACCATGAGCTGAATTACCCCACACATGATTTGGAGTTAGCCGCTGTGGTATTTGCCTTGAAGATCTGGCGACACTACTTATATGGGGAAAGATTCCAGATCTTCACTAATCACAAGAGTTTGAGATATCTCTTTGATCAGAAAGAGTTAAACATGAGACAAAGGAGATGGATGGAACTCCTTAAGGATAATGACTGCGAGATTCTATATCATCCGGGTAAGGCAAATGTAGTTGCTAATGCCCTGAGCAGGAAGAGTATGATATCTGCTATAATGATCAGGGAATGAGATTTACTGGAGCAGTTCACCGAACTCCGGATCAGAGTTAAAGAGATAGAGAATGGATTTTTAGCTAGCTTGCGAATAGAGCCCAGGATCATAGATCAGATGAGAAATGGGTAGCGCAGTGATCAAAGATTGATAGATATGGTTAGCCAAGCTGAATAGAATTCGCAATCGAATCTCAAAGTCAGTGAGGATGGATTGTTGAGATTTAGAGGACGGATTTGTGTACCGGACGATGATACCCTAAAGAGACAGATACTGAGAGAATCTCATTGCTCGCGATACACCATGCACCCCGGGAGTACTAAGATGTACCGAGATTTGAGAAAGGTATACTGGTGGAGTGGTATGAAGCGAGACGTGGCGAAATACGTAGCCAAATGTTTAGTATGCCAGCAAGTGAAAGCTGACCATCGGAAGCCTGGAGGATTACTACAGCCCTTATCTGTACCTACATGGAAATGGGAGCATGTCACTATGGACTTTATTATGGGTTTACCGATGACTCGAAAAGGTCGTGACGCTATATGGGTTATAGTGGATAGATTGACCAAGAGTGCCCACTTCCTTGCCATCAAGAGCACAGATACTGTGGATGCCTTAGCTGAGTTGTATGTCAGTGAGATAGCTAGATTACATGGGGCTCCAGTGAGTATTACTTCTGATAGAGATTCCTGATTTACTTCTAGATTTTGGACCAAGTTTCAGGAGTCCATGGGATCTCGATTGAGTTTCAGTACCGCCTATCATCCTCAGACAGATGGTCAGTCAGAGAGGACTATTCAGACCATGGAGGATATGTTGAGGGCGTGTACGATGGATTTTAAGGGATCATGGGATGATCACCTACCCCTAGCAGAGTTTGCGTACAATAACAGCTATCATGCAAGTATTGGAATGGCACCTTTTGAGGCTCTATATGGTAGGAGGTGTAGATCCCCTGTAGCTTGGGAAGAAGTCGGTGACAGAAAGATAAATGCTCTCGAGCTTATTGAGCAAGCTGTACAGAATGTAAAACTCATATGTGAGAGGTTACGGGCTGCACAGAGTAGACAGAAAAGCTACGCGGATGTGCGTAGACGGCCACTCGAGTTTGATGTTGGTGATGCAGTATTTCTGAAAATATCACCGAGTAAGGGTATCATGTGATTTGGGAAGAGAGGGAAATTGAGTCCTCGATATATAGGACCATTCGAGATTCTTGAGAGAGTGGGAGAGGTAGCTTACAGATTAGCATTACCCCCACAGATGTCTGGAATACACAATGTTTTTCATGTGTCTATATTGAGGAAGTACCACCCGGACCCTTCTCATGTCATAGAGTATGACGAGATAGACATACAAGATGACATGAACTACACTGAGAAACCCGTACGAATTCTCGATAGGAAGGAGACGGTACTTAGAACCAATAGCATCCCATTAGTGAAAGTTCTATGGAAACATCACTTAATGGAAGAGGCAACGTGGGAACTGAAGGATCTCATGAAGGAGAAATACCCCCAGCTATTTGGCTAGTTGAGCTGAATTTGGAGGACCAAATTCTTTTAAGGTGGGGAGGATGTGAGATCTGAGAATTTTAGATATATTTTAATGATGTAATAAGAACTTGAAATGTAATTTATTGAGCTAAGTGAATTGTGGAAATTATATTTGGAGATTTATGTGTAAGTGTTTAACATAAGTGTGAAACTAAGAGGTCAGATCGATCTTGGAGAAGGAGAGATCGATTTGGTAAGTTAAAAATGACAAGGAATGAGGAATTTAAGGAGCAGATCGATCTCCAATGGAAGAGGATCGATCTCCTCATGATTCTGTTTGAGAGAAGATCGATCTCATGAGGAAGGGATCGATCTCCAAACGTTTCTGTTTGGGAGAAGATCGATCTCCTCAAGGAGCAGATCGATCTCATAAAGCCATAAAGAGATCGATCTCACCCCTCGACAGATCGATCTCCTAGGCATAAAATTGCCCCAAATCGTCCCCAAATTCAAATGCAAATCGATCTCACCAAGAGCCAAATCGATCTCCTACCCTCAGTCTATATAAGGAACCCCTACTTTCTCCTGCAATTTTATTTTCTCTCTCTTTCAAACCCCATTTTCACCGAGCCCTAGCTTTCTCACTCATCCAAGGCACCCATTTTCATCCAAATCAGAGGCTGTAGCAAGAAAGAAAGTTGTTCCTCATCAAAGGGAGAACAACATACTTGAAAATCGTAAGACGGATTGAATCGAGGCAAGAGATAAACTCTCTTCACAAGTTTTGGGTAATTTCTAAACCTCGATCTTGATAGTTGAGATGATTTTGGTAATGATAGTTGTGGGCATTGTGTTGAAGTAGTTGGAAAATGATTAGGGATTGATGAAATTACAATGTAGTTGGAGTGATGTTGATATTTAGCAATTTTGGTAATTTTAGGAATTATGAGCTATAAATGGAAATTTAGACAATGTGGTGAATTAGCATAGATAATTTGGCATGGGAAATGTAGGACGTTGAGATGTTGTGAATGAGATTGTAGTTTGGGGTAAAGTTACGAGAATCAAGAGATTTGAGGTGTTATGAGCAATTATGCTCGATTTTGAGAATTGAGGTACTATGATGATGAATATTGATGTTTTAACATTGTTTGGATAGCTCAGGAGTTCCAGAGTGGAATGCAAGACTAGTCCGTGACAAAGGGGAAACAATTGTACTATACGAGGTGCAAAGAGGTAAGGAAAATTAAACCAATTGTGTATGTGATTTTGAACTATTATAGCATGATTTGTGATTTATAAAACAAGCATGTTTGATGTGTTGTGTTTTGATGAGAATGCACATGATTTTTATAGCCGGTTGGAGCCCAATGTTTTTATGAGTTTATAATTGGGCTCTATGTTAAGGCGATCTTGAGATTTGAGAAATGTGTGCGTGTTTTGCCGATTGGGACTCGGTTTCAATATGTTTTGTGTTGAGTACAAAACGGCTTTAAATGAGTTTTATGAGAGAAAAACCACTATGAGTTCTACGTGAAGGCAAACCAGTCTTATGTGATAAGAGTTAGGTGTGTGATTTTGAGTACACACCGGGCATTGCTCTGGTAGCATGTAAGCCCGATTCTTCTCCATTCTGGTAACGTGAGATCCCCCATTTTGTGGTTATGCCACGTATATTTGGTGGCCGTTGCCACGTGAGAACCCTATTTGGTGGTCGTTGCCACGTGAGAACCCTAATTGGTGGCCGTTGCCACGTGAGATCCCCCATTCAGTGGCTATGCCACGTATATTTGGTGGTCGTTGCCACGTGAAACCCTATCCTGTGGCTGTACCACTTGTGAATTTAAATCAGTGGCTATGCCACGTGTGTTTAGTGGCTGTGCCACATGTGAATTTAAATCAGTGACTATGCCACGTGTGTTTAGTGGCTGCACCACGTGCATTATTATCACAGTGATTTTATCACGTTTACTGAGAAAGCGATTATCGCATTATTTTCACATGCTTTGTTATTGCTCTAGACTGAGCCTTTTTACTTCATGTTTTCACATGATTTGAGATATGAGAATGTCGTTTTGAGTACTTTCATGCTATGGTTTTCAAATAAGTATAATGAGTTTCACATACAAATAAATATTTTGAGATGTGCATTTTGGTTTATGAAATGAGTCCCTTACACCCTTTACTGAGCGATTTAGAAGCTCACCCTGTTTCTTTCCCCCCAGATTTCTTCAAGTGAAAAAGGGCTTCCCTGCGACGTACGGAGTAGTGGCTAGTGGAGGACTTGAGCTCCAGGCCATATATTGTATTTTGAGGTATCTTTTATCTTTTCATGTACCCAGACAATTATTATAGTTACAGACACTTGATGTATAACATTGTATGGGATGTATTAGGATTAATTAACTTGAGATCCTGAGGTATGATAAATATGATGATGCATGACACTGCACAGGAATGCACTCTTAATTGTGAATTGAAAAGTAAAAAGTTTTTAAATTTGCCCTATTTTCCTCGGTTCCGGGGCGTGACATATTGGGCCCGATTGTACCATAATGGGCCTAATCGCCCTTAAGCCCGTTTTTCACTTACTATTCACATTATCGAGACCTATTGGGCTCATTGGGCCCATCAGTATTTATTGGGTCTCGTTCTAAACTCTCGGATAGCTCAATTAATTATTTACAACAATTTATCTCAATTTCAAAATTTAATTCATTTTATACGGAATTAATCTCTAATTTATGCTGTAATTTTCTAACACGCATAACTATGCAAATTGTCGTAAATAATGGTTACTAACTCGAGATTCCATGATAGTACACAAAGCGAGGCTGACTCGAGCTCTCGTTTGACATCAATTATCGAGCTACACAATTACATATTTTTTCGGGTCAATTTTTAGTCGAATATTAATCATATTAAATATTTCAAAATTTGAATCGATCAATTTCGACCGCTTACCGGCTTACCCGTAGCTCGATTGCATCACTGAAATTTTCTTCAATTTTTTCTCTTTTTTTTCCTTTTTCTCTTTCTTTTTCTTCTTTTTTGGCTGAACCGGTTCGGTTCGGTTCAGCCTGGTTCAGACCAGTTCGGGTTAGCCAATTCAATCTGGTTTGCCTCGGTTCAGTCCTATTTGGAGCTTCATCGATCGGTTCTTTGTCGACTTCCGTCTCTAGCAGGTCCACGGGACAGTCCGATGCACGGATCTGGTGTCAGTTTCACCATGGTTGGCCAAAAAATGCTCGGTCCGGCCTCTTCTCTCTTTCGGCGTCGGTGCCTTTCTCTTCCCGCGTCGTTCGACTGCGTTTCTCGCCGATCTGCGCCTGGATCGACGTCATTGTCCCCCCTCTAGCCAGTGGTGAGGCGTTCCTCCTTCCTCCGGTCGTCGATCGCCTCCCTCTCTTCCATTTGTCTCCTCCCTCTCAGTTTTCTCTCTCTTCTTCCTTATTTCTCTCATCGATGCCACCTCTCTTCCCTCTACTAGCGTCGACGGTGGCCTCAGCTACCCCTCTCATCCAGATTCTCCTCGGCGGCTTCCGTTTTTGGTCAAGCAGAAGGGCTCGACTTCCTCGGGTTGTTTCCTTCTATTCCTTTTCGTTTACAGAATCACGACTCGCGATTCTGTTTCATTTTTTTCAATTTCTTTTTATTTATTTATTTATTATTATTTTATTCAAATAAAAATAATATTTCAGCCAAAATATCTAAAAAATTATATTTTATTCATTAAATCAATTAAGTGAATTTATCAGTCTTATTTCGTCTTTTCGGTATATTTTTTCAATATTTTCGGGATAATTTTTCGATGTGAAAATTTCAATTAATTCCAATCAATTCATATCTTACTCAATTGGACTCGAAATTCAATATGTTCCTCGTTATTGATCAAGATTTCTCAATTTCATATTTTTAATGAAATTTTTCTTATTGAATTTATACTAGATTTTGGTCTTTTGACCGTTTTACCCTTGCACGTGTTTGGGACCAAATCAATAGAACTTCCCTTCACGAACCCTTTCTAATTTCGTGTTTTAAATCCTTATCTCCATTCTGAATGGTCCGAATCTTATTCATTTAATCTGTGGCCATTTCAAACCTTCATTTGATTTTTAAATGCATTCGGGAATTTTTATTCATTCCATTTGCATTTTTCATTCACATACAACTCTTCTTATGATTGAATTTACATATAACCATGTTTACATCATATGAATCATAAGGAATTTTGATAAAAATCGGGTCTTACATAATCTCCCCCACTTAAGAAATTTAGTCCTCCAAATTAGAACCAAGTCAAATGGGTCCATAAATAACTCCGGGTATGTCTATCGCATCATACTCTTTAATTCTCATGTGACTTTTTTCGGAGTGTAATACTACCAAAGGACTTTGACTAGGGAGATTGTCTAAGACCTTAACACTTTCTCTTTCCTATTTAATGCCCGAATTGATTTTTCAACATACGACCTACTTTCTTTGAGCTTCAACGGTCTCCGTCTCTTGTCAACATAACTTTTTTGTCTGCTCTGAGGTATTCTCCATCATTCACAATCAACTGAATACCTACAGAGAATTATTATACCAATTCGGGAGTAATTCTCTATCTGTCACCCACTTCTTCCTATCCAAGTCAGGGAACAACTCCTACAACCATACAATGCCTGATATAATGTTATCCCAATACTCAAGTGATAACTGTCGCTATTGGCGAATTCAATTAGTAGCAACTGATCATCCCAGGAGCTTATAAAATCAAGGGCACACGCTTTCATCATATCCTTCAGAACCTGTATAGTCCTCTTTGACTGACCATCTGTTTGAGGACGGAAAGCTGTGCTAACACTCAATCGGGTTCCCTTGGCTTCCTTAAAAACGTTCCCAGAAGTGGGAAGTGTAGCGAAAATCCTTATTTGTTATCATGCTCCCTGGAACGCTGCATAGTGTTTCACAATTTTCCATACACATAAATCTGCCTACACACTCAGAGTATCTCGGGATTTCCACAGTCAAAAGGTGGGTAGACTTAGTCAATCTATCGACTATCACCCAGATAGCCTCGTGATTCCTGCGGTCCTCTATAACCCATCACAATATCCATGGTAACTTGCTCCCATTTCCATGTCAATATAGGTAGAGGCTGCAATAACCCTGCAAACTGCTATTGCTCTACCTTAATCTGCTAACATACGAGACACTTCTCCACAATCTCTACAATATCTCTTTTCATATCTAACCACTAATACCCTTTTTTGAGAATTCAATATATTTATTACTTCCCGAAAGCACTGTATATCCCGAAGAGTGAGCTTCTGACAATAACACTATCTCATCGACTGTGGTCATGGGGAGCACTTATATTGTCTCTGAACCTCAGTAAGCCATCATCATTCATTGTGAATTCTGTCACTGTACCCTTCTGAATCTGGCCCATACTATCGACACCTTGTCGATCATCACGCTAAGCCTATCGAATTCGGTCACTCAAATTCGGTTCTAATCTCAGGCTAGCTATCACACAATCACTGTCATTATCAGAAGGGATCACATCACTACTGAGGCTCACAACTGCTCTAGCAGCTCACGCTCCTTGACCCTCATCTGTGATACCATCCCACGGCTCTTTCTGCTCAAGGCATCAGCCATTACATTCGCCTTTCTTGGGTGGTATAATTTCCACAATCATAATCCTTCAAAAGCTCTAACCCTCTATGTTAGCTCATATTCTACTCTTTCTGTGAAAATAGATACTCGACGCTTTTATGATTAATGCATACCCAAAATTTCTCACTGTGTACATAGTAGTGCCATATACTCAGTACAAACACTACTGCTGCCAACTTTAAATCATGGGTCGAATAGTTTCCTTTATGATCCTTGAGTTGTCTGGATCTATAATCGACTATCTTCCCATTTTACATCAATACACAGCCCACTCATTCTTTTGAGGTATCCATATACACTGTGAAACCTCTTGAGCTATTGGGTATAGTGAAAATAATTACGGTGGTCAGTTCATACTTCAATACACCAAAACTCACCGAAGCTACTTTCATACTTATCATCCCTCTCGTATGCAATCTTTTTTCAAACGAGATGTGTCAACTGAGCAGCCCATTTCGAGAAACTCTCAACAATTCATCTGTAAAATAGTTTCAGTTGCTGCTCATGCTCTTCCATGGACTTCGAATACATCAAAATATCATCACTAAGGATGACCACAAATTAGTCTAGGTAAAGTTTAAATACCTTGTTCATCAATGCCCTAACGGTTACAAAAATCATTTTGGGCACATTCACATTTCGAATTCTTAACGGATGTTACCCAGACTTCAAATCGATCTATAAAAAGATCTACGCTTTTCACAGTTGATTCAATAATTATTACTTCAAAATTATTCATATTTCATCAAATAAAATCGGTTGACTTATTCTTCTTCCCCCGTTTTCAACTTATAATTTATTCATAATTATTCTATTAATTAACCATCCTTCATTGGGGTGCTAACAATCAGCATTGTGCCCAAGGGTGTAGGTATTCACGTCTTTCACTAACTTATATGCAAATAAGGGCGGTATGAATAAATGCATGGCACCAAGATCAATTAAGATAGTTGCTTCATTATTCACAACCAGTGTGGTATCTTCCACCACATCAGATGAAACATCAGTAGTGTCCTGGTCCAAGGCATACTCTCGCCCTCATCCAACATCTTATTTTCGTGGTAACTACCACATATCCAACCCTGCTCAGTAGCAGGTCGGGGTCCTCCAATCTCAATACCTCTCAATAGTGCTGCAATTGGATACACTAGGGCCTTACCAATAATCCTACCCCGTGACTCATCAAGTCTTAATCTCTTACCAAACTACCTTTTTCCCATTCTGACATCTCTATCATCCTCTATTCTCTTTCTGTCTCTATTTCGACCCTTACTACCTTTCCCAATCTCAGATGCATGCAACTCAAAATCTGATTCACACAACTGTAGTCTGCGCACTACCTCGACCTAGGTAGTGATATCTAACGAGGCCAATTGGACTCTAATTGACAATCTGAGCCCTTCCATGAACTTTCAGACATCTCGACTCTCACTATTCATAGTGTCGGGGTCATACCTGCCCAAGAATATAAACTGGTTTCATACTCGTCAATCAAATAGTTCCTCTAGGTCAGAGTAAAGAACTTTATCTATAATTTCCTTTAAGCAGTGTCTGGGATATGTTGTCATCGGAATACATCCAGAATTATCTCTCATGTCAGCTTTGGATGTCTAACTCTTAAGATGGGTCGAGTGGACTTCCACCAATGCTCCAACTTACCCTCAAATCCCATGCATACTCTGAGCAATTAGTTCCCAAAATATTCTCCACACTCCGCTCTAACCTCGTGAAGCGTGTCTCAATACTGTCCGATCTCTCTGTCGAACTCTGTCTGATCTCTCTATCGAACTCTGTGGGGCATACTCATTACCAGCCTCCACTTCAAGCTCATCTTGAGTCTCGAGCTCGTGTACTCTCGCCCCTCTACCATAGCGGCTATCAGTTATAATAATTAGTTTCTTGCATTCAAAACCAAATTCTTAGCTGCAATTCCATCTCGATATACACAATTGTATCTAAGCAAAGCACAGTACATGGGGATGTAAACTTCCTTAACCGCTAACATCGACTCATATCAGGCCAACTCAGCTCTGATACCACAAATTGTCATGACCTAAAAATCAGAGTAAAATTTTTCAATTTTTTTCATATTTAATTCTTACCTTCCTCTCATCGTGACCAACCTACCAACAGTTGGGCTATGATTCGGTGTTAGTCCCCTTACACTACTTACTATTTCATTTCCATGTTACATTCACAATTTCATTTACATAACCTTACATCCCCGACATTATATACGTTTACAGTACTGTGCATTTTCATATTTAGATACAAAACTATACAAATGTGTATACCTGACTCTCGATGGGGTGCAGCAGATACCAAGAATGCAATTCATCAGTCGCTCACTATCTATTGCGAATGCTCTAAAAAAAGGAAAAATAAGGGGGTGAGCAAACTATGCGCTCAGTAAGGCAATCATGCAAGTAAGTAGATAGCTCCACAATCTATATGCTCATAATGTCATGCCCTTAAATCCATTTCTTTTCGTTTAAAGCTCAAGCACGAAATCATGCACACATCAATGCCATAGTTAATAAAATTTGTTCGTGCTTATGGAAATCATGCAACTCATGCCTCAAGGGCATCTCATGTAAAATCATACAATGCATGAATTAAATCAAAATCATGCATTTGCAATTAAAGCATGGATAACCTCCTCATGCTAAAACATTTCATTTCATGAATTATAAACAAGCATGGAAAATACATCATGTTGAGTTTCCACAAAATCGTAGAAAACATTTTAATTAATTTCATGAATCCACATCCATCACACTCATCAATACTCAGCCCCTCCCTCGAGTGATCCTAATCCACATAAAATCATTTATTTTCAAGCATTTTTTAAAACATTGAAAATTCCATTTATTCACAACAAAACCAATATTATCAGTCAAGATCCAACCCCTTCCTCGGGTGGTCCAAACTCGTACAAAATCCACGCATTCTCAAGTTTTCAAAACATCAGATAGTAACATGCGAGACTAGGCAATATATATAAATATATATATATATATCAATATCTCAAGCAAATAACCAGGAGTATGGCCAAATACTCGTGATCCCACTGCTATATGGATCCTGTATGCGGGGTCTCACTACTATCGGGAACCGTCCTGGGAGGTGGGTCAGTCTATCCCGTCGGTCCTGTCCGATATCTCGCATCCGAAGATGCCACTCGCATCCAAAGATGTCACATAATCAATCCCAGCACGATACAGCATATTTCATGCTACTTGCACAGTACAACGTACTCCATAGACCCACATCTCATATCAATAATCGTGCCTGTCTCAAAATGTACGTGCGAGCATATTTTATTGGCGTGACACACAGTCTACCCGACGCTCCAAGTACGGCTCTCGTATGTCTCATAAAATCAGTGCGAGCGATGCTCCAACACTCTCATAAAATCAAGAAAAATCTCATCCGAGCAAAGGTCCAGTACGCATTTCATAAAATCTCATAAGAACTATTGCGAGCTAAGCTCCAGCACTCTATAAAAATCATGTAAAAATAGTGCGAGCTAGGCTCCAGCACTGTGTCATAAAAATCAGGTGAAAATCTAGTGCGAGTTAGACTCCAGCACCTATGCATGTAAAACTCTAGTGCAAGCCCTTGCTCCAGCACTAATGCATGCATCACATAAATCAAAAACTCGTGCGAGTTAAGCTCTAGCACATCTCATGCATGTCAAATCATTAAAACTAGTGTGAACAATCGCTATAGCATCTTTTTGTGCAAATCATGTCAAAATAGGTTGCGAGCTAGGCTCCAGTACCTCTCATGCATTTCACAATAATAAAAATCAGTTCAAGCAACCGCTCTAGCACATTTCATGCATATGCTGTCATAGAAATCGGTGCGAGTAACCGCACCAGCACCATTATGCATACTCACAAACTTAGATATAGTGCGAGAAAATGCTCCAGCACCATCTATTTTCATATAAGCTTGATAGTTGGCCCATTTTCCAAAGAAATTCCATTTAAATCTAAATAACACTTAGTAATGTTATCTTATGAAATTTATGCAATTACTGGCCAATCTACCAATTTACTTTGCTAAAAAGTTACGAAAATTCCTCAAATCATGCATGTCATGCTTTCACCATCCTTAGGTGAATTTTCCCTTAGTAGGGCTAACATAGTCTTTTACCCATCCCGGGTCCTTAAAATTTTTAATCCATTTCTAAGATCTTTATACAGTTTCAGTGTATGTAAAAACTGTTAAAAATACGCGTAGCTACGTCTAGCTACTCGCAAAATTCTCTTACCTCATTTTTCTCTACAGTCTGACCTTTCTACTGATGTTTCGTCACACAGTCCGATTTGCTCCCAATCCAATCTCCAAAACTGCGTATAAATATTCATCAAGTCAAATACAATATAATTAATTGTATTTGATATTTTTTGGGCTTAATTTAAATTATTGGGCCCGTTTACCCCTATTGGGCCCGATTATACCATAATGGGCCTTAATCGGCCTTAAGCCTGTTTTCAACTTACTATTCACATTATCAAGGCCTATTGGGCTCTTTGGGTCCATCAGTATTTATTGGGTCTCCTTCTAAACTCTCAGATAGCTCAATTAATTATTTACGACAATTTATCTCAAATTTCAAAATTTAATTCATTTTATACGGATTAATCCGTAATTTATGCGGCAATTTTTTAACACGCATAACTATACAAATTATCATAAATAAGGGTTACTTACCCGAGATTCCATGATACTACACAAATTGAGGCTAACTCGACCTCTCGTTTGACATCAATTGTCGAGCTACACAATTACATATTTTTTCTGGTCAATTTTTAGTCGAATATTAATTATATTAAATATTCCAAAATTTAAATCGATCAATTTTGATTGCTTACCGGCTTACCCATAGCTCGATTGCATCATTGGAATTTTCTCCAATTTTTCCTCTTTTTCTTGTTTCCCTTTTTCTCTTTCTTTTTCTTCTTTTCTAGCTGAACCAATTCGGTCCGATTCAGCCCAGTTCTGTTCAGCCGATTCAATCCGGTTCGCCTCGGTTCAATCCGGTTCGAAGCTTCGCCGATCGGTTCTTCATCGGCTTCCATCTCTAGGAGGTCCACGGGACTGTCCGATGCACGGATCTGGTGTTGGTTTCACCATGGCTGGCCAAAACGTGGCCGGTCCGGCCTCTTCTCTCCTTCGACGTCGGTGCCTTTCTCTTCTTGCGCCGTTCGACGACGTTTCTCGTCGATCTGCGCTTGGATCAGCGTCGTTGTCGCCCCCCTCTGGCCGGAGGTGAGGCATTCCTCCTTCCTCTGACCGTCGATCGCCTCCCTCTCTTCCATTCTCCTCCCTCTCAGTTTTCTCTCTCTTCTTCCTTATTTCTCTCGCCGACGCCACCTTTCTTCCCTCTGCCAGCGCTGGCGATGGCCTCAGCTACCCCTCTCGTCCGGCTTCTCCTCGACCACTTCCATTTTCTGTGAGGCAGAAGGGCTCGGCTTCCTCGGGTTGTTTCCTTCTGTTTGCTTTTCGTTTACAGAATCGCGACTTGCGATTCTGTTTCATTTTTTTTCAATTTCTTTTTATTTATTTATTATTATTTTATTCAAATAAAAATAATATTTCAGCCAAAATATCTAAAAAAATTATATTTTATTCATTAAATTAATTAAATGAATCTATCTGTCTTATTTTGTCTTTTCGATATTTTTTTCAATATTTTTGGGATAATTCTTCGATGTGAAAAGTTTGATTAATTTCAATAAATTCATATCTTGATCAATTGGACTCGAAATTCAATGTGTTCCTCGTTATTGATCAAGATTTCTTAATTCCATATTTTTAATGAAATTTTTCTTATCGAATTTATACCAGATTTTGGTCTTTTGACCGTTTTACCCTTGCATGTGTTCAGGACCAAATCAACACAACTTCCCTTTACAAACCCTTTCTAATTTCATGTATCTCCATTCCGAATGGTCTGAATCTTATTCATTTAATCTGTGACCATTTCAAACCTTCATTTGATCTTTAAATGCATTCAGGAATTTTTATTCATTCCATTTGCATTTTTCATTCAGTACAACTCTTCTTATGATTCAATTTACATATAACCATGTTTACATCATATGAATCATAAGGAATTTTTATAAAAATCGGGTCTTACAGAACATGTATCGGTAATAAATTTAGCTACTATTGTAAATCCAGAAAGTTCAAAGCTTTTCAGTAGCAAAACAAACAGATTTTCAGATATCTCAGTTCAAGAAGACGAATTTAGAAAAATATGTCAAATAGATAAGACAAGGCATACATGCTATATCAGATATCAAAAATGACTATTAACCAATGTCGGTGACTTCGAACAATTCACAGGCCAGATGTGCTAGGATGTCAATCGCCATGGGAATGGTCAACTACCCAAACGGCTCACAGATCAGATTGTCTAAAGACCAGAAATAAAATTAGAAACACGGTACATCGTACTCATGGACCATGGATATAGAAATAGATACAGAACATATAGAAATGCAGCATGATCTCATCAACGCCTTTGTCTCAAAATCAGTACGAGACGGACCGTACGACACACAGTCAGTATGCGTTCAACCACATATCATCATAATAGCTTTATAAGAAAATCATTTCATCTCAAATCATATATAAATTCAATTGTTTCTTGAAACCATTCAAAACAGGCTGACGAGCCCTGTCCGGATAAAATCCCAGAAAACAGTCTATGAAAATTCAAAATTCAGGATTTTCGATATTTAAAACAGAATTCAAGCCACATCAAAATCTATGCAAACCATTTAAATTTAAACGGTAAAGTTAGGCTGTTCAACTAGGATAAATTCTATAACTTTCAGAGTCATGAAATTCACTATAGATTTTTTTGCGGTAATTTCGATATTGTGAAATTCAGCCTAAAATTTTATATCTACAAATATACCAAAATTATACATATTTATCTCTAGCAACAACGAGAATTTTCCTTACGGTAAAATATTTCCTAAATTTCTTATATACAAATCGACAAAAAATACGTGCAATTTATCTATAGCAACACATAAGATTTTCCTTACCTCGGTGTCTGCCTGCTGTCCTCAATTGGCTCAATGCTGCGAATCGGTGGGTCTCGTCCACTCGATTTATTTTCCTAAAATTTTGTACCAGTATTTTCGAAATTTCGAACCAATATCTTCGACTGTTTTTTCCCCAAGTTTTGAATTCTCAAAGCATTTTCTTTTCTCTTAAATATTTATTCTCTTCTCTGATATATATATATATATATATATATATATATATTAAAATATACATATAGTTTACTCCCTTTTTTTCAACTTATTATTCTTTTCCTTTTCCCGCTAACAATTCTTTCCTCTTTTCTTTCACGATTTACTGTTCATCACTTTCATTGTTTTTCTTTTTCACCGAGAGGCATTTTGCCTCACTTGCGTCTTCCTATCCTTTCCAGCCACCTTTCTCACCATTCTTCTTCTCCTGCTACTATTGTCTCCTATGTTTCCCCCCTTGCCACCACTGTTCTAGTACCACCTTCCAAACTCCCCTGTTCATCTCTATTTCTTGCCCTCTATGTTACAGTCTCTCCCTCAAGCTTCTCTCAGCCCTCTGCCTTCTAGTCACCCGTGTAGGCTTCTGTTTCTTCTATTCTCCAAGTGCCCAAATAGTCCCAATAATCCCCTCCTTCTCCTTCAACCTCGCTTTGCTCCAGTTTGCTTTTGTCGCTTGTTCACACTTCTGCCTCACACTTCTACAGTTTGTTAAGCATCAGGGAGAATAAATGAAAATAGAATTTGCCTTACTGTACACACCCTACTTTCTCTCTCACATCCCTTCTCTTCCTTTTCAATTCAATTTCTAAATCTCTCGTCTGTCTCTCTTAACTACTACAGCTCCCAGTTCGATCTCACTGCATTTGTATATTTTCTCTTTTCCTCCCTTTTCCATTCTTTTGTACTGACCTGTATATATATAAGTAAATTCTATAAATCATTGCCTATAGTCAGTTTGCCCCATTCTCTTCTTACCAAATGTTGCAGCCCTCAGACTCTCATTCTTCCTCTGCCTCTTTCTTGTTGCAACACCAAAAACACAGTGGGTTTCTACCAACCCACTGTAGTTTCAGACTCCCACTATGTACTGAATATATGTTTACATATATATATATATATATATTATATGTATCCTCCCACACTTCAGCTTTCCCTGACAGTCCAACTCTTGTCCTTTTTTAAAAAAAAATTTGCCATTTTCTTATTCGGCTCCTCTGCCATCATCATTTCTTTCTTCACGTTTCATGCTTCATTTTTCCTGACAACCTACTCCATCCATTCTGTACATGTATATGTACATATTTCTTAATCCTTTCCCTTACCGAAACCACTTCCATATACTCTACTTATTATATTTGTTCCATCCCTCCACTGATAAAATCATCATATCCCATAAATATGTGCATAAGTATATATAAGTATACCTTGCATAGAATACTGAAGGAAGCTCTCGGCTCAGATGTAGGTATACTTATGTGTATATATACTCTCATATATATATATATATATATATATATATATATACACACACACATGTGTGTATTTATTAAATAATTATGTGTGTATACTTGTATACCTTTATACACACACACACACACACACACACACACATATATATATATATATATATATACATTAATCTTAAGGAATAAATGAAATATCGCATACATATATATATACATGAATGTCTACGTATTTAATTAAATTCCCCATGTAGTATAAAATAAGGTTAATCTAATATTTATACTTACATTAATTCACCCGTATTCACATATTTAATCTTAATTGCCTAAATTATTATTTATAGACAACACCAAGTACATTAAAAATTTTACGGTATTTACATTATCCTCACCTTAGGAAATTTGGTCCCCAAAATTAAAATTACATCAGTTCTCAAACAAGTGTGGGTATTTCTCTTGCATTAGGCTTTCTAATTCCCACGTGGCCTCTTTCAAAGTGTGATACTACCATAAAACCTTGACCAGAGGAATCGTCTTAGACCGCAATACCTTCTCTTTCCTATCCAGTATTTGAATCGGTTTCTCCACATAGATCATATCCTCTTTTAACTCCAGTGGTTCATACTTAATCACATGTGTCGGATCTGGATGATACTTGTGTAGCATTGAAACGTGGGAGACATTACAAGTACTCGATAAATCAGGCGCTAACGCCAATCTATATGTTTTTTATCCCACTCGGTCTAAAATCTCAAAAGGTTCAATTTATCGACGACTCTATTTTCCTTTCTTTTCAAATCTTGTTATGCCTTATCTTTAACCTGCTGACATATGAGGCTTTTAGTCATAATTTCAATTATATCTCATGTTGTCCCTAATTACCAATATACCTTCAAGAGATTTGATAAGTCTTTACCATTCTCCAGATTGCGGAGTATATCCTTATAAAGGAGCCTCTGATGACATCAACTCCTTTACTATCGATCATTGGGTACACAATTTTACTTTTAAATATTAATTAAATCATCTGTACCAATACTCAAGCTAGTTGCAGCACCCATCTAGGTTTAACTAGCCACATCAATACAGTGTTTATCATTACGCTGAGCCTGTTCGATTAAATCAATTAAGTCTAGTTTCATCTCTCAGGCTAATCACCATGTAACAAATGTCAATATCAGGGAAGGACCACATTCAAGTCAAGGTCCACCAATAATTCAATAACTCTTGTCCCTGACCAATATACATAACGCCATCCCGAAATCACTTTTGCTCAAAGCACTAACCCGAGTCATTCCCTTTCTCTTATATTTGACAGCTTTTATAAAATTTAATATTTAAACCTTCATGATTCGTAGAATTCCATAATTCTTTACATCACAAGTAACGGTATCCTGACTTCAAACGCCTAAATTACGACTGTCAATTTCAATTCTTAGATTCGAAATGTATTTCATGTTTCAAAATCTCTTATATTCTTACAATTTTGAATCCTCTTAACAGCTTAGGTCTTTCCCACTGGTCTATAACCTCTATTTTGGGAGAATCCAATTAACTCTCATTTTTAATACAAAGCAACCCAAAAGACTTCGGGTCTCCTTAAAATTAACACCAGTACACTCCAAAGTGGATCACCTGGTCCAATAATCTCCTTTTCATGGAATCCTTGTCATTGCTTTTTTAGCATTTCTAATTCAATCAAAGACACTGAGTACCATGGTCTGAATAATTAATTCGATACCAGGTGCTAAATCAATTTCAGAACTTCACCTTTCAATTTAGTGGTAACTCTGATAGATCATCTGAATATGTGTTGGAAAACTCTCTGTCTCCTAGGGTGTCTTTTTACTCCGAACACGCCCTAACTTTTTCAATCATGTAAGCAGTGTGACTTTTAAGTTTCATTTATACAGTTCGATCCTCAATTCGTCCTTTCAGACACAATGACTTTGCTCTTTCACTATCACTGCTTCCTTAGTACATCTTTTTTTCGTCACTCTCTTTACCTTTTCATTTTCTTAGTAACCTCGAGAGTATATATCTCATATTCTCATAGTTACACCTTGCGCACTGCTTTCTCAAAATAACATGTTGTTAAGTTAATATATTTTGAAATGACAAAATAGTAATTCAATAATGGATATTATAAATCTAGAAATGTTTAAAACATGTTAAGAGGTTAATTAGAATATATTGAGATACAAGTCATTGCCAGAAACTGGGTGTTAAAGGTTGAGAGATTAATCTCATGAGATGAGAGATCGATCTCTTGGGTTTTCAAGTATGAGAGATCGATCTCATGAGAATATGAGATCGATCTGATTAAGGATTAAAGACATAAAGAACATGTATAGGATGTTAAGGAAGAAGAGATCGATCTCTAAGGGTTATGAGATCGATCTTTAACTTATAGAATGACTATGAGATCGATCTCCTCTAAGGCAGAGGTTAAAGATCTTAGATCGATCTATAGATCTTATGAGATCGATCTCATATGGATAGATATCGATCTCCTTAAAGTCAGAGAGTTTAGGAGATCGATCTAGGGTGATTAGAGATCGATCTCCCATCTACGAGAATGCTTGCTAGATCGATCTGGAGATCGATCTTACTTCAAACAGAGAGTTTAGAAGATCGATCTGATTGTTCGACAGATCGATCTTCACTAACATTTTACAAATTATAAGATCGATCTCCTTGCTTCAAGTTGATTTGTAATTGCTGGAATTTAAATGAGAAGATCGATATGGTCATGATGGAAGATCGATCTGGTACTCTACTGGAGGTTCCCAACGGCTCTCTCTGCAAAATCTTCAACGGAAAAAACTGCATTAAATGCTTCACCTACCATCCTGCTATATAAAAACCAAGCATTGAAGACACTAGAGATAAAAGACTTGTGCTGAAAATTCTGAACACTCTCAAGAGATCATTCCTAAACATTCCCTTTATCTTCAACATCACATTTATTGTATTGTCTTAAATAGCTTGAGTGAAAGTTATTCTTCCTACCCACAAAAGAGAAGTTCTTATTTGTATTCACTCTTAATCCAAAAGAAAAGAGAAGAGTTCTTCTGTGAGAGAATTGTGTAAGATATGAATATATATCTTTGTAAAAAGGGGTATAGAGGTTATTCCTTAACCTTAAAAAAAAGGTTGTATCAACTATTGTGATAGTGAAAGAAAACTCTTGACAAGAAGGTCAAGAAGATAGGACGTAGGCAAGCGATTGGTCGAACCTCTATAAATTATTGAGTTTGCTGCTTGTCTCTCTTATCTCATTTAATTTACTGCACTATAGTCTATTGCTTATTATTTGATTACTTACAATTAAATTCAATCAAGTTTAAATTTAGCATTTAGACTAGAAAATCGATTCACCCCCTCTCGGTTGAGCCAACAATTGGTATCAGAGCTAGGACTCTTTGATCATTAAGGAATAACTTCCTAAAAGTTAAATTGATCTAATGGCTCATAGCAATGTAGCAACAAGTCTAGTAGGAGAATGACACTCTACAGTAAGGCCTCCTATGTTCAATGGTGAACAATATGCACATTGGAAAACTAGAATGATGCTTTTCATTCAACCTAATGATTATGAGGTATGGAGGATCATTACTAAAGGTCCTCAAATCCCAACTAAGAAGATAGAGGGAAGAGATATCCCAAAAGAAGAAGATGAGTGGGATTCTAATGATATAAAATGTGCTCAGTTAAATGCAAAGGCCATGCACACCTTATTTTGTGCATTAGGGCCCAATGAGTATAATAGAGTCTTCGGTTGTGATAGTGCCAAACAAATTTGAGATAAATTGACAATTACTCATGAAGGCACAACTTAAGCAAAGGAGACTAAGGTAGGAATGCTCACACATGATTATGAGTTATTTATGATGAAAGAAGGAGAGTCAATTAGTGACATGTTCACTAGATTTACTGATGTAATAAATGGACTAAAGTCCTTAGGTAAAATCTACTCCAATATAGAAATGGTAAAGAAAATCCTGAATAGCTTACCAAAATCTTGGGAAGCTAAGGTAACAGCAATTGAAGAGTCCAAGGACCCCCACACACTATCGTTAGATGAATTGATAGGGTCATTGCTCACATATGAAATGAAATTAAGGATAAATGAAGAGCCACCCAAGAAAGTAGGAGTAGCTCTAAAATCCACCACTCAAGAGGATTTGAAAGAAGATAAAAATGAGAGTGGTGATGAAGAAGATTTTGAAATGGCAATGTTTGCTAAGAGATTTAATAAATTTATGAGAATGAAAGCAAATGGTGGTGGTAGGAGAAACTACAAGAAAGAACAAAAAGAATTAGGTAGAAAAGATAGAGATAATATTGTTTGCTATGAATGCAAAAAATCAAGACACATTAAATTTAATTGTCCTCTTCTAAAAAGATCAAGTGATAGGAATCACAAAAAGAAGGCAATGATGGAAACATGAAGCGACACTGACAGCTCCGATGATGATTCAAATGAAGATATTGCCAATCTGTGCTTCATGGCAATTGAAGATGGGAAGGTAACTTCTAATCCCAATGAGTATTCTTTTGACGAATTGCAAGATGCATTTGATGATCTTGCAATAGAATATGAGTGCATGAATTTGAAGTACAAAAAATTGATTTGTAAAGAAGGAAAATGAATTAATACTAAATGATAAAAAAGAATGTGAAAAGAAATTAGAAAGTACAAATCTAGAAATCCATTACCTAAAGGAAAAGAATAGTAACTTACATAATTCCTTTACTAGATTTTACATGGGTCAACAAAAACTAGATCACATGCTAGAGACTCAAAGGGCTTTCTTTGATAAAAATGGGTTAGGATATGATGGCAAAAGTAGAGAAACACATCTCAAAAGTTTCTTAGCTAGAAAGAATATGCATAAATCCTCTACTACTTGCTCACATTGTAATAAAAAGGGACATGCATCATATAGTTGCAATGTGAAGATGACCACATTTAGAGGAAGGATAGTTAGAAGAGTATGGGTCCCAAAAGATGTGGTTAATTCAAAAGATATTGATGTAATATTAAAATGGATCCCAAAAGGATCAAAAATTCTACTCACTAACTCCAAAAGACCCAAGAAAATTTAGGTACCTAAAACAAAAGTTTAAATGTTAATTGTAGGTGGTTGAGCATTGCTACAATGCAAAAACAAAGGAAGCTCGGTACTTGGATAGTGGATGCTCAAGACACATGACCGGTGATAGAAGCCACTTCAACTCATTCAAATCAAAAATTGGTGGAAAAGTCACATTTGGGGACAACTCCAAAGACCAAGTTGAAGGTAGTAGAACTATCGGTAATAACTCGTTCTCCATAGAAAATGTTTTACTTGTTAGAGGACTAAAGAATAATTTACTTAGCATTAGTCAACTTTGTGACAAAGGTTACAAAGTAATTTTTGCTTGCTTAAATTGCCATGTAATATATTCTAAATCAAACAAAGTTCTCTTTCTAGGACATAGACAAGGTAATATATATATATATATTGTATATCTAAATGAACTCAGAAATGAAAATGTATGCCTTATGATAGATAAAAAAAAAGGAACCTTGGTTATGGCATAGAAGACTAGGTCATGTTAGCATGCATGTATTATCTAAGCTAGCTACAAAAGACCTTGTTGTAGGAATACCTAAGTTGTCCTTTGACTATGACAAAATTTGTGAAGCTTATGTCAAGGGAAAACATAAAAGGACAACATTTAAACCTAAAAATAGTGTATCAACCACTAGACTTCTTCAACTACTTCACCTAGATCTATTTGGACCAACTAAAACTACGAGCCTAGGTGGTAAGCATTAAGGGTTTGTGATTGTAGATGATTATACTAGGTTTACTTGGGTATTTTTCTTAAGAGTAAAGAATGAAGCCTTAGAAAAATTCATTGTATATTCAAAAGTAGCCCAAAATGAAAAAGGTTACACTATAACTAGTATTGGAAGTGATCATGGCAAGGAATTTGAAAATATTTGTTTTGATGAATATTGCAATGATCAAGGAATTAGTCATAATTTTTTAGCCCCTAGGACACCATAACAAAATGGAGTAGTTGAGAGAAGAAATAGAACATTAGAAGAAATTACTAGAATAATGTTGTGTGAAAATAATTTACCTAAATATTTTTGGGCTGAAGCTATAAATACATCATACTTCATCATAAATAGAGCCATGATTAGACCAATCTTAAAGAAAGCCCCTTATGAGCTTTACAAGGGAAAGAAGTAAAATATTAGCTATTTTCACCCTTTTGGTTGTAGATGCTTTGTCTTAAATAATGGAAAAGACAACTTAGAAAAATTTGATGTCAAGAGTGATGAAGGAATCTTTTTAGGCTATTCTTTGAATTCAAAGGCATATAGAGTTTATAACAAAAGAACATTGATGGTAGAAGAGTTAATATATGTAATATTTGATGAGTCAAACGGTGCATCTATAGTTTCTACCAATGATGAGGATATTGAAATATTTGATGAGACCTTGAAGGATTCCTCAAAGATAGAAGATAATCTATTAGAAAAACTTGACATTAATAAAGAAGATGAAGAAGAACTAGAAATACTAGAGAGAGAGTCTAGAGTACCGAGAGAACTAGGATATGTCAAAGATTATGAAATTGTAAGTGATCCAACTCTTAGAGTTAGAACAAGGTCTTCTCTAAGAAATGTATGTCAATATATAGCATTTGTATCTCAAATTGAACCAAAGAATGTCAATGAAGCTTTAGATGACAATAATTGATTTTTAGCCATGCAAGAATAACTAAATCAATTTGAAAGAACCAAAGTATGGAATTTAATCCCTAGACCTAGTGATCACTCTATAATTGGAAGTAAATGGATTTTCAAGAACAAGATGGATGAAAATAGTGTGATCATAAGAAACAAGGCTAGACTAGTTGCACAAGGTTATAGGCAAGAGGAAGGAATAGACTATGATGAAACCTATGCACCGGTAGCTAGATTAGAAGCAATAAGGATGCTACTTGCTTTTGCATGCTACAAAAATTTCAAAATATATCAAATGGATGTAAAAAGTGCATTTCTAAATGGTTTCATCAATGAAGAAGTTTATGTTGAGCAACCCCCCGATTTTGAAAGTCTTGAATTTCCTGAACATGTTTACAAACTTTCTAAGGCACTTTACGGTTTAAAACAAGCTCCTAGAGCCTGGTATGAAAAACTTTCAAAGTTCTTGATAGAAAAGGGATTTTCAAGAGGAAAGGTAGATACAACCTTGTTTATAAAAAACAAGAATAAAGATTTACTAGTTGTTCAAGTATATGTAGATGACATCATTTTTGGATTAACTAATGAATCTCTATATCAAGAGTTTGTTAAGATCATGCAAGGTGAATTTGAAATGAGCATGATAGGAGAACTCACCTACTTCTTGGGACTTCAAGTAAAGCAAACTAAGGATGGAACCTTCATCAATCAAGCTAAATACACCAAAGATTTGCTCAAACGATTTGGAATAGATAACTGTAAACCTTAAGGAACTCAAATGGGCACCAACATCAAGCTTGATAAAGATGAAAGTGGTAAGTGTGGAGATACTAAACTATATAGGTCTATGATTGGTTCATTGCTTTATCTTACTGCAAGTAGACCTGATATTTTGTTTAGTGCATGTTTATGTGCTAGATTTCAATCCTCTCTTAGAGAGTCACACTTACTAGCTACAAAAAGAATTTTTAGGTACCTTAAAGACACACCTTCACTAGGATTATGGTACCCTAAAGATTCCACCTTTACTCTTCATGCATATTCTAATGCAGATTTTGGAGGTTGTAAAATAGATAAAAAAAGCACTTCAGGAACGTGCCAATTCTTAGGGAATAGATTAATATCATGGTTCTCTAAGAAACAAAATAGTGTAGCACAATCCATAACTGAGGCAGAATATATAGCAGCTGGTAGTTGTAGTGCTCAAGTGTTATGGATTAAGCAACAAATGAGAGATTATGGTGTAGACATGAAGCAAGTTTCCATCAAATGTGATAATACCAATGCTATTAATCTCTTTAAAAATCCAATCCAACACTCTAGAACTAAACATATTGAGATTAGGCATCATTTTCTTAGAGATCATGTACAAAAAGGAGATATAGTTCTAGAATATATTGATACTTTGCATCAAATAGCTGATATTTTCACCAAACCTCTTGATAGAGATAGATTTTATGTTCTTAGAGGTGAATTAGGACTAATGTATGCTCCT
The DNA here is from genome assembly GCA_033439115.1 of Firmiana major. NCBI lineage: Eukaryota > Viridiplantae > Streptophyta > Magnoliopsida > Malvales > Malvaceae > Firmiana > Firmiana major. The sequence continues at coordinate 14,813,692 of CM065912.1, forward strand.
TAAGGATTATTGCCTTTAAAACTCTTATTTCAAACTTATTTTTAACTACTTTTACAACTCATTTTTTGGGCAAACAGTATGAGAGATCGATCTCCTCTCAATATAGATCGATCTAGCATGCTCCAAATTGGCCTAAAGAAATAAGGTTCAGCTAAGCAGATCGATCTTCTATCCCATAAGATCAATCTCCTTAAGCTTCTGTATTTTACAGATCGATCTTCTTCAGCCTCTGTATGCTGCAGATCGATCTCTGCACTTGACAGATCGATCTTCTTGAGCTTCTATATTTTGTAGATTGATCTCATAAAACAACAGATCGATCTCCTCATGTAGAAGATCGATATGGTACCTCGACAGATCGATCTCCTTAGCCCTGGGCTGTAAATACTACTTCAAAATCCTTAAATTTTAGAAATCTCAAATTCAAAATCCTTAACCCTCGTCGCGCACCCTCTTCCGATTTCTCTTAACAGATCGATCTCTGGTAAGGTATTAGTCAAATCTACTCCATTACTCGTCATTTTAGAACCTATATTGTTGATTTTCTGTCAAAATTTTCTTAGTTTTGTAGATTAATCTTTAATAGGGGTTCTAGTGAACTGTTCCATTGCCTAGGATGTTGTTAGAGAACAATCTAGAACCATATTAGGCTATCATTGACTAATTTGATAATGCCTCGCATTAAAAGAGCTGCCAACAAAGAGTCCAGACCCTCCTCCTCACAACCACCCATTGTCTCTTCATCTTCTGTCATAACCTTCAGCAGGTGTTTTCAAATGCCTGCAAAAAGGAAGAGATATGAAGAATACTTTTCCACAATGCCCATCAAACATTGGAGAACCATTGACTTTTCATTTCTTACCCGCATTGACTTTCCGTATTTGTCAAAAATGGAAGAATTTGGTTAGCTTCCATTTCTCAAAATAAACACCCCTGCTCCTCTGAACATTATTAGGACATTTTTCTTAAACGCCGAGCTTATCTATGACCCTGACGATACCTATAAAATTTTAGGTTTTAAAACCTTCGTCATGTCTAAAACGATTTCCGTCAACACCAACCTCTTAGCCCGAATGTTTGAGATCGAAGATAATGGTTTGTCTGATGAGGAAGATGAAGTACCACTTGAATTTAACCTACCCGTAGACAAGGCTAGTGACCTACCCATGCACCCTAGGTTACTACACCTAATCATCTCTTGGAACCTCTGACCTTTTGGTACCCGATATTTTACAATCAGAAAACTAGACCGTTTTTAGCTCCATTATCTTCATACATCTCAAAGCCAAAAATCAAACCTAGTCCACTTCATCTACAAGGACTGGACAAAAATTATGCGGGGTCAAGCCTCAACTATAGTCTTCCCTCAACCCCTTGCATTCCTGCTATAAAAACTCAGGGTTGACTGTTCTTGTGAGACCGATAAAGTGCCCTCTGCAAAAAGCGTTTTGAATATCGGCACTCTTCACCATATGGGGTACTACAAAGACTTCCACGGTCAGTGGCGAAAGAAAAGTGAAACCCCTCACGAGGCAGCCATGGAAGAGGACATTCCAGTTGAGCCTACAGCACCGTCCACTGAGGTTCCTCCTACGTCTGCTGCTCAGCCTACTGCACTAGCTGATGCCGTTACGTCCATGATAATGGATTTTTGGCAATACTTTGATACAACAATGGAGACGTTTGCACAACGGTTCACACGTTTCGAGAAACATCTTGACACAATTTAGGCAACGCAGCAAGCTATGTACGATGAGTTTCAAACCACTCGCGTTCGAGTTGAAGACCTTACTGATCGTTTTCCTTCACCATCCTCTTAGGAAATGATGTTTCTTTGCTGTGTTTTGAACTATGTTTCTATGTTGTATGAACGTTTATATTTTGAAATACCAGAATTATGATTCAATTTTATACTTCGTAGTTTGTTGATATATGCTTTGTGATAAATGGCCTTATGCCTTGGTAATATTGATATGACAAAAAGGGGGAGAAGTGAAGAGAACATGTCAAGAGAAGCATAAATTGAGGGGGAGTTCTTAAAATTAAGGGGAGACTAAACATGTTTATAAACTTTGTCTATTGAATAAGTTTTGTCATATCAAAAAGGGGGAGATTGTTAAGTTAATATATTTTGAAATGACAAAACAGTAATTCAATAATGGATATTATAAATCTAGAAATGTTTAAAACATGTTAAAAGGTTAATTAGAATATACTGAGATACAAGTCATTGCCAGAAACTAGGTGTTAAAGGTTGAGAGATCGATCTCTTGGGTTTTCAAGTATGAGAGATCGATCTCATGAGAATATGAGATCGATCTGATTAAGGATTAAAGACTTAAAGAACATGTATAAGATGTTAAGGAAGAAGAGATCGATCTCTAAGGGTTATGAGATCGATCTTTGACTTACAGAATGCCTATGAGATCGATCTGGTCTAGGAAGAGATCGATCTCCTCTAAGGCAGAGGTTAAAGGTCTTAGATCGATCTATAGATCAATCTATGTTCAAATAGAGAGCTCATATGGATAGAGATTGATCTCCTCAAAGTCAGAGAGTTTAGGAGATCGATCTAGGGTGATTAGAGATCAATCTCCCCTATACGAGAATGCTTGCTAGATCGATCTTACTTCAAACAGAGAGTTTAGAAGATTGATCTGATGGTTCGAAAGATCGATATTCACCAACATTGTACAATTTATAAGATCGATCTCTACAAATATGAGATCGATCTCCTTGCTTCAAGTTGCTTTGTAATTGCTGGAATTTAAATGAGAAGATCGATCTGGTCATGATGGAAGATCGATCTGGTACTCTACTGGAGGTTCCCAACGGCTCTCTCTGCAAAATCTTCAATGGGAAAAATTGCATTAAATGCTTCACTTACCATCCTGCTGTATAAAAACCAAGCATTGAAGACACTGGAGATAAGAGACTTGTGCTGAAAATTTTGAACATTCTCAAGAGATCATTCCTAAACATTCCCTTTGTCTTCAACATCACATTGATTGTATTGTCTTAAATAGCTTAAGTGAAAGTTATTCTTCCTACCCACAAAAGAGAAATTCTTATTTGTATTCACTCTTAATCCAAAAGAAAATAGGAGAGTTCCTCTGTGAGAGAATTGTGTAAGATGTGAATATATATCTTTGTAAAAAGGGGTAGAGACGTTATTCCTTAACCTTAAAAAGGAGGTTGTGTAAGACCCGAATTTAATTAAAATACGAAAATTAAATAAAGAAAAGATGGGGGAAAGTATGAAGGAAGTCGGGTTAAATTAATCCCGAATATGTGTAAGGGCAAAATGGTCAAAAGATCAAAGGTCGGTATAATTTCGATAAGAAAATTTAATTAAAAATATGGATTTGAGAAATCTTGGTCAATAAAGATGAAATATAATTATTCTGGATTAAATCGATCAAGATTCAGAAATTTAAAAATACTAAAAAATTGTCGGAACGATATCTCGAAAAATGTGAAGAAATATATCGAAAAGTCACCCGAAACAATATCCCGAAAATACGAGAAAATTATACCCCAAAAAGAGGTAAAATATAATAAATAAATTAAATAAAATTAAATTGATAAATTTGGAATTTAATAATAATTTTAAGAGATATTTTAGGTATTTTAATGTATTTTAATGAATAGTAAAATAATTAAAATAAATAATAATAATAATAAAATTAATAAAACAAAAAAAAAACAAGCAGAAACGCGAAGAATCGCGCGACAAACAAAGGCGAAAACGGAAGCTGAAGACCGAGCCCCTACCGGCGAAACGACGGCACCGGAGGCCCAGGCAAAGGAAACCCGACGAGGCCCGGACCACCACCGGCACCGTGGAAGCACGAACGGCGGCGAAACGACGAAGGAAACGGCGAAACCGAAACCGAGGGAGAGAAGAAGAATCACCGGCGATCGGCGAGATTCAGGCCCGATCTACCCCAGCCGAAGCCTCCCCAAGCGACGGTGAGCAGATTGGCGGTGGTGGCAGCCACCGAAACCGGCGGACGGCGTCGGAAACGGCGGAAAAGCAAAATGGGTCCGACGACGAAGAGGAGAACAGCCGGACCGGCCACTCTCCGGCGACGTTGAGTGAAACCGAGGGCAGATCTGAGACGCGGACAGCCTTGCGGAGCCACTGGCGGTGGAAGCCGGCGGAGAACCGGCAGGAAAGGCAGTGAACCGATGGTGAACCGGTCTAACAGGAGAGAACCGACGGTCTGAACTAGTCCGAATCGGACTGAACCGGTTCAGCCAAAAAGAGAGGAAAAAAAGGAGAAAAAGGGAAAAAGAAAAAGAGGAAAAAATTGGAAAAAATTCCTATGATGCAATCGAGCTTCGGGTAAGTCGATAAGCGGTCAAATTGACCCGATTTAAATTTGGAATATTTTATTTAATTAATTATCGACTGAAAGTTTACCCGGAAAATATATTTAATTGTGTAGCTCGACGATTGGCATCCACCGAGGGCTCGAGACAGCCTCGATTTACGGACTAGTATGGAATCTCGGGTAAGTGACCCTTATTTACGACAATTACCTCGTTATGCGTGATATTGATTTAATTTCCGCATGAATTGAATTAAATTATGGAAATTTAGATAAATTGTCGTAAATAATCGATTTAGCTATTCGAGAATTAAAACGAGACCCAATAAATTATTAGTGGGCCCAATGAGCCCAATAGGCCTCGATAAAGTAAAAATTAAGTGGTAAATGGGCTTAAGGCCGATTAAGGCCCATTAAGGTGCAATCGGGCCCAATAGGGGTGAACGGGCCCAATGATTTAAATTAAGCCCAGAAAGTATTAAATACAATTAAATTGTATAATATCTGACCTGAGGAATATTAATACGCAGTTCCGGGTATTTGATTGGGAGCATATCGGACTGCGCGACGAGACAACAGAGGAAAAGAAAAGGTCAGACTCGATAGGAAAATAAGGTAAGGGAATTCTGCGGACTGCTAGAGGTAACTTTACGCAATTTTAAGTTCATATGCAGTCCTTTAAAATTTATCTGAAGGGTCGAGAGGTCGAAGAATAATTTTAGTGCCCCGTATGGGCAAAATCACCGAAATACCCTTGTTAAGGGTAAATGTTTCCAACTTTAGGAAAAATTGAGAGGAGCAAGAACAAGAGGTTCTTGCTCATTATGGAGGTATTTTAACGCATGCATGAGTAGGCTGGCTCACTTGGAATGAAAATGCACAGCATTGCATACTTTCAACAATATAATTATTTTTTGAAAACTGTTTTGAGGAAACGGAGCCGCCTACGTGTTTTTATTTACATGTGACGTGCTACAGCTCAGCTCGCACGATGTTTGATTTGTATGATGCATGCATTAGTGCGGGAGCGAGAGCTCGCACTAGAGTTTTACATGCATAGGTGCTGGAGTCCAACTCGCACCAGATTCTTATATATATATGATTTTCGTGACAGGGTGCTAGAGTCTAACTCGCACCATATTTTTAAATGATTTTGAGACAGGGTGTTAGAGCTTCGCTCGCACCAAATTTTTATACGATTTGCATACAGAGTGCTAGAGCTTAGCTCGCACTAGATTTACTTGATTTGATGAGAGTGCTGAGCATTGCTCGCACTGATTTTTATGAGAACATGCGATGAGCCGTGCTTGGAGCATCGGGTAGACTGTGTGTCACCGATTAAATAGGCTCGCACGTGCGTTTTGAGACGTGGCATGAGTATTGAGAAACAAAACCTCTGTGGGAAGCAGGCCAATTGGGCTGGAGTACCTAGAGATATTATATGGGTTCACGGAGTACGATGTACCGTGCAAGTAGCATGGAGTACGATGTACCGTGTGGTATCTTCGGATACGGCATCTCCGGATGCAGCATCTTCAGATGCCGAGGATCGGATAAGACTGACGGGATGGACTGACCCACCTTTCGGGCTGTTCTCGATCATGGTGAGAATCCGCACACTAGGATCCGTGTAGCTGAGGAACTCCCGAGGACAGATATGGCCATAGTCCTAGTTATTGTCGTTATACAGATATTGCCTCGTCTCGCATGTCGACGATTTCGATGATTTAAACTGGGTTTTTAATTAAATATGCATGATGGTATTTTCATGCTTTTCAAACCCATGTGTGAATGTAAATCGATTTTCATGGTTTTGTGTGAGTCAGGATCACCCACAGGAGGGGTCGAGTCCTGACTTTATTGTGAAAATTTTAATTGAGAAAGAAATGATTTTTTTATAATTGCATGTTGAATTTTCGTGCAAACTTGTTTTACATAACATCACAACATCATATCATTTGTTTTAAAATGTGTGGAGAAAGGGTGGTTTATGCATGGCACCACGTTCATGTAGGTAGTATGGTTACCTACTTGTTCGTAGGATTGCCTTACTGAGCTTGATGTGCTCACCCCTTTCATCTTCTCCCACAGATAATCTCCAACTGAAGTTGCGACGACTCAGTACTGCATTCCGGATATCCGCTGCTGCCCATCAACATAAGGTATATACACTTGTACATATTGTATCTACATAAGCATAGCACAGTAACATGTTTGTAAGCAACTTTAGGGGATGTATAAATAATGTAAACAATTATAAATGACTGGAGAAGAAATAAGTTAGATGGTAATTGAATGGTGGGACTGGCATTGACGCACAGCCCAATTTGTTAGTGGAGTGTGGTCACGATCAGAGGACAGATAAGAATTTAATAAAGAAAATAACAAAATGCGAAAAATTAACTCTGATTTTTGGGTAGTTTGGGTCGTGACAATTATGGTGGTATCAGAGCACAATTGGTCTGATGTGTGTCAGTGTCAGTAATTAGGAAATTAATAAAAAAAAACAAGCAGAAACACGAAGAATCGCGCGACAAACAGAGGCGAAAACGGAAGCTGAAGACCGAGCCCCTACCGGCGAAACGACGGCACCGGAGGCCCAGGCAAAGGAAACTCGACGAGGCTCGGACCACCACCGGCACCGTGGAAGCACGAACTGCGGCGAAACGACGAAGGAAACGGCGAAATCGAAACCGAGGGAGAGAAGAAAAATCGTCGGCGATCGGCGAGATTCAGGCCCGATCAACCCCAGCCGAAGCCTCCCCAAGCGACGGTGAGCAGATTGGCGGTGGTGGCAGCCACCGAAACCGGCGGACGGCACCGAAAACGGCGGAAAAGCAAAATGGGTCCGACGACGAAGAGGAGAACAGTCGGACCGGCCACTTTTCGGCGACGTTGAGTGAAACCGAGGGCAGATCTGAGACGCGGACAGCCTTGCGGAGCCACTGGCGGTGGAAGCCGGCGGAGAACCGGCCGAAAAGGTAGTGAACCGGCAGTGAACCGATCGAACCGGAGAGAACCGACTGTCTGAACCGGTCCGAACTGGACTGAACCGGTTCAGCCAAAAAGAGAGGAAAAAAGGAGAAAATGGGAAAAAGAAAAAGAGAAAAAAATTGGAAAAAATTCCTATGATGCAATCGAGCTTCGGGTAAGTCGATAAGCGGTCAAATTGACCTGATTTAAATTTGGAATATTTTATTTAATTAATTATCGACTGAAAGTTTACCCGGAAAATATATTTAATTGTGTAGCTCGACGATTGGCATCCACCGAGGGCTCGAGACAGCCTCGATTTACGGACTAGTATGGAATCTCGGGTAAGTGACCCTTATTTACGATAATTACCTCGTTATGCGTGATATTGATTTAATTTCCGCATGAATTGAATTAAATTATGGAAATTTAGATAAATTGTCGTAAATAATCGATTTAGCTATTCGAGAATTAGAACGAGGCCCAATAAATTATTGGTGGGCCCAATGAGCCCAATAGGCCTCGATAAAGTAAAAATTAAGTGGTAAATGGGCTTAAGGCCGATTAAGGCCCATTAAGGTGCAATCGGGCCCAATAGGGGTGAACGGGCCCAATGATTTAAATTAAGCCCAGAAAGTATTAAATACAATTAAATTGTATAATATCTGACCTGAGGAATATTAATACGCAGTTTCGGATATTTGATTGGGACCATATCGGACTGCGCGACGAGACAACAGAGGAAAAGAAAAGGTCAGACTCGACAGGAAAATAAGGTAAGGGAATTCTACGGACTGCTAGAGGTAACTTTACGCAATTTTAAGTTCATATGCAGTCCTTTAAAATTTATCTGAAGGGTCTAGAGGTCGAAGAATAATTTTAGTGCCCCGTATGGGCAAAATCACTGAAATACCCTTGTTAAGGGTAAATGTTTCCAACTTTAGGAAAAATTGGGAGGAGCAAGAACAAGAGGTTCTTGCTCATTATGGAGGTATTTTAACGCATGCATGAGTAGGCTGGCTCACTTGGAATGAAAATGCACAGCATTGCATACTTTCAACAATATAATTATTTTTTGAAAACTGTTTTGAGGAAACGGAGCCGCCTACGTGTTTTTATTTACATGTGACGTGCTAGAGCTCAGCTCGCACGATGTTTGATTTGTATGATGCATGCATTAGTGCGGGAGCGAGAGCTCGCACTAGAGTTTTACATGCATAGGTGCTGGAGTCCAACTCGCACCAGATTCTTATATATATATGATTTTCGTGACAGGGTGCTAGAGTCTAACTCGCACCATATTTTTATATGATTTTGAGACAGGGTATTAGAGCTTCGCTCGCACCAAATTTTTATACGATTTGCATACAGAGTGCTAGAGCTTAGCTCGCACTAGATTTACTTGATTTGATGAGAGTGCTGAGCATTGCTCGCACTGATTTTTATGAGAACATGCGATGAGCCGTGTTTGGAGCATCGGGTAGACTGTGTGTCACCGATTAAATAGGCTCGCACGTGCGTTTTGAGACGTGGCATGAGTATTGAGAAACAAAACCTCTGTGGGAAGCAGGCCAATTGGGCTGGAGTACCTAGAGATATTATATGGGTTCACGGAGTACGATGTACCGTGCAAGTACCATGAAGTACGATGTACCGTGTGGTATCTTCGGATACGGCATCTCCGGATGCAGCATCTTCGGATGCCGGGGATCGGATAAGACTGACGGGATGGACTAACCCACCTCCCGGGCGGTTCCCGATCATGGTGAGAACCTGCACACTAGGATCCGTGTAGCTGACGAACTCCCGAGGACAGATATGGCCATAGTCCTAGTTATTGCCGTTATACAGATATTGCCTCGTCTCGCATGTCGACGATTTCGATGATTTATTCTGGGTTTTTAATTAAATATGCATGATGGTATTTTCATGCTTTTCAAACCCATGTGTTAATGTAAATCGATTTTCATGGTTTTGTGTGAGTCAGGATCACCCGCAGGAGGGGTCGAGTCCTGACTTTATTGTGAAAATTTTAATTGAGAAAGAAATGATTTTTTTATAATTGCATGTTGAATTTTCGTGCAAACTTGTTTTACATAACATCACAACATCATATCATTTGTTTTAAAATGTGTGGAGAAAGGGTGGTTTATGCATGGCACCACGTTCATGTAGGTAGTATGGTTACCTACTTGTTCGTAGGATTGCCTTACTGAGCTTGATGTGCTCACCCCTTTCATCTTCTCCCACAGATAATCTCCAGCTGAAGTTGCGACGACTCAGTACTGCATTCCGGATATCCGCTGCTGCCCATCAACATAAGGTATATACACTTGTACATATTGTATCTACATAAGCATAGCACAGTAACATGTTTGTAAGCAACTTTAGGGGATGTATAAATAATGTAAACAATTATAAATGACTGGAGAAGAAATAAGTTAGATGGTAATTGAATGGTGGGACTGGCATTGACGCACAGCCCAATTTGTTAGTGGAGTGTGGTCACGATCAGAGGACAGATAAGAATTTAATAAAGAAAATAACAAAATGCGAAAAATTAACTCTGATTTTTGGGTAGTTTGGGTCGTGACAGGTTGTATCAACTATTGTGATAGTGAAAGAAAACTCTTGATAAGAAGGTCAAGAAGAGAGGACGTAGGTAAGCGATTGGCCAAACCTCTATAAATTGCTGAGTTTACTGCTTCTCTCCCTTATCTCATTTAATTTACTGCACTATTGTCTATTGCTTATTATTTGATTACTTGCAATTAAATTCAATTAAGTTTAAATTTAGCATTTAGACTAGAAAACCGATTCACCCCCTATCGGTTAAGCCAACACATCTCATGGAGCTAACTTAGCTCGATTGAGGATCCCAGTACCTCTTATGAGTTTCTTAGACTTCCTTCATTTCACATCTCTACTTATCCAGATTATTCTTCTTCCAACGCTATAAATTTATCCACTGACTTGTCACTTTATGTCCGAAAAGCAATCATTTCATCCATAATTGCCACTTTATTTCATCTGGAATATGCTGCCCCCTAACGGCCTTCAGAAATATATCCCATGAAATTTTTTGATATCGGCTCTCGGATTAAATCAGGGGTTTTCCCTCCGAGCTCAGCTTTCCATTTCGAAACTGATGCTAGAAAAGCTACTTCTTTATATTAGTGCACTTTAGAAGTCCATAAAATTCCTCTAATTCTTTAACACAAAAGTTCCAAATGCAATTTTCTTGGTAGGGTTACTTTTAAAATCATTAGGCTTTTCTATCTTATTGATCAAACCCTCTAAATCACTAAATTCTTAACCTTATTGGAAAAACGAAGACTTAAACTCTTGAAACTGCCCCTGGTTGTCAAGGCCCAACCCATTCATAGGCCGTCGGCTAGCATCCCCTTGCGATTCCCCCCAGGTTTACCTTGACTCAATCATATTGTCCTCTTTTGCAACCCACAAGCCCCTCAAGGTTTTGTCCTGGCCTTGGCCAGAATTCACGTCCCCAGAGGCTCGAACTCAGGACATAGTCCTATTCGACGCACTCCTAGTACCATCGAGCCAACTTGGCTCAATGGTACCAGGAGTTATTGTCGAGGCTCAGCCCGTTCATAGGCCGTCGACTGGCATCCCCTTGGGTTTCCCCCCAGGTTTACCTTGACTCAATCGTACTGTTCGCTTTGGTAGCCTACAAGCCCCTCACAATTTTATCGAGGTAAATACCTCAATTCACGTCCCCAAATGCTCAAAATCAGGACATACTCCTAGTCGACGCACTCCTGGTACCACTGAGCCAAGTTGGCTCAAAGAGGGTATGATATCAGGGATGTAAAGTTATGTAAATACATTTATGAATGTATTTAGTTAAAGTCAAAGAATAGTAAATCCTGACATGTAAATTTGATATAGAAAATGGAATGGTAATAGTGTAAGGGGACTAACACCGAATCATAGCCCAACTGTTGGTAAGATGGTCATGAGGAGAGGAAGGTAAGAATTAAATAACTAACGAAAAATAAAAAATATGTAGTGGTTTTTAGTGAAAAGTGGGTCGTGACATGATATCGGTAAATATGATTTTGTGAAATGATAAATGTTACATGATGAATTGATATTGAGGATTGAAGGGAGTTACGGTATTGCATCACTTATTATTTGACTGGGCCCATGAACTAAAGTATTTCATAATAAATTATTCAGATTAGTTAATGAAATTAATCGGTAACCTACATGGAGCGTAAGACAACAATATGTAAGAAAAATAAAAATTTAGTCCAAAATTTTGCTTTCAAGGACACTATATTTACCATTTAACCCTCAATCTCAGAACTACACTAATCTTACTAGGTAACTTAATGACCTCACACTACAAGAAAACTGATTTTCAGCGACGGAAAATTAGCGACGGAATCATTCCGTCGCTAAAAAAGGTAATTTGCGACGGATTTGCAACGAAATTTCATCGGTAAAAGTTAAAAATATAGTTCTGTCGCTGAAAAAATCACCAACGGATATCCGTCACTAAAACATTCCGTCACTGAAATGATTCAGCAACGAAATTCTGTCGTAGATTCATGAAAAAAATTTCAATTTTTTTTAAATTTTTTATTCCGTCGCTGAAAGATATCTGCGACGAAATTCCGTCGCTAATTTATTCCGTCTCTATATGTATTCTGTGATGAAATCCCGTCACAGAAGCCTGTCCATCGCTGAAAGATATCTGCGACGAAATTTTGTCATAAATACTTACATCGCTATATGTATTCTGCGACGAAATTCCGTCGGAGAATCCTCGGAAGTTCCTGTCCGTCGCTGAAAGATATCTGCGACGGAATTTCATCGCAGAATACCCCCGTCACTATATCTATTCTGCGACAGAATTCCATCGCAGAATCTTGGAAGTCCTGTCCGTTGCTATATGTATTCTGCGACGAAATTCCGTCGTAGAATTTATCCGTCACTGATTCCTTTCTACGACGAAATTTCATCTCAATGTATTCTGTCGCAGAAAGTTTTTTGCGACGGAATTTCATCGCAGGTGCGTTAAAAAAATTGTCAATTTTTTTACATTCTGTTCTGTCGCTAATTCTCCTATGTCACGACCCAAACTACCCAAAAATCAAAGTTAATTTTTCACTTTTTATTATTTTCTTACTTAACTTCTTACCTGTCCTCGAATCGTGACCACACTCCACTAATAATTGGGCTGTGCGTCAATGCCAGTCCCACCATTCAATTACCATCTAACTTATTTCTTCTCCAGTCATTTATAATTGTTTACAATATTTATACATCCCCTAAAGTTGCTTATAAACATGTTACTGTGCTATGCTTATGTAGATACAATATGTACAAGTGTATATACCTTATGTTGATGGGCAGCAGCGGATTCCGGAATGCAGTACTGAGTCGTCGCAACTTCAACTGGAGATTATCTGTGGGAGAAAATGAAAGGGGTGAGCACATCAAGCTCAGTAAGGCAATCCTACGAACAAGTAGGTAACCATACTACCTACATGAACGTGGTGCCATGCATAAACCACCCTTTCTCCACACATTTTAAAACAATGATATGCGTTATGATGTTATGTAAAACACATTTGCACGAAAAATCAACCTGCAATTATTACAAATTATTTCTTTCTCAATTAAAATTTTCACAATAAAGTCAGGACTCGACCCCTCATGCGGGTGATCCTGACTCACACAAAACCATGAAAACGGTTTACATCACACGTGGGTTTGAAAAGCATGGAAATACCATCATGCAAATTTAGTTTAGAAAACCCAGTTTAAATCATCGAAATCGTCGACATGCGAGACGAGGCAATATCTGTATAACGACAATAACTAGGACTATGGCCATGTGTGTCCTCGGGAGTTCCTCAGCTACACGGATCCTAGTGTGCGGGTTCTCACCATGATCCGGAACCGCCCAGGAGGTGGGTCAATCCATCCCGTCAGTCTTATCCGATCCCAGGCATCCGAAGATGCTGCATCCGAAGATGCCGTATCCGAAGATATCACACGGTACATCGTACTCCATGCTACCTGCACGGTACATCGTACTCCGTGAACCCATATAATATCTCTAGGTACTCCAGCCCAATTGGCCTGCTTCCCACAGAGGTTTTGTTTCTCAATACTCATGCCATGTCTCAAAACGCATGTACGAGCCTATTTAATCGGTGACACACAGTCTACCCGATGCTCCAAGCACGGCGCATCGCATGTTCTCATAAAATCAGTGCGAGCGATGCTCAGCACTCTCATCAATCAAGTAAATCTAGTGCGAGCTAAGCTCTAGCAGTCTGTATGCAAATCGTATAAAAATCTGGTGCGAGCGAAGCTCTAACACCCTGTCTCAAAATCATATAATAATATGGTGCGAGTTAGACTCTAGCACCCTGTCACGAAAATCATATATATATATAAGAATCTGGTGCGAGTTGGACTCCAGCACCTATGCATGTAAAACTCTAGTGCGAGCTCTCGCTCCAGCACTAATGCGTGCATCACACAAATCGAAAATATCGTGCGAGCTGAGCTCTAGCACGTCACATGTCAATAAAACACGTAGGCGGCTCTGTTTCCTCAAAACAGTTTTCAAAACAATTTCACGTTGAAAGTATGCAATGCTGTGCATTTTCTTTCAAGGTTAGCCAGCCTACTAATGCATGCACCAAAACACCTCCAGAATGAGCAGAAACCTTTTGTTCTTGCTCCTCCCAATTTTTCCTAACTTTGTAAATTTTACCCTTAACAAGGGTATTTTGGTAATTTACCCATCCGGGGCACTAAAATTATTATCCGACCTCTAGACCCTTCAGATAAATTTTAAATGACTGCAAATGAATTTAAAACTTCGTAAAGTTTACCTCTAGCAGTCCGCAGAATTCCCTTACCTTATTTTCCTGTCGAGTCTGACCTTTTCTTTTCCAATGTTGTCTCGTCGCGCAGTCCGATATGCTCCAAATCAAATGCCCAGAACTGCGTATTAATATTCCTCAGGTCAGATATTATACAATTTAATCGTATTTAATACTTTCTGGGCTTAATTTAAATCATTGGGCCCAATTACCCCTATTGGGCCCGATTGCACCTTAATGGGCCTTAATCGGCCTTAAGCCCGTTTTTCACTAAATTTTCACTTTATCGAGGCCTATTGGGCTCATTGGGCCCACTAATAATTTATTGGGCCTCGTTCTAGCTCTTGAATAACTAAATTCATTATTTACGACAATTTATCTAAATTTCCATAATTTAATTCAATTTATGCGGAAATTAAATCAATATCACGCATAACGAGGTAATTATCGTAAATAGGGGTCACTTACTCGAGATTCCATGCTAGTACATAAATCGAGGCTGTCTCGAGCCCTCGGTGGATGCCAATCGTCGAGCTACACAATTAATTACATTTTCGGGTAAACTTTTCGGTCGAAATTTAATTAAATAAAATATTCTAAATTTAAATCGGGTCAATTTGACCGCTTGTCGACTTACCCGAAGCTCGATTGCATCACAGGAATTTTTCCCAATTTTTTCTCTTTTCTTTTTCCCTTTTTTCTTCCTTTTTTCCTCCTCTTTTTGGCTGAACCGGTTCAGTCGGGTTCGGACCGGTTCAGACCGCCGGTTCTCTCCGGTTCGATCGGTTCACCGCCGGTTCACTGCCTTACCGGTCGGTTCTTCGCCGGCTTCCACCGCCAATAACTCCGCTGGGTCGTCCGCATCTCAGATCTGCCATCGATTTCGCCCAAGGCCGTCGAAAAGTCGCCGGTCCGGCCGTTCTCCTCTTCCGTCGGTACCCATTCCTCTTTCCGCTGTTTTTCGACGTCGTCCGCCGATTTCGGTGGCTGCCACCACCACCAATCTGCTCGTCTTGGCCTCGGGAACGTTCGGCTAGGGGTGGGATTGGCCAGATCGGCGCCGTTCGTCACCGATCTCCCTTTTTCCTCTCGGCTTCGTTCTCGTCGTTTCTCTCGCCGGTGGCCGCCGTTCGTGCCTCCATGGGGTCGGTAGTGGGTCGGCCCTCGTCGGGCTTGCCTTCGCCGGCCTCGCCTGGTCGCCTGGCCGCCGGTGGCTCCTCGGCATTTCGGCTACTTCGTTTTCTTCCGTTTTCGCGCGATTTCGCGTTTCAGCTGTGTTTTTTTTTATTATTATTATTATTTATTTTTATACTATTCATTAAAATATATTAAAATACCCAAAATATCACTTAAAATTATAATTTTATTCTAATTTAATTAATTTAATTTTATTTAATTTATTTATTATATTTTAACCTCTTTTTCGGGTATAATTTCTTCGTATTTTCGGGATATTGTCCCGAGTGACTTTTCGGTATATTTTTTGTTTATTTTCGGGATTATTTTTTTTGTACTAAAAAAATTCCAATTAATCCCGATTAATTCCAATAAATTAATATCTTGATCAATTTAACCCGAAATAAATTTATTTCACCCTTATTGACCAAGATTTCTTAAATCCATATTTTTTTAATTAAATTTCCTTATCGAAATTATACCGACCTTCGGTCTTTTGACCATTTTGCCCTTACACGTGTTCGAGAATTAATTCAGTCAAACTTTCCTTCACGAACACTAATTTATTTTATGATTTTAATGAAATTCGGGTCTTACAACTCTCCCACACTTAAGGAATTTGGTCCTCCAAATTAGAACCAAGTCATATGAGTCCATATACAGCTCCGGGTACATCGATCGTATCATACTCTTAAATTCTTATGTGACCTTCTCCGGAGTGTATTACTACCAAAGAACTTTAATTAGGGAGATCATCTTAAACCTCAATACTATCTCTTTCTTGTTTAATGCCCGAATCAACTTATTAATATATTTATATTTTCATTAAACTGAACTTTTGGAGTTCATATCCTATCACCTCTGCTGGATCTGGATAGTATTATCGAAGCATCAAAAGCTGAGATACATTGTGGGTGCCTGTTAATTCAAGTGACAACATCAACCTACAGGTCTTATCTCCCACTTGTCCAATCTCTTAAAATATTCAATCCAGCGAAACTCAATTTACCTTCTTCCAAAAGCTCGCTATGTCCTTATTCTCTTAAGATAAGAATCATTCCAACCATACTAATTCACCAAGGGTGAATTCCAATACTTTTCTACCTGCTCTGAGGTGTTCTTAATCTTTCATCCTTAACTAAACATCCTCAGAGACTTATTATCCAAAGTCAGAAATAATTTCTACCTGTCACCCACTTTTTCTTATCCAATTCGGGGAACAACCCCTATAGCCATACACTGCCTCATATCTTGTTATCCCGATACTCAAGTGACAACTGTCACTATTGGCTAATTTGATTGGAAATCAACTGATCATTCCAGGAGCTTATAAAATCAATGGCACACGCTTTCATCGGATCCTTCAGAACTTGTACAGTCCTCTCTGACTGACCATCTGTCTGAGGATGGAAAGCTGTGCTTAATACTCAGTCGGGTTCCCATAGCTTCCTGAAAATATCCTCCGAAGTAGGAAGTGAAGCGGGAATCCCTATATGATACCATGCTCACTGGAACGCTACTTAATGTTCCACAATCTGCCTTACACATAAATCCTCATACACACTCTGAGTATCTGGGGATTTCATAACTAGAAGGTGGGTAGACTTAGTTACTCTATCGACTATCATCCAAATAGCCTCGTAATTCACCTGGGTTCTCTGTAACCTATCACGACATTCATGGAGATTTGCTCTCATTTTTTCATGCCGTGTCGATATAGGTAGGTGCTGCAATAACTCTGCAGACTTTTAATACTCTACCTTATTCTGCTGACATACTAGGCACTTTTCCACAATCTCTACCATGTCTCTTTTCACATCTGACCACCCATACCCTTTTCAGAGATTTTCATATATATAAATTCGTCACTTTCTGTATGCACTGTATATCCCGAAGAGTGAGCTTCTGACAATATTATTATTATCTCATCAACTGTGGTCCTGGGGAGCACTTATATTGTCTCTGAACCTCTTTGTAAATCATTATCATACTCTGTGAACTCTGTCACTGTACCCTTCTGAATCTGACCTAAACTATCGACATCCTGCCGATCATCACGCTAAGCCTGTCAAATCCGGGCACTCTCATCCGGTTCTAGTCTTAGGCTAGCTATCACATAATTATACCAATCACTGTCATCATCAGAAGGGATCACATCAATACTGAGGCTCATAACTGCTCAAGCAGCTCACGCTCCCTGACCATCATATGTAATACCATCCCGAGACTCTCTCTGCTCAAAACATCAGCCTTTCTTGGGTGGTACAATTTTCACAAATCAAAACCTCTCAGAAGCTCTAACCCACTATGTATTCTCATATTCGCCTCTTTCTGTGAAAACAGATACTCGGGCTTTATGACCAGTGCATATTCACAATTTCTCACCATGTACATAATAGTACCATATCCTTGGTACAAATACTGTTGTCAACTTTAAATCATGGGTCAGATAATTTATTTCGTGATCAAGGAGTTGTCTGACTCCAAAATTGACTATCTCCCCATTATACATCAATACACAGCTCCTTCATAATTTTGAGGTATCCATACTCACTGAGAACCTCTTGAGCTGTTGGGTATGGTGAAATTATTCACGGTGGTCAGTTCATACTTTACTACACCGAAATTTATATCACATCCATCATCTTATTTATCGTCTTACTCAAAGACCACGTTTTCTTAGTCAAACGTGTCAACAAGGTATATCCTTTTAGAACTCGCAAAAATCCATCTGTAAAAGCCATCTTCAATTATTGCTTATAATTTACCCTGGACTTAAACTAAACCCAATATATCATCAATAATGATGATTACAAGTCGGTCCAGGTAAAGTTTAAATAACTCATCATAATTGAGCTCCACTGCATAATTCAATCGCCTATATCCTTGACTTATTTACACATAAGCGTATAAGATCCTTCAAAATCGCTTACGTTTTCAAGTACTAACCTGCGCCTTTTCTTATCTTAACGGCTCTTATTAAATTTTTACTATATTAACCTTATGATTTGTGGAATTTTAATATTCTTATCGTCTTAGTAAAGGTATCCTAATGCTAAGGGTATCTATTACGCCGATCGATTTCCCGTTATAAGATATATATATATACTTCTAGACGCTGTCAAGTCTTCAGGCGGGGAGGTATTTTGAAATACCTTTATTAACCTTCAGACTTAACCACAACTACGTTATATCTCAGTCTATGTGGTCACAATTTATATTCGCTACTAATTGCTTTAATCCTAATGACTTCGCATACGCACTCTTACTCCAATACATCTTGTATTCAGAATCTATCTTATCTTAAAGATTATCTCCTTCGTATGTCAATTATAACGAAACTCTTGTCATTATTCATTTCGTGAGTACAATCCTTTACTCCTTTAATTTCAACTGTTGCATCCCTTTTTATCACCTGTCAACACTTACAGTATACTTTTCAGGGATGTTTTCACCCCTGTTTTCAACTTAAAACCTCTATATCCATATTTCGTTACTTAATCCTCCTTTATTGGGGTACTCATTTATCTGTATTTGCCCAATGATGTAGGCATTCATGCCTTTTACTCACTTATATGCGAATGAAGGCGGTATGAATAAATGTGTGGCACCAGGATTAATGAACATATGTACTTCATTATTCATAACAAGTGTGGTATCTTACACCACATCCATGAAACATCAATAGCGTCCTGGTCCAAGACGTCATTTCGCCTTCGTCCAACACCTACTTTCCTTTTTCTTTTCGGCTATGGCCTCCCTTTTCGTTGCAGCTATACCAACGAAGTTTTTCTGTCTCTTTACTTTTCTGTGGGGCAATCTCGCCCAACTCTGTGTAATCAAATCAATGGTCCGTCTTACCACACTTAACGACCATTTTCATTAATACAGTGTAGATATAGACCCTCTTTCCGTGGTATCCACCACATATCCCACACTGCTTACAGTGATCACACTGCTACTCTACTTCGTAGCAGGTCGGGGTCCTCAAATCACAATGTCCCTCAAGAGTGCCAAAATTGGATGCACTGGGGCCTTACCAATTATCTTACTCCATGACTCATCAAATTAACTCTTTTACCAATTACCATTTTCCCATTTTTAACATCTCTGTCATTTCTCGATTCTCTTTTCTGTCTCTATTTCAGCCCTCACTACCTTTCCCAATCTCAGAGGCGTGCAATTCGTGTTCTTATTTACCCTACTGTAAATCTGCGCACTGCCTCGGTATAGGTAGTATCTCACGAGGCTAATTGGACTCTGATTGACAATCTGAGCTCTTCCATAAACTTTAAGACATCTCGACTGTCACTGTTCCTGTGTCGAGGTAATATCTACCAAAGAATATAACTGAGTTTCATACTCATAATCAATTTAGTATTCCTGGGCAGTGTAAGAAATTTTTCCTTTAAATCATGTGCGGGATATCCTGTCACCGGAATACATCCAATAAGATTTCTCATCTTAGCTATAGATGTTTAACACTTAAGATGGGTCGAGCGGGTTTCCACCAATGCTCCGCTGCGCCCTCTGATCTTATTCATAATCTGAGCAGTTAGCTCCTCAAAATAATCTCCACACTCCGCTTCAATCTCACGAAGCGTCTCTCAATACTGTCTGATCTCTCTGTCGGAATCTGTGAGGCATTCTCGACATTCGCCTCTATTCCAATTTCATTCTGATTCTCATAGGTCAACTCAGCACGACTTAGCAGACTCAGGTCTACCTCTGTGACCTCTGTCTCGTGCACTATCTCATCATAGCGAGTCATATTAGGCATTCCTGCATTCTCGACCATTTCTTAGTCAAAACCCATCTCGATATACACTATTGTATCTAACCAAGCACAGTAACACGGGGATGTAATTTCCTAATTACTGACACTGACACACATCAGACCAATTGTGCTCTGATACCACCTTTATATGTCACGACCCAAACTACCCAAAAATCAGAGTTAATTTTTCGCGTTTTATTATTTTCTTACTTAACTTCTTACCTGTCCTCGAATCGTGACCACACTCCACTAATAATTGGGCTGTGCGTCAATGCCAGTCCCACCATTCAATTACCATCTAACTTATTTCTTCTCCAGTCATTTATAATTGTTTACAATATTTATACATCCCCTAAAGTTGCTTATAAACATGTTACTGTGCTATGCTTATGTAGATACAATATGTACAAGTGTATATACCTTATGTTGATGGGCAGCAGCGGATATCCGGAATGCAGTACTAAGTCGTCGCAACTTCAACTGGAGATTATCTGTGGGAGAAAATGAAAGGGGTGAGCACATCAAGCTCAGTAAGGCAATCCTACGAACAAGTAGGTAACCATACTACCTACATGAACGTGGTGCCATGCATAAACCACCCTTTCTCCACACATTTTAAAACAATGATATGCGTTATGATGTTATGTAAAACACATTTGCACGGAAAATCAACATGCAATTATTACAAATTATTTCTTTCTCAATTAAAATTTTCACAATAAAGTCAGGACTCGACCCCTCCTGCGGGTGATCCTGACTCACACAAAACCATGAAAACGGTTTACATCACACGTGGGTTTGAAAAGCATGGAAATACCATCATGCAAATTTAGTTTAAAAAACCCAGTTTAAATCATCGAAATCGTCGACATACGTGACGAGGCAATATCTGTATAACGGCAATAACTAGGACTATGGCCATGTGTGTCCTCGGGAGTTCCTCAGCTACACGGATCCTAGTGTGCGGGTTCTCACCATGATCGGGAATCGCCCAGGAGGTGGGTCAATCCATCCCGTCAGTCTTATCCGATCCCAGGCATCCGAAGATGCTACATCCAGAGATGCCGTATCCGAAGATATCACACGGTACATCGTACTCCATGCTACTTGCGCGGTACATCGTACTCCGTGAACCCATATAATATCTCTAGGTACTCCAGCCCAATTGGCCTGCTTCCCACAGAGGTTTTGTTTCTCAATACTCATGCCATGTCTCAAAACGCACGTACGAGCCTATTTAATCGGTGACACACAGTCTACCCGATGCTCCAAGCACAGCTCATCGCATGTTCTCATAAAATCAGTGCGAGCGATGCTCAGCACTCTCATCAATCAAGTAAATCTAGTGCGAGCTAAGCTCTAGCACTCTGTATGCAAATCATATAAAAATCTGGTGCGAGCGAAGCTCTAACACCCTGTCTCAAAATCATATAAAAATATGGTGCGAGTTAGACTCTAGCACCCTGTCACGAAAATCATATATATATATATATAAGAATCTGGTGCGAGTTGGACTCCAGCACCTATGCATGTAAAACTCTAGTGCGAGCTCTCGCTCCAGCACTAATGCGTGCATCACACAAATCGAAAATATCGTGCGAGCTGAGCTCTAGCACGTCACATGTCAATAAAACACGTAGGCGGCTCTGTTTCCTCAAAACAGTTTTCAAAACAATTTCACGTTGAAAGTATGCAATGCTGTGCATTTTCTTTCAAGGTTAGCCAGCGTACTAATGCATGCACCAAAACACCTCCAAAATGAGCAGAAACCTTTTGTTCTTGCTCCTCCCAATTTTGGTAATTTGCCCATCCGGGGCACTAAAATTATTATCCGACCTCTAGACCCTTCAGATAAATTTTAAATGACTGCAAATGAATTTAAAACTTCGTAAAGTTTACCTCTAGCAGTCCGCAGAATTCCCTTACCTTATTTTCCTATCGAGTCTGACCTTTTCTTTTCCAATGTTTTCTCGTCGCGCAGTCCGATATGCTCCAAATCAAATGCCCGGAACTGCGTATTAATATTCCTCAGGTCAGATATTATACAATTTAATCGTATTTAATACTTTCTGGGCTTAATTTAAATCATTGGGCCCAATTACCCCTATTGGGCCCGATTGCACCTTAATGGCCCTTAATCGGCCTTAAGCCCGTTTTCCACTAAATTTTCACTTTATCGAGGCCTATTGGGCTCATTGGGCCCACTAATAATTTATTGGGCCTCGTTCTAGCTCTTGAATAACTAAATTCATTATTTACGACAATTTATCTAAATTTCCATAATTTAATTCAATTTATGCGGAAATTAAATCAATATCACGCATAACGAGGTAATTGTCGTAAATAGGGGTCACTTACCCGAGATTCCATGCTAGTACGTAAATCGAGGCTATCTCGAGCCCTCGGTGGATGCTAATCGTCGAGCTACACAATTAATTACATTTTTGGGTAAACTTTTCGATCGAAATTTAATTAAATAAAATATTCCAAATTTAAATCGGGTCAATTTGACCGCTTGTCGACTTACCCGAAGCTCGATTGCATCACAGAAATTTTCCTCAATTTTTTCTCTTTTCTTTTTCCCTTTTTTTCTTCCTTTTTTCCTCCTCTTTTTGGCTGAACCGGTTCAGTCGGGTTCGGACCGGTTCAGACCGCCGGTTCTCTCCGGTTCGACCAGTTCACCGTCGGTTCACTGCCTTGCCGGCCGATTCTTCGCCGGCTTCCACCGCCAATCGCTCCGTTGGGTCGTCCGCATCTCAGATCTGCCCTCGGTTTCGCCCAAAGCCGCTGGAAAGTCGTCGGTCCGGTCGTTCTCCTCTTTCGTCGGTACCCATTCCTCTTTTCGCCGTTTTTCGGCGCCGTCCGCCGATTTCGGTGGCTGCCACCACCACCAATCTGCTCGTCTTGGCCTCGGGAACGTTCCGCTAGGGGTGGGATTGGCCAGATCGGCGTCGTTCGCCGCCGATCTCCCTTTTTCCTCTCGGCTTCGTTCTCGTCGTTTCTCTCGCCGGTGGCCGCCGTTCGGGCCTCCATGGGGTCGGTAGTGGGTCGGCCCTCATCGGGCTTACCTTCGCCGGCCTCGCCTGGTCGCCTGGCCGCCGGTGGCTCCTCGGCATTTCGGCTGCTTCGTTTTCTTCCGTTTTCGCGCGATTTCGCGTTTCAGCTGTGGTTTTTTTTTTATTATTATTATTATTATTATTTATTTTTATACTATTCATTAAAATATATTAAAATACCCAAAATATCACTTAAAATTATAATTTTATTCTAATTTAATTAATTTAATTTTATTTAATTTATTTATTATATTTTAACCTCTTTTTCGGGTATAATTTCCCCGTATTTTCGGGATATTGTCCCAGGTGACTTTTCGGTATATTTTTCGATTATTTTCGAGATTATTTTTTTTTTTGTACTAAAAAAATTCCAATTAATCCCGATTAATTCCAATAAATTAATATCTTGATCAATTTAACCCGAAATAAATTTATTTCACCCTTATTGACCAAGATTTCTTAAATCCATATTTTTTTAATTAAATTTCCTTATCGAAATTATACTGACCTTCGGTCTTTTGACCATTTTGCCCTTACACGTGTTCGAGAATTAATTCAGTCAAACTTTCCTTCACGAACACTAATTTATTTTATGATTTTAATGAAATTCGGGTCTTACATCCTATCAGCGACGGAATTCCGTCGCTGATTCCGTCGCTGAAAACCCCTTAATCTTTAAATTTTTTGAGCCTTATTTTCCTTCAGTCGATTTCTTCACATCATTTCACCGAACGTTGATTTCTTCACCCCAGTCGCTCTCTTCGGTGTGCCAAACCCAGCTTCCTAGCCGTCACCTCTTCCCTTTCCCCCCATCACCGGCCCAGCAGCTTCGCCCCGCGGCCACCGCATACGGCTTCCCTTTCCCTCGTCACGTCACGCCTCGTTGCTGAATTTCTTCTTCTGCAATCTGCGGACTCCCTGCTGCAGCTGCTCCCTCGCTAATCCCTTTCCCCCGTCACCGTCCTCTTCCCTTTCCCCTGTCACCGACGGTCAGCATTTCCTCTCCCTCCAATGCTGGTAACAATCTCGCCCTGTAGCCAAAAATGATTTACTGTATCAATTTTTTTTTCATTTTATTTTTGCTTATTAATGTTTTAATTAGCTATGTGATTGTGTGAATTAGCTATGTTTTACTTAGTGTCTGAGATCACATGTCTTTCTAACTTCAAAACAATCAGCATTTGTATTAGAAAATCATTGGAACTTAACAAGTATTTTCAAGATTTGCAGCAGCCAATGCCATTTGTCTTCTTCTCATGAGATTACACTTCAACATTCCAAAAGTAAATTAGAGGTGCTGAATAGTCTTCATAGAAAGTGAAATGCTGCCAGCCAATTGCCCAATACTCACTACAAGAAAAGCAAACAAAAACTCTATATTTAAGTATAATCTGTTTGGATATTAACCATATTATGCAATTGAAGCATACAAAATGATTGGTAAAATAACTATAGAACTAAAAATGTCCTCCAACACAAGACAAGTTTAGGAAGAAAAAAGAGAGGACACCATTCCTTTTGTCTACCCTTTTTTACCTCTAAACTCATTTCATAATCTTTTCCAAAATCAATTCCCTCATCCTCTATCTGAAAGGTACCAAAAAAACATCTTCTTCAATCACATCTGTCTTTTAATGTTTCTTTATCATGTTTTTCCTTACAATGTGTAAGTTGGTGTTTGAAAATAATATAAGAAAAAGGATTATTGTTTTATGGTTTTAACATTGAACAATTCAAGTTTAATCTTGTTCACAGTGTCATGTTACCTTTTGACATGTTCCAGATTCTCATACTTTCTCAGTTTTGAAACAGATTTTGTGCCCCATTACTGCCAATATATTTCTCAACTTAGACTGTTTGAAGAAACTTGTTTTGAGTTGGTTTCTTGTTCTCTTAATTTTCAGCCATTTTTCTTTCTTTGTATTCTTAATTGTTTGCTTGGGAATTTGAATTAGGTTATGGAGAAAGATGGAGGATAGGATGGTAGGTAGGTATTGGTGTTATAGTTGGTATTGTTTAATAGATTTAGATTTAATTGATTATTTTGAATGAATAAGAGTTTATTTATAGAAAATAAAAATTTTCTGTATGATTTACATGCAATAGAAATAGTATAATATAACGTGAAGTCTGTAGTGATTCAATTCAACTGGCATATGTTAGTATTTATTAAAAAAATGGAGTTTATCATTCATAAAGAGACACTAAAATATCTTAAACATTTAATTTTTATTTTGTTTTCAACTTCAATCGCATGAACTATTTTCTTTTTCTTTTTAAATCTGTATATGTCAATTTAAATATGTAATTTGATTTTATTAACACTTTAAAAATTCACCCAAAAAACTCTATCAACAACTTTTATATATATATATATATATATATATATATATATATATATATATATATATATATCGTATTATTATTTAATTCAAAATTGAGAGAAGAAAAAAGAAAAGAGATATATTTTGAACTGATTGAAGATAGTATAGTATATATAACTCACGCTTGGGTAATGGAGAGTAGACCTAACATGTAAAAAAAAAATGAAAAGAGAAAAAAAAACAAAATCACCTTAATTTCTGTTTTGTGTTACTCTTTGACATCCGTAAAAATCATCTTTCTCCTTTATCTTGTTGTTTTTGTTATTTATATTTATTTTTCTCATTCATAGTTTATTTGTCTCTCCACAGTCCTCTGGTCGGCAAAGACACAAAATCTTCACTGTTAATTGGAAGCTCTAAATTTATAAACATTTTCTACTTTAAATAGAATAATTGAAAATTGTGAAAATTGTAGCTAGTGACACAGCTCACGGTGATGAGTTGGGTAATAAGTTTGCATCAATTACTCATGCAAAATTTCCATGAGAATGGGTAGGTTCGACTAAATGGGACTTTTAGGACAATGATGTTTGCTGGAAAGCATGATTGATAGCTGTGATTGGAAAGCAGGATTGTTAGTTGTCGATAACTAAGGTTGTTGAGATGATTTAATATGCATGAATTGTATTGATGATTTGGACTACTATATAGTATTATTTGTAGGTTGGGTAGAGACAAATTTCAGTCGTTATGCTGCCGAAATTTCTAAGGAAACTTAGGACCTTAAAATATAATTCTCCACATATTCAGTTTCTAGATTTAAATCTATATATATATTAATGTTAGCAAATTTGATTTATTTTGTTATAATTGATATTTTTAGTTTATTTATTTTGTTATTGTAGATATTAACTTTTCTTATATGCACGTTACATACATTCAATGTTTACGGATGCTTTTTTTTTTTACCTCCAGGTTATATTTTCAAATTCAACTGTCATATACGACATACATTAAAGGTAAGTTCAATTTAAATTACATGTTTATAATATGTATTACAAAATTATTTCTTTATTTTTTAGTTTTATATATTATTTGGAAATTAATAAATAATTAAAGTAAATATGAACAAAGAATACATAGGTATATGTTATTGAACAGTTACGTTTTAGGGTTATTTAGGATTATTCATTCGAGAGGATAATTCAAAAAAAATATTATAAAATTTTTCCTCTGATTTGCTTAATTGACAAAAATTATTTGTTGATATAGTGTACTTGTTATTCTATATTTTCAGATATAATATTATCTGTGTGAAAAATGGATAAGGATAGATCTTGGATGTATTGTCGATTAGATGTAGATGGATTCATTAGAGATGAATTTTTGGATGGAGTTGAAGAGTTTATTACTTTTGCATTTTGTCATCCGGAGGTAGTTAGTGGAAATCGAATTAAATGTCCTTGTAGCAAATGTATGAATAAACAATTCTTGGAAATGGATAAGGTGCGTAAACACCTTTATTACAAAGGTTTTGTTGGTGGGTATACCACTTGGGATAAACACGAAGAAATTGAAGAAGGACAGTCATCGCAAAATATAAATGAAACAGTTGATCCACTATCTGGTGTGAGACCTGAAGAACAAAATCCATATGTTAGAATGGTTACGGATGCTTTTCATATGGAGGAGACGTAATTGGTAATTCAGCTAACAATTCAAGATGTGATAAGCAACATCCAGATGCATCTGCTACATACATCTATTCTCTATTGAATGATGCAGAAGAACCACTATGGCCTGGTTGTTCAATGCACACAACATTATCGGCTGTTTCACAACTTTTGAACTGGAAGTCAGAGTTTAATATAAGTGAAGCATGCTTCAATCGTTTGTTGAGGATTATGAAGCCTATGTTACCAAAAGATGATAATTTACCACAAACCAACTATGAAATGAATAAGAAGCTAGAAAAATTGGGTCTTAGTTATGTAAAAATAGATGCATGCAAGAATAATTGTTTGTTGTTTGATAAAGAACATGCAGAGGAGGAGTATTGTCAAATATGTGGTCATCCTCGATATAAACCTATCTCAACAGTTGGTGGACGAGGAAAAAGGATACCTTATAAGGTGTTACATTATTTGCCATTAATTTCGAGGTTGCAAAGGCTTTTTATGTCGTCAGTGACTGCTAAGTTTATGACATGGCATGGTGAAAGTCGAAATACTAACGGAGTGCTCAATCATCCTGTTGATGGGGAGGCATGGTAAAAATTCGATTGTATTCACCAATCATTTGCTACTGATCCTCGAAATGTAAGACTTGGTTTGTGTGCTGATGGTTTTTGTCCTTATGGCCCGGCATCGAGATCATACTCTTGTTGGCCAGTAATGCTTGCTGTTTACAATTTACCTCCATGGATGTGCATGAATCAACCATATTTATTTCTCAATATGATAATTCCTAAAAGGAAAAGTCCATCATATAACATTGATGTTTTCTTGAGGCCTTTAATTGATGAGTTAAAGGTGTTGTGGGAACATGGTGTTGAGACTTATGATGCTCACAGAAAACAACAATTTATGTTAAGGGCCGCATTGTTATGGACAATTAATGACTTTCCTGCTTATGGAATGTTGTCTGGGTGGAGCACTCATGGTCGATTATCTTATCCTCATTGCATGGAACGTACAAAGGCCTTTAAGTTACATTATGAATGAAAGCCTTGCTTTTTCGATTGTCATCGTCAATTTTTGTCTCCTAATCATCCTTTCAGGAGGCAACGTGACAAATTTAGTAAAAAGGTAGATCATGATCCTCCAGTGCAAAGATTGTCAGGTGAAGAAGTATTGCAACAATTAGATGCCATTGAAGATTTACCATACGAAAAAAAATGTGGTCCACAAAAACCTCCAGGGTTTGGGGTATCTCATAATTGGGTGAAGAAGAGTATATTCTAGGAATTGCCTTATTGGCATACCAATCTTATGCGACACAATTTGGATGTCATGCATATTGAGAAAAATGTTTTTGACAATTTGTTTAACACCCTGATGGATGTTAAGGGTAAAACTAAAGATAATATAAATGCAAGAATGGATATGGCCTTCATTTGCAAAAGAAAAGATTTAGAATTGGTGAACAGTGAAGGAAAAACATTAAAGCCTAAAGCTTCATTCACTCTAAGCAAGGAGGAGCAAAGAAGACTATGTGCTTGGGTTAAAGAGTTAAGGCTTCTTGATGGGTTTGCATCAAATATAACTCGGTGTGTTAATGTCGATGAATGCAAGTTCTACGGAATGAAATCTCATGACTGTCACATTTTTATGTAGTGCTTACTTTCCATAGCTATTCGTGATTTTGTCCCCAATCCAATTTGGGATGCAATCACAAAGCTATCTCATTTTTTCAGAGATGTATGCTTACCAGAAATACGTGTAGATCACATGCAAGTTTTACAAAGGAACATTGTACAAACCATTTGCAAATTAGAGAAGATCTTTCCCCCTTCATTTTTTAATTGTATGGAGCATCTTCCAATCCACTTGCCTTATGAGGCTATGGTGGGCGGTCCAGTGCAATATCAATGGATGTATCCCTTTGAGAGGTAATCACTTATAGTTAATCTTAATGTATTGTTATATTAATATTTATCATCTCAAATATTCTATCTGAAAAAGTTAATAAAAATTAATTGCTTACAATATTCAATTTAGATTTTTGCATCACTTAAAAAAGAAAATGAAAAATCCAGCTCATCCAGAAGGGTCGATATGTATGGCATACATAAGGGAGGAGATTGGAAACTTTTGTACCTTGTATTTTGAACATGAAGTTCAAACAAGATTGACCCATCCACCACGTAATGATGATGGAGGAGATATCGATCCGATGGGACGTTTGTCCATTTTTAGACGTACGGGCCGACCAATTGGGCCGACAAAAAATAATGCTCGATACTTGGAGGAAGATGACTACAATGCTGCGTGTATATGTGTTAATGAATTGTGAGGAAATAGTCCCCTATATTCAGTAAGTTATCTAAATTTAACCCATCGTTTAATTTAAAAATATATGGTTGATATAGTTGTTCTATTATTTAGTTTCAAATGTCATTGTAGGTCATTTGATGATATGATTAAAAGAGATCATCCAAATATCAGCGATGCACAATTAGAGAAAGCACGTCATGATCATTGTTCATAATGGTTTAAACAATTTGTAAGTACTATAAAAATAGAACAATCAGTAGTTTGAACTTAATTTCTTATTCTTTTAATGATTGGTTTCGCGGGGTTTCAGGTATTTGAACATGCCACTCAAACAGATCCACGTATTATTGAGATTTCTCATGGTCCTGGACGTATGATAAGGAGTTATCAAGGTTATTTTGTAAATGGTTTCAAGTTTCATACGTTGGATTATGGTCGATCTCGAAAAACAATGAACAGTGGTGTATGTGTCAAAGGCAGCTGCTACAATGATTTTGATCGTGATTTTTATGGCATACTGACAGATATAATCGAATTAGAGTACTTTGAAATTGGAAATAAAGTTGTGTTATTCAAGTGTCATTGGTTTGATACAGAATGAGGTCTACATGTTGATCCCCATCATGGTCTTGTTGATATCAAGCATAAATCTGTACTTGCCAACAATAAACCTTTTACATTAGCTGAACAGAGCCAACAAGTGTACTTTAGTCCTTATCCTTCTACAAAAAAAGATCGTTGTCATTGGTGGGCCGTATTCAAAGCAAAGGCACGAAGTAGATTTACCCTTCGACGAAATGACGGTGGACAGATTCTAGATTTAAACGAAGGAGTTTACCAAGAAGTGAAAGTTTCGAATCCTAGAATAGTTGCATATTCAGACAAATTGGACAACCCTACTGTTCATATTAGTGGGGAATATGAAGAAGTCAATCAATTTGCAGAAGAAGAAGAAGAAGAAGAAGAAGAAGAATAAGAAGAAGAAGAAGAGGAGGAGGAGGAGGAGGAAGAGGAAGTGGAAGAAGAGGAAGAAGAAGAGGATGAAGATGAAGATGAAGTATGGAATGATGAAGCAGTTGGTAATGATAGAGAAGATGATAGTGATTACAATAACGAATAGTAAGAATTAATCAAATATTATTGGACTTCATTGATCTGTAAAATCAATATTATTGGACTTCTTTTTCTTATTTCTGAACATAATTATTTTATCTGTATTGCAGATGAGAAGATTGAAAAGGTTAGCACAACGATCATCTAAGTCCAAGTCTCCTTCACCTGCAATGGAGACTATACATGGATTGGAGTTTGACTATAATCTTGACTCTTACATTCAGCCTCAATCTCAGCAGCATACTCAGCCTCATGCTCAGGCTCCTGATCGACCTTTAGATCACCGTTCAAATAAGCCTCGTTCTCGGCCTCTCGCGCAACCAACTCCATCTTCAAGTCGACCTGATCCAGCTCCTGATAATGATGATGACAACGATGATGATGCCATTCCAGCTCCAGCTCCTCCATCAGCGGTACAACAACCATTACCCGGGCGAAGAATATCTACTGAGGAGGCTACACAAACTGCGGGTGGTAGTGGGAGTGGGAGTGGGAGTGGTAGTGGTCGAAAAAGAACAAGAGGTCCAAATCAGAGTCTTGAAACACCGAAAAATCCAGAGCATAGGTTATTCCTGACGCAACTTGGTAACAGGTATATTGCTTCTAATTTTGTTATATTTTCGTACAACTATGATATTAAATATGGTATAATATTTGGCGATATGTTTTTTTTTCAGTTCTTTTCAAGACTCAAAGGGAGTGCGGACTATATCCAATTTAATTAAATAACATTACTCGGAACCATGGCCAACATGGAAAAGGTTCCAAATGAAGTGAAAGCACAGATGTAGAATAAATTTCAAGTACATTACTTTGAAGTAAATAACTTGATTATTGGTCATAAACGTATCGAAATGATAATTATCATTTGTTTTTCTTTGCAGGAGAAGTTCAGGTGGTCTGCTTACCAAACCAATAATGTTTATACAATTTGGGAGCACTTATGCAAGTCACGTTTTAGAGACCTGCTACAGTTGGAGAGAAGACAAGCAATGCAATATTTTAATACGAATAAAATATCTGACTGTAAAGGGTACAACAAGTCGAAATGGATTTCAGTCCAAATATGGGATCAATTAGTTGAGAATGAATGGGGGACTGAAAGGTGGGAGGAGAAGTCAAAAAAAGGAAAACAGAATCGGTTGACGGAAAAAGAAGGAACGATAACAAAGCATACAAGCGGTTCTGTATCTTTTTCGGTACATGAATATAGGATGGTAAGTCCAAATAATAACATTTATTTTACTGTTTTATTTATTGTAATGTAATTTTTATTACTTACAAGAATTTCATATCTTTCTATGAAAAATTACGTACCTTTTAATGTAGGCACAACATCTAGGTCGAGCACCGACATATAAAGAATTGTTTGATCGGACGCATAGTCGTTTAGGTAGAGATGGTGATTATGTAGACAACAAGTCTAAATCTGTCAGTGTACGTAATGCATTCTATTGGCTTCTAAATGGTTTTCTCGTTATTAAAGTTTACTGTTTATTACCCTTCTTCTAATTACATTGTAGGAAAAGTACGCTACTTCATTGACTCAGAAATACAGCGATGATATAAGCACCCATCCTCATTTTGATCGAGCTGCATGGTGTGAGGTAATTGGAGGGATGGAGAGTACGCGTACACATACGTACAGATTTGGGACTAGGCCAAATCGCATTGATTTACAAATGGGCACAAACATTGCATCTGCCTCTGGTTCCACCCAATCTTCTTGCGCATCTCATTCAGCTTATAGTCCTTTTCCTTATCCTACTCCTGGTGTGATGGGTACTCATGACACAAATTCAGAGGTGCAGCAAGTGAAAGAGTACGTCAGAGTCATTTCAAACAAGATTGATAATCTGGAAGGAAAGTTGTCTGATTTTATGGATCAGATGATGAACTTGATGGCAAGGAATGCCAATAACACAAGAGCACTTGGACCTGGACCGTCTGGATCAGGAGGTCGTCTTGATCAATGAGAGTACACATTTAATTTAAATATTTTGTTTTCAGATGCGTGAATTTCGGATGATATTTCTGATGATGATTTGATCGGACTGTATATGATGATGATTTTCAATAATAGTTGATGTTAGTTTTGATATATAGTTGTGATATACTTTTTTGTTTGTGTATATCGATTTATAAATGTCTGTGATGTTATTTTAGGTACACGAATTTAAGCAACAAATACACTAAAAATATATAGTAAAATTACCTACGAAAATCCATCGCTGAAGACTTTTAGCAACGGATTTTTTTCTGCGAAGTTTTCAGCGACGGAAATCCGTCGCTGAAAACTATTACCGATGAAAATCTGTTTACTACAATTAGCAATGGATTTTCGTCGCTAATTTCTTTCAAAGACGGAATTTTTTTTGCTGGGATGTTTTCAGCGATGGAAATCTGTCGCTGAAAACTATTACCGACAAAAATCCCTTTACTTCAATTAGCGACGAAATTTCGTCGCTAATTTCTTTCAACGACGGAAAGTATCAGCGACGAAAATCCGTCGCTGAATACTTTTAGCAACAGACACGTTATAAAATTTAACAAATAAATTACCGACGGAAATCCGTCGCTGAAACCTATTACCGACGAAAATCTATTAGCGACGGAATTCCGTCTCTAATTTCTTTCAACGACGAAATTTTTAGCTACGAAAATTCCGTCGCTGTTTCGTTTTACCGACGGAAGTTTAATTATTCTTAATACATATATTAGCAACAGAAATCAGTCGCTGATTCAATTTAGCGACGGAAATAATAGCGTCGGAATTCCGTAGGAAAAAGTTTTCAACGACGAAAATCATTTGCGACAAAATTAACGACGGAATTTTTTCATCACCGACGAAAACTTTCAGCGACTTCGAATTTAGCGACAGAATTTGCGACGGAAAAATCCGTCGCAAATTCCGACGCTAATACCCTTTTGCAACGGAAATATAAAATTAGCGACGAAAACTCCGTCGCTAATTCCGTCACTGATGGCCCTTTTTCTTGTAGTGTCACTCCATTGGTAATTTGTCAAAATTCCAACAAGTTAACTTGTATTAGTCACTTTGTCAATTACTACATTTACATATAGTTACTTATTTAGCAAATGTTACATTAAAATAAAAAATAATTATTTTTTTCAATTTTCTAAAAATCAACTATCTCTTTAGGTCAATTATCTATTATAATTTTTAAGATATATATATATATATATATATATATATATATATATATATTAAAATTAAAGAAAAATCACATACCATTTATAAATTTCTTTACACATCTTTTATCAATATTATATATATGTATTGTTGCTCTCTCTCCCTCTCTCTCTCTCTCTCTCTCTCTCTCTCTCTCTCTCTATATATATATATATATATATATATATATTAATATTACAAAATAAATTAATTATCATTTTTTTCAACGTATTCAGTATGCTACAATTTTATTTTTCAATTTTTTAAAGATAAAAATATATATTTATTAAAATTATAAAATAAATCAAGTATCACTTTAAATTAATTAGCTATTTCAATTTCTAAAAGATAGACAACTATATCTATACATATTAAAATTAAAGAAAAATAACATATTATTTATCAATTTTTTTATACATCTTTTATTAATATATATGTACTGTGACTCTCTATATATACATTAAAGGCATACATATAGAAATAATTAATTTTGGTATAAATTTTTTTACTAGGATGCACTTTTTTAAAGAAAATTACATTCGTATTTCATATGAATACGTGGCATGTGTGATAAGATCAATTTTCTTTTTATTGTTAAAATCAATTTTATTTTTTAAATAGATAAAAAAAATTTAAAAAAATAATATGATTTCTTAAATATCATTTTATTTTATTTTTAATTTTACTGAAATCACTTCATCAGAGTTAATTTCACTGTCTATCTCAACTAACTCTAAGGTAATTCATTAGCGTTATTTAACCCGTAGTTCAGTTCGTAGGGTTCTCTTTAACAAGCTTTAGAACTAAGAAATTATTAACTAATACATCTCTTTAATGGGAACGAAAAAAATCCCCATTAATTGAAGCATGAAAAAAGTGCGTACTATTTTTACCTATAGGATCTAGAAGTATCATTGTATGATTTCCATATCTCAAAATGTATAAGATTTTACGGCTAAAATCATCAGAAAAATGGTGTTGAAGATCCTCCGTATCTCATTGGAGTGAGCTTAGTATAAGTTTAAGCAATCTCAAGAATCCAAGTTGTACCTCTCGAATAAATTCCAACCCTTGTATTGATATACATATTTAATGATCAACTATTAATAAAAAAAAAAGTGAAAGTTAAATTTTTTATAATTATTTGAATAAGATTTAAATTTTAAAATTGTCCTTAATAGATGAGTTTTATTTTAATTTATTTTTAATTTAAATAAAATTAATTTTAAATTGTAAAACGGATAATAATAACTGTAGTAAAAAATAAAAATAAAGACATGCCTGAAATGGATAAAGGGATAGCAAAGGATTACCTCCGCTTATAGTAAAACCTTGATCACTAAATGTTATCCCCTTTACCACTAAAGTGAACAAGTGATGTTCAGTCCAACCTAATTGAAGTAAAGCCATCAAGGAAAGTCAACAAGTTCTGTTCATTGTTTCTTTACCTATATTTATTTCTTGATATTCGTTGTTCAAATTCCTGGCACTTTAACCTCTCATAATCTTTCCTCAGTTGACCAAATTATTGCTCTGAATGAAATACTAACTACATTATAAGCACAATGGACAAATTAAATAAAAGTGAAAGATGTAAACTGTTATAATGAGGCTAGGGCTACACTGAGGAGGTCAGTAAAACTGCAAAAGGAGGACCAACAAGAGAAGTATTCATGCATGAGTGTATACCAGCACTGCATTACTATTAATTAGACAACATTTAGTTAGCTAATATCTGAAGGTAAGAGGAAAAGAAAAACAGAAACCAAAAAAAAAATCAGTCCTCATCAGACTATTCTTGACAGAGTTGATTGTTTCTCGTCAGGCAACTCTCAGCGAAAAAAGTGTTCAATGGAGTTTCAGTCACTTCCCTCTAGGTCGCCCATATTGTGCAACCATGGTTTAACTATAAATGTCTCAAAAATCAAGAAGATCCCAATTTTGGTTCTGGAGAGAGAAAGAGGACACCCCCCAACCCACTCCAGTTTAAGTTTAACGGCGGCAACGAGAAAAGCACACTAAAGTCTAAAATATAGCAAGAGATAATAACAAACAGAAGTGTTAAAAGAAAAAAAATTCAAATGCGAAAAGGGGTTGAAACTTTCAGTTCATATCTAACTTCTTGTCCCACATCCCAGCTGCAGTCCCCATTTTTCACAGTTGCTTTGGTACACAACAACCCCTCCTATCCGCACAGCTCCGAGCCAAACTAGCTGAGAGTGTCCATGAGCACAAAAAGCTGCCCCAATCTCTGTACATAAACCAAAAACTTCTCTTTCTCTCCTTCCTTGCATGACGCCATTTGTCAGTTTGTTAAGTCTCTCTCTGGGTGGCGTGTCAAAGCAGATTGATACTTAATAACATAACCAAAATTTTTAAAGGAGAGGACAAAGATAAAACAATCTTTAGAACCCGTCCTGAAATCGATTGATAGTTGAAAGATGATCCAAACGCTGCTGTGCTCCTGCTGCATAGCTCCTCCCCCAATTCAGTCCCTCTTCCTGATTGCTCAGCGATACGTCCCGACCACCAGCACCTCCTCCTCCTCCCCCTCCCCCAGCCGCCCCTTCGGATCCTCCCAAGTCCACTCCCATACTTGCACCCGGCACGAATCCTTTTCCAACTGGCGCTCTAATGCAAATATAATTAGAGTCTAGTGCACCCAGGTTACTTATGTTTTGGTGAGGGTTTTGTGTTGAATTTCTGCTTCCCAGGATATGTCCCAAATAGTAGTCGTTCAGTGACGGTGATGGGTGTAAATATGGCTGAGGCGGTGGCATGAGCGTCGATGAAGAACCAGAATATAGTCTTGGTGCGTAAACTGATCTGAATGGTAGTATTGAATCACCCACGTTGCCTCCTTGATGATAGCTTGGATGGCAGCTGCAATGATCGGAATATTTCATGTTTTTCCTTTGCTCAGTGTGATAAAAGCAGAAATATTAGTAATAAACATGATCATGAGGCATTAAAATAACTTGAATAGATTTAAAAAAGAACTGCTCTTCTTTAGAGAAAAACAGATAGGATCATGAAATCCAGTGGTTGTGCCAATATATTTTTGCTTCGTCATTTGATTACGCAGAGAATTAAATAAAAGCAAACAAAAAATGAGGAACGCAATGATGAGTATGAAAGGGAGGGGCACAAAACATTTATGTCAATCTTGAAGAAACATACCCTATATGCCCTTGGGTGGCCAAGTTATCGTTGTTGAAGACCAGCTGGAGAGCCCGATTCAGTGTCTCTGTCTCCCTTTCTGACCACCCAACAACAACGCGAATCAAATCAATCAAAAGTAGTCATCATTTCAACATGAAAAAACCAGACCAAGAAATTCAGCAACGCAACCAACTTAGTTTCCATCAAGATTGACATGACCACGCTTCATGGGCAAAGCAATTCTAACAACCTCTGACGATTCCCTAAGTGTGTAGTAAAATAAATACAGTGACTTGGCAATCTACCTCAAAACATATGTGGGATAAAGAACTGAAATGACTTGCCTTGCCGGTGGCGGTTCATGTGTCCCCCAAGGGCTTGAGATTTGCAAAACTTGAGGGAACAAAACCTACATTCATAGACCTTCCCGCACTCATCTTTCCCATCCTTAGCGCCGCTTTTCTTTTTCCTATAGCCTGCTTCAGAGAACGCCAATTAAAGCAACTTCGATGGGACCAGTCCTGGCCCGAAACCCGAACCCTAATTTGCCCAAATCGTGTATAAATATTAACAAAAGTGATTAAATGTTTATACCCTCAATCTCTCCCTTTATATATAATATATCGATCATTTGAAAGCTTTTAAAGAAACCTGTTCTCTTTTTAAGCTTATGAACACAGCTAACCTGTTCTATATAGAGCTTTGAAGAGCGTGAACAACTGGAAAAAAACATTTTGCTTTTTGTTCAAATCTCGGAGAACCAAGAGTGCGTTTAATTTGCCTTTTTTTTTTCTTTTCTGTTTTTTATTTCAAGGGTCTTTATTTTTGTTACATGATATCATGGTCGCAGTATTCAGTTCTGTAAACAAGAAAAAGCATAAATTATGTTGGGAATATTGATTAGAGTAGCAGAAGAAAATTATACCGGTGGAGGAGCTTTCCTCAAAGACCTGTTTACCATCCCTAGTGCAGTCGTCGGGCAAGTTGTTAAGGTCTAACGGGTTGTTCTCGGGTCTCCTGCAAAAGAAAATTTTAAACAACAATCAATTGGGAGCAGGGATTTGAAAGGAGAGAGACAAAAAGTGCAGGTTAAAGAGAAAGAAAACATGAAATACAGGAGAAGTGAAGAAAGGAGGGGTGCTTGTGTTGGTGTGGGGAGACCTACATGGTACCGACAGAGAGAAAGACAGAAGAATATGAGGTAAACAATCTTTTAGATGGGAAGATAACTAAAGCTTTAGAAAATTATATGACTTCAGTTTGAGACTGCAATATGGAGGCTAGTTGAGTGAAGGTGGAGAAAAGGAGATTTGAAAGTTCTCTATCAGTTTATCTGCCATCCTCTCTTGACTCATCTCCTGTCTCACTCTCTCTCTCTCTATCTTTCTCTCAGATTGAAACAACAATAAGGGACAGTGTCTCTCGTGACTTTAAAAAGACAAGGGAGAGTGTTTGTGCTTATGTTTCTGGAGAGTCTTTAGGCAGGTGTTGGTAGTGATTTGGCTGGTTCGGGAGAGGACGTTTGCCTTGGTTTTTTGCCTAGGTGAAGAGGGCCTGTAGGGTGTCTATTGCCCTACAAACTAGTTCCATGAAAAATAAAGTTTGCAGTCAAACACCCCATGTCCTTAAGTCCTTTGCACAGTAAAGCGTTTAAGCAAAAGCTTCAACAATCCAAGATGATGGAAATTTTCAGGACATGGTTCAATCTCTTCTAGCTAACTAGCCCTAAAATTAGGCCGCGATCTACTCATTATTCGAAGAGAATTGGGCATGCTAAAAGTTTAATGGTTGGTAACCGTGTAGCTTTAAGGCTTTCCTGGGCACTATTGTACACTGAGCTTTGCCATAGAACATGGAACTGTAGCTATCAAGATCTCATTATCAGGTTTTTTGCGATCTAAGTTGGGATATAGACTGAACCCCACAAAAGTGGTGTTTTATTCTTTGGAACATCCTTGGTTGCTTGAGCAATGTCCTTTCCAATCAATATAAAAACAAAAAGTTATTATGCTTTATTTTCTTTTATCATTATTTATTTACTTAATAACTAGAATCTTTTTAAATTAATATACTTTAAATGTAAAAAAAATCATCCCAACTCTAATTAATATAAATAATTAACAAACTCACTACAAAATAACTCATCTTTATCGCCACTTATAAGTGCCTGTAAATGATCAAAAAACTACAGGTAAAAACATTACCAATAGTTCTTTGATCGGCGATTGATCGTCTGCTAGGTGTATGCCTGTAAAAGCTTTTCAGCAGTCAGGCACATTGACGTCGGCATAAGACCTGCATTATTCGAGATGATTTTTTCTTTAAATCCTGCTAAAAGTAAAAAGCTTTTATCTTATTTTAAATTTTAAATTTTATATTCATTGAATTTTATTTTAATTTACATGCTTTTACTGAAACTTGAAAGTGCAGTAAAGAATTATTGTACATTTTAAATTTTTGTATTTATTGAGTTTTATTTTAAACTTAAAAGCTTTCATCGCAATTATAAAAGTTTTATTTTAAATTTTATATTTATTCAATTTTATTTTAAATTTGAAAGTTTTTACAGATATAACTTAATACTTAAAGCTCAACTTGAAATTATAATATACACTAGCTAATTAATCTAATTAATTAATTGATTCCAATATGATTTGCCTTCTTTATGCATCTGTCCTTTCATTCCGAAAAGAAAAAGGAGAAATTTTGAAGGTATTTTATCTATATATATGAGCTATGTGCTAATGGTCTTGATATGACATAACTCCCTTAGTCCCTTGCCCATTGCCATGGAAACGATATGATCATCAATCACTATTTTTCTTTGGCACACACAATTTGACATGAGAAAAAATAAAACCTAGCGAAACCACGCTTTGTCAAAGTTCAATTTAAATTGCATATAAACAAAAAAGTTAACAAAATATTGATCATTATCCTCGAAGTAACAATTAACTTCACAAAGTAACCAACAACGTTCTCAAAAACCAGTTAAAAAGGTCACAAAATTGTCTAAACTTCCTAGAAGTTTCATACAACCATAATGTTTCTAGCTAGGTTGTATACCAATTATCATCCTCAAAGCTTCCATCCTCACTTAAATATTTGCACATAGTGGCCCCAATGAACTTGATGCATTCGAAACGTACAATTAAAAAAAAAAAAGGATGAAACCTCTTAATTGTTACCACCATGCTATAAAATAGTGTATACAAACCTACAGTACTACTTTTGTCATGTACCAATTTTCTTGAAATTTTCATACAAAATTTTCATTTTTTCTTAGTTTTGCCTATGTCCAATGTAAATTCTTCCTTTGCCAATTTATTATCGACTCACTATTTTTTTGGTCCCAGTCTTAGTATGGGTTGTGATCTCGTATAATTATTTCATAATTTTTCCAATTACTTTTCACTTAAACATAAACTTCAGTTCACATCATAATCATGTTTCAGAGAGTTATAGATCCCAAAATATGCATATAACGCATCACAATCTTATGAGACTATAGTTTACATCCAATACAGTCAAGGTTACTACATTAGATATCTATTGTAGCCTTTAATGCATCCCAAAATATTATAGTATTTACATCTCGACATAAATATACATACAATGTGCATTAAAAGTGTTTGGAAACAATTAATTAAAACATACTATGAAGATAAATATAACTTTAAACAAAAACAATAGTGGCAGGTGGAAGACATACCCTCCGATGCCTTACTCCAAAAGATATCAAATCTACTCCAACTAATCTGAACGGAAAGAAGAGGGGATGAGCTTATACCTAGTATGGTACGTATACCAAAAGAAGCATAATCATAGCGCAGTAGATATGCCTACGTAACATATGCTTAGTAACATAG
Source organism: Firmiana major (assembly GCA_033439115.1). NCBI lineage: Eukaryota > Viridiplantae > Streptophyta > Magnoliopsida > Malvales > Malvaceae > Firmiana > Firmiana major. The sequence continues at coordinate 14,854,536 of CM065912.1, forward strand.
GGATTGACTGTGCACTGCCAAGGATGGATGTACCAAGGAAGCCTACAGTCTTAAAACAAATAGCTTAAAAGCATAATTCTTTGGGATTTTTCATCCTTTTATGGAAAAACTTATTAAAGCTTAATTCTTAAAGCTGAGATCATTATCCCATTAAAGAATTTATGTTTAAAACATAATTCTTAAAACTTGGGATTTTTATCCCCTTAGTAAAGTTAAACTTAATCTTAGCATAAATACGTAGAAATCGTGATCGTCGTCCCTTGCTTAAAAGCTTAAATCATAATCATAGTTCTTAGAAATTGGGATCACCGTCCCTTTAGTAAAACTTATTCATAATCATATCCCGATGGTCCCACTAAGAAAATGATGCTAAACCCAAGGAAAGAAATCAAATAATTATTTCATTTGAAATCAATTAAAAATCATAATATATGGAATTTTATTTAAAACTATGCAATTTTTTAAAATGTGATATTTTAATTCACTTAGTGGAATTTTCAATTCTGTTATAAATTGAGTACTTAAACTCTTAACTTAGTTTAAAACGAATTATTTTACTTATGCATGGTTCATGCAGAAAAGAACATAGCTTAAGTGTTAAATCGTAAACCTAGAAAGTATTCTTAGAAATTGACAAAAATTCAAATAAATCAAGTATAATTTAATCAGAAAAACTTAATTGAAAATCATGTGTTTTTAACTAAATCAATTTCTTGATTTAGGTCTTAAGACAAAGATATCTCGAGCACATGTGTAATACCCGAAATTTTTCACCTCGAGAATTATTTCGGGAATATGAAAAAATATTTTCAAGGAAATAAAAATAAATAATGATGTCTATATATAAGCATAAAAGATATATAGAAAAAAAAGGAAAAAAATTCGGTGATGCCCTGGGTTTAAGGAAAAGTCGGTAAATAGTCAGAATTGATCGATTACATTTTCGAAAATTTTATTTGAAATTATATTTAACCGAAATTGACTCGGTTTAAATATATATAAATGTGTAGCGCGACGAAAGTGAATTCGATCGAGTTTCGAATTACGCGCCATCATAGAAACTCGACTCCTGAAGGCATATTGGAGCCGGGAACGAGTGAGTGACTAGACATTGGAAAGATAAAAGAAGAATTGACTAGGATTCCAGGTAAGGGATTTACGATTGCTATAGAGATAGTTGTACGTATTTTATAAATCCTTGTATAAGAATAAATAGTATAAAATATATAGAGACTGAAAATCTAGGAAAGAGCCTAGTGATAATTAAATTTCGATATTACCCTTGTTATAGGGAAATGCATACAGTTGAGCATCAGAAATGCAAGATTTGAAAAAAATACATGAATTGCATATTTGTGATGTTTTCACTATAAAATACTGCTTTTTAGCAAGTATATGGATAGATTGGCTATTGTTTACATGATTTGCATGATGACAGCATGCTATTTATACTGAACTCTAATTTTAAGTTATTTTCAATGAAAATAGAGTCATCTATCAAGTTTGTGAATGAAATAAATCGTGCTGGAACTGAGCGTGTTAACTAACGGGTTACACGATCCTACTCGCACGAGATTTTAAATGGTATTGAAAATGAAATTGTGATAGAGCCGCGTGTTAACTAACGGGTTACACACTCTTGCTCACACATGATTTTTATGTTATTGATGATGAAACCGTGCTGGAGCCCTCGTGTCGACTGTGTGTCACACTGACTTGCTCGCACTGGTATATGAGACAAGATTATGGTTGATGATTAATGTCGAGGTCGTAAAAGCCTGTCTACTCTCAGGTAGCCTCGAGCATACAGTATATTGATAGAGTCCATGGCGTAGGGTGTATGGACAGGGTCCACGGAGTACGTTGTACCATGAGATGATACATGGAATACCTTGTATCGTGTTGGCGTCTTCGGACAGATGATAGAGTAGAGATGAGCCGATGTGTTGGATTGACCCGCCTCCCTAGGCGACTGACACCCTTGCACGCCTAGTTAGCGATTGCTTGGGGTCACTGACTATGGTCATATGTCCACAAATGATTGCATATCCGTACCTAGTCTCAAAATGATCTCAAATGGTTTAAAAACTATGATTTGTGATTATGACAGAATCACTTATTACCAGTACCAGAGGAGTACTGATTTCGAAAATGAAAACAGAGAGAAATGTGATGATTTGAAATGTGGTTAAAGTGAAATGAAAAGACTTTCTATCGAATTAATGATTTCTGAATAGATTGTTATGGTTTGTCAATTGCATTTGCCTTGAGATGATATTAAGCATGCATTATAAGCACGTAGATAGTATAGTTATCTATCTGCTTTCATGTTTTCCTTACTGAGCGTGTTAGCTCACCTCTTTTTTTCTCACTCTACAGATAAAGCTCAGTAGAGCATATTGCGATCATCCCTGCTAGTTCTTTTGTTATACAGCTTTCTTTGCTGCGCAAAGGTATATATTTATATACACGTATTTTGTATATAAACACTAAATCGCACAGAAATGTATTGTATAAATTACTGGGGATGTAAAGTATGAAAAACGATTATATAAATAGATGTACATAGTTAATGAGATGTACAATTATGTTTAATATTTGATACATATGAATGAATAGAAATGAGTAACATCGACTCACAGCCCAACCAAATCTTGGGAATGAAATTGAAAAAGGTCAGCAATAACGGTCGTGACAGAAGTGGTATCAGAGCAGGGTTGGTCTGATGTAAATCAGTATTAGTAATTATAAAAGTTTACATCCCCCATGTTACTGTGCGTTATTTAGATACAAGTGTATATATTGAGCTGTAAATTTACTGAAAATTTAGTTATGAATGCAGAAAATTATCAGAATGTCTGATAGACACCACACTAAATGAGAGAGTTCACGATCTCGAGGACACAGAGATAGGTCCGAGAGACGTAGTGGGTCTTCATCTGAGCATACTTCTCAGGAACCATCAGAAAGTTTTGATGCTCATTTTGCTAAATTAGAGTGAAACATGGACACAGTGATGTCATTGTTGGGGCAGGTTATGGCTAGATTTGATAGAGATCAGGGCACCACAGGACAGGCTGCACCTGCTACTCCCGCAGCACCTCCTGAGACCCCTGCACCTGTGACGCGCCATAAATGTATTAGTCCATAAGTGCACGGGTCGTACAAGTAATAATGGGATTTTGAGTCTCGAGTTTATCGCCCCTCAGAGAAGTTGGTTAGCCTAATTAACCATCGGTTAATCTTACTCTAAGTATATCCTAGCAAATTATGAAATTTAAGTTGGTGATCTACTAAGCCTAATTAAAAGTACTGAAAATAATAAAACTATAAAATAAACTAAATAAAACCGAGCAAAATTACTTACAGTGCTCCACGCAATTAAAATAAAAAACCTACAAAAGAAATTAAAATAGTTAAAGCTAATTAACGTAATTAAAATAGAAAGCAAAAATGAAAATAAAGAAACAAGATTAATTAAATTAAAATTAAACAAGCCTAAGAAAATGCATGTAATTAAACTAATAAAAATTACAAATTAAACTAAACTAAAATTTAATGAACATAAAGACTAAATTAAAAATGCATGAAACACATTTAATCTAAATTAATTCTAAATGCATCTAAACTAAAATAAAGTCCTAAAACATTTAATATAAAATTGACTACTAACTAAAAATTAACACTACAAATTAAATTAACATGCAAAAATACTAAAACTAACCTACCATTATAATTGACTACACTAACTAACAACTAACAAATGCATGAAAATGGATTAATTGCTACAATGCACTAGCCAAACAAGCCTTAATCAATTTTAAATCAGCCAAGTCCCTCCATTCACTATTCACATCTTCATATTTGCATTTTCTGGTTTGGTCTCGGGTTGGTTGCTCTCGATTCTGGCCCTTACCAACTCTGCTCGATTTCGTGTCTCAATGCCTCTCGGTTTCGTCCACTTCTTCTCTTCCCATGCTTCTGGCAGCACTAGCTGCTCCTGCTCCCACGAACTACCAACCACTTCAGCTGCTGTCTAGGCCTGTTCTACATAGCATCTTACATTACGAACCATCAGCAACCAAGTTCCAACACGTCCAGCTCCTGCTCAGTCCTGCACTGCTACATTAGGTGCAAACCGCAACGTGCTCCAGGTGCTGCTCCAGCCTTTCAGGTTTGTAGATGGCACACTACTGGTTCGTACTGCTACACGTCTTCTTCACAATTCATTTCCAGGAAATGCTCTCGGTTCCAAGTGCTGGTGTGCTCTCGGTTCCACAGCAGCTCAGTTATAGCAGAGCAATTTCTGCTATGCTCAGCAAAGCAGACCAGCAAACATTAGTAAAATGCAAGTTTTCATCAATAAACAACACTTAAAATGACTGAACTAGAAACTAAACCAAATAAAGAAGATGAATAGTAATTAATTCACAAGACAGAGGAGAACAGAGGAGAGCTTTCGGTTATGGCTACTGCTGCTCTCGGATTGCTTACTGTCGTTGTCCTCTTGGGTTTCCTTCTTGGCTCATGAGATCAATTCAGCTCACCACACCTTTGAGACATGAAACCTTGGATCAAAGCAAACCGAGAGCTTACATTGAACAATTACAAAACAAAAATAAAACTTAAAAAATAAGGAAAACCGAGAGCTACAACTAAGAATGAAGAACTATGCATATTAAAACTTGAAAACAAAGAAGTTGAATATAACCAAACCGAAAAGCAAGAATGAGCAAATGAGGCTGCAAATCAACATGAAAAGTTTTTCATAAATGATAACAAATGAAGATTAATAGTAACGTAGAACATGGTTTCGGGAAAAACTTCTAACAATAATAAAAACTAAACTAATCTAACTAAGCTACTCTAATTACTTCTACACTAACACTACTCCTAATTTACACTACATTACATACTCCTAAATTACATTCCTTTTTCAATTGTCATCCATGTCTTATTTATACACACAAAAGGGGTATAATTGTAATTTCTACATCCTAGATGAGTTGACATTTTTTTGGCCACTTGTCTTCACACCATTGGCTCCTGGAAAAGATATTTTCATGTCATCGATCTTCTTGTCCAATTGGATGTTCTAGGTGGCATGGCTCGTGTTGTCCGCATGTTTCAATCTCGATTTTAACCCAATTTCGATCCATTTTCTACCGAAATATTCAAAATTCATCCGGATTTAATTTATCTACAAATATGAGAATTTTAATTAAATGAAGAGGATAATTAACAAAATAAATTGGGGATTTAAATAATTAATTAAGAAATTAAGAACAAATAATTCTAAAAATATAGAATTATCAACCTGCACAACCTGCATTGCACCACATAGAGCTGAACCCCTACAGATTCCTCTTGTTCAGCCTGTACCTCCTTTAGTAGCCCCACAGCCAGGTAGAAATAATGATATGGGGTATGATTGTGAGCTGGATAAGTTGAGACAGTTTCAAGATTTTAAGCCTCCGTCTTTCAGCGGAGTAAAGGATCCGGTAGTGGCTGAGGACTAGATCAATGAGATGGAGAAACTGTTTGGATTTTTCCATTGTTCAGCTACAGAGAGAGTAGCATTTACCGCCTTCGTGCTTAAGGGTGAGGCAGAGCACTGGTGGTAGTCTACCAAATCGATATTGAGGGATCAACATGTAGTGATATCATGGGAGATTTTTCTAGATGAGTTTCGGAGACAGTATATTCTGGATACAGCTCAGAGGAGACTACAAATCGAATTATGGAATCTGACTCAGGGGAACTGATCAGTGGATGAGTATGAGTCAAGATTCTTTTCTCTGGGCAGATATGATTCAGATACGATGAGTAGTACAACGAAGAAGGTTCGCAAGTTTATGGATGGATTGAAACCTTCCATCAGAGCTAAATTGGCCCCGTTCGATATTACGACTTATCCTGAAGTTGTTAGACGCGCCCAACTTTGCGAACAGGATTATGAGCTCCACATTTCTAAGTTCGGGAAAGTGGGCAAGAGCATAGATAAAGACAAGAAAAGATTTGGAGATGATAGAGGTGTCAGGGACAGTAGGAAGCCCGTTGGGAAACGTTTCAGAGGCACTGATGAGTTATAGAGTAGGGCTGCTAAGCCACCTATGTATCCGACCACAGCACCAGCCAGAGAAATCGTGATTAGTAGACCCCGACCTACTACTGATCAGTGCACAATTTGTGAGAGATACCATGGTAACAGGCCCTGTTACTTTGCTAATAGGCCATGTCATAGATGTGGTAAGGTAGGGCACTTTATGAGAGATTGTCGAGAGTCAGTTGAGATAGCCCCACAGAAGGGCAAGGAGCCGGAGAGAGTTCCTACAGTTACTCCTACTCAGAGGAGGAGAGTCACAGCAGAAGAGAAGGGAAAGCAAGTTGTTGGCTAGGGTCGAGTATATGCATTAGACTAGGGGACAGCAGATGCTTCCACAGAAGTAATTAAAGGTACAATTCTGATTTTTGATTTAGAAGCCTTTGCCTTATTTGATCCTGGTGCTACGCATTCATTCATATCGCCTTCATGTGCATCTAAATTGGCAGTGTGTGAAACCTACATACTTAGATAGAACATTGCTAATTAGCACACCAATAAGGGTTAGCCAATTAACCGAACAAGTATGTAAGGATTGTAAATTAAGAATAGGAGATAAGAGTATGACAGCCGATCTTATCTTGTTAAATATGTGTGATTTTGATGTGGTATTAGGAATGGATTGGTTGGCTGCAAATCATGTTATCTTAGATTGTTATTCTAAGACTATAATGTTTTCTCGGGTAGAGGAAACTGAGAAATTGGTTGTAAGATTTTCTGAGAATAAATGAAAGAATGCAATTATTGTAATAGAATGAGTGAATTAATCTACTAATTATATGAATAATATTTTGAAGGTTTTATTGTGTACATGGTTAACATAGATAAGGCATACCCAGAATTGATCGACATCCCCATAGTTAGGGAATTCTTAGATGTCTTTCCGAATGAGTTACCATGGTTGCCACCAGAAAGAGAGATGAAATTTTATATTGATTTGATGCCTGGTACAGAGTCGATATCTAAACCACCGTACCGCATGGCTCCAGTTGAGTTAGAGGAGTTGAAGAAACAATTGCAGGAACTTTTGGATAAGGGATTCATTAGACCGAGCGTCTCACCCTAGGTAGCTCTGGTCTTGTTTGTTAAGAAGAAGGATGGAAGCCTCCAATTATGTATTGATTACTGGTTGTTGAATAAAGCTACCATCAAGAACAAATATCCCCTTCCACGTATTGATGATCTATTAGATTAGCTTCAAGGAGCATAGGTATTTTTTAAGATTAATCTGAGGCCTGGGTACCATCAGTTGAGAATTCAGAGTGGAGATTTACCCAAGACAGCGTTTCATACTCGTTATGGTCATTATGAGTTCCTAGTGATGCCATTCGGGTTAACGAATGCTCCTGCAGCTTTTATGGCTTTGATGCATGATGTATTCAAGCCATACCTGGACAGGTTTGTAATCGTCTTTATCGATAACATACTAATATATTCGAAGTCTAGAGAGGAACATGAGCAGCACTTAAGGACAGTCTTATAGACCCTCCAGGAGAAACAGTTGTATGCTAAGCTCAGTATGTGTGATTTCTGGCTAGAACAAATTTCTTTTTTGGGTCATGTTGTATCGAAGGACGGGGTATCAGTGGATCCGTCCAAGATTGAAGTAGTAGTTCAATGGAAACAACTCAGGACAGTTACTGAGATTCGAAGTTTTCTGAGTTTGGCTGGATATTACCGACGATTTGTCGAGGGTTTCTTGATACTAGCTGCTCCATTGACTCGTCTCACTCGAAAGAATATTGCATTTGAGTGGGATGATAAGTGTGAAAAGAGTTTCATGGAATTGAAACATCGCTTGACCACCACACCGATTCTCACCATACCTACCAGTTTAGGAGGTTTTGTTGTATATACAGATGCCTCTCATCAAGGATTGGGCTGCGTATTGATGCAGAATGAGAAGGTAGTTGCTTATAGATCTCGACAGCTCAAGGACAATGAAAGGAACTATCCGACCCACGATTTAGAGTTAGCAGCCATAGTATTTGCATTGAAAATATGACACCACTATTTATACGGTGAGAAATTTCATATATTCACTGATCACAAAAGCCTCAAATATTTGTTTTCACAGAAAGAATTAAATATGAGGCAACGGAGATGGTTAGAGCTTCTGAAAGATTATGATTGTGAAATATTATATCATCCGGGAAAGACTAATATAGTGGCTGATGCATTGAGCCGAAAGAGCCTCGGGATGATATCTTGTATGATGGTTAGGGAACACGAGCTGTTAGAACAGTTTGCAAGCCTTACTATTGATGTGATCCCTTCTGATGCTGATAGTGGTTATATGATAGCTAGCCTGAGGTTATAACCGGAGTTGATTGACCGAATTTGCCAGGCTCAGCATGATGATCGACAGTGTGCCGATATTATACAGCAAATTCAAAGAGGGACAGTGACTGAGTTCACAGTGAGTGATGATGGCTTGTCGAGGTTCAGAGGCAGAATACGTGTTCCTAAGGACCCATAGTTGATGAGATTGATATTGTTAGAAGCTCACTCATTGCGGTATACATTACATTCGGGGAATAATAAAATGTATCAAAATCTTCGAAAGGTGTATTAGTGGCCAGGGATGAAGAAAGACATCGCTCAGTATCTTGTTAGATGTCTTATATGTCAGCAAGTTAAGGTAAAGCATCAGAAGCCTGCAGGGTTATTGCAGCCTCTACCTATACCGACATGAAAATGGGAGCACGTCACCATGGATTTCATCATGGGTTTACCGAGGACCAGACATAACCATGATGGCATTTAGGTGATTGTGGATAGATTGACGAAGTCAGCTCACTTCTTAGCTATGAAAGCTACAGATACTCTGAGTGCATTGGCGGATTTATATGTACGGGAGATTGTGAGGCTACATGGTGTTCTAATGAGTATTGTATCAGATAGAGATTCCTACTTCACTTTCCACTTTTGGGAACATTTTCAGGAAGCTATGGGAACCCAATTGAGCTTTACCACCACTTTCCATCCTCAGACAGATGGTCAGTCAGAGAGAACCATTCAGACTCTAGAGGATATGTTGAGAGCGTGTGTGATGGACTTTAAAGGATCATGGGATGATCATATGCCATTAGTCACCACTCAAGTATTGGAATGACACCGTATGAAGCCTTATATGGTCGTAGGTGTCGTTCTCCTATCAGTTGGGAAGAAGTAGGTGATCGAAAGATATTTGCTCCCGACTTGGTGAAACAAGCCTCTGAGGATGTCCAGTTAATATGTGAAAGGTTGAGGGCGACTCAGAGTAGATAGAAAAGCTATGCGGACATGAGGAGGAGACCATTAGAATTCACTGTGGGTGAATCAGTATTCCTGAAGGCTTCTCCCTCGAAAGGGATTATGCAATTCGGAAAGAGAGGAAAACTGAGTCCCAGATATATAAGGCCTACAGGCTAGCCTTGCCACCTGAGCTAGCAGGCATCCATAATGTCTTCCATGTCTCTATGCTTCAGAAGTATCATCTGGATTCGGCACATGTGATTCAGTATGAGCCATTGGAGCTCAAAAAGGATATGTCCTATGTGGAGAAGCCGATTCAGATACTGGATAGAAAGGAGAAAATGCTATGGTCCAAGACAATCCCTCTGGTTAAGGTTCTCTGGCAGTACCACACTTCGGAGGAAGCTACGTGAGAATTGGAGAGCCTGATGCGTGATAGGTATCCGCAACTTTTTGAGTGATAGTTTGGTTCTAATTTGGAGGACCAAATTTCTTAAGGAGGGGAGGAATGTAATACCCGAAATTTTTCACCTCGGGAATTATTTCGGGAATATGGAAAAATATTTTCAAGGAAATAAAAATAAATAATGATGTCTATATATAAGCATAAAAGATATATAGAAAAAAAATTTTGAGTGTCTAAATATATACGGGTGCATTTGGAAATCAATGTATATATAATACATTGTAATAATATTTTTATAATAATAATATAAATAATAAAAGATAATTATTATTGTATTATTATTATAATAATATTATATTATAGATATTTTAAATCTATGTATTATATTATATTATATTATATTATATTATATTAAAATAAAATATAATATAATATAATATATATAAAAACGAAATTGACAAAAAAAAGGCAAAACGCGAAAAGAAAAAAAGAAAGAAACAGAGAAACAGAAAACGAAAGGGAAAGAAGAAACCGAAGACAGCCCCCCCGATTCAGCCGCCGACGAGAGAAGAGAGAGAAAAGAGGCGAACGGAGGCCAGGAAAAGGAAGATCGTCTCGCCACCGGCTAGAGGGGAGCTGAAACGCCACCGTCGGCAGCCCAGGAACGCCTATCGGCGAAGAGGAAGAAAAGCCACCGAAGCCGAGGAGGAGAAAGGGTCGGACCAACCACTTTCCGGCGATCTGAGACTCGGACACAACCAGATCCATGCATCGCGAGGCCCCGCAGATTTGCTGGAAGTGGAAACCGATGAAGAACCGATCGGGAAAAGGTCCGAACGGCGAACTTGCCATTGAACTGGTTCAGACCAGTTCAGTGAAAAACTGGTCTGAACTGGTTTAAACCGGTTCGGCCAAAAAGAAAAAGAGGGAAAAAATTCGGTGATGCCCTAGGTTTAAGGAAAAGCCGGTAAGTAGTCAGAATTGATCGATTACATTTTTGAAAAATTTATTTGAAATTATATTTGACTGAAATTGACTCAGTTTAAATATATAAATGTGTAGCGCGACGAAAGTGAATTCGATCGAGTTTCAAATTACGCGCCATCACAGAAACTCGACTCCTGAAGGCATATTGGAGCCGGGAACGAGCGAGTGACTAGAAATTGAAAAGATAAAAGCGGAATCGACTGGGATTCTAGGTAAGGGATTTATGATTGCTATAGAAATAGCTGTACGTATTTTATAAATCCATGTATAAGAATAAATAGTATGAAATATATAGAGACTGAAAATCTAGGAAAGAGCCTAGTGATAATTAAATTTCGATATTACCCTTGTTAAATTGAAATGCATACAGTTGAGCATCGAAAATGCAAGATTTGAAAAAATGCATGAATTGCATATTTGTGATGTTTTCACAATAAAACACTGCTTTTTAGCAAGTATATGGATAGATTGGCTATTGTTTACATGATTTGCATGATGACAACATGCTATTTATACTGAACTCTAATTTTGAGTTATTTTCAATGAAAATAGTCATCTATCAAGTTTGTGAATGAAATAAATCGTTTTGGAACTGAGCGTGTTAACTAACGAGTTACACGATCCTACTCGCACAAGATCTTAAATGGTATTGAAAATGAAATTGTGATAGAGCCGCGTGTTAACTAACGGGTTACACACTCTTGCTCGCACATGATTTTTATGTTATTGATGATGAAATTGTGCTGGAGCCCTCGTGTCGACTGTGTGTCACACTGACTTGCTCGCATTGGTATATGAGACAAAGTTATGGTTGATGATTAATGTCGAGGTCGTAAAAGCCTGCCTACTCTCAGGTAGCCTCGAGCATACAGTATATTGATGGAGTCCATGGCGTAGGGTGTATGGACAAGGTCCACGGAGTACGTTGTACCATGTGATTGTCCACGGAATACGTTGTACCGTGAGATGATACATGGAGTACCTTGTACCATGTTGGCGTCTTCGGACAAATGATAGAGTAGAGATGAGCCGATGGGTTGGATTGACCCGCCTCCCTATGCGACTGACACCCTTGTACTCCTAGCTAGCGATTGCTTGGGGTCACTGACTATGGCCATATGTCCACAGATGATTGCATATCCCTACCTAGTCTCAAAATGATCTCAAATGGTTTAAAAACTATGATTTGTTATTATGACAGAATCACTTGTTACCAGTACCAGAGGAGTACTGATTTCGAAAATGAAAACAGAGAGAAATGTGATGATTTGATATGTGGTTAAAGTGAAATGAAAAATCTTTCTATCGAATTAATGATTTCTGAATAGATTGTTATGGTTTGTCAATTGCATTTGCCTTGAGATGATATTAAGCATGCATTATAAGCACGTAGATAGTATAGTTATCTACCTGCTTTCATGTTTTCCTTACTGAGCGTGTTAGCTCACCCTTTTTTTTCTCACTCTACAGATAAAGCTCAGTAGAGCATATTGCGGTCATCCCTGCTAGTTCTTTTGTTGTACAGCTCTCTTTGCTGCGCAAAGGTATATATTTATATACACATATTTTGTATCTAAACACTAAATCGCATAGACATGTACTGTATAAATTACTGGGGATGTAAAGTATGAAAAACGATTATATAAATAGATGTACATAGTTAATGAGATGTATTATTATGTTTAATATTTGATACATATGAATGAATAGAAATGAGTAACATCGACTCACAACCCAATCAAATCTTGGGAATGAAATGGAAAAAGGTTAGCGATAACGGTCGTGACAACATGTTCCTTACCTAGATTTGCAGTGCAAAGAATCGATTCGGCTTCAAAAACTACTTTCAACTATGCATGTATTTAGCCTACTCCATCACTCCTCTCTGGATGATCTTATCTGCATCGCCCCAGACCAATTTCTTAATTAATTTCATTATCCTTAATTTCTCTTTAAATATACTTAATGAATTCAACAATTAAATAATTTCTTTCTTTCTCTTATCCAAAAAATATATTTTCCATAACTTATTCCTTTCCTTAAGCATATTAGTTATATGGCTCACTTTACATTATTTAATTCTCCAATTCCTTTAACTTGGCCAATTGGCCCATGATGCTTAATCTTTATCATAATTTACTCTTAACACCATAATTCATTTGATTTAATTAAATTAAACCTTTAGTAGTCTTACAATTCCATAAACATAATCCATATCTTATAAATTCCTTTAATTAAGCTTCCATTACATCACTTAGCCTCATATTTTTTCTTTTAACCTTTAATCCTAAAATTCATCTTAACATAACCTTATTTAACTTAATACTTCATTATAACCTTGAAATTAAATTCACTGACCCTAAAACTCCAAGGTGGTCGAGACCCAAAAGTTAGGCATTACAAGGTTTTCTCTTCATGTTATCTCCAGATCATCATAATTCAACCTACTTAAATCTTACAATTACACCAACATATCAAACCCAACTTAGCATCATCCTAACCCTCAAAGCTCTTATTGGTCAAAACCCTATATGGTCAACCTAACATGTGATTTCACAAACCATAAGTTCAAGCATCATTCTAGCATAGAAATCAAGCAACTTAAACACCAACATTTAAGAATCAAAACTTCTTACCCTTACTTTGCTTTTGCAATAGCCTAAACCACCTCTTTTCCTCAAGCTTTTAGCTGGAATATGTCAATCAAATTCAGTCTTACGACATAACCAAACATCATACTTAGCAACCTTAGAAAGAAGAACTCAAAACATAACTCACCTAAGAATAGGGCAGTTTCTATGCCCTGTTCTTCTTGAGCAAAAATCACTCTTAAGATGAGCTTCTTAAATCTCTAAATAAATATATGTTGTAGAGAACTTCCAGTATAAAAATTGATTTCAAAGGACCTAAGCCAAACTCAACTGTCTTGGTGCTAAAAAAAAAAAGAATTAAGAAAGGGAGAAGCACAGTGACGCGTTGGGCTTGTGTTTTCCTGACTTTTGATTTTTGGCTAAGAAAGATGGAGAATATGGACCCTAAATAATTTATATATATAGCTTATAAAGTGCTGAAGTCAATGGTCTAATTTTGATCAAAAACAAGATGCAACCCGCCCCTTAAATCATGGAAGAATGTTTGCTAGCCTACTGCATCTATTATATATGCTTAGGGCTGATTTGATTCAATTAATTCATTGTCTTCCATTCAGATTTTAGCCATGGTTTCTCATTAAAATTGTCCCATTTTAAGTCTAGTTTAAGCCTAAATTAACCTCAAATTTTATTATGAATAATTTGAATCCAATTTGGGAGCATTTCTTGGCCTAGCTAATTTGACCCCTATGGTTTTGGCCTCAACTTTTCCTAATTTTATTTGGCCAATAATCAACCTTAATTAATCACTTTAAAACTTCATTTTATCTCTTAATTGACTTAGCTACATCATATTTTTACCTTAGTTAAATATCAAATACACTTAAGTCTCATTTAGCCAAGTTTAAGCCCTTAAGCTCAAGGCATACTCCTAAAGTGCTTAGCTGATTTTGGAAGCTTAAAATCAGCCCTTAATCTTACTTAATCATCGTATTTTTCTTCCTTAATAAATCTTAGAACCTTGTGGGTTCAATGTGCATTAAGTTTGCCATTCATGGGATGGCTTAAAGGTAGTATTTTCATGTTTAACCATAATTCTTTAAGGTAAGCTCTCAAACTCCTACCTCGTCAGCTTAATTAACTTTGTTATTTCTTATTCTCTTATCCTTAACCTTAAACACTCATTTTCATTCATTCAAATGCATTCTTATACCATACTTCTTTAGTCAATACATACATAAAATTATCATTTATCCTTGCTTAATACATAAAGACATACATGAGAGAATATTCGGGTTACTTTACTATCTTGGACCCCGAACTTAATTCCTTGCTCCACATAGCTATAGGTTCGGCCCTGAAATCATTCAAATAAAATATCGTATTAATTTTCTTAAATTAATTCATGGAAGCAAATCCAAAATTTAGGGTTCTCACATTTAAATCATAAATATATATATATATATTTCAAGGTCTTTCTAATTACTTTTTTCAATAGAAAGTGGGAAGAAAAATAAGGTATGAATTGAAAACAAAGAGGAAAAAAAAATAAAAGCACCAATTTATCGATGCCTTAGAAACTACCTAAGAAGCACCAACTTATCGAAGCCTTAGAAACTACCTAAGAAACCATTTAAAGTCAACCTCTTTAGAAATGATATCCAAGGGATAATCGACGCCATCCAACCAAGCAGGTTCATTCCCAGATAAGTATGAACCGTGGTTAAGCTGCCTTGCAAAGGGAACTTGTGGACAATGCTGAGCTGAGAGAAGCACCAGACGAAGCAGAAAGACCAGTAGGAATAACATGTGAGTTTCAACCAACTTAATTTTTGCTAGAGAAATGGACAATTACTTACAGGAATGTAAAGAATAAAATAATGCAAATCTGAAATGACCGAACATAATCCAAATCACTCATCATCCACAAATCTAGAAATCACTACCAAATATACTTGTTGTTGCTAGTGAGCACTTTATCCTGGACAAAAGCAGTTGGGACTCTGATAAAACATCTTTAAGACCTTGTGTATTAATATTTGCATCATAATTTGAAAGATGTATCTAAACAATAGTAGAAAATGAGAGAGAGAGTAGAGATAGGTTCATTCAAATACATTATTTTTTTTTTAAGCCAACGCAATGAAACCTATAACACAACTTTTTTGTTAAAAGTTTACAAGTATTTACAACTAAAGGACATGGTTAACTCATACTAAATATCAAGATAAAAATAGATAAAAAAGGAAAAGAAAATACCTAGAAGTTGAGAGGAAATGTAGTATGCTATTTACAAAAAAAAAATGGAAGAAATTACATTAAAGGTAAAGATCCACCCTACAATGGAGTTTAATGTTTTGCCTTTAAGAATATGCCATTTTAAGGTAGTTTGTTCTTATAATTCTTGTTCTTGTTGTGAGAAACCGATTTCTAATTTCCTTCTGGAAGTAAGTGTTATGAATTGGTAAGATTTTTAATAAGGTATTATATTGGATAAATTGTAGGGCCGAACCTATATGCATGATGAGTATATGATTTACCAGAAGCAAGGACTTATTTGATGACTCGAGACAAGAGGTGTAGACACCCTATTTGTCTGGTCTTGGTCCAAAATATGACTTGTGTCTTAATTTATAAAATCATAAGAAGCATTGGGATTAATTAGATGATTAGATAATTTAAATTAATTGAGATTATTTGATAGATTAGATTAATTTATTAAGGATAATTATTCTATACACTGCTAGTAGAGTTTTTTGACTCCATAAGCAGGGTTCGGATTATTACACATGTCCTTTAAAAATATTAAAAAAATAAATAATAAATAAAATAGGACATATGCATTATCTTAATCCGCTTGTGAAGTCAAAAAACTTAACTGGCGGTGTATAAAATAATTATCCATTTATTAATTAGGATAGCTTGATTATTGTAGTTTAATTAGTTTGACTAATTTGATTGGAATTAGTTTCAGGATAATTTTTAAATTAGGAATAATTTAGAAATAGATTAGAATTAATTTATAACTCAGTTGAAATCAAGATAAGATTTAATTAGGATTAATGTAAATTGAATTAGGATTATTTAGCTTAAGAATAATTTACATTAGATTAGGATTAAGTTAAAATTATTTAGGTTTGATTATAGGTAATTGAATTATGATTTAGCTAAAATACAAAATAGATTAAGATATAAAATAAAATAAAATAAAATAGAAATCTAAAAAATAAATAAAAAAATAGATAAGATAATAATCAAATCAATTATATAAAAAAGTTATAGATAAAGTAAGGAATTTTAGTTTAACACTAACACTAATTTAAATCTATAAAAAGAATCTATAAATTAACAAAGAAAAAAAGGGGGGTGGGGGTGGAGATGGGCTAATTCTTTAAATAATCAATAATATCAAAGCATCTAGTTTCCTGCTTGAACTGATATATCCAAACGAAATGCATCTAGTTTCCTGCTTTAACTGATAAATCCAAACGAAATTGTTATAGCCTCTATTCAAGGGAGAAATGAATCTTGATATTTTGATGAATCAGAAGGATTTAACTCTTAGAAAATTAATGAAAAATGGAAAATTGATTATCGAGCCAATTCGTCTGTCTGGTATTAGTTACTGATGTTGCCTTCGACTAAACAGCAACGGGATTACAACTTCCACGTATTCAGATTGCGCTAACGACAAAAAGGTGACGTCGATGCAATTTCTTCCACGTGTTCTTCGTATATTCTGCAAAAACGACAGGAATCAGAGGGCGCAGGGATTTGTCCCTGCACGCGCACTCCGATGATTAAGTTAAAAAACTGAAGTATTGTATATAGAGGGAAGGGAATTGTGTTCTTCAGAAATTAGAGTCTTGTCTTTTTTTTTCTTCTTCCGTCCTCCTTTCTGAGAGCTCACCTGGGGTATTTATAAGTTTCTTCTGAGTCGGTTCGAGTTGAGGCCCAGGCGCGTGTCTGGGCCGCGACAGAGTCTTTTATACTCTGTCGCGGTTCGGAGCTGGACGACTTTGCTGGAGAGTTCAGCGGGCGGCAGAGTGTATGTGTGAACCACTGCCGTAATCTATGCGGCAGGGGTCTGCCGCAGTACAGGCGGTAGGGTCTATCGCGGCATACTGTGCCGCACAAGCCTACGCGGAAGAGTCTCTATCGGCTTACTCTGTCGCCTACCACGCTACTCTGTCGCTTGGAGACTCTGACTCTGTAACAGCCACGTGGCTTATCTTGTGTTTGACACGTGGCGGTCTCCGATTGGTCGATCTTTGTACACGTGGACTTTGATGATAGGACCACCATCAATTGCTCCCCACTCTTTGGTAGGAATTCTTCCTGCGAAAGAGGATCCGGGTCTGGATTTACTTTTTTCGGGTCGGGGCGGATCCTTGCGCGGGAGTGGTACAGCCGTGCGCCTATATATACTGGGTCCCTGCTGTCACAATCGCTATTGAGTTCTCTCGTGAAGACCACTCTCCCGCAGATTCTCTCGCACTCTGTCGCAACTCTGCCGCAACTCTGCCGCGTGACATTACAGTGTCGCAAGTCTATCGCCAGATCTTGAAACGGTGTCGCTCGTTCTTTTGTTGTCTTTTTTTTAGGTAAACTCTGTCATTCATAATTGTTTTTTATTTCCCCCGAACTTCTAAAATGGCTGGCCATGGTGTAGGAAAACAAATTGACCTAGGTGTTAAGTCGACTTTGAAAGAAGCCGACGTCCAAGACCTAGTATCTAGGTTTCTTTTGCCCGAGGGATACTCCTATAGACTTCCAACCCCTCAGGAAAGTGACATACGTCGTGTGTCTGACGGGGTAGTTATCTTTAGGGCAGCTTTAGAATTAGGACTCCACTTCCCGTTGTCCGACTTTGGGGCTTCTTGCCTTAGGACTCATAGGATTGCCCCCGGACAGCTGCATCCTCACGCATGGATGCAGTTAATAGGTTTTACCGTGCATTGCCACCTAAGGGGCGTTTCTCCATCTCTTCCCCTTCTCGATGTCTTTTTCAGATTTCGAGGTAGCCCCGATCTAGTCCCTTACTCACTCAGCGGGTGTATATGCCGGGATTCAAGAATAGGCTATTCGAAAAACCTGCCAATAAGCTCCACGGTTTTGAATCGAAGTGGCTTGTTGTGGAGATGCCTGGGGGCCTAGATTTCCCTATTCGCTGGGAGACTAGGCGTGAAATCCCCAAGGACCCCCGGATTGCTACTCTTAGAGAACAGCTAGCCTCAGACGTCGATAGGTTATTGGTGGATAGACCCATTAGCCTTGACAGCCTTTTATCAAATGAAAATTTGATATTAGCTGGCTGGGGCGTGGGTCCTATCCCTATTGTCGGCCTTTCTGTCCCTTCTTCTGATCCTCCACCTTCAATTTCTCCTGAGTTGAACCCCGACCCTCCTAGGCTATAGGAAGACATAGGGAGTACCAATGTAGAGTCTAGTTCTGGTAGCGAACCTTTAGCTGACCTGACTGGCTGGGAAGGGTTCGGTTCAACTTTCATGGTGCTCCCTGACGACGACACGATAAATATAGAGTCCCTTCAGGAGCATTTTGATTCTCCTAACGGTAACCTTTTATTCCTTTTACTGCTTACTGTTTTAGATCAGTGTTTGACCACTTATTTGTTTTCTTTCTTTTTTGCAGAAATGAGTCACTTTCGAAGATCCTTAGCGCGTTAAACATCAGAGGCCGGTCCATCTAGTGCTCCCACCAGGAAGAGGCCGCGTGTAGCTGACGATGTTCGTAGCGAGGCACCGGTCCCTTCTCAGTTGCCTCGGGCTCAGACACCTCCCGTTTCTAGGCCAGCGATGCCTTCTCCTCCCCCAAAACAAAGGGATCCCTCTCGGGATAGGGGAAAAGTTCCTTCCTCTTCATGGGGAGCATCCGATTTGTATGGACGGTCTCGCTCTGAAGAGCGCGCTGAGTGCAACATAATTTCGTCCCAGCGAAAGAACCGGAGGAGCTTGTATGTCGAGGCATCGATGGCGACTAGGCCAATTCTCTCGAGGGTAGGCCCCATTGATGAGAGGTCCTACCCTATGGACGGTGGTTTTATCATGAGGGGGGCCGAGTTTCGGGTTTACCTGAGAGTTCGTGACAACGATACCTTGGATACTCCCGGGGTAGCCTCTCGACTGAGTTGGGCTACTATTCTCCTAAGGGACGAGGCTAGAATATTCAGGAACTATCCGGAGGGAGAGGACCTGGCTGATATGGAGGCGATAAGGGTAATTTTTATGTTCCCCTTTGTTTAACCTCTTTTTGCTGTGCTTTTGAGTTTGACTTTTTGTATTTCTTTGCAGCTGGCTCAGAGGACCGTGGCCAATAACGATCAACACCGGGCCTATCGGGAGTGAGCCGATAAAGAAATTCGGGAGTTAAAAGACAAGGTTATGGAGCTATCGAACACTGTCAACAATTTGTCCAAACTTCCGGACGTGGTACGAAATTTAGAGGAGCAGTTCTCAAAGGCACGGCAGGATTTGGGCCAGGCCAAGGGGGATCTAACCGTCGAGGTGGCCCGATCAAGTAAATTCCACGAGGATCTTTAGGAGGCCCATGCCGAGCTGGATCGTATGCAGTCCAACTACGGGTCCTTGCCCACTCGTAATCAGGAGCTCAAGCATCGCGTTGCCGAGTTAGAAAGTCAAGCTACTCCTGTACTGACCCGAGTGGAGATCGATAGCATACGGGTAGAGGCCGTGAAAGAGTACCACCTTTCTAAGGATTGCTTAAGGCGGAAGGAGGATTTCTCAAATCCCTACGTGAAATACGGATTCTACCTTGCTCGGTCATGGTTAGAGAAGCATAGGGAAGGAGAGGAATTCCCCGAGCTCCAGTACACGGACGAGGCGATGCTGTTTGAGGCTCCCGACTGGACTAAATATGAACCCGGGGCAGAACCAGCGGACGAGCTTTTCCAGAGGACTGCCCAGGACGATCTAGCCAACCTCACTGGTCCTTGGGAGCCCGCGGACCTGGACGATACTCCCGAACCTATTGGCGCTCTTCTTGACTTGGACGGTGAGGAGGGTCAGCAGTCTTTAGGGAGCGAGGGTCCGTCTGCAGCTGATCTCAAGCCTCCTCCTGAATATTGAGTTTTTGTTTTTGTTTTTCTTTTCATGTATTCTGTTGTCCTTTGGTTTTGATTTTATACTTTTGTCAGATGTAATCGTAAAGATCTACTAAAGATCTACTTGTAATGATTTTTTGAATGAAATGAAATCCAGAGTTTTGTTCATGCTTTGTATCGCATTACTTCTCTATTTATCATTTATCATCCTTTGTCTGTTTGTTTATTTTGCTTGTACATATTTGTTTTGAATGTATTCGTGTATTTTACCCGACTCTTGATAGAAAGATATATTTTCAGAAAGAGTTTTTCGTATAAACATATCGTTTTCTGAGGCGTGATTACTATGACGCAAGTGCGTCTTCAGTTTTTACAGCCTTTATATTTTTGTCGCCTGGCCACAGTGACGCATAGCGCCTCAGGCTCTTACGGCTTGTTGGTTGTACGCCTGGCCACAGTGACGCATAGCGCCTCAGGCTCTTACAGCTCTACTGATTATACGCCTGGCCACAGTAATGCAGAGCGCCTCAGGCTCTTACGGCTCGTCTGATTGTATGCCTGGCCACAGTGACGCATATCTCCTCAGGCTCTTACGGCTCGTCTGATTGTACGCCTGGCCACAGTGACGCATAGCGCCTCAGGCTCTTACGGCTCGTCTGATTATACGCCTGGCCACAGTGACGCATAGCGCCTCAGGCTCTTACGGCTCGTCTGATTATACGCCTGGCCACAGTGACGCATAGCGCCTCAGGCTCTTACGGCTCGTCTGATTATACGCCTGGCCACAGTGACGCATAGCGCCTCAGCTCTTGCGGCTCTTCTGAATATACGCCTGGCCACAGTGATGCATAACGCCTCAGGCTCTTACGGCTCGTCTGATTATACGCCTGGCCACAGTGACGCATAGAGCCTCAGGCTCTTACGGCTCGTCTGAATATACGCCTTGCCACAGTGACGCATAGCGCCTCAGGCTCTTACGGCTCGTCGGATTATACGCCTGGCCACAGTGACGCATAGCGCCTCAGGATCTTACGACTCGTCTGATTATACGCCTGGCCACAGTGACGCATAGCGCTTCAGGTTCTTACGGCTCGTCTGATTATACGTCTGGCCACAGTGACGCATAGCGCCTCAGGCTCTTACGGCTCTTCTGAATATACGTCTGGCCACAGTGACGCATAGCGCCTTAGGCTCTTACGGCTCTTCTGAATATACGCCAGGCCACAGTGACGCATAGCGCCTCAGGCTCTTAAAGCTCGTCTGTATCCTGTCACAGAATTTAGATATATAACAGCTGGAAACGTATGACAATAATAGTATCTTGTGATAGTAAAAAATATGAGATTATAACGGTCAAGAAAAAAAATATAGCGATTAATTCAAATACAGTTTTAAGTGATTTGAATTCCATGTTTTCCCTATTTTCTTTCCTTGTAGAGTTTCCAGGATACAGGTGTTAGGCCCAATCTTCCGTCTGATTTGGTATGGACCTTCCCAGTTGGCTCTAAACTTTTCGTCTTCTCTCAAAGCATTGGTGATGTGTGACTTTCTGAGCACTAGATCTCCCTCAGACATTGGTCTGTCTCTCACCCGGCTATTATAGTAGTTGGCCACCCTTTGATGATAGGATGCCAATCGAATAGCCGCGGCTTCTCGATGCTCGTCAAGTAAGTCGAGGTTTTCCCTTAGTGCATGTGAATTCTCTTCTTCTACTAAGGGTACCATTCTGGGTGATAGTGCACCAATTTCCACGGGGATCAGTGCTTCAGCGCCGTATACGAGACTGAACGGCATTTCTCCGGTCGACACACGACTGGTGGTACGATATGCCCATAGAACACTAGGCAATTCGTCCACCTATGCCCCTTTAGCTTTATCTAGTCTGGTCTTCAGCCCATGAAGAATAGTCCGATTACTGACTTCGGCCTGTCCGTTGGCTTGAGGATATGACACCGAAGAGATCCTTAGCTGAATGTTGAGGCTTTTACAGAATTCGCGGAAGGTATTACAATCAAATTGCTTCCCATGGTCGACATTTAAGATGCGTGGGATTTCGAATCGACAGATAATGTCTTTCCATACCATCGCCTCGACTTTTTTTTTCTGTGATTGTAGCTAAAGGTTCTGCTTCAATCCACTTTGTGAAGTAGTAGGTGGCGACTAATAGGAATTTTTGTTGGCCCTTAGCTAATGGAAAAGGCCCTAGAATATCCAACCCCCATTGTGAAAAAGGAATTGGCTGTATCGTACCTTGAGAAGGGGTCACTGGGGCTGTCGTGATAGGCGCAAACCTTTGGCATTTGTCATACCTACCGGTTTGGTCTGTTGTATCTTTCTTCAACATCGACCAGTAGAATCCTGATCGCAGTATCTTGGCAGCAATGGCTCTAGCTCCTAAGTGTTCGCCACAAATCCCTTCGTGCACTTCAGCTAGGGCGTAATTTGCTTGCTCCAGTCCCAGACACTTTAGCAAGGGTGACGAATATCCCCTTTTGTACAGTTCCCCGTTGATGAGTGTGAATTTCGCCCCTTGTATTCTTAAGCGACGAGCCTCGTCCTTATCTTGGGGGATTGTACCTTCAGCAAGATATTGTTTGAAATGGGATCTTCAGTCATCTCCCGTTTCAATGTCAAAGACCTCGACTTCTTCAATACTAGGCCGTTCGAGCCTCTCAACCTTCACTATCCTTCCTCTGGTTTCGGTGGAAGAGGCTAACTTAGACAATGAATCAGCATGTGTGTTGTCGGACCGGTTAATTTGTATCAGCTGAAAGCTTGTAAAAGTTTGTGCCAAAGATTGGACTTTCTTCAGGTAAGGGACCAACATCGGTTCTCGAACCTCATATTGTCCGTTGAACTGGTTCACCACCAATTGAGAGTCACTACGTGCTACCAAGTGGTGAACCTACAGCGTTTCGGCCAGCCTCATCCCGGCTGTTGAAGCCTCGTACTCCGCTATGTTGTTTGAGCTGGGGAACCCAAATCGTAGGGAGTATTCCAGGGATTTCCCTTCTGGTGATATCAAGACTACACCTACCCCGCTTCCGTTTGCACTTGATGCCCCGTCGACATACAGCAACCATGGTTGAACTTCCCTCTCATCGCTGTCGCTCGGGCTAGTGCATTCCACTATAAAATCTGCCAAAGCTTGACCCTTGATGGCCTGTCTGGGTTGGAACGTGATATCGTATCCTCCGAGTTCCACTGCACATTTCACTAGTCTTCCTGAGTGTTCAGGCTTCTGAAGGATTTGTCTTAACGGTTGATCCGTCAGGACAATAATGGGGTGAGCCTGAAAATAAGGGCGTAACTTGCGTGAGGCCATCACAAGGGCTAGCACTAGCTTTTCGACAAGCGGATAGCGGGTTTTCGGGTCTAGCAGCACTTTGCTCACATAATAGATGGGACGGTACACCATTTCATCCTTATTTAGTAACACCGCACTGACGGCGTGATCACCGATTCCCAAGTACATATACAATTGTTCCCCTTCGAGGGGCCTTGTCAACAAAGGTAACTGCTTAAGATATTCTTTGAGGTCCTCAAAGGCCTTTTGGCAATCTCTTGACCATTCAAAATTCTTTCCTCCCCGTAGAGTTTTGAAGAAAGGCAAGCTACTTTCTGCTGACTTTGACAGAAAGCGATTCAGAGCTGCTATTCTGCCTGTCAATCTCTGGACCTCTCTTACGGTGGTTGAGGGTTTCATGTCAATGACTGCCTGCACCTTTTCGGGATTAGCCTCAATACCCCTGTTGGTGATCATGAAGCCCAAAAACTTCCCTGAACTCACCCCGAATGAGCACTTTTCGGGGTTTAGCTTCAAATTGAATCTCCTCAGTACTTCGAATACCCGGGACATTTGATGAGCATGAGACTCTCCTGCTCGGCTCTTGATAATCATATCGTCCACGTAGGCTTCCATGGTATTTCCCAGAAGATCTTTGAATACTTTGTTCACCATTCGCTGATATGTAGCTCCAGCGTTCTTTAAACCGAACGGCATTACCTGATAGCAATATATTCCGTCGTCGGTTATAAAAGAAGTCTTCTCTTCGTCTTCTGGGTGAAGCATGATTTGGTGGTATCCGAAAAAGGCATCCAAGAAGCTGAGGAGTTCGTATCCGGATGTCTCATCCACAAGTCTATCTATCCGGGGTAGGGGGTATGAATCTTTAGGGCAGACTTTGTTCAGATCAGTGAAATCTACACACATTCGCCACTTCCCATTAGACTTCTTTACCATTACCACGTTGGCTAGCTATTCATGGTAATAGACTTCTCGGATGAATCCGGCATTTAGGAGCTTATTTACTTCTTCAGTAATCACTTTTTGTCTTTCCGGGGTAAAGTTTCTCTTTTTCTGTTTGACAAGCCTATGCCCGGGTAAGACGTTAAGCTGATGGTAGATCACTTCAGGATCAATCCCGGGCATGTCTGCCGGGGTCCAAGCGAAGACATCCGAGTTTTCTCTAAGGCATTCAACTATCTCACTCCTTCTTGTTCGTTTAGCTGAGTCCCGATGAATGCCTTCTTCTCTCCGTCTCCCCTTGTTAGCTCAATGGCTTCCGTTTCCTCTACGGGCTGAGGCTTGGGCGGATCCTCTATACACAAAGTCTCCTTTCTTTGTGCTCCTTTGTTGACGGTAGAAGCAATATAACAAGTGCGGGCACTCTTCTGATCTCCTCGCACTTGCCCGACTCCGTTGGGAGTGGGGAACTTCATTAACAGATAGCAAGAGGATATCACCGCCCTCATGTCATTCAGTACAGGTCTACCTAGGATTATGTTGTAAGCAGCAGAGGTTGACCTTACTACCATGAATAATACTTGTCGGGTCACATCCTTCGGGTTTTCACCGAGAGTCACTGGCAACTCTATGGACCCGGCTACCTTCACCCTTTCGCCCGTAAATCTGTATAGTGGCGTCATGATAGGCCTTAACCTATCTTCGGATATGCTCATTTTTTTGAAGTAATTCCAATAGATTAGGTTTACCGAGCTCCCGTTATCGACCAGGATTCTGCTCACCGGGTGTTTCGCCACTACCGCGGATATCACCATTGGGTCGTCATGGGGCATGACGATGTCACCCTTATCAGCTGGGGTGAACATGATAGGCTCTTCATCCGCTCTCTTCTCCATTACAACGTTAACCTGATATGCCTACCTTGCATAACTCTTACGGGAAGTAGAGGAGCTTCCCGCCATCGATTCCCCTCCTGCAATAACATTGATTGTCGGGGCAGTAGGTTCGTTGTTTGGCGGATTGGCACGGGGGACTGTAGGCCTAAATGCTTCATTCCTGAGCCTATTTCTTCCATTATCATTATTTGTCCCAGTCTACGGACTGTCATTCCTTTGGTCACGCGGAGGATAACGGGGTCTCTCGCTTCTCCACAGGAAGCGGTTGATTTTCCCCTCTCTGGCCAGTCTTTCTAACTGATCCATTAAATCTCTGCATCTCTCTGTTGGGTGGCCATGAGCGCAATGGAATTCGCAGTAGGCATCAGAGTTTCGTCCTACATCCCCAATCTTCTTCTTGGGGAATTCCAACAATCCTGCCCCTTCGATAGCTGCCAGTATCGCAGTGCGAGGCTCGTTCAACTTGGTATAACCTTCATACCTGAGCCTAGGGCTTTGTCTACTGTCACGGATCTGGGAGAGCTTCTTTCGGGTACATCTCTCTCTCTTCTTTCCTTCCTTTGCTTCCCTGGGCTGTATCATCTTCATCACCTCTTCTTGGGCCATATACTTATTGGCCCTAGCAAAGAGATCGGAGAGCGTCATTGGCTGATCAAGAGAGAGGGATTCTTGCAGCTTTTCGGAGCCCATCCCTTGCAACATTGCAGCCATGGCTACCCCTACCGGTAGATCTTCTACTTCCAAGGTTGCATCTCGGAAGCGGTCTACAAAGCTCTTCAAGGATTCTCTATTCCCTTGTTTAAGAGTGAGTAGATAAGTAGCGTCCTTCTTTCTCTGGCTATGGATCATAAAGACTTTCAGGAACTCATTTCTCAATTGGTCGAAGGAGGAGATTGAACCTTCGCTCAACCCATTGAACCACTTCAAAGCGTGCTCGGACAGTGTGAGAGAAAAAGCCCGGCACATAATTTCATCCTCCCACCCATGTAGCAGCATGAGGGACTCATAGCTTTGTATGTGATCATAGGGGTCTGCTTTACCGGTGTAAGTAGTCATGGAAGGCATCTTGAATTTCTTCGGCAAAGGCTTGTTCATGATCTCCGAACTGAATGGAATTCTCCTCTTTCGACTATCGTCCGGAGACACCAGTTTTCTATTCTCCAAGATCCTTTGGACGACTTTCTCCACATATTTCGACCCTCGAACTGAGTACGATCCCGTCCCTTTGGGTCTAAAAGAGTTTGACTGATAAGCACCCCTTCCAGCACCTCCCATTCTGGGACTCGAGATTTCGAGACCGTCTCGTGGGTTAGAACCCCTCTGTCTTCGTTGCTCCCCAGCTCTATATTCTTCTAACTCATGTTCCAACTCAACGGGAGAAAGGCTGCGCCATGTGGGAGAACTCTGCCTCCTATGGACCGCGAGAGGACTCTGTCGCAGACGTGCTGCGGGAGATCTCTGCCGCGTGATGACTGCGGTTGAGCTCTGCCGCCTCTGTGTTGCGGGTGAGTTCTGCCGCACAGGTGCTGCGGGCGTACTCTGCCGCCTCTGTGTTGCGGGTGAGTTCTGCCGCACAGGTGCTGCGGGCGTACTCTGCCGCCCTTGGTCCGCGGGTGAGCTCTGCGGTATGCCTGCTGCGGGAGATCTCTGAGGTCTACGGACCGCGGGTGAGTACTGCCGCCGATCTGCTGCGGGAGAGCTCTGTCGCCCACGGATTACGGGTGAGCTCTACCGCCTGACTGCTGAGGGAGAGCTCTGACGCGCTGGGTCAATGGTAGCATTCACTTCCCGTAACCCTGCCACAGGGTGATTCCTTTGAGATGCGGTAGAGTTCGGGGCCAATCCCGTGGCATCATTTAGCGCTCCTGCCCCTTGTTCAACACTCACTAGGGTGGAGGGTTGGCCTCTTTCATAGGTCTGCCTTGGGATGTTTTCCCCCACCAACTGCTGTACTTCATGGGGCAAGCTGAATTGGGGGAGAGCGTCTCTGAAAAAGCTCACCATAGCTTTTAACGCTGTCATCGTCTCCTCATTTTTGCGTTTCAGGGTCTCAAATTCCTCTAGAGAAACCAAGGCTCCTCTGTCATCCCTTTCACTATGTCTTCGCCTTTGTTCTGATCTGACGGGGGGACTTACAGAATTCTGCTCCCCTGTCAACTCTGCTGTAGAACGTGTCCTCAGCATTTTGATAGGGAACCTGACTTTTTGTCCTGATTCCCACAGACGGCGCCAATTGATGTTGCCTTCAACTAAACAGCAATGGGATTACAACTTCCACGTATTCAGATTGCGTTAACGACAAAAAGGTGACGTCGATGCAATTTCTTCCACGTGTTCTTCGTATATTCTGCAAAAACGACAGGAATCAGAGGGCGCAGGGATTTGTCCCTGCACGCGCACTCCGATGATTAAGTTAGAAAACTGAAGTATTGTATATAGAGGGAAGGGAATTGTGTTCTTCAGAATTTAGAGTCTTATCTTTTTTTTTTCTTCTTCCGTCCTCCTTTCTGAGAGCTCACCTGGGGTATTTATAAGTTTTTTCTGAGTCGGTTCGAGCTGAGGCCCAGGCGCGTGTCTAGGCCGCGACAGAGTCTTTTATACTCTATCGCGGTTCAGAGCTGGACGACTTTGCGGGAGAGTTCAGCGGGCGGCAGAGTGTATGTGTGAACCATTGCCGCAATCTATACGGCAGGGGTCTGCCGCAGTCTATGCGGCAGGGGGTCTGCCGCAGTACAGGCGGTAGGGGTCTGTCTCGGCATACTGTGCCGCACAAGCCTACGCGGAAGAGTCTCTATCGGCTTACTCTGTCGCCTACCACGCTACTCTGTCGATTGGAGACTCTGACTCTGTAACAGCCACGTGGCTTGTCTTGTGTTTGACACGTGGCAGTTTCCGATTGGTCGATCTTTGTACACGTGGACTTTGATGATAGGACCACCATCAGTTACCAATCCAATTTATTCTGCCTTTTCATTGGGGATTGGTTCTTGTTTGTATATCCTTATTCTATATTCTCTCAAATTCTCATTTTGTAGCTGCTGCCCAGCTCCTTATTTATGTGGGAGCCATAAATGTTTTAATCCTACACAGGCACTATTATCATTCGTTTCCATGGTTGCAGACAGAGTTATTCCCTTCACAGCCACCAAAGTCCGCTAACTTCGCTGGCCACCATCACAGCAACCATTATCTTCTTCCGGCCATCTCATTATCATCACCATTTGCTGCTACTGTCCACCACCGCCACCTTCATCAAAAAATATTAAACCCAGCTTCTGCCGTCCTTCACGGTTGCTCGTCATCTTACTGCCCATTGCCTTCACTGTCTCACTCATACCCTATTCTTGCACTAAGTTGCCTGCACAGCCCAACGTTCCACTCCGTGTCAACCCTGCTGTTTGTTGCATCCATCTCGGTTTCCTGTTTCGAGTCTTACCGCGCCGCCGAGCTATCTCTATCGTATTTCCGGCAAGCTGTCTTCTTGCATCATCCTGAACAGAGCTCCATTATGCCAACCTGTACCTCGCACCTCTGTTCTGCAAGCTTCAAAACTTACTGCTTTATCCTCCTGCCATCAACCTGCATCATAGCATCCCTGCTGCTTATCGAACCATGATCTGACCTGCTTCCATTACTGCCGAACCACATGCTTCACAGCACTACCCGGCTGCCATCTTTGTGTCATTACTTTCCACCATTGCAGTTGACATTGCTACAGAATCAAGCCGAAAGAAGGAAGCTACGTTGAAGGAGAAAGAAAGGGAAGGAAAGAAAGAACAAAGGGCTGCTTGAAAGAAGGAAAGAAAACGTAGAAAAGATGGTATAAAGGGAATGAAAGGTATTTTTTTTATTAATTTAATCTTATTTGATTAGATAGATAATAATTATTTAGATTTAGATTTAATTATGTAATTTTAGGTTTATAACTAATTAGGTAATTGATAATTATATAGTCTTAATTTGATAATTAATTATGTTAATAACTAATTAGGATAATAATTGATTTGTGATAATTAATTAATTTAAATTAGAAAATTTGAATATATAATATGATTCAATTTGTATGATATAATAATTGGCATGATGTAATTGATGAATTAATTTGATTGGATGTATAATTTGAATGTAAATTTGTAATAAATGATAAAGGAGATATAATTTGTATGATTCAATTTAGAATTTAATTGGTGCAACTTAGTACAGGTTTTGTAATGAATGACTTTATGATTTAGCTTGATATGTATTGTAATTTATTTATTAGATCAAAAGTAGGAAATACAAAAAATTATAGAATAAAAATAGCTTAGAAATAAATCATTAAAGAAGATGAATATGAATTGTACCGATGGTGTGTAAATAGCCTAAATTTTATTTACCTGATTTTATTCATGATTAACAAAATTAATTATTGAAATTAAAGATTTTTGTTCTATTAGTCAAGAAATTTAAATTAAATCATAGTATAATCGGGAAAACTTAGAAAAATTCAACAAAAAAACACATATATAAATATATGAGTAATGTTGTATGTGTTCCTTAAGAAATATATATATATATATATATATATTATCCAATTCCACTGCTTATCCTTGTATATACATATATATATATATATATGTCAACAACAACAACATACCCGAGAACTCTATATATATGTACATATGTTTATCACAATTAACAAGGGAGAAGTGATGATGATGATCCTGATGGGATAGGAAACGTGGAAGGGAGAATTGTTGAAGGTTCAGCAATTTGGTAACCCACCCCTGCACCCCCTACATCTCCTACCGAACCCACTCCTATTTTCCTTATCCTCACGCCATCTGCCATGTGATATATATATATATATATATATATATATATATATATATATATATATATCTCCTGTGCATGCTGAAATAAGAGGGGAGTAATAGTGGAGCAGGAGACTGAGAAGAAGAGGCGAGAAAGGAGAAGGGAGGTCGGTTGAAGGCTCTCAGTTTTCTGGATGGTAGAACCGAGGCCAAGAAACAGAGGCTAGAAAATGCAAGACTGGAACGGGGAAAAGTGGGATGGACCAGCTGAAGCAGTAGGCCGAAACAGAGGACTTCGGCCTCTGGAAACTACAGCAGGTGAGAGAGACGTGAGGCTTGCTGGAAGATTGAGCGTAGCCAGCAGGAACCCGACGACCAAACACGAAGAGGAAGCTGAAGACTCGAAAACGATAAAACAGAGGGATAGGAAGCAAGGCTAATTCTCTGTTAAACCGAAACTGGAGGAAGACGAGCCGAGTAGGGAAGGGTGTTATGAAGGTGATGCGTGATACATAAGTTGGGGCAAGCGGCAGTGGTAAGATGGAGTAAGGCGTGGCTGAGGAACGAGGGGAACTATCGGGCTGTCCAGGAGTTCGAAGCCAAAAAAAAAAAAACAAAGCCAAGGAGGCAGAAACAGGGGCAGCAATGAGGGAGGAAGAAAGGGAGCTGGACGGTGGAGGCTGGAAAGGAAGACTGACGACGATGGTGGCAGGAACGTGAACGATGAAGGGTGGCGAAAGCGTGGAAGATGAAGGAGAGGATGGCAGCGCCGAGCCCTGGAGAAGACTATGAACAGTAACCAGCAAAGAAAATGAAAATGAAGAGGGAAAAAGGGCGGGAAAAATAAAAAGGATTCAAAAAAAAAAGAGGAGGCGGAAATATATATATATATATATATATATATATATATATATATATATATATATATAAACATATAAATAAAATAGAGATATTTGGAGATAGGAGAGAAGACATGGAGAAATTGAGAAAACCGAGGGCAAGAGCTCCGAGAAATAAATTGAGTGGACCGAACTCGCTAACCCGCACCACTGAAGCATCGAGGGTTACGGACAGACACCGATGTAAGGAAAATTCTTGTGTGCTGCTAGAGATAAATTACACGTATTTTCTTATGATTTGTAGATATGAATTTGGACAATACCTTTACTGTAGAAAAATCTCTGTAAGTTGCTAAAAATAATTGCATATATTTTCTGGGTGTTTGTGATTATGAACTTTAGGACAAAATTCTTAGTCACCAGAAACATAGAAAATCCTAGGCCGAATTTACCGCTCTGAAATTTAGGAAAAGTTTTAAAACTCTGTAAAACGGTCTGATTTTCGGTATAATATTATCAAGCCTATTTAAATAAATATTATAGTTTTTAATTATAGTATGAAATCTAAAATTTTGAATTTTTTTCCAAAGGACTGTGTCTCATGGTTTTTAACTGAAAGAGGGTAAGACCAGCCCTTCTAGTTTGTTTGATTTACTGAATCGAGGTTTTAAAAACTGTTTGGATCAAATAGACTATTTATGAATTGGCTTTGAACGAAACCTGCTAGTCGTCGTGTATTGTTGTGCGATCATGCACTGACCTGCTCGCACAAGATTTAAAGTGTTTTGATATTAAAACCGTACCAGTCACTTGTGCATTGCATTATGATCTTGCACCGACCTACTCGCACGAGATTTAAAGTGTTTGATGTTAAAACTGTGCTAGTTAGGCGTGTAATGCTATGTGATCTTGTACTGACCTGCTCGCACGAGATTTAAAGTGTTTGATGTTAAAACCGTGCTAATTAGTCGTGTAATGCTGTGTGATCTTACACTGACATGCTCGCACGAGATTTAAAGTGTTTGATGTTAAAACCGTGCTAGTCAGTCGCGTAATGCTGTGTGATCTTGCACTGACCTACTCGCACAAGATTTAAAGTGTTTTTATATTAAAACCGTGTGAGTCAGTCGTGTATTGCTATGTGATCTTGCACTGACTTGCTCGCATGAGATTTAAAGTGTTTGATGTTAAAATCGTGCTAGTCAGTTGTATAATGCTATGTGATCTTGCACTGACCTACTCGCATGAGATTTTAAGGTAAAAATGTGACGGTGAATTATATTGAATTGTGAATGTTATTGTGGTCCATGGGGTACGATGTACCGTGTTGTGTGTATCTGTGTACGCTATATCGTGGTACTGAAAAATAGTGTACTATGTGAGTCGTTTGGGTAGCTGACCACTCCCACGGCACCTGACATCTCGACACACCTAATCAGTGATTGCCCGGAGTCACTGACATTGGCCAATTGTCCTACTGATTATTGTTATAGCATGTCTGCCTTGTCTTGTCTATTTGAATTTTTCGATGTGACTGTGTGAACTGATTTGACTATATGAAACTGTGCTTTACTACTGTATAAACATTGTGGGGGCCACCTATTCAATCCCGCGGGACCAAAGTACTACATAGTTGTCACTTTAAAAATTGTATAAATTTTTAGAACTAGATTTGATTACAGTTCCTTGTTTATACTGAAATTGCTATGGATTTTTGACTTTGATTTTATGGAACTGGCAGTAGCTCCATGTTAACTGGAAATTGTTTAAATTACCGCTCAAAGTTTTTGATATTCTGTATCTAATGCGGTAAACTGTATATACTATCGATATTAGTTCTGTTTTCAATTTTCAGACTCTGGTATTTCTGAATTGTCAAAATTTTTGTATGTTTACATGAGAACCTATATTTGGAAAATACTTATATAGGTAGTGTATTTATTTACTTGTTATGAGGTTTTTCTTACTGAGCATGTTGAGCTCATCCCCCTTACTTTCCTCCACAGAGCCCTTTCGGTAACTTGGTCCGCTTCCGTTAGTAGGGCATTTCGTACAGCTGTGATTCCGCGGAGTATATTTCCGCGTCGAAGGTATACCCAGTTTTAAGAAATTTTTTTGTATCTAAAATTTGTGTAAGTACAGTAATGTAGATGAGATGTGTTTGGGGGAATGTGAACATGACTGTTTGATCTAATATCGACTTGTAACCTAACCAAATTATGTGGAATTCGAGTCATTACAGAAGTGGTATCAGGCAAGGTTTGTCTGATACAAGTCGATATTAGGAGTAAGAGAAATTTGAAAAGTTTACATGCCCAACATTACTGTACACTGTCTTGATACAAACGGGTATACATGGTTGTTTCTTATTGAGAAATTATGTCATTGAATAAAAGAAAAGTGACAGATATGACTGGTTAGTATTGTAACCTTGCAAGTAGACAAAAGGGAATCATTTCTTGAGGCCGTAGAGATAGGCCCAAGAGATTTAGTGAACCCTCATCTAAATGTGCGCATCATAGTTTAACCGAAAATTCTGAAGTCCACTTCGTAAAATTTGAGCGAGACATGGAGACAATGATGAGATTGTTGGGTCAAGTGATAGCAGCACAATGATAATGATAATGATTGAGGTATGACTGTGAGAAAGATTGAGAGAATTTCAGTAGAATATACACTATTATATACTGGAGTCAATAATCCAATTGTAATGAAAAACGACATAATGAAATTGAGAACTGATATGGATTCTTAGGGTGCGATCGCGAACTTAGTAGACTGGGGATAATTTCAGAAGCCTAAGCCTCTATTTTTCAGAGAGGTTAAAGATTCAGTGACTTCGAAAGATTGGGTAAATGAGGTGAAAAAGCTCTATAATTTTTCGAAGTAATTCTACCGAGAAAGTTGCTTTGGCAGTTATTATGCTAAAGAATAGGAGGAATTATACGGATTTCAAGGAGCACTACTATTAAGAAGGTAACTTTTGCAGTATCGATATTGAGATGGGAAGTCAAACGTTAAAGGAGGTTCCCTTCAATCTAATTTGTGGACCTGACATTAGAGGGTCACATGGTATACATTCCTGGATGTCTTTAGATGGCAACACATCCCAGATAAAGTATAATGGCAATTATAGATGAAATGATTGAATTAGATATAAGGTAACAAGTCCGAAATGAATATGAAACTAATTTCATGGTTTTGGAGAAGTATAATTCGAATACGTGGAGGTGTGAAATCAAGGAAGTCTAAAAACTCATAGGAGATACTGGGATCCTCAACCGAGCTAGGTTAGCTCCATTTGATGATACTGAATATGAGGAAGCAGTGCACAAGACGCAACTGTGAGAATGTGAAATATATATATTTTCGAGGTTACTAAGAAATAGGGAAAGGTAAAGAGAGTGGCAGGAAAGAAATCTATTAAGGAAATAGTGATAATGAAGAGTAAAGTCACGGTAATTGGAAGAATGAATTATGAAACTAATTTTATAAAATAATACTCTGAAGGTTCCATTACTTACGTGATCGGTACAGATAAGGTGCGTCTGAAGATAAGAGATATTCCTATAGGCAGGGAGCTTTTTCGACATATAACCGGATGATCCACCAGAATTACCATTAGATAGAAAGATAAAGTTTTGAAATTGATTTAATATTTGATACTAAACTAATATACAACCATTGTACTGAATGGCTTTGATTGAATTAGAAGAGTGGGAAAAGCAATTACAGGAATTATATGGTGAGAGGATTGTTAGACCCAGTGATTCACTTCGAGATGTACTGGCATCACTTGTTAAAGAGATCCAGAGTCTTCTGGGTCACGTTGTATCAAGAACGGGAGTCAATTGGATTCTCCCAAAACAGAGGTTATAGATCAGTGGAAAAGATCCAAAATTGTTAAAAAGATTAAGAGTTTTGGGGATATAAAGAGAATTTGGAATATGAAATACGTTTCGAATCTAAGGATTGTAATTTGTATGTGATTATGTTTCGAATGCGAGACTTAATTTGAATAAGGAAAGGGTTTTGTTATAATTGATGAACGAAAATGAGACAATTTTTGAAGTATAATAAATTTTGAACACAAGTTATATTTTGGAAAAGAAATGTATACAATGTACGAATACTTTTGGTATATTAAATGATTCGAATCAAGTGATATGAACTGAGATAGAATTGTGTCCAAAGTATAAATGAGAATTGCGATAAACTTTGGTATCCTACTTTCAATTAAGACTGAATTTGGAACCCTTACGACTATAATTAGTTTATGTGGTCAGGTTTGATAGCTAATAAAGGTATTTCAAAAACTCTCTCTGCCTAAAAAACTTGATAGCGTCTAGAAATGTCTTAATCCTTAACCCATAAATTGAAATGGATAGTCATAATATTTGTGTCTGAAGTCAGGATACCATTACTTTGTGGTGAATGATTGTATAATTTTACTGATCATAAAAGTTTAGATATAAAATTTCACAAAAGCGATTTAACACAAGAAAAAGAAATGGATAAAACTTCTGAAAAACTATGACTGTGAAATCCTTTACCACCTGAGAAAGGCAAATGTTGTAGCAGATGCTCTAAGCAGAAAGAATATCGAGATGACATCATACATGATGATTCGAGAACATAAATGGTTAGAACAATTTACTAACCGTAGTTTGGATATTGACTCTTTAGATACTGACAGTGACTGTGTAATAGCTAGCCTAGGAGTGGAAACAAATTTGATTGACCGAATATGACAGATTCAGCGTATTGACCGATAGTGTTTTGATCGGGTAAGTCAAATTCAGATGGGTAGTGTGACTGATTGTACATTGAGTGATGATGGTCTGTTGAGGTTCAGAGGTAGAATTTATGTTCCCAATGATGCACAGTTAAAGAAAGTAATTTTGACAGAAGCTCATTCATAGAGATATTTGTTGGCTCTACCGAGAGGGGGGATGAATCGGTTTTCTAATCTTAATGGTAAATTTAAACTAATTTGAACTTAATTAACAAATAATGAATAAGAAATATAATGTATTGAACCAAATTAAAGTAAGATAAGGAAGAGAATATCAAACACAGTCGTTTATAGAGGTTCGGCCAATCTCTTGCCTACGTCTTCTCTCCTTGACCTTTTTGTCAAGTGCTTTCTTTCTCACTTTTAACGAAAGTTACACACTCCCTTTTTCAAGTTAAGGAATAACCTCTCTACCCTTTTTATACAAAGATGTATTCACCCTTTTTACAAAGATTATCTTACTGAGGAACAATCCTCTTCTCTCTTAAAGTAAGGATGAATAAAATATCAAGCTTTTTATGTGGGTAGGACAAATGCAGCTTTTGCACACAAGCTTATACAACAAACTTAATAAATGAGGATTGAAGACAATTGGAATGAAAGAATTAAACTCTTGAGAATATACAGAATGTGCAGCAATGGTGTATCTTTCTTAGTGTCTTCAATGCTTGATTATATACTGAAGGATCGGTAGTTGGAGCATTTAATGCTGTTTTTCCCGTTGAGATTTTGTAGAAAGAGCCGTTGGGAACCTCCAGTAGAATGCCAGATCGATCTGCCATCTTGATCAGATCGATCTCTTAGTTATAATTCCTGCAAGATTAAGGCAAAAAGAAGCAAGGAGATCGATCTCATATATGAGCAGATCGATCTCATAATTTGAAAATATTAGAGAAGATCGATCTGTCGAATAGGCAGATCGATATTCCAATCTCTCTATTTGAGGCATGATCGATCTATAGATCGATCTGCCAGGTAATCTCGTAGTGAGGAGATCGATCTCTCATTAACCCAGATCGATCTCCTTAGCTCTTTAACTTTGAGGAGATCGATCTCTTCCTATACCAGATCGATCTCATGAGCTCTCTGTTTGAGTATAGATCGATCTTATAGATCGATCTACTGCCTTTACCTTTGTTTTAGGGGAGATCGATCTCTTCCTAGACCAGATCGATCTTCTCAACATCCTGTAGTAGGCAGATCGATCTTATAACCCTTATAGATCGATCTTATCTTCCTCAATACCTTTGTACAGGTTCAAACCTTAGCAGATCGATCTCATATCCTCATGAGATCGATCTCTCATCCTAGAAAACCCAGGAGATCGATCTCTCATATCACCATATCGATCTCTCATCTCTAGGAACTTAATTTCTGGTACTGATAGCTTCTAAACATGTTTTTTATATCGTCTTTATATTATTGAATTTACTTGTTTTGTCATTTCAAAATATATTAACTCAACAATATTCTTCGCATCTGCAGAATAGTAAGATTTATCAAGACCTCCTGAAGGTATATTGGTAATTAGGTACGATAAGAGATATGACTGAAATCGAGACTAAATGTCTCATATGTCAGCAAGTTAAGGTAGAATACCATAAGCCTATGAAATTATTACAACCTTTACCCATGCCAATATGGAATTGAGAGCATGTGTCCAGGATTTTAAAGAGGGCTCCTGAAAGAACCATTTTCCATTAACAGAGGTTATATATAATAACAGTTACCAACCTAGTATTGAGATGACATGGTATGAAGCATTGTATGGACGAAGGTGTCGTTCGCCGATCAGATAGGAAGAAGTGGGTGAAAGAAAATATTTACTCCCAATTTGGTTCAATAAGCTTCTGAAAATATTCAATTAATTTGTGAGAGGTTGAGAAAAGCTTAGAGTAGACAAAAGAGTTATGTTGACTAAAGACGAAGACCCTTGGAATTTTCAGTCGGAGTTTCGATGTTTTTGAAAATTTCTCCATCTAAGAGCCTAATGAGATTTGGGAAGAAAGAATAGTTAAGTTCCCGATATATTGGGCCTTTCAAGATCTTAGACTGAGTGGGTGACAAAGCTTACAAATTGGCGTTACCGCCATAATTATCGAGTATTCACAATGTCTTCCATGTTTCGATACTACGCAAGTATCATCCAGATCTGATCTATGTGATTAGGTATGAATCACTGGAGTTGAAGGAGGATATGACTTATGTGGAAAAGCCAATTCAGATACTGGACAGAAAAGAAAATGTCACGACCTAAAAATCAGAGTACATTTTTCATTTTTCTTTCATATTAATTCTTACCTTCCTCTCATCGTGACCATCCTACCAACAGTTGGGCTATGATTCGGTGTTAGTCCCCTCACACTACTTACCATTCCATTTCCATGTTACATTTACACATTAGGATTTTTTATATCCTTTGACTTAAACTAATACATTCCCAATTGGATTTACTTAACCTTACATCCCCTACATCATATATGTTTACAGTACTGTGCATTTACATATTTAGATACAAAACTATACAAATGTGTATACCTGACTCTCGATGGGACGCAGTGGTTAC
Organism: Firmiana major; assembly: GCA_033439115.1. Taxonomy (NCBI): domain Eukaryota; kingdom Viridiplantae; phylum Streptophyta; class Magnoliopsida; order Malvales; family Malvaceae; genus Firmiana; species Firmiana major. The sequence goes on from CM065912.1 coordinate 14,893,076, forward strand.
CAAGAATGCAAGTCCTCAGCCGCTCACTAACTACTGCGAGTGCTCTGAAAAAAAAAGGATAATAAGGGGGGTGAGCAAACCATGCGCTCAGTAAGACAATCATGCAAGTAAGTAGATAGCTCCACTATCTACATGCTCATAATGCCATGCCTTTAAATCCATTTCTTTTCGTTTAAATCTCATGCATGAAATCATACATACATCAATGCCATAGTTTATAAAAATTATTCGTGCATATAGAAATCATGCAACTCATGCATCAATGACATTTTATGTAAATTCATAATTCGCATGAAGTAAATCAAGATCATGCATTATTTCATGTCATGTAAAACAATTCATGAGAGTCAATTCTTTTCATGAATTTGTAATTAAAGCATGAAAAACTCCTCATGCTACTGCATTTAAATTACTTCATTAAAGCTCAGTACAAAATAACCCCTTCAGGTCAATCATCTCATAAATCAATCTCAAACTCAATAAAAATTCATTATAAAAAATTTTGTTATAAAATCACCATTCTTTTAGGGTCACATGTCATAAAATCCTCTGAAAAAATTAGCATCATAGTAGAAAATCACATCTCAGTGAAATCACAAAATCAGGGGCCTAACCCCTCCCTCGGGTCTACCCTAGTCTATCGAGACCAAAAGTTATATCATGTGAGACATGTAGGTGACTATATCAGTAACATCGAGGACTATGTCCACATCCTAGTGATCCCTGGTTACACGGTACCTAGTGTGCGGGGCATCACACTTGAAATGGGAGGTGGGTCAGTCCTGCCACCAGAACAACATAAATACTAGGATTATGAGGGCAAGGCTTACAACCTCGTGGCTAATACCACTCCACTCCAACAATCCCCACGGTACAGTGTACTCCGCGTGACATACATGGTACAACGTACTCTGTGAACCCAAATCATAGTTAGGGGGTGCCTGCCGTAGGTCTTATCCACCCAACCTATGTCTCAGTCTGCATGTGTGGGCATATCATCTCACTGTGACACACAGTCTACAGGAGGCTCCAACACGGCTATATGCATGTCATATAAATCCCTGTGCGAGCAAAGTTCCAGCATGGCTCCATGCATATTCATGATATCTAAAAATCTCGTGCTAGCGAAGCTCTAGCACAATTTTATAAAAATCAGTAAAAATCTGCGTATGAGCAATACTCCAATACGCCTTTAAAAAGAGTTATAAATCCATATAAAATCACTTACGAGCAAGCTCCAGCACGGTTTATGCATAAAATCCGTCAAAGCCTCGTGCGAGCAATGCTCTAGCACGATATCATGCATAAATCATTCAAAACTTCATGTGAGAAATGTTCCAGCACGAATAAATGCTCAAATAAATCAAAACTTCGTGCGAGCAACGCTCTAGCATGGTTTCATGCATAAAGAAATCAAATCTCGTGCGAGTTACACTCCCGCACGGCTTTTATGCAATTATCATATCAAAACAGGATGCGAGCTAAGCTCCAGCACCTCTCATGCATGTCAAATCATTAAAACTAGTGCGAGCAATCGCTCTAGGACCTTTTTATGCATAGCAAGTTAAAACAGGGTGCGAACTAGGCTCCAGCACCTCTCATGCATTTCACAATAATAAAAATCAGTGCGAGCAATTACTTTAGCACATTTCATGCATATGATGTCACACAAATTGGTGCGAGTAACCACTTCAGCACCATTATGCACACTCAAACTCAAATATAGTGCAAGGAAATGCTCCAGCACCATCTGTTTCCATATAAACTTAATAGTTGGCCCATTTTCCAATGAAATTTCATTTAAATCTAAATATACTTACGTAGTGTTATCTTGTGAAATTTATGCAAATACTGGCCAATCTACCAATTTTCTTTACTAAAAAGTCACAAAAATTCCTCAAATCATGCATTTCATGCATGTCATGCTTTCACCATTCTTAGGTGAATTTCCCTCAATAGGGGTAAAATAGTCTTTTACCTATCCCGAGTCCTTAAAATTTTTAATCCATTTCTAGGACCTTTATACATTTTCAGTGTATACAAAAGCTATTAAAAATATGCATAGCTACCTCTAGCTACTCACAAAATTCCTTTACCTCATTTTTCTGTATAGTCTGACTTTTCCACTGATGTCTCGTCACGCAGTCCGATTTGCTCCCAATCCAATCTCCGGAGCTGCGTATAAATATTCATCAGGTCAAATACAATATAATTAATTGTATTTCATATTTTCTAGGCTTAATTTAAATCATTGAGCCCGTTCACCCATATTGGGTCCGATTGTATCATAATGGTTCTTAATCGGCCTTAAGCCCATTTTCTACTTACTATTCACAACATCGAGGCCTATTGGGCTAATTGGGTCCATCAATATTTTTTTGGCCTCGTTCTAAACTCTCGGATAGCTCAATTAATTTTTTACGATAATTTATCTTAAATTCTAGAATTTAATTCATTTTATACGGAATTAATCCGTAATTTATGCGGTAAATTTTTAACACGCATAACTATGCAAATCATCGTAAATAAGGGTTACTTACCTGAGATTCCATGATAATACGCAAATCGAGGCTAACTCGAGCTCTCGTTTGACGCCAATTGTCTAGCTACATAATTACATATTTTTTTGGGTAAATTTTCAGTCGAATATTAATCAAATCAAATATTTCAAAATTTAAATCGGTCAATTTTAACCACTTATCGGCTTACCCGTAGCTCGATTGCATCACTGAAATTTTTTCTCTTTTTCTTTTTCCCCTTTTTCTCTTTCTTTTTCTTCTTTTTTTTGGCTGAACCGGTCCGGTTTGGTTTAGCATACCTGCACTGCACTGAACCAGTCCTTACCAGTTCAAAGCTCATCTTTGTCGTTCCGACGGTTTCCAACCGGTTCTCGACATGATTTCCGTGCTGTTCGATGCGCCATCGCTTGGGTGTTCTTCGTCGGACCTCGGGTGGAGTCAAATCGGCGCCGATGGCCGTCGATTCCCTCTTCTCTCCCGCAGCACTCTCCGATCTGCCGATTTCGGCGTTGTCGACGTGCGTCGCGGCTACTGGTGGGTCTCCCAGTGTCGGGCTCCTCTCCCGATCGTCGCCTACCTTTCTGCCTAGGCGACGGCTCGCCGGATGGAGGGAAATCGATTCCCTCAGTTTCGGCTTCCTTCTCACTTTCTAGAAATCGCGATTTCTGCTTTCTTTTTTTTTCAATTACTTTATTTTTTATTTATAATTTATTATTATTTAATTAGAATAAAATATATTATTTTGTCAAAATATCCCAAAAATCATATTTTATTCATTCAATCAATTAAATGAATTTATCTGTCTTCTTTCGTCTTTCCGATATATTTTTTCAATATTTTCAGGATAATTTTTCGAGGTGAAAATTTCGGTTAATTCTAATAAATTCATATCTTGATCAATTTAACCTGAAATTTAATTAGTTCTTCGTTATTGATCAAGATTTCTTAAATCCATATTTATAATGAAATTTTCTAGTCAAATTAATACCGAATTTCAGTCTTTGACCGTTTTACCCTTCAACGTGTTTGGGACCAAACCAATCCAACTTCCCTTCATGAACACTCACTCATTTCGTGTTTTAAATCCTTATCTGCAATCTGAATGGTCCGAATCCCATTCATTTAATATGTGGTCATTTCAATCTTTCACTTGATCTTTAAATGCATTCAAAAATTTTTATTCATTCCATTTGTATGTTTCATTCACTTAAAACTCTTCTTATGATTCAATTTACATAAAACCATGTTTACATCATTTGAATCATAAGAAATTAAGATAAAAATCGGGTCTTACATAATCTTCCCCACTTAAGAAATTTGGTCCTCCAAATTAGAACCAAGTTAAATGGGTCCATAAACAACTCCGGGTACGTCTATCGCATCATACTCTTTAATTCTCATGTGATTTTTTTCGGAGTGTGATACTACCAACAGACTTGACTTGGGAGATCGTTTTAAACCTCAAGACCTTCTCCTTCCGTCTAATACCCGAATCGATTTTTTTCAATATACGTTATACTTTCATTGAGCTTTAACAGCTCATATCCAATCATATGCTGGGTCCGGATAGTATTTCCGAAGCATCAAAAGTTGGGACACATTGTGGATGCCTGCTAATTCAGGTGGTAATGCCAACCTACAGACCTTATCTCCCACTTTGTCCAATATCTCAAAGGATTCAATCTAACGAAACTCAATTTGCCTTCTTTCCGAATCTCGTTATGCCCTTAGGACAAGTAACTTCCAACAATACTGATTCACCCTTGGTGAATTCCAATGGTTTTCTATCTCTTATCAGCATAGCTTTTCTGTCTGCTCTGAGGTGTTCTTAATCTCTCACAATCAACAGAACACCCTCAAAGACTTATTATACTGAATCGGGAGCAATTTTCTATTTGTCACTCATTTCTTCCTATCCAAGTTGGGGAACAACCCCTAAACCCATACCATGTCTCATATAATGTTATCCCGATACTCAAGTGATAACTGTTGCTATTGGTGAATTCAATTAGTAGCAACTGATCATCCTAGGAGTTTATAAAATCAATGGCACAGGCTCTCATCATATCCTTCAGAACTTGTACAGTCCTCTTTGACTGACCATTGTCTCAAGACGAAAAGTTGCGCTAACACTCAATCGGGTTCCCATAGCTTCTTGAAAAATATTTCCAGAAGTGAGAAGTGAAGCAGGAATCCCTATATGATGCAATGCTCACTGGAAAAATACATGGTGTTCCACAATCTTCCCTTACACATAAATCCGCCCACGCACTCAGAGTATCTGGGGATTTCATAACCAGAAGGTGGGTAGACTTAGTCAATCTATCGACTATCACCTAGATAGCCTCATGATTCTTGTGGTCCTCTATAACCTATCACGATATCCATGGTAACTTGCTCTCATTTTCGTGTCGATATAGGTAGAGGCTGCTATAACCCTGCAACTTCTATTGCTCTACCTTAATCTGCTGACATATGAGACACTTCTCCACAATTTCTACAATGTGTCTTTTCATATCTGACCACCAATTCCTTTTTTTGAGATTTCGATATATTTATTACTTCTCGGATGCACTGTATATCCCGAAGAGTGAGCTTCTGACAATAACACTATCTTATCAACTGTGGTCTTAGGGAGCACTTATACTGTCTTTGAAACTCAATAAGCCATCATTATCCACTGTGAACTCTGTCACTATACCCATCTGAATCTGACCCACACTATCGACACCATGCCAATCATCATGCTAAGCCTATCAAATCCAGATCTAATCTTAGTCTAGCTGTCACACAATCACTGTCATCATCAGAAAGGATCACATCATTACTGAGGCTCACAACTGCTCTAGTAGCTCACGCTCCCTGACCATCATATGTGATACCATCCCGAGGCTCTTTTTGCTCAAGGTATCAGCCATTACATTAGCCTTTCCTGGGTGGTATAATTTCCACAATCATAATCCTTCAGAAGCTCTAACCCTCTATATCATCTCACATTCTACTCTTTTTGTGAAAACAGATACTCGGGCCTTTTATGATCAGTGCATACCCGAAATTTCTCACCGTGTACATAGTAGTGCCATATACTCAGTACAAACACTACCGCTGCCAACTTTAAATCATGGGTCGGATAGTTTCTGTCATGATCCTTGAGTTGTCTGGATCCATAATCGACTATCTTCCCATTTTGCATCAATACACAGCCCACTCATTATTTTGAGGTATCCATGTACACTGAGAAACCTCTTGAGCTATTGGGTATGGTGAAAATAATTACGGTGGTCAGTTCATACCCCAATACACCAAAACTCACCGAAACTACTTTCATACTTATCATCCCACTCGTATGCAATCTTTTTTTGAAAGAGATGTGTCAACTGAGCAGCCTGTTTCTAGAAACTCACAACCCCTCCTCTGTAAGACAGTTTCCAGTTGCTACTCATGCTCTTCCCTGGACTTCGAATACATCAAAATATCATTGCTAAGGATGACCACAAATCAGTCTAGGTAAAGTTTAAATACTTTGTTCATCAATGCCCTAATAGTTACGAAAATCATTTTGGGCACATTCACATTCTGAATTCTTAACGGATGTTACCCAGACTTCATATCGATCTCTAAAAAGATCGGATGAACTTTTATCCAATCACTCCTATAATTGCTTCTTTAGTCCTTCCAGTTCCACTAATACCATTTTATACTGTGGTTAGGATATCGGCTCCTTACCAGGTACCAAATCAATACAAAACTCCATTCCTTTAACTGATGGTAGCCTTGGTAGATTATCCAGGAAGATATCAGGAAACTCCCTGACCATAATGATATCTGTTAACTCCGGATGTGCCTTATCCATACCAACCACGCAAGCGATGAAACATTCCCATCATTACTCATTCTGTGAGTATAATCATTTACTCCTTTAATTTCAATCGCTACACCCTTTTCATTACTTGTCAAACTTACAGTACACTTTTCAGGGGTGAAAACATCACTATCTTAGGATCGCAATCTAAATAACATAGTTTGCAGCCGAATCAATCTATTCTCAAATATTACTTCAAAATTATTCATATGCCATTGAATAAAATCGGCTGACGTATACTTTTTCCCCCGTTTTCAACTTACAATCCCTATACCCATATTCAGTTAGTGATAGTCAGCTAACTATCATAATCTTGCCTAAGGTTACAGGCTTCACATCTTTCACTAACTTATAAACAATTGAAAGCGGTATGAATAAATGCATGGCATCGGGATCAATTAAAATAATTACTTCATTATTCACAACCAGTGTGGTATCTTTCACCACATCAGATGAAACATCAGTAGTGTCCTGGTCCAAGGCATACACTCGCCCTCGTCCAACATCTTATTTTTGTGATAACTACCACATATCCAACCCTGTTCAGTAGCAGGTCGAGGTCTTCCAATCACAATACCCCTCGTAAGTGTTGAAACTGAATACACTAGGGGTTACCAATCATCTTACCCCATGACTCGACAACTCTAAATCTCTTACCAAATGGTCTTTTTCCCGTTCTGACATCTTTGTCATCCACTATTCTCTTTTTGTCTCTATTTCGGCCCTTACTACCTTTCCCAATCTCAGAGGCATGCAACTCATGATCTTATTCGCACAACTGTATTCTGCACACTGCCTCAACATAGGTAGTGATATCTAACGAGGGCAATCGAACTCTAATTGACAATTTGAGCCCTTTCATGAACTTTCAGACATCCCGACTCTCACTGTTCATAGTGTCGGGATCATACCTGCCCAAGAATATAAACTGACTTTCATACTCGTCAATCAACCAGTTCCTCTAGGTCAGAGTAAAGAATTTTATCTGTAATTTCCTTTAAGCAGTGTCTGAGATACTCTGTCACCGGAATACATCTAGAATTTTTTTCCCATATCCATTCTGGATGTCTAACTCTTAAGATGGGTCGAGCAGACTTCCACCAATGCTCCGACTCGCCCTCAAATCCCATGCATACTCTGAGCAATTAGCTCCCAAAATATTCTCCACACTCCACTCCAACCTCATGAAGCGTGTCTCAATACTGTCCGATCTCTCTGTCGAATTTTGTGGGGCATGCTCAACATTAGCCTCCACTTCAACCTCATTTTGAGTCTCATGTGGCGAATCAGTACGACTCTCAAGCCTACCTCTACGACCTCGAGCTCGTGTACTCGCCCCTCTACCATAGCAGCTATCAGTTAATGAGTCTATGTTCTTGCATTTGAAACCAAATTCTTAGTTAGAATTTCATCTCGATATACACAATTGTATCTAAATAATGTACAGTACATGGGGATGTAAACTTCCTTAACCATTAACACTGACTCATATCAGGTCAACTTAGCTTTGATACCAAAAACTGTCACGACCCAAAAATCAGAGTAAATTTTTTTTCTTTCATATTAATTCTTACCTTCCTCTCATTGTGACCATCCTACCAACAGTTGGGCTATGATTCGATGTTAGTCCCCTCATACTACTTAACATTCCATTTTCATGTTACATTTACACATTAGGATTTCTTCTATCCTTTGACTTAAACTAATATATTCCCAATTGGATTTACTTAACCTTACATCCCCGACATCATATACATTTACAGTACTGTACATTTACATATTTAGATACAAAACTATACAAATGTGTATACCTGACTCTTGATGGGATGCAGCGAAAACCAAGAATGAAAGTTTTCAGTCGCTCACTAACTACTACGAGTGCTCTGAAAAAAGGGATAATAAGGGGGGTGAGCAAACCACGCGCTCAGTAAGGCAATCATGTAAGTAAGTAGATAGCTCCACTATTTACATGCTTATAATGCCATGCCCTTAAATCCATTTCTTTTCGTTTAAATCTCACACACGAAATCATGCATACATCAATGCCATAGTTTACAAAAACTATTCGTGCATATAGAAATCATGCAACTCATGCATCAATGGCATTTTATGTAAATTCATAATTCGCATAAAGTAAATCAAGATCATGCATTATTTCATGTCATGTAAAACAATTCATGAGAGACAATTCTTTTCACGAATTTGTAATTAAAGCATGAAAAACTCCTCATGCTACTGCATTTAAATCACTTCATTAAAGCTCAGTATAAAATAACCCCTTCGGGTCAATCATCTCATAAATCAATCTCAAACTCATTAAAAATTCATTATAAAATATTCTGCTATAAAATCACCCTTCTTTTAGGGTCACATGTCATAAAATCCTTTGAAAAATCTAGCATCATAGTAGAAAATCAGATCTCAGTGAAATCACAAAATCGGGGGCCTGACCCCTCCCTCGGGTCTACCCTGGTCTATCGAGACCAAAAGTTATATCATGTGAGACAAGTAGGTGACTATATCAGTAACATCGAGGACTATGACCATATCCTAGTGATCCCTAGCTATAAAGTACCTAGTGTGCAAGGCATCACACCTGAAACGGGAGGTCGGTTAGTCCTGTTGCCAAAATAACATAAATACCAAGATTGTGAGGGCAAGGCTTACAACCTCATGGCTAATGCCACTCCACTCCAACAATCCCCATGGTACAGCGTACTCCGCATGACATACACGATACAACGTACTCCGTGAACCCAAATCATAGTCAGGGGGTGCCTGCCGTAGGTCTTATCCACCCAACCTATGTCTAAGTATGCACGTGTGGGCATATCATCTCACTGTGACACAATCTACAGGAGGCTCCAACACGGCTATATGCATGTCATATAAATCCCTGTGCGAGCAAAGCTCTTACACGGCTCCATGCATATTCATGATATTTGAAAACCTCGCATAAGCGAAGCTCTAGCACAATTTTATAAAAATTAGTAAAAATCTGCGTACGAGCAGCACTCTAGTACAACTTTAAAAAGAGTTATAAATCCATATAAAATCACGTGCGAGTAAGCTCTAGCACGGTTTATGCATAAAATCCATCAAAGCCTCGTGCGAGCAATGCTTCAGCACGATATCATGCATAAATCATTCAAAACTTCATGTGAGAAATGTTCCAACATGAATAATTGCTCAAGTAAATCAAAACTTCGTGCGAGTAATGCTCCAGCAAGGTTTCATGCATAAAGAAATCAAATCTCGTGCGAGTACACTTTCGTACGGCTTTTATGCAATTATCATAACAAAACAGGATACGAGCTAAGCTCTAGCACCTCTAATGCATGTCAAATCATTAAAACTAGTGCGAGCAATTGCTCTAGCACCTTTTTATGCATATCAAGTCAAAACAGGGTGCGAGCTAGGCTTCAGCCCCTCTCATGCATTTCACAATAATAAAAATCAGTGCGAATAACTGCTCTATCACATTTCATGCATATGATGTCACACAAATCGGTGTGAGTAACCACTCCAGCACCATTATGCACACTCACAAACTCAAATATAGTGCAAGGAAATACTCCAGCACCATCTGTTTCCATATAAACTTGATAGTTGGCCCATTTTCCAAAGAAATTTCATTTAAATCTAAATACACTTACGTAGTGTTATCTTGTGAAATTTATGCAAATACTGGTTAATCTACCAATTTACTTTGCTAAAAAGTCACAAAAATTCCTCAAATCATGCATTTCATGCATGCCATGCTTTCACCATCCTTAGGTGAATTTCCCTCAGTAGGGGTAAAATAGTCTTTTACCTATCCCGAGTCCTTAAAATTTTTAATCCATTTCTAGGACCTTTATACATTTTCAGTGTATACAAAAGCTATTAAAAATACGCATAGCTACCTCTAGCTACTCACAAAATTCCCTTACCTCATTTTTCTGTACAGTCTGACCTTTCCACTGATGTCTCGTCACGCAGTCTGATTTGCTCTCAATCCAATTTTTGAAACTGCGTATAAATATTCATCAGGTCAAATACAATATAATTAATTGTATTTCATATTTTCTGGGCTTAATTTAAATCATTGAGCCCGTTTACCCATATTGGGCCCGATTGTACCATAATGGTTCTTAATCGGCCTTAAGCCCATTTTTCACTTACTATTCACATCATCGAGGCCTATTGGGCTCATTGGGCCCATCAGTATTTATTGAGTCTCGTTCTAAACTCTCGGATAGCTCAATTAATTATTTATGACAATTTATCTTAAATTCCAGAATTTAATTTATTTTATACGAAATTAATCCGTAATTTATGCGGTAAATTTTTAACACGCATAACTATGCAAATTATCATAAATAAGGGTTACTTACCTGAGATTCCATGATAGTACATAAATCGAGGCTGACTTGAGCTCTCTTTGACGCCAATTGTCGATCTACATAATTACATATTTTTCTGGGTAAATTTTCAGCCGAATATTAATCAAATCAAATATGTCAAAATTTAAATCGGTCAATTTTGACCACTTACCGGCTTACCCGTAGCTCGATTGCATCACTGGAATTTTTCCTCCTTTTCTTTTTCCCATTTTTCTCTTTCTTTTTCTTCTTTTCGTTTTGGCTGAACCAGTTCGGTTCGGTTCAACATACCTGCACTGCACTGAATAGGTCCGTACCAGTTCAGGCTCATCGTTGTCGTTCCGATGATTTCCAACCGGTTCCTGGCACGATTCCGGTGCTGTTCGACATGCCATCGCCTGGTTGTTATTCGTCGGGCCGCGGGTGGAGTCATATAGGCGCCGATGGCCGTCGATTCCCTCTTCTCTCCCGCGACACTCTCCTCCTTCGATCTGTAGATTCTGGCGCGCGTCGCGGTTGCTAGTGGGTCACCCGATGTCGGGCTCCTCTCTCAGTCGTCGCCTGCCCTTTTACCTCACTGGTGGCTCGCCGAATGGAGGGAAACCGATTCCCTCAGTTTCGGCTTCCTTCTCCCTTTCCAGAAATTGCGATTTCTGCTTTCTTTTTTTTTTCAATTACTTTATTTTTTATTTATAATTTACAATTTATTATTATTTAATTAGAATAAAAGATATTATTTTTTCATAATATCCCAAAAATCATATTTTATCCATTCAATCAATTAAATGAATTTATCTGTCTTATTTCATTTTTTTGGTATATTTTTCCAATATTTTCGGGATAATTTCCTGAGGTGAAAATTTTGATTAATTTCGATAAATTCATATCTTGATCAAATTAACCTGAAATTTAATTATTTCTTCGTTATTGATCAAGATTTCTCAAATCCATATTTATAATGAAAGTTTCTTGTCAAATTAATACTGAATTTCAATCTTTTGACCGTTTTACCCTTCAATGTGTTTGGGACCAAACCAATCCAACTTCCCTTCACGAACACTCACTCATTTCGTGTTTTAAATCCTTATTTACAATCCGAATGGTCCCAATCCGATTCGTTTAATATATGGCCATTTCTGTAAGACCCGATTGTTATCGTATTTCCTTTTGACTCACACATTTTATGGATATGGTTAAATGTTAATGGAATCATAAGACGGATTATTTAATCATATAAATATGAATGAAGTAGTCGAACGTATGTTAAATCTGAAAATGGACAATTAAGGAATTTCAAATTAAATTTATGAGATTTAAATGGTCCGGACAGAGATACGAATTTTTAAATGAGAAATTATAGTGGGTCGAAGAAGGAAAGTCGGTCTAAATTTGTCCCGAACGTGTAGAAGGGTAAATCAGTCAAAAGATCAAAATTCGGTATAAATTCGATAGGAAAATTTTCCTTAAAAATATGGAATTGAGAAATCTTGATCAATAATGAAGAAAATATTAAATTTTGAGTCCAATTGATCAACATATGAATTTATTTGAAATTATCGAAATTTTCACCTCGAAAAACTATCCCGAAAATATTGGAAAAATATACCGAAAAGACGAAATAAGACTGAAAAAATCTATTAAATTGATTTAAGGAATAAAATATAATTTTTTAGATATTTTAGGTAATTTATTATATTTTATTTGATTAAATATAATATAATATAATATAATTATAGAAAAAATGGAAATCTGAAAAACGAAACTCAAGAGGAAACAAAACGCGAAGAAGAAAACGAAGCTAGCCGAAACGAGGAGACCTCATCACCGGACGAGCACCGGCGACCAGAAGACCAAGCGAAGGGCCGACGAAGAGCACGGACGACTGGGCGACCCTCCTGCCACCGGGACGAGCGCCGACGTTGCCAAAGAACACCGGATCGAGAGGGAGAGTGCCGCGGGGGAGAACGGGGATTCGCCTGTGATGGCGCCGTTTTGACCCACCTCGAGGCTTGATGATGAATGCCCAGGTGATGGCGTGCTAAACGGCACCGGAATCGCACTGGGAACCGACCGGACGACGCCGGAACGATTAAGTGAGGCTTGAACTAGTACGAACCGATTCAGTGCAGTGCAGTATGCTGAACCGGACCGGATCGGTTCAGCCAAAAAGAAAAGAAAGAAAAGAAAAGAAAAAGAAAAATGGAAAAAGAAAAAGTTGAAAAATTTAGGGAAAAATCCCAGTGATGCAATCGAGCTACGGGTAAGTCGGTAAGCGGTCGAAATTGATCGATTTAAATTTTGAAATATTTAATTTGCTTAATATTCGACTGGAAAATTTGGTCGAAATATATGTAATTGTGTAGCTCGACAATTGAGCCAAACGAGAGCTCGAGTCAGCTTCGATTTGTGTACTATCATGGAATCTTGGGTAAGTAACCCTTATTTACGACAATTGGCATAGTTATGCATGTTAGAAATGTACCGCATAAATTACGGATTAATTTCGTATAAAATGAATTCAATTATGGAAATTAAGATAAATTATCGTAAATAATTAATTGAGCTATCTGAGAGTTTAAAACGAGGCCCAATAAATACTGATGGGCCCAATGAGCCCAATAGGCCTCGATAATGTGAATAGTAAGTAAAAACGGGCTTAAGGTCGATTAAGGCCTATTAAAGTGTAAATGGGCCCAATAGGGATAAACAGACCCAATGACTTAAATTAAGCCCAGTATAAGTGAAATATGAATTAATATGTTTGGATTTAAACTGATAAATGATTATCTGCAACGCTAGAGAACATATTGAGAGCTAAACGGATCGGGTGATCGGTAGCGTTGGGAAAAGTCAGCTGTACAGAAAAATGAGGTAAAGGAATTTTACGGATTGCTAGAGGTAACTTTACGCAATTTCAACTTCATTTGCAATCTCTTAAAATTTCTGAAGGGTCTAGATTTAAAATAAGAATTTTAGTGTTCGGATGGGTAAATGACCAAAATACCCTTATGAAGGGTAGAATTTCCAAAATTAGAAAAAGTTACGAGAAGCAAGAACGAAGGTTTCTTGCTTGTTTTTGAGGTGGTTTGACAGATGCATGGGTAGGCTGGCTAACTTTTAAATAAAATGCACTACATTGCATAATTTTAATCAATGTTGATTTTCTCTGAAATTGATTTGAGAAATGTAGCCGCCTACGTGATTTTATAGAAATGTGACATGCTAGAGCTTAGATCTCACAAGTTTTTAAGTTTTGTGCTGCATGCATTAGTGTTAGAGCAAGGGATCGCACTAGAGTTTTACATGCATTGGTGCAAGAGCTTAGCTCGCACCAAATTTTCACATGATTTTCGTGGCAGGATGCTGGAGCTTAGCTCGCACCAAATTTTCACATGATTTTCGTGATAGGGTGCTGGAGCCTAGCTTGCACCAAATTTTTTTACATGATTTTTGTGACAGGCTATTGGAGTCTAACTCGCACTAGATTTTGACATGATTTGTGTAACAGAGTGCTAGAGCTTAGCTCCCACTAGTTATACTTGATTTTATAAGAGTGTTGGAGCATCGCTCATACTAGTTTTATGAAAACATGCGATGAGCCGTGCTTGGAGTGTCGGGTAGACTGTGTGTCACACCAATTAAATAGTCTTGCATGTGCGTTTTGAGACAAGGCATGAGTATGGATATAAGATATGGGTCCACGGAGGACGTTATACTGTGCAAGTAGCATGAAGTACGTTGTACCGTACTGGGATTGATTATGTGGCATCTTCGGATTCGTGGCATCTTCGGATGTGAGTGCCATCTTTGGATGCGAGTGATTGGACATGACCGACGGGATGGACTGACCCACCTCCTGGGGCGGTTCCCGATCGTGGTGAGACCCCGCACACTAGGATCCGTGTAGTAGTGGGATCACGAGGACATATAGCCATAGTTCTAGTTATTTGCCTGAGATATATATATATATATATATCTATTGCCTAGTCTAGCATATTGATGTTTTTGAGAAACACGTTTTGTGGATTTTTGCATGAGTTTGGATCATCCGAGGGAGGGGTTGAGTCTTGACTGAGATGTGAGTTTGAGGAGAATGAAACTAAGTTTTTAAACTGAACTTGCATGATGTTATTTCCATGCTATTTAAACCAATGAATGGTGTAAATTGGTTTTACATGACATTTATTGTATCGCATGTAACTATTGCTTTGAAAAGCATTTGATTTTATGGTTTTGTGTGAGTCAGGAACACCCGAGGGAGGGGTTGAGTCCTGGCTGTGTTGTGAAATTTTAACGTGAATGAAATGCTTTATATGGATTTGCATGTCGAGTTTTCCATGCTCTTTCAAATCCATATTTGAACTTGTTTTACATGACATCATGAATTGTAGCATTTGTTTTGAAATGTGTGGAGAAAGGGTGGTTTATGCATGGCACCACGTTCATGTAGGTAGTATGGTTACCTACTTGTTCGTGGGATTGCCTTACTGAGCTTGATGTGCTCACCCCTTTCATTTTCTCACACAGATCATTCTAGTAGATTATGAGGCGACAGAGTATTGCATTCCTGATATCCGCTGCTGCCCATCATGTTGAGGTATATACACTTGTACATATTGTATCTAAATAAGAATAGCACAGTAACATGTTTGTAAGTAACTTTCGGGGATGTATAGATACTGTAAACACTTGTAAATGAATAGGAAAGAATTAGTGAAAAACTCATGTATTTACCTTTCCTTTAATAAGGAATTAAGTTATATGGTCAATAAATGGTGGGACTGTGTTATCCTTAAATGGAACACTACTGCAAGTGCATAGGTCAGTTTTTGAGTATAGAGTAAATATTAGTATCGTCCCACAGGGAACTGTGTCAGGACCCCTTCTCAATCCATGACTTTATCCAAAAATCACTATAAATTTTTTTGCATTTTTAACTTACCTTTCCTCTCTTCAATGGTTGGGCTGTGATTCGATGTCAGAGTCCTCACTTACCACATCATCCATTTCATACATACATGTCAATATATTATTACTGACTGTAACTGCTTTTATTATACATGTAAGATTATATAAAATCTAATACAAATACATTCCCCATAATATATAACGTATACATCACTGTGCTGTTTCTATGTTTAGATACACAACTGTACATAATATGTATACCTGGCGATCGATAGGAACTAGCAGTGGACTCTGGGACACTATCCCTCGATAGCTCTCGCTCTACTGACGCTTTGTAGAGAGATGTAAAGAAAGGGGGGTGAGCATATAACTCGCTCAGTAAGGAAATCAGGCAAGCAAGTAGATATCAACACTATCTACTCAAAATAATGCTATGCCTTGAAAACATTATTTCCTTTATTCGCTTTAAAAAGCATGTCTTGAAATATAATATATATATACTTGTACAGAATAAATCCCATGTACAGAAAATCATGCTTTCTTTTCTCAAATGTAGGCATGTAGTGCAAAATAATGCATCGTATATAAATCATGCCTTTATGTAAATCATGCCATGTATATTTAAATCACAATAAATATGGCATCAAATGATTCACAACACAAAATCGGAGTCCGACTCATCCCTCAGGTCTGTCTGCAGTTTAAATCATTCAATCAATGTGATATATCATGTAAGACTCTGTGGTTTAATGCAAATAGTATCCTGGCTATGATCATATCCGAAATGTGATCCCAAGCTACACGGAATCCTAGTGTGCGGGGCATCACTTACTGCAACGGGAGGGGGGTCAGTCCATCACAACCGCCAGCTATGTCCTTCTCAACTCCACAACAACACACGGTACAGCGTACACCTCGCGCCACTCAGACACGGTACAAAGTACACCCGTGGACCCGTCCTCACGGCCAGAGTGCCTACCATAGGTCTTAGCTCTCGCACCTGTGGAATATCAACATCACAGTCAGGGTGCCTACTATAGGTCTTAGCCCTCGCGCCTGTGGAAATATGATACCACATTCACAAATACCCTCATGCTGGCTATCCTCTCAAAATGTGACACTCAGTCACACAAGAATTTTGAATGAATAGGTACCATGTATATAATATCACATACAGTGTGCGCCCTCGAGTGCGACACACAGTCGACACTGCGCTCGAACACTGTTTCACATCACAAACTCAACTCTAGTGCGAGCAACCTCCAGCAACTAGGTCAATGCATAGTTCATGTATTAAATCAAGTATGAGCAATAGCTCCAATACTATGCTATGCACAATATCAAATCAAGTACGAGCAATAGCTCCAGTACTATGTCATGTATAAACCATGAAGAATTGAGTACGAGCAACGCTCCAGTACTCTATCATGTATCTCATGTAAAACTGGAGTACGAGCTATCACTTCAGCACTCTGTCATGCATATATCATATAAAACTGAGTACGAGTAAAAACTCCAGTACTCTATCATGCATGTCATGGTAATCTAGTGCGTATCAAAATCCAGCACTAATGTTATGTGGAAAACATATGAAATCCAGTGCGAGCTATGCTCTAGCACGATTCATTCTCACATAATATGATAGATGGCTCTTTAAAAGGGATTGTTTATAAAACATCAAAATCAGCACTATAAAGTGTGCTTAAGTCACATCAACCTTAAAATCATTAGCCCATCTATTTATTTTCATGCTAAACAGCAGTTAAACACTCACAATAATAGTTTCTATGCTTTTTGCAACTTTTCACAAAAGTTGACTTTTTGACTAACTAGGGGCAAAATCGTAATTTGCCACTATCGGGTCGCAATAATTATTATTCACTTTCTCTGACCCTCAGAGTTTTTAAGTGAATGTAAAAGCAGACGAAAATACGTGCAGATATCTCTAACTACTCGCAAAAGTCCCTTACCTCGGATCACGTCACATAACCTCACTTCCTCGGTGCTGCTCAATCTCGCAGCCCGATCAGCTCTCAATGTAAACTCCGGAGCTGTAAGCAACCATTCCTCAGGTTAATTATACTTTTCCTACAGTACTATACATTAATACAGTCTATTTTCCATTAATGGGCCTTAAAAATCTTTAATGGGCCTAACTAGGCCTTAAGTCCTTTTTCATTTCACTATTCATTTTCGTTGGGCCTATTGGGCTTGTGGGGCCCACTAACTTTTATTGGTTTTGTCCT
Organism: Firmiana major; assembly: GCA_033439115.1. Classification (NCBI taxonomy): domain Eukaryota; kingdom Viridiplantae; phylum Streptophyta; class Magnoliopsida; order Malvales; family Malvaceae; genus Firmiana; species Firmiana major. The sequence goes on from CM065912.1 coordinate 14,910,975, forward strand.
AGGCCCATTACACCTTATTGGGCCTAAAATAATTGGGCTTGGCCCATTGGGCCTCTCGGCCATATGCCATGGCCGAGAGCTACTCATGCCTCGGTTTCACCATGGCATGCCATCCATGCCTATTATCTAGCCATTTTCACTTAGCCATTTTCACAAACACTTGGTAGGCAACATTACCAATCATCATATAGCTCATTTAGGCATTTTATCAAACACCTTGGTTGCCAACAAATTACATGTATTAATTAATCAATTTGATTAATTCTAATTACACCATTAACATTAATACATGTACACTAATCCATTTATGTCTTAAAATTATATTGACATAATTTAGCATCCCATTACTCACTCTTGGCCTAACCCATTTCATGGTGATTTAATATGTTTCAATGCTTAAAACATATATCAACATACTTGTAATCATTCATACATTAACATATATGAAATTGGAAATTAGAAAATATACCAATTGTTATGTTCACCCTTTTGCCGAAACTTTGGAGGCTCTCGGTTTGCACTCTATGGCTCCTTGATAGCCAATTCTAACATATGTCAATCTCCTTTCAATTTGGAACAACTTCCATGAAGAATGCAACTTCCAAATATGCCTAATTCCTAGTGATTTCTAGTGAGAGAAAGCTTGGAAAATATGTTTCAATGGTTTCTTCTTCTAGCCGGATTTGGTGTGATGAAGATGACAATGGTGTGGTTGGATTTATAAGCCATATACTTAGCCATTAAGCTTTACTTTCCAGCCATTATACTTGACTTTCCAAGCCTTAGCCATGAGTCACCTTATGAGTCACCTTATGAGTCATAGTTAACTTTAACTATGGTTAGATATTTATCTCATGGGCTTTTCCATTTGGACTTCTCAGTTTGGGCTTTCTTAATGGGCTTTCGGGCTGAAATTTTTACTATACCTCGGGCCTTTAATTGTCTCAAAATTTGGCCAATCAATTGGTCCAACAATTTGGTCTAAAGGACCTAGAAATTTCAACATACGTTTAGTATACCTTAATGGGCTTTAAAATTTTTACCTTAGGCCCATCAGTTTTTAACCATTAAATTTATTCCGAAATCCTTCCGAATAAATTTTCCTTACTTCTGGGGATGATTATCTTGTATTCTGGCCAAGAATATTTTTTTCCCAAATTTTTCTCCATACTTAGGTTAATTTTTAACCATGATTAGTCAACTATGGTAAAAGTCCACTTTCTTAACTATAGTTGACTTTTTCCTTAACCATTGACTATGTTGACTTTTTGTTAAAATTTCGAGAGCGTCATATCTTATGTCTTACACTCTCGTCTTTATATTCCAATCGCTCCCGATGGATAATTTCACCCGAAACTCCTTTTCTCGCTAAAAAGGTCCATTTTACCCTTTTTAGCTTTTACACTTGTTTTATATGTTCGGGACTAAATCAAGCTGACTTTCCTTCATGAGTTCTCTACGCTCTCTGATTTTAAGTTCTTATTTTCAGTCAGAATGATTTAGAATAACTCGGTTTAGCCTGTGATACCCATCGCTCACATTAGGCATTTTATGTAGCTTTTGCGTGTTAAATCATTTCAATAACACTTTAAGTCTAGTAAATACTCTTCTTATGATTCAACTATAATTACATAGTGTTCATACACATAGGAATCATAAGGTACAAGCTACAAAAAAAATCTGGGTCTGACAATCCTCCCCCACTCAGAAAATTTGGTCCTCCAAATTAGAACCAAGTCAGTCCTCAAATAGGTGAGGGTACTTCTCTCGCATCAGACTCTCTAGCTCCCAAGTAGCTTCCTCTGAAGTATGATGCTGCAAGAGAATCTTCACTAATCCGATGGTCTTCGATCTCAATACCTTCTCCTTCCTATCCAATATCCGATTCGGTCTCTCAACATATGACATGTCCTCTCGGAGCTCCAAAGGCTCGTAACTAATCACATGTGCCGGATCCGGGTGATACTTCCGAAGCATCGATATGTGGAAGACGTTGTGGACACCTGATAAGTCCGGTGGCAATGCCAACCTATACGCCTTATCTCCCACTTGATCAAGTATCTCAAAGGGTCGAATATAGCGAGGATTTAGTTTCCCTCTCTTCCCAAATCTCGCTATACCCTTGGAAGGAGAAACTCTCAAAAACACGGATTCACCAACTGCAAACTCTAGTGGCCTACGTCTCCTGTCAGCGTAACTCTTCTGTCTGCTCTGAGCTGTCCTCAGTCTCTCTACAATCAAGCGGACGTCCTCAGATGCTTGTGTAACCATGTCAGGAGCGAAAATCTTACGGTCACCCACTTCTTCCCATCCAATAGGGGAACGACATCTACGGTCATACAAAGCCTCATACGGTGCCATTCCGATACTCGAATGATGACTGTTGTTGTAGGCGAACTCGGCTAGTGGCAGGTGGTCATCCCAGGAGCCTCGATAGTCTAGCACACATGCTCTCAACATGTCCTCCAGAGTCTATATGGTCCTCTCTGACTGACCATCTGTCTGAGGATGGAAAGCGGTGCTCATACTCAACTGGGTTCCCATGGCTTCCTGAAAATGTCCCCAAAAGTGGGATGTGAAGCGGGAATCCCTATCAGAGACTATGCTCACTGGTACACCGTGTAACCTCACTACCTCGCGTACATACAGTTCTGCTAACAAACTCAGAGTATCGGTAGCTCTCATAGCTAGGAAGTGGGCTGACTTCGTCAGTCTGTCGACGATCACCCATATAGCATCGTGATTCCTGCGGGTCCTCGGTAAACCTATCACGAAATCCATGGTGATATGCTCCCATTTCCATGTCGGTATAGGTAGAGGCTGCAATAGTCCTGCAGGTTTCTGATGCTTTACCTTCAGCTGCTGACATATGAGACACTTTACCACGAAGTCTGCTACATCTCTCTTCATACCCGACCACTAGTATACTTTCCGGATGTTCTGATACATCTTGTTACTTCCCAGATGTAACGTATACCTCGACGAATGAGCTTCCGCCAATATCAATCTCCTGAGTCCTGGATCCTTGGGAACACACAATCTGCCTCTGAACCTCAGTAGTCCATCAGAACTTAACTCAAAATCAGTCACAGTGCCCTTCTGCATCTGACTACTCACATCCATACAAAATGGATCAGTCTGCTGAGCTACTCTGATCCTGTCCAACAGATCCGGCTCTAAGCGTAGACTAGCTATCACATAGCCTGTATCCATGTCAGAAGGCATGACTCCCAAACTGAGGCTAGCAAACTGCTCTAGCAAATCATGTTCCCTAACCATCATGTACGATACCATCCCCATGCTCTTCCTACTCAAGGCATCGGCTACAACGTTAGCCTTACCCGGATGATAAAGTATCTCGCAATCGTAGTCCTTCAGAAGCTCTAGCCATCTTTTCTGTCTCATGTTTAGCTCCTTCTGTGAGAACTGGTACTTGAGGCTCTTGTGGTCGGTAAATATTTGGAACTTCTCACCATATAAGTAGTGGCGCCATATCTTCAACGCAAACACTACTGCAGCTAGCTCCAAATCATGGGTCGGATAATTCTTCTCATGATCCTTCAGCTGTCTGGATCCATAAGCAACTACCTTCCCATCCTGCATCAATACGCAGCCCAGTCCCTGATGCGAAGCATCGGTATATACTGCAAATCCTCCTGAGCTGGTAGGGATAGTGAGAATTGGAGCGGTGGTCAACCGACGCTTCAACTCCTCAAAACTCTTCTCACAATCCTCGTTCCATATGAACGGTGCACTCTTTCGAGTAAGACGTGTCAACGGAGCAGTCAACTTCGAAAATCCCTCAACGAATCTCTGATAGTATCCAGCTAAACCCAGAAAACTCCTGATCTCGGTGACTGCCCTTGGCTGTTCCCACTGAACTACAGCCTCTATCTTAGATGGATCAACTAATACACCATCTCTCGATACAACATGTCCCAAAAACGAGATCTGTGACAACCAAAGTCACACTTACTGAGCTTAGCATATAACTCATTCTCCCGTAGCGTATGCAAAACGATCCTGAGGTGCTCCTCATGCTCCTCCTTGGATCTCGAATACACCAATATGTCATCGATGAATACGATAACAAACTGGTCAAAATATGGCTTGAACACATTGTTCATCAAAGCCATGAAAGCAGCTGGAGCATTCGTCAATCCGAATGGCATGACCAAGAACTCATAATGGCTATATCGGGTACGAAATGCTGTCTTGGGTACATCTCCACCCCGAACCTTCAGCTGATGATACCCAGACCTCAGGTCAATCTTGGAAAAGACCTGTGCTCCCTGAAGCTGATCTAACAAGTCGTCAATGCGTGGAAGGGGGTATCTATTCTTGATGGTGGCCTTATTCAACAATCGGTAGTCTATACACAATCGGAGGCTCCCATCCTTCTTCCTCACAAATAGAACCGGTGCTCCCCAAGGTGAAACACTCGGTCGAACAAAACCCCTATCCAACAGCTCTTGTAACTGTCTCTTGATCTCCTCTACTCGTAATTTCTTACCGAAGAGTCTCCTCCCTCCTCGATAACTGAAATCTCTAGCTGGCCTCTTCTTCTGTATATCTCGATTATGGCTAAACTTGCCAAACTCGAAAGTATTTCTCTCGTAATCCTGCTCACATAATTGCGCCCTGCGCACTGCCTCCTCATAGGTCACTATGTCTATTGGGACCAACTTGGACCGCAAAATCGGTCTCAACTCGTCGATAAACCTGTGGACCTTCCTGGTCTCACTGTAAATGGTATCCGGGTCATATCTTCCTAGGGATAAGAATCGAGTCTCATACTCGTCCACAGATAAACTCCCCTGGTGTAGTCCCAAAAATTTTGCCTGTAGTTTCCGCTGTGCGGTGTCAGGAACAAACTGCCTCCTGAAGGCCTTTCGAAATATATCCCAACTAATGTCTGTGTGTCGAGATCTCAATATAGGTCGGGTGGACTTCCACCAATGTTCTGCAGCTCCCTTCAGTAGGAACGCAGCAAACGTGACCATCTCTGAGGTCGTACACTCGAAGAATCCATAAAGCTTCTCCAGTTCTGCTAACCACTCCTCAGCAGCCACTGGGTCCTTGACCCCACTAAAGGATGGAGGTTTAAACTTCTGGAATTCTCGCAACCGATGCAAATCACATCCATATCCTAATCCACTACTACTCGAAATCGATGGGGGTGTAGGAGTATCTACAGTCCTCTGTGCATCAGCTATCTGCGTAGGTGTATCAGGGGCAACTGCCTCTCTTGTAGCAGCTCCTGCCTCCTGTCTCTGCCTACCTGGCATCATCTGTGCCAATATCTCGATAATAGTCTCGAGACCACGCTCTAATCTCGTGAAGCGCATCTCTGCACACTCGGGTGCCTCAGAAGCACCTGGAGTCTCATGCGTAGGTAATGGTCCGATAGCAGCTCGTCCCTCGGGTCTATCTCCCCGACCTCGAGCCCTACCTCTTATACCTCTACCACTACGCGTATTTGCCATATAGGCAAAGTTCCTGCATTCATAATAATGAATTAGTCCATCTCCTATCCGGTATATAGTGTTATATCTAAACACAGCACAGTACTATGGGGATGTACACTTTCTTATTTTCTAACACCGACTCACATCAGACCAACCTCTGCTCTGATACCATTCTGTCAGGACCCCTTCTCAATCCATGACTTTATCCAAAAATCACTATAAATTTTTTTGCATTTTTAACTTACCTTTCCTCTCTTCAATGGTTAGGCTGTGATTCGATGTCAGAGTCCTCACTTACCACATCATCCATTTCATACATACATGTCAATATATTATTACTGACTGTAACTGTTTTTATTATACATGTAAGATTATATAAAATCTAATACAAATACATTCCCCATAATATATAACGTATACATCACTATGCTGTTTCTATGTTTATATACACAACTGTACATAATATGTATACCTGACGATCGATAGGAACTAGCAGTGGACTCTGGGACACTATCCCTCGATAGCTCTCGCTCTACTGACGCTCTGTAGAGAGATGTAAAGAAAGTGGGTGATCATTAACTCGCTCAGTAAGGAAATCAGGCAAGCAAGTAGATATCAACACTATCTACTCAAAATAATGCTATGCCTTGAAAACATTATTTCCTTTACTCGCTTTAAAAAGCATGTCTTGGAATATAATATATATACTTGTACAGAATAAATCCCATGTACAGAAAATCATGCTTTCTTTTCTCAAATGTAGGCATGTAGTGCAAAACAATGCATCGTATATAAATCATGCCTTTATGTAAATCATGCCATGTATATTTAAATCACAATAAATATGGCATCAAATGATTCACAACACAAAATCGGAGTCCCACCCATCCCTCAGGTCTGTCCGCAGTTTAAATCATTCAATCAATGTGATATATCATGTAAGACTCTGTGGTTTAATGCAAATAGTATCCTGGACTATGATCATATCCGAAATGTGATCCCAAACTACACGGAATCCTAGTGTGCGGGGCATCACTTACTGTAACGGGAGGGGGGTCAGTCCATCACAACCGCCAACTATGTCCTCCTCAACTCTACAACAACACACGGTACAACTTACACCTCGCGCCACTTAGACACGGTACAAAGTACACCCGTGGACCCGTCCTCATGGCCAGAGTGCCTACCATAGGTCTTAGCTCTCGCACCCGTGGAATATCAACATCACAGTCAGGGTGCCTACTATAGGTCTTAGCCCTCGCGCCTGTGGAAATATCATACCACATTCATAAATACCCTCATGCTGGCCATCCTCTCAAAATGTGACACTCAGTCACACAAGAATGCGGCATGAATAGGTACCATGTATATAATATCACATACAGTGTGCGCCCTCGAGTGCGACACACAGTCGACACTGCGCTCGAACACTGTTTCACATCACAAACTCAACTCTAGTGCGAGCAACCTCCAGCAATTAGGTTAATGCATAGTTCATGTATTAAATCAAGTATGAGCAATAGCTCCAATACTATGCTATGCACAATATCAAATCAAGTACGAGCAATAGCTCTAGTACTATGTCATGTATAAACCATGAAGAATCAAGTACGAGCAACGCTCCAGTACTCTGTCATGTATCTCATGTAAAACTCGAGTACGAGCTAATCGCTCCAGCACTCTGTCATGCATATATCATATAAAACTGAGTACGAGCAAAAACTCCAGTACTCTATCATGCATGTCATGGAAATCTAGTGCGTATCAAAATCTAGCACTAATGTTATGTGGAAAACATATGAAATCCAGTGCGAGCTATGCTCTAGCACGATTCATTCTCACATAATATGATAGATGGCTCTTTAAAAGGGATTGTTTATAAAACATCAAAATCAGCACTATAAAGTGTGCTTAAGTCACATCAACCTTAAAATCATTAGCCCATCTATTTATTTTCATGCTAAATAGCAGTTAAACACTCACAATAATAGTTTCCATGCTTTTTGCAACTTTTCACAAAAGTTGACTTTTTGACTAACTAGGGGTAAAATCGTAATTTTGACTATCGGGTCGCAATAATTATTATTCACTTTCTCTAACCCTCAGAGTTTTTAAGTGAATATAAAAGCAGATAAAAATACGTGCAGGTATCTCTAACTACTCGCCAAAGTCCCTTACCTCGGATCACGTCACATGACCTCACTTCCTCGATGCTGCTCAATCTCGCAGTCCGATCAGCTCTCAATGTAAACTCCGGAGCTGTAAACAACCATTCCTCAGGTTAATTATACTTTTCCTACTGTATTATACATTAATACAGTCTATTTTCCCTTAATGGGCCTTAAAAATCCTTAATGGGCCTAACTAGGCCTTAAGTCCTTTTTCATTTTACTATTAATTTTCGTTGGGCCTATTGGGCTTATGGGGCCCACCAAATTTTATTGGGCTTGTCTTAGGCCCATTACACCTTATTGGGCCTAAAATAATTGGGCTTGGCCCATTGGGCCTCTCGACCATATGCCATGGCCGAGAGCTACTCATGCCTCGGTTTCACCATGGCATGCCATCCATGCCTATTATCTAGCCATTTTCACTTAGCCATTTTGGCAACCACTTGGTAGGCAACATTACCAATCATCATATAGTTCATTTAGGCATTTTATCAAACACCTTGGTTGCCAACAAATTACATGTATTAATTAATCAATTTGATTAATTCTAATTACACCATTAACATTAATACAAGTACACTAATCCATTTATGTCTTAAAATTATATTGACATAATTTAGCATCCCATTACTCACTCTCGGCCTAACCCATTTCATGGTGATTTAATATGTTTCAATGCTTAAAACATATATCAACATACTTGTAATCATTCATACATTAACATATATGAAATTGGAAATTAGAAAATATACCAATTGTTATGTTCACCCTTTGGCCGAAACTTTGGAGGCTCTCGGTTTGCACTCTATGGCTCCTTGATAGCCAATTCTAACATATGTCAATCTCCTTTCAATTTGGAACAACTTCCATGAAGAATGCAACTTCCAAATATGCCTAATTCCTAGTGATTTCTAGTGAGAGAAAGCTTGGAAAATATGTTTCAATGGTTTCTTCTTCTAGCTGGATTTGGTGTCATGAAGATGACAATGGTGTGGTTGGATTTATAAGCCATATACTTAGCCATTAAGCTTTACTTTCCAGCCATTATACTTGACTTTCCAAGCCTTAGCCATGAGTCACCTTATGAGTCATAGTTAACTTTAACTATGGTTAGATATTTATCTCATGGGCTTTTCCATTTGGGCTTCTCGGTTTGGGCTTTCTTAATGGGTTTTTGGGCTGAAATTTTTACTATACCTCGGGCCTTTAATTGTCTCAAAATTTGGCCGATCAATTGGTCCAACAATTCGGTCTAAAGGACCTAGAAATTTCAACATACGTTTAGTATACCTTAATGGGCTTTAAAATTTTTACCTTAGGTCCATCACGTTTTTAACCATTAAATTTAATCCGGAATCCTTCCGAATAAATTTTCCTTACTTCTGGGGATGATTATCTTGTATTCTGGCCAAGAATATTTTTCTCCAAATTTTTCTCCATACTTAGGTTAATTTTTAACCATGATTAGTCAACTATGGTAAAAGTCCACTTTCTTAACTATCGTTGACTTTTTCCTTAACCATTGACTATGTTGACTTTTTCTTAAAATTTCGAGAGCGTCATATCTTATGTCTTACACTCTCGTCTTTATATTCCAATCGCTCCCGATGGATAATTTCACCCGAAACTCCTTTTCTCGCTGAAAAGGTCCATTTTACCCTTTTTAGCTTTTACACTTGTTTTATATGTTCGGGACTAAATCAAGCTGACTTTCCTTCATGAGTTCTCTACGCTCTCTGATTTTAAGTTCTTATTTTCAGTTAGAATGATTTAGAATAACTCAGTTAGCCTGTGATACCCATCGCTCACATTAGGCATTTTATGTAGCTTTTGCGTGTTAAATCATTTCAATAACACTTTAAGTCTAGTAAATACTCTTCTTATGATTCAACTATAATTACATAGTGTTCATATACATAGGAATCATAAGGTACAAGCTACAAAAAAATCTGGGTCTGACAAACTGTGTCTACCGCTAATCACTGTAATCAACAACCTTGAGCTTTATTTAGAAAATTAATGAATGTTGGTTAAAATCCTATTTATTATTTTAACTATTAACTACGGAACAATTTAATTAAAACAAATCACAATAATTACGAATGAAAATATCAATAGCAAAATATTCCTAGAAATCGATTTCACCTAACTAGCGTTCATGCAATTCTTTTGATCAATTGTTCTTTTGATTTCAATTTGTTTTTAGCCGAAACTATTTCCTGTTTATCTCTACCGAGTTTTAAACAGTCATACCCAATTTACCTAAGCCTAACCTCCCAATTTAGAATTAAATAATAGAGTTCATTAAGCAATAATAATCTGTTTCTCTATGACTCACAAGAATTGTCAACCTCCTGATTCAACAATGTTCTACGTTAATCTACCCTTGTGCATATAAATAATCCCCTCTCCCGAGTGCCAGATTCTTATACTAATTCATCTAATTAGTGGCCAATCAACTAGAGCATTAAGAACAAGTAGATTAAATAAACATAATAGAAATCATCCAAACAACATCACAAAGTAATTGCAATCTGCCCAAAGTTGGTTACATCGATTCTAGGAAAAAGGAGTTTAGTTCTTAGACATCATAATAAACATCCAAGAAATCCAATTTAACATCTTAAGAACAAAATTGGTGAAAAAGATGACAAAGATGAAGTTTCTATGAAGCTAAATTAATCTTGAAGTCTTCTGCCGTAGCCTCTCTCGAAATTATGATAAAAAGACTATTTATAAGGTTTCCAAGTACTAAAACGTGACAATGGTATTAATTCCTCAGATCTGCTCTGCACTATCCAGTTTCTTCTATTGCTGCAGCATAAGTCACGATCATCATTCTGTAACTTTAATTCTTCACGAAATCATCAGAACCAGCTCCAAAAGCTTTAACTTCTCCAAATTATTCTTTTTCCTGCACAAGTGCACAAAACACATAAAACATACCTAATATTGCAAAGAACAAATCAAATAACTAAGTATAAAGGGTCCTAAACATATATAAAATTCGGTGCTAACAAATACCCCCAAACTTAAAAATTTGCTTGTCCTCAAGCAAAGACATACTAAAAATAGAACCATTAAAGACTCTCAACCATACTCAGCTCACATGCTTGTTATACTAAATTGGGATTTTCCTTAAGAATTCATAAGGTTCTCAACTTAAGAAAAATTTCAGATTTATATTGTTCAAGCCAATCAAAACAAACCAATCCCCCTTCACTCTTCACTTTCCACATGTGTGTGTACAATCATTTACTCAAATTCATGCACTCAAGTGCTGATGCAAAACCTAAATAAGAATTAAACATAAGACTTCATATGCTTGAATTAACTACTACTCTCCACTAATAAAGACTCATGCATAACCAACAATCAAAAGGACTTTTCAAGGGTTGTAACGTAAGGCTCGAGTTTAGGTGGGATAAAGGATATAATATGAAGTTTAATCCACCTAGAGCACTATAATCGCCTTTGGATTTAATTTTTATTTTGAGCTCATGAATCACTACCCAACTTTATTCATTCTCGAGTTTGATTTCCCTTTTTTTTAAATTTTTTTTATTTAAGTGTCATACTCCCGAACTAAAGATTTTTTTTCACTACTTGTAACTGCATATGACACTAATTTTTTATCAAAACTCGAGAACAAACCCATGGTTGTCATAATCAACTTCTTAAACCAACAATTTACAAACCACCCCTGTTTTCTTTTGAGCTCATCCCCCAATCTAAAAATTTTGATTAATAGTACTTCAAGTAAGGGACCAAAAGAAAAAGATAATCAAACAATTAGGCCATGGCTTGTAATATGGTTAGATAACAAAAAAAATTATGAAAAAATTAGGCTCAAAGGGTTTTCTAAAGGATTAATATAATTGGGTAAGCTTGAAAGGCTCAATAAAAAAAAATGGCCTAGATCATTTTCCTAATTATGTATGGTTTATCAATTTCGCCTCAAGTAATAACTAATCAAGTTCTAGAGTCTTTTTAGTTTCACAAATCAACACAGTAAGTACATAAACTGAATATGATTGGTGCATAAGTTTAAGTGAAAAGATTCAAGTGAAGCTTTCTATCCACATGCTAATGCTCAAACAATAAAATCATCAATTTAAGTAAAAGTTGATACTTCCTTGCAATATCCATCTTCGACCACAATCTAGAAAACTAATCTTTAAAACTGTGTATAATTGTCACACAAACATATGAATTCGAAATAAATAAAAACTGCTAAAAATATTGAAACAGGCATATACAAAGCATAAGGCAGATAAAACACAATCACAGCTAATAACTCCCCCAAACTTAAGATTTTCATTGTCCTCAATGAATAGGTAAAAAGTATTAAAGAGGACTTCCCTGGGGTAGTCTAGTTGTCCTCATCCTCCTCTGAGCCAACCTCAGCATCAGCGTCCTCTGGTGCATCTTCTTCCATGTCATCATCATCATCATCAGCTGCAGTTCCCTGGTGTGGCATACACCATTGTGTTGGCAATGGAAATTCCTCCTCTCCTTCACGACCCCTCATATTTAGGTACTGTATCAATGACTGATTGTAATAGGAAACATACGCAAAGTTCGATAGTCTCAGCCATTATTGTGCACCTCCATCCATAACTCTTTAATCTCATTAAGCATGGTTTCAATGGAGCCGAAAGTGGTGAAAGGTGCAGCTAATGGGCCAGCAGAAGTACCAACAGAAGGTAGGGGTGGTGCAGCAGGAGTAGCAGCTTCTCTTTGAACTCGAGGATTTTTAAAAGTGATTGCAGATTTCCTTGCCAATCTTGGTTCAAGCTCAGTCCAATATACTCTATATTTCTTACAGAGTCCACAAACCAATGAAGTGTGAGGTAAACCCCTTCTATTTTCCCTGCGTATGAACTCTTGCATGGACAGAAAAATAATGGCTCCAAAATCAACAATCTTTTCAGTCAGAATATAGTAAAGGAGAGCAACTCTATCCACATCGACACTACTTTTATGGGTGGTAGGCATGATTCGAGAACAAATAAAATCATACCATTCATAAAGACCATATTGAAGTCGATTGGAAGGGAATGCCATAGATTCAGCTTTTGGCCTCTTCTGCCAATGGGTGTATGGGACTGTTAGTTCGTTAATGACCCGGACCAGCTCATCATAATTAGTGTGTAGAGCTGCGACATAGCTGGTATACTCATCTTGCACCCCTTGTGGAAGGTCCAGATACAGATTAATGGCATTAGCATTGTAAGGAACAAGAACACCCCTAACTTTTGAAGTCGAATGAGTGCTCTCCATGGCATTGGCATAAAATTCTCGGACCACATCAAGGATGGCATCTTCAGGTTGCCCTGCTAATTTCAATAACCTGAAGTCCCTAAAAAACTCATAATACATATCCCAGCCAGCCGAAAACGCCTCTCGATAATCATGTTTTTATCCGTGATTTTCTTGAAATTTTTTGCTGCTTGGCTATTCACAAATCTAGAGGGATCATAATCGGTGATGACTGGCTCTTCCCTTTGTGGAGATGGGGCTGAGCTATCAGTGGCTTGACTCGAACTTTCCAGGTTTCGTCTGGCTCGGGCTTTGGGTGCCATTATCCACCAATGGAATCACAAATTAACAAGAACAATTTTAGCTTAACCCAATCGGACGAGCACACAAAATAGACCCAACAATCGCTTCACAACTAGTATTTCCTCAACAAAAATTTATCTAATAGAGAAGGGCTTCAAAAAAATCCAAGTTATAAAAAACTAAAAGGATAGCCACTGGAAGATCGAAAATGATTGAAGAAAGAAGGAAAATACCCAGAACTGAAATCACGTAAGATTTAGTTGGACCACTTTACATCTTTATCACATAAATAATCCGACAAGAAAGCACTTTCTTCTTCCCCCAAGGGTTTCTGGGCCACCAAGAGATCTAACCCACTAAAATTTGTTGGCGAAACTACCAAATCAGCAGAAAACAACAAGATCGAAAGAGAGAAAAATAATAGTAGTGGGGTTTGTCGGGGTACTTTCAAGAGACTAAAGAAAGATGCAATAACCAGAAAAAAAGAGTCTGAGTAGGTAAAAGGTTCAATTGCCTCTTTCTAATTAGTTTGGTAGGGTTATTTCCTTAACCAAATAGTAAGTGGGGTTGACTAGATAAGGGACTCCATCTTCCAATAAAGCATTAACATGTGTATTCCATGCACCTCATCTTTGAATATTGTAGACATTTGTTTCCTATTCTGAAAGAATTTTGTCTCAGGCTTTTCTTACTCTTGACGTTCTTTCTCTTACCATTGCCGACATTATTTGGCCCCCACTTCTTCTATTTAAAAATTTTAGTCTTCCAGCTTAATTACTATTCAAGTATCTCTTCACTTTCTTTCTTGAAAAACCATATTCTTTTCTTTTCTTGTCTAATCGTCCATTCTGAAGCTACTAAAGCCCTTGCAAAAATTTTCTTTTCCTTTCACCATTCACACACCCATGCATGCTTTCTTGAAAAAAACATGACAATTAGACTTCCAAACAGTGCTCTTTTTATGCATATGCCTGAAAAATAAAACACAAACTAATCAAATAAATTAAAAATAAAAATAAAAACAGACTACTAAAATGAAATAATAATAGAATGACATTAAGAACTAAAAATCTTAGAAAATTAAATTGGGTTGCCTCCCAAAAGCACTAAATTTCAAGTCTTCAGCCAGACTGCTTTTAGTCTCCTTAATTCGGTTCACCAAGGGGAATGCTGTCTAATTTTTGCACCTCTTCTCCATAATAATGCTTTAGACGCTACCTATTGACCTTGAACAAGCTCCCATCCGATTTCTTCAACTCAATTGCTCCATATGGGAAAACTTGGTGTATCACAAATGGTCCTAACCACCTTGACTTCAATTTGCCAGGAAATAATTTGAGTTATGAATTATACAATAGAACTTGCTGTCCAGGACTGAATTCTCATCTAATTATCATTTGTCATGCCATTTCTTGATCCTATCCTTATAAATCCTTGCATTGTTATAGGACTCATTTCTCAGTTCATCAAGCTCATTCAATTGGAGTAACCGAATTGCTCCAGCCTTATTATAGTCAAAATTGAGCTTCTTAATGGCCTAGTAAGCTCGATGTTCAAGCTCTACAGGTAGATGACATGCCTTACCAAATACCAACCTATAGGGAGACATCCCAATTGGAGTTTTATAGGCTGTTCTGTATGCCCAAAGCACATCATCTAACTTGTTAGCCAAATCTTTTCTATTCAGATTTACAGTTTTCTCTAATATCAACTTCACTTCTCGATTTGAAATTTCAGCTTGACCATTTGTCTCGGATGATAACCGAGAGCTATTTTATGTCGAATTCCATATTTTGACATTAAACCATTGAAGACTTTGTTACAGAAATGTGTGCCTTCATCACTCAAGATGGCTTTTGGAATCGAATCTTGTCAATATATTCTTGCGTAAAAACTGAATCACCACTTTTGCGTCATTTGTTGGTGTTGCTATTGCCTCTACCCACTTAGAGACATAATCAACAGCATGGAGAATATATAACTTCCCAAAAGATAGAGGAAATGGTCCCATAAAATTGATACCCCATACATTAAAGGTTTCCACTTCTAGAATATTTGTCAAAGGTAATTCATGCCTTCTTGAAATGTTTCCAACCCTTTGACATCTGTCACATGTTTTTACAAACATTTAGCTATCTTTAAACATACTAGGCCAATAAAAGCCTGATTGTAGCACCTTTGCTACTGTACGTTCTGCACCAAAATGGCCTCCGTATGCTGCAGCACGACAGTGGCGCAGAATTTCCTGAACTTCATCTTTTGGCACACATCGTCTTGTAATCTGTTATGGACACTTCTTAAACAGTAGAGGGTCATCCCAAAAATACGAGTTGACATCATGAAAGAATTTCTTCCTCTGTTGATAAGTTAAACCACTTGGCATTAATCCTTCTGCTAAGTAATTCACTATGTCTGCGAACTAGGACAGATTTGCATTAATCTTCATTATTGTCTCATCTGGAAACTCCTCTTGAATAGGCTGTTCTTGCTGAATTTCAGATTGCTCCAACCTAGACAAATGATCAGCTATAACATTATCAGATCCCTTTTTATCCCTGATCTCAAAATTAAATTCTTGCAAAAACAAGATCCATCTAATAAGTCTGGGTTTGGCGTCCTTCTTCGCAAATAGATATCGAATGACTGCATGGTCTGTATAGACAATGACCTTGCCCCCAATTAAGTATGGTCTGAACTTGTCAAATGCATGTACAACTGCAAGCATCTCCTTCTCCGTTGTTGTGTAATTTTTCTGAGTTTCATCTAAAGTCCTGCTTGAGTAATAGATAGCTCAAAAAATCTTATCTCTTTTCTGCCCAAGGATTGCTCCAATTGCAAAATCACTCGCGTCGCACATAAGTTCAAACGGTTCTGTCCAATCAGGTGCGATCATAATATGTGCAAAAATAAGCTCTTTCTTGATATTTTCGAACGCCTGCAAGCAAAAATCATCAAAGACAAAATCAGCATCTTTTTCCAATACTGATAAATCTGCGATAGAAGCCTGCATGTCCCAAAAAGCTCCTCACGGCTTTAACTGATTTTGGAGGGGGAAGCTTTTCAATAGCAGCGACTTTATCTCTATCCACCTTAATGCCGTGAGCTGAAATTTTATGTCCAAGGACGATTCCTTCTTGCACCATGAAATGACACTTCTTCAAATTTAAGACGAGATTCGTCTCTTCACATCTCTACAAAACAAGTACCAAATTGGATAAACATTGGACAAAAGTCTTACAAAATATCGAGAAGTCATCCATGAAGACTTCCATTATCTCTTCAACCATGTCAGCGAAGATCGACATCATGCATCTCTGGAAGGTTGCTGAGGCATTACACAAATCGAAAGGCATCCTCCTATATGCAAAGGTTCCATATGGGCAAGTGAAGGTTGTTTTCTCTTGATCTTCTAGGGTTATTGCAATCTGGTTATAGCTCGAGTAGCCATCTAAAAAGTAATAATAACTATGCCCGACTAGTCTGTCTAACATTTGGTCAATAAACGGAAGCGAAAAGTGGTCTTTCCTAGTAGCTTTATTCAGCTTCCTATAATCGATGCAGACTCTCCAACCTGTTATTGTTCTGGTGGATATGATTTCATCGTTGGTTTCACGAACTACTATCATTTCACCCTTTTTAGGCACAACCTGCACAGGACTCACCCAAAAACTATCAGATATAGCATATATAATACCAGCATTTAATAATTTTAAAATATCAGCTCTAACAACTTCTTTTATTGTTGGATTTAGTCTTCTCTGTGGTTTAATAGAGGGTTTATGATTTTCCTCTAACTGAATTTTGTGCATTACAATGGAGGCACTAATTCCTTTGATGTCGGCAATGGACCATCCAATTGCCGATTTGTGCTCTCTTAAGATTCTGAGCAACTTGTCTTCCTCTGCAACAGATGAAAATGATGAAATAATCACAGGAAAAGTACTATCATCTCCTAAGAAAGCATACCTTAAATGGCTTGGTAATTCTTTCAATTCAGTTTTGCCTTCTTTTTTTTCACTTACCTGCGACTTGTTAATCTTTTCCTTAGTTGTTGTAACCGCACTTTCTAATGGGTTAGCTTCCAAAGTAACAACACAACTTTTAATTTCATCAGTTAATGATTCATCATCTAAATTAGAAACTGAATTTACCAGACATTGAGCCATAAGATCGGTTGGTGCTTCCTTTGTTTTAATTTCCCTTACACAACTCTGCACCACTTCAATCAACTTACAGGTCTCTGGCTCATCAGTAAATTTCATCGCCTTATAGATGTTGAATATCACTGATTCATCATTCATCCTTAAGGTTAATTGCCTTTTCTAAACATCGATTAATGCTCTCCTAGTGGTAAGGAATGGTCTTCTAAGTATAGGTGGAATTTCTCTGTCCTCTTCATAATCTAAGACTACAAAATCGGCAGGAAAAATTAGCTTATCAACTTTAACAAGAACATCTTCTATTATACCTCTGGGATAAGTAATCGATCTATCCACTAGTTGCAGTGTTATGGTGGTCGGCTTTACTTCTCCAAGACCTAAGCTCCTGAAAATAGATAAAGGTATTAAATTTATGCTAGCACCTAAATCACACAATGCCTTACCCACTTTCGATCCTTCAATCTCGCATGGAATAGTAAAGCTTCCATGGTCTCTCAATTTTTGCGGTAACTTATACTGTAAAATTGCACTGCATTCCTCTGTCAAATTTACAGTTTTATAATCCTCAAGTCTCCGTTTCTTTGACAACACCTCTTTTATGAATTTTGCATAATGTGGCATCTGCTGCAGGGCATCAACAAACGGAATGTTAATGTGTAATTTCTTAAATATGTGTAGAAATTTCTTAAACTCAGATTCAATCTTCCTTTTATACAAAGCTTGAGGATAAGGAATATATGGTTTTAACAAAGGAGGATTATCAGGAAAAAGTTTACTAAAAGGTTTATAATCAACTCCCTGCTTAACTGTTTCTAATTCTGCATCCTTTGACATAACAGGTTCGATTTGCTTCTTCTGCACCTCAGTGATTGGCGCAGTTTCTTCTTTCTCTGCTACCTTTGGTGGCTCATAGGTGTTCCCACTTCTCAAAGATATAGCATTACAGTGTTCTTTCAGATTTAACACTGTATCACTAGGAAACTTACCTCTTTCATTCAAAGAATTGACAGCTACAGCTAACTGTCCCAAAGTAGTCTCAATAGACTTCATCTGTACACCAAAACTGGTATTCATCTCTGACATTTTAGCTTCCACGTTGTCTAACCGCACATCAGTTTTGCTAAATCCTGTTCTAGTTTCAACCATGAACTTCTCAAATTCGTTCCTTCTAACTCCACCATAACCTTGGGAATTCCATTGGTTATTGAATCCTATATTACTGTTACCATAAGATAGATTCTCATGGTTTCTGAATCCTGGCTAGTAATAGTTAGGAACCCGATTTCCCTGAAAACCAAAGTTAGATTATTAACATAATTTACCTACTCCAAATTCATCCCTTTCATGTTAGGATTTGTGTTATCAAGATGAATCATAGTTTGCAGCCCTTGTATACCTATTGAAAAAATTTGTGATGAAATCTGCTCAAGTCTTACTAGAATTATTGTCTGCGAATCTAACTCATGCATACCTGCTACTCTTCTGACATTAGCTCTTTCACCTGGCCATTGGTTGATGTTTATAGCCATCTCCTCAAGTAACTGCATAGCTTGATCAGGAGCCTTAGACCATAGTGAACCTCCTACTGAGGCATCCACAGTAGCTCTTGTTTACGGAGTCATGCCCCTATAGAAAACATGTATCTAGTTTCCTTCATCATATCCATGCTGAGGGCATCTACGCAATATTTCTTGAAATCGCTCCCATGCCTCATGTAATGGCTCTTGGTCTAACTGTGTGAACTGAGCAATCTCTAATCTCATTTGCATTATCTTTCCTGGTGGAAAATACTTTGTCAAGAATTTCTGTGCCATCACTGCCCATGTCGGAATGCTTCCTGCTGGTAGGTTTTGATACCAACTCAATACTTTATCCCGAAGAGAAAAAAGAAATAATCTTAGCCGAATAGCGTCGTCAGAGGCTCCATTCATCTTAATGGTGCTACAAATCTATAGAAAACTTGTCAAATGTGTATTATGATCCTCCAAGGCTGAACCTCCAAATTGGTTTTACATAACCATGTTCATCAATGCTGGCTTCAATTTAAAGTTGTTACAATTCACAGGAATCTCTCTTATAGCAGCGAAATTCTGATTCACAACTGGGGTGAAATAATCGCGTATAGCTCGCTGCTGATTATCATCTGCCATGATTAAATTTCGATCTTTCTCTTCAAATCTGTTTTGTTGAATTTGTCTGATGGTTCTCTCTAGCTCTTGATCTGACTCTTCTTTTATATCTGTATTTCCACTTCTGCAAGTTTTTACTATTCACCTAAAAAAATAAATATTCATAGATAATAATTTAAAACAAAAATAAAAATAAAAATCTAAATTAAAGTAAAGGCTATTGGGGAACAGTGTCAACGAAAAACTAAACAACAGTTCCCCAGCAACGGCGCCAGAAAACTTGTTGTCCTTAAATGGAACACTACTGCAAGTGCACAGGTCAGTTTTCAAGTATAGAGTAAATATTAGTATCGTCCCACAGGGAACTGTGTCTACCGCTAATCACTGTAATCAATAACCTTGAGCTTTATTTAGAAAATTAATGAATGTTGGTTAAAATCCAATTTATTATTTTAACTATTAACTATGGAACAATTTAATTAAAACAACTCACAATAATTACGAATGAAAATATCAATAGCAAAATATTCTTAGAAACTGATTTCACCTGACTAGGGTTCATGCAATTCCTTGATCAATTGTTCTTTTGATTTCAATTTATTTATAGCTGAAACTATTTCCTATTTATCTCTCCCGAGTTTTAAACAGTCATACCTAATTTACCTAATCCTAACCTCCCAATTCAGAATTAAATAATAGAGTTCATTAAGCAATAATAATTCGTTTCTCTATGACTCATAAGAATTGTCAACCTCCCGATTTAACAATGTCCTACGTTAATCTACCTTTGTGAATATAAATAATCCCCTCTCCCGAGTGCCGAATTCTTATATTAATTCATCTAATTGGTGGCCAATCAACTAGAGCATTAAGAACAAGTAGATTAAATAAACATAATAGAAATCATCCAAACAACATCACAAAGTAATTGTAATCTGCCCAAAGTTGGAGCTTAGTTCCTAGACATCATAATAAACATCCAAGAAATCCAATTTAACATCACATGAACAAAGTTGGTGAAAAAGATGAAAAAGATGAAGTTTCTATGGAGCTAAATTAATTTTGAAGTCTTCTGCAGCAGCCTCCCTCAAAATTCTGATAAAAAGACTATTTATAAGGTTTCCAAGCACTAAAACGCAGAAGGCCACGTGGAAAAACTGTGTTGCCCTAATCAGACTGCTATGCTGCGACAATGGTATTAATTCCTCAAATCTGCTATGCACTGTCCAGTTTCTTCTATTGCTGCAGTATAAGTCACGATCAACATCCTGTAACTTCAATTCTTCACTAAATCATCAGAACTAGCTCCAAAAGCTTTAACTTCTCCAAATTGTTCTTTTTCCTACACAAGTGCACAAAACACATAAAACATACCTAATATTGTAAAGAACAAATCAAATAACTAAGTATAAAGGTCCTAAACATATATAAAATTCGGTGCTAACAGACTGGCATTGAAGCACAACCCAATTTTTAGTGGAGTGTGGTCACGATCAGAGGACAGGTAAGTATGAAAGGAAAACGAAAAATTTACTCTGATTTTTGGGTCGTGACAAATGGTGTTATCAGAGCGAAATTGGTTTGATGTGTGTCACTGTCAATAATTAGGAAATGACATCCCCGTGTTACTGTGCTTGGTTAGATACAATAGTGTATATCGAGATGGGTTTTAATTAAGAAATGGTTGACAATGCAGGAATATAGGCATTATGCCTAATATAGTCGCGGTAGGGGAGGTAAAGCACGAGGCAGAGGTCATTAAGGTAGGCTTGAGCCTGCTAGTCATGCTTAGTCAACCTATGAGAACCAAGATGAGATTGAAATGGAGGCTGATGTTGAGCTTGCCCCACAGAGTCTGACAGAGAGATCAGACAATATTAAGACACGCTTCGCGAGGTTGGAGCGGAGTGTCGAGAATATTTTGAGAGCTAATTGCTCAGAGTATGCAGGGGATTTGAGGGCGAGTCGGAGCATTGGTGGAAGTCTGCTCGACCCATCTTAAGAGTTAGACATCCAGAATGTATATGGAAATTAAGTCTAGATGTATTCCGGTGACAGAATATCCCAGACAGTGCTTAAAAGAAATTACAGATAAAATTCCTTACTCTGACCCAGAGGAACTGGTTGATTGACGAGTATGAAACTCAGTTTATACCCCTGGGCAGGTATTACCCCGACACTATAGGTAGTGAGAGTTGAAAAGCCCAAAAGTTCATGGAAGGGCTCGGATTGTCAACTAGAGTCCGAGTGGCCCCATTAGATATCACTACCTATGTCGAGGCAGTGCGCCGACTATAGTTGTGTGAATAAGATCATGAGTTGCACGCCTCTGAGATTTGGAAAGGTAGTAAGGGTTGAAATAGAGATAGAAGAGAATAGAGATTGACAGAGATGTTTGGAACGGGAAAACAGTAGTTGGTAAGAGATTAGAGTTGATGAGTCACGAGATAAGATGATTGGTAAGGTCCCAGTGTATCCAATTTTAGTACTTTTAAGGGGTATTGTGATTGGAGGACCCTGACCTGCTATGGAGCAGTGTAGAATGGGTGGTAGATACTACAGAAGTAGGCCCTACACATTATTGACTAAAATAGGAGTTAAGTGTAGTAAGACGGGCCATTTATATAATGATTGCTCAGAGTTAGGTGAGACTGCTCCACAGAAGGGCAAGGAGATAAAGAAAACCCTATTGATATCTTTGCACCAAAAAGGGAGGCCACAGCCGAAGAAAAAGGGAAAGTAGACTGTTGGATGAGGGCGAGTATATGCCTTGGACCAGGACACTACTGATATTTCAGATGATGTGGTGAAAGATACCACACTGGTTATGAATATTGAAGTAATTATTTTAATTGATCCTGGTGCCACGCATTTATTCATACCACCTTCATTTGCATATAAGTTAGTAAAAGACGTGAATGCCTATACCCTTGGGCACAATGCTGATAGTTAGTACCCCAATGAAGGAGGGTTAACTAACTGAATAATTATGAAGAGATTATAAGTTGAAAACGGGGGAAGAAGTATAAGTCAGCCGATTTTATTCAATGGAATATGAATAATTTGAAGTAATATTTGAGAATAAATTGGTCGGCTGCAAACTATGTTGTTCAGATATCTATCCTAAGATAGTGATATGGTTACCCTTGAAAAAGTATACTGTAAGTTTTGACAAGTAATGAAAGAGTTTTATTATAGTTGATATATGAAATAAGATAAGCTTTGAGATGTGATGATCCTGAATACAAGATATATTGGAATAAGAGGCATATGCAAGGTAAGAATATCTCAGATATGGAAGTAATTTGGATTAAGCAATATGTAGTAAATATGAATTGTGACTAAGGATAAGGGGAGGATATATCTACATCTAGTCCATGTGGTCAAGTCTGAGGGTTAATAAAGGTATTTCAAAATACCTTCCTGCCTGAAGACTTGACAGCGTCTAGAAGTACACATAACCTATAAATTGAAATCGACAGTCGTAATATATACATTTAAAATTAGGGTAACTTTACTGGTACGATAAAAAAAATATACAATTCGATTAATCATAAAGGTTTAAAAATTAAAATTTCATAAAAGCCGTTAATATAAGAAAAAGGAAATGACGCGAGTTAGTATCTTGAATGGAAGTGATTTCAAAATGACATTATACGTTTATGAGTACATAGGTCAAGGATATGGGTGATTGAAATATTTAGTGGAACTCAATAGTTATCATCCTTATTGATGATATTTTGGGTGTATTTAAAGTCCGGGCAAAATTATAAGCAACAATTGGAAATTGTTTTTACAGATGGTTTGTTGAGAGTTCTCGAAATGGAGTACTTTGTTGACACGTGTAACTAAGAAAAGTGGTATTTGAATGGGATGATAAACATGATAGGAGTTTATGTGCATTGACGTATGAACTGACCACCGCATTTATTTTCACCTATCCAACAGATTAAGAGGTTTCTCAGTGTATATGGATACCTAAAAATAATGTATGGGCTGTGTATTGATGCAAAATGGGAAGATAGTCGATTATGGATCCAGACAACTTAAGGATCATGAAAGAAACTACTTGAACCATGATTTAAAGTTGGCAGCGGTAGTGATTGTACTGAGTATGTGGCACTACTATGTACACAGTGAGAAATTTTGCGTATGCACTGATCATAAAAGCCCCGAGTATCTGTTTTCAAAGAAAGAGTTGGATATGAGAACAAAGTGGGTTAGAGCTTCTAAAGGATTATGATTGTGGAAATTGTACCACCCAGGAAAGGCTAATGTAATTGTCACGCCCTCCTCCCACACGCGGCTTACGAAAAACCACAACAAATTTTTTGCTTTTTACTTACCTTTCTCTCCTCAACAGTTGGGCTGTGATTAGGCATTAGTCTCCTCATCCACACATACATACATGTCATTCTAAATATTTATCAACTGTATCTATACTTTCTCATAAGTAAATTCATATACTTAATATAATTACATCATTACATTTACATCCCCAACATTAAATCGTGTACATCACTGTGTTTATGCATTGTTCAGATACAAAAGAGTGTGCATGTATATACCTTTCGCTAGATGGGGAGTGGCAGTGGATCAAAGGAATGCAATACCCTGGCCGACTCGATCTACTAACGAGAATCTGTAGAGATGGGGGAAAATGAATGGGATGAGCTATCAACGCGCTTAATAAGGAAATCAGGCAAGCAAGTAGACATCCATACTATCTACTGAAAATAGTGCTTTGCCTTTCCTTCTCTCAATTCAAAAGCATGTTGCAAAATATATATAATATAGTATAGATTTAAAATCCCATGTACTAAACACATGCTGGTTTATCAATCAGAGACATTCATGCAAAACAGTGCATATTTAATCATTTAAGAATGCCTTTATATAAAATATGCCATTAACATTCAAAACACAGTAAATATGGCATTTCTCATCACAACACAAACAAATCGGGTTCCAACCCATCCCTCAGGTCTACTCGTATCATAAAACACATGTGATATATCATGCGAGACTCAGTGGCTAAATGAAAGAACTCCGGACTACGGCCATATCCTAACATGGTGAAAACCAGGCAACACAGTACTCGATGTGCGAGTTATCACTGCTGTAACGGGAGGGGGGTCAGTCCATCACAACCGCCAGCTATCAACAACTCTCCTCCACAACTCCACAACAAAACACGATACAGTGTACTCCATGCCACACGCAGGGTACAATGTACACCTGTGGACCCTATATCATGGTCGGGGTGCCTGCCATAGGTCTTAGCCTCTCATACCATGGAAATACATCATAGTTGGGGTGCCTGCCATAGGTCTTAGCCCTCATACTATGGAATAAATGCCACGTCTCTAAATCCACGTGAGAACCTCTCTAGTGTGACACTCAGTCTACACGAGGAAATCGTAGCGATTTTTCTAACATGTTTATATATCACGTAAAACTACAGTGGGCGTTTTAAGTGTGACTCACAGTCAACGCTCCACCTCAAAACACTGTATATACATGTCAAAATATCAAACACTAATGCGGGTAAACCTCCAGCACTAGGTCATGCATAGTTCTTATTCCAAATCAAGTACGAGAAAATCGCTCAAGTACTATGTCATGTACAAATCATGAAGAATTCAGTACGAGCAACACTCCAGCACTCTGTCATGCATCTCATGTAAAACTCGAGTACGAGCTAATCGCTCCAGCACTCTATCATACACAAATCACATAAAACTAAGTACGAGCAATGCTCCAGTACTCTATCATGCATGTCAAATAAATGTAGAGCGAGTAAACCTCCAGCACTAATGTATGTGAAAAACATCTGAAATCAAGTGCAAGCTGTGCTAAAGCACGATTGTTTCCACATAATTCAGTAGATGGCACTTTAAAAATAGGGATGTTTAAAATCATTAAAATCAGCACTATAATGTGTGCTTAGTTTACATCGACGTCAAAACATTAGCCTATCCACCTACTCTTCTGCTACACAGTAGTAAAAACAACTCAAAACATTATTTCCATGCTTTTTGAAACTTTTCCCAAAATTTAACTTTTTATCTATTTAGGGGCAAAATCGTAATTTACCCATATCGGGTCCCTATAATATTACTGATTTTCTCTGACCCTCAAACAATTTCAGTGAATGCAAAAGCAAACGAAAATACAAATAGATATCTCTAACTACTTGCAAAAGTCCCCTACCACGGATCACGTAGTGTGACCTCTCTTCCTCTGTGCTGTCCAAACCTCGTTGTCCGGTCACTCTCAATATGACTCTAGAGCTGTATTTAACTATTCACTGGGTCAATTACACTTTTCCTACGGTATTACACATTTAATACAGTCTATTTCACTTAATTGGGCCCGTTTACAGTTAATGGGCTTAAATACTTTAATCGGGCCTTAATCCGTATTAAGCCCATTTTCCACGTATTATTTCCCTTCATCAAGGTCTATCAACTCATTGGGCCTATCAATACCCATTAGGCTTTATTCCAAGCTCTTTGGATAGCCCGTATATCATTTACGATAGTTAATTCAAAATTTCGAATATAATTCACTAAAGCATAATTTAATCCGAAATGCATAAAATAAATCTTAAATACGCAATAATCACATAAATTTTTGTAAATGAGCTTTACTTACCCGAGATTAGGTGATGGTACGTAAATCGAAGTTTGATCGAGCTTCCGCTTGGAATTTATCGTCAAACTGCACAATTTTGTATATTAACTCCGGGTCAATTTTTGATTAAATAGAATTTAAATAAATTTATCGAAAATCAAATCGGTCACTTTTGACCTCATATCGACTTACCCGAAATCTGATGAAATCCCAAAAATTTTCCTTTTTCTTTCTTTTTTCATATTTTCCCTTTTCTCCTTAGCTGAACCGGTCCGGTCCGGTTCAATGTAGAAGCTTCCTCACTGAATCGCCGACTGGTTCAGGGCTTCTTTGGTCGTGCCGGCGTCGTCCGGCCAGTTCTTCAAGTGCCGCTGCCGTCGTTCGATGCGCCACAGCCTGGGGAACACTCGGCTGGCCACGATAGGACCCAATCACCGCCTGTGGCCGTCGGATTCCCTCTTTTCCTCCGCGGCAATTCCTCTTCGATCTGCTCTTGCCGACGCCGGTGGAGGGCGTTGTCAGTGGTGGAAGGATCACACGGTGCCTCGCTTCCTTTTTCGATCGCATGCCTGGCCGTGGGGTCGCCGGTGGTGGCCGTCCGGCGAATTGCTCTTCCTCGGGTCTATGTCGATTTTGGGTCGGGTTTTGGGTTTCTCTTTCCCCGATTTTCAATTCCAGTTTCTATTTTTTTATTTATAATAGATTTTTATTATTATTTTATTCATTAAAATAATAATAATAAAAATCCTAAAATATCCCAAAAATTCATATTAAATTCATTTAATCCGTAAATGAATTTATCAGTTCGATTTTGCCTTTTCAGTATATTTTTTCACTATTTTCGGGCTCATTTTTCGAGGTAAAAATTTTGATAAATTCTTATAAATTTATATCTTGATCAATTGGACTCGAAATTCAATATTTTCCTCGATTTTGATCAAGAGTCCTCAATTTCATATTTTTAATGAAATTTTCTCATCAGATAAATACCAGATTTTGATCATTTGACCATTTTACCCCTATACTTGTTCGGGAATCACTTTAACCCTTATCTTGCTGTTATGTAGCTTACATGCATTTTTAATTTCTTAAAATGTCGATTGCATGATAGTAAAATACTCTTCTTATGATTCAACTATGAAATAAAGTGTTCGTACACATAGGAATCATAAGGTATAAGCTACATATAAAATCGAAAACTCAGGTCTGACAATCCTCCCCAACTAAAAGAATTTGGTCGTCCAAATTAGAACCAAATCACTCATCAAACAACTGGGGGTGCTTCTCTCGCATCAAGCTCTCTAACTCCCAAGTAGCCTCCTCGAAAGTGTGATGCTGCCATAAAACTTTCACTAACCCGATAGTCTTCGACCTCAAAACCTTCTCCTTCCTATCCAGTATCCGAATCGACCTCTCAACTTATGACATATCCTCACTGAGCTCCAATGGCTCATAACTAATCACATGCGCTGGATCCGGGTGATAGTTCCGAAGCATCGAAATATGGAAGATGTTATGCACGCCTGACAAATCTGGTGGCAATGCCAACCTATAGGCCTTATCTCCCACTCGATCAAGTATCTCAAAGGGTCCAATGTAGCGAGGACTCGGCTTACCCCTCTTCCCAAACCTCGCTATACCATTGGAAGGAGAAACCTTCAGAAACACTGACTCACCAACTGCGAACTCAAAGTATCGGTAGCTCTCATAGCTAGGAAGTAGGCTGACTTCATCAGTCTATCAACGATCACCCATATAGCATCGTGATTCCTCCGGGTCCTCGGTAAACCCATCATGAAATCCATAGTGATATGATCCCATTTCCATGGCGGTATAGGTAGAGGCTGCAATAATCCTGCAGGTCTCTGATGCTCTACCTTCACCTGCTGACATACAAGACATCTCGCTATAAAATTCGCTACATCTTTCTTCATACCTGACCACTAGTAGACCTTTCGGAGGTTCTGATACATCTTGCCACTCCCCGGATGCAACGTGTACCTCGATGAATGAGCTTCCGACAATATCAATCTCCTGAGCTCTGGGCCCTCAGGAACACACAATCTACCTCTGAACCTCAGTAGTCCATCAGAATCTCAACTCAAAATCAATCACTGTGCCTTTCTGCATCTGACCAATCACATCGATGCAATACAGATCAGTCTACTGAGCCTATCTGATCCTGTCCAACAGATCTGGCTCTAAGCGTAGACTCACAATCATACAATCTGCATCCATATCTGAAGGCATAACTCTCAAACTGAGGCTAGCAAACTACTCTAGCAGCTCGTGCTCCCTGACCATCATATACGATACCATCCCAAGGCTTTTCCTACTCAAAGCATCTACTACAACGTTAGCCTTACCCGGATGATAAAGTATCTCACAATCATAGTCCTTCAGAAGCTCTAGCCATCTTCTTTGTCTCATGTTCATCTCCTTCTGTGAGAACAGGTACTTGAGGCTCTTGTGGTCGGTAAATATTTGAAACTTCTCACCATACAAGTAGTGGTGCCATACCTTAAACGCAAACACTACTACTGCTAACTCTAGATCGTGGGTCTGATAGTTCTTCTCATGGTCCTTCAGCTGTCTGGATCCATAAGCAACTACCCTCCCATCCTGCGTCAACACACAGCCCAATCCCTGATGAGAAGCATCGGTATATACTGAAAATCCTCTTGAGCTGGTAGGAATAGTGAGAATCGGAGTGATGGTCAATCGACTCTTCAGCTCCTGAAAACTTCTCTCACAATCCTCGTCCCACACGAATGCAACACTCTTTCATGTGAGACATGTCAATGGAGCAGCCAACTTCAAAAATCCCTCAACTAATCTCTGATAGTACCTTGCTAAACCTAGAAAACTCCTGATATTGGTAACTATCCTCCGCTGTTCCCACTGAACTACAGCTTTAATCTTAGATGGATCTAATGATAAGCCATCCCTCGACACTACATATCCCAAAAACAAGATCTTTGTCAACCAAAAATCACACTTACTGAGTTTAGCATACAACTGCTGCTCTCGTAGAGTCTGCAATACGATCCTGAGGTGCTCCTCATGCTTCTCCTCGGATCTCGAGTACACCAATATGTCATTGATGAAAACGATAACAAACTGATCTAAATATGGCTTGAACACATCGTTCATCATAGCCATGAAAGCTGCGAGAGCATTCATCAGTCCGAATGGCATAACTAGGAACTCATAGTGGCCATATCGGGTCCTAAATGCCGTCTTGGGTACGTCTCCACTCTGGACTCTCAACTGATGATATCCAAACCTCAGATTAATCTTAGAAAAGACTTGCACTCCCCAAAGCTGATCCAGTAAGTAGTTAATGCGTGGAAGGGGATATCTATTCTTGATGGTAGCCTTATGCAACAATATGTAGTCTATACACAATTGAAAGCTCTAATCCTTCTTCCTCAGAAACAAAACCAGTGCTTCCCACAGTGAAACACTCGATTTGATGAAACCCCTATCCAATAACTCCTGTAACTGTCTCTTAAGCTCTTCTAACTCAACTAAGGCCATGCGATACAGTGGTCTCGAAATAGGTTTAGTACCAGGCACCAAATCTATACAGAACTCCATCTCTCTGTCAGGTGGTAACCCTGGTAACTCATATGAGAAAACATCTTACTAATCAATGACCACAGGAATATCTACCAACTCCATATGTACCTTATCCGTATCCACCACGTACACAATGAAACCTCTAATCACATCCATAGAAGCATCAGCTGTGTCCTGGTCTAAGACATGTACTCACCATCGACCCATCACTTGCTTTCCCTTCTCCTCTGTCGTCTTTCTCCCTCTCTGAGCAGACGTACCAGCTGGAGCTCTATCAGGCTCCTTGCCCTTCTGTAGGGCAGTCTCAAATATTTATGGGTAAGCTCTAGCAATGTGCCCTTGTTTTCCACATCGAAAGCACACAATAGGGCTCTACGGATAAGGTCTACCGCCATGATGTCTACCACATCTGCTGTACTGATCTGTAGTAGGCCTCGATCCACCAATCACAATGCCCTTCGTCGGAGCTATAGCTGGGTATGTAGGAGGCCTAACTGGTCTCTCTCGCACCTCTTCTATCTGTGGTCCCTTATCGAAGAGTCTCCTCCCTCCTTGATAACTGAAACCTCTATCTCTAGCCAGCCTCTTCCTCTCTCTATCTCGTCTCTAACTAAACTCCCAAACTCAAAGGCATTCTTCTTGTAGTCCTGCTCACAAAGCTACACTCTACGCATTACCTCATCATACGTACTAATATCAAATGGTACTAACCTAGACTGCAACATCGGTCTCAATCCATCAACAAATCTGTAGATCGTCTTGGTCTCGCTGTACATGGTATCGGGATCATACCTCCCAAGGGCCAAAAATCTAGTCTTGTACTCGTCCACTGAGAGACTCCCCTAGCTCAATCCTAAAAACTCGGCTTGCAGTCTACGCTGCGTCGTATCAGGAACAAACTGCCTCCTGAAGGCATCCATAAACATCTCCCAACTGATCTCAGCATGTCAGGCTTTCAATATCTGTTTGGTAGACTTTCGCCAATGTTCTACCTTTCCTTTCAGTAGGAACGCAGTAAATGCGACTCTCTTTGAAGTTGTACAATCAAAGAAGTTGTACAACTTCTCCATCTCGTCAATCCACTCCTCAGCACTGGCTGGGTCTTTGATTCCTCAAAAAGATGGAGTTCCAAGCTTCTGGAACTATCGCAGTTGATACAAATCACACCCATATCCCAATCCTCTACTAACCTAAACTTGTGGGGGTGTAGGAGTATTAGTAGTCTGTGGCCTCTGTACAGGCTGCGCAGGTGTATTAGGTGTAACTGCCTCCCCTGTCGTAGTCTCCACATCCTACCTCTGTCTACCTGGAAAAGTCTGTGCAAATAACCCTACTATCGCCTCCAAGCTTCGCTCTATCCTCTTGAAGCGTGCCTCAGTAGTATCTGGTACCTTAGTAGTACCCAGGGGTGTATAGGCAATCGAAGACTCACCCTGGCTAGCCGGCCTACCTCTACGGCCTCCGGCCCTACCTCTCGCCCCTCTACCATGGCGGGTAATTGCCATAAAGGCTAGATTCCTGCAATCACAAACATTAATTTGTCAACTTCCCATATTGTATACACAATTGTAACTGAACAAAACACAGTGATATGGGGATGTACACTTTCCTAATTACTAATACCTAGTCACATCAGACCAATTACGCTCTGATACCACTCTGTCACGCCCTCCTCCCACACGCGACTTACCAAAAACCATAAATTTTTTTTGCTTTTTTACTTACCTTTCTCTCCTCAACAGTTGGGCTGTGATTAGGCATTAGTCTCCTCATCCACACATACATACATGTCATTCTAAATATTTATCGACTATACGTACACTTTCTCATAAGTAAATTCATATACTTAATATAATTACATCATTACATTTACATCGCCAACATTAAATCATGTACATCACTGTGTTTATGCATTGTTCAAATATAAAAGAGTGTGCATGTATATACCTTTCGCTAGATGGGGAGTGGCAGCGGATCAAAGGAATGCAATACCCTAGCCGACTCGATCTACTAACGAGAATCCGTAGAGATGGGGGAAAATGAATGGGATGAGCTATCAACGTGCTCAGTAAGGAAATTAGGCAAGCAAGTAGACATCCATACTATCTACTGAAAATAGTGCTTTTCTTTTCCTTCTCTCAATTCAAAAGTGTGTTTCAAAAAATATATAATATAGTATAGATTTAAAATCCCATGTGCTAAACACATGCTGGTTTATCAATCAGAGGCATTCATGCAAAACAGTGCATATAATCATTTAAGAATGCCTTTATATAAAATATGCCATTTACATTCAAAACACAGTAAATATGGCATTTCTCATCACAACACAAACAAATCGGGTTCTGACCCATCCCTCAGGTCTACCTGTATCATAAAACACATGTGATATATCATGTGAGACTCAGTGGCTAAATGCAATAACTCCAAACTATGGCCATATCCTAACATGGTGAAATCCCACGCAACACAGTACTCGATGTGCGAGTTATCACTGCTGTAACGGGAGGGGGGTCAGTCCATCACAACCGCCAGCTATCAACAACTCTCCTCTACAACTCTATAACAAAACACGGTACAGTGTACTCCATGCCACACGCACGGTACAACGTACACTCGTGGACCCTACATCATGGTCGAGGTACCTGCCATAGGTCTTAGCCTCTCATACCATGGAAATACATCATAGTTGGGGTGCCTGCCATAGGTCTTAGCCCTCATACTATGGAATAAATGCCACGTCTCTAAATCGATGTGAGAACCTCTCTAGTGTGATACTCAATCTACACGAAAAAATTGTCATGATTTTTCTAACATGTTTATATATCACGTAAAACTACAGTGCGCATCTTGAGTGTGACTCACAGTCAACGTTCGGCCTCAAAACACTGTATATGCATGTCAAAATATCAAACACTAGTGCGAGTAAACCTCTAGCACTAGGTTATGCATAGTTCTGATTACAAATCAACTATGAGAAAATCGCTCAAGTACTATGTCATGTACAAATCATGAAGAATCGAGTATGAGCAATGCTCCAGCACTCTGTCATGCATCTCATGTAAAACTCGAGTACGCGCTAATCGTTCCAGCACTCTATCATGCACAAATCACATAAAACTGAGTACGAGCAATGCTCTAGTACTCTATCATGCATGTCAAATAAAAGTAGTACGAGTAAACCTCCAGCACTAATGTATGTGAAAAAATCTAAAATCAAGTGCGAGCTGTGCTTCAGCACGATTGTTTCCACATAATTCGGTAAATGGCTCTTTAAAAATAGGGATGTTTAAAATCATTAAAATCTGCACTATAAAGTGTGCTTAGTTTAGATCGATGTCAAAACATTAGCCCATCCACCTACTCTTCTGCTATACAGCAGTAAAAACCACTCAAAACATTATTTTCATGCTTTTTGAAACATTTCCCAAAATTTAACTTTTTGCCTATTTAGGGGCAATATCATAATTTACCCATATCGGGCCCCTATAATATTACTTATTTTCTCTGACCCTCAAATAATTTCAGTAAATGCAAAAGCAGACGAAAATACGCACAGATATCTCTAACTACTTGCAAGAGTCCCCTACCTCAAATCACGTAGTGTGACTTCTCTTCCTCTGTGCTGTCCAAACCTCGTAATCCGGTCACTCTCAATATGACTTTGGAGCTGCATTTAACCATTCATTGGGTTAATTACACTTTTCCTACTGTATTACATATTTAATACAGTCTATTTCACTTAATTGGGCCCGTTTACAGTTAATGGGCCTAACTACTTTAATCGGGCATTAATTCGTATTAAGCCCGTTTTCCACGTATTATCTCCCTTCATCAGGGTATATCGACTCATTGGGCCTATCAATACCCATTGGGCTTTATTCCAAGCTCTTTCGATAGCCCGTATATAATTTACGACAGTTAATTCAAAATTTCGAATATAATTCACTAAATGCGAAATTTAATCCAAAATGCGTAAAATAAATCTTAAATACGCAATAATCATATAAATTGTCATTAATGAGCTTTACTTACCTGAGATTAGGTGATGGTACGTAAATCGAAGTTCGATCGGGCTTCCATTCAGAATTTATCGTTGAACTGCACAATTTTGTATATTTAACTCCGGGTCAATTTTTGATTAAATATAATTTAAATAAATTTATCAAAAATCAAATTGGTCACTTTTGACCTCGTATCGACTTACCCGAAGTCCGGTGAAATCCCAAAAATTTTCCTTTATCTTTTTCTTTCTATTTTTTTTCTTTTTCCCCTTTTCTCCTTGGCTGAACCGGTCCGATCCGATTTAGCGTAGAAGCTTCCTCATTGAACCGTCGACCGGTTCAAGGCTTCTTTGGTCGTGCTGGCGTCGTTCGATCGATTCTCCGAGTGTCGCTGCCGCCGTTCGACGCTCCACATCCTGGGGAACACTGGGCTGGGCACGATCGGACCCAATCACCGCCGGTAGCTGTCAGATTCCCTCTTTTCCTCCACGACAATTCCTCTTCGATCTGCTCCTGTCGGTGTCGATGGAGGACGTTGTCGATGTCGGAAGGATCGCACGGTGCCTGGCTTCCTTTTTCGGTCGCGTGCCTGGCCTTGGGGTCGCCGGTGGTGGCCGTCCGACGAATTTCTCTTCCTCGGGTCTGCGTCGATTTTGGTTCGTGTTTTGGGTTTCTCTCTCCCCAATTTTCAATTCCAGTTTCCATTTTTTTAATTTATAATAGATCATTAAAATAATAATAATAAAAATCCTAAAATATCCCAAAAATTCATATTAAATTCATTTAATCCATAAATGAATTTATCAGTATGTTTTTTCCTTTCCGGTATATTTTTTTCACTATATATGGGCTTATTTTTCGAGGTAAAAATTTTGATTTGATCATTTGATCGTTTTACCCCTGTACTTGTTCGAGAATCATTTTATCCCTTATCTCGCTGTTATGTAGCTTACATGCATTTTTAATTTCTTAAATAGTCGATTGCATGATAGTAAATACTCTTCTTATGATTCAACTATGAAACAAAGTGTTCGTACGCATAGGAATCATAAGGTATAAGCTACATAAAAAATTGAAAACTCGGGTCTGACAGTAATGGCTGATGCCTAGAACAAAAAGAGCCTCGAGATGGTATCACATATGATGGTCAGGGAGCGTAAGCTTCTAGAGCAGTTGGGAGCCTCAGTAGTGATTTGATCCATTCTAATGATGACAGTGAATTATGTGACAGCTAGCATGAGATTAGTACCGGATTTGATTGATCGAATTTGACAGGTTTAGTGTGATGATTGGCATGGTGTCGATAGTGTGGGTCAGATTCAGATGGGTACAGTGACAGAGTTCACAATGAGTAATGATGGCTTACTGAGGTTCAGAGACAGTATAAGTACTCCCCAGAACCACAGTTGATGAGATAGTGTTATCATCAGAAGCTCACTCTTCGGGATATACAATGCATCCGGGAAGTAATAAATATATCAAAATCTTAGAAAAGGGTATTGGTGATCAGATATGAAAAGAGACATTGTAGAGATTGTGGAAAAGTGTCTCGTATGTCAGCAGATTAAGGTAGAGTACTAGAAGTCTGCAGGGTTATTGCAGCCTCTACCTATATCGACTCGAAAATGAGAATAAGTTATCATGAATTTCGTGATGGGTTACAGAGGACCCGGATGAATAATGAGGCTATCTAGGTGATAGTCGCTAAATTGACTAAGTCTACCCACCTTCTAGTCATGAAATCTCCAGATACTCTGAGTGCGTAGGCGAAGTTATATGTAAGGAAGATTGTGGAACATTATGTAGCGTTCCAGTGAGCATGGTATCAGACAGGGATTCTCGCTTCACTTCCCACTTCTGGGAATATTTTTCAAGAAGCTATGGGAACTCGACTGAGTGTTAGCACAGCTTTTCATCCTCAGATAGATGGTCAATCAGAGGGGACTATACAGGTTCTGGAGGATATGATGAGAGTGTGTACCATTGATTTTATAAGCTCCTGGGATGATCAGTTGCTACTAATTGAATTCGCCGATAGCGGCAGTTATCACTTGAGTATCGGGATGACTTTATATGAGGCATTGTATGGCCGTAGGGGTTGTTCCTCGACTTAGATAAGAAGAAGTGGGTGACAAATAGAGAATTGCTCCCGAATTAGTATAATAAGTCTCTGAGGATGTTCAGTTGATTTGTGAGAAATTAAGAACACCTCAAAGCAGACAGAAAAGTTATGCTGACAAGAGACATAAAACCATTGGAATTCACTGGGGGTGAATCAGTATTGTTGGAAGTTACAGGCCCTTAGGACATAACAAGATTCGAAAAGAAGGCAAATTGAGTTTCGTTAGATTGAATCCTTTGAGAGATTGGACAAAGTGGGAGATAAGGCCTGTAGGTTGGCGTTACCATAGCAGGCATCCACAACGTGTCCCATCTTTTGATGCTTCGAAAATATTATCCGGACCCAGCATATGTGATCGGATATGAGTTGTGGAGCTCAATGAAAGTATAACGTATGTTGAAAACTTGATACGAGTGTTAGACAAAAGGAGAAAGTGCTGAGGTTTAAGACGATCTCCCTTGTCAAAGTCCTTCGATAGTATTACACTTCGGAGGAATTTAAATAGGAGCTGGAGAGTAAGAGTATGATATGTGTGAAGTATCCGGATTGATTTACAGACTAACTTGGTTCTAATTTGGAGGACCAAATTTCCTAAGTGGGGGAGATTATGTAAGACCCGATTGTTATCTTATTTCGTTATGATTCACACATTTTATGGATATGGTTAAATGTTAATGGAATCATAAGACAGATTATTTAATCATATAAATATGAATGAAGTAGTCGAATGCACGTTAAATCCGAAAACAGACAATTAAGGAATTTCAAATTAAATTTATGAGATTTGAATGGTCCGAATAGAGATACGAATTTTTAAATGAGAAATTATAGTGGGTCCAAGAAGGAAAGTCGGTTAAATTGGTCCCGAACGTGTAGAAGGGTAAAACGGTCAAAAGACCAAAATTCGGTATAAATTCAATAAATAAAATTTCATTAAAAATATGGAATTGAGAAATCTTGATCAATAACGAGGAAAATATTAAATTTCGTGTCCAATTGATCAAGATATGAATTTATTTGAAATTATCAAAATTTTCACTTTGAAAAACTATCCCGAAAATATTGGAAAAATATACCGAAAAGACGAAATAAGACAAAAAATTTATTAAATTGATTTAATGAATAAAATAAGATTTTTTAGATATTTTAGCTAATTTATTATATTTTATTTGATTAAAATATAATATAATAAAATTATAAAAAAAAATGGAAATCTGAAAAACGAAACTGAAGAGGAAACAAAACGCGAAGAAGAAAACGAAGCTAGCCGAAACGAGGAGACCTCATCACCGGATGAGCACCGACGACTGGGTGACCCTCCTGCCATCAGGATGGGCTCCGACGTTGCCAAAAAACGCCGGATCGAGAGGGAGAGTGACGCGGGGGAGAGGGGGGATTCACCGTTGATGGCATCGTTTCAAAGAACCCCGAGGCCTGATGATGAATGCCCAGGTGATGACGCGCCGAACGACATCGAAATCGCGACGAGACCCGATCGAACGACGTCGAAACGGCCAAGTGAGGCTTGAACCAGTACGGACCGGTTCAGTGCACTGCAGCATGCTAAACCAGACCGGACCGGTTCAGCCAAAAAGAAAAAGAAAAGAAAAAGAGAAATGGAAAAAGAAAAAGTGAAAAAAATGGAGAAAAATTCCAGTGATGCAATCAAGCTACAGGTAAGTCGGTAAGCGGTCGAAATTGACCGATTTAAATTTTGAAATATTTAATTTGCTTAATATTCGACTGAAAAATTTACCCGAAATATATGTAATTGTGTAGCTCGACAATTGACGCCAAACGAGAGCTCGAGTCAGCTTTGATTTGCGTACTATCATGAAATGTCGGGTAAGTAACCCTTATTTACGACAATTAACATAGTTATGTGTGTTAGAAATTTACCACATAAATTACGGATTAATTTCGTATAAAATGAATTCAATTATGAAAAGTAAGATAAATTGTCATAAATAATTAATTGAGCTATCTGAGAGTTTAAAACGAGGCCCAATAAATACTGATGGGCCCAATAAGCCCAATAGGTCTCGATAATGTGAATAGTAAGCGGAAAATGGTCTTAAGGCTGATTAAGGCCCATTAAAGTGCAAATGGGCCTAATAGGGGTAAACAGGCCCAATGATTTAAATTAAGCCTAGTAAAAGTGAAATATTAATTAATATGTTTGGATTTAAACCGATAAATGATTATCTGCAGCTCCGAAGAACATATTGGGAGCTAAACGGATCGGGTGATCGGTAGCATTGGGAAAAGTCAGACTGTACAGAAAAACGAGGTAAGGGAATTTTACGGACTGCTAGAGGTAACTTTATGCAATTTCAACTTCATCTGTAGTCTTTTACATTTTTTGAAGGGTCTAGATTTAAAATAAGAATTTTAGTGCTCGGATGGGCAAATGACCAAAATACCCCTGTGAAGGGTAAAATTTCCAAAATTAGGAAAAGTTACGAGAAGCAAGAACGAAGGTTTCTTACCTATTTTTGTGGTGATTTGACACATGCATGGGTAGGCTGGCTAACTTTTAAATAAAATGCACAACATTGCATAATTTTAATCAATGTTGATTTTCTCTGAAATTGATTTGAGAAATGTAGCTGCCTACATGATTTTATAGAAATGTGACGTGCTAGAGCTCAGCTCGCATGAGTTTTTGAGTTGTGTGCTGCATACATTAGTGTTGGAGCAAGGGCTCGCACTAGAGTTTTACATGCATTGGTGCTAGAGCTTAGCTCGCACAAAATTTTCACATGATTTTCATGACAGGGTGCTGGAGCTTAGCTCGCACCAATTTTTCACATGATTTTCGTGACAGGGTGCTGGAGCTTAGCTCGCACCAGATTTTCACATGATATTCATGACAAGGTGCTGGAGTTTAGCTCACACTAGATTTTCACATGATATTCGTGACAGGGTGTTGGAGCCTAGCTCGCACCAAATTTTTTACATGATTTTCGTGACAGGGTGCTAGAGTTTAACTCGCACCAGATTTTCATATGATTTGTGTAACAGAGTGCTAGAGCTTAGCTCATACTAGTTTTACTTGATTTTATGAGAGTGCTGGAGCATCGCTCGCACTAGTTTTATGAGAACATGCGATGAGTCGTGCTTGGAGCATCGGGTAGACTGTGTGTCACACAGATTAAATAGGCTTGCACGTGTGTTTTGAGACAGGGCATGAGTATGGAAAGGAGATATGGGTCCACGGAGTACGTTGTACCGTGCAAGTATCATGGAGTACATTGTACCTTGCTGGGATTGATTATGTGGCATTTTCGGATGTGATTGATCAGACATGATCGACGGGATGGACTGACCCACCTCTCGGGGTGATTCCCGATCGTGGTGAGACCCCGCACACTAGGATCCATGTAGCAGTGGGATCATGAGGACGTATGGCCATAGTCCTAGTTATTTGGACAAGATATATATATATATATCTATTGCCTAGTCTCGTATGTTGATGTTTTTGAGAAACACGTTTTGTGAATTTTTGCGTGAGTTTGGATCACCCGAGGGAGGGGTTGAGTCCTGACTGAGATGTGAGTTTGATGAGAATGAAACTGGGTTTTTAAACTGAAATTGCATGATGTTATTTCCATGCTATTTAAGCCCATGAATCGTGTAAACTGGTTTTACATGACATTCATTGTATCGCATGTTACTATTTCTTTGAAAAGCATTTGATTTCATGGTTTTGTGTGAGTTAGGAACACCCGAGGGAGGGGTTGAGTCCTAGCTATGTTGTGAAATTTTAACGTGAATGAAATGCTTTAAATGGATTTGCATGTCGAGTTTTCCATGCTCTTTGAAATCCATATTTGAACTTGTTTTACATGACATCATGAATTGTAGCATCTATTTTGAAATGTGTGGAGAAAGGGTGGTTTATGTATAGCACCACGTTCATGTAGGTAGTATGGTTACCTACTTGTTCGTAGGATTGCCTTACTGAGCTTGATTTGCTCACCCCTTTCATTTTCTCACACAAATCATTCCAGTAGATTTTTAGGTGACAGAGTATTGCATTCCTGATATCTGCGATTGCTCATCATTTTGAGTTATATACACTTGTACATATTGTATCTAAATAAGAATAGCATAGTAACATGTTTGTAAGTAACTTTCAGGGATGTATAGATATTGTAAACACTTGTAAATGAATGGGAAAGAATTAGTGAAAAACTCATGTGTTTACCTTTCCTTTAATAAGGAATTAAGTTATATGGTGAATGAATGGTGGGACTGACATTGACGCACAGCCCAATTTTTAGTGGAGTGTGGTCACGATCAGAGGACAGGTAAGTATGAAAGAAAAACGAAAAATTTACTCTGATTTTTGGGTCGTGACAATTTCAAATCCTTCACTTGATCTTTAAATGCATTAGGGAATTTTTATTCATTC
Source organism: Firmiana major (assembly GCA_033439115.1). Taxonomy (NCBI): domain Eukaryota; kingdom Viridiplantae; phylum Streptophyta; class Magnoliopsida; order Malvales; family Malvaceae; genus Firmiana; species Firmiana major. Next base: position 14,951,229 of record CM065912.1, read on the forward strand.
CATTTGTATTTTTCATTCATGTAAAACTATTCTTATGATTCAATTTACATAAAACCATGTTTACATCATTTGAATCATAAGAAATTACAATAAAATTTGGGTCTTACGAAAAAAGCATTTCGGTCTAAGACAATTCCTCTAGTCAAGGTTCTGTGGCAGTATCACACTTCGGAGGAGTCCACGTGGGAATTAGAAAACTTAATGCAAAAGAAATACCCACAGTTATCTGAGGACTAATGTACTTTTAAATTTGGGGGACCAAATTTCCTAAGTTGGGAAGAATGTAAATACCCTAAATTTTATGTACCTTGTTTTATCCATGATTAACAAAATTAATCATCGAGATTAAAGATTTCGTTATATTAGTCAAGGAATTTTAATTAAACCATAGTATAATCTGGGGAACTAAGGAAAATTCAGCAGGAACACACATGCATATATAAATATATGAGTAATGTTTATCTGTTCCTTAAACAAAATGTATGGATAATATATATATATATATATATATATATATATATATATATAAGAATATTTATATAAATATATATGTATATACAAGCATAAGCAGTGGAATTCGATAATATATATATATATATAAATATACATAACAACATACCCAAGAACTTTATATATATGTACATATGTATATTACAATTAACAAGGGAGAAGTGATGGTGATGATCCTGATGGGACATGAAACTTGGAAGGGAGAATTGCTGAAGCTTCAGCAATTTGGTAACCCACCCTGCACCCCTACATCTCCTGCTGAACCCACTCCCGTTTTCCTCATCCTCATGCCATCTGCCATGTTATATATATATATATATATATATATATATATATATCCTATGCATGCTGAAATAAAATGGAGAAGAAAAAAAATGAGAGTTGATAGCGACTACGCCTACTCGAAGTGACCTAGACGTGTTATCCGCAAGTGCACGGGTCGTACAAGTAATAATGGGATTTGAGTCCCAAATTATCGTCTCACAGAGAAGCTGATTAGCTTAATTAAGTATCGGTCAATCTTACCCTAAGTATATCCTAGCAAATTATGAATTCTTAGGGAGTGATCTACAAGGCTAAAATTAAAAGTACTGAAAACAATAAAAATTATAAACTAATAAAACAGAGCAAAAAATACTTATAGAGCTCCCAGCAATTAAAAGCAATAACCTACAAAAGATAATTAAAACAGTTAAAATTAATTAATGCAATTAAACTAGAATGCAAATATGAAAATAAAGAAACAAATTAATTAAACTAAAATTAAACAATCCTAGAATAAAATATGCATGTAATTAAACTTATTAATAAAAATGCAATTTAAACTAACCTAAAATCTAATAAAATAAAATTCTATTAATAAACTAAAAAAACTAATTACCTCTAAAATGATCCTAAATTAAATTTAACTCTAACTACTATATAACTAATGCATGAAAAATAATTGCTTTCGGATTTTTTCACTTGAAAACTAAATTATGAAATAATTCTATCTCTAAATTAATTCTAAATGCAATACTAGAGCTTTTTAATTAAAATAACATTACCATCCTAATGTAATCAAAAATTAATTATTATACTAATTAAAACTAAGTACTAAACTAACAAGTAATGAAAATCTATTTTTTCTAACTTAACAAATAATGTAAATGGCATAAAAGAAAATATAATCCCAAACGTGCTAAACTAATTGTAACAGTAAAACAATATGGCCAAACAAGGCCTTAACCAAAACTCCCAACTGGCCCCGTGGTCCCGACTGTGCACTGGTACTGTGCACATTTCGTTCTCCATTTTGCACCAGGCGCTGTCCAAGTGCTGACCAGGTGATGTCCTGCTCTACTCTTGGTCCTGCCCAGCTATTATGGTACGTCCTCGGCTACACGACACACGTCTCTGCCTAACTATTCATTCTCTGCACAGCAACAGAATATACAGCTAACGTAGTGCTGCCATCAACCTTCTGCCCAGGAGTCCATACCAAAACTGCCTTCATGCTGGTTCCTGCCAGAGGTCTATCGGCACGTCCCAGACAGTTCTGCCACAATTCTAAAGCACCTGTATTCCAATCTGTTAAGTAGAGTTGAAATGAATTAAACAGAAACAATAAGAGATGATGAACAGTAAAAGACGATGAAGAACAGAGGAGAACAGAGCACGGTTATGTGATTTTTTGTCCTTGCAACTGTGAGGCTCTGTTGCACCAAATGGCATAAGCTCATCAACATTTATCACCGGCCAGCAACAAGCATAAACCAATACAACTTGAAAATGCCGAAAAGAACAAATACAAAGCTAGAAACCAGCACAACTTGAATGCTGAAATAAAAGATGAAAACTAACACTCTAAATGCAGAAAAAAATGAATCCATGTAGTGCAGAAAAATGAAAATGAAAATGAAAAAAAGAAACACAATGCAATCACACGTTTTAAGCTTGAAACCGAAAGGAAATAAAGAAAATCAACAACTGTAAATTAACCTAAAACTATCAACACTCGTAGGCACATTAACGTGGATGTCTAGCATCCTCAGGTTGCTTCAATTCCTACTCCAACCGTGATTCCACATTGCTAATGATGTGGAAATAATGCTAGGCATCAAGACCACATCAAAACACCAGAACTAAGTGGGATAGTAATAAAGGAGAATGAATCACCCAAATGAGCAAAGGAGACAAAGAAATGGAACCTCAATAAAATCGAGAATAAGAAAATGGAAGATAAATGAAATAAATAACAATACGCAGTGACTGAAAATGAAACAGGAGTAATGGATTGAGGAAGTTTGCTGCTGTCACCAACCCCTCCAACCCAGATAAACAAAAACAGAGGAATGAAAGCAAACTAAAGTAAAAGAAATTAATCGCAGCTTAAAGGAAACATTTTTCATTTAAAGAAAATAAAATGGAGCTTATAAATTTCTAGAACAATGGTAGCTACCAGAAAAATAAAAATTATTCTAAAACTATTTTTACGCTACCTACTCCTACTCCTAAAAACTAATTTTCCCTAAACTACACTACTCCTAAATTACTTCTACCCTAAAAACTAAACACTTTTTCAATTGTTCATCATGTTCTATTTATACACAAATTTAGGGGTACATTGGTAATTTTTCATCTTAGATGAGTTGGCATTGTTTGGCCACTTGTCTTCATTTTATTTGCTGCAGAGTAGATATTTTCACGTCACATGTCTATTTGTCCAGTTGGTTGTGCGATGTGACTCGACGTGTATCTTCCAGAAGTTTGGCATGGTGTCCGTCATTCTTATCTTTTCGAAGTGAATAAAATACAAACACTTGACATCACGCATGCCTAGACGACTGGTGACTCGGTCTGCAATTTTGAAGTGGTTGAGTCTCCTTTAGCCCGTTTTCAGCCCATTTTTGACTGAAACGACTGAGTTTTATCTAGATTTAATTTACCTACATATTAAAGAATTTTAATTAAATAAAAAGGGTAATTAATAAAATAATATGAGGATTTAAATAATTAATTAAGAAATTAAGCATAAATAATTATATTTTAATAGAATTATCAAGAGTTTGTAAGAAAGGAAATGTAAGAAGAATTAATGAATAAGCAGGAAGATAACCGAGAGGGAGCAAAAGCAGAAAAATGGAGTAATAGTCGAGCAGGAGGCTGAGAAGAAGAGGCAAGAAAGGAGAAGGGATGTCACGACCCAAAAATCAAAGTAAATTTTTCGTTTTTCTTTCATACCTACCTGTCCTCTGATCGTGACCACACTCCACTAACAATTGGGCTGTGCGTCAATGCCAGTCCCACCATTCAATCATCATATAACTTAATTTCTTATTAAATGAAAGGTAAATACATGCGTTTTTCACTAATTCTTTTCCATTCATTTACAAGTGTTTATAGTGTCTATACATCCCTGATAGTTACTTACAAACATGTTATTGTGCTATTCTTATTGAGATACAAATATGTACAAGTGTATATACCTCAAAATGATGGGCAGCAGCGGATATCATGAATGCAATACTCAGTCGCCTTAAAGTCTACTAGAGGAAATCTATGTAGGAAAATGAAAGGGGTGAGCACATCATGTAAGACCCGATTTTTTTATCGTAAGAGCAAATGGAATGAATAGAAATTTTTGAGTGCATTTAAAAATGCAAAATGATTGAAATGGTATAATCCGAACACGTGAAGGGTAAAACGGTCAAAAGATCAAAATTCGATATTAATTGGGATAAAAAAATTTAATTAAAAATATAATATTGAGAAATCTTGATCAATAACGAAGAAATAATTAAATTTTGGGTCAAATTGATCAAGATATGAATTTATTTAATATTTTCAAAATTTTCGCCTCGAAAAATGATCCCCAAAATAATCGAAAAATATACCGAAAAGACGAAATAAGATCGAGAAATTCATTTATTGCATAAATGAATAAAATGGAATTTTTTAGAATTTTTTGGGATATTTTGAATTTTTAATAATATTTTAATGAATAAAATATTATTAAAAATAAATTATAAATAAATAAAATAAAGTAAATGTAAAAAAAAAGAAAAATCGCAAATTGCGATTTTCTCGAGGAAGAAACGAAATAGAAAAGTAAAAGGGGCGAACCGAGGATCCCTCACCTGTGAGCCACCATTCAGCGACCGAGGAGGCCCGACGCCCACCGGAAAAGGAAGCCGATCACCTTGCGATCATCCAGCCACTGGAGACGCGCCCCACCGGCACCGATAGGAGCAGATCAACGAAGTAATTGCTGAAAAGAAGATAAGAGAAACGACGGCCACCGACAAGGAGTTGGCTCCGATTGAGGCCAGCTGAGAGGTCCCTAGGCTGAGGCGCGCCGAACGGCGGTAGCGACACGCCTGGAACCGACCGGACGGAGCCAGAATGACCAAATGATGCCTGACCCGGTACGACCGGTTCAGCGCAGTGATGGTGTGCTGAACCGGATCGGACCGGTTCAGCCAAAAAGAAAAAGGGGAAAAAAAGAGAAGAAAAAGAGGAAAAAATGAGAAAAATTTTAGTGATGCAATCGAGCTAGGGTAAGTCGGTAAGCGGTCGAATTGACCGATTTAAATTTTAGAATATTTAATTTGATAAATATTCGACTGAAAATTTACCCGAAAAAGTATTTAATTGTGTAGCTCGACGATTGACGTCAAATGAGGACTCGAGTCAGCCTCGATTTATGTACTATCATGGAATCTCGGATAAGTAATCCTTATTTATGACAATTTACATCGTTATGCGTGTTAGATAAATTTTGAATTTAATTTCCGTATTAAATGAATTATATTCTAAAAATTGGGATAAATTATCGTAAATATTAAAATAAGCTATTCGAGAATTTAGAACGAGGCTCAATAAATGTTGGTGGGCCCAGTGAGCCCAATAGGCCTCGGTAATGTGAATAGTAAGTGGCAAATGAGCTTAAGGCCGGTTAAGGCCCATTATGGTGTAATTGGGCCCAATATGGGTAAACGAGCCCAATGATTTAAATTAAGCCCAGAAAATATAAAATAATATTAATTATATTGTATTTAACCTGATGAATATGTATCCGCAGTTCTGGAGATTGGATTGGGAGCAAATCGGATTGCGTGACGAGTCATCAGTGGAAAAGGTCAGACTGTATAGAAAAATGAGGTAAGGGAATTGTGTGAGTAGCTAGAGGTAGCTACGCGTACTTTAAATAGTTTTTGTATACACTGAATATGTATGTATACACTGATATTGTATAAAGGTCCTAGAAGTGGTTTAAATGATTTTAAGGATCGAAATAGGTAAAAAGACTATTTTACCCCTATTGAGGGAAGTTCACCTAAGGATGGTGAAAGCATGACATGCATGAAATGCATGATTTAAGGAATTTTCTAAATTAAAGAATTTGATTGGTTTTAATTAAAGCAAATCGATAGATTGACCAGTAATTGTATAAATTTCACAAGATAACACTACGTAGGTGTTATTCATATTTAAATGAAATTTTTTTGGAAAACGGGTCAACTATCAAGTTTATATGAAAACAGATAGTGCTAGCACATGGCTCGCAGTATATCTGCGTTTTTGAGTGTGCATAAATGTGCTTGAACGGTTGCTCGCACCGACTTGTGTGACATCATATGCATAAAACGAGCTGGAGCAGGGTGCTCGCACTGATTTTTATTATTGTGAAATGAGAGGTGCTGGAGCCTAGCTCGCACTCTGTTTTGACATGTTTTGACTTGTTTTAACTTGGTATGCATAAAAGGTGCTGGAGCGATTGCTCGCACTAGTTTTTATGATTTGATATGCATGAGAGATGCTGGAGCTTAGCTCGTATCCAGTTTTGATATTTAATTGCATAAAGCCGTACTGAAGCCTTGCTCGTACGTGATTTAATCGATTTAATTTCATAAAGCCTTGCTGGAGTGTAACTTGCACAAGATTTGTAGTACTTATGCATAAAGTCGTACTGGAGCGTTGCTCATACGAAGTTTTGATTTACTTGAGCATTCATTTATGCTGGAGCAGTGCTCGTACATGATTTTATATAGATTTACAACTCATATTAAAGCCATACTAGAGTTTTTCTCGTATGAGGTTTTCACTGAGTTTTTATACATATCCGTACTAGAGCATTTCTCGTACATGGATTTTACTTGAATTTATAATTATTTTAAGTCATACTGGAGTGCTGCTCGTATGCAGATTTCATTGATTTCTATGAAGCCGTGCTAGAGCTTCGCTCTCACAAGGTTTTCAGATATCATGAATATGCATGAAGCTGTGTTAGAGTTTCGCTCACACAGGGATTTATATGACATGCATATAGCCGTGTTGAAGCCTCTTGTAGACTGTGTGTCATAGTGAGATGATATGCTCACACGTGCATACTGAGACAGGGATGATATGGGTGGATAAGACCTATTACAGGCACCCCTGATTGAGCTTGGGTTCACAGAGTACGTTGTACCGTGTATATCACGCGGAGTACGCTGTACCGTGGGGATTGTTGGAGTAGAGTGGCATTAGCCGTGAGGCAGCAAGCCTTGCCATCGCAATCCTGGTGTTATACTGTTCTGGCGGGTAGGGCAACCCACCTCCCGTTTCAGGTGTGATACCCCGCACACTAGGTATCGTGTTGCCAAGGATCACGAGGTTATGGCCATAGTCCTATGTTGTTACTGATAGTCACCTACATGTCTCACATGATATAACTTGTGGTCTCGATAGACCAGGGTAGACCCAAAGGAAGGGTCAGGCCCTTGATTTTGTGATTTTCTCTGAATTGTGTTTTACTACTATCATGCTAGAGTTTTCAGAGAATTTTATAACGAATTAATTTATGAGATGCTTAACCCCTTTGGGTCATTTTATACTGCATTTTATATTAAATGATTTAAATGCAGTAGCATGATGAGTTTTCTATGCTTTAATGATAAATTTATGAAAGGATTGTATCTCATGATTTGTTTTATATTGCATGAAATAATTCATGATTTTGATTTAATTCATGCTAAGTATGATTTACTGATGTCACATAAAAATCTATTGATACATGATTTCGATATGCATGAATAGTTGTATAAACTAAGTCATGATGAAATACATGATTTTGTGCTTGAGTTTTTAATGAAAAGAAATGAATTTTTAGGGCATGTCATTATGAGCATGTAGATAGTGGAGCTATTTACTTACTTGCATAATTGTCTTACTGAGCGTGTGGTTTGCTCACCCCCCTTATTTTCCCATCTTTTCAGAGCACTCACAGTAATTAGTAAGCGGCTGAGGACTTGCATGCTTGGTATCCGCTGCTTCCCATCGAGAGATAGGTATAAACATTTGTATAGTTTTGTATCTAAATATGTAATGCACAGTACTGTAAACGTATATGATGTCGGGGATGTAAGGTTAAGTAAATACCATTGTGTATGTATTTAGTTAAAGTCAAAAGATAGTAAACTCTGATATGTGAATGTGATTATGAAAATGGAATGGTAAATAGGTGAGAGATAACTAATATCGAATCATAGCCCAACTGTGTTGTAGGATGGTCACGATGAGAGAAAGGTAAGAATTAAATAATAAATGAAAAAGCAAAAAATTTACTCTGATTTTTTGGTAATTTGGGTCGTGACAAGTTTAATGGTATCAGAGCTGAGTTGGCCTGATATGAGTCGGTGTTAGTGGTTAAGGAAGTTTATATCCCTATGTACTATGCATTGTTTAGATACAATTGTATATATCGAGATGGAAGTGCAGCTAAGAATTTGGTTTTGAATGCAAGAATATAGACTCATTAACTAATAGCCGCTCTGGTAGAGAGGCGAGTACATGAGCTTGAGGCCATAGAGGTAGGCCCAAGAGTCGTACTGAGTCGTCACATGAGATTCATGATGGGATTGACGTGGAGGCTGAGGTTGAGTATGCCGCACAGAGTCCGACAGAGAGATCAGACAGTATTGAGACATGCTTCGTGAGGTTGGAGCGGAGTGTGGAGAATATTTTGAAAGCTATTTGCTCAGAGTATGTATGAGATTTGAGAGTGAGCTGGAGCATTGGTGGAAGTTCGTTCGACCCATCTTAAGATTTAATCATCCATAATGGACATGAAAAATAATTCTAGATGTATTCCGGTGACAGAATATCCCAAAACTGCTTGAAGAAAATTGCAGATGAAATTATTTAGTCTAACCCAGAGGAACTGGTTGATTAATGATTATGAATCTCAGTTTATGTTCCTGGGCAGATATGACTTGGACAGTATGAACAGTGAGAGTCGAAATGTTTGAAAGTTCATGGAAGGGCTTAGATTGTCAATTAGAGTCCGATTAGGTCGTTAGATATCACTACCTATGCTGAGGCAATGCGCACACTACAGTTGTGTGAATAAAATCATAAGTTACACGCCTCTGAGATTGGAAAAGATAGTAAGGGCCAAAATAGAGACAAAAAGAGAATAGAGAATGACAGAGATGTCATAACGGGAAAAAGGTATTTGGTAATAGCTTAGAGCTATTGAGTCACGGGGTAAGATGATTGGTAAGGTCCCAGTGTATCAAATTTCAACACTTTGAGGGGACCCCGACCTGCTACAGAGCAGTGTAGTAGTGTGAGCAGGGTAACAGTGTAAACAATATAGGATATGTGGTAGTTACCACGGAAATAAGATGTTAGACGAGGGTGAGTGTATGCCTTGTACCAAGACACTACTGATTTTTCATTTGATGTGGTGGAAGATACCACACTGGTTGTAAATAATGAAGTTATTATTTTAATTGATCCTGGTGCTATGTATATTTATACCGCATTCATTTTCTTATAAGCTAGTGAAAGATGTGAAGCCTGTACCCTTAGGCAAGATGATGATGGTTAGATGATTATCACTAACTGAATATGGGTATAGAATTTGTAAGTTGAAAATAGGGGTGAAAACATCCCTGAAAAAGTGTATTGTAAGTTTGACAAATAATGAAAGAGTTTGATATAAGTGATATATGAAAGGAGATAAGTTTCGAGATATATTGGAATAAAAGGCGTATGCAAGGTAAGAATATCTTTGATATGTAAAGTAAATTGGATTAAGTGATATGAAGTGACTATGAATTGCGACCAAGGATAAGAGGTGGATATCTCTACACCTAGTCTATGTGATCAAGTCTGAGGGTAAATAAAAGTATTTCAAAATACTTCCCCGCCTGAAGACTTGACAGCGTCGATAAGCACACACATAACCTATAAATTGAAATCGACAGTCGTAATATGTACATTTAAAATTTGGGTACCTTTACTGGTACGATAAAGAAATATAGTATTTGATTAATCATGAAGGTTTAAAAATTAAAATTTTGTAAAAGTCGTTAATATAAGAAAAAAGAAATGACGTGGGTTAGTATCTTGAATGGAAACGATTTCGAAATGACATTATACGTTTATGAGTACATAGGTCAAGGATATGGGTGATTGAAATATTTAGTGGAACTCAACTACGATGAGATATTTAAACCTTACCTGGACCGATTGGTTGTCAGCTTTAGCGATGATATTTCGATGTATTCGAAGTCCAGGGAAAAGCATGAGTAGCGAATGAAAACTGTTTTACAGACAAGGTGTTGTGAGTTTCTCGATGGGCTGCTCAGTTGACACGTCTCGTTTGGAAAAAGATTTCATACAAGTGGTATAATAAGTATGTAAATGGTTTCGGTGAGTTTTGGTATATTAAAGTAATAAACTGACCACTGTAATTAATCTCACCATAACCAACAGCTCAAGAGATTTCAGTGTGCATGAATACCTCAAAATAAAGAGTGAGCTGTGTATTGATGTAAAATGGGAAGATAGTCGTTTATGGATCCAGTTAGTTCAAGGACCATAAGAGAAACTATCTGAACCATGATTTAGAGTTGGCAGCCATAGCGTTTACACTAAAAGTATGGCGCCACCACTTAAATGGTAAGAAATTTCGGGTATGCATTGATCGTAAAAGCCCCGAGTATTTGTTTTCACAAAAAGAGTAAAATATGAGGTAACCAAGAGAGTTAGAGCTTCTATGAATTATGATTGTGAACATTGTACCACCCAGGAAAGGCTAATGTAATGGCTGATGCCTTGAATAGAAAGAGCCTCGGGATGGTATCACATATGATAGTCAGGGAGCATGAGCTGGTAGAGCAGTTGTGAGTCTCAGTAGTGATGTGATCCCTTCTGATGATGACAGTGATTTTGTGACAGCTAGCCTGAGGTTAGAACCGGATTTGAGTGATCGAATTTGCCAGGCTTAGCGTGATGATCGACATGATGTCGATAGTGTGGGTCAGATTCAGAAGGGTACAGTGACAGAGTTCACAGTGAGTGATGATGACTTACAGAGGTTCAGAGATAGTATAAGTGCTCCCCAGGACCTTAGTTGCTGAGATAATGTTATTGTTAGAAGCTCACTCTTCAGGATATACAGTGCATCCATGAAGTAATAAATATATTGGAATCTCTGAAAAGGGTATTGGTGGTCAGATATGAGAAGAGATATTGTAGAGATTGTGAAGAAGTGTCTCATATGTCAGCAGAGTAAGTTAGAGTGAAAGAAGTTGCAGGATTATTGCAGCCTCTACTTATATTGACACGGAAAAGAGAACAAGTTACCATGAATTTTGTGATGGGTTATTGTTGTGCTCAAATGGAATACTACTGCAAGTGCATAGGTCAGTTTTCGAGTATAGAGTAAATATAAGTATCGTCCCACAGGGAATTGTATCTACCGCAAATCACTGTAATCAACAACCTTGAACTTTATTTAGAAAAAGTAATTTATTTTGGTTAAGATCCTATTTCCTATTCTAACTATTAATTACAAAACAAATTAATTAAAACAAATCACAATTATTACGAATGAAGATATCAATGGCAAAATATTCCTAGAACTTGATTTCACCTAACTAGGGTTCATACAATTCCTTTGATCAATTGTTCTTTTGATTTCAAATTGTTTATTGACACGCCCTAAGGGTATTATCCGTAAGTGCACGGGTCGTCCAAGTAATAATGGGATTGAGTCCCAAAATTATTGTCCCACAGAGAAGTTGACTAGTCTAATTAAGTACCGGTTAATCTTACCCTAAGTATTCCTAGCAAATTATGAAATTGCAATGGGTGATCTACTAAGGCTAATTAAAAACACTGGAAAACACTAAAATAATAAGAACTAAAGGAAATAAAACCGAGCAAAATTTACTTACAGCACTCCGAGCAATTAAAAACAACCTACAAAAGAAAATTAAAACAGTAAAACGAATTAACGCAATTAACATAAAATGCAAATATAAACATAAAGCAATAAAACTAATTAAACTAAAATTAAACAAGCTTAAAATAAAATGTGCATGCAAATTAATCTAATTAATAAAAATTGCAATTTAAATTAACCTAAGATCTAATAAAATAAAATCCTAGAAAACTAAGAAAAATAATCATAAATCTAAATGTCTAAGCTAATGAATCTAAAATTACTCCTAATTATATCTAAATACTAACTTATCATTAAAATTTAACTAATGCATGAAACACATTTTTGGAATTTTCAATTACTACTTAAAATGCATGAGTTTATCTAAATTAATTTTAAGCACTAACCTTAATGCTAGAATAAAAAAATTACATAGTAACCTACTTAAATCAAAGTTAAACTAATGAAATAAAGAAACTATGACTAACATGCAAATTAGAAATCACTAACTAAGCTAACTAATAACTTGAAATTAATCTAACTAAAATACATGCAAAATGAATTAAACAACATTAAGGGGTGAGCCAAACGTGGCCTTAAGGATTTAAACCAACAAAGACTCCCTCCATTCACTGTTCACGTGCCATTCTTTCTTTTCCATTTCCAGGTGCTGCTGCTCGGGTTGCTGTGCTGGTTCTGCCCCGGTTTGTCCGCTTCTGCTCCAGGTAATGCTCCAGTCTGCTTTTACTGCACATTCACCGGACTGCTACTGCATCTGTCCAGGTTGTATTCTGCATTTTGCTCCTTCTTCCAGCCTCGTACTGCTACTGCAAGTGCTGCTCCAGTTTGCTTTTGCTCTCGGTTTTGTGCTTCTGCTTCAACTGCTGTCGGCTGTCTCCAGGTGCGGCAGGTATGTTTGCCACTCTCGGTTCTGGCCACTTCTGCTCCAGGTACGGCTCTTGCTGCACATTCCTCAGACACACGTGACTCACCGTAACAAAGCACACAACTCTGCCAGTTAGCAGGCACGTCGTTCTCTGCTACTCTATTCTGCACTGCCCTGCTTCATTTCATGCATAGCAACAGGACATCAGCAGCTCGGCATTAGTGAAAACCCAAAGCAATGACAGCCTTCAACAGCAAATACCAGCATATTAAGACAAACAGCAGAAAATAAATGCTTATAAAGATAATGAACAGTAGAGTAGAGTTGAAACAGGGGAGAACAGAGAATCGATCGGCTTGCTAGCTTGTTTCATTGATCCCTCCAGCTACCTGTTGAATATCCTCCCTTTGTACTATACTGAGCATCATCACAAAAACAGGAACAAAGATGACAATACAGAAAACCAAAACTGAATGCTAAATCAATAGTGCAGAAAAATGAAAACAGGAGACTCCCGAGCTATGGTTTCCTTCACTGTCTTCTCCTACCGAGTTCCAATATGCTCTTGATATGGATGACTTCTTTGCATCATCCCACTCTCAAGCAACAGAATCAAAAGGCAGGGGACAGTGTGAAGAGACCTGAAACCCGAATACCACCGGAAGCTGAAGAAAAACCACACAAATCTTTGAAACCGAGAGGTAGAAATGGAGACTTAAATCATTTTTCATTAACTTTCATCTATAACTAAGTAAATAAGAAACATATAGTAATGGATTTCTTCAAACCGAAAACTAAATAAGAAACATAGCAATGGATTTTTGCAAACCGAACAAGAAGAAAAACAAGTTGAACCCGATTGCTAATGAAAATAGAGAATGAACAAATACTTTCATAAAATGAAAAGTGAATGAACAGTAAACAACTTGTAAAACTATGCGGAAATTTTAAGGAAAACTTGTAAAATTAATTTAAAAGCTATTCTACCCTAACCTACTACTCCTACTCCTACTCTACTTTCTACTTCTACTCCTACTTTTACTTTATTTTTCAATTGCCACCATGTTCTATTTATACACAAGCATAAGGGTACAATGGTAAATTGTCATCCTAGATGAGTTGGCATTGTTTGGCCACTTGTCTTCATTTGGTTTGCTGCAGAGTAGATATTTTCACGTCATCAGTCTTTTTGTCTAATTAGCTGTGTGATGTGGCCCGGTGTGTGTTTTCCAGAGGGTTGGCATGGTGTCCTTCGATCTTATCGTTTCAGAGCAAATAAAAATCGGACACCTGGCATCACGCGTGTCCAGACGACTGATGACTCGGTCTACAAATTGGAAGTGGTCTAGTCTCCTTTAGCTCGTTTTCAGCCCAATTTCGACTGAAATGACTGAGTTTCATCTGGATTTAATTTATCTGCACATTAAAGAATTTTAATTAAATAAAGGGGATTATTAATAAAATAATATGAGGATTAAATAAATAATTAGGAATTTAAGCACAAATAATTCTATAAAAAATAGAATTATCACACCCCCAAACTTGAGCTTTTGCTTGTCCTCAAGCAAAACAAAATAATTGTAGGAATGTAAGTACAAAACATAATAATTTCCCCAACATTATCCTCAAAGAAGAAGTACAGACTATGAAATCAAAGACTCACAATTACAAGTCTAGCACTTAGAATTATTCCATCATAAGTCCTAACCCAAATTGGACTCCTTGTGTGTGTGTGAAAAATGTCAGAGCCACTTCAAAATACATTATCCGGATCAGATTATGCAAACATAGTGAATACAAAGTCAATGACAAGTGATCATTCCCATAAGTTTGCTTTTCACTAATCTCTGCACTAATGTAGTCACACTTAATCAAAGATCAATAGGACTTCATTAAGCTTGTAATGTAAGGCTGGGGTTAGGGTATGATAAAGTCGATTTAGGTTTAATTACCCCTTAACATGCATTACTTTCTAAGATCTTTAATGTGAGAGCTCATATTTATTTCCCCCAAACTTATTTCTTTCACTAGACATTTTATTCTATTTTTGTATTTTTCTTCTTCTTCTTTTCTTTATCTTTTTCTTTCTTTTGCAATTTTTTTTTTTCGAATTTTCACTATCACCAGATACCCATATGTACAAAGCTCACAATATATCAAATGACGTTTCATGCTTTCGGGGTAAGGGATAGGAACAAAGTACTTTAAGCTAAGAAAAATAACGCAGGTGTATTTATAGAGAAAAGCTTATTTGGCCCAGATGGGTGACTAGGGATAAAGTATGTATAGGGATGGCTCGAAAGGCTCAAACGATCCAAAGATGGCCTAAATCATCTCCCTAATTAAGTGTGATCTAATATTTCACACCGAGACAAGATCAAACAAATTCTAGAATATGATACACAAAATCTACTGAACAAATGCATCCTTATGTCCACATAAGCTTTCTCTAAATAAATATACAAATTCATGACATGACATGTGCGTAAGATGAGGAAATCACAATCAGAATCAGACAAATTCAAGAACTCAACTTCATGCTTTTCCTATAATCATGCTTCTAAGTCAAGCAAAATCATACTTAATCATGGGGTCATATCATCGGAATATGGGAAAACTACATGTTAAGCACTAAATCATCCCAAAATCAAACAGTTTAAGCTCAGATTTTCGAAAAAAATTTGAAATTTTTTCTCAATTTTGCTCAAATTTTTGAAAAATACCCAAGTGATATCCCCTAATTGTCATCCTAGATGAGTTGTCATTGTTTGACCACTTGTCTTCATTTGGTTTGCTGCAGAGTAGATATTTCCATGTCATCAATCTTTTTGTCCAATTAGCAGTGCGATGTGGCCCGACGTGTGTTTTCCAGAGGGTTGGCACGATGTCCTTCGATCTTATTATTTCAGACCAAATAAAAATCGGACACCTGGCATCACGCGTGTCACGACCCTCAACTTACCAAAATACGTATAAATTTTTCGCATTTTCATGCATCAATTGTTAATCATCCTTCCTCGATCGTGAACAACCACACTCTTAACAGTTGGGCTGTGTGCCGACGTCTAACTCACTCCACCATACCAATTCAATTTCTATATTATTCCTAGGTAAACACTTGTATAAATGTATATATATCAGAGTTGTTACATGTGTTTACATTGTTTTACATCCCCAATAGTTACATACAAAATGATACTGTGCTATCGTAAGTTTAGATACAAAATTTCAACAGTGTGTATACCTTTAGCGATGGGATGCAGCGGATTACCAAAAGGGATAAGCCTCCAGTCACGCTCACTCTATACTCAAATCTCTGTAGAGAGGGGGAAAATAAGAGGGGTGAGCAAACCACACGCTCAGTAAGGCAATCATGCGAACATGTAGATACTGCACTATCTACGTGATCGTGATGCCATGCTCAAAAGCATTTCATTCATTATTTATCTCAAAACATGAGTGTATGATTGTGTTAATGGTATGTAAAGAATTCATGCTATTAAAATCAAGTGCACATTTCAACTCAAAGCATGGTATAAATCATCATGCATAATTCACAATAAAAGCATGGCATTACCCATCATGCATTTTCACAATAAAGCATAGCATTAAACATCATGCATCCGTGCACTTTAAAAACCATTAACAAATCAATTTCAACATTGGTCAGGTCTCGGCCCATCCCTCGGGCTTTCCTGACCCACAAATCATTTCAAACATGGATTTATTCTCAAATAGCATTAGACATGTGAGATAGGCAGTTCAACAACAGGTAATAACCTCAAGGCCTATGTACATAACCTGTGATACCGACTACACGGATCAGGTGTGCAGGATATCACCACTATCTGCTTCTACACGGGAGGTGGGTCAAATCCTACCCGCCAGTCCATAGCAGATCTCGTCCGAAGACGGCACATCACAACTCAACACGGTACAGTGTACTCTATGCTACATGCAAGGTACAACGTACTCCGTGGACCCAATCAACACATCATATCACGCCACATCTCAAACGCACGTGTGAGCCTATTTAATCGGTACGACCTCTTGTCTACCCGAAGCTCCTAACACGGCAACATGCAAGGTGGGCATCCAGTGCGAGACAAACTCGAAGCACAATGCCAAAACAATTATGAAATCCATGTGAAAACTAGTGCCTCTTGCACTCATGTGTATAAAACACGTCAAATCTCATGCGAGTCATACTCTTGCACGCTATCATACTCACGAAATCATGTAGGTGGCTCAAAACTTGCAAAGTATGGTTAACAAAGCCAAAACACACTCATTTCTTTTTCAAATCATTTCAATGTCAGCCAACCTACCAATCATTTGCTAAAAAGCAATAAAACATGATTTTCAAAGCAGTATGCTTTTGTTTTCATGCACATTTTTCAAACTCCCAACTTTTGACCTTCAATCACCCAACATCATTTCCTAATCTCATGTATTCTAGCAAAACATTTAAGCGTCCAAATTGTGCACAGATATCTCTAAGAGTCCACACAATTCCCTTACCTCGATTTACTTGGTGTGACTCCTTTCCTTTTAGCTTCTCACGCTCTTGGCTCAACTCGCCTCGGCGTATCCTCGGAAGCTGCGATTCATTCATTAAATCAATTGAGTTAACGTATTTAACCCATAATTGACCTTACTAGTCAATATTATTCACTTATGCATTTTACCAATGCCTTATTCCACATTTTACCTCTTTTAGGTAAATCTCACAATTTATCCACTAACCACATCTTAAAATCATACCATAACACTATTAATAACTTTTACATATCTCATTCATCATTAATCTCCATACAATTCCACTTTCTCACTCTAGACCATTTCTAGGTCATAATCTTTTCAATGCATTTTAGATAGTTTCTAACCATCCATACTCATGCCAAACAACTCCAAAATCAATTATATAAACAATGTACCATAGTTGGAGTGTTAGAATCTTACCCAATTTGATTTCTCTTCTTGCTCCAAATGGCAATGCCCTTAACTCCTTCAATACCAACAATGGGAAAATGCTTTCCAACTATGTTGTTCTTCTCTTTGATAGGAACAACTTTGCCTCTAATGGTCTCTCTTCAAACATCACTGAAAATGGCTGATTTTAGAGAGAGAAAGTTAGGTTTTTGGGTTGAAAGTGGAAGGTTAGTGTTTTTCTTGAAATTTTCTGATTTTCAGCACTCCTTATATAGAAATAGCTTGAGGAGATCGATCTGGTCCAAGAGAAGATCGATCTGGTCCCCTTAAATCCCTCTTTTTCACAGCATTTTAAGCATGAGATCGATCTGTCGAAGCATGAGATCGATCTGTCGAAGCATGAGATCGATCTGCTCCCAAACAGAGAGCTAAGGAGATCGATCTGGGTGCTTGGGGATCGATCTTTTCACTACAGAATGCTTAGGAGATCGATCTGGCTCTATTGGAGATCGATCTGCTCTATTCCTTTGCCCAAATAAGAGCATTCTGGCTCTTCCAGATTGATCTCTCATCCCATGAGATCGATCTGCCCTTCACAATTTCTAGATTTTCTACAGTTCTTCTGCAGCAACACTTACCAAACATCCTTAATTTGCTACCATGATCCTTTTCTCATCCATTCATCTTTGAGACTTGAAAATGGCATCCATCCTCACTTCATACACATTAAAACTTGTGTAGAACCTTTGTATGACCAATGGTACTTAATATAAACAAAAATGGAAGTGCACATCTTATGCAATTCTACTTCCATTTTACCAAACTACTCATAATCCATTCTACACACATTCTCCACATGTTTAAGTCCATTTCTTCACATTCATACTTAATGTAACTTGTATGTATAATTACCACTCTCATTACAAGTGTGTACATTACTTATGGACTTACATCACATATACTTCACTCATGAATTCATAGTACAACTCTATTTACATTTCTATGTACATATATACCATTATACATATACGGGGTCTCACATTCTCCCCCACTTAGAAAATTTGGTCCTCCAAATTAGAACCAATTATTCTGTAAACAACACGGGATACTTCTCCCGCATCAAACTCTCCAATTCCCATGCGGCTTCTTCCACAGTGTGATGTTGCCAAAGTATTTTCACCAAGGGAATTATCTTTGTCCTAAACACTTTCTCTTTTCTGTCCAATACCTAAACTGGCTTCTCAACATATGTCATACCCTCGTTGAGCTCCAATGGCTCATACCTTATTACATGTGTCGGGTCTGGGTGATACTTCCTCAACATGGATACGTGGAAGACATTATGCACACTTGCCAACTCTGGTGGCAATGCCAATCTATAAGCCTTATCTCCCACCTTATCAAGTATCTCAAATGGCCCTATATATTGAGGGCTCAACTTTCCTTTCTTCCCAAATCTCATAATTCCCTTCGAAGGGGAAACTTTCAAAAACACTGACTCACCCACATCAAACTCTAGTGGTCTCCGTCTCTTGTCAGCATAACTCTTTTGCCTGCTCTGAGCTGTCCGTAACCTCTCACATATCAATTGGACGTCCTCAGAGGCTTGTCTAACCAAGTCGGGAGCAAAAATCTGTCTGTCACCAACCTCTTCCTATCCAATAGGGGAACGACATCTATGCCCATACAATGCCTCATATGGTGCCATCCCGATACTCGCATGAAAACTGTTATTATACGCGAACTCTGCGAGTGGCAAATGGTCATCCCAAGAGCCTCCAAAATCCAATGCACACGCTCTCAACATATCCTCCAGGGTCTGTATAGTCCTCTCTGACTGACCATCTATCTGAGGATGAAACGCGGTGCTAAAATTCAACTGGGTCCCCATCGCTTCCTGAAAACGTTCCCAGAAGTGGGAAGTGAAGCGGGCATCCCTATCAAAAACAACCCTCACTGGAATTCCATGTAGCCTCACTATCTCGCGCACATATAGGTTCGCTAACTGGCTCAGAGTATCGGTAGCTCTCATAGCTAGAAAATGGGCTGATTTCATCAACCGATCCACAATCACCCATATGGCATCATGACCTCTCCGGGTCCTCGGCAATCCCATCACAAAATCCATGGTGACATGCTCCCACTTCCATGTCGGTATCGGTAGAGGCTGCAATAACCCTGCAGGCTTCTGATGCTCTACCTTCACCTGCTGACAAACGAGACACTTAGCAACATATTCAGCAATGTGCTTTTTCATTCCAGACCACCAATAAACTTTTCGAAGGTTTTGATACATCTTAGTACCCCCTGGATGTATCGTATACTTTGATAAGTGAGCCTCTATCAGGATCAACCTTCTGATCTCTACGTTATCAAGAACACATATCCTACCTCTGAACCTCAACAATCCATCCGAATTCAACCCAAAGTCCATCTCTATACTCCTCTGTATCTGCCCGATAATATCACTACACTGCTGATCAACTCGCTGAGCCTGTTGGATTCGATCTACCAGATCCGGTTCCAACTGCAGGCTAGCTATCATAAATCCACTATCAGCGTCAGGCGGGGTCATATCCAAACTGAGGTTCGTGAATTGTTCTAACAGCTCATGTTCCCTGACCATCATAAATGATACCATCCCGAGATACTTCCTACTCAAAGCATCAGCAACCACATTTGCTTTACCCGGTTGGTATAAGATTTCACAATCATAATCCTTTAACAGCTCGAGCCATCTCCTCTGTCTCATGTTCAACTCTTTCTGTGAGAATAGGTACTTAAGGCTCTTATGATCTGTATAAATCTGAAATCTCTCACCATAGAGGTAGTGGCGCCATATCTTCAGCGCAAATACTACCGCTGCCAACTCAAAGTCATGGGTCGGGTAGTTCCTCTCATGATCCTTTAACTGCCTTGATCCATAGGCTACTACCTTCCTATCCTGCATCAATACACAGCCCAGTCCCAGATGTGAAGCATCCGTATACACCGAGAAATCTCCTGAGCTGGTAGGAATGGTGAGGATTGGAGCTGTGGTTAATCTCCTTTCCAGCTCCTCAAAACTTTCTTCACACTTATCGTCCCACACAAACTCCACATTCTTTCTTGTGAGGCGTGTCAAAGGAGCAGCTAACCTCAAAAATCCCTCTACAAACCTTCGATAATATCCAGCTAAACCCAGAAAACTCCTGATCTCTGTCACTGTCTGGGGTCTCTGCCACTGAACTACGGCGTCAATCTTAGATGGATCCACTGATACTCCATCCTTTGATACTATATGACCTAAAAAAGAGATCTGTTCTAACCAAAAGTCACACTTACTGAGTTTAGCGTACAACTTCTTCTCTCGAAGGGTCTGTAGCACTATCCTTAGATGCCTCTCATGCTCCTCTCTAGACCGTGAATACACCAGTATATCATCAATAAAAACGATCACAAACCGATCCAAATACTGGTGAAATATCTCATTCATCAACGACATAAAAGCTGCGGGAGCATTTTTCAACCCGAATGGCATAACCATAAACTCATAATGTCCATACCGGGTGCGAAAAGCTGTCTTGGGTACATCTCTACCTCGTATCTTCAACTGATGGTACCCTGATCTCAGATCTATCTTGGAAAAGACCTGCGCTCCCTTAAGCTGATCCAACAAGTCATCGATGCGTGGAAGGGGATACTTATTCTTGATGGTGGCCTTATTCAACAACCGATAATCTATACACAGTCGGAGGCTTCCATTATTCTTCCTTACAAACAGAACCGGTGCTCCCCAAGGTGAGACGCTCAGTCTGATGAATCCCTTCTCCAGCAACTCTTGTAACTGTTTTCTTAACTCTTCCAACTCGACTTGAGCCATTCTGTACGGTGGCTTGGACGTCGGCTCTGTACCAGGTGCCAAATCTATACCAAACTCCATCTCCCTATCTAGAGGTAACCTTGGTAATTCATCCGGAAAGACATCTGGAAATTCCCTAACCACTGGTATGTCTTCCAATTTCGGACGTGCCTTATCCGTCTTAATCACAAAAGCAATGAATCCTTCATATTATTCTTTCCACCATTAGTATCATAAATTATCACATCACATACATAAATGAAATCAAATTTATCTTTCATACATCATGTATCAAGATTGTACTCATCACACTTATAATAATCATGTTCTTTAATTTCATTTCACAAAATTTACTACAAGATGATCTATCTTTGGAAACATCAAAGTTTTAGCATGACAATCCATAACAACATGATTGGTAGCCAACTAATCCATTCCTAGGATCACATCAAAATCACTCATATTTAATAAAATTAAATCGGCTGCCATCTCTTTACCTCCCATCTTCATTTTACAATCTCTATATATATGCTCAGTCAACTGACTATCATTCATAGGGGTAGATATCAACAACATCTTATCAAGCAGTGTGGGTTTTACATGCTTCATCAATTTACATGCAAAGGATGGTGATACAAAAGAATGCGTGGCACCAGGATCAAACAATACATAAGCTTCTAAATCAAAGATTTGGATGGTACCTTTTACCACATCCGATGACTGATCTGCAGTGTCCTGGTCCAGTGCGTGCACTCGTCCTCTGCTTACACCCACTGCTTGCCTCCCATTTTCCTCAGC
The DNA here is from genome assembly GCA_033439115.1 of Firmiana major. Classification (NCBI taxonomy): domain Eukaryota; kingdom Viridiplantae; phylum Streptophyta; class Magnoliopsida; order Malvales; family Malvaceae; genus Firmiana; species Firmiana major. The sequence continues at coordinate 14,973,393 of CM065912.1, forward strand.
TGTAGCCCTCCTCCTCGGAGCAGCTGTACCAACTGGAGCTCTCTCTAGCACCTTGCCCTTCTGTGGGGCTCTCTCTATCATCTTTGGGCAATCTCTGATTATGTGCCCTGGCTTCCCACATCGAAAGCATACTACAGGAGATCCATAGCATGGTCGAGTTCGATGATAACTGCCACACTTGCCACACTGTTCTGTAGTAGGTCGTGGCCCTCCAATCACGATTCCCTTAGCTGGAGCAATGGCCGGATACATGGGAGTATCAACTGTCCTCTCCCGGATCTCATCAATTCTTGGCCTTTTTCCAAAGAATCTCTTACTTCTTTTATAACTGAAGCCTCTATCCATCACTGGTCTTTTCTTATCTCCATCCCTCATCTTACCAACCTTTCCAAACTCTGAGGCAATCCTATCAACATCTTGTGTACATAGTTGCGCCCTGCGCACTGCCTCCTTATAGGTCGGTATATCCAGAGGAACCAATCTAGACCTGATGGTCGGTCTCAATCCATCCATAAATTTTTGGATTTTCTCGACCTCATTACCCATCGTGTTGGGATCATATCTGCCCAGGGATATAAAAGCAGTCTTATACTCATCCACAGTCCTGCTCCTTTGGGTCAGTCCCAAAAATGCCATCTTTAGCTTTCGCTGTGCGGTATCCGGGACATACTGTCTCCGGAAAGCATCTAGAAATACATCCCAGCTGATCTCAGTATGCCAGGCTCTCAAAATAGGCCTGGTGGACTTCCACCAATGTTCTGCTGATCCCTTCAGCATAAAAGCGGCAAATGCTACCATCTCGGTAGTGGTGTACTCAAAGAACCCATATAATTTCTCGATTTCATTTATCCAATCCTCAGTCGCTACTGGGTCCTTTATTCTACTGAAAGATGGCGGTCCAAACTTCTGAAACTGCCACAGTCTATCCAAATCACATCCATATCCCCAACCTCTACTGCCTGGCATAGCAATCGACGTAGGCACATCCTGTGTGGGTAGGGTATCTATCGTCTGTGGCCTCTGGGCTTCCCTTGCCCGTGCCTCAGGAGCTGTCGCCTGCTCGGCATCACCCTGTGTAGCGGGACTCTATCTACCGCCAACTCCAGATAAAGATTGGGTGACCAACTCCACAATCATCTCAATGCTTCGCTCAATCCTCACGAAGCGAGCCTCAGTACTCTCGGGTCTCTCCTCTGGACCCTGTGGAGCGTGCTCAACATCGACCTCCACCTCAACATCCTCCTGAGCCTCGTGCGTTTTCGGCTCAACACGACCCCCAGGCCTACCTCTACGGCCTTGAGCCTGTGCTCTCATCCCTCTACCGCGACTGGTATTAGGCATACTTACTCAATTCCCTACATTCACAACCAATTACTTAGTCAACCCATCGACACACACAATTTGTATCTAAACAAGCACAGTAACTTGGGGATGAAATTTTTTTCAACTTATTAAGTATTTTAGACACGACACACGTCAAACCAACTCGAGCTCTGATACCAACTTCTATCACGACCCTCAACTTACCAAAATACGTATAAATTTTTTACATTTTCATGCATCAATTGTTAATCATCCTTCCTCGATCGTGAACAACCACACTCTTAACAGTTGGCTGTGTGCCGACGTCTAACTCACTCCACCATACCAATTCAATTTGTATATTATTCATAGGTAAACACTTGTATAAATGTATATATATCAGAGTTGTTACAAGTGTTTACATTGTTTTACATCTCCAATAGTTACATACAAAATGCTACTGTGCTATCGTAAGTTTAGATACAAAATTTCAACAGTGTGTATACCTTTAGCGATGGGATGCAGCGGATTACCAAAAGGGACAAGCCTCCAGTCACGCTCACTCTATACTCAAATCTCTGTAGAGAGGGGAAAATAAGAGGGGTGAGCAAACCACACGCTCAGTGAGGCAATCATGCGAACAGGTAGATACTGCACTATCTACGTGATCGTGATGCCATGCTCAAAAGCATTTCATTCATTATTTATCTCAAATCATGAGTGTATGATTGTGTTAATGGTATGTAAAGCATTCATGCTATTAAAATCAAGTGCACATTTCAACTCAAAGCATGGTATAAATCATCATGCATAATTCACAATAAAAGCATGGCATTACCCATCATGCATTTTCACAGTAAAGCATGGCATTAAACATCATGCATCCGTGCACTTAAAAACCATTAACAAATCAATTTCAACATTAGTCAGGTCTCGGCCCATCCCTCGGGCTTTCCTGACCCACAAATCATTTCAAACATGGATTTATTCTCAAATAGCATTAGACATGTGAGATAGGCAGTTCAACAACAGGTAATAACCTCAAGGCCTATGTAAATAACCTGTGATACCAGCTACACGGATCAGGTGTGCAGGATATCACCACTATCTGCTTCCACACGGGAGGTGGGTCAAATCCTACTCGTCGGTCCATAGCAGATCTCATCCAAAGATGGCACATCACAACTCAACACGGTACAGTGTACTCCATGCTACATGTAAGGTACAACGTACTCCGTGGACCCAATCAACACATCATATCATGCCACATATCAAACGCACGTGTGAGCCTATTTAATCGGTACGACCTCTTGTCTACCCAAAGCTCCTAACACGGCTAATTAATCATGTCAAAACAATGCACGTGTGAGCCTATTTAATCGATGTGAAACCCAGTCTACTCGAAGCTCCAAACACCGCAACATGCAAGGTGGGCATCCAGTGCGAGACAAACTCGAAGCACAAAGCCAAAACAATTATGAAATCCATGTGAAAACTAGTGCCTCTTGCACTCATGTGTATAAAACACGTCAAATCTCGTGCGAGTCATACTCTTGCACGCTATCATACTCACGAAATCATGTAGGTGGCTCAAAACTTGCAAAGTATGGTTAACAAAACCAAAACACACTCATTTCTTTTGCAAGTCATTCCAATGTCAGCCAACCTACCAATCATTTGCTAAAAAGCAATAAAACATGATTTTCAAAGCAATATGCTTTTGTTTTCATGCACATTTTTCAAACTCCCAACTTTTGCCCTTCAATCACCCAACATCATTTCCTAATCTCATGCATTCTAGCAAAACATTTAAGCGCCCAAATTGCGCACAGATATCTCTAAGAGTCCACACAATTCCCTTACCTCGATTTACTTGGTGTGACTCCTTTCCTTTTAGCTTCTCACGCTCTTGGCTCAACTCGCCTCGGCATATCCTCGGAAGCTGCGATTCATTCATTAAATCAATTGAGTTTACGTATTTAACCCATAATTGACCTCATTAGTCAATATTATTCACTTATGCATTTTACCAATGCCTTATTCCACATTTTACCTCTTTTAGATAAATCTCACAATTTATCCACTAACCACATATTAAAATCATACCACAACACTATTAATAACTTCTACATATCTCATTCATCATTAATCTCCATACAATTCCACTTTCTCACTCTCGACCATTTCTAGGTCATAATCTTTCCAATGCATTTTAGATAGTTTCTAACCATCCATACTCATGCCAAACAACTCCAAAATCAATTATATAAACAATGTACCATAGTTGGAGTGTTAGAATCTTACCCAATTTGATTTCTCTTCTTGCTCCAAATGGCAATGCCCTTAACTCCTTCAATACCAACAATGGGAAAATGCTTTCCAACTATGTTGTTCTTCTCTTTGATAGGAACAACTTTGCCTCTAATGGTCTCTCTTCAAACCTCACTGAAAATGGCTGATTTTAGAGAGAGAAAGTTAGGTTTTTGGGTTGAAAGTGGAAGGTTAGTGTTTTTCTCGAAATTTTTTGATTTTCAGCACTCCTTATATAGAAATAGCTTGAGGAGATCGATTTGGTCCAAGAGGAGATCGATCTGGTCCCCTTAAATCCCTCTTTTTCACAGCATTTTAAGCATGAGATCGATCTGTCGAAGCATGAGATCGATCTGCTCCCAAACAGAGAGCTAAGGAGATCGATCTGGGTGCTTGGGGATCGATCTTTTCACTTCAGAATGCTTAGGAGATCGATCTGCTCTATTCCTTTGCCCAAATAAGAGCATTCTGGCTCTTTCAGATCGATCTCTCATCCCATGAGATCGATCTGCCCTTCACAATTTTCAAATTTTCTGCAGTTCTTCTGCAGCAACACGTACCAAACATCCTTAATTTGCTACCATGATCCTTTTCTCATCCATTCATCTTTGAGACTTGAAAATGGCATCCATCCTCACTTCATACACATTAAAACTTGTGTAGAATCTTTGTATGACCAATGGTACTTAATATAAACAAAAATGGAAGTGCACATCTTATGCAATTCTACTTCCATTTTACCAAACTACTCATAATCCATTCTACACACATTCTCCACATGTTTAAGTCCATTTCTTCACATTCATACTTAATGTAACTTGTATGTACAATTACCACTCTCATTACAAGTGTGTACATTACTTATGGACTTACATCACATATACTTCACTCATGAATTCATAGTACAACTCTATTTACATTTCTATGTACATATATACCATTATACATATACGGGGTCTCACAACATGTGTTTAGACGACTGATGACTCGGTCTGCAAATTGGAAGTGGTCTAGTCTCCTTTAGCTTGTTTTCAGCCTAATTTCTACTGAAACGACTGAGTTTCATCTGGATTTAATTTATTTGCACATTAAAGAATTTTAATTAAATAAAGGGGATTATTAATAAAATAATATGGGGATTAAATAAATAATTAGAAATTTAAGTACAAACAATTTTATAAAAAATGGAATTATCATTTATAGCCGAAACTATTTCCTGTTTATCTCTTCCGAGTTTTAAACATTCATACCCAAATTATCTAATCCTAACCTCCCGATTCAGAATTAAATAATAGAGTTCATTAAGCGGTAGTAATTCTGTTTCTCTATGACTCATACGATTTGTCAACCTCCCGATTCAACAATGTCATATGTTAATCTACTCTTGTGCATATAAATAATCCCCTCTCCCGAGTGCCGGATTCCTATACTAATCCATCCAATTGGTTGCCAATCAACTAGAGCATTAAGAACAAGTAGATTAAATAAACATAATTGAAATCATCCAAACAATATCACAAAGTAGTTGCAATCTGCCCAAAGTTGGCTACATCGATTCTAGGAAAAAGGAGTTTAGTTCCTAGAAATCATAATAAATATCCAATAATTCCAAATTATCATCCCAAGAATAAAAATTGGTGGAAAAAGATGTAAAAGATAGAGTTTCTATGGAGCTAAATCAATCTTGAAGCCTTCTGCCGCAGCCTCTCTCGAAATTATGATAAAAAAAACTATTTATAACGTTTCCAAGCACTAAAACGCGGAAGGCCACGTGGAAAAACAGTGTTGCCCTAATCAGACTGCTATGCTGTGACAATGGTATTAATTCCTCAGATCTGCTCTGCACTGTCCAGTTTCTTCTATTGTTGCAGCATAAGTCACGATCAGCATCTTGCAGTTTCATTTTTTCACAGAATCATCAGAACCAGCTCCAAAATCTTTAACTTCTCCAAATTGTTCTTTTTCCTGCACAAATGCATAAAACACATAAAACATACCTAATATTGCAAAGAACAAATCAAATAACTAAGTAAAAAGGGTCCTAAACATATATAGATTTCAGTGTTAACAAATACCCCAAACTTAGAAATTTACTTGTCCTCAAGCAAAGACAGACTAGAAACAGAACAATTAAAGACTCTCAACCATATTCAGCTCACATACTTGTCATACTAAATTGAGATTTTCCTTAAGAATTTACAAGGTTCTCAACTTAAGACAAATTTTAGATTTATATTGTTCAAGTCAATCAAAGCAAACCAATCCCCCTTCACTTTTCACTTTCCACTTGTGTGTGTGTGTACAATCATTTACTCAAATTCATGCACTCAGGTGTTAATGTGAAACCTAAATAAGAATTTAAACACAAGACTTCATATGCTTGAATTAACTACTACTCTCCACTAATAAAGACTCATGCATAACCAAGAAACAAAAGGAATTTTCAAATGTTGTAACATAAGGCTCGGGTTTTAGGTGGGATAAAGGATATGATATAAAGTTTAATCCACCTAAATCACTGTAATCACCTTTGGATTTAATTTGTTTTGAGCTCAAGAATTACTACCCAACTTTATTCATTCTCAAGTTTGATTTCTTTTTTTTCTTAAATACAATGTCATAATCCAGAATTTAAGATTTATTTTTCACTACTTGTAACTGCATATGACACTAAATTTTCTTCAAGACCCGAGAACAAACCCTTGTTTGTAACATTCAAGTTCTCAAATGAACAATTTACAAACCACCCTGTTTTCTTTTGAGTTCATCCCTTAATCCAAAATTTTTTATTGATAATGCTTTAAGTAAGGGACCAAAAGAATAAGATAATCAAACAATTAGGCACTGGCTTGTAATATGGTTATAAAACAACAAAATGGAATAAATTAGGCTCAAAGGGTTTTCCAAAGGATTAATATAATTGGGTAGGCTTGAAAGGCTCAATCTCAAAACAAAAATGGCCTAGATCATTTTCCTAATCATGCATGGTCTATCAATTTCGCCTCAAGTAATAACTAATCAAGTTCTAGAGTCTTTTTGGTTTCACATATCAACACATTAAGTACATAAACTGAATATGATTGGTGTATAGTTTAAGTGAAAAGATTCAAGTGAAGCTTTCTATCCATATACCAATACTCAAACAATAAAAATCATCCATTTAAACAAAATTTGATCAGTTCCTTCCAAAATCCATCTTTGGCCACAATATAGAAAACTAATTTGTAAAAGTGAGTATAGTTGCACACAAACATATAAATCTGAAATAAATAAAAATTGCTAAAAATATGGAAACAGGCACATCAAAAAAAATTTTGAAACAGCAGGCACATAAAACATAACAAAGCATGGCAAACATAACAAAGCATGGCACAGAGCACAGCCAATAACTCCCCCAAACTTAAGATTTGCATTGTCCTCAATGAAAAGTATTAAAGAGGACTTCCCTGGGTAGCCTAGCTGTCCGAATCCTCCTCTGAACCATTTTCAGCATCAGCTTCCTCTGGGACATCTTCTTCCATGTCAGCATCATCATCAGCTGCCTCTCCCTGCTATGGCATACACCATTGTGGTGGTAAGGGAAATACCACCTCTCCCTCACGACCCCTCATATTTAGGTAGTCGACCAATGAATTATTGTAGTGGGTAACATACGCACAAAAAGTTTGATAGTCTTGGTTATTGTTGCGCATCTCCATCCGTAACTCCTTAATCTCGTTAAGCACTGTGTCAATGGAGTCGAAAGTGGTGGAAGGTGCAGCGGATGGACCAGCAAAAGTACCAACAAAAGGTGGTGAAGGAGCAGTAGGAGGAGCAGCTTCTCTTTGAGGCAGAGGTACCAGAGGATTTTTGAAAGTGATTGCAGATTTCCTAGCCAGTCGTGGTTCAAGCTCAGTCCAATATACGCCATATTTCTTGCAAAGTCCACAAAACAATGAAGGGTGAGGTAAACCCCTTATATTTTCCCTGCGTATAAACTCTTACATGGACTGAAAAATAATGGCTCCAAAATCTACAATCTTGCCAGTCAGAATACAGTAAAAGAGAGCAGCTCTATCGACATCAACGCTACTTTAATGAGTTGTAGGCATGATTCGTGAACAAATAAAATCATACCATTCGTGTAGACCATATTGGAGTCGATTGGAAGGGAATGCCATAGATTCAGCCTCTGGCCTCTTCTGCTAATGGGTGTGTAGGACTGTTAGTTCGTTAATGACCAGGTCCAGCTCATCAGAATCAGTGTGGAGAGCTGCGACATAACTGGTATATTCATCCTGCACCCCTTGCGGAAGGTCCAGGTATAGATTAATGGCGTTGGCGTTGTAAAGAACAAGAATACCCCTGACTTCGGAAGTCGAATGGGTGCTCTCTATTGCATTGGCATAAAATTCTCAGACTACATCAAGAATGGCATCTTCAGGTTATCCTACTAATTTTAGCAACCCGAAATCCTTCAAAAACTCAGAATACATATCCTAGCCACCAATATCAGGACGAAAACTCCTTTCGATAATCATGTTTTTGCCCATAATTTTCTTAAAATTTTTTGCGACTTGGCTGTTTACAAATCTAGAAGGATCATAATCAGTGGTGACTGGCTCTTCCCTCTATGGAGATGGGGCTGAGCTATCAGTCGCTTGACTCAAATTCTCCAGGTTTCGTTTGGCTCGGGCTTTAGGTGCCATTACTAATGGAAGCACAAATTGACAAGAATAATTTTCAGCTGACCCTAATCGGACGAGCACACAAAATAGACCCAACAATCGTTTCACAATCAAAATATCTTCAACAATAATTTATCAAACTGAGAAGAGCTTCAAAAATTAAAGTTGTAGAAACCAAAAGGAACTCCGCTGGAAAATCGAAAATGATTGAAAAAAGCAGTAAAATACCCGAAACGAAAATCACGTAAGATTAAGTTGGACCACTCTTCATCTTTATCATAATCTAACAAGAGAACACTTTCTGCGTTCCCCCAAGGGTTTCAAGACCACCAAGATCGCGAACCCATAAATATTTGTTGGCCAAACTACCAAATCAGTAGAAAACAACAGGATCGAAAGAAAGAAAAATAATGGGTGTGGGGTAATCGGTGTACTTCCAAGAGAACAAGGAAAGATGTATTACTAGAAAAAGAGAGTCGGGAAGATGTAAAAGGTTCTGCAGCCGCTTTCAAAGTAGTTTGGTAGGGTTATTTGACTTAACTGAATAGTGAGTGGGGTTGACAAAAATAAGGGATTTCGGCTTCCAATCAAACATTGCCATGTGTATTCCACTCATCCTTCTTTGAAAATTTCAGACATTTGCTCCCTTCTTTGACAGATTTTCTTCTCACCCTCTTTCTGACTTTCTTTTTCTCACCTATGCAACCATTATTCGGCCCTCACCTTTCTTGAAAAACTATTTTCGTTTCTTTTCTATTTCTGGTTGTCGATTCTGAAGCTACTAAGCTCTCTCAAAATTTTTCTTTTTCTTTCACCTAATCACGCACTCATGCATTCTTTCTTGAAGCATCATGACAATTATTCTTCCATACTGTGCTCTTCTGATACATACGCCTGAAAAATAGAACTCAAACTAATAAAATAAAAATAAAAACAAACTACTAAATCAAAGAAAATTAAACGAGATGAAAAACTAAGAATCTTAAGAAGATAAATTGGGTTGCCTCCCAAAAGTGTTGAATTTCAAGTCTTCAGCCAGACTACTTTCAGTCTCCTTAGTTCGGTTCACTAAGGGGAATGCTGTCTAATTTATGCACTTCCTCTCCATAATAACGCTTTATACGCTGCCCATTGACCTTGAACAAACGCCCATCTGATTTCTTCAACTCAATTGCTCCATATGGGAAAACTTGGTTTATCTCAAATGGTATTGACCACCTTGACTTCAATTTGCCCGAAAATAATTTAAGCCTTGAATTATACAATAGAACTTGCTGTCTGGGACTGAATTCTCTTCTCATTATCATCTTGTCATGCCATCTTTTGGTTCTATCCTTATAAATTCTTGCATTGTTATAGGACTCATTTCTCAGCTCCTCAAGTTCATTCAATTGGAGTAACCAATTTGCTCCAGCCTTGTTATAGTTAAAATTGAGCTTCTTAATGGCCCAGTAAGCTCGATGCTCAAGCTCTACAAGTAGATGACATGCCTTACCAAATACCAACCTATAAGGAGACATTCCAATTAGAGTCTTATATGTTATTCTGTATACCTACAGCGCATAATCTAATTTGTTAGCCCAATCTTTTCTGTTCAGATTTACAGTCTTCTCCAATATCAACTTCACTTCTTGGTTTGAAATTTCAGCTTGACCATTTGTCTGTGGATGATAATCGAGAGCTACCTTTCGTCGAATTCCATATTTTGACATCAAACTATTGAAGACTTTGTTACAAAAATGAGTGCCTTCATCACTCAGGATGGCTCTTGGAGTATCGAATCTTGTCAATATATTCTTGTGCAGAAATTGAATCACCACTTTTGCATCATTTGTTGGTGTTGCTATTGCTTCCACCCACTTAGAGACATAATCAACAGCAAGGAGATTGTACAACTTCCCAAAAGATGGAGGAAACGATCCCATAAAATTGATACCCTATACATCAAAGACTTCTACTTCTAAAATATTTGTCAAATGCACCTTTGCTGCTGTACGTTCTGCACCAAAATGTCCTCCATATGCTGCAGCATGACAATGATGTAGAATTTCATGAACTTCCTCTTTCGATACACATCGTTTTATAATCTGGTCTGAACATTTCTTAAACAGCAGAGGATCATCCCAAAAATATGAGTTGACATCATGGAAGAATTTCTTCCTCTGTTGGTAAGTTAAACCACTTAGCATTAATCCTCCTGCAAAGTAATTCACTATGTTTGCGAACCAGGGCAGATTTGCATCAATCTTCATTATTGTCTCATTTGAAAATTCCTCTTGAATAGATTGTTCTTGCTGAACTTCAGATTACTCCAGCCTAGATAAATGATCAGCTATAACATTATCAGATCCTTTTTTGTCCATGTTCTCAAAATCAAATTCTTGCAGAAGCAAGATCCATCTAATAAGTCTGGGTTTGGCGTCCTTCTTCGTAAATAGGTATCAAATAGCTGCATGGTCTGTATAGACAATGACCTTGCTCCCAATTAAGTATGGTATGAACTTGTCAAATGCATGTGTTGGCTCTACCGAGAGGGGGGTGAATCGGTTTTCTAACGTTAATGGCAAATTTTAAATTAATCCTAATTTAATTAGCAAATGATAATGAGCAATACAATGAAATTAAACAATTTAATGCAAGATAGGGAAGAGAGAAACAAACATAATTATTTATAGAGGTTCGACCAATCTCTTGCCTACGTCCTCTCTCATTGACTTCTTGTCAATTGCTTTCTTTCTCTCCTTCAACAGAAGTTACAATGTTCCTTTTTCAGGTTAAGGAATAACCTCTCTACCCTTTGCAATACAAAGAAGTATTCACCCTTTTACAATGTTTTTCTCACTGAGGAACAATCCTCTTCTCTTTTGAGGTAAGGATGAATACAATGTCAAGCTTTAATGTGGGTAGGACAATTATAGCTTTTGCACTTAAGCTTATACAACAAACTCAATAAATGAGGAATGAAGAGACAAGGAATGAAAGAATTAAACTCTTTAGAATGTAAGAGAAATGTGCAGCAATAGTCTCTATTCTCATTGTCTTCAATGCTTGGTTAAATACTGAAGGATTGGTAGTTGGAGCATTAAATGCTGTTTTTCCCGTTGAGATTTTTGCAGAACTAACCGTTGGGTACCTCTAGTAGAATGTCAGATCGATCTGCCATCTTGGCCAGATCGATCTCTTAGTTATAAGTCCTGCAAGATCAAAGCAAAATAACACAAGGAGATCGATCTTATATATGAGCAGATCAATCTCTTATTTGAAAATGTTAGGGGAGATCGATCTGTCGAATAGGCAGATCGATCTTCCAAACTCTCTGTTTGAGGCAAGATCGATCTTCAGATCGATCTGCGATGCAATCTCGTAGTGGGGAGATCGATCTCTCAATAACCCAGATCGATCTCCTTAGCTCTCTGACTTTGAGAAGATCGATCTCTTCCTTACCAGATCGATCTCATAAGCTCTCTGTTTGAGTGTAGATCGATCTTGAAGATCGATCTACTATCTTTGCCTTAAGGGAGATCGATCTCTTCCTAGATCAGATCGATCTCCTCAACTCCAGTAATAGGCAGATCGATCTCATAACCCTTATAGATCGATCTCACTCTTCCTCAATTCCTTTGTATAGGTTCAAGGCTTGGCAGATCGATCTCATGTCTTCCTGAGATCGATCTCTCATCCAAGACAAACCCAGGAGATCGATCTCTCATAACCCATATCGATCTCTCATCAACAGAACTTTAAGTTCTGGTACTGATAACCTCTAAACATGGTTTTATATCATCTTTACATTATTGAATTCACTTGTTTTGTCATTTCAAAATACATTAACTCAACAATCTCCCCCTTTTTGATATGACAAAACCTATTCAATCAAAATGTTTAGTTCCCTATTTTAATTTTGCACAAACTCTCCCTTTTTGTAAACTCCCCCTTACTTTTGGCTTTTGATCTCTAAACTTTCTTAACTCCCCCTTATTTTAATCATTCCTTTTAAACCATTAGATATGATTCTTAAAGTCATTTAAACATGTTTTAACACACGCATGTGTTCTTAGCATTATTTCTTCTCCCCCTTTTTGTCATATCAATGGCAAGAAAGAAATCTAAACAGTACTCCTGTCATTTCAAATTAACATTTCTTTAAAAACTCATTTAATAACACAAAGGGCAGCTCATTTAAGCAAATTTAGTTCAAACAACAACGAGTAATGAAAACATATAACATAACTAGATCTAGCAAATAAGTCCTATGGTGGAGGAGGAAATCGATCCATGAGATCCTCAACGTGAGTGCAAGTGTCTTGAATCTCATCAAACATCGCCTCCTGAGCCTCATGAAGATTTACAAAGCATTCATCCACTTTGCGGTTCAGCTGCTCGAACATCCACTGCTGGGTCGCATGAAGGTTTGCAAAGCCTTCATCGATCTTCCTGTTCAGTGCACTCAACATTGTCACAATGGACTCCATTTCAGCGGTTGAGGTAGCAGGTGCAGTGGGCTGAGGAATCGAGGATGATGGACCCACAGCCGGTGCAGCAGGTGGATCCATAGGCTCATCGGAGGGATCTTCCTCCATAGCTGCAGCAGACTTCTGTTCCCTCTTCTTCTTCCAATCGCCTCGAAAGTCCTTGTAGTAGCCCATGTGGTGGAGTGACCCGATGTTGAGGACGCTCTTTGGAGAGGGCATTTCACACATTTTGCAGCTGCTGTCCACTCCGAGTCGTTGGAGAAAGTACGCCAATGGTTGCGGAAACACTATCATTGTGGCTTGGCCGCGTACGATCTTCAACCAGTCTTGATAGATAAAGTGGATGAGGTTGGGTTTTTGACTGGTGGAGTGAATGTGGTGAATCCAGAACCTATCTAACCGCCTAATGGTGGAGTGACGGGTACCGAATGGACGAAGGTTCCATGATATGATGAGGTGGAGTAGTCGGGGGTGCATTGAGAGGTCACTCGCCTTATCCCCGAGAATATCAAACTCCAAAGGGACTTCCTCATCTTCGTTTGTCAACCCTTCATCACGTATGTTGAAAGCGTTGGCTAGGATTTCAGTGTCTACAACAATGAATTTTCCCATAACATACATTGTAAACCAGAGAATATTATAGGTGTCGTTAGGATCATAGGTGAGTTCGACATTGGAAAAGAATGCTCGAACGATATTTGGAGGTACGGGAGTATTGACTTTTAGGAACGACATCTAACCAAATTCTTCAAATTTAGATAGATAGGGAAAATCGATGCGGTTTAGGAAGGAGAAATCGATTGTTCGCCAATGTTTAATTGGCATGGTAGAAAAATATTCTTCATATCGCTTCCTTTTCGCAGGTGTTTTAAAACACCTGTTAAAGGTAGTGACTGAAGGGGGTGGATTGGTTTGGGAAGAAGACCTTTGATTGACACTAGGTCGAGGAGGTTTTTGGCCTACTCTCTTAAGTCTGGGCATGATTCTAGACACGGGAATTTCTCTAAGACAGGTTCACAACAAAAAAATCAATGAAACAGTGACTAGATTTGCCCTGGAGTGAAATTTAACATAAATCTTAAGAAATTTTTGAGAAAACAATGAAGAATGTGGGTTACTATACCAGTAAACGAAGAAGAGATGCGACGACAGCCGTACCGAGATCGATCTGAGGAGGAATTGAGAGAGGAGGTACGAGGGAAGTTAGGGATTTGAAAGTTTGAGGATTTGAAATTTGGGGATTTTTCGTCAGATTTTATAGTCCAGGGCACAGGAGATCGATCTGTCGAGACGACAGATCGATCTGTCATTTCCATAAGCTCGAAGAGATCGATCTGTGGTTCCATAAGATTGATCTGCAGAACACAGAAGCTTAAGGAGATCGATCTGTCGTATGCACAGATCGATCTGCTGTTTGACAGAGGCTTAGGGAGATGGATCTGCCGCATGCATAGATCGATCTTCAGAATACAGAGGCTTGAAGAGATCGATCTGTCGTATGCACAGATCGATCTGCTATTAAACAGAGGCTTAAGGAGATCGATCTTATGGATAGAAGATCAATCTGCTTAACTTAACCTTAATGCTTTAGGCTTGTTGGAAGTATGGAGATCGATCTATATAGATAGGAGATCGATCTCTCATGCTTGTTGCCCAGAAAAAATCTTTGTAAAACTCTTTTAAAACTAACTTAAAACCAAGATTTTGAAGCATATATATATATATATCTTAAGGGATATTCATGAGTCCTAATTCACCTCTAAGGATACAAAACCTATCTCTATCAAGGGGTTTGGTGAATATATAAGCTATTTGATGTAAAGTGTCAATATACTCTAGAATTATATCCCCTTTTTGCATATGGTCTCTAAGGAAATGATGCCTAATCTCAATGTGCTTGGTTCTAGAGTGTTGAATAGGATTTTTAGATAGGTTGATAGCACTGGTATTGTCACATTTAATAGAAACTTGTTTCATGTCAATACCATAGTCTTTTATTTGTTGTTTAATCCACAACACTTGAGCACTACAACTACCTGCTACTATGTATTCAGCTTCAGTTGTGGACTGAGCCACACTGTTTTGTTTCTTAGAGAACCAAGAAATTAATCTATTTCCTAAGAATTGGCAGGTACCTGAAGTACTTTTCCTATCTATTTTGCATCCCCTAAAATCTACATCTGAAAATGCATGAAGTGTAAAGGTAGAGTCCTTTGGGTACCAAAGTCCTAGAGAGGAGGTGTCCTTAAGGTATCTAAAGATCCTTTTAGTTGCTAATAAGTGTGATTCCCTAGGAGAGGATTGAAATCTAGCACAAAGGCATACACTAAACAAAATATCTGGTCTACTTGCAGTTAAATAGAGTAATGAACCGATCATAGACCTATAGAGTTTAGTGTCTACACACTTACCACTTTCATCTTTATCAAGCTTGATGTTGGTGCCCATTGGATTTGCTTGAGGTTTGCAATTGTACATTCCAAATCGCTTGAGCAAATCCTTAGTATACTTTGCTTGATTGATGAAGGTTCCATCTTTTGTTTGCTTTACTTGAAGTCCCAAGAAGAAGGTGAGTTCTCCCATCATGCTCATTTCAAATTCTCCTTGCATGATCTTAGCAAATTCTTGACATAAAGACTCATTAGTTGAACCAAAAATAATATCATCCACATATACTTGTACAACTAGTAAATCTTTATTTTTATTTTTGATGAATAAGGTGGTATCCACTTTTCCTCTTGAAAATCCCTTTTCTATTAAGAATTTTGACAACCTTTCATACC
The DNA here is from genome assembly GCA_033439115.1 of Firmiana major. Taxonomy (NCBI): domain Eukaryota; kingdom Viridiplantae; phylum Streptophyta; class Magnoliopsida; order Malvales; family Malvaceae; genus Firmiana; species Firmiana major. The sequence goes on from CM065912.1 coordinate 14,988,927, forward strand.
AAGCTCTAGGAGCTTGTTTCAAGCCATAGAGTGCCTTAGATAATTTGAAAACATGTTTAGGAAATTCATGATTTTCAAAGCCGGGAGGTTGTTCAACATAGACTTCTTCATTAATGAAACCATTTAAGAATGCACTCTTTACATCCATTTGATATAGCTTGAAGTTTTTATAGCAGAACATTCTTATTACCTCTAGTCTAGCTATCGGTGCATAGGTTTCATCATAGTCTATACCTTCCTCTTGTCTATAGCCTTGTGCAACTAATCTAGCCTTGTTCCTTATGATCACACTATTTTCATCCATCTTGTTCTTGAATATCCATTTAGTTCCAATTATAGAGTGATCACTAGGCCTAGGAACTAGTTTCCATACTTTGCTTCTCTCAAATTGATTTAATTCTTCTTGCATTGCTAGGAACCAATTATTGTCATCTAAGGCTTCATTGACATTCCTATTTGAGATACAAAGGCTATATATTGACACATATTTCTTAAAGATGATCTAGTTCTAACTCCAAGAGTTGGATCTCCTACTATTTCACAATCTTTTACATATCCTAACTCTCTTGGTGCTCTAGACTCTCTCTAATATCTCTATTTCTTCTTCATCTTCTTTATTCAAGTCAAGTTTTTCTAATAAATCATCTTCTAGGTTTGGAATTTCCTCCAAGTTTTCATCAAATATTCTAACATCCTCATCATTGGTTGAATCTTTAGATACATCATTTGACTCATCAAATATAACATGAATAGATTCTTTAACCATCAATGTTCTTTTGTTATATACTCTATAAGCCTTTGAATTCATTGAGTACCCTAGAAAGATTCCCTCATCACTCTTGGCATCAAATTTTCCTAAATTATCTTTACCATTATTTAAGACAAAACATTTGCAACCAAAAGGATGGAAGTAGCTAATGTTAGGCTTCTTACCTTTGTAAAGCTCATAAGGAGTTTTCTTTAGCATGGGTCTAATCATAGCTCTATTAATTATATAGCAAGATGTGTTTATAGCTTCAGCCCAAAAATACTTTGGTAAATTATTCTCATACAACATGGTTCTAGCCATTTCTTCCAATGTTCTATTTCTTCTCTCAACTACACCATTTTGTTGTGGTGTCCTAGGGGCTGAAAAATTATGGCTAATTCCTTGATCATTGCAATACTCATCAAATCCTATGTTTTTGAATTCCATGCCATGATCACTTCTAATGCTAGTTATTGTATACCTTTTTTCATTTTGAGTAATTTTTGTATAGGCTATGAATTTTTCTAAGGCTTCATTTTTTACTCTTAAAAAGAACACCCAAGTGAACCTAGTGTAATCATCAACTATTACAAATCCATAGTGTTTCCCACATAGGCTAGTTGTTCTAGTTAGTCCAAATTAGTTTAAGTGAAGTAATTGAAGAGGCCTAGTGGTGGATAAAATATTCTTAGGCTTAAATGTTGTCCTTTTATGTTTTCCTTTAACACAAGCTTCACATATTTCTTCATGATCAAAGGATAGCTTGGGTAAACCTATGACTAGATCCTTTCTAGCTAACTTAGATAGCACATGCATGCTAGCATGACCTAGTCTTCTATGCCATAACCAAGATTCCTTTTTATTGTCTACCATTAGACATATATTTTCATTTTTGAGTTCATTAAGATAGACAATATATATATTACCTTGCCTATGGCCTAGAAAAAGAACTTTGTTTGACTTAGGATCTACAACATGACATTTCATGCAATCAAAAATTACTTTGTAACCTTTGTCACAAAGTTGACTTATGCTTAGTAAGTTATGCTTTAGACCCCTAACAAGTAATACCTTTTCTAATGAAAAGTAGTCATTACCTATTGAGCCACTTCCTTCAACTTGGCCTTTGGAGTTGTCCCTAAATGTGACTTCTCCACCAACTTTTGATTTAAAAGAATTGAAGTGGCTTCTATCACCCGTCATGTGCCTTGAGCTTCCACTATCCAAGTACCATGCTTCCTTTGTTTTAGTTTTGTGGCCATGCTCAATCACCTACAAAAAGATTCAAACTCAAGTCTTAGGTACCCAAATTCTCTTGGGTCCTTTGAGGTTAGTGAATGCAATTCTTGATCCCTTTGGGATCCATTTTGCTAATGCATTAACATCCTTTGAGTGAATTACTTCTCTTGGAATCCATATCCTTTTTACTATTTTTCCTTTAAGAGTGCTGATATTTATATTGCAATTATGTGATGCATGTCCCTTTCTATTACAATATGAACAAAAAGTTGAGAGTTTATTTATACTATTTCTAGCAATAAAGCTTTTAAGATGAGTCTCTCTACTTTTTGCATTATATCCTAACCCATTTTTGTCAAAGAATGCCCTTTGGGTCTCTAGCATGCTATCTAACTTTTGTTGACCCATGTGGAACCTATTAAAAGAATTATGTAGATTGCCATTTTTCTCTTTAAGGTCACAAATTTCAAGATTTGAAATTTCTAGTTTCTTTTCACATTCTAATTTGTCCCTTAGCATTAACTCATTTTCTTTTCTCAATTTGGATATTATCTTTTTATATTTCATACTCATGCATTCATACTCTAATGCAAGATCATCAAAGGCATCTTGCAATTCATCAAAAGAATATTCATTGAGGTTTGAAGTTACCTTTTCATCCTCAATAGCCATGAAGCACAAGTTGGCAATGTCCTCATTTGAGTCATCATCGGAGCAGTCACTGTCGCTCCATGTTCCCACCATTGCCTTCTTTTTGTGGAACCTATCATTGGACCTTTTAAGAAGAGGGTAGTTAAACTTAATGTGTCCTGGTTTTTTACATTCATAGCACACAATTGAATCTTTTCTACCCCCTTCTTCTTGATCTCTCTTATTTTTTCTCCTATTACTACCACTAGCTCTCATTCTCATGAACTTGTTAAATCTTTTGGCAAACATTGCCATTTCAAGGTCCTCTTCACTACCACTCTCATTCTTAATCTCCTCTTGAGCAGTGGATTTTAGAGCAACTCCCACTTTCTTGGGTGGCTCTTCATTTCATCTTAATTTCATCTCATAAGTGAGTAGTGATCCTATTAATTCATCTAAAGACAATGTGTGAGGATCCTTAGATTCCTCAATTGCAGTCACTTTAGCTTCCCATGATTTAGGTAAGCTATTTAATATTTTCTTGACCATTTCAATATTAGAGTAAATTTTTCCTAAGGACTTTAATCCATTAATTACATCCATGAATCTAGTGAACATATCACTAATTGATTCTCCTTCCTTCATCCTAAAAAGCTCATAGTCATGTGTGAGCATTCCTACCTTGGTCTCCTTTACTTGGGTTGTACCCTCATGAGTTATTGCCAATTTGTCCCAAATTTGTTTGGCATTGTCACATCCGGAGACCCTATTGTATTCATTTGGACCTAAGACACAGAATAATGTATGCATAGCCTTAGCATTTAGCTGAGCACATTTAATGTCATTTGAATCCCATTCATCTTCTTCTTTAGGGATATCTCTTCCCTCTATTCTCTTTGAAGGGATTTGAGGTCCTTTAATTATAATTCTCCACACCTCATAATCATTTGCTTGAATGAATAACATCATCCTAGTCTTCCAATAAGCGTAATGTTCTCCATTGAACATAGGAGGTCTAACCGTAGAGTGCCCCTCTCCTACCAAACTAGTTGCTACATTGTTGTGAGCCATTTGATCGTTTCTAACTCTTAGGAAGTTGTTCCTATGTGATTAAAGAGTCCTAGCTCTGATACCAATTGTTGGCTCTACCGAGAGGGGGGTGAATCGGTTTTCTAACGTTAATGGCAAATTTTAAATTAATCCTAATTTAATCAGCAAATGATAATGAGCAATACAATGAAATTAAACAATTTAATGCAAGATAGGGAAGAGAGAAACAAACACAATCGTTTATTGAGGTTCGGCCAATCTCTTGCCTACGTCCTCTCTCCTTGACCTTCTTGTTAAATGCTTTCTTTCTCTCCTTCAACAGAAGTTACAATGTTCCTTTTTCAGGTTAAGGAATAACCTCTCTACCCTTTGCAATACAAAGAAGTATTCACCCTTTTACAATGTTTTTCTCACTGAGGAACAATCCTCTTCTCTTTTGAGGTAAGGATGAATACAATGTCAAGCTTTAATGTGGGTAGGACAATTACAGCTTTTGCACTTAAGCTTATACAATAAACTCAATAAATGAGGAATGAAGACACAAGGAATGAAAGAATTAAACTCTTTAGAATGTAAGAGAAATGTGCAGCAATAGTCTCTATTCTCATTATCTTCAATGCTTGGTTAAATACTGAAGGATTGGTAGTTGGAGCATTAAATGCTGTTTTTCCCATTGAGATTTTTGCAGAACTAGCCGTTGGGTACCTCCAGTAGAATGCCAGATCGATCTGCCATTTTGGCCAGATCGATCTCTTAGTTATAAGTCCTGCAAGATCAAAGCAAAATAACACAAGGAGATCGATCTCATATATGAGCAGATCGATCTCTTATTTGAAAATGTTAGGGGAGATCGATCTGTTGAATAGGCAGATCGATCTTCTAAACTCTCTGTTTGAGGCAAGATCGATCTTCAGATCGATCTGCGATGCAATCTCGTAATGGGGAGATCGATCTCTCAATAACCCAGATCGATCTCCTTAGCTCTCTGACTTTGAGAAGATCGATCTCTTCCTTACCAGATCGATCTCATAAGCTCTCTGTTTGAGTGTAGATCGATCTTAAAGATCGATCTACTATCTTTGCTTTAAGGGAGATCGATCTCTTCCTAGATCAGATCGATCTCCTCAACTCCAGTAATAGGCAGATCGATCTCATAACCCTTATAGATCGATCTCACTCTTCCTCAATTCCTTTGTATAGGTTCAAGGCTTGGCAGATCGATCTCATGTCTTCCTGAGATCGATCTCTCATAACCCATATCGATCTCTCATCAACAGAACTTTAAGTTCTGGTACTGATAACCTCTAAACATGGTTTTATATCATCTTTACATTATTGAATTCACTTGTTTTGTCATTTCAAAATACATTAACTCAACAGCATGTACAACTGCAAGCATCTCCTTCTCCATTGTTGTGTAATTTTTTTGAGCATCATCTAAGGTCCTGCTTGAGTAATAGATAACCCAAAAAATTTTATCTTTTTTCTGTCTAAGGATACCTCCAATTGCAAAATCACTAGCGTCGTACATCAGTTCAAATGGTTCTGTCCAATCAGGTGCGATCATAATAGGTGCAGAAATAAGCTCCTTCTTGATCTTTTCGAACGCCTGCAAGCAAAAATCATCAAATACAAAATCAGCTTCTTTTTCTAATAAATTACATAAAGGTTTTGATATTTTTGAAAAGTCCCTGATAAATCTGTGATAGAGGCCTGCATGTCCCAAAAAGCTCCTCACGACTTTAACTGATTTTGGAGGGGGTAGCTTTTCAATAGCAGCGACCTTAGCTCTATCCACCTCAATGCCGTGAGCTAAAATTTTGTGTCCAATAACGATTCCTTCTTGCACCATAAAATGACACTTCTTCCAATTTAAAACGAGATTCGTCTCTTCACATATCTGTAAAACAAGTGCCAAATTAGATAAATATGGGTCAAAAGTCTTACCAAATACCGAGAAGTCATCCATGAAGACTTCCATTATCTCTTCAACCATGTCTGCGAAGATTAACATCATGCATCTCTGAAAGGTTGCTGGGGCGTTACACAAACTGAAAGGCATCATCCTTTATGCGAAAGTTCCATATGGGCAAGTAAATGTTGTTTTCTCTTGATCTTCTGGGGCTATTGCAATTTGGTTATAGCCCGAGTAACCATCTAAAAAGTAATAATAACTATGCCCGACTAGTTTATCTAACATTTGTTCAATGAACAAAAGCAGGAAGTGATCTTTCCTAGTAGCTTTGTTCAGCTTCCTATAATCGTTGTAAACTCTCCATCTTGCTACAGGTCTGGTGGATATTGTCATGCCCCGCTTTCGGGAACCCTTCTATCCATACATTCTCTACTACGGTTGGGCTGTGAGAAGATGCAATTACTAAAAATTTATTTATTTACAGCGGAATATTTAAAACTTTAGTTCACACTCCCAGGTGTGTGTGTAAATACACAAAATTAATTGTATAAATACCAAGTGTTTACATATCATCCCCATAATACTGATTACAATTCCAAGATATAACTGTGCGATACGATATATTAGATACAAAATACTCGTGTATACAAATCTTATACCTTTGCGGATTGTGGGAGCTGTTCAACACAAAAGACTTAGAGACCACCGCTCTCTTACTTCTCAGTACCTGGAGGGGGAAAAATAGTGGGATGAGCAAACCACGGCTCAGTAAGGAAATGTATGCTAGCAGGTAGATATCGTACTACCTACATAGCCCATGCATGCATAAACCAAAACCATGTTTTCGTTATAAATGGAAATATCATACGAACAATACATTTAAATTCATATTTCTCAAGAGCATTTTCGTGTAAATCAAATGTCAAACTTCCATTTAAAACATGTTCATAAATAGTGCCCCCATGGCACGAATGTGAAATCGGAGATTTATTGAAACACAAAATCTCTTTCACTTCTCAAATCATTCTCTTTCACAAATCTCTTTCTTTTTCTGAGATTGTCTCTGTTTCTCGATTCTCTGAGACAGGCATGGAATTTTAGGCAATCAAATATCCACGACTTATGGCCACAGTCAGTGATCCCAGGCCTCACTGATCGGGTGTGCACAGGGTATCACTTCGCCTGAAGGGGGATGGGTCAGTCCTATCCTCCGGCTCATCTCAATCCATCTCATCTCCTCGTATACTCACGGTGAAGGTACGTCGTGTGCCATCTACGCGATACTCGTACTCACGTGCACCCAGCACGGTACATAGTATACCAACGGGTGACTACACTGTTCTACGTACAACCGTGGACCCAAGTCCATACTCCAACTCCGATGGACTTTTTATCCTTAAACCATGTCTCATATACCAGGCGAGCAAGCAGCGTGACACATAGTCAACGCAAAGCTCCAGCGCGGTACGATCTATCGTTAAGGCCCAGCCCGTTCAATTGGCCGTCGGCTGGTATCCCCTTGGGTCCCAGACCCCCAGGTTTACCTTAACTCAACAAAACAGGTACGAGCATAGTTCTCGCACTTTCTCAAAACCCCCGTGCGAGTTAAAACTCCAACACGGTACATCAAGGCATTAAAACAGGTGTAAGCTAGCACTTCAACACCAAATCACATCTCAAAACTGATAGAAGGCTATTTTCTTTTTTTAAAAATTCAAAACATGTTTATTCATACAGCATGCTTCTTCATGCTAAAACATGTAAAATTAGCCAACCTATCATCAACATTTCTCAATCATCAATCACAATATAAAATTGAGAATTTCATTGAAAACATGCATATCATGCTATTTCCTTACCCTATCCCATTTCTCAATACATATATATACATCATAGTACTTTTCATATTTCCACATCATTTCATAAACTTATAATATCGTACTAGTCCTAGCAATATATCTACGAAATTGCTGTAATTACGTACGAACATCTCTATAGCTAACACACAGTCCCTTACCTCGTTCTACTTGTGTGCAACTATCCGCCTTTATGCTTCTTGCGTTCTCATCTCGACTTGCTCCGGCGTATCATCCGAAACTGAAATTCATCCACCAACATTTGAGTTAATGTTTCTAACTCTTATTCAACTAAGCATTTATCCAATGCCTTAATTACACATTTTTACCCTTTGTGGTAAATCTCCCAATTTGTCCTAATATCAACATTTCCAAACCATTTCCACAACATACTCATCCACTCAAGATATCCCATTCATCAAAATACTCCCACATTCCACTTTCTCACACTTGACTATTTCTAAGTTATAGTCATTTCATACCATCCTAGGTAGTTCTATCCACAATATGCACACCCAATTATCTTTATAAGCATTAACTAAACCAATGTACTTGGATTTGTGCATTAGAACTTACCTCATTGGATTTCCTCTTGCTCCAATTAGGATTGCCCTCTATTTCTTCAATCCTTCAAATGGGAAAATGCCTCTAGACTATGTTGTTCTTCTCCTTGATGTGAACAACTTTGTCTCTAATAGCCTCTCCTTAAATCTCACTGAAAATGGCTGGATTTAGGAGTGAGAAACTAGATTTCTTTGAGTTGAAGTGAAATGGAAATGTTTGTCTCGAAATTTCTGATGATCCAACTGCTCCCATTTATAGATTTGACTTGATGAGATCGATCTTCCTTGGGTGGAGATCGATCTGTTCCTCAAAAATCCCTCTTTTCTGAGACGTTTTAAAGGTAGGAGATCGATCTGTCGAGACTGGAGATCGATCTGCTGTCAAACAGAAGCTTAAGGAGATCGATCTGGTCTTAGGGGAGATCGATCTTCTCCCAACCCGAGAGCTAAAGAGATCAATCTGCTTCCTTTAGAGATCGATCTGTTCCCTTCCATTTCTCACATTAGAGCATTCTGGCTCTCCCAGATCGATCTCTCATCCTATGAGATCGATCTGGCCTTCACAAATTCCAGATTTCCTGCAGTTTTTCTGCAACAACTCTTACTAAACACCCTTAATTTACTACCATGATCATTTCCTCATTCATTCATCTTTGAGACTTGAAAATGGGATTCTTCCTTACTACATACACATTAAAATTTGTGTAGAATCTTTGTGTGACCAAATATATACAATATTACTCGAATGGAAATATACACTTATGTAAATCTTTCCTTCCATTTTACTATACTTCTCATATTCCATTTCGATCACATTCTTCTCGTTTTAAGTTCATTTCCTCCTACTCACTCATAATGCAACTTGTATGTATAATCATAATTCTTACTACAAGTGCGTACATAATCTTATGAACTTACATTGTATACACTTCACATTACAATACATCATCTTACTTATGATTTTATTTACATTCCCACGTTCCTATATACATAGCTATACATGTACGGGGTCTCACATTCTCCCCCACTTAAAGAATTTGGTCCTCCAAATTAGAACCAATTCAATCTGTGAATAACTCGGGATACTTTTCCCACATCAAACTTTCCAGTTCCCATGTGGCCTTTTCCACAGTGTGATGTTGCCACAAAATCTTAACCAATGAAATCGTCTTGTTCCGCAACACCTTCTCTTTCCTGTCCAACACCCTGATCGGTCTCTCGACATACGACATATCTTTCTTGAGCTCCAACGGCTCATAACTAATTACATGTGTCGGATCCGGGTAGTACTTCCGAAGCATAGAAACGTGGAAGACATTGTGGACTTCTGCTAGCTCAAGTGGTAAGGCTAGCCTATATGCTCCTTCTCCCACTCTATCCAAAATCTTGAAGGGGCCAATGTAACGAGGACTTAATTTTCCTTTCTTCCCAAACCTCATTATTCCCTTAGAAGGAGATACTTTCAAAAATACAGACTCGCCAACATTAAACTCAAGTGGTCTCCGTCTCTTTTCAGCGTAGCTCTTTTGTCGACTTTGAGCTGTTCGCAGTCTCTCGCATATTATCTGAACATCCTCGGAGGCTTGCTTAACCAAATCGAGAGCGAGCAATTGTCTGTCACCAACTTCTTCCCAACCAATGGGCGATCGGCATCTACGACCTTATAGTGCCTCATAAGGGGCCATACCAATACTTGAGTGATGACTGTTATTGTAGGCGAACTCAATCAATGGCAAGTGATCGTCCCATGAGCCTCTAAAATCCAGCACACACGCTCTCAACATATCCTCCAGGGTCTGTATAGTCCTCTCTGACTGACCATCTGTCTGAGGATGAAAAACGGTGCTAAAACTCAACTGGGTCCCCATCGCTTCCTGGAAATATCCCCAAAAGTGGAAAGTGAAGCGGGCATCCCTATCCGAAACAACACTCACTGGGACTCCATGCATTCTCACTATTTCTCGCACATACAGATTCGCCAGTGCACTCAATGTATCTGTAGATCTCATGGCTAAGAAATGTGCCGATTTCGTTAATCGATCTACTATCACCCATATCGCATCATGGTTCTTACGGGTTCTCGGTAACCCCATCACAAAATCCATTGTGACATGCTCCCACTTCCATGTTGGTATCGATAGAGGTTGTAATAATCCTCTTGGTTTCTGATGTTCGACTTTTACTTGCTGACAAATGAGACATCTAGCGACATACTCAGCTATGTCTCTCTTCATTCCAGACCACCAATATACTTTTCGGAGGTTTTGATACATCTTACCACTCCTCGGGTGTATCGTGTATCTCGACGAGTGTGCCTCTGATAAGATCAGCTTTCTCAGCTCTACATCCTTAGGAACACATATTCTATTTCCAAACCTTAGTATTCCATCTGGACTCAATATAAAATCAGCACCCTTCCCTTTCGTGATTTGGCTAATCATGATAATACACCATTGATCGATTTGCTGAGCTTGTCGGATTCTCTCAATCAACTCCGGTTCTAATCTCAAGCTAGCAATGATCCCATAGCTGCCAATCTCAGGTAGGGTCATATCCAGACTAAGGTTCGTGAATTGTTCCAACAACTCGTGCTCTCTAACCATCATATGTGATACCAACCCGAGACTCTTCCGACTCAATGCATCGGCAACCACATTTGCCTTCCCCGGGTGGTACAAGATCTCACAATCATAGTCCTTGAGGAGTTCCAACCACCTCCTCTGTCTCATGTTTAACTCCTTTTGTGAGAATAGATATTTCAGACTCTTATGATCCGTAAAGATCTGAAATCTCTTACCATACAAGTAGTGCCGCCATATTTTCAACGCAAACACTACGGCCGCTAACTCCAAATCGTGAGTGGGGTAGTTCTTCTCATGATCTTTCAGCTGTCTAGATCCATAAGCTACTACCCTTCCATCTTGCATTAAAACACAGCCTAGTTCTTGATGCGAAGCATCAGTATACACCGAGTAATTCCCTGAACTGTTAGGGATGACAAGAACTGGCGCGGTAGTTAATCTGCGCTTAAGTTCCCGAAAACTTCTCTCACAAGCTTCGTCCCATGAAAACTCCACACTTTTCCTCGTAAGACGTGTCAATGGAGCAGCTAATCTAGAGAAACCCTCTACAAATCTTCTGTAGTAACCAGCCAAACCCAGAAAACTTCTGATCTCTGTGACTGTCCTAGGTTGTTCCCACTGAACAACTGCCTCAATCTTTGATGGATCTTCTGACACCCCATCCTTCGATATAACATGGCCTAGAAAAGAAATCTGTTCTAGCCAAAAGTCACATTTGTTAAGCTTTGCATATAACCTTTTCTCTCGAAGGGTTTGCAAAATAATCCTTAAGTGCTGCTCATGCTCTTCTCTGGACCTTGAATACACCAATATGTCATCAATGAAAATAATTACGAATTGGTCCAGGTATGGCTTGAATACTTCATTCATTAGAGCCATAAAAGCTGCCGACGCATTGGTCAACCCAAAAGGCATCACTAAGAATTCGTAATGGCCATAGCGGGTACGAAATGCTGTCTTGGGCACATCCTCCTTCCGAATCTTCAATTGATGATACCCAGACCTCAGATCTATCTTGGAGAAGATCTGTGCTCCCCGAAGTTGATCTAATAAATCGTCAATGTGTGGCAAGGGGTACTTATTCTTGATGGTAGCCTTGTTTAACATCCGATAGTCAATACACAATCTGAGGCTCCCATCTCTCTTCTTCACAAACAATACCGGGGCTCCCCATGGTGAGACGCTCGGTCTTATGAACCCCTTCTCTAACAACTCTTGCAGCTGTTTCCTTAATTCCTCTAACTCAACTGGGGCCATCCTATATGGTGACTTCGATATTGGTTCGGTTCCAGGCGTCAAGTCTATACCGAATTCTGTTTCTCTATCAGGTGGCAATCCTGGTAGATCGTCTGGAAAGACATCAGGGAATTCTCTGACCACTGAGATGTCCTCCATATCCGGATGTACTTTGTTCAAATCCACCACATAAGCAACAAAACCTTCAAAACAACACTCAAGCCATTTATACCAAAGTACTTTACTTAATACAAAATTTAAGATTTCATTTCTTCTCTTAAAATCTTACAACACATTCTTCAAGTAGAGAAAACTTAATGGTCTTAGAATGACAGTCTATGACAGCATGATTGGCGGCTAACCAATCCATTCCTAAGATTACATCAATGTCATACATATTCAACAAAATCAAGTTGGCTGTCATGCACTTATCTCCCACCCTCACTTTACAATCTTCATACACTTGTTCAACTAATTGGCTAACTCTCATGGGAGTACTTATTAGTAAAGTCCTACTCAAGTATGTGGGTTCTACAAAACCTTTTAACTTAGATGCACATGCAGGTGATATGAAGGAATGCGTAGCACCAGAATCAAACAAAGCTATAACCTCTAAATTGAAAATCAAGATTGTACCTTTTATCACTTCAGAAGAGGTATCAGCCGATGCCTGGTCTATCGCATACACCTTGCCTTGTCCCACAACTTGTTTTCCTTTCTCTTCAGCCAAGGCTTTCTTTCTTGCAGGAGGTGCAACTGTAGGAACCCTCTCTGGCTCTTTACCCCTCTGTGGAATTGCCTTAACTATCTTCGGGCACTCTCTGGCATAATGTCCAAATTTACCACATCTGAAACATCGGGTACCCTGAAGATGACATGGCCTACCACCATGGTATCGACCGCATAGCCTACACTGATCTGTAGTCGGTCGGGGTCCACCAATCACTATACCCCTGGCTGGTGTCTGAGTCGGAGGCATAAAAGGTCGAGCAACCTTTTTATGGAAATCATCTACCTCTCTCCGACGTTTACTCATGAATTTTTGACTAAATTTGGCACTCTTGCCATCTCCCATCTTCCTCGGACCCTTGTCCTTACCCCAACTAAACTCAGAAATCTGCAAGTCATGATCTTGCTCACATAACTGGGCTCGTCGCACGGCCTCTCTATATGTAGCGACATCAAATGGGGCCAACTTCGCTCGGATCGAAGGCCTCAGTCCATCCACAAATCTACGGACTCTGACAGCTTCACTCCTGATCGAGTCTGGATCATATCGACCCAGTGAAGTGAATCGTGACTCGTACTTATCAACTGTTCGATTCCCTTGAGTCAGATTCAGAAATTCCATCTGTAGTCTCCGTCGAGTAGTATCTGGGATGTATTGCTCTCTGAAAACGTCCAAGAACATATCCCAAGAGTTAACCATTTCTTGAGCTCTTAACATCGGCCTGACTGACTTCCACCAGTGCTCTGCTTCGCCTCTCAATACAAAGGCCGCAAGCGCTACTCTCTCCGTAGCTGAACATCTACAGAAGTCGAATAATTTCTCCATTTGACTGATCCAGTCCTCAGCCATCGTCGGATCCTTTACTCCGCTAAACGAAGGAGGCTTAAAGTCCATAAAGTGCCTCAATCTCTCCATATCATAGTCATATCCATACCACAATTCATCATCATGTTGATGTGGGGCTACCGGAGGAGGTACCGGTCGAATATGAGGTTCCCGTGGCCTAGCTGGTTCAGCTTGCGCAGGTGCAACATTCTCAGGTTCAGGTGCAGCTGCTGGGGGATTCGGTGCAGCCTGTCCCGCTGTACCAGGTGTACCCTCAAACCCAGCCATGATCTGACCCATCATGGTCATCATCGTGCGCATGTCTTCCTCCAATCGAGTGATTCGAGGATCAGAAGCCTCTATTTGTTCCTGGGGCTCATGACTAGAGGATGATCTACTGTGCCTCTCAGTCCTGTCATTTTTCCCGCGAGCCCTCGAGCTCTCTCCCCTCTTGCGGTGTCTCTCAGGCATAACTCACTAGCCTGATAACTTTCCTGCGTTATAACAAACATTTAATTTACTACTAGCTCCGTATACACATTTGTATCTAAATATCGCACAGTAACTTGGGGATGTATGTTTTCTTAGTCCTAAGCATCAACTCACATCAGACCAACCATGCTCTGATACCAAGCCTGTCATGCCCCGCTTTCGGGAACCCTTCTATCCATACATTCTCTACTACGGTTGGGCTGTGAGAAGATGCAATTACTAAAAATTTATTTATTTACAGCGAAATATTTAAAACTTTAGTTCACACTCCCAGGTGTGTGTGTAAATACACAAAATTAATTGTATAAATACCAAGTGTTTACATATCATCCCCATAATACTGATTACAATTCCAAGATATAACTGTGCGATACGATATATTAGATACAAAATACTCGTGTATACAAATCTTATACCTTTGCGGATTGTGGGAGCTGTTCAACACAAAAGACTTAGAGACCACCGCTCTCTTACTTCTCAGTACCTGGAGGGGGAAAAATAGTGGGATGAGCAAACCACGGCTCAGTAAGGAAATGTATGCTAGCAGGTAGATATCGTACTACCTACATAGCCCATGCATGCATAAACCAAAACCATGTTTTCGTTATAAATGGAAATATCATACGAACAATGCATTTAAATTCATATTTCTCAAGAGCATTTTCGTGTAAATCAAATGTCAAACTTCCATTTAAAACATGTTCATAAATAGTGCCCCCATGGCACGAATGTGAAATCGGAGATTTATTGAAACACAAAATCTCTTTCACTTCTCAAATCATTCTCTTTCACAAATCTCTTTCTTTTTCTGAGATTGTCTCTGTTTCTCGATTCTCTGAGACAGGCATGGAATTTTAGGCAATCAAATATCCACGACTTATGGCCACAGTCAGTGATCCCAGGCCTCACTGATCGGGTGTGCACAGGGTATCACTTCGCCTGAAGGGGGATGGGTCAGTCCTATCCTCCGGCTCATCTCAATCCACCTCATCTCCTCGTATACTCACGGTGAAGGTACGTCGTGTGCCATCTACGCGATACTCGTACTCACGTGCACCCAGCACGGTACATAGTATACCAACGGGTGACTACACTGTTCTACGTACAACCATGGACCCAAGTCCATACTCCAACTCCGATGGACTTTTTATCCTTAAACCATGTCTCATATACCAGGCGACCAAGCAGCGTGACACACAGTCAACGCAAAGCTCCAGCGCGGTACGATCTATCGTTAAGGCCCAGCCCGTTCAATTGGCCGTCGGCTGGTATCCCCTTGGGTCCCAGACCCCCAGGTTTACCTTAACTCAACAAAACAGGTACGAGCATAGTTCTCGCACTTTCTCAAAACCCCCGTGCGAGTTAAAACTCCAACACGGTACATCAAGGCATTAAAACAGGTGTAAGCTAGCGCTTCAACACCAAATCACATCTCAAAACTGATAGAAGGCTATTTTCTCTTTTTAAAAATTCAAAACATGTTTATTCATACAGCATGCTTCTTCATGCTAAAACATGTAAAATTAGCCAACCTATCATCAACATTTCTCAATCATCAATCACAATATAAATTGAGAATTTCATTGAAAACATGCATATCATGCTATTTCCTTGCCCTATCCCATTTCTCAATACATATATATACATCATAGTACTTTTCATATTTCCACATCATTTCATAAACTTATAATATCGTACTAGTCCTAGCAATATATCTACGAAATTGCTGTAATTACGTACGAACATCTCTATAGCTAACACACAGTCCCTTACCTCATTCTACTTGTGTGTAACTATCCGCCTTTATGCTTCTTGCGTTCTCATCTCGACTTCCTCCGGCGTATCATCCGAAACTGAAATTCATCCACCAACATTTGAGTTAATGTTTCTAACTCTTATTCAACTAAGCATTTATCCAATGCCTTAATTACACATTTTTACCCTTTGTGGTAAATCTCCCAATTTGTCCTAATATCAACATTTCCAAACCATTTCCACAACATACTCATCCACTCAAGATATCCCATTCATCAAAATACTCCCACATTCCACTTTCTCACACTTGACTATTTCTAAGTTATAGTCATTTCATACCATCCTAGGTAGTTCTATCCACAATATGCACACCCAATTATCTTTATAAGCATTAACTAAACCAATGTACTTGGATTTGTGCATTAGAACTTACCTCATTGGATTTCCTCTTGCTCCAATTAGGATTGCCCTCTATTTCTTCAATCCTTCAAATGGGAAAATGCCTCTAGACTATGTTGTTCTTCTCCTTGATGTGAACAACTTTGTCTCTAATAGCCTCTCCTTAAATCTCACTGAAAATGGCTGGATTTAGGAGTGAGAAACTAGATTTCTTTGAGTTGAAGTGAAATGGAAATGTTTGTCTCGAAATTTCTGATGATCCAACTGCTCCCATTTATAGATTTGACTTGATGAGATCGATCTTCCTTGGGTGGAGATCGATCTGTTCCTCAAAAATCCCTCTTTTCTGAGACATTTTAAAGGTAGGAGATCGATCTGTCGAGACTAGAGATCGATCTGCTGTCAAACAGAAGCTTAAGGAGATCGATCTGGTCTTAGGGGAGATCGATCTTCTCCCAACCCGAGAGCTAAAGAGATCGATCTACTTCCTTTAGAGATTGATCTGTTCCCTTCCATTTCTCACATTAGAGCATTCTGGCTCTCCCAGATCGATCTCTCATCCTATGAGATCGATCTGGCCTTCACAAATTCCAGATTTCCTGCAGTTTTTCTGCAACAACTCTTACCAAACACCCTTAATTTACTACCATGATCATTTCCTCATTCATTCATCTTTGAGACTTGAAAATGGGATTCTTCCTTACTACACACACATTAAAATTTGTGTAGAATCTTTGTGTGACCAAATATATACAATATTACTCGAATGGAAATATACACTTATGTAAATCTTTCCTTCCATTTTACTATACTTCTCATATTCCATTTCGATCACATTCTTCTCGTTTTAAGTTCATTTCCTCCTACTTACTCATAATGCAACTTGTACGTATAATCACAATTCTTACTACAAGTGCGTACATAATCTTATGAACTTACATTGTATACACTTCACATTACAATACATCATCTTACTTATGATTTTATTTACATTCCCACGTTCCTATATACATAGCTATACATGTACGGGGTCTCACAGATATGATTTCATCATTGGTGTCACGAACTACTGTCATTCCACCTTTTTTTGGCAAAACCTGCGCAGGACTCACCCAAGAACTATAAGATATAGCATATATAATTCCAGCATTTAATAATTTTAAAATCTCAGCTCTAACAATTTCTTTCATCGCTGGATTTAGTCTTCTCTGTGGTTCAATAGAGGGTTTATGATTTTTCTCTAACCGAATTTTATGCATAACAACAGAGGGACTAATTCCTTTGATGTCGACAATGGACTATCCAATTGTCGGTTTGTGCTCTCTTAAGATTCTAAGTAACTTGTCTTCCTCTGCAGCAGATAAAAATGATGAAATAATTACAGGAAAAGTACTATCTTCACCTAAGAAAGCATACCTCAAATGACTCGGTAATTCTTTCAATTCAGTTTTCCTTCTTTTTTCTCACTTACCTGTGACTTGTCAATGTTTTCCTTAGTTGTTGTAGTCGTACTTTCTAATGGGTTGGCTTCCAAAGTAACAACACAACTTTTAATTTCATCAGTTAATAATTCATCATCTAAATTAGAAACTGAATTTACCAGACATTGAGCCATAGGATCGGTTGGTGTCTCCTTTGTTTCAACTTCTCTTACAGAACTCTGCACTACTTCAATCAACTTACAGGTTTCTGGCTCATTAGCAAATTTCATCGCCTTATAGATGTTGAACATAACTGATTCATCAGTCATCCCCAGGGTTAATTGCCCTCTCTGAACATCTATTAGTGCTCTTCCAGTGGCAAGGAATGGTCTCCCAAGTATAAGTGGAATTTCTCTGTCCTCTTCATAATCTAAGACTACAAAATCTGCGTGAAAGATTAGCTTATCTACTTTAACTAGAACATCTTCTATTATACCTCTAGGATAAGTAATCGATCTATCCGCTAGTTGCAGTATTATGGTGGTCGGCTTTACCTCTCCAAGACCTAGGCTTCTGAAAATAGATAAAGGCATTAAATTTATGCTAGCACCTAAATCACACAATGCCTTACCCACTTTCGATCCTCCAATCTCGCATGGAATAGTAAAGCTTCCAGGGTCTTTCAATTTTTGCAGTAACTTCTGTTGCAAATTGCACTGCATTCTTCTGTCAAATTGACAGTTTCATAATCCTCAAGTCTCTGTTTCTTTGACAGCATTTCTTTCATGAACTTTTCATAATGTGGCATCTGCTGCAGAGCATCAACAAACGAAATGTTAATATGTAATTTCTTAAATATATCAAGAAATTTCTTAAACTCAGATTCAATCTTCCTTTTATACAAAGCTTGAGGATAAGGAATAGATGGTTTCAACAAAGGAGGATTATCAGGAAAAAGTTTACTAAAAGGTTTAGAATTAACTCCCTATTTTACTGTTTCTGATTCTGCATCTTTTGTCATAACAGGTTCAGTCTGCTTCTTCTGCACCTCAGTTATTGGTGCAGTTTCTTCTTTCTCTGCTACCTTCGATGGCTCATAGGTGTTCCCACTTCTCAATGATATAGCATTGCAGTGTTCTTTCAGATTTAGCACTGTATCACTAGGGAACTTACCTCTTTCATTCAAAGAATTTACAGCTGCAGCTAGCTGTCCCAAAGTGGTCTCAACAGACTTCATCTGTGCACTAAGACTGGTATTCATCTCTGACATTTTAGCTTCCACATTGTCTAACTGCGTATCAATTTTGCTAAATCGTGTTCTAGTTTCAACCATGAACTCCTTAAATTCGTTCCTTCTAACTACACCATAACCTTGGGAATTCCCTTGGTTATTAAATCCTGTATTGCTGTTACTTACTGCTGCTGGGTTTAGAACATTCTTAGAATTACCATAAGATAGATTCTCTTGGTTTCTGAATCCTGGCTGGTAATAGTTAGGAACCTGATTTCCCTATAAACCAAAGTTACGATTATTAACATAATTCACCTCCTCCAAATCTGTCCGCATCAAGTTAGGATTTGTGTCGTCAGGATGAATCATAGCTTACGACCCTTGTAAACCCATTGAAGAAATTTGTGTCGAAATCTGCTCAAGACTTGCTAGAATGGCTGTCTACGTATCTAACTCATGCATACTTGCTACTCTTCTAACATTAGCTCTTTAACCTGGCCATTGGCTACTGTTTATAGCCATCTCCTCAATTAACTGCATAGCTTGATCAGGTATCTTAGACCACAGTGAACCTCCTGCTGAAGAATCCACAGTAGCTCGTGTCTGCGGAGTTATTCCCATGTAGAAAACTTGTATCTGATTTCCTTCGTCATAACCATGCTGAGGGCATCTACGTAATAATTCTTTAAATCATTCCCACACCTCATGTAATGGCTCTTGGTCTAACTGTGTGAACTGGGCAATCTCTAATCTCATCTGCATTGCCTTTCCTAGTGGGAAGTACTTTGCTAAGAATTTTTGTGCCATCACTGCCCATGTCGAAATGCTTCCTGCTGGTAGATTTTGATACCAACTCAAGACTTTATCCCAAAGAGAAAATGGAAACAATCTCAGCCGAATAGCATCATCAGGGGCTCCATTAATCTTAATGGTACTGCAAATCTACAGAAAACTTGTCAAATGTGTGTTAGGATCTTCCAAGGCCGAACCTCGAAATTGGTTTTGCATAACCATATTGATCAATGCCAGCTTCAGTTCAAAATTGTTACAGTTCACAAGAATCTCTCTTATGGCAGCAAAATTCTGGTTCCCAACTGGGTAAAGTAATCCCGTATAGCTCGCTGATGTTGATTTTCATCTGCCATAATTAAATTTTGGTCTTTCTCTTCAAATCTGTTCTATTGAATTTGTCTGATGGTTCTCTCAATCTCTGGATCTAACTCTTCTTTTATGTCTGTATTTCCACTTCTGCGAGTTTTTACTATTCACCTAAAATAAAAATTTGTAGATAGTAAATTAAAACAAAAATAAAAATTTAAATTAAAGTAAAGGCTATTGGGAAACAGTGTTAACGAAAAATGAAACAACAATTCCCCGGCAACGGCGCTAGAAAACTTGTTGTGCTCAAATGGAACACTACTGCAATGCACAGGTCAATTTTCGAGTATAGAGTAAATATAAGTACCGTCCCACAGGGAATTGTGTCTATCGCAAATCATTGTAATCAACAACCTTGAACTTTATTTAGTAAAAGTAATTTATATTAGTTAAGATCCTATTTCCTATTCTAACTATTAATTACGGAACAAATTAATTAAAACAAATCACAATTATTACAAATGAAGATATCAATGGCAAAATATTCCTAGAACTTGATTTCACCTAACTAGGGTTCATACAATTCCTTCGATCAATTGTTCTTTTGATTTCAAATTGTTTATAGCCGAAACTATTTCTTGTTTATCTCTTTCGAGTTTTAAACATTCATACCCAAATTATCTAATCCTAACCTCCCGATTCAGAATTAAATAATAGAGTTCATTAAGCGATAGTAATTCTGTTTCTCTATGACTCATACGATTTGTCAACCTCCCGATTCAACAATGTCATATGTTAATCTACTCTTGTGCATATAAATAATCCCCTCTCCCGAGTGTCGGATTCCTATACTAATTCATCCAATTGGTGGCCAATCAACTAGAGCATTAAGAACAAGTAGATTAAATAAACATAATTGAAATCATCCAAACAATATCACAAAGTAGTTGCCCAAAGTTGGCTACATCGATTCTAGGAAAAAGGAGTTTAGTTCCTAGAAATCATAATAAACATCCAATAATTCCAAATTATCATCCCAAGAATAAAAATTGGTGGAAAAAGATGTAAAAGATAGAGTTTCTATGGAGCTAAATCAATCTTGAAGCCTTCTGCTGCAGCCTCTCTCGAAATTCTGATAAAAAACTATTTATAAGGTTTTCAAGCACAAAAACGCGGAAGGCCATGTGGAAAAACAGTGTTGCCCTAATCAGACTGCTACAATGGTATTAATTCCTCAGATCTGCTCTGCACTGTCCAGTTTCTTCTATTATTGCAGCATAAGTCACGATCAGCATCCTGCAGTTTCACTTTTTCACGGAATCATCAGAACCAGCTCCAAAAGCTTTAACTTCTCCAAATTGTTCTTTTTCCTGCACAAATGCACAAAACACATAAAACATACCTAATATTGCAAAGAACAAATCAAATAACTAAGTAAAAAGGGTCCTAAACATATATAGATTTCAGTGTAACAGTTATAGAGGACCCAAATTAATCACGAGGCTATCTGGGTGATAGTCGAGAGATTTATTTAGTTTACCCACCTTCTGACTATGGAAATTCCCAGATACTCTAAGTGTGTAGGTGAATTTATGTGTATGGAAAAATTATGAAACATTGTGTAGCGTTCCAGGGAGCATGATATCAGATAGGGATTCCCGCTTCACTTCCCACTTCTAGGAATTTTTTTTAAGCTATGGGAACCTGATTGAGTGTTAGCACAGCTTTTCGTCCTTGGACAGATGGTCAGTCAAAGAAGACTGTACAGGTTTTGGAGGATATGATGAGAGCGTGTGCCATTGATTCTATAAGCTCCTGGGATGAACAGTTGTTACTAATTGAATTTGTCAATAATGACAGTTGTCACTTGAGTATCGAGATGATTTTATATGAGGCATTGTATGGCCGTAGGGATTGTTCCCCAACTTGGATAAGAAGAAGTGCGTGACAGATAGAGAATTGTTCCCGAATTGGTAAGATAAACCTCTGAGGATGTTTAGTTGATTTGTGAGAGATTAAAAACACCTCAGAGCAGTCAGAAAGACTATGCTGACAAGACACAGAAAACCATTGGAATTCACCAAGGGTGAATCAGTATTGTTGGAAGTAAATTGTCATAAAAGCATAACGAGATTCGGAAAGAGATATTAGACAAAATGGAAGGTAAGATCTGTAGGTTGGTATTACCACTTGAATAAACAGGCATCCATAATGTGTCATATCTTATGATTCTTCGGAAATACTATCCGGACCCAACATATGTGATCGAATATGAGCTCCAACAACTTAGCTCAATGAAAATATAACGTATGAAATTGTTTCGAGTATTAGACGGAAGGAGAAAGTGTTGAGGTTTAAGATGATCTCCTTAGTTAAGTATGTTGGTAGTATTACACTCTGAAAAAAGTCATATGGGAATTAAAAAGTATGATGCGATAGACGTACCCGGAGTTGTTTATGGATCCTTTTGACTTGGTTCTAATTTGGAGGACTAAATTTCTTAAGTGGGGGAGATTGTAAAACCCAATTTTTTTATTGTAAGAGCAAATGGAATGAATAGAAATTTTCGAGTGCATTTAAAAATGCAAAAGGATTGAAATGGTATAATTCAAACACGTGAAAGGTAAAACGATCAAAATATCAAAATTCAGTATTAATCGGGACAAAAAATTTTAATTAAAAATATGAGATTGAGAAATCTTGATCAATAACGAAGAAATAATTAAATTTCGGATTAAATTAATAAGATATGAATTTATTTAATATTTTCAAAATTTTCGCCTTGAAAAATGATCCCCAAAATAATCGAAAAATATAGCGAAAAGATGAAATAAGACGGAGAAATTTATTTATTGCATAAATGAATAAAATAGAATTTTTTAGAATTTTTTTGGGATATTTTGGATTTTTAATAATATTTTAATGAATAAAATATTATTAAAAATAAATTATAAATAAAGAAAATAAAGTAAATGTAAAAAAATAGAAAAATCGCGAATTGCGATTTTCTCGAGGTAGAAATGAAACAGAAAAGCAAAAGGGGCGAACCGAGGATCCTTCACCAGCGAGCCACCATCTGGTGATCGAGGAGGCCCGACGCCCACCAGAAAAGGAAGTTGATCACCTTGCGATCATCCAGCCACCGAAGACGCGCCCCACCGGCGCCGATAGGAGCAGATCGACGAAGTAATTGTTGAAAAGAAGAGAAGAGAAACGACGGCCACCGACAAGGACTTGGCTCCGATTGAGGCCAGCCAAGAGGTCCCCAGGATGTGGCGCACCGAACGACGGCAGCGGCATGCCTGGAACTGACCAGACGACGCCGGAATGACCAAATGATGCCTGAACCCGTACGACCGGTTCAGTGCAGTGATGGTATACTGAACCGGACTGGACCTGTTTAGCCAAAAAGAAAAAGGGGAAAAAAAGAAGAAAAAGAGGAAAAATTGAGGAAAATTTTAGTGATGCAATCGAGCTACGGGTAAGTCAGTAAGCGGTCGAATTGACCAATTTAAATTTTGGAATATTTAATTTGATAAATATTCGACTGAAAATTTACCCGAAAAAGTATTTAATTGTGTAGCTCGACGATTGACGTCAAACGAGGACTCGAGTCAGCCTCGATTTACGTACTATCATGAAATCTCGGGTAAGTAACCCTTATTTACGATAATTTACATCGTTATACGTGTTAGATAAATTTCAGATTTAATTTCCGTATTAAATTAATTATATTCTAGAAATTGAGATAAATTGTCGTAAATATTAAAATAAGCTATTCGAGAATTTAGAACAAGGCTCAATAAATGTTGGTGGGCCCAGTGAGCCCAATAGGCCTTAATAATATGAATAGTAAGTGACAAACGGTCTTAAGGCCGGTTAAGGTCCAGTATGGTGCAATCGGGCCCAATATGGGTAAATTGGCCCAATGATTTAAATTAAGCCCAGAAAATATAAAATACAATTAATTATATTGTATTTGACCTGATGAATATGTATTCGCAGTTTCGGAGATTGGATTGGGAGCAAACCGGATTGCGTGACGAGTCATCAGTGGAAAAGGTCAGACTGTATAGAAAAATGAGGTAAGAGAATTGTGTGAGTAGCTAGAGGTAGCTACGCGTACTTTAAATAGTTTTTGTATACACTGAATATGTATGTATACACTGATATTGTATAAAGGTCCTAAAAATGGTTTAAATGATTTTAAGGATCGAAATAGGTAAAAAGACTATTTTACCCCTATTAAGGGAAGTTCAACTAAGGATGGTGAAAGCATGACATGCATGAAATGCATGATTTAAGGAATTTTCTGAATTAAAGAGTTTGATTGGTTTTAATCAAAGCAAATCGGTAGATTGGCCAGTAATTGTATAAATTTCACAAGATAACACTACGTAGGTGTTATTCATATTTAAATGAAATTTCTTTTGAAAACAGGCCAACTATCAAGTTTATATGGAAACAGATAGTGCTGGCACATAGCTCACACTATATCTGCGTTTTTGAGTGTTCATAAATGTGCTTAAACGGTTGCTCGTATCGACTTGTCTGACATCATATGCATAAAACGTGCTAGAGCAGGGTGCTCACACTGATTTTTATTATTGTGAAATGAGAGGTACTGGAGCCTAGCTCGCACTCTGTTTTGACATGTTTTGACTTGTTTTAACTTGGTATGCATAAAAGGTGCTGGAGCGATTGCTCGCACTAGTTTTTATAATTTGATATGCATGAGAGATGTTGGAGCTTAGCTCGCATCCAGTTTTGATATTTAATTGCATAAAGTCGTACTGGAGCCTTGCTCGTACGTGATTTAATCGATTTAATTTCATAAAGCCGTGCTGGAGTGTAACTTGCACGAGATTTGTAGTATTTATGCATAAAGTCGTAATGGAGCGTTGCTCGTATGAAGTTTTGATTTACTTGAGCATTCATTCGTGCTAGAGCATTGCTCACACATGATTTTATATAGATTTACAACTCATATTAAAGTCGTACTGGAGTTTTTCTCGTACGAGGTTTTCACTGAGTTTTTATACATATCCGTACTAGAGCATTTCTCGTACGTGGATTTTACTTGAATTTAGAATTATTTTAAGTCGTACTGGAGTGCTACTCGTACGCAGATTTCATTGATTTCTATGAAGCCGTGCTAGAGCTTCACTCGCACAAGGTTTTCAGATATCATGAATATGCATGAAGTCGTGCTAGAGCTTCTGTCACACCCCGGAAGCGCGAAAAAATGGGGCTAATTTAAACTTTTTATCCATTAACTACGTTGTTTTCCTGTCCATGTCTAAAATTAAAATCTTTTCATTTTCCAGGATCTCATTACATCACATACATTTTGTATATATAAAATTATTTACAACTATTACATCCCGACTATTATATACAATAGTGTCTATTATGTATCACATGTCTGGAATATAAGTAAGACTGTACCTCAAGGTTACAAAAGAATCCGATGAAAGGTCAGACTACCTTGTCAACGACCACAGTCTCGTATGTGCAGTAGACTCGCTATAGATAATCTGGGAGGTGGAGAGGTGGGGTGAGTTTTTCAGACTCAGTAAGAGATACATTTAAAATAGCTTTAAATACTCAAAACATGGTAAAACGCATGGTTTTACAAATCAGCATAAACATGTACTGGAGTAGAGATGCTTACATTTCATAAAAGCAGTAAAAACATGCTTTTAGTAAAACTCATATATAATATGCATATCACGTCGTGTAAACAAGTAAAAAGCATCTCAAAACTTAATCATGCATATAATAACATGCTTATCACTTTAAAATGAAATTGTATTGTCATATGCACATTTCGTAAAACATACTCATGGCTACCTTTAAAATCTCATCATAGAAAATTTGTGCTCAATAAAACAATAAAACAGGTAGCATGAAATGTGCGAAAACATATATATATCATTCCGTCAATTCATCATGTAGGGTCAGGCAATAGTCTCATATACTAGTCCCGAAAGACATCATACATCTGGTCCCGTAGGACAAAATCATGGGTACTCATGGCCATAGTACAGGGAGCCGTAGGACTGGATCAGGGTCGTACGCTGCCCTATCTCTCGTGCACCACTAAATGGGGACTATACGCACGAATTCACGTGCATCACCAAGTGTGGTTTATACGCACGTTTCTCATATCAAGTCAGATCCTGCCCGTTCCCTGGCCGTTGGCTAGGTAGATCCTCGATCGTCTCCATACGAGATCAACCCCAGATCCTCTGACTTTCTTCATGTCATGCCTTTTTACCCCACAAAAATCATTTTGGGCCTCTTACCCAATTTATCAAAATCATTTTGGGCCTCATACCCGTGTATTAAAATCATTACGGGACTCTAACCCGTTTTTCATAAATCATTACGGGACTCTAGCCCGTTTCTCATAGAAAACATAGTTTTCATAAATCATTGCGGGATTCTAGCTCGTGTAAATATGGAAAGCATAGTTATAATATCTATTTCTTGGGACTAATACCCGTACTGTGAAAATATAGCTTAAAAGCTGTCTTGGGACTTTAACCCGTATCATAAAAACATGATTTCATAGAACATATCGAGACTTTAACCCGTAATCTCACATGAAAATACTATGCTTTCATTTCAGAAGTGAAAAATCACTTTTATAAACATGTATGCTGTAAAAATGTATCTCATATATATAAAACATGCTGAAAACTCGGAAAATGGTTTTGGCTTCGGTTTAAATACCATTGAAAATCCATTTCGTAAAATCTCATCCAATTCTCATACATAAACAGTTGGTAAGGACGTAGGAGTACTAACGCTACTCTAAATTATATCCCTTACCTCTTAGCGACTGATGTAGAGCACTTTCCTCGATGCTCGAATTTACCTCGTAAAACGTGTCGATAGATCGAGCTACTGCAAAACAAGTTCAACTTATCACATATGGCTTAAATTCATTTCAACATATCCAAATATGTGATTATATCGAAGCTTTGACCAAAAGTTGACTTTTAATCGATTTACTCTTTTTGCTCGGTTTTATCGGTATAAACCTCGTTTTAATCGTATTTAATTCCATAAATAATTTTTCTCATATTCATTACGGTCGATTTAGCTAATTGGACCAATTTCTCTCTTATTGGGCCCGATTGCACCTTAATGGGCCTTAATTCGTTTTAAGCCCGTTTCCACTTATTAATTCTTTCATCAAGGCCTATTGGGCTCACTGGGCCCATCAATACTTATTGGGCCTTGTTCTATACTTTTTGAATAGCTCGTAGATCATTTATGACAATTTAATTAAAATCTCAATTTAATCAACTAAATGCGCAATTAAATCCGTAACTCGTAAAATAAACTTTTAATGCGCGATAATTATATAAATTGTCGTAAATGAGCTTTACTTACCCGAGATTTTAAGATAGTGCGCAAATCGAAGTTCGATCGGGCTCACGTACGTGATTTATCGTCGAATTGCACAATTTATATATTTAATTTCAGGTGAATTTTTGATCAAATATAATTTAAATAAATTTTTCAAAAATTAAATCGGTCACTTTTGACCTCTTACCGACTTACCCGAAGTCCGGTGTATCCCCGAAAATTTTTTTATTTTTCCCTTTTCTCTTTTCCTTCCCTTTTTCTCCTTTTTCCCTCTTTTTCTTGGCTGAACCGGTTCGGTCCGGTTCAAACCGGTTCAGACCGATCCGGTTCAGTCCGGTTCAGTTTCGGTCCAACTTCTCCCTCGCCGTTCGGGGCTTTTTCGACCGGTTCTCCGTCGGCTTCCACCTCCAGCTTGTTCGCGGGGTAGTCCGGTGCATGGATCTGTGGTCGGCTTCGCCAAAGCTCGCCGGAAAGTGGCCGGTCCGGCCTCTTCTCTCCTCCGACGGTGGCACCGAATTTTTCTTCTTCCGATCGGAGGTGTTTCAAGCCGATCTGCGCCTGGATCGACGTCGCAGAGGTCCCCTCTGGCCGGTGGTGGTTCTCTCCTCCTCTCATCGGCCGTCGATCTCTCTCTCTCCTCTCTTTTCTCTCTTTCTCTCTCGGTCTCTTTCTCCCTCTCGGTTGCCGGCGTTTTCCTCGCCAGTTTTCATCGAGGGTCGACGTCGGTTGGGTCTCCTCCCGCCTGGTGCGTCCGTTGGGGCCCTCGCCGTGAGCAGATGGGAGCTCGGCTCCCTTGCTGCCTCTGCTCCTCGTTTCCTCTCTGTCGCGCAACTTTGTTTCGCGCGACAGAGTTTCGTTTTCGTTTTTTTAACTTTTTATTATTTTATTATATTTTATTATTTTAATCAAATAAAATATAATAAATTGTACAAATTATCTCAAAATCATATTATATTTTATTAATTAATTAATTTAATTTATTTTAACTTTTTCGGTGTATTTTTCACATATTTTCGGGATAATGTCCCGGGCGAAAATTACGAAAATTCGTAATATCTTCGTATCTTGACCAATTGAACTCGGAATTCCATAATTTCTTCTTTATCGATCAAGATTTCCTAAATCCATATTTTTAATGAAATTTTTTCATCGAATTTACACCGAAATTGGGATCTTTTGACCATTTTACCTTTCTACACGTTCGAAATTAATTTAGACCGATTTTCCTTCTTGGACTCACTATCTTTTCTCACATAAATTTCATATTTTTTGTCCAACGATTTAAATCCCTTTTATTTAAATTATGGTCCCAAATAATGAACATAGTGGGAAAAATTCGGGTTTCACAGCTTCGCTCGCACAGGGATTTATATGACATGCATATAGTCGTGTTGGAGCCTCCTGTAGAATGTGTGTCATAGTGAGATGATATGCTCACACGTATATACTGAGATATGGATGATATGGGTGGATAAGATCTATTACAGGCACCCCTGATTGAGCTTGGGTTCATGGAGTATGTTGTACCGTGTATATCACGCGGAGTACGCTGTACCATGGGGATTGTTGGAGTGGAGTGGCATTAGCCATGAGGCAGCAAGCCTTGCCCTCGTAATCCTGGTGTTATGTTGTTCTGGCGGGTAGGACAACCCACCTCCCATTTTAGGTGTGATACCCCGTACACTAGTGTCACGACCCAAATTACCTAAAAATCCCTACAAATTTTTCGCATTTTCATTTCCTCACCCGTCGTGAACAGTTACACTTCTAAACAGTTGGGCTATGATTCGGTGTTAGTCACCTCTCCCCTATTTACCATTCAATTTATTTAAACTGAATACATCCCCAATATTACATCATATATAGTACTGTGCATCTATATGTTCAGATACGAAATTATACAAATGTGTATACCTGATATTGATAAGAAGCAGCGGATAACCGAGATGCGAGACTATTGTCGCTCTCTTCTACTGAATATACCCTGTGGGGTGGAAAATGAAAGGGTGAGCGAAACGTGCTCAGTAAGGCAATAATGTAAGCAGGTAGATAACTATACTATCTACGTGCTGATAATGTCATGATGTAAAAATCGTTTACTTTCGGAGCATGAGGTAAGATTAAAACAATGCCACATGTATGTATATATCATATACAAGAAATCATGAAATCGACATATCAAGCACACATGGAAAATCATCATGTATGACATCTCATGCTCGTCACATTAAAACTCATTTATTTCATCATAAACTCTTCCCTTTAAAACTCATTTGTTTAATCACAAAACTCATCACTTTGAAACTTATTTGTTTCATCATAAATTCATCATATTTAAAACTCATTTGTTTCATTATAAAACAACTTCATCAAGGTCAAACCCATCTCTCGGGAATACCTTGATTCATCAAATCACATCTCTTTTAAAAACACAAATCGGGACTACCCCTCCATCGGGTTTGTCCTGGTCTATCCAGACCGTATGATATCATGTGAGGCATGTAGGTTACTGTATGAAAAATCGAGGACTATGGCCATACTATGTCCCTGTGATCCCATGCTACACGGATCCCGGTGTGCGGGGTATCACAACTGCAACGGGAGGTGGGGTCAAGTCCTACCCGCCAGAATATCAAGTAACATCATAGAGTCATCATGACTGCACGGTACAGCGTACTCCGTGTGACATACACGGTACATCGTACTCCATGGACCCATATCATAGTCTGGGGGTGCCTGCCGTAGGTCTTATCCAGCCCAATACTATGTCGATAACCAACCCATGTCTCAAAGTATATGTGCGAGCATCTCAACTCTCTGTGACACATAGTCTACAGGAGGCTTCTGCACGACTATATGCATGTCAACTCGCGTCTAGTTCGTTTATGTGAGCATCCTGCTGCCCGCCCCACACCAGGTCACAGGCTTACGGAGCTCCAGCACCACGCTATGCATATCATGATATCTAAAATCTCGTGCGAGCGAAGCTTCAGCACGATTTTATGCACACACAAATTTCTCGTATGAGCAATGCTCCAGTACGGCTTTTCATGATCAATAAATCAATAAACTTGAGTGCGAGTAATACTCTAGCACTCTTTTTATTCATGTAAATACGATAGGTGCCTCACTTGTAATAAAACATCTTTTAAAATAGTAACCGGTACAAACCGGTACCTTTTCGTAAGATTCACGAAATCAACAGCCCACCTATGTGTATATTTGCTTAAATCAAAGCAATATATTCATATAAAGCATTAAAACATGAAATCATGCAATTTACCTGCCTTACTACCCTTTTTGCAAATTTTACTCCTAGGGGTAAAATCGTCTTTTTCCTTTATTTATCTAAGCCCCGATTTTCGTAAAAATTATTATTTCGTTTACTAGATAGTTAGATAAATTCTAAGCCCTGTAAATACCCTCAAAATATGTATAGGCATCTCTATGCACTTACAAAATTCCCTTACCTCGATTCTCGTCGAGTCTGACCTTTCCACTGATATCACGTCGCACAGTCCGATCTGCTCTCAATCAAATATCCGAAACTGCGTATCAATATTCCCCAGGTTAGATATTATACAACTTAATTGTATTTAATACTTTCTGGGCTTAATTTAAATCATTGGGCCCATTTATCCCTATTGGGCCCGATTGGATTTTAATG
This sequence comes from Firmiana major, assembly GCA_033439115.1. Lineage (NCBI taxonomy): Eukaryota > Viridiplantae > Streptophyta > Magnoliopsida > Malvales > Malvaceae > Firmiana > Firmiana major. The sequence continues at coordinate 15,019,744 of CM065912.1, forward strand.
GGCCTCGACCCATTTTCAGCCCGTTTATACTGTTTAAATCCCTTCTTCGGGTTTACTGGGCTCATTCAGCTTACCAATAATTATCGGGCTTCGTTTCCAAACTCATTGGATTGCCCGTATACCATTTACGGTAATTACGTTGTAATTCCGATTAATATTTCTTTTATACAGAATTAATCCGTAAATTCTGTAAAATAATTGAAACTCTGTATTAAAGGACTCTAATTGCCGAAATTAAACTGTACTTACCCGATACGAGGCGGAATACGAAAATTGGAGCTCAATCGGCTCTCGTTCGGCTTTATCGTACAACTGCACAGTTATTATATTTAATCCCGGGTTAATTTTTGATTAAATATAATTTAAATAAATTTCCCGAAAATCAATTCAGTCACTTTTGACCTCATATTGACTTACCCAAAGTCCGATGTATCCCCGAAAATCCTTTCCCTTTTTCCTTTTCCTCTTTTTCTCTTTTTTTCCTCTCTTTTTGGCTGAACCGGTTCAGTCCGGTTCAGACCGCCGGTTCAGCTCGGTCCGGTTCGGTTCAGTTTTGGCTGATTCAGGCCGGTTCAACCGGTTCAATCCCCATTTGCTCATTCCGACGCCGTCCGGTCGGTTCCCGGTGCGATTCCGGTGCCGTTCGGCTCGGCTACACCTGGGCATTCAGAATCGAGCCTCGGTTGGGGTTGAAATGCGACCATCACCGGTGAATTCCTCCTTCTCCCCCGCGGCTGTCTCCTCCCGATCTGGCGGATTTCGACGGTTCCGTCGGTCGGTACTGGTCTCAAAAGGACCGGCTCCTCCTCCTGATCACGCTGGTACCCGCCGTTCGCCCCCAGCTGCCGTGGATCGCCGGTACCGACTCCGTTTTCCCCGCGGGCTTCTCTCCCTCCGTTCGGCGATTTTCGGCCTCCTTAGCGCGCGTCGCCGGCGCCAATAGCTTCGTCGGCCTCTCCTCTTGCTGCTCGGCCCTTCGTCAGAGGCCGTCGGTGCCCGGTGGTGGCTCGTCGGTCGGCCACGCGCAGTCCCCCTCTCCGTTTTCCTTGGTTCTTCTCTCTCCCCGATAGTTTTCATTTTCTGATTCTGATTCTTTTTTTTTTTAACAATTTATTTTATTATTAAAATATTCATTAAAATATTCAAATATATTGTAAAATATCTACAAAAATCTATTAATTTATTCCAAATAAATTAAATTAATTTAATTTAATTTATTTATTATATTTTTAATCATTTTTCCAGTATAATTTCTCCGTATTTTCGGGACATTGTCCCGGGTGACTTTTCGGTATTTCTAAAAATTTCGGATCTTGATCAATTGGACTCGAAATTGTATAATTCCTCATTATAGATCAAGATATTCTAAATCCTTATTTTTAATTAAATTTCTTATCGAATTTATCCCGACTTTCGGTCTTTTGACCGTTTTGCCCTTGCGCGTGTTCGGGATTAATTTAACCCGACTTCCCTTCACGAATATTCATTCATTTTATGATTTGAATCCTTATTTTCAGTCCGAATCCCATTCCTTTAAATTTGTGAACTTTTTTCTACCTCATAAAATTTACGATTTAATTTCGGGTCTTACAAATCTCCCCCACTTAAGGAATTTGGTCCTCCAAATTAGAACCAAGTCATATGAGTCCATGTACAACTCCGGGTACATCTATCGTATAATATACTGTCATCCTCAAGTGACTTCTCCGGAGTGTATTACTACAAAAGGGCTTTAATTAGGGAGATCCTCTTAAACCTTAATACTTTCTCTTTCCTATTTAATGCCTGAATCAACTTCTTCAATATACTTATATTTGTATTACGCTGAACTGTTGGATCTCATATCCTATCACCTATGCAGGATCTGGATAGTATTTTCGAAGCATCAAAAAGTTGAGACACATTGTGGGTGCCTGTTAATTTAGGTGATAACGCAAACCTACAGGTCTTATCTCCCACTTGTCCAATCTCTCAAAAGATTCAATCCAGCGAAACTCAATTTACCTTCTTTCAAAAGTTCGCTATGTCCTTATTCTCTTAGGACAAGAAACATTTCAACCATACTAATTCACCAAGGGTGAATTCCAATACTTGTCTATCTGCTCTGAGGTATTCTTAATCTCTCACTCTTAATTAAAACACCCTCAGAGACTTATTATCCAAGGTCAAAAGTAATTCTATCTGTCACCCACTTTTTCTTATCCAATTTGGCGAACAACCCCTACAGCCATACACTGCCTCTTATCTTATTATCCCGATACTCAAGTGACAACTGTCGTTATGGACGGATTCGATTTGTAATAACTGATCATCCCAGGAGCATAAAAAATCAAAGGCACACGCTTTCATCGGATCCTCCAGAACTTGTACAGTCCATCTCTGACTGACCATCTATTTGAGGACGGAAAGCTGTGCTAATAGTCAGTCGGGTTCCCATAGCTTCCTGAAAAATATTCCCTGAAGTAAGAAGTGAAGCGGGAATCCCTATATAATACCATGCTCACTGGAACGCTACTTAATGTTCCACAATCTTTCTTACACATGAATCCTCATATACACTCTGAGTATTTGGGAATTTCATAACCAGAAAGTGGGTAGACTTAGGCAATCTGTCGGCTATCATCCAAATAGCCTCGTAATTTACCTGGGTTCTCTGTAACCCATCATAAAATTCATGGAGACTTGCTCTCATTTTTCGTGCCGTGTCGATATAGGTAGGTGCTGCAATAACTCTGCAGACTTTTAATACTCTACGTTACTCTACTGACACACTAGGCACTTTTCTACAATCTCTACCATGTCTCTTTTCACATCTGACCACCCATACCCCTTTTCAGAGAATTCAATATATATATTCATTACTTTCCGTATGCACTGTATATCCCGAAGAGTGAGCTTCTGACAACATCATTATCTCATCAACTGTGGTCCTGGGGAGCACTTATACTGTCTCTGAACCTCTCTGTAAATCATTATCACACTCTTTGTGATCTCTGTCACTGTACCCTTCTGAATCTGACCCAAACTATCGACATCCTGCCGATCATCATGCTAAGCCTGTCAAATCCGGGCACTCTCATTCGGTTCTAATCTCAGGCTAGCTATCACATAATCATACCAATCACTGTCATCATTAGAAGGGATCATATCACTACCGAGGTTCACAACTGCTCTAGCAACTCACGCTCCCTGACCATCATATGTAATACCATCCCGAGGCTCTTTCTACTCAAGACATCAGTCATCACATTAGCCTTTCCTGGGTGGTACAATTTTCACAATCACAATCTCTCAGAAGCTCTAACCCACTATGCATTCTCATATTTGTCTCTTTCTGTGAAAACAGATACTCGGGCTTTATGATCAGTGCATATCCATAATTTCTCACCATGTACATAATAGTACCATATCCTCGGTACAAATACTGTTGCTACCAACTTTAAATCATAGGTATCTTCCCATTATACATCAATACACAGCTCATTCATAATTTTAAGGTATCCATACTCACTGAGAACCTATTGAGCTGTTGGGTATGGTGAAATTAATCACGGTGGTCAGTTCATACTTCACTGCACCTAAATTCATGTCACATCTATCATCTTATTTATCATCTCATCCAAAGACTACGTTTTCATAATTAAACGTGCCATCAAGGTATATCTTTTTAGAATTCGCAGCAACCCAATTGTAAAAGCAATTTCCCAATTGTTGCTTATAATTTGCCCTAGACTTTAACTACACCCAACACATCATCGATAATGATGATTACAATTCGATCTAATCCTTGACTTATTTACGCATAAGCGTATAAGATCCTTCTCAACCGCTTACGTTTTTAGGTACTAACCTGCGTCACTTCCTTTCCTTATCTTAACGGCTTTTATTAAATTTTACTATGTTAAGCTTTATGATTCGTCGAATTTTAATATTCTTATCGTCTTCGTGAAGGTATCCTAATGCTAAAGATATTTATTACGACGATCGATTTCACGTTATAGGTTATATATATATACTTTTAGACGTTGTCAAGTCTTCAGGCGGGGAGGTATTTTGAAATACCTTTATGAACCTTCAGACTTAACCACAATTACTGGTTATGGTTATACCCATCTTTATCCTTGGTTATAATTTATATTCGCTACTAATTGCTTAACCTCAATTACTTTGCATATTAAGGGTATTCCTTACCTAGCATATATCTCTTACTCCAATACATCTTGTATTTAGGATCAAAACACATCTCCAAGATCATCTCCTTCGTATATCAATCATGACAAATCTCTTGTCATTATTCATTACGTGAGTACAATCCTTTAATTTCAACAGTTGCACCCCTTTTTATCACTTGTCAACACTTACAGTATACTTTTCAGTGATGTTTTCACTCCTGTTTTCAACTTAAAATCTCTATATCCATATTCCGTTTATTAATCCTCCTCTATTGGGGTACTCAGTTATTAGTATTGTGCCCAATGATGTAGACATTCATGCCTTTCACTCACTTATATGCAAATGAAGGCGGTATGAATAAATGTGTGGCACCAGGATCAATGAACATATGTACTTCATTATTCATAACAAGTGTGGTATCTCACACCACATCCATGAAACATCAATAGTGTCCTGGTCCAAGACATCCTCTCGCCTTCGTCCAATAGCCTACTTTCCTTTTTCTTTTCGGCTATGGCTTCCCTTTTCGTTGTAGCTTTACCAACGAAGTTTTTCTCTGTCTCTTTACTTTTCTGTAAGGCGATCTCGCCCAACTCTGTGCAATCAAAATCAATGGTCCGTCTTACCACACTTAACGGCCATTTTCATCAATACAGTGTAGGTATAGACCCTCCTTGCGTGGTATCTACCACACATCCTACACTGCTACACTGCTTCGTAGCAGGTTGAGGTCCTCCAATCACAATGCCCTTCAAGAGTGTCAAAATTGGTTGCACTGGGGCCTTACCAATTATCTTACTCCAGGACTCATCAAATTAAATCTTTTACCAATTACCTTTTTCCCATTTTAACATCTTTGTCATTTCTTGATTCTCCTTTTCTGTCTCTATTTTGGCCCTCACTACCTTTCCCAATCTCAGAGGCGTGCAATTCATGTTCTTATTTACCCAACTGTAAATCTGCGCACTGCCTCGGTATAGGTAATATCTCACGGGCCAATCAGACTCAAATTGACAATTTTAGCCCTTTTTATGAACTTCTAGATATCTCGACTATCACTTTTCATAGTGTCGAGGTAATATCTGCCAAAGAATATAACTGAGTTTCATACTCATAATCAATTTAGTATTCCTGGGCAGTGTAAGAAATTTTTCCTTTAAATCATGTCCGGGATATCCTGTCACCGGAATACATCTAATAAGATTTCTCATCTTAGCTATGGATGTTCAACACTTAAGATGGGTCGAGCGGGTTTCAATCAATACTTCGTTGCGCCCTCTGATCTTATGTCTATTCTGAGCAATTTGCTCCTCACAATAATCTCCACACTCCGCTCCAATCTCGCGAAGCGTGTCTCAATACTGTCCGATCTCTCTGTCGGACTCTGAGAGGCATGCTCAACATTAACCTCTATTTCAATTTCATCCTGGTTTTCATAAGTCAACTCAGCACGACTTAGCAGACTCAGGTCTACCTCTACGACCTCTGCCTCGTGCACTATCTCATCTTGAGTCTCATATCATGACTCATTCGATTCTGAGGCCTATCTTTACGGCCTCGAGCATGTGTACTCGCCACTCTACCATAGCGGCTATCAGTTATAACAACTATATTCTTGCAATTGAAACTAAATTCTTAGCTGCACTTTCATCTTGATATACACAATTGTATCTAAACAATGCACAGTACATGGGGATGTAAATTTACTTAACCACTAACACCGACTCATATCAGGCCAACTCAGCTCTGATACCATTAAATTTGTCACTACCCAAATTACCTAAAAATCCCTACAAATTTTTCGTATTTTCATTTCCTCACCCGTCATGAACAGTTACACTTCTAAACAGTTGGGCTATGATTCGGTGTTAGTCACCTCTCCCCTATTTACCATTCAATTTATTTAAACTGAATACATCCCCAATATTACATCATATATAGTACTGTGCATCTATATGTTCAGATACGAAATTATACAAATGTGTATACCTGATATTGATAAGAAGCAGTGGATAACCGAGATGCGAGACTATTGTCGCTCTCTTCTACTGAATATACCCTGTGGGGTAGAAAATGAAAGGGTGAGCGAAACGTGCTCAGTAAGGCAATAATGTAAGCAGGTAGATAACTATACTATCTACGTGCTGATAATGTCATGATGCAAAAATCGTTTACTTTCGGAGCATGAGGTAAGATTAAAACAATGCCACATGTATGTATATATCATATACAAGAAATCATGAAATCGACATATCAAGCACACATGGAAAATCATCATGTATGACATCTCATGCTCGTCACATTAAAACTCATTTATTTCATCATAAACTCTTCCCTTTAAAACTCATTTGTTTAATCACAAAACTCATCACTTTGAAACTTATTTGTTTCATCATAAATTCATCACATTTAAAACTCATTTGTTTCATTATGAAACAACTTCATCAAGGTCAAACCCATCTCTCGGGAATACCTTGATTCATCAAATCACATCTCTTTTAAAAACACAAATCGGGACTACCCCTCCATCGGGTTTGTCCTGGTCTATCCAGACCGTATGATATCATGTGAGGCATGTAGGTTACTGTATGAAAAATCGAGGACTATGGCCATACTATGTCCCTGTGATCCCATGCTACACGGATCCCGGTGTGCGGGGTATCACAACTGCAACGGGAGGTGGGGTCAAGTCCTACCCGCCAGAATATCAAGTAACATCATAGAGTCATCATGACTGCACGGTACAGCGTACTCCGTGTGACATACACGGTACATCGTACTCCGTGGACCCATATCATAGTCTGGGGGTGCCTGCCGTAGGTCTTATCCAGCCCAATACTATGTCGATAACCAACCCATGTCTCAAAGTATATGTGCGAGCATCTCAACTCTCTGTGACACACAGTCTACAGGAGGCTTCCGCACGACTATATGCATGTCAACTCACGTCTAGTGCGTTTATGTGAGCATCCTGCTGCCCGCCCCACACCAGGTCACAGGCTTACGGAGCTCCAGCACCACGCTATGCATATCATGATATCTAAAATCTCGTGCGAGCGAAGCTTCAACACGATTTTATGCACACACAAATTTCTCGTACGAGCAATGCTCCAGTACGGCTTTTCATGATCAATAAATCAATAAACTTGAGTGCGAGTAATACTCTAGCACTCTTTTTATTCATGTAAATACGATAGGTGGCTCACTTGTAATAAAACATCTTTTAAAATAGTAACCGGTACAAACCGGTACCTTTTCGTAAAATTCACGAAATCAACAGCCCACCTATGTGTATATTTGCTTAAATCAAAGCAATATATTCATATAAAGCATTAAAACATGAAATCATGCAATTTACCTGCCTTACTACCCTTTTTGTAAATTTTACTCCTATGGGCAAAATCATCTTTTTTCTTTATTTATCTAAGCCCCGGTTTTCGTAAAAATTATTATTTCGTTTACTAGATAGTTAGATAAATTCTAAGCCCTGTAAATACCCTCAAAATATGTATAGGCATATCTATGCACTTACAAAATTCCCTTACCTCGATTCTCGTCGAGTCTGACCTTTCCACTGATATCACGTCGCGCAGTCCGATCTGCTCTCAATCAAATACCCGAAACTGCGTATCAATATTCCCCAGGTCAGATATTATACAACTTAATTGTATTTAATACTTTCTGGGCTTAATTTAAATCATTGGGCCCATTTATCCCTATTGGGCCCGATTGCATTTTAATGGGCCTCGACCCATTTTCAGCCCGTTTATACTGTTTAAATCCCTTCTTCGGGTTTACTGGGCTCATTCAGCTTACCAATAATTATCGGGCTTCATTTCCAAACTCATTGGATAGCCCGTATACCATTTACGGTAATTACGTTGTAATTCCGATTAATATTTCTTTTATACAGAATTAATCCGTAAATTCTGTAAAATAATTGAAACTCTGTATTAAAGGACTCTAATTGCCGAAATTAAATTGTACTTACCCGATACGATGCGGAATACAAAAATTGGAGCTCAATCGGCTCTCGTTCGGCTTCATCGTACAACTGTACAGTTATTATGTTTAATCTGGGGTTAATTTTCGATTAAATATAATTTAAATAAATTTCCCAGAAATCAATTCGGTCACTTTTGACCTCATATTGACTTACCCGAAGTCCGGTGTATCCCCGAAAATCCTTTCCCTTTTTCTTTTTCCTCTTTTTCTCCTTTTTTCCTCTCTTTTTGGCTGAACCGATTCAGTCCGGTTCAGACCGGTTCAGACCGCCAGTTCAGCTCGGTCCGATTCGGTTCAGTTTTGGTCGATTCAGGCCGGTTCAACCGGTTCAATCCCCATTTGCTCATTCCGGCGCCGTCCGACCGGTTCCCGGTGCGATTTCGGTGCCGTTCGGCTCGGCTACACCTGGGCATTCAGAATCGGGCCTCGGTTGGGGTCGAAACGCGACCATCACCGACGAATTCCTCCTTCTCCCCCGCGGCTGTCTCCTCCCATCCGGCGAATTTCGGCGGTTTCGCCGGTCGGTACTGATCTCAAAAGGACCGGCTCCTCGTCCTGATCACGCTGGTACCCGCCGTTCGCCCCCAGCTGCCGTGGATCGCCGGTACCGACTCCGTTTTCCCCGCGGGCTTCTCTCCCTCCGTTCGGCGATTTTCGGCCTCCTTAGCGCGCGTCGCCGGCGCCAATAGCTTCGCCGGCCTCTCCTCTTGCTGTTCGGCCATTCGTCGGAGGCCGTCGGTGCCCGATGGTGGCTCGTCGGTTAGCCACGCGCAGTCCCCCTCTCCGTTTTCCTTGGTTCTTCTCTCTCCCCGATAGTTTTCATTTTCTGATTCTGATTCTTTTTTTTTTAACAATTTGTTTTATTATTAAAATATTCATTAAAATATTCAAATATATTGTAAAATATCTACAAAAATCTATTAATTTATTCCAAATAAATTAATTTTATTTTATTTAATTTATTTATTATATTTTTAATCATTTTTCCAGTATAATTTCTTCGTATTTTCGGGACATTGTCCCGGGTGACTTTTTGGTATTTCTAAAAATTTCGGATCTTGATCAATTGGACTCGAAATTGTATAATTCCTCATTATAGATCAAGATATTCTAAATCCTTATTTTTAATTAAATTTCTTATCGAATTTATCCCGACTTTCGGTCTTTTGACCGTTTTGCCCTTGCGCGTGTTCGGGATTAATTTAACCCGACTTCCCTTCACGAATATTCATTCATTTTATGATTTGAATCCTTATTTTCAGTCCGAATCCCATTCCTTTAAATTTGTGAACTTTTTTCTACCTCATAAAATTTACGATTTAATTTCGGGTCTTACAACTAGGTACCATGTTGCCAGGGATCACGAGGTTATGGCCATAGTCCTATGTTGTTACTGATAGTCACCTACATGTCTCACATGATATAACTTGTGGTTTCGATAGACCAGGGTAGGCTTGAAGGAGCGGTCAGGCCCCTAATTTTATGATTTTCACTGAATTGTGTTTTACTACTATCATGCTAGAGTTTTCAAAGAATTTTGTAACGAATTGATTTATGAGATGCTTAACCCCTTTGTGTTATTTTATACTACGTTTTAAATCAAATGATTTAAATGCAGTAGCATGATGAGTTTTCCATGCTTTAATGATAAATTTATGAAAGGATTGTATCTCATGATTTGTTTTATATCGCATGAAATAATGCATGATTTTGATTTAATTCATGCTAAGTATGATTTACTGATGTCACATAAAATGCTATTGATACATGATTTCGATATGCATGAATAGTTTTATAAACTAAGTCGTGATGAAATACATGATTTTGTGCTTGAGTTTTTAATGAAAAGAAATAGATTTGTAGGGCATGGCATTATGAGCATGTAGATAGTAGAGCTATCTACTTACTTGCATAATTGCCTTACTGAGCGTGTGGTTCGCTCACCCCCCTTATTTTTCCATCTTTTCAGAGCACTCACAGTAATTAGTAAGCGGCTGAGGACTTGCATGCTTGGTATTCGCTACTTCCCATCGAGAGACAGGTATAAACATTTGTATAGTTTTGTATTTAAATATGTAATGCACAATACTGTAAACGTATATGATGTCGGGATGAAAGGTTAAGTAAATACCATTGTGTATGTATTTAGTTAAAGTCAAAAGATAGTAAACTCTGATATGTGAATGTGATTATGGAAATGGAATGGTAAATAGGTGAGAGATGACTAACACCGAATCATAGCCCAACTGTGTTGTAGGATGGTCACGATGAGAGAAAGGTAAGAATTGAATAATAAATGAAAAAGCAAAAAATTTACTATGATTTTTAGGTAATTTGGGTCGTGACACATCAAGCTCAGTAAGGCAATCCTACGAATAAGTAGGCAACCATACTACCTACATGAACATGATGTCGTGCATAAACCACCTTTTCTCCACACATTTCAAAACCGTTGCTCATGATGTCATGATGTCATGTAAAACAAGTTCACATATGGATTTCAAAAGCATGGAAAACTCAATATGCAAATCCATTTAAAACATTTCATTTTTGTTAAAATTTCACAACACAGTCAAGACTCAACCCCTGCCTCGGGTGTTCCTGACTCACACAAAACCATGAAATCAAATGCTTTTCAAAGCAATAGTATCATGTGATACAATGAATATCATGTAAAACCAGTTTATAGCATTCATGAGTTTAAATAGCATGGGAATAACATCATGCACATTTTCGTTTAAAACCCACTTTAATTTTTCATCAAAACCATATCTCAGTCAGGATCCAACCCCTCCCTCGGGTGATCCAGACTCACACAAAAATCCACAAAACGAGTTTCTCAAAACATCAACATGCGAGACTAGACGATATATGTATATCTCAGGCAAATAACTAGGACTATGGCCATATGTCCTCGTTCGCCCACTACTACACAGATCCTAGTGTGCAGGGTCTCACTACTATTGGGAACCACCCCAGGAGGTGGGTCAGTCCATCCCGTAGGTCTTGCCCGATCACTTGCATCCGAAGATGCCACTTGCATCCGAAGATGCCATATAATCAATCCCAGCATGGTATAGTGTACTCCATGCTCCTTGCACGGTACAACGTACTTTGTGGACCCATATCTCATATCCATACTCATGCCCTGTCTCAAAACGCACGTGCGAGCGTATTTAATCGGTGTGATACACAGTCTACCCGACGTTCCAAGCACGGCTCATCGCATGTTCTCATAATACCAGTGCGAGCGATGCTCCAGCACTCTCATAAAATCAACGAAAATCTCGTGCGAGTTAAGCTCCAGCACGCGTTTCATAAAATCTCATAAGATTAGTACGAGCTAAGCTCCAGCACTCTGTCAAAATCATGTAAAACTAGTGCGAGCTAAGCTCTAGCACTCTCTTACACAAATCATGTGAAAATCTGGTTCGAGCTAGGCTCCAGCACCCTGTCATGAAAATCATATAAAAATTTGGTGCGAGTTAGACTCCAGTACTGTGTCATGAAAATCATATAAAAATCTTGTGCGAGTTAGACTCCAGCACCGTGTCACAAAAAACTCTAGTGTGAGCTCTCGCTCCAGCACTAATGCATGCATCACACAAATCAAGACTCGTGCGAGTAGAGCTCTAGCACGTCACATTTTCATAAAATCACGTAGGCGGCTATATTTCTCAAATCAATTTCAAAGAAAATCAACATTGTTGAAAATATCCAATGCTGTGCATTTTTATTTAAAAGTTAGCCAGCCTACTCATGCACGTGTCAAAACACCTCAAGAGCAAGCAAGAACATCTTGTTCTTGCTCCTCCCAACTTTTTCTAAATTTGGAAATTTTACCCTTCACAAGGGTATTTTGGTAATTTACCAATCCAGGGCAATAATTTTTTTTTGAAATCTAGACGCTTCAAACAATTTAAGAGACTGTAAATGAAGTCAAAATTGCGTAAAGCTACCTCTAACAGTCTGTAAAATTCCCTTACCTGGAATCATGCGCGAGCTTATTGTGTCTTGACTGTACTAGGCCTCTCAGTCCAATTCACTCCAAACCAAGTCTACAGAGCTGCATATAATCACGTTCTTGGGTCAATTCTAATATATTTATCAGTATTTCACTCTTACTGATCGAATCTAAAGCACTGGGCTCGTTTTACTTTACTGGGCCCGATTGCATCTTAATTGGCCTCGACCCATTTTCAGCCCGTTTTCACTTATTAAATCCTTTCTTCGGGTCTATTGGGTTCATTTTGATTACCAATAATCATCGGGCTTCGTTCCAAACTCATTGGATAGCCCGTATATTGTTTACGGTTAAAATTTCGAATAATATTCCTTTTTATACAGAATTAATCCGTAAAATCCGTAAAATAATCTTAACTCTGCATTAAGGACTCTAATTGTCATAATTAAAATGTACTTAACCAATGTTATACGGGGTACAAAAATCGAAACTCAATCGGCTCTCGTTCGGGCTCTGTCGTAAAACTGCACAATTAGGTAAATTCGGGTTATTTTCTATTAATATAATATTAAATAAATTTTTGAAATTTACCCGTAGGTCAATGTCGACCCTCGGTCAACTTACCCGAATCTCGAGTCGTCCCCGAAAAGTTTTCTTTCCTTTTTCCCCTTTTCTTTTTTTTTTCTTTTCCTTTCCTTCCCTTTTTCCTTCCTTTTCCTTCTTTTTCCTTTCGGCCATCTGGGGTTTTACTGTCGTCGAAGGTTTCGACGATTTCGTCGGCCTCTACCGGTCTCAAAAGGATCGCCTCCTCCTCTCGATCACGCCGGTGCCCTCCGTTCACGCCAAGCTGTCGTGGGTTGTCGAAATCGAGCCGTTTTCCTCTCAGTTTTTCTCTTCCTCCGTTTGCTGGTTTCTGACGTCTATACAGCGAGTCGCCGGTGACGTGGAGTTCGCCGACCTTTCCTCTTTCTCCTCCAGTCTTCGTTTGGGGTCGTCGATCCTCGGTGGCCGTCGGGTGGCTCGGTCTTCTCGAGTTTTCTTTCCGTCGATTTTCATTTTCTCTCTTTTCGACAAAAACCCGATTTTGAGATTTATTTAATTATTAATTAATTAATTAATTTATAATTTATTTTATTAATAATTTATTCATTAAAATATAATAAAATTCCTAAAATATCTAAAAAATCATATTTTATTCCTTAAAATATTACATTTTACCATAATTAATTTATTTAATTTATTTAATCTATTTTTCCACTTTCCCGGTATATTTTCTCCGTATTTTCAGGATATTGTCTCGAGTGAATTTTTGATAAATTTTAATAATTCCGGATCTTGATCAATTTAACCTGAAATTTAATTATTTCTTCGTAATTGATTAAGATTTCTCAATCCCATATTTTTCATGAAATTTTCTTATAGAATTTATACCGAATTTTTGATCTTTTGACCGTTTTACCCTTGTACGTGTTTGGGATCAATCCAATCCAACTTCCCTTCACGAACACTCACTCATTTCGTATTTTAAATCCTCATATCTAGTCCGAATCCCATTTGTTTAATTTGTGACCATTTTCAATCCTTCATAAGAAATTACGATTTAATTCGGGTCTTACATAATCTCCCCCACTTAAGAAATATGGTCCTCCAAATTAGAACCAAGTCAAATGGGTCCATAAACAACTCTGAGTACGTCTATCGCATCATACTCTTTAATTCTCATGTGACTTTTTTGGAGTGTACTACTACCAAAGGACTTTAATTAGGGAGATCATCTTAAACCTTAATACTTTCTCCTTCCATCTAACACCCGTATCAAGTTTTCAACATACGTTATACTTTTATTGAGCTAAGCTGTTGGAGCTCATATCCAATAACATATGCTGGGTCCAGATAGTATTTTTGAAGCATCAAAAGATGGGACACATTGTGGATGCCTGCTAATTCAAGGGGTAATGCCAACCTACAAGCCTTATCTCTCACTTGTCCAATCTCTCAAAGGATTCAATCTAACGAAACTCAATTTTCCTTCTTTCCAAATCTTGTTATGTCCTAAGGGCATGTAACTTCCAACAATACTGATTCACCCTTGGTGAATTCTATTACTTTTTTGTCTCTTGTCAGCATAGCTTTTCTATCTGCTCTGAGGTGTTATTAATCTCTCACATATCAACTGAACATCCCCAGAGGTTTGTCTTATCAATTCGAAAATAATTCTCTATCTGTCACCCACTTCTTCTTATCCAAGTCGGGGAGCAACCCCTACGGCTATACTATGCCTCATATAATGTTATCCCGATACTCAAGTGATAACTGTCGTTATTGACGAATTCAATTAGTAGCAACTGATCATCCCAGGAGCTTATAAAATCAATGGTACACACTCTTATCATATCCTCTAGAACCTGTACAGTCCTCTTTGAATGACCGTATGTCTGAGGATAGAAAGCTGCGCTAACATTCAATCGGGTTCCCATAGCTTCCTGAAAAATATTTCCCGAAGTGGGAAGTGAAACGAAAATCCCTATATGATATAATGCTCACTGGAAAATACATGGTGTTCCACAATCTTCCATACACATACATCCGCCTACACACTCAGAGTATCTAGGGATTTCATAGCTAGAAGGTGGGTAGACTATCACCCAGATAGCCTCGTGATTCATCCGGGTCCTCTATAACCCATCATAATATCCATGGTAACTTGCTCCAATTTCCGTGTCGATATAGGTAGAGGTTGCAATAACCTTGCAAACTTCTATTACCCTACCTTACTCTGCTGACATACGAGACACTTCTCCACAATCTCCACAATGTCTCTATTCACATCTGACCACCAATACCCTTTTCAAAGATTCTGATATATTTATACTTCTCGGATGCACTGTATATCCTGAAGAGCGAGCTTCTGACGATAACACTATCTCATCAACTGTGGTTCTGGGGAGTACTTATATTGTCTTTGAACCTCAGTAAGCCATCATTACTCATTATGAACTCTGTCACTGTACCCATCTGAATCTGATCCATACTATTGACACCATGCCAATTATCACGCTAAGCCTATCAAATTCGGTCAATCAAATCCTGTGCTAATCTCATGCTAGCTGTCACACAATTCATTGTCATCATTAGAATGGATCAAATCAGTACTGAGGCTCCCAACTGCTTTAGCAGCTCACGCTCCCTGACCATCATATGTGATACCATCCCGAGGCTCTTTCTTTTCAAGGCATCAGCCATCACATTAGTCTTTCCTGGGTGGTACAATTTTCACAATCATAATCTCTCAGAAGCTCTAACCCTCTTTGTTCTCATATCTGACTCTTTCTGCAAAACAGATACTCTAAATCATGGGTCAAATAGTTTCTTTCATGATCCTTGAGTTGTCTGGATCCATAATTGACTATCTTCCTATTTTGCATCAGTACACAGCCTAATCTTGGTTTCAAGACATTCATATACCCTGAGAAACCTCTTAATCTGTTGGGTATGGTGAAAATAAATGCGGTGGTTAGTTCATATTTCAATACACCAAAACTCCTGTCACGTCTATCATCCCATTCAAATACCACTTTTTTCGAATAAGATGTGTCAACTGAGTAGCCCATTTCTAGAAACTCTCAACAAACCATTTGTAAAAACAATTTCCAATTGTTGCTTATAATTTTTTTCTTGGACTTTAAATACACCCAAAATATCATCACTAAGGATGATAACGAATCGGTCCAAGTAAAGTTTAAATACCTCATCGTAGTTGAGCTCCACTATATATTTCAATCACCCATATCCTTAACTTATGTACGCATAAAAGTATAATGTCATTTCAAAATCGCATTCCATTCAAGATACTAACCCGCGTCATTTTATTTTTCTTATATTAACGGCTTTTATGTAATTTTAATTTTTTTAAACCTTCATGATTAATCGAATTTTATATTTCTTTATCGTACCAGTAAAGGTACCCTAATTTTAAATGTATATATTACGACTATCGATTTCAATTTATAGGTTATATGTACTTCTAGACGCTATCAAGTCTTCAGGCGGGGAGGTATTTTGAAATACATTTATTAACCCTCAGACTTGACTACATAGACTGGTTATGGATATATCCCCTCTTATCATTGGCCACAATTCATATTCACTACATATCGCTTAATCCAAATTACTTCACATATCAAAGATATTCTTACCTTGCATATGCCTCTTATTCCAATATATCTTGTATTCAGGATCTATAACATCTCAGAGCTTATCTCCTTTCGTATATAAATTATAACAAAACTCTTTCATTACTTGTTAAAACTTACTGTACACTTTTCAGGGGTAACCACATCACTATCTTAGAATAGAACTCTGAACAACATAGTTTGCAGCCAACCAATTTATTCTCAAATATTACTTCAAATTATTCATAGTCCATTGAATAAAATTGGCTAACTTATACTTCCTTCCCCGTTTTCGACTTATAATCTCTTCATAATTATTTTCGTTATTTAACCCTCCTTCATTGGGTTGCTAACTATCAGCATTGTGTCCATGGGTGTAGGCATTCATGTCTTTCACTAACTTATATGCAAATGAAGGCGGTATGAATAAATGCATGGCACCAGGATCAATTAAAATAATTACTTCTTTATTCATAACCAGTGTGGTATCTTTCACCACATCATATGAAACATCAATAGTGTACTGGTCCAAGGAATACACTCGCCCTTATCCAACAGCCTACTTTCCCTTTGTCTTCGGCTATGGCCTCCTTTTCGGTGTAGAGATATCAACAAGGTTTTCTCTGTATCTTTGCCCTTCTGTGGGGCAGTCTCACCCAACTCTGAGCAATTATTAAATAAATGGCCCGTCTTACCACACTTAACGCCTATTTTAGTCAATAAACTGTAGGTGTAGGCCCTACTTCCATGGTATCTACCACACATCCTACACTGCTTACAGTGCTACGGAGCAGGTCGGGGTCTTCTAATCACAATACCCCTCAAAAGTACTGAAATTGGATATACTGGGGCCTTACCAATCATCTTACCCCGTGACTCATCAACTCTAATCTCTTACCAAGTACCTTTTTCCCGTTCTGACATCTCTTTCATTCTCTATTATCTTTCTGTATCTATTTCGGCCCATAGTGCCGGGGTAATACCTACCCAGGGATATAAACTGAGTTTCATACTCGTTAATCAACTAGTTCCTCTGGGTCAGAGTAAGAAATTTTATCTATAATTTCCTTTAAGCAGTGTCCGGGATCTTCTGTCACCAAAATACATCCAAAAATATTTCTCATGTCAGTACTGGATGTCTAACTCTTAAGATAGGTCGAGCGGACTTCCACCAATACTCCAACTCGCCCTCAAATCCCATGCATACTCTGAGCAATTAGCTCCCAAAATATTCTCCACACTTCCCTCCAACCTCGCGAAGCGTGTCTCAATACTATCCGATCTCTTTGTCGGACTCTGTGGGGAATGCTCAACATCAACCTCTATTTCAATCTCATCCTGGTTCTCATAAGTCAACACAGTACGACTAGCAGGCTTAGACTTACCTCTACGACCTCTGCCACGTGCTCTACCTCCTCTACCGCGACTAATATTAGGCATAATGCCTATATTCCTGCATTCTCAACCATTTTTTAGTTAAACCCATCTCGATATACACTATTGTATCTAACCAAGCACAGTAACATGAGGATGTACGTTCCTAATTATTGACACTGACACATGTCAGACCAATTTCGCTCTGATACCACCATTTGTCACGACCTAAAAATCAGAGTAAATTTTTTATTTTTCTTTCATACTTACCTGTCATCTTATCGTGAGCACACTCTACTAACAATCGGGCTGTGCATCTATGACAGTCCCACAATTCAATCATCATATAACTTAATTTCTTATTAAATGAAAGGTAAACACATGCGTTTTTCACTAATTCTTTCCCATTCATTTACAAGTGTTTACAGTATCTATACAACCCCGACAGTTACTTACAAACATGTTACTCTGGTATTCTTATTTAGATACAATATGTACAAGTGTATATACCTCAAAATAATGGGCAGCAGCGGATATCACGAATGTAGTACGCAGTCGCCTTAAAGTCTACTAGAGGAAATCTATGTAGGAAAATGAAAGGGGTGAGCACATCAAGCTCAATAAGGCAATCCTACGAACAAGTAGACAACCATACTACCTACATGAATATGATACCGAGCATAAACCACCCTTTCTCCACACATTTCAAAATCGATGCTACAATTCATGATGTTATGATGTCATGTAAAACAAGTTCACATATGGATTTCAAAAACATGGAAAACTCGACATGCAAATCCATTTAAAACATTTCATTCTTGTTAAAATTTCACAACACAGTCAGGACTCAACCCCTCCCTCGGGTGTTCCTAACTCACACAAAACCATGAAATCAAATGCTTTTCAAAGCAATAGTATCATGCGATACAATGAATATCATGTAAAACCAGTTTACATCATTCATGGGTTTAAATAGCATGGAAATAACATCATGCAAGTTTTCGTTTAAAACCCAATTTAATTTTTCATCAAAACCATATCTCAGTCAGGATCCAACCCCTCCCTCGAATGATCCAAACTCACACAAAAATTCACAAAACGAGTTTCTCAAAACATCAACATGCGAGACTAGGCAATATATGTATATCTCAGGCAAATAACTAGGACTATGGCCATATGTCCTCGTGATCCCACTGCTACACAGATCCTAGTGTGCGGGGTCTCACCACTATCGGGAACCGCCCTGGGAGGTGGGTCAGTCCATCTCGTCGGTCCTGTCCGATCACTCACATCCGAAGATACCACGCATCCGAAGATGCCACATAATCAACGGTATAACGTACTCCATGCTACTTGCACGGTACAACGTACTTCATGGACCTATATCTCATATCCATACTTATGCCCTGTCTCAAAACGCACGTACGAGCGTATTTAATCGGTGTGACACACAGTCTACCCGACGCTCCAAGCACGACTCATCGCATGTTCTCATAATACCAGGGCGAGCACTGCTCCAAGACTCTCATAAAATCAAGAAAAATCTCATGCGAGCTAAGCTCCAGCACGCGTTTCATAAAATGTCATAAGATTAGTGCGAGCTAAGCTCCAACACTTTATCAAAATCATGTAAAACTACTGCGAGCTAAGCTCTAGCACTCTGTTACACAAATCTTGTGAAAATCTGGTGCGAGCTAGGCTCCAGCACCTATCACAAAAATCATGTAAAAATCAGGTGCGAGTTAGACTTCAGCACCGTATCATGAAAATCATATAAAAATCTTGTGCGAGTTAGACTCCAGCACCAATGCATGTAAAACTCTAGTGCGAGCTCTCGCTCCAGTACTAATGCGTGTATCACACAAATCAAGACTCGTGGGAGTTGAGCTCTAGCACGTCACATTTTCATAAAATCACGTAGGCGGCTATATTTCTCAAATCAATTTCAGAGAAAATCAACATTGTTGAAAATATGCAATGCTGTGCATTTTTATTTAAAAGTTAGCCAACCTACTCATCCACGTGTTAAAACACCTCAAGAGTAAGCAAGAACCTCTTATTCTTGCTACTCCCAACTTTTCCTAAATTGGGAAATTTTACCCTTCACAAGGGTATTTTGGTAATTTGCCCATCCGTGGCACTAAAATTTTTATTTGAAATCTAGACCCTTAAGACAATTTAAGAGACTGCAAATGAAGTCAAAATTACGTAAAGCTACCTCTAGTAATCCGTAAAATTCCCTTACCTGGAATCATGCGCGAGCTTATCCTGCCTCGACTGTACCAGGCCTTTCAGTCCAATTCGCTCCAAACCAAGTCTACGGAGCTGCATATAACCACATATTTGGGTCAATTCTAATATATTTATCAGTATTTCCCTCTTACTGATCGAATCTAAAGCATTGGGCTCGTTTTACTTTATTGGGCCCGATTGCATCTTAATGGGCCTCGACCCATTTCTAGCCCGTTCCCACTTATTAAATCCTTTCTTTAGGTCTATTGGGTTCATTTGGATTACCAATAATCATCAGGCTTCGTTCCAAACTCATTGGGTAGCCCGTATATTGTTTATGGTAATTACTTTAAAATTCTGAATAATATTCTTTTTTATACAGAATTAATCCATAAAATCTATAAAATAATCTTAACTCTGCATTAAGGACTCTAATTGTCGTAATTAAAATGTACTTACCTAATGTTATGCGGGGTACGAAAATCAGAGCTTAATCGGCTCTTATTCGGGTTCTGTCGTAAAACTGCACAATTAGGTAAATCCGAGTTATTTTCCATTAATATAATATTAAATAAATTTTTGGAATTTACCCGTAGGTCAATCTCGACCCTCTGTCAACTTACCCGAATCTCGAGTCATCCCCGAAAAGTTTTCTTTCCTTTTTCCCATTTTCTTTTCTTTTCTTTTCTTTTCCTTTCCTTCCTTTTTTTTTTCCTTCATTTTCCTTCCTTTTCTTTTCGGCCAAACGGTGTCGTTTCTGGGGGTTTGCCGTAGCTGACAGTTTCGATGGTTTCATCGATCGCTATCGGTCTTAAATGGACCACCTCCTCCCCCAATCACGTCGGTGCCCTCCGTCGCCGATTTTTGGCGTCTATACGACGTGTCGTCGGGGCCGTGGAGTTCTCCAGTCTCTCATCTTTCTCGTCCGGTCTTAGTCTGGGGTCGTTGATCGCCGGTGGCCGTCGGGTGGCTCGGTCTTCTCGGGTTTTCTTTCCGTCGATTTTTATTTTCTCTCTCTTCGATAAAAACTCGAGTTTCAGATTATTTATTTATTTATAATTTATTTTATTAATATTTTATTCATTAAAATATAATAAAATACCTAAAATATCTAAAAAATCATATTTTATTCTTTAAAATATTACATTTTACCATAATTAATTAATTTAATTTACTTAATCTATTTTTTCACTTTCCCGATATATTTTCTCCATATTTTTGAGATATTGTCCCAAGTGAATTTTTGATAAATTTTAATAATTTCGGATCTTGATAAATTTAACCTAAAATTTAATTATTTCTTCGTTATTGATCAAGATTTCTCAATCTCATTTTTTTAATGAAATTTTCTTATCGAATTTATATCAGATTTTTGGTCTTTTAACAGTTTTATCCTTGTATGTGTTAGGGATCAATCCAATCCAACTTCCTTTCACGAACACTCATTCATTTCGTATTTTAAATCCTCATCTCCAGTCTGAATCTCATTCATTTAATTTGTGACCATTTTCAATCCTTCATAAGAAATTACGATTTAATTCGAGTCTTACAAGGGAGGTCGGCTGAAGGCTCTCAAATTTTTGGATGGCAGAATCGAGGCCAGGAAATAGAGCCTAGAAAATGCAAAACTGAAACGGGAAAAGGGGAACGGACCAGCTGAAGCAGTAGGTCGAAACAGAGGACTTCGACCTTTGGAAACTGCAATAAGTGAGAGAGACGTAAGGCTTGTTGGAAGATTAAGCGTAACCAGTAGGAACTCGATGACCAAGCACGAAAAGGAAGCTGAAGACTCAAAAACGATAAAACAAAGGGAGAAGAATCAAGGTGTAAGACTCAAAATTAAATCGTAAATTTTTATAAGGGGTGAAAATGATAAAAAAATTTAACTGAATGGGATTCGGATTGGAAATAAGGAATTAAAATACGAAATGAATGAGTATTCGTGAAGGGAAGTTGGGGTAAATTAAACCCGAACACGTGCAAGGGTAAAATGGTAAAAATACCAAAATTCGGTATTAATCCGATAAGAAAATTTAATTAAAAATAATGGATTTGAGAATCTTGATCAATATCGAAGAAATAATTAAATTTCGGGTTAAATTGATCAAGATATGAAATTATTGGAATTAATCGAAATTTTACCCGGGACAATATCCCAAAAATACGAAGAAATTATACCGAAAAAATGATTAAAAACAAATTAAATTAAATTAAATTAAATTAAATTGTTGGAATAAAATAATATAAGTGTAGATATTTTGGATTTTATGGAGTATTTTAATGAATAGTGTAAAAATTAAATAAATAATAATAATAATAATAATAATAATAAAGAATCTGAAAAAAAAGAGAGAGGAGAGAGAAAAAGCTCGGGAGAACCCGAGAAACAAAACCGAGAAGTGACCCGCGAACCTTCACCGTCGATTCCAGCACACCGGCGACCGATGGGCTTCGACGAAGCTACCAGGAGGAAGAGGGGAGTCCGGCGAGCACGTGGGCACCGGAATCACGCCGCCAGGTGGCCGGAGCAGGCCGATCGGAGCTAAGGAAGATCGACGAAGAAACGGGCCGATTCCCGGCGAACCACCGCGTCTGGGCTAGAACGGAGGCTACCAACGCACTCAGGGGAAGAAGCCGGTTCTTTTGAGACCGGTCTTGGCCGGTGAGACAGTCAAAAACGTCGACGACGGCAAGTGGCAGTAAAACGACACCGTTTGGCCGAAAGGAAAGGGAAGGAAAAGGAGGGAAAAGGAAGGAAAGAGGAAAAAGAAAAGTAAGGAAAAGGAAAGAAAAGAAAGGAAAAAAAAGGAAAGAAATTACAGGGGACGACTCGAGATTTGGGTAAGTTGACTGAGGGTCGAAATTGACCTACGGGTAAATTTCGGAAATTTAATTTAATATTATTTTAATGAAAAATAATCCGGATTTACCTAATTGTGCAGCTTTACGACAGAGATCGAAATGAGAGCCGATTAAGCTCTGATCTTCGTACCCCGCATCGTATCGGGTAAGTACAGTTTAATTTCGGTAATCTGAGTTCTTTAAATATCGAGTTTTAATTAATTTACGGAATTATGGATTAATTTCGCATAGAAAGGAATATTAATTCGGAGTTGTAATAAATTACCGTAAATGGTATACGGGCTATCCAATGAATTTGGATCGAAGCCCGATAATTATTAGTAAGCTGCATAAGCCCGGTATACCCGAAGAAGGGAATTAATAAATATAAAAAGGGCTGAAATGGGCCGAGACCAAATAAGGTAGATAGGGCCCAATACCTTAAAGTTGGTCAGTAAATGCGATATACTGATCAAGATAATTGAATTGACCTCAACTGTATGGTTATATGCAGTTACGTACCTTTGGTTGGCGCACATTTGGGCTGAGAGATTCGGTATCATCGAGGCAGGTTAAGTCTGCACGCGATTCCATGTAAGGGAATTTTGTAGGTATATAGAGATACCTATACGTATTTTTGAGGAGATTTACAGGGTCTAAAATTTATTAAACTATCTAGAAATGAGAAAATAATTTTGCGAAAATCGGGGCATAGGTGAATAAAGGAAAAATGACAATTTTACCCCTGAGAGTAAAATTTACAAAAAGGGTAGTAAGGCAGATAAATTGCATGATTTCATGTTTTTAATGCTTTAGATGATTATATTGCTTTGATTTAAGCAAATATGCACATAGGTTGGCTATTAAATTCGTGAATTTTACGAAAGGATACTGGTTTGTACCGGTTATGATTTTAAAAGATGTTTTATTAAGATCGAGCCACCTATCGTATTTACACGAATAAAAAGAGTGCTAGAGTCTATCTCGCACTAAAGTTTACTGATTTATTCTCATGAAAAGCCGTACTGGAGCATTGCTCGTACGAGAAATTTGTGTGTGCACAAAATCGTGTTGGAGCTTCGCTCGCACGCGATTTTAGATATCATGATATGCATAGCGTGGTGCTGGAGCTTCGCTCGCACTAGACGTGAGTTGACATGCATATAGTCGTGCAGAAGCCTCCTGTAGACTGTGTAACAGAGAGTTGAGATGCTCGCACATATACTTTGAGACATGGGTTGGTTATCGACATAGTATTGGGGTGGATAAGACCTACGGCAGGCACCCCCAGACTATGATATTGGTCCACGGAGTACGATGTACCGTGTATGTCACACGGAGTACGCTGTACCGTGCAGTCATGATGACTCTATGATGTTACTTACTATTCTGGCGGGTAGGACTTGACCCCACCTCCCGTTGCAGTTGTGATACCCGCACACCGGGATCCGTGTAGCCTGGGATCACAGCGACAAAGTATGGCCATAGTCCTCGATTTTTCATACATTAACCTACATGCCTCACATGATATCCTACGGTCTGGATAGACCAGGACAAACTCGATGGAGGGATAGTCCCGATTTATGTTTTTAAAAGAGATGGTATTCCCGAGAGATGGGTTTGACCTCGATGAAGTTGTTTTATAATGAAACAAATGAGTTTTAAAGTGAGAGTTTATGATGAAATAAATGAGTTTTAAATGTGATGAATTTATGATGAAACATATAAGTTTCAAAGTGATGAGTTTTGTGATTAAACAAATGAGTTTTAAAGTGAAGAGTTTATGATGAAATAAATAAGTTTTAATGTGACGAGCATGAGATGTCATACATGATGATTTTCAATGTGTGCTTTATATGTCGATTTCATGATTTCTTGTATATGATATATACATACATGTGGCATTGTTTTAATCTTACCTCATGCTCCGAAAGTAAACGATTTTTACATCATGACATTATCAGCACGTAGATAGTATAGTTATCTACCTGCTTACATTATTGCCTTACTGAGCACGTTTCTCTCACCCTTTCATTTTCCACCCCACAGGATATATTCAGTAGAAGAGAGCGACAATAGTCTCGCATCTCGGTTATCCGCTGCTTCTTAGCTAGACTAGGTATACACATTTGTATAATTTCGTATCTGAACATATAGATGCACAGTACTGTATATGGATTTAATATTGGGGATGTATTTTGCTTAAACAAATTGATATGTGAATGTGAATATGAAAATGGAATGGTAAATAGGTGAAAGGTTACTAACACCAAATCATAGCCCAACTATTTAGTAGTGTAACTGTTCACGACGGGTGAGGAAATGAAAAAGCAAAAAAATTTGTAGGGATTTTTAGGTAATTTGGGTCGTGACAGATTTAATGGTATCAGAGCAGAGTTGGCCTGATATGAGTCGATGTTAGTGGTTAAGTAAATTTACATCCCCATGTACTGTGCATTGTTTAGATACAATTGTGTATATCAAGATGGAAGTGCAGCTAAGAACTTAGTTTTGAATGCAAGAATATAGTTGTTATAACTGATAGCCGCTATGGTAGAGTGGCGAGCACACATGCTCGAGGCCGTAAAGATAGGCCTGAGAGTCGAATGAGTTGTCACATGAGACTCAAGATGAGAGTGAGGTGGAGGCTGATGTTGAGCATACTCCACAGGGTCCTATAAAGAGACCAAACAATATTGAGACACACTCCAAGAGGATGGAGTGGAGTGTAGAGAATATTTCAGAGTTGTTTATTCAACCTATGCGTGTAGTTGAGAATAGGCAGGGTAAAGCCTAAACAGATGCCTCAGACTATAGATATTTACACACCCCTCC
Organism: Firmiana major; assembly: GCA_033439115.1. NCBI lineage: Eukaryota > Viridiplantae > Streptophyta > Magnoliopsida > Malvales > Malvaceae > Firmiana > Firmiana major. The sequence goes on from CM065912.1 coordinate 15,045,340, forward strand.
GGTATATAGCGAAGTAAAGAAACCAATACTTGTTGAGGATTGGGTGAATGAGATTGCGAAGTTGTATGGATTTTTCGAAGTATGTCGACTAAGAAAGTGATTTTTAAAATACATTTATGTTGGAGGGCGAGGCGGAGCATTGATGGGAGTTCGCCCGACCTATCTGAAGAGTTAGACGTCCATAGTCGACATGAGAAATATTTTGGATGTATTCCGGTGACAGAATATCCCGGACATTGCTTAAAGAAAAATTACAGATAAAGTTTCTTAAACTGCCCATAGTCATTGGTTGATTGATGAGTATGAATCTCAAATTACATCCCTGGGCAAGCATGAACCCGATATTGTGGACAGTGAGAGTCGAAAAGCCCAAAAGTTTATGAAAAGCTCAAATTGTCGATTATAGTCTGATTAGCTCACTACTTATGTCGAGGCAGTGCGCAAAATACAGTTGCATGAATAATATCATGTGTTGCACGCCTCTGAGATTGAAAAAAGGTAGTAAGGGCCGAAATAGAGACAGAAGAGAATAGAGAATGACAGAGATGTTAGAGTGGAAGAGACCAGTTGGTAAGAGATTAGAGTTGATGAGCTACGGGGTAAGATGAGTGGTAAGACCCCAGTGTATCCAATTTTAGCACTTTTGAGGGGCATTGTGATTGGAGGACCTCGACCTGCTACGAAGCAGTGTAGCAGTGTAAGTAATGTAAGCAGTGTAGGATGTGTGGTGGATACCACGGAAGGAGGGTCTATACCTACACTGTATTGATGAAAATGGCCGTTAAGTGTGGTAAGACGGACCATTGATTTTGATTGCACAGAGTTGGGCGAGATCGCCCCACAGAGAAGTAAAGAGACAGAGAAAACCCTGTTGATATAGCTGCAACGAAAAAGGAGGCTATAGCCGAAAAGAAAAAGGAAAGTAGGCTGTTGGACGCAGGCGAGAGGATGTCTTGGACCAGGACACTATTGATGTTTCATGGATGTGGTGTAAGATACCACACTTGTTATGAATAATGAAGTACATATGTTCATTGATCCTGGTGCCATACATTTATTCATACCGCTTTCATTCGCATATAAGTGAGTAAAAGGCATGAATGCCTACATCATTGGGCACAATACTGATAAATGAGTACCCCAATAAAGGAGGATTAATTAACGAAATATGGATATAGAGATTTTAAGTTGAAAACAGGGGTGAAAACATCACTGAGAAGTATACTGTAAGTGTTGATAAGTGATAAAAAAGGGTGCAACAGTTGAAATTAAAGGAGTAAAGGATTGTACTCACGAAATGAATAATGACAAGAGTTTCGTTATAATTGATACACTAAGGAGATAATCTTTGAGATATGCTTGATTTTGAATACAAGATGTATTGGAGTAAGAGTGCGTATGCGAAGTAATTGGGATTAAGAAATAAGTAGTGGAGCTCGACTACGATGAAGTATTTAAACTTTATCTGGACCGATTTGAAATCATCCTTATTAATGATATGTTGGGTGTAGTTAAAGTCTAGGGCAAATTATAAGCAACAATTGGGAAATTGCTTTTACAAATGGGTTGTTGCGAGTTCTCAATACGGTCTACTTGGTTGACACGTTTAACTAAGAAAACGTGGTCATTGAATGAGATGATAAATAAGATGATAGATGTGACATGATTTTTGGTGTAGTGAAGTATGAACTGACCACCGTGATTAATTTCACTATACCCAACAGCTCAAGAGGTTCTTAGTGAGTATGGATACCTCAAAATTATGAATGAGCTGTGTATTGATGCAAAATGGGAAGATAGTCAAGTATGGAGTCAGACAACTCCTTGATCATGAAATAAACTATCTGACCCATGATTTAAAGTTGGCAACAGTATTTGTACCGAGGATATGGTACTATTATGTACACGGTGAGAAATTTTGGGTATGCACTGATCACAAAGCCCAAGTATCTGTTTTCACAGAAAGAGGTGAATATGAGAATACATAGTGGGTTAGAGCTTCTGAGAGATTTTGATTTGTGAAAAAATTGTACCACCCAGGAAAGGTTGATGCTTTGAGTAGAAAGAGCCTCGGGATGGTATTACATATGATGGTCAGGGAGCGTGAGCTGCTAGAGCAGTTATGAGCCTCAGTATTGATGTGATCCCTTCTGATGATGACAGTGATTGTGTGACAGCTAGCCTGAGACTAGAACAGGATGAGAGTGCCCGAATTTGACAGGCTTAGCATGATGATCGACATGATGTCGATAGTTTGGGTCAGATTCAGAAGGGTACAGTGATAGAGTTCACAGCGAGTGTTGATGATTTACAGAGAGGTTCAGAGACAATATGAGTGCTCCCCAGGACCACAGTTGATGGGATAGTAATATTGTCAGAAGCTCACTCTTCGGGATATACTGTGCATACAAAAAGTAACGAATATATATTAAAATATCTGAAAAGGGTGGTGGTCAGATATGAAAAGAGACATGGTAGAGATTGTGGAAAAGTGCCTAGTATGTCAACAGAATAAGGTAGAGTATTAAAAGTCTGTAGAGTTATTGCAGCCTCTACCTATATCGACACGGCACGAAAAATGAGAACAAGTCTCCATGAATTTCGTGATGGGTTACAGAGAACCCAGGTGAATTATGAGGCTATTTGGATGATAGTCGATAGAGTGACTAAGTCTACCAACCTTCTGGTTATGAAATCCCCAAATACTCGGAGTGTATATGAGGATTCATGTGTAAGGAAGATTGTGGAACATTATGTAGCGTTCCAGTGAGCATGGTATCATATAGGGATTCCCGCTTCACTTCCCACCTCTAAGAATATTTTTAGGAAGCTATGGGAACCCGGCTGAGTATTAGCACAGCTTTCCATCCTCAGACAGATGGTCAGTCAGAGAGGACTGTACATGTTCTGAAGGATCCGATGAAAGCGTGTGCCGTTAATTTTATAAGCTCCTAGAATGATCAGTTATTACAAATTGAAGTCGTCAATAAGGACAGTTGACACTTGAGTATCGGGATAACAAGATATGAGGCAGTGTATGGCTGTAGGGGTTGTTTCCCCAAATTGGATAAAAAAAGTGGGTGACAGGTAGAAATTATTTTCAACTTTGGATAATAAGTCTCTGAGGATGTTTAGTTGAGAAGAGAGAGATTAAGAACACCTCAGAGCAGACAGAAAGAATTGGAGTTCACCGAGGGTGAATTAGTATGGTTGAAAGTTACTTGTCCTAAGAGAATAAGGACATAGCGAGCTTTTGGAAGAAGGTAAGTTGAGTTTCGCTGGATTGAATATTTTGAGAGATTAGACAAGTGGGAGATAAGACTTGTAGGTTGGCGTTATCACCTGAATTAATAGGCACCCACAATGTGTCTCAGCTTTTGATGCTTTGGCAATACTATCCAGATCCAGCATAGGTGATCGAATATGAACTCCAAAAGTTTAGTTTAATGAAAATATAAGTATATTGATAAGTTGATTCAGGCATTAAACAGGAAAGAGAAAGTATTGAGGTTTAAGATGATCTCCCTAATTAAAGTCCTTTGGTAGTAATACACTCCGGAGAAGGTCATATAAGAATTTAAGAGTATGATACGATCGATGTACCCGGAGTTGTATATGGACTCATATGACTTGGTTCTAATTTGGAGGACCAAATTCATTAAGTGGGGGAGATTTGTAAGACCCGAAATTAAATCGTAAATTTTTATGAGGGATGAAAATGATAAAAAAATTTAACTGAATGAGATTCGCATTGGAAATAAGGAATTAAAATACGAAATGAATGAGTATTCGTGAAGGGAAGTTGGGGTAAATTAATCTCGAATACGTGCAAGGGCAAAATGGTAAAAATACCAAAATTCGGTATTAATTCGATAAGAAAATTTAATTAAAAATAATGGATTTGAGAATCTTGATCAATATCGAAGAAATAATTAAATTTTGGGTTAAATTGATCAAGATATGAAATTATTGGAATTAATCAAAATTTTGCCCGGGACAATATCCCGAAAATACGAAGAAATTATACCGAAAAAATGGTTAAAAACAAAATAAATTAAATTAAATTAAATTAAATTGTTGGAATAAAATAATATAAGTGTAGATATTTTGCATTTTATGGAGTATTTTAATGAATAGTGTAAAAATTAAATAAATAATAATAATAATAATAAAAAAGAGAATCTGAAAAAAAAGAGGGAGGAGAGAGAAAAAGCTCGGGAGAACCCGAGAAACAAAATCGAGAAGCGACCCGCGAACCTTCACCGTCGATTCCAGCACACCAGCGACTGACGGGCTTCGACGAAGCTACCAGGAGGAAGAGGGGAGTCCGGCGAGCACGTGGGCACCCGAATCACGCCGCCAGGTGGCCGAAGCAGGCCGATCGGAGCTAAGGAAGACAGACGAAGAAACGGGCCGATTCCCGGTGAACCACCGCGTTTGGGCTGGAATGGAGGCTACCGACGCACTCAGGGGAAGAAGCCGGTTCTTTTGAGACCGATCTTGGCCGGTGAGACTGCCGGAAACGTCGGCGACGGCAAGTGGCAGTAAAACGGCACCGTTTGACCGAAAGGAAAGGGAAGGAAAAGGAGGGAAAAGGAAGGAAAGAGGAAAAAGAAAAGAAAGGAAAAGGAAAGAAAAGAAAGGAAAAAAAAGGAAAGAAATTACCGGGGACGACTCGAGATTCGGGTAAGTTGACTGAGGGTCAAAATTGACCTACGGGTAAATTTCAAAAATTTAATTTAATATTATTTTAATGGAAAATAATCCGGATTTACCTAATTGTGCAGCTTTACGATAGAGATCGAAACGAGAGCCGATTAAGCTCTGATCTTCGTACCCCGCATCGTATCGGGTAAGTACAGTTTAATTTCGGCAATCTGAGTTCTTTAAATACCGAGTTTTAATTAATTTACGGAATTATGGATTAATTTCGCATAGAAATGAATATTGATGTTGCCTACCTGACAGCAACAGTGCTTTGCTTTCCACGTGATCGAAGTGTACTGTTGACGGTTAATTCAATCGTCACAGTTTGCTCCACGTGTTCTTCGTATATCCTGCAAAAACAACAGGAATCAGAGGGGGCAGGGATAATTCCCTGCACGCGCACTCCGACGATCAAGTCAGTGATCGGGAGTTGGTGTATATATGTAAGAAAAGGAGAGTTTATGGCTTAAATCAGAGTGTTTAAGTGTTCTCCCTGTTTTTCTTGGATTTTGGATCGATCTCTGGATCTCTCCCCATCTCAGAGGGCTCACCTCATATTTATAGGCTTCTGAGTCGGTTCGAGCTGAGGCCCAGGCGCGTGTCTGGGCCGCGACAGAGTTATAGGGCACTCTGTCGCTCCTTGGGCCATGCAACTTGCGGGGAAGTAGTCTGGCGGCAGAGTATGCATGGAACCTCTACCGCTGTTGGTGCGGGAGACCTCTGCCGCTACGCTGGGCGAGGGACCTCTACCGCTGTCCGTGCGGGAGACCATGCCGCATGCTGAGCGGGAGACTTCTACCGCGGTCTGTGCGGGAGACTATGCCGCATGCTGAGCGGGAGACTTCTACCGCGGTCTGTGCGGGAGACTATGCCGCATGCTGAGCGGGAGACTTCTACCGCGGTCTGTGCGGGAGACTATGCCTCATGCTGAGCGGGAGACTTCTACCGCGGTCTGTGCGGGAGAGTATGCCGCATGCTGAGCGGGAGACTTCTACCGCGGTCTGTGCGGGAGATTATGCCGCATGCTGAGCGAGAGACTTCTACCGCGGTCTGTGCGAGAGTTTTGTGCCGTGCATGGGCGATGGAGGTCTGCCGCTCAGGATGCGCGGCAGACTGTAAGGCAGTAGACTCCTCTCGCATTAAATACTCTGTCTCACCTCCAGGAACGGTGTCGCATAGCGGTTCTATCGCCAATCTACCACGTGGCCTGTTGTTGGCTCTACACGTGGCAGGCGGATAGTTGTACACGTGGATCTGGTGACAGGACCACCATCAAATATTAATTTGGAGTTGTAATAAATTGCCGTAAATGGTATACGTGCTACCCAATGAATTTGGATCGAAGCCCGATAATTATTAGTAAGCTGCATAAGCCCGGTATACCCGAAGAAGGGAATTAATAAATATAAAAAGGGCTGAAATGGGCCGAGACCAAATAAGGTAGATAGGGCCCAATACCTTAAAGTTGGTCAGTAAATGCGATATACTGATCAAGATAATTGAATTGACCTCAACTGTATGGTTATATGCAGTTACGTACCTTTGGTTGGTGCACATTTGGGCTGAGAGATTCGGTATCATCGAGGCAGGTTAAATCTGCACGCGATTCCAGGTAAGGGAATTTTGTAGGTATATAGAGATACCTATACGTAGTTTTGAGGAGATTTACAGGGTCTAGAATTTATTAAACTATCTAGAAACGAGAAAATAATTTTGCGAAAATCGGGGCATAGGTGAATAAAGGAAAAATGACAATTTTGCCCCTGAGAGTAAAATTTACAAAAAGGGTAGTAAGGCAGATAAATTGCATGATTTCATGTTTTTAATGCTTTATATGATTATATTGCTTTGATTTAAGCAAATATGCATATAGGTTGGCTATTGAATTCGTGAATTTTACAAAAGGATACTGGTTTGTATCGGTTATGATTTTAAAAGATGTTTTATTAAGATCGAGCCACCTATCGTATTTGCATGAATAAAAAGAGTACTAGAGTCTATCTCGCACTAAAGTTTACTGATTTATTCTCATGAAAAGCCGTACTGGAGCATTGCTCGTACGAGAAATTTGTGTGTGCACAAAACCGTGTTGGAGCTTCGCTCGCACGAGATTTTAGATATCATGATATGCATAGCGTGGTGCTGGAGCTTCGCTCGCACTAGACGTGAGTTGACATGCATATAGTCGTGCGGAAGCCTCCTGTAGACTGTGTGTTACAGAGAGTTGAGATGCTCGCACATATACTTTGAGACATGAGTTGGTTATCGACATAGTATTGGGGTGGATAAGACCTACGGCAGGCACCCCCAAACTATGATATGGGTCCACGGAGTACGATGTACCGTGTATGTCACATGGAGTACGCTGTACCGTGCAGTCATGATGACTCTATGATGTTACTTACTATTCTGGCGGGTAGGACTTGACCCCACCTCCCGTTGCAGTTGTGTCAGACCCGGATTTTGTAGCTTATTTCCTTATGATTCCTATGTGTATGAACACTATGTAATTATGGTTGAATCATAAGAAGAGTATTTATTAGACTTAAAGTGTTATTGAAATGAATTAACACGCTAAAGCTACATAAAATGCCTAATGTGAGCAATGAGTATCACAGGCTAAACCGAGTCTTTCTAAATCATTCTGACTGAAAATAAGAACTTAAAATAAGAGAGCGTAGAGAGCTCATGAAGGAAAGTCAGCTTGATTTAGACCCGAACATACAAAACGAGAATAAAAGCTAAAAATAGTAAAATGGACCTTTTCGGCGAGAAAAGGAGTTTCGGGTGAAATTATCCACCGGGAGCGGTTGGAATATAAAGACGAGAGTGTAAGATATGATATAAAACACTTTCAAAAATTTAAGAAAAAGTCAACTTAGTCAATGGTTAAGGAAAAAGTCAACTATAGTTAAAAAAGTGGACTTTTACCATAGTTGACTAATCAAGGTTTGAAATTAACCTAAGTGTGGAGAAAAATTTGGAAAAAAATATTCTTGGCCAGAATACAAGATAATCATCCCCGGAAGTAAGGAAAATTTATTCGGAAGGATTCCGAAATAAATTTAATGGTTAAAAACGTAATGGGCCTAAGGTGAAAATTTTAAAGCCCATTAAGGTATACTAAATGTATATCGAAAATGTTAGGTCCTTTAGACGGAATTGTTGGACCAATTGATCGGCCAAATTTTGAGACAATAAAAGGCCCGAGGTATAGTAAAAATTTCAGCCTGAAAGCCCATTAGGAAAGCCCAAACCGAGAAGCCCAATTGGAAAAGCCCATGAGATAAATATCTAACTATAGTTAAAGTTAACTATGACTCATAAGGTGACTCATAAGGTGACTCATGGTTCAGATTTGGAAAGTCAAGCATAGTGGCTGAAAAGTAAGGCTTAATGGCTAAGTAAGTGGCTTATAAATGCAGCCATACCATTGTCTTCTTCATCACACATTTCCGGCTAGAGAAGAACACCATTGAAACATAACCATTCAAGCTTTCTCTCACTAGAAATCACTAGGAATTAGTCATATTTGGAACTTGCATCCTTCATGGAAGTTGTTCCAAATTGAAAGGAGATTAACATATGTTGGAATTGGCTATCAAGGAGCCATAGAGTGCAAACCGAGAGCCTCCAAAGATTCGGCCAAAAGGAGAACACTACAATTGGTATATTTTCTAATTTCCAATTTCATATATGTTAATGTATGAATGATTTCAAGTATGTTGATATATGTTTTAAGCATTGAAACATATTAAATCACCATGAAGAGGGTTAGGCCGAGAGTGATCAATGAGATATTGAAATATGTCAATTGGATTTTAAGACATAAATGGATTAGTATACATGTATTAATGTTAATGGTATAATTAGAATTAATCAAATTGATTAATTAATACATGTAAATTGTTGGCAACCAAGGTGTTTGATAAAATGCCTAAATGAACAATAGGATGATTGGTAATATTGCCTACCAAGTGTATGTGAAAATGCCTAAGTGAAAATGGCTAGGAAATAGGCATGTATGGCATGCCATGGTGGAAACCGAGAATGGCTAAGCTCTCGGCCAAGGCATGTGGCCGAGAGGCCCAATGGGCCAAGCCCAATATTTTTAGGCCCAATAGGGTGTAATGGGCCTAAGACAAGCCCAATAAGAGTTGGTGGGCCCCACAAGCCCAATAGGCCCAACAAAAGTGAATAGTAAAATGAAAATGGACTTAAGGCCTAGTTAAGCCCATTAAGGATTTTTAAGGCCCATTAAGGGAAATTAAACTGTATTAATGTGTAATACAGTAGGAAAATGATAATTAACCTGAGGAATGGTTATTTACAGCTCTGGAGTTTACATCGAGAGCTGATCGGACTGCGGGATTTAGCAGCACCGAGGAAGCGAGGTCACTTGACGTGATCCGAGGTAAGGGACTTTTGCGAGTAGTTAGAGATACCTGCACGTATTTTCAACTGCTTCTGCATTCACTTAAAAACTCTGAGGGTCAGAGAAAGTGAATAATAATTATTGCGACCCGATAGTGGCAAATTACGATTTTGCCCCTAGTTAGTCAAAAAGTCAACTTTTGTGAGAAGTTGCAAAAAGCATGGAAAATGCTATTGTGAGTGTTTAATTGTTATTAGCATGAAAATAAATAGATGGGCTAATGATTTTAAGGTTGATATGACTTAAGCACACTTTGGGTGCTGATTTTGATGTTTTATAAACAATCCCTTTTTAAATAGCCATCTATCATATTATGTGAGAATGAATCGTGCTAGAGCACAGCTCGCACTGGGATTCATATGTTTTCCACATAATATTAGTGCTGGATTTGATACGCACTAAATTTTCATGACATGCATGATAGAGTACTGGAGTTTTACTCGTACTCAGCTTTGAATAATATATGCATGACAGAGTGCTAGAGCGTGGCTCGTACTCGATTCTTCATGGTTTATACATGACATAGTACTGGGAGCTATTGCTCGTACTTGATTTTGATATTGTGCATAGCATAGTACTGGGAGCTATTGCTCGTACTTGATTTAATACATAAACTATGCATTGACCTAGTTGCTAGAGAGTGCTCGCACTAGAGTCGAGTTTTATGATGAGAAACAGTGTTTGAGCGGAGTAACGACTGTGAGTCATACTCAAAACGCACACTGTATGTGATATGTAATACATGTTGAAACCCATGCCTGAGACCTTGCGTGACTGTGTGTCATAGCTAGAGAGGATATCCGCATGAGGTTGGTATAGACGTGGTATGATATTTCCACAGGCGCGAGGGCTAAGACCTCTGTTAGGCACCCTGACTGTGATGTTGATATGTTCCACGGGAGTGAGAGCTAAGTCCTATAGTAGGCACTCTGGCCATGAGAACGGGTCCACGGGTGTACTTTGTACCGTGTCTGAGTGGCACGAGGTGTACGCTGTACCGTGTGTTGTTATGGAGTTGAGGAGGATATAGCTGGCGGTTGTGATGGACTGACCCCCCTCCCGTTACAGCGGTGATGCCCTGCACACCTAGTACTGTGTTGCTTGGGATCACATCGGATATGATCATAATCCAGGATACTATTTACATGTACCACAGAGTCTTACATGATATATCACCTTGTTTGATTTAATGATTTAAACTGCGGACAGACCTGAGGGATGGGTCGAACTCCGATTTGTGTTGTGAATCATTTGATGCCATATTTATATGTGATTTAAATATACATGGCATGATTTACATAAAGGCATGATTTATATATAAATGCATCGTGTTGCACTACATGCCTACTTTTGAGAAATAAATCATGATTTCTGTACATGGGATTTATTCTGTACAAGTACATATATATTATATTTCAAGACAAGCTTTTAAAGTGAGTTAAGGAAATAATGTTTTCAAGGCATAGCACTATTTTGAGTAGATAGTGTGGATATCTACTTGCTTGCCTGATTTCCTTACTGAGCGCGTTATGCTCACCCCCTTTTCTTTACATCTCTCTACAGAGCGTCAGTAGATCGAGAGTTATCGTGGGAGAGTGTCCCAGAGTCCACTACTAGTTCCTATCGATTCATCAGGTATACTTATTATGTACAGTTGTGTATCTAAACATAGAAACAGCACAGTGATGTATACGTTATATATTATGGGGAATGTAATCGTATTAGATTTTATAAAATCTTACATGTATAATAAAAGCAACTACAGTCAGAATTAATATATTGACATGTATATATGAGAATGGATATTATGGTAAGTGAAGACTTTGACATCGAATCACAACCCAACCAGTGAAGAGAGGAAAGGTAAGTTAAAAATGCGAAAAATTTATTGTGGTTTTTGGTTAAAGTCAAGGATTGAAACTGGGGTCCTGACAGGATGGTATCAGAGCAGAGGTTAGTCTGATGTGAGTCGGTGTTAGAAAGTAGGAAATTATACATCCCCATAGTACTGTGCTGTGTTTAGATATAACTGTGTATACCAGATAGGAAATGGACTAATTCACTATTATAAATGCAGGGACTTTGCCTGTATGGCAAATATGCGTAGTGGTAGAGGTATGAGAGGTAGGGCTCGAGGCCGGGGAGAGAGACCCGAGGGACGAGCCGCTACCAGGCCATTACCTACGCATGAGACTGCAGGTGCTACTGAGGCACCCGATTGTGCTGAGACACGCTTCACGAGATTAGAGCATGGTCTCGAGACTATTATTGAGATACTGGCACAGACGATGCCAGGTAGGCAGAGACAGGAGGCAGGAGCTGCTACTGGAGAGGCAGTTGCCCCTGATACACCTACGCAGACAGCTGATGCACAGAGGACAGTAGATACTCCTACACCCCCACCGATTTCGGGTGGCAGTGGATTAGGATATGGATGTGACTTGCATCGGTTGAGGGAGTTCCAGAAGTTTAGACCTCCATCATTTAGTGGGGTCAAGAACCCCGTAGCTGCCGAGGAGTGGTTGGCAGAGCTAGAGAAACTCTATGGATACTTCTAGTGTACAACCTCGGAGATGGTCGCGTTTGCTACGTTCCTACTGAAGGGAGCTGCAGAGCATTGGTGGAAGTCCACCAGACCTATATTGAGATCCCGACACACGGATATCACTTGGGATATATTTCGGGAGGCCTTTAGGAGGCAGTTTATTCCTGACACCGCACAGCGGAAGTTACATGCAGAGTTTCTGAGACTCAACCAGGGGAGTTTATCGGTGGACGAGTATGAGACTCGATTCCTATCCCTAGGGAGATACGACCCGGATACTATGTATAGTGAGACCAGGAAGGTCCACAGATTTATCGACGGGTTGAGACCAGTGCTACGGTCCAAGTTGGTTCCGCTGGACATAGTGACCTATGAAGAGGCAGTGCGCAGGGCGCAACTATGTGAGCAAGACTACGAGAGGAATGCTTCCGAGTTTGGGAAGTTTAGCCGTAGCCAAGACTTGCAGAAGAAGAGGTCGGCTAGAGATTTTAGTTATCGAGGGGGGAAGAAACCCTTCGGTAAGAGATCACGGATAGAGGGGACACGAGATAGATATGCTAGATCTCCTGCTTATCCGACTGCAGCCCCAGTGAAGGGCATTATGATAGGAGGACTGAGACCTGCTGCGGATCAGTGCAGAAGATGCGACAGATTTCATGGAGATAGGCCGTGTTCACAGGGTGCTATAGTATGTTTCCGATGTGGGAAACATGGGCATTTGGTTAGAGATTGCCTATTTCCGTATGCGACTGCTCCACAGAGGGACAGGGAGTTTGATAGAGCTCCAGCTGGTACGTCTGCTCAGAGAGGTAGAGCGACGGTAGAGGAGAAGGGGAAACAAGTGATGGGTCAAGGGCGAGTACATGCTTTGGACCAGAGAACAGCTGATGCTTCATCGGATGTGATTCGAGGTAACATCCTGATTTATGATATTGAAGCATATGTTTTAATTGATCCTGGTGCCACACATTCTTTTGTATCGCCTTTATTTGCATGTAAATTAGAGAGACATGTAGAGCGTACACATTTATGTATGATGATGTTAATCAGTACGCCTATGGATAGTAGTCAAGTTGTAGAATATGTATATAATGACTGCAAGTTGAGAGTAGGGGATAAGGAGATGACAGCCAATCTAATATTACTAAGCATGAGTGACTTTGATATAATATTAGGAATGGATTGGCTATCTGCAAACCATGCTGTTTTAGACTGCTATGCTAAGACAGTTATGTTTCCTAACCCTACTAGATATGTTGTAAAGTTTAATAAAGATAAATGAAAAGAGTAGATATGATTATTATATGACTTCTGATTTAAAAAACCTTCAACATATCAAGGTTTCATTGCGTACGTGGTAGATATGGATAAGGCACATCCGGAGTTGGCAGATATCACTGTGGTCAGTGAGTACCCAGATGTTTTCCCGGATGAATTGCCAGGGTTACCACCAGACAGAGAGATGGAGTTCTGTATAGATCTGGTACCTGGTACGGAGCCTATTTCGAGACCACCATATCGCATGGCCTTAGTTGAGCTGGAGGAGCTCAAGAGACAGTTACAGGAGCTGTTGGACAGGGGCTTTGTACGACCGAGTGTTTCACCTTGGGGAGCACCGATTTTGTTTGTGAGGAAGAAGGATGGGAGCCTCCGATTGTGTATAGACTACCGATTGTTGAATAAGGCGACCATCAAGAATAGGTACCCCCTTCCACGCATTGACGACTTACTAGATCAGCTACAGGGAGCACAGGTCTTTTCCAAGATTGACCTAAGGTCTGGGTATCATCAGCTGAAGGTTCGGAGTGGAGATGTGCCCAAGACAGCATTTCGTACCCGATATGGCCACTATGAGTTCTTGGTCATGCCATTCGGATTGACGAATGCTCCAGCTGCTTTCATGGCTTTGATGAACGATGTGTTCAAGCCATACTTGGACCAGTTTGTTATCGTCTTCATCGATGACATATTGGTGTATTCGAGATCCAAGGAGGAGCATGAGGAGCAACTCAGGATCGTGTTGCAGACGTTACGGGAGCATGAGTTATATGCTAAGCTCAGCAAGTGTGACTTTTGGTTATCACAGATCTCGTTTTTGGGACATGTCATATCGAGAGATGGTGTATCAGTTGATCCATCTAAGATAGAGGCTGTAGTTCAGTGGGAACAGCCGAGAGCAGTCACCGAGATCAGGAGTTTTTTGGGTTTAGCTGGATACTATCGGAGATTCGTTGAGGGATTTTCGAAGTTGGCTGCTCCATTGACACGTCTTACTCGGAAGAGTGCACCGTTCATATGGAACGAGGATTGTGAGAAGAGCTTTGAGGAGTTGAAGCGTCGATTGACCACCGCTCCGATTCTCACTATCCCTACCAGCTCAGAAGGATTTGCAGTATATATCGATGCTTCGCATCAGGGACTGGGCTGCGTATTGATGCAGGACGGGAAGGTAGTTGCTTACGGATCCAGACAGCTGAAGGATCATGAGAAGAACTATCCGACCCATGATTTGAAACTAGCAGCGGTAGTGTTTGCGTTGAAGGTATGGCGCCACTACTTATATGGAGAGAAGTTCCAGATATTTACTGACCACAAGAGCCTCAAGTATCTGTTCTGGCAGAAGGAGCTGAACATGAGACAGAGAAGATGGCTAGAGCTTCTGAAGGACTACGACTGCGAGATACTTTATCATCCGGGTAAGGCTAATGTTGTAGCTGATGCCTTGAGCAGGAAGAGCCTGGGGATGGTATCGTATATGATGGTTAGGGAGCATGATTTGCTAGAGCAGTTTGCTAGCCTCAGTTTGGGAGTTGTGCCTTCTGACATGGATACAGGCTATGTGATAGCTAGTCTACGCTTGGAGCTGGACCTGTTGGACAGGATCAAAGTGGCTCAGCAGACTGATCCATTTTGTATGGATGTGAGTAGTCAGATGCAGAAGGGCACCGTGACTGATTTTGAGATGAGTTCTGATGGACTACTGAGGTTCAGAGGCAGATTGTGTGTTCCCGAGGATCCAGGACTTAGGAGATTGATATTGGCAGAAGCTCATTCGTCGAGGTATACGTTGCATCCGGGGAGTAACAAGATGTATCAGAACCTCCGGAGGGTATACTGGTGGTCGGGCATGAAGAGAGATGTAGCAGACTTTGTGGCAAAGTGTCTTGTATGTCAGCAGGTGAAGGTAGAGCATCAGAAACCTGCAGGATTGTTGCAGCCTCTACCTATACCGACATGGAAATGGGAGCATATCACCATGGATTTCGTGATGGGTTTACCGAGGACCCGCAGGAATCACGATGCTATATGGGTGATCGTTGATAGACTGACGAAGTCAGCCCACTTCCTAGCTATGAGAGCTACCGATACTCTGAGTTCGTTAGCAGAACTGTACGTACGCGAGGTAGTGAGGTTACACGGTGTACCAGTGAGCATAGTCTCTGATAGGGATTCCCGCTTCACATCCCACTTTTGGGGACATTTTCAGGAAGCCATGGGAACCCAGTTGAGTTTGAGCACCGCTTTCCATCCTCAGACTGATGGTCAGTCAGAGAGGACTATACAGACTCTGGAGGACATGTTGAGAGCATGTGTGCTAGACTATCGAGGCTCCTGGGATGACCACCTACCACTAGCCGAGTTCGCCTACAACAACAGTTATCATTCGAGTATCGGGATGGCACCGTATGAGGCTTTGTATGGCCGTAGATGTCGTTCCCCCATTGGATGGGAAGAAGTGGGTGACCGTATGATTTTCACTCCTGACTTGGTTACGCAAGCATCTGAGGATGTCCACTTGATAGTAGAGAGACTGAGGACAGCTCAGAGCAGACAGAAGAGTTACGCTGAAAGGAGACGTAGGCCACTAGAGTTTGCAGTTGGTGAATCCGTGTTTTTGAGAGTTTCTCCTTCCAAGGGCATAGCGAGATTTGGGAAGAGAGGGAAACTAAATCCTCGCTACATTGGACCCTTTGAGATACTTGATCGAGTGGGAGATAAGGCATATAGGTTGGCATTGCCACCGGACTTATCAGGTGTCCACAGCGTCTTCCACATATCGATGCTTCGGAAGTATCACCCGGATCCGTCACATGTGATTAGTTACGAGCCTTTGGAGCTCCGAGAGGACTTGTCATATGTAGAGAGACCGATTCGGATATTGGATAGGAAGGAGAAGGTATTGAGATCGAAGACCATCAGATTAGTGAAGATTCTCTGGCAGCATCATACTTCAGAGGAAGCTACTTGGGAACTAGAGAGTCTGATGCGAGAGAAGTACCCTCACCTATTTGAGGACTGACTTGGTTCTAATTTGGAGGACCAAATTTTCTGAGTGGGGGAGGATTGTCAGACCCGGATTTTGTAGCTTATTTCCTTATGATTCCTATGTGTATGAACACTATGTAATTATGGTTGAATCATAAGAAGAGTATTTATTAGACTTAAAGTGTTATTGAAATGAATTAACACGCTAAAGCTACATAAAATGCCTAATGTGAGCAATGAGTATCACAGGCTAAACCGAGTCATTCTAAATCATTCTGATTGAAAATAAGAACTTAAAATAAGAGAGCGTAGAGAGCTCATGAAGGAAAGTCAGCTTGATTTAGACCCGAACATACAAAACGAGAATAAAAGCTAAAAAGGGTAAAATGGACCTTTTCGGCGAGAAAAGGAGTTTCGGGTGAAATTATCCACCGGGAGCGGCTGGAATATAAAGACGAGAGTGTAAGACATGATATAAAACACTTTCGAAAATTTAAGAAAAAGTCAACTTAGTCAATGGTTAAGGAAAAAGTCAACTATAGTTAAAAAAGTGGACTTTTACCATAGTTGACTAATCAAGGTTTGAAATTAACCTAAGTGTGGAGAAAAATTTGGGAAAAAATATTCTTGGCCAGAATACAAGATAATCATCCCCGAAAGTAAGGAAAATTTATTCGGAAGGATTCCGGAATAAATTTAATGGTTAAAAACGTAATGGGCCTAAGGTGAAAATTTTAAAGCCCATTAAGGTATACTAAATGTATATCGAAAATGTTAGGTCCTTTAGACGGAATTGTTGGACCAATTGATCGGCCAAATTTTGAGACAATAAAAGGCCCGAGGTATAGTAAAAATTTCAGCCCGAAAGCCCTTTAGGAAAGCCCAAACCGAGAAGCCCAATTGGAAAAGCCCATGAGATAAATATCTAACTATAGTTAAAGTTAACTATGACTCATAAGGTGACTCATAAGGTGACTCATGGTTCAGATTTGGAAAGTCAAGCATAGTGGCTGAAAAGTAAGGCTTAATGGCTAAGTAAGTGGCTTATAAATGCAGCCACACCATTGTCTTCTTCATCACACATTTCCGGCTAGAGAAGAACACCATTGAAACATAACCATTCAAGCTTTCTCTCACTAGAAATCACTAGGAATTAGTCATATTTGGAACTTGCATCCTTCATGGAAGTTGTTCCAAATTGAAAGGAGATTAACATATGTTGGAATTGGCTATCAAGGAGCCATAGAGTGCAAACCGAGAGCCTCCAAAGATTCGGCCAAAAGGAGAACACTACAATTGGTATATTTTCTAATTTCCAATTTCATATATGTTAATGTATGAATGATTTCAAGTATGTTGATATATGTTTTAAGCATTGAAACATATTAAATCACCATGAAGAGGGTTAGGCCGAGAGTGATCAATGAGATATTGAAATATGTCAATTGGATTTTAAGACATAAATGGATTAGTATACATGTATTAATGTTAATGGTATAATTAGAATTAATCAAATTGATTAATTAATACATGTAAATTGTTGGCAACCAAGGTGTTTGATAAAATGCCTAAATGAACAATAGGATGATTGGTAATATTGCCTACCAAGTGTATGTGAAAATGCCTAAGTGAAAATGGCTAGGAAATAGGCATGTATGGCATGCCATGGTGGAAACCGAGAATGGCTAAGCTCTCGGCCAAGGCATGTGGCCGAGAGGCCCAATGGGCCAAGCCCAATATTTTTAGGCCCAATAGGGTGTAATGGGCCTAAGACAAGCCCAATAAGAGTTGGTGGGCCCCACAAGCCCAATAGGCCCAACAAAAGTGAATAGTAAAATAAAAATGGACTTAAGGCCTAGTTAAGCCCATTAAGGATTTTTAAGGCCCATTAAGGGAAATTAAACTGTATTAATGTGTAATACAGTAGGAAAATGATAATTAACCTGAGGAATGGTTATTTACAGCTCTGGAGTTTACATCGAGAGCTGATCGGACTGCGGGATTTAGCAGCACCGAGGAAGCGAGGTCACTTGACGTGATCCGAGGTAAGGGACTTTTGCGAGTAGTTAGAGATACCTGCACGTATTTTCAACTGCTTCTGCATTCACTTAAAAACTCTGAGGGTCAGAGAAAGTGAATAATAATTATTGCGACCCGATAGTGGCAAATTACGATTTTACCCCTAGTTAGTCAAAAAGTCAACTTTTGTGAGAAGTTGCAAAAAGCATGGAAAATGCTATTGTGAGTGTTTAATTGTTATTAGCATGAAAATAAATAGATGGGCTAATGATTTTAAGGTTGATATGACTTAAGCACACTTTGAGTGCTGATTTTGATGTTTTATAAACAATCCCTTTTTAAATAGCCATCTATCATATTATGTGAGAATGAATCGTGCTAGAGCACAGCTCGCACTGGGATTCATATGTTTTCCACATAATATTAGTGCTGGATTTGATACGCACTAAATTTTCATGACATGCATGATAGAGTACTGGAGTTTTACTCGTACTCAGCTTTGAATAATATATGCATGACAGAGTGCTAGAGCGTGGCTCGTACTCGATTCTTCATGGTTTATACATGACATAGTACTGGGAGCTATTGCTCGTACTTGATTTTGATATTGTGCATAGCATAGTACTGGGAGCTATTGCTCGTACTTGATTTAATACATAAACTATGCATTGACCTAGTTGCTAGAGAGTGCTCGCACTAGAGTCGAGTTTTATGATGAGAAACAGTGTTTGAGCGGAGTAACGACTGTGAGTCGTACTCAAAACGCACACTGTATGTGATATGTAATACATGTTGAAACCCATGCCTGAGACCTTGCGTGACTGTGTGTCATAGCTAGAGAGGATATCCGCATGAGGTTGGTATAGACGTGGTATGATATTTCCACAGGCGCGAGGGCTAAGACCTCTGTTAGGCACCCTGACTGTGATGTTGATATGTTCCACGGGAGTGAGAGCTAAGTCCTATAGTAGGCACTCTGGCCGTGAGAATGGGTCCACGGGTGTACTTTGTACCGTGTCTGAGTGGCACGAGGTGTACGCTGTACCGTGTGTTGTTATGGAGTTGAGGAGGATATAGCTGGCGGTTGTGATGGACTGACCTCCCTCCCGTTACAGCGGTGATGCCCCGCACACCTAGTACTGTGTTGCTTGGGATCACATCGGATATGATCATAATCCAGGATACTATTTACATGTACCACAGAGTTTTACATGATATATCACCTTGTTTGATTTAATGATTTAAACTGCGGACAGACCTGAGGGATGGGTCGAACTCCGATTTGTGTTGTGAATCATTTGATGCCATATTTATATGTGATTTAAATATACATGGCATGATTTACATAAAGGCATGATTTATATATAAATGCATCGTGTTGCACTACATG
Source organism: Firmiana major (assembly GCA_033439115.1). Classification (NCBI taxonomy): domain Eukaryota; kingdom Viridiplantae; phylum Streptophyta; class Magnoliopsida; order Malvales; family Malvaceae; genus Firmiana; species Firmiana major. The sequence goes on from CM065912.1 coordinate 15,064,702, forward strand.
CCTACTTTTGAGAAATAAAGCATGATTTCTGTACATGGGATTTATTCTGTACAAGTACATATATATTATATTTCAAGACATGCTTTTAAAGTGAGTTAAGGAAATAATGTTTTCAAGGCATAGCACTATTTTGAGTAGATAGTGTGGATATCTACTTGCTTGCCTGATTTCCTTACTGAGCGCGTTATGCTCACCCCCCTTTTCTTTACATCTCTCTACAGAGCGTCAGTAGATCGAGAGTTATCGTGGGAGAGTGTCCCAGAGTCCACTACTAGTTCCTATCGATTCATCAGGTATACTTATTATGTACAGTTGTGTATCTAAACATAGAAACAGCACAGTGATGTATACGTTATATATTATGGGGAATGTAATCGTATTAGATTTTATAAAATCTTACATGTATAATAAAAGCAACTACAGTCAGAATTAATATATTGACATGTATATATGAGAATGGATATTATGGTAAGTGAAGACTCTGACATCGAATCACAGCCCAACCAGTGAAGAGAGGAAAGGTAAGTTAAAAATGCGAAAAATTTATTGTGGTTTTTGGTTAAAGTAAAGGATTGAACTGGGGTCCTGACAAGTTGTGATACCCCGCACACCGGGATCCGTGTAGCCTGGGATCACAGGGACAAAGTATGGCCATAGTCCTCGATTTTTCATACAGTAACCTACATGCCTCACATGATATCATACGGTCTGGATAGACCAGGACAAACCCGATGGAGGGGTAGTCCCGATTTATGTTTTTAAAAGAGATGTGATTTGATGAATTAAGGTATTCCCGAGAGATGGGTTTGACCTCGATGAAGTTGTTTTATAATGAAACAAATGAGTTTTAAAGTGAGAGTTTATGATGAAATAAATGAGTTTTAAATGTGATGAATTTATGATGAAACATATAAGTTTCAAAGTGATGAGTTTTGTGATTAAACAAATGAGTTTTAAAGTGAAGAGTTTATGATGAAATAAATAAGTTTTAATGTGACGAGCATGAGATGTCATACATGATGATTTTCCATGTGTGCTTTATATGTCGATTTCATGATTTCTTGTATATGATATATACATACATGTGGCATTGTTTTAATCTTACCTCATGCTCCGAAAGTAAACGATTTTTACATCATGACATTATCAGCACGTAGATAGTATAGTTATCTACCTGCTTACATTATTGCCTTACTGAGCACGTTTCGCTCACCCTTTCATTTTCCACCCCACAGGGTATATTCAGTAGAAGAGAGCGACAATAGTCTCGCATCTCGGTTATCCGCTGCTTCTTAGCAAGACCAGGTATACATATTTGTATAATTTCGTATCTGAACATATAGATGCACAGTACTGTATATGGATTTAATATTGGGGATGTATTTTGTTTAAATAAATTGATATGCGAATGTGAATATGAAAATGGAATTGTAAATAGGTGAGAGGTTACTAACACCGAATCATAGCCCAACTGTTTAGTAGTGTAACTGTTCACGACGGATGAGAAAATGAAAAAAGCGAAAAAATACGTTGGGATTTTTAGGTAATTTGGGTCGTGACACAAGGCTAATTCTCTGTTAAACCGAAATTGGAGGAAGACAAGCTAAGTAGGGAAGCCTGTTATGAAGGTGATGCGTAAGACAGAAGTAAGGGTAAGCAGTTGTGGTAAGCTGGAGTGAGGCGTTGCTGAGGAAGGAGGGGAACTATCGGGCTATCCAGGCATTGGAAGAAAAAAAATAGAGGCAAGGAGGCAGAAACAAGGGCAATGACAAGGGAGGAAGAAAGGGAGCTGGATGGTGGAGGCTAGAAAGGAAGACCGACGATGATGGTAACAAGAATGTGGACGATGAAGGGTGACGAAATTATGGACGATTAAGGAGAGGATAGCAGTGTCGAACCTTGGAGAAGACGATGAACAGTAACCAACAAAGAAAATGAAAATGAAGAAGGAAAAAGGGCGGGAAAAAGAAAAAGGATTCAAAAAAAAGGTGGAGGAAATATATTTATATATATATGTATAGGTATGAAAATATATACATATATATATATAAACAGAAAAATAAAAATAGAGATATTTGGAGATATGAGAGAAGGCACGGAGAATTTGGGAAAACTGAGGGAAGGAGCTACGAAAAATAAATCGAGTGGACTGGACCTGCTAACCCGAACCACTGAGGCATTAAGGACTACGGACAGACACTGAGGTAAGAAAAATTCTCGTATGCTGCTAGTGATAAATTGCATGTATTTTCTGATGATTTGTAGATATGAATTTGGGCAATATCTTTACTGTAGAAAAATCTCCGTAAGCTACTAAGAATAATTGCGTATATTTTTTGGGTGTTTGTGATTATAAACTTTAGGATAAAATTCTTAGTGACTAGAAACATAGAAAACCCTAGGTCGAATTTATCGCTTTGGAATTTAGGATAAGTTTTAAAACTCCGTAAAACGGCCAAATTTTCGGTATAGTATTATCGAGTCTATTTAAATAAATATTAGAGTAGTTTTTAATTATAGTATGAAATCTAAAATTTTGAAGTTTTACCTAGGGACTGTGTCTTGTGGTTTTTAGCTGAAAGAGGGCAAGACCAGCCCTTCCAATTTGGTTGATTTACTGAATCGAGGTTTTAGAAACTATTTGGATAAAATGGACTATTTATGAATTGGCTTTGAACGAAACCATGCTAGCCATAATGTATTACTGTGGGATCATGCACTGACATGCTCGCATGAGATTTAAAGTGTTTTGATATTAAAACAGTGCTAGTCAGTTGTGTATTGCTATGTGATCTTGTACTGACCTGCTCACACGAGATTTAAAGTGTTTGATGTTAAAATCGTGCTAGTCAGTCATGTAATGCTGTGTGATCTTGCACTGACCTGCTTACACGATATTTAAAGTGTTTGATGTTAAAACTGTGCTAGTTAGTCATGTAATGTTGTGTGATCTTGTACTGACCTGCTCACACGAGATTTAAAGTGTTTGATGTTAAAACCGTGCTAGTCAGTCGTGTAATGTTGTGTGATCTTGCACTGACCTGTTCACACGAGATTTATAGTGTTTTGATATTAAAACCGTGTTAGTCAGTCGTGTATTACTGTGTGATCTTGCACTAACCTGCTCGTACGAGATTCAAAGTGTTTGATGTTAAAATCGTGCTAGTCAGTCGTGTAATGCTATGTGATATTGCATTGACTTGCTCGCACAAGATTTTGAGGCAAAAAGACGACGGTAAATTATACTGAACTGTGAATGTTACTATGGTCCATGGAGTACGATGTACCGTGTTGTGTGCATATGAGTACGCTGTACCGTGTTACTGGAAAATAGTATACTATGTGAGCCGTTTGGGTAGCTGACTACTCTCACGGCACCTGACATCTTGATAGACCTGATCAGTGATTGCCAGGAGTCACTGACATTGGCCAATTGTCCTACTGTTTACTGTTATAGCATGTCTCCCTTGTCCCGTCTATTTGGATTTTTCGATGTGACTGTGTGAACTGATTTGACTATATGGAACTGTGCTTTACTACTGTATAGACACTGTGGGGGCCACCTCTTGAATCCTGCAGGACCGAAGTGCCACATATTTGTCACTTTAAAAGCTGTATAAATTTTTAGAACCGGATTTGATTACAGTTCCTTGTTTATACTTAAATTGCTATGGATTTTCGACTTTGATTTTACGAAACTGGCAATGGCTCTGTGTTAACTCGAAATTGTTTAAATTACCACTCAAAGTTTTTGATATTCTGTATCTAATATGGTAAACTGTATATACTAATCGATATTAGTTCTGTTTTTGATTTTCAGACCCTGCTATTTCTAAATTGCCAAATTTTCTATATGTTTACATGAGAACTTCTATTTGGAAAATGCTTATATAGGTAATGTATTTATCTACCTGCTATGGGGTTTTTCTTATTGAGCATGTTGAGCTCATCCCCTTTACTTTCCTCCACAGAGCCCCTTCGATAACTTGGACCGCTTCCATTAGTAAGACATTTCGTACAGCTGTGATTCCGTGAAGCATATTTCTGCGTCGAAAGTATACCTAGTTTTAAGAAATTCTTTTGTATCTAAAATTTTTGTAAGTACAGTAATGTAGATAAGATGTGCTTGGAGGAATGTGAACATGACTATTTGTAGAAGAAATTTAATTGAGACTATTAGATTTTACTGTTTGATCTAATATCGACTTGTAGCCCAACCAAATTGTGTGAAATTCGGATTGTTACACGATGAAATTTCAAGAAAGTCCATCAAGACTCTTAGAAAATTTCTAGGTGAGAAACATTTTTCTTAAGTTGAGCCAAATTGATGGAATACTTTTGTGAAAATTTTCAATAAATTATAAATTATGTTTATTTTCAACAAATTAAATATAAATAAATAAGAAATAAATTAATAGACAAATAAAAAAATGACTATGAAATATTCCAATGATGAAATTTCAAGAAAATCAATTAAGATTTCTTAGAAATTTCTAGGTGAGTAGTTTTTTTTTTTTTTTAGGCCAAGCCAAATCGATGGAATGCTTAAAAGAGAATTTTTAATAAACCATAATTCAAGTTTATTTTCAAAATAAAAATAATTTAAAATTTAGAAAATTTAGAAAGTTAATGTGGAGTCAAATTTAGAGTCAAAGAACAATTAATAAGATGACATAAAATACTTAATCAATTTGACAACGGAGTTTAAGGAAGTCAATTAAGACTCTTTGAACATCTTGAGGTGAGGTAAATTTTTAAGATCGGAGCCAATTGATGGAAAAGTCTTAGAAATATTCTCAATACATTAGCATATCGAAATTAATATAAACATAAGGCAAATTGTAAAGATAACCTAAAACTAGCTCGTACCATTTTAGGATGGGCGTTGTGGGGGTGTTAATCCTTCCCTACATGTAATCGTACTCCCGAACCAAAGATTCTTTGAATGTAGGCTAAGTCTTACTCTTAGAAGATAATAGGTGACCAATCACACCTAGGTTAGAATGACTGGTGACGACTCTATAATTTAAGACTAACGGGTTAGGATCCAGGTCTTAGCATGTTATTAGAGTTTGGCGATTCCACTATTGACATTAAAGAGTCAGGCTAATAGTTTTAGATTATCTTAGATTTGCCTTAGGAATGTTAATTTTGATAATAAAGATGATAATTACATTTTCCTTAATCACACACTCCACGTATACGTGCATGCATCAGGCCTTTACCCGAGCTTTGTCCTTTTTAGGAGGAAGTAAAGTACATACGCTCTCGTGAGGTAATACCTTCGTACTGATCAGCGAAATCTCCTACTCAAATTGAACCTTTTCGCTTGTAGCTTGTAATGGTTGAAGATTGGGTGTCTTACTAGTCCACATGGACGACAATAAGGAACAATTTAAGAACCTATAAAACGTTGAATTATCCAAGCCCTACATGTAAAGATTTATGGGAACCTTCATAGGACAACTACATCAACCCATAATGTGAAAATTGAAATAAGACACATGAAGAACTTTATTTTATTTATTTATTTAATTTACATTCCTAAATAAAAAAAATCCAAAAAAAAGTGAGTGCTTTAGAGTTTCTATATTTTTTTTAAAAAGTTAATGGGTTTATCCATGCCCTTAAATCATGTATCCATTTGCTTTCATATTGCATAACATGTTGTTGCCTCAATATATTCATACATTTTTACACTTATTCTTTCATCATACAAAATAAATTGTCATGAGAAATTATTAGATAAACTGAGTAGGTATTTTATGCATTTCATTCATGAATTGACATCTTTTTGGCATAAATACATCGTTGACTTGACATCTTTCATGGCATAACACATCATGACTTGACATCTTAACTCAAGGTTTTGGTAATAAGGTTTAAAGACACCTCAATCGAAACAATCTGCTCACCACTTTTGTTATACCTGTCATTAACCATGACTAAAATCATGGAGAAAAAGGAAAGGTAATTACAAGGAGAATATGGAAGAGAAAAATGACATGGAAACCCAAAAAAAGATGGACTTACTAGAAGAGAGGTTGTAAGCTGTGGAAAGGTTGAATTCTTATAGTTCCTTGGGCGTTGCTAGCCGCCACTTAGTTCTAGACGTAGTCATCCTAAGTTCAAGGTAGTGAAGTTTGAAAATTTTAATAGAACATTATGTCTAAAGACATACCTTATTATGTATTACTAGAAGATTGCTCCTCCTATACATGATGATAAGTTGTTGATCCATATTTTCAATAAAGCCTTATAGGCTCAGCTGCTAAGTGGTGTGCTCAATTGGAAAGAATTCGTATCAATTCTTGTGAAGCATTGTCAAGAGCATTCATATCCTAATAAAAGCATGTCATAGACTTGGCATCAGATTGGTTATCTCAATAAAGCATGGAAAAAAAGCCCACTAAAAGCATTAAAGAGTATGCTCAAATGCGAAGAGATGCGGCTGCATAAGTTTAACCTTTGCTCATAGAAAGAGAAAGCACTATATTGTTTGTCACGGTACCTTACTGTGAAAAAATGATTGGTAATGCCAAGAAAGATTTTGTAGATATGGTTATCTTTGGTGAAATTATAGAGAATGCGATTAAGAGTGGTAGATTGGAGGAAAGTGGTATAGCTGATAGAAAGAAAGGATTAGCAATGAAATGAAAAGAGGAAGAGGTTCAAGATTTAAAGCATGAGGGGTAACAAATGAAGGATATATCCCATAAACCCTTATTTAATGATTCAATCCTATGACCCCAACGCCTCAAGTTTGAATTTTCGTCAACCAACCGCTCAAGCAAATCTTCAAACACCAATACAGATAAATAACCAAAAGGAGTCGCAAGAAACAAATGAAAAAAGACCGTGCTTGATCTGATTCCTTTGTTCTACACTGATCTATTCCATTATCTCATTGACAATAATCTTGTTGCCCTAGTCCACTTAGAACTCTTGAAACCTCTACACTCAAAATGGTATGATCTTGATGTGCGATGTGAATATCACAATGGGAATGTTGGTCATTCTTTAGAAAGTTGCCTTGTTTTTAAGTGTAAGGTGCAAAGTTTGATTAGAGCATGCGTGTTGAATTTTCAGAAAAAAGAAGAGTCAAATAGTGATCACACTGGAGCATGATCCTAAAATAGGAATGCATAAAGGATTGGTCTTGATTAGCTTCTTGATTTCTTTTAAAGTATTACGTTAGGATGTTTTATGGATTGACTTCTATTTATTTTTCATCATTTTAATAAAGTGACAATGCATTTCATTACATTTCTTCCTCAGATAAACCTTAACTTTATATATGCATTTGTATATCACCATTCTTTTGGTTTATAAATGTCACGCCCCGGAAGTGCGGAAAATAGGGCTAATTTAAAACTTTTTACTCATTAATTCACAATCAAGGGTGCATTCCTGTGCAGCGTCATACATTATCATATTTATCGTACCTCAAGATCTCATCACTAGAAATTATATATCATCTCAAGTTAATTAATCCTAATACATCCCATACAATGTTATACATCAAGTGTCTGCAATTATGATAATTGTCTGGGTACATGAAAAGATAAAAGATACCTCAAAATACAATATATGGCCTGGAGCTCAAGTCCTCCACTAGCCACTACTCCGTACGTCGCAGGAAAACCCTTTTCACTTGAAGAAATCTGGGGGGGGGGGGGGAAAAACAGGGTGAGCTTCTAATCGCTCAGTAAAAGGGGTAAGGGACTCATTTCATAAACCAAAATGCACATCACAAAATATTTATTTGTATGTGAAACTCATTAATCTCATTTGAAAACTATAGCATGAAAGTACTCAAAACGACATTCTCATGTCTCAAATCATGTGAAAACATGAAGTAAAAAGGCTCAGTCTAGAGCAATAACAAAGCATGTGAAAATAATGCACGTGGCACAGCCACTAAACACACGTGGCATAGCCACTGATTTAAATTCACACGTGGCATAGCCACTGATTTAAATTCACACGTGGCATAGCCACTAAACACACGTGGCATAGCCACTGAGTTAAATTTACACATGGCACAGCCACTGGATAGGGTTTCACGTGGCAACGGCCACTAATTAGGGGTTCTCACATGGCAACGGCCACCAGATAGGGTTTCTCACGTGGCAACGACCACCAAATGGGGTATCACGTGGCAACGGCCACCAATAGGGTATCTCACGTGGCAACAGTCACCAAATGGGGTTTCACGTGGCAACGGCCACCAATAGGGTTTCTCACGTGGCAACGGCCACCAAATGGGGTTTCATACGCGGCAACAGCCACCAAGTATACGTGGCATAGCCACAGAATGGGTTATTCTCACGTTACCAGAATGGAGAAGAAATCGGGCTTACATGCTACCAGAGCAATGCCCGGTGTGTACTCAAAATTACACACCTAAGTCTTATCACACAAGACTGGTTTGCCTTCACGTAGAACTCATAGTGGTTTTTCTCTTATTAAACTCATTTGAAAACCGTTTTGTACTCAACACAAAACATAATAAAATCGAGTTCCAACCGGCAAAGCACGCACACATTTCTCAAATCTCGATATTGCCTTAACGTAGAGCCCAATTCATTACTCACACAAATTAGACGGTTTATAAAGCAATTTCACACTCAGCATATAAACGCATAAAATAATGGGCTCCAACCGGCTATAAAAACCGTGTGCAATTATATCTCAACACATCACTCAACATGCTTGTTTTATAAACCACAAATCATGCTATAATAGTTTGTAAATCACATACACAAATAGTTTAGTTTTCCCTTACCTCTTTGCACCTCGTATAGTGCAATTGTTTCCCCCGTATCACGGACTAGCCTCGCATTCCACTCTGGAACTCCCGAGCTGTCCAAACGATGTTAAAACATCAATACTCAATTATCTCATCAACCTCAATTCTTAAAAATCGAGTATAATTGCTCATAACACCTCAAATCTCTTGATCCTCGTAACTCTACCCCAAACTACACTCTCATTCACAACATCTCAACGTTCTACATTTCTCATGCCAATTATCTATGCTAATTCACCACATTGTCTAAATTTCCATTTATAGCTCAAAATTCCTAAATTGCTAAATATCGTTATCACTCCAACCACATTGCAATTTCATCAATCCCTAATCATTTTTCAGCTATTTCAACATAATGACAACCACCATTATCATCAAAATCATCTTAAATATCAAGATCGAAGTTTAGAAATTACCCAAAGCTTGTGAAATGCACAACCCACGCCTCGATTCGATTCGTCCTTCGATTTCCAAGTATGTTGTTCTCCCTTTGATGAGGAACAACTTTCCTTCTTGCCACAACTTCTGATTTGGCCGAAAATGGGTGCTTTGGATGAGTGAGAAAGGTAGGTTTCTGTAAAAATGGGGGTTGGAAGAGAGAGAAAGTGAGATTGCATGAGAAAAACAGGGGTTCCTTATATAGGCTGAGGGTAGGAGATCGATCTGCCTCTTGATGAGATCGATCTGCATTTGAATTTTGGGGACGATTTTGATAATTTTATGCCTAGGAGATCGATCTGTCGAGGGGTGAGATCGATCTCTTTATGGCTTTATGAGATCGATCTGCTCCTTGAGGAGATCGATCTTCTCCCAAACAGAATCATTTGGAGATCGATCTCTTCCTCATGAGATCGATCTTCTCTCAAACAGAATCATAAGGAGATCGATCCTCTTCCATTAGAGATCGATCTGCTCCTCAAATTCCTCCTTCCTCGTCATTTTTAACTCACCAGATCGATCTCTCCTTCTCCCAGATCGATCTGTCCTCATAGCTTCACACTTATTTTAAACACTTAACATATAATTCTCCAATCATCATTCCCACAATTCACTTAGCTCAATAAATTACACTTCAAATTCTTATTACATCATTAAAATATATCTAAAATTCTCAGATCTCACAATAAATGATGAATGTGCATTCAGTTTTAATAATAATTTGTGATTAATCTCAGAATTTTATTCATATTGAAACTTGTTGATGCTTTGTCCTCAAATCTAATGAGAATGTTAAAGCCAAATGACTAATTGTGCAAAGGAAGGTAGAAATGACATGCAATATTATTCATAACTTTGTACTTGCTCAATAATTGATTCTTCAATTAGAATGCTCAGAAATGAAAAATGGCTATCTTGCATTTTCCTATTATGAATGGGAAAAATTGTCCATTTGCTACCCCTTTTAAGCTTGTTTATTTTCATTTTGAATGAACCCTAACCAAAGATCACTTTCCATATTGAGGGGCAAAATTAAAAAAGAAACGAATCTTAATGGCAAGAAGAAGAACGCTGAATCATAGAAAATTTTTAGAGGGGAGTAAACAAAGAAAAGAAAGAAGAAAGAAGAGAGAAGAAAAAAAACCTTTTTATGTTTAAAATTCTTTGAAAAGAAAATGATGAAAAAGATGAAAAAATAAAAAGTGAAAAATAAAAGTGAAAAGAAAAGAAAGAAAATAAGGAGTGAAAAAATAAAAGTGAATGTTGAGAAATTGGCAAACATGGGGTAAATGCCAAGGAATTGACGAAGAATGGGGCAAAATGTTAGCATTCTTGATATGGTGAGAAATGATCCTTTGGTTTATTATCTTTGAAACACATATTTGGGCCTTTTTATCATTTTCTTTGATAACCCTTACGTTAGCCTATGTTATGTGCTTTAAATATCCATTTTGATCAAGTGAAAATATTTGATTTGGAATAATAAAAAATTGAGCTAAGGTATGCTTGTAATGACATTAGAAGGAAATAAGATGGCAATCCTGTATTATATTTTGGATAGATAAGAAACTTGATAAAAATCAAGAAGAAAACAGGAAAAAAGAAAGAAAAAAAGTTAAAGAAGAAAAAGAAAAAGAAAATAAAGAAAAGAATGAAAATGAAAGAAATATGAGAAAATTGAAGGCTCAAGTAGAAAACCTGAAAGGGCAATTTGAGTCAAAAGAAGGAAACTGCATGCTTGAGAAGATGGTTTTAACATAAGGAGAATAAACAAATCACATGGAGCTGGGTAAAATCCAATAGAATGATTAAGTTTGGGAATGTCAACAAAATAATTTTTTGGAGAAAATCCAGAATCAATTCATCAAAACTGGTTGTATATTCATTGTTTGGATGGTAATTATCTTCATCTTATCACTTTGTCCTACATGTTTGCCTATTTTTATTTGATTAAATCATTCTTATTGTTTCATCATTGTGAAGTCCTGAATCAGTGAAAATTTGGACTAAATTTTCCTTTTCATCTTATTAGTTGCCTGCATGCAGTGTAGGACGTGATCAACTAGTTAATTAATCCTTTACAGTTTATGATTATAATTTCTTTAGTTCGTGGTCCCAATTCTAACTTCGAGTGATGTAACTTTATGATTCAGTAACCATATTTCATCGTCCACTTATATCCAGTTAGAACTATAAAACATACAAAAAGAATTATATTGTATCCTCCTAGTACATCACCTTAAATGAGGCTATAATCGACACCTAATCTAGCCTAACTAACTACATTACACATCCATTATCACCTCTCATTACATCCCAACACTTAGCTTATAAAATAAATACACCTACTTAGTTTGTGCACCGACTGTCTAGAGAACAAAGTATAAAAAGAGGTGTATACATCAGGAAATACACAAGATGAGCTAGAAGAGGCCTCAAACCAACCACCTAACAAAAAGTAAAATGCTTTTCGAGACCCTGCAAGATCAATCTGAAAGGTGGAGGGGGTGAACTGTATGCCAAGTAAGAAAATATATTTGCAAGCATAATAGCATCAAAACAGTGATTAAAACCCAATGCGAAGCATGCAAATTCAAATTAAACAAATACTTTCTGAAACGTGCTTAATAAACATAAACTTATCAAATAAAATACATATTATGAGTATAAAAAGCATACTTTCAAATTGAAACTTATCATAAGTGAATGGTCAAAACGAATCCAATAGTGGAGATTAGGTGGTGTCCCTATAGTATCATGCAACATATATGTGAGACCCCAAATATGTATAACTTTGTTATATGTTAATGAAAGTATAAGAAAAATGATTTTTGGATCATGTAAATATGAATGAATTACTCACGGGATAAATTAGTGTCAAGATACAGATAAAGGATAAATAGGGGCTGAAGAGGCCATAAACTAAACGAGTAAAACTTTAAACACTTGGACTGAAGATAAGAAATGAAAACACAAAATAATAATGCATGCACTATGAATTCTGAGTATTCTTTATGAATTCAAGTAATACACACTAGTCATGTTGTATGTGAATCATAGGAAATGAGTCTTTCCATGCTCTAAGTGGGATTAAAGTGAAAAATGAGTATTGGAGTAATGGAGTAGGAATTTTCCCTTGAAAAATTTGGAAAAATGCAGCAGGAAATGCCCCAGATGAAGGCCAGATCAATCTCCCCATTGAACAGATCGATTTCCCCAATGAGCAGATCGATCTACATTGGCCTTTGCCAAGCCCATATCGATCCCCCCTTCAGTGTAGATTGATCTCCATTTGATTTTGTCAAGAGTAGATTGATCTCTCCCCATGAGCACATCGATCTCCTCAAGCTTCTGCCAAGCCAAGATTGATCTCTCCCCAATGAGTAGATCGATCTCTCTTATTCTAAACCTGAGAATTCGATGGTAAAAACCAAAGGAAGATCGATCTCCTCACCCTAGCAGATTGATCTCATCACTCTCAATCTAGATATACCCCACGATAAAACCCTTTTCTTCAACAAACCAACACACCTCTTCCATTTTTATCCAAAATATCAAGCTTTCTCTCTCTAGAATACATCCTCTTCAAACAAGAATTGAGAAAAAGCTATTAGAGCCAAAGTTGTTTATTTTGAGGAGGAGAGCAACATAGCTTAGAGCCAACATTAAAACTCATTGGATTGAAGGAGCTAAGGAGTCCTCCATACTTGGAAAAGAAGAGAGTCAAGCTAAGTGAGTTTCCAATACACCAACTCTAAATATATTTATCTAGTTATTGTTGTGACTAGATTGGTGTATGTATTGATGAATGAAACTACCTAGAATGTAATGAGACAAGCATAACCTAGAATGAGTTTAGTGTGAGAAAATAGAGTGTGGTTAATTAGGTGATAAAAAGGATTATATCAAGATGTTAGTGAGGTAATGTACATGATTTTGAGATGATTGGATGAAGACACATTGTGAGATTAGTCAAGTGATAAAATGTGCATAAATGGTGTTGTAGAGAATGCATAAATGATGGGAGATTATAGATAAACATTTATGCCAAGTATTTGATAAGTAACCAAGTGTGTTGCTAGTTAAATTGACTAGAAATGACATGATGATGGCCAAATGTGATAATAGGTTAAACTTGATAAAATAGGCTCGATGAGATATATCGATTTGTTGAAGTTAGAATATGAGTTATTGGTATGGACTCATATTATTGATGAATGTTCGCAGCTCCCGAGGATAAATCCAGAGCAATTTGAGCCAAATCGCGAAACGTGGGAAAGGAAGGGAGAGTTGTTTCTAAGAGAATCGAGGTAAGGAAATTGTGTTAGCCCTAGGGATATCTGTACGCCTTTCGGGCGTATGGGCGATTTCTTATGTATTTAAGATTCATAGGATTAAATGATTGTTTGAAGGGTAAAGAGTTGGGTTTTTAAGGAATATGCATTAAAAGCAAGAGCATGATGCTTTTAAAGTGTGACGCCCCAGAAGCGCGGAAAACAGAGTAAATTTAAAATTTTTTATTCATCAATTCACAATTAATGGTGCATTCCTATGCAGTGTCATACACCATGATATATAAATTATGAAGTTACACCTCAGGATCTCATCATCTCATAATTATGTATCATGCCATATACATTACTCAATTCAAGATTAATTAATCCTAATGCATTCCATACATCATTGCACACAAAGTGTTTGTAAATACAACTTTAGTCTGGGTACATGAAATATTAAAATATACCTCAAAATACAATATATATGGCTTGGAGCTCAAGTCTTTCACTATCCACTACTCCGTACGTCGTAGAAAATTCTCTTCACTTGAAGAAATTTCGTGGGTGAAAAAACAAGGTGAGCTTCTAAATCGCTCAGTAAGGGGGTAAGGGACTCATTAATAAGAAAATGATTTGCACAGCACAATCTTTTTTATTTTTTGGGTGAAAACCCAATAAACTCAGTAGAAAAATGTAGCATGAATAATTAAAACATCATCTCAACTTATTTCTCAAAGCTCATGTAGAAACATGATAATCAATGGCTCAATACAAACCATGGTTACAAGTAGTTACAACCATGTGGAAATCAGGATGCGATAATGGCTTTTCTTATAAAAATGTGATAAAAATCATCGTATGTAGTAATGCACGTGGCGCAACCACCAAACACATTCTCATGTGTATAAAAAGGAGACTAGGAAATAAAAATCATATAAAAACTCCTCATGGCATATCAGAATGATTGAACTCGTCCCCTAGGCGGATATCCCCAATCGAGGGATTTCGTTGACAATAATATGGTTCGTTGTAGACTTGATCAGAGTCATACAACCATCGATTTTACATGCTATCAAAGCACGACCCTGTCTTACATGCTATCAGAGCAATGCCACCCATCGCAGCGTCGGAGCGGGTCATCTCGCGTTACCAGAACGGAGGAGTCGGTCTTACATGCTGGTAGTGCACGGCCCGGACTTACATGCTACCAGAGCAAGGCCCGATGTGTATTCAACATGACACGCCTAAGTCTCAGTAATAACCATGATCAAATAAAATCGTTTTGCCTTCACGTAGCACTCATAATGGTTTTTCTCCTAAAACTATTCTCAAAACCATTTTGTTCTCAACACAAAACATGTCAAAACAGAGCTCAAACCAGTAAAACCACACACACATTTCTCAAATCTTAGTATGCCTTAACGTAGAGCCCAAATCACTTTTCACTTTTTAAACTCAAAACGGTTGTAAAATAATTTCGCATTTAGTTTACAACTCATAAAAATTAGCCCCCAACCGGCTATAAAATCGTGTGCAATAACTCATTCTCAACTCGTAAAAACATGCTTGTTTTCTAAAATCACATTTCATGCTATAATGTCATCACAAAATCACAAACACAATGAGTGTAAGTTTTCCTTTACCTCGTTGCACCTCGTATAGTGCAATCGTTCCCCCAAACGACGAACTAGCCTTGTATTCCTCTCTGGAACTCCCGGGCTGTCCAAGCGATGCTAAAATATCAATAATTCATCTCTATCACATTATCGAGTACTTATTTGCTCATATTCTCATTAAATACCATAAACCTCATTTTTCTCATATTCCTATCCTAATCCACATTCTCATCCACTACATTTCAAATCCTACATTTTTCATGCAAACTATTTATGCCAAAATCACCTCATTGCCTCAATTCCAATTTATAATCAAAATCCCAAAATTACCACAAATTGCATAATGTGATCATTACTCCAACAAAATCACAATTTCATCAGCTCTAATCATTTTCTAGCTATTTTATCACAACACCCATAGTCACAATCACCCAAATCACCTCAATATCAAAGATTTAAGCTTAGAAATTTACCCAAAACTTATGGAGAGCTCTATTTGCACCTCGATTCGATTCGTCTTTCGATTTCCAAGTATGTTGCTCTCATTTGGATGAGGAACAACTTTCCTTCTTACCACAACCTCTGATTCGAATGAAAATGGGTGATTTGGAAGAGAGAGAAAGTTAGGGTTTCAATTGAAATGGGGTTTTTAGAGAGAGAAAATCTGAGATGTAGGAAAAACGTAAGGGTTCTTTTATAGACGGAGGGTAGGAGATAGATCTGGTCCTATATGAGATCGATCTACTTTTGAATTTGGGAACGTTTTGGGGTAATTTTATACTTAGGAGATCGATCTGTCATGGGGTGAGATCGATCTCATAATCACTTCATGGGATCAATCTGCTCCTTGAAGAGATCGATATTCTGTTTACAGAATGCTTAATGAGATCGATCTGCTCCTTGACGAGATCAATCTTCTGTTTACAGAATATTTCATAAGATCGATCTTCTTACCTATGGGATCAATCTGCCTATCAGTTCTTGCATATTTCCTACATTCTGGAGTCATGAGATCTATCTCTCATCCTTAGAGATCGATCTGGCCTTCACAGATTGCACTGCTACTGCATCAATTTGCAGAAAACTCAATGTAAAACTTCCCAAAATCTACCCTATAGTCCATATTTCAATCCATACATATTCAAGACTTAAAAACCTCATCTTCTTATACGTCATCATATTTAAAACTTGTGTGTACATAAACACATCATAATTACATACACAAAATTACAATTCTCATAAATGGGGTATTCAGAATTCTCAGTTCTCACATCCTCCCCACCTTTAAATAATTTGGTCCTCCAAATTCAACTCGACTCATCAAATAGATGAGGGTACTCCTCCTTCATGAAGCTTTCCAATTCCCAAGTTGCCTCTTCCATTAAGTGATGTTTCCACAAAACTTTCACTAATGGGATGCCTTTGGTTCTAAGTACCTTCTCTTTTCCATCGAGAATTTGAATGGGTTTTTCGGTGTAACACATGTCCTATTGTATGTCCATCTTTTCATACTCTATGACATGAGAAGGGTCTGGGTGGTATTTCCTCAAGATAGACACATGAAAGATGTTGTGTATTCCAAAAATCTGTGGGGGTAATGCAAACCCGTAGGCTACCTCTCCCACCCTTTCAAGAATCTTGAATGGTCCAATGTATCGAGGACTCAATTTTCCTTTCTTTCCAAATCTCATGATACCCTTACTCGGTGATATCTTTAGAAGTACTGCATCACCAACATCAAACTCGAGTGGCCGTCTACGAAGATCCGCATAGCTTTTCTGTCTACTCTATGCAACTCGTAATCTCTCACATATGTGTTTCACACTCTGTACGACTTGTTCAATAAGTTCGGGAGCATTTATCTTTCTGTCACCCACTTCTTCCCACGCTACAGGGGATCTACACGTCCTACCATATAGAGCCTCAAAAGGTGCCATTCAAATACTCACATGATAGCTATTATTGTATACAAACTATGTGAGGGGTAGGCGATCATCCCATGATCCCTTAAAATCCATCGTACATGCCCTCAACATATCCTCCAAGGTCTGAATAGTCCTCTCTGACTGACCATCTGTCTGAGGATGATAAGCGGTACTAAAGCTCAATCGAGGTCCCGTGGACTCTTGAAACTGGGTCTAAAATATGTAGGTAAATCAAGAATCTCTATCAGAAGTAATACTCATTGGAGCCCTATGTAATCTAGCTATCTCATTGACGTATAACTCAGCTAAGGCATCCACAGTATCGATGCTCTTGATAGCAAGGAAGTGGGTACTTTTTGTCAATCTATCCATTATGACCCATATCGCATCACGACCCCTTCGGGTCCTCGGTAAACCCATAATAAAGTCCATGGTGACATGCTCCCATTTCTATGTAGGCACAAGTAAAGGTTGGAATAATCCTTCAGGCTTTCGATGCTTAGCTTTCACTTGCTAGCACACTAAACATCTGGCCACAAATTCTGCCACATCTCGCTTCATACCACTCAACCAATACACCTTTCTCAAATCTTGGTACATCTTAGTACTCCCTGGGTGCATGGTGTATCGTGAGAAGTGGGATTCTCTTCGTATCTGTCTTTTTATGGTATCATCATCCGATACACAAATTCATCCTTTGAATCTCAACAATCGATCCTCACTGACTATGAGATCCGACTGCGAAGTCTACTCGGCTTGGCTAACCATATTAATCAACCTCTGATCATCGCCCTACCCAATTCTAATCTGATCCATGATCTTGGGCTCTATTTGCAGGCTAGCCAGAAATCCAGTCTCTTCCTCTTTAACTCTAATCCAAAGTTTGGGGAACTACTCCAATAAATCCTATTCCCTGATAATCATAGCAGATATCATACACTTCCTGCTCAGGGCATCAACATCCACGTTCACCTTCCCCGGATGGTATAGAATCTCGCAGTCGTAGTCCTTAAGGAGTTCCATCCATCTCCTTTGTCTCATATTTAACTTTTTCTTATCAAACAGATACCTCAAACTCTTGTGATCAGTGAAGATCTGAAATCTTTCCTCATATAAGTAATGTCGCTAGATCTTCAAGGCAAATACCACAGCGGCTAACTCCAAATCATGCGTGGGGTAATTCTACTCATGATCTTTCAATTGTCGCGATCCATAGGTGACTACTCTTCCCTGCTGCATGAGCACACACCCCAATCCTTAATGAGAAGTATTATTGTACACTAAAAATCCTCCTGATCCCTCAGGGATAGTCAACACAGGTGCCGCTGTTAATCTCCTGTTTATTCCTGAAAATTGAGCTCACATTGATCAGTCCGTATGAACGGAGTCTCCTTGCACATGAGCTTGGTCAAAGGAGTGGCAATCTTGGAAAATCCCTCAACAAATCTTCTGTAATATCCTGCCAAACCAAGGAAACTTTGTACCTCTGTAACTGTCTTCAATCTTTCCCAATTAAGCACAGCTTCCACTTTAATTGGATCAACTGATACTCCTTCCGCTGAAACTATGTGACTAAGGAAAGCTATCTGATCCAGCCAAAACTCACACTTATTAAGCTTTCCATATAATTGCTTATTTTAGAGTATCTGAAGTACTAACCACAAGTGCTGTGCGTGCTCCTCATAAGACCTAGAGTACCCCAAGATATCATCAATAAAGACTATCACAAACTTATCTAGATAGTCTCTGAACACCTTGTTCATTAACCTCATAAAGGCTGTAGGGGTGTTCGTTAATCCAAAGGGCATCACTAGAAATTCATAATGGCCATACCTTATCCTAAAGTCCATCTTCGAAATATCTTCTTCCTTAATCCTCAATTGGTGATAGCCTGATCTCAAATCAATCTTAGAGAAGACTAAAACCCCTCTCAGCTGATCAAGTAAATCGTCAATCCTGGGCAATGGGTATTTATTCTTCACCATGTCTTTATTCAATATTTGGTAGTCTATGCATAATCTGAGACTGGTATCCTTTTTCCTCACGAATAACACTGGGTCTAATAAATCCTTGATCCAATAACTCTTGTAGTTACTTCTTCAATTCCTCAAGTTCCACTAATGCCATCCTATATGGAGGTCTAGAGATAAGATGAGTATCTGGTACCAAATCAATGGTAAACTCCAGCTCTTTCTCTGGTGGTAGACCTGATAACTTATTTGGGAAGACATTCAAAAATTCACACATCACATGTATATCCTTAATCCTTCTCAGATGTTCCTGTTTATCATTTGAGATGAGTATTTCATAACCTTCACATGAGCAATCATATTTAGTACTTTCAAAAGTAACATCTAAATCTCAATTTGCTTACAAAAATTCCACACATTTACTTCCTCAATATTTCAAACGTATACTGTAGGGTTCAGGTAGAGAGAAAGTTACAATCTTAGTGTAGCAGTCTAAACTCACTCGATTGGTTGCCAGCCAATCCATTCCCAAAATTACATCAAATTTATGTATCATTAGATCTGCTAACATCACTCTATCTTCCACCTTTATCTTACACCCTATACAGATTAAATCAGTTCTCTGGGACTCACGCATAGGGTTATTTACATGTAGTATATACTCTAGAGGTTCAAACTTCAAATTTAATCTACATGTAAAATGCTCAGAAATAAACGAGTACGTGGACCCTAAATCAATCAACACATGAGTCTTATAATTACAGACAGAGAGTATACCTCTTATAGTTTCTACTGAAGTGTCTACTGTTTCCTTGTCTAGAGCAAACACACGTCCCACTGTAACAACTTCTTTTCGTTCTCTGCAGTAATGGCCCGTCTCAGGAGATTCACTCTCTGAGGCTGCTGTCTAGTAGGCTCTAGAGCATGTGGTCTCTAAGGTTGAGGGCAATCTTTTACTCTGTGACCCAAGTCTCCACATCTAAAACATCCATGGATCAACCGAGTATAACTTCCCTCATGCGATCGGCCATAATTTTTGCAAACTCTTATCTCAGGCCTGACATCTCGACAAGTCTATCTGATAATAGGATAAGCTCTGGGTCTCACTAATCTACCCTTCTGTACCTCAATCCTTCATTTTTTGAAGGAACCTCTCTGAACATCGGCCTGAGAAATCACTGGCCTCTTGCCCTTATCACGAGTCACTGCACTGAACTCATTCTGGGATTATACAATTTTGGTTCCCCTCTCAATCTCTTGTACTCATCTTAGAGCATCTCTAAACTCAATAATTCATAGCCCTATCAATCGATCTCTGATGATGGGCTTCAATCCATACATAAATCTCTCAGTGTGGAGCTCTTCATTTTTGAAGGTCTCTGGATCATATCTTAATAGAGCGATAAATCGACTCTCATAATCATCTATAAACATATCGCCCTGTATCAGATTCAAAAAGTCTACCTGCTTCCTTCTCTGAGTAGCTCGTGGTACATATTGGGCTCTAAAGGCTGTTTGGAACTCGTCTCAGCTAATCACTTCTTAGTTGGACATCAGAATACCTTGGGTCATATCCCACCAATCTCGAGCTCTCCTTTTCAACATATAGGCGTCCATACTGACCCTCTCAGCATCAGTGCATCCCAAGTAGTTAAATATGACTCTCAACTCAGTCAACCACTCCTCAGCCTATATGGGATCCTTTTTCCCTTTGAATGCAGGTGGATTCATTTTTAAAACGTTCTTCAGTTGAACCATACTTCTGTCATCAGGTTGAGTGACGGGAGGTACTGGGTCCATCTGTACTGGGGGTACGGGAGGTCCTTGAGGTGGTGTAGGAGTAGTACCTGAGGCATTAACTCTAAAATGTTTCATGAATAGTATTACCATTTGCTCAAAACCTTGTCGTACATCATGCTCAATCCGGTTGAATCGAGAGTTAGGACTCTCCGGTTGTGGGGCAGCGGCAGAGGTGGCTCTGCTTGCCTCCTCGAACGACCTCGTCGTCTTCTCATTCTCAATCTCAATATGTTTCCTGTGCGTACACATCAAATTTGATTGAAATCTCAATCCTCAATTTCAGTTCATGACTAGACTTATTGTGAGACCCCATATATGTATAATTGTATATAAGTACATACAAATGTAAATGAAATCATAAGTATGGTGATATACTTGTAATGTGAAGTATATGTGATGTAAGTCCATAAGTTTAATGTACACACTTGCAATAAGAGTTGTGATTGTACGTACAAGTTACATTATATATGAATATGAAGAAATAGACTTAAACATGTGAAGAATGTGAGTAGAATGGATTATGAGTAGTATGGTAAAAATGGAAAGAAGATTTGCATAAGTTGTGCACTTCCATTTAGTTTTTATCATGTGCCTTTGGTTATACAAAGATTTCACACAAGTTTTAATGTGCACAAAGTATATGAATGGATGCCATTTTCTAGTCTCCAAGATGATTGGATGAGGAAATGACCATGGCAACAAAATTTATGAAGTTTGGTATGTGTTGCTGCAGAAAAAGTATAAAAAATCTAGAAATATGAATGACAGATCGATCTCATAGGATGAGAGATCAATCTAGAGGAGCCAAAATGCTCTTATTTTGGGCTATGGAACAGGACAGATCGATTTCCAAGAGAGCCAGATCGATCTCATAGCCCATTTTGTAAAATGCAGATCGATCCTTAATGGAACAAATCGATCTCCTTAGGTCTTGGGTTGGAAGCAGATCGATCTCCCCTAAGACCAGATCGATCTCCTTAACCTTCTGTTTGAAGCAGATTGATCTTCCTTACTCAATAGATCGATCTCCTACCTCAAATTACCGTGAGAAAATAGAGATTTTAAAAGGAATAGATCGATCTCTACCCAATGTAGATCGATCTCATCAAGCTGAATCTATAAATATGGAGCAGTTGGATCTGCATTTCCGAGACAAAAACCAATCTTTCCCATTTCTAACCCTAGATTTTTACTGTCTAAATCTGGTCATTTTTAAGAAGATTTGAGGGAAGGCTATTGGACATAAAATTGTTCACATCAAAGAGAAGAACAACTTAGCTTGGAGGCATTTTCCTCATTTGTTGGATTTGAGGAACAAGGAGCATTTCTATTTCGAGCAAAGAAGAAATCCAAAGAGGTGAGTTTCTAAAGCACCTACTAAAGTACATTGTTAAGCTATTGATGTTTAGGGTTGATTGGGGTGCTTAGTATTGTTAGGAACTATCTAAAATGCATTGGAATGATTATGACCTAGAAATGGTCTAGAGTGAGAAAGTGAAATGTATTGAGGTTAATGAGGAATGGGATAACTTGAAGTGATAATAGTGTTATGAGGATGATTTTAAGTTGTTGTTAGTGAATATATTGTGATATTTACCATAAGATGTAAACTGTGTATTTAAGGCATTAGATAAATGCATAGTTGAATAAGAGTTAAAAGTGTTAACTCGAGTATTGATGGATGAATTGTAGCTCTCGAGGATATACCAGAGCAAGTTGAGATAAAGACGTGAGAAGCGTAAAAAAAGAGAGTCGCATCCCAAGTAAATCGAGGTAAGAGAATTGTGTGGACTCTTAAAGATATCTGTGTGTAATTTGGGCACTTAATGCTTAGCTAGAATGCATGAGATGTTAGGAAATGAAATTGGGTGATTGAAGGGTAAAAGTTGGGTGTTTGAGCAATGTGCATGAAAATAAAAGCATAATGCTTTGGAAAATAATGTTTTATTGCTTTTTAGCAAGTGTTTGGTAGGTTGGCTAGCATTTGAAATGAATTGTAAAAGAAATGAGTTGTTTTGGTTTGTTAACCACACTTTGTAAAGAAATGAGCCACCTACCTTGTTTTCGTGTGAATAAAAGCGTGCTAAAGTATGACTCACATGAGATTTGACGTGTTTTATACGCATGAGTGCTAGAGCTTAGCTCGCACTGGTTTTCACATGGATTTCATACTAGTTTTGGCATGGTGCTTAGAGCTTAGCTCGCACTAGATGCCTACCTTATTTGTTACCATGCTTGGAGCTTTGGGCAGACTGGGTGTTGCACCGATTAAATAGGCTCGCACGTGTATTTGTGATATTTTGACATGTTGATAGCCCTGTTAGGGGCTTCGGGTAGACAAGAGGTTGTATCATTAAATAGGCTCACATGTGCGTTTGAGATATGACGTGATATGATATGTTGATGTGGGTCCACGGAGTACGTTGTAACGTGCAGGTAGCATGGAGTACATTGTATTATGTTAAGATGTGATATGTTGTCTTTGGACAAGATCTGCTGTGGACCAGCAGACAAGATTTAACCCACCTCTCGATTGAAAGTAAATAGTGGTGATATCCTGCACACCTGATCCGTGTAACCGGTATCACATGTCTAATGCTTTGAGAATAAATCCATCATTGAAATATTTTGTGGGTCAGGATAGTCCGAGGGAGGGACCAAATCCTAACTAGAGTTGAAGTGTTTTGAGATGAAAGTATGTTAATGGTTTTCAGAGTGCACTGATGCATGATGTTTAATGCCATGCTTACTTGTGAAATATGCATGATGATTAATGTCATGCTTTACTTATAAATTATGCATGATGGTTAATGCCATGCTTTTAATTGAATTGTGCAGTGGATTTTAATAGCATGAATGCTTTACATACCATTAACACAAGCATGAACTCATATTTTGAGAAACAAGGAAATGTATGTTTTTGAGCATGGCATCACGATCACGTAGATTGTGCAGTATCTACCTGTTCGCATGATTGCCTTACTGAGCATGTGGTTTGCTCACCCCCTTATTTTCCCCCTTTCTACCGAGCTTTGAGTATAGATTGTGGGCGACTGGAGGCTTATCCCTTTTGGTATCTACTACATCCTATCGCTAAAGGTATACACACTTGAATTATTTTGTATCTAAACTAGACATAGCATAGTAGCATTTCGTATGTAAACATTAGGGATGTAAAGCAATGTAAACACTTGTAAACAGTAACTCTGATGTATTTATGAAAGTGTTTACTTAAAAAATTATATTGCAAATTAAATTGTTGTGGATGGATATGGTGGACATTGACACACAGCCCAACTGTCGAGAGTGTAGTTGTTCACGATCGAGAAAGGACGATTAATAAATGATGCATGCAAATGCAAAAAATTTATACGTATTTGGTAAGTTTGAGGGTCGTGACAGAAGTTGGTATCACAACAGGGTTGGTCTGACATGTGTCGATGTCTAAAATACTTAATAAGTTGGAAAATTATATCCCCATGTTACTGTGCTTGTTTAGATATAAATTGTGTGTGTGTTGATGGGTCGACTAAGAATTTGATGTGAATGTAAGGAATTGAGAAATTATACCTAATACAAGTCACGGTAGAGGGGCGAGGGCACAAGTTAGAGGCCGTAGAGGTAGGCCTGGGGTCCGTGTTGAGCGAAACACATGAGGCTCAGGATAAGGTTGAGGTGGAGGCTGAGGTTGAGCACGCTCCACAAGGTCTAGAGGAGAGACCCGAGAGTGCTGAGGCACGCTTCGTGAGAATTGAACAGAGCATTAAGATGATCTTGGAGTTGGTCACCCAATCATTACTTGGAGTTGGCAATAGACAGAGTCCCGTTAGATAGGGTGATGCTGAGCAGACGGTAGCTCCTGAGGAACGGGCAAGGCAAGCCCAGAGACCTCAGACGACAGATACCCCACCTACACAAGATGTGCCTACGCCGGTTGCTACACCAAGCAGTAGAGGTTGGGGATATGGATACGATTTGGATAGATTGTGGCAGTTCTAGAAGTTTGGACCATCATCTTTTAGTGGAGTTAAGGACCCAGTAGCTACTGAGGAATGGATAAATGAGATTGAGAAACTATACGGGTTCTTTGAGTGCACTACTATCGAGATGGTAGCGTTTGTCGGTTTTATGCTGAAAGGATCAGCAGGACATTGGTGGAAATCCACCAGGCCTATTTTGAGAGCCCGACATACTAAGATCAGCTGGGATGTATTTTTGGAAGCTTTTCTGAGACAATATGTCCCGGATACTGCACAGTGGAAGCTAAAGATGGTATTTTTGGGACTGGCCCAAGGGAGTAGGACAGTGGATGAGTATGAGATGACCTTTATCTGCTTGGGCAGATACGATCCCAACATAAAGAGTAATGAGGCTGAGAAAATCCAAAAATTTATGGATGGATTGAGACCGACCATCAGGTCTAGACTGGTTCCCCTGGATATACCGGCCTACGAGGAGGCAGTGCACATGGTGCAATTATGTGAACAAGATTTTGATAGAATCGGCCAGAGTTTGGGAAAGTCAGTAAAGTGAGGGATAGGGATAAGAAAAGACCAATGATTGATAGAGGCTTCAGCTATAAGGGAAGCAAGAGATTTTTTGGAAAGAGGCCAAGGATCGAAAAGATTCGAGAGAGGATAGTTAATACTCCCATGTATCCGGCCATAGCTCCAGCTAAGGGAATTATGATTGGAGGGCTACGGCCTACGACAAAACAGTGCGATAAGTGTGGTAGGTACCATGGTACTCGACCATACTATGGACCTCAAGTAGTATGCTTTAGATGTGGGAAACCAGGGCACATAATCAGAGATTGCCCAGAGATGATAGAGAGAGTCCCACAGAATGGCAAGGAGCTAGAGAGAGCTCCAGTTGGGACAGCTGCTCCGAGGAGGAGGGCTACAGCTGAGGAAAAGGGGAAGCAGGCAGTGGGTGTGAGCAGAGGAAGAGTGCACGCGCTGGACCAGGACATTGCAGATCAGTCTTCAGATGTGGTAAAAGGTACCATCCAAATCTTTAATTTAGAAGCATTTGTACTATTTGATCCTGGTGCCACGTATTTCTTTGTATCGTCGTCCTTTGCATTTAAATTGTTAAAGCATGTAAAACCCACACTGCTAGATCAAATTTTAATGATATCTACCCCTATAAATGATAGTCAGTTGATTGAGCATATATATAGAGATTGTAAGATGAGGATAGGAGGTAAAGAAATGGCAGCCGAGTTAGTTTTACTAAATATGAGTGATTTTGATGTAATCCTAGGGATGGATTGACTGGCTGCAAATCATGTTATTATGGATTGTTATGCAAAAACTTTGATGTTTCCAAAGATAGACAACCTTATTGTAAATTTTGATGAAAAGAAAAGAGTATGATCTTAATTTATGATATTTAAGAGATGAATTTGTTTATCAATTATATGTGTGTATGTGATGATTTATGATTTCTAATGGTGGAAAGAATAATGTGACGGGTTCATCGCTTATGTGATTGAGACTGATAAGGCACGTCCGGAATTGGGAGACATACCAGTGGTTAGGAAATTTCTAGATGTTTTTTCAGATGAATTATCAAGGTTACCTCCAGATAGAGAGATGGAGTTTGGTATAGATTTGACAACTGGTACGGAGTCGATATCCAAGCCACCGTATAGAATGGCTCAAGTTGAGTTGGAAGAACTAAGGAGAAAGCTGTAAGAGTTGCTGGAGAAGGGGTTCATCAAACCGAGCATCTCACCTTGGGGAGCATCGGTTCTGTTTGTAAGGAAGAAGGATGGAAGCCTTAGACTGTGTATAGATTATCGGTTGTTGAATAAGGCCACCATCAAGAATAAGTATCCCCTCCCACACATCGATGACTTGTTGGATCAGTTTAAGGGAGCTTAGGTCTTTTCCAAGATAGATCTGAGATCAGGGTACCATCAGTTGAAGATACAGAGTGGAGATGTACCCAAGACAACTTTTCACACCTGGTATGGACATTATGAATTTATGGTTATGCCATTCCGGCTGACGAATGCTCCCGCAGCTTTTATGTCGTTGATGAATGAGGTATTCCACCAGTATTTGGATCGATTTGTAATCATATTTATTGATGATATACTTGTATACTCAAAGTCTAGAGAGGAGCATGAATGACACCTAAGGATAGTGCCGCAGACCCTCTAGGAAAAGAAGTTGTACGCTAAACTCAGTAAGTGCGACTTTTGGTTGGAACAGATCTCTTTTCTGGGTCATATAGTATCGAAAGATGGAGTGTCAGTGGATCCATCTAAGATTGAGGTCGTGGTTCAGTGGCAGAGACCCCAGACAGTGACAGATATCAGAAGCTTCCTAGGTTTAGCTGGGTATTATCAACGGTTTGTGGAGGGATTCTCAAGGTTAGCTGCTCCTTTGATAAGTCTCACAAGAAAGAATGTGGAGTTTTTGTGGGACGATAAGTGTGAGGAAAGTTTTGAGGAGTTGAAGAGGAGATTAACTACAACTCCGATTCTCACCATTCTTACAAGCTTAGCAGGTTTCTCGGTGTATGCGGATGCTTCACACCAAGGACTGGGCTGTGTGCTTATGCAGGATGGGAGGGTAGTTGCATATGGATCAAGGCAACTGAAAGATCATGGGAGGAACTACCCGACCCATGACTTGGAGTTGGCAACTGTAGTATTTGCATTGAAAATATGGCACCACTAGCTCTATGGTGAGAAATTTCAAGTGTTTACGGACCACAAGAGCCTTAAATACCTGTTCTCGCAGAAAGAGTTAAACGTGAGACAGATGAGGTGGCTGGAGCTCTTAAAGGATTATGATTGTGAGATCCTATACCACCCGGGTAAAGCAAATATAGTTGCTGATGCATTGAGTAGGAAGCATCTCAGGATGGTATCATTTATGATGATCAGGGAACATGAGCTATTGGAACAGTTCACAAACCTCACTTTGGATGTAACCCCGCCCAGTACTGATGGTGGTGTTATGGTAGCTAGCCTGCAGTTGGAACCGGATCTGGTAGATCGAATCCGATAGGCTCAGCGCATTGATCAGCAGTGCAGTGATATTGTTAGGCAGATATAGAGGGGCACAAAGATTGATTTTGAGTTAAGTTTAGATGGATTGTTGAGGTTCAGAGGTAGGATATGTGTTCTTGATGAAGCAGAGATCAGAAGGTTGATCTTGACAAAGGCTCACTCATCGAGGTATACGATACATCCAAGGAGTACCATGATGTATCAAAACCTTCAAAAGGTTTATTAGTGGTTTGGGATGAAAAAGCATATTACTGAATATGTTGCTAAGTGTCTCGTTTGTCAGCAGGTGAAGGTAGAGTATCAAAAGCCTGCGGGATTATTGTAGCCTTTACCTATACCGACTTAGAAGTGAGAGCATGTCACCATGGATTTTATGATGGGATTGTCGAGGACCCACAAAGGTCATGATACCAAACGGGGATTGTGGATCGGTTGACAAAGTCAACCCATTTTTTAGCTATGAGAGCTACAGATACTCTGAGCCAATTAGCGTACTTATATGTGCGCGAGATAGTGAGGCTATATGGAATTCCAGTATGCGTTGTTTTTTATAAGGATGCCCGCTTCACTTCCCACTTTTAGGAAAATTTTCAGGAAGCGATGGGGACCTAGTTGAGTTTTTACACCGCGTTTCATCCTTAGATAGATTGTCAGTCAGAGAGGACTATACAGACGCTAGAGGATATGTTGAGAGTGTGTGCATTGGATTTCAGAGGCTCATGGGATGACCATTTGCCACTCGCAGAGTTTGCCTATAATAATAGTTTTCATATGAGTATCAGGATGGCACCATATGAGGCATTGTATGAGCGTAGATGTCGTTCCCCTATTGGATGGGAAGACGTTAGTGATAGATAGATATTTGCTCCAAACTTAGTACAGCAGGCATCTGAGGTTGTCCAATTGATATGTAAGAGATTACAGACAGCTTAGAGCCGATAAAAGCGTTATGCTGATAAGAGACGGAGACCACTAGAGTTTGATGTGGGTGAGTCGGTGTTCTTGAAAGTTTCTCCTTCGAAAGGGATTATGAGATTCGGGAAGAAGGGACAGTTGAGCCCTCGATATATAGGGCCATTCGAGATACTTGATAAGGTGGGAGATGAGGCATACAGATTGGCATTGCCACCATAGTTGGTAAGTGTTCATAATGTCTTTCACGTATCCATGTTGTGAAAGTATTACCCGAACTCGGCACATGTAATAAGGTATGAGCCTTTGGAGCTCAATGAAGGTATGACCAATGTTGAGAAGCCAATTCAGATACTGGATAGAAAAGATAAAGTGTTGAGGACAAAGATAATTCCCTTGGTGAAAGTTCTTTGGCAACATCACACTGTGGAAGAGGCCACATGGGAATTTGAGAGTTTGATGAGGGAAAAGTACTCCAAGTTATTCACGAATTGAATTGGTTCTAATTTGGAGGAACAAATTTTCTAAGTGGGAGAGAATGTGAGACCCCGTATATGTATAATTGTATATAGGTACATAGAAATGTAAATGAAATCATAAGTATGGTGATATACTTGTAATGTGAAGTATATGTGATGTAAGTCCATAAGTTTAATGTACACACTTGCAATAAGAGTTGTGCTTGTACGTACAAGTTACATTATATATGTCTATGAAGAAATGGACTTAAACATGTGAAGAATGTCAGTAGAATGGATTATGAGTAGTATGGTAAAAATGGAAGGAAGATTTGAATAAGTTGTGCACTTCCATTTGGTTTATAACATGTACCTTTGGTTATACAAAGATTTCACATAAGTTTTAATGTGCACAAAGTATGAATGGATGCCATTTTCAAGTCTCAAAGATGATTGGATGAGGAAATGACCATGGCAACAAAAGTTATGAAGTTTAGTATGTGTTGCTGAAGAAAAACTGCAGAAAATCTAGAAATATGAATGACAGATCGATCTCATAGGATGAGAGATCGATCTGGAGGAGCCAAAATGCTCTTATTTTGGGCTATGGAACAGGATAGATCGATCTCCAAGAGAGCTAGATCGATTTCCTAGCTCATTCTGTAAAATGCAGATTGATCCTTAATGGAATCGATCGATCTCCTTAGCTCTTGGGTTAGAAGCTGATCGATCTCCCCTAAGACCAGATCGATCTCCTTAACCTTTTATTTGAGGCAGATCGATCTTCCCTACTCGACAGATAGATCTCCTACCTCAAATTACCGTGCGAAAAGAGGGATTTTAAAAGGCATAGATCGATCTCTACCCAATGCAGATCGATCTCATCAAGCTAAATCTACAAATATGGAGCAGTTGGATCTTTATTTCCGAGACAAAAACTAATCTTTCCCATTTCCAACCTAAAAACCTAGATTTTTACTCTCTAAATCCGGCCATATAAAGTTGTTCACATCAAAGAGAAGAACAACTTATGTGAGATCTGAGGATTTCAGACATATTTTAATTATGTAATATGAACTTGAAGTATAATTTACTGAGCTAAGTGAATTGGGGAATGATAATTGGAGATTTATATGTTAAGTGTTTAAAATAAGTATGAAGCTATGAGGACAGATCGATCTGGGAGAAGGAAAGATCGATCTGATGAGTTAAAAGTGACAAGGAAGGAGGACTTTAAGGAGCAGATCGATCTCCAATGGAAGAGGATCGATCTCCTTATGATTCTGTTTGAGAGAAGATCGATCTCATGAGGAATGGATCGATCTCTAAATGTTTCTGTTTGAGAAAAGATCGATCTCCTCAAGGCTGTCACGCCCCGGAAGTACGAAAAATAGGGCTAATTTAAAACTTTTTACTCGTTAATTCACAATTAAAGATGCATTCCTGTGCAGTGTCATACATCATTATAATTATCATTCCTCAGGATCTCATCAATAGAATTTATATATCATATCAAATACATTAATCCATCTCAAGTTAATTAATCCTAATACATCCCATAAATATTATACATCAAGTGTCTGCAATTACAATAATAGTCTGGGTACATGAAAAGATAAAATATACCTCAAGATACAATATATATGGCCTGGAGCTCGAGTCCTCCACTAGCCACTACTCCGTACGTCGCAGGGAAGTCCTTATTCACTTGAAGAACTCTGGGGGGAAAGGAAAACAGGGTGAGCTTCTAAATCGCTCAGTAAAGGGGGTAAGGAACTCATTTCATAAACCAAAATGCACATCACAAAAGGTTTATTTATATGTGAAACTCATTTGAAAACCATAGCATGAAAGTACTCAAAACGACATTCTCATGTCTCAAGTGATGTGAAAACATGAAGTAAAAGGCTCACTCTAGAGCAATAACAAAGCATGTGAAAACAATGCGATAAACGCGTTCTCAAATATGTGATAAAATCACTGAAATAGTAATGCACGTGGCACAGCCACTAAACACACGTGGCATAGCCATTGATTTAAATTCTCACGTGGCATAGCCACAAAACACACGTGGCAAAGCCACTGATTTAATTTCACACGTGGCACAGCCACTGATTTAATTTCTCGCGTGGCATAGCCATAGAATAGGGTTTCTCAATGTGGCAACGGCCACCAATGGGGTATAACGTGGCACAGCCACCAATGGGGTATAACGTGGCACAGCCACCAATGGGGTTTCTCAACGTGGCACAGCCACTAATGGGGTATAACGTGGCACAGCCACCAATGGGGTTTCTCAACGTGGCAACGGCCACTAATGTGGTATAACGTGGCATAGCCACCAATGGGGTTTCTCAACGTGGCAATGGCCACCAAGTATACGTGGCATAGCCACAGAATAGGTTAGTCTCACGTTACCAGAATGGAGAAGAAGTCAGGCTTACATGCTACCAGAGCAATGCCCGGTGTGTACTCACAACTACACACCTAAGTCTTATCACATAAGACTGGTTTGCCTTCACGTAGAACTCGTAATGGTTTTTCTCTCATAAAACTCATTTGAAAATCGTTTTGTACTCAACACAAAACGTAATAAAACCGAGTTCCAACCGGCAAAGCACACGCACACATTTCTCAAATCTCAATATTGCCTTAACGTAGAGCCCAGTTATAAACTCATAAAAACAATGGGCTCCAACCGGCTATAAAAATCATGTGCAGTTAAATCTCAATACAACCTCAACATGCTTGTTTTATAACCCACAAATCATGCTATAATAGTTTACAAATCACATACACAAATGGTTTAGATTTCCCTTACCTCTTTGCACCTCGTATAGTGCAATCGTTTCCCCCGTATCACGGACTAGCCTCGCATTCCACTCTGGAACTCCCGAGCTGTCCAAACGATGTTAAAACATCAATACTCAATTATCTCATCAATCTCAATTCTCAAAATCGAGCATAATTGCTCATAACACCTCAATTCTCTCGATTCTCATAACTCTACCCTAAACTACAACCTCATTCACAATATCTCAACGTCCTACATTTCTCATGCCAATTATCTATACTAATTCATCACATTGTCTATATTTCCATTTATAGCACAAATTCTCAAAATTACCAAAATTACCAAATATCTACATTACTCCAACTACATTGCAATTTCATCAATCCCTAATCCTTTCTCAACTATTTCAACGCAATGACAACCACCAATATCATCAAAATCATCTCAAATATCAAGATCGAGGTTTAGAAATTACCCAAAGCTTGTGGAGAGCTTATCTCTTGCCTCGATTCGATCCGTCTTTCGATTTCCAAGTATGTTGTTCTCCCTTTGATGAGGAACAACTTTCCTTCTTGCCACAACAGCTGATTCGGCCGGAAATGGGGGATTTGGATGAGTGAGAAAGTTAGGTTTTCGGTGGAAATGGGTTTGGAAGAGAGAGAAAGTGAGTTTGCAGGAGAAAAACACGGGTCCCTTATATAGACTGGAGGTAGGAGATCGATCTACCTCTTGATGAGATCGATCTGCGTTTGAATTTTGGGGACGATCTGGGCAATTTTATGCCTAGGAGATCGATCTGTCGAGGGGTGAGATCGATCTCTTTATGGCTTTATGAGATCGATCTGCTCCTAAGGAGATCGATCTTCTCCCAAACAGAATCATTTGGAGATCGATCTCTTCCTCATGAGATCGATCCTTTCTCAAACAGAATCATTTGGAGATCGATCTCTTCCATTGGAGATCGATCTGCTCCTCAAATTCTTCTTTCCTCGTCATTTTTAACTCACCAGATCGATCTCTCCTTCTCCCAGATCGATCTGTCCTCATACTTTATGCTTATTTTACACACTTAACATATAAATCTCCAATTATAATTCCCACAATTCACTTAGCTCAATACATTACACTTCAAATTCTTATTACATCATTAAAATATGTCTGAAATTCTCAGATCTCACATCCTCCCCACCTTAAAAAGAATTTGGTCCTCCAAATTCAACTCAACTAGTCAAATAGATGGGGGTATTTCTCCTTCATGAGACTCTCTAGTTCCCACGTTGCCTCTTCCATTGAGTGATGTTTCCACAAAACTTTCACAATGGGAAGCTCTTGGTTCTCAGTACCTTCTCCTTTCTATCGAGAATCCGGACAGGTTCCTCAGTATAGCTCATATCCTCTTGAATGTCCATCTCGTCATACTCTATGACATGAGAAGGGTCCGGGTGGTACTTCCTCAACATAGACACATGAAAAACATTGTGTATTCCGGACATCTGTGGGGGTAATGCTAATCTATAAGCTACCTCTCCCACTCTCTCAAGAATCTCGAATGGTCCTATGTATCGAGGACTCAATTTCCCTTTCTTCCCAAATCGCATGATACCCTTACTTAGTGATATTTTCAGAAATACTGCATCACCAACCTCAAACTCGAGTGGCCGTCTACGCACATCCGCGTAGCTTTTCTATCTACTTTGTGCAGCCCGTAACCTCTCACATATGAGTTTCATACTCTGTACGGCTTGCTCAACAAGCTCGGGAGCATTTATCTTTCTATCATCGACTTCTTCCTAAGCTACAGGGGATCTACACCTCCTACCATATAGAGCCTCGAAAGGTGCCATTCCAATACTCGCATGATAGCTGTTATTGTATGCAAACTCTGCTAGGGGCAGGTGATCATCCCATGATCCCTTAAAATCCATCGTACACGCCCTCAACATATCCTCCAGGGTCTGAATAGTCCTCTCTGACTGACCATCTATCTGAGGATGATAGGCGATACTGAAACTCAATCGAGATCCCATGGACTCCTAAAACTGGGTCCAAAATCTGGAAGTGAACCGGGAATCTCTATCAGAAGTAATACTCACTGGAGCCCCATGTAATCTAGCTATCTCGGTGACATACAGTTCAGCTAAGGCATCCACAGTATCTGTGCTCTTGATGGCAAGGAAGTGGGCACTCTTGGTCAATCTATCCACAATGACCCATATCGCGTCACGACCTCTTCGGGTCCTCGGTAAACCCATAATAAAGTCCATAGTGACATGCTCCTATTTCCATGTAGGTACAGGTAAAGGCTGTAGTAGTCCTCCGGGCTTCCGATGCTCAGCTTTCACTTGCTGGCATACTAAACACCTGGCCACATACTCTGCCACGTCTCGCTTCATACCACTCCACCAATACAACCTTCTCAAGTCTCGGTACATCTTAGTACTCCCTGGGTGCATGGTGTATCGCGAGCAATGGGATTCTCTCAGTATTTGTCTCTTTAGGGTATCATCGTCCGGTACACAAATCCGTCCTCTGAATCTCAACAATCCATCCTCACTGATGGTGAGATCCGACTGCGAACTCTGCCCAGCTTGGCTAACCATATCTATCAACCTCTGATCACTGCGCTGCCCAGTTCTAATCTGATCCATGATCCTGGGCTCTATCCGCAGGCTAGCCAGACATCCAGTCTCTATCTCTTTAACTCTGATCCGAAGTTCGACGAACTGCTCTAGTAAATCCCATTCCCTGATCATCATAGCAGATATCATACTCTTCCTGCTCAGAGCATCAGCAACTACATTCGCCTTACCCGGATGATAAAGAATCTCGTAGTCATAATCCTTAAGGAGTTCCATCCATCTCCTTTGTCTCATGTTTAACTCTTTCTGATCAAAGAGATATCTCAAACTCTTGTGATCAGTGAAGATCTGGAATCTTTCCCTATATAAGTAGTGTCGCCAGATCTTCAAAGAAAATACCACAGCGGCTAACTCCAAATCATGTGTGGGGTAATTCCACTCATGGTCCTTCAGCTGTCGCGATCCATATGCGACCACTCTTTCGTGCTGCATAAGCACACTCCCCAATCCTTAGTGAGATGCATCACTATACACCGAGAATCCTCCTGATCCCTCAGGAATAGTTAACACAGGTGCCGCTGTCAACCTCCTCTTTAATTCCTGAAAACTGAGCTCACATTGATCAGTCCATATAAATGGAGTCTCTTTGTGCGTGAGCTTAGTCAAAGGGGCGGCAATCCTTGAAAATCCTTCCACAAATCTTCTGTAATACCCTGCCAAACCAAGGAAGCTTCGTACCTCAGTAACTGTCCTCGGTCTTTCCCAATTAAGCACAGCCTCCACCTTGCTTGGATCCACTGATACTCCTTCCTCTGAGACTATATGACCAAGGAAAGCTATCCGGTTCAACCAAAACTCACACTTACTAAGCTTTCCATATAATTGCTTATCTCGGAGTATCTGAAGTACTAACCACAAATGCTGTGCATGCTCCTCATACGACCGAGAGTACACCAGGATATCATCAATAAAGACTATCACAAATTTATCCAGATAGTTTCTGAACACCTCGTTCATCAATCTCATAAATGCTGCAGGGGAGTTCGTTAATCCAAAGGACATCACCAGAAATTCGTAATGGCCATACCTTGTCCTGAAGGCCGTCTTTGGAATATCTTCTTCCTTGATCCTCAATTGGTGATAGCCCGATCTCAAATCAATCTTAGAAAAGATTGATGCCCCTCTTAGCTGATCAAGTAGATCATCAATCCTGGGTAGTGGGTATTTGTTCTTCACCGTGGCTTTATTCAACAACCGGTAGTCTACACATAATCTGAGACTACCATCCTTCTTCTTAACAAATAGTACTGGTGCTCCCCACGGTGAAACACTGGGTCTAATGAACCCTTGATCCAATAACTCCTGTAGTTGTCTCTTCAATTCCTCAAGTTCCACTAATGCCATCCTGTAAGGAGGTTTAGAGATCGGCTGAGTATCTGGTACCAAATCAATGGTAAACTCCAGCTCTCTCTCTGGTGGTAAACCTGGCAATTCATCTGGGAAAACATCCAGAAATTCACACACCACAGGTATATCCTCAATCCTCGAATGTTCCCGCTCATCGTCTGAGATGAGTGTCTCATAACCTTCACATTAACAATCATATTTAATATTCTCCAAAATAATATCAAAATTCTCAATTTACTTACTAGAAATCCACATAATCATTTCCTCAATATCTCAATCGTACACTGTAAGGCTCAGGTAAGGAGAAAGTTACAATCTTAGTGTAGCAGTCTAAACTCACTCGATTGGTTGCCAACCAATCCATCCCCAGAATTACATCAAACCCATGTATATTCAACATAATTAGATCTGCTAACATCACTCTACCTCCCACCTTTATTTCACATCCTCTACAGATTAACTCAGTTCTCTGGGATTCACGCATAGGGGTATTTACATGTAGTATGTATTCTAGAGGTTCAAACTTCAAGTTTAATCTACATGCAAAATGCTCAGAAATAAAGGAATGCGTGGATCCTGAATCAATCAACACATGAGCCTTATGATTACAGACAGAGAGTATAACTCTTATAGTTTCTGTCGAAGTGTCTGCGATCTCCTTATCCAGGGTAAACACACGTCCCTGTGCCACAGGTTTCTTCCCTTTCTCTGCCGCGGTGGCCCGTCTCCGGGGATCCACTCTCTGAGGCTGTTGTCTAGTGGGCTCCGGAGCATGTGGTATCTGAGGTTGGGGACAGTCCTTCACCCTGTGACCCATGTCACCACATCTGAAACATCCACGGATCGACCCAGTACAACTTCCCTCATGCGATCGACCACAGTCTCCACAAACCCTTATCTCCGGCCTGACATATCGAGGGGTCTCCTTGATAATAGGATAGGCTCTGGGTCTCTCCAATCTGTCCTTCTGTACCTCAATCCTTCCTCTTCTGAAGGAACCTCTCCGAGCCTCTATTTGGAAAAGTGCTGGCCTTTTGTCCTTATCTCTATTCACCGCTCTGAGCTCATTCTGGGATTGTACCATCTCAATCCCTCTTTCAATCTCTTGTGCTCGTCTCAGAGCATCTCTAAACTCAGTAATACATAGCCCTATCAATTTATCTCTGATGACGGGCTTCAACCCATACACAAACTTCTCTGTGCGGAGCTCTTCACTCTTGAAGGTCTCTGGGTCATATCTCAATAGTGCTGTGAATTGGCTCTCATAGTCATCCACAGACATGTCACCCTGTACCAAACTCAAAAACTCAGCTTGTTTCTTTCTCTGGGCGGCTCGTGGTACATATTGGGTCCTAAAGGCTGTCTAGAACTCTTCCCAACCAATCACATCCTGGTGGGACATCAGAATACCCTGGGTAGTACCCCACCAATCTCGAGCTCTCCCCTTCAGCATGTAGGCACTCATACTGACCCTCTCAGCATCGGTGCACCCCAAAAAATCAAATATAACTCTCAATTCCGTCAACCACTCCTCAGCCTCTGTAGGATCCTTCTTTCCCTTAAATGCGGGTGGATTCATCTTCAAAAAATCCTTTAGTCGGACCATACTTCTGTCCTCAGGCTGAGTGACGGGAGGCACTGGGGGTATGGGAGGTCCTTGTGGTGGTGTAGGGGTAGTATCCGAGGCATTAACTCCAAAGTGTTGCGCGAATAACGCTGCCATCTGCTCAAAACCTTGCCTCACATTGGTCTCAATCCGATGAAATCGAGAGTTAGGACTCTCTGGTTGTGGGACAGGTGGCGGAGGGGACTCTGCCTGCCTCCTCGAACGACCTCGTCGTTTACTCATTCTCTATCTCAACTCGTCTCCTGCGCGTACATATCAAAATTGATTGAAATCTCAATCCTCAATTTCAGTTCATGACCAGACTATTACAGACACTTGGGATGCATTCTATTTCACTTAACCGACACTGACAGTACTAGACACCCTAAGCTCTGATACCAAGAAAACTCTGTCATGCCCCGGAAGTACAGAAAATAGGGCTAATTTAAAACTTTTTACTCGTTAATTCACAATTAAAGGTGCATTCCTATGCAGTGTCATACATCATTATAATTATCATTCCTCAGGATCTCATCAATAGAATTTATATATCATATCAAATACATTAATCCATCTCAAGTTAATTAATCCTAATACATCCCATAAATATTATACATCAAGTGTCTGCAATTACAATAATAGTCTAGGTACATGAAAAGATAAAATATACCTCAAGATACAATATATATGGCCTGGAGCTCGAGTCCTCCACTAGCCACTACTCTGTACGTCGCAGGGAAGTCCTTATTCACTTGAAGAACTCTAGGGGGAAAGGAAAACAGGGTGAGCTTCTAAATCGCTCAGTAAAGGGGGTAAGGAACTCATTTCATAAACCAAAATGCACATCACAAAAGGTTTATTTGTATGTGAAACTCATTTGAAAACCATAGCATGAAAGTACTCAAAACGACATTCTCATGTCTCAAGTCATGTGAAAACATGAAGTAAAAGGCTCACTCTAGAGCAATAACAAAGCATGTGAAAACAATGCGATAAACGCTTTCTCAAATACGTGATAAAATCACTGAAATAGTAATGCACGTGGCACAGCCACTAAACACACGTGGCATAGCCACTGATTTAAATTCTCACGTGGCATAGCCACAAAACACACGTGGTAAAGCCACTGATTTAATTTCACACGTGGCACAGCCACTGATTTAATTTCTCGCGTGGCATAGCCACAGAATAGGGTTTCTCAACGTGGCAACGGCCACCAATGGGGTATAACGTGGCACAGCCACCAATGGGGTATAACGTGGCACAGCCACCAATGGGGTTTCTCAACGTGGCACAGCCACCAATGGGGTGTAACGTGGCACAGCCACCAATGGGGTTTCTCAACGTGGCGACGGCCACCAATGGGGTTTCTCAACATGGCAGAGCCACCAATGGGGTATAACGTGGCACAGCCACCAATGGGGTTTCTCAACGTGGTAACGGCCACCAATGGGGTATAACGTGGCACAGCCACCAATGGGGTTTCTCAACGTGGCAACGGCCACTAAGTATACGTGGCATAGCCACAGAATAGGTTAGTCTCACGTTACCAAAACGGAGAAGAAGTCGGGCTTACATGCTACCAGAGCAATGCCCGGTGTGTACTCACAACTACACACCTAAGTCTTATCACATAAGACTGGTTTGCCTTCACGTAGAACTCGTAATGGTTTTTCTCTCATAAAACTCATTTGAAATCGTTTTGTACTCAACACAAAATGTAATAAAATCAAGTTCCAACCGGCAAAGCACACGCACACATTTCTCAAATCTCAATATTACCTTAACGTAGAGCCCAGTTATAAACTCATAAAAACAATGGGCTCCAACCGGCTATAAAAATCGTGTGCAGTTAAATCTCAATACAACACTCAACATGCTTGTTTTATAACCCACAAATCATGCTATAATAGTTTACAAATCACATACACAAATGGTTTAGATTTCCCTTACCTCTTTGCACCTCGTATAGTGCAATCGTTTCCCCCGTATCACGGACTAGCCTCGCATTCCACTCTGGAACTCCCGAGCTGTCCAAACGATGTTAAAACATCAATACTCAATTATCTCATCAATCTCAATTCTCAAAATCGAGCATAATTGCTCATAACACCTCAATTCTCTCGATTCTCATAACTCTACCCTAAACTACAACCTCATTCACAATTTCTCAACGTCCTACATTTCTCATGCCAATTATCTATACTAATTCATCACATTATCTATATTTCCATTTATAGCACAAATTCTCAAAATTACCAAAATTACCAAATATCTACATTACTCCAACTACATTGCAATTTCATCAATCCCTAATCCTTTCTCAACTATTTCAACTCAATGACAACCACCAATATCATCAAAATCATCTCAAATATCAAGATCGAGGTTTAGAAATTACCCAAAGCTTGTGGAGAGCTTATCTCTTGCCTCGATTCGATCCGTCTTTCGATTTCCAAGTATGTTGTTCTCCCTTTGATGAGGAACAACTTTCCTTCTTGCCACAACAGCTGATTCGATCGAAATGGGGGATTTGGATGAGTGAGAAAGTTAGGTTTTCAGTGGAAATGGGTTTGGAAGAGAGAGAAAGTAAGTTTGCAGGAGAAAAAACACGGGTCCCTTATATAGACTGGAGGTAGGAGATCGATATGCCTCTTGATGAGATCGATCTGCGTTTGAATTTTGGGGACGATCTGGGCAATTTTATGCCTAGGAGATCGATCTGTCGAGGGGTGAGATCGATCTCTTTATGGCTTTATGAGATCAATCTGCTCCTAAGGAGATCGATCTTCTCCCAAACAGAATCATTTGGAGATCGATCTCTTCCTCATGAGATCGATCCTTTCTCAAACAGAATCATTTGGAGATCGATCTCTTCCATTGGAGATCGATCTGCTCCTCAAATTCTTCCTTCCTCGTCATTTTTAACTCACCAGATCGATCTCTCCTTCTCCCAGATCGATCTGTCCTCATACTTCATGCTTATTTTACACACTTAACATATAAATCTCCAATTATAATTCCCACAATTCACTTAGCTCAATAAATTACACTTCAAATTCTTATTATATCATTAAAATATGTCTGAGATTATCAGATCTCACAAAGGCGCAGATCGATCTCATAAAGCCATAAAGAGATTGATCTCACCCCTCGATAGATCGATCTCTTAGGCATAAATTACCCCAAATCGTCCCCAAATTCAAATGCAGATCGATCTCATCAAGAGCCAGATCGATCTCTTACCCTCAGTCTATATAAGGAATCCCTGCTTTCTCCTGTAATTTCACTTTCTCTCTCTTCCAACCCCCATTTTCACCGAGCCCTAGCTTTCTCACTCCTCCAAAGCACTCATTTCTGTCCAAATCAGAAGTTGTGGCAAGAAGGAAAGTTATTCCTCATCAAAGGGAGAACAACATACTTGGAAATCGAAAGACGGATTAAATCGAGGTAAGAGATAAGCTCTCCACAAGTTTTGAGTAATTTCTAAACCTCGATCCTTATATTTGAGATGATTTTGGTGATAATGGTTGTCGGCATTGTGTTGAAATAGCTAAAAAATGATTAGGGATTGATGAAATTACAATGTAGTTGGAGTGATGATGATATTTAGCAACTTTGGTAAATTTAGGAATTTTTGAGCTATAAATGGAGATTTAGACAATGTGGTGTATTAGCATAGATATTGTGGCATAGGAAATATAAAATGTTGAGGTGTTGTGAGTGAGATTATGGTTTGTGATGGAGTTATGAGAATTGAGAAATTTGAGGTGTTATGAGCAATTATGCTCGATTTTGAGTATTGAGGTTAATGTGATAATGAGTATTGATGTTTTAACATCGTTTGGACAGCTTGGGAGTTCCAGAGTGGAATGCGAGGATAGTCCATGATACGGGGGAAACGATTGCACTATACGAGGTGCAAAGAGGTAAGGGAAAACTAAACCATTTGTGTATGTGTTTTGATGAACTGTTTGTAGCATGAACCACGATTTGGGAATACAAGCATGTTTGGTGTTGTGTTGTGATATAATTGCACACGATTTTTATAGTCGGTTGGAGCCCATTATTTTATGAGTTTATAAGCTGAGTGTGAAATTGCTTTATAAACCTTTGAGTTGCGTGAAAAGTAAATTAGGCTCTACGTTACGGCGATATTGAGATTTAAGAAAATGTGTGCGTGTTTTACCGGTTGGAACTCGGTTTTAATATGTTTTGTGTTGAGTACACAAATGTTTTAAATAACTTTTATGAGAGAAAACCATTATGAGTTCTACGTGAAGGCATAACGTTTTATAAGATAATGGCTAATGATTGAGACTTTGGCGTGTCATGTTGAATACACATCGAGCCTTACTCTGGTAGCATGTAAGACCGATATAGTGGGACGCCTGGGAACCGACCCAGGGACCACAGGCCTTGTTCTGGAAACATGTAAGTCCGATTATTCCTCCTCTTTGGTGGCGTTGGGAGGCCTTGCTCTGGTAGCATGTAAGTCCGATATTCCTCCATTTTGGTAACGAGAGATGGCTCCGTTTTGGTAACGAGAGATGCCTCCGTTTTGGTAACGTGAGATAACCCCCGTTCTGGTAACGCTGGGTGGCCTTGCTTTGGTAGCATGTAAGACCGAGAGAGTGGGCCGCCTGGGAACCGAACCAGGGACCACGTGATAGTGTGCATGAGGTGAGGCATTGCTCTGGTAGCATGTAAGGCCGGGCCTTGTTCTGGTAACATATAAGTCTAATATACCATGCATACGACCATATTGTCGACGTTCCCTCTATACGAGGATGCCTAGGATGCGCACCCAGAGGAGATTACATATTTGATGTGCCATGACGAGTTTTAATTGAGTTTTATTGCCTAGTCTCATTTTACACATGAGTTGTGTTTTGTGACCTTATCACATGCTATTTACTGAGTTGATTTTTATCACGTATTTTGAGAACAGCCATTATCGCATATATTTACACATGCTTGTGAGTGCTCGATATTGAGCCTTTTTACCTTCATGCTTTCACATGATTTATGAGTTATGAGATGATGATGTTTTGAGAACTTTCATGCTACGATTTCAAATGAGCTTCATAAACAAATACATATTTGTGATGTGTGATATGATTTATATAACTGAGTTCCCTTACCCCCCTTACTGAGCGATTTGGAAGCTCACCCTGTTTTCTCTCCCCCTCAGATCGCTTCAAGTGAAGTGAGTTCCCTGCGACGTACGGCTTAGAGGGTAGTGAAGGACTTGAGCTCTAGGCCGTATTTTGTGTATTGAGGTAGATATTTAATATTCATGTACCCAGACTAGAGTTATATTTACAGATACTTATTGTACAATGATGTACGGGATGTATTAGGATTAATTAACTTGGAATTGAGTAATGTATATAATATAATATATACTATATTATGATGAGATCCTGAGGCATGATAATTATGATGATGTATGACACTGCACAGGAATGCACCCTTAATTGTGAATTAATGAGTAAAAAGTTTTAAATTAGCCCTATTTTCCGCGCTTCCGAGGCGTCACAACTTAGCTTGGAGGCATTTTCCTCATTTGTTAGATTTGAGGAACAAGGGGCATTTCTATTTCGAGCAAAGAGGAAATCCAAAGAGGTGAGTTTCTAAAGCACCAACTAAAGTACATTGTTAAGCTATTGATGTTTGGGGTTGATTGGGTGCTTAGTATTGTTAGGAACTATCTAAAATGTATTATAATGATTATGACCTAGAAATGGTCTAGAGTTAGAAAGTGAAATGTATTGAGGTTAATGAGGAATGGGATATCTTGAAGTGATAATAGTGTTATGAGGATGATTTTAAGTTGTAGTTGGTGAGTAGATTGTGATATTTACCACAAGAGGTAAATTGTGTATTTAAGGCATTGGATCAATGCATAGTTGAATAAGAGTTAAAAGCGTTAACTCGAGTGTTGATGGATGAATTACAGCTCCCGAGGATATATCAGAGCAAGTCGAGATAAGGACGCGAGAAGCATAAAGGAAGAGAGTCGCACCCCAAGTAAATCGAGGTAAGGGAATTGTGTGGACTCTTAGAGATATCTGTGCCCAATTTGGGTGCTTAATGCTTTGCTAGAATGCATGAGATATTAGGAAATGAAATTGGGTGATTAAATGGCAAAAGTTGGGTGTTTGAGAAAAGTGCATGAAAATAAAAGCATAATGCTTTGGAAAATCATGTTTTATTGCTTTTTAGCAAGTGATTGGTAGGTTGGCTATCATTTGAAATGAATTGCAAAAGAAATGAGTTGTTTTGGTTTGTTAGCCACACTTTGCAAAGAAATGAGTCACCTACATTGTTTTCATGAGAATGAAAGCGTGCTAGAGTATGACTCGCACGAGATTTGACGTGTTTTATACACATGAGTGCTAGAGCTTAGCTCTCACTAGTTTTCATATAGATTTCATACTGGTTTTAGCATGGTGCTTGGAGCTTAGCTCGCACTAGATGCCCACCTTATTTGTTGCCGTGCTTGGAGCTTTGGGCAGACTGGGTGTCGCACCGATTAAATAGGCTGGCACATGCATTTGTGATATTTTGACATGTTGATAGCCGTGTTAGGAGCTTTGGGTAGACAAGAGGTCGTACTGATTAAATAGGCTCACACGTGCGTTTGAGATGTGGCATGATATGATATGTTGATGTGGGTCCACGGAGTACGTTGTACCGTGCAGGTAGCATGGAGTACGTTGTACCGTATTGAGATGTGATATGCCATCTTCGGATGAGATCTGCTATGGA
This sequence comes from Firmiana major, assembly GCA_033439115.1. Taxonomy (NCBI): domain Eukaryota; kingdom Viridiplantae; phylum Streptophyta; class Magnoliopsida; order Malvales; family Malvaceae; genus Firmiana; species Firmiana major. The sequence continues at coordinate 15,109,097 of CM065912.1, forward strand.
CCGACGGGCAGGATTCGACCCACCTCCCATGTGGAAGCAGATGGCGGTGATATCTCGTACACCTGATCGTGTAGCCGGTATCGCAAGTTATGGCCATAGACCTAGAGGTTATTTCCCTTATTAAATTGCCTATCTCACATGTCTATTGCTTTGAGAATAAATCCATGTTTGAAATGTTTTGTGGGTCAAGATAGTTCAAGGGAGGGACCGAATCCTGACTAGAGTTGAAGTGTTTTGAGATGAAAATATGTTAATGGTTTTCAAAGTGCACTGACGCATGATGTTTAATGCCATGCTTACTTGTGAAATATGCATGATGATTAATGCCATGCTTTACTTATAAATTATGCATGATGGTTAATGTCATGCTTTGAATTGAATTGTGCACTAGATTTAATAGCATGAATTCTTTACATACCATTAACACAAGCATGAACTCATATTTTGAGAAACGAGGAAATGTATGTTTTTGAGCATGGCATCACGATCACGTAGATAGTGTAGTATCTACCTGTTCGCATGATTGCCTTACTGAGCGTGTGGTTTGGTCACCTGCCTTATTTTCCCCCTCTCTAAAGAGCTTTGAGTATAGATTATGGGCGATTGGAGGCTTATCCCTTTTGGTATCTGCTGCATCCCATCGCTAAAGGTATACACATTTGAATTATTTTGTATCTAAACTAGACATAGCACAATACCATTTCGTATGTAAACATTGGGGATGTAAAGTAATGTAAACACTTGTAAATAGTAACTCTGATGTATTTATAAAAGTGTTGACTTAAAAAAATTATATTGCAAATTAAATTGTTGTGGATGGATAAGGTAGACATTGACACACAGCCCAACTGTCCAGAGTGTGGTTATTAAAGACCGAGGAAGGACGATTAATAAATGATGCATGAAAATGCAAAATATTTGTACATATTTTGGTAGGTTTGAGGGTCGTGACACTTATACAGTCACTTGGGATGTATTCTATTTCACTTGACCGACACTGACAGTACTAAACACCCTAAGCTCTGATACCAAGAAAACTCTGTGATGCCCTGGAAGTTGGGAAAATATGGAAAATTTAAAACTTTTTATTCATCAATTCACGATTAAGGGTGCATTCTTATGCAGTGTCATACACCATGATGTATAAATTATGAAGTTACACCTCAGGATCTCATTATCTCATAATTATGTATCATGCCATATACATTACTCAATTCAAGATTAATTAATCCTAATACATCCCATACATTATTTCACATCAAGTGTCTGTAAATACAACTTTAGTCTGGGTACATGAAATATTAAAATATACCTCAAAATACAATATATATGGTCTGGAGCTCAAGTCTCCACTAGCCACTACTTCGAACGTCGCAGGAAATTCTCTTCACATGAAGAAATCTAGGGGGAGAGAAAACAGGGTAAGCTTCTAAATTGCTCAGTAAGGGGGTAAGGGACTCATTAATAAGAAAATGATTTGCACAGCACAATCATTTTATTTTGTGGGTGAAAACCCAATAAACTCAGTGGAAAAATGTAGCATGAATAATTAAAACATCATCTCAACTCATTTCTCAAAGCTCATGTAGAAACATGATAATCAATGGCTCAATACAAACCATGGTTACAAGAAGTTACAAGCATGTGAAAATCAGGATGCGATAATTGCTTTTCTCATAAAAACGTGATAATAATCACCGAATGTAGTAATGCACGTGGCGCAGCCACCAAACACAATCTCATGTGTATAAAAAGGAGACTAGGCAATAAAACTCATATAAAAACTCGTCATGGCACATCAAAATGATTGAACTCGTCCCCTAGGCGGACATCCCCAATCAAGGGATTTTGTCAACAATAATACACTCATGGCTATGGTTTGCTATAGACTTGATCAGAGTCGTACAGCCGTCGATCTTACATGCTATCAAAGCACGACTCGGTCTTACATGCTATCAGAGCAATGCCACCCATCGCTGCCGCGGAGAGATGTCATCTTGCGTTACCAAAATGGAGGAGTCGGTCTTACGTGCTCCTAGAGCATGACCCAGACTTACATGCTACCAGAGCAAGGTCCAAGGTGTATTCAACATGACACGCATAAGTCTCAATAATAGCCATTATCAAATAAAACCGTTTTGCCTTCACGTAGCGCTCATAATGGTTTCTCTCATAAAACTCATCTCAAAACAGTTTTGTACTCAACAGAAAACATGTCAAAATCGAGCTCAAACCGACAAAACCACGCACACATTTCTCAAATCTCAGTATGCCTTAATGTAGAGCCCAAATCACTTTTCACTTTTTAAACTCAAAATGGTTGTAAAACAATTTCGCATTTAGTTTACAACTCATAAAAATTAGGCCCCAATCGACTATAAAATCGTGTGCAATAGCTCATTCTCAACTCATAAAAACATGTTTGTTTTCTCAAATCACATTTCATGCTAAATGTCATCACAAAATCACAAACACAATGAGTTTAAGTTTTCCCTTACCTCGTTGCACCTCATAAGTGCAATCGTTTCCCCAATGATGGACTAGCCTCGCATTCCTCTCTGGAACTCCTCGGCTGTCCAAACGATGCTAAAACATCAATAATTCATCTCAATCACATTATCGAGCACTTATTTGCTCATATTCTCATTAAATACCACAAACCTCATTTTTCTCATATTCCTATCCTAATCCACATTCTCATTCAGTACATTTCAAATCCTACATTTTTCATACATACTATCCATGCCAAAATCACCTCATTGCCTCAATTCCAATTTATAATCAAAATCTCAAAATTACCACAAATTGCATAATATCATCATTACTCCAACAAAATCATAATTTCATCAACTCTAATCATTTCCTAGTTATTTTATCACAACACCCATAGTCACAATCACCAAAATCACCTTAATATCAAAGATTTAAGCTTAGAAATTTACCCAAAACTTATGGAGAGCTCTATTCGCACCTCAATTTAATTCGTCTTTCAATTTCCAAGTATGTTGCTCTCCTTTGGATGAGGAACAACTTTCCTTCTTGCCACAGCCTCTGATTCGAACAGAAATAGGCGATTTGAAAGAGAGAGAAAGTTAAGGTTTTGATTGAAATGAGGTTTCTGGGGAGAGAAAATCTGAGATGTAGGAAAAACGTAGGGGTCTTTTTATAGACGAAAGGTTGGAGATCGATTTGCTCCTGTAGGAGATCTATCTGCTTTTGAATTTATGAATGTTTTGGGGTAATTTTATGCCTAGGAGATCGATCTGTCGTGGGGTGAGATCGATCTCTTAATCGCTCCATGGAATCGATCTGCTCCTTGAGGAGATCGATCTTCTATTTACAGAATGCTTGATCTTCCGTTTACAGAATACTTCATGAGATCGATCTTCTTACCTATGGGATTGATCTATCTATCAGTTCTTGCACATTTCTTGCATTCTGGAGCCATGAGATCGATCTCTCATCCTTAGAGATCGATTTGGCCTTCACAGATTGTACTGCTGCTGCATCAATTTGTAAAAAACTCAATGTAAAACTTTCCAAAATCTACCCTATAGTCCATATTTCAATCCATACATATTCAAGACTTAAAAAACTCATCTTCTTATACTTCATCATATTTAAAACTTGTGTGTACATAACCATATCATAATTACATACACAAAATTACAATTCTCATAAATAGGGTATACAGAATTCTCAGTTCTCACATCCTCCCCACCATTAAAGAATTTGGTCTTTCAGATTCAACTCGACTCATCAAATAGATAGAGGTACATCTCCTTCATGAGGCTTTCCAATTCCCAAGTTGCCTCTTCCATTGAGTGATGTTTCCACAAAACTTTCATTAATAGGATGCCTCTGATTCTCAATACCTTCTCTTTTCTATCGACAATTTGGACGGGTTCTTCGATGTAGCTCATGTCCTCTTGTATGTCCATCTCTCCATATTCTATGACATGAGAAGGGTCTAGGTGGTACTTCCTCAACATAGATACATGAAAGATGTTATGTATTTTAGACATCTATGGGGTAATGCCAACCTGTAGGCTACCTCTCCCACCCTCTCAAGAATCTCAAATGGTCCAATGTATCGAGGACTCAATTTCCCTTTCTTTCCAAATCTCATGATACCCTTACTTAGTGATATCTTCAGAAATACTGCATCACCAACATCAAACTCAAGTCGCTATCTACGCACATCCGCGTAGCATTTCTCTTTACTCTGTACAGTCTGTAATCTCTCACATATGTGTTTTACACTCTGTATAGCCTGTTCAACAAGATCGGGAGCATTTATCTTTCTATCACCCACTTCTTCCTATGCTACAGGGGATCTACACCTTCCACGATAGAGAGCCTCAAAAGGTGTCATTCTAATACTCACATGATAGCTATTATTGTACGTAAACTCTGCTAGGGGCAGGTGATTATCCCATGATCCCTTAAAATCCATCGTACACACCCTCAACATATCCTCCAAGGTTTAAATAGTCATCTCTGACTGACCATCTGTCTGAGGATGATAGGCAGTACTAAAGCTCAATCGAGATCCCATGGACTCTTGAAACTGGGTCCAAAAGCTAAAGGTAAATCAGGAATCTCTGTAAGAAGTAATACTCACTGGAGCCCCATGTAATCTAGCTACCTCGCTGACATATAACTCAGCTAAGGCATCTACAATATCGGTGCTCTTGATGGTAAGGAAGTGGACACTTTTCGTCAGTCTATCCACTATGACCCGTATCGTATCACGACCCCTTCGGGTCCTCGATAAACTCATAATAAAGTCCATGGTGACATGCTCCCATTTCCATGTAGGCACAGGCAAAGGCTGTAATAATCCTTCAGGCTTTCGATGCTCAGCTTTCACTTGTTGGTACACTAAACATCTGACCACAAATTCTACCACATCTCGCTTCATACCACTTCACCAATACACTTTTCTCAAATCTTGGTACATCTTAGTACTCCCTGGGTGCATGGTATATCGCGAGTAGTGGGATTCTCTTAATATCTGTCTCTTTAGGGTATCATCATCCGGTGCACAAATTTATCCTCTGAATCTCAACAATCCATCCTCATTGACTATGAGATTCGATTGTGAAGTCTGCTCGGCTTGGCTAACCATATCACTCAACCTCTGATCATCGCGCTACCCAGTTCTATTTGCAGGCTAGCCAAAAATCCAGCCTCTTCCTCTTTAACTTTGATCCAGAGTTCGGTGAACTACTCTAATAAATCTCATTCCCTGATCATCATAGCAGATATCATACTCTTCCTGCTCAGGGTATCAGCAACCACGTTTGCCTTCCTCGGATGGTATAGAATCTTGCAGTCGTAATCCTTAAGGAGTTTCATCCATCTCCTTTGTCTCATATTTAACTAATTTTGATCAAACAGATACCTCAGACTCTTGCGATCAGTGAAGATCTAAAATCTTTCCCCATATAAATAATGCCACCAGATCTTAAAGGCAAATACCACAGCGGTTAACTCCAAATCATGCATGGGATAATTCCACTCATGATCTTTCAATTGTCGCAATCCATAGGCGACTACTCTTTCATGTTGCATGAGCACACACCCCAATCCTTGATGGGAAGCATCACTGTATATTAAAAATCCTCCTGATCCCTCAAGGATAGTCAACACATGTGCCACTGTTAATCTCCTCTTTAATTCCTGAAAATTGAGCACACATTGATCAGTCCATATGAACGGAGTCTCCTTGCGCTTGAGCTTGGTCAAAGGAGTGGCAATCCTGGAAAATCCCTCATTAAATCTTCTGTAATATCTTGCCAAACTAAGGAAACTTCGTACCTCTGTAACTGTCTTCGGTCTTTCCCAATTAAGCACAGCCTCCACTTTAATTGGATCAACTGATACTCCCTTGGCTGAAACTATATGACCAAGGAAATCTATTTGATCTATCCAAAACTGACACTTATTAAGCTTTCCATATAATTGCTTATTTCAGAGTATCAGAAGTACTAACCATAAGTGTTATGCGTGCTCCTCATAAAACTGAGAGTACACCAAGATATCATCAATAAAGACTATCACAATAATAAGCAGTTACAGGAGTTGTTGGAAAAGGGGTTCATCAGACCGAGTATATCACTTTAGGGAGCACCGGTACTGTTTGTAAAGAAGGACGGGAGCCTCCGATTATGTATTGACTACAGGTTATTGAATAAGGCGACCATCAAGAATAAGTACACCCTTCCACGCATCGATGACTTGTTAGATCAGCTTCGGGGAGCACAAGTCTTTTCAAAGATAGATATGAGATCTGGGTACGATCAGTTGAGAATTCGAGATGAAGATGTACCCAAGACAGCTTTTCGCACTCGGTATGGTAACTTTGAGTTTATGGTTATTCCATTCGGGTTGACGAATGCTCCTGCAGCTTTTATGTCATTGATGAATGAAGTGATTCACCAGTATTTTGAAAGATTTGTTATTGTGTTCATCGATGACATTCTGGTGTGTTCAAAATCTAGAGAGGAGCATGAGCAGCACCTAAGGATAGTGTTATAGACCCTCCGAGAGAAGAAATTATACGCTAAACTTAGTATGTGTGATTTTTTGGCCAGAGCAAATCTATTTTCTAGGTCATATTGTATCAAAGGATGGTGTGTCAGTGGACCTATCCAAGATTGAAGTAGTGGTTCAGTGGCAGAGACCCCAGATAGTCACGGAGATCAGGAGTGTCCTAGGTTTAGTTGGGTATTATCAATGATTTGTGGAAGGATTCTCGAGATTAGCTGCTCTATTGACACGTCTCATGAGAAAGAATGTTGAATTTATGTGGGATGATAATTGTGAGGAAATTTTTCAAGAGTTGAAGAGAAGATTGACTACAGCTCCAATTCTCACCATTCCTACCAGCTCAAGAGGTTTCTCTGTGTATACAGATGGTTCGTAGTAAGGACTGGGCTGTGTACTGATGTAGGATGAGAAGGTAGTAGCCTATAGATCGAGACAGTTGAAGGATCATGAGAGGAACTACCTGACCCACAATCTAGAGTTGGCGGCCGTAGTATTTACCTTGAAAATATGGCGCCATTATCTTTATGGTGAGAAATTTCAAGTATTTACTGACCACAAGAGCCCTAAGTACCTGTTTTCACAGAAGTAATTGAACATAAGGCAGAGAATGTGGCTTGAGCTTCTGAAGGACTATGATTATGAGATCTTATACCACCTGGGTAAGGTAAATGTAGTGGCTGATGCACTGAGTAGGAAACATCTCAGGTTGGTATCGAACATGATGATTAGGGAACACGAGTTATTAGAACAATTTACGAGCCTCAGTTTTGATGTGACCCTGCCTAATGCTGATAGTGGTTGTATGGTAGCTAGCCTGCGATTGGAACCAAATATGGTAGATCGTATCCGACAGGCTCAACAGATTGACCAATAATACAATGATATTATCGAGCAAATATAGAAGGCTACAGAGAAGCGCCTAGCTTTGTTTCCTTTGCAGCCCGATCCTGATGTTCCCGTTTATTCTGAGCTGCTTCTTTAGAACTTAAGGGTTTATCAACTATGGGCTGTTTAGGTACAGACTTAACTTGTGGCTCATCTAGCTCTCTGCCACTCCTAAGGGTGATGGATCTAAAATGTTCCTTACCCTCCCTTTGCTTAATAGGATTAACTTCAGTGTTACTAGGAAGGGTCTCTTAAGGACGTTGGCTAAGAGCACTAGCTATTTGTCCAACTTGAATTTCTAAGTTCTTAATTGAGGCAGCTTGATTTTGCAGGATAGTCAAGAACATTTCCTCTAGCGAGGGCTTCTTCTCAGCTGCTGGTGCATGGTAATGTTATGGTTGCACAGCTTGTAGCGGTGGTGGTGGTGGTGATGGATGATATTTAAATTGAGGTGAGGATGGATGATGTGGTGGATGGTATGGAAATTGCGACTGTGGTGGTGCCTGAACCGGTGGAGCTTGAAAACTAGGGAGTCCTACAGGTCTAGAGCTAGAAGTTTGCCCTTGGTTTTAGCTCTAGGAGAAGTTAGGTGGTTCCTCTACCCTGGATTATAGGTGTTTGAAAAATGGTTATTCTATTGCGTTTGAGAAGGGGCAACATACTAAACCGATTCTAAGTTGAGCGGACAACTATCTACAGAGTGGGTACTACTACACAGCCCGCAGGAAAGGAAAAGACTTTGGACAGAATACACATGGTTAGGACTAGTGGGAGGATTATGTTGGGTACTGAGCGACTCTACCTTCTTTGTAAGATTAGCGATTTGAGAGGTCAAGGTAGACAGTGTGTCGAGCTCATAAATACCCGTCGGCTTCTTTGGCATTTTCTTTTCCGAGGACCATAAATAGTTGTTAGCCGCCATCTTGTCTAAAAGCTCGTAAGCTTCCTCCTCTGTTTTGCACATCAGGGCTCCACCCGCAGCAGCGTCAACAATGGTCCTATTTTGGCTTGTAAGTCCGTTGTAGAAGGTATGGACTTACAGCCATAAAGGTAGGCTATGGTGAGGGCACTTTCTAAGAAGCTCCTTATATCGTTCCCATGCTTCGTAAAGAGTTTTAGAGTCGTACTGAGTAAAGGAAGATATGTCACTACGGAGTCCGACCATTTTAGAGGGAGGTAAAAACCTTAGCTTGAAATTGATGGGCTAACTCGTCCCATGTAGAAATGGATCCTGAAGACAAGGAGGTTAACCAGTGTCACGCCCTATCCCTAAGCGAGAAGGGGAATAATCTAAGCCTAAGTGCATCATCAGATAACCCATTGTGTTTGAACGTGTTGCACAAGTCCAGGAATTGCCCAAGATAAGCATGTGGGTCATCGTGCGGAAGCCCACTGAACTGCAATGAAGTCTGGATCATCTGGAGGATTACGGGCTTAATTTTAAAATTGTTAGCAGGGACAGCTGGTGGCCTAATGCCGGAATAATATCCTCCAATCGTCGGCATTGCATAATCTCCAACGGTCCTAATTTCCCTATTTTCTGCCATCGTGTTTTGCAACAGTCCTTTCGAATTTTTCTAAGAGTGCGTTCAATTTCAAGATCTAGAGAAAAGCAATCAAAACTCCTGGCTCTACGCATGCAAACATCAGAAAGTCCTTAAATTTTTTTTATATATATTTAAATGGAGAAAATTAACTAAACTAAGGACCTAAATATTTACAAACTAGAATTACACCTAAGCATAATTTCACCGATATTAATTACTGACTAATTAAAACTTCCCCGGCAACGGCGCCAAAAACTTGACACGCCCTAAGGGTATTGTCCCCAAGTGCACGGGTCGTACAAGTAATAATGGGATTGAGTCTTGAGTTATCGTCCCATAGAGAAGTTGGTTAGCCCAATTAACTACCAGTTAATCTTACCCTAAGTATATTATAGCAAATTATGAAATTGAAGTGGGTGATTTACTAAGTCTAAAGTTAAAAATACTGGAAAGCGATAAAATAAATAAAACCGAGCAAAATTACTTACAGTGCTCCACGTAATTAAAATAAAAAACCTATAAAAATAATTAAAACTAATTAATGTAATTAAAATAAAATGCAATTATGAAAATAACAAAGCAAGATTAATTAAACTAACCTAAAATGCAATTAAACTACTTAATCAAAATGCAATTTAAACTAAGTGAAGATTTAATGAAATAAATTTACCCCTAATCTAATTCTAAATGGACACTTAATTAACTATCAATCTATTTAAAACTAAATTCTAAACCATTAAGCAAAAATACTAATCATGCAATTTAATTAAAGACTCTAAACTACGCTAACAAATTAAATTGGAATTAAACTTAACTAATAATGCATGAAAATGAATTAATTAACTATTATGCACTAGCCAAACAAGCCTTAACCAATTTTAAACCATCCAAATATCCCTCCAAACACTGTTCACGTGTCTTCCTTTGTTTATTTTCCATTTCCAGGTGATGGCCTCGGTTTGTCCATTTCATTGTCTTTCCAAATGCATGTTTATTTTCAAGCTTTCACGATTTTAACTACTGTCCAGCTGCACTCTGCTTGCTCTCGATTCTGGTTTCTGCTCTAAGTACTACTAGGTGCTCCAGGCATTTTCTAGTTTCCAGGCATTCTCGGCTTGCTCACTGCTGCAGGTGTTCTGCATTCTGTTCTCGGTTTTGGATGTGTCTTGCTACTCTAGACTGATGTGCATCGACTACCAGTTCTACCCAGCACAATGCACGTTCCCACTGCTTGCTTTAGGTGCTCACAGTCCTGTCTTCTGCTCTAGCCTGTTGCACGTCACGGTCTACTTCAGCTGCTGCAACTGCTCTCGATCGTCTTCTGTTGTTCCTGTCGAGTTCAGCTACTGGCATGCTGCACTCTCCTTAGCATATCTCTTTCACCAGCAACTCAGTTACAGTAACGTTATCCTATAGCAAGTTAATGACAACAAAAAAAAATGATGAACAATGAACTGCTTCAAGAACAGGGCAGAACAGAGGGATGAATACTAGCTCTCAATTTTGGCTATGATGCCTGGGTGCTGTCCCAACTAGTTGCTGCCTCTTCTGATATTCATCGAGGTCACTGGTCCCATTGTAGCAATCAATCACACAGCTCATGAACCACACATACAGTAGCTAACAAATACTCGAATCCTTTCATCACATACAAAATATAATACCAGCCTTGCAATCAGAACCGAGAGAAAATGCAGGAATACAATACCAATTGGGAAATAGAAAATTTAATGTAAAGGATAAAACAAATGCTGTTAAATAACCTAGAAGAATGAAAGAGCAAATTTAAACCAAACAGAAATTGCTAAATTAAAATACAGCAACAACTACATCAAACTTGAAAGATCGAAAGAAGTTTGTAATTGAAAACAAGAAAAATCAAATAGTGATCCTCGGCACATTGTCCATGATGCATATCACTGCACATAAGAGGGTAAAATGATCGGGAAATAGCTGGGTAAATCAGCAACACAACAGGTTTCGCCCTTCATGAGAGAAAAGAATCGAATACAACTAATGAAGGCCAGTTTATGTAAATCGAAATGTATGTATGTATATACTTACATTTATGTAAATACATATATACATATATGTAAAATGGAAGAGAAAAAAGTCGGGGAAGAAACAAAAAAGTAGAAAACCCATTCCTCCTTTCCCCCTCCTTTTTCCTCCCCTGTTTCGTAACACCAACCTAGGGAGAAGACTAGGACTTTATCCCCTTCCCCAAATCGAGAGCTCCAACGACAACTATCAACACCTCTCCTCCGACACGCCTTTCCCCTCCCCTTTCGCAAGCCATTAACATAGCCAAGGAAAAGCCCTACACCATTGCTGAAATCGTGAGCTTTAGAGAGAAGGAAAGCTTGAGCCTGGAAAACAAAAACGAGAAGCAGAGCCACAACATTGCCTAGATTTCATGATTTAGCTTGACTGTGGTGAGAGATTGTAGGAAAATCTCATGGAAAACTCAGGGATTTCAAGAACATAGGTTCTGCAATTTGGGATTAAGGTAAGACTAATTGTCGTTTAATTAAATCCCTACTTCAATAGTGTTAGAAATGTATATTTAATATGATAGTTTGAGTTAATTCAGTTTTGATGAATTTAGGAAAATTAGGGTTTGTAATTTGGGGAAATTGGGGATTTCATAAATTAAGGGAAGAACTTGGTGTTTTTAGCAAATTAGATAAATTTTAGTGTTGGATTTACTGTTTAATGTGAGTAAATTGATTATTGGTCAAACATATTAAGTGAACATGGAATTGGGGAACGGCTATGGGGAAATAATTGGGGGTTTTGAGGAATTTGTCCCAATTTGATTTGGATGAAAAGATTTATGCATCTTTTGGGTTGAAATTTTGATTTGCTAAGTAATTTCCATCCATTGCCAAAAATTTGATGTGAAAATGGAGGATGAGTAGTCGGCCACTTAAGAATAGTTAGGGATAATTTGTTTTGCTGAAAATTGAAGATTCAATATGTAACTTCAAAATAATATAATTCTAAGATTGCATGACAAAAATAAAGGCTATGTAATATGGGATAACAGGTTTCAGCCATGGCAAGATAGATTGGGAATTTAAAACATAATTTTGATTATTTTATTTTTAAGGGCTTAGACTATGAAGTTGACTTGAAATCAATATGTATATTAGCTATGCAAGTAGGAACGTTAAGCGTAGGTTTTGGCCACACGAAGGAAGAATAAAGTACTTTCTTTAATTTGACTTTTGTTTAATAAGATGAATTAATAGCTATATTAAAACAAAAATAAGCAATTATATGCTAAGCTAGTTGCAAATGGAAACAATAAACTATGTAATAGAATTAAATCAAGTATGAACGATGAAGACATACACGTCAGTGTTGGGTCGTGACATAAATATATCGAAAGAATATGCTAGCATAACACAACCCGAAATTTAATTGTTTTAAGTAAATTATAAATTGAAATGAGTATTGAGACTGATCATTGGATGTTCTTGTAAGACCCGTAAATTTCTATGTAATGTATATGATTATTTGATACAGACAAGTTACATTACATATGAATTACAAGAAATAAATGTTTTTGAGTTCTAAGTGTGAATGGATTGATAAATGAGTGTTGAAATCATCGAATATGAGTTTAACTGGGAAAATTACAGCTAAAATGATGTAGGACGAAGGCCAGATCGATCCCATGCAAGGAGAGATCGATCTTATAGCTTGAATAACACAATACCAAGCATTTTGCAAGAGGGAGATTGATCCCTCACTCAAGCAGATCGATCTCCTAAGCTCCCTGCCTAAAACAAATTGATCCTATCCCATTGAGCAGACTGGTCTCATACAACATGGCAGATCGATCTTATACATTTAATAGATTGATCCCCTGCCTGCAAAATGTCGAGAAACTGAAGGATTCAAGCAAGACCAGATCGATCTCCTAAGGCGTTTCCATTAAAAACAGGGCAATTGGATCTGCACGAGAACAAATCCATTTCTTCCGTTCTTAACCTTAAACCTAGCTTTCTCTCCCTAAAGCCATCTCATTTTCGTAAAGATTTGAGAAAAAGCTATTAGAGCAAAGTTATTCATTATAAAGAGAAGAACAACATAGCTTGGAATCAATACTTTATTTGTTGGATTGAAGGAGAAAATATGGTATTCTTATTTGGAGCAAGAAAAAAACCAAGTTAGGTGAGTTTTTAATACACCAACTCAAGGTACATTTATCTAGTTATTGTTGTGAGTTGATTGGTGTGTGTATTAATGATTGAAACTACCTAGAATGTAATGGGATAAGTATAACCTAGAATGAGTCTAGTGTGAGAAAATGCAATGTGGTTAAGTTAATGATGAATGGCTTGAACTAAAGTGTTAGTAAGGTGTTATGTATGACTTTAAGATGGTAGAATGAAGCTACATTATGAGATTAGTCAAGTTAAGAAAATAAGTATATGAGGTGTTTGATAAATTGCCATAGTGAAGTAAATGGTGGACTAAAGGCACTATGAGCTTAATATTGATTTAGTTTGAATCAATAGGCCTAAAGAATTCAATGGACACTCGAAAAATAAGTCGAGCAATCAAAATGGGGCCTTATAAGTGTTAATAGAAACTATAAGTCGAATCGACTATATTAAATGTAAGAATCTTATTCCATTAGATTTAATTGATGTGATACGTAATTTTGTGCAGTCCCAGAGATTTCGTTGGAGGCGAATCGAACTACACAAACGAGCAGCATTGAGGAAGTTGAATCATTTGACGCGATTCCAGGTAAGGGAATTCTGTAAATACTTAGAGATAACTGCTCATATTTTGTGGGTGGACATAGGGCTTTGTAAATGCATGGTTATCTAGAAAAGTGATTGATGGTATATGTGAATGACTACGAGTATATATATATATATATATATGATTTGGTTTTTGAAGTGAATCTTACAAAGGGGATAGTATGGCTAATAATTGCATAAATCACATGTTTTGATATTTTTACAAAATACATTGCTTTGGTTTAAGCAAAATTGACAGATAGGCTGCTAGCGATTTCATGCTTTTTTGAAATAGCACAAGTGAGGTGCTGAATTTGATTTTGAGAGTGTTTTGTTGAAACAGAGCCGCCTATCGCACTTATATGAGTTAAATCGTGCTATAGCCTAGCTCGCACCATATTTTGATTTGTCATGTTTTATAAGCCGTACTGGAGCTGATAGCTCGTCCGTGGGTTTTTCCTCGACTTACCTATGCATATAACCATACTGGAGCTATGCTCATACGTGATTTCTTCATTATTTGTTATCATAAAGTCGTACTAGAGCGTTGCTCGCACGAGGATATTTGCTGATGATGCATGAAACCGTGCTAGAGCGTTGCTTGCATTAAGTTTTCACACTGTGATATGTAATGAGTCGTGCTGGATGCCTCGCGTAGACTTTGTGTCACGCAGATGAAATGCTCGCGCAAGCCGTGCTGGATGCCTCGTGTGGACTACTAGTCACATGGATGAGATGCTCGTACGTGCACTTGAGACTGAGTAGGTTATGCGTGGTATGGGGTTGATAAGACCTACGTTAGGCACCCCCAACCATGATATGGGTCTGCGGAGTACGTTGTACCATGTGGTTATGATGTTGATTTAAAAGCCTGCCGTAGGACTAACCCACCTTCGTTCCAGCATGATGCCTTGCACATCGAGATGTCTGCGATGATTATGACATAGTTGTCCAACAAAGTCCTTGGTTTACCGTAAGTGCGGTCTCACATGATATCACATGGTTTTAGATGCCGATGATGATTTATTTTGTCCAGGGTAGACCCGAGGAAAGGGTCGAACCTTGTGGTATGTTTAAAGGGAATGATGCTTTGTTTTGATAGGTTTTGCTAATGTTTTTACAAGGTATTACGCTTTGAGGGAATGATTTATAATGAACGTTGTGATTTGATATGGAATCGATAAATGTTTATTATATTGAGAATGAGAGGTTTTCACATGATGATTTTTCATGTTTACATACATATTTCCATGTTTTCAGTACATGATATATGTATATACATGTGGCATAGTTTTATTATTTCCTCATGCTCTGAATATAAATGATTTATGCCATGACATTATAAGCATGTAGATAGTGTAGTTATCTACCATGCTTGCATTACTGCCTTACTGAGTATGTGGTTGGTCATCCCTTCATTTTCCCCCTCTACAGAGCACGCACAGTTGCTTAGTGAAGGACTGAGGCATTATATTTTGATATCCGTTGCTATCCAACGCCCAGAGGTATACACACAAGAATTCTTTTTGTATCTAAACATGTAATAGCATAGTAATCATTCTGAATTGTAATATGGGGGATGTATATGTTAGCAAACATGTCATGTATAAGTATGTGACTTAACCTTCAAATGTATGAAAATTACTTTTGGTTAATTGGAAAATGGATGGTAAATGATGACTATTAATGGCTCACAGCCCAACTGTATTTGTGAGGGTTGTTCACGACTGGGTAAGTTAACGAAAAAAACAAAAAAATTATGGTGATTTTTAAATGAAATGGATAAAAAGGGACCATGATGTAAAATTGCAACGACTACCTCATCGGGTGCCAAAGAAGCTTAGGCACATATATGCGTGCCTAAGGCGATAAGGGTAATTGGTGCGCGTCGCTTTTGTGGTAAGGGATTTATATAACTTATCGCTAGTAGGATACCTAAGGTTTAGTTAAAATTTTACTAGAAACCATAGGCTGGTAGCTTAGTTAGTTAGCTATGATTTATTTAGACTGGTTATATACCTTACTTTTTTTTTACTGATTCTGCAACTATTGTTTATATTTGCAATCCATAGCCAAATCTCTGTTACAATGGATAAGTATACTATTTTGTACCAACAGATTTGAAAGAGTTTAAACCTAAATTGTGTGCAAGCGTCACACCTTGTGATTTTATCATTTTACCCATTCTTGCATAACATTTACAACTTGATTGTATGGGTTGTTTAGATTGTAATTTAGGAAAGCATAATGTTGTGAGAAATGATAGTTGTCCGTTTTACAATGATGTTACACGTTTCAAAAATCATCGTATACTTTCCCGAACATTTGATGATGAGATGAAATGATTTGCATACTTTTACTGTACACATATTGTATTTGGTTTTGAGATTTTGGCATCCTTTGTTGTGCCTGTGTGGCAGTCATGATCCGTGAGAGCCATCTCTAGCATCGGTAAGAGGTTCTATGTGATTGCCCTACGATGCCAAGTGGTTCACGGAGATGCCTGTATGGCATCAAGATTTTCTATGCTACCTACTGCTGTCGACCTTGATCCAATCTTTAGTACCCTAGTCTGAAACCTGATCAGCTAGGATCGGGCGATAGTCATAATGGCCATAGGTATTCCCATTTGTTAAATTGGTTCCATGATGATGTAAAGGATGGTGTCGCATCTCACATACTCCGTTTGCCAAAATAAGTTGGGCTCATGCATGCGTTTGCTAGATTTACTTGTTTTCAGCATGAATATTATGTTACTAGATTTCAAAGTTTCTGTGTTTTGAACTCTACACTACTGATCATTAAACTATGGAATGTTGGCTTACTTGTAAAGTTTTCTATTTGAAAAGCTTATTGATGTAATTCATTTTGCTTATCTGTATATAGTATGTTTTCTTGTTTTAAAACCCAGAACCGAGGTTTACGCAAATGTCTTACAAGATGCATGTTTTTGTTAAACGAAGAAATTATGAATAACCACTTATTTGACATTTTGTTAGCTTTGGTTATATGTTTTCCTTACTGAGCGAGTGGTTGCTCACCCTTTTCTTCTAAAAACATTACAGATTGATATGTGGGTGAGCTGCTCGGACTTGCTGACTTTTCCTGCTAAGTGCGTAGTACTGCTCTAGAGTTATATACAAGAAAAAAAGGGACTATATATATTTTTATTTTTATTTCAAACTTTTTTATGTACACACAGACTTATAAAATGGTTTACTTTGAGATGTATTAGCTAACCTTTATAGAAGTAATCATATTGAAAATATTAAAAGGAGGTGTTTAGATTCCTTCTATTCGAAATATGAAAATGATGTGGTTGATTCTCAGTCTTCGTTAGAAGCTTGGTATCTCATTGTCTTTTTGGTAATATACCTGTCTAAATAGCATGATATGAATTTAGGTTCAAATTAAATTTTGATGAATGGTTTATAAAGAGATAATGTTAATGTGGCTTGTGGATAAATATAGTTGATGATAAGAATTGGGGTTGATGATTGTGGATACAGGTTGCATATTGGGCTTGTTTGCAGGAATGGTTTAGCTCAGTTTGTAGTGTTATGTTGCCAAAATATTTATGAAATTCTATACTTAGTGATCAGAAAAGAAGTAGTCTGAGCTAGAGATTATATTGTCTCACCCATTCATCTATTGAATAAAGTCAAACTAACTAATACCTAAATTCGTCAATATACTAATGGGCTTAATGAACCTTGATGCTTAAACTTGCACTGGGCACGAAGACGACATGTAAAAGATCCTAAAGAAAACAAATCACAAACATTAATCAAATGTTAGTTCACTTTAAATCGCATTTTGCTTAGTTACGCGCTTCGGTATAGTTGTAAGGATCACGGGGCGTGACATGCAAAGCACTCTAAATATGAAAACTGACTTATTCTATAAATGAGCACTTAGAGAAACTATAATTAACCTCAAAAGAAAAGTAAAATATAAATAATTCTTGATGTATTGTTGATGCTTGTAGCAATAAATATGGGTAAGTTACATGCTTATGTTACATGTCTCAATTAATGTTAGTTGTGTACTTCACATTGGCTTATTTAGAAGTATGCATGAATATGAAAGTAATGATTCAGATATCATTGACTTGATCATTTGATTTTGTTAAGTTATAAATTGAAAGTTAAAAGATTAAGAAGTATTCATGATCTTGGTTAAAAATTTTCTAACTTGTTAGGATTGAGTCTAAGTAAAAAAATTTGTGAGTATATCTCTTAAAACCCCTCACAGATACAACTCGTCCACTAGCAGTGACCTAGGCTAAATGCAACCGTGACTACTTAGAAGTTAAGATTTAGAATGAGAATTTAGGACATCAGTTAGGATTTACTAAAGAACTAACAAATTTTAAGTGTAGCGAAACTTGATAAGTGCATAAATTGTTATATTAATATTGTCTAATAATATTATTTTAGCTTTATTTTGTGTTTAAAAGTGCTATGTAACATTCTTTTAATGTTTTAGGCATTGAAAATAGGCTTATGGAAGAAAATATAGCTAAAACGACACTTTTTGCACTTTTTGAAAAAATATGACCAGAAGGGGTATTTTGTGATTTTGCCTCTATTAGAATTTTTGGTGAAAACATGACCTTCTTCAATGTTGTAGAGGACTTCTTATGTTTTTTGGAATGTCTAGGATCATCCAAATTGGAGTTCGTTTGATGGGTCAAAAGTCTTTACAAAGTCAGCACTAAAAATTAGGAAAATCTAACTCCTAGTTAAAATGGGATTACTACTAGGATAATTGACAATAATAATTAAAGCCTTTTTGGATGATAATTGTAAGAAGAGATAAAATCCTTGATGAGTTGAAAACCAAGTCAACTACTCAAGATAAATTGAAAAGTTATTATTAGATAAATATAACATTTGTAATTAGAATTTTACTTCATGTAGAATTATACTTTTACTCCAAGTAGGATTTGGATTGTTCCCTCGCTATATAAGAGGACCTTAGGATGGCTAATAATCACACCAATTAATTTACTTAGTTGTTTTCTTATTCTTTACATGTAAAACGATTTCTTTATAGTTTTTATACAAGTTGGTCGGTTGATTATTTTGCTTTATATTGTGTTCTTTCTTTCTTTTGCATGTTATTTCTTCTATCTTTTCTTGTCAAAACCAAATGCTTCTATACTTTTTCATTGATTTCTAAATTGCTTCTTTATATAATATATAGAAATTTTGCATGCTTTAATATTTGCTTGTAATTTTTCTTGCATAATTATACAAAACTGATTCTTTCTTTGCTCTTTGTTATTAGTTTGCATTCTTTTCATCTTGTTAATATAAGTTGTTGACATCTAGCTTTAATATTATATTAAATTTCGATTTCTTATAGTATAAAAGGTGATTTTCAAATTCTTTAGTCTTTAATGTTAAGTTGTTTAATTCTTGCATGTTTTATCTTTCTTGCATGATTTTTTCTTGTTTGCTTGTCAACTTGCTTTCTTGGTTAACATTTATAATCTTTTGCACTAGTGTCTTTGTCTTGCATGATAACTTAATATTTTGCATAAAAAAAATTAAAACCGATTACCTTAGCTTAAAAGTAAGAAATTTTGTTTTCTTGTTTCTAGTATGATCTAATTATATAATCTTCTTGCTTTTTACAATTATGTCAAAATTATATAAGTCTCATTGCTTGCTGATTTGTCATTTATAATATATTGCTAGTTGAAATTTGCATGTTTATAATATAAATTTGATGATTTCTTTATGTTGCATGATCTAGCTTTGTTGTTTCTTTATTATTCTTTTGCATGATTTCTTTGTTTTCTTAAGCATGTTTAGCGAGTAATTGTCTCAATTCAATTAGTATGCAATCTTGATTAATCTTGGATGATTATTTGTAATGAGAAATAAGAACTAATAGTATATCATTGGTTTAGTATCTAAGGTTTTCCCTAATGTTGTTACCTGAAACAATGGTGACGAATCGCTGACGTCTTCTCTTCAGGTTCCCTACCACGTGTTGTAGAGAGCTTCTGCAAAAAAGAAGAAGATCAAAGGAACGCAGGGGTTGTTCCATGTGTTTACACTCCGATGCTTAAGTCAGAAAAAGAATTTGGCCGAGTTTTGGCAGGGAGTTTCCAGATCTCGTTTATGAATCATACCTGACCCCTATTTATAGGAGTTTCTCTCTGTCACTAATTACTCATATGCCCTTTTCATTAAATGTTAGATTTTCTCATGCCTATTCTCATTTTCTTCATGCGCCATGCGGTGCACTTTTTTTTATTCTTAATAGCATGCACAACAATTACTCCCCACTCTTTCGCTAGGTATAACCTTGCGGAAGAGTACATATGTTCTCATCCTAACCTCACGTCAAATCCTTATGTTAGGTTTTGAAGTCAAATTTTCATCGGAGTATTTTTAGCTTACCTCGCGTATTTTTTGCTTCAGCCCTTAAAGAGTACATATGTTCTCATCGTAACCTCACGTCAAATCCTTATGTTAGATTTTGAAGTCGAATTTTCATCGGAGTATTTTTAGTTTACCTCATGCATTTTTTGCTGCAAGCCTTTAAAGAGTACATATGTTCTCATCGTAACCTCACGTCAAATCCTTATGTTAGATTTTGAAGTCGAATTTTCATCGGAGTATTTGTAGCTTACCTCGCGCATTTTTCGCTTCAAGCTGTTGCACTTTTTCTTCGTGGCTTAGCTCGCGCATTTTTCACTTCAAGCTCTTTTATATAAATCTTCTCCTAGTGCCGGGCTGTCGTGACGCATTCGTGCCTCTGGCACTATGGCATGTTTGTTTTCAAATGTCTGGCCGTCGTGACGCTATCATGCCTCTGGCTCTGCTACGGCTTATTTGTCTTCAACGCCTGGCCACCACGACGCTATCACGCCTTAGGCTCTTACGGCTTATACATTTCCAGTGCCTGTCCACAATGACGCTATTACGCCTCAGGCTCTTACGGCTTATCTATCTTCAACGTCTGGCCACAGTGACGCTATCGCGCCTCAAGATCTTACGGCTTATACGTTTCCAGCGCCTGGCCACAGTGACACTATTGAGCCTCAGGCTCTTACGGCTTATTTGTCTTCAACACCTGGCCATAATGACGCTATCGCGCCTCAGGCTTTTACGGCTTATATGTTTCTAGCGCCTGGCCATAGTGATGCTATCGCGCCTCAGGCTCTTACGGCTTAAACGTTTCTAGTGCCTCATCACAGTGACGCTATTACGCCTCAGGCTCTTACGGCTTATCCATCTTCAAAGCCTGGCCACAGTGACGCTATTGCACCACAGGCTCTTACGTTTCCAGCGCCTGGCCACAGTGACGCTATTGCACCTCAAGCTCTTACGGTTTATCCGTCTTCAACGCTTGGCCATAGTGACGCTATCGCGCCTCAGGCTCTTACAGCTTCTTTGTCTTTGATGCTTGGCCACAGTGATGGTATTACACCTCAGGCTCTTACGGGTCATCTGTTTTTCACGCTTGGCCACTGTGACGCTATTGTGCCTCAGGCTCTTACGGCTCATCTATCTTTTACGCCTGGCCACAGTGACTTTATTGCACCTCAGGCTCTTATGGCTCATCTGTTTTTCACGCCTTGCCACAGTGACGCTATTGTGCCTCAGGCTCTTACGGCTCGTTTGTCTTTTACGCCTGGCCATAGTGATGCTATTGCGCCTCGAGCCCTTATGGCTCGTCTGTCTTTTATGCCTGACCACAGTGACGCTATCGTGCCTCAGGCTCTTACGACTCTTCTGTCTTTTACGCCTGGCCACAGTGACGCTATCGCGCCTCAGGCTCTTATGGCTCGTCTGTCTTTTATACCTGGCCACAGTGACGCTATCAAGCGTCAAGCTCTACATTTCGTCTGTCTTTTACGTCTGGCCACAGTGGTGCTATTGCGTCTCAAGCTCTTACAGCTCATCTGTTTTTCACGCCTGACCACAATGACGCTATTGCACCTCAGGCTCTTATAGCTCGTCTGTCTTTTATGCCTGGCCACAGTGACATTTTTGCGCCTCAGGCTCTTACGGCTCATCTATTTTTCATGCCTGGCCACAGTGGCGCTGTCGGGCCTCGGGCTCTTACGGCTTATTTGTTTTCTTTCATAAGATTCATATCCATAAATGTTGAAGATATAATAGAAAAGTAACTTGCATAATGATCATATAAATGCATTAAAATGAACAAATAATAATGCGAGAATATAAAAGTCTAAACAGAAGACATAATAATAGTATCTTGTGGCAATGTCTCCTTTCTTTATACTCCTTTACCGGTGGTAGAGGCAATATAACATGTGCGAGTGATCTTTTGATCTCCTCGTACTTGCCCGATTCTGTTAAGAGTAGGGAGCTTCATTAACAGGTAGCTAGAAGATATCACCACCCTCATATCATTTAGTAGGGGCCTCCTTAAGATCATGCTGTAAGTAGCTCAGGTTGATCTTACAATCATGAATAATACCTATCGAGTCACATCCTTTGGGCTTTCCCCTAGAGTCACAGGTAACTCTATAGACCCAGCTATCTTCACTTTCTCACTCATAAATCCATACAATGGCATCATAACAAGTCTTAATCTGTCTTCTGATACATTCATTTTCTCAAAGCAGTTCCAATAGATTAAGTTTATCGGACTTCTATTGTCTACCAGGATTCTGATCACTGGATGTTTTGCCACCACCACGATATCACCATGAGATTGTCATGAGGTATAGCGATATCACCCCTGTCTGTCGGAGTGAACATAATGGGTTCTTCACCCGCCTTCTCATCCATCAAAGCGTGAATTTCATATGCTTGTCTCGCGTAACTTTTGCGAGAAGCAGAGGAACTTCCTGTCATCGATTCTCCCCCTGCAATAACATTTATGGCTGGGCCAGTGGGTTCGTTATCCAACTGGTTACCTCGGGGGTCTGGCCTAGCTTCTTATTCATTTCTTGGACTGTTTCTCCCTCTATCATTATCTTGTCTATTCTGCGGACAATTGTCCCTTCGATCTCGTGGGGGGTAACGAGTCCTTTCGCTTCTTCGAAGGAAGCAATTAATCTTCCCCTCTCGGGCCAACTGATCCATCAGTTCTCAGCACATTTCCGTAGGATGACAATAAGCGAAATAAAAGCTGCAGTAGGAATCCGCGTTCCGCCCTAAATTTCCTACTTTCTCTTTTGGGAATTCTAATAGTCCAGTCCTTTCAATAGCAGCAAGAATAGTAACATGAGGCTCATTTAGCTTGGTATAGTTTTCATACCTAAGCCTAAGAGTCTTACCTGATCTTTCAGGTTTGGAAGAACTCCTCCCGGTCACATCTCTTTATCTTTTTCTTTCTTCTTTCGCATCTCGAGACTGCACCATTTTCATTACTTCCTTTTGGGCAACATACTTATTTGCTCGAGCAAATAAATCTGAGATAGTTGTAGGCTGGTCAAGGGACAAAGACTCTTGTTACCTCTCAGATTTCATTCCCTGCAGGATTACTGTTATAGCTACTTCTACTTGTTCATCTTTCACTTCTAGAGTAGCATCTTAGAAGTGATCCATAAAAATTTTCAAAGACCCCTTTCTATGACTTTTTCCATGTTCTTCTCAGATTCTCAGGTCAAATGTGCTCCCCTTTCTTCGGTTTTACAAGAGTTCGAGTCATTTGAATGAAAGCTTTTTCTCCCGGGTCTTTGCACCGGATTCTTTCTTCTAACACCTCTTATTCTAAGATTTGGCCTTGAATCTTCAAAATAGACTAAGGAGTTCAGACTGTTCTGACCACTAGCCTGCTACCTTCTATTTGCTGAGGGAGAGTTCTGTCTCCCCTACTCCCCAGACCGATGAACTTCGAATTAATTCCGACCAAACCCTGCGGTAGAGGTTTACCTCCTAAACTCTGCGGCAGGATTTATCTCCCTCGCCCTGGCGATAGGGTCTTGAGTACTGGTCCTTGTGATAGGGTTCTGAAAATGAGTCGTAGGGTTGTGCTCCATTAGCCCTGTAGAAGGAATCTAAAACTGCCCAGCAGGGTCTCTCTCATGACAGGGGTGCGTTATAGGGTCTCTCACGCGACAGGGTCTCTCGCGTGACAGGGTCTTGTTTGGCAGGCTCTCTCTCGGGGCAGAGTGTGCATCAGAGTCTCTTGCGACAGAGTCTCGCACGCAACAGAGTACACGACAGGGTATCGCGCGGCAGAGTGCGCTGCAGAGTGCGTGACGGGGTATCGCGCGGTAGAGTTTGCGACAAAGTCTCTCATGTGACAGAGTCTCTTGAGGAAGAGTGTGCGGTAGGTGCATGGCAGAGTGCTCGTCAAAGTCTCCTATGATAGAATCTCTCACGCGACAGAGTGCGTGACAGGGTATCGTGCTACAGGGTATCACGCGACAGAGTGCGCGGCAGAGTCTCTCGTGCGATAGAGTCTCTTGCGACAGAGTGTGTAGCAGGGTGTATGGCAGAGTCTCGCGCGGCAAAGTGCATGGCAAAGTATGTGACAGAGTCTCTCGCGCAACAGAGCCTCTCGCGGCAGAGTGTGCGGCAGGTGCACGACAGAGTGTGCGACAGGGTGTGCGGCAGAGTATCTCCATGTGCTCGAAACATCGGAAGGCCATAACTTTATGCTTGGTGGTCCAATTTAGGTGATGTTTTTTTGAATTCACGTAACTTTTCGAGATCTACACGATGGTAAATAATTGAAGGTGATTTACCTTGGATTTTATCCAAAAAATGTCGTTTTAGCCTCGAATTTTAATTTTTTTGCATTACCCATCGGTTCTCGTCTCTTTTGAACGTGTCTCTACCATAGCTTTTCTTTAGTTTCCCACAGACAATGTCAATTGTTGTTACCTAAAACAATGGTGACGAATCACTGATGTCTTCTCTTCGGGTTCCCTGCCACGTGTTACAGAGAGCTTCTGCAAAAAAGAAGACGATCAAAGGAACATAGGGGTTGTTCCCTGCGTTTGCACTCCGATGCTTAAGTCAGAAAACGAATTTGGCAGAGTTTTGGTAGGGAGTTTTCAGATCTCGTTTATGAATCATACTTGACCCCTATTTATAGGGGTTTCTCTCTGTTACTAATTACGCATATACCCTTTTCATTAAATGCCAAATTTTCTCAAGCCTATTCCCGTTTTCTTCATGCGCCACGCGGCGCACTTTTTTTTATTCTTAATTGCATGCACAACACCTAACAAAGATTTCATGATTGCTTGTCACGACCCAAAAAGCAGAGTAAATATTTCATTTTTCTTTTGTATTTAATTCTTGCCTTCCTCTCATTGTGACCATCCTACTAACAGTTGGGTTATGATTCGGTGTTAGTCCCCTCACACTACTTACCATTGCATTTCCATGTTACATTCACAATTTCATTTACATAACCGTACATCCCCGACGTCAGATATGTTTACAGTACTATGCATTTACATATTGATACAAAAATCATACAAGTGTGTATTCCTTTTCTCGGTGATGGGAAGCAGTGGATACCCAGAATGCAAGTCATCAGCTGCTCACTATCTACTGCGAGTGCTCTGAAAGGAGGGAAAATAAGGGGGTGAGCAACCACACGCTCAGTAAGGAAATTATGCAAGTAAGTAGATAGCTCCACTAGCTACATGCTCATAATGTCATGCCCTTAAATCCATTTCTTTTCGTTTAAAGCTCATGCACGAAATCATGCACTCATCAATGCTATAGTTTATAAAAGCTATTCGTGCTTATAGAAATCATGCAACTCATGCCTCAATGGCATCTCATGTAAAATAATAAAACGTATGAATTAAATCAAAATTATGCATTTGCAATTAAAGCATGGATAGCCTCCTCATGCTAAAACCTTTTATTGCATGAATTATAAATAATTATGAAAAATACATCATGCTGAGTTTCCACAAAAACTTCACGCATACCCATATGCCATACCATGAATGTCATGTAAAACCAGTTTACCTCATGCATGGGTTTAAATAAGATGGAAATAGCATCATGCAAATTTAAGTTTAAATCCCAGTTTCATTCTCATCAAATCACATCTCAATCATACTCATTAAGACTCAACCCCTCCCTTGGTGATCCTGATCCATATAAAATCATTTATTTCCAACCATTTTCGAAAACATTGAAAATTTCATTTATTCACAACAAAACCAATATCATCAGTCAAGGTTCCAACCACTCCTTCGGGTGGTCCAGACTCACATAAAATCCACGCATTCTCAAACTTTCAAAACATCAGATAGTAACATGCGAGACTAGGCAATATATATATATATATCTCAGGCAAATAACCAAGACTATGGCCATATCCTCGTGATCCTACTACTACACGGATCCTGTGTGCAGGGTCTCACCACTATCGAGAACTACCTCAGGAGGTGGGTCAGTCCATCTCATCGGTCTTGTCCGATCACTCGCATCCGAAGATGCCACATAATCAATCCCAGCACGGTACAGTGTACTCCATGCTACTTGCACTGTACAACGTACTTCGTGGACCCACATCTCATATCAATAATCGTGCCTATCTCAAAACACACGTGCAAGCATATTTAATCGGCCTGACACACAGTCTACCCGACGTTCCAAGCACGACTCATCGTATGTCTTATAAAATCAGTGCAAGCGATGCCCCAGCATTATCATAAAATCAAGGAAAATCTCGTGAGAGACAAGCTCCAGCATGCATTTCATAAAATCTCATAAGATCTAGTGCGAGCTAAGCTCCAGCACTCTGTCAAAATCATGTAAAACTAGTGCGAGCTAGGCTCCAGCACTCTGTCATAAAAATCAAGTGAAAATCTGGTGCGAGTTAGACAGTAGCACCCTATCATGAAAATCATGTGAAAATCTAGTGTGAGTTAGACTCCATCACCTATGCATGTTAAAACTCTAGTGCAAGTCCTTGCTCCAGCACTAATGCATGCATCACACAAATCAAAACTCATGCAAGCTAAGCTCTAGCCCGTCTCATGCATATCAAATCATTAAAACTAGTGTGAGCCATTGCTCCAGCACCTTTTATGCATATCATGTCACACAAATCAGTGCAAGCAACCGCTCCAGCACCATTATACACATTCACAAACTTATATATAGTACGAGCAAGGCTCCAGCACCATCTGTTTCAATATAAAGTTTATTGTTTTCCTTTTTTCCAAAGAAATTTCATTTAAATCTAAATAACACTTACGTAGTGTTATCTTGTGAAATTTATACAAATACTAGCCAATCTACCAATTTGCCTTGCTAAAAAGTCACAAAAATTCCTCAAATCATGCATTTCATGCATGTCATGCTTTCACCATCCTTAGGTGAATTTCCCTCAGTAGGGGTAAAATAGTCCTTTACCTATCCCGAGTCCTTCAAATTTTTAATCCATTTTTAGGACCTTTATACATTTTCAGTGTATACAAAAACTATTAAAAATACGCGTAGCTACCTATAGCTACTCACGAAATTCCCTTAACTCATTTTTCTGTACAGTCTGATCTTTTCACGATGTCTCGTCGCACAGTCCGATTTGCTCCCAATCAAATCTTCGGAGCTGCGTATAATTATTTATTGGGTCAGAGATCATTCAATTAATTGTATTTCATCATTTCTGAGCTTAATTCAAAGTATTGGGCCCGTTTACAATTTTGGGCCCGATTGCACCTTAATGGCCTTAAGTGACCTTAAGCCCATTTTCCACTTCCTATTCACATTATCGAGGCCTGTTGGGCTCATTGGACCCATTAATATTTATTGGGCCTCGTTCTAAACTCTCGGATAGCTCAATTAATTATTTATGACAATTTATCTTAAATTCTGAAATTTAATTCATTTTATACGAAAATAAATCCGTAATTTATGCGGTAAATTTCTAACACTCATAATTATGCAAATTGTCATAAATAAGGTTTACTTACCCGAGATTCCATGATAGCACATAAATCGAGGCTAACTCGAGCTCTCGTTTGACTTCAATTGTCGAGCTACACAATTATATATTTTTTCTGTAAATTTTCAGTCGAATATTAATCAACTTAAATATTTCAAAATTTAACTCAGTCAATTTCGACTGCTTACCAGCTTACCCGTAGCTCGATTGCATCACTGGAATTTTCTCCAATTTTTTCCTCTTTTAATTTTTTCCCTTTTTCTCTTTCTTTTTCTTCTTTTCTGGCTGAACCGGTTTGGTCTGCTTCAACCCGGTTCAGACCAGTTCAATTTAGCCCAGTTCAATCCGGTCTAATTTTCTTCTTCGCCGTTCGAAGCTTCACTGGCCGGGTCTTCACCGGCTTTCGTCTCCAGTAGATCCGCAGGACCTCGCGAAGCTCAGATCTGGGGTTAGTTTGGCCAACGGTGGCTGAAAAGTGGCAAGTCCGGCCTCTTCACCCTCCAACATCGCTACCTATTTCTTTCTCTCCTGATCGGCGTCGTTTCTCGCCGATTTGCGCCTGGATCGGCGCCGTTGGTCATCCCTTCTAGTCGGTGGTGAGGCGTTCCCCCTTCCTCGGCCTTCGTTCGTCTCTCTCTCCTCCATTTTCTCTGCTCTCTCATGGTTTCTCTCTTTTCTTTCTCTCTCTCTCTCGTCGATCACCGTTCGCCGCTACCTTCACCCTCTACCAGCGTCGGTGATGGCTCAGCCGCCTCATTTGGGTCTCCTCAGCGTCTTTGATCGGTGAGGCAGAAGGGGGAGGCCCTGGGCTTGCTTCCTCGTTTGCCTTCTGTTTCTTTCTTCTGTTTCAAAATCGCTATTTCGCTATTTTTTTCTTTTTAAAAAAATTATTATTATTTTTTATCATATTATATTTTATTAAAATATAATATAATATATTATATACCCAAATTATCCCAATATATATATTTATTTATTTAGATCAATTAAATATATATTTATCTCATTTTCCTAAGGGATTTTCCTCATATTTTCAGGATAATTTTTCGAGGTAAAAATTTCGGTTTATTTCAATAATTTCATATCTTAATTAATTTAACTTGAAATTTAATTATTTCTCCTTTATTGATCAAGATTTCTTGAATCCATGTTTACAGTGTAAATTTCTTATCGAATTGACATCGAATTTCGGGTCTTTTGACCGTTTTACCCTTCAACATGTTCGGGACCAAACCAATCTAGGTTTCCTTCACGAACCCTTTCTCATTTCATGTTTTAAATCCTTATCTCAAATCTGAATGGTCTGAATCCCATTCATTTAATCTATGGCCATTTCAGTCTTCACTTGATCTTTAAATGCATTCCGAAATTTTTTATTCATTCCTTTTGCTTTTTTCATTCACGTAAAACTCTTCTTATGATACAATTTGCATAAAACCATGTTTACAGCACGTGAATCATAAGGAAATACGATAAAAATCGGGTCTTACATAATCTCCCCCACTTAAGAAATTTGGTCCTCCAAACTAGAACCATATCAAATGGGTCCATAAACAACTTCGGGTACGTCTATCGTATTATACTCTTTAATTCTCATGTAACTTTTTTCGGAGTGTAATACTACCAAAGGACTTTGACTGGGGAGATCGTCTTAAACTTCAACATTTTCTCCTCCCTATTTAATGCTCGAATCGATTTTTCAACATACGACCTACTCTCTTTGAGCTTCAATGGTCTTCGTCTCTTGTCAGCATAGCTTTTCTGTCTGCTCTGAGGGATTCTCCATCACTCACAATCAACTGAACACCTTCAGAGACTTATTATACCAATTCAGGAGCAATTCTATATCTGTCATCCACTTCTTCCCATTCGAATCAGGGAATATCTCCTACGGCCATACAATGCCTCATATAATGTTATATCGATACTCAAGTGATAACTATCACTATTAGCGAATTCAATTAGCAGTAACTGATCATCCCAGGAGCTTATAAAATCAAGGGCACACGCTTTCATCATATCCTCTAGAACCTGTATAGTCTTCTTTGACTGACCATCTGTCTGAGGATGAAAAGTTACGCTAACACTCAATCGGGTTCCCATAGCTTCCTGAAAAATGTTCCCAAAAGTGAGAAGTGAAGCGGGTATCCCTATCTGTTACCATGCTCCTTGGAACACTACATGTTGTTCCACAATCTCCTTTACACATAAATCTGCCTACGCACTAAGAGTATATGGGGATTTCCATAGCCAGAAGGTAGTTAGACTTAGTCAATCTATCGACTATCACCCAGATAGCCTCGTGATTCCTGCGGTCCTCTATAACCTATCATGATATTCGTGGTAACTTGCTCCTATTTCTGTGTCGATATAGGTAGAGGCTGCAATAGCCCTGCAAACTTCTATTGTGCTACCTTAAGATGCTGACCTATGAGACATTTCTACACAATCTCTGTAATGTCTCTTTTCATATCTGACCACCAATACCCTTTTCAGAGATTTCGATATATTTATTACTTTTCGGATGTACTGTATATCCAGAAGAGTGAGCTTTTGACAATAACACTATCTCATCAACTGTGGTCATGGGGAACACTTATACTGTCTCTAAACCTCAGTAAGCCATCATTATTCACTGTGAACTTTATCATTGTACCCTTCTGAATCTAACCCAGACTATCGATACCCTACCGATCATCATGCTAAGCTTGTCGAATTCGGTCACTCAAATCCGGTTCTGATCTCAGGCTAGCTATCACACAATCACTATCATCATCAGAAGGGATCACATCACTACTGAGGCTCATAACTGCTCTAGCAGCGCACGCTCCCTGACCATTATCTGTGATACCATCCCGAGGCTCTTTCTAGTCAAGGCATCAACCATTACATTAGCCTTTCCTGGGTGGTACAATTTCCATAATCATAACCCTTCAGAAGCTTTAACCCTCTATGTTATCTCATATTCTACTCTTTCTGTGAAAACAAACACTCGGGGCTTTTATGATCAGTGCATACCCAAAATTTCTCACCGTGTACATAGTAGTGCCATATACTCAGTACAAACACTACCGCTGCCAACTTCAAATCATGGTTCAGATAGTTTCTTTCATGATCCTTGAGTTGTCTGGATCCATAATCAACTATCTTTCCATTTTGCATCAATACACAGCCCACTCATTATTTTGAGGTATCCATATACACTGAGAAACCTCTAGAGCTATTGAGTATGGTTAAAATAATTACGGTGATCAGTTCATACCTTAATACACCAAAACTCACCGAAACTACTTTCATACTTATCATCTCACTCATATGCAATCTTTTTCCGAACAAGATGTGTCAACTGAGCAGCCCATTTCGAGAAGCTCTCAACAATTCATCTGTAAAATAGTTTCAGCTGCTCATGCTCTTCCCTGACTTCGAATACATCAAAATATCATCGCTAAGGATGACCACAAATTAGTCCAGGTAAAGTTTAAATACCTTGTTCATCAATGCCCTAACGGTTACGAAAATCATTTTGGGCACATTCACATTCCGAATTCTTAACGGATGTTACCCAGACTTCAAATCGATCTCTAAAAAGATCTGATGAACTTTTATCCAATCACTCCTATAATTGCTTCTTTAGTCCTTCCAGTTCCAGTAATACCATTTTATACTGTGGTTGGGATATCGACTCCGTACTAGGTACCAAATCAATACAAAACTCCATTCCTTTAATGGGTGGCAACCCTGGTAGATTATCCGGGAAGATAACAGGAAACTCCCTGACCATAAGGATATCTGTTCACTCTGGATGTGCCTTATCCATACCAACCACGCAAACGAGAAAACATTCCCATCATTACTCATTCTGTGAGTACAATCATTTACTCGTTTAATTTCAATCGCTACACCCCTTTCATTACTTGTCAAAACTTACCGTATACTTTTTCAGGGGTAACCATATCTCTATCTTAGGATAGAAATCTGAACAACATAGTTTGCAGCCGACCAATTTATTCTCAAATATTCTTCAAAATTATTCATATTCCATTGAATAAAATCGGCTGACTTATACTTCTTCCCCCGTTTTCAACTTATAATCTTTCATAATTATTCCATTTGTTAACCCTCCTTCATTGGGGTGCTAACTATCAGTATTGTACCCAAGGGTGTAGGCATTCACGTCTTTCACTAACTTATATGCAAATGAGGGCAGTATGAATAAATGCATGGCACCAGGATCAATTAAGATAGTTGCTTCATTATTCACAATTATGGTGGTGCCCTCCACCACATCAAATGAAACATCAATAGTTTCTTGGTCCAAGGCTTACACTCACCCTAGTCCAACATCTTATTTTCGTGGTAACTACCACATATCCAACCCTGCTCAGTAGCAAGTCGGGGTCCTCCAATCACAATACCCCTCGTAAGGGTTAAAACTCAATACACTAGGGTTACCAATCATCTTACCCCATGACTCGACAGCTCTAAATCTCTTACCAAATGGTCTCTTTCCCGCTCTGACATCTCTATCATCACTATTCTCTTTCTGTCTTTATTTCAGCCCTTACTACCTTTCCCAATCTTAGAGGCGTGCAACTCAAAATCTTGTTCACACAACTGTAGTCTGCACACTGCCTCGGCCTAGGTAGTGATATCTAACGGGGCCAATCGGACTCTAATTAACGGTTTGAGCCCTTCCATGAACTTTCGGACATTTCGACTCTCATTGTTCATAGTGTCAAGGTGTAAGACCCGAAAATTCGGTGTCATTTTTAAGAAATTGATATTTAAAAATATGGATTAGTGTAATCTTGATCAAAAATCAAAGAAATAATTTAATTTCGAATCCAATTGATCAAGATATAAATTATCAAAATTTATCAAAATTTTTACCTCGAAAAAACAAGCTCAAAAATAGTGGAAAAATATACCAAAAAAGGAAAAATCGGACTGATAAATTCATTTACGGACTAAATGAATTTAATATGAATTTTTGGGATATTTTGGGATATTTTAAGATTTTTATTATTATTTTAAGAATAAAATAATAATAAAAATATATATTAAAAAAAAAATCTGATAAAAAAAAAAAAAACAAAAAAAACAGAAAACGAAAAAAAAAAAAAAAAAAAAAAAAAAACAAAGAAAACCAGAAGCAGCAGAATCGCGAAAACAGGGGGGAACCGTTCCTCTCCTGTTTTTCCTTCACCGGCGGCAACGGGCGGCGATGGAGGGCGAGAGGTGCCAGGCGAAGGGTCGGCCGGCACCGAGGGACCGTCCGAGCGCCACCACGCGCCCCAGAGCGCCACCGGCGAGGAGATCGGAGGAGGGAGAGCCGCGGGGGAGAAAGGGGATTTCGGCCGCCACCGGGTCCGATCGACCCCAGCCCAGGCCAGCCGAAGACTCCCCAGCCCGAGCCGAGCCGAACGGCGGTGGAATCGCGCCGGGAACCGGCCGGCAGCGCCGGCAACGGCAAAACTTCCACTGAACCGGTTCGGACCGGTTCAGTGTGAAAAGGGACTGAACCGGTCCGAACCGGTTCAGGAGGAGAGAGAAAGAAGAGAGAGAAAAAAAAAATTTTTTATCGGACTTCGGGTAAGTCGATACGAGGTCAAAAGTGGCCGATTTAATTTTCGATAAATTTATTTGAATTATATTTAATCGAAAATTGGCCCGAAAATGAAAAATACGAAATTGTGCAGTTCGACGATTAATTTCGAACGGAAGCCCGATCGAACTTCGATTCGCGCACCATCGCACAATATCGGGTAAGTAAAGTTCATTTACGACAATTTATGTGATTAACGCGTATTTAAGATTTAATTTACGCATTTCGGATTAAATTTCGGATTTAGTGAATTATAGTCGAAAATTTGAATAAACTGTCGTAAATGATATTCGGGCTATCCAAAGAGTTTGGAACGAAGCCCAATGGGTATTGATAGGCCCAATGAGCCGATAGACCCTGATGAAGGGAATTAATACGTGAAAACGGGCTTAATACGGATTAAGGCTCGATTAAAGTAATTAGGCCCATTTAGAGTAAACGGGCCCAATTAAGTGAAATGAACTGTATTAAATGTGTAATACAGTAGGAAACGTGTAATTAATCCAGTGAATGGTTAAATGCAGCTCCAAAGTCATATTGAGAGTTGACCGGACTGCGAGATTTGGACAGCACAGAGGAAGAGAGGTCACATTACGTGATCCGAGGTAAGGGATCTATGGGAGCTATTAGAGATAGCTGTACGTATTTTCATCGTCGTTTACAGTCAATTAAATTTCGTATAGCGTATAGATATGAAATTTTTGGATAGTACCCAAATATGGGAAAATTACGAAAATACCCTTAGACTCGAGAATTTTTGTAAATGCATAAAGTGCATGCAATCCATGTTTTCTCTGTGAAAAAGAGATTTTTGTGAAGCTAAAATGATAGACTGGCTTATGATTTGACTGTATGCATTAACTTGCACGTTTTTCTAAAAAGTGATTTGATTGACGAGTGAATTGATGGGATGTTACCCTCTCACTCTGTTTTGTACCGTTTTGCATATTGCACTCGGTTTTGAGTACCACTGTGGTGGGAAATAGAGCCAGCTGTCTATTTTGTGTGTGTAAAATCGTGCTGGAGCATGATGAGATCTGTGGATTTATCCAGATCCGCTCCCACTTGATTTTTGGTATTACATCTGTACAGACCGTGCTGGAGCACTGCTCGCACTGGATTCTGTTGTGATTTGTGATTGAGATCGTGCTGGAGCCTTGTGTTGACTGTGTGTCACACTGACTTGCTCGCACTAGATCTGAGACGACAGGCTATGGTTGATAATTTATTTGGTTGGGGTGGTGAGCTGTTGACTCAGGCACCTACAACTATGTGGTAATTGTACCTGGTTCATGGAGTACGCTGTACCGTGTAGACAACATGGAGTACACTGTACCGTGCAACTATGGGGTGTGAGGATTGCGTCTTTGGACTCGGGCATGCTTTGTCATTGCTCTGTTTTGTGATAGTCCTTAGATAGGAGCCGATGGATAGACTAATCCCCTCCTCGGACTCAGAGACACCCTGGCACACCTGATCAGTGATAGCTAGTGGGTCTCGGACTTTGGCCAAATGTTCCATTGGATTTGTGTTGAAATCCCTGCCTAGTCTCACATGTTTTTATTGGTTTCGGTGATGAAACTAATTTTGATTTGATTTCTGTGATGAAACCGTTTGAAATGAGATTATGAATTTAAAGTGAGTTTCAATACTGAACACAGAAAGATTTTACTCTGAATGAGTTTTGATATTCGGTTTTGGGCATTAAATTGCTATGTGTTTTACTATGATGGTTTTGTAAATGCCATGAGTTTTTCGGCATAAACCATGCATCATGAGCATCGTGGATAGTTTGATTATCTACTTGCTTTATAAATTAATGAGTGTTTTGAAAAGTAAATGCATTTGTTTTACGAGTTGATAAAACATGCATTATGAGCATCGTAGATAGTGTGGTTATCTACCTGCTTTCATATATTTCTTACTGAGCGCGTTATGCTCATCCCATTATTTTTCCACCTCTACAGAGCATTTCAGTAGAGTGTATAAGCTGCATCCATCCTACGATCTTTTACACACAGCTATCCAGCAGCATCGAGGTATGCACACATGTACTTTTGTATCTGAATAATAGTGTACAGTGATGTAGTCATGTTATATGGGGGATGTATATGTTAGGCAATGTAAACGAATTTTAAATTCTAAAATGATAATTTTATAAGCTTCCGCAATATTTGTGCCTGGGACGAAAGCATTGCCTGTTATGCATATATATATATATAATATATGAAACTGAGTGAGGGATATTGACTCACAGCCCAACAATTAAATTGTGGTAAGTTCGCGAAAAATTTGTAGTAATTTTTGTAAATTTGGGTCGCGACAGGAGTGGTATCAGAGCAATGTTGGTCTGATGTGAGTCAGTGTCAGTAATTAGAAAGTATACATCCCCATGTCACTGTACATTATTAGATACAATTGTGTGTACCGAGCTGTGGTTAAACTGAAAAATTGATTTTTGTATGCGGGACGATTGAGATGTCTGACAGACATCGCCGCAGAGGAGAGAGTTCGCGTTCTCGGGGCCATAGAGAGAGGTTCGAGAGACGCAGTGATAGGTCTGTGAGACCTTGTGAATCATCATGTGATTATGTTCCATCAGGTCCACTGAGACTATTGATGCTCGTGTTACGAGATTAGAGCGGAGTTGGAACACATTTATGAAGTTGTTCACTCAGGCTAACTTGACTATGGCTAGGTTAGAGAGTAGGCATGGTCCGGCTGCTCAGACGACTTATACTGAGTCGGCAGTTGCTCCTGAGACACTTGCGCCTACACAGCTTGTACCTATGCCACGTGTTGGTCAGACCCCTGTACCACCTGTAGTTCCATGACAAACTGGAGAGGATTCAGGGTTTGATTGTGAGTTTGACCGATTGAGGCAGTTTCGGAGCTTAAGCCTCCATCGTTCAGTGAGATCAAGAACTTTTTTGTAGCAGAGGATTGGATCAACCGGTTAGAGAAGTTATATGACTTTTACCGATGTTCGACCAATGAAAGAGTGGCCTTTGCTACATTCATGTTAGAAGGCGAAGTAGAGTATTGGTGAAAATTTGTCCGACCCATCGTGAAAATTATGTATATCAGTTGATTGACTGAGAGATCTTTTTGGATGCCTTCAGGAGGCAGTACATCCCAGCCACTGCTCAACGGAGATTACATATGGAAATTTCTGGTCTGATCCAGAGGAACAGATCGGTAGAAGAGTATGAGTCTCGATTTACATCATTGGGAAAAATATGATCCCGATACCATGAGCAGTGAGATGCGAAAAGTTCGCAAGTTTATGGAAGTATTGAGACCTTCCATAAGAGTCAGATTTGCCCTAATTGATGTCACGACTTACGAGGAGATTGTGCGTAGAGCTTAGTTGTGTGTGTAAGACTATGAGATGCACGTCCTTGAGTTTGGTAAAGTCGTGAAGGGCACGAATAGAGATCAGAAGAGATCAACATAGGACTGTAATGTCCGAGTGGGGAAGAGGTCATTTGTTAGACGACCGAGAGTCAATGAGTCACGGGGTAGGATGATTAAGCCCCCGGTGTATCAAGTCTCGACTCCAGCTAGGGGTATAATGATTGGAGGACCCCTACTGATTACAGAACAATGTAGAGCATGTGGTAGATACCACGGTAGTAGGTCATGCCACGTATTGATTGGAACATATTTTAGATATGGCAAGACGGGGCATATGATAAAAGATTGCCTAGAGTTGGCTGAGATAGCCTCACAGAAGGGTAAAGAGTCAGAGAAGGATACAGCTAGTACTTATGCCCCGAAGAGGAGGGCTTTAGTTGAAAAGAAGGATGAAAGCCTGTGACTATGAATAGATTATCGGTTGTTGAATAAGGCGATCATTAAGAACAAGTACCTCATTCCACGTATTGATGATCTATTGGATCAACTTCAGGAAGCACAGATCTTTTTCAAGATCGATCTGAGGTCTGGGTACCATCAGTTGAGAATCCGGAGTGGAGATGTACCCAAGACAGTTTTCATAACCGTTATGGACATTATGAATTCTTGGTTATGCCTTTCAAGCTAACGAATGCTCATACAGCTTTTATGGTATTGATGAATGGAGTGTTCAATCCATACTTAGATCTATTTGTCATAGTGTTTATAGATGACATTCTGGTGTATTGAAGTCTAGGGAAGAGCATAAATAGCATCTAAGCAATGTGCTACAAACCCTCAGAGAGAGAAAGCTATATGCGAAGCTCAGTAAGTGTGATTTCTGGTTGGAACTGATATCATTTTTGGGTTTGGCTGGATGTTACCGCCAATTTGTAGGAAGTTTTCTCTAAATTGGCTGCTATATTGACACGTCTCACTCGAAAGAATGTTGCAATTGAGTGAGACAGTGTATGTGAGAAGAGTTTTCAGGAATTAAACTAGTGATTGACCACTACGTCTATTTTCACTATTCTGACCAGCTCAGAAGGTTTCTCTGTATATACAGACACCTCGGGACAAGGACTGGGCTGTGTATTGATGAAGAACGGGAAGATAGTTGCTATGAATCCAGACAACTTAAGGACAATGCGAAGAACTATCTGACCCATGAATTAGAGTTGGCAGTCGTAGTGTTTGCACTGAAGATATGGTGCCATTATTTGTACGGTGAGAAATTTCAAGAATTCACTAATCATAAGAGCTTCAAATATCTGTTTTTAACAGAAAGAATTGAATATGAGGCAGAGACGATGAGTAGAGCTTCTGAAAGACGATGATTGTGAGATACTTTATCATCCGGGTAAAGCGAGTATAGTCGCTGATGCCTTGAGCAGAAAGAGCCTCAGGATGGTATCGTACATAATGGTCAGGGAACATGAACTGTTAGAGCAGTTTATTAGCCTCAGTCTAGATATAGACCCTTTTGATACTAATGCATATTGTGTGATAGCAAGTCTGAGATTGAAACCGGATTTGATAGACCGAACCAGACAAGCTCAGCGTATTGATCGCTTCTGTGTTGATATGCATAGTCAGAAACAGATGGGTAGAGTGACTGAGTGCACAGTTGTGATGATGGCCTGTTGAGATTCAAAGGTCGAATTTGCGTTCCCGATGACCCACAGCTAAAGAGATTGATTTTGACAGAAGCTCATTCATCGAGATATATAGTGCATACTAGGAGTAATAGATGTATCAAAATCTTCGAAAAGCATATTAGTTGTCAGACATGAAGAAAGATGCTGCAGAGTTTGTGGCTAAGTGCCTTACATGTCAACAGGTTAAGGTAGAGCATCAGAAACTTGCAGAATTATTGCAACCTCTACTTATACCGATATGAAAATGAGAGCACATCACCATGGATTTCATCATGAGTTACCGAGGACCCGACGGAACCATGATGCCATTTGGGTAATTGTGAATCGATTGACGAAGTCAGCTCACTTCTTAGCCGTGAAGGCTACGGATACTCTGAGTGCGTTGGCGAATCTGTGTGTACGGAAAATTGTGAGGCTACATGGTATTCCAGTGAGTATTGTGTCTGACAGGGATTCCCGCTTCACTTTTCACTTTTGGAAACATTTTCAGGAAGCTATGGGAACCCGATTGAGTGTCAGTACAGCTTTCCATTCTCAGTCCGATGGTCAGTGAGAGAACCATCCAGACTTTGGAGGATATGTTGAGAGCTTGTGTGTGGATTTCAGAGACTCCTGGGATGACCATTTGCCATTAGCCGAATTCGCCTATAACAATAGCTATCACTCGAGTATTGGGATGGCACCGTATGAGGTGTTATATGGTCTTAAGTATCGATCTCCGATTTGGATGGGAAGAAGTGAGTGACCGAAAGATGTTTGCTCGTGATTTAGTGAAGCAAGCCTTTGAGGATGTCCAATTTATATGTGAGAAATTGAGGTAAGCTCAGAGTAGGCAGAAAAGCTACGTTGAGATGAGGCGTAAACCTTTGAAATTCACTGTAGGTGAATTGGTATGCTTGAAAGTTTTTCCCTCGAAAGGGATAATGAGATACTGAAGCGAGTGAGAAATAAGGCCTATAGGCTAGCCTTGACACCTGAGCTAGCAGGCATTCATAACGTCTTCCACACATTGATGCTTCGAAAGTATCATCTAGATCAGACACATTCGATTCAGTATGAGCCGTTGGAGCTCACAGAGGAAATGTTATATGTAGAGAAGTCAATTTGATATTGGATAGGAAAGAGAACGTGTTACGGACCAGAACGATCTCTTTGGTTAAGGTTCTTGGGCAGTACCACACTTCAGAGGAAGTTATGTGGGAATTAAAGAGCTTCATGCGAGAGAAATATTCGCAGTTATTCGAGAATTGACTTGGTTCTAATTTGGAGGACCAAATTTCTTAAGGTGGGGAGGAATGTAAGACCCGAAAATTCGGTGTCATTTTTAAGAAATTGATATTTAAAAATATGGATTAGTGTAATCTTGATCAAAAATCAAAGAAATAATTTAATTTCGAATCCAATTGATCAAGATATAAATTATCAAAATTTATCAAAATTTTTACCTCGAAAAAAACAAGCTCAAAAATAGTGGAAAAATATACCAAAAAAGGAAAAATCGGACTGATAAATTCATTTACGGACTAAATGAATTTAATATGAATTTTTGGGATATTTTGGGATATTTTAAGATTTTTATTATTATTTTAAGAATAAAATAATAATAAAAATATATATTAAAAAAAAAATCTGATAAAAAAAAAAAAACAAAAAAAACAGAAAACGAAAAAAAAAAAAAAAAAAAAAAAAAAACAGAAGCAGCAGAATCGCGAAAACAGGGGGGAACCGTTCCTCTCCTGTTTTTCCTTCACCGGCGGCAACGGGCGGCGATGGATGGCGAGAGGTGCCAGGCGAAGGGTCGGCCGGCACCGAGGGACCGTCCGAGCGCCACCACGCGCCCCAGAGCGCCACCGGCGAGGAGATCGGAGGAGGGAGAGCCGCGGGGGAGAAAGGGGATTTCGGCCGCCACCGGGTCCGATCGACCCCAGCCCAGGCCAGCCGAAGACTCCCCAGCCCGAGCCGAGCCGAACGGCGGTGGAATCGCGCCGGGAACCGGCCGGCAGCGCCGGCAACGGCAAAACTTCCACTGAACCGGTTCGGACCGGTTCAGTGTGAAAAGGGACTGAACCGGTCCGAACCGGTTCAGGAGGAGAGAGAAAGAAGAGAGAGAAAAAAAAAATTTTTTATCGGACTTCGGGTAAGTCGATACGAGGTCAAAAGTGGCCGATTTAATTTTCGATAAATTTATTTGAATTATATTTAATCGAAAATTGGCCCGAAAATGAAAAATACGAAATTGTGCAGTTCGACGATTAATTTCGAACGGAAGCCCGATCGAACTTCGATTCGCGCACCATCGCACAATATCGGGTAAGTAAAGTTCATTTACGACAATTTATGTGATTAACGCGTATTTAAGATTTAATTTACGCATTTCGGATTAAATTTCAGATTTAGTGAATTATAGTCGAAAATTTGAATAAACTGTCGTAAATGATATTCGGGCTATCCAAAGAGTTTGGAACGAAGCCCAATGGGTATTGATAGGCCCAATGAGCCGATAGACCCTGATGAAGGGAATTAATACGTGAAAACGGGCTTAATACGGATTAAGGCTCGATTAAAGTAATTAGGCCCATTTAGAGTAAACGGGCCCAATTAAGTGAAATGAACTGTATTAAATGTGTAATACAGTAGGAAACGTGTAATTAATCCAGTGAATGGTTAAATGCAGCTCCAAAGTCATATTGAGAGTTGACCGGACTGCGAGATTTGGACAGCACAGAGGAAGAGAGGTCACATTACGTGATCCGAGGTAAGGGATCTATGGGAGCTATTAGAGATAGCTGTACGTATTTTCATCGTCGTTTACAGTCAATTAAATTTCGTATAGCGTATAGATATGAAATTTTTGGATAGTACCCAAATATGGGAAAATTACGAAAATACCCTTAGACTCGAGAATTTTTGTAAATGCATAAAGTGCATGCAATCCATGTTTTCTCTGTGAAAAAGAGATTTTTGTGAAGCTAAAATGATAGACTGGCTTATGATTTGACTGTATGCATTAACTTGCACGTTTTTCTAAAAAGTGATTTGATTGACGAGTGAATTGATGGGATGTTACCCTCTCACTCTGTTTTGTACCGTTTTGCATATTGCACTCGGTTTTGAGTACCACTGTGGTGGGAAATAGAGCCAGCTGTCTATTTTGTGTGTGTAAAATCGTGCTGGAGCATGATGAGATCTGTGGATTTATCCAGATCCGCTCCCACTTGATTTTTGGTATTACATCTGTACAGACCGTGCTGGAGCACTGCTCGCACTGGATTCTGTTGTGATTTGTGATTGAGATCATGCTGGAGCCTTGTGTTGACTGTGTGTCACACTGACTTGCTCGCACTAGATCTGAGACGACAGGCTATGGTTGATAATTTATTTGGTTGGGGTGGTGAGCTGTTGACTCAGGCACCTACAACTATGTGGTAATTGTACCTGGTTCATGGAGTACGCTGTACCGTGTAGACAACATGGAGTACACTGTACCGTGCAACTATGGGGTGTGAGGATTGCGTCTTTGGACTCGGGCATGCTTTGTCATTGCTCTGTTTTGTGATAGTCCTTAGATAGGAGCCGATGGATAGACTAATCCCCTCCTCGGACTCAGAGACACCCTGGCACACCTGATCAGTGATAGCTAGTGGGTCTCGGACTTTGGCCAAATGTTCCATTGGATTTGTGTTGAAATCCCTGCCTAGTCTCACATGTTTTTATTGGTTTCGGTGATGAAACTAATTTTGATTTGATTTCTGTGATGAAACCGTTTGAAATGAGATTATGAATTTAAAGTGAGTTTCAATACTGAACACAGAAAGATTTTACTCTGAATGAGTTTTGATATTCGGTTTTGGGCATTAAATTGCTATG
The DNA here is from genome assembly GCA_033439115.1 of Firmiana major. Classification (NCBI taxonomy): domain Eukaryota; kingdom Viridiplantae; phylum Streptophyta; class Magnoliopsida; order Malvales; family Malvaceae; genus Firmiana; species Firmiana major. The sequence goes on from CM065912.1 coordinate 15,151,233, forward strand.
TGTTTTACTATGATGGTTTTGTAAATGCCATGAGTTTTTCGGCATAAACCATGCATCATGAGCATCGTGGATAGTTTGATTATCTACTTGCTTTATAAATTAATGAGTGTTTTGAAAAGTAAATGCATTTGTTTTACGAGTTGATAAAACATGCATTATGAGCATCGTAGATAGTGTGGTTATCTACCTGCTTTCATATATTTCTTACTGAGCGCGTTATGCTCATCCCATTATTTTTCCACCTCTACAGAGCATTTCAGTAGAGTGTATAAGCTGCATCCATCCTACGATCTTTTACACACAGCTATCCAGCAGCATCGAGGTATGCACACATGTACTTTTGTATCTGAATAATAGTGTACAGTGATGTAGTCATGTTATATGGGGGATGTATATGTTAGGCAATGTAAACGAATTTTAAATTCTAAAATGATAATTTTATAAGCTTCCGCAATATTTGTGCCTGGGACGAAAGCATTGCCTGTTATGCATATATATATATAATATATGAAACTGAGTGAGGGATATTGACTCACAGCCCAACAATTAAATTGTGGTAAGTTCGCGAAAAATTTGTAGTAATTTTTGTAAATTTGGGTCGCGACAGGAGTTTTCAGATTTTTTTTTTTCAATTCGTTTTTTTTTTTTTTTTTTTAACAATTTTTTTTTTATAATATATTTTTATTATTATTTTATTCTGGTAAGTCGATACGAGGTCAAAAGTGGCCGATTTAATTTTCGATAAATTTATTTGAATTATATTTAATCGAAAATTGGCCCGAAAATGAAAAATACGAAATTGTGCAGTTCGACGATTAATTTCGAACGGAAGCCCGATCGAACTTCGATTCGCGCACCATCGCACAATATCGGGTAAGTAAAGTTCATTTACGACAATTTATGTGATTAACGCGTATTTAAGATTTAATTTACGCATTTCGGATTAAATTTCGGATTTAGTGAATTATAGTCGAAAATTTGAATAAACTGTCGTAAATGATATTCGGGCTATCCAAAGAGTTTGGAACGAAGCCCAATGGGTATTGATAGGCCCAATGAGCCGATAGACCCTGATGAAGGGAATTAATACGTGAAAACGGGCTTAATACGGATTAAGGCTCGATTAAAGTAATTAGGCCCATTTAGAGTAAACGGGCCCAATTAAGTGAAATGAACTGTATTAAATGTGTAATACAGTAGGAAACGTGTAATTAATCCAGTGAATGGTTAAATGCAGCTCCAAAGTCATATTGAGAGTTGATCGGACTGCGAGATTTGGACAGCACAGAGGAAGAGAGGTCACATTACGTGATCCGAGGTAAGGGATCTATGGGAGCTATTAGAGATAGCTGTACGTATTTTCATCGTCGTTTACAGTCAATTAAATTTCGTATAGCGTATAGATATGAAATTTTTGGATAGTACCCAAATATGGGAAAATTACGAAAATACCCTTAGACTCGAGAATTTTTGTAAATGCATAAAGTGCATGCAATCCATGTTTTCTCTGTGAAAAAGAGATTTTTGTGAAGCTAAAATGATAGACTGGCTTATGATTTGACTGTATGCATTAACTTGCACGTTTTTCTAAAAAGTGATTTGATTGACGAGTGAATTGATGGGATGTTACCCTCTCACTCTGTTTTGTACCGTTTTGCATATTGCACTCGGTTTTGAGTACCACTGTAGTGGGAAATAGAGCCAGCTGTCTATTTTGTGTGTGTAAAATCGTGCTGGAGCATGATGAGATCTGTGGATTTATCCAGATCCGCTCCCACTTGATTTTTGGTATTACATCTGTACAGACCGTGCTGGAGCACTGCTCGCACTGGATTCTGTTGTGATTTGTGATTGAGATCGTGCTGGAGCCTTGTGTTGACTGTGTGTCACACTGACTTGCTCGCACTAGATCTGAGACGACAGGCTATGGTTGATAATTTATTTGGTTGGGGTGGTGAGCTGTTGACTCAGGCACCTACAACTATGTGGTAATTGTACCTGGTTCATGGAGTACGCTGTACCGTGTAGACAACATGGAGTACACTGTACCGTGCAACTATGGGGTGTGAGGATTGCGTCTTTGGACTCGGGCATGCTTTGTCATTGCTCTGTTTTGTGATAGTCCTTAGATAGGAGCCGATGGATAGACTAATCCCCTCCTCGGACTCAGAGACACCCTGGCACACCTGATCAGTGATAGCTAGTGGGTCTCGGACTTTGGCCAAATGTTCCATTGGATTTGTGTTGAAATCCCTGCCTAGTCTCACATGTTTTTATTGGTTTCGGTGATGAAACTAATTTTGATTTGATTTCTGTGATGAAACCGTTTGAAATGAGATTATGAATTTAAAGTGAGTTTCAATACTGAACACAGAAAGATTTTACTCTGAATGAGTTTTGATATTCGGTTTTGGGCATTAAATTGCTATGTGTTTTACTATGATGGTTTTGTAAATGCCATGAGTTTTTCGGCATAAACCATGCATCATGAGCATCGTGGATAGTTTGATTATCTACTTGCTTTATAAATTAATGAGTGTTTTGAAAAGTAAATGCATTTGTTTTACGAGTTGATAAAACATGCATTATGAGCATCGTAGATAGTGTGGTTATCTACCTGCTTTCATATATTTCTTACTGAGCGCGTTATGCTCATCCCATTATTTTTCCACCTCTACAGAGCATTTCAGTAGAGTGTATAAGCTGCATCCATCCTACGATCTTTTACACACAGCTATCCAGCAGCATCGAGGTATGCACACATGTACTTTTGTATCTGAATAATAGTGTACAGTGATGTAGTCATGTTATATGGGGGATGTATATGTTAGGCAATGTAAACGAATTTTAAATTCTAAAATGATAATTTTATAAGCTTCCGCAATATTTGTGCCTGGGACGAAAGCATTGCCTGTTATGCATATATATATATAATATATGAAACTGAGTGAGGGATATTGACTCACAGCCCAACAATTAAATTGTGGTAAGTTCGCGAAAAATTTGTAGTAATTTTTGTAAATTTGGGTCGCGACACAAGGTCATACCTACCTAGGGATATAAACTGAGATTCATACTCGTCAGTTAATCAGTTTCTTCTAGGTCAAAGTAAAGAGTTTTATCTGTAATTTTCTTTAAGCAGTGTCCGGGATATGCTGTCACCGGAATACATCCAGAATTATCTCTCATGTCAGCTATGGATGTCTAGCTCTTAAAATGGGTTGAGCGAACTTCCACCAATGCTCTGACTCGCCCTCAAATCCCATGCATACTCTGACCAAATAAGTCCCAAAAATATTCTCCACACTCCGTTCCAACCTCGTGAAGTGTGTCTCAATACTGTCCGGTCTCTCTGTCGGACTCTGTGGGGCATACTCAATACCAACCTCCACTTCAATCCCATCCTATGTCTCGAGCACATGTGCTCTCGCCCTTCTACCATAGCGGCTATCAGTTATAATACTTAGATTCTTGCATTCAAAACCAAATTATTAGCTGCAATTCCATCTCGATATACACAATTGTATCTAAGTAAAGCACAGTACATGGGGATGTAAACTTCCTTAACCGCTAACACCGACTCATATCAGGCCAAATCAGCTCTGATACCACTATTTGTCACGACCCAAAAATCAAAGTAAGTTTTTTTGTTTTTCTTTCATATTTAATTCTTACCTTCCTCTCATCATGACCATCCTACTAACAGTTAGGCTATGATTCGGTGTTAGTCCCTTCACACTACTTACCATTCCATTTTCATGTTACATTCACAATTTCATTTACATAACCTTACATCCCGGACGTCATATACGTTTACAGTACTATGCATTTACATAGTTAGATACAAATATCATACAAGTATGTATACCTTTTCTCGGTGATGGGAAGCAGTGGATACCCAGAATGCAAGTCATTAGCCGCTCACTATCTACTACGAGTGCTCTGAAAAGAGGGGAAAATAAGGGGGTGAGCAACCACACGCTCAGTAAGGCAATTATACAAGTAAGTAGATAGCTCCACTATCTACATACTCATAATGCCATACCTTTAAATCCATTTCTTTTCGTTTAAAGTTCATGCACGAAATCATGCACACATCAATGCCATAGTTTATAAAAGTTGTTCGTGCTTATGGAAATCATACAACTCATGCCTCAATGGCATCTTATGTAAAATAATAAAACACATGAATTAAATCAAAATCATGTATTTGCAATTAAAGCATGGATAACTTCCTCATGCTAAAACCTTTCATTGCATGAATTATAAACAATTATGAAAAATACATCATGCTGAGTTTCCACAAAACCTTCACGTATACCCACATCCACACCATGAATGTCATGTAAAACAAATTTACCTCACGTATGGGTTTAAATAGCATGGAAATAACATCATGCAATTTTAAGTTTAAATCCCAGTTTCATTCTCATAAAATCACATCTCAGTCATACTCATCAAGACTCAACCCCTCCCTCGGGTGATCCTGATCCACTTAAAATCATTTATTTCCAACCATTTTTGAAAACATTGAAAATTTCATTTATTCACAATAAAACCAATATCATCAGTCAGGATCCAACCCCTCCCTCGGGTGGTCTAGACTCACACAAAATCCATGAATTCTCAAACTTTCAAAACATCAGATAGTAACATGCTAGACTAGGTAATATATATATATCTCAGGAAAATAACTAGGACTATGGTCATATCCTCGTGATCCCACTGCTACATGGATCGTGTGTGCAGGGTCTCACCAGTATCGAGAACTGCCCTAGGAGGTGGGTCAGTCCATCCCGTCTGTCCTATTCGATCACTCGCACCCGAAGATGCCACATAGTAAATCCCAACATGGTACAGGGTACTCCATGCTACTTGCACGGTACAACGTACTCCGTGGACCTACATCTCATATGAATAATCGTACTTGTCTCAAAGCGCACGTAAGAGCATATTTAATCGGCGTGACACACAGTCTACCTGATGCTCCAAGCACGGACCATTGTATGTCTCATAAAATCAGTGCAAACGATGCTCCAGTATTCTCATACAATCAAGGTAAATCTCGTGCGAGCCAAGCTTCAGCACTCGTTTCATAAAATCTCATAAGATCTAGTGCGAGCTAAGCTCCAACACTCTGTCAAAATCTTGTAAAACTAGTGAGAGCTAGGCTCCAACACTATCATAAAAATCAAGTGAAAATCTGGTGCGAGTTAGACTCCAGCACCTTGTCACGAAAATCATGTGAAAATCTGGTGCGAGTTAGACTTCAGCACCTATGCATGTTAAAACTTTAGTGCAAGCCCTTCCTCCAGCACTAATGCATACATCACACAAATCAAAACTCGTGCGAGCTAAGCTCTAGCACGTCTCATGCATGTCAAATTATTAAAACTAGTGTGAGTAATCACTCCAACACCTTTTTATGCATATCATGTCGCATAAATCAGTGCGACCAACCGCTCTAGCACCATTATGCACACTCCCAAACTTAGATATAGTGCGAGCAAGGCTCCAGCACCATCCGTTTCCATATAAACTTGATTGTTGGCCTTTTTTTTCCAAAGAAATTTCATTTAAATCTAAATAACACTTACATAGTGTTATCTTGTGAAATTTATACAAATACTGGCCAATCTACCAATTTACCTTGCTAAAAAGTCACGAAAATTTCTCAAATCATGCATGTCATGCTTTCACCATCCTTAGGTGAATTTCCCTCAGTAGGGGTAAAATAGTCTTTTACCTATCTCGAGTCCTTAAAATTTTTAATCCATTTCTAGGACCTTTATACATTTTCAGTGTATACAAAAGCTATTAAAAATATGCGTAGCTAGCTCTAGCTACTCACAAAATTCCCTTACCTTATTTTTCTGTACAGTTTGACCTTTTCACTGATGTCTCGTCACACAGTCCAGTTTGCTCCAAATCCAATCTCCGGAGCTGCGTATAATTATTTATCGGGTCATAAATCATTCAATTAACTGTATTTCATCAGTTCTGACCTTAAGTCAAAGTATTGGGCCTATTTACAATTTTGGGCCCCCTTGCACCTTAATGGCCTTAATCGACCTTAAGCCCATTTTCCACTTACCATTCACATTATCGAGGCATATTGGGCTCATTGGGCCTATCAGTATTTATTGGGCCTCGTTCTAAACTCTAGGATAACTCAATTAATTATTTATGACCATTTATCTTAAATTCAAATATTTAATTCATTTTATACGGAAATAAATCTGTAATTTATGCGGTAAATTTCTAACACGCATGACTATGCAAATTGTTGTAAATAAGGTTTACTTACCCGAGATTCCATGATAGTACGCAAATTGAGGCTGACTCGAGCTCTCGTTTGAGTCAATTGTCAAGCTACACAATTACATATTTTTTCAGTTAATTTTCAGTCGAATATTAATCAACTTAAATATTTTAAAATTTAACTAGATCAATTTCGACTGCTTACCGGTTTACCCATAGCTCGATTACATCACTTAAATTTTTCCCAATTTTTTTCCTCTTTTTCTTTGTTCCCTTTTTCTCTTTCTTTTTCTTCTTTTCTGGCTAAATCGGTTCGGTCCGGTTCAACCCTGTTCAGGTCGATTCGGTTCAGCCCGGTGCAGTTCGATCCAGTTTTCTTCTTCACCGTTCGAATCTTCGTCGGTTGGTTCTTTGTCAGCTTTCATCTCCAGCCGATCCGTGGGACCTTGCGATGCTCAGATTTGGGGTCGGTTTGGCCAGCGGTGGTCGAAAAGTGGCCGGTCCGACCTCTTCTCCCTCCGGCGTCGCTACCCATTTCTTTCTCTCCCGATCGGCATCGTTTCTCGTTGATTTACGCCTGGATCGATGACGTTGGTCGTCCCTTCTGGTCGGTGGCGAGGCGTTACCCCTTCCTCAGCCTCCATTCATCTCTCTCTCCTCCATTTTCTCTCCTCTCTCTTGGTTTCTCTCTTTTCTTTCTCTCTCTCTCTCGCCGCTTCCTTCGTCCTCCACCAGCGTCGACGATGGCTCGACCGCCTCGTCTAGGTCTCCTAAGTGTCTCCGATCGGTGAGGCAGAAAGGGGAGGCCCTCGGATTGCTTCCTCATTTGCCTTCTGTTTCTTTCTTCTGTTTCAGAATCGCGATTTTGCGATTCTTTTCTTTTTAAAATTTTTTTTCTTATTATTATTTTTTTATTATATTATATTTTATTAAAATATAATATAATATATTATATACCCAAATTATCCCAATATATATATTTAAATCAATTAATGATATATATATTTATCTTATTTTTCTTGGGGGATTTTCCTCATATTTTCGAGATAATTTCTCGAGGTGAAAATTTTGGTTTATTCCAATAATTTCATATCTTTATTAATTTAACCTGAAATTTAATTATTTCTCCTTTATTGATCAAGATTTCTTGAATCCATGTTTACAGTGTAAATTTCTAACCAAATTGACATCGAATTTTGGGTCTTTTGACCGTTTTACCCTTCAACATATTCGGGACCAAACCAATCCAACTTCCCTTCACGAACCCTTTCTCATTTCATGTTTTAAATCCTTATCTCAAATCCGAATGGTCCGAATCCCATTCATTTAATCTGTGGCCATTTCAATCCTTCACTTGATCTTTAAATGCATTTGAGAATTTTTTTATTCAATCCTTTTGCATTTTTCATTTACATAAAACTCTTCTTATGATTCAATTTGCATAAACCATGTTTACATCACGTGAATCATAATGAAATATGATAAAAATCGGGTCTTACATTGCTAATTTGATTATCTAGGTTGCAAACAACTTAATTAAGCATAATAATCTAGCGCTAGTATTAAATTGTTATGTTCTTAATATTTTAATTCACAAGAGATAGAATAAAATCTAAGTTTAATTAGATAATTCAAGTTTTTGTTTTTATCGGCTAATTTCAATCAAGATCTTTCATAGATTTTAATCTTGCTACATAAATATGTCTAGGAAGTTTTCTACTATATAGTTTAAATAGTTAGGGATTAATTATGGAGTTTTCTTGTAATTAACTAAGAAGTAAGGGAAAATCGTGTCTGCACGGTTTCGTTGTAACACTACGATTGAAAGCTTAACTTAATGATCAACAATATGAAATCTAAGGTAGTCAAATGCATGCTAGCTGAAGTCTTTTTATTGATTATCTTAAAACTATTTTAATTGCATTCTTTCTACTCTTTGCTAATTTCTTTATAAAAATTTAGGTAGTTTAGTTAGTCAAGTTAGTTAAAATCGTTTCTTTAATATAAAAGCCCCTTGTTTTTTCTCTTTTGTTTTCTTGAATTGTGATTTACTTGGTTCAATTGTTACAGTCTCTATAGGAATGATTTCTACTTCCCGAACTACTTGTTAATGGTTTTAAAGTATCACGACCCTTTTCATCAATTTCGTCTAAAAATCACCTTAATTTTTTTTTGCTTTTTCATTTCCTTACCCGGTCGTGAACAACCCTCACAATTACAGTTAGGCTGTGAGTCAGTAATAATCATCATTTACCATCCATTTTTTAATTAATCAAAAGAAATTTCATACATTTGCAAGTTTAAGTCATGTACTTATGCATGACATGGTTACTAACATTTACATCCCCTATATTACAATTTAAAATGATTACTGTGCTATTACATGTTTAGATACAAAAAGAATTCATGCGTGTATACCTCTGGGCGATGGAGAGCAGCAGTTATCCAAAATATAACACCTCAGTCCTTCACTATGCTACTGTGCGCGCTCTATAGAGGGGAAAAATGAAGGGATGAGCAACCACACGCTCAGTAAGGCAATAATGCAAGCATGGTAGATAACTACACTATCTTCATGCTTATAATGTCATGGCATAAATCATTTATATTTAGAGCTTGAGGAGATAATAAAATGATGTCATATGGATATACATATATCACGTACTGAAAACATGGAAATAGGCATGTAGACATGAACAATCATCATGTGAAAACCTCTCATGCTCAATATAATAAATATTTATTGAATTCATCTCAAATCACAAGGTTCATCATAAATCATTCCCTCAGAGCATAACATGTTGTCGAAAACATTAGCAAAAGCCCCCTCAAAACAATGCATCATTCCTTTAAAACATACCACAAGGTTCGACCCCTCCCTCGGGTCTACCTTAGACAACATAAATCATCATCGGTATCTAAAACCATGTGATATCATGTGTGATAGGTGGTCACGGTAAGTCGAGGACTCTGTTGGCTAACTATGTCATAATTACCCAGACCACATGGATCTCAATGTGTGGGGCATCATGCTGGAACGAAGGTGGGTTAGTCCTACGCTAGACTTTTAAATCAACATCACAACCACGCGGTACAGTGTACTCCATGTGATCTACATGGTACAACGTACTCCGTGGACCCATATCATGGTTGGGGGTGCCTATCGTAGGTCTTATCTATCCCATGCCATGCATAACCTACTCAATCTCAAGTGCACATTCGAGCATCTCATCCATGTGCTAGTAGTCTACACGAGGCATCCAGCACGGCTTGTGCGAACATCTCATCCGTGTGACACAAAGTCTACATGAGGCATCCAACATGACTCATTATATATCACAGTGTGAAAACTCAGTGCGAGCAAAGCTCTAGCACGATTTCATGCATCATCAACAAATACCCTCGTATGAGCAACGCTCCAGTATGGCTTCATGCATAACAAATAATGAAGAAATCATGTATGAGTATAGCTCCAATACGATTATGTGCATAAGTAAGTCAAAGAAAACCCACGTACAAGCTATCAGTTCCAGTACAGTTTATAAAACATCATTGACCCAAAATATGGTGCGAGCTAGGCTCCTGCACGTTTCATACATATCAAAAACATCGAAATCCAGTGCGAACGAGGCTCCAGTATGATTTAACTCATATAAGTACGATAGGCGGCTCTATTTCAACACTCTCAAAACGAAGGTTAGCACCTCACTTGTGTTATTTCACAAAATCATGAAATCACTAGCCAGCCTATCCGTCAATTTTGCTTAAGCCAAAGTAATGTATTTCGTAAAAATATCAAATCATGTGATTTATGCAATTATTAGCCTTACTATCCCCTTTTGTAAGAATCGCTTCCAAGCTAAAATCATTTATATCCAGAGTTTGTCACGCAAGTATCATTTCCTTTATAGATAACCAAACATTCACAAAGCCCTATAAACACCCTCAAAATACATCCATCTATCTCTATATACTCACAAAATTTACTTAACTAGAATCGCGTCTAGTGATTCCACTTCCTCAGAGTTGCTCATTTGTACAGTTCGATTAGCCTCTAACGAAATCTGCGGGACTGAAAAAAAATCATATATCACATTAATTCGATCCAATTTAACACAATTCTTAAGTTTACTATAGTCGATTCGACCTATAATTTTAATTAACACTCATAAGGCCTCACTTCCTCTTAAGTTCATTTTGATCGCTTTATTAATTTCTCGAGAGTCTATTGAACTCTTTTAGCCTTATTGATTCACACTAAATCGATATTAAGCTCATAATGCCTCTAGTCCATCATTTACTTCACTATGGCAATTTACCAAACACCTCATATACTTATTTTCTTAACTCGACTAATCTCACAATGTAGCTTAATTAAATCATCTTGAAATCATGCATATCATCTCCCTAACACTTTAGTACATGCCATTCATCACTAACTTAACCACATCACATTTTCTTACAATAGACTCATTCTTGGTTATACTTATTCCATTACATTCTAGGTAGTTTCTGTCATCAATACACCAATCAACTCACAATAACAACTAGATACATATACTTTGGGTTGGTGTATTAGAAACCCACCTAGCTTGATTTTCTTCTTGCTCCAAATAAGAACACTCCTTTGCTCCTTCAATCCAACCAATGAAATATTGATTCCAAGCTACATTGTTCTTCTCTTTATAATAAACAACTTTACTCTAATAGCTTTTTCTCAAATCTATATGGAAATTGGATGGTTTAAGAGTGAGAAAGTTAGGTTTAAGATTGAAAATGGAAGAAATGGATTTGTTCCCGTGAAATGCAAATCCAACTGCCCTATTTTTTTATAGAAATGGCATTAAGAGAAAGATCTACATAGGGTGGAGATCGATTGGCCTTGCTTGAATCCTTCAGAATTCTGATAAATTCGCAGGTAGGGGATCGATTTGTTTATTGCATGAGATCGATCTATTCCTGTGAGACCCCATATATGTATAGTTGTAACGTGTGTAATTTGATGAATGAATGCTAATGGACTTGTAATGTAAAGTGTAATTGATGTAAGTCCATGGATTCAATGTACATATGTGTAACATGATTTGTAATGTACATACAAGTTTCATTATGTATGAATATGAAGGAATGAGTTCTTATAAGTGATGAATGTGATTGGAACTCAAAATGAGTACTGTGGTAAATGGAAGGAAGTTACATGAATATAAATGCTTCCATTTGGTTTTATATAGTATACTTTTGGATATACAAGGAATGCACACAAGTTTCAATGTGAATAAGGTATGAATGGATGTCATTTTCAAGTCATAAATGTGGATGGAAGAGAAAATGGCAATGGCAGCAGATTAAGGATGTTTTGGTGTAAGTTGCAGCAGGAAAACTGTAGAAAATCTAGAAAATATGAAGGCCAGATCGATCACATATGATGAGAGATCAATCTGGAAGAGCCAGAATACTCTTATTTAGGTAATGGAATAGAGCAGATCGATCTCCAATGGGGCTAGATCTATCTCTTAAGCATTCTGTAATGAAAAGATCGATCTTGAAGCATACAGATCGATCACCTTAGTTATCTATTTGGGAGCAGATCGATCTCAAGCTTCAATAAATCGATCTCCTGCTTAAAATGTCATGAAAAAGAGGAATTAAGGGGACCAGATCGATCTCTTCCTAGTGTAGATCGATCTCCTCAAGCCATTTCTATAAAAAGAGTGTTGAAATCTAAAAATTTTGAGAAAACAACATTACCCTTCCATTTTTCACCCAAAACCTAAGTTTATCTCTCTAAAATTAGTCATTTTCAGTAAGAATTGAGGGAAGGCTATTAGATACCAAGTTGTTCATCTTGAGAAAGAGAACAACATAGTTGAAACCCAAAACCTCATTGTTGGAATGAGCAAGGAGCATTTTCCATTTGGAGCAAGAAGAGAAACTAGATTTGGTAAGTTTCTAAGACTCCAATCCAAGTACATTATCTATTTTATTGGTTTTGGGGTTGATTGACATGTAAATGGATGATTAGAACCATTTAGGTAGTATTGGAACTAATGTAACCTAGAAAATGGAATGCCTCTAGTGTGAGAAAGTGTGATTTGGGGAGTTGGTGGTTTATGGGTTATGATAAGTTGTTATTTGTGTAATGTGGATGATTAGAAATGGGTAAATGAAGCTACATTGTGGGTTTTGTGAATTGATGAGAATGAGCACATGTAGTGTTTGATAATATGCCATAGTGAAGGAAATTTATGAAAAATGAACATTATGAGCTTAACATCGATTTAATATCGATTTGGAATGAATAAAAAAGCCTAAAGGAATCTGTAGACTCGAGTTATGGGTAAAGTAATGAAACAAGGCTTCATAAGCGTTAATAGAGACTATAGGTCGAATCGACTTTAGTAAACGCAGCTCTAAGGAAATGGATCGAACCGTATGAGTAAGTAGCTCTAAGGAAATGGAATCAAGCATCGCGATTCCAGGTAAGGGAATTTTGTAAGTATATAGAGGTAGCTGCTCGTATTTTATGGGTATGTAGAGCTTTGGAAGAGTGCATGATTTTATAGAAACGTGTTTGACAATGTATGAAAATAACTACGAGTATTTGTATGAGATTTGGTTATTGAAATGGTATTGTAAAGAAATGGGATAGTAAGGCTAATAATTGCATAAATCAAGTGTTTTGAATGCTTTCACAAAACATGTGTTTTGTTTTCAGCGAATTGATAGATAAGCTGGCTATTGTTGTTTGATTTTGTGTGATAGCACATGTGAAGTGCTAAATGTGTTTTAAGATTGGATTTGAATGTTCATGTGCCGCATATCGTGCTTATGTGAATTAAATCGTGCTGGAGCCTAGCTCACACTAAGTATTGATGTTTTCATATGTTCGAAAATGTGCTGGAGCTTAGCTCGCACTTTGGTTTGAAACTATGACGATGCTTTATAAACCGTACTGGAGCTTTTGCTCGTACGTGGATTTTGAGTGATTTTCTTATGCATATAACCGTATTGGAGCGATGCTCGCACGTGGGTTTTTCATATTTTTATGCTTAAATGTCGTACTAGAGCGTTACTCGTACGAGGTGATTTATTATTGTTGGCTCTATCGAGAGGGGGGTGAATCAGTTTTCTAATGTTAATGGCAAATTTAAACTAATTTGAACTTAATCAATAAATAATGAATAAGCAATATAATGTATTGAACCAAATTAAAGCAAGATAAGGAAAAGAATATCAAACACAGTCGTTTATAGAGGTTCGGCCAATCTCTTGCCCACGTCCTCTCTCCTTGACCTTCTTGTCAAGTGCTTTCTTTCTCACTTTCAACGAAAGTTACACACTCCCTTTTTCAGGTTAAGGAATAACCTCTCTACCCTTTTTATACAAAGAAGTATTCACCCTTTTACAAAGATTATCTCACTGAGGAACAATCCTCTTCTCTCTTAAAGTAAGGATGAATACAATATCAAGCCTTTTTATGTGGGTAGGACAAATACAGATTTTGCACACAAACTTATACAACAAACTCAATAAATGAGGATTGAAGACAATTGGAATGAAAGAATTAAACTCTTGAGAATATACAGAATGTGCAGTAATAGTCTCTTCTTCTCAGTGTCTTCAATGCTTGATTATATACTGAAGGATTGGTAGTTGGAGCATTTAATGCTATTTTTCCCATTAAGATTTTATAAAAAGAGCCGTTGGAAACCTCCAGTAGAATGCCAGATCGATCTGCCATCTTGACCAGATCGATCTCTTAGTTATAATCCCTGCAAGATCAAGGCAAAAAGAAGCAAGGAGATCGATCTCATATATGAGCAGATCGATCTCATAATTTGAAAATATTAGAGCAGATCGATCTGTCGAATAGGCAGATCGATCTTCCAATCTCTCTGTTTGAAGCATGATTGATCTATAGATCGATCTGCCAGGTAATCTCGTAGTGAGGAGATCGATCTCTCATTAACCCAGATCGATCTCCTTAGCTCTCTGACTTTGAGGAGATCGATCTCTTCCTATACTAGATCGATCTCATTAGCTCTCTGTTTGAGTATAGATTGATCTTATAGATCGATCTACTGCCTTTATCTTTGTTTTAGGGAAGATCGATCTGTTCCTAGTCCAGATCGATCTTCTCAACATCCTGTAGTAGGCAGATCGATCTTATAACCCTTATAGATCGATCTTAGCTTCCTCAATACCTTTGTACAGGTTTAAACCTTAGCAGATCGATCTCATATCCTCATGAGATCGATCTCTCATCCTAGAAAACCCAGGAGATCGATCTCTCATATCACCAGATCGATCTCTCATCTCCAAGAACTTAATTTCTGGTACTGATAGCTTCTAAACATGTTTTTATATTGTCTTTATATTATTGAATTTACTTGTTTTTTCATTTCAAAATATATTAACTCAACAATTATGATGCATGAATCCGCACTAGAGCATAGATCGCGCTGGTTTTCACATTGTGGTATGTATGAGGCCATGGTGAGAGTGATACGAATTAGTATTCAAGGAACCCAATAGGCCTAACAAATCTCTTGAGTGGGGTGAGGGTGAGGAGCTAGAACCTGACGTAATCCATTCAGGAAATCCAACAGGCCTAACAGACCTCTTGAGTCGGGTGAGGACCTGAATCAGGGAACCCAACAGGGGCGAGCAAGGCCATGAGGGGATAGGACCTGTTATTAAGAGTACTCCCACATGCACTTGAGACTAAAGGTTTCACTCGGTATGTGTTAGCACTAAAATTTATATATGTTTGAACCCTTTTTACTTAGTTATTTGATTTATTCTTTGCTATATTAGGTATGTTTTATGTGTTTTGTGCATTTGTGCAGGAAAAAGAACAATATGGAGAAGTTAAAGCTTTTGGAGTTGATTATGATGATTCTGTGAAGAAGTGAAATTGTAGGATATTGATCGTGACTTATGCTGCAGCAATAGATAAAACTAGACAGTGCAGAGCAGATCTGGGGAATCAATACCATTATCGCAGCATAGCAGTCTGATTAGGGCAACACTGTTTTTCCATGTGGCATTTTGCGTTTTAGTGCGTGGGAACCTTATAAATAGTCTTTTTATCAGAATATCGAAGGAGGATGCGGTAGATGGCTTCAGGATTGATTTAGCTCCATAAAAACTCCATCTTTTACATCTTTTTCAATCAATGTTTATTCTAGGGATGATGATTTGGAATTATTGGATGTTTATCATGATGTCTAAGAACTAAACTTCTTTTTCCTAGAATCGATGTAGCCAACTTTGGGTAGATTGCAATTATTTTGTGATATTGTTTGGATGATCTCAATTATGTTTATTTAATCTACTTATTCTTAATACTCTAGTTGATTGGCTGTCAGGACCCGTTCTCAATCCATGACTTTATCCAAAAATCACTATAAATTTTTCGCATTCTTAACTTACCTTTCCGCTCTTCAATGGTTGGGCTGTGATTCGATGTCAGAGTCCTCACTTACCACATCATCCATTTCATACATACATGTCAATATATTATTACGGACTGTAACTGCTTTTATTATACATGTAAGATTATATAAAATCTAATACAAATACATTCCCCATAATATATATCGTATACATCACTGTGCTGTTTCTATGTTTAGATACACAACTGTACATAAAGGTATACCTGGCGATCGATAGGAATTAGTAGTGGACTCTGGGACACTATCCCTCGATAGCTCTCGCTCTACTGACGCTCTGTAGAGAGATGTAAAGAAAGAGGGGTGAGCATACAACGCGCTCAGTAAGGAAATTAGGCAAGCAAGTAGATATCAACACTATCTACTCAAAATAATGCTATGCCTTGAAAACACTATTTCCTTTACTCGCTTTAAAAGCACGTCTTGAAATATAATATATATACTTGTATAGAATAAATCCCATGTACAAAAAATCATGCTTTCTTTCTGAAATGTAGGCATGTAGTGCAAAACAATGCATCGTATATAAATCATGCCTTTATGTAAATCATGCCATGTATATTTAAATCACAATAAATATGGCATCAAATGATTCACAACACCGAATCGGAGTTCGACCCATCCCTTAGGTCTGTCTGCAGTTTAAATCATTCAATCAATGTGATATATCATGTAAGACTCTGTGGTTAAGTGCAAATAGTATCCTGGACTATGATCATATCCGACATGTGATCCGAAGCAACACAGATCTCGGTGTGCGGGGCATCACTGATGCAACGGGAGGGGGGTTAGTCCATCACAACCGTCAGCTATATCCTCCTCAACTCCACAACAACACACGGTACAGCGTACACCTCGCGCCACTCAGGCACGGTACAAAGTACACCCGTGGACCCGTCCTCACGGCCAGAGTGCCTACCATAGGTCTTAGCTCTCGCACCCGTGGAATATCAACATCACAGTCAGGGTGCCTACTATAGGTCTTAGCCCTCGCGCCTGTGGAAATATCCTACCACATCTCAAATACCCTCATGCTGGCCATCCTATCAAAATGTGACACTTAGTCACACAAGAATGCGGCATGAATAGGTACCATGTATATAATATCACATACAGTGTGCACCCTCGAGTGCGACACACAGTCAACACTACGCTCGAACACTGTTTCACATCACAAACTCAACTCTAGTGCAAGCAAATCTCCAGCAACTAGGTCAATGCATAGTTCATGTATTAAATCAAGTACGAGCAATAGCTCCAGTACTATGCTATGCATAATATCATCAAATCAAGTACGAGCCATAGCTCCAGTACTATGTCATGTATAAACCATGAAGAATCGAGTACGAGCAACGCTCCAGTACTCTGTCATGTATCTCATGTAAAACTCGAGTACGAGCTAATCGCTCCAGCACTCTGTATCATGCATATATCATTAAAAGCTGAGTATGAGTAAAACTCCAGTACTCTATCATGCATGCCATGGAAATCTAGTGCGTATAAAAATCCAGCACTACTGTATGTGGAAAACATATGAAATCCAGTGCGAGCTGTGCTCTAGCACGGTTCATTCTCACATAATATGATAGATGGCTCTTTGAAAGGGATTGTTTATAAAACATCAAAATCAGCACTATAAAGTGTGCTTAAGTCACATCAACCTTAAAATCATTAGCCCATCTATTTATTTTCATGCTAAACAGCAGTTAAACAATCACAATAATAGTTTCCATGCTTTTTGCAACTTTTTACAAAAGTTGACTTTTTGACTAACTAGGGGTAAAATCGTAATTTGCCACTATCGAGTCGCAATAATTATTATTTAGTTTCTCTGACCCTCAGAGTTTTTAAGTGAATGTAAAAGCAGACGAAAATACATGCAGGTATCTCTAACTACTCGCAAAAGTCCCTTACCTCGGATCACGTCACGTGACCTCACTTCCTCGGTGCTGCTAAATCCCGCAGTCCGATCAGCTCTCAATGTAAACTCCGGAGCTGTAAATAACCATTCCTCAGGTTAATTATAATTTTCCTACTGTATTACACATTAATACAGTCTATTTTCCCTTAATGGGTCTTAATCCGTATTAAGCCTGTTTTCCACTTATTATTTCCCGTCATTAGGGTCTATCGACTCATTGGGCATATCAATACCCATTGGGTTTTATTCCAAGCTCTTTGGATAGCCCGTATATCATTTACGACATTTAATTCAAAATTTCGAATATAATTCACTAAATACGGAATTTAATCTGAAATGCGTAAAATAAATCTTAATTACGCAATAATCACATAATTTATCGTAAATGAACTTTACTTACCCGAGAATATGTGATGGTACGTAAATCGAAGTTCGATCGGGCTTTCGTTCGAAATTTATCGTCGAACTGCACAATTTATTATATTTAACTTCGGGTCAATTTTTGATTAAATATAATTTAAATAAATTCATCGAAAATCAAATCGGTCACTTTTGACCTCGTATCGACTTACCCGAAGTCCGGTGAAATCTCAAAAATTTTCCTTTTCATTTTTCTTTCTTTTTCCTCTTTTTTTTTCCTTTTTCTCCTTGGCTGAACCGGTCCGGTCCGGTTCAGCGCAGAACCTTCTCCCCTGAACCGCCGACCGGTTTAGGCATCCTTTGGTCGTGCCGGTGTATTCCGGCCAGTTCCGGACGCATCACCACTGCCGTTCGGCGCGCCTAAGCCTAGGCAACACTCGGCTGGGCTCGATCGGGACCAAGCATCGCCGATGGCCGTCTGATTCCTCTTTTCCTCTGCGGCCTTCTCGTTTTCGATTCGCCGGCGTCCGGCATCGGTGGATGGAGTGACCGGTGCCGATGGGTGTGCACGGTCCTCCTCTTCCTTTTTCGGCCGCTTGCCTGCCCGTGGGGTCGCCGGTGCTCGTCGTCCGGTGGTCTTCTTCTTCCGTCGATTTGCTACCATTTCCTCTATTCTCTCTCCCCGATTACTAGCTTTCAGATTTCCTTTTTTTTTAATATATTTTTAATATAATTTTATTATAAAATAATAATAAAAATCCCAAAAATATCCCATAAATATCTAAAAATATCTCCAAAAATCATATTAAATTCATTTAATCCGTAAATGAATTTATCAGTCCGATTTTACCTTTTCGGTATATTTTTTCACTATTTTTGGGCTCATTTTTCGAGGTAAAAATTTTGATAAATTCTAATAAATTTATATCTTGATCAATTGGGCTTGAAATTAAATATTTTTCTCGATTTTGATCAAGATTCCTTAATTTCATATTTTTAATGAAATTGTCTTATCGAAATTACACTGAATTTCAGTCATTTGACCGTTTTACCCTTGCACTTGTTCGGGAATCAACTTAACCCTTATCTCGCTGTTATGTAGCTTACATGCATTTTTAAATTTCTCAAATTGTCGATTGCATGTTAGTAAATACTCTTCTTATGATTCAACTATGTAATAAAGTGTTCATACACATAGGAATCATAAGGTACAAGCTACAAAAATTTGGGTCTGACAATCCTCCCCCACTCAGAAAATTTGGTCCTCCAAATTAGAACCAAGTTACTCATCAAATAGGTTAGGGTACTTCTCTCGCATTAGACTCTCTAGCTCCCAAGTAGCTTCCTCTGAAGTATGATGCTGCCAGAGAATCTTCACTAACCCAATGGTCTTCGATCTCAATACCTTCTCCTTCCTATCCAATATTCGAATCGATCTCTCAACATATGACATGTCCTCTCGGAGCTCCAAAGGCTCGTAACTAATCACATGTGCCAGATCCGGGTGATACTTCCGAAGCATCGATATGTGGAAGACGTTGTGGACACCTGATAAGTCCGGTGGCAATGCCAACCTATACGCCTTATCTCCCACTCGATCAAATATCTCCAAGGGTCCAATGTAGCGAGGATTTAGTTTCCCTCTCTTCCCAAATCTCGCTATGCCCTTGGAAAGAGAAACTCTCAAAAACACGGATTCACCAACTGCAAACTCTAGTGGCCTACGTCTCCTGTCAGCGTAACTCTTCTATCTGCTCTGAGCTGTCCTCAGTCTCTCTACAATCAAGCGGACGTCCTCAGATGCTTGCGTAACCATGTCAGGAGCGAAAATCTTACGGTCACCCACTTCTTCCCATCCAATATGGGAACGACATCTACGGCCATACAAAGCCTCATACGGTGCCATCCCGATACTCGAATGATAACTGTTATTGTAGGCAAACTCGGCTAGTGGCAGGTGGTCATCCCAAGAGCCTCGATAATCTAGTACACATGCTCTCAACATGTCCTCCAGAGTCTGTATGGTCCTCTCTAACTGACCATCTGTTTGAGGATGGAAAGCGGTGCTCAAACTCAACTGGGTTCCCATAGCTTCCTGAAAATGTCCCCAAAAGTGAGATGTGAAGCGGGAATCCCTATCAGAGACTATGCTCACTGGTACACCGTGTAACCTCACTACCTCGCGTACATACAGTTCCACTAATGAACTCAGAGTATCTGTCGCTCTCATAGCTAGGAAGTGGGCTGATTTCGTCAGTCTATCAACGATCTCCCATATAGCATCGTGATTCCTGCAGGTTCTCGGTAAACCCATCACGAAATCCATGGTGATATGCTCCCATTTCCATGTCGGTATAGGTAGAGGCTGCAACAATCCTGCAGGTTTCTGATGCTCTACCTTCACCTGCTGACATATGAGACACTTTGCCACGAAGTCTGCTACATCTCTCTTCATACCCGACCACCAGTATACCTTCATAAGGTTCTGATACATCTTGTAACTCCTCGGATGTAATGTATACTTCGACGAATGAGCTTCCGCCAATATCAATCTCCTGAGTCCTGGATCCTCGGGAACACACAATCTGCCTCTGAACCTCAGTAGTCCATCAGAACTCAACTCAAAGTCAGTCACGGTGCCCTTCTGCATCTGACTACTCATATCCATACAAAATGGATTAGTCTGCTGAGCTACTCTGATCCTGTCCAATAGATCCGGGTCCAAGCATAGACTAGCTATCACATAGCCTGTATCCATGTCAGAAGGCACGACTCCCAAACTGAGGCTAGCAAACTGCTCTAGCAAATCATGTTCCCTAACCATCATGTACGATACCATCCCCTGGCTCTTCCTGCTCAAGGCATCGGCTACAACGTTAGCCTTACTCAGATGATAAAGTATCTCGCAATCGTAGTCCTTCAGAATCTCTAGCCATCTTCTCTGTCTCATGTTCAGCTCTTTCTGTGAGAACAGATACTTGAGGCTCTTATGGTCGGTAAATATCTGGAACTTCTCACCATATAAGTAGTGGCGCCATACCTTCAAAGCGAACACTACTGCAGCTAGCTCCAAATCATGGGTCGGATAGTTCTTCTCATGATCCTTCAGCTGTTTGGATCCATAAGCAACTACCTTCCCATCCCGCATCAATACGCAGCCCAGTCCCTGATGCAAAGCATCGGTATACACTGTAAATCCTCCTGAGCTGGTAGGGATAGTGAGAATCGGAGCGGTGGTCAATCGACGCTTCAACTCCTTAAAACTCTTCTCACAATCCTCGTTCCATATGAACAGTGCATTCTTTCGAGTAAGACGTGTCAACGGAGCAGCCAACTTCGAAAATCCCTCAACGAATCTCTGATAGTATCCAGCTAAACCCAGAAAACTCCTGATCTCGATGACTGTCCTCAGCTGTTCCCACTGAACTACAGCCTCTATCTTAGATGGATCAACTGATATACCATCTCTCGATACAACATGTCCCAAAAATGAAATCCGTGATAACCAAAAGTCACACTTACTGAGCTTAGCATATAACTCATGCTCCCGTAGCGTTTGCAACATGATCTTGAGGTGCTCCTCATGCTCCTCCTTGGATCTCGAATACACCAATATGTCATCGATGAAGACGATAACAAACTGGTCCAAATATGGCTTGAACACATCGTTCATCAAAGCCATTAAAGTAGCTGGAGCATTTGTCAATCTGAATGGCATGACCAAGAACTCATAATGGCCATATCGGGTACGAAATGCTGTCTTGGGTACATCTCCACCCCGAACCTTCAGCTGCTGGTACCCAGACCTCAGGTCAATCTTGGAAAAGACCTGTGCTCCCTGTAGCTGATCTAACAAGTCGTCAATGCGTGGAAAGGGGTATTTATTCTTGATGGTGGCCTTATTCAACAATCGGTAGTCTATACAGAATCGGAGGCTCCCATCCTTCTTCCTCACAAACAGAACTGGTGCTCCCCAAGATGAAACACTCGATCGAACAAAACCCCTATCCAACAGCTCCTATAACTGTCTCTTGAGCTCCTCCAGCTCAACTAAGGCCATGCGATATGGTGGTCTCGAAATAGGCTCCGTACCAGGTACTAGATCTATGCAGAACTCCATCTCTCTGTCTGGTGGTAACCCTGGCAATTCATCCGGGAAAACATCTGGGTACTCACTGACCACAGTAATATCTGCAACTCCGGATGTGCCTTATCCATATCTACCACGTACGCAGTGAAACCTTGATATGTTGAAGGTTTTCTAAATCAGTAATCATGTAATAATCATAACTACTCCTTTCATTTATTCTTATTAAACTTTACAACATATCTAGTAGGGTTAGGAAACATAACTGTCTTAGCATAACAATCTAAAACAGCATGGTTTGCAGATAGCCAATCCATTCTTAATATTATATCAAAGTCACTCATACATAGTAATATTAGATTGGCTGTCATCTCCTTATCCCCTACTCTCAACTTGCAGTCATTAAATACATATTCTACCACTTGACTACTATTCATAGGTGTACTAATCAACATCATCATACATAAATGTGTACGCTCTACATGTCTTGCTAATTTACATGCAAATAAAGGCGATACAAACGAATGTGTAGCACCAGGATCAATTAAAACATATGCTTCAATATCATAAATCAAGATGTTACCTCGAATCACATCCGATGAAGCATCAGCTGTTCCCTGATCCAAAGCATGTACTCGCCCTTGACCCATCACTTGTTTCCCCTTCTCCTCTACTGTCGCTCTACCTCTCTGAGCAGACGTACCAGCTGGGGTTCGATCAAACTCCCTGCCCCTCTGTGGTGCAGTCACAAATGTCGCTGGGCACTCTCTAGCCATGTGCCCCTGTTTCCCACATCGAAAACATACCATAGCACCCTGTGAACACGGTCTATCACCATGTGATCTACCACATCTTCTGCACTGATCTGTAGCAGGTCTCTGTCCTCCTATGACAATGCCCTTTGCTGGGGCTACAGTCGGATAAGCAGGAGGTCTAGCATATCTCTCTCGTGCCTCCTCTACTCGTGATTTCTTACTGAAGAGTCTCCTCTCTCCTCGATAACTGAAATCTCTAGTCGGCCTCTTCTTCCATATATCTCGGCTACGGCTAAACTTCCCAAACTCGGAAGTATTTCTCCCGTAATCCTGCTCATATAATTGCACCTTATGCACTGCTTCCTCATAGGTCACTATGTCTAATGGGACCAACTTGGACCGCAAAATCGATCTCAACCCGTTGATAAGCCTGTGGACCTTCCTGGTCTCACTATACATGGTATCCGGGTCATATCTTCCTAGGGATAGGAATCGAGTCTCATACTCGTCCACAGATAAACTCCCCTGGTGTAGTCCCAAAAACTCTGCCTGTAGTTTTCGCTGTGTGGTGTCGGGAACAAACTGCCTCCTGAAGGCCTCCCGAAATATATCCCTACTAATATCTGTGTGTCGGGATCTCAATATAGGTCGGGTGGACTTCCACCAATGCTCTGCGGCTCCCTTTAGTAGGAACGTAGCAAACGCGACCATCTTCGAGGTCGTACACTCGAAGAATCCATAAAGCTTCTCCAGCTCTGCTAACCACTCCTCAGCAGCCACTGGGTCCTTGACCCCGCTAAATGATGGAGGTCTAAACTTCTAGAATTCTCGCAATCGATGCAGATCACATCCATATCCTAATCAACTACCACCTGAAACCGGTAGGGGTGTAGGAGTATCTATAGTCCTCTGTGCATCAGCTGTCTGCGTAGGTGTATCAGGGGCAACTGCCTGTCCTGTAGCACCTCCTGCCTCCTGTCCCTGCCTACCTGGCATCGTCTGTGCCAGTATCTCGATAATAGTCTCGAGACCACACTCTAATCTCGTGAAGCGCGTCTCTGCCCACTCGGGTGCCTCAGTAGCACCTGGAGTCTCATGGGTAGGTAATGGTCCGACAGCAGCTCGTCCCTCGGGTCTATCTCCCCGGCCTCGAGCCCTACCTCTCATACCTCTACCATTACGCGTATTTTCCATTTAGGCAAAGTTCCTGCATTCATAATAATGAATTAGTCCATTTCCTATCTGGTATACACAGTTATATCTAAACACAGCACAGTACTATGGGGATGTACACTTTCCTAATTCCTAACATCGACTCACATCAGACCATCCTCTGCTCTGATACCATTCTGTCAGGACCCGTTCTCAATCCATGACTTTATCCAAAAATCACTATAAATTTTTTGCATTCTTAACTTACCTTTTCGCTCTTCAATGGTTGGGCTGTGATTCGATGTCAGAGTCCTCACTTACCATATCATCCATTTCATACATACATGTCAATACATTATTACGGACTGTAACTGCTTTTATTATACATGTAAGATTATATAAAATCTAATACAAATACATTCCCCAAAATATATATCGTATACATCACTGTGCTGTTTCTATGTTTAGATACACAACTGTACATAAAGGTATACCTGGCGATCGATAGGAATTAGTAGTGGACTCTGGGACACTATCCCTCGATAGCTCTCGCTCTACTGACGCTTTGTAGAGAGATGTAAAGAAAGGGGGTGAGCATACAACGCGCTCAGTAAGGAAATCAGGCAAGCAAGTAGATATCAACACTATCTACTCAAAATAATGCTATGCCTTGAAAACATTATTTTCTTTACTCGCTTTAAAAGCATGTCTTGAAATATAATATATATACTTGTACAGAATAAATCCCATGTACAGAAAATCATGCTTTCTTTCTCAAATGTAGGCATGTAGTGCAAAACAATGCATCGTATATAAATCATGCCTTTATGTAAATCATGCCATGTATATTTAAATCACAATAAATATGGCATCAAATGATTCACAACACCAAATCGGAGTCCGACCCATCCCTCATGTCTGTCCGCAATTTAAATCATTCAATCAATGTGATATATCATCTAAGACTCTGTGGTTAAGTGCAAATAGTATCCTGGACTATGATCATATCCGACATGTGATCCCAAGCAACACAGATCTCGGTGTGTGGGGCATCACTGTTGCAACGGGAGGGGGGTCAGTCCATCACAACCTTCAGCTATATCCTCCTTAACTCCACAACAACACACAGTACAGCGTACACCTCGTGTCACTCAGGCACGGTACAAAGTACACCCGAGGATCGTCCTCACGGCCAGAGTGCCTACCATAGGTCTTAGCTCTCGCACCCGTGGAATATCAACATCACAGTCAGGGTGCCTACTATAGGTTTTAGCCCTTGCGCCTGTGAAAATATCCTACCACATCTCAAATACCCTCATGCTGGCCATCCTCTCAAAATGTGACACTCAGTCACATAAGAATGCGGCATGAATAGGTACCATGTATATAATATCACATACAGTGTGCGCCCTCGAGTGCGACACACAGTCAACACTACGCTCGAACACTGTTTCACATCACAAACTCAACTCTAGTGCGAGCAAATCTCCAGCAACTAGGTCAATGCATAGTTCATGTATTAAATCAAGTACGAGCAATAGCTCCAGTACTATGCTACGCATAATATCATCAAATCAAGTACGAACCATAGCTCCAGTACTATGTCATGTATAAACCATGAAGAATCGAGTACGAGCAACGCTCCAGTACTCTGTCATGTATCTCATGTAAAACTCGAGTACGAGCTAATTGCTCCAGCACTCTGTATCATGCATATATCATTAAAAGCTGAGTACGAGTAAAACTCCAGTACTATATCATGCATGTCATGGAAATCTAGTGCGTATAAAAATCTAGCACTACTGTATGTGGAAAACATATGAAATCCAGTGCGAGCTGTGCTCTAGCACGGTTCATTCTCACATAATATGATAGATGGCTCTTTAAAAGGGATTGTTTATAAAACATCAAATCAGCACTATAAAGTGTGCTTAAGTCACATCAACCTTAAAATCATTAGCCCATATATTTATTTTCATGCTAAACAGCAGTTAAATAATCACAATAATAGTTTCCATGCTTTTTGCAACTTTTCACAAAAGTTGACTTTTTGACTAACTAGGGGTAAAATCGTAATTTACCACTATCGGGTCGCAATAATTATTATTCACTTTCTCTGACCCTCAGAGTTTTTAAGTGAATGTAAAAGCAGACAAAAATACGTGCAGGTATCTCTAACTACTCGTAAAAGTCCCTTACCTCGGATCACGTCACGTGACCTTACTTCCTCGGTGCTGCTAAATCCAACAGTCCGATCAGCTCTCAATGTAAACTTCGGAGCTGTAAATAACCATTCCTCAGGTTAATTATAATTTACCTACTGTATTACACATTAATACAGTCTATTTTCCCTTAATGGGCCTTAATAATCCTTAATGGGCCTTAATCCGTATTAAGCCCGTTTTCCACTTATTATTTCCCTTCATTAGGGTCTATCGACTCATTAGGCCTATCAATACCCATTCGGCTTTATTCCAAGCTCTTTGGATAGCCCGTATATCATTTACGACATTTAATTCAAAATTTCGAATACAATTCACTAAATACGGAATTTAATCCGAAATGCGTAAAATAAATCTTAAATACGCAATAATCACATAATTTATCGTAAATGAACTTTACTTACCCGAGAATATGCGATGGTACGCAAATCGAAGTTTGATCGGGCTTCCGTTTCTGAATTTATCGTCGAATTGCACAATTTATTATATTTAACTCCGGGTCAATTTTCGATTAAATATAATTTAAATAAATTCATCGAAAATCAAATCGATCACTTTTGACCTCGTATCGACTTACCCGAAGTCCGGTGAAATCTCAAAAATTTTCCTTTTCCTTTTTCTTTCTTTTTCCTCTTTTTTTCCTTTTTCTCCTTGGCTGAACCGGTTCGATCCGGTTCAGCGCAGAACCTTCTCCCCTGAACTGCCGACCGGTTGAGGCATCCTTTGGTTGTGCCGGTGCATTTCGATCGGTTCCCGACGCATCACCACCACCGTTCGGCGCGCCTAAGCCTGGACAACACTCGGCTGGGCTCGATCGAGACCAAGCACCGCCGATGGCGGTCGGATTCCTCTTTTCCTCTGCGGCCTTCTCCTCTTCGATTCTCCGGCGTCCGGCGTCGGTGGATGGAGTGACCGATGCTGATGGGTGCGCACGGTCCTCCTTTTCCTTTTTCGACTGCTTACCTGCCCATGGGGTGGCCGGTGCTCGCCGTCCGGTGGTCTTCTTCTTCCGTCGGTTTGCTTCCGTTTCCTCTATTCTCTCTCCTCGA
Organism: Firmiana major; assembly: GCA_033439115.1. NCBI lineage: Eukaryota > Viridiplantae > Streptophyta > Magnoliopsida > Malvales > Malvaceae > Firmiana > Firmiana major. The sequence goes on from CM065912.1 coordinate 15,178,495, forward strand.
TTACTAGCTTTCAGATTTCCTTTTTTTAATATATTTTTATTATAATTTTATTATAAAATAATAATAAAAATCCCAAAAATATCCCATAAATATCTAAAAATATCTCCAAAAATCATATTAAATTCATTTAATCCGTAAATGAATTTATCAATCCGATTTTGCCTTTTCGGTATATTTTTCCACTATTTTTGGGCTTATTTTTCCAGGCGAAAATTTTGATAAATTCTAATAAATTTATATCTTGATCAATTGGACTCGAAATTAAATATTTTCCTCGATTTTGATCAAGCTTCCTCAATTTCATATTTTTAATGAAATTATCTTATCAAAATTATACTGAATTTTAGTCATTTGACCGTTTTACCCTTGCACTTGTTCGGGAATCAACTTAACCCTTATCTCGTTTTAATGAAATTGTCTTACATGCATTTTTAAATTTCTCAAATTGTCGATTACATGTTAGTAAATACTCTTCTTATGATTCAACTATGTAATAAAGTGTTCATACACATAGGAATCATAAGGTACAAGCTACAAAAATTTGGGTCTGACATTGGCCACCAATTGGATGAATTAGTAGAAGAATTCGACACTCGGGAGAGGGGATTATTTATATGCACAAGGGTAGATTAACATAGGACATTGTTGAATCGGGAGGTTGACAATTCTTATGAGCCATGGAGAAACGGATTACCATCGCTTAATGTACTCTATTATTTAATTCTGAATCGGGAGGTTAGGATTAGGTAATTTGGGTATGACTGTTTAAAACTCGGGAGAGATAAACAGGAAATAGTTTCGGCTATAAAGAAATTTAAATCAAAAGAACAATTGATCAAAGGAATTGTATGAACCCTAGTTAGGTGAAATCGAGTTCTAGGAATATTTTGCCATTGATATTTTCATTCGTAATAATTGTGATTTGTTTTAAGTAATTTGTTCTGTAATTAATAGTTAGGATAGAAATTAGGATCTTAACCAATATAAATTACTTTTTCTAAATAAAGTTCAAGGTTGTTGATTACAGTGATTTGCGATAGGCACAATTCCCTGTGGGACGATACTTATATTTACTCTATACTCGAAAACTGACCTGTGCACTTGCAGTAGTGTTTCATTTGAGCACAACAAGTTTTTTGGCGTCGTTACCGGGGAATTGTTGTTTCATTTTTCGTTAACACTGTTTCCCAATAACCTTTAATTTAGATTTTTATTTTTGTTTTAATTTGCTATCTACAAATTTTTATTTTAGGTGAATGGTAAAAACCCGTAGAAGTGGAAATCCAGACATAAAAGAAGAATTAGATCCAGAGATTGAGAGAACCATAAGGCAAATTCAATAGAATAGATTTGAAGAGAAAGATAAAAATTTAAACATGGCAAAAGAAAATCAGCAGCAGCGAGCTATACGAGATTATTTTACCCCAGTTGTGAATCAAAATTTTACTGCTATAAGAGAGGTTCCTATAAACTATAATAACTTTGAGTTGAAGCCGACATTGATCAATATGGTTATGCAAAATCAATTTGGAGGTTCGGCCTTAGAGGATTCTAACACACATTTTACAAGTTTTCTGCAGATTTGCAGCACCATTAAGATTAATGGAGCCTCTGATGATGCTATTCGACTGAGATTGTTTCCATTTTCTCTTCGGGATAAAGCCTTGAGCTGGTATCAAAATCTACCTGCAGGAAGCATTCTGACATGGGCAGTGATGGCACAAAAATTCTTAGCAAAGTACTTCCCACCAGGAAAGACAATGCAGATGAGATTAGAAATTGCCCAGTTCACACAATTAGATCAAGAACCATTACATGAGGCATGGGAGCGATTTAAAGAGTTATTGGGTAGATGCCCACAGCATGGATATGATGAAGGAAACCAGATACAAGTTTTCTACAGAGGCATGACTCCACAGACACGAGCTACTGTGGATGCTTCAGCAAGAGGTTCACTGTGGTCTAAGGCACCTGATCAAGCTATACAGTTAATTAAGGAGATGGCTATAAACAGCAGCCAATGGCCAGGTGAAAGAGCTAATGTCAGAAGAGTAGCAGGTATGCATGAGTTAGATACTCAGATAGCCATCCTAGCAAGACTTGAGCAAATTTCAACATAAATTTCTTCAATGGGTATGCAAGGGCCGCAAGCTATGATTCATCATGACAGCACAAATCCTAACTTGATAGGGACAGATTTGGAGCAGGTGAATTATGTTAATAATCATAACTTTAGTTTTCAAGGAAATCGAGTTCCTAACTACTACCAGCCAGGATTCAGAAACCATGAGAATCTATCTTATGGTAACTCTAAGAACGTTCTAAACCCACCAGCAGCAAGTAACAGCAATACAGGATTCAATAACCAAGGGAATTCCCAAGGTTATGGTGGAGTTACAATGAACGAATTTGAGGAGTTCATGGTTGAAACTAGAATAAGATTTAGTAAAACTGATGCACGATTAGAGAACGTGGAAGCTAAAATGTCAAAGATGAATACCAATCTTGGTGCACAGATGAAGTCTGTTGAGACCACTTTGGGACAGCTAGCTGTAGCTGTCAGTTCTTTAAATGAAAGAGGTAAGTTTCTAAGTGACACAGTGCTCAATCCGAAGGAACACTGCAATGCTATATCTTTGAGAAGTGGGAACACATATGAGCCACCGAAGGTAGCAGAGAAAGAAGGAACTGTACTAATAACTGAGATGAAAAAGAAGCAGGCTGAACCTGTTATGACAAAGGATGCAGAATCAGAAACAGTAAAACAGGGAGTTAATTCTAAACCCTTTAGTAAACTTTTTCCTGATAATCCTCCTTTGTTAAAACCATCTATTCTTTATCCTCAAGCTTTGTACAAAAGAAAGATTGAATCTGAGTTTAAGAAATTTCTTGATATATTTAAGAAATTACATATTAACATTTTGTTAGTTGATGCTCTGCAGCAGATGCCACATTATGCAAAGTTCATGAAAGAAGTGCTGTCAAAGAAACGAAAACTTGAAGATTATGAAACTATCAACTTGACAGAAGAATGCAGTGTAATTTTGCAGCAGAAGCTACCGCAAAAATTAAAAGACCTTGGAAGGTTTACTGTTCCATGCGAGATTAGAGGATCGAAAGTGGGTAAGGTATTGTGTGATTTAGGTGCTAGCATAAATTTAATGCCTTTATCTATTTTCAGGAGCCTAGGTCTTGGATAGGTAAAGCCAACTACTATAACACTGCAACTAACGGATAGATTGATTACTTATCCCAGAGGTATAATAGAAGATGTACTTGTTAAGGTTGATAAGTTAATTTTTCTGTCGATTTTGTAGTCTTAGATTATAAAGAGGACAGAGAAATTCCACTTATACTTGGGAGACCATTTCTTGCTACTGGGAGAGCACTAATCGATGTTCAAAGAGGGCAATTAACCCTGACGATGAATGATGAATCAGTTATATTCAACATCTATAAGGCGATGAAATTTACTGATGAGCCAGAAACATGTAAGTTGATTGAAGTAGTGCAGAGTTGTGTAAGAGAAGTTGAAACAAAGGAAGCACCAACCGATCCTATGGCTCAATGTTTGGTAAATTCAGTTTCTAATTTAGATGATAAATTACTAACTGATGAAATTAAAAGTTGTGTTGTTACTTTGGAAGCCAATCCATTAGAAAGTACTACTACAACAACTAAGGAGAAGATTGACAAGTCACAGGTAACTGAAAAAGAAGAAGGCAAAACTGAATTGAAAGAATTGCCAAGCCATTTGAGGTATGCCTTTTTAGGTGATGATAGTACTTTTCCTGTAATTATTTCATCATTTTTATCGATTGCAGAGGAAGACAAATTGCTTAGAATTTTAAGAAAGCATAAACCGGCAATTGGATGGTCTATTACTGACATCAAAGGAATTAGTCCCTCTGTTGTGATGCACAAAATTCGATTAGAGGAAAATCATAAACCCTCTATTGAACCACAAAGAAGACTAAATCCAGCAATGAAAGAAGTTGTTAGAGCTGAGATCTTAAAATTATTAAATGCTGGTATTATATATGCTATATCTGATAGTTCTTGGGTAAGTCTTGTGCAGGTTGTACCTAAAAAGGGTGGAATGACAATAGTTCGTGACACAAACGATGAAATCATATCCACCAGAACTGTAACGGGATGGAGAGTTTGCATCGATTATAGGAAGCTGAACAAAGCTACTAGGAAAGACCACTTCCCGCTTCCTTTCATCGACCAAATGCTAGACAGACTAGCCGAACACAGTTATTATTACTTTTTAGATGGCTACTCGGGCTATAACCAGATTGCAATAGCCCCAGAAGATCAAGAGAAAACAACATTCACTTATCCATATAGAACTTTCGCATATAGAAGGATACCTTTCGGATTGTGTAATGCCCCAGCAACCTTCTAGAGATGCATGATGTCAATTTTCGCTGACATGGTTGAATAGATAATGGAAGTTTTCATGGATGACTTCTCGGTATTTGGTAGGACTTTTGACCAATGTTTATCTAATTTGGCACTTGTTTTGCAGAGATGTGAAGAGACAAATCTTGTCTTAAATTGGGAGAAGTGTCATTTTATGGTGCAAGAAGGGATCGTCCTTAAACACAGAATTTCAGCTCAGGGCATTGAGGTGGATAGAGCTAAAGTCGCTCCTATTGAAAAGCTTCCTCCTCCAAAATTAGTTAAAGCTGTGAGGAGCTTTTTGGGATATGCAGGCTTCTATCGTAGATTTATCAGGGACTTTTCAAAAATCTCAAAACCTTTATGTCATTTATTGGAAAAAGATGTTGACTTTATCTTTGATGATTTTTGCTTGCAAGCATTTGAAAAGATCAAGAAGGAGCTTATTTCTGCACCTATTATGATCACATCGAATTAGACAGAACCATTTGAACTAATGTGCGACGGAGTGATTTTACAATTGGAGCTATCCTTGGACAAAAAAGAGACAAGATTTTTCGAGCTATTTATTATTCAGGCAGGACCTTAGATGATGCTCATAAAAATTACACTACAACAGAGAATGAGATGCTTGCAGTTGTACATGCATTTGACAAGTTCAGACCATATCTAATTGGAAGCAAGGTCATTGTCTATACGGATCATGCAGCTATTCGTTATCTATTTGCAAAAAAGGATGCTAAACCCAGACTTATTAGATGGATCTTGCTTTTACAAGAATTTGATTTTGAAATCATGGATAAAAAAGGATCTGATAATGTTATAGCTGATCATTTATCTAGATTGGAGCAATCTGAAATTCAGCAAGAACAGCCTATTCAAGAGGGATTTCCAGATGAGACAATTATGAAGATTGATGAAAATCTACCTTGGTTCGCAGATATAGTGAATTACTTAGCAGGAGGACTAATGCCAGTTTAACGTACCAATAGAGGAAGAAATTCTTCCATGATGTCAACTCTTATTTTTGGGATGATCCTCTGCTGTTTAAGAAGTGTCCATACCAGATTATAAGACGATGTGTGTCGGAAGATGAAGCTCAGGAAATTCTATGCCACTGCCATGCTGCAGCATATGGAGGACATTTTGGTGCAGAACGTACAGCAGCAAAGGTGCTGCAATCAGGTTTCTATTGGCCTAGTGTGTTTAAAGATAGTTACATATTTGTAAAAACGTGTGACAGATGTCAAAGGGTTGGAAACATCTCAAGAAGGCATGAATTACCTTTGACAAATATTTTAGAAGTGGAAATCTTTGATGTATGGGGTATAGATTTTATGGGACTGTTTCCTCCATCCTTTAGGAAGCTGTGCATTCTCCTTGCTGTTGATTATGTCTCTAAGTGGGTTGAGGTAATAGCAAAACCAACAAATGATGCAAAAGTGGTAATTCGATTTCTGCACAAGAATATATTGACAAGATTCGGTACCCCTAGAGCCATTTTGAGTGATGAAAGCACTCATTTCTGTAACAAAATCTTCAATGGTTTGATGTCAAAATATGGAATTCGACATAAAGTAGCTCTCGGTTATCATCCGCAGATAAATGTCTAAGCTGAAATTTCAAACCGAGAAGTGAAGTTGATATTGGAGAAGACTGTCCACCTAAATAGAAAAGATTAGGCTAACAAGTTAGATGATGCACTTTGGGCATACAAGACAGCCTATAAGACTCCAATTAGAATGTCTCCCTATAGGTTGGTATTTGGTAAGGCATGTCATCTACCTGAAGAGCTTGAGCACCGAGCTTATTGGGCCATTAAGAAGCTAAATTTTGACTATAACAAGGCTGGAGAAAATCGGTCACTCCAATTGAATGAGCTTGATGAGCTAAGAAATGAGTCCTATAACAATGCAAGAATTTACAAGGACATGACCAAAAGATGGCATGACAAGATGATAATGAAAAGAGAATTCAGTCCTGGATAGCAAGTTCTATTGTATAATTCAAGGCTTAAATTATTTCTTGGCAAATTGAAGTCAAGGTGGTCAGGACCGTATGAAATAAACCAAGTTTTCACATATGGAGAGCTTGTCCAAGGTCAATGGGCAGCGTATAAAGCATTATTATGGAGAGGGAGTGTATAAATTAGATAGCATTCCCCTTGGTGAACCGAATTAAGGAGACTGGAAGCAGTCTGACCGAAGACTTGAAATTCAACGCTTTTGGGAGGCAACCCAATTGATTTTTTTTAGATTCTTAGTTTTTCATCTCGTTTTATTTTCTTTGATTTTAGTAGTTTGTTTTTCTTTTTTTTTATTTTATTAGTTTGAATTTTACTTTTATTTTTCAGACATATCAGAAGAGCACAGTTTGGAAGAATAATTATCATGATCCTGCCAGTAAGAATGCATGAGTGCGTGATCAGGTGAAAGAACAAGAAAAATTTTGCAAAGGCTTAATAGCTTCAATGTAGACAAACAGAACAGCAAAGAAACGAAAATGGTTTTCAAGAACAAAAGTGAAGAAGTATGTGAACAGCACCTAAGCTGGAAAACTAAATTCTTCAATTGAAGAAGTGAGGGCCGAATAATGTTTGCATAGGAAAAGAAATTCAGCAAGAAGGCATGAGATGAAATTCTGTCAAAATAAGAAACAAATGTTTACAATAGTGAGGTGAATGGGATCCACATGTCCGTGTCTTATTGGAAGATGAAAGCCCACTCACTATTCGGTAAAGCCAAAGAACCCTACCAAATTTATTTGAAAAAGGGCAGTCGAAACATTTTCTTACTCAGACTCTCTTTTTCTAATTCTGCACTTTTACCTTGTTCCCTTGGAAGTACACCGATTACCCCACACCCATTATTCTTCTTTCTTTCGATCCTGTTGTTTTCTGCTGATTTGGTAGTTTCACCGATAACATTTTTGTGGATTCAAAATCTTGGTGGTCCCGAAACCCTCGGGGGAAGCAGAAAGCATTTTCTTGTCCGATTGTGATAAAGACACAGAGTGGTGCAACTTGAGCTTACGTGATTTTCATTCCGGGTATTCTACTGCTTTCTTTGATCGTTTTCGATTTTTAGCGGATTTCCTTTTGGTTTCTGCAACTTAGATTTTGAAGCTCTTCTCGGTTTGGTCGATTGTTGTTTGAGACATTCTGGTTGTGACAAAAAATTTTTGAGATTAGTTTATGTGCTTGTCTGATTGGGGCCAGCTGAACACTATTCTTGTCAACATTAAGCTTCCATTGGCAATGGCACCCAAAACTCGAGCAAAACGAAACCTGGAGAGTTCGAGTCTAGTGACTAAAAGTACAGCCCCATCTCTCCAGATGGAAGAGCCGGTCATAACTACTTATGATTCCTCTAGATTTGTCAACAACCAAGCCGTAGAAAATTTCAAGAAAATTATGGGCAAAAATATGATTATCGAAAGGAGTTTCCGACCTGATATTGGTGGTTGGGACATGTATCATGAGTTCTTGAGAGATTTCAGGTTGCTGAAATTAGCAGGACAACCTGAAGATGCCATTCTTGATGTAGTCCGAGAATTTTATGCCAATGCAATGGAGAGTACCCATTCGATATCTGAAGTCAGGGGTATTCTTGTTTCTTACAACGCCAACGCCATTAATCTGTACCTAGACCTTTCGCAAAGGATGCAGGATGAATATCACCGTTATGTTGTAGCTCTCCACACTGATGCTGATGAGCTGTACTGGGTTATTAACGAACTTATAGTACCTCACACCCATTGGCAGAAGAGGCCAGAGATTGAATCTATGGCATTCCCTTCCAATCGACTTCAATATGGTCTAAACGAATGGTATGATTTCATTTGCTCAAGAAAAATACCTAAAACTCATAAAAGCAGTGTTGATGTCGATAGAACTGCTCTCCTTTACTGTATTCTGACTGGCAAGATTGTTGATTTTGGAGCCATTATCTTTCGGTCCATGCAAGAATTTATACGCAGGGAAAATAGAAGGGGATTACCTCACCCTTCATTGGTTTGTGGACTTTGCAAGAAATATGGCATATATTGGACTGAGCTTGAACCACGACTGGCTAGGAAATCTGCAATCACTTTCAGAAATCCTCAGGTACCTCTGACTCAGAGAGAAGTTGCTCCTCCTACTGCCCCACCACAAACTTCTACTGGTCCATCTGTTGCACCTTCCACCACTTCCGACTCTATTGGAGCTGTGCTAAACGAGATTAAGGAGTTGTGGATGGAGATACGCAATAATGATCGAGACTATCGGACTTTTTGTGCATATGTTGCTTCCTATCATAAATCATTAGTCGACTACCTAAATATGAAGGGTCGTGCGAGAGAGGTGATATTCCCCATGCCGTCACAATGGTGTCCTTCTGCTGATGATGACATGGAAGCAGATGACCATGAGGAAGCTGATGCTGAAGATGGCTCAGAGGAGGATTCAGACAGTTGAGACTACCCCAGGGAAGTCCTCTTTACTACTTTTTCCAATTCATCGAGGATAATGAATATCTTAAGTTTGGGGGAGTTATTGGTTATGCTCTGTTGTGCTCTGTGTCATGCTGCTATGTTTTTCTATGCCAGCTGTTTATGTTTTTCATGCTTTGTTTTTCATGTTTTGTTATGTTTTATGTGCCTGTTTCAATTTCTTTTTATGTGTTTCTTTTTATTGTTTGTGTGCAATTTACTCAGTTTCATAGACTAGTTTTCTCGATTATGGCCAAAGATGGATTTTGCAAGGAATTGATCAAATTTTGTTTAAATGGATGATTTTTATTGTTTGAGTATTGGAATGTGGATAGAAAGCTTCACTTGAATATTTTCACTCAAACTATGCACCAATCATATTCAGTTTATGCACTTACTATGTTGATATGTGAAACTAAAAAGACTCTAGAACTTGATTAGTTATTACTTGAGGCAAAATTTATAGACCATGCATGATTAGAAAAATGATCTAGGCAATTTTTTTTTTTTTAAGATTGAGCCTTTCAAGCCTACCCAATTATATTAATCCCTTGGAAACCCCTTTGAGCCAAATTTTTCCATTTTGTTGTTATATAACCATATTACAAGCCATAGCCTAATTGCTTGATTATCCTATTCTTTTAGTCCCTTACTTAAAGCACTATCAAACAAAATTTTTGGATTAAGGGAAGAGCTCAAAAGAAAACAAGGTGGTTTGTAAATTATTAGTTTGAGAACTTGAATGTTACAAACAAGGGTTTGTTCTCGGGTCTTGCTAAAAATCTAGTGTCATATATAGTTTCAAGTAGTGGAAAATAAAATTCTGGAGTGTGACACAGCAAAAAAAAAAATCAAACTCAAGAATGAGTAAGGTTGGGTAGTATTCATGAGCTCAAAATAAATTAAATCCAAAGGTGATTACAGTGCTTTAGGTGGATTAAACTTCATATTATATCCTTTATCCCACCTAAAACTCGAGCCTTACATTACAACATTTGAAAAGTCCTTTTGATTCTTGGTTATGCATGAGTCTTTATTAGTGGAGAGTTGTAGTTAATTCAAGCATATGAAGTCTTGTGTTTAATTTCCATTTACGTTTCGCATTAACATTTGAGTGCATAAATTTGAATAAATGATTGTACACACACACACAAGTGGAAAGTGAAGAGTGAATGGGGATTAGTTTGCTTTGATTGACTTGAACAATATAAATCTGAAATTTATCTTAAGCTGAGAACCTTGTGAATTCTTGAGGAAAATCCCAATTTAGTATGACAAGTATGTGAGCTGAGTATGGTTGAGAGTCTTTAATTGTTTTGTTTCTAGTATATGTTTGCTTGAGGACAAGCAAATTTTTAAGTTTGGGGGTATTTGTTAGCACTGAAATTTATATATGTTTAGAACCCTTTTTACTTAGTTATTTGATTTGTTCTTTGCTATATTAGGTATGTTTTATGTGTGTTGTGCATTTGTGCAGGTAAAAGAACAATATGGAGAAGTTAAAGCTTTTGGAGCTGATTCTGATGATTCTGTGAAGAAGTGAAGTTGCAGGATGCTGATCGTGACTTATGCTGCAGCAATAGATGAAACTAGATAGTGCAGAGCAGATCTGGGGAATCAATACCATTGTCGCAGCATAGCAGTCTGATTAGGGCAACACTGTTTTTCCATGTGGCATTCCGCGTTTTAGTGCCTGGGAACCTTATAAATAGTCTTTTTATCAAAATATCGAAGGAGGCTGTGGCAGAAGGCTTCGGGATTGATTTAGCTCCATAGAAACTCCATCTTTTACATCTTTTTCAATCAATGTTTATTCTAGGGATGATGATTTGGAATTATTGGATGTTTATCATGATGTCTAGGAACTAAACTTCTTTTTCCTAGAATCGATGTAGCCAACTTTGGGTAGATTGCAATTATTTTCTGATATTATTTGGATGATCTCAATTATGTTTATTTAATCTACTTGTTCTTAATGCTCTAGTTGATTGGCCACTAATTGGATGAATTAGAATAGGAATTCGACACTCTGAAGAGGGGATTATTTATATGCACAAGGGTAGATTAACATAGGACATTGTTGAATCGGGAGGTTGACAATTCTTATGAGCCATGGAGAAACGGATTACCATCGCTTAATGAACTCTATTATTTAATTCTGAATCGGGAGGTTAGGATTAGGTAATTTGGGTATGACTGTTTAAAACTCGGGAGAGATAAACAGGAAATAGTTTCGGCTATAAAGAAATTGAAATCAAAAGAACAATTGATCAAAGGAATTGTATGAACCCTAGTTAGGTGAAATCGAGTTCTAGGAATATTTTGCCATTGATATTTTCATTCGTAATAATTGTGATTTGTTTTAAGTAATTTGTTCTGTAATTAATAGTTAGGATAGAAATTAGGATCTTAACCAATATAAATTACTTTTTCTAAATAAAGTTCAAGGTTGTTGATTACAGTGATTTGCGATAGGCACAATTCCCGATGGGACGATACTTATATTTACTCTATACTCGAAAACTGACCTGTGCACTTGCAGTAGTGTTTCATTTGAGTACGACAGTATGGGCTAGATAAGACCTACTGCAGGCACCCCCAACCATGATATGGGTATGCGGAGTACAATATACTATGTATATCACATGGAGTACGATGTACCACGTGGTGATTACTTGATTTGAGAAAGTCTGGCAGAGAACTAACCCACCTGTGTTCCAGCATGATACCCCGCACACCGGGATCCGTGTGGTCTGGGATGATATGTGACATAGTTGGCCAACATAGTCACTCGAGATATAGTGACCTGTCTCCTTACTTATTACATAATACCACATGGTATTGATACTTGAGTGTGATTTTGACTGTCCAGGGTAGACCCGAGGGAAGGGTTGAGCCTTATGGGATTTGATTTGTGAAATGATAAAGATGTTTGTGATTGAGAATTGATTCAATGGGATTTTATGTATTGAGAATGAGCTTTGTGATTTGATTTTAAAAAGGAAGTTTCTTATACGAATCACCCTTTTTATGAGATTACATGAGAATGAGCATGAGATGTTTTCACATGTTGATGTTTCCATGTTTTAAATATGCCAATTTTACATGATTTTGATACATGATATATATGTATACTCATATGGCATAGTTTTATTCCTCATGCTCCTATTATAAATGATTTATGCATAACATTATCAGCAGGTAGATAGAGTAGTTATTTACCATGCTTGCATTATTGACTTACTGAGGGTGTGGTTGCTCATCCCTCTCTACTTTTCTCCTCTACAGAGCGTACATAGTGGCCCAGTGAGGACTGAGGCATTTTAGTTAAGACATCCGCTGCATCCCCATCACTTAGAGGTATATACATAGTGATTCCTTTTTGTATCTAAACAATGTAAAAGCATAGTAGCCAATTGAAATGTAATTATGGGGGATGTAGATGTCAAAAAATCATGTTTTGTTTAAATGTATGATATTACTTTTATTAACTGAGAATGGATATTACGAGTGGATTATTATTGATTCACAGCCCAACAGTGTAGTGGTAAGCTGTTCACGACCGAGTAGAGAAAGGAATAAATGCGAAAAATTTATTGAGATTTTCGGTAATAAAAGAATAAAATGGGTCGTGACAGAGATTGGTATCCGAGCTGTTTTGGCCTGATGTGAGTTAGTAATAAAACGTAGGAAACGTACATCCTTATGTTACTGTGATTTTGTTTAGATATAACTGTGTATACCGTGATGGATTGAGCTTAATAAATTATTATAATAAAGGAAGTTAGGCATTATGCAAATTACGCGCCAAGGTAGAGGGGCAAGAGCACATGCTAGAGGCCGTAGAGGTAGGCCTGAGAGCCTTGCAGAGCCACAGACTGATCAAGCTCCACAAGACCCTGCTGGGAGAGCAGAAGATACTGAGGCTTGTTTCGCTAGGATAGAGCGGAGTATTTAGAACCTGGTGGAGATAGTTGCGCAAGCCTTGGGTGCCGGTGACAGATGAGGTCTCGCAACACAGCCTGATGCTATTGGATAGGCAGCTGCAGAGGCGGAGAAACCTCAGGCTACTGAGACGATGACACCTCCAGTACAGGATACGGATTCTCCTATCGCTGCACAGCAGAGCGGTAGTGATTTGGGTTATGACTGTGACTTGAGCAGACTACGAGAGTTCCAAGGATTGAAACCCCCAGTGTTCAGAGGGGTGAAGGACCCGGTTGTCACGGAGGACTGGGTGTATGAGATGGAGAAACTGTATAGGTTTTTTTGATGTACTTCAGCAGAGAAGGTAGCCTTTGCCGTGTTTATGCTTAAGGGCGAGGCAGGGCACTGGTGGAGATCCACCGAGGTTATATTGAGGGCCAGACACTCCGAGATCTCATGAGAGATATTTTTGGAGGCCTTCAGGAGATAGTACATTCCAGCTACCGTACAGAGGAAACTGCGGATGGATTTCATGAATCTGGTTCAGGGGAACCATACTGTGGATGAGTATGAGTCCAAGTTTATGTCTTTGGGGAGATACGACCTGGACACGATGGGTAGTGAGACCCAAAAGATTCAGAAGTTCATGGATGGATTGAGATTGGCCATCCGGACTAAGCTAGCTCCTTTCGACATTTTGACTTATGAGGAGGCAGTACATAAGGCTCAGTTATGTGAACAAGACTTTGAGCGGAATGCCTCTGAGCTTGGGAGGATTAGTGTCAAGAAGGACAGAGATCGGAAGAGATCCGGGTTTGATAGAGTGGCCAAGAGAGGAGGCCAAAGGTTTTTCGAGAATAGACCTAAGATGGGGAGGTACATGAGAGAGCTGTTAGACCTCCTAGTACCCAGCTTTGACTGTGCCTAGGGGCATGACTATTGGAGGACCACGACCTACCACTGATCAGTGTAGGAGAAGTGGCAGATACCATGGGACTAGACCATGTCAGGTGCCCCTTGTGTCTTGTTTTAGGTGTGGGAAGCTCGAACATATTTCGAGAAATTGTACCGAGATGGTTGAGATTACCCCACAAAAGGGCAAGGAGCCTGAGGGAGCTCCAGTTGAGACAGCGGCCCTAAAGAGGAGGGCTACAGCTGAGGAAAAAGGGAAACATGCTGTGGGTGTGAGCAGAGGGAGGGTGCACGCACTGGACCAGGACACTACAGACGCATTGACAGATGTGATTAAAGGTACCATCGGAATCTTTGATTTAGAAGCATTGGTTTTATTTGATCCTGGTGCCATGCATTCTTTCATATCACCTTCCTTTGCACATAAATTGTTGAAGCATGTGAAACCCACATTATTGGATAAAATATTGATGATTTCCACACCCATGAATAATAGTCAATTGACTGAGCATGTATGTAGGGATTGTGAGTTAAAGATAGAGGGAAAGGAAATGATAGCCAATTTAATTTTATTGAATATGAATGATTTTGATGTAATATTGGGAATGGATTGGTTGGCTACCAATCATGTTGTTATGGATTGCCATGCTAAGACGTTGATGTTTTCAGGATTAGATAATCTTATTGTAAACTTTGATGAAAAGAAATGATATGAAAAGAGTATGTCTGTTTTAAATGAAAGAGAAAAATCCTAATATCTGATATTTGAGAGATGAATTTAATTGTTTATTTTGAATGTTGACGCAATGACTTGTGATACTAACGGTGGAAAGAATGATGTGAAGGGTTTATTGCCTCCGTGGTCGATATAGATGAGGCACACCTGAAATTGAGGGACATACCCGTAATTACGGATTACCCCGATGTCTTTTCGGACGAATTACCAGGACTACCACCCGATAGGGAAATGGAATTTTGCATAGAGTTAGTGCCTGGTACAGAGCCGATATCGAAACCACCGTATAGGATGGCTCCTATTGAGTTGGAAAAGTTAAAGAAACAGCTGCAAGAATTGCTGGAGAAGGGGTTCATTAGACCGAGTGTCTCACCTTGGGGAGCATCGGTTCTGTTTGTGAGGAAAAAGGATGGAAGCCTCCGACTGTGTATAGATTACAGGTTGTTGAACAAGGCCACCATTAAAAACAAGTACCCCCTTCCAAGAATCGATGATTTGTTGGATCAGCTCCAGGGAGCCCAAGTATTTTCTAAGATAGATCTACGGTCAGGGTATCATCAGTTGAGGATCAGGAGTGGAGATATACCGAAGACAGCATTTCGTACCCGTTATGGCCACTAGGAGTTTTTGGTGATGCCATTCGAATTGACGAATGCTCCCGCAGCATTTATGGTATTGATCAATGATATGTTTAAGCCATACCTGGACAAGTTTGTGATTGTGTTCATAAATGACATTTTGGTTTATTCTAAGTCCAAGGAGGATCATAAGGAGCACTTAAGGATAGTTCTACAGACCCTCCGAGAGAAAGAGTTGTATGCCAAACTCAGCAAGTGTAACTTTTGGTTAGAGCAGATCTCATTTCTGGGCTATGTTGTGTCGAATGATGGGGTATCAGTGGATCCATCCAAGATAGAGGCAGTTGTACAATGGGAACAGCCCAAGACAGTCACTGAGATCAAAAGTTTTCTAGGATTGGCAAGATATTATCGAAGATTTGTAGAGGGTTTCTCTAGACTAGCTGCTCCGTTGACACGCCTCATGCGTAAGGATGTTAAGTTTGTATGGGATGAGACATGTGAGAGGAGTTTTTAGGAGCTTAAACGTCGATTGACCACTGCTCCAGTTCTCACCATTCCTACCAACTCAGGAGGATTCTTGGTGTATACGGATGCATCACACCAGGGATTGGGTTGTGTGCTTTTGTAGGATGGGAAGGTAGTTGCCTATGGATCTAGATAGTTGAAAGATCATGAGAGGAACTACTCGACACATGATTTGGAGTTGGCGACCGTGGTGTTTGCTTTGAAAATATGGCGCCACTATCTCTATGGTGAGAAATTTTAGGTGCTCACAGATCATAAGAGCCTTAAGTACCTATTCTCGTAGAAAGAGTTGAATATGAGACAGAGGAGATGGCTCGAACTCCTAAAAGATTATGATTGTGAAATCATTACCACCTGGGTAAGGCAAATGTAGTTGCCGATGCTTTGAGTAGAAAGAACCTTGGGTTGGTGTCTTATATGATGGTACAAAAGCATGAATTGTTGGAACACTTTATGAACCTTAGTTTGGATGTAACCCCACCTGGATTGGAGAGATTGGATATCATGGCTAGTTTGAGATTAGAGCTAAAGTTGATTAGCCGTATTCAACAGGCCCAGCAGAGTGATCGACGGTGCATCGATTGGCTGAGGCAAATACAGACAGGTGTGGGTATTAATTTTGAGCTAAGTGCTTATGGGTTATTGAGGTTCAGGGGCAGAGTATGTGTTCCCAAGGATTCTAAGATCAGGAAGCTAATTTTATCAGAGGCTCACTCATCAAAGTATACGATATATCCGGGGAGTACCAAGATGTATCAAAACCTTCAGAAGGTTTATTGGTGGTCTGAAATGAAAAGAGACATTACAGAATATGTCACTAAGTGTCTCGTTTGTCAGCAGGTGAAGGTAGAGCATCAGAAGCCTACAAGATTTTGCAGCCTCTACCGATACCTACATGAAAGTGGGAGCATGTCACCATGAATTTTGTGAGGGGATTGTCGAGGACCCGCAGAGATCATGATGCCATATGGGTTATTGTGGACCGGTTGACAAAGTCCACCTATTTCTTGGCTATGAGAGCTACCGATACACTGAGTCAGTTGGTGAACCTGTATATTTGAGAGATAGTACGGTTACATGGTGTACCAGTGAGCGTTGTTTCTGATAGGGATGCCCGCTTCACTTCCAATTTTTGGGAACATTTTCAGGAAGTGTTGGGACCCGACTGAGTTTTAGCATCGTTTTTCATCCTCGGACAGATGGGCAATCAAAGAGGACTATATAGACCCTCAAGGATATGTTGAGAGCATGTGTGCTAGATTTTAGAGGCTCCTGGGATGATTACCTGCAGTTAGTCGAGTTCGCCTATAATAATAGCTATCATACGAATATCGAAATGGCACCCTATAAGGCACTGTATGGACACAGATGTCGATCCCCCATTGGATGGGAAGAGGTTGGTAACAGACAGATTTTTACTCTAGACTTAGTACAGTAGGCATTTGAGGACATCCAGTTGATATGTTAGAGATTACGGACAGCTCAGAGCCAATAAAAGAGTTATGCTGACAAGAGACGAAGGCCACTAGAGTTTGATGTGGGTGAGTCAGTATTTCTAAGAGTTTCACCATCGAAGGGTATTATGAGATTTGGTAAGCAAAATAAGTTGAGCCCTAGATATATCGGACCCTTCGAGATTTTGGAGAGAGTGGGAGATAAGGCGTATAGGTTGGCGTTGCCACCAGACTTAGCAAATGTTCACAACATCTTCCACGTCTCTATGCTTCAAAAGTATCACCTGAACCCCACACACGTGATAAGATATGAGCCGTTGGAGCTCAATAAGAGTATGACGTATGTTGAGAAGCCAGTTCGGATATTAGACAGAAAAGAAAAAGTGTTACAGAATAAAACAATTCCGTTGGTGAAAGTTCTTTGGCAACATCACACGGCGGAGGAGGCCACATGGGAATTAGAGAACTTGATACGGGAAAAGCACCCCCAACTTTTTGAAGAGTGACTTGGTCCTAATTTGGAGGACCAAATTTCTTGAAGGAGTAGAGAATGTGAGACCCCGTATATGTATAATTGTAACGTGTGTAATTGGATCAATGAATGCTAATGGACTTGTAATGTAAAGTGTAATTGATGTAAGTCCATAGATTCAATGTACATATGTGTAATATGATTTGTAATGTACATACAAGTTTCATTGTGTATGAATATGAAGGAATGAGTTCTTATAAGTGATGAAAGTGATTGGAACTCAAAATGAGTAGTGTGGTAAATGGAAGGAAGTTGCATGAATATAAATGCTTCCATTTGGTTTTACATAGTATACCTTTGGATATACAAGGAATGCACACAAGTTTCAATGTGAATAAGGTATGAATGGATGTCATTTTCAAGTCATAAAGGTGGATGGATGAGAAAATGCCCATGGCAGCAGATTAAGGGTGTTTTGGTGTAAGTTGCAGCAGGAAAACTGCAGAAAATCTGAAAAATATGAAGGCTAGATCGATCTCATATGATGAGAGCTCGCTCTGGAAGAGCCATAATACTCTTATTTAGGTAATGGAATAGAGCAGATCGATCTTCAATGGGGCCAGATCAATCTCTTAAGCATTTTGTAATGAAAAGATTGATCCTAAAGCATACAAATCGATCTCCTTAGCTCTCTGTTTGGGGGCAGATTGTGAGATCTGAGAATTTTAGATATATTTTAATGATGTAATGAGAATTTGAAGTGTAATTTATTGAGCTAAGTGAATTGTGGGAATGATAATTGGAGAATTATATGTTAAGTGTTTAAAATAAGTGTGAAGCTATGAGGACAGATCGATCTGGGAGAAGGAGAGATCGATCTCGTGAGTTAAAAATGACAAGGAAGGAGGAATTTGAGGAGCAGATCGATCTCCAATGGAAGAGGATCGATCTCCTTATGATTCTGTTTGAGAGAAGATCGATCTCATGAGGAAGAGATCGATCTCCAAATGATTCTGTTTGAGAGAAGATCGATCTCCTCAAGGAGCAGATCGATCTCATAAAGCTATAAAGAGATCGATCTCACCCCTCGACAGATCGATCTCCTAGGCATAAATTATCCCAAATTTCCCAAAAATTCAAATGCAGATCGATCTCATCAAGAGCCAGATCGATCTCCTACCCTCAGCCTATATAAGGAACCCCTGTTTTTCTCTTGCAATCTCACTTTCTCTCTCTTCCAACCCCCATTTTTACCGAAACCTAGCTTTCTCACTCATACAAAGCACCCATTTTTGGCCAAATCAGAAGTTGTGGTAAGAAGGAAAGTTGTTCCTCATCAAAGGGAGAACAACATACTTGGAAATCGAAGGACGAATCGAATCGAGGCGTGGGTTGTGAGTCTCACAAGCTTTGGGTAATTTCTAAACTTCGATCTTGATATTTGAGATGGTTTTGATGATAATGGTGGTTGTCGTTGTGTTGAAATAGCTGAGAAATGATTAGGGATTGATGAAATTGCAATGTGGTTGGAGTGATAATGATATTTGGCAATTTAGGAATTTTGAGCTATAAATGGAGATTTAGACAATGTGGTGAATTAGCATAGATAATTGGCATGAGAAATGTAGAACGTTGAGATGTTGTGAATGAGAGTCTAGTTTGGGGTAGAGTTACGAGGATCAAGAGATTTGAGGTGTTATGAGCAATTATGCTCGATTTTTGAGAATTGAGGTTGATGAGATAATTGAGTATTGATGTTTTAACATCGTTTGGACAGCTCGGGAGTTTCAGAGTGGAATGCGAGGCTAGTCCGTGATACGGGGGAAACGATTGGACTATACGAGGTGCAAAGAGGTAAGGGAAATCTAAACATTTGTGTATGTGATTTGTAAACTATTATAGCATGATTTGTGGTTATAAAACAAGCATGTTGAGTGTTGTGTTGAGATATAATTGCACACGATTTTTATAGCCGGTTGGAGCCCAATATTTTATGCGTTTATAAGCTGAGTGTGAAATTGCTTTATAAACCATCGAATTTGTGTAAGTAATGAATTGGGCTCTACGTTAAGGCAATATCGAGATTTGAGAAATGTGTGCGTGCTTTACCGGTTAGAACTCGGTTTTATTATGTTTTGTGTTGAGTACAAAACGGTTTTCAAATGAGTTTTATGAGAGAAAAACCATTATGAGTTCTACGTGAAGGCAAACCAGTCTTGTGTGATAAGACTTAGGTGTGTAATTTTGAGTACACACCGGGCATTGCTCCGGTAGCATGTAAGCCCAATTTCTTCTCAGTTCTGGTAACGTGAGAATAACCCATTCTGTAGCCATGCCACGTATACTTGGTGGCCGTTGCCACGTGTGAAACCCCATTTGGTGGCCGTTGCCACATGAGAAACCCTATTGGTGGCCGTTGCCACGTGATACCCCCTTCGGTGGCCGTTGCCACGTGAAAAACCCTATCTGGTGGCCGTTGCCACGTGAGAACCCCTAATTAGTGGTCGTTGCCACGTGAAACCCTATCCAGTGGCTGTGCCACATGTAAATTTAACTCAGTGGCTATGCCACGTGTGTTTAGTGGCTATGCCACGTGTGAATTTAAATCAGTGGCTATGCCACGTGTGTTTCGTGGCTATGCCACGTGTGAATTTAAATCAGTCGCTATGCCACGTGTGTTTAGTGGCTGTGCCACGTGCATTATTTTCACATGCTTTGTTATTGCTCTAGACTGAGCCTTTTTACTTCATGTTTTCACATGATTTGAGACATGAGAATGTCGTTTTGAGTACTTTCATGCTATGGTTTTCAAATGAGATTAATGAGTTTCACATACAAATAAATATTTTGTGATGTGCATTTTGGTTTATGAAATGAGTCCCTTACCCCCTTTACTGAGCGATTTAGAAGCTCACCCTATTTTCTTTCCCCCCTAGATTTCTTCAAGTGAAAAGGGTTTTCCTGCGACGTACGGAGTAGTGGCTAGTGGAGGACTTGAGCTCCAGGCCATATATTGTATTTTGAGGTATCTTTTATCTTTTCATGTACCCAGACAATTATCATAATTGCAGACACTTGATGTATAACATTGTATGGGATGTATTAGGATTAATTAACTTGAGATGGATTAATGTATTTGAGATGATATATAATTTCTAGTGATGAGATCCTGAGGTACGATAAATATGATAATGTATGACACTACACAGGAATGCACTCTTAATTGAGAATTAATGAGTAAAAAGTTTTAAATTAGCCCCATTTTTCGCGTTTTCGGGGCGTGACCGTGTTTTCTTGGTATCAAAGCTTAGGGTGTCTAGTACTGTCAGTGTCAGTTAAGTGGAATAGAATACCTCCCAAGTGTCTGTAATAGTCTGGTCATGAACTGAAATTGAGGATTGAGATTTCAATCGATTTTGATTTGTACGCGCAGGATACGAGTTAAGATAGAGAATGAGTGGACGACGAGGTCGTTTGAGGAGGCAAGCAGAGTCCTCTCCGCCACCTTTCCCACAACCAGAGAGTCTTAACTCTCGATTTAATCGGATTGAGACCGATATGAGGCAAGGTTTTGAGCAGATGGCAGCGTTATTCGTGCAACACTTTGGAGTTAATGCCTTGGGTACTACTCCTACACCACCACAAGGACCTCCCATACCCCCAATACCTCCCGTCACTCAGCCTGATGATAGAAGTATGGTCCGACTGAAGGATTTTTTGAAGATAAATCCACCCGTGTTTAGGGGAAAGAAGGATCCTACAGAGGCTGAGGAGTAGCTGACGGAGTTGAGAATTATATTTGATTATTTGCGGTGCACCGATGCTGAGAGGGTCAGTATGAGTATCTATATGTTGAAAGGGAGACCTCGAGATTGGTGGGGTACTACCCAGGGTATTCTGAGGTCCCGCCAGGATGTGATTAGTTGGGAAGAGTTTCAGACAGCCTTTAGGACCTAATATGTACCACGAGCCGCCCAGAGAAACAGGTCGAGTTTTTGAGTTTGGTACAAGGTGACATGTCTGTGGATGACTATGAGAGCCAATTCACAGCGCTATTGAGATATGACCCAGAGACCTTCAAGAATGAAGAGCTCCGCACAGAGAAATTTGTGTATGGATTGAAGCCCATCATCAGAGATAGATTGATAGGGCTATGTATTACTGAGTTTGGAGATGCTCTGAGACGAGCACAAGAGATTGAAAGAGGAATTGAAATGGTACAATCCCAGAATGAGCTCAGAGCGGTGAATATAGATAAGGGCAAGAGGCCAGCGATTTTCCAAACAAAGGCTCGGAGAGGTTCCTTCAGAAGAGGAAGGATTGAGGTACAGAAGGGCAGATTAGAGAGACCCAGAGGGTACCCTAACATTAGAGAGACCCCTTGAGATGTCAGGCCTGAGACAAAGTTTTGCAAAAATTATGGCCGAATGCATGAGGGAAGTTGTACTGGGTCGATCCATGGATGTTTTAGATGTGGAGACATGGGTCACATGGTGAAGGATTACCCTTAACCTCAGAAACCACATGTATTGGAGCCCACTAGACAACAGCCTCAGAGAGTGAATCCCCCGAGACGGGCCACTGCTGCAGAGAAAGAAAAGAGACCTGTTACACAGGGACGTGTGTTTGCCCTAGATAAGGAGACTGCTGACACTTTTACAGAAACTATAAGAGGTACACTCTCTGTCTTAATCATAAGGCTCATGTGTTGATTAATTCAGGATCCACGCATTCGTTTATTTCTGAGCATTTTGCATGTAGATTAAACTTGAAGTTTGAACCTCTAGAATATATACTACATGTAAATACCCCTATGCGTGAATCCCAGAGAACTGAGTTAATCTGTAGAGGATGTGAGATAAAGGTGGGAGATAGAGTCATGTTAGCAGATCTAATCATGTTGAATATACATGGATTGATGTAATTTTGGGAATGGACTGGTTGGCAGCCAATCGAGTGAGCTTAGATTGCTACACTAAGGTTGTAACTTTCTCCCTACCTGAACCTTACAGTGTACGATTGAGATATTGAGGAAATGAATATGTGGAATTCTAGTAAGTAATTTGAGAATTTTAATATTATTTTGGAGAATATTAAATATGATTGTTCATGTGAAGGTTATGAGACACTCATCTCAGATGATGAGCGGAAACATCCGAGGATTGAGGATATACCTGTGGTTTACGAATTTTCGGATGTTTTCCCAGATGAATTGCCAGGTTTACCACCAGAGAGAGAGCTGGAGTTTACCATTGATTTGGTACCAGATACTCAGCCGATCTCTAAACCTCCCTACAGGATGGCATTAGTGGAACTTGAGAAATTGAAGAAATAACTACAGGAGTTATTGGATCAAGGGTTCATTAGGCCCAGTGTTGCACCGTGGGGAGCACCAGTTTTATTTGTCAAGAAGAAGGATGGTAGTCTCAGATTATGCGTAGACTACCGGCTGTTGAATAAAGCCACTGTGAAGAATAAATACCCATTGCCCAAGATTGATGATCTACTTGATTAGCTGAGAGGGGCATCAGTCTTTTCTAAGATTGATTTGAGATCGGGCTATCACCAATTGAGGATCAAGGAAGAAGATATTCCAAAGACGGCCTTCAGGACGAGGTATGGCCATTATGAATTTCTGGTGATGTCCTTTGGATTGACGAACGCCCCTGCAGCATTTATGAGATTGATGAACGAGGTGTTCAGAGACTATCTGGATAAATTTGTGATAGTCTTTATTGATGATGTCCTGGTGTACTCTCGGTCGTATGAGGAGCAGGCACAGCATTTGTGGTTAGTACTTCAGATACTTCGAGATAAGCAATTATATGGGAAGCTTAGTAAGTGTGAGTTTTGGCTGAACCGGATAGCTTTCCTTGGTCATATAGTCTCAGAGGAAGGAGTATCAGTGGACCCAAGCAAGGTGGAGGTTGTGCTTAATTGGGAGAGACCGAGGATAGTTACTGAGGTACGAAGCTTCCTTGGTTTGGCAGGGTATTACAGAAGATTTGTGGAAGGCTTTTTAAGGATTGCCGCTCCTTTGACTAAACTCACGCGTAAGGAGACTCCGTTCATATGGACTGATCAATGTGAGCTCAGTTTTCAGAAGTTAAAAAGGAGATTGACAGCGGCACCTGTGTTAACTATTCCTGAGGGATTAGGAGGATTCTCGGTGTATAGTGATGCATCTCATCAAGGATTGGGGCGTGTGCTTATGGAGCACGGAAGAGTGGTCGCATATGGATCGTGATAGCTGAAAGACCATGAGCGGAATTACCCCACGCATGACTTGGAGTTAGCCGCTGTGGTGTTTGCTTTGAAGATCTGGCGACACTACTTATATGGGGAAAGATTCTAGATCTTCACTGATCACAAGAGTTTGAGATATCTCTTTGATCAGAAAGAGTTAAACATGAGACAAAGGAGATGGATGGAACTCCTTAAGGATTATGACTGCGAGATTCTATATCATCCGAGCAAGGCGAATGTAGTTGCTGATGCCCTGAGCAGGAAGAGTATGATATCTGCTATGATGATCAGGGAATGGAATTTGTTAGAGCAGTTCGTCGAACTTCGGATTAAAGTTAAAGAGGTAGAGACTGGATTTTTGGCTAGCCTGTGGATAGAGCCCAGGATCATGGATCAGATTAGAACTGGGCAGTGCAGTGATCAGAGATTGGTAGATATGGTTAGCCAAGCTGAGCAGAGTTCGTAGTCGGATCTCACCATCAGTGAGGATGGATTGTTGAGATTCAAAGGACAAATTTGTGTACCGGACGATGATACCCTGAAGACACAGATACTGAGAGAATCCCACTGCTCGCGATACACCATGCACCCAGGGAGTACTAAGATGTACCGAGACTTGAGAAAGGTGTATTGGTGGAGTGGTATGAAGCGAGACGTGGCAGAGTATATGGCCAGGTGTTTAGTATGCCAACAAGTGAAAGCTGAGCATCGGAAGCCCAGAGGACTGCTACAGCCCTTACCCGTACCTACATGGAAATGGGAGCATGTCACTATAGACTTTATTATGGGTTTACCGAGGACCCGAAGAGGTCATGACGCTATATGGGTTATAGTGGATAGATTGACCAAGAGTGCCCACTTCCTTGCCATCAAGAGCACAGATACTGTGGATGCCTTAGTTGAGCTGTATTTCAGCGAGATAGCTAGATTACATGGGGCTCCAGTGAGTATTACTTCTGATAGAGATTCCCGATTTACTTCTAGATTTTGGACCCAGTTTCAGGAGTCCATGGGATCTCGATTAAGTTTCAGTACTGCCTATCATCCTCAGACAGATGGTCAGTTAGAGAGGACTATTCAGACCCTGGAGGATATGTTGAGGGCGTGTACGATGGATTTTAAGGGATCATGGGATGATCACTTGCCCCTAGCAGAGTTTGCATACAATAACAGCTATCATGCGAGTACTGGAATGGCACATTTTGAGGCTCTATATGGTAGGAGGTGTAGATCCCCTGTAGCTTGGGAAGAAGTCGGTGATAAAAAGATAAATACTCCCGAGCTTGTTGAGCAAGCCGTACAGAGTGTGAAACTCGTATGTGAGAGGTTACGGGCTGCACAAAGTAGACAGAAAAGCTACGCGGATGTGCGTAGATGGCCACTCGAGTTTGAGGTTGGTGATGCAGTATTTCTGAAAATATCACTGAGTAAGGGTATCATGCGATTTGGGAAGAAAGGGAAATTGAGTCCTCGATACATAGGACCATTCGAGATTCTTGAGAGAGTGGGAGAGGTAGCTTACAGATTAGCATTACCCCCACAGATGTTCGGAATACACAATGTTTTTCATGTGTCTATGTTGAGGAAGTACCACCCGGACTCTTCTCATGTCATAGAGTATGACGAGATGGACATTCAAGATGATATGAGCTACACTGAGGAACCCGTCCAGATTCTCGATAGAAGAGAGAAGGTACTGAGAACTAAGAGCATCCCATTAGTGAAAGTTTTGTGGAAACATCACTCAATGGAAGAGGCAACGTGGGAACTAGAGAATCTCATAAAGGAGAAATACCCCCATCTATTTGACTAGTTGAGTTGAATTTGGAGGACCAAATTCTTTTTAAGGTGGGGAGGATGTGAGATCTGAGAATTTTAGATATATTTTAATGATGTAATAAGAATTTGAAGTGTAATTTATTGAGCTAAGTGAATTGTGGAAATGATAATTGGAGAATTATATGTTAAGTGTTTAAAATAAGTGTGAAGCTATGAGGATAGATCGATCTGGGAGAAGGAGAGATCGATCTGGTGAGTTAAAAATGACGAGGAAGGAGGAATTTGAGGAGCAGATCGATCTTCAATGGAAGAGGATCGATCTCCTTATGATTCTTTTTGAGAAAAGATCGATCTCATGAGGAAGAGATCGATCTCCAAATGATTCTGTTTGGGAGAAGATCGATCTCCTCAAGGAGCAGATCGATCTCATAAAGCCATAAAAAGATCGATCTCCTAGGCATAAATTACCCCAAATTGTCCTAAAAATTCAAATGCAGATCGATCTCATCAAGAGCCAAATCGATCTCCTACCCTTAGCCTATATAAGGAACCCCTATTTTTCTCCTGCAATCTCACTTTCTCTCTCTTCCAACCCCTATTTTTACCGAAACCTAGCTTTCTCACTCATCCAAAGCACCCATTTCTGGCCAAATCAAAAGTTATGGCAAGAAGGAAAGTTGTTCCTCATCAAAGGAAGAACAACATACTTGGAAATCGAAGGACGAATCGAATCGAAGCGTGGGTTGTGCGTCTCACAAGCTTTGGGTAATTTCTAAACTTCAATCTTGATATTTGAGATGGTTTTGATGATAATGGTGGTTGTCATTGTGTTGAAATAGCTGAGAAATGATTAGGGATTGATGAAATTGCAATGTGGTTGGAGTGATAATGATATTTGGCAATTTAGGAATTTTGAGCTATAAATGGAGATTTAGACAATGTGGTGAATTAGCATAGATAATTGGTATGAGAAATGTAGAACGTTGAGATGTTGTGAATGAGAGTCTAGTTTGGGGTAGAGTTACGAGGATCAAGAGATTTGAGGTGTTATGAGCAATTATACTCGATTTTTGAGAATTGAGGTTGATGAGATAATTGAGTATTGATGTTTTAACATCGTTTGGACAGCTCGGGAGTTCCAGAGTGGAATGCGAGGCTAGTCCGTGATACGGGGGAAACGATTGCACTATACGAGGTGCAAAGAGGTAAGGGAAATCTAAACCATTTGTGTATGTGATTTGTAAACTATTATAGCATGATTTGTGGTTATAAAACAAGCATGTTAAGTGTTGTGTTGAGATATAATTGCACACGGTTTTTATAGCCAGTTGGAGCCCAATATTTTATGCGTTTATAAGCTGAGTGTGAAATTGCTTTATAAATCGTCGAATTTGTGTGAGTAATGAATTGGGCTCTACATTAAGGCAATATCGAGATTTGAGAAATGTGTGCGTGCTTTGTCGGTTGGAACTCAGTTTTATTATGTTTTGTGTTGAGTACAAAATGGTTTTCAAATGAGTTTTATGAGAGAAAAACCATTATGAGTTCTACGTGAAGGCAAACCAGTCTTGTGTGATAAGACTTAGGTGTGTAATTTTGAGTACACACCGGGCATTGCTCTGGTAGCATATAAGCTCTATTTCTTCTCCGTTTTGGTAACGTGAGAATAACCCATTCTGTGGCTATGCCACGTATACTTGGTGGCCGTTGCCACGTGTGAAACCCCATTTGGTGGCCGTTGCCACGTGAGAAACCCTATTGGTGGCCGTTGCCACGTGATACCCCATTTGGTGGCCATTGCCACGTGTGAAACCCCATTTGGTGGCCGTTGCCAAGTGAGATACCCTATTAGTAGCCGTTGCCACGTGATACCCCCTTTGGTGGCCGTTGCCACGTGAGAAACCCTATCTGGTGGCCGTTGCCATGTGAGAACCCCTAATTAGTGGCCGTTGCCACGTGAAACCCTATCCAGTGGCTGTGCCACGTGTAAATTTAACTCAGTGGCTATGCCACGTGTGTTTAGTGGCTATGCCACGTGTGAATTTAAATCAGTGGCTATGCCACGTGTGTTTAGTGGCTGTGCCATGTGCATTATTTTCACATGCTTTGTTATTGTTCTAGACTGAGCCTTTTTACTTCATGTTTTCACATGATTTGAGACATGAGAATGTCGTTTTGAGTACTTTCATGCTATGGTTTTCAAATGAGATTAATGAGTTTCACATACAAATAAATATTTTGTGATGTGCATTTTGGTTTATGAAATGAGTCCCTTACCCCCTTTACTGAGCGATTTAGAAGCTGACCCTGTTTTCTTCCCCCCCCCCCCCCCCCAAGATTTCTTCAAGTGAAAAGGGTTTTCCTGCGACGTACGGAGTAGTGGCTAGTGGAGGACTTGAGCTCTAGGCCATATATTGTATTTTGAGGTATCTTTTATCTTTTCATGTACCCAGACAATTATCATAATTGCAGACACTTGATGTATAACATTATATGGGATGTATTAGGATTAATTAACTTGAGATGGATTAATGTATTTGAGATGATATATAATTTCTAGTGATGAGATCCTGAGGTACGATAAATATGATAATGTATGACACTGCACAGGAATGCACTCTTAATTGAGAATTAATGAGTAAAAAGTTTTAAATTAGCCCTATTTTCCGCGTTTCCGGGGCGTGACACAGATTGATCTCAAGCTTCGACAGATCGATCTCCTGTTTAAAATACTGTGAAAAAAAAGGAATTAAGGGGACCAGATCGATCTCCTCCTAGTGCAGATCGATCTCCTCAAGCTATTTCTATAAAAGGAGTGCTGAAATCTACAAATTTTGGGAAAACAACATCACCCTTCCATTTTTCACCCAAAACCTAAGTTTATCTCTCTAAAATCAGCCATTTTCAGTAAGAATTAAGAGGAGGCTATTAGATACCAAGTTGTTCATCTTGAGGAAGAGAACAACGTAGTTGAAACCCAAAACTTCATTGTTTGTATTGAAGGAGCAAGGAGCATTTTCCATTTGGAGCAAGAAGAGAAACCAGATTTGGTAAGTTTCTAAGACTCCAATCCAAGTACATTTTCTATTTTATTGATTTTGGGGTTGATTGGCATGTAAATGGGTGATTGGAACCATTTAGGTAGTATTGGAACTAATGTAACCTAGAAAATGTAATGCCTCTAGTGTGAGAAAGTGTGATTTGGGGAGTTGGTGGTTTATGGGTTATGATAAGTTGTTATTTATGTAATGTGGATGATTAGAAATGGGTAAATGAAGCTACATAATGGGTTTTGTGAATTGATGAGAATGAGCACATGTAGTGTTTGATAATATGCCATAATGAAGAAAATTTATGAAAACTTAACATTATGAGCTTAACATCGATTTAATATCGATTTGGAATGAATAAATAAGCCTAAAGGAATCTGTAGACTCGAGTTATGGGTAAAGTAATGAAACGAGGCCTCATAAGCGTTAATAGAGAATATAGGTTAAATCTACTATAGTAAACGCAAGAGTTGGATAATAATGGACTATAATGGTGCAAAATACGTTTGTGTGCAACTCCGAAGAGTTAGTTGGAGACGAATCGAACTGTACGAGTAAGCAGCTCTAAGGAAGTGGAATCACGTGTCGCGATTCCAGGTAAATGAATTTTGTAAGTATTTAGAGGTAGTTGCTCGTATTTTATGGGTACGTAGGGCTTTGGAAGAGTGCATGATTTTATAGAAACGTGTTTGACAATATATGGAAATAACTACGAGTATTTGTATGAAATTTGGTTATTGAAATAGTATTATAAAGAAATGGGATAGTAAAGCCAATAATTGCATAAATCAAGTGTTTTGAATGCTTTCACAAAACATGTGTTTTGTTTTCAGCGAATTGATAGATAGGTTGGCTATTGTTGTTTGATGTTGTGTGATAGCACATGTGAAATGCTAAATGTGTTTTGAGATTGGTTTTGAATGTTCATGAGCCGCCTATCGTGCTTATGTGAATAAAACCGTGCTGGAGCCTAGCTCGCACTGGGTATTGATGTTTTCATATGTTCGAAAACATGCTAGAGCTTAGCTCGCACTTTGGTTTGAAACTATGACGATGCTTTATAAATCGTACTGGAGCTTTTGCTCATATGTGGATTTCGAGTGGTTTTCTTATGCATATAATCGTACTGGACCGATGCTCGCACATTCTTTCTTCATATTTTTATGCATAAATGCAATTCTAGAGTGTTGCTCATACGAGCTGATTTATTATGATGCATGAATTCGCACTAGAGCATAACTCGCGCTGGTTTTCACACTGTGGTATGTATGAGGCTGTGGTGAGAGTGATACGGATTGGTGTTCAGGGAACCCAACAGGCCTAACAGACCTCTTGAGTGGGGTGAGGGTGAGGCACTAGTACCTAACGTAATCCATTCAAGAAACCCAACAGGCCTAACAGACCTCTTGAGTGGGGTGAGGGTGAGGGGTTAGGACCTAAATCAGGGAACCCAACAGGGGCGACTAAGGCCATGAGGAGCTAGGACCTGGTATTAAGAGTACTCCCATGTGCACTTGAGACTAAAGGTTTCACTCGGTATGGGGTAGATAAGACCTACTGCAGGCACCCCCAACCATGATATGGGTCTGCGGAGTACGATGTACCATGTATATCACATGGCGTAAGATGTACCACGTGGTGGTTACTTGATTTGAGAAAGTCTGGCGGAGAACTAACCCACCTTCGTTACAGCATGATACCCCCTACACCGGGATCCATGTGGTCTGAGATGATATGTGACATAGTTGGCCAACATAGTCTGTCGAGATATAGTGACCTGTCTCCTTGCTTATTACATAATACCACATGGTCTTGATACTTGAGTGTGATTTTGACTATCCAGTTTAGACCCAAGGGAGGGGTCGAGCCTTGTGAGATTTGATTTGTGAAATGATAAGGATCTTTGTGATTGAGAATTGATTTCGATGGGATTTTATGTATTGAGAATGAGCTTTGTGATTTGATTTTAAAAAGGAAGTTTCTTATACGAATTACCCTTTTTATGAGATTAAATGAGAATGAGCATGAGATGTTTTCACATGTTGATGTTTCCATGTTTTAAATATGCCAATTTTACATGATTTTGATACATGATATATATGTATACTCATATGGCATAGTTTTATTCCTCATGCTCCTATTATAAATGATTTATGCATAACATTATCAGTAGGTAGATATAGTAGTTATCTACCATGCTTGCATTATTGCCTTACTGAGCGTGTAGTTGCTCATCCCTCTCTACTTTTCCCCTCTACGGAGCGTACATAGTGGCCCAGTGAGGACTGAGGCATTTTGGTTAAGACATCCGCTGCATCCCCATCACTTAAAGGTATATACACAGTGATTCCTTTTTGTATCTAAACAATGTAAAAGCACAGAAGCCAATTGAAATGTAATTATGGGGGATGTAGATGTCAGAAATCATGTTTTGTTTAAATGTATGATATTACTTTTATTAACTGAGAATGGATATTGCGAGTGGATTATTATTGACTCACAGCCCAACAGTGTAGTGGTAAGTTGTTCACGACCGAGTAGAGAAAGGAATAAATGCAAACAATTTATTGAGATTTTCAGTAATAAGAGAATAAAATAGGTTGTGACAGTTCCAGGCAGAAGGTTTAAGAGACTGATCTGGCCTATACAGAGACCAATGAAGATCGATCTGCTTGGGTTAGGGATCGATCTCCCTCTTGCAGAATGCTTGGCATTGTGTTCTCCAAGCCATGAGATCGATCTCTCCTTGCATGGGATCGATCTGGCCTTCATCCTGCATCATTTTTGCTACAATTTTCCTAGTTAAACTCATATTCAATGACTTCAACACTCATTTATCAATCCATTCACACTTTAGAACTTAAAAACGTTTATTTCTTGTAATTCATATATAATGTAACTTATCTGTACATCAAATAATCATATACATAACATATAAATTTATGGGTCTTACATAAAGTAATTGATTTTCAGTGACCTAGCGACTTACTAGTTTGGCACAATAAATTATTACAAGATAGGTACAATAAAGATGTATAAGAACTTTTGCTTTTAGAAGGGAAAGGAGAAATAAATATCACTAATAAATTATTAGATGTGGAAGCTTTAAGAGTTGAGCTTCTTGGACTCTTTCTTTTATACCCCTTGATCAATTTATGATGGTTGGTGAGCATTTAATGAATTCCTTCCTGTTGGCTCTCATAAAAACTAGCCATTAGAACTTACAAATTTGAAAGGTATCGATTCCTTACCTAAAGGTATCGATACTTTATAAAAAAATCCTTCACATAAACGTAAAGGATATTAATACCATAACCCTAGGGTATCCATACTAAAACGAAGCATTTTACTTTTGTTTGATGATAACAACAGAGGCATCGACACTGACCTTTTACACTATCAAAATTCAAATGAGGGTATAGATACCTTTATAAAGAGTATCGATACCTTCTATATAAAATAAACAATTTTGGCTAATCATGCATTCATTCATACAAGGCAACCACCAAACATGCAATGTCATAATTTACCATTCAATCACTTTCATATTTGTGTCTTACTAAATCTCTAATCATTTTAGCAATATTTCTATATCATTCTTCAAATACTTTCAAGATAGAAATATTCTAAACTGTCACTAAAATCTAATTCACTTAAGTTTTCCTAAATCATATCGAAAGGCTAAATATTTCAAAACTAATAATGAAATAAAAATTAGATCTGTCAAGACATTTATGATTTTAATCTAAATTTCTAATTTTGCTTTGGATCTTATTTAATATTTAATATTACTTTGCTATAATTTTATGGTTTCCTTGCCAAATTTTTTAAAGAAATTTTTACTTTCCTTTTCCATTTTTCTTTGGTTCCCAAGTTCAACATAATCTTTTCTTTGTTTCAATGGATTTTCATAAAATCTTTTCTTTCTATTTTTTATTTTATTTTATTTTATTCATTTTTATACTTTTTATGTTTTATTTGTTTTCTAATTTTAATGAAAAAATAAATTTAAAAAAAAAGTAAGAAAAGAAAGTGAGCAACAAAAGTTGGAAGAACAAATTGTCTTGTATAAGAATGAGTAGAGGAGAAAAATTTATGCTAACAACTTAATGTGGGTACATATATTGTTTCATATAGCTTACTCCCAATAATAAATAAAGGCTCTGATGATGATATGATGATGATAAGAAAAGAAACTAAGAAATAAAAATTAAAGAATAAACAAATTTCATATAAATATAAATATAAATACTATAAATTCTTAAAAAATAAGAAACTTAACTTGAACAATAACATTATGAGACCCCATGTATGTAAGACTTTATTATATGTTAATGGAATTATAAGACCGATGATTTTGATCATGTAAATGTGAAAGAATTACTAATAGTGTCAAGATACAAATAAAGGATAAATAAGGGTTGGAGTGGCCATAAACTAAACGAATAAAACTTTAAACACTTGGATTGAAGATAAGGAATGAAGACACGAAATGATAATGGATGGACGGTGAATTCTGTGTATCCTTTATGAATTCAAGCAATACACACAAGTCATATGGTATGTGAATCATAGGAAATGAGTCTTCCATGCTCTAAGTGGGATTAAAATGAAAAAATGAGTATTAGAGTAATGAAATAGGAACTTACCCTTGAAAAATCTAGAAAAATGCAGTAGGAAATGCCCCAGATGAAGGCCATATCGATCTCCTATCCAAGGTAGATTGATCCCTTGTGCAAGCAGAACAATTTCAAGTAAATCGACCGAGGCTAGATCGATCTCCCCATGAGCAGATCGATCCCCCCAATGAGCATATTGATCTGCATTTGCCTCTGCCAAGCCCAAATCGATCCCCTCTTAAGTGCAGATCGATCTCCATTTGATTCTGCCAAGAGTAGATCGATCTCTCCCTATGAGCAGATCGATCTCCTCAAGCTTATGCCAAGCCAAGGTTGATCTCTCCCCAATGAGCAGATCGATCTCTCCCATTTTAAACCTGAGAATTCGATGGCTAAAACTAAAGGAAGATCGATCTCTTCACCTTAGCAGATCGATCTTACCACTCTTAATCTATAAAACCCCACGATAAAACCTTTTTCTTTAACAAATCAACACACCTCTTCCATTTTCACCAAAAATACCAAGCTTTCTCTCTCTAGAATACACCCACTTCCAAAAAGAATTGAGGAAAAGCTATTAAGCAAAGTTGTTCATTGTGAGGAGAAGAACAACATAACTTGGAGTCAACATTTCATTTGTTAGATTGAATGAGCTAAAGAGACTTCTTATTTGGAGGAAGAGGAAAGTCAAGTTAGGTGACTTTCCAATACACCAACTCTAAGTAAATTTATTTAGTGGTTATTGTGAGTAGATTGGTGTATGCATTGATTAATGAAACTACCTAGAATGTAATGAAACAAGCATAATCTATAATGAGTTTAGTGTTAGAAAATAGAAATGTGGTTGATTGGATGATAAAAGGGATTATATCAAGTTGTTAGTGACGTGATATGCATGATTTTGAGATGATTGAATAAAGCCACATTGTGAGATTAGTCAAGTGATAAAAAAATGTACATAAATGGTGTTGTAGAGAATGCATAAATGATGGAGGATTATGGATAAACATTTATGCCAAGAGTTTGATAAGTAACCAAGTGTGTTACTATTTAAATTGACTAGAAAAGGCATAATGATGGCCTAATGTGATAATGGGTTGAACTTAATGAAATAGGCTCGATGAGATATATCGATTAGTTGAAGTTTGAATATGAGTTATCGGTATTGACTCATGATTTATGAATGTGTGCAGCTCCCAAGGATACATCCGGAGCAAGTTAAGTCAAATCGCGAAAAAGCAGTAAAAGAAGGAAGAGTTGCTTCCAAGAGAATCGAGGTAAGGGAATTGTGTTAAGCTTAGGGATATATGTACACCCTTCGGGCGCATGGGCGGTTTCTTAAAATATCTAAGAGTTTTAGGATGAAATGGATGTTTGAAGGGCAAAGAATTGAGTTTTTGAGAAAATGTGCATGAAAAGCAAAAACATGATGCTTTGAAATCTTTTTATTGCTTTTTAGCATATGATTGGTAGGTTGGCTACCATTCAAAATGATTTGTACGAAAAATAGCTTAAGTTGGTTTTATAACCATGCTTTGCAAAAAATAAGCAACCTACATGAGTTTCACGGAAATGAAACATGCTAGAGCATTACTCGCACGAGTTTTAACGTGTTTTATATGTGCAATACTGTTTTATACATGCATGAGTGCTGGAGCTTAGCTCGCACTAGTTTTCACATGGATTTTATGACATTGTACTGGAGCCTAGCTCGCATAAGTTTTCATACGAGTTTTAACATAGTGTTGGAGCATAGCTCGTACTAGATGTCCACTATAATTATTGTCGTGCTAGAGATTACTCGCACGTGATTTTATGACATGTTGGGAGCCGTGCTGGGAGCTTCAGGTAGGCTATGTGCCATGCTGATTAAATAAGCTCGCACGTGCGTATTGAGTTGTGGCAATGTATGATGTGATGATATGGGTCCACGGAGTACGTTGTACCGTGCAAGCAGCATGAAGTACACTGTACAGTGTGCGATATTATATATATACCATCTTCGGACGATGGATACTCTGCTATGGACTAACGGGTTGGATGTGATTCACCTCCCGTTCGAAAGCAGATAGAGGTGATACCCCGCACACTAGGATCCGTGTAGCCTGGGATCACAGAGGATTTGGCCATAGTCCTACTTTTACCCTTATTGATATTTTATGCCTATCTCACATGTCTATTGTTGAATGAGAAATCCATGTTTTGAAATGTGTTTGTGGGCAAGATAGTCCATGGGAGGGGCTGAGTCCTGACAAGTGATGATTTTGTATCGGTTTGTGTTGAGATTTGAAATGCTTTATAAGTGTACTTTGCATGATGATTTACTATGGCTTAATTTCATTTTACGCATGATGATTTTCCATGTTGTGTTTTGAGAACTGTGCACTAATTTAAATAGCATGAATTGCTTTACATGGCATGAACACAAGCATGAACATACGCTTTGGAGTACGACAAATAAATGTGTGATATAAGCATGGCATCACGACCACGTAGATTGTACAGTTATCTACCTGCTCGCATGAGTGCCTTACTGAACACGTGGTTTGCTCACCCCCTTATTTTTCCCCTCTACAGAGCACTTACAGTAGATAGAGAGTGACTAAGGATTGGATTTTGGTGTCCGCTACATCCCATCACACGAGATATACACATTTGTATAGTTTTTGCATCTAGACATGTCAAAGCACAGTAATATCTTTAAATGTAATTTTTGGGGATGTAAAGAATTGTAAGCACATGTAATACAACAACTCTAATTAAGAAATATAGTGTTCACATTTTTAAATGAATTGTAAATTGAAATGATTTGATTGGATGAGATTGACACCGATACACATCCCAACTGATAGAGGTCTAGCTGTTCACGATCGAGTAAGGTAAGAGTAAAGAACAAATAAGAATTGAATTAAATAATAAACAAAAAATGAAAAATTCATAGTAGATTTTCGGTGTATTGAGGGTCGTGACAAAGGTGGTATCAGAGCTAAGTTAGTCTGATGTGTGTCGGTATAAAAATTTAGGAAAATTACGTCCCCATGTTACTGTGCTTGTCTAGATACAACTGTGTATATCAAGATGGGTTTGATTAAGAAATGATTGTGAATGTAGGAATCTTAGCATAAAGCCTAATACTAGTCACGGTAGATGGGCAAGAGCACGAGCTAGAGGTTATAAGGGTAGGCTTGGGGACCGTGCTAAGCCGATACCACATGAGGCTCATGAGGTGGTAGAGGTGATGGCTGATGTTGAGCATGCTCCACAAGGTCCAGCAGAGAGACCCGAGAGTACTGAGGCACACTTCGCGAGGATAAAGCAGAGCTTAGAGGCTATTATGGAGTTAATTGCCTAATCATTTCCTGAAGCTGGGGGTGGGCAAGAGCAAGCTGCACAAGGTGATAATGATGAATTGACTTTTGCTCCTGAGATGTTTGCACAACCAGCCTAAGAACCTCAGACTACAGATACTCCCTCACCCCCACCAGTACAAGAAATGCCTTTTACTTTTGCTCCACCACAAGGTAGAAGCGATTGGGGTTATAGATGTGAGTAGGATAGGTTACGACAGTTTCAAAAATTTAACCCGCCATCTTTCAGTGGAGTTAAGGACTCAGTAGCTGCAGAGGATTGGGTGAATTAGATAGAGAAACTATATGGGTTTTTCGAGTGCAGTACTACCGAGATGGTAGCGTTTGCCGCATTCATGTCGAAAGGATCAGCAGAGCATTAGTGGAAGTTCCCCGACCCATTTTGAGAGCCCGGCATACGGAGATCAGCTGAGATATTTTTTGGATGCCTTCCAGAGGTAATATGTTTCGGATACTACGCAGCGAAGACTGCAAATAGAATTCTTGGATCTGACCTAGGAGAGCAAATTGGTGGATGAGTATGAGACCAAATTTATCTCCCTGGGCAAATACGATCTTGATACGATGGACAGTGAGGTTAGGAAGGTCCAAAAATTTATGGATGGACTGAGACCATCCGTCAGGTCTCGATTGGTTCCCTTTGACATACCGACCTATGAGGAGGCAGTGCACATGGCACAGTTGTGTGAACAGCATATTGAGCGAGTTGCCTCAGAGTTTGGAAAGGTTGGTAGATTGAGGGATAGAGACAGGAAGAGACAGACAGTGGATAGAAGCTTCAGTTGTAGAGGAAGCAAGAGTTTTTTTTGGGAAGAGGCCGAGGGTTGAGGAGATC
The DNA here is from genome assembly GCA_033439115.1 of Firmiana major. Taxonomy (NCBI): domain Eukaryota; kingdom Viridiplantae; phylum Streptophyta; class Magnoliopsida; order Malvales; family Malvaceae; genus Firmiana; species Firmiana major. The sequence continues at coordinate 15,215,876 of CM065912.1, forward strand.
CGAGAGAGGACAATTAAACTTCTCGTGTATCTGGCCATAGCTCTAGCAAAAGGTATAGTGATTGGAGGGCCACGACCTACTACAGAACAGTGCAATAAGTGTGGTAGGTACCATAAGACTCAGACATGTTAAGGTGTCAGACCTGTATTTTTATGTAGCTTGTTCCTTGTTATTTATATATGTACAGACATGTATTGAGTTATTTAAATCATAAGAAGAGTATTTACTAGATTTAAGTGTTAGTGAAATGCTTTAACACTTAAAAGCTACATAAAGGCCTAATGTGAGCTATGAGGGCTACAGGTTAAACCGAATGGATCTAAATCATTTTGACTGAAGAAAAGAACTTATGATGTGAAAATATAAAAGTTCATGAAGGAAAGTCAGTTTGATTTGGTCATGAACACATAGAGGTAGAGTAAATGCCAAAAAGGGGCAAAACAGACCTTTTCAGCCGTTCGAGGTGTTTTAGGTATATATTCACTTCCTGAAAATGGCCAAAATGTAAAGACGAGAGTGTAAAACATAAGATATGACACTTTTAAAATTTTGAGAAAAAGTCAACTTGGTCAATGATTAAGGAAAAAAGTCAACTATAGTTAAAAAAAAGTGGACTTTTACCATAGTTGACTAACCATGGTTAAAAATTAACCTAAGTATGGAGAAAATTTTGGGAAAAAATAATTTTAGCTAGAATACAAGATGTTCATCCTCTGAAGTAAGAAAAATTTATTTGGATGAATTTTGAATTTAATTGAATAGTTAAAAACGCAATGGGCCAAAGTTGGAAATTTTAAAGCCCATTAAGTTACCATAAGTGTGGGCCGAATTTAGGAAGCCCAATGGGCTGAATTGTTAGGCCAATTTATGGGCCCAATATTGAGACAATTTAAGGCCCAATAGTTAGTAAAAATTTCAGCCTGAAAGCCCATTAAGAAAGCCCAAATCGAGAAGCCCAATTAAAAAGCCCATTAGTATAAGTTAAAAGCCATTAATGAAATGTAACAAAGTCTAAAATGATAACCATTACCTAAACTTTTTGGAAGTCAATTAAGGTGGCTGGATTTTAGCTTAATGACTAAGTAATGGACTTATAAATACCAGCCAACACATAATCATCTTCATCCTTTCATTTTTGGCAAAGTGAAGAAACCATAACCGAAAAGTTTTCTAAGCTTTCTCTCACTAGAAATCACCAGGAAAAAGGCATATTTGGAACTTGCAATCTTCATGAAAGTTGTTCCAAATTGAGAGGAGAGTGACATATGTTGGAATTGGCTATCAAGGAGCTATAGTATGCAAACTGTGAGGCTTCAAAGTTTCAGCCTAGTGTGAACACAAATACTATGTATAATTTCAAGCTTCCAACTTCATATATGTTAATCTATGAGTTATATGGAGTTGATTTGTATATGGTTTATGGATTGAAACACATGAAAACATTATTAACATGTGATGGCCGAAAGTTGGTATATGAGTTTTGATAAGTACCCATGTGATTTTTAGACATGTATAGGTTGATATACATGTAGACATGATTATGGCATGGTTAGTTATAATCAATTTGTTCATATGGATGGTTGCATGATTTGGCACATAAGGTGTTTGATAAAATGCCAACATGAACTATAGGAAAGGCTTAATACATGCCAACCATGTGTTTGTGAAAATGCCTAAGTGAATTTGGCTAAACAAATGGACATGGACAACATGCCATGGTGTGACCGATGACATGGGATGCTCTTGGCCATGGCATGTGGACGAGAGGTCCAATAGGCCAAGCCCAATTTTTTTAAGCCCAATGTGATGTTATGGGTCTCAAATAAGCCCAATAGGAGTTGGTGGGTCCCACAAGCCCAATAGGCCCAACGTAAATGAATAGTAAAATGAAAATGGGCTTAAGGCATAGTTATGCCCATTAAGGTTTATTAAAGCCCATTAAGGGAAATAGATTGTATTTAATGTGAAATACAGTAGGAAAAATATAATTAACCTGATAAATGGTTATATGCAGCTCTAGAGATTATTGGAGGAGCGAATCAGACTGCTAGATCGAGAAGCGTTGAGAAAGTAAAATTTCTCAAATGATTGTAGGTAAGGGACTTTTGTGAGTAGTTAGAGTGCTGGAGTGCTAGAGTGATAAGCTCAAACTCGAATTTTACAAAAGATGCATGACAGAGTGCTAGAGCGTTGCTCGTACTCGATTCTTCATGATTTATACATGACATAGTACTGGAGCTATTGCTCGTACTTGATTTGATGAGTTTTGTGCATAACATGGTACTGGAGCTATTGCTCGTACTTGATTTGAAACATGAACTATGCATTGACCTATTGGCTGGAGGTTTACTCGCACTAGAGTTAAGTTTGTGATGTGAAACAGTGTTTGAGCAGAGTGTCAACTGTGAGTCGTGCTGAAAGGTGCGCACTATATTTTATGTGATAAATAAGACATGTTGAAAAACCATGCTTGATTTTCTCGTGTAGACTGAGTGTCGTGTCACACTATGAGAGGTTCGCATGTGGATTTAGAGACGTGGTGTTGAGTTAATATATTTTGAAATGACAAAACAAGTAAATTCAATAATATAAAGACGAAAGTAAACTCCAATGGGCACCAACATCAAGCTTGATAAAGATGAAAGTGGTAAGTGTGTAAACACTAAACTCTATATGTCTGTGATTGGTTCATTGCTCTATTTAACTGCAAGTAGACCAGACATTTTATTTAGTGTATGCCTTTGTGCTAGATTTCAATCCTCTCCTAGGGAATGACACTTATTAGCAACCAAAAGGATCTTTAGATACCTTAAGGACACTCCCTCTCTAGGACTTTGGTACCCTAAGGACTCCACTTTTACACTTCATGCATTTTCAGATGCAGACTTTGGGGGATGAAAAATAGATAGGAAAAGTACTTCAGGTACTTGTCAATTCTTAGGGAATAGATTAATCTCCTGGTTCTCTAAGAAACAAAATAGTGTGGCTCAGTCCACAACTGAAGCTGAATACATAGCAGCAGGTAGTTGTAATGCTCAAGTGTTGTGGATTAAACAACAAATGAAAGACTATGGTATTGACATGAAACAAGTCTCTATTAAATGTGATAACACCAGTGCCATCAATCTATCTAAAAATCCTATTCAACACTCTAAAACTAAGCACATTGAGATTAGGCACCATTTCCTTAGGGACCATGTTCAAAAGGGAGATATAATTCTAGAGTATATTGACACTTTACATCAAATAGCTGATATATTCACCAAACCTCTTGATAGAGATAGGTTTTGTGTCCTTAGAGGTGAATTAGGACTCATGAATGTTCCCTAAGATGTATATGCTTCATAACCTTGATTTCAAGTTGTTTTTAAAAGAATTTTTCAATGATTTTTCTGGGTAAAGAGTATGAGAGATCGATCTTCTATCAATATAGATCGATCTCCATACTTCAAATGAGCCTAAAGCATAAAGGTTAAGCTAGGCAGATCGATCTTCTCACCCATAAGATCGATCTCCTTAAGCCTCTGTTAAACAGAAGATCGATCTATGCATTTGGTAGATCGATCTCCTTAAGCCTCTGTTGAACAGAAGATCGATCTGGGCCCTCGACAGATCGATCTCATTAAGCTTCTATATTCTGAGGATCGATCTTGTGGTAGAACAGATTGATCTCTTCGAGCTTCAAGAAATGACAGATCGATCTGTCGCCCCGACAAATCGATCTTTTGTGCCCTGGACTATAAAAACTGCCGAAAAATCCCCAAATTTCAAAATCCCAAAATCTAAAAATCCCTAAATTCTGTCGTACCTCTTCCGCTTATTCTTCCCATCAGATCGATCTCTGTAAGGTATTCATCAAATCGTTTCTTCCATTCTTGCTCCAGTAACCTATATTGCTACATTTTTTAAAAAAATTCTTTATTTTGTGCTAAATTTTTTTTCCTAGGTCAATTATAGCACTGTTCCATTGGTTAGGATTTTTCGAGAACTAGTTTTAAGTGTGTCTAGAGAGTGTCTTGTGTCTAGAAAAATGCCTCGTATTAAAAGATCAGCCAATAGGGAATCTAGACCAACCTCCTCACAACCACCCTCTACCCCTTCAGTCACTACCTTTAACAGGTGTTTTAAAACACCTGCAAAAAGGAAGAGATATGAAGAGTATTTTTCCACCATGCCAATTAAACATTGGTGAACCATCAATTTTTCTTTCATAAACCGTATTGATTTTCCTTATATACCCAAATTTGAAGAATTTGGTTGGATTTCGTTTCTCAAAATCAATACTCCCGTACCCCCAAACATCATCAGAGCATTCTTTTCTAATGCCGAACTCACCGATGATCCTGCTGATGTTTGTAAAATTCTCGGGTTTACAACGTATGTCATGGGTAAGTCAATTGCAATAGACACTGATGTCTTAGCCCAAGCTTTCCACATAAGCAATGAAGGCTTAGCCCAAGCTTTCCACATAAGCAATGAAGGCTTGACCAATGAAGATGAGGAAGTTCCCTTAGAGTTTGACCTTCCCGGGGATAAGGCGAGTGACCTACCAATGCACCCACGGTTACTCCACCTCATTATCTCATGGAATCTTTGTCATTTCGGTACCCGTCATTCCACTGTTAGGAGGTTAGATCATTTTTGGATCCACCACATCCACTCCACAAGTCAAAAACCCAACCTTGTCCATTTTATCTATGAAGATTGGTTGAAGATCGTACGCGGCCAAGCCACCACGCTAGTTTTTTCATAACCGTTGGCGTATTTTCTATAACGACTTGAAGTGGACTGCAGTTGTGAAACGGGTGAAGTGCCCTCCCCAAAGAGCGTCTTAAACATCGAAACACTTCACCACATGGGCTACTACAAGGACTTCTGAGGAGATTGGAAGAAGAAGCGGGAACAGCAGCCCGTAGCAACCATGGAGGAAGATCCCTCAGATGAGCCCATTGCTCCACCTGCTGCACCTACTGAGGGTCCATCCTCTTCCTTTGCTCAGCCCCATGCATATGCCCCATCACCCGCTGGCATGGAGTCCATTGTGACGATGATAATGGAGCTGAACCGAAAGATAGATGAAGGTTTTGCAAACCTTCATGCCACCCAGCAGGCAATGTATAATGAGCTACAGGTCACTCATACTCACATCGAGGAACTACTAGATCGCTTCCTTCGTGCACCTTAGGCCTTAGTTGAAAGAACTATTTTGGCTAATGTTGTGACATTATTAGTTGGTGTTTGAAAATCGCATTTGCTTGAATGGAATGACATATGAGCTACTGTGTTGCAATATGCTATAATGAATTACTATTTTGAAATGACAAATGTGTTGTACGTTAAATTGTTCTGTTTAAACTTTTAATACCATTGATATGACAAAAAGGGGGAGAAGAGAGAAAACATGTCTAATGGTTTAAAGGAATGATTAAAATGAGGGGGAGTTAGTTAAGAAAGTAACGAGGTCAAAAGCTAAAAGAAATGGGGAGCTTACAAAAAGAGGGAGTTTGTGCACAATGCAAATAGGTAACTAAACATGTTTATTGAATAGGTTTTGTCATATCAAAAAGGGGGAGATTGTTGGGTTAATATATTTTGAAATGACAAAACAAGTAAATTCAATAATATAAAGATAATATAAAAACATGTTTAGAAGCTATCAGTACCAGAAATTAAGTTCCTGGAGATGAAAGATCGATCTAGTGATATGAGAGATCGATCTCTTGGGTTTTCTAGGATGAGAGATCGATCTCATGAGGATATGAGATCGATCTGCTAAGGTTTGAGCCTGTACAAAGGTATTGAGGAAGCTAAGATCGATCTATAAGGGTTATAAGATCGATCTGCCTACTACAGGATGTTGAGAAGATCAATCTGGTCTAGGAAGAGATCGATCTCCCCTAAAACAAAGGTAAAGGTAGTAGATCGATTTATAAGATCGATATATACTCAAACAGAGAGCTCATGAGATCGATCTGGTATAGAAAGAGATCGATCTCCTCAAAGTCAGAGAGCTAAGGAGATCGATCTGGGTTAATGAGAGATCGATCTCCTCACTACGAGATTACCTGGAAGATAAATCTATAGATCGATCATGCCTCAAACAGAGAGATTGGAAGATCGATCTGCCTATTCGACAGATCGATCTGCTCTAATATTTTCAAATTATGAGATAGATCTGCTCATATATGAGATCGATCTCATTGCTTCTTTTTGCCTTGATCTTGCAGGAATTATAACTAAGAGATCGATCTGGTCAAGATGGCAGATCGATCTGGCATTCTACTAGAGGTTCCCAACGGCTCTTTCTGCAAAATCTCAACGGGAAAAACAGCATTAAATGCTCCAACTACCAATCCTTCAGTATATAATCAAGCATTGAAGACACTGAGAGAAGAGACACTATTGCTGCACATTCTGTATATTTTCAAGAGTTTAATTCTTTCATTCTAATTGTCTTCAATCCTCATTTATTAAGTTTGTTGTATAAGCTTATGTGCAAAAGTTATATTTGTCCTACCCACATAAAAAGCTTGATATTGTATTCATCCTTGCTTTAAGAGAGAAGAGGATTGTTCCTCAGTGAGATAATCTTTGTAAAAGGGTGAATACATCTTTGTATAAAAAGGGTAGAGAGGTTATTCCTTAACCTGAAAAAGGGAGTGTGTAACTTTCGTTGAAAGTGAGAAAGAAAGCACTTGACAAGAAGGTCAATGAGAGAGGACGTAGGCAAGAGATTGGTCAAACCTCTATAAACGACTGTGTTTGATATTCTCTTCCTTATCTTGCTTTAATTTGGTTCAATACATTATATTGCTTATTCATTATTTGTTAATTAAGTTCAAATTAGTTTAAATTTGCCATTAACATTAGAAAACCGATTCACCCCCCTCTCGGTAGAGCCAACACCTGGTATGATATTCCATGGTTTGAGGGCTAAGACCTATGGCAGGCACCCCGACTTGATGTAGGGTCCACAGAGTACGTTTACCGTGCGAGTGGAATGGGGTACATTGTACCGTGTGGTGTTGTGGAGTTAAGGAGGTTATAGCTGGTGGTTGTGATGGACTGACCCCCCTCCCGTTGCAGTAGTGATTACCCCGCACACCGAGTACTGTGTTGCCTGGGATCACCAATATTGGATATGGCCATAGTCCAAGATATTATTGCATTTCACCACAGAGTCTCACATGATATATCACTTGACTGATTTATTTATAATATGGATACACCTGAGGGATGGGTCGAAATTTGATTTTGTTTTGTGAATGATTTAAATGCCATATTTACTGTGATTTAAATATACATGGCATGATTTATCTAAAGGCATTGTGATAGTATAAAGATGCATTATTTTGCACTACATGCCTACATTTGAGAAAGAAAGCATGATTTTTGTACATGGGATTTAATCTGTACAAGTATATATATATATATTTGAAGACAAGCTTTTAAAATAAGTTAAGGAAATGATGTTTTCGAGGCATAGCATTATTTGAGTAGATAGTGTAGATGTCTACTTCCTTGCTTGAATTCCTTACTGAGCGCGTTGTATGCTCACCCCCTTTCTTTACATCTCTCTACAGAGCATCAGCAGTAGAGTGAGTGTGCTTGAGGGATAGTATTCCTGTTGTCCGCTGTAATTTCCTATCGATCGACAGGTATACATATTTTGTACGGTTATGTATCTAAACTATTGTCCTTTTTTGGAACACTACTGCAAGTGCACAGGTCAGTTTTCGAGTATAGAGTAAATATGAGTATCGTCCCACAGGAAACTGTGTCTACCGCAAATCACTGTAATCAACAACCTTGAGCTTTATTTAGAAAATTAATGAATGTTGGTGAAAATCCTATTTATTACTTTAATGATTAACTACGGAACAATTTAATTAAAATGAATCACAATAATTAAGAATGAAAATATCAATGGTAAAATATTCCTAGAACTCGATTTCACCTAACTAGGGTTCATACAATTCCTTTGATCAATTGTTCTTTTGATTTCAACTTGTTTATAGCCGAAACTAATTCCTATTTATCTCTCCCGAGTTTTAAACAATCATACCCAAATTATCTAATCCTAACCTCCCGATTCAGAATTAAATAATAGAGTTCATTAAGCAATAGTAATTATGTTTCTCTATGACTCATACGATTTGTCAACCTCCCGATTCAACAATGTCCTATGTTAATATACCCCTGTGCATATAAATAATCCCATCTCCCGAGTGATAGATTCCTATACTAATTCATCCAATTGGTGGCCAATCAACTAGAGCATTAAGAACAAGTAGATTAAATAAACATAATTGAAATCATCCAAACAATTATCACAAAGTAATTGCAATCAGCCCAAAGTTGGTTACATCGATTCTAGGAAAATGAAGTTTAGTTCCTAGACATCATAATAAACATCTAGGAATTCCAAATTAACATCCCCAGAACAAACATTGGTGGAAAAAGATGAAAAAGATGAAGTTTCTATGGAGCTAAATTGATCTTGAAGTCTTCTGCCACAGCCCCCCTCGAAATTCTGATAACAAGACTATTTATAAGGTTTCCAAGCATTAAAACGCGGAAGGCCACGTGGAAAAACAGTGTTGCCCTAATCTGACTACTATGCTGCGACAATGGTATTAATTCCTCAGATCTGCTCTGCACTGTCCAGTTTCTTCTATTGCTGCAGCATAAGTCACGATCAGCATCCTGCAACTTCACTTCTTCACAGGATCATCAGAACCATCTCCAAAAGCTTTAACTTCTCCAAATTGTTCTTTTTCCTGCACAAATACACAAAACACATAAAACATACATAATATTGCAAAGAACAAATCAAATAACTAAGTAAAAAGGGTCTTAAACATATATAGATTTTAGTGCTAACAAATACCCCCAAACTTAGAAATTTGCTTGTCCTCAAGCAAAAACATACTAGAAACAGAACACCTAAAGACTCTCAACCATACTCAGCTCACATACTTGTCATACTAAATTGGGATTTTCCTCAAGAATTTACAAGGTTCTTAACTTAAGACAAATTTTAGATTTATATTGTTCAAGTCAATCAAAGCAAACCAATCCCCCTTCACTCTTCACTTTCCACTTGTGTGTGTGTGTACAATCATTTACTCAAATTCATGTACTCAAGTGTTGATGCGAAACCTAATTAAACACAAGACTTCATATGCTTGAATTAACTATTACTCTCCACTAATAAAGACTCATGCATAACCAAGAATCAAAAAGACTTTTCAAGGGTTGTAACGTAAGGCTCGGGTTTAGGTGGGATAAAGGATATAATATGAAGTTTAATCCACCTAAAGCACTGTAATCACCTTTGGATTTAATTTGTTTTGAGCTCATGAATCACTACCCAACTTTATTCATTCTCAAATTATATATATATATATATATATATTTTATAATCCACAGTGTCATATTCCAGAATTTAAGATTTATTTTTCACTACTTGTAACTGCACATGACACTAAATTTTCATCAAGACCCGAGAACAAACCCTTGTTTGTAACATTCAAGTTCTCAAACCAACAATTTACAAACCATCCTTGTTTCTTTTGAGCTCATCCCCCAATCCAAAAATTTTGATTGATAGTACTTTAAGTAAGGGACCGAAGGAATAGGATAATCAAACACTTAGTCAATGGCTTGTAATATGGTTAGATAACAACAAAATGGAAAAATTAGGCTCAAAGGGTTTTCCAAAGGATTAATATAATTGGGTAGGCTTGAAAGGCTCAATCTCAGAACAAAAATGGCCCAGATCATTTTCCTAATTATGCATGATCTATCAATTTCGCCTCAAGTAATAACTAATCAAGTTCTAGAGTCTTTTTTTTCATAATTCAACACAATAAGTACATAAACTGGATATGATTGGTGCATAGTGCAAGTGAAAAGATTCAAGTGAAGCTTTCTATCCACATACCAATACTCAAACAATAAAAATCATCCATTTAAACAAAAATTGATCAATTCCTTACAAAATCCATCTTCGGCCACAATCTAGAAAACTAATCTGTAAAACTGAGTATAATTGCACACAAACATATAAATTTGAAATAAATAAAAACTGCTAAAAATATGTAAACAGGCACATAAAACATAACAAAGCATGGCAAACATAACAAAGCATGGCGCAGAGCACAACTAATGACTCCCCCAAACTTATGATTTTCATTGTCCTCAATGAATAGAAAAAAGTATTAAAGAGGACTTCCGTGGGGTAGTCTAACTGTCTGAATCCTCCTCTGAACCATCTTCAGAATCAGCTTCCTCTAGGGAATCTTTTTCCATGTCATCATCATCATCAGTTGTCTCTCCCTGCTGTGGCATACACAATTGTGGTGGTAAGGGAAATGCTAGCTCTCCCTCATGACCCCGCATATTTAGGTACTTGACCAATGATTGATTGTAGTAGGCAACATACGCACAGAAAGTCCGATAGTCTTGGTCATTGTTGCGCATCTCCATCTGCAACTCCTTCATCTCATTAAGCACAGTGTCAATGGAGCCGAAAGTCATGGAAGGTGCAGCGGATGGACCAACAGAAGTACCAACAGAATGTGGTGGTGGTGCAGCAGGAGGAGCAGCTTCTCTCTGGGTTAGAGGTACCCGAGGATTTTTGAAAGTGATTACAGATTTCCTTGCCAGTCTTGGTTCAAGCTCAGTCCAACATAATCCATATTTCTTACAGAGTCCACAAACCAATGAAGGGTAAGGTAAACCCCTTCTATTTTCCTGGCGTATGAACTCTTGCATGGATCGAAAGAGAATGGCTCTAAAATCAACAATCTTGCCAGTTAGAATACAGTAAAGGAGAGCAGCTCTATCCACATCGACGCTACTTTTATGAGTTGTAAGCATGATTTGAGAACAAATAAAATCATACCATTCGTGAAGACCATATTGGAGTCGATTGGAAGGGAATGCCATAGATTCGACCTCTGGCCTCTTCTGCCAATGGGTGTGTGGGACTGTTAGTTCGTTAATGACCCGGATCAGCTCATCAAAATTAGTGTGGAGAGCTGCAACATAGCTGGTATATTCATCCTGCACCCCTTGCGGAAGGTCCAGATATAGATTAATGGCATTGGCGTTGTAAGGAATAAGAATACCCCTGACTTCGGAAGTCGAATGAGTGCTCTCCATGGCATTGCCATAGAATTCTCGGAATACATCAAGGATGGCGTCTTCAAGTTGCCCTACTAATTTCAACAACTCGAAATCCCTCAAAAACTCAGAATACATATCCCAGCCACTAATATTAGGCCGAAAACTCCTTTTGATAATCAAGTTTTTGCCTATGATTTTCTTGAAATTTTCTGCGGCTTGGCTGTTTACAGATCTAGAGGGATCATAACTGGTGATGACTGGCTCTTCCCTCTGTGGAGATGGGGTTGAGCTATTAGTCACTTGACTCGAACTTTTTAGGTTTCGTCTGGCTCGGGCTTTGGGTGCCATTACCAATGGAAGCAAAAATTGACAAGAATAATTTTCAGCTGACCCTAGTCAGACGAGCACACAAACTAGACCCAACAATCGCTTCACAACCAAAATTTTGCCAACAAAAATTTATCAATCCAAGAAGAGCTTCAAAAATCTGAGTTGTAGAAACCAAAAGGATGGCCGTGAGAAGATCGAAAACGATTGAAGAGATAAGGAAAATACCCGAAACGGAAATCACGTAAGATTGAGTTGGACCACTTTGTGTCTTTATCACAATCAGACAAGAAAATGCTTTCTGCTTCCCCCAAGGGTTTCGGGACCACCAGGATAGGGAAACTACCAAAAATTTGGTGGCGAAACTACCAAATCAACATAAAATAACAAGATCGGAAGAGAGAAAAATAATGGCAGTGGGGTTTGTTGGGGTACTTCCAAGAGAACAAAGAAATATGCAGTACTAGAAAAGAGAGAGTCTAAATATGTAAAAGGTTCGGTCGCCTCTTTCAAATTAGTTTAGTAGGGTTCTTTAGCTTAACCGAATAGTAAGTGGGGTTGACAGGATAAGGGAATCCGTCTTCCAATTGAACATTGACATGTGTATTCCATTCACCCATCTTTGAAAATTTCAGACATTTGTTTCCTTCTTTGATAGAATTTCTTCTCATGCTCTTTTTGACTTTCATTTTCTCACCCAAGCGAACATTATTCTGCCTTCTCTTCTTCAATTGAGGAACTTAGTCTCCCAGCTTAGTTACTATTTACGTACTTCTTCACTTTTGTTCTTGAAAAACCATTTTCGTTTCTTTTATGTTCTAATTGTCAATTCTGAAGCTACTAAAGCCCTTGCAAAATTTTTCTTTTCCTTTCATTAGTCATGCACCCATGTGGGTGCATGACTACTTGAAAAATGGATGACAATTAAACTTCCAAATGCATAGGCCTGCAAAACACAACTCGATCAAAATAAAAAATAAATAAACTACTGAAATCAAATAAACAGAAATTAAAAACTAAAAATCCTAAAAATATAAATTCGGTTGCCTCCCAAAAGCGCTAAATTTCAAGTCTTCAGCCAGACTGCTTTCAGTCTCCTTAATTCTGTTCACCAAGGGGAATGCTTTCTGATTTATGCACTCCCTCTCCATAATAATGCTTTAAACGCTGCCCATTGACCTTGTACAAGCTCCCATCTGATTTCTTCAACTCAATTGCTCCATATGGGAAAACTTGATGAACCACAAACGGTCCTGACCACCTCGACTTCAGCTTGCCAGGAAATAATTTGAGTGTGAATTATACAATAGAACTTCCTATCCAGGAATGAATTCTTGCCTTATTATCATTTTGTCATGCCATCTATTAGTCCTATCCTTATAAATTCTTGCATTGTTATAGGACTCATTTCTCAATTCATCAAGCTCATTCAATTCAAGTAACCGATTAGCTCCAGCCTTAATATAGTCAAAATTTAGATTCTTAATGGTCCAATAAGCTCGATGCTCAAGTTCTACAAGTAGATGACATGCCTTACCAAATACAAACCTATAGGGAGACATTCCAATTGGGGTCTTATAGGCTGTCCTGTATGCCCAAAGTGCATCATCTAGCTTGTTGGCCCAATCTTGTCTATTCAAATTGACAGTCTTTTCTAATATCAACTTCACTTCTCGATTTGAAATTTCAGCTTGGCCATTTGTCTACGGACGTTAACCGAGAGCTACTTTATGTCGAATTCCATACTTTGACATCAAACCATTGAAGACTTTGTTACAGAAGTGAGTTCCTTCATCACTCAAGATGGCCCTTGGAGTACCGAATCTTGTCAATATATTCTTGTGTAGGAACCGAATCACCACTTTTGCATCATTTGTTAGTGTTTCTATTGCCTCCACCCACTTAGAGACATAATCAACAGCAAGGAGAATGTACAACTTCCTAAAAGATGGAGAGAACGGTCCCATAAAATCGATACCCCATAAATCAAAGATTTCCACTTCTAGAATATTTGTCAAAGGTAATTCATGCCTTCTTGAAATGTTTCCAACCCTTTGACATCTGTCACATGTTTTTACAAACATGTAGCTACCTTTAAACACACTAGGCCAATAAAAACCTGATTGCAGCACCTTTGCTGTTGTACGTTCTGCACCAAAATGGCCTCCATATGCTGCAGCATGGCAGTGGCGCAGAATTTCCTGAACTTCATCTTCTGGCACACATCGTCTTATTATCTGGTCTGGACACTTCTTAAACAGCAGAGGATCATCCCCAAAATACGAGTTGACATCATGGAAGAAGTTCTTCCTCTGTTGGTAAGTTAAACCACTTGGCATTAATCCTCCTGCTAAGTAATTCACTATGTCTGCCAACCAGGGCAGATTTGCATCAATCTTCATTATTGTCTCATCTGGAAACTCCTCTTGAATAGGCTGTTCTTGCTGAATTTTAGATTGCTCCAACCTAGACAAATGATCAGCTATAACATTATCAGATCCCTTTTTGTCCCTGATTTCAAAATCAAATTCTTGCAAAAGCAAAATCCATCTAATGAGTCTGGGTTTGGCATCCTTCTTTGCAAATAGATATCGAATAGCTGCATGGTCTGTATAGATAATGACCTTGCCCCCAATTAAGTATGGTCTGAACTTGTCAAATACATGTACAACTGCAAGCATCTCCTTTTCCGTTATGTAATTTTTTTGAGCTTCATCTAAGGTCCTGCTTGAGTAATAGATAGCCCGAAAAATCTTATCTCTTTTCTACCTAAGGATTGCTCCAATTACAAAATCACTCGCATCGCACATTAGTTCAAATGGTTCTGTCCAATCTGGTGTGATCATAATAGGTGCAAAAATAAGCTCCTTCTTGATCTTTTCGAACGCCTGCAAGCAAAAATCATCAAAGACAAAATTAGCATCTTTTTCCAATAAGTTACATAAAGGTTTTGAGATTTTTGAAAAGTCCCTGATAAATCTGCGATAGAATCCTGCATGTCCCAAAAAGCTCCTCACGGTTTTAACTGATTTTGGAGGAGGAAGCTTTTCAATAGCATTGACTTTAGCTCTATCCACCTCAATGCCATGGGCTGAAATTTTATGTCCAAGGACAATTCCTTCTTTCACCATGAAATGACACTTCTCCCAGTTTAAGATGAGATTAGTCTTTTCACACCTCTACAAAACAAGTGCTAAATTTGATACACATTGGTCAAAAGTCTTACCAAATATTGAGAAGTCATCCATGAAGACTTCCATTATCTCTTCAACCATGTCAACGAAGATTGACATCATGCATCTCTGGAAAGTTGCTTGGGCGTTACACAAATCGAAAGGCATCCTCCAATATACGAAAGTCCCATATGGGTAAGTGAATGTTGTTTTTGCTTGATCTTCTGGGGCTATTGCAATCTGGTTATAGCCCGAGTAGCCATCTAAAAAGCAACAATAACTGTGTCCGGCTAGTCTGTCTAACATTTGGTCAATGAACGGAAGCGGGAAGTGGTCTTTCCTAGTAGCTTTGTTTAGCTTCCTATAATCGATGCAGACTCTCCAACCTGTTACCGTTCTGGTGGAGATGATTTCATCGTTGGTGTCACGAACTACTATCATTCCACCCTTTTTAGGCACAACCTGCACAGGACTCACCCAAGAACTATCAGATATCGCATATATAATACCAGCATTTAGTAATTTTAAAATCTCAGCTCTAACAACTTCTTTCATTGCTGGATTTAGTCTTCTTTGTGGTTCAATAGAGGGTTTATGATTCTCCTCTAACCGAATTTTGTGCATCACAACAGAGGGACTAATTCCTTTGATGTCGGCAATGGACCATCCAATTGCCGATTTGTGCTCTCTTAAAATTCTAAGCAACTTGTCTTCCTCTACAGCAGATAAAAATGATGAAATAATCACAGGAAAAGTACTATCATCCCCTAAAAAGGCATACCTCAAATGGCTTGGTAATTCTTTCAATTCAATTTTGCCTTCTTTTTTTTCACTCACATGTGACTTGTCAATCTTGTCCTTAGTTGTTGTAGTCGCATTTTGTGATGGGTTGGCTTCCAAAGTAACAACACAACTTTTAATTTCATCAGTTAATAATTCATCATCTAAATTAGAAACTGAATTTACCAGACATTGAGCCATAGGGTCGGTTTGTGCTTCCATTGTTTCAACTTCTCTTACACAACTCTGCACTACTGGCTCATCAGCAAATTTCATCGCCTTATAGATGTTGAACATAACTGATTCATCATTCATCCTCAAGGTTAATTGCCCTCTCTGAACATCGATTAGTGCTCTCCTAGTGGCAAGGAATGGTCTCCAAAGTATAAGCAGAATTTCTATGTCCTCTTCATAATCTAAGACTACAAAATCGGTAGGAAAAATTAGCTTATCAACTTTAACAAGTACATCTTCTATTATACCTCTGGGATAAGTAATCGATCTATCCACTAGTTGCAGTGTTATGGTGGTCGGCTTTACCTCTCCAAGACCTAGGCTCTTGAAAATAGATAAAGGCATTAAATTTATGCTAGCACCTAAATCACATAATGCCTTACCCACTTTCGATCCTCCAATCTCACATGGAATAGTAAAGCTTCCAGGGTCTTTCAATTTTTGCGGTAACTTCTGCTGCAAAATTGCACTTCATTCTTCTATCAAGTTAACAGTTTCATAATCTTCAAGTCTCTGTTTCTTTGATAGCACCTATTTCATGAACTTTGCATAATGTGGCATCTGCTGCAAGGCATCAACAAATGGTATGTTAATATGTAATTTCTTAAACATATCTAGAAATTTCTTAAACTCAAATTCAATCTTCCTTTGATGCAAAGCTTGAGGATAAGGAATAGATGGTTTTATCAAAGGAGGATTATCAAGAAAAAGTTTACTAAAAGGTTTAGAATTAACTCCCTGTTTAATTATTTCTGATTCTGCATCCTTTGGCATAATAGGTTCAGTCTGCTTCTTCTGCACCTCAGTGATTGGTGCAGTTTCTTCTTTCTCTGCTACCTTCGGTGGCTCATAGGTGTTCCCACTTCTTAAATATATAGCATTGCAGTGTTCTTTCGGATTTAACACTATATCACTAGGGAACTTACCTCTTTCATTCAAAGAACTGATAGCTGCAGCTAACTGTCCCAAAGTAGTCTCAACAGACTTCATCTGCGCACCAAGACTGGTATTCATCTCTGACATTTTAGCTTCCACGTTATCAAATCAAGCGTCAATTTTGCTAAATCATGTTCTAGTTTCAACCATAAACTCCTCAAATTCGTTCCTTCTAACTCCACCATAACCATGGGAATTCCCTTGGTTATTGAATCTTGTATTGCTGTTAGTAGCTGCTGGTGGGTTTAGAACATTCTTTGAATTACCATAAGATAGATTTTCATGGTTTCTGAATCCTGGCTGGTAATAGTTAGGAACTCGATTTCCCAGAAAACCAAGGTTACGAATATTAACATAATTCACCTGCTCCAAATTCGTCCCTATCAAGTTAGGATTTGTGTTGTCAGGATGAATCATAGCTTGCGGCCCTTGTATATTCATTGAAGAAATTTGTGTTGAAATCTGCTCAAGTTTTGCTAGGATGGTTGTCTGCGTATCTAACTTATGCATACCTGCTACTCTTCTGACATTAGCTCTTTCACCTGGCCATTGGCTACTGTTTATAGCCATCTCCTCAATTAACTGCATAGCTTGATCAGGTGTCTTAGACCATAATGAACCTCCTGCTGAAGCATCCATAGTAGCTCTTGTTTACGGAGTCATGCCTCTGTAGAAAACCTGTATCTGGTTTCCTTCATCATATCCATGCTGAGGGCATCTGTCACGACCCAATTCCATTCCGTTTAATCGAAAATCACTAAACAAATTTCACAAAATTTCTTTCCTTACCAGATCGTGAACTAACTTACCACCACACTGTTGGGCTGTGAGTCAATAATAAACATCACATCTCATTCATTCTCAGTTAAATAAAGCGATGCCATACATTTGAAAGTTAATCATTAACTTACACAAGTTATGTTCACTGACATCTACATCCCCATAATTACAACTCAAAAGACTACTGTGCTTTTACATTGTTTAGATACAAAAAGAATCCTGTGTATATACCTTACGGCGATGGAAGCAGCGGATGTCCAAAACACAATGCCTCAGTGCTCACTGGGCTACTATGCACGCTCTGTAGGAGGGGGAAATAGAGAGGGATGAGCAACCACACGCTCAGTAAGGCAATAATGCAAGCATGGTAGATAACTACTCTATCTACATGCTGATAGTGTTATGCATAAATCGTTTATGGTATGAGCATGAGGAAGTAAAACTATGCCATATGAGTATACATATATATCATGTATCAAAATCATGTACATTGGCATATAAAACATGGTAAAAACATCATGTATAAATCATCTCATGCTCAATCTCATTTAAATTCATAAAAAGGGTAATTCATTAAGAAACCTCGCTTTTAAACCCACATCATAAAGCTCTTTCTCAAACACATACAATCCCATCACAAACCATTTTCTCAATCACACACATCAATACCAATTCACAAATCAAACCCCACGAGGCTCGACCCCTCCCTTGAGTCTATCTTGGACAATCACAATCACACATATGAAATAAAACCAGGTCACTATATCAAAAGTGCCTATGTGGACCAACTGCATCATAAATCATCCCAGACCAAATGCATCCAGGTGTACGGGGTATCGTGCTGGCACGAAGGTGGATTATCCCTTACCAGACTTTCTCATCACATAACCATCGTGCGGTACATCGTACTCCATGTGATATACACGGTACAGTGTACTCCGCGGACTCATATCGTGATTGGGGGTGCCATTCCTAGGTCTTACCTACCCCATACCAAGAGTTTTCCATATCCATGTAGGAGAGCCACCCTGCCGAACAGAGCCACCCTGCCCCTCCAAGGCTTAAGGATATTGGCTTAAAGATCCTTCTGTACCCATGTAGGAGAGCCTCCCTGTCGAAGAGAGCCTCCCGACCCCTCCAAGGCTCAAGGATGTTGGCTTAAGGATCCTACCGTAAGAGAGCCTCCCCACCGAATAGAGCCTCCCCGCCTAACAGAGCCTCCCCGCCTCCTCGGGTTTAAGGATGTAGGGCTTAAGGATCTTACCGCAAGAGAGCCTCCCCACCGAACAGAGCCTCCCTATCTCCTCGGGCTTAAGGATGTAGGGCTTGAGGATCTTACCAACTTTCACAGCCTCATACGTATCCCAATGTGCAAACTTGGGCAAGTAAAGCTCTAGCACGACTCAAGCATCCTATCATAAATAAACCATGTACGAGCATAGCTCTAGTACGGTTATACGCATAAGAAGAACCACTCAAAAGCCACGTACGAGCAGAAGCTCCAGTATGGTTTATAAACATCATGATAGTTTCCAAATCAAGGTGCGAGCTAAGCTCCTGCACATTTCATACAAATGACAACATCAATACCCGGTGCGAGCTAGGCTCCAGCATGGTTTAATTCACATAAACATGATAGACGGCTCATAAGCTTTCAAAACCAGTCTCAAAACATATTTGGCCCTTCACATGTGCTATCACACAACATCAAATCACAATAGCCAGCCTACCTATCAATTCGTTCAAAACAAAACACATGTTTTGTAAAAGCATTCCAAACACTTGATTTATGCAATTATTAGCCTTACTATCCCATTTCTTCATAATACCATTCCAAACAACCAAATCTCATAAAAATACTCGTAGTAGTTTCCATACAATGTCAAACACATTTCTATAAACGCATGCACATTTCCAAAGCCCTATATACCCACAAAATACGAGCAGCTACCTCTATATACCTACAGAATTCCCTTACCTGGGATCACAACGCGTGATTCTGTTTCCTTAGCACTACTCACTTGTGCGGTCTGATTCATCTTCAACGAACTCTTCGGGACTGCACACAATCATATTTCATATTATATTCGATCCATATAACGCAACCCTTGTGCTTGCTATAGTCAATTCAATCTATAGCCTCTATTAATGCTTATGAGGCCTCGTTTCATTACTTTACCCATAACTCAAGTCTATGGATCTTCTTAGGCCTATTAACTTATTCCAAATCGATATTAAATCGACATGAAGCTCGTAGTGTTCATATTTCATGAATTCCCTCACTATGGCATTTATCAAGCATTTTCACAATTCCTCCAAACTCACAATGTGGTTTCATTTAACCACTCTACATTACACCAATAACAATTTATCATAACCCATAAACCACCAACTCCCCAAATCACACTTCCTCACACTAGAGGCATTCCATTTTCTAGGTTACATTTGTTTCTAACACAACCTAGGTGTTTCCAACCATCTATACTCATGCCAAACAACTCCAAAATCAATTAAATAGACAATGTACCAGAGTTGGAGTGTTAAAACCTTACCAAATATGATTTTTCTTCTTGCTCCAAATGTCAATGCCCTTAGCTCCTTCAATACCAACAATGGGATTTTGGGTTCCAACTATGTTGTTCTCTTCCTCAAGATGAACAACTTAGTGTCTAATGGCTTCCCCTCAATTCTTACTGGAAATGGCTAATTTTAGAGAGAGAAAGTTAGGTTTTTGGGTTGAAAATGGTAGGTTGATGTTTTTCTCGAAATTTTTAGATTTTTAACACTCCTTTTATAGAAATAGCTTGAGGAGATCGATCTGCACCAAGAGGAGATCGATCTGGTCCCCTTAAATCCCTCTTTTTCATGGCATTTTAAGCATGAGATCGATCTGCTCCCAAACAGAGAGCTAAGGAGATCGATCTATATTCTTAAGGATCTATCTTTTCATTACAGAATGCTTAGGAGATCGATCTGGCCCCATTGGAGATCGATCTGCTCTATTCCATTGCCCAAGTAAGAGCATTCTGGCTCTTCCAGATCGATCTCTCATCCAATGAGATCGATCTGGCCTTCATACTTTCCAGATTTTCTGCAGTTTTCCTTCTGCAACTCACATCAAAACATCCTTAATCTGCTGCCATTGCCATTTTCTCATCCATCCACCTTTATGACTTAAAAATGGCATCCATTCATACCTTTTGCACATTAAAACTTGTGTGTATTACTTGTATATCCAAAAGTATCACATTACAAACTAAATGGAAGCATCACTTCATTCCATTTTACTACACTACTCATTTTGAGTTCCATTCACATTCATCACTTACAAGAACTCATTCCTTCATATTCATACACAATGAAACTTGTGTGTACATTACAAATCATATTACACATATGTACATTGAATCCATGGACTTACATCAATTATACTTTACATTACAAGTCCATTCACATTTATTTGGTCCAATTACACACATTACAACTATACATGTACGGGGTCTCACATTCTCCCTCCTTCAAGGAATTTGGTCCTCCAAATTAGAACCCAGTCACTCTTCAAAAAGTTGGGGGTACTTCTCCCATATCAAGTTCTCCAATTCCCATGTGACCTCTTCCACCGTGTGATGCTGCCAAAGAACTTTCGCCAAAGGAATTGTCTTATTCCGTAGCACATTCTCTTTTCTGTCCAATATCCGAACCAGCTTCTCAACATACGTCATACTCTCATTAAGCTCCAACGGCTCATATCTTATCACATGTGCCGGGTCTGGGTGATACTTCTGAAGCATAGAGACGTGGAAGACGTTGTGGACATTTGCCAAGTCCGGTGGCAATGCCAACCTATATGCCTTATCTCCCACTCTCTCCAAAATCTCGAAGGGTCTGATATATCTAGGGCTTAACTTGCCCTTCTTACCAAACCTCACAATACCTTCGATGGTGAAACACTCAGAAATACCGACTCACCCTCATCAAACTCTAGTGGTCTCCGTCTCTTGTCAGCATAACTCTTTTGTCGGCTCTGAGCTGTCCATAATCTCTCATATATCAACTGGACGTCCTTAGATGCCTGCTGCACTAAGTTCGGAGCAAAAATCTATCTGTCACCAACCTCTTCCCATCCAATGGGGGATCAATATCTGCATCCATACAGTGCCTCATTGGGTGCCATCCCGATACTCGTATGATAGCTATTATTATAGGCGAACTCGGCTAACTGCAGGTGGTCATCCCAAAAGCCTCTAAAATCCAGCACACACGCTCTCAACATATCCTCGAGGGTCTGTATAGTCCTCTCTGACTGCCCATCTGTCTGAGGATGAAAAGCGGTGCTAAAACACAGTCGGGTCCCCAGCGCTTCCTGAAAATGTTCTAAGAAATGGGAAGTGAAGCGGGCATCCCTATCAGAAACAACGCTCATTGGTACACCATGTAGTCGTACTATCTCTCGAATATATAGGTTTGCCAACTGACTCAGTGTATCGGTAGCTCTCATAGCCAAGAAATGGGCGGACTTAGTCAACTGGTCCATAATAACTCATATGGCATCATGGCCTCTACGGGTCCTCGACAACCCCATCACAAAATCCATGGTGACATGCTCCCACTTCCAAGTCGGTATCGGTAGAGGCTACAATAATCCTGCAGGTTTTTGATGCTCTACCTTCACTTGCTGACAAATGAGACACTTAGCGACATATTCAACAATGTCTCTTTTCATTCCAGACCACCAATTCGAAGGTATTGATACATCTTGGTACTTCATGAATGTATTGTATACTTCGATGAGTGAGCCTCTGATAAAATTAGCCTCTTGATCTCAGGATCCTCGGGAACACATACTCTACCCCTGAACCTCAACAAGCCATCAGTACTCAGCTCTACATCAATACCCACACCTGCCTGTATCTGCCTCAGCCAATCGATGCATCGTCGATCGCTCTGCTGGGCTTGCCTAATACGGCCAATCAACTCTGGCTCTAATCTCAAACTAGCCATGATATCCAATCTCTCCGATCCAGGTGGGGTTACATCCCAACTGAGGTCCGTAAATTGTTCCAACAATTCATGTTCTCGTACCATCATATAAAACACCAACCCAAGGTTTTTCCTGCTCAAAGCATCGACAACTACATTTGCCTTACTCGGGTGGTACATGATTTCACAATCATAGTCCTTTAAAAGTTAAAGTCATCTCCTCTGTCTCATATTCAGCTCTTTCTGTGAGAATAGGTACTTAAGGCTTTTATGATCTGTGAACACTTGAAATTTCTCACCATAGAGATAGTGGCACCATATTTTCAAAGCAAAGACCACGACCGCCAACTCCAAATCATGTGTGGGGTAGTTCCTCTCATGATCTTTCAACTGTCTAGATCCATAGGCAACTACCTTCCCATCTTGCATAAGCACACAGCCCAGTCCTTGGTGTGATGCATCCGTATACACCGAGAATCCTCCTGAGATGGTAGGAATGGTGAGAACTGGAGCAGTGGTCAATCGACGCTTAAGCTCCTCAAAACTCCTCTCACATGCCTCATCCCATATAAACTTAACATCCTTATGAGTAAGGCGTGTCAATGGAGCAGTTAGTCTAAAGAAACCCTCTACAAATCTCAGATAATATCCTGCCAAAACTCCTCTCAGTAACTGTCTTGGGCTGTTCCCATTGTACAACTGCCTCTATCTTGGATGGATCTACTGTACCCCATCCTTCGACACAACATGCCCGAGAAATGAGATCTGCTCTAACCAAAAGTTACACTTGCTGAGTTTGACATATAACTCTTCCTCTCAGAGGGTCTGCAGAACTATCCTTAAGTGCTCCTCATGATCCTCCCTGGACTTGGAATATACCAAAATGTCATCAATGAAAACAATTACAAACTTATCTAGCTATGGCTTGAATATATCATTCATCACTGCCATAAATGTTGCTGGGGCATTTGTTAATCCGAATGGCATCACAAAAAACTCGTAGTGGCCATAACGGGTACGAAATGTTGTCTTGGATACATCTCCACTCCTGATCCTCAACTGATGATACCCTGACCGTAGATCTATCTTAGAAAACACTTGGGCTCCTTGGAGCTGATCCAGCAAATCATCTATGCGTGGAATGGGGTATTTGTTCTTAATGGTGGCCTTATTCAATAATCGGTAATCTATACACAGTCGGAGGCTCCCATCCTTCTTCCTTACAAATAATATCGGTGCTTCCCAAGGTGAGACACTTGATCTTATAAACCCCTTCTCCAGCAACTCTTGCAACAGCTTCTTTAGCTCTTCCAACTCTATTGGAACCATTCTATAAGGTGGTTTCGATATTGGCTCTGTACCAGGCACTAACTCTATGCAAAATTCCATTTCCCTTTCAGGTGGTAGTCCTGGTAATTCATCCGAAAAGACATCAGGGTAATCCATAATTACGGGTATGTCCCTCAATTCCGGGTGTGCCTCATCTATATCGACCACGTAGGCAATGAACCCTTCACATCATTCTTTCCTCTATTAGTGTCATAAGTCATCACATCCATATTCAGCATTCATCATAAACAATAAATTTATCTCTCAAGCATTATGCATTTAAAATCATACTCCTTTATTTACAACAACGTACTATTTTCATATCATTTCTTTTCATCAAAGTTTACAATAAGATTATCTATTCCTGAAAACATCAATGTTTTGGCATGGCAATCCATAACAACACGATTGGTAGCTAACCAATCCATTCCCAATATTACATCAAAATCAACCATATTCAATAAAATTAAGTTGGCTATCATTTCCTTTCCTTCTATCTCTAACTTATAATCCCTACATACATACTCAATCAATGGATTATCATTCATGGGTGTGGAAATCATCAACATTTTATCTAACAATGTTGGTTTCACATGCTTCAATAATTTATGTGTAAAGGAAGGTGATATAAAGGAATGCATGGCACCAAGATCAAATAATACCAATGCTTCTAAATCAAAGATTCGGATGGTACCTTTAATCACATCCGTTGAAGCATATGCGGTGTCCTGATCCAGTGCATGTACTCTTCCTTTACTCACACCCGCTATTGCTTCCCTTTTTCCTCAGTTGTGGCCCTTCTCCTCGGGGCAGCCGTCTCAACTGGAGCTCTTTCTGGCTCCTTGCCCTTCTATGGGGCAGTCTCAATCTTCTCGGGACAATACTTAGCTATATGTCCTGGTCTCTCGCATCTGAAACACACCATAGGGGTCATCTGATAGGGCCTAGTCCCATGAAATCTCCCACATCTCCTACACTGATCAGTAGTAGGTCGTGGTCCTCCAATAACCATACCCCTCGGCATAGTCAAGGCCGACTATACGACAGGTCTAGCAGCTCTCTCCTGTACCTCCTCAATCTTAGACCTCTTCTCGAAAAACCTTTGACCTCCTCTCTTGGCCACTCTATCAAACCCAGATCTCTTCTGCTCTCTGTCCTTTCTAACACTAATCCTCCTAAGCTCAGAGGCATTTCGCTCAAAGTCTTTCTCACACAGCTGAGCCTTATGTACTGCTTCCTCATAAGTCTGAATATCAAATGGGGCTAGCTTAGTTCGGATGGCCAATCTCAATCCATCCATGAACTTCTGAATCTTTCGGGTCTCACTACCCATCGTGTTCGGGTCATATCTCCCCAAGGACATAAACTTGGATTCATACTCATCCACAATACGGTTCCTCTGAACCAGATTCATGAATTCCATCTGCAATTTCCTCGGTGTGGTGGCTGGGATATACTGTCTCCTGAAGGCCTTTAGAAATATCTCCCATGAGATCTCAGAGTGTCTGACCCTCAAAATAACCTCAGCGGACCTCCACCAATTCTCGACCTCGCCTTTCAACATAAACACGGTAAAGGCAACCTTCTCTGCTGAAGTACATCGAAAAAACCTATACAATTTTTTCATCTCATACACCCAGTCCTCCGTGATAACAGGGTTCTTCACCCCTCTGAAAACTAGGGGTTTCAGCGCTTGAAACTCTCACAACCTGCTCAAGTTGCAGTCATAACCCGAATCACTACCGCTCTGCTGTGAAACGATAGGAGAAGTTCTATCCTGGGCTGGAGGTAGTGTAATTGCAGTCGTCTCTACAGTCTGAGGTCTCTCCACCTCTGTAGCTGCCTATTCAGTAGTAAGCTGTGCCGCGGGACCTCGTCTATCACCGACACCAGTGTCTGCGTGACTATCTCCACCAGGTTCTCAATACTCTGCACTAACATAGCGAAGCAAGCCTCAGCATCTTCTGCTCTCCCAGTAGGGTTCTGTAGCGTCTGGTCAGTCTGTGGCTCCGAACTGCTCTCAGGCTTACCTCTACGGCTTCTAGCACGTGCACTCGCCCCTCTACCTTTGCGCATAACTGGCATAGTGCCTAACTTCCTGCCTGTATTATAATAATTTATTAAGCTCAATCCATCACGGTATACACAGTTATATCTAAACAAAAGCACAGTAATATGGGGATGAACTTTCCTACGTTTTATAACTGACTCACATTAAGCCAACTTAGCTCTGATACCAATCTCTGTCATGACCTAATTCCATTCCCTTTAACCGAAAATCGCTAAAAAATTTTCACAAAATTTCTTTCCTTACCAGATCGTGAACTAACTTCCACCACACTGTTGGGCTATGAGTCAATAATAAACATCACATCTCATTCATTCTCAGTTAAATAAAGCGATGCCATACATTTGAAAGTTAGTTATTAACTTACACAAGTTATGGTCACTGACATCTACATCCCCCATAATTATAACTTAAAAGACTACTGTGCTTTTACATTGTTTAGATACAAAAAGAATCCTGTGTATATACCTTTCGACGATGGAAGCAGCGGATGTCCAAAACACAATGCCTAAGTGCTCACTGGGCTACTATGCACACTCTGTAAGAGGGGAAAATAGAGAGGATGAGCAACCACACGCTCAGTAAGGCAATAATGCAAGCATGGTAGATAACTACTCTATCTACATGCTGATAGTGTTATGCATAAATCGTTTATGGTAGGAGCATGAGGAAGTAAAACTATGCCATATGAGTATACATATATATCATGTATCAAAATCATGTACATTGGCATATAAAACATGGTAAAAACATTATGTATAAATCATCTCATGCTCAATCTCATTTAAATTCATAAAAAGGGTAATTCATTAAGAAACCTCCCTTTTAAACCCACATCATAAAGCTATTTCTCAAACACATACAATTCCATCACAAACCATTTTCTCAATCACACATATCAATACCAATTCACAAATCAAACCCCACAAGGCTCGAACCCTCCCTCGGGTCTACCTTTGACAATCACAATCACACATATGAAATAAAACCAGGTCACTATATCAAAAGTGCCTCTGTGGACCAAATACATCATAAATCATCCCAGACCACACGTATCCAAGTGTGCGGGGTATCATGCTGGCACGGAGGTGGATTATCCCTCGCCAGACTTTCTCATCACATAACCGTCGTGTGGTACATCGTACTCCATGTGATATACACGGTACAGCGTACTCTGCGGACTCATATCGTGATTTGGGGTGCCATTCCTAGGTCTTACCTATCCCATACCAAGAGTTTTCCATATCCATGTATGAGAGCCTCCCTGCCAAACAGAGCCTCCCCGCCCCTCTAGGGCTTAAGGATGTTGGCTTAAAGATCCTTCTATACCTATGTAAGAGAGCCTCCCTGCAGAACAGAGCCTCTCCGCCCCTCCGGGCTTAAGGATGTTGGCTTAAAGATCCTACCGTAAGAGAACCTCCCTACCGAACAGAGCCTCCCCGCCTAACAGAGCCTCCCTGCCTCCTCAGGCTTAAGGATGTTAGCTAAAGGATGTAAGGCTTAAGGATCTTACCGTAAGAGAGCCTCCCCACCAAACAAAGCCTCCCTGCCTCCTCGGGCTTAAGGATGTTGGCTTAAAGATGTAGGGCTTGAGGATCTTACCAACTTTTACGGCCTCATACATATCCCAATGTGCAAACTTATGCGAGCAAAGCTCTAGCACGACTCATGCATCCTATCATAAAGAAACCACGTACGAGCATAGCTCTAGTACGATTATACTCATAAGAAGAACCACTTAAAAGCCACGTACGAGCAGAAGCTCCAATACGGTTTATAAACATCATGATAGTTTCCAAATCAAGGTGCGAGCTAAGCTCCCGCACGTTTCATACAAATGAAAACATCAATACCTGGTGCGAGCTAGGCTTTAGCACGGTTTAATTCACATAAACATGATAGGCAGCTCATAAGCTTTCAAAACCAGTCTCAAAACATATTTGGCACTTCACATGTACTATCACACAACATCAAATCACAATAGCCAGCCTATCTATCAATTCGTTCAAAACAAAACACATGTTTTGTAAAAGTATTCAAAACACTTGATTTATGCAATTATTAGCCTTACTATCCCATTTCTTCATAATACCATTCCAAACAACCAAATCTCATACAAATACTCGTAGTAGTTTCCATACAATGTCAAACACATTTCTATAAACGCATGCACATTTCCAAAGCCTTATATACCCATAAAATACAAGCAGCTACCTATATATACCTACAGAATTCCCTTACCTGGGATCGCGACGCGTGATTTCGTTTCCTTAGCGCTGCTCACTTGTGCGGTCCGATTCGTCTTCAACGATCTCTTCGGGACTGCACACAATCATATTTCACATTATATTCAATCCATATAATGCAACCCTTGTGCTTGCTATAGTCAATTCAATCTATAGCCTCTATTAATGCTTATGAGGCCTTGTTTCATTATTTTACCCATAACTCGAATCTATGGATCTTCTTAGGCCTATTAACTTATTCCAAATTGATATTAAATCGACATTAAGCTCATAGTGTTCATATTTCATGAATTCCCTCACCATGGCATTTATCAAGCATTTACATACTCATTTTCACAATTCCTCCAAACTCACAATGTGGTTTCATATAACCACTCCACATTACACCAATAACAATTTATCATAACCCATACATCACCAACTTCCTAAATCACACTTCCGCACACTAGAGGCATTCCATTTTCTGGTTACATTTGTTTCGAACACAACCTAGGTGTTTCCAACAATCCATACTCATGCCAAGCAACTCCAAAATCAATTAAACAGACAATGTACCAGAGTTGGAGTGTTAGAACCTTACCAAATCTGATTTTTCTTCTTGCTCCAAATGTCAATGCCCTTAGCTCCTTTAATACCAATAATGGGATTTTAGTTCCAACTATGTTGTTCTCTTCCTCAAGATGAACAACTTAGTGTCTAATGGCTTCCCCTCAATTCTTACTGGAAATGGCTGATTTTAGAGAGAGAAAGTTAAGTTTTTGGGTTAAAAATGGTAGGTTGATGTTTTTCTTGAAATTTTTAGATTTTCAACACTCTTTTTATAGAAATAGCTGGAGGAGATCGATCTATACTAAGAGGAGATCGATCTGGTCCCCTTAAATCCCTCTTTTTCACGATATTTTAAGCATGAGATCGATCTGTCGAAGCGAGATCGATCTGCTCCCAAACAGAGAGCTAAGGAGATCGATCTGTATGCTTAAGGATCGATCTTTTCATTACAGAATGCTTAGGAAATCGATCTGGCCCCATTGGAGATCGATCTGCTCTATTCCATTGCCCAAGTAAGAGCATTCTGGCTCTTTCAGATCGATCTCTCATCATATGAGATCGATCTGGCCTTCATACTTTCTAGATTTTTTGTAGTTTTCCTGCTGTAACTCACATCAAAACATCCTTAATCTGCTGCCTGGGCCATTTTCTCATCCATCCACCTTTATGACTTAAAAATGGCATTCATTCATACCTTATGCACATCAAAACTTGTGTACATTACTTGTATATCCAAAAGTATCACATTCCAAACTAAATGGAAACATAACTTCATTCCATTTTACCACACTACTCATTTTGAGTTCCATTCACATTCGTCACTTATAAGAACTCATTCCTTCATATTCATACACAATGAAACTTGTGTGTGTACTACAAATCATATTACACATATGTACATTGAATCCATGGACTTACATCAATTATACTTTACATTACAAGTCTATTCACATTTATTTGGTCCAATTACACACATTACAACTATACATGTATAGGGTCTCACAGCATCTGCGTAATAACTCTTTAAATCTCTCTCATGCCTCATGTAATGGCTCTTGGTCTAGCTGTGTGAATTGGGCAATTTCTAATCTCATCTGAATTGTCTTTCCTGGTGGAAAATACTTTGTCAAAAATTTCTGTGACATCACTGCCCATGTCAAAATGCTTCCTACTGATAGGTTTTGATACCAACTCAATGCTTTATCTCGAAGAGAAAAAGGAAATAACCTTAGCTGAATAGCATCATCAGGGGCTCCATTAATCTTAATGGTACTGCAAATCTGCAGAAAACTTGTCAAATGTGTATTAGGATCTTCCAAGGCCGAACCTCCAAATTGGTTTTGCATAACCATGTTGATTAATGCCGACTTCTGTTCAAAATTGTTACAGTTAACAGGAATCTCTCTTATAGCAGTAAAATTTTGGTTTACAACTAGGGTAAAGTAATTGCCTATGGTTCGTTGCTGCTTATTTTCATCTGCCATGATTAAACTTCGATCTTTCTCTTCAAATTTGTTCTGCTGAATTTGTCTGATGGTTCTCTTTGGCTTTTGATCTGACTCTTCTTTTACATCTGTATTTCCACTTCTGCGAGTTTTGACCATTCACCTAAAAAAAATAGTCATCGATAATAAATTAAAACAAAAATAAAAATAAAAATAAAAATCTAAATTAAAGTAAAGGCTATTGAAAAATAGTGTCAACGAAAAACTAAACAACAGATCCCCGACAATGGCGCCAGAAAACTTGTTGTCCTTTTATGGAACACTACTGTAAGTGCACAGGTCAGTTTTCGAGTATAGAGTAAATATGAGTATCGTCCCACAGGAAACTGTGTCTACCGCAAATCACTGTAATCAACAACCTTGAGCTTTATTTAGAAAATTAATGAATGTTGGTGAAAATCCTATTTATTACTTTAATGATTAACTATGGAACAATTTGATTAAAATGAATCACAATAATTAAGAATGAAAATATCAATGGTAAAACATTCCTAGAACTCAATTTCACCTAACTAGGGTTCATACAATTCTTTTGATCAATTGTTCTTTTGATTTCAACTTATTTATAGCTAAAACTAATTCTTATTTATCTCTCCCAAGTTTTAAACAGTCATACCCAAATTATCTAATCCTAACCTCCTGATTCAGAATTAAATAATAGAGTTCAATAAGCAATAGTAATTCTGTTTCTCTATGACTCATACGATTTGTCAACCTCCCGATTCAACAATGTCTTATGTTAATCTACCCCTGTGCATATAAATAATCCTCTCTCCCAAGTGCTGAATTCCTATACTAATTCATCCAATCGGTGGCCAATCAACTAGAGCATTAAAAACAAGTAGATTAAATAAACATAATTGAAATCATCCAAACAACTATCACAAAGTAATTGCAATCAGCCCAAAGTTGGTTACATCAATTCTAGGAAAATGAAGTTTAGTTCCTAGACATCATAATAAACATCCAGGAATTCCAAATTAACATCCCCAGAACAAACATTGGTGGAAAAAGATGAAGTTTCTATGGAGCTAAATTAATCTTAAAGTCTTCTGCCATAACCCTCCTCGAAATTCTGATAACAAGACTATTTATAAGGTTTCCAAGCATTAAAAAGCAGAAGGCCACGTGGAAAAACAATGTTGCCCTAATCTGATTGCTATGCTACGACAATAGTATTAATTCCTCAGATCTGCTATGCACTGTCCAGTTTCTTCTATTGCTGCAGCATAAGTCACAATCAGCATCTTGCAATTTCACTTCCTCACAGAATCATCAGAACCATCTCCAAAAGCTTTAACTTCTCCAAATTTTTCTTTTTCCTACACAAATACACAAAACACATAAAACATACCTAATATTGCAAAGAACAAATCAAATAACTAAGTAAAAAGGGTCTTAAACATATATAGATTTCAGTGCTAACATAAACATAGAAACAGCACAGTGATGTATACGATATATATTATGGGGAATGTATTTATATCAGATTTTATATGAGCTCACATACATTATAAAAGAAATTATAGTCAGTAGATAATGTATTGACTTGTATGTATGAAAATGGATGAATGATATGGTAAGCGAGGATTCTGACATCGAATCACAGCCCAACCATTTATGATGAGAAGGTAAGTTAAAATGCAAAAAATTTGTAATGGTTTTGGTTAAGTCAATGAAGGGTCTTGACAGAATGGTATCAGAGCCAAGGTTGGTCTGATGTGAGTCGGTGTTAGAAAATAGGAAAGTGTACATCCATATAGTACTGTGCTGAGATGAAAAAATTCATGATTGTGAATGCAGGAACTTTACCTATATGGCAAATACTCGTAGTGGTAGAGGGACGACAGGTAGGGCTCGAGGCCGTGGAAATAGGCCTGAGAGACGAGCTGCTGCCGAACCATTACCTACCCATGAGACTCCAGGTGCTACTGAGGTACCAAAGTATGCTGAGACACGCTTTACAAGATTAGAGCGTAGTCTAGAGATGATAGTAGAGATATTGGCATAGGCGATGCCAAGTAGGCAGGGACATAAGGCAGGAACTGCGACAGGAGAGGCAGTTGCCCCTCATACACCTACACAACCAGCTCATGCACTGAGGACTGTAGATACTCCTACACTCCCACCAATTTTGGGTAGTAGTGGATTAGGGTACGGATGTGATCTGGATTGGTTGCGACAGTTCCAAAAGTTTCGATAAAGACCCTGTAGCTGCTGAGGAGTGGGTTGTTGAGATGGAGAAGCTTTATGGATTCTTCGAGTGTACGACATCGGAGATGGTCGCATTTACTGCATTCCTACTAAAGGGAGCTGCAGAGCATTGGTGGAAGTCCATCAGACCCATATTGAGAGCCCGACATACAGATATTAGTTGGGAGATATTTTGGGATGCCTTTAAGAGGCAGTTTGTTCCCGATACCGCACAACGAAAACTACAGGCTGAATTTTTGGGTCCAAACCAGGGGAGTTTATCTGTAGACAAGTATGAGACTCGATTCCTATCCCTGGGGAGATATGAACCAGATACCATGTATACTGAGGCCAAGAAGGTCCACAGGTTCATCGATGGATTGAAATCGATTCTACGGTCTAGGTTGGTCCCTTAGATATAACCACTTATGAGGAAGCAGTGCGCAGGGCGCAACTGTACGAGCAAAGATTATGAGAGGAATGCTTTCGAGTTTGGGAAGTTTAGTCAGAGCCGAGATATACAAAGGAAGAGGCCGACTAGAGATAGAAGTTTCAGTTATCGAGGAGGGAGGAGACTCTTTGGTAAGAGACCACGGATTGAGGAGGCACGAGAGAGACCTACTAGACCTCCTACTTATTCAGTCGTAGCTCTAGCGAAGGGTATTTTCATTAGAGGACAAAGACTTACTACCGATCAGTGCAGTAGATACGGTAGACAGCATGGAGGTAGACCTTGTCCTCTGACTCCTATAGTGTTTTTTCGATATGGGAAACCAGAGCATATTGCTAGAGCTTGTCTGGAGATGGTTGAGACTACTTCACTAAGGGCAAGGAGCCAGAGAGAGCTCCAGTTGATCCTTCTGCTTCGAGGAGGAGAGCGATAGCAGAAGAGAAGGGAAAGCAAGTTGAGAGTAGGGAATAAGGATATGACAGCCAATCTAATATTGCTAAGTATAAGTGACGTTGATGTAATCTTAGGAATGGATTGGTTATCTGTAAACCATGCTATTTTAGATTGTTATGCTAAGACAGTTATGTTTTCTAACCCTACTAGATATGTTTTAAAGTTTAATCAGAATAAATGAAAGGAGTAGTTATGATTATGATATGATTTACTGACTTAGAAAAGCTTCAACACATCAAGGTTTCATTGCGTACATGGTAGATACGGATAAGGAGCACCTTAGGATCGTATTGCAGACTCTACGAGAGCAGAAGTTATATGCTAAGCTCAGTAAGTGTGACTTTTGGTTGTCACAGATCTTGTTTTTAGGACATGTTGTCTCGAAGGATGGTGTATCGGTTGATCCATCCAAGATTGAGGCTGTAGTTCAGTGGGAATAGCCGAGGATAGTCACCGGGATTAGGAGTTTTTTGGGTTTAGCTAGATACTATCGGAGATTCGTTGAGGGATTTTGGAAGTTAGTTACTCTGTTGACACATCTCACTCGAAAGAGTGTACCGTTCGTATGGAACGAGGATTGTGAGAAGAGTTTTCAGGAGTTGAAGTGTTGATTGGCTACCGCACTGATTCTCACTATCCCTACCAGCTCAGGAGGATTTGCAATATATACTGATGCTTCGCATCAGGGATTGGGCTGTGTATTGATGCAGGATGGGAGGGTAGTTGCTTATGGATCTAGACAGCTGAAGGATCATGAGAAGAACTATCCGACCCATGATTTGGAGTTAGAAGCAGTAGTGTTTGCGTTGAAGGTATGGTGCCACTACTTGTATGGTGAAAAGTTTCAGATATTTACTGACCACAAGAGCCTCAAGTATCTATTCTCATAGAAAGAATTGAACATGAGACAGAGAAGATGGCTAGAGCTTCTGAAGGACTAAGATTATGAGATACTTTATCATCCGGGTAAGGCTAACGTTGTAGCGGATGCTTTGAGTAGGAAGAGCCTTGGGATGGTATCGTATATGATGGTTAGGGAACATGAGTTGCTAGAGCAGTTTGCTAACCTCAGTTTGGGAGTTGTGCCTTCTGACATGGATACAGGCTATGTGATAGCTAGTCTACGCTTGAAGTCGGATCTGTTGGACAGGATCATAGTGGCTCAGCAGACTGATCCATTTTGCATGGATATGAGTGGTCAGATGCAGAGGGGCACAGTAACTGATTTTACGTTAAGTTCAAATGGACTATTGAGGTTCAGAGGCAGATTGTGTGTTCCCAAGGATCTAGGACTCAGGAGACTGATATTGGTGGAAGCTCATTCGTCAAGGTACACATTACATCTGGGGAGTAACAAGATGTATCAGAACCTCCAGAAGGTATACTGGTGGTCAGGTATAAAGAGAGATGTAACATATTTTATGGCGAAGTGTCTCGTATGTCAGCAGGTGAAGGTAGAGCATCAGAAACCTGCAAGGTTATTATAGCCTCTACCTATACCTACATGTAAATGGGAGCATATCACCATGGATTTCGTGATGGGTTTACCGAGGACCCGCAGGAATCACAATGCTATATGGGTGATTGTCTACAGACTACTGAAGTCAGCCCACTTCCTAGCTATGAGAGCTACCGATACTCTAAGTTCATTGGCAGAGCTGTATGTACGCGAGGTAGTGAGGTTACATGATGTACCAGTGACATTGTCTCTGATAGGGATTCCCGCTTCACTTTCCACTTTTGGGAACATTTTCAAGAAGCCATTGGAACCCGGTTGAGTTTGAGCACTGCTTTCCATCCTCAGACAGATGGTCAGTCAGAGAGGACTATACAGACTCTGGAGGACATGTTGAGAGCATGTGTGCTAGATCCTAGAGGTTCCTGGGATGACCACTTGCCACTAGCCAAGTTCACCTATAATAATAGTTATCATTCAAGTATCGAGATGGCACTGTATGAGGCTTTATATGGTCGTAGATGTCGTTCCCCTATTGGATGGGAAGAAGTGGGTGACCGTAAGATTTTCACTCCTGACTTGGTTACACAAGCATCTGAGGACGTCCACTTGATTGTAGAGAGATTGAGGACAGCTCAGAGTAGACAGAAGAGTTACACTGACAAGAGCGAAAGGCCACTAGAGTTTGCAGTTGGTGAATCAATGGTTCTTAAAGTTTCTCCTTCCAAGGACATAGCGAGATTTGGGAAGAGAGAAAAGTTGAGTCCTCGTTATATTGGACCCTTTGAGATACTTGATCGAGTGGGAGATAAGGCCTATAGGTTGGCATTGCCACCAGATTTGTCAGGCGTGTATAACTCTTCCATATTTCGATGCTTCGGAAGTATCATCCGGATCCAACACAGGTGATTAGTTATGAGCCTTTGGAGCTCTGAGAGGACACGTCATATGTTGAGAGACCGATTCGGATACTAGATAGGAAGGAGAAGGTCTTGAGATTGAAGACTATCGGATTAGTGAAAGTTCTTGGCAGCATCATACTTCAAATGAGGCTACTTGGGAGCTGGAGAGTCTGATGCAAGAGAAGCACCCCCATCTATTTGATGACTAACTTTGTTCTAATTTGGAAGACCAAATTTTCTTATTTAGGGAGGATTCTCAGACCTGTATTTTTATGTAGCTTGTTCCTTATGATTTATACATGTACAGACATGTATTGAGTTATTTAACTCATAAGAAGAGTATTTACTAGATTTAAGTGTTAGTGAAATACTTTAACACTTAAAAGCTACATAAAGGCCTAATGTGAGCTATGAGGACTACAGGTTAAACCGAATGGATCTAAATCATTTTGACTGAAGAAAAGAACTTATGATGTGAAAATATAGAAAGTTCATGAAGGAAAGTCAGATTGATTTGGTCTCGAAAATATAGAGGTAAAGTAAATGCCAAAAAGTGGCAAAACAGACCTTTTAAGCCGTTCGAGGTGTTTTAGGTATATTCACTTTCCAAAAATGGCCAAAACGTAAAGACGAGAGTATAAAACATAAGATATGACACTTTCAAAATTTTGAGAAAAAGTCAACTTGATCAATGATTAAGGAAAAAAGTCAACTATAGTTAAGAAAAGTGGACTTTTACCATAGTTGACTAACCATGGTTAAAAATTAACCTAAGTATGGAGAAAATTTTGGGAAAAAATAATTTTAGCTAGAATACAAGATGTTCATCCTCCGAAGTAAGAAAAATTTATTTGGATGAATTTCGAATTTAATTTAATGGTTAAAAACGCAATGGGCCAAAGTTGGAAATTTTAAAGCCCATTAAGGTATCATAAGTGTGGGCCGAATTTGGGAAACCCAATGGGCCAAATTGTTAGGCCAATTTGTGAGCCCAATATTGAGACAATTTAAGGCCCAATAGGTAGTAAAAATTTCAGCCCGAAATTCCATTAAGAAAGCCCAAACCGAGAAGCCCAATTAAAAAGCTCATTAGTATAAGTTAAAAGCCATTAATGAAAGGTAACAAAGTCTAAAATGATAACCATTACCTAAACTTTTTGGAAGTCAATTAAGGTGGCTGGATTTTAGCTTATTGACTAAGTAATGGACTTATAAATACCAGCCAACTCATAATCATCTTCATCCTTTCATTTTCGGCAAAGTGAAGAAACCATAATCGAAAAGTTTTCTCTCACTAGAAATCACTAGGAAAAAAGACATATTTGGAACTTGCAATCTTCATGAAAGTTGTTCCAAATTGAGAGGAGAGTGACATATGTTGGAATTGGCTATCAAGGAGCTATAGTGTGCAAATCGTGAGGCTTCAAAGTTTCGGCCAAGTGTGAACACAAATACTATGTATAATTTCAAGCTTCCAACTTCATATATGTTAATCTATGAGTTATATGGAGTTGATTGGTATATGTTTTATGGATTGAAACACATGAAAACACTATGAACATGTGATGGCCGAAAGTTGGTATATGAGTTTTGATAAATACCCATGTGATTTTAAGACATGTATAGGTTGATATGCATGTATACATGATTATGGCATGGTTAATTATAATCAATTTATTCATATGGATGGCTGTATGATTTTGCACATAAGGTGTTTAATAAAATGCCAATATGAACTATAGGAAAGGCTTAATACATGCCAACCAAGTGTTTGTGAAAATGCCTAAGTGAATTTGGCTAAACAAAGGGATATGGACGGCATGCCATGGTGTGATCGACGACATGGTATGCTCTCGGCCATGGCATGTGGTCGAGAGGTCCAATAGGCCAAGCCCAATTTTTTAAGCCCAATGTGATGTTATGGGTCTCGGATAAGCCCAATAAGAGTTGGTGGGCCCCACAAGCCTAATAGGCCCAACCAAAATGAATAGTAAAATGGAAATGGGCTTAAGGCATAGTTAGACCCATTAAGATTTATTAAAGCTCATTAAGGGAAATAGATTGTATTTAATGTGAAATACAGTATGAAAAATATAATTAACCTGATAAATGGTTATATGCAGCTCTAGAGATTATTGGAGGAGCGAATCGGACTGTTGGATCGAGCAGCGTTGAGAAAGTAAAATTTCTCGAGTGATTGCAGGTAAGGGACTTTTATGAGTAGTTAGAGATACCTGCAAGTATTTTCGTCTACTTTTACATTCACTTAAAAACTCTGAGGG
The DNA here is from genome assembly GCA_033439115.1 of Firmiana major. Classification (NCBI taxonomy): domain Eukaryota; kingdom Viridiplantae; phylum Streptophyta; class Magnoliopsida; order Malvales; family Malvaceae; genus Firmiana; species Firmiana major. The sequence goes on from CM065912.1 coordinate 15,253,653, forward strand.
TCAGAGAAAGTGAATAATAATTATTGTGACCCGATTGTGGTAAATTACGATTTTACCCCTAGTTAGTCAAAAAGTCAACTTTTGTGAAAAGTTGTAAAAAGAATGGAAACCACCATTTTGAGTGTTTTACTACTGTTTAGCAGAAGAATAAATAGATGGGCTAATGATTTTACGGTTGATGTGAATTAAGCATACTTTATAATGCTGATTTTGATGTTTTGAAAATCATCCCTTTTTAAAGAGCCATCTATCGAATTTTCTGAGAATAAATCGTGCTAGAGCACAGCTCGCACTTGATTTCATATATTTTCCACATATTATTAGTGCTGGATTGTTATTCGCACTAGATTTTCATGACATGCATGATAGAGTGCTAGAGTTATTTCTCGTACTGAGTTTTATATGATATGCATGAGAGAGTGCTGGAGCGATTAGCTCGTACTCGAATTTTACATGAGATGCATGAAAGAGTGTTAGAGCGTTGCTCGTACTCGATTCTTCATGATTTATACATGACATAGTACTGGAGCTATTACTCATACTTGATTTGATGAGTTTTGTGCATAGCATGGTACTAGAGCTATTGTTCGTACTTGATTTGAAACATGAACTATGCATTAACCTAGTTACTGGAGGTTTACTCACACTAGAGTTGAGTTTGTGATGTGAAACAGTGTTTGAGCGGAGTGTCGACTGTGAGTCATGCTCAAAGGCGCGCACTGTATTTTATGTGATATATAAGACTTGTTGAAAAACCATGCTTGATTTCCTCGTGTAGATTGAGTGTCACACTATGAGAGGTTCACATGTGGATTTAGAGACGTGGTATGATATTCCATGGTTTGAGGGTTAAGACCTATGGCAGGCACCCCGACTGTGATGTAAGGTCCACGGAATATGTTGTACCGTGCAAGTGGCATGGGGTACATTATACCGTGTGGTGTTATGGAGTTGAGGAGGTTATAGCTGGCGATTATGATGGACTGACCCCCCTCCCATTGCAGCAGTGATTACCCCGCACAACGAGTACTGTGTTGCCTGGGTCACCATTATAGGATATGGCCATAGTCCAGGATATTATTGCATTTCACCACAAAGTCTCACATGATATATCACTTGACTTATTTATTTATAGTATGGATAGACCTGAGGGATAGGTCAGAATCCGATTTTGTGTTGTGAATTATTTAAATGTCATATTTACTGTGATTTAAATATACATGGCCTGATTTATCTAAAGGCATTGTGATATTATAAATATGCATTATTTTGCACTACATGCCTACATTTGAGAAAGAAAGCATGATTTCTGTACATGGGATTTAATCTGTACAAGTATATATATATATATATATACATAAAGACATGCTTTTAAAATAAGTTAAGGAAATGATGTTTTCTAAGCATAGAATTATTTGAGTAGATAGTGTAGATGTCTACTTGCTTGCCTGATTTCCTTACTGAGCGCATTGTATGCTCACCCCCTTTCTTTACATCTCTCTACAGAGCATCAGCAGTAGAGTGAGTGTGCTTGAGGGATAGTATTCCTGATGTCCGCTGCTATTTCCTATCGATCGATAGGTATGCATATTTTGTATGGTTATGTATCTAAATATAGAAACAGCACAGTGATGTATACGATATATATTATGGGGAATGTATTTGTATCAGATTTTATATGAGCTCACATACATTATAAAAGAAATTACAGTCAGTAGATAATGTATTGACTTGTATGTATGAAAATGGATGAATGATATGGTAAGCGAGGATTCTGACATCGAATCACAACCCAACCATTTATGATGAGAAAGGTAAGTTAAAATGCGAAAAATTTGTAGTGGTTTTGGTTAAGTCAAGGAAGGGTCTTGACATAAGGATCTCTTACAGTATGTTTTCGATGTGGGAAACCAGGGCTTGTGATTCGAAATGACTAAGAGATGACCGAGAGTGCCTCACAGAAGAGCAAGGAGTTGGAGAGAGCTCCAGCTGATACTCCTACTTCGAGACGGAGAGCGACAGTTGAAGAAAAAGGGAAGTAGGTGTTTGGTAGAGGGCGAGTACACGTCTTGGACCAGGATACTGCAGATTAGTCGTCAGATGTGGTGAAAGGTACCATCTTAATCTTTGATCTTGAAGCTTATGTTTTGATAGATCCTGGTGCCACACATTCATTTATATCACCTGCATTTGCATGTAAATTATTTAAGTATGTGAAGCTTACCCCGTTAAGTAGGAGGATGCTGATAAGCACTCTCATGAACAATAGTTAGCTAGTGGAGTATGTATTTAGAGATTGTAAGCTGAAAGTATGGGAAAAGGAAATGACAGTCGACCTCATTTTAATGTATATGAGATACTTTGATGTAATCCTAGGAATGGATTGGTTAGCTGTAAACCGTGCTGTGGTAGATTATTTTTCTAAGACAGTAACATTTCCAGGGGTAGATAGCGTTATTGTAAGTTTCCCCGAGAAATGTAATGTAAAATCCCCTTGAAAAGTAATGAAAGCAGTTGTAGTTGTGAGTGAAACATATGAATTTCTATACTGATTTGATATTAATATTTTGAAAGGTTATATTACGTACGTGGTTGAGGCAGATAAGGCATGCCCAGAATTGCGAGACATCCTATTGGTTAGGGAATTTCCAGATGTCTTTCCGGATGAATTACTAGGGTTACCGCCAGATAGAGAGATGGAATTTTGTATAGAATTGGTACATGGTACAGAGCCGATATTCAAGTCACCGTATCGAATGGCTCTGATTGAGTTGGAGGAACTGAAGAAGCAATTACAGGAGTTGTTGGATAAGAGGTTCATCAAACCGAGTGTATCGCCTTGGGGAGCACCGGTTCTGTTTATAAAGAAGAAGGATGGGAGCTTCCGACTGTGTATTGATTACATGTTGTTGAATAAGGTGACCATCAAGAATAAATACCCCCTTCCACGCATCAATGACTTGTTAAATCAGCTTCGGGAATGCAGGTCTTTTCTAAGATAGATTTGAGATTTGGGTACTATCAGTTGAGAATTCAGGATGGAGATGTACCCAAGACAGCTTTTTGCACCCGGTATGGTCACTTTGAGTTTATGGTTATGCCATTCGGGTTGACGAATGCTCCCGCAGCTTTTATGTCATTAATGATTTGGGTGTTTCACTAGTAATTGGATCGGTTCATTATCGTGTTCATCGATGATATTCTGGTGTATTCAGGGTCTAGAGATGAGCATGAACCGTACCTAAGGATACTACTACAGACCCTCCGAGAGAAGAAGTTATATGCTAAACTCAGTAAGTGTGATTTTTTGCTATAGCAGATCTCTTTTCTGGGTCATATTGTATCGAAGGATGGTGTGTCAATGGACCCATCCAAGATTGAAGTAGTGGTTTAGTGGCAGAGACCCCAGATAGTCACAGAAATCAGAAGTTTCCTAGATTTAGCTGGATATTATCGACGACTTGTGGAGGGATTCTCGAGATTAGCTGCTCCATTGACACGTCTCACGAGAAAGAATGTTTAATTTATGTGGGACAATAAATGTGAGGAAAGTTTTCAGGAGTTAAATAGGAGATTGACTACAGCTCCGATTCTCACCATTCCTACCAGCTCAGGAGGTTTTTCTATATATACAGATGCTTTGTACCAAGAACTGGGATGTGTACTAATGCAGGATGGGAAGGTAGTTGCCTATGGATCGAGACAGCTGAAGGATCATGAGAGGAACTACCCGACCCATGATCTAGAGTTGGCGGTCGTGGTATTTACTTTGAAAATATGGCGCCATTATCTTTATGGTGAGAAATTCCAAGTATTTATAGACCACAAAATCCTTAAATATCTGTTCTCACAGAATGAGTTAAACATGAGACAGAGAAGGTGGCTTGAGCTTCTGAAGCACTACGATTGCGAGATCTTATACCACTCGAGTAAAGCAAATGTAATAGTTGATGTATTGAGTAGAAAGCACCTCGGGTTAGTATTGTACATGATGATCAGGGAACACGAGCTGCTGGAATAGTTCGCAAGCCTCAGTTTGGATGTGACCTCGTCTGATGCTGATAATGGCTTTATGGTAGCTAGCCTACAGTTGGAACTCAATGTGGTAGATCCTATTCGGCAGGCACAGCGGATTGATCAGTAGTGCAGTGATATTACAGGGCAAATATAGAGGGGTACAGAAACCGATTTTGAGTTGAGTTCAGATGGACTTCTGAGGTTCAAGGGTAGGATATGTGTTCCCAATGATCTAGAGGTCAGGAAGTTGATTCTATCAGAGGCTCACTTAACAAAGTATACACTACATCCGGGAAGTAACAAGATGTACCTGAACCTCCAAAGAGTGTATTGGTGGTCAGGGATGAAGAGAGATGTAGCTGAATATGTTGCTAAGTGTCTCATTTGTCAACAGGTGAAGGTAGAGCATCAAAAGCCTGCAGGGCTATTATAACCTCTACCTATACCGACTTGGAAATGGGAGAGTGTCTCTATGGACTTTGTGATGGGTTTACCCACGACTCGTAGGAATCACGATGCGATTTGGGTAATAGTGGACAGATTGACGAAGTCGACACAATTCCTAGCTATGAGAGCCACCGATACTCTGAGTACACTGTCGAAACTATATGTGCGCGAGAAAGTGAGATTATATGGTGTTCCAGTGAGCGTTGTTTCTTATAGGATGCCCGTTTCACTTCCCACTTTTGAAAACATTTTTAGGAAGCGATGGGGACCCAACTGAGTTTTAGCACAGCGTTCCATCCTCAGGCAGATGGTTAGTCGGAGAGGACTATACAGACCCTAGATGATATGTTGAGAGCGTGCGCATTGGATTTTGGAGGCTCTTAGGACGACCATTTTCCACTTGCAGAGTTCGCCTATAATAACAGTTATCATTCGAATATCGAGATGGCCTCGTATGAAGCCTTGTATGGCCGTAGATGTCGTTCCCCTATTAGATGGGAAGAGGTTGGTGATTGACTAATTTTTCCTCTCGACTTCATGAGACAAGCCTCTAAGGATGTTCAATTGACTTGTGAGAGGTTACAAACAGCTCAAAGCAAACAAAAGTGTTATGCTGACAAGAGACAAAGACCATTGAAATTCATAGTGGGTGAATCGGTATTTTTACAAGTTTCTCCTTCTAAGGGTAGAACGAGGTTCGAAAAGAAAGGAAAGTTAAATCCTCGTTACATTGGACCCTTTGAAATATTGGATAGAGTGGGAGATAAGGCTTACATGCTAGCATTACCACCTGAACTAGCAGGCGTTCATAACGTCTTTATGTTACGGAAGTACCACCCGGATCCGGCACATGTGATAAGGTATGAGCCGATGGAGCTCAATGAGAGCATGACATATGTTGAGAAGTCGATTCGGATATTAGATAGGAAGGAGAAGGTGTTGAGATCGAAGACAATCCCTTTATTGAAAGTCCATTGGCAGCACCACACTGCAGAAGAAGCTATATAGGAATTGAAGAGTTTGATGTGGGAGAAGTATCCTGAGTTGTTCACGGACTGAATTGGTTCCAATTTGGAGGACCAAATTTCCATAAATGGGGGAGATTGTGAGATCTCATGTATGTATAACTTTGTTATATGTTAATCGAATTATGAGACAGATGATTTTTGGATCATTTAAATGTGAATGAATTGCAAATAGGATGAATGAGTGTCAAGATACAAATAAAGGATAAATAAGGGTTGAAGTGGCCATAAACTAAATGAATAAAACTTTAAACACTTGTATTGAAGATAAGGAATGAATACATGAAATGATAATGCATGGACGATGAATTCTGTGTATCCTTTATGAATTCAAGTAATACACACAAGTCATATGGTATGTGAATCATAGGAAATGAGTCTTCCATGCTCTAAGTGGGATTAAAATGAAAAATGAGTATTGGAGTAATGAAATAGGAATTTACCTTTGAAAAATCTGGAAAAATGTAGCAGAAAATACCCCAGATGAAGGCCAAATCGATCTCCTATCCAAGGCAGATCGATCCCTTATACAAGCAGAACAATTTCAAGTGAATCTGCTAAGGCTGGATCAATCTCCCCAATGAGCAAATCGATCTCCCCAATGAGCAGATCGATATGCATTTACCTCTGCCAAGCCCAGATTGATCCCCTCTTAAGTGCAGATCGATCTCCATTTGATTCTATCAAGAGCAGATTGATCTCTCCCCATGAGCAGATCGATCTCCTCAAGGTTATGCCAAGCTAAGATCGATCTCTCCCCAATGAGCAGATCGATCTCTCCCATTTTAAACCTAAGAGTTCGATAGCTAAAACCAAAGAAAGATCGATCTCTTCACCCTAGCAAATCGATCTCATCACTCTCAATCTATAAAAACCCCACGGCAAAACCTTTTTCTTCAACAAACCAACACACCTCTTCCATTTTCACCCAAAATACCAAGCTTTCTCTCTCTAGAATACACCCTCTTCCAAAAAGAATTGAGGAAAAGCTATTAGAGCAAAGTTGTTCATTGTGAGGAGAAGAACAACATAGCTTGGAGTCAACATTTCATTTGTTGGATTGAAGGAGCTAAGGAGTCTTCTTATTTGGAGCAAGAGGAAAGTCAAGCTAGGTGAGTTTCCAATACACCAACTCTAAGTATATTTATCTAGTGGTTGTTGTGAGTAGATTGGTGTATGTATTGATGAATGAAACTACCTAGAATGTAATGAAACAAGCATAACCTAGAATGAGTTTAGTGTGAGAAAATAGAAATGTGGTTGATTGGATGGTAAAAAGGATTATATAAAGTTGTTAGTGAGGTGATATGCATGATTTTGAGATGATTGGATGAAGCCACAATGTGAGATTAGTCAAGTGATAAAAATGTGCGTAAATGGTGTTGTAGAGAATGCATTAATGATGGAGGATTATGGATAAACATTTATGCCAAGGGTTTGATAAGTAACCAAATGTGTTGCTAGTTAAATTGACTAGAAATGACATAATGATGGTCAAATGTGATAATGGGTCGAACTTAATGAAATAGGCTCGATGAGATATATTGATTAGTTGAAGTCTGAATATGAGTTATCGGTATTTACTCATATGATTTATGAATGTTTGCAACTCCCAAGGATACATCCGGAGCAAGTTGAGCCAAATTGCGAAAAGCGGGAAAGAAAGGAAGAGTTGCTTCCAAGAGAATCGAGGTAAGGGAATTGTGTTAGCCCTAGAGATATTTGTACGCCTTTCGAGCGCATGGGCAATTTCGTAAAATATCTAAGGGTCTTAGGAAGAAATGGATGTTTGAAGGGCAAAGAATTGGGTTTTTGAGAAAATGTGATTGAAAAGCGAGAGCATGATGCTTTGAAATCTTTTTATTGCTTTTTAGCATGTGATTGGTAAGTTGGCTAGCATTTGAAATGATTTGCACGGAAAATAGCTTGAGTTGGTTTTATAACCATGCTTTACAAAGAATAAGCCACCTACACGAGTTTCCCAGAAATGAAACGTGCTTGAGCATTGCTCGCACGAGTTTTGACATGTTTTATACGTGCATTAGTGCTGGAGTGATGCTCCCACTAGAGTTTTACATGCATGAGTGTTGGAGCTTAGCTCGCACTAGTTTTCACATGGATTTTATGACATTGTGCTGGAGCCTAACTCGCACAAGTTTTCATACGAGTTTTGACATGGTGCTGGAGTATAGCTCGCACTAGATCTCCACTATACTTGTTTTGTGCTAGAGACTACTTGTACGTGGTTTTATGACATGTTGGGAGCCATGCTGGGAGCTTCAGGTAGGCTGGGTGCCAGGCCGATTAAATAGGCCCGCACGTTCGTATTGAGATGTGGCAGTGTATGATGTGATGATATGGGTCCACGGAGTACCTTGTACCGTGCAAGTAGCTTGGAGTACGTTGTAGCATGTGGGATGTTATATATATGCCATCTTCGGACGATGGATACTCTACTATGGACCGACGGGTTGGACGTGACCCACCTCTCGTGCGGAAGCAAATAGAGGTGATACCTCACACACTAGGATCCGTGTAGCCTGGTATCACAGAGGATTTGGCCATAGTCCTAGTTATTACCCTTATTGATATTGTATGCCTATCTTACATGTCTATTGTTGAATGAGAAATCCATGTTTTGAAATGTGTTTGTGGGTCAGGATAGTCCATGGGAGGGGCTGAGTCCTGACGAGTGATGATTTTGTATCGATTTGTGTTGAGATTTGAAATGCTTTATAAGTGCACTTTGCATGATGATTTACCATGCCTTGATTTCGTTTTACGCATGATGATTTTTCATGCTATGTTTTGAGAACTGTGCACGGATTTAAATAGTATGAATTGCTTTACATGTCATGAACACAAGCATGAACATACGTTTTGGAGTATGACAAATAAATGTGTGATTTAAGCATGGCATCACGACCACGTAGATAGTACAGTTATCTACCTGCTTGCATGATTGCCTTACTGAATGCGTGGTTTGCTCACCCCTCTTATTTTTCCCCTATACAGAGCACTTACAGTAGATAGAGAGCGACTGAGGATTGGATTTTGGTGTCCACTACATCCCATCACACGAGGTATACACATTTGTATAGTTTTTGTATCTAGACATGTCAAAGCACAGTAATATCTTTAAATGTAATTTTTGGGGATGTAAAGAATTGTAAACACATGTAATACAGCAACTCTGATTAAGAAATACAGTGTTTACGTTTTTAAATGAATTGTAAATTGAAATGATTTGATTGGATAAGGTTGACACCGATACACAGCTCAACTAATGGAGTTGTAGCTGTTCACGATCGAGTAAGGTAAAAGTAAAGAACAAATAAGAATTAAATTAAATAATAAACAAAAAAATGAAAAATTCGTAGTGAATTTTCGGTGGATTGAGGATCGTGACAAACATTTAATGGGCTTCAAATTTTAAGGTAAAAAACCAAGAGTTATCGCAAGTCCAATTTACAAACCCATTTTATTAATTCAAGGCCAATCAATTAATTAAATTTAATAACAAACTAAATAGGCAAAACGAATTAATTGAAATATTTCAAAAAACTTGAAAAAAGAAATGTTGTCTACGTATGTTTTGGAAGATTCCGTCGGAACTAATTCGAAAAGCATATATTTCAACTTTGATAACATAACACAATTTAGCATATTAATTCAATAATATTCAAAATTAGATATCAAAGCTACTATACTGTCAAAACAATCCACGAATCTTAGCTAATCACCACAAAATACTTGCGGTATGGGAGCCTTCTTATCTAATAAAAACTAATTTTGAAATATATCAAAATAATTTATATATATAAAGAGGAAATACCTAAAATACGTAAAAAAAGGACTGTTAAAAATTAAAGACTAAAGCATAAATTTGTTAGCAAAAATGGCTATTGATGAAAAGAATCTTAATATTGATTAGAAATTTATGTTTGTAAAATTTTCACCACTCTTCTGAACATGAAACCAAAGATATTGATATTTAGGTAGCCTTCCATGTAACTCCTCAATCTGGAGTTCTGCTTGAGGAAGCAAGCAAGACCATGATAGTTGCTGGATCTTCTATGGGTACATGGACACTCGTGTGAACCGATGGGCTTACCAGCCTAAAGTTAATTTACTTAAAATTGTCAACTTGAACATAGTTTTTTTCCAAAAAACAAATTTCACGTGAAAAATCTCAACAAAATTTATATAATCAAAATCTCAACCAGCCTAAAGTGCGGCAAAATCTCATTTTTGGTAGCCAAAATTTCGAAAATCACCATTGATTACTTAAAACATTTAGGTTTTCAAAATAATTTGGCTTACCTTCCATTCTTTTAGCATAAAAGTTCTTCGATAATTAGACTACCAATTCACAAAATAATTGACTAAAAATATCATTGGAAAGTATCGTTCCCATGATCCAAAGTTGATGATTCAAAATTTCATTTTCAGTTCAAATATTTCTCTATATCAAATAAGGTATTACAAAATTCATTAAAATGGTCAGCATGAATACTGTCCATTGATATAAATCAGTTGCACTGAGACATTCCTAGAATTAGAAAGAAAGTGAAAGAATCAGAAACTAATGCATGGTTTCTACTTAATCAAATTTAAAATACCAAATTCAAAGGATTTGAAAGTCAATTTTATCTTAATCCTTCAATTGAAGAGATCCTTTTTTTTATTTAATTTTCATCTTTCTCTTTTAGGATTTGCTTAATTTTTCCAAATTCATTTTGTAAAGTCCAATATATAAAATCACATTAAATATTTCAGATAAAAAAAATTCCCAAATCACATTTAATATTTAAATTTAAAAAATCCCAAATCACGTTTAATATTTGAAAAAAAAATACCCAGAAGGCCCAACAAATTCATCAAGTCCAACAAGAGATAATATTCCATTCACGAAATCCTTTGGGCCGTGGGAAGAAAATGACACATGTCCATCTATTGCATGGACAGCGCACCCATGAATGTGGATACTAAAATGCTTACGCACGGACTTTGTTAAATTTTACCACCGGATTAGAAAACTAACTTATGTCCTATACTCCGATTTGACATTATTATAAATTTAATAAATTATTTGTTATTTTATCAATAGAGGCTGGTTGGGTTGTTAAGAATTATCCACTTCACTTATAAGGCATAGGTTCAACTCTACTAACAATCATCTTTGGTGATATGTAAATCCAATATAAGTCTTTAATAAGGTCTGCGGTATAGCTTGATCTTAGATTAAAAAAGCCTCATTTCACTCTAAGCTTTTCGTAATAAAAAAGAATAAATTAATTTTTTTAGTAATACATTTTCATTAGAAATTAAAATCACAATTGGTATATTCTATAAATTAGTAATTATGAAAATCATTTTACTCAAAACAGATAAACTATTAAGTTAGTATAATTAACTAAAGTAGTAAATACTAAACAACATTCAAACTCATATTTTGTAAGAATCGAATCTGAAATCTCAAAAACTCAAGACCTCTTATTTACCATTAAGCCAAGATCTAATTGGGAATTAATAAATTAATTAGTGAAAGCATATGACACTCCTACATTAACCATATTCATGACATCACAATTTAAAATAATGTATTAATCTGCAAGTAATTATTATTTTGACTGTATGTTTCTCACTTTGGAGACTGGATGCTGCACGCGTGTATTGATGTTATATATACATGTACAACTAACAAATTATTTTAATGCATAATTTTCTACTTGTTAAGTATTTCTTCCCTTCCAAACTCCAAAATGCATCATTTTTATAAAGACAAAGAAATTAATCAAAATTAATTAATCTAACCTAGAAACTAGCACAACATGCTTTCTACCTATTATGCTCACTTCTTTTAATAATAATTTGTACCTTAATCATACTTAATTATCTAATCTAATCTAATCTATTATACAAAGACAAAACTAAAGACTGAATTAACTTCATGCTGATGATATTGAATTCGCTACGTTAAGATGTAATTATGCCAACTAGAGTGTAATTTAAGCTTGCTTATCCATACAAAAGTATTCCTCCCTCTCTCTCTCTCTCTCTCTCTCTCTCTATCTCTCTCTCTCTCTCTCTCTCTCTATATATATATATATATATATATATATATATATATACTTTTTTATCACCTTAAATTGTTCGAAAGCCATTTTCATAAGAGCTACTTTGTTAGTAATATCCTTGATCTCAACTATAAGACTTGATAATATTATTGACTGTCAACATGTGTCATGGTTTAGCAAGTTAACAATTCTTAATCATTTAAGTTAACTTTGAAATTTTGATATAAAAAAATAAAGGATAATTATCCAATACATTGTCAGTGAAGTTTTTGTTGAAACTAACTACAAGCTCACCAAGTCACTAACATGATATTTAAACATGTAAAAAATTGACCTAAATGCAGGCGAAAACTCAATCCCTCTATATCCACGTTGAAGCATGCTCCGCACGCTTCTTATTGACTATCCTCTAGCCTACAAAGGAGAGAGAACGAGCGAAGGTGAGAAGGAGAGTGAGAGAAAGTTTCTACCTTCTTTCTATTTCTAACGCTATGAAACTCAATCAGCCAGCTTCATATATATAAGCAGAGAGTAGGACCTCCCTTCTAATGATTCATGCATAAACCAATCGTATTATAAGTTTAATACATGTATATTATATATATATATAACATGAGGTCACACTTTAGACAAAAAATACTACTTATATATGATGTTAATTATGATAAGACTTAGCTAGTCTACTAAATTAAAGATATTAATTCCAACATTCTCCCACTTGGACAGTTAAGTCATCAAATAAAACATCATATAATACAAATAAGCATTATTAAGCCTAAAAAAATGTTGTATTGATGGGGTACAAATATGTAGACTTAATAATACTTTTATTCAATAATAAGCATTTATGAGCCTCACAATACATTGTACCGACAATGTACAAATGTGTAGACATACAAATACTTTAACAATATTAGTAGTAAAAAAGGTGTGAAATGGAAATGATATGAAAACAAAATCAAATATCCATTTCCATTAGGTCCATGCATCCATACTTAATGATACATTGCTTCAATAGAAGCATATGAGACTAATAACAAATGTCTCATTCAACAAAATGTCATATTCATTAGAATACGCACAAACAAAACATGCATTTATGGCTAGTAAGAATCCATCAACACAATTACAAATTGATTTCATTACACATAGATCCCACTAACTTAATACAGTTAAGGCTCTATATGCCTCATACAAATGTTATGCTGTCAAAACACATAAGCAGCCAAACTCTTAGTTAGTGGAAGTAGAATGAGCTCTTTAATTATGTACTCTACGATCCAATCAAATAATAGATTCCATTACTTTCTCTCAAACAAATCAAAAGATGAATTTTATACTCTTGGAGCGTGAGGAACTCCTAACATTTTGAGAGAAAAACAAGTGCTACAGCATCAGCACAGTACATCTTCAGTGACTTCAAAATTGCAACCACAAAAACCAAACCTGGGATAAAATTCTACAACCTAAATGACCCATCATGTAGCTTTACAGCATACTACATACTTAGCCTCAATAGTCAAGGACGATGTAAGTGTTTGCTTCACACTTTCCAAGAAATAATTCTTGTATATAACCAAATATATAACCAGAAATTGGTTTTCATAATCTGGATAGGTTACAAAATCAACATCAAAATATCCGACCAAACCTAGAATGTTGGATATGCTAATATCCAAATAATCTCTTTGTAGCTTCCAGCTTTCTATTGTAGGATCACTTAAGTATCTCTAAAATATACCTATAGCATACACAACATTAGCACATGTATAGACTTGAGTATACTGCAATTACCCATGGTAAGGCATACTTAACGCTCAACATGAGCTCTTTCACTATCACTTTGAGGATATTAAGATTTTAACAATATGTCACATTTTACAAAAGAGCGCCTTAATGGGATAACTATATATAGCAAACCTACTCAACACATTCAATGTAGATTTTCTAATATCAACAGAGTATGCCTATAAATATGTCACGAAGAATCTCAATCCCTAAAACAGAATAGAGTCTCACTTAGATTCTTCATCCTGAAGTGACATGATAGCATAAAATTTGTCTCATAAATATGTCAGTGTGATAATTCTATTTTTAATAGAATTATTTGTGCTTAATTTCTTAATTTATTATTTAAATCCCCATATTATTTTATTAATTATCCCCTCAATTTAATTAAAATTTTCTAATGTGCAGGTAAATTAAATCCGGATGAAACTCAGTCGCTTCAGTCAAAATTGGGCTGAAAATGAGCTAAAGGAGACTGGACCACTTCCAATTTGCAGATCGAGTCACCAGTCGTCTAGACACGCGTGATGCCAGGTGTTCGTATTTTATTTGCTCCGAAATGATAAGATCAACGAACACCGTGCCAACCTTCTAGAAGACACACGTCGAGCCACATCGCACAACCAATTGGACAAAATGACGAGTGACACGAAAATATCTACTCTACAGTAAATAAAATGAAGACAAGTGACCAAACAATGCCAACTCATCTAAGATAAAAAAATTACCATTGTACCCCTAAGTGTGTGTATAAATAGAACATGATGGTAATTGAAAAAAATCAAGTAGCCTAAGGTAGAAGTAGTGTAGAATTTAGGAGTAGTGTAGTTTAGGGTAAAGTAGGTAGGGTAGAAGGTAGCCTAGGTTAGAATAGTTTCCTTTTCATACTTTCCCGTTAGTTATTCACCATTGTTATTGTTCTTATTTCTTTACTGTTCATGGCAAATATTGTTTACATTTTATGAAATGTTTTTATTCCTTTACTAGTCCTGAGTAGCTTACGGTTATGCCAGCCACCATTTATTTTAATCTTTACAAGTTTCCATTCTTTTGAGATTTAGCATGATTTAGTATTATGAAGGAAAAGTATTTTGTTTTTTTTTTTTTTAACTTGCTCATTTATACTTCTTGGTTTCCTTTACATCTCAACTGTTTTTTTTTACTATCTTGACACATTACATTTCTGTATTGAGAATCAGTTGTGAGGAGTGAAGCAGAAGTGAAAATTGCTCCTACGTAGTTGGCTCGGTGAAGCAATGTGGCAGAACCGAGAAGGCTAAATGACACAGGAGGCTTGATCACACTGCTACTACATTCTCCTAGCTTCTAAATTTGCTTATATTTATTTATATATTAATCTTTAGTAATGATGATGCATTGTATCACTTAGTTTGTTCTCTAGTAGTTTCACCATTCTGCTTTTAAGTTTAAACCATATTTGCTGCCTTTGCTATTTATGCTTATGTCGAGCGTAGTGTATGAAGCAGACGTGGTACTGAGAGGCGAGCTTCTGCTGGTGACTGCTGAAGTAGAGAAGGAGGAAGTGGCTGCTGAAGATGGCGTGTGTCTTCCGTTCGGTTCCAAGCAGTAGCAGTAGTAAAGATTGAATGTGCTACTCGGCAAGACGTGGTGACAGCAGCTGCTATGTGTGCGTCTTGCTCCAGTAACCAGTGCCCAGCTGATGCAGCAGTATATGATAGAACATGAAGCAGCACCTGGAAATGAAACACAGAGCATTCGGGTTAGCAGTCCAGTGCACGGTCGGGCTGTAGGCTGAAGCAGCAGGACGCGGTGCTGAGCAGGACGTGGTCGCTGGTACAGCAGTGTAGGATTGAACCGGAGCTAAGCTGGGCATGCCAAGGAATGTGCAGCAACAACAGTAAAGGATAGTACCAGGAGCAGAGGACAGGACCGAGAGAAAATACAAAAATTTTGAGAAGAAATGAGCACAGTACAACAAAGTCGGGACCACTCGACTGACATTTCGGTTAAGGCCTTGTTTGGCCACTTATGCATTCTGCAGACTTGTTATTTAATGCTTTTACAATAATGAGTTTAATTGTTTGATCCTTTGTTAGTTGTTAGTTAGGTAATTTAATCAAGTAAAATGGTAGGTTAGTTTTAATATCTTTGCATGTTAATTTAATTTCTAGTTTTAATTTTTAGTTAATAGTTAATTTTATATCATAGGTTTTAGGATTTAATTTTAGTTTAGTATTCTATGAGTTTCATTTAGAATTAATTTAGATTAATTTGTTTCATGCATTTTTAATTAGGTTTTCATTTTAAATTTAATCCAAAAATATTTTTCATGCATTATTTAGATTTTGTTTTCTTGTTAGAATTAGATTTAATTTAGGATCATTTTTTAGGTAGTTAATTTCTTAGGTAGAATTAAAAATTTCTTTAGGTTAATAGAATTTTATTTTATTAGACTTAGGATAGCTTAATTTATTACATGCACATTTTATTTTAGGTTTGTTCAATTTGAATTTAATTAATTTTGTTTCTTTATTTTAATATTTGCATTTTAGTTTAATTGCGTTAATTAATTTTAACTGTTTTAATTATCTTTTGTATGTTGTTATTTTTTTTTTAATTGCTCGAAGTTTTCTAAGTAATTTTTGATCTGCTTTATTTTCATCAGTTTATAATTTTTATTGTTTTCAGTATTTTTAATTCTAGCTTTGTAGATCACCCATCAACAATTCATAATTTGCTACGACATACTTAGGGTAAGATTAACCGGTAATTAATTAGGCTAATCAACTTCTCTGTGGGACGATAATCCGGGACTCAAATCTCATTATTACTTGTACGACTCGTGCACTTGCGGATAGAACATCTAGGTCACTTATAGTGGGCACTAGTTTCGTACCACAGTGTCATTGGCTGCTATTTGATATCATCAATTTAGAGCACAACAAACACATAAATATTCCCACTAACTTGATAATGGATCCAACTATCAACATATTCTCCTTAAAGTGACAATCCCATAAAACTTAAGATATCACAGTCTGGAAGCCTTTTAACGTTCGCAAATGAACTGTTGAGTTCACAGACTATATGTTCTATCTCAGGAATTACAAACTTTAAGGTTACTCTAGACATTTTAATGTTTATGTGATATAGCTCATAATCAAAATGGGCTACCAATTGTTATCATGATTTTAAAAGAATCTTAGTTAAAAACAAAAGAGAAGATTTCCATAAAACTAAATGATTCCCTTGAAGCCTTTGGCTAAATTTGGGCTTTAAATATTCTACCTAGTCTCTAGAATTTCTTTTGGTGTACAATGATGTGACAATTCAAATAGATCCTACACATCTTTATGCAAACACATAACTATTCTCACTAACCTTATAATGGATCCAATTATCAACATGTTCTCCTTAAAGCGACAATCTCATAAAACTTAAGATTTCACAGTCTAGATGCCTTTTAACGTTCGCAAATGAACTTTTGAGTTCACAAACTATATGTTCCATCTCAAGAACTATAAATTTTGAGCTTGCTCTAGACATTTTAATGTCCATATGATGTAGCTCCTAATCAAAATGGCTATCGATTGCTATCATGATTCTAAAAGAATCTTAGATAAAAACAAAAGAGAAGATATTCCATAAAACCAAATGCTTCCCTTTATTTAAAGCCTTTGGCCAAATTTGGCTTTAAATATTCTACCTAGTCTCTAAAGTCTCTTTTAGTCTACAATGATGAGACAACTCAAATAGATCATATGCATCTTCATACAATATAGATGCTGACTTATCTTACGTGTCAAATATCAAATATCAAACTCTTAGAATTCGAATCAATAAAGCCTCTTGACAAGCACCAAAATCAGAAGACATATGAATCTCATAGTCATATTCCTCAATACGGTCAAGTGCATGTTTGGAAATGCAGTATTGGGATCAATTGTTTATTCCTTTAGTTATGGTATCTGTTAAGTTAATATATTTTGAAATGACAAAACAGTAATTCAATAATGGACACTATAAATTTAGAAATGTTTCAAACATGTTTAGAGTTTATTTAAATACATGTCTGTAAAACCCAGATTTTTAAAGGGATTTAAATCGTTGGACGAAAAATACGAAATCTAAATGAGAAAAGATAGTGAGTCCGAGAAGGAAAATCGGTCTAAATTAATCCCGAACGTGTAGAAGGGTAAAATGGTCAAAAGATCTTACTTTCGGTGTAAATTTGATAAGAAAATTTCATTAAAAATATGGATTTAGAAAGTCTTGATCGATAAAGAAGAAATTGTGGAATTCCGAGTCCGATTGGTCAAGATATGAAGATATTACGAATTTTCGTAATTTTCTCCTGGGACATTATCCCGAAAATATGCGAAAAATATACCAAAATAATTAAAATAAAATAAATAAAATAAATTAATAAAATATAATAATTTTTTTTTGATATTTTGTATAATTTATTATATTTTATTTGATTAAAGTAAAATATAATAAATTAATAATAATAAAATATAATAAAATAATAATAAAGTTTAAAAAAAAAAAGAGATTGAAATTGAAAAAAAAAAAAACTGAAAACGTGAATTGGAAACAGAAAGCAAAACGTGAGGAAGAAAAACGCGAAAGGAAACGAAACCGAGGGACTGAGGGACCGATTGCCGGCGAGCCACCACCGGCGCCAGTCAAGGCCAGCCGACCACCGAAAAACGTAGCCCACAGCCACCTGACCATCCTGCCACCGGCGACGTGCACCGAAACCACCGAAATTCGACGGATCTAGGGAGAGAAGGTCGAAAGAGGAGAAGACGATTCCGGCGGATCCACTGGCGATTGACCCCAACCGACCCCAACCGAACGTTGCCCTGCTCCAGGCGCACCGAACCACGCCAGAAACGGCTTGAGAACCGACCGAAAAAGTGGTGAACGATGACGGGAAAGCCTGAACCGGTATGGACCGGTTCAGCAATAAGAGAATCGGGTTGAACCGGACCGGTCTGAACCGGACTGAACCGGTTCAGCCAAGAAAGAGAGGGAAAAATGAGAAAAAGGGAAGAAAAAGAGGAAAAGGAAAAAAGGGAAAAAGTTTTGGGGATACACCAGACTTCGGGTAAGTCGGTAAGAGGTCAAAAGTGACCGATTTAATTTTCGAGAAATTTAATCAAAAATTTACCCGGAATTAAATATATATAATTATGCAGTTCGACGATAAATTACGTACGTGAGCCCGATCAAACTTTGAATTGCACACTATCGCAAAATCTCGGGTAAGTAAAGCTCATTTACGACAATCTATTTAATTATCGCGCATTAAAAGTTTATTTTACGAGTTACAGATTAAATTGCGCATTTAGTGGATTAAATCAAGATTTTTAATTAAATTGTCGTAAATGATATACGGCTATTCAAAGAGTTTAGAAAAAGGCCCAATAAGTACTGATGGGCCCAGTGAGCCCAATAAGCCTCGATATAAGAATTAATAAGTGGAAACGGGCTTAAAACGGATTAAGGTCCATTAAGGGCAATCGGGCCCAATAAGAGAGAAATTGGTCCAATTAGCTAAATCGACCGTAATGAATATGAGAAAATTATTTATTGAGTTAAATGCGATTTAAAACGAGGTTTATACTGATAAAACCGAGCAAAAAGAATAAAATCGATAAAAGTTAACTTTTGGTCAAAGTTTCGATATAATCACATATTTGGATATGTTGAAATGAATTTAAGCCATATGTGATAAGTTGAACTTGTTTTGCAGCAGCTCGATCTATCGACACATTTTACGAGGTAAATTCGAGCATCGAGAAAAGTGTTTTACCTCAGTCGCTAAGAGGTAAAGGATATGATTTAGAGTAGCGTTAGTACTCCTATGTCCTTACCAAATGTTTATGTAGATAGTTAGTTTATTTTCCATAAAAAATGGCTTTCTCAAAAATTAGAAAGAATACTATTCACTCAAAACCGGAATAAACTTATCCTAACCCTTGAAAATGACTTTTATTTCATGAGATACATTTTAGTATTTATGTTTATGCATATAAAAGTGTTTTTCACTTATGAAATGAAAGCATAGTGTTTTCATGTTAGATTATGGGTTAAAGTCCCGATATGTTTTACGAAACCATGCTTTCATGATACGGGTTAAAGTCCCGAGACTGCTTTTAAGCTATATTTTCACGGTACGGGTATGAGTCCCAAGAAATAGCTATTATAACTATGCTTTCCATATTTACAAGGGCTAGAGTCCCGCAATGATTTATGAAAATCATGTTTTCTATGAAAAACGGGTTAGAGTCCCGTAACGATTTTAATACACGGGTATGAAGCCCGAAGTGATTTTGATAAATTGGATAAGAGGTTCAAAATGATTTTTGTGGGGTAAAAAGGCATGATATGATGATAGTCAGAGGATCTGGGGTCGATCTCGTATGGAGACGATCGAGGATCTACCTAGCCGACGGCCAGAGAACGGGCAGGCTCTGACTTGATATGAGAAACGTGCGCATAGTCCACACTTGGTGATGCACGTGAGTTCGTGCGTATAGTCCCAATTTAGTGGTGCACGAGAGATAGGATAGAGTACGACCCTGATCCAGTCCTACGGCTCCCCTGTACAATGGCCATATATACCTATGATGAACATCCTACAGGACCAGATGTATGATGTCCTTCGGGACTAGTATATGAGACGATTGCCTGACCCTACACGATGAATTGACGGAATGATATATATATATATATTTTTGCACATTTCATGCTACCTGTTTTATGATTTGCTATTGAGCACATAATTTTCTATGATGAGATTTTAAAGGTAGCCATGAGTATGTTTCATGAAATATGCATATGACAATACGATTTCATTTCAAAGTGATAAGCATGTTATGATATGCATGATTAAGTTTTGATATGCTTTTTACTTGTTTACACGACGTGATATGCATGCTATATATGAGTTTTACCAAAAAGATGCACGATGTGTAAACTTATAATTTAAGCATGTTTTTACTGCTTTTATGAAATGTAAGCATCTCTACTCCAGTACATGTTTATGGTGATTTGTAAAACCATGAGTTTATCATGTTTTGAGTATTTAAAGCTATTTTAAGTGTATCTCTTACTGAGTCTGAAAAACTCACTCCCCTCCTTTCCATCTCCTAGATTATCTATAGCGAGTCTACTGCACATATGAGACTGTGGTCGTTGACAAGGTAGTCCGACCTTTCATCAAATACTTTCGTAACCTTGAGGTACAATATTACTTATATTCCAGACATGTGATACATAATAGACACTATCGTATATAATAGTCGGGATGTAATAGTTGTAAATGATTTTATATATACAGAATGTATGTAATGTAATGAGATCCTGAAAAATGAAAAATATTTTAAATCTAGACATGGACAGGAAAACAACATAGTTAATGGATTAAAAGTTTAAATTAGCCCCATTTTTTTGCGCTTTCGGGGCGTGACAGTTTTCATGGTATCAGAGCAAATGTTGTGTAGTACTGTCGTGTCTAGTAATTAGAGTGTATTACATCCCAATGTGTCTATGCATATCTGGTAATAAAGTAAGCTTACTTGTCAAAGTATGACTTAATTTATGAATTATGTGCAAATAGTAGATTGCTAATCATGTGTGGTAGACGGAGCCGTTCACAGAGACGAGTTGAACCCGCTCCACCATCTCCCCCTCAACCCGAGAGCCCTATTGATAAAATAAGGAGGCTCGAGGAGATAGTATAGGGTATGAGGGAAAGACTTACAGCTCTAACCACTATGTTTACCCAGCAGTTTGGGGTACGTACACCTGATACGGAGACAGCTACTCTTACGCCTAATCCTCCTCCCTCACCAGTTCCTTCAGTAGCCCTAGCCCTCAGCTAGCAGTTCCTCGGCATAAGGATGATAGAGAGATTCAAAGGGTGCGAGATTTCTTGAGTTTGCATCCTCTGGAGTTTACAAGGGTTAAGGACCCGATTAAGGCTAAGGAGTGAATCATTGATATTGAGACGATATTTCAGTTTTGGGGTGTACTGATATGGTGAGAGTAACTATGGCAGGTTAAATGATAAAGGGACAAGCTAAGTTCTGGAAGAGATCCACACAGATAACATTAGCCGAGGATCCCTTAGAGATCACATGGAATGCTTTCTTAGTCGCATTCCAAGAGCAGTATGTACCGCTTGTAGCTCGAAAGAAGATGCATGCAAAGTTTTTGGATCTATAACAGGGAAGTTCTACAGTAGACAAGTATGAGAATAGATTTACAAACTTGATGAGATACGATCCAGAGAGCAGTTGCTTCTCGACATAAGTTGAAAGGGGGTCAGCCTAAGAGACAGAGGGTGAAAGGACCTCATATAGGGCCTGATAAGCCCAAGACTCTGATTGGTGCCACATGTATGATTAGAGGCCCTGAGATAAAAGTGCCACGGTGCAGGACATGTGGCAATATTCACACTGGACCTGGCCACGTAGGTACCTTTACTTGCTACAGATGCGATGAAGCAGGACACCTGATGAGAGAGTGTCTACTTATGAGATCTTAAGAACCTCGTGAGGCACCTAGATAGACAGAGAGACCAACTCAAGCTCCACAGAGGAGAGCCACAGCCGTAGACAAGGGCAAAAAGCATGTCTCCTAGGGTCGAGTGTTTGCTATTGATCAGGAGACAGCAGATACATCCTTCGATGTTATCCGAAGTACTCTCCTTGTCTGTAATCAAGAAGCACATGTACTGTGTGACCCAAGTTCCACACATTCGTTTGTGTCACCACAATTTACATGTAAGTTTCATAGGAAACCTGGAGTCATTAGATTACATGTTGCACATAAGTACACCTATGCACGAGATACAGAAAACAGATATGATATGTAAAGCTTATGATATGATGGTAGGAGATAAGAAGTTGTTAGCAGATCTAGTATGGTTGAATATGCAAGACTTTGATCTAATATTTGGCATAAATTGGTTAGCTACCAATCGTGTAAGTCTAGACTGCTACACTAAGACCTTAACTTTCTCCTTCCAGAAAAGTTCAGTGTATGTTTGGTTAGAAAGTAATAAAAGTGCATAGTGTTAAAGTTATGAAATGATATAATGTTTATGTATGAGATTGATGTTTGATAGTGTGAAAGATACATTGCCTTCATTTCTGATGATAGTCGGAACCACTAAGTATATAGGATGTTTTGGTGGTGTGTGAGTTATCCGAAGTATTCCCAGAGGACTTACCATGGCTACCACCAGAGAGAGAAGTTGAGTTTACTATTGAGCTAGTATCAGATACTCAACCCATCTCCAAGCCACCTTATCGAATGGCATTAGTAGAGTTTGGAAGAATTAAAGAAGCAGTTGCAAGGATTACTCGATAAGGGATTTATAAGGCCTAGTGTGTCACCATGCGGTGCACCAGTACTATTTGTCAGAAAGAAGGATGGTAGTTTTCGTCTATGTATAGACTACAAGCTTTTGAATAAAGCAACAGTTGAGAATAAGTATCCCCTGCCAAGGATAGATGACTTATTTGATCAGCTGAGAGGGGCTTCAGTGTTTCAAGGATAGATTTGAGATCGAGTTATCATCAGCTAAGGATTAAGGAGGCTGATGTACTGAAGACAGCATTTCAGACCCGATATGGGCACTACGTGTTCCTAGTTATGCCCTTTTGGATTGACTAATGCCCCAGTTGCATTCATAAGTCTTATGAACGATGTCTTCCAAGAATGCTTAGATAGATTGATGATAGTATTCATCGATGACATCTTGATTTATTCTGGATCCCGGGAATAGCACGAATAGCATTTGAGGAATGTGCTCCAGACTCTCCGTGAGAAGATGCTATATGGTAAATTCAGTAACTGTACTTTCTGGCTAGAACAGATTTCATTCCTCAGACATGTGATAACTAAAGATGGAGTGTCAGTAGATCCGTCCAAGGTAGATGCAGTATTGAGATGGTAAGGACTGAGGACAATCACGGAGGTCAGAAGCTTCTTAGGATTGGCATGGTATTACCGATGGATTGTCGAAGGGTTTTCACAGATAGTAGCTTCATTAACCAGACTGACCTATAAAGAGGTTCAGTTTATATGGTCTAAATAGTGTGAGCAGAGCTTACAAGAGCTCAAACGTCGGTTGAATACGACACTAGTCTTGACCATTTAGAGTGGTTCTGGGGGGATATGGGGTATACAATGATGCTTCCCACCAAGGTCTCGGCTATATGCTTATGCAACATGGTAGAGTGGTAGCTTATGGATCCCGTCAGCTAAAAGATCATGAGCGTAATCATTCCACTCATGATCTGGAGTTGGCTGCAGTAGTGATTGCACTCAAGATATGACAGCATTAATTATATGGAGAAAGATTTCAGATTTTCACTGACCATAAGATCTTAAGTATTGGTTTAATCAGAAGGAGCTGAATATTAGACAGTAGAGATGGATAGAGCTCCTGAAAGACTATGACTGCGAGATTTTATATCATCCTGGTAAGGCGAACAGGGTAGCCGACGCCCTGAGTAGAAAGGGTAGGGTGTCCTACATGATTAAAGAGTGGGACTTATTGGATATATGGCTAGCCTAAGGATTAAACCAAGTATACTAGACTAGGTTAGAGCTAGATAGCGAAACGATCAGAGGTTATTGGATATGGTTAGCCAGACAGAAGAGAGATCGCAGTCTGAGTTTACGGTCAGTGATGTGGATTATTGAGGTACCAAGGCCGTATTTGTGTGCCACATGATGACACCTTGAGACAAAGCATTCTAAAGGAGTCCCATTGTTCTAGATTCACTTTGCTTCCGATTTAATGGAACAGGCAACTAAGGGTGTTCAGCTTATATGTGACAGATTGAGGATCACATAGAAAAGTTATGTCGATGTGTACAGACGCCCTCTTGAATTTCAAGTTGGGGACTCCGTATTATTATGGTGTCACCGATGAAAGGTATAGTACGCTTAAAAAAAAAAGAGGAAGTGTTACGATTTAAGACTATTCTACTAGTAAAGGTTCTCTGGCAACACCACAAGACAGAAGAAGTCACTTGGGAACTAGAGAGCCAAATGTGGGAGAAGTACCCTCACATGGTTGATGGACCAGCTCGAATTCAGAGGACTGAATTCTTAAAAGGTGGGGAGAAATGTAAAAGCCAGATTTTTAAAGGGATTTAAATCGTTGGACAAAAAATACGAAATCTAAATGAGAAAAGATAGTGAGTCCGAGAAGGAAAATCGGTCTAAATTAATCTCGAACGTGTAGATGGGTAAAATGGTCAAAAGATCTTAATTTCGGTGTAAATTCGATAAGAAAATTTCATTAAAAATATGGATTTAGAAAATCTTGATCGATAAAGAAGAAATTATGGAATTCCGAGTCCAATTGGTCAAGATACGAAGATATTACGAATTTTCGTAATTTTCGCCTGGGACATTATCCCGAAAATATGCGAAAAATACATCGAAATAGTTAAAATAAAATAAATAAATTTAATTAATTAATTAATAAAATATAATATAATTTTTTTTGATATTTTGTGTAATTTATTATATTTTATTTGATTAAAATATAATATAATAAATTAATAATAATAAAATATAATAAAATAATAATAAAGTTAAAAAAAAGAGATTGAAATTGAAAAAAAAAACTGAAAACGTGAATTGGAAACAGAAAGCAAAACGTGAGGAAGAAAAACGCGAAAGGAAACGAAACCGAGGGACCGACTGTCGGCGAGCCACCACCGGCGCCAGTCAAGGCCAGCCGACCACCGAAAAACGTAGCCCACAGCCACCTGACCCTCCTGCCATCTGCGACATGCACCGAAACCATCGAAATCCTGCGGATCGAGGGAGAGAAGGCCGAAAGAGGAGAAGAAGATTCCGGCGGATCCACCGGCGATTGACCCCAACCGACCCCAGCCGAACGTTGCCCTGTTCCAGGTGCACCGAACCACGCTAGAAACGGCTTGAGAACTGGCCGAAAAAGTGGTGAACGGCGACGGGAAAGCCTGAACCGGTACGGACCGGTTCAGCAATAAGAGAACCGGGCTGAACCGGACCGGTCTGAACCGGTCTGAACTGGACCGAACCGGTTCAGCTAAGAAAGAGAGGGAAAAAGGAGAAAAAGGGAAGAAAAAGAGGAAAAGGAAAAAGGAAAAAAGTTTTGGGGATACACCGGACTTCGGGTAAGTCGGTAAGAGGTCAAAAGTGACCGATTTAATTTTTGAGAAATTTATTTAAATTATATTTGATTGAAAATTTACTCGAAATTAAATATATATAATTATGCAGTTCGACGATAAATCACGTACGTGAGCCCGATCAAACTTCGAATTGCACACTATCGTAAAATCTCGGGTAAGTAAAGCTCATTTACGACAATCTATGTAATTATCGCGCATTAAAAGTTTATTTTACGAGTTATAGATTAAATTGCGCATTTAGTGGATTAAATCAAGATTTTTAATTAAATTGTCGTAAATGATATACGGCTATTCAAAGAGTTTAGAAAAAGACCCAATAAGTACTGATGGGCCCAATGAGCCCAATAAGCCTCGATATAAGAATTAATAAGTGGAAACGGGCTTAAAACGGATTAAGGTCTATTAAGGGCAATCGGGCCCAATAAGAGAGAAATTGGTCCAATTAGCTAAATCGACCGTAATGAATATGAGAAAATTATTTATTGAGTTAAATGTAATTTAAAACGAGGTTTATACCGATAAAATCGAGCAAAAAGAGTAAAATCGACAAAAGTCAACTTTGGTCAAAGCTTCGATAAAATCACATATTTGGATATGTTGAAATGAATTTAAGCCATATGTGATAAGTTGAACTTGTTTTGCAGCAGCTCGGTCTATCGACACGTTTTACGAGGTAAATTCGAGCATCGAGGAAAGTGCTCTACCTCAGTCGCTAAGAGGTAAGGGATATGATTTAGAGTAGCGTTAGTACTCCTATGTCCTTACCAAATGTTTATGTGGATAGTTAGTTTATTTTCCATAAAAAAATGGCTTTCTCGAAAATTGGAAAGAATACTATTCACTCAAAACCAAAATAAACTTATCCTAACCCTTGAAAATGACTTTTATTTCATGAGATACATTTTAGTATTTATGTTTATGCATATAAAAGTGATTTTCACTTATGAAATGAAAGCATAGTGTTTTCATGTGAGATTACGGGTTAAAGTCCTTATAGGTTTTACGGAACCATGTTTTCATGATACGAGTTAAAGTCCCGAGACAGCTTTTAAGCTATATTTTCACGGTACGGGTATGAGTCCCAAGAAATAGCTATTATAACTATGCTTTCCATATTTACAAGGGCTAGAGTCCCGCAATGGTTTATGAAAATCATGTTTTCTATGAAAAACGGGTTAGAGTCCCGTAACGATTTTAATACACGGGTATGAGGCCCGAAATGATTTTGATAAATTGGGTAAGAGGCTCAAAATGATTTTTGTAGGGTAAAAAGGCATGATATGATGATAGTTAGAGGATCTGGGGTCGATCTCGTATGGAGACGATCGAGGATCTACCTAGCCGACGGCCAGAGAACAGGCAAGCTCTGACTTGATATGAGAAACGTGCGCATAGTCCACACTTGGTGATGCACGTGAGTTCGTGCGTATAGTCCCCATTTAGTGGTGCACGAGAGATAGGGCAGCATACGACCCTGATCCAGTCTTACGGCTCCCCTTTACAATGGCCATATGTACCTATGATGAACGTCCTACGGGACCAGATGTATGATGTCCTTCGGGACTAGTATATGAGACGATTGCCTGACCTTACACGATGAATTGACGGAATGATATATATATATATATATATATATATGTTTTCGTACATTTCATGCTACCTGTTTTATGATTTGCTATTGAGCACATAATTTCCTATGATGAGATTTTAAAGGTAGCCATGAGTATGTTTCACGAAATATGCATATGACAATACGATTTCATTTCAAAGTGATAAGCATGTTATGATATGCATGATTAAGTTTTGATATGCTTTTTACTTGTTTACACAACGTGATATGCATGCTATATATGAGTTTTACCAAGAAGATGCACAATGTGTAAACTTATAATTTAAGCATGTTTTTACTGCTTTTATGAAATGTAAGCATCTCTACTCCAGTACATGTTTATGGTGATTTGTAAAACCATGAGTTTTACCATGTTTTGAGTATTTAAAGCTATTTTAAATGTATCTCTTACTGAGTCTGAAAAACTCACTCCCCTCATCTCCATCTCCCAGATTATCTATAGCGAGTCTACTGCACATACGAGACTGTGGTCGTTGACAAGGTAGTCCGACCGTCATCAAATACTTTCATAACCTTGAGGTACAGTCTTACTTATATTCCAGACATGTGATACATAATAGACACTATCGTATATAATAGTCGGGATGTAATAGTTGTAAATGATTTTATATATACAGAATGTATGTAATGTAATGAGATCCTGAAAAATGAAAAAGATTTTAAATCTAGACATGGACAGGAAAACAACATAGTTAATGGATAAAATTTTAAATTAGCCTCATTTTTTTGCGCTTCCAGGGCGTGACAATGTCATTGCCAGAAACTGAGTACTAAAGGACGAGAGATCGATCTCTTGGGTTTTCAATAATGAGAGATCGATCTCATGAGAATATGAGATTGATCTGCTAAAGGATTAAAAAAAACTAAAAGAGCATGTATAGGATGTTGAGGAAGCAGAGATCGATCTGTAGGGGTTATGAGACCGATCTTTAAATTACAGAATGCCTAAGAGATCGATTTATCGATTCCTATAAGATAAAGGTTAAAGGTATTAGATCGATCTGTAGATCGATCTATGTTCAAACAGAGAGTTTATGAGATCGATCTTCTGTGGATAGAGATCGATCTCCTCCAAGTCAGAGAGTTTAGAAGATCGATCTAGGGTGATTAGAGATCGATCTCCTCTCTACAAGAATGCTTGCCAGATCAATCTGGAGATCGATCTTGCTTCAAACAGAGAGATTAGAAGATCGATCTGATGGTTCGACAGATCAATCTTCACTAACATTTTTCAAATTATAAGATCGATCTCTACAAATATGAGATCGATCTCCATGCTTCAGTTGCTTTGTAATTGCAGGAATTTAAAATAAGAGATCGATCTGGTCATGATGGAAGATCGATCTGGTATTATACTGGTGGTTCCCAACAACTCTTTCTGTAAAATCTTCAATGGGAAAAAAAGCATTAAATGCTTCAACTACCAATCCTGCTATATAAAATCAAGCATTGAAGACACTGAAAAATAAGAGACTTATGCTGCAAATTCTGTATATTCTCAAAAGATCTTTTCTAACATTCTCTTTGTCTTCAACATCACATTGATTGTATTGTGTGAAAGAAACCTTGTGTAGAAGTTATTTTTCCTACCCACAAAAGAAAGCTTCTATTTGTATTCATCCTTAATTCAAGAAAGAAGAGGAGAGTTCCTCTGTGAGATAATTTTGTAAGGGGTGAATACTTGTCTTTGTAAAAAGGGGTAGAGCGGTTATTCCTTAACCTTAAAAAGGGAGTTTGTATCAACTATTGATATAGTGAAAGAAAGCTCTTGACAATGAGGTCAAGAAGAGAGGACGTAGACAAGCGATTGGCCAAACCTCTATAAATTATTGAGTTTGCTACTTCCTTCCCTTATCTCCTATTAATTTATTGCACTGCACTTTATTGATTATTCTTTGATTATTTGTAGTAAGATTCAATTAAGTTTAAATTTAGCATTATCATTAGAAAATTGATTCATCCCCCTCTCGATAGAGCCAACAATTGGTATCAGAACTCGAACTCTTTGATAATAAAGGAATAACTTCCTAAGAGTTAAAAATGATCTAATGGCTCATAACAATGTAGCAACCAAACTAGTAGGAGAGGGGCACTCTACAGTTAGGCCTCCCATGTTCAATGATGAACATTATGCTTATTGGAAAACTAGAATGATGCTTTTCATTCAAGCAAATGATTATGAGGTATGGAGGATTATAACTAAAGGTCCTCAAATCCCAGCTAAAAGGATAGAGGGAAAAGATATCCCAAAAGAAGAAGATGAGTGGGATTCTAATGATGTAAAATGTGCTCAGCTAAATGCAAAGGCTATGCACACCTTATTTTGTGCGTTAGGGCCCAATAAGTATAATAGAGTCTCTGGTTGTGACAATGCCAAACAAATTTGAGACAAATTGGCAATTACTCATGAAGGCACAACTCAAGTAAAGGAGACTAAGGTAGGAATGCTCATACATGATTACGAGCTATTTAGGATGAAAGAGGAGAGTCAATTAGTGACATGTTCACTAGATTTACTGATGTAATAAATGACTAAAATCCTTAGGCAAAATCTATTCAAATATAGAAATGGTTAAGAAAATCCTGAATAGCCTACCGAAATTATGGGAAGCTAAAGTAACAGCAATTGAAGAGTCCAAAGACCCCCACACACTATCATTAGATGAATTGATAGGGTCACTACTCACATATGAAATGAAATTAAGGAGAAATAAAGGGCCACCCAAGAAAGTGGGAGTAGCTCTGAAATCCACTACTCAAGAAGATTTGAAAGAGAATAAAAATGAGAGTGGTAATAAAGAAGATCTCGAAATGACAATGTTTGCCAAGAGATTTAACAAATTTATGAGAATGAGAGCAAATGGTAGTGGTAGGAGAAACTACAAGAAAGAACAAGAAGAACTAGGTAGAAAAGATACTATTGTATGCTATGAATGCAAAAAACCTGGACATATTAAATTTAACTGCCCTTTTCTAAAAAGATCAAGTGATAGGAATCACAAAAAGAAGGCAATGATGGCAACATGGAGCGACAGTGACAGCTCCGATGATGATTCAAATGAGGATATTGCCTATCTATGCTTCATGGCAATTGAAGATGAAAAGGTAACTTCAGATATCAATGAGTACTCTTTTGATGAACTGCAAGATGCATTTGATGATCTTGCATTAGAATATGAATGTATTAATTTGAAGTACAAAAAATTAATCTCTAAACTAAAGAAAGAAAATGAATTAATACTAAAGGAAAAGATAGAATTTTAAAAGAGATTAGAAAGTACAAATCTTGAAATCCATGACCTAAAAGAAAATAATAGTAACTTACATAACTCCTTTACTAGATTTTATAGGGGTCAACAAAAACTAGATAACATGGTAGAAACTCAAAGGGCTTTCTTTGATAAGAATAGGTTAGGATATGATGGAAAAGGTGGAGAAACTCACCTCAAACGTTTCTTAGCTAGAAAGAATATGCATAAACCCTTAACTACTTGCTCACATTGTAATAAAAAAGGGCATGCATCATATAGTTGTAATGTGAAGATGACCACATTTAAAGGAAGGTTAGTTAGAAGAATTTGGGTCCCAAAAGAGGTAGTTAATTCAAAAGACATTAATGTAATATTAAAATGGATCCCAAATGGATAAAGAATTCTATTCACTAACTCCAAAGGACCCAAGAAAATTTGGGTACCTAAGACAAAAGTTTGAATGTTGATTATATATGATTGAGCATTGCTACAAGGCAAAAACAAAGGAAGCTTGGTACTTGGATAATGGATGCTCAAGACACATGACCGATGATAGAAATCACTTCAACTCATTCAAATCAAAAGTTGGTGGAGAATTCACATTCGGGGATAACTCTAAAAGCCAAGTTGAAGGAAGTGGTTCAATTGGTAATAACTATTTCTCACTAGAAAACGTTTTACTTGTTAGAGGTCTAAACATAATTTACTAAGTATTAGTTAACTTTGTGACAAAAGTTACAAAGTAATTTTTCACTACTTGAAATTTCATGTTATAGATCCTAAATCAAATAAAGTTCTTTTTCTAGGACATAGACAAGGTAACATATACATTGTTTATCTAAATGAACTTAAAAATGAAAATGTATGCCTTATGGTAGATAAAGAAAAAGAACCTTGGTTGTGGCATAGAAGACTAGGTCATGCTAGCATGCATGTATTATCTAAGCTAGCTAGAAAAGACCTTGTTGTAGGATTACCTAAGTTGTCATTTGATTATGACAAAATTTGTGAAGCTTGTGTCAAGGGAAACATAAAAGGACAACATTCAAACCGAAACATAGTGTATCAACCACTAGGCCTCTTCAATTACTGCACATAGATCTATTTGGACCAACTAGAACTACAAGCCTAGGTGGTAAGCATTATGGGTTTGTGATTGTAGATGATTACACTAGGTTCACTTGGGTATTTTTCTTAAGAGTAAAGAATGAAGCCTCAGAAAAATTCATTGTCTATACAAAAGTAGCCCAAAATGAAAAAGGTTACACTATAACTAGCATTAGAAGTGATCATGGCAAGGAATTTAACAATATTGGTTTTGATGAATATTGCAATGATCAAGGAATTAGTCATAATTTTTCAGCCCCTAGGACACCACAACAAAATGGGGTAGTTGAGAGAAGAAATAGAACATTAGAAGAAATGGCTAGAACAATGTTGTATGAAAATAACTTGCCTAAATATTTTTGGGCTGAAGTTATAAATACATCTTGCTATATCATTAATAGAGCCATGATTATACCAATCTTAAAGAAAACCCCTTATGAGCTTTACAAGGGAAAGAAGCCTAATATTAGTTATTTTTTTCCTTTTGGTTGTAGATGTTTTGTCTTAAATAATGGAAAAGATAACTTAGGAAAATTTGATGCCAAGAGTGATGAGGGAATCTTTTTAGGCTACTCCTTGAATTCAAAGGCATATAGAGTATATAACAAAAGAACCTTAATGGTTGAAGAATCAATACATGTAATATTTGATGAGTCAAACGATGCATCTAAAGGTTCAACCAATGATGAGGATATTGAAATATTTGATGAGACCTTGCAAGATACCTCAAAGATAGAAGATGATCTATTAGAAAAGCTTGACATTAATAAAGAGGATGATGAAGAATTAGAAATATTAGAAAGAGAGTCTAGAGCACCAAGAGAACTAGGATATGTCAAAGATTGTGAAATTGTAGGTGATCCAACTCTTGGAGTTAGAACAAGGTCCTCTCTAAGAAATGTATGTCAATATATAGCTTTTTAATCTCAAATTGAACCAAAGAATGTCAATGAAGCTTTAGATGACAATAATTGGTCTTCAGCCATGCAAGAAGAACTAAATCAATTTGAAAGAAGTATAGTATGGAATTTAGTCCCTAGACCTAGTAATCACTCCATAATTGGAACTAAATGGATTTTCAAGAACAAGATGGATGAAAATAGTGTGATCATAAGAAACAAGGCTATAGGCAAGAAGAAGGAATAGACTATGATGAAACTTATGTACCGGTAGCTAGATTAGAAGCAATAAGAATGCTACTTGCTTTTGCATACTAAAAAAACTTCAAATTATATCAAATGGATGTGAAGAGTGCATTTTTAAATGGCTTCATCAATGAGGAAGTTTATGTTGAGCAACCTCCCAGTTTTGAAAGTCATGAATTTCCTGAACATGCCTTCAAACTTTCTAACTCACTTTACGGTTTGAAACAAGCCCCTAGAGCATGGTATGAAAGACTTTCAAAGTTCTTAATAGAAAAAGAATTTTCAAGAGGAAAAGTAGATACCACTCTGTTTATCAAAAAGAAGAATAAAGATTTACTAGTTGTTCAAGTATATGTAAATGACATTATTTTTAGATCAACTAATGAATCTCTATGTCAAGAGTTTGCTAAGATCATGCATGGTGAATTCGAAATGAGCATGATGGGAGAGCTCACCTACTTCTTAGGACTTCAAGTGAAGCAAACTAAAGATGGAACCTTCATCAATCAAGCTAAATATATTAAGGATTTGCTCAAACGATTTGGAATGGATAACTGCAAACCTCAAGCAACTCCAATGGGCACCAACATCAAGCTTGATAAAGATGAAAGTGGTGTGTAGATACTAAACTATATAGGTCTATGATTGGTTCATTGCTTTATCTTACTGCAAGTAGACCTGATATTTTGTTTAGTGTATGTCTATGTGCTAGATTTCAATCCTCTTCTAGAGAGTCACACTTACTAGCTACAAAAAGGATCTTTAGGTATCTTAAAGACACTCCCTCTCTAGGACTTTGGTACCCTAAAGATTCCACCTTTGCTTTTCATGCTTTTTCTTACGCAGATTTTGGAGGTTGTAAAATAGATAGAAAAAGCACTTCAAGAACATGCCAATTCTTAGGGAATAGATTAATCTCATGGTTCTCTAAGAAACAAAATAGCATAGCACAATCCACAACAAAAGCAGAGTATATAGCAGCTGGTAGTTGTAGTGCTCAAGTGTTGTGGATTAAACAACAAATGAAAGATTATGGTGTAGACATGAAGCAAGTTTTAATCAAATGTGATAATACCAGTGTCATTAATCTCTCTAAAAATCCAATCCAACACTCTAGAACTAAACATATTGAGATTAGGCATCATTTCCTTAGAGATCATGTACAAAAAGGAGATATAATTCTAGAATATATTGATACTTTACATCAAATAGCTGATATCTTCACCAAACCTCTTGATAGAGATAGGTTTTGTGTTCTTAGAGGTGAATTATGACTGATGATTACTCCTTAAGATTTATTGCCTTCTAAACTTTGATTTCAAATTGATTTTCAACTGAATTTTCAACTCATTTTCTGGGCAAAAAGTATGTGAGATCGATCTCCTATCACTATAGATCGATCTTCATGCTCCAAATTGGCCTAAATTAGTAAGGTTCAGCTAAGCAGATCGATCTTCTATCCCAAAAGATCGATCTCCTTAAGCTTCTGTATTATACATATCTATCTCTGCATTTGGCAGATCGATCTCCTTCAGCCTCTGTAAGTTGCAGATCGATCTCTGCATTTTGCAAATCGATCTCCTTGAGCTTCTGTATTTTGAAGATCGATCCCTTAAAATAACAGATTGATCTCTTCAAGTTTCTGGAAATATCAGATCGATCTGGTATCTCGACAGATCGATCTCCTTAGCCCTGGACTATAAATTTTGCTTCAAAATCCCCAAATTTTAAAATCCCCAATTTTCAAATCCCTAACCCTCTGTCGCGCCTCCTTCTCCAATTTTCACTTTTAGATCGATCTCGGTAAGGTTCTCGTCCAATCTTTTCATCAATCTTCATTTTAGCAGCCTACATTATCAAGTTTTCTTAAAAAAATCCTTTGTTTTTGCTGAAATCATTATTAGGGCACTTCTTGAACTGTTTCATTGCCTAGGTTCTTAGAGAACTCTTCAAACTATTGCCTAGGTGTGTTTAAAACAATCTTTGAGTGTGTTTAGCTAATCCTTAGTATACAATAATGCCACGTATTAAGAGAGCTGCCAACAAAGAGTCTAGACCCTCTTCCTCACAACCACCCACCGTCTCTTCTGTCACCACCTTTAGCAGGTATTTTCAAACACCTGAAAAAAGAAAATGATATGAAGAGTACTTCTCTACCATGCCCATAAAAAACTGGAGGACAATTGATTTTTCATTCCTTAATCGTATAGACTTCCCCTATTTTTGGTTGGCTTCCATTTCTCAAGATAAACACATCGGCACCTCCAAACATTATTAGGGCCTTCTTCTCAAACGCCGAGCTCATATATGATCCTAACGATACCTGTAAGATTATAGGTTCAAAACATTCATCATGGCCAAAATGATTTCGGTAAACACAAATCTATTAGCCCGAGTGTTTTGGGATTGAAGATGATGGGTTGACTGATGAAGAAGATGAGGTCCCACTCGAATTTAACCTGCCCAGAGATAAGGCTAGTGACCTACCAATGCACCCTAGGTTACTACACCTTATAATCTCATGGAACCTTAGACCTTTCGGTACCCGTCATTCCACAGTCAGAAAACTAGACCATTCTTTGCTCCACTACCTTCACACTTTTCAAGACCAAAATCGAATCTAGTCCACTTCATCTATGAAGACTGGTTAAAAATCATGCGCGGACAAGCCTCCATAATAGTCTTCCCGCAACCGCTTGCATACCTACTCTAACAACTCGGGGTCGACTGCTCTTGTGAGATCGGTGAAGTGCTTTCTACAAAAAGTGTCTTGAACATTAGCACACTTCATCATATGGGGTATTACAAAATTTCCAAGGTCAGTGGAGGAAGAAATGAGAAACCCATCATGAGGCAGCCATGGAAGAGGATCTACTAGCTGAGTCTATCGTCTCGTCTACTAAGGTTCCTTAGGAAAATGGATGAAGGTTTTGCAAACCTTCATGCCACTCAGCAGGCCATGTTTGATGAGTTGCAGGTCACCCGCACACGAGTCGAGGAACTTTTGGAACGATTTCCTCCTCCACCTTAGGGCATGCTTGATTAGATTATCCTTGTTGTGTTGTTATTTTGACTCATGATTGATTGAACGATTATCTTTTAAAATGACAGAATATATTTTGAGACATGATTGACTGAACGATTATCTTTTAAAATGACAGAATATATTTTGACACATGCTTGATTGAATGTTTATCTTTTGAAATGACAGAATATATTTTGAGACATGTGTTGATATTATGCTTAGTAATTTCTTGATATATGATACATGGTTTTATGCCTTGATTGCCATTGATATGACAAAAAGGGGGGGAAGAGAATATGTTAAGAAAACATGTTAAGGGGAGCTTAAATTAAGAGGGAGTTAAGGGGAGCTTAAATTAAGGGGGAGTCTTTTGGAAAAAGAGGAAGCTTTTGAAACCAGAGAACTAGATGCATAATGTTTAAGGGGGAAACTAAACATGTTTACAAAATTAGTTTATTGAATAAGTTTTGTCATATCAAAATGGGGGAGATTGTTAAGTTAATATATTTTGAAATGACAAAACAGTAATTCAATAATGGACATTATAAATTTAGAAATGTTTCAAACATATTTAGAGTTTATTTAAATACATGCCATTGCCAAAAACTGAGTATTAAAAGATGAGAGATCGATCTCATGAGATGAGAGATCGATCTCCTGGGTTTTCAAGTATGAGAGATCGATCTCATGAGAATATGAGATCGATCTGCTAAAGGATTAAAAAAACTCAAAGAGCATGTATAGGATGTTGAGAAAGCAGAGATCAATCTGTAGGGGTTATGAGATCAATCTTTAAATTACAAAATGCCTAAGAGATCGATCTGGTCTAGGAAGAGATCGATCTCCTATAAGACAAAGGTTAAAGGTATTAGATCGATCTGTAGATCGATCTATGTTCAAACAGAGAGTTTATGAGATCGATCTTCTGTGGATAGAGATCGATCTCCTCAAAGTTAAAGAGTTTAGAATATTGATCTAGGGTGATTAGAGATCGATCTCCTCTCTACAAGAATGCTTACCAGATCGAATTACGCGAAGTGGGTAAAGGATGAAAAATACCTTCAGCGTGATTCGAGGTAAGGGAACTGTGTGGGCTATAGAGATAGCAACACATATTTCATTTCCATTTACAGTCACATAAAAATTTTGTAGAGTCTAGATATAGGAATTTCATGATTTCCCCCGAATGGGGTAAATTACCAAAATACCTCTAGTTATGACAAAATTTGAAAACGTCTGAAAATGCATGAAATAACATATCTCACTGTTTTCTTGGTGAAAAAGTGATTTTATATGATTAAAATTGTAGAGGGCTCTAGATTTGACTAATTCATTAAATTGCATATTTTCTTGCGTGATGAGTGATTTGATGGGAAGTGGTCCCTCTCACTTTATTTTGCGTCGTTTTGTGTGGAACTCGGTTTTGAGGTACCGATCCACCAGAAATGAGCCGTCTACTTATTTTATATGTGAAATCATGCTGGAGCCTTGGTCGCACTCCGTTTATATGATTTATTCATGACAGGGTGCTAGAGCCTTACTCGCACTGGATTTATAAGATTTATACATGAAATAGTGTCGGAGCGTTGCTCGCACTGGATTTTATATGATATGCATAAAACCTTGCTTGAGCCGTCGGGTCTACTGTGTATTACGTCGATATGCTCGCACTGGATTTTGAGACAGGCAACGGTTCCTGATCTAAGTTGGGGTGGTAAGTTCCTATGGTAGGCACTCCCAGACTTGTGATTTGGAAATCGAGGTCGACAGAGTACGTTGTACCGTATAAGTAACACGGAGTACGCTGTACCATTGCTGAGAGTCGTTGGATGACTGATTGAACGACGAGTAGCATTTAACCTCCTCTCTCGGTAACGAGACACTCTTGAACTCCTGGCCCATGATGCTTGGGTTCTCCGACTATGGCCATGAGTCCGTTATACATTGTGACATCCCTGCCTGGTCTCTGATGTTGTTGGTTTGTATGTACCTGATGGGACCAGTGGGTGAATTGAGTTTTACTACACCGAATTAAAACTTATTTTATACCAGTGAGTGAATTGGGGTTTCACTACGCTGAATTAGGAACCTGTTTTGATTTTATACAGGGTAAACTTTTATGCATAGTAGTGAACGCTATTGAATTTACTATTTTGGGTACAGTGGGTGAATCGGAAACAAGTTTTACAATGATGTGTTTTATCTATATATATTTCGAAGGTTGCTATCTACTTTCACATTGATTTTGTTTCCGACCGAAATGATTTTCGCATAATGCATAGCATTTTATGCATGTAGATAGTATGGTTATCTACTACATACATACTTTCCTTACTGAGTGTGTTTGTTCACCCCCTTTACTTTTCTCTCTCTACAGATTTTATTCTGTAGTTTGAGAGCGTCGCGGTAGATCTTGCATTTCCTTGTGTCTGCTACCCTTTTTGTTTGCACAAAGGTATACACTCTTGTAGACTTTTGTATTTAAATATTTCATTGCACAATATTGTATATGTATAAGTATGGGGGTTGTAAATGAATCTAAATGATTGTAAATTAATCTAAGTATACTTTCTTAGCATGATAGTATATCTCATGTGCATGGATTGAAAAATAAGGAAAGTGATGGATTAATATCGACTCATAACCCAACTATTGAATGTAAACGTAAGCGAAAAGGGTCGCGACAGAGAACTATTCCTAAAAGGCATCCGTAAATGCTTTGTGATTATCACTGATTAAAACACGTTCTCTGATGTGATGATTAATGGTATACCCTATATAATCAAAGAATTCTCATTTTAGTGTTCCTAAAATTCACCTTAATACTTTGTCATCAAAGAGCTCAAAATAGTGGGTACGGAAGTGGATCGACTCTTTAAGCTACTTCTAATGTACCCATGACTATAAAGAGTGATTTATACTATTTTCTAATTAGATCTTGCTATAGACTTCATATGTGATAGTTGCATGGACAATCAAAATTGACGAAGGCTAGTGGAATTGACAGGGACTATTTTTACACTTTGAGGGGGCCATGTCCTCCCACCTCCCCCCATTGCCCTAATTTATATACCCAAGCTCGCCCTCTTTATTCTACTTAAGGGGGGTCACAAGTTTAGACCAGCCTTAATATATAAAGTATACGAATATATGTTTATTTTAAATAAATTTTAAGTGATTATTATAAATTTAACTTGTTAATTATGATTTGATTCATAATTTACTTCTATGCTCACAATTTAATAGAGGTTAAAATCATAATATTATTCTATTTATTATAACCACCGATTATTATTTGTAAATTCTTAAAATTAAGAAATTCGTTGCAATATTTAAATCAAAAGATTTTAATAAAAACCAAATTAACTTTTCAACTTTCTCAAAAGACATAAATTTTATCAAGTTCTAAATGTGTTTTTTGTTCTTCTTTTCTTTTCTTTTTGGTAAATAGGAGCCCAAAGCCTAATAAGAAATAAGGAAGACTAATTTTTTCTTTTCTTTGTAACTTATTACAATTTCTCCTTGCAATTTCTCCTCTTTATATACTTTTTCATCTTACTTTATATCTTTTTTTCCTGTTTTGAAATCTTTTTTCAATCAAAAAATTAGATCGGAATCACTTAATTTCTGAACAAATCAAATGTTAAACTGTCAACTTCAATATTTTAAAAAAGTGTATCTATTTTTCTTGTCTAAGAATATATATTGTCTAAAAATTGATTTATTTATATGTTTTTAATTCAATTTTTCAAATATCCGGAGATTAAAAATAAAAATTTATATTTCATTGAAAGATTGTATAATTAGTAATTCTAATATTCTTAAAAGTATAATGTTGTCATAGTAATAATTTTATTTTATATTTTTATGAGTTTCTTGCTTTTATTATTAATACACTATTTTCATATATTTATATATTTATATATATATATATATATATATATATATATATTTGTGTGTGTGAATATGTGACAATATGTGTATATTGATTTTATGAAAAAAAAAAAAGATAAAATATCATATTTGTTAGCCACCCAAAATCAAATGTTAAAATCTACCATTAACCCAAGGAAGAGGTTTCGGGACTTTGTGGTCCAGGTTCAAATCTCACTAAGTGTGAGATTTAGTTTAATTTATTATTTATACAATTTGTTACTATTATTTGTATTTACAACTTTATCGAGTCATCGGTTCATAAAATGTAATATGCCGATTAATTATTATTATTATTATAACTTTGAATAAAAATGTAATATTAAAAAATAATTTATATTTGTATAATTCATAATTATTAAATACTACATTTACCACCAAAACTTTAGTCTTTTGGTATAATAACTGTTGTTACCAAACAGAATGATGATGTGTTGTTGACGTCCTCGCTTCGATCTTCATGTCATGTGTTACCAAAGGCTCCGCAAGAAAGAGAATGATCAGAGGGACGCAGGGGTTGTTCCCTGCGTAAGCACTCCGATGCTTAAGTCAGAAGGGAATTTGGTAGAGTTTCTGTACAGAAAATAGAGACTTAGGTTTTTTAGTAATACCTGACCCCTATTTATAGGGATTTATTCTGCCTGTAATTACGCATGTATCCTTGGATCAAATGTCCTTTTTTGTCTTATTTAAGACTTGTGTAATTTAAAATATATGATGAATAAAATATGTGACATTCCTCATGCCACATGGTAATTCTTGATTGGACCAAGTGTTTTGAATATTTTTATCCTCAACAATTGCTCCCCACTCTTTTGCAAGTTGTAACTTTGCGGAAGAGTACACTTTGTTGTTATTTTGTTTTGAATATTTTTAGCAGTATTTGTCGTTAGAGTCATCTATTCGCGGGAGTCTACGCAGCTCGCGGTGTATATATAAGTGTCGTGAGTCGTCGACGTCGCTTTACTTGTATATTCTCTTGGTAAAAACTTTCACGGCAGACTCTGCAGACTCTTACGGCAGTATACCTTACAGCAATATACCTTTCGCGGCAGACTCTTGCGACAACATAGTCTCGCGACAAACATACCCTCGCGACAACATACCCTCACGGTATTGTACCCTCGCAGCAGTGTACCCCTCGTGGCAAGATACCCTCGCGACAACAAACCTCTCACGGCAGCATACCTTTGCGGCAGCATACCTCTCGCGGCAGCATACCCTCACGGCAATATCCGTCATACATTGCTTAATTTACTTCTGATTACTAGATAAGGTACTGAGAAACAAATACACTTAGAATCTTATTCCATGCTTAGGGAGTCCGATCTTGAATTTATTCGTAGTGCTTTTCCTCTTCTCGAGGGCTATCATTATAGGCTCCTAACCGATGCGGAATGCACCCCTCAAGCTGTTAGTAGTGGTGTTCTCATCCACCAAGCTTTATTAGAATTTGGGTTTCATTTTCCCCTACCTGACTTCGGAGTTGCTTTCTTTCAACATTACGACATAGTCCCTGCTCAACTTCACCCTAATGGATGGGCGCAAGTGATCAGGTTTACGATTGTATGTTATAGATTTAATGTTCCACCCACTATTCCCTTGTTTAACTCCTTCTTCAGAGTTCGTAGTGTTCGAAACTCAACTCATTTTTATATTCAGAAGGTTTTCGGAAGGGGCAGAGCAGTAAACTTTTTGGGAAGTCTCCGTCTAAATTACATAATTATGCCTCTAATTGGCTTATTGTTGAGATCCCTTCGACTTTACACATCCCCACTCAGTGGTGTCTCCACGGGCCTTCTAACCTTAGTAAGATTTTTAACTTAACTGACGTATATGGTCCTTTTATCTCTCAGTTGCAAACAAATGATAAGAGTTCTTTATTGTCTCTTTTAACTCCAAAAAATATAGCCGTCGTCGGTTGGGGGCGCATTCCTGTCACTCCAATTTCCTCATCAGAGCCTGTTTTGCCTTCTCGTTCAGTCGAAGGAGGACAAGGTGTGGGATATTCCAACGATCCTTCTGATGAGGACTTGGATTGGGGAAGGGGCGAGGCTTTTGGGAGCCCCTTTTTAAACTTCCCTTCAGATCAGAGTTTAGCTAACATCCATTCTTTTGATGATTATCTTAATTCGGGTGATTTTATATTGTATTCTAATCTACGAATAATTATCTATTTTAAATGGTTTCTCTAACTCTTTTTTATTTTTTTTCTCTCAAGAACGGGTCCACTCGGAAGGGCTTTTGATCGTCTGACAGAGACTGAGAGTACTACTAGGGCTGCCCGCCCTCACCTACATAAACGTAGATGCCCTGCGAGCTCCGGTCAAGATTAAGCTAGGGGAACTTCTTCCCAGGAGCGACCTCGAGGTGAAAGCATGAGATCCTCCCCTGTTTCTTCATCTTTTCTTAAAGGGTTAGCTTCTCAAATTCGGGATAGAGGAAAACAGCCGGTAGTGGAGGCTCCACTTCCTGACCCTAATTTAGAGAAGTATCATAGTAGCAACTGAGAGGAGTACAATATTGCTTGCCCTTCTCGTATTGAGAGGCGAACCTTACACATTGAGTCGACTATGCGGGATGTGCCAACACTTCTGCCAATTGTCAAGCTTAATACTTCTCGGTTCCAAGTGGATGGTGGCACGACTGTTCGTGGTCAAAATTTCATCGTCTATCCCTGAGTTAATGATAACGACTTGATTCATGATCCTGGAGTTGTATCTCGTCTAGGATGGTCGACTATCCTTCCTCAAGACGAATCAGAGCTGTTCAAGGGATTTCCTGTTCCTGAAGATAGATTTGATTATTTATTAATGCAGGTACACTTCTATTTTTTTTATTTCTCCCTTCTCTATCTTGTTAATTTTATCTTACTTTAGCATCTCTTGTTTATTTTCAAGCAGCTCAACAGGTGATCGCTTGTAACATACGACATAGAACATACAGAGCGCAAGCTGATGCTAAGCTTGACCA
Source organism: Firmiana major (assembly GCA_033439115.1). Taxonomy (NCBI): domain Eukaryota; kingdom Viridiplantae; phylum Streptophyta; class Magnoliopsida; order Malvales; family Malvaceae; genus Firmiana; species Firmiana major. The sequence goes on from CM065912.1 coordinate 15,296,274, forward strand.
GTTAAAGACTGAAAGATTTGAGTGGCAGAATGAAAGAGCTCGGTATCTGAGGTTTCCCAAGAAAATTGATCAATTAAAAAAGGAGAAGGAGGACCTTCATCTTGAAAAGCTCAGCCTTTAAGAGAATTTCGTCAAGGAGCGTGAGGCGCATTCTGCTACTTATGAAGAGCTGAAGTCTGATTACGAAATTGTCTTATCTAAACTCCAAGACCTCCAAACTAGCAACAATGAGTTAAAGTCTGATCGTAGAAGGTTGGAAGAAGAGTTATCTAAGTTACGTGAAGAACCTCAACCTTCCACCATCGAACCAGACACGCGCAACCAGATTCATTCTGAAGCTGTTAGAGCATATCGCCTATCACAGGATTCTCATGATAGGAAGCTTATGTTCTCTACAGCCTTTGTCAAATATGGTTTCTATATGGTGTGCTCTTGGTTAGAGAAAGAGAGATCAGATGAGACTTTTCCTGAACTACAATGGTCAAGGTAGTTGGAGCATTATACCGATGAGTTTCGTGATTGGACAAGTTATGAGCCCAACGATGAGAATTTTACGGATTATATGGAGAGGGGGGCTCATGACGATCTTTATAATCTTTTAGGTCTTTGAGAGCCTCGTCCCCAACAAGGAGTGATTGACGCCTTGGGCGACTTAAATGGTGACGAGTCAAATTCTTCTGATAGGGGTGTCTCTCCACCGACCGAGTAGTTTTAGTTTTTTGTTTTCTTATTGTTAATACTTTGAGTTTATCTGTAATAAGAAATAAGACTTTTGATCCATATATAAGGAGTTTTACTTTTTCTTAAAAGTACCGATGATTTCATGTACTTTTCTTATATCATTATGACAACTTGTTTTGCATATTCTCGTCTTAAGTTTCTTCTATGGCTTGTCTCGCACATTTTTTAATTAAAGTCTTTCATTATTATTTTATTTGAGGCTTACCTCACGTATTTATCGCTTCAAGCCTTTTAATTGTTTGAGTGCATGGCTTACCTCATGCACTTTTCGCTTCAAGCCCTTGCACAATTTGTTATGGCTTACCTCGCGCATTTTTCGCTTCAAGCCCTTGCACATTTCTTTATGGCTTTCCTCGAGCACTTTTTGCTTTAAGCCCTTCTTTTACTTGGGTACGTGGCTTAAATCGCGCATTTTTCACTTTAAGCTCTTGCACATTTCTTTATGGCTTACCTCACGCACTTTTCTCTTCAAGCCCTTCTTTTATTTGGGTGCATGGCTTACCTCGCACATTTTTCGCTTCAAGCCCTTGCACATTTCTTTATGGCTTACCTCACGCACTTTTCGCTTGAAGCCCTTCTTTTTCTTGGGTGCGTGGCTTACCTCATGCATTTTTCGCTTCAAGCCCTTCCACATTTTCTTCGTCGCTTACCTCGCGCATTTTTCACTTCAAGCCCTTGTTTGATCAGTCATCTATCAATTATTTGAAAATCTCAACAGGCAATAAAATATCATTATGGCATAAATCACAATTCAACAAATGAAATTTCAACTCATAGTTTAGTAACAACAAATAACATTAAATGAATTAAAGTCTCACTGTCAGTGTAGTTTCAAGTGGTTGGCATTCCACGTTTTTGCTATCTTCTTGTCGTATGAACTTTCCATCTTCCTTCAAGGCATTGGTGATGACTTAGGTAGCCCGGCGATGTCAAGAGTTTCTTTTTTTTGAACTTCCTTACATGTAGTTGACGTAATATTACACGTTCTTGCTTTCCTTTGATCTTGTCACGACCCAACTATCCAAAAATCAGAGTGAATTTTTTCGCGTTTTTGTTTATTTTCTTACTTAATTCTTACCTGTCCTCGAATCGTGACCAACACTCCACTACTAATTGGGCTGTGCGTCAATGCCAGTCCCACCATACATCTACCCTAGTACTTATTTCTTCTCCAGTCATTTATAATTGTTATATTACTTATACATCCCCTAAAGTTACTTACAATCATGTTACTGTGCTATGCTTATGTAGATACAATAAGTACAAGTGTATATACCTTATGTTGATGGGCAGCAGCGGATATCCGGAATGCAGTACTGAGTCGCCTCAACTTCAACTGGAGATCATCTGTGGGAGAAAATGAAAGGGGTGAGCACATCAAGCTCAGTAAGGCAATCCTACGAACAAGTAGGTAACCATACTACCTACATGAACGTAGTGCCATGCATAAACCACCCTTTCTCCACACATTTTAAAACAATGCTATGCATTATGATGATATGTAAAATACATTTGCACGGAAAATCAACATGCAATTATCATAAATCGTTTCTTTCTCAATTAGGATTTTGACAATAAAGTCAGGACTCGACCCCTCCTGCGGGTGATCCTGACTCACACAAAATCATGAAAACATTTACATCACACGTGGGTTTTGAAAAGCATGGAAATACCATCATGCAATTTAGTTTTAAAACCCAGTTTAAATCATCATAGAAATCATCAACATGCGAGACTAGGCAACGTCTGTATATAGGTAAATAACTAGGACTATGGCCACATCTGTCCTCGTGAGTTCCTCAGCTACACGGATCCTAGTGTGCGGGTTCTCACCATGATCGGGAACCGCCCGGGAGGTGGGTCAGTCCATCCCGTCAGTCTTATCCGATCCCCGGCATCCGAAGATGCTGCATCCGGAGATGCCGTATCCGAAGATACAACACGGTACATCGTACTCCATGCTACTTGCACGGTACATCGTACTCCATGAACCCATGTAATATCTCTAGGTACTCCGGCCCAATTGGCCTGCTTCCCACAGAGGTTTGTTTCTCAATACTCATGCCATGTCTCAAAACGCACGTGCGAGCCTATTAAATCGGTGACACACAGTCTACCCGATGCTCCAAGCACGGCTCATCGCATGTTCTCATAAAATCTGTGTGAGCGATGCTCAGCACTCTCATCAAAACACGTCAACTGGCAGAGCCCGCTTACATCCCCACAAGGCCGCCAACCTCATCCCTCACTCTCACCCCACCTAAGAGGTCTCTTGAGCCTGTTGGGCCTTTTGGCTGACTCCAAGGGCAGACAGCGGTACTCCACAAATCCGGTAAAACTAGTGCGAGCTAAGCTCAGCACTCTGTATATTATAAATCACATGAAAATTTTATAAATACTGGTGCGGGTTAAACTCCAGCACTCTGTCTCGAAAATCATGTAAAAATATGGTGCGAGTCAGACTCTAGCACCGTGTCACGAAAGAGCATGTGAAATCTGGTGCGAGTTATACTCTAGCACCTATGCATGTAAAACTCTAGTGCGAGCTCTCGCTCCAGCACTAATGCATGCATCACACAAATCGAAATTACCGTGCGAGCTGAGCTCTAGCACGTCATATGTCAATAAAACACGTAGGCGGCTCTATTTACTCAAAACAGTTTTCAAATCAATTTCACGTTGAAAGTATGCAATGCGGTGCACTTTCTTTCAAGGCGAGCCAGCCTACTCATGCATGCGTTGAAATATCTCCAGAACGAGCAGGAACCTCTTGTCCTTGCTCCTCCCAATTTTTCCTAGATTTTTAGAATTTTACCCTTAACAAGGGTATTTTAGTAATTTGCCCATTCGGGGCACTAAAATTATTATTTGACCTCTAGACCCTTCAGGATATTTTAAAGGACTGCATATGAATTTAAAATTGCGTACTGTTACCTCTAGCAGTCCGCAGAATTCCCTTACCTCGATTCTCGTCGAGTCTGACCTTTTTCTTTTCCAATGTAGTCCCGTCGCGCAGTCCGATATGCTTCCAATCCAATGCCCGGAACTGCGTATTAATATTCCTCAGGTCAGATATTACACAATTTAATCGTATTTAATCTTTTCTGGGCTTAATTTAAATCATTGGGCCCGTTTACCCTTATTGGCCCGATTGCACCTTAATGGGCCTTAATCGGCCTTAAGCCGTTTTATATTTATTAATTTCCTTCTTCGGGTATACCGAGCTTATACAGCTTCCTAATAATTATCGGGCTTCATTCCAAATTTATTGGATAGCCCGTATGCCACTTACGGCAATTATATTACAATTTCGCATAATATTCCTTCCTACGCGAAATTAATCCATAATTCCATAAAATAATTAAACTCGGTATTTAAATAACTCTAATTGCCGAAATTAAATTGTACTTACCCGATATGATGCGAGGTACGAAAATCAGAGCTCGATCGGCTCTCGTTCGGTCTCCGTCGTAAAACTGCATAATTAGGTAAATCCGGATTATTTTCCATTAAAATAATATTAAATTAAATTTCCGGAATTCACCCGTTGGTCAATATCGACCCTCGGTCAACTTACCCGAACCTCGAGTCGTCCCCCGGTAAATTTTTCCCTTTTTCCTTCCTTTTCCTTCCTTTTCCTTTCTCTTTTCCTTTCTCTTTTCCTTCCTTTTCCTTCCCTTTCCTTCCAGCCAGCCAAACGGTGCCGTTTTGAAGCTCCTCACTGCCTCTTGCCGTCGCCGGTGATTCCGGCAGTCTCACCGGCCAAGACCGGTGCCAAAAGGACCGGCTTCCTCCCCTGAACACGCCGGTAGCTCCCTTTCCGGCCCAGACGCAGCGGTTCGTCGGGAATCAACCCGTTTTTCCGGCGATCTTCCTCGGCTCCGATCGGGCTGCTCCGGCCACCTGACGGCGTGAAACCGGTACCCACGTGTTCGCCGGACTCTCCTCTTGCCCCTGGAAGCTTTGTCGGACGTCGAACGGTCGCCGGTGGTGAGATTCGACGGTGATGGTTTTCGGGTCACTGTTCACGATTTTCGGTTTTCTCGGGTCTTCTCCCTTTTTTTTTTTTTTTCTTCAGTTGCCCCTTTTTTTTTTTTTTTCTTATTTTATTTATTTTATTTTTATTTTGATTTATTTATATTGATTTACTATTCCATAAAATACTCTTAAAAACCCAAAATATCTTCACTTACCTTATTTTTTTTTCTACTTTTATTTATTCAATTAAAATTTAATTTATTAATTTTATTTTTCTCTAAATTTCGGTATTATTTCTTCACGTTTTTCGAGATATAGTCCCGGTAATTTCTTCGATATTTTTAAAATTTTCGAATCTTGATCAATTGACCCAAAATTTATAATTTCCTTATTTTTGATCAAGATATCCAAATTCCTTATTTTTAATTAAAATTTCCTTATCGAATTTACTCCGGCTTTCGGTCCTTTGACCGTTTTGCCCTTACACGTGTTCGGGATTAATTTAACCCGACTTCCTTCATACTTCCTCTATCTTTTCTTATTTAGTTTTCGTATTTTTATTAAATTCGGGTCTTACAATTCTCCCCCACTTAAGGAATTTGGTCCTCCAAATTAGAACCAAGTCATATGAGTCCATATACAACTCCGGGTAAATCGATCATATCATACTCTTAAAATTTATGCGACCTTCTTCGGAGTGTATTACTACCAAAGGACTTTAATTAGGGAGATTATCTTAAACCCCAATACTGTCTCTTTCCTGTTCAATGCCCGAATCAACTTCTTCAATATACTCATATTTTCATTAAACTGAACTTTTGGAGTTCATATCCTATCACCTCTGCTGGATCTGGATAGTAGTACCGAAGCATCATAAGCTGGGACACATTGTGGGTGCCTATTAATCCAAGTGATTAACAACAACCTACAGGTCTTATCTCCCACTTGTCCAATCTCTCAAGAATTCGATCCAGCTCAACTCAATTTACTTCTTCCAAAAGTTCCGCTATGTCCTTATTCTCTTAGGACGTGTAACTTTCAACCATAATAATTCACCAAAGGTGAATTCCAATATTTTTCTATCTGTTCTGAGGTGTTCTTAATCTCTCATCCTTAACTAAACATCCTCAGAGACTTATTATCCAAAGTCAAAAATAATTATATCTGTCACCCACTTTTTCTTATCCAATTTGGGGAACAACCCCTATAGCCATACACTGTCTCATAACTTGTTATCCCGATACTCAGCTGTCAACTGTCACTATTGACAACTTCAATTAGAAATCAACTGATCATTCCAGGAGCTTATAAAATCAATGGCACACGCTTTCATCGGATCCTCCAGAACTTGTACAGTCCTCTCTGACTGACCATCTGTCTGAGGATGGAAAGCTGTGCTACTACTCAGTCGGGTTCCCATAGCTTCCTAAAAATATTCCCTGAAGTAGAAAGTGAAGCGGGAATCCCTATATGATATCATGCTCACTGGAACGCTACTTAATGTTCCACAATCTTTCTTATACCTGAATCCTCATACACACTCTGAGTATCTGGGGAGTTCATAACCAGAAGGTGGGTGGACTTAGTCACTCTATCGACTACCATCCAACTAGTCTCCTGATTTATCCGGGTCTCCTATAACCCATCACGACATTCATGGAGACTTACTCTCGTTTTTCGTGCCGTGTCGATATAGGTAGGTGCTGCAATAACTCTGCAGACTTTTAATACTCTACCTTACTCTGCTGACACACTAGGCACTTTTCTACAATCTCCACCAATATCTCTTTTCACATCTGACCACCCATACCCCTTTTGAGATTTCGATATATAATCATTACTTTCCGTATGCACTGTATATCCCGAAGAGTGAGCTTTTGGCAATATCACTATTTCATCAACTGTGGTCCTGGGGAGCACTTATACTGTCTCAGAACCTCTCTGTAAATCATTATCACACTCTCTGTGATCTCTGTCACTGTACCCTTCTGAATCTGACCCACGCCATCGACATCCTGCCGATCATCACGCTAAGCCTGGCAAATCCGGGCACTCTCATCCGGTTCTAATCATCAGGCTAGCTGTCACACAATCACTGTCTTCATCAGAAGGGATCACATCTATACTGAGGCTCACAACTGCATCTAGCAGCTCACGCTCCCTGACCATCATGTGTAGTACCATCCCGAGGCTCTTTCTACTCAAAGCATCAGCCTTTCCTGGGTGGTACAATTTTCACGATCAAATCCCTCAGAAGCTCTTTCCCATTATGTATTCTCATATTCGTCTCTTTCTGTAAAAATAGATACTTGGGACTTTATGACCAGTGCATATCCGTAATTTCTCATCGTGTATATAATAGTACCATATCCTCGGTACAAATACTGTTGCCAACTTTAAATCATGGGTCAGATAGTTTATTTCATTACAAGGAGTTGTCCAACTCCAAAATTGACTATCTTCCCATTATACATCAATGCACAGCTCCATCGTAACTTTGAGGTATCCATGCTCACTGAGAACCTCTTGAGCTGTTGGGTATGGTAAAATTAATCGCGGTGGTCAGTTCATACTTCACTACACCGAAATTCACGTCGCATCCATCATCTTATTTATCATCTCCTTCCAAGACCACGTTTCTTAGTTAAACGTGTCAACCAAGTAGTCCATATTGAGAACTCACAACAATCCATCTGTAAAAGCCATCTTCCAACTGTTGCTTATAAATCGTCCTAGACTTTAACTACACCCAACATATCATCGATAATGATGATTTACACATCGGTCCAATCCTTGACTTATTTAATCATAAGCGTATAAAATCCTTCTCAACCGCTTACGTTTTCAGGTACTAACCTGCGTCATTTCCTTTTCTTATCTTAACGGCTCTTGTTAAATTTTTACTATGTTAACCTTTATGATTTGTCGAATTTTAATATTCTTATCGTCTTAGTAAAGGTATCCTAATGCTAAAGGTATTTACTACGATGATCGATTCCGCGTTACAGGTTATATATATATATATACTTTTAGACGCTGTCAAGTCTTCAGGCGGGGAGGTATTTTAAAATACCTTTATTAGTCCTCAGACTTAACCACAACTACTGGTTATGGTTATACCCATCTTTGTCCTTGGTTATAATTTGTGTTCGCTACTAATTGCCTTAATCCTTATTACTTCGTATACTCACTCTTACTCCAATACATCTTGTATTTATAATCAACATATCTCCTCAGTGTATCAATCATGACAAAACTCTTGTCATTATCATTCCGTGAGTACAATCCTTTACTCCTGTAAATTCAACTGTTGCACCCCTGTTTTTAACTTAAAATCTCAATATCCATATTCCGTTAATTAATCCTCCTCTATTGGGGTACTCATTTATCAGTATTGCCCAATGATGTAGGCATTCATGCCTTTTACTCACTTATATGCGAATGAAGGCGGTACGATTAAATATGTGGCACCAGGATCAATAAACATATGTACTTTATTATTCATAATAAGTGTGGTATCTTACACCACATCCATGAAACATCAATAGTGTCCTGGTCCAAGACATCCTCTCGCCTTCGTCCAACAGCCTACTTTCTTCCTTTCGGCTATGGCTTGCCTTTTCGTTGCAGCTATATTCTCTGTCTCTTTACTTTTCCGTGGGGCGATCTCGCCCAACTCTGAGCAATCAAATCAATGGTCTGTCTTACCACACTTGACGACCATTTTCACCAATACCGTGTAGGTATAGACGCTCCTTCTGTGGTATCCACCACACATTCCACAGTAATGACACTGCTACTCTGCTTCGTAGCAGGTCGGGGTCCTCCAATCACAATGCCCATAAGAGTGCCCAAAATTAGATGCACTAGGGCCTTACCAATTATCTTAGCCCATAACTCGTTACATCAGATCTTTTACCAATTACCAATTTTCCCATTTTTGACATCCTTGTCATTTCTTGATTCTCTTTTCTGTCTCTATTTCAGCCCTCATTACCTTTCCCAATCTCAGAGGCGTGCAATTTATATTCTCACTTACCCAACTGTAAATCTGTGCACTGCCTCGGTATAGGTAATATCTCATGGGCCAATCAGACTCTAATTGAAAAGTCGAGCCCTTTCATGAACTTTTAGACATCTCGACTGTCACTTGTTCATAGTGTCGAGGTAATATCTGCCCCGAATATAATCGAGTCTCCATACTCGTCAATAAATTAAATCCTCTAGGTCAGAGTAAGGACTTTAATTCGAAATTTCCTTTAAATAATGTCCGGGATGTTCTGTCACCGGAATATATCCATAATCATTTCTCATCTCAACTCTTAAGATGGGTCGAGCGGGTTTCCACCAATGCTCCGCTGCGCCCTCTGATCTCATACATAATCTGAGCAATTTGCTCCTCAAAATAATCTTCACACTCCGCTCCAATCTCGCGAAGCGTGTCTCAATACTGTCCGATCACTCTGTCGGACTCTGTGAGGCATTTTCAACATTAGCCTCCATTTCAATTTCACACTGGTTCTCATAAGTCAAACTCAGCACGACTTAGCAGACTCAGGTCTACCTCTACGACCTCTGCCTCGTGCACTATCTCATTTTTCGCGACTCATGTTAAGCATTCCTGCATTCTCAACCATTTCTTAGTCAAGCCCATCTCGATATACACTATTGTATCTAACTAAGCACAGTAACACGGGGATGTAATTTTCTAACTTCTGACACTGACACACATCAGACCAATTATGCTCTGATACCACCTTTATATGTCACGACCCAACTATCCAAAAATCAGAGTGAATTTTTTCGCGTTTTTGTTTATTTTCTTACTTAATTCTTACCTGTCCTCGAATCGTGACCAACACTCCACTACTAATTGGGCTGTGCGTCAATGCCAGTCCCACCATACATCTACCCTAGTACTTATTTCTTCTCCAGTCATTTATAATTGTTATATTACTTATACATCCCCTAAAGTTACTTACAATCATGTTACTGTGCTATGCTTATGTAGATACAATAAGTACAAGTGTATATACCTTATGTTGATGGGCAGCAGCGGATATCCGGAATGCAGTACTGAGTCGCCTCAACTTCAACTGGAGATCATCTGTGGGAGAAAATGAAAGGGGTGAGCACATCAAGCTCAGTAAGGCAATCCTACGAACAAGTAGGTAACCATACTACCTACATGAACGTAGTGCCATGCATAAACCACCCTTTCTCCACACATTTTAAAACAATGCTATGCATTATGATGATATGTAAAATACATTTGCACGGAAAATCAACATGCAATTATCATAAATCGTTTCTTTCTCAATTAGGATTTTGACAATAAAGTCAGGACTCGACCCCTCCTGCGGGTGATCCTGACTCACACAAAATCATGAAAACATTTACATCACACGTGGGTTTTGAAAAGCATGGAAATACCATCATGCAATTTAGTTTTAAAACCCAGTTTAAATCATCATAGAAATCATCAACATGCGAGACTAGGCAACGTCTGTATATAGGTAAATAACTAGGACTATGGCCACATCTGTCCTCGTGAGTTCCTCAGCTACACGGATCCTAGTGTGCGGGTTCTCACCATGATCGGGAACCGCCCGGGAGGTGGGTCAGTCCATCCCGTCAGTCTTATCCGATCCCCGGCATCCGAAGATGCTGCATCCGGAGATGCCGTATCCGAAGATACAACACGGTACATCGTACTCCATGCTACTTGCACGGTACATCGTACTCCATGAACCCATGTAATATCTCTAGGTACTCCGGCCCAATTGGCCTGCTTCCCACAGAGGTTTGTTTCTCAATACTCATGCCATGTCTCAAAACGCACGTGCGAGCCTATTAAATCGGTGACACACAGTCTACCCGATGCTCCAAGCACGGCTCATCGCATGTTCTCATAAAATCTGTGTGAGCGATGCTCAGCACTCTCATCAAAACACGTCAACTGGCAGAGCCCGCTTACATCCCCACAAGGCCGCCAACCTCATCCCTCACTCTCACCCCACCTAAGAGGTCTCTTGAGCCTGTTGGGCCTTTTGGCTGACTCCAAGGGCAGACAGCGGTACTCCACAAATCCGGTAAAACTAGTGCGAGCTAAGCTCAGCACTCTGTATATTATAAATCACATGAAAATTTTATAAATACTGGTGCGGGTTAAACTCCAGCACTCTGTCTCGAAAATCATGTAAAAATATGGTGCGAGTCAGACTCTAGCACCGTGTCACGAAAGAGCATGTGAAATCTGGTGCGAGTTATACTCTAGCACCTATGCATGTAAAACTCTAGTGCGAGCTCTCGCTCCAGCACTAATGCATGCATCACACAAATCGAAATTACCGTGCGAGCTGAGCTCTAGCACGTCATATGTCAATAAAACACGTAGGCGGCTCTATTTACTCAAAACAGTTTTCAAATCAATTTCACGTTGAAAGTATGCAATGCGGTGCACTTTCTTTCAAGGCGAGCCAGCCTACTCATGCATGCGTTGAAATATCTCCAGAACGAGCAGGAACCTCTTGTCCTTGCTCCTCCCAATTTTTCCTAGATTTTTAGAATTTTACCCTTAACAAGGGTATTTTAGTAATTTGCCCATTCGGGGCACTAAAATTATTATTTGACCTCTAGACCCTTCAGGATATTTTAAAGGACTGCATATGAATTTAAAATTGCGTACTGTTACCTCTAGCAGTCCGCAGAATTCCCTTACCTCGATTCTCGTCGAGTCTGACCTTTTTCTTTTCCAATGTAGTCCCGTCGCGCAGTCCGATATGCTTCCAATCCAATGCCCGGAACTGCGTATTAATATTCCTCAGGTCAGATATTACACAATTTAATCGTATTTAATCTTTTCTGGGCTTAATTTAAATCATTGGGCCCGTTTACCCTTATTGGCCCGATTGCACCTTAATGGGCCTTAATCGGCCTTAAGCCGTTTTATATTTATTAATTTCCTTCTTCGGGTATACCGAGCTTATACAGCTTCCTAATAATTATCGGGCTTCATTCCAAATTTATTGGATAGCCCGTATGCCACTTACGGCAATTATATTACAATTTCGCATAATATTCCTTCCTACGCGAAATTAATCCATAATTCCATAAAATAATTAAACTCGGTATTTAAATAACTCTAATTGCCGAAATTAAATTGTACTTACCCGATATGATGCGAGGTACGAAAATCAGAGCTCGATCGGCTCTCGTTCGGTCTCCGTCGTAAAACTGCATAATTAGGTAAATCCGGATTATTTTCCATTAAAATAATATTAAATTAAATTTCCGGAATTCACCCGTTGGTCAATATCGACCCTCGGTCAACTTACCCGAACCTCGAGTCGTCCCCCGGTAAATTTTTCCCTTTTTCCTTCCTTTTCCTTCCTTTTCCTTTCTCTTTTCCTTTCTCTTTTCCTTCCTTTTCCTTCCCTTTCCTTCCAGCCAGCCAAACGGTGCCGTTTTGAAGCTCCTCACTGCCTCTTGCCGTCGCCGGCGATTCCGGCAGTCTCACCGGCCAAGACCGGTGCCAAAAGGACCGGCTTCCTCCCCTGAACACGCCGGTAGCTCCCTTTCCGGCCCAGACGCAGCGGTTCGTCGGGAATCAACCCGTTTTTCCGGCGATCTTCCTCGGCTCCGATCGGGCTGCTCCGGCCACCTGACGGCGTGAAACCGGTACCCACGTGTTCGCCGGACTCTCCTCTTGCCCCTGGAAGCTTTGTCGGACGTCGAACGGTCGCCGGTGGTGAGATTCGACGGTGATGGTTTTCGGGTCACTGTTCACGATTTTCGGTTTTCTCGGGTCTTCTCCCTTTTTTTTTTTTTTTTCTTCAGTTGCCCCTTTTTTTTTTTCTTTTTTTTTCTTATTTTTTTTTTTTTTTTTTTATTTTGATTTATTTATATTGATTTACTATTCCATAAAATACTCTTAAAAACCCAAAATATCTTCACTTACCTTATTTTTTTTTCTACTTTTATTTATTCAATTAAAATTTAATTTATTAATTTTATTTTTCTCTAAATTTCGGTATTATTTCTTCACGTTTTTCGAGATATAGTCCCGGTAATTTCTTCGATATTTTTAAAATTTTCGAATCTTGATCAATTGACCCAAAATTTATAATTTCCTTATTTTTGATCAAGATATCCAAATTCCTTATTTTTAATTAAAATTTCCTTATCGAATTTACTCCGGCTTTCGGTCCTTTGACCGTTTTGCCCTTACACGTGTTCGGGATTAATTTAACCCGACTTCCTTCATACTTCCTCTATCTTTTCTTATTTAGTTTTCGTATTTTTATTAAATTCGGGTCTTACAGATCTCCTCTAACTTGTCCCACACCTTCGGGAGTCAAGAACTTCATCAACAAACAACATGGAGAAAGGACGACCCTCATATCACTCAACAATGGTCGTCTAATGATAACATTGTATGTCAGAGATGTTAACCTGACTACCATAAATAAGACTTGCCTCGTAACACTCTTAGGGTCTTCTCCCAAAGTAACGGGCAACTCAATTGATCCTACCACCTTTACTTTTTCTCCAGTGAAGCCGAACAGGGGGTGGTTACAGGCATTAGTCTATCTCCCCTAAATTCATTTTTTCAAAGCAATTCCAGTATATAAGGTTCAACGAGCTTCCATTATCTACCAAAATCCTGCTTATCGGGATGCCTAGCTACCACCGTCGATATGACCATAGGATCATCATGTGGCACAATCACATCTCCTTGATCATCAGGTGTGAACGTAATCACCTCTTCTTTCTCAAGTCACCTTCATCACAGAGTGGACCTAGTATGCTTGCCTAGCATAAGCTTTTCACGAAGAAGATGAGCTACCAGCCATGTATTCTCCTCCAGAAATGACATTAATGGCAGCTCCTATTGGTTCATTGTCTATCTGTTGGTTTCTACGTTCTCTCCTTCTAGCCTCATTTTTTCTTTCTTCGTTTCTTGTCATATTTTTTCTGTCATTGTCACTTTTATCACGCGGTCTATTGTCTCCTCGACCACAAGTGGGGTATTGAATCCTTTCATTTCTCCACACATAGCGGTCTAACTTCCCTTCTCTAACCAACTTTTCAAGCTGGTTCATCAGTTCCCGACATTTCTCAGTTGTATGACCAAAAGCAAAATAAAAACTACAATATGACCTATGATCTCGTCCTAAATTCCCTTCACCTCTCATGGAGAATTGAAACATCCCAGTTCTTTCTATTGCTGCTAAAACTGAAGCACGTGGTTCGATAAATCGTGTGTAATTAACACACTTCAATTTTAGGGCTTTATCTGATCTTCCTACGTTTTTATCATCAGGCTATCTTTCCCGTTTCCTTCCTTCCTTTAAGTCTCGTGCTGGTATCATCCTCATAACCTCCTCTTGAGTAATGTACTTGTTTGCTCTGAAGAACAAGTCTGAAACTGTTGTCGTCTGATCCAAAGACAATGATTTTTTGAAGCTTTTCAGACCTTGTCCCTGTAGCATGGTTGTCACCGCTACCCCAACTTAGAGATCACTTATCTTAAGAGCAGCATCACGGAACCGATCCACGTAGCTTTTGAGTGATTCCTTATTCCCTTGCCTCAAGGTAAGCAAATAGGTGGCCTCCTTCTTCTTCTAGCTATTTATCACAAAGGCCTTTAGGAATTCACTTCTCAACTGATTAAAAGATGAGACAGACCCTTCTGGTAAACTATTGAACCATTTTAGTCCGCTACCAGTTAAAGTTAAAGAGAATACTCTACACATAATCTCATCCTCCCATCCATGTAGTAACATTAAAGACTCATATTTCTAGACATGGTGATAAGGGTCAGTCTTTCCAGCATATGCCGTTCTCTGAGGCATCTTGAACTTCGGTGGCAGTGGTTTTCCCATGATCGCTGAACTGAATGGGATTTTTCTTCTCTGATTTTCTTCTGCTGGAACCAACATTTTCTCCTCTAAAATATGTTCCACCATTTTCTTCATATCTATTGCATCTTGTGTCATGGATGCAAGCCTATTTCGGACCTTGCATGAATCGGCTTGATCATAGTCAATAGCCTCTCTCATTATCTTACATTTAGTTTTGACGAGCTCGGGGTTGAAAATTAGCCATTTCAGTTTAAGGGTTCCATGTCGGATTTGCTTCTGAGTTTCTCCTAGTATGTGTGCCTGTCATCCTGACGCCTCTAACCCTATTGTTTAGTGAGCCATTTGTGTTCAAATACCCAGAATCTACCATAGCTGAACTCTCAAAGCTTTCAATATTTTGGCGTCTCTGACCACCAGTAATCTTTCGTGTTGCATTCCTCATATCCTGACGTCGTGGTTCCCTAAAACCCTGATGCCTCGGTAAATTGGAGTCTTGGCGTCCAAGGCCTTTCGACCCCTCATGCCCAAGGCCTCTCATACCCTGGACCCTCATGTCTCTTGCGATTTCACGTCCAAGATTTTTCAAAACTTCTTATACGGGGTCTTCCGCACCCTGATACCTCAATCCTTTCGCAGCCTCACGCATAAGGTCTACTACAACTTCACGTAATAGATCTCTGATCGCCAAGTCCACAAGGTCACGCGCGGCTAGGCTATTGGAGTTTGGCGCAAGCATACCGTGAGGGTCTCGCGCAGGAATGTCGTTAGGGTCTCGCGCGGACATGCCGTGAGGGTCCTACGCAGGCATGCCGTGAGGATCTCGCGCGGACCTGCCGTGAGGGTCTCGCGCAAACATGCCGTGAAGGTTTCGCACGGACATGCTGTGAGGGTCCTGCGCGGACATGATGTGAGGGTTCGGCATGGACATGCGGTGAGGGTGTCGTGCGGACATGCCGTGAAGGTCTCGCGCTGACATGTCATGAGGGTTCTGCGCAGACATGATGTGAGGGTCCCGCGCCATCCTGTCGTGAGGGTCTCGCACGATAATGCCGAGAGAGTCTTGCGCAACCATGTTGTGAGGGTCTCGGGCATCTCGGCCTTCTCCCACCAAATTTCGGACAGTCGCAGGCAGATTCGCTTGCGGGAAGGCATCTTTGAACAGATCAAACATAGCCCGTAAGGCTTGGATGGTTTCTTCTCCTTGTTTTCTTATAGCTTCAAATTCAGCTACGGGAATTGTCATCATACTTGATTCTCTCCCCCCTTGAACTCCATCACCTAGGTTACCAATTGGAGAGCTTGTTACATCTTCATTTTCATCACTCTTCATCGCTACTGATCGTGTTCTCACCATTATTATAGAGCTAAGAACTTTTTTTTCGTTTCTCACAGACGACACCAATTGTTGTTGCCAAACAGAATGATGATGTGTTGCTGACGTCCTCACTTCGATCTTCGTGTCATGTGTTACCAGAGGCTCTGCAAGAAAGAGAATGATCAGAAGGACGCATGAGTTATTCTTTGCATAAGCACTCCAATGCTTAAGTCAGAAGGGAATTTGGTAGAGTTTCTGTAGAGAAAATAGAGACTTAGGTTTTTAAGTAATATCTGACCCCTATTTATAGGGATTTATTCTGCATGTAATTACACATGCATCCTTGGATCAAATGTCTTTTTTTGTCTTATTTAAGACTTATGTAATTTAAAATATATGACGAATAAAATACATGACATTCATCATGCCACGTGATAATTCTTGATTGGGTCAATTGTTTTGAATATTTTTATCATTAACAATAGCATTTATGAAAATGTAAAATTTATAAAACTTTTAGACTATGATTTAATTTTAATCATAATTTTTTGTGCATATTTTTATAAAATTATATTACTGTTTTTAAATATTTATACTTTTCAATTTCTAAACACAAAATTTGTGGAAAGCCGTAGTATTTTGTAACTACATTTAAGTAAATTTGATCTTTTAGTATATTATATGCACTACGTTTTTTATATAAGCGTAATTAAAATCTTGTAGAAAAGTCTACATTTTTCTATAATACTGCACCAATTTTAAAAGAAGTTATGTGACAAGAGTTACAGGCAAAATGCTGAATTTAATTATTTTTTAAGCTTTCAGGCAATTAATTATACAACTATTTTTTTAAAACTAGTTTTTTTTTTAACATAAGTATATAACTAGTTATTACGTAACTGAAAGAAATTAAGCTGAAATTTCTGGACTGTCTCCTCAAGCACTATTGTATATTACACATTAAGAAGGGACTTTTAACTACTAACTTTGAACTTTGTCTATTCAAAATAAATTCATCTGCTGCTTGCCACGAAAGCTCTGAATTTTCGATTCGGTGTCGGGAGGCGAATCTGGACATCATTGTCGCTAGGGTTTGCCCGACGTACGCTGCCCCATATTACGACCTCTGCTATTATGGAAGACTTGAAAATGAAAATGATGCAACATTTTTCAAAACTATTAAAGCCACATATAAAGGAGTCAATGGTATAGCTTAAATAAGCAGTAGTCAGAGAGGATCGAGAAATGGTACGCTGGCCGGCTGGAAAATGTGCATTTTGGTGCACGTTTTTCGTCAAGAGATGATGATGGCCGAAGTGGTCGGTAGAAAGAGGTGGATTTGCTAAGACTAAGACTAAGAAAAAGAAGAATGAAATTAAGAAGGTGATATTTATGATGTTCGTTGAATAATTCGGTATGCGTCAATTTAGTCAATTTTCATACAATATTGTGGGCTTTGACAATTTTCATATACCTTTACCGGTCAGCAATATTTCTCTAATTTTCATATATATGCAATAAATTCTTAGATTTTATAAGTAAGGTTAAAATGATTATAATATTTTTTAAAGAATATTAAAAATTAAAAAAATAAAATGAGGTATGTCATCTTTTTAATCATATTTGTGGAGTTTAAAATTTTTACCGGTAGTGTATTGGATAATAATTGTAGATATAAGGATAATTATGATATGCACCATCAATAGAATTTTTTAACTCCAAAAACGGGGTTAAGATGATGACACATATATTTTAAATATATCAAGAAAATAAAAATAAATAAAATAAGACATTCATCATCATCATCATCATAACTCCGCTTGTGGAGTCAAAAAAACTCTACTGACGATGTATAGATATTAATCCTATATATGTATATATAAATAGGGATTATCATCTAATATATTATCAGCGAAATTTTTTAACTCTACAACGGGGTTAAGATGATAACATATACCTCATTTTATTTATTATTTATTTTTTAATATTCCAAGTAGAGTATGTGTCATCATTTTAAATTCGCTTATGGAATAAAAAAAGCATCATTGACAGTGTATTAAATAATAATCTTTTAAACAGATAAGTACATAGAATTATTATCCAATATATTGCTAGTGAAAATTTTGAATTATATAAGCGAGGTTAAGATGTTCATACATACTTTTTAAAAATATAAAAATAAAATAAAATAAAATGGAGTATATATCGTCGTTTTAACCCCTCTTATGAAATTTAAAAACTTCACGACAATGTATAAGACAATATCTATATATATGTTATAACAATTTAAGTCTCAAAACTAAGTGTGATTGGTCACCTATTTTCATCTACGAACAAAGATTGGTCTGTGTCTTAGGTTTAAGATTCGAGAGTACAGTTACATACGATTAAGGTGTTAGTACCCTTGTAACACTCATCCTAGAATGATACCTAATTAATCTTTTATTGTCTTAAGCTATTTTTATTTAAATAATCTTTAATTTGTTACTCTTTATTTAATTTCAAATATTTAAATATTAAAAATTTTTTGATGAAATTCTAAAAAATTTATAATCACTTTAAGAATATTCAAGTAGTACCATTCGACTTGCTCAAAAGGGATTTCATTGTCAGATTCATTTAATTTCTTACTAAAAAACTTCTATTTATATATTTTATTTTTTATTACTTTTATTTTTTGTTCATTTTATCCTCTTTTTTTTCTTATCTTATTTTCTTGAGAATATAGTTTGATTAACCTAATTGCTTGACATGGTTTTATGGAGACATCACCAATCGTTTTTAATTTAGATGTGATTGCTCACCTAATTTTATGTACAAACAATGATTGGTCTATATCTCAAATTTAGATTCGCTAATTTTGAGTATAGTTGCGTGTAGGAATGTGTTAACACCATCATGACACTCATCCTAGAATAATACCTAATTAATCTTGTATTATCTCAAAAAAAATTTATTTGAATAATTTTTAATTTGTTACCCTTTATTTTTTTCAAATATTTAAATAGTGTAAAATTACTAAATAACTCTCCATCATTCTAGTGAAATTTCTTAAAATTTATCCTCATCTCAAAAGTATTCAAGGGGTACCATTAGACTTCCGCGAAGAGGTTCTGTCATCGGATTCATTTTTCTTATGAAAAAACTTATATTTAAATATTTGTATATTTTATTATTTTTATTAAATTTATATATATATATATATATATATATCATTTCTTATCTTATTTTCTTGAGAATGAGCTTCGATTATTAACATTGAAGTTTTCTTTGATCTGTTACATCGTTTTGGCCAGACTTAAAGAAATTATTTCACCCAAAAAATTTTAAATGTTAACCATTCGTGATAGTTTGAAAATTTATCATCGAAATAATCTTTATTCATTTTCATGTTTCATAATTTATTATCATTATTATTATTTTTTGTTGACTTTGAAATACCTTAGGCTTTTGATATGGCCTCACAAAGATCTTAAGAATGAACATAATTTATTAAGTATATACTCATGCTTAATGTATGTTAAAGTCTGATATGCATGATCATAGAGCTAGAATATACATTTGCATATTGGAACTTGAGTTAATCTTGCTTCCAAGCCCAATAATATGTGATTTCTTTATAATAGTATCGATACAGTTTGAATATATATCGATACAACATGTTTTGAATATTGGTGGGACTAACATTGATACTTTATCACGACCATGAAATAAATGTTTCATGCTTTGTTTTGGTATTGATACGGTTAAGAGAAGTATCGATACAATTGTTTCTTTTTATGTAAGATTTCTCTTAAAAGTATCGATACATAAAACGAAGTATCGATATGTTTCAAGTTTGGACAGCTCTATCACTTGGATTTTTGTGTTTCCCAACGGGAAGATTATTAGGAAATCAACCTTAACAAAGAAAGACTTATAAGAACTGAACAAACCAAAATTCCATATCTAAAGTCATACTCATTTCCAAAACTTCACAAGAGAAAAAGAAGAGAAGGGATAATGTATCGAGGGCCCTACATTCATTGTCTCGAGAAGATTCCTTCACATGTGCTAAAAAAAAAAGTGATCCAGCCTTAGTAGAGGCATTAGAAACTGAATTGTTAGCCTATTCCTACATTTGTAAAAGGAAGAGTTTCCTTAATCGCTAAATGTGTAAAATGAGGTTAGATAGATTGAGGTTTGCTTCTTGGAAATAGAAAAAGAAGCTCTTGTAATTTGCTTTTTTAACCAAAAAAAAAAACACTTGGAAATGCTGCTTTCCTCTGCCTAGAAAATGGAAGGTGTAAGTTTTCTTCTTGACCCTATGAAATGGGATTGCATAAAGGCATCCTTGACTTTGGTATAAAAGAAGGTTATCTCTTGATCTTGCAAAAGGGAGAAGTTATAAAACATTTTTGGTAGTTTGGTGCAAATCCTCGAGAAAGACTCAAGGTAGAAGACGTAGGCTAGGTGCTGAACCTTTATTAATCATTGTGTATTGCTTATCTTTCATACACTCCTATATTACTTGTTGTTTATTATTATATTTATTACTTGTTTGTATATTACATAAATAGTGTAGGTAGTGTGAGACCCCGTATATGTATAATGGTGTATATGTACATAGAAATGTAAATGGAGTTGTACTATGAATTGAGTGAAGTATATGTGATGTAAGTCCATATGTAATGTACACACTTGTACTGAGAGTGGTAATCGTACGTACAAGTTTCATTAAGTATGAATGTGAAGAAATGGACTTAAACATGTGGAGAATGTGTGTAGAATGGATTATGAGTAGTTTGGTAAAATGGAAGTAGAATTTCATAAGATGTGCACTTCCATTCTTGTTTATATTAAGTACCATTGGTCATACAAAGATTCTACACAAATTTTAATGTGCATGAAGTGAGGATGGATGTCATCTTCAAGTCTCAAAGATGAATGAATGAGGAAATGATCATGGTAGCAAATTAAGGATGTTGGTAAGTGTTGTTGCAGAGGAAATCTGGAAATTTTGAAGGGCAGATCGATCTCATGGGATGAGAGATCGATCTGGAAGAGCCAGAATGCTCTTATTTGGACGAGAGAATAGAACAGATCGATCTCCAATGGACCAGATCGATCTCCTTAGCTCTCTGTTTGGGAGCAGATCGATCTCATGCTTCGACAGATCGATCTCATGCCTCGACAGATCGATCTCATGCTTCAACAGATCGATCTCAGGCTTAAAAATGCCGTGAAAAGAGGGATTTTAAGGGACCAGATCGATCTCCTCTTGGACCAGATCGATCTCCTCAAGCTATTTCTATATAAGGAGTGCTGGAAATCAGAAAATTTCGGGAAAAACACAAACTTTTCACTTCCAACCCAAAAACCTAACATTCTCTCTCAAAAATCAGCCACTTTCAGTGAGGTTTGAAGAGAGATCATTAGAGACAAAGTTGTTCTTATTAAAGAGAAGAACAACATAGTTGGAAAGCGTTCTCCCATTTGTTGATATTGAAGGATTTAAAGGCATTGCCATGTGGAGCAGGAGGAGAAATCAAATTGGGTAAGATTCTAACACTCCAACTGTGATACATTGTTTATTAAGTGATTTTGGAGTTGTTGGCATGAGTATAGATGGTTAGAAACTATCTAAATGCATTGGTATGATTTTGACCTAGAAATGGTTTAGTGTGAGAAAGTGAAATTGATGGAGATTAATGATGAATGAGATATGTAGAAATCATTAATAGTGATTGTGGTATGATTTTAAGATGTGGTTAATGGATAAATTGTGAGGTTTACCTAAAAGAGGTAAAATGAGGGTTAGGGCATTTGTAAAATGCATAAGTAAATAATGTTGACTAGTGAGGTCAATTATGGGTTAAATACGTTAACTCAATCGATTTAATGAATGAATCGCAGCTTCCGAGGATACGCCGAGGCGAGTTGACCCAAGAGCGTGAGGAGCTAAGAGAAAAGGAGTCACACCAAGTAAATCGAGGTAAGGGAATTGTGTGGACTCTTAGAGATATTGTGCGCAATTTGGGCGCATAAATGTTTTGCTAGAATGCATGAGATTAGGAAATGTTATTGTTGGGTGATTGAAGGGTAAAAGTTGGGAGTTTGAGAAATGTGCATGAAAACAAAAGCATATTGCTTTGAAAATCATGTTTTATTGCTTTTTAGCAAATGATTGGTAGGTTGGCTAACATTGAAATGATTTGCAAAAGAAATGAGTATGTTTTGGTTTTGATAACCACATTTTGCAAGTTTTGAGCCACCTACATGATTTCGTGAGTATGAAAGAGTGCAAGAGGCACTAGTTTTCACATGGATTTCTTATTGTTTTGGCATTGTGCTTGAGTTTGTCTCGCACTGGATGCCCACCTTGCATGTTGCCGTGTTTGGAGCTTCGAGTAGACTTGGTGTCATATCGATTAAATAGGCTCACACGTGCATTGTTTTGAGACATGGCATGTTAAAACAACCTGATGAGCCTGAACGAGGGATAAGGGTTGGAGATTCACCTGATGAGCCCGAACGAGGGATAAGGGTTGGAGGAACAGCTGATGAGCCCGAACGAGGGATAAGGCTGGGGGTCCACGGAGTACGTTGTACCGTGCATGTAGCATGGAGTACATTGTACCGTGTTGTGATGTGATGTGCCGTCTTCGGACGAGATCTGCTATGGACCGACGGGTAGGATTTGACCCACCTCCCGTGTGGAAGCAGGTGGTGGTGATATCCCGCACACCTGATCCGTGTAGCCGGTATCACAGGTTATGTACATAGGCCTTGAGGTTATTACCTATTGTTGAAACTGCCTATCTCACATGTCTAATGCTATTTGAGAATAAATCCATGTTTGAAGTGATTGTGGTCAGGAAAGCCCGAGGGATGGGCTGGGACCTGACGTTGAATTGATTTGTTAATGGTTTTTAAAGTGCACGAATGCATGATGTTTAATGCCATGCCTTATTGTGAAAATGCATGATGTTTAATGCCATGCTTTTATTGTGAATTATGCATGATGATTTATACCATACTTTGAGTTGAAATGTGCACTGAATTTTAATAGCATGAATGCTTTACATACCATTAACACAATCATACACTCATGTTTTGAGATAAACAATGAATAAAATGCTTTTGAGCATGGCATCACGATCACGTAGATAGTACAGTATCTACCTGTTCGCATGATTGCCTTACTGAAAGTGTGGTTTGCTCACCCCCCTTATTTTCCCCTCTTTACAGAGATTTGAGTATAGATTGGACGTGACTGGAGGCATTCCCTTTTTGGTAATCCGCTGCATCCCATCGCTAAAGGTATACACACTTGGATTATTTTGTATCTAAACTAGACATAGCACAGTAGCATTTTGTATGTAACTACTGGGGATGTAAAACAATGTAAACACATGTAACAACTCTGATATATATACATTTATACAAGTGTTTACTCATAAATAATGTTTCAAATTGAATTGGTATGGTGGAGTGAGTTAGACGTCGACACACAGCCCAACTGTTAAGCGTGTGGTTGTTCACGATCGAGGAAGGATGATTAAGGATTGATGCATGAAAATGTGAAAAATTTGTACGTATTTTGGTAAGTTGAGGGTCGTGACAGGTAGAGCTTAAGATAGAAAAGTTTTAAGTTAGAAAAAGAATTAGAAACGAGTTCACCCCCTCTTAATTTAGTAGTGAGCCAATAATTTTGAAAATAAAATATTGATTATTATTATTATTGAAATTTTTTCTCAAGTCTTCCATCATTTTGGATAGATTGATGAAAAATATTCTTACCTAAAAATTTCCAAAAAATCAACCATTAATGAGTCTTTGGAGTTTCATCATTGAAAATATCTTTATTTATTTTTATATTTTATAATTTAAAATTTTATTTTAAAAAATCATAGCTTAATTAATTAATTAATCAAGTTTTTATTCATTTATTTATTTTTGTGCATACTTTATCTATTTATTTCTTATCTTTTATTACATTAAATATTCTTAATAGTTTAGCCATACAAATTAGACAAGTTATTTAACCAAATAATTCAATATAATTATCATACCAATTAACTTAGGTTTAATATCTAACTTAATTACATCCGGCAAACAAATTGAACTAATTAATTTTAATCCTACCTGAACATGCTAAATAATTAACTTTTATTATTTTGAATTATTTAATTAATAAACATAATATTAACAAAAAATATAAAAGGAAAATTAAAGAAATAAAAAATAAAAAAATAAAATAAAAACCTAAAAGACACGCGGGTGAAAGGAGAAACAGCAGTGGAGCGAGACCGGGTTGAATCTCCGACTGGAAACGCACGGATCTTAGAAATTTATTCACCAATGAAACGATGTCGTATCACTATTGAAATTTAAGCTTCAACTTTCTATTTTGTCCTTCAAAACTCTCCCGACCACTTTTTCCATATTTGTTCCCTTTGTCCTCGCTCTATAACAAAAACCAGGAAAACCTTGAACTTGTCCAAAAAATTCAAACGATCATCCACCAATCGTCGTGAAACCCAAAATTTGCTGCGCGGCACCGTTGTGCTTCGATGGCCATACTCAAAAATCAAACCTTTCTGAAACTCGAAGCCCTTCTTTTTAATCTCCACTAAAAATTCCTTAAATTGCAGCACAAGACTCTAGATCTAACCTTAAAAATTGAAAAACAACAGCTTTTGAAGAAAACCCAATAATTTTAATTTTTGTTGTGTGTGCTTTCTTTGTTTCTACGAGCTTGTGTTGCTCATCAAACACCTTTCTGAAACTTGAAGCCTGATGGTTGTCGGGTTCGCCCATAATGGGTAGAACCCGACTTCATCCAAATTGCCTTGCAGTTTGGATAGAAAACTACCTGAGGCAGTTAAGAACGTGCCACCCTTTTTCACGGGGAAAAAAGATGGCACACGACCAAAAAAAAAAAATGATGCATACATATATATATATATATACAAGGAAATATATATATATATTGTCTATCTTAATGAACTCAAAAATGAAAATATATGCTTAATGGTAGACAATAAAAAGGAATCTTGGTTATGGTATAGAAGACTAGGTCATGTTAGCATGAGTGTGCTATCTAAGTTAGCTAGAAAGGATCTAGTTATAGGTTTAACCAAGATATCCTTTGATCATGAAGAAGTATGTGAAGCTTGTGTTAAGGGAAAATATAAAAGGACAACATTTAAGCCTAAGAATATTGTATCCACCACTAGGCCTCTCCAATTACTTCACTTAGATTTATTTGGACCAACTAGAACAACTAGCCTAGGTGGGAAACACTATGGATTTGTAATAGTTGATGATTACACTAGGTACACATAGGTGTTCTTCTTAAGAGTAAAAAATGAAGCCTTAGAAAAATTCATAGCCTATACAAAAATTACTCAAAATGAGAAAGGATATACAATAACTAGTATTAGAAGTGATCATGGCAAAGAATTTGAAAATATAGGATTTGATGAGTATTGCAATGATAAAGGAACTAGCCATAATTTTTCAACCCCTAGGACACCACAACAAAATGGTGTAGTTGAGAGAAGAAATAGAACATTGGAAGAAATGGCTAGAACCATGTTATGTGAGAATAACTTACCAAAGTATTTTTGGGCTGAAGCTATAAACACATCATGTTATATAATTAATAGAGCTATGATTAGACCCATGTTAAAGAAAACTCCTTATGAGCTCTACAAAGGTAAAAAGCCTAACATTAGTTACTTCCATCCTTTTGGCTGCAAATGTTTTGTTCTAAATAATGAGAAAGATAATTTAGGAAAATTTGATGCCAAGAGTGATGAGGGAATATTCCTAGGATACTCATTGAATTCAAAGGCTTATAGAATTTATAACAAAAGAACATTAATGGTTGAAGAATCTATTCATGTTATATTTGATGAATCAAACAATGTATCTAAAGATTCAACCAATGATGAGAATGTTGGAATATTTGACGAAAACTTGGAGGATATCCCAAACCTAGAAGATGACTTATTAGAAAAACTTAACTTGAATAAAGAAGATGAAGATGAGATAGAGATAATAGAGAGAGAATCTAGAGCACCAAGAGAGTTAGGATATGTAAAGGATTGTGAAATAGTCGAACTCTTGGAGTTAGAACTAGATCATCTCTAAGGAATATGTGCCAATATATAGCCTTTGTATCTCAAATAGAGCCTAGGAATGTTAATGAAGCCTTAGATGACAATAATTGGTTCCTAGCAATGCAAGAAGAATTAAATCAATTTGAGAGAAGCAAAGTATGGAAACTAGTTCCTAGGCCTAGTGATCACTCTATAATTGGAACTAAATGGATATTCAAGAACAAGATGGATGAAAATAGTGTGATCAAAAGGAATAAGGCTAGGCTAGTTGCACAAGGATATAGACAAGAGGAAGGCATAGACTATGATGAAACATATGCACCGATAGCTAGATTAGAGGCAATAAGAATGTTACTTGCCTTTGCATGTTATAAAAACTTCAAGTTGTATCAAATGGATGTGAAGAGTGCATTCCTAAATGGTTACATTAATGAAGAAGTCTATGTTGAGCAATCTCCCGGATTTGAAAATTATGAATTTCCTGAACATGTTTTCAAATTATCTAAGGCACTCTATGGCTTGAAACAAGCTCCTAGAGCTTGGTATGAAAAGTTGTCAAAATTTTTAATAGAAAAAAGATTTTCTAGAGGAAAAGTGGATACCACCTTATTCATCAAAAATAAAAATAAAGATTTACTAGTTGTACAAGTCTATGTAGATGATATTATTTTTGGTTCAACTAATGAGTCTTTATGCAAAGAGTTTGCTAAGATCATGCAAGGAGAATTTGAGATGAGCATGATGGGAGAACTCACATTCTTCTTGGGACTTCAAGTGAAGCAATCAAAAGATGAAACCTTCATCAATCAAGCAAAGTATACTAAGGAATTGCTCAAGCGATTTGGAATGGACAATTGCAAACCTCAAGCAACTCCAATGGGCACCAACATCAAGCTTGATAAAGATGAAAGTGGTAAGTGTGTGACACTAAACTCTATAGGTCTATGATTGGCTCATTGCTTTATTTAACTGCAAGTAGACCAGATATTTTGTTTAGTGTATGCCTTTGTGCTAGATTTCAATCCTCTCCTAGGGAATCACATCTATTAGCAACTAAGAGGATCATTAGATACCTCAAAGACACTCCCTCACTAGGACTTTGGTTTCCCAAGGACTCCACCTTTGCCCTTCATGCATTTTCAGATGCTGATTTTGGAGGATGCAAAATAGATAGGAAAAGTACTTCAGGTACATGCCAATTCTTAGGAAATAGGTTAATTTCTTGGTTCTCTAAGAAACAAAACAGTGTGGCTCAGTCCACAACTGAAGCTGAATATATAGCAGCTGGTAGTTGTAGTGCTCAAGTGTTGTGGATTAAACAACAAATGAAAGATTATGGTATTGACATGAAGCAAGTATCTATTAAATGTGATAATACCAGTGCCATTAATCTGTCTAAAAATCCTATCCAATACTCCAGAACCAAGCACATAGAGATTAGACATCATTCCTTAGAGACCATGTACAAAAAGGAGATATAGCTTTAGAGTACATTGACACTTTACACCAAATAGCTGATATATTCACCAAACCTCTTGATAGAGATAGGTTTTGCATTCTTAGAGGTGAATTAGGACTTATGAATATCCTTTAAGACTTTATGTTTCAAAAAATCTTGGTTTCAAGTTGATTTTAAAAGAGTTTTTGCAAAGATTTTCTGGCAACGAGGATGAGAGATCGATCTCCTTGCAATATAGATCGATCTCCATACTTACAACAAGCCTAAATCATTAAGGTTAAGCTAAGAAGATCGATCTTCTAACCATAAGATCGATTTTCTTACGTCTCTGTTAAAGAGCAGATCGATCTGTCCATACAACAGATCGATCTCTTCAAGCTTCAGTATTTTGAAGATCGATCTATGCATTTGGCAGATCGATCTCTCTAAGCCTCTGTTAAACTGCAGATCGATCTGTGCATGTGACAGATCGATCTCCTTAAGCCTCTGTTTGCTAACAGATCGATCTGTTCATGCGACAGATCGATCTCTCTTGGCTTCTGGAAATGACAGATCGATCTGTCGTCTCGACAGATCGATCTCCTATGCCCTGGACTATAAATACTGGCGCAAAATCTCCAAATTTGAAAACCCCAAATCTCAAATCCCTAAAGCTCCTGTCGCACCTTCTCTCTCGATTCGTCCTCAGATCGATCTCGGTACGGCCTTCATTGCGTCTCTGTGTCATTTCCTGGTATAGTAATGTGAGACCCGAAATTAAATCGTAAATTTTATGAGGCAGAAAAAAGTTCACAAATTTAAAGGAATGAGATACGGGTTGAAAATGGGTCGAGGCCCATTAAAGTGCAATCGGGCCCAATATGGATAAATGGGCCCAATGATTTAAATTAAGCCCAGAAAGTATTAAATACAATTAAGTTGTATGATATCTGACCTGAGGAATAATTATACGCAGTTTCGGAGGTTTGATTGGGAGCAGATCGGACTGCGCGATGTGACAATAGTGGAAAAGGAAAGGTCAGACTCGACGAGAATCGAGGTAAGGGAATTTTGTAGGTGCATAGAGATAATTATGCATATTTTGAGAGGGGATTTACAGGGCTTAGAAATTTCTTAAAGCATCTAGAAATAAAGTAATAATTTTTACGAAAATCGGGGCTTAGATAAATAGAGAAAAAAGACGATTTTGCCCCTGAGAGTAAAATTTGCAAAAAAGGTAGTAAGGCAGGTAAATTGCATGATTTTATATATTTACTGCTTTATATGGACATATTGCTTTGATTTAAGCAAATATGCACATAGGTGGGCTGTTGATTTCGTGAATTTTACGAAAAGGTACCGGTTTGTACCGGTTACTATTTTAAAAGATGTTTCATTAAAAGTGAGCCACCTATCGTAATTACATGAATAAAAAAAGAGTGCTAGAGTCTTACTCGCACTCAAGTTTACTGATTTATTTATCATGAAAAGCCGTACTGGAGCATTGCTCGTACGAGAAATTTGTGTGTGCACAAAACCGTGCTGAAGCTTCGCTCGCACGAGATTTTAGATATCATGATATGCATAGCGTGGTGCTGGAGCTCCGTAAGCCTGTGACCTGGTGTGGGGCGGGCAGCAGGATGCTCACATAAACGCACTAGATGCGAGTTGACATGCATATAGTCGTGCGGAAGCCTCCTGTAGACTGTGTGTCACAGAGAGTTGAGATGCTCGCACATATACTTTGAGACATGGGTTGGTTATCGACATAGTATTGGGCTGGATAAGACCTACGGCAGGCACCCCCAGACTATGATATGGGTCCACGGAGTACGATGTACCGTGTATGTCACACGGAGTACGCTGTACCGTGCAGTCATGATGACTCTACGATGTTACTCGATATTCTGGCGGGTAGGACTTGACCCCACCTCCCGTTGCAGTTGTGATACCCCGCACACCGGGATCCGTGTGCCTGGGATCACAGGGACATAGTATGGCCATAGTCCTCGATTTTTCATACAGTAACCTACATGCCTCACATGATATCATACGGTCTGGATAGACCAGGACAAACCCGATGGAGGGGTAGTCCCGATTTGTGTTTTTAAAAGAGATGTGATTTGATGAATCAAGGTATTCCCGAGAGATGGGTTTGACCTTGATGAAGTTGTTTTATAATGAAACAAATGAGTTTTAAATGTGATGAATTTATGATGAAACAAATAAGTTTCAAAGTGATGAGTTTTGTGATTAAACAAATGAGTTTTAAAGGGAAGAGTTTATGATGAAATAAATGAGTTTTAATGTGACGAGAATGAGATGTCATACATGATGATTTTCCATGTCTGCTTGATATGTCGATTTCATGATTTCTTGTATATGATATATACATACATGTGGCATTGTTTTAATCTTACCTCATGCTCCGAAAGTAAACGATTTTTACATCATGACATTATCAGCACGTAGATAGTATAGTTATCTACTTGCTTACATTATTGCCTTACTGAGCACGTTTCGCTCACCCTTTCATTTTTCACCCCACAGGGTATATTCAGTAGAAGAGAGCGACAATAGTCTCGCATCTCGGTTATCCGCTGCTTCTTATTAAGATCAGGTATACACATTTATATAATTTTTGTATCTGAACAAATAGATGCACAGTACTGTATAAGGATTTAATATTGGGGATGTATTTTGTTTAAATAAATTGATATGTGAATGTGAATATGAAAATGGAATGGTAAATAGGTGAGAGGTTACTAACACCGAATCATAGCCCAACTGTTTAGAAGTGTAACTGTTCACGACGGGTGAGGAAATGAAAATGCGAAAAATTTGTAGGGATTTTTAGGTAATTTGGGTCATGACAAATTTAATGGTATCAGAGCAGAGTTGGCCTGATATGAGTCGGTGTTAGTGGTTAAGTAAATTACATCCCCATGTACTGTGCATTGTTTAGATACAATTGTGTATATCAAGATGGAACAACAGCTAAGATTTTAGCTTCGAGTGCAAGAATATAGTTTTTACAACTGATAGCCGCTATGGTAAAGTGGCGAGTGCACATGCTCGAGGCCGTAGAGATTGGCCTGAGAATCGAATGAGTCATGATATGAGACTCAAGATGAGATAGTGCACGCGGCAGAGGTCGTAGAGGTAGACCTGAGTCTGCTAAGTCGTGCTGAGTTGATCTGTGAGAATCAGGATGAAATTGGAATGGAGCTAATGTTGAGCATACCTCTCAGAGTCCGACAGAGTGATCGGATAGTATTGAGACACGCTTCGTGAGGTTGGAGTGGAGTGTGGAGATTATTTTGAGGAGCAAATTGCTTAGAGTAGACATAAGATAAGAGGGCGCAGCGGAGCATTGATTGAAACCCGCTCGACCCAACTTAAGAGTTAGACATCCGGAGTCGACATGAGAAATATTTCTGGATGTATTCTGGTGACTGAATATTTCGGGCACTACTTAAAGGAAATTTTAAGGAAAAATTTCTTACACTGCCCAGGAATACTAAGTTGATTATGAGTATGAAACTCAGTTATATTCTTTGGCAGATATTACCTCGACACTATGAACAAGTGACAGTCGAGATGTCTAAAAGTTCACGCAATGGCTTGACTTTTCAGTTAGAGTCTGATTAGCCCGTGAGATATTACCTATACCGAGGCAGTGCGCAGATTTACAGTTGGGTAAATAAGAACATGAATTGCACGCCTCTCAGATTGGAAAAGGTAGTGAGGGCTGAAATAGAGACAGAAAAGAGAATCGAGAAATGACAAAGATGTCAGAATGGGAAAATGGTAATTGGTAAAAGATTTAATTTGACGAGTCATGGAGTAAGATAATTGGTAAGGCCCCAGTACATCCAATTTTGGCACTCTTGAGGGGCATTGTGATTGGAGGACCCCGACCTGCTACGAAGCAGTGTAGCAGTGTAAGCACTGTAAGAAGTGTGAGATGTGTGGTGGATACCATAGAAGGAGGGTCTATACCTACACTGTATTGATGAAAATGGCCGTTCAGTGTGGTAAGACGGACCATTGATTTTGATTACACAGAGTTGGGCGAGATCGCCCCACAGAAAAGTAAAGAGACAGAGAGAAAAACTTCATTGGTATAGCTGCAACGAAAAGAGAGGCAATAGCCGAAAAGAAAAAGGAAAGTAGGTTGTTGGATGAAGGCAAGAGGATGTCTTGGACCAGGACGCTATTGATGTCTCATGGATGTGGTGTAAGATACCACACTTGTTACGAATAATGAAGTACATATGTTCATTGATCCTGGTACCACACACTTATTCGTACCGCTTTCATTCGCATGTAAGTGAATAAAAGGCATGAATGCCTACATCATTGGGCACAATACTGATAAATTAGTACCCCAATAGAGGAGGATTAATTAAGGGAATATGGATATAGAGATTTTAAGTTGAAAACAGGTGGTGAAAACATCACTGAGAAGTATACTGTAAGTGTTGACAAGTGATAAAAAGGAGTGCAACAGTTGAAATTACAGGAGTAAAGGATTGTACTCACGGAATGAATAATGGTAAGAGTTTTCTCATGATTGATACACTAAGGAGATAATCTTTGAGATATGTATAAAAGATGTATTGGAGTAAGAGACGTATGCTAGGTAGGAACATCTTTATATATGGAGTCATTAGGATTAAAGCAATTAGTAGCGAATATAAATTGTGACCACAGAGACTAAGATATAACGTAGTTGTGGTTAAGTCTGAAGGTTAATAAAGGTATTTCAAAATACCTCCCCGCCTGAAGACTTGACAGCGTCTAAAAGTATATATGTATAACCTATAACGTGAAATCGATCGTCGTAATAGATAACTTTAGCGTTAGGATACCTTTACTAAGACGATGAGAATATTAAAATTCGATGAATCATAAAGGTTATCATAGTAAAAATTTAATAAGAGCCGTTAAGATAAAAAAAGGAAAAGATGCAGGTTAGTACCTGAAAACGTAAGCGATTTTGAAGGATCTTATACGCTTATGCGTGGATAAGTCAAGGATTGGACAGATTTGTAATCATCATTATTGATGATATGTTGGGTGTAGTTAAAATCCAGGGTAAATTATAAGCAACAGTTGGGAAATGGCTTTTACAAAAGGGTTGTTGCGAGTTCTCAATATGGTTTACTTGGTTGACACGTTTAACTAAGAAAACGTGGTCTTTGAATGAGATGATAAATAAGATGATAGAGGTGACGTGAATTTCGGTGTAGTGAAGTATGAACTGACCACCGTGATTAATTTCACCATACCCAACAGCTCAAGAGATTTTCAATGAGTATGGATACCTCAAATCAGGATGAGCTATGTATTGATGTATAATGGGAAGATAGTCAATTATGGAGTCAGACAACTCCTTGATCACGAAATAAACTATCTGACCCATGATTTTAAGTTGGCAATGGTAGTATTTGTACCGAGGATATGGTACTATCATGTATATGGTGAGAAATATTGGATATGCACTGATCATAAAGCCCGAGTATCTGTTTTTCACAGAAAGAGGCGAATATGAGAATACATAGTGGGTTAGAGCTTCTGAGAGATTTTGATTGTGAAAATTGTACCACCCAAGGAAGGCTGATGCCTCGAGTTGAAAGAGTATTGGGATGGTATCACATATGATGGTCAGGGAGCGTGAACTGCTAGAGCAGTTATGAGCCTCAGTATTGATGTAATCCCTTCTGATGATGACAGTGATTGTGTGACAGCTAGCCTGAGACTAGAACCGGATGAGAGTGCCCGGATTTGACAGGCTTAGCATGATGATCGGCAGGATGTCGATAGTTTGGGTCAGATTCAGAAGGGTACAGTGACAGAGTTCACAGAGTATGATAATGATTTACAGAGAGGTTCAGAGACAGTATAAGTGCTCCCCAGGACCACAGTTGATGAGATAGTAATATTGTCAGAAACTCACTCTTTGGGATATACAGTGCATACGAAAAGTAATAAAGATATATTGAAATCTTAAAAAGGGTATTGGTGGTCAGATATGAAAAGAGATATGGTAGAGTTTGTGGAAAAGTGCCTGGTATGTCAATAGAATAAGGTAGAGTATTAAAAGTCTGCAGAGTTATTGCAGCACCTACCTATATCGACACGACACGAAAAAATGAGAGCAAGTCTCCATGAATGTCATGATGGGTTACAGAGGACCCAGGTGAATTACGAGGCTATTTGGATGATAGTCGCCAAATTGACTAAGTCTACCCACCTTCTGGTTATGAAATCCCCAGATACTCAAAGTGTGTATCAGGATTTATGTGTAAGGAAGATTGTGGAACATTAAGTAGTTTTCCAGTGAGCATGGTATCATATAGGGATTCCCGCTTCACTTCTTACTTAAGGGAATATTTTTTTTAGGAAGCTATGGGAACCGGATTGAGTATTAGCACCAGCTTTCCATCCTCAGACAGATGGTCAGTCAAAGAGGACTGTACAAGTTCTGGAGGATCCGATGAAAGCGTGTGCCCTTGATTTTATAAGCTCCTGGAATGATCAGTTGATTTCTAATTGAATTAGCCAATAGTGACAGTTGTCACTTGAGTATCGGGATAACAAGATATAAGGCAGTGTATGGCTGTAGGGGTTGTTCCCCGAATTGGATAAGAAAAAGTGGGTGACAGATAGAATCATTTACGACTTTGGATAATAAGTCTCTGAGGATGTTTAGTTAAGGATGAGAGACTAAGAACACCTCAGAGCAGATAGAAAAGTATTGGAATTCACCCTTGGTGAATTAGTATGGTTGAAATGTTTCTTGTCCTAAAAGAATAAAGACATAGCGAGCTTTTGGAAGAAGGTAAATTGAGTTGCGCTGGATGGAATATTTTGAGAGATTGGGCAAGTGGAAGATAAGACCTGCAGGTTGGTGTTATCACTTGAATAAGCAGGCACCCACAATGTGTCTCAGCTTTTGATGCTTCGGCAATACTATCCAGATCCAGCATAGATGATAGGATATGAGATCCTACAGTTCAGCTTAATGCAAATATAAGAATATTGATAAGTTGATTCGAGCATTAAACAGGAAAGAGAAAGTATTGAGGTTTAAGATGATCTCCCTAATTAAAGTCTTTCGGTAGTAATACACTCCGGAGAAGGTCACATAAGAATTTAAGAGTATGATACGATCGATGTACCCGGAGTTGGTAGTAATACACTCATATGACTTGGTTCTAATTTGGAGGACCAAATTCCTTAAGTGGGGGAGATTTGTGAGACTCGAAATTAAATCGTAAATTTTATGAGGTAGAAAAAAGTTCACAAATTTAAAGGAATGAGATACGGGCTGAAAATGGGTCGAGGCCCATTAAAGTGCAATCGGGCCCAATAGGGATAAATGGGCCCAATGATTTAAATTAAGCCCAGAAAGTATTAAATACAATTAAGTTGCATGATATCTGACCTGAGGAATAATTATACGCAGTTTCGAAGGTTTGATTGGGAGCAGATCGGACTGCGCGACGTGACAACAGTGGAAAAGGAAAGGTCAGACTCGACGAGAATCGAGGTAAGGGAATTTTGTAGGTGCATAGAGATAATTATGCATATTTTGAGAGGGGATTTACAGGGCTTAGAAATTTCTTAAAGCATCTAGAAATAAAGTAATAATTTTTACGAAAATCGGGGCTTAGATAAATAGAGAAAAAAGATGATTTTGCCCCTGAGAGTAAAATTTGCAAAAAAGGTAGTAAGGCAGGTAAATTGCATGATTTTATATATTTACTGCTTTATATGGACATATTGCTTTGATTTAAGCAAATATGCACATAGGTGGGCTGTTGATTTCATGAATTTTACGAAAAGGTACCGGTTTGTACCGGTTACTATTTTAAAAGATGTTTCATTAAAAGTGAGCCACCTATCGTAATTACATGAATAAAAAAAGAGTGCTAGAGTCTTACTCGCACTCAAGTTTACTGATTTATTTATCATGAAAAGCCGTACTGGAGCATTGCTCGTACGAGAAATTTGTGTGTGCACAAAACCGTGCTGAAGCTTCGCTCGCACGAGATTTTAGATATCATGATATGCATAGCGTGGTGCTGGAGCTCCGTAAGCCTGTGACCTGGTGTGGGGCGGGCAGCATGATGCTCACATAAACGCACTAGATGCGAGTTGACATGCATATAGTCGTGCGGAAGCCTCCTGTAGACTGTGTGTCACAGAGAGTTGAGATGCTCGCACATGTACTTTGAGACATGGGTTGGTTATCGACATAGTATTGGGCTGGATAAGACCTACGGCAGGCACCCCCAGACTATGATATGGGTCCACGGAGTACGATGTACCGTGTATGTCACACGGAGTACGCTGTACCGTGCAGTCATGATGACTCTACGATGTTACTCGATATTCTGGCGGGTAGGACTTGACCCCACCTCCCGTTGCAGTTGTGATACCCCGCACACCGGGATCCGTGTGCCTGGGATCACAGGGACATAGTATGGCCATAGTCCTCGATTTTTCATACAGTAACCTACATGCCTCACATGATATCATACGGTCTGGATAGACCAGGACAAACCCGATGGAGGGGTAGTCCCGATTTGTGTTTTTAAAAGAGATGTGATTTGATGAATCAAGGTATTCCCGAGAGATGGGTTTGACCTTGATGAAGTTGTTTTATAATGAAACAAATGAGTTTTAAATGTGATGAATTTATGATGAAACAAATAAGTTTCAAAGTGATGAGTTTTGTGATTAAACAAATGAGTTTTAAAGGGAAGAGTTTATGATGAAATAAATGAGTTTTAATGTGACGAGCATGAGATGTCATACATGATGATTTTCCATGTGTGCTTGATATGTCGATTTCATGATTTCTTGTATATGATATATACATATATGTGGCATTGTTTTAATCTTACCTCATGCTCCGAAAGTAAACGATTTTTACATCATGACATTATCAGCACGTAGATAGTATACTTATCTACCTGCTTACATTATTGCCTTACTGAGCACGTTTCGCTCACCCTTTCATTTTCCACCCCACAGGGTATATTCAGTAGAAGAGAGCGACAATAGTCTCGCATCTCGGTTATCCGCTGCTTCTTATTAAGATCAGGTATACACATTTATATAATTTTTGTATCTGAACAAATAGATGCACAGTACTGTATAAGGATTTAATATTGGGGATGTATTTTGTTTAAATAAATTGATATGTGAATGTGAATATGAAAATGGAATGGTAAATAGGTGAGAGGTTACTAACACCGAATCATAGCCCAACTGTTTAGAAGTGTAACTGTTCACGACGGGTGAGGAAATGAAAATGCGAAAAATTTGTAGGGATTTTTAGGTAATTTGGGTCATGACAAGTAACCAACATTCTTTATTGTTTTCTCAAAAATTTCCTTAGATTTGTGTTCAATTTCATTCTAGGGCAAAACTAGTTACTGTTTCATTGATTTTTTCGCTTGTGAATCTGTATTAGTTTAATTCTCGTGTCTAGAACCATGCCTAGGCTTAAGACAGTAGGACAAAAACCTCCCCGAACCAATGTAGCATCCGGGTCATCTTCCCAACCCATTCCTTCCGCTTCCATCACTACCTTCAACCGGTGTTTTAAAACACCTGCGAAGAGAAAGCGATACGAAGAATACTTTTCAACCATGCCAATTAAACATTGGCTTACAATCGATTTCACTTTCCTCAACCGAATTGATTTTCCATACTTGTCGAAATTTGAGGAGTTTGGTTGGCTGTCCTTTCTGAAAATAAACACTCTCGTACCTCCAAATATCGTTCGTGCATTCTTTTCCAATGCCGAACTCAATTACGACCCTATCGATTCCTGTTAAATTCTTGGTTTCACAACGTATGTCATGGGAAGGTCAATTGCTGTAACCACTGAAATTTTAGCCGAAGCCTTTGACATACACGATGAAGGTTTAACAAACGAAGATGAGGAGGTTCCCTTGGAGTTTGACATTCTCGGGGATAAGGCGAGTGAACTCCCAATGCATCCCCGGCTACTCCACCTCCTCATCTCGTGGAACCTTCGTCCGTTTGGTACCCGACATTCGACTGTTAGGAGGTTAGATAGGTTTTGGATTCACCATATTCATTCCACCAGTCAAAAACCCAACCTCGTCCACTTTATCTTTCAAGACTGGTTAAAAATTGTACGAGGCCAAGCCACGACGATCGTGTTTCCTCAACCATTGGCGTACTTTCTTCAACGGCTCAAGATAGATAGCAGCTGCGAAACCGGTGAATTGCCCTCTCCCAAGAGCGTCCTCAACATCGGGACCCTCCATCCCATGGGATACTACAAAGATATCTGGGGCAACTGGAAGAAGAAGAGGGACCAGCAACCTGCTGAAGCTATGGAGGAAGACCCCTCCGATGAGCCTGTGGACCCACCTGCTGCACCGGCTACGGGACCATCATCCTCGACTCCTCCGACCACTGCACCTGCATCCTCACCTGCTGACATGGAGACTCTTATGAAGATGATAAGTGAACTCAACAGAAAAATCGATGAAGGCTCTGCATCTTTGAACCGAAGAGTGGATGAGGTTCATGAGGCTCAGGAGGCGATGTTTGATGAGCTTCAAGTCACGCGCACTCATGTTGAGGATCTCATGGATCGCGTTCCTCCTCCACCATAGGATTTAGTTGCTCGATTTAGTTCAGTTATATGCTGATGTTGTTATTGTGACATGAATTTGCTTTATTGAACTGCAATTAAAATGTTAATGAATTTATTTTAATGCAAATGTTAATTTTGAAATGCCATGAGTACTATTTCATTTTCTTTCTATTGATATGACAAAAAGGGGGAGAAGAAAACATGTGGTGGTTGTCAAGATGCATAAAACGTTTTAAGAAGGGTTTTAAGAAACATCTCTACATGTTTAAAAGAAAGGTTAAAAGCTAAAAGAAAGGGGGAGCTCACAAAAAGGGGGAGCTTTTGCAAAATAACTAAACATGTTGATTGAATAAGTTTTGTCATATCAAAAAGGGGGAGATTGTTGAGTTAATATATTTTGAAATGACAAAACAAGTAAATTCAATAATATAAGAATGATATAAAGACATGTTTAGAGGTTATCAGTACCAGAACTTAGAGTTCTGTTGATGAGAGATCGATCTGGCTTATGAGAGATCAATCTCCTGGGTTTTTACTTGATGAGAGATCGATCTCATGAAGAAATGAGATCGATCTGCCAAGCCTTGAACCTTTACAAAGGTATTAAGGAAGAGTGAGATCGACCTGCAAGGGTTAAGAGATCGATCTGGCTAAAGCTAGAGTTGAGAGATCGATCTGGTCTAGGAAGAGATCGATCTCCTTTAAAAGCATAAGACTGTAGATCGATCTGAAAGATCGATCCACACTCAAACAGAGAACTTATGAGATCGATCTGGTAAGGAAGAGATCGATCTCCTCAAAGTCAGAGAGCTAAGGAGATCGATCTGAGGTATTGAGAGATCGATCTCCCCACTACGAAACTGCATGGCAGATCGATCTGTAGATCGATCTTGCCTCAAACAGAGAGATTGGAAGATCGATCTGCCTATGCGACAGATCGATCTGCCCTTTCATTTTCAAATTAACAGATCGATCTGCTAACTTATGAGATCGATCTCCTTGTGTTTTTGTGCTTTGATCTTGCAGGATCTATAACTAAGAGATCGATCTGGCCAATAAGGCAGATCGATCTGGCACACTACTGGAGGTACCCAACGGCTAGTTTCTGCAAAATCTCAACGGGAAAAACAGCATTTAATGCTCCAACTACCAATCCTTCAGTATTTAACCAAGCATTGAAGACAAAGAGAATTGAGACATTATTGCTGCATATTTTCTACATTCTTAAGCTTTCAACACTTTCATTCCTTGTGTCTTCATTCCTCATTTATTGAGATTTATTGTATAAGCTTAAGTACAAAAGCTGTATTTGTCCTACCTACATTAAAGCTTCATTTTTGTATTCATCCTTATCTTGAGAGAGAAGAGGATTGTTCCTTTGTGAGATAAATTGTAAGAGGGTGAATACATTTTCATATTACAAAGGGTAGAGAGGTTATTCCTTAACCTGTAAAAGGAACATTGTAAACTTCTGTTGAAGGAGAGTAAGAAAGCACTTGACAAGAAGGTCAAGGAGAGAGGACGTAGGCAAGAGTTTGGCCGAACCTCTATAAACGATTGTGTTTGTTTCTCTCTTCCCTATCTTGCATTAAATTGTTTAATTTTGTTATATTGCTTACTTTCATTTGCAAATTAAAATAGGATTAAATTAAAATTTGCTATTAACGTTAGAAAACCGATTCACCCCCCCTCTCGGTAGAGCCATCAGTAGGTCCCAAAACACTTCTCACA
This sequence comes from Firmiana major, assembly GCA_033439115.1. Taxonomy (NCBI): domain Eukaryota; kingdom Viridiplantae; phylum Streptophyta; class Magnoliopsida; order Malvales; family Malvaceae; genus Firmiana; species Firmiana major. The sequence goes on from CM065912.1 coordinate 15,336,103, forward strand.
TTTTAAACACTAAATGGTTATAAAACGTTTTCACGTATAGTTTACAACTCATAAAGGTTGGGCCCCAACCGGCTATAAAATCGTGTGCAATTCTCATTCACAACACATAAAACATGTTTGTTTTCTCAGTTGAAAATCATGCTACAATGTTATCACAAAACACATACACAAATGAGTTTCGTTTTTCCTTACCTTTTTGCACCTCGTATAATGCAATCATTCCCCCGTATCACGAACTAGCTTCGTATTCCACTCTGGAACTCCTGAGCTGTCCAAACGATGTTAAAACATTAATGTCTCGACTCAATTTCATTATCGAGCATACATTTGCTCATATTTCTCACTAACACCTAAATCCCTCAATTCTCATAACTCTATCACTATTCATAATCCCATTTACTACATTTCCAGTCCTACGTTTATTGTGCACAAAAATCCATGCCAATATTCATCTCATTCCCTCAATTTCAATTATAGCCCAAAACTCCCAAAATTATCACAATTTACTTAATATCATCATCACTCAAATAAAATCACAATTTCATCAATCTCTAACCATCTCCTAGCTATTTCATCACAATGCCCATGTTCACAATCACCAAAAATCACTTTAAAATCAAAGATCGAGGTTTAGAAAATTACCCAAAACTTGTGGAGTGCTTAACTCTCGCCTCGATTCAATCCGTCATTCGATTTCCAAGTATGTTGTTCTCATTTTGATGAGGAACAACTTTCCTTCTTACCACAACTCTTAATTTGGACGAAAATGGGCAATTTGTAAGAGAGAGAAAGCTAGGGTTCGGCTAAAATAGAGGTTTGAAAGAGAGAGAAAAGATGAAATACAGAAAAACACAGGGGTCCTTTTATAGACGGAGGGTAGGAGATCGATCTGGCTCTTGATGAGATTGATCTGAATTTGAATTTGGGGACGATTTGGCCCAATTTTATGTCTAGGAGATCGATCTGTCGAGGGGTGAGATCGATCTCTTAATGGTTTTATGAGATCGATCTACTCCAATTATGAGATCAATCTCTAGTTTACAGAATGCTTCATGAGATTGATCCGCTCCTTAAGGAGATTGATCTTCTCCTTAACAGAAACATTTTGAGATCGATCCCTTCCTCATGAGATCGATCTGCTCACTTAATTTCCTCCTTCCTTGTCATTTTTAACTTACCAGATCGATCCTCTCTTCTCCAAGATCGATCTGGCCCCATAGTTTCACACTTTAACATAAAATCTCATTTATAACTTAGTAATTCATTCTATACCATCTCAATGTAAGAGTACATTTCATTTAGTTCAATTAATTACACTTCATGTTCTTATTACAAAATTGATATGTGTAAAATTCTCAGATCTCACATCCTTCCCACCTTAAAAAGAATTTGGTCCTTCAAATTCAACTCAACTCGTCAAACAGATGGGGGAACTTCTTCTTCATGAGACTCTCCAATTCTCACGTTGCCTCTTCCATTGAGTGTTGTTTCCACAAAACTTTCACTAATGGGATGCTGTTGGTTCTAAGTACCTTCTCCTTTCTATCGAGAATCCGGACGGGTTCTTCAGTGTAGCTCATGCCCTCTTGTATGTCCTTCTCTTTGTATTCTATGACATGAGAAGGGTCTGAGTGGTACTTCCTCAACATTGATACATACAAGACGTTGTGTATTCCGGACATCTGTGGGGGTAATGCCAATCTGTAGGCTACCTCTCTCACTCTCTCAAGAATCTCGAATAGTCCTATGTATCGAGGACTCAATTTCCCTTTCCTTCCAAATCTCATTAAACCCTTACTCGGTGATATCTTCAGAAATACTGCATCACCAACATCAAACTCAAGTGGCCTTCTACTCACATCCGCGTAGCTTTTCTGTCTACTCTGTGTAGCCCGTAATCTCTCACATATGAGTTTCACTCTCTGTACAGCCTGCTCAACAAGTTCGGGAGCATTTATATTTCTGTCACCGACTTCTTCCCAAGCTACAGGGGATCTACACCTCCTACCATATAGAGCCTCAAAAGGTGCCATTCCAATACTCTCATGATAGCTGTTATTGTACGCAAACTCTGGTAGGGGCAGGTGATCATCCCATGATCCCTTAAAATCCATCGTACATGCCCTCAACATATCCTCCAGGGTCTGAATAGTCCTCTCTGACTGACCATCTGTCTGGGGATGATAGGCGGTACTGAAACTCAATCGAGATCCCGTGGACTCCTGAAATTGGGTCCAAAATCTGGAAGTAAATCAGGAATCTCTGTCAGAAGTAATACTCATTGGAGCCCTATGTAATCTAGCTATCTCGTTGACATATAGCTCAGCTAAGGCATCCACAGTATTTGTGCTCTTGATGGCGAGGAAGTGGGCACTCTTTGTCAGTCTATCCACTATAACCCATATAACGTCATGACCTCTCTCGGTCCTCGGTAAACCCATAATAAAGTCCATGGTGACATGCTCCCATTTCTATGTAGGTATAGGTAAAGGCTGTAGTAGTCCTCCGGGCTTCCGATGCTCAACTTTCACTTGCTGGCATACTAAACATCTGGCCACATACTCTGCCACGTCTCGCTTCATACCACTCCACCAATACACCTTTCTCAAATCTTGGTACATCTTAGTACTCCCTGGGTGCATGGTGTATCGCGAGCAATGGGATTCTCTCAGTATCTGTCTCTTCAGGTATCATCATTTGGTACATAAATTCATCCTTTGAATCTCAACAATCCATCCTCACTGATTATGAGATCCGACTGTGAAGTCTGTCCAGCTTGGCTAACCATATCTATCAACCTCTGATCACTGCGTTGCCCAGTTCTAATCTGATCCATGATCTTGGGCTCTATCCGCAAGCTAGCCAAAAATCCCATCTCTACTTCTTTAACTTTGATCCGGAGCTTGGCGAACTGCTCCAGTAAATCTCATTCCCTGATCATCATAGCAGATATCATACTCTTCCTGCTCAGGGCATCAGTAACTACATTCGCCTTACCCAGATGGTACAAAATCTCACAGTCATAATCCTTAAGGAGTTCCATCCATCTCTTTTGTCTCATGTTTAATTCCTTCTGATCAAACAAATACCTCAAACTCTTGTGGTCAGTGAAGATCTAGAATCTTTCCCCGCATAAGTAGTGTCACTAGATCTTCAAGGAAAATACCACAGCGGCTAACTCCAAATCATGCGTAGGGTAATTCCTCTCATGATCTTTCAATTGTCGCGATCCATAAACGACCACTCTTCCATGCCGCATGAGCACACACCCCAATCTTTGATGGGATGCATCACTATAAACTGAAAATCCTCCTGATCCCTCAGGAATAGTCAACACAGGTGTCACTGTCAATCTCCTCTTCATTTCCTGAAAATTGAGCTCACACTGATCAATCCATATGAACGGAGTCTCCTTGCGCGTGAGCTTAGTCAAAGAAGCGGCAATCTTGAAAAATCCTTCCACAAATCTTCTATAATACCTTGCCAAACCAAGGAAGCTTTGTACTTCTGTAACTGTCCTCGGTCTTTCCCAATTAAGCACAGCCTCTACTTTACTTGGGTCCACTGATACTCCTTCCTCTGAGACTATATGACTAAGGAAAGCTATCCGATCCAACCAAAACTCACACTTACTAAGCTTCCCATATAATTGTTTATCTCGGAGTATCTGAAGTACTAACCACAAATACTGTGCATGTTTCTCATATGACCGAGAGTATACCAGGATATCATCAATAAAGACTATCACAAATTTATCTAGATAGTCTCTGAACACCTCGTTCATTAATCTCATAAAGGCTGCAGGGGCATTCGTCAATCCAAAGGACATCACTAGAAATTCATATTGGTCATACCTTGTCCTGAAGGCCTTCTTCGGAATATCTTCTTCCTTGATCCTTAATTGGTAATAGCCCAATCTCAAATCAATCTTAGAAAAGACTGAGGCCCCTTTCAGCTGATCAACTAGATCATCTATCCTGGGCAATGGGTATTTATTCTTTACCGTGGCTTTATTTAATAATCGGTAGTCTACGCATAATCTGAGAATACCATCCTTCTTCTTAACAAATAAAACTGGTACTCCCACGGTGAAACACTGGGTCTAATAAACCCTTGATCCAATAACTTCTGTAGTCGTTTATTCAATTTCTCAAGTTCCAATAATGCCATCTTGTATGGAGGTCTAGAGATTGGCTTAGTATCTGGTACCAAATCAATGGTAAACTCCAGCTCTCTCTGGTGGTAAACCTGCTAACTCATCTGGGAAAACATCCAAAAATTCACACACTACATGTATATCCTCAATCCTCGGATGTTCTCGATCATCATCTGAGATGAGTGTTTCATAACCTTCACATAAACAATCATATTTAGTACTCTCAAGAGCAACATCAAAATTTTAATTTACTTACAAAATTCCATACGTCTATTTACTCAATATTTCAAACGTACACTGTAAGGTTCAGGTAGGGAGAAAGTTACAATCTTAGTATAGCAGTCTAAACTTACTCGATTGGTTGCCAGCCAATCCATTCCCAAAATTACATCAAACCCATGCATATTTAATATTATTAGATCTGCTAACATTACTCTATCTCCCACCTTTATTTCACATCTTCGACAGATCAAATTAGTTCTTTGAGATTCACGCATAGGGGTATTTACATGTAGTATATACTCTAGAGGTTCAAACTTCAAATTTAATCTACATGCAAAATACTCAGAAATAAATGAATGCGTGGACCCTGAATCAATAAACACACGAGCCTTATTATTACAGACAGAGAGTATACCTCTTATAGTTTTTGCAAAAGTGTCCGCGATTTCCTTATCCAAGGTAAACACATGTCCCTGTGTAACAGGCTTCTTCCCTTTCTCTGCAGTAGTGACCCGGCTCTAGGGATTCACTTTCTGAGGCTGTTGTCTAGTAGGCTCCAAAACATGTGGTCTCTGAGGTTGAGGGCAATCTTTCACCATGTGACCCATGTCTCCACATCTAAAACATCCATGGATCAACCCAGTACAACTTCCCTCATGCACTCGACCACAATTTTTGCAAACCCTTATCTCAGGCTTGACATCTTGAGGGGTCTCCCTAATGATGTGATAAGCTCTGGGTCTCTCTAATCTGCCCTTCTGCACCTTAATCCTTCCTCTTTTGAAGGAACCTCTCCGAACATCTGTTTGGGAAATCGCTGGCCTCTTGCCCTTATCCATATTCACCGTTCTGAGCTCATTCTAGGATTGTACCATCTCGATTCCCTTCTCGATCTCTTGTGCTCATCTCAAAGCATCTCCAAACTCAGTAATACATAGCCCTATCAATCTATCTCTAATGATGGGCTTCAATCCATACACAAATCTCTCAGTACAGAGCTCTTCATTCTTAAAGGTCTTTGGGTCATATCTCAATAGCGCGGTGAATTGGCTCTCATAGTCATCCACAGACATATCACCCTGTACCAAACTCAAAAACTCAGCCTGCTTCTTTCTCTGGGCAGCTCGTGGTACATATTGGGTTCTAAAGGCTGTCTGAAACTCTTCCCAACCAATCACATCCTGGCAGGATATCAAAATACCCTGGGTAGTACCCCACCAATCTCGAGCTCTCCCTCTCAACATATAGGCACTCATACTGATCCTCTCAGCATCGGTGCACCCCAGATAGTCAAATATAACTCTCAACTCCGTCAGCCACTCCTCTGCCTCTATAGGATCCTTCTTTCCCCTAAATGTGGGTGGATTCATTTTTAAGAAGTCCTTTAGTCGGGCCATACTTTTATCATTAGGCTGAGTGACGGGAGGCGCTGAGTCCATCTGTACTGGGAGTACGACAGGTCTTTTTGGTGGTGTAGGAGTAGTACTCGAGACATTAACTCTAAAATGTTGCGCGAATAGCGCTGCCATTTGCTCAAAACCTTACCTCACATCGGTCTCACTCTGGTTAAATCGAGAGTTAGGACTCTTTGGTTGTGGGGCAGGTGGTGGAGATGGCTCTGCCTGCCTCCTCGAACGACCTCGTCGTCCACTCAATCTCAATCTCAATTCGTTTCCTACGCGTACATATCAAAATCGATTGAAATCTCTATTCTCAATTTCAGTTCATGACCAGACTCATACAGACACTTGGGATGTATTCTAATTCACTTAACCGACACTGACAGTACTGAACACCTTAAGCTCTGATACCAAGAAAACTCTGTCACGCCCTAGAAATGCGAAAAATAGGACAAATTTAAAACTTTTTACTCATCAAATCACAATTAAGGGTGCATTCCTGTGCAGTGTCATACATCATCACATATCATACCTCAGTATATGTCATATCATATACATTACTCAATTCCAAGTTGATTAATCCTAATACATCCCATATAATGTTATACATCAAGTGTCTGTAAGTACACGTTAGTCTGGGTACATGAAATGTAAATTATACCTCTAATACAAATATATGGCTTGGAGCTCAAGTCCTTCACTAGCCACTACTCCGTATGTCGCAGGAAATCTCTCTTCACATGAAATCTGGGGAGAAGATAAAACATGGTGAGCTTCTAAATTGCTCAGTAAGGGGGTAAGGGACTCATTGTTAAATTAATGGTTTGCACACATAATCATTTATTTCACAGTTGAAAACTCAATAGAAAATGTAGCATGAACTCATTAAAACATCATGTAAAACATGGAAGTACATACTCAGTACAAATCACAGTTACAAGCATGTAGAAATCAAGATGTGATAATGGCTTTTCTCTTTAAAAGGTGATGAAAATCACTGCAATAGTAATGCACGTGGCACAACCACCAAATACACGTGGTAGGTAATCAACGCTACCAGAGTAGGGGTCATCTCATGTTACCAGAACGGAGAAATATCAGACTTACATGCTACTAGAGCAAAGCCCGGTGTGTATTCAAAAAGACACACCTAAGTCTGAATTAATAGCCATTATCATAAAAATCGTTTTGCCTTCACGTAAAGCTCATAATGGTTTTCTCTCATAAAAATCATTTCAAACCGTTTTGTACTCAACACAAAACATGTTAAATCGAGCTTCAACTGGTAAAACCACCCACACATTTTCTCAAACCTCAGTACGCCTTAACGTAGGTCCCAAAATAGTTTTCACATTTTAAACACAAAATGGTTATAAAATGTTTTCACGTATAGTTTACAACTCATAAAGGTTGGGCCCTAACCGGCTATAAAATCGTGTGCAATTCTCATTCACAACACATAAAACATGATTGTTTTCTCAGTTGAAAATCATGCTACAATGTTATCACTAAACACATACACAAATGAGTTTAGTTTTCCCTTACCTCTTTACACCTCGTATAGTGCAATCATTCCCCCGTATCATGGACTAGCTTCGTATTCCACTTTGGAACTCCCGAGCTGTCCAAACGATGTTAAAACATTAATGTCTCGACTCAATTTCATTATCGAGCATACATTTGTTCATATTTCTCACTAACACCTAAATCTCTCAATTCTCATAACTCTATCACTATTCATAATCCCATTTTCTACATTTCCAGTCCTACGTTTATTGTGCACAAAAATCCATGCTGATATTCATCTCATTCCCTCAATTTCAATTATAGCCCAAAACTCCCAAAATTACCACAATTTACTTAATATCATCATCACTCCAATAAAATCATAATTTCATCAATCTTTAACCATCTCCTAGCTATTTTATCACAATGCCCATGTTCATAATCACCAAAAAATCATTTTAAAATCAAAGATCGTGGTTTAGAAAATTACCCACAACTTATGGAGTGCTTAACTCTTACCTCTATTCAATTCGTCATTCGATTTCCAAATATGTTGTTCTCCTTTTGATGAGGAACAACTTTCCTTCTTGCCACAACTCTTGATTTGGATGGAATGGGCGATTTGGAAGAGAGAGAAAGCTAGGGTTCGGCTGAAATAGAGGTTTGAAAGAGAGAGAAAAGATGAAATGTAGGAAAACACAAGGGTCCTTTTATAGACGAAGGGTAGAAGATCAATCTAGCTCCTGATAAGATCGATCTGCATTTGAATTTGAGGACGATTTGGGGCAATTTTATCTTTAGGAGATTGATCTGTCGAGGGGTGAGATCGTTCTCTTAATGGCTTTATAAGATCGATCTGCTCCAATGATGAGATCGATCTTTTGTTTACAGAATGCTTCATGAGATCAATCTGCTCATTGAGAAGATCGATCTTCTCCTTAAAATAAACATTTTGAGATCGATCCCTTCCTCATGAGATTGATCTTCTCACTTAGTTTCCTCATTCCTTGTCATTTTTAACTTACCAGATCGATCCTCTCTTCTCCAAGATCGATCTGGCCCTATAGTTTCACACTTTAACATAAAATCTCATTTATAACTTAGTAATTCATTCTATACCATCTCAATGTAAGAGTACATTTCATTTAGTTCAATCAATTACACTTTATGTTCTCATGACAAAATTGATATGTATAAAATTCTCAGATCTCACACACTGTGTGTATGTCAAAAGGTCCAAAGACAAGTTTGTAATCTTATCACTTTATGTGGATGACATACTGTTGGCTGGAAGTGACAAGGAGTATATTATTACGGTAAAAAATTAGTTGTCCTCAAATTTTGAAATGAAGGACATGGGCGAAGCAACTTATATACTTGGTGTTAAAATTGAAAGGGATCGTTCCTAGAAATTGTTAACTCTTTCACAAGAGCAATATATTAAGAAAATTCTTGAACGATTCCACATGCAAAATTCTTGAACGATTCCACATGCAAGACTGCAAGCCAATAGATACTCATATTACTAAAGGCGGAGGCTTAAGTCAAAGAATGTGTCCTAAGACTTTTCAAGAAAAGGAACAAATGGCAAGAGTTCCTTATTCCTATGCTATTGGAAGCCTTATGTATGTTATGATGTGCACAAGGCCAGATATTTGTTATGCAGTTGGAATGGTAAGCAGGTACCTATCTAATCTAGGACAACCCCATTGGAAAGTCGTTAAAAGGATATTAAGGTATCTTAAAGGCATTGCAAATTATTCATTGTGCTATCATGAAAGTGATATGCATCTGATTAGGTATACAGACACTGATTGGGGAGGAGATTTAGATGAAAGAAAATCTACCTCGAGCTATGTTTTCTTACTGAATAATGGGGCAATCTCACGAAGTAGTAAAAAACAGACGTGTATAGCTCTTTCCACAACGGAAGCTAAATTTGTAGCATTTTCAGTAGCAGTGCGAGAAGCTGTTTGGCTCAAGAGATTTTTGAATCATTTGGCATCAAACTCAGTGATAGTGTACTGTGATAGTCAAGCAACAATCGCATTCACTAAAGATCCTAAGTATCATTCAAAAACCAAACATATAGATACCAAGTATAATTTTGTTAGAGATATAGTTGCACGAAAGGAAGTTAACATGCAGTACATTTCTACGCATAAGATGATTGTAGATCCATTTACAAAGCCAATACCTAAAGATGTTTATAATAGACACATTAGAGCTCTAAGATTGCGTAAATTTTGATGTACTTGCTAAGATGTTTTTAGTAAACGATTTAAAATTATCTTCTCATTAGTATTTGATGTTGACTAATTTTTATTTCAATTAATGCATATAAAGTTCAGTACTTTGTTTTTGTGAAGCATACACATATATATGTTAAGTACATATACAGTATCGTGTTAAAGGTATGTCGGATAGATGACTGGCCTTCTCACACAGGCAATCACCTCTATGACTCAGTGCCATAGAGATGAGATTAGTTTTAAGCGGTAAGAACTAGAGAGCTCAAGCTTAAAACGAAATCACCTTGACTGTGAGTCAAGATGAGGTCATATGATAATGAGCTTTATAACCGAAAGTGAATGACTCCACCATTCATTTTATCTGTCTTTAATGTCAGGTGGAAGTCCTGTTGTTATTTTTAAAGTAAGTAGAGTTGTGGACTCAAGTTAGATACTTAGTGTATCTGAACTATCACCTGTACGGTATTGAAATTATGATAAAGACATACGCTCTATAAAAAAAGGGAGAGTAATACCGTAGCATGTGTTTCATACCACATGTGCATTATTCGACCAATATAGGTAACAAAATAATTGATCTCTGCTTCAATGTTGTGTGAGACCCATGAGGTCAAAAGGATCTCAAATTAGTACCCTTATGACTTCTTACTATTTCTTAAAGTTTCAGTTCAATGTTAGCTATCTTGAAATGTTACCAATGATTATGGATGATTCGATCTAATGGGATGTATTCGGATAGCAGTTGAATTGAAATGGAGAGATTCTAGAAGAAGGGAAGACCATTATGGTGTCACATTTAATTGTATTCACTGGTAAAAAAATTATGTTTAAATAGTTAAACATAATTGTGAATACGAAAGAATATCATACAGTTTGATAAAAGAGAGATCATTGGAAACTTGAAATGTGACTGAATGGATCTAGGGTACTGCATACTAACTCTAATTATATTTTGGGTTGCTATATATACCTCACATTTGTATAGCAACAAGCTCTCAAGACGATAAAGTATGCTGGTCGTACGACCTATTTTCTTGTATGAACGTTTGCAGAAAAAAGAGATATGTTCTCTTGAAATTGATTTGAGAGTATAGCATACCCATTATGTGTGAGTGGGAGATGATGGTTGTCGGGTTTGCCCATAATGGGTAGAACTCGACTTCATCCAAACTGCCTTGCAGGTTGGATAGAAAACTACCTAAGGCAGTTAAGAACGTGCCACCCTTTTTCAAGGCGAAAAAGGATGGTACACGACTAAAAAAAATGATGTATATAGATAAATATATTCAATTCTGCCATTTGATAAAGAAGATTGAAAGGGAAATGGTGGCAGTAAAAACATAAAGAAAACTCTTGAAGTTCACTTTGCAATTGTTAAGGATTTAGGCTGTGATTCGTGTACAACTTCCGTTTCGTGATTTTGTACCTGACTAGTGAATCAAGCAAATAATTTCATTCGAAACTGTAAGTGTTTAAATTTCGCAAATTATTGTTTGAAAATCGTATGTTCAATCATATATGTAATTGTTCTCTACATATTTGATTGCGAGTATAATATTGTATATGGTATATGATTGACGTATGATATTATTTTATCTAACAATGCCCTTCTTTTTAATCTTCACTCAAAATTCCTTAAATTGCAGCATAAGACTCTAAATCTAACCTTAAAAATTGAAAAAAACATCTTTTTTAAAAAACCCAATTATTTATTTATTTATTTATTTATTGTTGTGTGTGCTTTCTTTGTCTCTATGAGCTTGTGTTGCTCTCTGTATTTGTGTGTGTTTGCTACTTTCTGTCTGTCATGTACATCTCTCCGTGTATAGCTCTCTATAGCTCTGTGTTTATGGATTTATTAGGGACTTTTAGGTTGTTAAATTAGAAAAGGGGATTAATTTTCCTAATAAATTACGATTTCCCTTCTCTTTTATTTCTTTATTTTGTTTTGGCAGATTCCATCCTTTTTCTTTCTTTCACTCTCAGCTTGATTGAAACAAATCTCATTTTGTTCTTTTTTTTTCAAGTTTTTTGTAAGGAAAGCAAAATTGGGCTTTGATAAAGTTAGGGCTTGTTGAAAAATTGAGACCTAGGTTTGGATTTAAATTTAAGGTTAAGGAGGGGCTTGAATTTGGGGTTACACTTGGTGTAAAGTTTAAAGTTAGGATAGTGCATGGGTTGATTTTCGGGGTAGGTTTAGGATTTCTATTTAAGGTTAGGTTTAAGGTTTGGATATGAGCTGTCATGACTTGAAGGTTGAGACTGATAACTTATCTTAGCGGATGTCCAAAAATGTGGGCAAATGTTTTTTCTTTTTCAATATGTTTGTTTAATTGTCAGATAATACTAGGTGTATAGTTGTTAACTACCTAATCTATCTTAAGCTTTTTGCTCAAGGTTCTAGTCGGTATCTAGATAGAATTTAAATCATTTTCAAGGTCTTCAAGTTTTAACAACATTCATTTACATTATTATACTTATCTATATGCTTCATGCCATATAATCATAAGTTCGATTTTGGGAAACATATCTATTTCCATATTAAAAGCATCAAAATGATGTAACAACTATACTAAAAGTAGTCTGAAAATAACATTTCATACTAAAAAGAATATGGCTTTACCAAAGTAATCAAAAAGTGCTCCTTGAAGAGTTAGGATAGTATTTCAAGCTTGTGTCTATTTTGAATAATTCCAAAGTACTTCCCCCAATTCCATGCTTAATTTATAAAATGATTAAATAAAGTTTAATGAGTAAGGGTTCAGTAAGATACTCATATAACTGCGGAAGCGTGATGATGCTATTTTAAATGCAATGCATTTATTTTGTAAGTTTAAATTCTCATATCATATCTAATAATAGACTATTACACGCTACCATCAATATCATGTCCTAAAAGACTCTAGGCGTTCTATGGTTTTGGGGTTAGGATGAAATGGTACTTTATAGTACCTCATGATCCTCATCCTTGGCACCAATTAACAAAAGCGTCAAACCATTGTATTTATCACTTATCCATATCAATCCATAATATCAATCATTTAACCCAATATCAATCTAATAAGACATACGCATGATGAATTCAAAGCTCTTATGCAGTCTTAAATCATGTGGCTTTCAGTATAAAATCGCATGCAAGAGAGTACGATTTGAAATCATGTCAAGCATGGTATACAATCATGTATAAAAGCATACACCGTCTAAAATCATGTCCAATGTGCAGTTTCAAAGTATGTACAGTCTCAAGCAAGTTACATATACTAGAAAGGCTTTTAAATTTTAAAATTCTAATTTCAATTCAAATGCACATGTTTTTTCAAAAGTCAAAATTTTAATAGTTCAGAGTTTCTAAAACCATGCTTTGAACGCTGTCTAGAGTTTCAAATCGAACATTTTGTAATCCAAAACAATGCTCAAACCGAGTATTAAACATATATGCTTTTCAACTTAAATTTCTAAAAATCAAAGTTCGAAGTTCTAAATCAATACTTTGAGCAATGTTCAAAGTTTCAAAACAATGATTCGAAAGTTCTAAAACAATAATCGTACTATTGTCTTGAGTTCTAAGAAAATACTTTAGCATAACTTAATGCACAAGTAATATGTTTTAAAGCGAGATATGGCCTAAAAAGTTCAAACTTATTAATAAAGACTTATAAATCTTGCTGTAACTATCAGCGGGCCAAATGTCCTAAACGGGCGCTACCTATGGCCATAGATCCCTAACTCCAATTCCATTGATTGGGTGGAACTAAGACTTGTGCACGACTATTTATGGACAAGCCTAAAATACTAGCTAATCATTAGTCCAACTAGGCGAGTTTTGACATTGTGCTTTTGTGAGACCCCATACATGTATAGTTGTAATATTCGTAAATGGATTAAATGAATATGAAGCATAAGTGACGTAATATCCATAAATGTAATGTACACACTCATAATAAGAGTATGTGATGTACGTACAAGTTTCACTATATATGAATATGAATGATTGGACTTTTGGATGTGATGTGTGAGACCCCGTATATATATAGTTGTAATGTGTAATGAATATGAATGGACTTGTAATGTAAAGTATGATTGATGTAAGTCCATGATTCAATGTACGTATGTGTAATATGAATTGTAATGTACATACAAGTTTCATTGAGTATGAATATGAAGAAATGAGTTCTTGTAAGTGATGAATGTGATTGGAACTCAAAATGAGTAGTTTGGTAAAATGGAATGAAGTTAAGCTTCCATTTAGTTTGGAATGTGATACTTTTGGATATACAATGAATGCACACAAGTTTCACTGTGCATAAGGTATGAATGGATGCCATTTTCAAGTTATAAAGGTGGATGGATGAGAAAATGGCCATGGCAACAGATTAAGGATGTGTTGGTGTGAGTTGCAACAAGGAAACTGCAGGAAATCTGGAAAGTATGAAGGCCAGATCGATCTCATAGGATGAGAGATCGATCTGGAAGAGCCATAATGCTCTTATTTGGGCAATGGAATAGAGCAGATCGATCTCCAATGAGGCCAGATCGATCTCCTAAGCATTCTGTAATGAAAAGATCGATCCTCAAGCACCCAGATCGATCTCCTTAGCTCTCTGTTTGGGAGCAGACCGATCTCATGCTTCGACAGATCGATCTTATGCTTAAAATGTCGTGAAAATGAGAGATTTAAGGGGACCAGATCGATCTCCTCAAGCTATTTCTATAAAAGGAGGGCTGAAAATCTAAAAATTTCGAGAAAAACACCAATCTTCCATTTCTAACCTAAGAACCTAACTTTCTCTCTCTAAAATTAGCCATTTCCTGTAAGATTTGAGGGGAGGCCATTAGACACTAAGTTGTTCATCTTGAGGAAGAGAACAACATAGTTGGAACCCAAAATCCCATTGTGGGTATTGAAGGAGCTAAGGGTATTGACATTTGAAGCAAGAAGAAAAATCAGATTTGGTAAGATTCTAACACTCCAATCCAAATACATTGACTATTTAATAGATTTTGGAGTTGTTTAGCATGAGTATGGATGGATGGAAACACCTAGGTTGTGTTAGAAACAAATGTAACCTAGAAAATGGAATGCCTCTAGTGTGAGAAAGTGTGATTTAGGGAGTTGGTGGTTTATGGGTTATGATAAGTTGTTAAATGAGTAATGTGGGTGATTTGGAATGGTTATGTGGAGTTATAATGTGGGTTTAAGTGAAATTGTGAAAATGAGTATGTATATGCTTGATAAAATGCCATAGTGAGGGAATTCATGAAATATGAACACTATAAGCTTAATGTCGATTTAATATCGATTTGGAATAAGTGAATAGGCCTAAGAAGATCCATAGACTTGAGTTATGGGTAATAGAATGAAACAAGGCCTTATGAGCGTGAATAGAAACTATAGGTTGAATCGACTATAGTGAACACACGGTGTCCTGTTATATGGATCGAATATAATGTGGAATATGATTATATGCAGTTTCGAAGAGTCCGGTGGAGACGAATCGAACCGTACGAGTAAGCAGCTTAAGGAAGTGGAATCACCCATATCGATTCCAGGTAAGGGAGTTCTGTAAGTATATAGAGGTAGCTGCTCGTATTTTGTGGGTGTATAGGGCTTTGGAAATATGCATGGACTTATAGAAATGTGTTTTGAAGATGTATGGAAATTACTGTGAGTATTTGTATGAGATTTGGTTGTTTGAAATGGTTATTGAAAAGGGATAGTAAGGCTAATAATTTCATAAATCATGTGTTTTGAATGCTTTTACACAACAAAATGCTTTGATTAGAGCAAATAAAAGGATAGGTTAGCTAGTACTTGAATGATGTTATGAAATAGCCCATGTGAGGCGCTAAGCATGTTTTGAGATGTTTTGAATGCATGTGAGCCGCCTATCGTGTGTATGTGATTTGATTCGCGCTAGAGCCTCGCTCGCTATGGATTTCTATGTTTTCACTTGTGTGAAACGTGCTTGAGCTTAGCTCGCACTTTGATTTAAATTGTGACGATGTTTTATAAATCGTACTGGAGCTTACGCTCGTACGTGGATTTGAGTGGTTTTTCTTATGCATATAACCGTACTGGAGCTATGCTCGTACGTGGTTTTCTTCATATTTTTATGCATAAATGCCGTACTAGAGCGTTGCTCGTACGAAGTGATTGGTTTTGATGCATAAATTCGCGCTAGAGCGTAGTTCGCTCTGGTTTTCACACTGTGGTATGTATGAGGCCGTGGAGAGAGATACAGATTAACTCAGGGAACCCAACAGGTCTGACAGACCTCTTGAGTGGGGTGAGGGTGAGGGGCTAGGACCTGACATCACCCATTCAGGGAACCCAACAGGCCTAACAGACCTCTTGAGTGGGGTGAGGGTGAGGGGCTAGGACCTGAATCAGGGAACCCAACAGGGGCGAGCAAGGCCATGAGGGGCTAGGACTTGTTATTAAGGTTACTCCCACGTGCTCTTGAGACTATAAAGGTTACACTTGGTATGGGGTAGATAAGACCTATGGCAGGCACCCCCAACCATGTTATGGGTCTACGGAGTACGATGTACCGTGTATATCTCATGGAGTACGATGTACCGCGTGGTGGTTACTTGAATTGAGAAAGTCTGGCGGAGAACTAACCCAGCTTCGTACCAGCATGATACCTCGCACACCGGGATCCGTGTGGTCTGGGATGATATGTGACGATTAGCCAACGTAATCACTTGAGATATAGTAACCTGTCTCCTTACTTGATTTAATTACTACCACATGATTTTAATCTCTAAGTGTGATTGTGATTGTTCAAGGTAGACCCGAAGGAGGGGTCATGCCTCGTGGAATTGATTTGTGAAATGAAAATGAGGTTTTGATTGTGAATTGATGTGATGGATTGTATGTGTTTGAGAAAGAGTTTTATAACGTGGGTTTAAAAAAGGAGGTTTCTTAATGAATTGCCCTTTTATGAATTTAAATGAGATTGAGCATGAGATGATTTAGACATGATGTTTTTACCATGTTTTATATGCCAATTTTACATGATTTTGAGACATGATATATATATATATATGTATACTCATATGGCATAGTTTACTTCTTCATGCTCTTATTACAAACGATTTATGCATAACACTATCAGCATGTAGATAGAGTAGTTATCTACCATGCTTGCATTATTGCCTTACTGAGCGTGTGGTTGCTCATCCCTCTCTACTTCCTCCTCCTACAGAGCGTGCATAGTAGCCCAGTGAGGACTGAGGCATTGTGATTTTGGACATCCGCTGCTTCCATCGCCGAAAGGTATATATACAGGATTCTTTTTGTATCTCAACAATGTAAAAGCACAGTAGTCTTTTGAGTTGTAATTATAGGGGATGTAGATGTCAGTGAACATAACTTGTGTAAGTTAATGATTAACTTATAAATGTATGACATCGCTTTATTTAACTGAGAATGAATGAGATGTGATGTTTATTATTGACTCACAGCCCAACAGTGTGGTGGTAAGTTAGTTCACGACCGGGTAAGGTAACGGTAAAACGCAAAAAATTTTCAGTGATTTCAGTTAAAGAGAATGAAATTGGGTCATGACAGAGATTTGTGTCAGAGCTGTGTTGGCCTGATGTGAGTCATTAATAAAACGTAGGAAAGTACATCCCTATAGTGCTGCGCTTTTGTTTAGATATAACTGTGTATACCGTGATGGATTGAGCTTAATAAATTATTATAATACAGGAAGTTAGGCACTATGCCAATTACACGCAATGGTAGAGGGGCGAGAGCACATGCTAGAGGCCGTAGTGGTAGGCCTAAGAGCCGTGCGGAGCCACAGATTGAGCAGGCTCCACAGAACCCTGTTGAGAGAGCAGAGGATACTGAGGCTCGCTTCTCTAGGTTAGAGCGGAGTATTGAGAACTTGGTGGAGATAGTCACGCAGGCATTGGGTGCCGGTGACAGACGAGGTCCCGCGGCATAGCCTACTACTGAATAGGTAGCTACAGAGGCAGAGAGACCTCAGACTACAAAGACCGCTACTGTTGCACCACTTCAAGTACAGGATACAGATTCTCCTATCGCTCCACAGCAGAGCGGTAGTGATTTGGGGTATGACTGTGACTTAAGCAGGTTGCGAGAGTTTTAAGCGCTGAAACCCCCAGTGTTTAGAGGGGTGAAGGACCTAGTGGTTAAGGAGGATTGGGTGTATGAGATGGAGAAACAATATAGGTTTTTTTGATGCACTTCAGCTGAAAAGGTAGCCTTTACCGTGTTTATGTTGAAAGGCGAGGCCGAACATTGGTGGAGGTCCACCGAGGTTATTTTGAGGGCCAGACACTCTGAGATCTCGTGGGAGATATTTCTAGAGGCCTTCAGGAGATAGTATATTCCAGCAACCGCACAGAGGAAACTACAGATGGAATTTATGAATTTGGTTTAGGGGAACCGTACTGTGGATGAGTATGAGTCCAAGTTTATGTCCTTGGGAAGATATGACCAGGACACGATGGGTAGTGAGACCCGAAAGATACAGAAGTTCATGGATGGATTGAGATTGGCCATCCGGACTACGGTAGCTCCCTTCGACATTTTGATTTATGAGGAGGCTGTACATAAGGCTCAGTTATGTGAGAAAGATTTTAAGTGGAATGCCTCCGAGCTTGGGAGAATTAGCGTTAGAAAGGATAGAGACTGGAAGAGATCTGGGTTTGGAAGAGTGGCCAAGAGAGGTGGCCAAAGGTTTTTCGAGAAGAGGCCTAAGATTGAGGAGGTGGAGGAGAGAGCTGCTAGACCTCCCGTATACCCAGCTTTGACTGCACCGAGGGGTATGACTATTGGAGGACCACGACCTACCACTGATCAGTGTAGGAGATGTGGCAGATACCATGGAACTAGGCCATGTCAGATGCCCCCTGTTTCGTGTTATAGATGTGGGAGGCCGGGGCATATATCGAGGTTCTGCAATGAGATGATTGAGACTACCCCACAGAAGGGTAAGGAGCCTGAGGGAGCTCCTATTGAGACAGCAGCCCCGAGGAGGAGGGCTACAGCTGAGGAGAAAGGGGAACAGGCTGTGGGTGTGAGCAGAGGAAGAGTACATGCACTGGATCAGGACACCATAGATGCTTCGACGGATATGATTAAAGGTACCATCCGAATCTTTGATTTAGAAGCATTGGTATTATTTGATCCTGGTGCCACGCATTCTTTCATATCACCTTCCTTTGTACATAAATTGTTGAAGTATGTGAAACCAACATTGTTGGATAAGATGTTGATGATTTCCACACCCATGAATAATAGTCAATTGACTGAGCATGTATGCAGAGATTGTAAGTTAAAGATAGAGGGAAAGGAAATGATAGCCAATTTAATCTTGTTGAATATGAATGATTTTGATGTAATATTAGGAATGGATTGGTTGGCTACTAATCGAGTTGTTATGGATTGTCATGCCAAAGCATTGATGTTTTCAGGATTAGACAATCTTATTGTAAATTTTGATGAAAGAAATGATATGAAACTTGTATAATTATGGTAAATAAAAGTGTATGATTTTTAAATGCATAATGCTTGAGAGATAAATTTATTGCTTATGATAAATATTGAATGTGGAGTGATGGTTTATGTTACTAACGATGGAGAGGATAATGTGAAGGGTTCATTGCCTACGTGGTCGATATAGATGAGGCACACCCGAAATTGAGGGACATACCCATAATTACGGATTACCCTGATGTCTTTTCGGATGAATTACTAAGACTACCACCTGAAAGGGAAATGGAATTCTACATAGAGTTAGTGCCTGGCACAGAGTCGATATCGAAACCACCTTATAGAATGGCTCCGATAGAATTAGAAGAGCTGAAGAAACAGCTGCAAGAATTGCTGGAGAAGGGGTTTATTAGATCGAGTGTCTTACCTTGGGGAGCATCGGTACTATTTGTAAGGAAGAAGGATGGAAGCCTCCGACTGTGTATAGATTACCGGTTGTTGAATAAGGCCACCATTAAGAACAAGTACCCCCTTCCAAGAATTGATGATTTGTTGGATCAGCTCCAAGGAGCCGAAGTATTTTCTAAGATAGATCTGCGGTCAGGGTACCATCAGTTGAGGATCAGGAGTGGAGATGTGCCCAAGACAGCATCTCGTTCTCGTTATGGCCACTACGAGTTTTTGGTGATGCCATTCGGATTGACGAATGCTCCCACAGCATTTATGGCACTGATGAATGATATATTCAAGCCATACCTGGATAAGTTTGTAATAGTGTTCATTGATGACATTTTGGTGTATTCCAAGTCTAGGGAAGATCATGAGGAGCATTTAAGGATAGTTCTGCAGACCCTCGAAGAGAGAGAATTGTATGCCAAACTCAGCAAGTGTAACTTTTGGTTGGAACAGATCTCATTTCTAGGGCATGTTGTGTCAAAGGATGGGGTATCAGTGGATCCATCCAAGATAGAGGTAGTTATACAGTGGGAACAGCCCAAGACAGTTATTGAGATCAGAAGTTTCCTAGGATTAGCAGGATATTATCGGAGATTTGTAGAAGGTTTCTCCAGATTAGCTGCTCCGTTAACACGCCTCACGCGTAAGGATGTTAAGTTTGTGTGGGATGAGGCAAGTGAGAGGAGTTTTGAGGTGCTTAAGCGTCGATTGACGACTGCTCCAGTTCTCACCATTCCTACCAGCTCAGGAGGATTCTCGGTGTATACTGATGTATCACACCAGGGACTGGGCTATGTGCTTATGCAGGATGGGAAGGTAGTTGCCTATGGATCTAGACAGTTGAAAGATCATAAGAGGAACTACCCGACACATGATTTGGAGTTGGCGACCGTGGTATTTGCTTTGAAAAATATGGCGCCACTATCTCTATGGTGAGAAATTTTAGGTGTTCACAGATCATAAGAGCCTTAAGTACCTGTTCTCGCAGAAAGAGCTAAATATGAGACAGAGGAGATGGCTCAAACTCTTGAAGGACTATGATTGTGAAATCATGTACCACCCGGGTAAGGCAAATGTAGTTGCCGATGCTTTGAGCAGAAAGAACTTTGGGTTGGTGTCATATATGATGGTATGGGAACATGAATTGTTAGAAAACTTTGCAAACCTCAGTTTGGATGTAACCCCACCTGGTTCGGAGAGACTTGAGATCGTGGCTAGTTTGAGACTAGAGCCAGAGTTGATTGGCCATATTCGGCAAGCCCGGCAGAGCGATCTACGATGCATCGATTGGCTAAGGCAGATACAGACGGGTGTGGGTAGTGATTTTGAGCAGAGTACTGATAGGTTATTGAGGTTCAGAGGCAGAGTATGCGTTCCCAAGGATCTTGAGATCAGGAGAATGATTTTATCAGAGGCTCACTCATCGAAGTAAACGATACATCCGGGAAGTACCAAGATGTATCAAAACCTTCGGAAGGTTTATTGGTGGTCTAGAATGAAAAGAGACATTGCTGAATATGTTGCTAAGTGTCTCGTTTGTCAGCAAGTGAAGGTAGAGCATCAGAAGCCTGCAGGATTATTGCAGCCTCTACCGATACCGACTTGGAAGTGGGAGCATGTCACCATGGATTTTATGATGGGGTTGTCGAGGACCCGCAGAGGTCATGATGCCATATGGGTTATTGTGGACCGGTTGACTAAGTCTGCCCATTTCTTGGCTGTGAGAGCTATCGATACTTTGAGTCAGTTAGCGAACCTGTATATTCGAGAGATAGTACGGCTACATGGTGTACCAATGATCATTGTTTCTGATAGGGATGCCCGCTTCACTTCCCATTTTTGGGAACACTTTCAAGAAGCGCTGGGGACCCGACTGAGTTTTAGCACTGCTTTTCATCCTCAGACAGATGGGCAGTCAGAGAGGACTATACAGACCCTGGAGGATATGTTGAGAGCGTGTGTGCTGGATTTTAGAGGCTCCTGGGATGACCACCTGCAGTTAGCCGAGTTCGCTTATAATAATAGCTATCATACGAGTATCAGGATGGCACCCTATGAGGCATTATACGGGCGTAGATGCCGTTCCCCTATTGGATGGGAAGAGGTTGGTGACAGATAGATTTTTGCTTCAGACTTAGTGCAGCAGGCATCTGAGGAAGTTCAGTTGATATGTGAGAGATTATAGACAGCTCAGAGCCGGTAAAAAAGTTATGCTGACAAGAGACGGAGACCACTAGAGTTTGATGAGGGTGAGTCAGTATTTCTAAGAGTTTCTCCATCGAAGGGTATTATGAGATTCGGTAAGAAGGGCAAGCTGAGCCCTAGATACATTGGACCCTTCGAGATTTTGGAGAGAGTGGGAGATAAGGCGTATAGGTTGGCCTTGCCACAGGACTTGGTGAATGTCCACAACGTCTTCCACGTCTCGATGCTTCGAAAGTATCACCTGGACCCAGCACACGTGATAAGATATGAGCCGTTGGAGCTCAATAAGAGTATGACGTATGTTGAGAAGCTGGTTCGGATATTGGATAGAAAAGAGAAAGTGTTGCGAAAGAAGACAATTCCCTTGGTGAAAGTTCTTTGGCAACATCACACGGCGGAAGAGGCCACATGGGAATTAGAGAACTTGATACGGGAGAAGTACCCCTAACTTTTTGAAGGGTGACTTGGTTCTAATTTGAAGGACCAAATTCCTTGAAGGAGGGGAGAATGTGAGACCCCGTATATGTATAGTTGTAATGTGTAATGAATATGAATGGACTTGTAATATAAAGTATGATTGATGTAAGTCCATGGATTCAATATACGTATGTGTAATATGAATTGTAACGTACATACAAGTTTCATTGAGTATGAATATGAAGAAATGAGTTCTTGTAAGTGATGAATGTGATTGGAACTCAAAATGAGTAGTGTGGTAAAATGGAATGAAGTTAAGCTTCCATTTAGTTTGGAATGTGATACTTTTGGATATACAATGAATGCACACAAGTTTCACTGTGCATAAGGTATGAATGGATGCCATTTTCAAGTTATAAAGGTGGATGGATGAGAAAATGGCCATGGCAACAGATTAAGGATGTGTTGGTGTGAGTTACAGCAAGGAAACTGCAGGAAATCTGGAAAGTATGAAGGCCAGATGATCTTATAGGATGAGAGATCGATCTGGAAGAGCCAGAATGCTCTTATTTGGGTAATGGAATAGAACAGATCGATCTCCAATGGGGCCAGATCGATCCTCAAGCACCCAGATCGATCTCCATAGCTCTCTGTTTGGGAGCAGATCGATCTCATGCTTAAAATACCGTGAAAATGAGAGATTTAAGGGGACCAGATCGATCTCCACTTGGACTAGATAGATCTCCTCAAGCTATTTCTATAAAAGGAGGGCTGAAAATCTAAAAATTTGGGGAAAAACACCAATCTTCCATTTCTAACCCAAAAACCTAACTTTCTCTCTCTAAAATCAGCCATTTCCTGTAAGATTTGAGGGGAGGCCATTAGACACTAAGTTGTTCATCTTGAGGAAGAGAACAACATAGTTGGAACCCAAAATTTCATTGTGGGTATTGAAGGAGCTAAGGGCATTGGCATTTGGAGCAAGAAGAAAAATCAGATTTGGTAAGATTCTAACACTCCAATCCAAATACATTGCCTATTTAATTGATTTTGGAGTTGTTTGACATGAGTATGGATGGATGGAAACACCTAGGTTGTGTTAGAAACAAATGTAACCTGGAAAATGGAATGCCTCTAGTGTGAGAAAGTGTGATTTAGGGAGTTGGTGGTTTATGGGTTATGATAAGTTGTTAAATGAGTAATGTGAGTGATTTGGAATGGTTATGTGGAGTTATAATGTGGGTTTAAGTGAAATTGTGAAAATGAGTATGTATATGCTTGATAAAATGCCATAGTGAGGGAATTCATGAAATATGAACACTATGAGCTTAATGTCGATTTAATATCGATTTGGAATAAGTTAATAGGCCTAAGAAGATCCATAGACTTGAGTTATGGGTAATAGAATGAAACAAGGCCTTATGAGCGTTAGTAGAAACTATAGGTCGAATCGACTATAGTGAACACACGGTGTCCTGTTATATGGATCGAATATAATGTGGAATATGATTAGACGCAGTTTCAAAGAGTCCGGTGGAGACGAATCGAACCGTACGAGTAAGCAGCTTAAGGAAGTGGAATCACGCATCACGATTCCAGGTAAGGGAGTTCTGTAAGTATATAGAGATAGCTGCTCGTATTTTGTGGGTGTATAAAGCTTTGGAAATATGCATGGACTTATAGAAATGTGTTTTGAAGATATATGGAAATTACTATGAGTATTTGTATGAGATTTGGTTGTTTGAAATGGTTATTGAAAAGGGATAGTAAGGCTAATAATTGCATAAATCACGTGTTTTGAATGCTTTTACAAAACACAATGCTTTGATTTGAGCAAATAAAAGGATAGGCTGGCTAGTACTTGAATGATGTTGTGAAATAGCCCATGTGAGGCGCTAAGCATGTTTTGAGATGTTTTGAATGCATGTGAGCCACCTATCATGTGTATGTGATTTGATTCGCGCTAGAGCCTCGCTCACTCTGGATTTCTATGTTTTCACTTGTGTGAAACGTGCTTGAGCTTAGCTCGCACTTTGATTTGAATTGTGATGATGTTTTATACACCGTACTGGAGCTTACGCTCGTACGTGGATTTGAGTGATTTTTCTTATGCATATAACCGTACTGGAGCTATGCTCGTACGTGGTTTTCTTCATATTTTTATGCATAAATGTCGTATTAGAGCATTGCTCGTACGAAGTGATTAGTTTTGATGCATGAATTCGTGCTAGAGTGTAGCTCGCGCTGGTTTTCACACTGTGGTATGTATGAGGCCGTGGAGAGAGATACGGATTAACTCAGGGAACCTATCAGGCCTGACAGACCTCTTGAGTGGGGTGAGGGGCTAGGACCTGGCATCATCCATTCAGGGAAACCAACATGCCTAACAGACCTCTTAAGTGGGGTGAGGGTGAGGGGCTAGGACCTGAATCAGGGAACCCAACAGGGGCGAGCAAGGCCATGATGGGCTAGGACCTGGTATTGAGGTTACTCCCACGCGCTCTTGAGACTATAAAGGTTACACTTGGTATGGGGTAGATAAGACCTATGGCAGGCACCCCCAACCATGTTATGGGTCCGCGGAGTACGATGTATCGTGTATATCACATGGATTACGATGTACCGCGTGGTGGTTACTTGAATTGAGAAAGTCTGGCGGAGAACTAACCCACCTTCGTACCAGTATGATACCCCACACACCGGGATCCGTGTGGTCTGGGATGATATGTGACGATTGGCCAACGTGGTCACTTGAGATATAGTAACCTGTCTCCTTGCTTGATTTAATTACTACCACATGATTTTAATCTCTAAGTGTGATTGTGATTGTTCAAGGTAGACCCGAAGGAGGGGTCGAGCCTCGTGGAATTGATTTATGAAATGAAAATGAGGTTGTGATCGTGAATTGATGTGATGGATTGTTTGTGTTTGAGAAAGAGTTTTATGACGTGGGTTTAAAAAAGGAGGTTTCTTAATGAATTACCCTTTTATGAATTTAAATGAGATTGAGCATGAGATGATTTAGACATGATGTTTTTACTATGTTTTATATGCCAATTTTACATGATTTTGAGACATGATATATATATGTATACTCATATGGCATAGTTTACTTCCTCATGCTCTTATTACAAACGATTTATGCATAACACTATTAGCATGTAGATAGAGTAGTTATCTACCATGCTTGCATTATTGCCTTACTGAGCATGTGGTTACTCATCCCTCTCTACTTTCCCCCTCCTACAGAGCGTGCATAGTAGCCCAGTGATTTTGGACATCCGCTGCTTCCATCGCCGAAAGGTATATACACAGGATTCTTTTTGTATCAACAATGTAAAAGCACAATAGTCTTTTGAGTTGTAATTATGGGGGATGTAGATGTCAGTGAACATAACTTGTGTAAGTTAATGATTAACTTATAAATGTATGACATCGCTTTATTTAACTGAGAATGAATGAGATGTGATGTTTATTATTGACTCACAGCCCAACAGTGTGGTGGTAAGTTAGTTCTTGACCGGGTAAGGTAACGGTAAAACGCAAAAAATTTTCAATGATTTTCGGTTAAAGAGAATGAAATTGGGTGTGACATGATGAATGTGAGTGGAATGAGAAATGAGTAGTGTGGTGGATGGAAGGAAGTTGCATGAATCTAAATACTTCTATTTAGTTTTATATTGTATACCTTTGGGTATACAATGAATACACACAAGTTTTAATATGTATAAAGCTTGAATGGATGCCATTTTCAAGTCTTAAAGGTGGTTGGATGAGAAAATGACCATGGCAGCAAATTAAGGAGGTTTAGGTGTGAGTTGCTGTAGAAAAACTGCAGAAAAATCTAGAAAATATGAAGGCCAAGTCGATCTCGTAGGATGAGAGATCGACCCGAAAGAGTCGAAATGCTCTTATTCGTGCAATGGAATAGAGCAGATCGATCTCCAATGGGGCTAGATCGATCTCCTAGACATTTTATAATGAAAAGATCGATCCTCAAGCATACAGATCGATCTCCTTAGCTCTCTAGTTGGAGCAGATCGGTCTCAAGCTTCGATAGATCGATCTCATGGTTGAAAATGCTGTGGAAAAGAGGGATTTAAGGGGACCAGATCGATCTCCTCCTAGTACAGATCGATCTCATCAAGTTATTTCTATAAAAAAAGGGCGCTAAAATCTGTAACTTTCAGGAACAAAATCACCCTTTCCATTTCCAACCCAAAACCTAACTTTCTCGATCTTAAATCCACTAATTTCCATTAAGATTTGAGAGGGAGCTGTTAGACACAAAGTTGTTCATTTCAAAGAGAAGAACAACATAGTTTGGAACCAATGTCCCATTATTTGTATTGAAGGAGCAAGGAGCATTTTCCATTTGGAGCAAAAAGAGAAACTAGATTTGGTAAGTTTCTAATACTCCAACCCAAGTATATTGTTTATTTATTAACTTTGGAGTTGATTTTATAGGTAATGATGGTTGAAAACTACCTAAGATGTATTTGAGTAAGTTAAACCTAGAAAATGGAATAAGTCTAGTGTGAGAAAATATAAATTGGATGAGTTGGCGATTTATGGGATTTGTTAAGTTGTTATTTGAGTAATGTGGGTGATTTGAAATGGTTATGTGGAGTTATATTGTGAGTTAGAGAATTCATGAAGATGGGTATATGAGATGCTTGATAAAATGCCATAGTGAGGAAATTGATGAAGTATGAACACTATGAGCTTAATATTGCTTTAATATCAATTTATTATGGATCAATAGATTTGAAATATGAGGGGGAAAATAAAATAAGACTTTATAAGCGTTAATAGAAACTATAGGTCGAATTGACTATAGTAAATGTAAGAGTCATGTTGTATGGACCAAAATGATGTGAAATACGATTATGTGCAGTTCCGAAGAGTCCGGTGGAGACGAATTGAACCGCACGAGTAAACAGCTTTAAGGAAGTGGAATCACGTGTTGCCATTCCAGGTAAGGGAATTCTGTAAGTATTTAGAGGTAGCTGCTCGTATTTTGTGGGTGTATAGGGCTTTGGAAATGTGCATGAGTTTATAGAAATGTGTTTGACGATGTATGGAAGTAACTATGAGTATTTGTATGAGATTTGGTTGTTGAAATGATATTATAAAGAAATGGGATAGTAAGGCTAATAATTACATAAATCAAATGTTTTGACTGTTTTCACAAAACATATTGCTTTGTTTTAAGCAAATTGATGGATAGGCTGGCTAGTGTTTGAATGATGTTGTGTAATAGCACATGTGAGGTGCTAAATGTGTTTTGAGATTGGTTTTTGAATGTTTATGAGTCGCCTATCATGTTTATGTGAATTAAACCATGTTGGAGCCTAGCTCGTACTGGATATTGATGTTTTCCCATGTTTGAAATGTGCTGGAGCTTACCTTGCACTTTATTTTAAATTGTGGAAATGTTTTATAAATCGTACTGGAGCTTTTGCTCGTACGTGGATTTCATGTGGATTTCTTATGCATATAACCATACTGGAGCTATGCTCATACGTGGATTTCCTTCATGTTTTAGGCATAAATGCGGTACTAGAGGTTGGTCGTACGAGGTGATTTGATAATGATGCATGAATTCGCTCTAGAGCGTAGCTCGCTCAGGTTTTCACACTGTGGTATGTATGATGTCGTGGTGAGGGTAATACGGATTGGTGTTCAGGGAACCCAACAGGCCTAACAGACCTCTTGAGTGGGGTGAGGGTGAGGGGCTAGGACCTGGCACTAATCCATTCAGGGAACCCAACAGGCCTAACAGACCTCTTGAGTGGGGTGAGGGTGAGGGTGAGGGGTTAGGACCTGAATTAGGGAACCCAACAGGGGCGAGTAAGGCCATGAGGGGCTATGACCTGGTATTAAGAGTACTCCCACGTGCACTTGAGAATAGAGGTTTCACTCGGTATGGGGTAGATAAGACCTACTGCAGGCATCTGCAACCATGATATGGGTCCGCGGAGTATGATGTACCGTGTATGTCACATGGAGTACGGTGTACCACGTGGTGGTTACTTGATTTGAGAAAGCTTGGTGGAGAACTAACCCACCTTCGTTCCAGCATAATACCCCACACACCGGGATCCGTGTGGTTTGGAATGATGTATGACATAGTTGGCTAACATAGTCTTGTGATATAATGACCCGTCTCATTTAATTTACTTACTACCACATATTTTAACATATAAGTGTGATTGTGAACTGTCCAGGGTAGACCTGCGGGAGGGGTCGAGCCTTGTGGGATTTTAAATTGAGAAATGATAATGATGTTGTGATTGAGAGACCATTTTTATGGGATTTTAGTGTGTTTGAGAAAGAGCTTTGTGATGTGATTTAAAAAAGAGGTTTCTTAAATGAATTGCCCTTTTTATCAGATTAAATGAGAATGAGCATGAGACGGTTTTACATGTTGATGTTTCCATGTTTCATATGCCAATTTTATATGATTTTGATACATGATATATGTATAGTCATATGTCATAGTTTTAATTCCTCATGCTTCTGTTATAAATGATTTATGCATAACACTATTAGCATGTAGATAGAGTAGTTATCTACCATGCTTGCATTATTGCCTTACTGAGTGTGTGGTTGTTCATCCCTCTCTACTTTCTCCCTCTACAGAGCGTACATAGTAGCCCAGTGAGGACTGAGGCGTTGTATTTTGGATATCCGCTGCCATCCATCGCTAAGAGGTATACACATGAAGATTCTTTTTTTGTATCTAAACAATTGTAAAAGCACAGTGATCATTTGAATTTGTAATATGGGGGATGTAAATGACATAACACTTAGTATGTATGAACATACCACTTAGTATTTGGATATATAACAATACTTTTGTTTTATTTGAAAAGTGAATGGTAAAGAATGATTATTACTGCCTTACAGCCCAACTGTGTAGTGGTGAGTTTGTTCATGACCGGGTAAGGAAAAAAAAGGAAAACGCGAAAAATTGACAATGATTTTTAAACAAATTGGATAAATAGGGTCATGACAGCTTTATTGACATTATCAGCATTGCTATAATCTCAAAACTGAAATTCTAAAAGTTTTAAAACTTTTGATATTCAAAAAGTTCAAATATACTGAAAACTGTGGGGCCTAAAGAAAATTATGAAGATTAATGCTTAAAGCGTTTAGTAAAAAACCTAATCTAATTAAAGTAAGCCTAATACTAATTTAAGACCAACATTTCCTTTCACTTTACCATTTTTGGCCATTGGAAGGCTTGACAAGAAACTCCATAGTAGCTAACGTTTAGGGAAAGAAAACTTAAGGAAGTTCTTAAATTTTGGAAGGAAATGGGCGAAAATTATGTAAAGGAGTGAAGTAAAGCTTCACCTTTTTGGTTTATGGTGATTTGAATAATAAACCAAAGACTAAGAAGGAGGAGAGTATTCAACCTTAGTTAGAAGGTAAAAGCTATAACCATTTTCCATTCCATTGTAAGCTTGAATTCCTCTAAATTTATGTTAAGTGGCTTGCATGTGATTTGAGTGAAGAGAGGCCACAAACGGAGAATGAGAGCACCCTTTGGAGTTTTAGTGATGGAAACTTGATGATGAAGATGACATTTCCTCTATTCCTCTAGTTTGATTTCTCAAATTCATGTTGAAGTTGGCATGAATTTATGCCTAGACCGAGGAAAGGAAAAGGCTACAGACATTCGGTTAAAAACGTCATGGTGGAAAATTTTTGGTTTCTTCTTTTGCTCAAACTATGTATTAAGAGATTAAATGATTTGTTATGTTGTATATGTAATTGTAGGAAGAGAATTGGAAGCAAAGAATGAAAAAGGCTTAAGGGCTATCGGCATTGATAATTCTAAGGTGAGGATTAGTGATTTTTGAATGTAAGGTTCTGAAATTCGTAAGGAATTTTCTTTAATGGAGTTACATGTATGAAGTGGTATAAACATGGTTTGAAACTAAGAGGAGTGGAACTCCTTGAACATTCGGTTTAGCATAATTTGGTAAGTAAATTTGTTAAGTAAATGCAATATTATTTAATGTAAAATGTAAATGATGAAATTGACAATGATTAGTGGTGTTTGGGAGTGAAAATTAGTGGCATTGGGTAAGTGTAAATGCACGATTTCAAAGGCCCTTGCCCATTTAGCAAAGTTTGTGAGTAATATATTAAATTGACTATATATTGTTATTATACTGTGGCATTAGAGAATTGATTTGGGACTATAATGATTAGGTACAAAGTTGGAAATGATAGTAAAAGTGCCTTGTGACGTTCTGAGGGCTACTTGATTCCAATTAGAGTTAGAGGAAGCACTCAGCTATGGAACATTTTTGTTAGCAATTTAGTGATAAGAGCTACACTAGCTCACGGGTTGCACACATGGTTAGTGTAGAAGTTAGATTTGGCAAGGGAAGAAATTGGCCAAGTTAGGTTTGGTGTATAGGTGAATTATGAGAATGCTATAATTTTTCAGATATTTGATTTTGTGTGAACTTATCATATTTTGAAATCTTGAAATTTAGAGATGTGTTTCAGATGGTATAGTTCTCGACCAAAAAGGGTATTCATTACCCTATGGCTTTTGTTTGTGCATGTATAGTGTTTAAGCATGTTTTATAATTATAACTATGTTTGTATGACTTGTTGTACATAAATAACTTATGCAATTTTATGAACTATATGACTTTAAAGTTTAAGAAAATTCCATATTTTACATTTGAAGACTGTTATATTCATGAGAAACTGCATGATCTCGAATTTTAGTAGCTATACCATATTTGAGTTCTATCTCTTATGCGATTTGATAAAACTTTATGGTGTATGACACGAGTTAGTTGATTTTGTTAAAATGTGAGCAACAAGATAGACAAGATCTCACATAGGTTTACCATGCCATGCTTCATATATGTAGAAGCATTTTAGCCTATTTCAAAGAGATTGGATAGGTACTGGTTTCATTTGGCTAATGGGATCGATTGTGAGTCTATGATCATATATAGTTTCATTAAGTAAAGATGTGATGCACTTATAGCTATAGTGCTTTGTGGTGAAACCTCAGTTCAAGATTGTCACGACCCTCAACTTACCAAAATACGTACAAATTTTTCGCATTTTCATGCATCAATCCTTAATCATCCTTCCTCGATCGTGAACAACCACACACTTAACAGTTGGGCTGTGTGTCGACGTCTAACTCACTCCACCATACCAATTCAATTTGAAACATTATTCATGAGTAAACACTTGTATAAATGTATATATATATCAGAGTTGGTACATGTGTTTACATTGTTTTACATCCCCAGTGGTTACATACAAAATGCTACTGTGCTATGTCTAGTTTAGATACAAAATAATCCAAGTGTGTATACCTTTAGCGATGGGATGCAGCGGATTACCAAAAAGGGAACACCTTCAGTCACGCTCAATCTATACTCAAATCTCTGTAGAGAGGGGGAAAATAAGGGGGGTGAGCAAACCACACGCTCAGTAAGGCAATCATGCGAACAGGTAGATACTGTACTATCTACGTGATCGTGATGCCATGCTCAAAAGCATTTAATTCAATGTTTATCTCAAAACATGAGTGTATGATTGTGTTAATGGTATGTAAAGCATTCATGCTATAGAAATCAAGTGCACATGTCAGCTCAAAGCATGGTATAAATCATCATGCATAGTTCACAATAAAAGCATGGCATTAAACATCATGCATTTCCACAATAAAGCATGGCATTAAACATCATGCATTTTCACAATAAAGCATGGCATTAAACATCATGCATCTGTGCACTTTAAAAACCATTAACAAATCAATTCAACGTCAGGTCCCAGCCCATCCCTCGGGCTTTCCTGACCACAATCACTTCAAACATGGATTTATTCTCAAATAGCATTAGACATGTGAGATAGGCAGTTTCAACAATAGGTAATAACCTCAAGGCCTATGTACATAACCTGTGATACCGGCTACATGGATCAGGTGTGCGGGATATCACCACCATCTGCTTCCACGCGGGAGGTGGGTCAAATCCTACCCGCCGGTCCATAGCAGATCTCGTCCGAAGACGGCACATCACATCACAACACGGTACAATGTACTCCATGCTACATGCACGGTACAACGTACTCCGTGGACCCCCCCAGCCTTATCCCTCGTTCGGGCTCATCAGCTGTTCCTCCAACCCTTATCCCTCGTTCGGGCTCATCAGGTGGATCTCCAACCCTTATCCCTTGTTCGGGCTCATCAGGTTGTTTTAACATGCCATGTCTCAAAACAACGTACGTGTGAGCCTATTTAATCGATATGACACCAAGTCTACTCGAAGCTCCAAACACGGAAACATGCAAGGCGGGCATCCAGTGCGAGACAAACTCAAGCACAATGCCAAAACAATATGAAATCCATGTGAAAACTAGTGCCTCATGCACTCTTTCATACTCACGAAATCATGTAGGTGGCTCAAAACTTGCAAAATATGGTTAACAAAACCAAAACATACTCATTTCTTTTGCAAATCATTTCAATGTTAGCCAACCTACCAATCATTTGCTAAAAAGCAATAAAACATGATTTCCAAAGAAATATGCTTTTGTTTTCATGCACATTTCTCAAACTCCCAACTTTTACCCTTCAATCACCCAACAACAACATTTCCTAATCTCATGCATTCTAGCAAAACATTTATGCGCCCAAATTGCGCACAATATCTCTAAGAGTCCACACAATTCCCTTACCTCGATTTACTTGGTGTGACTCCTTTCCTTTTTGCTTCTTACGCTCTTGGCTCAACTCGCCTCGGCGTATCCTCGGAAGCTGCGATTCATTCATTAAATCGATTGAGTTAACGTATTTAACCCATAATTGACTTCACTAGTCAACATTATTTACTTATGCATTTTACAAATGCCTTAACCCTCATTTTACCTCTTTTAGGTAAACCTCACAATTTATCCACTAACCACATCTTAAAATCATACCACAATCACTATTAATGATTTCTACATATCTCATTCATCATTAATCTCCATCAATTTCACTTTCTCACACTAAACCATTTCTAGGTCATAATCATTCCAATGCATTCTAGATAGTTTCTAACCATCCATACTCATGCCAAACAACTCCAAAATCAATTAAATAAACAATGTACCATAGTTGGAGTGTTAGAATCTTACCAAATTTGATTTCTCTTCTTGCTCCAATGGCAATGTCCTTAACTCCTCCAATACCAACAATGGGAAAATGCTTTCCAACTATGTTGTTCTTCTCTTTGATAGGAACAACTTTGTCTCTAATGATCTCTCTTCAAACCTCACTTAAAATGGCTGATTTTTGAGAGAGAATGTTAGGTTTTTGGGTTGAAAGTGGAAAGTTTGTGTTTTTCCCGAAATTTTCTGATTTCCAGCACTCCTTATATAGAAATAGCTTGAGGAGATCGATCTGGTCCAAGAGGAGATCGATCTGGTCCCTTAAAATCTCTCTTTTTCACGGTATTTTTAAGCCTGAGATCGATCTGTCGAAGCATGAGATCGATCTGTCAAGGCATGAGATCGATCTGTCGAAGCATGAGATCGATCTGCTCCCAAACAGAGAGCTAAGGAGATCGATCTGGTCCATTGGAGATCGATCTGTTCTATTCTCTCGCCCAAATAAGAGCATTCTGGCTCTTCCAGATCGATCTCTCATCCCATGAGATCGATCTGCCCTTCAAAATTTCCAGATTTCCTCTGCAACAACACTTACCAACATCCTTAATTTGCTACCATGATCATTTCCTCATTCATTCATCTTTGAGACATGAAGATGACATCCATCCTCACTTCATACACATTAAAATTTGTGTAGGATCTTTGTATGACCAATGGTACTTAATGTAAACTAAAATGGAAATGCACATCTTATGCAATTATACTTCCATTTTACCAAGCTATTCAAAATCCATTCTACACACATTCTCCACATGTTTAAGTCCATTACTACACATTCATATATAATGAAACTTGTATGTACGATTATCACTCTCATTACAAGTGTGTACATTACTTGTGGACTTACATCACATATACTTCACTCATGAATTCATAGTACAACTCTATTTACACTTCTATGTGCATATATACCCTTATACATATACGGGTCTCACATTCTCCCCCACTTAGAAAATTTGGTCCTCCAAATTGGAACCAATTATTCTGTGAACAACTCGGGATACCTCTCCCGCATCAAATTCTCTAATTCCCATGTGGCTTCTTCCACAGTGTGATGTTGCCAAAGTATCTTCACCAAGGGAATTGTCTTTGTCCTCAGCACTTTCTCTTTTCTGTCCAATACCCGAACTGGCTTCTCAACATAGGTCATACCCTCATTGAGCTCCAAAGGCTCATATCTTATCACATGTGCCGGGTCCGGGTGATACTTCCTCAACATGGATACGTGGAAGACGTTGTGCACACTTGCCAACTCTGGTGGCAATGCCAACCTATAAGCCTTGTCTCCCACCTTATCAAGTATCTCAAATGGCCCTATATATCGAGGGCTCAACTTTCCCTTCTTCCCAAATCTCATAATTCCCTTCGAAGGGGAAACCTTCAGAAACACTGACTCACCCACCTCAAACTCTAGTGGTCTCCGTCTCTTGTCAGCATAACTCTTTTGCCTGCTCTGAGCTGTCCGTAACCTCTCACATATCAATTGGATGTCCTCAGAGGCTTGTCTAACCAAGTCGGGAGCAAAGATCTGTCTATCACCAACCTCTTCCCATCCAATAGGGGAACGACATCTACGCCCATACAATGCCTCATATGGTGCCATCCCGATACTCGCATGAAAACTGTTATTATACGCGAACTCTGCGAGTGGCAAATGGTCATCCCAGGAGCCTCCAAAATCCAATGCACACGCTCTCAACATGTCCTCCAGGGTCTGTATAGTCCTCTCTGACTGACCATCTGTCTGAGGATGAAACGCGGTGCTAAAATTCAACTGGGTCCCCATCACTTCCTGAAACTGTTCCCAAAAGTGGGAAGTGAAGCGGGCATCCCTATCAGAAACAACGCTCACTGGAATTCCATGTAGCCTCACTATCTCGTGCACATATAGGTTCGCTAACTGGCTTAGAGTATCGGTAGCTCTCATAGCTAGAAAATGGGCTGATTTCGTCAACCGATCCACAATCACCCATATGGCATCATGACCTCTCCGGGTCCTCGACAATCCCATCACAAAATCCATGGTGACATGCTCCCACTTCCATGTCGGTATCGGTAGAGGCTGCAATAACCCTGCAGGCTTCTGATGCTCTACCTTCACCTGCTGACAAACGAGACACTTAGCAACATATTCAGCAATGTGCTTTTTCATTCCCGACCACCAATAAACCTTTCGAAGGTTTTGATACATTTTGGTACCCCCTGGATGTATCGTATACTTCGATAAGTGAGCCTCTGTCAGGATCAACCTTCTGATCTCTGCGTCATCAGGGACACATATCCTACCTCTGAACCTCAACAATCCATCCGGACTCAACCCAAAGTCCGTCTCTATACTCCTCTGTATCTGCCCGACAATATCACCACACTGCTGATCAACTCGCTGAGCCTGTCGGATTCGATCTACCAGATCCAGTTCCAACTGCAGGTTAGCTATCATAAATCCACTATCAGCGTCAGGCGGGGTCATATCCAAACTGAGGTTCATGAACTGTTCCAACAGCTCGTGTTCCCTGATCATCATGAATGATACCATCCCGAGATGCTTCCTACTCAATGCATCAGCAACCACATTTGCTTTACCCGGGTGGTATAGGATTTCACAATCATAATCCTTTAACAGCTCGAGCCATCTCCTCTGTCTCATGTTCAACTCTTTCTGTGAGAACAGGTACTTAAGGCTCTTATGATCTGTATAAACCTGAAATCTCTCACCATAGAGGTAGTGGCGCCATATCTTCAGCGTAAACACCACCGCTGCCAACTCCAAGTCATGGGTCGGGTAGTTCCTCTCATGATCCTTTAACTGTCTTGATCCATAGGCTACTACCT
Organism: Firmiana major; assembly: GCA_033439115.1. NCBI lineage: Eukaryota > Viridiplantae > Streptophyta > Magnoliopsida > Malvales > Malvaceae > Firmiana > Firmiana major. The sequence continues at coordinate 15,372,229 of CM065912.1, forward strand.
TCCCATCCTGTATCAATACACAGCCCAGTCCTTGGTGTGAAGCATCCGCATACACCGAGAAACCTCCTGAGCTGGTAGGAATGGTGAGTATTGGAGCTGTAGTTAATCTCATTTTCAACTCCTTAAAACTGTCTTCACACTTTTTGTCCCACACAAACTCTACATTTTTCCTCGTGAAACGTGTCAAAGGAGCAGCTAACCTCGAAAATCCCTCTACAAACCTTCGATAATACCCAGCTAAACTCAGGAAACTTCTGATCTTTGTCACTGTCTGGGGTCTCTGCCACTGAACTACGTCCTCAATCTTAGATGGATCCACTGATACTCCATCCTTTGATACTATGTGACCCAGAAAAGAGATCTGTTCCAACCAAAAGTCGCACTTACTGAGTTTAGCGTACAACTTCTTCTCTCGAAGGGTCTGTAGCACTATCCTTAGATGCCTCTCATGCCCCTCTCTAGACCTTGAATACACCAGTATATCATCAATAAACACAATCACAAATCGATCCAAATACTGGTGAAATACCTCATTCATCAACGACATAAAAGCTGCGGGAGCATTCGTCAACCCGAATGGCATAACCATAAACTCATAATGTCCATACCGGGTACGAAAAGCTGTCTTGGGTACATCTTCACCTCGTATCTTCAATTGATGGTACCCTGATCTCAGATCTATCTTGGAAAAGACCTGCGCTCCCTTAAGCTGATCCAACAAATCATCGATACGTGGGAGGGGATACTTATTCTTGATGGTGGCCTTATTCAACAACCGGTAGTCTATACACAGTCGGAGGCTTCCATCCTTCTTCCTTACAAACAGAACCGGTGCTCCCAAGGTGAGACGCTCGGCCTGATGAACCCCTTCTCCAGCAACTCTTGTAATTGTTTCCTTAACTCCTCTAACTCAACTTGAGCCATTCTATATGGTGGCTTGGACATCGGCTCTGTACCAGGTGCCAAATCTATACCAAACTCCATCTCCCTATCTGGAGGTAACCCTGGTAACTCATCCGGAAAGACATCTGGAAATTCCCTAACCACGGGTATGTCTTCCAATTCCGGACATGCCTTATCCGTCTCAATCACAAAAGCGATGAATCCTTCACATTATTCTTTCCACCATTAGTATCATAAATCATCACATCACATACATAAATGAAATCAAATTTATCTTTCATACATCATGTATCAAGATTATACTCATCACACTTATAAAAATCATGTTCTTTAATTTCATTTCACAAAATTAACTACAAGATTGTCTATCTTTGGAAACATCAAGGTTTTAGCATGACAATCCATAACAATATGATTGGCAGCCAACCAATCCATTCCTAGGATCACATCAAAATCACTCATGTTTAATAAAATTAAATCGGCTGCCATCTCTTTACCTCCTATCTTCATTTTACAATCCCTATATATATGCTCAGTCAACTGACTATCATTCATAGGGGTAGATATCAATAACATCTTATCAAGCAGCGTGGGTTTTACATGCTTCAACAATTTACATACAAATGATGGCGAAATAAAGGAATGCGTGGCACCAGGATCAAACAGTACATAAGCTTCTAAATCAAAGATTTGGATGGTACCTTTTACCACATCTGATGACTGATCTGCAGTATCCTGATCCAGTGCGTGCACTCGTCCTCTGCTTACACCTACTGCTTGCTTCCCCTTTTCCTCAGCTGTAGCCTTCCTCCTCGGAGCAGCTGTACTAACTAGAGCTCTCTCTGGCTCTTTGCCCTTCTGTGGGGCTCTCTCTATCATCTCGGGGCAATCTCTGCTTATGTGCCCTGGCTTCCCACATCTGAAGCATACAACCTGAGGTCCATAACATGGTCGAGTACCATGGTACCTACCACACTTGCCACACTGTTCTGTAGTAGGCCGTGGTCCTCCAATCACGATTCCCTTAGCTGGAGCAATGGCCAGATACATGGGAGTATCAATTGTCCTCTCCCGGATCTCATCAGTTCTCGGCCTCTTTCCAGAGAATCTCTTGCTTCCTTTATAGTTGAAGCCTCTATCCATTATAGGTCTCTTCTTATCCTTGTCCCTCATCTTACCAACCTTTCCAAATTCTGAGGCGATTCTATCAACATCTTGTTCACATAGTTACGCCCTGCGCACTGCCTCCTCATAGGTCGGTATATCTAGGGGAACCAGTCTAGACCTGATAGCCGGTCTCAATCCATCCACAAACTTTTGGATCTTCTCGACCTCATTACTCATCGTGTTGGGATCATACCTGCCCAGGGATATAAAAGCAGTCTCATACTCGTCCACAGTCCTGCTCCCTTGGGTCAGTCCCAAAAATGCCATCTTTAGATTTCGCTGGGCGGTATCCGGAACATACTGTCTCCGGAAGGCCTCTAGAAACACATCCCAGTTGATCTCAGTTTGTCGGGCTCTCAAAATAGGCCTGGTGGATTTCCACCAATGTTCTGTTGATCCCTTCAGCATAAAAGCGGCAAATGCTACCATCTAGGTAGTAGTGCACTCAAGAACCCATATAATTTCTCGATCTCATTGATCCAATCCTCAGCCGCTACTGGGTCCTTTACTCCACTGAAAGACGGCGGTCCAAACTTCTGGAACTGCCGCAGTCTATCCAAATCACATCCATATCCCCAACCTCTACTGCCTGGCATAGCAACCGGCGTAGGCACATCCTGTGTGGGTGGGGTATCTGTCGTCTGAGGTCCTTGGGCTTGCCTTGCCCGTGCCTCGGGAGCTGCTGCCTGCTCGGCATCACCCTGTGTAGCGGGACTCTGTCTATCGCCAACTCCAGGTAAAGATTGAGTGACCAATTCCAAAATCATCTCAATGCTCCGCTCAATCCTCGCGAAGCGAGCCTCAGTACTCTCGGGCCTCTCCTCTGGACCCTGTGGAGCGTGCTCAACGTCGACCTCCACCTCAACATCCTCCTGAGCCTCGTGTGTTTCCGGCTCAACACGACCCCCAGGCCTACCTCTACGGCCTCGAGCTTGTGCTCTCATCCCTCTACCGTGACTGGTATTAGGCATACTTACTCAGTTCCCTACATTCACAACCAATTACTTAGTCAACCCATCGACATACACTATTTGTATCTAAACAAGCACAGTAACTTGGGGATGTAATTTTTTTCACTTATTAAGTATTTTAAACACGACACACGTCAGACCAACCCGAGCTCTGATACCAACTTCTGTCACGACCCTCAACTTACCAAAATACGTACAAATTTTTCGAATTTTCATGCATCAATCCTTAATCATCCTTCCTCGATCGTGAACAACCACACACTTAACAGTTGGGCTGTGTGTCGACGTCTAACTCACTCCACCATACCAATTCAATTTGAAACATTATTCATGAGTAAACACTTGTATAAATGTATATATATATCAGAGTTGGTACATGTGTTTACATTGTTTTACATCCCCAGTGGTTACATACAAAATGCTACTGTGCTATGTCTAGTTTAGATACAAAATAATCCAAGTGTGTATACCTTTAGCGATGGGATGCAGCGGATTACCAAAAAGGGAACACCTCCAGTCACGCTCAATCTATACTCAAATCTCTGTAAAGAGGGGGAAAATAAGGGGGTGAGCAAACCACACGCTCAGTAAGGCAATCATGCGAACAGGTAGATACTGTACTATCTACGTGATCGTGATGCCATGCTCAAAAGCATTTAATTCAATGTTTATCTCAAAAATGAGTGTATGATTGTGTTAATGGTATGTAAAGCATTCATGCTATAGAAATCAAGTGTACATGTTAACTCAAAGCATGGTATAAATCATCATGCATAGTTCACAATAAAAGCATGGCATTAAACATCATGCATTTCCACAATAAAGCATGGCATTAAACATCATGCATTTTCACAATAAAGCATGGCATTAAACATCATGCATCTGTGCACTTTAAAAACCATTAACAAATCAATTCAACGTTAGGTCCCAGCCCATCCCTCGGGCTTTCCTGACCACAATCACTTCAAACATGGATTTATTCTCAAATAGCATTAGACATGTGAGATAGGCAGTTTCAACAATAGGTAATAACCTCAAGGCCTATGTACATAACCTGTGATACCGGCTACACGGATCAGGTGTGCGGGATATCACCACCATCTGCTTCCACGCGGGAGGTGGGTCAAATCCTGCCCGCCGGTCCATAGCAGATCTCGTCCGAAGACGGCACATCACATCACAACACGGTACAATGTACTCCATGCTACATGCACGGTACAACGTACTCCGTGGACCCCCCCAACCTTATCCCTCGTTCGGGCTCATCAGCTGTTCCTCCAACCCTTATCCCTCGTTCGGGCTCATCAGGTGGATCTCCAACCCTTATCCCTCATTCGGGCTCATCAGGTTGTTTTAACATGCCATGTCTCAAAACAACTCACGTGTGAGCCTATTTAATCGATATGACACCAAGTCTACTCGAAGCTCCAAACACGGCAACATGCAAGGTGGGCATCCAGTGCGAGACAAACTCAAGCACAATGCCAAAACAATATGAAATCCATGTGAAAACTAGTGCCTCATGCACTCTTTCATACTCACGAAATCATGTAGGTGGCTCAAAACTTGCAAAATATGGTTAACAAAACCAAAACATACTCATATCTTTTGCAAATCATTTCAATGTTAGCCAACCTCCCAATCATTTGCTAAAAAGCAATAAAACATGATTTCCAAAGAAATATGCTTTTGTTTTCATGCACATTTCTCAAACTCCCAACTTTTACCCTTCAATCACCCAACAACAACATTTCCTAATCTCATGCATTCTAGCAAAACATTTATGCGCCCAAATTGCGCACAATATCTCTAAGAGTCCACACAATTCCCTTACCTCGATTTACTTGGTGTGACTCCTTTCCTTTTTGCTTCTCACGCTCTTGGCTCAACTCGCCTCGGCGTATCCTCGGAAGCTGCGATTCATTCATTAAATCGATTGAGTTAACGTATTTAACCCATAATTGACTTCACTAGTCAACATTATTTACTTATGCATTTTACAAATGCCTTAACCCTCATTTTACCTCTTTTAGGTAAACCTCACAATTTATCCACTAACCACATCTTAAAATCATACCACAATCACTATTAATGATTTCTACATATCTCATTCATCATTAATCTCCATCAATTTCACTTTCTCACACTAAACCATTTCTAGGTCATAATCATTCCAATGCATTCTAGATAGTTTCTAACCATCCATACTCATGCCAAACAACTCCAAAATCAATTAAATAAACAATGTACCATAGTTGGAGTGTTAGAATCTTACCAAGTTTGATTTCTCTTCTTGCTCCAATGGCAATGCCCTTAACTCCTCCAATACCAACAATGGGAAAATGCTTTCCAACTATGTTGTTCTTCTCTTTAATAGGAACAACTTTGTCTCTAATGATCTCTCTTCAAACCTCACTGAAAATGGCTGATTTTTGAGAGAGAATGTTAGGTTTTTGGGTTGAAAGTGGAAAGTTTGTGTTTTTCCCAAAATTTTCTGATTTCCAGCACTCCTTATATAGAAATAGCTTGAGGAGATCGATCTGGTCCAAGAGGAGATGATCTGGTCCCTTAAAATCCCTCTTTTTCACGGTATTTTTAAGCCTGAGATCGATCTGTCGAAGCATGAGATCGATCTGTCAAGGCATGAGATCGATCTATCGAAGCATGAGATCGATCTGCTCCCAAATAGAGAGCTAAAGAGATCGATCTGGTCCATTGGAGATCGATCTGTTCTATTCTCTCGCCCAAATAAGGGCATTCTGGCTCTTCCAGATCGATCTCTCATCCCATGAGATCGATCTGCCCTTCAAAATTTCCAGATTTCCTCTGCAACAACACTTACCAAACATCCTTAATTTGCTACCATGATCATTTCCTCATTCATTCATCTTTGAGACTTGAAGATGACATCCATCCTCACTTCATACACATTAAAATTTGTGTAGGATCTTTGTATGACCAATGGTACTTAATGTAAACTAAAATGGAAATGCACATCTTATGCAATTATACTTCCATTTTACCAAGCTATTCAAAATCCATTCTACACACATTCTCCACATGTTTAAGTCCATTACTACACATTCATATATAATGAAACTTGTATGTACGATTATCACTCTCATTACAAGTGTGTACATTACTTGTGGACTTACATCACATATACTTCACTCATGAATTCATAGTACAACTCTATTTACACTTCTATGTGCATATATACCCTTATACATATACGGGTCTCACAAAGATAATGAACTGTCTAAATTTAGCTCACTTTATATTTGAATTAGATATGCATACTTTACGATTTATCATATTTGCATGCTTTTGAGATTCGGTTCTAATTATATTGTACTAGTATACTACATGTATTTTACAAGTTTAGATTTTGATAAATTTAATGTTAGCATACAAGATTTTAAAATTGAGATTTAATAACTATTTTATGCATTCTTACAATTCCTTTCTGGTCCAAGCTCACCCCATCTTTCCTATCTTACAAATAAACCCGTTGAGTGACTTGTTAGGCTATAGCAGGTGTTTACACGACTCTACGAGCACTTTTAAGTATGCATCTAAGTTATACATGGTTTGTGTTGGTATAGAGATACACATGTTGGGATGATAATTGTGAAACCAAAAAATTATCATTTTATTATTTATTTGGAAATTAGAAAGCAATTAAGATACTCGGAATAATATTATGCAGGCCCAGAATGATCGAAGCACTAGAGTTAGTGGCACGAAGCTTGAGGGGCACAAAAATCAAAGTAAGGTTTTAAGTTCAAGTATTTCTTAAAGATTGCATGTATAAGTATGCTTTGGTGGTTAGAAGGTGAAACTAAGGTATTGGAAGTGAAAAAGTTAGTAAAAACTCGGTTTAGCATTAAACCGAGCAATTGGGCCTAGTAAGTGAAATAAATTCGGAATAAATTTCATAAATTCATAAAAATTATTCTAAGGCCATAGGAAATTAGTATAAGGAAAAATCAACTTGGGGAATTAAAATTGAGTGGAAATATTGAGGTTTCGGTGATCAAATTAATTTTTAAAGAAAACCGAAAACCTTAAGGAATTTCAATCGGTAAGGACTAAATTGGGCAAAATGGGCTCAAACGGGGAACTTTTCTTAAACAAGTGGGCCCAAAATATTTATGGAACATACTAAGGACTTAGTATAACACATGAGAAGTGGAAATTTTGAAGAAATTGAGCTAGAAATAGTTTTTTTTTTTTTTTGGAATTTATGAAAACAGGGTTGCAGGCTACCCTGGCCCAGAAATCTGCTGGCCTAACAAATATGCCAAATTTGAGGACATTCCAATAGGCCTTTGAATCTAATCTTTTCTAAAATTAAAGTAGACTTCATGCTTTTTCTGGAATACTAAAGACCTGCTCGAACTGGCTTAAACTTAGCAACTTATCCTTCTCACAAGCTTATCGTAGGCGTCTCCTTCCCAGCCTAATTGTACGATTTCTTCGACCACATTTTGGCCATTATTAGAGTTGGGTCAAAAGGATAAAATCTTACTTCCTAAGTCCTCTACAACACATAAAAAATCCAGCCTTAAACAAGCTCATTTACTATGTGAAACGTTAGTGAGAAAAACAGGGACAGAATCTGCCTTATTTCTAAGGTGAGAGAAAACTTAAATTCATGAACTCTTGGCTAATTTTTAAGTTTGTTTTTGATGATTCTAAGTTGTATGCATGTTTATCTACAACTGCGAATCATTGCTGGTGTAAGAATAAGTGGTCAAAGTTAGTCAAACTAGTGACAAGTTATTGAAGATGATGATGATATATGTTGTTATTTGATGAATTTGGATGATTTTTGCTAAAGTAGAAATTGGATAAATAATTTCTAAAGACATGTGTAGGTTCGACCATCCTTAATTGTTAGGGTAGAGATGAAATTTGGTTGAGTTGGGTGTTATATAATGCTTGTTTAATACCAAAAAGCTCGATTTATAACTCGGCTTATTAGAAAACTGTAAAAGTGTCAAAATTGACGATTTGGTGAATGGTTGTTTGTTAACTAAGGACTTGAATAAGTATGTAAGCTATTCAGTTTGTAATATTAAAGTTAGATTAAGAGAAACTATGAAATAGCTTAAATCGACACATTTATGGATAAAACCGAGCTAATAATGAAGTTGTCAAAAAAGACCAAATTTAATGAAGTTTATGTAAGATAATGCATATTTAAGTATGTTAAGATGGTTTTGTGCATCATTTGATGATTTTGAAATTATTTTGGCAGCTTGAGGAATTGACACGTAAAACGAGGTAAACCTGATACCCAGCGATTTAGTGCTGCCCTAACCCGTTTAGGTAATGGATGCAAGTTAAAGTAGTAATGACTTCCTATACCTGTTTATATTTCATGAAATGATTGGATGAGTGCTTAAGGAATTTATATGGGAAAACTCGAACTTTCCAGTATTAGTTCTTGAAAGCAACGAAACCCCGATTTAATCCTAAAACCAAACATTTTTATCTATGCTGTATAAGCTTTGATAAATTAATATTTTAAATGGAAATTATATGATTTTTAAGCAAGTATGAAAACAAGTAAGAAAGTAAGATTTTTTCAGACCAGAGGCTACCCTAATAGTGTATGTTGTATGCATGCCATGCCCGCTACTTGTAGTGCCTAGCTCCGCCACTTGTAGTGCTTATTTCATTTCACCTGTGTGATACTCTTATTCGCCTTTATGGTGCTTGTTTTCTCTACACGTGGTGTCTGTTTTGTAATATCTCGTGCTCGCACGGCGAGTGCCACTGGTGCCCATGCTCTAGTTGTATTCTAATTATTCAGATATTGTACCTGTTTTGCTGTACGACCTTGATCTAGTCAACAACCCCTACCATGACCATAGATATTTTATTCCCTCTACGGAGAATGATATTTCTGTCTGCATGATAGCTATACATATTTAGCCTAGTCTTTATGTTTTAATGTATAAATGTTTTGAGTTATGAAAGAAAGTAAGTGTAACGACCCTTGACCCTTGAAAATCGGAGAAATTTTTTTTTTGAATTTACTTTACCCACTTATTCCCTTATTCACTTAGGTTGTATTCCTGTGCAGTGTCAAAACACTTTTCCTAATACTTTACTCGTGATTTTAATTAATTTCTATATTTTAGCTTATGTGGCCGATCAAAATTTCGGCAGTACAACGGCTTATATATGAGCCTACCCACCTGCAAATCAATTGTTTTTTTTTTTTTGGCAATCCTATATATCCACCACTACCAAGCATACTTTCCAAGTTCATCTTTACCACTCAACACATCCATTTCAATTTAATACTAGTCATCTCAAAACATTATACCAAAGTAGTAATGTTTACATCGTTCCTTACAAAATTACATCCCAACTGATATTTCCAATGTGTCTATGCATACAATTATGTCTGGTACAGGAATGTAAATGTATACCTTTCTGCGTGTACAAAAAGTAGCCTAGGGAGCTCTCCCCACCAGCCTACGTCGTGTACGCGGCTGGTAGCGTCTACGAATCACTGCAAGTAATCTGAGAGGTAGAGGGGTGAGCTTTCGGGAAAAAGCCCAGTAAGAAGATGTATTTAAAACGATTCTAGCAATTTAAATATGTATAAAACATAATAATACGTATGATGATACTTTCTGAAACTGATAATAGAATTCAAAGATTAAGGAAAATTAGAAACATCGATATTCAAAACGTAAATCTTTAGGTATTTGAACTTAACAGATATTACGTAAAACTAGTTGTACATTCAGAATTCCAAACAGGAATACATATCAAATCACATACTACAAATCCGATTCTGAAAACAAAGTTTAAATTTTCAAATTGAGACTACATCGGCCATAAAATTATCATGTGACAATAACGAATTTATCACGCGGCAATAACCAATTTATCACGCGGCAAAATAACCCGATCATCCTCCGTAGAGGGAATTCAGGACCCAAGGGTAATTTCAGACGCCACAAAGGCGGGGTATAGGCGCCACGAAGGCGAAATACAGGCGCCACGAAGGCGAATTACAGGCGCCACGAAGGCGAAATACAAGCGCCACGAAGGCGAATTATAGGCGCCACGAAGGCGAAATACAAGCGCCACGAAGGCGAATTACAGGCGCCACGAAGGCGAAATACAGGCGCCACAAAGGCGAATTACAGGCGCCACGAAGGCGAAATACAGGCGCCACACAGGCGAATTACAGGCGCCATGAAGGCGAAATACAGGCGCCACACAGGCGAATTACAAGCGCCACACAGGCGAGTTCAACGCCACACAGGCGATTCAGACGCCACACAGGCGAAATACAAGCGCCACACAGGCGAGTTCAAACGCCACACAGGCGAGTCAGACGCCACACAGGCGAAATACAAGCGCCACACAGGCGAGTTCAAACGCCACACAGGCGAGTCAGACGCCACACAGGCGAAATTGACAAACGTAAACATGCAACATAAATTGCCCTTAGTCTCATAACAACTATAGTTTTCATATACGAAAATATCGAAATAAATTCATCTTATTCGAAAAATCATTTTAAAAGACATGCTCATATTCCGAAATTAAATTCAGTTATATACAATTATTCAAAAACATAAACATAGAGAGCATAGTCTTGATCAGAAATATAATTTAGAAACATGCATGAAAAATCATACTTTATGTCTTTGTGAGTATTCTTTAATCACAACTCAGAAAGTAACTATTATCGTTTTAAATTATATCCCCTTACCTCGATCTATCGAAATCTCCGTGCTTGAGTGGTGACGTCTCTTAGTACCTCCCTTAATTCCTTCTACGATCACCTACAACGAAATCGTACACTTAGCACCCTATTCGTGCGAATTATCCGAATTGCGTTACAATCGTAACCTATTCATTACTACTGCGTGTGTACGTATTATTGTACGTACCTAACTCAACACGCACGTTTATATATTTTCCCTTACCACATTATTTTGTATGTGCACATAGACCTCGGTATACCTACTATTATATACAACTACATGTGGATACTAGCAAATATGTAGGTATGTATATTCCTATATATGCATCATTATTTGTTTTCATTTTTGTCCTCATCACATGTATCCATCCCATGTATGTACATATATTAAAATACATTCTTACCTTATACCTTCAATTGTATATACCTCTTAGTATATACACATCTCTCATACATTCCTTTATATGTACACCTAAGTAAATACTCAATATATGTATATGTATACTCATACCTACCCACATGGATATATGTATATATTTATATATATCATTTTTACTTGTTCCCATTTACTCACCCTCACATAAATATACATATATACATACATGCATCTAGCTCTCCCTTTATCCATCATTCATCACTACCCCCTTCTTCTTACACCATTTAAATTAATACTATTCGTCTTTATTGTTAAATTTATATATATACATGTAATTTAAATATGCATGTATATACTAAAATTTTTCCTTCCTTTCTTTTTCTCTTTTCCCCTTTTTTTTCCAGCTTTTATTTCTTCTTCTTCCTCTCTTCCAGCTCTCGGTTCCAGCCCCTTTCTCTTTGTTCCTCTCGGTTCCAATACTTTCTCCCCTGTTTATGCTTCCTAGTGTCTTCCACAATCTCTCCCCTTGTCACACCTTTGCTTCTGCCTTCATTCCTCTCCGTTCTGCTTCCGACAATTGGGTTCTTCTTCCTCGGTCAGCTGCTGCCTCTCCAGTCCCGATTCTGTTTTTCTGGTTTTTCTTCAGCTGCCGTTACTGCCTCTGTTGCTGCCTCTTATCACACCAATCTGCCACTCTATTTTGTGGCACAATTCACCCTTCACAGCCCCCGATCACTTCCTTAGAACAACTCTCCAGGACACCCCAAAACTCTCTTCTCATCCACTGCACACACACTTGATCAGCCTTCACGGTACTGCTTCAATCCAATTAATTTCTTCCCTCTCGGTTCTGTTTTCCAGCTCCCTGTTTTAGCCCCTCTCTTCAGCTCACCATTCCAGCTCCAAATTTGGTCTCCATCTCCCTCGGTTCTGCCTCTCTTCAGTCCTAGTTTTGTTTCCTTTCCTCCTCCCTTGCCTCTGTTCCAGCTTCCCGATTCAGCTCTGCTCCTTCCTCCTTTTCAGCCCTCTCTCTCTCGGTCAGTCCCTCTTTTTCTTTCCCTTCTCTTCTTCCTAGGTAGAACCACTTCTTTTCCTTTCCTGGTTTTCTTCCTCTCCCGGCCAGACCTCTCTTCCTTTCCTTCTTTTCTTCTCCTCTTCTCTTTCTCTCTTCCTTATTTTCTTTTCCCGCCCGAGCCTCCTCTGCTTTGTTTGATTTCTTTTCCTTATTTTCAATTGAAAACAGTGGCAGACGGAATTGGCTTTTCTAAGCCAATTCCGTACATGCCTTGATATATTTATATATATATTAGTTTAATGTATGTATATTATATTAGTATATGTATATTATATATTATTTGTTTTATTTATTTTGTGTTAGTATTATTATTTTTGTTTGTTTGTCTTTTTTTGTTTAATGTTTGATTTTTGTTTTGTATTAATCTCATTTCCTTTTATTTCACTTCATCATTTTTATTATTATTATTTATTTGTCTCATGTTTTATTTATCTATTAGTTAACACTATATATTAAATCTACACACTAAATAATATATATGCCATATATATTATTTTTCTTTTATTAAAATGTCTAGTATATATGTATATATCTACATATATACATTTTCTTATATAATTTATCCAAAGACATAATATCATGCCTTCCATGAGAGTTTCCTTATTCCGAAATTAAAATAATATCGGGATTCCATCATTCTCCATGTGTTCTCGATACAAGTGTTTACATCGACACTTTTCGAATAACAAATTAAAATTTTCTAACCCTTCCGCACTTGCATTCGCCTTATTACTTATTGTATCTTCGGGTTCCCGGTCATCCCACAGGCTTCTCGGTTCCTATAGTCCTCGAGCCCTACAACGAATATTCACACTTCTGTTAATATATATTATTTCCATTTTTTTTTTACAATTAATTTAACGTAGGAAATTTGTGGGGTTTACATTCTCCCCACCTTAAAAGAATTTGGTCCTCCAAATTCATTCGGGTCCATCTGTCTACGATCACCCAAGTTGTATCATGCCCCTTTCGGGTCCTTGATAATCTCATTATGAAATCCATAGTAATGTGCACTCATTTCCAAGTAGGCACTAGAAAAAATTCTTAAGTGACCCCATTGGTCTTTAGTGTTCGATCTTAATCTGTTGGCAAATCAAATACTTGGCCACAACTTAACTATATTTCTTTTAATACCGACCAACCAATATACCTTTCGTAAATCATGGAACACCTTAGTGCCTCCCGAGTGCATGGTGTACCGAGAACAATGAAACTCTTTTAAGATCCTTTACCTTAGGGCATCATCGTTTTAGACACCAAACTTACCACGATTTCTCATTTATCCTTAATGAGAACTTATTCTTAATTTATATCACTTGATCCAAATCACTTCACATACCAGAAATATTTGTTCCTTGCATACTTCTCTTAATCCAATATGACTCGTATATTCAAGATTTATCTCATTTCAAGCTTGTCTCATTTCGTTCATCAATTATATTAGAACTCTTTCCTCATTCCAATTTAGTCTCACATTCAAGACACAAAAATATAGAGATTACAATCCTTATATTCGATATGTAATCCATATTCCAACGTTTCCTTATATCTCAACTTTAAATCTTCATAATAGTTTGAATCTTCCCAAATAATCATGTCATCTCTGTTTGAAAAATCCTACTTACACCCATCCTTAATACCCGTGACCCAAGACACTCTGAGTCTCCTTAAAATTTATCACCGGTATACTCCAAAGTGAATCACCTGATCCGATAATCCCCTTTTCATGTAATCCTTACAATTGTTCTCTCAGCATATCCAATCCAAGCAAGGTCACTCAGTACAGTGGTTTGAGTAGTTAATTCGATACCACCTGCTAAAATCAATTCCAGAACTTCTCCTTTTTGTTTAGAAGTAACTTGATAAGTCATTTGATCATGTGTCAGAAAACTTTCCCTGTTTACAGGAATGTTTCTATACCCCTTACACCCCCTATCCTTATCAATCATGTGAGCAGTGCGACCTTTAGAGTCTTTTTATACCGTTGGTTCTCTGATTCATTCTTCCAGTATAGTAACTGTGCTCTTTCATTGTCACTATTTCCTTTATAGATCTCTTTTTCGTCGTTCTCTTTATCTTTCCCTCTCTTAGTAACTTTAGAAATATAGAATTCATATCATCATAATTGCGTCTTGCGCTCTGTTTCCTCAAAGTAATTTCAAATGGAGTCATCTTAGCTTAACTAAATATCTCAATATCTCCTATGGGTTTCTGAACTTCCTTTATCTAACAGTTCTTGCAACTCCTTTTTTAATTCCTAAAGATCCACAAAGTTCATTCGACAAGGAGACTTTGAGATTGACTGTGTCTCTAGTGCCAAACCTATAATGAATTCCAACTCTCTCCAGTGGTAGCCCCGGTAGTTCCTCAGGACACATCCAAAAACTTGCATACTACAGATATATCCTGAATACTTGGACATTCTCGACTAATGTCGGAGATGAATGCAACATCACTTTCACATCAACACGTTCATCAAAAACTTTCATTAATAGTCAAAATCATACACTTTATTCCTTAACTGCAAAGCATACATTAATCTTACTAGGTAAGGAGAAAGTTATAGTCTTAAAGTAGCAGTTTAAACTTACATGGTTGGTGGTTAGCCAATCCATACCCAAAATTACACCAAAGCCATACATGCTCAACAAAATTAGATCTGCTAATATGGTCCTATCTCCTACCTTGATTTCACAATTCCTACATACCACATCGAACCTAGGTAAGGATCCTTCCTTAAGTGACAGGCTTCTTGCCTTTCTTTGCCGCGGTAGCCCGTCTCAGTGGGACTTATCTCTGGGGAGCTTGCCCTTCAGGTTGTCGTAGTGGCTCTGAGGGCTGTGGAAACTTATCCAATGGGAAATCCTTAATCATGTGCCCCTTCTGTCCACACCTAAAGCAGCTCCTTGTGGCCTTGTAACAAATACCTTCATGGGGTTTACCGCACATCCTACATAACTTCCTATTTTGCTGTGGACCTTTGGTAGTCTGTGGGGTAGCTACAGGAGCCGTGAGCCTATCAACCCTAACCCGAGACTCATCTGTCATCTATCTCTTAGGTTGACCTCTCCTGGACTCCTGCCTCACAAACTCTGTCTGCTTATTCTCATCCCTACCCTTTTTCCTTAAATGCTAGCGGCTTCATTTCTAGGAGATTCCTCATTCTACCGATATTCCTCTCCTCCCTCCGAACCTGTACAGGAGGCTGAGGTTCCTTACGTACTGGAGGAACTTGTAGAGGACTCGGCATCGGAGTAGGAATTGGTGTCGCGCCAACTGAATCAAAAACGTTTGCACCTAGATGTTGGGCAATCATGGAAGCTATCGACTCCAAACCTCGCTCGAGGCGCTGCTCCAACCGCTGTTCAAACTGAGCCATACGTGTATTGAGGCCCTCTAAGTGCGGTGGAGGAGGTGGAGGTGACTGATCCCACCTCCGAATACGTCCGCGTCTTCCACTCATCGTGCAGTGATCTAATACCTACGCGTAATTCCAAAGATCAAGTCTTACATTCATTAGGTATACATTACCTACTACCAGACAAGCACAGACATTTGGGATGTAATTTAATCCTTATTTTTGACACTGAAAGTACTAGACAACCTTCGCTCTGATACCACTTAAACTGTAACGACCCTTGACCCTTGAAAATCGGAGAAATTTTTTCTTTGAATTTACTTTACCCACTTATTCCCTTATTCACTTAGGTTGTATTCCTGTGCAGTGTCAAAACACTTTTCCTAATACTTTACTCGTGATTTTAATTAATTTCTATATTTTAGCTTATGTGGCCGATCAAAATTTCGGCAGCACAACGGCTTATATATGAGCCTACCCACCTGCAAATCAATTGTTTTTTTTTTTGGCAATCCTATATATCCACCACTACCAAGCATACTTTCCAAGTTCATCTTTACCACTCAACACATCCATTTCAATTTAATACTAGTCATCTCAAAACATTATACCAAAGTAGTAATGTTTACATCGTTCCTTACAAAATTACATCCCAACTGATATTTCCAATGTGTCTGTGCATACAATTATGTCTGGTACAGGAATGTAAATGTATACCTTTCTGCGTGTACAAAAAGTAGCCTAGGGAGCTCTCCCCACCAGCCTACGTCGTGTACGCGGCAGGTAGCGTCTACGAATCACTGCAAGTAATCTGAGAGGTAGAGGGGTGAGCTTTCGGGAAAAAGCCCAGTAAGAAGATGTATTTAAAACGATTCTAGTAATTTAAATATGTATAAAACATAATAATACGTATGATGATACTTTCTGAAACTGATAATAGAATTCAAAGATTAAGGAAAATTAGAAACATCGATATTCAAAACGTAAATCTTTAGGTATTTGAACTTAACAGATATTACGTAAAACTAGTTGTACATTCAGAATTCCAAACAGGAATACATATCAAATCACATACTACAAATCCGGTTCTGAAAACAAAGTTTAAATTTTCAAATTGAGACTACATCGGCCATAAAATTATCATGTGACAATAACGAATTTATCACGCGGCAATAACCAATTTATCACGCGGCAAAATAACCCGATCATCCTCCGTAGAGGGAATTCAGGACCCAAGGGTAATTTCAGACGCCACAAAGGCGGGGTATAGGCGCCACGAAGGCGAAATACAGGCGCCACGAGGGCGAATTACAGGCGCCACGAAGGCGAAATACAAGCTCCACGAAGGCGAATTACAGGCGCCACGAAGGCGAAATACAAGCGCCACGAAGGCGAATTACAGGCGCCACGAAGGCGAAATACAGGCGCCACAAAGGCGAATTACAGGTGCCACGAAGGCGAAATACAGGCGCCACACAGGCGAATTACAGGCGCCATGAAGGCGAAATACAGGCGCCACACAGGCGAATTACAAGCGCCACACAGGCGAGTTCAACGCCACACAGGCGAGTCAGACGCCACACAGGCGAAATACAAGCGCCACACAGGCGAGTTCAAACGCCACACAGGCGAGTCAGACGCCACACAGGCGAAATACAAGCGCCACACAGGCGAGTTCAAACGCCACACAGGCGAGTCAGACGCCACACAGGCAAAATTGACAAACGTAAACATGCAACATAAATTGCCCTTAGTCTCATAACAACTATAGTTTTCATATACGAAAATATCGAAATAAATTCATCTTATTCGAAAAATCATTTTAAAAGACATGCTCATATTCCGAAATTAAATTCAGTTATATACAATTATTCAAAAACATAAACATAGAGAGCATAGTCTTGATCAGAAATATAATTTAGAAACATGCATGAAAAATCATACTTTATGTCTTTGTGAGTATTCTTTAATCACAACTCAGAAAGTAACTATTATCGTTTTAAATTATATCCCCTTACCTCGATCTATCGAAATCTCCGTGCTTGAGTGGTGACGTCTCTTAGTACCTCCCTTAATTCCTTCTCCGATCACCTACAACGAAATCGTACACTTAGCACCCTATTTGTGCGAATTATCCGAATTGCGTTACAATCGTAACCTATTCATTACTACTGCGTGTGTACGTATTATTGTACGTACCTAACTCAACACGCACGTTTATATATTTTCCCTTACCACATTATTTTGTATGTGCACATAGACCTCGGTATACCTACTATTATATACAACTACATGTGGATACTAGCAAATATGTAGGTATGTATATTCCTATATATGCATCATTATTTGTTTTCATTTTTGTCCTCATCACATGTATCCATCCCATGTATGTACATATATTAAAATACATTCTTACCTTATACCTTCAATTGTATATACCTCTTAGTATATACACATCTCTCATACATTCCTTTATATGTACACCTAAGTAAATACTCAATATATGTATATGTATACTCATACCTACCCACATGGATATATGTATATATTTATATATATCATTTTTACTTGTTCCCATTTACTCACCCTCACATAAATATACATATATACATACATGCATCTAGCTCTCCCTTTATCCATCATTCATCACTACCCCCTTCTTCTTACACCATTTAAATTAATACTAATCTTGCTTATAGTTAAATCTATATATATACATGTAAATTAAATATGCATGTATATACTTAAATTTTACCTTCCTTTCTTTTTCTCTTTTCCCCTTTTTTTTTCCAGCTTTTATTTCTTCTTCTTCCTCTCTTCCAGCTCTCGGTTCCAGCCCCTTTCTCTTTGTTCCTCTCGGTTCCAATACTTTCTCCCCTGTTTATGCTTCCTAGTGTCTTCCACAATCTCTCCCCTTGTCACACCGTTGCTTCTGCCTTCATTCCTCTCCGTTCTGCTTCCGACAATTGGGTTCTTCTTCCTCGGTCAGCTGCTGCCTCTCCAGTCCCGATTCTGTTTTTTTGGTTTTTCTTCAGCTGCCGTTACTGCCTCTGTTGCTTCCTCTTATCACACCAATCTGCCACTCTATTTTGTGGCACAATTCACCCTTCACAGCCCCCGATCACTTCCTTAGAACAACTCTCCAGGACACCCCAAAACTCTCTTCTCATCCACTGCACACACACTTGATCAGCCTTCACGGTACTGCTTCAATCCAATTAATTTCTTCCCTCTCGGTTCTGTTTTCCAGCTCCCTGTTTTAGCCCCTCTCTTCAGCTCACCATTCCAGCTCCAAATTTGGTCTCCATCTCCCTCGGTTCTGCCTCTCTTCAGTCCTAGTTTTGTTTCCTTTCCTCCTCCCTTGCCTCTGTTCCAGCTTCCCGATTCAGCTCTGCTCCTTCCTCCTTTTCAGCCCTCTCTCTCTCGGTCAGTCCCTCTTTTTCTTTCCCTTCTCTTCTTCCTCGGCAGAACCACTTCTTTTCCTTTCCTGGTTTTCTTCCTCTCCCGGCCAGACCTCTCTTCCTTTCCTTCTTTTCTTCTCCTCTTCTCTTTCTCTCTTCCTTATTTTCTTTTCCCGCACGAGCCTCCTCTGCTTTGTTTGATTTCTTTTCCTTGTTTTCAATTGAAAACAGTGGCAGACGGAATTGGCTTTTCTAAGCCAATTCCGTACATGCCTTGATATATTTATATATATATTAGTTTAATGTATGTATATTATATTAGTATATGTATATTATATATTATTTGTTTTATTTATTTTGTGTTAGTATTATTATTTTTGTTTGTTTGTCTTTTTTTGTTTAATGTTTGATTTTTGTTTTGTATTAATCTCATTTCCTTTTATTTCACTTCATCATTTTTATTATTATTATTTATTTGTCTCATGTTTTATTTATCTATTAGTTAACACTATATATTAAATCTACACACTAAATAATATATATGCCATATATATTATTTTTCTTTTATTAAAATGTCTAGTATATATGTATATATCTACATATATACATTTTCTTATATAATTTATCCAAAGACATAATATCATGCCTTCCATGAGAGTTTCCTTATTCCGAAATTAAAATAATATCGGGATTCCATCATTCTCCATGTGTTCTCGATACAAGTGTTTACATCGACACTTTTCGAATAACAAATTAAAATTTTCTAACCCTTCCGCACTTGCATTCGCCTTATTACTTATTGTATCTTCGGGTTCCCGGTCATCCCACAGGCTTCTCGGTTCCTATAGTCCTCGAGCCCTACAACGAATATTCACACTTCTGTTAATATATATTATTTCCATTTTTTTTTCTTACAATTAATTTAACGTAGGAAATTTGTGGGGTTTACAGTAAGCTTTATGAAAGTAAGTGAATTTGACTAAATAAGTATGTATGTATGTATGTATGTATGTATGTATGTATGTATGTATGTATGTATGTTTTGTCTCAAAGTAAGTAAATAAATATTGTTTTGTTACAATAAGCAAGTAAGTTATGTAATTTGATTAAAGTAAGTATGAAAGCTTTTGAAAAACATGTTAACCCTGAATTTCTATATACCCTTTGAGGTTGTTAGAATTATTTTAAATGTTTTCCTTACTGAGCTTTTTCAGAAGCTCATTCATTTTTTCTTCATTTTAGATTACCTGCAGTGAGACTGCTTAGCTACTTGCGAAGTACTTGAGTAGACTGGTGGATTTTGAGCCTCCCAAAGTATCTTTAGTACATGCTCAGGTATACCATCTGATGCTTATTTCTAGACAGTTATATTGTATAGATACTGGTGCGTAAATACCTTTGAGAATGTAATCTAATTTTATGGAGTTGCAAATAAGTGGTTTTGGAATCAAATGAAATGTGTTGATTTTGTTGAGTATGGATATGACTGATTTAGTTGCGGAGTATGTCGAATTGGTAAATTATAAGCTTAAGAAAATAAAAACAACCGCTTGTGATTATAAACTGTTGTTATTACAGGAAGGTAGGCTAAAATATAAGAGGTTATGCTGCCGAAATTTAAGCAATTAAAAGATTTAGCAAAAGAAGGAACTAAGTAACCAATATTGTACAGGAATACAACCTAAGTAAGAAATTAAGTTAAAAAAGAAAAAGTTAGCCCCATTTATTGTGCTTCCAGGGCGTTACAGTTTACATGGTATCGAAGTAAAGGTTATCTAGTACTGTTAGTGTCAGGTAGTTAAAGTGTGATTACAGCCAAAGTATTTGTACTAGTATGGTTATAAATTGTGTGTATCTATTATAGCTGCAACTGAAATCTCTTAGTATTAGCGTAGGTAATACATCATTTACCATGAGTGGTAGACGAGGTTGCCCTAGGAGGCAAAATCAGCCACCACCACCACCTCCCCCATAACTAGAGAGTCCTAACTCTCGAATATGTTGCATTAAGCAAAACATGAGAGAGGGATTTTGAGAGCATAGCAGCGTTATTTGCCCAGCATTTTGGGGCTAATGCATCGGGTACCACACCGATATCGACTCCACCACCACCTCCTCCACAAGTTCCTCCGGCACCTCCTGTCACTCAGCTTTTGGTATAGACTGGGACAAATGATAAAAATGCAAGTAGAATGAAGGATTTTCTTAAGATGCACCCTCCAAAGTTCAAAGGGGTGAAAGATCCCGTAAAGGCTGAGGAGTGGCTAATCGATTTAGAAAGTATCTTTGAGTATCTGGAGTCATTGATTCTGAGTGGGTCCTTATGGCTACATATATGCTTATTGGACAAGCCGATATGTAGTGGAGAGCCACCAAAACATATTTAATTTCTCGACATCCGGAGATTAGTTGGGCAATTTTCTTATTTGCTTTCAGAAGTCAGTATGTCCTGCCAACTGCTCAGAAGAAACTTCAGGCATAATTTTTGGATTTGGTACAGGGCAGCATGACGGTAGACGAATATGAGAACATGTTTTCCACCCTGATGAGGTATGACCCTGAAACTGTCAGGGATGAGCAGCGCCGTATAGAGAGGTTTCTATTTGGGTTGAGACCTGCCATTCAGGAAAGATTACCTGGTTTTCATATTTCAGAGTTTGGTGACACTCTCGGGCATGCATAAGAAATAGAGAGGGGTCTTGATATAATACAGGCTCAATATGGATTTCAAGGGAAGCCGAAGTATAAAGGTAAGAGGGTGAAGCCCTCTAGAGCAGAGTTGAGGAGGAGTCAACCAAAGCGATTGAGGACTGGTGAGTCTCCAGTGAGGGTTGATAAGCCGATGACTCCTGTTACTATCCCTGTGATCACTCGGAGCAACTAGATGACTAGAAGGAGTTGCAAAGACTGTGGCACAGTGGACCTTGTCATTGGCGAACGGGTGCCTATTTTAGATGTAGAGACGTGGAACATTTGATAAAAGATTTTTCGCAACTTCAGACACCATAGCCCTAGGATCAACCATAGCTACAGTCTGAAGGACAGACACAGACTGCTCAGAGGCAGACCCTCTAGAGAGGTGTTACAACAGTAAGAAAAGGTAAAAAGCCTGTCACTCGAGGGCACCTCTTTGCCATTAACCAGAAAACCGTAGATGCCTCTTTAGATGTCATCAGAGGTAATCTTCTTGTTTATAATCATAAAGCTCATGTTTTATTTGACCCTAAGTCCACATACTCATTCATTTCACCCCGCTTTGCAAAGTGTCTGCATTTAGAATATGAGCCCCTAGATCATGTATTACATATTAGTACTCTCATGCATGAGACACAAATAACTGATAGAGTGTGTAAAAACTATGAAATTAAGGTAGGAGATAGAGTAATAATAGCAGATATAACCTTATTAAACATGTACGGCTTTGATGTAATTTTGGGTATGGATTGGTTAGCTACTAATTGAGTAAGATTAGACTGCTATACCAAGACTGTAACCTTCTCCTTACCTGATAAGTTTGAAGTATGTTTTGCAGTTAAGAAATGAAATATATGATGTTTTGAAGTGTGAACTTACGTAAACTTTCAGACGTTTTATTTTCATGAAGGTTATATATCTTTTGTTTCTGATACGAGTCGGGATCATCCAAGCATTCAAGATATACCAGTTGTTCGTGAATTTTCATATGTGTTTCCTAATGAATTATCGAGGTTACTGTCACGACCCTCAATCCATCGAAAATCCACAACAAATTTTTCATTTTCTTTTATCGATTATTATTTAATCCCATTTCTTATTGTTTGTTCTTTACCTTTATGTGAGATCTAAGAATTTCGGACATATTTTAAACATGTAATAAGAATTTGAAGTGTAATTTATTGAGCTAAGTGAATTGTTGGGAATGATAATTGGAGATTTATATGTTAAGTGCTTAAAATAAGTGTGAAGCTATAAGGACAGATCGATCTGGGAGAAGGAGAGATCGATCTGGTGAGTTAAAAATGACAAGGAAGGAGGAATTTAAAGAGTAGATCGATCTCCAATGGAAGAGGATCGATCTCCTTATGATTCTGTTTGAGAGAAGATCGATCTCATGAGGAAGAGATCGATCTCCAAATGATTCTGTTTGGGAGAAGATCGATCTCCTCAAGGAGCAGATCGATCTCAAAAAGCCATAAAGAGATCGATCTCACCCCTCGACAGATCGATCTCCTAGGCATAAAATTGCCCAAATCGTCCCTAAAATTCAAATGCAGATCGATCTCATCAAGAGCTAGATCGATCACCTACCCTCAGCCTATATAAGGAACTCCTGTTTTTCTCCTTCAATCTCAGTTTCTCTCTCTTCCAACCCCCATTTTCACCGAAACCTAGCTTTCTCACTCATCCAAAGCACCCATTTTCGTCCAAATCAGAAGTTGTGGCAAGAAGGAAAGTTGTTCCTCGTCAAAGGGAGAGCAACATACTAAGAGATAGAAGGACGAATCGAATCGAGGCGTGGGTTGTGCACCTCACAAGCTTTGGGTAATTTTTAAACCTCGATCTTGATATTTGAGATGATTTTGGTGATAATAGTTGTTGGCATTGTGCTGAAATAGCTGGAAAATGATTAGGGATTGATGAAATTACAATGTGGTTGGAGTGATAATGATATTTAGTAATTTAGGAATTTTGAGCTATAAATGGAGATTTAGACAATGTGGTGTATTAGCATAGATATTGTGGCATAGGAAATATAGAATGTTGAGGTGTTGTGAGCGAGATTGTGGTTTGTGGTGGAGTTATGAGAATTGAGAAATTTGAGGAGTTATGAGCAATTATGCTCGATTTTGAGAATTGAGATTGATGTGATAGTTGAATATTGATGTTTTAACATCGTTTGGACAGCTCGGGAGTTCCAAAGTGGAATATGGGACTAGTCCGTGTCAAGGGGGAAACAATTGCACTATACGAGGTGCAAAGAGGTAAGGGAAACTAAACCATTTGTGTATGTGATTTGCGAATTATTATAGCATGATTTATGATTTATAAAATAAGCATGTTGAGTGTTGTGTTGTGATACAATTGCACACGATTTTTATAGCCGGTTAGAGCCCAATGTTTTTATGAGTTTATAACTGGGCTACGTTAAGGCAATATCGAGATTTGAGAAATGTGTGAGTGTTTTGCCGGTTGGGACTCGGTTTCAATATGTTTTGTGTTGAGTACAAAATGGTTTTAAATGAGTTTTATGAGAGAAAAACCACTATGAGTTCTACGTGAAGGCAAACTAGTCTTATGTGATTAAGACTTAGGTGTGTAATTCTAAGTACACACCGGGCATTGCTCTGGTAGCATGTAAGCCCGATTCTTCTCCGTTCTGGTAACGTGAGAAACCCCATTCTGTGGCTATGCCACATATAATTGGTGGCCGTTGCCACGTGAGAACCCCATTTGGTGGCCGTTGCCACGTGAGAACCCTATTTGGTGCCGTTGCCACGTGAGAAACCTATTTGGTGGTCGTTGCCACGTGAGAACCCTATTTGGTGGCCGTTGCCACGTGAGAACCCTAATTGGTGGCCGTTGCCACGTGAAACCCTATCCTGTGGCTGTGCCACGTGTAAATTTAACTCAGTGGCTATGTCACGTGTGTCTAGTGGCTGTGCCACGTGTGAATTTAAATCAATGGCTATGCCACGTGTGTTTAGTGGCTGCGCCACGTGTATTACTATTTCAGTGATTTTATTACGTTTATTGAGAAAGCGATTATCGCATTATTTTCACATGCTTTGTTATTGCTCTATACTGAGCATTTTATTTCATGTTTTCACATGATTTGAGATATGAGAATGTCGTTTTGAGTACTTTCATGCTATGGTTTTCAAATGAGATTAATGAGTTTCACATACAAATAAATATTTTGTGATGTGCATTTTGGTTTATGAAATGAGTCCCTTACCCCCTTTACTGAGCGATTTAGAAGCTCACCCTGTTTTCTTTCCCCCCAGATCTCTTCAAGTGAAAAGGGTTTTCCTGCAATGTACGGAGTAGTGGCTAGTGGAGGACTCGAGCTCCAGGCCATATATTGTATTTTGAGGTATCTTTTATCTTTTCATGTACCCAGACAATTATCATAATTGCAGACACTTGATGTATAACATTGTATGGGATGTATTAGGATTAATTAACTTGAGATCAAGTAATGTATATGATATAATATATACTATTCAATGACGAGATCCTGAGGTATAATATAGGTGATGATGTATGACACTGCACATGAATGCACTCTTAATTGTGAATTAATGAATAAAAAGTTTTAAATTAGCCCTATTTTCCGCGCTTCCGGGGTGTGACAGAGTTTTCTTGGTATCAGGGCTTAGGGTGTCTAGTACTGTCAGTGTCGGTTAAGTGAAATAGAATACATCCCAAGTGTCTGTAATAGTCTGGTCATGAACTGAAATTAAGGATTGAGATTTCAATCGATTCTGATATGTACGCGCAGGAGACGAGTTAAGATAGAGAATGAGTGGACGACGAGGTCGTTCGAGGAGGCAGGCAGAGTCCCCTCCGCCACCTGTCCCACAACTAGAGAGTCCTAACTCTCGATTTAATCGGATTGAGACCGATATGAGGCAAGGTTTTGTGCAGATGGTAGCGTTATTCGCGCAACACTTTGGAGTTAATGCCTCGGGTACTACTCCTACACCACCACAAGGACCTCCCATACCCCAGTACAGATGGACCCAGCGCCTCCCGTCACTCAGCCTGATGATAGAAGTATGGTCCGACTGAAGGATTTTTTGAAGATGAATCCACCCGCGTTTAGGGGAAAGAAGGATCCTACAGAGGCTGAGTGGTTAATGGAGTTGAGAATTATATATGATTATCTGGGGTGCACCGATGCTGAGAGGGTCAGTATGAGTATCTATATGTTGAAGGGGAGAGCTCGAGATTGGTGGGGTACTACCCAGGGTATTCTGATGTCCCGCCAGGATGTGATTGGTTGGGAAGAGTTTCAGACAGCCTTTAGGACCCAATATGTACCACGAGCTGCCCAGAGAAAGAAACAAGCCGAGTTTTTGAGTTTGGTATAAGGTGACATGTCTGTGGATGACTATGAGAGCCAATTCACAGCGCTATTGAGATATGACCCAGAGACCTTTAAGAATAAAGAGCTCCGCATAGAGAAATTTGTGTATGGATTGAAGCCAATCATCAGAGATAGATTGATAGGGCTATGTATTACTGAGTTTGGAGATGCTCTGAGACGAGCACAAGAGATTGAAAGAGGAATTAAAATGGTACAATCCCAGAATGAGCTCAGAGCGGTGAGTAGAGATAAGGGCAAGAGGCCAGCGATTTTCCAAACAGAGGCTCGGAGAGGTTCCTTCAGAAGAGGAAGGATTGAGGTACAGAAGGGCAGATTAGAGAGACCCAGAGGTTACCCTAACATTAGAGAGACCCCTCGAGATGTCAGGCCTGAGACATGGTTTTGCAGAAATTATGGCCGAATGCATGAGGGAAGTTGTACTGGGTCGATCCATGGATGTTTTAGATGTGGAGACATGGGTCACATGGTGAAGGATTGCCCTCAACCTTAGAAACCACATGTCTTGGAGCCCACTAGACAACAGCCTCAGAGAGTGAATCCCCAGGGATGGGCCACTACTGCGGAGAAAGGAAAGAGACCTGTTACCCAGGGACGTGTGCTTACCCTAGATAAGGAGACCGCTGACACTTCTGCAGAAACTATAAGAGGTACACTCTCTGTCTGTAATCATATGGCTCATGTGTTGATTGATTCAGGATCCACACATTTGTTTATTTCTGAGCATTTTGCATGTAGATTAAACTTGAAGTTTGAACCTCTAGAATATATACTACATGTAAATACCCCTATACATGAATCCCAGAGAACTGAGTTAATCTGTAGAGGATGTGAGATAAAGGTGGGAGATAGAGGGATGTTAGCAGATCTAATCATGTTGAATATACATGGATTTGATGTAATTTTGGGAATGGATTGGTTGGCAGCCAATCGAGTGAGCTTAGATTGCTACACTAAGGTTGTAACTTTCTCCCTACCTGAACCTTACAGTGTACGATTGAGATATTGAGGAAATGAATATGTGGAATTCTAGTAAGTAATTTGAGAATTTTGATATGATTTTAGAGAATATTAAATATGATTGTTCATGTGAAGGTTATGAGACACTCATCTCAGACGATGAGCGGGAACATCCGAGAATTGAGGATATACCTGTGGTGTGTGAATTTCTGGATGTTTTCCCAGATGAATTGCCAGGTTTACCACCAGAGAGAGAGCTAGAGTTTACCATTGATTAGGTACCAGATACTCAGTCGATCTCTAAACCTCCCTACAGGATGGCATTAGTGGAACTTGAGGAATTGAAGAAACAACTACAGGAGTTATTGGATCAAGGGTTCATTAGGCCTAGTGTTTCACCGTGGGGAGCACCGGTTTTATTTGTCAAGAAGAAGGATGGTAGTCTCAGATTATGCGTAGACTATCGGTTATTGAATAAAGCCACCGTGAAGAATAAATACCCATTGCCCAGGATTGATGATCTACTTGATCAGCTGAGAGGGGCATCAGTCTTTTCTAAGATTGATTTGAGATCGGGCTATTACCAATTAAGGATCAAGGAAGAAGATATTCCAAAGACGGCCTTCAGGACGAGGTATGGCCATTATGAATTTCTGGTGATGTCCTTTGGATTGACGAACGCCCCTGCAGTATTTATGAGATTGATGAACGAAGTGTTCAGAGACTATCTGGATAAATTTGTGATAGTCTTTATTGATGATATCCTGGTATACTCTCAGTCGTATGAGGAGCATGCACAGCATTTGTGGTTAGTACTACAGATACTCTGAGATAAGCAATTATATGGAAAGCTTAGTAAGTGTGAGTTTTGGCTGGATCGGATAGCTTTCCATGATCATATAGTCTCAGAGGAAGGAGTATCAGTGGACCCAAGCAAGGTGGAGGCTATGCTTAATTGGGAGAGACCGAGGATAGTTACTGAGGTACGAAGCTTCCTTGGTTTGGCAGGGTATTACAGAAGATTTGTGGAAGGATTTTCCCGGATTGCCGCCCCTTTGACTAAGCTCACGCACAAAGAGACTCCATTTATATGGACTGATCCATGTGAGCTCAGTTTTCAGGAATTAAAGAGGAGGTTGATAGCGGCACCTGTGTTAACTATTCCTGAGGGATCAGGAAGATTTTCAGTGTATAGTGATGCATCTCATCAATGATTGGGGTGTGTGCTTATGCAGCACGGAAGAGTGGTCGCATATGGATCGCGGCAGCTAAAAGACCATGAGCGAAATTACCCCACGCATGATTTGGAGTTAGTTGCTGTGGTATTTGCTTTGAAGATCTGACGACACTACTTATATGGGGAAAGATTCCAGATCTTCACTGATCACAAGAGTTTGAGATATCTCTTTGATCAGAAAGAGTTAAACATGAGACAAAGGAGATAGATGGAACTCCTTAAGGATTATGACTGCGAGATTCTATATCATCCGGGCAAGGCAAATGTGGTTGCTGATGCCCTGAGTAGGAAGAGTATGATATCTGCTATGATGATCAGGGAATGGGATTTACTGGAGCAGTTTGCCGAACTTCGGATCAGAGTTAAAGAGATAGAGACTGGATTCGTGGCTAGCTTGCGAATAGAGTCGAGGATCAAGGATCAGATTAGAACTGGGCAGCGCAGTGATCAGAGATTGATAGATATGATTAGCCAAGCTGAACAGAGTTCGCAGTTGGATCTCACAGTCAGTGAGGATGGATTGTTAAGATTCAGAGGATGGATTTATGTACCGAACGATGATACCCTGAAGAGACAGATACTGAGAGAATCCCACTGCTCGCGATACACCATGCACCCAGGGAGTACTAAGATGTACCGAGACTTGAGAAAGGTGTATTGGTGGAGTGGTATGAAGTGAGACGTGGCAGAGTATGTGGCCAGGCGTTTAGTATGCCAGCAAGTGAAAGCTGAGCATCGAAAGCCCGGAGGACTACTACAGCCCTTACCTGTACCTACATGGAAATAGGAGCATGTCACTATGGACTTTATTATGGGTTTACTGAGGACCCGAAGAGGTCGTGACGCTATATGGGTTATAGTGGATAGACTGACCAAGAGTGTCCACTTCCTTGCCATCAAGAGCACAGATACTGTGGATGCCTTAGCTGAGCTGTATGTCAGCGAGATAGATAGATTACATGGGGCTCCAGTGAGTATTACTTCTGATAGAGATTCCCGATTTACTTCTAGATTTTGGACCCAGTTTCAGGAGTCCATGGGATCTCGATTGAGTTTCAGTACCGCCTATCATCCTTAGACAGATGGTCAGTCAGAGAGGACTATTCAGACCCTGAAGGATATGTTGAGGGTGTGTACGATGGATTTTAAGGGATCATGGGATGATCACCTGCCCCTAGCAGAGTTTGCATACAATAACAGCTATCATGCGAGTATTGGAATGGCACCTTTTGAGGCTCTATATGGTAGGAGGTGTAGATCCCCTGTAGCTTGGGAAGAAGTCGGTGACAAAAAGATAAATGCTCCCGAGCTTGTTGAGCAAGCCGTACAGAGTGTGAAACTCATATGTGAGAGGTTACAGGTTGTACAAAGTAGACAGAAAAGCTACGCGGATGTGCGTAGACGGCCACTCGAGTTTGAGGTTGGTGATGCAGTATTTCTGAAAATATCACCGAGTAAGGGTATCATGCGATTTGGGAAGAAAGGGAAATTGAGTCCTCGATACGTAGGACCATTCGAGATTCTTGAGAGAGTGGGGGAGGTAGCTTAAAGATTAGCATTACCCCCACAGATGTCCGGAATACACAATGTTTTTCATGTGTCTATGTTGAGGAAGTACCACCTGGACCCTTCTCATGTCATAGAGTATGACGAGATGGACATTCAAGAGGATATGAGCTATACTGAGGAACCCGTCCAGATTCTCGATAGAAGAGAGAAGGTACTGAGAACTAAGAGCATCCCATTACTGAAAGTTTTATGGAAACATCACTCAATGGAAAAGGCAATGTGGGAACTAGAGAATCTCATGAAGGAGAAATACCCCCATCTATTTGACTAGTTGAGTTGAATTTGGAGGACTAAATTCTTTTTAAGGTGGGGAGGATGTGAGATGTAAGAATTTCGGACATATTTTCAACATGTAATAAGAATTTGAAGTGTAATTTATTGAGCTAAGTGAATTATGGGAATGATAATTGGAGATTTATATGTTAAGTGTTTAAAATAAGTGTGAAGCTATAAGGACAGATCGATCTGGGAGAAGGAGAGATCGATCTGGTGAGTTAAAAATGACAAGGAAGGAGGAATTTAAGGAGCAGATCGATCTCCAATGGAAGAGGATCGATCTCCTTATGATTATGTTTGAGAGAAGATCGATCTCATGAGGAAGAGATCGATCTCCAAATGATTTTGTTTGGGAGAAGATCGATCTCCTCAAGGAGCAGATCGATCTCATAAAGCCATAAAGAGATCGATCTCACCCCTCGACAGATCGATCTCCTAGGCATAAAATTACCCAAATCGTCCCCAAAATTCAAATGCAGATCGATCTCATCAAGAGCCGGATTGATCTCCTACCCTCAGCCTATATAACGAACTCTTATTTTTCTCCTGCAATCTCACTTTCTCTCTCTTCCAACCCCTATTTTCACCGAAACCTAGCTTTCTCACTCATCCAAAGCACCCATTTCCGTCCAAATTAGAAGTTGTGGCAAGAAGGAAAGTTGTTCCTCGTCAAAGGGAGAACAACATACTAAGAAATCGAAGGACGAATCGAATCGAGGCGTGGGTTGTGCACCTCACAAGCTTTGGGTAATTTCTAAACCTCGATCTTGATATTTGAGATGATTTTGGTGATAATAGTTATTGGCATTGTGCTGAAATAGCTGAAAAATGATTAGGGATTGATGAAATTACAATGTGGTTGGAATGATAATGATATTTAGCAATTTAGGAATTTTGAGCTATAAATGGAGATTTAGACAATGTGGTGTATTAGCATAGATATTGTGGCATAGGAAATATAGAATGTTGAGGTGTTATGAGCGAGATTGTGGTTTGTGGTGGAGTTATGAGAATCGAGAAATTTGAGGAGTTATGAGCAATTATGCTCGATTTTGAGAATTGAGGTTGTGTGATAGTTGAATATTGATGTTTTAACATCGTTTGGACAGCTCGGGAGTTTCAGAGTGGAATGCGGTACTAATCCGTGTCAAGGGGGAAACGATTGCACTATACGAGGTGCAAAGAGGTAAGGGAAACTAAACCATTTGTGTATGTGATTTGCAAACTATTATAGCATGATTTGTGATTTATAAAACAAGCATGTTGAGTGTTGTGTTGTGATACAATTGCACACAATTTTTATAGCCGGTTGGAGCCCAATGTTTTTATGAGTTTATAACTGGGCTCTACGTTAAGGCAATATCGAGATTTGAGAAATGTGTGCATGTTTTACCGATTGGGACTCAGTTTCAATATGTTTTGTGTTGAGTACAAAACGGTTTTAAATGAGTTTTATGAGAGAAAAACCACTATGAGTTCTACGTGAAGGCAAACTAGTCTTATGTGATTAAGACTTAGGTGTGTAATTCTGAGTACACACCGGGCATGCTCTGGTAGCATGTAAGCTCGATTCTTCTCCGTTCTGGTAACGTGAGAAACCCCATTCTGTGGCTATGCCACATATAATTGGTGGCCGTTGCCACGTGAGAACCCCATTTGGTGGCCGTTGCCACGTGAGAACCCTATTTGGTGGCCGTTGCCACGTGAGAACCCCATTTGGTGGCTGTTGTCATGTGAGAACCCTATTTGGTGGCCGTTGCCATGTGTGAACCCTATTTGGTGGCCGTTGCCACGTGAGAACCCTAATTGGTGGCCGTTGCCACGTGAAACCCTATCCTGTGGCTGTACCACGTGTAAATTTAACTCAGTGGCTATGCCACGTGTGTCTAGTGGCTGTGCCACGTGTGAATTTAAATCAGTGGCTATGCCACGTGTGTTTAGTGGCTGCGCCACGTGCATTACTATTTCTGTGGTTTTATCACGTTTATTGAGAAAGCGATTATCGCATTATTTTCACATGCTTTGTTATTGCTCTATACTGAGCATTTTATTTCATGTTTTCACATGATTTGAGATATGAGAATGTCGTTTTAAGTACTTTCATGCTATGGTTTTCAAATGAGATTAATGAGTTTCACATACAAATAAATATTTTGTGATGTGCATTTTGGTTTATGAAATGAGTCCCTTACCCCCTTTACTGAGCGATTTAGAAGCTCACCCTGTTTTCTTTCCCCCCAGATCTCTTCAAGTGAAAAGGGTTTTCCTGCGACGTACGGAGTAGTGGCTAGTGGAGGACTCGAGCTCCAGGCCATATATTGTATTTTGAGGTATCTTTTATCTTTTCATGTACCCAGACAATTATCATAATTGCAGACACTTGATGTATAACATTGTATGGGATGTATTAGGATTAATTAACTTAAGATCAAGTAATGTATATGATATAATATATACTATTCAATGACGAGATCTTGAGGTATAATATAGGTGATGATGTATGACACTGCACAGGAATACACTCTTAATTGTGAATTAATGAATAAAAAGTTTTAAATTAGCCCTATTTTCCGCGCTTCCGGGGCGTGACACTTTACCTTACCTGATAGTGAGCAGCTAAACCTCCAACAGTTAGGTTGTGCATCGGTGTCAATCTCATCCAATCATACCATTTCAAATTACAATTCATTAAAATGTAAATACCTGTATTACTAAATCAAAGTTACTGTTTATATGTGTTCACAATCTTTTACATCCCCAAAATTACATTTAAAGATATTACTGTGCTTTGACATGTTTAGATACAAAACTATACAAATGTGTAAACCTCGTGTGATGGGATGCAGTGGTCACCAAAAATCCAATCCTCAGTTGTCCACTATCTACTGTAAGTTCTCTGTAGAGGGGAAAATAAGGGGGCGGGGGTAAGCAAACCACGTGCTCAGTAAGACAATCATGCGAGTAGGTAGATAACTGTACTATCTACGTGGTCGTGATGCCATGCTTAAATCACATATTTATTAGTCATACTTCCAAATGTATGCTCATGCTTGTGTTATGGCATGTAAAGCAATTCATGCTATTTAAATTAGTGCACAGTTCTCAAAACATAGCATGGAATATCATCTTGCGTAAATCAAAATCAAGGCATGGTAAATCATTATGCACAGTGCACTTAACAAGTATTTCAAATCTCATCACAAACCAATACAAAATCATCACTTGTCAAGACTTAGCCCCTTCCATGGACTATCTTGACCCACAAACACTTTTCAAAACATGGATTTCTCATTCAACAATAGACATGTGAGATAGGCATATAATATCAATAAAGGTAATAACTAGGACTATGGCCATATCCTCTGTGATCCCAGGCTACATGGATCCTAGTGTGCGGGGTATCACCACTATCTGCTTTCGCATGGGAGGTGGGTCACGTCCAACCTGTCCATAGCAGAATCCATCGTCCGAAGACAACATATATATAATATCACACATGGTACAACGTATTCCATGCTACTTGCACGGTACAACGTACTACGTGGACCCATGTCATCACATCATACAGTGCCACATGTCAATATGCACATGAGGGCCTATTTAATTGGTGTGGCACACAGCCTACCCGAAGCTCCCAGCACAACTCCTAACATGTCATAAGATCACGTGCGAGTAATCTCTAGCATGACAACAAGTGTAATGGACATCTAGTGCGAGCTATCCTCCAGCACCATGTCAAAACTCGTATGAAAACTAGTACGAGCTATGCTCCAGCACAATGTCATAAAATCCATGTGAAAACTAGTGCGAGCTAAGTTCTAACACTCATGCACGTAAAACTCTAGTGCGAGTATTGCTCCAGCACTAATGCACGTATAAAACACATCAAACCTCGTGCGAGCAGCACTCTAGCACGTTTCATTTCCACAAAACTCATGTAGGTGGCTCATTCTTTGCAAAGAATGGTTATGAAACCAAATCAAGCTACTTTTTGTGCAAATCATTTCAAATACTAGCCAACCTACAAATCACATGCTAAAAAGCAATAAAAAGACTTCAAAGCATCATGCTCTTGCTTTTAATGCACATTTCTCAAAAAACCCAAATTTTTACCCTTCAAACATCCATTTCATCATATAACTCTTAGATACTTTAAAATCTCCCATGCTCCTGAAAGGCATACAAATATCCCTAGGGCTAACCCAATTCCCTTACCTCGATTCTCTTGGATGCAACTCTTCCTTCCTTTCCCGCTTTTCGCGATTTAACTTAACTTGCTCCGAGTTTTATCCTCGGTAGCTGTACATATTCATAAATCATGAGTCAATACCGATAACTCATATTCAGACTTCAACTAATCGATAGATCTCATCAAGCCTATTTTATCGAGTTTGACTCATTATCACATTTGGCCATCATTATGCCATTTGTAGTCAATTTAACTAGCAACACACTTGGTTACTTATAAAACACTTGGCATAAATATTTATCCATAATCTTCCATCATTTATGCATTCTCTACAACACCATTTATGCATATTTTTATCACTTGACTAATCTCACAATGTGGCTTCATCCAATCATCTCAAAATCATGCAGATTACCTCACTAACAACTTGATATAATCCCTTTTATCATCTAATCAACCACATTTTTCTTTCTCATACTAAACTCATTCTAGGTAATGCTTGTTTTCATTCTATTCTAGGTAGTTTCAATCCTCAATACATACACCAATCTACTCACAACAACCACTAGGTAAATATACTTAGAGTTGGTGCATTGGAAACTCACCTACCTTGACTTTCTTCTTTTCCAAGTTTGGAAGACTACTTAGCTCCTTCAATCTAATGAGTTGAATGTTAGCTCTAACTATGTTGTTCTCCTCCTCAAACTAAACAACTTTGACTCTAATAGCTTTTTCCCAATTCTTTTTGGAATATGGTGTTTGCTAGAGAGAGAAAGCTTGGTATTTTGGGTAAAAAAGGAAGAGGTTTGTTGGTTTGTTGAAGAAAAGAGTTTTACCGTGGGGTATTTATAGATTGAGAGTGATGAGATTGATCTGTTAGGGTGAGGAGATCAATCTTCCTTTGGTTTTTGCCATGGAATTCTTAGGTTTTAAAAGGGGGAGATCGATCTACTCATTGGGGGAGATCGATCTTGGCTTGGCAGAAGCTTGAGGAGATCGATCTGCTCAGGGGGAGAGATCGATCTGCTCAGGGGGAGAGATCGATCTGCACTTTATAGAATCCAATGGAGATTGATCTGCACTTAAAAGGGGATTGATCTGGGCTTGGCAGAGGCTAATGCAGATCGATCTGCTCATTGGGGAGATCGATCTGCTCATTGGGGAGATCGATCTGCCTAGTGGGGAGATCGATTTGTCTTGGCAGATTCACTTGGAATGGCTTTGTTTGGCACAAGGGATCTATCTGCCTTGAATTGGGAGATCGATTTGGCCTTCATCTGCAGCCGTTTTGCTGCAATTTTCATATTTTTCAAGGGTAAATTCCTATTTCACTACTCCAATACTCATTTTACATTTTAATCCCACTTAGAGCATGGAAGGCCTCATTTCCTATCATTCACATACAACCTATCTTGTGTGTATTGCTTGAATTCATAAAGAATACTCAGAATTTATAGTCCATGCATTAGTATTTTGTGTTTTCATTTCTTATCTTCAGTCCAAGTGTTTAAAGTTTTACTCGTTTAGTTTATGGCCACTTCAACCCTTATTTTATCCTTTATCTGTATCTTGACACTCATTTATCCTATTAGTAATTCATTCACATTTACATGATCCAAAAATCATATGTCTTATACTTTCATTAACATATAACAAAGTTATACATATTTTGGGTCTCATAATTACCACCGGAGAGAGAGAGAGTTGGAGTTTACTATCGATTTAGTGCCAGATGCCCAACCAACCTCTAAACCTCCCTATAGAGCAAATTATAAAGTAAATAAAATAGAGCAAAAATTACTTATAGAGCTCTAAGCAAATAAAAGCCATAATCTGCAAAAGAAAAATACTGAAACCAGAATTAATTAGTGTAAATGGACTAAAGATGCAATTAAGAAAATAAAGAAATAAAAATAAATAGATTAAACTAGAAAATCCTAATATAAAAATTACATATGTTTAATCTAATTAATTAACAAAAATAAAAATTCAAAGTAATCTAACATAAAGCCTAATGAAATAAAATTTTAAAAAAAAATTCTAAACTCTCTAAGTACAATTTTAACCCTAAATGCCTAAATTAGTAACCGAAATTATCTAAAGCTATATATAATTACTAAATTAATAAAATGCTTAAATTAAAAATAAAATCTACTCTAATTGATGCATGAGAAATAAAATATTTTTGGGTTTATTTTAAAATTTATATAACTTTTACCTAATTCTCTAAATTGTCAAAGTAATAATAAAATCTAGTAGAATAATAAACTAAAGAAATAACTCATAATTAATTTAAGCTTAAACTAATATAACATATAATAACTAAAAATAAACTATTCTTAAATTACAAAAAACTTTCAACTAACTGTATTTAAATGCATGAACAATAAACAAGCTATGAACAGTGCACTAACACTAAAAATCCATATCTGCCTTCTTCATCTCACGCCCAGTCTCATATGTCTGTCCCAACCAACACGTCTTTGCCTTTAGTACCAACATTCTGGTACAATACTCCCTCTTACTTTTGAGTCAACTGCTGCTACATTCCCTGCACAGACCTACACCAGTTGCTGAAAACGTTCACATCCTGCCATGCGTCTGCTCCCCTGCCACGTACCAACTAAAAACCAGCAAGCTTCCTCCCGTGCAATGTAGCAGCGGTCTCCAGGAAACACGAGCATCAACCATGCCTCACCTTGCACCAGAAATAGAAGTAAAGCAGCAGCAACACAACCAAAGTTGAATAAAGCAGAAGAGAAAGAAACAAGAGAACCACCACGCCAACAGCAGTAATGGCGTCCTGCTCCAAGCAGGCCGTCACATCCCAGCAACCGTCCACTATGGGTCTGGAACACTAAGAATTTGAAGCAGTAATTGAAACCCAAGATCAAAAGATAATAATATCGAATATTGAAGGGCAGGGGAAGCATAACAGAGCAACAACACTGTAATGCCCATAAAATAATATGAATTCTTTATGATTTCGTGATGCACGGACAAGTCACATTTGATATAAATAATAAGGAATGAATATTTTTAAGTTCCAAATATGTATGAAATGCAAAACGGGTAGTGAAGCAAATTGGATATGAATGTAATAGTGATTTTCTGGAAAACTGCAGTAAGAATGCTGTAGATGAGGAGCAGATCGATCTCATTAGCAAGGAAGATCAATCTCATGGCTTGAAACTGCAATGCCAAGCATTCTACAAGAGGCAGATCGGTCCCTCAACAAGAGCAGCTCGATCCTTTTTTCAAAGCATATCGATCTTGGATAGGTTCTGGTTGCAGCAGATCAATCTCTAAAGGGTTCTGGTTAGCACAGATCGATCTCATCTCAAGGGTCAGATCGATCTCTATATGATTCTGTTTGAAGTAAATTGATCTCATGCTAAAGAGTAGATCGATCCCCTAACTTCAAAAGTTAAATTCTGAATAGATAACATAGGGCAAATCGATCTCTCATGGTTAAGAGATTGATCTCCAAGGGCAATTCTATATGTACTGGACTTTTACACCTTCATTTCTCCAAAAAACTGAAACCCCTTTGAAAACCAAGTGAAAACCTAACCTTTCCTACTCTAAAAATCATCCATTTCAATCAGTTTTGAGTCGGATTTGTTTCAGTAAAGTTGTTCTTTGCAAGGAGGAGAACAACATAGTTGAAAACTCGAAGTTGAAACCTTGAATTGAAGGAGCAAAGTGAATTTCCTCTAAATTGGCAAAAAGAGGAAAAATCAAGCTAGGTAAGATTCAATACACCAACTTCAAATATTTTAATATAGGTATCTTGGTGAGTTGATTGGTGTATGTTTGAGTTGCTGAAAACATCTTGAATATATAAAATGTCCATGACCTAGATTTTTGTCTTGAATATGAGAAAATGTGAGAACGTTGAGTAGGCATGGATTCAATGATGATTGAAGCATGTAGTGATGTTAATAAGCATGTATATATGATTGTAAGATAGTTGGTGAAATACGTGTATTGGAAATGGACTTAAGAAAGAGTAAAGTCCAATGAGATGTAATAAGGCCAAATGAGTGTAAAAAGGGCTAAATGCATTGATTTGAGGTTCATGCAAGTGAAAATTTAGTATATTAAGGTATACTGATGTGAATGGTTATCTACAGCTTCAGAAATTATATTGGAAGTTGATTGGGCTGCAAGGTTTAGCAGCACCGAGGAAGTGAGGTCATGTGACGTGATCAGAGGTAAGGGAATTTCGTGAGTAGCTAGAGGTAGCTACATGTATTTCGAATAGAATTTTAATTATTATATTGTATATGAAATTTCGAGTATAGAAAAGTTCGGTAGGAACCGATAAGGTAAAATTGTGGTTTTACCTCAAATAAGGGTAAAAAGCTTAGGAAACATGTTTGTGACTAGTTTTGATAGTTCCATGGATAGATTGGCTAATGTTTTCATGTTATATGTGAAACAGCACGCTATAGTGCCGATTTGATTTAATTGAGTGAATTTCAATTGAAATAAGCCATCTATTGGGTTTGTGTGAAAACCCTTAGTGCTAGAGTGATACTCGCACTATATTTTATAAGATATGCATCACATAGTACTTGAGTATTTCTTGTACTTGATTTTAATGCGATTTGTGCATGATAGAGTACTTGAGCATTGCTAGTACTCAGTTTTATTGATTGATGCATGATAAAGTATTGAAGCATTGCTCATACTCAGTTCTACATGACATTATGCTGGGAGCATTACTCATACTAGTTTTATATGATCTTATACATGAGTTCGTACTGATGTTTACTCGCACGTACCAATTTCGAAAGAGACAACATGAAACAGCTATGCTAGGATCCAGTGCAAACTGTGTGTCGTACCAATTATATGTTCGTACATGCAAAATTTTGAGATATGGCTGAAGGCTATCGAAAACTATTATCTATAGTATGAAGGCTAAGACCTATGGCAGGCACCCCGACTATGAGGATTAGGTCCATGGAGTACTTTTTATAGTGTAGATCACATGGAGTACGATGTACTGTGAGTACACGATGATATAGAGTTGTGAGCTGACGGGTGAGGATTTGACCCACCTCCCGTTACAGCAAATGTGAGGCCTTGCACACCAAGTACTGTGTAGCATGGGATCACGAAAAATGAGTTATGATCATAACCTTAGAACAAGTAGTCGCCTATCTCACTTTACTGATATTTCTTGTTTGAATTATCACATAAGTTTTTACAATTGGGTAGACCCGAGGGATGGGTTGAGCCTCGATATGTGACATTGTTTGTGAAAGGGTAACCCGATGGATGGGTGAGGCTCAGATTTCCTTATTTTTAACACGACGATATGCCATCATTGTTTTGATTTATTTGAAATGACATGATAAAATGTGATTTATATTTTGTAGATAGTGTGGTTATCTACTTGCTTGCGTTATTTTCTTACTAAGCTGTGAGCTCACCACCTTTTTATTTCCTCCTCTTTACAGAGCGTTCACAGTAGTTGAGCTCCACTAAGGACTGGTATTCCTTTATCCACTGCATACCCATCTTACGAAAGGTATACACATTTGAAATGTTTTATATTGAACAATGTAAAAGCACAGTTATGTAAACGACTGTACCATCGAGGATGTATATGTACAAGTATTTGTATTAATGTATATGAGTTTACTTTTAAGAAAAGAGTACTTACAGTCAATAGATAATTGTATTGACATGTATGCATATTATGGAATGAATGTGGTTGAGGTGATTAATATCGAATCACAGCCCAACGATTTGGTGTTGAGTTATGATAAAAGGAAAGGTAAGTAAAACGTGAAACATTTGTGGTGGTTTTTGGTCACGGGAGGTCGTGATAAGTACAATTTAAATATAATACAAAATTAACATTGAAGAAGTAAAAGAAAACAACAAAGAAAACTAGACAGAATGTAAAGGAAATTGTAGCAGCAATTAGCAGGGAACCGAAATAATAAAAAAATAGAAATTGAATACATAAAACAATTACGGAAACTGGAGCAGTATAGAAAGAAAATAAAAAAGGAACAGTAGCTGAAACCATAAAATATAGCAGAGCAGAGGATGAAATTTTGCCACTATCACCCCTAGGTACGGACCAGCCTCCACATTCTGTCCACAAGCCATGCATTTTGGCAGCAAGCTTCGCACCCAACCTTTATATCAGTCACACACGCCTTAGGCAGCCAGCTCCCACTATAGTTGCGATGCTTCTTCAACAGCAGCACGTCCAGGCAGACAGTACAACTTCAAGCACGAGTAGCGATGCAAGAACCCCAGAAGCACAGTAACCCTGTCTAGCTCAGGCAGCCGCAGTAATATCTAAAACTGAAACCCAAAAATTTGCATAAAACATTCTTGAAGAAACTGTAAAGCAGAACAAAAAAAAACCAGAGCAGAGTTTAAAATTTTTTAAGCAGAAAGATGCAATGCTTGAATGTATAAAAAGAAAGAAATAATGCAATGAAATAGATTTAAATCAGAACATAAATTTTAAACAAAAATATAAAGAAACTTAAGCAGTAATTAACGAAAACATGAGAACAGTAAAATAAAGAAAAATGAGCAATAGAAGGAAAGCTGGAATTTCAGGTATTGTAAATCCATATATAAGTTATGTTTCAACGTAAATTAACTATATTGATCTAAAACTAATAGAAATCCTAAATACATCTAAAACCGCTGAAACTAACAAAGATTAACGCAGCAATGGATTGACGCAGTAGCTACCTCTCACCTGGCGTCCCACATTCTTTTAAAACCTCATAGAAATAACTCTTAAAATCTTAGAAAAACACTAAAAGAAAAGCAATAAATGAAAACTGTAAAGATTTGGTGGAGAAGGCTGCCGTCACCAACCTTTTGATGGAAAAGTGACGAATAAATAAACAGAACAGTAAAGAAAATAAATAGTAAAACAGAAAATGAAATCTTTTTATCATTCAGAAAGCTTAAAATGTGCCAAATAAAAAAAGATAAGAGCTGTAAACTTGCCAACCCAAGAACAAAAGTGGCTCCTCCAGCCAACGTGAAGAATCTCTTCAAAACATAAAAGAAATGAAAAGAAAAAAAAAACATAAAAGAAAACCTAGCAGCCAACCTACAAAAAACACTAACCTAAAAACTCTAAAAAAACTTTCTAAAATTGTCTCATCTTTTTCTTTTTATACACATCAAAATAAGGGTATAAAGGAAAATTTTAATCCTAGATGAGTTGGCATTGTTTGGCCACTTGTCTTCACACCATTAACTTATAGAGAAGATATTTCCATGTCATTTGTCTTCTTGTCCACTTGGATGTGCAAGGTGGCATGGCTTATGTCTTCCATGAGGTGACTAAGGTGTCATTTGATCTTATCCTTTAAAGGTGAATAAAATATGGACACTTGGTGTCACATGTGTCCAGAAGAATGGTGACTCATGCTACACGAGGAAATGGTAGTGGTCTAATCTCCTTTTTAGCTCATTTTCAATATATTTTCTACTAAAATGACTTAAATTCATCTGGATTTAATTTATCTGTAAACATGAGAATTTTAATTAAAATGAGGGGATAATTAATAAAATAATATGGGGATTAAACTAGTTAATTAAGAAATTAAATATAAATAATTCTATTTTAATAGAATTATCACTTGATAAAGGTTTTATTAGTCCTAGTGTGTCACCTTGGGGAGATCCGGTTCTGTTTGTCTGAAAGAATGATGGTAGCGTCTAGTTATGTATAGACTATAGATTATTAGACAAGGCCACAGTAAGGAACAAGTACCTTTCCCAGAATAGATGACTTATTTGATTAGCTGAGAGGGGCTTTAGTATTTTCTAAAATAGATCTGAGGTCTAGCTATCACCAATTGAGAATTAAAAAGGAAGATATGCCTAAAACAACCTTCAAGATTGGATATGACTATTATGAATTCTTAGTGATGCCTTTTGGCCTGACCGATACCCTTGCTGCTTTTATGAGTCTGATGAATAAAGTATTCTGGGATTATCTGGATCGGTTTGTGATTGTTTTTATTGATGACATCTTGGTGTACTCTAAGTCTTGGGAGGAGCGTGAGCAACATTTAAAAATCGTGTCCAAACACTACGAGAGAACCCAATATTTTGGATTAGATCAGAGCTGGGCAAAGAAATGATCAGAAGTTATTAGATATGGTTAGCTAGGAGGAGCAGACTTCGTAATCAGACTTTTCATTAGTGAGGATGGATTGTTGGGGTTCAGATGCACCCTAGTAATAGTAAGATGTACCATGATCTGAGTAAGGTGCATTGGTGGAGTGGTATGAAATAGGACGTAGCAGAATTTATGGCCAAATGTTTGATCTGTCAGCAGGTTAATATTGAGCATCAGAAGCCAGCAAAACTTCTTAAGTCACTATCTGTGCCTAAATAGAAATGAGAGTAAATGGATTTTATTATGGGCTTATCGAGGACTCAAAATGGTCAAAAGGCAATCTGGGTTATAATAGACAAATTGAAGAAGAGTGCTCATTTTCTTGCTATCAAGAGCACTAATTCATTGGATAAGTTGGCAAACTTATATGTTAGAGAGGTGGCACGGTTGCATGCGACTCCCGTTAGCATTACTTCTGATAGAGACTTCTAGTCCACTTCCAAGTTCTGGACACATTTTCAAGAAGCCATGAGATTTTAGCTTAATTTGAGCACCTCCTATCATCCTCAGACTGATGGTCAGTCCAAGCAGACCATTCAAACCTTGAAGAATATGTTAAGAGCGTGTGCATTAGATTTTAAGGGATCATGGGATGATCATTTGCCTCTTGCAGAGTTTGCCTACAATAAGAGTTACCATGCTGGCATCGGTATGACACCTTATGAGGCTCTGTATGGTAGGAGATGTAGGTCCCTAATTACTTGGGATGAAGTAGGTGACCAAAAAATCTGCGCTCCTGATCTTGTAGAGCAGGTGGATCACGGCGTACGTATTATATGTGATAGATTAAGAGCTGCCCAGAGTAGACAGAAAAGTTACACTGATGTGCATAGGCGGTCACTGGAATTTCAGATTGGGGACTCGGTATTTATAAAGGTATCACCGATGAAAGGTGTCATGAGATTCAAGAAGAAAGGGAAGTTCAGTCCTCGCTTTATTGGTCCATTTGAAATATTAGAGAAAGTGGGAGATGTTTCCTACAGACTTGCCTTACCTCCACAGTTGTCTGGGGTACATGATGTCTTCCATGTTTCTATGTTGAGGAAGTATTAGTCGAACCCTTCTCATGTTCTTGAGTATGGATCATTGGACATACAAGAAGATATGAGTTTTGTTAAGCAACTGGTCCAGATTCTCGACAAAAGAGAGAAGACACTTCGATCCAAAACAATCCCGTTAGTAAAGGTTCTTTGGCAACACCACTCGACAGAAGAAGTTACGTGGGAGCTAGAGAGCCACATGAAAGATAAGTATCCTCAACTATTCGATGGACCAACTTGAATTTGGAGGACCAAATTCCTAAAAGGTAGGGAGAAATATGAAACCCAAAAATTTTCATTTTATTATTTATTTCGAAACTAGAAAGCAGTTAAATTACTCAGAATAATATTATGCATGCCCGAAATGACTGAAGCACACGAAGCCCGATCGGCATAAAAATCGAGGTAAGGTTTCAAATTCCAGTATTTCTTAAAGATTGCATATATAAGTATGCTTTGGTTGTTAGAAGGTGAAACTAAGGTATTGGAAGTGAAAATGTTAGTAAAAACTCGGTTTAAAACTAAACCGAGCAATTGGGCCTAGTATGTGAAATAAATTCAGAATAAATTTCATAAATTCATAAAAATTATTTCAAGGCCATAAGAAATTAGTATAACACATAATCGACTTGGGGAATTAAAATTGAGTGAAATATTGAGGTTTAAGTGATCAAATTAATTTTTAAAGTAAACCAAAAACTTTAAGGAATTTTAATCGGTAAGGACTAAATTAGGCAAAATGGGCTCAAACGAGGAACGTTTCTTAAACAGGTGGGCCCAAAATTTTTATGGGACATACTAGGGACTTAGTATAACACATGAGAAGTGGAAACCTGGAAGAAATTGAGCTAGAAATAGTTCTTTTGGAATTTATGAAAATAGGGCTGCAGGCTGCCCTGGCCCAACAAAAATACAAAATTTGAAGACCTTCCAGAAGGCCTTTGAATCTGAGCTTTTTCAGAATCAAAGTAGACTTCATGCTCTTTTCGAAACACAAAAGACCAACTCGTACCGTCTTAAACTCTGCAACTTATCCTTCTCACAAGCTTACCACAGGTGTTCCCTTACCAGCCTAAGTGTGCGATTTTCTCGGCTATCTTTCGGCCACTTTTAGAGTTTGGTCAAGAAGGATAAAATCTTTCTTCCTAAGTACTATACAACATATACAAAATCCAGCCTTAAACAAGCT
This sequence comes from Firmiana major, assembly GCA_033439115.1. Lineage (NCBI taxonomy): Eukaryota > Viridiplantae > Streptophyta > Magnoliopsida > Malvales > Malvaceae > Firmiana > Firmiana major. The sequence goes on from CM065912.1 coordinate 15,416,953, forward strand.
CATTTGCTAGGTGAAACATTAGTGAGAAGAATAGGGACAGAATCTGCCCTATTTCTAAGGTGAGAGAAAACTTAAATTCATGAACTCTTGGTTGGTTTTTTAAGTTTTTTTTTACGATACTAAGTTGTATACATGTTTATCTACAGCTGAGAATCATTTCTTATCATGACCCCCAATTTATCGAAAATCGCTACCATTTTTTTGATCCATTATTCTTACCTTCCTCTGATCGTGAACAACTTCACCACCAACAGTTGGGCTGTGCATCGGTGTTAATCTCACCCAACCATACCATTTCAATTTACATTTTATTTAAGTGTAAACACTTGCATTTCATGATCAGAGTTGCAATTTTAAATGTGTTTACAATTCCTTACATCCCCAAAAGTTACATTCAAAATATTATTGTGCTATTGCATGTCTAGATACGAAACTGTAGAAATGTGTATACCTTTATATGATGGGATGCAGAAGACACCGAGAATCAAATCCTCAGTTACTCTCAATCTACTGAAAGTTCTCTGTAGAGGGGGAAAATAAGGGGGTGAGCAACCACACGCTCAGTAAGGCAATCATGCGAGCAAGTAGATAACTGTACTATCTACATGATTGTGATGCCATGCATAAAACCACGCAGTTACACGTCATACCCAAAAACATCAGTTCATACACGTGTTCATGATATATAAAGAAGTTCATGCTATTTAAATCAATGCACAAGTCGGTAAATAAAGCATGAAAAATCATCATATGAGGTGCACTTAAAATAGTTCATGCTATTCAAATCAGTAGCAAATCACCATCCGTTAGGACTCGGGCCCTCCCTCGGACTGTCCTGATCCATAAGATAATTTAAATAATGCATCATCATAAACCAAGTGACATGTGAGATTAGGTAAATAATAATGGTAATATCTAGGACTATGGGCATATCTTCTATAACCTCAGGCTACACAGATCCTAGTGTGCGGGTATCACGCCTATCTGCTTCCGCAAGGGAGATGGGTCACATCCTACTCGTCGATCTATAACAGATTTTACCTTGTCCGAAGATGGTATATATATATATATCCAATCACGTTACAACATACTCCATGCTACATGCACGGTACAACGTACTCCATGGACCTATATCATCATATCAAATCATGCCACATCTCAAAATGCACATGCGAGCCTATTTAATCTGTAGGAAACAAAGTCTACCCGAAGCTCCCAGCACGGCTCCCAACATGCCATAAAATCATGTGCCATCAAAGCTCTAGCATGACTATAAATGTATAGCGAACATCTAGTGCAAGCAACGCTCCAGCACTATGTCATAGAATCCATGTGAAAACTAGTGTGAATTAGGCTCCAGCACTCATGTATGTAAAACTTTAGTGCGAGCACAGCTCTAGCACTAATGCATGCATGAAAATGTCAAATCTCGTGTGAGCAGTGCTCTTGCACGCTTTATTTCCAGAAAACCCATGTAGGTGGATAAATGTTTTTTGCAAAGAATGGTTATTTGTAAGACCTATAAATTTCTATGTAATGTTTATGATTTTTGAATGTACAGACAAGTTACATTACATATGAATTACAAGAAATAAATGTTTTTAAGTTCTAAGTGTGAATGAATTACTAAATGAGTATAGAATCAATTGGATGGAAGTTTAACTTGGAAAATCTATGATAATTTACAGCTAAAATGCTGCAGGATGAATGCCTGATCGATCTCATGCAAGGAGAGATTGATCTCATGGCCTAGAAAACACAATACCAAGTATTTTGTAAGAGGGAGATCAATACCTCACTCAAGCAGATTGATCTCAAGTTGTCTCGGGTTAGACCAGATTGATCTCCTCCCATAGGTAGATTGATCTCTATTGGCCTCTGGATAGACCAGATCGATCTCTTCTTAAGGCCAGATTAATCTCCAAAGCCTTCTACCTAAAACAGATCGTTCTCATTACCTTGAACAGGTCAATCTACTGCATTTCAACAGATCGATCCCCTGCCTGTAAATTGTCAAAAATTCGAAGGATTCAAGCAAGGGCAGATCGACCCCCCCTTGGAGATCGATCTTCTAAGGCATTTCCTATAAAAATTGGGCAGTTGGATCTACATTTCATGGGAACAAATTCATTTCCTCCATTTTTAACAAGTGACCTAGCTTCCTCACTAAAAAATCACCACTTTCCAATCAGTTCTGAGAGAAGTTCCTTTAGCAAAGTTGTTCCTAGTAAGGGAGAGAACAACATAGTCAAAGAATGGAAGCTCAAACCTTGGATTGAAGGAGAAAAGAGGATTTCTCCCAAATTGGTAAAACGAGAAAAAAGGTCAAGCTCGGTAAGATTTCTATACACCATTTTCTAGTATGTTAATCTAGACATTATGATGAGCGATTTGGTGTATATAATGTTGGTTGAAATGTTCATATACATTCTTAAAAAACTATGACCTAGAATGGACTTAGTGAGAGAAAATTTAAATGGCATGGAGTTAATGATGATTTAAGCATGTAGAAATGTTAATAAGCATGTGAAGATGATTTTGAAATAACTTTGTGAAATCCATATGTTGGATTGGATAAGGATTGATAATGGACATAATAGGTGTTTTATGAAATGCCATAGAGAAGAAAAATGATGAACTAGAGGCATGGAGAACTTAATGCCGGTTCAATATGAATCAATAAGCTCAAGGAGTCTAATGGATTCTCGAGAAACGAATAGAATAATTGAAATGGACTTAAGAGTGAGTAAAGTCCAATAAGACGAAATGAGGCCAAATTGGTGTGAAATGGCCCAATGCGTTGAATTGAACTTCGTGTAAGTGAAAATGAAGCACATTGGATTATTCTGATGTGAATTGTAATTCATTATAGCTCTTGGAGCTGATAAGATCGGATCACGAGCATTGGAAATCAAGGAAAGTGATTTAAGGGTGATTCGAGGTAAGAGACTTATACGAGCTATTAGAGATAGCTATACGTATGTTTTCCTACCTGCTGTGTGCAAATATATGCAATAAGTATATAGATATTGATATATCTAGGTGAAAAATAAGTATGAGAAGAAGCCTATAAGTATGAGTTGCATGATTTCCATGTGATTGTTGTGAAAAGAGGTTTTACAAACATTTGAGAAAGAGTAATAATAGACGGGCTCCCGGTTTAGAAATTTGCATGAAAAGCTTTTAACGAGTGATTGAAGGGAGATTGCTTTCTCACTCATACTCAGTGAATGAGGCCATCTATTTCTTTGCTGTGTGAACTTGTACTAGAGCCAATGTGGCGATGGTAGATTTACCAGTCTTGCCTGCACAACCTTTTAAAAAGGATTTTTGAGAAAAGTAAAACTGTTCTCGATGCCTCAAGTGATGCTATGTGTTCTACTCGAGAGCTCACCATAGATTTTGGGAAATGTGCTGGAGCCGAAGAGTACTGCTTAGTGATCTTGCTCTGATTATGCTCGCATGTGACCCCCTCGATTTAAAGTGATGGGACAAAACCGTGCTTGATGCCTCAGGTATACTGTGTGTTCTTACGCTAAGTTGCTCGCATGTGGTCTCTTGAGCTTTACTGTGTGATAAGCAAAACTGTGCTCGATGTCTCAGGTATGCTATGTGATCTTACGCTAAGTTGCTTGCACGAGAGTTTATGAGTTTACTGTTTGATGAGTAAAACCATGCTGGAGCCGTCGTGTATTGCTTAGTGATCTTGCACAGACCTGCTCGCATGTGATTTTTGAGACAATGAAAATGGATGATAAGGATCCATGGGAGCACGATGTACCGTGAGTGTTAGCCATGAAGTACGATGTGCCATGATATCTTAGTGATTCTATGTAGGCTGAAGGGATGGTTGATCCCCCTCCCCAGGCATAGGGTTCCCGCAGACATGATCAGTATCACCTGGAATCCAGACTATGACTATAAGTCTTTTTATCTGTGTGATACGACATTGTGTTACTACTGTGTGAGGTGAGAAATGTCCCCCCTGCTGTGTGATACAGAGTGATAGAAAATCCCATTATATGTCTCATATTACTTGATTTACAAAGAGATTTGTAAGTGTGTTCTGTGTGAACTGATAAATGAAGCTGTGTGGTTTCTAAAGATTGAACTGTGTGATCCTGTGTGAATTGATGATGTATATGCATATACCCATCTAGTGAATTAATGATTTCACATCGATGGAAGCTATTTTCAAAGAAATGCATATGTTTTATAAGGAAAATAAATGTTAATATTTTAGCATGTAGATAGTGTAGTTATCCACTTGCTTTCATATTTTCCTTACTAAGCGTGTAAACTCACCCTCTTATTTCCTTCTCCACAGATACTACGTAGTAGTGAGTTACTGCAGTTGTGTAAGACCTGATTTTATTTAAAACACGGAATGAGAAAAAAATCAAATGAAGGATTAAAATGGTATTCTCGAACAGATACAAGGGTAAAACGATCAAAAGATCGAAACCCGATATAAAGTCAGTAAGATAATTTAATTAAAAATAATGGATTTGAGAATCTTGATCAATAATGAAGAAATAATAAAATTTCGGGTTAAATTGATCAAGATATGAATTTATTGGAATAAACCGAAATTTTCACTCCAAAAAATAATCCCGAAAATAATCAAAAAATATACCGAAAAGGTAAAATCGAACTGATAAATTCATTTACTGATTAAATGAATTTAATCTAAATTTTTGGGAGATTTTTAGGATTTTATTATTATTTTAATGAATACAATAATAATAAAAATCTATTATAAAAAAATAGAAATCTAGATTGAAAACACGGGGAGAGAGAAATTGAAGAGAAACGAAATCGAGCAAATCGACATAAGTCCAGGAATAAGGAATCCACCGGACGGCGAGCACCGATGACCCCACGACCAGGCAAGCGGCCGAAAAAGGGAGAGGACATCGATGCGCACTCATCGGCACTGGCAACGCACTCTACCGACGTCGGACGCCAGCGAATCGAAGAGGAAAAGCAGTGGAGGAAAAGATAAAATTCGGTGGCCACCGATGATGATTGATCCCGATAGAAGCCAGCTGAGTGTTCCCCAGGCCGAGAAGCGTCAAATGGCGACAATGGCACACCAGGATCCGGCCGGACGACGCCTGCACGACCAAAGGAGCCTTGAACCAGTCGGCGATTTAGTGAAGAAGCTTCTACGCTGAACCGGACTGGACCGGTTAAGCCAAAAGGAAAAGGAAAAAAAGAAGGAAAAAAAGGAAAGAAAAAGAGGAAAAATTGGGCAAAAATTCCAATGATGCAATCGAGCTACAGGTAAGTCGGTAAGCGGTCGAAATTGACCGATTTAAATTTTGAAATATTTAATTTGATTAATATTCGACTAAAAGTTGACCCGAAAAAAAATATTTAATTGTGTAGCTCGACAATTGACGTCAAACAAGAGCTCGAGACAACCTTGATTTATGTACAATCATAGAATATCGGGTAAATAACCCTTATTTACGACAATTTTGCATCGTTATGCGTGTTAGATAAATTATGGATTTAAATTTCACATTAAAATGAATTAAATTTTGAAAATTGAAATAAATTGTCGTAAATAATTCCTAAGCTATCAAGAGCTTAGAACGAGGTCCAATAAATACCGGTGGGCCCAATGAGCCCAATAGGCCTCGATAATGTAAATAATAAGTGAAAAATCGACTTAAGGCCGATTAAGGCCCATTACGGTACAATCGGGCCCAATATGGGTAAACAGGCGCAATATGGGTAAACGAGCCTAATGATTTGTGTACAATCATGGAATATCGGGTAAGTAACCCTTATTTACGATAATTTTACATCGTTATACATGTTAGATAAATTACAGATTTAAATTTCGCATTAAAATGAATTAAATTCTAAAATTTGAAATAAATTGTCATAAATAATTCCTAAGCTATCAAGAGTTTAGAACGAAGTCCAATAAATACTAGTGGGCCCAATGAACCCAATAGGCCTCGATAATGTAAATAATAAGTGGAAAACGGGCTCAATGATTTAAACTAAACCTAAAAAATATGAAATACAATTAATTGTATTGTATTTGACCTGATGTATATTTATACACAGTTCCGAAAATTTGACTGAGAGCAGATCGGACTGTGTGACGAGACATCAGTGGAAAAGTCAAACTGTACAGAAAAATTAGGTAAGGGAATTGTGTGAGTAGCTAAAGGTAGCTATGCGTACTTTAATAGCTTTTGTATACACTGATTATATATGTATACACTGTTATTGTATAATGGTCCTAAAAATGGCTTAAAGATTTTAAGGACTCGAAATAGGTAAAGACTATTTTACCTATATTGAGGGAAATTCACCTAAGGATGGTGACAGTATGATATGCATGAAATGCATGATTTAAGGAAATTTCTGATTTAAGGAATTTTATTGGTTTAAAGCAAAGGAAATCGGTAGATTGGCCAATATTTGCATAAGTTTCCTAAAATAACACTACATAAGTGTTATTGGTATTTAAATGAAATTCTTTGGAAAACGAGCCAACTATCAATTTTATATGGAAACACATAGTGATGGCGCATAGCTCGAATTATATCTGTGTTTGTGAGTGCACATAAAATGTTCTTGAGCGGTTGTTCGCACCGACTTGTGTGACATCATATGCATGAAATGTGATAGAGCGGTTGCTCGCACTGACTTTTTATTATTATGAAATGCATGAGAGGTGCTGGAGCCAGTTCGCACCATGTTTTGACTGTTTTGATGGTTTGACTGTTTTGACTTGATATGCATAAAAAGGTGCTGGAGTGATTGCTCGCACTAGTTTTAATGATTTGGCATGCAAGAGAGGTGCTAGAGCTTAGCTCGCATCCTGTTTTGAAATGATATTTCATAAAAGCCGTGCTGGAGTGTAACTCGCACGAGATTTGATGTATTTATGCATAAGCCGTACTGAGCTTTACTCGTACGAAGTTTTAATTTACTTAAGCATTCATTCGTGCTGGAGCATTACTCGCACGAGATTTGATTTATTGATGCATAACACCGTGTTGGAGCTTGCTCGCACGTGATTTTATATGGATTTATAACTCATTTTAAAGTCATACTCGAGTGCTACTCGTACGCAGACTTTACTGATTTTTATGAAACCGTGTTAAAGCTTCTCTCACACGAGAGTTTTTGATATCATGAATATGCATGGAGTCGTACTAGAGCTTTGCTCGAAAAGGGATTTATATGACATACATATAGCTGTGTTGGAGCCTCCTATAGACTGTGTCACAGTGGGATGATACTCTCACACTTACATACTGAGACAGAGATGGTATGGGTGGATAAGTCCTATTGCAGGCACCCCTGACTAAGCTTGGGTCTATGGAGTACGCTGTACCGTGGGGATTGTTGGAGTGGAGTGGCATTAGGCACGAGGCAGCAAGCCTTGCCTTCGCAATCTCGATGTTATACTGTTCTGGCAGGTAGGACTGACCCACATCCCGTTTCAGGTGTGATACCCCGCACACTAGGTACAGTGTAGCCAGGGATCACTAGGATATGGCTATAATCCTCGATGTTACTGATATAGTCACCTACATGTATCACATGATATAACTTGTAGTCTCGATAGACCAGGGTAGACCCGAGGGAGGGGTTAGGCCCTTGATTTTATGATTTTATGATATGTGATCCTGAAAGAAGGGTGGTTTATAACCGAAGTTTTATATGAATTTTAATGAATTGTTTTATGAGTTTGGAATTGAATTATGAAATGCTTAACCCCTTTGGGTTATTTTATACTGCGTTTTAAATGAAATGATTTAAATGCAGTAGCATGATGAGTTTTCCATGCTTTAATGATAAATTCATGAAATGATTGTATCTCATGATTTGTTTTATACTGCATGAAATAATGCATGATTTTAATTTAATTCATGCTAAGTATAATTTAATGATGTCACATAAAATACTATTGATGCATAAGTAGTATGATTTATATATGCACGAACAGTTTTATAAACTAAGTTATTGATGACATACATGAATTTGTGCTTGAGATTTTAATGAAAAGAAATGGATTTTAAGGGCATGGCATTATGAGCATGTAGATAGTGGAGCTATCTACTTACTTGCATAATTGCCTTACTGAGCGTGTGGTTTGCTTACCCCCTTATTTTCCCATCTTTTCAGAGCACTCATAATAATTAGTAAGTACCTGATGACTTGCATTCTTGGTATCCGCTGCTTCCCATCGAGAGACAAGTATACACATTTGTATAGTTTTGTATCTAAATATGTAATACACAGTACTATAAATAGATATGATGTCGGGGATGTAGAGCTATAAATACCATTATGTATGTATTTAGTTAAAGTCAAAGGATAGTAAACTCTGATATGTGAATGTGATTATGGAAATGGAATGGTAAATAGGTGAGAGGTGACTAAAGTCGAATCATAGCCCAACTGTTTGTAGGATGGTCATGTTGAGAGAAATGTAAGAATTAAATAATAAATGAAAAAGTGAAAAATTTACTCTGATTTTTAGGTAATTTGGGTTGTGACAGTTAATGGTATCAGAGCTTAAGTTGGCCTGATATGAGTCGGTGTTAGTGGTTAAGGAAGTTTACATCCCCATGTACTGTGCATTGTTTAGATACAATTGTGTATATCGAGATGGAAGTGCAGCTAAGAATTTGGTTTTGAATGCAAGAATATAGACTCATTAACTGATAGCAGCTATGGTAGAGAGGCGAGTACACGAGCTCGAGGTCGTAGAGGTAGGCCAGAGAGTCATACTGAGTCGCCACATGAGACTCAAGATGAGATTGATATGGAGGCTGATGTTGAGCATGCCCCATAGAGTCTGACAGAAAGATCAGACAGAGTCTGACAAAGAGATCGAACAGTGTCTGACAGAGAGATCGGATAGTATTGAGACACGCTTTGCGAGGTTGAAGTGGAGTGTAGAGAATATTTTACGAGCTAATTACTCAAAGTATGCATGAGATTTGAGGGCGAGTCGGAGCATTGGTGGAAGTCCGCTTGACTCATCTTAAGAGTTAGACATCCAAAATGGACATGAAAAATAATTCTAGATGTATTCCGGTGACAGAATTTTTTGGATACTGCTTGATTTGCAAGAGGAACTGATTGATTAGCGAGTATGAAACTCAATTTATATTCCTAGGCAGTTATGACTCCGACACTATGAACAGTGAGAGTCGAAAAGTCTGAAAGTTCTTGGAAGGGTTTAGTTGATCAATTAGAGTCCGATTGGCTGTTAGATATCACTACCTATGTCAAGGCAGTACACAGACTACAGTTGTGTGAATAAGATCATGAGTTGTACGTCTTTAAGATTGGGAAAGGTAGTAAGGACAGAAACTGAGACAAAAAGAGAATAGTGGATGACAGAAATGTCAGAACGGGAAAAAGGTAGTTTGGTAAAAGATTAGAGTTGATGAGTCATGGGGTACGATGATTGGTAAAGCCCTAGTGTATTTAATTTCAATACTTTTGAGGGGTATTGTGATTGGAGGACCCCGACCTGCTTCGTAGCAGTGAGAGCTGTGTAACAGTTTGAGCAGTGTAAGTAGTGAGAGCAGTGTAGTAGTGTGAGCAATGTAAGATGTGTGGTAGTTACCTCGGAAATAAGATGTTGGATGAGGGCGAGTGTATGCCTTGGACCAAGACACTATTGATGTTTCATATGATGTGATGGAAGATACCACAATGGTTATGAATAGTGAAGTAATTATTTTAATTGATCCTGGTGCCACGCATTTATTCGTACAGCCTTCAATTGCTTATAAGCTAGTGAAAGATGTGATGCCTGTACCCGTAGATAAGAGGATGATAGTTAGATGATTTTCACTAACTGAATATGGGTATAGGGAGTGTAAATTGAAAAAGGGGAAAAAATGATATGTCAGTCGATTTTATTTAATCGAATATGAATAGTTTTGAAGTAATATTCGAGAATAGATTAATTCGGCTGCAAACTATGATGTTTAGATTGCTATCCTAAGACAGTGATGATTTCACCCCGAAAAAGTATACTATAAGTTTGGCACGTAATATATACATTTAAAATTTGGGTACCTTTGTTGGTACGATAAAGAAATATAGAATTAGATTAATCATGAAGGTTTAAAAATTAAAATTTTATAAAAGCTGTTAATATAAGAAAAACGAAATGGCGCAGGTTAGTATCTTGAACGGAAGCGATTTCGAAATGACATTATACATTTATGCGTACATAGGTCAAGAATATGGGTGATTGAAATATTTAGTGGAACTCAACTACAAAGAGGTATTTAAACCTTACTTGGATCGAGTGGTTGTCATCTTGAGCGATGATATTTTGATGTATTCGAAGTCCAGGGAAAAGCATGAGTAACAATTGGAAACTGTCTTACAGATGAGGTGTTGTGAGTTTCTCGAAATGGCCTGCTCAGTTGACACATCTTGTTTGAAAAAGATTGTATGTCAGTAAGATGATAAGTATGAAAGTAGCTTCGGTAAGTTTTGGTATGTTGAAGTAATAAACTGACCACTGTAATTATTCTCACCATAACCCAAATGCTTAAGAGGTTTCAGTGTGTATGGATACTTCAAAATAATGAGTGGGCTATGTATTGATGTAAAATGGGAAGATAGTCGTTTATGGATCCAGATAGTTCAAGGACCATGAGAGAAACTATCCGACCAATGATTTAGAGTTGGGAACTGCATCGTTTACACTAAAAGTATGGCGCCACCACTTATACAGTGAGAAATTTTAGATATGCACTGATCGTAAAAGCCCCGAGTATCTATTTTCACAGAAACAGTCAAATATGATAACCAAGAGGGTTAGAGCTTCTAAGGATTATGATTGTGAACATTGTACCACCTAGGAAAGGCTAATGTAATGGCTGATGCCTTGAGCAGAAAGAGCCTCGAGATGGTATCACATATGATGGTCAGGGAGTGTGAGCAGTTGTGAGCCTCAGAAGTTATGTGATCCCTTCTGATGATGACCGTGATTGTGTGACAGCTAGCCTAAGGTTAGAATCGAATTTGAGTGACCGAATTTGCCAGGCTTAGCATGATGATTGGCATGGTGTCAATAGTATGGGTCAGATTCAGAAGGGTATAGTGACAGATTTCACAGTGAGTGACGATGACTTACAGACGTTCAGAGACAGTATAAGTGCTCTCCAGGACCATATTTGCTGAGATAGTGCTATTGATAGAAGCTCACTCTTCGGGATATACAATGCATCCGAGAAGTAATAAATATATCAAAATCTCTGAAAATGGTACTAGTGGTCAGATATGAAAAGAGACATTGTAGAGATTATGGAAAAGTGTCTCTCGTATGTCAGCAGATTAAGGTAGAGCAAAAGAAGTTGCAGGGTTATTGCAGCCTCACCTATATTGACACGGAAATGAGAATAAGTTACCATGAATTTCGTGATGGGTTATAGAGGACCCGAATGAATCACGAGGCTATATGGGTGATAGTCGATAGATTGATTAAGTCTACCTACCTTCTAGTTATGAAATCCCCAGATACTCTAAGTGCGTAGGCGGAACTATGTGTATGAAAAATTGTGGAACGTTATGTAGCATTCCAGTGAGCATGATATCAGTTAGGGATTCCCGCTTCACTTCCCACTTCTGGGAATATTATTTTTGAAAACTATGGGAACTGGATTGAGTGGTAGCACAGCTTGCCGTCCTCAGACAGATGATCAGTCAGAGAGGACTGTTCAGGTTTTGGAGGATATGATGATAGCGTGTGCCATTGATTTTATAAGCTCCTGGGATGATCAGTTGTTCCTAATTATATTCGCCAATAATGACAGTTATCACTTGAGTATCGGGATAACATTTTATATGAGGCATTGTATGGCCGTAGTGAGTTGTTCCCCAACTTAGATAGGAAGAAGTGGGTGACAGAGAGAGAATTGCTCCTAAATTGGTAAGATAAACCTCTGAGGATGTTCTGTTGATTTGTGAGAGATTAAGAACACCTCAGAGCAGACAAAAGACTATGCTGACAAGAGATAGAAACCATTGGAATTCACCGAGGGTGAATTAGTATTGTTGACAGTTATTGTCCTAAGAGCATAACGAGATTCAGAAAGAAGGCAAATTGAGTTTCGTTAGACAGAATCCTTTGAGATATTGGATAAAGTGGGAGATAAGGCCTATAGGTTAGCGTTACCACCTGAATAAACAGGCATCCACAATGTGTCCCATCTTTTGATGCTTCAGAAATACTATCTGGACCCAGCATATGTGATCAGATATGAGCTCCAATAGCTTAGCTCAATGAAAGTATAACGTATGATTGAAAAATTGATTCGGGTATTAGACGGAAGGAGAAGGTGTTGAGGTTTAAGATGATCTCCCTAGTCAAGTCTGATGGTAGTATTACACTCCAGAAAAAGTCCTATGAGAATTAAAGAGTATGATGCAGTAGACGTACCCTGAGTTGTTTATGGACCCATTCAACTTGGTTCTAATTTGGAGGACCGAATTTCTTAAGTGGGGGAGATTGTAAGACCCGATTTTATTTAAAACACAAAATGAGAAAAAAATCAAATAGAGGATTAAAATGGTATTCTTGAACACGTGCAAGGGTAAAACGGTTAAAAGATCAAAACCCGGTATAAAGTCGATAAGAAAATTTAATTAAAAATAATGGATTTGAGAAACTTGATCAATAATGAAGAAATAATTAAATTTCGGGTTAAATTGATCAAGATATGAATTTATTAGAATAAACCGAAATTTTCACTTCAAAAAATGATCCCGAAAATAATCAAAAAATATACCGAAAAGGTAAAATCGAACTGATAATTCATTTATGGATTAAATGAATTTAATCTGAATTTTGAGATATTTTTAGGATTTTACTATTATTTTAATGAATAAAATAATAATAAAAATCTATTATAAATAAAAAATAAAAAAATAAAAAACAGAAATCTGGATTGAAAACACGGGGAGAGAGATATTGAAGAGAAAGGGAACCGAGCAAACCGACATAAGCCAAGGAAAGAGGAATCCATCGAACGGCGAGCACCGACGACCCCACGGCCAGGCAAGCGACCGAAAAAGGGAGAGGACATCGGCGCACACTCATCGACACCGGCAACGCGCTCCACCGACGTCGGACGTCGACGAATCGAAGAAGAAAAGCAGCAGAGAAAAAGAGGGAATCCGGTGGCCACCAGCGGTGATTGGTCCCGATCGAGGCCAATCGAGTGTTCCCCAGGCTGAGACGTGGCGAATGGCGACAATGGCACACTGGGAACCGACCGGACTACGCCGGCACAACCAAAGGAGCCCTGAATTGGACAGCGGTTTAGTGAAGAACCTTCTGCGCTGAACCAGACCGAACCGGTTTAGCTAAAAAGAAAAGGAAAAAAAGAAGAAAAAAAAGGAAAGAAAAAGAGGAAAAATTGGAAAAAAATTTCAGTGATGAAATCGAGCTATGAGTAAGTCGGTAAGTGGTCGAAATTGACCGATTTAAATTTTAAAATATTTAATTTGATTAATATTCGACTGAAAGTTTACCGGGGAAAAAATATTTAATTGTGTAGCTCGACAATTGACGTCAAATGAGAGCTCGAGACAGCCTCGATTTGTGTACGATCATGGAATATCGGGTAAGTAACCCTTATTTACAACAATTTTGCATTGTTATGCGTGTTAGATAAATTACGGATTTAAATTTCGCATTAAAATGAATTAAATTCTGGAAATTGAAATAAATTATCATAAATAATTCATAAGCTATTCAAGAGTTTAGAACGAGATCCAATAAATACTGGCGGGCCCAATGAGCCCAATAGGTTTCGATAATGTAAATAATAAGTGGAAAACAGGCTTAAGGCAGATTAAGGCCCATTACGATACAATCGAGCCCACTATGGTAAACGGGCCCAATGATTTAAACTAAGCCCAGAAAATATGAAATATAATTAATTGTATTGTATTTGACCTGATGTATATTTATAAGCAGTTCCGAAGATTTGATTGAAATCAAATCGGACTGTGTGATGAGACATCAGTGGAAAGGTCTGACTGTATAGAAAAATGAGGTAAGGGAATTGTGTGAGTTGCTACAGGTAGCTACGCGTACTTTAATAGCTTTTGTATACACTGATTATGTATGTATACTCTGTTATTGTATAATGGTCCTAAAAATGGTTTAAAGATTTTAAGGACTCGAAATAGGTAAAGACTATTTTACCCCTATTGAGGAAAATTCACCTAAGGATGGTGAAAGCATGACATGCATGAAATGCATGATTTAAGGAAATTTCTGGTTTAAGGAATTTTATTGGTTTTAAGTAAAGAAAATCGGTAGATTGGCCAATAATTGCATAAGTTTCCCAAAATAACACTGCGTAAGTGTTATTGGTATTTAAATGAAATTCTTTGGAAAACAGGCCAACTATCAATTTTATATGGAAACAGATAGTGATGACGCATAGCTTGCACTATATCTGTGTTTGTGAGTGTGTATAAAATGTGCTTGAGCAGTTGCTCGCACCAACTTGTGTGACATCATATGCATGAAATGTGCTAGAGCAGTTGCTCGCACTGATTTTTATTATTGTGAAATGCATGAGAGGTGCTAGAGCGATTGCTCGCACTAGTTTTAATGATTTGGCATGCATGAGAGGTGTTGGAGCTTAGCTGGCATCCTGTTTTGAAATGATATTGCATAAAAGCCGTGCTGGAGTGTAACTCGCATAGGATTTGATGTATTTATGCATAAGTCGTACTGGAGCGTTGCTCGTAAGAAGTTTTGATTTACTTAAGCATTCATTCGTGCTGGAGCATTACTCGCACGAGATTTGATTTATTGATGCATAACACCATGCTGGAGCTTGCTCGTATGTGATTTTATATGGATTTATAACTCATTTTAAAGTCATACTAGAGTGCTACTCATACGTAGACTTTACTGATTTTTATGAAACTGTGCTAGAGCTTCGCTCGCACGAGATTTTCTGATATCATGAATATGCATGGAGCCATGCTAGAGCTTCACTCACACAGGGATTTATATGACATGCATATAGCCGTGTTGGAGGCTTCTGTAGACTATGTGTCAGAGTGAGATGATACGCTCACATGTGCATACTGAGATAGAGATGGTATGGGTGGATAAGACCTATTGCAAGCACCACTGATTGAGCTTGGGTCCATGGAGTACGTTGTACCGTGTATGTAACGCGGAGTACGTTGTACCATGGAGATTGTTGGAGTAGAGTGGCATTAGCCATGAGGTAGCAAGCATTGCCCTCGCAATCCTGATGTTATGCTGTTTTGGCAGGTAGGACTGACCCACCTCCCGTTTTAGGGGTGATACCCCGCACACTAGGTACCGTGTAGCCAGGGATCACTAGGATATGACCATAGTCCTCGATGTTACTGATATAGTCACCTACATGTCTAATATGATATCACTTGTGGTCTCGATAGACCAAGGTAGACTCGAGGGAGGGGTCAGGCCCCTGATTTTATGATTTTATGATATGTGACCCTGAAAGAAGGGTGGTTTATAACCGAAGTTTTATAATGAATTTTAATGAATTGTTTTATTGAGTTTGGAATTAAATTATGAGATGCTTAACCCCTTTGGGTTATTTTATACTGCTTTTTAAATGAAATGATTTAAATGCAGTAGCATGATGAGTTTTCCATGCTTTAATGATAAATTCATGAAATGATTATATCTCATGATTTGTTTTATATTGCATGAAATAATGCATGATTTTGATTTAATTCATGCTAAGTATGATTTAATGATGTCACATAAAATACTATTGATGCATAAGTAGTATGATTTATATATGCACGAATAGTTTTATAAACTAAGTCATTGATGACATACATGATTTTGTGCTTGAGATTTTAATGAAAAGAAATGGATTTTAAGGGCATGGCATTATGAGCATGTAGGTAGTGGAGCTATCTACTTACTTGCATAATTGCCTTACTGAGCGTGTGGTTTGCTCACCCCCTTATTTTCCCATCTTTTCAGAGAAGTCACAGTAATGAGTAAGTGGCTGATGACTTGCATTCTTGGTATCTGCTGCTTCCCATCAAGAGACAGGTATACACATTTGTATAGTTTTGTATCTAAATATGTAATGCACAGTACTGTAAATGGATATGATGTCGGGGATGTAAAATTATAAATACCATTGTGTATGTATTTAGTTAAAGTCAAAGGATAGTAAACTCTCATATGTGATTGTGATTATGGAAATGGAATTGTAAATAGGTGAGAGGTGATTAACACCGAATCATAGCTCAACTGTTTGTAGGATGGTCACGATGAGAGAAAGGTAAGAATTAAATAATAAATGAAAAAGTGAAAAAATTTACTCTGATTTTTAGGTAATTTGGGTCGTGGCAAGTTGTCCCTGCTAAAGTGTTCTCCAGTTCTCCAGCAGCACAGAGGTATACACTTATGAGAAAAAAAATTTGTATCCTGAACTTTAATGCACAGTTTGGTTATCTTTTGTACAAAACAGATGTATAAAATAGAAACTGATGTAAACATTTCTGCGTAGTTATAAAAGAACAGTTTCTACTTCAATTAAAGAATGTTAAATTATGAATGGATGAGATGTGAATATAGATGTTGACTCACAGCCCAACTGTAGGGGAAGAGGGTCGTGACATTATTGAAATCAAATTAAGCTGTTTTCTTGCAAACCATTTAAATGCTAGCCAACCAACCTATCCACATGCTAAAAGCAGTAAAAGACTTAAGAATATCTTGTTCTTGTTTTTCATGATCTTTTCTAAAATCCCAATTTTTTCCCTTCCTAGTGGAAAAATGATAATTTACCATTCTGGACACCTTAAAACATTATTTCTTTTCTGTGACCCTCAGACATTTGAAGAAATTGTAAATGCTCCTGAAAACACGTACAAATATCTCTAAGAGCCAACAAAATTCCCTTACATAAAATCACTTGGAAGATGCTTCTTCCTCTTTTCCCGCTTTTCGTGATTAGGTCTAATTGGCTTCGGATATATCCTTTGGGAGCTGCAAATATTCATTAATCACATCAGTCAACACTGATAACTCATTATTCTGACTTCATCATAGTCAATATATCTTATTGGCCTATTTGCTCTTATTGGGCCTAATTACGCCTTAATGGTCTTACCCCATTTTAAGCCCATTCACACAACACTATTTATTTCACCTAGGCCCATTATCTCTCATTGGATCGAATTCTAGGCCCATTGACCTTATTGGGTTGATTGCATCAAGCTTGGCCCATGATCACAGTCGGCCATGGCATGGTGGCCGAACACCTATTATGCCAACATGGCCAAATGCTAGCCATCATCACGCCATTCTTAGCCCATTTGGCTAGCAAACTCACTTAGTTATTTTATCAAGCACTTGGCATGCATGCTTTTTCCTTAGTTTTCCATTTATTCATGCATTTTCTCAAACATCTTATATGCACATTTCATAACTTCATCCAATTCCATAAACTGGTTTTACAAAACCATCTCAAAATCATGCATATAACATCACCAACACTATAGTATAATCAATTCATCATTAAATCAACCATAGCTCACTTTCTCACACTAAACCCATATTTGGTCATGGAAGCATGCTCAAGGATGTTTCAGCCAACCATACATACACCAATCAACTCATAAAAATGTCTAGATTAACATAATTGAAGTTGGTGTATTGAAAACTCACCTAGCTTAACCTTTCTCTTTTGGTCGAAATTGGGGAAACACCTTGCTCCTTCAATCCAAAAATTTAACTCATCACTAGTAATAACTTTGCTAAAAGTAACCTTTCTCAAATCCGTTTGGAAGGTGATGATAGTATAAAGTGAGAAAACTCGTTCACTTTGCTAAAATGGAGAGGTATTTGATATTCTGGGGAAGAAGACTAGCTGTCGGGCTTTTAAATAGAAAGGGGAATTGTGATATCGATCTTCCTTTGGTTTAACTATACAAGTATTCAGTAAGTGAGCTATGGGATCGATCTACTCTTGGGAAGGGATCAATCTGCTCTTGGGAAGGGATCAATCCTTTTTAGCCAGAAACCATTCGAGATCGATTTGTTTTTGGGAAGGGATCGATCATTTCTAGGCAGAATCACATCGAGATCGATCTGATTTTGGGAAGGGATCGATCCTCTCTATGAAGAATCACATCGAGTTCGATCTGCTTACATATAAAAACCTTTGTGATTTCATTATGGAATTACAAGATCCATCTGTCGTGTAAAGAGATCGATCTGGCATTCATCTGCGGGATTCTAACTACTAATATTTCCAGAATTTCAAAGGAAAAATTGCATTTAAATGTTGCACTAATCATTTTACATTCTAATCACACTTAGAGCATAAAAAGGTCTATTTCTTATGATTCACATATTATGTAACTTGTGTGTACAACATGGAATCATACTGGGTACATATAAAAGTACGTGCCTTACATTATAATTTCGTGCTTTAAGTCCTTATATTCAGTCGGAATAGTTTAAATTCCATTCGTTTAGTCGGTGGCCACTTTAGCCCTCATTTAGCCATTACTTGGATTTATAAATATTTATTCATTCTCTTTGCAATTTCATTCAAGCAAAAGCTCTTCTTATGATTCTATTAACTTATGGAAATGTGTACATCATAGAATCACAAAGAATACATCACCAAAAGTGGGTCTTACATAATCTCCCCCACTAAGGAAATTTGGTCCTCCAAATTGAAACCAAATCAGCTGGTGAATAACTCTCGGTACTTTCCCCGCATCAGACATTCCAACTCCCATGTAGCTTCCTTCGCAGTGTGATGCTGCCAAAGAACTTTCACTAAGGGAATCATCTTCAACCACAACACCTCCTCCTTCCTATCCAATATCCGAACCGGCTTCTCAACATACGACATGCTCTCGTTGAGCTCCAATGGCTCATATGTAATCTCATGCACTAGATCTGGGTGGTACTTCCGTAACATAGAAATGTGGAAGATGTTATGAATGCCCACTAGCTCAGGTGGCAATGCTAGCCTATAGGCCTTATCTCCCACTCTATAAAGTATCTCAAAGGGTACAATGTAACGAGGACTCAGCTTCCCTTTCTTTTCGAACCTCGTTATACCCTTAGAAAAAGAAACTCATAAAAATACTGACTCACCCATAATAAACTCCAATGGTCTCCGTCTCTTATCAACATAACTCTTCTGTCTGGTCTGAGCTATCGTAACGTCTCACAAATCAACTGGAGGTCCTCAGAGGCCTGTTTTACTAAGTCGGGAGCAAATATCTGTCGGTCACCCACATCTTCCTATCCAATAAGGGAACAACATCTATAACCATACAAAGGCTCATATGGTGCCATCTCGATACTTGAATGATGACTGTTATTATAGGTGAACTCTACGAGTGGTAAATGGTCATCCCAGGAGCCTATAAAGTCTAGTACACATGCTCTCAATATGTCCTTCAGAGTCTGTATAGTCCTCTCGACTGACCATCTGTCTGAGGATGGAAAGCTGTACTAAAACTCAGTTGGGTCCCCATAGCTTCCTGAAAATGTTTCTAGAAGTGGGAAGTGAAGTGGGAATCCCTATCTAACACAATGCTCACCGGGATACCATGCAACCTCACTATCTCGCGCACATACAAATCCGCTAGAGTACTCAGAGTATTAGTAGCTCTTATAGCTAGGAAGTGTGCCGACTTCGTCAAGTTGTCCACTATAAGACAAATCGTATCGTGATTCCTACGGGTCCTGGGTAAACCCATCACGAAGTCCATAGTGACATGCTCCCATTTCCAAGTCGGTATAGGTAGAGGTTGCAATAACCCTACAGGCTTCTGATGCTTTACCTTCACCTGCTGACAGATGAGACACTTTGCCACATACTCCACTACATCTCTCTTCATCCCTGACCACCAATGCACTCTTTAGAGGTTCTGATACATCTTATTACTTCTCGGATGCAGTGAATATTCAACGAATGAGCTTCTGTCAAGATCAACCTCTTGATCTCTGGGTCATCGGGAACACATATCTTGCCCCTGAACCTAAACAATAACCTTTTTGTATTTGTCTGATAACATCACTGCACTGCTGATCAATCTATTGAGCCAGTCGGATACGATCTACCACATCCAATTCCAACCACAGGCTAGCTTCCATACAACCACTATCAGTATCAGGTGGGGTCACATCTAAAATGAGGTTCACGAACTGTTCCAACAGCTCATGTTCCTTGATCATCAGGTACGATACCAACTAGAGATGTTTCCTACTCAGTGCATCAGCTACTATATTCGCCTTACCTGGGTGGTACAAAATCTCGCAATCATAGTCCTTTAGAAGCTCGAGCCATCTTCTCTGTCTCATGTTCAACTCCTTCTGTGAGAACAGATACATGAGGCTCTTATGGTCAGTAAATACCTGAAATTTCTCACCATATAGATAATGGCACCATATCTTTAAGGAGAATAGCATGGTCGTCAACTCTAAATTGTGGTTCGGGTAGTTCCTCTCATGATCCTTCAGTTGTCTAGATCCATAGGTGACTACCTTCTTATCTTGCATCAGTAAATAGCCTAGTCCTTAGTACGAAGCATCTGTATATACAGAAAAACCTCTTGAGCTAGTAGGAATGGTGAGAATCAGAGCGGAGGCTAATTGACGCTTCAACTCCTGAAAACTCTTCTCAAATCTATCGTCCCACATGAACTCAATATTCTTCATCGTGAGACGTGTCAACGGAGCAGCTAATCTCAAGAATCCCTCTACAAACCGTCAATAATACCCAGCTAAACAAAGGAAATTCCTGATCTCAGTGATTGTCTAGGGTCTCTGTCACTGAACCACTGCCTCAATCTTGGATGGGTCCATTAACACACCATCCCTCGATACAATATGGTAAAGAAAAGAGATATGCTCTATCCAAAAGTCACATTTACTGAGTTTATCGTATAACTTCTTCTCTCGGAGGGTTTGTAGCACTATCCTCAGGTGCTGTTCATGCTCCTCCTTAGATCTCGAATACACCAAGATGTCATCGATAAACATGATAAAAAACCGATCCAAATACTTGTGAAACACCTCATTTATCAATAAGATAAAGGCTACGGGATCATTCGTCAACCCGAATGGCATAACTATAAACTCATAATGACCATGCCGGGTGCGAAAAGCTATTTTGGGTACATCTTCATCCCGAACTCTCAACTGATGGTACCCAGATCTCAGATCTATCTTAGAAAAGACCTGTGCTCCCGGAAGCTGATCTAACAAGTCATCAATGCGTGGAAGGGGGTACTAATTCTTAATGGTCACCTTATTCAACAACCTGTAGTCAATACACAGTTGGAGGCTCTTATCCTTCTTCTTTACAAACAGAACCGATCCTCCTAAATGTGATACACTCGGTCTGATGAACCCCTTATCCAATAACTTCTATAACTGCATCTTTAGTTCCTCTAACTAAATTGGAGCCATTCTGTACAGTGGCTTGGATATCGGCCTCGTACCAGGTGCCAAATCTATACAAAACTCTATCTCTCTATCTGTTGGTAACCCTGGTAAATCATCCGAAAGAACATTTGGAAATTCCCTAACCATTGGGATGTCTCTCAATTCCAGATGTGCCTTATCCGTCTCAACCGCGTACGTAATATAACCTTCAAAATATTAACCATTTAGTCAGCATAGAAATTCATCCATTTTGCTTACAACAACTACTGCTTTCATGACTTTTCAAGGGAACTTTACAATGCATTGTTCGGGGAAACTTACAGTAATGCTATCTACCCCTGAAAACGTTACCGTCTTAGAAAAACAATATACCACAGCGAACCAATCCATTCCTAAGATTACATCAAAGTCTCTCACATGCATTAAAATGAGGTTAGCTGACATTTCTTTTTCCCCTACTTTTAACTTGCAATCCCTAAGCACATATTCCACTAGTTGACTACTATTCATGGGAGTGCTTATCAACATCTTCTTACTTAACGGGGTAAGCTTCGCATATATTAAACAACTTATATGCAAATGAAGGCACCAGGATCTATTAAAACATAAGCTTCAAGATCAAAAATCAAAATAGTACCTTTCACCACATGTAAAGGCTGATCCGTAGTATCCTGGTCCAGAGCGTGTACTTGCCCTCTGCCAACTACCTACTTCCCCTTCTCTTGAGCTGTCGCCCTTCATCACGGAGTAGGAGTATCAGCAAGAGCTCTCTCCAGTTCCTTGCCCTTCTATAGGGCAGTCTTAGTCACCTCTGGGCAATTTAAGATCACATGCCTTGGCTTCCCACATTGAAAACATACTGCAAGAGGTCCATAACACGGTCGAGTACTATGGTATCTACCACACATACTGCATTGTTCTTGTAACGACCCTTGACCCTTGAAAATCGGAGAAAATTTTTTTTTTTTTGAATTTAATTTACCCACTTACTCCCTAATTCACTTAGGTTGTATTCCTGTGCAGTGTCAAATCATTTTCCTAATTCTTTTCTCGTAATTTATAATTGATTTTCATATTTTAACTTATATGGCCGTTAGAAATTTCGGCAGCATAACGACTTACATATAAGCCTACCCACCTGCAAATCAGTTGTATTGAACAATCCTAGATATCCACAACTACCAAGCATACTTTCCAATTCATCCTTACCACTTCAGACATCTATTTCAATTTAAAACCAGTCATCTCAAATATTATCCCAAAACAATAATGTTTACATCTTCCGTACAAAATTACATCCCAACTGATAACTTCGACACATGTCTGTGCATACGTTTATGTCTGGTATAGGAATATAAATGTATACCTCTTGCGTGTACAAAATGTAGCCTAGGGTAGATCTTCCCACCAGCCTACGTCGTGTACGCGGCAGGTAGCGCCTATAGATTCACTGTAAAAGATCTGAAGGTAGAGGGGTGAGCTTTTGGGGAAAAGCCCAGTAAGATAGTACCTTTAAATTAATCCTGATATATATATGAAAAGCATGTAGAAATCATTTGTAAGATCATACTTTAAGTAAAAGGAAAAACTTAAATCATCACTTCATGCAATTCATTGCAAAAGTCATAAAGCATGCAAGTTCAAAGCAAGAATCATGCTCAACAATGCTATAAATTCTTTCATAAGCTTTTCACATACATTGCATAATCATCTCGTTTTACTTTCGTAAACATGTCATAAACATTTTGTGAAACTTTCATGAAATATTTCATAATCATTTTGTAAACATTACATACATGTATTGGTTCATAACCAATCATTGAAATTCATAAGGCACATATTCGTTGCCACATTTATCGTTCATAACTAATTCATGGAGACCAGACTATAACTAAGTCATGCGATACGTGTCATTCTCCGTAGAGAGCTAAACATGTTACCTATGGCCATGGTAAGTGGCTGTAGACTGGATCAGGGTCGTACAGCTCTTTCGTAAAACATGGGTAGTATCCATCTTACATACTTTCACTAGCACATAGCTAGGACACGGGCACCAATGGCACTCTCCGTGTGGGCAACATAATTGCGTGCTGCGCGGGCACGAGATACTACCGAAACATCATCATAAACCACCAGTAGCACGACACCTTCCACACAGGTCGAATCAAGTGCTAAAGGGGCCTACGTACCGGCACCTCAAGTGGTGGAGCCGGAACACCACGAGAAGTAGCCAAGCATGAAGCCTAAGTCTCAAAACATATTTTCTTTTTCCCCCTTTTCTTTGAGATTGTCAAAAGTTAACTTTAGCGATATGGATATAAAAATCATGAGTAAATATAAAACATCCATATGCTTCATACCTTAGGAAAAATTTATTTCATATCATGTCAAGTGTTCGGGGGACATTTAACATATTTAAAACGTGTTACATAATCATTGTACAGGTATAAAAGCATCTATAAATCATTTCGAATCACATGCTCTTTTCATAAAGTCATTCATCGGTGAAAACAATATGCATTATCAGGACATAGTTAAATAGTACCCCTTACCTCGATGTATCGGATATCTCACGTTCGCGAAACGACGCCTTCCAACACCTCCGTCAATTTCGTCTACGTTTTACCTACATCGAAGGTCGTTTACTTAGCTTCCTATACATGCGAGTCACTCGAAATACATTAAAATCGTAACCTATTCGTTTTTCCTCGTGTGTACGTTTAACCGTGCGTACCGAGGCTATTCACGTACGTATATATATTTTTCTTACCCTATATTATTTTTGTACGTACACACCTCGGTATACCAATTATTATATACAACTACATGTATATACTAGAGAGTATGTATGTATATATATTCCTATATATGCATCATTATTTGTTTTCATTTCTTTCCTCATCACATGTATCCATCCCATGTATGTACATATATTAAAACACATTCTTACCTTATACCTTCATTTGTATATACCTCCTAGTATATACACATCTCTCATACATTCCTTTATATGTACACCTAAGTAAATACTCAATATATGTATATGTATACTCATACATACCCACATGGATACATGCGTATATATATATATATATATCATTTTTACTTGTCTCCATTTATGTACCCTCACATAAATATACATATATATATATATATACACACATACATGCATTACCTCTCCCTTTATCCATTATTCATCACTACCCTTTTTTTTTACACCATTTAAATTTATACTAATCATGCTTATAATTCAATCTATATATATACATGTAAATTAAATATGCATGTATATACTTAAATCTTACCTTCTTTTCTTTTTTTTTTTTCTCTTTTCTTTTCTCCTTTTCCTCTCGGTCAGCCCTTCTTCTTCCTCCCTTTCTCCTTCTTTTCCAGCCCCTTTCTCCCTCACGGTTTCCCCTTCTTGGTCTCGGTTACAGCCTCCATTCCCAGCTACAGTTCCTCTCAGGTTGCCCTGTTCTGCCTCACCGATCCTCCTCTATTCCAGTTCAGCTCTCGGTCCTGCCTTAATTTCCTTCCTTCTCGATGCTGCTCCAATCAGAGGCTCTCGGTCAGCATTCAGCTTCAGCTCTCTCAGCTCTTTCCTCCTCTGTTTTCTTTTCCTCACCTCACGATTTCCAGCACCCCCCTTCGGTTCCCCTGCTTTCTTCTTCTCCTTCCTGCTCTTCCCTTTCCTTTTTCTTCTTCCTCGGTAGGACAGCTCCCCCCTTCCTTCTTCCCCCTTCTCTTTTTGGCTCACTCTTCTCCCTCCTTTCCAATCCTCTCTCTCTCGGTCAGTCCCCCTTTCTTCTCTTCCTCTCTTCTCCTTTCCAGCCGATCGATTCTCTCTCTCTCTTTTCTTCTTCCTCTTTCCTACCTTGCTTCTATTCTTCCCTTCTTCCCCGACCAGCTTTCCCCCTTTCGGTTTTCCTCTTCCCTTTTCTTCCTTCCTTTTCCTTCTTCTTCTTCCCCGGCAGGCCTCTCTTCCTTTCCTCCCTCTTTTCTTCTCCTCTTCTCCTCTTTCTCTCTTCCTTTTTTTTTCCCGCCCGAGCCTCCTCTGTTTTGTCTGATTTCCTTTCTATTTGCCACAGTGGTAGACGAAATTAGTTTTTCTACACCAATTCCGTACTTGCCATAATATATTTATATATATATTAGTTTAATATATATATATATATATTATATTAGTATGTAGGTATTATTTGTTATGTATTTGCATAGTTATTATATTCTTTTCTTTTTGTTCCCATTTTATTTTAAATGTCTTATACATTATTTATTTATCTATTATTTTTATTTAATTATTATTATTATCATTTTTATTTCATTCATTTTATTTTATTTTTTTATTTATTTTACACATATACATTAAACACTATACATTTACATAACATATATATATATTTAAAACATATATATATGTTATTACCTATCCATTTAATATGTTTTAGTATATATATATATATACCCACGTTATATATATATATACACGTTTTCTTGTATAATCTATCCATGGGCATAATAATCATATCCTCCATAAAATTTTATTATTCCAAAATAAAATGTCATTGACGTTCCATCCTTCCTCGTAAATCTCGACATAAATTTTTACATCCAACCCTTGACTAATAAATCAACACTTTTCAATCCTTCCATGTTCGCCTTTGCTCCATCACATCTCGTGTCTCGGGTTCCCGGTCATCTTTGAGTCCTACAATGATCATGCACACTTCCATTAAAATTTATTATTATTATTTTTTATAATCTAACTAGAGATAGGAAATTTGCGGGGTTTACATTCTCCCTACCTTAAAAGAATTTGGTCCCCAAATTCATCCAAGTACATCAGAATAGGTGTGGGTACTTTTCCTTCATAAGGCTCTCTAGTTCCCATGTAGCTTCCTCTATCGAATGGTGTTGCCAGAGAACCTTTACCAGAGGTATCGTCTTCGAGCGAAGTACCTTCTCCTTTCTGTCCAATATCCGGATAGGTCACTCAATGTAGCTCATGTCCTCTTGAATGCTCAGAGGCTCATATTCAATGATATGTGAGGGATCCGGATTATACTTCCTTAACATCGAGACGTGGAAGACATTATGTACCCCGGAGAGCTGCGGGGGTAGGGCAAGTCTGTAGGCTACGTCTCCCACTCTCTCTAAGATCTCAAAAGGACCAATGAAGCGAGGACTCAACTTCCCCTTCTTCCCGAACCGCATGATACCTTTACTCGGAGATACCTTAAGAAACACGGAGTCCCCTATCTGAAACTCAAGTGGCTGTCTATGCTTATTCGCATAACTCTTCTGCCTACTTTGTGCGGTCTTAAGTCTATCATAGATTAACCGAACACCCTCTGCTGCCTGTTCTACCAACTCGGGAGCCAAGATCCTTCTATCACCCACTTCTTCCCAAGCCACTGGAGACCTACATCTCCTACCATACAAGGCCTCATAAGGTGCCATCCCGATTCTAGTATGATAGCTGTTGTTGTAAGCAAATTCTGCGAGAGGTAGATGATCATCCCATGAGCCAACGCACGCCCTCAGCATATCCTCTAAGGTCTGAATGGTCCTCTCGGACTGACCGTCTGTCTGAGGATGATAGGCTGTGCTCAAGTTAAGCTGAGATCCCATGGCTTCTTGAAAATGAGCCCAAAATCTAGAAGTAAATCGGGAATCTCTATCTGACGTAATGCTCACAGGTGCCCCATGCAGTCGAACTATCTCTCTCACATACAACTCTGCTAAAGCACTCAAGGAGTCTGTACTTTTGATGGCTAGGAAGTGGGCACTCTTTGTCAACCTGTCTACTATTACCCAGATTGCATCATGCCCCTTTCGGGTCCTCGGTAAACCCATAATAAAATCCATAGTAATATGCTCCCATTTCAAGTAGGCACTGGAAGAGACTTAAGTAGTCCTGCTGGTCTTTGGTGCTCGATCTTAATCTGTTGGCAAATTAAACACTTGGCCACAAACTCAGCTACATCTCTTTTCATACCAACCCACCAATACACCTTCCGTAAATCCTGATACATCTTAGTGCTTCCCGGGTGTATGGTGTATCGCGAACAATGGGACTCCTTTAAGACCTTTTGCCGTAGGGCATCATCGTGTGGGACACATATACGGCCCCTAAATCTCATCAGTCCATCCTCACCGAGCACAAAGTCTGACTGTTCGTCCTGTCCTGCCTGACTGACCATATCCAATAACTTCTGATCACCCCTCTGTCCAGTTCTGATCTGATCAAGTATACTAGGTTCAATCTGTAAACTAGCTATGAACCCAACACCTGTTGTCTCCACACTAACACTGAGCTCGGCAAACTGCTCTAGCAACTCCCATTCTCTAACCATCATAAAAGAAATCATCCCCTTCCTGCTTAAAGCATCTGCCACTACGTTTGCCTTGCCCGGGTGATACAGAATCTCGCAATCATAATCCTTGAGGAGCTCTACCCACCGTCTCTGTCTCATATTTAGCTCCTTCTGATCAAATATATACTTCAAGCTCTTGTGGTCAGTAAAAATCTGAAACTTTTCTCCATACAGATAATGCCGCCATATCTTCAAGGCAAAAACAACCGCGGCCAACTCTAGATCATGGGTGGGGTAATTCCTTTCATGGTTCTTAAGCTGTCGAGAACCATATGCAACCACTCTCCCATGCTGCATAAGTACACATCCCAAGCCCTGGTATGATGCATCACTGTATACTGCATAGCCTCCAGACCCACTAGGAATGGTTAAGACTGGGGCGGTAGTCAACCTTTTCTTGAGTTCTTCAAAACTCTGCTCACACTGATCAGTCCACTCGAATGGAACATCCTTACGTATCAGCTTAGTCAGTGGAGCGGCAATCTTGGAGAAACCTTCAACAAACCTCCTATAGTATCCAACTAATCCCAGAAAACTTCGAATTTCCTTAACTGTTCTCGGTCTTTCCCAATTAAGTACTGCCACAATCTTAGACGGATCCACCGACACCCCGTCTTTAGAAATAACATGGCCCAGAAATGCTATCTGCTCCAACCAGAACTCACACTTATCCAACTTCCCATACAATTGCTTCTCTCTGAGAGTTCGGAGCACTACTCTCAAATGCTGCTCATGCTCCTCTCGGGACTTTGAGTAGATCAGAATATCGTCGATGAAAATAATGACGAACCGATCTAGATACTCCCGGAACACCTCATTCATCAAGCTCATGAATGCAGCTGGGGCATTAGTTAGACCAAAGGGCATCACACGGAACTCATAGTGGCCATATCTCGTTCTGAAGGCCGTCTTCGGAACATCCGCATTCCTAATCCTCAATTGATGATAGCCCGATCTCAGGTCAATCTTCGAGAACACCGTAGCCCCTCTTAACTGGTCAAATAGATCATCTATTCTGGGCAAGGGATACTTGTTCTTAATTGTGGCTTTGTTCAACAGCCTGTAGTCTATACATAACCTAAGACTACCATCTTTTTTCCGCACAAATAATACCGGAGCTCCCCACGGGGATACACTCGGCCTAATGAACCCTTTGTCCAGCAAATCTTGCAACTGCTTCTTCAATTCCTCGAGTTCAACAAGGGCCATCCGGTAAGGAGACTTCGAGATTGGCTGAGTCTCTGGTGCCAAATCTATCGCGAATTCTAACTCTCTCTCCGGTGGTAATCCCGGTAGTTCATCAGGGAACACATCCGGGAACTCGCATACCACTGGTATGTCCTGAACACTTGGACATTCCCGACTAGTATCGAGGAGGAATGCAACATAACCTTCACATTAACACATTCATTAAAATTTTCATCAATTGTCAAAATCATAAAATTTATTCCTTCATTGCAAAGCATACACTAAACTTACTAGGTAAGGAGAAGGTTACAGTCTTAGAGTAGCAATCTAAACTTACACGGTTGGTGGCTAGCCAATCCATACCCAAAATTACATCGAAGCCATACATGCTCAACAAAATTAGATCTGCTAATATGATCCTATCTCCTACCTTGATCTCACAATTTCGATAAACCATATCAGTCTTTTGTGATTTATACATGGGTGTGCTAACATATAATGTAAAGTCTAGGGGTTCGGGTTTAACATTCAATTTACGTGCAAAGTGGGGAGATATAAAGGAGTGGGTGGAACCTGAGTCAAATAATACTTGTGCCTCATGATTGCAAATTAGAAGCTTACCTTGAATGGTCTCGGTGGAGGTATCAGCAGTCTCCTTGTCCAAGGCAAAGACCCTCCCATGCGTGACAGGCTTCTTACCCTTCTCTGCTGAGGTAGCCCATCTCTGTGGGTTTTGTCTCTGAGGAGCTTGCCTCTCGGGTTGCCGTGGTGGCTCTGGGCGTTGTGAAACCCGATTCTGTGGGCAATCTCTCATTATATGTCCCTTTTGCCTACACAAAAAGCAGCTTCCGGTGGTCAAAAGACACACACCTCCATGAAGCTTCCCACACTGTTTGCACCCTGGCCTATACTGTTGCGGACCTCTAGCAATCTGAGGAGCAGGTACTGGAATGATGGGTCTATCAAGTCTAGGTCGAAACTCATCCACCCTTTGCCTCTTGGGCTGACCCCTCCTGAAATCCTATCTCACGAACTCTGTCCGCTTACCCTTACCCTTGCTCTTTCCCTTAAGGCCATACTCCGCCTGTGTGACGTTTAGGTCCCTCTCAACCATCTGCACTCTACCCAGAGCGTCCTGAAATTCTGTAATCCATAGTCCCAAAAGTCGATCCCGGATAGCTGGCTTCAACCCTGCTAGGAACCTCTCAGTCCGACGTTCTTCATTCTGGAACGTCTCCGGGTCATATCTCATCAGCATAGTAAACCTGCTTTCATACTCGTCCACAGTCATACTGCCCTGTACCAAACTCAGAAAATCCATCCTCAATTTCTGCTGGGCAGCTAGTGGAACATACTGCTTCCTAAAAGCTGTGGAGAACGCATCCCAACTAATCACCGGATGCTGAGCAGTCAGAAGGACCTTGGTGGATCCCCACCAATACTCTGCTTGGCCCTGTAGCATGTAGGTGGCCATGAAAACCTTTTCAACATCCGAACAACCCAAAAAATCAAAGATCTTCCCGAGGCTCACCAGCCACCCTTCAGCCTCTACTGGGTTCTTAATCCCCGTGAAAGCTTGAGGCCTCATCTTCAGGAAGTCTCTCATCCTGCCAATATCCTTCTCCTCCCTCCGGGCCTGTACAGGAGGCTGAGGCACCATAGGTACTGGAGGAGCTTGTGGAGGAGGAAGTGGTGGTGCTTGTAGAGGAGTCGGCACCGGAGTAGGGGTCGGTGCTGTGCCGGCAGAATCCGAGACATTTACCCCTAGATGTTGGGCAACCATAGCAGCTATCGACTCTAGACCACGCTCGAGGCGCTGCTCCAATCGTTGCTCAAACTGAGCCATACGAGTGTTAGGACTCTCTGGTTCCTGTGGAGGTGGTGGAGGTGGCTGAGCCTGCCTCCGAGTACGTCCGCGTCTCCCGCTCATCGTGCAGTGATCTAATACCTGCGCGTAATTCCAATGATCAAACTTAAACTCGTTAGGTATACATTACCTACAACCAGACAAGCATAGACATTGGGATGTAATTTAATCCTTATTTTCGACACTGACAGTACTAGACAACCTTCGCTCTGATACCACCTTAAACTGTAACGACCCTTGACCCTTGAAAATCGGAGAAATTTTTTTTTTTTTGAATTTAATTTACGCACTTACTCCCTAATTCACTTAGGTTGTATTCCTGTAGAGTGTCAAATCATTTTCCTAATTCTTTTCTCGTAATTTATAATTGATTTTCATATTTTAACTTATATGGCCGTTAGAAATTTCGGCAGCATAACGACTTACATATAAGCCTACCCACCTGCAAATCAGTTGTATTCAACAATCCTAGATATCCACAACTACCAAGCATACTTTCCAATTCATCCTTACCACTTCAGACATCTATTTCAATTTAAAACCAGTCATCTTAAATATTATCCCAAAACAATAATGTTTACATCTTCCGTACAAAATTACATCCCAACTGATAACTTCGACACATGTCTGTGCATACGTTTATGTCTGGTACAGGAATGTAAATGTATACCTCTTGCGTGTACAAAATGTAGCCTAGGGTAGATCTTCCCACCAGCCTACGTTGTGTACGCGGCAGGTAGCGCCTATAGATTCACTGCAAAAGATCTGAAGGTAGAGGGGTGAGCTTTTGGGGAAAAGCCCAGTAAGATAGTACCTTTAAATTAATCCTGATATATATATGGAAAGCATGTAGAAATCATTTGTAAGATCATACTTTAAGTAAAAGGAAAAACTTAAATCATCACTTCATGCAATTCATTGCAAAAGTCATAAAGCATGCAAGTTCAAAGCAAGAAACAAGCTCAACAAAGCTATAAATTCTTTCGTAAGCTTTTCACATACATTGCATAATCATCTCGTTTTACTTTCGTAAACATGTCATAAACATTTTGTGAAACTTTCATGAAATATTTCATAATCATTTTGTAAACATTACATACACGTATTGGTTCATAACCAATCATTGAAATTCATAAGGCACATATTCGTTGCCACATTTATCGTTCATAACTAATTCATGGAGACCAGACTATAACTAAGTCATGCGATACGTGTCATTCTCCGTAGAGAGCTAAACATGTTACCTATGGCCATGGTAAGTGGCTGTAGACTGGATCAGGGTCGTACAGCTCTTTCGTAAAACATGGGTAGTATCCATCTTACATACTTTCACTAGCACATAGCTAGGACACGGGCACCAATGGCACTCTCCGTGTGGGCAACATAATTGCGTGCTGCGCGGGCACGAGATACTACCGAAACATCATCATAAACCACCAGTAGCATGACACCTTCCACACAGGTCGAATCAAGTGCTAAAGGGGCCTACGTACCGGCACCTCAAGTGGTGGAGCCGAAACACCACGAGAAGTAGCCAAGCATGAAGCCTAAGTCTCAAAACATATTTTCTTTTTCCCCCTTTTCTTTGAGATTGTCAAAAGTTAACTTTAGCGATATGGATATAAAAATCATGAGTAAATATAAAACATCCATATGCTTCATACCTTAGGAAAAATTTATTTCATATCATGTCAAGTGTTCGGGGGACATTTAACATATTTAAAACGTGTTACATAATCATTGTACAGGTATAAAAGCATCTATAAATCATTTCGAAATCACATGCTCTTTTCATAAAGTCATTCATCGGTGAAAACAATATGCATTATCAGGACATAGTTAAATAGTACCCCTTACCTCGATGTATCGGATATCTCACGTTTGCAAAACGACGCCTTCCAACACCTCCGTCAATTTCGTCTACGTTTTACCTACATCGAAGGTCGTTTACTTAGCTTCCTATACATGCGAGTCACTCGAAATACATTAAAATCGTAACCTATTCGTTTTTCCTCGTGTGTACATTTAACCGTGCGTACCTAGGCTATTCACGTACGTATATATATTTTTCTTACCCTATATTATTTTTGTACGTACACACCTCGGTATACCAATTATTATATACAACTACATGTATATACTAGAGAGTATGTATGTATATATATTCCTATATATGCATCATTATTTGTTTTCATTTCTTTCCTCATCACATGTATCCATCCCATGTATGTACATATATTAAAACACATTCTTACCTTATACCTTCATTTGTATATACCTCCTAGTATATACACATCTCTCATAAATTCCTTTATATGTACACCTAAGTAAATACTCAATATATGTATATGTATACTCATACATACCCACATGGATACATGCGTATATATATATATATATCATTTTTACTTGTCTCCATTTATGTACCCTCACATAAATATACATATATATATATATACACACATACATGCATTACCTCTCCCTTTATCCATTATTCATCACTACCCTTTTTTTTTTTTACACCATTTAAATTTATACTATTCATGTTTAAAATTGAATGTATATATATACATGTAAATTAAGTATGCATGTATATACTTAGTTCTTACCTTCTTTTCTTTTTTTTTTCTGTTTTCTTTTCTCCTTTTCCTCTCGGTCAGCCCTTCTTCTTCCTCCCTTTCTCCTTCGGTTCCAGCCCCTTTCTCCCTCACGGTTTCCCCTTCTTGGTCTCGGTTACAGCCTCCATTCCCAGCTACAGTTCCTCTCGGGTTGCCCTGTTCTGCCTCACCGATCCTCCTCTATTCCAGTTCAGATCTCGGTCCTGCCTCAATTTCCTTCCTTCTCGATGCTGCTCCAATCAGAGGCTCTCGGTCAGCATTCAGCTTCAGCTCTCTCAGCTCTTTCCTCCTCTGTTTTCTTTTCCTCACCTCACGATTTCCAGCACCCCCCTTCGGTTCCCCTGCTTTCTTCTTCTCCTTCCTGCTCTTCCCTTTCCTTTTTCTTCTTCCTCGGTAGGACAGCTCCCCCCTTCCTACTGCCCTCTTCTCTTTTTGGCTCACTCTCCCCCCTCCTTTCCAATCCACTCTCTCTCGGTCAGTCCCCCTTTCTTCTCTTCCTCTCTTCTCCTTTCCAGCCGATCGATTCTCTCTCTCTTTTCTTCTTCCTCTTTCCTACCTTGCTTCTCTTCTTCCCTTCTTCCCCGACCAGCTTTCCCCCTTTCGGTTTTCCTCTTCCCTTTTCTTCCTTCCTTTTCATTCTTCTTCTTCCCCGGCAGGTCTCTCTTCCTTTCCTCCCTCTTTTCTTCTCCTCTTCTCCTCTTTCTCTCTTCCTTTTTTTTTTCCCGCCCGAGCCTCCTCTGTTTTGTTTGATTTCCTTTCTAATTGCAACAGTGGCAGACGGAATTGGTTTTTCTAAACCAATTCCGTACATGCCATAATATATTTATATATATTAGTTTAATATATATATATATATATTATATTAGTATGTAGGTATTATTTGTTATGTATTTGCATAGTTATTATATTCTTTTCTTTTTGTTCCCATTTTATTTTAAATGTTTTATACATTATTTATTTATCTATTATTTTTATTTAATTATTATTATTATCATTTTTATTTCATTCATTTTATTTTATTTTTTTATTTATTTTACACATATACATTAAACACTATACAAGTACAAAACATATATATATATATATATTTAACACATATATATATGTTATTACCTATCCATTTAATATGTTTTAGTATATATATATATATATATATATATATATACCCACGTTATATATATATACACGTTTTCTTGTATAATCTATCCCAGGGCATAATAATCATATCCTCCATAAAATTTTATTATTCCAAAATAAAATGTCATTGACGTTCCATCCTTCCTCGTAAATCTCGACATAAATTTTTACATCCAACCCTTGACTAATAAATCAACACTTTTCAATCCTTCCATGTTCGCCTTTGCTCCATCACATCTCGTGTCTCGGGTTCCCGGTCATCTTTGAGTCCTACAATGATCATGCACACTTCCATTAAAATTTATTATTATTTTTTTTTATAATCTAACTAGAGATAGGAAATTTGCGGGGTTTACAGTTCTATAGTAGGCCGTGGCTCCCCAATCACAATGCCCTTTGCTGGAGCTATGGCTGGATACGTGGGAGGCTTAACTGTCCTCTCTCAGATCTCCTCAATCTTCGACCTTTTCCCAGATAATCTCCTACTCCCTCTATAACTGAAGCCTTTATCCACTGTCGGTCTCTTCCTATCTCTGTCCCTCACTCTACCAACCTTCTCGAACTCTGAGGCATTCCTCTCAATATCCTTGTTCACACAACTGTGCCATGCGCACTGCCTCCTCATAGGTTGGTATATCTAAGGGAACCAATCGGGATCTGATGGCTGGTTTAAATCCATCCACAAATTTTTGGACCTTCTTGACCTCACTATCCATCGTGTTAGGATCATACTTCCTAGGGAGATAAATATTGTCTCATACTCGTCCACCGATCTGCTCCCCTGGGTTAATCCTAAGAACTCCATCTGTAGCTTTTGCTGCGCAGTATCCGAAACATACTGCCTCTGGAAGCCCTCCAAAAATATATCCTAGGTGATCTCTATATATCGGGCTCTCAGAATGGGTCTTGTGGACTTCCACCAATGCTCTATCAATCCTTTCAGCATGAATGAGACAAAAGCAACCATCTTTGTATTAGTACACTAAAAAAACCCATATAACTTGTCGATCTCATTCACCCAGTCCTCTACAGCTACTGGGTCCTTAATCCCACTGAAAAATGACGGTTTAAACTTTTCAAACTGTCGTAATCTATCCAAGTCACATCCATAACCCCAACCTCTACTTCCCTGTGGTGGAGCAACAAGAGAAGGCGTATTCTGTACTGGTGGGGGTGTGGGAGTATCTGTAGTCTAGGGTCTTTAGGCTGGATGTGCAGGCATCTCAAGAGTAGCTCACTATTCAGCATCACCCTATGCGGTCAGACCTTGCCCACTCCTAGCTCCATGTATCGACTGGCCAACCAACTCCAAAATCATCTCTATGCTCCGTTCTATCCTCACGAAGCGTGCTTCAGTACTTTACGATCTCTCTGCCGAACCCTGTGGGGTATGCTCAACATCAGCCTCCACCTCTATCTCCTCAAAAGTCTCATGTGATGACAGCTCAGCATGGCTCTCAGGCCTACCCGTACGGCCTCTAGCTCATGCTCTCGCCCCTCTACCACGACTGGTATTAGGCATATGCCCCGTTTCCTACATTCATTACCATTTCTTAGTCAAACCCATCCTGATATACACAGTTGTATCAAAATAAGCATAGTAACATGAGGATGTAATTTTTCTAATTATTAACACTGAGACACATTAGACCAACTTGGCTCTAATACCACCTCTGTCACGACCCCTAATTTACCGAAAATCGCTACCATTTTTTTGATCCATTATTCTTACTTTCCTCTGATCATGAACAGCTTCACCACCAACAGTTGGGCTGTGTATCGATGTTAATCTCATCCAATCATACCATTTTAATTCACATTTGATTTAAGTGTAAACACTTACATTTCATAGTCAGAGTTGCAATTTTACATGTGTTTACACTTCTTTACATCCCCAAATGTTACATTCAAAATATTGTTGTGCTATTGCATGTCTAGATACCAAACTGTATAAATGTGTATACCTTTATATGATGGGATGCAGCAGACACAGGGAATCAAATCCTCAGTCGCTCTCAATCTATTGAAAGTGCTATGTAAAGGGGGAAAATAAGGGGTGAGCAATAACACACTCTATAAGATAATCATGCGAGCAAGTAGATAACTGTACCATCTACATAATTGTGTTGCCATGCATAAAACCACGCAATTACATGTCATACCCAAAAACATCAGTTCATGCACGTGTTTATGATATATAAAGTAGTTCATGCGATTCAAATTAGTGCACAAGTTGGTAAATAAAGCATGGAAAATCATCATACGAGGTGTACTTATTAAAACAATTCATGCTATTCAAATCAATAGCACAAGTCGGTAAATAAAGCATGGAAAATCATCATGCGAGGTACACTTAAAACAGTTCATGCTCTTCAAATCAATACCAAATCACCATCCGTCAGGACTCGGCCCCTCCCTCAGACTGTTCTGACCTACAAAATAATTTAAATCATGCATCATCATAAACCAGGTCACATGTGAGATTAGGTAAATAATAAGGGTAATATCTTGGTCTATGGCCATATCCTCTGTGATCCCAGGCTACACGGATCCTAGTGTGCTAGGTATCACGCCTATCTGCTTCCGTACGGGAGGTGGGTCAAGTCCTACCCGCCGGTCCATAGCAGATTTTAACTCGTCTGAAGAAGGTATATATATATATATCCAAGCATGGTACAACGTACTCCATGCTACATGCACGGTACAACGTACTTCGTGGACCCATATCATCATATCAAATCATGCCACATCTCAAAATACACGTGCAAGCCTATTTAATTGGTGTGACACAAAGTCTACCTGAAGCCCCTAGCACAGCTCCTAACATATCATAAAATCATGTGCGAGCAAAGCTCTAGCACGACTGTAAATCTATAGTGAACATCTAGTGCGAGCAATGCTCCAACACTATGTCATAAACTCCATGTGAAAACTAGTACGAGTAGGCTCCAGCATTCATGTATGTAAAACTCTAGTGCGAGCACAGCTCCAGCACTAATGCATGTATGAAAATGTCAAATCTCATACGAGCAGTGCTCTAGCACACTTTATTTCCACAAAACCCATGTAGGTGGCTAATTGTTTTTTCCAAAGAATGGTTATTAAAATCAAATCAAGGTGTTTTCTTACAAACCATTTAAATGCTAGCCAACCTACCTGTCCACATGCTAAAAGCAGTAAAAGACTCAAGAACATCTTGTTCTCGATTTTCATAATCTTTTCTAAAATCCCAATTTTTACCCTTCCTAGGGGAAAAATGATAATTTACCATTCTAGACCACTTAAAACATTATTTCTTTTTTGTGATCCTCATACATTTTAAGAATTTGTAACCCGAAAATGAATACAGATATCTCTAAGAGCCAACAAAATTCCCTTACCCCAAATCAATCAGAAGTTGCTTCCCGTTTTTCGTGATTAGGTCTAATTGGCTCCTGATATATCCTCGTGTTGTCTTTAAATGGAACACTACTGCAAGTGCACAGGTCAGTTTTCGAGTATAGAGTAAATATGAGTATCGTCCCACAGGGAACTTTGTCTACCGCTAATCATTGTAATAAACAACCTTGAGCTTTATTTAGAAAATTAATAAATGTTAGTTAAAATCCTATTTACTATTATAATTATTAACTACAGAACAAATTAATTAAAGCAAATAACAATAATTACGAATGAAAATATCAATAGCAAAATATTCCTAGAAACTGATTTCAACTAACTAGGGTTCATGCAAATCCTTTGATCAATTGTTCTTTTGATTTCAATTTGTTTATAGCCGAAACTATTTCCTGTTTATCTCTCTCGAGTTTTAAACAGTCATACCCAATTTACCTAATCCTAACCTCTCGATTTAGAATTAAATAATAGGGTTCATTAAGCAATAATAATCCGTTTCTCTATAGCTCATAAGAATTGTTAACCTCCCGATTTAACAATGTCCTATGTTAATCTACCCTTCTGCATATAAATAATCCCCTCTCCCGAGTGCCGGATTCTTATACTAATTCATCTAATTGGTGGCCAATCAACTAGAGCATTAAGAACAAGTAGATTAAATAAACATGATTGAAATCATCCAAACAACATCACAAAGTAATTGCAATATGCCCAAAGTTGGTTACATCGATTCTAGGAAAAAGAAGTTTACTTCCTAGACATCATAATAAACATCCAAGAAATCCAATTTAACATCCCAAGAATACAAATTGGTGGAAAAAGATGTAAAAGATGGAGTTTCTATGGAGCTTAATTAGTCTTGAAGTCTTCTGTCGCAACCCCTCTCTAAATTATGATAAAAAGACTATTTATATGGTTTCCAAACACGAAACGCTGAAGGCCAAGTGGCAAACAGTGTTGCCTTAATCAGACTGCTATACTGCGACAATGGTATTAATTCCTCAAATCTGCTCTGCACTGTCCAGTTTCTTCTATTGCTGTAGCATAAGTCACGATCAGCACCCTGTAACTTCAATTCTTCATGGAATCATCAAAACCAGCTTTAAAAGCTTTAACTTCTCCAAAATGTTTTGTTTCCTGCACAGGTGCACAAAACACATAAAACATATCTAATATTGCAAAGAACGAATCAAATAACTAAGTAAAAAGGGTCATAAACATTTATAAAATTCAGTGCTAACAAATACCCCTAAACTTAGAAATTTGCTTATCCTCAAGCAAAGACGTACTAGAGACAGAACAAATAAAGACTCTCAACCATACTCAGCTCACATGCTTGTTATACTAAATTGGGATTTTCCTCAAGAATTCACAAGGTTATCAACTTAAGACAAATTTCAGATTTACATTGTTCAAGCCAATCAAAGCAAACCAATCCCCCTTCACTCTTCACTTTCAACTTGTGTGTGTGTGTACAATCATCTGCTCAGATTCATGCACTTAAGTGTTAATGCAAAACCTAAATAAGAATTAAATACAAGACTTCATATGCTTGAATTAACTACTACTCTCCACTAATAGAGACTCATGCATAACCAAGAATCAAAAGGACTTTTCAAGGGTTGCAACGTAAGGCTCGGGTTTAGGTGGGATAAAGGATATAATATGAAGTTCAATCCACCTAAAGCAGTATAATTACCTTTGGATTTAATTTTTTTGAGCTCATGAATCACTACCTAACTTTATTCATTCTCGAGTTTGATTTCTTTTTTTTCTTTTTTTTTTGATTTTTTTGAAATGAATAGTATCATACCCCTGAACTTAATATTTTTCATTATTTGTAACTACATATGATACTCAATTTACATCAAGACTCGAGAACCAACTTCTTCCTTTTTTTTCTTTTTTTTCTTTTTTTTTCACAAACCACCCCTATTTTCTTTTGAGCTCATCCCCCAATCCAAAAGTTGATTGATAGCACTTCAAGTAAGGGACCAAAAGAAAAAGATAGTCAAACAATGAGGCCATGGTTTGCAATATGGTTAGATAACAATAAAATGGAAAAATTAGGCTCAAAGGGTTTTTCAAAGGTTTAATATAATTGGGTAGGCTTGAAAGGCTCAATCTCAAAACAAAAATGGCCTAGATCATTTTCCTAATCATTCATGGTCTATCAATTTCGCCTCAAGTAATAACTAATCAAGTTCTAGAGTCTTTTTGGTATCACAAATCAACACAATAAGTACATAATCTGAATATGATTGGTTCATAAGTTTAAGTGAAAAGATTCAAGCGAAGCTTTCTATCCACATACTAATACTCAAACAATAAAATCATCCATTTAAGCAAAAGTTGATCAGTTCTTGCAATATCCATCTTCGACCATAATCTAGAAAACTAACCTTTAAAACTGAGTATAATTGTCACACAAACATATAAATTTGAAACAAATAACAACTGTTGAAAATATTGAAATAGGCACAAAAAGCATAAGGAATACAAAGCATAAGGCACAAAGCACAGGCAGCATAACCATAACTCCCCCAAACTTAAAACTTCCATTGTCCTCAATGAAAAGGTAGGAAAAAGTGTTAAAGAGGACTTCCCTGGTGTAGTTTAGCTGTCCTAATCCTCCTCTAAGCCAACCTCAGCATCAGCGTCCTCTAGTGCATCTTCTTCCATGTCATTATCATCATCATTAGCTGCAGTTCCTTGCTGTGGCATACACCATTGTGGTGGTAAGGGAAATTCCTCCTCTCCTTCACGACCCCTCAGATTTAGGTATTGCACCAATGACCGATTGTAATTGGCAACATACGCAAAGAAAGTTCGATAATCTCGGTCATTGTTGTGTACCTCCATCCACAACTCTTTAATCTCATTAAGCACAGTCTCAATGGAGCCTGAAGTGGTGGAAGGTGCAGCTGATGGGCCGGCAGAAGTGCCAACAGAAGGTGGTGCAGCAGGAGTAGCAGCTTCTCGCTGAATCAGAGGTACTCTAGGATTTTTTAAAGTCATTGCAGATTTTCTTGCCAATCTTGGTTCAAGCTCAATCCAATATACTCCATATTTCTTACAGAGTCCACAAACCAAGGAAGGGTGAGGTAAACCCCTTCTATTCTCTCTTCGTATGAACTCTAGCATGGACTGAGAAATAATGGCTCCAAAATCAACAATCTTTCCAGTCATAATACAGTAAAGGAGAGCAGCTCTGTCCACATCTACACTACTTTCATGGGTGGTAGGCATGATTCTAGAATAAATAAAATCACACCATTCATGAAGACCATATTGAAGTTGGTTGGAAGGGAATGCCATAGATTTAGCTTCTAGCCTCTTCTGCCAATGGGTGTATGGGACTGTTAGTTCGTTAATGACCCTGACCAGCTCATTATAATCAGTGTGTAGGGTTGCAACATAGTTGGTATACTCATCTTGCACCCCTTGCGGAAGGTCCAGATACAGATTAATGACATTGGCATTGTAGGGAACAAGAACACCCCTAACTTCTGAAGTTGAATGAGTGCTCTCCATGGCATTGGCATAAAATTCTCGGACCACATCAAGGATGACATCTTCAGGTTGCCCTGCTAATTTCAACAACCCAAAATCCCTCAGATACTCAGAGTATATATCCCAGCCACCAACGTCAGGCCGAAAGATCCTCTCAATAATCATGTTTTTTACCCATGATTTTCTTAAAATTTGCTACTGCTTGGTTGTTTACAAACTGAGAGGGATCATACTCGGTTATGACTGGCTCTTCCCTCTGTAGAGATAGGGCTGAACTATCAGTAGCTTGACTCAAACTTTCCAGGTTTTGTCTAGCTCGGGCTTTAGGTGCCATTATCCACCCAATGATTCATAAATTATCAAGAACAATTTTCAGCTAAACCCAATCAGACGAACAAATAAAACAGACCCAAAAATCTCTTCACGACCAAAATTACTTCAATAAGGATTAAACAAACCGAGAAGGGCTTCAAAAATCCAAGTTGTAAAAGCCAAAAGGATAGCCGCTAGAGGATCGAAAACTATTGAAGAAAGAAGGAAAATACTCGAAACTGAAATCACGTAGGATTGAGTTGGACCACTTTACGTCTTTATTACAGAAACAATTCGACAAGAAAACACTTTCTTCCTTCCCTCAAAGGTTTTGGGACCACCAAGAGATCTAGCCCATGGAAATCTATTGGTGAAACTACCGAATCAGTAGAAAACAACAAGATCTGAAGAGAAAAATAATGGTAGTGGGGTTTGTCGGTGTACTTTTAAGAGAACAAAGGAAGATGCAATAACCAGAAAAAGAGAAAGTCTTAGCGTGGGAAAGGTTCAGCTGCCTCTTTCTAATTGGATGGGTAGGGTTATTGCTTTAGCCGAATAGTAAGTGTGGTTGAAAAGATAAGGGAATCCATCTTCCAATAAAGCATTGACATGTGTATTCCATTCACCCTATCTGTGAATATTGTAAACATTTCTTCTCATACTTTTTCTTACTCCTTACTTTCTTTCTCTTACCATTGCAGACATTCTTCGACCCTCACTTCTTCAATTGAAAGAAAAAAATTTTTGTCTTCCAGCTTAGTTACTATTCACGTATCTCTTCACTTCCTTTCTTGAAAAACCATTTTCTCTTCGTTTCTTTTTTGATCGTCCTTTTGAAGCTACTAAAGCCCTTGCAAAATTTTTCTTTTCCTTTCACCATTCACGCACCCATGCATGCTTTCTGGAAAAATTTATGATAGTTAAACTTCCAAATGCATATGCCTGCAAAACACAGCTCGATCAAATGAAAAATAAAAATAAACACACTACTGAAATCAAATAAAAAGAAAGTAAAAACTAAAAATCCTAAAAATATAAATTGGGTTGCCTCCCAAAAGCGTTAAATTTTAAGTCTTCAGCCAAACTTCTTCCAGTTTCCTCAATTCGGTTCACCAAGGGGAATGCTTTCTAACTTATACACCCTCTCTCCATAATAGTGC
The DNA here is from genome assembly GCA_033439115.1 of Firmiana major. Classification (NCBI taxonomy): domain Eukaryota; kingdom Viridiplantae; phylum Streptophyta; class Magnoliopsida; order Malvales; family Malvaceae; genus Firmiana; species Firmiana major. The sequence continues at coordinate 15,459,993 of CM065912.1, forward strand.
TTTAAACGCTGCCCATTGACCTTGAACAAGCTCCCATCTGATTTCTTCAACTCAATTGCTCCATATGGGAAAACTTGGTGTATGATAAACAGTTCTGACCATCTTGGCTTCAACTTGCCAGGAAATAATTTGAGCCATGAATTATACAAGAGAACTTGCTGTCTAGGACTGAATTCTCGTCTCATTATCATCTTGTCATGCCATCTCTTGGTCTTATCCTCATAAATTCTTGCATTGTTATAGGACTCATTCCTCAGTTCATCAAGCTCATTCAATTGGAGTAACTGATTTGCTCCAACCTTATTATAGTCAAAATTAAGCTTCTTAATAGCCTAATAAGCTCGATGTTCAATCTCTACAAGTAGATGACATGCCTTATCGAATACCAACCTATATGGAGACATTCCAAATAGAGTCTTATAGGTTGTTCTGTATGCCCAAAGCGCATCATCTAACTTGTTAACCCAATCTTTTCTATTCAGATTGACAGTCTTCTCTAATATCAACTTCACTTCTCGGTCTGAAATTTCAGCTTGGCCATTTGTTTGCGGATGATAATCGAGAGCTACTTTATGTCGAATTTCATACTTTGACATCAAACCATTGAAGATTTTGTTATAGAAATGAGTGCCTTCATCACTCAAGATGGCCCTTGGAGTACCGAACCTTGTCAAAATATTCTTGTGTAGAAACTGAATCACCACTTTTGCATCATTTGTTGGTGTTGCTATTGCCTCCACCCACCTAAAGACATAATCAACAGCAAGGAGAATGTATAGCTTCCCAAAAGATGGAGGAAATGGTCCCATAAAATCGATACCCCATACATCAAAGATTTCCACTTCTAGAATATTTGTCAAAGGTAATTCATGCCTTCTTGAAATGTTTCCAACCCTTTGACATCTGTCACATGTTTTTACAAACATGTAGCTATCTTTAAACACACTAGGCCAATAAAAACCTGATTGCAGCACCTTTGCTGCTGTACGTTCTGCACCAAAATGGCCTCCATATGCTGCAGCATGACAGTGATGCAGAATTTCCCAAACTTTATCTTCTGGCACACATCTTCTTATAATCTAGCATGGACACTTCTTAAATAGCAGAGGGTCATCCCAAAAATACGAATTGACATCATGGAAGAATTTCTTCCTCTGTTGATAAGTTAAACCACTTGGCATTAATCCTCCTGCTAAGTAATTCACTATGTCTGTGAACCAGGGCAGATTTGCATCAATCTTCATTATTGTTTCATCTGGAAACTCCTCTTGAATAGGTCGTTCTTGCTTAATTTCAAATTGCTCCAACCTAGACAAATGATCAGCTACAACATTTTCAGATCCCTTTTTGTCCCTGATTTCGAAATTAAATTCTTGCAAAAGCAAGATCCATCTAATAAGTCTGGGTTTGGCATCCTTCTTCATAAAAAGATACCGAATAGCTGCATGGTCTGTATAGACAATAACCATGCCCCCAATTAAATATGGTCTGAACTTGTCAAATGTGTGTACAACTGCAAGTATCTCCTTCTCCGTTGTTATGTAATGTCACAATCCAAATTACCTAAAAATCAGAGTAAATTTTTCGCCTTTTTATTTATTATTAAATTCTTACCTTTCTCTCATCGTGACCATCTTACAAACAGTTAGGCTATGATTCGGTGTTAGTCACCTCTCACCTATTTACCATTCCATTTCCATAATCACATTCTCATATCAGAGTTTACTATCATTTGACTTTAACAAAATACATACACAATGGTATTTACATAACCTTACATCCCCGACATCATATACGTTTACAATACTGTGCATTACATATTTAGATATAAAACTATACAAATGTGTAAACCTATCTCTCGATGGGAAGCAACGGATACCAAGATTGCAAGTCCTTAGCCGCTTACTAATTTTCGTGAGTGCTCTGAAAAGATGGAAAAATAAAGGGGGCTGAGCAAACCACATGCTCAGTAAGGCAATTATGCAAGTAAGTAGATAGCTCCACTATCTACATGCTCATAATGCCATGGCCTTAAAATCCATTTCTATTCATTAAAATCTCAAGCACAAAACCATGCATATATCATGTAATAGTTTATCCAAAACTATTTGTGCATATTGAAAAGCATGTAATTAATGCATCAATAGCATTTTATGTGACATTAATAAATCATATTTAGCATGAATTTAATCAAAATCATGCATTCTTTCATGTCATATAACACAAATCATGAATTTGAAATGAAAGCATCAAAAACACCATCATGCTATTGCATTCAAATCATTTCATTAAAACTGCAGTATAAACTAAACCTTCCGGGTCAATCATCTCATAAAACAATTCACTAAAATTCATTATAAAACTTCGATTATAAAATCACCTTTCTTTTAGGGTTACATATCATAAAATCATAAAATCGGGGGCCGACCCCTCCCTCGGGTCTACCCTGGTCTATCAGACCACAAGTTATATCATGTGAGACAAGTAGGTGATTATCAGTAACAACATAGGACTATGGCCATAACTTCGTGATCCCTGGAAACACGGTACCTAGTGTGTGGGGTATCACACCTGAAACGGGAGGTGGGTCGTTCTACCCGCCAGAACGGCATAACACCAGGATTACGAGGGCAAGGCTTGCTGCCTCGTGGCTAATGCCACTCCACTCCAACAATCCCCACGGTACAGTGTACTCCGCGTGACATACACGGTACAACGTACTTCGTGAACCCAAGCTCAAATCAGGGGTGCCTACAATAGGTCTGAGCCACCCATATCATCTCTGTCTTAGTATGCATGTGTGAGCATATCATCTCACTATGACACACAGTCTACAGAGGCTCCAACATGGCTATATGCATGTCATATAAATCCTTGTACGAGCGAAGCTCTAGCACAGCTCCATGCATATTCATGATACCAGAAGATCTCGTGCGAGCGAAGTTCTAGCACGGTGTCATAAAAATCAGTAAAATTTGTGTACGAGTAACATTCCAGTACGACTTAAAATAATTATAAATTCAAGTAAAATTCATGTACGAGCAATGCTCTAGTACAAATATGTATAAAAACTCAGTGAAAACCTCGTACGAGAAAAACTCCAGTACGGTTTATGCATAAATACATCAAATCTCGTGCGAGTTACACTCCAGCACGGCTTTATGCAATTTCATATTAAAACAGGATACGAGCTAAGCTCCAGCATCTCTCATGCAGGTCAAATCATAAAAACTAGTGTGACCAATCGCTCTAGCACCTTTTTATGCATATCATGTCAAAACAAATCAAAACCGTTAAAACAGTAAAAAACAGAGTGCGAGCTAGGCTCTAGCACCTCTCATGCAATTCACAATAGTAAAAATCAGTGTGAGCAATCACTCTAGCACATGTCATGCATATGATGTCACACGATTCGGTGTGAGCAACCGCACAAGCACGTTTTATGCACATTCACAAATGCAAATATAGTGCGAGCTATGTGCCAGCACTATCAGTTTCCATATAAACTTGATAGTTGGCCGTTTTCCAAAGAAATTTCATTTAAATATAAATAACATCTACGTAGTGTTATCTTGTGAAATTTAAGCAATTACTGGCCAATCTATCGATTTACTTTGATTAGAACCAATAAAATTTCTTAATTCAAAAAATTCCTTAAATCATGCATTTCATGCATGTCATGCTTTCACCATCCTCAGGTGAACTTCCCTCAATAGGGGTAAAACAGACTTTTGCCTATTCCGAGTCCTTAAAATCTTTAAATTGTTTTAAGGACCTTTATACAAAATCAAGGTATACATACATATTCAGTATACAGAAAAGCTATTAAAATACGCGTAGCTACTTCTAGCTACTCACACAATTCCCTTACCTCATTTTTCTGTACAGTCTGACCTTTCCACTGATGTCTCATCATGCAGTCCGATTTGCTTTCAATCAAATCTCTGAAACTACGTATAAATATACATTAGGTCAAATACAATACAATTAATTGTATTTCATATTTTTTGGGCTTAATTTAAATCATTGGGCTCGTTTACCCATATTAGGCCCGATTGTACCATAATGGGTCTTAATCAGCCTTAAGTTTGTTTTCCCACTTATTATTCGAAATATCGAGGCCTATTGGGCTCACTGGGCCTATCAGTAATTATTGAACCTCGTTCTAAACTCTCGAATAGTTTAATTTAGTATTTACGATAATTTATTCAAATTTTAAAAATTTAATTGATTTATGCGGAAATTAAATCCGTAATTCATCAACACGTATAACGATGCAAATTGTCGTAAATAAATGTTACTTACCTGAGATTCCATGATAGTACTTAAATCGAGGTTGACTCAAGTCCTCGTTTGACGACAATCGTCGAGCTACGCAATTAAATACTTTTTCGGGTAAATTTTCAGTTGATTATTTATCAAATTAAATATTTCAAAATTTAAATCGGTCAATTCGACCGCTTACAGACTTACCCGTAACTCGATTGCATCACTCAAATTTTCCCCCATTTTTTCTTTTTTCTTTTCCCTTTTTCTCTTCTTTTTCCTTTTCTTTTTAGCTCGATCGGTTTGGTCCGGTTCAACCAGGTTCAGACCGTCGGTTCAGTTCGGTTTGGTTTGGCCGGTTCAGTCCGGTTCGACCAGTTCAAGCATCATTTTATCCTTCCAGCGCCGTCCGACCGGTTCTCGGTGCCTCACCACCGCCGTTCGAGTCGCCATTGCCTGGGCTTCCATAATAGGGCCTCGGGTTGGAGCAAATCGGCGCCAATGTCCGCCAATTCCCTTTCTCTCCCGCGGCATCTCCCTCGGTCGATCTGTCGATTTCGGCCACCTCACCGCGCATCGCGGCTGCCGATGGGTTGCGCGGGTGTCGGGCCTCCTTCGTCGGCCCTCGCCTGGGGTTCCTGGCCACCGGTGGCTCGTCGGTGAGTCTCTTCTTCCTCGGGTCGACCTTCGCGTTCTGGGTTTCGCCTGTTTCCGCAATTTTCAATTCGGTTTCCGTTGTTTTTTTAAATTTTATTTTATTATTATTTTTTATTTATTTATAATTTATTTTAATATTATTTTAATGATTAAAATAATATTAAAATCTCAAAAATATCTAAAAAATACTACTTTATTCATTTAATCCGTAAATGAATTTATCAGTCCGATTTTATCTTTTCGGTATATTTTTCTAATATTTTTGTGCTCGTTTTTAAATTTCAAAAATATTAAATAAATTCATATCTTGTCAATTTAACCTGAAATTTAATTATTTCTTCGTTATTGATCAAGATTCTCAAATCCATTATATTTAATTAAATTTTCTTGTTGAAATTTTACCGGGTTTCGATCTTTTGATCGTTTTTCCCTTACACGTGTTCGGTAATTCCATTTAAATCTTTTTTGCATTTTTAAATGCAGTCGAAAATTTCTATTCATTCCATTTGCTCTTATGATAAAAGTCGAGTCTTACAATCTCCCCCACTTAAGAAATTTGGTCCTACAAATTAGAACCAAGTCAAAAGGGTCCATAAACAACTCCGGGTACGTCTATCGCATCATACTCTTTAATTCTCATGTAACTTTTTTTCGGAGTGTACTACTACTATCATACTTAACTAGGGAGGTCATATTAAATCTCAACACTTTCTCTTTCATGTTTAATACCCGCATCGATTTTTCAATCATATGTTATGCTTCCATTGATCTAAGCTGTTGGAGCTAATATCCAATCATATATGCTGGGTCTGGATAGTATTTTCGAAGCATCAAAATATGGGACACATTATGGATGCCTGCTAATTCAAGTGGTATTGCCAACTTACAGGCCTTATCTCCCACTTATCCAATATCTCAAGGGATTTAATCTAACGAAATTCTATTTGCCTTCTTTCCGAATCTTGTTATGTTCTTAGGACATGTAACTTCTAACAGTACTGATTCACCCTCGGTGAATTCCAATGATTTCATGTCTCTTATCAGCATAGCTTTTTGTCTACTCTGAGGTGTTCTTAATCTCTCATAAATTTAACTGAACATCCTCAGAGGTTTGTCTTACCGATTTGGGAACAATTCTATATCTGTCACCCACTTCTTCTTATCCAAGTCGGGGAACAACTCCCTACGGCCATATAATGCCTCATATCATGTTATCTCGATACTCAAGTGACAACTATGATTATTAGCGAATTCAATTAGTAACAACTGATCATCCCAGGAGCTTATCACATCAATTGCACACACTCTTATCACATCCTCCAGAACCTGTACAGTCCTCTCTGACTGACCATCTGTTTGAGGACGGAAAGCTGTGCTAACACTCAGTCAGGTTCCCATAGCTTCCAAAAATAATATTCCCAGAAGTGGAAAGTGAAGCGGGAATCCCTATCTGATACCATGCTCATTGGAATGCTACATAATGTTTCACAATTTTCCATACACATAGTTTCGCCTACGCACTTATAGTATCCGGAGGTTTCCATAGCCAGAAGGTGGGTAAATTAAATCAATCTATCGACTATCACCCAGATAGCCTCGTGATTCATTCGGGTCCTCTGTAACCCATCACAAAATTCATGGTAACTTGTTCCCATTTCTATATCAATATAGGTAGAGGCTGCAATAATCCTGCAGACTTCTAGTACTTTACCTTACTTTGCTGATATACGAGACACTTTGCCACAACTCTACAATATTTCTTTTCATATCTGACCACCAATACCCTTTTTTAGAGATTCTGATATATTTATTACTTCTCGGATGCACTGTATATCCCGAAGAGTGAGCTTTTGACAATAGCACTATCTCATCAACTGTGGTCCTGAGGAGCACTTATACTATCTCTGAACCTCTGTAAGTCATCATCACTCACTGTGAACTCTGTCACTATACCCTTTTGAATCTGACCCACACTATCGACACCATGCCGATCATCACGCTAAGCCTGGCAAATCCAATCACTCAAATCCGTTTCTAACCTCAGGCTAGTTGTCACAAAATCACTGTCATCATCAGAAGGGATCACATCACTACTGAGGCTCACAACTGCTCTAGCAGCTCATGCTCCTTGACCATCATATGTGATACCATTCTGAGGCTCTTTCTGCTCAAGGCATCAGCCGTTACATTAGCCTTTCTTGTGTGGTATAATGTTCACAATCATAATCCTTAGAAGCTCTAACCCTCTTGGTTATCTCATATTCTACCCTTTCTGTGAAAACAGATACTTGGGGTTTTACAATTAGTGCATACCCAAAATTTCTTACCGTGTAAATGGTGGCGCCATACATTTAGTGTAAATGCCACGACTGTCAACTCTAAATCATGGGTCGGATAGTTTCTCTCATGGTCCTTGAACTATTTGGATCGATAAATGACTATCTTCCCATTTTACATCAATGCACAGCCCAATCCTTATTTTGAGGTATCTATACACACTGAAACCTCTTAAGCTGTTGGTTCTAGTGAGAATACTTACGGTGGTTAGTTGATTACTTCCATATACCAAAACTCATTGAAGCCATTTTCATACTTATCATCCCACTCGTATACAATCTTTTCCCAAATGAGATGTGTCAACTAAGCAACCCATTTCGAGAAACTCTCAACGTCTGTAATACAGTTTCCTGTTGCTACTCATGCCCTTCCTTGGACTTCGAATACATCGAAATATGATCTCTAAAGATGACAATCAGTCGGTCCAGGTAAGGTTGAAATACCTCATAATAGTTGAGTTCCACTAAATATTTCAATCACCCATATCCTTCACCTATGTATGCATAAACGTATATGTCATTTTGAAATCGCTTCCGTTCAAGATACTAACCCACGTTATTTCCTGTTTCTTATATTAACGACTTTTATAAAATTTTAATTTTTAAACTTCATGATTAATCGAATTATACTAGTAAAGGTACCCAAATTTTAAATGTATATATTACGATTGTCGATTTCAATTTATAGGTTATGTGTGCGCTTCTAGACGCTGTCAAGTCTTCAGGCGAGGAAGTATTTTGAAATACCTTTATTAACCATCAGACTTGACCACATAGACTGGTTATGGATTTATCCTCCTTTTATACTTAGTCGCAATCCATAGTCACTACATATCGCTTAATCCAAATTACTTTACATATCAAAGATATTCTTACCTTGCATACGCCTTTTATTCCCAATATATCTCGTATTCAGGGTCTATCACATCTCAAAGCTTATCTCCTTTCATATATCAGTTATAACAAAGTCTTTCATTACTTGTTAAAACTTACAAGACGTTTTTCAGTGATGTTTTCACCCCTATTTTCAACTTACAATCTCTATACCCATATTCAGTTAGTGATAATCATCTAACCATCATCATCTTGCTTAAAGGTATAGGCTTCACATCTTTCACTAGCTTATAAGCAACTGAAGGCGGTATGAATAAATGCGTGGCACCAGGATCAATTAAAATAATTACTTCATTATTTACAACCAGTGTTGTATCTTCCACCATATCATATGAAACATCAATAGTGTCCTGGTCTAAGGCATACACTCACCTTCGTCCAACATCTTATTTCCGTGGTAACTACCACACATTCTACACTGCTTACACTGCTTCGTAGCAGGTTGTGGTCCTCCAATCATAGTACCCCTCATAAGTATTGAAATTGGATACACTGGGGCTTTACAAAATCATCTTACCACGTGACTCATCAAATCTAATCTTTTACCGAACTACCTTTTTCCCATTCTGACATCTCTATCATTCTCTATTCTCTTTCTGTCTCTATTTCATCCCTTACTATCTTTCTCAATCTCAGAGGCGTGCAACTCATGATCTTGTTCACACAACTGTAGTGTGTGCACTGCCTTGGCATAGGTAGTGATATTTAACGGCCTAATCGGACTCTAATTGACAATTTGAGCCCTTCCATAAACTTTCAAACATTTCGACTCTCACTGTTCATAGCGTCCGAGTCATATCTGCCAGGAATATAAACTGAGTTTCATACTTATCAATCAATCAGTTCCTCTGGATCAAAGTAAAGAATTTAATATGTAATTTTCCTTTAAACAGTGTCTGAGATATTCTGTCACAGGAATACATCTAGAATTATTTTCCATATACATTATGGATGTCTAACTCTTAAGATGGGTCGAGTAGACTTCCACCAATGCTCCGACTCACCCTCAAATCTCATACATACTCTGAGCAATTAGCTCGTAAAATATTCTCCACACTCCGCTTTAACCTCACGAAGCGTGTCTCAATACTGTTCGATCTCTCTGTCGGACTCTGTGGGGCATGCTCAACATCAGCCTCCACTTCAACCTCATCTCGAGTCTCATGTGGTAACTCGGTACGGCTCTCGGGCCTACCTCTATGGCCTCGAGCTCGTGTACTCGCCCTTCTACCATAGCGGCTATCCGTTAATGAGACTATATTCTTGCATTCAAAACCAAATTCTTAGCTGCACTTCCATCTCGATATACATAATTGTATCTAAATAATGCACAGTACATGGGGATGTAAACTTTCTTAACCACTAACACCGACTCATATCAGGCCAACTCAAGCTTTGATACCAAAAACTGTCACGGCCCAAATTACCTAAAAATCAGAGTAAATCTTTCACCTTTTTATTTATTATTAAATTCTTACCTTTCTCTCATTGTGACCATCCTACAAATAGTTGGGCTATGATTCGGTGTTAGTCACCTCTCACCTATTTACCATTCCATTTCCATAATCACATTCTCATATCAAAGTTTACTATCATTTGACTTTAACTAAATACATACACAATGGTCTTTACATAACCTTACATCCCCAACATCATATACGTTTACAGTACTGTGCATTACATATTTAGATATAAAACTATACAAATGTGTATACCTGTCTCTCGATGGGAAGCAACGGATACCAAGATTGCAAGTCCTCAGCTGCTTACTAATTTTTGTGAGTGCTCTGAAAAGATGGGAAAATAAAGGGGGTGAGCAAACCACACGCTCAGTAAGGAAATTATGCAAGTAAGTAGATAGCTCCACTATCTACATGCTCATAATGCCATGCCCTTAAAATCCATTTCTTTTCATTAAAATCTCAAGCACAAAACCATGCATATATCATGAAATAGTTTATCCAAAACTATTTGTGCATATAGAAAAGCATGTAATTCATGCATCAATAGCATTTTATGTGACATCAATAAATCATACTTAGCATGAATTTAATCAAAATCATGCATTCTTTCATGTCATGTAAGACAAATCATGAATTTGAAATGAAAGCATGGAAAACACCATTATGCTATTGCATTCAAATCATTTCATTAAAACTACAGTATAAACTAACCCTTCCGGGTTAATCATCTCATAAAATAATTCATTAAAATTCATTATAAAACTTTAGTTATAAAACCACCATTCTTTCAGGGTCATATATCATAAAATCATAAAATCAGAGGCCTGACCCCTCCCTCGGGTCCCCTGGTCTATTAGACCACAAGTTATATCATGTGAGACAAGTAGGTGATTATCAGTAACAACATAGGACTATAGCCATAAATTCGTGATCCCTGGCAACACGGTACCTAATGTGCGGGGTATCACACCTGAAATGGGAGGTGGGTCGTCCTACCCGCCAGAACGGCATAACATCTGGATTGCGAGGGCAAGGCTTGCTGCCTCGTGGCTAATGCCACTCCAGTCCAACAATCCCCACTGTATAGTGTACTCCGCGTGACATACACGGTACAATGTACTTCGTGAACCCAAGCTCAAATCAGGGGTGCCTGCAATAGGTCTTATCCACCCATATCATCTCTGTCTCAGTATGCACGTGTGAGCATATCATCTCACTGTGACACGCAGTCTACAGGAGGCTCCAACATGGCTATATGCATGTCATATAAATCCTTGTGCGAGCGAAGCTCTAGCATCGCTCCATGCATATTCATGATATCAGAAGATCTCGTGCGAGCGAAGTTCTAGTACGGTGTCATAAAAATCAGTAAAATCTACGTACGAGTAACACTCCAGTATGACTTAAAATAATTATAAATTCAAGTAAAATTCACGTACGAGCAATGTTCTAGTACGGATATGTATAAAAACTCAGTGAAAACCTCATACGAGAAAAACTCCAGTATGGTTTATGCATAAATATATCAAATCTCGTGCGAGTTACACTCCAGCACGGCTTTATGCAATTTTATATCAAAACAAGATACGAGTTAGGCTTCAGCATCTCTCATGCAGGTTAAATCATAAATACTAGTGCGAGCAATCGCTCTAGCACCTTTTTATACATATCAAGTTAAAACAAATCAAAACCGTCAAAATAGTCAAAAACAAAGTGCGAGCTAGGCTCCAGCACCTCTCATGCATTTCACAATAGTAAAAATCAGTGCGAGCAACTGCTCTAGCATATGTCATGCATATGATGTCACACAAGTCGGTGCGAGCAACCACTCAAGCACGTTTTATGCACATTCACAAACGCAGATATAATGCGAGCTATGTGCCACCACTATCTGTTTCCATATAAACTTCATAGTTGGTTGTTTTCCAAAGAAATTTCATTTAAATATAAATAACACCTACGTAGTGTTATCTTGTGAAATTTAAGCAATTACTGGCCAATCTATCGATTTACTTTGATTAGAACCAATAAAATTCCTTAATTTAAAAAATTCCTTAAATCATGCATGTCATGTTTTCACCATCCTCCGGTGAACTTCCCTCAATAGGGGTAAAATAGACTTTTACCTATTTCGAGTCCTTAAAATCTTTAAACCGTTTTTAGGACTTTTATACAAAATTAAGGTATACATACATATTCAGTGTACAGAAAAGCTATTAAAATACGCGTAGCTACCTCTAGCTACTCACACAATTCCCTTACCTCATTTTTCTGTACAGTCTGACCTTTTCACTGATGTCTCGTCATGCAGTCCGATTTGCTCTCAATCAAATCTCTGAAACTGCGTATAAATATACATCAGGTCAAATACAATACAATTAATTGTATTTTAGATTTTCTGGGCTTAATTTAAATCATTGGGTTCATTTACCCATATTAGACTCGATTGTACCATAACGGATCTTAATCGGCCTTAAGTATATTTTTCCACTTATTATTCGAAATATCGAGGCCTATTGGGCTCCTGGGCCCATCAGTAATTATTGAGCCTCATTCTAAACTCTCAAATAACTTAATTTAGTATTTACGACAATTTATTCAAATTTCTAAAATTTAATTCATTTATTCAGAAATTAAATTCGTAATTCATCAACACGCATAACGATGTAAATTGTCGTAAATAAATATTACTCACCGAGATTCCTTGATAGTACGTAAATCGAGGCTGACTTGAGTCCTCGTTTGACGTCAATCGTCGAGCTACATAATTAAATACTTTTTCGGGTAAATTTTCAGTCGATTATTTATCAAATTAAATATTTCAAAATTTAAATCGGTCAATTCGACTGCTTACCAACTTACCCATAGCTCGATTGCATCACTCAAAATTTCCCCAAATTTTCCTCCTTTTTTCCCTTTTACTCTTTTTTTTCCTTTTCTTTTTGGCTAAACCAGTTTGGTCCAGTTCAACCCGGTTCAGACCGCCAGTTCAGTCCGGTTTGGTTCGGCCAGTTCAGGCATCATTTTGTCCTTCCGACACCGTCCGGTCGGTTCTCAGTGCCTCACCACCGCCGTTCGACGCGCCATTGCCTGGGCTTCCATAATCGGGTCTCGGGTTGGACCAAATCGGCATCGATGGCTGTCGATTCCCTTTCTCTCCCGCGCATCTCCCTCGGTCGATCTGCCGATTTCGGCCACCTCACCACACATTACGGCTGCTGATGGCTTGCGAGGGTGTCGAGCCTCCTTCGTTGACCCTCGCCTAGGGTTCGGTGAGTCTCTTCTTCCTCGGGTCGGCCGTCGCGTTTTGGGTTTCGCCATTTTCCTCTGTTTTTACGATTTTCAATTCAGTCGCCGTTGTTTTTTTTAAAATATATTTTATTATTATTATTTATTTATTTATAATTTATTTTAATATTATTTTAATCATTAAGAGAATATTAAATTCTCAAAAATATCTAAAAAAATACTATTTTATTCATTTAATCCGTAAATGAATTTATCAGTCCGATTTTACCTTTTCGGTATATTTTTCTAATATTTTTGGGCTCATTTTTTGAGGTAAAAATTTCAAAAATATTAAATAAATTCATATCTTGATCAATTTAACCCGAAATTTAATTATTTCTTCGTTATTGATCAAGATTCTCAAATCCATTATTTTTAATTAAATTTTCTTGTCGAAATTATAGCAGGTTTTGGTATTTTGATCGTTTTGCCCTTGCACATGTTTGGTAATTCCATTTAAATCCTTTTTGCATTTTTAAATGCACTCAAAAATTTCTATTAATTCCATTTGCTCTTATGATAAAAGTCAGGTATTACATGTAATTTTTTCTATTTGCTCTTATGATAAAAGCCGGGTCTTACATGTAATTTTTCTGAGCATCATCTAAGGTCCTGCTTGAGTAGTAGATAGCCCGAAAAATCTTATCTCTTTTCTACCCAAGGATTGCTCCAATTGCAAAATCACTCGCGTCGCACATCAGTTCAAACGATTATGTCCAATCAGGTGCGATCATAATAGGTGCAAAAATAAGCTCCTTCTTGATCTTTTCGAGCGCCTGCAAGCAAAGATCATCAAAGATAAAATCAGCATCTTTTTCTAATAAATTACATAAAGGTTTTGAGATTTTTAAAAAGTCCTTGATAAATCTACGATAGAATCCTGCATGTCCCAAAAAGCTCCTCACGACTTTAACTGATTTTAGAGGGGGAAGCTTTTCAATAGCAGCGACTTTACCCCTATCCACCTCAATGCCGTGAGCTAAAATTTTATGTCCAAGGACGATTCCTTCTTGCACCATAAAATGACACTTCTTCCAATTTAAGACGAGATTCGTTTCTTCACATCTCTGCAAAACAAGTGTCAAATTAGATAAACATTGATAAAAAGTCTTACCAAATACCGAGAAGTCATCCATGAAGACTTCCATTATCTCTTCAACCATGTCAGCAAAAATTGACATCATGCATCTCTGGAAGGTTGCTGGGGTGTTACACAAACTGAAAGGCATCCTCCTATATGCGAAAGTTTCGTATGGGCAAGTGAAGGTTGTTTTCTCTTGACCTTCTGGGGCTATCGCAATCTGGTTATAGCCCGAGTAGCCATCTAAAAAGCAATAATAACCGTGCTCGACTAGTCTGTCTAACATTTAGTCAATGAACGGAAGCGAGAAGTGGTCTTTTCTAGTAACTTTGTTCAGCGTCCTATAATCGATACAGACTCTCCAACCTGTTACCGTTCTGGTGGATATGATTTCATTTTTGGTGTCATGAACTACTGTTATTCCACCCTTTTTAGGCACAACCTGCACAGGGCCCACCCAAGAACTATCAGATATCGCATATATAATACTAGCATTTAACAATTTTAAAATCTCAGCTCTAACGAGTTCTTTCATTGCTGGATTTAGTCTTCTCTGTGGTTCAATAGAGGGTTTATGATTTTTCTCTAATCGAATTTTGTGCATTACAACGGAGGGACTAATTCCTTTGATGTCGGCAATGGACCATCCAATTGTCGATTTATGCTCTCTTGAAATTCTAAGCAACTTATCCTCTTCTGCAGCAGATAAAGATGATGAAATAATTACAAGAAAAGTACTATCATCACTTAAGAAAGCATACCTTAAATGGCTTGGTAATTCTTTCAATTCAGTTTTGCCTTCTTTTTTCTCACTTACCTACGACTTGTCAATCTTTTCCTTAGTTGTTGTAGTCACACTTTCTTATGGGTTGGCTTCCAAAGTAACAACACAACTTTTAATTTCATCAGTTAATAATTCATCATCTAAATTAGAAACTGAATTTACCAGACACTGAGCCATAGGATTAGTTGGTGCTTCCTTTATTTAAACTTCTCGTACACAACTTTGCACCACTTCAATCAACTTACAGGTCTCTGGCTCATCAGTGAATTTTATTGCCTTATAGATGTTGAACATAACTGATTCATCATTCATCCTCAAGGTTAATTGCCCTCTCTGAACATCGATTAGTGTTCTTCCAATGGAAAGGAATGGTCTCTCAAGTATAAGCGAAATTTCTCTGTCCTCTTCATAATCTAAGACTACAAAATCGACAGGGAAAATTAGCTTATCAACTTTAACAAGTACATCTTCTACTATACCTTTGGGACAAGTAATCGATCTATCTGCTAGTTGCAGTGTTATGGTGGTCGGCTTTACCTCTCCAAGACCTAGGCTCCTGAAAATAGATAAAGGCATTAAATTTATGCTAGCACCTAAATCACACAATGCCTTACCCACTTTCGATCCTCCAATCTCATATGGAATAGTAAAGCTTCTAGGGTCTTTCAATTTTTACGGTAACTTTTGCTGCAGAATCGCATTGCATTCCTCTGTCAAATTTACAGTTTCATAATCCTCAAGTCTTCGTTTCTTTGACAGCACCTCTTTCATAAATTTTGCATAATGTGGCATCTGTTGGAAAGCATCAACAAACGGAATGTTAATATGTAATTTCTTAAATATATCTAAAAATTTCTTAAACTCAGATCCAATCTTCCTTTTATACAAATCTTGAGGATAAGGAATAGATGGTTTTAACAAAGGAGGATTATCAGGAAAAAGTTTACTAAAAGGTTTAGAATAAATTCCCTGTTTAACCATTTCTGATTCTGCATCTTTTGACATAACAGGTTCGGCTTGCTTCTTCTGCACCTCAGTGATTGGCGCGGTTTCTTCTTTCTCTGCTACCTTTGGTGGCTCATAAGTGTTCCCACTTCTCAAAGATATAGTATTGTAGTGTTCTTTCAGATTTAGCACTGTATCACTAAGGAACTTACCTCTTTCATTCAAAGAACTGATAGCTGCAGCGAACTGTCCGAAAGTAGTCTCAACAAACTTTATCTGCGCACCAAGACTAGTATTCATCTCTGACATTTTAGCTTCCACATTGTCTAACCGCGCATCAGTTTTGCTAAATCATGTTCTGGTTTCAACCATGAACTCCTCAAATTTGTTCCTTCTAACTCCACCATAACCTTGGGAATTCCCCTGGTTATTGAATCCTGTATTGTTGTTACTTGCTGCTGGTGGGTTTAGAACATTCTTAGAATTACCATAAGATAGATTCTTATGGTTTTTGAATCCTGGCTGGTAATAGTTTGGAACCCAATTTCCCTGAAAACCAAAGTTACGGTTATTAACATAATTTACCTGCTCTAAATCTATCCCGATCATGTTAAGATTTACGTTTTCATGATGAATAATAGCTTGCGACCCTTGTATATTCATTGAAGAAATTTGTGTATAAATCTGTTCAAGTCTCGCTAGAATGGCTATCTGCGTATCTAACTCATGCATACCTGCTACTCTTCTGACATTAGCTCTTTCACCATGCCATTGGCTGTTGTTTATAACCATCTCCTCAATTAACTGCATAGCTTGATCAGGTGTCTTAGACCATAGTGAACCTCCTGTTGAGGCGTCCACAATAGCTCATGTCTGCGGAGTCATGCCTCTGTAGAAAACCTGTATCCGGTTTCCTTCATCATATCCATGCTGAGGGCATCTACGTAATAACTTTTTAAATCTCTCTTATATCTCATGTAATGCCTCTTGGTCTAACTGTGTGAACTTGTGGGAAATACTTTTCCAGGAATTTTTGTGCTATCATTGCCCATGTCGGAATGCTTCCTGTTGGTAGATTTTGATACCAACTCAAGGCTTTATCCCGAAGAGAGAAAGGAAATAATCTTAGCCGAATAGCATCGTCAGAGGCTTCATTAATCTTAATGGTGCTACAAATCTGCAGAAAACTTATCAAATGTGTATTTGGATCCTCTAAGGTAGAACCTCCAAATTGGTTTTGCATAACCATGTTGATCAATGTCGGCTTCAATTCAAAATTGTTACAGTTCTCAGGAATCTCTCTTATAGCAGCAAAATTCTGATTCACAACTGGGGTGAAATAATCGCGTATAGCTCGCTGCTGCTGATTATCATCTGCCATGATTAAATTTTGGTCTTTCTCTTCAAATCTATTCTGTTGAATTTGTTTGATGGTTCTCCCTAGCGCTGGATCTAACTCTTCTTTTATATCTGTATTTCCTCTACTGCGAGTTTTTACCATTCACCTAAAAAAATTGTAGATAATAAATTAAAACAAAAATAGAAATAAAAATCTAAATTAAAGTAAAGGCTATTGGGGAATAACGTCAACGAGAAACTAGACAACAGTTCCCCAGTAACGGCGCCAGAAAACTTGTTGTCCTTAAATGGAACACTACTACAAGTGCACAGGTCAGTTTTCGAGTATAGAGTAAATATGAGTATCGTCCCACAGGGAACTGTGTCTACCGCTAATCACTGTAATCAACAACCTTAAGCTTTATTTAGAAAATTAATGAAAGTTGGTTAAAATCCTATTTACTATTCTAATTATTAACTATGGAACAAATTAATTAAAGCAAATAACAATAATTACGAATGAAAATATCAACAGTAAAATATTCTTAGAAATCGATTTCACCTAACTAGGGTTCATGCAAATCCTTTGATCAATTGTTCTTTTGATTACAATTTGTTTATAGCCGAAACTATTTCTTGTTTATCTCTCCTGAGTTTTAAACAGTCATACCCAATTTACCTAATCCTAACCTCTCGATTTAGAATTAAATAATAGGGTTCATTAAGCAATAATAATCAGTTTCTCTATGGCTCATAAGAATTGTCAACCTCCAGATTCAACAATGTCCTATGTTAATCTACCTTTGTACATATAAATAATCCCCTCTCCCGAGTGCCGGATTCTTATACTAATTCATCTAATTGGTGGCCAATCAACTAGAGCATTAAGAACAAGTAGATTAAATAAACATGATTGAAATCATCCAAACAACATCACAAAGTAATTGCAATATGCCCAAAGTTGGTTACATCGATTCTAGGAAAAAGAAGTTTAGTTCCTAGACATCATAATAAACATCCTAGAAATCCAATTTAACATCTCAAGAATAAAACTTGGTGGAAAAAGATGTAAAAGATGGAGTTTCTATGGAGCTAAATTAGCCTTGAAGTCTTCTGCCGCAACCCCCCTCTAAGTTCTGATAAAAAGACTATTTATATAGTTTCCAAACATTAAAATGTGGAAGGCCACGTAGCAAAACAGTGTTGCCCTAATCAGACTGCTATGTTGCGGTTATGGTATTAATTCCTCAAATCTGTTGTGCACTGTCCAATTTCTTCTATTGCTGCAGCATAAGTCACGATCAACACCCTGTAACTTCAATTATTCACGAAATCATCAGAACCAACTCCAAAAGCTTTAACTTCTCTGTTGAGTTAATGTATTTTGAAATGAAAAAACAAGTAAATTCAATAATATAAAGATGATACAAAAAAATGTTTAGAGGTTATCAATACCAGAACTTAAAGTTCTGTTGATGAGAGATCGATCTGGGTTATGAGAGATCGATCTCTTAGGTTTTCTATAGATAAGAGATCGATCTGGGTTATGAGAGATCGATCTCCTGGGTTTATCTTGGATGAGAGATCGATCTCAGGAAGACATGAGATCGATCTGCCAAGCCTTGAGCCTGTACAAAGGTATTAAGGAAGAGTAAGATCGATCTATAAGGGTTAAGAGATCAATCTGCTCAATACTGGAGTTGAGGGATCGATCTGATCTATGAAGAGATCGATCTCCCTTAATCCAAAGATAGTAGATCGATCTTACAGATCGATCTACACTCAAACAGAGAGCTTATAAGATCGATCTGATAAGAAAGAGATCGATCTCCTCAAAGTCAGAGAGCTAAGGAGATCGATCTGGGTTTTTGAGAGATCGATCTCCCCGCTACGAGATTGCATGGCAGATCGATCTATATATCGATCTTGCCTTTAACAGAGAGATTGGAAGATCGATCTGCCTATTTGACAGATCAATCTCCCCTATCATTTTTAAATTAAGAGATCGATCTGCTAACCTATGAGATCGATCTCCTTGTGTTATTGTGCTTTGATCTTGCAGGATTTATAACTAAGAGCTCGATCTGGCCAAGATGGCAGATCGATCTGGCACTCTACTGGAGGTACCCAACGGCTAGTTTCTACAAAATCTCAATGGGAAAAATAGCATTTAATGCTCCAACTACGAATCCTTCAGTATTTAACCAAGCTTTAAAGATAATGAGAAGTGAGACACTATTGCTGCACATTTCTTACATTCTCAAGAGTTTAATACTTTCATTCCTTGTGTCTTCATTCCTCATTTATTGAGTTTGTTGTATAAGCTTAAGTGCAAAAGCTGTAATTGTCCTACCTACACTAAAAGCTTGATTCTGTATTCATCCTTACCTTAGAAGAGAAGAGGATTATTCTTCAGTGAGATAAAATTGTAAAAGGGTGAATACATCTTTGTATTGCAAAGGGTAGAGAGGTTATTCCTTAACCTGAAAAAGGAAGATTGTAACTTCTGTTGAAGGAGAGAAAGAAAGCACTTGACAAGAGGGTCAAGGAGAGAGGACGTAGGCAAGAGTTTGGTCGAACCTCTATAAGCGATTGTGTTTGTTTCTCTCTTCCCTATCTTGCATTAAATTGTTTAATTTTATTATACTGCTCACTATCATTTGCTAATTAAATTAGGATTAATTTAAAATTTGCCATAAACATTAGAAAACCGATTCACCCCCCCTCTCGGTAGAGCCAACAATTGGTATCAGAGCTAGGACTCTTTAATCACATAGGAACAACTTCCTAAGAGTTAGAAACGATCAAATGGCTCAGAACAATGTAGCAACTAGTTTGGTAGGAGAGGGGCACTCTACGGTTAGACCTCCTATGTTCAATGGAGAACATTATGCTTACTGGAAGACTAGGATGATGTTGTTCATTCAAGCAAATGACTATGAGGTGTGGAGGATCATAATTAAATGACCTCAAATCCCTACAAAGAGAATAGAGGGAAGAGATATCCCTAAAGAAGAAGATGAATGGGATTCAAATGATATTAAATGTGCTCAGCTAAATGCTAAAGCTATGCACACATTATTTTGTGCCTTAGGTTCAAATGAATATAATAGAGTCTCCGGGTGTGATAATGCCAAACAAATTTGAGACAAATTGGCAATAACTCATGAGGGTACTACCCAAGTGAAGGAGACTAAAGTAGGGATGCTCACACATGATTATGAGCTTTTTAGGATGAAGGAAGGAGAATCAATTAGTGATATGTTCACTAGATTCACGGATGTTATTAATGGATTAAAGTCCTTAGGAAAGATATACTCTAATATTGAAATGGTCAAGAAAATATTAAATAGCTTACCTAAATCATGGGAAGCTAAAGTGACTGCAATTGAGGAATCTAAGGATCCTCACACATTGTCTTTAGATGAATTAATAGGATCACTACTCACTTATGAGATGAAATTAAGAAGAAATGAAGAGCCACCCAAGAAAGTGGGAGTTGCTCTAAAATCCACTGCTCAAGAGGAGATTAAGAATGAGAGTGGTAGTGAAGAGGACCTTGAGATGGCAATGTTTGCCAAAAGATTTAACAACTTCATGAGGATGAGAGCTAGTGGTAGTAATAGGAGAAACAATAAGAGAGATCAAGAAGAAGTAGGTAGAAAAGATTCAATTGTGTGTTATGAATGTAAAAAATCAGGACACATAAAATTTAACTGCCCTCTTCTTAAAAGGTCCAATGATAGGTTCCACAAAAATAAGGCAATGGTAGCAACATGGAGCGACAGTGACTGCTTCGATGATGACTCAAATGAGGACATTGCCAACTTGTGCTTCATGGCTATTGAGGATGAAAAGGTAACTTCAAACCTCAATGAATATTCCTTTGATGAATTGCAAGATGCCTTTGATAATCTTGCATTAGAGTATGAATGCATGAGTATGAAATATAAAAAGATAATATCCAAATTAAGAAAAGAAAATGAGTTGATGCTAAGGGACAAATTAGAATGCGAAAAGAAATTAGAAATTTCAAATCGTGAAATTTGTGATCTTAAAGAGAAAAATGGCAATCTACATAATTCCTTTAATAGGTTCCACATGGGTCAACAAAAGTTGGATAGCATGCTAGAGATCCAAAGGGCATTCTTTGACAAAAATGGGTTAGGATATAATGCAAAAAGTAGAGAGACTCATCTTAAAAGCTTTGTTGCTAGAAATAGTATAAATAAACTATCAACTTCTTGTTCATATTGCAATAGGAAGGGACATGCATCACATAATTGCAATATAAAAATGAGATCTCTTAAAGGAAAAATAGTAAAAAGGATATGGATTCCAAAAGAAGTAATTCACTCCAAGAATGTTAATGCATTAGCTAAATGGATCCCAAAGGGATCAAGAATTGCATTCACTAACCTCAAAGGACCCAAGAGAATTTGGGTACCTAAGACTTGAGTTGGAATCTTTTTGTAGGTAATTGAGCATGGCCACAAAGCTAAAACAAAGGAAGCATGGTACTTGGACAGTGGATACTCACGGCACATGACGGGAGATAGAAGCCACTTCAACTCTTTTAAATCAAAGGTTGGTGGAGAGGTCACATTTGGGGACAACTCCAAAGGCCAAGTTGAAGGAAGTGGCTCAATAGGTAATGACTATTTTTCATTAGAAAAGGTATTACTTGTTAGGGGTCTAAAGCATAACTTACTAAGCATAAGTCAACTTTGTGACAAAGGTTACAAAGTAATTTTTGATTGCATGAAATGTCATGTTGTAGATCCTAAGTCAAACAAAGTACTTTTTCTAGGTCATAGGCAAGGTAATATATATATTGTCTATCTTAATGAACTCAAAAATGAAAATATATGCCTAATGGTAGATAATAAAAAGGAATCTTGGTTATGGCATAGAAGACTAGGTCATGCTAGCATGCATGTGCTATCTAAGTTAGCTAGAAAGGATCTAGTCATAGGTTTACCCAAGCTATCCTTTGATTATGAAGAAATATGTGAAGCTTGTGTTAAAGGAAAACACAAAAGGACAATATTTAAGCCTAAGAATGTTGTATCCACCACTAGGCCTCTTCAATTACTCCACTTAGATTTATTTGGACCAACTAGAATAACTAGTCTAGGTGGGAAACACTATGGATTTGTAATAGTTGATGATTACACTAGGTTCACTTGGGTGTTCTTTTTAAGAGTAAAAAATGAAGCCTTAGAAAAATTCATAGCCTATACAAAAATTACTCAAAATGAAAAAGGGTATACAATAACTAGCATTAGAAGTGATCATGGCCAGGAATTCGAAAACATAGGATTTGACGAGTATTGCAATGATCAAGGAATTAGTCATAACTTCTCAGCCCTTAGGACACCACAACAAAATGGAGTAGTTGAAAGAAGAAATAGAACCTTGGAAGAAATGGCTAGAACCATGTTGTCTGAGAATAATTTGCCAAAGTATTTTTGGGCTGAAGCTATAAACACATCCTGCTATATAATTAATAGAGATATGATTAGACCCATGCTTAAGAAAACTCCTTATGAGCTCTACAAAGGTAAAAAGCCTAACATTAGTTACTTCCATCCCTTTGGCTGCAAATGTTTTATCTTAAATAATGGGAAAGATAATTTAGGAAAATTTGATGCCAAAAGTGATGAAGGAATCTTTCTAGGGTACTCATTGAATTCAAAGGCTTATAGAGTATATAACAAAAGAACATTAATGGTTGAAGAATCTATTCATGTTATATTTGATGAGTCATATGATGTATCTAAAGATTTAACCAATGATGAGGATGTTGGAATATTTGATGAAAACTTTGAGGAAATTCCAAACTTAGAAGATGATTTATTAGAAAAACTTAACTTGAATAAAGAAGATGAAGAAGAAATAGAGATATTAGAGAGAGAATCTAGAGCACCAAGAGAGTTAGGATATGTAAAAGATTGTGAAATAGTAGGAGATCCAACTCTTGGAGTTAGAACTAGATCATCTCTAAGAAATATGTGTCAATATATAGCCTTTGTATCTCAAATAGAACCTAGGAATGTCAATGAAGCTTTAGATGACAATAATTGGTTCTTAGCAATGCAAGAAGAATTAAATCAATTTGAGAGAAGCAAAGTATGGAAACTAGTTCCTAGGCCTAGTGATCACTCTATAATTGGAACTAAATGGATATTCAAGAACAAGATGGATGAAAATAGTGTGATCATAAGGAACAAGGCTAGGTTAGTTGCACAAGGATATAGACAAGAGGAAGGTATAGATTATGATGAAACTTATGCACCGGTAGCTAGATTAGAGGTAATAAGAATGTTACTTGCCTTTGCATGCTATAAAAACTTCAAGTTATATCAAATGGATGTAAAAAGTGCATTCTTAAATGGTTTCATTAATGAAGAAGTCTATGTTGAACAACCTCCTGGCTTTGAAAATCATGAATTTCCTGAACATGTTTTTAAATTATCTAAGGCACTCTATGGCTTGAAACAAGCTCCTAGAGCTTGGTATGAAAGGTTGTCAAAATTTTTAATAGAAAAGGGATTTTCAAGAGGAAAAGTGGATACCACTTTATTCATCAAAAATAAAAATAAGGATTTATTAGTTGTACAAGTGTATGTAGATGATATTATTTTTGGATCAACTAATGAGTCTTTATGTCAAGAGTTTGCTAAGATCATGCAAGGTGAGTTTGAAATGAGCATGATGGGAGAACTCACGTTCTTCTTGGGACTTCAAGTAAAGCAAACAAAAGATGGAACCTTCATCAATCAAGCAAAGTATACTAAGGATTTGCTCAAGCGATTTGGAATGGACAATTACAAACCTCAAGCAACTCCAATGGGCACCAACATCAAGCTTGATAAGGATGAAAGTGGTAAGTGTGTAGACACTAAACTCTATAGGTCTATGATTGGCTCATTGCTTTATTTAACTGCAAGTAGACCAGATATTTTGTTTAGTGTATGCCTTTGTGCTAGATTTCAATCCTCTCCTAGGGAATCACATTTATTAGCCACTAAAAGGATCTTTAGATACCTTAAGGACACTCCCTATCTAGGACTTTGGTACCCCAAGGACTCTACCTTTGCACTTCATGCATTTTCAGATGCAGATTTTGGGGGATGCAAAATAGATAGGAAAAGTACTTCAGGTACTTGCCAATTCTTAGGAATAGACTAATCTCTTGGTTCTCCAAGAAACAAAAAAGTGTGGCTCAGTCCACAACTGAAGCTGAATACATAGTAGCAGGTAGTTGTAGTACTCAAGTGTTGTGGATTAAACAACAAATGAAAGATTATGGTATTGACATGAAACAAGTCACTATTAAATGTGATAATACCAGTGCCATTAATCTATCTAAAAATCCTATTCAACACTCTAGAACCAAGCACATAGAAATTAGGCATCACTTCCTTAGAGACCATGTTCAAAAAGGGGATATAATTCTAGAGTACATTGACACTTTACATCAAATAGCTGATATATTCACCAAACCCCTTGATAGAGATAGGTTTTGTATTCTTAGAGGTGAATTAGGACTTATGAATGTTCCCTAAGATGTTTGTGCTTCAAAATCTTGATTTCAAACGGTCTTAAAAGTGATTTTCAATGATTTTTCTGGGCAACAAGTATGAGAGATCGATCTCCTATTCATATAGATCGATCTCCATACCTCAAATAAGCCTAAAGCATTAAGGTTAAGCTAGGCAGATCGATCTTCTATCCATAAGATCGATCTCCTTAAGCCTCTATTAGATAATAGATTGATCTGTGCATACGACAGATCGATCTCCTCTAGCCTCTGTATCCTGAAGATCGATCTGTGCATACAACAGATCGATCTCCTCAAGCCTCTGTCCTCTGAAGATCGATCTATGGATTTAGCAGATCGATCTCCTTACGCCTCTATTCGAAACAGATCGATCTGTGCATACGACAGATCGATCTCCTTGGGCTTCTGGAAATGACAGATCGATCTGTCGTCCCGACAGAACGATCTCCTGTGCCCTGGACTATAAATACTAGCGAAAAATCCCCAAATTTCAAAACTCCAAATTCAAAGTCCCTAACTTCCCTTGCACCTCCTCTCTTGATTCCTCCTCAGATCGATCTCGGTACGGCCTTCGTCGTATCTTTTCTTCGTTTACTGGTATAGTAACCCACATTTCTCATTGTTTTTTAAAAATTTTCTTAAGATTTGTGTTATATTTCACTCTAGGGCACATCTAGTCACTGTTTCATTGATTTTGTGCTTGTAAACCTGTCTTAGAGTCAATGTAGTATCTAGAACCATGCCTCGCCTTAAGAAAGTAGGCCAAAAACCTCCCCGATCCAATGTAGAACCCGGGTCATCCTCCCAATCCATTCCTCCCTTTTCCGTTGCTACCTTCAACAGGTGTTTTAAAACACCTGCCAAAAGGAAGCGATATGAAGAATACTTTTCAACCATGCCAATTAAACATTGGCATACAATCGATTTCTCTTTCCTAAATCGAATTGATTTTTCATATCTGTCTAAATTTGAAGATTTTGGATGCCTGTCTTTCCTAAAAATCAATACTCCCATACCTCCAAATATCGTTCGTGCATTCTTTTCCAATGCCGAACTCAACTATGATCCCAACGACACTTGTAACATTCTCGGATTTACTACGTATGTCATAGGTAAATCCATTATCGTCGACACTAAAGTCCTTGCCAAAGCGTTTGACATACGCGATGAAGGCTTAACAAACGAAGATGAGGAAGTTCCTTTGGAGTTTGATATTCCCGGGAATAAGGCGAGTGACCTCCCAATGCACCCTCGGTTACTCCACCTCATCATTTCTTAGAATCTTCATCCTTTTGGTACCCGTCACTCCACTGTTAGACTGTTAGATAGGTTTTGGCTTCACCACATTCATTCCACCAGTCCAAAACCCAACCTCATCCACTTTATCTATCAAGACTGGTTGAAGATCGTACAAGGTCAAGCCACAACGATCGTGTTTCCGCAACCACTGGCGTACTTTCTCCACCGACTCGGAATAGATAGCAGTTGCGAAACCTGCGAAATGCCCTCTCCGAAGAGCGTCCTCAACATTGGGACACTCCATCACATGGGCTACTACAAAGACTTCCGGGGCGATTAGAAGAAGAAATGGGAACAGCCTTCTACAGCAGCTATGGAGAAAGATCCCTTCGATGAGCCTGTCGATCCACCGGCTGCACCGACTGCTCATCCACCATCTCCACCTGCTCAGCCCACTACACCTGCACCCTCACCTGCTGGCATGGAGCTCATTATGACGATGATGAGTGACCTCAACAGAAAAATCGATGAAGGCTTTGCAAACCTTCATGCAACTCAGCAGCGGATGTTCGAGGAACTGAACCGCAAAGTGGATGACAGTCTTGCAAATCTTCATGAGGCTCAGGAGGCGATGTTTGATGAGCTTCAAGACACTCGCACTCACGTTGAGGATCTCATGGATCGATTTCCTCCTCCACCATAGGACTTAGTTGCTAGATCTAGTTTAGTTATATGTTTTCATTACTCTTTGTTATTTGAACTCAATTTGCTTGAATGAACTGCCATTTGTCTTCTTGTTGACTGAGTTTTAATGAAAATGTTAATTTGAAATGACATGAATATTATTTCTTTCTTGCCATTGATATGACAAAAAGGGGGAGAAGAAAAGAGAACATATGGTTAATTAAAAGAAAGGAGAACATATGGTTAATTAAAAGATGTGAAAATGGCTTTAAGAAACATCTCTAAAGTTTTAAAAGAATGATTAAAATGAGGGGGAGTTAAGATAGTAACAAGCTCAAAAGCTAAAAGAAAGGGGGAGCTCATAAAAAGGGGGAGATTGTTGAGTTAATGTATTTTGAAATGACAAAACAAGTAAATTCAATAATATAAAGATGAAACAAAAACATGTTTAGAGGTTATCAGTACCAGAACTTAAAGTTCTGTTGATGAGAGATCGATCTGGGTTATGAGAGATCGATCTCCTGGGTTTTCTATAGATAAGAGATCGATCTGGGTTATGAGAGATCGATCTCCTGGGCTTATCTTGGATGAGAGATTGATCTCATGAAGACATGAGATCGATCTACCAAGCCTTGAGCCTGTACAAAGGTATTAAGGAAGAGTAAGATCGATCTATAAGGGTTAAGAGATCGATCTGCCCAATACTGGAGTTGAGGGATCGATCTGATCTATGAAGAGATCGATCTCCTTTAATGCAAAGACAGTAGATCGATCTGTAAGATCGATCTACACTCAAACAGAGAGCTTATGAGATCGATCTGATAAGAAAGAGATCGATCTCCTCAAAGTCAGAGAGCTAAGGAGATCGATCTGGGTTATTGAGAGATCGATCTCCCCACTACGAGATTGCATGGCAGATCGATCTATAGATCGATCTTGCCTTTAACAGAGAGATTGGAAGATCGATCTGCCTATTCTACAGATCGATCTCCCCTATCATTTTCAAATTAAGAGATCGATCTGCTAACCTATGAGATCGATCTCCTTGTGTTATTGTGCTTTGATCTTGCAGGATTTATAACTAAGAGATCGATCTGGCCAAGATGGCAGATCGATCTGGCACTCTACTGGAGGTACCCAACGGCTAGTTTCTGCAAAATCTCAACGGGAAAAATAGCATTTAATGCTCCAACTACCAATCCTTCAGTATTTAACCAAGCATTGAAGACAATGAGAAGTGAGACACTATTGCTGCACATTTCTTACATTCTCAAAAGTTTAATACTTTCATTCCTTGTGTCTTCATTCCTCATTTATTGAGTTTGTTGTATAAGCTTAAGTGCAAAAGCTATAATTGTCCTACCCCACTAAAAGCTTGATTCTGTATTCATCCTCACCTTAGAAGAGAAGAGGATTATTCTTCAGTGAGATAAAATTGTAAAAGGGTGAATACATCTTTGTATTGCAAAGGGTAGAGAGGTTATTCCTTAACCTGAAAAAGGAAGATTGTAACTTCTGTTGAAGAAGAGAAAGAAAGCACTTGACAAGAGGGTCAAGGAGAGAGGACGTAGGCAAGAGTTTGGTCGAACCTCTATAAGCGATTGTGTTTGTTTCTCTCTTCCATATCTTGCATTAAATTGTTGAATTTTATTATATTGCTCACTATCATTTGCTAATTAAATTAGGATTAATTTAAAATTTGCCATAAACATTAGAAAACCGATTCACCCCCCCTCTCGGTAGAGCCAACATTCTCCAAATTGTTCTATTTCCTGCACAAGTGCATAAAACACATAAAACATGCCTAATATTGCAAAGAATAAATCAAATAACTAAGTAAAAAAGGTACTAAACATATATAAAATTCAATGCTAACACCTTGGGAGCTGCAAATATTCATCAATCACATCAGTCAACACTAATAACTCATTATTCTGACTTCATCATAATCAATATATCTTATTGGCCTATTTTCTCTTATTGGGCCTAATTACACCTTAATGGCCTTACCCCATTTTAAGCCCATTCATACAACACTATTTATTTCACCTAGGCCCATTGTCTCTCATTTGACCAAATTCTAGGCCCATTGACCTTATTGGGTCGATTGCATCAAGCTTGGCCCATGATCACATTCGGTTATGGCATGGAGGGCGAACACCCATTACGCCACCATGGCCGAATGCTAGCCATCATCATGCCATTCCTAGCTAATTTGGCTAGCAAACTCACTTAGTTATTTTATCAAGCTTTTGGTATGCATGCTTTTACCTTAGTTTTACATTCATTCATGCATTTTCACAAACACCTTATATGCATACTTCATAACTTCACCTAATTCCATAAATTGATTTCACAAAACTATCTCAAAATCATGCATATAACATCACCAACACCATAGTATAATCAATTCATCATTAAATCAACCATAGCTCACTTTCTCACACTAAACCCATATTTGGTCATGGATGACTAAGCATGCTCAAGAATGTTTCAGCCAACCATACATACACCAATCAAGTCATAAAAAATGTCTAGATTAACATAATTGAAGTTTGTGTATTGAAAACTCACCTAGCTTAACATTTCTCTTTTTGCCAAAACTAAGGTGTGAGATCTAAGAATTTTAGACATTTTAATTATGTAATATGAACTTGAAGTGTAATTTATTGAGCTAAGTGAATTGTGGAAATTATATTTGGAGATTTATGTGTAAGTGCTTAACCAAGTGGGAAACTATGAGGTCAGATCGATCTTAGAGAAGAAAGATCGATCTGGTAAGCTAAAAATGACAAGAATGAGGAATTTAAGCGAGCAGATCGATCTCCAATGGTAGAGGATTGATCTCCTTATGATTATGTAATGAAGGGATGGATCTCATGAGAAAGGGATCGATCTCCAAATGTTTCTATTTGGGAGAAGATCGATCTCCTCAAGGAGCGGATCGATCTCATGAAGCATTCTGTAAACTAGAGATTGATCTCATAAATGGAGCAGATCGATCTCATGTAGCCATTAAGAGATCGATCTCACCCCTCGACAGATCGATCTCTTAGGCATAAAATTACCCAAAATCGCCCCCAAATTCAAATGCAGATCGGTCTCATCAAGAGCCAGATCGATCTCCTACCCTCCTTCTATATAAGGAACCCCTGCTTTCTCCTGTAATTTCATTTTCTCTCTCTTTAAAACCCCATTTTCACCCGAGCCCTAGCTTTCTCACTCATCCAAAGCACCCATTTCCATCCAAATCAGAGGTTGTGGCAAGGAAAGTTGTTCCTCATCGAAGGGACAACAACATGCTTGAAAATTGGAAGATGGATTGAATCGAAGCAAGAGATAAGCTCTCCACAAGTTTTGGGTAATTTCTAAACCTCGATCTTGATATTTGAGATGATTTTGGTGATAATGGTTGTTGGCATTGTGTTGAAATAGCTGGAAAATGATTAGGGATTGATAAAATTACAATGTAGTTGGACTGATGATGATATTTAGCAACTTTGGTAATTTTAGGAATTTTGAGCTATAAATGGAGATTTAGACAATGTGGTGAATTAGCATAGATATTGTGGCATGGGAAATGTAGAATGTTGAGGTGTTGTGAGCGAGATTGTGGTTTGTGATAGAGTTATGAGAATTGAGAAATTTGAGGTGTTATGAGTAATTATGCTCGATTTTGAGAATTGAGGTTACTGTGATGATGAGTATTGATGTTTTAACATCGTTTGGACAGCTCGGGAGTTCCAGAGTGGAATGCGAGGCTAGTCCGTGATACGGGGGAAATGATTACACTATACGAGGTGCAAAGAGGTAAGGGAAAACTAAACCATTTGTGTATGTGTTTTGATGAATTGTTTGTAGCATGAACCATGATTTGAGAATACAAGCATGCTTAGTGTTGTGTTGTCATATAATTGCACATGATTTTTATAGCCGGTTGGAGCCCACTATTTTATGAGTTTATAAGCTGAATGTGAAATTGCTTTATAAACCGTTGAGTTTGCGTGAAAAGTAAATTGGGCTCTACGTTAAGGCAATATTGAGATTTGAGAAAATGTGTGCGTGTTTTGCAGGTTGGAACTCGGTTTTAATATGTTTTGTGTGAGTACACGAATATTTTAAATGAGTTTTATGAGAGAAAACCATTATGAGTTCTACGTGAAGGCATAACGTTTTATAAGATAATGGCTAATGATTGAGACTTAGGCGTGTCATGTGGAATACACGTCGGGCCTTGCTTTGGTAGCATGTAAGACCAATATAGTGGGACGTCTGGGAACCGACCTAGGGACCACAGGCTTTGTTTGGTAGCATGTAAGACCGATATAGTGGGACGTCTGGGAACCGACCCAAGGACCACAGGCCTTGTTCTGGTAACATGTAAGTCTGATTATTCCTCCGCTTTAGTAGCATTGGGAGGCCTTGCTCTGGTAGCATGTAAGTCCGATATTCCTCCGTTTTGGTAACGAGAGATGCCTCCGTTTTGGTAATATGAGATGACCTACGTTCTGGTAACGTTAGGTGGCCTTGCTTTGGTAGCATGTAAGACCGAGAGAGTGGGACGCCTAGGAATCGACCCAGGGACCACGTGATAGTGTGCATGAGGCAAGGCATTGCTCTGGTAGCATGTAAGGTCGGGCCTTGTTCTGGTAACATATAAGTTCAATATACCATGCATATGACCATATTGTCGATGTTCCCTCTTACGAGGATGCTTGGGATGTGCACCTAGAGGAGATTACATATTTGATGTGCTATGACGAGTTTTATATGAGTTTTATTGCCTAATCTCATTTTACACATGAGTTGTGTTTTGTGGCTTTGTCACGTGCTATTTACTGAGGTGATTTTTATCACATATTTTGAGAAAAGCCATTATTGCATATATTTACACTAGCTTGTGAGTGCTCGATATTGAGCCTTTTTAACTTCATGTTTTCACATGATTTGTGAGCTAGGAGATGATGATGTTTCGAGAACTTTCATGCTACGATTTCAAATGAGTTTTATAAACAAATACATATTTGTGATGTGTGATATGGTTTATATAACTGAATTCCCTTACCTCCCTTATTGAGCGATTTGGAAGCTCACCCTGTTTTCTCTTCCCCCAGATTGCTTCAAGTAAAGTGAGTTCCCTGCGACGTACAAGTTAGAGGTTAGTGGAGGACTTGAGCTCCAGGCTGAATTTTGTGTATTGAGGTATATATTTAATATTCATGTATCCAGACTAGAGTTATATTTACAGACACTTATTGTACGATGATGTATGGGATGTATTAGGATTAATTAACTTGGAATTGAGTAATGTATATGATACAATATATACTATCTTATGATGAGATCTTGAGGCATGATAAGTATGATGATGTATAACACTGCTCAGGAATGCACCCTTAATTGTGAATTGATAAGTAAAAAGTTTTAAATTAGCCTTATTTTTCGCGTTTTCGGGGCGTCACATAAGGAAACACCTTGCTCTTTCAATCCAGAAATTTAACTACTAGTTTTTTACTATGTTGTTCTCCTCATCACTAGGAATAACTTTGCTAAAAGCAACCTTTCTCAACTCTATTTGGAAGGTAATGATATTCTAGAGTGAGAAAACTTGTTCACTTTCCCAAAATGGAGAGGTGTTTGATATTCTGATGAAGAAGACTCGCTGTCAGTCTTTTAAATAGAAATGGGGATTGTGAGATCGATCTTCCTTTGGTTGAACTATACAAGAATTCTGTAAGTGAGTTGTGAGATCGATTTGCTCTTGGGAAGGGATCGATCTGCTCTTGTGAAGGGATCGATCCTTTCTAGCCAGAAACCATTCGAGATCGATCTGTACGATAATGCATATTTAAGTTTATTAAGATGGTTTTGAGCATCATTTGATGGTTTTGAAATTGTTTTGAGCTGTTCGAGGTATTGGCATGCAAAATGAGGTAAACCTGATACCTGGCGATATAGTGCTGCCCTAGCCTATTTAGGTAAGGGATGCAATTTAAAATAGTAATGACTTCTTGTACCTATTTATATTTCATGAAATGATTGGATGAGTGCTTAAGGAATTTATGTGGGAAAACCTAAACTTTCCCGTATTAGTCCCTGAAAGGAACGAAACCCCGATTTAATCCTAAAACCAAACATTTTTATTTATGCTGTATAAGCTTTGATATAATAATATTTTATAATGGAAATGTCACGACCTAAATTACCAAAAAATCACTAAAAATTTTTCACTTTTTCATTTATTATTTAATTATTACCTTTCTCTCATCGTGACCATCCTACAAACAGTTGGGCTATGATTCAGTGTTAGTCACCTCTTACCTATTTACCATTCCATTTCCATAATCACATTCACATATCAGAGTTTACTATCTTTTGACTTTGACTAAATACATACACATTGGTATTTATATAACCTTACATCCCCGAAATCATATCCATTTACAGTACTGTGCATTACATATTTAGATACAAAACTATACAAATGTGTATACCTGTCTCTCGATGGGATGCAGCGAATACCAAGATTGCAAGTCCTTAGCCGCTGACTAACTACTGCGAGTACTCTGAAAAGATGGGAAAATAAGGGGGTGAGCAAACCACACGCTCAGTAAGGCAATTATGCAAGTAAGTAGATAGCTCCACTATCTACATGCTCATAATGCCATGCCCTTAAAATCCATTTCTTTTCATTAAAATCTCAAGCACAAAATCATGTATGTCATAAATGACTTAGTTTATAAAAATGTTCGTGCATATATATATCATACTACTTATGCATCAATGGCATTTTATGTGACATCATTAAATCATAATTAGCATGAATTAAATCAAAATCATGCATTATTTCATGCGATATAAAACAAATCATGAGATACAATCATTTCATGAATTTATCATTAAAGCATGGAAAACTCATCATGCTACTGCATTTAAATCATTTCATTTAAAACGCAGCATAAAATAACCCAAAGGGGTTAAGCATCTCATAATTCAATTCCAAACTCATAAAATAATTCATTAAAATTCATTATAAAACTTTGGTTATAAAACCACCCTTCTTTCAAGGTTACATATCATAAAATCATAAAATCGAGGGCCTGACCCCTCCCTCGGGTCTACCTTGGTCTATCGAGACCACAAGTTATATCATGTGAGACAAGTAGGTGACTATCAGTAACAACAAGGACTATGGCCATAACCTAGTGATCCCTGGCTACACGGTACCTAGTGTGCGGGGTATCACACCTGAAACGGGAGGTGGGTTGGTCCTACTCGCCAGAATAGCATAACATTAGGATTGCGAGGGCAAGGCTTGCTGCCTTGTGGCTAATGCCACTCCACTCCAACAATCCCCACGGTACATCATACTTCACGTGACATACATGGTACAACGTACTCCGTGAACCCGAGCTCAGTCAAGGGTGCCTGTAATAGATCTTATCCACCCATACTATATCTGTCTCAGTATGTACGTGTGGACATACCATCTCACTGTGACACACAGTCTACAGGAGGTTCCAACACGGCCATATGCATGTCAAATAAATCCTTGTGCGAGCGAAGCTCTAGCACGGCTCCATGCATATTCATGATATCTAAAAATATTGTGCAAGCGAAGCTCTAGCACGGTATCATAAAAATCAATAAAATCTGCGTACGTGTAGTACTCCAGTACTTCTTTTAAATAAGTTATAAATGAGTTATAAATCAATATAAAACTTCTTGTGAGCAAGCTCCAGCATGGTGTTATGCATCAATAAATCAAATCTCGTGCGAGTTACACTCCAGCACGGCTTTATACATAAATAAATCAAATCTCGTGCGAGTTACACTCTAGTAGGGCTTTATGCAATTAAATTGATTAAATCACGTACGAGCAAGGCTCTAGTACGGCTTTAAAATGAAATTATCATATCAAAACAAGATGCGAGCTAAGCTCCAGCAGCTCTCATGTAGGTAAAATCATAAAAACTAGCGCGAGCAATCGCTCCAGCACCATTTTATGCATATCAAGTCAAAACAAATCAAAATAGTCAAACCAGAGTGCGAGCTAGGCTCTAGCACCTCTTATGCATTTCACAATAATAAAATCAGTGCGAGCAACCGCTCAAGCACATTTTATGCACACTCACAATCGCAGATATAGTGTGAGCTATGCGCCAGCACTATCTGTTTCCACATAAACTTGATAGTTAGCCCATTTTCCAAAGAAATTTCATTTAAATATAAATAACACTTACATAGTGTTATCTTGTAAAATTTATGTAATTACTGGCCAATCTATCGATTTACTTTACTTAAAAACCAATAAAATTTCTTAATTTAGAAAATTCCTTAAATCATGCATTTCGTGCATGTCATGCTTTCACCATCCTTAGGTGAACTTCGCTCAACAGGAGTAAAATAGTCTTTTCCTATTTCGAGTCCTTAAATTCTTTAAACCATTTTCTGGGACCTTTATACATATTCAGTGTATACATACATATTCAGTGTACACATACATATTCAGTGTATACATACATATTCAGTGTATACAAAAGCTATTAAAATACGTGTAGTTACTTCTAGCTACTCACACAATTCCCTTACCTCATTTTCTGTACAGTCTGACCTTTCACTGATGTCTCATCATGCAGTCCGATTTGCTCTCAATTAGATCTCCAAAACTGCAGATAAATATTCATCAGGTTAAATACAATACAATTAATTGTATTTCATATTTTTTGGGCTTAATTTAAATCATTGAGCCTGTTTACCCATATTGGGCCCGATTGCACCCATAATGGGCCTTAATCGGCCTTAAGCTCATTTTTCACTTACTATTCACATTATCGAGGCCTATTGGGCTCATTGGGCCGATCAGTATTTATTAAGCCTCGTTCTAAATTCTTGGATAGCTCAATGAATTATTTATGACAATTTATCTCTAATTCTAGAATTTAATTCATTTCATGTGGAAATTAAATCCGTAATTTATGCGGTAAATTCTAACACGCATAACAATGCAAATTGTCATAAATAAGGGTTACTTACCCGTGATTCCATGATAGTACGTAAATCGAGGCTGTCTCAAGGTCTTGTTTGACGTCAATTGTTGAGCTACACATTCAGTCAAATATTAATAAAATTAAATATTTCAAAATTTAAATTGGTCAATTTCGACCGCTTACCGACTTACCCATAGCTCGATTGCATCACTGGAATTTTTCCCAATTTTTTCTCTTTTTCTTTCCATTTTTCTTCTTTTTTTTTCTTCTCTTTTTGGCTGAACCGGTCTGGTCCGTTTCAATACAAAAAATTCCACATTGAACCGTCAACCGGTTTAGGCTCCTTTTGGTTATTCCAGCATCGTCCGATCAGTTCCCGATGTCTCACCATCGCCGTTCGCCGCGTCTTGGGTAGGGGACCTCTCAGCTGGCCTCGATCGAGGCCAAATCCTCGCCGGTGGCCGTCGGATTTGCTTCTCCTCTCCACGGCTATTCCTTCGTCGATCTGCTCTTTCTGGCACCGGTGGGGCGCATTTTAGGTGGTTGGAGGATTATACGGTGTCCCTCTTCCTTTTCCAGCCCTTCGCCTGGCCGTTGGGTCGCCGGATGCTCGCCGGTGATTCTCCCTCAATTCGGCTTCTTCAGGCTTCTTTCTTTCTTTCGCGTTTTCGTGAATTCTAATCTTTTTGTTTTTCAT
The DNA here is from genome assembly GCA_033439115.1 of Firmiana major. Classification (NCBI taxonomy): domain Eukaryota; kingdom Viridiplantae; phylum Streptophyta; class Magnoliopsida; order Malvales; family Malvaceae; genus Firmiana; species Firmiana major. The sequence goes on from CM065912.1 coordinate 15,496,222, forward strand.
TTACTTTATTTTATTATTTATTTTTATAATTTATTTTTAATATTATTTTAATCCATTAAAATAATATTAAAATCTAAAAATATCTTAAAAATTCTTATTTAATTCATTTAACCACTTAAATGAATTTATCTGTATTATTTCGTATTTTCGGTATATTTTTTGATTATTTTCGGGATTATTTTTTGAAGTGAAAATTTCGGTTTATTACAATAAATTTATATCTTGATCAATTTAACCCAAAATTTAATTATTTATTCGTTATTGATCAAGATTCTCAAATCCCATATTTTTAATAAAATTTTCTTATCCTAATTAATACCGAATTTCGGTCTTTTGATCGTTTTACCCTTGCACGTGTTCGGGAATTTCATTTCAATGCTTCATTTGATCTTTTCTCATTTCGTGTTTTAAATAAAATCGGGTCTTACAGGAAATTATATGATTGTAAGTTTTTTTGAAAACAAGTAAGAAAGTAAGATTTTCTGAGACTAGAGGCTACCCCAATAGCGTATGCTGTATGCATGTCATGCCCTCTAATTGTGGTACCCAGCTCCACCACTTGTAGTACCTATTTCGTTTCGCCCATGTGGTGCTCATATTTGAATTTGTGGTTCTTGTTTTCACTACACGTGGTGCCTGTTTTGTAGTATCTCGTGCCTGCACAGCGAGTGCCATTGGTGACCGTGAGTTGGCTGTGTGCTAGTTATTCAGATGCTATGCATGTTTTGTTGTACGACCCTGATCCAGTCTACAGCCCCTACCATGGCAATAGGTATTTTATTCTCTCTACGGAGGATGGTATTTCTGTCTGCATGATAGCTATACAGATTTTGCCTAGTCTCTATGTTTTAATGTATAAATGTTTTGAGTTATGAAAGAAAGTAAGTAAGCTTTATGAAAGTAAGTAAGTATGTGGAATTTGACTAAATCAGTATGTATGTATGTTTGTATGTTTTGTCTAAAAGTAAGTAAATAAATATTGTTTTGTTACAATAAGCAAGTAAGTTACGTAATTTGATTAAAGTAAGTACGAGTGCTTTTGAAGAACATGTTAACCCTGAATTTCTATATACCCTTTGAGGTTGTTAGGATTATTTTAAGTGTTTTCCTTACAAAGCTTTTTCAGAAGCTCATTACCCTTTTTCTGCATTTCAAATTACCTGTAGTGAGACTGCTCAGCTACTTGCGGAGTACTTGACTATACTAGTGGATTTTGAGCCTCCTAGACTATCTTTAGTACACGCTTAGGTATACCATCTGATGTTTATTTCCAGACAATTAGATTGTATAGATACTAGTGCGTAAATATCTTTGGGGATGTAATATAATTTTACGAAGTTACAAATAAGTGGTTTTGGAAATGTATTGAATTTGTTGATTATGTATATGACTGATTTAGTTGTGGAGTATGTCGAATCGGTAAATGATAAGTTTAAGAAGATAAAAACAAATGCTTGAGATTATAAATTGTTGTTATTGCAGGTAGGTAGGTTAAAATATAAGAGGTTATACTGCCAAAATTTATGCGATTAAAAGATTTAGCAAAAGAAGAAACTAAGTAACCAACACTGTACATGAATACAAACTAAATAAGAAATTAAGTTAAAAAAGTTAGCCCCAATTACCGCGCTTTCGGGGCGTTACAATAATACACACACAAACTGATTCAAAAGAAAAATTGAAAATTCGGCTTGTATATTTTTAGGTTTCCGTAAGTAGTTGAAAATTCAAGGCGCGATAGATTTATAGATGGATTCTCCACCAATGATGTTGTTAATATCTTTATTCTCTTAAGTTTACCACATTTTAACATTTCCACAAGTGGATTTGGAGGTAAACTCTTCGCTTATGATGTTGTTGGAACAACGATTCGAGACTTCCATCCTTATACAAAATGGAAGAAGTGGGTGGCAAAGATTGAGAATAACACACTATCCTACATGTTTCATCCTCACACCAAAGGAAGAAATAGGTGATAAAAATCGAGAACAATGTAATCCCCTACATAAGTTAAAAAAATGCTATAGCTGAACTTTACAAAGCAACCCACCATTTCATCATGAAAAGGCAAAGTGTTCCCCCACAATAACAAGCACCACAACAACCAAACCAAGCTAACTTGAGGCAACAACGACAACAAATCTTCATGACTCTAATAGCATGATGGTCGAATGATGCACAAGTGACACGCCAACGACTAAATATCATCATTACATCATAATAGCTGAATTTGCAAGGCCACATTATTATTGAACTTGGATAAAAAGAACAAAACATGGATTCTGCATGATGCGGAAGAGGGTTTTGAGATAAACGGCAGTTATCACTCTTGCATGACATGGAGCTCACCAAAGACAAGATGTAAATTTAAATGTATAACCCAAATAGTGAAAATGCAAAATCCATTCACAATGGTACAAATGGAAATGTTCTCTTAAGATATAAATGTCTCTAACAACAATGTAAAATCATAAATCTGTGCTAATTAAGTAAATGCTTCTGAAAAAAAAAAAAAGGATGCAAATATGTATATGTCTAATGATGTAAAAAACTTTTGCCAAGATGCAAATATCTTTTTTTGGATATAAAGGAAAATAAAATCAAATTACACTAAACTAGAAATTTTTTAGTAAATTAACTCCTCATGCATAAACTAACAACAAATAGCTCAAATTTGAAAGAAGATCTCATAACCTTTCATAGTTAACTTCCAATTCACAAGTAGACTTTGCCAAGGCATCCACACAAATATGTCTTTCACGAACAGTATGAGCAATAACACAACTCCAATTTCTAGCCATCAGCTCCCTAATGTCTTTAATCAAACAACCAAGAAGATGTAAATCTGAATCAACTTTATGTATTAAATCAATAGCCACCCTAGCATCTAGCTCATAAACAACATCTCGAAAACCTTTCTCCCAAGCTAGTTAAAGGCCAAACTGCACTCTTTGCAGCTTTGTTATAATATAGTTAGTACGATTCGATTATTTCAAAATCATATATTTTAGTTTCAAATATAATACATACTAACTGGGAGTTCTATCCTAAGGGATTGTACTTGTTTTCAAATCATAATATTGTATATCGAAACTGGGATATTTATCACATGAAATCAAATCATTTCAAAAGCGTCCAAACGTCAAACTTTTACATTGCTGTAACATCCCACTTACAAAACAATGCTAAAATTCTTTTAAGGATAAAGAATATAGTTGGTTATTTTTTTTTTGTTTTAAAAGTGAGTTAAAACATAAATTATGCAATATTATTTAAAACTATGAAAATTTTCAAATAAATCATTTTATCGCATTTAGTGGTGTTGTGCATGCTATTAAGAATAAAAAAAAGTGCGTCGCGTGGCGCACGAAGAAAACGAGTATAGGCATGAGAAAATCTGGCATTTAATGAAAAGGGCATATGCGTAATTAGTAACAGAGAGAAATCCCTATAAATAGGGGCCAAGTATTATTCATAACCAACAGCTGAGAACTCCATACTAAAACTTTGCCAAATTCTCTGTTTGACTTAAGTATCGGAGTGCAAACGCAGGGAACAACCCCTGCGTTCCTCTGATCTTCTTTTTTGCAGAAGCTCTCGACAACACATGACAGGGAACCCAAAGAGAAGACGTTAGTGATTCTTCATCATTATTTCAGCCAACAACAATTGGCGCCGTCTATGGGAAACGAAAGAAAAGCTATGGTAGAGACACGTTCAGGAAGGACAAGAACCGATGGATAATACAAAAAATCAAAATTTAAGGCTAAAATGATGTTTTTTTGGATAAAATACACGACAAATTGCCTTCGGCATTTGCCATCATGTAGATCTAAAAAAGATACACGAATTTAAAAAACATCACCTCAATTAGACCATCGAGCACAAAGTTATGGCCCTCCGAAGTTTCGAGGACAGGGAAAGACCCTACTGGGCAAGATTCTGTCGTACACCCTGCCGCACACTCTATCGTAAAACTCTGTCGTGCACCTACCGTACACTCTGCCGTGAGAGACTCTACCACAAGATACTCTGTCGTGCGACAGACTCTGCCGCACACACTGCCGCTCGAGACCCCTGTCGCACACTCTGTCGCATGAGAGACTTTGCCGACTCTGACGCGCACTCTACTGCACGAGAGACCCTACCGTGCACTCTGTCGCATGAGACCCTGCTGCGTGAGACTCTGTTGCACACCCTGCCATAAGACTCTACCGTACACCGGGCGTACACTCTACCATGAGAGACTCTGCCGTAAGAGACTCTGTCACGAAACAGACTCTGCAGCACAAACTGTCGCGCGAGACCCCTGTCGCGTTCTCTATCACGCAAGAGACTCTGCTGACTCTGATGCACACTCTACCGCATGAGAGACCCTGTCATACACTCTGTCGTACGAGACCTTGCAGCGCAAAGGGCGAGACTCTGTTGCACACTCTGCCGCGCACCTGGCGTACACTCTATCGAGAGAGACTATGTCTCGTGACAGGCTCTGCCGCACACATTGCAGAGCGAGACCCCTGTCGCACACTCTATCGCGTGAGAGACTCTACCGACTCTGATGCGCACTCTGCCGTACGGGAGACCCTACTGCGCACTCTGTCACGTGAGACCCTGTCGCGCAATGGCGAGACTCTGCCAGACACTCTGCTGCATAGAGACCCTGTCTCGCGAGAACCTACCACGCAAGGGCGAGACTCTACTGCACACTCTGTCCCGCGAGACCCTGCTGCGCATGACGACACTATGACGCGCACTCTGCCACGCACCTTATCGCATGAGATCCTGTCGCGCACTCTGCCGTACGAGAGACTCTTTCTCTTGAGACCCTGCCGTGCATGGCTCGAGACTCTGTCTCTCACTTTCCCTCACGAGAGACCTTGTCGCGCACTCTACTGCCCAAAACCCTGCCGCGCGAAAGACACTGTCGTATGAGACCCTACCGCACAAGGCGCAAGACTTTGCTGCGCACTTCACTGTGCACGAGACCCTGTCACTCACCCTGTCGTGTGAGACCCTACCGCGCAGATTCAGATTCCTGCCTCAAGGCTGAGGGAGTACAACCCTACGACACATTTTTAGAACCCTGTCTCAGGGATCAGTACTCAGGACCCTGTCACCAGGGTGAGGGAGATAAACCATGCTGCAGAGTTTGAAATGAATTTAAAGTTCATTGGTCTTAGGGAGCAGGGGAGGCAGAGCCCTCCCTTAGCAAATAGAAGGTAGCATGCTAATGGTCAGAACAGTCTGAACTCCTTAGTCTATTTCGAAGATTCAATGCCTGATCTTAGAATGAAAGGTGTTAGAGGAAAGCATCCAGTGCAAAGACCCGAGAGAAGAAGCTTTCATTCAAATGACTCGGACTCTTCTGATACCGAGGAAAAGGGAGCACATTCGATTCGAGAATCGAAAAAGAACATGGAAAAAGTCATAGAACGGAGTCTTTGAAAAGTTATGTGGATCACTTTCGAGATGCTACTCTAGAAGTGAAAGATTTACAAGTAGGAGTAGCTATGGCAGCAATCCTGCAGGGAACAAAATCTGAGAAGTAACAAGAGTCTTTGTCCATTGACCAACCTACAACTATCTTAGATTTATTTGCTTAAGCAAATAAGTATGTTACCCAAAACGAAGTAATGAAAATGGTGCAGTCTCAAGATGCAAAAGAAGAAAAAAAAGATAAAGAGACATAACCAGAAGGAGTTCTTCCAGACCTGACAGATCAGACAAGACTCCTAGGCTTAGGTATGAAAACTATACCAAGCTGAACGAGCCTCATGCTAGTATTCTTGCTGCTATTGAAGGGATTAGACTATTAGAATTCTCGAAAGAGAACGTAGGAAACTTAGGATAGAACACGGATGCCTACTGCAGCTTTTATTTCGCTTATGGTTATCCTACGAAACGGTGCAAAGAACTGATGTATCAGTTGGCCTGAGAGGGGAAGATTAATCGCTTCCTTTGGAGAAGTGAAAGGACTCGTTACCCCCACGAGATCGAAGGGATGATCATCCACAGAATGGACAAGATAATGATAGAGGGAGAAACAGTCCAAGAAATGAATAAGAAGCTAGGCCAGACCCCCGAGGCAATCAGTTGGATAACGAACCCACTGGCTCGACCATAAATGTTATTGAAGGGGGAGAATCGATGGTAGAAAGTTCCTCTACTTCTCGCAAAAGTTACGCGAGACAAACATATCAAATTCACGCTTTGATGAAGGAGAATGCAGGTGAAGAACCCATTATGTTCACTCCGACAGACAGGGGTGATATCGTCATTCCTTATGATGATCCCATGGTGATTTCAGCTGTGGTGGAAAAACATCCAGTGAGCAGAATCCTAGTAGACAATGGAAGTTCTATGAACTTAATCTATTAGAACTGCTTTGAGAAAATGAATGTATCAGAAGACAAATTAAGACCCGTTATGACGTCATTGTACGAATTTACGGGCCAAAAAGTGAAGATTACTGGGTCTATAGAGTTGCCTGTGACTTTAGGGGAAAGCCCAAAGGATGTGACTCGACAGGTATTATTCATGGTTGTAAGATCAACCTTAGCTGCTTACAACATCATGTTGGGGAGGCCCCTACTAAATGATATGAGGGCGGTAATATCTTCTTACTACCTACTAATGATGTTCCCTGCTCCCAACGGAGTCGGAGAAGTACAAGGAGATCAAAAGAGGGCTCACACATGTTATATCACCTCTACCGTCGGCAAAGGGGTACAAAGAAAGGAGACATTGTATATAGATGACCCTCCTAAACCTCAGCTTGTTGAGGAAACATAAGCCATTGAGCTAATCAAAGGAAATGAAGAGAAGAAGGCGTTCATAGGGACTCAACTAGATGAACAAATAAGGAGAAAAATAGCTGTTGGGTTAAAGATAGACCGATGTCCGAGGGAGATTTGGTGTTTAGGAAGTCACACATCATTAATGCCTCGATGGAGGGTGAAAAGTTCAGAGCCAACTAGAAAGGCCCATATCGAATTAGACCTGGAAACTCTGTACAGAAAGTAAAAAAGGAAGACATGAAACTTAAATCACTTGAAATTGTATTGGAGTTAACTATTATGTCTTTTTTCCTAATTTTTCTCTTCTCGCAAGATTATTATGCAAGTTACTTCTCTAATTTCTTATTACATCTTCAACGTTTATGAATATGAATCTTGTGACAGAAAACAGATAAGCCGTAAGAGCCTGAGGTACAATAGCATCACTGTGGCCAGGCATAGAAGACGAAGAAGCCGTAAGAGCCTGAGGCGCGATAGCGTCACTGTGGCTAGGCATAAAAAGAGACGAGTCGTAAGAGCCTGAGGCGCGATAGCGTCACTGTGGCCAGGCATAAAAGATAGAGAGCCGTAAGAGCCTGAGGCGCAATAGCATCACTATTGCCAGGCGTGAAAAACAGACTAGTCGTAAGAGCCTGAGGCATAATAGCATCACTGTGGCCAGACGTTGAAGACAGATGAGCTGTAAGAGCTTGAGGCGTAATAGCATCACTGTGGCAAGGCGTTGAAGACAGACGACCCATAAGAGCCTGAGGTACAATAGCGTCATTATGGCCATGAGTGAAAAACAGACGAGCCGTAAGATCCTGAGGCGTAATAGCGTCTTTGTGGCCAGGCGTAAAAAACAGATGAGCCGTAAGAGCCTGAGGAGCAATAGCGTCACTGTGGCCAGGCGTAAAAGACAGACAACCCATAAGAGCCTAAGGCATAATAGCGTCACTGTGGCTAGGCGTGAAAAACAGACGAGCCATAAGAGCCTGAGGGGCAATAGCGTCACTGTGACCAGGCGTTGAAGACGGATAAGCCGTAAAAGCCTGAGGCGCGATAGCATCATTGTGGCTAGGCATTGAAGACAAATAAATTGTAAGAGCCTGAGGCACAATAGCGTCACTGTGGCCAGGCACTAGAAACATATAAGCTGTAAGAGCTTAAGGCGCGATAGCGTCACTGTGGCCAGGCGTTGAAGACAGATAAGCCGTAAGAGTCTGAGGTGCAATAACATCACTGTAGCCAGGCATTGGAAACGTATAAGCCATAAGAGCCTGAGGCACAATAGCGTCACTGTGGCCGGGCGTTGAAGACAACTAAGCCGTAAGAGCCTGAGGCGCGATAGCGTCACAGTGGCGAAGACAAATAAGTTGTAAGAGCCTGAGGCACGATAGCGTCACTGTGGCTAGGCGTTGAAGACAAATAAGCCAGGCGTTGAAGACAAATAAGCCGTAAGAGCCTGAGGCACGATAGCGTTACGGTGGCCAGGCATTGAAGACAAATAAGCCATAGGAGCCGGAGGCGCGATAACGTCATGACGACCAGACATTTGAAAAGACTTGCCGTAAGAGCCAAAGACGCAAAGGCATCATGGCGGCTAGGCATTTGAAAACAAACATACCATAATGCTAGAGGCGCGAATGCGTCACGGTAGCCCGACACCAGGAGAAGATTTATATAAAACAGCTTGAAGCGAAAAATGCACGAGCTAAGCCACGAAGAAAAAGTGCAAAAGCTTGAAGCGAAAAATACGCGAGGTAAGCTAAGCACTCAAATAAGGGTTTAAAGCAAAAAATGCGCGAGGTAAGCTAAACACTCCAATGGAAATTCGACTTTAGAATCTAACGTAAGGACTTGACGTGAGGTTACGATGAGAACATATGTACTCTTCCATAAGGTTATACCTAGTGAAAGAGTGGGGAGCAATCGTTGTGCATGCTATTAAGAATAAAAAAAAGTGTGCTGCGTGGCGCACGAAGAAAACGAGTATAGGCATGAGAAAAACTGGCATTTAATGAAAATAGCATATGCGTAATTAGTGACAAAGAGAAATCCCTATAAATAGGGGTCAGGTATTATTCATAACCAAGAGCTGAGAACTCCATACTAAAACTTTGCCAAATTCTCTGTCTGACTTTATCATCGGAGTGCAAACGTAGGGAACAACCCCTGCGTTCCTCTGATCTTCTTCTTTTTTGCAGAAGCTCTTAACAACACGTGGTAGGGAACCCAAAGAGAAGACGTCAGCGATTCTTCACCATTATTTCAGGTAACAACAAGTGGGATTCTTATAAATATTTCCAAATTCAAATAGATTTTCAAATCTCATAATAGGTCAAGCTTAAATCATGGTCTTATGCATGAGTTATGCTAAAAGATCCTAGAACATAAAGTTTAGGTTGAAACTTTTCAAAAAGGTATAGGCCTATTCTAATTTCCAAAGTTTAAAGTCGAAATACTTTATTTAACATAAAACTAATAATAGCGATTAAATCAAATAAATAATTTCTTCAAAATAAGTTAGTGCTTTAGTGACCAAACTAATTGCTAGATTTGGTCGGGATTTACCCATGTCTCTAGCACGCATCCCTTACTTAATTGGCAGTGCAGACTTCCCAAGTGTGACCTCCAACTAAGCTAGGTTATGCATACATATAGCCTACTTTCTTTTTAGATGTAGCTTAGTTGCAATGCCATCTCACTTATCCAAATTAACTTCGAATATTCTTTCTTACATCATAACATATCAAGTTAGCTATTTAATAATTCAATTAAATCAATCCCCAACCTCTTGACTGAGTTCAGCATAAATAGTTCCATTATCTTTGTCAATTAGCCTAAAACACTACTACTTAGTTAGCTTAGCTTGACCTTTACTCAACCTTCCTTAATTGGTCGAATCCTTTCCTCATAAACAGTAAGATGCCACAGTTGAGAAGTTTTCTACTTGCGTTTTATTTTGAACTATGAAAATGGGAGGAATAGCAGCATATCTTTGGAATTTATAATGTTAATAAACTATGTTTAAAGTTCGTTGAAGTCCATTATGGGGTTAGTGATAAGTCTCTAAAATATAAACTTTTTAGAGCATTTTATTGCATTAATTTTAATTAAATTTTGAAATTTTAATTCAATTTCTTTCCAATTTAATTAAATTATTTACATGTGTAGGAAATTTGAGAATGATATAGAAATCAAGGAACTTAGATTAAAATTGGAGATAAAGTACAAATTGAAGAGAATTTAGTAAAAGTCTAGGCCCAAGCCCGATAGCCAAAACCCATCTAACCAAAACTTATGCAAGCAAAGAAAGAAGGAAATGTGGCGCAAACGGTGATCCAAAAAAAAAAAACTAGCTGTGGCGCAAAGTGGTTGCCAAAAAGAAAATAAAAAGAAAGTAAAGCGTCCACATGTGAAGGGGAAAAACAACTACTGACAGCAACCGCCTGCTCCAAAATATTGTTGCTTCTTTTACTTATTCTTAGTTTCAGTTCCTTCCTTTAAGGACTTTTTTAGCTTTAGACTTCCATTAAAACACTTTCTTTCATGTTTTAGAGTGTGAGATCTGAGAATTTCAGACATATTTTAATGATGTAATAAGAATTTGAAGTGTAATTTATTGAGCTAAGTGAATTGTGGGAATTATAATTGAAGATTTATATGTTAAGTGTGTAAAATGAGCATGAAGTATGAGGACAGATCGATCTGGGAGAAGGAGAGATCGATCTGGTGAGTTATAAACGACAATGAATGAGAAATTTGAGGAGCAGATCGATCTCCAATGGAAGAGATCGATCTCCTTATGAATCTGTTTGAGAAGGGATCGATCTCATGAGGAAGAGATCGATCTCCAAATGATTCTGTTTGGGGAGAAGATCGATCTCTTCAGGAGCAGATCGATCTCATAAAGCCATAAAGAGATCGATCTCACCCCTCGACAGATCGATCTCCTAGGCATAAAATTGCCCAAATCGTCCCTAAATTTCAAACACAGATCGATCTCATCAAGAGGCAGATCGATCTCCTACCTCCAGTCTATATAAGGAACCCATGTTTTCTCATGAAATTTCACTTTCTCTCTCTTCCAACCCCCATTTTTCTGAAAACCTAACTTTCTCACTCATCCAAATCCCCCATTTCTAGCCGAATCAGCTGTTGTGGCAAGAAGGAAAGTTGTTCCTCATCAAAGGGAGAACAACATACTTGGAAATCGAAGGACGAATCAGATCGAGGCGTGAGTTGTGCGTCTCACAAGCTTTGGGTAATTTCTAAACCTCGATCTTGATATTTGAGCTGATTTTGATGATATTGGTGGTTGCCATTGTGTTGAAATAGTTGAGAAATGATTAGGGATTGATGAAATTGCAATGTAGTTGGAGTAATGTAGATATTTGGTAACTTTGAGAATTGTGCTATAAATGGAAATATAGACAATGTGGAGAATTAGCCTAGATAATTGGCATTAGGAATGTAGGACATTGAGATATCGTGAATGAGGTTGTAGTTTAGGGTTGGTTTACGAGAAATCAAGAGATTTGAGGTGTTATGAGCAATTATGCTCGATTTTGAGAATTGAGGGTATGAGGTAATTGAGTATTGATGTTTTAACATCGTTTGGACAGCTCGGGAGTTCCAGAGTGGAATGCGAGGCTAGTCCGTGATACGGGGGAAACGATTGCACTATACGAGGTGCAAAGAGGTAAGGGAAATCTAAACCATTTGTGTATGTGAATTGCAAACTGTTTTAGCATGATTTGTGGTTTATAAAACAAGCATGTTGAGTGTTTTGTGTTGAGATTAAATTGCACATGATTTTATAGCCGGTTGGAGCCCAATGTTTTATGAGTTTATAACTGGGCTCTACGTTAAGGCAATATTGAGATTTGAGAAATGTGTGCGTGTGCTTTGCCGGTTGGAACTCGGTTTTATTATGTTTTGTGTTGAGTACAAAACGATTTTTAAATGAGTTTTATGAGAGAAAAACCATTACGAGTTCTACGTAACGGCAAACCTGTCTTATGTGATAAGACTTGGGTGTGTAGTTGTGAGTACACACCGGGCATTGCTCTGGTAGCATGTAAGCCCGATTTCTTCTCCGTTCTGGTAACGTGAGAATAACCTATTCTGTGGCTGTGCCACGTTGAGAAAACCCCATTAGTGGCTGTGCCACGTTATACCCCATTGGTGGCTGTGCCACGTTATACCCCATTAGTGGCTGTGCCACGTTGAGAAACCCCATTGGTGGCTGTGCCACGTTATACCCCATTGGTGGCTGTGCCACGTTGAGAAACCCCATTGGTGGCTGTGCCACGTTATACCCCATTGGTGGCTGTGCCACGTTGAGAAACCCCATTGGTGGCTGTGCCACGTTATACCCTATTGGTGGCTGTGCCACGTTGAGAAACCCCATTGGTGGCTGTGCCACGTTATACCCCAATTGGTGGCTGCGCCACGTTGAGAAACCCTATTCTGTGGCTATGCCACGTGAGAAATTAAATCAGTGGCTTTGCCATGTGTGTTTTGTGGCTATGCCACGTGAGAAATTAAATCAGTGGCTATGCCACGCGTGTTTAGTGGCTGTGCCACGTGCATTATTTTACTGTGATTTTATCACGTATTTGAGAAAGCGTTTATCGCGTTGTTTTCACATGCTTTGTTACTGCTCTAGAGTGAGCCTTTTTACTTCATGTTTTCACATGATTTGAGATATGGGAATATTGTTTTGAGAACTTTCATGCTATGGTTTTCAAATGAGTTTCACATACAAATAAACCTTTTGTGATGTGCATTCTGGTTTATGAAATGAGTTCCTTACCCCCCTTTACTGAGCGATTTAGAAGCTCACCCTGTTTTTCTTTCCCCCCCAGAGTTCTTCAAGTGATTAAGGACTTCCCTGCGACGTACGGAGTAGTGGCTAGTGGAGGATTCGAGCTCCAGGCTATATATTTTGTACTTTGAGGTATATTTATCTTTTCATGTATCCAGACTATTAATGTAATTGCAGACACTTGATGTATAACAGTATATGGGATGTATTAGGATTAATTTACTAGGAATTGAGTAAGGTGTATAATACCGTATTTATTGTATCATGATGAGATCCTGAGGCATGATAATTATGATGATGTATGACACTGCACAGGAATGCACTCTTAATTGTGAATTAACTAGTAAAAAGTTTTAAATTAGCCCTATTTTCCGCATATTCGGGGCGTGACAGAGTTTTCTTGGTATCAGAGCTTAGGGTGTCTAGTACTGTCAGTGTCGGTTAAGTGAAATAGAATACATCCCAAGTGTCTGTAATAGTCTGGTCATGAACTGAAATTGAGGATTGAGATTTCAATCAATTTTGATATGTACGCGCAGGAGACGAGTTAAGATAAAGAATGAGTAAACGACGAGGTCGTTCGAGGAGGCAGGCAGAGTCCCCTCCGTCACCTGTCCCACAACCAGAGAGTCCTAACTCTCGATTTAATCGGATTGAGACCGATGTGAGGCAAGGTTTTGAGCAGATGGCAGCATTATTCGCGCAACACTTTGGAGTTAATGCCTCGGATACTACCCCTACACCACCGCAAGGACCTCCCATACCCCCAGTGCCTCCCGTCACTCAACCTGAGGATAGAAGCATGGTCCGACTAAGGGATTTTCTGAAGATGAATCCACCCGCATTTAAGGGAAAGAAGGATCCTACGGAGGCTGAGGAGTGGTTGACGGAGTTAAGGATTATATTTAATATCCTGGGGTGCACCGATGCTGAGAGGGTCAGTATGAGTGCCTATATGCTGAAGGGGAGAGCTCGAGATTGGTGGGGTACTACCCAGGGTATTTTGATGTCCCACCATGGGGTGATTGGTTGGGAAGAGTTTCAGACAGCTTTTAGGACCCAATATGTACCACGGGCCGCTGAGAGAAAGAAACAGGCCGAGTTTTTGAGTTTGGTACAGGGTGACATGTCTGTGGATGACTATGAGAGCCAATTCACAGCGCTATTGAGATATGACCCAGAGACCTTCAAAAGTGAAGAGCTCCGCACAGAGAAGTTTGTGTATGGGTTGAAGCCCGTCATCAGAGATAGATTGATAGGGCTATGCATTACTGAGTTTGGAGATGCTCTGAGACGAGCACAAGAGATTGAAAGAGGGATTGAGATGGTACAATCCCAGAATGAGCTTAGAGCGATGAATAGGGATAAGGGCAAGAGGCCAGCACTTTTCCAAACAGAGGCTCGGAGAGGTTCCTTCAGAAGAGGAAGGATTGAGGTGCAGAGGGACAGATTGGAGAGACCTAGAGCCTATCCTATTATCAAGGAGACCCCTCGATATGTCAGGCCAGAGACAAGGTTTTGTAGAGACTGTGACCGATCGCATGAAGGAAGTTGTACTGGGTCGATCCATGGATGTTTTAGATGTGGTGACATGGGTCACAGAGGGAAGGACTGTCCCCAACCTCAGATACCACATGCTCCGGAGCCCACTAGACAACAGCCTCAGAGAGTGGAGCCCCGGAGACGGGCCACTGCAGCAGAGAAAGGGAAGAAACCTGTGGCACAGGGACGTGTGTTTGCCCTGGATAAGGAGACCGCAGACACTTCGGCAGAAACTATAAGAGGTACACTCTCTGTCTGTAATCATAAGGCTCATGTGTTGATTGATTCAGGATCCACGCATTCGTTTATTTCTGAGCATTTTGCATGTAGATTAAACTTAAAGTTTGAACCTCTAGAATATATACTACATGTAAATACCCCTATGCGTGAATCCCAGAGAACTGAGTTAATCTGTAGAGGATGTGAAATAAAGGTGGGAGATAGAGTGGTGTTAGCAGATCTAATCATGTTGAATATACATGGGTTTGATGTAATTCTGGGAATGGATTGGTTGGCAACCAATCGAGTGAGTTTAGACTGCTACACTAAGATTGTAACTTTCTCCCTACCTGAACCTTACAGTGTACGGTTGAGATATTGAGAAAATGAATATGTGGAATTCTAGTAGTAATTTGAGAATTTTGATATTATTTTGGAGAATATTAAATATGATTATTCATGTGAAGGTTATGAGACACTCATCTCGGACGATGAGAGGGAACATCCGAGGATTGAGGATATACCTATGGTGTGTGAATTTCTGGATGTTTTCCCAGATGAATTGCCAGGTTTACCACCAGAGAGAGAGCTGGAGTTTACCATTGATTTGGTACCAGATACCCAGCAGATCTCTAAACCTCCTTACAGGATGGCATTAGTGGAACTTGAGGAATTGAAGAGACAACTACAGGAGTTATTGGATCAAGGGTTCATTAGACCCAGTGTTTCGCCGTGGGGAGCACCAGTACTATTTGTTAAGAAGAAGGATGGTAGTCTCAGATTATGCGTAGACTACCGGCTGTTGAATAAAGCCACGGTGAAGAATAAATACCCGCTACCCAGGATTGATGATCTACTTGATCAGCTGAGAGGGGCATCAGTCTTTTCTAAGATTGATTTGAGATCGGGCTATCACCAATTGAGGATCAAGGAAGAAGATATTCCAAAGACGGCCTTCAGGACAAGGTATGGCCATTACGAATTTCTGGTGATGTCTTTTGGATTGACGAACGCCCCTGCAGCATTTATGAGATTGATGAACGAGGTGTTCAGAGACTATCTGGATAAGTTTGTGATAGTCTTTATTGATGATATCCTGGTGTACTCTCGGTCGTATGAGGAGCATGCACAGCATTTGTGGTTAGTACTTCAGATACTCCGAGATAAGCAATCGTACGGAAAGCTTAGTAAGTGTGAGTTTTGGCTGAACCGGATAGCTTTCCTTGGGCATATAGTCTCAGAGGAAGGAGTACCAGTGGACCCAAGCAAGGTGGAGGCTGTGCTTAATTGGGACAGACCGAGGACAATGACTGAGGTACGAAGCTTCCTTGGTTTGGCAGGGTATTACAGGAGATTTGTGGAAGGATTTTCCAGGATTGCCGGCCCTTTGACTAAGCTCACGCGCAAAGAGACTCCATTTATATGGACTGATCAATGTGAGCTCAGTTTTCAAGAATTAAAGAGGAGGTTGACAGCGGCACCTGTGTTAACTATTCCTGAGGGATCAGGAGGATTCTCAGTGTATAGTGATGCATCTCACCAAGGATTAGGGTGTGTGCTTATGCAGCACGGAAGAGTGGTCGCATATGGATCGCGACAGCTGAAGGACCATGAGCGGAATTACCCCACGCATGATTTGGAGTTAGCCGCTGTGGTATTTGCTTTGAAGATCTGGCGACATTACTTATATGGGGAAAGATTCCAGATCTTCACTGATCACAAGAGTTTGAGATATCTCTTTGATCAGAAAGAGTTAAACATGAGACAAAGGAGATGGATGGAACTCCTTAAGGATTATGACTACGAGATTTTATATCATCCGGGTAAGGCGAATGTGGTTGCTGATGCCCTGAGCAAGAAGAGTATGATATCTGCTATGATGATCAGGGAATGGGATTTGTTAGAGCAGTTCGTCGAACTTCGGATCAGAGTTAAAGAGGTAGAGACTGGATTTTTGGCTAGCTTGCGGATAGAGCCCAGAATCATGGATCAGATTAGAACTGGGCAGCGCAGTGATCAGAGATTAATAGATATGGTTAGCCAAGTTGAGCAGAGTTCGCAGTCGGATCTCACCATCAGTGAGGATGGATTGTTGAGGTTCAGAGGACGAATTTGTGTACCGGACGATGATACCCTGAAGAGACAGATACTGAGAGAATCCCACTGCTCGCGATACACCATGCACCCAGGAAGTACTAAGATGTACCGAGACTTAAGAAAGGTGTATTGGTGGAGTGGTATGAAGCGAGACGTGGCAGAGTATGTGGCTAGGTGTTTAGTATGCCAGCAAGTGAAAGCTGAGCATCGGAAGCCCGGAGGACTACTACAGCCCTTACCTGTACCTATATGGAAATGGGAGCATGTCACTATAGACTTTATTATGGGTTTACCGAGGACCCGGAGAGGTCGTGACGCGATATGGGTCATTGTGGATAGATTGACCAAGAGTGCCCACTTCCTTGCCATCAAGAGCACAGATACTGTGGATGCCTTAGCTGAACTGTATGTCAGCGAGATAGCTAGATCACATGGGGCTCCAGTGAGTATTACTTCTGATAGAGATTCCCGGTTTACTTCCAGATTTTGGACCCAGTTTCAGGAGTCCATAGGATCTCGATTGAGTTTTAGTACCGCCTACCATCCTCAGACAGATGGTCAGTCAGAGAGGACTATTCAGACCCTGGAGGATATGTTGAGGGCGTGTACGATGGATTTTAAGGGATCATGGGATGATCACCTGCCCCTAGCAGAGTTTGCGTACAATAACAGCTATCATGTGAGTATTGGAATGGCACCTTTTGAGGCTCTATATGGTAGGAGGTGTAGATCCCCTGTAGCTTGGGAAGAAGTCGGTGACAGAAAGATAAATGCTCCCGAGCTTGTTGAGCAAGCCGTACAGAGTGTGAAACTCATATGTGAGAGGTTACGGGCTGCACAAAGTAGACAGAAAAGCTACGCGGATGTGCGTAGACGGCCACTCGAGTTTGAGGTTGGTGATGCAGTATTTCTGAGAGTATCACCGAGCAAGGGTATCATGCGATTTGGGAAGAAAGGAAAATTGAGTCCTCGATACATAGGACCATTCGAGATTCTTGAGAGAGTGGGAGAGGTAGCTTACAGATTAGCATTACCCCCACAGATGTCCGGAATACACAACGTTTTTCATGTGTCTATGTTGAGGAAGTACCACCCAGACCCTTCTCATGTTATAGAGTATGATGAGATGGACATACAGGAGGACATGAGCTACACTGAGGAACCCGTCCGGATTCTCGATAGAAAGGAGAAGGTAGTGAGGACCAAGAGCATCCCATTAGTGAAAGTTTTGTGGAAACATCACTCAAGGGAAGAGGCAATGTGGGAACTAGAGAGCCTCATGAAGGAGAAATACCCCCATCTATTTTGACTAATTGAGTTGAATTTGGAGGACCAAATTCTTTTAAGGTGGGGAGGATGTGAGATCTGAGAATTTCAGACATATTTTAATGATGTAATAAGAATTTGAAGTGTAATTTATTGAGCTAAGTGAATTGTGGGAATTATAATTGAAGATTTATATGTTAAGTGTGTAAAATGAGCATGAAGTATGAGGACAGATCGATCTGGGAGAAGGAGAGATCGATCTGGTGAGTTATAAACGACAAGGAATGAGAAATTTGAGGAGCAGATCGATCTCCAATGGAAGAGATCGATCTCCTTATGAATCTGTTTGAGAAGGGATCGATCTCATGAGGAAGAGATCGATCTCCAAATGATTCTGTTTGGGGAGAAGATCGATCTCTTCAGGAGCAGATCGATCTCATAAAGCCATAAAGAGATCGATCTCACCCCTCGACAGATCGATCTCCTAGGCATAAAATTACCCAGATCGTCCCCAAATTTCAAACACAGATCGATCTCATCAAGAGGCAGATCGATCTCCTACCTCCAGTCTATATAAGGAACCCATGTTTTCTCCTGAAATTTCACTTTCTCTCTCTTCCAACCCCCATTTTTCCGAAAACCTAACTTTCTCACTCATCCAAATCCCCCATTTTCGGCCGAATCAGCTGTTGTGGCAAGAAGGAAAGTTGTTCCTCATCAAAGGGAGAACAACATACTTGGAAATCGAAGGACGAATCGGATCGAGGCGTGAGTTGTACGTCTCACAAGCTTTGGATAATTTCTAAACCTCGATCTTGATATTTGAGCTGATTTTGATGATATTGGTGGTTGCCATTGTGTTGAAATAGTTGAGAAATGATTAGGGATTGATGAAATTGCAATGTAGTTGGAGTAATGTAGATATTTGGTAACTTTGAGAATTGTGCTATAAATGAAAATATAGACAATGTGGAGAATTAGCCTAGATAATTGGCATTAGGAATGTAGGACATTGAGATATCGTGAATGAGGTTGTAGTTTAGGGTTGGTTTACGAGAAATCAAGAGATTTGAGGTGTTATGAGCAATTATGCTCGATTTTGAGAATTGAGGGTATGAGGTAATTGAGTATTGATGTTTTAACATCGTTTGGACAGCTCGGGAGTTTCAGAGTGGAATGCGAGGCTAGTCCATGATACGGGGGAAACGATTGCACTATACGAGGTGCAAAGAGGTAAGGGAAATCTAAACCATTTGTGTATGTGAATTGCAAACTGTTTTAGCATGATTTGTGGTTTATAAAACAAGCATGTTGAGTGTTTTGTGTTGAGATTAAATTGCACACGATTTTATAGCCGGTTGGAGCCTAATGTTTTATGAGTTTATAACTGGGCTCTACGTTAAGGCAATATTGAGATTTGAGAAATGTGTGCGTGTGCTTTGTCGGTTGGAACTCGGTGTTATTACGTTTTGTGTTGAGTACAAAACGATTTTTAAATGAGTTTTATGAGAGAAAAACCATTACGAGTTCTACGTGAAGGCAAACCTGTCTTATGTGATAAGACTTGGGTGTGTAGTTGTGAGTACACACCGGGCATTGCTCTGGTAGCATGTAAGCCCAAATTCTTCTCCGTTCTGGTAACGTGAGAATAACCTATTCTGTGGCTGTGCCACGTTATACCCCATTGGTGGCTGTGCCACGTTGAGAAACCCCATTGGTGGCTGTGCCACGTTATACCCCATTGGTGGCTGTGCCACGTTGAGAAACCCCATTGGTGGCTATGCCACGTTATGCCCCATTGGTGGCTGTGCCACGTTGAGAAACCCCATTGGTGACTGTGCCACGTTATACCCCAATTGGTGGCTGCGCCACGTTGAGAAACCCTATTCTGTGGCTATGCCACGTGAGAAATTAAATCAGTGTCTTTGCCACGTGTGTTTTGTGGCTATGCCACGTGAGAAATTAAATCAGTGGCTATGCCACGCGTGTTTAGTGGCTGTGCCACGTGCATTATTTTACTGTGATTTTATCACGTATTTGAGAAAGCGTTTATCGCGTTGTTTTCACATGCTTTGTTATTGCTCTAGAGTGAGCCTTTTTACTTCATGTTTTCACATGATTTGAGATATGGGAATATTGTTTTGAGAACTTTCATGCTATGGTTTTCAAATGAGTTTCACATACAAATAAACCTTTTGTGATGTGCATTCTGGTTTATGAAATGAGTTCCTTACCCCCCTTTACTGAGCGATTTAGAAGATCACCCTGTTTTTCTTTCCCCCCAGAGTTCTTCAAGTGATTAAGGACTTCCCTGCGACGTATGGAGTAGTGGCTAGTGGAGGATTCGAGCTCCAGGCTATATATTTTGTACTTTGAGGTATATTTATCTTTTCATGTATCCAGACTATTAATGTAATTGCAGACACTTGATGTATAACAGTATATGGGATGATTAGGATTAATTTACTAGGAATTGAGTAAGGTGTATAATACCGTATTTATTGTATCATGATGAGATCCTGAGGCATGATAATTATGATGATGTATGACACTGCATAGGAATGCACTCTTAATTGTGAATTAACTAGTAAAAAGTTTTAAATTAGCCCTATTTTCCGCATATTCGGAGCGTGACATAGAGTAATTTAGAGATGGTTTAGATCAAGTTTAAAATATTTTTAATTTCAATGTTGTTTAAACAATTCAGTTTATCGAGATTTAAGTTTTATTTTCTACATAAAGTTTATGTTATGTTTTAATTATGTTTCTATTAATTTTTTGTAATATTTTTTCTTGACTTCGTATGTTTCATCTAAGTTTAGAGTAGGTTTAAAGTCCATTAGTTCTAGGTTATTTTTTAGCTGTTACAAATCAGTTTTGGATATTTTCTAAATGAGATAACTTAATTTTTGCCCCTATTTTCATCTCGATTAGCTGTATTTCAGTTCTTTCCTACTAGATTAGTTTGCCTGTTTGGGTTCAGTACAGAGCAGGGAAGAAGCATCTTGTTGTGGGAGGAAGTTGTCGGCTGTGCAGGATCGGTGTTAGAGCTACTACATTAGTGTGGATGCAATGCTAAAGCGGGGTGTGCTGGCCTGTGGAGGATGTTATTGGTTGTTAAAATAGAAGCAAGAGGTGGCTGCAGGTAATACATGGGCAGCAAACTTGGTGCATGTGTTGTCTTGGTACGTTGCTTATGCTAGGCTGAGTTATTGCTGTGAAGGGGGTAGGGAGCTTGCGTGCATGCTAATGGTCCGTGGCATGGGCATAAGAGATGGCATGGAAGGAAGTGAAGCATGAGCTAGTTGTTGTCCTGCTTTTAGTTTACTTAGTTTTTTTGATTGGTTTGTTTAGTTTGGATTTTAAGTGTAAACCCCACAAATTTCCTACATTTAAGTAGATTATATAAAAATGGAAATAATATATTTTAATGGAAGTGTGAATATTCGTTGTAGGGCTCATGGACTATAGGAACCGAGAAGCCCGTGAATGATCAGGAACTCGAAGATACAATAAGTGATAAAGCGAATGCAAGCACGAAAGGATTGGAAAAATTTTAATTTATTAGTTGAAAATTGTTGATGTAAACACTTGTATCGAGAATTTATGAAGAATGATGGAATCTCAATACTATTTTATTTTCAGAATAAGGAAAATCTCATGGAAGGCATGATATTATGTCTTTGGATAAATTATACAAGTAAAATGTATATGTGTAAAGACATACATAAGTGAAAATGTGTATATATTTATATATATATATATATATGTATATATATATATATATACATACATACTAGACATTTAAATAAAAGGAAAGGAATATGTATATATATATATATATACTTAGGTATAATATATATATACTAGACAATTTAAAATGGAAAAAAATTATATATATATATATATGACAAATATATGTATATATGTATTGTAAGGTATAATGTATAAGATATTTAAAATAAAATGGAAACAAAAAAAATATAATAATAGTGATAATAATAACAATACAAATACATAACAAATAATACCTACATACTAATATAATATATATATATATACATATATTAAACTAATATATATATATATATATTATGGCATGTACGGAATTGGCTTAGAAAGCCAATTCCTACTGCCCCTGTTTGCAATTGAAAAAAAAAATTAAACAAAGGAGCTGGGCGGGAGAAAGAACAGAAGAAGAGAAGAGAAAGGAGAAAGGGAAGAAGAGGGGCTGATCGGCTGGGGAGAAGAGGAAAGGAAAGAAGAGAAAGGAGAAAGGAGAAAGGAAGAAGAGGGGCTGATCGGCTGGGGAGAAGAGGAAAGGAAGGAAGAGAAAGGAAGAAGAGAGGCTCGCTCGGTTGGAGAAGAAGGGAAGAAGAGAGAAAGAAGAGAAGGGAAGGGAGAGGAGAAGGAAGCTGAGTCTGCCGAGGAAGAAGACAAAGGAAAAAAAAGGGAAACCGAGAGGAAGGAAAGGGGGATAGCAGCACCGAGAAGAAGAAGAAATCGAAGCTGTTGGGAGCAAAACAGGGGTGCGTGAATAGGTCCAAAGCTGTTGGGAATAGGAGCTGAACAGAGTAGCTGAAGCAGTAGCAGCCAGGAAGTGATGATAACAGGGGAGAAAAGGAAGCTGGGAATCGGGAATTGAGGGAGACTGAAGGCAGCACCGAGAGCAGGAAATCTGGAAACAGAATCGGGATTGAAGGGATAGCAGAACAGGGGCTGGAAATGGAGGCTGTAACCGAGACCAAACAGGATAAATCGTGAGGGAGAAAGGGCTAGAACTGAGGGAGAAAGCGAGGAAGAAGAAGAGCAATCGGGATAGTGAGCAGCTGGGCTAATCGAGAGGGAAGAAAGGAAAAAGAAAGAAAAGAAAGAAAAAAAAAGAAAAGGAAGAAAGAAAAGGTAAAATACATGTATGTATAATGTATATTGATGGGCATGTATATATATGTATTGTATGTGTATAGCATGTAAGTTATAGATTAAATTAGACAAAAAAAATGGAAAGATGAGAGGTAGGTAAAAATATATATATATATATATATATGTGTGATATTGAATAATGGAAACAAGTGATAATATATATATATATGTATTTATGTGAATATATATATATATATATTTGGGTATATATATCTATGTGTGTATAATGAAAGGGTATGTTAGTATATGTACATATGCTTGATAATGAATAAGGGAAGCCAAGGATAAAATAAATATGTGTATATACTTAGGTGTATATACATATAGAAGTATATGAATAATGTCTATATACTTGGGTGTACATACAAATGAGTATAAAATAAATGTGTGTTTTAGTATATGTACATACAAAGAATGGATACATGTGATAAGGAAAAATGAAAAACAATGATATATATATTTATTTAGGTGCATATACGTATGGATGTACATAGGATGAATGTGTGCTAGTATATGAGATAGGGAAATATGAAAAACAAATAAAAGTATATATATGTATATACAAAGAACATATATTGTATATATGTGAGATAGGAAAATATGAAAACAATAAAAGTATATATATATATACACACACACACATATAGGAGTGTATGTATATAAATATATATTTATGCGTGTATACATGAGGATGTATATAATAAAGATATATGTTAATACTTGTAGGGGCAAATATATAAATGGTGAACAAATATATAAATGTACGTGTCGGCCTAAGGATATATAATAATACGTACACACGCAGTAGCAACGATAAATTACGATTTTAACCCAATTCACATGAATAGGGTGCTAAGTCTACAACTTCGATGTAGGTAATCGTAGAAGGAATTAAAGGAGTTACTAGAAGGCGTCACCACTCGAATTCAAAAATTTTGATAAATCGAGGTAAGGGTTTAATTTAAGATGGTAATGGTATCCCTACCCTTAGACTCCGATTTATTTATGTGTTTTCGTGCCTTCTCGTGCAACCCTTGATTGTAAAACAAAACCCAACACCTAATAAGCCCAAGATTTATTTGATCATGTTTTTGAGATAAAGAAATGCTATATGAGATTAAATGCATAGTTTTAAACATGAATGCTGAATAAATATCATGGTTTCGACTTATGTATAATTGCTTTTATGTTTCTAAATGAAATGAAATTCGGTATGTGAGCCTATGTTTGAGAAATGAAATTTGTTTTCGAAAAGCGATTGTGGGGTCCACCTCTTGAGTCCTACGGGAACAAAGTGCCACTCCATCTTTCTGTTTTATGAAAAAGTTTTTAGATTTCAAGAAATTTGATTTTATTACTCGATATGAGTTAATGAGCTATAAAAACCCAAGTAAGATTTTGAAAACTCTGTTTTAAGACAAAAAGGGCATTGTATAGTGGAATTGTGGGGGTTACCTCTTGAGTCCGACGGGTGCAAAGTGCCATACAGTCTATGTTACTGTGGGGATTACCTCTTGAGTTCTGTGGGAGCAAAGTGCCACGCAATTTTCACAATAACATGTGAACGTGGGAGTTACCTCTTGAGTCTAACGGGAGCAAAGTGCCACACAGTCTATGTTACTGTGGGGGTTACCTCTTGAGTTCTGTGGGAGCAAAGTACCACACAGTCTATGTTACTGTGGGGGTTACCTCTTGAGTCCGACGGGAGCAAAGTGCCACGCGGTTCACAAAGACATACGATCGTGAGGGCCACCTCTTAAGATCTGTGGGAGCAAAGTACCACACAGTATGTGTGACTGTGGGGGGGCCACCTCTTGAGTCCTACAGATGCAAAGTGCCATACGGTCAATGCATTTTTGTCGTGCGCACCTTTGTGGCGTATATGAATGTTTATGAATCCTGCCTTCAAGCATATTTATGACTTCCATCTATAAGTTATCCAAGTCTCCATCTGATATGAACTATGCTAAATGATTTTGATCCTCCGATATATGTTTTGCATCAGTTATGCTTTTAAAGTTCTATCGGTTTTGAAATAATTTGGAGTTCGGTGTGTTTCGATAGTTTGTGATGTAACTAAATAGATTTGTCCTTCGAAATTATATTTCTATCGATTGTGTTTTATATATACTGTAAGACCCGAAATTATATCGTAATTTCTTATAAAGAATTGAAAATGGTCCCAAATTAAATGAAACGGGATTCGGATAGGAGATAAGGATTTAAAATGCGAAAGGAATGAGTATTCGTGAAGAGAAGTCGGGTTAAATTAATCTCGAACACGTGTAAGGGCAAAACGGTCAAAAGATCGAAATTCGGTATAAACCCGATAAGAAAATTTAATTGAAAATAATGGATTTGAGAATCTTGATCAATAACGAAGAAATAATTAATTTCGAGTCGAATTGATCAAGATCCAAAATTTTTAGAAATACCGAAAAGTCACTCAGGACAATATCCCGAAAATACGGAAAAATTATACAAAAAATGGTTAAAATAAATTAAATAAATTAAATAAAATTAAATAAATGAATTTGGAATAAAAAATTAATTTTATAGATATTTTAGAATATCTTTGACTATTTAATGAATAAAATAATAATAAACTAATGTATAAATAATAATAAATAATAATAATAATAATTGTAAAAAAAAAGAGGAATTAGGAACCTTAGTCGAGGAGAGAGAAAAATAAGAAGGAAACCAAGGAAGGAGATCACGCATGGCCGACCGACACACGGCCACTGGTGATCAGCGACTCCGACGAAGGGCCGAGCAGGAAGAGGAGAGGCCGACGAAGCTTTGGGCACCGGTGACGCGCCATCAGGAGGTCGAAAATTGCCAAACGGAGGAAGACAAAGCCCCGAGGAAAACAGGGTTAATTTCGGCGATCCACAGCAGCTGGGCGCGAACGGTGGGTACCGACGAGTTCAGGAGGAGGAGCCGGTTCTTTTGAGACCGATATCGGCAAACGAAACCATCGGAATCCAACGGATCGAGGGAGAGAAACTAACGGGGAGAGAAGAGGAATCGTCAGTGATTGGCGCCGATTCAGGCCCGACCAACCCCAGCCGAGGCTTCCCGAGGTGTAGACGAGCCAATTGGCGACGGCCTCGACTGGCAAAACTGCCGACAAACGCTAGAAACGGAGGAAAAAGGAAACGGTACCGACGACGAAGAGGATAACAGCCGGACCGGCAACGTTCCGGCGGCCTTGGACGAAGCCGAGGCCAGATTCGAGCTGCAGACGACCCAATGGAGCCACTGGCGGTGGAAGCCGATGGAGAACCGGCCGACAAGGCCTTGAACCGGCGGTGAACCGACCCAACTGGAGTGAACCAGCGGTCTGAACCGGACTGAACCGGTTCAGCCAAGAAAGAAGGAAAAAAAAGAGAAAAAGAGAAAAATGAAAAAGGAAAAGAATTTTCGGGGATACATCAGACTTCGGGTAAGTCGGTAAGAGATCAAAAGTGATCGATTTGAATTTTGGGAAATTTATTTAAATTATATTTAATCAAAAAGTAACCCAGGATTAAATATATAATTGTGCAGTTGTACGACAATACCTGAACGGGAGCCGATTGAGCTCCGATTTTCGTATCCCGCATCATATTGGGTAAGTACATTTTAATTTCGACAATTAGAGTCCTTTAATGCAGAGTTTCGATTATTCTACGGAATTTACGGATTAATTTCGTATAGAAAGGAATATTTTTCGGAATTATAATGTAATTGCCATAAATGGTATACGGGCTATCCAATGAGTTTGGAACGAAGCCCGATGATTATTGGTAACCTGAATGAGCCAGTAAACCCGAAGAAGGGATTTAAACAGTATAAACGGGCTGAAAATGGGTCAAGGCCCATTAAGGTGCGATTGGGCCCAATAAGAGTAAATTGGCCCAATTAGTTAAATCGACTGTAGTAAACAGGAGAATTATATTTATTGGGTTAAATTGACATGATAAATAATTATCTGCAGCCTCAGAGACTGGATTAGCAGCAAATCGGATCGGACGAGCCTCCGACAGTGGAATTTAGATACACGCTCGACGAGAATCGAGGTAAAGGAATTTTATAGGTGCATAGAGATACCTATACGTAATTTTGAGGGGAATTACAGGGTCTAGAATTACTTAAACTATCTAGAAACGAAATAATGATTTTGCGAAAATCGGGGCATAGGTGAATAAAGAAAAATGACGATTTTGCCCCTAGGAGTAAAATTTACAAAAAGGGTAGTAAGGCAGGTAAATTGCATGATTATCATATTTTAATGTTTTATATGATTATATTGCCTTGATTTAAGCAAATATGCACATAGGTTGGCTATTGATTTCGTGAAATATACGAAAGGGTACCGGTTTGTACCGGTTACTATTTTAAAAGATGTTTTATCAAGATTGAGCCACTTATCGTATTTACATGAATAAAAAGAGTGCTAGAGTCTTTCTCGCACTCAAGTTTACTGATTTATTCTCATGAAAGCCGTACTGGAGCATTGCTCGTACGAGAAATTTGTGTGTGCACAAAACCGTGCTGGAGCTTCGCTCGCACGAGATTTTAGATATCATGATATACATAGCGTGGTGCTGGAGCTTCGCTCTCACTAGACGTGAGTTGACATGCATATAGTCGTGCGGAAGCCTCCTGTAGACTGTGTGTCACAGAGAGTTGAGATGCTCGCACATATACTTTGAGACGTGGGCTGGTTATCGACATAGTATTAGGATGGATAAGACCTACGGCAGGCACCCCCAGACTATGATATGGGTCCACGGAGTACGATGTACCGTGCATGTCACACGGAGTACGTTGTACCGTGCAGTCATGATGACTCTATGATGTTACTTGATATTCTGGCGGGTAGGACTTGACCCCACCTCCTGTTGCAGTTGTGATACCCCGCACACCGGGATCCGTGTAGCCTGGGATCACAGAGACAAAGTATGGCCATAGTCCTCGATTTTTCATACAGTAACCTACATGCCTCACATGATATCATACAGTCTAAGTAGACCAGGACGAACCCGAGGAAAGGGTAATGTCCCGATTTATGTTTTTAAAAGAGATGTGATTTAATGAATCAAGGTATTCCCGAGAGATGGGTTTGACCTTGATGAGGTTGTTTTATGATGAAACAAATGAGTTTTAACATGATGAATTTATGATGAAACTAATAAGTTTTAATGTGACGAGTATGAGATGTCATACATGATGATTTTTCCATGTTGACTTTATATATCGATTCCATGATTTCTCTTATATGATATATATATACATGTGGCATCGTTTAGTCTTTCCTCATGCTCAAAATATAAAGGATTTTATATCACGACATTATCAGCATGTAGATAGTATAGTTATCTACCTACTTACATTATTGCCTTACTGAGCTGTTTATGCTTACCCTTTCATTTTTCACCCCACAGGGTATATTCAATAGAAGAGACAGACAGTAGTATTGCATTTCGGTTATCTGCTGTTTCTTATCAAGATCAGGTATACATATTTGTATAATTTTTGTATCTGAACATATAGAGGCACAATACTGTATATGGATTTAATATTGGGGATGTATTTAGTTCAATAAATTGATATGTAAATGAAATATGAAAATGGAATGGTAAATAGGTGAGAGGTGACTAACACCGAATCATAGCCCAACTGTTTAGTAGTATAACTGTTCACGACGGGTAAGGAAATGAAAAAGTAAAAAATTTCACTCTGATTTTTAGGTAATTTGGGTCGTGATAGAGAATGGTATCAGAGCAGAGTTGGCCTGATATGAGTCAGTGTTAGTGGTTAAGTAAAATTACATCCCCATGTACTGTGCATTATTTAGATACAATTGTGTATATCAAGATGGAACAACAGCTAAGATTTTAGTTTCGAATGCAAGAATCTAGTTTTATAATTGATAGCTGCTATAGTAGAGGGGCGAGTACACATGCTCGAGGCCATAGAGATCAGCCTGAGAGTCGAATGAGTCGTCACATGAGACTCAAGATGAGAGTGAGGTGGAGGCTGATGTTGAGCATACTCCACAGGGTCCTATAAAGAGACCAAACAGTATTGAGACACGCTCCAAGAGGATGGAGTGGAGTGTAGAAAATATTTCAGACTTGTTTACTCAGTCTATTACAAGTAGTTGAGGATAGGCAGGGTAAAGCCTAAACAGATGCCTCAGACTATAGAGATTTTCACACCCCTCCGATATATAGCGAAGTAAAGAAACCAATAGTTACTGAGGACTGGGTGTATGAGATAGCAAAGTTGTATGAATTTTTCGGTGTATGTTGACTAAGAAAGTGACTTTTAAAATACATTTATGTTAGAGAGTTGAGGCGAAATATTAGTGAAAGTCCGCTCGACCCATCTGAAGAGTTAGACATCCAGAACCGACATGAGAAATGTTTCTGGATGTACTCTGATGACGGAATATCCCGGACATTGCTTAAGAAAAATCACAGGTAAAATTTCTTACACTGCCCATAATCATTGGTTGATTGATGAGTATGAATCTCAGATTACATCCCTAGATAAGTATAAAATTGATATTGTGGACAGTGAGAGTCGGAAAGCCCAAAAGTTCATAGAAGGGCTCAAATTGTCGATTAGAGTTCGATTGGCTCACTACTTATGTCGAGGCAGTGCGTAGAATACAGTTGTGTGAATAATATCATGTGTTACACGCCTCTGAGATTAGGAAAGGTAGTAAGGGCTGAAATATAGACAAAAGAGAATAGAGAATGACAGAGATGTCAGAGTGGGAAAGAGACCAGTTGGTAAGACATTTGAACTGATGAGTCACGGAGTAAGATAATTGGTAAGGCCCCATTGCATCTAATTTTGGCACTCTTGAGGAGCATTGTGATTGGAGGACCCTGACCTGCTACAAAACAGAGTAATAGTGTGATCACTGTAGAATGTGTGGTGGATACCACGGAAAGAGGGTCTATACCTACACTGTATTGATGAAAATGGCCGTTAAGTGTGGTAAGACGGACCATTGATTTTGATTGCATAGAGTTGGGCGAGATCGCCCCACAGAAAAGTAAAGAGATAGAGAAAAACTTCGTTGGTATAGCTGCAACGAAAAGGGAGGCCATAGCCGAAAAGAAAAAGGAAAGTAAGCTGTTGGACGAAGGCGAGAGGATGTCTTGGACCAGGACACTATTGATGTTTCATGGATATGGTGTAAGATACCACACTTGTTATGAATAATGAAGTACATATGTTCATTGATCCTGGTACCACGTATTAAGTCATACCGTCTTTAGTTGCTTATAAGTTAGTAAGAGACGTGAATACCTATACCCATGGGCACAATGCTGATAGTTAGTACCCCAATAGAAGGAGGGTTAACTAACGAAATAATTATTAAGAGATTATAAGTTGAAAATAGGGGTGAAAACATCACTGGAAAGTATACGGTAAGTTTTAACAAGTAATAAAAGGGGTGTAGCGATTGAAATTAAAGAAGCAAATGATGGTACTCACTAAATGAATAATGACAGAGTTTTGTTATAAGTGATATACGAAAGGAGATAAGCTTTGAGATTATGATAAATCCTGAATACGAGATAGATTGGAATAAGAGACGTATGCAAGGTAGGAATATCTATGATACGTGAAGTAATTAAGATTAAAGCAATTAGTAACGAATATGAATTGTGACTACATGGACCGATACGTAAAGTAATTGTGGTCAAGTCTGAGGGTTAATAAAGGTATTTCAAAATACCTCCCCGCCTGAAGACTTGACAGCGTCTAAAAGTATACACACATAACTTATAAATTGAAATCGACAGTCGTAAAATATAAATTTAAAAATAGGGTACCTTTACGGGTACGATAAGAAATATAGAATTCGATTAATCAAGAAAGTTTAAAAAATTTAAAATTTTATAAAAGCCGTTAAAAAGGAAATGACTCGAGTTAGTAGCTTCAATGGAAGCGATTTTGGAAGGATATTATACGTTATGCGCACATAGGTCAAAGATATGAGTGATTGAAATATTCAGTGGAAGTCAACTACGACAAGTTATTTAAATTTACCTGGACCGAATTGTTATCGTCCATATTGATGATATTTTGGGTGTATTTACCATCCAGGAAAAATTGTAAGTAACAATTGGAAATTGCTTTTATAGATGGTTTGTTGAGAGTTATCGGAATAGACTACTTTATTGACACGTTTAACTTAGAAAAAGTTGTATTTGAATGGGTTGATAAATGTAACAGGAGTTCTGGTGTATTGAAGTAATAAACTGACCACCGCATTTATTCTCACCATACCCAATAGATTAAGAGGTTTCTCATGAGTCTATGGATACCTCAAAATAATGAATGAGCTGTGTATTGATGCAAAAGGGAAGATAGTCGATTTTGGATCCAGACAACTCAAGGATCATGAAAGGACTATCCGATCCATGATTTAAAGTTGACAGCGATAGTGGTATTGAGTATATGACAATACTATGTATACGGTGAGAAATTTGAGGTATGCACTGATCCTAAAAGCCTCAAGTATCTGTTTTCACAGAAAGAGCGAATATGAGAATACATAGTGGGTTAGAGCTTTTGAGAGATTATGATTGTGAAAATTGTACCACCCAGAAAAGGCTAATGTAATGGCTAATGCTTTGAGTAGAAAGAGCCTCGGGATGGTATTACATATGATGGTCAGGGAGCGTGAGCTGCTAGAGCAGTTGTGAGCCTCAGTAGTAATGTGATCCCTTCTGATGATGACAGTGATTGTATGACAGCTAGCTTGAGACTAGAACCGGATGAGAGTGCCCGGATTCGACAGGCTTAGCGTGATGATCGGCATGATGTCGATAATTTGGGTTAGATTTAGAAGGGTACAGTGACAGAGTTCATAGAGAGAGATGATGGCTTACTGAGGTTCAGAGATAGTATAAGTGCTCCCCAGGACCATAATTGATGAGATAGTGATATTGTCAGAAGCTCACTCTTCGAGATATTCAGTGCATTCAAGAAGTAATAAATGTATCAAAATCTTAGAAAAGGTTATTGGTGGTCAGATATGAAAAGAGACATAGTAGAGATTGTGGAAAAGGTGTCTCGTATGTCAGCAGACTAAGGTAGAGTAAAAGAAGTCTGCAGAGTTATTGCAGCCTCTACCTATATCGACGGCACGAAAATGAGAGCAAGTCTCCATGAATCTCGTGATGAGTTATAGAAGACTTGAATGAATCACGAGGCTATCTGGGTGATGGTCGATAGATTGACTAAGTCTACCCACCTTCTGATTATGAAATCTCTAGATACTCTGAATGTATAGTCGGATTTATGTGTAAGAGAGATTGTTGAACAGTATGTATCGTTCCAGTGAGCATGGTACAGATAGGGATTCCCGCTTCACTTCCTATTTCTAGGAACGTTTTCAGGAAGCTACGGGAACCCGACTGAGTGTTAGCATAGCTTTCAATCCTCAGACAGATGGTCAGTCAAAGAGGACTGTATAGGTTCTAGAGGATATGATGAGAGCGTGTGCCATTTATCTTATAAGCTCCTGAGATGATCAATCGTAACTAATCAAATTCGCCAACAATGACAGCTGTCACTCGAGTATCGGGATGACTTCAGATGAGACATTGTATGGTCGTAAGGGTTGTTTCCCCGATTTGGATAAGAAGAAGTGGGTGACAGATAGAGAATTGTTCCCAAATTGGTAAGACAAACCTCTGAGGATGTTCAGTTAATTGTGAAGGATTAAGAACACCTCATAGCAGACAGAAAAGCTATGCTGACAAGAGACAGAAACCATTGGAATTCACCAAGGGTGAATTAGTATTATTGGAAGTAACATGCCCTTAAGACATAGCATAAGGACGTAACAAGATCCGGAAGGAGATTGGACAAAGTGCGAGACAAGGCCTGTAGGTTGGCGTTACTACCTGAATTAGCAGGCATCCACAATGTGTCCTATCTTATGATGCTTCGAAAATACTGTTCGAATCCAACGTATGTGATCAGGTACGAGCTTCAACAGTTTATCTCAATGAAAGTATAACGTATGATTGGAAAACTTGATTCGGGTATTAAACAGGAAGGAGAAAGTGTTGAGGTTTAAGACGATCTCCCTAATTAAAGTCCTTTGGTAGTAGTACACTCCGAAAAAGTCACATAAGAATTAAAGAGTATGATATGAGTGAAATATCAGGAGTGATCTACAAACTAACTTGGTTCTAATTTGGAGGACCAAATTTCTTAAGTGGGGGAGATTATGTAAGACCCGAAATTATATCGTAATTTCTTATAAAGAATTGAAAATGGTCCCAAATTAAATGAAACGGGATTCGGACAGGAGATAAGGATTTAAAATACGAAATGAATGAGTATTCGTGAAGGGAAGTCGGGTTAAATTAATCCCGAACATGTGTAAGGGCAAAACGGTCAAAAGATCAAAATTCGGTATAAATCCGATAAGAAAATTTAATTAAAAGTAATGGATTTGAGAATCTTGATCAATAACGAAGAAATAATTAATTTCGAGTCGAATTGATCAAGATCCGAAATTTTTAGAAATACCGAAAAGTCACTCAGGACAATATCCCGAAAATACGAAAAAATTATACCCAAAAAATGGTTAAAATAAATTAAATAAAATTAAATAAATGAATTCGGAATAAAAAATTAATTTTGTAGATATTTTAGAATATCTTTGACTATTTAATGAATAAAATAATAATAAACTAATTTATAAATAATAATAAATAAAAATAATAATAATTGTAAAAAAAAGGAATCAGGAACCTTAGTCGAGGAGAGAGAAAAATAAGAAGGAAACAAAGGAAGGAGATCGAGCGTGGCCGATCGACCCACGGCCACCGGCGATCAGCGACTCCGACGAAGGGCCGAGCAGTAAGAGGAGAGGCCGGCGAAGCTTTGGGCACCAATGACGCGCCATCAGGAGGCCGAAAAACGCCGAACGGAGGAAGACAAAGCCGCGAGGAAATCGGGGTTGATTTCGACGATCCACGGCAGCTGGGCGCGAACGGTGGGTACCGACGAGTTCAGGAGGAGGAGCCGGTTCTTTTGAGACGGTATCGGCCTGCGAAACCACCGAATCCGGCGGATCGAGGGATAGAAACCGACGGGGAGAGAAGAGGAATCGTCGGCGATCGGCGCCTATTCAGGCCCGATCGACCCCAGTCGAGGCTTCCCGAGGTGCAGACGAGCCGATTGGCGATGGCCCCGACCAGTGAAACTGCCGACAAATGTCGAAAACGGTGAAAAAAGGAAACGGTACCGACGACGAAGAGGAGAACAGTCGGACCGGCAACGTTCCGGCGGCCTTGGACGAAGCCGAGGCCAGATTCGAGCTGCGAACGACCCAACGGAGCCACTGGCGGTGGAAGCCGGTGGAGAACCGGCCGGCAAGGCCTTGAACCGACGGTGAACCGGCTGAACCGGTGGTCTGAACCGGACTGAATCGGTTCAGCCAAGAAAGAAGGGAAAAAAAGGAGAAAAAGGAAAAAGGGAAAGAATTTTTGGGGATACATCGGACTTCGGGTAAGTCGATAAGAGGTCAAAAGTGATCAATTTGAATTTTGGGAAATTTATTTAAATTATATTTAATCGAAAAGTAATCCGGGATTAAATATATAATTGCGCAGTTGTACAATAAAGCCCGAACGAGAGCCGATTGAGCTCCGATTTTCGTATCCCACATCATATTGGGTAAGTACATTTTAATTCCGATAATTAGAGTCCTTTAATGCAGAGTTTCGATTATTTTACGGAATTTACGGATTAATTTCGTATAGAAAGGAATATTTTTCGGAATTATAATGTAATTGCCATAAATGGTATACGGGCTATCCAATGAGTTTGGAACGAAGCCCGATGATTATTGGTAACCTGAATGAGCCCAGTAAATCCGAAGAAGGGATTTAAACAGTATAAACGGGCAGAAAATGGGTTGAGGCCCATTAAGGTGCGATTGGGCCCAATAAGAGTAAATTGGCCCAATTAGTTAAATCGACTGTAGTAAACAGGAGAATTATATTTATTGGGTTAAATTGACATGATAAATAATTATCTGCAGCACCAGAGACTGGATTAGCAGCAAATCGGATCGGACAAGCCTCCAACAGTGGAATTTAGATACGCGCTCGACGAGAATCGAGGTAAGGGAATTTTGTAGGTGCATAGAGATACCTATACGTAATTTTGAGGGGAATTACAGGGTCTAGAATTACTTACACTATCTAGAAACGAAATAATGATTTTGTGAAAATCGGGGCATAGGTGAATAAAAAAAATGACGATTTTGCCCCTAGGAGTAAAATTTACAAAAAGGGTAGTAAGGCAGATAAATTGCATGATTATCATATTTTAATGTTTTATATGATTATATTGCCTTGATTTAAGCAAATATGCATATAGGTTGGCTATTGATTTCGTGAAATATATGAAAGGGTACCGGTTTGTACCGGTTACTATTTTAAAAGATGTTTTATCAAGATTGAGCTACTTATCGTATTTACATGATAAAAAGAGTGCTAGAGTTTTTCTCGCACTCAAGTTTACTGATTTATTCTCATGAAAAGCCGTACTGGAGCATTGCTCGTACGAGAAATTTGTGTGTGCACAAAACCGTGCTGGAGCTTCGCTCGCACGAGATTTTAGATATCATGATATGCATAGCGTGGTGCTGGAGCCTCGCTCGCACTAGATGTGAGTTGACATGCATATAGTCGTGTGGAAGCCTCATGTAGACTGTGTGTCACAGAGAGTTGAGATGCTCGCACATATACTTTGAGACATGGGTTGGTTATCGACATAGTATTGGGGTGGATAAGACCTACGGCAGGCACCCCCAGACTATGATATGGGTCCACGAAGTACGATGTACCGTGGATGTCACATGGAGTACGCTGTACCGTGCAATCATGATGACTCTATGATGTTACTTGATATTCTGGCGGGTAGGACTTGACCCCACATCCCGTTGCAGTTGTGATACCCCGCACACCGGGATCCGTGTAGCCTGGGATCACAGGGACAAAGTATGGCCATAGTCCTCGATTTTTCATACAGTAACCTACATGCCTCACATGATATCATACGGTCTAAGTAGACTAGGACAAACCCGAGGGAAGGGTAATGTCCCGATTTATGTTCTTAAAAGAGATGTGATTTAATGAATCAAGGTATTCCCGAGAGATGGGTTTGACCTTGATGAGGTTGTTTTATGATGAAACAAATGAGTTTTAACATGATGAATTTATGATGAAACTAATAAGTTTTAATGTGACGAGTATGAGATGTCATACATGATGATTTTTCCATGTTGACTTTATATATCGATTTCATGATTTCTCTTATATGATATATACATACATGTGGCATCGTTTAGTCATTCCTCATGCTCAAAATATAAAGGATTTTATATCACGACATTATCAGCATGTAGATAGTATAGTTATCTACCTGCTTACATTATTGCCTTACTGAGCTGTTTATGCTCACCCTTTCATTTTCCACCCCACAGGGTATATTCAATAGAAGAGACAGACAGTAGTATTGCATTTCGGTTATCCGCTGTTTCTTATCAAGATCAGGTATACACATTTGTATAATTTTTGTATCTGAACATATAGAGGCACAGTACTGTATATGGATTTAATATTGGGGATGTATTTAGTTCAATAAATTGATATGTAAATGAAATATGAAAATGGAATAGTAAATAGGTGAGAGGTGACTAACACCGAATCATAGCCCAACTATTTAGTAGTATAACTGTTCACGACGGGTAAGGAAATGAAAAAGCAAAAAATTTCACTCTGATTTTTAGGTAATTTAGGTCGTGATATATACGCTTCTTGGAAGTTATGTGATATTTGTAAAGAAACGTCATCTCTTAGTTTTATCTTGCATTAAATGTGATTTAACTAACATGATCATTTTAAATGCGTTTCTTACTGGGCTTTTTCCCAAAAGCTCATCCCTCTACCTTTCAAATTATTTGCAGTGATCTATAGACGATATTTGCTGCATACACGACGTAGGCTGGTGGGAAAGAGCTACCCTAGTCTACTTTTTGTACACGCAGTCAAGGTATACAATTACATTCCTTTACCAGACACATTTATACGCACAGACATATATTATGAATGTTTTGTTGGGATGTACTTTGTAAGGAAACGATGTAGAGAATATGATTCTTGGGACTAGGTTGTAAGATGATTGGTATTAATCGATATGAATGTATCGAGTTGCAAATGTTGATTTGGAAAGTATGCTTGGTAGTTGTGGATATCTAGGATTGTTAAAACAATTGAATTGCAGGTGGGTAGGCTCATATGTAAGTCGTTATGCTGCCAAAATTTCTATCGACCATATAGGTCAAAACATGGTATTTAAATATATTTACGGATTAAGAATTAGAAAAAACGATTTGACACTGAGCAGGAATGCAACCTAAGTGAATAAGGGAATAAGTGGGTAAATTAAATTCAAAAAAAAAATCTCCGATTTTCAAGGGTCAAGGGTCGTTACATTAAGTTTCTTTATTATTTTATCATAAATCTTGGTTTAGGTAATTCTACTAGGGGTTAAGTTATAGTTTAAATTAAGTTTGTAAGACTCGTATTTTCAGATGTAAACCTTATGAATTCATAAGTATGATGATTTACATGTAAGGTGAACATAAGTGATGTAAGTCTATAAATTCAATGTAAATGCATGTAATATGAGTTTGTACTGTACATACCAATTTTGTTTTATATGAATATGAGGAAATGGACTTTTATAAGTGATGAATGTGAGTGGAATGATAAATGAGT
This sequence comes from Firmiana major, assembly GCA_033439115.1. Taxonomy (NCBI): domain Eukaryota; kingdom Viridiplantae; phylum Streptophyta; class Magnoliopsida; order Malvales; family Malvaceae; genus Firmiana; species Firmiana major. Next base: position 15,533,706 of record CM065912.1, read on the forward strand.
AGCGTGGTAAAATGGAATGAAGTTGCATGAATCTTTTTACTTCCAGTGAGTTTTGTACTACATACCTTTGGTCGTACAATGAATACACAAAAGTTTTAATGTGTATGAAGTATGATGGATGCCATTTTTAAGTTTTAAAGGTGGTTGGATGAGAAAATGACCAGGTAGCAAATTAAGGATGTTTGATGTAAGTTACAGTAGAAAACTACAGCAAAATCTGGAAAATATGAATGCCAGATCGATCTCATAGGATAAGGGATCGATCTGGAAGAGCCAAAATGCTCTATTCAAGGAATGGAACATGCTAGATTGATCTCCAATGGAGCCAGATCAATCTGCTAAACATTTTGTAATGAGATGATTGATTTTTGATGCAAACAAATCGATTTCCTTAGCTTTTGGGTTGGAGCAGATCGATCTCCCCTGGATGCAGATCGATCTCCTTAAGCTACTGCCTGAGACGGATCTATCTTAAGTCCTCGACAGATGAATCTCATGCCTTAAAAATATTGTGAAAATGAGGGATTTAAGAGGACCAGATCGATCTCATCAAGCAATTTCTATAAATAGGAGCAGTGAAATCTGTAAATTTTGGGAAAATAACCTCATCTTCCATTTCAACCTAAAACCTAGATGTCTCTCTTTAAATCCACCCATTTTCAGTAAGATTTGAGAGAAGATCATTAGATACAAGGTTGTTCATATCTAAGAGAAGAACAACATACTTTGGAGTCATCACCCCATTTGTTGGATTGAATGAGCAAGGGACATTTTCATTAGAGCAAGAAAAGAAACTAGATTGGTAAGCTTCTAATACTTCAACCCAAGTACATTTGTCTATTTGTTGACTTTGGAGTTGAGTTGGATGTGTATTGATGATTAAAACTACCTAGGATGTGAGAACCCTGCTGCCCGCCCCACACCAGGTCACAGGCTTACGGCGAACTCATCACAAACCCGTATTGTCCTCTTTGCAAGCCTCGGCCCACTCAAGGTTTTGCTCCACTGGGGGGTAAGCCCATCTCCCAGGAGGCGCGTCACCCTCGAGGCTCGAACTCGGGTCTTCACCCTTGTTCTTGCACTCTTGGTACCATTGAGAACCCTGCCGCCTGCCCCACACCAGGTCACAGGCTTACAGGAACTCATCACAAACCTGTATTGTCCTCTTTGCAGGCCTCAACCCACTCAAGGTTTTACTCCACTGGGGGGCAAGCCCATCTCCCATGAGACGCGTCACCCTCGAGGCTCGAACTCGGGTCTTCACCCTTGTTCTTGCACTCTTGGTACCATTGAGCTCGACGGCTCATTGGTGTTAGGGAGTGTAAAAACAAGGGTGTTGACCCGAGTTCGAGCCTCCCGTGACGCGTCTCCTGGGAGATGGGCTTGCCCCACCAGTGGAGCAAAACCGTGAGGGGGCCTGTGGGCCAGTCCAAAGCGGACAATACGTGGAGGTGATGAGTTCCTGTAAGCCTGTGACCTGGTGTGGGGCGGGCAGCAGGGTTCTCACATTAAAACGCTTGTTTTTATGTGAAAACCCTACTGCCCGCCCCTCACCAGGTCACAGGCTTATGGCGAACTCATCACAAACCCGTATTGTCCTCTTTGTAGGCCTCGGCCCACTCAAGGTTTTGTTCTGCTTGGGGGCAAGCCCATCTCCAGCCAGACGCATCACCCTTGAGGCTCGAACTCGGGTCTTCACCCTTGTTCATTTTTATGTGAGAAACCTGCTGCCCGGCCCTCACCAGGTCACAGGCTTACGGCGAACTCATCACAAACCCGTATTATCCTCTTTGCAGGCCTCAGCCCACTCAAGGTTTTGTTTCGCTGGGGGGTAAGCCCATCTCCAGCCAGACGCGTCACCCTCGAGGCTCGAACTCGGGTCTTCACCCTTGTTCTTGCACTCTTGGTACCATTGAGCTCGATGGTACCAAGAGTGCAAGAACAAGGGTGAAGACCCGAGTTCAAGCCTCGAGGGTGACGCGTCTGGCTGGAGATGGGCTCAATGGTACCAAGAGTGCAAGAACAAGGGTGAAGACCTGAGTTCGAGCCTCAAGGGTGACGCGTCTGGCTGAAGATGGGCTTGCCCCCCAGCAGAACAAAACCTTGAGTGGGCCGAGGCCTGCAAAGAGGACAATACGGGTTTGTGATGAGTTCGCCATAAGCCTGTGACCTGGTGAGGGGCGGGCAGCAGGGTTCTCACATAGGATGTGATGGAACTAGTGTAACCTAGAAAATGAATAAATCTAATGTGAAAAAGTGAGATTTGGATGAGTTGGTGGTTTACGGATTATGATAAGTTGTTATTGGAGTAATGTGGATTATTTGAGATGGTTAAGTGAAGTTACATTGTGAGTTCGGAGAATTTATGAAAATGAGTATATAAGATGTTTGATAAAATGCTATAGTGAAGAAATTGATGAAATATGAACACTATGAGCTTTATGTCGATTTAATATCGATGTGGCATGAATCAATAGGCCTAAAAGAATCAATAGACTCGAGTTACAAATAGAGCAATAAAATAAGGCCTTGTAAATGTTGATGGAGGCTATAGGTTAAATCGATGATAGCAAACACAAGAGTTGTGATATATAGACTAAATCGATGTGGTATACGACTTTTGTATAGTTTCGGAGAGATCGTTGGAGATGAAACGAACCGCACAAGTAAGCAGCTCTAAAGAAGTGGAATCATGCAATTCGATTCCAGGTAAGGGAATTTTGTTAATATATAGAGATAGCTACTCGTATTTTGAACTCGTGGGTGAGTATAGGGCGTTTATGAAATACATGATTGTTTAAGAAAACGATTGTTGGTGTATATGAATGACTACAAGTATATGATTTGGTTTTGAAGTGGAGTTTACAAAAAGGGATAATAAGGCTAATAATTGCATAAATCACATGTTTTGATATTTTTACAAAACATAGTAGGCTAGCTAATGTTTGAATGATGTTGTGAAATAGCACATGTGAGGTGCTGAACATGTTTTGAGATGGTTTTAAACGTATGAGCTGCCTATCGTGTTTGTGTGAACTAAATCGTGTTAAAGCCTCGCTTGCACTGGATTTCAATATTTTCGCATGTATGAAACGTGCTGGAGCTTAGCTCGCACTTTGATTTGAAGTTGTGATGATGTTTTATAAATTATACTGGATCTTCTGCTCGTACGTGGGTTTCGAGTGGTTTTCTTATGCATATAACCGTACTGGAGATATGCTCGTACGTGGTTTTTTCATGTTTTTATGCATAAATGTCGTATTATAGTATTGCTCATACTAGGATATTTATTTATAATGCATGAATTGTGCTAGAGCTTAGCTCACACATATTTTCACACTGTGGTATGTATGATGCCATGGAGAGGGAAATACAGACTAGTGTCAGGGAACCCAAAAGGGGCGAGTAAGGCCATGAGGGGCAAGGACCTGACATGGATACTCCCACGTGCACTTGAGACTATATCGAATACATATGGCATTAGGGTAGATAAGACCTACGGCAGACACCCCCAACCATGATATGGGTTCACGGGTGTTAATTCCATTTTTAATAGAATTATTTGTGCTTAATTTCCTAATTAATTATTTAAATCCCCATATTATTTTATTAATTATCCCCTTTATTTAATTAAATTCATTAATGTGCAGATAAATTAAATCCGGATGAAACTCAGTCATTTCAGCCAAAATTGTGCTGAAAATGGGCTAAAAGAGATTGGACCACTTCTAATTTACAGACCGAGTCACCAGTCGTCTGGACATGCGTGATGTCAGGTGTTCATATTTTATTCGCTCTGAAACGACAATATCGACGGACACCATGCCAACCTTTTGAAAGACACACGCCGGGCCACATTGCACAACCAATTGGATAAAAAGACTGATGACGTGGAAATATCTACTTCGCAGCAAATCAAATAAAGACAAGTGGCCAAACAATGCCAACTCATCTAGGATGGAAAAATTACCGTTGTACCCCTATGTGTGTATATAAATAGAATATGATGGCAATTGAAAAAATCAAGTAGGAAGTAGGAGGAGGGTAGAAGTAGAAGTAGCCTAGAGTAGTTTTTTAGTGTAGTTTTTAGGGTAAAGTAATTTAGGAGTAGGAGTAGTATTAGAATAGTTTTATAATAGTTTGTCTTTGTTTCTTTAAAAGCTTTCCCGTTAGCATTTTTCATTTTTGTTAAGTTACTATTCATGTTAATTTCCATTTTTATGAAAAGCTTTATTTCTTTTTTCTTTTCTTGTTCATTTTAGCTGTTTGATTTCCATGGTTCTTACTTTTCATTCTGGTGTGAGGGACTGGTAACAGCAGCCATAATGCTCAACCCGATTACCACTGTTCATTTTTGTTTCCTGCATACTTTTATATTTTGTTCCCTTTACAGTTTCCAGTTCGTGTGTTTTTCATATATTTTTGTTTTATCAATTTGTTTGTTTTTTTTACAAGCTTTTTCTTTTCTATGTTTAAGTTTTCATTTATTTATGCAAAGTTTTCTTTCATTGATTAGTTTTATATCCCTTATTTCTTGTTAGGTCTCGATTTGCATATTTCTCTTTTCTATTTCTATGTTCCACTTGCTGATTATCGAACTAGAGGGCTACGAGTGAGGAAGTGTTAAAGGCTGAAATTATTTGCTTGCTGCTGTGGATGACTGATACCTAGAGGCCGAGACTGCTACCGTGTGGTGCTAATCATTCTACAATATGTTCCATGGCAGTAGACAGGGAGTAACTTCCACTCTGTTTAGCTCTGTTTTCATTTATTTGTACTGTTCATGTTCAGTCTACACTTTCATTCTGCACTAACCGAGTATTTGATAACTGCAGATGTTCATTGTGTCATTTTTTACCATCACCGAGCTTCTGTGAAGGACATTGTCCACACAATGGCAGGTTGCAGTTGGAGTAGTTATGGGTGCAGAAGTTGTGTGACATAGTTCAGCTCCAACCCTTGTTTCCGTAGTTGCATTATTTTCTAGTTATTTATTTACACATTCAAGTTCGATTTTATGCGTCATTAATTTTATAGTTATCTTAAGTTTCTATTAGATTTGCTTAGCTTTTCCAGTTTTTGTGCTGCATCTTTGCTTGCTATTTACTGATTCTATCGAGAATTTCTTATTATGTCTGTCGGGTAGCTGTTACAAGGTTAGTTGCTGTTTGCTACCAGACTGAAGTGGTGTGTGAAGCAGATGATGGCCAAGCAGAACCAGCACAGTAGACAGGAAGCAGCTGGGTGAGGACTCTGGTGCACAGCTGATGCAGCCTGTAACCGGGAAAGGAAGTGCATTGTTCCAGAACAACAGAGAATGAAACTGAATTGCAGAATGATATAACGAAGCAACTGCAAGACGTGTGCTGCTGGAGTCTAATTGTCTGTTTCTGTGGGTACTAGCTAAAGACAGTGGCAGGAGTTTGCAGCAAGCTTGGAGCATTCTGCTGTTAGCAGAGGAGGTCGTGCAATGCAAAAATAGCCGAAAAACACTTGAGACTGCAGTAGATAGTCGGGCAGCACTTGGACATGATGAGTGCACAGTACCAGTGTACAATTGGGACCGTAAGCTAGCTGGCAAAGTTGTCTAAGGCCATGTTTGGCCACATTACATTGTTGCTATAGTTTAATGAATTTTTAGTATTTCCATTCCTTTGTTAGTTGTTAGTTAGGTAGTTTAATCAATTAAAATGGTAGGTTAGTTTTAATATTTTTGCTTGTTAATTTAATTTTTAGTTTTAATTTTTAGTCAATAGTTAATTTTATATTATATGTTTTATGACTTTATTTTAGTTTAGTATTTTATGAGTTGCATTTTAGATTAAATGTGTTTCATGCATTTTTAATTTAATCTTCATTTTTATTAGATTTTAGGTTAGTTTAATTTGCATTTTTTATTAGTTTAATTACATGTATTTTAATTTTGAGTTTGTTTAATTTTTTTTTAAGTTTTATTTCTTTATTTTCATATTTGCATTTTATTTTAGTTGCGTTAATTCATTTTAACTGGTTTAATTATCTTTTGTAGGTTGTTGTTTTTAAGTGCTCGAAATTTTGTAAGTAATTTTTGCTCTATTTTATTTTCATCAGTTTATAATTGTTATTGTTTTCAGTTCTTTTAATTTCAACTTAGTAGATCACCCACTTAAATTTCATAATTTGCTAGGATATACTTAGGGTAAGATTAACCGGTAGTTAATTAGGCTGATCAACTTCTCTGTGGGACGATAATCCGGGACTTAAATCCTATTATTTCTTGTACGACCCGTGCACTTGCGGTAATACGTCTAGTTCGTATCAAGTTTTTGGTGCCGTTGCAGAGGAAGTTTTAATTAGTCGTTAATTAACATCGGTGAAATTATGCTTAGGTGTAATTCTAGCTTGTAAATATTTAGGTTGTAAATATTTAGAGCCTTAGTTTAGGTTAGTTAAATTTTCTCTATCTAAATAGAAAAAAAAAAGTTTGAAAAATTTAAAAACTTTAAAAAATTTTCTAAGAACTTTTTGATGGTTGCATACGTAGAGCCAAAGCTTTAATTGCTTTCCTTTAGATCCTGAAATTGAAAGAACCCTTAGAAAAATTCGGAAGGATTCTAGGAAATTTATAGCTCCACTGCAAAGCATCATGGCAGAAAATTGGGAAATTAGGACAGTTGGAGATTATGCAGTGCCGACGATTGGAGGATATTATTCTGGCATTAGGCCACCAGCTGTCCATGCAAACAATTTCGAAATCAAGCCTTATATTCTCTAGATGATCCAAACTTCTCTGTAGTTCAGTGGGCTTCCGCATGACGACCCACATGCTCACCTCGGGCAATTTCTGGACCTGTGCAACACATTTAAGCACAATAGATTGTCTGATGATGCGCTTAGGCTTAGATTATTCGCCTTCTCGCTTAGGGATAGGGCGCGACACCAGTTAACCTCCTTGTTTTCAGGATCCATTTCTACATGCGACGAGTTAGCCCATCAATTTCTAGCTAAGTTTTTCCCTCCATCTAAAATGGCCAGACTCCATAGCGACATATCTTCCTTTGCCCAGTTCGATTTGAAAACTCTTTACGAAGCATGGGAATGATATAAGGAGCTTCTTAGGAAGTGCCCTCACCATGGCCTACCTTTGTGGTTACAAGTCCAGACCTTCTACAATGAACTTACAAGCCAAAATAGGAACATTGTTGACGCTGCTGCAGGTGGAGCCCTGATGTGCAAAACAGAGGAGGAAGCTTACGAGCTCTTAGACAAGATGGCTGCTAACAACTATCTATGGTTCTGGGAGAGGCAATTGCCTAAGAAGTCGACGGGCATCTATGAGCTTGACACGCTGTCTACCTTGACCTCTCAAATTGCTAACCTTACGAAGAAGGTAGAGTCGCTCAGTACCCAGCATAATCCTTCCACCAGTCCTAATCCGGTTTATTTTGTCCAAAGTCCTTTTATCTCTTGTGATCTGTGTAGTGGTACACACTCTGTGGATAGGTGTTCGTTTAACCTAGAATCGGTTCAATACGTTGCCCCCCCTAAGAAACAGAACAACCCTTTTTCAAACACCTATAATCCAGGGTGGAGGAACCATCCTAACTTCTCCTGGAGCCAAAACCAAGGGCAAACTTCTAGCTTTAGACCTGTAGGACTCCCTAGTTTTCAAGATCCACCGGTTCAGGTACCACCACAACATCTATTTCCTAATCATCCACCACATCATCCTCATCCACCTCACTTTCATCAACCACCACCACCACCACTTATGCAGCCCCAACTTTACCATGCACTAGCAGCTGAGAAAAAGCCCTCGCTTGAGGAAATGTTCACGACTATCCTACAAAATCAAGCTACCTCAATTAAGAACTTAAAAGTTTAGGTTGGACAAATAGCTAGTGCTCTTAGCCAGCGTCCACAAGGGATCCTCCCTAGTAATACTGATGTCAGACCCAGATTTTTATGTAGCTTGTTCCTTATGATTCCTATGTGTATGAACACTTTATTACATAGTTGAATCATAAGAAGAGTATTTACTAACATGCAATTGACAATTTGAGAAATTAAAAATGCATGTAAGCTACATAACAGCGAGATAAGGGTTAAGTTGATTCCCGAACGAGTGCAGGGGTAAAATGGTCAAATGACTAAAATTCGATATAATTTCAATAAGATAATTTTATAAAAAAATATGAAATTGAGGAATCTTGATCAAAATCGAGGAAAATATTTAATTTTGAGCTCAATTGATCAAGATATAAATTTATTAGAATTTATCAGAATTTTTACCTCGAAAAATAAGCCTAAAAATAGTGGAAAAATATACCGAAAAGGTAAAATCGGACTGATAAATTCATTTACGAATTAAATGAATTTAATATGATTTTTTGAGATATTTTTAGATATTTTGGGATATTTTTAGGATTTTAATTATTATTTTTATAATAAAAATATATTAAAAAAAGAAAAGAAAAACAAAATCTGAAGAGAAAACACGAGGAGAGAGAAGAGAGGAAACCGCGTGAAGCCGACCGAGGAAGAAAGAGTCACCGGCGAGCACCCGGCTACCCCATGGTCAGGCAAGCGGCCGAAAAAGGAAGAGCAGGTCCGTGTGCACCCATCGGCACCGGTCACGACCTCCATCGACGTCGGACGTCGGCGAATCGAAGAGGAGAAGCCACGGAGGAAAAGAAGAGATTCTGCGGCAACCGACGGTGCTCGGTCCCTAACGAGCCCAGCCGAGTGTTACCCAGGCTGAGGTGCGCCGAACTGCGGTGGTGATGCATCGGGGACCGGCTGGAATACGTCGACGCGACCAAAGGAAGCCTGAACCGATCGGCGATTTAGTGAAGAAGGTTCTGCGCTGAACCGAACCAGACCGGTTCAGCCAAGGAGAAAATGGGAAAAAGAAGAAAAAGAAAGAAAAAGGAAAAGGGAAATTTTTGGGATTTCACCAGACTTCGGGTAAGTCGATACGAGGTCAAAAGTGACCGATTTGATTTTCGATAAATTTATTTAAATTATATTTAATCAAAAATTGACTTAGAGTTAAATATATAAAATTGTGCAGTTCGACGATAAATTCCGAACGGAAGCCCGATTGAACTTCGATTTGCATACCATCGCATAATCTCGGGTAAGTAAAGCTCATTTATGTCAAATTATGTGATTTATGCGTATTTAAGATTTAATTTATGCATTTCGGATTAAATTTCGGATTTAGTGAATTATATTCGAAATTTTGAATTAAATGTCGTAAATGATATACGGGCTATCCAAAGAGCTTGGAATAAAGCCCAACGGATATTGATAGGCCTAATGAGTTGATAGACCCTGATGAAGGGAAATAATAAGTGGAAAACGGGCTTAATACAGATTAAGGCCCAATTAAAGTATTTATGCCCGTTTAGAGTAAACGGGCACAATTAAGGGAAATGGAATGTATTTAATGTGAAATACAGTAGGAAAAGTGTAATTAACCTGATAAATGGTTATATGCAGCTCCAGAGAGTATTGGAGGAGCAAATCGGACTGCTGAAACGAGCAGCGCAGAGAAAGTGAAATTTCTTGAGTGATTGCAGGTAAGGGACTTTTGTGTTTAGTTAGAGATAACTGCACGTATTTTCATCTGCTTTTACATTCACTTAAAAACTTTGAGGGTCAGAGAAAGTGAATAATAATTATTGCGACCCGATAGTGGTAAATTATGATTTTACCCCTAGTTAGTCAAAAAGTCAAGTTTTGTGAAAAGTTGTAAAAAGCATGGAAATCACTATTTTGAGTGTTTAACTGCTGTTTAGCAGGAGAATAAATAGATGGGCTAATGATTTTATGGTTTATGTGAATTAAGCACACTTTATAGTGCTGATTTTGATGTTTTGTAAATCATCCCTTCTTTAAAGAGTCATCTATCATATTTTGTGAGAATGAATGTGCTTGAGCACAGCTCGCACGAGATTTCATATATTTTCCACATACATTAGTGCTGGATTTTGATTCGCACTAATTTCCATGACATGCATGATAGAGTACTGGAGTTCTTACTCGTACTCAGTTTTATACGATATATGCATGAGAGAGTGCTAGAACGATTAGCTCGTACTCAAGTTTTACATTAGAATACATGACAGAGTACTTGAGCGTTGCTCGTACTCGATTCTTCATGGTTTATACATGACATAGTACTGGTGCTATTGCTCGTACTTGATTTGATGATATTATGCATAGCATGGTATTGGAGCTATTGCTCGTACTTGATTTAATACATGAACTATGCATTGACCTAGTTGCTGGAGGTTTACTCGCACTAGAGTTGAGTTTGTGATGTGAAACAGTGTTTGAGCGAAGTGTCGACTGTGAGTCGCACTCAAGGCACACACTGTATGTGATATATAATACATGTTAAAACCCATGCCAGAGTCCTTGGGTGACTGTGTTATAGCTAGAGAGGATATCCGCATGAGGGTAATATAGACGTGGTATGATATTCCATGGTTTGAGGGCTAAGACCTATGGCAGGCACCCCGACTATGATGTAGGGTCCACGGGTGTACTTTATACAGTGCCCGGGGCATGGGAGTACGATGTACCGTGTGTTGTGTATAGCTAACGGTTGTAATGGACTGACCATCCTCCCGTTGCAGCAGTGATACCCTACACACCGAGTACTGTGTTGCTTGGGATCACATGTCGGATATGATCATAGTCCAGGATACTATTTGTATTTCACCACAGAGTCTCACATGATATATCACATTGATTGACTGATTTAAATTACGGACAGACCTGAGGGATGGGTCAGACTCCGATTTTGTGTTGTGAATTATTTAATGCCATATTTATTGCGATTTAAATATACATGGCATGATTTACATAAAGGCATGATTTATATACGATGCATTGTTTTGCACTACATGCCTACATTTAAGAAAGAAAGCATGATTTCTGTACATGGGATTTAATCTGTACAAGTATATATATTATATTTAAAGACATGCTTTTAAAGTGAGTAAAGGAAATGATGTTTTCAAGCCATAGCATTATTTTGAGTAGATCGTGTAGATATCTACTTGCTTGCCTGAGTTCCTTACTGAGCGCGTTATATGCTCACCCCCTTTCTTTACATCTCTCTACAGAGCATCAGTAGAGCGAGAGCTATCGAGGGATAGTATTCCTGAGTCCACTGCTAGTTCCTATCGACTGCCAGGTATACAGATTTCGTACGGTTATGTATCTAAACATAGAAACAGCACAGTGATGTATACGATTTATATTATGGGGACTGTATTTGTATTAGATTTTATATAATCTTACATATATAATAAAAGCAGTTACAGTCAGTAATAGTATATTGACATGTGTGTATGATAATGGAAAATGTGGTAAGCGAGGACTCTGACATCGAATCACAGCCCAACCATTGAAGAGAGAAAACGTAAGTTAAAATGCGAAAAAAATTTGTAGTGATTTTGGTTAAAGTCATGGCTTGAGTACGAGTCCTGACAGAATGGTATCAGAGTAGAGGTTGGTCTGATGTGAGTCGGTGTTAGAAAATAGGAAAGTGTACATCCCCATAGTACTGTGCTGTGTTTAGTTATAACTATGTATACCAGATAGGAGACGGACTAATTCATTATTATGAATGTAGGAACTTTGCCTATATGGCAAATGCAAGTAGTGGTAGAGTTACGAGAGGTAGGGCTCGAGGTCGGGGAGACAGACCCGAGGGACGAGCTGCTGTCGAACCATTACCTACGCATGAGACTCCAGGTGCTACTGAGGCACCCAAGTGTGTTGAGATGCGCTTTACGAGATTAAAGCGTAGTCTCGAGACGATTGTCAAGATATTGGCACAGACGATGCCAGGTAGGTAGAGACAAGAGGCAGGAGCTGCGACAAGAGAGGCAGTTGCCCCTGATACACCTACGCAGATAGCTGATGCACAGAGGACTGTAGATACTCCTACACCCCCACCGGTTTCGGGCGGTAGTGGATTAGGATATGGATGTGATCTGCATCGGTTGCGAGAATTCCAGAAGTTTAGACCTCCATCCTTTAGTAGGGTCAAGGACCCTGTAGCTGCTGAGGAGTGGTTAACAGAGCTGGAGAAGCTTTATGGATTCTTCGAGTATACGACCTCGAAGATGGTCGTATTGTTGCGTTCCTATTGAAAGGAGTTGCAGAGCATTGGTGGAAGTCCACCCGACCTATATTGAGATCCCGACACACAGACATTAGTTGGGATATATTTCGAGAGGCCTTCAGGAGACAATTTGTTCCCGACACCCCACAGCGAAAACTACAGGCAGAGTTTTTGAGATTAAACCAGGGGAGTTTATCTGTGCACAAGTATGAGACTTGATTCCTATCCCTAGGGAGATATGACCCGGGTACCATGTATTGTGAGACCAGGAAGGTCCACAGGTTTATCGACGGGTTGAGACCGGTTCTACAGTCCAGGTTGGTTCCACTAGACATAGTGACCTATGAGGAAGCAGTGCGCAGGGCACAAATGTGTGAGCAAGATTACGAGAGGAATGCTTCCGAGTTCGGGAAGTTTAGCCATAGGCAAGAGATATAAAAGAAGAGGCCAGTTAGAGATTTTAGTTATCGGGGAGGGAAGAAACTCTTCGGTAAGAGGTCACGAGTAGAGAAGGCAAGAGAGAGATATACTAGACCTCCTGCTTATCCGGCTGCAGCCCCAGCGAAGGGCATTGTCATAGGAGGATAGAGACCTGCTATTGATTAGTGCAGAAGATGTGGTAAACAACATGGAAGTAGATCGTGTCCGCTGACTCCTATTGTATGTTTTCAATGTGGGAAACAGGGGCATATGGCTAGAGAGTGCCTAGAGACATTTGCGACTGCCCCACGGAAGGGCAGGGAGCCTGATAGAACTCTAGCTGGTACGTCTGCTCAGAAAGGTAGAGCGACGGCAGAGGAGAAGGGGAAACAAGTGATGTGTCGAGGGCGAGTACATGCTTTGGACCAGGGGATAGCTGATGCCTCATCGGATGTGATTCGAGGTAACATCCTGATTTATGATATTGAAGCATATGTTTTAATTGATCCTGGTGCCACGCATTCATTTGTATCACCTTCATTTGCATGTAAATTAGCAAGACATGTAGAGTATACACATTTATGTATGATGATGTTTATTAGTATGCTTATGAATAGTAGTCAAGTTGTAGATTATGTATTTAATGATTGCAAGTTGAGAGTAGGGGATAAGGAGATGACAGCCAATCTAATATTACTAAGTATGAGTGACTTTGATATAATATTAGGAATGGATTAGCTATCTACAAACCATGCTGTTTTAGATTGTTATGCTAAGACAGTTATGTTCCCTAACCCTACTAGGTATGTCGTAAAATTTAATAAGAATAAATGAAAAGAGTAGTTATGATTATTAAATGATTACTGACTTAGAAAAACCTTCAACATATCAAGGTTTCATTGCATACGTGGTAGATATGGATAAGGCACATCCGGAGTTGTCAGATATTACTGTGGTTAGTGAGTACCCAGATGTTTTTTCGGATGAATTGCCAGGGTTACAACCAGACAGAGAGATGGAGTTTTGTATAGATTTGGTGCCTAGTACAGAGCCTATTTCGAGACCACCATATCGCATGGCCTTAGTTGAGCTGGAGGAGCTCAAGAGACAGTTACAAGAGATGTTGGATAGGGGTTTTGTACGACCGAGTGTTTCACCTTGGGGAGCACCAGTTTTGTTTGTGAGGAAGAAGGATGGGAGCCTTGTGTATGGATTACCGATTGTTAAATAAGGCCACCATCAAGAATAGATACCCCCTTCCACGTATTGACGACTTATTAGATCAGCTTCAGGGAGCACAGGTCTTTTCTAAGATTGACCTGAGGTCTGGGTATCATCAGTTGAAGGTTCGGAGTGGAGATATATCCAAGACAGCATTTTGTACCCGATATGGCCAATATGAGTTCTTGGTCATGCCATTCGGACTGACGAATGCTCCAGCTGCTTTCATGGCTTTAATGAACGATGTGTTCAAGCCATATTTGGACCAGTTTGTTATCGTCTTTATCGATGACATATTGATATACTCGAGATCCAAGGAGGAACATGAGGAACACCTCAGAATCGTGTTGCAGACTCTACGAGAGCATGAGTTATAAGCTAAGCTCAGTAAGTGTGGCTTTTGGTTGTCACAGATCTCGTTTTTCAGACATGTTGTATCGAGAGATGGTGTATCAATTGATCCATCTAAGATAGAGGCTGTAGTTAAGTGGGAACAGCCGAGGACAGTCACCGAGATCAGGAGTTTTCTAGGTTTAGCTGGATACTATCGGAGATTCGTTGAGGGATTTTTGAAGTTGGCTGCTCCGTTGATAAATCTTACTCGAAAGAGTGTACCATTCGTATGGAACGAGGATTGTGAGAAGAGTTTTGAGGAGTTGAAGCGTCGATTGACTATCGCTCCGATTCTCACTATCCCTACCAGCTCAGGAGGATTCACAGTGTAAACCGATGCTTCGCATCAAAGACTGGGCTATGTATTGATGCAGGATGGGAAGGTAGTTGCTTATGGATCCAGACAGCTGAAGGATCTTGAGAAGAAATATCCGACCCATGATTTGGAGCTAGCAGCAGTAGTGTTTGCGTTGAAGGTATGGCGAGAAGTTCCAGATATTTACCGACCACAAGAGCCTCAAGTATCTGTTCTCACAGAAAGAGCTGAACATGAGACAGACAAGATGGCTAGAGCTTCTGAAGGACTACGATTGTGAGATACTTTATCATCCGGGTAAGGCTAACATTGTAGCCAATGCCTTGAGTAGGAAGAGCCTTGGAATGGTATCGTACTGATGGTTAGGGAACATGATTTGCTAGAGGAGTTTGCTAGCCTCAGTTTGGGAGTCGTGCCTTCTGACACGGGTACAGGATATGTGATAGCTAGTCTACGCTTGGAGCCAGATCTGTTGGACAGGATCAGAGTGGCTCAGCAGACTGATCCATTTTGTATGGATGTGAGTAGTCAGATGCAAAAGGGCACAGTGACTGATTTTAAGTTGAGTTCGGGCGAACTACTGAGGTTCAGAGGTAGATTGTGTGTTCCCGAGGATCCAGGACTCAGGAGATTGATATTGGCGAAAGCTCATTTGTCGAGGTATATGTTACATCCGGGGAGTAACAAGATGTATCAAAACCGCTGGAAGGTATATTGGTGGTCGGGTATGAAGAGAGATGTAGCAGACTTTATGGCAAAATATCTTATATGTCAGCAGGTGAAGGTAGAGCATCAAAAACCTGCAGGGTTATTGCAGCCTCTACCTATACCGACATGGAAATGGGAGTATATCACCATGGATTTCGTGATGGGTTTACCGAGAACCTGTAGGAATCACGATGCTATATGGGTGATCGTCGACAGACTGACGAAGTCAGCCCACTTCCTAGCCATGAGAGCGACCGATACTCTGAGTTCATTAGCAGAACTGTATGTACGTGAGGTAGTGTGGTTACACGGTGTACCAGTGAGCATAGTCTTTGATAGGGATTCCCGCTTCACTTCCCACTTTTTGGGATATTTTCAGGAAGCCATGGGAACCCAGTTGAGTTTGAGCACCGCTTTCCATCCTCGGACAGATGGTCAGTCAGAGAAGACTATACAGACTCTGGAGGATATGTTAAGAGCATGTGTGCTAGATTTTAGAGGTTCCTGGGATGACCACCTGCCACTAGCCGAGTTCGCCTACAACAACAGTTATCATTTGAGTATCGGGATGGCACCGTATGAGGCTTTGTATGGCCGTAGATGTCATTCCCCTATTGGATGGGAAAAAGTGGGTGACCGTAAGATTTTCGCTCCTGGCATGGTTACGCAAGCATCTGAGGACATCCACTTGATTGTAGAGAGACTGAGGATAGCTCAGAGCAGACAGAAGAGTTACGCTGACAGGAGACATAGGCCACTAGAGTTTGCAGTTGGTGAATCCGTGTTTGAGAGTTTCTCCTTCCAAGGGCATAACGAGATTTGGGAAGCGAGGGAAACTAAATCCTCGCTATATTGGACCCTTTGAGATACTTGATCGAGTATTAGATAAGACGTATAGGTTGGCATTGCCACCGGACTTATCAGGTGTTCATAACGTCTTCCACATATCGATGCTTTGGAAGTATCACCCGGATCCGACACATGTGATTAGTTACGAGCCTTTGGAGCTTCGAGAGGACATGTCATATGTTGAGAGACCGATTCGGATATTGGATAGGAAAGAGAAGGTATTGAGATCGAAGACCATCGGGTTGTGAAGATTCTCTAGCAGCATCATACTTCAAAGGAAGCTACTTGGGAGCTAGAGAGTCTGATACGAGAGAAGTACCCTCACCTATTTGATGATTGACTTGGTTCTACTTTGGAGGACCAAATTTTCTGAGTGGGGGAGGATTGTCAGACCCGGATTTTTATGTAGCTTATTCCTTATGATTCCTATGTGTATGAACACTTTATTACATAGTTGAATCATAAGAAGAGTATTTACTAACATGCAATCGACAATTTGAGAAATTAAAAATGCATGTAAGCTACATAACAGCGAGATAAGGGTTAAGTTGATTCCCGAATGAGTGTAGGGGTAAAACGATCAAATGACTAAAATTCAGTATAATTTCAATAAGACAATTTCATGAAAAAATATGAAATTGATGAATCTTGATCAAAATCAAGGAAAATATTTAATTTCGAGCCCAATTGATCAAGATATATATTTATTAGAATTTATCAAAATTTTTACCTCGAAAAATGAGTCCAAAATAATGAAAAAATATACCGAAAAGGTAAAATCGGACTGACAAATTCATTTACGGATTAAATGAATTTAATATGATTTTTTGAGATATTTTTAGATATTTTGGGATATTTTTAGGATTTTTATTATTATTTTTATAATAAAATAATAAGAAAAATTTATTATAAAAAAAAAAGAAAGAAAAGAAAAACGAAATCTGAAGAGAAAACACAAGGAGAGAGAAGAGAGGAAACCGCGTGAAGCCGACCGAGGAAGAAGGAGTCACCGGCAAGCATCCGACGACCCTATTGTCAGGCAAGCGGCCGAAAAAGGAAGAGCAGGTCCGTGCGCACCCATCGACACTGGTCATGACCTCCACCGACGCCGGACGCCGGCGAATCGAAGAGGAGAAGCCGCGGAGGAAAAGAAGAGATTCGGCGGCAACCGACGGTGCTTGGTCCCGATCGAGCCCAGCCGAGTGTTACCCAGGCTGAGGGGCGCCGAACTCCGGTGGTGATGCGTCGGGAACCGGCCGAAATACGTCGACACGACCAAAGGAAGCCTGAACCGATCGACGGTTTAGTGAAGAAGGTTCTACGCTGAACCGAACCGAACCAGTTCAGCCAAGGAGAAAATGGGAAAAAGAAGAAAAAGAAAGAAAAAGGAAAAGGGAAATTTTTGGGATTTCACCAGACTTCGGGTAAGTCGATACGAGGTCAAAAGTGACCGATTTGATTTTCGATAAATTTATTTAAATTATATTTAATCGAAAATCGACCCGAAGTTAAATATATAAAATTGTGAAGTTTGACAATAAATTTTGAACGGAAGCCCGATTGAACTTCGATTTGCATACCATCGCATAATCTCGGGTAAGTAAAGCTCATTTACGTCAAATTATGTGATTTATGCGTATTTAAGTTTTAATTTACGCATTTCGGATTAAATTTCGGATTTAGTGAATTATACTCATAATTTTGAATTAAATGTTGTAAATGATATACGAGCTATCCAAAGAGCTTGAAATAAAGCCCAATGGGTATTGATAGGCCCAAAGAGTCTATAGACCCTGATGAAGGGAAATAATAAGTGAAAAACGGGCTTAATACGGATTAAGGCCCAATTAAAGTATTTATGCCCATTTAGAGTAAACGGGCACAATTAAGGGAAATGGACTATATTTAATGTGAAATACAATAGGAAAAGTTTAATTAACCTGATAAATGGTTATATGCAGCTCCAGAGAGTATTGGAGGAGCAAATCAGACTGCTGAAACGAGCAGCGCAGAGAAAGTGAAATTTCTCGAGTGATTGCAGGTAAAGGACTTTTGTGAGTAGTTAGAGATACCTGCACGTATTTTCATTTTCTTTTACATTCACTTAAAAACTCTGAGGGTCAGAGAAAGTGAATAATAATTATTACGACCCGATAGTGGTAAATTACGATTTTGCCCCTAGTTAGTCAAAAAGTCAAGTTTTGGGAAAAGTTGTAAAAAATTATAAAAAGCATGGAAATCACTATTTTGAGTGTTTAACTTCTGTTTGGCAGGAGAATAAATAGATGGGCTAATGATTTTAAGGTTGATGTGAATTAAGCACACTTTATAGTGCTGATTTTGATGTTTTGTAAATCATCCCTTTTTTAAAGAGCCATCTATCATATTTTGTGAGAATGAATCATGTAGAGCACAGCTCGTATGGGATTTCATATATTTTCCACATACATTAGTGCTGGATTTTGATTCGCACTAGATTTCCATGACATGCATGATAGAGTACTGGAGTTCTTACTCGTACTCAGTTTTATATGATATATGCATGAGAGAGTGCTGGAACGATTAGCTCGCACTCAAGTTTTACATGAGAATACATGACAGAGTACTGGAGCGTTGCTCGTACTCGATTCTTCATGGTTTATACATGACATAGTACTTGAGCTATTGCTCGTACTTGATTTGATGATATTATGCATAGCATGGTACTGGAGCTATTGCTCGTACTTGATTTAATACATGAACTATGCATTGACCTAGTTGCTGGAGGTTTACTCGCACTAGAGTTGAGTTTGTGATGTGAAACAGTGTTTGAGCGAAGTGTCGACTGTGAGTCGCACTCAAGGCGCACACTGTATGTGATATATAATACATGTTAAAACCTATGCCAAAGTCCTTTTGTGACTGTGTGTTATAGCTAGAGAGGATATCCGCATGAGGGTAATATAGACGTGGTATGATATTCCATGGTTTGAGGGGTAAAACCTATGGCAGGCACCACGACTGTGATGTAGGGTCCACGGGTGTACTTTGTACTGTGCCCCGGGCATGGGAGTACGCTGTACCGTGTGTTGTGTATAGTTGACAGTTGTAATGGACTGAAAATCCTCCTGTTGCAGCAGTGATGCCCCGCACACCGAGTACTGTGTTGCTTGGGATCTCATGTGGATATGATCATAGTCCAGGATACTATTTGCATTTCACCACAGAGTCTCACATGATATATCACATTGATTGACTGATTTAAATTGCGGACAGACCTGAGGGATGGGTCGAACTCCGATTTTGTGTTGTGAATTATTTAATGCCATATTTATTGTGATTTAAATATACATGGCATGATTTACATAAAGGCATGATTTATATACGATGAATTATTTTGCACTACATGCCTACATTTGAGAAAGAAAGCATGATTTCGTACATGGGATTTAATCTGTACAAGTATATATATTATATTTAAAGACATGCTTTTAAAGTGAGTAAAGGAAATGATGTTTTCAAGGCATAGCATTATTTTGAGTAGATAGTGTAGATATCTACTTGCTTGCCTTATTTCCTTACTGAGCGCGTTGTATGCTCACCCCCCTTTCTTTACGTCTCTCTACAGAGCATCAGTAGAGCGAGAGCTATCGAGAGATAGTATTCCTGAGTCCACTGCTAGTTCCTATCGACCGCCAGGTATACAGATTTTGTACGGTTATGTATCTAAACATAGAAACAGTACAGTGATGTATACGATTTATATTATGGGGAATGTATTTGTATTAGATTTTATATAATCTTACATATATAATAAAAGCCGTTACAGTCAGTAATAGTATATTGACATGTATGTATGATAATGGAAAATGTGGTAAGCGAGGACTCTGACATCGAATCACAACCCAACCATTGAAGAAAGAAAAGGTAAGTTAAAATGTGAAAAAAATTTGTAGTGACTTTGGTTAAAGTCATGGCTTGAGTACAGGTCCTGACAACTGAAGTTAACCCTGTTAGACAAAGGAAGGGTAAAGAACATGTGAAATCCATCACCCTTAGGAGCGGTAGAGAGCTAGATGAGCCACAAGTTAAGTCTGGACCTGAGCAACCCATAGTTGAAAAACCCATAGGTTCTAACGAAGCAGCTCAGAAGGAGCAGGAACCAAAAGATCAGGCTGCAAAGGAATCAAAGCTAGGCATTTCTTCATCTATATCTTCTTCTACTTCACAGCCTTCATCATCCTCTGATGCTATACATGTTACCACTACATCTTCCCTAGTAAGACCACCAGTACCTTTTCCTCAGAGGGTCCAGAATCAAAAACTCGATCAACAATTCGCCAAATTTCTTGAGGTTTTTAAGAAACTTCACATCAACATTCCTTTCGCAGATGCTTTAGAGTAAATGCCAAGTTATGTGAAGTGTTTAAAGGATATCCTCTCGAGGAAGAGAAGATTGGAAGATTATGAGACAGTGCCCCTAACTGAGGAATGTAGTGCAATTATCCAGAGAAAATTAACCCCCAAGCTCAAGGATCCCAGGAGTTTTACGATACCCTGGACTATTGGAAATCTTTTCTTTGGTAAAGCCCTGTGTGATCTAGGAGCTAGTATAAATCTGATGTCTTGATCAATCTACCAAAAATTAGGAATAGGGGATGTCAAGCCTGCCACAGTGACCCTTCAGCTAGCTGATCGATCCATTAAATATTTGAAGGGGGTCATTGAGGATGTGTTAGTAAAGGTGGACAAGTTTATTTTCCCTACGAATTTTATTGTATTAGAAATGGAGGAAAACAGGGAAGTCCCCATTATACTAGGCAGACCTTTCCTAGCTACTGGTAGGACTTTGATTGATGTGCAAAAGGGGGAGTTGACTATGAGAGTCCTAGATCAGGAGGTGACATTTCATGTTTTCAAACCTTTGAAGCTCCCTGATGACTCTCAAGAGTGTTTTAAGATGGAGATTGAGGAGGATATAAGGTTTAAGCATAAGAAATCTGAGAGAAAGAAGGAAGTAGATAGAGCTCAAGAGGATTTAACTGTCAACATTCTATCACCACTCTGGTTGATCCTCCTACTCTTCGCCCTGCTGCTGAGTGTTGTGTTCTCTAGCTGCATTTGAAGATGATTTATTTTTCTTTTTCACTTTTTGTACAGTTTTTTTCTTTTATGTTATTTCTTTCTTTGTTTATTTTACAGATTTCTTTTCTAGTTTTATGCTTTCAATCAAGCTTCAGTTGTTCGTCATCATCATCAGAAAGGGGAGTACTCTGTTCTTGAGCTTCAATGCTTATATTATCTGAACACGGAGGACACTGTGCACTTTAAGTTTGGGGGAGGGGATATCACTTGAGCAATTTTGGGCAAAATTGAAATTGTTTTAAAAAATATGAGCTTCAATTGTTTGATTTTGGGATGATTTAGTGCTTAGCATGTAGTTTTCCCATATTCCGATTATATGACCCCATGATTTAGTCTGACTTTGATCGAATGAGAAGTATGATTATAGGAAAAGCATGAAGTTGAATTCTTGAATTTGTCTTGATTCTGATTGTGATTTCCTCATTTTATGCACATGTCATGTCATGAATTTGTATATTTATTTAGAGAAAGCTTATGTGGACATAGGATTGCATTTGTTCAATTGATTTTGTGCATCATATTCTAGAATTTGTTTGATTTAATCTCGAGGTGAAATATTAGATCACACTTAATTAGAGAAATGATTTATGCCATCTTTGGATCGTTTGAGCCTTTCTAGCCATCCCTGTACATATTTTACCCCTAGTCACCCATCTGGGCCAAATAAGCTTTTTCTCTGTAAATACACCTGCATAATTTTCCTTAGCTTAAATACTTTATTCCTATCCCTTACCCCGAAAGCATGAAAAGTCATTGGGTTATATTGTGAGCTTTGTACATATGGGCATCTGGTGATAGTGAAAATTCAGAAAAAAAAAAGGAAAGGAAAAATGAAAGAAAAAGAAAAAGAAAGAAGAAAGAAGAAAAATACAAAAATAGAATAAAATGTTTAGCAAAAGAAATAAGTTTGGGGGAAATAAATTTGAGCTCTTATATTAAAGATCCTAGAAGTAATGCATATTAAGGGGTAATTAAACCTAAATCGACTTTATCATACCTTAACCCCAGCCTTACATTACAAGCTTAATGAAGTCCTATTGATCTTTGATTAAGTGTGACTACATTAGTGGAGAGAGAAATGAAAAGCAAACTTATGGGAATGATCACATGTCATTGGCTTTGCATTCACTGTGTTTGTATAATCTGATCCGGATAATGTACTGTGAAGTGGCTTTGACATTTTCAACACACACGAGGAATCCAATTTGGGTTAGGACTTGTTATTGAATGATTCTGAATGTTAGACTTGTAATTGTGATTCTTTGAGATCATAGTTTGTACTTTATCTTCGAGGATAATATTGGGGAAATTATTATGTTTTGTACTTATAATTCTTACAATTGTTTCGTTTTGCTTGAGGACAAGCAAAAGCTCAAGTTTGGGGGTGTGATAATTCTATTTTTAATAGAATTATTTGTGCTTAATTTCCTAATTAATTATTTAAATATCCATATTATTTTACTAATTATCCCATTTATTTAATTAAAATTCTTTAATGTGCAGATAAATTAAATCCGGATGAAACTCAGTCGTTTCAATCAAAATTGGGCTGAAAATGGGCTAAAAGAGACTGGACCACTTCTAATTTGCAAACCGAGTCACCAGTCGTCTGGACATGCGTGATGCCAGGTGTTCGTATTTTATTCGCTCTGAAACGATAAAATCGATCGACACCGTGCCAACCTTCTGGAAGACACACACCGGGCCACATTGCACAACCAATTGGAAAAAAAGACTGATGAGGTGAAAATATCTACTCTGCAGTAAATCAAATAAAGACAAGTGGCTAAACAATGCCAACTCATCTAGGACGAAAAAATTACTATTGTACCCCTAAATGTGTATATAAATAGAATATGATGGCAATTGAAAAAAATCAAGTAGGAAGTAGGAGGAGGGTAGAAGTAGAAGTAGCCTAGAGTAGTTTTTTAGTGTAGTTTTTAGCGTAAAGTAATTTAGGAGTAGGAGTAGTGTTAGAATAGTTTTAGAATAGTTTGTCTCTGTTTCTTTAAAAGCTTTTCCGTTAGCATTTTTCATTTTTTGTTAAGTTACTATTCATGTTAATTTCCATTTTTATGAAAAGCTTTATTTCATTTTTCTTTTCCTATTCATTCTAGCTATTTGATTTCCATGGTTCTTACTTTTCATTCGGGTGTGAGGGGCTGGTGACAGCAACCATAATGCTCAACCCGATTGCCGCTGTTCATTTTCGTTTCCTGCATATTTTTATATTTTGTTCCCTTTACAGTTTCCTGTTCGTGTGTTTTTCATATATTTTTGTTTCATTAATTTTTTTTTTACAAGCTTTTTCTTTTCTATGTTTAAGTTTTCATTTATTTATGCAAAGTTTTCTTTCATTGATTAGTTTTATATCCCTTATTTCTTGTTAGGTCTCGGTTTGCATATTTTTCTTTTCTATTTCTCTGTTCCACTTGTTGATTGTCGAACCAGAGGGCTACGAGTGAGGAAGTGTGAAAGGCTAAAATTATTTGCTTGTTGCTATGGATGACTGATGCCGAGAGGCTGGGACTGCTGCATGCAGTGCTAATCATTCTGTACTCTGTTCCATGGTAGTAGACAGTGAGTAACTTCCACTCTGTTTAGCTCTGTTTTCATTTATTTGTACTGTTCATGTTCAGTCTATACTTTCATTCTGCACTAACCGAGTATTTGATAACTGCAGATGTTCATTGCTGTCATTTTTCACCATCACCGAGCTACTGTGAAGGACATTATGCACACAATGGAAAGTTGTAGCTGGAGTAGTTATGGGTGCAAAAGTTGTGTGACACAGTTCGGCTCCAGCCCTTATTTCCACAGTTGCATTATTTTCTAGTTATTTATTTACACATTCAAGTTCAGTTTTATGCGTCATTAATTTTATAGTTATCTTAAGTTTGTATTCGATTTGCTTAGCTTTTCCAGTTTTTGTGCTGCATCTTTGCTAGTTATTTACTGATTCTACCAGGAGTTTCTTGTTACGTTTGTCGGGTTGCTGTTACAAGGTTAGCTACTGTTTGCTACCAGACTGAAGTGGTGCGTGAAGCAGATGATGGCCAAGCAGAAGCAGCACAGTAGACAGAAAGCAACTGGGTGAGGACTCTGGTGCGCAGCTGATGCAGCCTGTAACCGAGTAAGGAAGTGCATTGTTGCAGAACAACAGAGAATGAAACTGAATTACAGAACGATATAACGAAGCAACTGCAAGATGTGTGCTGCTGGAGTCTAATTGTCTGTTTCTGCGGGTACTAGCTGAAGACAGTGGCAGGAGTTTACAGCAAGGCTGGAGCATTCTACTATTAGCAGAGGAGGTCGTGCGATGCAGAAGCAGCCAAACAACGCTTGAGACTGCAACAGATAGTCGGGCAACACCTGGACATGATGAGTGCACAGTACCAGTGTACAGTCGAGACCGCAAGCTAGCTGGCAAAGTTATGTAAGGCCATGTTTGGCCACATTACATTGTTGCTATAGTTTAATGCATTTTTAGTATTTCCATTCCTTTGTTAGTTGTTAGTTAGGTAGTTTAATCAACTAAAATGGTAGGTTAGTTTTAATATTTTTGCATGTTAATTTAATTTCCAGTTTTAATTTTTAGTCAATAGTTAATTTTATATTATATGTTTTAGGACTTTATTTTAATTAGTATTTTATGAGTTGCACTTAGAATTAATTTAGATTAAATGTGTTTCATGCATTTTTAATTTAGTCTTCATTTTTATTAGATTTTAGGTTAGTTTAATTTGCAATTTTTATTAGTTTAATTACATGCATTTTTTATTTTCAGTTTGTTTAAATTTTAGTTTAATTTTATTTCTTTATTTTCATATTTGCATTTTATTTTAGTTACGTTAATTCATTTTAACCGTTTTAATTATCTTTTGTAGGTTGTTGTTTTTAATTGCTCAGAATTTTGTAAGTAATTTTTGCTCTATTTTATTTTCATCAGTTTATAATTGTTATTGTTTTCAGTTCTTTTAATTTCAACTTAGTAGATCACCCACTTAAATTTCATAATTTGCTAGGATATACTTAGGGTAAGATTAATCGGTAGTTAATTAGGCTGATCAACTTCTCTGTGGGACGATAATTCAGGACTCAAATCCCATTATTACTTGTATGACCTGTGCACTTACGGTAATACATCTAGTTCATATCAGCGGAGTACGTTGTACCGTGTATATCACATGGAGTATGCTGTACCGCGCGGTTGTGATGATGATAAGAAAGTATGGCAGAGAATGAACCCACCTTTGTTCCAGCATGATACCTCACACACAGGGATCGTGTGGTCTGGGATGATTTATGACATAGTTGGCCAACATAGTCTATTAAAAGATAGTGACTTGTCTCATTTAATATTATGTAATACCACATGGTTTTGATATATAAGTGTGATTGTGATTGTCTAGGGTAGACCCGAGGGAGGGGTCGAGCCTTGTGGGATTTTTTTTTAGAAACGATAATGATATTTGTGATAGAGAAATGATTGTGATGTGATTTTAAACTGGTTTAAGAAAGAGTTAAATTTAAAAAGGATGTTTCTTAAATGAATTACCTTGTTGATCAGCTTTAATGAGAATGAGCATGAGATGGTTTTGCTTGTTGATATTTCCATGTTTTGTATGCCAATTTCTCTGATTTTCAATACATGATATATGTATACTCATATGGCATATTTTTATTTCCTCATGCTCCTACTACAAATGATTTATGCATAACATTATCAACATGTAGATAGAGTAGTTATCTACCATGCTTGCATTATTGCCTTACTGAGCATCTGGTTGCTCATCCCTCTCTATTTTCCCCTCTACAGAGCGTACATAGTAGCCCAGTGAGGACTGAGGCATTTTATTTTGGACATCCGCTGCACTACATAGCAAAGAGGTATATACACATAGAATTCTTTTTGCATATAAACATGTAAAAGCACAGTATCTATTTTGAAATTGTAATGTAGGGGATGTAAAAGTTAGAAAACGTGTCATGTATAACTTAACTTGAAATGAATGACACTTTTGTTGATTTATTTAAGAATGAATGTTGAGTAATATTATTATTGATTCACAGCTCAACTGTGTAGTGGTGAGTTCGTTCGCGACCGGGTAAGGATAGGAAAACACAAAAAAAAATTTATAGTGATTTTCGGTAATAAAAGGATAAAATGGGTCGTGACTGAGATTGGTATCAGAGCCAGTTGGCTTGGTATGAGTCAGTAATGAAACATAGGTAAATTACATCCCCATGTTACTATGCTTTTGTTTAGATATAACTGTGTTTACCGTGATGGATTGAGGCTACTAAGTGATTGTGAATAAAGGAAGTTAGGCATTATGCCTGTTACACGCCGAGGTAGAGGGGCGAGAGCACGTGCTAGAGGCCGTAAAGCTAAGCCTGAGAGCCGTACGGAGCCACACACTGAACAGGCTCCACAGGACCTTGCTGAGAGAGCAGGAGTTATTGAGGCACGCTTCACTAGGATAGAGAGGAGTATTGGGGGCCTGTGGAGATAATCACATAGGTATTGGGTGTCGGTGATAGAAAAGGTCTCGCAACATAGCCTACTACTGGACAGGCAGCTGTAGAGGCGGAGAGACCTCAGACTACTGAGACAGTGATACCCCCAGTACAGGATACGACTTTACCTATCGCACCACCACAGAGCGATAGCGATTTGGGATATGACTGCGACTTGACCATATTGAGACAGTTTCAAGAGTTGAAACCTCCAGTGTTTAGAGGGGTAAAGGACCCGGTGATTACTGAGGATTGGGTTTATGAGATGGAGAAACTGTACAGATTTTTTAGATGTACATTAGTTGAGAAAGTGACCTTTTCCATGTTTAAGTTAAAAGGCGAGGCAGAGTACTGGTGGAGATCCACCGAGGTTATTTTGAGGTCCAGACACTCCTAGATTACCTGAGAGATTTTTAGAGGCTTTCAGGAGATAGTACATTCCAACCAGTGCACAGAGGAAATTACAGATGGAATTTATGAATTTGGTTCAGAGGAACCGTACTGTGGATGAATATGAGTCGAGATTTATGTTTTTGGGGAGATATGACCGGGATACGATGGGTAGTGAGACCCGAAAGATTCAGAAGTTCGTTGATGGATTGATATTGGCTATCCGGACTAAGCTAGCCCCATTTGACATTCACATTTATGAGGAGACTGTACACAAGGCTCAATTATGTGAGTAGGACTTTGAGTGAAATGCTTCTGAGCTTGGAAAGATTAATGCCAGGAGAGATAGAGACCAGAAGAGATCTAAGATGGATAGAGTGGCCAGGAGAGATAGAGACCAGAAGAGATCTAAGATGGATAGAGTGGCCAGGAGAGGAGCCCAGAGATTTTTTTAGAAGATGCCTAAGATTGAGGAGGTACAGGAAAGAACTGCTAGACCTCCCGTATACCCGACTTTCACTGCACCGAGGGGTATGGTTATTGGAGGACCATGACCTGCTACTGATCAGTGTAGGAGGTGTGGCAGATATCATGGGACTAGACCATGTTAGATGCCCCCTGTTTCGTGTTATAGGTGTGGGAAGCCCAGACATATTTCAAGATTTTGTTTTGAGATTATTGAGACTGCCCCACAGAAGGGCAAGGAGCCAAAGAGAGCTCCAGTTGAGACAGCTACCCCGAGGAGGAGGGCCACGACTGAAGAAAAAGGGAAGCGGACAGTGGGTGTGAGCAGAGGAAGAGTACATGCACTGGATCAGGACACCACAGATGCTTCGACGGATCTGATTAAAGGTACCATCCCAATCTTTGATTTAGAAGCATTGGTATTGTTTGATCCTAGTGCCACGCATTCCTTCATATCGCCTTCCTTTGCACATAAATTGTTGAAGCATGTTTACATTGTTGGATAAAATGTTGATGATTTCCACACCCATGAATGATAGCCAATTGACTGAGCATGTATGTAGGGATTATAAATTGATGATAGAGGAAAATGAAATGACAGTCGATTTAATTTTATTGAATATGAATGATTTTGATGTAATATTAGGAATTGATTGGTTAGCTGCCAATCATGTTGTTATGGATTGTCATGCTAAAACATTGATGTTTTTCGAGATAGACAATCATGTTGTAAAATTTGTGAAATGAAATGAAAGACCATAATCATGAAAAATGAAAGGAGTATGATTTTATTTAATCTACTTGAAAGATGAATTTAATGGTTTATGTTCAATATTGATATGATGACTTGTGACACTAATGGTGGAAAGAATAATGTGAAGGGTTAATTTCATACTTGGTTGACATATATAAGGCACACCAGGAATTGAAAGACATACCAGTGATTGTAGAATTTCCTGATGTCTTTCCGGACGATTTACCAGGGCTACCACCTGAAAGGGAAATGGAATATTGCAAAGAGTTGGTGCCTGGTACCGAGCCGATATCTAAACCACCGTATAGAATGGCTCCGATTGAGTTGGAAGAACTAAAGAAACAACTGAAAGAGTTGCTAGAGAAGGGGTTTATTAGATCGAGTGTCTCACCTTGGGGAGCACCGATTATGTTTGTAAGGAAGAAGGATGGAAGCCTCCGACTGTGTATAGATTATCGGTTGTTGAATAAGGCCACCATTAAGAACAATTACCCCCTTCCACGCATAGATGATTTGTTAGATCAGCTTTGGGGAGCACAAGTGTTTTCATAGATAGATTTACGATCAGGGTATGGAGTGGAGATGTACCCACGATAGCATTTCGTGCCCGATATGGCCACTATGTGTTCTTAGTTATGCCATTCGGATTAACGAATGCCCCCGCAGCATTTATGACGTTGATGAATGATGTATTCAAGCCATACCTAGACAAGTTTGTGATTGTGTTTATTGATGACATATTGGTCTATTCCAAGTCTAGGGAAGATCATGAGCAGCATTTAAGGTTAGTTCTGCAGACCCTCCGAGAGAAAGAATTATATGCCAAACTCAGTAAGTGTAACTTTTGGTTAGAGCAGATCTCATTTTTGGGCCATGTCGTGTCAAAGGATAGGGTATCATTGGATCCATCCAATATTGAGGCAATTATACAGTGGGAATAGCCCAAGACAGTTACTAAGATCAAAAGTTTTCTAGGATTAGCGGGATACTATCAGAGATTTATTGAGGGTTTCTCTAGATTAGCTGCTCCATTAACACGTCTCATGCGAAAAGATGTTAAGTTTGTGTGGGATAAGGCATGTGAGAGGAGTTTTGAGGAGCTTAAGCATCTATTGACCACTACTCCAGTTCTCACCATTCCTACCAGCTTAGGAGGTTTCTCGGTGTATATGGATGCATCACACCAGGGACTGGGCTGTGTGCTT
Organism: Firmiana major; assembly: GCA_033439115.1. NCBI lineage: Eukaryota > Viridiplantae > Streptophyta > Magnoliopsida > Malvales > Malvaceae > Firmiana > Firmiana major. Next base: position 15,563,195 of record CM065912.1, read on the forward strand.
ATGCAGGATGGGAAGGTAGTTGCTTATGGATCTTGACAGTTGAAAGATTAGGAGAGGAACTACCCGACACATGATTTAGAGTTGGCGGCCGTGGTGTTTACTTTGAAAATATGGCGCCACTATCTTTATGGTGAGAAATTTTAGATTTTTATAGACCATAAGAGCCTTAAGTACCTGTTCTTGCAGAAAGAGCTGAATATGAAACATAGGAGATGGCTCCAACATTTAAAAGATTATGATTATGAAATCATGTACCACCCGGGTAAGGCAAATCTAGTTACCAAAGCTTTGAGTACGAAGAACCTCGGGTTGGTGTCTTATATGATTGTACGGGAACATGAGTTGTTGGAACAATTTGCGAACCTCAGTCTAGATGTAACCCCACCTGGTTTAGAGATACTTGAGATTATGGCTAGTATGAGATTGGAGCCAGAGTTGAATGGCTGTATTCGGCAGGCTTAGCAGAGCGATCAGCAGTGTATCGATTGGTTGAGTCAGATATAGGCAGGTGTTGGTATTAATTCTGAGCTGAGTAATGATGGCTTACTGAGGTTCAGAGGTAGAGTATGTGTTCCCGAGGATCCTGAGATCAGGAAGTTGATATTATCAGAGGCTCACTCATCAAAGTACATGATACATTTGGGGAGTACCAAGATGTATCAAAACCTTCGGAAGGTTTATTGGTGGTCTGGAAAGAAAAGAGACATTGTAGAATATGTCGCTAAGTGTCTCGTTTATCAACAGGTGAAGGTAGAGCATCAGACGCCTACCGAATTATTACAGCCTCTATCGATACCAACATGGAAGTGGGAGCATGTCACCATGGATTTTCTGATGGGATTATCGAGGACTCGCAAAGGTCATGATGTCGTATGGGTTATTGTGGATCGGTTGACTAAATCAGCCCATTTCTTAGCTTTGAGAGCTACCTTAACTCTGAGTCAGTTGGCGAACCTGTATGTTCGAGAGATAGTACGACTACATTGTGTTCCAGTGAGCGTTGTTTATGATAGGGATGCCCGCTTCGCTTCCCATTTATGGGAACATTTTTAGGAAGTGATGGGACCCATTTGAGTTTTAGCATCGCTTTTCATCTTCAGACAGATGGGTAGTCAGAGAGGACTATACAGACCCTGGAGGATATGTTGAGAGCATGTGTGCTGGATTTTGGAGGCTCCTGGGATGATCACCTACAGCTAGCTGAGTTCGCCTATAATAACAGCTATCATACGAGTATCGGGATGGCACCTATGAGGTACTGCATGGACGCAGATGTCGATCCCCCATTGGATGGGAAGAAGTTGGTGACAGACAGATTTTTGCTCTTAACTTAGTCCAACAAGCATCTGAGGACGTCCAATTAATATGTGAGAGATTACAGACAGCTCAGAGCCGGTGAAAGAGTTATGCTCATAATAAATGGAGACCACTAAAGTTTGATATGGGTGAGTCGGTATTTCTGAGAGTTTCACCTTCGAATGGTATTATGAGGTTTAGTAAGAAGGGCAAGCTGAGCCTTAGATTTATTGGACCCATCGAGATTTTGGATATAGTGGGAGATAAGGCGTATAGGTTGGCATTGCCACCAGACTTGGCAAATATTCATAACGTCTTCCACGTCTCTATGCTTCGAAAGTATCACCCAGACCTGGCACATGTGATAAGATATGAGCCGTTGGAGCTCAATGAGAGTATGACGTATGTTAAGAAGCCGGTTCAAATTTTTGACAGAAAAAAAAGGTGTTGAGGACAAAGACAATTCCCTTGGTGAAAGTTCTTTGGTAACATCACACGGTGGAAGAGGCCACATGGGAATTGGAGAACTTGATACGGGAGAAGTACCCTCAACTTTTTGAAGAGTGACTTGGTTTTAATTTAGAGGACCAAATGCTTTTAAGGAGGGGAGGAATGTAATACCCTGTATTTTCAGATGTAAACCTTATGAATTCATTAGTATGATGATTTACATGTAAGGTGAAGCATAAGTGATGTAAGTCCATAAATTCAATGTACATACGTGTAATATGAGTTTGTAATGTACATACTAGTTTCATTTTATATGAATATGAAGAAATGGACTTTTATAAGTAATGAATGTGAGTGGAATGAAAAATGAGTAGTGTGGTAAAATGGAATGAAGTTGCATGAATCTTTGTACTTCTAGTGAGTTTTATACTGCGTACCTTTGGTTGTACAATGAATACACACAAGTTTTAATATGTATGAAGTGTGATGGGTGTCATTTTTAAGTTTTAAAGGTAGTTGGATGAGAAAATGACCATGGCAGCAAATTAAGGATGTTTGGTGTAAGTTACTGCAGAAAACTGCAACAAAATCTGGAAAATATGAATGCCAGATCGATCTTATAGGATGATTGATCGATCTGGAAGACCTAAAATACTCTTATTTGAGGAATGGAACAGGCCAGATCGATCTCCAATGGAACTAGATCGATCTGCTAAACATTTTGTAATGAGAAGATCGATTTTTGATGCAAATCGATTGATTTCCTTAGCTCTCGGGTTGGAGCAGATCGATCTCCTCTGGATACAGATCGATCTCCTTAAGCTACTATCTGAGACAGATCGATCTCAAGCCCTCGACAAATCGATCTCATGCCTTAAAAATATTGTGAAAATGAGGGATTTAAGAGGACCAGATCGATCTCATCAAGCAATTTCTATAAATAGGAGCAATAAAATCTGTAAATTTCGGGAAAATAATCTCACTCTTCCATTTCAACCTAAAACCTAGATTTCTCTCTCTAAATCCACCCATTTCCTGTAAGATTTGAGGGAAGATCATTAGATACAAGGTTGTTCATATCCAAGAGAAGAACAACATACTTTGGAGTCATCACCCCATTTGTTGGATTAAAGGAGCAAGGGACATTTTCATTAGAGCAAGAAAAGAAACTAGATTGGTAAGTTTCTAATACTTCAGCCCAAGTACATTTGCCTATTTGTTGATTTTGGAGTTGAGTTGGATGTGTATTGATGGTTAAAACTACCTAGGATATGATGGAACTAGTGTAACCTAGAAAATTGAATAAATCTAATGTGAGAAAGTGAGATTAGGATGAGTTGGTGTTTTATGGATTATGATAAGTTGTTATTGGAGTAATGTGGATGATTTCAGATGGTTAAGTGAAGTTACATTGTGAGTTTAGAGAATTTATGAAAATGAGCATATAAGATGTTTGATAAAATGCTATAGTGAAGAAATTGATGAAATATGAACACTATGAGCTTTATGGCAATTTAATATCGATGTAGCATGAATCAATAGGCCTAAAAGAATCAATAGACTTGAGTTACGAGTAGAGCAATAAAACGATGCCTTGTAAATGTTAATGGAAGCTATAGGCTAAACCGACGATAGCAAAGAGTTGTGATATATGGACTAAATCGATGTGGTATACGACTTTTGTGCAGTTTCAGAGAGATCGTTGGAGACAAATCGAACCGCACAAGTAAGCAGCTCTAAAGAAGTGGAATCACACGATTCGATTCCAGGTAAGGGAATTTTGTAAGTATATAGAGATAGCTGCTCGTATTTTGAACTCGTGGGTGAGTATAAGGCGTTTATGAAATGCATGATTGTTTAAGAAAATGATTGTTGGTGTATATGAATGACTACAAGTATATGATTTGGTTTTGAAGTGGAGTTTACAAAAAGGGATAGTAAGGCTAATAATTGCATAAATCACATGTTTCGATATTTTTTCAAAACATATTGCTTTATTTTAAGCAAATCTACGAGTAGGCCGGCTAATGTTTGATTGATGTTGTGAAATAGCACATGTGAGGTGCTGAACATGTTTTTAGATTGTTTTGAACGTATATGAGCCGTCTATCGTGTTTGTGTGAACTAAATCATGCTAGAGCCTCTCTCGCACTAGATTTCAGTATTTTCACATGTATGAAATGTGTTGAAGCTTAGCTCACACTTTGATTTGAAGATGTGATGATGTTTTATAAACCGTACTAGAGCTTAGTTCACATTTTGATTTGAAGATGTGATGATGTTTTATAAACCGTACTGGAGCTTCTGCTCGTAAGTGGTTTCGAGTGGTTTTCTTATGCATATAACAGTACTGGAACTATTCTCGTATGTGGTTTCTTCATGTTTTTATGCATAAATGTCGTACTAGAGCATTGCTCATACGAGGATATTTATTTATGATGCATGAATTGTGCTAGAGCTTAGCTCGCACAGATTTTCACACTGTGGTATGTATGATGCTATGGTGAGGGAAATACAGACTGGTGTCAGGGAACCCAAAAGGGGCGAGCAAGGCCATGAGGGGCTAGGATCTAACATGGATACTCCCACGTGCACTTGAGACTATATCGATTACACATGGCATTGGGGTAGATAAGACCTACGACAGGCACCCCCAACCATGATATGGGTCCACGGAGTATGTTGTACCATTTATATTACATTAAGTATGATGTACCGCGTGGTTGTGATGATGATATGAAAGTCTGGCAGAGAATTAACCCACCTGCGTTCCAGCATGATACCCCGCACACCGGGATATGTGTGGTCTAGGATGATTTATGACATAGTTGGTCAACATAGTCTATTGAAATATAGTGACCTGTCTCATTTAATATCACGTAATACCATATGGTTTTGATATATAAGTGTGATTGTGATTGTCCAAGATAGACCCGAGGGAGGGGTCGAGCCTTGTGGGATTTTGTTTGTGCAGCGATAATGATATTTATGATAGAGAAATGATTGTGATGTGATTTTAAAGTGGTTTGAGAAAGAGATGAATTTAAAAAGGATGTTTCTTAAATGAATTGCCCTTTTGATGAGCTTTAATGAGAATGAGCATGAGATGGTTTTACATGTTGATATTTCCATGTTTTGTATGCTAATTTCTCTAATTTTCAATACATGATATATGTATACTCATATGGCATAGTTTTATTTCCTCATGCTCCTACTACAAATGATTTATGCATAACATTATCAGCATGTAATAGAGTAGTTATCTACCATGCTTACATTATTACCTTACTAAGCATCTGGTTACTCATCCCTCTCTATTTCCCCATCTACAGAGCATACACAGTAGCCTAGTGAGGACTGAGGCGTTTTAGTATGGACATCTGCTGCACTCCATCGCAAAGAGGTATATACACAGAGAATTCTTTTTATATCTAGACATGTAAAATCACAGTATCTACTTTGAAATTGTTATGTGGGGATGTAAAAGTTAGAAAACGTGTCATGTATAACTTAACTTGAAATGAATGACACTTCTTTGATTTATTTGAGAATGAATATTAAGTGATATTATTATTGACTCACAGCCTAACTGTGTAGTGGTGAGTTCGTTCATGACCGGGTAAGGAAAAGAAAACGTAGAAAAAATTTATAATGATTTTCGGTAAAAAAAAGGATAAAATGGGTCGTGACAAAGTTTCTTTCTTAGGTTAATTTCTTTAAATTTTATTGTTTAGATAGTTATGATTTTAGTTAAATGCATTAGGACTTAGGTAAATAAAGTTAATTTAAATGTGACTTTTTAAATTTATGTTCTTGAATTTTAATTTACAAATCTATTTTATGCTTAATTTTCATAATTAATTTAATTTAGAAAAATTTGATTGTTTGAGTAAATCTAGGGTAATCAATTTTAGTACTTAACTAAACTAATTCTAATTAATCATCGTGGAAATGATATCTGGACTCATTTCTGTATTTCTTATAGACCGTGTTTACTTGCACATAGATACCATTTAAGGTTATCAAGTTTTTGATGCCATTGTCGGGGATTAGATTAGATTGTTCTTAGTTAATATTAATACCAATCATACCTTAGTTTGGTTCAGATCTGTTATAAAAAAATTCAAAAAAATCAAAAAATTAAGATTAAAAAAATCTCATCTTCTTGTTATTTCATTTTTAATATTATTCTCTTTGGTTGTGCTTGTGAGGTACCATGACATATCGTGCTGGGCTAAGAACCATGAGAGACTATGTGATGCCTTACTTTAAACACCATTCAAGTACCAGGATGTCAAAAAATCAAAGCTAATATCTTTGAGATTGGTCCGAACATCATCCTAATGATCATGAATTCGGTTCAAATCGAAAGGTTGCCCACTGAAGTCCTTATAGTGACATTGGCAACTTTTTAGAGATATATTGTAACGCCCCAATTTATGGCACAATATGGTTGGGCTATGAGTCGATGATGGATCAGTGCAGTGAATTCGTCTATATTCATATGTTTTCATGGTGATCAATTTAAATAAAAACCAATGAAGCTGCTTTCTAATTAATCATCACAAAAGTTCTTTTACAAAAATATTCTTGTTCACATTCCCCAGACACATCTTCATATACATTACTATACTTACAAAATTTAAATACAAAATAAATGTCTATACTGGGTATACCTTTAACGTGGGGGAATACTTTGTTGATGTATGGTTGTGCAAAATAATTCGACTTACAGAAACGTTCCAGCTATTGATGAGGCTCTGTGGAGGAAAGTAAGGGGTGAGCTCAATGTGCTCAGTAAGAACAATTACGTGGCAGACAGATAAATACACTATCTATCTATATAGGCTTGCAGTGAAAATATTAGTTCATTGACAGCTCAGTAAAATCAGAGTCAAAATCATTGACGATAACAATATCAATAATGTAAACATTATACAACAATAATGTAGCATTCAAAATTTTATACGATGAAATAAATCCTTTTCATGTAGTATTTTGGTTCATACAGTCAGTTCAATAGTTCAAATAGACGAGAAAAGGCAGAACATGCTATAAACAACAATAAGTATGACAATTGACCATTGTCGGTGACTCCAGGCATTATTGATCAGGTGTGTCGGGATGTCAATTGTCGTGGGAGTGGACAGCTACCCAAACGACTTACAATACAGTATGTCCAAAACCAGTAACACGGTACATCGTACTCCGTGGACCATAGTAACAGTAGTAGTATAGTAATAGTTTAGTAACAGTAACAGGGCAACATGACTAATCATCACCTTTATCTCAAAATCTGTGTGAGTTAGATCGTGCGACACACAGTCAGTACGTGCTCAAGCACATTTATCAATACTAATTTATAAGTAAATTATTTTTATCAAAATAATTCTAAAACTCAGTACAATGTATAAAGTAGTTTAAAAGGAGCCGACTTACCCTTTTTCGATCAAAATCCCTGTAAACATATTCTATCTCTAAACCTCAATAACCATCAGTATCAATACCAAAATCTGTTGCAGTACCCATCTGATTTGATTAGCTACATTAATACAGTACTTATCATTACCCTAAACCTATTGGATTCGATCAAGCAAGTCTAGTGTTCAAATCTTAGGTTAGCTATCATATGGTAACATCAGTATCAGACGAATCGTATCCAACTTGAGGTTCATAAGATGTTCCAACAGTTCGCATTTCCTGACCATTATATATATATATATAACACCATCTCAAGGTTACTTCTGCTCAAGGCACTAACTCTAGTTCATTTCCTTTACCTTATGTTCAATTCCTTATGTGAAAATAAATATCTAAGACTTTTATGAATAATAAGAATCTATAATTTCTTACTATACCAGTAGTAGCGCCATATTTTCAATGCAAATATTACAGTTGCCAATTTCCAAATCATGGGTTAGGTAATTCTTCTCATGATATTTTAATTGCCAAGATCCATAAGCAGTTACCTTTCTACTCTGCATTAATACGCAGCCCAGTCCCTGTCTTGAGGTTACTGTATACACTTTTCTCTTGGATGATGGGCTAGGATGTTTTTAGATGCTGTCAAGTTTTTCAGGTAGAGAGGTATTTTGAAATACCTTAATTAGCCATCAAACAAGACCACATGAACTAAATATAATCATAAACGTTTAGAATTTAATTTACGGTCGAAAGTCGAAAATAAGATTTATCGCAATTCTCATTTATCCTTTGGACACAACTATTCTCAATTCATTTCACTTAATCCGAATCATTTGATATACCAAAAGTATTCATACATCGTATACATCTTTTATCCAAAGTATAACATCTATTCAAAATTTATCACACTTCAAAATCTTGTCTCATTTTGTACATCAATTATAATGAAATCTTTTTCCTTATTTGAATTAAGTCTCGCATTCGAAACATAATTACATGTAAATTACAATCTTATATTCAGAGCATCTTTCCTATTCCAAACCCTCTTGTAAGCCAAAAGACTCCAAATCTCCTTAAAAATAATGCCAGTACACCCTAAAGTGAATCACTCGGTTTGAAAATCCCCTTATCATATAATTCCTGTAATGGTTTATTCAGCGTTTCTAATTCAATCGAAGCCATTCAGTATGGTGGTTTGAATATTAATTTGGATCCAAATACTAAATCAATTCAAAACTTTATCTTTCTATCTAGTGGTAACTCTAGTAGATCGTCTGATATATGTCGAAAAACTCCCTGTCTATAGGAATCTATTTTATTCTAAACACGCCTTATCCTTATCAATCACACAAGCAGTGAAACCTTCAAATTTTATTAATACAATTTGTTCAGTAATTCATTCTTCCAATTATAGTAACTTTACTTTTTTATTACGCTTGTCTTCAGTGAAATGATTTCTTTTAGTCATGCTCTTTACCTTTCCTTTTCTAGTACTTCGAAGACATGCATCTCATATCCATATAGTCGTGTGTTATCCACATAATTATTGTCACGACCCAAAAATTAGAGTAAATTTTTTTCGTTTTTCTTTCATATTTATTTCCTACCTTCCTCTCATCGTAAGCATCCTACCAACAATTGGGCTATGATTCGGTGTTAGTCTCCTCACACTACTTACCATTCCATTTCCATGTTACATTTACATATTTGGAATTTTCTATCCTTTGACTTAAACTAATCCATTCTGGTATGATCTAAGCGTATTGTCCGCAAGTGCACTGGTTGGCTCCTTGCTACGTTCTGCTCAGGTTTTGCACCAGCCCAAATTGTAACAGCCACCAGCAGTTGCCGCTCCAGTTTTTCAACCTGTACACAATAGGTGTCCTTCCTGCTGTAGCTACAGACCTGCCCTGTCCTCCCTTTGTGTCCTGCTGCTCTCGGTCTTGTGTAAATAGCTTCTGCTTTGATCTCCTTCACCAACAACAACAAACAAGAGATTAGTGCAAAATTACAGCAACTTAATGAAGAACAGTAGAAGGATTTAAAAGCAGAGCAGAATAGAGGAAGACTGTTGATCTTAGTTCACTGCTATGATGTATTCTAGCTTCTGTTTTGTACCACATGGCAGTAGTTGGCCAACATTATCAGCACTGAAATGATGAAAGGCTTCTGTCTAATCGGAAGATAATAGACTAAAACAAAAAAATGTACATGCAGTAGTTAAAATATCCTTTAACATGAACCGTGAAAACTAAAAAATGCAAAGATCCTAACACCATGAAATACTTACTCCTCTAAGCAATCATCATTGTTCTGCTGTGCCAATGAATCGGGAGCAATACCCGACATCCAACTCTCATCAAAATACCAGAATAAGACAAAAGCAGTAAAAATTAAAGCATCCAAGTTGATTGTGGTTACATACGACTAAGCAGTATGAAAACAAAGAAAGAAAACCGAAGATTAAATGGAGCTAGTGAGAATCAGGTAAGGCAAAAAATTCAAGCTGTAACAGAACTCAAATCACAATTAAAGGAAAATGTAAAGAAAAGCATGGAAATGATTTAAGGTTAAGCAACTGTCACCATGCTTTCCTCTCAAACCGAATGAACAACTAACAAAAAATGAGAAACAAATGTGATAAAAGATAATACAAACTACTAAAATGAGAAATTTGCATTCCAATCGAATAAAAAAAAATGAAAGCTTCTAAAAGTTTAAAAATGGTGGCTAAAGAGAAAAGAACAACAAACGTGCAAAGCTTGAAAATAAAAAAATAAAATCCAACAATAAAGCTTTTAAAATAAAACTTTAAACTATTCTAAAATCTAAATCTATTCCTACCCTAGACTACCTATACTTACCCTACTCCTACTTCCTAATTGATTTTTTTTTCAATTGCCGTCATATTCTATTTATACACACACTTAGGGGTACAATGGTAATGTTCCCATCCTAAATGAGTTGGCATTGTTTGGCCACTTGTCTTCATTTGATTTATTGCAAAGTAGATATTTTCATGTTAAGAGTCTTTTTGTCCAATTGGTTATGCGATGTCGCCCGACGTGTGTCTTCCAGAAGGTTGGCACGGTGTCCGTCGATCTTATCGTTTCGGAGCGAATAAAATACGAACACCTGGCATCACGCGTGTCCAGACGATTGGTGACTCGGTCTGCAAATTGGAAGTGGTCCAGTCTCCTTTAGCCCCTTTTTAGCCTAATTTCGACTGAAACGACTTAGTTTCATCAGGATTTAATTTATCTGCACATTAAAGAATTTTAATTAGATAAAGGGGATTATTAATAAATAATATGGAGATTAAATAAATAATTAGGAAATTAAGCATAAATAATTCTATTAAAAATAGAATTATCACACCCCCAAACTTGAAATTTTGCTTGTCCTCAAGCAAAACAAAATAATTGTAGGAATGGCAAGTACTAAACATAATAATTTCACTAATATTATCCTCAAAGAAAAAGTACAGACTATGATCTCAAAGACTCACAATTACAAGTCTAACATTCAGAATCATTCAATCATAAGTCTTAACCCAAATTGGATCCCTCGTGTATGTGTGAAAATGTCAAAGTCACTTCACAGTACATTATCCGGATAAGATTATGCAAACAAAGTGAATGCAAAGTCAATGACATGTGATCATTCCCATAAGTTTGCTTTTCACTTCTCTCTCCACTAATGTAGTCACACTTAACCAAAGATCAGTAGGAGTTCATTAAGCTTGTAATGTAAGGCTGGGGCAAAGGTATGATAAAGTTGATTTAGGTTTAATTACCCCTTAACATGCATTACTTCTAGGACCTTTAATGTAAGAGCTCAAATTATTTCCCCCAAACTTATTTCTTTTGCTAGACATTTTATTCTATTTTTGTATTTTTCATCTTTCTTCTTTTCTTTTTCTTTTTCTTTTTCTTCATTTTTTTTTCATTTTTTTGAACTTTCACTATCACCAGATACCCATATGTACAAAGCTCAAAATATATCTAATGACTTTCCATGCTTTTGGGGTAAGGGATAGGAAAAGAGTGTTTAAGCTAATGAAAATTTATGCAGGTGTATTTACAGAGAAAAGCTTATTTGGCCCAGATGGGTGACTAGGGGTAAAATATGTACAAGGATGGCTAGAAAGGCTCAAATGATCTAAAGTAGCCTAAACCATTTCTCTAATTAAGTGTGATATAATATTTTACCTCGAGATCGGATCAAACAAATTCTAGAATATGATGCATAAAATCTACTAAACAAATGCAACCCTATGTCCACATAAGCTTTCTCTAGATAAATATACAGATTCATGACATGACATGTGCATAAAGTGAGGAAATCACAATCAGAATCAAGACAAATTCAAGAACTCAACTTCATGCTTTTCCTATAATCATGCTTCTCATTCAATCAAAGTCAGACTAAATCATGGAGTTATATCATCGGAATATGGGAAAACTACATGCTAAGTACTAAATCATCCCAAAATCAAACAATTTAAGCTCAGATTTTTGAAAAATTTTGAAAATTTTTTCAGTTTTGCCAAAGTTTTTGAAAAATGCTCAAGTGATGTCGCCTCCCCCAAACTTAATGTGCACAGTGACCTCAATGTGAAGCTAATATAAGAATTGAAGCTCAAGAATAGAGTACTCCCCTTTCTGATGATGATGACGAGCAATCGAAGCTTGATTGAAAACATAAAGCTAGAAAAGAAACCTGCAAAATAAACAAAGAAAGAAACAACATAAAAGAAAAGAAAAAGAACTATATACAAAGTGAAAAGAAAAATTAAGCCACTTCAAATGCAGCTAAAGAACACAACACTCAACAGCAGGGCGAAGAGTAGGAGGATTAGCCAGAGTGGTGACAAAATGTTAACAGTTAAATTCTCCTGAGCTCTATCTACTTCCTTATTTCTCTTAGATTTCTTATGCTCAAGCCTTATATCCTCCTCAATCTCCATCTTAAAACACTCTTGAGAGTCATCAAGGAGCTTTAACGGTTTGAAAACATTAAACTTCACTTCCTGATCTTAGACTCTCATTGTTAACTCCCCCTTTTAGACATCAATTAAGGTTCTACCAGTCGCTAGGAAAGGTCTGCCTAGTATAATGGGCACATCCCTGTCTTCCTCCATGTCTAAAATAATAAAATTCGCAGGGAAAATAAATTTGTCCACTTTTACTAAAACATCCTCAATGACCCCCTTCATATATTTAATTGATCGATCAGCCAATTGGAGGGTCACTGTGGTGGGCTTGGCATCCCATATTCTTAACTTCTGATAGATAGACAAAGGCATCAAATTTATGCTAGCTCCTAAATCACACAGGGCTCTACCAAAGAATAAATTTCCAATAGTGCATGGTATGGTAAAACTCTTGGGATCCTTGAGCTTGGGGGGGAATTTCCTCTATATAATTGCACTACATTCCCCAATTAAGGCCATCGTCTCATAATCTTCCAATCTTCTTTTCCTAGAGAGGATATCCTTTAGAAACTTCACATAACTTGGCATTTGCTCTAAGGCATCTGCGAAAGGAATGTTAATGTGAAATTTCTTAAAAACCTCAAGAAATTTAGCAAATTATTGATCAAGTTTTTGATTCTGGAACCTCTAAGGAAAAAGGTACTGATGGTCTAACCAGAGGGGATGTAGTGGAAACATGTGCAGCATCAGAGGATGAGGAAGGCTATGAAGTAGAAGAAGGTAAAGATGAAGAAGCGCCTAGCTTTGTTTCCATTGCAGCCTGATCTTTAGGTTCCTGCTATTTCTGAGCTGCTTCGTTAGAACTTAAGGATTCTTCAACTATGTGTTGTTCAGGTTGGGACTTAACTTGTGGATCATCTAACTCTCTACCACTCCTAAGGGTGATGGATCTAACATGTTCCTTACCCTCCCTTTGCCTAATAGGATTAACTTCAGTATTACTGAGGAGGGTCCCTTGTGGACGCTGGCTAAGAGGACTAGCTATTTGTCTAACCTGAACTTCTAAGTTCTTAATTGAAGTAGCTTGATTTTGCAGGATTGTTGAGAACATTTCCTCTAGTGTAGGCTTCTTCTCAGCTGCTGGTGCATGTAAATGTTGTGGCTGCATAGGTTGTGGTGGTGGTGGGGATGAATGATATGGGGATAGGTAAAGTTGAAATTGCTAAGGTGGGTATGGGATATGAGAAGGTGGATGGCATGGAAATTGCGACTGTGGTGGTACATGAACCGGTGGAGCTTAAAAACTAGGGGTCTTATAGGTCTAGAGTTAGAAGTTTGCCCTTAGTTTTGGCTCTAGGAGAAGTTAGGATGGTTCCTCCACCCTGGATTATAGGTGTTTGAAAAAGGGTTATTCTGTTGCTTAGGGGGGCCAACATACTGAACCGATTCTAGGTTAAGCGAACACCTATCCACAGAGTGTGTACCACTACATAGATCGCATGAAAGGTAAGGACTTTAGACAGAATAAATTGGATTAGGACTGGTAGAAGGATTATGCTGGGTACTGAGCGACTCTACCTTCTTCGTAAGATTAGCGATTTGAGAGGTCAAGGTAGACAGCGTGTCGAGCTCATAAATACCCGTCGATTTCTTTGGTAATTGCCTCTCCGAGGACTATAGATAGTTGTTAGCAGCCATCTTTTCTAACAACTCGTAGGCTTCCTCCTCTGTTTTACACATTAGCGCTCCACCCACAGCAGCGTCAACAATGGTCCTATTTTGGCTTGTAAGTCCATTGTAGAAGGTCTAGACTTACAGCCATAAAGGTAGGCCATGGTGAGGGTACTTCCTATGAAGCTCCTTATATCGTTCCCATGCGTCGTAAAGAGATTCAAAGTCAAACTGGGCAAAGGAAGATATATCACTATGGAGTCTGGCCATTTTTGAGGGAGGGAAAAATTTAGCTAGAAATTGATGGGCTAACTCGTCCCATGTAGAAATGGATCCTGGAGGCAAAGAGGTTAACGAGTGTCGTGCCCTATCCCTAAGCGAAAAGGGGAATAATCTAAGCCTAAGTGCATCATCAGATAATCCATTGTGCTTGAACGTGTTGCACAAGTCCAGGAATTGCCCAAGGTGAGCATATGGGTCATCGTGCGGAAGCCCACTGAACTGTAAAGAGGTCTGGATCATCTAGAGGATGGAAGGCTTAATTTCCAAATTGTTAGCAGGGACAGCTGGTGGCCTAATGCCGGTATAATAACCTCTAATCGTCGGTACTTCATAATATCCAACGGTCCTAATTTCCCTATTTTCTTCCATAATGTTTTGCAGCGGAGCTATTAATTTCCTAGAATCCTTTCAAAATTTTCTAAGTGTTCATTCAATTTCAGGTTCTAAAGGAAAGCAATCAGAACCCCTGGCTCTACGCATGCAAACATCACAAAGTCCTTAGAAAATTTTTTAAGTTTTTTTTTAATTAATTATGAGAAAATTTAACTAACCTAAAATAAGGCTCTAAATATTCACAACCTAAATATTTACAAGCTAGAATTACACCTAAGTATAATTTCACCGATATTAATTAACGACTAATTCAAACTTCCCCTGCAACGGCACCAAAAAATTGGTACGATCTAAGCGTATTGTCCACAAGTGCATGGGTTGGCTCCTTGCTACGTTCTTCTCAGGTTCTGTACCAGCCCAAATCGCAATAGCCACCAGCAGCTGCTGCTCCAGTTTTTCAACCTGGACACAGTAGGTGTCCTTCCTGCTGTAGCTGCAGACCTGCCCTGTCCTCCCTCCGTGTCCTGCTGCTCTCGGTCTTATGTAAATAGCTTCTGCTTTGATCTCCTTCACCAGCAACAACAAACAAGAGATTAGTGCAAAATTACAGCAACTTAATGATGAACAGTAGAAGGATTAAAAAGCAGAGCAGAACAAAGGAAGACTGTTGATCCCAGTTCACTGCTATGGTGTATTCTAGCTTCTGTTTTGTACCACACGGTAGTAGTTGGCCAACATTATCAGCACTAAAATGAAGAAAGGCTTCTGTCTAATCGGAGATAATAGACCGAAACAAAAAAAATGTACATGCAGTAGTTAAAATATCCTTTAACATGAATCGTGAAAACTGGAAAATGCAAAGATCCTAACACCATGAAATACTTGCTGCTCTAAGCAGTCATCATTGTTCTGCTGTGACAACGAATCGGGAGCAATACCCAACATCCAACTCTCATCAAAATACCAGAATAAGAAAAAAGCAGTAAAAATTCATACATCCAAGTTGATTGTAGTTACATACAACTAAGCAATATGAAAACAAAGAAAGAAAATCGAAGATTAAATGAAGCTAGTGAGAATCGGGTAAGGCAAAAAATTCAAGCTGTAACAGAACTCAAATTGCAATCAAAGGAAAATGTAAAGAAAAGCATGGAAATGATTTAAGGTTGAGCAGCTGTCACCATACTCTTCCCTCAAACCGAATGAACAACTAACGAAAAATGAGAAACAAATGTGATAAAAGATAATACAAACTACTAAAATGAGAAATTTGCATTTCAATCGAATAAATAAAATGAAAGCTTCTAAAAGTTTAACAATGGTGGCTAAAGAGAAAAGAACAACAAACGTGCAAAGCTTGAAAATAAAAAGATAAAATCCAACAATAAAGCTTTTAAAATAAAACTTTAAACTATTCTAAAAACTAAAACTACTCCTACCCTAGACTACCTCTACTTACCCTACTCCTACTTCCTAATTGATTTTTTTTTTCAATTGCCATCATATTCTATTTATACACACACTTAGGGGTACAATGGTAATTTTCCCATCCTAGATGAGTTAGCATTGTTTGGCCACTTGTCTTCATTTGATTTGTTGCAGAGTAGATATTTCCATGTCATCAGTCTTTTTGTCCAATTGGTTGTACGATGTGGCCCGGCCTGTGTCTTCCAGAAGGTTGGCACGGTGTCCGTCGATCTTATCGTTTCGAACCGAATAAAATATGAACACCTGGCATCATGCGTGTCCAGATGACTGGTGACTCGGTCTACAAATTGGAAGTGGTCTAGTCTCCTTTAGCTCATTTTTAGCCCAATTTCAACTGAAACGACTGAGTTTCAACAGGATTTAATTTATATGCACATTAAAGAATTTTAATTAAATAAAGGGGATTATTAATAAAATAATATGGAGATTAAATAAATAATTTTGGAAATTAAGCATAAATAATTCTATTAAAAATAGAATTATCACATTTACAATTGGATTTACTTAACCTTACATCCCCAACATCATATCCGTTTACAATATTGTGCATTTGCATAATTAGATACAAAACTATACAAATGTGTATAACTGACTCTCGATGGAATGCAGCAGATACCAAGAATGCAAGTCCTCAACCGCTCACTAACTACTGCGAGTGCTCTGAAAAAAGGGGATAATAAGGGGGTGAGCAAACCACGCGCTTAGTAGGGCAATCATGCAAGTAAGTAGATAGCTCCACTACTACAAGATCATAATGCCATGCCCTTAAATCCATTTCTTTTCGTTTAAATCTCACGCACGAAATCATACACACATTAATGCCATAGTTTATAAAAACTATTCGTGCATATAAAAATCATGCAACTCATGCATCAATGGCATTTTATCTACAATCATAATTCGCATGAAGTAAATCAAGATCATGCATTATTTCATGCCATGTAAAACAAATCATGAGATTCAATTCATTCTATGAATTTGTAATTAAAGCATGGAAAACTCTTCATGCTACTGCATTTAAATCACTTCATTAAAACTCAGTATAAAATAACCCTTCTGGGTCCATCATTTCATAAATAAATCTCAAACTCATTAAAAATTCATTATAAAATTCTGTTATAAAATCGCCCTTCTTTAGGGTCACATGTCCTAAAATCCTCTGAAAAATCTAGCATCATAGTAGAAAATCACATCTCAGTGAAAATCATAAAATCGAGGTTCTGACCCCTCCCTCGGGTCTACCCTGGTCTATCGAGACCAAAAGTTATATCATGTGAGACATGTAGGTGACTATATCAGTAACATCGAGGACTATGGCCATATCCTAGTGATCCCTAGCTACACGGTACCTAGTGTGTGGGGTATCACACCTGAAATAGGAGGTGGGTCAGTCCTGCCGCCAGAACAACATAAATACCAGGATTGTGATGGTAAGGCTTATAGCCTCGTGGCTAATGCCACTCCACTCCAACAATCTCCACGGTACAGCGTACTCCGCGTGACATACACGATACAACATACTCCGCATGACATACGCAGTACAACGTACTCCGTGAACCCAAATCATAGTCAAGGGGTGCCTATTGTAGGTTTTATCCACCCAACCTATGTCTGAGTATGCACGTGTGGGCATATCATCTCACTGTGACACATAGTCTATAGGAGGCTCCAACACGGCTATATGTCTGTCATATAAATCCCTATGCACACAAAGCTCCAGCACGGCTCCATGCATATTCATGATATCTGAAAACCTCATGCGAGCGAAGCTCTAACACATTTTCATAAAAATCAGTAAAATCTGCGTACGAGCAGCACTCGAGTACGACTTTAAAAGAGTTATAAATCCATATAAAATCACGTGCGAGCAAGCTCCAACACGATTTTATGCATAAAATCCATCAAAGCCTCGTGCGAGCAATGCTCCAGCACGACATCATGCGTAAATCATTCAAAACTTCATGTGAGAAATGTTTCAGCATGAATGAATGCTCAAGTAAATCAAAACTTCATGCGAGTAACACTCCAACACGGTTTCATGCATAAAGGAATCAAATCTCGTCGAGTTACACTCTAGCACGACTTTTATGCAATTAAATCGATTAAATCACATATGAACAAGGCTTCAGTACGGGTTTTATGCAATTATCATATCATAGAAGGATGCGAGCTAAGCTTTAGCACCTCTCATGCAAGTCAAATCATTAAAAGTAGTGCGAGCAATCGCTCTAGCACCTTTTTATGCGTATCAAGTCAAAACAGAGTGGTAGCTAGGCTCCAGCACATCTCATGCATTTCGCAATAATAAAAATCAGTGCGAACAACTGCTCTAGCACATTTTATGCACATGATGTCACACAAATCAGTGCGAGTAATCACTCTAGCACCATTATGCACACTCACAAACTCAGATATAGTGCGAGGAAATGCTCCAACACAATCTGTTTTCATATAAACTTGATAGTTGGCATACTTTTCAAAGAAATTTTATTTAATTCTAAATAACACTTACGTAGTGTTATCTTGTGAAATTTATGCAAATACTGGCCAATCTACCAATTTACTTTGCTAAAAAGTCACGAAAATTCCTCAAATCATGCATTTCATGCATGTCATGCTTTCACCATCCTTAGGTGAATTTCCCTCAGTAGGGGTAAAATAGTCTTTTACCTATCCCGAGTCCTTAAAGTTTTTAATCCATTTCTAGGACCTTTATACATTTTAGTGTATACAAAAGCTATTAAAAATATGCATAGCTACCTCTAGCTACTCATAAAATTCCCTTACCTCATTGTTCTGTACAGTTTGACCTTTCCATTGATGTCTTATCACGCAGTCTGATTTACTCTCAATCCAATCTCCGAAACTGCGTATAAATATTCATCAGGTCAAAAACAATATAATTAATTGTATTTCATATTTTCTGGGCTTAATTTAAATCATTGAGCCCGTTTACCCATATTGGGCCCAATTGTACCATAATGGGCCTTAACCGACCTTAAGCTTATTTTCCCCTTACTATTCACATCATCGATGCCTATTGGGCTCATTAGGTCCATAAGTATTTATTGGGCCTCGTTCTAAACTCTCAGATAGCTCAATAAATTATTTACAACAATTTATCTTAAATTCCAGAATTTAATTCATTTTATACGGAATTAATCCGTAATTTATATGGTAAATTTCTAACATGCATAACTATGCAAATTGTCGTAAATACCCGAGATTCCATGATAGTGCACAAATCGAGGCTGACTCGAGCTCTCGTTTGACACCGATTGTCGAGTTACACAATTACATATTTTTTCGGGTCAATTTTCAGTCGAATATTAATCAAACTAAATATTTCCAAATTTAAATCGGTTAATTTCGATCGCTTACCGACTTACCCTAGCTCGATTGCATCACTGGATATTTTCCCTTTTTTTCTTTTTCTTTTTCTTCTTTTCTGGCTGAATCGGTTCGGTCCGGTTCAACCCGATTCAGACCGATTCGATTTAGCCGGTTCAGTTCGGTTTAGTTTTCTCCTTCACCGTTCGGAGCATCACTGACTGGTTCTTTGCCAGCTTTCATCTCCAGTAGATCCGTGGGACCTCGCGGTGCAAGGATCTAGTGTCGGCTCGACCTTGGCTAGTCGAAAAGTGGCTGGTCCGGCCTCTTCTCCCTTCGGTGTTAGTGCCGTTTCCTTTCTATCGTCGTTGACAGTGCTGCCAACCGTTTCACTGGCTGATTTAACCATCGATCGATCGGTCTTTGCTTGGGAATCCTTCGGCTGGTGGTGGTCGAAGCTAATCAACGTCGATGACCGTCAAATGTCATTTTCTCTCTCAGTTTCTCTCTTTCTCTCTCTTTCTCTCTCCAGTCGCCGTTCCTTCGGGCTGGTGGTGTCGACGGTGGCTCGTGCTCACCCTCTTTCGACCATCTTGCCTGGGCCTGTAGCCGGTCGCCTCTATCGATGAGGCAAAAGGCGAGGCTCGGCTTGCCTTCCTTGCTTGTCTCTGTTTCCTTTGTTTCTTTTTTTCAGAATCGCGAATCGCGATTCTGTTTCTTTTTTACTTATTTTATTATTTATTATTATTATTATTTTAATTGAATTAAAATACATTAAAAAATCTAAAATATCTCAAAAAATCTTATTTTATTCATTTAATCAATAAATGAATTTATCAGTCTTATTTTGTCTTTCTCGTATATTTTTTCGATATTTTTGGGATAATTTTCCAAGGTGAAAATTTTTGTTTATTCCAATAAATTCATGTCTTGATCAATTGGAGTCGAAATTCAATATTTTCCTCGTTATTGATCAAGATTTCTCGATTCCATATTTTTAATGATAATTTCTTATCAAATTTTTACCGAATTTTAGGTCTTTTGACCATTTTACCCTTCTACACGTTTGGGACCAATTTAGACCGACTTTCCTTCTCGAACCATTTCTCATTTCATGTTTTAAATTCTTATCTCCAATCTGAATGGTCCGAATCCCATTCGTTTAATATGTGACCATTTCAACCTTCATTTAACCTTTAAATGCATTCGGTAATTTTTATTCATTCCATTTGCATTTTTCATTCACGTAAAACTCTTCTTATGATTCAATTTACATATAACCATGTTTACATTACGTGAATCATAAGGAAATATGATAAAATATTGGGTCTTACAATTGTGTCTTGCGCACTGCTTCTTCATAAATAATAACGTCAAATGGAGCTAATCTAGCTCAATTGAGGATCTCACTCTCTCCTATGAGTTTCTGGACTTTCTTTATTTCACAACTCAACGTATCCGGATTATACTTTTTCCAAAAGTATAAATTTTGATTCATATGCATCCTCAAACTTATGCCTTATGTCCAATTCAAACATTTCATTTAGTAATTACTGTTGTGCCTTATCCGGGATGTATTACCATCTAAAGATATGCAGAAATATATCCTTTGTAACTCTCTAATGTCGAGTCCTTAGAATAAATCGGGGGATTTTCGCCAAGGTTTGACTTCCTATTTTAATATCAATACTACAATAACTTTTACAATTCTTTAGCACAAAAGCTACAAAAGCAACTTTCTCGGTAGAGTTACGTCAAAAAATCCATAAAGCTTTTCCATCTCATTTATCCAATCTTCTGTAACCACTAGATTCTTAACCCCACTGAAAGACAGAGTCTTAAACTTTTAAAATTACCTCAGTCTATCAAGTTCACAGTCGTACCCTAAATTATCATTCTTACTATTACGCTATTACAGAGTCGTTGAGGCTCTGCTGGAGCCACTGATACTACCAGTGATTGGGTAGGCAACAGTTCAAGATTAACTTGTGTTGGTGGGGGTGGTGATGGCATAGTAAAATAAAAGGTCTAGCCACGCCCTGCAAACTATCAATATGTGCCATTACCTGACTAAACAATATCATCATTGTCTCTGTTGTAATCTTACAGAGCGGGTTTCAAAATTTTCGATTAACTATGAGGTTCACGATCAATTGAGGATTCACTATATCTCCCGAGCTTATCCTTACGGCCTCGAGAAATGATTCTCTCTCGTCTACTTGGATGGTCGTAATATCTATCAGCCATATCTATTAGTTTTCCTTCATTCAATTACACAATTTTTCTGTAGAACACAACCAGGTATACCCATTTGTATCTAAACGATGTACAGTAATGTTGGGAATGTGAACTTTCCTACTTTTTCATGACTCCCATCATTGACTCATATCATACTAGCAAGGCTCTGATACCAACTTCTGTAATGCCCCAATTTACGTATAATATGATTGGGCTATGAGTCGATGCTGGATCAATGCAATGAATTGGTCTATATTTCATATGTTTTCATGGTGATCAATTTAAATAAAAACAAATGGAGCTCCTTTCTAATTAGTCCGCACAATAGTTCTTTTTACTAAAATATTCTTGTTCACATTCCTCAGACACATCTTCATATACATTACTGTACTTACAAAATTTAGATACAAAAGAAATGTGTATATTAGGTATACCTTTAACTAGGGGAACACTTTGCTGATGTATGGCTATGCAAAATAATTTGACTTACAAAAACGGTCCTAGTTACTAATGAAGCTTTATGGAGGAAAGTAAGAGGTGAGCTCAATGTGCTCAGTAAGAAAATTTATGTGACAGGTAGATAAATACACTATTTCTCTATGTAGGCTTGCAGTGAAAATATCAGTTCGTTGACAGTTCAGTAAAATCAGAGTTAAAATCATTGACGATAACAATATCCTTTTCATGCAGTATTTCATTCCATACAATCAGTTCAGTAGTTCAAATAGACGAGACAAGACAGAACATGCTATAAACAGTAATCAATATGATAATTGGCCAATATCGGTGACTCAAGGCATTACTGATCAAGTGTGCCGGGATGTCAATCATCGTGGGAGTGGTCAGCTACCCAAATGATTTACAGTACAATGTCTGAAGACCAGTAGCCCGGTATAGCGTACTCACATGCGTGTTGCACGGTACATCGTACTCTGTGGACCACAGTAACAATAACAATACAGTAACAATTTAGTAACAATGGTTGTACAACAAGACTAACCATCGCATTTGTCTTAAAATCAGTGTGAGTCGGACTGTACAACACACAGTCAGCATGCGCTCAAGCACATTTATCAGTACTAATTTATAAACAAATTATTTTTATCAAAACAGTTCTAAAACTCAGTATAGTGTATAAAACAATTTAAAAGGAGCTGACTTACTCTTTTTCGATCAAAACCCCAATAAACAGTCTATAGTAATTAAATTCGGAAATTTTGATTTATAACAATAATTCAGGCTATATCAGTGTTTATGTAAACAATTTAAATTTATAATGGTAACGTTAGACTGTTTAACTAAGGTAAAAAATCTATAATTTTCAGAGTTATAAAATCATCTTAGTATTTTTATCTACGGTTCAACAGGAACTACGTGCAATTATCTCTACCAGCACAAAAACTTTTCCTTACCTCGGTGTTTGCCAATAATCCCCAGTATCAAGAGTCAGTCAGTCCGTTCTAGAGTGTTTGTTTGCTCCAAAGACGTGATCCAATGTACTAAAAATAATTCCTTAAGTTCTTCCTCAATAATTTCTTAAAAGTCCTTTTTTTTTCTTTTCTTCTTCTTCCTTTATTCTTATCCTTCACTATTTCACTCCCTCAGCTTTGTTCATCATCATCAACCATCTCTCGACACTGCCATTCCTCCTTCTCCCATCTCAGCCATCGCCATTATTATCCACGTTCTGCCACCACCATCGTCATCTTCCATCCAGCCTTCAGCATTCACCATTACTCCTAACTGAGTACCTCATCCTCTAGTCTGTTTTGCTCTCTGCTTTAGGTTTCAGTTTGGCCCTTGGTTTAACTATTTTTTTTTTGTCTCCCTTCCTCGTACTATTTCTCTCGGTTTCTTGTTTCCAAGTCCGTCTCTATTGTTTGCCTCTGTTTTTGTTCAGCGCATCATTATTTCCCATCTTTCGATTATTTACAGAAAACCATTCTCTTTTCCCTTACTTCAGCTTCTCTGTCACGTCTTACTGACCTAGTAACAGCCACATTCATCCCTTGTCTAGCAGCTCTAACATAATCCATTTTCAATTTTAAACCAGCCCTTCAGTCCTAGCATCTCCATTTGCAGCATCTGCTGCCTCCCATGTTGTGCACCGTACTTGAGATTTTCTCTCTTTTATTTGTCACGACCGCTTCAGGTCTGTTTCACTTTAGCCACTGCTGTTGGACCCTAAGAGAAACTTCAGCTATAACTTCATGTTCCTTCTGCATTTTAAAGAAAACCCCTTATATATATATATTTGACAGCCCTTGTACAGTCCAAGATCGACCCCATTTCGTTCTTCATTTCTCCTTCACTGCTCTGTTTGAGTCACAAGAAGAGCTGAATAGATTCGGCACAGCTTGGTTTTCTAGCAGACATCTCACATTTTCTTTCCTCTTCAGTAGCTCAAACACTGTCACTGTCATCTTCTTGTTTTCTTTCTTACACTTCCAGCACATACTCTCTTACTTCCAACAGACAGCAAAATTTGCTTCAGCATTTCACTCTTTCTTCTCTGTTTTCATTTTTTCCCGTTAGTCTCCTTCAACAGTATACCATCACACGAGCTATTGACAATTCGTGTGTTCACAATTTCCTTTTCCCCATGTTTCCTATACTTTCAAAATATCATTCTCTTTCACCAACTTTGATTTCTACACTTGCAGTTTATGTTCCCACATTTTCAGCCTTATATCATGTGTTTGCTGTTACTGACTCCAGTACTATATACATATATTTTTTATGTTTACATTTCTTTATCATTCTCATTTACCCAAACTTCACAGTTACCTCCCCTCATTCTGCATCTTTCACTATCTTACCAACTGCTTTGGTCTTGTTTCTCTTGTCATTCTTCCTTCTGCTGCAGTATATCAAAATTGCAGTAGATAATGGTTGCCTCAGTTGGGTCTCCTTTTCGCCAGGCTTTTAGACTTTTACTTTACTTCTCTACTTAATTCGGTCATCATCCACTCTCAATTCATCTTTCTTCCTTTTTCTAAGACCAATTGGACATAAATTCTACCATCTCAATATTTTTTCCTTAGTGTTAAGGTTGTTGTTGCTCAGCACAACTTCAATTCCTTTTCTTTTCTCCCCACCGCCAAGCCATCCACTCATTATTCATTCCATTTCCATTGCATTCCTCATAAATTTTGTATTTATACATGTATCTCTTACATATGCTGTTGAAAGGAGCTCTCAGAATCTCTTATGATTGGCTTCATTTTAGAAGCCAATCCTCAAACTCCTACTCCCATGGGCGTTTGTATACATATATATTGTGTATGTATATATATATATATATATATACTTATGTATACATTTATGTACATACCTACATACCGTATATTGGAGGATACCTAAAGCAGCAGGTATAAATGTATATATGTATATATTTATTTATGTATTCATTTAGCTGTTTATTTGTTCATATATTAACTAATCTTCGATAGTTATTTTAATACCTCATCATGTATATATATATATACATATATATATATTTATATGTAAATAAAGTTTGTCAATTGACCTCGTCTAAGTCTCTTATATTAAGATTGAGATATAATTTAATTTAATTAACCACATTTAAGCATAATTTATTCCCAATCAGTATCACTTAAAACAAAGTACTAAAACATTTCATAGGGTTTACATATAAGCCTTATGTAAGTATGAAGGTGTTTCTAATAATGCCATTCAACTTAGACTCTTCTTATTCTCTCTCAAGATGAGGCAAGCAGTGGTTTCAGTCACTTCCTCATCAGTCTATCATCACGTGGGATGATTTGGCTCATAAATTCTTATCTATATTCATTTCACCGGAACTTATGGTGAATATGAGGAATGGCATCTTATCTTTCATGCAAGACAACTTTGAACCTTTCGTGAAGCGTGGTAAAGATTTAAGGACTTGATTCAAAGTTGTCCTTCTCATGGGTTA
Source organism: Firmiana major (assembly GCA_033439115.1). Taxonomy (NCBI): domain Eukaryota; kingdom Viridiplantae; phylum Streptophyta; class Magnoliopsida; order Malvales; family Malvaceae; genus Firmiana; species Firmiana major. The sequence goes on from CM065912.1 coordinate 15,588,583, forward strand.
CGCATGTGGTTAAAAATTTAAACTTTTTATTAATGGTTTAGGTGATCCATCGAGAGCATGGGTTGATGCAACAGTAGGTGGAAGTCTTATGTGGAAAATTGTTGAGGAAACCTATGAGCTGATCAAGCTAATAGCTTCCAATGAGTATCATGATAGGGTTGCACCTAAGGGGATCATCGATACACAAATGAGAAATCATTTTATGATTTTAAACTCTCAAGTAGCCACCTTGCCCTATAAAGAACCATGCTAAAGAGAGATGTTCAATCAACTTGGATTTTGTCACACCAGTTATCATTGAGAATCCAAGTGTAAAGAATCATTCGAGCTACTCTTTAAGTGACCATGAGAGGCAGTCTTTAATTTTCTTAGAGCTAAGGGACACCGTTGATTATGCTTATCAAATTCCACTGCAAGCTTTACTTGAAAAAGTGTTGACTAAAGATGTTGAAGAGCCTACACCACTTGAGCCTATTAAAGAAGACTATGTGGACATGGTTAATGATTTGAGTATATGTGAAAATCAATTATCCTCTTTTTTGGATCCACTAGGCATTACTGATAATACTTATCAAGCTCCACTACAAGCATCACCTGAAGAGGTGCTAATTAAGGAAGTGGAAAAACCTACATCACTTACGCTCATTGAAAAAAAAAAGAGTGCAGTTAAAGAAATCAGTGATGAAGTACTCAAGATCGAAATCCAAGCCCAAAGGTTGACAAGCTACAGTGAGAGACACTCTTCATTGTTCCTTCATTGACTATCCATAGTAGTATAAAGTGGGTTATATATTAGAAAATTGTAAAGTTGAGTTCTTTGAAGCAAAATATTTGATTTAGTCACCTTCCAGGGTTGTGCATTATTTGCACCCATCCATCTTTAGATTGTTCATACCATTTTGAAGGATGACTGAGGCAGTCAAGCTGATGCCTATAAATCAAACGCTTTTAGAGATGTAACCCTAACTCTATATTAGTTTTTTAATTTTTCTTTCTTTTATTAGTTTTACTTTGAGAATTTCGTAGCTTTGATTTCTTTTCTTTTTATTTTGCAAGTTTGAGTCTAAGTTTAAGGGAGCAGTGGAGAAACTTTGTAGGCATTCAATTGAGCTTCAACAAAAAATCTTGGAGTTTCTTTTATCCTTTTCTTGGATTCCTGGATTTCTTGTACATTGAGGAAAATGTGCGATTTAAGTATTAGGGGAAGGAAATTTAAGATAATTTTTTTAAAAAATTCCAAATTTTTTCAAACTTTTTGGGCTTTAAATGTTTTTCCTTGAGATATATTGCGCTTGATTTGGTTATTTCTCATGCCTCCATGACTGAGACTATGATTGAGATTTATTTTGATTTTTAGAAAAACATGATTAATGAGAAGCATGAGTTGAATCCATGAACTTGCCTTGTTTTGAGTGTGATTTTTCCATTTTTATGCACTATATCTTGATAATGGATTTGTGTGCATGTTTAAGGAAGAAATATGCGAATATATGATTGTGATTGTTTGTGAAGTTGTGAGCATAACTTAAAATTTGTTTGATCTTATTTGAAGGCTAAATTTTAGACCATGCTTAGTTAGGAATGTGATTTAGGTAATCCATCGATCGTTTAAGCCTTTCAAGTTAACCCTATATATTCTTTCCCTTAGTTACTTTATCTAAGCCAAATTAGCTTTTCTTTGTATATATATCCACATAATTATATCTCCTTAGCCCTATATAGTTTTTTTCTATATCTTACTTTGAAAGCATGACTAAGATATATTATGAGCTATGTACATATCAGGTATAAAGATCAAGAAAAAGAAAAAGAAATGAAAAAGAGAAGGAAAATAGAAAAATTCAAAATAATGTAAAAAAAAAAGGAAAACGAAAAAATATGGAAAATAAAAAAAGAGAAAAATGGAAAAAGAAAAACTACAAAAATAAAATAAAGTGTATAGGAACGGAAGAAGAAAATAAGTTTAGGGGAGTTACTTGAAACTCTAAAAATTAAGATCCTAGACTGTAATGTGTGATTAAGGGTTATTAAGCCTAAATTATCTTTTATAATACCTTAACCCAAGCCTTACATTACAAGCTCAATGAAGTCCTATTGATTCTTGATTGAGTATGGCTACATTAATGGAGAGAGAAGTGAAAAGCAAAACTATCAGATTGTTCATACTTTATTGACTTTCCATTTTTTATTTACATAATCTCATCTGGATATGTATGCCTTGATATGTGATGGACAATTCATACACACACGGAGGATATAATTATGACCAAGGCATGTGATTAGAGGAAACTTTATGGTGATTAATAATTGTGTCCTTTCTTAGATTAGATTGATAGTCTTTCTCTACGTTGTATGTGGGGAATAAAACTATCAAATGCATATTATCCCTTGTATCTTGTGAGATTGTTTTGCTTGAGGACAAGCGAAAAATATTAAGTTTGATGGTGTGGTAAGTCTCTATAATATACACTTTTTAAAGTATTTATTGCACTAATTTTCAATAAATTTTGGAATTTTAATTCAATTTCTTCTCAATTTAATTGAATTATTTACATGTTTAGAAAATTCAAGAATGATATAAAAATCAATGAACTTGGACTAAAATTAGAGGATAAAGTAAAAATTGAAGAAACTTTTGCAAGAGTCTAGGCCCCAGCCCGATAGCCATAACTCATTTGATCAAAACTTACATAAGAAAAGAAAGAAGGAAATAGGCCAATTTTTGGGTTGCAAAAGGTGATAAAAAAAAACATAGTTGGAGGACAAAGAAGCTATCAAAAAGAAAATAGACTTCTAATAAAATATTATTCATGTTTTAGAGCAATTTAGAGATGGTTTAGATCAAATTTAAAAAGTTTTCAATTTTAGTGTTGTTTAGACAATTTTGTTTATTGAGATGTAAGTTTTCTTTTTTGCATAAGGTTTACATTTTTTTATTCTCTTTCTATTAATTTTCTATAATAATTTTTTTCTTGGCTTCTTACATTTCATCTAATTTCAGAGTAGGTTTAAAGTCCATTAGTTCTATGTTAGTTTTCAACCGTTAGAAATCAATTTTGGATATTTTCTAGGTGAAATAGCTTATTTTCCACCTTTGTTTTTATCTCAATTTGTTGCGTTCTAGTTCGTTTATGCTAGAGTAGTTTTGCTATTTAGTTCTGATACAGAGTAGGGAAGAAGAAGCATCTTGTTATGGAAAAAAGTTGCTAGCTATGCAAGATTAGTGTAAAAGCTACTGCCTTGGTGTAGATACAATACAGTAGCAAGCTATGCTGGCTTGTAGGGGATGTTATTGGTTGCTCAAACAAAAGTAGGAGGTCGTTACAGGTAGTGCATGGATAGCAAAGCAGGTGCATTAGTTGTCCTACTACGTTGCTTTTATTATGCTGAGTTACCACTGTGCAGGAGGTAGGGAGCTTACCTGCATGTTGTTGGTCTGTGGCATAGACAAAAGAGATTGTGAAACCTGAATTTTTTCATACTAGTATGCATGTTAAGATAAAATCACAAGTCTAAGACCCATGACAATGTTCATGTAGAGCCCAAAATGCTAAAGAATCCCAGGACAATGGCACAAAGCCCGAGGTCGCACTTCGAGGTAAGAACCCAAGTTTAAGTATTTCTTTAAAAGTGTGATTTACAGCATGCTTTGATGATTAGAAAGTGAAACCAAGGTGTTAGAAGTGAAAAGTTAGTGAAACTCGGGTCTACACTAAACCAAGCAAATTGACCTAGTAAGCGGAATAAACTCGGAATAAATTCTAAAAATTCATGAAAATTATTTTGAGGCCATAGGAAATTAACATAAGGCATAATTGACATGGGGAATGAAGATGAGGTAGAAATAATGAGGTTTCAGTGTTCAAATGAATTTTAAAGTAAACCAAAAACCTTAAGCGATTTTAATCGCTAATGACCTAATAGCGCAAATGGGCTCAATCGGTGAAATTTTCTTAACCATGTGGGCCCCAAATTTTTATGGGAGACACTAGAAACATAGTAGAATACCTAGAAAATGGAAAATTTGAATAAAATGGACCGAGCCTAATATTTATGGATTTTTCCAAAATAAGGCAGTGGGCTGCCTTGACACACTAACTTTTCTACCCATCAAAGTTGGGCCAATTTGAAGCCCATCTAAAAGTCCAAATGTAAGACTCAGATTTTGATGTAGCTTATTCTTTATGATTCATATAAATAGGAACATTTATTATGTTAGTTGAATCATAAGAAGAGTATTTACTACAACGAAATTGTAAGTAAAGTGACTAAACACATATAAGCTACGTAAAGGCCGAATAAGGGCTATCAGAGCCACAGGTTAAACTGAGAGGATCTGAATCATTCTGAATGAAGAGAAGAACTTATGATGTGAAAATATAGAGAACTCAAGAAGGAAAGTCAGTTTGATTTAGTCCTGCCAAAAAGGGGCTCAACGAGTCTGAAATGGTCCGTTTGAGGGGTATTTGATATATTCGCCTCTCGAAAACAACCAAAACATAAATATGATAGTGTGAACCAAGGAAAGTGACACTTTTGGATTTTTGAGAAAAAGTCAAACGTGGTCAATAATAAGGAAAAGTGGATTTTAACCATAGTTGACTAACCATGGTTAGAAATTAACCTAAGTATGGATAAAAAATTGGGAAAAAATATTTTTAGTTAGAATACAAGATATTCATCCCTTGAAGTAAGGAAAATTTATTTGGATGAATTCTGGATTAAATTTAATGGGTAAAAACGCAATGGGCCAAAGTTGGAATTTTAAAGCCCATTAAGGTATAAACAAGTGTGGGCCGAATTTGGAAAGCCCAATGGGCCGAATTGTTGGGCCATTTGGTGGGCCCAATATGAAGACAATTGAAGGCCCGATTGGTAGAAAAATGTTTAGCCCAAAAGAAAAGCTTGAACCGAAAGCCCATTAGTATAAGTTAAAAACCATTAATAAAATGTAGCAAAATCCAATTTGATAACCTTAACCTTAACCCATTACAAGTCAATTAAGGTGGCTGAAATTGATGACTTAATGGCTAAGTCTTTGGCTTATAAATACCATCCAACACATAATCAGCTTCATCCTTTCATTATCGACAAAGTGAAGAAACCATAACCAAATAGTTTTCAAGCTTTCTCTCACTAGAAATCACTAGGTTAGAGACATATTTGGAACAAGTGATTTTCATGAAAGTTGTTCCATATTGAGAGAGTAGTAACATATGTTGGAATCAGCTATCAAGGAGCCATATTGAGAGATACAAAAATCAAGGAAGTTTCGGCCAAAGTGGGAAGTAAGCTAGCTTAGTTTTTCAAGCTTCCAAATTCATATATGTTAATCTATGGATTATATGGAGTTGATTTATATATGTTTTACTAATTGAAACACATGAAATCACTATGAACATGTGATGGCCGAAAGTTGGTATATGAGTTTTGATAAATGCTCATGCGATTTTAAGACATGTATAGGTTGATATGCATATATACATGATTATGGCATGGTTAGTTATAATCAAATTGTTCATATGGATAGTTGTATGATGTTGGCATATAAGGTGTTTGATAAAATGCCAACATGAACTATAGGAAAGGCTTAAGACATGCCAACTAAGTGTTTGATAAAATGTCTAAGTGAATTAGCTAGTAAATGGCCATGAGTGGCATGGTGTTGCATGACCGACGGAATGATGGCTCTCGGCCACATGTCATGGTCGAGAAGGTCAATGGGCCAAGCCGACGTGCTCTTGGCCCAATGAGATTTTATGGGCCTCGGATAAGCCCAATAGGCCTAACGTAAATGAATAATAAAGTGAAATAGGCTTAAGATGGTGTTAGGCCCATTAAGAGTTGTTAAAGCCCAACAAGAGTAAACGGGCCCATTAAATGAAATGGACTGTATTAAATGTGTAATACAGTAGGAAATGTGCAATTAACTTGATGAATGGTTATATGCAACTCTGGAGTTTATATTGGGAGCTGATTGGACTACGAGATTGAGCAGCATCGAGGAAGTGAGGTCACGTGACGTGATCCAAAGTAAGGGACTTTTACGAGTAGTTAGAGATATCTGCGCGTAGTTTCATATGGTTTTACATTCATTTAGAAACTCTGATGGTCAGAGAAAGTGAATAATATTTTTAGTGACCTGATAATGACAAATTATGATTTTACCCCTAATTATAAAAAAAAACCAACTTTAGGGAAAAGTTGTAAAAAGCATGGAAACCATAATTATGAGTGTTTTTACTGATGTTTAGCATAAAAGTAGGTAGATGGGCTAATGTTTTCATGGTTGTTGAGAAATAGCATAATTTATAGTGCTGATTTGTATGTTTTGAAAATCATCCCTTTTAAATAGCCATCTATCAAATTATGTGAGAATAAATCATGCTAGAGCAAAGCTCGCACTTGATTTCATATGTTTTCCACATAAATTAGTGTTGAAGTATAATTCGTACTCGATTTCCATGACATGTATGATAGAGTGCTGGAGTTATTGCTCGTACTCAGTTTTATATGGTTTATGCAAGACAGAGTACCAAAGCATTACTCGTACTCAGTTTTATATGATTTATGCATGATAGAGTACTAGAGCATTGCTCGTACTTAGTTTTATATGATATGCATGACAGAGTGCTAGAGTGTTGCTCATACTCGATTCTTCATGATTTATACATGACATAGTACTTGAGCGATTGCTAGTACTTGATTTGATAAGTTTTGTGCATAGTATGGTATTAGAGCGATTTCCCGTACTTGTTTTGAAATAAGAACTATGCATGACCTAGTGCTTGAGGTTTACTCGCACTAGTGTTTGATATTTAAGATGCATAAACAGTGCTTGAGCGAAGTGTCGACTGTCAGTCGCACTCAAAGGCGCGCACTATAGTTTTACTGTGATATATAAGACATGTAAGAAAAACTGTGATGATTTCCTCATGTAGACTGAATGTCACACTATTGAGATGTTCACACGTGGATTTTGAGATATGGCATTAATTTTCCATGGTATGAGGGCTAAGACCTATGGCAGGCACCCCAACCATGAGGTAGGGTCCACATGTGTACGTTATACTGTGCGAGTGGCATGGAGTACGCTTTATCGTGTGTTGTTGTGGTGTTGTGGAGTTGAGGAGTTGATAGCTGACGGTTGTGATGGACTGACCCCCCTCCCGTTACAGTAGTGATTGGTCCGCACACCGAGATCTATGAGCTTGGGATCACCATTATAGGATATGGCCATAGTCCAGGATATTAATGCATATAGCCACCAAGTCTCGCATGATATATGTGTCAGGACCCGTTCTCAATCCATGACTTTAACCAAAATCACTACAAATTTTTCGCATTTTTAACTTACCTTTCCTCTCCTCAATGGTTGGGCTGTGATTCGATGTCAGACTCCTCGCTTACCACATTATCCATTATCATACATACATGTCAATATACTGTTACTGATTGTAATTGCTTTTATAATACATGTGAGATTATATAAATCTAACACAAATAGATTCCCCACTATATATATCGTATACATCACTGTGCTGTTTCTATGTTTAGATATATAACCGTACAAGATCTGTATACCTGGCGGTCGATAGGAACTAGCGGTGGACTCAGGAATACTATCCCTCAATAGCTCTCGCTCTACTGTTGATGCTCTGTAGAGAGATGTAAAGAAAGGGGGGTGAGCATACAACGCACTCAGTAAGGAAATCAGGCAAGCAAGTAGATATATACACTATCTACTCAAAATAATGCTATGCCTTGAAAAGATTATTTCCTTAACTTACTTTAAAAGCATGTCTTTAAATATATATATATATATGTATAGTTGTACAGATTAAATCCCATGTACAGAAAATCATGCTTTCTTTCAAATGTAGGCATGTAGTACAAAACAATGCATCTTTATATAAATCATGCCTTTATGTAAATCATGCCATGTATATTTAAATCACAATAAATATGGCATTAAATAATTCACATCATAAAATCGGAGTCCAACCCATCCCTCAGGTCTGTCCATAATTTAAATTAGTCAATCAATGTGATATATCATGTGAGACTCAGTGGTGAAATGTAAATAGTATCCTGGACTATGATCATATCCGACATGTGATCCCAAGCAACACAGTACTCGGTGTGTGGGGCATCACTGCTGCAACGGGAGGGGGGTCAGTCCATCACAACAGCCAGCTATATCCTCCTCAACTCCACAACACCACACGGTATAGTGTACTCCTATGCCACATGCACGGTACAACGTACTCCGTGGACCCTACATCACAGTCGGGGTGCCTGCCATAGGTCTTAGCCCTCAAACCATGGAATATCATACCACGTCTTTATTACCCTCATGCGGATATCCTCTCACAAGATGTGACACTCAGTCACACAAGGACTTGGGCATGGGTTTTAACATGTATTATATATCACATACAGTGCGCGCCTTTGAGTGCGAGTCACAGTCGACACTCCGCTCAAACACTGTTTCACATCACAAGCTCAACTCTAGTGCGAGTAAACCTTTAGGAACTAGGTCACTGCATAGTTCATGTATTAAATCAAGTACGAGTAATAGCTCTAGTACCATACTATGCATAATATCATCAAATTAAGTACGAACAATAGCTCCAGTACTATGTCATGTATAATTCATGAAAAATCGAGTACGAGCTAATCCCTCCAGCACTCTGTCATGCATATATCATATAAAACTGAGTACGAGTAATAACTTCAGTACTCTATCATTCATGTCATGGAAATCTAGTGTGAATCAAAATCCAGCACTAATGTATGTGGAAAATATATGAAATCCAGTGCTAGCTGTGCTCCAGCACGATTCATTCTCACAAAATATGATAGATGGCTCTTTAAAAAGGGATGATTTACAAAACATCAAAAGCAGCACTATAAAGTGTGATTATTTCACATCAACCTTAAAATCATTAGCCTATCTATTTATTCTCCTGCTAAACAACAATTAAACACTCAAAATAATGGTTTCCATGCCTTTTACAACATTTCACCAAAGTTGACTTTTTGACTAACTGGGGGTAAAATTGTAATTTGCCACTATCGGATCGCAATAATTATTATTCACTTTCTCTGACCCTCAGAGTTTTTAAGTGAATGTAAAAGCAGAAGAAAATACGTGCAGGTATCTCTAACTACTCACAAAAGTCCCTTACCTGCAATCACTCAAGAAATTTCACTTTCTCTGCGCTGCTTATTTCAGCAGTCTGATTTGCTTCTCCAATACTTTCTAGAGCTGCATATAACCGTTCATCAGGTTAATTACACTTTTCCTACTGTATTTCACATTAAATACAGTCTATTTCCCTTAATGGGCTTTAATAATCCTTAATGGGCCTAACTATGCCTTAAGCCCATTTTCATTTTACTATTCATTTTCGTTGGGCCTATTGGGCTTGTGGGGCCCACCAACTCTTATTGGGCTTGTCCTAGACCCATTACATCTTATTGGGCCTAAAATATTTGGGCTTGGCCCATTGGGCCTCTCGGCCACATGCCATGGCCGAGAGCTACCCATGCCATCGGTTACACCATGGCATGCCGGCCATGTCTCTTTCTTAGCCAATTCACTTAGGCATTTTCACAAACACTTGGTTGGCAACATTCCTAAACATCATATAGTTCATTTAGGCATTTTATCAAACACCTTGATTGCCAACTAATTACATGTATTAATTAATCAAATTGATTAATTCTAATTACACCATAATCATTAACACATGTACATTAATCCATTTATGCCATAAAATCATATGGACATAAATCAATATCTTATCCCTCACTCTCGGCCTAACCAACATCATAGTGATTTAATATGTTTCAATGCTTAAAAGATATATCAATATACTTAAAATCATTCATACATTAACATATATGAAATTGAAAATTAGAAAATATACCAATTGTTGTGTTCACCCTTTAGCCGAATCTTTGAAGGCTTTCGGTTTGCACTCTATGGCTCCTTGATAGCCAATCCAACATATGTCAATCTCCTTTCAATTTGGAACAACTTCCATGAAGGATGCAAGTTCCAAATATGCCTAATTCCTAGTGATTTCTAGTGAGAGAAAGCTTGGATAATATGTTTCAATGGTTTCTTCTTCTAGCTGAATTTGGTGTGATGAAGATGACAATCGTGTGGCTGATTTTAAAAGCCACTTACTTAGCCATTAAGCTTTACTTTCCAGCCAGTAAGCTTGACTTTCCAAGCCTTAGCCATGAGTCACCTTATGAGTCATGGTTAGCTTTAACTATGGTTAGATACTTATCTCATGGGCTTTCCATTTGGGCTTCTCGATTTGGGCTTTCTTATTGGGCTTTCAGGCTGAAATTTGAACTATACCTCGGGCCTTTAATTGTCTCAATATTTGGCCAATCAATTGGTCCAACAATTCGGTCTAAGGGACCTAAGAATTTCGATATACGTTTAGTATACCTTAATGGGCTTTAAAATTTTCACTGGAGGCCCATTACGTTTTTAACCATTAAATTTAATCCGAAATCTTTTCGAACAAATTTTCCTTACTTTCGGGGATGATTATCTTGTATTCTGGCCAAGAATATTTTTCCCCAATTTTTTTCTCCACACCTAGGTTAATTTTTAACCATAATTAGTCAACTATGGTAAAAGTCCACTTTCTTAACTATAGTTGACTTTTTCCTTAACCATTGACTAAGTTGACTTTTTCTTAAAATTCTGAAAGTGTCATATCTTATGTCTTACACTCTCGTCTTTATGTTTCAACCGTTCTCGGTGGATAATTTCACCTGAAACACCTTATCTCGCTAAAAAGGTCAATTTTTACCCTTTTTAGCTTTTACTCTCGTTTTCTATGTTCGAGACTAAATCAAGCTGACTTTCCTTCATGAACTCTCTATGCTCTCTCATTTTAAGTTCTTATTTTCAGTTAGAATGATTTAGATTCACTCGGTTTAGCCTGTGACACTTATAGCTCACATTAGGCTTTTTATGTAGCTTTTGCGTGTTAAATCATTTCACTAATACTTTAAGTCTAGTAATTACTCTGCTTATGATTCAACTATAATAACTGAGTGTTCATACACATAAGAATCATAAGGAATAAGCTACAAAAAATCCGGGTCTGACAATTCTCCCCCACTCATAAAATTTGGTCCTCCAAATTAGAACCAAGTCAGTCATCAAATAGGTGAGGGTACTTCTCTCGCATCAGACTCTCTAGCACCCAAGTAGCTTCCTCTGAAGTATGATGCTGCCAGAGAATCTTCACTAATTCGATGGTCTTCGATCTTAATACCTTCTCCTTCCTATCCAATATCCGAATCGATCTCTCTACATATGACAAGTCCTCTCAGAGCTCCAAAGGCTCGTAACTAATCACATGTACCAGATCCAGGTGATACTTCCGAAGCATCGATATGTGGAAGACGTTATGGACACCTAATAAGTCCGGTGGCAATGCCAACCTATAAGCCTTATCTCCCACTCGATCAAGTATCTCAAAGGGTCCAATATAGCGAGGATTTAGCTTTCCTCTCTTCCCAAATCTCGCTATGCCCTTGGAAGGAGAAACTCTCAAAAACACGGATTCACCAACTGCAAACTCTAGTGGCCTATGTCTCCTATTAGCGTAACTCTTCTGTCTGCTCTGAGCTATCCTCAGTCACTCTACTATCAAGTGGACATCCTCAGATGCTTATGTAACCATGTCAAGAGCTAAAATCTTACGGTCACCCACTTCTTCCCATCCAATAGGGGAACGACATCTACGACTATACAAGGCCTCATACAGTGCCATCCCGATACTCGAATGATAACTGTTGTTGTAGGCGAACTCGGCTAGTGGTAGGTGGTCATCCCAGGAGCCTCTAAAATCTAGCACACATGCTCTCAACATATCCTTCAGAGTCTGTATAGTCCTCTCTGACTGACCATCTGTCTGAGGATGGAAAGCGGTGCTCAAACTCAACTGGGTTCCCATAGCTTCCTGAAAATGTCCCCAAAAGTGGGAAGTGAAGCGGGAATCCCTATCAGAGACTATGCTCACTGGTACATCGTGTAACCTCACTACCTCGCGTACATATAGTTCTGCTAATGAACTCAGAGTATCAGTTGCTCTCATAGCTAGGAAGTGGGCTGACTTCGTCAGTCTGTCGATGATCACCCATATAGCATCGTGATTCCTGTGGGGTTTCGGTAAACCCATCACGAAATCCATGGTGATATGCTCCCATTTCCATGTCGGTATAGGTAGAGGCTGCAATAACCCTGCAGGTTTCTAATGCTCTACCTTCACCTGCTGACATATGAGACACTTTGCCACAAAGTCTGCTACATCTCTCTTCATACCCGACCACCAGTATACCTTCAGACGGTTCTGATACATTTTATTACTCCCCAGATGTAAAGTATACCTCGACGAATGAGCTTCCGCTAATATCAATCTCCTAACTCTTGGATCCTCGGGAACACATAATCTACCTCTGAACCTCAGGAGTCCACCCGAACTCAACTCAAAGTCAGTCACTGTGCCCTTCTGCATCTGACCACTCACATCCATACAAAATGGATCAGTCTGCTGAGCTACTCTGATCCTGTCCAACAGGTCCGGCTCCAAGTGTAGACTAGCTATCATATAGCTTGTATCCATGTCAGAAGGGACGACTCCCAAACTGAGGCTAGCAAACTGCTCTAGTAAATGATGTTCCCTAACTATCATGTACGATACCATCCCTAGGCTCTTTCTACTCAAGGCATCGGCTACAACATTAGCCTTACCTGGATGATAAAGTATCTCACAATCGTAGTCCTTCAAAAGCTCTAGCCATCTTCTCTATCTCATGTTCAGCTCTTTCTATGAGAATAGATACTTGAGGCTCTTGTGGTCGGTAAATATCTGGAACTTCTCACCATACAAGTAGTGGCGCCATACCTTCAACGCAAACACTACTGCTGCTAGCTTTAAGTCATGGGTCGGATAGTTCTTCTCGTGATCCTTCAGCTGTCTGGATCCATAAGCAACTACCTTCCCATCCTGCATCAATACACAGCCCAGTCCCTAATGCGAAGCATCAGTATACACTGCAAAACCTCCTGAGCTAGTAGGGATAGTGAGAATCGGAGCGGTGGTCAATCGACGCTTTAATTCCTCAAAACTCTTCTCACAATCCTCATTCCATACGAATGGTACACTCTTTCGAGTAAGACGTGTCAATGGAGTAGCCAACTTCGAAAATCCCTCAACGAATCTCTGATAGTATCTAGCTAAACCCAGAAAACTCCTGATCTCGGTGACTGTCCTCAACTGTTCCTACTGAACTACAACCTCTATCTTAGATGGATCAACTGATACACCATCTCTTGATACAACGTGTCCCAAAAACGAGATCTGTGACAACCGAAAGTCACACTTACTGAGCTTAGCGTATAACTCATGCTCTCGTAGAGTCTGCAACATGGTCCTGAGGTGCTCCTTATGCTCCTCCTTAGATCTCGAATACACCAATATGTCATCGATAAAGACGATAACAAACTGGTCTAAATATGGCTTGAACACATCGTTCATTAAAGCCATGAAAGCAGCTAGAGCATTCGTCAATCCGAATGGCATGACTAAGAACTCATAATGGCCATATCGGGTATGAAATGCTATCTTGGGTACATCTCCACTCCAAACTTTTAGCTGATGATACCCAGATCTCAGGTCAATCTTGGAAAAGACCTGTGCTCCCTGAAGCTGATCTAACAAATCGTCAATGCGTGGAAGGGGGTATCTATTCTTAATGGTGGCTTTATTTAACAATCGGTAATCTATACACAATCGGAGGCTCCCATGCTTCTTCCTCACAAACAAAATTAGTGCTCCCCAAGGTGAAACACTCAGTCAAACAAAACCCTCTCCAACAGCTCCTGTAACTGTCTTTTGAGCTCCTCCAGCTCAACCAAGGCCATGCGATATGGTGGTCTCGAAATAGGCTCCGTACCAGGCACCAAATCTATACAGAACTCCATCTCTCCGTCTGGTGGTAACCCTGGCAATTCATCCAGAAAAACATCTGGGTACTCACTGACCACAGTAATATCTGACAACTTCGGATGTGCCTTATCTATATCTACCACGTACGCAATGAAACCTCAAATCAATTTGATGAAGCATCAGCTGTTCCCTGGTCTAAAGCATGCACTCGCCCTTGACCCATCACCTGTTTCCCCTTCTCCTCTGCCTTCGCTCTACCTCTCTAAGTAGACGTACCAGCTGGAGTTCTATCAGGCTCCCTGCCCTTCTGTGGAGCAGTCACAAATGTCTCTGGCACTCTCTAGCAATGTGCCCCTGTTTTCCACATCGAAAACACATAATAGGAGTCAGCGGACATAGTCTACTTCCATGTTGTTTACAGCATCTTCTACACTGATCAACAGCAGGTCTCTGTCCTCCTATGACAATGCCCTTTGCTGGGGCTACAGTCGGATAAGCAGGAGGTCTAGCATATCTCTCTCGTGCCTCCTCCACTCGTGATCTCTTACTGAAGAGTTTCTTCCCTCCTCAATAACCGAAGTCTCTAGCTGACCTCTTCTTCTGTATATCTCAGTTTCGGCTAAACTTCTCGAACTCGGAAGCATTCCTCTCGTAATCCTGTTCACACAGTTGCGCCCTGCGCACTGCTTCCTCATATGTTGCTATGTCTAAGTGAACCAACCTGGACCGCAGAATCGATCTCAACCCATCGATAAACCTATGGACCTTCTTGGTCTCACTATACATGGTATCTGGGTCATATCTCCTTAGGGATAGGAATCGAGTCTCATACTCATCCACAGATAAACTCCCCTGGTTTAGTCCTAAAAACTCTGCCTGTAGTTTCCGCTGTGCGGTATCGAGTATAAACTGCCTTCTAAAGGCCTCCCGAAATATCTCCCAACTAATGTCTGTGTGTCGGGCTCTCAATATAGGTCGGGTGGACTTCCACCAATGCGCTGTAGCTCCCTTCAGTAGGAACGCAGCAAATGCGACCATCTCCGAGGTCATACACTCGAAGAATCCATAAAGCTTCTCCATCTTCGCCATCCACTCCTCAGCAGCTACAGGGTCCTTGACCCCACTAAAAGATAGAGGTCTAAACTTTTAGAATTCACACAACCGATGTAGATCACATCCGTACCCTAATCCACTATCACCCAAAATTGGTGGGGGTGTAGGAGTATCTATAGTCCTCGGTGCATGAGTCATCTGTGTAGGTGTATCAGGGGCAACTGCCTCTCCTATCGCAGCTCCTGCCTCCTGTTCTTGCCTACCTAGCATCGTCTATGCCAATATCTCGACAATCATCTCAAGACTACGCTCTAATCTTGTAAAGCACATCTCAGCACACTCGGGTGCCTCAGTAGCACCTGGAGTCTTATGCGTAGGTAATGGTTTGGCAGTAGCTCATCCCTAAGGTCTATCTCCCCGGCCTTGAGCCCTACCTCTCGTAACTCTACCACTACGCGTATTTGCCATATAGGCAAAGTTCCTGCATTCATAATAATGAATTTGTCCATCTCCTATCTGGTATACACAGTTATATCTAAACACAACACAGTACTATAGGGATATAAAATTTTCTATTTTCTAACACTGACTCATATCAGACCAACCTCTGCTCTGATACCATTCTGTCAGGACCTGTTCTCAATCTACGACTTTAACCAAAATCACTACAAATTTTTTGCATTTTTAACTTACGTTTCCTCTCTTCAATGGTTGGGCTGTGATTCGATGTTAGACTCCTCGCTTACCACATTATCCATTATCATACATACATGTCAATATACTATTACCGACTGTAATTGCTTTTATAATACATGTGAGATTATATAAATCTAACACAAATACATTCCCCACTATATATATCGTATACATCACTGTGTTGTTTCTATGTTTAGATATATAACCATACAAGATCTATATACCTGGCGGTCGATAGGAACTAGCGGTGGACTCAGGACTACTATCCCTCAATAGCTCTCACTCTACTGCTGATGCTCTATAGAGAGATGTAAAGAAAGGGGGTGAGCATACAACGCGCTCAGTAAGGAAATCAGGCAAGCAAGTAGATATCTACACTATCTACTCAAAATAATTCTATGCCTTGAAAACATTATTTCCTTAACTTACTTTAAAAGCATGCCTTTAAATATATATATATATATATGTATACTTGTACAGATTAAATCTCATGTACAGAAATCATGTTTTCTTTCAAATGTAGGTATGTAGTACAAAACAATTCATCTTTATATAAATCATGCCTTTATGTAAATCATGCCATGTATATTTAAATCACAATAAATATGGCATTAAATAATTCACATCACAAAATCAGAGTCCGACCCATCCCTCGGGTCTGTCCGCAATTTAAATCAGTCAATCAATGTGATATATCATGTGAGACTCAGTGGTGAAATGTAAATAGTATCCTGGACTATGATTATATCCGACATGTGATCCCAAGCAACACAATACTCGGTGTGCGGGGCATCACTGCTGCAACGGGAGGGGGGTCAGTCCATCACAACCGTCAGCTATATCCTTCTCAACTCCACAACACCACATAGTACAGTGTACTCCCATGCCACATGCACGGTACAACGTACTCTGTGGACCCTACATCACAGTCGGGGTGCTTGCAATAGGTCTTAGCCTTCAAACCATGGAATATCATACCACGTCTTTATTACCCTCATGCAGATATCCTCTCACAAGATGTGACACTCAGTCCCACAAGGACTCGAGTATGGGTTTTAACATGTATTATATATCACATACAGTGCGTGCCTTTGAGTGCGACTCACAGTCGACACTCCGCTCAAACACTGTTTCACATCACAAACTCAACTCTAGTGCGAGTAAACCTCTAGGAACTAGGTCAATGCATAGTTCACGTATTAAATCAAGTACGAGCAATAGCTCCAGTACCATGCTATGCACAATATCATCAAATTAAGTACGAGCAATAGCTTCAGTACTATGTCATTTATAATTCATGAAGAATCGAGTACGAGCTAATCGCTCCAGCACTCTGTCATGCATATATCATATAAAACTGAGTACGAGTAATAACTCCAGTACTCTATCATACATGTCATGGAAATCTAGTGCGAATCAAAATCTAGTACTAATGGATGTGGAAAATATATGAAATCCAGTGCGAGCTGTGCTCTAGCACGATTCATTCTCACAAAATATGATAGATGGCTCTTTAAAAAGGGATGATTTACAAAACATCAAAATCAGCACTATAAAGTGTGCTTATTTCACATCAACCTTAAAATCATTAGCCCATCTATTTATTCTCCTGCTAAACAGCAGTTACACACTCAAAGTAGTGGTTTTCATGCTTTTTACAACTTTTCACCAAAGTTGACTTTTTGACTAACTAGGGTAAAAATTGTAATTGCCACTATCGGGTCGCAATAATTATTATTCACTTTCTCTGACCCTCAGAATTTTTAAGTGAATGTAAAAGCAAACAAAAATACATGCAGGTATCTCTAACTACTCACAAAAGTCCCTTACCTGCAATCACTCGAGAAATTTCACTTTCTTTGCGCTGCTCATTTTAGTAGTCCGATTTACCTCTTCAATACTCTCTAGAGCTGCATATAACCGTTTATCAGGTTAATTACACTTTTCCTACTGTATTTCACATTAATGCAGTCTATTTCCCTTAGTGGGCTTTAATAATCCTTATTGGGTCTAACTATGCCTTAAGCCCATTTTCATTTTACTATTCTTTTTCGTTGGGCCTATTGGCCTTGTGGGATCCATAACTCTTATTGGGCTTGTCCTAGACCCATTACATCTTATTGGGCCTAAAATATTTGGGCTTGGCCCATTGGGCCTCTCGACCGCATGCCATGGCCAAGAGCTACCCATGCCATCGGTTACACCATGGCATGCCGGCCATGTCTCTTTCTTAGCCAATTCACTTAGGCATTTTCACAAACACTTGGTTGGCAACATTCCTAAACATCATATAGTTCATTAGGCATTTTATCAAACACCTTGATTGCCAACTAATTACATGTATTAATTAATCAAATTGATTAATTCTAATTACACCATAATCATTAACACATGTACATTAATCCATTTATGCCTTAAAATCACATGGACATAAATCAATATCTCATCCCTCACTCTCGGCCTAACCAACATCATAGTGATTTAATATGTTTCAATGCTTAAAACATATATCAATATACTTAAAATCATTCATACATTAACATATATGAAATTGAAAATTATAAAATATACCAATTGTTGTGTTTACCTTTTGGTCGAATCTTTGAAGGCTCTCGATTTGCACTCTATGGCTCCTTGATAGCCAATTCCAACATATCTCACTCTCCTTTCAATTTGGAACAACTTCCATGAAGGATGCAAGTTCTAAATATGCCTAATTCCTAGTGATTTCTAGTGAGAGAAAGTTGGATAATATGTTTCAATGGTTTCTTCTTCTAGCCGAATTTGGTGTGATGAAGGTGATAATGGTGTGGCTGATTTTATAAGCCACTTACTTAGCCATTAAGCTTTACTTTTCAGCCATTAAGCTTGACTTTCCAAGCCTTAGCCATGAGTCACCTAATGAGTCACCTTATGAGTCATGGATAGCTTTAACTATGGTTAGATATTTATCTCATGGGCTTTCCATTTGGGGTTCTTGGTTTGGGCTTTCTTAATGGGCTTTCGGGCTGAAATTTTTACTATACCTCGAGCCTTTAATTGTCTCAATATTTGGCCAATCAATTGGTCCTAAGGGACCTAAGAATTTCGATATACGTTTAGTATACCTTAATGGACTTTAAAATTTTCACCTTAGGCCCATTACGTTTTTAACCATTAAATTTAATCCAAAATCCTTCCGAATAAATTTTCCTTACTTCCAGGGATGATTATCTTGTATTCTGGCCAAGAATATTTTTTCCCAATTTTTTCTCCACACTTAGGTTAATTTTTAACCATGATTAGTCAACTATGGTAAAAGTCCACTTTCTTAACTATAGTTGACTTTTTCCTTAACCATTGACTAAGTTGACTTTTTTTCAAAATTTTGAAAGTGTCATATCTTATGTCTTACACTCTCGTCTTTATGTTTCAACCGTTCCCAGTGGATAATTTCTCCCGAAACACTTTATCTCGCCAAAAAGGTCCATTTTTACCCTTTTTATCTTTTACTCTCGTTTTCTATGTTCGGGACTAAATCAAGCTGACTTTCCTTCATAATCTCTCTATGCTCTCTCATTTTAAGTTCTTATTTTCAGTTAGAATGATTTAGATTCACTCGGTTTAGCCTGTGACACTTATAGCTCACATTAGGCTTTTTATGTAGCTTTTGCGTGTTAAATCATTTCACTAACACTTTATGTCTAGTAATTACTCTTCTTATGATTCAACTATAATAACTCAGTGTTCATACACATAGGAATCATAAGGAATAAGCTACAAAAAATTCGGGTCTGACAATAGATGACACCCCATATATGTATAAGCACGACTTTGTATATATATATGTAAATGGCGATGTGCTTGTAATGTTAAGTATAAATGATGTAGAGTCCATAAATTAAATGTACACATATGTAATAAGAGTTGTGTTTGTACGTACCAGTTACATTATGTGTGAATGTGAAGGAATGGACTTTGATTTGTGATAAATGTGAGTAAAATGGAATATGAGTAGTATGGTAAATGGAATGAAGATTTGCATGAGTATGCACTTCTATTTCATTTATATCATGTACCTCTGCATATACAAAGATTCTACACAAGTTTTAATATGTATGAAGTATTATGGGATGTCATTTTTAAGTCTTAAGGATAATCGAATAAGAAAATGACTATGACAACAAATTAAGGATGTTTTGGTATAAGTTTTCTACAGAAAACTGCAGTAAAATCTAAAATTATGAAGGTCAGATCGATCTCATAGGATGAGAGATCGATTTGGAAGAGCCAGAATGCTCTTATTTGAGTAATGGAATAGAGCAGATCGATCCTTAGTGGAACATATTGATCTCTTTAGCTATCGGGTTGGAAGCAGATCGATCTTCCCTAACACCAGATCGATCTCCTTAACCTTCTGTTTGAAGCAAGATTGATCGCCCTTATTCGACAGATCGATCTCCTACTTCAAAATGTCTTAGAAAAGAGGGATTTTAAGAGGACCAGATCGATCTCCACCCAACGAAGATCGATCTCATCAAGTTGAATCTATAAATAGGGAGTAGTTGGATCTGTATTTTCAGGACAAAAACCAGTCTTCCCTATTTTCAACCTAAAACCTAGCTTTCTCACTCCTAAATCCAGTCATTTTCAGTAAGATTGGAGGGAAAGCTATTAGAGACAAAGTTGTTCACATCAAAGAGAAGAGCAACATAGTTTGGAGGTAGTTCCCCATTTGTTGGATTGAAGGAACAAATGGCATTTCTAATTGGAGTAAAGTGGAAATCCAAAGAGGTAAGTTTCTAGTGCATAAATCCAAGTACATTTGTCCAATTAATGATTATGAAGTTGATTTGGGTGTGTACATTGTGGGTAAAACTACCTAGAATGTTGTGGGATGAAAATAACCTCGAAATGGGTTAGTGTGAGAAGTGAAATGTGGTGGAATAAATGATGAATGGGATATCTTGAGATGATAATGGTGTTGAGGAGATAATTTTAAGATAATAATATGGAATGAATAGAGAGGCTTACCCAAAAAGGGTAGAATGAGCGTTTAAGGCATTGGGTAGAATATATAGTTGAATGATAGTTAGTAATACTAACTTAAGCATACAATGAATAAATTGCAGCTTCCGAGGATACGCCAGAGCGAGTGGAGCCAAGAGCGTGAGAAGCTAAGAGGAAAAAAGTCACACCAAGTAAATCAAGGTAAGGGAATTCTGTGGACTCTTAGAGATATCTGTGTGCAATTTGGGCGCTTAAATGCTTTGGTAGAATTCATGAGAAACTAGGAAATGAAATTGGGTGATTGAAGGGCAAAGAGTTGGGTTTTGAGAAAAGTGTATGAAAACAAAAGCATAATGCTTTGAAAATCATGTTTTATTGCTTTTTAGCAAATGATTTGGTAGAATGGCTAACATTTGAATTGATTTGCAAAAGAGATGAGTTGTTTTGGTTTGTTAACCACACTTTGCAAAGAAATGAGCCAACTACATTATTTTTGTGCGGATGAAAGCGTGCTAGAGTATGACTCGCACGAGATTTGACGTATTTTATACACATGCATACTAGAGCTTAGCTCGCACTAGTTTTCACATGGATTTCATAATGGTTTTCGCATAGTGCTTGGAGCTTAGCTCGCATTAGATGCCCATCCTTTTTGTTGTCGTGCTTGAAGCTTCGGGTAGACTTGGTGTCGCACCGATTAAATAGGCTCACACGTGCAGTTTGTGATTTTGACATGTTGATAGCTGTGTTAGGAGATTCGGGTAGACAAGAGGTCATACCGATTAAATAGGCTCACACGTTCGTTTTAAGATGTGGCTTGATATGATGTGTTGATTTGGGTCCACAGAGTACGTTGTACCATGCATGTAGCATAGAGTACGTTGTACCGTGTTGAGATTGTGATATGCCATCTTCGGATAAGATCTGCTATGGACTGATGGGTAGGATTTGACCCACCTCCCGTGTGGAAGCAAAGAGTGGTGATATCCCGCACACCTGATCCGTGTAGCCGGTATCACAGGTTATGGCCATAGACCTAGAGGTTATTACCTTTTATTGAATTGCCTATCTCACATGTCTAATGCTTTGTGAATAAATCTATGTTTGAAATGATTTGTGGGTCAGGATAGTCCGAGGGAGGGGCTAAGACCTGAGAAGTGTTGGATTGATTTGTTAATGGTTTTAAAGTGCACTGAAGCATGGTGATTAATGCCATGCTTTATTGTGAAAAATGCATAATGATTAATGCCATGCTTTATTGTGAAAAATGCATGATGGTTAATGCCATGCTTTATTGTGAAATATGCACGATGATTTATACCATGCTTTGAAATGAATTGTGCACTAGATTTTAGTAGCGTGAATGCTTTACATACTATTAACACAAGCATGAACTCATATTTTGAGAAACGATGAAAAGTATATTTGAGCATGGCATATTGATCATGTATATAGTGTAGTATATACTTGTTCGCATGATTACCTTACTGAGAGTGTGATTTGCTCACCTCTCCTTATTTTTCCCCTCTGTATAGAGCTTTGAGTATAGATTGTAGGCGACTGGAAGCGTTCCCTTTTGGTAATCCACTGCATCCCATCGCATAAGGTATACACACTGTTATAGTTTTTGTATCTAAACTTACGGTAGCACAGTAGCATTTTGTATGTAACTATTAGGGATGTAAAATAATGTAAACACATGTAACAACTCTGATATATACATTTATACAAGCGTTTACTCATAAATAATATACAAAGTAATTGGTATGGTAGAGTGAGTTAGACATCGACACACAGCCCAACTATTGAGGAGAGTTACTGTTCACGATTGTGGTATGGATGAATAATAAATGATGCATGAAAATATGAAAAACTTGTATATATTTTGATAAGTTGAGGGTCATGTCAGAAGTTGGTATCAAAGTTCGAGTCGGTCTGACGTGTGTCGTTTCTAAAATACTTAATGAGTTGGAAAATTACATCCCCATGTTACTGTTCTTGTTTAGATACAAATTGTGTGTGTCGATGGGTTAACTAAGAAATTGAGATATGTGCAGGGAAGTGAAACATTATGCCTAATACCATTCGCGGTAGAGGGCGAGGGCGCAAGTTAGAGGCCGTAGAGGTAGGCCTGGGGGTCGTGTTAAGCCAAAAACACATGAGGCTCAGGATGAGGTTGAGGTGGAGGCTGAGGTTGAGCATGCTCCACAGGGTTTAGAGGAGAGGCCCAAGAGTACTGAGGCTCGTTTCGCGAGGATAGAATGGAGATTAGAGTTGGTCACTCAATTTTTACCTAGAGTTAGAGGTAAACAGAGTAGCGCTACATAGTGTGATGCCGAGCAGGCGGCAGCTCCTGAGGCACGGGCAAGGCAAGCTTTGAGACCTCAAATGATAGATACCCCACCCACACAGGATGTGCCTACGTCAGTTGCTACACCAGGCAGTAGAGGTTGGGGATATGGATGTGATTTGAATAAACTGCGGCATTTCTAAAAGTTTAGGCCACCGTCTTTCAGCAGAGTAAAGTACCCAGTAGCTACTGAGGATTGGATAAATGAGATCGAGAAGTTGTATAGGTTCTTTGAGTGCACTACTACCAAGATTGTAGCATTTGTTGCATTTATGCTGAAGGGATCAACAGAACATTGGTGGAAATCCACCAGGCCCATTTTGAGGGCCTGACATACTGAGATCAGCTAGGATATATTTTTGGAAGCTTTTCGGAGATAATATGTTTTGGATTCGTACAGTGGAAGATGAAAATGGCATTTTTGGGACTAACCCAAGGGAGTAGGACAGTTGACGAGTATGAGACGACCTTTATCTCCTTGGGCAGATATGGTCCCAACACAATGAGTAATAAGGTCGAGAAAATCTAAAAATTTATGGATGGATTGAGACCGACCATCAAGTCTAGATTAATCCCATTGGACATACCGACCTATGAGGAGGCAGTGCGTAGGGTGCAATTGTTTGAGCAAGATGTTGATCGAATCGCCTCAGAGTTTCGGAAGGTTTGCAAGATGAGGGACAGAGAGAAAGAGAGACCAATGATGGATAGAGGCTTCAGTTATAAAGAAGGGAGAGATTCTCTGGAAAGAGGTCAAGGATTGATGAGATCTAGGAGAGGACAGTTAATACTCCCATGTATCCGACCATAGCTCCAGCTAAGGGAATTATGATTAGAGGGTCGTGGCCTACTACCGAGCAATACAACAAGTGTGGAAGGTACCATGGTACTCAACCCTGCTATGGGCAGCCTGCAGTATGTTTCAGATGTGGGAAATCAGGGCACATGATTAGAGATTGCCTAGAGATGACATAGAGAGTCCCACAGAAGGGTAGGGAGCCAGAGAGAGAGCTCCAGTTGGGACAACTACTCTGAGGAGGAGGGCTAC
Source organism: Firmiana major (assembly GCA_033439115.1). NCBI lineage: Eukaryota > Viridiplantae > Streptophyta > Magnoliopsida > Malvales > Malvaceae > Firmiana > Firmiana major. The sequence goes on from CM065912.1 coordinate 15,612,710, forward strand.
ACCTGAGGAAAAGGGGAAGCAAGCAGTGGGTGTAAGCAGAAGACGAGTGCACGCGTTGGACTAGGACACTGCGGATCAATCTTCGGATGTGGAAAAAGGTACCATCTAAATCTTTGATTTAGAAGCATTTGTGTTGTTTGATCCTAGAGCCACGTATTTCTTTATTTCACCATCCTTTGCATGTAAATTGTTGAAGCACGTAAAACCCACACTGCTTGATAAGATGTTGATATCTACCCCTATGAATGATAGTCAGTTGGCTGAGCATGCATATAGAGATTGTAAGATGAGAATAGGAGGTAAAGAAATGGCAGTCGATTTAATTTTACTAAATATGGGTGATTTTGATGTAATCCTAGGGATGGATTGGCTGGCTGCAAATCATGTTATTATGGATTGTCATGCAAGACTTTGGGTTTCCAAGGATAGACAACCTTGTTGTAAATTTGATGAAATGAAAAGAAATGATATGTTATTGCAATTGAAAATAGTATAATCCAGCTACATAGTAATGTAGAGATGAATTTAATTTACAATTTATATATGTTGATGTGATGATTTGTGATTCCTAATGGTGGAAAGAATAATATGAAGGGTTCATCACTTATGTGATTGAGACGGATAAGGTACGTCCAGTATTGGGAGACAGACCAGTGGTTAAGGAGTTTTCAGATGTCTTTTCGGATGAATTACAAGGGTTACCTCCAGATAGGGAGATGGAGTTTGGTATAGATTTGGCACCTGGTACAGAGCTAATATCCAAGCCACCGTACAAAATGGCTCAAGTTCAGTTGGAATAATTAAGGAAACAGTTGCAAGAGTTGCTAGAGAAGGGATTCATCAGACCGATCGTCTCATCTTGGGGAGCACTAGTTCTATTTGTATAGAAGAATGATGGAAGCTTCTGACTGTGTATAGATTACCGGTTGTTAAATAAGGCCACCATCAAGAATAAGTATCCCCTTCCACGTATCGATGACTTATTGGATCAGCTTAAGGGAGCATAGGTCTTTTCCAAGATAGATTTAAGATCAGGGTACCATCAGTTGAAGATACGGAGTGGAGATGTGCCCAAGACAGCTTTTCGCACCCGTATGGAAATTATGAATATATGGTTAAGCCATTCGGGTTGACGAATGCTCCTGCAGCTTTTATGTCATTGATGAATGAGGTATTCCACCAGTATTTGGATCAGTTTGTTATTGTGTTTATTGATGATATATTGGTGTACTCAAGATCTAGAGAGGAGCATGAAAGGCATCTAAAGATAGTGCTACAAACCCTCTGAGAAGAAGTTGTATGCTAAACTCAGTAAGTGTGACTTCTGGTTGGAATAGATCTCTTTTCTTGGTCATATAGTATCAAAAGATGGAGTGTCAGTGGATCCATCTAAGATTGAGTTAGTGATACAATAGCGAAGACCCTAAACAGTGATAGAGATCATAAGTTTCCTGGGTTTAGCTAGGTATTATCGACCGTTTGTGGAGGGATTCTTAAGGTTAGCTACTTCTTCGACATGTCTCACAAGAAAGAATGTGGAATTCGTGTGGGATGATAAGTGTGAAAAACGTTTTGAGGAGTTGGAAAAGAGATTAACCACAGCTCTGATCCTCACCATTCTTACCAGATCAAGAGGTTTCTCGGTGTATACAGATGCTTCACACCTAGAACTGGGCTTCGTATTGATGTAGGATGGGAAGGTAGTAGCCTATGGACCTAGACAGTTAAAGGATCATGAAAGGAACTACTAGACCCATGACTTGGAGTTGGCAGCGGCGGTGTTTGCGCTGAAGATATGGTGCAACTACCTTTATGGAGAGAAATTCTAAGTGCTTACGGACCACAAGAGCCTTAAATACCTGTTCTCGCAGAAAGAGTTAAACATGAAACAGAGTAGATGGCTCAAACTCTTAAAGGATTATGATTATGAGATCTTGTACTACCCAGGTAAAGCAAATGTGGTTGCTGATGCATTGAGTAGGAAGCATCTCGGGATGATATCATTTATGATGATCAGGGAACAAGAGCTGTTGGAACAGTTCACGAACCTCAATTTGGATGTAACCCCACCCAGTGCTGATGGTGGTGTTATGGTAGCTAGCCTGCAGTTGGAACCAGATCTGGTATATCGAATCTGATAGGCTCAGTGAGTTGATCAGCAGTGCAGTGATATTGTTGGACAGATACAGAGGGGTACAAAGATGGACTTTGAGTTGAGTTTAGATGGATTGTTGAGGTTCAGAGGTAGGATATGTGTTCCCGATGATGCAGAGATCAAAAGGTTGATCTAGACAGAGGCTCACTCATCGAAGTATACGATACATCCAGGAAGTACTAAGATGTATCAAAACCTTTGAAAGGTTTATTAGTGGTTTGGGATGAAAAAGCACATTGCTGAATATGTTGCTAAGTGTCTCGTTTGTCAGCAGGTGAAGGTAAAGCATCAGAAGCCTACAGGGTTATTACAGCCTATACCGATACCGACTTGGAAGTGGGAGTATGTCACCATGGATTTTGTGATGGGATTGTCGAGGACCCGCAGAGGTCATGATGCCATATGGGTGATTGTGGATCGATTGACGAAATCAACCAATTTTCTAGCTATGAGAGCTATCGATACTCTGAGGCAGTTAGCAAACCTATATTTGCACGAGATAGTGAGGCTACATGGAATTCCAATGAGCATTGTTTTTGATAGGGATGCCCGCTTCACTTCCCACTTTTGGGAACATTTTCAGAAAGCTATGGGGACCCAGTTAAGTTTTAGCACCGCTTTTCATCCTCAGACAGATAGTCAGTCAGAGAGGACTATACAACCCTGGAGGATATGTTGAGAGCGTGTGCGTTGGATTTTGTGGGCTCCTAGGATGATCATTTGCCACTCGCAGAGTTCGCATATAATAACAGTTTTCATGCGAGTATCAGGATGGCACCATATGAGGCATTGTATGGGCGTAGATGTCGTTCCCCTATTGGATGCGAAGAGGTTGGTGACAAACAGATTTTTGCTCCTGACTTAGTGCAGCAGGCATCAGAGGACGTCCAATTGATATGTGAGAGATTACAGACAGCTCAGAGCAGGCAAAAGAGTTATGCTGACAAAAGATGAAGACCACTAGAGTTTGATGTGGGTAAGTCAATGTTCTTGAAAGTTTCTCGTTCGAAGGGAATTATGAGATTTGGTAAGAAGGGCAAGCTGAGCCTTAGATACATCGAACCCTTCAAGATTTTGGAGAGAGTAGGAGACAAGGCTTATAGGTTGGCATTGCCACCGGAGTTGGCAAGTGTTCACAATGTCTTCCATATATCCATGTTAAGGAAGTATCATCCGGACCCGACACATGTAATTAGGTATGAGCCATTGGAGCTCAACGATGGTATGACATATGTTGAGAAGCCGATTTAGATATTGGACAGAAAAGAGAAAGTGTTGAGGATAAAGATAATTCCCTTGGTGAAGGTTCTTTGGCAACATCACACTGTGGTAGAAGCCACATGGGAATTAGAGAGTTTGATGCGAGAGAAGTATCCCGAGTTATTCACTGATTGAGTTAGTTTTAATTTGGAGGACCAAATTTTCTAAGTGGGGGAGAATGTGAGACCCCATATATGTATAAGCACGACTTTGTATATATATGTAAATGGTGATGTGCTTGTAATATAAAGTATAAATGATGTAGAGCCCATAAATTAAATGTACACATATGTAATAAGAGTTGTGATTGTACGCACCAGTTACATTATATGTGAATGTGAAGGAATGGACTCTGATTTTTGATAAATGTGAGTAAAATGGAATATGACTAGTGTGGTAAATGGAATGAAGATTTGCATGAGTATGCACTTTCATTTGATTTATATCCTATACCTTTGGATATACAAAGATTCTACACAAGTTTTAATGTGTATGAAGTATTATGGGATGTCATTTTCAAGTCTTAAGGATAATCGAATGAGAAAATGACTATGACAGCAAATTAATGATGTTTTGGTATAAGTTTTCTACAGAAAACTACAATAAAATCTGGAATTATAAAGGTCAGATCGATCTCATAGGATGAGAGATCGATTTGGAATAGCCAAAATGCTCTTATTTGAGCAATGTAATAGAGCAGATCAATCTTTAATGGAACAGATTGATCTCCTTAGCTCTCAGGTTAGAAGCAGATTGATCTCCCGTAAGACTAGATCGATCTCCTTAACCTTCTGTTTGAAGCAAGATCGATCTCCTTTATTCGACAGATCGATCTCCTACTTCAAAATGTCTTGGAAAAGAGGGATTTTAAGAGGACCAGATCGATCTCCACCTAGGAAGATCGATCTCATCAAGCTGAATCTATAAATAGGGAGTAGTGGGATCCATATTTTTGAGACAAAAACCAATCTTCCCCATTTTCACCCTAAAACCTAGCTTTCTCACTCCTAAATCCAGTCATTTTCAGTAAGATTGGAGGGAAAGCTATGAGAGACAAAGTTGTTCACATTAAAGAGAAGAACAACATATTTTGGAGGCATTTCCCCATTTGTTGGATTGAAGGAACAAAGGGCATTTCTAATTGGAGCAAACAAGAAATCCAAAGAGGTAAGTTTCTCGTGCATAAATCCAAGTACATTTGTCCAGTTAATGATTATGAAGTTGATTTAGGTGTGCACATCATGGGTAGAACTACCTGAATGTTGTGGGATGAAAATAACCTAGAAATGGGTTAGTGTGAGAAGTGAAATGTGGTGGAATAAATGATGCATGGGATATCTTGAGATGATAATGATGTTGAGGAGATAATTTTAAAATAATAATATGGAATGAATAGAGAGGCTTACCCAAAAAGAGTAGAATGAGCTTTTAAGGTATTGGGTGGAATATATAGTTAAATGAGAGTTAGCAATACTAACTCGAATGTACGATGAATAAATTGCAGCTTCCGAGGATACGTCGGAGCGAGTGGAGCCAAGAGCGTAAGAAACTAAGAGGAAAAAAGTCACACCAAGTAAATCGAGGTAAGGGAATTCTGTGGACTCTTAGAGATATCTGTGCTTAAATGCTTTGCTAGAATACATGAGAACCTAGTAAATGAAATTGGATGATTGAAGGGAAAAGAGTTGGGTTTTGAGAAAAGTGCATGAAAACAAAAGCATAATGCTTTGAAAATCATGTTTTATTGCTTTTTAGCAAATGATTTGGTAGAATGGCTAACATTTGAAATGATTTGTAAAAGAGATGAGTTGTTTTGGTTTGTTAACCACACTTTGAAAAGAAATAAGCCACCTACATTGTTTTCGTGAGGGTGAAAGCATGCTAGAGTATGACCCGCACGAGATTTGACGTGCTTTATACACATGAGTGCTAGAGCTTAGCTCGCACTAGTTTTCACATGGATTTCATAGTGGTTTTGCCATGGTTCTTGGAGCTTAGCTCACACTACATGCCCACCTTATTTGTTGTCGTGCTTGGAGCTTCGGGCAGACTTGGTGTCGTACCAATGAAATAGGCTCGCACGTGTAGTTTGTGATTTTAACATGTTGATAGCCATGTTAGGAGCTTTGGGTGGACAAGAGGTCGTACCGATTAAATAGACTCACACGTGCGTTTTGAGATGTGGCGTGATATGATGTGTTGATTTGGGTCCACGGAGTATGTTGTACCATGCATGTAGCATGGAGTACGTTGTACCGTGTTGAGATTGTGATATACCATCTTCGGACGAGATCTGCTATGGACCGGTGGGTATGATTTGACCCACCTCCCGTGTGGAAGCAGATAGTGGTGATATCCCAAACACCTGATCCGTGTAGTCGGTATCACAAGTTATGGCCATAGACCTAGAGGTTATTACCTTTTATTAAATTACCTATCTCACATGTCTAATGCTTTGTGAATAAATCCATGTTTGAAATTATTTATGGGTCAGGACAGTCTGAGGGAGGGGCTGAGACCTGACAAGTGTTGGATTGATTTGTTAATGGTTTTAAGTGCACCGAAGCATGATGATTAATGCCATGCTTTATTGTGAAAAATGCATGATGATTAATGCCATGCTTTATTGGAAAAATTCATGATGGTTAATGCCATGCTTTATTGTGAAATATGCATGATAATTTATACCATGCTTTGAAATGAATTGTGCACTAGATTTTAATATCATGAATGCTTACATACCATTAACACAAGCATGAACTCATATTTTGAGAAACGATGAAAAGTGTGATTTGAGCATGGCATCATGATCATGTAGATAGTGCAGTCTCTACCTGTTCGCATGATTGCCTTACTGAGCGTGTAGTTTGCTCACCTCCCTTATTTTCCCCTCTGTACAGAGCTTTGAGTATAGATAGTGGGCGACTTGAGGCGTTCCTTTTGGTAATCTACTGCATCCCATTGCGTAAGGTATACACAATGTTGTAGTTTTTGTATATAAACTTATGGTAGCACAGTAGCATTTTGTATGTAACTATTGGGGATGTAAAACAATGTAAACGCATGTAACAACTCTGATATATACATTTATACAAGTGTTTACTCATAAATAATATACAAAGTAATTGGTATAGTAGAGTGAGTTAGACGTCGACACACAACCCAACTATTGAGGAGAGTTGCTATTCACGATTAAGGAAAGGACGAATAATAAATGATGCATGAAAATGTGAAAATTTTGTACATATTTTGGTAAGTTGAGGGTCGTGACAATATATCACATGATTTTATGATACGGGTAGACTTGAGGGATGGGTCGAAACCTGGATTGATGTGTTTTGAATGATTGAAATACCATATTTACTGTAATTAGAATATAAATGGCATGATTTATCTAAAGGCATTATGAAATTATAAAGATGCATTGTTTTACACGAAATGCCTATGTTTTAAGAACTCAACGTGATTTTGTACATGGGATTTAATCTGCATAATTATTTATATATATTTTAAAATTCATGCTTTTGAAGTGAGTTAAGGAAATAATATTTTCAAGGCAGAGCATTATTTTCAGTAGATAGTGTGGATGTCTACTTGCTTGCCTGATTTCCTTACTGAGCTGTGAGCTCACCCCTTTTTTCTTTCCTCTCTCTACAAAACGTCCATAGTAGTTGGGTACGACTGAGATCTAGTATTCCTTGTGTGCCCTGCACTCCCATTGAGCGAAAGGTATACATACAAACATATGATCTTGTCTTTGAACATGTAACAACATAGTGATGTAAACAATGTAAATTATGGGGGATGTGTTTGTAATTGTATTTATTATATGTGAGCTCACTAGGAGACAAAAGTAATTACAGTCAATAGATAGTTACATTGACATGTATGAATGATAAGATAATGTGGAAGAGGTGACTTATACCAAATCACAGCCCAAACGTTAGTGAAGAGAAAAGTAAGTAAAACGCGAAAAAATTGTAGTGGTTTTTAGTAGTAGAAGTCATAGGTGATTGTGATAGAATGGTATCAGAGCAGAGTTTTGGTCTGATGTGAGTCGGTATTAGTAATTAGGAAAGTTTACATCCTCATATTATTGTGTTGTGTTTAGTTACAAGTGTGTGTACCGAGATGGGAATTGTATAATTAATGGTTTTGAATGCAGGAATCGAGCCATTATGGCTAATACAAGTCGTGGTAGAAGGGCTAGAGGTAGGGCTCAAGGCCATAGAGGTAGGCCTGAGAGCCAAGACAAGTCTTCGTCTAACCATGAGACTCCAGGTCCCATTGAGGTACCAGAGAGTACCGAGGCGTGCTTTACGAGATTAGAGCGTTACCTAGAGACTATAGTGGAGTTACTGGCACTGACTATACCAGGTGGACAGGGACAGGATACAGGGACTGGGACTGGAAAGGGAGCAACACCTGATACGCCTGTACAGCCAGTTCAGACACCACAGCCTATAGATACTCTTATTGCTCCAGTACAAGGCAGTAGTAGACTGGGGTACGGTTGTGGTCTTGATAGGTTACGATAGTTCCAGAAGTTTGGATAATCATCATTTAGTGGGGTCCAGGACCCAATGATTACAGAGGATTAGATTGGAGAGATCGAGAAGTTGTAAAGATTCTTTGAGTGTACGACTTCAGAGATGGTCGCATTTGCTGTGTTCCTACTAAAGGGAACGACAGAGCATTGATGGAAGTCCACCAGGCTGATATTGAGAGCCCAACACATTGAGATTAGTTGGGAGATATTTCAGGATGCCTTCAGGAGGCAGTTTGTTCTAGATACAGCGCAGTGAAAGCTGCAGATGGATTTCTTGGGGTTGAGCCAGAGGAGTTTGTTAGTATATGACTATGAGACACGATTTATATCATTGGGAAGGTATGACATCGATACTATGTATAGTGAGACTAGAAGGTCCGTAGATTTATTGATGGACTAAGACCGGTACTACAGTCTAGATTGGTACCATTAATATCTCTACATATGAAGAGGTAGTGTGCAGGGCCTTTGAGTCCAGGATGGTTACTCGGAGTAGAGATATAGATAGGAAGAGGCCGGTTAGAGATAGAGGTTTCAGTTATCGAGGAGGGAGGAGACTCTTCAGTAAGAGACCACAGATTGAGGAGGTACAAGAGAGACCTATTAGACCTCCTGCTTATTCGGCCATAGCTTCGGCAAAGGGAGTCGTGATTAGAGGACAAAGGTCTATTACTAAGCAATGCAGTAGATGTAACCGATATCATGGAGACAGACCTTGTCCGATGACTCTCATTATATGTTTTCGATGTAGGAAACGAGGGCAATTGCTAGGGCTTGCCCATAGATGATTAAGACTGCCCCACAGAAGGGTAATGAGCCAAAGAGAGCTCTAGTTGATACTTCTACTCTGAGAAGGAGAACAACAACTAAAGAGTAAGGGAAAAGGATATGACAGCTAATCAAATTTTGCTAAGTATGAGTGATTTTGATGTAATCCTACGAATGGATTGGTTAGCTACAAACCATGTTGTTTTAGATAGTTATGCTAAGACGACTATATTTCCTACCTCTGTGAAAGATATTGTAAAGTTTACTGAAAAGAAATTAAAGAAGTAGTTGCAGTATTTAGTAAAATGATTTACTATACTGACTAAGAATCAAAATGTTGAAGGTTTCATTATGTACGTGACTGATACAGATAAGGTGCATCTGGAGTTGGAAGATATCCCTGGTTAGGGAGTTCCCAAGTGTTTTTTTGGATGAATTGCCAGGGTTACCACCAAATAGAGAGATGAAGATTATGTATAGATTCAGTGCCTGGTATCAAGCCTCTTTCGAAAACCACTGTATAGTATGGCCTTAATTGAGTTGGAGGAACTCAAGAGACAGTTCCAGGAAATGTTGGATATGGGATTTATCAAACTGAGTGTTTTGCCTTGGGAAGCATGGATTTTGTTTTTGAAGAAGAAGGATAGAAGCCTCCGATTGTGTATGGACTACAGATTTTTGAATAAGGCTACCATCAAAAATAGGTATTCCCTTCCACAGATTGATGATTTGTTGGATCAGCTTCGGGGAGCACAGATCTTTTCTAAGATTGATCTGAGGTCTGGGTACCATTAGCTGAGAATTTGGAGTGGAGATGTACCTAAGATAGTATTTAGGACCCGATATGGCCATTATGAGTTATTGGGTTATGCCATTCAGATTAACAAATGCTTTCGCAGCTTTTATAGCTTTGATGAATGATGTGTTCAAGCTATACCAGGATTAGTTTGTTAACGTCTTTATCGATGACATATTGGTATACTCGAGGTCCGAGGAGGAGCATAAGCAGCACCTAAGGATTGTATTATAGACTCTCTAAAAGGAGTTGTATGCTTAACTTAGTAAGTGTGACTTCTGGTTGACTAAGATCTCATTTTTAGGACACGTTGTGTCGAAGGATAGTGTGTCAGTGGACCCATCCAAGATTGAGGTTATAGTTTGATGGGAACAACCAAGGACAGTCACTGAGATCAGGAGTTTTCTAGATTTAGCAGGATATTATCGGAGATTCGTCGAAGGATTTTCGAAGTTAGCTGCTCCGTTAACACGTCTCACTCGAAAGAGTGTTACAATTGTGTGGGACGATTATTGTGAGATATTTTATCATCCAATTAAGGCTAATGTTATAGCGGATGCGTTAACTAGGAAGAGCCTTGGGATGGTATCGTAAATGATGTTTAGGGAACACGAGTTGCTAGAATAGTTTGCTAGCCTCAGTTTGGGTGTTGTGCCTTTAATACGAAAATAGATTGTGTGATAGCTAGCCTGAGGTTGGAACCTGATCTGTTGGATAAGATTAGATAGGCCCAGCTGAATGATCCGTATTACATTGATATGACTAGTTAGACGCAGACGGGCACAGTGACCAAGTATGAGTTAAGTTTTGATGGACTACTGAGGTTCAGAGGTATGGTGTGTGTTCCCGAGGACCCAGAGCTCAAGAGAGTGATTTTGTCTGAAGCTTATTCTTCGAGGTACACGTTATATCCAAAAAGTGTATTGGTAGTCGGGTATGAGAAGGATGTTGTCACGACCCAAATTACCTAAAAATCCCTACAAATTTTTCGCTTTTCATTTCCTTACCCGTCGTGAACAATTATACTACTAAACAGTTGGGCTATGATTCGGTGTTAGTAACCTCTCACCTATTTACCATTCTATTTTCATATTCACATTCACATATCAATTTATTTAAACAAAATACATCCCCAATATTAAATCTATATACAGTACTGTGCATCTATATGTTCAGATACGGAATTATACAAATGTGTATACCTGGTCTTGCTAAGAAGCAGCGGATGACCGAGATGCGAGACTATTGTCGCTCTCTTCTACTGAATATACCCTGTGGGGTGGAAAATGAAAGGGTGAGCTAAACGTGCTCAGTAAGGCAATAATGTAAGCAGGTAGATAACTATACTATCTACGTGCTGATAATGTCATGATGTAAAAATCGTTTACTTTCGGAGCATGAGGTAAGATTAAAACAATGCCACATGTATGTATATATCATATACAAGAAATCATGAAATCGACATATCAAGCACACATGGAAAATCATCATGTATGACATCTCATGCTCGTTACATTAAAACTCATTTATTTCATCATAAACTCTTCACTTTAAAACTCATTTGTTTAATCACAAAACTCATCACTTGAAAACTTATTTGTTTCATCATAAATTCATCACATTTAAAACTCATTTATTTCATCATAAACTCTCACTTTAAAACTCATTTGTTACATTATAAAACAACTTCATCAAGGTCAAACCCATCTCTCGGGAACACCTTGATTCATCAAATCACATCTCTTTTAAAAACACAAATCGGGACTACCCCTCCATCGGGTTTGTCCTGGTCTATCCAGACCGTATGATATCATGTGAGGCATGTAGGTTACTGTATGAAAAATAGAGGACTATGGCCATACTATGCCCCTGTGATCCCATGCTACACGGATCCCGGTGTGCGGGGTATCACAACTGCAACGGGAGGTGGGGTCAAGTCCTACCCGCCAGAATATCAAGTAACATCATAGAGTCATCATGACTGCACGGTACAGCATACTCTGTGTGACATACACGGTACATCGTACTCCGTGGACCCATATCATAGTCTGGGGGTGCCTGCCGTAGGTCTTATCCACCCCAATACTATGTCGATAACCAACCCATGTCTCAAAGTATACGTGTGAGCATCTCAACTCTCTGTGACACACAGTCTACAGGAGGCTTCCGCACGACTATATGCATGTCAACTCGCGTCTAGTGCGAGCGAAGCTCCAGCACCATGCTATGCATATCATGATATCTAAAATCTCGTGCGAGCGAAGCTTCGGCACGGTTTTGTGCACATACAAATTTCTCGTACGAGCAATGCTCCAGTACGACTTTTCATGAGAAATAATTCAGTAAACTTGAGTGCGAGAAAGACTCTAGCACTCTTTTAGTCATGTAAATACGATAGGTGGCTCACTTTTAATAAAACATCTTTTAAAAATAGTAACCGGTACAAACCGGTACCCTTTCATATAATTCACGAAATCAATAGCCAACCTATGTTCATATTTGCTTAAATCACAGCAGTCTATTCATATAAAGCATTAAAAACATGAAATCATGCAATTTACCTGCCTTACTACCCTTTTTGTAAATTTTACTCCTAGGGGTAAAATCGTCATTTTTTTTATTTATCTAAGCCCCGATTTTTGTAAAAATTATTACTTTATTTCTAGATACTTTAGAAATTTCTAAGCCCTATAAATCCCCTCTCAAAATACGCATAATTATCTCTATGCACCTACAAAATTCCCTTACCTCGATTCTCGTCGAGTCTGACCTTTCCACTGATGTCTCTTCGCGCAGTCCGATATGCTCCCAATCAAATCTCCGGAACTGCGTATAATTATTTCTCAAGTCAGATATCATACAATTTAATTGTATTTAATATTTTATGGGCTTAATTTAAATCATTGGGCCCATTTATCCCTATTGGGCCCGATTGCACTTTAATGGGCCTCGACCCATTTTCAGCCCGTTTATATTGTTTAAATCCCTTCTTCGGGTTTACTGGGCTCATTCAGCTTACCAATAATTATCGGGCTTCGTTCCAAACTCATTGGATAGCCCGTATACCATTTACGGTAATTACGTTGTAATTCCGATTAATATTCCTTTTATACAGAATTAATCCGTAAATTCTGTAAAATAATTGAAACTCTGTATTAAAGGACTCTAATTGTCGAAATTAAAATGTACTTACCTAGTATGATGCGGGATACAAAAATCGGAGCTCAATCGGCTCTCGTTCGGGCTTTATCGTCGAACTGCACAATTATTATATTTAATCCTGGGTTACTTTTCGATTAAATATAATTAAAATAAATTTTTCAGAAATCAATTCGGTCACTTTTGACCTCGTATTGACTTACCCGACGTCCGATGTATCCCCGAAAATCCTTTCCCTTTTTCCTTTTCCTCTTTTTCTCCTTTTTTTCCCTTCTTTCTTGGCTGAATCGGTTCAGACCGGTTCAGACCGCCGGTTCAGCTCGATCCGGTTCGGTTCAGTTTTGGTCGGTTCAGGCCGGTTCAGTCCCCATTTGCTCATTCCGGCGTCGTCCAACCGGATCTCGACGCGATTCCGGTGCCGTTTGGCTCGGCTACACCTGGGCATTCAGAATCGGGCCTCGGTTGGGGTCGAAACGCGGCCATCGCCGGCGAATTCCTCCTTCTCCCCCGTGGCTGTCTCCTCCCGATCCGGCGGATTCCGGCAGTTTCGTCGGCCAATACCGGTCTCAAAAGGACCGGCTCCTCCTCCCGATCACGTCGGTACCCGCCGTTGCCCCCAGCTACCGTGGATCGTCGGTACCGACTCCGTTTTCCCCGCGATCTTCTCTTCCTCCGTTCGCCGGGTACAGCCATCGTCGGCGCGCGTCACCGGTGCCAATGGCATCACCGGCCTCTCCTCTTGCTACTCAGCCCTTCGTCGGAGGCCGTCGGTGCCCGGTGGCCATCGGTCGGACGAGCCACGCGCGTCTCCCTGTCCGTTTTCCCTCACTTCTTCTCTCTCCCCGACTTTTACAGATTTTTGATTTTTTTTTTTTTACAATTAGTTTAATTTTTATTTATTATTTAATTTTTACTAATATTTTATTCAATATTTTAGTCAAAATATTCAAAATATCTACAAAAATTAATTTTTTATTCTAAATAAATTTTATTTAATTTATTTAATTTATTTAATTTATTTTAACCCTTTTTCGGGTATAATTTCTCAGTATTTTTGGGATATTGTCCCGAGCAAAAGTTTCAATTAATTTCAGTAAATTCATATCTTGATCAATTTAACCCAAAATTTAATTATTTCTTCGTTATTGATCAAGATTCTCAAATCCATTATTTTTAATTAAATTTTCTTATCGAATTTATTACGACTTTCGATCTTTTGACCGTTTTGCCCTTCACGTGTTCGGGATTTATTTAATCCGACTTCCCTTCACGAATACTCATTCATTTTATATTTTAAATCCTTATCTCCTGTCTAAATCCCGTTTCATTTTATTTGTGAACATTTTTCTACCTCATAAAATTTACGATTTAATTTCGGGTCTTACAGATGTGACAGATTTTGTGGAGAGATGTCTCGTATGTCAGCAGGTGAAGGTAGAGCATTAGAAGCCTGCAGGGATATTGCAGCCTCTACCTATACCGACATGGAAATGGGTGCATATCACCATGGATTTTGTATGGGTTTACAGATGACCCATAGGAATCACGATGCGATATGGGTGATCACGGATAGACAGGCGAAGTCAGCCTACTTCTTAGCTATAAGAGCTACTGATACCCTGAGCGCATTGGCGAAATTGTATGTACGCGAGGTAGTGAGGTTGCATGGTCTTCCAGTGAGCATTGTTTTAGATAGGGATTCTTGCTTCAGTTCTCACTTTTGGGAACATTTTCAGGAAGCCATGGGAACCCAGTTGAGTTTGAGCACCACTTTCCATCCTCAAACAGATGGTCAGTCAGAGATGACTGTACAAACTCTGGAGGATTTGTTGAGAGGATGTGTGTTAAATTTTAGAGACTCCTGGAATGATCATTTGCCACTAGCCAAATTCGCCTACAACAACGGATATCATTCGAGTATCAGGATGGCACCGTACGAGGCTTTATATGGTCGTAGATGTCGTTCCCCTATTGGTTGGGAAGAAGTAGGTGACCGAAAGATTTTACACCTAATTTAGTCACAGAAGCCTCTGAGAATGTTCGGTCGATATGCGATAGATTACGAACCACTCAGAGCAGACAGAAAAGTTATGTTGACAAGAGATCGAGGCCACTACAGTTACAGTTGGCGAGTTATTGTTTCTGAAGGTTTCTCATTCCAAGGGTATAGCGAGATTCGGGAAGAGAGATAAACATAGTCCTTGCTACATTGGATCCTTTGAGATACTTGATTGAGTGAGAGATAAGGCCTATAGGTTGGCGTTGCCACCGGACTTACAGGTGTCCATAACGTCTTCAACATTTTGATACTTCAGAAGTATCACCTAGATCCGGCATGTGTGATTAGTTATGAGCCGTTGGAGCTCAGAGAAGACATGTCATATGTTGAGAAGCCGATTCGGATATTGGGTAGGAAGGAGAAGGTATTGCTATTAAAGACGATCATTTTTGTTAAGGTTCTCTGGTAGCGCCACACTTTGGAAGAGACTACTTGAGAGTTAGAGAGCCTGATGCATGAGAATTACCACCAGTTGTTTGAGGTATGGCTTGGTTCTAATTTGGAGGACCAAATTTCTTAAGTTGGGCAAGATTGTAAGACTCGAATTTTGATGTAGCTTATTCTTTATGATTCATATAAATACGAACATTTATTATGTTGGTTGAATCATAAGAAGAGTATTTACTATGACGAAATTGTAAGTAAAGTGACGAAACACATATAAGCTACGTAAAGGCCGAATAAGTGCTATCAGAGCCACAGGCTAAACTGAGAGGATCTGAATCATTCTGACTGAAGAGAAGAACTTAAGATGTGAAAATATAGAGAACTTAAGAAGGAAATTCAGTTTGATTTGGTCCCGAACACATTGAAGTAGAGGAAATGGCAAAAAGGGGCTAAACGAGTCCAAAATGGTTCGTTTGAGGGGTATTTCATATATTCGCCTCCCGAAAACGGGCAAAACATAAAGATGAGAGTGTGAAACATGGAAAGTGACACTTTGGATTTTTGAGAAAAAGTCAAACGTGGTCAATAGTTAAGAAAAGTGGATTTTGACCATAGTTGACTAACCATGGTCAGAAATTAACCTATGTATGGAGAAAAAAATTGGGGAAATATATTTTTAGTTAGAATATAATATATTCATCCCCTGAAGTAAGGAAAATTTATTTGGATGAATTTCGGATTAAATTTAATGGGTAAAAATGCAATGGGCCAAAGTTGGAATTTTAAAGCCCATTAAGGTATAAACAAGTGTGGGCCGAATTTGGAAAGCCTAATGGGCCAAATTGTTGGGCCATTTGTTGTGCCCAATATGAAAACAGTTGAAGGCCCAAGTGGTAGAAAAATTTTCAGCCTAAAAGTCCAAAAGAAAAGCCCAAACTGAAAGCCCATTAGTATAAGTTAAAAACCATTAATAAAAGGTAGCAAAATCCAATTTGATAACCTTAATCTTAACCCATTAAAAGTCAATTAAGGTGCCTGAAATTGGTGACTTAATGGCTAAGTCTTTGGCTTATAAATACCATCTAACACATAATTATCTTCATCCTTTCATTTTTGACAAAGTGAAGAAACCATAACCCAATAGTTTTCAAGCTTTCTCTCACTAGAAATCACTAGGTTAGAGACATATTTGGAATAAGTGATCTTAATGAAAGTTGTTCCATATTGAGAGAGGAATAACATATGTTGGAATCAGCTATCAAAGATCTATATTGAGAGAGACAAAAATCAAGGAAGTTTCGGCCAAAGTGGGAAGTATAAGCTAGGTGAGTTTTTCAAGCTTCCAAATTCATATATATTAATCTATGGAGTTGATTTGTATATGTTTTATGGATTGAAACACATGAAATCACTATGAACATGTGATGGCCAAAAGTTGGTATATGATTTTTTATAAATGCTCATGTGATTTTAAGACATGTATAGGTTGATATGCATATAAACATGATTATGGCATGGTTAGTTATAATCAAATTGTTCATATGGATAGTTGTATGATGTTTGCATATAAGGTGTTTGATAAATTGCCAACATGAACTATAGGAAAGGCTTAAGACATGCCAACTACGTGTTTGATAAAATGTCTAAGTCAATTGGCTAGTAAATGGCCATGAGTGGCGTGGTGTTGCATGACCGATGGAATGATGGCTCTCGACCAAATGCCATGGTCGAGAAGGCCAATGGGCCAAGTTGATGTGGTCTCGGCCCAATGAGGTGTTATGGACCTCGGATAAGCCCAATAAGAGTTGGTGGGCCCCACAAGCCCAATAGGCCTAACGTAAATGAATAGTAAAGTGAAATGAGCTTAAGATGGTGTTAGGCCCATTAAGAGTTGTTAAAGCCCAACAAGAGTAAATGGGCCCATTAAATGAAATGGACTGTATTAAATGTGTAATACAGTAAAAAAAGTGCAATTAACCTGATGAATGTTGATCAGACTGCAAGATTGAGCAGCACCGAGGAAGTGAGGTCACATGACGTGATCCAAGGTAAGGGACTTTTGTAAGCAGTTAGAGATATCTGTGCGTAGTTTCGTCTGCTTTCACATTCACTTAAAACTCTGAGGGTCAGAGAAAGAGAATAATATTTATAGCGACCCAATAATGGTAAATTACGATTTTACCCCTAGTTATGAAAAAAGTTGTAAAAAGCATGAAAACCACAATTATGAGTATTTTTACTGCTGTTTAGCAGAAGAGTAGGTAGATAGGCTAATGTTTTCGTGGTTGTTGAGAATAGCACAATTTATAGTGCTGATTTGTATGTTTTGAAAATCATCCCTTTTAAATAGCCATCTATCGAATTATGTGAGAATAAATCTTGCCGGAGCACAGCTCACACTTGATTTCATATGTTTTCCACATATATTAGTGCTGAAGTATGATTCGCACTAGATTTCCTTGACATACATGATAGAGTGCTGGAGTTATTGCTCGTACTCAGTTTTATATGATTTATGCATGATAGTGTACCGGAGCATTACTCGTACTCTCTTTTTTATGATTTATGCATGATAGTGTACTGGAGCATTGCTCGTACTCAATTTTATATGATATGCATGACAAAGTGCTTGAGCATTACTCGTACTCGATTTTTCATGACTTATACATGACATAGCATTTAAGCGATTGCTCGTACTTGATTTGATAAGTTTTGTGCATAGTATGGTACTGGAGATTGCTTGTACTTGTTTTGAAATGAGAACTAAGCATGACCTAGTGCTAGAGGTTTAATCACACTAGTGTTTGATAGTTGAGATCATAAACAATGTTTGAGCGAAGGGTTGACTGTAAGTCACACTCAAAGGCGCGCACTGTAGTTTTACAGTGATATATAAGACATGTTAAAAAAAAAGGAGACGATTTCCTTGTGTAGACTGAGTGTCACACTGTTGAGATGTTCGCACGTGGATTTAGTGTCAGACCCAAATTTTTTTGTAGCTTGTTCCTTATGATTCCTATGTGTATGAACACTCTATTATTACAGTTGAATCATAAGAAGAGTATTTACTAGATTTAAGTGTTAGTAAAATGATTTAACACGCAAAAGCTACATAAAAAACCTAATGTGAGCTATAAGTGTCACAGGCTAAACAGAGTGGATCTAAATCATTTTGATTGAAAATAAGAACTTAAAATGAGAAAGTATAGAGAGCTCATGAAGGAAAGTCAGCTTGATTTACTCCCGAACACAGAAAACGAGAGTAAAAGCTAAAAGGGGTAAATTAGACCTTTTGGCGAGGTAAGGTATTTAAGGTGTTTCGGGTATAATTATCCACAGGGAACGGTTGAAACATAAAGACGAGAGTGTAAGACATAAGATATGACACTTTCAAAATTTTGAGAAAAAGTCAACTTGGTCAATGGTTAAGGAAAAAGTCAACTATAGTTAAGAAAGTGGACTTTTACCATAGTTGACTAATCATGGTTAAAAATTAACCTAAGTATGGAGAAAAAAATTGGGAAAAAATATTCTTGGTCAGAATACAAGATAATCATTCCCGAAAGTAAGGAAAATTTATTCGAAAGGATTCCAGATTTAATTAAATGGTTAAAAACGTAATGGGCCTAAGGTGAAAATTTTAAAGCCCATTAAGGTATACCAAACGTAAATTGAAATTCTTAGATCCCTTAGACCAAATTGTTAGACCAATTGATCAGCCAAATATTTAGACAATTAAAGGCCCGAGGTATAGTGAAAATTTCAGCCCGAAAGCCCATTAAGAAAACCCAAACCGAGAAGCCCAAATGGAAAGTCCATGAGATAAATATCTAACCATAGTTAAAGCTAAACATGACTCATTAAGTGACTCATGACTAAGGCTTAGGAAGTCAAGTTTAATGGCTAGAAAGTAAGACTTAATGGCTAAGTAAGTGGCTTATAAAATCAGCCACACCATTTTCATCTTCACCACACCATTCTTGGCTAGAAGAAGAAACCATTGAAACAAATTATCCAAGCTTTCTCTCACTAGAAATCACTAGGAATTAGGCATATTTGGAACTTGATTTCTTCATGGAAGTTGTTCCAAATTGAAAGGAGAGTGACATATGTTGGAATTGGCTATCAAGGAGCCATAGAGTGCAAACTGTGAGCCTCCAAAGTATTCGACCAAGTGTGAACACAACTATTGGTATATTTTCAAGTTTTCAATTTCATATATGTTAATGTATGAATGATTTTAAGTATATTGGTATAGGTTTTAAGCATTGAAACCTATGAAATCACTATGATCTTGGTTAGGCCGAGAGTGAGTAGTGAAATAATGATGAATGCCCATATGATTTTAAGGCATAAATATGTTAATATACATGTGTTAATGATTATGGTGTAATTAGAATTAATCAAATTGATTAATTAATACATGTATTAAGTTGGAAATCAAGGTGTTTGATAAAATGCCTAAATGAACTATGTGATGTTTAAGAATGTTGCCAACCAAGTGTTTGTGAAAATGCCTAAGTGGATTGGCTAAGGAAAGGGACATGACCGGCATGCCATGGTGTGACCGACGACATGGATAGCTCTCGGCCATGGCATGTGGCTGAGAGGTCCAATGGGCCAAGCCCAAATATTTTAGGCCCAATATGATGTAATGAGTCTAGGACAAGCCCAATAAGAGTTGGTGGGCCCCACAAGCCCAATAGGCCCAACAAAAATGAATAGTAAAATGGAAATGGGCTTAAGGCATAGTTAAGCACATTAAGGTTTATTAAAGTCCATTAAGGGAAATAGACTGTATTTAATATGAAATACATTAGAAAAAGTGAAATTAACCTGATAAATGGTTATATGTAGCTCCAGAGATTATTGAAGAAGCAAATCAGACTATTGGATCAAGCAGCGTTGAGAAAGTGAAATTTCTCGAGTGATTGCGGGTAAGGGACTTTTGTGAGTAGATAGAGATACCTGCACGTATTTTTGTCTGCTTTTACATACACTAAAAAACTCTAAGGGTAAGAGAAAGTTAATAATAATTATTGTGACCCGATAGTGGCAAATTACGATTTTATCCCTAGTTAGTTAAAAAGTCAACTTTTGTGAAAAGTTGTAAAAAGCATGGAAACCACCATTTTGAGTGTTTTACTACTGTTTAGAAGAAGAATAAATAGATGGGCTAATGATTTTAAGGTTGATGTGAATTAAGCACACTTTATAGTGCTGATTTTGATATTTTATAAATCATCCCTTTTTAAAGAGCCATCTATTATATTATGTGAGAATGAATCGTGCTGGAGCACAGCTCGCACTGGATTTCATATATTTTCCACATACATTAGTGCTGGATTATGATTCGCACTAGATTTTCATGACATGCATGATAGAGTATTGGAGTTCTTACTCATACTCAGTTTTATATGATATATACATGAGAGAGAGCTGGAGCGATTAGCTTGTACTCGAGTTTTCTCATGAGATGCATGAGAGAGTGCTGGAGCATTGCTTGTACTCGATTCTTCATGATTTATACATGACATAATACTGGAGCTATTGCTCGTACTTGATTTGATGATATTTTGCATAGCATAGTACTGGAGCTATTGCTCGTACTTGATTTAATAGATGAACTATGCATTGACCTAGTTGCTGGAGGTTTACTCGAACTAGAGTTGAGTTTGTGATGTGAAACAGTGTTTGAGCAGAGTGTCGACTGTGAGTCCTGCTCAAAGGCGTGCACTGTATGTGATATATAATACATGTTGAAAACCATGCTTGATTTCCTTGTGTAGACTGAGTGTCACACTGTGAGAGGATTCGCATGAGGATTAAGAGATGTGGTATGATATTCCATGGTTTTGAGGGCTAATACCTATAGCAGGCACCCCGACTGTGATGTAGGATCCACGGGTGTACGTCGTACCGTGCATGTGGCATGGAGTGCACTGTACCATGTGTTGTTGTGGAGTTGAGGAGGATATAGCTGGCAGTTGTGATAGACTGACCTCCCTCCCGTTGCTGCAGTGATGCCCCGCATACTGAGTACTGTGTTGCTTAGGATCACATTGTCGGATATGATCATAGTCTAGGATACTATTTACATTTTCACCACAGTCTCACATGATATATCACCTGATTGACTGATTTAATTGCGGACAGACCTGAGGGATGGGTCGAACTTCGATTTTGTATTGTGAATGATTTAAATGCCATATTTACTGTGATTTAAACATACATGGCATGATTTATCTAAAGGCTTTATGATATTATAATGATGCATTGTTTTGCACTACATGCCTACATTTGAGAAAGAAAGCATGATTTATGTACATGGGATTTAATCTGTACAAGTATATACATATATATTTAAAGACATGCTTTTAAAGTAAGTAAAGGAAACGATGTTTTCAAGGCATAGCATTATTTTGAGTAGATAGTGTAGATATCTACTTACTTGCCGGGTTTCCTTATTGAGCACGTTGTATGCTCACCCCCTTTCTTTACATCTCTCTACAGAGCATCAACAATAGAGTGAGAGCTATTAAGGGATAGTATTCCTGAGTCCACTGCTATTTCCTATCGATCCACAAGTATACATATTTTGTACAATTATGTATCTAAACATAGAAACAACACAGTGATGTATACGATATATATTATGGGGAATGTAATTGTAGTAGACTTTATATAATCTCACATGTAATATAAAAGAAGCTACAGTCAGTAACAATATATTGACATGTATGTATGAAAATGGATGATATGGTATGTGAGGAAGCTAACATCGAATTACAGCCCAACCATTGATGAGAGGAAAGGTAAGTTAAAAATGAGAAAAATTTGTACTGATTTTGGTTAAAGTCATAAATTGAGATGAGGTCCTGACAGAATGGTATCAGAGCTAAGGTTGGTCTGATGTGAGTCGGTGTTAGGAAATAGGAAAGTGTACATCTCCATAATATTGTGCTGTATTTTGATACAACTGTGTATACCAGATATGAGACGGACTAATTCATGATTATGAATGCAGGAACTTTACCTATATGGCAAATACGCGTAGTGCTAGAGGTACGAGAGGTAGGGCTCGATGCTGTGGAGATAGGCCCGAGAGACGAGCTGCTGCAGAACCATTACCTACGCATGAGACTCCTAGTGCTATTGAGGCACCCGAGTATGCAGAGATGCGCTTTAAGAGATTAGAGCGTAGTCTAGAGACAATTGTAGAGATATTGGCATAGACGATGCCAAGTAGGCAATGATAGGAGGCAAGAGCTACGACAGGAGAGGCAGGAGCTGCGACAGGAGAGGCAGTTGCCCCTGATACATCTACGCAGACAGCTGATGCACCAAGGACTGTAGATACTCCTATTCCCCCACCAATTTCGGGTGGTAGTGGATTAGGGTACGGATGTGATCTACATCGGTTGCGAGATTCCAGAAATTTAGACCTCCATCTTTTAGTGGGGTTAAGGACCTTGTAGCTGCTGAGGAGTGGGTTGCTGAGATGTAGAAGCTTTATGGATTCTTCGAGTGTATGACATCGGAGATGGTCGCATTTGCTGCGTTCCTACTAAAAGGAGCTACAAAGCATTGGTGGAAGTCCACCCGACCCATATTATGAGCCCGACACATAGACATTAGTTGGAAAATATTTTAGGAGGCCTTTAGGAGGCAGTTTGTTCCTAACACCGCATAGCAGAAACTACAGGCAGAGTTTTTGGGACTAAACTAGGGGAGTTTGTCAGTAGACGAGTATGAGACTCGATTCCTATCCCTAGGGAGATATGACCTCGATACCATGTATAGTGAGGCCAGAAAGGTCTACAGGTTTATCGATGGATTGAGATCGGTTCTGTGGTGCAGGTTGGTTCCATTAGATATAACCACCTATGAGGAAGTAGTGCGCAGGGCCCAACTGTACGAGCAAGATTATGAAAGAAATGCTTTCGAGTTTGGGAAGTTTAACCGGAGCTGAGATATACAGAAGAAGAGGCCAGCTAGAGATTTTAGTTATCGAGGAGGGAGGAAACTCTTCGATAAGAGATCACGAGTCGATGAGGCACTAGAGAGATTTGCTAGACCTCCTGCTTATTTGATCATAGCTCCAACAAAGAGTATTGTCATATGAGGACAGAGACCTACTGTTGATCAGTGTAGAAGATGCGGTAAACAACATGGAGGTAGACCGTGTCCGCTGACTCCTATAGTGTGTTTCTGATGCGAGAGACATAGGTATATTGCTAGAGCTTACCCAGAGATGGATAGTACTGTGCCACTGAAGGGCAGGGAGCCTGATAGAGCTCCAGGTGGTACGTCTGCTCAGAGAGGTAGAGCGACGACAGAAGAAAAGGGAAAACAAGTGATAGGTCGAGGGCGAGTACATGCTTTAGACCAGGGGACAGCTGATGCTTCATCGGATGTGATACAAGGTAACATCTTGATTTATGATATTGAAGCATATGTTTTAATAGATCCTGGTGCCACACATTCTTTTGTATGGCCTTCATTTGTATGTAAATTAGCAAGACATGTAGAGCGTACACCATTATGTATGATGATGTTGATTAGTACGCCTATGAATAGTAGTCAAGTTGTAGAATATGTATTTAATGGTTGCAAGTTGAGAGTAGGGAACAAGGAGATGATAGCCAATCTAATATTACTAAGTATGAGTGACTTTGATATAATATTAGGAATGGATTGGTTATCTGCAAACCATACTATTTTAGATTGTTATGCTAAGACATTTATGTTTCCTAACCCTACTAGAAATGTTGTAAAGTTTAATAAAAATAAATGAAAGGAGTAGTTATGATTATGATATTATTTACTGACTTAGAAAACCTTCAACATATCAAGGTTTCATTGCATACGTGGTAGATATGGATAAGGCACATCCGGAGTTGTTAGATATTACTGTGGTTAGTGAGTACCCAGATGTTTTTTCGGATGAGTTGCCAGGGTTACCACTAGACAAAGAGATGGAGTTCTGTATAGATTTGGTGCCTGGTACGAAACCTATTTCGAGACCACCATATCACATGGACTTGGTTGAGCTGGAGGAGCTCAAGAGACAGTTGCAGGAGCTGTTGGATAGGGGTTTTGTTCGACCGAGTGTTTTACCTTGGGGAGCACCGGTTTTGTTTGTGAGGAAGAAGGATGGGAGCCTCCGATTGTGTACAGATTATCGATTGTTGAATAAGGCAACCATCAAGAATAGGTATCCCCTTCCATGCATTGACGACTAGTTAGATCAGCTTCAGGGAGCACAGGTATTTTCCAAGATTGACCTGAGGTCTGGGTATCATCAGTTGAAAGTTCGGAGTGAAGATGGACCCAAGACAGCATTTTGTACCCGGTATGACCATTCTGAGTTCTTGGTCATGCCATTCGGATTGACGAATGCTCCAGCTGCTTTCATGGCTTTGATGAACAATGTATTCAAGCCATATTTAGACCAGTTTGTTATCGTCTTTATAAATGACATATTGGTGTATTCGAGATCCAATGAGGAGCATGAGGAGCACCTCAGAATCGTATTGCAGACTCTACGAGAGCAGGATTTTATGCAAATCTCAGTAAGTGTGACTTTTGGTTGTCACAGATCTCGTTTTTGGGACATGTTGTATCAAGAGATGGTGTATCAGTTGATCCATCTAAGATAGAGGCTGTAGTTCAGTGGGAACAGCCAAGGACAGTCACCGAGATCAGGAGTTTTCTGGGTTTAGCTGGATACTATCAGAGATTCTTGAGGGATTTTCAAAGTTGGCTGCTCCGTTGATACGTCTTACTCGAAAGAGTGTACCGTTCGTATGGAAAGAGGATTGTGAGAAGAGTTTTCAAGAGTTGAAGCATCGATTGACCACCGCTTCGATTCTTACTGTCCCTACCAGCTTAGGAGGATTTGCAGTGTATACCGATGCTTTGCATCAGAGACTGGGCTGTGTATTGATGTAAGATGGGAGGGTAGTTGCTTATGGATCCAGATAGCTGAAGGATCATGAGAAGAACTATCCGACCTATGATTTGGAGCTAGTTGTAGTAGTGTTAGTGTTGAAGGTATGGCGCCACTACTTGTATGGCGACAAGTTCCAGATATTTATCGACCACAAGAGCCTTAAGTATCTGTTCTCATAGAAAGAGCTGAACATGAGACAAAAAAGATGGCTAGAGCTTTTGAAAGACTATGATTGCGAGATACTTTATCATCCGAGTAAGGCTAACGTTGTAGCCGATGCCTTGAGCAAGAAGCGCCTAGGGATGGTATCGTATATGATGGTTATGGAACATGATTTACTAGAGCAGTTTGCTAGCCTCAGTTTGGGAGTCATGCCTTCTGACATGGATACAGGCTATGTGATAGCTAGTCTACGCTTGGAGCCAGATCTATTGGACAAGATTAGAGTGGCTCAGAAGACTGACCCATTTTGTATGGATATGAGTAGTCAGATGCAGAAGGACACAGTGATTGACTTTGTGTAGAGTTTTGATGGACTATTGAGGTTCAGAGGCAGATTATGTGTTCCCGAGGATCCAGGACTCAGGAGATTGATATTGGCGGAAGCTCATTCGTCGAGGTATACGTTACATCCGGGGAGTAACAAAATGTATCAGAACCTCCGGAAGGTATACTGGTGGTCAGGTATGACGAGAGATGTAGCAGACTTTGTGGTAAAGTGTCTCGTATGTTAGTAGGTGAAGGTAGAGCATCAAAAACCTGTAGGGTTATTGCAGTCTCTACCTATACCGACATGGAAATGGGAGCATATCACCATAAATTTTGTGATGGGTTTACTGAGAACCCGCAGGAATCACGATGCCATATGGGTGATCGTCGACAGACTGACGAAGTCAGCCCACTTCCTAGCTATGAGAGCAACCGATACTCTGAGTTCATTAGCAAAACTGTTTGTACGCGAGGTAGTGAGGTTACATGGTGTACCAGTGAGCATAGTCTCTTATAGGGATTCCTGCTTCACTTCCTACTTTTGGGGACATTTTCAGGAAGCCATGGGAACCAAGTTGAGTTTGAGCACCGCTTTCCATCTTCAGACAGATGGTCAGTCAGAGAGGACTATACAACTCTGGAGGATATGCCAAGAGCATGTGTGCTAGATTTTAGAGGCTCCTGGGATGACCACTTGCCACTAGCCGAGTTCACCTACAACAATAGTTATCATTCGAGTATCGGGATGGCACCGTATGAGGCTTTGTATGGCTGTAGATGTCATTCCCCTATTGGATGGGAAGAAGTGGGTGACCGTAAGATTTTTCATCCTGACATGGTTACACAAGCATCTGAGGACGTCAACTTGATAGTAGAGAGACTAAAGACAGCTCAGAGTAGACAGAAGAGTTACGCTGACAGGAGACATAGGCCACCAGAGTTTGAGGTTGGTGAATCCGTGTTTTTGAAAGTTTCTCCTTCCAAGGGCATAGCGAGATTTGGGAAGAGAGGGAAACTAAATCCTCACTATATTAGACCCTTTGAGATACTTGATTGAGTGGGAGATAAGGCTTATAGGTTGGCATTGCCACCGGACTTATCAGGTGTCCATAACGTCTTCCACATATCGATGCTTCAGAAGTATCACCCGGATCCGGCACATGTGATTAGTTACGAGCTTTTGGAGCTCCGAGAAGACATGTCATATGTTGAGCGACCGATTTAGATATTGGATAGGAAGGAGAAGGTATTGAGATCGAAGACCATCGGGTTAGTGAAGATTCTTTGGCAGCATCATACTTCAGAGGAGGCTACTTAGGAGCTAGAGAGTCTGATGCGAGGGAAGTACCCTTACCTTTTTGAAGACTGACTTGGTTCTAATTTGGAGGATCAAATTTTCTGAGTAGGGGAGGATTGTCAAACCCAGATTTTTTTGTAGCTTGTTCCTTATGATTCCTATGTGTATGAACATTCTATTATTATAGTTGAATCATAAGAAGAGTATTTACTAGATTTAAAGTGTTAGTAAAATGATTTAACACGCAAAAGCTACATAAAAAGCCTAATGTGAGCTATAAGAGTCACAGGCTAAACATAGTGGATCTAAATCATTCTGACTGAAAATAAGAACGTAAAATGAGAAAGTATAGAGAGCTCATGAAGGAAAGTCAGCTTGATTTAGTCTCGAACATAGAAAACGAGAGTAAAAGCTAAAAAGAGTAAATTAGACCTTTTTGGCGAGTTAAGGTATTTAAGGTGTTTCGGGTATAATTATTCACCGAGAATGGTTGAAACATAAAGATGAGAGTGTAAGGCATAAGATATGACACTTTCGTAATTTTGAGAAAAATTCAACTTGGTCAATGGTTAAGGAAAAAGTCAACTATAGTTAAGAAAGTGGACTTTTACCATAGTTGACTAATCATGGTTAAAAATTAACCTAAGTATGGAGAAAAATTTTGGGAAAAATATTCTTAGTCAGAATACAAGATAATCATCACCGAAAGTAAGGAAAATTTATTCGGAAGGATTTCGGATTTAATTAAATGGTTAAAAACATAATGGGCCTAAGGTGAAAATTTTAAAGCCCATTAAAGTATACTAAACATAGATTGAAATTCTTAGGTCCCTTAGACCGAATTGTTGCACCAATTGATCGGCCAAATATTTAGACAATTAAAGGTCTAAGGTATAGTGAAAATTTCAGCCTAAAAGCAATTAAGAAAGCCGAAATCGAGAAGCCCAAATGGAAAGCCCATGAGATAAATTTCTAACCATAGTTAAAGCTAAACATGACTCATAAGGTGACTCATTAGGTGACTCATGACTAGGGCTTAGGAAGTCAAGTTTAATGGCTGGAAAGTAAGGCTTAATGGCTAAGTAAGTGGCATATAAAATCAGCCACACCATTGTAATCTCACCACACCATTCTCTGCTAGAAGAAGAAACCATTGAAACAAATTATCCAAGCTTTCTCTCACTAAAAATCACTGGGAATTAGGCATATTTGGAACTTGCATTCTTCATGGAAGTTGTTCCAAATTGAAAGGAGAGTGACATATTTTGGAATTGGCTATCCAGGAGCCATAGAGTGCAAACCGTGAGCCTCTAAAGTGTTCGGCCAAGTGTGAACACAACTATAGGTATATTTTCAAGTTTTCAATTTCATATATGTTAATGTATGAATGATTTTAAGTATATTGGTATATGTTTTAAGCATTGAAACCTATGAAATCACTATGATCTTGGTTAGGCCGAGAGTGAGTAGCGAAATAATGATGAATGCCCATATGATTTTAAGGCATAAATAGGTTAATATATACATGTGTTAATGATTATGGTGTAATTAGAATTAATCAAATTGATTAATTAATACATGTATTAAGTTGGCAATCAAGGTGTTTGATAAAATGCCTAAATGAACTATGTGATGTTTATGAATGTTGCTAACCAAGTGTTTGTGAAAATGCCTAAGTGAATTGGCTAAGGAAAGGGACATGGCCGGCATGCCATGGTGTGACCGACGGCATGGATAGCTCTCGGCCATGGCATGTGGCCGAGAGGTCCAATGGGCCAAGCCCAAATATTTTTGGCCCAATATGATGTAATGGGTCTAGGACAAGCTCAATAAGAGTTGGCGGGCCCCATAAGCCCAATAGGCCCAAAGAAAATGAATAGTAAAATGAAAATAGGCTTAAGGCATAGTTAAGTCCATTAAGGTTTATTAAAGCCCATTAAGGGAATATACTGTATTTAGTATGAAATACATTAGGAAAAGTGAAATTAACCTGATAAATGGTTATATGTAGCTCCAGAGATTATTGGAGAAGCAAATTGGACTGCTGGATCGAGCAGTGTTGAGAAAGTGAAATTTCTCGAGTGATTGTGGGTAAGGGACTTTTGTGAGTAGTTAGAGATATATGCACGTATTTTCATCTGCTTTTACATTCATTTAAAAACTCTGAGGGTCAGAGAAAGTGAATAATAATTATTGTGACCCGATAGTGGCAAATTACGATTTTACCCCTAGTTAGTCAAAAAGTCAACTTTTGTGAAAAGTTGTAAAAAGCATTGAAACCACCATTTTGAGTGTTTTACTGCTCTTTAGCAAAAGAATAAATAAATGGGCTAATGATTTTAAGGTTGATGTGAATTAAGCACACTTTATAGTGCTGATTTTGATATTTCATAAATCATCCCTTTTTAAAGAGCCATATATCATATTAAGTGAGAATGAATCGTGCTGGAGCACAGCTCGCACTGGATTTCATATATTTTCCACATACATTAGTGCTGGATTATGATTCGCACTAGATTTTCATGACATGCATGATAGAGTACTGGAGTTCTTACTCGTATGCATGAGAGAGTGCTGGAGCGATTAGCTCGTAGTCGAGTTTTTCATGAGATCCATGACAGAGTGCTAGAGCGTTGCTCATACTTTATTCTTCATGATTTATACATGACATAGTATTGGAGCTATTGCTCGTACTTGATTTGATGATATTGTGCATAGCATAGTACTGGAGCTATTGGTCGTACTTGATTTAATACATGAACTATGCATTGACCTAGTTGATTGAGGTTTACTCGCACTAACGTTGAGTTTGTGATGTGAAACAGTGTTTGAGCGGAGTGTCGACTGTGAGTCGTGCTCAAAGGCGCGCATTGTATGTGATATATAATACATGTTGAAAGCCATGCTAGATTTCCTTGTGTAGACTGAGTGTCACACTGTGAGAGGATTCGCATGAGGATTTAGAGACGTGGTATGATATTTCATGGTTTTGAGGGCTAAGACCCATGGCAGGCACCCCGACTGTGATGTAGGGTCCACGGGTGTACGTTGTACCATGCATGTGGTATGGAGTACACTGTACCGTGTGTTATTGTGGAGTTGAGAAGGATATAACTGGCGGTTGTGATGGACTGACCCCCCTCCCGTTGCAGCAGTGATGCCTCGCACACTGAGTACTGTGTTGCTTGGGATCACATTGTCGGATATGATCATAGTCCAAGATACTATTTACATTTTCACTACAGAGTCTCACATGATATATCACCTGATTGACTGATTTAATTGCGGACAGACCTAAGGGATGGGTCAGACTCCGATTTTGTATTGTGAATGATTTAAATGCCATATTTACTGTGATTTAAACATACATGGCATGATTTATCTAAAGGCATTGTGATATTATAATGATGCATTATTTTGCACTACATGCCTATATTTGAGAAAGAAAGTATGATTTCTGTACATGGGATTTAATCTGTATAAGTATATACATATATATTTAAAGACATGCTTTTAAAGTAAGTAAAGGAAACGATGTTTTCAAGGCATAACATTATTTTGAGTAGATAGTGTAGATATCTACTTGCTTGCCTGATTTCCTTACTGAGCGCGTTGTATGCTCACCCCCTTTCTTTACATCTCTCTACAGAGCATCAACAGTAGAGTGAGAGCTATTGAGGGATAGTATTCTTGAGTCTACTGCTATTTCCTATCGATCGATAGGTATACATATTTTGTACGGTTATGTATCTAAACATAGAAACAACACAGTGATGTATACGATATATATTATGGGGAGCGTAATTGTAGTAGACTTTATATAATCTCACATGTATTATAAAAGAAGCTACAGTCAGTAACAGTATATTGACATGTATGTATGAAAATGGATGATATGGTATGTGAGGAAGCTAACATCGAATCACAGCCCAACCATTGATGAGAGGAAAGGTAAGTTAAAAATGCGAAAAATTTGTAGTGATTTTGGTTAAAGTCATGAATTGAGATGAGGTCCTGACATTTAGAGACATGGCATTGATTTTCCATAGTATGAGGGCTAAGACCTATGGTAGGCACCCCAACCATGATGTAGGGTCCACGGGTGTATGTTTTACTGTGTGTTGTTGTTGAGTTGTGGAGTTGTGGAGTTGTGGAGTTGAGGAGTTGATAGCTGGCGGTTGTGATGGACTGATCCCACTCCCATTACAGCAGTGATTGGCCTACACACCGAGATCTGTGTAGCCTGGGATCACCATTATAGGATATGGCCATAGTTCAAGATATTATTGCATATAGCCACCGAGTCTCGCATGATATATCACTTGATTTTATGATACAAGTAGACTTGAGGGATGGGTCAGAACCCGGATTGATGTGTTGTGAATGATTGAAATACCTTATTTACTGTAATTTGAATATAAATGCCTAGATTTATCTAAAGGCATTATGAAATTATAAGGATGCATTTTTTTTGCATGAAATGCCTATGTTTTGAGAACTCAACATGATTTTGTACATGGGATTTAATTTGTACAATTATATATATATATTTTAAAAATCATGCTTTTGATGTGAGTTAAGGAAATAATATTTTTATGGTAGAGCATTATTTTCAGTATATAGTATGGATGTCTACTTACTTGCCTGATTTCCTTACTGAGTTGTGAGCTCACCCCTTTTTTCTTTCCCCTCTCTACAGAGCGTCCGTAGTAGTTGAGCACGGCTAAGGTCTAGTATTCCATGTGTCCACTGCACTCCCATCGAGCGAAAGGTATACATACACATGTACGATCTTATCTTTAAACATGTAACAACACAGTGATGTAAACAATGTAAATTATGAGGGATGTGCATGTAATTGTATTTATTATATGTGAGCTCACTATGAGACAAAAGTAATTACAATCAGTAGATAGTTATATTGACATCTATGAATGATAAGATAATGTGGAAGAGGTGACTAATACTGAATCACAGCCCAAACGTTGATGAAGAGATAGGTAAGTAAAACGTGAAAAATTTGTAGTGGTTTTTGGTAGTTGAAGTCACGGGCGGTCATGACACCAAAAAATACAAGCCTCTCCATAATTAAACTTCACTCATTAAGCTTTACATATTCCATTTAAACTCCTGGAATCGACCTACCGATTGAGAGAACCAGAGCCCACTTTCTGCCACAGATGTCCTTGAGGATGCAAGAGTGCGTGAATTTTTCGACCATCTTCTGGCAATTTTCAGGCAACAGTGAAAAGGTTCAAATCTTCCTCCTTAACCCTTCTATAACATATAAAAAATTCAGCCCTAAAGGTGTTAGGACCCCTTCTCAATCCATGACTTTAACCAAAAACCACTACAAATTTTTCGTATTTTGACTTACCTTTCTTCTCTTCAATGGTTGGGCTGTGATTCGATGTCAGAGTCCTTACTTACCACATCATCCAATATCATACATACATGTCAACATACTATTACTGACTGTACTTGCTTTTATCATACATGTAAGATTATATAAAATCTAATACAAATACATTCCCCATAATATATATCGTATACATCACTGTGCTGTTTCTATGTTTAGATACACAACTGTACAAAATAGGTATACCTGGCGATCGATAAGAACTAGCTGTGGACTCAGGAATACTATCCCTCGATAGCTCTCGCTCTACTGGCGCTCTGTAGAGAGATGTAAAGAAAGGGGGTGAGCATACAACGTGCTCAGCAAGGAAATCAGGCAAGCAAGTAGATATCTACACTATCGACTCAAAATAATGCTATGCATTGAAAACATTATTTCCTTAACTCATTTCAAAAGCATGTCTTGAAATATAATATATATATATATACTTATACAGATTAAATCCCATGTACAGAAATCATTCTTTCTTTCTCAAATGTAGGCATGTAGTGCAAAACAATGCATCTTTATATAAATCATGCCTTTATGTAAATCATGCCATGTATATTTAAATCACAATAAATATGGCATTAAATAATTCACAACATAAAATCGGAGTCTGACCCATCCCTCAGGTCTATCCGCAATTTAAATCAGTCAATCAATAAATGTGATATATCATGTGAGACTCTGTGGTGAAATGCAAATAGTATCTTGGACTATGTAAGAGAGCCTCCCCGCCGAACAGTGCCTCCCCGTCATTCTGGCTTAAGGATGTTAGGCTTAAGGATCTTACCGTAAGAGAGCCTCCCTACCGAACAGAGCCTCCCTGCCCTCTCTGGCTTAAGGATGTTGGGCTTAAGGATCTTACGTAAGAGAGCCTCCCTACCGAACAGAGCCTCCCCACCCTCTCTGGCTTAAGGATGTTGGGCTTGAGGATCTTACCATCCTCCACGGCATCCTACGTACCATAGTGTGAAAACTTGTGTGAGCTAAGCTCTAGCATGATATCATGCATCTCATGTAAAACTCGAGTACGAGTAAGAACTCCAGTACTCTGTCATGCATATATCATAAAAAACTTAGTACGAGTAAGAACTCCAATACTCTATCATGCATGTCATGGAAATCTAGTGCGAATCAAAATCCAACACTAATGTATGTGGAAAATATATGAAATCCAGTGCGAGTTGTACTCCACACGATTTATTCACACAAAATATGATAGATGACTCTTTAAAAAGGGATTGTTTACAAAATATTAAAATCAGCACTATAAAGTGTGCTTAATTCACATCAACCTTAAAATCATTAGCCAATCTATTTATTTTCATGCTAAACAACAGTTAAACACTCACAATAGTAGTTTCCATGCGTTTTGCAACTTTTCACAAAAGTTGACTTTTTGACTAACTAGGGGCAAAATTGTAATTTACCACTATCGGGTCTCAATAATTATTATTCACTTTCTCTGACCCTCAAAGTTTTTAAGTGAATGTAAAAGCAGATGAAAAAACATGCAGGTATCTCTATCTACTTGCAAAAGTCCCTTACATCGGATCACGTCAAGTGACCTCACTTCTCGGTGCTGCTCAATCTCGCAGTCCGATCAGCTCTCAATATAAACTCCGGAGCTGTAAATAACCATTCCTCAGGTTAATTATAATTTTCCTACTTTATTACCCATTAATACAGTCCATTTTCCCTTAATGGGCCTTAATAATCCTTAATGGGCCTAACTATATCTTAAGCCCATTTTCATTTTACTATTCACTTTCACTGGACCTATTGGGCTTGTGGGGCTCACCAACTCTTATTGGGCTAGTTCTGGGCCCATTACACCTTATTGGGCCTAAAATATTTGGGCTTGACCCATTGGGCCTCTCGGCCACATGCCATGGCCGAGAGCTACCCATGCCTCGGTTTTACCATGGCATGCCATCCATGCCTATTATTTAGCCAATTTCACTTAGGCATTTTCATAAACACTTGGTAGGCAACATTACCAATCATCATATAGTTCATTTAGGCATTTTATCAAACACCTTGATTGCCAACAGATTACATGTATTAATTAATCAATTTGATTAATTCTAATTACACCATTAACACTAATACATGTACACTAATCCATTTATGTTTTAAAATCATATTGACATAAATCAATATCCCATTACTCACTCTCAGCCTAACCCACTTCATGATGATTTAATATGTTTCAATGCTTAAAACATATATCAACATACTTAAAATCATTCATACATTAACATATATGAAATTGGAAATTAGAAAATATACCAATTGTTGTGTTCACCCTTTGGCCGAAACTTTGGAGGCTCTCGGTTTGCACTCTATGGCTCCTTCATAGCCATTCCAACATATGTCACTCTCCTTTCAATTTGGAACAACTTCCATGAAGGATGCAAGTTCCAGTTATGCCTAATTCCTAGTGATTTCTAGTGAGAGAAAGCTTGGAAAATATGTTTCAATGGTTTCTTCTTCTAGCCGGATTTGGTGTGATGAAGATGACAATGGTGTGGCTGAATTTATAAGCCACATACTTAGCCATTATGCTTTACTTTTCAGCCATTATACTTGACTTTCCAAACCTTAGCCATGAGTCACCTTATGAGTCACCTTATGAGTCATAGTTAACTTTAACTATGGTTAGATATTTATCTCATGGGCTTTTCCATTTGGGCTTCTCGGTTTGGGCTTTCTTAATGGGCTTTCGGGCTGAAATTTTTACTATCTCTTGAGCCTTTAATTGTTTCAAAATTTGGCCAATCAATTGGTCCAACAATTTGGTCTTAAGGACCTAAAAATTTCGATATACGTTTAGTATACCTTAATAGGCTTTAAAATTTTCACCTTAGGCCCCTTACGTTTTTAACCATTAAATTTATTCTGGAATCCTTCCGAATAAATTTTCCTTACTTCCGGGGATGATTATCTTGTATTCTAGCCAATAATATTTTCCCCAAATTTTCCTCCACACTTAGGTTAATTTTTAATCATGATTAGTCAACTATAGTAAAAGTCTACTCTCTTAACTATAGTTGACTTTTTCCTTAACCATTGACTAAGTTGACTTTTTCTTAAAATTTCAAAAGTGTGATATCTTATGTATTACACTCTCGTTTTTATATTCCAACCACTTCCGGTGGATAAATATACTCGAAACACCTTTTCTCGCTAAAAAGGTTCATTTTACCCTTTGTAGCTTTTACTCTCGTTTTCTATGTTCGGGACTAAATCAAGCTGACTTTCCTTCATGAGCTCTCTATGCTCTTTCATTTTAAGTTCTTATTTTCAGTCAGAATGATTTAGAATAACTCAGTTTAGCCTATGATACTCATCGCTCACATTAGGCTTTTTATGTAGCTTTTGCGTGTTAAATCATTTCACTAACACTGTAAGTCTAGTAAATACTCTTCTTATGATTCAACTATAATTACATAGTGTTCATACACATAGGAATCATAAGGTACAAGCTACCAAAATCTGGGTCTGACAATCCTCCCCCACTCAAAAAAATTTGGTCCTCCAAATTAGAACCAAGTCAGTCCTCAAATAGGTTAGGGTACATCTCTCGCATCAGACTCTCTAGCTCCCAAGTAGCTTCTTCTGAAGTATGATGCTGCCAGAGAATCTTCACTAATCCGATGGTCTTTGATCTCAATACCTTCTCCTTCCTATCCAATATCCGAATCGGTCTCTCTACATATGACAAGTACTCTCGGAGCTCCAAAGGCTCGTAACTAATCACATGTGCCGGATCCGGGTGATACTTTCGAAGCATCGATATGTGGAAGACGTTATGGACACCTGATAAGTCCGGTGGCAATGCCAACCTGTACGCCTTATCTCCCACTCGATCAAGTATCTGAAAGGATCCAATATAGCAAGGATTTAGTTTCCCTCTCTTCCCAAATCTCGCTATGCCCTTGGAAGGAGAAACTCTCAAAAACACGGATTCACCAACTGCAAACTCTAGTGGCCTACGTCTCGTGTCAGCGTAACTCTTCTGTCTGCTCTGAGTTGTCCTCAGCCTCTCTACAATCAAGTGGACATCCTCAGATGCTTGTGTAACCATGTCTGGAGCGAAAATCTTACGGTCACCCACTTCTTCCCATCCAATAGGGGAACAACATCTACGGCCATACAAAGCCTTATACGGTGACATCCCGATACTCGAATGATAACTGTTGTTGTAGGCGAACTCGGCTAGTGGTAGGTGGTCATCCCAGGAGCCTCGATAGTCTAACACACATGCTCTCAACATATCCTCCAGAGTCTGTATAGTCCTCTCTGACTGACCATCTGTCTGAGGATGGAAAGCGATGCTCAAACTCAACTGGGTTCCCATTGCTTCCTGAAAGTGTCCCCAAAAGTGGGATGTGAAGCGAGAATCCCTATCAGAGACTATGCTCACTAGTACATCGTGTAACCTCACTACCTCGCGTACATATAGTTCCGCTAATGAACTCAAAGTATCAGCCGCTCTCATAGCTAAGATGTGGGCTGACTTCGTCAGTCTGTCGACGATCACCCATATAGCATCGTGATTCCTGCGGGTTCTCGGTAAACCCATCACGAAATCCATGGTGATATGCTCCCATTTCCATGTTGGTATAGGTAGAGGCTGCAATAACCCTGCACGTTTCTGATGCTCTACCTTCACTTGCTGACATACGAGACACTTTGCCACGAAGTTTGCTACATCTCTCTTCATACCCGACCACCAGTATACCTTCCGAAGGTTCTTATACATTTTGTTACTCCCCAGATGTAACGTATACCTTGATGAATGAGCTTCCGCCAATATCAATCTCCTAAGTCCTGGATCCTCGGGAACACACAATCTGCCTCTGAACCTCAGTAGTCCGTCTGAACTCAACTCAAAATCAGTCACTGTGCCCTTCTGCATCTGACTACTCACATCCATACAAAATGGATCAGTCTGCTGAGCCACACTGATCCTGTCCAATAGGTCCGACTCCAAGTGTAGACTATCTATCACATAGCCTGTATCCATGTCAGAAGGCACGACTCCCAAACTAAGGCTAGCAAACTGCTCTAGCAAATCATGTTCCCTAACCATCATATCCGATACCATCTCCAGGCTCTTCATACTTAAGGCATCGGCTACAACGTTAACCTTACCCGGATGGTAAAGTATCTCACAATCGTAGTCCTTCAGAAGCTCTAGCCATCTTCTCTGTCTCATGTTCAGTTCTTTCTGCGAGAACAAATACTTGAGGCTCTTGTGGTCAGTAAATATCTGGAACTTCTCGCCATACAAGTAGTGGCGCTATACTTTCAACGCAAACACTACTGCTGCTAGCTCCAAATAGTGGGTCGGATAGTTCTTCTCATGATCCTTCAGCTGTTGGGATCCATAAGCAACTACCTTCCCATCCTGCATCAATACACAGCCCAGTCCTTGATGCGAAGCATCGGTATACACTGCAAATCCTCTTGAGCTGGTAGGGATAGTGAGAATTGGAGTGGTGGTAAATCGACGCTTCAACTCCTCAAAACTCTTCTCACAATCCTCATTCCATATGAAAGGTGCACTCTTTCGAGTAAAAGTCGCACTTACTGAGCTTAGCATATAACTCATGCTCCCGTATCGTCTACAACACAATCCATAGGTGCTCCTCATGCTCCTCCTTAGATCTCGAATACACTAATATGTCATCGATGAAGACGATAACAAACTGGTCCAAATATGGCTTGAACACATTGTTCATCAAAGCCATGAAAGCAGCTGGAGCATTCGTCAATCCGAATGGCATGACCAAGAACTCATAGTGGCCATATCGGGTACGAAATGCTGTCTTGGGTACATCTCCACTCTGAACCTTCAGCTGATGATACCCAAACCTCAGGTCAATCTTGGAAAAGACCTGTGCTCCCAGAAGCTGATCTAACAAATCGTCAATGCGTGGAAGGGGGTA
Organism: Firmiana major; assembly: GCA_033439115.1. NCBI lineage: Eukaryota > Viridiplantae > Streptophyta > Magnoliopsida > Malvales > Malvaceae > Firmiana > Firmiana major. The sequence continues at coordinate 15,650,945 of CM065912.1, forward strand.
TCTATTCTTGATGGTGGCCTTATTCAACAATCGGTAGTCTATACACAATCGGAGGCTCCCGTCCTTCTTCCTCACAAACAAAACCGGTGCTCCCCAAGGTGAAACACTTGGTCGAACGAAACCCCTATCCAACAGCTCCTGTAACTGTCTCTTGAGCTCCTCCAGCTCAACTAAGGCCATGCGATATGGTGGTCTCGAAATAGGCTTCATATTTACCAAATCTATACAGAACTCCATCTCTCTATCTGGTGGTAACCCTGGCAATTCATCGGAAAAAACATCTGGGTACTCACTGACCACAGTAATATCTGACAACTCCGGATGTGCTTTATCCATATCTACCACGTACGCAATAAAACATTGATATGTTGAAGGTTTTCTAAATCAGAAATCATGTAATAACCATAACTACTCCTTTCATTTATTCTTATTAAACTTTACAACATATCTAATAGGGTTAGGAAACATAACTGTCTTAGCATAACAATCTAAAACAGCATGGTTTGCAGATAGCCAATCCATTCCTAATATTATATCAAAGTCACTCATACTTAGTAATATTAGATTGGTTGTCATCTCCTTATTCCCTACTCTTAACTTGCAGTCATTAAATACATATTCTACAACTTGACTAATATTCATAGGCATACTAATCAACATCATCATACATAAAGGTGTACGCTCTACATGTCTTGCTAATTTACATGCAAATGAAGGTGATACAAAAGAATGCGTGGCACCAGGATCAATTAAAACATATGCTTCAATATCATAAATCAGGATGTTACCTCGAATCACATCCGATAAAGCATCAGTTTTCCCCTGGTCCAAAGCATGTACTCGCACTTGACCCATCACTTGTTTCCCCTTCTCCTCTACCGTCGCTCAACCTCTCTGAGTAGACGTACCACCTGGAGTTCTATCAGGCTCCCTGCCCCTCTGTGGGGTAATCACAAATGTCTCTGGGCACTCTCTAGTAATGTGCCCTTGTATCCCACATCGAAAACACACAATAGGAGTTAGCGGACAAGGTCTACTTCCATGTTGTTTACCTCATCTTCTGCACTGATTAACAGCAGGTCTCTGTCCTCTTATGACAATGCCCTTTGCTGGGGCTATAGTCGGATAAGCAGGAGGTTTAACATACCTCTCTAGTGCCTCCTCTACCCGTGATCTCTTACAGAAGAGTCTCTTCCCTCCTCGATAACTGAAATCTCTAGCCGACCTCTTCTTCTGTGTATCTCAGCTATGGTTAAACTTCCCAAACTCGGAAGCATTCCTCTCGTAATACTGCTCACATAGTTGCCCCTTGCGCACTACCTCCTCATAGGTCACTATGTCTAATGGGACCAACCTGGATCGCAACACTGGTCTTAACCCGTCGATAAACCTGTGGAACTTCCTGGTCTCACTATACCTGGTATCGGGGTCATATCTTCCTAGGGATAGGAATCAAGTCTCATACTCGTCCACAGATAAACTCCCTTGGTTTAGTCTGAAAAACTCTGCCTATAGTTTCCGCTGTGCGGTATCGGGAACAAACTGCCTCCTGAAGGCCTCTCGAAATATATCCCAACTGATATCTATGTGTCGGGATCTCAATATAGGTCGGGTGGACTTCCACTAATGCTCTGCAGCTCCCTTCAGTAGGAACGCAGCAAACGCGACCATCTCCGAGGTTGTACACTCGAAGAATTCATAAAGCTTCTCCAGCTCTGCTAACCACTCCTCAGCAGCCACGGGGTCCTTGACCCCACTAAAGGATGGAGGTCTAAGCTTCTGGAATTCTCTCAACCGATGCAGATCACATTCATACCCTATTCCAATACCACCCAAAACCGGTGGGGGTGTAGGAGTATCTACAGTCCTCTGTGCATCAGTTGTCTGCGTAGGGGTATCAGGGGCAACTGCCTCTCTTGTTGCGACTTCTGCCTCTTGTCCCTGCCTACCTAGCATCATCTGTGCCAGTATCTCTACAATCATCTCGAGACTACGCTCTAATCGCATGAAGCGCGTCTCAACACACTCGGGTGCCTCAATAGCACCTGGAGTCTCATGCGTAGGTACTGGTTCGGCAGCAGCTCGTCCCTCGGGTTTATCTCTTTGGCCTCGAACCCTACCTCTCGCAACTCTACCACTACGCGTAATTGCCATATAGGTAAAGTTCATGCATTCATAATAATGAATTAGTCTGTCTCCTATCTGGTATACACAGTTATATCTAAACATAGCACAGTATTATAGGGATGTACACTTTCCTATTTTCTAACACCGACTCACATCAGACCAACCAGCCGTTCTGATACCATTCTGTTAGGACCCCTTCTCAATCCATGACTTTAACCAAAAACCACTGTAAATTTTTCGCATTTTGACTTACCTTTCTTCTCTTCAATGGTTGGGCTGTGATTCGATGTCAGAGTCCTTACTTACCACATCATCTAATATCATACATACATGTCAACATACTATTGCTGACTGTACTTACTTTTATCATGCATATAAGATTATATAAAATCTAACACAAATACATTTCCCATAATATATATCGTATACATCACTGTGCTGTTTCTATGTTTAGACACACAACTGTATAAAATAGGTATACCTGGCGATCGATAGGAACTAGATGTGGACTCAGGAATACTATCCCTCGATAGCTCTCCCTCTACTGGCGCTCTGTAGAGAGATGTAAAGAAAGGGGGGTGAGCATACAACGCGCTCAGTAAGGAAATCAGGCAAGTAAGTAGATATCTACACTATCTACTCAAAATAATGCTATGCCTTGAAAACATTATTTCCTTAACTCATTTCAAAAGCATGTCTTGAAATATAATATATATATACTTGTACAGATTAAATCCCATGTACAGAAGTCATGCTTGCTTTCTCAAATGTAGGCATGTAGTGCAAAACAATACATCTTTATATAAATCATGCCTTTATGTAAATCATGCCATGTATATTTAAATCACAATAAATATGGCTTTAAATAATTCACAACACAAAATCGGAGTCCGACCCATCCCTCAAGTCTGTCCGCAATTTAAATTAGTCAATCAATAAATGTGATATATCATGTGAGACTCTGTGGTGAAATGCAAATAGTATCCTGGACTATGTAAGAGAGCTTAAGGATGTTGGGCTTAAGGATCTTACGTAAGAGAGCTTCCCTACCGAACAGAGCCTCCCTGCCCTCTCTGGCTTAAGGATGTTGGGCTTGAGGATCTTACCATCCTCCACGGCATCCTACGTACCACAGTGTGAAAACTTGTGTGAGCTAAGCTCTAGCACGATGTCATGCATCTCATGTAAAACTCGAGTACGAGTAAGAACTCCAGTACTCTGTCATGCATTTATCATATAAAACTTAGTACGAGAAAGAACTCCAGTACTCTATCATGCATGTCATGGAAATCTAGTGCGAATCAAAATCCAGCACTAATGTATGTGGAAAATATATGAAATCCAGTGCGAGCTGTGCTCCACACGATTTATTCACACAAAATATGATAGATGGCTCTTTAAAAATGGATTGTTTACAAAATATTAAAATCAGCATTATAAAGTGTGCTTAATTCACATCAACCTTAAAATCATTAGCCAATCTATTTATTTTCATGCTAAACAGTAGTTAAACACTCACAATAGTAGTTTCCATGCTTTTTGCAACTTTTCACAAAAGTTGACTTTTTGACTAACTAGGGACAAAATCGTAATTTGCCACTATCGGGTCTCAATAATTATTATTCACTTTCTCTGACCCTCAGAGTTTTTAAGTGAATGTAAAAGCAAATGAAAATACGTGCAGGTATCTCTATCTACTTGCAAAAGTCCCTTACCTCGGATCACGGCATGTGACCTCACTTCCTCAGTGCTGCTCAATCTCGCAGTCCGATCAGCTCTCAGTGCAAATTTCGGAGCTGTAAATAATCATTCCTCAGGTTAATTATAATTTTCCTACTGTATTACACATTAATACAGTCCATTTTCCCTTAATGGGCCTTAATAATCCTTAATGGGCCTAACTATACCTTAAGCCCATTTTTCTTTTACTATTCATTTTCGTTGGACCTATTGGGCTTGTGGGGCCCACCAACTCTTATTGGGCTTGTTCTGGGCCCATTACACCTTATTGGGCATAAAATATTTTGGCTTGGCCCATTGGGCCTCTCGGCCACATGCCATGGCCGAGAGCTACCCAGGCCTCAGTTTTACCATGGCATGCCATCCATGCCTATTATTTAGCCAATTTCCCTTAGGCATTTTCACAAACACTTGGTAGGCAACATTATTAATCATCATATAGTTCATTTAGGCATTTTATCAAACACCTTGATTGCCAACAAATTACATGTATTAATTAATCAATTTGATTAATTCTAATAACACCATTAACATTAATACATGTACACTAATCCATTTATGTCTTAAAATCATATTGACATAAATCAATATCCCATTACTCACTCTCGGCCTAACCGACTTCATGGTGATTTAATATGTTTCAATGCTTAAAACATATATCAACATACTTAAAATCATTCATACATTAACATATATGAAATTGGAAATTAGAAAATATACCAATTGTTGTGTTCACCCTTTGGCCGAAACTTTGGAGGCTCTCGGTTTGCACTCTATGGCTCCTTGATAGCCAATTCTAACATATGTCACTCTCCTTTCAATTTGGAACAACTTCCATGCAGGATGCAAGTTCCAGTTATGCCTAATTCCTAGTGATTTCTAGTGAGAGAAAGCTTGGAAAATATGTTTCAATGGTTTCTTCTCCTAGCCGGATTTGGTGTGATGAAGATGACAATGGTGTGGCTGAATTTATAAGCCACATACTTAGCCATTAAGCTTTACTTTTCAGCCATTATACTTGACTTTCCAAACCTTAGCCATGAGTATCAGGACCCCAGTTTCAATCCTTGACTTTAACCAAAAACCACAATAAATTTTTCGCATTTTAACATACCTTTCTCTTCTTCAATGGTTGGGCTGTGATTCGATGTCAGAGTCCTCACTTACCACATCATCCTTTTCATACATACATGTCAATATATTAATTCTGACTGTAGCTGCTTTTATTATACATGTAAGATTTTATAAAATCTAATACGATTACATTCCCCATAATATATAACGTATACATCACTGTGCTGTTTCTATGTTTAGATACACAACTATAGATAATAAGTATACCTGATGAATCGATAGGAACTAGCAGTGGACTCTGGGACACTCTCCCACGATAACTCTCGCTCTACTGATGCTCTGTAGAGAGATGTAAAGAAAAGAGGGGTGAGCATAACGCGCTCAGTAAGGAAATCAGGCAAGCAAGTAGATATCCACACTATCTACTCAAAATAGTGCTATGCCTTGAAAACATTTATTTCCTTACTCACTTTAAAAGCATGTCTTGAAATATAATATATATGTACTTGTACAGAATAAATCCCATGTACAGAAATCATGCTTTATTTCTCAAATACAGGCATGTAGTGCAAAACAATGCATTGTATATAAATCATGCCTTTATGTAAATCATGCCATGTATATTTAAATCACAATAAATATGGCATCAAATGATTCACAACACAAATCAGAGTCCGACCCATCCCTCAGGTCTGTTCGCAGTTTAAATCAGTCAATCAATGTGATATATCATGTGAGACTCTGTGGTAAATGCAAATAGTATCCTGGATTATGATCATATCCGAAAAGTGATCCCATGCAACATAGTACTCGGTGTGCGGCAATCACTGCTGTAACGGGAGGATGGTCAGTCCAATGTCAACCGCCAGCTATGTAACACACGGTACAGCGTACACCTCGTGTCCCAAACACGGTACAAAGTACACCCGTGGACCCTCACAGCTAAAGTGCCTCCCATAGGACTTAGCCCTCGAAACTATGGAAATATTTATACCACGTTTATATCAACCTCATGCTGATATCCTCTCTAGCTATGACACACAGTCACACAAAGATACAGGCATGGGTTTTAACATGTATTACATATCACATATAGTGTGCGTCTTGAGTGCGACTCACAGTCGTCACTCCACTCAAACACTGTTTCACATCACAAAACTCAACTCTAGTGCGAGCAATCTCTAGCAACTAGGTCAATGCATGGTTTATGTATTAAATCAAGTGTGAGCAATAGCTCCCAGTACTATGCTATGCACAATATCAAAATCAAGTACGAGAAATAGCTCCCAGTACTATGTCATGTATAAACCATGAAGAATCGAGTACGAGCAACACTCTAGCACTCTGTCATGCATATATCATTCAAAGCTGAGTACGAGTGAGAACTCCAGTACTCTATCATGCATGTCATGAAAATCTAGTGCGTATCAAAATCCAGCACTAATATTATGTGGAAAACATATGAATCCCAGTGCGAGATATGTTCTAGCACGATTCATTCACACAAAATATGATAGATGGCTACTTAAAAGGGATTGTTTACAAAACATTTAAAATCAGCACCATAAAGTGTGCTTAAGTCATATCAACCTTAAAATCATTAGCCCATCTATTTATTTTCATGCTAATAGCAATTAAACACTCACAATAGTATTTTCCATGCTTTTTGCAACTTCTCACAAAAGTTGACTTTTTGACTAACAAGGGGTAAAATCGTAATTTGCCATTATCGGGTCGCAATAATTATTATTCACTTTCTCTGACCCTCAGAGTTTTTAAGTGAATGCAGAAGCAGTTGAAAATACGTGCAGGTATCTCTAACTGCTCGCAAAAGTCCCTTACCTCGGATCACGTCACGTGACCTCACTTCCTCGGTGCTGCTAATTCCCGCAGTCCGATCAGCTCTCGATGTAAACTCCGGAGCTGTAAATAACTATTCCTCAGGTTAATTATAATTTTCCTACTGTATTACACATTAATACAGTTTAATTTTCCTTAATGGGCCTTAAAATCCTTAATGGGCCTAACTAGGCCTTAAGTCCATTTCCATTTTACTATTCACTTTTGTTGGGCCTATTGGACTTGTGGGGCCCACCAACTCTTATTGGGCTTGTCTTAGGCCCATTACACCCTATTGGGCCTAAAAATATTGGGCTTGGCCCATTGGGCCTCTCGGCCACATGCCATGGCCGAGAGCTAGCCATTCTCGATTTTCCACCATGGCATGCCATACATGCCTATTTCCTAACCATTTTCACTTAGGCATTTTCACAAACACTTGGTAGGCAACATTACCAATCATCATATTGTTCATTTAGGCATTTTATCAAACACCTTCATTGCCAACAATTTACATGTATTAATTAATCAATTTGATTAATTCTAATTATACCATTAACATTAATACATGTATACTAATCCATTTATGTCTTAAAATCAAATTGACATAATTCAATATCCCATTGATCACTCTCGGCCTAACCCTCTTCATGGTGATTTAATATGTTTCAATGCTTAAAACATATATCAACATACTTAAAATCATTCATACATTAACATATATGAAATTGGAAATTAGAAAATATACCAATTGTTGTGTTCACCCTTTGGCCGAAACTTTGGAGGCTCTCGGTTTGCACTCTATGGCTCCTTGATAGCCAATTCCAACATATGTTAATCTCCTTTCAATTTGGAACAACTTCCATGAAGAATACAAGTTCCAAATATGTCTAATTCCTAGTGATTTCTAGTGAGAGAAAGCTTGGATGGTTATGGTTTTAATGGTTTCTTCTCTAGCCGGAATTGGTGTGGTGAAGATGACAATGGTGTGGCTGCATTTATAAGCCACTTACTTAGCCATTAAGCCTTACTTTTCAGCCATTATGCTTGACTTTCCAAATCTGAACCATGAGTCACCTTATGAGTCACCTTATGAGTCATAGTTAACTTTAACTATGGTTAGATATTTATCTCATGGGCTTTTCCAATTGGGCTTCTCGGTTTGGGCTTTCCTAATGGGCTTTCGGGCTGAAATTTTTACTACACTTCGGGCCTTTTATTGTCTCAAAATTTGGCCGATCAATTGGTCCAACAATTCGGTCTAAAGGACCTAAAAATTTCGATATACGTTTAGTATACCTTAATGGGCTTTAAAATTTTCACCTTAGGCCCATTACGTTTTTAACCATTAAATTTATTCCGGAATCCTTCCGAATAAATTTTCCTTACTTTCGGGGATGATTATCTTGTATTCTGGCCAAGAATATTTTTCCCCAAATTTTTCTCCACACTTAGGTTAATTTTTAACCATGATTAGTCAACTATGGCAAAAGTCCACTTTCTTAACTATAGTTGACTTTTTTCCTTAACCATTGACTAAGTTGACTTTTTCTCCAAATTTTGAAAGTGTCATATATTATGTCTTACACTCTCGTCTTTATATTCCAACCGCTCCCGATGGATAATTTTACCCGAAACTCCTTTTCTCGTCGAAAAGGTCCATTTTACCCTTTTTAGCTTTTATTCTCGTTTTGTATGTTCGGGTCTAAATCAAGCTGACTTTCCTTCATGAGTTCTCTACGCTCTCTTATTTTAAGTTCTTATTTTCAGTCAGAATAATTTAGAATAACTCGGTTTAGCCTGTGACACTTATAGTTCACATTAGGCATTTTATGTAGCTTTTGCGTGTTAAATCATTTCAATAACACTTTATGTCTAATAAATACTCTTCTTATGATTCAACTATAATAACATAGTGTTCATACACATAGGAATCATAAGGAAATAAGCTACAAATATCCGGGTCTGACAATCCTCCCCCACTCAGAAAATTTGGTCCTCTAAATTAGAACCAAGTCAGTCCTCAAATAGGTGAGGGTACTTCTCTCGCATCACACTCTCTAGCTCCCAAGTAGCTTCCTCTGAAGTATGATGCTGCCAGAGAATCTTCACTAATCCGATGGTCTTCGATCTCAATACCTTCTCCTTCCTATCCAATATCCGAATCGGTCTCTCTACATATGACAAGTCCTCTCAGAGCTCCAAAGGCTCGTAACTAATCACATGTGACGGATCCGGGTGATACTTCCGAAGCATCGATATGTGGAAGACGTTGTGGACACCTGATAAATTCGGTGGCAATGCCAACCTATACGCCTTATCTCCCACTCGATCAAGTATCTCAAAGGGTCCAATATAGCGAGGATTTAGTTTCCCTCTCTTCCCAAATCTCGCTATGCCCTTGGAAGGAGAAACTCTCAAAAACACGGATTCACCAACTGCAAACTCTAGTGGCCTACGTCTCCTGTCAGTGTAACTCTTCTGTCTGCTCTGAGCTGTCCTCAGTCTCTCTACTATCAAACGGACGTCTTCAGATGCTTGCATAACCAAGTCAGGAGCAAAAATCTTACGGTCACCCACTTCTTCCCATCCAATAGGGGAACGACATCTACGGCCATACAAAGCCTCATACGGTGCCATCCCGATACTCGAATGATGACTGTTGTTGTAGGCGAACTCGGCTAGTGGCAGGTGGTCATCCCAGGAGCCTCGATAGTCTAGTACACATGCTCTCAACATGTCCTCCAGAGTCTGTATAGTCCTCTCTGACTGACCATCTGTCTAAGGATGGAAAGCGGTGCTCAAACTCAACTGGGTTCCCATTGCTTCCTGAAAATGTCCCCAGAAGTGGGATGTGAAGCGGGAATCCCTATCAGAGACTATGCTCACTGGTACACCGTGTAACCTCACTACCTCGCGTATGTACAGTTCTGCTAATGAACTTAGAGTATCGGTAGCTCTCATAGCTAGGAAGTGGGCTGACTTCGTCAGTCTATCAACGATCACCCATATAGCATCGTGATTCCTGCGGGTCCTCGGTAAACCCATCACGAAATCCATGGTGATATGCTCCCATTTCCATGTCGGTATAGGTAGAGGCTGCAATAACCCTGCAGGTTTCTGATGCTCTACCTTCACCTGCTGACATATGAGACACTTTGCCATGAAGTTTGCTACATCTCTCTTCATACCTGACCACCAGTATACCTTCCGGAGGTTCTGATACATCTTGTTTCTCCTCGGATGCAACGTATACCTCGATGAATGAGCTTCCGCCAATATCAATCTCCTAAGTCCTAGATCCTCGGGAACACACAATCTGCCTCTGAACCTCAGTAGTCCATCAGAACTCAACTCAAAATCAGTCACAGTGCCCTTCTGAATCTGACTACTCACATCCATACAAAATGGATCTGTCTACTGAGCCACTCTGATCCTGTCCAACAGGTCCGGCTCCAAGCGTAGACTAGCTATCACATAGCCTATATCCATGTCAGAAGGCACAACTCCCAAACTGAGGCTGGCAAACTGCTCTAGCAAATCATGCTCCCTAACAATCATATACGATACCATCCCCAGGCTCTTCCTGCTCAAAGCATCGGCTATAACGTTAGCCTTACCCGGATGATAAAGTATCTCACAATCGTAGTCCTGCAGAAGCTCTAGCCATCTTCTCTGTTTCATGTTCAGCTCTTTCTGCGAGAACAGATACTTGAGGCTCTTGTGGTCGGTAAATATCTGGAACTTCTCACCATACAAGTAGTGGCGCCATACCTTCAACGCAAACACTACTGCAGCTAGCTCCAAATCATAGGTCGGATAGTTCTTCTCATGATCCTTCAGCTGTCTGGATCCATAACCAACTACCTTCCCGTCTTGCATCAATACACAGCCCAGTCCCTGATGCGAAGCATCGATATACACTGCAAAACCTCCTGAGCTGGTAGGGATAGTGAGAATCGGAGCGATGGTCAATCGACGCTTCAACTCCTCAAAGCTCTTCTCACAATCCTCGTTCCATATGAACGGTGCACTCTTTCGAGTAAGATGTGTCAACGGAGCAGCCAACTTCGAAAATCCCTCGACGAATCTCCGATAGTATCCAGCTAAACCCAGAAAACTCCTGATCTCGGTGACTGTCCGTGGCTGTTCCCACTGAACTACAGCCTCTATCTTAGATGGATCAACTGATACACCATCTCTCGATATAACATGTCCCAAAAACGAGATCTGTGACAACCAAAAGTCACACTTGCTGAGCTTAGCATATAACTCATGCTCCCGTAACGTCTGCAACACGATCCTGAGGTGCTCCTCATGCTCCTTCTTGGATCTCGAATACACCAATATGTCATCGATGAAGACGATAACAAACTGGTCTAAGTATGGCTTGAACACATCGTTCATCAAAGCCATGAAAGCAACTGGAGCATTCGTCAATCCGAATGGCATGACCAAGAACTCATAATGGCCATATCAGGTACGAAATGCTGTCTTGGGTACATCTCCACTCCGAACCTTCAGCTGATGATACCCAAACCTTAGGTCAATCTTGGAAAAGACTTGTGCTAGCTGTAGCTGATCTAGCAAGTCATCAATGCGTGGAAGGGGGTATCTATTCTTGATGGTGGCCTTATTCAACAATCGGTAGTCTATACACAATCGGAGGCTCCCATCCTTTTTCCTCACAAACAAAATCGGTGCTCCCTAAGGTGAAACACTCGGTCGTACAAAGCCTCTATCCAACAGCTCCTGTAACTGTCTCTTGAGCTCCTCCAGTTCAACTAAGGCCATGCGATAAGGTGGTCTCGAAATAGGCTCCGTACCGGGTACCAGATCTATACAGAACTCCATCTCTCTGTCTGGTGGTAACCCTAGCAATTCATCTGGAAAAACATCTGGGTACTCACTGACCACAGTGATATCTGTCAACTCCGGATGTGGCTTATCCATATCTACCACATACACAATGAAACCTTGATATGTTGAAGGTTTTCTAAATCAGAAATCATGTAATAATCATATCTATTCCTTTCATTTATCTTTATTAAGCTTTACAACATATCTAGTAGGGTTAGGAAACATAACTGTCTTAGCGTAACAATCTAAAACAGCATGGTCTGCAGATAGCCAATCCATTCCTAATATTATATCAAAGTCGCTCATACTTAGTAATATTAGATTGGCTGTCATCTCCTTATCCCCTACTCTCAACTTGCAGTCATTATATACATATTCTACCACTTGACTACTATTCATAGGCGTACTGATTAACATCATCATACATAAACGTGTACGCTCTACATGTGTTGCTAATTTACATGCAAATGATGGCGATACAAAAGAATGCGTGGCACCAGGATCAATTAAAACATATGCTTTAATATCATAAATCAGGATGTTACCTCGAATCACATCCGATGAAGCATCAGCTGTTCCCTGGTCCAAAGTATGTACTCGCCCTTAACCCATCACTTGTTTCCCCTTCTCCTCTGCCGTGGCTGTACCTCTCTGAGCAGACGTACCAGCTGGGGTTCTATCATACTCCATGCCCCTCTGTGGTGTAGTCACATACGGCGCTGGGCACTCTCTAGCCATGTGCCCCTGTTTCCCACATCGAAAACATACCATAGCACCCTGTGGACATGGTCTATCTCCATGTGATCTGCCGCATCTTCTACACTGATCTGCAGCAGGTCGCGGTCCTCCCATGACAATGCCCTTCGCTGGGGCTGCAGTCGGATAAGAAGGAGGTCTAGCATATCTATCTCGTGTCCCCTCTATCCGTGATCTCTTATCGAAGGATCTCTTTCCCCCTCGATAACTAAAATCTCTAGCGGGTCTCTTCTTCTGCAAGTCTAGGCTACGGCTAAACTTCCCAAACTCGGAAGCATTCCTCATGTAGTCCTGCTCACATAGTTGCGCCCTGCGCACTGCCTCCTCATAAGTCACTATGTCCAGCGGAACCAACTTGGACCGTATCACTGGTCTCAACCCGTCGATAAACCTGTGGACCTTCCTGGTCTCACTATACATAGTATCCGGGTCTTATCTTCCTAGGGATAGGAATCGAGTCTCATACTCGTCCACAGATAAACTCCCCTGGTGTAGTCTTAAAAACTCTGCCTTTAATTTTCGCTGTGCAGTGTCGGGAATAAACTGCCTCCTGAAGGCCTACCGGAATATATCCCAACTAATATTCGTGTGTCGAGATCTCAATATAGGTCGGGTGGACTTCCACCAATGCTCTACAGCTCCCTTCAGTAGGAACGCAGCAAACGTGACCATCTCCGAGGTCATACACTCGAAGAATCCATAGAGCTTCTCCAGCTCTGCTAACCACTCCTCGGCAGCCACGGGGTTCTTGACCCCACTAAATGATGGAGGTCTAAACTTCTGAAACTCCCTCAACCGATGCAGGTCACATCCATATCCTAATCCACTACCACCCAAAACCGGTGGGGGTGTAGGAGTATCTACTGTCCTCTGTGCATCAGCTGTCTGCGTAGGTGTATCAGGGGCAACTGCCTCTCCTGTAGCAGCTCCTACCTCCTGTCTCGGCCTACCTGGCATCATCTGTGCCAGTATCTCAATAATAGTCTCGAGACCATGCTCTAATCTCGTGAAGCGCATCTCAGCACAATCGGGTGCCTCAGTAGCACCTGCAGTCTCATGCGCAGGTAAAGGTCCGGCAGCGGCTCGTCCTTCGGGTCTACCTCCCCGGCCTCGAGCCCTACCTCTCATACCTCTACCACTACGCATATTTGCCATATAGGCAAGGTTCCTGCATTTATAATAGTGAATCAGTCCATTTCCTATCTGGTATACACAGTTATATCTAAACACAACACAGTACTATAGGGATGTACACTTTCCTATTTTTCTAACACCGACTCACATCAGACCAACCTCTGCTCTGATACCATCCTGTCAGGACCCTAGTTTCAATCCTTGACTTTAACCAAAAACCACAATAAATTTTTCGCATTTTAACATACCTTTCTCTTCTTCAATGGTTGGGCTGTGATTCGATGTCAGAGTCCTCACTTACCACATCATCCTTTTCATACATACATGTCAATATATTAATTCTGACTGTAGCTGCTTTTATTATACATGTAAGATTTTATAAAATCTAATACGATTACATTCCCCATAATATATAACGTATACATCACTGTGCTGTTTCTATGTTTAGATACACAACTGTACATAATAAGTATACCTGATGAATCGATAGGAACTAGCAGTGGACTCTGGGACGCTCTCCCACGATAACTCTCGCTCTACTGACGCTCTGTAGAGAGATGTAAAAAAAAGGGGGGTGAGCATAACGCGCTCATTAAGGAAATCAGGCAAGCAAGTAGATATCCACACTATCTACTCAAAATAGTGCTATGCCTTGAAAACATTTATTTCCTTACTCACTTTAAAAGCATGTCTTGAAATATAATATATATGTACTTGTACAGAATAAATCCTATGTACAGAAATCATGCTTTATTTCTCAAATATAGGCATATAGTGCAAAACAATGCATTGTATATAAATCATGCCTTTATGTAAATCATGCCATGTATATTTAAATCACAATAAATATGGCATCAAATGATTCACAACACAAATCGAAGTCCGACCCATCCCTCAGGTCTGTCCGCAGTTTAAATCAGTCAATCAATGTGATATATCATGTGAGACTCTGTGGTAAATGCAAATAGTATCCTGAATTATGATCATATCCGAAAAGTGTTCCCATGCAACACAGTACTCAGTGTGCGGCAATCACTGCTGTAACGGGAGGATGGTCAGTCCAATGTCAACCGCCAGCTACGTAACACACGGTATAGCGTACACCTCGTGTCCCAAACACGGTACAAAGTACACCCGTGGACCCTCACAGGCAGAGTGCCTCCCATAGGACTTAGCCCTCGAAACTATGGAAATATTTATACCACGTCTATATCAACCTCATGCGGATATCCTCTCTAGCTATGACACACAGTCACACAAAGATACAGGCATGGGTTTTAACATGTATTACATATCACATACAGTGTGCGTCTTGAGTGCGACTCACAGTCGTCACTCCGCTCAAACACTGTTTCACATCACAAAACTCAACTCTAGTGCGAGCAATCTCTAGCAACTAGGTCAATGCATAGTTTATGTATTAAATCAAGTACGAGCAATAGCTCCCAGTACTATGCTATGCACAATATCAAAATCAAGTACGAGAAATAGCTCCCAGTACTATGTCATGTATAAATCATGAAGAATCAAGTATGAGCAACGCTCTAGCACTCTGTCATGCATATATCATTCAAAGCTGAGTACGAGTGAGAACTCCAGTACTCTATCATGCATGTCATGAAAATCTAGTGCGTATCAAAATCCAGCACTAATATTATGTGGAAAACATATGAATCCCAGTGCGAGATATGCTCTAGCACGATTCATTCACACAAAATATGATAGATGGCTATTTAAAAGGGACTGTTTACAACACATTTAAAATCAGCACCATAAAGTGTGCTTAAGTCATATCAACCTTAAAATCATTAGCCCATCTATTTATTTTCATGCTAATAGCAATTAAACACTCACAATAGTATTTTCCATGCTTTTTGCAGCTTCTCACAAAAGTTGACTTTTTGACTAACTAGGGGTAAAATCGTAATTTGCCACTATCGGGTCGCAATAATTATTATTCACTTTCTCTGACCCTCAGAGTTTTTAAGTGAATGCAGAAGCAGTTGAAAATACGTGCAGGTATCTCTAACTACTCGCAAAAGTCCCTTACCTCGGATCACGTCACGTGACCTCACTTCCTCGGTGCTGCTAATTTCCGCAGTCTGATTAGCTCTCGATGTAAACTCCGGAGCTGTAAATAACCATTCCTCAGGTTAATTATAATTTTCCTACTGTATTACACATTAATACAGCTTAATTTCCCTTAATGGGCCTTAAAATCCTTATGGGCCTAACCAGGCCTTAAGTCCATTTCCATTTTACTATTCACTTTTGTTGGGCCTATTGGGCTTGTGGGGCCCACCAACTCTTATTGGGCTTGTCTTAGGCCCATTACACCCTATTGGGCCTAAAAATATTGGGCTTGGCCCATTGGGCCTCTCGGCCACATGCCATGGCCGAGAGCTAACCATTCTTGGTTTTCCACCATGGCATGCCATACATGCCTATTTCCTAGGCATTTTCACAAACACTTGGTAGGCAACATTACCAATCATCATATTGTTCATTTAGGCATTTTATCAAACACCTTGATTGCCAACAATTGACATGTATTAATTAATCAATTTGATTAATTCTAATTATACCATTAACATTAATACATGTGTACTAATCCATTTATGTCTTAAAATCAAATTGACATAATTCAATATCCCATTGATCACTCTCGGCCTAACCCTCTTCATGGTGATTTAATATGTTTCAATGCTTAAAACATATATCAACATACTTAAAATCATTCATACATTAACATATATGAAATTGGAAATTAGAAAATATACCAATTGTTGTGTTCACCCTTTGGCCGAAACTTTGGAGGCTCTCGGTTTGCACTCTATGGCTCCTTGATAGCCAATTCCAACATATGTTAATCTCCTTTCAATTTGGAACAACTTCCATGAAGAATGCAAGTTCCAAATATGTCTAATTCCTAGTGATTTCTAGTGAGAGAAAGCTTGGATGGTTATGGTTTTAATGGTTTCTTCTCTAGCCGGAATTGGTGTGGTGAAGATGACAATGGTGTGGCTGCATTTATAAGCCACTTACTTAGCCATTAAGCCTTACTTTTCAGCCATTATGCTTGACTTTCCAAATCTGAACCATGAGTCACCTTATGAGTCACCTTAGAGTCCTAGTTAACTTTAACTATGGTTAGATATTTATCTCATGGGCTTTTCCAATTGGGCTTCTCGGTTTGGGCTTTCCTAATGGGCTTTCGGGCTGAAATTTTTACTACACTTCGGGCCTTTTATTGTCTCAAAATTTGGCCGATCAATTGGTCCAACAATTCAGTCTAAAGGACCTAAAAATTTCGATATACGTTTAGTATACCTTAATGGGCTTTAAAATTTTCACCTTAGGCCCATTACGTTTTTAACCATTAAATTTATTCCGGAATCCTTCCGAATAAATTTTCCTTACTTTCGGGGATGATTATCTTGTATTCTGGCCAAGAATATTTTTCCCCAAATTTTTCTCCACACTTAGGTTAATTTTTAACCATGATTAGTCAACTATGGCAAAAGTCCACTTTCTTAACAATAGTTGACTTTTTTCCTTAACCATTGACTAAGTTGACTTTTTCTCCAAATTTCGAAAGTGTCATATATTATGTCTTACACTCTCGTCTTTATATTCCAACCGCTCCCGGTGGATAATTTTACCCGAAACTCCTTTTCTCGTCGAAAAGGTCCATTTTACCCTTTTTAGCTTTTATTCTCGTTTTGTATGTTCGGGTCTAAATCAAGCTGACTTTCCTTCATGAGTGTTCTACGCTCTCTTATTTTAAGTTCTTATTTTCAGTCAGAATAATTTAGAATAACTCGGTTTAGCCTGTGACACTTATAGTTCACATTAGGCATTTTATGTAGCTTTTGCGTGTTAAATCATTTCAATAACACTTTATGTCTAATAAATACTCTTCTTATGATTCAACTATAATAACTAGTGTTCATACACATAGGAATCATAAGGAAATAAGCTACAAATATCCGGGTTATATTTCATAGTCGGGATGCTTGCCATAAGTCTTAGTCCTCATACTATAGGTTCTCTTTTCAATAGCCCTCGGCCATATCTCAAAATATTACACGTGTAAGCATATAATCGGTGTGACACATCGTCAACACAGGCTCTCAACACGACTGTTTCATGCTCTATTTTAAAATTGGTACATGTGAGTAAACTCCTAACACGACCATATCAAAATGATATAACTCTAGAGCGAGCAATGCTCCTAGCACTATGTCGTATAAAAAACCTGAGTACGAGCAATACTCCCATTACTCTATCATGTAAAACTGAGTATTAACAAAGCTCCCAATACTATATAATGCATCAATCAATAAAATTGAGTACGAGCAATGCTCCCAATACTCTAACATGCATAAATCGCATTTAAAATCTAGTACGAGAATACACACAAGTACTATGTGATTCATATTTCATAAATCAAGTGCGAGTATTCTCTAGCACTGATGGTTTACACACAAAATGTCACGACCCAATTTTTCCTTTCTAACCGAAAATCACTATAAATTTTTTGCGTTTTCCATTCCTTACCCGGTTGTGAGCAAACTCATCACTACACAGTTTGGCTGTGAGTCAATAATAAAAAACCACAACATTCATTCTCAAATAATCAAAAGATGTGTCATTCATTTCAAGTTAAGTTATACATGACATGTTTTCTAACTTTTATATCCCCCACATTACAATACAAATTGACTACTGTGCTTGTACATTGTTTAGATACAAAAAGAATCTTCATGTGTATACCTCTTAGCGATGAATGGCAGCGGATGTCAAAAATATAACGCCTCAGTCCTCACTAGGCTACTATGTACACTCTGTAGAGGGGGACATTAGAGAGGGATGAGCAACCCCACGCTCAGTAAGGCAATAATGCAAGCATGGTAGATAACTACTCTATCTGCATGTTGATAATTTTATGCATAAATAATTTATAACAGGAGCATAAGGAATTAAAACTATGTCATATGAGTATACATATATCATGTATTTAAATCATGGAAATTGGCATACAAAACATTGTAAAATCATCATGTACAAATCATCTCTTGCTCATCAATCGTCAAATCCCACCGAAAAAGGCAATTCATTTAAGAAACATCCTTTTGAAATCACATCTCTTTCTTAATACATACAATCCCATCAAAAATCATTTTCCTAACCACAAACATCATTACCATTTCACAAATCAAATCCCACAAGGCTCGACCCCTCCCTCGGGTCTACCCTGAACAGTCAAAATCACATTTAAGTATCA
Source organism: Firmiana major (assembly GCA_033439115.1). Lineage (NCBI taxonomy): Eukaryota > Viridiplantae > Streptophyta > Magnoliopsida > Malvales > Malvaceae > Firmiana > Firmiana major. Next base: position 15,669,762 of record CM065912.1, read on the forward strand.
AAACCATGTGGTATTATGTAATAAGCAAGGAGACACGTCACTATATCTCAATGGACTATGTTGGCCAACTACATCATAAATCATCCCAGACCACACAGATTCTGGTGTGCGGGGTATCATGCTGGAACGAAGGTGGGTTAATTCTCTGCCAGACTTACTCATCACGTAACCACCACGCCGTATATCGTACTCCATGTGATATACATGGTACAACGTACTCCGCGGACTCATATCATGGTTGGGGGTGCCTATCGTAGGTCTTATCTACCCTTACCAAGTGTAACCTCTACAGTCTCAAGTGCACGTGGGAGTACTCTTAATACCAGGTCCTAGCCCCTCATGGCTTTACTCGCCCCTTTTGGGTTCCCTGATTCAGGTCCTAGCCACTCATGCCCTTACGCGGCCTTATTGGTTTCCCTAAATGGATTAATGTTAGGTCCTAGCCCCTCACCCTCACCCCACTCAAGAGGTCTGTTAGGCCTGTTGGGTTCCCTGAACACCAATCGTATTACCCTCACCACGGCATCATACATACCACAGTGTGGAAACCCGTACGAGCTAAGCTCTAGCACGATTCATGTATTATCATTAAATCACTTCGTACGAGCAGCTCTTTTGTACGACATTTATGCATAAAAATATGATAAAACCACGTACGAGCATAGCTCCAGTATGGTTATATTCATAAGAAAGCCACTTAAAATCCACATAAGAGCAAAAGCTCCAGTACGGTTTATAAAACATTATCATGGATCAAACCAAGGTGCGAGCTAAGCTCCAGCACGTTTCATACAAGTAAAAGCATCAAAATCCTGTGCGAGCTAGGCTCCAGCACGATTTAATTTACATAGCTTGATAGGCAACTCATATACATTCAAACAAATCTTAAAACGTATTTAGCACCTCACATGTGATATTCCACCACATCAATAAATCACTAGCCAGCCTATCATTTTATTTACCCAAAACAAAGTATTGAGTTTTGTGAAAACATTCAAAACATGTGATTTATTAAATTATTAGCCTTACTATCCCATTTCTTTATAATACCATTTCAAACCACCAAATCTCATACAAATACTCATAGTTGTTTCCATACATCGTCAAATTCATTTCTAAATACTCATGCACATTTCCAAAGCCCTATATACCCACAAAATACGAGCAGTTACCTCTATATACTCACAAAATTCCCTTACCTGGAAATCGCGATGCGTGATTCCACTTTCTTAAAGATGCTTACTTGTACAGTTCGATTCATCTCCAACAAACTCTCTGGAACTACACATAAACGTATTTCACAACATTTTAGACCATTATAATCAAACTCTTATGTTTACTACAGTCGATTCGACCTATAGTCTCTAAAGGCCTCGTTTCATTACTCTACCCATAACGAGAGTCTATGGATCCTTTTAGGCCTATTAACTCATTCCAAAGCGATATTAAATCAATATTAAGCTCATAGTGTTCATATTTCATTGATTTCTTCACTATGGCATTTATCAAGCATTTACATACTCATTTTCCATAATTTCCCCAAACTCACAATGCAACTCCATTTAATTATCTCAAATTATCCACATTACTTCAATAACAACTTAACATAATCCATAAATCATCAACATACCCAAATCACACTTTCTCACACTAGACTCATTCCATTTTCTAGGTCACATTAGTTCCATTTCATCCTAGGTAGTTTCAACCATCACTATACATACCAATCAACTTCGAAAGTCAATAAGTAGATAATGTACTTGCACTGAAGTATTAGAAACTTACCAAATCTAGCTTCTCCTCTTGTTCCAAATGACAATGCCCTTAACTCCTTCAATTCAACAAGTGAGGTTTTAATTTCAAACTATGTTGTTCTCTTCTTTAAGATGAACAACTTTGTACTTTATAGCTTCCCATCAATTCTTACTGGAAATGGGCTGATTTTAGGGAGATAAAACTAGGTTTTGAAGGTTGAAATGAAAAGAATGGTTACATCTCTGAAAAATGCATATTTCACTGCTCCTATTTATAGAAATTGCTTAATGAGATCAATCTATCGAGGCTTGAGATTGATCTTGTCCTCTTAAATCCCTCATTTTCACACTAATTTGAATGCATAGGATCGATCTGTCGAAAGCTTGAGATCGATCTATCTCAGGCAGTAGCTTAAGGAGATTAATCTTCATCCAGGGGAGATCAATCTACTCTAACCCGAGAGCTAAGGAAATCGATCTGTTTGCCTTGAGAATTGATCCTCGTTTTATAGAATATTTAGCAGATCGATCTGGCTCCATTGGAGATCGATCTGTCTTGTTCCAATGCTCAAATAAGAGCATTTTTTCTCTTCCAGATCGATCTCTCAACCTATGAGATCGATCTGGCCTTCATATTTTCTAAATTTTCTGCAGTTTTTTTGCAGCAACTAACCCCAAACTTCTTAAATTTGTTGGCATGGTCATTTTCTCATCTAACCATGTAGCCATACTATCTCTCGAACATACAGGTTCGCCAACTGACTCAGAGTATCGGTAGCTCTCATAGCTAAGAAATGGGCTGACTTAGTCAACCGATCCACAATAACCCATATAACATCATGACCTCTACGGGTCCTCGGCAATCCCATCACAAAATCTATAGTGACATGCTCCCACTTTCATATTGGTATCGATAGAGGCTGCAATAACCCTGCAAGCGTCTAATGCTCTACCTTCACCTGTTGACAAACGAGACATTAGCGACATATTCAGCAATGTCTCTTTTCATTCCAGACCACCAATAAACCTTTCGAAGGTTTTGATACATCTTGGAACTCACTGGATGTATCGTGTACTTCGATGAGTGAGCTTCTGAAAATATTAACTTCCTAATCTCAGGAACACAAACTCTACCTCTGACCTCAATAACCCATCAGCACTCAGCTCAAAATCAATACCCATACCTGTCTGTATTTGCTTTAACCAATCGATACACCGTCGATCACTTTGCTGAGCCTGCCGAATACGACCAATCAATTCTGGCTCCAGTCTCAAACTAGCCATGATTTCAAGTCTCTCTGAACCAAGTGGGGTCACATCCAAACTGAGGTTTACAATTTATTCTAACAACTCGTGTTCCCGTACCATCATATAAGACACCAACCTGAGGTTCTTCCTGCTTAAGGCATTGGCAACTACATTTGCCTTACTCGGGTGGTACATGATTTCAAAATCATAATCTTTCAAAAGTTTGAGCCATCTTCTCTGTCTCATATTCAACTCCTTCTGCGAGAACAAGTACTTAAGACTCTTATGATCAGTGAAAACCTAAAATTTCTCACCATAGAGATAGTGGCGTCATATTTTCAAAGCAAACACCACGGCATCTAACTCTAAATCATGTGTCGGGTAGTTCCTCTCATGATCCTTCAATTATCTAGATCCATAGGCAACTACCTTTCTATCCGGCATAAGAATACAACCCAGTCCCTGGTGTGATGCATCAGTATACACCGAGAAACCTCCTAAGCTAGTAGGAATGGTGAGAACTGGAGCAGTGGTCAATAGACATTTAAGCTCCTCAAAACTCCCCTCACATGCCTCATCCCACATAAACTTAACATCCTTCTGTGTGAGGCGTGTCAATGGAGCAGCTAGTCTGGAGAAACCCTCAACAAATCTCTAATAATAACTGCCAACCGTAGAAAACTTCTGATCTCAGTAACTGTCTGGGGCTGTTCCCATTGTATAATTGCCTCTATCTTAGATGGATCCACAGATACCCCATCCTTCGACACAACATGGCTTAGAAATGAGATCTGCTCTAACCAAAAGTTACACTTGTTGAGTTTGGCATACAACTCTTTCTCTCTGAGGGTCTTTAGAACTATCCTTAAGTGCTCCTCATGATCTTCCTTGGACTTGGAATAAACCAATATGTCATTAATGAACACAATTACAAACTTGTCTAGGTATGGCTTAAACATATCATTCATTAGTGCCATAAATACTGCGGGGGCATTCGTCAATCTGAATAGCATCACCAAGAACTCGTAGTGGCCATAACGGATGCGAAATGCTGTCTTAGGTACATCTCCACTCCTGATCCTCAATTTATGGTACCCTGACCACAGATCTATCTTTAAAAACACTTGAGCTACCCGGAGCTGATCCAACAAGTCATCGATGCATGGAAGGGGGTACTTATTCTTGATGGTGGACTTATTCAACAACTGGTAATCTATACTCAATCGGAGGCTTCCATCCTTCTTCCTTACAAACAGAACCGGTGCTCCCTAAGGTGAGACACTTGACCTAATAAACCCCTTCTCTAGCAACTCTTACAGCTGTTTCTTTAGCTCTTCCAACTCAATTGGTGCCATTCTATATGGTGGTTTCGATATCAGCTCCGTACCAAGCACTAACTCTATGCAAAATTCCATTTCCCTTTCAGGTGGTAGTCTTAGTAATTCATCCGAAAAGACATCAGGGTAATCCGTAATTATGGGTATGTCCTTCAATTTTGGGTGTGCCTAATCTATATCGATCACGTAGGTAATGAACCCTTCACATCATTCTTTCCACCGTTAGTGTCACGAATCATCATATCAATATTCAGATAAGCATAGGAATTCACCTCTCAAATAAATTCAATAAGATCATACTCTTTTCATTTATAGAAGTCAGGTTCTTTTATTTCATTTCAAAAATCTTACAACATGATTTTCTATCTCTAGAAACATCAAAGTCTTAACATGATAGTCCATAACAACATGATTGGCAACCAACCAATCCATTCCTAATATTACATCAAAATCATTCATATTCAATAACATTAAATTGGCTGTCATTTCTTTTCCCTCTATCTTTATCTTACAATCTCTACATACATGTTCAGTCAATTGACTATCTTTCATGGGTGTGGAAATCATCAACATTTTATCCAACAATGTAGGTTTCACATGCTTCAATAATTTATGTGCAAAGGAAGGCGATATGAAGGAATGCGTGGCACCAGGATCAAATAATACCAATGTTTCTAAATCAAAAATTCAGATGGTACCTTTAATCACATCTGTCGATGTGTCCGCAGTGTCCTGGTCCAGTGCGTTCACTCTTCCTCTACTCACACCCACTGTCTGCTTCCCTTTATCCTCAGCTGTAGCCTTCCTCCTCGGGGCAGCTATCTCAACTGGAGCTCTCTCTTGCTCCATGCCCTTCTGTGGGGCAGTCTCAACTATCTTAGCACAGTATCTCAAGATATGTCTGGGCTATCCACACCTAAAACATGACACAGGGGGCATCTGACATGGTCTAGTCCCATGTATCTCCCATATCTCCTACACTGATCAGCAGTAGGTCGTGGTCCTCCAATAACCATACCTCTTGGTATGATCAAAGTCGGGTACACGGTAGGTCTAACAGCTCTCTCCTGTACCTCCTTAATCTTAGGTCTCTTCTCGAAAAACCTCTAGCGTCCTCTCTTGGCCACTCTATCCATCCTGGATCTCTTTTGTCTCTGTCTCTTCTGACATTAATCTTTACAAGCTCGGATTCATTCCTTTCAAAGACTTGCTCGCATAAGTGAGCCTTATGTACCGCCTCCTCATAAGTCTGATGTCAAACGGGGCTAGCTTAGTCCGGATGGCCAATCTCAACCCATCAACGAACTTCTGAATCTTTCAGGCCTTACTACCCATCGTGTCTGGGTCATATCTCCCCAAAGACATAAACTTGGACTCATACTCATCCACAATTCGATTCCCCTTAGCCAAATTCATATATTTCATTCGCAATTTCCTTTGTGCAGTGGCTAAGATGTAATGCCTCCTGAAAGCCTCTAAGAATATCTTCCATGTGATCTCAGAGTGCCAGGCCCTCAAAATAGCTTTGGTGGATCTCCACCAGTGTTCTGTCTCGCCTTTCAGCATAAACACGGTAAAGGCTACCTTCCCAGCTGATGTACATCTTAAGAACGATACAGTTTCTCCATCTCATACACCCAGTCCTCAGTAATTACTAGGTCCTTTACCCCTCTGAACACTAGAGGTTTCAACCCTTGGAACTCTCGCAACCTGTTCAACTCGTAGTCATAACCCAAATCACTACCGCTCTCTCGTGGTGTGATAAGAGAAGTTGTATCCCAGACTAGAGGTGGTGTAACAGTAGCAATCTCTGCAGTCTGAGGTCTCTTCGCCTCTCTAGTTGCCTGTCTAATAGTATTAGGCTGTGCTGCGGGGCCTCGTCTATCATCGACACCCAAAGCCTGCGTGACTGTCTCAACTAGGCTCTCTATACTCCACTCTATCCTAGCGAAGCAAGCTTTTGTATCCTTTGATCTCTCAGCATGGTTCAATGGAGCCTGATCAGTCTGTGGCTCCGCACGGCTCTCAGGCCTACCTCTACGGCCTCTAGCACGTGAACCCGCCCCTCAACCTTGATGCATAACAGGCATATCGCCTAACTTCCTATATTAATAATCATACATTAAGCTCAATGCATCATGGTATACACAATTATATCTAAACAAAAACATAGTATCATGGGGATGTACTTTTCCTACGTTTTATTACTAACTCACACCAGGCCAACATAGCTCTGATATCAATCTCTGTCACAACCCAATTTATCCTTTCTAACTGAAAATCACTATAAATTTTTCGCATTTTCCTTTCCTTACCCGGTCGTGAACAAACTCACCACTACACAGTTAGGCTGTGAGTCAATAATAAACACCCACAACATTCATTCTCAAATAATCAAAAGATGTGTCATTCATTTCAAGTTAAGTTATACATGACATGTTTTCTAACTTTTACATCCTCCACATTACTATACAAATTGATTAATGTGCTTGTACATTGTTTAGATACAAAAATAATCTTCTTGTGTATACCTCTTAACGATGGATGGTAGCAGATGTCCAAAATACAACGCCTCAGTCCTCATTGGGCTGCTATGTACGCTCTGTAGAGGGGGGAAGTAGAGAGAGATGAGCAACCACACGCTCAGTAAGGCAATAATGCAAGCATGGTAGATAACTACTCTATCTACATGCTGATAATGTTATGCATAAATCAGTTATAACAGGAGCATGAGGAATTAAAACTATACCATATGAGTATACATATATCATGCTCATTGGCATACAAAACATGGTAAAATCATCATGTACAAATCATCTCATGCTCATCAATCATCAAATCCCACAGAAAAAAGTAATTCATTTAAGAAACATCCTTTTGAAATCACATCTCTTTCTCAATACATACAATCCCATCAAAAATCATTTTCCCAACTACAAACATCATTACCATTTCACAAATCAAATCCCACAAGGCTCAACCCCTCCCTCTGGTCTACCCTGGACAGTCAAAATCACTCTCAAGTATCAAACCATGTGGTATTATGTAATGAGCAAGGAGACAATATCACAATGGACTATTTGGCCAACTACATCATAAATCATCCCAGACACATGAATTTTGGTGTGCGGGGTATCATGCTGGAACAAAGGTAGGTTAATTCTCCGCCAGACTTACTAAACACATAACCACCACGTAGTACATCGTAATCTATGTGATATACACAGTACAGCGTACTCCGCAGACCCATATCATGGTTGCGGGTACCTGCCGTTGGTCTTATCTACCCCATACCAAGTGTAACCTTTGTAGTCTCAAGTGCACGTGGGAGTACTCTTAATACTAGGTCCTAGCCCCTCATGGCCTTGGTCGTCCCTTTTAGGTTCCCTGATTCAGGTCCTAGCCCCTTATGCCCTTATGCGGCCCTGTTGGGTTCCCTGAATGGATTAATGTCAGGTCCTAGCCCCTCACCCTCACCCCGCTCAAGAGGTCTGTTAGGCTTGTTGGGTTCCCTGGACATCAATCCGTATTACCCTCACCACGGCATCATACATACCATAGTGTGAAAACCTGTGTGAGTTAAGCTTTAGAACAATTCATGTATTATCATTAAATCACTTCGTATGAGCAGTGCTCTAGTACGGGATTTATGCATAAAAACATGATAAAACCACGTACGAGCATAGCTCCAGTACGGTTATATGCATAAGAAAGCCACTTTAACTCCACGTACGAGCAAAAGCTCCAGTACGATTTATAAAACATTATCATGGATCAAACCAAGATACGGGCTAAGCTCTAGCACGTTTCATACAAGTAAAAGCATCAAAATCCAGTGCGAGCTAGGCTCCAGCACGATTTAATTTACATAGCTCGATAGGCGGCTCATATACATTCAAATAAATCTTAAAACGTGTTTAGCACCTCACATGTGCTATTCCACCACATCAATAAATCACTAGCCAGCCTATCATTTTATTTACCCAAAACAAAGTATTGACTTTTGTGAAAACATTCAAAACATGTGATTTTATGCAATTATTAGCCTCACTATCCCATATCTTTATAACACCATTTCAAACCACCAAATCTCATACAAATACTCATAGTTGTTTCCATACATCGTCAAATTCATTTCTAAATACTCATGCACATTTCCAAAGCCCTATATACCCATAAAATACGAGCAGCTACCTCTATATACTCACAAAATTCCCTTACCTGGAAATTGCGATATGTGATTCCACTTCCTTAAAGATGCTTACTTGTGCGGTTTGATTCGTCTCTAACGAACTCTCCAGAACTGCGCATAAACGTATTTCATAACATTTTAGCCCATTATAATCCAACTCTTGCGTTTACTATAGTCGATTCGACCTATAGTCTCTATTAACGCTTATGAGGCCTTGTTTCATTACTCTACCCATAACGCGAGTCTATGGATCCTTTTTGGCCTATTAACTCATTCCAAATCGATATTAAATCAATATTAAGCTCATATAGTGTTCATATTTCATTGATTTCTTCACTATGGCATTTATCAAGCATTTACATACTCATTTTCCGTAATTTCCCCAAACTCACAATGCAACTCCATTTAATTATCTCAAATTATCCACATTACTTCAATAACAACTTAACATAGTCCATAAATCATCAACATACCTAAATCACACTTTCTCACACTAGACTCATTCCATTTTCTAGGTCACATTAGTTCCATTTCATCCTAAGTAGTTTCAACCATCAATATACATACCAATCAACTTCGAAAATAAAAAAGTATAGAATGTACTTGGACTGAAGTATTAGAAACTTACCAAATCTAGCTTCTCCTCTTGCTCTAAATGACAATGCCCTTAACTCCTTCAATTCAATAAGTGAGCTTTTGATTTCAAACTATGTTGTTCTCTTCTTTAAGATGAACAACTTTGTACCCAATAGCTTCCCCTGAATTCTTACTAGAAAGGGCTGATTTTAGATAGATAAAACTAGGTTTTGAAGGTTGAAATGGAAAGAATGGTTCTAACTCCAAAAAATACAGATTTCACTGCTTCTATTTATAGAAATTGCTCAATGAGATCGATCTGTCGAGGCTTGAGATCGATCTTGTCCTCTTAAATCCCTCATTTTCATGCCAATTTGAATGCATGGGATCGATCTGTTGAAAGCTTGAGATCGATCTGTCTCAGGTAGTAGCTTAAGGAGATTGATCTTCATCCAGGGGAGATCTATCTGCTCCAACTCGAGAGCTAAGGAAATCGATATGTTTACCTTAAGAATCGTTCCTCGTTTTACAGAATGTTTAGCAGGTCGATCTGGCTCCATTGGAGATTGATCTGTCTTATTGCATTGCTCAAATAAGAGCATTTTTTGCTCTTCCAGATCGATCTCTCATCCTATGAGATCGATCTGGCCTTCATATTTTCTAGATTTTTTGTGGTTTTTCTGCAGCAACTCACACCCAAACATCCTAAATTTGCTGTCATGGTCATTTTCTCATCCAACCACCTTTAAGACTTGAAAATGGCATCTATTCATTCTTTATGTACATTAGAACTTGTGTGTATTCATGGTATAGCCAACAGTATACCATACCAAGCTAAATGGAAGTACAACTTCATTCCATTTTACCACACTACTCATTTTGAGTTCCAATCACATTCATCACTTAGAAAAGTCCATTTCTTCATATTCATATAAAATGAAACTTATGTGTACATTACAAACTTATGTTACAAATATGTACATCAAATCCATGGACTTACATCATTTATGCATTACATTGTAAATACATCACCATACTCATGATTTCATAAAGTTTATATCCAAAAATATGGGTCTTACACAAAACCACAATAGATGGTTGTTCAAATCATAATTCACCCAACTCAAATCAAATAGGAACTCAAATGTGCAGTTTTCGCATATACATGAAAACATTAGCAATTCTATCATGCAACAATGAATTTTAGTCAAAACATGCTTCTAAGGCCATTTCATCCTATTTTTGGATAAAACCACACTTTATCTCATCAATCCCTATCATAACATGTCTATTTACTAGAATTCATAAAGAATATAGTATTGAAATTCTATTCGAAATACGTGTAGCTATCTCTAGCTACTCACGAAATTCCCATACCTCGGATCACGCCATGTGACCTCACTTCCTCGGTGCCGCTCACTCTCGCAGTCCGATCAGCTTCCACTGTGATTTCTGAAGCTATTATAATTATCTACATTAGTATATCGTAATATACTTGTTTCATTTACAAAATCTCAATTCAATACATCAATCTCATCAATTCCTCCCATTATGGTGTTATACCATATTTTTCATATATCTATCTTCACTTCTCCTCATTTCCAATTTATGCATTTCATAAAACTACCTTACAATCTTCCATTTAATTCATGTTTACTCCACTTCTTCATCATTTTCTCAATTTCACACCAATAGCTAGGTTATAGATATTTTTCATGATCCCTTTATTTTCAGCAATTTATACATATACCAATTAACTCACCAATATACCTAGATTAACATATATGAACTTGGTGCATTGAATCTTACCTAGCTGACATTTTCCTCTTTTTCTCTAAAATTGGTAAAATCCTCATTGCTCTTTCATCTTTGATTCCAACTTCTTGTTACCAAGTATGTTGTTCTCCTCTTTACCAAGAACAACTTTGTTTAACTGAATCTCACTAAAAACTACTTATAAGATGAAGTTTTCTGATGTATATAGGTTAGGTTATACTTTAGTTGTTGAATGAAATAGGCTCTCTCGAGAAAACTAAAGTGCAGAGCCGTGTATTTATAGAATTTGCTCATAGAGATCGATCTGCTAACTAAATGAGATCGATCTTCCCTGCACTTTTCTCCTCAGAAACCGACCTTTCAAGCCAAGGAGATCGATCTGCTCTTAAGCATAAGATCGATCTACTTTACACAGAACCTTAAGGAGATCGATCTGGCCCTTACATGAGATCGATCTGTTGTAACCTGAGCCTTATGGAGATCGATCTGCATAGAACGAGGGATCGATCTGCTCCCCTTCTGAAGCAGTTTTGCTATAACTTCCAATCTAAAATCACTATTACATTGGTATTTGATTTACTTAACCATCCATTTTAATTTCATTCACATTTACAACTTCAAAACATGCATTCCTCATGATTTATATCAATTGTGACTTATCCATACATCACAAAATCATAAAGAATACATGTTAAATTACAGGTCTTACATCACTGTGTACAATCGAGGACTCTGTTGCCCAACTATGTCCCTATCATCCCAAACCATACGGATCTTGGTGTGAGGGGCATCACGTTGTAACAGGAGGTGGGTCAAATCCTACCCACCAGAATATAAATCAACATCATCACCACACGATACAATGTACTCCATGTGATATATGCGGTACAACGTACTCCATGGACCCATATCACGGCCGGGGTGCCTACCGTGGGACTTATCTACCCCATACCATGTATAACCGACTCAGTTTCAAGTGCACGTGCGAGCATCTCATCCGTGTGACTAATAGTCTACACGAGGCATCCAACATGGCTCGTGCGAGCATCTCATCCATGTGACACACAGTCTACACGAGGCATCCACTACGACTCATTATATATCACAATGTGAAAAGTCCAGTGCGAGCAAGGCTCTAGCACGATTTCGTACACAATTAGTAAAAATCCTTGTACGAGCAATACTCCAATACGACTTTATGCAAAATAAATAATGGTAAAATCATGTACGAGCAAAGCTCTAATACAGTTATATGCATAAGAAATAATGAAACCCATGTACGAGCAAAAGCTACAGTATTGCTTACATGCATCTCAACTCGAAATATGGTACGAGTTAGGCTCCAGCACATTTCATGCATGTTAAAATATCAAAATCCAGTGTGAGCAAGGCTCTAGCACGATTTATACTCTTATAAATTTGATAGGTGGCTCTATTTAGGTAAAACTGTTTTCAAAACTCAAAGTCAGCATTGACACGTGCTATGTCATGCAAATCATGAAACAATTAGCCGACCTATCCTTGTTTTGCCCAAATCAAAGCATCACATCACATTAAAACATCAAAATCATGATATTCATGTAGTTTACTAGCCTTACTACCCTTTTCATAAAATTTACTCCCAAGGGAAAAATTGTCTTTTTACACCGATACCTTGATTTTTGTAAAAATTATTTTTTATTTCTAGATAACTTAGAGAATTTCATGCCCTGTAAATACAGTCAAAAATACGTGTAGATACCTCAGGTACTCACAAAATCCCCTTACCTTAAATCACTCTGATCACTCTACCTTTTCCAACGTTGAGATTCCACGCTATTTGTTTTGCTCCCAATTAAATCTTTGGAGCTGCATATAATCATTTATCAGATCAAATACAATACTACCATCTGTATATCATTTTCATTGGGCTTAATTTAAACTATTGAGCCCATTTACTCTTATTGGGGTCAATTACCCCTTAATGACCATTACTCAGTCTTAAGCTCATTTCCACTTACTATTCACTTTATCTAGGCCTATTGGGCTTATCAAGCCCATTAGCACTTATTGGGCCTTTTCCTAGGTCTTTGAATAGCTCATTTAGTCATTTACGACAATTGATTTTCAATTCTAATCATGATACATTTTATACAGAAATTAATCTGTAACTTCTGCAATGAATTTCAAACTCTTATAATTATACAAGTTGTCATAAAATGAGATTTACTTACCTAAGATTCCATGATGGCATGCAAACCGAGACTGACTCAAATTCTCATTTATCGTCAATTGTCGCGTTATACATTTGTATAATTAAATCGGGTTAATTTTCAGTTAGATATACATTCAAATAAATTTTCCAAAAATAAAAATGATCAATTTCGATCGCTTACCGGTTTATCCTTAGACCCGATGCGTAATCAAATTTTTCTCCCCATTTTTCCTCTCTTTTTTTCTTTTTTTGCTTTCCTCGCTGAACCGGTTCAGATCGGTTCGGTTCGGTTCAGTTCCACCTTCACCGTTCAGAGCTCTGATGGTTGGTTCTTCATCAGCTTCCACTTCCAGCTGCTCCGTATTGCCACGTAAAGCGTTGATCTGGTGGTGGCCACGCTCAGATTGACGGCGATGAGGTCGATTTGGCCTTTCCTCTCTTTGGCCTCGCAATGGGTTTTTCTCCCACACAGTTCGATGCCTCTACGTCGCTAACGGTGTCGATTTGACCCTTCCCCTGGCCGGTGACGAGGTCTTCTCCTTCCTGTGACCTCCATTGACCTCTCTTCGCTCTCTTTCCTCCCTTTTCCTCTCGATTTTCCATTTCTCTCTCTCTCTCCCAATCGTTGGCCGTCGTTCCTTTGAGTTGTCGGTGCCGACGGTGGCTTGGGCTACCTCTCCCTTCGACCTCTCACTTGGGTACATCCGTCGGTCACCTTTTTCGATCGTCGGAGGCGAAGGTTGTCCTGGGAGTCACGCGATTCCTGTCGCGTGAGCCCTCTTTTTTGTTTAATCTATATAATATAATATATCATATGACAAATATCTTAAGAATATCTTATACTATTTAAATCAAATATCTATTTATTTTATTTTATTTTCTTGGAAATATTTTTCCATTTTCCTGAAATAAATTTTCGAGGTGGGAAAATTTTTGGGTTATCCAAATAAATTCATATCTTGATCAATTTGACTTGAAATTTAATTATTTCTTCTCTATTGATCAAGAATACGTTAATCCATGTTTCAAATGTCAATTGCTTAAAGAAATGACACTGAATTTCAAGTCTTACATTCCTCCCCTCAAGAAATTTGGTCTTCTAAATTGAACCAGATCTGTCCGTGAACAACTTCGGGTACTTCTCACGTATCATGATCCCCAATTTCCATGTAGCTTTTTTTCGAAGTGTGGTACTAACGAAGGATTTTAACTAAAGGGATCATCTTAAATTGTATTATTTTCTCATTCTTATCCACTATCCGAACCGATTTCTTTACATACTACAGGTTCACATTGAGCTCCGATGGCTTATATCTAATCCTATGTGTTGGGTTCGAATGATATCTCTATAGCATCAAAATGTGGAATACATTGTAGACGCCTACTATTTTCGATGGTAACGCCAACCTACAGGCCTTATCTGCCACTCTATCTAATATAACGAGGATTCTGTTTATCTCTCTTCTTGAATCTCATTATACCTTTAGAGAGAGAAACTTTCAGAAATACTAATTCACCCACAATGAATTCCAATGGCCTCCGTCTCGTGTCAGCATAGCTTTTCTCTCTGGTCTGAGCTGTTCTTAATCTCTTACCTATCGATTGAACATCCTCAAAGGCTTGTCTTACCAAATCGAGAGCAAATATCTATTTGTCACCAACTTCTTTCTATCCAATCGGGGAATAACAACTACGGCCATACAATACCTTTTCGATACTCGAGTAATAACTATTGTTGTGGGTAAATTTGACTAATAACAAATGATCATCCCATGAGCCTTTCAAATCCATTTCGCATGCTCTTAACATATCCTTCAATGTCTGGATGGTTCCCTCTGATTGACCATCGGTTTGAGGATGGAAAACTGTGCTAAAACTCAATTGGGTTTCCATGGTTTCCTAAGAATATTCCTAGCAATGAGAAGTGAAGCGAGAATCCCTATCTGATATATAATGGTCACTGGAACGTGGTATTCCCCAATCTCCCTTATATATCAATCCGCCCATGTGCTCATAATATTTATGGATTTCATAGCCTGTAAGTAGGCCGACTTAGTCAATTTGTCCACAATTACCCACATAGCAATATGGTTTTGTCGGGTCGCTAGGTAAACCCATAATAAAAACTATACTAAAGTGCTCTAATTTCCATGTCGATATAGGTAGAGGCTATAATAACCCTGCAGGCTTCTAATGCTCTACCTTACTCTATTGACATACGAGATATTTCGCTACAACTCTACGATGCCTCTTTTCATGCCTGACCACCAATACCCTTTTAGAGATTCTGATAATTTTATTGGTCCTCGGATGTAAAGTATATCTTGAAGAGTGAGCTTCTGACAATAACAATCTCATCAATTGTGGGTCCTTAGAAATACTTATTCTACCTTTGAACCTCAGTAAGCCGTCATCACTTACTGTGAACTCTGTCACTGTACCTTTCTAAATCTGAATCACACTATCGACACCCTGTCGATCATCACGCTAAGCCTGTCAAATTCGATCAATCTAATCCAGTTCTAATCTTAGGCTAGCTGTCACATAATCACTGTTAACATCAGAAGGGATCACATCTCTACTGAGGCTCACAAACTACTCTAACAACTCACGTTCCTTGACCATCATATGTGATACCACCTCGAGGCTCTTTCTGCTCAAGGCATTAGCCACTACATTGGCCTTACTCGGATGGTACAATACCTCAACTCATGGTCCTTAACTATTGGGATCTATAAGTGACTATCTTCCCATTTTACATCAGTATACAACCTAATCCTTATTTTGAGGCATCCATATATACTGAGAAACCTCTTGAGCTATTGGGTATGGTGAGAATAGGTGCAGAGCGGTGGTCAGTTTATGCTTCAATTAACTAAAACTCACAGAAACTACTTTCACACTTATCATCCCACTCAAATACAACCTTCTTCCGAGTGAGACGTGTCAACGGAGCAGCCCATTTCAAGAAATCCTCAACAAATCATCTATAAAATTGTTTTCAATTGCTGTTCATGATCTTCCCTAGACTTCGAATGTACCAACATATCATCGATAAAGATGATAACAACTTGGTCCTAGTAAAGTTTAAATACCTCGTTCATTAATGTCCTAACGGGTATAGAAAGTTATCTTGAGCACATCCACATTTCGAATCCTTAATAGATGATACCAGACTTCAAATCAATCTCAGAAAAGATCTTCGCTTTTTGAAAATGATCCAATACAATATCAATAATGGAAGGAAACACTTACTCTTGATGGTAGCCTCATTTGACAACCAATAATCAATACATAGTCGGATGCTTTCATATTTCTTTTTCACAAATAGGACTGGTGCTCTCATGGTGAGATACTCAGTCCGATGAACCCCTTATCTAATAACTCCTATAATTGATTCTTTAGTACTTCCAATTCCACTAGTGCTATTTTATGTAGTGGTTTGGATACCAGCTCAGTGCTAGGTACCAAATCAACATAAAATTCTATCTTTTTATCTAGTGGTAACCCTAGTAAGTCATCTGGGAAGATATCAAGAAATTCCCTAACTACTGGGATATTTGTCAAATCTGGATGTGCCTTATCCATACCAACCACATAAGTGATAAAACCTTCACATCATTACTTATTTCGTTAGTACAATCATTCACTCATTTAGATACAACCATTACTTTTTTTCATCACTTGTCAAAACATACAATACACTTTTCAGGGTGGAAACATCATTATCTTATAATAGCAATCTAAACAGCATAGTCTGCAACCGACCAATCCATTCCCTATATTACATCAAAATCTTTCGTATTCAATTGAATAAGAGCGGCTGACGTATCCTTACTAAATGAATCCTTACTATATGTTCCAAAAAATATATATATTGTTAACTATCTTACTAATTTATAAAACTTACCCAATGAAGGGAGTTAGAAAATCAGGTTCTCACATAATCCCTCAACGAATAAATGCATGAAATCAATAATATTTTTGGATATATGCAAAGTGAATTAAAATGAAATAAAAATGCAAGAACTTAACCCCAATCCTAAACTAACCCTAAACACATGTTTAATCCTTAAACTAATGAAAACGGACTATGAATATATCAACTAAAGTGTTTCTAAAATAGTCCCTAAAACCTGAAATTAACAATGCACTCTAAACCTCACTAATACATGGAAAGTACTAACGGAAATGACACTAAAACTTAATCAAACTTGACCAAACTAACACCCTATATGAATGATACCTTAAGACACTTAAAATATACCTAAAATAGTAGATAAATGACTCTAAATTTACTGAAATGCAACATAGATAGACTTGAAAATGATGCAAAAGTTTGCCTATATTGCAAGGTAAATACCATGAGACTTTTAATCAAATGCTACCTAAATATGCTTGACTAAATGCTTAACTCTAATATGACTTAAAACTAATGAAATACACCTTGAAAATACTTAAAACAACAGTTAAATGGAACTTGGAGAAAATGCATAAATGACACCTAAGATAATGAAAAATAAGAAAAAACGTTGTAAAAAATACTAAATAAAAATGATGTAACTAATCCTAAAAGTTATCTAATGTATGGATGACCTTAACAACCTTTAAACTTGCCTAAATCAGACTTAAAACATCACAAAATAGTAGTTGAAATGAATACTGGATAGTGCACTTAATGCAGGAAAATATGATGGAAAAATTGCTAAGAAAATGCCATGAACTTTTTTGAAACAATATCTAAAAATTACTTAATGCATATATGATCCTAAAATGATTTAATACTACCTAAATAACCCTTAAAATGACATGAGCTAGCAGCTAATTAACCTTAAATAGTGATTCCATAAGAAATAGATAGCAAAGGAATTTTTAAAAATAAAAATTCTTAATGTGAAAACTAGCTAAAACTAATGAGATATAAGCTTTGTAAACTATTTTTACTTTAAGAAAATTTAAGAGAATGTTTTATAACATGAAAATAAGTATCAAACCCATTCACAAGTAACCCCAGATAGTAGCTCAAAATCAGAGCAAATAAGAAAGAAAATAAGAAAGAAAAATATGGATCAAGCTCACACACGAGTTATTGAGGTAGTTTTTCCACCTCTTTACCTTCCTATGTTCTTAGAGCTCAATCAAAACCAAAAATAGAAGAAGAAAATGGAGTAGAAGAAGATTGCATTGTTGGAAATAAAGTTTCACACCAATGATTAAAAGAAAAACTTGAAAGAATGTGATTATAACAAAGGAAATACATAGATAACTAATGAAATAACAATGGAAATCTAAAGTACTTGGAAAATAAAAATGGTAGCTAATCTAAACTATTAAAAACCATTAAAAAGCATTGAAAATAAAACTAAAAGACCCTATGCAGCTGATCCTTATGAAAGTCCCTAACATTTTTCTCATATAGTCATTCAAATGAAGGTTACAGGAGTAATTTGACTTTGTAGATGAATTGGCACCCCTTACCACTTGTCTTCACTTGCTTAGCTCTTTTCGGGAGATATTTTCATCTTGTTTAGTCCTCCATATCAGCTTATGGACCACTTATACCTTTTAGTTCCATCCAATTATCCTTTGTCCACAAAAGCATCCATGTGGCAAAGGCATGTGATTTTCATGTGTCAGCATGTGGTGGGCATGTATTTATTTATTCTTATCATCCAAGAGTGGATACGACAGTGATAGGTGGAATGTTAGGTGGCAAAGAAAGATAAGGTGCATTAGAGGACAAACTGTCTTACTTTTTGGCTTGTATTTCTAGAATTTCGTCCTCTAGTGGTTCTGACCCTTTTTCTGCTCTATTCAACTAAAATTCCACCAAATCATCCTAAATTCTTTTGCAATTTATTTATCTACAAAATTAATGAAAATCAATCAAATTAGGGGGATAAATAAGATAATTCACTAGATGAATAAGTAAAAATAAGGTAATTAAGCATAGAAATAACTATTTTCATAGAGTTATCACACCCCTATACTTAAACTTTTAATTGTCCTCAAATAAAACAAAGAGCATCAAAAATACACAAGAGATGTCAAACTACAAAATGATTTTATTTCCCTAAAATATCCTTAGAGAAAAGGTACAAATCCCAATATTAAAGATTTACAATCATTGCTCAAACATTAGGCATCATCCAATCATAAGTCTTAACCCAAATTGAAGCTCATGTGTGTGTTATGTCAAAGTCACTTCAGAGCATACCATGTCACGACCCAAATTACCTTAAAATCAGAGTAATTTTTCTGTTTTTCATTTATTATTTAATTCTTACCTTTCTCTCATCGTGACCATCCTACAAATAATTGGGCTGTGATTCGGTGTTAGTCACCTCTCACCTATTTACCATTCAATTTCCATAATTACATTCACATATCAGAGATTACTATCTTTTGACTTTAACTAAATACATACACAATGGTATTTACATAACCTTACATCCCCGACATCATATACGTTTATAGTACTGTGCATTTACATATTTAGATACAAACCATACAAATGTGTATACCTGTTTCTCGATGGGAAGCAGTGAATACCAAGATGCAAGTCCTCAACCGCTTACTAATTACTGTGAGTGTTCTGAAAAGATGGGAAAATAAGGGGGGTGAGCAAACCACATGCTCAATAAGGCAATTATGCAAGTAAGTAGATAGTTCCACTATCTACATGCTCATAATGCCATGTCCTTAAAATCCATTTCTTTTCATTAAAATCTCAAGCACAAAATCATGTATTTCATCATGACTTAGTTTATAAAACTGTTCGTGCATATATAAATCATACTACTTATGAATCAATAGCATTTTATGTGATATCAGTAAATCATACTTAGCATGAATTAAATCAAAATCATGCATTATTTCATGTGATATAAAACAAATCATGAGATACAATCATTTCATGAATTTATCATTAAAGCATGGAAAACTCATCATGCTACTGCATTTAAATCATTTCATTTAAAACTCTGTAAGACCCGATTTTTTTACGTAAGAACAAATGGAATGAATAGAAATTTTTGAATGTATTTAAAAATGCAAAAGGACTGAAATGGTATTCCTGAAAATGTGTAAGGGCAAAACGGTCAAAAGATCGAAGCCCGGTATAATTTCGATAAGAAAATTTAATTAAAAATAAGGGATTGAGAAATCTTGATCAATAACGAAGAAATAATTAAATTTCATGTTAATTGATCAAGAAATGAATTTATTGGAATAAACCGAAATTTTCGTCTTGAAAAATAATCTTCAAAATAATCGAAAATTATACCGGAATGACGAAATAATACCAATAAATTAATTTAATTGGTTAAATGAATAAAATATAATTTTTTAAGATATTTTTAGATTTTTAATAATTAAATAAGAAATTTTTAGATATTTATGGGATTTTAATATTATTTTAATCAATTAAAATAATATTAAAAATAAATAAATAAATAAGTAAATGAAAAAAAAAATGAAATTCGCGAAAACGCGAATTGAAAGAAAACAGAAACGAAGCCTGAAACGCGAAGGCCGACCCGAGGAAGATTCTTTACCGGCTAGCCACCGACGAGGCTTAGGGGCAGGCGAGGGCCGACGAAGACAGCCCGACCTGGGGTGACATCACAGCGGCGATGACGTGCCGTGAAAACTTCGAAGCACGTCGAAAATAGAAGGAGATGCCGGGGGAGAGAGGCTTCGATCGACGGCCATCGGCGCCGATTCGAGCCACACCGAGGCCCGATTATGGAAGCCCTGACGATGGCACGTTGAACGATGATGGTAAGGCACAGAGATCCGACCGGACGGAGCCGAAACGGCAAAATGATGCCTGAACCGGTCGAACCAGACTGAACCAACTGAACCGAACTGAACCGGTGGTCTGAATCGGGTTGAACCGGACCAGACCGGTTCAGCCAAAAAGAAAAGGAAAAAGAAGAAAAAGAAAGAAAGAAAAAGAGAAAAAATTGGAAAAAATTCTAGTGATGCAATCGAGCTACAGGTAAGTCAGTAAGAGGTCAAATCGACCGATTTAAATTTCAGAATATTTAATTTGATTAATATCCAACTGAAAATTTACCCGAAAAGTTATGTAATTGTGTAGTTCGATAATTAACGTCAAACGAGAGCTCGAGACAGCCTCGATTTACGTATAATCATGGAATCTCGGGTAAGTAGCCTTATTTACGAGAATTTGCATCGTTATGTGTGTTAGAATTTACTGCATAAATTACGGATTTAATTTTCGCATTAAATGAATTAAATTTTGGAAATTGAGATAAATTATCATAAATACTAAATTAAGCTATTCGAGAGTTAGAACGAGGCTCAATAAATACTGATGGGCCCAATGAGCCCAATAGGCCTCGATAATGTAAATAGTAAGTGGAAAAATGGGCTTAAGGCCCATTAAGGCCCATTAAGGTGCAATCGGACCCAATATGGGTAAACGGGTCCAATGATCTAAATTAAGCCCCAAAAAATATGAAATACAATTAATTGTATTGTATTTGACCTGATGAATATGTATCCGTAGTTCCGGAGATTGGATTGAGAGCAAATCAAACTACGTGAAGAGACATCAGTGGAAAGGTCAGACTGTACAGAAAAATGAGGTAAGGGAATTATGTGAGTAGCTAGAGGTAGCTACGTGTACTTTAAATAGTTTTTGTATACACTGAATATGTATGTATACACTGATATTGTATAAGGTCCTAAAAGTGGTATAAATGATTCTAAGGATCAAAATAGGGAAAAAGACTATTTTACCCCTATTGAGGGAAGTTCACCTAAGGATGGTGAAGCATGACATGCATGAAATGCATGATTTAAGGAAACTTCTAGTTTAAGGAATTTTATTGGTTTTAAGTAAAGCAAATCAATAGATTGGCCAGTAATTGCTTAAATTTTACAAGATAACACTACGTAAGTGTTATTTATATTTAAATGAAAATCCTTTGGAAAATAGGCCAACTATCAATTTTATATGGAAACAAGTAGTGCTGGCACATAGTTCTCACTATATCTGCGTTTGTGAGTGTGCATAAATGTGCTTGAGCAGTTGCTCGCACCGACTTGTGTGACATCAAATGCATGAAATATGCTAGAACGGTTGCTCGCACTGATTTTTATTATTGAGAAGTACATGAGAGGTGCTGGAGCCTAGCTCGCACCCTGTTTTAACGGTTTTGACTATTTTGACATGATATGCATAAAATGGTGCTGGAGCGATTGCTCGCACTAGTTTTTATGATTTGACATGCATGAGTGATGCTGGAGCTTAGCTCGCATCCTGTTTTGATATGATATTGCATAAAAGTCGTGCAAGAGTGTAACTCGCACGAGATTTGATGTATTTATGCATAAAGCCGTACTGGAGCATTGCTCATACGAAATTTTGATTTACTTGAGCATTCACTCGTGCTGGAGCATTGCTCACACGAAGTTTTATATGGTTTTATAATTCATTTTAAAGTCGTACAGGAGTTTTTCTCATACGAGGTTTTCACTAAGTTTTTATACATATCCGTACTAGAGCATTGCTCGTACGTGGATTTTACTTGAATTTATAATTATTTTAAGTCGTACTGGACTGTTACTCGTACGCAGATTTCATTGATTTCTATGAAACCGTGCTAGAGCTTCGCTCGCACAAGATTTTCTGATATCATGAATATGCATGGAGCCATGCTTGAGCTTCGCTCGCACAGGGATTTATATGACATGCATATAGCCGTGTTGGAGCCTCATGTAGACTGTGTGTCACAGTGAGATGATACGCTCACACGTGCATACTGAGACAGAGATGATATGGGTGGATAAAACCTATTGCAGGCACCCTTGACTGAGCTTGGATTCACGGAATACGTTGTACCGTGTATGTCACGCGGAGTACGCTATACTGTGGGGATTGTTGGAGTGGAGTGGCATTAGCCACGAGGCAGCAAGCCTTGCCCTCACAGTCTTGGTGTTATGCTGTTCTGGCGGGTAGGATGACCTACCTCCTGTTTCAGGTGTGATACCCCACACACTTGGTATCGTGTTGCCAGAGATCATGAGGTTATGGCTATAGTCCTATGTTGTTACTGATAGTCACCTACTTGTCTCACATGATATAACTTGTGGTCTCGATAGACCAAGATAGACCCGAGGGAGGGGTCAGGCCCCCGATTATATGATTTTCTACTATGCTAATATACGTTTTAGAGGATTTTATGATATGTGAACCTGAAAGAAGGGTGGTTTCATAACCAAAGTTTTATAATGAATTTTAATGAATTGTTTTATGAGATGATTGACCTAGAGGGGTTATGTCACGACCCGAACTACCCAAAAATCAGAGTTAATTTTTCGCGTTTTGTTATTTTCTTACTTAAATTCTTACCTGTCTTCTGATCGTGAGCACACTCCACTAACAAATTGGGCTGTGCGTCAATGCCAGTCCCACCATACATTTACCATATAACTTAATTCTTTCTCAGTCATTTATAAAATGTCTACAATATTTATACATCCCCTAAAGTTACTTACAAACATGTTACTGTGCTATGCTTATGTAGATACAATATGTACAAGTGTATATACCTTATGTTGATGGGCAGCAGCGGATATCCGAAATGCAGTACTGAGTCGTCTCAACTTAAACTGGAGATTATCTGTGGGAGAAAATGAAAGGGGTGAGCACATCAAGCTCAGTAAGGCAATCCTACGAACAAGTAGGTAACCATACTACCTACATGAACGTGGTGCCATGTATAAACCACCTTTTCTCCACACATTTTAAAATAAATGATATGAATTATGATGTTATGTAAATCAAGTTTGCACGAAAAATTCAACATGCAATTATTACAAATCATTTATTTCTCAATTAAAATTTTCACAATAAAGTCAGGACTCGACCCCTCCTGCGGGTGATCCTGACTCACACAAAACCATGAAAATCGATTTACATTCACACATGGGTTTGAAAAGCATGGAAATACCATCATGCAAATTTAGTTTAAAACCCAATTTGATTTCATCAAAATCGACGACATGCGAGACTAGGCAACGTCTGTATATTGGCAAATAACCAGGACTATGGCCATATGTGTCCTCGGGAGTTCCTCAGCTACACGGATCCTAGTGTGCGGGTTCTCCCCATGATCGGGAACTGCCTGGGAGGTGGGTCAATCCATCTCGTCGATCTTATCCAATCCCATGCATCCGAAGATGCCAACGTATCACAAAGATACCACACGGCACATCGTACTCCATGCTACTTGCATGGTACATCGTACTTCGTGGACCCCCAGCCTTATCCCTCGTTCGGGCTCATCAGCTGGTCCTCCAACCCTTATCCCTCGTTCGGGCTCATCAGGTGGATCTCCAACCCTTATCCCTCGTTCGGGCTCATTAGGTTGTTTCTCTAACCCTTATCCCTCGTTCGAGCTCATCAGGTTGTTTCTCTAACCCTTATCCCTCGTTCAGGCTCATCAGGTTGTTTTAACATGCCATGTCTCAAAACGCACGTGCGGGCCTATTTAATCGGTGACACACAGTCTACCCGATGCTCCAAGCACGGCTTATCGCATGTTCTCATAAAATCGTTGCGAGTAATGCTCAGCACTCTCATCAAATCAAGTAAAACTAGTGCGAGCTAAGCTCTAGCACTCTGTATGTAAACCATGTGAAAATCTGGTGCCAGCGAAGCTCTAATACCCTGTCTCAAAAATCATATAAAAATATGGTGCGAGTTAGACTCTAGCACCCTGTCACGAAAATCATATATATATATATATAAAAATCTGGTGCGAGTTGGACTCCAGCACCTATGCATGTAAAACTCTAGTGCGAGCTATCGCTCCAGCACTAATGCATGCATCACACAAATCAAAACATCGTGCGAGCTGAGCTCTAGCACGTCTCATGTCAATAAAAACACGTAGGCGGCTCTGTTTCCTCAAAAGAGTTTTCAAAACAATTTCATCGTTGAAAGTATGCAATGCTGTGCATTTTCTTTCAAGGTTAGCCAACCTACTTATGCATGCATAAAAATGTCTCCAGAATAAGCAGGAACCTCTTGTTCTTGCTCCTCCCAATTTTTCCTAAATTTTGTAAACTTTACCCTTAACAAGGGTATTTTGGTAATTTGCCCATTCGGGGCACTAAAATTATTATTTGACCTCTAGACCCTTCAGGTAATTTTTAAAGACTGCAAATGAACTTGAAATTGCGTAAAGTTACCTCTAGCAGTCCGTAGAATTCCCTTACCTTATTTTCCTGTCGAGTCTGACCTTTTCTTTTCCACTGATGTCACGTCGCGCAGTCCGATCTGCTCTCAATCCAATGCCCGGAACTGGGTATCAATATTCCTCAGGTCAGATAACATACAATTTAATTGTATTTAATACTTTCTGGGCTTACTTTAAATCATTGGGCCCGTTTACCCCTATTGGGCCCGATTGCACCTTAATGGGCCTTAATCGGCCTTAAGCCCGTTTTTCTACTTAATTTTGACTTTATCGAGGCCTATTGGGCTCATTGGGCCCACCAACCATTTATTGGGCCTCGTTCTAACTCTCGAATAGCTAAATTTATTATTTATGACAATTTATCTAAATTTCCATAATTTAATTCAATTTATGCGAAATTTAAATTTATATCACGCATAATGATGTAAATTATCATAAATAAGGGTTACCCGAGATTCCATGCTAGTACGTAAATCGAGGCTATCTCAAGCTCTCTTTGGATGCCAATTGTCGAGCTACACAATTCCATAATTTTTTCGGGTAAGTTTTCAGTCCAAAATTAATTAAATTAAATACTCCGAAATTTAAATCGGGTCTATTTCGACCACTACTGACTTACCCGTAGCTCGATTGCATCATCGAGATTTTTTCCCAATTTTTTCCTCTTTTTTTCCCCTTTTTTTCCTTCCTTTTTTTCCTCTCTTTTTGGCTGAACCGGTTCAGTCCGGTTCGGACCGGTTCAGACCCGCTGGTTCACCCCGGTTTGGTCGGTTCACCGCCGGTTCAATACCTTGCCAGCCGGTTCTCTACCGGCTTCCACCGCCAACAACTCCGTGAGGTTGTCCGCATCTCAGATCTACCCTCGGTTTCACCTAAGTCCGCCGGAAGGTCGCCGGTCCTGCCGTTCTCCTTTCAGTCGTCGAAACCCATTTCTTTTCTCGTCGTTTTCGACGTTTTTCGGCAGCTTCGCTAGTCGTGGCTGCCACCAATCGGCTCACCGGTGCCTGGGGAACGTTCGGTGGTGGTTGATCGGGCCTGAATCGGTGCCGATCGTCGAAAATCTCTCTCCCCCTCTCGGTTTCAGTTTTCGCCGTTTTGCTCCACCGTTCGCCGCCGTTCGCATCTCCGTTAGGCCGGTGGTGGTCGGGCCTCGTCGGGCTTCCTTGCTCAGTCTCGCCTGGTCGCCCCGATCGCCGACGAGAGGCTCCTCGGTCGGCTGCTTCCATTTCCCTTTTCTTTCGCGTTTTCGCGATTTCGTTTTCAGAGTTTTTTTTTTTTAATTCTTTAATTTATTATTATTATTATTATTATTTATTTATTTAATTATTTCCCTATTCATTAAAATACTCCATAAAATCCAAAATATCTACACTTATATTATTTTTATTCTAATTTAATTTATTTAATTTAAATTTAATTTATTAAATATATTTTTCTCTAAATTTTTGATATTATTCCTTCGCGCTTTTCGAGATATCGTTACAATAATTTTTCAGTATTTTTAAAATTTTTGAATCTTGATCAATTGACCCAAATTGTATAATTTACTCATTATCGATCAAGATATCTTACATCCTTATTTTAAATTAAAATTTTCTTATCGCCTTAATACCGGGTTTTGGTATTTTTTACCATTTTACCCCTGCTCTTGTTTCGAAAATCAATTTTACCTGACCTTCCTTCATACATCCCCCATCTTTTCTTATTTAATTTTCATATTTTAATTAAATTCGAGTCTTACAACTCTCCCCCACTTAAGGAATTTGGTCCTCCAAATTAGAACCAAGTCATATGAGTCCATAGATAACTCCGGGTACATCGATCGTATCATACTTTTAAATTCTTATGTGACCTTCTCCGGAGTGTATTACTACCAAAGGACTTTAATTAGGGAGATCATCTTAAACCTCAATACGTTCTCTTTCCTGTTTAATGCCCGAATCAACTTTTTCAATATACTTATAATTGCATTAAGCTGAACTGTTGGATCTCATATCTTATCACCTATGCTGGATTTGGATAGTATTCCTGAAGCATCTAAAGATGGGACACATTGTGGGTGCCTGCTTATTCAAGTGGAAATGCCACCTACAGGTCTTATCTCCCACTTGTCCAATCTCTCAAAATATTCCATCCAGCGCAACTCAATTTACCTTCTTCCAAAAGCTCACTATGTCCTTATTCCCTTAGGACGAGTAACTTTCAACCATACTAATTCACACTCGGTGAATTCCAATACTTGTCTATCTGCTCTGAGGTGTTTTTAATCTCTCATCCTTAACTAAACATTCTCAGAGACTTATTATCCAAGGTCAAAAATAATTTTATCTGTCACCCACTTTTTCTTATCCAATTTAGGTAACAACCCCTACAACCATACACTGCCTCATATCTTGTTATCCCGATACTCAAGTGACAACTATCACTATTGACGAATTCGATTTGTAATAACTGATCATCCCAGGAGCATAAAAATCAAGGGCACACGCTTTCATCGGATCCTTCAGAACCTGTACAGTCCTCTCTGACTGACCATCTGTCTGAGAACGGAAAGCTGTGCCAATACTCAATCGGGTTCCCATAGCTTCCTGAAAAATATTCCCCGAAATAAGAAGTGAAGCGGGAATCCCTATATGATACCATGCTCACTGGAAAGCTACTTAATGTTCCACAATCTTCCTTATACATAAATCCTCATATACACTCTGAGTATTTGGGGATTTCATAACCAGAAGGTGGGTAGACTTAGTCACTCTATCGACTATCATCCAAATAGCCTCGTAATTCACCTGGGTCCTCTGTAACCCATCACGACATCTATGGAGACTTGCTCCCATTTTCGTGCCGTGTCAATATAGGTAGGTGCTGCAATAACTCTGCAGACTTTTAATACTCTACCTTATTCTGCTGACATATTAGGCACTTTTCGGCAATCTCTACCATATTTCTTCACATCTGACCACCAATACCCTTTTCAAAGATTTCATATATATATTCGTTACTTTTCGTATGCACTGTATATCCCGAAGAGTGAGCTTCTGACAATATTACTATCTCATCAACTGTGGTCCTGGGGAGTACTTATACTGTCTCTGAACCTCTCTGTAAATCATTATCATACTCTGTGAACTCTGTCACTGTACCCTTCTGAATCTGACCCCAGACTATCGCCATCATGCCGATCATCACGCTAAGCCTGTCAAATTCGGGCACTCTCATCCGGTTCTAGTCTCAGGCTAGCTGTCACACAATCACTGTCATCATCAGAAGGGGTCACATCAATACTGAGGCTCACAGCTGCTCAAGCAGCTCACGCTTCCTGACCATCATATAGGGTACCATCCCGAGGTTTTTTCTGCTCAAGGCATCAGTCATCACATTAGCCTTTCCTGGGTGGTAAAAATTTTCACAAATCAAAACCTCTCAGAAGCTCTAACCCACTATGTATTCTCATATTCGCCTCTTTCTGTGAAAACAGATACTCGGGCTTTGTGATCAGTGCATACCCAAAATTTCTCACCGTGTACATAATAGTACCATATCCTCGGTACAAATACTGTTGCCAACCTTAAATCATGGGTCAAATAGTTTATTTCATAATCCTTGAGTTGTCTGGGTCCACAATCGACTATCTACCCTTTTTGCATCAATACACAGCTCATTCATAATTTCGAGGTATCCACACACACTGAGAACCTCTTGAGCTGTTGGGTATGGTGAAATAAATCACGATGGTCAGTTCCTACTTCACTACACCGAAATTTATGTCACATCTATCATCTCGTTCAAAGACCACGTTTTCCTAGTTAAACGTGTCAACCAAGTAGACCATATTGGGAACTCGCAACAACCATCTGTAAAAGCAATTTTTCAATTATTACTTACTATTTACCCTGGACTTTAACTACACTCAACATATCATCGATAATGATGATTACAAATCAGTCCAATCCTTGACTTATTTACACATAAGCGTATAAGGTCCTTCAAAATCGCTTACATTTTCAGGTACTAATCTGCGTCATTTCCTTTTCTTATCTGAACAGCTCTTATTAAATTTTACTATGTTAACCTTTATGATTTGTAGAATTTTAATATTCTTATCGTCTTGGTAAAGGTATCCTAATGCTAAAGGTATTTATTACGACGATCGATTTCACGTTATAGGTTATATATATACTTTTAGACGCTGTCAAGTCTTCAGGCGAGGAGGTATTTTGAAATACCTTTATTAACCTTCAGACTTAACCACAATTACTTTACAAATCAGTCCATGTGGTTACAATTTGTATTCGCTACTAATTGCTTTAATCCTAATGACTTCATATCGTAAGGATGTTCTCACCTTGCATATGTCTCTTACTCTAATACATCTTGTATTTAGGATCTATCTTATCTTAAAGATTATCTCCTTAGTATATCAATCATGACAAAACTCTTTCATTATTCATTTCGTGAGTACAATCCTTTACTCCTTTAATTTCAACTGTTGCACCCCTTTTTATCACTTGTCAACACTTACAGTATACTTTTCAGTGATATTTTCACCCCTGTTTTCAACTTAAAATCTCTATATCCATATTCCGTTAATTAATCCTCCTCTATTGGGGTACTCATTTATTAGTATTATGCCCAATGATGTAGGCATTCATGCCTTTTACTCACTTATATGCGAATGAAGGTGGTATGAATAAATGTATGGCATCAGGGTCAATGAACATATGTACTTCATTATTCATAACAAGTGTGGTATCTTACACCACATCCATGAAACATCAATAGTGTCCTGGTTCAAGACATCCCCTCGCCTTCGTCCAACAGCCTACTTTCTTTCTTTTTTCTTTTCGGCTATGGCCTCCCTTTTCATTGCAGCTATACCAATGAAGTTTTTCTCTGTCTCTTTACTTTTCTGTGAGGCGATCTCGCCCAATTCTGTGCAATCAAAATCAATGGTCCGTCTTATCACACTTAACGGCCATTTTCATCAATAAAGTGTAGGTGTAGACCCTCCTTCTGTGGTATCTACCACACATCTCACACTGCTTACAATGCTTACACTGCTACACTGCTTCGTAGCAGGTTGGGGTCCTCCAATCACAATGCCCTTCAAGAGTGCCAAAATTGGTTGCACTGGGGCCTTACCAATTATGTTACTCCATGTCTCATCAAATTAAATCTTTTACCAATTACTATTTTCCCATTTTAACATCTTTGTCATTTCTCGATTCTCTTTTCTGTCTCTATTTCAGCCCTCACTACCTTTCCCAATCTCAGAGGCGTGCAATTTATGTTCTTATTTACCCAACTGTAAATCTGCGCACTGCCTCCATAGGTAATATTTCACGGGCCAATCGGACTCTAACTGAAAAGTTGAGCCATTTCATGAACTCTTAGACATCTCGACTGTCACTTGTTCATAGTATCGAGGTAATATTTGCCAAAGAATATAACTGAGTTTCATACTCATAATCAATTTAGTATTCCTGGGCAGTGTAAGAAAATTTTCCTTTAAATCATGTCCGGGATATCCTGTCACCGGAATACATCCAATAAGATTTTTCATCTTAGCTATGGATGTTTAACACTTAAGATGGGTCGAGCGGGTTTCCAGCAATGCTCCGCTGCGCCCTCTGATCTCATACATAATCTGAGCAATTAGCTCCTCACAATAATCTCCACACTCCGCTCCAATCTCACGAAGCATGTCTCAATACTATCCGATCACTCTGTCGGACTCTGAGAGGCATGCTCAACATTAACCTCTATTTCAATCTCATCCTGATTCTCACAAGTCAAACTCAGCACGACTTAGCAAACTCAGGTCTACCTCTACGACCTCTGCCTCATGTACTTTCTCATCTAACGCGACTCATATTAGGCATTCCTGCATTCTCAACCATTTCTTAGTCAAAACCCATCTCGATATACACTATTGTATCTAACCAAGCACAGTAACACGGGGATGTAAATCCTAATTACTGACACTGACACACATCAGACCAATTTTTGCTCTGATACCACCTTTATATGTCACGACCCGAACTACCCAAAAATCAGAGTTAATTTTTCGCGTTTTGTTATTTTCTTACTTAAATTCTTACCTATCTTCTGATCGTGACCACACTCCACTAACAAATTGGGCTGTGCGTCAATGCCAGTCCCACCATACATTTACCATATAACGTAATTCTTTCTCAGTCATTTATAAAATGTCTACAATATTTATACATCCCCTAAAGTTACTTACAAACATGTTACTGTGCTATGCTTATGTAGATACAATATGTACAAGTGTATATACCTTATGTTGATGGGCAGCAGCGGATATCCGGAATGCAGTACTGAGTCGCCTCAACTTCAACTGGAGATTATTTGTGGGAGAAAATGAAAGGGGTGAGCACATCAAGCTCAGTAAGGCAATCCTACGAACAAGTAGGTAACCATACTACCTATATGAACGTGGTGCCATGTATAAACCACCCTTTCTCCACACATTTTAAAACAAATGATATGAATTATGATGTTATGTAAATCAAGTTTGCACAGAAAATTCAACATGCAATTATTACAAATCATTTATTTCTCAATTAAAATTTTCACAATAAAGTCAGGACTCGACCCCTCTTGCGGGTGATCCTGACTCACACAAAACCATGAAAATCGATTTACATTCACACATGGGTTTGAAAAGCATGGAAATACCATCATGCAAATTTAGTTTAAAACCCAATTTGATTTCATCAAAATCGACGACATGCGAGACTAGGCAACGTCTGTATATCGGCAAATAACCAGGATTATGGCCATATGTGTCCTCGGGAGTTCCTCAGCTACACGGATCCTAGTGTGCGGGTTCTCCCCATGATCGAGAACCGCCCGGGAGGTGGGTCAATCCATCTCGTCGGTCTTATCTGATCCCATGCATCCGAAGATGCCAACGTATCACAAAGATACCAACGTATCACAAAGATACCACACGGTACATCGTACTCTATGCTACTAGCACGGTACATCGTACTCTGTGGACCCCCAGCCTTATCCCTCGTTCGGGTTCATCAGCTGGTCCTCCAACCCTTATCCCTCGCTCGGGCTCATCAAGTGGATCTCCAACCCTTATCCCTCATTCGAGCTCATCAGGTTGTTTCTCTAACCCTTATCCCTCGTTCGGGCTCATCAAGTTGTTTTAACATGCCATGTCTCAAAACGCACGTGCGGGCCTATTTAATCGGTGACACACAGTCTACCCGATGCTCCAAGCACGGCTTATCGCATGTTCTCATAAAATCGGTGCGAGCAATGCTCAGCACTCTCATCAAATCAAGTAAAACTAGTGTGAGCTAAGCTCTAGCACTCTGTATGTAAACCACGTGAAAATCTGGTGCGAGCGAAGCTCTAACACCCTGTCTCAAAAATCATATAAAAATATGGTGCGAGTTAGACTCTAGCACCCTGTCACGAAAATCATATATATATATAAATCTGGTGCGAGTTGGACTCCAGCACCTATGCATGTAAAACTCTTGTGCGAGCTCTCGCTCCAGCACTAATGCATGCATCACACAAATCAAAATATCGTGCGAGCTGAGTTCTAGCTCCAGCACTAATGCATGCATCACACAAATCAAAATATCGTGCGAGCTGAGCTCTAGCATGTCTCATGTCAATAAAAACACGTAGGCGGCTCTATTTCCTCAAAACAGTTTTCAAAACAATTTCATCGTTGAAAGTATGCAATGCTGTGCATTTTCTTTCAAGGTTAACCAGCCTACTTATGCATGCATAAAAATGTCTCCAAAATGAGCAGGAACCTCTTGTTCTTGCTCCTCCCAATTTTTTCTAAATTTTGTAAACTTTACCCTTAACAAGGGTATTTTGGTAATTTGCCCATTCGGGGCATTAAAATTATTATTTGACCTCTAGACCCTTCAGGTAATTTTTAAAGACTGCAAATGAACTTAAAATTGCGTAAAGTTACCTCTAGCAGTCCATAGAATTCCCTTACCTTATTTTTCTGTCGAGTCTGACCTTTTCTTTTCCACTGATGTCACGTCGTGCAGTCCGATCTGCTCTCAATCCAATGCCCGGAACTACGTATCAATATTTTTCAGGTCAGATAACATACAATTTAATTGTATTTAATACTTTCTGGGCTTACTTTAAATCATTGGGCCCGTTTACCCCTATTGGGCCCGATTGCACCTTAATGGGCCTTAATCGGCCTTATGCCCGTTTTTCTATTTAATTTTCACTTTATTGAGGCCTATTGGGCTCATTGGGCCCACCAACCATTTATTGGGCCTCGTTCTAACTCTCGAATAGCTAAATTTATTATTTACGACAATTTATCTAAATTTCTATAATTTAATTCAATTTATGCGGAATTTAAATTTATATCACGCATAATGATGTAAATTATCGTAAATAAGGGTTACCCGAGATTCCATGCTAGTACGTAAATCGAGGCTATCTCGAGCTCTCGTTGGATGCCAATTGTCGAGCTACACAATTCCATAATTTTTTCGGGTAAGTTTTCAGTCCAAAATTAATTAAATTAAATACTCCAAAATTTAAATCGGGTCAATTTCGACCACTACTGACTTACCCGTAGCTCGATTGCATCATCGGGATTTTTCCCCAATTTTTTCCTCTTTTTCTTTTTCCCCTTTTTTTCTTCCTTTTTTTTCCTCTCTTTTTGGCTGAACCGGTTCAGTCCGGTTCGGACCGATTCAGACCCGTCGGTTCACCTCGGTTTGGTCAGTTCAAGGCCTTGCCGGTCGGTTCTCTGCCCGCTTCCTCCGCCAACAACTCCGTGAGGTTGTCCGCATCTCAGATCTACCCTCGATTTCACCCAAGTCCGTTGGAAGGTCGCTGTCCGGCCGTTCTCCTTTCGGTCGTCGGAACCCATTTCTTTCCTCGTCGTTTTTGACGTTTTTCGGCAGCTTCGCCGGTCGTGGCTGCCACCAATCGGCTCACCGGTGCCTGGGGAACGTTCGGTGGTGGTCGATCGGGCCTGAATCGACGCTGATCGCCGAAAATCTCTCTCCCCCTCTCGGTTTCGGTTTTCGTCGTTTTGCTCCCACGTTCGCCGCCGTTTGCATCTCCGTTAGGCCGGTGGTGGTCGGGCCTCGTCGGGCTTCCTTCCTCAGTCTCGCCTGGTCGCCCCGATCGCCGGCGAGAGGCTCCTCGGTCGGCTGCTTCCGTTTCCCTTTTCTTTCGCGTTTTCGCGATTTCGTTTTCAGAGTTTTTTTTTTTAAATTCTTTAATTTATTATTATTATTATTATTATTATTATTTATTTAATTATTTTCCTATTCATTAAAATACTCCATAAAATCTAAAATATCTACACTTATATTATTTTTATTCTAATTTAATTTAAATTTAATTTATTAAATATATTTTTCTCCAAATTTTTGATATTATTCTTTCGCGCTTTTCGAGATATCGTTTCGGTAATTTTTCGGTATTTTTAAAATTTTCGAATCTTGATCAATTAACCCAAATTGTATAATTTCCTCATTATCGATCAAGATATCTTACATCCTTATTTTAAATTAAAATTTTCTTATCGCCTTAATACCGAGTTTTGGTATTTTTTACCATTTTACCCCTGCTCTTGTTTCGAAAATCAATTTTACCTGACCTTCCTTCATACATCCCCCATCTTTTCTTATTTAATTTTCGTATTTTAATTAAATTCAGGTCTTACAGGTTAGTTTATACTGCAGTTTTAATGAAATGATTTAAATGAAGTAGCATAATGGTGTTTTCAATGCTTTCATTTGAAATTCATGATTTGTCTTACATGACATGAAAGAATTCATGATCTTGATTTACTTCATGCTAATTATGTTTTAAAGATGTCACATAAAACGCTATTGATGCATAACTAGTATGATTTATATATGCACGAATAGTTTTATAAACTAAGTCATGATGAAATACATGATTTTGTGCTTGAGATTTTAATGAAAAGAAATGGATTTTAAGCGCATGGCATTATGAGTGTCACGCCTCGGAAGCGCGGAAAAATGGGGCTAATTTAAACTTTTTTATGCATTAACTATGTTGTTTTCCTATTCATGTCTAGAATTAAAATCTTTTTCATTTTCCAGGATCTCATTACATTACATACATTCAGTATATATAAAATCATTTACAACTATTACATCCCGACTATTATATACAATAGTGTCTATTATGTATCGCATGTCTGGAATATAAGTAAGACTGTACCTCAAGGTTACGAAAGTATCCGATGAAAGGTCGGACTACCTTGTCAACGACCATAGTCTCGTATGTGCAGTAGACTTGCTATAGATAATCTGGGAGATGGAGAGGAGGGGGGTGAGTTTTTTAGACTTAGTAAGAGATACATTGAGATACATTTAAAATAGCTTTAAATACTCAAAACATGGTAAAACTCATGGTTTTACAAATCAGCATAAATATGTACTGGAGTAGAGATGCTTACTGTTGTGGTCAAATGGAACACTACTGCAAGTGCACAGGTCAGTTTTCGAGTATAGAGTAAATAGAAGTATAGTCCCACAGGGAATTGTGTCTACCACAAATCATTGTAATCAAGAACCTTAAACTTTATTTAGAAAAAGTACTTTATATTGGTTAAGATCCTATTTACTATTCTATCTATTAATTATGGAACAAATTAATTAAAACAAATCACAATTATTACGAATGAAAATATCAATGGCAAAATATTCCTAGAACTCGATTTCACCTAACTAGGGTTCATACAATTCCTTTGATCAATTGTTGTTTTGATTTCAAATTGTTTATAGCCGAAACTATTTCCTGTTTATCTCTCCCGAGTTTTAAACAGTCATACCCAAATTACCTAATCCTAACCTCCCGATTCAGAATTAAATAATAGAGTTCATTAAGCGATGGTAATCCGTTTCTTTATGGCTCATAAGAATTGCCAACCTCCCGATTCAACAATGTCCTATGTTAATCTATCCTTGTGCATATAAATAATCCCCTCTCCCGCGTGCCAGATTCCTATACTAATTCATCCAATTGGTGGCCAATCAACTAGAGCATTAAGAACAAGTAGATTAAAAAAACATAATTGAGATCATCCAAACAATATCACAAAATAGTTGCAATTTGCCCAAAGTTGGCTACATCGATTCTAGGAAAAAGGAGTTTAATTCCTAGACATCGTGATAAACATCTAATAATTCCAAATTATCATCCCAAGAATAAAAATTGATTGAAAAAGACGTAAAAGATGGAGTTTCTATTGAGCTAAATCAATCTTGAAACCTTCTGCCGCAGCCTCCCTCGAAATTCTGATAAAAAGACTATTTATAAGGTTTCCAAGCACTAAAACGCGGAAGGCCACGTGGAAAAACAGTGTTGCCCTAATCAAACTACTATGTTGCGACAATGGTATTGATTCCCCAGATCTGCTCTGCACTGTCCAGTTTCTTTTATTGTTGCAGCATAAGTCACGATCAGCATCCTGCAACTTCGCTTCTTCACAAAATCATCAAAACCAGCTCCGAAAGCTTTAACTTCTCCAAATTGTTATTTTTCCTGCACAAATGCACAAACACATAAAACATACCTAATATTGCAAAGAACAAATCAAATAACTAAGTAAAAAGGGTTCTAAACATATATAAAATTCAGTGCTAACAAATTCCCCCAAACTTAGAAATTTGCTTGTCCTCAAGCAAACACATACTAGAAACAGAACAATTAAAGACTCTCAACCATACTCAGGTCACATACTTGTCATACTAAATTAGGATTTTCCTCAAGAATTCACAAGGTTCTCAGCTTAAGATAAATTTCAGATTTATATTGTTCAAGTCAATCAAAGCAAACCAATCCCCCTTCACTCTTCACTTTCCACTTGTGTGTGTGTATAATAATTTACTCAAATTCATGGACTCAAGTGTTAATGTGAAACCTAAATGAAAATTAAACACAAGACTTCATATGCTTGAATTAACTACTACTCTCCACTAATAAAGACTCATGCATAACCAAGAATCAAAAGGACTTTTCAAAGGTTGTAACATAAGGCTCGGGTTTTAGGTGGGATAAAGGATATAATATAAAGTTTAATCCACCTAAAGCACTATAATCACCTTTGGATTTAATTTGTTTTGAGCTCATGATCACTACCCAACTTTACTCATTCTCGAGTTTGATTTTTTTTTTTTGCAGTGTCACACTCTAAAATTTTATTTTTCACTACTTGTAACTGCATATGACACTAAATTTTCATCAAGACCCGAGAACAAACCCTTGTTTGTACATTCAAGTTCTCAACCCAACAATTTACAAACCATCCTATTTTCTTTTGAGCTCCTCCCTTAATCCAAAAATTTTGATTGATAGTGCTTTAAGTAAGGGACCAAAAGAATATGATAATCAAACAATTAGGTCATGGCTTGTAATATGGTTATATAACAACAAAATGGAAAATTTTGGCTCAAGGGGTTTTCCAAAGGATTAATATAATTGGGTAGGCTTGAAAGGCTCAATCTCAAAACAAAAATGGCCTAGATCATTTTCCTAATCAATTTCGCCTCAAGTAATAACTAATCAAGTTCTAGAGTCTTTTTAGTTTCACATATCAACACAGTAAGTGCATAAACTGAATATGATTGGTGCATAGTTTGAGTGAAAAGATTCAAGTGAAGCTTTCTATCCACATACCAATACTCAAACAATAAAAATCATCCATTTAAACAAAATTTGATCAATTCCTGCAAAATCCATCTTTGGCCGCAATCTAGAAACTAATCTGTAAAACATAGTATAATTGCACACAAATAATAAAAAGAGGCACATAAAAAGAAATTGAAACAGGCACATAAAACATAACAAATCATGACACAGAGCACAGCCAATAACTCCCCCAAACTTAAGATTTTCATTGTCCTCAATGAATTGGAAAAAGTAGTAAAGAGGACTTCCCTGGGATAGTCTAACTGTCTGAATCCTCCTTTGAGCCATCTTCAGCATCAGCTTCCTCCGGGGCATCTTCTTCCATGTCATCATCATCATCAGCAGCTGCCTCTCCCTGCTGTGGCATGCACCATTGTGGCGGCAAGGGGAATATCACCTCTCCCTCACAACCCCTGGTATTTAGGTAGTCTACTAATGATTGATGGTAGGAGGTAACATACGCACAGAAAGTCCGATAGTCTCGGTTATTGTTGCGTATCTCCATCCGCAACTCCTTAATCTCGTTTAGCACAGCTTCAATGGAGTCGAAAGTGGTGGAAGGTGCAGCAGATGGACCAGCAGAAGTACCAACAGAAGGTGGTGGTGGGGCAGCAGGAGGAGCAGCTTCTCTCTGAGTCAGAGGTACCCGAGGATTTTTAAACGTGATTGCATATTTCTTAGCCAGTCGTGGTTCAAGCTCAGTCCAATATACACCATATTTCTTGCAAAGTCCACAAACCAATGAAGGGTGAGGTAAACCCCTTCTATTTTCCCTGCGTATAAACTCTTGCATGGATCGAAAGATAATGTCGTCAAAATCAACAATCTTGCCAGTCAGAATACAGTAAAGGAGAGCAGCTCGATCGACATCAACGCTGCTTTTATGAGTTGTAGGCATGATTCATGAGCAAATGAAATCATACCATTTGTGTAGACTATATTGAAGTCGATTGGAAGGGAATGCCATAGATTCAGCCTCTGGCCTTTTCTGCCAATGGGTGTTTGGTACTGTAAGTTCATTAATGACCCGGTACAGCTCATTAGCATCAATGTGGAGAGCTGCAACATAGCTAGTATATTCATCCTGCACCCCTTGTGGCATGTCCAGGTATAGATTAATGGCATTGGCGTTATTAGGAACAAGAATACCCATGACTTCAGATGTCGAATGGGTGCTTTCCATTGCATTGGCATAAAATTCTCGGACTACATCAAGAATGGCATCTTCAAGTTGTCCTGCTAATTTCAGCAACCCGAAATCCCTCAAAAACTTAGAATACATATCCCAGCCACCAATATCAGGTCAGAAACTCCTTTCGATAATCATATTTTTACCCATAATTTTCTTAAAATTTTCTGCGACTTGGCTGTTTACAAATCTAGAGGGATCATAATTAGTGGTGACTGGCTCTTCCCTCTGTGGAGACGGGGCTGAGCTATCTCCAGGTTTCGTCTTGCTTAAGCTTTAGGTGCCATTACCAATGGAAGCTCAAATTAACAAAAATAGTGTTCAGCTAACCCCAATCGAACAAGCACACAAACTAAACCCAAAAATTTATGTCACAACCAGAATTTCTCCAACAACAATTTACCAAATCGAGAAGAGTTTCAAAAATCCAAGTTGTAGAAACCAAAAGGAA
The DNA here is from genome assembly GCA_033439115.1 of Firmiana major. Taxonomy (NCBI): domain Eukaryota; kingdom Viridiplantae; phylum Streptophyta; class Magnoliopsida; order Malvales; family Malvaceae; genus Firmiana; species Firmiana major. The sequence goes on from CM065912.1 coordinate 15,709,423, forward strand.
ATCTGCTGGAAAATCGAAAACGATTGAAGAAAGCAGTAAAATACCCGGAACAAAAATCACATAAGCTTAAGTTGGACCACTTTGTGTCTTTATCACAATTAGACAAGAAAATGCTTTCTGCTTCCCCCAAGGGTTTCGGGACCACCAAGATCGCGAATCCACAAAAATTTGTTGGCCAAACTACCAAATCAGCAGAAAACAACAGGATCAGAAGAAAAAAAATGGGTGTGGGGTAATCGGTGTACTTCCAAAAGAACAAGGAAAGATGTATTACTAGAAAAAGAGAGAGTCGGGAAGATGGAAAAAGTTTAGCAGCCACTTTCAAAGTAGTTTTGGTAGGGTTATTTGACTTAACCGAATATTGAGTGGGGTTGACAAAAATAAGGGATTCCAACTTCCAATCAAACATTGCCATGTGTATTCCATTCATCTGACTTTGAGAATTTCAGACATTTGTTCCCTTTTTTGACAGATTTTCTTCTCTCCCTCTTGCTGACTTTCTTTTTCTCATTTATGCAACCATTATTCGGTCCTCACCTTTCTGATCACGCAGTCATGCATTCTTGCTTGTAGGATTATGATAATTATTCTTCCAAACTGTGCTCTTCTGATACATATGCCTGAAAAATAAAACTCAAACTAATAAAAATAAAAACAAACTATTTAAAAGCAGAGAAAATAAAACGAAATGAAAAACTAAGAATCTTAAAAAGATTAATTGGGTTGCCTCTCAAAAGCACTAAATTTCAAGTCTTCAGCCAGACTACTTCTAGTCTCCTTAATTCGGTTCACCAAGGGGAATGTTATCTAATTTATGCACTCCTTCTCCATAATAATGCTTTATATGCTGCCTATTGACCTTGAACAAGCTTCCATCTGATTTCTTCAACTCAATTGCTCCATATGGGAAAACTTGGTTTATCTAAAACAGCCCTGACCACCTTGACTTCAATTTGCCAGGAAATAATTTAAGCCTTGAATTATACAATAGAACTTACTGTCCAGGACTGAATTCTCTTCTCATTATCATCTTGTCATGCCATTTTTTGGTCCTGTCCTTGTAAATTCTTGCATTGTTATAGGACTCATTTCTCAGCTCATCAAGCTCATTCAATTGGAGTGACCGATTTTCTCCAGCCTTATTATAGTCAAAATTTAACTTCTTAATGGCCCAGTAAGCTTGATGCTCAAGCTCTACAAGTAGATGACATGCCTTACCAAATACCAACCTATAGGGAGACATTCCAATTGGAGTCTTATAGGCTATCCTGTATGCCCAAAGTGCGTCATCTAACTTGTTAGCCCAGTCTTTTCTATATAGGTGGACAGTCTTCTCCAATCTCAACTTCACTTCTCGGTTTGAAATTTTAGCTTGGCCATTTGTCTGCGGATGATAACCGAGAGCTACTTTATGTCGAATTTCATATTTTGACATCAAACCATTGAAGATTTTGTTACAGAAATGAGTGCCTCCATCACTCAAAATGGCTCTTGGGGTACCGAATCTTGTCAATATATTCTTGTGCAGAAACTGAATTATCGCTTTTGCATCATTTGCTAGTCTTGCTATTGCCTCAACCCATTAGAGACATAATCAACAGCAAGGAGAATGTACAGCTTCCCAAAAGATGAAGGAAACGGTCCCATAAAATTGATACCCCACACATCAAAGATTTCCACTTCTAGAATATTTGTCAAAGGTAATTCATGCCTTCTTGAGATGTTTCCAACCATTTGACATCTGTCACATGTTTTTACAAACATGTAACTATCTTTGAACACACTAGGCCAATAAAAACCTGATTGTAGCACCTTTGCTACTGTACGTTCTGCACCGAAATGTCCTCCATATGCTGCAGCATGGCAGTGGTGTAGGATATCCTGAGCTTCATCTTCCGGAACACATCTTCTTATAATATGGTCTGGACAATTCTTAAAATAGCAGAGGATCATCCCAAAAATACGAGTTGACATCATGGAAGAATTTCTTCCTCTGTTGGTAAGTTAAACCACTTGGCATTAATCCTCCTGCTAAATAATTCACTATGTCTGCGAACCAAGGTAGATTTTCATCAATCTTCATTATTGTCTCATCTAGAAATTCCTCTTGAATAGGCTGTTCTTGCTAAATTTCATATTGCTCCAATCTAGATAAATGATCAGCTATAACATTATCAGATCATTTTTTGTCCCTGATCTCAAAATCAAATTCTTGCAAAAGCAAGATCCATCTAATAAGTATAGGTTTGGCGTCTTTTTTTGCAAATAGATAACAAATAGCTGCATGATCTGTTGTCACGCCCCGAAAATGCAAAAAATAGGGCTAATTTAAAACTTTTTACTCATTAATTCACAATTAAGAGTGCATTCCTGTGCAGTGTCATACATCATCATAATTATTATGCCTCGGGATCTCATCACTAGGATTTAAATATCATATCAAATACATTAATCCATCTCAAGTTAATTAAACCTAACACATCCCATATAATGTTATACATCGAGTGTCTGCAATTACAATAATAGCCTGGGTACATGAAAAGATAAATATACCTCAAAGTACAAAATATATAGCCTGGAGCTCAAATCCTCCACTAGCCACTACTCCGTACGTCGCAGGGAAGTCCTTATTCACTTGAAGAACTCTGGGGGGAAAGAAAAACAGGGTGAGCTTCTAAATCGCTCAGTAAAGGGGGTAAGGAACTCATTTCATAAACCAAAATGCACATCACAAAAGGTTTATTTGTATGTGAAACTCATTTGAAAACCATAGCATGAAAGTACTCAAAACGACACTCTCATGTGTCAAGTCATGGGAAAACATGAAGTAAAAGGCTCACTCTAGAGCAATAACAAAGCATGTGAAAACAACGCGTTAAACGCTTTCTCAAATACGTGATAAAATCACAGTAAAAATAATACACGTGGCACAGCCACTAAACACGCGTGGCATAGCCACTGATTTAATTTCTCACTTGGCATAGCCACAAAACACACGTGGCAAAGCCACTGATTTAATTTCTCGCGTGGCATAGCCACAGAATAGGGTTTCTCAACGTGGCACAGCCACCAATGGGGTATAACGTGGCACAGCCACCAATGGGGTTTCTCAATGTGGCACAGCCACCAATGGGGTATAACGTGGCACAGCCACCAATGGAGTTTTTCAACGTGGCACAGCCACCAATGGGGTATAACGTGGCACAGCCACCAATGGGGTTTCTCAACATCGCACAGCCACCAATGGGGTATAACGTGGCACAGCCACCAATGGGGTTTCTCAACGTGGCACAGCCACCAATGGGGTATAACGTGGCACAGCCACCAATGGGGTTTTCTCAACGTGGGACAGCCACCAATTTTACGTGGCATAGCCACAGAATAGGTTATTCTCACGTTACCAGAACAGAGAAGAATTCGGGCTTACATGCTACCAGAGCAATGCCCGGTGTGTACTCACAACTACACATCCAAGTCTTATCACATAAGACAGGTTTGCCTTCACGTAGAACTCGTAATGGTTTTTCTCTCATAAAACTCATTTAAGAATCGTTTTGTATTCAACACAAAACGTAATAAAACCGAGTTCCAACCGGCAAAGCACACGCACACATTTCTCAAATCTCAATATTGCCTTAACGTAGAACCCAGTTATAAACTCATAAAAACATTGGGTTCCAACCGGCTATAAAAATCGTGTTCAATTATATCTCAACACAAAACACTCAACATGCTTGTTTTATAAACCACAATTCATGCTAAAATAGCTTACAATTCACATACACAAATGGTTTAGGTTTCCCTTACCTCTTTGCACCTCGTATAGTGCAATCGTTTCTCCCGTATCACGGACTAGCCTCGCATTCCACTCTGGAACTCCCGAGCTGTCCAAACGATGTTAAAACATCAATACTCAATTATCTCATAACCCTCAATTCTCAAAATCGAGCATAATTGCTCATAACACCTCAAATCTTTTGATTTCTCGTAACTCAACCCTAAACTACAACCTCATTCACAATATCTCAATGTCCTACATTCCTCATGCCAATTATCTAGGCTAATTCTCCACATTGTCTATATTTCCATTTATAGCACAAATTCTCAAAATTACCAAAATTACCAAATATCTACATTACTCCAACTACATTGAAATTTCATCAATCCCTAATCATTTCTCAACTATTTCAACGCAATGACAACCACCAATAGCATCAAAATCAGCTCAAATATCAAGATCGAGGTTTAGAAATTACCCAAAGCTTGTGAGACGCACAACTCACGCCTCGATCCTATTCGTCCTTCGATTTCCAAGTATGTTGTTCTCCCTTTGATGAGGAACAACTTTCCTTCTTGCCACAACAGCTGATTCGACCAGAAATGGGGGATTTGGATGAGTGAGAAAGTTAGATTTTCGAAAAAATGGGGGTTGGAAGAGAGAGAAAGTGAAATTTCAGGAGAAAACACGGGTTCCTTATATAGACTGGAGGTAGGAGATCGATCTGCCTCTTGATGAGATCGATCTGCGTTTGAAATTTGGGGATGATCTGGGCAATTTTATGCCTAGGAGATCGATCTGTCGAGGGGTGAGATCGATCTCTTTATGGCTTTCTGAGATCGATCTGCTCCTAAGGAGATCGATCTTCTCCCCAAACAGAATCATTTGGAGATCGATCTCTTCCTCATGAGATCGATCCTTTCTCAAACAGAATCATTTGGAGATCGATCTCTTCCTCATGAGATCGATCTTCTCTCAAACAGATTCATAAGGAGATCGATCCTCTTCCATTGGAGATCGATCTGCTCCTTAAATTTCTCATTCCTTGTCGTTTATAACTCACCAGATCGATCTCTCCTTCTCCCAAATCGATCTTTCCTCATAGTTCATGCTTATTTTACACACTTAACATATAAATCTCCAATTATAATTCCCACAATTTACTTAGCTCAATAAATTACACTTCGAATTCTTATTACATCAATAAAATATGTCTGAAATCCTCAGATCTCACATCTGTACAGACAATGACCTTGCTCCCAATTAAATATGGTCTAAACTTGTCAAATGGATGTACAACTGCAAGCATCTCCTTCTCTGTTATTGTGTAATTTTTTAAGTATCATCTAAAGTTCTGCTTGAATAATAGATAGCCCAAAAATCTTGTCTCTCTTCTGTCCCAGGATAGCTCCAATTGCAAAATCACTCGTGTCGCACATCAGTTCAAATGGTTCTGTCCAATCTGGTGTGATCATAATAAGTGCAAAAATAAGCTCTTTCTTGATCTTTTCAAATGCCTGCAAGCAAAAATCATCAAAGGTAAAATCAGCATCCTTTTCCAATAAGTGACATAAAGGTTTTGAGATTTTTGAAAAGTCCCTGATAAATATACGATAGAAGCCTGTATGTCCCAAAAAGCTCCTCACGGCTTTAACTTATTTTGGTGGAGGAAGCTTTTCAATAGCAACGACTTTAGCTCTATCCACCTCAATGTCGTGAGCTGAAATTTTGTGTCCAAGGACGATCCCTTCTTGCACCATAAAATGACACTTCTCCCAATTTAAGACCCAATTCGTGTCTTCACATCTCTGCAAAACAAGTGCCAAATTAGATAAACATTGGTCAAAAGTCCTACCAAATACCGAGAAGTCATCCATGAAGACTTCCATTATCTCTTCAATCATGTCAGCGAAAATTGACATCATGCATCTCTGAAAGGTTGCTGGGGCGTTACACAACCCGAAAGGCATCCTTCTATATGTCAAAGTTGCATATGGATAAGTAAATGTTGTTTTCTCTTGATCTTCTGGGGCTATCGCAATCTAGTTATAGCCCGAGTAGCCATCTAAAAAGCAATAATAACTGTGTCCAGCTAGTCTGTCTAGCATTTGGTCGATGAACGGAAGTGGGAAGTGGTCTTTCCTAGTAGCTTTGTTCAGCTTCCTATAATCGATGCAAACTCTCCATCCCGTTACAGTTCTGGTAGATATGATTTCATCGTTTGTGTCACGAACTACTATCATTCCACCCTTTTTAGGTACAACCTGCACATGATTCACCCAAGAACTATCAGATATAGCATAAATAATACCAGCATTTAATAATTTTAAAATCTCAGCTCTAACAACTTCTTTTATTGCTAGATTTAGTCTTCTTTGCGGTTCAATAGAGGGTTTATGATTTTCCTCTAATCGAATTTTGTGCATCACAACAAAGGGACTAATTTCTTTGATGTCAGCAATAGACCATCCAATTGCCGATTTGTGCTCTCTTAAAATTCTAAGCAACTTGTCTTCCTCTGTAACTGATAAAAATGATGAAATAATTACAGGAAAAGTATTATCATCACCTAAAAAAGAATACCTCAAATGACTTGGTAATTCTTTCAATTCAGTTTTACCTTTTTTTTCACTTACCTGTGACTTGTCAATCTTCTCCTTAGTTGTTGTAGTCGTACTTTTCTAATGGATTGGCTTCCAAAGTAACAACACAACTTTTAATTTCATCAGTTAGTAATTCATCATCTAAATTAGAAACTGAATTTACCAGACATTGAGCCATAGGATCGGTTAGTGGTTCATTTGTTTCATCGTCTCTTGTACAACTCTGCACTACTTCAATCAACTTACAGGTCTCTGGCTCATCAGCAAATTTCATCGCCTTATAGATGTTGAACATAACTGATTCATCATTCATCCTCAGGGTTAATTGCCCTCTCTGAACATCGATTAGTGCTCTCCCAGTGGCAAGGAATGGTCTCCCAAGTATAAGTGGAATTTCTCTGTCCTCTTCATAATCTAAAACTACAAAATCGACAGGAAAAATTAACTTATCAACTTTAACAAGTCCATCTTCTATTATACCTCTGGGATAAGTAATCGATCTATCAGCTAATTGCAGTGTTATGGTGGTCGGCTTTACCTCTCTAAGACCTAGGCTCCTGAAAATAGATAAAGGCATTAAATTTATGATAGCACCTAAATCACACAATGCCTTACCCAATTTCGATCCTCTAATCTCGCATGGAATAGTAAAGCTTCCAGGGTCTTTCAATTTTTATGGTAACTTCTACTACAAAATTGCACTGCATTCCTTTGTCAAGTTGATAGTTTCATAATCTTCAAGTCTCCGTTTCTTTGACAGCACTTCTTTCATGAACTTTGCATAATGTGGCATCTGCTACAGAGTATCAACAAACAGAATGTTAATATGTAATTTCTTAAATATATCAAGAAATTTCTTAAACTCAGATTCAATCTTCCTTTTATACAAAGCTTGAGGATAAGGAATAGATGGTTTTAACAAAGGAGTATTATCAGGAAAAAGTTTACTAAAAGGTTTAGAATTAACTCCCTATTTTACTGTTTCTGATTTTGCATCCTTTGTCATAACAGGTTCAGTCTGCTTCTTCTACACCTCAGTTATTGGTGCAGTTTCTTCTTTCTCTGCTACCTGTCATGGCTCATATGTGTTCCCACTTCTTAAAGATATAGCATTGCAGTGTTCTTTCGGATTGAGCACTGTGTCACTTGGAAACTTACCTCTTTCATTTAAAGAATTGACAACTGCAGCTAACTGTTCCAAAGTGGTCTCAACAGACTTCATCTCCACACCAAGACTGGTGTTCATCTCTGACACTTTAGCTTCCACGTTGTCTAATCGCGCATCAGTTTTGCTAAATCTTGTTCTAGTTTCAACCATGAACTCCTCAAATTCGTTCCTTCTAACTCCACCATAACCTTGGGAATTCCCTTGGTTATTGAATCCTATATTGCTGTTACTTGCTGTTGGTGGGTTTAGAACGTTTTTAGAGTTACTATAAGATAGATTCTCATGGTTTCTGAATCCTAGCTGGTAGTAGTTAGGAACTCAATTTCCTTGAAAACCAAAGTTATGATTATTAACATAATTCATCTACTCCAAATCTGTCCCTATCAAGTTAGGATTTATGTTGTCATGATGAATCATAGCTTGCGGCCCTTGTCTACCCATTGAAGAAATTTGTGTTGAAATCTGCTCAAGTCTTGCTAGAATGGCTGTTTGCGTATCTAACTCATGCATACCTACTACTCTTCTGACATTAGCTCTTTCACCTGGCCATTGGCTGCTGTTTATAGCCATCTCCTCAATTAACTGCATAGCTTGATCAGGTGTCTTAGACCACAATGAACCTTCTGCTGAAGCATCCATAGTAGCTCGTGTCTGCGGAGTCATGCTTCTGTAGAAAACTTGTATCTGGTTTCCTTCATCATATCCATGCTGAGGGCATCTACACAATAACTCTTTAAATCGCTCCCATGCCTCATGTAATGGTTCTTGATCTAACTGTGTGAACTGAGAAATTTCTAATCTCATCTGCATTGTCTTTCCTGGTGGGAAGTACTTTGCTAAGAATTTTTGTGCCATCACTGCTCATGTCGGAATGCTTCCTGCTGGTAAATTTTGATACCAGCTCAAGGCTATATCCCGAAAAGAAAATGGAAACAATCTCAGTCGAATAGCATCATCAGGGGCTTTATTAATCTTAATGGTGCTGCAAATCTGCAGAAAACTTGTCAAATGTGTGTTAGGATCCTCTGAGGCTAAACCTCCAAATTGATTTTGCATAACCATGTTGATCAATGCCAGTTTCAACTCAAAGTTATTACAGTTTACAGGAACCTCTCTTATAGCAGCAAAATTTTGATTCACAATTGGGGTAAAGTAATTGCGTATAGCTTGCTGCTGCTAATTTTCATCTGCCATAGTTAAATTTCGATCTTTCTCTTCAAATCTGTTTTGTTGAATTTGCCTGATGGTTCTCTCAATCTTTGGATCTAACTCTTCTTTTATGTCTGTATTTCCACTTCTGCGGGTTTTTACCATTCACCTAAAATAAAAATTTGTAGATAGTAAATTAAAAAAAATCTAAATTAAAGTAAAGGCTATTAGGAAACAATGTTAACGAAAAACGAAACAACAAATCCCCGGCAACGGCGCCAGAAAACTTGTTATGGTCAAATGGAACACTACTGCAAGTGCATAGGTCAATTTTCTAGTATAGAGTAAATATAAGTATTGTCCGACAGGGAATTATGTCTATCACAAATCACTGTAATCAACAACCTTAAACTTTATTTAGAAAAAGTACTTTATATTGGTTAAGATCCTATTTACTATTCTAACTATTAATTACGAAACAAATTAATTAAAACAAATCACAATTATTGCGAATGAAAATATCAATGAGAAAATATTCCTAAAACTTGATTTCACCTAACTAGGGTTCATACAATTCCTTTGATCAATTGTTGTTTTGATTTCAAATTGTTTATAGCCGAAACTATTTCCTGTTTATCTCTCCCGAGTTTTAAACAGTCAGACCCAAATTACCTAATCCTAACCTCCCAATTCAGAATTAAATAATAGAGTTCATTAATCGATGGTAATCCGTTTCTCTATGGCTCATAAGAATTGTCAACCTCCCGATTCAACAATGTCTTATGTTAATCTACCTTTATGCATATAAATAATTCCCTCTCCCGAGTGTCGGATTCCTATATAATTCATCCAATTGGTGGCCAATCAACTAGAGCATTAAGAACAAGTAGATTAAATAAACATAATTGAGATCATCCAAATAATATCACGAAATAGTTGCAATTTGCCCAAAGTTGGCTACATCGATTCTAAGAAAAAGGAGTTTAGTTCCTAGACATTGTGATAAACATCCAATAATTCCAAATTATCATCCCAAGAATAATAATTGATCAAAAAAAGATGTAAAAGATGGAGTTTCTATGGAGCTAAATCAATCTTGAAGCCTTCTGCCGCAGCCTCCCTCAAAATTCTGATAAAAAGACTATTTATAAGGTTTCCAAGCACTAAAACGCGGAAGGCCATGTGGAAAAACAGTGTTCCCCTAATCAGACTGCTATGCTGCCACAATGGTATTGATTCCCCAGATCTGCTCTGCACTGTCCAGTTTCTTCTATTGTTGCAGTATAAGTCACGATCAGCATCCTGCAACTTTGCTTCTTCACAGAATCATCAAAACCAACTCCAAAAGCTTTAACTTCTCCAAATTGTTCTTTTTCCTGCACAAATGCACAAAACACATAAAACATACCTAATATTGCAAAGAACAAATCAAATAACTAAGTAAAAAGGGTTCTAAACATATATAAAATTTAATGCTAACACTTACATTTCATAAAAGCAGTAAAAACATTTTTAAATCATAAGTTTACACATCATGCATCTTTTTGGTAAAACTCATATATAGTATGCATATCACGTCGTGTAAACAAGTAAAAAGCATCTCAAAACTTAATCATGCATATCATAACATGCTTATCACTTTGAAAATGAAATCGTACTGTCATATGCACATTTCGTAAGACATACTCATGGCTACCATTAAAATCTCATCATAGAAAATTTGTGCTCAATAGCAAATCATAAAACAGGTAGCATGAAATATGCAAAAACACACACAGATATATATATATATATCATTCCGTCAATTCATCGTGTAGGGTCAGGCAATCGTCTCATATACTAGTCCTGAAGGACATCATACATCAGGTCCCGTAGGACGTTCATCATAGGTACATATGGCCATTGTACAAGGGAGCCGTAGAACTGGATTAGGGTCGTACGCTGCACTATCTCTCGTGCACCACTAAATGGGGACTATACACACGAACTCATGTGCATCTCCAAGTGTGGACTATGCGCACGTTTCTCATATCAAGTCAGAGCCTGCCCGTTCTCTGGTCGTTGGCTACGTAGATCCTCGATCGTCTCCATACGCTACCCTATGTATGTGAGATCGACCCCAGATCCTCTGACTATTGTCATGTCATGCCTTTTTACCCCAAAAAAATCATTTTGGGCCTCTTACCCAATTTATCAAAATCATTTCGGGCCTCATACTCGTGTATTAAAAATCATTACGGGACTTTAACACGATTCTCAAAATCGTTATGGGACTCTAACCCATTTTTCATAGAAAGCATAGTTTTCATAAATCATTACGGGACTCTAGCCCGTTTCTTATAAAAAACATAGTTTTCATAAATCATTGCGGGACTCTAGCCCGTGTAAATATGGAAAGCATAGTTATCAAAGTCAATTCTGGGGACTCGTACCCGTACCATGAAAATATAGCTTAAAAGCTATTTTGGGACTTTAACCCGTATCATGAAAACATTGTTTCATAAAACATATCGGGACTTTAACTCGTAATCTCACATGAAAACACTATGGTTTCATTTCATAAGTGAAAATCACTTTTATATACATAAACATAAATACTAAAATGTATCTCATGAAATAAAAGTCATTTTGAAAGGTTAGGAAAAGTTTATTTCGGTTTTGAGTGAATAGTATTCTTTCCAATTTTTGAGAAGCCCTTATTCATGGAAAATAAACTAACTATCCGCATAAACATTTGGTAAGGTTGAGGAAAACTTTCCTCGATGCTCAGGTTTACCTCGTAAAACGTGTCGATAGACCAAGCTACTGCAAAATAAGTTCAACTTATCAAATATGGCTTAAATTCATTTCAACATAACCAAATATGTGATTATATCAAAGCTTTGACCAAAAGTTGACTTTTAATCGATTTTACTCTTTTTGCTCGGTTTTATCGGTATAAATCTCGTTTTAGTCGTATTCAACTCAATAAATATTTTCTCATATTTACTACTGTCGATTTAGATAATTGGGCCAATTTCTCTATTATTGGGTCTGATTGCACCTTAATGGGCCTTAATCCATTTTAAGCCTGTTTCCAATTATTAATTCTTTCATCAAGGCTTATTGGGCTCACTAGGCTTATCAGTACTTATTGGGCCTTTTTCTAGACTCTTTGAATAGCCCATATACCATTTACGACAATTTAATTAAAAATCTCACTCTAATCCACTAAATGCGCAATTTAATCCGTAACTCGTAAAATAAACTTTTAATGGGCGATAATTACATAGATTGTCATAAATGAGCATTACTTACACAAGATTTTGTGATAGTGCGCAAATCGAAATTCGATCGGGCTCACGTACGCGATTTATCATCGAACTGCATAATTATATATATTTAATTTCGGGTAAATTTTCGATCAAATATAATTTAAATAAATTTTTCAAAAATTAAATCGGTCACTTTTGACCTCTTACCAACTTACCCGAAGTCCGGTGTATCTCCAAAAATTTTTCCTTTTCTCTTTTTCTTTCCTTTTTTTCCCTCTTTCTTGGCTGAAGCGATTCAGGTCGGTCCAGATCGGTTCAAACCGGTCCGATTCAGTCCGGTTCTCTTCTTCATGAACTGATCCGTACCAGTTCAGGCTTTCCCGTCGCCGTTCACCACTTTTTCGACTGTTTCTCAGGCCGTTTCTGGCGTCGTTGGGTGCGCATGGAGCAGGGGAACGTTCGGCTTGGGTCGGTTGGGATCAATTGCCAGTGGAGCCGCCGAAATCGTCTTCTCCTCTTTCGACCTTCTCTCCCTCGATCCGTCGAATTTTGGCGTTTTCGATGCGCGTCGCCTGCGGCAGGAGGGTCGGGCGGTGGTCGGGCTTCATTTTCGGTGGTCGACTGGCCTTGTCTGGCGCCGGTGATGGCTCGCCGGCACTGTCGGCCTCGCTTGGTTTTCTCTGCTTCGTTCCTTTCTTTCACATTTTGCTTCTTCTATTTCCTTTTCAATTTCCAATCCCGATTTCAGTTTTCATTTTCAATTTCTTTTTTTTAATACACTTTATTATTAATTTATTATATTTTATTATAATCAAATAAAATATAAGAAAATACTCATAATATCTCTAAAAATCATATTTTATTTTATTAATTAATTTATTTAATTTATTTTAACTTTTTCGGTGTATTTTTCGCATATTTTCGGGATAATGTCCTAGGCGAAAATTACGAAAATTTGTAATATCTTCGTATCTTGACCAATTGGACTCGGAATTCCATAATTTCTTCTTTATCGATCAAGATTTTCTAAATCCATATTTTTAATGAAATTTCATTATCGAATTTACATCGAAATTAGGATCTTTTGACCATTTTACCCTTCTACACGTTCATGACCAATTTAGACCGATTTTCCTTCTCGTACTCACTATCTTTTCTCATTTAAATTCTGTATTTGTCATCCAACGATTTAAATCCCTTTAATTTAATTTACTGCTCCTCATTTATCGTGTTCCTTATTTTCATACCTCCACTACATCATTCACATTCATATGTTCTAAATCATCCGCTTATGTTTCCAAATGATGAACATAGTGTGAAAAATCTGGGTTTCACAATGAGCATGTAGATAGTGGAGCTATCTACTTACTTGCATAATTGCCTTACTGAGCGTGTGGTTTGCTCACCTCCCTTATTTTCCCATCTTTTCAGAGCACTCATAGTAAGTAGTAAGCGGCTGGGGACTTGCATCTTGGTAGTCGCTGCTTCCCATCGAGAGACAGGTATACACATTTGTATAGTTTTGTATCTAAATATATAATGCATAGTACTGTAAATGGATATGATGTGGGGGATGTAAAGTTATGTAAATACCATTGTATAAGTATTTAGTAAAATTCAAAAGATAATAAACTCTGATATGTAAATGTGATTATGGAAATGGAATGGTACATAGGTGAGAGGTGACTAACACCGAATCATAGCCCAACTATTTGTAGGCTGGTCACAATGAGAGAAAGGTAAGAATTAAATAATAAACGAAAAATCGAAAAGTTTACTCTGATTTTTAGGTAATTTAGGTTGTGACAAACTCAGTATAAAATAACCCAACGGGGTTAATCATCTCATACTTCAATTTCAAACTCATAAAACAATTCATTAAAATTTATTATAAAGCTTCGTTTATAAAACCGCCCTTCTTTCAAGGTCACATATCATAAAATCATAAAATCGGGGGCCTAACCGCTCCCTCGGATCTATCCTGATCTATCGACCAAAAGTTATATCATGCGAGACAAGTAGGTGACTATCAGTAACAACATAGGACTATGGCCATAACCTAGTGATCCCTGGCAACACGGTACCTAGTGTGCGAGGTATCACACCTGAAACGGGAGGTGGGTCGATCCTACCCGCCAGAACAGCAAAACATCAGGATTGCGAGGGCAAGGCTTGCTGCCTTGTGCCTAATCCCACTCCACTCCAACAATCCCAATGGTACAACGTACTCCACGTGACATACACGGTACAACGTACTCCGTGAACCCAAGCTCAGTCAAGGGTGCCTGCAATAGGTCTTATCCACCCATATCATCTCTGTCTTTGTATGTACGTGTGTGCATATCATCTCACTATGACACACAGTCTATAGGAGGCTCCAACGCAGCTATATGCATGTCATATAAATCCCTGTGCGAGCGAAACTCTAGCACGACTCCATGCATATTCATGATATCAGAAAATCTCGTGCGAGCGAAGCTCTAGCACGGTGTCATAAAAATCAGTAAAATCTGCATACGAGTAGCACTCCAGTATGACTTAAAAATGAATGAGTCATAAATCCATATAAAATCACATGCGAGCGAGCTCCAGCACGGTGTTATGCATCAATAAATCAAATCTCGTGCGAGTTACACTCCAGCACTGTTTTTATGCAATTATCATACCAAAACAGGATGCGAGCTAAGCTTCAGCACCTCTCATGCATGTCAAATCATTAAAACTAGTGCGAACAATCACTCCAGCACCATTTTATGCATATTCAGTCAAAACAGTCAAAATCGTCAAAATAGTCAAAACAGAGTGCGAGCTAGGCTACAACACCTCTCATGCATTTCATAATAATAAAATCAGTGCGAGCAACCATTCTAGCACATTTCATACATATGATGTTACACAAATCGGTGTGAGCAACCACTCAAGCACATCTATGCACACTCACAAACTCAGATATAGTGCGAGCTATGCGCCAACACTTTCTGTTTTCATAGAAACTTGATAGTTGGCCCATTTTCCAAAGAAATTTCTTTTAAATATATGTAACACCTACGTAGTGTTATCTTGTGATATTTATGCAATTATTGGCCAATCTATCGATTTGCTTTGATTAAAACTAAGAAAATTCCTTATATCTGAAAATTCCTTAAATCATGCATTTCACGCATGTCATACTTTCACCATCCTTAGGTGAATTTCCCTCAATAGGGGTAAAATAATCTTTTACCTATTTCGGGTCCTTAAAATCTTTAAATCATTTTCTAGGACCTTTATACATAATCAGTGTATGCATACATATTCAGTGTATACAAAAGCTATTAAAATACGCGTAGCTACCTCTAGCTACTCACACAATTCCCCTACCTCATTTTCTGTACAGTCTGACCTTTCCACTAATGTCTTATCATGCAGTCCGATTTGCTCTCAATCAAATCTTCAGAACTGCGTATAAATATACATTAGGTCAAATACAATATATGTAATTGTATTTCATATTTTTTCGGGGCTTTATTTAAATCATTGGGCCCTTTTACCCATATTGGGCCCGATTGCACCATAATGGGCCTTAATCGACCTTAAGCTTGTTTTCCACTTACTATTCACATTATTGAGACCTATTGGGCTCATTGGACCCACCATTATTTATTGGACTTCATTCTAAATTCTCGAATAGCTTAATGAATTATTTACGATAATTTATCTCAAATTCCATAATTTAATTCTTTTTAAGCGAAAATTAAATTCGTAATTTATCTAACACGTATAACGATGCAATATTATCGTAAATAAGGGTTACTTACTCGAGATTCCATGATAGTACGTAAATCGAGGCTAACTCGAGTCTTCTTTTGACGTCAATCGTTGAGCTACACAATTTAATATTTTTTTGGGTAAACTTTCAATCGAATATTATCAAATTAAATATTTTTCAAATTTAAATCGGTCAATTTTGACCGCTTACCGACTTACTCTTACCTCGATTGCAACACTGAAACTTTTTCTAATTTTTCTCTTTTTCTTTCCTTCTTTTTCTCGATCTTTTCTTTTCTTTTGTTTTTGGCTGAACTGGTTTGGTCCAGTTTAACCCAGTTTAGACTGTTAGTTCAGTCCGGTTCGGCCAGTTCAGTGCCTTGCCGACCGGTTCTCCATCTGTTTTCACCGTCAGCAGCTCCGCAGGGTCGTTCGCAGCTCAGAGTTGGTCTCGATTTTGTCCGAGGTTGCCAGAAAGTGGTCGGTCTGGCCTGTTCTCTCCTCGTTATCGGTACCATTTCTGTTTGGCCGCCGTTGAGGGTGTTGCCGGCAGTTTCACTGGCTGTGGCCACCACTGATCGCGTTGCCTATGCCTATGGAACCCTCGACTATGGCCGGTTGGGGCTAGATCGGCGCCGATTGTTGCCGATTTCTTTTTTCTCCCTCGGTTCACTTTCTTCCCCATTCGGCGGTCGATTGTCGCCGTTCGTCAGCCCGTTCAGGTTGCTGGTGGCTCGACTGCCTTCCCCATCATCGGCCACTCCTCTAGGTTGGTCGCCGGTGGTCGGCATTGAGTAAGGCAGCCTCAGCCTTCTACTTCGTTTTGCCCAAAAATCGCGTTTCGCGATTTTCACTTTTTTTAAATTATTTTATTTTTATTTATTATTTATTTTTATTATTATTTTAATCAATATTATATTATTATTTTGCCAAAATATCTAAAAAAATTATATTTAATTCATTTAATCAATAAATGAATTTCTCGATCTTATTTCGGCTTTTCAGTATATTTTTCGATTATTTTCGAAATTATTTTTCGATGTGAAATTTTTTATTAATTCCAATAAATTCATATCTTGATCAATTTAACCCGAAATTTAATTATTTCTTCGTTATTGATTAAGATTTCTCAATCTCATATTTTTAATTAAATTTTCTTGTCTCGATTAATACCGAATTTCGGTCTTTTAACCGTTTTACCCTTCACGTGTTTGGGAATACCATTTCAATCCTTTTGCATTTTTCGTGTTTTAAATAAAAATCGGGTCTTACAATCTCCCCCACTTAAGAAATTTGGTCCTCCAAATTAGAACCAAGTCAAATGGGTCCATAAACTACTCCGGGTATGTCTATCGCATCATACTTTTCAATTCTCATGTGACTTTTCTGGAGTGTAATACTACCACAGGACTTTGACTAGGGAGATCGTCTTAAACCTCAACACTTTCTCCTTCCGTTTCATACCCGCATCAATTTTTTTCAATCATACATTAAACTTTCATTGAGCTAAGCTATTGGAGCTCATATCCGATCACATATGCTGGGTCCAGATAGTATTTTCGAAGCATCATAAGATAGGACACATTGTGGATGCTTGCTAATTTAGGCGGTAACGCCAACCTACAGGCCGTATCTCCCACTTTGTCCAATCTCTCAAAGGATTCTATCCACTGAATTCAATTTGCCTTCTTTCCAAATCTCGTTATGTCCTTATGAAAAATAACTGTCAACAATACTAATTCACACTCGGTGAATTCCAAAGGTTTTCTGTCTCTTGTCAGCATAGCTTTTGTCTGCTCTGAGGTGTTCTTAATCTTTCACAATTTAACTGAACATCCTCAGAGGTTTGTCTTACTAATTCGGGAACAATTCTCTATCTGTCACCCACTTCTTCTTATCTAAGTCGGGAAACAATCCCTATGACCATACAATACCGCATAAAATGTCATCCCGATACTCAAGTGACAACTGTAATTATTGACGAATTCTATTAGTGACAACTGATCATCCCAGGAGCTTATTAAATCAATGGCACACGCTATCATCATATCCTCCAGAACCTATACAATCCTCTCTGACTGACCATCTGTCTGAGGATGGAAGCTGTGCTAACATACAATCAAGTTCCCATAGCTTCCTAAAAAATATTCTCCAAAGTGGGAAGTGAAATAGGAATCCCTATCTGATACCATGCTCACTGGAACGTTACTTAATATTTCATAATTTTTTGTACACATAAATCCATCTACGCACTCAGAGTATCTGGGGATTTCCATAGCCAGAAGGTAGGTAAACTAAATCAATCTATCGACTATCACCCAGATAGCCTCGTGCTTTCTCCGGGTCCTCTGTAACCCATCACAATATTCATTGTAACTTGTTCCCATTTCTGTATCCATATAGGTAGAGGCTGCAATAATCCTGCAGACTTCTCGTACTCTATCTTAATCTGCTGACATACGAGACATTTTGCTACAATTCTACAATGTCTCTTTTTATACCTGACCACCAATACCCTTTTCAGAGATTCCGATATATTTATTACTTCCTAGATGCACTCTATATCCCAAAGAGTGAGCTTCTAACAATAACACTATCTTAGTAACTATGGTCCTGGGAACACTTATACTGTCTTTGAACCTCTGTCACTGTACCCATCTGAATCTAACTCACACTATCGACACCATGCCGATCATCACACTAAGCCTAGCAAATTCGGTCACTCAAATCCGGTTCTAACCTCAGGCTAGCTATCACAAAATCACCGTCATATGTGCACTAGCAGAAGGGATCACCCTCAGAAGGGATCACATCACTACTGAGGCTCACAACTGCACTAGCAGCTCACGCTCCCTGACCATCCTATGTGATACCATCCCGTGGCTCTCTCTGTTTAAGGCATCAGCCATTACATTAGCCTTTCCTGGGAGGTAAAATTTTCATAATCATAATCCTTAGAAGCTCTAACCCTCTTGGTTATCTCATATTCTACTCCTTATGTGAAAACAGATACTTGAGGCTTTTACAATCAGTGCATACCCGAAATTTCTTACCATTTAAGTGGTGGTGTCATACCTTAAGAGTAAACGCTACGGTTGCCAACTCTAAATCATTGGTCGAATAGTTTCTCTGATGATCCTTGAACTATCTGGATCTATAAATGACTATCTTCCCATTTTACATCAATACATAGCTCAATCCTTATTTTGAGGTATCCACACACACTGAAACCTCTAGAACTGTTGGTTATGGTGAGAATAATTACGGTAGTTAGTTTATTACTTCAATATACCAAAACTCACCAAAGCCATTTTCATACTTATCATCCTATTGACATACAATCTTTTTTCGAACAAGATGTGTCAACTGAGCAGCCCATTTCGAGAAACTCGCAACAACTCGTCTATAAGACAGTTTCCTGTTGCTACTCATGCTCTTCCCTGGACTTTGAATACATCAAAATATCATCGCTAAAGATGACAACCAATCGGTCCAGGTAAGCTTTAAATACCTCATCGTAGTTGAGTTCCACTAAATATTTCGGTCACCCATATCATTGACCTATGTACGCATAAACGTATAATGTTATTTCAAAATCGCTTCCGTTCAAGATACTAACCCACGTCATTTCCTTTTTTTTATATTAACGACTTTTATAAAATTTTAATTTTTTTAAACCTTCATGATTAATCGAATTCTACCAGTAAAGGTACCCAAATTTTAGATGTATATATATTACGACTGTCGATTTCAATTTATAGGTTATGTGTGCGCTTCTAGGCACTGTCAAGTCTTCAGGTGGGGAATTATTTTGAAATACCTTTATTAACCCTCAGACTTGACCACATAGACTGGTTATGGATATATCTTCCTCTTATCCTTGGTCGCACTTCATATTCACTACATATCGCTTAATCCAAATTACTTTATATATTAAAGACATTCTTACCTTGCGTACGCCTCTTATTCCAATGTATCTCGTATTCAGGATCTATCACATCTCAAAACTTATCTCCTTTCATTTATCACTTATAACAAACTCTTTCATTACTTGTTAACACTTACAATATACTTTTTCAGGGGTGAAAACATCACTATCTTAGATAGCAATCTAAACAACATAGTCTGCAGCTGAATCAATCTATTCTCAAAATATTACTTCCAAATTATTTATATTCATTTGAATAAAATCGACTGACGTATCTTTTTTTCCCCCATTTCAACTTACAATCCTTATACCTATGTTCAGTTAGTGAAAATCAGCTAACTAGTATCATCTTGCCTAAGGGTATAGGCTTCACATCTTTCACTAGCTTATAAGAAACTGAAGACGGTATGGATAAATGCGTGGCACCAATAATTACTTCATTATTCACAACCAGTGTGGTATCTTCCACCACATCTGATGAAACATCAATAGTTTACTGGTCCAAAGCATACACTCGCCCTCGTCCAACATCTTATTTTCGTGATATCTACCACACATTCTACACTGTTTACATTTGCTACTCTGTTACACTGCTCCGTAGCAGGTTGGGGTCCTCCAATCACAATACCCCTCATAAGTGTTGAAATTAGATACACTAGGGCCTTACCAATCATCTTGCCCCAGAACTCATCAACTCTAATCTCTTACCAAACTACCTTTTTCCCGTTTTGACATCTATGTCATTCTCTATTCTCTTTCTGTCTCTATTTCGACCCGTACTCCCTTTCTCAATCTCAGAGGCGTGCAACTCATGATCTTATTCACACAACTGTACTCTACGCACTACCTCGGCATAGGTAGTGATATCTAACGGGGCCAATCGGACTCTAATTGACAATCTGAGCCATTCTATGAACTTTCAGACATCTCGACTCTCACTGTTCATAGTGTTGGGTCATATCTGTCTAGGAATATAAACAGAGTTTCATACTTGTCAATCAACCAGTTCCTCTGGGTCAGAGAAAAGACTATCATCTGTTATTTCCTTTAAGTAGTGTCCGGGATATTCTGTGACCGGAATACATCTAGGATTATGTTCCACGTCCATTCTGGATGTTTACCTCCTAAGATGGGTCGAGCAGATTTCCATCAATGCTCCGACTTGCCCTCAAATCTCATGCATACTCTAAGCAATTAGCTCCCAAAATAATCTCCACACTCCGCTCCAACCTCGCGAAGTGTGTGTCAATACCGTCCGATCTCTCTGTCGGACTCTGTGGGGCATACTCAATATTAGCCTGCACTTCGATCTCATCTCGAGTCTCATGTAGTGACTCAATACTACTCTCGGGCCTATTACTATGGCCGCAAACTCATGTACTCGCCCCTCCATCATAGCGGCTATCGGTTAATGAGTCTATTCTTGCATTTAAAACCAAATTCTTAGCTGCACTTCCATCTTGATATACATAATTGTATCTAAACAATGCACAGTACATAGGGATGTAAACTTTTTAAGCACTAACACCGACTCATATCAGGCCAACTCAGCTCGGATACCATTAAACCTGTCACGACCCAAATTACCTAAAAATCATAGTAAATTTTTCACTTGTTCATTTACTATTTAATTCTTACCTTTCTCTCATCATGACCATCCTACAAACAGTTGGGCTATGATTCGGTGTTAGTCACCTCTCACCTATTTACCATTCCATTTCCATAATTACATTCACATATTAGAGTTTATTATCTTTTAACTTTAACTAAATACATACAGAATGGTATTTACATAACCTTACATCCCCGACATCATAAACGTTTACAGTATTGTGCATTTACATATTTAGATACAAAACAATACAAATGTGTATACCTATTTCTCGATAGGAAGCAGTGAATACCAAGATGCAAGTCCTCAGCCACTTACTAATTACTGTGAGTGCTCTAAAAAGATGAGAAAATAAGGGGGTGAGCAAACCACACGCTCAGTAAGGCAATTATGCAAGTAAGTAGAGAGCTCCACTATCTACATGCTCATAATGCCATGCCCTTAAAATCCATTTCTTTTCATTAAAATCTCAAGCACAAAATCATGTATTTCATCATGACTTAGTTTATAAAACTGTTCGTACATATATAAATCATACTACTTATGCATCAATAGCATTTTATGTGAGATTAGTAAATCATACTTAGCGTGAATTAAATCAAAATCATGCATTATTTCATGAGATATAAAACAAATCATGAGATACAATCATTTCATGAATTTATCATTAAAGCATGGAAAACTCATCATGCTACTGTATTCAATTTCAAAGGGGTTAATCATCTTATAATTCAATTTCAAACACATAAAACAATTCATTAAAATTCATTATAAAGCTTCGTTTATAAAACCACCCTTCTTTCAGGGTCACATATCATAAAATCATAAAATCGAGGGCCTAACCCCTCCCTCGGGTCTACCCTGGTCTATCGACCAATAGTTATATCATGCGAGAGAAGTAGGTGACTATTAGTAATAACATAGGACTATGGCCATAACCTAGTGATCCCTGGCAACACGGTACCTAGTGTGCGGGGTATCACACCTGAAATGGGAGGTGGGTCGGTCCTACCCGCCAGAACAACATAACATCAGGATTGCGAGGTCAAAGCTTGCTGCCTCGTGGCTAATGCCACTCCACTCCAACAATCCCCACGGTACAGCGTACTCTGCGTGACATACACGGTACAACGTATTCCGTGAACCCAAGCTCAGTCAGAGGTGCCTGCAATAGGTCTTATCCACCTATATCATCTCTGTCTCAGTATGCACGTGTGAGCATATCATCTCACTGTGACACACAGTCTACAGGAGGCTCCAACACGGATATATGCATGTCATATAAATCCCTGTGCGAGCGAAGCTCTAGCACGACTCCATGCATATTCATGATATCGAAAAATCTCGTGCGAGCGAAGCTTTAGCACAGTGTCATAAAAATCAGTAAAATCTGTGTACGAGTAGCACTCCAGTACGACTTAAAAATGAATGAGTCTTAAATCCATATAAAATCACATGCGAGCAAGCTACAGCACGGTGTGATGCATCAATAAATCAAATCTCGTGCGAGTTACACTCCAGCACGACTTTTATGCAATTATCATATCAAAACATGATGCGAGCTAAGCTTCAGCACCTCTCATGCATGTCAAATCATTGAAACTAGTGCGAGCAATCGCTCCAGCACCATTTTATGCATATTCAGTCAAAACCGTCAAAACAGTCAAAACAGAGTGCGAGCTAGGCTCCAGCACCTATCATGCATTTCACAATAATAAAATCAGTGCGAGCAACCGTTCTAGCATATTTCATGCATATGATGTCATAGAAGTCGGTGCGAGCAACCGCTCAAGCACATTTATGCACACTCACAAACTCAGATATAGTGCGAGCTATGCACCAGCACTATCTGTTTTCATATAAACTTGATAGTTGGCATCTTTTCCAAAAAAAATTCTTTTAAATATATGTAACACCTACGTAGTGTTATCTTGTGAAATTCATGCAATTATTGGCCAATCTATCGATTTGCTTTGATTAAAACAAATAAAATTCCTTATATTTGAAAATTCCTTAAATCATGCATTTCATGCATATCATGCTTTGACCATCCTTAGGTGAATTTCCCTCAATAGGGGTATAATAGTCTTTTACCTATTTCGGGTCCTTAAACTCTTTAAACCATTTTCTAGGACCTTTATACATAATCAGTGTATACAAAAGCTATTAAAATACGCGTAGCTACCTCTAGCTACTCACATAATTCCCTTACCTCATTTTTTGTACAGTCTGACCTTTCTACTGATGTCTCGTCATGTAGTCCGATTTGCTCTCAATCAAATCTTCGAAACTGCGCATAAATATACACCAGGTCAAATACAATATATGTAATTGTATTTCATATTTTTTCTGGGCTTAATTTAAATCATTGGGTCCGTTTACCCATATTGGGCCCGATTGCACCATAATGGGCCTTAATCGGCCGTAAGCCCGTTGTCCACTTACTATTCACATTATCGAGGCCTATTGGGCTCATTGGACCCATCAGTATTTATTGGACCTCGTTCTAAATTCTCGAATAGCCTAATGAATTATTTATGATAATTTATCTCAAATTCTAGAATTTAATTCTTTTTATGCAAAAATTAAATCTGTAATTTATCTAACATGCATAACGATGCAATATTGTCATAAATAAGGGTTACTTACTCGAGATTCCATGATAGTACGTAAATCGAGGTTGACTCGAGTCCTCGTTTGACATCAATCGTCGAGCTACACAATTTAATATTTTTCGGGTAAACTTTCAATCGAATATTAATCAAATTAAATATTTCAAATTTAAATTGGTCAATTTCGACCGCTTACCGACTTACCCGTAGCTTGATTGCATCACTGAAATTTTTCCCAATTTTTGCTCTTTCTCTTTCCTTATTTTTCTCTTTCTTTTCTTTTCTTTTTTGTTTTGGCTGAACCGATTCGTTCCGGTTCAACCCGGTTTAGACCGTCGGTTCAGTCTGGTTCGACCAGTTCAGTGCCTTGTTGGTTGATTCTCCACCGATTTCCACCGCCAGCAGCTCTGCGGGGTCGTCCACAGCTCGGATCTAGTCTCGGTTCGTCCGAGGTCGCCAAAAAGTGGTCGGTCCAGCCTGTTCTCTCCTCGCCGTCGATACCGTTTCTGTTTGGCCGCTGTTGAGGGCATTGCGGTCGTTTCACCGGCTGTGGCCACCACCGATCGCGTCGCCTATGCCTGGGGAACCCTCGGCTATGGCCGGTTGGGGCTAGATCGGCGTCGATTATCGTCAATTTAATTTTTCTCCCTCAGTTCGCTTTCTTCCCCATTCGACCGTCGATTGCCGCCGTTCGGGTTGCTGGTGGCTCGGCTACCTTCCCCCTCGTCGACCGCTCCTCTAAGTTGGTCGCCGGTGGTCGGCGTTGGGTGAGGCAGCCTCGGCCTTCTGCTTCATTTTCCCAGAAAATCACGTTTCGCGATTTTTACTTTTTTTAATTATTTTATTTTTATTTATTATTTATTTTTATTATTATTTTAATCAATATTATATTATTATTTTGCCAAAATATCTAAAAAAGTTATATTTAATTCATTTAATCAATAAAATGAATTTCTCGATCTTATTTCGGCTTTCTAGTATATTTTTCGATTATTTTCGTGATTATTTTTCGATGTGAAATTTTTGATTAATTCCAATAAATTCATATCTTGATCAATTTAACCCAAAATTTATTTTTTTCTTCATTATTGATCAAGATTTCTCAATCTCTTAATTAAATTTTCTTGTCCCGATTAATACCGAATTTTGATCTTTTGACCATTTTACCCTTCACATGTTCGGGAATACCATTTCAATCCTTTTGTATTTTTCATTTTGTATTTTAAATAAAAATCGGGTCATACACACCACTCAGATCAGATTATAGCAAACCTAAAGCTCCAAAGTCAATGATATGTGATCACTTGGATAAATTTGCTTTTCTCTTCTCTCTCCATTAATGTAGTTATACTTAATCAAGAATCAATAAGACTTCATTAAGCTTGTAATGTCAGGCTAGGGTTAAGGTATGATAAAGGACAATTTAGCTCAATAAGCCCTAATCATGCATTACTTTCTAATATCAATGATGTTTAAAGCATTTATTATTCCACCCAAACTTACTTTCTTCTTCACTTTACTTTATTCTATTTTTGTATTTTTTTCTCTTTTTACATATTTTACTTTTTTTCTTTTTCCATCGTTGTACCCATACATACATAACTCTGAATATGTCCTAGTTAATCATATGCTTTCGAGATATGGGATAGGAAAATTTATTTAAAGCTAAGGAAATATAACTATGTCGGTGTATATATAAAAAAAGGCTTATTTGGATCAAAGGGGTGACTACGGATAAATATATTTATAAGGTTAGCTTCAAAGGCTCAAACAATCCAAAGATGTCCTAAATCACTTTCCTAATCAAGTGTGATCTAGTAATTTTACCTCGAGAGAAGATTAAATAAGTTTTAGAATATGATGCAAAAAATGGAATGATTAAATGCAATTTTATATCCACATAAGCTTTTTCTAAATATGTATGCCAATCCATGATAAAACATGTGCATAAGAATAAAGAACTAAAAATCAAAATCTAGAAAAATTCAAGGAATTAACTTCATGCTTTCACAATAATCATACATCTCAATCAAGGTGTAATATCATAGGATCATGGGAAAACAACAAGTTAAGCACAAAGATCACCTTAAATAAAAATCTTTTAAGCTTAAATTTACAAAAAGTTTGAAAATTTTTAAAGTTTTATACAAAAATCTTTGAAAATTGCTCAAGTTAATCCCCTCCCCAAACTTAAAGAGCATAGTGTCATCATGTGCAAATAAACAAAGAAATGAAGTTCAAAATCAAATAACTCCCTTAATGCCATGATGGAGAACGCTATGAAGCTCAATAAGAAATACTGCTACAAATGGTTCCTAAAAAAAAATCCAAGTATAAAATAGAAAAAGGACTGCACAAAATGAGACAGAAGAAAAGAAACGTAAATAAAGGAAAAAGAATAAGCTGGGCTAAGTTTTATAGTCCTCAATAATAGTCTCAATCATCTCTCGCAATAGGATTAGAAGCGGGCGAGTCAACTAGAATAATGACTGAATGCTAATGATCAAAACTCCATTGAAGTAGTGCTTAAGTCACTGCCCATTAATCTTAAAGGGCTACTTCACAGTTTCATCCATAATCTCTATGACACCATAAAGGAAAACTTGTGCAGTGGTGTAAGGCCCTATGCATCTAGACTTAAGTTTTTCGAATAACAACTTCAAAGGGAAATGAAGAGTAGAACTTGTTGATCCAGCTTGAAGTATCTCTCTATAATTCTTCTATCATGATATCACTTAGTCTTTTCTTTATAGAGCTTATCATTCTCATAGACTTGCAACCTGAACTCATCTAACTGATTAAACAGCAACAGCCTCTTCTCCCTAACTGCTTTCAGATTAAAGTTCAAGTTCTTAATGACCCAACAAGCCCTATGCTAAAGCTCCACCTGCAAATGATTAGCCTTTCCAAACACAAGCTATTAAGGGGACATCTTTATAGCAGTTTAAGGCCATTCGTAGGCCTAGAGTGCATCATCAAACCTATTAGACCAATCTTTACTACTAAGATTCACTGTTTTCTTTAAGATCCCTTAATTTCCCTATTGGACAATTCCACTTGGTCTTTAGTCTGTGGGTGGTAAATTGTGGCTACCTTGTGCTTGACCCCATATTTACTTAAAAACCCATTAAAACTCCTATTACAAAAATGGGATCCCTCATCACTAATAATAGCTCTAGGGGGTGCCAAACCTTGCAAAGATATGCTTATTCAAAAGCCCCATCACCATTTTAGCATCATTAATTGGTAATGCCACGTTTTCAATCCAATTTGAAACATAATCCACGACTACCAAAATATAGAGATTGTCATATGAGGGTATGAATGGCCCCATGAAATCTATGCCCCAAACATCAAAGATCTCTACTTTCAAAATGTTGGTCAGAGGCATCTTATTCTTCTTGGAAATATTGCTTACCCTTTGACACCTATCACATTTAGACACGAAGTAGTGGACATCTTTAAACAACGTGGCCCAATAATATCCATATTGCAAGACCTCGACAACTATACTTTCCCCTTTAAAGTGCCCGCCATAATCAAAAGAGTGGCAATGCCTAAGTATATCCTCAATCTTCTCAATAGATACACACCCTTTCAAAATGTGATCCTTATACTACTTGTACAAAAATGGCTCATCCCACATGTAACACTTGACATCACTTAAGAATTTCTTTTTCTGTTAGGAGGTCGAATTAGGTAGCAGTACATTACTCGTCAACTAATTCACAAAGTCAACATACTAGGGAAAACTAAAGTGCTCAAAACCAAATAGCTACTTATTAAGAAATGACTCATCAATAGTTGTAACATCTTCTTTAAGTTCACTCTTCAATCTCGATTACTTAATTCTCTATTCATTTTTTGTGATTCATATCCAAGTCAAACTCCTAAAATAGGAGGATCCACCTAATCAATCTAGGTTTTGAATCCTTTTTAAAGACTAAGTACTTAATAGCTTCATGATCAGTATAAACTACCACCTTGGTAACTATGAGATAGGAGCGAAATTTATCAAAAGTAAATGCCATTGCCAATAACTCATTCTCAATGGTAGCATAGTTCAATTAGGTATCATTTAGAGTCTTACTTGCGTACTAGATCACATGAAAAACATTATCCTTTCTCTAGCCATATATAGACCCCACTACATAATCACTCATATCACACATAAGCTCTAAAGGAAGACTATAATCTGGAGGTATGATCACAAAGGCTACAACTAACTTTTCCTTAAGTCTCTTAAATGCTTTTACGCAGTGCTCATTAAAACATAATAAAATAACTTTTTCTAAAAGTTGCATAAGGGCTTTGAGATTTTAGAAAAATCTTTTATAAACCTTCTATCAAAGCCTACATGGCCTACGAAACTATTAATTCCTTTCATCGAACCGGGGGAGGGAACTTCTCAATAATTTCCACCTTAGCTCTACCCTTTGCTGAAATTTTGTGCCCAAGCACAATATATTCCCTAACCATGAAATGACATTTTTCCTAATTCAGTGCTAGGTTAGTTTCTTTACACCTCCTCAAGAATAAGGAAAGAATATGTGAGAAGAGATCAAAGTTATCTCAAAGAAAGAAAAATTATCTATAAAAACTTTAAGAAAAGCATCCACTATATTAGAAAAGATAGACACCATGCAATGATGGAATGTAACATATGCCTTACAAAAGCCAAAAGGCAACCTTCTAAAGGTAAAAGTCCTATAGGAACAAGTGCAGATGATCTTTTTCTTAATCTTCAAGAACTATAACTGTACATAAAATACCTATCCATGAAGCAATAAAACTCATAGCCAGTAAGTGTATCAACATCTAGTCAATGAAAGGCAAAGCAAAGTGGTCTTTCCTAGTGGTTTTGTTTAGCTTCCTATAGTTCATGTACACTCGCCAACTAGTGATAGTTCTTGAAGGGATGAGCTCATTGTTCTCATTTTCAACCGCAGTATGACACACTTGACAAAGCTCACCTAAGAATTATCAGAAATGGGATAGATAATCCCGACATCTAACCACTTCAAAATTTCCTTCTAGACCATCTTTTTCATTATAGGATTTAGCCTGCATTGGTGCTTTACGAAAAACCTATAGCTTTCCGTTAAGAGTATCTTATGCATAAATATTGAGGGACTAATGCATTCAAGATCAGATACAGACCAGCCTATGGCCTTCTAATGCTCTTACAATACCTTTAATAACTTCTACTTCTGATCATTGGTGAAAGTAGCAGGTACTATGATTGGCCTAGTAAAGGATTCACCTAAACAAGCATATCTATATGGTGTAAAGGTAAAGGCTTAAGCTCTAATACTTGTAGGTCATTGATGGATCAGTGAACATCTAATGCAGAAAAGGATGAGGGGTTTAAAGTCTTCAATTTATCTATCTTCATCAGATGAGAAGTCTTTAATAATAGTATTGCCTTAATAACATCATCATCATCATCATCATCTTTGTACTCCTTGAGATTCACAAACTTAACTAAGTAGGCCGTTAAAGGCTTCTCAGTAATGTCTCTATCTTCCATATTCATCCTAAAAGAATATTAAGTCACCAGGAAATCTCAAAGATTTCAAGACATTAAAGGTAACCTCTTGGTCCTAGACTCTTGTAGTCAAGTCTCTCTTTATACATCAATTAAGTAACTACCAGTAGCTAAGAAGGGTCAACCTAAAATGATGGGGACTTTTTTATCTTCTTCCATATCCAATATAATAAAATTACAGGGACTATAAACTTGTCTACCATAACAAGCGCATCCTTAATGACTCATTTAGGTTAATTAATGGATCGATTAGCTAATTAAAAGGTTGTTGCAGTGGGCTTTATAGATCCTACTCTTAACTTCTGGCAAATGGACTAAGCCATCAAATTAATACTAGCTTTAAGATCACATACGACTTTACCAAAGAATTGGTCTCTTATGGTGCAAGGAATAATAAAACTACTAAATCCTTGAGCTTAAAGGGTAATCTCCTCTAAATAATGGCACTACACTCCTCTGTCAGTGCCACAATCTCATAATCCTCTAATCTTCTCTTTCTCAAAAGGGTATCATTCATGAACTTCATATAATATGGCATCTGCTCTAAAGCATTGACAAAAAAGAATATTAATGTAAAGCTTCTTAAAGACCTTTAAAAAGTTGGAGAACTACAAATCAAGCTTCTAGTTCTAAAACCTTTGAGGAAAAGGTATGGGTGGCCTAACAGGAGAAAGTTTAGAACTAAAAGGTGTAGAACAAGAGGGAAATCCATCATCTTTAGGCTTATTCATAGCTTTATCTTTCTTACGTATGCTCAATAGGAATGGTCCTAGCATGTGAATCATCTAACTCTCTACCACTCCTTAAGGTAATGGCCTTCACATGCTTCTTGCTTTCTTTTCTAACATGATTAACTCTAGTATTCCTGGAAGGGTTCCTTGAGGATGCTAGCTGAGAGCATTAGCTATCTGACCCACTTAGACTTTTACGTTCTTAATCGAAGCAGCTTGATTTTGTAGGATTATGGTGAACATTTCCTTGAGAGATGGTCTCTTTTCATGTGTAGGTAAGTATTGGGTCTAAATACGTGGTAGTAAAGGTGGGTGATGGTGATACTAATGAGACTAATAAGGTGGTGATACATGGGATGTCATGATCCCCAATTTACCAAAAATCGCTACCATTTTTTTGATCCATTATTCTTACCTTCCTCTAATCGTGAACAACTTTTCTACTAACAGTTGGGCTGTGTATCAGTGTTAATCTCATCCAACCATACCATTTCAATTCACATTTTATTTAAACGTAAACACTTCCATTTCATAGTTAGAGTTGCGATTTTACTTGTGTTTACAATTCTTTACATCCCCAAATGTTACATTGAAAATATTACTGTGCAATTGCATGTTTAGATACCAAACTGTACAAATGTGTATACCTTTACATGATAGGATGCAGCGGACACTAGGAATCAAATCCTCGGTTGGTCTCAATCTACTGAAAGTGCTCTATAGATAGGGGAAATAAGGGGGTGAGCAACCACATGCTCAGTAAGACAATCATGCAAGCAAGTAGATAACTGTACTATCTACATGATTGTGATGCCATGCATAAAACCACGCAGTTAGACGTCATACCCAAAAACATCAGTTCATGCACGTGTTCATCATATATGAAGTAGTTCATGCTATTAAATCAATGCACAAGTTGGTAAATAAAGCATGAAAAATCATGATGCGAAGTGCACTTAAAACAGTTCATACTATTCAAATCAATGCATAAGTCGGTAAAGAAAACATGGAAAATCATCATGCGAGGTGCACTTAAAGCAGTTCATGCTCGACACAAATTAGTACCAAATCACCATCCGTCAAAACTCAACCCTTCCCTCGAACTGTCCTGACCCACAAAATAATTTAAATCATGCAATTTCATAAACCAAGTGACATGTGAGATTAGGCAAATAATAAGGGAAATATCTATGACTATGGCCATATCCTCTGTGATCCCAGGCTACACGAATCCTAGTGTGCGGGGTATCACGCTTATCTGTGTCCACACGGGAGGTAGGTCACGTCCTACCCATCGGTCCATAGTAGATTTTACCTCATCTGAAGACGGTATATATATATATATCCAAGCACGATACAACGTACTCCATGCTACATGCACGATACAACGTACTCCATGCTACATGCACGGTACAACATACTCTGTGGACCCACATCATCATATCAAATTATGGCACATCTTTTAACGCACGTGCAAGCCTATTTAATCAGTATGACACAAAGTACTTGAAGCCCTCAGCACGACTCTAAACATGTCATAAAATCATGTGCGAGCAAAGCTCTAGCACGGTTGTAAATATATAGTGAACATCTAGTGCGAGCAACGTTCCAGCATTATGTCATAAAATCCATGTGAAAACTAGTACAAGCTAGGCTCCAGCACTCATGTATGTAAAACTCTAGTGCAAGAACAGCTTAAGCACTAATGCATGTATGAAAATGTCAAATCTCATGCGAACAACGCTCTAGCACGCTTTATTTTCACAAAACCCATGTAGGTGGCTAATTTTTTTGTAAAGAAAGGTTATTAAAATAAAATCAAGTTGTTTTCTTGCAAACCATTTAAATACAGGCCAGCCTACCTATCCAAATGCTAAAAGCAGTAAAAGACTCAAGAACATCATGTTCTTGCTTTCCATGATCTTTTCTAAAATCTCATTTTTTTGCCCTTCCAAGGGGTAAAATGGTTACCATTCTGGACCCCTTAAAACATTATTTCTTTCCTATGACCCTCAGACATTTTAACAAATTGTAAATACACCCGAAAACGCGTATAGATATCTGTAAGAGCCAACAAAATTCCCTTACCTCAACTCATTCGGAAGCTGCTTCTTTATCCTTTATCGATTTTCATCATTTGGTCTAATTGGCTCTGGATATATCCTCGGGAGCTGCAAATATTCATCAATCACATCAGCCAACACTGATAACTCATTATTCTAACTTCATCATAGTCAAAATAACTTATTGGGCCTATTTGCTTTTATTAGGCCCAATTACACCTTAATGGGCTTAACCAATTTTAAGCTCATTCACATAATAGTATTCATTTCACCTAGACCCATTATATCTCATTAGACCGAATTGTAGGCCCATTGACCTTATTTGGTCAATTGCATCAAGCTTGGCCCATTATCACATTCAGCCAGGGCATGGTGGCCGAACACCCATCACGCCACCATAGCCGAATGCTAGCCATCATCACGCCATTCCTAACCAATTTGGCTTGCAACTGACTTAGTTATTTTATCAAGCACTTGGCATGTATGCTTTAACTTTAGTTTTCCATTCATTCATGCATTTTCACAAACACCTTATATGCACACTTCATAACTTCATCCAATTTCATAAACTGATTTCATAAAACCATATCAAAATCATGCATATAACATCACCAACACCATAGTATAATCCATTCATCATTAAATCAACCATAGCTCACTTTCTCACACTAAACCCATATTTGATCATGGATGATTAAGCATGCTCAATGATGTTTCAGCCAACCATACATACACCATTCAACTCATAAAAATGTGTAGATAACATAATTAAAGTTGGTGTATTGAAAAACTCACCTAGCTTAACCTTTTTTTTGGCCGAAATTGGGGAAACACTTTGCTCCTTCAATCTTGAAATTCAACTACTAGTTTTAACTATGTTATTCTCCTCCTCATAAGGAACAACTTTGCTAAAAGCAACCTTTCTCAAATCTGTTTGGAAGGTGATGATATTTTAAAGTGAGAAAACATGTTTACGTTGCTAAAATGGAGAGGTATTTGGTATTCTAGGGAAGAAGACTCGGTCGTCGGGCTTTTAAATAGAAATGGGTGTTGTGAGATCGATCTCTAAGGGTGAGAGATTGATATTCCTTTGATTGAACTACACAAGTATTCAGTAAGTGAGCTGTGGGATCGATCTACTCTTGGGAAGGGATCGATCTGATCTTGGGAAGGGATCGATCCTTTCTAGCTAGAAACCATTCGAGATCGATCAGTGTTTGAGAAGGAATCAATCCTTTCTATGCAGAATTACATTGAGATCGATATGCTTTTGGGAAGGGATCGATCCTCTCTATGTAGAATCACATCGAGATCGATCTACCTGCCTATAGTACCTTTATGATTTCATTCTGGAATTACAAGATCGATCTTGTTGTGTAAGGAGATCGATCTGGCATTCATCTCTAGGATTCCAGCTGTAAATTGTTCTATAATTTCTATGGAAAGATTACATTTAAATGTTTCACTACTCATTTTGCATTCTGTTCACACTTAGAGCATAAAAGGTCTATTTCTTATGATTCACATATTATGTAACTTGTGTGTACAACATGGAATCATAAAGGGTACATAGAATTCACGGGCCTTACATTATAATTTCATGTTTTATGTCCTTATATTCAGTCGGAGTGGTTTAAATTCGATTCGTTTAGTCGGTGGCCACTTTAGCCCTTATTTAGTCATTACATGGATTCATGAATATTCATTTGTTCTCTTTGCAATTTCATTCAAGCAAAAGCTCTTCTTATGATTCAATTAACATATGGAAATGTGTACATCATATGAATCATAAGGAATACATCACTAAAAGTGGGTCTTACATAATCTCCCCCACTAAGAAAATTTGGTCCTCCAAATTAGAACCAAATCAGTCGGTGAATAACTCTGGGTACTTCCCCCACATCAAACTTTCCAACTCCCATGTAGCTTCCTCTGCAGTGTCATGCTGCCAAAGATATTTCACTAAGGGAATTATTTTCGACCTCAACACCTTCTCCTTCCAATCCAATATTCGAATCGGCTTCTCAACATACGACATGCTCTCATTGAGCTCCAATGGCTCATATCTAATTACATTCATCGGATCCAAGTGGTACTTCCGTAACATAGAAATGTGGAAGACGTTATGAACGGCCACTAGCTCAGGTGGCAATGCTAGCCTGTAGGCCTTATCTCCTACTCTATCAAGTATCTCAAAGGGTCCAATGTAAGAAGGACTTAACTTTCCTTTCTTTACGAACCTTGTTATACCCTTGAAATGAGAAACTCGCAAAAATACCGACTCACCCTCTATAAACTCCAATGGTCTTCACCTCCTGTCAGCATAACTCTTTTGTTTGCTCTGAGCTGTCTGTAACCTCTCACAAACAAACCAGACGACCTCGAAGGCATGTCTCAGTAAGTCGGGAGCAAATATCTGTTAGCCACCTACCTCTTCCCATCTAATAAAGGAATGACATCTATGGACATACAAAGCCTCATATGGTGCCATCCCAATACTCTAACAATGACTATTATTATAGGTGAACTCTGCCAATGGTAAATGGTCATCCCAAGAGCCTTTAAAGTCTAGTGCACAAACTCTCAACATCTCCTCCAGAGTCTGTATAGTCTTCTCTGATTGACAATCTGTCTGAGGATGGAAAGCATTGCTAAAACTCAGTTGGGTTCCCATAGCTTCTTGAAATGTTCCCAGAAGTGGGAAGTGAAGCGAGAATCCCTATTTGACACAATACTCACCAGAATACCATCCAACCTCACTATCTCATACACATACAAATCCATCAGAGTACTCAGAGTATCAGTGGCTCTCATAGCTAGGAAGTGTGTCGACTTCATCAATCTATCCACTATCACCAAAATTGCATCGTGATTCCTAACAGTCCTGGGTAAACCCAACGAAGTCCATAGTGACATGCTCCCATTTCCTAGTTGGTATAGGTATAGGTTGTAATAACCCTGCAGGTTTCTGATGCTCTACCTTCACCAGCTGACAGATGAGACACTTCATCACACACTCCACTACATCTCTCTTCATCCCTGACCACCAATACACTCTTTGGAGGTTTTGATACATCTTGTTATGCCCCAGACGCAGTGTATACTTCGTTAAATGAGCTTCTATCAAGATGAACCTCCTGATCTCTAGGTCATCGGGAACACATATCCTACCCCTGAACCTTAGCAATCCATCTGAACTCAACTCAAAATCAGTCTCTATACCCCTCTATATCTGTCCAATAACATCACTGCACTATAATCAATCTGTTGAGCCAGCCAAATACGATCTACCACATCTGGTTCCAACTGTAGGCTAGCTACCATACAACCACTATCAGTATCAGGTGGGGTCACATCTAAACTGAGGTTCACAAATTGTTCCAACAGCTCGTGTTCCCTGATCATCATGTACGATACCAACCCGAGATGCTTCCTACTCAGTATATTAGCTACTACATTAGCCTTACTCGGGTGGTACAAAATCTTGTAATCATAGTCCTTCAAAAGCTTGAGCCACCTTCTCTTTCTCATGTTCAACTCCTTCTATGAGAAAAGATACTTAAGGCTCTTATGGTCAGTAAATATCTAAAATTTCTAACTGTATAGATAATGGCGCCATATATTTAAGGCGAATACCACAGCCGTCAACTCTAGATCGTAGGTCGGGTAGTTCCTCTCATGATCCTTCAGCTGTCTATATCCATATGCGACTACCTTCCCATCCTGCATCAGTACACAGCCTAGTCCTTGGTACGAAGCATTTGTATATACAGAAAAACCTCTTGAGCTGGTAGGAATGGTGAGAATCAGAGCGGTGGTCAATCGATGCTTCAGCTCTTGAAAACTCTTCTCACATCTATCATCCTACATGAACTCAATATTTTTTCTCGTGAGACGTGTCAACAAAGTAGCTAATCTCAAGAATCCTTCCACAAACCGTCGATAATACCTAGCTAAATCCTGATCTCCGTGACTGTCTGGGGTCTCTGCCACTGAACCACTACCTCAATCTTGGATATGTCAACTGACACGCCATCCCTCAATACAATATAGTCCAGAAAAGAGATCTGCTCTATCCAAAAGTCACACTTACTGAGTCTAGCGTATAACTTCTCTCGGAGGGTCTGTAGCACTATCCTCAGGTGCTACTTATACTCCTCCCTAGATCTCGAGTACACTAAGATGTCATCAATAAACATGATAACAAACAGATCCAAATACTGGTGAAACACCTCATTCATCAATGACATAAAGACTGCGGGAGCATTCGTCAACCCGAATGGCATAACCATAAACTTATAATGACCATACCGGGTGCGAAAAATTATTTTGGGTGATCTGACAAGTCATCGATGCATGGAATGGGATACTTATTCTTGATAGTCACCTTATTCAACAACTTGTAGTCAATATATAGCCGGACGCTCCCATCCTTCTTCTTTACAAATAGAACGGGTGCTACCCAAGGCTATACACTCGGTCTGATGAACCCCTTATCCAACAACTCCTATAACTGCTTCTTTAGTTCCTCCAACTCAATCGGAGGCATTCTGTACAGTGGCTTCGATATCATCTCTGTATCAGGAGCCAAATCTATACAAAACTCCATCTCTCTATCTAGGGATAGCCCTGGTAAATAATCTGGAAAGACATTTTGAAATTCCCTAACCACTAGGATGTCTCTCAATTCTGGACGTTCCTTATCCGCCTCAATCACGTACGCATTATAACCTTCAAAATATTAATCATTTAGTCAGCATAGAAATTCATCCATTTCGCTTATTACAACTGCTGGTTTCATTACTTTTCAAGGTAACTTTACAATACATTATACGGGGAAACTTATGATAACACTATCTACTCGTGAAAATGTTATCGTCTTAGAAAAACCATCTACCACAACACGGTTTGTAGCCAACCAATCCATTCCTAAGATTACATCAAAGTCTCTCATATGCATTAAAATGAGGTATGCTGACATTTCCTTTTCCCCTACTTTCAACTTCTAATCCCTAAACACATATTCCATAGGCTGACTATTGTTCATAGGAGTGCTTATTAGCATCTTCCAACTTAATGGGGTAAGCTTTGCATATTTAAACAACTTATATGCAAATGAAGGCAATACTAATGAATGCGTGGCACCAGGATCTATCAAAATATAAGCTTCAAGATTAAAAATCAAGATAGTACCTTTTACCATATCTAAAGACTGATCCGCAGTATCTTAGTCCAAAGCGTGTACTCGCCCTCTGCCAACTACCTGTTTCCCCTTCTCTTCAGCTGTCGCCCTTCATCTCAAAATTAAGAGTATCAACAATAGCTCACTTTAGATCCTTCTCCTTTTGTGGGGCACTCTCAGTCATCTCTGGGAAATTCTGGATCATATGCCCTAGCTTTCCACATCAAAAACATACTGTAGAAGGTCAATAACACGGTCGAGTACCATGGTATCTACCACACTTACTGCACTGCTCTGTAGTAGGCCGTGGCCCTCAAATCACTAGGCTCTTTACTGGAGTTATGGTCGAATACACGGGAGGCTTAACTATCCTCTCTCGGATCTCCTCATTCTTCAGCCTCTTCCTAGATAATCTCCTGCTGCCTCTATAACTGAAGCCTTTATCCACTGCTGGTCTCTTCCTATCTTTGTCCCTTACTCTACTAACTTTCTCGAACTCTAAGGCATTTCGCTTAATATCCTGTTCACACAACTGTGCCCTGCACATTGCCTCTTCATAGGTCGATATAACTAAGGGAACCAATCGGGATCTAATGGCTGGTCTCAGTCCATCCACTAACTTTCAAACCTTCTTGACCTCATTATCCATCGTGTCAGGATCATACCTATCTAGGGAGATAAATATCATCTCATACTCATTCATCAATCTGCTCATCTGGATTAATCCCAAGAACTCCATCTATAACTTTCGATGCACAGTATCCGAAACATACTACCTCTAGACGACCTTCAAAAATATATCCTAAGTGATCTTTGTATGTCGAGCTCTCAGAATGGGTCCGGTGGACTTCCACCAATGCTCTGTTGATCTTTTCAGCATGAATGAGGCGAAAGCAACCATCTATGTATTAGTGCACTCAAAAAACCCATATAACCTCTCGATCTCATTAACCCAGTCCTCTGCAGCTGCTGAGTCCTTAATCCCACTGAAAGAGGACAGTCTAAACTTTTGAAACTACCGTAATCTATCCAAGTCACATCTACAAACCCAACCTCTACTGCCCTTTGGTGGATCAACAGGAGAAGGCATATCCTGTACTAGTTGGGGTGTAAGAGTACCTGTAGTCTGGGGTCTCTAGACTAGCTATGCAGGTATCTCAAGAGTAGCTATTTATTTAGCATCACCCTGTACTATTGAACCTCGTTCGCCCCTAGCTCCATGTATCGACTAGGTAACCAACTCTGAAATCATCTTTATGCTCTGCTCTATCCTCACGAAGCGTGCCTCAGTACTCTTCGATCACTTTGCCGGACCCTGTGAGGCATGCTCAACATCAGGCTCTACCTCTATCTCCTTCTAAGTCTAATGTGATGACGGCTCAGCATGACTCTCAAGCCTACCCCTATAGCCTCTAGCTCGTGCTCTCACCCCTCTACCACGATTGGTATTAGGTAAAATGCCATGATTCCTACATTCACAACCATTTCTTAGTCAAACCCATCTCAAAATACACAGTTGCATCTAAACAAGCACAGTAACATGGGGATGTAACTTTCCTAATTATTAACATCGACACACATCAACTAACTCAGCTCTGATACCACCCCTGTTACAACCCCCAATTTATCAAAAATCGCTACCATTTTTTGATCCATTATTCTTATTTTCCTCTGATCGTGAACAGCTTTACTACCAACAGTTGGGTTGTGCATCGGTGTTAATCTCATCCAACCATACAATTTCAATTCACATTTTA
The DNA here is from genome assembly GCA_033439115.1 of Firmiana major. Lineage (NCBI taxonomy): Eukaryota > Viridiplantae > Streptophyta > Magnoliopsida > Malvales > Malvaceae > Firmiana > Firmiana major. The sequence goes on from CM065912.1 coordinate 15,748,555, forward strand.
TTTAAACATAAACACTTACATTTCATAGTCAAATTTACGATTTTACTTGTGTTTACAATTCTTTACATCCCCAAATGTTACATTCAAAATATTATTGTGCTATTGCATGTCTCGATACCAAACTATACAAATGTGTATACCTTTATATGATGGGATGTAGCAGACACCAGGAATGAAATCCTCAGTCGCTCTCAATCTACTGAAAGTGCTCTGTAAAGGGGGGAAATAAGAAGGTGAGCAACCACACGCTCAGTAAGGTAATCATGCGAGCAAGTAGATAACTGTACTATCTACGTGATCGTGATGCCATGCATGAAACCATGCAGATAAACGTTATACCCCAAAACATCAGTTCATGCATGTGTTCATGGTATATAAAGTAGTTCATGCTATTCAAATCAATGCACAAGTCGGTAAATAAAGCATGGAAAATCATCATGCGATGTGCACTTACAACTATTAATGCTATTCAAATCAGTGCACAAGTCGGTAAATAAAGCATGAAAAATCATCATATGAGGTGCACTTAAAACAGTTCATGCTCGACATAAATCAGTACCAAATCACCATCCATCAGAACTCAGCCCCTCCCTCGAACTTTCCTAACCCACAAAATAATTTAAATCATGCAATCATTATAAACCCGGTGACATGTGAGATTAGGAAAATAATAAGGGAAATATCTAGGACTATGACCATATCCTCTGTGATCCCAGCAACACGGATACTAGTGTGCGGGGTATCTCGCTTATCTTCTTATGCACGAGAGGTGGGTCACGTCCTACCTCCCGATCTATAGCAGATTTTACCTCATCGGAAGACGGTATATATATATATATATCAATGCACGGTACAACGTACTTCATGGACCCATATCATCATATCAAATCATGCCACATCTCAAAACGTACATGCGAGCCTATTTAATCGGTGTGGCACAAAGTCTACCCGAAGCTCCCAACACGTCATAAAATCACATGCGAGCAAAGCTCTAGCACAACTGTAAATGTATAGTGAACATTTGGTGCGAGCAACGCTCCAGCACTATATCATAAAATCCATGTGAAAACTAGTGTGAGCTAGGCTCCAGCAATCATGCATGTAAAACTCTAGTATGAGTATAGCTCTAGTACTAATGCATGTATGAAAATATTGAATCTTGTGCGAGCAGCGCTCTAGCACGCTTTCTTTCCACAAAACCCATGTAGGTGGCTACATGGACGGTACAACATAATCCGTGGACCAATATCATCGTATCAAATCATGCCACATCTTAAAATGCACGTGCGAGCCTATTTAATCGATATGACACAAAGTCTACTTGAAGCTCCCAGCATGGCTCCTAACATGTCATAAAATCATGTGCGATCAAAGCTTTAGAATGACTGTAAATGTATAGTGAACATCTAGTGCGAGTAACGCTCCAGCACTGTCATAAAATCAATGTGAAAACTAGTGCGAGCTAGGCTCCAGCACTCATGTAGGTAAAACTCTAATACGAGCACAGCTCCAGCACTAATGCATGTATGAAAATGTTAAATCTTGTGCGAGCAGCGCTCTAGCATGCTTTATTTTCACAAAACCTATGTAGGTGGCTATTTTTTTTTTTTACAAAGAATTGTTATTAAAACCAAATCAAGTTGTTTTCTTGCAAACCATTTAAATGCCAACCAGCCTACCTATCCACATGCTAAAAGAAGTAAAAGACTCAAGAACATCTTGTTCTTTCTTTTCATAATCTTTTCTAAAATCCAAATTTTTTGACATTCCCAAGGGTAAAATGGTTACCATTCTAGACCCCTTAAAACATTATTTATTTTCTATGACCCTTAGAGATTTTAAGAAATTGTAAATGCGCCCAAAAATGTGTACAGATATCTCTAAAAGCCAACAAAATTCTCTTACCTCAAATCACTCAGAAGTTGCTTCTTCCTCATTTCCCACTTTTCGTGATTGAGTCTAATTGGCTCCGGATATATCCTCGGGAGCTACAAATATTCATCAACCACATCAGTCAACACTGATAACTCATTATTCTGACCTCGTCATAGTCAATATATCTTATTTGGCCTATTTACTCTTATTTGGCCCAATTACACCTTAATGACCTTACACCATTTTAAGCTCATTCACACAATACTATTCATTTCACCTAGGCCCATTTGGCTCCTTAGGCCCACTATCTCTCATTAGACTGAATTTTAGGCCCATTGACCTTATTGGGTCGATTGCATCATCTTGGCCCATGATCACATTCGGCCATGGCATGGTGGTCGAACACCAATCACGCCACCATGACCGAATGCTAGCCATCATCATGGCATTTCTAACCAATTTGGCTAGCAACCCACTTTGTTATTTTATCAAGCACTTGGCATGCATGCTTTAACCTTAGTTTTCCATTCATTCATGCATTTTCACAAACACCTTATATGCACACTTCATAACTTCATCTAATTACATAAACTGATTTCACAAAACCATCTCAAAATCATGCATATAACATCACTAACACCATAGTACAATCCATTCATCATTAAATCAACCATAGCTCACTTTGTCACACTAAACCCATATTCGGTCATAGATGACTAAGCATGCTCAAGGATGTTTCAGCCAACCATACATAGACCAATCAACTCATAAAAATGTCTAGATTAACATAATTGAAGTTGGTGTATTGAAAACTCACCTAGCTTAACCTTTCTCTTTTGGTCGAAATTGGGGAAACATTTTGCTCCTTCAATCCAAAAATTCAACTACTGGTTTTTGACTATGTTGTTCTCCTCCTCACAAGGAACAACTTTGTTGAAAGGAACCTTTCTCAAATCTATTTGGAAGGAGATGATATTTTAGAGTGAGAAAACTTGTTTACATTGCTAAAATGGAGAGGCATTTGGTATTCTGGGGAAGAAGACTCAGGTTGTCGGGCTTTTAAAAAGAAATGGGTGTTGTGAGATTGATCTCCAAGGGTGAGAGATCGATCTTCCTTTAGTTGAACTCACAAGTATTCAGTAAGTGAGTTGTGGGATCGATCTACTCTTGGAAAGGGATCGATCAGCTCTTACCAGAAACCATTCGAGATGGATCTGTGTTTGGGAAGGGATCGATCCTTTCTATGCAGAATTACATCGAGATCGATCTACTTTTGACGAAGGATCGTTCCTCTCTATGCAGATTCACATCAAGATCGATCTGCTTGCCTATAAAACCTTTGTGATTTAAATATGGAATTACAAGATCGATCCTGTCATGTAAGGAGATTGATCTAACATTCATCTGCAGGATTTCAGTTGCTATTTTTTACAAAATTTCAAAGGAAAGATTGCATTTAAATGCTTCACTACTCATTTTGCATTCTATTCACACTTAGAGCATAAAAAGGTCCATTTCTTATGATTCACATATTATGTAACTTGTGTGTACAGGATGTAATCATAAAGGGTACATAGAATTCATAGGCCTTACATTATCATTTCGTGTTTCAAGTCCTCAATTTCCATCGGAGTGGTTTAAATTCCATTCGTTTAGTCGATGGCCACTTTAGCCCTTATTTAGCTATTACATAGATTCATGAATATTCATTCACTCTCTTTGCAATTTCATTCAAGCAAAAGCTCTTCTTATGATTCAATTAACATATGGAAATGTGTACATCATATGAATCATAAGGAGTACATCACTAAAAGTGGGTCTTACATGGGATGGTGGAGGCTGAAAATCGGGGTCCTAAAGGCCTAAAAGTTGAAGACTACCCAAATTCTGGCTCCACGAGAAGTTTGTGTCGTTCTACCACCACGTATTATAGGTGCTCACAAAAGGATTATTTTGCTACCTAGGGGTAGGGTAACATATTGAAATAACTCTAAGTTTAATGGGCACCTATCAATGGATTGGGTACCACCACAGAGATTACACAAATTAAACGGATTCTGGATAGCTATGACAAGACTTGGACTAGGGAAATATTGGGTACTTAAGGATTTTACCTTCTTAGCCAAAGTGGCTATCTGAGAAGTAAAGGTAGGTAATGCATTAAGTTCATAGATAACCATAATCTTCCTAAGAAACTATCTATTAGATGAGCACTTGTAGTTATTGTGACCATCTTGTCGAGTAAGTTCTATACTTCCTCCTTCATTTTTCACATTAAGGCTCCTCTGATAGCAATGTCAATTATAGTATTATTCTGACTAGCAACGTCTATTATAGTATTATTCTCATATAAAGACTCAGAATCAAACTGAGTGAAGGAGGATTTATCATTTTAAAGCTTAGCCATTTTAGAGGGAGGAAAGAATTTGGCTAGGAATTATTGGGCCAACTCATCCCAAGTGAAGATGGACATAGGAGGCAGAAAGGTCAACCAGTGTTTGGCTTTATCTCTAAGAGAAAAAAGGAATAAGTTAAGCTTAATCACATCTTTGAAGACTCTAGTGTGCTTAAAAGTATTGCAAATCTTTAGGATACTGCCTAAATATGCATATGGGCCATCATGAGGCAAGCCACTAAATGCACTGAAGTCTGGATCATCTAAACGATTATGAGCTTAATCTCAAAGTTGTTAGCTGGAATCGCAGGCCTTATAATCTTAGTGTAATATCCACCAATTGCTGGGGTGGCATAGTCTCCAATCGTCTGAATCTCTCGATGATCAGCCATTATGTCTTGCAATGGAGCAACAACTTTCCTAGATTCCTTTATAATTTGTCTAACTATCTTTTTAATTTTAAGAACTAGGGGAAAGAATTCCAAGCTCTTGGCTCTATACATACAATCATTCAAAAATATCTAAAAGTCTGTTTTTCTTCTTTTTCCTATTCATTTTTTTATATTAAAAGGAAAAATCTAACTACGATAGCCCTAATCTAACCAAAGGAAAGTATTTACAGACTAAGTATATATAAAGCTAGCAGTATACCTAACCATGAATAATCCAATATCAACTAAGGCTAAGCTCAATCCTCGGCAATGGTGCAAAAAACTTGCTGCATACTTAACATCTATCGCAAGCGCATAGGTCTTACAAATAATATTGTAATTAAGTCTCGAATTATCGTCGCATGAAGATCGGTTAGCCTTAATTAATTACCAGATATTAACATCCTAAGCATATTATAGCATATTATGAAATAGGTGATCTATAGAGCTAATAAAACAAATAAAAATAATAAAATGAAATAACAAAATGAAATTAAAATAAAAAAACAAAAATCAATGAATAAAAGGAGTAAAAATGCAAATACCTAAAAATATGGGTCTAAAATGTAAATAATAAAAATATGAGTAAAATCCTATAATAAACATAAAACTGCATGAAACTATTTTAAAAAATTAAAGTTAAAACTATTAAAAATGCAAAGAAAAGAACACTAATGCTCCTAGAAATGTCTAATATGAGACCTAAAATGCTTAACCCTAAATGACATAAAAAGACCTTAAAGTACTTAACCCTAAATGACCTAAAATGCTAACCCTAAATCTAATTTCTAACCATAAACTAGTGCCTACACTTTAAAATACATAATTAACTCCTAGTCCCTAACCAAATAAATTAGTGTAATCAATAATATTTTTAGTTTTTTGGAAAATGAATTAAAATGAAATAAAAATACATGAACTTAGCCTAACCCTAAGCACATGTTCAATCTCGTAACTAATGCATATAGACTCCTAAAACAACAACTTAAGTGTTTATATAAAGTCCCTAAAATTAAAATTGACAATGCACTCGAAACCTCACTGATACAGGGAAACTACTAATGTAAATGACACTAAAACTTAATCTAAATTGACCTAACTAATACCCCATATGAATGCTACTCTAAGACACTCAAAATAGACCTAATATAGTAGCTACATGACCTAAAATATATTGAAATTCAAACCTGGAGAAACTTGAAAAATGATGCAAAAGTGTGCCTAAATGCAAGGTAAATGCTATGAAACTTTTAATGGAACACTACCTAAACATGTGTGAATAAATACATGACTCTAATATGACTTAAAAGCAATGAAATAAACCTTTAAAATATTTAAAAAAAGAAGCTAAATGGAACCTGGAAAAAATGCATAAGTGACACCCAAGATAATGAAAAAATAATAGAAAATGTTGTAAAAATACTAAATAAAAATTATCTAACTAAATCCTAAAAATTATCTTATGTATGAATGACCATAAAAACCTTTAAACCTATATAAATGAGACTTAAAAAATCACAAAACAACAACTGAAATTAATCTTAGACAGTATGCCTAATGCAAGAAAATATGAAAGAAAACTTGTTAAAAAAGTCATTAACCTATTTGAAACAACTTCTAAAAATTACCCAATGCATATATGATCCTAAGATGATTTAATACTAATAGATGACCTTTATAATGACATCAACCAATAGCTAATTAACCCTAAATAGTGGTGTGACAAACAGTAAGCAACACAAAAATTTTTATAAATTAAAATTCCCTATGTGGAAACTAGATAAAGCTAATGAGATATAAGCTTTGAAAACTATTTTTTTTCTTTAAGAAACTTTAAGAAAATGATTTAAAAGATGAAAATAAACATCGAAGCCATAAACAAACAACCCCAAATAGTAGCCCAAAATCGAAAATAAGGAAGAAAACAACCTCACACATAAAAGCTATTGATGTAATTTTTCAACCTTATTAGTTTTCCATGCTCTTAGAGCTCAATCAAAACCAAAAATGAAACAAGATTAACTAATGAAATAATAATGGAAATGTAAAGCTACTTCGAAAACAAAAATAGTGGCTACTTAAAACTTTTAATAACCATTAGAGAGCACTGAAAATAAAGCTAAAAGAGCCTATGTAGCCGACCTTCATGAAAATCCCTAACATTTTTCTTATATAATTAGTTAAATGAAGGTTACAAGCATAATTTGAATTTATGGATGAGTTAACACCCCTTGCCACTTGTCTTCACTTTCTTGGCTTTTCTTAGGAGATATTTTCTTGTCATTATGGGTAACTAACACCTTCTAGTACCATGTATTTGTCCTTTTGTCCACAAAGTCATCCATGTGGCAAAGCCTTTTGATTTTCATGTATTGGCATTTATTGGGAATCTATTCCTTTGTTCTAATCCTCCAAGTGTAAATAAGATAGTGACATTTGGAATGCTCAGTGGTAGGCAGAGGTGAGGTGTACTACAACACAAATTATCTGGTTATTTTGTCTCATACTGCTGAAATTTCATCATGTAATGGATCTGACCCATTTTCTGCTTCTTTTCAACCCAAATTCCACCAAATGATTCGAAACACTTTTAGAATTTATTTATCTACAAAATTAGAGGAAATTAATCAATTAGGGGGATAAATAACACAATTTACTAGAGGATTAAGCAAAATTAAGGCGATTAAAAACAAAAAAAAAACTTTATCTTCATAGAGTTATCAGAGACTTAATTTGCGAAGCTCGATACTAATTCAAAAATTGTCTAACTCAAACTGTATCTGAAAGAGAAACAATGGAAGGGAGTAAGCTAAAGCTCAGTGATATTTATATAAAAGTGGAGTTAAAATCATATTGTTCTATATGTAATGCATGCGATTTACCTATGTAAAGCCCATAATTTAATATGTACTCTTTATGATTTTGTGATGTACGGACAAGTCACATTTAATATAAATCATAAAGAATGAATGTTCTTAGGTTCCAAATGTGTAAAAAGTGCAAAACGTGTAGTTAAGCAAATTGGATATGAATGTGACAGTGAATTCTAGGAAAAATGTTTAATAAAATTGTAGCAGAAGAGGACCAGATCGATCCCTCATTTAATGCAGATCGATCTTGGATAGGTTTTGGGTAGAACAGATCGATCTCATTCAAGGGCCAAATCAATCTTCATATGGTTCTGTGTTAAGCAGATCGATCTCATGCTAAAGAGTATATCGATCTCCTAAGCATAAAAAGTCATCTTTTAAAGAGATAAACACAGGGCAGATCGATCTCTCACTATTAGGAGATCGATCTCCAAGGGTAATTCTATATATGTGAGACCTGTGAATTCTATTGTCACGCCCCGAAAATGCGGAAAATAGGGCTAATTTAAAACTTTTTACTCATTAATTCACAATTAAGAGTGCATTCCTGTGCAGTGTCATACATCATCATAATTATCATGCCTCAGGATCTCATCACTAGAATTTATATATCATATCAAATACATTAATACATCTCAATTTAATTAATCCTAATACATCCCATATAATGTTATACATCAAGTGTCTGCAATTACAATAATAGTCTGGGTACATGAAAAGATAAGATATACCTCAAGATACAATATATATGGCCTGGAGCTCGAATCCTCCACTAGCCACTACTCCGTACGTCGCAGGGAAGTCCTTATTCACTTGAAGAACTCTGGGGGGAAAGAAAAACAGGGTGAGCTTCTAAATCGCTCAGTAAAGGGGGTAAGGAACTCATTTCATAAACCAAAATGCACATCACAAAAGGTTTATTTGTATGTGAAACTCATTTGAAAACCATAGCATGAAAGTACTCAAAACGATATTCTCATATCTCAAATCATGTGAAAACATGAAATAAAAGGCTCACTCTAGAGCAATAACAAAGCATGTGAAAATAACGCGTTAAACGCTTTCTCAAATAACGTGATAAAATCACAGTAAAAATAATGCACGTGGCACAGCCACTAAACACACGTGGCATAGCCACTGATTTAATTTCTCACGTGGCATAGCCACAAAACACACGTGGCAAAGCCACTGATTTAATTTCTCGCGTGGCATAGCCACAGAATAAGGTTTCTCAACGTGGCGCAGCCACCAATTGGGGTATAACGTGGCACAGCCACCAATGGGGTTTCTCAACGTGGCACAGCCACCAATGGGGTATAACGTGGCACAGCCACCAATGGGGTTTCTCAACGTGGCACAGCCACCAATGGGGTATAACGTGGCACAGCCACCAATGGGGTTTCTCAACGTGGCACAGCCACCAATGGGGTATAACGTGGCACAGCCACCAATGCGGTTATTCTCACGTTACCAAAACGGAGAAGAAATCGGGCTTACATGCTACCAGAGCAATGCCCGGTGTGTACTCACAACTACACACCTAAGTCTTATCACATAAGACTGGTTTACCTTCACGTAGAACTCATGATGGTTTTTCTCTCATAAAACTCATTTGAAAATCGTTTTGTACTCAACACAAAACGTAAAAAAAAAAACCGAGTTCCAACCGGCAAAGCACACGCACACATTTCTCAAATCTCAATATTGCCTTAACGTAGAGCCCAGTTATAAACTCATAAAAACATTGGGCTCCAACCGGCTATAAAATCATGTGCAATTAAATCTCAACACAAAACCCAACATGCTTGTTTTATAAACCACAATTCATGCTAAAATAGTTTACAATTCACATACACAAATGGTTTAGATTTCCCTTACCTCTTTGCACCTCGTATAGTGCAATCGTTTCCCCCGTATCACGGACTAGTCTCGCATTCCACTCTGGAACTCCCGAGCTGTCCAAACGATGTTAAAACATTAATACTCCATTATCTCATAAACCTCAATTCTCGAAATCGAGCATAATTGCTCATAACTCCTCAAATCTCTCGATTCTCGTAACTCAACCCTAAACTACAACCTCATTCACAATAGCTCAACGTCCTATATTTCTCATGCCAATTATCTATGCTAATTCATCACATTGTCTACATTTCCATTTATAGCACAAATTCTCAAAATTACCAAATATCTACATTACTCCAACTACATTGCAATTTCATCAATCCCTAATCCTTTCTCAACTATTTCAACTCAATGACAACCACCAATAACATCAAAATCATCTCAAATATCAAGATCGAGGTTTAGAAATTACCCAAAGCTTGTGGAGAGCTTATCTCTTGCCTCGATCCGATCCGTCTTTCGATTTCCAAGTATGTTGTTCTCCCTTTGATGAGGAACAACTTTCCTTCTTGCCACAACAGCTGATTCGGCCGAAAATGGGGATTTGGATGAGTGAGAAAGTTAGGCTTTCGAAAAAATGGGGGTTGAAAGAGAGAGAAAGTGAAATTACAGGAGAAAACACGGGTCCCTTATATAGACTGGAGGTAGGAGATCGATCTGCCTCTTGATGAGATCGATCTGCGTTTGAAATTTGGGGACGATCTGGGCAATTTTATGCCTAGGAGATCGATCTGTCGAGGGGTGAGATCGATCTCTTTATGGCTTTATGAGATCGATCTGCTCCAAAGGAGATCGATCTTCTCTCAAACAGAATCATTTGGAGATCGATCTCTTCCTCATGAGATCGATCCTTTCTCAAACAGAATCATTTAGAGATCGATCTCTTCCATCGGAGATCGATCTGCTCCTCAAATTCCTCTTTCCTCGTCATTTTTAACTCACTAGATCGATCTCTCCTTCTCCCAGATCGATCTGTCCTCATACTTTATGCTTATTTTACACACTTAACATATAAATCTCCATTTATAATTCCCACAATTCATCTAGTTCAATAATTTACTCTTTAAATTATTATTACATCAACAAACTATGTCTGAAATTCTCAGATCTCACATCCTCCCCACCTTAAAAAGAATTTGGTCCTCCAAATTCAACTCAACTAGTCAAATAGATGAGGGTATTTCTCCTTCATAAGACTCTCTAGTTCCCACGTTGCCTCTTCCATTGAGTGATGTTTCCACAAAACTTTCACTAATGGGATGCTCTTGGTCCTCAGTACCTTCTCCTTTCTATCGAGAATCCGGACGGGTTCCTCAGTGTAGCTCATGTCCTCCTGTATGTCCATCTCATCATACTCTATAACATGAGAAGGGTCTGGGTGGTACTCCCTCAACATAGACACATGAAAAACATTGTGTATTCCGGACATCTGTGGGGGTAATGCTAATCTATAAGCTACCTCTCCCACTCTCTCAAGAATCTCGAATGGTCCTATGTATCGAGGACTCAATTTTCCTTTCTTCTCAAATCGCATGATACCCTTACTCTGTGATATTCTCAGAAATACTGCATCACCAACATCAAACTCGAGTGGTCGTCTACGCACATCTGCGTAGCTTTTCTGTCTACTTTGTGCAGCCCGTAACCTCTCACATATGAGTTTCACACTCTGTACGGCTTGCTCAACAAGCTCGGGAGCATTTATCTTTCTGTCACCGACTTCTTCCCAAGCTACAGGGGATCTACACCTCCTACCATATAGAGCCCCGAAAGGTACCATTCCAATACTCGCATGATAGCTGTTATTGTATGCAAACTCTGCTAGGGGTAGGTGATCATCCCATGATCACTTAAAATCCATCGTACACGCCCTCAACATATCCTCCAGGGTCTGAATAGTCCTCTCTGACTGACCATCTGTCTGAGGATGATAGGCGGTACTGAAACTCAATCGAGATCCCATGGACTCCTGAAACTGGGTCTAAAATCTGAAAGTAAATCGAGAATCTCTATCAGAAGTAATACTCACTGAAGCCCCATGTAATCTAGCTATCTCGCTGACATACAGTTCAGCTAAGGCATCCATAGTATCTGTGCTCTTGATGGCAAGGAAGTGGGCACTCTTGGTCAATCTATCCACAATGACCCATATCGCGTCACGACCTCTTCGGGTCCTCGGTAAACCGATAATAAAGTCTATAGTGACATGCTCCCATTTCCATGTAGGTACAGGTAAAGGCTGTAGTAGTCCTCCGAGCTTCCGATGCTCAGCTTTCACCTGCTGGCATACTAAACACCTGGCCACATACTTTGCCACGTCTCTCTTCATACCACTCCACCAATACACCTTTCTCAAGTCTCGGTACATCTTAGTACTCCCTGGGTGCATGGTGTATCGCGAGCAGTGGGATTCTCTCAGTATCTGTCTCTTTAGGGTATCATCGCCCGGTACACAAATCTGTCCTCTGAACCTCAATAATCCATCCTCACTGATGGTGAGATCCGACTGCGAACTCTGCTCAGCTTGGCTAACCATATCTATCAATCTCTGATCACTGCGCTGCCCAGTTCTAATCTGATCCATGATCCTGGGCTCTATCTGCAGGCTAGCCAAAATTCCAGTCTCTACCTCTTTAACTCTGATCCGAAGTTCGGCGAACTGCTCTAACAAATCCCATTCCCTGAACATCATAGCAGATATCATACTCTTCCTGCTCAGGGCATCAGCAACCACATTCGCCTTACCCGGATGATATAAAATCTTGCAGTCATAATCCTTAAGGAGTTCCATCCATCTCCTTTGTCTCATGTTTAACTCTTTCTGATCAAAGAGATATCTCAAACTCTTGTGATTAGTAAAGATCTGGAATCTTTCACCATACAAGTAGTGTCGCCAGATCTTCAAAGCAAATACCACAGCGGCTAACTCCAAATCATGCGTGAGGTAATTCCGCTCATGGTCCTTCAGCTGTCGCGATCCATATGCAACCACTCTTCCGTGCTGCATAAGCACACTCCCCAATCCTTGGTGAGATGCATCACTATACACTGAGAATCCTCTTGATCCCTCAGGAATAGTTAACACAGGTGCCGCTATCAATCTCCTCTTTAATTCCTGAAAACTGAGCTCACATTGATCAGTCCACATAAATGGAGTCTCTTTGCGCGTGAGCTTAGTCAAAGGAGCGACAATCCTTGAGAATCCTTCCACAAATCTCCTGTAATACCCTGCCAAACCAAGGAAGCTTCGAACCTCAGTAACTGTCCTCGGTCTCTCCTAATTAAGCACAGCCTCCACCTTGCTTGGGTCCACTGATACTCCTTCTTCTGAGACTATATGACCAAGGAAAGCTATCCGGTTCAGCCAAAACTCACACTTACTAAGCTTTCCGTATAATTGCTTATCTCGGAGTATCTGAAGTACTAACCACAAATGCTGTGCATGCTCCTCATACGACCGAGAGTACACCAGGATATCATCAATAAAGACTATCACAAATTTATCTAGATAGTCTCTGAACACCTCGTTCATCAACCTCATAAATGCTGCAGGGGCGTTCGTCAATCCAAAGGACATCACCAGAAATTCATAATGGCCATACCTTGTCCTGAAGGCCGTCTTTGGAATATCTTCTTCCTTGATCCTCAATTGGTGATAGCCCGATCTCAAATCAATCTTAGAAAAGACTGATGCCCCTCTTAACTGATCAAGTAGATCATCAATCCTGGGTAGTGGGTATTTATTCTTCACCGTGGCTTTATTCAACAACCAGTAGTCTACACATAATCTGAGACTACCATCCTTCTTAACAAATAGTACTGGCGCTCCCCACGGCGAAACACTGGGTCTAATAAACCCTTAATCCAATAACTCCTGTAGTTGTCTCTTCAATTCCTCGAGTTCCACTAATGCCATCCTGTAAGGAGGTTTAGAGATCGGCTGAGTATCTGGTACCAAATCAATGGTAAACTCCAGCTCCCTCTCTGGTGGTAAACCTGGCAATTCATCTGGGAAAACATCCAAAAATTCACACACCACAGGTATATCCTCAATCCTCGGATGTTCCCGCTCATCGTCTGAGATGAGTGTCTCATAACCTTCACATGAATAATCATATTTAATATTCTCCAAAATAATATCAAAATTCTCAAATTACTACTAGAATTCCACATATTCATTTTCTCAATATCTCAATCGTACACTGTAAGGTTCAGGTAGGGAGAAAGTTACAATCTTAGTGTAGCAGTCTAAACTCACTCGATTGGTTGCCAACCAATCCATCCCCAGAATTACATCAAACCCATGTATATTCAACATGATTAGATCTGCTAACATCACCCTATCTCCCACCTTTATTTCACATCCTCTACAGATTAACTCAGTTCTCTGGGATTCACGCATAGGGGTATTTACATGTAGTATGTATTCTAGAGGTTCAAACTTCAAGTTTAATCTACATGTAAAATGCTCAGAAATAAAGGAATGCGTGGATCCTGAATCAATCAACACATGAGCCTTATGATTACAGACAGAGAGTGTACCTCTTATAGTTTCTGCCGAAGTGTCTGCGGTCTCCTTATCCAGGGCAAACGCACGTCCCTGTGCCACAGGTTTCTTCCCTTTCTCTGCCACAGTGGCCCGTCTCCGGGATCCACTCTCTAAGGCTATTGTCTAGTGGGCTCCGGAGCATGTGGTATCTGAGGTTGGGGACAGTCCTTCACTCTGTGACCCATGTCACCACATCTAAAACATCCATGGATCGACCCAGTACAACTTCCCTCATGCATTCGACCACAATCTCTGCAAAACCTTGTCTCAAGCCTGACATCTCGAAGGGTCTCTCTGATATTAGGGCAACCTCTGGGTCTCTCTAATCTGCCCTTCTGTACCTCAATCCTTCCTCTTCTGAAGGAACCTCTCCGAGCCTCTGTTTGGAAAAGTGCTGGCCTCTTGCCCTTATCTCTATTCACCGCTCTGAGCTCATTCTGGGATTACACCATCTCAATCCCTCTTTCAATCTATTGTGCTCGACTCAGAGCATCTCCAAACTCAGTAATACATAGCCCTATCAATCTATCTCTGATGACGGGCTTCAACCCATACACAAACTTCTCTGTGCGGAGCTCTTCACTTTTGAAGGTCTCTGGGTCATATCTCAATAACGCTGTGAATTAGCTCTCATAGTCATCCACAGACATGTCACCCTGTACCAAACTCAAAAACTCGGCCTGTTTCTTTCTCTGGGCAGCTCGTGGTACATATTGGGTCCTAAAGGCTATCTGAAACTCTTCCTAACCAATCACATCATTGTGGGACATCAAAATACCCTGGGTAGTACCCCACCAATCTCGAGCTCTCCCCTTCAGCATATAGGCACTCATACTGACCCTCTCAGCATCGGTGCACCCCAGGAAATCAAATATAATTCTCAATTCCGTCAACCACTCCTCAGCCTCTGTAGGATCCTTCTTTCCCCTAAATGCGGGTGGATTCATCTTCAGAAAATCCCTTAGTCGGACCATACTTTTATCCTCAGGCTGAGTGACGGGAGGCACTGGGGGTATGGGAGGTCCTTGTGGTGGTGTAGGGGTAGTATCCGAGGCATTAACTCCAAAGTGTTGCGCGAATAACGCTGCCATCTGCTCGAAACCTTACCTCACATCGGTCTCAATCCGATTAAATCGAGAGTTAGGACTCTCTGGTTGTGGGACAGGTGGCGAAGGGGACTCTGCCTGCCTCCTCGAACGACCTCGTCGTTAACTCATTCTCTATCTCAACTCTTCTCTTGCGCGTACATATCAAAATTGATTGAAATCTCAATCCTCAATTTCAGTTCATGACCAGACTATTACAGACATTTGGGATGTATTCTACTTCACTTAACCGACACTGACAGTACTAGACACCCTAAGCTCTGATACCAAGAAAACTCTGTCACGCCCCGAAAATGGGGAAAATAGGGCTAATTTAAAACTTTTTACTCATTAATTCACAATTAAGAGTGCATTCCTGTGCAGTGTCATACATCATCATAATTATCATGCCTCAGGATCTCATCACTAGAATTTATATATCATATCAAATACATTAATCCATCTCAATTTAATTAATCCTAATACATCCCATATAAATGTTATACATCAAGTGTCTACAATTATAATAATAGTCTGGGTACATGAAAAGATAAGATATACCTCAAGATACAATATATATGGCCTGGAGCTCGAATCCTCCACTAGCCACTACTCCGTACGTCGCAGGGAAGTCCTTATTCACTTGAAGAACTCTGGGGGGAAAGGAAAACAGGGTGAGCTTCTAAATCGCTCAGTAAAGGGGGTAAGGAACTCATTTCATAAGCCAAAATGCACATCACAAAAGGTTTATTTGTATGTGAAACTCATTTGAAAACCATAGCATGAAAGTACTCAAAACGATATTCTCATATCTCAAATCATGTGAAAACATGAAGTAAAAGGCTCACTCTAGAGGAATAACAAAGCATGTGAAAATAACGCGTTAAACGCTTTCTCAAATAACGTGATAAAATCACAGTAAAAATAATGCACGTGGCACAGCCACTAAACACACGTGGCATAGTCACTGATTTAATTTCTCACATGCCATAGCCACAAAACACACGTGGCAAAACCACTGATTTAATTTCTCACATGGCATAGCCACAAAACACACGTGGCAAAGCCACTGATTTAATTTCTCACGTGACATAGCCACAAAATAAGGTTTCTCAACGTGGCGCAGCCACCAATTGGGGTATAACGTGGCACAGCCACCAATGGGATTTCTCAACGTGGCACAGCCACCAATGGGGTATAACGTGGCACAGCCACCAATGGGGTTTCTCAACATGGCACAGCCACCAATGGGGTATAACGTGGCACAGCCACCAATGGGGTTTCTCAACGTGGCACAGCCACCAATGGGGTATAACGTGGCACAGCCACCAATGGGGTTATTCTCATGTTACCAAAACGGAGAAGAAATTGGGCTTACATGCTACCAGAGCAATGCCCGGTGTGTACTCACAACTACACACCTAAGTCTTATCACATAAGACTGGTTTGCCTTCACGTAGAACTCATGATGGTTTTTCTCTCATAAAACTCATTTGAAAATCGTTTTGTACTCAACACAAAACGTAAAAAAAAAAAAATCGAGTTCCAACCGGCAAAGCACACGCACACATTTCTCAAATCTCAATATTACCTTAACGTAGAACCCAGTTATAAACTCATAAAAACATTGGGCTCCAACCGGCTATAAAATCGTGTGCAATTAAATCTCAACACAAAACCCAACATGCTTGTTTTATAAACCATAATTCATGCTAAAATAGTTTACAATTCACATACACAAATGGTTTAGATTTCCCTTACCTCTTTGCACCTCGTATAGTGCAATCGTTTCCCCCGTATCACGGACTAGTCTCGCATTCCACTCTGGAACTCCCGAGCTGTCCAAACGATGTTAAAACATCAATACTCCATTATCTCATAAACCTCAATTCTCAAAATCGAGCATAATTGCTCATAACTCCTCAAATCTCTCGATTCTCGTAACTCAACCCTAAACTACAACCTCATTCACAATAGCTCAACGTCCTATATTTCTCATGCCAATTATCTATGTTAATTCATCACATTGTCTACATTTCCATTTATAGCACAAATTCTCAAAATTACCAAATATCTACATTACTCCAACTACATTGCAATTTCATCAATCCCTAATCTTTTCTCAACTATTTCAACGCAATGACAACCACCAATAACATCAAAATCATCTCAAATATCAAGATCGAGGTTTAGAAATTACCCAAAGCTTGTGGAGAGTTATCTCTTGGCTCGATCCGATCCGTCTTTCGATTTCCAAGTATGTTATTCTCCCTTTGATGAGGAACAACTTTCCTTCTTACCACAACAGCTGATTCGGCCAGAAATGGGGGATTTGGATGAGTGAGAAAGTTAGGTTTTTAAAAAAATGGGGGTTGGAAGGGAGAGAAAGTGAAATTACAGGAGAAAACACGGGTCCCTTATATAGACTGGAGGTAGGAGATCGATCTGCCTCTTGATGAGATCGATCTGCGTTTGAAATTTGGGGACGATCTGGGCAATTTTATGCCTAGGAGATCGATCTGTCGAGGGGTGAGATCGATCTCTTTATGGCTTTATGAGATCGATCTGCTCCTAAGGAGATCGATCTTCTCTCAAACAGAATCATTTGGAGATCGATCTCTTCCTCATGAGATCGATCCTTTCTCAAACAGAATCATTTAGAGATCGATCTGCTCCTCAAATTCCTCTTTCCTCATCATTTTTAACTCACCAGATCGATCTCTCCTTCTCCCAGATCAATCTGTCCTCATACTTCATGCTTATTTTACACACTTAACATATAAATCTCCATTTATAATTCCACAATTCATCTAGTTCAATAATTTACTCTTTAAATTATTATTACATCAACAAACTATGTCTGAAATTCTCAGATCTCACATCTATGTACTTTAGCTATGAGGTTACAATGTGAGATTTATAATTTGGTGAATGTGGTTATGATATTTCGATGTACATGTAAGTTCTAAATCTAATAAAGTAAAAGAAGATAAAGTTTTTAAGTCTTAAATGTGTATGGAATGAAATATGGTCTATGGGGTAGATGGTGGTAAGTTTTGCCTCGAGTTTCCTATAAATTTATGCAACAACAGTGAAATCTATGAAGGCCAGATCGATCTCCAAGGATGAGAGATCGATCTAGTAAGCCCAATAGTATAAGTAAAGGGTTTTTAAAGAGCTGGATCGATATCAAACAAAGAAGGATCGATCTCATAGGGATGGAAGATCGATCTCATCACTCCAGAATGCAATGAGTATACAATAGTAGACAAACAGATCGATCTTATAAGGGAACAGATCGATCTCCTACTCTTTTTACCTAGTAAGAATCGATCCTATCACAACAGCAGATCAATCTCCATTTGTCTCGACTTAGAAGAGATGAACCCTCCTTAAAATACAGATCGATCACTATTTGGTTCTATAAAGAACAAATCGATCCCTACCCTCTACCAGATCGATCTTGTAGTTGGTAATTGAGTTGTTAGAGTAGTTGAAGCTAAGCAGAGATCGATCTCCACATGATACTAGATCGATCTCATACAATCTGTCTATATAAGGGTTACGAGATTTTTATTTGAAAATGAGTCTCTCTCACCTGCAAACACCAACACTCACGATTTTCGCCCAAATTAAGCATTCTCTCTATAAGATTCACCACATTCTGGACTGAATTAGAAAAATAGGTAAGAGATAAAGTTATTCATCTTGGTAAAAAGAACAACATACTAGAGAATCAAGGGTTGGTCTGAACAAAAGGAAAGAGTCAAGCATTTTACAAGTTGCTCAAGAAAGAAGAAGCTAGGTGAGCTCGCAAAACCCTTGTTTTTAAGTATTATCATTATATATATATATATATACATTACTGAATATATATATATATATAGTTAGAAATGTTTAAGTCATGAAGGAACCAACAAATGGGTTTAGGTAGACCAAGGAATGTGGATGTCCTGTGATAGTCATGAGCTAGCTTGGATGTAGTTTAGGGTGTGTAGGTGTAAATAGGATAAAAAGAGAAATGTTGAGTTAGAATGAGTAAGAGAAAGAAACCGACAATAAGAATGATGTATATTGACAATTTTATGATGTTTAGATAGCTCAAGAATCTGACATGGGAAACGAGACTAGTCCGAGACTCGGGGGACATTGCACCACTCAGGGTGCAAAAGGTAAGGGAAATAAAATGTTTATGCATGTGAGTTTACAAAATGATGAAAATACCCTTTTAGTGTGAAAAAGGTTTGATGAAAGAGCATGTTTATGAGAAATGAGTTAATTTGATTCTTTGATGAATGTGTGAGTGTTTTGCTGGTTTGAGCTCGGTTTTGATGAAATTTGTGTAATTGTGAACACAATGTTTTATAATAGAAATGAGTTTTTTGAGATAACCACTATGAGCTATACGTGTAGGTAAAACGGTTTTAATACAACAATGGCATATTTTACTGAGACTAAGGCTTTTCATGAGATGCACATCGATACTCCACTTTCATAGTGTTGAGTGGCCTTGCTCTTGTAGCATGTAAGACCAGACCTTGCTCTAGTAGCATGTAAGATCGATGCCTCTATTTTGGTAACATTAGATAAGCCCGCTTAGGTAGCGATGGGTGGCCTTGCTTTAGTAGCATGTAAGACCGAGGCTGTAAGACTCTGATCAAGTCTACAGCAATATCATGGCCATGGATAGATGTCGACATTTTCCCACTTTTAAGGATGTCCTCCTTGAGGATGATTTGATGTGACGTGATGTGCTTGTGACGTTGTTTTTATCTAAGTTTTATTAAATGCCTAATCTCGACTATTTTGATGAATGACATATTTTTATGATTGTGATTTCTATCACATATTGATATTTGATGTTATGACGAATTGTGATTTTTATCACGTAAATTATGTTGATGCAAATTGATGCCATTGTTAATATCATTAATACTAAAACATTTTACATGCTTGAATACTTCTATTATATTTTTACAAGCCCAAATGATGAGTTGAGATGTGATGATGATTTTATAATATCTCCCTTATTCTCCTTACTGAGCGATTTGAGAGCTCACCCTTTTTCCTCCCCCCTCTAGATTACTTCCAGTGATCGAGCTAGTATCTGCCGCGTACGTGATATAGGCTGGTGGACAAGATCTCCCTAGGCTATCGCTTGTACACGCACAAGGTATAAATTCAGTTCATTTTATATCCAGACAATGATGTAATACAGACATTTGTGTTAAGTATTATTGGGATGTAATTAGGATGATATAATGAAAATGAATTGAGTTTTGTGGGTTGATCCTCTTTGGATATTGTGTATTTGATTTTATGAAGTAGAAAATTGTGTAATCCTGGGGATAATGATTTGTTATAAACACAAGTGATTAAATGACACTTTACAGGAATGCACCTTGAGTAAGAAGTTTAATGCATGAAAAAGTTTAAATTTGCCCTATTTTTTGTGCTTTTAGGTTATCACAGATTTGTTTGGTATCAGAGCTAAGGGTGTCTAGTACTGTCAGTGTGAATCAATTGGAAATAGATTACATCCCAAATGTCTGTATTGTCTGGTAATTAATTGAATTTAACGGGTAAAATTATGATCGATGTTTAATGAATACGAGCAGGCACATAAAAGATAACATATGAGGGGGAGACAAGGTCGTCCCGAGAGGCAGGCATAGCCACCTCTACCACTTGAACTACAGCCAGAGAATCCTAACTTTCGAATTAATTGGCTTGAGTAGGATGTGCGATAGGGGTTTAAGCAGATGATGGCGCTATTTGCGCAGAACTTCGAGGCTAATGCCTCAGGTACCACACCTACCCTGGCTTCCACACCACCACAAGATCTGCCCCCACCTCCTATAGAGACTGACCTAGTACCACCCGTCACTCAGCCTTCGACGCAAACCAGGCCTGATGATGGAGGTAAGGGCCGATTGAAGGACTTTCTTAAGATGAATATGTCGGCATTTAAAGAGGTGAAGGGTCCAGCAGAAGCAGAGGAGTGGTTGATCGAGATGAGGATAATCTTCGATTTTCTAGGGTGTACTGATGCAGAGAGGGTTAGTATGGGTACCTACAAGCTTAAGGAACAAGCCCGATGTTAGTGGAATACCACCCAGAGTATATTGGCTGCCATTCATCCAGTGATTAGCTATGAGACTTTTTAGTCGGCCTTCAAGACTCAGTATATCCCTCGAGTTGCCCAAAGGAAGTTGCAAGCTAATTTTCTGAATCTAGTACATGGCAGCATAACAGTCGATTAGTATGAGAATCAGTTCACAGCCTTGTTGAGATATGATCTGAAGACTGTAAAAGATGAGGAGCGTCGAACAGAGCAGTTTGTTTATGAGATAGATTGATGGGGCTCTACATTACTGAGTTTAATGATGCTCAGAGACGGGTACAAGAAGTTGAGAAGGGACTAGAGTTGATATAGTCACAGTCTGAGTCCTGAGTGATAATCAGGGATAGGGGTTGATAATTCTATATTTTTAGAATTATTTGTGCTTAATTTCCTAATTAATTATTTAAATCCCCAGTTTATTTTGTTAATTATCCCCTTTATTTAATTAAAATTCTCATGTTTGCAGATAAATTAAATCCGGATGAATTTTGCATATTTCGGTAGAAAAATGGATCGAAATTGGGCTAAAATCAAGATTGTACCACGCGGACAACACGAGCCTAGCACATCCAATTGGACAAAAAGACAAAAGACATGGAAATATTTTTTTCAAGGAGCCAATGGTGTGAAGACAAGTGGCCAAACAATGCCAACTCATCTAGGATGGAAAATTTTCAATTGTACCCCTAAATGTGTATATAAATAAAAAATGATGACAATTGTAAGGGGAGTAGAAAATAGGTTAGAATAGTTTTATTTTTAGGTTAACTTAAAAAGCTTTTCTTTTTCCTGGTTTTATTTTTTTTAGGAGGCGGCACAGTATTTTTATTTTCTCTTAGCTTCTATGCGGCAGAGGCTACTTTGTTCTTCCAGCTTTTCTTTTCGGATCGTTCTTCTTTTACAATTTATTTAATGTTCATTGCATGTCTTCTTTCCAAGTTGTTAAATTTATTTTGTAATCCCTTTCAATCCAGTTCTCGGTTTTCACTGTTATTATTCATCAGTTTTATTTATTTTTAGTTTGCTTCCCTCGGTTTCACCATGGTTTTCTATGCTCTCGGTTTATTTTGCAATAGACTTTGAATCCAGTTTGATGCTCTCGGTTTCTTGTTTATTTTTCCCATTATTTTCTCTCGGTTGCTATCTTCTCGAATGCTTCATGTCTTTGTTAATCCTTTGCTTGATTTCAATCTAACTTACATGCATTTTGTGTTCAGTTTTACGGCAATATCAGTATATTCCTTGAATCTCACCATTTACTGCATTTTGTTCCTCATGATATTTCAGTGTTTTCATACTGCTAATTAATGGTTAATGGTTAATGTAAAGCTTGGGATGAGTCGTCAGTTGTAGAGTTTCATAAAGTAATCGGGAAGAACAGCAGTTCATTCTTCGTTTATTCTCATCCTCTGTATTGCTCTGTTTTGGTTATTGTTTACTGTTTCTATGAGCTAGAAACTAACGGGTTGTGTTGCGTGTGTGTTTGTTGCTGAGTATGAAGCTGGACACCGAGAGGTTGAAGGTAACATTAGGCTAGGAAGCAGATGTTGATGTTGATGCAGTACTCCCTTGGCATCCGTTTGTGCACACGGGCCGAATGATGCGGAACCCAGAAGCAGCGACGGCAGCAGACAGAAGCTGAGCTGAGGACGTCTGAAGCAGGCTGTTGTTGGAAGTTTATGCTAGCTGAAGCAGGACAGGAGGTTGGCGCAGCTGCACGCAAAAGCAGACAAGCCGTGGCATAATCGGGACAGCAGACAGAGGACATAACAGCAGTTACTGGAAATGGCAAAAACAGAAATGGATGATGAACAGTGAATGGAGGGAAGGTTTAAAAATGGTTAAGGCTTTGTTTGGTTAAGTAGTTAAGGGAGTAACTCATTTTATTTACATTTTAGTTAGATTAATTTCAAGTTATTAGTTAGTTTAGTTAGTGATTTCTAAGTGCATGTTAGGCTTAGTTGCTTTGTTTACTTAGTTTAATTTAGATTTAATTTAGTTGCATTTTATTTTAAGGTTGTTTAATTTTAGTTTAATTAGTTTTATTGCTTTATGTTTATATTTGCATTTAATTTTAATTACGTAATTCATCTTAACTGGTTAATTTTATTTTGTAGATTATTTGCTTTTAATTGATTGGAGTACTGTAAGTAAATTTTGTTTGTTTTTATTTTCTTTAGTTATTATTGCTTTTAATTAGCCTTAGTAGATCACACTCTTGAATTTATAATTTGCTAGGATATACTTAGGATAAAAGTAACCGGTAGTTAATTAGGCTAACAACTTCTCTGTGGGACGATAATTTCGGGACTCAAATCCCATTATTACTTGGACGACCAGTGCACTTGCGGATAGATACCCTTAGGGCTCATCAAGTTTTTGGCGCCGTTGCCGGGGAAGTTTTAGTTAGTCCTTAGTTAATATCGGTAAAATTATGCTTAGGTGTAATTCTAGCTTGTAAATATTTAGATCCTTGGTTTAGTTTAGTTCACTTTCTTATAAAAAAAAATTCAAAAATCTAAAAATTAAAAAAAAAAATTTCTAAGGACTTTTAGATGTTTGTATGCGTAGAGCCCAGAGCTTTGATTGCCTTCCTCTAGATCTTGAAATCGAACGAACTCTTAGGAGAATACGAAAGGAATCTAGAAAATCCATAGCTCCGCTGCAACACACAATGACAAATAATAGGGAAATCAGGACCGTCGGGGATTATGCGATGCCGACGATTGGAGGATACTACACTGGCATTAGGCTACCAGCAGTCCCTGCTAATAACTTTGAAATTAAGCCATCCATCCTTCAAATGATCCAAACCTCTTTGCAGTTTAGTGGGCTTCCACATGATGACCCACATGCTCATCTGGGGCAGTTCTTGGACCTATGCAATACCTTCAAGCATAATGGATTATCGGATGATGCACTACGACTTAGACTATTCCCTTTCTCACTCAGGGATAGGGCAAGACACTGGTTGACCTCACTGCCCCCAGGATCCATTTCCACATGGGATGAACTAGCCCATCAATTTCTAGCAAAATTCTTTCCACCCTTTAAGATGGCCCGACTTCGTAGCGATATATCCTCCTTTGCCCAATACGACTCTGAATCTCTCTACGAGGCATGGGAGCGATACAAGGAGCTTCTTAGGAAGTGTCCTCACCACGACCTACCTCTATGGCTTCAAGTCCAAACCTTCTATAATGGGCTTACAAGCCAGAATAGGATGATAGTGGACGCTGCTTCGGGCGGAGCATTGATGTGTAAGACAGAGGAAGAGGCTTATGAGCTGCTAGATAAGATGGCGGCTAACAATTACCAATGGTCCTCGGAAAGGCAGCTGCCAAAGAAATCGGCGGGTATATATGAGCTTGACACGCTGTCCACCTTGACTTCTCAGATAGCCAATCTTACAAAGAAGGTGGAGTCACTCACTACCCAACCTAATCCCTCCAACAGTCCTAATACCGTGTTTTCTGTCCAAAGTCCTTTTCTATCTTGTGATCTGTGCAGTGGTACCCACGCTGTAGATAGGTGTCCACTTAACCTCGAGTCGGTTCAGTACGTTACCCCTAAGCAACAGAATAACCCTTATTCGAACACTTACAATCCAGGGTGGAGGAACCATCCAAATTTCTCTTGGAGCTAAAACCAAGGGCAAGCTTCAAATTCTAGACCAGTAGGACCCCCAGGTTTTCAAGCTCCACAGGTTCAGGTACCACCACAGCATCAATTTCCTCACCACCCACCACCTCCATATCCACATCATCCACGGAATCAATCTCATCCACCCCATTTCCATCAATCACCACCACCTCCTCAACCCCAGCATTTATCTGCAGCTGATACGAAACCCTCACTTGAGGAAATGTTCACGACAATCTTGCAAAATCAAGCAGCTTCAATCAAGAACCTAGAGGTTCAGGTAGGACAGATAGCAAACGCTCTTAGTCAACGTCCTCAGGGGACCCTCCCTAGTAATACAGAAGCCAATCCTGTTAGGCAGAGGGAAGGGAAGGAACATGTAAAAGCTATCACCCTTAGGAGTGGCAGAGACTTAGTAGCTACCCCTGTTGAGTCCAGACCTGACCGGCCTTCAGTTGTAAAACCCATAGGTTCTAGTGAAGCAGCTCAGATGGAGTAAGAATCAAATGATCAAGCTGCAAAGGAAACAAAGCCAGGCATTTCTTCACCTTTACCTGTTTCCTTGTCACAACCATCTTTATCCTCTGATGCTATAAAAGTCCCCACTACAGCTCCTCCTGTTAGGCCACCAGTCCCTTTTCCACAGAGATTTCACAATCAAAAACTGGACCATCAATTTGCAAAATTCCTTGCGGTTTTTTGGAAACTTCACATTAATATTCCATTCGCAGATGCCTTAGAGCAAATGCTAAGCTATGTGAAGTTTATGAAAGATATCCTCTGTAGGAAAAGACGATTGGAAGACGACAAAAACGGTGGCTCTAACTGAGGAGTAGTGCCATCATCCAGAGAAGGTTATCCCCCAAGCTCAAGGATCCTGGAAGCTTTACCATACCATGCACCATTGGGAATTTATTCTTTGGTCGAGCTCTGTGCGATCTAGGAGCTAGTATAAACTTGATGCCATTATCCATCTATCAGAAGTTAGGGATAGGGGATGCCAAGCGCACCACTGTGACCCTCCAGTTGGCCGATCGATCAATTAAATATCGAAACGGGGTCATTGAGGATGTATTAGTGAAAGTGGACAAGTTTATCTTCCCGGTAGACTTTATCGTGTTGGACATGGAGGAAGATAGAGAAGTCCCAATCATACTAGGCAGACCATTCCTCGCAACTGGTAGAACTTTAATAGATGTACAGAAGGGGGACTTAACTATGAGAGTCCTCGATCAGGAAGTAAAATTTAATGTTTTCAAACCTTTAAAGTTCCCTGACTCTCAAAACTGTTTTAGGATAGAGGACATAAAGCTTGACCATATAAAATCTGAGAGAGAGGAGGAAGTAGATAGGGCTCAGGAGGATTTAACTATTAACATTCTGTTACCATTCTGGATAATCCTCCTACTCTTTGCACTGCTGCTGAGTGTTGTGTTCTTTAGCTGCATATGAAGTGGCTATGTTTTCCTTTTCACTTTTTGTATATAGTTCTTTTTCTTTTTCTTTTCTGTTGTTTTCTTTGTTTATTTTGCAGGTTTATTTTCTAGTTTTATGCTTTCAATAAAATGCTTCAGTTGTTCATCAACATCAGATAGGGGAGTACTCTGTTCTTGAGCTTAATTGTTTATATTATCTGCACACTGAGGACACTGTGCATTTTAAGTTTGGGGGAGGGGATATTACTTGAGCATTTTTCAAAAATTTGGGCAAAATTGAAAATTTTTCAAAATTTTTTTGAAAATCTAAGCTTAAATTGTTTGATTTTAGGATGATTTAATACTTAGCATGTAGCTTTCCCATATTTCGATGATATGACCCCATGATTAAGTATGATTTTGATTGACTAAGAAGCATGATTATAGGAAAAGCATGAAGTTGAGTTCTTAAATGGGTCTTGATTGGGATTATGATTTCCTCATTTTATGCACATGTCATGTCATGAATCTGTATATTTATTTAGAGAAAGCTTATGTGGACATAGGATTGCATTTGTTCAGTTGATTTTGTGTATTATATTCTAGAATTTGTTTGATCTAATCTTGAGGCGAAATATTAGATCACACTTAATTAAGGAGATGTTTTAGGCCATCTTTGGATCGTTTGAGCCTTTCGAGCCATCCCTGTACATACTTTACCCCTAGTCACCCATCTGGACCAAATAAGACTTTCTCTGTAAATACACCTGCTATTAATTTTCCTTAGCTTAAATACTTTGTTCCTATCCCCTACCCCGAAAGCATGAAAGTCATTGGGATATATTTTGAGCTTTGTACATATGGGTATCTGGTGATAGTGAAAATTCAAAAAAAAAAAGAAAAAAAAGAAGAAGCAAAAAAAAAAAAAAAAGAAAGAAAATAGAAGAAAAATACAAAAAAAAAAGTTTAGTGAAATAAATAAGTTTGGGGGAATAAATTTGAGCTCTTACAGTTTAAGATCCTGAAAGTAATGCATGTTAAGGGGTAATTGAAACTAAATCGACTTTATCATACCTTAGCCCCAGCCTTACATTACAAGCTTAATAAAGTCCTATTGATCTTTAGTTAAGTGTGACTACATTAGTGGAGAGAGAAGTGAAAAGCAAGCTTATGGAAATGATCACATGTCATTAACTTTGCATTCACTGTGTTTGCATAATCTAATCTGAATAATGTATTGTGAAGTGACTTTGACATTTTTCAGACACTCACGAGGAGTCTAATTTGGGTTAGGACTTATGATGAATGATTTTGAGTGCTGGACTTATAATTGTGACTCTTTGATTTCATAGTCTGTACTTTTCCTTTGAGGATAGTATTGGGGAAATTATTGTGTTTAGTACTTGTCATTCTTACAATTATTTTGTTTTGCTTGAGGACAAGCAAAAGCTCAAGTTTGGGGGTGTGATAATTCTATATTTTTAGAATTATTTGTGCTTAATTTCCTAATTAATTATTTAAATCCCCAGTTTATTTTGTTAATTATCCCCTTTATTTAATTAAAATTCTCATGTTTGCAGATAAATTAAATCCGGATGAATTTTGAATATTTCGGTAGAAAAATGGATCGAAATTGGGCTAAAATCAAGATTGTACCATGCGGACAACACGAGCCTAGCACATCCAATTGGAAAAAAAGACAAAAGACATGGAAATATTATTTTTCAAGGAGCCAATGGTGTGAAGACAAGTGACCAAACAATGCTAACTCATCTAGGATGAAAAAATTTCAATTGTACCCTTAAATGTGTATATAAATAAAAAATGATGACAATTGTAAGGGGAGTAGAAAATAGGTTAGAATAGTTTTATTTTTAGGTTAACTTAAAAAGCTTTTCTTTTTCCTGGTTTTATTTTTTTAGGAGGCGGCACAGTATTTTTATTTTCTCTTAGCTTCTATGCGGCAGAGGCTACTTTGTTCTTCCAGCTTTTCTTTTCGGATCGTTCTTCTTTTACAATTTATTTAATGTTCATTGCATGTCTTCTTTCCAAGTTGTTAAATTTATTTTGTAATACCTTTCAATCCAGTTCTCGGTTTTCACTGTTATTATTCATCAGTTTTATTTATTTTTAGTTTGCTTCCCTCGGTTTCACCATGGTTTTCTATGCTCTCGGTTTATTTTGCAATAGACTTTGAATCCAGTTTGATGTTCTCGGTTTCTTGTTTATTTTTCCCATTATTTTCTCTCGGTTGCTATCTTCTGGAATGCTTCATGTCTTTGTTAATCCTTTGCTTGATTTCAATCTACTTACATGCATTTTGTGTTCAGTTTTACGGCAATATCAGTATATTCCTTGAATCTCACCATTTACTGCATTTTGTTCCTCATGATATTTCAGTGTTTTCATACTGCTAATTAATGGTTAATGGTTAATGTAAAGCTTGGGATGAGTCGTCAGTTGTAGAGTTTCATGAAGTAATCGGGAAGAACAGCAGTTCATTCTTCGTTTATTCTCATCCTCTGTATTGCTCTGTTTTGGTTATTGTTTACTGTTTCTATGAGCTGGAAACTAACGGGTTGTGTTGCGTGTGTGTTTGTTGCTGAGTATGAAGCTGGACACCGAGAGGTTGAAGGTAACATTAGGCTAGGACGCAGATGTTGATGTTGATGTTGATGCAGTACTCCCTTGGCATCCGTTTGTGCACACGGGCTGAATGATGCGGAACCCAGAAGCAGCGACGGCAGCAAACAGAAGCTGAGCTGAGGACGTCTGAAGCAGGCTGTTGTTGGAAGTTTATGCTAGCTGAAGCAGGACAGCAGGTTGGCGCAGCTGCACGCAGAAGCAGACAAGCCGTGGCATAATCAGGACAGCAGACAGAGGACATAACAGCAGTTACTGGAAATGGCAAAAACAGAAATGGATGATGAACAGTGAATGGAGGGAAGGTTTAAAAATGTTTAAGGCTTTGTTTGGTTAAGTAGTTAAGGGAGCAACTCATTTTATTTACATTTTAGTTAGATTAATTTCAAGTTATTAGTTAGTTTAGTTAGTGATTTCTAAGTGCATGTTAGGCTTAGTTGTTTTGTTTACTTAGTTTAATTTAGATTTAATTTAGTTGCATTTTATTTTAAGGTTGTTTAATTTTAGTTTAATTAGTTTTATTGCTTTATGTTTATATTTGCATTTAATTTTAATTACGTAATTCATCTTAACTGGTTAATTTTATTTTGTAGGTTATTTGCTTTTAATTGATTGGAGTACTGTAAGTAAATTTTGTTTGTTTTTATTTTCTTTAGTTATTATTGCTTTTAATTAGCCTTAGTAGATCACACTCTTGAATTTATAATTTGCTAGGATATACTTAGGGTAAAAGTAACCGGTAGTTAATTAGGCTAACAACTTCTCTATGGGACGATAATTTCGAGACTCAAATCCCATTATTACTTGGATGACCCGTGCACTTGCGGATAGATACCCTTAGGGCTCATCAGGGGTAAGAGACTTGAAGCTTCCCACACCGACTTCAGGAGGGGTTCTTTTAAGAGACATATGGACGAGGGACCTAAAGGGAGAGTTGATAGACCCAGGGTTCCTCCCATTACTATAGAGACCCCTCGAGGTGCCAGGCAAGAGGATAAAGTTTGCCAAGATTGTGGCCGACCACTTGAGGGAAGTTGTTCCAGAACCATACAAGGATGTTTTAGATATGGGGACATGGGTCATAGAGTGAGAAATTGCCTGCAGCCACAAAAGTCGCATTCTCAAGAGCCTCTTAAACAACAGCCTCAGATAATGATTCCCTAGAGACGGGCTACGACTACTGATAAGGGTAAGAAGCCGGTCATAGAAGGACGTGTGTTTGCTTTGGATAAGGAGACCGCAGACATTTTGTTGAGACCATATAAGGTATGCTTCTTGTCTGCAATCATGAGGCTCATGTGTTGTTTGACTCAGGATCCATGTAATCTTTTATTAATGTACACTTTCCATGTAAACTGAGTTTAAAGCACGAATCCCTAGATTATATTTTACATGTAAATACCCATATGCGTGAGTCCCAAAGGACTGATATGGTATGCAAAAGGTGCCAGATCAAGGTGGGA
The DNA here is from genome assembly GCA_033439115.1 of Firmiana major. Taxonomy (NCBI): domain Eukaryota; kingdom Viridiplantae; phylum Streptophyta; class Magnoliopsida; order Malvales; family Malvaceae; genus Firmiana; species Firmiana major. Next base: position 15,778,952 of record CM065912.1, read on the forward strand.
GATAGGGTAATGTTAGCAGATCTAGTTTTGTTAAGCATGCGTGATTTTGATGTAATTCTAGGGATGAATTGGTTAGTGGCCAATCGTGTGAGTCTAAATTGCTATACTAAGATTGTAACTTTCTCCCTACCTAAAAAATTTAGTGTACGTTTGAACGATAAGGAATGAAAATGTGCAAAGTTTATTGTGAGAAATCTAAGATATAATCATGATTTCTTAAAAATACTGATTAAATTATTGATGTGAAGGTTACATCGCACTCATCTCTGATATGAGTCGAGAACATTCAAGGATAGCGGACATACCGATAGTATGTGAGTTTTTGAATGCATTTCTAAAGGAATTGTTTGGCTTACCACCGAAGAGAGAGCTAGAGTTCACTATCGACTTAGTGCCGAATACACAACCGATCTCTAAACCTCCCTATAGGATGGCATTAGCTGAATTGGAGGAGTTAAAGGAACAGTTGTAAGAACTGCTTGACTAAAGTTTTATTAGGCCTAGTGTGTCACCATGGGGAGCTCTGGTTTTATTTGTGAAGAACAATGATGGTAACCTTAGATTATGCATAGATTACAGATCGCTGAACAAGGCCACGGTAAAGAACAAATATCCCCTGCCAAGAATAGATGATTTGTTTGATCAGCTGAGAGAGGCTTCTGTCTTTTCTAAGATCAACTTAAGATCAGGCTATCACCAGTTAAGGATTAGGAAAGAGGATATTTCAAAGACGGCCTTCAGAACTAGATATGGCCACTACAAGTTTTTAGTGATGCCCTTTGGTTTGACGAATACCCCTGCTGCTTTCATGAGCCTAATGAACGAGTTATTCCAAAACTATCTAGATCAATTTGTGATAGTATTCATTGATGATATCCTTATGTATTCTTGGTCTCATGAGGAACATGCACAGCATTTGAGGATTGTGTTGCAGGTACCCAAAGATAAGTAGCTTTATGGAAAGATCAGTAAGAGTGAGTTTTGGTTGGATCAAATAGCTTTTCTTGGTCATATTGTATCTAAGGATGGGTGTTAGTTGATCCATCTAAGATATAGACTATACTTAATTGGGAGCGACCAAAGATAATTACAGAGATTCAGAGTTTTTTGGGGCTTGCAGGGTATTATAGAAGGTTTGTTGAAGGATTTTCCAAGATTGCCGCTCCTTTGACCAAGCTCACACGTAAGGAGATTCCTTTTGTATGGTCTAAGCAGTGCAAGCAGAGTTTCCAAGAATTAAAGAGGAGATTAACAACGCCATCTGTGTTGACTATCCCAAATGGGCTTGGAGGCTTTGTACTGTACAGCGATGCCTCTTAACAAGGATTAGGGTGTGTGCTCATATAGCATGGGAGAGTAGTCGCCTATGGTTCTCGACAACTGAAGGATCATGAGCGGAACTACACTACACTTGATTTGGAGTTAGTCGCAGTGGTGTTTGCATTAAAGATCTGGTGATATTACTTATATGGGGAAAGGTTCTAAATATTTACTAACCACAAGAGCCTAAGGTATATATTCGACCAAAGGAGTTGAACATGAGACAACGGAGATGGATAGAACTCCATAAAGAGGATGATTGTGAGATACTCTATCATCCGAGGAAGGCAAACGTAGTTACTGATGCCCTAAGCAGGAAAAGTATGGTATCTGCTATGATGATCAGGGAATGGGACTTGTTAGAATAGTTTATCGGACTCAAGATCAGAGTTGAGGAAGCAGAGGTTGGGTTTATCGCTAGCCTACGGATAGAGCCTAGTATTAGGGATCAGATTAGAACCGGCAGCGAAATGATCAGAGGCTATTGGATATGGTTAGCCAAGCTGAACAGACCTCGTTGCCATATTTCATGGTCAGTGACAATAGGTTATTGAGGCTTAAGGGTCAAATTTGTGTTTCAAATGATGATACCCTGAAGCAGCAAATACTGAGAGAGTCTCACTGCTCATAATACACCATGCACTTGGGAAGTACCAAGATGTACCAGGATTTGAGAAGGGTATATTGGTGGAGTGGTATGAAGCGAGATGTGGCAGAACATGTGGCCAAATGTTTGGTATGCAAACAAGTGAAAGCTGAGCATCAGAAGCCCAAAGGATTTCTTAACCCTTTGCCTGTACCCACATGGAAATGGGAGCATATCAACATGGACTTTATCATGGGATTACCAAGGACCCAAAGAGGTCATGATGCAATATGGGTGATAGTGGATAGATTAACGAAGAGTGCCCACTTCCTTGCCATGAAGAGCACGGATACATTGAGTACTTTAGCCGAGTTGTATGTTAGAGAGATAGCTAGACTATATGGGGTCCAGTGAGTGTTACATCTAATAGAGATTCTCGGTTCACCTCCAGGTTTTGGACTCATTTTTAGGAGGTCATGGGATCTCGATTGAGTTTTAGTACCGTCTATCATCCTCAGACTGATGGTTAGTCTGAGTGGACTATACAGACCTTGGAGGACATGTTGATGGCGTGTGCGATGGACTTCGAGGGATCATGGGATGATCACCTACCCCTTGCTGAGCTTGCGTACAACAATAGCTATCATGCGAGTATTGGTATGGCACCTTATGAGGCTCTGTATGGTAGGAGGTGTAGATCCCCTATAGCTGGGGAAGAAGTGGGTGACAGGAAAGTAATTGCTCCTGAACTCGTTGAACAAGCAGTTCAGAATGTGAGGATCATTTGTGATAGATTATAGGCTGCTCAGAGTAGACAGAAAAGTTACGTAGATGTACATAGACAGCCACTCGAGTTTCGACTTGGAGATTCTATTTTCCTTAAGATATCTCAAAGTAAGGGTATCATGTGTTTCGAGAAGAAAGGGAAATTAAGTCCTCAATATATAGGACCGTTTGAAATTTTAGAGAAAGTGGGAGACGTTGCTTACTGATTGGCTTTGCCTCTACAGTTTTTCGGGATACACGATGTCTTTCACTTCTCCATGTTGAGGAAATATAGTCTGGATCCCTCCCATGTCATCAAGTATGAGGCATTAGATGTTCAGGGAGATATGAGTTATGTGGAAGAACCAATCTTGATACTCGATAGGAGGGAAAAGATACTTCAGACAAAAAGGATTCCATTGGTTAAAATTTTCTGGAAGCACCACTCAATGGAGGAAGCAACTTAGAAACTATAGAGTCTTATGAAGGAGAAGTACCCTCAACTATTTAATGGATTGAGTTGAATTTGGGGGACCAAATTCTCCAATGGTGGGGAGGATGTGAAACCTGTGAATTCTATGTACTTTAGCTATGATGTTATAAAGTGAGATTTATAATTTGGTGAATGTGGTTATGATATTTTGATGTACACGCAAGTCCTAAATCTAATGAAGTATAAGAAGATAAAGTTTTTAAGTCTTAAATGTGTTTGGAATGAAATATGGTCTATGGAGCAGATGGTGGTAAGTTTTACCTCGAGTTTCCTACAAATTTATGTAGCAACGGTGAAATCTATGAAGGCTAGATCGATCTCCAATGATGAGAGATCGATCTAGTAAGCCTAACAATATTAGTAAAGGGTTTTTGAGGAGCTAGATCAATATCAAGTGAAGAAGGGTCGATCTCATAGGGATGGAAGATCGATCCCATAACTCTAGAATGCAATGAGTATACAATAGCAGACAGGCAGATCGATCTCAGAAGGGGCAGATCGATCTGCTACTGCCTCTGCCTAGTAAGAATCGATCCTATCATAGGGGCATATCGATATCCATTTGTCTCGGCCTGGAAGCGATCGATCCCTCCTTAGAATACAGATCGATCTCCATTTGGTTCTGTAAAGAACAGATCGATCCCTACCCTCTATCAGATCGATCCTGTAGTTGGTAATTGAGTTGTTGTAGTAGTTGAAACCAAGCAGAGATCGATCTCCACATGATACCAGATCGATCTTACACACTTTGTCTATAATAAGGATTACGAGATTTTTGTCTGAAAACGAGTCTCTCTCACCTGCAAACACCAACACTCATGATTTTGACCCAAACCAAGCTTTCTCTCTCAAAGATTCACCACGTTCTAGACCGAGTTAGGAAAAGAGGTAAGAGACAAAGTTGTTTCTCTTGGTAAAGAGAACAACATACTAGAGAATCAAGGGTTGGTTTGAACAAAAAGAAAGAGACAAGTATTCTACAAGTTGTTCAAGAGAGGAGAAGCTAGGTGAGCTCGCAAGACCCTTGTTTTTAAGTATTATCATTATATATATATATATATATACATATATATGAGTTAATAAATATATATATATAGTTGGAAATGTTTAAGTCATGAAGGAACCAACAAATGGGTTTAGGTAGAAGTAGGAATGTGGATGTCCTGCGATAGTCATGAGCTAGCTTGGATAGGTGTAAATAGCATAAAAAGGGAAATGTTGAGTTAGAATGAGTAAGAGAAAGAAATTGACATTGAGAATGATGTATATTGATGATTTGATGTTGTTTGGATAGTCTAGGAATCTGGCATGAGAAACGAGGCTACTTAGAGACCCAGGGGACATTGCACCACTCAGGGTACAAGAGGTAGGGGAAATTAAATGCTTGTGTATGAGTTTTCTAAATGTTGAAAATACCTTTTTCGTGTGAAAAAGGTTTGATGAAAGAGCAAGTTTATGAGAAATGAGTTGATTTGATGATTTGATAAATGTATGAGTGTTTTGCCGGTTTGAGCTCAGTTTTAATGAATTTTATGTGATTGTGAACAAAATGTTTTATAAAAGAAATGAGTTTTTTGAGATAACCACTATGAGCTCTACATGAAGGCAAAAACAGTTTTAATACAACAATGGCATATTTTACTCAGATTAAGTCTTGTCATGAGATGCACATCGATACTCTGCTTTGATAGCGTTGAGTGGCCTTGCTCTGGTAGCATGTAAGACCGGACCTTGCTCTAGTAGCATGTAAGACCAATGCCTGCGTTCTGGTAACGTGAGATGACCCCACTCTAGTATCGATGGGTGGCCTTGCTTTGGTAGCATGTAAGACTGAGGCTATACAACTCTGATCAAGTCTACAGTAATATCATGACCATGAATAGATGTCGACGTTTTCCCTCTTTTGAGGATGTCCTCCTTGAGGATGACTTGATGTGACGTGATGTGCTTATGACATTGTTTTTATCTGAGTTTGATTAAATGCCTAATCTTGACTATTTTGATGAATGACGTACCTTTATGACTGTGATTTCTATCACGTGTTGAGATTTGATGTTATGACGAATTGTCATTTTTATCACGTAAATTATGCTGATACAAATTGATGCCATTGTTAATATCATTATTACCATAACATTTTACATGCTCGAATACTTCTATTATGTTTTTACATGCCCAAATGATGAGTTGAGATGTGATGATGATTTTATAAAATCTCCCTTATCCTCCTTACTGAGTGATTTGAGAGCTCACCCTTTTTCCTCCCCGCTCTAGATTACTTGCAGTGATCAAGCTAGTACCTACCGCGTACATGATATAGGCTGGTGGACAAGCTCTCCCCAAGCTATATCTTGCACACGTACAAGGTATAAATTCAGTTCTTTTTGTATCCAGACATTGATGTAATACAAACATTTGTGTTAAGTATTATTGGGATGTAATTAGGACGATATGAAGAGAATGAATTGAGTTTTATGGGTTGATCCTTTTTGGATATTATGTATTTGATTTTATGAAGTAGAAAATTGTGTAATCCTGGGGATAACGATTTGTTATAAAAATAAGTGATTAAATGACATTGTACAAGAATGCACCTTGAGTAAGAATTTTAATGCAAGAAAAAGTTTAAATTTACCCTATTTTCTACGTTTTCTGGCTGTCACATATTTGTTTGGTATCAAAGCTAAGGGTGTCCAGTACTGTCAGTGTCAATCAATTAGAAATAGATTACATCCCAAGTGTCTATATTGTCTGGTAAGGAATTAAATTTAACGGGTAAATTATGATCGATGTTTAATGAATACGCGCAAGCACGTAAGAGATAACATATGAAGGGGATACGAGGTTGTCCCAGGAGGCAGGCACAACCACCTACACCACCTGAACCACAGCCAGAGAGTCCTAACTCTCAAATTAATTGGCTTGAGCAGGATATACGACAGGGGTTTGAGCAGATGGTGGTGCTATTTACGCAGCACTTCGGGGCTAATACCTTAAGTACCACATCTACCCTAGCTCCCACACCACCACAGGATCTGGCCCCACCTCTTATACAGAGTAACCCAGTACCACTCATCGCTCAACCTACAACATAAACTAGGCCTGATGATGGAGGTAAGGGTCAGTTGAAGGACTTTCTTAAGATAAATCCATCGGTATTTAAAGGGGTGAAGGGTCTAGCAGAGACGGAGGAGTGGTTGACCAACATGAGGATAATCTTTAATTTTTTGGGGTGTACTCACGCGGAGAGGGTTAGTATGGGTACCTACATGCTTAAGGAACAATCTCGATGTTGGTGAAATACCACCCAGAGTATATTGGCTGCCATTCATCCAATGATTAGATGGGATACTTTTGAGTCAGCCTTCAAGACTCAGTATATCCCTCGAGCTGCCAAGAGGAAGTTGCAGGCAGATTTTTTGAATCTAATACAGGGCAACATGACAGTTGATGAGTATGAGAACCGGTTCACAACCTTGTTGAGATATGATCCGAAGACTGCCAAAGATGAGAAGTGTCAAATAGAGCGATTTATTTATGTGTTGAGACCAGCCATTCGAGATTGATTGATAGGACTCTGCATTATAGATTTTAAAGATGCTCAGAGATGGGCACAGGAAGTTGAGATGGGACTAGAGTTGATACAGTCCAAGTTTAAGTCCCGAGTGATAACCAGGGATATGGGTAAGAGACCTGCAGCTTCCCACACCAACTTCAGGAGGGGTTCTTTTAAAAGACATATGGACGAGGGACCTAAAAAGAGAGTTGGTAAACCCAAGGTTCCTCCAATTACTATGGAGACCACTCGAGGTGCCAGGCTAGAGGTTAAAATTTACAGAGATTATGGCCGACCACATGAGGGAAGTTGTTCCAGAACCATACAAGGATGTTTTAGATGTGAGGACATGGGTCATCGAGTGAGAAATTGCCCGTAGCCATGAAAATCGCATTCTTGGGAGCCTCTTAGATAGCAGCCTCAGAGGATGATTCCCCTGAGACGGGCTACGGCTGCTGATAAGGATAAGAAGTCGGTCATAGATGGACGTGTGTTTGCATGGATAAAGAGACCACAAACACTTCGTCTGAGACCATACAAGGTACGCTTCTTGTCTGCAATCATGAGGCTCATGTGTTGTTTCACTCGAGATCTACGCATTCTTTTATTAATGTAAAATTGCATGTAAACTGAGTTTAAAGCATGAATCACTAGAATATATTCACATGTAAATACTCATATGCGTGAGTCCCAGTGGACTGATATGGTATGTAGATGGTGCAAGATCAAGGTGGGAAATAGGGTAATGTTAGCAGATCTAGTTTTGTTAAGCATGCATGATTTTGATGTGATTCTAGGGATGGATTAGTTACCGGCCAATCGTGTGAGTCTAAATTGCTATACTAAGATTGTAACTTTCTCCCTATCTAAAAGTTTTAGTGTATGTTTGAATGATAAGGAATAAAACTGTGCGAAGTTTATTATGAGAAATCTATGATATAATCATGATTTCCTAAAAACACTGATTAAATTAATGATGTGAAGGTTACATCGCACCCATCTCTGATATGAGTCAGGAATATTCAAGGATAGAGAACATACTGGTAATATGTGAGTTTTTGGATGTATTTCCAGAGGAATTGCCTAGCTTACCACTAGAGAGAGAGCTGGAGTTCACTATCGATTCAATACCAGATACCCAACCGATCTCTAAACCTCCCTATAAGATGGCATTGGCTGAATTGGAGGAGTTAAAGAAATAGTTGCAAGAACTGCTTCACCAAAGTTTTATTAGGCCTAGTGTGTCACCATGGGGAGCTCTGATTTTGTTTGTGAAGAAGAAGGATGGTAACCTTAGATTATGCATAGATTACAAATTGCTGAACAAGGCCACGGTAAAGAACAAATACCCTCTGCTAAGAATAGACAATTTGTTTGATCAGCTGAGAGGGGTTTCTGTCTTTTCTAAGATCGACTTAAAATCGGGCTATCACTAGTTAAGATTCAAGAAAGAGGGTATTTCAAAGATGGCCTTTAGAACTAGATTGGCCACTATAAGTTCTTTGTGATGCCCTTTGGTTTGATGAATTCCCCTGCTGCTTCCATAGGCCTAATGAATGAGGTATTCTGGAACTATCTAGATCAATTTGTGATAGTCTTCATTGATGATATCCTTGTGTATTCTCGATCTCATGAGGACCATGCACAGCATTTGAGGATTGTGCTACAGGTACTCAAAAATAAGCAGCTTTACGGAAAGATCAACAAGAGTGAGTTTTGGCTAGATCAAATAGCTTTTCTTGGTCATATTGTATCTAAGGATGGGGTGTCAGTTGATCCATCTAAGATAGAGCCTGTACTTAATTGGGAGAGACTGAGGATAGTTACAGAGATTCAGAGTTTTCTAGGGCTTGTAGGGTATTATAAAAGGTTTGTTGAAGGATTTTCCAAGATTGTCACTTTTTTTACCAAGCTCACAAGTAAGGAGATTCCTTTTGTATGGTCTAAGTAGTGTGAGCAGAGTTTCCAAGAATTAAAGAGGAGATTAACAATGGCACCTGTGTTGACTATCCAAAATGGACCTAGAGGCTTTACAGTGTACAACGATGCCTCTCAATAAGGATTGGGGTGTGTGCTCATGCAGCATGGGAGAGTAGTCACCTATGGTTCTCGACAGCTGAAGGATCATGAGCGAAACTACCCTACACTTGATTTGGAGTTAGTCGCAGTGGTGTTTGCATTAAAGATCTGGTGGCATTACTTATATGGGGAAAGGTTCCAAATATTTACTAACCATAAGAGCCTGAGGTATATATTCGACCAAAGGAGTTAAACATGAGGCAAAGGTGATGGATGAAACACCTTAAAGACTATGATTGCGAGATACTCTATCATCCGGGGAAGGTAAATGTAGTTACTAATGCCCTAAGTAGGAAAAGTATGGTATCTACTATGATGATCAGGGAATGGCACTTGTTAGAATAGTTCACCGGACTCAGGATCAGAGTTAAGGAAGTGAAGGTCGGGTTTATGGCTAGCCTACGGATAGAGCCCAGTATTATGGATTAGATTAGAACCGGGCAGCGAAATGATCAAAGGCTATTGGATATGGTTAGCCAAGCTGAACAAACCTAGTAGTCAGATTTCATGGTCAGTGACGATAGGTTATTGAGGTTTAAGGATCGAATTTGTGTTTCGAATGATGATACCCTAAAGCAACAAATACTGAGAGAGTCTCACTGTTTACGATACACCATGCACCCGGGAAGTACTAAGATGTTCCAGGATTTGAGAAAAGCATATTGGTGGAGTGGTATGAAGCGAGATGTGGTAGAACATGTGGCCAAATGTTTGGTATGCCAATAAGTGAAAGCTAAGCACCAGAAGCCCAGAGGATTGCTTAAGCCTTTACCTGTGCCCACATGGAAATGGGAGCATATCACCATGGACTTTATCATGAGATTACCGAGGACCAAAAGAGGTCATGATGTAATATGGGTGATAGTGGATAGATTAATGAAGAGTGCCAAGTTATATGTTAGAGAGATAGCTAGACTGCATGAGGCTCTAGTGAGTGTTACTTCTGATAGAGATTCCCGATTCACCTCTAAGTTTTGGAATCATTTTCAAGAGGCCATGGGATTTTGGTTGAGTTTTAGTACCACCTATCATACTCAGACTGATGGTCAGTCTGAGCGAACTATACAGCCCTTGGAGGACATGTTGAGGGCGTGTACGATGGACTTTAGGGGATCATAGGATGATCACCTTCCCCTTGCTGAGTTTGCGTACAACAATATCTATCATGTGATTATTAGTATGGCGCCTTGTGAGGCTCTGTATGGTAGGAGGTGTAGATCCCCTATAGCTTGGGAAGAAGTGGGCGACAGGAAAGTAATTGCTCCCAAACTCGTTGAACAGGTAGTTCAGAATATGATGATCAGTTGTGATAGATTACGGGCTGCTCAGAGTAGACAAAAAACTTTCGCAGATGTGCGTTGACGGCGACTCGAGTTTCAAACTGGAGATTCTATATTCCTTAGGATATCTCCAAGTAAGGGTATCATGCATTTTTAAAAGAAAGTGAAATTGAGTCCTAGATATATAGGACCGTTTGAAATTTTAGAGAAAGTGGGAGACATTGCTTACCGGTTGGCTTTGCCTTCATAGTTTTTTGGGATACACTATGTCTTTCATGTCTCCATGTTAAGGAAATATAATATGGATCCCTCCCATGTCATCGAGTATGAAGCATTGGATATTCAGGCAGATATGAGTTATGTGGAAGAACCCATCCGGATACTTGACAGGAAAGAAATGGTACTTTAGACGAAAAGGATTCCATTGATTAAAATTCTCTGGAAGCACCACTCATTGGAGGAAGTAACTTGGGAACTAGAGAGTCTTATGAAAGAGAAGTACCCTCAATAATTTAATGGATCGAGTTGAATTTTGACGACCAAATTCTCCAAAGGTGGGGAGGATGTGAGACCTGTGAATTCTATGTACTTTAGCTATGAGGTTACAATGTGAGTTTATAATTTGGTGAATGTGGTTAGGATATTTCGATATACACGCAAGTTCTAAATCTAATGAAGTATAAGAAGATAAAGTTCTTAAATCTTAAATGTGTATGGAATTAAATATGGTTTATGGAGTAGATGGTGGTAAGTTTTGCCTTGAGTTTCCTGTAAATTTATATAGCAACAGTGAAATCTATGAAGGCCAGATCGATCTCCAAGGATGAGGGATTGATCTAGTAAGCCCAGCAGTATAAGTAAAGGGTTTTTGAGGAGCTGAATCGATATCAAGTTAAGAAGGATCGATCTCATAGGGATGGAAGATTGATCCCATGACTCCAGGATGCAATGAGTATATAATAGCAGACAGGCAGATTGATCTCATAAGGGAACAAATCGATCTCCTACTGCCTCTGCCTAGAAAGAATCGATCCTGTCATAAGGGCAGATCGATCTCCATTTGTCTCTGCCTGGAAGAGATCGATCCCTCCTTAGAATATAGATCGATCTTCATTTGGTTTTGTAAAGAACATATCGATCCCTACCCTCAACCAGATCAATCCTATAGTTGTTAATTGAGTTGTTGGAGTAGTTGAAATCAAGCAGAGATCGATCTCCACATGATGCCAGATCGATCTCACACACTCTGCCTATATAAGCATCATGAGATTTTTGTCTGAAAATGAGTCTCTCTCACCTGCAAACACCAACACTCACGATTTTAACCCAAACCAAGCTTTCTCTCTCTAATATTCACCATGTTCTAGATCGAGTTAAAAAAAAGAGGTAAGAGATAAAGTTATTCCTCTTAGTAAAAAGAACAACATACTAGAGAATCAAGGGTTGGATTGAACAAAAGGAAAGAGACAAGCATTCTATAAGTTGCTGAAGAGAGGAGAAGCTAGGTGAGCTCGCAAGACCCTTGTTTTTAAGTATTATCATTATATATATATATATATATATATATATACATTGGTGAATAAATAAATATATATATATATATATTTAGTTGAAAATGTTTAGGTCATGAAGGAACTAACAAATGGGTTTAGGTAGAAGTAGGAATGTGGATGTCTTGTGATAGTCATGAGCTAGTTTGGATGTAGTTTAGGGTGCATAGGTGTAAATAGCATAAAAAGGGAAATGTTGAGTTAAAATGAGTAAGAGAAAGAAATCGGCAATGAGAATGATGTATATTAACGATTTGATGATGTTTGGACAGCTCAAGAATTTGGCACGAGAAACGAGGCTAGTCCGAGACCCGAGGGACATTGCACCACTCTGGGTGCAAGAGATAAGGGAAATAAAATGTTTGTGCATGTGAGTTTTCTAAATGATGAAAATACCTTTTTAGTGCGAAAAAGGTTTGATGAAAGAGCAAGTTTGTGAGAAATGAGTTGATTTGATGCTTTGATAAATGTGTGAGTGTTTTGCCGATTTGAGCTCGGTCTTAATGAATTTTGTGTAATTGTGAACATAATGTTTTATAACAGAAATGAGTTTTTCAAGATAACCACTATGAGATCTACGTGAAGGTAAAATGACTTTAATACAACAATGACATTTTTTACTGAGACTAAGGCTTGTCATGAGATGCACATCGATACTCCGCTTTGATAGCGTTGAGTGGCCTTGCTCTAGTAATATGTAAGACTAGGCCTTGCTCTAGTAGCATGTAAGATCGATGCCTCTATTTTGGTAACGTGAGATGACCCTGCTCTGGTAGCGATGGGTGGCCTTGCTTTGGTAGCATGTAAGACCGAGGCTGTACGACTCTGATAAAGTCTACAGTGAAATCACGGCCATGGATAGATGTCGAGATTTTCCCTCTTTTGAGGATGTCTTCCTTGAGGATGATTTGATGTGACATGATGTGCTTATGACGTTGTTTTTATCTGAGTTTTATTAAGTGACTAGTCTCAACTATTTTGATGAATGACATATTTTATGACAGTGATTTCTATCACGTATTGAGATATGATGTTATGACGAATTGTGATTTTTTATCACTTAAATTATGCTGATGCAAATTGATGCCATTGTTAATATCATTATTACCATAACATTTTACATGCTCGAATACTTCTATTCTGTTTTTACATGCCCAAATGATGAGTTGAGATGTGATGATGATTTTATAAAATCTCCCTTATCCTCCTTACTAAGCGATTTGAGAGCTCACCCTTTTTCCTCCCCCCTCCAGATTACTTGTAGTGATTGAGCTAGTACCTGCCTCATACATGATATAAGCTGGTGGACAAGATATCCCCAGGCTATCACTTGTACATGCACAAGGTATAAATTCAGTTCATTTTGTATCCAGACAATTATGTAATATAGATATTTGTGTTAAGTATTATTGGGATGTAATTAGGACGATATGAAGAAAATGAATTGAGTCTTATGGGTTGATCCTTTTTTGATATTGTGTATTTGATTTTATGAAGTAGAAAATTGTGTAATCCTAGGGATAACGATTTGTTATAAACACAAGTGATTAAATGATACTGTACAGGAATGCACCTTGAGTAAGAAGTTTAATGCAAGAAAAAGTTTAAATTTTCCTTATTTTTCATGCTTTCGGGCTGTCACAATATATAAATGACTCAGCACTTCATTTTTCCCGAAAGCAACAATTCCCATTGAAAACCAATGTAAAACATAACCTTTCTACTCCAAAAATCTTCATCTTTCAATCAGTTTTGAGTGAGATTCATTTCAACAAAGTTGTTCTTAGTAAAGAGGAGAACAACATAGTTGGAAACTAGAAGTTAGAATCAAGGATTGAAAGAGCAAGGTGAATTTTCCCAAATTTTGTAAAAAAGATGAAAAATTCAAGCTAGGCAAGATTCAATACATCAACTTCATATATGTTGATATAGGTGTTTCGGTGATTGGTGTAATTTTGATTTGCTAAAAACACCTTGAATGTGTAAAAATATCCATGACCTAGAATTGGCATGAATTTGAGAAAATGATGAGAATGTTTAGTAAACATGGATTTAAGGATGAAAGAAGCATGTATGTATGATTGTAAGATAGTTTTATGAAATACATAAATTGGAATTGATGAGAGATGCAAATATGTATATGAGATTTATAGTAAAATACTATAATGGGAGAAAATGATGAACTTGAGACATATGAGAGATTATGTTGATTTAATTCGAATTAGTAGACTTGAACGAGTCTAATAAGTCCTCGAGAAATGAGTTGTAGAATTGAAATGGACTTAAGAGTGAGTAAAGTCCAATAAGATGAAATAAGGCCAAATGAGTATAAAAAAGCCTAAATGCATTGATTTAGATTCATGCAAGTGAAAACTATGTATATTAAAATATACTAATGTGAGTGATTATTAACACCTTCGAAAGTTATATTGGAAGCTGATTGGATTTGCGAGAGTGAGCAGTACCGAGGAAGTGAGGTCATGTGACGTGATCTGAGGTAAGGGAATTTCGTGAGTAGCTAGAGCTAGCTACCCGTATTTTGAATAGAATTTCGATTACTATACTGTATATGAAATTTCGGGTATAAAAAAGTTCGGTAGGAACCGATAAGGTAAATTTGTGTTTTTATCCAAATATCGGTAAAAAGTTGCATTGATAGAATGGGTAATGTTTTCATGTTATATGCAAAACAACACATTTCTATGCCGATTTGATTTGATTGTGTGAATTTCAATTTGAAATAAGTCATCTATCGGTTTGGGTGAAAACAATCGTGTTAGAGCACAGGTCGCACGAGATTTCATAAGATATGCATCACATAGTACTTGAGTATATTCTCCTACTTGATTTTAAATGCGATTTGTGCATGATAGAGTAGTAGGAGCATTGCTCGTACTCAGTGTTACCGATTGATGCATGATAAAGTATTAGAACATTACTCATACTCAGTTTTACAAGACATAGTGCTAGGAGCATTGCTCGCACTAGTTTTTTATGACCATATGCATGAGTTCGTGTTGGGAGTTTACTCGCATGTATCAGTTTTGAAAGAGAGATCATGAAACAACCATGTTGGGAGCCTGTACTAACTGTGTGTCGCACCGATTATATGCTTGCACGTGTAAATTTTGAGATATGGCCGAGGGCTATCGAAACTATTATCCATAGTATGAGGGCTAAGACTTATGGCAAGCACCTCGACTATGAGGATTAGGTCTATGGAGTACTTTGTACCATGTATGTCACATGAAGTATGATGTACCGTGAATACATGACGTTATTGAGTTGTGAGCTGACGATAAAGGATTTGACCTACCTCCCGTTACAGCAAATGTGAGACCCCGCACACCGAGTACTGTGTAGCCTGGGATCACAAAAAATGTGTTATGATCATAATCTTAGAACATGTAGTCACCTATCTCGTTTCATTCACTTGAGATTTCTTGAATGAATTATCATATGATTTAATAATCTGAACATGTGACTTTGTGTGTGATAAAGGTAACCTGAGGGATGGGTGAGGCCCAGATTTCCATGTTTTTAACATGACGATATGCCATCATTGTTTTAATTTAATTGAAATGGTATGATAAAATGTGATTTATATGAATTACATGAGAAATGCAATGATTTGCATAAACTGCTAAGATTTATTAAACCAGCATGTTTTCAGTTTCACAACTGACGATTTATATCTATATGTATATATTACATAAATGTTTCAAGAAAGACACATGCTTTATATATGAATCGAAAAGGAAATGATTTAATGGCATAAGCATTGTATTTTGTAGATAGTGTGGTTATCTACTTGCTTGCCTTATTTCCTTATTGAGCTATGAGCTCACCCCCTTTTTATTTCCCCACTCTACAAAGCATGCACAGTAGGTGGACACGGCTGAGGACTGGTATTCCTAGATCCGCTGCATACCCATCTTGTGAAAGGTATACACATTCAAACGTTTTGTACTGAACAATGTAAAAACACAGTTATGTAAACGAATGTACGATCGGGGATGTATATGTATAAGTATTTGTATTAATGTATATGAGTTACTCTTATGAAAAGAGTACTTACAGTCAATAGAATAACTGTATTGACATGTATGCATGTTATGAAATGAATATGGTTGAGGTGACTAATATCGAATCACAGCCCAATGATTTGGTGTTGAGTTATGACAGAAGGAGAGGTAAGTAAAATGCGAAAAATTTGTGGTGATTTTGGTAGGTCACGGGAGGGGAGGTCGTGACAACCTATATATGATAGACAATCATATTATGTACTTAACACTGTAACACATTATTTTCACACACATGTACGCTACTACACAATACTTCCTCTAGCTACTAGGACTCCATAATACAAACAAGACTTTTAAAGGTACTAATCTAAAAGATGCTTTAAAGAACTTCATGTACCCATTACCCTAACATCTAAACAAGCATCACATATGTACCAAATACATTATCCTTTTATCAAGACATAGAGTAGTTTACAGGTTAGAATGCAAAACTATGTCATGATTTCAGTATGGAAAACATATAGGCATTTCTAAAATTCAACGGCCAAGACATACATGATATCAAAATATAATAATTCCAACGTATGACATCAAAGATATTAAAATCAAGTCATGTCTGATATCAAATCTATGTCTCATGTTTAACACTATGAAACGATGCATCTGAAACTATGTAATGTCATGTATGATATAAAACAATGTGAGAGGTTCATAATTAAAATTCGATAAAACATTGCATTGCATTATAAAACACTACATTATACAATAAGAGACTACATTATATGATAAAACACTGCACTGCATGATAAAACATTGCTTTGTATGATAAAGCACTAGTTTGATAAATGTCTAGAGCATATTGCCCAATTCAGAGTTCCATTACTCGATAAAACAATGTTTGGAAAAAATAATATCCCCAGTTGAGATTGTACATGACTTCCCTCTTTACAGTAAAGACTTATCCCACTATAGTCGTCAATGAGTCACTGGTCCCCTAGAAACAAAGGGCTCTACCTATGGCTATAGATTTGCTAACTTTCAATACCATTGATCAGGTGAGTATTAAAACTCTCAATAACTATTGTAGGACAAGCCGTTGTGCCTATTGAGGTATTTCATTTGGGCGGTTTCCATTTGCTTTATTGATTTTGGATATACTAAGAGTACCTGAAGTCTTAAAAATCATTGTTTTCTATGTTTTGAAATCCACTAGTTATAAATCATGAAAGCTAGGTTATGCTTTCAAAATATGTATGCGAATTTTGCCATATGCATAATATTTCAAAATATGTATCAATTCATTTAAAAGCTTTTACAAATACTTGTATAAACCAATGCAATCTATTAAATCTCACAAATCCATGCCATGCAAGATCATGTCAAACATGTATCGATGAATCACAAACCAATGCATTCAAAGTATGGTCCGATGCACTTTTCAAATCTCATGCATATGTTATCCATGCCTTATGTAATTACACTAAAGATGAGCATCACTATTACTATACCATGGTGCTAAGCATGATACTAAATGCAAGCTATCAATAACTTCCCATAAATCACGTCACATGCATTGTAGACTTGATCGTACTATCACATACATTATGTTATACCAAACAATACCAATGCACTAGACTTTACTCATGAATATCACTATGCTAAGGTAAGCATACATGTGTTTAGACCATATTCCTCATTTGATTCCACTACCACAAACGCTATTTAACCATAACTACATGACTTTCATAATTTTTAGTGTTACATAATCACATGAACCACATAGGCTATTATGCCCTTATTAGGTAGTAATGACACACACTTTACACACATAGGATTTCAAGTTAAAATTTCACTTTCCACAACACAATCTTACACAAAATGATACTAAATTCCACCTTATATAAATAGCATACCAAATTTACAACACTTAGGCACTTTAATATGCCTTTTTTGAATTGCACACAACTTCTTACCACTTTTCTCTGCAATCCAACACATTAAACAACTTAGCAATGAACTCATATACACGATAGAAATCAATTACGTTAATTAGATTCAACGTCACCCTAGTAACCTTTTTTTTCATTAGCTACTTCTAATGTTTTCCTTGTCCTTTCTACATTAAAATCATACCACAACTTAGCAACTATCATTTATATGTTAATATTCAATCAAAATCCATTGTACTTATACACTTACCCTTAACCCAAGTCTAGGGTTCATTGGCAAAAACTTTCTTCCTAGGTTTTTGTGAGAACTATAAATTTTATGAGATCTGCTAAGTGAGAACTGTAATTTGGTGAATGTAATTGTGCTATGTTGATGTACACGCAAGTTTTAAATTTAATGAAGTGTAAGGAGATGAAGTTTTTAAGTTTTAAATGTGCATGGATTGAAATATGGCCTATGAAGTAGATTATGGTGAGTTTTACATTGAGTTTCCTGCAATTGATGCAGCAGCAGTAGAATCTGTGAAGGCTAGATCGATCTCCAAGGATGGAAGATCGATCCCATAGCTCCAGAATGCAGAAAAACGTGTAAATGCAGACAAGCAGATCGATCTCATAAGGAAGAAGATCGATCTTCTAATGCCTCTGTCTAGCAAGGATCGATCCTGACACAATGGCAGATCTATCTCCTTAACTCTCAGCCTAGAAGAGATCGATCCCCGATTCAATGCCAGATCGATCTCCTCTTAGAAGAACATATCGATCTTCACCTCAACCATATCGATCTTGTAGTTGTTAATGGAGTAGATGGAGCAGTTGAAATGAAGTAGAGATCGATCTCCTTCAATACCAGATCAATCTCATAAGCCCTATCTATATAAGGATCATGGGATTTTGCCCGGAACCTAGCCTTTCTCACTTTACAACCCAAACCTTCACCATTTTCACCTAAACCAAGCTTTCTCTCTATAAGATTCACCCTATTCTAGACGAAATTAGACAAAGGGGCAAGAGACAAAGTTATTCCTCTTGGCAAGGAGAACAACATAATAGAAAATCTAAGGTGGGCTTGAGCAAAAGGGAAGAGACAAGCATTCTACAACTTAGTCAAGAGAGGACAAGCTAGGTAAGCCCACAAGATCCTTAGTTTAAGCATTATCATTTGGTATATTTGTGAATAAATGCACATATACATATATTTGGTTAGAGATATCTAAGTTATGAGGGAAAACAAACAATGAGTATAGATGAAAAATGAGATGTGTATATCTTGTGATGGTTATGAGTTAACTAAAGTATTGATAAAGATGTAGAAAGAGTTTTAAGATAATGTTGAGTTAGAATGAGTAAGAGAAAGAGATGTGAATTGAAAATAATGTATATTGATGGGTTAATGATGTGTGTGGACAGCTCAAGGATTCGATATAGAAAATGAGGCTAGTCCGAGAACCGAGGATACTATACCACTCAAGGTGCAAGAGGTAAGGGAAACAAAACCATTTGTGCTCGTGAGTTTTCGAATGAATGAAAACATTTTAATAGCATTAAAAAGGTTTAATGAAATGAGCATGTTTATGAGAAATGAGATGATTTTCTGTGTTGATAAATGTGTGAGTGTTTTATTGGTTTGAGCTCGACTTTTAATGTGATTTGTGTAACTGCGAACACATATGGTTTATAACCAAAATGGGTTTTTGTGATAACCACCATGAGCTCTACGTGAAGGTAAAACGATTTATATGAAACAATGGCATGCTTTTACTGTGTGAGTGTTTTACCGGTTTGAGCTCGATTTTGATGAGTTTTGTGTAAATGTGACTACAATGTGTTATAACCGAAATGCGTTTTGTGATAACCACTAAGAGCTCTACGTGAAGGCAAAATCACTTTTACTGAGACTATGACTTGTCATGAGATGCACATCGGGCTTTACTTTGGTAGCATGTAATGCCGGGTCGTGCTCTAGTAGCATGTAAGACCGATTTCCTCCGTTCTAGTAACGTGAGATGACCCCACTCCGGTAGCGATAGGTGGCCTTGCTTTAATAGCATGTAAGACCGGGATGTGCTATGATAGCATGTAAGACTAACGGCTGTACGACTCTGATCAAGTCTATAGTGAATCATGGCCATGTATGATTATTATTGTCGACAAAATCCCTCGATTGGGGATATTTGACACGATCTAAACGTATTATCTACAAGTGTCACGACCCAATTCCATTCTCTTTAACCGAAGATCACTAAAAACTTTTCGCGTTTTACTGTTACCTTACCCAGTCGTGAACTAACTCACCATACACTGTTGGGCTGTGAGTCAATAATAAACTCCACATCTCATTCATTCTCAGTGAAATAAAACGATGTCATACATTTCCATTTAAATCTTGTACTTATACAAAAGCATGTTTTACTGACATTTACATTCCCCATAATTACAACTCAAAGAATACTGTGCTTTTACATTGTTTAGATACAAAAAGAATCACTGTGTATATACCTCTAAGCGATGGAGATGCAGCGGAGTCTAAAATACCACGCCTCAGTCCTCACTGGGCTACTATGCACGCTCTTTAGGGGGGAAATAGAGAGGGATGAGCAACCACACGCTCAGTAAGGCAATAATGCAAGCATGGTAGATAACTACTCTATCTACATGCTGATAGTGTTATGCATAAATCATTTATGGTAGGAGCATGAGGAATAAAACTATGCCATATGAGTATACATATATATCATGTGTCAAAATCATGTACATTGGCATATCAAACATGGTAAAAAGAACATCATGTATAAATCATCTCATGCTCAATCTCATTTAAATTCATAAAAAGGGCAATTCATTAAGAAATCTCCTTTTTAAACCAACATCATAAACCTCTTTCTCAACACATAAATACCACCAAATCAACTCACAATCACAACCACATTTTCATTTCACAATTCACGCATGTGTATAAAAACTAGGTCACTATATCAAAAGTGCCTAGGTGGACCACTACATCGTAAATCATCCCAGACCACACGCATCCAGGTGTGCGGGGTATCATGCTGGCACGAAGATGGATTATCCCTCGCCAGACTTTCTCATCACATAACCATCATACGGTACATCGTACTCCATGTGATATACACGGTACAGCGTACTCCGCAAACTCATATCGTGATTGGGGGTGCCATTCCTAGGTCTTACCTACCCCATACCAAGAGTTTTTCATATCCGTGAAGGAGAGCCTCCCTGCCGAACAGAGCCTCCCCGCCTAACAGAGCCTCCCTGCCTCCTCAGGCTTAAGGATGTTAGCTTAAGGATGTAGGGCTTAAGGATCCTTCCGTAAGAGAGCCTCCCCACCGAACAGAGCCTCCCCGCCTCCTCGGGCTTAAGGATGTTGGCTTAAGGATGTAGGGCTTAAGGATCTTATCGTACCCATGTAGGAGAGCCTCCCTGCCTAACAGAGCCTCCCTGCCTAACAGAGCCTCCCCACCGAACAGAGCCTCCCCGCCTAACAGAGCCTCCCCGCCTCTTTGGGCTTAAGGATGTTAGCTTAAGGATTTAGGGCTTAAGGATCTTACCAACTTTCACAACCTTATACGTATCACAATGTGAAAACTTGTGCGAGCAAAGCTCTAGCACGACTCATGCATCCACTCATGAAGAGACGCGTACGAGCATAGCTCTAGTACGGTTATACTCATAAGACAAACCACTCAAAAGCCACGTACGAGCAGAAGCTCCAATACAGTTTATAAACATCATCATAGTTTCCAAATCAAGGTGCGAACTAAGCTCAAGCACGTATCACACAAGTGAAAACATAGAAATCCAGCGTGAGCGAGGCTCTAGCGCAATTTATGTCATGCAAATACGATAGGCGGCTCATACACAATCAAACAATCTCGGCAACCGAGTTTAGCACTTCACAAATGCTTTTCCACAACATCAATAAAACACTAACCGGCCCATCTACAAGCTTACTTAAAACCAAGCAGTTCCGTTTTGAAAAACATCAAAACATTAGATTTATGCAATTATTAGCCTTACTATCCCATTTCTTTACAATACCATTTCAACCACCAAATCTCATACAATTATTCACAGCTATTTTCGCATACCAAACAACCAATTTCTCAAACGTTCATGCATTTCATAAACACCCTATAATCCCGTAAATTACGAGCAGCTACCTCTATGTACTTACAGAATTCCCTTACCTGGAATCGCGATGCGTGATTCCACTTCCTTAAAGTTGCTACTCGTACCACTCGATTCGTTTCCAACGTACTCTTCGGGACTGCACAAAATCGTATCCCGCATTATACTCGATCCATATAATATGATATCATGCATTCACTATAGTCAATTCGACCTATAGTTTTCTATTAACGCTTGTGAGGCCTCGTTTCATTACTTTACCCAAAACTCGAGTCTATGGATTCTTCTTAGGCCTATTAACTTATTCAAAATCGATATTAAATCGACATTAAGCTCATAGTGTTCATATTTCATGAATTCCCTTACTATGGCATTTATCAAGCATATACATACCCATTTTCACAATTCCTCCAAACTCACAATGAAATTTCATTTAACCATCTAAAATCATAAACATTACCTCAATAACAACTTTAGCATGCCCATAAATCATAAACTCATTCAACCCATATATTCTCACATTTTACCCATTCTAGGTTTTCTAGGTCACACCAATTCCACCACATCCCTAGATAATTTATCCATCAATACTCATGCCAACCAACTCCAAAATCAATTAAATAGATAATGTATTTGGATTGGAGTGTTAGAATCTTACCAAATATGATTTTTCTTCTTGCTCCAAATGGCAATGCCCTTAACTCCTTCAATACCAACAATGGGAAAATGCCTACTCACTATGTTGTTCTTCTCTTTGATAGGAACAACTTTGCCTCTAATGGTCTCTCTTCAAATCTCACTGAAAATGGCTGATTTTAAAGAGGGAAAGTTAGGTTTTTGGGTTAGAAATGGAAGATTGGTGTTTTTCCCGAAATTTTCAGATTTTCAGCCCTCCTTATATAGAAATAGCTTGAGGAGATCGATCTGGTCCAAGAGGAGATCGATCTGGTCCCCTTAAATCTCTCGTTTTCACGAAATTTTTAAGCATAAGATCGATCTGTCGAAGCATGAGATCGATCTGGTCCCAAACAGAGAGCTAAGGAGATCGATCTGGGTGCTTGAGGATCGATCTTTTTATCACAGAATGCTTAGGAGATCGATCTGGCCCCATTGGAGATCGATCTGCTCTATTCCATTGCCCAAATAAGAGCATTCTGGCTCTTCCAGATCGATCTCTCATCCTATGAGATCGATCTGGCCTTCATGTTTTCTAGATTTCTTGCAGTTTCCTTGTTGCAACTCATACCAACACATCCTTAATCTGTTGCCATGGCCATTTTCTCATCCATCCACCTTTATAACTTGAAAATGGCATCCATTCATACCTTATGCACATTGAAACTTACGTGCATTCATTGTATGTCCAAAGGTATGCTATATAAAACCAAATGGAAGCATAACTTCATTCCATTTTACCACACTACCCATTTTGAGTTTCAATCACATCCATCACTTATAAGAACTCATTTCTTCATATTCATACTCAATGGAACTTGTATGTACGTTACAAATCATATTACACATACGTACATTGAATCCATGGACTTACATCAATCATACTTTACATTACAAGTCCATTCATATTTATTACACATTACAACTTTACATATACGGGGTCTCACAACAAGTGCACGAGTCATACAAGTAATAATGGGATTTGAGTCCCAGATTATAGTCCCTCAGAGAAGTTGGTCAGTCTAATTAACTACTGGTTAATCTTACCCTAAGTATATCCTAGAAAATTATGAATTGAAGGTGGGTGATCTACTAAGTTTAAAATTAAAATTACTGGAAAACAATAAAATAATAAAAACTAAATAAAATCAAGCTAAGATTACTTACAGTGCTCCACGCAGTTAAAGGTAAGTACTTACAAAAATAATTAAAACAGTTAAAAATTCATTAACACAACAAAAATAAAATGCAAATATGAAAATAACAAAACAAGATTAATTAAACTACAATTAAACTAACCTAAAATAAGATATGCATGTAATTAAGCAATTTAATAAAAATGCAAACCAAACTAAAATTTAATGAAAATAAAATCCTAGGAAATTAAGAAAATAACTATAAGACTACATGTCTAAAATATTAACTCTAAACTAATCCTAACTATATCTAATTACTAACTTAACAATAGAATCTAACTAATGCATGTAACAAATTTAATCTAACTTAATTCTAAATGCAACTCACAAAATACTAAACCAAAATAAAGTCCTAAAATATATAATATAAAATTAACTACTAACTAAAAAGTTAAAACTGAAAATTAAATTAACATGTAAAAAATATTAAAGCAAACCTACCATTTTAATTGATTAAACTACCTAACTAACAACTAACAAAGGAATGGAAATACTAATAATGCATTAAACTATAGCATGACTAAATTGAATTATGGCCAAACATGGCCTTAAGCTTAAATCAACCAAGTGGTCCCGAGCATGGCACTTTACATGTCTTCTTCATTTTCATTTTCATTATGTCTAGGCATGTCCATCTTGCCCTCGGTTTTGTCCTGGTCTGCTATCCTAGCACCAGCGCACATCCTGCTTCTGCTCCAGGTGCTGTACATGCTGCCAACAACACTCCTCACCACATGGCAGATTGCACGTCTCAACCTGCCCAGCTTACCAGCTACCCAGGCGTGTCCAGGTACTACTCTGCTGCTTCCACCAACTCTACCTCGGTTCCGTGTACAGCATCATCCTCTGCATAACTCCAGCACGTTTCCAACTACTTCAACTATTCTCAATGCAGAGAAGAATCCTGCAAGCTTACAACAGCAGCTCCTGCTCTCGGTGTTGTCCTGCGTTGTTGGCACCAACACCATGCATCGGCCCGAGCTCATTCCTTGCCCAGCTACTTCCTGCCCAGACCTGCTCTGTCAAGACCCCAGTTTCAATCCTTGACTTTAACCAAAAATCACAATAAATTTTTTGCATTTTTAACTTACCTTTCCTCTCTTCACTGGTTGGGCTGTGATTCGATGTCAGAGTCTTCACTTACCATAATATTCATTCTCATACATACATTTCAATATATTAATTCTGACTGTAGTTGCTTTTATTATACATGTAAGATTTTATAAAATCTAATACGATTACATTCCCCATAATATATAACGTATACATCACTGTGCTGTTTCTATGTTTAGATACACAACTGTACATAATAAGTATACCTGATGAATCGATAGGAACTAGCAGTGGACTCTGGGACACTCTCCCACGATAACTCTCGCTCTACTGACGCTCTGTAGAGAGATGTAAAGAAAAGGGGGTGAGCATAACGCGCTCAGTAAGGAAATCAGGCAAGCAAGTAGATATCCACACTATCTACTCAAAAAGTGCTATGCCTTGAAAACATTATTTCCTTAACTCACTTTAAAAACATGTCTTGAAATATAATATATATGTACTTGTACAGAATAAATCCCATGTACAGAAATCATGCTTTATTTCTCAAAAGTAGGCATGTAGTGCAACACAATGCATTTATATATAAATCATGCCTTTATGTAAATCATGCCATGTATATTTAAATAACATATAAATATGGCATCGAATGATTCACAACACAAATCGGAGTCCGACCCATCCCTCAGGTCTGTCCGCAGTTTAAATCAGTAAATCAACCAATGTGATATATCATGTAAGACTATGTGGTACATGTAAATAGTATCCTGGATTATCATCATATCCGATGTGATCCCAAGCAACACAGTACTAGGTGTGCGGGGCATCACCGCTGTAACGGGAGGGGGGTCAGTCCATCACAACCGCCAGCTATATCCTCCTCAACTCCATAACAACACACGGTACAGCGTACACCTCGTGCCACTCAGACACGGTACAAAGTACACCTGTGGACCCGTTCTCACGGCCAGAGTGCCTACTATAGGACTTAGCTCTCACACCCGTGGAACATATCAACATCGCAGTCAGGGTGCCTAACAGAGGTCTTAGCCCTCGCACCTGTGGAAATATCATACCACGTCTATACCAACCTCATGCGGATACCCTCTCTAGCTATGACACACAGTCACGCAAGGTCTCAGGCATGGGTTTCAACATGTATTACATATCACATACAGTGTGCGTTTTGAGTGCGACTCACAGTCGTTACTCCGCTCAAACACTGTTTCACATCATAAAACTCGACTCTAGTGCGAGCACTCTCTAGCAACTAGGTCAATGCATAGTTTATGTATTAAATCAAGTACGAGCAATAGCTCCCAGTACTATGCTATGCACAATATCAAAATCAAGTACGAGAAATAGCTCCCAGTACTATGTCATGTATAAACCATGAAGAATCGAGTACGAGCCACGCTCTAGCACTCTGTCATGCATATATCATTCAAAGCTGAGTACGAGTAAAACTCCAGTACTCTATCATGCATGTCATGAAAATCTAGTGCGTATCAAATCCAGCACTAATATTATGTGGAAAACATATGAATCCCAGTGCGAGCTGTGCTCTAGCACGATTCATTCTCACATAATATGATAGATGGCTATTTAAAAAGGGATTGTTTATAAAACATCAAAATCAGCACTCAAAGTGTGCTTAAGTCATATCAACCTTAAAATCATTAGCCCATCTATTTATTTTCATGCTAATAACAATTAAACACTCACAATAGCATTTTCCATGCTTTTTTTGCAACTTCTCACAAAAGTTGACTTTTTGACTAACTAGGGGCAAAATCGTAATTTGCCACTATCGGGTCGCAATAATTATTATTCACTTTCTCTGACCCTCAGAGTTTTTAAGTGAATGCAGAAGCAGTTGAAAATACGTGCAGGTATCTCTAACTACTCGCAAAAGTCCCTTACCTCAGATCACGTCAAGTGACCTCACTTCCTCGGTGCTGCTAATTCCCGCAGTCCGATCAGCTCTCGATGTAAACTCCGGAGCTGTAAATAACCATTCCTCAGGTTAATTATCATTTTCCTACTGTATTACACATTAATACAGTTTAATTTCCCTTAATGGGCCTTAAAAATCCTTAATGGGCCTAACTAGGCCTTAAATCCATTTTCATTTTACTATTCACTTTTGTTGGGCCTATTGGGCTTATGGGGCCCACCAACTCTAATTGGGCTTGTCTTAGACCCATTACACCCTATTGGGCCTAAAAATATTGGGCTTGGCCCATTGGGCCTCTCGACCACATGCCTTGGCCGAGAGCTTAGCCATTCTCGGTTTCCACCATGGCATGCCATACATGCCTATTTTCTAGCCATTTCCACTTAGGCATTTTCACATACACTTGGTAGGCAATATTACCAATCATCCTATTGTTCATTTAGGCATTTTATCAAACACCTTGGTTGCCAACAATTTACATGTATTATTTAATCAATTTGATTAATTCTAATTATACCATTAACATTAATACATGTGTACTAATCCATTTATGTCTTAAAATCAAATTGACATATTTCAATATCCCATTGATCACTCTCGGCCTAACCTTCTTAATGGTGATTTAATATGTTTCAATGCTTAAAACATATATCAACATACTTGAAATCATTCATACATTAACATATATGAAATTGGAAATTAGAAAATATACCAATTGTAGTGTTCTCCTTTTGGCCGAATCTTTGGAGGCTCTCGGTTTGCACTCTATGGCTCCTTGATAGCCAATTCCAACATATGTTAATCTCCTTTCAATTTGGAACAACTTCCATGAAGAATACAAGTTCCAAATATGACTAATTCCTAGTGATTTCTAGTGAGAGAAAGCTTGAATGGTTATGTTTCAATGGTGTTCTTCTCTAGCCGGAAATGTGTGATGAAGAAGACAATGGTGTGGCTGCATTTATAAGCCACTTACTTAGCCATTAAGCCTTACTTTTCAGCCACTATGCTTGACTTTCCAAATCTGAACCATGAGTCACCTTATGAGTCACCTTATGAGTCATAGTTAACTTTAACTATAGTTAGATATTTATCTCTTGGGCTTTTCCAATTGGGCTTCTCGGTTTGGGCTTTCCTAATGGGATTTCGGGCTGAAATTTTTACTATACCTCGGGCCTTTTGTTGTCTCAAAATTTGGCCGATCAATTGGTCCAACAATTCCGTCTAAAGGACCTAACATTTTCGATATACATTTAGTATACCTTAATGGGCTTTAAAATTTTCACCTTAGGCCCATTACGTTTTTAACCATTAAATTTATTCCGGAATCCTTCCGAATAATTTTTCCTTACTTTCGGGGATGATTATCTTGTATTCTGGCCAAGAATATTTTTTCCCAAATTTTTCTCCACACTTAGGTTAATTTCTAACCTTGATTAGTCAACTATGGTAAAAGTCCACTTTTTTAACTATAGTTTACTTTTTCCTTAACCATTGACTAAGTTGACTTTTTCTTAAATTTTTGAAAGTGTTTTATATCATGTCTTACACTCTCTTCTTTATATTCCAACCGCTCTCGGTGGATAATTTCACCCGAAACTCCTTTTCTCACCAAAAAGGTCCATTTTACCCTTTTTAGCTTTTATTCTTGTTTTGTATGTTCGGGTCTAAATCAAGCTGACTTTCCTTCATGAGCTCTCTACGCTCTCTTATTTTAAGTTCTTATTTTCAGTCAGAATGATTTAGAATGACTCGGTTTAGCCTGTGATACTCATTGCTCACATTAGGCATTTTATGTAGCTTTAGCGTGTTAATTCATTTCAATAACACTTTAAGTCTAATAAATACTCTTCTTATGATTCAACCATAATTACATAGTGTTCATACACATAGAAATCATAAGGAAATAAGCTACAAAAATCCGGGTCTGACAATCCTCCCCAACTCAAAAAATTTGGTCCTCTAAATTAGAACCAAGTCAGTTCTCAAATAGGTGAGGGTACTTCTCTCGCATCAGACTCTCTAGCTCCCAAGTAGCTTCCTCTGAAGTATGACGCTGCCAGAGAATCTTCACTAATCCGATGGTCTTCGATCTCAATACCTTCTCCTTCCTATCCAATATCCGAATCGGTCTCTCTACATATGACAAGTCCTCTCGGAGCTCCAAAGGCTCGTAACTAATCACATGTGACGGATCCGGGTGATACTTCCGAAGCATCGATATGTGGAAGACGTTGTGGACACCTGATAAGTCCGGTGGCAATGCCAACCTATATGCCTTATCTCCCACTCGATCAAGTATCTCAAAGGGTCCAATATAGCGAGGATTTAGTTTCCCTCTCTTCCCAAATCTCGCTATGCCCTTGGAAGGAGAAACTCTCAAAAACACAGATTCACCAACTGCAAACTCTAGTGGCCTACGTCTCCTGTCAGCGTAACTCTTCTGTCTGCTCTGAGCTGTCCTCAGTCTCTCTACTATCAAGCGGACGTCCTCAGATGCTTGCGTAACCAAGTCAGGAGAAAAAATCTTACGGTCACCCACTTCTTCCCATCCAATAGGGGAACGACATCTACGGCCATACAAAGCCTCATACGGTGCCATCCCGATACTCGAATGATAACTGTTGTTGTAGGCGAACTCGGCTAGTGGTAGGTGGTCATCCCAGGAGCCTCGATAGTCTAGCACACATGCTCTCAACATGTCCTCCAGAGTCTGTATAGTCCTCTCTGACTGACCATCTGTCTGAGGATGGAACGTGGTGCTCAAACTCAACTGGGTTCCCATGGCTTCCTGAAAATGTCCCCAAAAGTGGGATGTGAAGCGGGAATCCCTATCAGAGACTATGCTCACTGGTACACCGTGTAACCTCACTACCTCGCGTACATACAGTTCTGCTAACGAACTCAGAGTATCGGTAGCTCTCATAGCTAGGAAGTGGGCTGACTTCGTCAGTCTATCAACGATCACCCATATAGCATCGTGATTCCTGCGGGTCCTCGGTAAACCCATCACGAAATCCATGGTGATATGCTCTCATTTCCATGTCGGTATAGGTAGAGGCTGCAACAATCCTGCAGGTTTCTGATGCTCTACCTTCACCTGCTGACATACAAGACACTTTGCCACAAAGTCTGCCACATCTCTCTTCATGCCCGACCACCAGTATACCCTCCGGAGGTTCTGATACATCTTGTTACTCCCCGGATGTAAAGTATACCTCGACAATGAGCTTCCGCCAATATCAATCTCCTGAGTCCTGAATCCTCGGGAACACACAATCTGCCTCTAAACCTCAATAGTCCATCTGAACTTAACTCAAAATCAGTCACGGTGCCCTTCTGCATCTGACTACTCACATCCATATAAAATGGATCAGTCTGCTGAGCCACTCTGATCCTGTCCAACAGGTCCGGCTCCAAGCGTAGACTAGCTATCACATAGCCTATATCCATGTCAGAAGGCACGACTCCCAAACTGAGGCTGGCAAACTGCTCTAGCAAATCATGCTCCCTAACCATCATATACGATACCATCCCTAGGCTCTTCCTGCTCAAGGCATCGGCTACAACATTAGCCTTACCCGGATGATAAAGTATCTCGCAGTCGTAGTCCTTCAGAAGCTCTAGCCATCTTCTATGTCTCATGTTCAGCTCCTTCTGCGAGAACAGATACTTGAGGCTCTTGTGGTCGGTAAATATATGGAACTTCTCGCCGTATAAGTAGTGGCACCATACCTTCAACGCAAACACTACTGCTGCTAGTTCCAAATCATGGGTCGGATAGTTCTTCTCATGATCCTTCAGCTGTCTGGATCCGTAAGCAACTACCTTCCTGTCCTGCATCAATACGCAGCCCAGTCCCTGATGCGAAGCATCGGTATATACTGCAAATCCTCCTGAGCTGGTAGGGATAGTGAGAATCGGAGCGGTGGTCAATCGACGCTTCAACTCCTCAAAGCTCTTCTCACAATCCTCATTCCATATGAACGGTGCACTCTTTCGAGTAAGACGTGTCAACGGAGCAGCCAACTTCGAAAATCCCTCAACAAATCTCCGATAGTATCCAGCTAAACCCAGAAAACTCCTGATCTCGGTGACTGTCTTTGGCTGTTCCCACTGAACTACAGCCTCTATCTTAGATGGATCAACTGATACACCATCTCTCGATATAACATGTCCCAAAAACGAGATCTGTGACAACCAAAAGTCACACTTGCTGAGCTTAGCATATAACTCATGCTCCCGTAATGTCCGCAACACGATCCTGAGGTGCTCCTCATGCTCCTCCTTGGATCTCGAATACACCAATATGTCATCGATGAAGACGATAACAAACTGGTCCAAGTATGGCTTGAACACATCGTTCATCAAAGCCATGAAAGCAGCTGGAGCATTCGTCAATCCGAATGGCATGACCAAGAACTCGTAGTGGCCATATCGGGTACGAAATGCTGTCTTGGGTACATCTCCACTCCGAACCTTCAGCTGATGATACCCAGACCTTAGGTCAATCTTGGAAAAGACCTGTGCTCCCTGTAGCTGATCTAGCAAGTCGTCAATGCGTGGAAGGGGGTACCTATTCTTGATGGTGGCCTTGTTCAACAATCGGTAGTCTATACACAATCGGAGGCTCCCATCCTTCTTCCTCACAAACAAAATCGGTGCTCCCCAAGGTGAAACACTCGGTCGTACAAAGCCCCTATCCAACAGCTCCTGTAATTGTCTCTTGAGCTCCTCCAGCTCAACTAAGGCCATGCGATAAGGTGGTCTCGAAATAGGCTTCGTACCAGGTACCAGATCTATACAGAACTCCATCTCTCTGTCTGGTGGAAACCCTGGCAATTCATCCGGGAAAACATCTGGGTACTCACTGACCACAGTGATATCTGCCAACTCCGGATGTGCCTCATCCATATCTACCACGTACGCAATGAAACCTCGAATCACATCCGATGAAGCATCAGCTGTCCCCTGGTCCAAAGCATGTACTCGCCCTTGACCCATCACTTGTTTCCCCTTCTACTCTGCCGTCGCTCTACCTCTCTGAGCAGACGTACTAGCTGGAGCTCTATCAAACTCCCTGTCCCTCTGTGGTGCAGTCGCATACGGCAATGGGCAATCTCTAACCAAATGCCCCTGTTTCCCACATCGGAAACATACTATAGCACCCTGTGAACACGGCCTATCTCCATGAAATCTGCTTCATCTTCTGCACTGATCTGCAGCAGGTCTCGGTCCTCCTATCATAATGCCCTTCGCTGGGGCTGCAGTCGGATAAGCAGGAGATCTAGCATATCTATCTCGTGTCCCCTCTATTCGTGATCTCTTACCGAAGGGTTTCTTCCCCCCTCGATAACTAAAATCTCTATCCGGCCTCTTCTTCTGCAAGTCTTGGCTACGGCTAAACTTCCCAAACTCGGAAGCATTCCTCTCGTAGTCCTGCTCACATAGTTGCGCCCTGCGTACTGCCTCCTCATAAGTCACTATGTCCAGCGGAACCAACTTGGACCGTAGCACTGGTCTCAACCCGTCGATAAACCTGTGGACCTTCCTGGTCTCACTGTACATAGTATCCGGGTCGTATCTTCCTAGGGATAGGAATCGAGTCTCATACTCTTCCACCGATAAACTCCCCTGGTTGAGTCTCAGAAACTCTGCATGTAACTTTCGCTGTGCGGTGTCAGGAATAAACTGCCTCCTAAAGGCCTCCCGAAATATATCCCAAGTGATATCTGTGTGTCGGGATCTCAATATAGGTCTGGTGGACTTCCACCAATGCTCTGCAGCTCCCTTCAGTAGGAACGCAGCAAACGCGACCATCTCTGAGGTCGTACACTCGAAGTATCCATAGAGCTTCTCTAGCTCTGGTAACCACTCCTCGGCAGCTACGGGGTTCTTGACCCCACTAAATGATGGAGGTCTAAACTTCTGGAACTCCCTCAACTGATGCAAGTCACATCCATATCCTAATCCACTGCCACCCGAAACCGGTGGGGGTGTAGGAGTATCTACTGTCCTCTGTGCATCAGCTATCTGCGTAGGTGTATCAGGGGCAACTGCCTCTCCAGTAGCAGCTCCTGCCTCCTGTCTCTGCCTACCTGGCATCGTCTGTGCCAGTATCTCAATAATAGTCTCGAGACCACGCTCTAATCTCGTGAAGCGCGTCTCAGCACAATCGGGTGCCTCAGTAGCACCTGCAGTCTCATGCGTAGGTAATGGCCTGGCAGCGGCTCGTCCCTCGGGTCTCTCTCCCCGACCTCGAGCCCTACCTCTCATACCTCTACCACTACGCGTATTTGCCATCCAGGCAAAGTCCCTGCATTTATAATAATGAATTAGTCCATCTCCTATCCGGTATACACAGTTATATCTAAACACAGCACAGTACTATGGGGATGTACACTTTCCTATTTTCTAACACCGACTCACATCAGACCAACAACCTGGCTCTGATACCATCCTGTCAGGACCCCAGTTTCAATCCTTGACTTTAACCAAAAATCACAATAAATTTTTCGCATTTTTAACTTACCTTTTCTCTCTTCACTGGTTGGGCTGTGATTCGATGTCAGAGTCTTCACTTACCATAATATTCATTCTCATACATACATGTCAATATATTAATTCTGACTGTAGTTGCTTTTATTATACATGTAAGATTTTATAAAATCTAATACGATTACATTCCCCATAATATATAACGTACACATCACTGTGCTGTTTCTATGTTTAGATACACAACTGTACATAATAAGTATACCTGATGAATCGATAGGAACTAGCAGTGGACTCTGGGACACTCTCCCACGATAACTCTCGCTCTACTGACGCTCTGTAGAGAGATGTAAAGAAAAGGGGGTGAGCATAACGCACTCAGTAAGGAAATCAGGCAAGCAAGTAGATATCCACACTATCTACTCAAAATAGTGCTATGCCTTGAAAACATTATTTCCTTAACTCACTTTAAAAGCATGTCTTGAAATATAATATATATGTACTTGTACAGAATAAATCCCATGTACAGAAATCATGCTTTATTTCTCAAAAGTAGGCATGTAGTGCAACACAATGCATTTATATATAAATCATGCCTTTATGTAAATCATGCCATGTATATTTAAATAACATATAAATATGGCATCAAATGATTCACAACACAAATCGGAGTCCGACCCATCCCTCAGGTCTGTCCGCAGTTTAAATCAGTAAATCAACCAATGTGATACATCATGTAAGACTCTGTGGTACATGTAAATAGTATCCTGGATTATGATCATATCCGATGTGATCCCAAGAAACACAGTACTAGGTGTGCGGGGCATCACCGCTGTAACGGGAGGGGGGTCAGTCCATCACAACCGCCAGCTATATCCTCCTCAACTCCATAACAACACACGGTACAGCGTACACCTCGTGCCACTCAGACACGGTACAAAGTACACCCGTGGACCCGTTCTCACGGCCAGAGTGCCTACTATATGACTTAGCTCTCACACCCGTGGAACATATCAACATCACAGTCAGGGTGCCTAACAGAGGTCTTAGCCCTCGCGCCTGTGGAAATATCATACCACGTCTATACCAACCTCATGCGGATATCCTCTCTAGCTATGACACACAGTCGCGCAAGGTCTCAGGCATGGGTTTCAACATGTATTACATATCACATACAGTGTGCGTTTTGAGTGCGACTCACAGTCGTTACTCCGCTCAAACACTGTTTCACATCATAAAACTCGACTCTAGTGCGAGCACTCTCTAGCAACTAGGTCAATGCATAGTTTATGTATTAAATCAAGTACGAGCAATAGCTCCCAGTACTATGCTATGCACAATATCAAAATCAAGTACGAGCAATAGCTCCCAGTACTATGTCATGTATAAACCATGAAGAATCGAGTACGAGCCACGCTCTAGCACTCTGTCATGCATATATCATTCAAATGAAAGCATGGAAAACAACATCATGCTACTGTATTCAAATCATTTCTTTAAAATTTCAGTATAAACTAACCCTCTCGGGTCAATCATCTCATAAAATAATTCATTAAATTTCTATATAAAACTTCGGTTATAAAACCACCATTCTTTCAGTTCATATATCATAAAATCATAAAATCGTAAAATCGGGGGCTTGACCCCTCCCTCGGGTCTACCCTGATCTATCGACCAATAGTTATATCATGTGAGACATGTAGGTGACTATCAGTAACAACATAGGACTATGGCCATAATCTCGTGATCCCTGGCAACACAGTACCTAGTGTGCGAGGCATCACACCTTAAATAGGAGGTGCGTCGTCCTACCCGCCAGAACAGCATAACACTAGGATTGCAAGGGCCAGGCTTGCTGCCTCGTGGCGAATGTGTAAGACCCGAATTTAATTAAAATACGAAATGAATGAGTATTCGTGAAGGCAAGTCGGGTTAAATTAATCCCGAACACGTGTAAGGGCAAAATGGTCAAAAGATCGAAAGTCGATATAAATTCGATAAGAAAATTTAATTAAGAATAATGGATTGAGAAATCTTGGTCAATAAAGGTGAAATAAATTTATTTTGGGTTAAATTGATCAAGATATTAATTTATTGGAATTAATCGAAATTAATCGAAATTTTTAGTTCGAAAAAATAATCCCAAAAATAATCGAAAAATATACCAAAAATTCATTCGGGACAATATCCCAAAAAATACGGAGAAATTATACCCGAAAAAGGGTTAAAATATAATAAATAAATTAAATAAAATTAAATTAGTTAATTTGAAATAAAATAATAATTTTTGGTAGATATTTTGGGTATTTTAATGTATTTTAATGATTAAAATATTAATAAAATAAATAAATAATAAAAAAATAAATGAAT
This sequence comes from Firmiana major, assembly GCA_033439115.1. Taxonomy (NCBI): domain Eukaryota; kingdom Viridiplantae; phylum Streptophyta; class Magnoliopsida; order Malvales; family Malvaceae; genus Firmiana; species Firmiana major. The sequence goes on from CM065912.1 coordinate 15,814,450, forward strand.
TGAAAAAAAAAAAGAATCTGCAAACGGGTCGGGGAGAGAGAAAGAGAAGAAGAGAAAACGGAAACAGAAGCTGAGAAAATCGAGGAAGCCCAAGGACGCACCGGCAACCGACGACCCCCGACGAGGAGCCGACGAGGAAGAGGGGAGGCCGACGAGCAAGATGGTACCGGAGACGCGCCGTGCAGTGGCCGGAGGAAGCCGATCGGAGGAGGGAAAGAACCGAGGAGAAATGGCCCGATTTCCGACGATCCACGGCGGCTGGGCATCAACGGAGGCCACTGATGAGTTCAGGAGGAGGAGCAGGTCATTTTGAGATCGGTAGCAGCCGGCGAAACGGCCGAAATCGCCGGCGACCACCAAGAGGAGAAATGGGTCCTGACGGTCGGAGGAGAACAGGCCGGACCGGCCATTTTTCGGCGAGCTCGAGGCGAAACAAGCCCAGATTCGTGATGCGGATGACCCAACGGAGATGCTGGCGATGGAAGCCAGGGAGAACTGGCAGGCAAGGCGGTGAACCGGCAGAACTGGAGTGAACCGGGGTGAACCGACGGGTCTGAATCGGTCTGAACCGGACTGAACCGGTTCAGCCAAAAAGAGGAGGAAAAAAGGAAGAAAAAGGGAAAAAAAGAGAAAAAGTTGGGGAAAATTCCAGCGATGCAATCGAGCTTCGGGTAAGTCGATAAGCGGTCAAATTGACCGATTTAAATTTTGGAGTATTTAATATAATTAATTTTGGGTCGAAAACTTACCCGAAAAATTGTGGAATTGTGTAGCTCGACAATTGGCATCCAACGAGAGCTCGAGATAGCCTCAATTTACGTACTAGTATGGAATCTCGGGTAAGTGATCCTTATTTACGACAATTCACATCGTTATGCGTGATATAAATTTAAATTCCGCATAAATTGAATTAAATTATGGAAATTTAGATAAATTGTCGTAAATAATAACTTTAGCTATTCGAGAGTTAGAACGAGGCCCAATAAATTGTCGACGGACCCAGTGAGCCCAATAAGCCTCGATAAAGTGAAAATTAAGTGAAAAACGGGCTTAAGGTCGATTAAGGCCAATTAAGGTGCAATCGGGCCCAATAGGGGTAAACGGGCCCATTGATTTAAATTAAGCCCATAAAATATGAAATACAATTAAATTGTATGTCATCTGACCTGAGGAATATTGATACGCAGTTCTGGGCATTGGATTGAGAGCAGATCGGACTGCGCGACGTGACATCAGTGGAAAGGTCAGACTCGACAGGAAAATAAGGTAAGGGAAGTCTACGGACTGCTAGAGGTAAACTTTACGCAATTTTAAGTTCATTACAGTCTTTAAAAATTATCTAAAGGGTCTAGAGGTCAAATAATAATTTTAGTGCCCCGAATGGGCAAATTACCAAAATACCCTTGTTAAGGGTAAAATTTACGAATTTAGAAAAATTGGGAGGAGCAAGAACAAGAGGTTTCTGCTTGTTTTGGAGACATTTTAATGCATGCATGAGTAGGCTGGCTAACCTTGAAAGAAAATGCACAGCATTGCATACTTTCAACGATGAAATTGTTTTGAAAACTGTTTTGAGGAAACAGAGCCGCCTACGTGTTTTATTTACATGTGACGTGCTAGAGCTTAGCTCGCACGATGTTTGATTTGTGTGATGCATGCATTAGTGCTGGAGCGAGAGCTCGCACTAGAGTTTTACATGCATAGGTGCTAGAGTATAACTCGCACCAGATTTCACATGCTTGTTTGTGACACGGTGCTAGAGTCTAACTCGCACCAGAATTTACATGATTTTCGTGACAGGGTACTGGAGTTTAACTCGCACCAAATTTTATAAGATTTTCATGTGATTTATATATAGAGTGCTAGAGCCTAGCTCGCACTAGTTTTACTGGATTTGTGGAGTAGCGCTGTCTGCCCTTGGAGTCAGTCAAAAGGCCCAACAGGCTCAAAAAACCTCTTAAGTGGGGTGAGAGTGAGGGATGAGGTTGGCGGCCTTGTGGGGATGTAAAGCGGGCTCTATCAGTTTTACTTGATTTGATGAGAGTGCTGAGCATCGCTCACACTGATTTTTATGAGAACATGCGATGAGCCGTGCTTGGAGCATCGGGTAGACTGTGTGTCACCGATTAAATAGGCTTGCACGTGCGTTTTGAGACATGGCATGAGTATTGAGATATGATATAAGAAACAAAACCTCTCTGTGGGAAGCAGGCCATTTGGGCTGGAGTACCTAGAGCGGTATGGGTCCATGGAGTACGATGTACCGTGCAAGTAGCATGGAGTACGATGTATCGTGTGGTATCTTTGTGATACGGGGTATCTTCGGATACGGTATCTTTGTGATACGGGGTATCTTCGGATATGGTATCTTTGTGATACGAGGTATCTTCGGATACGGCATCTTCGGATGCGTGGGATCGAATAAGACTGACGGGTTGGATTGACCTACCTCCCGGGCGATTCCCGATCAGGGTGAAACCTCGCACACTAGGATCCGTGTAGCTAGAGGGACTCACGAGGACACACATGGCCATAGTCCTGGTTATTGCCGATATACAGATGTTGCCTAGTCTCGCATGTCGACGATTTTGATGAGATCAAACCGAGTTTTAAATTAAATGTGCATGATGGTTATTTCCATGCTTCTTAAACCCATATGTGATGTAAACGGATTTTCATGATTTCGTGTGAGCCAAGATCACCCGAAGGAGGGGTCGAGTCCTGACTTTACTGTGAAATTTTAAACGAGAAAGATATGATTTTGAATATAATTGCATGTTGAATTTTCTGTGCAAATGTGATTTACATAACATCATAACTCATATCATCTGTTTTAAAATGTGTGGAGAAAGGGTGGTTTATGCATGGCACTACGTTCATGTAGGTAGTATGGTTACCTACTTGTTCGTAGGATTGCCTTACTGAGCTTGATGTGCTCACCCCTTTCATTTTCTCCCACAGATAAGCTCCAGTAGACGTTGAGACGACTCAGTACTGCATTCCGGATATCCGCTACTGCCCATCATTTAAGGTATATACACTTGTACATATTGTATCTACATAAGCATAGCACAGTAACATGTTTGTAAGTAACTTTAGGGGATGTATAAATAATGTAAACAATTATAAATGACTGGAGAAGAAATAAGTTAGATGGTAATTGAATGGTGGGACTGGCATTGACGCACAGCCCAATTATTAGTGGAGTGTGGTCACGATTAGAGGACAGGTAAGAATTTAAGTAAATAAACAAAACGCGAAAAATTAACTTTGATTTTTGGGTAGTTTGGGTCGTGACATATAAGGGTGGTATCAGAGCAGCAATTGGTCTGATGTGTGTCAGTGTCAGTAATTAGGAAATTACATCCCCGTGTTACTATGCTTAGTTAGATACAATAGTGTATATCGAGATAGGTTTTGACTAAGAAATGATTGAGAATGAAGGAATGCCTAATATGAGTCGCGTTAGATGAGATAGTGCACGAGGCAGAGGTCGTAGAGGTAGACCTGAGTCTGCTAAATCGTGCTGAGTTGACTATGAGAATCAGGATGAAATTGAAATGGAGGTAAATGTTGAGCATGCCCCACTGAGTCCGACAGAATGATCGGACAGTATTGAGACACGCTTCGCGAAGTTGGAGCGGAGTGTGGAGATTATTTTGAGTAGCAAATTACTCAGATTATGTATGAGATCAGAGGGCGCAGCGGAGCATTGGTGGAAACCTGCTCGACCCATCTTAAGTATTAAACATTCAGAGCTGATATGAGAAATATCTTGGATATATTCCGGTGACAGGATATCCCGGACATTGTTTAGAGGGAATGATAGATAAATTTCCTTACTCTGACCCAGAGGATTTGATTTATTGAAGAGTATAATTTATGAGTATAAAACTCAATTATATTCCTAGGCAGATATTACCTCGACACTATGAATAAGTGACAGTCGAGATGTCTAAAAGTTTATGGAAGGGCTCAGATTTTCAATTAGAGTCCGATTGGCCCGTGAGATATTACTTATACCGAGGCAATGCGCAGATTTACAGTTGGGTAAATAAGAACATGAATTGCGCGCCTCTGAGATTGGGAATGGTAGTGAGGGCTGAAATAGAGATAGAAAAGAGAATCGAGAAATGATAAAGATGTTAAAATGGAAAATGGTAATTAGTAAAAGATTTAATTTGATGAGTCATTGAGTAAGATAATTGGTAAGGCCCCAGTGCATCCAATTTTGACACTCTTGAGGGGCGTTGTGATTGGAGGACCTCGACCTGCTATGAAGCAGTGTAGCAGTGTAGGCACTGTAAACAGTGTGAGATGTGTGGTGGATACCACGGAAGGAGGGTCTATACCTACACTATATTGATGAAAATGGCTGTTAAGTATGGTAAGACAGACCATTGATATTGATTACACAGAGTTGGGCGAGATCGCCCCACAGAAAAGTAAAGAGACAGAGAAAAACTTCGTTGGTATAGTTGCAACGAAAAGGAAGGCCATAGCCGAAAAGAAAAAGGAAAGTAGGCTGTTGGACGAAGGCGAGAGGATGTCTTGGACCAGGACACTATTGATGTTTCATGGATGTGGTGTAAGATACCACACTTGTTATGAATAATGAAGTACATATGTTCATTGATCCTGGTGCCACACATTTATTCATACCGCCTTCATTCGCATATAAGTGAGTAAAAGGCATGAATGCCTACATCATTGGGTACAATACTGATAATGAGTACCCCAATAGAGGAGGATTAATTAATGGAATATGGATATAGAGATTTTAAGTTGAAAAACAGGGGTGAAAAGATCACTGAAAAGTATACTGTAAGTGTTGACAAGTGGTAAAAAAAGGGTGTAACAGTTGAAATTAAAGGAGTAAAGGAATGTACTCACGAAATGAATAATGACAAGAGTTTCGTTATAATAGATACACTAAGGAGATAATCTTCAAGATGAGATATGCTTAATTCTGAATACAAGATGTATTGGAGTAAGAGGCATATGCAAGGTGAGAACATCCTTACGATATGAAGTCATTAGGATTAAAGTAATTAGTAGCGAATACAAATTGTAACCACATGGACTGGTATATAAAGTAATTGTGGTTAAGTCTGAAGGTTAATAAAGGTATTTCAAAATACCTCCCCGCCTGAAGACTTGACAGCGTCTAAAAGTATATATATAACCTACAACGTGAAATCGATCGTCGTAATAAATACCTTTAGCATTAGGATACCTTACTAAGACGATAAGAATATTAGAATTCGACAAATCATAAAAGTTAACATAGTAAAAATTTAATAAGAGCTGTTAAGATAAGAAAAGGAAATGACGCAGGTTAGTACCTGAAAACGTAAGCAATTTTGAAGGATCTTATACGCTTATGCGTAAATAAGTCAAGGATATGGACGATTGAAATAAGTAGTGGAGCTCAACTATAACGAGTTGTTTAAATTTAACCTGGACGATTCGTAATCATCATTATTGATGATATGTTGGGTGTAGTTAAAGTCCAGGGCAAATTGTAAGCAATAATTGGAAATTGCTCTTACGATTGGGTTGTTGCGAGTTCTCAATATGGTTTACTTGGTTGACACGTTTAACTAAAAAAAACGTGGTCTTTGAATGAGATGATAAATAAGATGATAGATGTGACATGAATTTCGGTGTAATGAAGTATGAACTAACCACCGTGATTAATTTCACCATACCCAACAGCTCAAGAGGTTCTTAGTGAGTATGGATACCTCAAAATTATGAAGGAGCTGTGTATTGATGTATAATGGGAAGATAGTCAATTTTTGGAGTTAGACAACTCAAGGATAATGAAATAAACTATCTGACCCATGATTTAAAGTTGGCAGCGATAGTACTTGTACTGAGGATATGGTACTATTATGTACACGATGAGGAATTGTGGATATGCACTGATCATAAAAGTCCCAAGTATCTGTTTTCATAGAAAGAGGCGAATATGAGAATACATAGTGGGTCAGAGCTTCTGAGAGATTTTGATTGTAAAAATTATACCACCCAGGAAAGGCTAGTGTGACGGCTGATGCCTTGAGTATAAAAAGCCTCGGGATGGTACCACATATGATGGTCAGGGAGCGTGAGCTGCTAGAGCAGTTGTGAGCCTCAGTAGTGATGTGATCCCTTCTGATGATAACAGTGATTGTGTGACAGCTAGCCTGATGATTAGAACCGGATTAGAGTTCCCGGATTTGTCAGGCTTAGCGTGATGATCGGCATGGTGTCGATAGTGTGGGTCAGATTCAGAAGGAGACAGTGATAGAGTTCACAGTGAGTGATGATGAGTTACTGAGGATTCCGAGACAGTATGAGTGCTCCCCAGGACCACAGTTGATGGGATAGTAATATTGTCAGAAGCTCACTCTTTGGGATATATAGTGCATATGGAAAGTAAAGAATATATATCGAAATCTCGAAAAGGGTATTGGTGATCAGATGTGAAAAGAAATATGGTAGAGATTGTGGAAAAGTGCGTAGTATGTCAGTAGAATAAGGTAGAGTATTAAAAGTCTGCAGAGTTATTGCAGCCTCTACCTATATCGACACGGCACGAAAAATGAGAGCAAGTTTCCATAAATTTCGTTATGGGTTACAGAGGACCCAGGTGAATTACGAGGCTATTTGGATGATAGTCGATAGAGTGACTAAGTCTATCCACCTTCTGGTTATGAAATCCCCAAATACTCAGAGTGTATATGAGGATTTATGTGTAAGGAAGATTGTGAAACATTAAGTAGCGTTCCAGTGAGCATGGTATCAGATAGGGATTCCCGCTTCACTTCTTACTTCAGGGAATATTTTTAGGAAGCTATGGGAATCCGACGGAGTATTAGCACAGCTTTTCATCCTCAGACAGATGGTCAATTAGAGAGGACTGTACAGGTTCTGGAGGATCCGATGAAAGCGTGTGCCCTTGATTTTATAAGCTCCTGGAATGATCAATTGTCACAAATTGAAGTCGCCAATAACGATAGTTTTCACTTGAGTATCGGGATAACAAGATATGAGGCAGTGTATGGCTGTAGGGGTTGTTCCCCATATTGGATAAAAAAAAGTGGGTGACAGATAGAATTATTTTTCGACTTTAGATAATAAGTCTCTGAGGATGTTTAGTTAAGGATGAGAGATTAAGAACACCTCAAAGCAGATAGAAAAGTATTGGAATTCACCGAGGGTGAATTGGTATGGTTGAAAGTTACTTGTCCTAAGAGAATAAGGACATAGCGAGCTTTTGGAAGAAGGTAAGTTGAGTTTCGCTGGATTGAATATTTTGAGAGATTGGACAAGTGGGAGATAAGACCTGTAGGTTGGCGTTATCACTTGAATTAACAGGCACCCACAATGTGTCCCAGCTTTTGATACTTCGAAAATACTATCCGGATCTAGCATAGATGATCGAATATGAATTCCAAAAGTTCAGTTTAATGAAAATATAAGTATATTGAAGAAGTTGATTCGGGCATTAAACAGGAAAGAGAAAGTATTGAGGTTTAAGATGATCTCCTTAATTAAAGTTCTTTGGTAGTAATACACTCCGGAAAAAGGTCACGTGAGAATTAAAGAAATATGATACGATTAATGTACCCGGAGTAGTCTATGGACTCATATAAATTTGTTCTAATTTGGAGGATCAAATTCCTTAAGTGGGGGAGAGTTGTAAGACCCGAATTTAATTAAAATACGAAATGAATGAGTATTCGTGAAGGCAAGTCGGGTTAAATTAATCCCGAACACGTGTAAGGGCAAAATGGTCAAAAGATCGAAAGTCGATATAAATTCGATAAGAAAATTTAATTAAGAATAATGGATTGAGAAATCTTGGTCAATAAAGGTGAAATAAATTTATTTTGGGTTAAATTGATCAAGATATTAATTTATTGGAATTAATCGGGATTAATCGAAATTTTTAGTTCGGAAAAATAATCCCGAAAATAATCAAAAAATATACCGAAAAGTCATTCGGGACAATATCCCGAAAAATACGGAGAAATTATACCCGAAAAAGGGTTAAAATATAATAAATAAATTAAATAAAATTAAATTAGTTAATTTGAAATATAATAAATAATTTTTGGTAGATATTTTGGGTATTTTAATGTATTTTAATGATTAAAATATTAATAAAATAAATAAATAATAAAAGATAAATAATAAATGAATTGAAAAAAAAAGAATTTGAAAACGGGTCGGGGAGAGAGAAAGAGAAGCAGAGAAAACGGAAACAGAAGCCGAGAAAATCGAGAAAGCCCGAGGACGCACCGGCGACCGACGACCCTAGACGAGGAGCCGACGAGGAAGAGGGGAGGCCGACGAGCAAGATGGTACCGGAGACGCACCGTGCAATGGCCGGAGGAAGCCGATCGGAGGAGGGAAAGAACCGAGGAGAAACGGCCCGATTTTCGGCGATCCACGGCGGCTGGGCATCAACGGAGGCCACCGATGAGTTCAGGAGGAGGAGCTGGTCATTTTGAGACCGGTAGCAGCCGGCTAAACGGCCGGAATCGCCGGCGACGGCCAAGAGGAGAAATGGGTCCCGACGGCCGGAGGAGAACAGGCCGGACCGGCCATTTTTCGGCGAGGTCGAGGCGAACCAAGCCCAGATTCGTGATGCGGACGACCCAACGGAGATGCTGGCGGTGGAAGCCGGCGGAGAACCGACCTGCAAGGCGGTGAACCGGCCGAACCGGAGTGAACCGGGGTGAACTGGCGGGTCTGAACCGGACTGAACCGGTTCAGCCAAAAAGAGGAGGAAAAAAAAGGAAGAAAAAGGGAAAAAAAGAGAAAAAGTTGGGGAAAATTCCAACGATGCAATCGAGCTTCGGGTAAGTCGATAAGCGGTCAAATTGACCGATTTAAATTTTGGAGTATTTAATATAATTAATTTTGGGCCGAAAACTTACTCGAAAAATTGTGGAATTGTGTAGCTCGACAATTGGCATCCAACAAGAGCTCGAGATAGCCTCAATTTACGTACTAGCATGGAATCTCGGGTAAGTGATCCTTATTTATGACAATTTACATCGTTATGCGTGATATGAATTTAAATTCCGCATAAATTGAATTAAATTATGGAAATTTAGATAAATTGTCGTAAATAATAAATTTAGCTATTCGAGAGTTAGAACAAGGCCCAATAAATTGTTGGTGGGTCCAGTGAGGCCAATAGGCCTCGATAAAGTGAAAATTAAGTGAAAAACGGGCTTAAGGCCGATTAAGGCCCATTAAGGTGCAATCGGGCCTAATAGGGGTAAACGGGCCCAATGATTTAAATTAAGCCCAGAAAATAGGAAATACAATTAAATTGTATGTTATCTGACCTGAGGAATATTGATACGCAGTTTCGGGCATTGGATTGAGATCAGATCGGACTGCGCGACGTGACATCAGTGGAAAGGTCAGACTCGACAGGAAAATAAGATAAGGGAATTCTACGGACTGCTAGAGGTAAACTTTACGCAATTTTAAGTTCATTGCAGTCTTTAAAAATTATCTAAAGGGTCTAGAGGTCAAATAATAATTTTAGTGCCCCGAATGGGCAAATTATCAAAATACCCTTGTTAAGGGTAAAATTTACGAATTTAGGAAAATTGGGAAGAGCAAGAACAAGAGGTTTCTGCTTGTTCTGGAGACATTTTAATGCATGCATGAGTAGGCTGGCTAACCTTGAAAGAAAATCCACAGCATTGCATACTTTCAACGATGAAATTGTTTTGAAAACTGTTTTGAGGAAACAGAGCCGCCTACGTGTTTTATTTACATGTGACGTGCTAGAGCTTAGCTCGCATGATGTTTGATTTGTGTGATGCATGCATTAGTGCTGGAGCGAGAGCTCGCACTAGAGTTTCACATGCATAGGTGCTAGAGTATAACTCGCACCAGATTTCACATGCTTGTTCATGACACGGTGCTAGAGTCTAACTCGCACCAGAAATTACATGATTTTCGTGACAGGGTGCTGGAGTTTAACTCGCACCAGATTTTATAAGATTTTCATGTGATTTATATATAGAGTGCTAGAGCCTAGCTCGCACTAGTTTTACTAGATTTGTGGAGTAGTGCTGTCTGCCCTTGGAGTCAGCCAAAAGGCCCAACAGGCTCAAAAGACCTCTTAAGTGGGGTGAGAGTGAGGGATGAGGTTGGCGGCCTTGTGGGGATGTAAAGCGAGTTCTGCCAGTTTTACTTGATTTGATGAGAGTGCTGAGCATCGCTCGCACTGATTTTTATGAGACCATGCGATGAGTCATGCTTGGAGCATCGGGTAGACTGTGTGTCACCGATTAAATAGGCTCGCACGTGCGTTTTGAGACATGGCATGAGTATTGAGATATGATATAAGAAACAAAACCTCTCTGTGGGAAGCAGGCCATTTGGGCTGGAGTACCTAGAGCGGTATGGGTCCATGGAGTACGATGTACCGTGCAAGTAGCATGGAGTACGATGTACCGTGTGGTATCTTTGTGATACGGGGTATCTTCGGATACGGTATCTTTGTGATACGGGGTATCTTCGGATACGGTATCTTTGTGATACGGGGTATCTTTGGATACGGCATCTTCGGATGCCTGGGATCGGATAAGACTGACGGGTTGGATTGACCCACCTCCCGGGCAGTTCCCGATCAGGGTGAGACCTCGCACACTAGGATCCGTGTAGCTAGAGGGACTCACGAGGACACACATGGCCATAGTCCTGGTTATTGCCGATATACAGATGTTGCCTAGTCTCGCATGTCGATGATTTTGATAAGATCAAACCGGGTTTTAAATTAAATGTGCATGATGGTTATTTCCATGCTTCTTAAACCCATATGTGATGTAAACGGATTTTCATGATTTCGTGTGAGTCAGGATCACCCGAAGGAGGGGTCGAGTCCTGACTTTACTGTGAAATTTTAAACGAGAAAGATATGATTTTGAATATAATTGCATGTTGAATTTTTCGTTCAAATGTGATTTACATAACATCATAACTCATATCATCTATTTTAAAATGTGTGGAGAAAGGGTGGTTTATGCATGGCACTACGTTCATGTAGGTAGTATGGTTACCTACTTGTTCGTAGGATTGCCTTACTGAGCTTGATGTGCTCACCCCTTTCATTTTCTCCCACAGATAAGCTCCAGTAGACGTTGAGACGACTCAGTACTGCATTCCGGATATCCGCTGTTGCCCATCATTTAAGGTATATACACTTGTACATATTGTATCTACATAAGCATAGCACAGTAACATGTTTGTAAGTAACTTTAGGGGATGTATAAATAATGTAAACAATTATAAATGACTGGAGAAGAAATAAGTTAGATGGTAATTGAATGGTGGGACTGGCATTGACGCACAGCCCAATTATTAATGGAGTGTGGTCACGATTCGAGGACAGGTAAGAATTTAAGTAAATAAACAAAACGCGAAAAATTAACTCTGATTTTTGGGTAGTTTGGGTCGTGACATAATGCCACTACACTCCAATAATCCCCACGGTACAGCGTACTTCGCGTGATATACATGGTACAACGTACTCCGTGAGCCCAAGCTCAATCAGGGGTGCCTATAATAGGTCTTATCCACCCATATCATCTCTGTCTCAGTATGCACGTGTGAACATATCATCTCACTGTGACACACAGTTACAAGAGGCTCCAAAACGGCTATATACATGTAATATAAATCCCTATGCGAGCGAAGCTCTAGCACGGCTCCATGCATATTCATGATATCAGGAAACCTCGTGCGAGAAAAGCTCTAGCACGGTTTCATAAAAATCAGTAAAATCTACGTACGAGCAACGCTCCAGTACGACTTAAACTGATTATAAATTTAAGTAAAATCCACATACGAGCAATGCTCTAGTACAGATATGTATAAAAACTCAGTGAAAACCTCATACAAGAAAAACTCCAGTATGACTTTAAAATGAGTTATAAAACCATATAAAACTTTGTACGATCAAGCTCCAGCACAGTGTTATGCATCAATGAATCAAATCTCGTGCGAGTTACACTCCAGCACAGCTTTATGCATAAATAAATCAAATCTCATGCGAGTTACACTCCAATATGACTTTATGCAAATTTCATATCAAAATAGGATGCGAGCTAGGCTCCAGCATCTCTCATGCATATCAAATTATAAAAACTAGTGCGAGCAATCGCTCCAGCACCTTTTATGCATACCAAGTTAAAACAAGTCAAAACATGTCAAAACAAAGTGTGAGCTAGGCTCCAAAACTTCTCATGCATTTCACAAGAATAAAAATCAGTGCGAGCAACCGCTCTAGCACATTTCATGCATGTGATGTCACATAAGTCGGTGCGAGCAACCGCTCAAGCACAATTATGCACACTCACAAATGCAAATATAGTGCGAGCTATGTGTCGGCTCTATCTGTTTCCATATAAACTTGATAGTTGGCCTTTTTTCCAAAGAAATTTCATTTAAATACCAATAACACTTACGTAGTCTTATTTTGGGAAACTTATGCAATTATTGGCCAATCTACCGATTTACTTTGTTTAAAAACTAAGAAAATCTCTTAAATCAGAAATTACTTAAATCATGCATTTCATGCATGTCATGCTTTCACCATCCTTAGGTGAACTTCCCTCAATAGGGGTAAAATAGTCTTTACCTATTTCGAGTCCTTAAATCTTTAAACCATTTTTAGGACTTTTATACATAATCAATGTATACATACATATCCAGTGTATAAAAAAGCTATTAAAATACGCGTAGCTACCTCTAGCTACTCACACAATTCCCTTACATCATTTTCTGTATAGTCTGACCTTTCCACTGATGACTCATCACGCAGTCTGATTTACTCCGAATCTAATCTCTGAAACTGCGAATACACATTCATCCGGTCAAATACAATACAATTTAATTGTATTTCATTTTTTTGGCTTAATTTAAATCATTGGGCCCGTTTACCCATATTGGGCCCGGTTGCACTATAATGGGCCTTAATCGGCCTTAAGCCCGTTTTTCCACTTACTATTCACATTATCGAGGCCTATTGGGCTCACTAGCCCATCAGCAATTATTGAGCCTCGTTCTAAACTCTCGAATAGCTTAATGAATTAATTACGACAATATATCTCAAATTCCAGAATATAATTCATTAAATGCGGAATTTAAATCCGTAATTTATGCGATAAATATCAATCACGCATAATGATACAAAATTATCGTAAATAAGGGTTAGTTACCCGTGATTCCATGATAGTACGCAAATCGAGGCTAACTCAAGTCCTCGTTTGACGTCAATCGTCGAGCTACACAATTTAATATTTTTTCGGGTAAACTTCCAGTCGGATATTAATCAAATTAAATATTTCGAAATTTAAATCGGTCAATTCGACCGCTTACCGACTTACCCGTAGCTCGATTGCATCACTAAAAATTTTTCCTATTTTTTCTCTTTTTCTTTTTCCCTTTTTCTACCTTTTTCCTTTTCTTTTTGGCTGAACCGGTTCGATCCGGTTCAACCCGGTTTAGACCGCCGGTTCAATCCGATTCGACCGGTTCAGTGCCTTGCCGGTCGGTTCTCCGTCGACTTTCGTCGCCAGTGGCTCCGCTGGGCCGTCCGATGCACGAATCTGGAGTTGGTTTCGTTCAAGGCTGCCGAAAAGTGGCCGGTCCTGCCTGTTCTCCTTTTCGTCGTCGGCAACTTCTCTCTTTCTCGCTGTTTTCGGCGCTGGCTGCCGTTCTACCGACCAAGGCTACCACCAATCACACCGTCGGCGCCTGGGGAACGCTCGGCTGGTGGTGGCAGGCCTCGAATCGGCGCCGATCGCCGGGAAACTTCTCTTCCCCTCTCGGTTGCCTCGGTTCCTCTCCTTCTGCCGCCGTTTGCCGCCGTTCGTGGGTGCGTTAGGCCGGTGGTGGATCCGCTCTCATCGGGCTTCCCTTCGCCGACCTCGCCTGGCCACCGCCGGTTGCCGATCGTGATGGCAGAAGGGGGCTCGGTTTCCTTTTCCCAGAAAATCGTGTTTCACGATTTTCATCTTCTTTTTTTTATTATTTTATTATTTAATTATTTATTATTTATTTTTATTATTATTTTAATCAATATTTTATTATTAAAATTCAAAATATCTAAAAAATTATTATTTTATTTATTTATTCAATAAATGAATTTCTCGGTATTATTTCATCTTTCGAAAAAAAATTTCGAATACTTTCAGGATTATTTTTCAAAGTGAAAATTTCGATTTATTCCAATAAATTCATATTTTGATCAATTTAACTCGAAATTTAATTATTTCTTCATTATTGATCAAGATTTCTCAATCTTTTAGTTTTTTTATAAAATTTTCTTGTCGAAATTATATCGGGTTTCAGTTTTTTGACCATTTTACCCTTACACGTGTTCGGGAATACCATTTAAATCATTTTTGCACTTTTAAATGCACTCAAAAATTTCTATTCATTTCATTTGTTTTTACGATAAAAAATCGAGTCTTATATACAATTGTAATAGTTTTACTATTAGGCTAATAAAATCTGCCGTAGACTGTACTTTAACTATTATATAAATAATACCAAATCTCGCCATTTTGTCTAAAAAGAGAGTCCAAAGTTTAAACCCAAATTAAATGTTCAAAACCTAAACCAAATTACAAGTCCGGAGTACTTATTCAAGGTCGAATTCTTGTTTTCAAACTTGAAACATCAACAAACGAAAAGGTCCAATCCATTATTAATGCTCAACCAAATTAATTTTATTTGGAAATTTCTAATCCACCAGAATATAAAAATTTCAAGTTTGAGAAGGAAACAATGAAGTTCAGGAAATTAAAAAATCGAGCTATTTTGAAAAGACCGAAAGTTGAAGTGTTTTGCCACACTATCCTCGAACTATTTCTAGACGCAAGCGTCGGCTTCCTACCCTCACCACCATCTGGAAGACGAAAGCTGTTTAACGAGAGTTGAAACTATAATGGTGGGGGAATGGATTTTTGCATCCGAAACACTAATTTCATTCTATATCCATTGGAACAGATAGTGTCTACGTCTACGTCTCTTAATGGTTTTATATATCTCATCGATATATTTTATCCCATCTGACCTCGTCCTAAAATCTAATCCACAATTTTCTCAATTGAATTAACAGATCCGACAATCAAACTTTTTAATAATTATATTTAGAGTTATTAGCAATTGAGTGAATTCAATTAATTATATCTCACCAAAAAAAAAAATTCAATTAATTATATGAAAAATGACGTACCAGAAATGATGGGACAAGAAATTATTAATTTCTTTGTACTTTAAAAAGTCCTTGTGGTTCATACTTTCCACCAGACCAGCGAGGAGTAGAAATAAAAAGTCCACAAAGCCAATGCAAATCAGCTGCTACACTTGTAATCTGTTGGCCCAAAATGTTGGAAGAAATTTAGTTTATGCAATGTGATATTCCTCTAAATTTCAACTAGTAAAAAAAAGTAAATTAGACATAGGTGTTCTTTTTTCCTTCAGCTATGGGTGGGTTAAGGGCGCCCGTATAACGTTTTTTTCCCCTACGCTTGTTGGATAGATTTTTAAGAATGAACACGACAATCCATCTTTAATGAAAAATTAGTAAATTATGCGTTTAATCACTTAACTTTTCAGAATTTTTTTATTTCAATTAAATTATAATAATTAAAAATTTGGATGCTTAGAGATCGTTTGACATTATTTTCGTTTACTGTTTTTTATTTTTGTTTTTAATTTTTATTTTAAAACAGTAGCAAAAAATATGTTTAGTGCATTTCTGTTTTAAAAAAATGGAAACAAAAACAAAAGGCTTCAAAATTTTTGGAAACAATAGTTTCATGGCTCCATTATTTTCGAAAATATATTTTCATTTGTGATAATGTTCATAAGCAAAGAAATAGTATTTATATATATATATATATATTAATATACTATTAATATGTTTTCATAATAAAAAGTATAAAATAAAATTAATTAGTTTTTTTAAATAAAAATAATATGAAAATTTAATATAAATATCATTTACTTAAAAATAGTATAAAATTAATATATTTATTTTAATATAAAAAAGTTAAAAAAATGTAAAAAGCAATCAAATATAAATTATATTAAACTATTATCGAGTAATATATTTATTTTAATATAGAAAAGCTTTCATTTTTTTTTATCATTCAATAATATAAGAATTAAGTGTTGAAATCTCGATTATTAATGTAAAAAGAAAAATTAAGATAAAAGAATTTGGGGCACACTTCTTCCAATGATGTAAAAAGAAATAAAAATTAGGGTAGAATATTAGGATTGTAAAGGTGATTTTCCTACCATAGTGTGGATAAGGTTTCTAAACGTTCAGTTTCCGTGCGGTCCTTCGTTTAACTATAATTAATTGTTTTGGACAAGGGGGTCTTTAATTATAAAAATTAATTTAGAGGGAATATTAAAAGCTTACGTTTTGGAGAATTCAAATTAAGATGATGTGCAAAATATATGGTGTAGATGACTCTTTGGAAGTTCCTTATTTAGCTCCTTTTCATGATACTAGTTGAATACTTGAGGCAACTGTTGATAATGTCCTTATAATAATTTTCTCATTAATTTTTTTTTATGCTTGTGATATTCCAAATGCCAGCGAAATATTAACAAAACCTTTTAATGATGATGAATGTTACGATTGGTTGAATATTAGAATGCTGAGGAGATCCTTAGCAATAAAAAAGTCATTAAAGGATCGTCTAACGTCAAATCCTTCGAGTTTAAGTGTGAGAGTTGAGAAAATGAAAGATGATGAAATATTTTAAATGAAGAATTTGACTTTGATAAGGATTCTGACGAGTATGATGTAGACTATAAAGTTACTGAGTATTGTTTACATTACACCTATGGAGAATAATTGAAAAATATATATCCTAAGTAAAAATAATAATAATAATAAATGCAAAAATTTCAATTGAAACCAGAAGAAAACTCATATTAAAATTTCTGTTTGTATTTTAGCGTTTGTTATAATTTATAATACTGATTATTGTATTTATGATAATGATATTTGTCAGATAAATTTTATAATTAAAGATGAGATAGTCAAAACTTGAGAACTTAGAAAATATTTTGAATTTAATAAATTAATAAAAATATTAAAAATGAAAAAAAGGACGGCTCAAAGTGCTAACAGTTAGTCGAGTATGTACGTTTTTCGGAGGCTCTGGTGGGGTGGAATTTATCATTGGCTATTAGAACTGGGATTGGTGTCCACACTTCTTTTTTTGTTCAGCTTGTGAAATCTAAAGTTTATATAATGGCCACGTGCTTGAAGAATTTCGGATCTTGCCTATTCTTTTTGTTTTGCCCTTTTCAAATTTAGTTTTTATGAGTTACAAAATTGCTTTTGAATTATGCCTATGTTTTCATCGTTTGTGTACAGGTTTTCAGATCTAAGCGTTTTATGAATATTCTTTTCTTGATTAAGAGTTAAAGTCAATGCTACAACAATTCTTGCTTCTATTGTCTGTTCACATTAAATTTGTTTGAATTCATGTATCTGCAGAAAAATTGCCAGCTTTGTTGCTAGTTCAACAACCTTTTTTGCCTTTTTAATAAAATTCTTTTGAGAAAAAAAAAATTAATGAATCAAATAACAAGATAAACCGAAAATCCAACATAAAATTAAATATTCAAGACGCAATTTGACTACGAAACTTATAGGTTTCAAAATCTTATTTTCATCATTGAAACAAAAACAAGATTTCCTTAGGTCTTTAAAAGAAAATTCTAATCGCTGACTGGCAATAAATATGATTGAGAGGGTCCACGATTATCACACAATCGCACGAGCTACAGATTCTCTGGTGGAAAACTTTTGAAGACGAACGGTGAAAAAGACTTATTGAGGGTCCACTCTTATCAGACAATCCCACGATAATACTTACGCGTTTAAAACTTTTAATAATTAGTTGATATTCGGTAAATTGACATTGATTAAACTTTAATAATGAATAAAGCATATATCCTTAAAGTTTCTTTAACCTTTTCCGTCAAGCGAGTTGGAGAATGTGTTTACTGCCATTTTTATAATATTTAATTGTACAAACTTCATTTAAATGGTTAGTTTCCACTTCTTGTGATTTTATATTAAAAGATAAGAGACGTTGTGATCCATCTAATATCAACGTCGTTAGCTTATTGGTATGTAGCAAAACATTGTTATCCTTAGTTTTTCATGAATAGTTTAAATTATTAACTGATGTCAACAGGACGACATCAGGACCAAGGCCAAACGGGCTCCCCTAATTATTTACTAGGACAACAAATGACATATATCCACTTGAACGATTGACAAGAGAAGAGAATAAGAAACTAACTTTTTTATCATTTGTTCGAGAATCTAAATGCAACTACTTGTAGGAAATTTTCTTTGGAGCAAATATTAATATTTTTGTATTCAATATTTAATTTAATTTTCTTTTCTGTATACAATTCTCAAATCAATAATATAATATTAAAGGGAGTTTCTGTCAGCAAAATTACAATATTTGTTTGCCAAATCATCAATTTTACACTTCAATTCGGACTCTAATCAAAAGGCACCTCTTATTTTAATTAATCATGATTTCAAAGATAATTAAGGGAAACAAAGATTTCTTAAAGAAGCTTTTATCAGTTTCTTTACAATACACGTTTGCACGAAACATTTCGATTGTTTGATAGTTGTAATAAATTCATTCAACTTTTTTTCCCATTATTTCTATATTTCTAGGTAGCAATTTCTTCTATCAATCTCTAATCTCCCTCTTCGTGATGCACAGGTGGCACAGACACTGGTATACATATGCATACATAAACACATACGATTATATATATATATATATATATATATATATATATATATATATATATATATATAAAACGAGATACAAAGTGAATCAAGGACTCAATGTAATTGAATTTCAATCATTTTAAGATATATATTAATTCTAGTATAAATTATTTACAATGGATGGTATTGTTATTATATAAAAAAAAGGTCATATTAAATGAAAGTAAATCAATCATCATATCTTTTCTTATCTTATCCATATATATCCACAAAATAAAGAAAAAGAAACGGTGACAAGAAGAATAGCATGCATTCTTTCTTCCTATTTTTTTCATTAACCTTTTGCTTTTATAAATTCAAAGCAAATGGCTCTCCTTTGGTAAAAGAAGTGTATATGTTTCATTGCATGCGCGGGGCGTGCTCGGCATTTAACAAACTCGAAGCAATAGCATATCGTACATAAATGACTTAACAAATAGCTTACATCGAACCCAGATTGAACCCTACCTGCCATCAAATCTTGAGCTGGACCCACATTCAACACATAATTTGAAGACGAAAAGGCAATCATTCAAAGATAAGACTCCACAATCACAAAAAAGTCCATACGAATCTCTTTCTCTTTCTCCTAGATTGCACTTACCAAATTTCTACATTTGGGTCTTATAACAGGTTGCTGTCGCTATCAATCTCATCCATCGAACAATATTATCAACCATGGAAATACGGGCTAAGCACCCTTTTTGTTGAAAAAAATCTACATTTTATGTGATAGATAGCGAACTCTTCTGTATTAATTATTTTATGTGAACTCCATTTCTTCTTCAATACAAACCGGGTCTTACCAAATTTAAATGTGGCTGAAATGATTGACAAAAACATAGTAGACATCATGAACTAATTAATTAAGTTGAAGAATGAAAATAAAAAGTGCTTCTCGAAAATTTCCTAAATTCATCTGCATTCATTTTGGAACATTAAGCGCATGATGAGGGTGGTCATTGTTTTCAACTTTCTCTCACTGCATTTTCAACTTTTTATCACTTTTGTGGATGACCAAAGGCTCAGCAAATCTTCGACTTTCGAACAGTTTTCACCAAGTTCATTTTAACGTCAATATTATTGCAGGCTGTATAACGTGAATATTCGATTTATCATCTTTTGATGTTTATTTAGGGTAAAGCATCATGCAAAGTACACTTATCAAGCATTTCAAATCTCATCACAAATCGATATAAAATCATCACTTGTCAGGACTCAACCCTTCTCATGGACTATCCTGAGTCCCAAACATATTTCAAAACATGAATTTTTCATTCAACAATAGACATGTGAGATAGCCATATAATATCAATAAGGGTAATAACTAGGACTATGACCATATCCTCTGTGATCCCAGGTTACACGGATCCTAGTGTCCGGGGTATCACCTCTATCTGCTTCCGCACGAGAGGTGGGTCACGTCCAACCCGTCGGTCCATAGTAAAATATCTATCGTATGAATACGGCATATATATAATATCATACAGCGTACTCCATGCTACTTACATTGTGGACCCATATCATCACATCATACACTGCCACATCTCAATACGCACGTGTGAGCTTATTTAATTGGCGTGGTACACAACCTACGCGAAACTCCCAGTACGACTGCCAACATGTCATAAAACCACTTGTGAGTAATCTCTAGTGCGACAACAAGTGTAATGGACATCTAGTGCGAGCTATGCTCCAGCACTATGTCAAAACTCGAATGAAAACTAGTACAAGCTAGGCTCCAGCACAATGTCATAAAATCCATGTGAAAACTAGTGCGAGCTAAGCTCCAACACTCATGCATGTAAAACTCTAGTACGAGTATCGCTCTAGCACTAATGTACATATAAAACACATCAAATCTCGTGCGAGCAGCGCTCTAGCATGATTCATTTCCACAAAACTCATGTAGGTGGCTCACTCTTTGCAAAGCATGGTTATGAAACCAAATCAAGCTACTTTTTGTGCAAATCATTTGAAATGCTAGCCAACCTACCAATCACATGCTAAAAAGCAATAAAAAGATTTCAAAGCATTATGCTCTTGCTTTTAATGCACATTTCTCAAAAACTCAATTCTTTGCCCTACAAACATCCATCTTATCCTATGACCCTTAGATACGTTAAAAATCGCCTATGCGTCCGAAAGGCTTACAGATATCCTTAGGGCTCACACAATTCCCTTACCTCGATTCTCTTGGAAGCAACTCTTCCTTTGTTTCTCGCTTTTCACTATTTAGCTCAACTTGCTTCGGATGTATCCTCGGAGCTGCACACATTCATAAATCATATGAGTCAATACCAATAACTCATATTCAGACTTTAACTAATCGATATATCTCATCGAGCCTATTTCATTAAGTTTGACCCCTTACCACATTTGGTCATCATTATGCCAGTTCTAGTCAATTTAACTAGCAACACACTTGGTTACTTATCAAACCCTTGGCATAAATGTTTATCCATAATCTTCCATCATTTATGCATTCTCTACAACACCATTTATGCACATTGTATCACTTGACTAATCTCACAATGTGGCTTCATCCAATCATCTTAAAAATCATGCACATTACCTCACTAACAACTTGATATAATCCTTTTTATCACCTAATCAACCACATTCCATTTTCTCACACTAAACTCATTCTAGGTTATGCTTATTTCATTACATTCTAGGTAGTTTCATTCAACAATACATACACCAATCTACTCACAACAACAATTAAATAAATATACTTAGAGTTGGTGTATTGAAAACTCACCTAGCTTGACTTTCCTCTTGCTCCAAATAAGATGACTCTTTAGCTCCTTCAATCCAACAAATGAAATGTTGACTCCAAGCTATGTTGCTCTTCTCCTCACAATGAACAACTTTGCTCTAATAGCTTTTCCTCAATTCTTTTTGGAAGAAGGTGTATTCTAGAGAGAGAAAGCTTGGTATTTTAGGTAAGAATGGAAGAGATGTGTTGGTTTGTTGAAAAAAAGGTTTTACCATGGGGTATTTATAGATTAAGAGTGATGAGATCGATCTGCTAGGGTGAAGAGATCGATCTTCCTTTGGTTTTAGCCATCGAATTCTCAGGTTTAAAATGGGAGAGATCGATCTGCTCATTGGGGAGGGATCGATCTTGGCTTGGCAGAAGCTTGAGGAGATCGATCTGCTCATGAGGAGAGATCGATCTGCTCTTGACAGAATCAATTGGAGATTGATTTGCACTTAAGAGGGGATCGATCTGGGCTTGGCAGAGACAAATGCAGATCGATCTGCTCCTTAGGGAGATCGATCTGCTCAATTGGGGAGATCGATCTGGCCTTGATAGATTCACTTGGAATTATTCTGCTTGCATAAGAGATCAGTCTTCCTTGGATAGGAGATCGATCTAGCCTTCATCTGGGGCATTTCCTGTTGCATTTTTCTAAATTTTTCAAGGGCAAATTCCTATTTCATTACTTCAATACTCATTTTTCATTTTAATCCCACTTAGAGCATGGAAAGATTTATTTCCTATGATTCACATATAATGTGACTTGCATGAATTACTTAAATTTAGAAAGGATACATAGAATTCACCATCCATGCATTATCATTTCATGTTTTCATTCCTTATCCTCAATTCGATTTGCTTAAAGTTCTATTCTTTTAGTTTGTGGCCACTTCAGCCCTTATTTATCATTTATTTGTATCTTGACACTCATTCATCCCATTGCAATTCATTCACATTTACATGATCTGAAATCATTTGTCTTATACTTTCATTAACATCTGGAAAAGTTATACATACTTGGGGTCTCACATGAAAGTATTTTATAAATGACCATATATTTTCGAGGAAAGTGTTTAACCCAAGATTGTTACTTTGAGTGCATGTTTTACCGGTTTGAGCTCGGTTTCATGATTTTAAAGTTTTGTGAACAAATTTGTTTTTATATTTGAATGATATTTATAAGCAAAACTATTATGAGTTCTACGTTGAAGGTGAAACTATTTTTCAACAAAATAATGACATGTTTTTTAGATTAAGGGCTAGTCATGATATTTGCACATCAATGCATGACTTCGCTTTGGTAGCGTTGAGTGTGACTCTAGTCTGGTAGCGTTGAGATAATTCTTCCGAGTAGCATTGAGATGACTTTGCTTTTGTAGCGTTGAGTGTGACTCCGCTCTGGTAGCGATGAGATAACTCCGCTTTGGTAGCGTTGAGATGGCTCTGCTTTGGTAGCAATAAGCCGATGCTGTACGACCTCGATCCAAGCTACAGCCCTGTCATGGCCATGGGTGATGATGTTCCCTCTTTGGAGGATGCCCTCGTATGAAGATGATGTGACGATATTCCCTCTTCGGAGGATGCCTTCGTTCGAGGATGATGTGATGGTTGCTTTTCATGACATTAATATTGATTGCCTAGTCTTCACAACTATTTTGAGATATGACATATTGTAAAAATGAGATGATGCCTTGATGATTTGTGATTTTACTCATGTCTTTATAACTATGCAAAATTGTGCCATTATTGTATTTATACTTTGATGATGATTTTAATCTCATATGCACTCCTTACTTAGCTAGTTGAAGCTCACCCCCTCTATTTTCTAGATTATCTACAGTGAGTACTCGTACCTGCCGTGTACGTGACATAGGTTGGTGGAAAAGACTCTACCCAAGCTATTGCTTGTACATGCTTTAGGTAATATTGATTTTGTGTCTAGACAGTATAAGTAGTGCAGACACTTGTATTTATGTAACGTTGTGTCACGGCCCTCAATCCACCGAAAATCCAGTTCAAAATTTTCATTGTTCGTTTATTATTTGATCAATTTCTTATTTTTTGTTCTTTACCTTTACCTTACTTGATCGTGAACAGTTACACCACCAACAGTTGGGTTGTGTATCGGTGTAAATCTCATCGAAATCAAATCATTTCAATTTACAATTCATTTAAACGTAAACACTTGTATTTCTAAATCAGAGTTGCTGATTACATGTGTTTACAATCCTTTACATCCCCAAAAATTACATTTAAAGATATTATTGTGCTTTGACATGTCTAGATATAAAAACTATACAAATGTGTATACCTCGTGTGATGGGAAGCAGTAGACACCAAAATTCAATCCTCAATCGATCTCTATCTACTGAAAGTGCTCTGCAGAGGGGAGAAATAAAGGGGGTGAGTAAACCACGCGCTCAGTAAGGCAATCATGCGAGTATGTAGATAACTGTACTATCTACGTGATCGTGATGTCATGATTAAAACACATATTTACTTATCATACTTCAAAACATCAGTTCATGATCATGTTCTTAATATGTAAAACAATCCATGCTATTTAAATGAGTGCACAGGTCTAAATCAAAGCATGGAAAATCCTCATGCAAAAGTCATAAGTATGGCACGAAAAGATCATCATGCAAGGTGCACTTTAAAAGCATTCCAAACTAGACAAAAATTATCACAAAATTCACCATTTATCAGGACTCAGCCTCTCTAATGGACTGTCCCGACCCACAAACACATTTAAAACATGGATTTACCATAAGTCAAGTGACATGTGAGATAGGCAAATAGTAATAAGGGTAATAACTAGGACTACGACCATATCCTCTGTAATCCCAAGCTGTACGGATCCTAGTGTGTGGGGTATCACCTCTATCTGCTTCCGCACGGGAGATGGGTCACGTCCAATGTGAGATCTGAGAATTTCAGATATATTTTAATTATGTAATATGAACTTGAAGTATAATTTATTGAGCTAAGTGAATTGTGGGAATGATAATTGGAGATTTATATGTTAAGTGTTTAAAATAAGTATGAAGCTATGAGGACAGATCGATCTGGGAGAAGGAGAGATCGATCTGATGAGTTAAAAATGACAAGGAAGGAGGAATTTAAGGAGCAGATCGATCTCCAATGAAAGAGGATCGATCTCCTTATGATTTTGTTTGAGAGAAGATCGATCTCATGAGGAAGAGATCGATCTCCAAATGTTTCTGTTTGAGAAAAGATCGATCTCCTCAAGGCGCAGATCGATCTCATAAAGCCATAAAGAGATTGATCTCACCCCTCGACAGATCGATCTCCTAGGCATAAATTGCCCCAAATCTCCCCAAATTCAAATGCAGATCGATCTCATCAAGAGCCAGATCGATCTCCTACCCTCAGTCTATATAAGGAATCCCTGCTTTCTCCTGTAATTTCACTTTCTCTCTCTTCCAACCACATTTTCACCGAGCCCTAGCTTTCTCACTCATCCAAAGCACTCATTTCTGTCCAAATCAGAAGTTGTGGCAAGAAGGAAAGTTGTTCCTCACCCAAGGGAGAACAACATACTTGAAAATCGAAAGACAGATCGAATCGAGGCAAGAGATAAGCTCTCCACAAGTTTTGGGTAATTTCTAAACTTTGATCCTTATATTTGAGATGATTTTGGTGATGATAGTTGCTGGCATTGTGTTGAAATAGCTGAAAAATGATTAGAGATTGATGAAATTACAATGTAGTTGGAGTGATGATGATATTTAGCAACTTTGGTAAATTTAGGAATTTTGAGCTATAAATGGAGATTTAGACAATGTGGTGTATTAGCATAGATATTGTGGTATAGGAAATATAGAATGTTGAGGTGTTGGGAGCGAGATTGTGGTTTGTGGTGGAGTTATGAGAATTGAGAAATTTGAGGTGTTGTGAGCAACTATGCTCGATTTTGAGAATTGAGGTTAATGTGATAATGAGTATTGATGTTTTAACATCGTTGGATAGCTCGGGAGTTCCAGAGTGGAATGCGAGGCTAGTCCATGATACGGGGGAAACGATTGCACTATACGAGGTGTAAAGAGGTAAGGAAAAACTAAACCATTTGTGTATGTGTTTTGATGAATTGTTGTAGCATGAACCATGATTTGAGAATACAATAATGTTTGGTGTTGTGTTGTGATATAATTGCACACGGTTTTTATAGCCGGTTGGAGCCCATTATTTTATGAGTTTATAAGCTGAGTGTGAAATTGCTTTATAAACCTTTGAGTTTGTGTGAAAAGTAAATTGGGCTCTACATTAAGGCGATATTAAGATTTGAGAAAATGTGTGCGTGTTTTGCCGGTTGGAACTCGGTTTTAATATGTTTTGTGTTGAGTACACAAATATTTTAAATGAGTTTTATGAGAGAAAACCATTAAAAGGCATAACGTTTTATAAGATAATGGCTAATGATTGAGACTTAGGCATGTCATGTTGAATACACATCGGGCCTTGCTCTGGTAGCATGTAAGACCGATATAGTGGGACGCCTGGAAACCGACCCAGGGACCACAGGCCTTGTTCTGGTAACATGTAAGTCCGATTATTCCTCCGTTTTGGTAGCGTTGGGAGGCCTTGCTCTGGTAGCATGTAAGTCCGATATTCCTCCGTTTTGGTAATGAGAGATGCCTTCGTTTTGGTACCGAGAGATGACCCCGTTTTGGTAACGTGAGATGACCCCCGTTCTAGTAACGCTGGCTGGCCTTGCTTTGGTAGCATGTAAGACCGAGAGAGTGGGCTGCCTGGGAACCGATCTAGGGATCACGTGATAGTGTGCATGAGGCGAGGCATTGCTCTGGTAGCATGTAAGGTCGGGCCTTGTTCTGGTAACAAATAAGTCCAATATACCATACATACGACCATATTATCGACGTTCCCTTTATACGAGGATGCCTGGGATGCGCACCCAGAGGAGATTACATATTTGATGTGCCATGACGAGTTTTAATTGAGTTTTATTACCTAGTCTCGTTTTACACATGAGTTGTGTTTTGTGACCTTGTCACGTGCATTTACTGAGGTGATTTTTATCACAAATTTTGAGAACAGCCATTATCGCATATATTTACACATGCTTGTGAGTGCTCGATATTGAGCCTTTTTACCTTCATATTTTCACATGATTTATGAGTTATGAGATGATGATTTTTTGGGAACTTTCATGCTACGATTTCAAATGAGCTTCTTAAACAAATACATATTTGTGATGTGTGATATGGTTTATATAACTGAGTTCCCTTACCCCCCTTACTGAGCGATTTGGAAGCTCACCCTGTTTTCTCTTCCCCCCAGATCGCTTCAAGTGAAGTGAGTTCCCTGCGACGTACGGGTTAGAGGCTAGTGGAGGACTTGAGCTCCAGGCCGTATTTTGTGTATTGAGGTAGATATTTAATATTCATGTACCCAGACTAGAGTTATAGTTACAGACACTTATTGTACAATGATGTACGGGATGTATTAGGAGTAATTAACTTGGAATTAAGTAATGTATATAATACAAAATATACTATATTATGATGAGATCATGAGGCATGATGATTATGATGATGTATGACACTGCACAGGAATACACCCTTAATTGTGAATTAATGAGTAAAAAGTTTTAAATTAGCCCTATTTTTCACGTTTTTAGGGCGTGACAGAGTTTTCTTGGTATCAGAGCTTAGGGTGTTTAGTACTGTCAGTGTCGGTTAAGTGAAATAGAATACATCCCAAGTGTCTGTAATAGTGTGGTCATGAACTGAATCTGAGGATTGAGATTTCAATCGATTTTGATATGTACGCGCAGGAGACGAGTTGAGATAGAGAATGAGTAAACGACGAGGTCGTTCGAGGAGGCAGGTAGAGTCCGCTCCGCTACCTGTCCCACAACCAGAGAGTCCTAACTCTCGATTTAATCAGATTGAGACCGATGTGAGGCAAGGTTTTGAGCAGATGGCAGCGTTATTCGCGCAACACTTTGGAGTTAATGCCTCGGGTACTACTCCTACACCACCACAAGGACCTCTCATACCCCCAATGCCTCCCGTCACTCAGCCTGATGACAGAAGTATGGTCCGACTGAAAGACTTTTTGAAAATGAATCCACCTGCATTTAGGGGAAAGAAGGATCCTACAGAGGCTGAGGAGTGGTTGACGGAGTTGAGAGTTATATTCGATTATCTGGGGTGCACCGATGCTGAGAGGGTCAGTATGAGTGCCTATATGTTGAAAGGGAGAGCTCGAGATTGGTGGGGTACTACCCAGGGTGTTTTGATGTCCCACCAGGATGTGATTGGTTGGGAAGAGTTCCAGACAGCCTTTAGAGCCCAATATGTACCACGAGCTGCCCAGAGAAAGAGGCAAGCAGAGTTCTTGAGTTTGGTACAGGGTGACATGTCTATAGATGATTACGAGAGCCGATTTACCGCTCTGCTGAGATATGATCCAGAGACTTTCAAGAATGAAGAGCTCCGCACAGAGAGATTTGTATACGGATTGAAGCCCATCATCAAAGATCAATTGATTGGGTTGTGTATTACTGAGTTTGGAGATGCTCTGATACGAGCACAAGAGATTGAGAGGGGAATTGAAATTGTACAGTCCCAGAATGAGTTTGGAGCAGTGATTAGGGACAAAGGCAAGAGGCCAACGATGTCTCAAGCAGATGTTCGGAGAGGTTCCTTCAGGATAGGAAGGATTGAGGTACACAAGGGCAGATTGGAGAGACCCAGAGCTTATCCTATTATCAAGGAGACCCCTCGATATGGCAGGCCGGAGATAAGGGTTTGTAGAGACTGTGGCCGATCGCATGAGGGAAGTTGTACTGGGTCGATCCGTGGATGTTTTAGATGTGGTGACATGGGTCACAGAGTGAAGGACTGTCCTCAACCTCAGATACCACATGCTCCAGAGCCTACTAGACAGCAGCCTCAGAGAGTGAATCCCCAGAGACGGGCCACTGCTGCAGAGAAAGGGAAGAAACCTGTGGCACAGGGACGTGTGTTTGCCCTGGATAAGGAAACTGCGGACACTTCAGTAGAAACTATAAGAGGTACACTTTCTGTCTGTAATCATAAGGCTCATGTATTGATAGATCCAGGATCCACGCATTCATTTATTTCAGAGCATTTTGCATGTAGTTTAAATTTGAAGTTTGAACCTCTAGAGTATGTACTACATGTAAATACCCCTATGCGTGAATCCCAGAGAACTGAGTTAATCTGTAGAGGATGTGAAATAAAGTTGGGAGATAGAGTGATGTTAACAGATTTAATCATGTTGAATATACACGGGTTTGATGTAATTCTGGGGATGGATTGGTTAGCAACCAATCGAGTGAGTTTAGACTGCTACACTAAGATTGTAACTTTCTCCCTACCTGAACCTTACAGTGTACGGTTGAGATATTGAGGAAATGAATATGTGGAATTCTAGTAAGTAATTTGAGAATTTTAATATTATTTTTGAGAGTATTAAATATGATTGTTCATGTGAAGGTTACGAAACACTCATCTCAGACGATGAGCGGGAATATCCGAAGATTAAGGATATACCTGTGGTGTGTGAATTCCTAGATGTTTTCCCAGATGAGCTGCCAGGTTTGCCACCAGAGAGAGAGCTGGAGTTTACCATTGATTTAGTACCAGATACTCAGCCGATCTCTAAACCTCCCTACAGGATGGCATTAGTGGAACTTGAGGAATTGAAGAAACAACTACAGGAGTTATTGGATCAAGGGTTCATTAGGCCCAGTGTTTCACCGTGGGGAGCACCGATTTTATTTATTAAGAAGAAGGATGGTAGTCTCAGATTATGCGTAGACTACCGGCTGTTGAATAATGCCACGGTGAAGAATAAATACCCACTGCCTAGGATTGATGATCTACTTGATCAACTAAGAGGGGCCTCAGTCTTTTCTAAGATTAATTTGAGATCGGGCTATCACCAATTGAGGATCAAGGAAGAAGATATTTCCAAGACGACCTTCAGGACAAGGTATGGCCATTATGAATTTCTGGTGATGTCCTTTGGATTGACGAACGCCCCTGCTGCATTTATGAGGTTAATGAACGAAGTGTTCAGAGACTATCTAGATAAATTTGTGATAGTCTTTATTGAGGATATCCTGGTATACTCTCGGTCGTATGAGGAGCATGCACAGCATTTGTGGTTAGTACTTCAGATACTTCGAGATAAGCAATTATATGGAAAGCTTAGTAAGTGTGAGTTTTGGCTGAACCGGATAGCTTTCCTTGGTCATATAGTCTCAGAGGAAGGAGTATCAGTGGATCCAAGTAAAGTAGCAGCTGTGCTTAGTTGGGAGAGACCGATGACAGTTACTGAGGTGCGAAGCTTCCTTGGTTTGGCAGGGTATTACAGAAGATTTGTGGAAGGATTTTCAAGGATTGTCGCTCCTTTGACTAAACTCACGCGTAAGAAGACTCCGTTCTTATGGACTGATCAATGTGAGCTCAGTTTTGAGGAGTTAAAAAGGAGATTGACAGCGGCACCTGTGTTAACTATTCCTGAGGGATCAGGAGGATTTTCGGTGTATAGTGATGCATCTCATCAAGGATTGGGGTGTGTGCTTATGCAGCACGGAAGAGTGGTCGCATATGGATCGCGACAGTTGAAAGACCATGAGCGGAATTACCCCAGGCATGATTTGGAGTTAGCCGCTGTGGTATTTGCTTTGAAGATCTGGCGACACTACTTATATGGGGAAAGATTCCAGATCTTCACTGATCACAAGAGTTTAAGATATCTCTTTGATCAGAAAGAGTTAAACATGAGACAAAGGAGATGGATGGAACTCCTTAAGGATTATGACTGCGAGATTCTATATCATCCGGGTAAGGCGAATGTAGTTGCTGATGCCCTGAACAGGAAGAGTATGATATCGCTATGATGATCAGGGAATGGGATTTATTAGAGCAGTTCACCAAACTTCGGATCAGAGTTAAAGAGGTAGAGACTGGATTTTTGGCTAGCTTGCGGATAGAGCCCAGGATCATGGATCAGATTAGAACTGGGCAGCGCAGTGATCAGAGGTTGATAGATATGGATAGCCAAGCTGAACAGAGTTCGCAGTCGGATTTCACAGTCAATGAGGATGGATTGTTGAGTTTCAGAGGACGGATTTGTGTACCGGACGATGATACCCTAAAGAGACTGATACTGAGGGAATCTCACTGCTCACGATACACCATGCACCCAGGGAGTACTAAGATGTACCGAGACTTGAGAAAGGTGTATTGGTGGAGTGGTATGAAGTGAGACGTGGCAGAGTATGTGGCCAGGTGTTTAGTATGCCAGCAAGTGAAAGCTGAGCATCGAAAGCCTGGAGGACTACTACAGCCCTTACCTATACCTACATGGAAATGGGAGCATGTCACCATGGATTTTATTATGGGTTTACCGAGGACCTAAAGAGGTTGTGATGCGATATGGGTCATTGTGGATAGATTGACCAAGAGTGCCCACTTCCTTGCCATCAAGAGCACAGATACTGTGGATGCCTTAGCTGAGCTGTATGTCAGCGAGATAGCTAGATTACATGGGGCTCCAGTGAGTATTACTTCTGATAGAGATTCCCGGTTTACTTTCAGATTTTGGACCCAGTTTTAGGAGTCCATGGGATCTCGATTGAGTTTTAGTACCGCCTATCATCCTCAGACAGATGGTCAGTCAGAGAGGACTATTCAGACCCTGGAGGATATGTTGAGGGCATGTATGATGGATTTTAAGGGATCATGGGATGATCACCTGCCCCTAGCAGAGTTTGCGTACAATAACAGCTATCATGCAAGTATTGGAATGGCACCCTTTGAGGCTCTATATGGTAGGAGGTGTAGATCCCCTGTAGCTTGGGAAGAAGTCGGTGACAGAAAGATAAATGCTCCCGAGCTTGTTGAGCAAGCTGTACAGAGTGTGAAACTCATATGTGAGAGGCTACGGGCTGCACAGGGTAGACAAAAAAGCTACGCAGATGTGTGTAGACGGCCACTCGAGTTTGATGTTGGTGATGCAGTATTTCTGAAAGTATCTCCGAGTAAGGGTATTGTGCAATTTGGGAAGAAAGGAAAATTGAGTCCTCGATACATAGAACCATTCGAGATTCTTGAGAGAGTGGGAGAGGTAGCTTACAGATTGGCATTACCCCCACAGATGTCTGAAATACACAACGTCTTTCATGTGTCTATGTTGAGGAAGTACCACCCGAACCCTTCTCATGTTATAGAGTATGACGAGATGGACATACAGGAGGACATGAGCTATACTGAGGAACCCGTCCGGATTCTCGATAGGAAGGAGAAGGTACTGAGAACCAAGAGCATCCCATTAGTGAAAATTTTGTGGAAACATCACTCAAGGGAAGAGGCAACGTGGAACTAGAGAACCTCATGAAGGAGAAATACCCCCATCTCTTTGACTAGTTGAGTTGAATTTGGAGGACCAAATTCTTTTAAGGTGGGGAGGATGTGAGATCTGAGAATTTCAGACATATTTTAATTATGTAATATGAACTTGAAGTATAATTTATTGATCTAAGTGAATTGTGGGAATGATAATTAGAGATTTATATGTTAAGTGTTTAAAATAAGTATGAAGCTATGAGGACAGATCGATCTGGGAGAAGGAGAGATCGATCTGATGAGTTAAAAATGATAAGGAATGAGGAATTTAAGAAGCAGATCGATCTCCAATGGAAGAGGATCGATCTCCTTATGATTCTATTTGAGAGAAGATCGATCTCATGAGGAAGAGATCGATCTCCAAATGTTTCTGTTTGAGAGAAGATCGATCTTCTCAAGGCGCAGATCGATCTCATAAAGCCATAAAGAGATCGATCTCACCCCTTGACAGATCGATCTCCTAGGCATAAATTGCCCCAAATCATCCCCAAATTCAAATGCAGATCGATCTCATCAAGAGCCAGATCGATCTCCTACCCTCAGTCTATATAAGGAATCCCTGCTTTCTTCTGTAATTTCGCTTTCTCTCTCTTCCAACCCCTATTTTCACCGAGCCCTAGCTTTCTCACTCATCCAAAGCACTCATTTTCATCCAAATCAGAAGTTGTGGCAAGAAGGATAGTTGTTCCTCACCCAAGGGAGAACAACATACTTGGAAATCGAAAGATGGATCGAATCGAGGCAAGAGATAAGCTCTCCACAAGTTTTGGGTAATTTCTAAACTTCGATCCTTATATTTGAGATGATTTTGGTGATGATAGTTGTTGGCATTGTGTTGAAATAGCTGAAAAATGATTAGGGATTTATGAAATTACAATGTAGTTGGAGTGATGATGATATTTAGCAACTTTGGTAAATTTAGGAATTTTGAGCTATAAATGGAGATTTAGACAATCTGGTGTATTAGCATAGATATTGTGGCATAGGAAATATAGAATGTTAAGGTGTTGGGAGCGAGATTGTGGTTTGTGGTGGAGTTATGAGAATTGAGAAATTTAAGGTGTTGTGAGCAACTATGCTCGATTTTGAGAATTGAGGTTAATGTGATAATGAGTATTAATGTTTTAACATCGTTGGACAGCTCGGGAGTTCCAGAGTGGAATGCGAGGCTAGTCCGTGATACGAGGGAAACGATTGCACTATACGAGGTGCAAAGAGGTAAGGGAAAACTAAACCATTTGTGTATGTGTTTTGATGAATTGTTGTAGCATGAACCATGATTTGAGAATACAAGCATGTTTGGTGTTGTGTTGTGATATAACTGCACACGGTTTTTATAGCCGGTTGGAGCCCATTATTTTATGAGTTTATAAGCTGAGTGTGAAATTGCTTTATAAGCCTTTGAGTTTGCGTGAAAAGTAAATTTGGCTCAACGTTAAGGCGATATTGAGATTTGAGAAAATGTGTGCGTGTTTTGCCGATTGGAACTCGGTTTTAATATGTTTTGTGTTGAGTACACAAATGTTTTAAATGAGTTTTATGAGAGAAAACCATTATGAGTTCTACGTGAAGGCATAACGTTTTATAAGATAATGGCTAATGATTGAGACTTAGGCGTGTCATGTTGAATGCACATCGAGCCTTGCTCTAGTAGCATGTAAGACTGATATAGTGGGATGCCTGGGAACCGACCCAGGGACCACAGGCCTTGTTCTGGTAACATGTAAGTCCGATTATTCCTCTGCTTTGGTAGCGTTGGGAGGCCTTGCTCTGGTAGCATGTAAGTCCGATATTCCTCCGTTTTGGTAACGAGAGATGCCTCCGTTTTGGTAACGAGAGATGCCTCCGTTTTGGTAACGTGAGATGACCCCCGTTCTGGTAATGCTGGCTGGCCTTGCTTTGGTAGCATGTAAGACCGAGAGAGTGGGCCACCTGGGAACCGACCCAGGGATCACGTGATAGTGTGCATGAGACGAGGCATTGCTCTGGTAGCATGTAAGGTCGGGCCTTGTTCTGGTAACATATAAGTCCAATATACCATGCATACGACCATATTGTCGACGTTCCCTCTATACGAGGATGCCTGGGATGCGCACCCAGAGGAGATTACATATTTGATGTGCCATGACGAGTTTTAATTGAGTTTTATTGCCTAGTCTTGTTTTACACATGAGTTATGTTTTGTGACCTTATCACATGCTATTTACTGAGGTGATTTTTATCACGAATTTTGAGAACAGCCATTATCGCATACACATGCTTGTGAGTGCTCGATATTGAGCCTTTTTACCTTCATATTTTCACATGATTTATGAGTTATGAGATGATGATTTTTTGGGAACTTTCATGCTACGATTTCAAATGAGCTTCTTAAACAAATACATATTTGTGATGTGTGATATGGTTTATATAACTGAGTTCCCTTACCCCCCTTACTGAGCGATTTGGAAGCTCACCCTATTTTCTCTTCCCCCCAGATCGCTTCAAGTGAAGTGAGTTCTCTGCAACGTACGGGTTAGAGGCTAGTGGAGGACTTGAGCTCCAGGCCGTATTTTGTGTATTGAGGTAGATATTTAATATTCATGTACCCAGACTAGAGTTATATTTACAGATACTTATTGTACAATGATGTACGGGATGTATTAGGAGTAATTAATTTGGAATTGAGTAATGTATATAATACAAAATATACTATATTATGATGAGATCCTGAGGCATGATGATTATGATGATGTATGACACTGCACAGGAATGCACCCTTAATTGTGAATTAATGAGTAAAAAGTTTTAAATTAGCCCTATTTTCCACGTTTTCGGGGCGTGACATCCAACCTGTCGGTCCCTAACAGAGTATCCATCATCCGAACACAGTATATATATATATATATTATCCATACACGGTACAATGTACTCCATGCTATATGCACAGTACAACGTACTTCGTGGACCCATATCATCACATCATACACTGTCACATCTCAATACGCACGTGCGAACCTATTTAATTAGTGTGGCACACAGCCTACCTGAAGCTCCCAGTACGGCTCCCAACATGTCATAAAACCACGTGCGAGTAGTCTCAAGCACGACAACAAGTATAGTAGACATCTAGTGCGAGCAATGCTCCAGTACAATGTCAAAACCAGTATGAAAATCAGTGCGAGCTAGGCTCCGGCACTATACCATAAAAATCCATGTGAAAACTAGTGCGAGCTAGGGTCCAGCACTCATGCATGTAAAATTCTAGTGCGAGCTATGCTCCAGCACTAATGCATCTATAAACATGTCAAATCTTGTGTGAGCAATGCTCTAGCAATTTCATTTCCACAAACTCATATAGATCACTTATTCTTTGCAAAGCATGGTTATAAAACAAAATCAAGCTAGTTTTCATACAAATCATTTAAAATGCTAGCCAACCTACCAATTCGCATGCTAAAAAGATGTAAAAACGTAAGAACATTATGTTCTTGCTTTTCATGAACATTTCTCAAAGTTCCCCAAATTTCTTTTGCCCTTCAAACATCTATTTCATTCTAATACCCTTAGACGCTTAAAGAATCAACCCATGCACCCGAAAACTCGTACAGATACCTCTAAGGCTAACACAATTCCCTTACCACGATACACTTGGAAGCAACTCCTTCTTCCTTTCTCGCTTCTTGCAATTGGACTCACTTTGCTCCAGATATATCCTCAGGAGCTGCAAACATCCATCAATCATATGAGTCAATACCAATAACTCATGTTATGACTTCAACTAGTCAGTATATTTTATCGAGCTTATTTCGTCAAGTTTGGTCCATTATCACATTTGACCATCATTATACCATTCCTAGTCAATTTAGCTAGTAACTCAATTAGTAACTTATCAACACTTGGCATAGATGTTTTATCCATAGTTTTCCATTCATTCTTGCATTCTACAACATTATATATGCACATTTCATCACTTTGACTAATCCCATAAGTTTGATTCCACATAACAATCTCAATGTCATGCATATAACATTATTATCACCTTGGTATAACCTATTTATCATCAATTCCACCATATCTTCATTTATCACACTAAACCCATTCTAGGTCATGCTCGATTCATCATATTCTAGATAGTTCCTATCAACAATTCATACACCAATCTACTCACAACATCTAGATATACATAGTTAGAGTTGGTGTATTGAAAACTCACCTAGCTTGACTTCCCTCTTGTCCAAATTTGGAAGACTCTTTAGCTCCTTCAATCCAACAAGTTAAATGTTGGCTCCAAGCTATGTTGTTCTTCTCCTCACAATGAACAACTTTGCATCTAATAGTTTTTTCTCAAATCTTTTTGGAAGGGGGTGTATTCTAGAGAGCGAAAGCTTGCTATTTTGGGTAAAAATGGAGAGATGTGTTGATTTGGTGAAGAATAGGGGTTTTGGCATCGAGTTTTTATAGAGCAGGGATGATGAGATCGATCCCTATAGGGTAGGAGATCGATCTTCCCATGGTTTTAGCTCTCAAATTTTCAGGTTTGTAATGGGGGAGAGTGATCTGCTCATTTGGGGGAGATCGATCTTTGCTAGGTAGAGGCAACAAGAGATCGATCTGCTCATTGGGAGAGATCGATATGCTCTTGACAAAATTAAATAGAGATTGATCTGCACTTAGGAAGGGATCGATCTCTGCTAGGCAGAAGCAAATGCAGATCGATCTGCTCATGGGGAAGATCGATCTGCTCAGTGAGGGGATTGATTTGGCATTAGCAGATTCACTTGAAATTGTTCTGCTTGCACAAGGGATCGATCTTCCTTGAATAGGAGATCGATCTGGCCTTCATTTGCAGGCTTCCTGCTACAATTTCCCAGTTTTTCAAGGGAAAAATTTATGTTTGATTGCTTCATTAGTCATTTTGTAATCTATTCACACTTTGAGCATGGAAAGGTTTATTCCTTATGATTTTCATGTTATGGAACTTGTGTGTATTACTTAGAATCAGAAAGGATACACAGAAATCACAATCCATCCATTATCATTTCGTGTTTTAAATCCTTATCTCCAGCCCGGATGCTTTAAGTTCTATTCGTTTAGTTTGTGGCCACTTCAGCCCTCATTTATCCTTTACTTGTATCATGACACTTATTTATCCCATTGTAATACATTCACATTTACATGCTCCAAAAATCATATGCCTTATACTTTCATTTACAAATAAATAAGTCATACATACATAGGGGTCTCACAATCTCCCCCACTAAGAAAATTTGGTCTTCCAAATTGGAACCAAATCAGTCTCTGAACAACTCGGGATACTTCTCCCACATCAAATTCTCTAACTCCCATGTAGCTTCTTCTGTAGTGTTGTGCTGCCAAAAGACTTTCACTAAGGGATTCGTCTTCGATCTCAACACCTTTTCCTTCCTATCCAATATCTGAACTGACTTCTTAACATATGACATGCTCTCGTTGAGCTCCAACGGCTCATATCTAATTACATGTGTCAAGTCCGAGTGGTACTTCCATAACATAGAGATGTGGAAGACGTTGTGAACGCCTTCTAACTCAGGTGGCAAAGCTAGCCTGTAAGCCTTCTCTCCCACTCTATCCAGTATCTCAAAGGGTCCGATGTAACGAGGGCTTAACTTTCCTTTCTTTTCGAACCTCATTATACCATTGGAAGGAGAAAATCGTAAAAATACCAATTCACCCACTGTAAACTCCAATGGTCTCCGTCTCCTGTCAGCATAACTCTTTTGTTTGCTCTAGGCTGTCTGTAACCTCTCACAAATCAGTTAGACGTCCTTAGAGGCTTGTCTCACTAAGTCGGGAGAAAATATCAATTGGTCACCAACCTCTTCCATCAAATTGGGGAACGGCAGCTCCGACCACACAAAACCTCATACAGTACCATCCCGATACTCGAATGATAACTGTTATTATAGGCGAACTCTGCAAGTGGTAAATGGTCATCCCAGGAGCCTCCAAAATCCAATGCACACGCTCTCAACATATCCTCCAGGGTCTGTATAGTCCTCTCTGACTGATCATCTGTCTGATGATGGAACACTGTGCTAAAACTCAGTTGGGTCCCCATCATTTCTTGAAAGTGTTCCCAAAAGTAGGAAGTTAAGCAAAATCCCGATCAGAAACAATGCTCACTGGAACACCTTATAACCTCACTATCTCGTGCACATATAGTTCCGCCAATGTACTCAAAGTATTGGTAGCTCTCATAGCTAGCAAGTGTGCCGACTTCGTCAATCTGTCCACTATTACCCAAATCGCATTGTGATTCCTGTAGGCCCTGGGTAAACCCATCATGAAGTCCATAGCGACATACTCTCATTTCTAAGTCGGTATAGGTAGAGGTTGTAATAGCCCTGCAGGCTTCTGATGCTCTACCTTCACCCGCTGACAGACGAGACACCTAGCCACATATTCAGCTACATCTCTCTTCAATCCCGACCACCAATACACTTTATGGAGGTTCTGATACATCTTGTTACTTCTCAGATGTAGTGTATACTTCGTTGAGTGAGCCTCTGATAAAACTAACCTCCTAATCTCTGGATCATTGGGAACAGATATCCTGTCCCTGAACCTTAGAAAACCATCTGAACTCAAATCAAAATCAATCTCTGTACCCCTTTGTATCTGCCCGATAATATCACTGCACTGCTGATCAATCTGTTGAGCCTATCGGATACGATCTACAAGATCTGGTTCCAATCGCATGCTAGCTACAATAAAGCCACTATCAGTATCAGGCGGGATCATATCAAAACTGAGGCTCGCAAACTGCTCCAATAGCTTGTGTTCCCTGATCATCATGTATGATACCAACCCGAGATTTTTTCTACTCAATGCATCAACTACTACATTTGCTTTATTCGGGTGGCACAAAATCTCACAATTGTAGTCCTTCAGAAGCTCAAGCCACCTCCTCTATCTCATGTTTAACTATTTCTGTGAAAACAAATACTTGAGGCTCTTGTGGTCTGTAAATACTTGGAATTTCTAATCGTAAAGATAATGGCGCCATATTTTCAAAGCAAATACCACGGCCGCCAACTCTAGATCATGAGTCGGGTAGTTCTTCTCATGATCCTTCAACTGTCTCGACCCTTTCTCTCTCACTCACGTGACTTTTACCTTACTTTCAACAGTTGGGCTGTGAGTCAATATCCAATCCATATCTCATCCATTTATAATTTAATAAATTCATTTAAATGAAATAGAATAGAAACTGGACTTTTACATATATGTGCGGAAGCGTTTACATCACCTTCTATTATATACATCCCCCAAAATACAACAGACAAACTTTACTCTGCATTAGTTTACAAGATATAAAATTTTTCATCTCAAGTGTATACCTCTATACTGCAGGATGACTGAAGCAACACGATAGCAGGAACAACCACAGTGTACTCACTACTGCATAGAATATGTGGAAGAGAAATAAGGGGGTGAGGTAACACGCTGAGTAAGGAAAATATGAAAGCAGGTAGATAACTACACTATCTACATGCTAAAAATATATATTCATTTTCCTTATAAAACATATGCATTCTTTAAAATAACTTCTATCAATGCGAAATCGTTAATTTGCTAGATGGGTATATGCATATTCACACAGCATACTCTTTTCACATAGCTCATCTTTAAAAATCACACAATACACATTTAGAAATCGCTTTGCATCAGCAATTCAATATACATGAGACATAATTATGGGTTATCATATCCCCAGACACACAACAAGGGAAACATATTTCACCACACACAGTAGTGACAATGTCATATCACTCAGATAAATATAGGACTTATGACTATAGTCGGATTCCAGGCAACACTGATCAGGTGTGCGGGAACCCTATGCTTGGGGAGACGGATCAACCATCCCTTCAGCTCATACCGAAATCACGGCACATTGTACTCCATGGCTAATGCTCACGGTACATCGTGCTCCCATGGATCCTTATCACCAATTTCCATTGTCTCAAAATCTCGTGCGAGTAGGTCTATGCAAGACACACAGCAGTACACGATGACTCTAGTACGATTTTGTACTCATTACATCGCATCTATAAACCACGTGTGAGCAGGTCAATGCAAAACACAGCAATACACGACGGATCTAGCATGGTTTTACTCAACACATAACATAATAATAAAAACCTTGTGCGAGCAACTCAGCGTAAGAGCACACAGTATACCTGAGGCATCTAGTACGATTTTATCAGGAAATTACATGCGAGTATAGTTAGAGTAAGACACACAGTAATACTCGAAGGCTCCATCATGATTTCCAAAAAAATCTGGTGTGAGCTCTCGAATGGAACACACAGCATCACTCAAGCCATCAAGCACCCCTTTTGCTTTTCTCAAAATCCTTATTTCAAATAATGTGAGAGCAAGGCTGGTCAATCTACCATTGCCACTTAGGCTCTAGCACAATTTCACATAGAAAAGAAATAGAAGAGGCTCCATTTACTGTTATGAGTGAGAGGGCAAATCTCCCTTCAATCACTCGTTAGAAGCTTTTCATGCAAATTACTAAACCGGGAGCCCGTATATTATTATTCTTTCTCAAAACACTTGTAAACACCTCTTTTCATTTTCTTCTCATTCGTAGTTTTCACCTAGATATATCAATATCTATATACTTTATCATATTCATTCGAATACAGCATGTAAGAAAACATACGTATAGCTATCTCTAATAGCTCGCATAAATTTCTTACCTCGAATCACGCTCGAATCACTTTCCTTCGATTTTCACTGCTCGTGATCCGGTCTTATCAACTCCAATTTTATCTTCAGGAGCTAAAATTGTGTACTACTCACTTCAATATACCCTCCTATACTTCATTTCACTTGTATGATATTCAAATCAATGCATTGAGCCATTTACATCTTATGGTACATGATTCACTCTTACATCCATTTCGATTATACGATTCATTTCTCAAGAATCACTACAAATTCACATTAAATCGGCATAAATCTTACAATGCCTCAAGTTCATTATGTACCTCATATGCTTATTTTCAACCATTATTATTTCTAACATATGGATTTCACCAACTATCTTACAATCATATAAACATACTCACTAACATCAATTCCAGGCCTAAGCTAATTTCTAACACTAAGCCATTTGTAGGTCATGGAAGATTAAGCATGTTTCATGGATGTTTCAACCATCAATATATACACTAAATCAGTTCATCAAAATATCTAGATTAACATACTAGAAGTTGGTGTATTGGAATCTTACATATCTCAATTTTTCTCCTTTTTGGCAACTTTGGGGGAAAACTCCTTTTCTCCTTCAATTGACCAACTCAACCTCTAGATTTCAACTGTGTTGTTCTCTTCCTTGTTAGGAATAACTTTGCTGAAATCAACTTCTCTCCAATCTCTATGGAAGGTGTTGATAATTTAGAGGGATGAAGTTTACTTTCTTTGAGTAGAAACGGAAGGTTTTGACGTTTTTTGTGGAAGAAGCTCAATATCAGACTCCTTTATATAGAATTCACCTTGTGAGATCGATCTCCTAGGGTAAAGATCGATCTCCTCTTGCTCCAATTACACCATTTACAGCCTTGGAGATCGATCTGCTCGAAGGAATAAGATCGATCTTGGCCAGGCAGTGAGCTTTAGAGATCGATCTGCTAGAGGAATGAGATCGATCTACTTCTGGCCGAGACACAATGGGATCGATTTGCTTGGAGATGAGATCGATCTTTGCTTGGCCGAAGGATACCAAGATCGATCTGGCTTGAAGGTGTGATCAATCTCCCCTTGTTCTGCAGCCTACTTCCTGAAAGTTTTCCCAAATTTCAAAGCTAACTTCATATAAATTTGCTTCACTACTCATTTTGCATTCAATCCACATTTATCACTTGAAAATGTCCATTTCTTATAATTCATACCTAACGAAACTTGTGTGAACATCATCAACTCATATAACAAGTGTGTACATCAAGTTTATGAACCTTACATCTCTTATGATCCACATTACATGAACAAGTGTATACTTAGAGAATCATAAGGATTACATATGAAAATACGGGCCTTACATTCCTCCCCTCCTTCAAGAAATTTGGTCCTCTAAATTAGAACCTAGTTACTCCTAAAAATGTCGGGGGTACTTTTCCTGTATAAGATTCTCCAATTCCTAAGTAGCTTCCTTTGAAGTATGCTGCTGCCAGAGAACCTTAATAAGCGAAATTGTCTTATTCCATAGCACATTTTCCTTCCTATCCAGTATCCAGATCGGTTTTCTACATATGACAAATCATTCTTGATCTCTAATGGCTCATACTGAATCACATGAGTTGGATCTGGATGGTACTTCTGAAGCATAGACACATGGAAGACATTATATATGCCTGCTAGCTCCGGTGGCAATGCTAGCCTATATGCCTTATCTCTCACTCACTCCAATATCACAAACGGTTCGATATACCGAGGGTATAACTTACCCTTCTTACTGAACCTCATAATCCCTTTCGTGGGAGATACTTTCAAGAAAACTTAGTCACCCACAGTGAACTCTAGTGGTCTCCGTCTCATGTCAGCGTAACTTTTCTGCCTGCACTGAGCTATTCTCAATCTCTCACATATCAACTGAACAACCTCAAAGGCTTGCTGTACCAATTCAGGAGCAAAAATTTTCCTTTCACCCACTTCTTCCCAACCAATAGGGGAACAACACCTTCTACCATATAAGGCCTCATACGGTGCCATCCCGATACTCAAGTGACAACTATGTTTGTAAGCATATTCGGCTAATGGTAGGTGATCATCCCAGGAGCCTTTAAAATCCATAACACTTGCTCTCAGCATATCCTCTAACATTTGGATGGTTCTTTCTGACTGACCATCAGTCTGAGGATGGAAAGCAGTACTGAAACTTAATCGGGTTCCCATAGCTTCTTGAAATTGTTCCCAAAACTGAGAAGTGAAGCAAGATTCCCTATCTGATACGATGTTCACTAGTACAGCATGTAGCCTTACTATCTCCCGTACATACAACTCTGCCAAACTACTCAAAGTATCTGTAGATTTCGTAGCTAGAAAGTGGGCGGATTTCATCAATCAGTCAACCACTACCCAGATAGCATCATGGTTCCTCTTAGTCTTCAGCAATCCCATGATGAAATCCATGGTGACATGCTCCTATTTTTAATTTGGTATAAGTAGAGGCTATAATAACCCTGCAAGCTTCGGATGCTCTACCTTTACTTGCTGACATATAAGACATCTTGCCACAAACACTGTGATATCT
Organism: Firmiana major; assembly: GCA_033439115.1. NCBI lineage: Eukaryota > Viridiplantae > Streptophyta > Magnoliopsida > Malvales > Malvaceae > Firmiana > Firmiana major. The sequence goes on from CM065912.1 coordinate 15,857,790, forward strand.
CTCTTCATCCTTGACCACCGATACACTTTTTAGAGATTCTGATACATCTTGTTACTCCCTAGATGCAATGTGTATCTCTATGAATGAGCTTCTGTCAAAATCAACCTCTTTAACTCTGGGTCATCGAGAACATAAATCTTGCCTCTAAACCTCAATAGGCCATCATCACTCACTAAGAAATCAGCCACATCACCCCTCTAAGTTAGACTCGCATGATCCTCACACAGTAGATTAGCATGCTGAGCCTAGCGTATCCGGTCAATCAAATCTGGTTCCACTGGCAGGCTAGCTATCACATAGTCACTATCAATATCAAAGGGGTCTATGCCAAACCTAAGGTGAGCAAACTACTCGAGCAGCTTATATTCCCTGACCATCATGTGCGATATCATTCTGAGGCTCTTTCTACTTAGGGCATCCGCCATCACATTAGCCTTCCCTAGATGCTACAATATCTTGCAATCATAATCCTTCAGAAGCTCTATCCATCGTCTCTTCCTCATATTCAACTCTTTCTGTGAAAACAGATATCTAAGGCTCTTATAATCTGTATACACCTAAAATTTCTCACTGTACAAGTGGCGTCATATTTTCAATGCAAATACCATAACTGCCAACTCTAAATCATAGGTCGGGTAGTTCCTCTCATGGTCCTTAAGCTGTCTAGATCTATAGGCTACTACCTTCCCGTCATGCATTAACACACATCCCAGTCCCTATCCCGAGGCATCTGTATACACTAAGTAACCTCCTGAGGTGATGGGTATGGTGAGACTAGGTGCGGTGGTCAGTCTGTTCATTAATTCATAAAAACTTCTTTCACATTTACCATCCCACTCGAACGCCACATTCTTTCGAGTGAGACGTGTCAATGGAGGAGCCAACTTAGAGAATCTCTCGACAAATCGTCGGTAATAACCTGCTAAACCCAGAAACTACGGATTTCTGTAACCGTCTTGGGTATTTCCCACTGTATCACAGCCTCTATCTTGGACGGATCCACTGATACCCCATTTCTCGAGACTACATGACCCAAAAATGATATCTCACTTAGTCAGAAATCACACTTATTGAGTTTAGCATATAGCTCCTGATCTCGGAGGGTCTGTAACACTATTCTCAAATTTTGCTCATGCTCTTCCCTAGAGTTCAACTATACCAATATGTCATCTATAAAGACAATCACAAACCTGTTCAGGTATGTTTTAAACACATCATTCATTAAAGCCATAAAAGCTGTATGAGCATTTGTCAACCCAAATGGCATAACCAAAACTCATAATGGCCATAACGGGTTCGAAACGCTGTCCTGGGCACATCACCACTCTGAATCCTCAATTGATGATACCCAGAACTCATATCAATCTTCAAAAAGATCTGTGCTCCCTGCAACTAATCCAATAGATCATCTATCCGCAGAAGGGGATATGTTTTCTTGATGGTAGCCTTGTTCAACAACCGATAATCTATACAAAGTTAGAGACTCCCATCTTTCTTCTTTACAAACAGAACCAATATTCCCTAAGGTGATATAGTTGGTCTGATGAACCCCTTCTCCAATAACTCTTGCAATTGTTTCTTTAGCTCCTCCAACTCAATCAGAGCTATTTTATATGGTGGCTTAGATATCGGTTTAGTTTCAGGCACCAAATCAATACAGAATTTCATTTCTCTGTCTGGTGGCACTCATGGCAATTCTTCTGGAAAGACATTGGAAAATTCTCTAACCACTGGGATGTCAGCTATATCCGGGTACACCTTATCCAAGTCAACCACATAGGCGATAAAACCTTCAACACATTATTATTACATTCGTTAGCAAATCATCCATCTTTAAAATAATTTACTACTTCTTTCATTACTTTTCAAATCTTACAATGTACTTTTAGGGGTGAAAAACATTACTGTCTTAGCATAACAGTCTAAAATTGCGTGGTTTGCAGCCAACTAATCCATTCCTAGTATTACATCGAAGTCCTTCATAGTTAATAGGATGAGATTGGCCGACATGTCCTTTTCCCCTACTTTTAACTTACAACTCTTACATAAATACTTCGTCATTACATTGTCTCTCACTGGAGTGCTTATAAGTAAAACTCTACCTAAGGGTACAGGTTTCACATGTTCACACAGTTTACATGCAAATAAAGGTGATATGATTGAATGCGTGGCACTAGGATCAATTAATGCTAATGCTTCAAAATCAAAGACTAGATGGTACCTTTAATCACATCCGAGGAAGCTTCTGCAGATGCCTAGTCCAATGCAAACACCCGCCCAAGACCAACAGGTTGTTTCCCCTTCTTTTCAGATGTGGCCTTCCTCTTAGGTGTAGGTATCTCAGCTGTAGCCTTCTCTGGCTCTTTTCCCTTCTGTGAAGTTGTATCTACCAACTCTGGACATTCACGAGCTATGTGCCCTGGTTTACCACACCTATGATCTCATCGATAACGATCATGGTCTCTTCCCATGATATCTACCACATAACCTGCACTACTCTGTGGTAGGTCGAGGTCCGCCAATAGCTATGCCCCTCGAAGCTGGATAAGCTGGAGGCTTCACCGGCCTCTCTCGTACCTCTTCAATCTGAGGCCCCTTACCAAATAATCTTCGGCCCTTTCTGAACCCTTTATCATCTACTGACCTCTTTCGGTCTTTATCTCTGCCCTTACCACTCTTACTTAATTTCGAGGTGTGTAACTCATAGTCCTGCTCACATAATTGACCTCTGCGTTGATACGCCCAAAGGGTATTGTCCGCAAGTGCATGGGTCGTATAAGTAATAATGGGATTTGAGTCCCGAGTTATCGTCCCACAGAGAAGTTGACTAGCCTAATTAACTACCGGTTAATCTTACCCTAAGTATATTCTAGCAAATTATAAAATTAAGGTGGGTGATCTACATAGATAGAATTTAAAAATACTGAAAGCAATAAAATAATAAAGCTATAAAATAAGGAAATTAAAATCGAGCAAAATTACTTACAGTGCTCCACGTAATAAAAAACCTACAAAAGAAATTAAAACAGTTAAAATTGATTAACACAATTAAAATAAAATGCAATTATGAAAATAACAAAGCAAGATTAATTAAACTAAAATTAACAAACCTAAAATGCAATAAGACTACTTAATCAAAAGGCAATTTAAACTAACTTAAGATTTAATGAAATAAATTTACCCCTAATTTAATTCTAAATGAACACTTAATTAACTATCAACCTAATTAAAACTAAGTTCTACACTATTAAGCAAGAATATTAATCATGCAATTTAATTAAAGACTCTAAACTAAGCTAACAAATTAAATTGACATTAAACTAAATTAACAATGCATGAAAATGAATTAATTACTATTATGAACTAGCCAAACAAGGCCTTAGATTTTAAATCATTCAAAATTATCCCTCCAAATACTATTCACGTGTCTTTGTTTATTTTCCATTTCCAGGTGATGGCCTCGGGTTATCCATTTCATTGTCTTTCCAAATGCATGTTTATTTTCAAACTTTCACGATTTTAGCTACTGTCGGCCTGCTGCACTCGGCATTCTCGATTTTGGTTTCGACTCTAAGCATGCTAGGTGCTCCAGGTCTATCTCGGTTCTACTCTCTACTGCACCATTTCTTGCTTTAGACTCCATTCTCGGTGCTGCTTTGTCCTGCTGTGTCTGCCCTGGTGTTCCTTTGTTCCAAGGGCTCTCGGGTTCAGTTACCAGCTACTCTCATTCTGCTTCTCGGTTCTGCAGGTTGCTGCTGCTCCAGGCATGTCTTGGGTCTCGGTCTGGACACTCACTGCTCTCGATTTTGCATCTGCTTCAGTCGTTGGCTGTTCTGTTCCAGGTTGCCATCGGTTCTGTCTTGCTCCATTCTGCTTTGCTCTGCACTTCTACAGCCTTGAAAGTCATGCTTGCTTTCCTACCTCAATGCAGCAACGTGCAGCACTAAGATGCACCAGCTTTAGTTCGTGGAATCCAAGGAACAGAACATAACATAGTATGAAAATGAAGTAAATTTGCTGTCAAGAGGAAAACTCTACACCGAGCAATCATTTACATTCTTTTCACAATCCAACAGCAAATAACAATCTACAATGAAGCTGAAATAAAATGTTACAAATGAATTATATGCAAGAAACGTAAATGAATGCAGTAAATATGTAAGCTAACTCTAATTGCAATCAAGAACTGAAACATAAAATGCATGCAAGTGGGAATGAAAGAAAGAAAAGAAAGAATAAGAAAATATAGCAAACATGATGTTAAAACCGAGAGGAAGTGTGTAAAACAGAAAATAACACAACTGCTGAAATTAAACAATCAATCCCGTAGCATCATCAACGTGAAAAACCATCATCATCGGACTGCTCTAACTCCAGCTCTTAATGTCATGGTTCCACATTGCTTAAATGTGAAATAATGCCTAGCATTTGCCCATATTCAAGCACCAAAACCAAACAGCAAAGAGGAAGGAATAAGTGAGGAACCGAATGCACAAAGAGCACTACCCAAGAGCAACTAAATCTACTAGTGTTTCAAATAAAGAAGAAAAAAAATATAAATAAGGTTTCTATGTAAAACCGAAACATACACTAGAAAAATAGGTTATGGAAATAGAAATTGACAAACAAGGAACCCATAGTTACTAAACCGAGAGCATGAAATGAAAGTGATTTTCATTGAAATGAAATTTTACAAAGACTAATGAAGAACATGAAAATGAATAGTAAAACATTGAGAAAATTGACTAACGGGAAAAGTAGAAACTTAAGAACAAATAAAACCTAAGAATACCCTAAAACTATTCTACCCTAAAATTACATTACACTACTCCTACTCCTAAAATTACATAGTTTTTTTTCAATTGCCATTCTTTCCTATTTATAAACACACTAGGGGTAAAATGATAATTTCCACATCCTTGATGAGTTAGCATTTTTTTGGCCACTTGTCTTCACACCATTGGCTCCTTGAAAAGATATTTCCATGTCATCGGTCTTCTTATCCAATTAGGTGTGCTAGGTGGTATGACTCGTGTTGTCTGCGTGGCTCAATCTCGATTTTAGCCCAATTCCGGTCTATTTTCTACCGAAATATTCAAAATTCTTTCGAATTTAATTTATCTGCAAACATGAGAATTTTAATTAAATAAAGGGGATAATTAACAAAATAAATTGGGGATTTAAATAATTAATTAGGAAATTAAGCACAAATAATTCTAAAAATATAGAATTATCACACCCCAAAACTTGAGCTTTTGCTTGTCCTCAAGCAAAACAAAATGATTGTAGGAATGACAAGTACAAAACACAATAATTTCCCCAATATCATCCTCAAAGAAAAAGTATAGACTATGAAATCAAAGACTCACAATTACAAGTCCAGCACTTAGAATTATTCAATCATAAGTCCTAACCCAAATTGGACTCCTCATGAGTGTGTGAAAAATGTCTAAGTCACTTCTCAGTACATTATCCAGATCAGATTATGCAACACAGTGAATGCAAAGTCAATGACATGTGATCATTCCCATAAGTTTGCTTTTCACTTCTCTCTCCACTAATGTAGTCACACTTAACTAAAGATTAATAGGACTTCATTAAGCTTGTAATGTAAGGCTGGGGCTAAGGTATGATAAAGTCGATTTAGGTTTAATTACCCCTTAACATGCATTACTTCTAGGATCTTTATGTAAGAGATCAAATCATTTCCCCCAAACTTATTTATTTTGCTAAACTTTTTTTTTTGAATTTTTCTTCTTTCTTCTTTTCTTTTTTCTTTTTCTTTCTTTTTCATCATTTTTCATTTTTTTATATATACTCTTTCACTATCACTTAATACCCATATAGCTCACAATATATCTCAATGACTTTTCATGCTTTTGGGGTAAGGGAGCAGAACATTCATTTCAGCTGAAGCCGACACTAGCATGGCATCACATAGGTAGTAGCTGAAGCAAATCTGGAACCGAGAGCACTTGGATGCACCTGCTAGCTGGACAGTGGCCTGGAGCTAAACCTGGAGATAGCACGAAACAGTAGATGGTTGCAGGAAATGGAGCCGAAGACGTGTAGAGCAGGTCTGGGCAGGCAGCGACGTGGGCAGAAAATGAAGCTGAAGTGGTTGGTAAAGTGCTGTGCTGGGTTGTACAGAGAAGGAAGAAGTGCATGGAACCGAGGCAAAGTTGGTGGAAGCAGCAGAGTAACACCTGGACACGCATGGCAGCAAAATGAAAATGAAACAAAGAAGATGTGTATAGTACCATTTCTACATGGGACCGTTGGCCATCTTGCAAACCGATTAAAGCTTTGTTTGGCATTTAACCTTTGCACAATAATCCATTTTTCTTGCATAGCCTAATTTCAATTTAATGTGTTAGCTTAAGGAGTAAAATTATAAACTTAGTGCATGATTAGTTATAGTCAATAGCTTGATTAGTTCATCAATTAGATTTAATTATGTCCTTAGTTCATTTCTATTTTATCATGCATTAGTTAAGTTATCATGCATTAGGATTAATTTAGAATTTATCATGCAAAAGATATTTATCGTGCATTAGTTAAATTTTATTGTTAAATTAGTAATTAGATATAATTAGGAGTAATTTAGGAATAATATTTTAGACATTTAGGCTTATAGTTATTTTCTTAATTTCCTAGGATTTTATTAAATTTTAGTTTAGTTTAATTTGCATTTTGATTAAGTAGTTTAATTGCATTTTAGGATTGTTCAATTTTAGCTTAATTAATTTTGCTTCTTTATTTTAGCATTTTATTTTAATTGCGCTAATTAGTTTTAACTGTTTTAATTATTTTTTGTAGGTTTTTGCTTTTAATTGCGTTATAGCTTTTATTATTTTCAGTATTGTTAACCGTGTAGATCACTCCCATAAAATTCATAATTTGCTAGAATATACTTAGGATAAGATTAACCGGTACTTAATTAGGCAATTCAACTTCTCTGTGGGACGATAACTCGGGACTTAAGTCCCATTATTACTTGTACGACCCGTGCACTTGCGGACAATACGTTTAGATCGTGTCAAAACCCTGTTACCCATTTTTCTTAGCTTTTAAACTCATATCAAATTAAATGTAAAATAAACATTTGGCTAAGTACAAAAGAATGCTAAACCACTTTATTTCTTTTAAAGCATAAAGCATCAATTGATTAAAATTAAATGAGATGGGCATGCTAATATTTCAAATCAATACCAAGGTTACAACTTCATAAATCATAGTGCCATTTAAAGCCATAACACATGGCATCAAAAAAGCGCATTTCTCATGTCAACAAGGTATCAAATTGTGATTTAAAACATACATTTGATCAGATAATTTAAAGCATGCAATTTTGCTTATAATTCCACTTACAACTATACTAACTATTATGTACTACTTGGGCCCACATTCTAATTTCCATGTCGTTCGTTGCATAGCTCAACAATTAGCTACAAATAATCATCATAGCTAAAATCAATTTTAATGAATTAACATAATCAAAATTATTGCGTGTTAACAAAGCTGAGAGCCTTGCCAATTACTTTTGCCACAGTCTATATTCTAGGCTATTTCAAAGCCTATTTCATACCACCTATACACAACAATACTGAAACTTATCAATACCATTTAAATGCACTAATTCTCGAAAATTTACCCAATTATTATCAAAATAAATAATGCTTATAACAATACACACCACTAGTTCACAATTATATTGTACGCATAACCTCACTATTTACATTGTAAATCTAACCTTTCCGCATTATTCTATCCTTAACCGAAACATTCAAAGTTCGATTGACAAACCATCAATTGTTTTATGAAACTAAACTTAAATCCCTATTTGGAAATGTAAGGTTCATAATTTAATTCATTTTGGATCAACATAAAAAAATTTCCAAATTACCCTATAAGTAAGCACATTGAAGCAGAATGGCCAACCGACCTTTGTACACTAAAATGCATATAGCTAAATTTATATATGTGTAATTAATGTGATTACAAAAGCATATGTATCTAAACTCAATTTCATACCAGGAAATGTAAGAACCGAAGCCTAATTCAATTTGTATCAATTTCCATGAATTCTTTAAGATGACCTTGTGAAGTGCGTTTTTTGAAGTGAGTACCCTACACTGAATTGCATAATTCTTGAGCTATGGAACTTCAAATTGAGTGATTTTAAGTCTGACATAAACTAACATGATAGCCTATAAGCCATAAGAATTTCAAATTTAAACTCATTGTGGATTAATTGGAATGAATTTTTAAAGTTGGTTCATGGACAAAGAACATATGCAAGATTAATCACTTTACACATTATCTCAACATCATCAATATTGAAATTTAAGAGAACCATTATACCTTATCAATTCTAGTACTAATTTCTATGACCTTCTTCTCAAATCCACCACTCAGTTTACACACCAGCTCTAGCCAAATCAACATGCAAGAAGTTATTCATTACCATGTACACCATTACTCTTTAAACCATAAAAAAAGAATCAATTTCCTCACTTTGTATCTCATAACCGAATCTTTATAGCCAAGTATTACTATCAATTTCACCATTTCTTGTCACGACCCAAATTTCCTAAAAATCCCTACAAATTTTTCGCTTTTTATTTCCTTACCCGTCGTGAACAGATATACTACTAAACAGTTGGGCTATGATTCGGTGTTAGTCACCTCTCCCATATTTACCATTCAATTTCCATATTTCATTTACATATCAATTTATTTAAAACTAAATACATCCCCAATATTACATCCATATACAGTACTGTGCATCTATATGTTCAGATACGAAATTATACAAATGTGTATACCTGGTCTTGCTAAGAAGCAGCGGATAACCGAGATGCGAGACTATTGTCGCTCTCTTCTACTGAATATACCCTGTGGGGTGGAAAATGAAAGGGTGAGCGAAACGTGCTTAGTAAGGCAATAATGTAAGCAGGTAGATAACTATACTATCTACGTGCTGATAACGTCATGATGTAAAAATCGTTTACTTTCGGAGCATGAGGTAAGATTAAAACAATGCCACATGTATGTATATATCATATACAAGAAATCATGAAATTGACATATCAAGCACACATGGAAAATCATCATGTATGACATCTCATGCTCGTCACATTAAAACTCATTTATTTCATCATAAACTCTTCACTTTAAAACTCATTTGTTTAATCACAAAACTCATCACTTTGAAACTTATTTGTTTCATCATAAATTCATCACATTTAAAACTCATTTGTTTCATTATAAAACAACTTCATCAAGGTCAAACCCATCTCTCGGGAATACCTTGATTCATCAAATCACATCTCTTTTAAAAACACAAATCGGGACTACCCCTCCATCGGGTTTGTCCTGGCTTATCCAGACCGTATGATATCATGTGAGGCATGTAGGTTACTGTATGAAAAATCGAGGACTATGGCCATACTATGTCCCTGTGATCCCAGGCGATACGGATCTCGGTGTGCGGGGCATCACAACTGCAACGGGAGGTGGGATCAAGTCCTACCCGCCAGAATATCAAGTAACATCATAGAGTCATCATGACTGCACGGTACAGCATACTCCGTGTGACATACACGGTACATCGTACTCCGTGGACCCATATCATAGTCTGGGGGTGCCTGCCGTAGGTCTTATCCACCCCAATACTATGTCGATAACCAACCCATGTCTCAAAGTATGCGTGCGAGCATCTCAACTCTCTGTGACACACAGTCTACAGGAGGCTTCCGCACGACTATATGCATGTCAACTCGCGTCTAGTGCGAGCGAAGCTCCAGCACCACGCTATGCATATCATGATATCTAAAATCTCGTGCGAGCGAAGCTCCAACATGGTTTTGTGCACACACAAATTTCTCGTACGAGCAATGCTCCAGTACGACTTTTCATGAGAATAAATCAGTAAACTTGAGTGCGAGAAAGACTCTAGCACTCTTTTTATTCATGTAAATACGATAGGTGGCTCAATCTTGATAAAATATCTTTTAAAATCATAACCGGTACAAGCCGGTACCCTTTCGTAAAATTCATGAAATCAACAGCCAACCTATGTGCATATTTGCTTAAATCAAAGCAATATATTCATATAACACATTAAAAACACGAAATCATGCAATTTACCTGCCTTACTACCCTTTTTGTAAATTTTACTCCTAGGGGCAAAATCATCTTTTTCCTTTACTCACCTATGCCCCGATTTTCGTAAAATTATTATTATTTCATTACTAGATGCTTTAAGGAATTCTGAACCCTGTAAATACCCTCAAAATACGTATAGGCATCTCTATGCACTTACAAAATTCTCTTACCTTATTTTTCTGTAGAGTCTGACCTTTTCTTTTTTCACTGTTGTCTCGTCGCGCAGTCCGATATGTTCCCAATCAAATGCCCGAAACTGCGTAATAATATTCCTCAGGTCAGATATTATACAATTTAATTGTATTTAATATTTTCTGAGCTTAATTTAAATCATTGGGCCCGGTTACCCCTATTGGGCCCGATTGCACCTTAATGGGCTTTAATCGGCCTTAAGCCCGTTTTCCACTTAATTTTCACATTATCGAGGCCTATTGGGCTCATTGAGCCCACCAACAATTTATTGGGCCTCGTTCTAACTCTCAATTAGCTCAATTTATTATTTATGACAATTTATTTGACTTTTCAACATTTAATTTAATTTTATGTGATAATTAAATTTGAAGCACGCATAACGATGTAAATTGTCGTAAATAAGGGTCACTTACCCAAGATTCCAGCTAGTCCGTAAATCGAGGCTGTCTCGAGCTCTCGTTGGATGCCAATTGTCGAGCTACACAATTTCATAATTTTTGAGTAAATTTTCAGTCGAATAATAATTAAATAAAATATTTCAAAATTCAAATCGGTCAATTTTGACCGCTTATCGACTTACCCGAAGCTCGATTGCATCACTGGAATTTTCTCCAATTTTTTTCTCTTTTTCTTTTTCCCTTTTTCTCCCTTTTTTCCTCTCTTTTTGGCTGAACCAGTTCAGTCCGGTTCAGACCGGTTCAGACCGTCGGTTCAGCTCAGTCCGATTCAGTTCAGTTTGGCCGGTTCAGTCCGGTTCGACCGGTTCAATCCCCATTTGCTCATTTCGGTGCCGTCTGGCCGGTTCCCGGTGCCTCACCATCGCCGTTCGACGCGTCTGCACCTGGGCATCCAAGATCGGGCCTCGGCTGGAGTCGAAACGCAGCCATCGCCGGTGAATTGTTTCCCTCTCCCTCGCGGCTGCCACCTCCCGATCCGGCGGATTTCGGCGGTTTCGCCGGCCAATACCGGTCTCAAAAGAACTAGCTCCTCTTCCCGATCTCGTCGGTGCCCGCCATTCAAGCCCAGCTGCCGTGGATCGCCGGGACCGACGATGTTTTCTCCGCGGTCTTCTCTTCCTCCGTTCGCCGGACACGGCCATTGTCGGCGCGCGTCACCGGTGCCAATGGCTTCGCCGACCGCTGCTCTTCCTGTTCGGACCTTAGTCGGAGGGTGATGGTCGTCGGTGGTGGCTCGTCGGTCGGCCACGCGCAGGTCTCCTCGGTTTCTCTGTTATTTTCTCTCTCCCCGATAGTTTTTCAGATTTCCCTCTTTTTTTATTACAATTATTATTTTATTTAACAATTTATTTTATTATTAAAATATTCATTAAAATAGTCTAAAAAAATCTGAAAATATCTACAAAATTAATATTTTATTCCAAACAATTTAACTTAATTTAATTTATTTTATTTATTATATTTTTAACCATTTTTCGGGTATAATTTCTCCGTATTTTCGGGATATTGTCCCAAGTGACTTTTCGATATTTCTAAAAATTCCAGATCTTGATCAATTTGACTCAAAATTATATAATTTCCTTATTATTGATCAAGATATTCTAAATCCTTATTTTTTAATTAAATTTTCTTATCGAATTTATCCCGACTTTTGATCTTTTGACCGTTTTGCCCTTGCACGTGTTCGGGATTAATTTACCCCAACTTCCCTTCACGAATACTCATTCATTTTATGATTTGAATCCTTATTTTCAGTCCGAATCCCATTCCTTTAAATTTGTGAGCATTTTTCTACCTCATAAAATTTACGATTTAATTTCGGGTCTTACATTTCTCTCTTCAAATCACACTTGCAACTATAGATTTGATGTTAATAGGTTTCCTTCTTCAGTTTAATGGCTTTGATAAAAAAATGCTCAAACTTTTCCCTCTCGGCTTAGTAAGGACGAGTGAAGGTTTAAAGGAAACGTTAGTGGTGAAAATGGCTCCTTGAAACAAGACAATGATGTAACAGCCTGAAAGCATGAAAAATAGGACAAATTTAAAATTTTTCTTCAGACAAAACTACCAACTCTGTGTGTATTCCTGTGCAGTATCTTTAAATCACTATCATTTATAAACCAACATTATCCCCAAGATCATACAACTTATACTTAATGAAATCAAATACATAATATCCCAAAAAGAATTAACCCATAAGTCTCTACTCATTTCTTTCATATCAACCTAATTACATCCCAAAATACTTATCACAAATGTCTGTATTACATCATTGTCTGGATACAAAATGAACTGAATTATACCTTATGCATGTACAAGCGATAGCCTGGGGAGATCTTGTCCACCAGCCTATTACACGTATGTGGCAGACTCTATCTCGCTTACTTCAAATAATCTAGAGGGGGGAGGAAAAAGAGTGAGCTCTCAAAATGCTCAGTAAGGAGGATAAGGGAAGTTATAAAAATCATCATCACAAACACAATATGATAGAAATATTGAGCATGCAAATCGTTATAGAAATAATTGCATAAACAATGGGATCAACATAAAAATCACAAAACACTATTACGTCAAAGCTCAATCCGTGATATAAATCATAATTATAAAATCACCTCATCATAAAAAAAATCGAGACTAGGCATTTATAAAAACTCATATGAAATCAACGTCATAGGCACATCACATCAATTATATTCGTTCCCTAGGCGAACATCCCCAAGAGAAGGATTTCGTCGATAATAATACATACGGCCATGATTCGCTGTAAACTTGATCAGAGTCGTATAGCCATGGGTCTTACATGCTGTCAAAGCACAGCCCGATCTTACATGCTATCAAAGCAAGACCACCTATCGCTACCGGAGCGGGGTCATCTCACATTACCAAAACGGAGGAGTCGGTCTTACATGCTACTAGAGCACGGTCCAACTTTACATGCTACCAAAGCAAAGCCCGATGTGCATCTCATGACAAGTCATAGTCTCTGGAAAAATCATTTTGCCTTCACGTAGAGCTCTTTGTGGTTATCAAACTCATTCTGGTTATAACACATTGGATTCACATTTACACAAACTCATCAAAATCGAGCTCAAACCGACAAAACACTTACTCATTCCCATTGTTGTATAAAAATCGTTTTGCCTTCACGTAGAGCTTATATTGGCTATCACAAAACTCATTCCGGTTATAAACCATTGTGTTCACATTTACACAAAATTCATCAACATCGAGCTCAAACTGGTAAAACACTCACATATTCATCAAAACATCAAATCATCTCATTTCTCATAAACACGTTCATTTCATTAAACCTTTTTCATGCTATTAACTCCACAACACCACACGGTACAGTGTACCCCATGCCACTAGCACGGTACAACGTACTCCGTGGACCCTACATCACAGTCGGGGTGCTTGTCATAGGTCTTAGCCCTCAAACCATGGAATATCATACCACGTCTTTAGTATCCTCATGCGGATATCCTCTCACAGTGTGACACTCAGTCTACACAAGGAATCAAGCATGGATTTCAACATGGATTATATATCACAAACAGTGCGCGCCTTTGAGCGCGACTCACAGTCGACACTCTGCTCAAACATTGTTTCACATCACAAACTCAACTCTTGTGCGAGTAAACCTCCAGCAACTAGGTCAATGCATAGTTCATGTATTAAATCAAGTACGAGCAATAGCTCCAGTACTATGCTATGCACAATATCATCAAATCAAGTACGAGCAATAGCTCCAGTACTATGTCATGTATAAATCATGGAGAATCGAGTACGAGCAGCGCTCCAGCACTCTGTCATGCATCTCATGTAAAACTTGAGTACGAGCTAATCGCTCCAGCACGCTCTCATGCATATATCATATAAAACTGAGTACGAGTAAGAACTCTAGTACTCTATCATGCATGTCATGGAAATCTAGTGCAAATCATAATCCACCACTAATGTATGTGGAAAATATATGAAATCCAGTGCGAGTTGTGCTCCAGCACGATTCATTCTCACATAATATGATAGATGGCTCTTTAAAAAGGGATGATTTACAAAATATCAAAATTAGCATTATAAAGTGTGCTTAATTTACATCAACCTTAAAATCTTTAGCCCATCTATTTATTCTCCTGCTAAACAGTAGTTAAACACTCAAAATGGTGGTTTCCATGCTTTTTACAACTTTTCACAAAAGTTGACTTTTTGACTAACTAGGGATAAAATCATAATTTACCACTATCGGGTCATAATAATTATTATTCACTTTCTTTGACCCTCAGAGTTTTTAAGTGAACGTAAAAGCAGACGAAAATACGTGCAGGTATCTGTAACTACTCACAAAAGTCCCTTACCTGCAATCACTCGAGAAATTTTACTTTTTCTGCGCTGCTTGATTCAGCAGTCCGATTTGCTCCTCCAATAATCTCTAGAGCTGTATATAACCATTTATTAGGTTAATTATACTTTCCTTCTGTATTTCACATTAAATACAGTCTCTTTCCCTTAATGGGCTTTAATAATCCTTAATGGGCCTAACTATGCCTTAAGCCCATTTTTATTTTACTATTCATTTTCGTTAGGCCTATTGGGCTTGTGGGGCCCATAAACTCTTATTAGGCTTGTCCTACACCCATTACATCATATTGGGCCTAAAATATTTGGGCTTGGCCCATTGGGCCTCTCGGCCACATGCCATGGCTGAGAGCTATCCATGCCATCAGTTACACCATGGCATGCCGACTATGTCTCTTACCTTAGCCAATTCACTAAGGCATTTTCACAAAAACTTGGTTGGTAACATTCTTAAACATCATATAGTTCATTTAGGCATTTTATCAAACACCTTGATTGCCAACTAATTACATGTATTAATTAATCAAATTGATTAATTCTAATTACACCAAAATCATTAACACATGTACATTAATCCATTTATGCCTTAAAATCATATGGACATAAATCAATATCTCACTACTCACTCTCGGCCTAACCAATATCATAGTGATTTCATATGTTTGAATGCTTAAAACATATACCAATATACTTAAAATCATTCATACATTAACATATATGAAATTGAAAACTTGAAAATATACCAATTGTTGTGTTCACACTTGGCCGAATACTTTGGAGGCTCACGGTTTGTACTCTATGGCTCCTTGATAGCCAATTCCAACATATGTCACTCTCCTTTCAATTTGGAACAACTTCTATGAAGGATGCAAGTTTCAAATATGCCTAATTCCTAGTGATTTCTAGTGAGAGAAAGCTTGGATAATTGTATTTCAATGGTTTCCTTGTGTAGCCGAGAATGGTGTGATGAAGATGACAATGGTGTGGCTGATTTTATAAGCCACTTACTTAGCCATTAAGCCTTACTTTCCAGCCATTATACTTGACTTCCTAAGCCTTGGTCATGAGTTACCTTATAAGTCATGTTTAGCTTTAACTATGGTTAGATATTTATCTCATGGGCTTTCCATTTGGGCTTCTCGGTTTGGGCT
Organism: Firmiana major; assembly: GCA_033439115.1. Classification (NCBI taxonomy): domain Eukaryota; kingdom Viridiplantae; phylum Streptophyta; class Magnoliopsida; order Malvales; family Malvaceae; genus Firmiana; species Firmiana major. The sequence goes on from CM065912.1 coordinate 15,873,616, forward strand.
TTCTTAATGGGTTTTTGGGCTGAAATTTTCACCATACCTCGTGCCTTTAACTGTCTCAATATTTGGCCAATCAATTGGTCCAAAAATTCGGTCTAAGGGACCTAAGAATTTCAATATACTTTTAGTATACCTTAATGGGCTTTAAAATTTTCACCTTAGGCCCATTACGTTTGTAACCATTAAATTTAATCCGGAATCCTTCCAAATAAATTTTCCTTACTTTCGGGGATGATTATCTTGTATTCTGACCAAGAATATTTTTTTCCAAATTTTTCTCCACACTTAGGTAAATTTTTAATCATGATTAGTCAACTATGGTAAAAGTCCACTTTCTTAACTATAGTTGACTTTTTCCTTAACCATTGACCAAGTTGACTTTTTCTCAAAATTTTGAAAGTGTCATATCTTATGTCTTACACTCTCGTCTTTATGTTTCAACCGTTCCTAGTGGATAATTTTGCCCGAAACACCTTAAATACCTTAACTCGTCAAAAAGGTCCAATTTACCCTTTTTAGCATTTATTCTCGTTTTCTGTGTTCGGGACTAAATTAAGCTGACTTTCCTTCATGAGCTCTCTATGCTTTCTCATTTTAAGTTCTTATTTTCAGTCAGAATGATTTAGATCTACTCGGTTTAGCCTGTGACTCTTATAGCTCACATTAAGCTTTTTATGTAGCTTTTGCATGTTAAATCATTTTACTAACACTTTAAATCTAGAATTTACTCTTCTTATGATTCAACTATAATAATAGAGTGTTCATACACATAGGAATCATAAGGAATAAGCTACATAAAATCTGGGTCTGACAGCATATTCCTTATGAAACCGAGAATACACAAGGATATCATCAATGAAGACTATCACAAACTGTCTAGATAGTCTCTAAAAACCTTATTCATCAAGCTCATAAAAGTAGCAGGGGCATTCGTCAAACCAAAAGGCATCACTAAGAACTCATAGTGGCCATATCTAGTTCTGAAGGCCATCTTCGGAATATCCTCTTTCCTGATTCTTAACAGGTGATAGCCCGATCTTAAATCAATCTTAGAAAAGATAGAAGCCCCTCTTAGCTGGTTAAACAAATCATCTATCCTTGGCAGGGGGTACTTGTTCTTCACCGTAGCCTTGTTCAGCAATCTGTAGTCTATACATAGTCTCAGGCTACCATCCTTCTTCTTTACAAACAACACCGAAGCTCCCAATGACGACACACTAGGCCTAATAAAACCTTGGTTAAGTAGTTCTTGCAATTGTTTCTTTAACTCTTCCAATTCGACTAACGTCATTCTATAGGGAGGTTTAGAGATCGGCTGAGTATCTGGCGCTAAATTGATAATGAACTCCAGCTCTCTCTTCGGTGGTAAGCCAAGCAATTCATCTGGGAATACATCTGGAAACTCACATAGTACCGATATGTCCTCTATCCTTGGATGTTCTCAACTCATATCAGAGATGAGTGCGATGTAACCTTCACATCAATAATTCAATCAGTATTTATAGCGATATAATCATCTCTTAACATTTCATAATAAACTTCACACATCTTTATTCTTTAATCATTCAAACATACACTAAACTTTTCAAGTAGGGAGAAGTTATAGACTTAGTGTAGCAGTCTAGACTCACACGATTGGCTGCTAGCCAATCCATCCCTAAAATCTCATCAAAACCACACATGTTTAACATCACTAGATCTGCTAACATCACCTTATCTCCCACCTTGATCTCACAACTCTTGCACACCATATCAGTCCTCTGGACTCACGTATGGGGGTATTTACATGTAGAATATAATCTAAGGATTCATACTTCAAACTCAGTTTACATGCAAATTGTACATTAATAAAAGAATGCATGGATCCCGAATCAAATAACACATGAGCCTTATGATTACAGACAAGAAGTGTACCTCGTATGGTCTCAGACGAAGTGTTTGCAGTCTCCTTATCCAAAGCAAACACACGTCCTACTGTGACTGACTTCTTGCCCTTATCAACAGTAGTAGCCCATCTCTAGGGAATCGCCATCTGTGGCTGCTGTCTAGGAGGCTCTTGAAAATGTGGCTTTTGTGGTTGCAGGCAATATCTCACTCTGTGACCCATGTCTCCGCATCTATAGCATCCTTGTATGGTTCTAGGACAGCTTCCCTTATGTGATCTGCCACAATCTTTGCAGACTCTAACCTATGGTCTGACACCTCGATGAGTCTCCATAGTAATGGGAGGAATCCTTGGTCTATTAACTCTTCCCCTCGGTCCCTCAAATTGTCTCTTTTAAAAAGAACCTCTTCGAAAATCTGTGTGGGGAGTCACGAGTCACTTACCCTTATCTCCGGTTAAAATCTGAGACTCATTCTAAGACTGTACCAACTCTAGTCCCCTCTCCACTTCTTGTTCTGCTCTCAGAGCATCCTTAAACTCAGTGATACAGAGCCCTATCAACTGGTCTCTAATGATGGGTCTTAGTCCATATACAAATTGCTTTGTACGAAGCTCCTCATCCTTAAGGGTCTCTGGATCATACTTCAGTAGGGTGGTGAATCGGCTCTTATAATCATTAACAGTCATACTGCCCTGAGTCAAATTCAAAAATTCAGCTTGCTTCCTTCTATGGACAGCTCTTGGTATATACTGGGTTCTAAATGCCGATTGAAATACCTCCCAGCTAATCACCTCATGGCTAATCGCTAATATACCTTGAGTAGTGTGACACGCCCAAAAGGTATATGTCTGCAAGTGCACGGGTCGTACAAGTAATAATGGGATTTGAGTCCTGAGTTATCGACCCACAGAGAAGTTGACTAGCCTAATTAACTACCGGTTAATCTTACCCTAAGTATATCCTAGCAAATTATGAAGTTTTGATTATCGGTGGTCTACTAAGTTTGCAAAATATTGAAAATAATAAAACCATAAAATAAAGAAAATCGAGCAAAATTACTTATAGTGCTCCACGCAATTAAAATAAAAAACCTACAAAAGAAATTAAAACAGTTAAAACTAATTAATGCAAATAAAATGCAAATATGAAAATAACAAAGCAAGATTAATTAAACTACAATTAAACTAACCTAAAATGCAATTAAAACTAAACCAAAACTTAATGAAAATAAAGACTAAATTAAAAATGCATGAAACAGATTAAATCTAAATTAACTCTAAATGCATCTAAGCTAAAATAAAATCCTAAACATTTAATGTGAAATTAACTACTAACTAAAAATTAACACTACAAATTAACATGCAAAAATAATAAAACTAACCTATCATTATAATTGACTAAACTAATTAACTAACAACTAACAAATGCATGAAAATGGATTAATTGCTACAATGCACTAGCCAAACAAGCCTTAATCAATTTAAATCAACAAAATCCCTCCATTCACTGTTCATATCTTCAATTTGCATATTTTCATTTCCAGGTGCTTCGGTCTATCCAAGTGTGCTGCTGTTTGCTACCAACTCTGCCTCGGTTTTTGGCTGCCAACTGCCCTAACACTTACTTGCTCTCAGTTTTGGCCAAGCGTGTCCTGTCCATGCCTCTCGGTTCAGTGCTTCTGCTTCATGCCTCTCGGGTTCAGCCTGCACGTTTCCACCTGCTTCAAGCTGCGTTTTTTTGCATCTACCAAGCATGTCCAGCTTCATGTTTTCGGGTCTGCCTTCTCACCAACCCTACCTCGGTTTCGCGCATTTCTTCATTTCCAATTTCAGCAATAATAGCCCCTGGCATACTGCATTGTCTCTGTTTCCAGCAAGTCTCGGTGCTGTCCGTGAGCTTCTGCCCCAGACCTTGTACTAGTTCTGCTCCTGGCTGCTCTCGGCTGTGTCCTCTGCTCCAGGTTGATCTCGGTCTTCTACTTTATTTCAGGACAATGAACAGCTTCACTTCAAGCTTAAGAGAAAATAAAAGCCAAAAATGGAGATGAACAGTAATGGAAACATAGAACAAGGGAGAACAGAGGAAAGATGATGAATTAAAGAAATACTAGAACAAAAGCATAAATATAACATGTAAAAGGAAGCAAACACGCATGAAGCAGAAAATAAAGTCTGGACGAAAATCAACAGGATCGGTCTCCTTGTTACCCGCGTCGTTCCTGGCACTGGAATCAGTGGCCATGGTACCCCGTTCAACTTTGCTAACTGATCGCATGAAGCAGGGATACAAGATTAGCCATGATAATGTAATGGAAGAATATAGCCATGGTTTGAGAAAGACTACTGTGGATCAGCAGCTTCTCACAACCACATCCAGCTGCCCAATCAACTCATAGACCATACAGACCGAGGTATAACTGAATAATCAATCTGCATGTGCATGGACAGTAGAAAAACATACTAAAACCAGAATAGAAAGGCAACCCGAGACTAGTAAAAATATAGATTTTTTGTCAAACAAAAAAAACATAAGCAATTTGAACAAACCGAGAAGAAGGATGAGCAAAATGAGGCTGCAAATAAAACATGAAAAGCTATTCATAAAAGATAACAAATGAAGATTAACATTAACAATAAAATAGAAAATGGTTTTCGGGAAAAGCTTCTAAAAAAATAAAAACTAAACTAATCTAACTAAGCTACTCTAACACTACTTCATCACTAACACTAATCCTATCTTACACTACTCCTACTTACATCTACTTCTACTCCTAAAATTACCTACTCTTTCAGTTGTCATCCTTTCCTATTTATAAACACAATAGGGGTAAAATTCTCATTTCCACATCCTTGATGAGTTGGCATTTTTTTTGGCCACTTGTCTTCACACCATTGGCTCCTTGAAAAGATATTTCCATGTCATCGGTCTTCTTGTCCAATTGGATGTGCTAGGTGGCATGACTCGTGTTGTCCGCGTGGCTCAATCTTGATTTTAGCCCAATTCCAGTCCATTTTCTACTGAAATATTCAAAATTCATTCGGATTTAATTTATCTACAAACATGAGAATTTTAATTAAATAAAGGGGATAATTAACAAAATAAATTAGGGATTTAAATAATTAATTAGGAAATTAAGCACAAATAATTCTAAAAATATAGAATTATCATAGTGCTCTACCAATCTCGGGCTTGTCCCTTTAACATGTAGGCACCCATACTAACCTTCTCTTCCTTGGTGCATCCCAAAAAGTTAAAAATGACTCGTAACTCTGTCAGCCACTCTTCAGCCTCTGCGGGATCTTTCAGCCATCTAAAAACTGGTGGGTTCATCTTCAGAAAGTCCTTTATTCGACCCTTATCTCTGTCATCAAGTTGGGTCTGTACCGCAAGCTGTGCGGCGGGAGGCACTGGATTAGTCTGTGGTGGGGATGCGGGTGGTCCCTATGGTGATGGAGGAGTCGAAATAGGTGTAGTACCCAAGGCATTAGCCCAAAGTGCTGCGCGAATAGCGCTGCCATCTGCTTGAATCCCTGACTCACATCGTGCTATAGGCGATTCATTCGAGAGTTAGAACTCTCTGGTTGTGGTTCAGGTAGCGGAGATGGTTGCGCCTGCCTCCCTGAACATCCTCTTCTCCCCCTCATATTCTATCTCTTACGTGCTTGCGCGTATTCATTAAGCATTGGTCATAATTTCACTCGTTAAATTCAATTCAATACTAGACAATACAGATGCTTGGGATGTAATCTATTTCCAATTACTTGACACTAACAGTACTAGACACCCTTTACTATGATACCAAGAAAATCTGTGAGAGCCCGAAAGTACGAAAAATAGGACAAATTTAAAATTTTCCTTAAGATAAAACTACAAACTCTGGGTGTATTCCTGTGCAGTATCTTTAAATCACTATCGTTTATAAACCAACATTATCCCCAAGATCATATAGCTTATACTTAAATGAAATCAAATACATAATATCCCAAAAAGAATCAACCCATAAGTCTCTACTCATTTCTTTCATAAACCTAATTACATCCCAAAATACTTATCATAAATGTCTGTATTACATCATTGTCTGGATACAAAATGAACTGAATTATACCTTATGCGTGTACAAGTGATAGCCTGAGGAGATTTTGTCCACCAACCTATTACACGTACGCGGCAGACTCTATCTCACTTACTTCAAGTAATCTGGAGGGGGAGGAAAAAAGGTGAGCTCTTAAAAAGCTCAGTAAGGAGGATAAGGGAAGTTATAAAAATCATCATCATAAACACAATATGATGGAAATATTGAGCATACAAATCGTTATAGAAATAACTATATAAACAATAGGATCAACATAACTCACGTGATGAAAATCATTAATCACTATTACATCAAAGCTCAATGCGTGATATAAATCACAGTTATAAAATTACCTCATCATAAAAAAAATTGAGACTAGGCATTTATAAAAACTCATATGAAATCAACGTCATAGGCATATCACATCAATTGTATTCGTCCCCTAGGCAGGCATCCCCAAGAGAAGGATTTTGTCGACAATAATACATATGGCCATGATTCATTGTAGACTTGATCAGAGTCGTACAGCCATCAGTCTTACATGCTATGAAAGCACAGCCCAGTCTTACATGCTATCAAAGTAAGGCCACCCATCGCTACTGGAACGGGGTCATCTCACGTCACCAGAATGGAGGAGTCGATCTTACATGCTACTAGAGCACGGCCCGGCCTTACATGCTACCAGAGCAAAGCCCGATGTGCATCTCATGACAAGCCATAGTCTCAGTAAAAATCATTTTACCTTCACGTAGAGCTCTTAGTGGTTATCACAAAACCCATTTTAGTTATAACACATTGTATTCACATTTACACAAACTCATCAAAATCGAGCTCAAACCGGTAAAACACTCACACATTCCCATTATTGTATAAAAATCATTTTTCCTTCACATAGAACTCATAGTGGTTATCACAAAACCCATTCCAATTATAAACCATTGTGTTCACATTTGCACAAAACTCATCAAAACGAGCTCAAACCGGTAAAACACTCACACATTAATCAAAACATCAAACATCTCATTTCTCAATAACACGCTCATTTCATTAAAGCTTTTTCATGCTACTAAAACATTTTAATTGATTCAAAAACTCACAAGCACAAAGTGGTTTATTTTTCCCTTACCTCTTGCACCTTGAGTGGTATAAGATCCTCGGTTCTCAGCTAGCCTCGTTTCTCATGTCAGAGTCTCGAGTTGTCCACGCACATCATTAAATCATCAATATACATCGTTCTCATTGTCCATCTCTTTCTCTTACTCATTTCTAACTCAACATTATCTCAAAACTCTTTTTACATCTTTATCAAAACTTTAGTTAACTCATAACCATCACAAGACATCCACATTAAATCTCCTAACTAAACTGATTTATTGGTTCCATCATGCCTAAAACATTTCCCACCAAATATTTAAACATATATGTTTATCCACTCATATATAAAATGAAAATGCTCAAAAACAAGGGTCTTGTGAGCTTACCTAGCTTGTCCTCTCTTGACCAAGCTTGTAGAATGTTTGTCTCTTCCCTTTGTTCAAGCCAACCTTTGATTTTCTAGTATGTTGTTCTCCTTGCCATGAGGAACAACTTTGTCTCTTGCCCCTTTGTCCAATTTTATCTAGAATAGGGTGAATCTTAGAGAGAGAAAGCTTGGTTTGGGTGAAAATGGTGAAGGTTTAGGTTTCAGATAGAGAAAGGCTCAGTTTCAGGCAAAAATCTCGTGGCCCTTATATAGACAGAGGCTATGAGATCAATCTAGTATTTGAAGGAGATCGATCTCTGCTCGATTCAGCTGATCCAAACTGCTCCCTTAACAATTACAAGATCGATCTGGTCGAGGGAGGAGATAGATCTGTTCTTCTAAGTAGAGATCGATCTGGCATTGAATTAGGGATCGATCACTTCCAGGCCGAGACTTAAGGAGATCGATCTGTCCTTGTGACAAGATCGATCCTTGCTGGGCAGTGGCATTAAGAGATCGATCTTCTTCCTTATGAGATTAATCTGCCTATCTGCTTTTGCACGTTTTCTGCATTCTGGAGCTATGGAATCGATCTCTCATCCTTAGAGATTGATCTGGCCTTCACAGATTCTACTGCTGCTGCATCACTTGCAGGAAACTCAATGCAAAACTCACCATAATCTACTTCATAGGCCATATTTCAATCCATACACATTTAAGACTTAAAAACTTCATCTCCTTATACTTCATTAAATTTAAAACTTACGTGTACATCAACATATCATAATTACATTCACCAAATTACAATTCTCACTTAGCAAATCTCATAAAATTTACAGTTCTCATAAATGAATAGTTTCATAAGTGTCTTTGTTAGTTGTTTAATCACAACTTAATAAATCTAATAATCTGCATTTGCTTTTTTAGCCATGGACCACTTCCCATATAAGCCTCATTTAAATTCTTGTAACTCATTTACTTAGTTTGATTAAGTCTTCAACTTGGGATTAAGCTACCTAGTGAAAATTCACTATTACATGTAAACTTCATGCTTTAAACATAATTATGACATGTAATTTTAACGTCTCCCACAAATGTAACATTGATTTGATAATTTCTTATTTAATTCCAATTTATTTTAAGTATGTTGTAAACTAAGTCAAATGATGACTCCAAACTAAGACTTGCTTCAGAATACTCTAGATCTCCTTAATTTGTCTAAAATTAATCCAAATTAGTTTATATATAGTATTTAGGAATTTATATATGATAGTGAAATTTGTAAATGTTATATATAGAGGAAAAGTCTGCATTGCATCGATGTGATGTCAAAATGTCTGCATGCATCGACATGATGTCGACCATGTGGAAAAGTCATACTTGGTAAAAGTGGAAGATAAAAGTGTAAAGCTAATTTGATTTTATTGAGCATATACAAATTTGATGGAGTTCATTAAATTCTTGAATCAAGAATGAGAAGGATATCAAAGAAAAAAATTAGAATATGAAATAAAACTAAAAAGAAATATTATTTGAATTTCTGAGATGCTCCTTGATTTTAAGTGAGATTTGTAAGATCCGTAGATTTCTATGTAATGTATCTGATTATTTGATGTACAGATAAGTTATATTACATATGAATTATGAGAAATAAACGTTTTTAAGTTCTAAATGTGAATGAATTGATAAATGAGTGTTGAAGTTATTGAAAATGAGTTTAACTGGGAAAATTGTAGTAAAAATGATGTCGGATGAAGGCCAGATCGATCCCATACAAGGAGAGATCGATCACATGGCATGGAGAACACAATGCCAAGCATTCTGTAAGAGGGAGATCGATCCCTCATTCAAGCAAATCGCTCTCCATTGGTCTCGGGTTGGACCAGATCGATCCTCTCTTAATGGTCAGATCGATTTCCTAAGCTCTCTGCCTGAAATAAATTAATCCTATTCCATTAAGTAGATCGGTCTCATGTAACATGGCAGATCGATCTCATACATCCAACAGACTGATCCCCTGCTAGTAAAATGTTAAAAAACTAAAGGATTTAAACAAGGTCAGGTCGATCTCCACCCTATGCAGATAGGCGGCTCATATGCATTCAAAACACATCACAAACATGTTTAGCACCTCACATGTGCTATTCCATAACATCAATAAAACACTAGCCATCCTATCCTTTTACTTGCTCAAATTAATGCATTGTGTTTTGTGAAAACATTTCAAAACATGTGATTTATGCGATTATTAGCCTTACTTTCCCTTTTTATACATCCATATAAAACTAAATCATCCAACATTCGCAACCATTTCCTCATACCAAACAACCAATTTCTCAAACACTCATGCATTTCATAAACACCCTATATTCCCACAAAATACGAGTAGCTACCTCTATATACTTACTGTCACGACCCTCAACTCACCAAAATAAGTACAATTTTTCTCATTTTCATGCATCAATTATTAGTTATCCTTCCTTGATCGTGAACAACCACACTATCAACAGTTGGGCTGTGTGTCGACGTCTAACTCACTCCACCATACTAATTCAATTTGTATATTATTCATAAGTAAACACTTGTATAAATGTATATATATCAGAGTTGTTACATGGATTTACATTGTTTTACATCCCCAATAGTTACATACAAAATGCTACTGTGCTATCGTAAGTTTGGATACAAAATTTCAATAGTGTGTATACCTTTAGCGATGGGATGCAGCGGATTACCAAAAAGGGAACGCCTCCAATCATGCTCAATCTATACTCAACACTCTGTAGAGAGGGGGAAAATAAGGGGGTGAGCAAACCACATGCTCAGTAAGGCAATCATGCGAACAGGTAGATACTGCACTATCTACGTGATCGTGATGCCATGCTCAAAAGCATTTAATTCATCATTTATCTCAAAACATGAGTGTATGATTGTGTTAATGGTATGTAAAGCATTCATGCTATTAAAATCCAGTGCACATTTCAACTCAAAGCATGGTATAAATCATCATGCATAATTCACAATAAAAGAATGGCATTACCTATCATGCATTTTCTCAAATAGCATGGCATTAACGATCATGCATTTTCACAATAAAGCATGGCATTAAACATCATGCATTCATGCACTTTAAAAACCATTAACAAATCAATCCAACACTGGTCAGGTCTCAGCCTACCCTTGGACTTCCCTGACCCACAAATCATTTCAAACATGGATTTATTCTCAAATAGTAGTAGACATGTGAGATAGGCAGTTCAACAACAGGTAATAACCTCAAGGCCTATGTACATAACCTGTGATACCGGCTACACGGATCAGGTGTGCGGGATATCACCACTATCTGCTTCCACACGTGAGGTGGGTCAAATCCTACCCACCGTCCATAGCAGATCTCGTCCGAAGACGGTACATCACAACTCAACACGGTACAACGTACTCCATGCTACATGAATGGTACAACATACTTCGTGGACCCAATCAACACATCATATCACGCCACATCTCAAACGCACGTGTGATCCTATTTAATCGGTACAACCTCTTGTCTACCCGAAGCTCCTAACACGGCTAATTAATCATGTCAAAACAATACACGTGTGAGCCTATTTAATCAATGTGACACCCAGTCTACTTGAAGCTCCAAACACGGTAACATGCATGGTGGGCATCCAGTGCGAGACAAACTCCAAGCACAATGCCAAAACAAATATGAAATCCATGTGAAAACTAGTGCCTCTAGCACTCATGTGTATAAAACACGTCAAACCTCATGCGAGTCATACTCTAGCACACTTTCATACTCACGAAATCATGTAGGTGGCTCAAAACTTTGCAAAATATGGTTAACAAAACCAAAACACACTCATTTCTTTTACAAATCATTTCAATGTTAGCCAACCTACCAATCATTTGCTAAAAAGCAATAAAACATGATTTTCAAAGCAATATGCTTTTGTTTTCATGCACATTTTGTCAAACTCCCAACTTTTGCCCTTCAATCACCCAAAATCATTTCCTAATGTCTCATGCATTCTAGCAAAGCATTTAATGCGCCCAAGTTGCACACAGATATCTCTAAGAGTCCACACAATTCCCTTACCTCGATTTACTTGGTGTGACTCCTTTCCTTTTAGCTTCTCACGCTCTTGGCTCAACTCGCCTCGGCGTATCCTCGGAAGCTGCGATTCATTCATTCAATCAATTGAGTTAATTTTTTTAACCCAAAATTGACCTCACTAGTCAATATTATTCACTTATGCATTTTACAAATGCCTTAATCCACATTTTACCTCTTTTAGGTAAATCTCACAATTTATCCACTAACCACATCTTAAAATCATACCACAACACGATTAATAACTTCTACATATCTCATTCATCATTAATCTCCATACATTCTACTTTCTCACTCTAGACCATTTCTAGGTCATAATCATTCCAATGCATTTTTGATAGTTTCTAACTATCCATACTCATGCCAAACAACTCCAAAATCAATTATATGGACAATGTACCATAGTTGGAGCGTTAGAATCTTACCCAATTTGATTTCTCTTCTTGTTCCAAATGACAATGCCCTTAGCTCCTTCAATACCAACAATGGGAAAATGCCTTCCAACTATGTTGTTCTCCTCTTTGATAGGAACAACTTTGCCTCTAATGGTCTCTCTTCAAATATTACTGAAAATGGCTGATTTTAGTGAGAGAAAGTTAGGTTTTTGGGTTGGAAGTGGAAGGTTAGTGTTTTTCCCCAAATTTTCACATTTTCAACACTCCTTATATAGAAATAGCTTGAGGAGATCGATCTGGTCCAAGAGGAGATCGATCTGGTCCCCTTAAATCCCTCTTTTTCACGACATTTTAAGCATGAGATCAATCTGTCGAAGCATGAGACCGATCTGCTCCCAAACAGAGAGCTAAAGAGATCGATCTGGGTGCTTGAGGATCGATCTTTTCATTACAGAATGCTTAGGAGATCGATCTGGCTCCATTAGAGATTGATCTGCTCTATTCCATTGCCCAAATTAGAGCATTCTGGCTATTCTAGATCGATCTCTCATCCCATGAGATCGATCTGCCCTTCACAATTTCTAGATTTTCTGCAGTTCTTCTGCAGGAACACTTACCAAACTTCACACATTTTGTTGCCATGATCATTTTCTCATCCAATCATCTTTGAGACTTGAAAATGGCTTCCATCCTCACTTCATACACATTAAAACTTGTGTAGAACCTTTGTATATCCAAAGTTACATGATATAAACCAAATGGAAGTGCACAACTTATGCAATTCTACTTCCATTTTACCACACTACTCATAATCCATTCTACTCACATTCTCCACATGCTTAAGTCCATTACATAATTAACTTGTATGTACTATCACAACTCTTATTACAAGCATGTACATTAACTTATGGACTTACATCACATATACATCACTTAATTTACATTTCTATGTACATATATACTATTTTACATATACGGGGTGTCACGACCCAATTCCATTCTCTTTAACCGAAAATCACTGAAAATATTTCTCGTTTTACTGTGACCTTACCCGGTCGTGAACTAAACTCACCACACACTGTTGGGCTGTGAGTCAATAATAAACACCACATCTCATTTATTCTCAATTAATTAAAACGATGTCATACATTTGCATTTAATTGTGTACTTATACGAATACATGTTTTACTGACATCTACATCCCCCATAATTACAACTCAAAAGAATACTGTGCTTTTACATTGTTTAGATATAAAAAGAATCACTGTGTATATACCTCTTAGCAATGGAGATGCAGCGGAGTCCAAAATACCACGCCTCAGTCCTTACTGGGCTACTATGCATGCTCTGTAGGGGGGAAAATAGAGTGGGATGAGCAACCACACTCTCAGTAAGGCAATAATGCAAGCATGGTAGATAACTACTCTATCTACATGCTGATAGTGTTATGCATAAATCATTTATGGTAGGAGCATGAGGAATAAAACTATGCCATGTGAATATACATATATATCATGTATCAAAATCATGTGCATTGGCATATAAAACATGGTAGAAACATCATGTATAAATCATCTCATGCTCAATCTCATTTAAATTCATAAAAAGGGCAATTCATTAAGAAACCTCCTTTTTAAACCAACTTCATAAACCTCTTTCTCAACACATAATTACCACCAAATCAACTCACAATCACAACCACATTTTCGTTCCACAATTCACGCATGCGTATAAATCTAGGTCACTATATCAAAAGTGCCTATATGAACCATTACATCATAAATCATCCCAGACCACACGCATCCTGGTGTGCGGGGTATCATGCTGGCATGAAGATGGATTATCCCTCACCAGACTTTCTCAACACATAACCATCATGCGGTACATCGTACTCCATGTGATATACACGGTACAGCGTACTCCGTAGACTCATATCGTGATTGGGGGTGCCATTCCTAGGTCTTACCTACCCCATACCAAGAGTTTTCCATATCCGTGAAGGAGAGCCTCCCTGCCGAACAGAGCCTCCCCGCTTAACAGAGCCTCTCTGCCTCCTCGGGCTTAAGGATGTTAGGTTAAGGATGTAGGGCTTAAGGATCCTTCCGTAAAAGAGCCTCCCCACCGAACAGAGCCTCCCCGCCTAACAGAGCCTCCCCACCTCTTTGGACTTAAGGATGTTGGCTTAAGGATGTAGGGCTTAAGGATCTTACTGTACCCATGTAGGAGAGCCTCCCTGCCTAACAGAGCCTCCCCGCCCCTCCAGGGTTTAAGGATGTTGGCTTAAGGATCCCATCGTAAGAGAGCCTCCCCACCGAACAGAGCCTCCCCGCCTAACAGAGCCTCCCCGCCTCTTTGGGCTTAAGGATGTAAGGCTTAAGGATCTTACCAACTTTCGCAACCTTATACGTGTCATAATGAGCAAACTTGTGCGAGCAAAGCTCTAGCACGACTCAGGCATCCTCTCATACAGAGACACGTACGAGCATAGCTCTAGTACGGTTATACTCATAAGACAACCACTCAAAATCCACGTAGGAGCAGAAGCTCCAGTACGGTTTATAAACATCATCATAGTTTCCAAATCAAGGTGCGAGCTAAGCTCCAGCACGTTTCATACAAATGAAAACATAGAAATCCAGCGCGAGCGAGGCTCTAGCGCGATTTATGTCATACAATATGATAGGCGGCTCATACACAATCAAAGAATCCCGGCAATCGGGTTTAGCACTCACAAATGCTTTTCCACCACAACAATACAATACTAGCCGACCCATCTATAAGCTTGCTTAAAACCAAGCAATTTCGTTTTGAAAAACATCAAAACATTAGATTTATGCAATTATTATCCTTACTATCCCATTTCATAAAATCCACTTCAAATTCAAAACCACGCATATACTCCTCATCATTCACGAATACCATTAATCATTTATTTGAGTAACCATGTATTTCATAAAACACCCAATATTCACCCACAAGTTCAAAGTACAAGCAGCTACCTCTATATACTCACAAAATTCCCTTACCTGGAATCGCGATGCGTGATTCCACTTCCTTAAGCTGCTTACTCGTACGGTTCAATTCGTCTTCAACGAACTCTTCGGGACTGCACAAAATCGTATCCCGCATTATATTCGATCCATATAATGCAACCCTTGTGCTTGCTATATCCAATATAATCTATAGCCTCTATTAAAGCTTATTTGGCCTCATTTCATTACTTTACCCATAGCTCGAGTCTATGGATCTTCTTAGGCCTATTATCTTATTCAAAATCGATATCAAATCGACATAAAGCTCATAGTGTTCATATTTCATGAATCCCCTCCCTATGGCATTTATCAATCATATACATACCCATTTTCACAATTCCTCCAACTCACCATGTAATTCCATCTAACCATCTAAAATCATAAACATTACCCCAATAACAACTTTAGCATGCCATAAATCATAAGCTCATTCAATCCCACATATTCTCACATTATACCCATTTTTGATTTCTAGGTCACACCAATTCCACTACATTCCTAGGTAGTTTATCCATCAATACTCATACCAAACAACTCCAAAATCAATTAAATAGCTAATGCATTTGGATTGGAGCGTTAGAATCTTACCAATATGATTTTTCTTCTTACTCCAAATGGTAATGCCCTTAACTCCTTCAATTCCAAAAATGGGAAAATGCCCTCTCACTATGTTGTTCTTCTCTTTGATAGGAACAACTTTGCCTCTAATGATCTCTCTTCAAATCTCACTGAAAATAGCTGATTTTAGAGAGGGAAAGTTAGGTTTTTGGGTTGAAAATGGGAGGTTAATATGTTTTTCCGAGATTTCCAGATTTTCAGCCCTCCTTATATAGAAATAGCTTGGGGAGATCGATCTGGTCCCCTTAAATCCCTCTTTTTCACGGCATTTTTAAGCATGAGATCGATCTGTCGAAGCATCAGATCGATCTGTTGAAGCATGAGATCGATCTGTCAAAGCATGAGATCGATCTGGTCCCAAACAGAGATCTAAGGAGATCGATCTGGGTGCTTGGGGATCGATCTTTTCATCACGGAAATGCTTGGGAGATCGATCTGGCTCCATTGGAGATCGATCTGCTCTATTCTTTAAACCAAATAGGAGCATTCTGGCTCTTCCAGATCGATCTCTCATCCTATGAGATCGATCTGGCTCTCATGTTTTCTAGATTTCCTGTAGTTTCCTTGCTGCAACTCATACCAATACATCCTTAATCTATTTCCATGGTCATTTTCTCATCCATCCACCTTTATAACTTGAAAATGGCATCCATTCATACCTTATGCACATTGAAACTTGTGTGCATTCATTTTATGTCCAGAGGTATGCTACATGAAACCAAATGGAAGCATAACTCCATTCCATTTTACCACACTACTCATCTTGAGTTTCAATCACATCCATCACTTGCCAGAACTCATTTCTTCATATTCGTACTCAATGAAACTTGTATGTACGTTACAATTCATATTACACATACATACATTGAATCCATGGACTTACATCAATCATACTTTACATTACAAGTCCATTCATATTATTTGATCCAATTACACACATTACCATTATACATATATGAGGTCTTACACGGGGTCTCACAATTACAGAATTCCCTTACCTAGAATCGCGACACGTGATTCCACTTACTTAAAGCTGCTTACTCGTGCAGTTCGATTCATCTCCAACGAGCTCTTTGGAATTGTACATAAACGTATTTCACAATAGGTTAGCCCATTATAATCTGACTCTTGCGTTTACTATAGTCGATTCGACCTATAGTTTCTATTAATGCTCATAAGGCCTATTAACTCATTCCAAATCGATATTAAATTGATATTAAGCTCATAGTGTTCATGTCCCATATATTTCCTCACTATGGCTTTTCCATCAACACTACATGTGCTCATTTTCCTAATTCCACTCAACCCACAATGTAGTTTCATTTACCCATTTCAAATCATCCACATTACTCAATTGACAACTTAGCAATTCCCACAAATCACCAACTCATCCAATTTAAACTTTCTCACACTAGACTTATTCCATTTTCTAGGTCTCACACTAGTTTCATCACTTCCTAGGTATCTCCAACTATCAATACACATGCAAATCTACTCTAAAATCCATTAAACAAACTAATGTACTTGGGTTGAACTATTAGAAACTCACCAATCTAATTTCTTTTCTTACTCCAAAGGGAAATGTTCCTTGCTCCTTCAATACCAACAATGAGGTTTTTGGTTTCAAATATGTTGTTCTCTTCCTCAAGATGAACAACTTTGTATCTAATAGCCTCCCCTCAATTCTTACTGGAAATAGACTGATTTTAGAGAGATAAACTTAGGTTTTGGGTGGAAAATGGAAGGGTGATGTTGTTTTCCCGAAAATTATAGATTTCAGCGCTCCTTTTATAGAAATAGTTAGAGGAGATCAATCTGCACTAGGAGGAGATCGATCTGGTCCCCTTAAATCCCTCTTTTTCACGGCATTTTAAGCATGAGATCGACCTGTCGAAGCTTGAGATCGATCTGCTCCAAACAGAGAGCTAAGGAGACCGATCTGTATTCTTGAGGATCGATCTTTTCATTACAAAATGTTTTGGAGATCGATCTGGCCCCATTGGAGATCGATCTGCTCTATTACATTGCTTAAATAAGAGAATTCTGGTTCTTCCAAATTGATCTCTCATCCTATGAGATCAACCTGGCCTTCATATTTTCCAGATTTTCTACAGTTTCTCTGCAGCAACACACACCCAAACATCCTTAATTTGCTGCCATGATCATTTTCTCATCCAACCACCTTTAAGACTTAAAAATGGCATCCATCCATACCTTATACACATTAAAACTTGTGCGTATTCTTTGCATAGCCAAAGGTATACCATACCAAGCTAAATGAGAGTTCAACTTCATTCCATTTCACCACACTACTCATTTTGAGTTCCAATCACATTCATCACTTATAAAAGCTCATTTCTTCATATTCATACACAATGAAACATGTATGTACATTACAAACTCCTATTACACGTATGTACATTACATTTGTAGGCTTTACATCAATTTTACTTCACATTACAAGTACATTACCACACTTATGAATCCATAAGGTTCACATCCAAAAATATGGGTTTACACTTGAGGAGATCGATCTTCTGTTTACAGAATACTTCATGAGATCGATCTACTCCATGAGGAGATTGATCTTCTTTTTACAGAAACATTTTGAGATTGATTTCTTCTTCATGAGATCGATCTCTTCATTGCAGAATCTTAAGGAGATCGATCCTCTTCCTTTAGAGATCGATCTGCTCACTTAAATTCCTCATTCCGTGTCACTTTGGCCTACCAGATCGATCCTCTCTTCTCCAAGATCGATATGACCTCATAGTTTCACACTTTGGTTGAATACTTAACATAAAATCTCATTCATTACTCATTCATCACTTAAAAATTTCACTCCTTACCACCTCAATATATGAGTACATCACATTTAGCTCAATAAATTACACTTCAAGTTCATATTATATAATTAAATATGTATAAAATTCTCAGATCTCACATCCTCCTCACCTTAAAAGAATTTGGTCCTCCAAATTCAACTCGACTCATCAAACAGATGGGGGTACTTCTCCTTCATGAGGCTTTCCAATTCCCAAGTTGCCTCTTCCACTGAGTGATGTTTCCACAAAACTTTCACTAATGGGATGTTTTTGGTTCTAAGTACCTTCTCTTTTCTATTGAGAATTCGAACGGGTTCCTCAATGTAGCTCATATCCTCTTGTGTATTCATCTCTTCATACTCTATGACATGAGAAGGGTCCAAATGGTACCTCCTCAACATGGACACATGAAAGACGTCGTGTATTTCGAACATCTGTGGGGGTAATGCCAACCTGTAGGCTACCTCTCCCACTCTCTCAAGAATCTCGAATGGTCCAATGTATCGATGACTCAATTTTCCTTTCTTTTTAAACCTCATGATACCCTTACTCGACGATGTCTTCAAAAATACTGCATCACCAACATCAAACTCGAGTGGACGTCTACACACATCTGCGAAGCTTTTCTGTCTACTCTGTACAGCCCGCAATCTCTCGCATATGAGTTTCACACTCTGTATAGCTTGCTCAACAAGTTTGGGAGCATTTATCTTTTCGTCACCCATTTCTTCCAAAGCTACAGAGGATCTGCACCTTCTCCCATATAGAGCCTCAAACGGTGTCATTCTAATACTCGCATGATAGCTATTATTATACGCAAACTCTGCTAAGGGTAGGTGATCATCCCATGATCCCTTAAAATCCATTATACACGTCCTCAACATATCCTTCAAAGTCTGAATAGTCTTCTCCGACTGACCATATGTCTGAGGATGATAGGCGGTACTAAAACTCAATTGAGATTTCATGGACTCCTGAAATTGGGTCCAAAATCTGGAAGTATATCGAGAATCTCTGTCGAAAGTAATATTCACTGGAGCCCTATGTAATCTAGCTATCTCGCTGACATATAGCTCAGCTAAGGCATCCACAGTATCTGTTCTCTTGATGGCAAGGTAGTGGGCTCTTTTGTCAATCTATCCACTATAACCCATATAGCGTCACGACCTCTTTGGGTCATTGGTAAACCCATAATAAAGTCCATGGTGAGATGCTCTCATTTCCATGTAGGTACAGGTAAAGGCTGTAGTAATCCTTCGGGCTTCCGATCTCAGCTTTCACTTGTTGGTACACTAAACATCTGGCCACAAAATCTGCCATGTCTCGCTTTATATCGCTCTACCAATATACCTTTCTCAAATCTCGATACATTTTAGTACTCCCTGGGTGCATGGTGTATCGTGAGCAGTGGGATTCTCTCAATATCTGTCTCTTTAGGGTATCATCATCTAGTATACAAATTCATCCTCTGAACCTCAACAATCCATCCTCACTGACTATGAGATCTGACTGCGAAGTTTGCTCAGCTTGGCTAACCATATCGATTAACATCTGATCATCACGCTGCCCAGTTCTAATCTAATCCATGATCCTGGGCTCTATTCGTAGGCTAGCCAAAAATCCAATTTCTTCATCTTTAACTTTAATCCGGAGTTCGGTGAATTGCTCTAATAAATCCCATTCCCTGATTATCATAGTAGATATCATACTCTTCCTGCTCAGAGCATCAGTAACCACATTCGCCTTTCTCAAATGGTATAGAATCTCGCAGTCATAATCCTTAAGGAATTTCATCCATCTCTTTTATCTCATATTTAACTATTTCTGATCAAACAGATACCTCAAACTCTTGTGGTCAGTGAAGATCTGGAATCTTTCCCCATATAAGTAGTGCCGCCAGATCTTCAAGGTAAACACTACAGCGACTAACTCCAAATCATGGGTGGGGTAATTCCGCTCATAATCTTTCAATTGTCGTGATCCATAGGCAACCACTCTTTCATGCTGCATGAGCACACGCCCCAATCCTTGATGAGAAACATCACTATACACTGAAAATCCTCCTGATCCCTCAAGGATAATCAACACAGGTGCCGCTATTAATCTCCTCTTTAATTCCTGAAAGTTGAGCTCACATTGATCAGTCCATATGAATGGAGTCTCCTTGCGCGTGAGCTTGGTTAAAGGAGCGGCAAAACTGAAAAATCCCTCAACAAATCTTTTGTAATACCCTGCCAAACCAAGGAAACTTCGTACCTCGGTAACTGTCTCTGATCTTTCCCAATTAAGTAGAGCCTCCACTTTCATTGGATCAATTAATACTCCCTCTGCTGAAACTATATGACCAAGGAAAGCTATTTGATCCAGCCAAAACTCACACTTACCAAGCTTTCCATATAATTGCTTATCTCGGAGTATCTGAAGTACTAAGCCACAAGTGTTATGTGTGCTCCTCATAAGATCTATAGTACACCAAGATATCATTAATAAAGATTATCAAAAAGTTATCTAGGTAGTCTTTGAACACCTCATTCATTAACCTCATAAAGGTTGCATGGGCATTCGTCAATCCAAAGGGCATCACTAGAAATTCATACTGGTCATACCTTGTCCTCAAGGCCATCTTCGGAATAACTTCCTCCTTAATCCTTAATTAGTGATAGCCCAATCTCAAATCAATCTTGGAGAAGACTGAAGCCCCTCTCAGCTGATCAAGTAGGTCATCAATCCTGGGCAATGGGTATTTATTCTTCACCGTGGCTTTATTCAATAGTCGGTAGTCTATGCATAATCTGAGACTACCATCTTTCTTCCTCATGAATAACACTGGTGCTCCCCAGGTGAGACACTGGGTCTAATAAATCCTTGATCCAATAACTCCTGTAGTTGCTTCTTCAATTCCTCATGTTCCACTAGTGCCATTGTCACAGGGTCATTCTCTCCTATAGAACTTTTCCAAGCGATGGCCTAAGTTCCCCGCAACTTAGTACATCTAATCTCCATACTAACCCAAATTCATGTCAATACACAATGATATAACACTCGAGCAGAAAGATGACTCGACAAAGTATACTAATAAAGTAAAGAACACTCAAGCTTTAGAGAAAAGAGCCTTTCTATTAATCCGCAATAAAAAGGAATTACAATCTTAGCCAAGAAGACTGCTCTTAGCTATCACTCTTTTTCTCTCTGAATGATTCTCTCAATAAATGATGATTACATTCTACCCCCTCCCCTGGGGTTTATATAGGCAGGTGAGGACATCCCCCTCACATAGGCAACTGAGTTTGATTACAAAAAAACTCTATAGGATTAATTCCCACTAAACTAAGGACTCTCCGGATGATCGCTACCTCAATGCTCTTCAGAGTTTATATCCGTGATAATCTCCAGTGATTCGGTCTACCAAGACTTCTCCGTTTGTCCTGGCTTATGGCCCGCATTTATCCTTATCTCCCACGACTGCACGATCTTTGCTATGGCCATTATCAACCACTTTGTTCACGTTTCTAGAGTGTCAACAGGTTAGCTCGCCACCCATAAACTACGATCATCATCCGTTAGCGTCTCCTTTTCATGCTTGGCAATCTACCCAAGCCAAGTGCCTGTCTTGCCTATTTTGGTGCGTACCCCGTTGCGCCCCATGCAAAGCTTTCTCGTGCTCCGCACTCGTCACAGCACCCCCAGTCGATCCCTTGCGAGCTGGGTGCCAGGTTAAGTAGTTAGGGTCTAACAAACCCTCCCCCCGACGGAGGAAGTCGATGCCCTCATCGGAATGAGCTCCACATACGCCTTGATCTCATCCTCGAATTGCCACAAAGAAGTGTCTTTCTCCCAAGTAGCGTCTGCCTCATCTTCACCTTCCCATTGCACCAAGTAGTAGGTTCTCCGATTTTTCCTACTAGCTCCCTCAACCTTGTGGTCAAGTATCTTTGCCACCTTCTTCTGGAAATGGCTTCTCACAGTAGGTGGAGCTTTCCTTACCTGTTGTCTCCCCGGATCAAAATCTTCGTGGTAAGGCTTCAAAAAGCTCACGTGAAAAGTAGGATGCAACTTCATCCTCTCTGGCAGTTTCAGCTGATAAGCCACTGCGCCTACCCGCTTTATAACTTCAAAAGGGCCATCGTATTTTTGCATTAGACCTTTGTGATACCGTTTGTCTGTGACTTTTCTCCATATCTGAGGCGTCAGTTTGAGCAACACCTTGTCACCCACCTCAAATTCTAGTGCTCGCCTATGCTGATCCGCATATTTCACCATCCTCCTTTGTGCCTTCTCTAAGCTCACCCTAGCCTGTTCCAACAACTCCTGACGATCTCGCACAAATCTATATGCCGCTGGGAATTCCCCTTGGGACTTAGTCTTTGCTATCTCCAAAGGTGTAGTAGGTTGATGTCCAAATACTAACTCTGCTGGACTCATACCCGTGGAAGATGATCTATGCATATTATAACAAAATTGTACGGAATCGAGCAAACTCACCCAATTCTTTTGTCTCGCAGTCACATAGTGCCTCAAGTATTCTTCTAACAATGCATTAATCCACTCCGTCTGGCTATCTGTCTACGGATGATTAGCCGTTGAAAACTTTAATTATGAACCTATCAATTTGAACAAGTAAGTCCAGAATCTCCCACTAAACCGAGCATCCCGATCGCTTACTATATCCTTGGGCAATCCAAAGATCTTCACCACATGATTCAAAAACAACTCTACACCTTCATGTGCGGTACATGCATGTGGGGCTGCTATGAACACAGCATACTTAGAAAAACGATCTACCACCACCATTATAGATTTCATCTTGTTTATCTTCGAAAACTCTATAATGAAATCCATAGAAAAATGATCTACCACCACCATTATAGATTTCATCTTGTTTATCTCCGAAAACCCTATAATGAAATCCATAGAAACTGATTCCCATATCCTCTCAGGGATAAGCAGTGGTTAAAGCAAACCCGCTTACTTCTTCCTCTCGGTCTTATCAATCTGGCATATGTGGCATGTGCGGACATATAGTTCGATGTCTTCCTCCATCCTTAGCCAGAAATATGTCCTTGACAACAATGCCAACATCCTCTCCACTCCAAGATGTCCGGCCTACTGAGGGTCGTGGGTTTCTTTCAAGAACTCTTTTCTTAGTCCCCTGCCAGATGGAACATAGAGTCGATTGCCCCCTCAAGCCAATACCTACGAACTTTGCCTAATTTAATGTTCTCCCTGAGCTGTTCATAAGTCTTACCCACTGATGCCTGGTGCCTTATCCTGTCAATCAGATTAGTCTCAATAGCGGATAATGAAGAAACATAAGATTGGACTATCTTACGACTCATCACGTCTGCCATGTGGTTCTTCCTTCCTGGTCTCTGTACCCAGGTGAAATCAAACTCTGCAAGGAATTCTTGCCATCGTGCCTGCTTCGGGCTTAGCTTCTTCTGTGTCTTGAAATAAGTGTTAGCCACATTGTCTGTCACCACCATAAATTTCGTTACCAACAAATAATGCTTCCACACCTCTAAACAATATACAACAGCCGTCATCTCCTTCTCATGAGCTGAATATCGCATTTCTGCATCCTTCAGCTTGCGGCTTTCATAAGCAATAGGGTGTCCTTCTTGGACCAACACCCATCCAATGGCTCGGTCTGAGGCATTCGTGTGAACTTCAAATGGTAGCTTGAAATCTGGCAGTCTCAACACTGGCTCGGATGTCACTGCTTCCTTGATTTCTTTGAAAGCTCGCTCACATTCATTAGACCACACCCACTTCTTGTCCTTTTTCAAAAGATCAGTTAAAGGACTCACCATCTTGCTATATCCCTTGATGAACCGTCTGTAATAGTTAGCTAGTCCTAAGAATGACTGTAATTCTGGGACCTTCGCAGGGGCTTACCATTCAAAAATGGCTTGGATCTTCCTCTCATCCATCCGTATTCTGCCACTGCTAACTTTGTGACCTAGGAACATAATCTCTTACTGGCAAAACTCACACTTCTCCTTCTTTACATAGAGAGAGTGCTTTCTCAAGGTCTCAAACACCACCCTGAGGTGCTCCACATGTTCTGCAAGTGTCTGGCTATACACCACAATATCGTCTAGGTATACCACTACAAAGTGATCCAGGTACTGACACACCCTAAGGGTAGTACCGTAAGTGCATGGGTCGTACAAGTAATAATGGGATTTGAGTCTCGAGTTATCATCCCTCAGAGAAGTTAGTTAGCCTAATTAATTACCGGCTAATCTTACCCTAAGTATATCCTAGCAAATTATGAAATTGAAGGTGGGTCTACAAAGCTAACAATACTGAAAATAATAAAACATTAAAAAATAAAGAAAATAAAATCGTGCTAAAAGTACTTATAGTGCTCCAAGCAATAAAAGAAAATACCTGCAAAAGATAATGCAATTAAAATAAAAAGCAAATATGAAAATAGAGAAATAAAATTAATTTAAAATTTAAACAAACTTAAAATAAAAACGCATGTAATTAAACTAATAAAAATTGAAAATTAAACTAACCTAAAATCTAATAAAATTCAAGACTAAATTAAAAATGCATGAAACACATTTAATCTAAATTAACTCTGAATGCAACTCTTAAAATACTAAACTAAAATTAAGTCTTGAAACATATAACATAAAATTAATTATTAACTAAAATTAACTACAAATTAACATGCAAAAATATTAAAACTAACTTACCATTTTAATTGACTAAACTAACTAACTAACAACTAACAAATGCATGAAAATACTAAAATTGCATTTAACTATAGCAACATGATTAAAATGACATGGCCAAACATGGCCTTAACAATTTGCAAAATAAAGTGGTCCTGATTGCTGGCACTGTTCACGTCTTCTCCATTTTTGCTACTCACGGTTCATTCAGCTGCTGTCTACTGCAGGTTTGTCCACTGATGCTCAGTTCTGCTGCTACTCCAAGCCACTGTCCAATGCTGCTCAGCTTTAGCTTCAGTATTGCTTTGCTCTCGGTCTACAGCACACGTTTACAAAGGAATTCTCCAAGCACCGGTGCTCTCTCTGCCCAACTAAAAACTGGTCACCCTATCCCGCTGCTGCCTCAAGTTTGCATTTGTCCTCTACTCCACTATCCTGTATTGAACCTCACCAATGCTACAAAATGGATCTTTCTGCCATGCTACATTCAACAGCAAAAGAACTGAAATGCTTAGCAACACAAAATAATAATGAGCAATGTAAAAACAGTATCAAAGCTGCAACTTAACTTGACTATAATACAACAAATAGAAACTCGATGAAGTGAAATATAACTACAAGCAGTAAAGATAAATTCAGGATTTCAACCAAATTCATAACAGAAAATTAAATGCATTACTCTAATATGACTGGAATCCTAGAGATATATAAAAAAATAATAATAATCATGAAATAAATAATGAAGGTCAGCGGTACTGGACTGAAATGAAGCAAAGATACTGCTGTAGCCGACCCTTGCTACTCACATAGATGGCTCTGCTTGATCTCCCTCATGCATCAGCTTTGCTTTAACCAGTACCACACATTTGTAGCAGCAAACAAAGGATTAAAACAAAATCAAATCAACTAAGAATGAACAGTAGAAGGATTTAAAAGCAGAGCAAAACAGAGGAATCAATAGAAATCTTATTAAATCAAGCAAATGCTGAGAAGGGATAACAATGGCTACTGTTACCAACCATCAATAGCCTCTCGAACCACTCGGCTACACCAAGAGATCAATATGCCGAATGAACAGTAGAAAAACAAAGAAAGGAAACCGAAATAGGAAGCAAACCGAGAGCAACCATATAAAAATAATAACTTTTAATTAAAACTCAAACAGTAAAATAATAATGGAATGGAAACTGAACAAATCCAAGAAGAAATATGATGAATCCCGACTGCTATCACCAGCCAAAAAGATTAAAAAAAACTTTCAAAAAATACAACCTAAAATAGATGTTTAACCTAAAAAAAAAAAAACTAAAGCTACCCCTTTTTCAATTGCCATCTTTTTCTATTTATATACAAACTTAAGGGTACAATTGTAATTTTTTTCATCCTAGATGAGTTGGCATTGTTTTGCCACTTGTCTTCACACCATTGGCTCCTTGAAAAATAATATTTTCATGTCATTTGTCTTTTTGTCTAATTGGATGTGATAGGCCCGTGTGGTCCAATCTCGATTTTAACTCAATTCTGATCCATTTTCTACCGAAATATTCAAAATTCATCCGGATTTAATTTATCTACAAACATGAGAATTTTAATTAAATAAAGGGGATAATTAACAAAATAAATTGGGGATTTAAATAATTAATTAGGAAATTAAGCACAAATAATTCTAAAAATATAGAATTATCACACCCCCAAACTTGAGCTTTTGTTTGTCCTCAAGTAAAACAAAATAATTGTAGGAATGACAAGTACTAAACACAATAATTTTCCCAATATTATCCTCAAAGAAAAAGTACAAACTATGATCTTAAAGACTCACAATTACAAGTCCAGCATTTAGAATTATTCAATCATAAGTCCTAACCCAAATTGAACTCCTCGTGAGTGTGTGAAAAATATCAAAGTTACTTCACAGTACATTATCCGGATTAGATTATGCAAACACAGTGAATGCAAAGTCAATGACATGTGATCATTCCCATAAGTTTGTTTTTCACTTCTCTCTCCACTAATGTAGTCACACTTAACTAAAAATCAATAGGACTTCATTAAGCTTGTAATGTAAGGCTGGGGCTAAGGTATGATAAAGTCGATTTAGGTTTAATTACCCCTTAACATGCATTACTTTCAGGATCTTAATGTAAGAGCTCAAATTTATTCCCTCAAACTTATTTATTTCACTAAACATTTTATTCTATTTTTGTATTTTTCTTCTTCTTATTTCTTCTTCTTTTTCTTTTTCTTTTTCTTTTTCATTTTTTTGAACTTTCACTATCACCAGATACTCATATGTACAAAGCTCAAAATATATCCAATGACTTTCCATGCTTTCGGGGTAAGGGATAGAAAAAGAGTTTAAGCTAAGGAAATTATGCAGGTGTATTTACAGAGAAAAGCTTATTTGGCTCAGATAGGTGACTAGGGTAAAGTATACACAGGGATGGCTAGAAAGGATCAAACGATCCAAAGATGGCCTAAATCATCTCCCTAATTAAGTGTGATCTAATATTTCACCTCGAGATCAGATCAAACAAATTCTAGAATATGATACACAAAATCAACTGAACAAATGCAATCCTAGGTCCACATAAGCTTTCTCTAAATAAATATACAGATTCATGACATGAAATGTGCGTAAGATGAGGAAATCACAATCAGAATCAAGACAAATTCAAGAACTCAACTTCATGCTTTTCTTATAATCATACTTCTCAGTCAATCAAAATCATACTTAATCATGGGGTTATATCATCGGAATATGAGAAAACTACATGCTAAGCACTACATCATCCCAAAATCAAACAATTTAAGCTCAAATTTTTGAAAAATTTTAAAAAATTTTCAATTTTACCCAAATTTTAAAAAAATGCTCAAATAATATCCCTTCCCCCAAACATAAAGTGCACAGTGTCCTCAGTGTGCAGATAATATAAGAATTGAAGTTCAGGAACAGAGTACTCCCCTTTCTGATGATGATGAACAACTGAAGCTTTGATTGAAAGCGTAAAACTAGAAAATAAACCTACAAAATAATCAAAGAAAGAAACAACAGAAAAGAAAAAGAAAAAGAACTATATACAATGTGAAAAGAAAAACACAACCACTTCAAATGCAGCTGAAAAAAACAACACTCAGCAGCAGGGCGAAGAGTAGGAGGATCAGCCAAAGTGGTAACAAAATGTTAACAGTTAAATCCTCCTAAGCTTTATCTACTTCCCTCATTCTTTAAGATTTCATGTGCTTAAGCCTTATATCCTCATTAATCTCCATCTTAAAACATTCTTGAGAGTCATCAGGAAGCTTCAAAGGTTTGAAAACATTAAACTTCACTTCCTGATCTTGCACTCTCATAGTCAACTCTCTCTTTTGCACATCAATTATCATCCTACCAGTAGCTAGGAAAGGTCTACCTAAAATAATGGGGACTTCCCTGTCTTCCTCCATATCTAGTACAATAAAATTTGCAGTAAAAATAAACTTGTCCACCTTTACTAAGACATCTTCAATGACCCCCTTTGGATATTTAATTGATCAATTTGCTAGCTGAAGGGTCACTGTAGTGGGCTTGACATCCCTTATTCCTAACTTCTGATAGATAGACAAAGGCATTATATTGATACTAGCTCCTAAATCATACAGGGCTCTACCAAAGAATAGATTTCCAATAGTGTAGGGTACGGTAAAACTCCTGGGATCCTTGAGCTTGGGGGGTAATTTTCTCTGGATAATTGCACTACATTCCCCAGTTAAGGCCACCCTCTCATAATCTTCCAATCTTCTCTTCCTCAAGAGGATATCCTTTAAAAACTTCACATAACTTGGCATTTGCTCTAAGGCATCTGCAAAAAGGAATGTTGATGTGAAGCTTCTTAAAAAGCTTAAAAAATTTAGCAAATTGTTGTTCCAGTTTTTTATTTTGGAACCTCTGAGAAAAAGGTACTGGTGGTTTAACTAGAGGCAATGTAGTGGGAACCTGTGTAGAATCAGAGGACGAGGAAGGCAATGAAGAAGAAGAAGGTATAGATGAAAAAGTGCCTAGCTTTGTTTCCTTTGTAGCCCGATCCTGATGTTCCTGCTCCTTCTGAGCTGCTTCATTAGAACTTATGGGTTTATCAATTATGGGTTGTTCAGGTCCAGACTTAACTTGTGGCTCATCTAGCTTTCTACTACTCCTAAGGGTGATGGATCTAACATGTTCTTTACCCTTCCTTTGCTTAACAGGATTAACTTCAGTGTTACTAGGAAGGGTCCCTTGAAGATGTTGGCTAAGAGCACTAGCTATGTGAGAACCCTGCTGCCTGCCCCTCACCAAGCGTTAGGAAGTGCAAGAACAAGGGTGTTGACCCAAGTTCGAGCCTTCCGGGACGCATCTCCTGGGAGATGGGCTTGCCCCCCCAGTGGAGCAAAACCTTGAGGGCCAGTGGGCCCAGAGAGGACAATACGGTTTTGTGATGAGTTCGCCGTAAGCATGTGACCTGGTGAGGGGCGGGCAGCAGGGTTCTCACATAAAAAAAGTAAATTTACATCCCCATGTACTGTGCATTGTTTAGATACAATTGTGTATATCAAGATGGAATTGCAGCTAAGAATTTTGTTTCGAATGCAAGAATATAGTTTTTATAACTGATAGCCGCTATGGTAGAGTGGCGAGTACACATGCTCGAGACCGTAGAGATCGGTCTGAGAATCAAATGAGTCATGATATGAGACTCAAGATGAGATAGTGCACGAGGCAGAGGTCGTAGAGGTAGACCTGAGTCTGCTAAGTCGTGCTGAGTTGACCCATGAGAATCGGGATGAGATTGAAATAGAGGTTAATGTTGAGCATACCTCTCAGAGTCCGACAGAGTGGTCGGATAGTATTGAGACACACTCCAAGAGGATGGAGTGGAGTGTAGAAAATATTTTAGAGTTGTTTACTCAGTCTATACAGATAGTTGAGGATAGGCAGGGTAAAGCCTAAACAGATGCTTCAGACTATAGAGATTTCCACACTCCTCCGGTATATAGCGAAGTAAAGAAACCAATACTTGTTAAGGACTGGGTGAATGAGATTGTGAAGTGCTGTGAATTTTTCGGTGTATGTCGACTAAGAAAGTGACTTTTAAAATACATTTATGTTAGAGAGTCGAGGTGGAACAGGTGAAAGTCCGCTCGACCCATCTGAAGAGTTAGACGTCCAGAGCCGACATGAGAAATATTTCTGGATGTATTCTAGTGACAGAATATTTTGGACACTACTTAAGGGGAAAATTACAAGTAAAATTTTTTACACTGACCCAGAGGTATTGGTTGATTGATGAGTATGAATCTCAGATTACATCCTTGGGCAAGTATGAACCCGATATTGTGGACAGTGAGAGTCGAAAAGCCCAAAAGTTCATGGAATGCTCAAATTATCGATAAGAGTCCTATTGGCTAGCTACTTATGTCGAGGCAGTGCGCAGAATACAATTGCGTGAATAAGATCAAGTGTTGCACGCCTCTGAGATTGAGAAAGGTAGTAAGGGTCGAAATAGAGACAGAAGAGAATAGAGAATGACAGAGATGTCAGAGCAGGAAAGAGACCAGATGGTAAGAGATTAGAGTTGATAAATCACGGGGTAAGATGATTAGTAAGGCTCAGTGCATCCAATTTTAGCACTTTTAAGGGATATTGTGATTGGAGGACCCCGACCTGCTACGAAGCAGTGTAGCAGTGTAAGCACTGTAAGCAGTGTGGGATGTGTGGTAGATACCACGGAAAGAGGGTTTATACCTACACTGTATTGATGAAAATGGCCGTTAAGTACGGTAAGACGGACCATTGATTTTGATTGCACAGAGTTCAGTGAGATCACCCCACAGAAAAGTAAAGAGACAGAGAAAAACTTTGTTGGTATAGCTGCAACGAAAAGGGAGTCCATAGCCGAAAACAAAAAGGAAGGTAGGCTGTTGGATGAAGGCGAGAGGATGTCTTGGACCAGGACACTATTGATGTTACTTGATATTCTGGCGGGTAGGACTTGACCCCACCTCCCGTTGCAGTTGTGATACCCCGCACACCGAGATCCGTGTAGCCTGGGATCACAGGGACATAGTATGGCCATAGTCCTCGATTTTTCATACAGTAACCTATATGCCTCACATGATATCATACGGTCTGGATAGACCAGGACAAACCCGATGGAGGGGTAGTCCCGATTTGTGTTTTTAAAAGAGATGTGATTTGATGAATCAAGGTATTCCCGAGAGATGGGTTTGACCTTGATGAAGTTGTTTTATAATGAAACAAATGAGTTTTAAATGTGATGAATATATGATGAAACAAATAAGTTTCAAAGTGATGAGTTTTGTGATTAAACAAATGAGTTTTAAAGTGAAGAGTTTACGATGAAATAAATGAGTTTTAATGTGACGAGCATGAGATGTCATACATGATGATTTTCCATGTGTGCTTGATATGTCGATTTCATGATTTCTTGTATATGATATATACATACATGTGGCATTGTTTTAATCTTACCTCATGCTCCGAAAGTAAACGATTTTTACATCATGACATTATCAGCACGTAGATAGTATAGTTATCTACCTGCTTACATTATTGCCTTACTGAGCACGTTTCGCTCACCCTTTCATTTTTCACCCCACAGGGTATATTCAGTAGAAGAGAGCGACAATAGTCTCGCATCTCGGTTATCCGCTGCTTCTTAGCAAGACCAGGTATACACATTTGTATAATTTCGTATCTGAACATATAGATGCACAGTACTGTATATGGATGTAATATTGGGGATGTATTTAGTTTTAAATAAATTGATATGTAAATGAAATATGGAAATTGAATGGTAAATAGGTGAGAGGTTACTAACACCGAATCATAGCCCAACTGTTTAGTAGTGTAACTGTTCACGACGGGTGAGGAAATGAAAAAGCGAAAAATTTGAAGGGATTTTTAGGTAATTTGGGTCGTGACAAGCTATTTGTCCAACAGGAACTTTTAAGTTCTTAATTGAGGCAGCTTGATTTTGCAAGATAGTCTTGAACATTTCCTCAAGCGAGGGCTTCTTCTCAGCTGCTGGTGCGTGGTAATGTTGGGGCTGCAAGGGTTGTGGTGGTGGTGGTGGTTGATGGAAGTGAGGTGGATGATGCTGAAATTGAGGTAGGGATGGATGATGTGGTGGATGGTATGGAAAGTGCGGTTGTGGTGGAACCTGAACCGGTGGGGCTTGAAAACTAGGGGGTCCTACAGATATGGAGTTAGAGGTTTGCCCTTGGTTTTGGCTCCAGGAGAAGTTAGGATGGTTCCTCCACCCTGGATTATAGGTGTTTGAAAAAGGGTTGTTCTGTTACATAGGAGGAGCAACATACTGAACCGATTCTAAGTTGAGTGGATACCTATCTACAGAGTGGGTACCGCTACACAGCTCGCAGGAAAGAAAAGGACTTTGGATAGAATACACAGGGTTAGGACTAGTGGGAGGATTATGTTGGGTACTGAGCGACTCTACCTTCTTCGTAAGGTTATCGATTTGAGAGGTTAAGGTAGACAGTATGTCTAGCTCATAAATACCCGTCGACTTCTTTGGCAATTGCCTCTCCGAGGACCATAGATAGTTGTTAGCCACCATCTTTTTTAACAACTCGTTAGCTTCCTCCTCTGTTTTACACATTAGCGCTCCACTCGCAGCAGCGTCAATAATGGTCCTATTTGGGCTTGTAAGTCCGTTGTAGAAGGTCTGGAATTGCAACCACAAAGGTAGTCCATGGTGAGGGAACTTCCTAAGAAGCTCCTTATATCGTTCCCATGCTTCGTAAAGAGTTTTAGAGTCGTATTGAGCAAAGGAAGATATGTCACTACAGAGTCTGGCCATTTTAGAGGGAGGGAAAAACTTAGCTATAAATTGATGGGCTAACTCGTCTCATGTAGAAATGGATCCTGAAGGCAAGGAGGTTAACCAGTGTTGCGCCTTATCCCTAAGCGAGAAGGGAAATAATCTAAGCCTAAGTGCATCATCAAATAACCCATAGTGTTTGAACGTATTGCACAAGTCCAGGAATTGCCCAAGGTGAGCATGTGGGTCATCGTGTGGAAGCCCACTGAACTATAAAGAAGTCTGGATCATCTAGAGGATGGAAGGCTTAATTTCGAAGTTATTAGCAGGGAAAGCTGGTGGCCTAATGCCAGTATAATATCCTCCAATCGTCGGCACCGCATAATCTCCAAAGATCCTGAGTTCCCTATTTTCTGCCATCGTGTTTTGCAGCGGAGCTATAAATTTCCTAGAGTCCTTTCGAATTTTTCTAAGAGTGCATTCAATTTCAAGATCTAGAGGAAAGTAATCAAAACTCCTGGCTCTACGCATGCAAATATCATAAAGTCCTTAGAAAAATTTTTTTGACATTTTTTTTTCAATTAACTAATCTAGATTAAACTTCTAAATATTAACAACCTAAATATTTACAAGCTAGAATTACACCTAAGCATAATTTCACCGATATTAATTAACGAATAATTAAAAGTTCCCCGGCAACGGCGCCAAAAACTTGACATGCCCTCAGGGTATTACCACAAGTGCACGGGTCGTACAAGTAATAATGGGATTTGAGTCTCGAGTTATTGTCCCTCAGAGAAGTTGGTTAGCCTAATTAATTACCAGTTAATCTTACCCTAAGTATATCCTAGCAAATTATGAAATTGAAGATGGGTCTACAAAGCTAACAATACTAAAAATAATAAAACGTTAAAAAATAAAGAAAATAAAATCGTGCTAAAAGTGCTTACAGTGCTCCAAGCAATAAAAGAAAATACCTGCAAAAGATAACGCAATTAAAATAAAATGCAAATATGAAAATAAAGAAATAAAATTAATTTAAAATTTAAACAAACTTAAAATAAAAATGCATGTAATTAAACTAATAAAAATTGAAAATCAAACTAACCTAAAATCTAATAAAATTCAAAACTAAATTAAAAATGCATGAAACACATTTAATCTAAATTAACTCTGAATGCAACTCTTAAAATACTAAACTAAAATTAATTCCTGAAACATGTAACATAAAATTAATTATTAACTAAAAATTAACACTACAAATTAACAAGCAAAAATATTAAAACTAACTTACCATTTTAATTGACTAAACTAACTAACTAACAACTAACAAATGTATGAAAATACTAAAATTGCATTAAACTATAGCAACATGATTAAAATGACATGGCCAAACATGGCCTTAACAATTTGCAAAATAAAGTGGTCTCGATTGCTGGTACTGTTCACGTCTTCACCATTTTTGCTGCTCACGGTTCATCCAGCTGCTGTCTACTGCAGGTTTATCCACTGATGCTCAATTCTGCTGCTACTCCAAGCCTCTGTCCAATGCTGCTCAGCGTCAGCTTTAGTACTACTCTGCTCTCGGTCTACAGCACACGTTCACAAAGGAATTCTCCAAGCACCAGTGCTGTCTCTGCCCAACTAAAAATTGGTCAACCTATCCCACTACTGCCTCAAGTTTGCATTTGTCCTCTGCTCCACTATTCTGTATTGAACCTCACCAATGCAACAAAATGGATCTTTCTGCCATACTACATTCAACAGCAAAAGAACTGAAATGTTTAGCAACACAAAATAAGAATGAGCAATGTAAAAACAGTATCAAAACTGCAACTTAACTTGACTATAATGCAACAAATAGAAACCCGATGAAGTGAAATATAACTACAAGTAGTAAAGATAAATTCAGGATTTCAACCAGATTCATAACAAAAAATTAAATACATTACTCTAATACGACTGGAATCCTATAGATATATAAAAAATAATAATAATCATGAAACAAACAATGAAGGTCCACGGTACTGGACTGAAATGAAGCAAAGATACTGCTGTAGCTGACCCTAGCTACTCGCGTAGATGGCTTCTGCTTGATCTCCCTCACGCATCAGCTTTGCTTCAACCAGTACCACACATTTGCAGCAGCAAACAAAGGATTAAAACAAAATCAAATCAACTCAAGAATGAATAGTAGAAGGATTTAAAAGCATAGCAGAACAGAGGAATTAATAGAAATCTTATTAAAACAAGCAAATGCCGAGAAGGGGTAACAATGGCTACTTACACCAACCATCGATAGCCTCTCGCACCACTCGGCTACACCAAGTGATCAATATGCCGAATGAACAGTAGAAAAAAAAGAAAGGAAACCGAAATAGGAAGCAAACCGAGAGCAACCATATAAAAATAATAACTTTTAATTAAAACTCAAACAATAAAATAATAATGGAATGAAAACTGAACAAATCCTAGAAGAAATATGATGAATCCCGACTGTTATCACTAGCTGAAAAGATTCAAAAAAAAAAACTTCCGAAAAATACAACCTAAAATAGATGTTTAACCTAAAAAAAAAAACTAAAGCTACCCATTTTTCAATTGCCATCTTTTTCTATTTATATACAAACGTAGGGGTACAATTGTAATTTTTTTCATCTTAGATGAGTTTGCATTGTTTGGCCACTTCTCTTCACACCATTGGCTCCTTGAAAAATAATATTTCCATGTCATCTGTCTTTTTGTCCAATTGGATGTGATAGGCTCGTGTTGTCTGCGTGGTCCAATCTCGATTTTAGCTCAATTTCGATCCATTTTCTATCGAAATATTCAAAATTCATCCGGATTTAATTTATTTGCAAACATGAGAATTTTAATTAAATAAAAGGGATAATTAACAAAATAAATTGAGGATTTAAATAATTAATTAGGAAATTAAGCACAAATAATTCTAAAAATATAGAATTATCAGGTACTCATAAAGCACATCATTCATCAAGTTGCAAAATGTTACAGGTGCATTAGTTAAACCGAAAGGCATAACTAAAAATTCAAATGAGCTGTACCTTGTCCCACAAGCCGTCTTCGCTTCATCTCTCTCGGCAATCCTTACTTGCCAATATCCTGATCTCAGGTCTAACTTGGTAAAATATGCCGCCTTCGACAACCGGTCAAACAGTTAGCGACATTTGGAACTAGATACTTATTTTTGATCGTTACCTTATTCAGGGCTCGATAATCCACACACATTCTCAGTGTACCATCCTGCTTTCTCTGGAACACAACTGGGGCTCCATATGATACCTTCGATGGTTAGATATATCCCGCATCCAACAACTCACCAAGCTGTTTCCTTAACTCGGCTAGCTCCAAAGGACCCATCATGTATGGTGCTTATGCAGGTGGTCTAGTTCCTGGTTCCAACTTGATCTTATGATTAATGGCACGTTTAGGTGGTAGCGCCTTAGGTAATTCTGGGGGCATTACATCCTTGTAATCGTTAAGCACCGTCGCTACTTCATCTGATACCTCGATAACCGTGTCTGGTTTCACCTCAACCAGGGCATTAAGTATAGTTGTCTCTCCCTTCTTCAACCCAGTGTTTACTTGTGAAGTCGACTGCAGCAACGACTTCCCAGCACCTTGTCCTCTCTCCGCAAGGACAAAGTTTGGACATGTCTCGTCAGATATCATCAATCCCCCCAAGTGTGGAATAGTAAATGCCTTTGCTTGCACAAAGAATTCAATGCCCATGATCACATCAAAATCATCTATAGGTAAAGCTAAGAACTTACAATCCTATTACCAAGATGACTCGACAAAGTATACTAATAAAGTAAAGAACACTCAAGGTTTAGAGAAAATAGCCTTTCTATTAATCCGCAATAAAAAGGAATTACAATCTTAGCCAAGAAAATCGCTCTTAGCTATCACTCTCTTTCTCTCTGAATGATTCTCTCAATGAATGATGATTACATTCTACCCCCTCCCCTGGGGTTTATATAGGCAAGTGAGAACATCCCCCTCACGTAGGCAACCGAGTTTGATTACAACAGAAACTCTATAGGATTAATTCCCACTAAACTAAGGACTCTGCGGATGATCGCCACCTCAATGCTCTTCAGAGTTTATATCTGTGATAATCTCCAGTGATTCGGTCTGCTAAGACTTCTCCGCTTATCCTGGCTTATGGCCCGCATTTATCCTTATCCTGATTTTCAAGGATTCGCCTTAGCTCTTACGCCCATCTCCCACGACTGCACGATCTTTTCAATGGCATTGTCAACCACTTGGTTCACATTTCTAAAGTGTCAGCAAGTTAGCTCGCCACCTGCAAACTACGATCATCATCTGTTAGCGTCTCTGTTTCATGCTTGGCAATTTGCCCAAGCCAAGTGCCTATCTTGCATATTTTGGTGCGCGCCCCATGCAAAGCTTTCCCACGCTCCGCACTCGTCACAGCGCCCCCAGTCGATCCCTTGCGAGCTGGGCACCAGGTTAAGTAGTTAGGGTCTAACAGCCATCCTATATGGAGGTCTAGAGATAGGCTGAGTATCCAGTACCAAATCAATGGTAAAATCTAGCTCTCTCTCTGGTGGTAAACCTGGCAACTCATCTGGGAAGACATCCAAAAATTCACACACTATAGGTAGATCCTCAATCCTCGGATATTCTCGCTTATCATCTGAGATGAGTATTTCATAACCTTCACATGAACAATCATATTTAGTACCCTCAAAAGCAACATCAAAATTTCAATTTGCTTACAAAAATTTCACACATTTATTTGCTCAATATTCCAAACATACATTGTAAGGTTCAGATAAGGAGAAGGTTACAATCTTAGTGTAGCAGTCTAAACTCACTCAATTGGTTGTCAGCCAATCCATTCCTAAAATTAAATCAAATCTATGTATATTTAGCATCATTAGATCTGCTAACATCACTCTATCTCCCACCTTTATTTCACACCCTCTACAGACTAAATCAGTTCTCTAGGACTCACGCATAGGGGTATTTACATGTAGTACATATTCTAGAGGTTTAAACTTCAAATTTAATCTACATGCAAAATGCAACGAATGTATGGACCTTAGATCAATCAACACATGAGCCTTATGATTACAAACAAAGAGTGTACCTCTTGTGTCTGTTGTTTCCTTGTCCAAAGTAAACACATGTCCCTGTCTCGGGGGATTCACTCTCTGAAGCTGCTATCTAGTAGGCTCCGAAGCATATGGTCTCTGAGGTTAAGGGCAGTCTTTTACTCTGTAACCCATGTCTCCACATCTAAAATATCTATAGATCAACCCAGTACAACTTCCCTCATGCGATCGGCCATAATTTCTGCAAACTCTTATCTCAGGCCTGACATCTCGAGGGGTCTCCCTGATGATAGGATAAGCACTGGGTCTCTCCAATCTGCCTTTCTGTACCTCAATCCTTCCTCTTCTGAAGGAACCTCTTCAAACATCTGCTTGGAAAATCGCTGGCCTCTTGCCTTTATCCCGAGTCACTGCACTGAACTCATTCTAGGATTGTACAATTTTGATTCCTCTCTCAATCTTTTGTGCTCGTCTAAGAACATCTCCAAACTCCAGCCCTATCAATCGATCTCTGATGATGGGCTTCAATCCATACACAAACCTCTCTATGCGGAGCTCTTCATTTTTGAAGGTCTCTGGATCATACCTCAATAGAGTGGTAAATTGGCTCTCATATTCATCCACAAACATATCGCCCTGTACCAGATTTAAAAACTCTACCTGCTTCCTTCTCTGAGCAGCTTATGGTACATATTGGGCTCTAAATGTCGTCTGAAACTCTTCCCAACTAATCACATCCTGGCTGGACATCAGAATACCCTAGGTAGTACCCCACTAATCTCGAGCTCTCCCTTTCAACATATACGCGCCCATACTGACCCTCTCAGCATCAGTGCATCCCAAATAGTCAAATATGACTCTCAACTCAGTCAGCCACTGCAAAGTCCTTTTTCCTTTTGAATGCAAGCGGATTCATTTTCAAAAATTCCTTCAGTCGGACCAAACTTTTGTCATCAGGTTGAGTGACGGGATGCACCGGGTCTATCTGTACTGGGGGCACCGGAGGTCCTTATGGTGGTGTAGGAGTAGTATCCGAGGTATTAGCTTCGAAATGTTACGTGAATAGCGCTGTCATTTGATCAAAACATTGTCGTACATCATGCTCAATCCGGTTATATCGAGAGTTAGGACTCTCCGGCTGTGGGGCAGGTGGCGGAGGTGGCTCTGCCTGCCTCCTCGAACGACCTTGTCGTCCACTCATTCTTAATCTCAATACGTTTCTTTTGCATACACATCAAATTTAATTGAAATCTCAATCCTCAATTTCAGTTCATGACCAAACTTATACAGACACTTGGGATGTATTCTATTTCACTTAACCGACACTGACAGTACTAAACACCCTAAGCTCTAATACATAAAAAACTCTGTGACGCCCCAGAAGCGCGAAAAACAGGGTAAATTTAAAATTTTTTCACATCCATTCACAATTAAAGGTGCATTCCTGTGCAGTTTCATACATTATAATACACATGTTATCAAACTTTCACCTCAGGATCTCATCATCTCATAGTTATATTTCATACCATATACATTACTCACTTCAGGGTTAATTAATGCTAATACATCCCATACATCATTGTACATTAAGTGTCCGTAAATACAATATTAGTCTGGGTACATGAAATGATAAAATATACCTCAATAAAATATATATGGCCCTGAGCTCAAGTCCTCCACTAGCCACTATTCCGTACGTCGCAGGGAAACTCTCTTCACTTGGAGAAATCTGGGGGGAGATAAAACAGGGTGAGCTTCTAAATCGCTCAGTAAGGGAGTAAGGGACTCATTGATAAAATAATGATTTGCACAGCACAATCATTTTATTTTGTAGGTGAAAACCCAATAAACTCAGTGGAAAATGTAGCATGAATAATTAAAACATCATCTCAACTCATTTCTCAAAACTCATGTAGAAACATGATAATAAATGGCTCAATACAAACCATGGTTACAAGTAGTTACAAACATGCGAAAATCAGGATGCGATAATGGCTTTTCTAATAAAAACGTGATAAAAATCACTGCATGTAGTAATGCACATAGCGCAGCCACCAGACACAATCTCATGTGTATAAAAAGGAGACTATGTAATAAAACTCATATAAAAACTCATCATGGCACATCAAAACAATTGAACTCGTCCCCTAAGCGGACATCCCCAATCGAGGGATTCTGTCGACAATAATATACCCATGGCCATGGTTCACTATAGACTTGATCAGAGTCATACAGCCATCAATCTTACATCCTATCAAAGCACAGCCCGATCTTACATGCTATCAGAGTAATGCCACCCAATGCTGCCGCGGAGCGGGGTCATCTCACGTCACCAGAACGGAGGAGTTGGTCTTATGTGCTGCTAGAGCACGGCCCGGTCTTACATGCTACAAGAACAAAGCTGGATGTGTATTCAACATGACATGTCTAAGTCTCAGTAATAGCTATTATCAAATAAAACTGTTTTACCTTCACGTAGCGCTCATAATGGTTTTTTCTCATAAAACTCATCTCAAAACCATTTTGTACTCAACACAAAACATGTCAAAACCGAGCTAAAACCGACAAAACCACACATAAATTTCTCAAATCTCAGTATGCCCTAACGTAGAGCCCAAATCACTTTTTGCTTTTTAAACTCAAAATGGTTGTAAAACAATTTCACATTCAGTTTATAACTCAAAACAATTGGGCCTCAATCGGCTATAAAATCGTGTGCAATAACTCATTCACAACTCATAAAAACATCCTTGTTTTCTCAAATCACATTTCATGCTACAATATCATCACAAAATCGCATACACAAATGAGTTTAAGTTTTCTCTTACCTCGTTGCACCTCGTATAGTGAAATTGTTTCCCCCAAATGATGGACTAGCAACGCAATCCTCTCTGGAACTCCCGGGCTGTCCAAACGATGTTAAAACATCAATAATTCATCTCAATTACATCACCGAGCACATATTTGCTCATGTTCTCATTAAATACTACAAACCTCATTTTTCTCATATTCCTATCATAGTCCACATTCTCGTCCACTACATTTCAGATCCTACATTTTTCATACATAATATCCATGCCAAAATCACCTTATTGCCTCAATTCCAATTTAAAATCAAAATCCCAAAATTACCACAAATTGCATAATATGATCATTACTCCAACAAAATCACAATTTCATCAACTCTAATAATTTCCTAGCTATTTTATCACAACACCCATAGTCACAATCACCAAAATCACCTCAATATCAACGATTTAAGCTTAGAAATTGTCACGACCCAAATTACCTAAAAATCAGAGTAAATTTTTCACTTTTTCATTTATTATTTAATTCTTACCTTTCTCTCGTCGTGACCATCCTACAAACACAGTTGGGCTATGATTCGGTGTTAGTCACCTCACACTATTTACCATTCCATTCCCATAATCACATTCATATATCAGAGTTTACTATTCTTTGACTTTAAATAAATACAAACTCATTGGTATTTATAACCCTACATCCCCGACATCATATCCATTTACAGTACTGTGTATTACATATTTAGATACAACACTATACAAATGTGTATACCTGTCTCTCAATGGGAAGCAGCGGATACCAAGCATGCAAGTCCTCAGCCGCTCAATAACTATTGTAAGTACTCT
This sequence comes from Firmiana major, assembly GCA_033439115.1. Taxonomy (NCBI): domain Eukaryota; kingdom Viridiplantae; phylum Streptophyta; class Magnoliopsida; order Malvales; family Malvaceae; genus Firmiana; species Firmiana major. Next base: position 15,915,278 of record CM065912.1, read on the forward strand.
GAAAAGATGGGAAAATAAGGGGGTGAGCAAACCACACGCTCAGTAAGGCAATTATGCAAGTAAGTAGATAGCTCCACTATCTACATGCTCATAATGCCATGCCCTTAAATCCATTTCTTTTCATTTAAAATTTCACGCACAAAGTCATACATATTCAATGCCATAGATTATCCAAAACTATTTGTGCATATATAAATCATGTAATTCATGCATTCAAAGCATTTTATGTGACATCATTAAATCATAATAAGCATGAAGTAAAACAAGATCATGCATTCTTTCATGTCATGTAAGACAAATCATGCATTTAAAATGAAAGCATGGAAAACAGCATCATGCTACTGCATTCAAATCATTTCATTAAAACTGCAGTATAAACTAACCATTCCGGGTCAATAATCTCATGAAACAATTCATTAAAATTCATTATAAAACTCGATTATAAAACCACCTTTCTTTCAGGGTCACAAATCATAAAATCATGAAATTGGGGGCTTGACCCCTCCCTCGGGTCTACCCTGGTCTATCGACTAATAATTATATCATGTGAGATAAGTAGGTAATTATCAGTAACATCGAGGACTATGGCCATATCCTAGTGATCCCTGGCAACACAGTACCTAGTGTGCGGGGTATCACACCTGAAACGGGAGGTGGGTCATCCTACCCGCCAAAACAGCATAACACCAGGATTGCGAAGGCAAGGCTTGCTGCCTCATGGCTAATGCCACTCCACTCCAACAATTCCCACGGTACAGCGTACTCCGCGTGATATACACGGTACAACGTACTCAGTGAACCCAAGCTCAATCAGGGGTGCCTGTAATAGGTCTTATCCACCCATATCATCTCTGTCTCAGAATGCACGTGTGAGCATATCATCTCACTATGACACACAGTCTACAGGAGGCTCCAACACGGCTATATGCATGTAATATAAATCCCTATGCGAGCGAAGCTAAAGCACGACTCCATGCATATTCATGATATCAAAAAACCTTGTGCGAGCGAAGCTCTAGCATGATTTCATAGAAATCAATGAAATCTGCGTACGAGCAGCGCTCCAGTATGACTTAAACTGATTATAAATTCAAGTTAAATCCACGTACGAGCAATGCTCTAGTATGGAAATGTATAACAACTCAGTGAAAACCTCGTACGAGAAAAACTCCAGTACCGCTTTAAAATGAGTTATAAAACCATTTAAAACTTTGTGCGAGCAACGCTCCAGCACAAATGAATGCTCAAGTAAATCAAATCTCGTGCGAGTTACACTCCAGCACGACTTTATACATAATTAAATCAAATCTCGTGCGAGTTACACTCCAGCACGGCTTTATGCAATATCAAATCAAAACAGGATGTGAGCTAAGCTCCAGCATCTCTCATGCATATCACATCATTAAAACTAGTGCGAGCAATCTCTCCAGCACCATTTTATGCATACCACGTCAAAACAAATCAAAACATGTCAAAACATGTCAAAACAGAGTGCGAGCTAGGCTCCAGCAGCTCTCATGCATTTCATAGGAATGAAAATCAGTGCGAGCAACCGCTCTAGCACATGTCATGCATATGATGTCACAAGTCGGTGCGAGCAACTGCTCAAGCACATTTATGCACATTCACAAAAGCAGATATAGTACGAACTACATGTCGGCACTATCCGTTTCCATATAAACTTGATAGTTGGCCGTTTTCCAAAGAAATTTCCATTTAAATATTAATAACACCTACGTAGTGTTATTTTGGGAAACTTATGCAATTATTGGCCAATCTATCGATTTACTTTGATTAAAACCAAGAAAATTCCTTAATCATAAAAATCCTTAAATCATGCATTTCATGCATGTCATGCTTTCACCATCCTTAGGTGAACTTCCCTCAATAAGGGTAAAATAGACATTTCACCTATTTCGATCCTTAAAAATCATTTAAACCACTTTTAGGATCATTATACAATAATCACGTATACATACATAATCAGTGTATACAAAATCTATTAAAATATGCGTAGCTACCTCTAGCTACTCACACAATTCCCTTACCTCATTTTTCTGTATAGTCTGACATTTCCACTGATGACTCGTCATGCAGTCTGATTTGCTCCGAATCCAAATCAAATCTCCGGCACTGCGGATACACATTCATCAGGTCAAATACAATGCAATTAATTGTATTTCATAATTTTCTGGGCTTAATTTAAATCATTGGGCCCGTTTATCCATATTGGGCCCGATTGCACCTTAATGGGCCTTAATCGGCCTTAAGCCCGTTTACCACACTTTATCGAGGCCTATGGGGCTCATTGGGCCCATCAGTAATTATTTAGCCTCGTTCTAAATTTTTGGATATCTCAATTTAATATTTACGACAATTTATCCAATTTTCCAGAATTTAATTCATTTATGCGAAAATTAAATCCATAATTTATGCGTTAAATATCAATCATGCATAACGATGCAAAATTGTCATAAATAAGGGTTACTTACCCGAGATTCCATGATAGTATGTGAATCGAGGTTGTCTCGAGCTCTCGGTTGATGCTAATTGTCGAGCTACACAATTTAATATTTTTTCGGGTAAATTTTCAGTCGGATAATAATCAAATTAAATATTTCAAAAATTAAATCGGTCAATTCGACCGCTTACCAACTTACCCGAAGCTCGATTGCATCATTGAAATTTTTCCCAATTTTTTCTCTTTTTCTTTTTCCCTTTTTCTTTCTTTTTCCTTTTCTTTTTGGCTGAACCGGTCCGGTCCAGTTTAACTCGGTTCAGACCGTCGGTTCAGCTCAGTCTGGTTCAGCCGGTTCAGTCCAATTCAACCGGTTCAGTCACCATTTGATCATTTCGATGCCGTCCGGCCGATTCTCCGATCGATTTCGCCACCAATCGGGGCGCCACGGCCTGGGCTTCCATAATCGGGCCTCGGTTGGGGTCAAAATGGTGCCATCGTCGACGAATCGAGTTTCTCTCTCGCGACTTCTCCTCCCCGTTTTTGGCATTTTTTGGTGACTTCGGGGTGCGTGGGTGTGCGGGTCCTCGGGTGCCGATCGACCTTCGCCGGTCGCCTCCTTGCGTCGTCCGCCGGTGGTTGCGTCGGAGCCGACGATCTCTTCTTTCTCGATCTCGGCTTCCTTTCTTTCCTTCTGTTTAGCGTTTCTTCTTCTCTGTTTCAAATTTCATTTATGTTTTTTTTACTTTATTTATTTATTTATAATTAAATTTTATTATTATTTTATTCAATAAAATAATAATAAAATTCCCAAAATATCTAGAAAAATTCTATTTTATTCATTTAATCCGTAAATGAATTTCTCAGTTCGGTTTTACCTTTCCGGTATATTTTTTTCGATTATTTCAGGATAATTTTTCAATACAAAAATTTTGACTTATTCCAATAAATTCATATCTTGATCAATTTAATCCGAAATTTAATTATTTCTTCGTCATTGATCATGATTTCTCATTCTCATATTTTTAATTAAATTTTCTTGTCCCGATTAATATCAAATTTTGGTCTTTTGATCGTTATGCCTTTGCACGTGTTCGAGAATACCATTTCAATATTTTTGCATTTTTTAAATGCACTCGAAAATATCGGGTCTTACAGAAATTTACCCAAAACTTATGGAGAGTTCTATTCACACCTCGATTCAATGCGTCCTTTGATTTCCAAGTATGTTGTTCTTCTTTAGGTGAGGAGCAACTTTCCTTCTTGCCTCTACCTGAGATTTGGACAAAAATGGGGGTTTTGGAGGAGAAAGAAAGCTAGGGTTTCGGTTTCTTAAAGAGAGAGAAGACGAAATGCAGGAAAACACGGGGGTTCTTTTATAGACGGAGGGTAGGAGATCGATCTGGTCCTTGATGAGATCGATCTCTGTTTGAATTTGGGAGTGTTTTGGGGTAATTTTATTCCTAGGAGATCGATCTGTCGTGGGGGTGAGATTGATCTCTTAATTGCTTCATGAGATCGATCTGCTCCTTGAGGAGATCGATCTTCTGTTTACAGAATACATCATGAGATCGATCTGCTCCTTGAGGAGATCGATCTTCTTTTTACAGAAACATTTTGAAATCGATTTCTTCTTCATGAGATCGATCTCTTCATTGCAGAATCATAAGGAGATCGATCCTCTTCCTTTGGAGATTGATCTGCTCGCTTAAATTCCTCCTTCTTTGTCACTTTGGCCCACCAGATTGATCCCCTCTTCTCCAAGATCGATCTGGCCTCATAGTTTCACACTTGGTTGAATACTTAACATAAAATCTCATTCATTACTCATTCATCACTTAAAAATTTCACTCCTTACCACCTCAATATATGAGTACATCACATTTAGCTCAATAAATTACTCTTCAAATTCACATTACATAATTAGATATGTATAAAATTCTCTAATCTCACATCCTAAGGGATTATGATGATCTACATGAGTTATTCTAAGTGTTAGAATTATAGAAAAATGCACAAAGTGGTAATTTAGCCAAGGCTTGTGTGGCTTAATTACTAAGCTTTTGTTTACTTGGTAAGTTGGATAAGGCCAACTGTGATAGTGTGTAAAAAAGTTTGTATAATTGATTTAGACAATTTATTGTGAAATTTGAAATTTTTTTATATTTAGAGTTAGGTTTAATTTTGGAAAAATTATATGAATTCATAAATGCTAAAATTGTGGCTTTGTACCATGTTAAAGAAATGGACTTGGTATGAATTTTGAGGAATTGGAAAGATTAATTTAAGGTTAGAAAACCCTACATACCAAATTGGCATAATTTAGGGTTTGGTGAAGCTAAGTTCGAGCAAACCTTAAATCTTAGGGTTAAAATGTTGATTTTTGCAATTAAAATTCATAATTATGCTCACTTAAGGGTTTGTATTCATTTGGAACAAGGGGAGAAAATAAAGTTTGAAAGTTAAACAGTTGACTTCTTATTTAAGGTTTGACTTTTTGAAAAAATGATTGACTTGAGGGAAATAGTGATTTGGAGTGAGTTTTGAAGGTCCCAATGATGGAAACAAGGTTTAGACAAAACTTTTGGCAAAGATAACTTAGGGTTTGATCAGGTCAAACTTTTGAGGTTTAACTTTGACTAAGAGTTGACTTTAACTAAAAAAGTCAAATTAGGTTTGATCAAAAGAGAAGATTAGGAAATTATAAAAAGTTTAGTCAAATTACCAAATTGGTTGGTTAAACAAATAAAATTAGGTTTGACTTTTGCAGATACATGTTGACTTTGATCGCACGTTGATCAAGATGCCTTTGTGTAAAAATCGAGGTATAGGTATGATAATTGCTAGGAGATTGTAAGTATTCTAATCATGCTTTTTTAGATTTCTATTTTGCCACGACCTCTTTTTACCCAAAAACACTACAATTTTTTCGCTTTTTCTTTACTTTTTTCCCTTCGTGACTATCTTATTAATAGTTGGGCTGTGATTCGGCATTAGTTATATCATGTTACCTATCTCATCATACATTTCTTATCACATTCACATATCAGGATCCTCTATCTTATAACAGTAAATACTTGTGTTTCATAACGTATATTTACATGACATTATATATCTTACAATAATTACATCCCTGATATTACATTTGTATTCATCACTATGCTATTACATGTTTAGGTACAAAACTATACGAATGTGTATACCTTTTAATTGATGGGAAGCAGCGGATGTCGAAATGCAAGTCCTCAGCCGCTCTCTAACTACTGAAAATGCTATGTGGAGAGGGGGAAATGAAAAGGGTGAGCTCACTAGCTCAGTAAGGCAATTATGCAAGCAAGTAGATAACTACACTATCTACATGATCATAATGCCAAACTTTAAATCATTCTTCTCCATGTCATTCTTGAAGCACGTTTTTCATCTATAAACTTATGCAACATTCATAACAATTTTCATACATATGGAAATCCTGAAATCTCATGCACAAAATGGCATTTCATGCAAATCATTTATTGACATGTACTTTTCTCATTTAACACAAGTATCAGGACTCAACCCTTCCCTTGGGCTATCTCGATTCATGTAAAACCATATAAAACATGTGTTCGTCCAACATATGTCAAGGCTCCTCCCATCCCTCGGGATACCTTGATCCATCTAAAACCATATGAAATCATGTATTTATATATACCATATAGCATGCGTGTAAGACCCAATTTTTATTATTTTTGCTTATGATTCACACATTGTATGGATATTGTTATATGTTAATGGAATCATAAGACGGATGATTTTGATCATATAAATATGAATGGAATAGTCGAATGTACGTAAAATCGAAAAACGGACAGTTAAGGAATTTCAAATTTAATTTATGAGATTTGAATTGTTCGGACAGATATACAAATTTTAAATGAGAAATTATAGTGGGTTCAAGAAGAAAAGTCGACCGAAATTGGTCCCAAACGTGTAGAAGGGTAAAACAGTCAAAAGATCAAAATTCGGTATAAATTCGATAAGAAAATTTCATTAACAATATGGATTTGAGAAATCTTGATCAATAATGAAGAAATAATTAAATTTTAACTCAAATTGATCAAGATATGAATTTATTGGAATAAACCAAAATTTTTACATCGAAAAATTATCCCAAAAATATTGAAAAAATATACCGGAAAGATGAAATAAGACTGATAAATTCATTTATTGATTAAATGAATAAAATAATTTTTTTTAGATTTTTGTGGGGAGAAAATAATATTTTATTGATTAAAAGATTAATTAAAATAATAATATAATAAATTATAAAAATAAAATAAAATGAAAACTGAAACAGAAAACTAGGTCACGCGATCGCGTGACCGAGCCTTCTACTTCCCGAACAGAGCCACCCGACGCCACCGGATAGCTGCCCAGGCAAGACAACCGAGCTGCCCGAGCTTGCTGGCACCGACAGCTACTGGAAAAAATGGCAACCGACGAGGGAAAGAGAGAGAATGAGAGACAAAGAGAGAAAACCGAGACGATTGGGGGTCGGAGGAGGGGGAAGTACCTCGCCACCGACCAGAGGGAGTGACCACAGCGCTGATCTAGGCACGGATCGATGAGAAACGCCGTCAACGGTGGCACAAAAGAAATGGGTACCGACGCCATGGAAGAAAAGGCCAGACCAACCACTTTTCGGCCACCGTTGGTGAAACCGAGGCCAGATTCATGAATCAGACCACCCCGCGGAGCTATTGGAGGTGGAAGCCAGTGAAGAATCGGTCGGCAGAGCTTCGAACGGTGAAGAAGAAAACTAAATCGGACTGAATCAACTAAATTGGATCGATCTGAACCGGGTTGAACCGGACCGAACAGGTTCAGCTAGAAAAGAAGGAAAAGAAAGAGAAAAAGGGAAAAAGAAAAAGAGAAAAAATTGGGAAAAACTTTTAGTGATGCAATCGAGGTACGGGTAAGTCGGTAAGCGGTCAAAATTGACCGCTTTAAATTTTGAAATATTTAATTTGATTAATATCCGACAGAAAATTGACCCGAAAAAATATGTAATTGTGTAGCTTGACGATTGACGTCAAACGAGAGCTCGAGATAGCCTCGATTTATGTACCATCATGGAATCTCGGGTAAGTAACCCTTATTTATGATAATTTACATCGTTATACGTGTTAGAAATTTTACCGGATATATCAGAGTAATTTCTTATAAAATGAATTAAATTTTGGAATTTGAGATAAATTGTTGTAAATAATTAATTGAGCTATCCAAGAGTTTAGAACGAGGTCAAATAAATACTGATGGGCCCAATGAGCCCAATGGCCTCGATAATGTGAATAGTAAGTGAAAAACGGGTTTAAGGCCGATTAAGGCTCTTTAAAGTGCAAATGGGCCTAATAGGGGTAAACGGGCCCAATGATTTAAATTAAGCCCAGTAAAAGTGAAATATGTCAGACCCAGATTTCTATATAGCTTGTACCTTATGATTCCTATGTGTATGAACACTCTGTTATTATAGTTGAATCATAAGAAGAGTATTTACTAGACTTAAAGTGTTAGTGAAATGATTTAACACGCAAAAGCTACATAAAATGCCTAATGTGAGCTATAAGTGTCGCAGGCTAAACCGAGTGGATCTAAATCATTCTAATTGAAAATAAGAACTTAAAATGAGAAAGTATAGAGAGTTCATGAAAGAAAGTCAGCTTGATTTAGTCCCGAACAAAGAAAACGAGAGTAAAAGCTAAAAAGGGTAAATTGGACCTTTTTAGCGAGATAAGGTGTTTCGGGTTAAATTATCCACCGGGAATGGTTGAAACATAAATACGAGAGTGTAAGACATAAGATATGACACTTTCGGAATTTTGAAAAAAAGTCAACTTAGTCAATGGTTAAGAAAAAAGTCAACTATAGTCAAGAAATTGGACTTTTACCATAGTTGACTAATCATGGTTAAAAATTAATCTAAGTGTGGAGAAAAATTGGGGAAAAATATTCTTAGCCAGAATACAAGATAATCATACCCGGAAGTAAGGAAAATTTATTCGGAAGGATTCTGGATTAAATTTAATGGTTAAAAACGTAATGGGCCTAAGGTGAAAATTTTAAAGCCCATTAAGGTATACTAAACGTATATCGAAATTCTTAGGTCCTTTAGACCGAACTGTTGGACCAATTGATTGACAAAATATTTAGACAATTAAAGGCCCAAGATATAGTAAAACTTTCAGCCCAAAAGTCTATTAAGAAAGCCCAAACCGAGAAGCCCAAATGGAAAGCCCATGAGATAAATATCTAACCATAGTTAAAGCTAACCATGACTCATAAGGTGACTTATTAGGTGACTCATGGCTAAGGCTTGCAAAGTCAAGCTTAATGGCGAGAAAGTAAAGCTTAATGGCTAAGTAAGTGGCTTATAAAATCAGCCACACCATTGTCATCTTCATCACACCAAATTCGGCTAGAAGAAGAAACCATTGAAACAAATTATCCAAGCTTTCTCTCACTAGAAATCACTAGGAATTAGGCATATTTGGAACTTGCATTCTTCATAGAAGTTGTTCCAAATTGAAAGGAGAGTGACATATGTTGGAATTGGCTATCAAGGAGCCATAGAGTGCAAACCGTGAGCCTCCAAAGTTTCGGCCAAGGGTGAACACAACAATTTGTATATTTTCAAGTTTTCAATTTCATAGATGTTAATGTATGAATAATTTTAAGTTTATTGATGTATGCTTTAAGCATTGAAACATATTAAATCACTATGATGTTGGTTAGGCCGAGAGTGAGTAGTGAGATATTGATTTATGTCCATATGATTTTAAGGCATAAATGGATTAATGTACATGTGTTAATGAATATAGTGTAATTAGAATTAATCAATTTGATTAATTAATACATGTAATTAGTTGGCAATCAAGGTGTTTGATAAAATGCCTAAATGAACTATATGATGTTTGGGAATGTTGCCAACCAAGTGTTTGTGAAAATGCCTAAGCGAATTGGCTAAGAAAGAGACATGGCCGGCATGCCACGGTGTAACCGATGACATGAGTAGCTCTCGGCCATGGCATATGGCCGAGAGGCCCAATGGGCCAAGCCCAAATATTTTAGGCCTAATGTGATGTAATGGGTCTAGGACAAGCCTAATAAGAGTTGGTGGGCCCCACAAGCCCAATATTTCCAACGAAAATGAATAGTAAAATGAAAATGGGCTTAAGGCATAGTTAGGCCCATTAAGGATTATTAACGCCCATTGAGGGAAATAGACTGTATTTAATGTGAAATACAGTAGGAAAAGTATAATTAACCTGATAAATGGTTATATGCAGCTCCAGAGAGCATTGGAGAAGCAAATCGGACTGCTGAAACGAGCAGCGCAGAGAAAGTGAAATTTCTTGAGTGATTGCAGGTAAGGGACTTTTGTGAGTAGTTAGAGATACCTGCACGTATTTTCGTCTGCTTTTACATTCACTTAAAAACTCTGAGGGCCAAAGAAAGTGAATAATAATTATTGCGACCCGATAGTGGCAAATTATGATTTTGCCCCTAGTTAGTCAAAAATTCAACTTTTGTGAAAAGTTGTAAAAAAAGCATGGAAACCACTATTTTGAGAGTTTAACTGCTATTTAGCAGGAGAATAAATAAATGGGCTAATGATTTTATGGTTGATGTGAATTAAGCACACTTTATAGTGCTGATTTTGATGTTTTGTAAATCATCCCTTTTTAAAGAGCCATCTATCATACTATATGAGAATGAATCGTGCTGGAGCACAGCTCGCACTGGATTTCATATATTTTCTACATACATTATTGCTGGATTATGATTCGCACTAGATTTCTATGACATGCATGATAGAGTACTGGAGTTCTTACTCGTACTCAGTTTTATATGATATATGAATGAGTGCTGGAGCGATTAGCTCGTACTCGAGTTTTTCATGAGATGCATGACAGAGTGCTGGAGCGTTGCTCGCACTCGATTCTTCATGATTTATACATGACATCGTACTAGAGCTATTACTCGTACTTGATTTGATGATAATGTGCATAGCATGGTACTGGAGCTATTGCTCGTACTTGATTTAATACATGAACTATGCATTGACCTAGTTGCTAGAGGTTTACTCGCACTAGAGTTAAGTTTGTGATGTGAAACAGTGTTTGAGCGGAGTGTCGACTGTGAGTCGCGCTCAAAGGAGCGCACTGTATGTGATATTAATACATGTTAAAACCCATGCCCGAGTCCTTGTGTGACTGAATGTCACATTATGTGAGAGGATATCCGCATGAGGGTACTAGAGACGTGGTATGATATTCCATAGTTTAAGGGCTAAGACCTATGGCAAGCACCCCGACTGTGATATAGGGTCCACGGAGTACGTTGTACCGTGCATGTGGCATGGAGTACCCTGTTGTACCGTGCATGTGGTATGGGAGTACACTGTACCATGTGGTGTTGTGGAGTTGAGGAGGATATAGCTGGCGGTTGTGATGGACTGACCCCCCTCCCGTTGTAGCAGTGATGCCCCGCACACTAGGATTCCATGTAGCTTGGGATCATATGTCGGATATGATCATAGTCCAGGATACTATTTACATTTTCGCCACAGAGTGTCACATGATATATCCCTTGATTTACTGATTTAAATTGCGGACAGACCTGAGGGATTGGTCGGACTCCGATTTTTGTGATGTGAATGATTTAAATGCCATATTTATTATGATTTAAATATACATGGCATGATTTATCTAAAGGCATGATTTATATAAAGATGCATTGTTTTGCAATACATGCCTACATTTGAGAAAGAAAGCATGATTTATGTGCATGGGATTTAATCTGTATAAGTATACATATCTATATTTAAAGACATGCTTTTAAAGTGAGTTAAGGAAATAATGTTTTCAAGGCATAGCATTATGTTGAGTAGATAGTGTAGTTATCTACTTGCTTGCCTGATTTCCTTACTGAGCGCGTTGTATGCTCACCCCCTTTCTTTACATCTCTCTATAGAGCATCAGTAGTAGATTGAGAGCGATTGAGGGATAGTGTCCCTGAGTCCACCGCTATTTCCTATCGACCGCCAGGTATACATATTTTGTACATATAAACATAGAAACAGCACAGTGATGTATACGATATATATTATGGGGAATGTATTTGTATTAGATTTTGTATAATCTTACATATATTATAAAAGAAGTTAAAGTCAAAAGATATTGACATGTATGTATGAAAATGGATGATGTGGTAAGCGAGAATTCTGACATCGAATCACAGCCCAACCATTGAAGAGAGGAAAGGTAAGTTAAAAATGCAAAAAATTTGTAGTGATTTTGGTTAAGTCATGGATTGAGAACGGGTCTTGACAAAATATGAATTAATATGTTTGGATTTAACCCAATAAATGATTATTTGCAGCTCCGGAGAACATATTGGGAGCTAAACGGATCGGGTGATCGGTAGCATTGGGAAAAGGTTAGACTGTACAGAAAAATGAGGTAAGGGAATTTTACGGACTACTAGAGGTAGTTTTACGCAATTTCAACTTCATTTACAATCTCTTAAATTGTCTGAAGGGTCTAGATTTCAGATAAAATTTTTAGTGTCCGGATGGGCAAATGACCAAATACCCTTGTGAAGGGTAAAATTTCAAAAATTAGGAAAAGTTGGGAGGAGCAAGAACAAGAGGTTCTTGCTTGTTTTTTAGGTGGTTTGACACATGCATGGTTAGGCTAGCTAATTTTTAAATAAAATGCACAACATTGCATAACTTTAATCAATGTTGATTTTCTCTAAAATTGATTTGAGAAATGTACCTGCCTACGTGATTTTATGAAAATGTGACATGCTAGAGCTCAGCTCGCATGAGTTTTGATGTGTGTGAAGCATGCATTAGTGCTGGAGCAAGAGCTCGCACTAGAGTTTTACATGCATTGGTGCTGGAGTCTAACTCACACCAGATTTTCATATGATTTTCGTGACAGGGTGCTAGAGTCTAACTCGCACCAGATTTTCACTTGAATTGTTATAACAGAGTGCTGGAGCCTAGCTCGCACTAGTTTTACATGATTTTGACAAAGTGCTGGAGCTTAGCTCGCACTATTCTTATGAGATTTTATGAAACGCGTGCTGGAGCTTAGCTCGCATGAGATTTTACTTGATTTTATGAGAGTGTTGGAGCGTCGCTCGTACTAGTTTTATGAGAACATGGGATGAGCCGTGCTTGGAGCGATGGGTAGACTGTGTGTCACACCAATTAAATAGGCTTGCACGTGCATTTTGAGACAGGGCATGAGTATGGATATGAGATATGGGTCCACGGAGTACGTTGTACCATGTAAGTAGCATGGAGTACGCTGTACCATGCTGGGATCGATTATATGGCATCTTCAGATGCGTGGCAACTTCGGATGCGAGTGGCATCTTCGGATGCAAGTGGCATCTTCAGATGCGAGTGATCGGATAGGGCCGACGGGATGGACTGACCCACCTCATGGGGTGACCCCCGATCGTGGTAAGACCCCACACACTAGGATCCATGTAGCAGTGGGATCACGAGGACTTATGGCCATAGTCCTAGTTATTTGCCTGAGATATATACATATATTGCCTAGTCTCGCATGTTGATATTTTAAGAAACCCGTTTTGTGGATTTTTGTGTGAGTCTGGATCACTCGAGGGAGGGGTTAGATCCTGACTGAGATGAGATTTTGATGAGAATGAAACTTGGTTTTAAACTAAATTTTCATGATGTTATTTCCATGCTATTTAAACCCATGAATGATGTAAACTGGTTTTACATGACATTCATTGTATCGCATGTCACTATTCCTTTGAAAAGCATTTGATTTCATGGTTTTGTGTGAGTCAGGAACACCCGAGGGAGCGGTTGAGTCCTGGCTTTATTGTGAAATTTTAACGAGAATGAAATGATTTAAATGGATTTGCATGTTGAGTTTTTCACGCTCTTTGAAATCCATATTTGAACTTGTTTTACATGACATCATGAATTGTCGCATCTGTTTTGAAATGTGTGGAGAAAGGGTGGTTTATGCATGGCACCACGTTCATGTAGGTAGCATGGTTACCTAGTTGTTCGTAGGATTGCCTTACTGAGCTTGATGTGCTCACCCCTTTCATTGTCCTACACAGATTACCTCCAATAGACTTTGAGGCGACTGAGTACTGCATTCCTAATATCAGCTGCTGCCCATCATTTTTAGGTATATACACTTGTACATATTGTATCTAAATAAGAATAGCACAATAACATGTTTGTAAGTAACTTTCGGGGATGTATAGATACTGTAAACACTTGTAAATGAATGGGATAGAATTAATGAAAAACTCACGTGTTTACCTTTCCTTTAATAAGTAATTAAGTTATATGATGAATGAATGGTGGGATTGGCATTGACGCATAGCCCAATTATTAGTGGAGTGTGGTCACGATCAGAGGACAGGTAAGTATGAAAGAAAAACGAAAAATTTACTCTGATTTTGGGTAGTTTTGGGTCGTGATAATGCGAGATTAGGCAGGCATTGCGGTAAACTTATAGGAACTATGGCCATATCTTGATATATGATCCCAATCTACACGGATCCTATTGTGCGGGGCATCACACAGTAACGATAGGTTGGTCAAATCCTACCCGCCAGCCTATAATATCATATAGTCTGACGACTCGTATAGTCCAAAGACTGCACGGTACAACGTACTCCGTGATACGTACACGTTATAAAGTACTCCGTGGACCCTATATCATATCAATCACCCATGCCATGTCTCAATTTGCACATGCAAGCATATCATATCAGTGTGACGCACAGTCTACAAGAGCCTCCAGCACATGTCATATCATATCTCGTGTGAGTAAAGCTCCAACACAGTTTTATGCATATCATAAGAAAATCTCATGCGAGTGAAGCTCCAACACGACTTTTATGCATATCATATCAAAATATAGTGTGAGCAATGCTCCAGCACATTATCATACACTTAAAATACAATAAGAGCAAGGCACCAATACGTTTTATGCAAGGTACAATATCAAAACCCCGTGCGAGCGAAACTCCAACACTAATCGTTTCCACACAAATCAAATAGGTGGCTCAATTTCAAAGAGAATGTTTCACACTCACTATTAGCACCAGAATTGTACTCTTTTATGTAAATCATGCAAACACTAGCCAACTTATCCATGTACTTGCTAAACAGCAGTAAAAACAATCGAAAACATGCATTTTGTGACTTTTCCCAATTTTGTAAAATCGTTACCCATTTCGGGTCTCTATAAAATTTATTAAATTTCTAGAACCCTCAAACTTTTTAAGCCCCTATAAATGTCATCGAAAATATGCATAGCTACCTCTAACTACTCACAAAATTCCCTTAACTCGAATCACAACAAGCGTGCCTACTTTTCTAACGATGTCGATCACTCGATCCGTTTAGCTCCCAGTATAACCTCCGGATCTGAATGTAATTATTTATCACATTAATTACACTTATTCATCTGTATTTCACTTTCACTACAGTCGATTTAACTTATTGAGCTTGTTTACTCTTATTGGGCCTTATTCACTTTAATTAGGCCTACTTTGTCTTAAGCCTATTTTTACTCTACTATTCATTTTATCTGGGCCTATTGGGCTCACTGGGACCATTAACACTTATTGGATTTTGTTCGAGGCCCATTAGGCCTAAACCACATCGACTTGGCCCATTATGCCTCTCGACCATGGCATGGTGGCCGAGCACCATCATGCCACCCTTGGCCAAGAGCTAGCCAACACCATGCCAACCTTGCCAATTGCTCACTTAGGCATTTCATCAAACACTTGGATGACATGTCTTAAGCTATTTCCATGGTTCATGTTGGCATTTTGTTAAACACCTTACATGCCAACATCATACAACTATCAAATTCAATAAATTGATCAAAATTAATCATACCATCATCATCCATGCATCTTAACTAATCTATCCATGCATTTAAACAGCATGTGTATTCATCAAAACTCACCATACCCATTTCGACCAACATGTGTTCATAGTGTTTTAGGTTGTTTTGCTATACAATTCATACACCAATCAATTTAGAATAATCCATAGATAAACACCTTACATGCCAACATCATACAACTATCCAATTCAACAAATTGATCAAAATTAATCATACCATCATCATCTAAGCACCTTAACTAATCATCTATGCATTTAAACAATGTGTGTATTCATGAAAACTCACCATACCCATTTCGGCTAACATGTGTTCATCGTGTTTTAGGTTGTTTTGCTATACAATTCATACACCAATCAACTTAGAATAATCCATAGATAAACATACTTGAAGTTTGAAGCTTGAAAACTCACCTAACTTAGTGTTCCCTTCTTGGCCGAAAGTTTAAGGCATTTCAAGTTTTTCAATTCAGCTCTTTGATTGCTGATTCCAAGGTATGTTAATCCTCTCTCAATTTGGAACAACTTTCATGAAGATCACTTGTTCTAAATATGCCTTTAGGCTAGTGATTTCTAGAGTGAAAAAACTTGTAAAACTTAGCTAAAATGGTGGCTTAGTCTCAGTTTGGTGAAGATGATGATGATTTTCGAATGCCTTAGCTCTTAAGACTATGTTTAATGTTTAATTGTCTTAAAATTTCAGCCAATGAAGTGAGCTTAATGGTTTTGGGCTTGAACCATTAGTCTTGGGCTTGAACCATTAGTCTTGGGCTTAACATTTCCTAATGGGCTTGATCTTGGGCTTTAAATTTTGGGCTTTCAGTTTTGGGCCTTTCTTCAATGTTATTGGGCTGGATTTTTATAGGTAATTGGGCCTACAATTCTCTTCAATTTGGGCCATCAATTGGCCCAACAATTCGGCCCAATAGCTTGTACAATTTTGGCTCATGCTCAATTAGCCTTAATGGGCTTCAAAATTTTCATTAGTTGGCCCATCAATTTCTGCCCATTTAATTTAATAAAAAATGAGATTAAATTAATTTTCCATCTTTAGGAAGTTGAAGATTGAGTGTTTTAGCTAAAAATAATTCTTCCCCACTTTTTCACCTTGGTTGGGTTAAATTTTAACCATGGTTAGTTCTTATGGTCAAAACCAACCTTTCCAAGCTTACTTTGACTTTCCTTGACCATTAACCACATTTGACTTTTATTCAAAAATTCATAAATGTATTTTCTCATGGTTAACACTCACATATTTGCATTCTGGTCGCTTCTGGGAAGTGAAATTGCTAAAAACACCTCGAACGGTCCATTTCGAGTTCCTTTAGGCCTTTTTTGGCCTTTCCATTATTTCAACGTATTCGGGACCAAACCAAACCAACTTTCCTTCTTGAACTACCCTTATTTTGATGTTTTAAGTTCTTATCTTCAGTCAGAATGGTTGGCATCCCTTCGATTTAGCCTATGGCCATCATAACCCTTGTTTGGCCTTTTCATGACTTATAAGCATTTGTTTGCTTCATTTGCACTTTCATTTCAAGTAACACTCTTCTTATGATTCAACTAACATAATTAAATGTTTACACATGGGAATAATAAGGAATATAATACAAAAATGTGGGTCTTACATATTTGTAACACAAGTCATCTGTTTGTGAACTTGAGTTAAATGTATATATGGCTAGTATTCGATGAAACTATGTTTATAGTCAGGTTTATAACATTTTGAGATTTTGAATGGTGTTTCACAAAATGCATTAGGCATGTTTTTGTTCTGTATATGATTAAGCCATGTATACATATACTAAGTTGATATATGTATTTTGTATGAAATGGACGATCCTTGTTATGATTTGGTATTTGTGTTTTGTGAACTGTGGGTCCCTTCAAGGACATTATGTCTTGATTTTGAGATTTAGGTACTCCATTAGAACGATGTAGGATTTGTGACTGATGACTGCAATACATCCTACAAAGGTATGAGGAATGAATGTCTGATAACTTCCTATTGATCTATGGTTCACACTTATTAAAATAAGGACCGATCGAGGCATCGGCAGGTAATAGGATATCCAATCCTAGTACACGGATATGGAACCCATGTCACAACCCGTTCTACCAAAAATCACTATAAATTTCTCGCTTTTTTTTTATTTCCTTACCCGTCGTGAACAGTTTCACTACTAACAGTTGGGCTATGAGTCGACATTAGTCCCTCCTGTCATGTTACTTATCTTAACATCCATTTCCATATTAGGATCTACTATCCTTTGACTTTAACTAACTACATTCATAACTGTATTTGCATAGGCTTACATCCTTGATATTCCATCCATGTACAGTACTGTGCTTTTACATGTTTAGATACAAAAACTATATAATTGTGTATACCTTGTCTCGATGGGAAGTAGTGGACAACAAGAATGCAGTCTCTACCTGCTCTCAACTACTGTGGATGCTCTGTAGGGGTGGAAAGTAAAAGGGTGAGCACAACTTGCTCAGTAAGGCAATAATGTAAGCAGATATATAACTACACTATTTAAATGCTTATAATGTCATGATATAAAAATCATTTATATCTAGAGCATGAGGTATAATTAAAACTATGCCACATGTATATAAATATATCATGTACTGAAAACATAAAAATAGGCATGTAAACATGGAAAATCATCATGTCAATGTCTCATGCTCAACACATTGAAAACTCATCATAAAACAACCCATCAAGGTTTAACACATTATCAAAACTTAGTAAAACTCATCAACACATCATTAAAACCACATTTCATTTTAAAATCACAAATCGAGGCGTAACCCCTCCTTCGGGTCTGCCCTGGTCTATCTAGATCGTATGATATCATGTGAGGCATGTCGGTTACTGTATAGGAAAAATCGAGGACTATGTCCCTGTGATCCCACGCTACACGGATCTCGGCGTATGGGGCATCACGGCTGCAACGAGAAGTGGGTCAGTCTTACCAGAATATCAAATTACCAATCTCATAGTCATGACTACACGATATAATGTACTCCGTGTGACATACACGGTACAACGTACTCCATGAACCCATATCACAGTCTGGGGGTGCCTATCATAGGTCTTATCCACACCATACCATGTCGATAACCAACTCATCTCTTAACATACACGTGCGAGCATATCATCTCACTGTGACACAGTCTACAAGAGGATCCAGCATGGCTCTATACATGTCCCATCACGTCTAGTGTGAGCGAAGCTCCAGCACGATGCCATGCATATCATGATATCTAAAATCTTGTGAGAGCAAAGCTCCAGCACGGTTTTATGCACATACAAAAATCCTCGTACAAGCAACGCTCCAGTACAACTTTCATGCAAAATAAATCAGTAAAACTCAGTGCGAACGAGGGTCCAACACTCTGTATGTAAGTCAAAACATCAAAATCCAGTGCAAGTAAGGCTCTAGCACGATTTATACTCATATAAATTTGGTAGACGGCTTTATTTTGATAAAACACTTTTAAAATCATAATTGGCACCTCACAAGTGCCCCTTTCATGCAAATCATGAAAATCAATAGTCAGTCTATCAATAAATTGCTTAAATCAAAGCAATATATTTCATAAAAAAAAATCAAAAACATGTTATTCATGCAATTTATTAACCTTACTACCCTTTTTGTAAAATTCCTAACTAGGGGCAAAACAATCTTTTTCACCTATACCCAAATTGTTTTCGCAAAAATTATTATTTCTTTTCTAGGTAGTCAATCAAATTTAATGCCCTGTACTCACAAAATTCCCTACCTGGAATCGCGTCGAGTAATTCCACTTCCTCAGAGCTGCTCGATCATGCAGTCTGTTTTGCTCCCAATATAATCTTTGGATCTATACAAAATTATTTATCATATTAAATAAAGTTTATTTATCTATATTTCACTTTCACTATAATTGATTTAACTTATTGGGCCCATTTTCTCTCATTGGGCCTTACTTTCTCTTAAGTCCATTTTGATTATACTATTCATTTCTCGAGAATCTATTGGGCCCATCAAGCCTACTGATTCATATTGGGTCGGCCTTAAGCCCATAATGCCTTATTGAGTCAAAGACTCAGTGCTTGGTCCACTTGACCATTCGGTCACGCATGGTGTGCCATGCCTCGCTATGGTTGACACCTCGCTATGTATGAATAAGAAGAAATATACCTTTGTATGTGTTGAATGTGAGTAGAATGAAATATGAGTAGTGTGGTGAAATGGAAGGAAGTTGCATAAGTGGTATAATCTTTGTGCTTCCATTTAGTTATATAATGTATACCTTTGGTTATACGATGAATGCACACAAGTTTTAATGTGTATAAAGTGTAAATGGATGTCATTTTTAAGTCTCAAAGGTGATTGGATGAGAAAATGACTATGGCAGCAAATTAAGGGTTGTTTGTGTGAGTTACTGTAGTAAAATTTGGAAAATATGCATGACAGATCGATCTCATAAGATGAGAGATCAGTCTGAAAGAGCCAAAAATGTTTTTATTCGAGCAATGGAACAGGACTGATCGATCTCCAACGGGGCCAAATCGATCTGTTAAACATTCTGTAATGAAAAGATCGATTCTTAAGGCAAGCAGATCGATCTCTTCCCTAGCCAGATCGATCTCCTTAACTCTCTGCCTGAGACAGATCGATCTCATACCTTCAAATGTCGTAAAAATGAGGAATTTTAAGAGGACCAGATCGATCTCAAGCCCTCGATAGATCGATCTCATCAAGCAATTATATAAATAGGAGCAGTTGAAATCTGCATTTCACGGACAAAACCCTTTCCTTTCCATTTTCAACCCAAAACCTAGCTTTCTCACTCCTAAATTCGCCCATTTTCATAAAGATTTGAGAAAAGGCTGTTAGATACAAAGTTGTTCACATCAAGGAGAAGAACAACATAGCTTGGAGGCATTTCCCCATTTGTTGGATTGAAGGAGCTAGGAGCATTGTCATTAGGAGTGAGAAGGAAATCCAAAGAGGTGAGTTTCTAATGCACCAATCCAAGCACATTTGTTTAGCTATTGATTTGGAGTTGATTGGTGAGTATATTAATGGTAGAAACTATCTAGAATGCAATGGAACTATTATAACCTAGAAATGGGTTAGTGTGAGAAAGTGAAGTGTGTTGGAATTAATAATGAATAGGATACCTTAAAGTGATAACGGTGTTGTGGGAATGAATTTAAGATGGTGTTATGGAATGAATTGGGAGACTTACCCGAAAAAGGTAAAAGGAGTATTTAAGGCATTGGGTAAAATACATAGTTGAATGAGAGTTAGCAACATTAACTCAAGTGTTTGATGAATGAATTACAGCTCCTGAGGATACACCAGAGCAAGTTGAGCAAAAAGCGTGAGAAGCCAAGAGGAAGAGAGTCGCACCCCGAGTAAATCGAGGTAAGGGAATTGTATGGACTCTTAGAGATATCTGTGCGTAATTTGGGCACTTAATGTTTTCTAGAATGCATGTGGTAGTAGAAAATGAAATGGGTGATTGAAGGGTAAGAGTTGGGTTTTGATGAAATATACATGAAAACAAAAGCATAATGCTTTGAAAACTTTGTTTTTTTGCTTTTTAGCAAGTGATTGGTAGGTTAGCTAACATTTGAAATGAACTGCAAAAGAAATAAATTCATTTGGTTTCATAAACATGCTTTGCAAAGAATTTAGCCACCAACATGGATTTTGTGAGAATGAAATAGTGCTAGAGTATGGCTCGCACTAGATTTGGTGTGTTTTACACGCATGAGTACTGGAGCTTAGCTGACACTAGTTTTTCAGCTGGATTTTCATGTTGGGGCATAGCTTGCACAGATTTATACTTGTTGGAGCATAGCTCGCATTAGATGTCCACTATTCTTATTGTCGTGCTTGAGATTACTCGCACGTGGTTTTTGACATGTTGATAGTCATGCTAGGAGCTTCGGGTAGATTGGGTGTCGCATCGATTAAATAGGCTTACACGTTCATTTTGAGATGTGGCATGATATGATGTGTTGATATGGGTCCATGGAGTACGTTGTACCGTGTAGGTAGCATAGAGTACGTTGTACCATGTTGAGATTATGATATACCATCTTCGAACGATATTTAGATCTGCTATGGATCGGCGAGTTGGACCAGACCCACCTCCCATGTGGAAGCAGATAATGGTGATACCCCGCAAACTTGATCAGTGTAGCCTGGGATCACAGGATATAGCCATAGTCCTAGAGGATATTTCCCTATTATATTGCCTATCTCACATGTCTTTTGTTTTATGAAAAAATCCATGTTTGAAATGTTTTATGGGTAGGGACAGTCCGAGGGAGGGGCTGAGTCCTGACAAGTGTTGATTTTATGAAATGAGAAAGTTGATAATGGCTCTAAAGTGCACTTACGCATGATGGTTTTTCCATGCCTTACTTACGAAATACGCATGATGGTTATTCCATGCTTTGAATTTGATTTGGGCACTGAGTTTTAAATAGCATGATTTCCTTTACATGCCATTAACACAAGCATGAACTAATGCTTTTGAGGTATGAAAAAGAAATTGTATGTTTTGAGCATGGCATCACGATCACGTAGATAGTACAGTATCTACTTGTTCGCATTATTGCCTTACTGAGCGTGTTGTTTGTTCACCCCCTTATTTCCCTCTCTCTACAGAGCATTGAGTATAGGCTGAAGGTGACTGGAGGTTTCCTTTTTGGTATCCGTTGCTTCCATCGCGTAAGGTATAAACACTGATATAATTTTGTATCTAAACTTTTCGTAGCACAGTAGCATTTTGAATGTAATCATTGGGGATGTAAAGCAATGTAAACACATGTAAACAACAACTCTGATTTATTTATACAAGTGATTACTTCTAAATTATAATGAAAATTAAATTGTTATGGTTGGATTAGGTAGACATTGACACACAGTCCAACTATTGAGAGGGTAGTTGATCACGATCGAGGTAAGGTAAGGATGAATAATAAATAATGTATAAAAAGCAAAAAATTTGTGACTATTTTTGGTAAGTTGAGGGTCGTAACAAAAGTTGGTATCAGAGCCAGGTTGGTCTGATGTGTGTCGGTGTCTAAAATACTTAAAAAGTTAGAAAATTACATCCTCATGTTATTGTACTTGTTTAGATACAAATTGCGTGTGTGTCGATGGGTTGACTAAGAAATTCATGTGATTATAACGAATTAAGCAATATGCCTAACACCAGTCGTGGTAGAGGGACGAGAGCGCAAGCTCGAGGCCGTAGAGGTAGGCTTGGGGGTAGTGTTGAGTCGGAAACACACGAGACTTAGGAAGAGATTGAGGTGGAGGCTGAGGTTGAGTATGCTCCACAAGGTCCAAATGAGAGACCCGAGAGTATCGAGGCACGCTTCACGAGGATTAAATGGAGCATAGAGATGATTTTGGAGTTGGTCACTCAATCGTTGCCTGGAGTTGGGGGCAGACAGAGTCCCGCTACACAGGGTGATACCGAGCAGGCGACAACTCCTAAGTTACGGGCATGGCCAGCCCAAAAACCTCAAACGACAGATACACCTACACCCCTACCCATATAGGATATGCCTACACATGTTGCTACACCACAGGGCAGTAGAGACTGGGGTTACGGTTGTAACTTGGATAGACTTTGACAGTTCCAAAATTTTGGACCGTCGTCTTTCAGTGGAGTTAAAGACCCAGTAGCTACAGAGGATTGGATAAACAAAATTGAGAAGTTATATGGGTTCTTTGAGTGCACTACTACCGAGATGGTAGCGTTTGCCGCATTCATGCTAAAGGGATCAGCAGAACATTGGTGGAAATCCACCATGCCTATTTTGAGAGCCCTACATACAGAGATTAGCTGGGATATATTTTTGTAGGCTTTCTAGAGATAATATGTTCCGAATACTGCACAGTAGAAGATGAAGATGGCATTTTTTAGACTGACCCAAGAGAGTAGAACGGTGGATGAGTATGACACAACCTTTATCTCCCTAGGCAAATATGATCCTAATACGATGGTAATGAGGTCGAGAAGATACAGGGTTCCCTTGGATATACCGACCTACGAGGAGACAGTGTGCATGGCGCAATTATATAAACAAGACATTGATAGGATCGCTTCAGAGTTTGGGAAAGTCAATAAAGTGAGGGATAGAGATAAGAAGAGACCAGTACTGGACAGAGGCTTCAGCTATAAGGGAAGCAAGAGGTTTTCTAGAAAGAGGTCGGGGACAGTTAATCCTCCCATGTATCCTTCCATAGCTCCAGCTAAGGGAATTATGATTGGAGGGCCACGACCTACTACAGAGCAGTGCAACAAGTGTGGTAGGTACCATGGTACTCGACCATGCTATGGACCTCCTACAGTATGCTTCAGATGTGGGAAACCAGGGCACATAATTCGAGATTACCTAGAGATGACAGAGAGAGCCTCACAGAAGGGCAGGGAGCCAGAGAGAGCTCCAGTTGGGACAGTTGCTCCGAGGAGGAGGGCTACATTTGAAGAAAAGGGGAAGCAGACAGTGGGTGTGAGTAGAAGACGAGTGCCCGCACTAGACAAGGACACTGCGGATCAGTCTTCGGATGTGGTTAAAGGTGCTATCCAAATCCTTTATTTAGAAGCATTTGTATTGTTTGATCCCGGTACCACACATTCTTTTATATCGCGATCCTTTGCATGCAAATTATTGAAGCATGTAAAACTCACACAGCTAGATAATATGTTAATGATATCTACCCCTATGAATGATAGTCAATTGACTGACATGTATATAAAAATTGTAAGATGAGGATAGTATGTAAAGAAGTGGCAGTCAATTTAATTTTATTAAATATGAGTGATTTTGATGTAATCCTAGGAATGGATTGGCTAGGTACAAACCATGTTGTTATGGATTGTCGTGCTAGAACATTGGTGTTTTCAAGATTAGACAATCTTATTGTAAACTTTGATTAAAAGAAATGAAATGACATGATCTTTATAAATTAAAAGAGTATGATTTAAATTCATTATACTTGAGCGATGAATCTGATATCAACTATATATGTTAATGTGATGATTTGTGTTACTGACGGTGGAAAGAATAATGTGAAGGATTCATTGCTTATGTGATTGAGACGGATAAGGCACGTCCGGAGTTGATAAATATCCCAGTAGTTAGGGAATTTCCAGATGTATTCTCGGATGAATTACCAGGGTTACTTTCAGATAGAGAGATAGAGTTTTGTATAGATTTGGCACCTGGTACATATTCGATATCCAAGCCATCGTACAGAATGGCTTAAGTTGAGTTGGAATAATTAAGGAAGCAGTTACAGGAATTACTGGAGAATGATTTCATCAGACCGAGCGTCTCACCTTAGGGAGCACCGGTTCTATTTGTAAGAAAGAATGATGGAAGCC
This sequence comes from Firmiana major, assembly GCA_033439115.1. Taxonomy (NCBI): domain Eukaryota; kingdom Viridiplantae; phylum Streptophyta; class Magnoliopsida; order Malvales; family Malvaceae; genus Firmiana; species Firmiana major. The sequence goes on from CM065912.1 coordinate 15,940,114, forward strand.
TCCGACTGTGTATAGATTACCGGTTGTTGAATAAGGTGACCATCAAGAATAAGTTTCCCCTTCCATGCATCGATGACTTGCTGGATCAGCTTAGGGGAGCGTAAGTCTTTTCCAAGATAGATCTGAGATCTGGGTACCATCAGTTGAAGATACGGAGTGGAGATGTACCTAAGACAGCTTTCTACACCCGGTATGGACATTTTGAGTTTATGGTTATGCCATTCGGGTTGACAAATGCTCCCACAACTTTTATGTCATTGATGAACGAGGTTTTTCACCAGTACTTAGATCGATTTGTTATTGTGTTTATTGATGATATACTGGTGTACTCAAGATCTAGAGAGGAGCATGAACAGCATCTAAGGATAGTGCTATAGACCCTCCGAGAGAAGAAGTTGTATGCTAAACTCAGTAAGTGCGACTTTTGGTTGGAACAGATCTCTTTTCTAGGTCATATAGTATCACAGGATGGTGTGTCAGTGGATCCATTAAAGATTGAGGCAGTGATACAGTGGCAGAGACTCCAGACAGTAACAGAGATCAGAAGTTTCCTATGTTTAGCCGGGTATTACGGAAGGTTTGTGAAGGGATTCTCGAGATTAGCTACTCCTTTGACACGTCTCACGAGAAAGAATGTTGAATTCGTGTGGGACAATAAGTGTGAGGAAAGTTTTTAGGAGTTGAAAAAGAGATTAACTACAACTCTGATTCTCACCATTCCTACCAGCTCAGGAAGTTTCTCGATGTATACGGATGCTTTGCACCAAGGACTGGGCTATGTACTGATGTAAGATGGGAAGGTAGTAGCCTATGGATTAAGAAAATTGAAGGATCATGAGAAGAACTACCTGACCCACGATTTAGAGTTGGCAATCGTAGTGTTTGCATTGAAAATATGGTGCCACTATCTCTATGGTGAGAGATTTCAGGTTTACACTGATCATAAGAGCCTTAAGTACTTGTTCTCTCAGAAAGAGTTAAACATGAGACGAAGGAGATGGTTCAAACTTTTAAACGATTATGATTGTGAAATCCTATACCACCCGGGTAAGGCAAATGTAGTGGCTGATGCATTGAGTAGAAAGCATCTCGGGTTGGTGTCATTTATGATTATCAGGGAACACGAGTTGTTGGAACAGTTCACGAACCTCAGTTTGGACGTGACCCCGTCTGACGCTAATAGTGGCTTTATGATAGCTAGCCTGCGGTTGGAATCGGATTCTGTAGATCGAATCTGACAGGCTCAGCAAATTGATCAGCAGTGCAGTGATATTGTCAGACAGATACAGAGGGGCACATAGACGAACTTTGAATTGAGCTCAGATCGATTGTTGAGGTTCAAGGGGAGGATATGTGTTTCCGATGATCCAGAGATCAAGAAGTTGATCTTGACAGAGGCTCACTCATCGAGGTATACGATACATCCAGGGAGTACTAAGATGTATCAAAACCTTCAAAAAGTTTATTGGTTGTCTAGGATGAAGAGAGACATTGCTGAATATGTCACTAAGTGTCTCGTTTGTCAGTAGGTGAAGGTAGAGCATCAGAAGCCTACAGGGTTATTGCAGCCTCTACTGATACCGATATGGAAGTGGGAGCATGTCACCATAGATTTTGTGATGGGATTATTGAGAACCCGCAGAGGTCATGATGTCATATGGGTGATTGTGGATCGATTGACGAAATCAGCCCATTTTCTGGCTATCAGAGCTACCGATAATCTGAGCCAGTTAACGAACTTGTATGTGCGCTAGATAGTGAGATAATATGGAATTCCAGTGAGTATTGTTTCTTATAGAGATGCCCACTTCACTTCTCACTTTTTCGAACATTTTCAAGAAGCGATGGGACCCAGTTGAGTTTTAGTACCGCATTTCATCCTCAGACAGATGGTCAGTCAGAGAGGACTATACAGACCCTGGAGGATATGTTGAGAGCATGTGCATTGGATTTTGGAGGCTCCTAGGATGACCATTTGCCACTCGCAGAGTTTGCCTATAATAACAGTTTTCATACGAGTATCGGGATGGCACCATATGAGGCATTGTATGGGCGTAGATGTCGTTCCCCTGTTGGATATGAAGAGGTTGGTGACAAACAGATCTTTGCTCCTGACTTGGTTAAACAAGCCTCTGAGGATGTCCAGTTGATTTGTGAGAGGTTATGGACAGCTTAGAGTAGACAAAAAGAGTTATGCCGACAGGAGATGGAGACCAATAGAGTTTAATATGGGTGAGTCTGTGTTTTTGAAGGTTTTGTCTCTCGAAGGGGATCATGAGATTTGGGAAGAAGGGAAAGTTGAGCCCTCGGTATATAGGGCCATTTGAGATACTTGATAAAGTGGGAGATAAGGCGTACAGGTTAGCATTGCCACCCGAGCTAGCAAGTGTATATAACGTCTTCCATGTATCCATGTTACGAAAATACCACCCGGACCCGGCGCATGTGATAACGTATGAACCATTCGAGCTCAATGAAAGTATGACGTACATTGAGAAGTCGATACGGATATTGGATAGAAAATGGAAAGTGTTGAGGATAAAGACAATTCCTTTGGTAAAAGTTCTTTGGGAACATCACACGATAGAAGAGGCCACATGGGAATTAGAGAGTTTGATGCGGGAGAGGTATCCCGAGTTATTCACAGAGTGATTTGGTTCCAATTTGGAGGACCAAATTTTCTGAGTGGAGGAGAATTAAGACCCCCTATATGTTTAACTTTGTACATATGTAAATGGAATTATGATATGGATGATTATAGATCAAGTAATTATGAATTCATAAGTATGGTGATGAAAAGTCCATAAATTCAATGTACTCACTTGTAATAAGAGGTTGTGATGTACATACAAGTTTCATTATGTATGAATAAGAAGAAATGGACCTTTGTATATGTTGAATGTGAGTGGAATAAAATATAAGTAGTGTGGTAAAATGGAAGGAAGTTGCATAAGTGGTATAATGGAAGGAAGTTGCATAAGTGGTATAATCTTTGTGCTTCCAATTAGTTATGTGATGTATACCTTTCATTATACGATGAATGCACACAAGTTTTAATGTGTATAAAGTGTGAATGGATGTCATTTTCAAGTCTCAAAGGTGATTGGATGAGAAAATTGTCACGACCCAAATCCATTCTCTTTAACCGAAAATCACTGAAAATTTTTCGCGTTTTACTGTTACCTTACCCGGTCGTGAACTAACTCACCACACACTGTTGGGCTGTGAGTCAATAATAAACACCATATCTCATTCATTCTCAATTAATTAAAATGATGTCATACATGTGCATTTAATCGTGTACTTATACGAATACATGTTTTACAGACATCTACATCCCCCATAAGTACAACTCAAAAGAATACTGTGCTTTTACATTGTTTAGATACAAAAAGAATCACTGTGTATATACCTTTAAGCGATGGAGATGCAGCGGAGTCCAAAATACCACGCCTCAGTCCTCACTGGGCAACTATGCACGCTCTGTAGGGGGGAAAATAGAGAGGGATGAGCAACCACACGCTCAGTAAGGCAATATTGCAAGCATGGTAGATAACTACTCTATCTACATGCTGATAGTGTTATGCATAAATCATTTATAGTAGGAGCATGAGGAATAAAACTATGCCATATGAGTATACATATATATCATGTATCAAAGTCATGTAAAATTGGCATATAAGACATGGTAAAACATCATGTATAAATCATCTCATGCTCGATCTCTTTTAATTTCATAAAAAGGGCAATTCATTTAGAAACCTCCTTTTTAAACCCACGTCATAAAACTCTTTCTCATCACATACAATCACATCACATCAATTTACAATCACAACCTCTTTTTCATTTCACAATTCAAATCCACGAGGCTCGACCCCTCCTTCGGGTCTACCTTAAACAATCACAAATCACACTTAGAGATTTAAAATCATATGGTAGTAAGTAATTCAAGCAAGGAGACAGGTTACTATATCTCGAGTGACTACGTTGGCCAATCGTCACATATCATCCCAGACCACACGGATTCCGGTGTGCAGGGTATCATGCTGGTATGAAGGTGGGTTAGTTCTCTGCCAGACTTTCTCAAATCAAGTAACCACCACGCGGTACATCGTACTCCATGTGATATACACGGTACATCGTACTCCGCGGACCCATAACATGGTTGGGGGTGCCTGCCATAGGTCTTATCTACCCCATACCAAGTGTAACCTTTATAGTCTCGAAAGCGCGTGGGAGTAACCTCAATACCAGGTCCTAGCCCCTCATGGCCTTGCTCGCCCCTGTTGGGTTCCCTGATCCAGGTCCTAGCCCCTCACCCTCACCCCACCTAAGAGGTCTGTCAGGCCTGTTGGGTTCCTTGGATGGATTATGTCAGGTCCTAGCCCCTCACCCTCACCCCACCTAAGAGGTCTGTCAGGCCTGTTGGGTTCCCTGAGTTAATCTGTATCTCTCACCACGGCCTCATCCATACCACAGTGTGAAAACCAGCGCGAGCTACGCTCTAGCGCGAATTCATGCATCAAACCAATCACTTCGTACGAGCAACGCTCTGGTACGGCATTTATGCATAAAATATGAAGAAACCATGTATGAGCATAGCTCCAGTACAGTTATATGCATAAGAAAAACCACTCAAATCCACGTACGAGCGTAAGCTCTAGTACGGTTTATAAACATCATCACAATTTAAATTCAAAGCGAGAGCTAAGCTCAAGCACGTTTCACACAAGTGAAAACATAGAAATCCAGCGCGAGCGAGGCTCTAGCGCGATTTATGTCATACAAATGTGATAGGAGGCTCATATACAATTTATCAATCCCGGCAGTTCGGGTTTAGCACTCACAAATGCTTTTCCACAACAACAATACAATACTAGCCGACCTATCTACAAGCTTGCTTAAAACCAAGCAATTCGTTTTGAAAAGCATCAAAACATTAGATTTATGCAATTATTAGCCTTACTATCCCATTTCATAAAATCCACTTCAAATCCCAAAACCACGCATACACTCATCATCATTCACGAATGCCATCAACATTTATTTGAGCAATCATGCATTTCATAAAAAAGCCGATATTCACCCACAAGTTCAAAGTACGAGCAGCTACCTCTATATACTCACAAAATTCCCTTACCTGGAATCGCGATGCGTGATTCCACTTCCTTAAGCTGCTTACTCGTACGGTTCGGTTCGTCTTCAACGAACTCTTCGGGACTGCACAAAATCGTATCCCGCATTATATTCGATCCATATATTGCAACCATGTGCTTGCTATAGTCAATTAAATCTATAGCCTCTATTAAAGCTTATTTGGCCTCGTTTCATTACTTTACCCAAAACTCGAGTCTATGGATCTTCTTAGGCCTATTAACTTATTCAAAATCGATATTAAATCAACATTAAGCCCATAGTGTTCATATTCCATGAATCCCCTCACTATGGCATTTTTCAATCATATACATACCCATTTCCACAATTCCTTCAAACTCACAATGTAATCTCATTTAACCATTTAAAATCATAAATATTACCCCAATAACAACTTTAGCATGCCATAAATCATAGGCTCACTCAATCCCACATATCCTCACATTATACCCATTTTAGATTTCTAGGTCACACCAATTCCACTACATTCCTAGGTAGTTTATCCATCAATACTCATATAAATCAACTCCAAAATCAATTAAATAGCTAATGCATTTGGATTGGAGTGTTAGAATCTTACCAATATGATTTCTCTTCTTGCTCCAAATGGTAATGCCCTTAACTCCTTCAATTCCAAAGATGGGAAGATGCCCTCTCACTATGTTGTTCTTCTCTTTGGTAGGAACAACTTTGCCTCTAATGATCTCTCTCCAAATCTCACTGAAAATGGCTGATTTTAGAGAGGGAAAGTTAGGTTTTTGGGGTTGAGATTGTAAGGTTAAGTGTTTTTTCGAGATTTCCAGATTTTCAGCTCTCCTTATATAGAATTGACTTGAGGAGATCGATCTGGTCCAAGAGGAGATCGATCTGGTCCCTTAAAATCCCTCTTTTTCACGGTATTTTTAAGCCTGAGATCGATCTGTCGAAGCAATGAGATCGATCTGTTGAAGCATGAGATCGATCTGTCAAATCATGAGATCAATCTGGTCCCAAACAGAGAGCTAAGGAGATCGATCTGGGTGCTTAAGGATCGATCTTTTCACTACAGAATGCTTGGCAGATCGATCTGACTCCATTAGAGATCGATCTGCTCTATTCTTTCGCCCAAATAAGAGCATTCTGGCTCTTCCAGATCGATCTCTCATCCTATGAGATCGATCTGGACCTCATGTTTTCCAGATTTCCTGCAGTTTCTTTGCTGCAACTCATACCAACACATCCTTAATCTATTGCCATGGCCATTTTCTCATCCATCCACCTTTATAACTTGAAAATGGCATCCATTCATACCTTATGCACATTGAAACTTGTGTGCATTCGTTGTATGTTCAAAGGTATGCTACATAAAACCAAATGGAAGCATAACTCCATTCCATTTTACCACACTACTCATCTTGAGTCTCAATCACATCCATCACTTGCTAGAACTCATTTCTTCGTATTCATACTCAATGAAACTTGTATGTACGTTACAATTTATATTACACATACATACATTGAATCCATGGACTTACATCAATCATACTTTACATTACAAGTCCATTCATATTATTTGATCCAATTACACACATTACCCTTATACATATACGGGGTCTTACATTCTCCCCTCCTTCAAGGAATTTGGTCCTCCAAATTAGAGCCAAGTCACTCTTCAAACAGTTGGGGGTACTTCTCCCGTATCGAGTTCTCCAATTCCCACGTGGCTTCTTCCGCCGTGTGGTGTTGCCAAAGCACTTTCACCAAGCGAATTGTCTTATTCCGCAACACTTTCTCTTTTCTATCTAATATCCGAACTGGCTTCTCAACATACGTCATACTCTCATGGAGTTCCAACGGCTCATATCTTATCACGTATGCCGGGTCCGGGTGATACTTCCGAAGCATCGAGACGTGGAAGACGTTGTGGACATTTGCCAAGTCCGGTGGCAATGCCAACCTATATGCCTTATCTCCCACTCTCTCCAAAATCTCGAAGGGTCCGATATATCTAGGGCTCAGCTTGCCCTTCTTACCAAATCTCATAATACCCTTCGATGGTGATATCCTCAGAAACACCGACTCACCCTCATCAAACTCCAGTGGTCTTCGTCTCTTGTCAGCATAACTCTTTTGCCGGCTCTGAGCTATCGTAATCTCTCACATATCAACTGGACGTCCTCAGATGCCTGCTGCACTAAGTCCGGAGCGAAAATCTGTCTGTCACCAACCTCTTCCCATCCAATGGGGGAACGGCATCTACGCCCGTATAATGCCTCATAGGGTGCCATCCCGATACTAGCATGATAGCTATTATTATAAGCGAACTCGGCTAACTGCAGGTGGTCATCCCAGGAGCCTCTAAAATCCAGCACACACGCTCTCAACATATCCTCGAGGGTCTGTATAGTCCACTCTGACTGCCCATCTGTCTGAGGATGAAAAGCGGTGCTAAAACTCAATCGGGTCCCCAGCGCTTCCTGAAAATGTTCCCAGAAATGGGAAGTGAAGCGGGCATCCCTATCAGAAACAATGCTCACTGGTACACCATGTAGCCGTACTATCTCTCGAATATACAGGTTCGCCAACTGACTCAGTGTATCGATAGCTCTCATAGCCAAGAAATGGGCAGACTTAGTCAACCGGTCCACAATAACCCATATGGCATCATGACCTCTACGGGTCCTCGGTAACCCCATCACAAAATCCATGGTGACATGCTCCCACTTCCATGTCGGTATCGGTAGAGGCTGCAATAATCCTGCAGGCTTCTTATGCTCTACCTTCACTTGCTGACAAACGAGACACTTAGCGACATATTTAGCAATGTCTCTCTTCATTCCAGACCACCAATAAACCTTCCGAAGGTTTTGATACATCTTGGTACTTCCCGGATGTATCGTATATTTCGATGAGTGAGCCTCTGATAAAATCATTCTCCTGATCTTAGGATCCCTGGGAACGCATAGTCTGCCTCTGAACCTCAATAAGCCATCAGTACTCTGCTCAAAATCAATACCCACACCTGTCTGTATCTGCCTCAGCCAATCGATACACCGTCGATCGCTCTGCTGGGCTTACCGAATACGGCCAATCAACTCTGGCTCTAGTCTCAAACTAGCCATGATCTCAAGTCTCTCAGATCCAGGTGGGGTTACATCCAAACTGAGGTTCGCAAAGTGTTCTAACAATTCATGTTCCCGTACCATCATAGAAGACACCAACCCAAGGTTCTTTCTACTCAAAGCATCGGCGACTACATTTGCCTTACCCGGGTGGTACATGATTTCACAATCATAATCCTTCAGGAGTTCGAGCCATCTCCTCTGTCTCATATTCAGCTCTTTCTGCGAGAACAGGTACTTAAGGCTCTTATGATCTGTGAACACCTGAAATTTCTCACCATAGAGATAGTGGCACCATATTTTCAATGCAAATACTACAGCCGCCAACTCCAAATCATGTGTCGGGTAGTTTCTCTCATGATCTTTCAACTGTCTAGATCCATAGGCAACTACCTTCCCATCTTGCATAAGCACACAGCCCAGTCCCTGGTGTGATGTATCCGTATACACCGAGAATCCTCCTGAGCTGGTAGGAATGGTGAGAACTGGAGCAGTCGTCAATCGACGCTTAAGCTCCTCAAAACTCCTCTCACATGCCTCATCCCATGTAAACTTAACATCCTTACGCGTGAGGCGTGTCAACGGAGCAGCTAGTCTGGAGAAACCCTCTACAAATCTCCGATAATATCCTGCCAATCCCAGAAAACTCCTGATCTCAGTTACTGTCTTGGGCTGTTCCCACTGTACAATTGCCTCTATCTTGGATGGATCCACTGATACCCCATCCTTTGACACGACATGCCCCAGAAATGAGATCTGTTCCAACCAAAAGTTACACTTGCTGAGTTTGGCATACAACTCTCTCTCTCGGAGGGTCTGCAGAACTATCCTCAAGTGCTCCTCATGATCTTCCTTGGACTTGGAATACACCAAAATATCATCTATGAAAACAATCACAACTTGTCCAGGTATGGCTTGAATATGTCATTCATCAATGCCATAAATGCTGCGGGAGCATTCGTCAATCCGAATAGCATCACCAAAAACTCGTAGTGGCCATAACGGGTACGAAATGCTGTCTTGGGTACATCTCCACTGCTGATCCTCAACTGATGGTACCCTGACCGCAGATCTATCTTAGAAAATACTTCGGCTCCCTGGAGCTGATCCAACAAATCATCGATTCTTAGAAGGGGGTACTTGTTCTTAATGGTGGCCTTATTCAACAACCAGTAATCTATACACAGTCTGAGGCTTCCATCCTTCTTCCTTACAAATAGAACTGGTGCTCCCCAAGGTGAGACACTCGGTCTAATAAACCCCTTCTCCAGCAGCTCTTGCAGCTGTTTCTTCAGCTCTTCCAATTCTATCGGAGCCATTCTATAAGGTGGTTTCGATATCGGCTCTGTACCAGGCACTAACTCAATGCAAAATTCCATTTCCCTTTCAGGTGGTAGTCCTGGTAATTCATCCTGAAAGACATCAGGGTAGTCCGTAATTATGGGTATGTCCTTCAATTTCGGGTGTGCCTCATCTATATCGACCACATAGGCAATGAACCCTTCACAATGTCCTCTCCATCGTTAGTAACATAAACCATCACTCCACATTCAATATTTATCATGAACAAATAATTTGTCTCTCAAGCAATATGCATTTAAAATCATGCCTCTTCATTTACAACAAACATACTAGTTTCATATCATTTCTTTTCATCAAAATTTACAATAAGATTGTCTAATCCTGAAAACATCAATGTTTTGGCATGACAATCCATCACAACACGATTGGTAGCCAACCAATCTATTCCTAAAATTACATCAAAATCATTCATATTCAATAAAATCAGATTGGCTATCATTTCCTTCCCCTCTATCTTTATCTTACAATTTCTACATACATGCTCAGTCAATTGGCTATCATTCATGGGTGTGGAAATCATCAACATTTTATCCAATAATGTTGGTTTCACATATTTCAACAATTTATGTGCAAAGGAAGGTGATATGAAAGAATGCGTGGCACCAGGATCAAATAATACCAATGCTTCTAAATCAAAGATTCGGATGGTACCTTTAATCACATCAGTCGAAGCATCTGCGGTTACCTGATCCAGTGCATGTACTCTTCCTCTGCTCACACCCGCAGCCTGTTTCCCTTTTTCCTCAGCTGTAGCCCTCCTCCTCGGGGCTGCTGTCTCAACTGGAGCTCCCTCAGGCTCCTTGCCCTTCTGTGGGGCAACCTCAATCATCTCAGTGCAGAACCTCGATATATGTCTTGGCCTCCCACACCTAAAACACGAAACAGGGGGCACCTGACATGGCCTAGTCCCATGGTATCTCCCACATCTCCTACACTAATCTGTGGTAGGTCGTGGTCCTCCAATAGTTATACCCCTCGGCGCTGTCAAGGCTGGGTATACGGGAGGTCTGGCAGCTCTCTCCTGTACCTCCTCGATCTTAGGCCTCTTCTCGAAAAACCTTTGGCCACCTCTCTTGGCCACTCTTCCAAACCCGGATCTCTTCCGGTCTCTGTCCTTCCTGACACTGACCCTTCCAAGCTCGGAGGCATTTCGCTCAAAGTCTTGCTCACACAACTGAGCTTTATGTACAGCCTCCTCATAAGTCACAATGTCGAAGGGAGCTAGCTTAGTCCGGATGGCCAATCTCAATCCATCCATGAACTTCTGTATCTTTCGGGTCTCGCTACCCATCGTGTTAGGGTCATATCTCCCCAATGACATAAACTTGGACTCATACTCGTCCACAGTTCGGTTCCCCTGAACCAAGTTCATAAATTCCATCCGCAATTTCCTCTGTGCGGTAGCTGGAATATACTACCTCCTGAAGGCCTCTAGAAATATCTCCCACGAGATCTCAGAGTGTCTGGCCCTCAATATAACCTTGGTGGACCTCCACCAATGCTCGGCCTCGCCTTTCAACATAAACACGGCAAAGGCTACCTTCTCAGCTGAAGTGCATCGGAAAAACCTATACAGTTTCTCCATCTCATACACCCAATCCTCCGTAATCACTGGGTCCTTCACCCCTCTAAACACTGGGGGTTTCAGCGCTTGAAACTCTCGCAATCTGCTCAAGTCGCAGTCATAACCCACATCACTACCGCTCTGCTGTGGAGCGATAGGAGAAGCTGTATCCTGGGCTGGAGGTGGTGTAATTGTAGCTGTCTCAGCAGCATGAGGTCTCTCCGCCTCTGTAGTTGCCTGTTCAGCTGCAAGACCTCGTCTATTACCGGCACCCAATGCCTGCGTGACTATCTCCACCAGACTCTCAATACTCCGCTCTAACCTAGCGAAGCGAGCCTCAGTATCACCTGCTCTCTCAGCAGGGTTCTGTGGAGCCTGCTCAGTCTGTGGCTCCGCACGGCTCTCAGGCCTACCTCTACGGCCTCTAGCACGTGCTCTCACCCCTCTACCTTTGCGTGTAACTGGCATAGTGCCTAACTTCCTGTATTATAATAATTTATTAAGCTCAATCCACACAGTATACACAGTTATATCTAAACAAAAGCACAGTACTATGGGGATGTACTTTCCTACATTTTATTAATGACTCACATCAGGCCAACACAGCTCTGATACCAATCTCTGTCACGACCCAAATCCATTCTCTTTAACCGAAAATCACTGAAAATTTTTCGCGTTTTACTATTACCTTACCCGGTCGTGAACTAACTCACCACACACTGTTGGGCTGTGAGTCAATAATAAACACCATATCTCATTCATTCTCAATTAATTAAAATGATGTCATACATGTGCATTTAATCGTGTACTTATACGAATACATGTTTTACTGACATCTACATCCCCCATAAGTACAACTCAAAAGAATACTGTGCTTTTACATTGTTTAGATACAAAAAGAATCACTGTGTATATACCTTTAAGCGATGGAGATGCAGCAGAGTCCAAAATACCATGCCTCAGTCCTCACTGGGCAACTATGCACACTCTATAGGGGGAAAATAGAGAGGGATGAGCAACCACACGCTCAGTAAGGCAATATTGCAAGCATGGTAGATAACTACTCTATCTACATGCTGATAGTGTTATGCATAAATCATTTATAGTAGGAGCATGAGGAATAAAACTATGCCATATGAGTATACATATATATCATGTATCAAAGTCATGTAAAATTGGCATATAAGACATGGTAAAACATCATGTATAAATCATCTCATGCTCGATCTCTTTTAATTTCATAAAAAGGGCAATTCATTTAGAAACCTCCTTTTTAAACCCACGTCATAAAACTCTTTCTTATCACATACAATCACATCACATCAATTTACAATCACAACCTCTTTTTCATTTCACAATTCAAATCCACGAGGCTCGACCCCTCCTTCGGGTCTACCTTAAACAATCACAAATCACACTTAGAGATTAAAAATCATGTGGTAGTAAGTAATTCAAGCAAGGAGATAGGTTACTATATCTCGAGTGACTACGTTGGCCAATCGTCACATATCATCCCAGACCACACGGATTTCGGTGTGCGAGGTATCATGCTGGTACGAAGGTGGGTTAGTTCTCCGCCAGACTTTCTCAAATCAAGTAACCACCACGCGGTACATCGTACTCCATGTGATATACACAGTACATCGTACTCCGCGGACCCATAACATGGTTGGGGGTGCCTGCCATAGGTCTTATCTACCCCATACCAAGTGTAACCTTTATAGTCTCGAAAGCGCGTGGGAGTAACATCAATACCAGGTCCTAGCCCCTCATGGCCTTGTTCGCCCCTGTTGGGTTCCCTGATCCAGGTCCTAGCCCCTCACCCTCACCCCACCTAAGAGGTCTGTCAGGCCTGTTGGGTTCCCTGGATGGATTATGTCAGGTCCTAGCCCCTCACCCTCACCCCACCTAAGAGGTCTGTCAGGCCTGTTGGGTTCCCTGAGTTAATCAGTATCTCTCACCACGGCCTCATACATACCACAGTGTGAAAACCAGCGCGAGCTACGCTCTAGCGCGAATTCATGCATCAAACCAATCACTTCGTACGAGCAACGCTCTGGTACGGCATTTATGCATAAAATATGAAGAAACCATGTACGAGCATAGCTCCAGTACAGTTATATGCATAAGAAAAACCACTCAAATCCACGTACAAGCGTAAGCTCCAGTACGGTTTATAAACATCATCACAATTTAAATTCAAAGCGAGAGCTAAGCTCAAGCACGTTTCACACAAGTGAAAACATAGAAATCCAGCGCGAGCGAGGCTCTAGCGCGATTTATGTCATACAAATGTGATAGGCGGCTCATATACAATTTATCAATCCCGGCAGTTCGGGTTTAGCACTCACAAATGCTTTTCCACAACAACAATACAATACTAGCCGACCTATCTACAAGCTTGCTTAAAACCAAGCAATTCGTTTTGAAAAGCATCAAAACATTAGATTTATGCAATTATTAGCCTTACTATCCCATTTCATAAAATCCACTTCAAATCCCAAAACCACGCATATACTCATCATCATTCACGAATGCCATCAACATTTATTTGAGCAATCAGGCATTTCATAAAAACACCCGATATTCACCCACGAGTTCAAAATACGAGCAGCTACCTCTATGTACTTACAAAATTCCCTTACCTGGAATCGCGATGCGTGATTCCACTTCCTTAAGCTGCTTACTCGTACGGTTCGATTCGCCTTTAACGAACTCTTCTGGACTGCACAAAATCGTATCCCGCATTATATTCGATCCATATATTGCAAACCCTTGTGCTTGCTATAGTCAATTTAATCTATAGCCTCTATTAAAGCTTATTTGGCCTCGTTTCATTACTTTACCCATAGCTCGAGTCTATGGACCTTCTTAGGCCTATTAACTTATTCAAAGTCGATATCAAATTGACATAAAGCTCATAGCGTTCATATTCCATGAATCCCCTCACTATGGCATTTATCAATCATATACATACCCATTTCCACAATTCCTCCAACTCACAATGTAATCTCATTTAAGCATTTAAAATCATAAATATTACCCCAATAACAACTTTAGCATGCCACAAATCATAGGCTCATTCAATCCCACATATCCTCACATTATACCCATTTTAGATTTCTAGGTCACACCAATTCCACTACATTCCTAGGTAGTTTATCCATCAATACTCATATAAATCAACTCCAAAATCAATTAAATAGCTAATGCATTTGGATTGGAGTGTTAGAATCTTACCAATATGATTTCTCTTCTTGCTCCAAATGGTAATGCCCTTAACTCCTTCAATTCCAAAGATGGGAAGATGCCCTCTCACTATGTTGTTCTTCTCTTTGGTAGGAACAACTTTGCCTCTAATGATCTCTCTCCAAATCTCACTGAAAATGGCTGATTTTAGAGAGGGAAAGTTAGGTTTTTAGGGTTGAAATTGTAAGGTTAAGTGTTTTTTTCGAGATTTCCAGATTTTCAGCTCTCCTTATATAGAATTGACTTGAGGAGATCGATCTGGTCCAAGAGGAGATCGATCTAGTCCTTTAAAATCCCTCTTTTTCACGGCATTTTTAAGCTTGAGATCGATCTGTCGAAGCAATGAGATCGATCTGTTGAAGCATGAGATCGATCTGTCAAATCATGAGATCGATCTGGTCCCAAACAGAGAGCTAAGGAGATCGATCTGGGTGCTTGAGGATCGATCTTTTCACTACAGAATGCTTGGCAGATCGATCTGACTCCATTGGAGATCGATCTGCTCTATTCTTTCCCCCAAATAAGAGCATTCTGGCTCTTCCAGATCGATCTCTCATCCTATGAGATCGATCTGGACCTCATGTTTTCCAGATTTCCTGCAGTTTCTTTGCTGCAACTCATACCAACACATCCTTAATCTATTGCCATGGCCATTTTCTCATCCACCCACCTTTATAACTTGAAAATGGCATCCATTCATACCTTATGCACATTGAAACTTGTGTGCATTCATTGTATGTTCAAAGGTATGCTACATAAAACCAAATGGAAGCATAACTCCATTCCATTTTACCACACTACTCATCTTGAGTCTCAATCACATCCATCACTTGCTAGAACTCATTTCTTCGTATTCATACTCAATGAAACTTGTATGTACGTTACAATTTATATTACACATACATACATTGAATCCATGGACTTACATCAATCATACTTTACATTACAAGTCCATTCATATTATTTGATCCAATTACACACATTACCCTTATACATATACGGGGTCTTACAAAAATGACTGCGGCAGCAAATTAAGGGTTGTTTGTGTGAGTTACTGCAGAAAACTGTAACAAAATTTGGAAAATATGCATGACAGATCGATCTCAGAGAATGAGAGATCGATCTGGAAGAGCTAAAAATGCTCTTATTCGAGCAATAGAATAGGACAGATCGATCTCCAATGGGGCCAGATTGATCTGTTAAACATTCTGTAATGAAAAGATCGATTCTTAAGGCAAGCAGATCAATTTCCTTAGCTCTCGAGTTGGAGCAGATCGATCTCTTCCTTAGCCAGATCGATCTCCTTAACTATTTGCCTGTAAACCCCACAAATATCCTACGTTAATTTAATTATATAAAAATGGAAATAATATATATTAACAGAAGTGTGAATATTCGTTTTAGGGCTCAAGGACTATAGGAACCGAGAAGCCCGTGAATGACCAAGAACCCGAAGATACAAGAAGTGATAAGGTGAATGTGAGTATGGAGAGATTAGAGAATTTTAATTTGTTAAATGGAAAATTGTTGATGTAAACACTTGTATCGAGGATTTATGAAGAATGATGGAGTCCCGATACTATTTCATTTTTAGAATAAGGAAAATTTCATGGAAGGCATGATATTATGTTTTTGGATAAATTATATAAGAAAATGTATATGTGTAGAGACATACATAAGTAAAAATGTGTGTGTATATATATATATATAGATATATATATATATATATATAAATATATACTAGACATTTAAATAAAAGAAAGTGTATATGTATAATCTATATATAGATAGGTATTATATATATATATACTAGACAATTTAAAATGGAAGAATGACGATATATATATTATATATATATATATATATACAACAAATATAATATATATATTGTAATGTATAATGTATAAGATATTTAAAATAAAATGGAAACAAAAAAATAATAACAATACAAAATAAATAAAACAAAAAAAATATAATATACATATACTAATATAATATATATATATATATATATTAAAATAATATATATGTATATATTGTGGCATGTACGGAATTGGCTTAGAAAAGCCAATTCCGTCTGCCACTAATTGGAAATGGGGAAAGGAAATTGAAAACAGAGAGCTGGGCGGGAACCGAAAGGAGAAGAGAAGAGGAAGGAAAAGAGAAGAGGAAGGAGAAGAAAAGAGGGAGGAAAGGAAGAGAGGCCTGGCCGGGAGAGAAAGGAAACCAGGAAAAGAAAGGAAGCTGGTGCTGGCCGAGGAAGAAAGAAAGAAAACCAGGAAAGGAGAAGAAGAAGAAGAAGGAAAAAGGGGGAGAGTGGGTTGATCGGCTGGGAGAGAGGAGGAAGAGAAGAAGAAAACGAGAAAGAAGGAGAAACCGTGGAGCAGACCAAAACCGAGGCTGAAAAGGAGGAAGGAGCAGAACAGAATTGAAGCTAGAATGGAGATCGAATGAAGATGAGAATGATGGGGGACTGAAAAAAAAAAAGAGAAAGGGGAAATGGAAGAAGAAGACAGGGGATGAAGAGAGGCAGAACCGAGGAAGAAGGAAACTGCTATTAGAGATGGAAACTGAGACCAAAACTGATGTTGGAAACCGAAACCAAAAATGAAGCTGGGAAGACCGAAGGCAGCACCGAGAGGGGAAATCGAAACCAAAATAGAGGCTGAAGAGGTAGCAGAACAGTGGGAGTTGGTGCTGGAAATGGTAGAAGAAGGAGGTGAGGCTGAGAGGAGAAGAAACAGAGGGTGAAGCATTGGAACCGAGAGGCATAAAGAGGAAGAGCAGCTGGAACCGAGAAAGGAGAAAAGAAAAGGAGAAAAGAGTAGAAAAAAAAGGAAAGAAGGAAAAAGAAAATAGAAAAGGTAAAAGGGTATATTTATGTTTATGTGTATATTTAATATACATGTACATTTAGATTGAAATACAAGCATGTTTAGTGTAGATTTAATTTGGCAAAAATGGGAATGATGAGGAGTAGACAAATATGTGTGTATATGTGATAAGGAGAAAAAAATGGGAAATCAATATTTATTTATATATACATATATAGGAGTGTATATATGTATACATAAACTTGTTTATTTAGATGCATATACATATAGGTGTATATAATGACTTGGGTATGCTAATATTTGTACAAAAGATTTATATGCATATGTGATAAGGAAAAATGAAAAACAATGACAATATATATATAAAAGAGTGTATATATATATTTATTTAGGTGCATATACATGTAGGGGTACATAGGATGAATGTATGCTAGTATATGTCTATACAAAGAATGTATATATATATGAGATAGGGAAGTATGAAAGTATATAAGTGTATATACAAAGAATGTATATATGTGAGATAGGGAAACATGAAAACAATAAAAGTATATATCTATATATATATATATATATATATACATATAGGAGTGTATATATATATATATATATTTATGCGTGTATACATGTGGATGTATATAATAAAGGTATATGTTAATACTTGTAGGAGTAAAATATATAAATAGTGTAGAAATATATAAACGTGCGTGTTGGCCTAAGGATATACAATAATATGTACACACGCAGTAGCAATGATAAATTATGATTTTAACGCAATTCGCATGAAAAGGGTGCTAAGTCTACAATTTCGGTGTAGGTGATTGTAGAAAGGATTAAAGGAGGTACTAGGAGTCGTCACCGTTCGAATTCGGGATATCCGATAAATCGAGGTAAGGGGTATTATTTAACTTAGTTCTGATAATGCATCCTTGTTTCACTTATAAATGATTTTATAAAAAAGCATATGATTTGAAGTGATTTATCAATACTTTTATACTTGTGAAACTGTTTACGATGCATGTTTTAATTTATCAAAATATTTCCCGAGTACTTTACATGTTGTGGAATGAATTTCCTAAGGTATGAAGTGTATGGATGTTTTACATTTATTTATGTTTTTATATCCATACTGTTAAAGAAACTTCGACAATTTCAAAAGTATTTAAGAAAAGAAATTGTTTTCGAAAGGGGATTGTGGGGGCCACCTCTTGAGTCCTACGGGAACAAAGTGCCACACAGTCTTTGGGTTTTATGAAAGAGTTTTCAGATCTCAAGGAAATTCGATGTTATTACTTGATATGAGTTTAGGGTTATAAAACCCAAGAAAGATTTTGAAACTCTGTTTTGAGACTATAGGCTTCATGCATGGTTACTTCTTATGGTGTTCCGACTACACCACTTGGGGTGCCGATACGTTGGCCCCTTTAGCACTTGACTCAACCTGTGTGGAAGATGTCGTGTTACTGGTGGTTTACGATGATGTTTTGGTAGTATCTCGTGCCCGCGCAGCACAGATGAATGTTCCCCGCACGGTGAGTGCCACAGGTGCCTGCGCCCTAGCTATGTGCTAGTATATGATAAGAAATAAGAAGATACTACCCATGTTTATAATTATTATTGCTGTACGAACCTGATCCATTCTACAGCCCCCCTTACCATGGCCATAGGTATGATGACTCTTCACGGAGAATGACATGTATCACATGACTTAGTTATAGCTTAGTCTCCTCGACTTGATTATAAAAATCGACTGTGATGAATGAATATGTGTTTTCATGATTACGAAATATTCGTGAAATGTTTATGAATGATTATGAATTATTCATGAAATGTTTACGAAATGATTATGAATTATTCATGAAATGTTTACAAAATGATTATGAAATATGCATGAAATGTCTACGAAATGACTATGAAATATTCATGAAACGTTTACGAAATGATTTATGAAATGTTCATGAAAGGTTTATGAAAAGTTGCAAAACGGTTAAGTATGTGATTTGTTTTAAATACACGCATGCTTTATGACGATTACGCATGAAATGGAAGTTTATGTATTGCATTAAGTTTCGTTTTATGAACAATTTCAAATGCTTTTATATATCAGAACTACTTTAAGAATATTATCTTACTAGGCTTTTCCCCAAAAGCTCAACCCTCTACCTTCAGATCATTTGCAGTGAACCTATAGACGCTACATGCCGCGTACACGACGTAGGCTCGTGGGAAGAGCTACCATAGGCTACTTTCTTATACACGCAGAAAGGTATACATTTACATTCCTGTACCAGACATATCTGTACGCACAGACACATATAATAGAAATAATTTTTCGGGATGTAATTTGTAAGGAAATGATGTAAAAGAAATATGATTCTTGGGATTAAGTTGTAAGATGATTGGTATTAATCGATATCGATATATTGAGTTGTAAATGTGGATTGGGAAAGTATGCTTGGTAGTTGTGGATACTTAGGGTTGTTGGAAAGCATGCTTGGTAGTTGTAGATATCTAGGATTGTCAAAAAAACAACTGAATTGCAGGTGGGTAGGCTCATATATAAGTCATTATGCTACCGAAATTTCTATCGGCCATATAAGTTAAAGTATGGAAATTAATTATAATTACGAGTAAAGAAATAGGAAAAGTGTTTTGACACAGCACAGGAATACAACCTAAGTGAATAAGGGAATAAGTAGGCAAATTAAATTCAAAAAAAAAATTCCCCCGATTTTTAAGGGTCAAGGGTCGTTACACTGCCTGAGAAAGATCGATCTTAAGCTTTAGACAGATCGATCTCATGCCTTCAAATGTCGTAAAAATGACGAATTTTAAGTGGATAGATCGATCTCAAGCCCTCGACAGATCAATCTCATCAAGCAATTCTATAAATAGGAGCAGTTGAAATCTACATTTCAGGGACAAAACCCTTTCCTTTCCATTTTCAACCTAAAACCTAGCTTTCTCACTCCTACATCCACCCATTTTCATAAAGATTTGAGGGAAGGCTATTAGATACAAAGTTATTCACATCAAGGAGAAGAACAACATAGCTTGGAGGCATTTCCCCATTTGTTGGATTGAAGGAGCTAGGAGCATTGTCATTAGGAGTGAGAAGGAAATCCAAAGAGGTGAGTTTCTAATGCACCAATTCGAGTACATTTGTTTAGCTATTGATTGGAGTTTATTGGTGAGTATATTAATGGTAGAAACAATCTAGAATGCAATGGAACTATTATAACCTAGAAATGGGTTAGTGTGAGAAAGTGAAGTGTGTTGGAATTAATAATGAATAGGATACCTTAAGGTGATAATGGTGTTGTGGGAATGAATTTAAGATGGTGTTATGGAAAGAATTGGAAGACTTACCCGAAAAGAGTAAAAAGAGTATTTAAGGCATTGGGTAAAATGCATAGTTGAATGAGAGTTAGCAACATTAACTCAAGTGTTTGATGAATGAATTACAGCTCCCGAGGATACACCGGAGCAAGTTGAGCCAAAAACGTGAGAAGTCAAGTGGAAGAGAGTCGCACCCCGAGTAAATCGAGGTAAGGGAATTGTGTGGACTCTTAGAGATATCTGTGCGCAATTTGGGCACTTAATGTTTTCTAGAATGCATGTGGTAGTAGAAAATGAAATGGGTGATTGAAGGGCAAGAGTTGGGTTTTGATAAAATATGCATGAAAACAAAAGCATGATGCTTTGAAAACTTTGTTTTATTACTTTTTTGCAAGTGATTGGTCGGTTGGCTAACATTTGAAATGAATTGCAAAATAAATAACTTGATTTGATTTCATAACCATGCTTTGCAAAGAATTGAGCCACCTACATGGATTCTGTGAGAATGAAAGCGTACTATAGTATGACTCGCACGATATTTGATGTGTTTTATACACATTAGTGCTGGAGCTTAGCTCGCACTAGTTTTTCACATGGATTTTCATGATGTTGTGCTCGAGCATAGCTCACACAGATTTATACTGGTTTTGACATGGTGCTAGAGCATAGCTCGCATTAGATGTCCACCATACTTGTTGTCATGCTTAAGATTACGCGCACGTGGTTTTTGACATGTTGATAGTCGTACTAGGAGCTTCAGGTAGATTGGGTGTTGCACTGATTAAATAGGCTCGCATGTGCATTTTGAGATGTGGTGTGATATGATGTGTTGATATGGGTCAACGGAGTACGCCGTACCGTGCAGGTGATGGCGACTACGCCCACTCTAAGTGACCAGACGTGTATCCGCAAGTGCACGGGTCGTACAAGTAATAATGGGATTTGAGTCCCGGATTATCGTCCCACAGAGAAGTTGATTAGCCAAATTAACTACCGGTTAATCTTACCCTAAGTAAATCCTAGAAAATTATGAATTTTTCAGAGGTGATCTACAAGGCTAACAATACTGAAAATAATAAAAACTATAAAATAAAGAAAATCAAACAGAGCTAAAATTACTTACAATGTTCCAAGTAATTAAAAGCAAATACATACAAAAGATAATTAAAACAGTTAAAAATTAATTAATGCAAATAAACTAAATTGCAAATAAGAAACAAAGAAACAAATTAATTAAACTAAAATTAAACAAGCCTAAAATAAAATATGCATATAATTAAACAAATTAATCCAAATGCAAATTAAGCTAACCTAAAGTCTAATAAAATAAAACTTCTATTAACCTAAAGAAATGCTTAAATCTTACTAAGAAATTAATTACTTACAAAATGATCCTAAATTAAATCTAACTCTAACTAATTACTAACAATAAAACAAAATCTAAATAATGCATGAGAACTAAAATTTTTGAATTAAATTTAAAATGAAGACTAAATTAAAATGTATGAAGCAAATTTAATCTAAATTAATTCTAAATGCAACTCATAAAATACTATACTAAAATTAAGTCCTAAAACCTATGATATAAAATTAACTATTAATTAAAAATTAAAACTAAAAATTAAATTAACAAACTAAAACATTAGAACTAACATACACTTATCATTTAACAATTAACCTAAATTAACAACTAATAAAAGGAATGAAAACAATTAAACAAAACAATATAAATGCATTAAACATTAAATTGCAAAGATTTCTTAAGAGCCAAACGTGGCCTTGCTTAGTTTCCCAGCTGGCCTCGATCCCGTGTGCAATGGTACTGTGCATGCTCCATTTTCATTTCCATATCTGCATCAGATATTTTCCAACTCCTGCTCTGCTCCATTCTCTGTATAGCCCAACACACACTATAACCCTTGCATGCCATCTCTTGCTCTGCTCGGTTCTTGCTCTCGGTTCTAGCTCTCCTATGTGACCCTTGAAAATCGGGGGATTTTTTTTTCAACTTAATTTACCCACTTATTCCCTTATTCACTTAGGCTGTATTCCTGTTCAGTGTCAATCCTTAAAAATATTTCATTTCATTTATCCTTATACAGATTTCATCCCGACACATTATTTTCAATAGATGTCTATGCATACAAATATCTGGTAAAGAGATAAGAATGGGGAGGCTCATATCTGCCAGCCTACGTCGTCTACGCAGCATTTATTAACTATAATTCACTGCAAAAATCTGAGAGGTAGAGGGGTGAGCTTTTGGGGAAAAGCCCAGTAAGATAATACTCTTAAAGCAGTTCTGATATATAAAAGCATGTGAAATCGTTCATAGTACAAAACTTTAATGAAATACATAAATTGTCATTTCATGCATAATCATCATAAAAATCATAAAGCATGCGTATCTTTAAAACAAATAACATGCTTAACCATTTTACATCTTTTCATTGTTTATGAATGAGTTCTTAAAACCATCGGGTTCATAAACGTTTCATAAACATTTCATAAACCTTTCGTAAACATTTCATAAACATTTCATAACCATTTCATAAACATTTCATGAACCTTTCATAAACCTTTCATAAACATCTCATAAACATTTTATGAACATTTCATGAACCTTTCATAAACCTTTCATAAACATCTCATAATCATTTCATGAACATTTCATGAACCTTTCATAAACCTTTCATAACCTTTCATAAACCTTTCATAAACATTTCATAATCATTTCATGAACATTTCATGAACCTTTCATAAACCTTTCATAAATATTTCATAAACATTTTATGAAGCATATCGATCGTAATCGATTATCGTATATATCATGAAAACACATTCATTCATCATAGTCGATTTTCATAATCAAATCGAGGAGACTAGGCGATAACTAAGTCATGCGATACGTGTCATTCTCCGTGGAGAGTCATCATACTTATGGCCATGGTAAGGGGGGCTATAGACTGGATCAGGTTCGTACAGTAATAATAATTATAAACATGGGTAGTATCTTCTTATTTCTTATCATATACTAGCACATAGCTAAGGCGCAGGCACCTGTGGCACTCACCGTGCAGGGAACATTCATGAGTGTTATACTACCAATACATCATCATAAACCACCAGTAGCACGACATCTTTCACACAGGTTGAGTCAAGTACTAAAGGGGCCAACATACCGGCATCCCAAGTGGTGTAGCCGGAACACTACAAGAAGTAACCATGCATGAAGCCTATAGTCTCAAAACAGAGTTTTCAAAATATTTCTTGGGTTATATAACCCATGAATTCATATCGAGTAATAAAATCGAATTCCTTGTAATCTGAAAACTTTTTCATAAAACTGAAAGACTGTGTGGCACTTTGTTCCCGTAGGACTCAAAGGGTGGCCCCCACAATCCCCTTTTGAAAACAAATTTCTTTTCTTAAATACTTTTGAAATTGTCGAAAGTTTCTTTAATAATATGGATATAAAAACATAAATAAATGTAAAACATCCATACACTTCATACCTTAGGAAATTCATTTCACAACATGGAAAGTACTCGGGGAACATTTCAACAAATTAAAACATGCTTTGCAAGTATGAAAGCATTGATAAATCATTTCAAATCATATACTCTTTCATAAAATCATTTATCGGTGAAACAAAAATGCATTATCAGAACTAAGTTAAATAATACCCCTTACCTCGATTTATCGAAAATTTCAAGTTTGAGTAGTGACGCCTCCAAGTATCTCCCTTAAATCTTTCTACGATTCTCCTACACCGAAATTTGTATTCTTAGTATCCTATTTATTCGAATTACCTACGATACGTTAAAATCGTAACCTTGCTTACCTAGGGAAAATACACTTAAAATCATAAAGTACGTACAATTATCTCTAAAACTTGCATAAATTCCTTACCTCAATGTCTGTCTGTAATCCTCGATTGTCTCGACGTAGCAAGTCGACGGGTTCGATTCTCTCAGTAAATTTTTCGAGGCTCTTCCCCGAATTTCCAAAATTTAGTACCCTTATTTTCCTTCCTCGATTTTTCCTCTATTTCCAATAATATATATATATATATGTATATATATATATATATATGTATTTAACATATATATATATATATTTATATTACTTTCTTACTCTCCCTTTTTTTCCAATATATATATAATTATTATTATAATTATATATATATACTACTTCTTTCTTTTTTTCTTTTTTTTTCACTATTCATCTCCTTTTTTTTTGAATGCTATTATTCTTTCCCGCCATTTTTTTTCTTTTCTTTTATTTTCTTCTTCTTTTACAATTCTCGGTTTCGATCCTCCATGCACTGTTCATCCCTTCCAAGCTTTCGGTGCTACCACCATCTCCATCTCTGTACACTTCCATCCGATGCTAGATCAGGGTTCCTCCGACCACCTCGTTTTCTGACTACTCTACCAGCCTCGACGCCTCTGTTTCGCTCCCCATTCCAGGCCACACCCAAGCCTTCAACCGACCTCCATCATCATTATCATTATTTCAGCCTCCATTGTTCGGCCCCATCTCTACCTGAGGTTCAGCCTCCACCTCTCTGCCTCGTCCTCTGCCACTTCACCAAACTAATCAGCTGTTCCTCTTCAGCTCGAAACGAGATGGAGAAAACCGAGAAGCTTCGATCTCCATTTCCTGTCTCGCCAATTCTGCTCCAGTCATCCAAACCTCTCGACACCGTCACCATCTTAATCCTCCTCTCCATCTCCATTCAGCCACCATCCTCCCAGCACACTGACTCCGGTTTCCAGCTCCTCCACCAACTTCCCCTGTCTGCCTCTGTTTCGCATTTTCTTCTGCATTCTCTAGCTACCAACGGTCCGAGCCCCCTCTCTTTGCTCACTTTTCCAGCCCTCAATAGTTGTCTGCTGTATTTTCCAATTTACCAGCAGCTGTTTTGTTTTCAGTCAACTCTCAGTTTCTCTCGCTTGACTCCCTTGCTCGTTTCTTGCTTTTATGAATGTACAGGACCGCAGCAAGGAAGACGTGCTGGTGAGGGGTCGGTAACGTAAGCGTGGAGAGGGAGCAGGGATGGGCTCGACAGGTGCTTCCTTCCGTTTCCTATCACTCTGATTTTGTTCTTAATTTACTCAAATACAATATGGGAGCAGCAGACGAGGCTGAATTCTACCCGTTCCTACCCCTGCTCCAGATTTTTTTCTTTTCCTTCACATTTCCTTTCATGTCTTTACCTTCCACTGACAGGAACATTACATTATATGTATTGTGTACATACATATTTCTTAATACTTTCACCCCTTCCTTCTCTGATTCCATTCCCTTTCGTGACATTTCCTCTCTCGTGTATTTATGTATATAACTTGTACATAATACTGAAGAAAGCTCTCGGCTCACATGTATGTATACTTATATATATATATATATATATATATATATATATATATATATACATACACTCGTATATATACATTTATATACATGGGTACATTTATTCTTATATATATAATTATCTGTGTATAATTGTTTACCCTTGCACATGTATTTTAATCTTGAGAAATAAATTAAACATTGCATATATATATTTATATATATATATAAATACATGTATGTCTACGTATTTGATTAAATTCTCCATGTATATATACACGTATCGTTCACATATGCTACCTATTTTCAGACTCCTATTCACACTGCATTTGTACACATAAATCTTGTATGCGTGTGTGTGTATATATATATACAACGGCACGTACAAATGTATATATATATATGTATATATACATGTGTATTCTCATCCATGTATTTCAAATAAATTCTCATTTATTTACTAACCAATTATAGGTAATTATTTAATATTCCATCATGTATATATGTATATACATGTAAAAGAAAATTTGTAAATCAACCTCGTCTAAGTCTGAGTCTCTCGTATTAACATTAAGATATAATCTTGTTTGTTTGTTTGTTTTTTCTTTTGTACCAGAGGCATAATTTAATCCCAATCAGTATCACTTAAAACCAAGTACCGAAAAAATTTTGTGGGGTTTACATCCTGGTTTGCTTCAACCGTCACCAGCAGAAGCTCGCCTCTCAATACCCCATCTGCTTCATAAACTGTGCTCGGCATAAATTACAAGCATAACTAGCAAAGGCACTAAATAAGGTTTAACTTAAATGCAGAATGGTGAAACTACTGGAGAATAAACTAAGTGATACAATATGTCATCATTACTAGAGATTAATATATAACTAAATATAAGAAAATTTAGAAGCTAGGAGAATGCAGTAGCAGTGTGATCAAGCTTCTTATGTCATGTAGCCTTCTCGGTTCTGCCAATATTGCTTCACCGAGCCAACTACGCAGGAGCAATTTTCACTTCTGCCTCACCCCTCACAACTGATTCTCAACTCAAAAATGTAATGTTTCAAGATAACAGTAAGGCATGTAAAGGAAATCGAGAAGTATAAATGAGCAAGTAAAAAAAACAAAATACTTTTTCCTTCATAATACTAAATCATGCTAAATCTCAAAAGAATGGAAACTTGCAAGGATTAAAATAAATGGTGGCTGCCAAAAACGTTGACTACTCAAAACTAGGAAAGGAGTAAAAACATTTCATAAAATGAAAACAATATTTGCCATGAACAGTAAAAAAAAATAAGAATAAGAACAATGGTGGCTAAGAAAATAACTAACGGGAAATTGTTGATGAAAACAAAGGAAACTATTCTAAAACTATTCTAACCTAGGCTACCTAGCTTTCAATTGCTATCATGTTCAATTTATACACACACCTAAGGGTACAATGGTAATTTTCCATCCTAGATGAGTGGGCATTATTTGGCTACTTGTCTTCATTTAATTTGCTACAGAGTAGATATGTCCACCTCACTTCTCTTCTAGTCTACTTGGCTGTGTGATGTGGCCCGATGTGTATCTTCCAGAAGGTTGGCACAGTATCCGTCGATCTTATCTTTTCAAAGCGAATAAAATACTAACACCCAGCATCCCACGTGTCCAGACGAATGGTGACTCAGTCTGCAAATTAGAAGTGGTCCA
Source organism: Firmiana major (assembly GCA_033439115.1). NCBI lineage: Eukaryota > Viridiplantae > Streptophyta > Magnoliopsida > Malvales > Malvaceae > Firmiana > Firmiana major. Next base: position 15,967,768 of record CM065912.1, read on the forward strand.
GTCTCCTTTAGCTCATTTTCAACCCATTTTTTACTGAAACGACTGCGTTTCATCCTGATTTAATTTACCTGCACATTAATGAATTTTAATTAAATAAAAGGGGATAATTAAAAAATAAATTAGGGATTTAAATAATTAATTAGGAAATTAAGCAAAAATAATTCTATTAAAAATAGAATTATTACACCCCCAAAATTGAGCTTTTGCTTGTCCTCAAGCAAAACAAAATTCATGCAGGAATGACAAGTACCAACATAATAATTTCTCCAATATTATCCTCAAAGAAAAAGTATAGACTATGATCTCAAAGACTCACAATTACAAATCCACCATTCAGAATCATTCAATCATAGGTCCTAACCCAAATTGGACTCTCATGTGTGTGTGAAAATGTCAAAGCCACTTCACAGTACATTACTCGGATCAGATTATGCAAACATAGTGAATGCAAAGTCAATTACAAGTGATCATTCCCATAAGTTTGTTTTTCACTTCTCTCTCCACTAATGTAGTCATACTTAACCAAAGATCAGTAGGACTCTATTAAGTTTGTAATGTAAGGCTGGGACTAAGGTATGATAAAGTTGATTTACGTTTAATTACCCCTTAACATGCATTACTTCTAGATCTTCAATGTAAGAGCTCAAATTTATTTCCCCCAAACTTATTTATTTCACTAAACTTTTTATTCTATTTTTGTATTTTTTTCTTTTTTTTTAATATATACTCCTTCACTATCACTTAATACCCATATGTACATAGCTCACAATATATCCCAATGACTTTTCATGCTTTCGGGGTAAGGGATAGGAACAGAGTATTTAAGCTACGAAAACATTTTACAGGTGTATTTACAGAGAAAAGCTTATTTGGCCTAGATGGGTGACTAGGGGTAAAATATGTACAAGGATGGCTAGAAAGGCTCAAACGATCCAAAGATGGCCTAAATCATCTCCCTAATTAAGTGTGATCTAATATTTCACCTCAAGATAAGATCAAACAAATTCTAGAAAATGATGCACAAAATCAACTGAACAAATGCAATCCTATGTCCACATAAGCTTTCTCTAAATAAATATACCGATTCATGACATGACATGTGCATAAGATGAGGAAATAACAATCAGAATCAAGACAAATTCAAGAATTCAACTTCATCCCTTTCCTATAATCATGCTTCTTATTTAATCAAAATCAGACTAAATCATTGGGTCATATCATCGAAATATGGGAAAACTACATACTAAGCACTAAATCATCCCAAAATCAAACAATTTAAGCTCATATTTTCGAAAACAATTTGAAAATTTTTTCTCAGATTTTCAAAAAAATGCTTAAGTGATATCCCCTCCCCCAAACTTAAAGTGCACAGTGTCCTCAGAGTGCAGATAATATAAGAATTTAAGCTCAAGAACATAGTACTCCCCTTTCTGATGATGATGACGAACAACTGAACCTTGATTGAAAGCGTAAAACTAGAAAGGAAATCTATAAAATAAATAAAGAAAGAAAAAGCAGAAAAAAGAAAAGAACTGTACAAAAAGTAAAAAGAGAGATAAAGCCACTTCAAATGCAGCTGAAAAAAAACAACACTCAGCAACAGGGCGAAGAGTAGGAGGATCAGCCAAAGTGGTGACAGAATGTTAACAGTTAAATCCTCTTGAGCTCTATCTACTTCCCTCCTTCTTTCAGATTTCTAGTGCTTAAGCCTTAAATCCTCCTTAATCTCCATCTTAAAACACTCTTGAGAGTCATCAGGGAGCTTCAAAGGTTTGAAAACATTAAACTTCACTTCTTGATCCTGAACTCTCATTGTTAACTCCCCCTTTTGTACATTAATTAAAGTTCTACCAGTCACTAAGAAAGGTCTGCCTAGTATAATGGGGACTTCCCTGTCTTCCTCCACGTCGAATACAATAAAATCCGTAGGAAAAATAAATTTGTCCACCTTTACTAAAACATCCTTAATGACTCCTTTCGGATATTTAATAGATCGATCAGCTAGATGAAGGGTCACTGTAGTGGGCTTGGCATCCCCTATTCCTAACTTCTGATAAATAGAGAAAGGCATCAGATTGATACTGGCTCCTAAATCACATAGGGCTCTACCAAAGAACAGATTTCCTATCGTGCAGGGTATGGTAAAACTCACAGGATCTTTGAGCTTAGAGGGTAATTTCCTCTGGATAATTGCACTACATTCCTCAGTTAAGACCACCGTCTCATAATCTTCTAATCTTCCTTTCCTAGAGAGGATATCCTTCAAAAACTTCACATAACTTGGCATTTGCTCTAAAGCATATGCGAAAGGAACGTTGATATGAAGTTTCTTAAGAACTTCAAGAAATTTGGCAAATTGTTGATCCAGTTTTTGATTTTGGAACCTCTGAGGAAAAGGTACTGATGGTCTAACTGGATGGGATGTAATGGAGATATTTGTAGCATCAGAGGACGAGGAAGGCTATGAGGTAGAAGAAGGTATAGATGAAGAAGCACCTAACTTGGATTCCTTCGCAGCCTGATCTTTTGTTTCCTGCTCATTCTGAGCTGCTTCTTTAGAATTTAAGGGTTTTTCAACTATGGGCTCAACAGGACTGGACTTAACTTGTGACTCATCTAGCTCTCTATCGCTCCTAAGGGTGATGGATTTCACATGTTCTTTATGTCACGACCCAAATTACCTAAAAATCAGAGTAAATTTTTCGCTTTTTCATTTCCTTACCCGTCGTGAACAGTTTCACTACTAAACAGTTGGGCTATGAGTCACTATTAGTCCTTCCTATCATGTTACTTACCTTAACATCTATTTTTCATATTTCATTTACATATCAATTTATTTAAACTAAATACATCCCCAATATTACATCCATATACAGTATTGTGCCTCTATATGTTCAGATACAAAAATTATACAAATGTGTATACCTGGTCTTGATAAGAAGCAACAGATAACCGAAATGCAAAACTATTGTCGCTCTCTTCTACTAAATGTACCCTGTAGGGTGGAAAATGAAAGGGTGAGCATAAACAGCTTAGTAAGGCAATAATGTAAGCAGGTAGATAACTATACTATCTACGTGCTGATAATGTCGTGATATAAAATCGTTTACATTTGGAGCATAAGGTAAGATTAAAACGATGCCACATGTATGTATATATCATATAAGGGAAATCATGAAATCGATATATAAAACAACCATGAAAAAATCATCATGTACGACATCTCATGCTCGTCACATTTAAAACTTATTGGTTTCATCATAAACTCATCACGTTAAAACTTATTTGTTGTATCACAAAACAACCACATTAAGGTCAAACCCATCTCTCGGGAATACCTTGATTCATTAAATCGTATCTCGTTTGAAAAAACATAAATCGGGACCTTACCCCTCCTTCGGGTTTGTTCTGGTCTATCCAGACCGTATGATATCATGTGAGGCATGTAGGTTACTGTATGAAAATCGAGGGCTATGGCCATAATTTGTCCCTGTGATCCCAGGCTACATGGATCCCGGTGTGCAGGGCATCACAACTGCAACGGGAGGTGGGGTCAAATCCTACCCGCCAGAATATCAAGTAACATCATCGAGTCATCATGACTGCACGGTACAGTGTACTCCATGTGACATACATGGTACATCGTACTCCATGGACCCATATCATAGTCTGGGGGTGCCTGCCGTAGGTCTTACCCACCCCAATACTATGTCGATAACCAACCCATGTCTCAAAGTATACGTGCGAGCATATCAACTCTCTGCGACACATAGTCTACAGGAGGCTTCCACACGACTATATGCATGTCAACTCACGTCTAGTGCGAACGAAGCTCCAGCACCACGCTATGCATATCATGATATCTAAAATCTCGTGCGAGCGAAGCTCCAGCACGGTTTTGTGCACACACAAATTTTTCGTACGAGCAATGCTCCAGTACGGCTTTTCATGAGTAATAAATCAGTAAACTTGAGTGCGAGTACGACTCTAGCACTCTTTTTATTCATGTAAATACGATAGGTGGCTCAATCTTGATAAAACATCTTTTAAAATTGTAACCGGTACAAACCGGTACCTTTTCGTATAATTCATAAAATCAATAGCCAACCTATGTGCATATTTGCTTAAATCAAAGCAATACATTCATATAAAACATTAAAACATGATAATCATGCAATTTATTTGCCTTACTACCCTTTTTGTAAATTTTATTTTCAGGGGCAATATCGTCTTTTTCTTTATTCAACCGTACCCCGGATTTTCATAAAAATTATTATTTCATTTCTAGATACTTAAAGAAATTCTAGGCCCTGTAAATCCCCTCAAAAATACGTATAGAAATCTCAATGCACCTACAAAATTCCCTTACCTGGAATCACGCACAAACCTATCTCGTCTCGATAATATCCGATCTCTCAGTCTAACTGCGCATCAACCAAGTCTATGAAACTGCATATAACCACATAATTGGGGTTATTTCACTGATTTTTATCAGCATATCACATTTACTGATCGAATCTAACGTACTAGGCCCGTTTTACTTTATTAGGCCCAATTGCACCTTAATGGATCTCGAACCATTTTCAGCACCTTTATACTTATTAAATCCCTTTTTCGGGTTTACTGGGCTCATTCAGCTTATCAATAATCATCGAGCTTCGTTTCAAACTCATTGGATAGCCCGTATACTATTTACGATAATTACGTTGTAATTTCGATTAATATGCCTTTTTATACATAATTAATCCGTAAATTCCGTAAAATAATCGAAACTCTATATTAAAGGACTCATATTATCGTAATTAAAATATACTTACCCAATATGATGCGAGGTACAAAAATCGGAGCTCAATCGGCTCTCGTTCGGGCTTTGTCGTAAAACTGCACAATTTTATATTTAATTTTGGGTTAATTTTCAATTAAATATAATTTAAATAAATTTCTCAAAAATCAAATCGATCACTTTTGACCTCATATCAACTTACCCGAAGTCTCGTGTATCCCCGAAAATTCTTCCCCTTTTTTCTTTTTCTCTTTTTTTCCTTTTTTCCTTTCTTTCTTAGTTGAACCGGTTCGATCCGGTTCAACCCGGTTCAGACCTGTCCAGCTCAACCGGTTCAGTCTGGTTCACCTCTTTGCTGAACCGGTCCGTATCGGTTCAGACCTTCCTGTCGCCATTCACGACGTTTTCGGTCGGTTCTCGGCTCATTTTCGGTGCCATTTGGCTCGTCTTTGGCTGGGCAATCTTCGACTGGCCTCGATCAGGACCAAATCACTGTCGGTGGCTGCCGTTCCTCTCTTCTCCCTCTCAGCCTTCTCTCCCTCGATCCGTCGAATTTTGACGGTTTCGCCGACCGATACCGATCTCAAAAGAATCGCTTCCTCTTCCCGATCACGCAGGTGCCCGCCGTTCGAGCCCAGCTGCCGTGGATCTTCGGAATCAACCCCGTTTTCCTCGCGGGCTTCTCTTCCTCTGTTCAGTGTTTTTCGACCTCCTGACGATGCGTCTCCGGTGCCAACGTGTTCGTCGGCCTCTCCTCTTCCTCCTCCGATCTTCGTCGGCATCTTCGGTGGCCGGTGGCCGTGGATCGATCGGGTCACGCGCGGCATCTTCCTCGGTTTCATTTGTTTTCTCTCTCCCTGACAATCATTTTCGATTTCTCTTCTTTTATTTATTTATTTATTATTATTTTTTTTATAAATTAGTTTATTACTATTATATTCATTATTTTATTCTAAAATCCCAAAAATATCTAAATAAAATTATATTTTATTCCAATTAATTAATTTAATTAATTTAATCTATTTTTCCACTTTTTTGGTATATTTTCTCCGTATTTTTGGAATATTGTCCCGAGCAAAAATTTTGATTAATTCCAGTAAATTTATATCTTGATCAATTTAATCCAAAATTTAATTATTTCTTCGTTATTGATCAAGATTTTCAAAGCCATTATTTTTAATTAAATTTTCTTGTCGAATTTATACCGACTTTCGATCTTTTGACCATTTTGCCTTTCAACGTGTTCGAAAATTTCATTTCAGTTATTTTGTATTTTTAATTTCATGTTTTGAATCTTTATCTCCAGTCCGAATCCCGTTCGTTTAATTTGGGACTATTCCAATCCTTCCTTTCACGAACATACTCATTTCGTATTTTAACTAAATTCAGGTCTTACACTTTACCCTCCCTTTGCCTAACAGGATTAGTTTCAGTGTTACTACGAAGGGTCCCTTGAGGACACTGGCTAAGAGCATTCGCTATTTGTCCAACCTGAACTTCTAAGTTCTTAATTGAGGCAGCTTGATTATGCAGGATAGTCGTGAACATTTCCTCAAGCGAGGGCTTCTTCTCATCTGCTAGTGCATGGTAATGATGGGGCTGCATAAGTGGTGGTGGATGGCGAAATTGAGGTGGATGGGGATGGTTAGGTGGATGGTTGGAAATTGAGGTGGTGGATGGTATGGAACTGGCTGATGTGGTGGTACATGAACTGGTGGAGCTTGAAAACCAGGGGGTTCTACAGGTCTAGAATTAGAAGATTGCCCTTGGTTTTGGCTCCAGAAAAAGTTAGGATGGTTCCTCCACCCTGGATTGTAGGTGTTTGAAAAGGGGTTGTTCTGTTGCTTTTGAGATAGGGCAACGTACTGAACCGATTCTAAGTTAAGCGGACACCTATCTACAGAGTGTGTACCACCACACAGATCACAGAAAAGAAAAGGGCTTTGGACAGAATAAACAGGATTAGGACTGGTGGAAGGATTTTGCTGGGTACTGAGCGACTCTACCATTTTCGTAAGGTTAGCTATTTGAGAGGTCAAGGTAGACAACGTGTCGAGCTCATAGATACCCGTCGACTTCTTAGGTAATTGCCTCTCCGAAGACCATTGATAGTTGTTAGCAGTCATCTTGTCTAACAACTCGTAAGCTTCCTCCTCTGTTTTGCACATCAGGGCTCCACCTGCAGCAGTGTCAACAATAGTCCTATTTTTGCTTGTAAGTCCGTTGTAGAAGGTTTGGACTTGCAGCCGTAAAGGTTGGCCATGATGAGGGCACTTCCAAAGAAACTCCTTATATCGTTCCCATGCTTCGTAAAGAGATTCAGAATCGAATTGGGCAAAGGAAGATATGTCACTACGGAGTTTGGCCATTTTAGAGGGAGGGAAAAACTTAGCTAGAAATTGATGGGCTAACTCATCCCATGTAGAAATGGATCCTGGAGGTAAAGAGGTTAACCAGTGTCGCGCCCTATCCCTAAGTGAGAAGGGGAATAATCTAAGCCTAAGCGCATCATCAGATAATCTATTATGCTTGAAGGTGTTGCATAAGTCCAGAAATTGCCCGAGGTGAGCATGTAGGTCGTCATGAGGAAGCCCACTAAACTGTAAAGAGGTTTGGATCATCTGAAGGATTGAAGGCTTAATTTTGAAATTGTTTGCAGGGACAGCTGGTGGCCTAATGCCTGTATAATATTCTCTAATTGTCAGCACTGCATAATCTCCAACAGTCCTAATTTCTCTATTTTTTATCATGGTGTTTTGCAATAAAGCTATTAATTTCCTAGAATCCTTTCGAAGTTTCTTAAGGGTTCTTTCAATTTCAGGATCTAAAGGAAAGCAATCATAGTTCTTGGCTCTACGCATGCGAACATCTAAAAATCCTCAGGATTTTTTTTTAATTTTTAATTTTTTAATTTTTTTTTTAAATTTTTTATGGGAGAGAAAATTAACTAATCTAGATTAAAGCTCTAAATATTTACAATCTAACTATTTACAAGCTAGAATTATACCTAAGCATAATTTCACCGATATTAATTAATGTCTAATTATCTTCCCCGGCAACGGCGCCAAAAACTTGATGGCGACTACGCCCACTCTAAGTGACCTAGACGTGTATCCGCAAGTGCACAGGTCGTACAAGTAATAATGGAATCTGAGTCCTAGATTATCGTCGCACAAAGAAGTTGATTAGCCAAATTAAATACCATTTAATCTTACCATAAGTATATCTTAGCAAATTATAAATTTTTCAGGGGTGATCTACAAGGCTAACAGTACTGAAAATAATAAAAACTATAAAATAAAGAAAATCAAACACAGCTAAAATTACTAACAGTGCTCCAAGCAATTAAAAGCAAATACCTACAAAAGATAATTAAAACAGTTAAAAATTAATTAATGCAAATAAACTAAATTGCAAATAAGAAATAAAGAAATGAATTAATTAAACTAAAATTAAACAAGCCTAAAATAAAATATGCATGTAATTAAACTAATTAATGGAAATGCAAATTAAGCTAACCTAAAGTCTAATAAAATAAAACTTCTATTAACCTAAAGAAATGCTTGAATCTAACTAAGAAATTAATTACCTACAAAATGATCCTAAATCAAAATCAAACTCTAACTAATTACTAACAATAAAACAAAATCTAAATAATGCATGAGAACTAATATTTTTGGATTAAATTTAAAATGAAGACTAAATTAAAAATGCATGAAACAAATTTAATCTAAATTAATTCTAAATGCAACTCATAAAATACTATACTAAAATTAAGTCCTAAAACCTATGATATAAAATTAACTATTAATTAAAAATTAAAACTAAAAATTAAATTAACAAACTAAAACGCTAGAACTAACCTACAATTATCATTTAACAATTAACCTAAATTAAAAACTAATATAAGGAATGAAAACAATATAAATGCATTAAACATTAAATTGCAAAGATTTCTTAAGAGCCAAACGTGGCCTTACTTAGTTACCCAGCTGGCCTCAGTCCTGTTTGTAATGGTACTGTGCATGCTCCATTTTCATTTCCATATCTGCATCCAGGTATTGTCCAGCTCCTGCTCTGCTCTATTCTCTACACAGCCCAGCACACACTATAGCCCCTGCACGTCACCTCCTGCTCTGCTCCATTCCCTGCTCTCAGTTCTTGCTCTCCTGGTTTGCTTCAGTCGTCACCAGTAGAAGCTCGCCTCTCAGTACCCCGTCTGCTTCATAAACTGTGCTTGGCATAAATTACAAGCATAACTAGGAAAGGCACTAAATAAGGTTTAACTTAAATGCAGAATGGTGAAACTACTGGAGAATAAACTAAGTGATACAATATGTCATCATTACTAGAGATTAATATATAACTAAATATAAGCAAATTTAGAAGCTAGGAGAATGCAGTAGCAGTGTGATCAAGCTTCATATGCCATGTAGCCTTCTCGGTTCTGCCAACATTGCTTCACCGAGCCAACTACGCATGAGCAATTTTCACTTCTGCCTCACCCCTCACAACTAATTCTCAACACAGAAATGTAATGTTTCAATATAACAGTAATGCATGTAAAGGAAACCGAGAAGTATAAATGAGCAAGTAAAAAAAAAAACAAAATACTTTTTCCTTCATAATACTAAATCATGTTAAATCTCAAAAGAATGGAAACTTGCAAGGATTAAAATAAATGGTGGCTGCCATAAACGTAGACTACTCAGAACTAGGAAATGAGTAAAAACATTTCATAAAATGAAAACAATATTTACCATGAACAGTAAAAAAAATAAGAATAAGAACAATGGTGGCTAAGAAAATAACTAACGGTAAAGTGTTGATGAAAACAAAAGAAACTATTCTAAAACTATTCTAACCTAGACTACCTAGTTTTTCAATTGCTATCATGTTCTATTTATACACACACTTAGGGGTATAATGGTAATTTTTTATCCTAGATGAGTTGGCATTGTTTGGCCACTTGTCTTCATTTAATTTGCTACAGAGTAGATATTTCCACATCACTTCTCTTCTAGTCCACTTGGCTGTGTGATGTGACCCGACATGTGTCTTCCAGAAGGTTGGCACAATATCTGTCGATCTTATCTTTTTGAAGCGAATAAAATACTAACACTCGACATCCCACGTGTCCAGACGAATGGTGACTCGGTCAGCAAATTGGAAGTCGTCTAGTATCCTTTAGCTTGTTTTCAGCCCATTTTTTACTGAAACGACTGAGTTTCATTTGGATTTAATTTACCTACACATTAAAGAATTTTAATTAAATAAAAGGGGATAATTAATAAAATAAATTGGGGATTTAAATAATTAATTAGGAAATTAAGCATGAATAATTCTATTAAAAATAGAATTATCAACAGGTAGCATGGAGTACATTGTACCGTGTTGAGATTGTGATATATCGTCTTCGAACGATGTTTAGATCTGCTATGGACCGGTGGGTTGAACGTGACCCACCTCCCGTGTGGAAGCAGATAGTGGTGATACCCCACACACTTGATCAGTGTAGCCTGGGATCACAGGATATGGCCATAGTCCTAGAGGATATTTCCCTGTTGTATTGCCTATCTCACATGTCTTTTGTTGTATGAATAAATTCATGTTTGAAATATTTTGTGAGTCAGGACAGTCCGAGGGAGGGGCTAAGTCTTGACAAGTGTTGATTTTATGAGATGAGATGTGAGACCCCATATATGTATAATGGTATATATATGTACATAGAAATGTAAATAGAGTTGTACTATGAATTCATAAGTGAAGTATATGTGATGTAAGTCCATAAGTTAATGTACACACTTGTAATAAGAGTTGTGATTGTACATACAACTTACATTATGTGTGAATGTAAAGAAATGGACTTAAACATGTGGAGAATGTGAGTGGAATGGATTATGAATAGTGTGGTAAAATGGAAGTAGAATTGCATAAGTTGTGCACTTCCATTTGGTTTATATCGTATACTTTTGGTTATACAAGGATTCCACACAAGTTTCAATAGGAATAAGGTATGTATGGATGTCATTGTCAAGCCTCAAAGATGAATGAATGAGAAAAGGATCATGGTAGCAAATTAAGGATGTTTGGTAAGTGTTACTGCAGAAGAACTACAGAAAATCTGGAAACTATGAAGGGCAGATCGATCTCATGGGATGAGAGATCGATCTGGAAGAGTCAGAATGCTCTTATTTGGGCAATGGAATAGAGCAGATCGAGCTCCAATGGAGCCAGATCGATCTCCTAAGCATTCTGTAGTAAAAAGATCGATCCTCAAGCACCCAGATCGATCTCCTCAGCTCTCTGTTTGGGAGCAGATTGATCTCATGCTTCGACAGATAGATCTCATGCTTAAAATGCCGCGAAAAAGAGGGATTTAAGGGGACCAGATCGATCTCCTCTTGGACTAGATCGATCTCCTCAAGCTATTTCTATATAAGGAGTGCTGAAAATCAAAAAAAATTTGGAAAAACACTAACCTTCCACTTTCAACCCAAAAACCTAACTTTCTCTCTCTAAAATCAGCCATTTTTAGTGAGGTTTGAAGAGAGACCATTAGAGGCAAAGTTGTTCCTATCAAAGAGAAGAACAACATAGTTGGAAGGCATTTTCCCATTGTTAGTTTTGAAGGAGTTAAGGGCATTGCCATTTGGAGCAAGAAGAGAAATCAAATTGGGTAAGATTCTAACACTCCAACTATGGTACATTGTTTATATAATTGATTTTGGAGTTGTTTGGCATGAGTATAGATGGTTAGAAACTATCTAAAATGCATTGGAATGATTATGACCTAGAAATGGTCTAGAGTGAGAAAGTGGAATTGTATGGAGATTAATGATGAATGAGATATGTAGAAGTTATTAATAGTGTTGTGGCATGATTTTAAGATGTGGTTAGTGGATAAATTGTGAGATTTACCTAAAAGAGGTAAAATATGGAATAATGCATTGGTAAAATGCATAAGTGAATAATATTGACTAGTGAGGTCAATTATGGGTTAAATACATTAACTCAATTGATTTAATGATTGAATCGCAGCTTCTGAGGATACGCCAAGGCGAGTTGAGCCAAGAGCATGAGAAGCTAAAAGGAAAGGAGTCACACCAAGTAAATCAAGGTAAGGGAATTATGTGAACTCCTAGAGATATCTGTGCGCAATTTGGGCGCATTAAATGCTTTGCTAGATTTCATGTGATATAGGAAATGATGTTGGGTGATTGAAGGGTAAAAGTTGGGAGTTTGAGAAATGTGCATGAAAACAAAAGCATATTGCTTGAAAATCATGTTTTATTGCTTTTTAGCAAATGATTTGGTAGGTTGGCTAGTATTTGAAATGATTTGCAAAAGAGTCGAGTTGTTTTGGTTTGTTAACCACACTTTGCAAGGAAATGAGCCACCTACATTGTTTTGTGAGTATGAAAAGCGTGCTAGAGTATGACTCGCACGAGATTTGACGTGTTTTATACGCATGAGTGCAAGAGGCACTAGTTTTCACATGGATTTCATAATTGTTTTGGCATTGTGCTTCGAGTTTATCTCGCACTGGATACCCACCTTGCATGTTGCCGTGTTTGGAGCTCCGAGTAGACTGGGTGTCACATCGATTAAATAAGCTCACACGTGCATTGTTTTGACATGATTAATTAGCCGTGTTAGGAGTTTCGGGTAGACAAGAGGTCGTACCGATTAAATAGGCTCACACGTGCGTTTGAGATGTGGCGTGATATGATGTGTTGATTGGGTCCACGGAATACATTGTACCGTGCATGTAGCATGGAGTATATTGTATCGTGTTGAGATGTGATGTGCCATCTACGGACGAGATCTTGTGAGACCCCGTATATGTATAATGGTATATATGTACATAGAAATGTAAATAGAGTTGTACTATGAATTCATAAGTGAAGTATATGTGATGTAAGTCCATAAGTTAATGTACACTCTTGTAATAAGAGTGGTAATTGTACATACAAGTTACATTATGTATGAATGTGAAGAAATGGACTTAAACATGTGGAGAATGTGTGTAGAATGGATTATGAGTAGTTTGGTAAAATGGAAGTAGAATTGCATAAGTTGTACACTTTCATTTTTGTTTATATTAAGTACCATTGGTCATACAAAGATTTTACACAAGTTTTAATGTGTATGAAGTGTGGATGGATGTCATTATCAAGCCTCAAAGATGATTGGATGAGAAAATGATCATGGCAACAAAATGTATGAAGTTTGGTAAGTGTTGCTGCAGAAGAACTGCAGAAAATCTAGAAATTGTGAAGGGCAGATCGATCTCATAGGATGAGAGATCGATCTGGAAGAGCCAGAATGCTCTTATTTGGGCAATGGAGTGGAGCAGATCGATCTCCAATGGAGCCAGATCGATCTCCTAAGCATTTTGTAGTGAAAAGATCGATCCTCAAGCACCCAGATCGATCTCCTTAGCTCTCTGTTTGGGAGCAGATCGATCTCATGCTTCGACAGATCGATCTCATGCTTAAAATGCCTTGAAAAAGAGGGATTTAAGGGGACCAGATCGATCTCCTCTTGGACCAGATCGATCTCCTCAAGCTATTTCTATAAAAGGAGTGCTGAAAATCAGAAAATTTCAAGAAAAACACTAACCTTCCGATTTCAACCCAAAAACCTAACTTTCTCTCTCTAAAATCAACCATTTTCAGTGAGATTAGAAAAGAGAGACCATTAGAGGTAAAGTTGTTCCTATCAAAGAGAAGAACAACATAGTTGGAAAGCATTTTTCCATTGTTGGTATTGAAGGAGTTAAGGGCATTGCCATTTGGAGCAAGAAGAGAAATCAAATTGGGTAAGATTCTAACACTCCAACTATGGTACATTGTTTATATAATTGATTTTGGAGTTGTTTGGCATGAGTATGGATGGTTAGAAACTATCTAAATACATTGGAATGATTATGACCTAGAAATGGTCTAGAGTGAGAAAGTGGAATGTATGGAGATTAATGATGAATGAGATATGTAGAAGTTATTAATAGTGTTGTGGTATGATTTTAAGATGTGGTTAGTGGATAAATTGTGAGATTTACCTAAAAGCGGTAAAATGTGGATTAAGGCATTTATAAAATGCATAAGTGAATAATATTGACTAGTGAGGTCAATTATGGGTTAAATACATTAACTCAATTGATTTAATGAATGAATCGCAGCTTCCGAGGATACACCGAGGCAAGTTGAGCCAAGAGCGTGAGAAGTTAAAAGGAAAGGAATCACACTAAGTAAATCGAGGTAAGGGAATTGTGTGGACTCTTAGAGATATCTGTGCGCAATTTGGGCACTTAAATGTTTTGCTAGAATGCATGAGATTAGGAAATGATGTTGGGTGATTGAAGGGTAAAAGTTGGGAGTTTGAGAAATGTGCATGAAAAAAAAAGCATATTGCTTTAAAAATCATGTTTTATTACTTTTTAGCAAATGATTGGTAGGTTGGCTGACATTCAAATGATTTGCAAAAGAAATGAGTGTGTTTTGGTTTTGTTAACCATACTTTGCAAAGTTTTAAGCCACCTACATGATTTCGTGAGTATGAAAGCGTGTTAGAGTATGACTCGCATGAGATTTGACGTGTTTTATACACATGAGTGCAAAAGGCACTAGTTTTCACATGGATTTCATAATTGTTTTGGCATTGTGCTTCGAGTTTGTCTCGCACTGGATGCCCACCTTGCATGTTGCCGTGTTTGAAGCTTCGAGTAGACTGGGTGTCACATCGATTAAATAGGCTCACACGTGCATTGTTTTGACATGATTAATTAGCTGTGTTAGGAGCTTCGAGTAGACAAGAGGTCGTACCGATTAAATAGGCTCACACGTGCGTTTGAGATGTGGCGTGATATGATGTGTTGATTAGGTCCACGGAGTACATGTACCGTGCATGTAGCATGGAGTACATTGTACCGTGTTGAGATGTGATGTGCCATCTTTGGACGAGACCTGCTATGGACCGGCGGGTAAGATTTAACCCACCTCCCGTGTGGAAGCAGATAGTGGTGATATCCCGCACACCTAATCCGTGTAGTCGGTATCACAGGTTATGTACATAGGCCTTGAGGTTATTACCTATTATTGAACTGCCTATCTCACATGTCTATTGCTTTGATAATAAATCCATGTTTGAAAATGATTTGTGGGTCAGGAAGGTCTGAGGGATGGGCGGAGACCTGACCAATGTTGAATTGATTTGTTAATGGTTTTTAAAGTGCACGGATGCATGATGTTTAATGCCATGCTTTATTGTGAAAATGCATGATGGTTAATGCCATGCTATTTGAGAAAAATGCATGATGGGTAATGCCATGCTTTTATTGTGAATTATGCATGATGATTTATATACCATGCTTTGAGTTGAAATGTGCACTGAATTTTAATAGCATGAATGCTTTACATACCATTAACACAATCATACACTCATGTTTTGAGATAAATAATGAATTAAATGCTTTTGAGCATGGTATCACGATCACGTAGATAGTGCAGTATCTACCTGTTCGCATGATTGCCTTACTGAGCATGTGGTTTGCTCACCCCCTTATTTTCCCCCTCTCTACAGAGAATTGAGTATAGAGTGAGCGTGACTGGAGGCGTTTCCCTTTTGGTAATCCGCTACATCCCATCGCTAAAGGTATACACATCTGGATTATTTTGTATCTAAACTAGACATAGCACAGTAGCATTTTGTATGTAACCACTGGGGATGTAAAACAATGTAAACACATGTAACAACTCTGATATATATACATTCATACAAGTGTTTACTCATAAATAATGTTTCAAATTGAATTGGTATGGTGGAGTGAGTTAGACGTTGACACACAGCCCAACTGTTAAGAGTGTGGTTGTTCACGATCAAGGAATGATGATTAAAGATTGATGCATGAAAATGCGAAAAATTTATACGTATTTTGGTAAGTTGAGGGTCGTGACAAAAGTTGGTATCAGAGCTCAGGTTGGTCTGACGTGTGTCGTGTCTAAAATACTTAATAAGTTGGAAAACTACATCCCCATGTTACTGTGCTTGTTTAGATACAATTATGTGTGTGTCGATGGGTTGACTAAGTAATTGGTTGTGAATGTAGGGAATTGAGTAAGTATGCCTAATACCAGTCGCGGTAGAGGGATGAGAGCACAGGCTCGAGGCCGTAGAGGTAGGCCTGGGGGTCGTGTTGAGCCAGAAACACACGAGGCCCAGGATGATGTTGAGGTGGAGACTGATGTTGAGCACGCTCCACAGGGTCCAGAGGAGAGACCCGAGAGTACTGAGGCTCGCTTCGCGAGGATTGAGCGGAGCATTGAGATGATTGTGGAGTTGGTCACCCAATCTTTATCTGGAGTTAGCGGTAGATAGAGTCCCGCTACAGAGGGTGATGCCGAGCAGGTAGCAGCTCCTGAGGCACAGGCAAAGGAAGCCCAAAGGCCACAGACGACAGATACCCCACCCACACAGGATGTGCCTACGCCGGTTGCTATGCCAAGTAGTAGAGGTTGGGGATATGGATGTGATTTGGATAGATTGTGGCAGTTCCAAAAGTTTGGACCGCCGTCTTTCAGTAGAATAAAGGACCCAGTAGCGGCTGAGGATTGGATCAATGAGATCGAGAAATTATATGGGTTCTTTGAGTGCACTACTATCAAGATGGTAGCATTTGTCGCTTTTATGCTGAAGGGATCAGCAGAACATTGGTGAAACTCCACCAGGCCTATTTTGAGAGCCCGGCATACTGAGATCAGCTGGGATGTGTTTCTAGAGGCCTTCCAAAGATAATATGTTCCGAATACCGCACAGCGGAAGCTAAAGATGGCATTTTTGGGACTGACCCAAGGGAGCAGGACTGTGGATGAGTATGAGACTGCTTTTATATCCCTGGGCAGATATAATCCCAACACGATGGGTAATGAGGTCGAGAAAATCCAAAAGTTTGTGGATGGATTGAGACCGACCATCAGGTCAAGATTGGTTCCTCTGGATATACCGACCTATGAAGAGGCAGTGCGTAGGGTGCAATTGTGTGAACAAGATGTTGATAGAATCACCTCAAAGTTTGGAAAGGTTGGTAAGATGAGGGACAGAGATAAGAAAAAACCAATGATGAATAGAGGCTTCAGTTATAAAGGAAGCAAGAGATTCTCTGGAAAGAGGCCAAGAATTTATGAGATCCGGGAGAGGACAATTGATACTCCCATGTATCCGGTCATTGCTCCAGCTAAGGGAATCGTGATTGGAGGACCACGGCCTACTACGGAACAGTGTGGCAAGTGTGGTAGGTACCATGGTACTCGACCATGCTATGGATCTCCTGTAGTATGCTTCAGATGTGGGAAGCCAGGGCATATAATCAGAGATTGCCCAGAGATGATAGAGAGAGCCCCACAGAAGGGCAAGGAGCCAGAGAGAGCTCCAGTTGGTACAGCTGCTCCGAGGAGGAGGGCTACAGTCGAGGAAAAGAGGAAGCAAGCAGTGGGTGTAAGCAGAGGATGAGTACATGCACTGGACCAGGACACTGCAGATCAGTCATCGGACGTGGTAAAAGGTACCATCCAAATCTTTGATCTAGAAGCTTATGTACTGTTTGATCCTGGTGCCACGCATTCTTTTGTATCACCATCCTTTGCATGTAAATTGTTGAAGCATGTAAAACCCACACTGCTTGATAAGATGTTGTTGATATCTACCCCTATGAATGATAGTTAGTTGACTGAGCATATATATGGAGATTGTAAGATGAGGATAGGAGGTAAAGAAATGGCAACCGATTTGATTTTATTAAATATGAGTGATTTTGATGTAATCCTAGGGATGGATTGGCTGGCTGCAAATCATGTTGTTATGGATTGTCATGCAAAAACTTTGATGTTTCCAAATATAGACAATCTTGTAGTTAATTTTGTGGAATGAAATTAAAGAATATGATTATTATAAGTGTGATGAGTACAATCTTGATACATGATGTATGAAAGATAAATTTGATTTCATTTATCTATGTGATGATTTATGATACTAATGGTGGAAAGAATAATGTGAAGGATTCATCGCTTTTGTGATTGAGACGGATAAGGCATGTCCGAAATTGGAAGACATACCAGTAGTTAGGGAATTTCCAGATGTCTTTCCGGATGAGTTACCAAGGTTACCTCCAGATAGGGAGATGGAGTTTGGTATAGATTTGGCACCTGGTACAGAGCCGATGTCCAAGCCACCATACAGAATGGCTCAAGTTGAGTTGGAAGAATTAAAGAAACAGCTGCAAGAGTTGCTAGAGAAGGGGTTCATCAGACTGAGCATCTCACCTTGGGGAGCACCGATTCTGTTTGTAAGGAAGAAGGATGGAAGCCTCCGACTGTCTATAGACTACCGGTTGTTGAATAAGGCTACCATCAAGAATAAGTATCCCCTCCCACGCATCGATGATTTGTTGGATCAGCTTAAGGGAGCGCAGGTCTTTTCCAAGATAGATCTGAGATTAGGGTACCATCAGTTGGAGATACGAAGTGGAGATGTACCCAAGACAGCTTTTCGCACCCGGTATGGACATTATGAGTTTATGGTTATGCCATTTGGGTTGACGAATGCTCCCGTAGCTTTTATGTCTTTAATGAATGAGGTATTCCACCAGTATTTGGATCGGTTTGTTATTGTGTTTATTGATGATATACTAGTGTACTCAAGGTCTAGAGAGGAGCATGAAAGGCATTTAAGGATAGTGCTACAAACCCTCCGAGAGAAGAAGTTTTATGCTAAACTCAGCAAGTGCGACTTTTGGTTGGAACAGATCTCTTTTCTGGGTCACATAGTATCGAAGGATGGAGTATCAGTGGATCCATCTAAGATTGAGGTCGTAGTTCAGTGGCAGAGACCCCAGACAGTGACAGAGATCAGAAGTTTCTTGGGTTTAGCTGGGTATTATCGAAGGTTTGTAGAGGGATTTTCGAGGTTAGCTGCTCCTTTGACACGCCTCACAAGAAAGAATGTGGAGTTTGTGTGGGACGATAAGTGTGAAGAAAGTTTTGAGGAGCTGAAAAGGAGATTAACCACAGCTCCAATCCTCACCATTCCTACCAGCTCAGGAGGTTTCTCGGTGTATACTGATG
This sequence comes from Firmiana major, assembly GCA_033439115.1. Lineage (NCBI taxonomy): Eukaryota > Viridiplantae > Streptophyta > Magnoliopsida > Malvales > Malvaceae > Firmiana > Firmiana major. Next base: position 15,986,671 of record CM065912.1, read on the forward strand.
CTTCACATCTGGGACTGGGCTGTGTATTGATGCAGGATAGGAAGGTAGTAGCCTATGGATCAAGACAATTAAAGGATCATGAGAGGAACTACCCGACCCATGATTTGGAGTTGGCAGCGGTGGTGTTTGCGCTGAAGATATGGCGCCACTACCTCTATAGTGAGAGATTTTAGATTTATACAGATCATAAGAGCCTTAAGTACCTGTTCTCACAAAAAGAGCTGAACATGAGACAGAGGAGATGGCTCGAGCTATTAAAGGATTATGATTGTGAAATCCTATACCACCCGGGTAAAGCAAATGTGATTGCTGATGCATTGAGTAGGAAGCATCTTGGGATGGTATCATTTATGATGATCAGGGAACACGAGCTGTTGGAATAGTTCACGAACCTCAGTTTGGATATGACCCCGCCTGACGCTGATAGTGGATTTATGATAGCTAGCCTACAGTTGGAACCGAATTTGGTAGATCGAATCCGACAGGCTCAACGAGTTGATCAGCAGTGTAGTGATATTGTCGGGCAGATACAGAGGGGTACAGACATGGACTTTGGATTGAGTTCGGATGGATTGTTGAGGTTCAGAGGCAGGATATGTGTTCCTGATGATGTAGAGATCAGAAGGTTGATCTTAACAGAGGCTCACTCATCGAAGTATTCGATACATCCAGGGGGTACTAAGATGTATCAAAACCTTCGAAAAGTTTATTGGTGGTCTAGAATGAAAAAGCACATTGCCGAATATGTTGCTAAGTGTCTCGTTTGTCAGCAAGTGAAGGTAGAGCATCAGAAGCCTGCAGGGTTATTGCAGCCTCTATCGATACCGACATGGAAGTGGGAGCATGTCACCATGGATTTTGTGATGGGATTGCCAAGGACCCGTAGAGGTCATGATGCCATATGGGTGATTATGGATCGGTTGACGAAATCAGCCAATTTTCTAGCTATGAGAGCTATCGATACTCTGAGCCAGTTAACGAACCTATATGTGCGCGAGATAGTGAGGCTACATGGAATTCCAGTGAGCGTTGTTTCTGATAGGGATGCCCGCTTTACTTCCCACTTTTGGGAACGTTTTCAGGAAGCGATGGGGACCCAATTGAGTTTTAGCACCGCGTTTCATCCTCAAACAGATGGTCAGTCAGAGAGGACTATACAGACCCTGGAGGATATGTTGAGAGCGTGTGCATTGGATTTTGGAGGCTCCTGGGATGACCATTTGCCACTCGCAGAGTTCGCGTATAATAACAGTTTTCATGCGAGTATCGGGATGGCACCATATGAGGCATTGTATGGGCGTAGATGCCGTTCCCCTATTGGATGGGAAGAGGTTGGTGATAGACAAATCTTTGCTCCCGACTTGGTTAGACAAGCCTCTGAGGACGTCCAATTGATATGTGAGAGGTTAAGACAGCTCAGAGCAGGCTAAAGATTTATGCTGACAGGAGATGGAGACCACTAGATTTTGAGGTGGGTGAGTCAGTGTTTTTGAAAGTTTCCCCTTCGAAAGGAATTATGAGATTCAGGAAGAAGGGAAAGTTGAGCCCTCGATATATAAGGCCATTTGAGATACTTGATAGAGTGGGAGATAAAGCGTATAGGTTGGCATTGCCACCAGAGTTGGCAAGTGTGCATAACGTCTTCCACGTATCCATGTTGAGGAAGTATCACCCGGACCCGGCACATGTGATAAGATATGATCCTTTGGAGCTCAATGAAGGTATGACCTATGTTGAGAAGCCAGTTCGGGTATTGGACAGAAAAGAGAAAGTGTTAAGGACAAAGACAAGTCCTTTGGTGAAAATACTTTGGCAACATCACACTGTGGAAAAATCCACATGGGAATTAGAGAGTTTGATGCAGGAGAAGTATCCCGAGTTGTTCACCGAATAATTGGTTCTAATTTGGAGGACCAAATTTTTTAAGTGGGAGAGAATATGAGACCCCGTATATGTATAATGGTATATATGTACATAGAAATGTAAATAGAGTTGTACTATGAATTTATAAGTGAAGTATATGTGATGTAAGTCCATAAGTTAATGTACACACTTGTAATGAGAGTGGTAATTGTACATACAAGTTACATTATGTATGAATGTGAAGAAATGTACTTAAACATGTGGAGAATGTGTGTAGAATGGATTATGAGTAGTTTGGTAAAATGGAAGTAGAAATGCATAAGTTGTGCACTTCCATTTTTGTTTATATTAAGTACCATTGGTCATACAAAGATTCTACACAAGTTTTAATGTGTATGAAGTGTGGATGGATCTCATTGTCAAGCCTCAAAGATGATTGGATGAGAAAATGATCATGGCAACAAAATGTATGAAGTTTGGTAAGTGTTGCTACAGAAGAACTGCAGAAAATCTGGAAATTGTGAAGGGCAGATCGATCTCATAGGATGAGAGATCGATCTGGAAGAGCCAGAATGCTCTTATTTGGGCAATGGAGTGGAGCAGATCGATCTCCAATGGAGCCAGATCGATCTCCTAAGCATTCTGTAGTGAAAAGATCGATCCTCAAGCACCCAGATCGATCTCCTTAGCTCTCTGTTTGGGAGCAGATCGATCTCATGCTTAAACAGATCGATCTCATGCTTAAAATGCCTTGAAAAAGAGGGATTTAAGGGGACCAGATCGATCTCCTCTTGGACCAGATCGATCTCCTCAAGCTATTTCTATAAAAGGAGTGCTGAAAATCAAAAAAATTCGGGAAAAACACTAACCTTCCACTTTCAACCCAAAAACCTAACTTTCTCTCTCTAAAATCAACCATTTTCAGTGAGATTTGAAGAGAGACCATTAGAGGCAAAGTTGTTCCTATCAAAGAGAAGAACAACATAGTTGGAAAGCATTTTCCCATTGTTGGTATTGAAGGAGTTAAGGGCATTGCCATTTGGAGCAAGAAGAGAAATCAAATTGGGTAAGATTCTAACACTCCAACTATGGTACATTGTTTATATAATTGATTTTGGAGTTGTTTGGCATGAGTATGGATGGTTAGAAACTATCTAAATACATTGGAATGATTATGAGCTAGAAATGGTCTAGAGTGAGAAAGTGGAATGTATGGAGATTAATGATGAATGAGATATGTAGAAGTTATTAATTGTGTTGTGGTATGATTTTAAGATGTGGTTAGTGGATAAATTGTGAGATTTACCTAAAAGAGGTAAAATGTGGATTAAGGCATTTGTAAAATGCATAAGTGAATAATATTGACTAGTGAGGTCAATTATGGGTTAAATACATTAACTCAATTGATTTAATGAATGAATCGCAGCTTTCGAGGATACGCAGAGGCGAGTTGAACCAAGAGCGTGAGAAGCTAAAAGGAAAGGAGTCGCAACAAGTAAATTGAGGTAAGAGAATTGTGTGGACTCTTAGAGATATCTGTGCGCAATTTGGGCGCTTAAATGTTTTGCTAGAATGCATGAGATTAGGAAATAATGTTGGGTGATTGAAGGGTAAAAGTTGGGAGTTTGAGAAATGTGCATGAAAATAAAACATATTGCTTTAAAAATCATGTTTTATTGCTTTTTAGCAAATGATTGGTAGGTTGGCTGACATTGAAATGATTTGCAAAAGAAATGAGTGTGTTTTGGTTTTGTTAACCATACTTTGCAAAGTTTTAAGCCACCTACATGATTTCGTGAGTATGAAAGCGTGTTAGAGTATGACTCGCACGAGATTTGACTTGTTTTATACACATGAGTGCAAGAGGCACTAGTTTTCACATGGATTTCATAATTGTTTTGGCATTGTGCTTCTAGTTTGTCTCGCACTGGATGCCCACCTTGCATGTTGCCGTGTTTGGAGCTTCGAGTAGACTGGGTGTCACATCGATTAAATAGGCTCACACGTGCATTTGTTTTAACATGATTAATTAGCCGTGTTAGGAGCTTCGGGTAGACAAGAGGTCGTACTGATTAAATAGGCTCACACGTGCGTTTGAGATGTGGCGTGATATGATGTGTTGATTGGGTCCACGGAGTACATGTACCGTGCATGTAGCATGGAGTACATTGTACCGTGTTGAGATGTGATGTGCCGTCTTCGGACGAGATCTGTTATGGACCGACGGGTAGGATTTAACCCACCTCCCGTGTGGAAGCAGATAGTGGTGATATCCCGCACACCTGATCCCTGTAGCTGGTATCACAGGTTATGTACATAGGCCTTGAGGTTATTACCTGTTGCTGAACTGCCTATCTCACATGTCTACTGCTATTTGAGAATAAATCCATATTTGAAATACTTTGTGGGTCAGGAAAGCCCGAGGGATAGGCTGACACCTGACCAATGTTGAAATTGATTTGTTAATGGTTTTTAAAGTGCACGGATGCATGATGTTTAATGCCATGGTTTATTGTGAAAATGCATGATGGCTAATGCCATGCTATTTGAGAAAATGCATGATGGGTAATGCCATGCTTTTATTGTGAATTATGCATGATGATTTATACCATGCTTTAAGTTGAAATGTGCACTGGATTTTAATAGCATAAATGCTTTACATACCATTAACACAATCATACACTCATGTTTTGAGATAAATGATGAATTAAATGCTTTTGAGCATGGCATCACGATCACGTAGATAGTGCAGTATCTACCTGTTCGCATGATTGCCTTACTGAGCGTGTGGTTTGCTCACCCCCTTATTTTCCCCCTCTCTACAGAGATTTTAGTATAGAGTGAGCGTGACTGGAGGCGTTCCCTTTTTGGTAATCCGCTGCATCCCATCGCTAAAGGTATACACACTGTTGAAATTTTGTATCTAAACTTACGATAGCACAGTAGCATTTTGTATGTAACTATTGGGGATGTAAAACAATGTAAACACATGTAACAACTCTGATATATATACATTTATACAAGTGTTTACTAATGAATAATATACAAATTGAATTGGTATGGTGGAGTGAGTTAGACATCGACACACAGCCCAACTGTTGAGAGTGTGGTTGTTCACGATCAAGGAAGGATGATTAATAATCGATGCATGAAAATGCAAAAAATTTACACGTATTTTGGTAAGTTGAGGGTCGTGACATGAGAAAGTTTATAATGGCTTTAAAGTGCACTTACGCATGGTGGTTTTTCCATGTCTTACTTACGAAATACGCATGATGGTTATTCCATGCTTTGAATTTGATTTGTGCACTGAGTTTTAAATAGCATTATTTACTTTACATGCCATTAGCACAAGCATGAACTATTGCTTTTGAGGTATGAAAGAGAAATTGTATGTTTTGAGCATGGCATCACGATCACATAGATAGTGCAGTATCAACTTGTTCGCATGATTACCTTACTGAGCGTGTTGTTTGCTCACCCCCCATTATTTTCCCCTCTTTACAAAGCATTGAGTATAGGCTGAGAGCGACTGGAGGTTTCCTTTTTGGTATTCATTGCATCCATCGCGTAAGGTATACACACTGATGTAATTTTATACCTATACTTTTTATAGCATAGTAGCATTTGGAATGTAATCATTGGGGATGTAAAGCAATGTAAACCCATGTAAACAACAACTCTGATTTATTTATACAAGTGTTTACTTCTAAATTATAATGCAAATTAAATTGTTATGGTTGGATGAGGTAGACATTGACACGCAGCCCAACTGTTGAGAGGGTAGCTGATCACGATCGAGGTAAGGTAAGGACAAATAATAAATAATGTATGAAAAGCAAAAAATTTGTGACGATTTTTGGTAAGTTGAGGGTCGTGACAAGAAATTTAGCCACTAGTTTTTTACTATGTTGTTCTCCTCCTCACAAGGAACAACTTTGCTAAAAGCAACCTTTCTCAAATCTGTTTGGAAGGTAATGATATTTTAGAGTGAGAAACTTGTTCACCTTATTAAAAATGGAGAGGTATTTGATATTTTGGGGAAGAAGACTCGCTGTCGGGCTTTTACATAGAAATGGGTGTTGTGAGATCGATCTCCAAGGGTGAGAGATCGATCTTCCTTTGGTTGAACTATATAAATATTCAATAAGTAAGCTGTGGGATCGATATACTCTTGGGAAGGGATCGATCCTTTCTAGCCAAAAACAATTGGAGATCGATCTGTGTTTAGGAAAGGATCGATCCTTTCTAGGCAGAATCAAATTGAGATCAATCTGCCTTTGGGAGGAGATCGATCCTTTCTATGTAGAATCACATCGACATCGATCTGCTTGCCTATAGAACCTTTATGATTTCATTTTGGAATTACAATATCGATCCTGTCATGTTTGGAGATCGATCTGGCAATCATCCCCAGGATTTCGGCTGCTATTTTTTCCAGAATTTCAAAGGAAATATTGCATTTAAATGTTTCACTAGTCATTTTGTATTCTATTCACACTTAGAGCATAAAAAGGTCAATTTCTTATGATTCACATATTATGTAACTTGTGTGTATAACATGGAATCATAAAGGGTACATAGAAATCACTGGCCTTACAACCCATCGTAATATCATATTGGTATTTTGTATGTTCTTGAACGGAACGCGTTACTAAAATGCCTGCGTGACATTGATAATGCTTGACCAGTGATTAGTGCAAATGTATATACTCTATGAGGAGATGAGGACCGTTGCCTATGCCATAGTGGGTAATTGTGGCTACCACTATTCTTTTGGGAGACTGGATGCCCTTAAGTGTAAGACCCGTATTTTTATATGTATCCTTATGATTCCCTAAGTATACACTTGTTCATGAAATATGAAACATAAGAGATGTACGGTCCGTAAATTTGATATACACACTTGTTATATAAGTTCATGATGTACACACAAGTTTCATTATGTATGAATTATAAGAAATGGACCTTTTTAAGTCATAAATGTGGATTAAATGCAAAATGAGTAGTGAAGCAAATTGATATGAAGTTAGCTTTGAAACTCTGGGATAAATTTCAGCTAAGTATGTTGTAGAGCAAGGGGAGATCGATCCCTCCTTTAAACCAGATCGATCTTGGTATGCTTCTGGCAAGCAAGGATCGATCTCATCCCCAAGCAGATCGATCTCATTGAGTCTCGACCAAAAGCAGATCGATCTCATCCCTCTGGCAGATCGATTTTTAAAGCTCTCTGCCTGGCCAAGATCGATCCTATCCCTTCGAGCAGATCGATCTCCAAGGCTGTAAATCGTGTAATTGGAGTAAGAGGAGATCAATCTCAACCTTAGGAGATCAATATCATAAGGTGAATTCTATATAAAGGAGCCCGACACTTAACTTCTTCCCTAGAAAACTTCAAAACCATCTGTTTTTACTCAAAAAAAGCAAACTTCATCCCTTTAAATTATCAACACCTTCCATTGAGATTGGAGAGAAGTTCATTTCAGCAAAGTTGTTCCTAGAGAGGAAGAGAACAACACAGTTGAAATCTAGAGGTTTAATTGGTCAATTGAAGGAGAAAATGAGTTTTCCCCCAAAGTTGCCAAAAAGGAGAAAAGTTGAGATAGGTAAGATTTTAATACACTAACTTCTAGTATATTAATCTAGATGTTTTGATGAGTTTATTGGTGTATACATTTATGGTTGAAATATCCATGAACATGCTTAATCTTCCATGACCTACAAATGGCTTAGTGTGAGAAAGTAGCTTAGGCATGGAATTGATGATGAATTAGGCATGAATTGATGTTAGTGAGTATGCTTATATGATTGTAAGATAGTTTGGTAAAATCCATATGCTAGAAACAATAATGGTTGCAAATAAGCATATGAGGTATATAATGAACTTAAGGTATTGTCAGATTAATGTCGATTTAATGTGAATCAGTAGAGATTCTCGAGAAATGAATCATATGATAGAAGTGGACGTAAGAGAGAATCATGTCCAATAAGGTGTAAATGGCTCAATACATTGATTTGATTATCATGCAATTGAAATGAAGTATATGATAGTATACTGATGTGAGTAGTACACAATTTCAGCTCTTGAAGATACAATTGGAGTCGATAACACTAAATCACGAGCGATAGAAATCAAAGGAAAGTGATTCGAACGTGATTCGAGGTACGGGATTTATGCGAGCTATTAGAGATAGCTATACGTATGTTTTCTTACCTACTGTATATGAATGAATACGTTAAAGTATATAGATATTGATATATCTAGGTGAAAACTACGTATGAGAAGAAGATTATATGCATGAATTGCATGACTTCTATGCCTTGTTGTGAAAAGAGGTTTTTACAAGTGTTTTGAGAAGGAGTAATAATAGATGGGCTCTCGGTTTATCACATTGCATGAAAAGCTTATAACGAGTGATTGAAGGGAGATTTGCCCTCTCACTCATACCAGTAAATGGAGCCCCTTCTATTTCTTTTCTATGTGAAATTGTGCTAGAGCCTAAGTGGCAACAGTAGATTAACCAACCCTGCTCTCACATTATTTATAAAGAGGATTTTGAGAAAATCAAAAAGGGTGTTAGATGCCTCGGGTGATGCTGTGTGTTCCATTCGAGAGCTCGCACCAAATTTTTGAGAACCATGCTGGAGCCTTCGAGTATTGCTGTGTGTCTTACTATGACTATGCTCGCATGTAATTTCCTGATAAAACCATGCTAGATGCCTCAGGTATGCTGTGTGCTCTTACACTGAGTTGCTCGCATGAGGTTTTTATGATTATGTTGTGTGTTGAGTAAAATTGTGTTAGAGTCGTCGTGTATTATTGTGTGTCTTGCATTGACCTGCTCGCACGTGGTTTATGGATATGATGTAATAAGTACAAAACCATGTTGGAGCCGTTGTGTACTGCTATGTGTCTTGCATAGACCTGCTCACACGAGATTTTAAGACAATGGAAATGGGTGATAAGGATCCACAGGAGCACGATGTACCGTGAGTATTAGCCATGGAGTACGATATGCCTTGATTTCAGTATGAACTGAAGGGATGGTTGATCTGCCTCCCCAAGCATAGGGTTCCTGCACACCTGATCAGTGCTTGCTTGGAATCCGACTATGACCATAAGTCCTATATTTATCTGAGTGATATGACATTGTCACTACTGTGTGTGGTGACATATGTTTCCCTTGCTGTGTGTCTAAGGATATGATAACCCATAATTATGTCTCATGTATATTGATTTGCTGAGTGCAAAGTAATTTCTAAATGTGTATTGTGTGGTTTTTAAAGATGAGTTGTGTGAAAAGAGTGTGCTGTGTGAATATGCATATACCCATCCCGCGAATTAATGATTTCGCATCGATGGAAGTTATTTTAAAGAATGCATATGTTTTATAAGGAAAATGAATGTTTATATTTTAAGCATGTAGATAGTGTAGTTATCTATCTGCTTTCATATTTTCCTTACTGAGCGGGTTAGCTCACCCCCTTATTTCTCCTCCACAGATCCCACGCAGTAGTGAGTACACTGTGGTCATTCCTACTATCATGTTGCTTCAGTCATCCAACAATATAGAGGTATACATTTATGAGAGAAAAATTTTGTATCCTGTAAACTAATGCACAGTAAAGTCTATATTTTGTATTTTAGGGGATGTATATAATAGAAACTGATGTAAACGCTTCCGCACACATATATAAAAGTCCAGTTTCTATTTTACTTCATTTGTATGAATTTACTAAATTATAAATGGATGAGATATGGATTGGATGTTGACTCACAGCCCAACTGTAAGTAGTAAGGTAAAAGTCACGGACAGAGAGAGAGAGGGTCGTGACATTATCTTTCTCACTTTAGTAGAATTATAGTTTTCAGTATGAGCTTTTGTACATGAGACATTGATTTGACTTTTGAGGTAAACTGGATAGGATTTTGTAACTGTGTTTTGAAATATACTAAGGCATGTATGCTTTTATGTTTTCGTTACAGTTTTCTTTTATGCAAGTGCCACCATTATGGCATGTACATATTTTAGTTTTAATTTACAAACTACACTCACCATTTTCAATTATAGGTTTGAAAACCATGCTCTGATATCTTTTTATAAGAAATGTGATTTTAGAATAATGTTCTAATTTAATCTCATGTTTGCCTTCATATGGTTCTGATTTTGTGCGCTTGTATTAATTGCTTGCTAGGCATTAGCTCACCAATTGGTTTTTGAATGTTTTAGGCGTAGCAGCTTTCAAGGTACTATCGAGGAGCTTAAGTCTCACATGGCTACTACTACCTCTACTTAGGAGGTACATGTAGAGATGTATTTTAAATTTGTATATTACTACTTTCATTAGACAGTATCCAGATGTAAGATAACTTTTACGCCATTTTAGTAAAGTGAGTGGTTTATAAATGATGCATTAATATAACAAGTTTAAGTTTAAAGGAAAACATGTATGATTGAATTTTAGATCAAAGTTTATTGCCTATCTAACCCGAGACAAATGTGAATTGCATGATAATTTAAAAAAGTCTTTCGCACATGCATGTGATTATGGTTTTGGGTCTTGATAAGAAGCCGACAATTGAACGACTATTAGTGTGATCTAGCCTATTCGATGCACATGATTGGATTAGGTCTTCATAATCTTGAATTACGAGTCCTCAATATCAAGATATGAATTATTTGAAAAATCCAAGTTGTTCATGTGTAAGCTGATTTTACTAAATATTAAGTGTGATCCTTTAGTTTCGATTCTGATATTATATGTATATATTTCCATTGCGTATTCTGATATATGTATGTTTAATATGATTGAGCATGAGCCGAAACGAATAGAGGTTTCCTACATTAAAGTTAGCCATTTCTAAAGGATATTTTCTACTCTATTGTGGTTAACTCTAATCATTAAAGCCCTACTCTAATACCAATTTTTGGCTTGAATCTAAGCTGAGAGAGGGTAAATCAGTTTCTAAATATTTTTATTATCTTAAAGACTTTTCTAACTCAAGCACAGCTTAACTATCTAAATGATAGACAATCAAACAACTAGTACAGTAGTAAAGCAATTAACAATAAAGAAATTAAAGAGTGTAGGGAAAAGAAGGTTTATATAATGATTTATAATGGTTCCGCACCTTTGCCCACTTCTTTTATCTTAAGACTTTCCTAATGATTTCCACTAAGTTCACTTTCTTGATAATGATACAACTTTTCCCTTTTTCAAGGTTAAAGAGAAAACCTTCCTTTTCACCAAGCTCAAGGATAACCTTCCTTTTTCACAGGCTCAAGGATAATCTACACTTCCCTTTTATACAATAGCTACTTTTCTAGCTTAAGAGTAAACCTTTAACTACCCAACCTCACTATTAAATAAGCTCTCAAGGTGTAACGACCCTTGACCCTTGAAAATCAGGGAATTTTTTTTTTTGAACTTATTTTACCCACTTATTCCCTTCTTCACTTAGGTTATATTCCTGCTCAGTGTCAATCCTTAAAAATATTTCACTTCATTTATCCTAATACAAGTTTCATCCCGACACATTATTTTTAATAGATGTCTGTGCATACAAATAGTCTGCTATAGGGATAAGAGTGTATACCTCACGCATATACAAAAGGTAGTCTGGGGAAGCTCATATCCGCCAGCCTACGTTGTCTACGCAGTATTTATTAATTGTAATTCACTGCAAAGATCTGAGAGGTAAAGGGGTGAGCTTTCGGGAAAAAGCTTAGTAAGAAGATGTATTTAAAACAATTCTAGCAATTCAAATGTGTATAAAACATGATAATGCGTATAATGATACTTTCTGAAACTAATAATAATGACATTCAAAGATTAAAGAAAATCATAAACATCGAGATTCAAAACGTAATTCTTTAGGTACGTGAACTTAACAGATATTACGTAAAACCGGTCGTACATTCAAAATTCCAAATAGGAATACATATCAAATCACATACTACAAAATCCATTTCTGAAATCAGAGTTTAATTTTCACAATGAGACTACATCGGCCATATAATTATCATGTGACACTAACAAATTTATCACACGGCAATAACAAATCAATCACGTGGCAAATAACCCGGTCATCCTCCGTAGAGGAAATTCAGAACCCAAAGGTAATTTCAGACGCCATAAAGGCGAGATACAGGCACCACGAAGGCGAAATACAGGCGCCACGAAGATGAAATACAGGCACCACGAAGGCGAAATACAGGCGCCACGAAGGCGAAATATAGGCGCCACGAAGGCGAGATACAGGTGCCACAAAGACAAAATACAGGAGCCACGAAGGCGAAATACAGGTGCCACGAAGGCAAGATACATGCTCCACGAAGGCGAAATACAGGCGCCACGAAGGCGAAATACAGGAGCCACGAAGGCGAGATACAGGCGCCACACAGGCACCACGAAGGCGAAATACAGGTGCCATACAGGCGAAATACAGGCGCCACACAGGCGAGTTAAAAAGCCACACAGGCGAGTTCAAATGCCACACAGGCGAGTTCAGACGCCACACAGGCGAAATACAGACGCCACACAGGCAAAATACAGGCGCCACACAGGCGAGTTAAAACGTCACACGGGCGAGTTCAAATGCCACACAGGCGAGTTCAAACGCCACACAGGCAAAGTTGACGTGCGTAAGCACACAACATAAATGGCCCTTAGTCTCAAAACATATTATAGTTTTCATATTCGAAAACATCGAAATAAAATCATCTTATTTGAAAGATTATTTCAGAAAACATGTTTTTATTTCAAAACACAAATACAGAAAGCATAGTCTTGATCAGAAATATAATTTAGAAACATGCATGAAAATCATACTTCATGTCATTGTAAGGTTTCTTTATCAAGGTTCAGAAAGTAACTATTACCGTTTTAAATTATATCCACTTACCTCGATCTATCGAAATCTCCGTGCTCGAGTGGTGATGCCTCTTAGTACCTCCCTTAATTCTTTTACGATTCTCAATGTCTGTCCGTTATTCTTAATTGCTTCGACTTAGTGAGTCGGCAAGTCCGATCTACTCGGGTTATTTCTGTCGGAACCTCTTTCCCTTGGGTTTCCACATTCTTTGTGTCCTTTCCTCTATTCCAAATATATATATATATAATTATATATATCCCCCTTTTTTATTTTTTTCTCTCGGCTACTGTTCATTTTTCACTATTCATCATTCATTTCATTTTTTTTTCTTTCAAATATTCTCGCCTTTTCTTCTTTTCTTCATTTCTATTTTGCATGTCACTATTCATCATCTTTCTCCTGACCATCGGAGCTGCCACTCCTCTACTGTTGACGGTTTCTTCCGACGCTGATGGTCCCTCCGGTCATGTCCTTTCCGGCCACCCGTTTCCAGCTCCAACATGTCGGCCCCGAGCCTTCCATTTTTTTTGTTCATTTCTTCCTAAACAGATACTCTTCATCCTCGCCTCCTCTTCCTCTGTTTTCCAACATCACCAGCATAACTCCTATGCCTCGGCCATCTTCCTTCATCGCTACTGACTCCACCTCGTCTTCTATCGCCACTGCTCCAGCTCAGCTTGTCGACCATGTGCTTCAGTCATTCCCATCAACGTCCTCATCATCATCGTCGCCTCCCGCAAGCTTCGGTTCCCCATTTTCCTCACTTCCCTCGTCCACTTCAACCGTCACCTCCACCACCATCATCATCTCCACCATTCTGTTCCAGTACCACCCTCATCATCATCACCTCTCGCAGCCTCTGCTCTCCCCTATTTTACTTCCCTCTTGGTTTCTTACTTTAGCTTCTCGGTACACTCCTCACGATTTTTTTTCTTCTCCCCTAAACTGCTTCATCATCGTCCTTTAGTAACCATAAACTCTCAAGTCAGGAACTTCTAAAAATTTTCAACAACCAGGATTATCTTCTCTGCGTTTTCCAGTCGCTGTGCAGATCAGTTGCTCTCACCCAGAGTTGGCTCTCGGGTTTTTTTCACTTGAAGTCTGTTTTCTGCCCCTTTATATTTCGGTTCCTTTTCATCTTGTTTCCTTCTCATCTTATCCCACCGAAAACAATCAAATCATCTCACCTTTCTTCACGTTTTCTGCTGCAGTTACTGCAGCAGAAAACACTCTCGGGTTTTGGCATGCAGCTCCTGCTACGGGTTTACATATAATATATGTGTACTATGTATATATTTTCTAATAGAAGTACACTACCATCCTGTCTCACCAAACACCCTCTGCCTTCACGTTTCTTCATCACCCCTTTTTCCTGTTTCAATTCTAGTCTTTCTCTCGATATGTCCCATGCTCACCTCTGTCATTTTACTGCTTCAGCAGTTGCATCTCTGTATGCTTTCCTTCAGTCCCACAATTCATACCTTAATTTAATATCTTTGAGGCTTCCCTCTCTCCCACTACTAGTCCTAGTCTGTAGCTACTTCTGTCTTCGGTTTAGTTCAGTCTGTCCAGGTCCCCATTTCCCACTTTTCACTACTGAATTTTTCAGAACATCATTTCTTTTCTTCCTTTCCTTTTATTCCACTCATAATACGTATATATATATATATATATATATATATATATATATATATATACTATTCATCAAGTCCACTATCCTCAAATCCTGACATATCCGGCACTTACTTCTCATATGTATTTTTTTATATACATATATGTATATTTATATTCATCCTTTTATTCAACTTAGGGAATAATCAAACATTACCTTTTAAATATATATATATATATATATTGATGTACTTGTTGAATTTCCCTGGTAATATAAAAAGAATTTAAGTTTATATATATTATACTTGATTGTAGTATAATGTGGCATTATACTTCACTTTGTAGTCTTGTCATTTTGTATTTATTCACATTACAAGTTTTAATACTTTATTTAATTGAATTCTCATAAGTTTTTCATGTTAAATAAGAATTTAAATAAATTTAAATTCTCTCAAGTCTCAAAATAGAAAATAAAAATTGAGTTTAAATCTTCGAGTAAGGATTTGTATCCTCGATTCCAATGACTACATTGTTATTCATAGATAAATCTCAACTCATGAAATTCTGGGTATTTACATTCTCCCCACCTTGGAAAATTTGGTCCCCAAATTTAGAAGTACATTCGTCCTCAAATAATTGTGGGTATTCTTCTCGCATTAGGCTTTCCAATACCCACTTAGCCTCCTCTGAGGTGTGGTAGTGTCACAGAACTTGACCAGAGAAATTATCTTATACCTCAATGCCTTTTGTTTCTTGTTCAAGATCCGAACCGATTTCTCCACCTGTGCCATATCCTCTTTTAATTTCAATGGTTCATACTCAATCATATGTGTCGGATCTGGGTGATACTTGCGTAGGATGGAAACATTTAGGATATCATGAATACTTGATAATTCTGACGGTAACGCCAACTTGTACGCTTTCTCTCCCACTCAGTTTAAGACCTCGAATTATCCCATATAACAGAGACTTATCTTTCCCTTCTTTCCATATCTTGTTATGCTATTGGAAGGAGAAACTTCCAAAACACTAAATCTCCTACTATAATTCCCCAGGACCATCATCTTTGGTCAGCATAACTCTTTTGCTTATTCTGAGTTGTTCTCATTCTCTCACAAATTAATTAAATATACTCAGAAACTTGCTTAACATTTAATCTTTGGTCTCAATTCATTTTCAGTTCATATTACTTAATCCGAATTCATTTCACATACCAAAGATATTCTTACCTTGTTTACACCTCTTATTTCAATATAACTTGCATTCAGAATTTATCACACTTCAACGCTTGTCTCATTTCGTTTATCCATTATAACGAAATCATTTTCTTACTCAAATTGAGTCTCGCATTCAAAATGTAAGCATAAACAATTTACAATCCTTAAACTCGCTACGTAATTCATATTCCAAAGTCTCCCTATATCTCAAACTCTAAATCATCTTTAAGAGTTTTGAGTCTTTCCCACTGATCCATAATTTCTGCTTCAGGATAATCTAATTAACTCTCATTCTTAACATATCGTGACCAAGAAGACTCTTGGTCCCCTTTATCCCATTTAACAATGGCGTCTGCGATTCTGAAACTGTCTCATCTAGTGTAGCTCCTACATCCTAACCCAAATCATCATCACTCTGCTGTGTAGCTACTGGAGCAAACATGTTTGTAATTCTGAAACATCTCTATAGGTTGTGCGGGCATATCGGGAGTAATCTGTCTGTCTATTCTTCTGTTTGCCCCATCACCTAACATAGCCTGTATCCTAATTTTCCATAATATGTTCAATACTCCACTCAACCTTAGCAGAGTGTATCTCAATGCCATCTGTCCTTTCCACAGGACTTGATGGAGCACGCTCAACATCAGTTTCAATTTTGGTATCATCCATAAGTCTCATATGACGACTCTGCATGATTCTCAAGCCTATCTCTACGACCTCTAGCCCGTGATCTAATTCCTCACGTAAACCAAACATTAAGTCTTAACTTCATTAGGCATACTTAGTCTAAAACTAGACAAGCACAGACATTTGGGATGTAATCTTATCCTTATTATTGACACGACAGTACTAGACAGCCTTTGCTTTGATACCAGTAAATGTAACGACCCTTGACCCTTGAAAATCGGGGGATTTTTTTTTTAAACTTATTTTACCCACTTATTCCCTTCTTCACTTAGGCTGTATTCCTGTTCAATGTCAATCCTTAAAAATATTTCACTTCATTTATCCTAATACAGGTTTCATCCCGACACATTATTTTTAATAGATGTCTGTGCATACAAATAGTCTAGTATAGGGATAAGAGTGTATACCTCACGCATATACAAAAGGTAGTCTGGGGAAGCTCATATCCGCTAGCCTACGTTGTCTACGCAGCATTTATTAATTGTAATTCACTGCAAAGATCTGAGAGGTAAATGGGTGAGCTTTCGGGAAAAAGCTCAGTAAGAAGATGTATTTAAAACGATTCTAGCAATTCAAATGTGTATAAAACATGATAATGCGTATAATGATACTTTCTGAAACTAATAATAATGACATTCAAAGATTAAAGAAAATCATAAATATCGAGATTCAAAACGTAATTCTTTAGGTACGTGAACTTAACAGATATTACGTAAAACTGGTCGTACATTCAAAATTCCAAACAGGAATACATATCAAATCACATACTACAAAATCCATTTCTGAAATCAGAGTTTAATTTTCAAAATGAGACTACATCAGCCATATAATTATCATGTGACACTAACGAATTTATCACGTGGCAATAACAAATCAATCACGTGGCAAATAACCCAGTCATCCTCCGTAGAGGGAATTCAGAACCCAAAGGTAATTTCAGACGCCACAAAGGCGAGATACAGGCACCACGAAGGCGAAATACAGGCGCCACGAAGGCGAAATACAGGCGCCACGAAGGCGAGATACAGGCGCCACGAAGGCGAAATACAGGCGCCACGAAGGCGCCACACAGGCGCCATACAGGCGAGTTAAAATGCCACACAGGCGAGTTCAAACGCCACACAGGCAAGTTCAGACGCCACACAGGCGAAGTTGACGTGCGTAAGCACACAACATAAATGGCCCTTAGTCTCAAAACATATTATAGTTTTCATATTCGAAAACATCGAAATAAAATCATCTTATTTGAAAGATTATTTCAGATGACATATTTTTATTTCAAAAGCACAAATACAGAAAGCATAGTCTTGATCAGAAATATAATTTAGAAACATGCATGAAAATCATACTTCATGTCATTGTAAGCTTTCTTTATCAAGGTTCAGAAAGTAACTATTACCGTTTTAAATTATATCCCCTTACCTCGATCTATCGAAATCTCCGTGCTCGAGTGGTGACGCCTCTTAGTACCTCCCTTAATTCTTTTACGATTCTCGGTGTCTGTCCGTTATTCTTAATTGCTTCGACTTAGTGAGTCGGCAAGTCCGATCTACTCGGATTATTTCTATCGGAGCCCCTTTCCCTTGGGTTTCCACATTCTTTGTGTCCTTTCCTCTATTCCAAATATATATATAATTATATATATATATATATATATATATATATATATATATATATATATATATCCCCCTTTTTTATTTTTTTCTCTCGGCCACTGTTCATTTTTCACTATTCATCATTCATTTCATTTTTTTTTCTTTCAAATATTCCCGCCTTTTCTTCTTTTGATCATTTCTATTTTGCAGGTCACTATTCATCATCTTTCTCCTGACCATCGGAGCTGCCACTCCTCTACTGTTGACGGTTTCTTCCGGCGTTGATGGTCCCTCCGGTCATGTCCTTTCCGGCCACCCGTTTCCAGCTCCAACATGTCGGCCCCGAGCCCTCCATTTTTTTTCTGTTCATTTCTTCCTCGACAGATACTCTTCATCCTCGCCTCCGCTTCCTCTGTTTTCCAACATCACCAGCATAACTCCCATGCCTCGGCCATCTTCCTTCATCGCTACTGACTCCTCCTCGTCTTCCATCGCCACTGCTCCAGCTCAGCTTGTCGACCCTGCTCCCATGTGCTTCAGTCATTCCCATCAACGTCCTCATCATCGTCGTCGCCTCCCGCAAGCTTCGGTTCCCCATTTTCCTCACTTCCCTCGGCCACTTCAACCGTCACCTCCACTACCATCATCATCTCCACCATTCTGTTCCAGTACCACCCTCATCATCATCACCTCTCGCAGCCTCTGCTCTCCCCTGTTTTACTTCCCTCTCGGTTTCCTACTTCAGCTTCTCGGTACACTCCTCACGATTTTTTTTTCTTCTCCCCTAAACTGCTTCATCATTGTCCTTTAGTAACCAGAAACTCTCAAGTCAGGAACTCTTGAAAATTTTTAGCAACCGGGATTATCTTCTCTGCGTTTTCCAGTCGTTGTGCAGATCAACTGCTCTCACCCAGAGTTGGCTCTCGGGTTTTTTTCACTTGAAGTATGTTTTCTGCCCCTTTATGTGAGATCCGCAATTTTTGTATGAGATTCCTTATGATTTCCATATTGTATGACATTAGTATATGTTAATGGATTCATAAGATGGTTGGTTCGAATTTGATAATTGTGGATGAAACGAAATAATGTACGTAAAATCGAATAAAGATAAATCGAGAAAACAAAGAAGCAACAAGTTGTCTAAGGAATTAAATCGAGTTGACTGAAAATGAAAAATTGAAAATAGGGAAAAGATTGTGGATTGATGAAAGAAAGTCGATTCAATTTGGTCCCAGACACGTACAAGGATAAAATGGTCAAAATACCAAAATTCGGTATGAAATCGATAAATAAGTTTCGTTAAAAATATGGAATTTGTGAAATCTGGATCAATATCGAAGAAAATAATTAAATTCGAGGCCCATTGATCTAGATATTAATTTATTGAAATTTATGGGAATTAATTTGAAATTAATCGAGATTTTTAATTCGATAAATTATCCCGAAAAGAATCGAAAAATATACCGAGAAAGACGAAAATACACTGATAAATTCATTTATTGATTAAATGAATTTAATAATATTTTTTTAAAGATTTTTTTGGGATATTTGGATTATTTTAATAAATTTTAATGTATTAAAATAATAATAAATCAATTAAAAAAAACAACAAAACAAAAAATCAGAAATCTGATTTCGGGGAGAGAGAAACCCGAAACGCACCCAACCGAAACCCGTCTGAACCCGTGACGTCCGACGAGCCACCGGCGGCCGTTGAGCCCAGGCGAAGGTCGAAAAAGGTAGAGCGACGTCCGGCGGTTCCAACGGTATCAGCAACGCGCGCCGACGGCAGCTATTTCCAGCGAATCGAGGGCCGAAAGTCCCGGGGAGAAAACGCGTCGGTCCCGACAAACGGCGGCACCCAAGCGCCGATTCAGCCTAGCCGAGCCTTCTCCTGGCCGAGACGATTCTGTTGAGGCCACTGGCTGCCGGCGAGACGGCCGAAAACGCCGGCGACGGTGAAATGCCCAAAACGGCACCGTAGCCGGAAAGGGAGAAAAAAAAAAGAAAAGAAAAAGAAAAAGAAAAGGAAAAAGAAAAGAAAAAAAAAGGGGGAAGAAAGTGTACCCGGGGACGACTCGAAAAATTCGGGTAAGTGATCGAGGGTCGGGATTGACCTACGAATAAATCCCGAAAATTTAATTTAATATTTTATTGATGGAAAATAACCCGAAATCGCATAATTGTGCAGTGTCACTACAGAGCCCGAACGAGAGCCAATTTAGCTCTGATTTTTGTACCCCGCACCATATTGGGTAAGTACATTTTAATTACGATAATATGAGTCCTTTAATGCAGAGTTTCGATTATTTTACGGGATTTTACGGATGAATTCTGCATAAAAGGAAATTTATTCGAAATTTCAAAGTAATTATCGTGAACAATATCCGGGCTATCCACTGAGTTTGGAACGAAGCCCGATGATTATTGATAAATCAAATGAGCCCAGTAAACCCGAAGAAGGGATTTAAAAATGGAAACGGGCTGAAAAAGGGGTTCGAGGCCCATTAAAGTGCAATCGGGCCCAATAGAGTAAAACGAGCCCAGAGCTTTAGATTCGATCAGTAAGAGTGAAATACTGATCTGTATATTGAATTGAACCCATATGTGGTTATATGCAGCTCTGTAGACGAGCGAATTGGACTGAGAAACCTGGTACGGTCGAGTCGGGATAAGCTCGCGCGTGATTCCAGGTTAGGGAATTTTATGAACACTTAGAGGTAGCTGTACGCAATTTTGAGGGGATTTACATTACGTTAAATTCAATAGGCTACCCGAAAACAGAATAATAATTTTTACGAAAAAATATGGAAATAATGGAAAATAACTATTTTGCCCCCAGTTAAGAAAATTTCAAAAAGGGTAGTAAGGCTATGAAATTGCATGAATTTCATGATTTTAATGTTTTCATGATGATATTGCTTTAATTCAAGCAATTTATGGATAGGTTGGCTATTATTTACATGTTTTAAGTGAAAAGGCACAGGTTAGGTGCTAGATGATTTTTATTTAACATGTTTTGATAATATTGAGCCACCTATCAGTGTTATATGAGTTGTAACCATGCTTGAGCACTGCTCGCACTGGATTTTATATTTTAACTCATACTCAGAGTGCTGGAGCCTTGCTCGCACTATCTTACAAATTTGTTTTATATGACTACCGTACTGGAGTTTTTCTCGTACGAGGTTTTCACTGAGTTTTAATACTTATCCGTACTGGAGCAATGCTCGTACGTGGATTTGAATTGGATTTATAATCAGTTTAAGTCGTACTGGAGCGCTGCTCGTACGCAGATTTTAATTGATTTCTATGAAACCGTGCTAGAGCTTCGCTCGCACGAGGTTTTCAGATATCATGAATATGCATGGAGCCGTGCTGGAGCTTCGCTCGCACAGGAATTTATATGACATGCATATAGCCGTGTTGGAGCCTTCTGTTGACTATGTGTCACAGTGAGATGATATGCTCACACGTGCAGACTGAGACATACTTGACATGGGTGGATAAGACCTATTACAGGCACCCCTGATTGAGCTTGGGTTCACGGAGTACGATGTACCGTGTATATCACGCGGAGTACATTGTACCGTGGGGATTGTTGGAGTGGAGTGGCATTAGCCACGAGACAGCAAGTATTGCCCTCGCAATCCTGATATTATGCTGTTCTGGCGGGTAGGATGACCCACCTCCCGTTTCAGGTGTGATACCCCGCACACTAGGATCCGTGTGCCAGGGATCACGAGGTTATGGCCATAGTCCTGGATATTACCGATATAGTCGTTTACATGTCTCACATGATATAACTATTGGTCTTGATAGATCAGGGTAGACCCGAGGGAGGGGTCAGGCCCAGATTTTCTTATGATTTCAATTGAGATTTGATTATTCCCATGGAGGGATTTTATGAGACTTTCATTGATTTGTAACCCTGTGAGAATGGTGTTTTATAACGGAGATTTGAAAATAAGGAATTTTGCTGAAATTGATTTTGATTTGTTAGTGTATCGTATTTTGACCCAGATGGGGTATTTTAAAACGTGTTGTTTCATTGAGCATGAGATGTTTTCACATGAGGATTATTCCATGTTTTAATATGCCGATTTCCTGTTTTAGAACAGATGATATTATATATATGTCATATCATTGTTTTTACCTCATGCTCACATATATCCTGATTTTCTTATCAGCATGTAGATAGTATAGCTATCTACCCGTTTGTATTATTGCCTTACTGAGCATGTGGAGCTCACCCTTTCATTTTCCACCCACTTTCAATATTTCCACCATAGAGATTGCGAGTGTAGAGAGTAGACGGCATAGCTGATATCTTTGTTTCCCATCGACTGTCAGGTATACACCAGGTACAGAATTTTGTATTAATATGCTTACAGCATAGTATTGTATATGAAAGAATATTTGGGGATGTAAATATAGAATTATTTGATGTATAAACATACCGACCACTCTATTATATGATTAATGATATCAGTATGTATGTTTACGTGTGATATTTCTTAATGGTTTGAATGGTATATCGATATTGATTCACAGCCCGACCTGTTTAGAGGAATAAATTTATTATTATTTTGAATATGTCACGAGGAGGTAAGAAAGATTTTTCAAAAGCGAAAAATTTGTACTGATTTTGGTAGTATTGGGTCGTGGCACTTTATATTTCAGTTCCTTTTCATCTTGTTTCCTTCTCATCTTATCCCACCGAAAACAATCAAATCATCTCACCTTTCTTCACGTTTTCTGCTGCAGTTACTACAGCAGAAAACACTCTCGGGTTTTGGCATGCAGCTCCTGCTACGGGTTTACATATAATATATGTGTACTATGTATATATTTTCTAATAGAAGTATACTACCATCCTATCTCACCAAGCACCCTCTGCCTTCACGTTTCTTCATCACCCCTTTTTCCTGTTTCAATTCCAGTCTTTCTCTCGATATGTCCCATGCTCACCTCTGTCATTTTACTGCTTCAGCAGTTGCATCTCTGTATGCTTTCCTTCAGTCCCACAATTCGTACCTTAATTTAATATCTTCGAGGCTTCCCTCTCTCCCACTACCAGTCTTAGTCTGTAGCTACTTCTGTCTTCGGTTTAGTTCAGTCTGTCCAGGTCCCCATTTCCCTCTTTTCACTACTGAATTTTTCAGAACATCATTTCTTTTCTTCCTTTCCTTTTATTCCACTCATAATACGTATATATATATATATATATATATATATATATATTTATGTACTTGTTGAATTTCCCTGGTAATATAAAAAGAATTTAAGTTTATATATATTATACTTGATTGTAGTATAATGTGGCATTATACTTCACTTTGTAGTCTTGTCATTTTGTATTTATTCACATTACAAGTTTTAATACTTTATTTAATTGAATTCTCATAAGCTTTTCATGTTAAATAAGAATTTAAATAAATTTAAATTCTCTCAAGTCTCAAAATAGAAAATAAAAATTGAGTTTAAATTTTTGAGTAAGGATTTGTATCCTCGATTCCAATGACTACATTGTTATTCATAGATAAATCCCAACTCATGAAATTCTGGGTATTTACACAAGGGAAGACTCATTTTTTTTTTTTTTCAAATTTAGCTATGGGTTTACAAAGTAGCTAAAGAATAAGCCTCTACTAAGACAAGATGAAAAACTTTTTAGCTTTTGAAGGAATCTTGTAGAGACAATTGATGTGGAGATCTAAACTTTGTCTCTTGTTTTTTTTTTTTTTTTTGACTTGAAGCTCTTGGAAATGAGTGTAACTTCAAATTTGAAACTTTGGCTCTCTTTCATTTTGCTTCAAGCTTCTTACTTTTAAAGTTGGAATGATTTTCCTATTGCAGAAACATAAATTTGATCGTTGGAACTTACCAAGCTTGAAATGTATCAATACTTCCTTTAGTGTATCGATACTCTTGAATGGAATCCTGCATAAACAAAATCAGTTATATCGATATTATCTTTAACTGTATCGGTACGTGGAATGGAGTATGAGCTCCTATTTTAGAGTCACGATAATGTATCGATATTTTGTTAATCCCACCAATATTCAAATTCATATCGTATCGATACATATTCAACTGGTATCGATACTTATAAAACACATGTAATTAGCTAAGGAAGCAAGATTATCTCAAGTTTAAATATACATATATTTATTTATTTTTAAGTCCATACATACATATAACAATCAAACAATTAATTCTATCATACTTATAATTAAAATTGTATTCTGCTTAAGTTCTCTAAAGTCACATCAAAATCTTACTATTTCAAAGTCAACATTTTGGTTCAAAATCTTGTTTAGAATTTTGTTTCCTTAGAATCTTCAATTCTACATTTTGGTTGAATCACGAATATGAGAAGAAGGCATCGATTTTTTGGTATTCTATAAAACAAGTAATTAGGTTAATAAAATTTTCTTTCCAAGCATATCCTTGGTAATTTTGCAAAATTAAAACCCAAAACAAAAGTTCATCGATTCTTCCTTTACTTCTTCCTATTGACATAGTTTCCTCTTTCGGTCAACTCTAGCAGTCCTTTTCTACTTCAAAACCAAATGCCCAGTGCCCAGCACGGCCCGAAACTTCACTTGCCTTATTAAATTGAAATTTTTACTGGTTTTGTGAGATAATTTTGAATTGAGGATTTTTGGGCCTTTGATTGAGTGATTTGTATGAATTGGATTTTTGCTATGGTCTTTTACGAATGAATGGGAGCGGAATGTTAGGGGTTTGATTAGTATTAGGAGACAAAGAGTTTTGACATTTTGTTATACTATGATTTTTTTTTTTTTTTGGGGAAGATGAGGAGAAGCTTCAGGCATAATAGAGAACAATTTGTAATTAATTAATAATTAATCAAAAATTATTAATTAATAAATAAATTAATTAATAATGTTTCTGATTAATGATTAATTAATAAATAATTACTATATATCTCTTAATTAATAATTATTCATAATTATTAATTTATTAATTACTAAATTATTAGTAGATTATTAATAATTTATTAATAAAATTATATTGATTAATATTAATTATTCATATTTAATAATAAATACTAACTTATCATTTTATTTATGAATAATTAATAATTATTAATAAATTAATATTAATAGTTAATGTTGACTAAATCAATATTATTTTAATTAATTAATATTAACTATTCATTAAATATTAACTAATAAATTAATATTAATGTTAATATTAATGTTAATATTAATAATTAATATGAATAATAAATATTAATTTATTGATAATTAACCTAATGTTTATTTAATATTAATTATTAATAGTGTTGACAATTAAAATAAATTGATGGTATTTTGGTAATTATGATAGAAGACAATATTTTTATATATAAGAGAGAAAGTTAATTTGGTAATTAAAATACAAGAGGTGAGGTGATTGGAAGTTAACAAGATGAAAGTAAGAATATAATTAAAATATAATGAATTTAAATTGAAAGTATCTTAATCATTATATATCCTATTCCTACCTCATTCATAAATCAAACCAATAAAAAATTAAATTTAATATAATTATTCTATTTTTAAAAAATAATTATTTCATTCCATCGAGCAAAACAAAATAAGACATATGGTAGGTATAAACTTTTTATTTTCTACTTTTACAAAATACATTTTTTATTTCTTTTCTATTCTATTTCCTGAATCCAACATCCTACTAGGGATAAAAATAATTTATTTTTAATAACATTTACAGATAATATGAGACATAAATATTAGTAGGGAAAAAACAAATCTAAGCTTTTAGCACCGCTCTTACTTCTGACTTGGTTTTAATTTTATTTTTGTTTAGACGTTAATTTGTTGGATAGTATAATATTAATTGATTACAACAGCAATCTAAACTCTGTCTCCACCTGAGAGTAGGGACTATATTTAGGAGAATAAAGCCTCAAAATCTCACTTTCTTCCACACCTGGCAAGATCCAATCAGTGGATACACTCATTCTCTATTTTGCAGCTCGTGGGTTTTTATTTTTTATTTTTATTATTATTATTATAGTTAAATCGATTTTAATTGTTATTCCCTTCTTTTCTTTTATTTTACTTTACTTTATTTTATTAATTATTAGAATTAATTTTCAATCCGAACAAAATTAACACACCGGTCTACTTCCAATCTTAAATCCCCGTGACATCGTCTTCTCTTCTCCTTCATCTTCAACAACGACGACTCAACATAAGAAAGAGCTAGCGAAGCGGCAAGTATAAATGCAAAGAAAGATGATCGTTGGGAGGAAGGAAAGAGAGAGGGCATGATCAAACCCAGAATGCCGAAACAGAGAGAAAAACGGTCTTAGACTTAGACACATCACGAAATCGCTGAATAAAAAATAATATGCCAAACGCCATTACCTGACTTCAGCTTTCTTTTTCTCTTTCTGTTTCTGTTTCTCTCTCTTTGTGTTATTGTGTGAAGCCAAAAAGAAAGGCACTAGTAATTTTAATACTAGTAAGGAGGCACACGCAGAAGTGGTTTCCGTATATGTCCCTTCACAGCTCATTAAAACCCATAACCAGCCTGTCCTCTTCTTCCCCATGATACCCATTTTCTCTTCTTTTTACTCCCTCCATTCTCCACTCTTTCACCCTCCTCTTACCTTCCACCGCCGTCCACGGTGGCCCCGCATGGACTCCTCCATTCTCCACCACCAGACTAACCAAAGCAATATCAAACTCATCGTCATCATGGGCGCCACCGGCACCGGAAAGTCCCGCCTCTCCATCGACTTGTCCAGCCATTTCCCTCACTCTCAAATAATAAACTCAGACAAAATGCAAGTTTACAAAGGCTTAGACATAACCACCAACAAAATCCCTCTCCATGAAAGGAAAGGTGTTCCACACTTTTTGCTCGGCGACTTCGACTCAATAGACGCCGACGTCTTGCCCTCGCAGTTCCGTTCCGCTGCGGGTTCAACCATCGACAACATTGTTTCGCGTGGGAACTTGCCGCTTCTTGTTGGTGGGTCCAACTCTTTTATTCATGCTCTCCTTGTGGAAACCTTTGACCCTGAAGTGGACGTGTTTTCCGGGTCGGGCTCAGTGAGTCACGTGTTGAGGTATGACTGTTGCCTTCTTTGGGTCGACGTGGCGTGGTCGGTACTTTGTGATTATTTGTGCAAACGAGTTGATGAAATGCTTGACTCGGGGATGTTCGAAGAGTTGGCTCAGTTCTATGACCCAGCGAAAGAAGGTATCTTGGTAGGTTTAAGAAAAGCAATCGGAGTGCCCGAATTTGATGGATATTTTAGGAAGTACCCGCCGTGGGAAAGCCCAGAAAACGGCGTGGTTCCGAAGGAAGGGTGTGATCCGGCGCGGAGGGAGACGTACGAGAAAGCCCTGGGGGAGATCAAAGATAACACGTGTCGATTGGCTAAGGGGCAGATAGGAAAGATCCTGCGGCTCAGGGGGGCTGGGTGGGACCTAAGGAGATTAGACGCAACGGCGTCGTTTGAAGCAGCGATGAAGAAAAAGAAGTCATCATCATCGGATTTCGAATGGAGGGATATTTGGGAAAGGGAGGTGGTGCTGCCAAGTGTGAAGATTGTGAAGCGATTTTTGGAGGAGTAGGTTTCCCAGCTAATTTATTCTTTGTTCGTTGGAAAAACGGAACTCTCGACCAGTTTTTCTCTCTCTGTCTATGCACACAAGAAAATGTTGGAATGGGATTAGCCGGAAGGGGAGAATGGCTGGACCAACTCAATCAGAAAAGGGCGAGCAATTTTCGAGGATTAGCGCGCCTATTGCTTCCAACGAGTGCCAATGTTGGGGCTTGGATTTGGAGTTTGGGTGGGGTGAGGTGGGTGAGGGGTATACAGAAAGAAAAATATCAAAAAGAAAGAAATTTTGTAGGTAAACGAATTTTGTGAATTTTCGTTCTCCGTTTTTGTTTTTCCTTCTACTAATATTAAAATATTTTACTGCTTACCATAGGGTAAATCGGACTGACAGACTTTGGGGTGTTGTGTGAAATTAAAAGAGCTCAAACAAACACAATTCAAATGGTACAAAAATCGCCCTTTCTTTTGGTTTTTGCCTTTTCTTGATTTGCAGAGGCGACACGTTTTGCTGGACATGTCCTGAACTCATATTTTTTCCTTTAGCAACGAGAAACCATTTTGTCTCTTCCTTCAAAATTTGCATCTTTTTGTGGATTCTACTAACCTTCTTACAGTTTTTTATAACTGCTCTGCCAAAAACTTCTAATCCTTTGAAAAAACTGGGTTCTTTGAAAATGGAATAAACTGTTCAATCACGAATCATTGTCTCGATTGCACAATTTAAATCTTTTGGAGTATCTCTGTTTACAATATTCAAGGGCCGCGAAGAAAAAAAAAAGTTACAAAGCTATTCTGTCTTCAATACTCAGCGGCACATATTCGGATTCAGTGTCTTTCCCTTTGTTCTTCAATTCCTTGAACTGTTAGTACGCAAAAGGCCGGGAAGGTAAGGTATATCCTTTTAGTTCGAAAATCGAATTGCTGTAAGCATCAGTCATACGCATAGCAGGTGCTGATTTCTTCAACCAATTCGATTCAGATGGTCCATTCGGTATTCAGCCAATCTCAAGTGATTGCCAAAACTAATGGGCACTTCTTTAAACAATGATACCCGATAGATTGTCATACACCTGACAGATTTTTTTTAATTTCTCCTGAAATGAAATAAGAATCAAAATATAATTGGGAGAGCATTAAACTATTTGTGTGAATCAGTGAATCTAGTTTTCAGTTTGAATTATATATTTTTTCCCTTTTGTTTATTAGGCTCAAATCCTACCTCTAAAAATCATTACTCTGTTCTCACATGAAAGACAAAGCAAGCTTCAATTTAATTGCAATGCTTGTTTCACATTACTTATCTCACAATATATTTATGTCTAATTTCTAATGGTAGCCCCGGATTCTTGGAACAGCTGAGTAGTGGTCATAGTGCTCTGTAATCTATTTTTATGTCGAGGATGCCTTTATTTCCAGTTTTATACGATGAGAAAAAGGCTCTTCTTTCTCTTGACAGCATCAGCTTTAGTGCAGCCATTAACTTTTTCGAAGTCCCTCCGTAGTCAATTCTGGTAATTAAATTCCATCTGTACTTTGAAATGATAGAGTGAATTTATTTCTGCCAGGGCCAGAAATTGCAGAAAATCCAGTTGCTAAAAGCATGCCACACCCAAAGTCCTTATCTAGATGATCTCGATTCAATACACTATGGTCTTTTCAAGTTTTATCATCAAATTTGAGTAAGGGAGATATTGAGTGGTGAGAAGGTGAGATATGGAATTGTAAATTACCAGGTCATCCACAAAATGATTCTGCTAAACGCCAACTTCCACCAAATGTATAAAAGAGAGGGGGGGTGGGCGCGCTTGAAAGCATGAAGCTCGGCTTATTGACCAGCCTGTGATGCTTTCCTGGTCAGCGAAATGGTTTCTTCTCCTGTCAAAATCTCCCGCAGCTGAATCCAATTGAGTATTGACTTAATAATCATATGATATCTCTGGGCAAATATGTTCTATCACATGGCACATTTGATGGAACGGAGATTATAGAGAATGCAATTTGACAAGCGGTTTACTGAATATTAGTAAGGCATCACCAACCTAATGACTTGAAGCCAGCTTGTACCAAACCTTCGTTGCAGCCGAAATGGAAGAGAATCTATAGAGAAAAGCATTAAAATTATGCAGCGGCTTAGATTAGGATAATTATTGGTTATGTTCACAATTGTCTTACTTTTCTCCCCTCAGCTGCCCGACAGCCGGATGCTGCATTAAGTTATTATTTGTTAACATTTCATATGATCATCCGCCATTTTAAACAGAACTATATCCATATGCATGGTCCGCACGTAGAAGGCAAGAGCTGAAAAAAATTCATTTGGTTGGTAGCTCTGATCTGATTAACCCCTGTTTCAAACTCGACAAAGGCAGCCTAAAGGGAAGGACTTAATTGCCAGTGTTTTGGAATTAAATTCTGGTCTTGCAGTCCAACCACCGGAATCTTGATTGCCAACGTTAATGAAACACTATCTGCTTAATTTTGAACATTGAATTCCATAAGCCCTGTAAAGTGGTCTTATGGAATTAATCAGCAGGATGGGAAAGTAAATCTGGGTACATCTTACATTTGAAGATGTGATAATAATTGCTCAAATTATGAAGGGCTACTGGCAAGTTTTGGCATTGTTGTGGAAATCGTGACTTTGCCAATTACAGTTCGTAAGGACCAATTCTTTTCTGTTGAAGGTTCTAAAACTTCCGCAATGCTACAGTTTCAGGATTAGCCCATTTGCAGTCGTTATCCCGAGAACTCCGACATGCGTTTCGAAACTTCCAATTTAACAATGTATTCAACAAAGCCACCATCAACAGGTTTCCATCACATTCAATACCATATGCTGCTCCTTTTCTCATAGTTTCTGGTTTCCATTAATTTTTCATAAATTAAGTTCACTTTAATTTTTTCAAAAAGGGAAGTCAATGGCAGAAAGTGGAAACGGACAGCACAGGAGATGCTCTTGCACTTGGATATATATATATATATATATATATATATATATATATATATATAGTCTTAATCATGGGTAGAAGTTAGGACCTGACTCTAGCTCTGGGGCATCCAGCTAATCAGGTGGAGATTAATAGCTGAATCTCTTTCAAGTCAGATAAAGATGTAAAGAGAAAACGAACTTGGTGCAGAAAATAGTTGATGTCAACTACCGCATTAACTTGTGGAGAGTGCTCGCTGTAATTAGGTTAAAGAAGTTCTTATTATCTTTTGGCCAAGCAAAGCTTAAAGATTGACTTTAGGTTAATATTGTGGCATTCCTTTCTCCATGTGTAATAATTATTTCATTTTTGATAACTCTGTTTCTTCGGTTCTGCTCTCCCTCTCACTCGCCTGGAATAATACCCTGCATTGCTAATCATCCGATCAACACTGCAAACTGGCCGACAATGGCAATGGGCATTAACAATGAAGCCCATGTTTAATGGTTTTGTTCTGCATAATATGTCACCAGATTTAATCACAACTACTATAAATAACTTGTTAAATGATGTCCCAAATCTTTATTCTTTTATATGGTGATGGAGCTCTTCGTCGGTAGATTTGACGTTCTATATTTCCGAGGCTATGGAAGGAAAGTGAATAAAATCTGTTTGTGTCGACATCCTAAGCCATCATCCTGTCACTATTCGGTTTAAATTTAATAATTTTAAATAGGACATCATAATTTGATAAAAAAATAATATTAATAAAAGATATAAAATGATATACATAAAAATTATATATGAATATCATAAAAATTAAAAATAAAATTTTATATTTTTTATATTAATAAAAATTTTGATATAAAATTTTTATATTTTTTATGATATAAACATAATTTTATATGAGACATTATAAACACGTATGTTCTAATTCCACCATCGATCTTCCCATTTCCTGCTGTGATTCTAAAATGCAATAATTCACGAGGGTATGGATGATAAGAAGATATCATTATCTGTCAGCCGCATGGACCTTTCATATTCAACTAAAATGAGAAGCAAATGTATGTTATAGTAGTATTATTATATTTAGGGCATAAAAAATTGCAAATTTGGTATTCTGTATTAGAATCAAATTCATTTCCAACTTGCATCAAGCGCGCACTTGCACTGAAATTGCTTGGTCCATGTGCAATGTGGAAAGGAAAGAATCTAAATCAAAGATAAATATGACCCCTTTGCGGGAGAAGGGAATGTCTCTACTTTCTTGTGACTAAACAAAAATGTAAGTACCCACCATCATCACCCTTGCCTATGTGCTTCGGCTGAGACAGAGATTAAACCATAAACAATCGAAGATAGAAATTAAATTAGATTAGCTCGATCTACAAGTAATATTGTCTATGATATTACAAGGAATAGCTAGGAAATCTCCTTTACTATTAACAAAATGTTTGCAGAGATGATTTCTTGGTATTTAAGAAATAACTAGTTATTCATGCACCATAATTTGACTACTATATTGGGAAGAATTTGTTAAAAAAGAACTTAGTTGAGAGAAAATCTATTTTTATATTTAGAATTTTTTCCTCAAAAGTTGTTAACTAATTTCTTGAATGGAATGGAGAAGAGGCTCAAACAAAAGGATAATTTAGGATCATATTCTTAACTTGGCTAGATCTAACGAGTTGCCTGAAGTTGCTGATGTCACAATGCTAACCATATAGAATTTTGTTTTGGGAATAAGTTGTATTAGATTGAAAAACAGAACGCTTTGGATTTATATAACGGTTGTTTTAGAACTTCATTCTTTCTAATCCCCCCTTGAACGGTTGTTATCTAGCATTTTTTCTAAAAGTTAAAAACCGCACTATATTTATAAAACTTCAATACTTGATCACCAAGAATTTCAATTCACTAACAACTATACATATTAAGAATATTTTTCCCTAGATAAACTTAATCACCTAGTAATTTTCTAATGAATAGTGTTCCATCCAAATCCAAATTAATTTTTAACTAAAATTTGAGTCAGTATATCTAACAATATTCTTTTAATCTTTTCAGGAACCTAGACCCTAGACCACTGCCTTTTAGGCATGGCAATAAGTCTCCTGGTGATGGAATGGCTTGAAATTAATAAATTACAAATTGGGTCACGCTAATGGCAGCCAAGTACATGATCGATGTCTGAATATGGACATGCCGAAGCTGTCCTAAGAATGTTTCCTGATGAATAACTTTAAAAAAAAAAAGGACAACAAATAATAAGAAAAGAAATGCAGATCAACGACAGAAAGGGTATGATGGAAGGGGACTAATGGTAGATCCAAGGAAGAGTGAAAAGAAGGAAAGACAAATTCATCGAGAAAAGAGAGTGACTCAGTTTTCCTGAAGCATCAGAGACATTTATATATATGATCAAATAACAACAACATTGATTTGAATAAGCATTTGTTGCGGAGAAGCATGATGGCTTTTGCAGCAGAAACGAAGAAGAGGAGCCTCTGCCAAGGGTGCGAGAAGGGGCCAGGGAGCAGTGAGTCAGTGCGCGTGCGGTTGCATTGCGCATGATCCTATAACTCAGCTTTTCCCTAGCTGCTCATTTATATTTTTTTAATGCATAGGGAGTCACTCTTGGTCAGTCCAATTCTCATAAGTAGAGAGAATGGGCTACTATCCAACTTTCATAGACTGTTGTGAGCATTTTTACAAGCACAATGACAAATATTGGGGTTTGCATGCCTCCTTAAACTAATTTAATTACTGGATGTCTATTATCATCTACAGCACGTCTTCGCTGACAATGTTGAACAAAAACACCGAGTCTCTCTCTCTCTCTCTATATATATTTGTATACATATACATATACATATACATATACATATACATACACTAACATATACATATATATTAATGTTATCTAGTTTGTTTGACAATGGACTAGTGAGAGTACTCATGTTTTTATGAGTACTAGGAGGTTTTGGGACTATAAAGTCTAAGTTCAGGTGTCAATGTATGTGAGTTTAGTTATTTACTTTAGTTATATACTATTTCAGTTACTTAAGAGTTGAGTTCTAAGAATATGATATTAGATTATTCTAATTCTAACCAAAAAAAAAAAAAAGTAAGTGAAAGTGTAACAAATCAATTTATTGCACACAAAAGAAACAAGAATTAACTAATTGGACATTCAGATTTCTTATATCCCCTAATGAAAAAAATTTCCTTCATTGTATAAAAAATTTATAATTAAAACAACAATCAATACTGAAACAAAACAACCAATCACAATTCAATCAAACATGAATGCTCTTTGGTGGTGTAGCCACATAGAATGAAGTAGGGTTAATTGATCCCACTCAATTTCAAAAAATTAAGTTTTTCTTAGAGGTGATACTGAATTTGTGTGCAATTTTTTTTATTGACCCGATTGAAAATAAACCAAAACTCCAAAAGATGGATTAAACAAGTAATATTTTCATCCATTTTTATAATGTGACTTCAAAGTTTAAATTTTATGTGTTGGCTCAATAACCTAAATCAAGAAGAGGGTGAATCGATTATTCCTACATCTTAAAGTTTATTTTTTTTCTAACCAAATTCTTTATAAGCTTATCTTACTATATCGACAATTTACACAGTTAAACAAACAAATAACAAATAAAGTAAATAGATAAGGGATAGAGAAATTGTACATAAGATATTTATAGAGGTTCGGAACCCTTGCATATATCCTTTCCCTTGAGCACCTGTAAAGGAATTATCAAATTTACTATGAAAATAGACTTTACAACTTTTTTTCCAAGCTCAAGAGTAGCCTTTTTTTTTTTTTGGTTACCAAGGCTCAAGGATAACCTTTACAATCTCTCTTTTCTTTAGGCTCAAGGAGAAAACCTACAATCCACTCCTTTTTGTAGGCTCAAGAAAAATCCTTTAACAGTTATTCCTTTTTAAGGTTCAAGACCTTTATCACTACCCAATATTCACTTACAATTAACCTCCTAAAGGTTTCTTCCATTTTACATGATGTGGATTGAGGTATACAAATTTTATAATATCAAGACCTCTCGAAAGGTTGGATGATTACAAATTTAGCACTAAAAAGGAATTATATTAGTGAGACAAAGAATACACAATGAATTTTATCTCAAACTTAGTTAGAAGCTTGATATGTGAATGATGGATGATTTAGAATTATAGCTCTTGAGTCTTCATCACTTTGAAGCTTCCTTTTACACTATTTCTATTGATTCTTGCCATTGGATTGAAAGATTTGAATTTCTTCATGTTGGTTGACACAAAAATCTAGCCATTAGAACTTGCCAAACTCGAGCAGTATTGATATTTCCTTTAGGGTATCAATGCTTTATGAAGGATTCTTACAAAATAGCTATAGAAGTATGTCGATACCTTAACCTTAGCATATCAATACCAGAACAAAGCATTCAACTTCTATTCAAAGGTAACGATACTGTATCGATACATGCACTACGCCCTCCAATATTTAAACTTAGTATTGATACCTTTACCAAGGGTATCGATAACTTAAGTAGTCAAGGCATAATATTGACATTTCATGCATGGAATCACTTTAATAAATCAAACACTTAAACATCAAACATGCAATCATAAGATTTAACATTTATCACATGTACATTTGAGTCTCATTCAAGCCTAAAACACTTAACATGATTTCAATAAATAATTTCATACTTAAGTTCAAGTTTTAAA
Source organism: Firmiana major (assembly GCA_033439115.1). Taxonomy (NCBI): domain Eukaryota; kingdom Viridiplantae; phylum Streptophyta; class Magnoliopsida; order Malvales; family Malvaceae; genus Firmiana; species Firmiana major. The sequence continues at coordinate 16,021,794 of CM065912.1, forward strand.
CATGCTAATGTGATTAAATTATATTCTTCTTAAATTTATAAAGTCATATAAAAATCCTAAGTATTTCAAAGTTAACAAAATTAACCTTTTTTATATGAGAAAACTTAAGATGAATTCATTTTAATTAAAACTTATCACGACCTCCCCTCCCGTAACCTACCAAAATCACCACAAATGTTTCACATTTTTCTTACCTCTTCTTCTGTCATAACTCAACACCAAACCGTTGGGCTGTGATTCAATATTAGTCACCTCAACCATATTCATTCATAACATGTTGTCACGACCCAAACTACCCAAAAATCAGAGTTAATTTTTCGCGTTTTATTATTTTCTTACTTAAATTCTTACCTGTCCTCGAATCGTGACCAACACTCCACTAATAATTGGGCTGTGCGTCAATGCCAGTCCCACCATACCATTACCATCTAACTTATTTATTCTCCAGTCATTTATATTTGTTTACAATATTTCTACATCCCCTAAAGTTGCTTACAAACATGTTACTGTGCTATGCTTATATAGATACAATATGTACAGGTGTATATACCTTATGTTGATGGGTAGCAGCGGATATCCGGAATGCAGTACTGAGTCGCCTCAACTTCAACTGGAGATTATCTGTGGGAGAAAATGAAAAGGGTGAGCACATCAAGCTCAGTAAGGCAATCCTACGAACAAGTAGGTAACCATACTACCTACATGAACGTGGTGCCATGCATAAACCACCCTTTCTCCACACATTTTAAAACAAATGATATGCGTTATGATGTTATGTAAAACACATTTGCACGAAAAATTCAACATGCAAGTATATTCAAAATCATATCTTTCTCGTTTAAAATTTCACAGTAAAGTCAGGACTCGACCCCTCCTTCGGGTGATCCTGACTCACACAAAACCATGAAAATGGTTTACATCACACGTGGGTTTTGAAAAGCATGAAAATACCATCATGCAATTTAGTTTTAAAACCCAGTTTAATCATCGAAATCGTCGACATGCGAGACTAGGCAACATCTGTATATCGGCAATAACCAGGACTATGGCCATACGTGTCCTCGGGAGTTCCTCAGCTACACGGATCCTAGTGTGCGGGTTCTCACCATGATCGGGAACCGCCCAGGAGGTGGGTCAATCCATCCCGTCAGTCTTATCCGATCCCAGACATCCGAAGATGCTGCATCCGGAGATGCCGTATCCGAAGATACCACACGGTACATCGTACTCCATGCTACTTGCACGGTACATCGTACTCCGTGAACCCATATAATATCTCTAGGTACTCCAGCCCAATTGGCCTGCTTCCCACAGAGGTTTGTTTCTCAATACTCATGCCATGTCTCAAAACGCAAGTGCGAGCCTATTAAATCGGTGACACACAGTCTACCCGATACTCCAAGCACGGCTCATCGCATGTTCTCATAAAATCAGTGCGAGCGATGCTCAGCACTCTCATCAACTCAAATAAAACTGGCAGAGCCCGCTTTACATCCCTACAAGGCCGCCAACCTCATCCCTCACTCTCACCCCACCTAAGAGGTCTCTTGAGCCTGTTGGGCCTTTTGGCTGACTCCAAGGGCGAACAGCGCTACTCCACAAATCCGGTAAAACTAGTGCGAGCTAAGCTCAGCACTCTGTATATAAATCACATGAAAATTTTATAAAATCTGGTTTGAGTTAAACTCTAGCACCCTGTCTCGAAAAAGCATATGAAATCTGGCGCGAGTTGTACTCTAGCACCTATGCATGCAAAACTCTAGTGCGAGCTCTCGCTCTAGCACTAATGCGTGCATCACACAAATCGACAACATCGTGCGAGCTGAGCTCTAGCACGTCACATGTCAATAAAAACACGTAGGCGGCTCTGTTTCCTCAAAACAGTTTTCAAAACAATATCACGTTGAAAGTATGCAATTGTGTGCATTTTCTTTCAAGGTGAGCCAGCCTACTCATGCATGCATTAAAGTACCTCCATAATGAGCAGGAACCTTTTGTTCTTGCTCCTCCCAATTTTTCCTAACTTTGTAAATTTTACCCTTAACAAGGGTATTTTAGTAATTTTGCCCATACGGGGCACTAAAATTATTCTTCGACCTCTAGACCCTCCAGAACATTTTTTAGGACTGCATATGAATTTAAAATTGCGTAAAATTTACCTCTAGCAGTCCGTAGAATTCCCTTACCTTATTTTCCTGTCGAGTCTGACCTTTTCTTTTCCAATGTTGTCTCGTCGCGCAGTCCGATATGCTCCAAATCAAATGCCTGGAACTGCGTATTAATATTCCTCAGGTCAGATATTATACAATTTAATCGTATTTAATATTTTCTGGGCTTAATTTAAATCATTGGGCCCGTTTACCCCTATTGGGCCCGATTGCACCTTAATGGGCCTTAATCGGCCTTAAGCCCGTTTTTCACTTAATTTTCACTTTATCGAGGCCTATTGGGCTCATTGGGCCCACCAATAATTTATTGGGCCTCGTTCTAATTCTCGAATAGCTAAATCGATTATTTACGACAATTTATCTAAATTTCCATAATTTAATTCAATTTATGCGGAAATTAAATCAATATCACGTATAATGAGGTAATTGTCGTAAATAAGGGTTACTTACCCGAGATTCCATGCTAGTCAGCAAATCGAGGCTATCTCGAGCTCTCGTTGGATGCCAATCGTCGAGCTACATAATTTCATAATTTTTCGGGTAAGTTTTCAGCCCAAAATTAATTAAATTAAATACTTCAAAATTTAAATCGGGTCAATTCGACCGCTCACTGACTTACCCGAAGCTCGATTACACCATAGGAATTTTCCCCAATTTTTTTCCTCTTTTTCTTTTTCCCTTTTTCCTCCTTTTTTCCTCTCTTTTTGGCTGAACCGGTTCAGTCCAGTTCGGACCGGTTCAGACCGCCGATTCACCCCGGTTCGACCGGTTCACCGTCGGTTCACTGCCTTGCCGGTCGGTTCTCTGCCGGCTTCCACCGCCAGTGGCTCCGCAAGGTCGTCCGCATCTCGAATCTGCCATCAGTTTGGGTCAAGCTCGCCGGAATGCCGCCGGTCCGGCTGTTCTCCTATTCGCCGTTGGTACCCATTTCTTCTTCCGCCGTTTTCGGCGCCGTCCGTCGGTTTCGTCGGCTGATACCGGTGCAGAAATGATCACCGTCGCCTGGGCTTTTGGAATCGGGCCTTGGTTCCGGTCGGATCGCCACCGTTCGCCGCCGGTGGCCACTTCTTTCCAGCGGCCTTTCTCCTCCCAATTCGTCGGATTCCGGGGTCGGTAGGCTGCACCGCAGGTACCATTTTGCTCACCGGCCTCCCCTCTTCGATTTTTGACCCTTGGCCTGGCCATCGGCCGCCGGACGGTGGTCGGGTCTTCTTCGGTCAACTACTTCCGTTTTCATTCTCCGTTTCGCGATTTTTTTCGCGTTTTTGCGTTTTTTTTTGTTTTTATCATTTTTATTATTTTTATTATTATTTATTTTAATTATTTTACTATTCATTAAAATACTATAAATACCCAAAATATCTCTTAAAATTATTATTTTATTCTTATTCAATTAATTTAATTTTTATTTAATTTATTTATTATATTTTAACCTCTTTTTCGGGTATAATTTCTCCGCATTTTCGGGATATTGTCCCGGGTGACTTTTCGGTATATTTTTCAATTATTTTCGGGATTATTTTTCTGAACTAAAAATTCCAATTAATCCCGATTAATTTCAATAAATTAATATCTTGATCAATTTAATCCGAAATAAATTTATTTCACTTTTATTGACCAAGATTTCTTAAATCCATATTTTTAATTAAATTTTCTTATCGAAATTATACCGACCTTCGGTCTTTTGATCGTTTTGCCCTTACACGTGTTCGGGATTAATTTAACCCGACTTCCTTCATACTTCCCCCATCTTTTCTTATTTAATTTCCGTATTTTAATTAAATTCGGGTCTTACAACTCTCCCCCACTTAAAGAATTTGGTCCTCCAAATTAGAACCAAGTCATATGAGTCCATATACAACTCCGGGTATATCGATCGTATCATACTTCTTTAATTCTTACGTGACCTTCTCCGGAGTGTATTACTACCAAAGGACTTTAATTAGGGAGATCGTCTTAAACCTCAATACTTTCTCTTTCCTGTTTAATGCCCGAATCAACTTATCAATATACTTATATTTTCATTAAACTGAACTTTTGGAGTTCATATTCGATCACCTATGCTGGATCTGGATAGTATTGCCGAAGCATCAAAACTGAAACACATTGTGGGTGCCTGTTAATTCAAGTGGAAATGTCACCTACAGGTCTTATCTCCCACTTGTCAAATCTCTCAATAGATTCAATCCAGCGAAACTCAATTTACCTTCTTCCAAAAGTTCGCTATGTCCTTATTCTCTTAGGACAAGAAATATTTCAACCATACTAATTCACCAAAGGTGAATTTCCATACTTGTCTATCTGCTCTGAGGTGTTCTTAATCTCTCATCCTTAACTAAACATCCTCAGAGACTTATTACCCAAAGTCAGAAATAATTTCTACCTGTCACCCATTTTTTTCTTATCCAAATTTGGGGAACAACCCCTACAGCCATACACTGTCTCATAACTTGTTATCCCGATACTCAACTACCGACTGTCGTTATTGGCAACTTTAATTAGAAATCAACTGATCATTTCAGGAGCTTATAAAATCAATGGCACACGCTTTCATCGGATCCTCCAGAACTTGTACAGTCCTCTCTGATTGACCATCTGTCTGAGGATAGAAAGCTGTGCTACTACTCAGTCGGGTTCCCATAGCTTCCTAAAAAAAATTCCCTGAAGTAGAAAGTGAAGCGGGAATCCCTATATGATATCATGCTCACTGGAACGCTACATAATGTTCCACAATCTTCCTTATACCTGAATCCTCATACAGACTTTGAGTATTTAGGGATTTCATAACCAGAAGGTGGGTAGACTGAGTCAATTTGGCGACTATCATCCAAATAGTCTCCTGATTTATCCGGGTCCTCTATAACCCATCACGACATTCATGGAGACTTGCTCTCGTTTTTCGTGCCGTGTCGATATAGGTAGGTGCTGCAATAACTCTGCAGACTTTTAATACTCTACCTTATTCTGTTGACATATTAGGCACTTTTTCACAATCTCTATCATGTCTCTTTTAACATCTGACCACCAATACCCTTTTCGAGATTTTAATATATTCTTATTACCTTCCGTATGCACTGTATATCCCGAAGAGTGAGCTTCTGTCAATATTACTACCTCATCAACTGTGGTCCTGGGGAGCACTCATACTGTCTCGGCATCCTCAGTAACTCATCATCACCCACTGTGAACTCTATCACTGTACCCTTCTGAATCTGACCCAAACCATCGACATCCTGCCTATCATCACGCTAAGCCTGGCAAATCCGGGCACTCTCATCCGGTTCTAATCATCAGGCTAGCTGTCACACAATCACTGTCATCATCAGAAGGGATCACATCTATACTGAGGCTCACAACTGCATCTAGTAGCTCACACTCCCTGACCATCATATGTAATACCATCCCAAGGCTCTTTCTACTTAAAGCATCAGCCTTTTCTGGGTGGTAAAATTTTCCACAAGCGAAATCTCTTAGAAGCTCTAACCCACTATGTATTCTCATGTTCGCCTCTTTCTGTGAAAACAGATACTCGGGTTTTATGATCAGTGCATATCCACAATTTCTCACCCTGTACATTATAGTACCATATCCTCGGTACAAATACTGTTGCCAACTTTAAATCATGGGTCAGATAGTTTCTTTCGTGATCAAGGAGTTGTCTGACTCCAAAATTGACTATCTTCCCATTACACATCAATATACAGCTCCTTCATAATTTTTAGGTATCCATACTCACTGAGAACCTCTTGAGCCGTTGGGTATGGCGAAATTATTCACGGTGGTCAGTTCATACTTCACTGTATCGAAATTCATGTCACATCTATCATCTCTTTCCAAGACCACGTTTCTTAGTTAAACGTGTCAACAAGGTATATCCTTTTAGAACTCGCAGCAACCATCTGCAAAAGCAATTTCCCAATTGTCGCTTATAATTCACCCTAGACTTTAACTACACCCAGCATATCACCGATACTGCTGATTACAATTCGGTCCAATCCTTGACTTATTTACGCATAAGCGTATAAAATCCTTCAAAAGCGCTTACGTTTTCAGGTACTAACCTGCGTCATTTTCTTTTCTTATCTTAACGGCTCTTATTAAATTTTACTATGTTAACCTTTATGATTTGTCGAATTTTAAATACTCTTATCGTCTTAGTAAAGGTATCCTAATGCTAAAGGTATTTATTACGACAATCGATTTCACGTTATAGGTTATATATATATATACTTTTAGACGCTGTCAAGTCTTCAGGCGGGGAGGTATTTTGAAATACCTTTATTAACCTTCAGACTTAACCACAACTACGTTATATCTCAGTTTATGTGGTCACAATTTATATTCGCTACTCATTGCTTTAATCCTAATGACTCCATATATTAAGGGTATTCCTTACCTAGCATATGTCTCTTACTCCAGTACATCTTGTATTTAGGATCTATCTTATCTCGAAGATTATCTCCTTTCGTATCAATCATGACGAAACTCTTGTCTTTATTCATTCCGTGAGTACAATCCTTTACTCCTTTAATTTCAACTGTTGCACCCCTTTTTATCACTTGTCAACACTTACAGTATACTTTTCAGTGATGTCTTCACCCCTGTTTTCAACTTAAAATCTCTATGTCCATATTCCGTTAATTAATCCTCCTCATTGGGGGTACTCATTTATCAGTATTATGCCCAATGATGTAGGCATTCATGCCTTTTTACTCACTTATATGCGAATGAAGGCGGTATGAATAAATGTGTGGCACCAGGATCAATGAACATATGTACTTCATTATTCATAACAAGTGTGGTATCTTACACCACATCCATGAAACATCAATAGTGTCCTGGTCCAAGACATCCTCTCATCTTTGTCCAACAGCCTACTTTCCTTTTTTCTTTTCGTCTATTTCCTCCCTTTTCGTTGCAGCTATCTCAACAGGGTTTTCTTTATCTCTTTACTTTTCTGTGGGGCGATCTCGCTCAACTCTGCGCAATCAAAATCAATGGTCTGTCTTACCACACTTGACAACCATTTTCACCAATACCGTGTAGGTATAAACCCTCCTTCCGTGGTATCCACCACACATCTCACACTGCTTACAGTGCTTACACTGCTACACTGCTACACTGCTTCGTAGCAGGTCGGGGTCCTCCAATCACAATGCCCCCCCCAAGAGTGCCAAAATTAGATGCACTGGGGCCTTACCAATTATCTTACTCCATGACTCGTCAAATCAGATCTTTTACCAATTACCATTTTCTCATGTTTACTTCTCTGTCATTTCTCGATTCTCTTTTATGTCTCTATTTCAGCCCTTACTACCTTTCCCAATCTCAGAGGCGTGCAATTCATATTTTTATTTATCCAACTGTAAATCTGCGCACTGCCTCGGTATAGATAATATCTCACGGGCCAATCAGACTCTAATTGAAAAGTTGAGTCATTCATAAACTTTTAGACATCTCGACTGTCATTTGTTCATAGTGTCGAGGTAATATCTGCCAAAGAATATAACCGAGCCTCCATACTCGTCAATAAATTAAATCCTCTGGGTCAGAGTAAGGACTTTTATCTATCACTCCCTTTAAACAGTGTCCGAGATATCCTGTCACCGGAATATATCCAAGATATTTCTCATATCAGCTCTTAAGATGGGTCGAGCGGGTTTCCACCAATGTTTCGCTGCGCCCTCTGATCTTATGTATACTCTGAGCAATTAGCTCCTCAAAATAATCTCCACACTCCGCTCCAACTTCGCGAAGCGTGTCTCAATACTGTCCGATCTCTCTGTCGGACTCTGTGAGGCATTCTCAACATTAGCCTCTATTTCAATCTCATACTGGTTCTCATAGTCAAACTCAGCACGACTTAGCAGACTCAGGTCTACCTTTACGACCTCTGCCTCGTGCACTATCTCATCTAACGCGACTCATATTAGGCATTCCTGCATTTTCGACCATTTCTTAGTCAAGCCCATCTCGATATACACTATTGTATCTAACTAAGCACAGTAACACGGGGATGTAATTTCCTAATTACTGACACTGACACACATCAGACCAATTTCTGCTCTGATACCACCTTTATATGTCACGACCCAAACTACCCAAAAATCAGAGTTAATTTTTCGCGTTTTATTATTTTCTTACTTAAATTCTTACCTGTCCTCGAATCGTGACCAACACTCCACTAATAATTGGGCTGTGCGTCAATGCCAGTCCCACCATACCATTACCATCTAACTTATTTATTCTCCAGTCATTTATATTTGTTTACAATATTTATACATCCCCTAAAGTTGCTTACAAACATGTTACTGTGCTATGCTTATATAGATACAATATGTACAGGTGTATATACCTTATGTTGATGGGTAGCAGCGGATATCCGGAATGCAGTACTGAGTCGCCTCAACTTCAACTGGAGATTATCTGTGGGAGAAAATGAAAGGGGTGAGCACATCAAGCTCAGTAAGGCAATCCTACGAACAAGTAGGTAACCATACTACCTACATGAACGTGGTGCCATGCATAAACCACCCTTTCTCCACACATTTTAAAACAAATGATATGCGTTATGATGTTATGTAAAACACATTTGCACGAAAAATTCAACATGCAAGTATATTCAAAATCATATCTTTCTCGTTTAAAATTTCACAGTAAAGTTAGGACTCGACCCCTCCTTCGGGTGATCCTGACTCACACAAAACCATGAAAACGGTTTACATCACACGTGGGTTTTGAAAAGCATGGAAATACCATCATGCAATTTAGTTTTAAAACCCAGTTTAATCATCGAAATCGTCGACATGCGAGACTAGGCAACATCTGTATATCGACAATAACCAGGACTATGGCCATACGTGTCCTCGGGAGTTCCTCAGCTACACGGATCCTAGTGTGCGGGTTCTCACCATGATCGAGAACCGCCCAGGAGGTGGGTCAATCCATCCCGTCAGTCTTATCCGATCCCAGGCATCCGAAGATGCTGCATCCGGAGATGCCGTATCCGAAGATACCACACGGTACATCGTACTCCATGCTACTTGCACGGTACATCGTACTCCGTGAACCCATATAATATCTCTAGGTACTCCAGCCCAATTGGCCTGCTTCCCACAGAGGTTTGTTTCTCAATACTCATGCCATGTCTCAAAACGCACGTGCGAGCCTATTAAATCGGTGACACACAGTCTACCCGATGCTCCAAGCACGGCTCATCGTATGTTCTCATAAAATCAGTGCGAGCGATGCTCAGCACTCTCATCAACTCAAATAAAATTGGCAGAGCCCGCTTTACATCCCCACAAGGCCGCCAACCTCATCCCTCACTCTCACCCCACCTAAGAGGTCTCTTGAGCCTGTTGGGCCTTTTGGCTGACTCCAAGGGCAGACAGCGCTACTCCACAAATCCGGTAAAACTAGTGCGAGCTAAGCTCAGCACTCTGTATATAAATCACATGAAAATTTTATAAAATCTGGTGCGAGTTAAACTCTAGCACCCTGTCTCGAAAAAGCATATGAAATGTGGCGCGAGTTGTACTCTAGCACCTATGCATGCAAAACTCTAGTGCGAGCTCTCGCTCTAGCACTAATGCGTGCATCACACAAATCGACAACATCGTGCGAGCTGAGCTCTAGCACGTCACATGTCAATAAAAACACGTAGGCGGCTCTGTTTCCTCAAAACAGTTTTCAAAACAATATCACGTTGAAAGTATGCAATGCTGTGCATTTTCTTTCAAGGTGAGCCAGCCTACTCATGCATGCATTAAAGTACCTCCATAATGAGCAGGAACCTTTTGTTCTTGCTCCTCCCAATTTTTCGTAACTTTGTAAATTTTACCCTTAACAAGGGTATTTTAGTAATTTTGCCCATACGGGGCACTAAAATTATTCTTCGACCTCTAGACCCTCCAAAACATTTTTTAGGACTGCATATGAATTTAAAATTGCGTAAAGTTTACCTCTAGCAGTCCGTAGAATTGCCTTACCTTATTTTCCTGTCGAGTCTGACCTTTTCTTTTCCAATGTTATCTCGTCGCGCAGTCCGATATGCTCCAAATCAAATGCCCAAAACTGCGTATTAATATTCCTCAGGTCAGATATTATACAATTTAATCGTATTTAATATTTTCTGGGCTTAATTTAAATCATTGGGCCCATTTACCCCTATTGGGCCCGATTGCACCTTAATGGGCCTTAATCGGCCTTAAGCCCGTTTTCCACTTAATTTTCACTTTATCGAGGCCTATTGGGCTCATTGGGCCCACCAATAATTTATTGGGCCTCGTTCTAATTCTCGAATAGCTAAATCGATTATTTACGACAATTTATCTAAATTTCCATAATTTAATTCAATTAATGCGGAAATTAAATCAATATCACGCATAACGAGGTAATTGTCGTAAATAAGGGTTACTTACCCGAGATTCCATGCTAGTCTGCAAATCGAGGCTATCTCGAGCTCTCGTTGGATGCCAATCGTCGAGCTACATAATTTCATAATTTTTCGGGTAAGTTTTCAGCCCAAAATTAATTAAATTAAATACTTCAAAATTTAAATCGGATCAATTCGACCGCTCACTGACTTACCCGAAACTCGATTACACCATAGGAATTTTCTCAAATTTTTTCCTGTTTTTCTTTTTCCCTTTTTCTTCCTTTTTTCCTCTCTTTTTGGCTGAACTGGTTCAGTTCGGTTCGGACCGGTTCAGACCGCTAGTTCACCCCGGTTCGACCGGTTCACCACCGGTTCACTGCCTTGCTGACCGGTTCTCCCCCGGCTTCCACCGCCAGTGGCTCCGCAAGGTCGTCCGCATCTCGAATCTGCCATCAGTTTGGGTCAAGCTCGCCGGAATGCCGCCGGTCCGGCTGTTCTCCTCTTCGCCGTCGGTACCCATTTCTTCTTCCGCCATTTTCGGTGCCGTCCGTCGGTTTCGTTGGCTGATACCGGTGCAGAAATGATCACCATCGCCTGGGCTTTCGGAATCGGGCCTTGGTTCCGGTCGGATCGCCGCCGTTCGCCGCCGGTGGCCACTTCTTTCCAGCGGCCTTTCTCCTCCCGATTCGTCGGATTCCGGCGTCGGTAGGCTGCACCGCCGGTACCATCTTGCTCACCGGCCTCCCCTCTTCGATTTCCGACCCTTGGCCTGGCCATCGGCCGTCGGACGGTGGTCGGGTCTTCTTCGGTCAACTGCTTCCGTTTTCATTCTCCGTTTCGCGATTTTTTTCACGTTTTTGCGTTTTTTTTTTGTTTTTATCATTTTTATTATTTTTATTATTATTTATTTTAATTATTTTACTATTCATTAAAATACTATAAATACCCAAAATATCTCTTAAAATTATTATTTTATTCTTATTCAATTAATTTAATTTTTATTTAATTTATTTATTATATTTTAACCTCTTTTTCGGGTATAATTTCTCCGTATTTTTGGGATATTGTCCCGGGTGACTTTTCGGTATATTTTTCAATTATTTTTGGGATTATTTTTTCGAACAAAAAATTTCAATTAATCCCGATTAATTTCAATAAATTAATATCTTGATCAATTTAATCCGAAATAAATTTATTTCACTTTTATTGACCAAGATTTCTTAAATCCATATTTTTAATTAAATTTTCTTATCGAAATTATACCAACCTTCGGTCTTTTGATCGTTTTGCCCTTACACGTGTTCGGGATTAATTTAACCCGACTTCCTTCATACTTCCCCCATATTTTCTTATTTAATTTCCGTATTTTAATTAAATTTGGGTCTTACACATGTAAACAAGTCAATATTCTTTTCTCAAAAGTAAACTCAAATACAGAAATACAGATACTTGTATATATATACATCCCTGACCGTACATTCGTTTACATAATTGTGCTTTTACAATGTTCAATACAAAATGTTTGAATGTGTATACCTCTCGTAAGATGGATATGCAGCAAATCAAAGAATACTAGTTGTGAGATCTGAGAATTTCAGACATATTTTAATTATGTAATATGAACTTGAAGTATAATTTATTGAGCTAAGTGAATTGTGAGAATGATAATTGGAAATTTCTATGTTAAGTGTTTAAAATAAGTATGAAGCTATGAGGACAGATCGATCTGGGAGAAGGAGAGATCGATCTGATGAGTTAAAAATGACAAGGAATGAGGAATTTAAGGAGCAGATCGATCTCCAATGGAAGAGGATCGATCTCCTTATGATTCTGTTTGAGAGAAGATCGATCTCATGAGGAAGGGATCGATCTCCAAATGTTTCTGTTTGGGAGAAGATCGATCTCCTCAAGGAGCAGATCGATCTCATAAAGCCATAAAGAGATCGATCTCACCCCTCGACAGATCGATCTCCTAGGCATAAATTACCCCAAATCGTCCCCAAATTCAAATGCAGATCGATCTCATCAAGAGTCAGATCGATCTCCTACCCTTCGTCTATATAAGGAACCCCTGCTTTCTCCTGCAATTTCACTTTCTCTCTCTTCCAAACCCCATTTTCACCGAGCTCTAGCTTTCTCACTCATCCAAAGCACCCATTTTCGTCCAAATCAGAGGCTGTGGCAAGAAGGAAAGTTGTTCCTCATCAAAGGGAGAACAACATACTTGGAAATCGTAAGACGGATTGAATCGAGGCAAGAGATAAGCTCTTCATAAGTTTTGGGTAATTTCTAAACCTCGATCCTTATATTTGAGATGATTTTGGTGATAATGGTTATTAGCATTGTGTTGAAATAGCTGAAAAATGATTAGGGATTGATGAAATTATAATGTAGTTGGAGTGATGATGATATTTAGCAACTTTGGTAAATTTAGGAATTTTTCAGCTATAAATGAAGATTTAGACAATGTGGTGTATTAGCATAGATATTGTGGTATAGAAAATATAGAATGTTGAGGTGTTGTGAGCGAGATTGTGGTTTGTGATGGAGTTATGAGAATTGAGAAATTTGAGGTGTTATGAGCAATTATGCTCGATTTTGAGAATTGAGGTTAATGTGATAATGAGTATTGATGTTTTAACATCGTTTGGACAGCTCGAGAGTTTCAGAGTGGAATGCGAGGCTAGTCCGTGATACGGGGGAAACGATTGCACTATACAAGGTGCAAAGAGGTAAGGGAAAACTAAACCATTTGTGTGTGTGTTTTGATGAACTGTTTGTAGCATGAACCACGATTTGAGAATACAAGCATGTTTGGTGTTGTGTTGTGATATAATTGCACACGGTTTTTATAGCCGGTTAGAGCCCATTATTTTATGAGTTTATAAGCTGAGTGTGAAATTGCTTTATAAACCTTTGAGTTTGCGTGAAAAGTAAATTGGGCTCTACGTTAAGGCGATATTGAGATTTGAGAAAATGTGTTTGTGTTTTGCCGGTTGGAACTCGGTTTTAATTTTTTTGTGCTGAGTACACAAATATTTTAAATGAGTTTTATGAGAGAAAACCATTATGAGTTCTACGTGAAGGCATAACGTTTTATAAGATAATGGCTAATGATTGAGACTTAGGTGTGTCATGTTGAATACACATCGGGCCTTGCTCTGGTAGCATGTAAGATCGATATAGTGGGACGCCTGGGAACCGATCCAGGGACCACAGGCCTTATTCTAGTAACATGTAAGTCCGATTATTCCTCCGCTTTGGTAGCGCTAGGAGGCCTTGCTCTGGTAGCATGTAAGTCCGATATTCCTCTATTTGGGTAACGAGAGATGCCTCCATTTTGGTAACGTGAGATGATCCCCGTTCTGGTAACGCTGAGTGGCCTTACTTTGGTAGCATGTAAGACCGAGAGAGTGAACCGCCTGGGAACTGACCCAGGGACCACGTGATAGTGTGCATGAGGCGAGGCATTGCTCTGGTAGCATGTAAGGCCGGGCCTTGTTCTGGTAACATATAAGTCCAATATACCATGCATACGACCATATTGTCGACGTTCCCTCTATACGAGGATGCCTGGGATGCGCACCTAGACGAGATTACACATTTGATGTGCCATGACGAGTTTTAATTGAGTTTTATTACCTAGTCTTGTTTTACACATGAGTTGTGTTTTGTGACCTTGTCACGTGCTATTTACTGAGGTGATTTTTATCACGTATTTTGAGAACAACTATTATCGCATATATTTACACATGCTTGTAAGTGCTCGATATTGAGCCTTTTGACCTTTATGTTTTCACATGATTTATGAGTTATGAGATGATGATGTTTTGAGAACTTTCATGCTACGATTTCAAATGAGCTTCATAAACAAATACATATTTGTGATGTGTGATATGGTTTATATAACTGAGTTCCCTTACCCCCCTTACTGAGCGATTTGGAAGCTCACCCTATTTTCTCTTCCCCCAGATCGCTTCAAGTGAAGTGAGTTCCCTGCGGCGTATGGGTTAGAGGCTAGTGGAGGACTTGAGCTCCAGGCCGTATTTTGTGTATTGAGGTAGATATTTAATATTCATGCACCCAGACTAGAGTTATATTTACAGACACTTATTGTACAATGATGTACAGGATGTATTAGGATTAATTAATTTGGAATCGAGTAATATATAGGATACTATATTATGATGAGATCCTGAGGCATGATAATTATGATGATGTATGACACTGCACAGGAATGCACCCTTAATTGTGAATTGATGAGTAAAAAGTTTTAAATTAGCCCTATTTTCCGCGCTTCCGGGGCGTCACATAGTTTTCTTGGTATCAGAGCTTAGGGTGTTTAGTACTGTCAGTGTCGGTTAAGTGAAATAGAATACATCCCAAGTGTCTGTAATATTATGGTCATGAACTGAATCTGAGGATTGAGATTTCAATCGATTTTGATATGTACGCGCAAGAGACGAGTTGAGATGGAGAATGAGTAAACGATGAGGTCGTTCGTGGAGGCAGGCAGAGTCCCCTCCGCCACCTGTCCCACAACCAGAGAGTCCTAACTCTCGATTTAATCGGATTGAGACCGATGTGAGGCAAGGTTTTGAGCAGATGGCAGCGTTATTCGCGCAACACTTTGGAGTTAATGCCTCGGGTACTACTCCTGCACCACCATAAGGACCTCCCATACCCCCAATACCTCCCATCACTCAGCCTGATGACAAAAGTATGGTCTGACTGAAGGACTTTTTGAAAATGAATCGACCTGCATTTAGGGGAAAGAAGGATCCTACAGAGGCTGAGGAGTGGTTGACGGAGTTGAGAGTTATATTCGACTATCTGGGGTGCACCGATGCTGAGAGGGTCAGTATGAGTGCCTATATGTTGAAAGGGAGAGCTCAAGATTGGTGGGGTACTACCCTGGGTATTTTGATGTCTCACCAGGATGTGATTGGTTGGGAAGAGTTCCAGACAGCCTTTAGAGCCCAATATGTACCACGAGCTGCCTAGAGAAGGAGGCAAGCAGAGTTTTTAATTTTGGTACAGGGTGACATGTCTGTAGATGATTACGAGAGCTGATTTACCGCTCTGCTGAGATATGATCTAGAGACTTTCAAGAATGAAGAGCTCCGCACAAAGAGATTTGTGTATGGATTGAAGCCCATCATCAGAGATCGATTGATTGGGTTGTGTATTACTGAGTTTGGAGATGCTCTGAGACGAGCACAAGAGATTGAGAGGGGAATTGAAATTGTACAGTCCCAGAATGAGTTTGGAGCAGTGATTAGGGATAAAGGCAAGAGGCCAGCGATGTCTCAAGCAGATGTTCGGAGAGGTTCCTTCAGGAGATGAAGGATTGAGGTACAGAAGGGCAGATTGGAGAGACCCAAAGCTTATCCTATTATCAAGGAGACCTCTCGATATGGCAGGCCGGAGATAAGGGTTTGTAGAGACTGTGGCCGATCGCATGAGGGAAGTTGTACTGGGTCGATTTGTGGATGTTTTAGATGTGGTGACATGGGTCACAGAGTGAAGGACTGTCCTCAACCTCAGATACCACATGCTCCGGAGCCTACTAGATAGCAGCCTCAGAGAGTGAATCCCCAGAGACGGGCCACTGCTGTAGAGAAAGGGATGAAACCTGTGGCACAGGGACGTGTGTTTGCCCTGGATAAGGAAACTGCGGACACTTCAGCAGAAACTATAAGAGGTACACTTTCTGTCTGTAATCATAAGGCTCATGTATTGATAGATCTAGGATCCACGCATTCATTTATTTCAGAGCATTTTGCATGTAGTTTAAAGTTGAAGTTTGAACCTCTAGAGTATGTACTACATGTAAATACCCCTATGCGTGAATCCTAGAGAACTGAGTTAATCTGTAGAGGATGTGAAATAAAGGTGGGAGATAGAGTGATGTTAGAAAATCTAATCATGTTGAATATACATGGGTTTGATGTAATTTCGGGGATGGATTGTTTGGCAACCAATCGAGTGAGTTTAGACTGCTACACTAAGATTGTAACTTTCTCCCTACCTGAACCTTACAGTGTACGGCTGAGATATTGAGGAAATGAATATGTGGAATTCTAGTAAGTAATTTAAGGATTTTAATATTATTTTTGAGAGTATTAAATATGATTGTTCATGTGAAGGTTACGAAACACTCATCTCAGACGATGAGCGGGAACATCCGAGGATTGAGGATATACCTGTGGTGTGTGAATTCCCGGATGTTTTCCTAGATGAGCTGCCAGGTTTGCCACAAGAGAGAGAGCTAGAGTTTACCATTGATTTAGTACCAGATACTCAGCCGATCTCTAAACCTCCCTATAGGATGGCATTAGTGGAACTTGAGGAATTGAAGAAACAACTACAGGAGTTATTGGATCAAGGGTTCATTAGGCCCAGTGTTTCACCGTGGGGAGCACTGGTTTTCTTTGTCAAGAAGAAGGATGGTAGTCTTAGATTATACGTAGACTAACGGCTGTTGAATATGCCACGGTGAAGAATAAATACCCACTGCCCAGGATTGATGATCTACTTGATCAACTAAGAGGGGCCTCAGTCTTTTCTAAGATTGACTTGAGATCGGACTTCAGGACAAGGTATGGTCATTATAAGTTCTTGGTGATATCCTTTGGATTGACGAACGCCCTTGCTGCATTTATGAGGTTGATGAACGAAGTGTTCAGAGACTATCTAGATAAATTTGTGATAGTCTTTATTGATGATATCCTGGTATACTCTCGGTCGTATGAGGAGCATGCACATCATTTGTGGTTAGTACTTCAGATACTCCGAGATAAGCAATTATATGGAAAGCTTAGCAAGTGTGAGTTTTGGCTGAACCGGATAGCTTTCCTTGGTCATATAGTCTCAGAGGAAGGAGTATCAATGGATTCAAGTAAAGTAGCAGCTGTGCTTAGTTGGGAGAGACCGATGACAGTTACTGAGGTGCGAAGCTTCCTTGGTTTGGCAAGGTATTACAGAAGATTTGTGGAAGGATTTTTAAGGATTGCCGCTCCTTTGACTAAACTCACGCGTAAGGAGACTCCGTTCATATGGACTGATCAATGTGAGCTCAGTTTTCAGGAGTTAAAAAGGAGATTGACAGCGACACCTGTGTTAACTATTCCTGAGGGATCAGGAGGATTTTCGGTGTATAGTGATGCATCTCATCAAGGATTGGGGTGTGTACTTATGCAGCATGGAAGAGTGGTCGCATATGGATCGTGACAGTTGAAAGACCATGAGCGGAATTACCCCACGCATGATTTAGAGTTAGCCGCTGTGGTATTTGCTTTGAAGATCTGGCGACACTACTTATATGGGGAAAGATTCCAGATCTTCACTGATCACAAGATTTTAAGATATCTCTTTGATCAGAAGGAGTTAAACATGAGACAAAGGAGATGGATGGAACTCCTTAAGGATTATGACTGCGAGATTCTATATCATCCGGGTAAGGCGAATGTAGTTGCTGATGCCCTGAGCAGGAAGAGTATGATATCTGCTATGATGATCAGGGAATGGGATTTGTTAGAGCAGTTCACCGAACTTCGGATCAGAGTTAAAGAGGTAGAGACTGGATTTTTGGCTAGCTTACGGATAGAGCCTAAGATCATGGATCAGATTAGAACTGGGCAGCGTAGTGATCAGAGTTGATAGATATGGTTAGCTAAGCTGAACAGAGTTCGCAGTCGGATCTCACAGTCAGTGAGGATGGATTGTTGAGATTCAGAGGACGGATTTGTGTACCGGACGATGATACCGTAAAGAGACTGATACTGAGAGAATCCCATTACTCGCGATACACCATGCACCCAGGGAGTACTAAGCTGTACCGAGACTTGAGAAAGGTGTACTGGTGGAGTGGTATGAAGCGAGACGTGACAGAGTATGTGGCCAGGTGTTTAATATGCCAGGAAGTGAAAGCTGAGCATCGGAAGCCTGAAGGGTTACTATAGCCCTTACTTATACCTAGATGGAAATGGGAGCATGTCACCATGGATTTTATTATGGGTTTACCGAGGATCCGAAGAGGTTGTGATGCGATATGGGTCATTATGGATAGATTGACCAAGAGTGCCCACTTCCTTGCCATCAAGAGCACTGATACTGTGGATGCCTCAGCTGAGCTGTATGTCAGTGAGATAGCTAGATTACATGGGGCTCTAGTGAGTATTACTTCTGATAGAGATTCTCGATTTACTTCCAGATTTTGGACCCAGTTTCAGGAGTCCATGGGATCTCGATTGAGTTTTAGTACCGCCTATCATCCTCAGGCAAATGGTTAGTCAAAGAGGACTATTCAGACCCTGGAGGATATGTTGAGGGCGTGTACGATGGATTTTAAGGGATCGTGGGATGATCACCTGCCCCCAGCAGAGTTTGCATACAATAACAGCTATCATGCAAGTATTGGAATGGCACCCTTTGAGGCTCTATATGGTAGGAGGTGTAGATCCCCTGTAGCGGAAGAAGTCGGTGACAGAAAGATAAATGCTCCCGAGCTTGTTGAGCAAGCTGTACAGAGTGTGAAACTCATATGTGAGAGGCTACGGGCTGCACAGGGTAGACAGAAAAGCTATGCGGATGTGCGTAGACGGCCACTCGAGTTTGATGTTGGTGATGCAGTATTTCTGAAAGTATCACTGAGTAAGAGTATCGTGTGATTTGGGAAGAAAGGAAAATTGAGTCCTCGATACATAAGACCATTCGGGATTCTTGAGAGAGTGGAGAGGTAGCCTACAGATTGGCATTACCCCCACAGATGTCCGGAATACACAACGTCTTTCATGTGTCTATGTTGATGAAGTACCACCCGGACCCTTCTCATGTTATACAGTATGACGAGATGGACATACAGGAGGACATGAGCTATACTGAGGAACCCGTCCGGATTCTCGATAGAAAGGAGAAGGTACTGAGAACCAAGAGCATCCCATTAGTGAAAGTTTTGTGAAAACATCACTCAAGGGAAGAGGCAACGTGGGAACTAGAGAACCTCATGAAGGAGAAATACCCCTATCTCTTTGACTAGTTGAGTTGAATTTGGAGGACTAAATTCTTTTAAGGTGGGGAGGATGTGAGATCTGAGAATTTCAGACATATTTTAATTATGTAATATGAACTTGAAGTATAATTTATTGAGCTAAGTGAATTGTGGGAATGATAATTGGAGATTTCTATGTTAAGTGTTTAAAATAAGTATGAAGCTATGAGGACAGATCGATCTGGGAGAAGGAGAGATCGATCTGATGAGTTAAAAATGACAAGGAAGGAGGAATTTAAGGAGCAGATCGATCTCCAATGAAAGAGGATCGATCTCCTTATGATTCTGTTTGAGAGAAGATCGATCTCATGAGGAAGGGATCGATCGCCAAATATTTCTGTTTGGGAGAAGATTGATCTCCTCAAGGAGCAGATCGATCTCATAAAGCCATAAAGAGATCGATCTCACCCCTCGACAGATCGATCTCCTAGGCATAAATTACCCCAAATCGTCCCCAAATTCAAATGCAGATCGATCTCATCAAGAGCCAGATCGATCTCCTACCCTCCGTCTATATAAGAAACCCCTGCTTTCTCCTGCAATTTCACTTTATCTCTCTTCCAAACCCTATTTTCACCGAGCCCTAGCTTTCTCACTCATCCAAAGCACCCATTTTCGTCCAAATCAGAGGCTGTGGCAAGAAGGAAAGTTGTTCCTCATCAAAGGGAGAACAACATAATTGGAAATCTTAAGACGGATTGAATCGAGGCAAGAGATAAGCTCTTCACAAGTTTTGGGTAATTTCTAAACCTCGATTCTTATATTTGAGATGATTTTGGTGATAATGGTTGTTGGCATTGTGTTGAAATAGCTGAAAAATGATTAGGGATTGATGAAATTACAATGTAGTTGGAGTGATGATGATATTTAGCAACTTTGGTAAATTTAGGAATTTTTGAGCTATAAATGGAGATTTAGACAATGTGGTGTATTAGCATAGATATTGTGGCATAGGAAATGTAGAATGTTGAGGTGTTGTGAGCGAGATTGTGGTTTGTGATGGAGTTATGAGAATTGAGAAATTTGAGGTGTTATGAGCAATTATGCTCGATTTTGAGAATTGAGGTTAATGTGATAATGAGTATTGATGTCTTAACATCGTTTGGACAGCTCGGGAGTTCCAGAGTGGAATGCGAGGCTATTCCGTGATACGGGGGAAACGATTGCACTATACGAGGTGCAAAGAGGTAAGGGAAAACTAAACCATTTGTGTATGTGTTTTGATGAACTGTTTGTAGCATGAACCACGATTTGAGAATACAAGCATGTTTGGTGTTGTGTTGTGATATAATTGCACATGGTTTTTATAGCCGGTTGGAGCCCATTATTTTATGAGGTTATAAGCTGAGTGTGAAATTGCTTTATAAACCTTTGAGTTTATGTGAAAAGTAAATTGGGCTCTACGTTAAGGCGATATTGAGATTTGAAAAAATGTGTGCGTGTTTTGCCGGTTGGAACTCGGTTTTAATATGTTTTGTGTTGAGTACACAAATGTTTTAAATGAGTTTTATGAGAGAAAACCATTATGAGTTCTACGTGAAGGCATAACGTTTTATAAGATAATGGCTAATGATTGAGACTTAGGCGTGTCATGTTGAATACACATCGGGCCTTGCTCTGGTAGCATGTAAGACCGATATAGTGGGACGCCTGGGAACGACCCAGGGACCACAGGCCTTGTTCTGGTAACATGTAAGTTCGATTATTCCTCCGCTTTGGTAGCACTGGGAGGCCTTGCTCTGGTAGCATGTAAGTCCGATATTCTTTCGTTTTGGTAACGAGAGATGCCTCCGTTTTGGTAACGTGAGATGACCCCCGTTCTAGTAACGCTGGGTGGCCTTGCTTCGGTAGCATGTAAGACCGAGAGAGTGGGCCACCTGGGAACCGACCTAGGGACCACGTGATAGTGTGCATGAG
The DNA here is from genome assembly GCA_033439115.1 of Firmiana major. Lineage (NCBI taxonomy): Eukaryota > Viridiplantae > Streptophyta > Magnoliopsida > Malvales > Malvaceae > Firmiana > Firmiana major. The sequence goes on from CM065912.1 coordinate 16,043,311, forward strand.
GCGAGGCATTGCTCTGGTAGCATGTAAGGTCGGGCCTTGTTCTGGTAACATATAAGTCCAATATACCATGCATACGACCATATTGTCGACGTTCCCTCTATACGAGGATGCCTGGGATGCGCATCCAGAGGAGATTACACATTTGATGTGCCATGACAAGTTTTAATTCAGTTTTATTGCCTAGTCTCGTTTTACACATGAGTTGTGTTTTGTGACCTTGTCACGTGCTATTTACTGAGGTGATTTTTATCACGTATTTTGAGAACAGCCATTATCGCATATATTTACACATGCTTGTGAGTGCTCGATATTGAGCCTTTTTACCTTCATGTTTTCACATGATTTATGAGTTATGAGATGATGATGTTTTGAGAACTTTCATGCCACGATTTCAAATGAGCTTCATAAACAAATACATATTTGTGATGTGTGATATGGTTTATATAACTGAGTTCCCTTACCCCCCTTACTGAGCGATTTGGAAGCTCACCCTGTTTTCTCTTCCCCCAGATCGCTTCAAGTGAAGTGAGTTCCCTGCGGCGTAGGGTTAGAGGCTAGTGGAGGACTTGAGCTCCAAGCCGTATTTTGTGTATTGAGGTAGATATTTAATATTCATGTACCCAGACTAGAGTTATATTTACAGACACTTATTGTACAATGATGTACGAGATGTATTAGGATTAATTAATTTGGAATCGAGTAATATATAGGATACTATATTGTGATGAGATCCTGAGGCATGATAATTATGATGATGTATGACACTGCACAAGAATGCACCCTTAATTGTGAATTGATGAGTAAAAAGTTTTAAATTAGCCCTATTTTCCGCGCTTCCGGGGCGTCACACTAGTCCTCAGCTGTGCTCGACTACTGTGAACGCTCTGTAGAGAGGAGAAATAAAAAGGGGGTGAGCTCATAGCTCAGTAAGAAAATCAGGCAAGCAAGTAGATAACCACACTATCTACAAAATACAATGCTCATGCCTTGAAATCATTTCCTTATCGATTTATATCCTAAGCATGCATCCGCTTGAAACTTTTATGCAATATATACATATAGATACAAATCATCAGTTATAAAACTGAAAACATGCTGATTTAACAACCTCGACAGTTTATGCAAAACATTGCATTTCTCATGTAATTTCATATAATTCACATTTTGTCATGCCATTCAATTAAATGAAAATAATATGGCATATCATCATGTTTAAAAACATGGAAATCTGAGCCTCACCCATCCCTCGGGCTACCTTTTATCACACACAAATTCACATGTTCAGATTTTAAAATCATATGATAAGTCATTCAAGAAAACTCAATTTATATTACATGAAAGGAGACAGACGACTACATATTCCAAGATTATGATTATAAATCATTTTTCGTGATCCCAGGTTACACAGTACTCAGTGTGCGAGGTCTCACCATTGCTGTAACGGGAGGTGGGTCAAATCCCTTACCGTCAGCTCACAACTCAACAACATTGTGTACTCACGGTACACCAAACTCCATGTGACATGCACAGTACAAAGTACTCCATTCACCCAATCTCAAGGTCGGGATTCTTGTCATAAGTCTTAGTCCTCATACCTTGGATATGCCTCATAGTCGGGTGCTTGCTATAAGTCTTAGCCCTTATACTATGGGTTATATTTTCGATAGCCCTTGACTATATCTCAAAAATTGCATGTGCGAGCATATAATCGGTGCGACACACAATCAGCATAGGCTCCCAACACGGTTGTTTCATGCTTTCACTTTTAAAATTGGTAGTGCGAGTAAACTCCCAGCACGACCATAACACAAGTGATATAAATCTAGTGCGAGCAATGCTCCCAGCATTATGTCATGAAAAAACCTGAGTATGAGCAATGCTCCCAATACTCTACAATGCATCAATCAATAAAAACTTAGTACGAGCAATGCTCCCAATACTCTATCATGTAAAACTGAGTATGAGCAATGCTCCCAATACTCTATAATGCATCAATCAACAAAACTGAGTACGAGCAATGCTCCCTATACTCAAGTACTATGTGATGCATATCTCATAAATTATAGTGCGAGTATTCTCTAGCACTAATGGTTTACACACAAACTTGATAGATGACTTATTTAAATTAAATTTCACCCGATCAAATCAAATAGGCACTCAAATGTGCTGTTTTCGCATATACATGAAAACATTAGTCATTCTATTATGTAACTATGAATATTAGTCACAAACATGCTTCTAAGGCTTTTTACCCTATTTTTGGATAAAACCTCGATTTATCTCATTGGTCCCTACCACAACATTTCTAACCACGGGGATTCATAGAGAATATAGTATTGAAATTCTATTCGAAATACGTATAGCTATCTCTAGGTACTCATGAAATTCCCTTACCTCGGATCACGTCGCGTGACCTCACTTCCTCGGTGCTACTAAACCTTGCAATTCGATCAACTTCCAATACCAACTTCGAAGCTGTTAATAATTATCCATATCAGTATACCTTAATATACTTGTTTTCACTTGCATGACTCTAAATCAATGCCTCAATCTCTTCACTTTCTCTCATTATGGTGTTATACCATATATTTCATATACCTATCTTCATTTCTCATCTATCCAATTTATGTATTTCATAAAACTACCTTACAGTCTTTTATACTTGCTCATTTCATCATTTAATCCATGTTTACTCAACTTCCTCATTATTTTCTCAATTTCACACCAATTTCTAGGTCATGTATATTTTTCGTAATCAAGGTGTTTCAACAATTTAAACATACACCAATCAACTCACCAAGATACCTAGATTAACATATATGTACTTGGTGTATTGAATCTTACCAAGCTTGAACTTTTCCTCATTTTCACCAAATTTGGCAAAATCCACCTTGCTTCTTCAATCTTTGATTCCAACTTCTAGTTTCCAAGTATGTTGTTCTCCTCTTAACTAAGAACAACTTTGCTGAACTGAATCTCACTGAAAACTACTTGAAAGATGAAGTTTTTTGGAGTAGAAATGTTAGGTTTAACTTTGGTTCTTGAAGGGTTTTAGTGTTTCTCGGGAAAACAAAGGTTGCAGAGTCGTGTATTTATAGAATTTCTCTAAGGGATCGATATGCTAACAGTGAGGGATCGATCTGTCCTGCCTTTTTCTCCTCAGGAACCGACCTTTTAAGTTAAAGGGATCGATCTGCTTTACACAGAACCTTAAGGAGATCGATCTGGCCTTGCTATGAGATCGATTTTTTCTACCCAAAACCTATTTAAGATTGATCTACATCGAATGAGAGATCGATCTGCTCCTCTTCTGAAACAGTTCTGCTGTAAATTCTTCCCAAAATTCACTGTTACATTCATATTAACTTTGCTTAACTACCCGGTTTACCTTTTGTACATATTGGCAACTTAAAAACATTCATTCCTTATGATTTATATCCAATATGACTTGTCCATACATCACAAAATCATAAAGAGTACATATAATTTACGGGCTTTACAATCCTCCCCACCTTAAGAAATTTGGTCCTCCAAATTAGAACCAAGTTACTCTTCAAACAACTGGGGGTATCTCTCTCGTATCAAACTCTCTAGCTCCCAAGTAGCTTCCTTTGAAGTGTGATGCTGCCAGAGAATCTTAACTAACCCGATGGTCTTATTTCTCAAGACTTTTTCCTTTTTATCCAGTATCCGTATCGGTTTCTCTACATATGTCAAATCATCTTTGAGCTCCAATGGCTCATACCAAATCACATGGTTTGGATCTGGATGATACTTCCGTAGCATTAAAATGTGGAAGACATTATGTACTCCTGATAAATTTGGTGGAAAAGCTAACCTATATGCCTTATCTCCCACTCGATCAAGTATCTCAAAGGGTCCAATGTAGCGAGGATTCAACTTACCTATCTTCCTGAATCTCACTATACCCTTGGAAGGAGAAACCTTCAGAAATACTGACTCACCAACTGCGAACTTAAGTGGTCTCCATCTCTTGTCAACATAACTTTTCTGTCTACTCTGAGCTGTCCTCAATCTCTCAACAATCAATCAGACATCCTCAGAGGCTTGTGTAACCAATTCAGGAGAAATTTTTTTCGATCACCCACTTCTTCCCAACCGATGGGGGAATGACATCTACGACCATACAGGGCCTCATACGGTGCCATCCCGATACTTGAATGATAACTGTTGTTATAGGCGAATTTGGCTAGTAGCAAATGATCATCCCAAGAGCCTCTAAAATTCAGCACACACGCTCTCAACATATCCTCCATAGTCTATATAGTTCTATCTGACTGACCATCTGTCTGAGGATAAAAAGCGATGCTCAAACTTAACTAGGTTCCCATGACTTCTTGAAAATGTTCCCAAAAATGAGAAGTGAAGCGGGAATCCCTATCCAAGACAATGCTTACTAGAACACCATGCAACCTCACTATCTTGCGTACATACAACTCTACCAATAAACTCAGAGTATCAGTAGCTCTCATAGCTAAGAAGTGGGTTAACTTCGTTAGTCTATCAATGATCACCCATATCGTATTGTGATTCCTCTGGTTCCTCAATAAACCCATCACGAAATCCATGGTGATATGCTCCCATTTCCATATCGGTATAGGTAGAGGCTGCAATAACCCTGCTGGTTTCTGATGTTCTACCTTCACCTGCTGACATACGAGACATCTTGCCACAAAATCTGCCACATCTCTCTTCATACCTGACAACCAGTACACCTTCCAGAGGTTTTGATACATCTTGTTACTCCTCGGATGCAACGTGTACCTCGATGAATGAGCTTTCGACAATATCAATCTCCTGAGCTCTGGGTCCTCAGGAACACACAATCTACTTTTGAACCTCAGAAGTCCATCAAAACTTATCTCAAAATCAGTTAGTGTGCCATTCTATATCTAACCAGTCATATCAATGCAATACGGATCAGTCTCCAACAGATCTGGCTCTAAGCATAGACTAGCAATTATATATTCCATATCCATGTCAGAAGGCACTACTTCTAAATTGAGGCTAGCAAACTGCTCTAGCAACTCATGTTCCCTGACTATCATATACGATACCATCCCAAGGCTCTTCCTACTCAAAGCATCAGCTACTACGTTAGCCTTACCCGAATGATAAAGTATCTCACAATCGTAGTCCTTCAGAAGCTCTAGCCATCTTCTTTGTCTCATGTTCAATTCTTTCTGCGAGAATAGCTACTTGAGGCTCTTGTGGTCGGTAAAAATCTGAAACTTTTCACCATACAAGTAGTGGCGCCATACCTTCAACGCAAACACTACTGTTGCTAACTCCAAATCATGGGTCAGATAGTTCTTCTCATGGTCCTTTAGTTATCTGGATTCATAAGCAACTACCCTCTCATCCTGCATCAATACACAGCCCAGTCCCTGATGCGAAGTATTGGTATACACTGAAAATCCTTTTGAGCTGGTAGGGATAGTGAGAATCGGAGTAGTGGTCAATCGACACTTCAAGTCTTGAAAACTGTTCTCACAATCTTCATCCCATACAAAAGCTACACTCTTTCGAGTAAGACGTGTTAACGGAGCAACTAACTTCAAAAATCCCTCAACGAATCTCCGATAGTATCCTGCTAAACCCAGGAAACTCCTGATCTCAGTGACTGTCCTCGGCTGTTCCCTCTGAACTACAACCTCAATTTTGGATGGATCCACTGATACACCTTTCTTCGACACAACGTGTCCCAAAAAGCGAGATCTTTGACAACCAGAAATCATACTTGCTGAGTTTAGCATACATCTTCTGCTCTCGTAGGGTTTGTAATACAATCCTGAGGTGCTTCTCATGCTTTTCCTCGGATTTTGAGTATACTAAGATGTCATCGATAAAGACGATAACAAATTGATCTAGATATAGCTTGAACACATCGTTCATCAAAGCCATAAAAGCTGCGGGAGAATTCGTCAATTCGAATAGCATAACCAAAAATTCATAATGGCCTTATCGAGTCCGAAATGTTGTCTTGGGTACATCTCCACCCCAAACTCTTAACTGATGATACCCAGACCTCAGATCAATCTTGGAAAAGACCTGTGCTCCCTAGAGCTAATCCAACAAATCATCAATACATGGAAGGGGATACCTATTCTTGATGGTTGCCTTATTTAACAATCTCTAATCTATACACAATCAGAGGCTCCCATCTTTCTTCTTTACAAACAAAACCAATGCTCCCCAAGGTGAAACACTCGATCTGATGAAACCTCTATCCAACAGCTCCTGTAACTGTCTCTTGAGCTCCTCTAACTCAACTAAGGCCATGCTATACGGTGGTTTCAATATAAGTTCAGTACCAGGCACCAAATCTATACAGAACTCCATCTCTCTGTCTGGTGGTAACCTTGACAATTCATCCGGAAAGACATCTAAGAACTCACTAATCACAGAAATATCTACCAACTCCGGATGTGCCTTATGCATATTAACCACGTATGTAATAAAACCTTCAATATATTCATTTCTCAGTCAGCATATGACATTATTTATTGAAATCATAACTACTACTTTCATTTCTTTTCATCAAACTTTACAATATATTTTTCAGGGTTAGGAAACATAACTGTCTTAGCATAACAATCTAAAACAGGATGGTTTGACGATAACTAATCCATTCCTAAGATTACATCAAAATCACTCATACTTAACAATATTAGATTGGTTGTCATATCTTTTTCCCATATTCTTAACTTACAATCATTTAACACATACTCCACTAGCTAACTGTTATCCATAGGCGTAAAAATCAACATCATCCTACTTAAAGGTGTACGCTCTACATGTTTTGCTAACTTACATGCAAATGAAGGTGATACAAATGAATGCATGGCACCAAGATCAACTAAAACATATGCTTCTAAATCATATATCAGGATGTTAAATTTAATCACATCTGATGAAGCATCGGCTGTACCCTGGTCCAAGGCATGTACTCGCCCTCGTTTAATAACCTATTTCCTTTTCTCTTTTGTCGTCGCTCTCCTCCTTGACGTAGACATATCAGCTGAAGCTCTCTTTGTCTCCTTGCTCTTTTGTGGGGCAATATCAATAACCTCTTGGCAAACTCTAGACATATGCCCTGGCTTCCCACATCTGAAGCACAATCCGCTAGAAACAGGATAAGGTCTACCTCAATGGAATCTACCACATCTATTGCACTGCTCAGTGGTAGGCCTTGGTCCTCTAATCACCACACCTCTAGCTGGAGCTATAGTCGGATATGCAGGAGATCTAACAGTTTTCCCCTGTACTTCCTCAATCCTTGGTCTCTTACCGAAGAGTCTCCTCCGTCCTCGATATCCAAAACCTCGAGAACTATCACTCACTAGTCTCATCCTATCTCTTTCTCTACCCTTACTTACTGTCCTGAACTCGGAGGCATTCCTCTCATATTCCTGCTCACAGAGTTGCACCCTGCGCACTGCCTCATCATAGGTAGAGATGTCGAACGGAACCAGTTTAGACCGTAATATTGGTCTCAGTCCATCAATAAATCTGCGGACCTTTCTGGTCTCGCTACTCATGATGTCGGGGTCATACCTCCCTAGGGATAGAAATTTGGTCTCATACTCGTCTACTGAATGACTACCCTGGGTCAACCCTAAAACTTGACCTGCAGCCTTCGCTGGGCTGTATCTAGAACAAACTGCGTCCTAAAGGCATATAGAAATATCTCCCAACTGATCTCTATATGTAAGGCTCTCAATATGGGTCGGGTGGACTTCCACTAATGCTCTATTGTCCCCTTCAATAGGAACGCTGTAAATGCGACCATCTCTGAAGCCGTACACTCAAAGAATTCGTACAACTTCTCTATCTCTCTTATCTACTCCTCAGTCAAAACTGGGTCCTTGACCCCTCGAAAAGATGGAGGTCTAAGCTTTTGGAATTGTCGCAGTCTGTCAAACTCACAACCATACCCCAAAACATTACTGCCTTGTCGTGGGTAACATGAGCTGACTTATCCTGAACTGGTGGGGGTGTAGGTGTATCTGTAGGCTGTGGTACATGAGCTTGCTATGCAGGCGTACAAGGTGCAGCTGCCTCTCTAGGCCCAGTCCCTGCATCCTGCCCCTGTCCTCCTGACATAGTCTGTGCCAGTAACTCCACTATGGTCTCAAGGCGACCCTCTAGTCTCATGAAGTGTGCCTCGGTACTCTCGGGTACTTGAGTGGGACCTGTCCTGTCATCTCGAGTCTCTGACCTATCTCTACGACCTCAAACCCTACCTCTAGCCCCTCTACCACGACTGGTATTAGCCATAATGGCTCAATCCCTGCATTTATAACCATTAATTAATTTGATTTCCATCTCGTATACACAATTGTAACTGAACAAAGCACATTACTATAGGGATATACACTTTCCTAATTACTAATATCGACTCACATCAGATCAACTCTACTTTGATACCATTCTATCATGACCTCCCCTCCCGTAACCTACCAAATCACCATAAATTTTTCACATTTTTCTTACCTCTCCTTCTGTCATAACTCAACACCAAACCATTGGGCTGCGTTTCGATATTAGTCACCTCAACCATATTCATTCATAACATGTATACAAGTCAATATTCTTTTCTCAAAAGTAAACTCAAATACATAAATACAAATACTTGTACATATATACATCCCTGATCGTACATTCGTTTACATAACTCTGCTTTTACAATGTTTAGTACAAAAGGTTCGAATGTGTATATCTCTCATAAGATGGATATGCAGCGGATCAAGGAATACTAGTCCTCAGCCGTGCTCGACTACTGTGAACGCTCTATAGAGAGGGGAAATAAAAAAAGGGTGAGCTTACAGCTCAGTAAGGAAATCAGGCAAGCAAGTAGATAACCACACTATCTATAAAATACAATGCTCATGCCTTGAAATCATTTCCTTTTCGATTTATATCCTAAGCATGCATCCTGCTTGAAACTTTTATGCAATATAAACATATAGATACAAATCGTCAGTTAGAAAATTGAAAACATGTTGGTTTAATAACCTCAGCAGTTTATGCAAAACATTGCATTTCTCATGTAATTTCATATAATTCACATTTTGTCATGCCATTCAATTAAATGAAAATAATATGGCATATCATCATGTTTAAAAACATGAAAATCTGGGCCTCACCCATCCCTCGAGTTACCCTTTATCACACACAAATTCACATGTTCAGATTTTAAAATCATGTGATAAGTCATTCAAGAAAACTTAATTTACATTGTATGAAAGGAGATAGGCGACTGCATGTTCTGAGATTTTGAACATAACTAATTTTTCGTGATCCCAAACTACATAGTACTTGGTGTGCGAGGTCTCATAATTGCTATAACGGGAGGTGGGTCAAATCCTCTATCGTCAGCTCACAACTTAACAACATCGTGTACTTATGGTACAACGTACTCCATGTGACATACACGATACAAAGTACTCAATGGACCTAGTCTCAAGGTCGGGATGCTTACCATAAGTCTTAGTCCTCATACATTGGATATACCTCATAGTCGGGTGCTTGCCATAAGTCCTAGCTATTATACTATGGGTTATATTTTCGATAGCCTTCGGCCATATCTGAAAAATTGCACGTGCGAGCATATAATGTAAGACCCGAATTTAATTAAAATACGAAAATTAAATAAGAAAAGATGGAGGAAGTATGAAGGAAGGTCGGGTTAAATTAATCCCGAACACGTGCAAGGGCAAAATGGTCAAAAGACCGAAGGTCGGTATAAATTTAACGAGAAATAATTATTAAAAATAACGCATTGAGAAATCTTGGTCAATAGAGATGAAATAAAATTATTTTGGGTTAAATTGATCAAGATATTAATTTATTGGAATTAATCGAAATTAATCGAGATTTTTAGTTCGGAAGAATAATCCCGAAAATAATCGAAAAATATGTCGAAAATTCACCCGGGACAACATCCCGAAAATACGGGGAAATTATACCCGAAAAAGAGGTTAAAATATAATAAATAAATTAAATAAAATTAAATTAATTAAATTAGAATAAAATTATAATTTTAAGGATATTTTAAGGGATATTTGGGTATTTTAATATATTTTAATGAATAAAATAAATTGTTAAATAATAATGATAATTCAAAAAAAAAAAAAATTTTAGAAATCTGTAAAACGTCGGGGAGAGAGAAGAAGAAACGGAAACCGAAAAGGGGAGAGGCGCGTGGCCAACCGACCACCGGCCACCGGGCACCGACGGCCTCCGACGACGGGCCCAACAGCAAGAGGAGAGGCTGGCGAAGCCATCGGCACCGGTGACGCGCGCCGACGATGGCTGTATCCGGCGAAAGGAGGACGAGAAGGTCGCGGGGAAAACGTTGTCGGTTCCGGCGATCCACGGCAGCTGGAGGCGAACGGCGGGTACCGGCGTGACCGGGAGGAGGAGCCGGTCCTTTTGAGACCAGTACCGGTCGGCGAAATCGCCGAAATCCGCCGGATCGAGAGGTGGCAGCCGCGGGAGAAGAGATGGCCACCGGCGGCGAACGGCGGCGATCCAGGCGAAACCGAGGCCAGATTCCAAAAGCCCAGGCGACGGTGATCATTTCTGCACCGGTCTCATGCGACGAAACGGCGGGAATCGTCGGTGACGGCCAAGAGGAGAAATGGGTCCGACGGCGAGAGGGAGAACAGCCGGACCGGCGGCGTTCCGGCGAGCTTGACCCAAACCGAGGCCAGATCCGTGATGCGGACGACCCAGCGGAGCGATTGGCAGTGGAAGCCGGCGGAGAACCGGCCGAAAAAGTGGTGAACCGGTGGTGAACCGGTCGAACCGGGGTAAACCGGCGGTCTGAACCGGACTGAACCGGTTCAGCCAAAAAGAGGAGAAAAAAGGGAGAAAAAAGGGAAAAAAGAAAGAGAAAAAAATTGGGGAAAAATCTCGTGATGCAATCGAGCTTCGGGTAAGTCGGTAAGCGGTCAAATTGACCGATTTAAATTTCAAAATATTTTATTTAATTAAATTTCGACCGAAAAGTTTACCCGAAAATATAATTAATTGTGTAGCTCGATGATTGGCATCCACCGAAGGCTCGAGACAGCCTCGATTTGCGGATTAGCATGGAATCTCGGGTAAGTGACCCCTATTTACGACAATTACCTCGTTATGCGTGATATTGATTTAATTTACGCATAAATTGAATTAAATTATGGAAATTTAGATTAATTATCGTAAATATTAAATTTAGCTATTCGAGAATTAGTACGAGGCCCGATAAATTATTGGTGGGCCCAATGAGCCCAATAGGCCTCGATAAAGTGAAAATTAAGTGGAAAACGGGCTTAAGGCCGATTAAGGCCCATTAAGGTGCAATCGGGCCCAATAAGAGTAAATGGGCCCAACGATTTAAATTAAGCCCAGAAAGTATTAAATATGATTAAATTGCATAATATCTGACCTGAGGAAAATTAATACGCAGTTCCGGGCATTTGATTGGGAGCATAACGGACTGCGCGACGTGACATCAATGGAAAAGGTCAGACTCGACGAGAATCGAGGTAAGGGAATTCTGCGGACTGCTAGAGGTAACAGTACGCAATTTGAATTCATTACAGTCTTTTTTAAAATTTATCTGGAGGGTCTAGAGGTCAATTAACAATTTTAGTGCCCGAATGGGAAAAATTACTAAAATACCCTTGTTAAGGGTAAAATCTAAAAATTTAGGAAAAATTGGGAGGAGCAAGAACAAGAGGTTCCTGCTTATTCTGGAGGTATTTCAACGCATGCATGAGTAGGCTGGCTCACTTTTAAAGATAAATGCATAGCATTGCATATCTTGAACGATGTGTTTTCTGTGAAAATTATTTGGAGATAACCGAGCCGCCTACGTGTTCTTATTTACATGTGACGTGCTAGAGCTCAGCTCGCACGATGTTTGATTGGTGTAATGCATGCATTAGTGCTGGAGCGAAAGCTCGCACTAGAGTTTTACATGCATAGGTGCTAGAGTATAACTCGCACCAGATTTCACATGCTTTCTCATGACACGGTGCTAGAGTCTAACTCACACCAGATTTTACATGATTTTCATGACAGGGTGCTGGAGTCTAACTCGCACCATATTTTTATATACGATTTTCGTGACAGAGTGCTTGAGCTTAGCTCGCACTAGTTTTATTTGATTTACTGACAGTGTTAGAGCACCGCTCGCACTACTTTTCAGAGATCATACGATAAGCCGTGCTTGGAGCATCGGGTTGACTGTGTGTCACCGATTAAATAGGCTCGCACGTGCGTTTTGAGACATGGCATGAGTATAGAGACATTATATGGGTCCACGGAGTACGATGTACCGTGCAAGTAGCATGGAGTACGATGTACCGTGCAGTATCTTCGTGATACGTTGGACTTGTGGCGTTGTTGGACCACCCGTTGTTAGACCACCAGCGTTGTCGATGGGCCTTGCGGGTCAGTGGGCCTGAGCTTGGTTGCCATGGCCGTTGGCAGGGGTTGGCCGGGCAGGGGTTGGCCGTCACGATATGATGCATCAGCATCTTCGGATGCATGGAAATCGGATAAGACCGACGAGATGAAGTGACCCACCTCTCGGGCGGTTCCCGATCATGGTGAGAACCCGCACACTAGGATCCGTGTAGCGAGGAACTCCCGAGGACAGATATGGCCATAGTCCTGGTTATTGCCGTTATACAATTACTGCCTCGTCTCGCATGTCGACGATTTCGATGATTTAAATTGGGTTTTAAAACTAAATTGCATGATGGTATTTCCATGCTTTTCAACCCATGTGTGAAATGTAAACCGTTTTCATGGTTTTGTGTGAGTCAGGATCACCCGAAGGAGGGGTCGAGTCCTAACTTTACTGTGAAATTTTTTTAATAAGAAAGAAATGATTTGAATATACTTGCATGTTGATTTTCCGTGCAAATGTGTTTTACATAACACCATAACGCATATCATTGTTTTTAAATGTGTGGAGAAAGGGTGGTTTATGCATGGCACCACGTTCATGTAGGTAGTATGGTTACCTACTTGTTCGTAGGATTGCCTTACTGAGCTTGATGTGCTCACCCCTTTCATTTTCTCCCACAGATCTCCAGTTGAAGTTGCGACGACTCAGTGCTGCATTCCAGATATCCGCTGCTGCCCATCAACATAAGGTATATATACTTGTACATATTGTATCTACATAAGCATAGCACAGTAACATGTTAGTAAGTAACTTTAGGGGATGTATAAATAGTATAAACAATTATAAATGACTGGAGAAGAAATAAGTATTAGGGTAGGTGTATGGTGGGACTGGCATTGACCACAGCCCAATTATTTTGGAGTGTTGGTCACGATTCGAGGATAGGTAAGAATATAATATAAGAAAATAAATAAACAAAAACGCGAAAAATTAACTCTGATTTTTGGGTAGTTTGGGTCGTGACATATAAAGGTGGTATCAGAGCATAATTGGTCTGATGTGTGTCAGTGTCAGTAATTAGAAAATTACATCCCCGTGTTACTGTGCTTAGTTAGATACAATAGTGTATATCGAGATGGGCTTGACCAAGAAATGGTTGAGAATGCAGGAATGCTTAATATGAGTCGCGTTAGATGAGATAGTGCACGAGGCAGAGGTCGTAGAGTTAGACCCGAGTCTGCTAAGTCGTGCTGAGTTGACTTATGAGAACCAGAATGAAATTGAAAATGGAGGCTAATGTCAAGCATGCCTCTCAGAGTCCGACAGAGAGATCGGACAATATTGAGACACGCTTCGCGATGTTGGAGCGGAGTGTGGAGATTACTTGAGGAGCAAATTGCTCAGATTATGAATAAGATCAGAGGGCGCAGCGGAGCATTGGTGGAAATCCGCTCGACCCATCTTAAGTGTTAAACATCCAGAGCTAAGATGAGAGATATTTATGGATGTATTCCGGTGACAGGATATCCCGGACATGATTTAAAGGAAATTTCGGATTAAAGTCAATACTCTGACCCAGAGGATTTGATTTATTGACGAGTATGGAGACTCGGTTATATTTTGGGCAGATATTACCTCGACACTATGAACAAGTGACAGTCGAGATGTCTAAAAGTTTATGAAAATGACTCAACTTTTCAATTAGAGTCTGATTGGCCCGTGAAATATTACCTATACCGAGGCAGTGCGCAGATTTACAGTTGGGTAAATGAGAATACAAATTGCACACCTCTGAGATTGGGAAAGGTAATGAGGGCTGAAATAGAGACAGAAAAGAGAATCGAGAAATGACAGAGATGTCAAAATGAAAAAAAATGGAAATTGGTAAAAGGTTAAATTTGACGAGTTATGGGCTAAGATAATTGGTAAGGCCTCAGTGCATCTAATTTTGGCACTCTTGAGGGCACTGTGATTGGAGGACCCCGACCTGCTACGAAGCACTGTAAGCAGTGTGAGATGTGTGGTGGATACCACAGAAGGAGGGTCTATACCTACACTGTATTGATGAAAATGGCCGTTAAGTGTGGTAAGACGGACCATTAATTTTTGATTGCTCAGAGTTGAGCGAGATTGCCTCACAGGAAAGTAAAGAGGCAGAGAAAATTTCGTTGGTATAGCTGCAACGAAAAGGGAGGACATAGCCGTAAAGAAAAAGGAAAGTAGACTGTTGGACGAAGGCGAGAGGATGTCTTGGACCAGGACACTATTGATGTTTCATGGATGTGGTGTGAGATACCACACTTGTTATGAATAACGAAGTACATATGTTCATTAATCCTGGTGCCACATATTTATTTATACCGTCTTCATTCCCCCATAAGTGAGTGAAAGGCATGAATGCCTACATCATTAGATATAATACTGATAAATGAGTACCCCAATAGAGGAGGATTAATTAACGGAATATAAATATAGAGATTTTAAGGTGATAAAAAGGGGTGCAACAGTTGAAATTACAGGAGTAAAGGATTGTACTCACGGAATGAATAATGACAAGAGTTTCGTCATGATTGATATACGAAGGAGATAATCTTGAAGATAAGATAGATCCTAAATACAAGATGTATTGGAGTAAGATATATATGCTAGATAAGGAATACCCTTAAGATATGAAGTAATTGAGATTAAGTAATTAGTAGCGAATATAAATTATAACCAAGGATAGAGATGGGTATAACCATAACCAGTAGTTGTGGTTAAGTCTGAAGGCAAATAAAGGTATTTCAAAATACCTCCCCGCCTGAAGACTTGACAGCGTCTAGATAGATATATATATAACCGATAACGTGAAATCAATCATCGTAATAAATACCTTTAGCATTAGGATGCCGTTACTAAAGACGATAAGAACATTAAAATTCGGCAAATCATGAAGGTTAACATTGTAAAATTTAATAAGAGCCGTTAAGATGAGAAAAGGAAGTGACGCAGGTTAGTACCTGAAAACGTAAGCGGTTGAGAAGGATTTTATACGCTTATGATTAAATAAGTCAAGGATTGGACCGATGTGTAAATCATCATTATCGATGATATGTTGGGTGTAGTTAAAGTCTAGGACGATTTATAAGCAACAGTTGGAAGATGGCTTTTACAGATGGATTGTTGTGAGTTCTCAATATGGACTACTTGGTTGACACGTTTAACTAAGAAACATGGTCTTGGAAGGAGATGATAAATAAGATGATGGATGCGACGTGAATTTCGGTGTAGTGAAGTATGAACTGACCACCGCGATTAATTTCACCATACCCAACAGCTCAAGAGGTTCTCAGTGAGCATGGATACCTCAAAGTTACGATGGAGCTGTGCATTGATGTATAATGGGAAGATAGTCAATTTTGGAGTTGGACAACTCCTTGTAATGAAATAAACTATCTGACCCATGATTTAAAGTTGGCAACAGTATTTGTACCGAGGATATGGTACTATTATATACACGATGAGAAATTACGGATATGCACTGGTCATAAAGTCCCAAGTATCTGTTTTTACAGAAAGAGACGAATATGAGAATACATAATGGGAAAGAGCTTCTGAGGGATTTGATCATGAAAATTGTACCACCCAGGAAAGGCTGATGCTTTGAGTAGAAAGAGCCTCGGGATGGTACTACACATGATGGTCAGGGAGCGTGAGCTGCTAGATGCAGTTGTGAGCCTCAGTATAGATGTGATCCCTTATGATGAAGACAGTGATTGTGTGACAGCTAGCCTGATGATTAGAACCGGATGAGAGTGCCCGGATTTGCCAGGCTTAGCGTGATGATCGGCAGGATGTCGATGGTGTGGGTCAGATTCAGAAGGGTACAGTGACAGAGATCACAGAGAGTGTGATAATGATTTACAGAGAGGTTCTGAGATAGTATAAGTGCTCCCTAGGACCACAGTTGATGAGTTATTGATATTGACAGAAGCTCACTCTTCGGGATATACAGTGCATATGGAAAGTAATGAATATAAATATATTAAAATCTCAAAAAAGGGTATTGGTGGTCAGATGTAAAAAGAGATATTGGAGAGGTTGTGAAAAGTGCCTAGTGTGTCAGCAGAGTAAGGTAGAGTATTAAAAGTCTGCAGAGTTATTGCAGCACCTACCTATATTGACACGGCACGAAAAACGAGAACAAGCCTCCATGAATTTTATAATGGGTTACAGAGAACCCAGGTGAATTATGAGGCTATTGGGATGATAGCCGATAGAATAACTAAGTCTACCCACTTTCTGGTTATGAACTCCCCAGATACTCAGAGTGTGTATGAGGATTTGCGTATAAGAAAGATTGTGAAACATTAAGTAGCGTTCCAGTGAGCATGGTATCATATAGGGATTCCCGCTTCACTTCCTACTTCAGGAAATATTTTTAGGAAGCTATGGGAACCCGACTGAGTATTAGCACAGCTTTCCATCCTCAACAGATGGTCAGTCAGAGAGGACTGTACAAGTTCTGGAGGATCCGATGAAAGCGTGTGCCACTGATTTTATAAGCTCCTGGAATGATCAATTGATTTTTAATTAAAGTTGCCAATAACGACAGTTGACAGTTGAGTATCGGGATAACAAGATATGAGACAGTGTACG
Organism: Firmiana major; assembly: GCA_033439115.1. Lineage (NCBI taxonomy): Eukaryota > Viridiplantae > Streptophyta > Magnoliopsida > Malvales > Malvaceae > Firmiana > Firmiana major. Next base: position 16,060,379 of record CM065912.1, read on the forward strand.
GCTGTAGGGGTTATTCCCCGAATTGGATAAGAAAAAGTGGGTGACAGATAGAATCATTTTCGACCTTGGATAATAAGTCTCTGAGGATGTTTAGTTAAGGATGAGAGATTAAGAACACCTCAGAGCAGATAGATAAGTATTGAAATTCACCCTTGGTGAATTAGTGTGGTTGAAATAATTCTTGTCCTAAGAGAATAAGGATATAGCGAGCTTTTGGAAGAAGGTAAATTGAGTTTCGCTGGATTGAATATTTTAAGAGATTGGACAAGTGGGAGATAAGACCTGTAGGTTGGTGTTATCACCTGAATTAACAGGCACCCACAATGTCTCAGTTTTTGATGCTTCGGCAATACTATCCAGATCCAGCATAGGTGATAGGATATGAGATCCAACAGTTCAGCATAATGAAGATACAAGTATATCGAGAAGTTGATTCGGGCATTAAACAGGAAAGAGAAAGTATTGAGGTTTAAGACGATCTCCCTAATTAAAGTCCTTTGATAGTAATACACTCCGGAGAAGGTCACATAAGAATTTAAGAGTATGATACGATCGGTGTACCCGGAGTTGTATATGGACTCTTATGACTTGGTTCTAATTTGGAGGACCAAATTCCTTAAGTGGGGGAGAGTTGTAAGACCCGAATTTAATTAAAATACGAAAATTAAATAAGAAAAGATGGAGGAAGTATGAAGGAAGGTCGGGTTAAATTAATCCCAAACACGTGCAAGGGTAAAATGGTCAAAAGACCGAAGGTCGGTATAAATTTAACGAGAAATAATTATTAAAAATAACGCATTGAGAAATCTTGGTCAATAGAGATGAAATAAAATTATTTTGGGTTAAATTGATCAAGATATTAATTTATTGGAATTAATCGAAATTAATCGAGATTTTTAGTTCGGAAGAATAATCCCGAAAATAATCGAAAAATATGCCGAAAATTCACCCGGGACAACATCCCGAAAATACGGGAAAATTATACCCGAAAAAGAGGTTAAAATATAATAAATAAATTAAATAAAATTAAATTAATTAAATTAGAATAAAATTATAATTTTAAGGATATTTTAAGGGATATTTGGGTATTTTTAATATATTTTAATGAATAAAATAAATTGTTAAATAATAATGATAATTCAAAAAAAAAAAAAAATTTCAGAAATCTGTAAAACGTCGGGGAGAGAGAAGAAGAAACGGAAACCGAAAAGGGGAGACGCGCGTTGCAAACCGACCACCGGCCACCGGGCACCGACGGCCTCCGACGACGGGCCCAACAGCAAGAGGAGAGGCCGGCGAAGCCATCGGCACCAGTGACGAGCGCCGACGATGGCTGTATCCGGCGAACGGAGGACGAAAAGGTCGCGGGGAAAACGTTGTCGGTTCCGGCGATCCACGGCAGCTGGAGGCGAACGGCGGGTACCGGCGTGACCTGGAGGAGGAGTCGGTCCTTTTGAGACCAGTACCGGCTGGCGAAATCGCCGAAATCCGCCGGATCGAGAGGTGGCAGCCGCGGGAGAAGAGATGGCCACCGACGGCGAACGGCGGCGATCCAGGCGAAACCGAGGCCAGATTCTGAAAGCCCAGGCGACGGTGATCATTTCTACACCGGTCTCATGCGACGAAACGGCGGGAATCGCCGGCGACGGCCAAGAGGAGAAATGGGTCCGACGGCGAGAGGGAGAACAGCCGGACCGGCGGCGTTCCGGCGAGCTTGACCCAAACCGAGGCCAGATCCGTGATGCGGACGACCCAGCGGAGCGATTGGCGGTGGAAGTCGGCGGAGAACCGGCCGGAAAAGTGGTGAACCGGCGGTGAACCGGTCGAATCGGGGTAAACCGGCGGGTCTGAACCGGACTGAACCGGTTCAGCCAAAAAGAGGAGAAAAAAGGGAGAAAAAAAGGAAAAAAGAAAGAGAAAAAAATTGGAGAAAAATCCCGTGATGCAATCGAGCTTCGAGTAAGTCGGTAAGCGGTCAAATTGACCGATTTAAATTTCGAAATATTTTATTTAATTAAATTTCGACCGAAAAGTTTACCCGAAAATATAATTAATTGTGTAGCTCGATGATTGGCATCCACCGAAGGCTCGAGACAGCCTCGATTTGCGGATTAGCATGGAATCTCGGGTAAGTGACCCCTATTTACGACAATTACCTCGTTATGCGTGATATTGATTTAATTTACGCATAAATTGAATTAAATTATGGAAATTTAGATTAATTGTCGTAAATATTAAATTTAGCTATTCGAGAATTAGTACGAGGCCCGATAAATTATTGGTGGGCCCAATGAGCCCAATAGGCCTCGATAAAGTGAAAATTAAGTGGAAAACGGGCTTAAGGCCGATTAAGGCCCATTAAGGTGCAATCGGGCCCAATAAGAGTAAATGGGCCCAACGATTTAAATTAAGCCCAGAAAGTATTAAATATGATTAAATTGCATAATATCTGACCTGAGGAAAATTAATACGCAGTTCCGGGCATTTGATTGGGAGCATAACGGACTGCGCGACGTGACATCAATGGAAAAGGTCAGACTCGACGAGAATCGAGGTAAGGGAATTCTGCGGACTGCTAGAGGTAACAGTACGCAATTTGAATTCATTGCAGTCTTTTTTAAAATTTATCTGGAGGGTCTAGAGGTCAATTAACAATTTTAGTGCCCGAATGGGCAAAATTACTAAAATACCCTTGTTAAGGGTAAAATCTAAAAATTTAGGAAAAATTGGGAGGAGCAAGAACAAGAGGTTCCTGCTCATTCTGGAGGTATTTCAACGCATGCATGAGTAGGCTGACTCACTTTTAAAGATAAATGCATAGCATTGCATATCTTGAACGATGTGTTTTCTGTGAAAATTATTTGGAGATAACCGAGCCGCCTACGTGTTCTTATTTACATGTGACGTGCTAGAGCTCAGCTCGCACGATGTTTGATTGGTGTAATGCATGCATTAGTGCTGGAGCGAAAGCTCGCACTAGAGTTTTACATGCATAGGTGCTAGAGTATAACTCGCACCAGATTTCACATGCTTTCTCATGACACGGTGCTAGAGTCTAACTCGCACCAGATTTTACATGATTTTCATGACAGGGTGCTGGAGTCTAACTCGCACCATATTTTTATATACGATTTTCGTGACAGAGTGCTTGAGCTTAGCTCGCACTAGTTTTATTTGATTTACTGACAGTGTTAGAGCACCGCTCGCACTACTTTTCAGAGATCATACGATAAGCCGTGCTTGGAGCATCGGGTTGACTGTGTGTCACCGATTAAATAGGCTCGCACGTGCGTTTTGAGACATGGCATGAGTATAGAGACATTATATGGGTCCACGGAGTACGATGTACCGTGCAAGTAGCATGGAATACGATGTACCGTGTAGTATCTTCGTGATACGTTGGACTTGTGGCGTTGTTGGACCACCCGTTGTTAGACCACCAGCGTTGTCGATGGGCCTTGCAGGTCAGTGGGCCTGAGCTTGGTTGCCATGGCCGTTGGCAGGGGTTGGCCGGGCAGGGGTTGGCCGTCACGATATGATGCATCAGCATCTTCGGATGCATGGAAATCGGATAAGACCGACGAGATGGAGTGACCCACCTCTCGGGCGGTTCCCGATCATGGTGAGAACCCGCACACTAGGATTCGTGTAGCTGAGGAACTCCCGAGGACAGATATGGCCATAGTCCTGGTTATTGCCATTATACAATTACTGCCTCGTCTCGCATGTCGACGATTTCGATGATTTAAATTGGGTTTTAAAACTAAATTGCATGATGGTATTTCCATGCTTTTCAAACCATGTGTGAAATGTAAACCGTTTTCATGGTTTTGTGTGAGTCAGGATCACCCGAAGGAGGGGTCGAGTCCTGACTTTACTGTGAAATTTTTTAAATAAGAAAGAAATGATTTGAATATACTTGCATGTTGATTTTCCGTGCAAATGTGTTTTACATAACACCATAACGCATATCATTGTTTTTAAATGTGTGGAGAAAGGGTGGTTTATGCATGGCACCATGTTCATGTAGGTAGTATGGTTACCTACTTGTTCGTAGGATTGCCTTACTGAGCTTGATGTGCTCACCCCTTTCATTTTCTCCCACAGATCTCCAGTTGAAGTTGCGACGACTCAGTGCTGCATTCCAGATATCCGCTGCTGCCCATCAACATAAGGTATATATACTTGTACATATTGTATCTACATAAGCATAGCACAGTAACATGTTAGTAAGTAACTTTAGGGGATGTATAAATAGTATAAACAATTATAAATGACTGGAGAAGAAATAAGTATTAGGGTAGGTGTATGGTGGGACTGGCATTGACGCACAGCCCAATTATTTTGGAGTGTTGGTCACGATTCGAGGATAGGTAAGAATATAATATAAGAAAATAAATAAACAAAAACGCGAAAAATTAACTCTGATTTTTGGGTAGTTTGGGTCGTGACATATAATCGGTGCGACACACAGTCAACACAGGCTCCCAACACGGCTGTTTCATGCTTTTTCTTTTAAAACTGGTACGTGTGAGTAAACTCCCAGCATGACCATAACATAAGCGATATAAATCTAGTGCGAGCAATGCTCCCAGCACTATGTCATGAAAAAACCTGAGTATGAGCAATGCTCCCAAATACTCTATAATGCATTAATCAATGAAAACTAAGTACGAGCAATGCTCACAATACTCTATCATGTAAAACTGAGTATGAGCAATGCTCCCAATACTCTATAATGCATCAATCAACAAAACTAAGTATGAGTAATGCTCCCAGTACTCTATCATGCATAAATCGCATTTAAAATTTAGTAAGAGAATATACTCATATACTATGTGATGCATATCTCATAAATTATAGTGCGAGTATTCTCTAGCACCAATGGTTTACACACAAAACTGATACATGACTTATTTAAATTGAATTTCACTAGATCAAATCAAATAGGTACTCAAATGTACTATTTTCGCAAATACATGAAAACATTAGCCATTCTATCATGTAACTATGAATATTAGTCACAAACATGCTTCTAAGGCTTTTTACCCTATTTTTGGATTAAACCTCGATTTATCTCATCGGTCCCTATCACAACATTTCTATCCATGGGGATTCATATAGAATATAGTATTGAAATTCTATTCGAAATACGTGTAGCTATCTTTAGCTACTCACGAAATTCCCTTACCTTGGATCACGTCGTGTGACCTCACTTCCTCAGTGCTGTTAAACCTCGCAGTCCGATCAGCTTCCAATATCAACTTCGAAGCTGTTAATAATTATCCATATCAGTATACCTTAATATACTTGTTTTCACTTGCATGACTCTAAATCAATGCCTCAATCTCTTCACTTTCTCTCATTATGGTGTTATACAATATATTTCATATACCTATCTTCATTTCTCATCTATTCTAATTATGTATTTCATAAAACTACCTTATAATCTTTTATACTTGCTCATTTCATCATTTAATCCATGTTTACTCAACTTCCTCATCATTTTCTCAATTTCACACCAATATCTAGGTCATGGATATTTTTCATGATCAAGGTGTTTTCAACAATTTAAACATACACCAATCAACTCACCAAGATACCTAGATTAACATATATGAACTTGGTGTCTTGAATCTTACCTAGCTTGAACTTTTCCTCATTTTCACCAAATTTGGCAAAATCCACCTTGCTTCTTCAATCTTTAATTCCAACTTCTAGTTTCCAAGTATGTTGTTCTCCTCTTTACTAAGAACAACTTTGCTGAACTGAATCTCACTCAAAACTACTTGAAAGATGAAGTTTTCTGGAGTAGAAAGGTTAGGTTTAACTTTGGTTCTTGAAGGGTTTTGGTGTTTCTCGGGAAAATAGAGGTTGCAGAGTCGTGTCTTTATAGAATTTCTCTAAGGGATCGATCTGCTAATGGTGAGGGATCGATCTGTCCTGCCTTTTTCTCTTCAGGAACCGACCTTTTAAGTTAAAGGGATCGATCTGCTTTACCCAGAACCTTAAGGAGATCGATCTGGCCTTACTATAAGATCGATTTATTCTACCCAAAACCTATTCAAGATCGATCTACATCGAATAAGAGATCGATCTACTCCTCTTATGTGGCAGTTCTGCTGTAAAATCTTCCCAAAATTCATTGTTACATTCATATTAACTTTGCTTAACTACCCGTTTTACATTTTGTACACATTGGCAACTTAAAAACATTCATTCCTTATGATTTATATCCAATGTGACTTATTCATACATCATAAAATCATAAAGAGTACATATAATTTATGGGCTTTACAAAACTCCCTTTTAATTTGATATTCATTTTGGATCTTTGCAAAATCATTTCTCCCGTAAATGTGTGAATTAATTCCAAATATGATTTTGCATGAGGGTTAATTCATTTTAGCCTTTTTCCCTTTTTTGTCACAACAAAAAGACTAAGCATTCACATAACACAAAGGGTTCTTGAATGAAGTACTGAATGTGTGATTTCTTTATATATTTATTTTTGTTATAAATAAAGGCAAATGGCACATAGAATGTCATATCACATAGTTAAGGACTTTTTTCAAAAGTTGTTTGACTAACAAAATAAGAAGTAGAAATAATGTTCAAGAGAGATTCTATCATTCCTATCACATTTTTTGAATTGAAAATATCAATTCTAAGTGCTCAGATATATGTACTTTCTTAAGATCAAGCACCCTATGTAGAACAAGATAGTCATTTACCAAGATTTAAAAATGTTAAGATGAAAATATTTAGCATAAATCACAATTCCCAACATTATGAGCACTCACCTCAAGACAAAAATTTCAAGATTATGATCAAGACTCTTAGTAGTTAATATATTCATTCAATGAACCAAAGTAATATATGAATATATAACAAGCAATTTTTTTTTAATATCTATGTTAAAAATGTCAGATACATAATTCATAGAGACATATGCACTCCTCAATCTAGTAACCATCCATAATAAGGTATGCAAACTTGAGATCAAAAGATTGATATGTAAGCATTCATCAAGAATATTTCCATGACACACAAGCATATCTTCATTAAATTATCCAGTAATAATATTACTCTAATCCACAAACATCCATCATCTCATTGATCCAACTATTTGTTTCCACAATAAGCACAAAGTTATCAATCATTATAATGATATGTGTATTTGAGATTGAAGGGTGATCACCATGAAGTAGTCATGGATAATATATATGTGTATAACCATAAGTTTGTGCCAAGTAGTGTAACATTGATGATAAGTGCTTTACTTATTATATTAATATTATCTAATAATATTCTTTTAGCATTATTATTGTGTTTACAAATGCTATCTAATATTATTTTGATGTTATAGGCATTGAAAATAAGCTTATGAGAGAAAATGGAGCTAAAAAGACATTTTTTGCACTTTTTTATTTTCGGACCAATAGGGGTATTTTTGTAATTTTGCCTCTGTCCAAATTTTTATGGGAAAAGTGACCTTATTCAATGTTGTAGATGACTTCTCAAGCTTTCCAGAATGTCTAAGATCATCCAAATCAAAGTTTGTTTGATGGATCAAAAGTCTTCGTAAAGTGAGCACTAAATTAGGAAAGTCAAAGTCCTAGTCAAAGTGGAACTGATACAAGGATAATTGAAGAAATTAGTTAAGACCTTTTTAAAGATAATTGCTGGATATAGAAAGTCTATAATGAATCAACAAGATGAATTGGCAACCAAGTTAACTACTGAAGATAAATATAAAGAAGCGTTATTAGATAAATATTAGTAATTAAAAATCCTGTTCTCATTGTAGCTAGACTTTTACTCCTAGTAGGATTAGGATTGTTCACTCACTATATAAAAAGACCTTAAATAGATAAAACACACACCAATTGGTCTAGTTTTTAATTTAAAACTTTGTTTTTGTATTCTTTTTTTTATTAAGTTCTTTTTATACAAAATTCACAGTGGCTGATTGGTACTGCTTTATATTCTTGATTTCTTATTTTCTTTTCTTTTCTTCTTCTTTTCTTACTATTGCCGATTGCATCATTCATCTTTATATTATACAACTGCATGGTTTTCTTCTTAATTTACATGAAATCGAATTGAATATACATAATATTAAGGTCTTGTTAATTGCATGTTCATTACTTTATAAAGTTGTTGATTTCTAAATTTTGAATAATCTCTCATCTTGTTTTGCTTTCTGGATTAGGATATATCATCTTTTGCAACTAGATTGCTTGTTAACTTAATATCTTTCATCTTGTTTTGCTTTCTTGATTAGGATATATTATCTTTTGCAACTAGATTGATTGTTTTGCATGTTAATTTAATCTATTACATAATTACTCATTAAAACCGATTTGCTTGCATCTAAACTTAAGATTTTTATTTTATTGGTTCTTGCTTAGATTAATTTCACAATATTCCTGCATATTACAATTGTGTCAATATTATATAGTCTTTTATTCTTATGGCATGGTCTAAGTATAAAATATAAGTAGTTGAGGTTTGCATATTTTATATAGTTTGTGTATTCTTTTATATTTGTTTCTTTATGTTTCTTTTATTCTTTCATGATATTTATGGTTATTCAAAGCATGATAAGTAGTGAGTAGTTGTTTTCATTGGTTAGTATGTGTAGAATCATGAGAAAGTTTATTCTCTTTTATTTGTTTCTTAGTTTGTCATCTTGACTTTAGGAAACTAGTTATTAAGTACCCCTTTGACCAAACTTTATTAGGAGTAATTATTATCTTTAGGATTCTTTATTTACTTGTGATAATCACTGACTTTCTTTATCCATGGAAAAAATATTTTTTGATCTATTGTATATATTACTAACATACCAGTAATGAATATACAAAGAATTTTATTCATTCATCTTGTAAAATTTTGCATGGTATCAAGAGCAAATTTAGAAAAAAATACAAGCAAGTTTAATGGCCATCGAAAAAGGAGTCTCGGCCAAGGAAACCATCCCAAGCCCTATGAGTCAACTAGGTGCTGTTGATCACTTATCTTTTGCCATCATTAGACATAAACTGAATAGTCAGAATTATCTTGCATGGTTGTCGTTAGTTTTGATCTTTATTTTCGATAAAGGAAGAAATGAATACCTCAATGGTGAAGTAGTCCAGCCAAAGAAGGAAGATTCCACCTTTCAAGCGTGAAAGACAGAGAACAATCTCGTTAAGTCCTGGCTTCTCAATTCCATGAAGAATGAAATAAGAGAAAACTTTCGCCTATATAAAACAACCACTGAAATTTAGGATGCAACTAAAGAGGCATACTCATATGTCGAGAACAAATTAAAACTGTTTGAGATCGAGTGTGTTATTTACGATCAGCGACAATGTGAGCTCAATGTTACTCAATACTTTAATATTATCAACTGTTATTGGCAGCAGTTAGACATGTTCAGAGAATATAAATGGGAGTGCATTGACGATGCCAAATACCGCAAGAAGAGTGTTGAAGAAGCATGTGTATACAAGTTCTTAATCAGTCTAAACAAGAACTTAGATGATGTTCATGGAAAGATTCTATCCAAATGCCCACTTTCGAGTCTTCGTGAAGCATTTGGTGATGTTAGATGTGAGGAAAGACGAAAGAAGATCATGATGTGAAAGCGGGGTACATCTAACAATTTTGAAGCATCTGCAATGGCAGCCCATAAAGGATAGCTAACTTTTAATAATGGAAAACAAAAAAAAAGAGAGGCCAAAATGTGACCACAAACTGGGTCACACAAAGGATCGATGTTGGGATTTACACGGTAGACTTAATGATGCAAAGCCTGTCCATCACAAAAACAGTCGAGGACACTTAACTACAATTAAAGGAAAATCTGAAAACACTGAAACTTCTCTCTTCAGCAATGAACAATAGGAATTACTCCACAAATTATTTACACAACAAAAAATTGGATCATCCTTTATCATATCTATTAGATCCATAGCACACAAAGGTAATATCATACATGTCCTCAATGTTAAATGCAAAAAGCCAACTCTTTAAATAGTTGACTTAGAGCATCTAACCTTATGACTAGTGATTCAAGGGTATTTTCCATTATTGATCCATGTAAGGAAAGTTGGTATGTTCGAATTGCTAATGGAACAAAATCTTTGGTTGATGGAATTGGAATTGTAAAGTTAACTGAAGACTTAATTCTTCACTCAATGTTATATGTTCCCAAGTTAGATTGTAAGTTGTTATCTATTAGTAAGCTTACAAAAGAACATAATCGTATGGCTAAATTCTTTAAAAAATTGTGTGATTTTCAGGACATGGATACGGGAGGATGATTGGTATGGCTAAGGAGTGTTTGGGGTTATACTTACTCAATAGCAACCTCTCTAAGTGGACAAGCTCATCAAATTGGTAGTCTAGGTTTTCAAAGTTCATCCTCCAATGTCTTTCTTCCTTTTGACAGTAATGAAGCCATGGTTTGGTATTTTCATTTAGGCCATCCTGATTTCTTGCATCTTCAAAAATTGTTTCCATTTTTATACAGGAATAAAAATCCTAATTTGTTCCAATGTGAAGTGTGTCGATTTTCAAAGCATACCTAAAGTAATTTCCACATTCATAGTGATGTGTAGGGTCCTTCTCAAGTAAAAAATAGTTTAGGGTTTCATTGGTTTGTGTCATTTATAGATGATCATACATGAATGACTTGGGTATTTCTCTTAAAAGAAAAAATGTGAAGTTGAACAAGACTTTTAAAACTTTAATACCATGATTCAAACTTAACTTCAGACCAAAATCCAAAATTTGAGAACAGACAATGTTAAAAAAATATTTTAAATCAGTTAGGAGAATATCTATTAAATTAAGCATTGTTCGTTAGAGTTCTTGTGTTTATACTCCACAACAAAAGGGTATTACTAAAAAGAAAAATGGACACCTTTTTAAAGTTGTCAGATCTCTTTTGTTTTCAACCATTGTTCCTAAACATTTTTGGGGGGATGTCGTAGTCTCAACGTCATTCTCAATAAATTGTATTCCTTCTCATGTTCTTGAATTTCAAATTCCACTTAAAGCTCTCCCTGAGTCATATCCCACCTATCGTCTTTTGTCTACTATACTATTTAAAATATTTGGATGTTCAGTTTTGTAAGACCCGAAAATTCGATTTCATTTTCTTAAGAAGTTGTCATTATAAATATGGACTCATGTAATCTTGATCAATAAAGAAGAAATAATTGAATTCCAAGTCTAATTGATCAAGATACGAATTTATTGTGAAGACCAGAATTTTTTCACATCAGGAATTTATCTCGAAAATATGGATAATTATTTATGAAAAATAAAAATAATAAATAATAATATTTTCAAAGAAATAAAAATAAAACATGATGTGCATACATATTTGTTGAAATAAATTAAATAATTTTATATGTACATGTGTGTGGATATTAAGGTATAAAAAATACTTTGTTTTAGTATTAATATTATTATAATAATATTATAAAATATAAGATATTTTCTTTTATATATATATGTGTGTGTATTTTATTATAAGATATTTCTAAATATATATTATATTATATTAGAATAAAATAAAAAACAAAAAGGAAATTGAAAAAAAAAAACTGAATAAGAGAATTGGAAACGCGCGAAACAAGAGGAAGCCGATCCTCCTCAGTTTTTCTTCACTGGCGGTGACCCAGAGGTGGATGGCACGAGAGGTGCTTGGCGAAGGGACGACCGACATTGGGAGAAAGCCTAACAGCCACCACACGCTTGGATTTGTCGACGACGAGGAGATCAGAGAAAGGAGAGGCCGCGGGGAGAGAAGGGGAATCATGTGGAATCCGACGTCGATCTGCCCCAACCCAAGCCAACCGAAGGGTGCTCTCCACCGCGTGACCTCCCTGGATGAAAACGGGGCCAGGAATAGACCGAAAAAGCATCCGACCAACGAAATTGGCACTGAACCGGGTCTGACTTGTGAGACCCCGTACATGTATAGTTGTAATGTGTGATAAATGTGAATGGACTTGTAATGTAAAGTATGATTGATGTAAGTCCATGGATTCAATGTACATATGTGTAATATGTTTTGTAATGTACATACAAGTTTCATTGTGTATGAATATGAAGGAATGAGTTCTTATAAGTGATGAATGTGAATGGAACTCAAAATGAGTAGTGTGGTAAGTGGAAGGAAGTTGCATGAATATAAATGCTTTCATTTGGTTTTATATAGTATACCTTCAGATATACAAGGAACGTACACAGGTTTCAATGTGTATAAGGTATGAATGAATGCCATTTTCAAGTCATAAAGGTGAATGGATGAGAAAATGACTATGGCAACAAATTAAAGATGTTTTGGTGTAAGTTGCAGCAGGTAAACTGCAAAAAATCTGGAAAGTAAGAAGGTCAGATCGATCTCATAGGATGAGAGATTGATTTGGAAGAGCTAGAATGCTCTTATTTGGGCAATGGAATATAGCAGATTGATCTCCAATGGGGCCAGATCGATCTCCTAACCATTCTATAATGAAAAGATCGATCCTCAAGCATACAAATCGATCTCCTTAACTCTCTGTTTGGGAGCAGATTGATCTTAAGCTTTGGCAGATCGATCTCATGCTTAAATTGCCATGAAAAAGAGGGATTTAAAAGGACCAGATCGATCTCCTCTTGGTGCAGATCAATCTCCTCAAGTGATTTCTATAAAAGGAGTGCTAAAAATCTAAAATTTTTTAGAAAAACACCATCCTTCCATTTTCAACCCAAAAACCTAACTTTCTCTCTCTAAAATCAGCCATTTCCAATAAGAATTGAGGGAATGCCATTAGACACTAACTTGTTCATCTTGAGGAAAAGAAAAACATAGTTGGAACCCAAAATCCCATTGTTGGTATTGAAGGAGCTAAGGGCATTGTTATTTGGAGCAAGAAGAGAAATCAGATTTGGTAAGCTTCTAATACTCCAGCCTAAGTACATTATGTATTTAATTGATTTTGGAGTTGATTGGCATGTATATGGATGATAGAAATCATCTAGAAAGCAATGGAACACATATAACTTAGAAAATGGATATAGTCTAGTGTGAGAAAGTGTGAATTGGGTATGTTGATGACTTATGGGTTATGATAAGTTGTTGTTGAAGTAGTATGAATGATTTGTGATGGTTAAATGAAACCACATTGTGAGTTTGGAGGAATTGTGAAAATGAGTATGTAAATGCTTGATAAATGCCATAGTGAGGGAATTCATAAAATATGAACACTATGAGCCTAACATCGATTTAATATCGATTTGGAATGAGTTAATAGGCCTAAAAGGAATCTATAGACTCGAGAAATGAAACGAGTCCTTATGAGCGTTAATAGAAACTGTAGGTCGAATCGACTATAGTGAACGCACGATGTCCTGTTATATGGATCGAATATAATGTGAAATATGATTGTGTGTAGTCCTGAAGAGTTCATTGAAGACGAATTGGACCACACGTGATCAGCGCTAAGGAAACGAAATCACGCGTCGCGATTCCAGGTTAGGGAATATTGTGAGTATATAGAGATAGCTGCTCCTACTTTGAACTTGTGGGTGAATATTGGGTGTTTTATGAAATGCATGGTTACTGAAGTAAATGATTGATGGTATTCTTGAATGACAATAAGTATATGCGTGATTTTGGTTTTGAAGTGGATTTTATGAAATGGGATAGTAAGGCTAATAATTGCATAAATCTAATGTTTTGATGTTTTACAAAATGTAATTGCTCCGTTTTAAGCAAGCTTGTAGATAGGCCGGCTAGTGTTTTATTGATGTTGTGGAAAAAGCATTTGTAAAGTGCTAAACCCGGTTGTCGGGATTGTTTGATTGTGCATGAGCCTCCTATCGTATTTGTATGACATAAATCGTGCTAGAGCCTCGCTCGCGCTGGATTTCAATGTTTTCACTTGTGTGAAACGTGATGGAGCTTAGCTCGCACTTTGATTTGAATTGTGACGATGTTTTATAAACCGTACTGGAGCTTTTTCTCGTTCGTGGTTTTCGATGGTTTTTCTTATGCATATAACCGTACTAGAGCTGTGCTCGTACGTGGTTTCTACATGTTTTTATACATAAATGATGTATTAGAGCATTGCTCGTGTGAGGTGATTGGTTTTGATGCTTGAATTCGCGTTAGAGTACAGCTCGCGCTGGTTTTCACACTGTGGTATGTTTGAGGCCATGGTGAGGGTAATACGGATTAACTCAGGGAACCCAACAGGCCTTACAGACCTCTTGAGTGGGGTGAGGGTGAGGGGCTAAGACCTGACATAATCCATTCAGGGAACCCAACAGACCTCTTGAGTGGGGTGAGGGTGAAGGGCTAGGACCTGAATCAGGGAACCCAACAGGGGCGAGTAAGGCCATGAGGGGCTAGGAGATGGTATTGAGAGTACTCCCACGTGCACTTGAGACTAGAGGTTTCACTCGGTATGGGGTAGATAAGACCTAATGCAGGCACCCCCAATAATGTTATGGGTCCACGGTGCACGATGTTCCTTGTGTATCACATGGAGTATGATGCACCGCGTGGTGGTTACTTGATTTGAGAAAGTCTGACGGAGAACTAACCTACCTTCGTACCAGCATGATACCCTGCACATCGGGATCCGTGTGGTCTGGGATGATATGTAACATAGTTAGCCAACATAATCAGTTGAGATATAGTGACCTGTCTCCTTGCTTGATTTTCTTTCTACCACATGATTTTAATCTATAAGTGTGATTGTGATTGTCTAGGGTAGACCTGAGGGAGGGGTCGAGCCTTATGGACTTGATTTGTGAAACGATGATGATGTTTGTGGTTGAGAAAATTGTTTGTGATGGGATTGTATGTGTTTGAGAAAGAGCTTTATGATGTGATTTAAAAAGAATGTTTCAAGTGAATTTCCCTTTTTATTATGTGATTTGACAATTGAGCATGAGATGGTTTGTACATGATGATTTACCATGTTTTATATGCCAATGTACATGATTTTGATACATGATATAAATATGTATACTCATATGGCATAGTTTTACTTCCTCATGCTCCTACCATAAAAGATTTATGTATAACCTATCAGCATGTAGATAGAGTAGTTATCTACCATGCTTGCATTATTGCCTTACTGAGCGTGTGGTTGCTATTCCCTTTCTATTTTCCCCCTCCTACAGAGCGTGCGTAGTAGCCCAGTGAGGACTGAGGCATTGTGTTTTTGGACATCCGCTGCTTCCATCGCTAAAAGGTATATATACACAGGATTCTTTTTGTATCTGAACAATGTAAAAGCACAGTAGTCTTTCGAGTTGTAATTATGGGGGATGTAGATGTCAGTAAAACATGTTTTTGTATAAGTACATGATTAACTGTGAATGTATGACGTCGTTTCATTAAATTGTGAATGAATGGTAAGTGATGATTATTATTGACTCATAGCCTAACTGTGTGTGGCAAGTTTGTTCACGACCGGGAAAGGTAACAGTAAAATGTGAAAAATTTATTGAGATTTTAGGTTAAAGGGAATGAAAAAGGGTCTTCCTACGTTTTATTACTGACTTACATCAGGCTAACAAGGCTTTGATACCAATTACTGTGCTTTTGTTTAGATATAACTGTGTATACCCTGATGGATTGAGCTTAATAAATTATTATAATACTGAAAGTTAGGCATTATGCCAGTTACACGCAAAGGTAGAGGGGCGAGAGCATGTGCTAAAGGCCGTAGAGGTAGGCCTGAGAGCTGTATGGAGCCACAGACTGAGCAGGCTCCACAGAACCCTATCGAGAGAGCAGAAGATACAGAGGCATGCTTTGCTAGAATAGAGCGTAATATTGAGAATTTGGTGGAGATAGTCACGCAGGCATTGGGTGCCGGTGATAGACGAGGTCCCGCGACACAGCCTACTTCTTAACAGGCAGCTGTAGAGGCAGAGAGACCTCAGACTGCAGAGACTACTACTGCTACACCACCTCCAGCATAAGATACGGATTCTCCTATCGCTCCACAGCAGAGCGGTAGTGATTTAGGTTATGGTTGTGACTTGAGCAGGTTATGAGAGTTCCACGCATTGAAACCCCCAATGTTCAGAGGGGTGAAGGACCCGGTTATTACGGAGGACTGGGTGTATGAGATGGAGAAACTGTATAGGTTCTTCCGATGCACTTCAGCTGAGAAGGTTGCCTTTGCTGTGTTTATGCTGAAAGGCGAGGCAGAGCACTGGTGGAGGTTCACTGAGGCTATTTTAAGGGCCAAACACTCCGAGATCTCATGGGAGATATTTATAGAGGCCTTCAGGAGACAGTACATTCCAGCCACCGCATAGAGGAAACTGCGAATGGAATTTATGAATCTGGTTCAAGGGAATCGAACTGTGGATGAGTATGAGTCCAAGTTTATGTCATTGAGGAGATATAACCCGGACACGATGGGTAGTGAGACCCAGAAGATACAGAAGTTCATGGATGGATTGAGATTGGCCATTTGGACTAAGTTAGCTCCTTTCGACATTTTGACCTATGAGGAGGCTGTACATAAGGCTCAGTTATGTGAGCAAGATTTTGAGCGAAATGCCTCTAAACTTAGGAGAATTGGTGTCAGGAAGGATAGAGATCGAAAGAGATCTAGAAGGGGTAGAGTGGCCAGGAAAGGAGGCCCAAAGATATTTTGAGAAGAGACCTAAGATCGAGGAGGTGCAGGAGAAAGCTGTTAGACCTCCTGTGTACCCGACTTTGACTACGACGAGGGCTATAACTATTGGAGGACCACGATCTACCACTGATCAGTGTAGGAGATGTGGCAGATACCATGGGACTAGGCCATGTCAGATACCCCCTATCTCGTGTTATAGATGTAGGAGGCCGAGACACATATCGAGGTTCTGCAATGAGATGATTGAGACTGCCCCACAGAAGGGCAAGGAGCCTGAGGGAGCTCCAGTTGAGGAGGGCTACAGCTGAGGAAAAAGGGAAACAGGCTATAGGTGTGAGCAGATGAAGGGTGCACGCACTGGACCAGGACACTGCAGACGTATCGACGGATGTGATTAAAGGTACTATCCAAATGTTTGATTTAGAGGCATTGGTATTATTTGATCCTGGTGTCACGCATTCCTTCATATCCCCTTCCATTGCACATAAATTGTTGAAGCATATGAAACCTACATTGATGGATAAAATGTTGATGATTTCCACACCCATGAATGATAATCAATTGACCGAGCATGTGTGTAGGGATTGTAAACTGATGATAGAGGGAAAGGAAATGATAGCCAATTTAATTTTATTGAATATGACTGATTTCGATGTAATATTGGGAATGGATTGGTTGGCTACCAATTGTGTCGTTATGGATTGTCATGCCAAGACATTGATGTTTTCAGGATTAGACAATCTTATTGTAAACTTTGATGAAAAGAAATGATATGAAAATAGTATGTTTGTTGTAAATAAAGGACAATGATTTTAAATGCATAATGCTTGAGAGATAAATTTATTGTTTATGATAAATGTTGAATGTGAATGTGATGACTTGTGATACTAATGGTGGAAAGGATAATATGAAGGGTTCATTGCATACGTGATTGACATAGATACGGTGGAAGAGGCCACATAGGAATTGGAGAACTTGATACGGGAGAAGTACCCCCAACTTTTTGAAAAGTGACTTGGTCCTAATTTGGAGGACCAAATTCCTTGAAGGAGGGGAGAATGTGAGACCCCATACATGTATAGTTGTAATGTGTGATAAATGTGAATGGACTTGTAATGTAAAGTATGATTGATGTAAGTCCATGGATTTAATGTACATATGTGTAATATGATTTGTAATGTACAAACAAGTTTCATTGTGTATGAATATGAAGGAATGAGTTCTTATAAGTGATGAATGTGAATGGAACTCAAAATGAGTAGTGTGGTAAGTGGAAGGAAGTTGCATGAATATAAATGCTTCCATTTGGTTTTATATAGTATACCTTCGGATATACAAGGAACATACACAGGTTTTAATGTGTATAAGGTATGAATGAATGCCATTTTCAAGTCATAAAGGTGGATGGATGAGAAAATGACTATGGCAGCAGATTAAGGATGTTTTGGTGTAACTTGCAGTAGGAAAAAAATCTGGAAAGTATGAAGGTCAGATTGATCTCATAGGATGAGAGATCGATCTGGAAGAGCCAAAATGCTCTTATTTAGGCAATGGAAAGAGCAGATCGATCTCCAATGGGGCCAGATCGATCTCCTAACCATTCTGTTATGAAAAAAATCGATCCTCAAGCATACAGATCGATCTCCTTAGCTCTCTGTTTGGGAGCAAATTGATCTCAAACTTCAACAGATCGATCTCATGCTTAAATTGCTGTGAAAAAGAGGGATTTAAGGGGACCAGATCGATCTTCTCTTGTTGCAGATCGATCTCCTCAAGTGATTTCTATAAAAGGAGTGCTGAAAATTTGAAAATTTGAAAAATTTGGGAAAAACACTATCCTTCCATTTTCAACCCAAAAACCTAACTTTCTCTCTCTAAAATCAGCCGTTTCCTGTAAGAATTGAGGGGAGGCCATTAGACACTAAGTTGTTAATCTTGAGGAAGAGAACAACATTGTTGGAACCCAAAATCCCATTGTTGGTATTGAATGAGCTAAGGGCATTGTCATTTGGAGCAAGAAGAGAAATCAGATTTGGTAAGCTTCTAATACTCCAACCTAAGTACATTGTGTATTTAATTGATTTTTGAGTTGATTGGCATGTATACGGATGATAAAAATCATTTAGAGAGCAATGGAACACATATAACCTAGTAAATGGATATAGTCTAGTGTGAGAAAGTGTGAATTGGGTATGTTGATGACTTATAGGTTATGATAAGTTGTTGTTGAAGTAGTATGAATGATTTGTGATGGTTAAATGAAACCACATTGTGAGTTTGGAGGAATTGTGAAAATGAGTATGTAAATGCTTGATAAATGCCATAGTGAGGGAATTCATGAAATATGAACACTATGAGCCTAACATCGATTTAATATCGATTTGGAATGAGTTAATAGGCCTAAAAGGAATCCATAGACTCGAGAAATGAAAAGAGTCCTTATGAGCGTTAATAGAAACTGTAGGTCGAATCAACTATAGTGAACGCACGATGTCCTGTTATATAAATCAAATTTAATGTGAAATATGATCGTGTACAGTCCCGAAGAGTTCGTTGAAGACGAATCGGAGCACACGAGTGAGCAGTGCTAAGGAAACGAAATCACGCGTCGCGATTCCAGGTAAGGAAATTTTGGGAGTATATAGAGATAGCTGCTCATACTTTGAACTTATGGGTGAATATTGGGTGTTTTATGAAATGCATGGTTGCTCAATTAAATGATTGATGGTATTCATGAATGATAATATGTATATGTATGATTTTGGTTTTGAAGTGGATTCTATGAAATGGGATAGTAAGGCTAATAATTGCATAAATATAATGTTTTGATGTTTTACAAAACGTAATTGCTTCGTTTTAAGCAAGCTTGTAGATGGGCCGGCTAGTGTTTTATTGATGTTGTGGAAAAAGCATTTGTGAAGTGCTAAACCCGGTTGTCGGGATTGTTTGATTGTGTATGAGCCGCATATCGTATTTGTATGACATAAATCGCGCTAGAGCCCTGCTCGCACTGGATTTTAGTGTTTTCACTTGTGTGAAACGTGCTGGAGCTTAGGTCGCACTTTGATTTGAATTGTGACGATGTTTTATAAACCGTACTGGAGCTTTTGTTCGTACGTGGTTTTCGATGGTTTTTCTTATGCATATAACCGTACTGGAGCTGTGCTCGTACGTGGTTTCTACATGTTTTTATGCATAAATGTCGTACTAGAGCATTGCTCATGCGAGGTGATTGGTTTTGATGCATGAATTCGCGCTAGAGCATAGCTCGCGCTGGTTTTCACACTGTGGTATGTATGAGGCCGTGGTGAGGGTAATACGGATTAACTCAGGGAACCTAACAGGCCTGACAGACCTCTTGAGTGGGGTGAGGGTGAGGGGCTAGGACCTGACATAATCCATTAAGAGAACTCAACAGGCCTAACAGGCCTCTTGAGTGGGGTGAGGATGAGGGGCTAGGACCTGAATCAGGGAACCCAACAGAGGAAGGCAAGGCCATGAGGGGCTAAGACATGGTATTGAGAGTACTCCCATGTGCACTTGGGACTAGAGGTTTCACTCGGTATGGGGTAGATAAGACCTAATGCAGGCACCCCCAACCATGTTATGGGTCCACGAAGTACGATGTACCGTGTATATCACATGGAGTACGATGTACCGCATGGTGGTTACTTGATTTGAGAAAGTCTGGTGGAGAACTAAACCACCTTCGTACCATCATCATACCCTGCACATCGGGATCCATGTGGTCTGGGATGATATGTGACATATTTGGCCAACATAAGCAGTTGAGATATAGTGACCTGTCTCCTTGCTTGATTTACTTACTTCCACATGATTTTAATCTATAAGTGTGATTGTGACTGTCCAGGGTAGACCCGAGGGAGGGGTCGAGCCTTATGGACTTGATTTGTGAAACGATGATGAATTTTATGGTTGAGAAAATGGTTTATGATGGGATTGTATGTGTTTGAGAAAGAGATTTATGATGTGATTTAAAAAGGATGTTTCAAGTGAATTTCCCTTTTTAATATGTGATTTGACAATTGAGCATGAGATGGTTTGTACATGATGATTTACCATGTTTTATATGCCAATGTACATGATTTTGATTCATGATATATATATGTATACTCATATGGCATAGTTTTACTTCCTCATGCTCCTACCATAAACGATTTATGCATAACACTATCAGCATGTAGATAGATTAGTTATCTACCATGCTTGCATTATTGCCTTACTAAGTGTATGGTTGCTCATCCCTCTCTATTTTCCCCCTCCTACAGAGCATGCGTAGTAGCCCAGTGAGGACTGAGGCATTGTGTTTTTGGACATCTGCTGCTTCCATCGCCGAAAGGTATATATACACAGGATTCTTTTTGTATCTAAACAATGTAAAAGCACAGTAGTCTTTTGAGTTGTAATTATGAGGGATGTAGATGTCAGTAAAACATGTTTTTGTATCAGTACATGATTAACTGTGAATGTATGACGTCGTTTCATTAAATTGTGAATGAATGGTAAGTGATGATTATTATTGACTCACAGCCCAACTGTGTTTGGCGAGTTTGTTCACGACCGGGAAAGGTAACGGTAAAATTCGAAAAATTTATTGAGATTTTAGGTTAAAGGGAATGAAAAAGGGTTGTGACAGGACCGGTTCAGTGGAAAGAGGGACTGAACCGGTCTGAACCAGTTTAGCCAAGAGAGAAAAAAATAAAAAAATGGGAAAAAAGAGAGAAAAATTCAATGATGCCCTGAGATTAAGGATAAGCCGGTAAGAGGTCGAAATTGACCGATTTAATTTTTGAAAATTTATTTGGAATTATATTTAACCGAAATTGACCGGTTTGAATATATAAATGTGAAGTGCGACAATAGGCGATGGATGAGAGTTTAATGGAGCCTCAATTTTCGAAACATCACGGAATCTTGGGTAAGTAAATCTCATTTACGACAACTTGTATAATTATAAGAGTTAGAAATGCATCGCATAAGTTGCAGAATAATTTTGTATAAAATGCCTTATGACTAGAATTGAAAATCGACTATTGTAAATGATTATATGAGCTATCCAAAGAGACTAGAAAGTGCCTAAGATGACGTGATGGTGATGTTAGGCCATGTATTCGTCTAAAAGTTCGTAATGGGCCAAGCTTGTGTAGCAATCGACCCAATTTAGATTATGGGCCCACAAGCGGTCCAATATGTGTTAATGAGCCCAACAAGTCAAATCGAATGTAGTAAATGCAAGAATTATATTTATTGGGTTAAATTGATGTGATAAATAATTATCTGCAGCTTCGAAGAATATACTAGGAGTGATACCGGACTGCGGGATCGAGCAGCGTTGGGAAAGCGATTTTGCTCGACGTGATTCTAGGTAAGGGAATTTTTTGAGTAGTTAGAGATACCTGCACATATTTTGAGGGTATTTACAGGGACTTACAAAGTTCGAGGGTTCCAGAAAAGGAATAAAATTGATAGAGACCTGATATGGGCAAATTACCATTTTACCCTTATTAAGGGTAAAATTTGAAAAATTAGAAAAAGGGTAAATAAAGCATGGAAAACCTATTTTTGAGTGTTTTTACAGTTTTTTAGCAGAAGAATAGATAGATTGGCCAATGTTTTCATGATTGATGAGAAATAGCACAATTATGGTGCTGATTTTACTAATTTGAAACCATCATTTTTAGAAGAGCCATCTATTGAGTTATGTGAAAACAAATCGTGCTGAAGCACTGCTCGCACTTGATTTCATATGTTTTCTATGTTAATTAGTGTTGGAGTATGACTCATACTAGATTTCCATGACATGCATGACAGAGTACTGGAGCGTTGCTCGTACTCACTTTTATTTGATTTATGCATGATAGAGTGCTGGAGCGATTGCTCGTACTCAATTTTACATGGTTTGTACATGGCATAGTACTGGAGCATTGCTCGTACTTGATTTTAATGAATTTTGTACATGGCATAGTATTGGAGCGTTGCTTGTACTTGATTTTCATGAGTTTTGTGCATAACATGGTACTGGAGCAATTGCTCGTACTCGTTTTGAGATGTGAATTATGCATGATCTGGTGCTGGAGTGTAACTCGCACTAGCGGTTGATTTTGTAATATGCATAAGACAGTGTTTGAGCTAGGTGCTGACTATGTGTCGCACTCAAGATCCGCATTGTAGTTTTAATGTGAAATACATGAAATGATTTAAAACTGTACTGATTACCTTGTATAGACTGAGTGTCACACGGATGAGATGCTCGCACGTGGATTTTAAGACATGGGTTGGTTACCAATGTGGTATAGGGTGGATAAGACCTATAGCAGGCACCCCTAGACTATGATGTGGGATAAGACCTATGGCATGCACCCCAAACATAGGGTGGATAAGACCTATAGTAGGCACCCCCGGACCGTGATATGGGATAAGACTTATGGCGGGCACCCCAGACCTTGTGGGTACACAGAGTTGTGATACCCTACACATCGAGGCCTATGTATCCTGGGATCACAGTATAGGATATGACCATAGTTCAGGTTATTATTGCATTTAGCCACCGTGTCACGACCTTATTTTCATACAAAAATCACTATAAATTATTTGCTTTATACATTTACTTTTCCTATCGTGAACAGTTTCCAACACCAAATAGTTGAGCTATGACCTAGAGTTAGTTACCTTTTACCCTATACCTTATCATTTAACATTTATATACAATAACTGTAAACACTTAAATTGCTTACATTGAACTTCATTAATTCGTACATGTCTACAAATATTTACATCCCCCAAATTTACATTCCATAAGTATTACTGTGCTGTACTTGTTTAAATAAAAAATGACATTAATGTGTATACCTCTCAACGATGGGCAGATGTAGACACTGGGAGTACAAGTCTCTGCTTGTTCTCAACCACTATAGATGCTCTGTAGAGATAGAAAGTGAAAGGGTGAGCACAACTCGCTCAGTAAGGAAATAATGCAAGTAGGTAGACAGCTACACTATTTACGTGCTGATAATGACATGATATAAAATCATTTACATTCGGAGCATGAGGTAAAATAAAACCATGCCAAATGGATATGTATAGAATATATGTAAACTCATAAAATCATGCATGATAAAACATGAAAAGTCATCATGTAAAACCATCTCATGCTCATCATAAACAAACTCATCATAATTCATTTAAATCAAAATCTAATCCACCTATCGTGAACATCTTATGCAAAAACCATATTTCTATAAAACATAATCACGGGTGTCACCACTCCTTTTGGGTCTACTCGGGTTCATCACTAAATTATGATATCACGTGAGGCATATAGGTTACATTTTGGAAACAAATTGGGAATAATGGCCATGCATAAATCCCTGTGATCCCAAGCTACGCGAATCTCAACGTGTGGGGCATTACAACTGCAACGAGAGGTGAGGTCCATGCTACTCGTGTAATAACTCAACCAACTAGTCATCGAGATTACATGGTGCAACGTACTCCATGTGACATACACGGTACAACGTATTTCATGGACCCACATGGTCTGAGGGTGTCTGCCATAGGTCTTAGCCCACATCATTGTCTAGGGTGCCTACCATAGGACTTAGCCCACATGACTATTTAGGGTGCCTGCCATAGGACTTACCCATATCAGGGTTCGGGTGTGCCTGCTATAGGTCTTAGCCACCTTGTAACATCCCGGTAACCATCTCATGTCTCAAAATACGCGTGCAATATATCATATCGTTGTGACACATAGTAAACAGGAGGCTTCAGCATGGTTTATGTGAGATCTAAGAATTTTGTACATATCTAAACTATGTAATGAGAACATGAAGTGTAATTGACTTGAACTAAATGTGATGTACCTCTATATTGAGTTGGTATGGAATGAAATATTAAGTGATGAATGAGTTATAAATGAGAATTTATGTTAAAGTGTGAAACTATGAGGCCAGATCAATTTTGGAGAAGAGAGGATCGATCTGGTAGGCCAAAAATGACAAGGAATGAGGAATTTAAGCGAGCAGATCAATCTCTAATGGAATAGGATCGATCTCCTTATGATTCTGTAATGAAGAGATCGATATCATGAGGAAGGAATTGATCTCAAAATGTTTCTGTAAAGGAGAAGATCAATCTCCTTAAGGAGCAGATCGATCTCATGAAGCATTCTGTAAGGAGAAGATTGATCTCCCCAAGGAGTAGATCGATCTCATGAAAAATTCTGTAAACTAGAGATCGATCTCATAAAGCCATTAAGAGATCAATCTCACCCCACGACAGATCGATCTCCTAAGCATAAAATTACCCCAAATCGTCCCCCAATTCAAATGCAGATCGATCTCATCAAGAGCCAGATTGATCTCCTACCCTCGGCCTATATAAAGACCCCTTTGTTTTCTTGGAAATCAATCTCTCTCTCTCCCAAATCGTCATTTTCGAACCCTAGCCTTCTCTCCCCTCCAAAACACTCATTTTCATCCAAATCAAGGGTTGTGTCAAGAAGGAAAGTTGTTCCTCATCCAAAGGAGAACAACATACTTGAAAATCGAAAGACGAATCGAATCGAGGTGTGAGTTGAGCACTCCACAAGTTTAGGTAATCTCTAAACTTCAATCTTGGATTTTGAAGTGATTTTTGGTGATTGTGAATTTGGGCATTGTGATGAAATAGTTAGGAAAGGATTAGAGTTGACAAAAATTGTGATTTTATTGGAGTGATGATGATATTAAGTAAATTGTGGTAAATTAGGATTTTTGTCTATAAATTGGAAATTGAGGCAATGAGGTGATTTTGGCATGGGTGTTATGCATGAGAAATGTAGAATGTTGAGATGCAGTGGAAGAGATTATGAATTGTGATAGAGTAATGAGAAATGGGATAATTGAGGTATTTAATGAGAATATGGACAATATGCTCGATGTAGAGATTTGGAGGTTATGTGATAATGAGTTATTGATGTTTTAACATCGTTGGACAGCTCAGGAGTTCCAAAGTGGAATGTGAGGCTAGTCCGTGATACGGGGGAACGATTGCATTATACGAGGTGCAAAGAGGTAAGGGAAAACTTAAACTCGTTTGTGTATGTGTTTTGATGTTAATTGTAGCATGAAAAGTGATTTGAGCAAATAAGCATGTTTTTATGAGTTGTGAATGAGTAGTGCACACGATTTTATAGCCAGTTGGGGCCCAACTTTTATGAGTTATAAACTAAGTGTGAAAATGTTTTACAATCGTTTTGTGTTTAAAATGTGAAAAGAGATTTGGGTTCTAAGTTAAGGCGTACTGAGATTGAGAAGTGTGTGCGTGGTTTGCCGATTGGAAATCGGTTTTAACATGTTTTGTGTTGGGTACACAAATGTTTTAAATGAGATTTATGAGAGAAAAACCATTATGAGTTCTACGTGAAGGCAAAACATTTTATATGATAATGTCTAATGATTGAGACTTAGGCGTGTCATGTTGAATACACATCGGGCCTTACTTTGGTAGCATGTAAGTCCAGGACTTGTTCTGGTAACATGTAAGTCTGATTATTCATCCGCTTTGGTAGCGCTGGGAGGCCTTGCTCTGGTAGCATGTAAGTCTGGGCCTTGCTCCGGTAGCATGTAAGTCCAATATTCCTCCGTTTTGGTAACAAGAGATGCCTGTGTTTTGGTAACGTGAGATGACCCTCATTCTAGTAAGGCTGGGTGGCCTTGCTTTGGGAGCATGTAAGACTGATAGAGTGGGCTGCCTGGGAACCGACCCAGGGACCACATGATAATGTGCATGAGAAGAGGCATTGCTCTGGTAGCATGTAAGGCCGGGCCTTGTTCTGGTAACGCGTAAGTCCAATATACCATGTACACGACCATATGTCGATGTTCCCTCTTATGAGGATGCCTGGGATGCGCACCCAGAGGAGATTTATTATGATGTGCCATGACAAGTTTTATATGAGTTTTATTGCCTAGTCTCCTTTATATACACATGAGTTGTGTTTTGTGGCTGTGCCACATGCATTCTATTGAGGTGATTTTTGTTACGTTTTAATGAGAAAAGCCATTATTGCATTCTGATTTTTATCCAAGCCATATATTTGTATTTGAGGTATAATTTACATTTCATTTACCCAGACTAATGTGTATTTACAGACACTTGATGTACAACATTGTATGGGATGTATTAGGATTAATTAACTCGAAATTGAGTAATGTATATGATATGATATATACTATTTCATGATAAGATCCTGAGGCATGTTAAGTATGATGATGTATGACACCGTACAGGAATGCACCCTTAATTGTGAATTGATGAGTGAAAAAGTTTTAAATTTATCTTATTTTCTGCGCTTCTGGGGCGTCATAGAGTTTTCTTGGTATCAGAGCTTAGGGTGTTTAGTACTATCAGTGTCGATCAAGTGAATTAGTATACATCCCAAGTGTCTGTATAAATCTGGTCATGAACTGAAATTAAGGATTGAGATTTCAATCAAATTTGATATTTAAGCATATGAAACATGTTGAGATTGAGAATGAGTGGATGACAAGGTCATTCGAGGAGGCAGGTAGAGTCCCCTTCGCTACCTGCCCCACAACCAGAGAGTCTTAACTCAATTTAACCTGATTGAGAATGATGTAAGGCAAGGTTTTGAGCAAATGGCAGCGCTATTCACGCCTACACCCCACAAGGACCTCCCATGCCCCTATTACAGATGGACCCAATGCCTCTCGTCACTCAACCTGATGACAGAAGTATGGTCTGACTGAAGGACTTTTTGAAAATAAATTCGCCCGCATTTAAAAGGAAAAAGGATCCCGTTGAGGTTAAAGAGTGGCTGACTGAGTTGAGAGTCATTTTTTACTATTTAGGATGCACTAATGCTGAGAGGGTCAGTATGAGCGCTTATATGTTGAAAGGGAGAGCACGAGATTGGTGGGGTGCTACCCAGGGTATTCTGATGTCCCACCAGGATGTGATTGGTTGGAAAGAGTTTCATAAAGAGTTTTTGAATCTGGTACAGGGCGATATGTTTGTGGACGATTATGAAAGTCGATTTATCGCTTTATTGAGATATGATCCAAAAACCTTCAAGGATGAAGAGCTCCGCACAGAGAGATTTGTGTATGGATTGAAGCCCATCATTAGTGATCGATTGATAGAGCTATCTATTACTGAGTTTGGAGATGCTCTGAGATGAGCACAAGAGATTGAGAGGGGAATTGAAATTGTACAATCCCAAAATGAGTTCGAAATGGTGACTAGGGATAAGGGCAAGAGGCCAGCGATGTCCCAGGCTGAGGTTCGAAGAAGTTCCTTCAGGAGAGGAAGGATTAAGGTACAGAAGGGCAGATTGGAGAAACCCAGAGCTTATCCCATCACCAGGGAAACCCCTCGATATGTTAGGCCCGAGATAAGGGTTTGTAGAGACTGTGGTTGATCACTTGTGGGAAGCTGTACATGAATGATCTGTGGATGTTTTAGATGTTGTGACATAGGTCACAGAGTGAAAGACTATCCTCAACCTCAGATACTAGATGCTTCAGAATCTACTAGACAGCAGCCTTAGAGAGTAAATCCTTAGAGATGAGCCACTGCTGCAGAGAAAGGGAAGAAGCCCGTTACAGTGGGACGTGTGTTTGCTCTGGACAAGGAAACAGCAGACACTTCAGCAGAAATTATAAGAGGTACACTCTCTATCTGTAATCATAAGACTCATGTATTGATTGACCCGGGGTCCACGCATTCATTTATTTCTGAGCATTTTGCATGTAGTTTAAATATGAAGTTTGAACCTCTAGAGTATATAGTACATGTAAATACCCCTATGCGTGAATCCTAGAGAACTGAGTTAATCTGTAGAGGGTGTGAAATAAAGGTGGGAGATAGAGTGATGTTAGCATATCTAATCATGTTAAATATACATTGGTTTGATGTAATTTTGGGAATGGATTGGCTGGCAACCAATCAAGTTTAGACTGCTACACTAAGATTGTAACTTTCTTCCTACCTGAACCTTACAGTGTACGGTTGAGATATTGAGGAAATAAATGTGTGGAATTTTTGTAAATAATTTGAAATTTTAATATTATTTTTTAGAGTATTAAATATGATTGTTCATGTGAAGGTTATGAAACACTTATCTCAGATGATGAGCGGGAACATCCAAGGATTGAGGATATACCTGTGGTGTGTGAATTTTTGGATGTCTTCCCAAATGAGTTGCCAGGTTTGCCACCAGAGAGAGAACTTGAGTTTACAATTGATTTGGTACCGAATACTCAGCCTATCTCTAGACCTCCATATACGATGGCATTAGTGGAACTTGAGGAACTGAAGAAACACCTACAGGAGTTATTGGATCAAGGGTTTATTAGACCCAGTGTCTCACCGTGGGGAGCACCAGTGTTATTCGTGAGAAAGAAGGATGATAGTCTTAGATTATGCGTAGACTACCAACTATTAAATAAAGCCACGGTGAAGAATAAATATCCATTATCGAGGATTGATGATCTACTTGATCAGCTGAGAGGGGCCTTAGTCTTCTCCAAGATTGATTTAAGATCGAGCTATTACCAGTGGAGGATTAAAGAGGAAGATATTTCGAATACGGCCTTCAGGACAAGGTATGGCGACTATGAATTTCTAGTTATGCCCTGTGGATTGACGAACGCCCTGTGAGATCTGAGAATTTCAGACATATTTTAATTATGTAATATGAACTTGAAGTGTAATTTATTGAGTTAAGTGAATTGGGGAATGATAATTGGAGATTTATATGTTAAGTGTTTAAAATAAGTGTGTAACTATGAGGACAGATCGATCTGGGAGAAGGAGAGATCGATCTGGTGAGTTATAAATGACAAGGAAGGAGGAATTTAAGGAGCAGATCGATCTGGGAGAAGGAGAGATCGATCTAGCGAGTTAAAAATGACAAGGAAGGAGGAATTTAAGGAGCAGATCGATCTCCAATGGAAGAGGATCGATCTCCTTATGATTCTGCTTGAGAGAAGATCGATCTCATGAGGAAGAGATCGATCTCTAAATGATTCTGTTTGGGAGAAGATCGATCTCCTCAAGGAGCAGATCGATCTCATAAAGCCATAAAGAGATCGATCTCACCCCTCGACAGATCGATCTCCTATGCATAAATTGCCCCAAATCGTCCCAAAATTCAAATGCAGATCGATCTCATCAAGAGCCAGATCGATCTCCTACCCTCAGCCTATATAAGGAACCCCTATTTTTCTCCTGCAATCTCACTTTCTCTCTCTTCCTACCCCCATGTTCACCGAAACCTAGCTTTCTCACTCATCCAAAGCACCCATTTTCGGCCAAATCAGAAGTTGTGGCAAGAAGAAAAGTTGTTCCTCATCAAAGGGAGAACAACATACTTGGAAATCGAAGGACGAATCGAATCGAGGAGTGGGTTGTGCGTCTCACAAGCTTTGGGTAATTTCTAAACCTCGATCTTGACATTTGAGATGATTTTGATGATAATGGTGGTTGTCATTGTGTTGAAATAGCTGAGAAATGATTAGGGATTGATGAAATTGCAATGTGGTTGGAGTGATAATGATATTTAGCAATTTTGGGAATTTGAGCTATAAGTAGAAATTTAGACAATGTGGTGAATTAGCATAGATAATTGGCATGAGAAATGTAGAACGTTGAGATGTTGTGAATGAGAGTGTAGTTTGGGGTAGAGTTACGAGAATCAAGAGATTTGTGGTGTTATGAGCACTTATGCTCGATTTTGAGAATTGAGGTTGATGAGATAATTGAGTATTGATGTTTTAACATCGTTTGGACAGCTCGGGAGTTTCAGAGTGGAATGCAAGGCTAGTCCGTGATACGGGGGAAACGATTGCACTATACGAGGTGCAAAGAAGTAAGGGAAATCTAAACCATTTTGTGTATGTGATTTGTAAGCTATTATAGCATGATTTGTGGTTATAAAACAAGCATGTTGAGTGTTGTGTTGAGATATAATTGCACAGGTTTTTATAGCCGGTTGGAGCCCAATATTTTATGCGTTTATAAGCTGAGTGTGAAATTGCTTTATAAACCGTCGAATTTGTGTGAGTAATGAAATAGGCTCTACGTTAAGGCAATATCGAGATTTGAGAAATGTGTGCGTGCTTTACCGGTTGGAACTCGGTTTTATTATGTTTTGTGTTGAGTACAAAACGATTTTCAAATGAGTTTTATGAGAGAAAAACCACTATGAGTTCTACGTGAAGGCAAATCAGTCTTGTGTGATAAGACTTAGGTGTGTAATTTTGAGTACACACTGGGCATTACTCTGGTAGCATGTAAGCCCGATTTCTTCTTCGTTCTGGTAACGTGAGAATAACCCATTCTGTGGCTATGCCACGTATACTTGGTGGCCGTTGCCACGTGAGAAACCCTATTGGTGGCCGTTGCCACGTGAGAAACCCTATTGGTGGTCGTTGCCATGTGATACCCCATTTGGTGGCCGTTGCCACATGAGAAACCCCATTTGGTGGCCGTTGCCATGTGAGAAACCCTATTGGTGGCTGTTGCCATGTGATACCCCATTTGGTGGCCGTTGCCACGTGAGAAACCCCATTCGGTGGCCGTTGCCACGTGAGAAACCCTATTTGGTGGCCGTTGCCACGTGAGAACCCCTAATTAGTGGCCATTGCCACGTGAAACCCTATCTTGTGGCTGTGCCACGTGTGTTTAGTAGCTGTGCCACGTGTAAATTTAACTCAGTGGCTATGCCACGTGTGTTTAGTGGCTATGCCACGTGTGTTTAGTGGCTATGCCTCGTGTGAATTTAAATCAGTGGCCATGCCACGTGTGTTTAGTGGCTGTGCCACGTGCATTACTATTTCAGTGATTTTATCACGTTCATTGAGAAAGCGTTTATCGCATTATTTTCACATGCTTTGTTATTGCTCTAGACTGAGCCTTTTTACTTCATGTTTTCACATGATTTGAGACATGAGAATGTCGTTTTGAGTACTTTCATGCTATAGTTTTCAAATGAGTTTCACATACAAATAAATATTTTGTGATGTGCATTTTCGTTTATGAAATGAGTCCCTTACCCCCTTTACTGAGCGATTTAGAAGCTCACCCTGTTTTCTTTCCCCCTAGATTTCTTCAAGTGAAAAGGGCTTTCCTGCGACGTACGGAGTAGTGGCTAGTGGAGGACTTGAGCTCCAGGCTATATATTGTATTTTGAGGTATCTTTTATCTTTTCATGTACCCAGACAATTACTGTAATTGCAGACACTTGATGTATAACATTGTATGGGATGTATTAGGATTAATTAACTTAGAATTGAGTAATGTATATGATACAATACACACTATATTACGATGAGATCCTAAGGCATGATAATTATGATGATGTATGACACTGCACAGGAATGCACCCTTAATTGTGAATTAATGAGTAAAAAGTTTTAAATTTGCCCTATTTTCTACATTTTCGAGGCGTGACAGAGTTTTCTTGGTATCAGAGCTTAGGGTGTCTAGTACTGTCAGTGTCGGTTAAGTGAAATAGAATGCATCCCAAGTGTCTGTAATAGTCTGGTCACGAACTGAAATTGAGGATTGAGATTTCAATCGATTCCGATATGTACACGCAGGAGACGAGTTAAGATCGAGAATGAGTAAACGACGAGGTCGTTCGAGGAGGCAGGCAGAGTCCCCTCCGCCACCTGTCCCACAACCAGAGAGTCCTAACTCTCGATTTAATCGGATTGAGACCGATGTGAGGCAAGGTTTTGAGCAGATGGCAGTGTTATTCGCGCAACACTTTGGAGTTAATGCCTCGGGTACTACTCCTACACCACCACAAGGACCTCCCATACCCCTAATACCTCCCGTCACTCAGCCTGATGATAGAAGTATGGTCCGACTGAAGGATATTTTGAAGATGAATCCACCTGTGTTTAGAGGAAAGAAGGATCCTACAGAGGCTGAGGAGTGGCTGACGGAGTTGAGAATTATATATGATTATCTGGGGTGCACCGATGCTGAGAGGGTCAGTATGAGTATCTATATGTTGAAAGGGAGAGCTCGAGATTGGTGGGGTACTACCCAGGGTATTCTGATGTCCCGCCAGGATATGATTGGTTGGGAAGAGTTCCAGACAGCCTTTAGGACCCAATATATACCACGAGCTGCCCAGAGAAAGAAACAGGCCGAGTTTTTGAGTTTGGTACAGGGTGACATGTCTGTGGATGACTATGAGAGCCAATTCACAGCGCTATTGAGATATGACCCAGAGACCTTCAAGAATGAAGAGCTCCGCACAGAGAAATTTGTGTATGGATTGAAGCCTATCATCATAGATAGATTGATAGGGCTATGTATTACTGAGTTTGGAGATACTTTGAGACGAGCACAAGAGATTGAAAGAGGAATTGAAATGGTACAATCCCAGAATGAGCTCAGAGCGGTGAATAGAGATAAGGGCAAGAGGCCAGCGATTTTTCAAACAGAGGCTCGGAGAGGTTCCTTCAGAAGAGGAAGGATTGAGGTGCAGAAGGGCAGATTAGAGAGACCCAGAGGTTACCCTAACATTAGAGAGACCCCTCGAGATGTCAAGCCTGAGATAAGGTTTTGCAGAGATTGTGGTCGAATGCATGAGGCAAGTTGTACTGGGTCGATCCATGGATGTTTTAGATGTGGAGACATGGGTCACATGGTGAAGTATTGCCCTCAACCTTAGTAACCACATGTCTTGGAGCCTACTAGACAACAGCCTCAGAGAGTGGATCCCTGGAGACGGGCCACTGCGACAGAGAAAGGAAAGAGACCTGTTGCCCAGGGACGTGTGTTTGCCCTAGATAAGGAGACTGCTGACACTTCTGTAGAAACTATAAGAGTTACACTCTCTGTCTGTAATCATAAGGCTCATGTGTTGATTGATTCAGGATCCACGCATTCGTTTATTTTCGAGCATTTTGCATGTAGATTAAACTTGAAGTCTGAACCTCTAGAATATATACTACATGTAAATACCCCTATACGTGAATCCCAGAGAACTGAGTTAATCTGTAGAGGATGTGAGGTAAAGGTGGGAGATAGAGAGATGTTAGCAGATCTAATCATGTTGAATATACATGGATTTGATGTAATTTTGGGAATGGATTGGTTGGCAGCCAATCGAGTGAGCTTAGATTGCTACACTAAGGTTGTAACTTTCTCCCTACCTGAACCTTACAGTGTATGATTGAGATATTGAGGAAATGAATATGTGGAATTCTAGTAAGTAATTTGAGAATTTTAATATTATTTTGGAGAATATTAAATATGATTGTTCATGTGAAGGTTATGAGACACTTATCTCAGACGATGAGCGGGAACATCCGAGGATTAAGGATATACCTGTGGTTTACGAATTTCTAGATGTTTTCCCAGATGAATTGCCAGGTTTACCACCAGAGAGAGAGCTGGAGTTTACCATTGATTTGGTACCAGATACTCAGCCGATCTCTAAACCTCCCTACAGGATGGCATTAGTGAAACTTGAGGAATTGAAGAAACAACTACAGGAGTTATTGGATCAAAGGTTCATTAAGCCCAGTGTTTCACCGTGGAGAGCACCGATTTTATTTGTAAAGAAGAATGATGGTAGTCTCAGATTATGCGTAGACTATCGGTTGTTGAATAAAGCCACGGTGAATAATAAATACCCATTGCCCAGGATTGATGATCTACTTGATCAGCTGAGAGGGGCATCAGTCTTTGCTAAGATTGATTTGAGATCGGGCTATCACCAATTGAGGATCAAGGAAGAAGATATTCCAAAGACGGCCTTCAGGATGAGGTATGGCCATTACGAATTTCTGGTGATGTCCTTTGGATTGACGAACGCCCCTGCAGCATTTATGAGTTTGATGAACGAGGTGTTCAGAGACTATCTGGATAAATTTGTGATAGTCTTTATTGATGATATCCTGGTATACTCTCAGTCGTATGAGGAGCATGCACAGCATTTGTGGTTAGTACTACAGATACTCCGAGATAAGCAATTATATGGAAAGCTTAGTAAGTGTGAGTTTTGGCTAGATCGAATAGCTTTCCTTGGTCATATAGTCTCAGAGGAAGGAGTATCAGTGGACCCAAGCAAGGTGGAGGCTGTGCTTAATTGGGAGAGACCGAGGACAGTTACTGAGGTACGAAGCTTCCTTGGTTTGGCAGGGTATTATAGAAGATTTGTGGAAGGATTTTCCCGGACTGCCACCCCTTTGACTAAGCTCACGCGCAAAGAGACTCCATTTATATGGACTGATCAATGTGAGCTCAGTTTTCAGGAATTAAAGAGGAGGTTGACAGCGGCACCTGTGTTAACTATTCCTGAGGGATCAGGAGGATTTTTGGTGTATAGTGATGCATCTCATCAAGGATTGGGGTGTGTGCTGATGCAGCATGGAAGAGTGGTCGTATATGGATCGTGACAGCTGAAAGACCATGAGCGGAATTACCCCACGCATGATTTGGAGTTAGCCGCTGTGGTATTTGCTTTGAAGATCTGGCGACACTACTTATATGGGGAAAGATTCCAGATCTTCACTGATCACAAGAGTTTGAGATATCTCTTTGATCAGAAAGAGTTAAACATGAGACAAAGGAGATGGATAGAACTCCTTAAGGATTATGACTGCGAGATTCTATATCATCTGGGTAAGGCGAATGTAGTTGCTGATGCCCTGAGCAGGAAGAGTATGATATCTGTTATGATGATCAGGGAATGGGATTTGTTAAAGCAGTTTGTCGAACTTCGGATCAGAGTTAAAGAGGTAGAGACTGGATTTTTGGCTAGCCTGCGGATAGAGCCCAAGATCATGGATCAGATTAGAACTGGGAGCGCAGTGATCAGAGATTGATAGATATGGTTAGCCAAGCTGAGCGGAGTTCGCAGTCGGATCTCACCATCAGTGAGGATGGATTGTTGAGATTCAGAGGATGGATTTGTGTACCGGACGATGATACCCTGAAGACACAGATACTGAGAGAATCCCACTGCTCGCGATACACCATGCACCCAGGGAGTACTAAGATGTACCGAGACTTGAGAAAGGTGTATTAGTGGAGTGGTATGAAACGAGACGTGGCAGAGTATGTGGCCAGGTGTTTAGTGTGCCAGCAAGTGAAAGCTGAGCATCGAAAGCCCAGAGGACTACTACAGCCTTTACCTGTACCTACATGGAAATGGGAGCATGTCACTATAGACTTTATTATGGGTTTACCGAGGACCCGGAGAGGTCGTGATGCGATATGGGTCATTGTGGATAGATTGACCAAGAGTGCCCACTTCCTTGCCATCAAGAGCACAGATACTGTGGATGCCTTAGCTGAGCTATATGTCAGCGAGATAGCTAGATTACATGGGGCTCCAATGAGTATTACTCATGATAGATATTCCCGGTTTACTTCCAGATTTTGGACCCAGTTTCAGGAGTCCATGGGATCTCGATTGAGTTTTAGTACCTCCTATCATCCTCAGACAGATGGTTAGTCAAAGAGGACTATTCAGACCCTGGAGGATATGTTGAAGGCGTGTACGATGGATTTTAAGGGATCATAGGATGATCACCTGCCCCTAGCAGAGTTTGCATACAATAACAGCTATCATGCGAGTATTGGAATGGCACCTTTTGAGGCTCTATATGGTAGGAGGTGTAGATCCCCAGTAGCTTGGGAAGAAATCGGTGACAGAAAGATAAATGCTCCCGAGCTTATTGAGCAAGCCGTACAGAGTGTGAAACTCATATGTGAGAGGTTACAAGCTGCACAAAGTAGACAGAAAAGCTACGCGAATGTGCGTAGACGGCCACTCGAGTTTGAGGTTGGTGATGCAGTATTTCTGAAAATATCACCGAGTAAGGGTATCATGCGATTTGGGAAGAAAGAGAAATTGAGTCCTCGATACTTAGGGCCATTCGAGATTCTTGAGAGAGTGGGAGAGGTAGCTTATAGATTAGCATTACCCCCACAGATGTCTGGAATACACAATGTTTTTCATGTGTCTATGTTGAGGAAGTACCACCCGGACCCTACTCATGTCATAGAGTATGACGAGATGGACATTCAAGAGGATATGAGCTACACTGAGGAACCCGTCCAGATTCTCGATAGAAGAGAGAAGGTACTGAGAACTAAGAGCATCCCATTAGTGAAAGTTTTGTGGAAACATCACTCAATGGAAGAGGCAACGTGGGAACTAGAGAGTCTCATGAAGGAGAAATACCCCCATCTATTTAACTAGTTGAGTTAAATTTGGAGGACCAAATTCTATTTAAGGTGGGGAGGATGTGAGATCTGAGAATTTCAGACATATTTTAATTATGTAATATGAACTTGAAGTGTAATTTATTGAGTTAAGTGAATTGGGGAATGATAATTGGAGATTTATATGTTAAGTGTTTAAAATAAGTGTGTAACTATGAGGACAAATCGATCTGCGAGAAGGAGAGATCGATCTGGTGAGTTATAAATGACAAGGAAGGAGGAATTTAAGGAGCAGATCGATCTGGGAGAAGGAGAGATCGATCTGGCGAGTTAAAAATGACAAGGAAGGAGGAATTTAAGGAGCAGATCGATCTCCAATGGAAGAGGATCGATTTCCTTATGATTCTACTTGAGAGAAGATCGATCTCATGAGGAAGAGATCGATCTCCAAATGATTCTATTTGGGAGAAGATCGATCTCCTCAAGGAGCAGATCGATCTCATAAAGCCATAAAGAGATCGATCTCACCCCTCGACAGATCGATCTCCTAGGCATAAATTACCCCAAATCGTCCTAAAATTCAAATGCAGATCGAGCTCATCAAGAGCCAGATCGATCTCCTACCCTCAGCCTATATAAGGAACCCCTGTTTTTCTCATGCAATCTCACTTTCTCTCTCTTCCTACCCCCATGTTCACCTAAACCTAGCTTTCTCACTCATCCAAAGCACCCATTTCCGGCCAAATCAGAAGTTGTGGCAAGAAGGAAAGTTGTTCCTCATCAAAGGGAGAACAACATACTTGGAAATCGAAGGACGAATCGAATCGAGGCGTGGGTTGTGCGTCTCTCAAGCTTTGGGTAATTTCTAAACCTCGATCTTGACATTTGAGATGATTTTGATGATAATGGTGGTTGTCATTGTGTTGAAATAGCTGAGAAATGATTAGGGATTGATGAAATTGCAATGTGGTTGGAGTGATAATGATATTTAGCAATTTTGGGAATTTGAGCTATAAGTAGAAATTTAGACAATGTGGTGAATTAGCATAGATAATTGGCATGAGAAATGTAGAACGTTGAGATGTTGTGAATGAGAGTGTAGTTTGGGGTAGAGTTACGATAATCAAGAGATTTGTGGTGTTATGAGCACTTATGCTCGATTTTGAGAATTGAGGTTGATGAGATAATTGAGTATTGATGTTTTAACATCGTTTGGACAGCTCGAGAGTTCCAGAGTGGAATGCGAGTCTAGTCTGTGATACGGGGGAAATGATTGCACTATACGAGATGCAAAGAAGTAAGGGAAATCTAAACCATTTTGTGTATGTGATTTGTAAACTATTATAGCATGATTTGTGGTTATAAAACAAGCATGTTGAGTGTTCTGTTGAGATATAATTGCATACGGTTTTTATAACCGGTTGGAGCCCAATATTTTATGCGTTTATAAGCTGAGTGTGAAATTGCTTTATAAACCGTCGAATTTGTGTGAGTAATGAATTGGGCTGTACGTTAAGGCAATATCGAGATTTGAGAAATGTGTGCGTGCTTTGCCGGTTGGAACTCGATTTTATTATGTTTTGTGTTGAGTACAAAACGGTTTTCAAATGAGTTTTATGAGAGAAAAACCACTATGAGTTCTACGTGAAGGCAAATCAGTCTTGTGTGATAAGACTTAGGTGTGTAATTTTGAGTACACACCGGGCATTGCTCTGGTAGCATGTAAGCCCAATTTCTTCTCCGTTCTGGTAACGTGAGAATAACCCATTCTGTGGCTATGCCACGTATACTTGGTGGCCGTTGCCACGTGAGAAACCCTATTGGTGGCCGTTGCCACGTGAGAAATCCTATTAGTGGCCGTTGCCACGTGATACCCCATTTGGTGGCCGTTGCCACGTGAGAAACCCATTTGGTGGCCGTTGCCACGTGAGAAACCCTATTGGTGGCTGTTGCCATGTGATACCCCATTCGGTGGCCGTTGCCACGTGAGAAACCCCATTTGGTGGCCGTTGCCACGTGAGAAACCCTATTTTGTGGCCGTTGCCATGTGAGAACCCCTAATTAGTGGTCGTTGCCACGTTAAACCCTATCTTGTGGCTATGCCACGTGTGTTTAGTGGCTGTGCCACGTGTATATTTAACTCAGTGGCTATGCCATGTGTGTTTAGTGGCTATGCCACGTGTGAACTTAAATCAGTGGCTAGGCCACGTGTGTTTAGTGGTTATGCCACGTGTGAATTTAAATCAGTGGCCATGCCACGTGTGTTTAGTGGCTGTGCCACGTGCATTACTATTTCAGTGATTTTATCACGTTCATTGAGAAAGCGTTTATCGTATTATTTTCACATACTTTGTTATTGCTCTAGACTGAGCCTTTTTACTTCATGTTTTCACATGATTTGAGACATGAGAATGTCGTTTTGAGTACTTTCATGCTATGGTTTTCAAATGAGTTTCACATACAAATAAATATTTTGTGATGTGCATTTTCGTTTATGAAATGAGTCCCTTACCCCCTTTACTGAGCGATTTAGAAGCTCATCCCGTTTTCTTTCCCCCCAGATTTCTTCAAGTGAAAAGGGTTTTCCTGCGACGTACGGAGTAGTGGCTAGTGGAGGACTTGAGCTCCAGGCCATATATTGTATTTTGAGGTATCTTTTATCTTTTCATGTACCCAGACAATTACTGTAATTGCAGACACTTGATGTATAACATTGTATGGGATGTATTAGGATTAATTAACTTGGAATTGAGTAATGTATATGATACAATACACACTATATTACGATGAGATCCTGAGGCATGATAATTATGATGATGTATGACACTGCATAGGAATGCACCCTTAGTTGTGAATTAATGAGTAAAAAGTTTTAAATTTGCCCTATTTTCTGCATTTTCGGGGCGTGACAGTGTTTTCTTGGTATCAGAGATTAGGGTGTCTAGTACTGTCAATGTCGGTTAAGTGAAATAGAATATCCCAAGTGTCTGTAATAGTCTGGTCATGAACTGAAATTGAGGATTGAGATTTCAATCGATTTCGATATGTACGCGCAGGAGACAAGTTAAGATAGAGAATGAGTAAACGGCGAGGTCGTTCGAGGAGGCAGGCAGAGTCCCCTCCGCCACCTGTCCCATAACTAGAGAGTCCTAACTCTCGATTTAATCGGATTGAGACCGATGTGAGGTAAGATTTTGAGCAGATGGCAGCGTTATTCGCACAACACTTTGGAGTTAATGCCTCGGGTACTACTCCTACACCACCACAAGGACCTCCCATACCCCCAATACCTCCCGTCACTCAGCCTGATGATAGAAGTATGGTCCGACTGAAGGATTTTCTGATGATGAATCCACCCGTGTTTAGGGGAAAGAAGGATCCTACAGAGGCTGAGGAGTGGCTGACGGAGTTGAGAATTATATATGATTATCTGGGGTGCACCGATGCTGAGAGGGTCAGTATGAGTATCTATATGTTGAAAAGGAGAGCTCGAGATTGGTGGGGTACTACCCAGGGTATTCTGATGTCCCGTCAGGATGTGATTGGTTGGGAAGAGTTCCAGACAGCCTTTAGGACCCAATATGTACCACGAGCCGCCCAGAGAAAGAAACAGGTCGAGTTTTTGAGTTTGGTACAGGGTGACATGTCTGTGGATGACTATGAGAGCTAATTCACAGCGCTATTGAGATATGACCCAGAGACCTTCAATAATGAAGAGCTCCGCAGAGAGAAATTTGTGTATGGATTGAAGCCTATCATCAGAGATAGATTGATAGGGCTATGTATTACTGAGTTTGGAGATGCTCTGAGATGAGCACAAGAGATTGAAAGAGGAATTGAAATGGTACAATCCCAGAATGAGCTCAGAGCGGTAAATAGAGATAAGGGCAAGAGGCCAGCGATTTTTCAAACAGAGGCTCGGAGAGGTTCCTTCAGAAGAGGAAGGATTGAGGTGCAGAAGGGCAGATTAGAGAGACCCAGAGGTTACCCTAACATTAGAGAGACCCCTAGAGATGTCAGGCCTGAGACAAGGTTTTGCAGAGATTGTGGTCGAATGCATGAGGGAAGTTATACTGGGTCGATCCATGGATGTTTTAGATGTGGAGACATGGGTCACATGTGAAGGATTGCCCTCAACCTCAGAAACCACATGTCTTGGAGCCCACTAGACAACAGCCTCAGAGAGTGGATCCCCGGAGACGGGCCACTGCGGCAGAGAAAGGAAAGAGACCTATTGCCAGGGACGTGTGTTTACCCTAGATAAGGAGACTGCTGACACTTTTGCAGAAACTATAAGAGGTACACTCTCTGTCTGTAATCATAAGGCTCATGTGTTGATTGATTCAGGATCCACGCATTCGTTTATTTTCGAGCATTTTGCATGTAGATTAAACTTGTAGTCTGAACCTCTAGAATATATACTACATGTAAATACCCCTATGCGTGAATCCCAGAGAACTGAGTTAATCTGTAGAGGATGTGAGGTAAAGGTGGGAGATAGAGAGATGTTAGCATATCTAATCATGTTGAATATACATGGATTTGATGTAATTTTGGGAATGGATTGGTTGGCAGCCAATCGA
The DNA here is from genome assembly GCA_033439115.1 of Firmiana major. Taxonomy (NCBI): domain Eukaryota; kingdom Viridiplantae; phylum Streptophyta; class Magnoliopsida; order Malvales; family Malvaceae; genus Firmiana; species Firmiana major. The sequence continues at coordinate 16,101,834 of CM065912.1, forward strand.
GTGAGCTTAGATTGCTACACTAAGTTGTAACTTTCTCCCTACCTGAACCTTACAGTGTACGATTGAGATATTGAGGAAATGAATATGTGGAATTCTAGTAAGTAATTTGAGAATTTTAATATTATTTTGGAGAATATTAAATATGATTATTCATGTGAAGGTTATGAAACACTCATCTCAGACGATGAGCGGGAACATCCGAGGATTGAGGATATACCTGTGGTTTATGAATTTCTGGATGTTTTCCCAGATGAATTGCCAGGTTTACCACCAGAGAGAGAGCTGGAGTTTACCATTGATTTGGTACCAGATACTCAGCCGATCTCTAAACCTCCCTATAGGATGGCATTAGTGGAACTTGAGGAATTAAAGAAACAACTACAGGAGTTATTGGATCAAGGGTTCATTAGTCCCAGTGTTTCACCGTGGGGAGCACCAGTTTTATTTGTTAAGAAGAAGGATGGTAGTCTCAGATTATGCGTAGACTATCGGTTGTTGAATAAAGCCACGGTGAAGAATAAATACCCATTGCCCAGGATTGATGATCTACTTGATCAGCTGAGAGGGGCATCAGTCTTTTCTAAGATTGATTTGAGATCGGGCTATCACCAATTGAGGATCAAGGAAGAAGATATTCCAAAGACGGCCTTCAGGATGAGGTATGGCCATTACGAATTTCTGGTGATGTCCTTTGGATTGACGAATGCCCCTGCAGCATTTATGAGATTGATGAACGAGGTGTTCAGAGACTATCTGGATAAATTTGTGATAGTCTTTAGTGATGATATCCTGGTATACTCTCAGTCGTATGAGGAGCATGCACAGTATTTGTGGTTAGTACTATATATACTCCGAGATAAGCAATTATATGGAAAGCTTAGTAAGTGTGAGTTTTGGCTGGATCGAATAGCTTTCCTTGGTCATATAGTCTCAGAGGAAGGAGTATCAGTGGACCCAAGCAAGGTGGAGGCTGTGCTTAATTGGGAGAGACCGAGGACAGTTACTGAGATACAAAGCTTCCTTGGTTTGGCTGGGTATTACAGAAGATTTGTGGAAGGATTTTCTCGGAATGCCGCCCCTTTGACTAAGCTCACTCGCAAAGAGACTCCATTTATATGGACTGATCAATGTGAGCTCAGTTTTCAGGAATTAAAGAGGAGGTTGACAGCGGCACCTGTGTTAACTATTCCTGAGGGATCAGGAGGATTTTTGGTGTATAGTGATGCATCTCATCAAGGATTGGGGTGTGTGCTGATGCAGCATGGAAGAGTGGTCGCATATGGATCGCGACAGCTGAAAGACCATGAGCGGAATTACCCCACGCATGATTTAGAGTTAGCCGCTGTGGTATTTGCTTTGAAGATCTGGTGACACTACTTATATGGGGAAAGATTTCAGATCTTCATTGATCACAAGAGTTTGAGATATCTCTTTGATCAGAAAGAGTTAAACATGAGACAAAGGAGATGGATGGAACTCCTTAAGGATTATGACTGCGAGATTCTATATCATCCGGGTAAGGCGAATGTAGTTGCTGATGCCCTGAGCAGGAAGAGTATGATATCTGCTATGATGATCAGGGAATGGGATTTGTTAGAGCAGTTCGTCGAACTTCGGATCAGAGCTAAAGAGGTAGAGACTGGATTTTTGGCTAGCCTACAGATAGAGCCCAGGATCATGGATCAGATTAGAACTGGGCAGCGCAGTGATCAGAGATTGATAGATATGGTTAGCCAAGCTGAGCAGAGTTCGCAGCGGATCTCACCATCAGTGAGGATGGATTATTGAGATTCAGAGGACAAATTTGTGTACCGGACGATGATACCCTGAAGACACAGATACTGAGAGAATCCCACTGCTCGCGATACACCATGCACCCAGGGAGTACTAAGATGTACCGAGACTTGAGAAAGGTGTATTGGTGGAGTGGTATGAAACGAGACGTGGCAGAGTATGTGGCAGTAATGCCAACCTATAAGCTTTATCTCCCACTTGTTCTAGAATCTCAAAGCGCTCGATATACCGAGGGCTCAACTTACCCTTCTTACAAAACCTCATAATCCTTTTCGAGGGAGAAACTCTCAAGAATACCGACTCACCCACAGTAAACTCCAGTGGTCTCCGTCTCCTGTCAGCATAGCTTTTTTGTCTGCTCTAAGCTGTCCCTAACCTTTCACAAATCAACTGGACGTCCTTAGAGGCCTGTCTTACTAAGTCAGGAACAAAAGCAGTCTGTAACCAACCTCTTCCCATCCAATAGGGGATCAGCATCGACGTCCATACAACGCCTCATATGGTTCCATCCCAATACTCACATGAAAGCTGTTATTATAGGCAAACTCTGCTAATGGTAAATGATCATCCTATGAGCCTCTAAAATCCAGCACACATGCTGTCAACATATCCTCCAAGGTCTGTATAGTCATCTCTAATTGAACATCTATTAGAGGATGAAAAACGGTGCTAAAACTCAACTGGGTCCCTATCGCTTCCTGAAAATGTTTCCAAAAATGGGAAGTGCAGCGGGCATCTCGATCAAAAACAATGTTCACTGGAACACCATGTAATCGAACTATCTCTGGAACATACAAGTTCACCAACTGACTATTGTAGACTATGTGTCGCATGGATGAGATGCTCGTATGAGCCGTACTAGATGCCTTGTGTAGACTATTAATCACACGGATGAGATGCTCGCACGTGCACTTGAGACTGAGTCGGTTATACATGGTATGAGGTAGATAAGACCTACGGCAGGCACCCCCGACCGTGTATAGGTCCATGGAGTATGTGGTACTGTGTATATCACATAGAGTACGATGTACCGTGTGGTGATGATGTTGATTTATATTTTGGTGGGTAGGATTTGACCCACCTCCCGTTACAGCATAATGCCTCACACATTGGGATCCGTGTGGTCTGGGATGATAGGGACATAGTTGGCGAGCAGAGTCCTCGATTGTATACAATTACAACCTATCTCACTTGATATCACATGATTTTATATGTACTAAACATGATTTGTATTATCCAGGGTAGACCTGAGGGAGGGGTCGAACCTTGTGGGATGTTTTTAAAGGATGATGTATTTTTTATGATAAGTTGACATGCTGAGCATGAGACATTTTACATTATGACTTTCCATGTTTTTATGCATGCTTTCATGTTTTACAGTACATGATATATTTATATACATGCAGCAAAGTTTTATCTATTTTCCTCATGCTCTAGATATAAGCAATTTTATATCATGACATTATAAGCACGTAGATAGTGTAGTTATCTACCTGCTTACATTATTGCCTTACTGAGCAAGTTGTACTCACCTTTCCATTTTCACCCTATACAGACCATCCACAGTAGTCGAGAGTGAGTAGAGATTGCATTCCTAGTTATCTGCTGCTTCTCATCAAACGACAAGTATACACCTTGTACAGTTTTGTATCTAAACATATAAAAGCACAGTATAGTTGACGGATGTAATTACGGGGATGTAAATGTATGTAAATATTCGTAAATACAATTGTATAAAGTATGTATTTACTATTAGGCTCAACTATACTCTGATAATTTTGCATACGTTATAAGTATCACGCTATGATGTTTTAAGTATTAAGACTAATACTGACTTATAGCCCAACTATTTAATGGTGAGAATGTTCACGACCGAGAAAGGAAAGGAAAAAGCAAAAAAAAAAATTGTAGCGATTTTAGGTAAAAATGGGTCGTGACAGAAGTGGTTTCAGAGCTAGGTTAACCTGATATGAGTCAGTATTAATAAGTAGGAAAGTTACATCCCCATATTACTATGCTTTATTTAGATATAATTATGTATACTGAAATAAAATTAGATTAATGAATGGTTATAGATGCCAGAATTTAGGCATTATGCCAATCACTCATCGTGGTAGAGGGGCGAGTTCATGTGCTTGAGGCCGTAGGGGTAAGCCTGAGAGCCGTACAGAGCCACAGACTGTTCAGGCTCCGCTGGATCCTATTGAGAGACCAGGAGATACCGAGACACACTTCGCTGGGATTGAGCGGAGTATAGAGAACCTTGTTAAGATAGTCACGCAGACATTAGGGGCTGGTGATAGATAAGGTCCAGCCGGATAGCCTGTTGCTACTGGACAGACAGCTGCAAAGAGACCTCAGACTACAGAGACCATTACACCGCCACTAGTTCAGGATATAACTTCTCTTATCGCTCTACAGTCGAGCGGTAGTGATCTGGGTTATGACTGTAAGTTGGATATGTTGCGACAGTTCCAGAAGTTCACACCTTCAGTCTTTAGAGGAGTGAAGGACCCGATTGTTGTATAGGATTAGATATATGAGATGGAAAAGTTGTATGGGTTCTTTAGGTGTATATCGATTGAGAGGGTTGCCTTTGTCGTATTTATGTTGAAAGGCGAGACAAAGCACTGGTGGAGATCCACAGTATCTATCCTGAGAGCCTGACACCCAGAGATTACATGAGAGATATTTTTGGAGGCCTTTAGGAGGCAGTATTTTTTGGCCACTGCACAACGGAAGCTGCAGATGGAGTTTATGAGTTTGGTTCAGGGGAACCGCTCCGTTGATGAGTATGAGTCGAGGTTCACATCCTTGGGGAGGTATGACCCAAATACGTTGAACAGTGAGACTCAGAAGGTCCAGAAGTTCATGGATGGATTGAGACCAGTCATCAGATCCAGATTGGTTCTGTTAGACATTCTGGCTTATGAGGAGGCAGTGCGTAGGGCGCAGTTATGTGAGCAGGAATTTGAGCGAAATACCTCTAAGTTTGAGAAAGTTAGTAGCAGGAGAGACAGAGATTGGAAGAGATCCGGAGTTGATAGTGATGGTGGTCGTGTCACCAGAATCCACGTGTGCAACTATCCGCCTGCCACGTGTCAAACCGAGAACAAGCCACGTGGCGGATTGCGACAGAGTGGCCACTTGGCATAGTTCCTAGCAGTGCGACAGAGTGTTCGATGCGATAGGAGTCTGTCGCCTTGCGGGGTGCCGCACAGCAAGCGCGGCATACCTCCATCGCCCATATCGCGGCATCGTCTCCCGCATTGCCCTCGCGGCAAAGGTCTCCCGCACAGACTGCGGTAGAGGTCTACCGCACAGCCTGCGACATAGCCTCCCACACAGACTGCGGTAGAGGTCTCTCGTACAGACTGCGACAGAGGCCTCCCGCACACCTGCAGCGGAGGTCTCCCGCACACCTGCAGCAGAGGTCTTTCACATAGTCTGCGACAGAGGTCCATGAGTACTCTGCCACCTGTCGACTCCCTCGCTAGCTGCTTGAGCTCGATGCGCGACAGAGTCCTCTATGACTCTGTCCCAGCCTAGACACGGGCCTGGGCCTCAGCTCGAACCGACCTGCAGAAACCTATAAATACCAGGTGAGCTCTCTGAAAAAAGAGATCCGGAACCAAAAGACCAAAAAGAAGGGAAAAGCCTTAAACTCTCTGATTTAAGCAATACATTCTCTTCTTCATACATTCACAACTTCGATTACTGACTTAATCATCGGAGTGCGCGTGCAGGGACAAATCCCTGCCCCCTCTGATTCCTATTGTTTTTGCAGGACATACGAAGAACCCATGGAACAAATTCCATCGACGTGACCCTTTTGTCGTTAGTGCAATCAGACAACGCGAAAGGTATTTTCTTGTTGCTGTCAGCAAGGCAACATCAATTGGCGCCGTCTGTGGGAAGTCTGACAAAAAGTCAGGTTCTCTATCAAAATGGTGCGAACACGTTCTGCAGCAGAGTTGACAGGAGGGCAGAATTCCGTGAGTCCCCCTGTCAGATCAGAACAAAGACGAAGACATGGTGAAAGGGGTCAGAGAGAAGCCGTGGTTTCTCTAGAAGAATTTGAGACCCTGAAGCTCAAAAATGAAGAGACCACGACAGCTTTGAAGGCTATGGTGAGCTTCTTCAAAGACGCTCTCCCCCAATTCAGCTTGCCCCATGAAGTGCAGCAGTTAGTGGGGGAAAACACACCTCTGCAGACCTATGAGAGAGGTCAGCCCGCCACCCTGGTAAATGCTGGACAAGAGGCAGGAACACGAAATAATGCCACTACGGATCCAGCAAGGCAGAGGTCTTCCCCAATAGATAGGCGGCAGAGCTCAACCGCGAACTTTAGGCGACAGAGTTAGCCCACAGCACCTGTGCGGCAAGGCTCACCCGCAGACCTCGTGCGGCAGAGGTCTCCCCCAGCAGATATTCCACGGAGCTCGCCCGCAGCTCAACGGCAGCAGTGTTCACCACTGGCCGATAGGCGACAGAGCCCACCAAATGTGCGGCAAAGCTCTCCCGGGGACTACATGCGGCAGAGCCATCCCGCAACATATGTGCGACGGCGCTCTCCCGCTGCTGATAGGCGGCAGAGTTCTCCTCTGCCCGGAAGGCGGCAGACTTCTCCTATGGCCGATAGGCGGCAGAGTTCCCCCACATACCGCAGCTCATCTCCCGTGGAGTTGGAACATGGTTTAAGAGAATGTAGGGCTGGGGACCGACGGAGACAGGGAGGCCAAGACCTTCGAGAAGGTCTCAAAATTACAAGTCCCGGAATGGGAGGTGCTGGAAGAGGTGCTTACCATTCGGACTCTTCTAGACCTGAAGGGACAAGGCCATGCTCAGCTCGATGGTCGGAGGATGTGGAGAAGGTCGTCCAAAGGATCCTCGAGAAGAAAAAACTGGTGTTTCCAGATGACGGCCAAAGGAGGAGAATCCCATTCAGCCTGGAGATCATGAACAAACCTTTGCCAAAGAAGTTCAAAATGCCTTCCATGGCCACTTATACTGGCAAAGCGGACCCCTATGACCACATACAGAGTTACGAATCCCTCATGCTGCTGCATGGGTGGGAGGACAAAATTATGTGCAGGGCTTTTTCCCTCACATTGTCCGGGCACGCTCTAAAGTGGTTCAACGGGTTGAGCGAAGGTTCAATCTCCTCTTTTGACGAGTTGAGAAATGAATTCCTCAAAGTCTTCATGATCCACAGCCAAAGGAAGAAAGATGCCACCTACCTACTCACGCTTAAACAAGGGAATAAAGAACCCTTGAAAAGCTTCGTAGACCGCTTTCGAGATGCAACCTTGGAAGTGGAAGATCTACCGATAGGCGTGGCTTTGGCTGCAATGCTGTAAGGGACGAACTCTAAAAAACTACAAGAATCTCTCTCTCTCGATCAACCGATGACAATCTCCGACCTTTTTACCCGGGCTAACAAGTATGTAGCTCAAGAAGAAGTGATGAAAATGATACAGCCCAAGGAAGCAAAGGAAGGAAAGAAGAGAGAGAGAGATGCTCCCGAGAGAAGCTCCCCAAGACCTGTGAGAGTAGACAAAGCCCCTAGGCTCAGGTATGAAGGTTATACCAGGTTGAACGAGCCTCGCACTGCGATACTGGCAGCTATCGAAGGGGCTGGATTATTGGAATTCCCCAAGAAGAAAATTGGAGATGTAGGACGAAACCCCGAAGCCTACTGTGAATTCCATTGTGCTCACGGTCACCCAACAGAGAGGTGCAGAGATTTAATGGACCAGTTGGAAAGACTGGCCAGAGAGGGGAAGATCAACCGCTTCCTATGGAGAAGCGAGAGACCCCGTTATCCTCAGCGTGACCAAAGAAATGATCGTCCGCGGACTGGGGTAAATAATGAATGCAGAAGGGATAGGCCTAGAAACGGAGCAGTCAGGCCAATCCCCCGTGCTAATCAGCCAAACAACGAACCTACAGCCCCCACGATAAATGTCATCGCAGGCGGGGACTCAAGTGCAGGAAGCTCCTCTACTTACCGCAAAAGCTATGCAAGGCAAGCGTATCAGGTTAACGTTGTGATGGAGGAACAGGCGGATGAAGAGCCCATCATGTTCACTCCGGCTGACAAAGGTGATATTGTCATGCCTCATGACGACCCCATGGTGATATCCACGGTAGTGGCCAAACACCCGGTGAGCAGAGTCCTGGTCGATAACGGGAGCTCAGTGAACCTGATCTATTGGAACTGCTTCGAAAAAATGAGCATATCCGAAGATAGGTTAAAGCCCGTTATGACACCACTATACGGATTCACGGGGGAGTGAGTGAAAGTTATCGGGTCCATAGAGTTGCCTGTGACTCTCGGAGAGCACCCGAAGAATGTGACCCGACAAGTATTGTTCATGGTGGTCAGGTCAACCTCCGCTGCCTACAACATGATTTTGGGCAGACCTGTGCTGAATGACATGAGGGCGGTGATATCCTCTTGCTATCTATTGATGAAGTTCCCCACTCCCAACGGAGTCGGGCAAGTACGAGGAAACCAAAGGAGTGCCCGTACTTGTTATCTCACTTCCACTGCCAACAAGGTAGTACAGAGGAAGGAAACCTTGTGCATAGACGATCCGCCCAAACCTCAGCCGGTAGAGGAGACAGAACCCATTGAGCTAATCGAAGGGGATGAAGGGAAAAGGCATTCATAGGGACTCAACTGGGCGAACGACTCAAGAATGAGATAGTCGAGTGCCTGAGAAGAAACTCGGATATTTTCGCCTGGAGCCCGGCAGATATGCCTGGGATTAGTCCCGAAGTGATTTGCCATGAGCTTAACATCATACCCGGACACAGACCTGTCAAACAGAAGAAGAGGAGTTTCGCCCTGGAACAACAAAAAGCAATCACTGAAGAAGTGAGTAAACTCCTAGGCGTCGGATTCATCCGAGAGGTCTACTACCCTGAGTGGTTAGCCAACGTAGTGATGGTAAAGAAATCTAACGGGAAGTGGCGAATGTGTGTGGATTTCACCGACTTGAACAAAGTCTGCCCTAAAGATTCATACCCCCTACCTCAGATAGACAGACTAGTAGACGAAACATCCGGCTACGAATTCCTCAGTTTCTTGGATGCATTCTCCGGGTATCACCAAATCATGCTTCACCCAGAAGACGAAGAGAAAACTTCTTTTATAACCGACGACGGAACCTATTGCTATCGGGTAATGTCGTTCGGTCTAAAGAACGCGGGAGCCACCTATCAACGAATGGTGAGCAAAGTGTTCAAGGATCTTCTGGGAAATACCATGGAAGCCTACATGGACGACATGATAATCAAGAGCCGCGTAGGAGAGTCTCATACTGATCAAATGTCCAAGGTATTCGAAGTATTGAGGAGATTCAACATGAAGCTAAACCCTAAAAAGTGTTCATTTGGGGTAAGATCAGGGAAGTTCTTAGGCTTCATGATCACTAACAGGGGCATTGAGGCAAATCTTGAGAAGGTACAGGCAGTCATTGACATGAACCCCCAGCCACCGTAAGAGAAGTCCAGAGATTGACAGGCAGAATAGCGCTCTGAATCACTTCTTGTCAAAATCAGCAGAAAGGAGCCTACCGTTCTTCAAAACTCTACGGGGGGGAAAGAACTTCGAATGGACAAAAATTGTCAAAAAGCCTTTGAAGACCTCAAGGACTACTTGAAACAGTTGCCTTTATTAACAAGGCCCCTGGAAGGAGAACAACTCTATATGTATTTGGGAGTCGGTGATTTCGCCGTCAGTACGGTGCTACTGAAGAAAGATGAAATGGTGCACCGTCCCATCTACTATGTGAGTAAAGTGTTATTAAATCCAGAGACCCGCTATCCGCTGGCCGAAAAGCTAGCATTAGCCCTCTTGATGGCCTCGCGAAAGTTGCGCCCGTATTTCCAAGCACACCCTATCACCGTTTTGACAGATCAACCGTTAAGACAGATCCTCCAGAAACCTGAACATTCAGGAAGGTTAGTGAAATGGGCAGTGGAGCTTGGGGGATACGAAATCACATTCCAACCTCGGCAGGCTATCAAAGGTCAAGCTCTGGCCGACTTCATCGTAGAATGCACTATCCCAAGCGACAGCAGTGAAGGGGAGGTTCACCCATGGTTGCTCCATGTCGACGGGGCATCAAGTGCCAACGGAAGCGGAGCGGGTATAGTCCTGGTATCACCCGAAGGAAAAGCCCTTGAATACTCCCTACGGTTCGGATTCCCCAGTTCGAACAACATAGCGGAGTATGAAGCTCTGATAGCAGGGATGATGTTAGCGAATAAGCTACAGGTTCACCACTTGATAGCACACAGTGATTCTCAATTGGTGGTGAACCAATTCAGCGGAGAGTACGAAGTACGGGAACCGTTGCTGGTCCCTTACTTGAAGAAAGTCCAACTCCTGGCCCAGACTTTCATAAGCTTTCAGCTGATACAAATCAATCGGTCCAAAAACACACATGCTGATGCATTGTCTAAGTTAGCCTCTTCCACCGAAACACGAGGAAGGACAGTGAAGGTGGAGAGGCTCGAACGACCTAGTATTGAAGAGGTCGAAGTGTGTGACATTCAAGTGGGAGATGATTGGAGATCCCCATACAAACAGTATCTCACCGAAGGAACACTCCCCCAAGACAAGGACGAGGCTCGTCACTTAAAAATACAAGGGGTGAACTTCACACTCATCAATGGAGAACTGTATAAAAGGGGATATTCATCGCCCTTATTGAAATGTCTGGGACCGGAGCAAGCAAGCTACGCTTTAGCCGAAGTGCGTGAAGGAATTTGCGACGAACATTTAGGAGCGAGAGCTCTTGCTGCTAAAGTACTGCGATCGGGATTCTACTGGCCAACGTTAAAGAAAGATGCGATGGACCAAACCCGCAGGTGTGACAAATGCCAGAGGTTTGCGCCTATCACAACAGCCCCAGTGACTCCCTCTCAAGGAACAGTACAGCCAATTCCTTTTGCACAGTGGGGATTAGACATCCTTGGACCTTTACCCTTAGCCACGGGCCAAAGAAAGTTCCTGCTAGTGGCTAGCGATTACTTTACAAAGTGGATTGAAGCAGAGCCTTTAGCCACAATCACGGAAAAGAAAGTGGAGGCAATGGTGTGGAAAGACATTATTTATCGATTCGGAATTCCCCACATCTTAAATACCGACCATGGAAAGCAATTTGATTGCAACGCCTTCCGTGAATTTTGTAAGAGCCTCAACATTCAGCTAAGGATCTCCTCAGTGTCATATCCTCAAGCTAATGGACAGGCCAAAGTCAGTAATCGAACTATCCTCCATGGGCTGAAGACCAGGCTAGACAAAGCAAAAGGGGCATGGGTGGACGAATTACCTAGTGTTTTATGGGCATATCGTACCACCAGTCGTGTGTCGACTAAAGAAACGCCATTCAGCCTTGTATACGGCGCAGAAGCACTGATCCCCATAGAAATTGGAGCATCATCACCAAGAGTGATACCCTTAGCAGAGGAAGAAAATTCACAAGCTCTAAGGGAAGGCTTGGACCTACTCGACGAACATAGAGAAACCGCGGCTATTCGATTGGCATCCTATCATTAGAGGGTGGCCAACTACTACAATAGCCGGGTGAGAGATAGGCCAATGTCTGAGGGAGATCTAGTGTTCAGAAAGTCGCAGATCACGAATGCCCTGAAGGAGGATGGGAAGTTCAGAGCCAACTGGGAAGGTCCCTACAGAATCAGATACAAGATTGGTCCTAACACATGTGTCCTGGAAACTCTACAAGGGAAGAAGATAGGGAAAACATGGAATTCAAATCACCTAAAGCTGTATTTGAATTAAGCACCATATTTTCTTTCCTAAACATTATTATCATGTATTTATACCATCACAAGATATTGTCATCAAATCATCACGCAGAATGTCATTTCATTATACATCTGCAACTTCTATGCATTTAAATCTTGTGACAGGTATTCAGAAGAGCCGTAAGAGCCTGAGGCGCTATGCGTCACTGTGGCCAGGCATAGTTCAACCGAGCCGTAAGAGCCTGAGGGGCTATGCGTCACTGTGGCCCGACGTAGTTCAGACGAGCCATAAGAGCCTGAGGCGCTATGCGTCACTGTGGCCAGGCGTAGTTCAGACGAGCCGTAAGAGCCTGAGGCGCTATGCGTCACTGTGGCCAGGCGTATACAATCAACCGAGCCGTAAGAGCCTGAGGCGCTATGAGTCACTGTGGCCCGGCATAGTTCAGACGAGCCGTAAGAGCCTGAGGCGCTATGCGTCACTGTAGCCAGGCGTAGTTCAGACGAGCCGTAAGAGCCTGAGGCGCTATGCGTCACTGTGGCCCGGCGTAGTTCAGACAAGCCGTAAGAGCCCGAGACGCTATGCGTCACTGTGGCCAGGCGTATATAATCAACCGAGCCGTAAGAGCTTGAGGCGCTATGCGTCACTGTGGCCAGGCGTATACAATCAACCGAGCCGTAAGATCCTGAGGCACTATGCGTCACTGTGGCCAGGCGTATACAATCAACCGAGCCGTAAGAGCCTGAGGCGCTATGCGTCACTGTGGCCAGGCGTATACAATTAACCAAGCTGTAAGAGCCTGAGGCACTATGCGTCATTGTGGCCAGGCGATAAAAATATCAAGGCTATAAAAACTAAAGACGCATACACGTCACAGTAATCAAGCCTTAAACAATTATACGTTCGCTCAAAAAATTCTTTCTGAAAGTTTACCTTTCTATCAAGAATTGGGGAGCATGCACGAATACACTCAAACGAATACATTCAAGCAAAATAAACAGACAAAGAATGATAAATGATAAATAGAGAAGTAATGCAATACAAAGCATGAACAAAAATCTCAATTTCATTTCATTCAAAAGTCATTACAAACAGATCTTTAACAGATCTTTATGATTACATTCGACAAAAGTACAAAGTTAAAATAAAAAACAACAAAGTACTTGAAAAGAAATACAAAAAACAAAAATAGCTATCTACTCTTCAGGAGGAAGCTGGGGATCAGCTGCAGACGGACCATCACTTCCCAAGGACTGCTGACCCTCCTCGTCGTCTAAATCAATAAGAGCCTCGATAGGCTCGGGAGCACCATCCAAATTCATGGGCTCCCAAGGACCAGTGAGGTTGACGAGGTCATCTTGGGCAGTCCTCTTAAATAACTTGTCTGCAGGTTCAGCTTCAGGCTCATATTTAGTCCAGTCGGGGGCCTCAAATAGCATCGCCTCGTTGGTGTACTGGAGCTCAGGGAATTCCTCTCCTTCCCTATGTGCTTCTAACCATGATCGGACAAGATAGAACCCGTACTTCACATAGGGGTTTGAGAAATCCTCCTTCCGCCTCAAGCAATCCTTAGAAAGGCGGTACTCCTTCACGGCCTCGGCCCGTATGCTATTGATCTCCACTGGGGTCAGCGTAGGAGCTGCCTGACTTTCCAACTCGGTAACACGCTGCTCGAGCTCCTGATTCCGAGCAAGCAGAGACCCGTAGTTGGATTGCATATAGTCTAGCTCAGAATGGGCCTCCTGCAGATCCTCTTGAAATCTGCTAGACCGGGCCGTCTCTACAGTGAGATCCCCCTGGGTGTGATTAAGGTCTTGATGAACCTTTGCAAGTTGCTCCTCCAAACTGCGAACTAAATTCAAAAGTTTAGACAAGTTGTTGACAGTGTTCTGTAACTCCATAACTTGGTCCTTTAACTCCCAGATTTCCCTATCGGCTCGCTCCCGATAAGCCCGGTGCTGGGCATTGTTGGCCACAGTTCGTTGAGCCAGCTGCAAAGAAATGCAAAAAGTTAGATTCAAAGAATGTGGCAAAAAGGAGTCAAACGAAGAGGAGTAGGAAACTTACCCTCAATGCCTCCATATCGGCTAAATCCTCTCCCTCCGAGTAGTTTCTGAATATCCTTGCCTCATCCCGAGGAAGGATGGTGGACCAGCTTAACCGGGAAGCCACCCCGGGAGTGTCCAAAATGTCGTTGTCACGAACCCCAGGGTAGACTCGAAACTCGTGGCCCCTCATAATGTTTCCCCCGTCCACGAAATAGGGCCTCTCATCGGCAGGACCTATCCTGGGCAATATTGGCCTGCTTCCCATCGAACCTTCGATGTACAAGCGCCTTCTATTCTTCCGTTGAGACGGAATGATATTGCATTCCACGCGCTCCTCGGAGCATGATCGCCCAGATGACTCGGAAGCCCCCCGTAAAGATGTGCCAACTCTCCCCCTATCCCGAGAGGTATCCCTTTGCTCCGAAGGAGGGGGAGGCATCGCCTGCCTAGAAACAGGAGGGGTCCGAGCACGAGGAGGCCGAGAGGGGACTGGTGCCTCACTTGGGACATCGTCGGCCAAACGATGCCTCTTCCTGGCAGGAGCGCTGGAAGGACCAGCCTCAGAGACCTGGCGACCCAATGATCGTCGAAAATGACTCATATCTGCAAAAAAAAAGAAATGCATCAATGATCAAAAATCGATCAGAAATGATAAGCAACGGGAAACAATTAAAAGTTACCGTCAGAAGAATCGAGATGCTCCTGAAGGGACTCTATATTTATGGCATCTTCATCCGGGAGCACCATGAAAGTGGAGCCGAACCCTTCCCAGCCAGTCAGATCGGCTAAGGGCTCGCTACCAGAACTTGATTCTACGTTGGTGCTCCCTATATCCTCTTGTGGCCTAGGTGCTTCAGGATTTAACTCGGGGGAAACCGAAGGCAGAGGATCTGACGAAGGAACAGAGGGTCCGACGACAGGGACCGGACCCACACCCCAGCCAGCTAATATCAAATTTTCATTTGATATAAGGGCATCGAGGCTAAGGGGATGAGGGACTAGCAGTTTATTGATGTCAGAAGACAACTGCTCCCTAAGTGTGGCAACCCGGGGACCCTTGGGGATTTCATGCCTATTCTCCCAACGAGTGGGAATATCCAGGCCCTCGGGTACTTCCACAACCAGCCATTCTGTCTCGAAACCATGAAGCTTGTTAGCAGGTTTCTCGAACAATCGGTTCTCAAAATCGGGCTGGTACACCCGCTGAAGCGAGTAAGGCACTAAGCCGGGACTCCCTCGAAGCCTAAAGAATACTTCTAAAAGAGGAAGAGACGGAGGGACGCCCCTTAAATGGCAGTGCACAGTGAATGCTACCAATTGCATCCATGCATGAGGATGCAGTTGCCCCGGGGATACCCTGTGCGTCTTAAGGAAGGAAGCCCCGAAGTCGGACAATGGGAAGCGGAGTCCTAACTCCAAAGCTGCCCTAAAAACAACAGCCCCGTCAGACACATGACGTATGCCGCTCTCCTGAGGGGTTGGGAGTCTATAAAAGTATCCCTCGGGTAAAGGAAATCGGGATTCTAGGTCTTGGACGTCGGCTTCCTTTAAAGTCGACTTAACGCCTAGATCAATTTGTTTTCCTACACCATGGCCAGCCATTTTAGGAGTCCGTAAATCAAAAGAGTGGGACTACGGACTATGAAATTACCTAAAATGAAGAAAAGGTGGAGCTGGCGACAGAGTGTGAAGAAGCTGCGGCAGTATTGCGACACAGTGATGTGTACGCGACAGAGTTACGACAGAGTACGGTGGAGTTGCGACAGAGTTGCGAGAGAGTGTCCAGAGAAAATCTCGGCTGAGTGTCTTTTTACGGGAGAACTCAATAGCGATAAGGACAGCAGGGGCCCAGTATATATAGCGGCTCGCCTGCGTCGACACACGCGCGGAGATCCGACCCGACCCGAGAAAAGTCCAGACCCAAATACTCTTTCGCAGGAAATATTCCTACCAAAGAGTGGGGAGCAATTGATGGTGGTCGTGTCACCAGAATCCACGTGTGCAACTATCCGCCTGCCACATGTCAAACCGAGAACAAGCCACGTGGCGAATTGCGACAGAGTGGCCACTTGGCACAGTTCCTAGCAGTGCGACAGAGTGTTCGATGCGATAGGAGTCTGTCGCCTTGCGGGGTGCCGCACAGCAAGCGCGGCATACCTCCATCCCCCATATCGCGGCATCGTCTCCCGCATTGCCCTCGCGGTAAAGGTCTCCCGCACAGACTGCGGTAGAGGTCTGCCGCACAGCCTGCGACATAGCCTCTCGCACAGACTGCGGTAGAGGTCTCTCGTACAGACTGCGGCAGAGGCCTCCCGTACACCTGCAGCAGAGGTCTCCTGCACACCTGCAGCAGAGGTCTTTCGCATAGTCTGCGACAGAGGTCCATGAGTACTCTGCCGCCTGTCGACTCCCTCGCTAGCTGCTTGAGCTCGATGCGCGACAGAGTCCTCTATGACTCTGTCGTGGCCCAGACACGCGTCTGGGCCTCAGCTCGAACCGACCTGCAGAAACCTATAAATACCAGGTGAGCTCTCTGAAAAAAGAGATCCGGAACCAAAAGACCAAAAAGAAGGGAAAAGCCTTAAACTCTCTGATTTAAGCAATACATTCTCTTCTTCATACATTCACAACTCCGATTACTGACTTAATCATCGGAGTGCGCGTGCAGGGACAAATCCCTGCCCCCTCTGATTCCTATTGTTTTTGCAGGACATACGAAGAACCCATGGAACAAATTCCATCGACGTCACCCTTTTGTCGTTAGTGCAATCAGACAACGCGAAAGGCATTTTCTTGTTGCTGTCAGCAAGGCAACATCAGATAGATATATCAGGAGAGGGGGTCGGAGACTGTTTGAGAAGAGACCTCGGATTGAAGAGGTACATGAGAGGACTGCTAAGCCTCCTATATATCCGACCTTAACACCACCGAGAGGTATAGTCATTAGGGGACCTCGGCCTACTATTGAGCAATGTAGGAGATGTGGCAGATATCATGGTACCAGGCCTTGTCTGATGACCTTTGGAATGTGTTACAGATGTGGGAAGCCAGGGCATATCATGAGGTATTTGCCAGAGATGATTGAGACTGCCCCACAGAAGGGCAAAGAGTCGGAGAGAGCTCCTGTTGAGACTTTTACTTCGAAAATGAGAGCTACAGCTGAAGAGAAGGGAAAACAGGTGGTTGGCAGAGGGTGAGTGCATGAATTGGACTAGGACATCGCAGATGCTTCAGCAGATGTGATTAAAGGTACTATCCTGATTTTTTATTTAGAAGCATTTGTGTTATTTGATCCTGGTGCCACGCATTCCTTTATATCTCCTTCATTTACACGTAACTTATCGAAGCATGTAAAGCCTACATCATTAGAAAAAATGTTGTTTATTTCTACACCTATGAATGATAGTCAGTTGACTGAGTATGTATATAGGGAGTGTAGGCTGAAAATAGGGGGAAGGGATATGTCAACCGATCTTATCTTACTGAATATGAGTGATTTCGATGTAAATTTAGGAATGGATTGGTTAGCTATGAATCATGCTATTTTAGATTGTTATGCTAAGACAGTAATGTTTTCAGGGATAGATAGCCTTACTGTAAGTTTTCCTGAAAAGTGACTGTAAGTTTTGTTAAAAACAAATGAAGGAACATGATTATTGCAAATGGGAAGAGTATAATTTTAATTCATCATATTTAAGAGATGAATTTGCTTGTTAATCATGAATGTTAATATGATGACCTATGTTACGAACGATGGAAACAGATAATTTGAAGGGTTCATTGCATACGTGGTTGACACAGATAAGGCACGTCCGGAATTGAAAAACATTCTAGTGGTTGCAGAGTTTCCTGATGTTTTTTCGATGATTTACCAAGGTTACCACCCGACAGGGAGATAGAGTTTTGTATAGAGTTGGTACCTGGTATAGAGTCGATATCTAGACCATCGTATAGAATGGCTTCGATTGAGTTGGAAAAGCTAAAGAAGCACTTATAGGAGTTACTAGAGAAGGGGTTTATTAGATCGAACGTCTCACCATGGGGAACTCTGATCTTGTTTATGAGGTAGAAGGATGGGAGCCTCTGACTGTGCATATATTATCGGTTGTTGAATAAGGCTACCGTTAGGAATAAGTACCCCTTCCATGCATTGACGATCTATTGGATCAGCTTCAAGGAGCACAGGTCTTTTCTAAGATAGAACTGCGATCTGGGTACCATTAGTTGAGAAAATAGAGTGGAAATGTACCTAAGAGAACATTTCGTACTTGTTATGGCCACTACGAGTTCTTGGTTATGCCATTCGGATTGACGAATGCCCCCGCAACATTTATGGCTTTGATGAATGATGTGTTTAAGCCATACCTGGACCAGTTTGTGATAGGGTTTATTGATGCTAAATTGGTTTATTCAAAGTCCAGGGAAGATCATGAGCAGCACTTAAGGATAGTTCTGCAGACCCTCCGAGAGAATGAATTGTATGCTAAGCTCAGTAAGTGTGACTTTTGTTTGGAGCAGATTTTATTTCTGGGTCATGTTGTATCGATGGATGGGGTATCAGTAGATCCATACAAGGTAGAGGCAGTTATTCAATGGGAGAGAACCAAGACGGTTACAGATGTTCGCAGTTTTCTGGATTTGGCAGGTTATTACCGACGATTTGTGGAGGGATTCTCTAAGCTGGCTGCTTTGTTGATACGCCTCACTCGAAAGAATATGGCATTTGAGTGGGATGATCAGTGTGAAAGTAGTTTATGGGAGTTGAAGCAACGACTGACCACCACAACTATTCTCACCATACCCACTAACTTAGGAGGCTTTTCAGTGTATATAGATACCTCGAGACAGGGACTGGGTTATGTGTTGATGTAGGACGGGAAGGTAGTCACTTATGGTTCTAGATAGCTTAAGAACCATGAGAGGAGCTACTCAACCCACGATCTAGAGTTGGCAGCCGTGGTATTTGCATTGAAGATATGGCACCACTACTTGTACGGTGAGAAATTTCAGGTCTTTACAGATCGTAAGAGCCTCAGATATCTGTTTTCACAAAAAGGGTTGAATATGAGGTAGGGACGGTGGATAGAGCTTCTAAAAAATTATGATTGTGAGATATTGTATCATTCGGGAAAGTAATGTTGTACCCAATGCCTTGAGCAGGAAGAGCCTCCGAGTGGTATCGTACATGATGGTCAGGGAACATGAGCTGCTCGAGCAGTTTGCTCACCTCAGTTTGGACATAGACCCTCTTGATGTTGATAGTGGTGATGGTGAGCTTGCGAGTAGAGTCAGATTTGATTGACCGGATACGACAAGCTCAACACGTCGATCCGTTGTGTGATGATAGTGCAAGTTAGATTCAGAGGGGTGATGTGGCCGTTTTCTCAGTGAGTGGTGATGACCTACTAAGGTTTAGAGTTAGGATTTGCATTATGGATGACCTAGAGCTGAAGAGATTAATTTTGACGGAAGCTCATTCATCGAGATATATATTACATCCGGGGAGCAACAAATTGTATCAGAATCTCTAGAGAGTGTATTGGTGGTCATGGATAAAGAGGGATATTGCAGAGTTTGTGACGAAGTGTCTCGTATGTCAGCAGGTGAAGGTAGAGCATTAGAAGTATACAAGGTTGTTGTAGCCTCTACCGATATCGACTTGGAAATGGGAGCATGTCACCATGGATTTCATCATCGGATTACCGAGAACTAGGAGGAACCATGATGCTATCTGGGTAGTGGTAGACAGATTGACGAAGTCTGCCCACTTTCTAGCCAAAAAGTCCACAGATACTCTAAGTACTTTGGTAGAGTTGCACGTACGAGAGATTGTGAGGCTACATGGTGTTTTAGTGAGCATCGTATTAGATAGGGATTCCCACTTCACTATCCACTTTTGGGAACAATTTTAGGAAGCTATGGGAACCCAGTTGAGTTTCAATATTGCCTTCCATCCTCAGACCGATGGTCAGTCAGAGAGAACTATCCAGACGTTAAGGATATGTTGAGAGTAAGTGTTATGGATTTTAGAGGCTCTTCAGATGATCACCTACCATTAGCCGAATTTGCTTACAACAACAGTTATCACTCGAGTATCGGGATGGCACCGTATGAGGTATTATATGGTAGAAGGTGTCGTTCCCTTATTGATTGGGAAGAAGTGGGTGATAGGAAAGCTTTTACTCTCGATTTAGTGCAGTAAGCCTCTGAGGTTGTTTAGCTGATATGTGAGAGATTAAGGACAGCTCAGAGTAGGCAGAAGAGTTATGCTGACACGAGACAGAGGCCATTGGAGTTCCCTGTAGGTGATTCAGTGTTCTTGAGAGTTTCTCCCTTGAAAGGAATTATGAGGTTCTGTAAGAAGGGTAAGTTGAACCCTCAGTATATCGGACCATTTGAGATACTGGAGCGATTGGGAGATAAAGCCTATAGGCTTGCATTGCCACTAGAGCTAGCAGGCATTCATAACGTCTTTCACGTGTCGATGATTCGAAAGTACCATCCAGATCCTTCCTATGTGATTCGGTATGAGCCATTAGAGCTCAAGGATGATCTGTCGTATGTAGAGAGATCAATCCGGATACTGGATAGAAAGGAGAAGGTGTTACGGACCAAGACGATTCCACTTGTTAAGGTTCTTTAGCAGTACCACACTTCAGAGGAGGCTACCTAGGAGTTAGAAAGCCTGATGCGGGAAAAGTACCCTCGACTTTTTAAGGAGTGATTTGGTTCTAATTTGGAGGACCAAATTTCTTGAAGGAGGGGAGGCATGTAAGGCCTATACTTTTATATGTATTCCTTATGATTCCATGATGTACACGTTTTTTACATGTGATATAAATCATAAGAGATGTAAGCCTGTGAATTCTATATACCCTTTATGATTCCATGATGTACACACAAGTTACATAATATGTGAATAATAAGAAATGGACCTTTTTATGCTCTAAGTGTGAATAGAATGCAAAATGATTAGTGAAGCATTTAAATGCAATCTTCCCTTTGAAATTTTGGAAAAATTAGCAGCTAGAATCCTGCAGATGAATGCCAGATCGATCTTTTTTCACGACAAGATCGATCTTGTAATTCTAGAATGAAATCATAAAGGTTCTATATGCAAGCATATTAATCTCGATGTGATTCTGTATAGAAAGGATCGATCCCTTCCTAAAAGCAGATCGATCTCGATGTGATTCTTCCTAGAAAGGATCGATTCCTTCCCAAAAAATAGATCGATCTTGAATGGTTTTTGGCTAGAAAGGATCGATCCCTTCCCTAGAGCAGATCGATCCCATAGCTTACTTACTAAATACTTGTATAGTTTAACCAAAGGAAGATCAATCTCTCACTATTGGAGATCGATCTCACAATACCCATTTCTATTTAAAAGCCCGACAGCCGAGTTTTCTTCCCCAGATTAACAAATATCTCTCCATTATAGCAAAGTGAACAAGTTTTCTCACTCTAAAATATCATTACCTTCCAAACAGATTTGAGAAAGGTTGCTTGTAGCAAAGTTGTTCCTAGTGATAAGGAGAACAATATAGTCAAAAACTAGTAGTTAAATTTTTGGATTTAAGAAGCAAAGTGTTTCCCTAATTTTGACCAAAAGAGAAAGGTTAAGCTAGGTGAGTTTTCAATACACCAACTTCAATTATGTTAATCTAGACATTTTTATGAGTTGATTGGTGTATGTATGGTTGAGTGAAACATCCTTGAGCATGCTTAATCATCCATGACCGAATATGGGGTTAGTGTGAGAAAGTGAGCTATGGTTGATTTAATGATGAATTTATTATACTATGGTGTTGGTGATGTTATATGTATAATTTTGAGATGGTTTTGTGAAACCAATATGTTGGAATAGATGATGATTTAAAGTAGGCATAAGAGGTCTATTGTGAGACCCTATATAAGTATAACTTTGTAAATATATGTAAATGGTGATGTACTTGTAAGGTGAAGTATAAGTGATGTAAAGTCCATAAATTAAATGTACACACTTGTAGTAAGAGTTTGTGATGTACATACAAGTTTCATTTTGTATGAATATGGAGAAATGAACTTTTGTATATGTAAGTGTGAGTGGAATGGAATATGAGTGGTGTGGTAAAATGGAATGAAGATTGCATGAGTTATGCACTTCCATTTAGTTTTGTATTGTATACCTTTGGGTATATAATGAATGCACACAAGTTTTAATGTGTATAAAGTATGAATGGATGCCATTTTCAAGTCTTAAAGGTAACTGAATGGAGAAATGACCATGGCAACAAATTAAGGATGTTTGGGTGTGAGTTGTTGCAGAAAAACTGCAAAAAATCTAGAAAATATAAATGCCAGATCGATCTTATAGGATGAGAGATCGATATGGAAGAGCCAAAATGCTCTTATTCGAGCAATAGGAACAATGCAGATCGATCTCCAATGGAGCTAGATTGATCTCCTAAACATTCTATAAAATGCAGATCGATCTCCAATGGAGCTAGATTGATCTCCTAAACATTCTATAAAATGCAGATCGATCCTTAATGAAACAAACCGATTTTCTTAGCTCTTGGGTTGGAGCAGATCGATCACCTCCCTAGCCATATCGATCTCCTTAAGCTACTGTCTAAGACAGATCGATCTCAAGGTTTCGACATATTGATCTCTTGCCTTCAAATTATCGTGAAAAGAGGGATTTTAAGGGGACCAGATCGATCTCATGTCTCAACAGATCGATGTCATCAACCTAAATCTATATATAGGAGCAGTTGGATTTGCAGATTTCGGGACAAAACCATTTCCTTTCATTTTCAATCCAAAAACCTAGTTTTCTCTCTCAAATCCACCCATTTTCAACAAGATTTGAGGAAAAGCTATTAGAAGGAAAGTTTTTCACATCAAGGAAATCCAAAGAGGTGAGTTTCTAGTGCACCAATCTAAGTACATTTGTTTGGTTATTAATGTGAAGTTGATTTGGTGTGCATATTAATGGTAGAACTATATAGAATACAATGGAAGGATTATAACCTAGAAATGGATTAGTGTGAGAAAGTGAAATGTAGTGGAATAAATGATGAATAGGACATCTTAAGATTATAAAGGTATTGTCGGTAGGGATTTAAGATGGTGTTATGGAATGAATTGTGAGACTTACCCAAAAAGGGTAAAATGAATAGTTAAGGCATTGGGTAAAATGCATAGTTGAATGAGAGTTAGCGACACTAACTTAGGCGTTTGATGAATGAATTGCAGCTCTCGAGGATACATCGGAGCAAGTTGAGTCAAGAGCACGATAAGCGTAAAGGAAAAGAGTCGCACCCCGAGTAAATCAAGGTAAGGGAATTGTGTGGACTCTTAGAGATATCTGTGTGCAATTTGGGCGCTTAAATGTTTTGCTAGAGTGCATGTGACACTAGGAAATGAAATTGGGTGATTGAAGGGTAAAAAGTTGGGTTTTGAGAAATGTGCATAAAAACAAAAGCATGATGCTTTGAAAACCTTGTTTTGTTGCTTTTTAGCAAATGATTGGTAGGTTGGCTAACATTTGAAATGATTTGCAAAAGAAATGATTGGATTTGGTTGATAACCATGTTTTACAAAGAATTGAGCCACCTACATGGATTTCGTGAGAATGAGAGCGTGCTAGAGTATGACTCACACGAGATTTGATGTGTTTTCATATGCATGAGTGCTGGAGCATAGCTCGCTTTGGACGCCTACCATACTTGTTACCGTGCTAGGAGCTTCGGGTAAACTGGGTGTCGCACCGATTAAATAGGCTCACACATGCATTTTTGAGAATTGACATGTTAATAGCCGTGCTAGGAGCTTCGGGTAGACAAGGAGTCGTACCGATTAAATAGGCTCGCACGTACATTTTTGAGATGTGGCGTGATATGATGTGTTGATATAGTTCACGGAGTACGTTGTACCGTGCAGGTAGCATGAAGCACGTTGTTCCATGTTAAGATTGTGATATGCCGTCTTCGAACAAGATCTGCTATGGACCGGCGGGCTAGGCATGACCCACCTCCTATGTGGAAGCAGATAGTGGTGATACCCCGCACACCTGATTAGTGTAGCCTGGGATCACAGGATATGGCCATAGTCCTAGAGGAGATTTCCCTTATTATATTGCCCATCTCACATGTCTACTATTTATGAATAAATCCATGTTTGAAATGCTTTGTTGGTCAAGACAGTTCGAGGGTGGGGCTGAATCCTGACAAGTGTTGACGTTGATTTTATTGATATGAGAAAGCATGATAATGGCTTTAAAGTGCACTGATACATGATTATTTTCCATGCCTTATGAATTAAATATGCATGATGATTAATGTCATGCTTTGAATTTGAATTGTGCAATGAGTTTTAAATAGCATGAATTGTTTTACATGCCATTGACACAAGCATGAACTAATGCTTTTGAGTAATGAATGAGAAACTGTATGGTTTTGAGCATGGCATCACGATCACGTAGATAGTGCAGTATCTACCTGTTTGCGTGATTGCCTTACTGAGCGTGTGATTTGCTCACCCCCCTTATTTTTCCCTCTCTACAGAGATTTGATTTTAGACAAGATTGATTAGAGGTTTTCCCTTTTGGTATCCATTGCATACCATCGCTTAAGGTATACACACTGATGTAATTTTGTATCTAAACTTTCGATAGCACAGTAGCATTTTGTATGTAACTATTAGGGATGTAAAGCAATGTAAACACATGTAAACAACACTCTGATTTATTTATACAAGTGTTTACTTATAAATTATATTGCAAATTAAATTATTATGTTTGGATGAGGTAGACAGTGACACACAGCCCAACGGTTTAAGAGTGTAGTTGATCACAATCAAGGTAAGGTAAGGACGAATGATAAATAATGATGAAAAGCAAAAAATTCACGCTGATTGTTCTTAAGTTGAGGGTCGTGACATGTATGATGAAATGCCTTATTGAAGGAAAGTGATGAGCTTAAGGCAAGCACAGCAAGTGTATGTCGAAATGCCCATGAGAGTTAGGCAACCATGGAGTCGACTATGGCTAGGTGTGGCGCACCATGCGTGACCGAATGGTCAAATGGGCCAAGCATTGAGTATTCGGCTCAATAAGGCATTGTGGGCATAAGGCCGACCCAATATGAATCAGTAGGCTTGATGGGCCCAATAGATTCTCGAGAAATGAATAGTACAATCGAAATAGACTTAAGAGAAAGTAAGGCCCAATAAGATGTAACGAGGCCGAATAGGTCTAAACATGCCCAATACATTGATTTGAATTTAATTCAAGTGAGAATTAAGTATATTAAATTATACTGATGTGATTAGTAAATAATTACAGCTCCTGAGGATATGTCCGAAGCTAAATAGACTGCTGATCCGGAGAGATCAAGAATTTGAGTTCGCAGTCGACCTATTTCGAGGTAAGGGGATTTTTTAAGTGCTTAGAGGTAGCTATACGTATTTTTAAGGGGATATACAGGACATGGAATTCTCTAAGCTATCTATAAATAAAATAATAATTCTTTGAAAAAATTCTGAAATAAGGAAAAAAGACGATTTTACCCCTAGGAGTAAATTTTATGAAAAGGGTCATAAGGCTAGTAAACTGCATGAATATCATGATTTCGATGTTTTAATGTGATCTGATGCCTTGATTTGGGTAAAACAAGGATAAGTCGGCTAATTGTTTCACGATTTGCAGGAAATGAATGTGTCAGTGCTGGTTTTGAATTTTGAACGGGGTTTTACCTAAATAGAGCCACTTATCAGATTTGTAGGAGTATAAATCGTGCTAGAGCCTTGCTCGCATTAGATTTTGATATTTTAACATCCATGAAATGTGTTGGAGCCTAGCTCGCACCATATTTTGAGTTGAGATGCATGGAAGCCATACTGGAGCTTTTGCTCGTATGTGGGTTTCATTTATTTCTTATGCATATAACCTTACTGGAGTTTTGCTCGTACATGATTTTACCATTATTTATTTTGCATAAAGCCGTATTAGAGCATTGCTCGTACGAGGCTTTTTACTGATTGTGCATAAAATCGTGCTAGAGCCTTACTTGCACTGGATTTTTCACATTATGATATGTAATGAGTTGTACTGGATGCCTCGTATAGACTGTGTGTCACACAAATGAGATGCTCGCACGAGCCGTGTTGGATGCCTCATGTAGACTATTTATCACACTGATGAGATGCTCACACGTGCACTTGAGACTAAGTCAGTTATACGTGGTATGGGGTAGATAAGACCTACGGTAGGCACCCCCGACCGTGATATGGGTCCATGGAGTATGTTGTATCGTGTATATCACATGGAGTATGCTGTACTGTGTGGTGATGATGTTGATTTATATACTGGCGGGTAAGATTTGACCCACCTCTCGTTATAGCATGATGCCCCCGCACACCGGGATCCGTGTGGTCTGGGATGACAGGGACATAGTTAGCCAGCAGAGTCCTCGATTGTATACAGTTACCACCTATCTCACATGATTTTATATGTACTAAACATGATTTGTGTTATCCAGGGTAGACTCGAGGGAGGGGTCGAGCCTTGTGGGATGTTTTTAAAGGATGATGTATTGTTTTATGATAACTTGACATGCTGAGCATGAGACGTTTTACATGATGACTTTCCATGTTTTTATGCCTACTTTCATGTTTTACAGTACATGATATATTTATATACATGTGGCATAGTTTTATCTATTTCCTCATGCTCTGGATATAAGCAATTTTATATCATGACATTATAAGTACATAGATAGTGTAGTTATCTACCTGCTTACTTTATTGCCTTACTGAGCTAGTTGTGCTCACCCTTCCACTTTCACCCTCTACAAACCATCCACAGTAATCGAGAGTGAGTAGAGATTGCATTCCTAGTTATCTGCTGCTTCCATTAAGAGACAGGTATACACTTTGTATAGTTTTGTATATAAACATATAACAACACAATATAGTTGACAGATGTAATTACGGGGATGTAAACGTATGTAAATAACCGACTCAATCTCAAGTTCACGTACGAGCATCTCATCCGTGTGACTAATAGTCTACATGAGGCATCCAGTACGGCTCGTGCGATCATCTCATTTGTGTGACACACAGTCTACACAAGGTATCCAGCACGACTCATTACATATCACTATGTGAAAAGTCCAGTGCGAGCAAGGCTTTAGCACGATTTCATGCGCAATCAATAAAAATCCTCACACGACCAACGCTCCAATACGATTTTATGCAAAATAAATAATGGTAAAATTATGTACGAGCAAAGGTCCAGTACAGTTATATGCATAAGAAATAAATGAAACCCACGTAGGAGCAAAAGCTCCAGTACGGCTTGCATGCATCTCAACTCAAAATATGGTGCGAGCTAGACTCCAGCACATTTCATGCATGTTAAAATATCAAAATATAGTCTGAGCAAGGCTCTAGCACGATTTATACTCATATAAATCTGATAGGTGGCTCTATTTAGGTAAAACCCCTTTCAAAACTCAAAATCAGCACCAACACGTGCTATGTCATGCAAATCATGAAACAATTAGTCGACCTATCCTTGTTTTGCCCAAATCAAGGCATCACATCACATTAAAACATCAAATCATGATATTCATGCAGTTTACTAGCCTTACTACCCTTTTCATAAAATTTACTCCCAGGGGTAAAATCATCTTTTTACACCAATACCTCGATTTCTGTAAAAATTATTATTTTATTTCTAGATACCTTAGGGAATTTTATGCCCAGTAAATAGGGCTAATTTAAAACTTTTTACTCATTAATTCACAATTAAGGGTGCATTCTTGTGCAGTGTCATACATCATTATAATTATCATGCCTCAGGATCTCATCATAATATAGTATATATTGTATTATATACATTACTCAATTCCAAGTTAATTAATCCTAATACATCCCGTACATCACTGTACAATAAGTGGCTGTAAATATAACTCTAGTCTGGGTACATGAATAGTAAATATCTACCTCAGTACACAAAATACGGCCTGGAGCCCAAGTCCTCCCCTAGCCTCTAACCCGTACGTCGCAGGGAACTCACTTCACTTGAAGCGATCTGGGGGGAAAGAGAAAACAGGGTGAGCTTCCAAATCGCTCAGTAAGGGGGGTAAGGGAACTCAGTTATATAAACCATATCACACATCACAAATTTGTATTTGTTTGTGAAGCTCATTTGAAATCGTAGCATGAAAGATTCTCAAAACATCATCATCTCATAACTCATAAATCATGTGAAAACATGAAGGTAAAAAGGCTCAATATAGAGTACTCACAAGCATGTGTAAATATATGCGATAATGGCTGTTCTCAAATTACGTGATAAAAATCACCTCAGTAAATAGCACGTGACAAGGTCACAAAACACAACTCATGTGTAAAACGAGACTAGGCAATAAAACTCAATTAAAACTCATCATGGCACATCAAATGTGAAATCTCCTCTGGGTGCGCATCCCAGGCATCCTCGTATAGAGGGAACGTCGACAATATGGTCGTATGCATGGTATATTGGACTTATATGTTACCAGAACAAGGCCCGGCCTTACATGCTACCAGAGTAATGCCTCGCCTCATGCACACTATCACGTGGTCCCTGGGTCGGTTCCCAGGCGGCCCACTCTCTCGGTCTTACATGCTACCAAAGCAAGGCCACCCAGCATTACCAAAACGGGGGTTATCTCACGTTACCAAAATGGAGGAATATCGGACTTACATGCTACCAGAGCAAGGCCTCCCAACGCTACCAAAGCGGAGGAATAATCGGACTTACATGTTATCAGAACAAGGCCTGTTGTCCCTGGGTCGGTTCCCAGGCGTCCCACTATATCGGTCTTACATGCTACCAGAGCAAGGCCCGATGTGTATTCAACATGACACTCCTAAGTCTCAATCATTAGCCATTATCTTATAAAACGTTATTCCTTCACGTAGAACTCATAATGGTTTTCTCTCGTAAAACTCATTTAAAACATTTGTGTACTCAACACAAAACATGTTAAAATCGAGTTCCAACCGGCAAAACACGCACACATTTTCTCAAATCTCAATATCGCCTTAACGTAGAGCCTAATTTACTTTTCACGCAACTCAAAGGTTTATAAAGCAATTTCACACTCAGCTTATAAACTCATAAAATAATGGGCTCCAACCGGCTATAAAAACTATGTGCAATTATATCACAACACAACACCAAACATGCTTGTATTCTCAAATCACGTTTCATATTACAAACAGTTCATCAAAACACATACACAAATGGTTTAGTTTTTCCTTACCTCTTTGCACCTCGTATAGTGCAATCGTTTCCCCCGTATCACGGACTAGCCTCGCATTCACTCTGGAATACCCGAGCTGTCCAAATGATGTTAAAACATCAATACTCATTATCACATCAACCTCAATTCTCAAAATCGAGCACAATTGCTCATAACTCCTCAAATTTCTTAATTCTCATAACTCCATCACAAACCACAATCTCGCTCACAACACCTCAACATTCTATATTTCCTATGCCACAATATCTATGCTAATACACCACATTGTCTACATCTCCATTTATAGCTCAAAATTCCTAAATTTACCAAAGTTGCTAAATATCATCATCACTCCAACTACATTGTAATTTCATCAATCCCTAATCATTTTTCAGCTATTTCAACACAATGCCAACAACTATCATCACCAAAATCATCTCAAATATAAGGATCGAAGTTTAGAAATTACCCAAAACTTGTGGAGAGCTTATCTCTTGCCTCGATTCGATCTTTCTTTCGATTTCCAAGTATGTTGTTCTCCCTTGGTGAGTAATAACTTTCCTTCTTGCCACAACTTCTGGTTTGGACGGAAATGAGTGCTTTGGATGAGTAAGAAAGCTAGGGCTCGGCGAAAATGGGGGTTGGAAGAGAGAGAAAGTGAAATTGCAGAAGAAAAATAGGAGTTCCTTATATAGGCTGAGGGTAGGAGATCGATCTAGCTCTTGATAAGATCGATCTGTATTTGAATTTGGGGACGATTTGGGGTAATTTATGCCTAGGAGATCGATCTGTCGAGGGGTGAGATCGATCTCTTTATGGCTTTATGAGATCGATCTGCTCCCTGAGGAGATCGATCTTCTCCCAAACAGAGACATTTGGAGATCGATCTCTTCCTCATGAGATCGATCTTCTCTCAAACAGAATCATAAGGAGATCGATCCTCTTCCATTGGAGATCGATCTGCTCCTTAAATTCCTCTTTCCTTGTCATTTTTAACTCAGCAGATCGATCTCTCCTTCTCCCAGATCGATCTGTCCTCATAACTTCATACTTATTTTAAGCACTTAACATATAAATCTCCAATTATCATTCCCCAATTCACTTAGCTCAATAAATTATACTTCAAGTTCATATTACATAATTAAAATATGTCTGAAATCCTCAGATCTCACATCCTCCCCACCTTGAAAGAATTTGGTCCTCCAAATTCAACTCAACTAGTCAAAGAGATGGGGGTATTTCTCCTTCATGAGGTTCTCTAGTTCCCACGTTGCCTCTTCCCTTGAGTGATGTTTCCACAAAACTTTCACTAATGGGATGCTCTTGGTTCTCAGTACCTTCTCCTTTCTATCGAGAATCCGAACGAGTTCCTCAGTGTAGCTCATGTTCTCCTGTATGTCCATCTTGTCATACTCTATAACATGAGACGGGTCCGGGTGGTACTTCCTCAACATAGACACATGAAAGACGTTGTGTATTTCGGACATCTGTGGGGGTAATGCCAATCTGTAGGCTACCTCTCCCACTCTCTCAAGAATCTCGAATGGTCCTATGTATCGAGGACTCAATTTTCCTTTCTTCCCAAATAGCACGATACCCTTACTCGGTGATACTTTCAGAAATACTGCATCCCCAACATCAAACTCGAGTGGTCGTCTATGCACATCCGCGTAGCTTTTCTGTCTACCTTGTGCAGCCCGTAGCCTCTCACATATGAGTTTTACACTCTGTACAGCTTGTTCAACAAGCTTGGGAGCATTTATCTTTCTGTCACCGACTTCTTCCTAAGCTACAGGGGATCTACACCTCCTACCATATAGAGCCACAAAGGGTGCCATTCCAATACTTTCATGATAGCTGTTATTGTATGCAAACTCTGCTAGGGGCAGGTGATCATCCCATGATCCCTTACAATCCATCGTACACGCCCTCAACATATCCTCCAGGGTCTGAATTGTCCTCTCTGACTGACCATCTGTCTGAGGATGATAGGTGGTACTAAAACTCAATTGAGATCCCATGGACTCCTGAAACTGGGTCCCAAATCTAGAAGTAAACCGGGAATCTCTATCAGAAGTAATACTCACTGGAGCCCCATGTAATCTAGCTATCTCGCTGACATACAGCTCAGCTAAGGCATCCACAGTATCTGTGCTCTTGATGGCAAGGAAGTGGGCACTCTTTGTCAATCTATCCACAATGACCCATATCGCATCACAACTCTTTGAGTCCTCGGTAAACCCATAATAAAGTCCATAGTGACATGCTCTCATTTCCATGTAGGTACAGGTAAGGGCTATAGTAGTCCTCCGGGCTTCCGATGCTCAGCTTTCACTTGCTGGCATACTAAACACCTGGCCACATACTCTGCCACGTCTCGCTTCATACCACTCCACCAGTACACCTTTCTCAAGTCTCGGTACATCTTAGTACTCCCTGGGTGCATGGTGTATCGCGAGCAGTGAGATTCTCTCAGTATCTGTCTCTTTAGGGTATCATCATCTGGTACACAAATCCGTCCTCTGAATCTCAACAATCCATCCTCACTAACTATGAGATCCGACTGCGAACTCTGTTCAGCTTTGCTAACCATATCTATCAACCTCTGATCACTGCGCTGCCCAGTTCTAATCTGATCCATGATCCTGGGCTCTATCCGTAAGCTAGCCAAAAATTTGGTCTCTACCTCTTTAACTCTGATCCGAAGTTCGGTGAACTGCTCTAATAAATTCCATTCCCTGATCATCATAGCAGATATCATACTCTTCCTGCCAAGGGCATCAGCAACTACATTAGCCTTACCTGGATGATATAGAATCTCGCAGTCATAATCTTTAAGGAGTTCCATCCATCTCCTTTGTCTCATGTTTAACTCTTTCTGATCAAAGAGATATCTTAAACTCTTGTGATCCGTGAAGATCTGGAATCTTTCCCCATATAAGTAGTGTCGCCAGATCTTCAAAGCAAATACCACAGCGGCTAACTCCAAATCATGCGTAGGGTAATTTCGCTCATGGTCTTTCAACTATCGCGATCCATATGCGACTACTCTTCCGTGCTGCATAAGCACACACCCCAATCCTCGATGAGATGCATCACTATACACCGAAAATGCTCCTGATCCCTCAGGAATAGTTAACACAGGTGTCGCTGTCAATCTCCTTTTTAACTCTGAAAAACTGAGCTCACATTGATCAGTCCATATGAACGGAGTCTCCTTACGCGTGAGTTTAGTCAAAGGAGCGGCAATCCTTGAAAATCCTTCCACAAATCTTTTGTAGTACCCTGCCAAACCAAGTAAGCTTCGCACCTCAGTAACTGTCCTCGGTCTCTCCCAACTAAGCACAGCTGCTACTTTACTTGGATCCATTGATACTCCTTCCTCTGAGACTATATGACTAAGGAAAGCTATCCGGTTCAGCCAAAACTCACACTTACTAAGCTTTCCTTATAATTGCTTATCTCAGAGTATCTAAAGTACTAACCACAAATGCTATGCATACTCCTCATACGACCGAGAGTATACCAGGATATCATCAATAAAGACTATCACAAATTTATCCAGATAGTCTCTGAACACTTCGTTCATCAACCACATAAATGCAGCAGGGGTGTTCGTCAATCCAAAGGACATCACCAGAAATTCATAATGGCCATACCTTGTCCTGAAGGCCGTCTTGGGAATATCTTCTTCCTTGATCCTTAATTGGTGATAGCCCGATCTCAAATCAATCTAAGAAAAGACTGAGGCCCCTCTTAGTTGATCAAGTAGATCATCAATCTTGGGTAGTGGGTATTTATTCTTCACCGTGGCTTTATTCAACAGCCGGTAGTCTACCCATAACCTGAGACTGCCATCACTCTTCTTGACAAATAAAATCGGTGCTCCCCACGGTGAAACACTAGGCCTAATGAACCCTTGGTCCAATAACTCCTGTAGTTGTTTCTTCAATTCCTCAAGTTCCACTAATGCCATCCTGTAAGGAGGTTTAGAGATCGCTGAGTATCTGGTACTAAATCAATGGTAAATTCCAGCTCTCTCTCTGGTGGCAAACCTAGCAGCTCATCTAGGAAAATATCCGGTTATTCACACACCACAGGTATATCCTCAATCCTCAGATGTTCCCGCTCATCGTCTGAGATGAGTGTCTCATAACCTTCACATGAACAATCATATTTAATATTCTCCAAAATAATATTAAAATTCTCAAATTACTTACTAGAATTCCACATATTCATTTCCTCAATATCTCAACCGTACACTATAAGGTTCAGGTAGGGAGAAAGTTACAATCTTAGTGTAGCAGTCTAAACTCGCTCGATTGGTTACCAACCAATCCATCCCCAGAATTACATCAAACCCATGTATATTCAACATGATTAGATCTGCTAGCATCACTCTATCTCCCACCTTTATTTCACATCCTCTACAGATTAACTCAGTTCTCTGGGATTCATGTATAGGGGTATTTACATGTAGGACATACTCTAGAGGTTCAAATTTCAAATTTAGACTACATGCAAAATGCTCTGAAATAAACGATTGCGTGGATCCTGGATCTATCAACACATGAGCCTTATGATTACAGACAGAAAGTGTACCTCTTATAGTTTCTGCTGAAGTGTTCACATTTTCCTTATCCAGGGCAAACACACGTCCCTGTGTCACAGGTTTCTTCCCTTTCTCTGCAGCAGTGGCCTGTCTCTGGGGATTCACTTTCTGAGGCTGCTGTCTAGTAGGCTCCGGAGCATGTGGTATCTGAGGTTGAGGACAGTCCTTCACTCTGTGACCCATGTCACCACACCTAAAACATCTACGGATCAACCCCGTACAACTTCTCTCATGCGATCGGCCACAGTCTCTACAAACCCTTATCTCCGGCCTGCCATATCGAGGGGTCTCCTTGATAATAGGATAAGCTCTGGGTCTCTCTAATCTGTCCTTCTGTACCTCAATCCTTCCTCTCCTGAAGGAACCTCTCTGAACATCTGCTTAAGACATCGCTGGCCTCATGCCTTTGTCCCTAATCACTGCTCCAAACTCATTCTGGGACTGTACAATTTCAATTCCCCTCTCAATCTCTTGTGCTCGTCTCAGAGCATCTCCAAACTTAGTAATACACAACTCAATCAATCGATCTCTGATGATGGGTTTCAATCCATACATAAATCTCTCTGTGCGGAGCTCTTCATTCTTGAAAGTCTCTGGATCATATCTCAGCAAAGCGATAAATCGGCTCTCGTAATCATTTACAGACATGTCACCCTGTACCAAACTCAAAAGCTCTGCTTGCCTCCTTCTCTGGGTAGCTCGTGGTACATATTGGGCTTTAAAGGCTTTCTGGAACTCTTTCCAACCAATCACATCCTGGTGGGACATCAAAATACCCTGGATAGTACCCCACCAATCTCGAGCTCTCCCTTTCAACATATAGGCACTCATATTGACCCTCTCAGCATCGATGCACCCCAGATAATCGAATATAACTCTCAACTCCGTCAACCACTCCTCAGCCTTTGTAGGATCCTTCTTTCCCCTAAATGCAGGTGGATTCATTTTCAAAAAGTCCTTCAGTCGGACCATACTTCTGTCATCAGGTTGAGTGACGGGAGGCATTGGGGGTATGGGAGGTCCTTGTGGTGGTGTAGGAGTAGTACCCGAGGCATTAACTCCAAAGTGTTGCGCGAATAACGCTGCCATCTGCTCAAAACCTTACCTCACATCGATCTCAATCCGATTAAATCGAGAGTTAGGACTCTCTGGTTGTGGGACAGGTGGTGGAGGGGACTCTGCCTGCCTCCTCGAACAACCTCATCGTTTACTCATTCTCTATCTCAACTCGTCTCCGGCGCATACATATCAAAATCGATTGAAATCTCAATCCTCAGATTCAATTCATGACCAGACTATTACAGATACTTGGGATGTATTCTATTTCACTTAACCGACACTGACAGTACTAAACACCCTAAGCTCTGATACCAAGAAAACTCTGTGACGCCCCGGAAGCACGAAAAATAGGGTTAATTTAAAACTTTTTACTCATTGCTTCACAATTAAGGGTGCATTCCTGTGCAATGTCATACATCATCATAATTATCATACCTTAGGATCTCATCATAATATAGTATATATTGTATTATATACATTACTTAATTCCAAGTTAATTAATCCTAATACATCCCGTACATCACTGTACAATAAGTGTCTGTAAATATAACTCTAGTCTGGGTACATGAATAGTAAATATCTACCTCAGTACACAAAATACGGCCTGGAGCCCAAGTCATCCACTAGCCTCTAACCCGTACGTCGCAGGAAACTCACTTCACTTGAAGCGATCTGGGGGGAAGAGAAAACAGGGTGAGCTTCCAAATCGCTCAGTAAGGGGGGTAAGGGAACTCAGTTATATAAACCATATCACACATCACAAATATATATTTGTTTGTGAAGCTCATTTGAAATCGTAGCATGAAAGATTCTCAAAACATCATCATCTCATAACTCATAAATCATGTGAAAACATGAAGGTAAAAAGGCTCAATATCGAGCACTAACAAGCATGTGTAAATATATGCGATAATGGCTGTTCTCAAATTACGTGATAAAAATCACCTCAGTAAATAGCACGTGACAAGGTCACAAAACACAACTCATGTGTAAAACGAGACTAGGCAATAAAACTCAATTAAAACTCGTCATGGCACATCAAATGTGAAATCTCCTCTGGGTGCACATACCAGGCATCCTCGTATAGAGGGAACGTCGACAATATGGTCGTATGCATGGTATATTGGACTTATATGTTACCCGAACAAGGCCCGGCCTTACATGCTACCAGAGTAATGCCTCGCCTCATGCACACTATCACGTGGTCCCTAGGTCGGTTCCCAGGCGGCCCACTCTCTCGGTCTTACATGCTACCAAAGCAAGGCCACCCAGCGTTAGCAAAACGGGGGTTATCTCACGTTACCAAAACGGAGGAATATCGAACTTACATGCTACCAGAGCAAGGCCTCCCAACGCTACCAAAGCGGAGGAATAATCAGACTTACATGTTACCAGAACAAGGCCTGTGGTCCCTGGGTCGGTTCCTAGGCGTCCCACTATATCGGTCTTACATGCTACCAGAGCAAGGCCCGATGTGTATTTAACATGACACGCCTAAGTCTCAATCATTAGCCATTATCTTATAAAACATTATGCCTTCACGTAGAACTCATAATGGTTTTCTCTCGTAAAACTCATTTAAAACATTTGTGTACTCAACACAAAACATGTTAAAATCGAGTTCCAACCGGTAAAACACGCACACATTTTCTCAAATCTCAATATCGCCTTAACGTAAAGCCTAATTTACTTTTCACGCAACTCAAAGGTTTATAAAGCAATTTCACACTCAGCTTATAAACTCATAAAATAATGGGCTCCAACCGGCTATAAAAACCATGTGCAATTATATCATAACACAACACCAAACATGCTTGTATTCTCAAATCACGGTTCATGCTACAAACAGTTCATCAAAACACATACACAAATGGTTTAGTTTTCCCTTACCTCTTTGCAGCTCGTATAGTGCAATCGTTTCCCCCGTATTATGGACTAGCCTCGCATTCCACTCTGGAACTCCCGAGCTGTCCAAATGATGTTAAAACATCAATACTCATTATCACATCAACCTCAATTCTCAAAATCGAGCATAATTGCTCATAACTCCTCAAATTTCTTAATTCTCATAACTCCATCACAAACCACAATCTCGCTCACAACACCTCAACATTCTATATTTCCTATGCCACAATATCTATGCTAATACACCACATTGTCTACATCTCCATTTATAGCTCAAAATTCTTAAATTTACCAAAGTTGCTAAATATCATCATCACTTAAACTACATTGTAATTTCATCAATCCCTAATCATTTTTCAGCTATTTCAACACAATGCCAACAACTATCATCACCAAAATCATCTCAAATATAAGGATCGAAGTTTAGAAATTACCCAAAACTTGTGGAGAGCTTATCTCTTGCCTTTCGATCCGTCTTTCAATTTTCAAGTATGTTGTTCTCCCTTGGGTGAGGAACAACTTTCCTTCTTGCCACAACTTCTGGTTTGGACAAAAATGAGTGCTTTGGATGAGTGTGAAAGCTAGGGCTCGACGAAAATGGGGGTTGGAAGAGAGAGAAAGTGAAATTGTAGGAGAAAAATAGGAGTTCCTTATATAGGCTGAGGGTAGGAGATCGATCTGGCTCTTGATGAGATCAATCTGCATTTGAATTTGGGGACGATTTGGGGCAATTTATGCCTAGGAGATCGATCTGTCGAGGGGTGAGATCGATCTCTTTATGGCTTTATGAGATCGATCTGCTCCCTGAGGAGATCGATCTTCTCCCAAACAGAGACATTTGGAGATCGATCTCTTCCTCATGAGATCGATCTTCTCTCAAACAGAATCATAAGGAGATCGATCCTCTTCCATTGGAGATCGATCTGCTCCTTAAATTCCTCCTTCCTTGTCATTTTTAACTCACCAGATCGATCTCTCCTTCTCCCAAATCAATCTGTCCTCATAACTTCATACTTATTTTAAACACTTAACATATAAATCTCCAATTATCATTCCCCAATTCACTTAGCTCAATAAATTATACTTCAAGTTCATATTACATAATTAAAATATGTCTGAAATCCTCAGATCTCACAAATACCCTAAACAATATGTGTAGATACCTCTAGGCACTCACAAAATCCCCTTACCTCGAAATAGGTCGACTGCGAACTCAAATTCTTAATCTCTCTGGATCAGCAGTCTATTTGGCTCCGAACGTATCCTAGGGAGCTACAAATATTTACTAATCATATCAGTATAATTTATATACTTAATTCTTACTTGAATTAAATTTAAATCAATGTATTGGGCATGTTTACACCTATTGGGCCTTGTTACATCTTATTGGGTCTTACTTTCTCTTAAGTCCATTTCGATTGTACTATTCACTTCTCAAGAATCTATTGGGCCCATCAAGCCTACTGATTCATATTGGGTTGGGCTTAGGCCCACAATTCCTTATTGAACTGAATACCCACTTGACCATTTGGTCACGAATGGTGCGCCACGCCTAGCCATGGTCGACACCATGGTCGCCTAGCTCTCATGGGCATTTCGGCAAACACTTGGTGTGCCTGCCTTAAGTTCATCACTTTCCTTCACTAAGGCATTTCATCATACACCTGTTATGCCTACTTTAAGTCATCATCTATTCCAACATATTGGTTTCACAAAACCATCTTAGAATCATATATACATGCTTAATAACATCAATACATGTTTAAATCATCATTAAATCCAAGTAAAATTAACTTTCTCTCACTTTCTCTCATTAAACCCATATTCGGTCATGGATGATTAAGTATGCTCAAGGATGTTTCAACCAACAATACATACACCAATCAACTCATAAAAATGTCTAGATTAACATAACTGAAGTTGGTGTATTGAAAACTCACCTAGCTTGACTTTTCTCTTTTGGCCGAAATTGGGAAACAGTTTGCTTCTTTAATCCAGCAATTCAACTACTAGTTTTTTTTTTTACTATGTTGTTCTCCTATTCACAATGAACAACTTTGCTAAAAGCAACCTTTCTCAAATCTGTTTGGAAGGTGATGATATTTTAGAGTGAGAAAACTTGTTCACATTGCTATAATGTAGAGGTATTTGCTATTTGGGGAAGAATACTCGGCTATCGGGCTTTTAAATAGAAATGGGTATTGTGAGATCGATCTCCAATGGTGAGAGATTGATCTTCCTTTGGTTGAACTATACAAGTATTCAGTAAGTAAGTTGTGGGATCGATCTACTCTTGGGAAGGGATCGATCCTTTCTAGCCAGAAACCATTCGAGATCGATTTGTTTTTAGGAAGGGATCAATTCTTTCTAGGCAGAATTAAATCAAGATCGATCTACTTTTGGGAAGGGATCAATTGATAGGCCCTAAGGTATTGTCCGCAAGTGCATGGGTCATACAAGTAATAATGGGATTTGAGTCCCAAGTTATTGTCCCACAGAGAAGTTGACTAGCCTAATTAACTACCGGTTAATCTTACCCTAAGTATATCCTAGCAAATTATGAAGTTTTGATTATCGGTGGTCTACTAAGTTTGTAAAATACTGAAAATAATAAAACCATAAAATAAAGAAAATCGAGCAAAATTACTTACAGTGCTCCACGCAATTAAAATAAAAAAATCGACAAAAGAAATTAAAACAGTTAAAACTAATTAACGCAAATAAAATGCAAATATGAACATAACATAGCAAGATTAATTAAACTACAATTAAACTAACCTAAAATGCAATTAAAACTAAACCAAAACTTAATGAAAATAAAGACTAAATTAAAAATGCATGAAACACATTAAATCTAAATTAACTCTAAATGCATCTAAGCTAAAATAAAATCCTAAAACATTTAATGTGAAATTAACTACTAACGAAAAATTAACTCTACAAATTAAATTAACATGCAAAGCAATAAAGCTAACCTACCATTATAATTGACTAAACTAACTAACTAACAACTAACAAATGCATGAAAATGGATTAATTGCTATAATGCACTAGCCAAACAAGCCTTAACCAATTTAAATCAACCAAATCCCTCCATTCACTGTTCACGTGTCTTTCACAATTTCATTTTCAGGAGATGGCTGGGTTTGTCCTCTAGTCCAAGCTTTTGCCTATTGTTCGGCCTCCATTCTCGGTCTACTATGTGTCCTGCTGTCTGCTGCTCCAGTTCTGCAATCGACTGCTGTTTCATGCTACCCCAAGTGCTCCAGACCTGTCTCGGTTCCAGCTAC
This sequence comes from Firmiana major, assembly GCA_033439115.1. Lineage (NCBI taxonomy): Eukaryota > Viridiplantae > Streptophyta > Magnoliopsida > Malvales > Malvaceae > Firmiana > Firmiana major. Next base: position 16,141,601 of record CM065912.1, read on the forward strand.
TCTCATTCTACTTCTTAGTTCTGTACTCTGCACCATTTCCTGCTTCAGACTCCATTCTCGATTCTGCTGTGTCCTGCTACCAGGTCTCAGGTTTGCTGTCTGTAACTCTCACCAACTCTGCACAACTCCAAGCATTGTCCTGCCCATACCGCTGCTACCCCTAATACCATCCTTGCTGCAGCACCGGTTCATCACCTACTTCACTTTCATGTTTCTGTAAACTTCATCCTACTGGCAGCAAGTTGATAGCCTCGGTTTCAGCTCTCCAACTTCATGTGTTGTCCTCTGCCCAATCGTGCCTTCCACCAGTGTACGTCCCAGCTATCTGCTTTAGGTGCTGCTCTAGGTCCTGTTCTGCATACTACGTCTTGCTCCTAATCCAAGCGAAAATTGTTGCTTGCACCAACACCCGTACGTTGCTTGAACGTCCCTGTCAATCCTACCACAGTAGCAAGGTGACCACAGTGAATGGAAACAGCAAGGTAAAATTAACTCGATGAAAAGGAATTTAAATTAGCCATTAACAAGATTCTAAAATCATAAACAAAATATGAACAGTGAAGTAAACTAAAACAGAGCATAAGAGAGAAGAAAGTTAGTCCTTGTTGCTACCAAACTCAGTAGACTAGCCTCCTCACATGGTGTCCAACAATGTTGCGGCTTCTACTGCAATACAGTCCATCGGCTATCCACAGCTTCAGCATGCACATAACATCATTTAGCTAGGCAGTCGGGTAGGACTGGGAACAACTTTTGCTTCCGAAATGGCCCTTGTAATTCTCTAACTAGTGGCTGTAATGGACTGAGTTTCTAGAATTACTTACTGAAATTTTGAAACTAAAACAGAAATTTAACAGCTTTTAAGGGTGTGTACAAAGAAGGAGAAGAATATGGGAAAGATTAACTATGAAATATGGCCTCCTCGGTTTAGCCTTTGTAATTTCTTGATACCATCCATGGATCTTCCCCTCCGTCAAAGAAGAAAAATACACCAAGTCGAGAGCTACACTAGGACAAATATGCTATGTAAAATAGAACTTGAAGAATAAAAGAGCTCATTATAACCAAACCGAGAAGAGCAAATGGAAATGATTCATTGTTTACTATGAAATAGAAAATATCCAAGTATAGAAGATGAAATGCATAAACATGGAATGAACATTAAAAATAAATGGAAGCTAACGGAAATTGCAAAGTAAAACAAATGGGAAAGAAAAAAAATACTAGAAAGGAAAATAACTCTAAAAACTACTCTAACTACATTACTCCTACTCCTAAAATTACATATCCTTTCAATTGTCATCCTTTCCTATTTATAAACACACTAGGGGTACAATTCTAATTTCTACATCCTTGATGAGTTGGCATTTTTTTTGCCACTTTTCTTCACACCATTGGCTCCTTGAAAAGATATTTCCATGTCGTTGGTCTTCTTGTCCAATTGGATGTGCTAGGTGGCATGACTCGTGTTGTTCGCGTGGCTCAATCTCGATTTTAGCCCAATTTCAATCCATTTTCTACCGAAATATTCAAAATTCATCCGGATTTAATTTATCTGCAAACATGAGAATTATAATTAAATAAAGGGGATAATTAACAAAATAAATTGGGGATTTAAATAATTATTAGGAAATTAAGCACAAATAATTCTAAAAATATAAAATTATCACACCCTCAAACTTGAGTTTTTGCTTGTCCTCAAGCAAAACAAAATGATTGTAGGAATGATAAGTACAAAACACAATAATTTCCCCAATATCATCCTCAAAGAAAAAGTACAGACTATGAAATCAAAGACTCACAATTACAAGTCCAGCACTTAAAATTATTCGATCATAAGTCCTAACCCAAATTAGACTCCTCGTGAGTGTGTGAAAAATGTCTAAGTCACTTTAGAGTACATTATCCGGATCAGATTATGCAAACACAGTGAATGCAAAGTCAATTACATGTGATCATTCCCATAAGTTTGTTTTTCACTTCTCTCTCCACTAATGTAGTCACACTTAACTAAAGATCAATAGGACTTCATTAAGCTTGTAATGTAAGGCCGGGGCTAAGGTATGATAAAGTCGATTTAGGTTTAATTACCCCTTAACATGCATTACTTCTAGGATCTATAATGTAAGAGCTCTAATTATTTCCCCCAAGCTTATTTCTTTTGCTAAACTTTTTTTTTATACATACTCTTTCACTATCACTTAATACCCATATAACTCATAATATATCCCAATGACTTTTCATGCTTTTGGGGTAAGGGATAGGAATAAAGTATTTAAGCTAAGGAAAATAACGCAGGTATATTTACAAAGAAAAGCTTATTTGGCCCAGATGGGTGACTAGGGGTAAAATATGTACAAGGTAGGTTAGAAAGGCTCAAACAATCCAAAGATGGCCTAAATCATCTCCCTAATCAAGTGTGATCTAATATTTCACCTCGAGATCAGATCAAACAAATTCTAGAATATGATGCACAAAATCAACTGAACAAATGCAATCCTATGTACACATAAGCTTTCTCTAAAGAAATATACCGATTCATGACATGACATGTGCATAAGATAAGGAAATTACAATCAGAATCAAGATAAATTCAAGAACTCAACTTCATGCTTTTCCTATAATCATGCATCTCAGTTAATCAAAGACAGACTAAATCATGGGGTCATATCATCGGAATATGGGAAAACTACATGCTAAGCACTAGATCATCCCAAAATCAAACAATTTAAGCTCATATTATCGAAAAAAATTTAAAAATTATTTCTCAGATTTTTGAAAAAATTTTGAAAATTTTTCACAAAATTACTTAAATGATATCCCCTCCCCCAAACTTAAAGTGCACAGAGTCCTCAGTGTGCAGATAATATAAGAATTTAAGCTCGAGAATAGAGTACTCCCCTTTCTGATGATGATGAACAACTGAAGCTTGATTGAAAGCATAAAACTAGAAAATAAACCTGCAAAATAAACAAGGAAAGAAACAACAGAAAAGAAAAAGAAAAAACAAACTATATACAAAGTGAAAAGAAAAACACAGCCACTTCAAATGCAGCTGAAGAAAACACTCAGCAGCAGGGTGAAGAGTAGGAGGATTAGCCAAAATGGTGATAGAATGTTAACAGTTAAATCCTCCTGAACCCTATCTACTTCCTTCTTTCTCTCAGATATTATATGCTTAAGCCTTATATTCTCCTTAATCTCCATCTTAAAACATTCTTGAGAGTCATCAGGGAGCTTCAAAGGTTTGAAAACATTAAACTTCACTTCCTGATCTAGGACTCTCATAGTTAACTCCCCCTTTTGTACATCATTTACTGTTCTATCAGTAGCTAGGAAAAGTCTACCTAGTATAATGGGGACTTCCCTGTCTTCCTCCATATCCAAAACAATAAAATCTGCAGGGAAAATAAACTTGTCCACCTTAACTAACACATCCTTAATGACCCCCTTCGAATATTTAATTGATCGATCAGCTAACTAGAGGGTCACTGTGGTGGGCTTGGCATCCCTTATTCCTAACTTATGATAGATAGATGATAGCATCAAATTTATACTAGCTCCTAAATGGCACAGGGCTTTACCAAAGAATAAATTTCCAACAGTGCATGGTATGGTAAAACACCCGGGATCCATGAGCTTAAGGGGTAATCTTCTCTGGATAATGGCACTACATTCCTCAGTTAAGGCCACCATCTCATAATCTTCCAGTCTTCTCTTCCTCGAGAGGATATCCTTTAGAAACTTTACATAACTTGGCATTTTCTCTAAGGCATCTGCGAAAGGATTATTGCTGTGAAGCTTCTTAAAAACCTCAAGGAATTTAGCAAATTGTCATTCCAGCTTTTGATCTTAGAACCTCTGAGGAAAAGGTACTGGTGGTCTAACTAGAGGCAATGTAGTGGGAACCTGTGTAGAATTAGAGGGCGAGGAAGGCAATGAAGAAGAAGAAGGTATAGATGAATAAGTGCTTAGCTTGGATTCTTTTGCAGCCTGATCCTGATGTTCCTGCTCTTTCTTAGCTGCTTCGTTAGAACTTAAGGATTCTTCAACTATGTGCTGTTCAGGTTGGGACTTAACTTGTGGCTCCTCTAGCTCTTTGCCACTCCTAAGGATGATGGATTTTACATGTTCTTTACCCTCCCTTTGCCTAATAGGATTAGCTTTAGTGTTACTAGGAAGGGTCCCTTGAGGACGTTGGCTAAGAGTATTTGCTATTTGTCCTTCCTGAACCTATAAGTTCTTAATTGAAGCAGCTTGATTTTGCAGGATCGTTGAGAACATTTCCTCAAGCGAGGGCTTCTTCTCAGCTGCTGGTGCATGGTAATGTTGGGGCTGCATAGATTGTGGTGGTGGTGGTTAATGGAAGTGAGGTGGATGAGGATGATGAGGTGGATGAAATGAAAATTGCGGCTGTGGTGGTACATGAACCAGTGGAGCTTAAAAAATAGGGAGTTCTACACGTCTAGAACTAAAAGTTTGCCCTTGGTTTTGGCTCCAGGAGAAGTTAGGATGGTTTATCCACCTTGGATTATAAGTGTTTAACAAGGGGTTGTTCTGTTGCTTCTGAAGTGGAGCAACATACTGAACTGATTCTAGGTTAAGTGGACACCTATCTACGGAGTGGGTACCACTACATAGATCGCATGAAGGGAAAGGGCTTTGGACAGAATAAATCGGATTAGGACGGGTAAAAGGATTATGCTGGGAACTGAGCGACTCTACCTTCTTCGTAAGATTAGCGATTTGAGAGGTCAAGGTAGACAGTGTGTCGAGCTCATAAATACCCACCGGCTTCTTTGGCAATTGCCTCTCCGAGGACCATAGATAGTTGTTAGCCGCCATCTATCCGAGAGCTCGTAAGCTTCCTCCTCTGTTTTGTACATCAGGGCTCCACCCGCAGCAGCGTCAACAATGGTCCTATTTTGGCTTGTAAGTCCATTGTAGAAGGTTTGGACTTACAGCCACAAAGGTAGACCATGATGAGGGCACTTCCTAAGAAGCTCCTTATATCGTTCCCATGCTTCGTAAAGAGATTCAGAGTCGTACTGGGCAAAGGAAGATATATTACTACGGAGTTGGGCCATTTTAGAGGGAGGAAAAAACTTAGATAGAAATTGATGGGCTAACTCGTCCCATGTAGAAATGGATCCTGGAGGTAGAGAGGTTAACCAGTGTCTCGCCCTATCCCTAAGTGAGAAGGGGAATAATCTAAGCCTAAGCACATCATCAGATAATCCATTATGTTTAAACGTGTTGCACAAGTCCAGGAATTGCCCAAGGTCAGCATGTGGGTCATCGTGCGGAAGTCCACTGAACTGCAATGAAGTCTGGATCATCTGGAGGATGGAAGGCTTAATTTCAAAATTGTTTGCATGGACAGCTGGTGGCCTAATGCCGGTATAATAACCTCCAATAATCGACATTACATAATCTCCAACGGTCTTAATTTCTCTATTTTCTGTCATGATGCTTTGCAGCGGAGCTATAAATTTCCTAGAATCCTTTCGAATTTTTCTAAGAGTGCGTTCGATTTTAGGATCAAGAGGAAAGCAATCAAAACTTCTGGCTCTACGCATGCAATCATCGAAAAGTCCTTAGAAATTTTTTTTTAAGTTTTTCAATTTTTCAATTTTTTTGATTTTAATTTTTCAATTAACTAATCTAGATTAAATATTTACAACCTAAATATTTACAAGCTAAAATTACACCTAAACATAATTTCACTGATATTAATTAACGACTAATTAAGACTTCCCCGATAACGGTGCCAAAAACTTGACAGGCCCTAAGGGTATTGTCTGCAAGTGCACGAGTCGTACAAGTAATAATGGCATTTGAGTCCCGAGTTATCGTCCCACAGAGAAGTTGACTAGCCTAATTAACTACCGGTTAATCTTACCCTAAGTATATCCTAGCAAATTATGAAGTTTTGATTATCAGTGGTCTACTAAGTTTGCAAAATACTGAAAATAATAAAACCATAAAATAAAGAAAATCGAGCAAAATTACTTACAGTGCTCCACGCAATTAAAATAAAATAACCTACAAAAGAAATTAAAACAGTTAAAACTAATTAACACAAATAAAATGCAAATACGAAAATAACAAAGTAAGATTAATTAAACTACAATTAAACTAACCTAAAATGCAATTAAAACTAAACCAAAACTTAATGAAAATAAAGACTAAATTAAAAATGCATGAAACACATTAAATCTAAATTAACTCTAAATGCATCTAAGCTAAAATAAAATCCTAAAACATTTAATGTGAAATTAACTACTAACTAAAAATTAACACTACAAATTAAATTAACATGCAAAGCAATAAAGCTAACCTACCACTATAATTGACTAAACTAACTAACTAAGAACTAACAAATGCATGAAAATGGATTAATTGCTACAATGCACTAGCCAAACAAGCCTTAACCAATTTAAATCAACCAAATCCCTCTATTCACTGTTTACGTGTCTTTCACAATTTCATTTTCAGGAGATGGCTCGGTTTGTCCTCTGGTTGAGGCTTTTGCCTACTGTTCGACCTCCATTCTCAGTCTACTATGTGTCCTGCTGTCTGCTGCTCCAATTCTGCAATCGACTGCTGTTTCATGCTGCCCCAAGTGCTCCAGACCTATCTCGGTTCCAGCTACTCTCATTCTGCTTCTTAGTTCTGCACTCTGCACCATTTCCTGCTTCAGACTCCATTCTCGGTTCTACTGTGTCTTGCTACCAGGTCTCAGGTTTGCTGTCTGCAACTCTCACCAACTCTATACAACTCCAAGCGTTATCCTGCCCATACCGTTGATGCCCTTAATACCATCCTTTCTGCAGCACCGGTTCATCACCTACTTCACGTTCATGTTTTTGTAAACTTCATCCTACTGGCAGCAAGTTGATAGCCTCGGTTTCAGCTCTCCAACTTCATGTGTTGTCCTCTGCCCAACCGTGCCTTCCACCAGTGTACGTCCCAGCTATCTGCTTCAGGTGCTGCTCCAAGTCCTGTTCTGCGTACTGCGTCTTGCTCCTGCTCCAGGCGAAAACTGTTGCTTGCACCAACACCCGTGCGTTGCTTGAACGTCCCTGTCAATCCTACCACAGCAGCAAGGTGACCACAGTGAATGGAAACAGCAAGGTAAAATTAACTCGATGAAAAGGAATTTAAATTAGCCATTAACAAGATTCTAAAATCATAAACAAAATATGAACAATGAAGCAAACTAAAACCGAGCATAACATAGAAGAATGTTAGTCCCTGTTGCTACCAAACTCAGCAGACCAGCTTCCTCACATGGTGTCCAGCAATGTCGCGGCTTCTACTGCAATATAGTCCATCGGCTATCCACAGCTTCAGCAGGCACATAACATCATTTAACTAGGCAGTCGGGTAGGACTAGGAACAACTTCTACTTCCAAAATGGCCCTTGTAATTCTCTAACTAGTGGCTATAATGGACTGAGTTTCTAGAATTGCTTATTGAAAATTTGAAACTAAAATAAAAATTTAACAGCTTTTAAGGGTGTGTACAAAGAAGGAGAAGAATATGGGAAAGATTAACTATGAAATATGGCCTCCTCGGTTCAGCCTTTGTAATTTCTTGATACCAGCCATGGATCTTCCCCTCCGTCAAAGAAGAAAAATACACCAAGTCGAGAGCTACACTAGGACAAATATGCTATGTAAAATAGAACTTGAAGAATAAAAGAGCTCATTATAACCAAACCGAGAAGAGCAAATGGAAATGATGCATTGTTTGCTATGTAATAGAAAATATCCAAATCTAGAAGATGAAAAGCATAAACATGGAATGAACATTAAAAGTAAATGGAAGCTAACGGAAATTGCAAAGTAAAACAAATGGGAAAGAAAAAAATACTAGAAAGGAAAATAACTCTAAAAACTACTCTAACTACACTACTCCTACTCCTAAAATTACATATCCTTTCAATTGTCATCCTTTCCTATTTATAAACACACTAGGGGTACAATTGTAATTTCTACATCCTTGATGAGTTAGCATTTTTTGGCCACTTGTCTTCACACCATTGGCTCCTTGAAAAGATATTTCCATGTCATCGGTCTTCTTGTCCAATTGGATGTGCTAGGTGGCATGACTCGTGCTGTTTGCATGGCTCAATCTCGATTTTAACGCAATTTCGATCCATTTTCTACCGAAATATTCAAAATTCATCTGGATTTAATTTATCTGCAAACATGAGAATTTTAATTAAATTAAGGGGATAATTAATAAAATAAATTGGGGATTTAAATAATTAATTAGGAAATTAAGCACAAATAATTCTAAAAATATATAATTATCATCGATCCTTTCTATACAGAATCACATCGAGATCGATCTGCTTGCCTATAGAACCTTTGTGATTTCCTTCTTGAATTACAAGATCGATCATGTCGTGAAAGAAGATCGATCTGGCATTCATTTGCAGGATTCCAGCTGCTAATTTTTTTAAAATTTCAAAGGAAAGATTACATTTAAATGCTTCACTAATCATTTTGCATTCTAGTCACACTTAGAGCATAAAAGGTCCATTTCTTATGATTCACATATTATGTAACTTGTGTGTACAACATGGAATCATAAAGAATAAATATAAAAGTATGAGCCTTACAAAGGGTTACTATATGTTAGGGAAGGACTCAGCTTAGAAGACCATACACCTGGTCTGGCCTAATAGGCCTAGTCCAGATCCTACATAGTTTCTTAGTCTCCAAAGTCTCATTGCCTGAAGAAAGATTGATTCTACTCAAATAGTTACACTTTACCAAATGATGACACATGACATGATTTTGTGTCCCCTACTAGCTTATCAATAGGCCATTCTTTCCATAGGACAGGGTTTTTTAGCCCTTGTTCTTGCGTAGGCTTTGTTGTATTTACTTTATGCTTTATTTGCTTTTTTAGACAATTATAGCCTGGTTGCGACCGGATACTTGAAAAGTTTTGTCAATAGTGTAGTACTTCGAGAATAGTTCTGTTAACACCATATACTCAGTGGTAAACTCAAAGCTACCATTGTAAATTTAAGCACATTATCGAACCACGTAAATTTTGGTGTCCATCTCTTTAGTTACTCTGTTTACCATTTCGTAACAATTGGTACTTTTGTTGAGAGTCAAACTCAAGTTAGAATCAGATATTTTGTAACAATGCGATTATTTTTTTGAATATGTCATGAATCAAATTCCTGAATTTGTTTTCAAACAAGACAAATGATTTGACAGTATGCATGGAATTGAGTTTTATTGCATGAAAATAACTTTACTGCATGGCTTGATTTAAAGGTTTATTTTGAGACAATCAAGGCACCTTTACTATTCATACCAATAAGTATGTAGTGTTTTTATATTTATCGACAATTAGCCTATAAAGAATGGTACGGAGTTAGTAATATAGCGAAGAGGATACTTAACGAGGAATCTTAATAAGGAATTGTATCAGACACAAGTGTAACACAGACTTTGGTGTAGTTGGTATCCTCGACATTAAGGTACGTATATGATCATAGATAGCACACTACAATTCCAGTAAGGGAAGTTTACCATGACTAGCTCCATGTGTCAACAAATAGTATTAAATAGTAGGGAAAATGCCTAGTCTAGAGATTTCATATATGTTATATAGTTAGAAAATAGATAAACTATTTTAAATATTAAGGCGTCAAGATACTTTCTATGCTTTCATGCTATTATAATCCAAATTCGCCATGTTATTAAACATGGCATGTGGCATAATGATTTTACCATACAATGTCATTATACATAACATTTGATAATTCAGTCTTTATATCTTGCATTGAAACTGAGGTTTTATGCTTGCATATTTATATTAGATTTTATATGAGCTCACATGTATTATAAAAGAAGTTACAATCAGAGATAGTATATTGACATGTATGTATGATAATGGATGATATAGTAAGCGAGGATGCTGACATCGAATCACGGCCCAACCGTTGATAATGAGAAAGGTAAGTTAAAATGTGAAAAATTTGTAGTGGTTTTGGTTAAGTCATGGAGGGTCATGACACTGGAGGCTTCACAGGCCTCTCTCGTACCTCCTCAATCTTTGTCCTCTTACCAAATAACCTTCAGCCCTTTCTGAATACTCTATCATCAACTGACCTCTTTCAGTCTCTATCTCTGCCCTTACCACTCTTACTTAACTACGAGGCATTCAACTTATAATCCTGCTCACATAGCTGAGCTCTACGTACTGCCTCGTCATATGTGGTAATGTCAAATAGGGCCAACTGAGCTCTGATCGAAGGTCTCAACCCCTCAATAAATTTCTGAACCTTCCTGTCCTGACTGCTCATGGTGACAGTGTCATACCTATCCAGGGATCTGAATCCGGACTCATACTCATTAACTGAATGATTCCCCTGAGTCAAGGTCATAAATTCCATCTGCATCTTCCTCTGAGCAGTGGTTGGAATGTACTTCCTCCTAAAAGCATCCAGAAATAGGTCCCAAGTCACAACCAGGTGTCGTGCACTCAGAATCGACTGTGTGGCCATCCACCAATGCTCGACCTCACCCTCTAATACAAAAGCCGTAAAGGTGACCTTTTCTGTTGTAGATCAATGAAAAAATCTATAGAGTTTCTCCATACTACGAATCCAATGCTCTGCTAACACTAGGTCTTTCATCCCACTAAATGAAGGTCGTCCAAACTTCCTGAACTGTCTTAATCTGCTCAGATCATACTCATAAACTCCTTCACCACCGATCTATTGTGAAGATAGGATCCTGAACTGGTGGGGGAATATCCTGAACTAGAGGAGGTGCAGGAATCTCTACCTCTGCAGCCTGAGGTCTCTGTACAGGTTGTACAGGTACATGTCTCTCAAGTGCAACAGCCTAACCAGTAGGGTTCTCCTATCTACCCTCAAATATGGCCATTGCCTGTGTAAACATCTCCATGACAGTGTCCACACTGTGCTGTAATTGTGCTATTGTGCCTCAGCGACATCGCTAAGACCAGGTGGATCTCTATTAGAACTAGACCCACTGCGCCTCTCGGGCTAATCTCTATGCCCCTAAGAGCTCCAACTCTCTCCTCTACGAGTGTGTCATCTATCTGACATCCTCGATACTCAATAACAAGTGTCTCAGTCACATTTTCAGCTTGGTATACACAATTGCATCCAAATAATACACAGTACTTTAGGGATATATAATTTCCTAACTATGGATACTGACTCACATCAGACCAACTCGCTTTGATACCACCTCTGTCACGACCCTCTTCTCGTGACTTACCTTACTACTAACAGTTGGGCTGTGAGTCAACATCAATATCCACATCTCATCCATTTTATAATTTAAGTTCATTTAATGAAAAAGAAACTGTACTTTTCTATATATGCAGAAGCGTTTACATCAGTTTCTATTATATACATCCCTTTTGTACAAAAGCTAGCTTCACTGTGCACTATTTTACATGATACAAAATTTTCTCATAAGTGTATACCTCTGTACTACTGAAGAACTGGAGAATATGGTAGCAGGAACAACTACAGTAAACTCACTACTGTACAGAATCTGTGGAGGAGGAAAAAAGGGGGTAAGCTAACACACTCAGAATGGAAAATAGGAAAGCAGGTAGATAACTACACTATCTACAATGCTTAAAATACATGTTTATTTTCCTTATAAAACATATGTCTTATTTTTAAAACAACTTCCATTGATGCGAAACCATTAATTCACTAGATCTGTATATGCATATTCTTTTCAAATTACACAGTAGCTTACTCATTTCAAAATCACACAGAATCACACAGCATACTCTTAGAAAATGCTTTACACTTAGCAAAATCACTTAGCAAATCAATAAACATGAGACATAGGATAGGATATCATATCACCCAGTATCACACAGCAGGGGACATATGTCACATCACATAGTAGATACATAATGTCATATCACACAGTAAGGATGTATAGCCATAGTCTGGATTCCAGGAAATCACTGATCAGGTGTGCGAGAATCCCATGCTTGGGGAGGCGAATCAACCATCCCTTCAGCTCACTACGAATCAGTAAGATATCATGGCACATCGTACTCCATGGCTAACACTCACGTTACAGCGTGCTCCCATGGATCCTCTATCACCCATTTCCATTGTCTCAAAATCACGTGCGAGTAGGTCTGTGCAAGATCACCTAGCAATACACGATGGCTCCAGCGTGGTTTTTACTCATCACACAGTAAAACTCATAAAAACCTCATTTGAACAACTCAACGTAAGATCACATAGCAATATCTGAGGCATCTAGCACGATTTTACTCATCACACAGTAAAACTCATAAAAACCTTGTGCGAGCAACTCAATGTAAGATCACATAGCAATACTTAAGGCCTCTAACACGGTTTTACTCATCACACAGTAAAACTCATATAAACCTCGTGCGAGCAACTCAGTATAAGATCACATAGAAATACCTAAGGCCTCTAGCACGGTTTTACTCATCACACAGCGAAGATCATAAAACCTCGTGTGAGCAACTCAGCGTAAGATCACATAGCAATACCTGAGGCCTCTAGCAAGTTTTGCCCATCACTTTAAGCCTAGGAAATTGCATGCGAGCATAGTCAGAGTAAGAACACTTAGCACTACTCGATGGCTCTAGCATGATTTCCACAATCCAGTGCGATCTCTCTAGTGTATTACACAATTTACACTCAGCTCTAGCATCGTTTGTTTTTCTCAAAAATCTTTTTAAAAAAATGTGCGAGCATAGTTGGTAAATCCACTGTTACCACTTTGGCTCTAGCACAAGTTCACACAGACATTCGATAGATGGCTCCATTCAGTTGAAAACGGTATCTCTAACCGAGTTCACTTTGATAAATCACAAAGTATGAGTAAGAGGGTAATTTCCCTTTAATCACTCGTTACACGCTTTTCGCTTAATAAAACATGCAGTTTTATGGTAATCATTAAACTGAGAGCCAGTTTATTAATATACACTTACACAACACTTACAAGCCATCTTTTCACAATAAAGATATTGAAGACATGCAATTTATGCATATAAGCTTCTTCTTATAGCTTGATTTTTCACATAGATATTTAAATATCTATATACTCTATAGTATTCATTTGCACACAGAAGGTAAGAAATATACGTATAGCTATCTCTAATAGCTCGCATAAATCTCTTACCTCGAATCACGCTCGAATCATTTTCCTTTTATTTCCACTGCTCGTGATCCAGTCTAATTAGTTTCAATTATATCTCTAGGAGCTGCAATTATTTATAATTCACATCAGTATAATCTCATATACTTAATTCTCACTTGCATGAAGTTCAATTCAATGCATTGGGCCATTTACATGCATTTGGCCTCGTTACATCTTGTTGAACCTTATTCTCTCTTAAGTCCATTTCGATTAGACAATTCATTTCTTGAGAACATATTAGACTATCAAGTCTACTGATTTGGATTGAAACGATATTAATCTCCTAATGCCTCATGTTCATCATTTTCTTCCACTATGGCATTTCATCATGCACCTCTTATGCCTATTTTAAATCATCATCTATTCCAACACATGTATTTCACAAAACTATCTTAGAACCATGTATACATGCTTAATAACATCAATTCGTGCTTAAATCATCATTAACTCCATGCCAAATCAACTTTCTCTCACTTTCTCACACTAAGCCTATTTTAGGTCATGGAGGATTAAGCATGTTCATGGATGTTTCATCCAACAATACATACACCAATCAACTCACACAATTGTCTAAATTAATATACTTGAAGTTGGTGTATTAAAATCTTGCATAGCTTGACTTTTTCTCTTTTTGCCAAATTTAGGGAAAAATCACTTTGCTCCTTCAATCCAGTAGCACAGCCTCTAGTTTACAATTATGTTGTTCTCCTCCTCACAAGGGACAACTTTGCTGAAATAAATCCCTCTCAAATCTGATTGGAAGGTGATGATAATTTAGAGAGAGAGAGAGAGAGAGAGAAAGATGGGTTTATTTTGTTACAATGGAGGAATTTCAGTTGTTTCATGGAAAGAGAACTCAGTTGTCGAGTTTTTATAGAATTGGTCTCAAGAGATCGATCTCCTAGGGTGAGAGATTGTTCTCCCCTGTGTTTGAATTCTCTCAGTATTCATCAATTAAACAATGGAATCGATCCGCCTCTTGGCAAAGGATCGATCTTGGCCAGGAAGAATCACTTAAAGATCGATCTGACTTTGAGAAGAGATCGATATTTGCTAGCCAAAATCCTTTAGAGATCGATCTGTCTTTGGGAAAGGATCGATCCATGCTGGCCAGAAGCATATTGAGATCGACCTGCTTCATAGAAAGAGATCGATCCTATCTGAATGAGGGATCGATCTCTCTTTTACAGAATACTTTGGCACTGCAATTCGAGACAATGAGATCGATCTCCCTTGCACTAAGATCGATCTCCCCTTACTCTGTAGCATTCCAGCTGCAATTTTCTCAGATTTTCAAAGGTAACTTTGCATTCACTTGTTTCACTACTCATTTTACATTTCATTCAGACTTAGAACTTAAAAATATTCATTTCTTATGATTCATATATAATGTAACTTGTCTATACATCTTGGAATAATAAAGAATACATGTAAATTTACGGGCTTTACAGCCTCCACCAATGGTCACGCGCGCCCTTATCGTCGAGAATAGTGAAAACGCTGAGGGAGAAACTGAAATTGGGATAAGAGGATTCGTCGGCACCGACGCTGATTTGGCCAGAACCACCACCAGTCGAACGTTTCCCATGCAAACATCAACCAATTGGTGGTTAAATCGGCCAGTGAAACAGTCGACAGCACCGTCAACGGTGAAGATGGAGAAAACGATAGCGAGGTCAAAAAGGGAAAGGGCTGAACCAGTCACTTTTTAGCCAGCATGGACTTAGCCAGCACCAGATTCATGCTTTGTGAGGTCCCGTCGATATTCCAGAAGTGGAAGCCGGTGAAGAACCGACTGGCACAGCTTCGAACGGCAAGGATGGTGCTGAACCGGACTGAACGAGTCTAAACCAGTTCAACCAGGAAAGAAAAAGAAAAAAGAGGAAAAAGGAAAGAAAAATAAAAAGAGGAAAAATTGGGAGAAAAATTTGATGATGTAATCGGGCTAAGGGTAGGCCGGTAAGCAGTCAAAATTAACCGATTTAATTTTTAAGAAATTTATTTAAAATTTTAAATGACAAAAATTAACCCAATTTAATTATACAAACGTGTAGCGTGACAATTGGAGACAAACGAGAGTTTAAGTCAACCTCGATTTACGTGCAATAATAGAATCTCAGATAAGTAAATCTCATTTACAATAATTTGCATAGTTTTGCGCATTAGAAATTCATCACATAAGTTATGGATTTATTTCCGTATAAAATGAATTATGTTTTGGAATTGGAAATCGGTTGTCGTAAATAATTGTATGAGCTGTCCAAAGAGCCTAAACCGAGGCCCAATAAGTGTTGATGGGCCCAATAGGCCTTAATGAAGGGAATAGTAAGTGAAAAATGGGCTTAAGACTGATTAAGGCTCATTAAGGTGCAATCGAGCCCAATAAGAGTAAATGGGCCCAATGTTGTAAATTAAGCCCAATAAAAGTGAAATACGAGTAAAATGTATTATATTTAACTCGATAAATGATTATCTGTAGATCTAGAGAACATACTAGGAGCTAAACGGATCGGGTGATCGGTAGCGATGGAAAAAGCAAAGTGATCAAAATAATTGAGGTAAGGGAATTTTATGAGTAGTTAGAGATACCTGCATGTATTTTTTAGGGTATTTATAGGGACTTAAAAAGTCTGGGGGTTCTAGAAAATAAATAAAATTTATAAAGACCCGATATGGGTAAATTACCAATTTACCCCTATTAAGGGTAAAATTATGGAAATTGGGAAAAGTTGTAAAAAGCATGGAAAACTTGTTTTTGAGTGTTTTTACTGTTGTTTAGCAAAAAGTAGATAGATAGGCTAATGTTTTCATAGTTGATGAGAAATAGCACAAATTATGGTATTGATTTTTATGTTTTGAAATCATCCCTTTTTAAAAGAGCCATCTATCGAATTATGTGAGAATAAATCGTGCTAGAGCACTACTCGCACTTGATTTTATATATTTTCCACATAAATTAGTGTTGGAGTATGACTCGCACTAGATTTTCATGAGATACATATTATAGTACTGGAGCGTTGCTCGTACTACATTTTATGTGATTTATGCATGATTTGGAGCGTTGCTCGTACTTAGTTTTACATGGTTTATACATGACATAGTACTGGAGCATTTGCTCGTACTTGATTTAATGAGTTTTATACATAGCATGGTACTAGAGCGATTGCTCGTACTTGATTTGAAATATGAACTATGCATGACCTAGTGCTGGAGTGTTACTCGCACTAGCGATTGATTTTGTGATATGCATAAGACAGTGTTTAAGCGGGGTGCTGACTACGTGTCACACTCAAGATGCACACTGTAGTTTTAATGTGATATACATGACATGATTTAAAACTGTGTTGATTAGCTCGTGTAGACTGAGTGTCACACTGATAAGATGCTCGCATGTGGATTTTGAGACATGGGTTGGTTACCGATGTGGTATATGGTGGATAAGACCTATGGTAGGGACCCTCAGACCATGATGTGGGATAAGACCTATAGCAGGCACCCCAGACATAGGGTGGATAAGACCTATGGTAGGCACCGCCAGACCACGATGTGGGATAAGATCTATGGCAGGCACTCCAGACATAGGGTGGATAAGACCTATGGCAGGCACCCCTGGACCGCAATGTGGGATAAGACCTATGTCAAGCACCCAGACCATGTGGGTCCACGGATCTGTGGTGCCTCGTATACTAGGTACTGTGTAACTTGGGATTACTCGGATATGGCCATAGTCCTGTACAGTTACCATAATTTCCTTCCTAGTCTCGCATGTTACATAAGGCCCATGTTTTCATATGTAATCCTTATGATTCTCTAAGTATACACTTGTTCATATAATATGAATCATAAGAGATGTAAAGTCTATAAATTTGATGTACACACTTGTTATGTGAGTTCGTGATGTACACACAAGTTTCATTAAGTATGAATTATAAGGAATGGACCTTTTTAAGCGATAAATGTGGATTGAATGTAAAATGAGTAGTGAGGTAAATTGGTATGAAGTTAGACATGAAAACCTGGGATGAATTCCAGTTAAGTAGGCTACAGAGCAAGGGGAGATCGATCTCTCCTTTAAGCTAAATCGATCTCGGTATGCTTTTGCCAAGAAAGGATCGATCTCATCCTCAAGCAGATCGATCTCCTTATGTCTCGGCCAAAAGCAGATCGTTCTCATCCTTCTGACAGATCGATCTCTGAAACTCTCTGCCTGGCTAAGATCGATCTTACCCTTCAGAACAGATCGATCCCTCATGCTTGAAGACTAAAACCGAGAGACTTAAAGTAAGAGAATATCGATCCCTCACTTATGGAGATCGATCTCATCAAGCCATTTCTATAAATAATAGGCAGCTAAACTGCATTTCACAAGAAACAACTTAAACCTTTCCATTTTTGAAGTAAAGTAACCTAACTTCCTCTCTAAACTCAACACTTTCCTTAGAGATTTGAAAGAAGTTCATTTCAGCAAAGTTGTTCCTAAAAAGGAGGAGAACAACATAGTTGAAAACGAGAGGCCGAATCGTTGGATTGAAAGAGGAAAAAGAACTTTCCCTCAATTTCGGTGAGAAAGGAGAAAAGTTGAAAAAGGTAAGAAATCAATGCAACAATCTCATGTATGTTGATCTATACATTTATATAAGTTGATTGGTATATAGATTGATGGTTGAAACATCTTAGTTCATGCCTAATCTTCTAAGACCTATAAATGGATTGATGTGTCAAAATGAGAGAAGGATTAGTAGGCTTGGATTTAATGATGAGTTAAGTGTGCATTGATGTTATTGAGCATGTATATATGCTTGTATAATAGTTTAGTGAAATCCATATGCTAGAAACAATAATGGTTGAAAATAATCATATGAGGTATTTGATAAAATGCCATAAAGAAAAAAAATAATGAACTTCAGGCATTTTAAGCTTAATGTCGGTTCAATACGAATCAGTAGACTCAAGGAGTCTAAGAGATTCTCAAGAAATGAGTTATATACTCTAAATGGACTCAAGAAAGAGTAAGGTCTAATAATGATGTAACGAGGCCAAACGAGATATAAATGGCCTAATGCATTGATTTGAATATCATGCAAGTGAAATGAAGTATATGAAAGTATACTCATGTGTGTGATACATAATTTCAGCTCCAGAAGATATAATTGGATAAGACCGGGTCACGAGCGTTGGGAATCGAAGGAAACTGATTCAAACGTGATTCGAGGTAATGGATTTATGCAAGCTATTAGAGATAGCTATACATATGTTTTCTTACCTGCTGTGGGCGACTGTTTATGATAAGTATATAAATATTGGTTTATCTAAGTAGAAAACAACGTATGAGTTGCATGACTTCTATGTTATTGCTGTGAAAAGAGGTTTTGCAAATGTTTTGAGAAAGAGTAATGATAGACAGACTCTTGATTTAGTAATTTACATAAAAAGCTTTTAACGAGTGATTGAAGGGAGATTACCCTCTCACTCATACTCGATGAATGGAGTCTTCTATCTCGTTTTTATGTAAAATTGTGCTAGAGCCTAAGTGGCGATGGTAGGTTTACTAACCTTGCTCATACAACCTTTAAAAAGGGATTTTTGAGAAAAGTAAAAAGAGTACTCGATGCCTCGGATGATGTTGTGTGTTCCACTCGAGAGCTTGCACTAGATTTTTGGGAATCATACTGAAGCCTTCGAGTATTGTTGTATGTCTTGCTCTAACTATGCTCGCATGTAATTTCCTAGTAATATCGTGCTCGATGCCTCAGGTATGCTGTGTGTCTTACGCTGAGTTGCTCGCACAAAGTTTTTATGATTATGATGTCTGTTGAGTAAAACTGTGCTAGAGCCGTCATGTATTACTGTGTGTCTTGCATTGACCTGCTCGCATGTGGTTTATAGATATGATGTAATGAGTACAAAATCGTGCTTGAGCCATTGTGTATTATTGTGTGTCTTATACAGACCTGCTAGCACGAGATTTTGAGACAATGGGAATGGGTGATAAGGATCCACGGGAGCACGATTAACTGTGAGCGTTAGCCAGGAAGTACGATGTGCCGTGATTTCAGTATGAGCTGAAGGGATGGTTGATCCGCCTCCCCAAGCGTAGGGTTCCCACACACCTGATTTGTGTCCTTGGAATCCGACTATGGCCATAAGTCTTCTTATATCTGTGTGATACGACATTGTCACTACTGCATGAGATGACATATGCCCCCTGCTGTGTGTCTGGGGATATGATAACCCATAATTATGTCTCATATATATTGATTTGTTGTGTGCAAAGTGATTTCTAAATGTGTACTCAATGATTTTAAAGATGAGCTGTGTGAAAAGAATGTACTATGTGAATATGCATATACCCATCTAGCGAATTAATGATTTCGCATCGATGGAAGCTATTTTAAAGAATGCATATGCTTTATAAGGAAAATGATTATGTATTTTTATCATGTAGATAGTGTAGTTATCTACCTGCTTTCATATTTTCCTTACTGAGCGTGTTAGCTAACCCCTTTGTTTCTCCTCTACAGATTCTACTCAGTAGTGAGTACACTGCAGTCGTCCCTGCTATCGTGTTTCTTCGGTCATCCAGCAATATAGAGGTATACACGTGAGATGAAAAATTTTGTGTCCTGTAAATTAATGCGCAGTAAAATTTGTATTTTGTATTTTGGGGGATGTATATAATAAGAACTGATGTAAACGCTTCCGCACATACTTATAAAAGTCCAGTTTCTATTATACTTCATTTATATGAATTCATTTAACTATAATGGATGAGATATGGATTGGATGTTGACTCACAGCCTAACTGTTGAAAGTAAGGTAAAAGTCACGGACAAAGAGAGAGTGGGTCATGACATGTTACCTGATTTATGTAATTACATGATTTAAATGGTTTCATGTGGATCAAGATAGCCCGAGGGAGGGGTTGAGTTATGATAGATTTGTGATTTGGTTTGAATTGAACTGAAGTGACATGTTTTTACATGATGTGATTGAAATGAAATAGCATTATGTGGTTTCCATGTTTTTAACTATAAATTCATGAAATGAAATGTTTACATGAAATACTTGTGTTTACGATTCCGAACAGGATTTCCACATGTGTGTTACATAGGTGTATGCATGAGTTTGGATTTTTCGACATGATATTGAGAAAGAACGATTTTAAGGCATGGCATTATGTTCATGTCAATAGTGTAATTATCTACTTGCTTGCATAATTGCCTTACTGAGCGTGTGGTTGCTCACCCTTTCATTTTCCTCCCTCTACAGAGTACTTTCAATAGAACGAGAGTGGTAGTAGTCTTGCACTCCCGTTGTCGCTGCTTCCCATCGAGGAAAAGGTATACAGGCTTGTATAGTTTTTGTATCTGAACATGTAAATGCACAGTACTGTACATGGGTATGATATCGGGGATATAAAGTTATGTAAATACATTTATGAATGTATTTAGTTAAAGTCAAAGAATAGTAATCCTGACATGTAAATGTGATATGGAAATGGAATGGTAAATAGTGTAAGGGGACTAACACCGAATCATAGCCCAACTGTTAGTAGGATGGTCACGAGGAGAGGAAGGTAAGAATTAAATAATAAACAAAAAAATGAAAAATTTATAGTGGTTTTTAGTGAAAAGTGAGTTAACAAAACCTTCTAGTGGTTGCTTACTAGTTAGCTTACAGATCGTGCCAAGTTTTGTTGATTAGATAGGATAGGCTTAGGGGGAAGATCTGCATCTACTTAAGATTGCTAGTTCGGCTGAACAAGGATAAAGACTCGATTTTGAGATTAATGATGATGGTTTACTCATATACCAAACCAGGATATATATATATATATATATATATATATATATACATAGTAATGATACTCTTAAGAGACAACTACTTGATGAAACTCACAGTTCTAAGTACACTATGTAGGGTAGCATTAAAATGTATTAGAATCTTCATAGTGTTTATTGGTAGGCTAGTATGAAATGAGACATAGTTGTATTTGGGTCAAAGTATCTCGTAAGTCAGCAAGTAAAGGTAGAGTATTAAAAACTCATCGGTCTACTCAAATCATTGCTCATTTCAATATGGAAATAGGAGCACATCACTATGGAATTTGTTATGAGACTCTCGAGAATATGAAGAGGTCATGATGTCATTTGGGTAATAGTCGACAAACTGACTAAGCCGACCTATTTTTTTGCCATTATGGACACTAATTCTTTTGGCACTTTGGTAGAGCTATATGTTCGAGAGGTAGTTCGGCTCCACAATGTACTAGTGAGCATCGTATCAAATAGGGATTTCAAGTTCACTTTCCATTTTTAGGAACTCTTCCAAGATGCCATGGGATCCAAATTTCAACTTAGTACAACCTTTGATCCTTAGATAGATGGATAGTCTGAGCAATTATAATGACCATAAGACATGTTGAGGGCTTGTGTGATTAACTTTCAAGGCTCTTTGGATGACCACCTGGGGCTAACCGAATTCGCCTATAATAACAGCTATCATTTGAGTATAGGAAGAATGCATTACGAGGTATTATATAGAAGGAGATGTAGATTTTTAATTGTATGGAAAGAAGTGGGCAATAGGAAACTTTTTGCTCTCGAACTTGTTGAGAAGGCTTTTGAGACAGTTAGACTGATATGTGATAAATAGATAACAGCTCAGACCCATCAGAAAAGTTGTACTGACACATAGAGATGACATTTAGAGTTCTAAATTGATAATCATAGCTTTTTGAAAGTCTCCCCATCCAAAGGTATCATGAGGTTTGGTAAGGAGGGAAAATTAAATTCTTGCTTTATTGGTCCACTCGAAATCTTTGGGAGTGTCAGAGACGCAATATATAGACTAGCACTACCACCACAGCAATCTGGTGTGAATAATGTCTTCTATGTCTTAATGCTGAGAAAATATAAGCCAGAACCCTCCCATGTGATTTAATATGAGTTGTTAAAAATTAGGGAGGAATTCAGCTACATTGAAAAGCCGATCCAGATTCTGGGCGGGAAGGATAAGGTTTTGACATACAATACAATTCCTTTGGCAAAGGTTTTCTAGCAACATCGTTCTTCTTAAGAAGCCACTAGGGAAACTATAGGGCCTTATACGAGAAAAGTAGCCTCATCTCTTCTAATAGACTTAGAAGAATTGGGAGGATTAAATACTTAAAGGTAAGGAGGATGCGAGAATAACATTTTAAATACAATTAAAGAATTATCAATTAAAATTAAAATGTTTAAATTTCTCAAATGGTGATTTTTTTTTTTTGGTGTAAGGACCCAAACTCTTGTACGAAAAATTATGTGGGCCATACAAGAGCACAAACCCACCTAGTAACGTCGAGAATATTGATTTTTGGTGACATATAGCCTCGGGTAACAAACTGAACATGTAAAATTACAATTTTAGCCTTATCTCGAGAATTAGGCGTAGTCAAATAGCCTAAATTAGGTTTAATACATGAATTACCATTAAATCTTAAATGTATTAAATGCCATAAATTATAAATAATCATGTGAGTTTATGAATTACAAGAAAAATAGAAAGTTGGACCTTGATACATGAATATAGCATATAATTAATGAACTTTTTATTAAATGGGACTTGATTACACTTAAAGCTAAATAATAAATTGGTTAAAAACAAATTTTGGCCTAATTAGAAGACCTAAATACAAGAGTAATACGTATTCTAGAGGTCTTTTATTATTTAGACTTAATTATAGAAAAAATAAAATAAATTAATTAACAAAGTAACAAATTAAAGCAAAAGTTAGCTTTAGGTGAGAAATTAAGACCCAAGAGAGAGAAAAGGAGAAATTGACGGAAGAGGAAGAAAAGGAAAGAAAACGAAGCCAAATCCTAACCCCAAGACTAGTTCAACTCATTCTCTCACATTCACATTCTGATTTCATGATTTAGGATGAAAATGGTTGAAATTTTAGGAAAAGAGGTTAGAGATTTCGACCATCACAAGAACTAGAGGTTAATGGGGTTATCTTGCCTCAATGTTTTCCTAATTTAGATGTTGTAACATCCCAAAATTGAGGAAATTTGGACTCAAGTTTTCATTTTCTTCTTATTGGTTGCCTACATGCTGTGCAGGTTGTGATTAACTTTGTAAGACCCACTTTTGGTGATGTATTCCTTATGATTCACATGATGTAACACATTTTCATATGTTAAATTGAATCATAAGAAGAGATTTTGACTTGAACGAAGTTGCAAGGAGAATGAATGAACATCCATGAATCAATGTAAAGGTTAAATAAGGATTGAAGTGGCCACAAACTAAACAAATGGAATTCAAACAATCAGACCGAATATAAGGACTTAAAAACATGAAATGATAATGCAAAGACTACGAATTCTAAGTACCTTTTATGATTCCAAGCAGTACACACAAGTTCCTTAACACAAGAATCATAAGAAATGAACCTTTTTCATGCTCTAAGTGTGAAAAGAATGCAAAATGACTAGTGAAGCAATCAAAGGAAAATTTTCCTTTGAATTTTGGGAAAAATCTGCAGTTAGAAACCTTCAGATGAAGGCCAGATCGATCCCCTATTTAAAGCAGATCGATCTCTTGTTCAAGCAGATTGATCTCAATTTGGTTCTGTCTTGAAAGGATCGATACTTTCCTAAGTACAAATCGATCTCCATTTGTTTCTGCCTAGCAAAGATCGATCTCTTCCCAAAGAGCAGATCCATCTCTCACTTACAAGCCTGAATATTTCGATGGTTCAAAACCAAGAGAAGATCGATCTCTTACCCTAGGAGATCGATCTCACCACCCTTATTCTATAAAAACCCGACCGCCAAACTTTCTTCTTCAGAAAATCAAAACATCCCTCCATTTTTACCCAAAAAGAGCAAGCTTTCTCACTCTAGAATACCAACCCCTTCCAAAAAGATTTGAGAAAAAACTATTTGAGCAAAGTTGTTCATTGTGAGGAGGAGAACAACATAGTTTGGAATCAACATTCAACTTATTGGATTGAAGGAACAAAAGGGTCTTCCAATTTTGGACAAGAGAAAAGTTAAGCTAGGTAAGTTTTCCATACACCAACTCCAAGTATGTTTACTTAGACATTGTTATGAGTTGATTGTTGTATGTATTGTTGGTTGAAACTACCTAGAATATGATGAATCAACCATGACCTAAAATTGGGTTTAGTGTGAGAAAATGAACTAAGGTTGATTTAATGATAAATAGATTATATCAAGGTGTTAATAATGTTATATGCATGATTTTTGAGATGGTTATATGAAATCAATTTATGGAATTGATCAAAGTGATGAAAAGTACATATATTGTGTTTGTAAAAATGCATGAATGAATGGAAAAGCTAAGGTTAGAGCATGCAAGGAAAGTGCTTGATAAGAAACTAAGTGAGTTGTTAGCCGAATTGGCTAGGAATGGTTGGATGGGTGTTCGTCCACCATGCCATGGTCGAATGTGTCATAGGCCAAACTTGAATTCAATCGATTCAACGAGGTTAATGGACCTTGAATTCGGTCGAACAAGTGATAATGAGGCTAAGGAGCCCAATGGGCCTAAGTTAAATGATTAGAGTAATTGAAATCGACTTAAGAAGCGAATTAGGCTCAATAAGATATGTTGACTAGGATCAAGTCAGAATATGAGTTATTTGTAATTAACTCATTTGATAAATGAATGTTTACAGCTCCCAATGATATATCCGGAGAAAATTGAGCCCAATTACGAAAAGCGGGAAAGGAGGAAGGAATTACTTCACAAAGAATTGAGGTACGGGAATTTTGTTGGCCCCTAGAGGTATCTGTATGTGTTTTCGGGCTCATTATGGTTTTATGGAATGTTTGTGGGTCATAGGAAAAGAAATAGATGTTTGAAGGGCAAAGAAATTTAGATTTTAAAAAAGTTTATGAAAAACAAGAACATGATGTTCTTGAGTCTTTTTACTGTTTTTTAGCATGTGGATTGGTAGGTTGGCTAGTATTTAAATGGTTTTGCAAGAAAATAGCATGATTTGATTTAATAACCATTCTTTGCACACAAATGAGCCACCTACATGAGTTTTGTTGAAATAAAGCGTGCTAGAGCATTGCTCGCATGAGATTTGACACGTTTATACATGGATTAGTGCTGGAGCGATGCTCGCACTAGAGTTTTACTTGCATGAGTGCTGGAGCCTAGCTCACACTAGATTTCACATGGGTTTTATGACATGGTGTTGGAGCCTAGTTCGCACTAGTTTTCACATGGATTTTTGACATGGTGCTAGAGCATTGCTCACACTAGATATTCACTACATATTCGCAGTCGTGCTGGAGATTACTCGCACGTGATTTTATGACATGTTGGGAGCTGTGCTAGGAGCTTCGGGTAGGCTGTGTGCCACGCCGATTGAATAGGCTCGCACGTGCGTATTGAGATGTGGCACAATATGATGTGATGATATGGGTCCACGGAGTACGTTGTACCATGCATATAGCATGGAGTACGTTGTACCGTGCATGAATATTATATATATACCATCTTCAGACGATGGATAATCTGCTATGGACCGACGGGTTAGACGTGACCCACCTCCCGTGCGGAAGTAGATAGAGGTGATACCCCGCACACTAGGATCCGTGTAGCCTGAGATCATAGTTGATATGGCCGTAGTCCTAGTTATTGCCCTTATTATTATTTGTCTATCTCACATGTCACTTGTTTTATGATGAATCCATGTTTTTAAATTGTTTTGTGGGTCAGGACAGCCCAAGGGAGTGGCTAAGTCCTGACGAATGCGGATTTGTACTGTTTTGTGTTGAGTAAGAATTGTTTTAAATGCACCTCGCATGATGATTTTTCATGCTTTATTTACGACTTTCGCATGATGATTTTTCATGCTTTTATATACAACTCGTGCATAATGATTTTCCATGCTTTAATTAAGACTTGTGCACTGATTTGAATAGCATGAACTGCTTTACATATCATGAACACGTGCATGAACTGATGATTTTGGGTATGACGAGTAATTGTGTGGCTTTACGTATGGCATCACGATCATGTAGATAGTACAGTTATCTACCTGCTCGCATGATTGTCTTACTGAGCGCGTGGTTTCCTTACCCCCTTATTTTCTCCCTCTACAGAGCACTTACAGTAGATAGAGAGTGACTGGGGATTGGATTTTGGTGTTCACTGCATTCCATCACACAAGGTATACACATTTGTATATTTTTTGTATCTAGACATGTCATAGCACAGTAATATTTTGAATGTAACTTTTGGGGATGTAAAAAATTGTAAACACATGTAAATAGCAACTTTGATTAAAAAATACAAGTGTTTACGTTTAAACGAATTGTAACTTGAAATGGTATGGTTGGATGAGATTAACACCGATACACAGCTCAACTGTTGATGGTGTAGCTGTTCACGATCAGAGTAAGGTAAGAAATGGATTAAATAATAAAAGAAAAATGAAAAAAATTTGTAGTGGATCTTCGGTAAATTGAGGGTTGTGACAAACTTAAATAGCTAACGCTTTGTATTTTATAATTAATGTTTTTTATCTGTGGTCCCAGTTTTAACTTTGAGTGATGTAACCTCATTATTCCTTAATCATATTTATTCATCCACAAGAATCTTGCATTCATTTATATCCAATTTCATCTATAAATATATAAAAAGAATCTTATCATATTTTCCCAGTACATCACCTTAAATGAGGCTATAATCGACACCTATTGTAGCGTAACTGACT
This sequence comes from Firmiana major, assembly GCA_033439115.1. Taxonomy (NCBI): domain Eukaryota; kingdom Viridiplantae; phylum Streptophyta; class Magnoliopsida; order Malvales; family Malvaceae; genus Firmiana; species Firmiana major. The sequence continues at coordinate 16,168,559 of CM065912.1, forward strand.
TCATTTGACATCCATTACAGCCCGTTATTACATCTTCGTACTTAACTTATACAATAAATACATTAACTTAGTATGTGCATTGATTGTTTGGAAAACAAAGTATAAAAGGAGGTGTATACCTCAAGAAAAACAAAAGATGAGTTGGGAGAGGCTCCAAATTCTACCACCAACAAAACGACACTCCACGCGATCACTACAAAATCAATCTGAAAGGTGGAATGGGGTGAGCTTTACGCCTAATAAGAAATACATTTGCTAGCACAATAGCATCAAAATAGTGATGTGAAAACAAAAGCTAAACATGCAGATTCAAAACAAACGTATCCTTTCTAAAACATGTTTATCAAACATCAACTTATCATAAGCATACTTTAAATCAAAGACTTATCGAAAGCTTACTTAACAAATAAAATCAAATAGTGGAGACTAGGTTGTGCCCTTATAATTATCATTCAACAAATAATATGAATCCCTAATCTCGAGGAAAACATAAAGGGGTAATCTATGGCCATGGTCGGAGTCCTTAGTATCTTAGGACAGATGAGTATTTGGAAGCTGTAGACAAGTCTAGGTCTAATAGCCATGAAAGGTGTTGTGAGTTTAACTGGAAAAATGTTTTTGTCCTTACAATTGGGCATAGAAAGATCGATCCTTACCTAAGAGGGGATCGATCCCTAATACGGAAAAAGCAATTTTTTGGAAAAAAAAAACCTTGATAAGAGATCGATCCCTCAGGCTTATAAAAACCTTGATAAGAGATTGATCCCTAAGGCTCATAAATGCATTTTTGGCTAGCTTTGAACCTCAAATCTATCCAAAACAAATTCAAAACATCAAATGCATTTAAAGGAAACTTTTTTCATGCTTAAGCCATTATAATGTGCTTGCAAAAACCTATCATGCAATTAAAACGTTTAAAACCTATGGGTCTAAGTCTCTAAAACTCCTTCAAAGTGCTCAAAGATCATAGTAATTGATGTTCCTAGTTTTCTATACAGTAACCATGCTTTTTTGGACACTAGTACACCCACAAACATATCCCTTACCTCTTGTCACCAATGAAGTCAAAGCACTCTTCCTTTGCTCATTTAACTCCTTATTAACCTTTCCCTTATTGCATTTCACAACAATCCTCCTTAATTAAGAACTCATTAACACTATTCCAACACCATATTAAGGCCTACTTATGGCCAAACCCTAAATTAACCATTTCATATTTTTATTCCTTAACCTAAAAATCTCTTTTAGCCAAAACTTATTTTGAAGCTAAATACAAACATACCTTAATCTCATAATTTTCAAAAAATCTGTACCATACTCCTTTTGTGGGCGTGAAAACCCTAGCTCTTCTCATTCAAGTTTCCTTTTCTACAATCAACACCAAAACCACTTTTAAACAAAAAATAAAAATAAAAACCATATCCCCTTAAACATCAAACTTTCTTCCTTCAACTTACCTTAAGATCCAAAACTTCTATGTAGGATTTAGTCTTCTAAGAAATCTCTTTCAACTTCAAATCCATACATAATGGTGAGAGAGATCAATGTGAACTTTGGTTCAAGGATTAGGAGTTTATCCCTTTCTCTTTCTCTATTTTTATTTTTTTCTTTCTCATTTTGCTTTTATTTTCCTCTCCTTTTCCTTTTTTGGATGAAAATTGTAGAATAGAAGGGAAAAAGACATGATTTCTCTACTAGAAAGTAGCTGAGTGGAGCAGGTAGAGATGGGGATTGATTTGTTGAAGGAAAGGATTAATCCCTCATTTACAAAACTTTGGTTTTGAAGGGTTAAGGTTAGGGGATCAATCTCTTCTTCATTGGGGATCACATTTAAAATGCATTTTTCCAAAGTTTTTCACTAAGGGATCGATCCTGTGAGACAGAGGGATCAATCCTTAAATCAAAAAATGCATTTATCTTATATTTCATTGCAAGGGGATAAATCCTTCCTTTTGAGAGATCAATCCCTCAAGCTCCAGATTGCATAATTTCCAAAAATTCATCTTAAACTCCACCAAACTCAACATCCACCGTACTTAAACTCACAACACCCCAATTTCTATTCACAAACCAATCCAAAACATACTTATACACATATGAACTTGAAGTTTAATTCCTTCCAATAATCTAACATTGTCAAAACACCAGTTATATTTAGTCAAGTACATATAAGGTTTTAATTTAGGAGGATTTCGCCAAGAAATTGAACATAGGGTTCGTCAATTGGGTTTTAATTTGGGTAAGTCGAATTCTTCAAATTATTCTCATGCATGTGGTTAATTCACTAATTTATTGATGTTTATGGTGTTAATCTAAATATAATCAAAGAACCAAAAAAAAAGTCTCTTCAGATTTTGATTCTGTGGAAAAGAGTTTAGTAGTCTTGTTTAGTACAAGAAAGCATAGAACTTTAGGATTTTATTCTAGGGTGGTCTTTAAGTTTTGGTGAAACTAGTTGGTATAGGAGAAGTGAAGCTTTGTCAGTACATCAGAGATTTCAGATCTATGGAAGAACTTTTCGTTCATTAAAGATGAATTGGAGGGTATCTATTCTCATGAAGATTTGAAATCGGCTACTGTGGAAGAGAAGTAGCTATAGATGGTGGGAAGGATCCTTACTCAGCAACATGTTAATAAAAAGGCGAAGATGAGCACATTTCGGATCATATGGAAGGTAACTAGAGAGATTGAAATAATCACACTTGAAGATAATCTTTCTCTTTTCAAGATTGCAACAATGGCGGAGAAGGAAAGGATATTAGCGGCAGCACCATGGTCATTTAATAAAAATCTACTGATGATGCATGAGTATAGGGTTGATCGATGACAAAAAGAATATAAATTTGGCCAATCTCCATTTTAGATTCGCATGTATGATCTTCCTTAAGGGGTGCATAATTAAGAAAATGCGATCAAAATAAGATCTTTCTTAGGTACACTACTTGCAATAGATGCTAGTTTGGAGGTTGAAGGATTGTCAAAGTTCCTTCGTGTAAGAGTAGAGATAGTTGTATGCAACCGTTAATGAGAGCTGTGTTGTTATGCACTAGTGTAAATTGTAGGAAAATATGGGGTCGGTTAGCATATGAAATATTGCCCACATTTTGTATATTTGTGGTAGATTAGGCCATAATGATTTGGAGTGTGAGAATAAGGAAGAACAAATGTAAAAGGGTAGGAATAAGGCTCAATCCAATGAATGCTTGAGGGCCTCGCTAATTAAAAAGTGAAATTTTAGCTCAGGGATAAAAAAATTCAACAAAGAGAATTTGAGCAATGGTGAGAAGGAGGTGGTTCAATAGCTAGCAAAGGTACGGTTGGAGGATGGGTGAACCACGATGACGACGAAAAAGACGCAGGGGAGAAGAAGCTGCTAGACAAGGGAATAATTCAATAAAGGAAAACAAGCCAGTCTAGTCTCAAATTATGGAAAGACAAAAGGTTTGTCAAGAGGAGGAGCTTACCAAAGGAAGTAAGCGGAATAATAGTGATTTGAGCCATCTAGAGGCATCTTTTACGAAAGTATTTAAGGCTAGTGATGAAGTGGTGATGGGAGATAATTTCTTAGCAAAATTGGATGTTGTAAAGGAGGTTGAACTAACTACTATCAAGGTAGGAATCATAAAGCAAGGAAAAAAAGAATGATAACTGCAATGATGAGGAAGATTATCGAACCTTACGTGAAGATTTGCGGAATTTTATTAAGGACATGGTAAATAATGATAAAAAAGTTGAGATACGTCAAGTGATAGAGCAGGAAAATATGGGACGCAAGAAAGAGAAGCAAGAAATGCAGAAGAGAAATAAGGAAATATTAAGAAGCTCTGAGTTGCAAAAAGCTGAGTTTATCTCGATTCAATTTGTGAAAAATATTACGGTTGGAGATTAGGCTAGGAAGGCAAAATGGAAGAAATTGGCTTATGCTTCGGGCTTTAACCAAACTTTGGTCAGTCATTGTGGGGGAAAAGAAAGAACCGGATAAGAATGAGAGAGACCATATGGACATTAATGGAACAGTAAAGAAATTGAAGGAGATGGCAACAACATTTTAAAAGGTGGAAGCTAGATTCTAGCCCTGCCGTGAAATAGGAAAACATTAGTGTGGAACTATGGCGAGCTTAGGAACCCCCGAACAGTTCGTGCTCTTCAAGAACTACTAAAGAGAAGATCCTGAAGTGGTGTTTTTGTGTAAAAAAAAAAAAAAGCTGGAAGTTTCAAAACTTGATAGAATAAGAGGAAAATTTAGAATAAAATGTGTTTGGTTTCAGCTTAAAGGGAATGAGCGGTCGGTTGCTAATGTTATGGAAGGAGGAAGTGAAGCTTAGTTTACTTAGTTTTGCACGTTATCATATAAATATGGAAGTGAAGGACAATAAGCAAAGAAATGAAGAGTTACAGGTTTCTATGGGGAGCCTAATATAGCCGAACAATGTAAAGCTGGAAATATGTTTAGGATGATTGCACCAAAGTCACAGAGACCGTGGCCTTGCCTGGGCGATTTAAACAGAAAAAAAAAAAAAAGGCGAAGCAATCAGGGAAGAAAGACAAATAAGAGAATTTAGGGATGCACTGGAAGATGCTCAGCTACAGGACTTGGGACATAAGGGAGCTTGGTACTTATGGTAAAAGGGAAACGAGGATCATAACAGACTTAGAGAAAAGCTAGATAGAGCGGTAGGAACAAAGTAATGGACGAAGAATACTCGGTCAATAATCTAGTCTGCTCAATTTTTTATCATGATCGATAGCTTGATGACACAAAGTGCAATAAAAAAAGCAAAAAAGAGGAGAATGAGATTCAGATTTAAGGTTGCATAGGTGCGAGAATGTTACTAAGGAAATATGGAGCAGGGCTGAAAATTTGGATATTGAAGGGCGAATAGGAGTCAGAGCAAAGGAGAATAGTAAATGGGGTTGTTCAACATTTAGGGGTCTAAGTAAACAAGTTGAAAGCTTGTGTAAGAAGCTGAATGAGATTAAATCTCAGGACTTAACCATCGAAACTATTACTAGGGATAAACAAATTAAGGAGGACACTAAAGAAATTTTGGAGAATGATAAGCTATATTGGAAGCAAAGGTCAAGGGTGTCATGGTTGTTTGATGGGGACAAAAATACGGCATATTTTCACGCCCAATTAGCAATACAACAGTGTAGGAATAAGTTGATGGGGTTTGAGGATGAGATGGGATAGTGGCACTAGGAGGAAAATAAGATGGGGGAGATAATGGTTGATTATTTTAAGCATTTGTTTAAAACTCAAAGACCAATTTTGGTTAATTCTTAAAGAAGTAGACATTCGAGTGTTAGATGATATGAATAGCTTTCTTTTTGTAGATTTCACACTTGGGGGGATCTACGAGGCTCTTAAACAAATGCACCCAACAAAAGGTCTTGGTCTAAATGGTATGCCTGCTCTTTTCTTTCAAAACTATTAGCATATCATTAGTGATGATATTGTTAAATTTTGCTTATGGTTTTAAATGGGGATGGGTCTTAAATAGTATCAACCATGCCAACATTGTATTAATTTTGGAACTCAAAAACCTTAAGTCAATGGAAAATTTTCGACCTATTAGTTTATGTAATGTTTTATATAAGATCATAGTGAAGACCATAGCTAATGATTGAAAAATATTCTTCCAACGTGTATTACTGAGAATCAGAGTGCGTTTGTTCTAGGAAGGCATATCACTGATAATGTCTCAATAGCTTAGAAGCTCTTATATTCCCTAAAATTAATAGAAAGGGTTAAAAAAGGGTATATGACTCTCAAATTAGATACAAGTAACGCTTATGATTGTGTAGAGTAGGGTTTTCTATAAGAAATGATGATGAAACTTTGCTTCAACTAAAGATGGGTAAATTTGACTATGAAACGTATATCATCAATCTCATTCTCTATTGTGTATAATGGATGAATTTCTGACAAGTTTTATTTAGAACATGGTCTTTGTCAAGGATATCTACTTTTGCCTTACATCTTCCTAATATGTATAGAAGGTTTTTCAATGATGCTGCCAAAAAGTGAATAAGATGGGATACCAAAAAAGTAGCTTGGGTCCCCGAATAAATCACATATTTTTCTCAGATGATAGCTTGCTGTTTATTGAAGCAAACCAAAGTGTATGCAAAAGAGTAATGTGCATGCTATAGAGATATGGAGACTGTCCGGGGCAACAACTTAATTTTGCTAAGTCAACACTATTTTTTTAGCAGTTATGTCCCTAGAGTAAAAAAAAAGGCAACATTAAAGGTCTCATGGGCATTCAATCAAAACAAGGTCTGGAGAAATATTTAGGGCTCCTAATTCTTGTTAAGATAGGAAGAAAGAGAGCTTTTGGATAAATCAATAAAAAGCTTTAGAGAAAAATTCAACAATAGGACAACCGGCTGTTCTCTCAATGTGGCAAGGAGTTCTTATAAAGACGATTCTACAAGTAGTACCTTTGTACGCCATGAACTACTTCTTATTCCTAAAAGTACTGTGCAAGGAGATTATAGTATTATTAGCCACTACTAGTGGAAATAAAAACTAGAAGGTCAAGGGATTCATTGGCATGGTTGGCAGAAGATGTGTAAACATAAAGATGAGGGAGGGATGGGCTTCAAAGATTTTGAGCTTTTCAACTTAGCCATTTTAGGGAAGAAAGGTCAGAGATTGTTGAACAATACTAGTTCCTTAGGATTAGAGCTGGCAAAAGTTGGTCCGAGCCCGAAAATCCGTCCGAGCCCGCTCGAGACTGAACCCGAGATCGGACCGAATTGACCAAAAAGTCAAAGGCCCGAGCTTGAGAAAAGTCCGACCCGAAAAAGCCCGAGCCCGAAAAAGCCCGAGCCCGATACGACCCGAACCAGAAACCAGCCCGATCCGAAACCCGAGAAAGCCCTAATTTATAACCCGAGAAAGCCCGAATTATAATTATATAATTATTATATTAAAAAATAATTAAATAAATGAATAATAATACACTTTTTCTAATTAAAATTTATAAAATTTTAAAACAATCATTATTTATTTATTACATAATTATATCAATAATTTATTATCAACAAAATAAATATTAAATATTTGCATTCAATTATTAAATAAAATTATTTTAAAACACAATATAATATTCAATATCAAATAATTTTCAATATTGTGCTTATTATATTTGTAATAATAAATAATAAATATATTATTAAATATAACATTTGATTTTATTATAAAAACAATTATTATACTATTTTATTATATTTATTTCATATTAAAATTTTAATTTTAATACAATAATAAATCAAATATATATAAATCATTATATAATTGTAACATTTATTTAAATTTGATATTTCATATAAAATATTAAATACATTATTAACAAAATTAGAATTTAAATTCTGACTCCTATAATTCGTAAATAGAAAAATAGTAATTTGTTTTTTAAATAGTGATTATACTAAATATAAGAATTGAAAGTTAAAAAAATGGGATCATACCCTTTTAAAGGTTGTAATAACTTTTTCACTAAAAAAAAAAAAGATTCTGACTCAACTATGACATGTTTGCATCCAAATTCCCATGTCATTAACAAGTCAATGATTGTTATGTTCTAAATTAGTCCAATATAGTAAAAAACAAACCAGCAAAAAAAACATCAAACACTTAAAGTTATGACATATAACATTACAAGAACAATAAAATAGAAAACATACAATCATATATGATAACTAATTAGTAAATATTTATTTTAATAATTATTTTGATAATAAATAATTAATTTTTTAACCATGTTATTATATAATATGATAATTCTGTTTGAAAACTATTAAATTAATTATATATATACATTAACATGCAATATTTATTTTATTCCATTTTATACAATAATTTAATAATTTATCATGAAATCATATCCTTTCTTTTTTTATTCTTTGAAAGTCTATCAACAATTTCAATTATTCTATAGATAAATTATATTTGTAGTCCAGTCAGATTTTTTATACTCTTCAATTTTTCTTGGCCAAGGCCAAAGAAATAAGCAAAACATTCATTTAAAAAAAAAAAAGTGAAGAATATAGCATCTAGAAGTTGGAGGAAATCTGTAAAACTAAAAACAAACTAATAGAGGAAATAAAAAAAATATTATGAAACTTTTATTAATCTAATTTTAGTGACATCCGCTTAAAATTTAAAAATTTATTATTTTAATCATAATTATCTACTTTAATTTCATAATTATTTATATTATGCTTTTTTTAAGCTCACAAAGTTTTTTTGCATAAATATATTTATTTAGTGTATTATATCAACTACAAAATATCAATCATATGGTAGGTATAATTGTATATGATATAATTATATCAAATATTAAAAATATATAATTTTTTTAATTTAATATTCTAAATTTTTAATGAGACATTTGATTAATTAATGTAAACGATTATATTTAATGCAATAATATGAATTATGATTTATGTACAAATAAAAAACAAATTAGAAATAAAATAGAGCTAATTAATTGATCATTTAATCATATTAAGCATTTTTTTGGTAAATGATAATATTAATTGGTACTTTTCTTCCTATAATATCTATATGTAATATTTTCTTTTGCATTTAATGAATATAATTATATCTACTATTTTAAATATTGTAAGAAATTAAAAAAGAGTAAATTATTTTTGTCAAATAATAAATATTAAAATATAGAAATTTGTTTTTATATAAATATTTATTAAAATATAAAATCATATAAAAATTAAATTAATTATCGCATTCAAATTTTTTTTTTAAAAAAAATTATAACTAATAAAATTTTAAAATATTTCAAGCCGGCCCGCTAAACCCGCCCGACTAGAACCGGGACCGAACCTGAAGAAGCCCGAAACCGAAAAAGCCCGAAGCCGAAAATAACCGAACCCGAAAAAGCTCGAACCCGAAAAAATCCGAACCCGAAAAAATTCAAACCCGAAAAGAACCCGAACCGAACCCGCCCGAACCCGCTCGTTCGCCACCTCTACTTAGGATATATGAAGCACTTAGAGCAAAATATTTCTAGAATAAAACTTTCCTTAAAGCATCGCCAGGGTCTAAACCAAGCTACACTTGGAAGAGCATATGGAGGGCTAAGGAAGTGGTATTAGCAGGCCTGATGTGTCAAGTGAGGGATGGCAAAAAGGTCAGAATATGGTCGGACAAGTGAATCCCAAATGTGGATAGTGTTAATAGTAATAGGTGCATAAATCGAGAATTTGCAAATGGGACGGAGGATTTATTGATTAACTTAGTCACGAGATCATGGAAGACAGATCTAGTTGCCAGATTGTTTCTTACTGAAATAGCTTATATTTTTCTTTCAGCACGAATTGCAAGATTTGCTTATGATGATGAGCTAATATGGAAGTTAGAGAAGAATGGTCAGTATACGTTTCGTACTGTGTATAGGATGCTAACTGTACAATGCCAAGACAAACATGAAAGGAATGATTAGAGGGAGCAGAGTAACAGGGATGCGAATGGAACGTTCTGGAGGAGATTATAGAGAGCAAATATTCCCAATAAGGTTAAGGCTTTTTCATGGAAGCTTAATCACTGGATTTTGTCGATTTTCAATGTCTTAAACCAGAGGAATATTCCTGTACAGCCATTTTGCTCTCGATGCAAACAGTAAGAGGAATCGGTCTTGCATATATATATATATATATATATAGTGAGTGTTGATAGCAGATAGATGAATACAAATTACCAAATTGATAGACGATGGTTAGCTGATACAACAAAAGGGATGGATCAAATGAATTTTGAGAAAAAGATGATAATATGTTGGGTTGTTTGGCATAATAGAAATTTGAAGGTCAAAGCCAATGAGCAGAGGAAACCGGAGTTAATGATGAATTTTATTCTAAGTTATTTGGAAAAGTATTTAAAAGCACAAAAGAAGGTGGATTGCCTAAAGAACCAAGAAAAAAGGGAGCAGAGAAGACCACCAAGAGGAGTTGTAGAAATCAATTTCGATGGTGCTTAAATATGGAGGTTAATGAAGGTGGAATAGGGGGTGATGATTCGAAATGAACGTGGCTGAGTATTGGGAGCTTCTTCATCTTACTTTGCGCATGCGGAGAAGGCACTTACCGTCAAGACAATGGCAGCTACCAAAGGGATAGAGTTAGCTATCCAATTGGGATACGAATCCATTAAGCCGGAAGATGATTCTCTCGAGCTTATTTGTCAGTTGAATAATCCAAATGTGAACTTTTCCTATATTGGGAACTTGCTTACAGATTTACAGCATCTACTGGGATATTTTGTACAAACTAAAACTAGTCATACCAAAAAAAGGGCAAATGAAGTGGCACACTTACTAGCTAACACGTGCACTTGTTTAAAAAACTAAGGGTTGTAGGATTGGTGGGTGCCCTACCTTTTATTTTAGATGTTGTATTCAAGGGTTGTTCTACTTTGAGTTAATGAGACCATAATTTCTTCAAAAAAAAAAATATAATTTAAATGTTCATTCATATTTTTTGAATGACAGAATTATCCTTTTGATTATTCAAATATTTTGTATTGCAAGTGAAACATTTAGTAAAACCATTATTATTAAATTTTTAGCTCGGAGAAATTTTACTTTAGAAAATTTATAAAACTTATTTTATGTGCATTTTTTATATTAATTTTCACAATCATTACTTGTTGGTTCATATTAACAATAAATACATAAAGATAAAAGACAATGTGTATCAATTCGGGCTTTTGCAAACAAGTATAGTTAATTACATAAAATATTACTTAAAGCTCTAAAATCATATTCTTTCACGACAACTTTTTAAGAGTTCTTAAAGCAAACTTTTTTTCTTTTAATTTCGAGTTTCTTATGAGTTTAAATTATATTATGATGATCTCTAAAAGTGAAATTTTAGATACGAATAAAAAACTAATCATAATCATTTTTTAAAAGATATATGATTAATCATATATGTTATCAAATATAAAATGAATTATTTTTATCCTAAATTTTATCAAAAAATTTCTATTTTATCTGTTTTTTGATAAATTTTTTATCTCTTATCTTTGATTTTTTTTTTTTTACTGATTCTTTAAAAATTTTGATTTTAATTGAAAAATAGTTTAAAAAGCTAGTTTCAAATCCTATAAATAGAAAATAGAATTACTTTTTATCAAGATTATGTGTTTGTCTTCCTTTTTATATGTTGTCAAGATAATATTTAATTTTTACTATTATTTTGTTAAAAATCAATTGTTTATTTTAATTATAATAATTAATATGAGTTAATTAGATTAACTATAGTTGATTATGAGAATGAGCTTATAACACTAAATACATATCTTTCACATCATAGGAGGTGGTATTATTTTAGTGCTCCTTAAAAATTCACCTTTTAAATAATCTTAATATAAACCACTACTTTTTTTATTACTATAGTAAGAATATCAAAGGGCAAAAAAAAAAAAAAAATCCATATGCATAACATGTATCTAGTGTCGCTGTTAAATGAGCATTCGCCCTCGCAATAAAAAGAAAAAAAAAAAGTTAAGTAATAAATTTATGGATGGGTACATAAAGTTCGGAGGATTAGATGATTGATTGTAGCCCAAAAACTCGTACTAAGTCCCGGTTGCTGCGACGTCGTTGGCCGCCGACAAAATGGCTTCAAACAAAACCGAAAGAACTACATTAACAAACAATATTTAGCTTTTGACAACTTGCCCACTCTCAAACACGCATGTTGGCTTTGTGAAATTTTTCTTCCTTTATTTTGGTCAACGGTCAGAATCGCTGGCTTCACATCCATATTTCTCTCTCCACAGCATCCTTTTATATGTCTCTCTCCGTCTATATCTCTAACCGCTTTCTTTCATTCTTCGACAGACTCTTTTAATTCCTGCTTTTTGCTCCTTGTGAAGTTCTACACATCTTTAATTTGATTTCTCAGCTTTTTTTCAGCTCCCCAATCGAGAATTCATTCAACCATGATCTCTGTAAATTCTCATGAACGTCCTCCCCGGAGGGATCTGATGATTAACGGTCTCCGTCCTTCTCCATTGAAGATCAGCAAAGACTCTCATTGCATTCAAAAACAATCTGTCCGGGTGGTGTCTCAGGCTGCTGTTGCACATCCCAAGCAACCGCAGCGACAGTGTCCGCTCATCATTTACACGCATTCGCCTAAGATTATCCACACGCAAGCTCGTGACTTCATGGCCTTAGTTCAAAAGCTTACGGGGTTTCCAAAGTCTGATGTGGTTAACGAAACTGTACCATCACGACCACGAAAGAACTACCCCAGGGATAATTCACTGTCATCGTTGGAAGGAAATATTAATATGAATCTAGCCTCTAACGGACAGGAAGATAACGACTCCTCTTCTGCACTTACAGGTGAAAATGGTGGTTTTAATGTTACTGGCGAAGATGTTAATAATGTCAGCTCGTCTTATGTTCCCACGACTGTCAGTCCTACAAATCAATTTTTTGCTGATATACCTCTCTTCACCCCCAATTCGACTGATTTCTTTTGCTCACCAAGGCCTGCTTATAAGTTTGCCGATAATGCAATTGTCTCTCCAACCTTGGGCAATTTGAGCTCGCCATCTCTGCTAGAATTCATGAAAGGGCTCCCAGATTACTGATAGGTTGTGAATAAGGAATTGGGGTACTCGTCGCAGTCGCAGTAGCTTCGTTCTATCATGCAAATAATGATCAATTGTTACATGTTCATGTGCAGTTCTTTGTTTTTTGGTTGGTTAGTCTTACTTCGTATTTTTGTGATTAAATGGTAGTTGAATCGACCAACCATAGACGATTATCAGGGATCAAGTGTGAATTAGAGGCTGATTTAATTTATTCTTTTGATCTTCCCTAATCTGTATGGCATTGATTTTTCTTGTCAATAATTATGCCTCCATCTGCAGTTTTTTCTTACCTTATTACATCTTGATTATTGAAATCGACAGTGCCTTCTGAGAAGTCTATTATACAGCGTGGTCAACGTTCAAAATCATCTGATCATGCTTACGATAACAAAAAAATCTTAAAAAGAAATTTTGATATCAATGTATCACTCCTCTAATATTCAACGAAATTCAAAAGTCAATGCCGGAGGACAATAGTTATTTGAGATTGGATTACCAAGCGAGACTGGTTTTATTTCTTGGTATCCCAAATTTTATTTGAATTTTTTAATGAATGTAAACAACTTGTTGGTGTTGATTAAAATATCCGTCCAAAAGAAAGATATCATCTAAAGTCACGCATGTTAGATCAAATGTTATCAAAATTATAGTGCAACGGTACCTTCACGCATAGGAGTATAAATCATATAACGATGCTTGTAAACAACATTAATTTAATTAAAAAAAATTAAATTTAATTTGATTTTTGCCGAATCAAACTTGAACTTGAGTTATTGACCAAATTAAACTTGAATATTAAAATATGCGACTCGGGCTCGAGCTTTTATTATTTTTAAATATATTTTATTATATTAATTAAAATGACATATATGCCCTACACCTAAACATCTAGAAACCTTAAAACATTTTAGTTTTCACTTTCAGAATTTAGGTCTTCAAGCTTTGCCACCAAGTCTTATGATGCCATAGTCCACACCCAAATCCGATGACCTCCTCAGCACCTGCACCCTTTCCTCCCGGCTTCTTCTTCCTAAGTTCTCACTCACTCATGAACGCCTTCTTCCTCACAAGTCACGACCCCGGGCTCCTTCAACCTCATACTCACGTTTCACGCATCGAATGGTCGCATGGAAGTCCCTCACCTCACGCACGTCCCCCTTTATGAACGTCCCTCACGCACCACCCAGTAAGAAAGTTTCTTTCACGTTTTCTTTTTTGTTGTTTAAACATAAATAATAGAGCTCGAAAAGTAACAAAATCTGGTGCCTCTCATTCATAGTTTTGTATGCTATTACATTGTATGTCTTCCTACATCTAAACTCACATTACAAATTAGATGTAAAGCTCACAAGTCCTTGCCAACATCAGCAGGATGATACTGACATTGTTGATGACAAAAGGTTGTTGGGTTTGTTGATGGTGGATCAACTCTTTCCTCCTTAGATAGGCCTATAAAATATGGTTTATTGGGGTTGTTCCCAATGGAACTTGCTTTGATTTTTAAGTTAGTAAAAAAGTTGAAGATAAATTTTAAAAGTGTATTGAATGCTTAGGAAGTATAGAAATATCATAAAGTATCTTAACCTGATAATTTGAATGATCTTCCTTTTTATAGGCTCCTGTCATATAGTTTCCAATGATGCAACAAATATATAAGCATGATAGATCATGATCAAATATAAAAGAAGTGAACGATTATGATAGATTATGGTAGATTATGACTAGATCTGTAGAAAAATAGATCGTTATGATACCCATTAAATTATGATCCCCTGAATTTAAAAAGAGCTTAGGTCTAATCTTTCCTTTGAGGCCCTTGATCGGTTGGGCTCTCGATTGGTTGGGCTCCTTACTAGCTGCTTTTCGACCTACTATTCTTAGGGTGAATAAGTGGTACTAACATAAGGCCTCTTGAGGAGCTCCAATTTCAATGTGAATAGTGCTTGGCAAAATATAACTAAATGACAAGGTCGCCTATTCTTGATTGCCCAGATTAAGTGCTAGCCACAAAGATGATGTGGATCAGTCTGCCGAGTGTTAAAACATCTGAAAAGCTCTCTATATTCCAGCATTGGAGTGAATTTCATATGTCAAATGTTTTCAAGAATTAATAAAAAGTGGTTCGTTCCGTACTTTGGGCAGTTGTTCATGCCCGTGGCTCGATGTGAAAAGATTTGCATTAATGATGGTTCTTCTTTAATCCCCAACCGCTCACATGGAGGTCACTCATTAACCTTTAGAACGGTTATGCCTGTTTTGCTTTCTACAAATTGCCTGTAGAAGTAGTACTACTTCACCAAATTTCATAACATTCTTCAACGCTGTTTAAACATTGTCGAAAATTTCTTAAAAAATGTTGGAGAACTTCATTCAATGTTTTTATTTGTGATTTCGTGAAGTTTCTTTCTCCATTAGTAAGTTATCTCTCATCTTTTATGTTTTTTCATTTCTCCATAATCTTGTATGTTAAGAGTCTTGCTGGAGTCAAGTCTAGTGCCAGATGGTTGGCCGATGAGGAGCTTCTAAACGAGAGGCTGACTAAGGTTAAGCAAGACTAGTGCTATGATGATAGTGTAGTTAGGATACCTATTTGGGGTAGTAGGATTAATTAGCACTGTAGGGATGGCGTTCGACGAGGTAAAGGCATATTTTTTTTTTTGTGCCAGTTTAGATAAGGGTTTGAGGTTCCCTCTAAAGCCCTTTTTTATAAATGTATTAAATGACTACGACATTGCCCTCTCTTAACTCAATCTGATCACCTGACGAATGCTCTTGGCGTTCTACAAAGCTGGTAGGGACGTCAAAATTTCTCTTACGTTTAGGTTGTTTAGGCACTTTTATACAGTTAAGCACACCGCCAGGTCAGGCTGGTACCACTTTCAAGATAGGATTGGTCATCAAATAGTTACGAGACTTTCAAGCAGCCTAAAAGGTTAGAAGGACGATTTCTTGGTCATCCATAAGAGCGATAGCTTTGGTGTGAATGTAAACTGGCGAGTGGTGAACCACACAGTGAACTACTCTTTCGAACTAACTAGGGCATAAAAGCCCCTAGCTATCAGGCTATAACGAGTACAAGTTTTTGGGTAAATAATCTTTGATGACCAGGTATTTCAGAGGTACTAGCTGGATATTCGCACCATAGTTTTAAATAACGGTCGCTATTCGAGATAGCGACCATTATATAACGGTAACTGTTACTGTCGTTATCGTTATGCGTGAAATAGCGGGTGTCACACCCGCAACAATTTAATTGATCCGTTATTACCGTTATTGAGGATCATTATTACTATTATCGATCATTATTACCGCTATCGAGGATCGTTATTACCGCAATCGATCGTTATTATCGCTATCGTCCGTTAAAAAAGTTATGCGATATTAAAAAAATTTACGACCGCGATGACCGTTATGACCACAATAATTTTCGTTATGTCCGAAACCGCAATAAACGCAATGCAATCGAAAACGTAATCGTAACCACAATTTAAATCTATGATTGGCACCGTTCCATAGGAATAAAGCTCAACCAATTACTTTTGGAGAAGGCGAGGAATCTAGACTTGCTCGTAGGATTAGGCGAGTTCTATGTGCTCTCACCGAAGAAGAGTCAGATGAGGTGGACTATAAGTCCTTGAATACTAACCTCCGTAGAGCAATCATCTTAGAAAAATGCGAGAGCAACCAGCCTTTTATCTCTTTGTTTTTCCGGTTAGCAGAATGAGGAGAATTAACATGGCGCGTCCAATTGAGGTTTCCTTTGGGAGTAGCTCAGCAAATGTCCAAGAGCGTGCAGCCTCTATTCAGGCAATCGGAGGGCGTGGTAGGGGAGCTTTTCATATAAAATCCCATACTCCTCCTGGCCAGGCAACAACAATTCGCCCAGTCAGTACCAATCCTGCCAGGTCTTCATCCATTGAAGTCCAAGAAAGCACAACCCTAGTGAAGTTAGTTCACCGAAAAAAGGTTGTTGTACAAGCTGAACTAGGTGAAGTACCTGCAGCAGTAACGCCGTGCTTGGAGGAGCCTTACGAACCCTTTCCCCAATACTGTGTGGGGAGACCTTATAAAGCAAATTAGAAACTTTCCTCGCTCGAATCCTGCTGCTTCCAACAACCTGCTTCGAATTACGGATATACCTCGGGTTTACTCAGGCATTCATGCTTTTCACTGATCACCGATACGTCATAGGCCTTCCTCTGTAGCAAATTATAGAAAACGCTCAAATCGCTGCAGCTAAGGTATGATCACACTTTCCCTAGGCTCAATTTAGTTCAATTTAGTTCATTGATTTTGGAAAAATGATTTTTGAAAAATATTTTTATTTTTTAAAAATTATTAATTTTTTATTATTTTGATGAGTTAATAAAAAATATCTTTTATTATATAATTATTTTTCAAAAAATTTATTTTCTTTCTACAAATGATATTACTTAACTAATATAATATATTATTTTTTATTTATTAGTTATTAATTAATTTATTAGTATTAAAAATATTTACTTTTTGGAAGTAATATTTAATATTAAAATATTATATCATCAAACATTTAAAAGAAAACTATTTTTTATTTACTTATATTAATATTTTCAAAAATTTGAAGCAATATGTTTTGAACTATTAAAAATATTTAATATATATTAAAATAATTATATCTTATGCTGAAATTATTTAGTATTAAAATCATAACAAACGTATTATATATATATATATATATATATTTGTTATTAAAATATTAATATAAAAATTTGTAAATGAAACATAAAAGCATTATATCTTAAACTAAACCATTAATAAATTATTAAAAAATATATTATTTATGAAATTAGAATTGATTATTTATTATTAAAATAATAATATAATATTGTTCATTTTTGAAATATAAAAATTATTTAAGATTAATAATATACAAAATAAAATATTTCAACTCAAAATATAAAAAGATTTTTAATGTTAATACTTTAATTTTTAAAATTTTTTAATCTAAATAGATAAAAAAAACCTTTATAAATATAATAATATTTTACGTATGTTAGATTAAATTAAAGTTGAAAAATATTATATCCAATGTATAACTTAAGTAATATTATATTAACGAGTTCAGTAAATAGACTTACACAAAAACAGCTATTTTTTGAAAAATGTCTTCATCTTTTCAAAAACGTAAGAAAATTTTAAAAAAAATAACCTAATTTTTTATTGTCTAGAAAATCATTTTTCATGGACTAACCAATTTTATGTCAACTAAATACTTGAAAATATAAAAATTATTTTTCGAAAATCATTTTTAGTGAACAAAATAGAGCTTTAGTTTATGTTTCTGTTTATTTTGACTGATTTAACATAAATGTTTAACTCTCATAGTTGATGGCCTGTATAATGACTGTCGGTGACCATATGGCCCATTACTCAAAGACCACCCAAAATCTAGTTGAAAAGGCGAATAAAAAGTCTAAAGAGGCTGTGGGGGCCAAGGCTACTCTGGATGAGAACTTAAGGAAAAGATAGAAGAGGAAAGAAATGTAACAGTACAGACCATATATGTAGTTGTGGCGCAGTTGGAATCTTTCAAGGCAGAATATGAGAGAGCTAGAACCACTTATAGGCAGATCTACAGATGCAGTTCACCAAAGAGCATTAAAAGAATTCCTCGTTAGAGAGGAAGGTTGCTGACATGGAAGCTTGGCTTGTTAGGCAGAGCTATAGGCTGGAGTAGGTTATCGCTGAAACTATGGAAAATGCTAAGGTAAGCCTGGCAAGATGCCCATTACTGCAAAATGCTTTACTGCAGATATGATCTGTTCATAATCAAGAAGAAGTTTTAAGAGTTGGAGTTGGAAGATATCGAGTCTAATCTGCTTGAGGGATAGAGGATGAAAAAAAGAATACTAAGCCCTGGCTATTCCAGCTCCTACCAATGTCTCTATTGAAACTAGGGCTCAGGTTACTGATGTTGAGCTAAACAACGAGCCTATATAGGCAATTTGGTTGTGGCTGAGAATGCCCCTGTTAACCAAATTGTTTTGGTGATTAATGATGGGTTAGGGAGACCCATGAGCCTACTCTCGAGGTAGGCTCTTAATTTCTTTTTTGTTTTACTTGCACTTCCTTTTTTTTCTTAAGAACAACTTTTGTAATGACTTTTGTTAATAAACGTTCCTTCAAAATCTTCCTAAGTACTTGTTTGTCATATTTTTTGCAATCAACACATTGATTGCCTAATTTGTTCAACCGCCTAACTATGTAACCTAACTAATGATACTTTAGCATTTTGCTAAGCCAAAGGTTCGCCTAATTTCTTAAAGAGGTAAATCATACCAAGTACCTTGACCGTCAAGTTCTAGGATAATAAAGTTCTAAAGTAGAAGGATTCAAGTAACTTGATTTCCAAAAGATGCTGCAGAGTGAACATAATGCTTACCAAACAATGCGATTAGTTCATTTGGAGGTAAGAATTGATGTTATGTGACCTCTAAAAGTGGCAAACTAGTGTTCAGACTAAGTGAAATTTGTTTCAAGGGCATAGTCCAAGTTAAGTGATCACTAAGAAATGGTGAACTATTATTTCTTCAATATGATCACATTTTAAGGTAGGGCCCAAGTCACCAAATCACCTAGAATAGCAACACAGTAGTTACACAGAATGCTCAGGTTATGTGAGTCAAAGAGAATTTCATTGATAATCTTTCGCTTAAATTTAGGGGTTATATCGAAAGAGCCCTTATCAGAGGACTTACATAAATTCTTATTCCTAGGGTTTTACAAGAATGTACTAAAGTAGTAGTCTTAAGAATAATACCTTTTTCAGATATAGAGTGTTTAAAGCCCTTGAAATCTCACTCCTTTTTAAGTCAGCAAGCTTATATGCCCTCTGCTAACTTTGTAAAGCCATTCTCAACTGGGTGATAGCTTTTTTAGTTCTTTTGCATGTCTTCTTGCTTCACAGTTACGTAGCACAAGATCTCCTATTCTGAATATTCTTTCATCTACCATTTTATTGTTGTACTATGCCAACTCTATTGTCTTGCTATAGCTCTGACTTTGGCTTCTTCCCTAACTTCCTTTAGAAAATTTAAGTTAGCTTTGAGTTGGGTATCATTTTTTGAAGTAATTGGCTGAAATGTTTTAAATGTTTGCATGCCAATCTCCATTGGAGTTACAACCTTCGTCGTGTTTCCCCTGTTGCATAATAGGGTGTTGTTCTGATCTCCCAAATTATACTTGGTAACTCCTTTACCCATGCCCTTGCTATATCATCTAATTTCTTCTTGAGGGCTATTGGGATCTTCTTATTGGTGGTCTCTACCAGCCATTGGTCTAGGGTATGCTTTAGATTATGGGGCAAGCCTAATGTGTAAATTCCCATAGAAAGAGAGACCAAGCCTGCAAACTATATTCTGCATAGAAATTCTTTATCACCTTCTGTTTGATGATGGCTATAGCTTTTGCTTCAACCTACTAAATGAAATACTCACAAGCCACTACAAAACCTCTTTTTGGCAATGGCAATGGGGAAAGGACCTATGATATCAAGTTCCCATTGTGCAAATAGCCAAGGTGTTGTAATAGAGGTTAACTTTTCGTAGGGTCTCCTATTTTACCTACGCAAACTTCTAGCACCTGTAATATCTTCTCACCAAGTCTATGGCATCGTTCCTCATAATGTGCCAGTAAACTCTTTGCCTCAAAGCTTTGTGGGCTAATGCTTTACCCCTCCCCCCTCCACAAAGTGCTAACCACAGATACCATCTTGGATCTCCCTTAGAGCATACTTTGCCTCTTTTAGAGCCAAACACTTCGAGTTTGGTAAAGTAAATGATATCTTATAAAGCTTGTCGTGAATCATTACATACCTTGAGGCCCTCTTCCTTACCCTGGCCTCTCTAGCATTGTTTGGATTTGCTACCTTATTTTTTAAGTAACTAAAGATAGGGACTCCCTAGTCATCATTTACCGAGTTCATGAACTTCAGGTCCTCCTACCACTCTAGGCTGTTTTTTGTGCTCTACATATATACCTTTCGAATCACCCTCTTCACCAATAGCAAGCTTAGATAACCTATCAGTATACCATTTTCTTCTTTGGGAATCTGCTGGAGTTGAATGTCCTCAAACTAGCTCTAAAGCTTAGTCACCTAATTATGGTATTGGGCCAAGCTAAGATTCTTCACCTCATGCTCACCTAAGATCTGCTTAGCTAGTAACTGTGAATCAATAAAAACCAATAGATGTTATACCTTTATCTTTATGGTGAGTTTCATGCCTCCTAGTAGAGGCTCATACTTAATCGCATTATTTATAATTGGAAATCCGAATTTGATGCAGGATTGGATCTCTTTTTTTCTTTAGGGCCATCAAAAGAATTCCTATCATTGCTCATTCTTTACTAGATGATCCATCTACATATAGTGACAATTACCTGCTCTTTGATTTAAGGGTAGGCTGAACTTTCTCAGCTGCAGCTTTATCATAATTACCTTTGCCACTAAATGTACATTCTGCCATAAAATCTACCAAGGCTTGGGTTTTAATGGTCTTTCGAGGTCTGAACTCTAAACTGAATTCACTCAATCCTAATTTTCATTATACTAGTTTACCTAAAGTGCTCATCCTTTGCAGTACTTCCGTTAGAGGTTATTTTGTCAATAACACTATGTGATGACTTTGAAAGTATGGTCTTAACTTTTTTGCTACCACTACTAATGCATACACTTTTTTTCCACGTGAATGTAGTTAGGCTCTCCCCTTTTGAGAGATTGGCTTACAATGAACATCAATTATTGAGAACCATCCTTCTATTTTACCAATATTACTCCAATGTCTCAATGGATGCATATATATGTATTGGAATAGGTCCTCTCTATGTTTAGGGCTAACAAGAAATGGTGCAAACTGAGGTAGGTTTTCAACTCTTCGAATGCTTTTTGACAATCTTCTTTCCACCTAAAATTAGCTACAATTTTGAGAACTTTGAGAAGGGCAAGCAGATTTCAGTAAACTTAGAAATATACCTGCTAAGTGCAAACACTGTCTCCGTGAGTGTTTGGATCTCCTTGGTTAAGGTGGGAGGACTCATGTCGATAATAGCCCGAATTTTCTCTCAGTTGGCCTCAATTCTCCTCTCGGTGAACATAAGCCCGAAAAACTTCCTTGCTTCCATAGCAAATATGTCACGACCCTCAATTTACCAAAAATCCAGTACAAATTTTTCATTTTTCGTTATATTATTTATTGTTTGTTCTTTACTCTTACCTTACTTGATCGTAAATAGCTACACCACTAACAGTTGGGTTGTGTATCGATGTTAATCTCATTCAACCATACCATTTCAGGTTATAATTCATTTAAACATAAACATTTGTATTTCTTAATCAGTGTTGCTATTTACATGTGTTTACAATTCTTTACATCCCCAAAAGTTACATTCAAAAAATTATTGTGCTATTGCATGTCTAGATACAAAACCGTATAAATGTGTATACCTTTATATGATGGGATGCAGCGGACTCCAAAAATTAACTCAGTCTCTCTCAGTCTACTGAAAGTGCTCTGTAGATGGGGAAAATAAGAGAGGTGAGTAAACCACGCGTTTAGTAAGGCAATCATGCGAGCAGGTAGATAACTATACTATCTACATGATCGTGATGCCAAGCATAAAACCACACAATTATCAATCATACTCGAAATCATTAGTTCATGCATGTGTTCATGATATATAAAGCAATTCATGTTGTTTAAATCAGTGCACAATTCTTAAATAAAGCATGAACAATCATCATGCAAGGTGTACTTAAAAACAATTCATGCTCTACTCAAATCAGTGCCCAAGTTGTAAATAAAGCATGGAAAATCATCTTGCAATTTGCACTTATAACAGTCCATGATCAAATCAAATCGAAAAACAAATCACCATTTGTCAGGACTTAGTCTCTCCTTGGATTGCCCTGACCCACAAAACAATTTAAAACATGGATTCATTATAAAACATGACATGTGAGATAGACAAATAATAATAAGGACAATAACTTAGTCTACCCGAAGCTCCTAGTACGGCTCCAAGCATGTCATAAAATCACGTGCGAGTAATCTCTAAGACGGCTGCAAATATGCAATGAACATTTAGTGTGAGCAATGCTCCAGCACCATGTCATAAAATCCATGTGAAAACTAGTGCGAGTTAGGCTCCAGCACTCATGCATGTAAAACTCTAGTGCGAGCACTGCTCCAGTACTAATGCATGTATAAACATGTCAAATCTCGTGCGAGCAACGCTCTAGCACGCTTTATTTCCATAAAACTCATGTAGGTGGATCATTGGTGTGTAAAGAAAGGTTATTAAGACCAGATCAAACTATTTTCTTGCAAACCATTTAAATGCTAGCTAGCTTACCAATCCACATGCTAAAAAGGTTAGCAAAAGGATTCAAAACATCTTGATTCTTATTTTTCATGAACTTTTCTAAAATCCCTATCTTTTTTGCCATTCAAACATTTATTTCTTTTTTATGACCCTCAAACATTTCTAAGAGATTTCAAATGCGCCCGAAAACGCGTACAGATACCTTTAGGAGCAAAAAAATTTCCCTTACCTCAATTCACTCGGAAGTAACTCCTTCTTCCTTTTTCTCTTTTCGTGATTGGGCTCAATTTGCTCTGGATGTATCCCCGGGAGCTGCAAACATTCATTTATCACTTGAGTCAATACTGATAACTCACATTCTGACTCATAACAATGTCTAGATAAACATACTTGGAGTTAGTGTATTGAAAACTCACCTAGCTTGATTTTTCTCTTGTCCAAAATTGGAAGACCCTTTTGCTCCTTCAATCCAATAAGTTGAATGCTGATTCCTAACTATGTTGTTCTTCTTCTCATAATGAACAACTTTGCTCAAAGCAACTTTTCTTAAATCTGTTTGGAAGGGGATGGTATTTAAGAGTTAGAAAGCTTATTCTTTTTAGGTAAAAATAGAGTAGGTGTTTTGTTTTTCTGAGGAAAGAAGACTTTGCCATCGAGTTTTTATAGAACATGGGTGGTGAGATCGATCTCCTAGGGTAAGAGATCAATCTTCCTTTTGTTTGATCTATTGAATTATTCAGGTATGAAAGTGAGGGATCAATTTGCTCATTGAGAAGAGATCGATCCTTTCTTGGCAGAATCAAGTGGAGATCGATCTGCTCATGGGAAGAGATCGATCTGCTCTTTAGGAAGGGATAGATCCTTGCTAGGCAGAAGAAAATGGAGACCGATCTGTTCATGGGGAGAGATCGATCTGCTCATGGGGAGAGATCGATCTGCACTTAGGAAGGGATCGATCCTTTCAAGACAGAACCAAACTGAGATCGATCTACTTGAGCAAGAGATCGATCTGCTTTGAATAGGGGATCGATCTGGCCTTCATTTTGAGCATTCCTGCTGCAAATTTTTCCAGAATTTCAAAGGAAAACTTTCCTTTGATTGCTTCACTAGTCATTTTGCATTTTATTCCCACTTAGAGCATGAAAAACCTAATTTCTTATGATTCACAAACAATGTGACTTGTGTGTACTTTTTGGAATCATAAAAGATACGTATAATTCACGTTTGAGTCCTTATATTCAGTCTGAAGGTTTTAATTTCATTTTTTTAGTCTGTGGCCACTTCAGCCCTTATTTAGCCATTACATGAATTCATTTATACTCATTCATTCCTTTTGTAATTTCATTCAAGCCCAAAGCTCTTCTTAGGATTCAATTACATATAGAAATGTGTTACATAATATGAATCATAAGGAATATATCACTAAAAGGGGTCTTACAAAATGTGCACTTAGTGGGGTTCAATTTCATTTTGTACTTTCTTAAAGTGTTGGACGCCCTTTTTAAATTCAGAAAGGTGCTGCTCTAGAATCAAATTGTTTACCAACATATCATTAACGTACAAATCCATCAATTTTTTGATCTGATCAGAAAAATCTTGTTAACTAACCTTTGGTAAGTGGCTCTAGCATTCTTCAAGTCAAAAGGCATGACCTTGTAACACTAGATCCCTTCATCTATTATGGAATACATTTTCTCTTGATCTTATAAATTAATCATGATCTGGTTAAATCCTAAAATGGGATCCATGAAACTCAACACATTATGCCTGCTGATGCATCTACTAGTTTGTCAATGAAAGGCAAAGAAAACTGTTATTAGGGCACAACTTATTCAGGTTGGTGAAATCTACAACATCTTGCACTTTCCATTAACTTTCTTGACCATCACCACATTAGATAGCTATTCAGTGTAACTGACTTCTTTGAAATAACAAGCTTCTAGCAACTTCTTCATCTTCTCCCTAGCTGCTTTAATTATGTTGGAGGATAACTTCCTTTTTTTTGCCTAACTAGTTTTACCCGGGGTTCTACATTAAGACTATTACTAATTAAAGAGGGATCTATACCTGACATTTTTAAAGCTGAATAGGTGAACACATCTAAACTTTTCTAAAGGAATGAGGTCAACAACTTCTTCTGCTCACTAAGTATATTTCCTTCAATTTGAGTTTCTTTACTCAGATTATCTTAATCACTTCTTCCATCATTTTCTCCATAGGTTGACACTGGTATTAGTCTCCTCTTGGGTTAAGGCCTTCCAAAGGCAATATCTTTGCTATGGAATATCTTATGGCCAGTACATCACCTGAAGTTGATGCTGTAATCCCTACTGTCAACTAGATGAATTGGATATGGTAATGTCTAGCTTTTGCTTGATTGGCTTTAATAAAACTAATACTTGTGAGAGTAAGGAATTTGATATCTAGATAATAGACATTAGTTGCCCTGCTTGTTCGTTTCATTAATGGCCACCTAAAAATGGCATTATATGCTGAAGGCTGATCAACCACCAAGAAGTCTGCTATAATGTTTGTTATGTGCTCGCTTTGCGCTAAGGTCACTAGCTAGCTAATTACACTTTTCACCCTTATGACCTAGTTTACAAACTAATAGATGGGTCCAATTAGTTTCAACTACTCTTCCACCAAACACATCTTCAGAAAAGCATTCTATGAGAGGATTTCCACTACACTTCTATCATTTATGAATATCCTTTCCACCTGATACTTAAAAATCACAATAGGATTGTTACCATTATCAACGAGGATACCATTATCAATGAGGATATCATTATCCTCCTCAAAAAACCTGATTTGCCTATCACTTTCTAATCTCAACTTCATTGGCGATGCATTAATAACCATCACCTTCCTCAAGTGTGCTCTCATTTTATTTTGGGAAGAGGCCCAATCCTCATCTGTTTTAACTATAGCTGTAAATACCCTAAAAATTTATCTTTTACCAATAGCCTTTTAACCAATTTGTTGGTCTTTTCCTCCTTTGTCACCTACATAGTTTTTAAGGTGTCCCATCTTAATCAAAATCTCAATCTCATCCTTTAGTTTCTAGCAACCTTTTGTAATATGACCGTGGTTCTTGTGAAAACTACAATACTTAGACCTATCAACATTCGAGTTTGGGCTCTTAAAACGAGGTCACCGAACGTAGGGCTCATGTACTATACCATTCAAGATGTTTTCACGCTCACCACAAGTGGGGTATAGGATTGAAACTTTCTTTGTAGGGACCCGAGTTTGTTATCAGGTTTGCTAATAGGCTTGTCTCTTCTTCTCATAGATTTTGGCTGATCAATCCTCAATTTTTGTTTTAGAATAGCCCTTTTCAAGTTCCTTTCCCTATCAGTTTTTCTTTTATCAATGCATTGGCTTTTGGTAAGACCTCATGTAAAGCTCTCAACTTCTTATCACATAGGGAGTAATACATGTGATCAATGATCACACCAGTTATATACATATGTACTGCAAAACTATCATTAGGATCTTTAACATTAGCATAGGCTAAAGTGAACCTACAAATGTAATCCCTTAGTTTCTCCTTCAGTTTTTGAACTATGACATTAAAGAAGCAGAAATTCTCCTTTGTTTCTTATTGGGAAAGAAATACCCAATAAACAACTTGTTGAGTTAGTCAAAACTCATGATAGAGTTAGGTGCAAGTGAATAAAACCAAGATCTGATAGTACCTTTAAGTATAGTGGGAACATTCTGCACTTAACGATATCATTGGTTCCATACAAGTCAAGAGTTGCTTCAAAACACAAAATATGATCTTGCAGGCATATTGTATAATCATACTTCTCTTTTTGTAATTAGAAGTAGTGGGGAATTACTTCCTTTTAGACTTTTAAAGACAAAAGCCTATCTGTCCTTTTTCACACAAAGCAGTATCTATTGTCTCCCATTCCTCAATTCCTTTAACTACTCACAAATGACATCCGACTTTCAAGAACAAGTAGGTCTATGTGCTTATGACTCGACTTGGTTCTCTTGGTCGGGTCTATCTTTGGGGAGTTAATGCTCATTTCCTCTCTCTTCTTCTATTAGGGTTATGCTGACCCATCTAAAGTTTTAATAGTTCAAGGCGATCCATGAAAGCAGAATTGATTGGGCAAGCTATGCTTGGTTGAGGATCAACTTGAGGCTGTGATGGCTTTGGTATTTGGGAATAGTTGCGAGTAGGGGAATTAGAGGTGTTAAAGCTATTGGGGTAGTCTTTCGGATGGTTGGCAAGTAATTGGCTCTGTTGAAGGTACTGCACTATGTTGAGTTGTGAGTTACTCAACCATCTGGATATCATAGACCATATTAACCATTAAGGCTTAATTTTAAGCGAGTAACTAATTATACTGTTGATTGACACTGTTTGGGGTGGTATGTGAGTTTGTGACTAACCCTTAGGGATTGAAAAAGGTGGTAGGGAGATAGTTGGCATGAATCAAATGGCACAAGGAAGAAGTGTCGTGGTGGTTTCTTCTAGTTTCCTACAGACAGCGAAAAATGTTAATGCCAAAAGGGTTGTTAGGCTTGTTGATTGGATCAACCTATAAAATAAGTTCCACTAGGGTTATTCCCAATGAAACTTGCTCTGATGCTTAAGCGAGCAAGAAGGTTAAAGATGAACAGAGAGTGTATTGAATGTTTAGGAAGTGTGGAAGTATGAAAAAGTTTCTAAACCTAATAATCTAATTGATCTCTCTTTTTATAAGCCCTTGTCATGTGGTTTCCAATAATGTAACAAATATACAGGCATGATAGATCATGGATGGATATGAAGAAGTGGACGATTATCATAGATCATCTCTTCATATCTAGGAGTGACTGGTTATGGTGCCCACTAAACTACTGTCCCTAAAGTTTAAGGAGAACTTGGGCTTAGTCATCCTTTTGAAGCCCTTGATCGGTTGGGCTCTAGATTGGTTGGGCTTCTTACTAGCTGTTCTTAGGCCGACTATTCCTGGGTTGAATAAGTAGATACTAACAGACATAAAAATAATAAAATATATGAAGCATAATAAAAATTAGTTGCATACACTCTTTAACTAGGAAAATGGAGAAAAAAGGATTTCAAAATATATATTCAAGATTTTTGTAACAACTAATTTTTGTTAATGAAATTATTGACTTGGTTTGGTTATTAGATAAACCTAATTAGTAACCTCCTCCACTACTCAAGCTGGGGATTCCACTGCAAACTATATTTGTAAATTTGTTTGGACCCTATCTAAATATACAGAGCTTAATTTTGTCCTATAAATTTTGTCATTGTGATATGTTGTTATTTTGGCTACTGTAGTGACTTTAGAGAATGTGTTTGTAATCACTAGATTAACTTGTTCATGTTTTGTCCTCTTTGATATAAATCCTGTATTTGACCCAATGATAGAAAGAAAACATGTTTCATTGAGCATTTTAAATATGATAGTAGGACATCTAGTATTGTTATGGATCCATTTGTTCTATTTTTCTTCTAGTGCTTTTGACTTTTCTTTTAAAGTCTTTAACCTAATTTATTAGTCCCTTATAGATTTCTAGGCATGAGTGTTCGAGCTATGTGATATTTTAGACTTTAAGAGCTAAATATTTAGGGAATTCTATAATTTTCTTTCACTATTTCATCATCATAATCAATGATTGTTATAGACCAATGAGATATATGTTGTTGTAAAACCCAAAATTTTTTGTTTTACTATTTATTTGGAATCTAGAAAGCAATTAAGATACTCGAACTACTATTATCAGGCTAAAAACAACCGAAGCACTCGAGTTAATGCACGGAGCTTGGGGCATAAAAATCGAGGTAAGGTTTTAAGTTCAAATATTTCTCAAGATTTCATGTATAAGTATGTTTTTGTGGTTAGGAGTTGAAACTAAGGTATTCGAACAGAAAAAGTTAGTAAGAACTCGAGTTAGCACTAAACCGAGCAATTAGGCCTAGTAAGTGAAATAAATTCAGAATAAATTCTATAAGGTTGTAAAAATTATTCTGAGGCCATAAGAAATTAAAGTAAGGTATAATTGACTTGGGGAATGAATATTTAGTGTAAATAAGGAGGTTTTGGTGATCAAATCAATTTTTAAAGTAAATAAAAAACCTTAAGTCAATTCAATCGGTAATGACCAAATCGCGCAAAATAGGCTCAATCGGGGAACTTTTCTTAAACAAGTGGACCCCAAATTTTTATAAGACATACTATAGACCTTGTAGAACACCTAAAAAGTGGAAACTTGAGAAGAAATGGGCTGGAAATAATTTTTATGGATTTTACAAAAACAGGCTGTTGGTAGGCCTAAGCCCAACATCTGTTGGTCCAACATAAAAACCCAATTTAAAGCCCATCCAGAAGGCTTTTAAGCCCAATCTTCACCAGTACAAAATATAACTTCATGCTCTTTCTGGAATGGTAGAGAACTTCTCGAAATAAGCTGAAACCAGAGAGAACAGCCCCTCCTTTTCTGTCGCTGACATCATCCCTAGGCTAGACTTGTGCAATTTTTTCGGTCACCTTCCAATAACTTTTAGACTTCATTCAAGAAGGATCAAATCTTCCTTCCTAAGTCCTCTACAACATATAAAAAAATCCAACCATAAACAAGCTTGTTTGTTAGGTGAAAAGCTAGAGAGAAGAACTGGTGCAGAATCTGCCCTAGGTAAGAGGAAAACTTGAATTTATGAGTTTTTGATTAGTTTTTGAGCTTGTTGTCAATGATTATAAGTAGTATACATGTTTATTTACAGCTGAGAATCATTGTTAGAAGAAGATTCTTGAGTCAAACTTGGTTAAACCCGAGCTAAAGTCATTGGAAGATAATGAGTTTGATATATGTTAATGTTCGAAGAATTTAAATGATTTTTACTAAAGTAGAAATTGATGAAATAATTTCTAAGGATAAGCATAGGTTTGCCCAGCCATGGAAGTTAAGGAAATGCTAAAATTTGGTTTAATTTGATGTTGTAGAACGATTGTTTAATATCGAAAAGTTCGGTTTATAGCTCTGTTTAGTATAGAACTGTAAAAGTATAAAAGTTTGATAATTTGACAAGTTGTAGTGTGTTGAATTTATACTTGGATAAGTGTTTAGGTTGTTAAGTTTATGAGTTTGAAGTTAAGAGAAAAGAAACTATCAAAATTGCCTAAACCGACCCTTTAATCGGTAAAATCAAGAAAGTAGGAAAAATGGACAAAACAGTTAAGTTTAGTGAAGTTTATAGAAGTGGATGTATGTTTAAGCATACTAAGATGAAATTAAGCATCATTTAATGATTTTGGAACTATTTTAGATAGGTTGAGGTATCGACACGCAAAATGAGTCGAACCCGACACCCGACACCCTACACCCGACACCCGACACCCAATGATTTTGTACTGTTTCAAGATTCTTTACGTAAGGGATGCAATTCAAAGTGGTATTAGTATTCCCATCACCTCGTTTTTAATGTATAAACATGTTTGAAATGTGTTCAAATTTATGAATTGTTTTTTGGAGATTTGAAAAAGCACTATTCATATTTAAACCGAAAAACCGAAGGAAAAGTCACATTCTGAGTTCTCCGAGCGTATTTTTTTGACTTATGTTAAATGTTTTGAAAAATATAAATTGAAATATGGAAATAGATTTTATGAATTTGTCTTATGTATACGAAATTTGATTATAAGCTCGATTTTGTTAAAATGTGGGTTAATAAGCCCTAAAAAGAATTCATAAGTATCGTTTTGAGACTCAAGCAACATGTAGATCATGATATCTGTCATGCATGGCCCATGTGGAGTTTGGACCTTCGTGGTGCATGCCTTATGCCACATTGCGCACATTTAGTCCTTTATGGTGCATGTTTAACTGTGTCGGGTATGTATAGCCACTCAATGCCTTATCGTCTGTCACTTCGTGCATTGTTTGTTGATCCTTAGTGGCCTATGGCGCTGTACGATCCTGATCCTATCTATAGTCCCCTTACCATGGCCATCGGTACTCTGTTTGTTTGTCTCCCTCTTCAAAGGTTGAGTTTATATGAACATGACTTATGTTTGCTATGTATAATTGCCTAGTCTCTAGTGTATGTTTTGTATTACTTCGAAAGAAAAGTAAAGTAACTTTGTGACAAGTGAATTATGTCATCCAAAATGTGTTCGACTTACATGTTTTAAGATAAGTTTGTTTGTGATAAATAAATATAAATATATATATGCTTACCGGTGTTTGTATAAAAAGCATATTGTTTTCATACGCTTTGATATTAAGACTACCTTAAACGCATGTCTTACTAGGCTTGAAGAGCTCACCCCTTTCTCTAATCTTACACAATATTTGGAGTGATCACTATCTACACCTTACGTGGAACTGTAGTAGGCTGGTGGACTCGATACTCCCCCAAACTACCTTCCATACACGATAAGGTATACTTCGCTTTTATTGCCAAACATCCTGTAAGCCTGTAGTTTTCCATATACTTCTTATGAAGCTATGGTGTATATGCACACTACTACATGTGTACGATTAATAAAGGATGTAGGAGTTATGGAATCTAATGTAAAATTCATGATTTTAATTTGTGTGCACAAGTTTTATTGTCTATGAATTATATGGAATGGATACTATTATGTGTTGGTTGTGTACGGAATGAAAAATGAGGTATTAGGTAATTAATGATGAATTACACATTGGAAATCTGCAGAAAACTGTAGTAATGAGGATGCAGGAGAAGAGCAGATCAATCTCCCACTAGGGAGAGATCGATCCCCTCTCGAGAAATGTCAGGTATCGGGCAATTGGAACAGAGCAGATCGATCTCATACTAAGGCAGATCGATCTCCTGAAGCTTCTGCCTGGAAGAAATCGATCTCTCACAAGGAACAGATCGATCTCCAAATGTCTCAGCTTTCAACAGATCGATCCCCTTTTTTTACTAATAGATCGATCTTCTCTTCACTAACAGATTGATCTCCCCTTACTAGCAGATCGATCTGGTAGTAGTTATATTAGGTAAAAGGACTACCAAACCATGTAGAGATCGATCTCCACAAGGGACCAGATTGATCTCATATCTCTATATCTATAAAAAGAGCACGGGATTGGACTGAAAATTAGATTTTCTTCCTACCAAACCTGCATCTATCATTTTCTCTCAAATAATCAAGCTTTCTCACTCTAAATATCACTACATTCCAGTCGAATTTGGAAGAAGCTCAAGAAGGGGAAGTTGTTCCTTGAGGTAAGGAGAACAATGTAAGACCCTTAAATTTCTATGTAATGTATATGAGTATTTGATGTACAGACAAGTTACATTACATATGAATTATAAGAAATAAATGTTTTTGAAGTTCTAAGTGTGAATGGAATGATAAATGAATGTGGAAGTGATTAAGTATGAGTTTGAATGAGGAATTTACAGTAAAGAGGATGTAAGATGAAGGCCAGATCGATCCCATGCAAGGAGAGATCGATCTCAAGGCCAGGAAAATGCAATATCAAGCATGCTGAAAGAGGGAGATCGATCCCTCACTCGAGCAGATCGATCTCCATTACTCTCGGGTTGGACCAGATCGATCTCCCCTTAAGGCCAGATCAATCTCCTAAGCTCTCTACCTGAGATAAATCGATCATGTTTCATTGAGCAAATCGATCCCATGCAACACGACAGATCAATCTCATGCAGTAAACAAATCGATCTCATGCTTGCAAAATACTGAGGAAACTGAAGGATTCAAGAGGGGCAGATCGATCTCCACCCTATGCAGATCGATCTCATCAAGCCATTTCTATAAAAAGGGAGCAGTTGGATCTGCAATTCACGGGAACAAACCATTTCCTTCCATTTCAATCTTAAAACCTAGTTTTCTCACTCTAAATCACCCCATTTCCATTAAGATTTGAGAAAAAGCCATTAGAGCAAAGTTGTTCACTATAAATATAAGAACAACATAGTTTGGAATCAATACCCCATTGGTTAGATTGAAAGAGCAAGGAGTGTTCTTACTTGGAGCAAGAAGGAAATCAAGCTAGGTGAGTTTCTAACGCTTCAACTCAAAATACATTATCTAGTTATTGGTTTTGAGTATATGGGTGTATGAATTTATGATAGAAACTACCTAGAATGTAATGGAACAAGTAAAACCTAGAAGGAGTCTAGTGTAAGAAAATGTGGTATGGGTGAGTTGATGATAAATGGACTATGCTAGAATGTTAGTAAGGTAGTATGTATGATCTTAAGATGATGAAATGATGCTACATTATGAGGATAGTCAAAATTATGAAAATGAGTATATGAGGTGTTCGAGAAATTACCATAGTGAAATGAATGATGAACTAAAGGCACTATGAGTTAAATAACAATTTAGTGAGCATCAATAGATTCTCGAGATATTAGTAGAGCGATCAGAAAGGGCCTTTACAATTAATAATGAAGACTATAGGTTGAATCAACTATAGTGATTGTAAGAGTTATGTTATATTGGACTAAATTGATGTGAAACGTAATCTTGTGCAGTTTCAGAGAGTTCATTGGAAGCGAATCAAACCGAGTAATCAAGTAGCTTTAAGGAAGTGGAATCACGCGACACGATTCCAGGTAAGGGAATTCTGTGAGTGTATAGAGATAGCTGCTCGTATTTTGTGGGTGAATATTGGGCTTTGTAAAATGCATGGTTTTTAAAGAAAGTGATTGATGGTATGTGTGAAAGACTACAAGTGTTTTTGTATATGATTGGTTTATGATGTGATTCTTATAAAAGGGATACTAAGGCTAATAATTGCATAAATCACATGTTTTGGTGCTTTGACGAAAACACATTACTTTGTTTTAAGCAAATTGATGGTTAGGTTGGCTATTTGATTTCTGTATCTCATGAAATAGTACGAGGTATGTGCTGACTTTGTTTTGAAATAAGTTATGTTGAAATAGAGCCGCCTATAGTATTTACGGGAGTTAAATCGTGCTGGAGCTTCGCTCGCACTGGATTTTGGTGTTTTCACATGTATGAAATGTGCTGGAGCTTAGCTCGCACCTTGATTTGAATTGTGGTGGTGTTTTATAAACGGTACTGGAGCTTCTGCTCATACGTGGATTTTGATTTACTTTCTTATGCATATAACCATACTGGAGTTATGCTCATACGTGATTTCTTTATGATTTTTATGCATAAAGTCGTACTAGAGCGTTGATTGTACGTGGAGATTTATTGATGATGCATGAATCGTGCTAGAGTTTAGCTCGCTTAGGTTTTCATATTGTGGTATGTATGATGCCGTGGAGATGGTAAGATCCTCAAACCTAACATCCTCAAGCCCGACGGGGTGGGGAGACTCTCTTACGGTAAGATCCTTAAGTTAACATCCTTAAGCTTGTTGGGGTAGGGAGGCTCTGTTGGTGGGGAGGCTCTCTTACATGAAACGAAATGCTCTCACGTGCACTTGAGACTATATAGGTTACATATGGCATGTGGTGGGGAGGCTCTCTTACATGAAACGAAACGCTCTCACGTGCACTTGAGACTATATAGGTTACACATGGCGTGTGGTAGATAAGACCTACAACTGGCACCCCCAACCATGATATGGGTCCGCGAAGGACGTTGTACCGTGTATATCACATGGAGTATGTTGTATCGCGTGGTTGTGATGATGATTTGAAAAGTCTGGTGAAGAACTAACCCACCTTCGTTCCAGCATGATGCCCCGCACACCGAGATTCGTATGGTCTGGGATGATTATGACATAGTTGGCTAACATAGTCCTTGAGATATAGTGACCACCTTTTGTCATATAATATTACATAGTATCACATGGTTTTATACACTGAGTGTGATTTGTGTTGTCTAGGGTAGACCCAAGGGAGGGGTCGATCCTTGTAGGATTGTGTTTTAGAGAAATGATTTGCCATTTGTGATGAGATTTGATATGTTTTGAGAAAGTGATGAATCCTACGGGATGTCTTGTGTTGAGTTTCTTTCTTGTGATGAGCTTTAATGATAATAAGCATGAGAGGTTTTACATGTTGATCTTTCCATGTTTTATATGCCTATTTCCTATGATTTCGGTACATGATATATGTATATACATACAGCATGGTTTTTAATATTTCTTCATGCTCTGAATATAAATGATTTATGCCATGACATTATCAGCATGTAGATAGTGTAGTTATCTACCATGCTTGCATTATTGCCTTACTGAGCTTGTGGTTGCTCATCCCTCAACTTTCCCCTTCTGCAAAGCGCACATAGTACCCCAGTGAGGACTGAGGCGTTATACTACATCCGCTGCACTCCATCGCCGAGAGGTATACACACAGGGATTCTTTTTGTATCTAAACATGTAAAGGAACATTAGTCATTTTGA
This sequence comes from Firmiana major, assembly GCA_033439115.1. NCBI lineage: Eukaryota > Viridiplantae > Streptophyta > Magnoliopsida > Malvales > Malvaceae > Firmiana > Firmiana major. The sequence continues at coordinate 16,203,909 of CM065912.1, forward strand.
ATTGTGATATGGGGGATGTAAATGTTAGAAAACATGTCATGTATAAGCTTATGACTTAGCTTTTCAATGTATGACATTTACTTTTGATTAAATTGGAAAATGAATGGTAAATGTTAATTAGTATTGACTCACAGCCCAATTTTTATTGGTGAGGGTTGTTCACGACCGGGTAAGGTAATGGTTAAAGCAAAAAATTTGTAGTGATTTTTAGAAGAAATGGATAAAAAGGGTCGTGACAAACAACATACCCAAAAATCACATATTGGTTTGATCAAGAGGAGGAGAATAGACTACCACAAGTTTGACCAAGGAAAAAGCTAAGTTAGGTAAGTCTTTAAAACTCTCATCTCCAAGTATGATGTTTTAGGTGATTTTAGGAGTTGATGAATGCATATTGTGTTAGTAGAAAATGGCTAAGATGTGTAGAACTCACTTAACCTAAAATGTACTTAGAAAAGCAATAGAATGAATTTACTATTACTATGATCTTGGAACACTATGATATTAGTGGTGTTGAGCAAATGATTTTAGATGGAATTATACAGAAATATTAAGGTGTAATATGGTAAAAGATTAGTGAAGGCATGAGTAAGTAAGTAAATGATAATATGGATGTTTAGAAGGAGAAGACGAAAATGACTTAACGATTTATGCTTGTAGATTGGAATACGTTGAGACTCGATTAACCCGAATTACGAACGGAGCGAACGAGACGAAGGAAATACTAGTGCGATTCGAGGTAAGGGATTGTATGTTAGCAATAGAGATATTCGTACGTATTTTACGACGATTGTTAGTAGTATTGACGCTAGTAATATTATGCTTAACTACTGAACCATGAAGTGAGATGAAATGTATTATGATATATATTGTGAAAATGGGATGCGGTAAGGGAAACAACCTGATATGCATGTTTTCAATGTTTTTAATGTCTTTACAACTATATGTTGTTTTGTGACTGAGAAATAATGATAGATAGGCTGACTAGTTTTATGTGTTTAGCATGGAAAGACATGCTACATTAATAAGAATGATTAGAGTCTTTAAAAGAGAAAAATAGCCTCCTATCAGATTTGAGATGTAAGTTGGTGTTGGAGCCTTAGCTCACACCTGCTTTGAATGATTTTAACTATGCTGGAGATTTTACTCGTATATGTTTTCATGATTTGATAAACCGTGTTGGAGCGTAGCTCGCACGTGGTTTTATGATGATGATAATGTGCTGGAGCCTAGCTCGCACAATGATTTTGAGATGATACAGTGCTAGAAGCAATTGCTCGCATTGAGAGATACCACGCTGGAGCCTTGCGGAGACTATGTCACGTTGATTCTGCTTGCCTGGTATATGAGACATGTGTTTGGATGATAAGTCCATTGGTGTAGGGTGGATGGACTGGGTCCACTGGCGTACGCTGTACCGTGTAGTTATCCGGGGAATACCATGTACCGTGCTGTGTGCACGCAAGTACGAGTATCGCGTAGATGACACATGGAGTACGTTGTACTGTGAGTATATGTGATGTGATGAGGAAGATGATGATGATGATTGAGATGAGCCGAAGGGTAGGACTGACCCATCCCCCTTCAGGCAAGTGATGCCTTGTGCACACTTGATCAGTGAGGCCTGGGATCGTTGACTATGGCCATATGTCATGGATATTTGTTGGCCTAAAATCCCCTACCTATCTTAGAGATGAGAGAAATTTGAGAAAATCAAAAAATTGAGAAATTTGATGAAATGAAATGTTTTGTGAAATGAAAAGAGATATTATAATTTGATAAATATCCTGATTTGAATGCTTATGTTGTGATATCACTATTTTATGATAAATTTTCAAATGGAAGCATCGAGCATTTGTTTTATGAAAATCCCTATGAAAGAAGAATGTTTTAAATGCATTTTTCCCTGGATATTTTCATTAATAATGAATGATGATTTTGTTGATCATGCATGAGTTATGTAGATAGTACAGTATCTACCTGTTAGCATCCTTTTCCTTACTGAGCTATGGTTTGCTCATCTAACTTTTTTTTCCCCTCTAGATACACATAAATATTTTGTATCTATCATATTGTATCGCACAGTTATACATTGAAAAAGAGAAAAACTTGCATGGGGATGTAATGTAAAGATATTATATTATACAAACGATTTTATATATCAACACACATGCCTGGGAGTGTGTGTTTTAAAGTTTCAAATATTTCCACTATAAATATATGAAATTAGTAATTACATCGGTTCACAGCCCAACCGTAAGTAGTATATGTATGGATGAAAGGCACCCGGAGTCGGGGTGTGACAGAATTTGGTATCAGAGCGTGGTTAGCTTGATGCGAAAATGTACATCCCCAAGTTACTGTACGATATTTAGATATAAATGTGTATATGGAGTTGACAGTGATCTAATGCAGGAAAGTCAATAGGCTTGTGAACTATGTGTGAGAGACATCGTAAGAGGGGAGAGATCTCACGAGCTCAAGGGCGGAATGATAGGACTAAGAGGCATAGTAGATCATCCTCTAGTCATGAACCCCATGATCAGGTAGAGGCTTCCGATCCTCGGGTAGCAAGATTAGAGGAAGACATGCGTACGATGATGACCATGATGGGTCAGATCATGTCTAGATTGGAGGGTATACCCGGTACAACAGGACAGGCTGCACCGAATCCCCCAGCAGCTGCACCTGAACCTGAGTGCTGCACTTGTACAACCCGAACCAGATAAACCATGATTTCCCCCTATTCGGCCAGTTTCTCCTCTAGTGGCCCCACAACAGTATGATGATGATGATTGGGCATGGTTATGACTGTGATATGGAGAGGTTGAGGCATTTTATGGACTTTAAGCCTCATTCTTTTAGTGGGGTAAAGGATCTAGTAGTGGCTGAGGATTGGATAAGTCAGATAGAGAAGTTGTTTGACTTATGTAAATGTTCGGCTACAGAACGAGTAGTGCTTATGGCCTTTGTGTTGAGAGGCGAAGTAGAGCACTGGTGGAAGTCTACCAGACCTATGTTGAGAACCCAGGGTACAGTGATCACGTGGGATATGTTTTTGGGTGCATTTAGAGAGCAATATATTCTAGATACTGCTCGGTGTAGGCTACAAATGGAATTTTTGAATCTGACTCAAGGGAACCGAACAGTGGATGAGTACAAGTCACGATTCACCTCATTGGGCTGATAAGATCTAGACTTTATCAGGAGTGAAGCTATTAGGGTCCGTAAATTTATTGATGTACTCAGGCCTTCGATTAGAGCTAAATTGGCCCCATTTGATGTTGCTACATGTAGAGAAGCTGTACGACGGGCCTAGTTGTGTGAACAGGACTATGACCTGTAAATTACAGAGTTCAATTGGGGTAAGGATAAGGGTCCGAGGAAATTAAGAGACGATAGAGGTGCCAGATTTGGTCGGAGATATCTTGCTAAGCGTCAGAGAGAGGTAGATGTGTCACAAAAGAAGGCTGCTAGATCTATTATGCATCCAACTCTAACATCAACCAGGGGTATAGTGATTGGTGGACCCCGACCGACTAATGATCAGTGCAGAATTTATGGTCGATACCATGGTTGTAGGCTCTATTATTTTCAAGGTACACGATGCTTTAGATGTGGTAGGTTTGGGCACTATGCAAGGGATTGTCCAAAAGCAGTTGAGGTAGTCCCACAGAAGGGCAAGGAGTTAGAGAAAGTTCCTATAGCTACACCTCTTGTAAGGAAGAGAGCCACGACTGAAGAAAAAGGGAAGCAAGTTGTAGGCTAATGTAAGGTATGTGCGATAGACCAGACATCAACAAATACCTCTTCTGAGGTGATAAAAGGTACAATTCTGATTTTTGATTTGGAAGTTATAATTTTATTTGATTTTGGTGCTACGCATTCCTTTATATCGCCTACATATGTATCAAAGTTAACAGGATTTGTAAAACCCATATACTTAAATGAGACTTTATTAATAAGTACTCCAATGAGAGTCATTCAATTAGCTGAACAAGTATACAAAGATTGTAAAGTGAGAGTAGGAGATAAGTACAGAACAACTAATTTGATTTTGCTGAACATGTATGACTTTGATGTAATCTTGGGAATGGATTGGTTAGCTACCAATCATGCTGTCTTAGACTGCCACTCTAAGTCTATTACATTTTCTTTACCTGAGGAAATTGTTGTAAAATTTTATGAGAAGTAATAAATTCCTGATTTTGTAGCAAGTAAAATGCATTGGTACATAAGTGACATAAATGTTGTTTTGAAGGTTTTATTGCTTATGTGGTGGACTTGAACACAACACATCTGACTATAGATGACATTCTTGTGGTTAGAGAATTCCCTGATGTCTTTCAAGACGACCTACCAAGATTGCCACTGGATAGAGAAATGGAATTTGGTATAGACTTGTCACCTGGAACAGAGCCAATATCCAAACCACCATATAGGATGGCTCTAATTGAGTTAGAGGAATTAAGGAAACAGTTGCAAGATATGCTAGATAAAGGGTTTATAAGACCGAGCGTCTCACCATGGGGAGCCCCGATATTATTTGTGAAGAAGAGAGATAAGAGCCTTAGATTATGTATTGATTATTAGATGTTAAATAAGGCTACCATCAAGAATAAGTACCCCTTACCGGGCATTGATGATTTGCTAGATCAGTTTCGGGGAGCACATATCATTTCCAAAATAGATCTGAGGTCTGGGTACCATCAACTGAAGATTCGAAAGGAAGATGTGCCCAAGACAGCTTTTCGCACTCGCTATGGTCATTACGAATTCCCGGTGATGCATTTCGGGTTGACAAATGCGCCGACAGCTTTTATGGCTCTAATGAATGAGGTATTCAAGCCTTACCTGGATCAATTTGTGATAGTATTCATCGATGGTATATTGGTTTATTCCAGATCCAGGAAAGATCACGAGCAGCACTTGAAGATTTTTTGCAAACCCTCCGAGCGATAAAGTTGTATGCCAAGCTTAGTAAATGTGACTTTTGGTCAGAGCAAATTTTTTTTCGGGCCATGTTGTATTGAAGTATGGGGTGTCAGTAGATCCATCCAAGATTGAGGCTGTTGTTTAGTGGGAACAGCCCAGGATAGTCATAAAGATCAGAAGCTTTCTGGGTTTGACAGGTTACTACAGGAGATTTGCAGAGGGTTTCTCTAGATTGGCTGCTCCGTTAACATGTTTTACGAGGAAGAATATGGAATTTATGTGGGATGAAGCATGTGAGAGGAGTTTCCAAGAACTCAAGCACAGATTAACCACCGCGCCCAGTCTCACCATTCCTAATAGCTCAGGGAACTATTCTGTTTACACAGATGCTTCACACCAAGGACTGGGTTGTGTTTTGATGCAGAATGGGAGGGTAGTCGCTTATGGATCCAGACAACTGAAAGAACATGAGAAGAACTATCCTACTCACGATTTGGAGTTGGCGACTGTAGTATTTGCATTGAAGATATGGCGTCACTACTTGTATGGTGAGAGATTCCAGATCTTTACGGATCACAAGAGTCTTAAGTATCTGTTCTCACAGAAGGAGTTAAATATGAGATAGAGAAGGTGGTTAGAACTCCTCAAGGACTATGATTGTGAAATTTTATACCACCCGGGGAAGGCGAATGTGGTTGCCAATGCATTAAGCAGAAAGAGTCTCGGGTTGGTATCATATATGATGGTTAAGGAGCACGAGTTGTTGGAACAATTCACAAACCTTAGTTTGGATGTGACCCCACATGAGATTGGTAGTCATGGGATTATAGCCAGCTTGAGATTAGAACCAGAGTTGATTGAGAGAATTCGACAAGCTCAGCAGAATGATCAATGGTGTATTGATGTAATAGGCAAATTCAAAAAGGTGAGGGCATTGATTTTATTTTGAGTTCAGATGGACTACTAAGGTTCAAAAATAAAATATGTGTCCCTAATGATCCAGAGCTGAGGAAGTTAATTTTATCAGAGGCTCACTCATCGAGACACACAGTGCATCCGGGAAGCAGTAAAATGTATCAAAATCTCTGAAAAGTATATTGGTGGTCTGGAATGAAAAGAGACATAGCTGAGTATGTTGCTAGATGTCTCATCTATCAACAGGTTAAGGTAGAGCATCAGAAACCTGGAGGATTATTGCGACCTCTATCGATACCGACATGAAAATGGGAGCATGTCACTATGGACTTTATGATGGGGTTACCAAGAACCCGTAAGAACCATGATGCTATTTGGATCATAGTAGATCGGTTAACGAAATCGGCACACTTTTTAGCTATGAGATCTACAGATACCTTGAGTGTATTGGCGAACTTGTATGTATGAAAAATAGTGAGGTTGCATAGAGTCCCAATGAGTGTTATTTCTGATAGGGATGCCGGCTTCACTTCCCACTTTTGGGGATATTTTCAAGAAACGATGGGGACCCAATTGAGCTTTAGCACCGCTTTCCATCCTTAGACAGAAGGTCAATCAGAGAAGACTATACAGACCTTGGAGGATATGTTGAGAGCGTGTGTGCTGGATTTTAGAGGCTCATGGGATGATCACTTGTCACTGATTGAGTTCGCCTACAACAACAGTTATCTCTCAAGTATTGGCATGACCCCTTATGAGGCACTATATGGTCGTAGATACCGATCGCCTATTGGTTGGGAAGAGGTTGGTGATAGACAGTTGCTCGCTCCCGATTTGGGTAGACAAGCCTCAGAGGATGTTTGAATAATATGTGAGAGGCTGCGAACGGCTCAAAGTCGACAAAAGAGCTATACTGATAGGAGACAGAGGCTACTTGAGTTCGCTGTAGGTGAGTCTGTATTTTTAAGAGTATCTCTATCTAAAGGAATAAGGAGGTTCGGGAAGAAAGGAAAACTAAGTCCTCGTTACATCGGTCCCTTTGAGATTTTGGATAGAGTGAGAGATAGAGCATATAGGCTAGCCTTACTACCTGAGTTCGCAGAGGTCCACAATGTCTTCCATGTTTCTATGCTTAGGAAGTAGCATCCGGATCCAACACTTGTAATTAGCTATGAGCCGTTAGAGCTCAAGGAGAATATGTAATATATAGAGAAACCAATCCGAATATTGGATAGAAAAGAGAAGGTGTTGCGGAACAAGCCGATTTCATTGGTTAAGGTCCTATGGCAACATCATACATCAAAGGAAGCCACCTGGGAATTAGAAGATCTGATGAAGGATAAATATCCCCAACTTTGTGAGGAATAAACTTGATTCAATTTGGAGGACCAAATTTTCTAAGGAAGGCAGAAATATAATGCCTGTAGTTTTCCATGTACTTCTAGTACGATTCGAGGTAAGGGATCGTATGTTAGCGATAGAGATATTCGTACGTATTTTACGGCAATTTTTAGTAGTATTGACGCTATTAATATTATGCTTAACTACTGAACCATGAAGTGAGATGAAATGTATTATGATATAATTGTGAAAATGGGATGTGGTAAGGGAAACAACCTGACATGCATGTTTTCAATGTTTTTAATGTCTTTACAACTATATGTTGTTTTGTGACTGAGAAATGATGATAGATAGGCTGGCTAGTTTTATATGTTTAGCATGGAACGACATGCTACGTTAATAAGCATGGTTTGAGTCTTTAAAAGAGAAAAATAACCTCCTATCAGATTTGAGATGTAAGTTGGTGTTGGAGCCTTAGCTTACACCTGCTTTGAATAATTTTGACTATGCTGGAGATTTTACTCGCATATGTTTTCATGATTTGATAAACTATGCTGGAGCGTAGCGCGCATGTGGTTTTATGATGATGATAATATGCTGGAGCCTAGCTCGCACAATGATTTTGAGATGATACAGTGCTAGAAGGAGTTGCTCGCACTGAGAGATACCACGTTAGAGCCTTCCGGAGACTGTGTGTCACGCTAATTCTGCTCGCCTGGTATATGAGATATGGGTTAGGATTATAAGTCCATCGGTGTAGGGTGGATGGACTGGGTCCACGGGCGTATGCTGTACGGTGTAGTTGTCTGGGGAATACCATGTACCGTGCTGTGTGCACGTGAGGACGAGTATCGCGTAGATTACACATGGAGTACGTTATACTATGAGTATATGTGATGTGATGAGGAAGATGATGATGATGATGATTGAGATGAGCCGAAGGGTAGGACTGACCCATCCCCCTTCAGGCTTGTGATGCCCTGTGCACACCTGATCAGTGAGGCATGGGATCACTAACTATGGCCATATGTCGTGGATATTTGTTTGCCTAAAATCCCCTACTTGTCTCAGAGATGAGATAAATTTGAGAAAATAAAAAAGTGGGAAATTTGATGAAATGAAATGTTTTGTGAAAAGAAAAGAGATATTATAATTTGATAAATATCCTGATTTGAATGCTTGTGCCGTGATAGCACTGTTTTATGATATATTTTCAAATGAAAGCATTGAGCAATTGTTTTATGAAAATGCCTATGAAAGAAGAATTTTTTAAATGCATTTTTCCCTGGATATTTTCATTAATAATGAATGATGTTTTTGTTGATCATGCATAGGCTATGTAGATAGTATAGTATCTACCTGTTTGCATTCTTTTCCTTACTGAGCTGTGGTTTGCTCATCCCACTATTTTTCCCCCTCTAGATACAGAAAAGTAGAACAGTGCGGTGGTCTCCAAATCCTTTTGTACTGGCCAGCTCTCATTAGTTGCTAAGGTATAAGAAATGTATACACATAAATATTTTGTATCTATCGTATTGTATCGCACAGTTATACATTGAAAAAGAAAAAAATTTGTTCGGGGATGTAATGTAAAGATATTATATTATACAATCGATTTTGTATATCAATACACATGCCTGGGAGTGTGTGTTTTAAAGTTTCAAATATTTCCACTATAAATGTATGGAATTAGTAATTACATCGGCTTATAGCCCAATGGTAAGTAGTATATGTATAGATGAAAGGCACCCGGAGTCGGGGTGTGACACATCCTATATAGCATAGACAATTGATGTCAAGAATATTTTGGGATGTAATCTAGGCAAGTATGTATGTAAAGTTGTAAACGTACAGTTTATAGAATAAATATACTTTCAGCAGTATTACAGAAGTCACTATAAATTATGAAATAAGATTAAAAGCAACTGTCGTGGGATATAAATTGTGTTTTAAACATTACAAGGAGGTAAGTTTATAAATATGGCATTTTGCTGACGAAATTTCATAAAAGGAAAAGGTTAAGAATCGACACTAATGGGAATGCAACTTAATTAAGAAAGTAAGAAAAAGAAAAATTAGCCAATATTTCCATGTTTTTGGGGCGTGACAGTTTGCGTGGTATCAGAGCAAAGGTTTTCAAGTACTGTCAGTGTCGAGTAGTTAAACTTAGATTACATCCCAATTGTCTATACTTATTTGGTTAAAAAATGAGTATACATGTTAAAGTTATGACTAAAACCTTGGTTTACACTCAGGTAACTGATCACTAAATGATGAACGGGATATGTGGTCGTCTACGGAGGCAGGCACAACCCCTCCACCATCTACTCCTCAGCCTGAAAGCCCCAACACCAAGATGAGGAGGCTCGAACAAGGTATGCAAAGTATGAGAGAGGGATAAAGTGCACTCACCGCTATGTTTACCCAGTAGTTCGGGGTAAATGCTTTTGGTACCGGTGCTACTACACCCGCATCTACTCCTACACCTCCTCCACCACAGGCTCCTTTGGCAGCCCCAGTTCCTTCGTCTGTAGTGCCACTACCTAGAGATGACAGATATACTCAAAGACTATGAGACTTTCTTTGGATGTGCCCCTAGAGTTTATAAGGGTTAAAGATCCGGTTAAGGTCGAGGGATGGTTACTGGATATTGAGACAGCCTTCTAGTATTTGGGCTATACAGACAGAGAGAGGGTGGCTCTGGTCAGCTATATGTTGAGGGGTCAGGCAAGTTTTAGTCGATGGCTACACAGACCGTTTTAGCAGATAGTCAGTTGGATATTTCTTAGGGTGCCTTTCTTGATGCATTCAGGACCCAGTATATTCCACACATTGCTCAAAAGAAACTGCAGATAAAATTTTTAAATCTAGTTAAGGGTAGTATGACAGTGGATGAGTATGAGAACCAGTTCACTATCCTGATGAGGTACGACCCAAAGACCGTTAGGGACCCTGAGCATGGTATCGAGAGATTCTTTGCAGGGTTGAGATTGGGGATTTGTGATAGATTACTGGGACTTCAGGTCACAGATTTCAAGGATGCCCTTAGACTGGCTCAGGAAATTAAGAGAGGCCTGGATGTGACTTAATCAGAGCATGAGTTCAGAAGTAAAGGCAGTGATAGGGGAAAGAGAGTAGAAGCATCCTGATTTGAACCAAGGCATAGTCAGCCTAAGAGACAACGGATTGACGAGTCTCAGGGAGGGCTGGTAATCCCAAGACCCCTACTGTTAGTGCAGACACCACCCAAGGACCTAGGATTGGATGTCAACGGTGCAGAAACTGTGGCAGGCCGCATGTTGGGCCTTACCACAGGATCACAAGTGCCTACTTTAAATGCGGTGTTGTGGGTCACCAGATTAAGGACTGTCCCTAGATGAGGTCCACTGTGCCTCAGGAGTAGGTAAGGCAGATCGAGAGACAGACACAGGCTTCTTAAAGATAGGCCCCACAGAGGAGGGCCACAGCCACGAATAAGGCAAGAAGCCTGTATCATAGGGACGTGTTTTCCATTGACAAGAAGATAACTGACATCTCCGCCAAAACTATTAGAGGTATACTCATTGTCTGTAATCATGAGGTACATGTTTTGTTTGACCCAGTTTCCACACACTCTTTTATTTCCCTATAATTTGCACATAAATTGCATCTAGAACTTGAGCCTCTAGATCACATGTTATGCATAAGCACACCCATGTATGTATCGCAAATGACTGATATAGTGTGTAAAAATTATGAAATCAAGGTAGGAGATAGGATAATGTTAGCAAATCTAGTTTTACTGAATATGTATGGTTTTAATGTGATTTTGGGCATGGATTGGCTAGCTACCAATCGTGTAAGTCTAGACTACTACACTAAGATCGTAACCTTCTCTATACCTGAAACATTTGATGTATTCTCTGTTAATAAGAAACAAAGTGTGTGGTATTAAATTCTATGAAGTTATAAGATGTAAATATGTTGAAAATTTCTGTTGAAAAAAATGTTTGTGAAGGTTATATTGCATTAATATTTGATAATAGTCGGAAACCTCCAACTATTCAAGACGTTTTCGCAGTTTGTGAGTTTCCTGATGTTTTTTCGGATGAATTGTCGGGGTTACCACTAGAGAGTGAAATTGAGTATACCATTGATTTGGTACCCAACACTCAACCTATCTCTAAGCCACCTTATCGAATGGCACTGGTCGAAATGGAAGAACTAAAGAAACGATTGCAAGAGTTGCTCGATAAGGGGTTCATTAGACCGAGTGTGTCTCCGTGGGGTGCTCCGGTATTATTTGTTAGAAAGAAGAAAAATGGAAGTCTTCATCTGTGTATAGATTATCGACTTTTTAATAAAGCGACAATAAAGAATAGGTATCCCCTGCCAAGGATAAATGATATGTTTAATCAATTGAGAGGGGCTTCAGTGTTTTCTAAGGTAGATTTGAGATTGGACTATCACCAGTTGAGGATTAAGGAGGCTGATGTACCGTAAACATCTTTCAGGACCTGATATGTGTACTTTGAGTTTTTGGTGATGCCCTTTGTACTAACTAATGCCCCTGTTGCTTTTATGAATATGATGAATGATGTCTTCCGAGAATATTTAGAAAGATTTGTTATTGTTCTTATTGATGACATCTTAATCTATTATAAGTCCCGGAAGGAGTACGAGCAGCATTTGAGGATTGTACTCTAGATCTTCTGTGAGAAGGAATTGTATGGGAAATTTAGTAAGTGTGAATTTTGGTTGGATCAAATTGCTTTCCTCGAGCACATTGTATCCAGGGATGGGGTGTCTGTTAATCCTCTATGATTGATGCAATGCTGAAGTAGGAGAAACTCAGGACAGTGACGGAGATTCGAAGTTTCTTTGGATTGGCAGGGTACTACCTGAGATTTGTAAGGGGTTTCCCCAGATTGCAGCTCCATTGACCAGACTGACATGTAAGGATGTTCCATTTCAATGGTCTGATCAATGTGAGTAGAGCTTCCAAGAGCTTAAGCATCGGTTGACTACTACACCAATCTTGACCATTCTGAGTGGATCGAGAGGGTTAGCTGTGTACAGTGTTGCCTCTCTCCAAGGTTTGGGTTATGTGCTGATGCAAAATGATAGAGTGGTTGCTTATAGTTCCCGCTAGCTTAAGGACCATGAACGGAATTATCCCACTCATGAGTTGTAATTACTCGCAATGATTTTTACTCTGAAGATATGGCGACATTATCTATATGGTGAGAAATTCCAGATCTTCATTGACCATAAGATTATTACATATATTTTTGATTAGATGAGCTCAATATGAGACAGAGGAGATGGATAGAACTCCTAAAAGATTATGACTGCGAGATTTTGTACCATCCGGACAAGGCAAACGTGGTAGCAGATGCCATCAGTAGAAAGAGTAGGGTGTCCCATATGATGATTAATGAGATTTATTGGGACAGTATGCTGATCTCAATATCATTGTTGATAAAGTTGATGATGGATTTATGGCTAGCCTACAGATTAAGCCTGGTATCTTGGATCAGGGGAAGAGAAATAATCAGAAGTTGTTGGATATGGTTAGCCAGGCTGAAGAGAGATCGCAGTCAGACTTCTCGATCAGTGATGATGGATTGCTAAGGTTTTGAGATCGTATTTGTGTGCCACATGATGACACCCTGAGATAGAGAATTTTGAGAGACTCTCACTTTCTCGATTCACAATGCACCTAGGAAGTACTATGATGTACCATGATCTACATAAGGTGTATTGGTGGATTGGAATAAGGAGAGATGTGGCAGGCTTGGTGGCTAGATGTTTAGTCTGCCAGTAAATTAAGGTTGAGCACTAGAAGCTAGCAGGGCTGGTTAAGCCATTACCGGTGCCTATATAGAAATGAGAGCATATAACTATGGATTTTATTATGAGATTACTGAGGACCCAGAGGGGCCATGATACAGTCTAGGTGATTGTGGACAGACTGACTAAGAGTGCCCACTTCCTCGCTATCAAGAGCACAAATACCCTTAATGATTTGATAAACTTATATGTTCGAGAGATTGTACGATTGCATGAGGCTCTCGTGAGTATTACATCTGATAGGGATTCTAAGTTCACGTCCAGATTTTGGACTCATTTTCAGGAAGTAGTGGGATCCCAGTTACATTTAAGCACTGCCTACCATCCTTAGACCGACGGTGAGTCCGAGTGGACTATTCAGACCCTAGAGGACATGTTAAGGGCATGTACATTAGAATTTAAAGGCTCATGGGATGATCAATTGCCTTTTGCAGAGTTTGCCTACATTAATAGTTACCATGCCAGTATTGGAATGACACCATACAAAGCTCTATATGGAAGAAAGTGTAGATCCCAGTAGCATAGGACAAAGTGGGTGACAGGAAAATACTTGCTTCTGATCTTATTGAGCAAGCAGCTACAGGTGTTCAACTCATTTGTGATAGATTGAGGACAACATAAAGTAGACAGAAGAGTTATGTTGATGTGTGAAGACGTCCTCTAGAATTTCAGGTTAGGGACTTTGTATTTGTGAAAGTGTCTCCGATGAATGGTGTCATGTGCTTTAGAAAGAAAGGGAAGCTGAGTCCTCACTTTATTGGTCCATTTGAAATATTGGAAAAAGTGGGAGATGATGCGTACAAACTTGCTTTACCCCTATAACTGTCTAGGGTATATGATGTTTTTAATATTTCTATGTTGAGGAAGTATCATCCAGACCCTTCTCATGTTATAGAGTATGAACCATTGGATATACAAGAAGATGTGAGCTATGCTGAGCAACCGGTCTGGATTCTCTACAAAAAAGAGAAGGTACTTTGATCTAAGACAATTCCCTTAGTTAAAGTTCTCTGGCAACACCACTCGACAAAAGAAGTTACGTTGGTGTTAGAGAGCCACATGAGAGAGAAGTACCATCAATTGTTCGATAGACTTGCATGAATTTGGAGGACCAAATTCTTAAAATGTAGGGAGAAATGTGAAACCCAAATTTTTTTGTTTAACTATTTATTTGGAATCTAGAAAGTAATTAAAATACTAGGAATAATATTATGTAGGCTTGGAATAACCGAAGCACTCGATTTAGTGGTACGGAGCTCGGGGCAAAAAAATTGAGGTAAGGTTTTAAGTTCAAATATTTCTCAAGATTTCATGTATAAGTATGTTTTGGAGGTTGGGAGTTGAAACTAAGGCATTGGGAGTGAAAAAGTTAGTAAGAACTCGAGTGAGCACTAAACCAAGCAATTGGGCCTAGTAAGTGAAATAAATTAGGAATAAATTCTATAAGGTTGTAAAAATTATTCTGAGGCCATCAGAAATTAAAGTAAGATATAATTGACTTGGGGAATGAAGATTTAGTGGAAATAAGGAGGTTTTAGTAATCAAATCAATTTTTAAAGTAAATCGAAAACCTTCAGCCAATTAATCGGTAATGTCCAAATCGCGCAAAATGGGCCCAATCGGGGAACTTTTCTTAAGCAAGTGGGCCCCAAATTTTTATGAGACATACTAGAGAACTTGTAGAACATTTAAAAAGTGGAAATTTGAGAAGAAATGGGCTGAAAATAATTTTTATGGATTTTACAAAAACAAGGCTGCTGGACCCTATCTCAAGGTGGGATGCTTGCCATGAGTCTTAGTCCTCATACCTTGGATATACCAAATAGTCGGGATGCTCGCCCTGAGTCTTAGTCCTCATACAATGGGTTATTTTGATAGCCTTTGGCCTTATCTCAAAATAATGCACGTGTGAGCATATATATATATATATATCAGTGCGACACAGAGTCAGCATTAGCTCCCAACACGGTTGTTTCATGCTCTTTTCAAATTCGGTACGTGTGAGTAAAACTCCTAACACGACCATATCACAATGATATGACTATAGTGCGAGCAATGCTCCCAGCACTATGTCATAGTAAAACACATGAGTATGAGCATAGCTCCCAATACTCTATAATGTATAATATATGAAATCTGAGTACGAGTAAAGCTCCCAGTACCCTATCATGTAAAACTGAGTATGAACATAGCTCCAAATACTTTATAATGCATTAATACAAAACTGAGTACGAGCAATGCTCCCAGTACTCTAATATACATAAATAGCATTAAATCTCTAGTACGAGTATATAGTCCAGTACTATGTGATGCATATCTTAAAATATAGTACGAGTATTCTCTAGCACTTATGGTTTTCACACAAAACCTAATAGATGGCTATTCAAATCAAAATTCACCCAATTCAAATCAAATAAGCACTCAAATGTGCATGTTTTCGCGTATACATGAAAACATTAGCCATTCTATCATGTAACTCATGAATTTTGGTCACAACATGCTTATAAGGTATTTTCATCCTATTTTTGGATAAAACACTTATTCTCATTATTCTCAACCATCATAATATGCCTATTCAAGGGATTTCATATAGCATATAATATCAAAATTCTATTCAAAATACATGGAGCCATCTCTAGCTACTCATGAAATTCCTTTACCTCGGATCACATCAAGTGACCTCTCTTCCTCGGTTCTACTCACTCTTGCAGTCCGATTAGCTTTCAATGTGATTTTTGAAGCTGTTATATGTATTTACGTTAGTATACCGTATTATACTCGTTTCATTTGCCAAATCTCAATTTAGCACATCATTTTCATGATTTTCTCCCATTATGGTATTATACCATGTTTTCCATATAGCTATATTTATTTCTCCTTATTTCCAATATATGCATTTCACAAGATTAATTTATAATCTTCCCTATATGCATATTCCATCATCAAATTCATGTTAACAACATTTCCTCATCATTTTCCCATTTTCACACCAATAGCTATGTCATACTCATTTTTCATGATTCTTTCATTTCCAACAATTCATACATATACCAATAAACTCATCAATACACCTAGTTTAACATATATCAACTTGGCGCATTAAATCTTACCTACCTGAGATTTTCTTCCTTTCTCACCAAATTGGTACAAATCCTCCTTGCTCTTGAAATCCTTAATTTCAATCTCTTGTTTCCAAGTATGTTGTTCTCCTCTTTGCTAAGAACAACTTTACTTAACTATATCTCACTCAAAACTGATCACAAACTGAAGTTTCCTAGTGTTTATGGGTTAGGTTTAGCTTTTGTTCTTAAATGAAATAGTTAATCCCGTGAAAAACTGAAGTGCAAAACCCAGTATTTACAGAATTGTCTCTATGAGATCGATCTGCTCTCCAAATTAGATCGATCTGCCCTGTATTTTTCCTCTCGAAATCAACCTTTCAGGCTTAATGAGATCGATTTGTTCCAGGTAGTAGCTTAAGGAGATCGATCTGCTCCAAGGGTGAGATCGATCTTCTCCAAGTCATTAGCATTTGGAGATCGATCTGGCCCTTTAGGGGATCGATTCCTTCTACACAGAATGCTTAGCAGATCAATCTGGCCCCCTTGGAGATTGATCTATCTTGTTTTATTGCTCAAATAAGAGCATTTTTGGCTCTTCCAGATTGATGTTTCCTTCAATGAGATCGATCTGACATTCATATTTTTCAGATTTTGCTGCAGTTTTCTGCAGTAACTCACACAAACATCCTTAATTTTGCTGCCATAGTCATTTTCTCATCCAACCACCTTTAAGGCTTAAAAATGACATCCATTTATACTTTATATACATTAAAACTTGTGTGCATTCTTTGTATAACCAAAGGTATACAATACAAAACCAATTAGAAGTACAAAGATTTACACAACTCATGCAAACTTCATTCCATTTTACCACACCACTCAAAACTCAATATATTCACATTCCACTCATGGAAATATCCTTCTTACACTTGCTATACACTTTAAAACTTGCGTGTATTCATTTCACAATCCAATATACACCTTACATCATTAAATGGGAGTTTACAAAAATTAAGGGTATTACATATGAATTTAAGGGTCTTACACTAACTAAAGTCTTTTAGTTTGACTACACCAATTATTTATATTTGAATTTTGTTATTTTCCTTATTTTTTTATCTTTTGCATTAACTTTATAAAGTTTACCTTTTTTTCGTTTTCTTGATTTAATAATTAGAACTTTAATTGCTTGGACTTGATTACTTCAATCCCTGTGGAATCGACTTTTACTCTACTACTATCTACCAATTTTGGTGTCGTTGCCGAGGATTGCTAGTTTAATTGAGTTAATTGTTTAATTTTAGTTATAATCTTTTTCTTTTTGTGTTCTTTACGAAAGTTGCATGTCTAATGGATCCCCTACATAAAGACTCCGAGGAATAAAGGATTTTGTGCAGGCATACAAGAAGGGTTAATCCACATCACTACCACCTGACATCATGTTACCCAAAACCTTGTCTACTCAAGTGATTCTGTGTAAGACCCGAAACTCGGTGTTAATTTTTAAGAAATTATTATTATAAACATGGATTCATGAAGTCTTGATCAATAAAGAAGAAATAATTGAGTTTCAGGTCCAATCAATCAAGATATGAATTTATTGTGAAGGTCAAAATTTTTCACTTCGGGAATTTATCTCGAAAATATGAAAAAATAGTCCTAAATAAAATAAAATAAAATGAAATAGATATATATTTAATTTAAATAATATATATTTATTAAGATATTTAAGTATAATATTTATATGTGGGATATTTTGTATAATAATATATATCATGTTATATTGAAATAATAAATATTATTATTATTATTGTTAAAAAAAAGGAAAAGTAAAGTAACAAAAAAAAAAGAGACTGAAAACAAAAAGAAAAAGAAACGAAAGGAAATCGCAGAAGGAACCCGAGAAGGGAATTGGGATTCCTTTCCCTGATTCCTCCTCGACGAGAGGGGGATGAAGCGCGTGATGGTCGAGAAAGGGTCAGGGGGTGAGAGGCAACACCGGCACACCAGGGGGAGGAAGCGGTGATCATCGGCGAAGCTCGGAGAGGAAGATCGATGGGGAGAGGTCGCGAGATAGAAGATGGGGAAAGGCAGCCATCGTCGTCGATTTGGCTCCCCCTTTTTCAATCGAAGGGTCGTCTGGTCCATGCGGATCAGTTGGAGGTGGAAACCAATGGAGAACCGACCAGAAACATCGAGAACGGTGAAGGGAAGGCTGAACTGGTACGATCTGGTTCAGCTGAAATGAAGGTGTGCGGAATCGGACCAGACCAGTTAAATAAAGGAAAAAAGGAAAAAATGGGGAGAAAAATTCAGTGGTGCCTCGAGTTAAGGATAAATTGGTAAGCAGTTGAAATTGATCGATTTAATTTTTGGAAAAATTATTTGAAATTATATTTGACCGAAATTGATCGGTTTAAATATATAATTGTGTAGCATGACAAAAGACGATGGGCGGGAGTTTAATCGAGCCTCGATTTGCATGCTATCACGGAATCTCAGGTAAATGAGTCTCAATTATGACAATTTTTATAGTAATGCACGTTAAAAATTCATCACGTAAGTTACGGATTAATTATTTATAAAAGGAATTAGTTTTGGAATTTTAAAATCGATTGTCGTGAATGATAGTACGAGCTATCTAAATAACCTAAAACATGGCCTAATAAATGTTGATCGGCGCAATGAGCCCAATAGGCCTTGAAGACGTGAATACTAAGTGGAAAAGTGGCTTAAAATGATTAAGGCCATTAAGGTGCGATCGAGCCTAATAAGAGTAAATTGGCCCAATTAGTTAAATTGACTGTAGTAAATCGAGAATTATATTTATTGGGTTAAATTGACATGATAAATAATTATCTACAGGTCCAGAGATTGGATTAGGAGCAAATCGGATTGGACGAGCCTCCGATAGTGGAATTTAGCTACGTGCTCGACGTGATTCGAGGTAAGGGAATTTTGTAAGGGCTTAGAGATATCTATACGTATTTTTGAGGGGATTAATAAGACCTAGAATGTATTGCTTTGATTTAAGTAAATTTACACTTAGGTTGGCTGTTGATTTCTTGATTTATACGAAATAGTACAGGTTAGGTACTGGTTGCGATTTTAAATATGTTTTATCAAAATTGAGCCACCTATCATATTTATACGAGTAAAAAGAGTGTCGGAGCCTTACTCGTACTAAATTTTACTGATTTATTTGTGACAGCCCGAAAACGTGAAAAATAGGGCTAATTTTAATTTTTTTTCTTAGATTAGACTTCTTACTCGGGTTGCATTCCTATATAGAGTCAGTTAATTTATTTCTATCTCATCAATCAATATCCCACGGATCTCTTAACATCCATTTATTTACTAATACCAATATGATTACATCCCAATATTACTCAAATACAAGTGTCTGCATTACACAACTATCTGGATACAAAATGAATTAAATTATACCTCTTGCGTGTACAAGCAATAGCCTGAGGAGAGTCTCGTCCACCAGCCTATGTCACGTACGTCGCAGGTACTAGTGCTCACTGTAAGTAATCTGTGGGGGGAGGAAAATGAGGGGGTGAGCTTTCAACTTCGCTCAGTAAGGAGTGCATATGAACTTTAAAAATCATCATTTAAACATAAGTATAATAATGACATAATTCACATGATTATAAATACGTGATTAAAATCACAGTTCGTCAAAACATCTTTATCTCAAAAATAATTATGGAGACTAGGCATAGTATAATCGTCATGAAAGCAATCATCTAATCACATCATATCATATCATCCTCAACGAGGGCATCTCACGTTACCAAAGCGGAGGCATCTCACGTTACCAAAGCGGAGGCATCTCACGTTACCAAAATGAAGGCATCTCACGTTACCAAAATGGAGGAATGGTAAGACCCGGGCCTAGCAAAGCCTTGGCGTCAACCAAAGTGTAAGTTTCATGACAAGCCTTTTAGTCTCAAAAATCACATGCCATTATTATGTAGAAAATAGTTTTGCCTTCACATAGAGCTCATGGTTGTTTTGCTTATAAATCTCTTTTAAATGAAAAGATATATTTGCTTATAAATAACTCAAATCACAAAACCAAGCTCAAACCGACAAAACATGCACTCAAGTGACAAATCTCAAATCAAACACTTTTCTCAACAAGTATGCTCATTTGTAAACACATTTTATGCTACCAAAGCATTTTCATCAGTAAGGAAATACTTATGCACAAAAGGTTGCATCCTTTACCTCTTACACCTTAGGTGGTGCAGTATTCCCGTTTCACGGACTAGCTCCGACTCATAAATCAAATTCCTGAGCTGTCCAAATAACGTCAAAACATCAATAATTACTCATTAAACCTCTACCTCATATATTTTCTCAAACACCGTAGGTGTACACTTTCTTAACTCCATCAAATTCCATTAACTAGTTTCAGCAAATCCTCTCATAATCACACATACAACATCACCACCACTATAGTATAATCATTTCACCATTAAGTCAACTATAGTTCATTTTCTCACACTAAACCCATTTTTTTACTATTGTTAGTCTATCATATTCTACGTAGTTCCAACCAACAATACATACACCAATTAACTCCTACCAAGATCTAAATAAACACACTTAGAGTTGGTGTAATGGAATCTTACCTAGCTTGACTTTTCTCTTGCCTAAAATTGGAAATCCTCTTGCTCCTTCAATCCTTCAAGTTAAATGTTGATTCTAAGATATTTTGTTCTCCTCCTCACAATAAACAATTTTGCTCAAATAACCTTTTTCTCAAATCCTTTTAGAAAGGGTGGTATTTTAGAGTGAGAAACTAGGTTTTTCTTTGGTAAAATGGAAAAGTTGTGAATGTCTGAGGAAGAAGACACGGATTGTCAAACTTTTTATAGATTCCACATTATTAGATTGATCTCCAAGGGGTAGAGATCGATCTCCCCTTGCTTAAACTCCTCTAAAATTTTGACAATTACAGGTAGGAGATCGATCTGCTTATAGCATGAGATCGATTTGCACAAGGGGATAGGATCGATCTGGTTCAGGCAGAAGGCTTTAGAGATCGATCTGGCCTTAAGAGGAGATCAATCTGGCCTATCCAGAGACCAACAGGGATCGATCTCCCTTATGGGAGGAGATCTATCTTATCCAAGCCGAGGTAAATTGAGATCGATCTACTTGAGTGAGGGATCGATCTCCCTCTTGTAGAATGTCCTGGTATTGCACTTCAAGACAATGAGATCGATCTGCCCTATGTTCTGCAACATTCCAATTGCAGTTTTCCCAGATTTCCAAAGTTAAACTACTATTTATTTGCTTCTATACTCATTTTACATTGCATTCACACTTTGAGCTTAAAAACATCCATTACTCGTGATTTATATGTAATGCAACTTGTTTGTATATTCTGAAATCATACACATTACATAGGAATTTACAGGTCTTACATTATTACTCATAAAAAGTCATACCGGAGCATTGCTCGTACGAGGATTTTTACATGTGTACAAAATCGTGCTGGATCTTCGCTCGCACGAGATTTAAGATATCATGATATGCATGGTGTCGTGCTGGAGCTTTGCTCGTACTAGATGTGATGTGACATGCATAGATTCATATTAGAGCCTCTTGTAGATTGCGTGTCATAGAGAGATGATATGCTCGCACGTGTACCTTGAGACATGGGTTGGTTATCGACATAGTATGGGGTGGATAAGACCTACAGCAGGCACCTCCAGACTATGATATGGGTCCACGGAGTACGTTGTACTGTGTATGTCACACGAAGTATGCTGTACCGTGTAGTCATGACGACTAGCTGATGTGACTTGATATTCTAGTAGATAGGATTTGACCCCACCTCCCATTGCAGTTATGATGCCCTGCACACCGGGATCTATGTAGCCTAGGAGCACAGGGACATAGTATGGGCATAGTCATTGATTTTTCATACAGTAACCTACATGCCTCTCATGATATCATACAGTCTGAATAGACCAAGGTAGGCCCAAAGGAGGGGTGATGCCCCGATTTATGTTTTTTAATTGAGATGCAATTTAATGGATCAAGGTATTCTCGAGGGATGGGTTTAGCCTTGACGTGGATGTTTTATGATGAAACTGATAAGTTTTAATGTGATGAGCATGAGATGTCATACATGATGATTTTTCCATGTTTGTTTTATATACATGATTTCATGATTTATCTTATATGATAGATATATACATGTGGCATTGTTTTAGTCTTACTTCATGCTCTAGATGTAAACGATTTTAAATCATGACATTATAAGCATGTAGATAGTATAGTTATTTACCTACTTACATTATTGCCTTACTGAGCAAATTGTGCTCACCTTTTCATTTTCCCCCTCTACAGAGTGCACACAGTAGTTAGTGAGTGGTTGAGGACTTGCATCCTGGTATCCACTGTTTGCCATTACCGAGAGGTATACACACTGGTATCATTTTGTATCTAAACATGTATAAGTATAGAACCTCATTATAAAGTACATGTGTTTGCTTTTGAATAAATTAAAAGATAGATGGCATGGTAAATGGTAAAGGGTGATAATACTAACTCATAGCCCAACTGTTTAGTGGTGAGAATGTTCACGACCAGGAAAGAAAAGGAAAAAGTGAAAACTTTGTAGCGATTTTAGGTAATAATGGGTCGTGACAGAGGTGGTATCAAAGCTGAGTTGGCCTGATATTAGTCGATATTAGTAAGTAGGAAAGTTACATCCTCATATTACTGTGCTTTGTTTAGATATAACTATGTATATTGAGATGGGATTAGACTAATGAGTGGTTATTGATGCAAGAATTTAGGCATTATGTCTGTTAACCGTCGTGGTAGAGAGGTGAGTTCACGTACTAGAGGTCCTAGTGGTAAGCCTGAGAGCCGTGCAGAGCCACAGATTGGTTAGATCCCGTAGAAGCCTATTGAGAGGCTAGGGGATACTGAGGCATGCTTCCCTAAGATTGAGCGAAGTATAGAGAGCCTCGTTGAGATAGTTACACAGGCTACATTAGGGGTTGGCGATAGACGAGGTCCAACCAAACAACTTATTGATGCTGGATAGGCAGTTACTACAGATACGCCTATACCCCCACCAATTTAAGATATAGCATCTCCTGTTACTCCAGAGCAAGGTAGCAGAGGATGAGGATATGTGACACGCCCCTAAGGGTATTGTCCGCAAGTGCACGGGTCGTATAAGTAATAATGGGATTTGAGTCCCGAGTTATCGTCCCACAGAGAAGTTGATTAGCCTAATTAACTATTGGTTAATCTTTCCCTAAGTATATCCTAGCAAATTATGAAATTTAAGTTGGTGATCTACTAAGGCTAATTAAACGTACTGAAAACAATAAACATTAAAATAAAGAAAATAAAACTGAATTAAGATTTGCTTACTGAACTCCAAGCAATTAAAGAAAATACTACAAAAGAAAATTAAAACAATTAATTAACGCAATTAAAATAAAATGCAAATATGAAAATAAAGAAATAAAATTAATTTAAAATTTAAACAAACTTAAAATAAAAATGCATGTAACTAAACTAATAAAAATTGAAAATTAAACTAACCTAAAATCTATTAAAAATGAAGACTAAATTAAAAATGCATGAAACACATTTAATCTAAATTAATTCTAAATGTAAAACCTTAATTCCTATTGTAAAAAGAAAATTAACTATTAATGAAATTAAACTAAGCCTTAAACTAATAAACTCCCAATAGTAAGGGAGTTTCCTGATATCTTCCCGAATGACTTACCAGGGTTACCACCAGATAAAAAGATGAAATTTTATGTTGATTTGGTACCTAGTACTAAGTTGGTATCCAAACCACTGTATAAAATGGCACAAGTGGAACTAGAAGGTCTTAAGAAGCAATTACAGGAGTTATTAGATAAGGGGTTCATCAGACTGAGTACCTCACCACAAAGAGCATCAATCTTATTTGTGAAAAAGAAAGATGAAAGCATCCAACTATGTATTGATTATTCGTTTTCGAATGAGGCTACCGTCAAGAGTAAGTGTTTCGTTCCATTATTGATAATCTATTGGATCAATTTCAAAGAGCGAAGATCTTTTTTGAGATCGATTGGAAGTCTAGGTATCATCCGTTGAGGATTTGAAATGTGGATGTGCTCAAGATAACTTTTTGTACCCGTTCAGACATTAATGAATGAGGTATTTAAACTTTACCTGGACCGATTTGTTATCATCTTTATCGATGTTATGTTGGTACATTCAAAGTCTAGGGAAAACCCTGAGTAGCAATTGAAAACTATTTTACAAATGATTTGTTGAGGATTTCTCAAAATGGGTTGCTCCGTTGACATGTCTCACTCGAAAAAAGGTTGTATTTGAGTGGGATGATAAGTGTGAAAGTAGCTTTTGTGAGTTTTGGTGAATTGAAACATAAACTGACCATCACACCTATTCTCACCATACACAATAGCTCCAGAGGTTTCTCAGTATATATAGATGCCTCAAAACAAGGATTAGGCTGTCTACTGATATAAAGTGGGAAGATAGTCACTTATGGATCCTGACAGTTAAAGAACATGATAGAAACTATTTGACCCATTATTTAGAATTAGTAGCCACAGTGTTTGCACTGAAAGTATGACACCACTACTTGTACGGTGAGAACTTTCAGGTATACACTGATCATAAAAGCCTCAGTATCTGTTTTCATAGAAAGTTGAAATGAGATAACAAAGAGGGTTAGAGCTTTCGAAAGAATATGATTGTGAGGTATTGTACCGTCCGGGTAAGGCTAATGTAGTAGCTGATGCCTTAAGTAGAAAGGGCCTCGGGATGGTATCACATATGATGGTCAGGGAGCGTAAGTTGTTATAGCAGTTTGTGAGCCTCAGTAAGGCTGACAGTGATTATGTGATAGGTAGCTTGAGATTAGAATTGGATTGGATTGACTAGATTCGATAGGCTTAGCGTGATGATCGAATGTCAATATTGTGAGTTAGATTCAGAGGGGTACAGTGACAGAGTTCACAGAGAGTGATGATGGCTTACTAAGGTTCAGAGGCAGAATAAGTGTTCCTAAGGACCTACAGTTGATGAGATTGTTATTTTCAGAAGCTCACTCGTTAAGATATACATTACATCCGGGGACCAATAAAATGTATTGGTGGTCAGGCATGAAAAGAGACATCGTAGAGTTATAAAGGTAGAGCATCATAAGCCTGTAGGGTTATTGTAGTCTCTACGTATATCGACATGGAAATGGGAGCACATTACTGTAGATTTTGTTATGGGTTTACCCAGGGACCCAATGAAACCATAATGCTATTTGGGTGATTGTGGACAAATTGACTAAGTCACCCTACTTTCTGGCTATGAAATCCACAGATACTCTAAGTGCGTGGGCGGATTGATATGTAAGGGAGATTGGGGAATACCATATAACGTTCCAGTGAGCATTGTATCAGATAGGAATTCCAACTTCACTTCCTATTGCTGGGAACATTCTCAGAAAACTATGGGAACCTAGTTGAGTTTTACCACAGCTTCCTATCCTCAAATCGATGGTCAATTAGAGAGAACTATCCAGACATGAGAGGATATGTTGAGAGCGTGCGAAATGGAATTGGAAGGCTTCTGGGATGATCACTTGTTATTAGTCAAATTTGCCTACAAGAATAGTTGTTACTCGAGTATCGAAAAGGCATTGTATGACCGTAGTTGTTGTTCCCAATTGGATAAGGAGAAGTGGGTGGTAGACAGATATTTGCTCCCAATTTGGTAAGACAAGCCTCTGAGGATGTTCAGTCGATAGGTGAGAGATTAAGAATAGTTCAGAGCAAATAGAAAAGCTATGCTGACACGAGACAGAGGCTATTGGAATTCACCATAGGTGAATTGGTATTTCTAAAAGTTTCTCTCTTTAAAGGTATAACAGATTCGAGAAGAGAGATAAACAGAATCCTCGTTGTATTAAACCATTTTTAAATATTAGATAGAGTGGGAGATAAGGCATGTAGGTTGGTGTTACCACCTGAATTAGCAGGCATCCACAATGTCTTCCACAATTCGATGCTTCAGAGATACCATCTGGGCCCGACACATGGGATTAGATATGAACCATCGGAGCTCAATGAGAACATGTAGTATGTAAAGAAACCAGTTTGGATAGTGGATAGGAATGAGAAAACACTACAATTTAAGACGACCCCTTTAGTTAAAATCCTTCAGCAGTACCACACTTCGAAAAAAGCCATATGGAAATTAGAAAGCATGATACATGAGAAGTACCCGAAGTTGCTCACGGACTGATATGGTTCTAATTTGGAGGGCTGAATTTCTTAATGAGGGGAGCATCGTAAGACCTGAAACTCGGTGTCAATTTTTAAGAAGTTATTATTATAAACATGGATTCATGAAATCTTGATCAATAAAGAAGAAATAATTGAATTTTAGGTCCAATCGATCAAGATACGAATTTATTTTGAAGATAAAAAATTTTCACTTCGAGAATTTATCTCGGAAATATGAAAAAATAGTCCGAAATAACATAAAATAAAATAAAATAAATAAATATATTTAATTTAAATAATATATATTTATTAAGATATTTAAGTATAATATATTATATGTATGATATTTTGTATAATAATATATATTATATTATATTGAAATAATATATATAATAATATTATTATTATTATTATTATTGTTAAAAAAAAGAAAAGTAAAGTAACAAAAAAAAAGAAATTGAAAAAAAAAAAAAAAAAAGACATGAAAGGAAATCGCGGAAGGAACCCGAAAGGGAATCGAGATTCCCTTCCCCGATTCCTCCCCGACGAGAGAGGGATGAAGCGCATGATGGTCGAGAAAGGTTAGGGGGTGAGAGGCGACGCCGGCGCACCAGGGGGAGGAAGTGATGATCCCCGACGAAGCTCGGAGAGGGAGATCGACGGGGAGAGGCCGCGGGATAGAAGATAGGGAAAGGCAGCCACCGCCGTCGATTTGGCTCCCCCCTTTTTGATCGAAGGGCCGTCTGGTCCGTATGGATCAGCTGGAAGCGAAAGTCAGTGGAGAACCAGCCGAAAACACCGTGAACGGTGAAGGGAAGGCTGAATCGGTACGGTCCGGTTTAGCTGAAATGAAGGTGTACTGAACCCGATCGGACCTGTTCAGCCAAGGAGAAAAGGAAAAAAAGATAAAAAAAGCGGAAAAAAATGGGGAGAAAAATTTGGTGATGCCTCAGGTTAAGGATAAACCGGTAAGCGGTCGAAATTGATCGATTTAATTTTTGAAAAAATTATTTGAAATTATATTTGACCGAAATTGATCGATTTAAATATATAATTGTGTAACGTGACAAAAGGCAATGGACGAGAGTTTAATTGAGCCTCGATTTGCA
This sequence comes from Firmiana major, assembly GCA_033439115.1. Taxonomy (NCBI): domain Eukaryota; kingdom Viridiplantae; phylum Streptophyta; class Magnoliopsida; order Malvales; family Malvaceae; genus Firmiana; species Firmiana major. Next base: position 16,231,389 of record CM065912.1, read on the forward strand.
TGCTACCACGAAATCTCGGGTAAGTGAATCTCAATTATAACAATTTGTATAATAATGCGTGTTAGAAATTCATCGCGTAAGTTACGGATTAATTCCGTATAAAATGAATTATTTTTGGAATTTTGAAATTGATTGTCGTGAATGATAGTACGAGCGATCTAAATAACCTAAAACGAGGCCCAATAAGTGTTGATGGGCACAATGAGCCCAATAGGCCTTGATGACGTGAATAGTAAGTGGAAAAGAGACTTAAACATATTTAGGCCCATTAAGGTGCGATCAGGCCCAATAAGAGTAAATCGGCCCAATTAGTTAAATCGACTATAGTAAAAATGATAATTATATTTATTGGGTTAAATTGACGTGATAAATAATTATCTGCAGCTCCAAAGATTGGATTAGGAGCAAATCGAATTGGACGAGCCTCTGACAGTGGAATTTAGCTATGCGCTCGACGTGATTCGAGGTAAGGGAATTTTGTAAGTGCTTGAGATATCTATACTTATTTTTGAGGGGATTTATAGGTCTAGAATTTCCTCAAGTATCTTGAAATGAAATAATAATTTTTACGAAAATCAGGCCATCGGTGGAAAAAGACGATTTTGCCATTGGGAGTAAAATTTACGAAAAGGGTAGTAAAGCTAATAAATTGCATGATTATCATGTTTTAATGTTTTTATATGAATTTATTTCTTTGATTTAAGCAAATTAGCGCATAGGTTGGCTGTTGATTTCTTAATTTATACGAAATGGTACATGTTAGGTATCCGTTACGATTTTAAATATGTTTTATCAAAATTGAGCCACCATCATATTTATATAAGTAAAAATAGTACTGGAGCCTTACTCTGTGAGATCTGAGAATTTTACACGTATCAAATTATGTAATGAGAACATGAAGTGTAATTGATTGAATTAAATATGATGTATTCATATATTGAGGTGGTATGGAATGAAATTTTAAGTGATGAATGAGTTATAAATGAGATTTTATGTTCAAGTGTGAAACTATGGGGCCAGATCGATCTTGGAGAAGAGAGGATTGATCTGGTAAGTTAAAAATGACAAGGAAGGAGGAAATTAAGTGAGCAGATCAATCTCCAATGGAAGAGGATCAATCTCCTTATGATTCTGTAATGAAGAGATCGATCTCATGAGGAAGGAATTGATCTCAAAATGTTTCTGTTAAGGAGAAGATCGATCTCCTCAAGGAGCAAATCGATCTCATGAAGCATTTTGTAAACTAGAGATCGATCTCATAATTGGAGCAAATTGATCTCATAAAGCCATTAAGAGATCGATCTCACCCCTCGATAGATCGATCTCCTAGGCATAAAATTACCCCAAATCGTCTCCAAATTCAAATGCAGATTGATCTCATCAAGAGCCAGATCGATCTCCTAGCCTCAGCCTATATAAAGACCCCTGTGTTTTCCCGCATTTCATCTTTTCTCTCTCATCCAACCTCCATTTTAGTCGAACCCTAGCTTTCTCTCTCTTCCAAAGTCCCAATTTTTGTCCAAATCGAAGGTTGTGACAAGAGGGAAAGTTGTTGCTCATCCAAAGGAGACAACATACTTGGAAACTGAAGGACGAATCGAATCGAGGTGTGAGTTGAGCACTCCACAATTTTGGGTAATCTCTAAACTTCAATCCTTGATTTTGAAGTAATCTTTAGTGATTGTGGACATGGGCATTGTGATGAAATAGTTGAGAAATGATTAGGGATTGATGAAACTATGATTTCATTGGAGTAGAGATGTTATTATGCAATTTGTGGTAATTTTGGGAGTTTTGGGCTATAAATTGAAATTGAGGGAATGAGATGAATATCAGCATGGATTTTTGTGCACAATAAATGTAGGATTGGAAATGTAGTAAATGAGATTATGAATGGTGATAGAGTTATGAGAATTGAGAGATTTAGGTGTTAGTGAGAAATATGAGCAAATGTATGCTCGATAATGAAATTGAGTCGAGATATCGATGTTTTTAACATCATTTGGACAGCTCGAGAGTTCCAGAGTGGAATGCGAGGCTAGTCCGTGATACGGTGGAACGATTGCACTATACGAGGTATACAGAGGTAAGGGAAAACTAAACTTATTTGTGTATGTGTTTTGTGATAATATTATAGCATGATTTTCGATTGAGAAAACAAGCATGTTTTACGTGTTGTGAATGAGAATTGCACACGATTTTATAGCCGCGGTTGGGACCCAACTTTTATGAGTTGTAAACTATACGTGAAAACGTTTTATAACCATTTTGTGTTTAAAATGTGAAAAGTGTTTTGGGCCTTACGTTAAAGCGTACTGAGGTTTGAGAAAATGTGTGCGTGGTTTTACCGGTTGAAGCTCGATTTTAACATGTTTTGTATTGAGTACAAAATGGTTTGAAATGAGTTTTATGAGAGAAAACCATTATGAGCTTTACGTGAAGGCAAAACGATTTTATGATAATGGCTATTGATTGAGACTTAGGTGTGTCATTTTGAATACACACCAGGCATTGCTCTAGTAGCATGTAAGTCTGATATTCCTCCGTTCTGGTAACGTGAGATGACCCCTACTCTGGTAGCGTTGGTTACCTACCTCATGTATTTAGTGGTGTGCCAAGTGCGAATCTTAATTAGTGGCTGTCCCATGTGCATTGGTGGTTGTGCCACGTGTGAATCTTAATCAGTGGCTGTGCCACGTGTATTTGGTGGCTGTGCCACGTGCGAATCTAAATTAGTGGTTGTGCCACGTGTGTTTGGTGGCTGTGCCACGTGCGGATTTTAATTAGTGGATGTGCCACGTGTAGATTTTATTTAGTGGTCGTGCCATGTGCATTACTATTGCAGTGATTTTCATCACGTTTTAAAGAGAAAAGCCATTATCGCATCTTGATTTCTACATGCTTGTAACCTTGAATTGAGCCATTTATTATCATGTTTTTACATGGGCTTTGAGATGATGTTTTAACTATTCATGCTACCTTTTCCACTGAGTTTATTGAGTTTATCATGTAAAACAAAATGATTATACGGTGCAAATCATTTTCTTATTAATGAATCCCTTATCCTCTTACTGAGTGATTTAGAAGCTCACCCTGTTTTATCTTTTCCCCAGAATTCTTCAAGTGAAGAGAATTTTTCTGCGACGTACGGATTTGTGGCTAGTGGAGGACTCGAGCTCCAGGCCACATATTGTACTTGAGGTACATTTTATTAATTCATGTAACCAGACTATAATTGTATTTACAGACACTTGATGTACTATAATGTATGAGATGTATTAGGATAATTCAATCTGAGTTGAGGAATGCATCTAGTTTGATATATTTAATTATATGATGATTAGATCTTGAGGTGTGGTTTTATGATATATATACAAATATTGATGCATGACACTATACAAGAATGCACCCATAAATGTGTGTTGATGAAATTAAAAGTTTAAATTTGCCATGTTTTCCACGCTTCCTGGGTGTGACATACTCGTACTAAAGTTTACTGATTTATTACTCATAAAAAGTGATACTGGAGCGTTGCTCGTACGAGGATTTTTGTATGTGTATAAAATTGTGCTGGAGCTTCGTTCGCACGAGAGTTTAGGTATCATGATATGCATGGCGTCGTATTGGAGCTTCGCTCGCACTAGATGTGATGTGTCATGCATAGAGTCGTGCTGAAGTCTCCTATAGATTGTGTGTCATAGAGAGATGATATGCTCACACATGTACCTTGAGACATGGGTTGGTTATCGACATAGTATTGGGCGGATAATACCTACGATAGGCACCCCCAGACTATGATATGGCTCCACGCAATATGTTGTACCGTGTATGTCACACGGAGTACGCTGTACCGTGTAGTCATGACGACTAGCTGATGTAACTTGATATTTTGGCGGGTAAGATTTGACCTCACCCCCCGTTGCAGTTGTGATGCCCTGCACACCGGGATCCGTGTAGCATACGATCACAGGGACATAGTATGGCCATAGTCCTTGATTTTTCATACAGTAAGTTACATGCCTCACATGATATCATACGGTCTAAATAGACCAGGGCAAGCCTGGAGGAGGGGTGATGCCTCGATTTATGTTTTTTAATTGAAATGCGATTTAGTGGATCAAGGTATTCCTGAAGGATGGGTTTAGCCTTGACGTGGTTGTTTTATGATGAAATCGATAAGTTTTAATATGATGAGCATGAGATGTCATACATGATGATTTTTCCATGTTTGTTTTATATACCTGATTTCATGATTTATCTTATATGATAGATATATACATGTGGCATCATTTTTGTCACGACCCATTTTCATTCTCTTTAACCGAAAAACACTGAAAATTTTTCGCGTTTTACTGTTACCTTACCCGGTCGTGAACTAACTTACCACCACACTGTTGGGCTGTGAGTCAATAATAAACATCATATCTAATTCATTCTCAGTTAAATAAAGTGATGTCATACATTTGAAAGTTAATCATTAACTTACACAAGTTATGTTCACTGACATCTACATCCCCCATAATTACAACTCAATAATTACTGTGCCATTACATTATTTAGATACAAAAAGAATACTGTGTATATACCTTTGACGATGGGAGCAGCGGATATCCACAAATACAATGCCCCAGTCCTCGCTGGGCTACTATGCATGCTCTGTAGGAGGGGGAAAATAGAGACGGATGAGTAACCATACGCTCAGTAAGGCAATAATGCAAGCATGGTAGATAACTACTCTATCTACATGTAGATAGTGTTATGCATAAATCATTTATGGTAGGAGCATGATGAAGTAAAACTATGCCATATGAGTATACATATATATCATGTATCAAAATCATGTACATTGGCATATAAAACATGGTAAAAACATCATGTATAAATCATCTCATGCTTAATCTCATTTAAATTCATAAAAAGGGCATTTAAATTCATAAAAAGGGTAATTCATTAAGAAACCTCCTTTTTAAATCACATTTACAGCCTCTTTTCTCCAGTATCAAAATCCCATCGAATTCAATTTCCAATCACAAACATCATCATCAATTCACAAATAAAGTCCTCAAGGCTCAACCCCTCCCTCGGGTCTACCCTGGGACAGTCACAATCACACTTATAGATTAAAAATCATGTGGTAGTAGGTAAATCAAGCAAGGAGACGGGTCACTATATCTCGACTGACTATGTTGGCTAACTATGTCACATATCATCCCAGACCACACTGATCCCGGTGTGCGGGGTATCATGCTGGGATGAAGGTAGGTTAGTTCTCCGCCAGACTTTCTCAATTTAAGTAACCACTACGCGGTACATCGTACTCCATGTGATATACACGGTACATCGTACTCCGCGCACCCATAACATGATTGGGGGTGCCTGTAGTAGGTCTTATCTACCCCATACCGAGTGAAACCTCTAGTCTCAAGTGCACATGGGAATACTCTTAATACCAAGTCCTAGCCCCTCATGGCCTTACTCGCTCCTGTTGGGTTCCCTGATTCAGGTCCTAGCCCCTAACCCTCACCCCACTGAAGAGGCCTGTTGGGTTCCCTGAATGGATTATGTCAGGTCCTAGCCTCTCACTCTCACCCCACTCAAGAGGTCTGTTAGGCTTGTTGGGTTCCCTGAACATCAATCCGTATTATCCTCGCCACGGCCTCATACATACCACAGTGTGAAAACCAGCGCGAGCTACGCTCTAGCGCGAATTCATGCATCATAATAAATCACCTCGTATGAGTAACACTCTAGTACGACGTTTATGCATAAAAATATGAAGAAACCATGTACGAGCATCGCTCCAGTACAGTTATATGCATAAGAAAACCACTCAAAATCCACGTACAAGCAAAAGCTCCAATACGGTTTATAAAAATCACCCCAAATCAAATCAAAGTGTGAGTTAAGCTCCAGCACGTTTCACACAAGTGAAAACACTGAAATCCAGCGCGAGCGAGGCTCTAGCACGATTTATGTCATACAAATATGATAGGCGGCTCATACACAATCAAACAATCTCGGCAATCAGGTTTAGTACTTCACAAATCCTTTTTCCACGACATCAATAAAACACTAGCCGACCCATCTACAAGCTTGCTTAAAACAAAGCAATTACGTTTTGTAAAACATCAAAACATTATGCAATTATTCGCCTTACTATCCCATTTCATAGAATCCACTTTAAAACCAAAATCACGCATATACTTTTCATCATTCATGAATACCATCAATCATTTACTTGAGCAACCATGCATTTCATAAAACACCCAATATTCACCCATAAGTTCAAAGTACGAGCAGCTATCTCTATATACTCATAAAATTCCCTTACCTGGAATCGTGATGCGTGATTCCACTTCCTTAAAGTTGCTTACTCGTACAACTCGATCCGTTTCCAATGGACTCTTTGGGACTGCACATAAACGAAATTTCGAAATCGTTTTATCCCATTATAATCTAACTTTTGCATTTACAATAGTCGATTCGACCTATAGGCTCTATTAACACTTGTGAGGCCTCGCTTTATTATTCTACTCATAACTCAAGGAGATGGATTCTCTTAGGCCTCTTAACTTATTCGAAATCGATATTAAATTGATATTAGGCTCATGGTTCATAAATTTCCCCACTATGGCCTTTCATCAAGCCTTACTTATACTCATCCTCATAAATTCACTAAACTTACTTTATAGCTTCATTTACCCAATTTGATATCATTTACACCACTCTAATAGCTACTTTAGCATACCCATAATTCATCAACTCATTTGACTTTCACTTTCTCACACTAGGTTCAATCCATTTTCTAGGTTACATTAGTTTCTAACACAACCTAGGTGTTTCCAACCATCCATACTCATGCCAAACAACTCCAAAATCGATAAAATAGACAATGTACCAGAGTTGGAGTGTTAGAATCTTACCAAATCCAATTTCTCTTCTTGCTCTAAATGTCAATGCCCTTAGCTCTTTCAATACCCCAATGTGGTTTTTGATTCCCAATTATGTTGTTCTCTTCCTCAAGATGAACAACTTTGTTTCTAATGGTCTCTCTTTAGATCTTACTGGAATAGGTGGATTTTAGAGAGAGAAAGTTAGGTTTTTAGGTTGAAAATGGAAGGGTGATGTTTTTCTCAAAATTTTCAGATATTTAGCACTCCTTTTATAGAATAGCTTGAGGAAATCGATCTGCACTAGGAAGAGATCGATCTGGTCCCCTTAAATCCCTCTTTTTCATGGCATTTTAAGTATAAGATCGATCTATCGAAGCTTGAGATCGATCTGCTCCCAAACAAAGAGCTAAAGAGATCGATCTGTATGCTTGAGGATCGATCTTTTCATTACAGAATGGTTAGTAGATCGATCTGGCCCTATTGGAGATCGATCTGCTCTATTCCATTACCCAAATAATAGCATTCTAGCTCTTTCAGATCAATCTCTCATCTTATGAGATTAATATGACCTTCATATTTTCTAGATTTTTTACAGTTTTCCTGCTGCAACTCACACTAAAGCATCCTTAATCTACTGCCATGGCCATTTTCTCATCCATCCACCTTTATGACTTGAAAATGGCATCCATTCATACCTTATTCACATTGAAACTTGTGTGTGCATACCTTGTATATCCAAAGGTATACTATATAAAACCAAATGGAAGCATTTATATTCATGCAACTTCCTTCCATTTACCACCCTACTCATTTTGAGTTCCAATCACATTGATCATTTATAAGAACTCATTTCTTCATATTCATACACAATGAAACTTGTATGTACATTACAAATCATATTACACATATGTACATTGAATCCATGGACTTACATCAATTATACTTTACATTACAAGTCCATTAGCATTCATTAATCTAATTACACACGTTACAACCATACATATATGGGGTCTCACAGTTTTAGTCTTACCTCATGCTCTAGATGTAAATGATTTTATATCATGATATTATAAGTACGTAGATAGTATAGTTATCTACCTGCTTACATTATTGCCTTACTGAGCAAGTTGTGCTCACCCTTTCATTTTCCCCCTTCTACAGAGCGCACACAGTAGTTAGTGAGTGGCTGAGGACTTGCATCCTGTTCGCTGCTTCCCATCACCAAGAGTTATACACACTGGTATCATTTTGTATCTAAACATGTAATAACACAATAATCATTTTAGAATGTAATATGGAGGATGTAAGTATTAGTAAAGACGTATAAGTATAGAACCTCAATTATAAAGTATACGTGTTTGTTTTTGAATAAAGTAAAAGATAGATGGCATGGTAGATGGTAAAGGGTGACTAATACTGACTCATAACCCAACTGTTTAGTGGTGAGAATATTCATGACCGTGAAAGGAAAGGAAAACTAGAAAAATTTATAGCGAGTTTAGGTAAAAATGGGTCATGACATTTTGAGCAAGAAGAAGTCATAGTAGTAAAAGCTAAACAAAGACCACTAAAGGAATTGGCGACACCAACTTTAAACAAACAACCACTATGTTTCGTTTTCCAAATATTGATGTTTCTTTTGAGCTTACATCTTGTCTAAATAATCTCTTGCCTACTTTCCATGGTCTTGTAGGTAAGGATCCACACAGACATCTTAAAAAATTCCACGTAATGTGTTATACCATGAAACCAGCTGGAGTAATTGAAGATTAAAGTTGAGAGCCTTTCCCTTCTCTTTGGTAGATTCATCCAAGGATTGGCTATACTACTTACCTTCTAGGTCTATTAATACATGGGAAGAGATGAAAAGGCTCTTTTAAAAAAAGGTGTTTTCCTGCCTCTGAAGTTGTAAAATAAGTAAAGAAATCTATTGAATAAGGAAATACAATAGTGAGTCCTTATATGAATATTGAGAGTTTATGTGATAGTTGCCCACATCATCAAATACATGAACAACTTCTCACCCAATACTTTTACGAAAGACTATTGCTTTATGATAGAAGCGTGATAGATGCTACTAATGGAGGACCTTTGGTGGACAAAACTCTTCAAGATGTAAGAAACTTGATAGCCAATGTGCTTGCAAATTCACAACCATTCTACATTAGGCGTGAATAATCACCGAAACCTATCCATGAGGTACATACTTCTCTCTTTAAATAATAACTTAAGGATCTAACCTCTCATGTGCATGAACTTGTTGCACTCACAAAGCAACAAGCAAAGGCATGTGGCATATGCTGTAATTTGGGATGCCCCCTGACATGTATCCAACGTTGTAAGAAGATATACCTGAGCATGCCAATGCAATTTGGTGGTTTTCCTAAACAACAACAATGCAAGTATGATCGTTATGGTAATACAGACAATCAAGGATAGAGGGATCACTTTAACTTACAATATGGGAATCAGCCTGTCTCATATGTTCCAGCTCCTATTGAAGATATCATTAAATCTCTTGCTGACAGTTCTATTAAATTTCAACAGGAAATAGGAATGAACATGCAAGAGATAAGGGCTAGCATCAAGAACTTGGAAACTCAACTAGTTTAATTGGCCACCACGGTGAGTAGATTGGATGCTCAAAATTTTGGTAAGTTGCCTTCCCAAGTTGTGTTTAATCCAAGAGAAAACGCTAGTGCTACCTTTTTAAGAAGTGGCAAGGAAGTCGAAGCAAGGGAGACTCCTAAAGAAAAAAAATCTACAAGAATGATAATGAGGATGAGAAAGTGGAATGCAAACTTCTACCAATGTTTGGACTCTTGGTAAATAAAGCTTCAATTAATATTGGTTCTCACCCTCTACATTTTCCTAGTAGGTTGGTAAAATCTACAAAGGAAGAGAAGGAAAAAGAGATTTTGGAGACTTTTCGTAAGGTGGAAATTAATATTCCTCAACTGATGTGATCAAGCAAGTACCTCGGTATGCTAAAATTTTGAAGGAATTGGGCATTAACAAAAGAAAACTATAAGGTTATAAAAAGTAATTGGTGGGGAGAATGTGTCTATTGTCATTCAAAAAAATCTACCTGAAAAGTGTATGGATCTTGCATCTTTCACTATACCTTGTAAAATTACTAATGTTATATTTGAGAAAGTGATGATAGATCTAGGTGCATCTATTAATGTTATGGCTTACTCAATTTTAAAAACTGTAAATTTGGGACCTTTGAATGAGACTGGTGTAAAAATTAAATTAACTGGTAGATCTAATGCTTATCCTATAGGGGTAATTGAAGATGTTTTAGTGCAAGTAAATGAATTAGTCTTTCCTACTGACTTTTTTTGTATTAAATGTGGAAGATAAAAATTCACCTAATATCGTAACTGTACTTTCAGGAAGACATCTATGGCTAGAATTTGTATTCATAATGGAACACTAACCATGGAATTTGATGGTATGGTTGTTATGTTTAATATTTTTAAAGCCGTGAGATATCTAGCTGATATTCATGTTATTTTTAGTATTGATATTCTAAATGATCTAACATAATAATTTTTAAGTTATGAAAGAAAGATAAGCTTGAAGTGGCAATTGTCTAATGAAGTCGACATCATCTTTGAAAGCTTGGAAATTTTCGATTGGCCCTTTAATATTAATGAAGAAATCGACATGCCCCATAATAGTAGGATAAAAGTCGACATTTTGACCATGCATAATATTAGAGTCGGCACCTTACTTAATATTGTGAGGATGTCGTGTAACGACCCTTGATCCTTGAAAATTGGGGGATTTTTTTTAACTTAATTTACCCACTTATTCCCTTATTCACTTAGGTTGTATTCCTGTTTAGTGTCAAATCACTTTTCCTAATTCTTTATCCGTAATTATATTTAGTTTCCATATTTCGACATATAGGGCTAACAAAAATTTCGGTAGCATAATGACTTATATATGAGCCTATCCACCTGCAATTCAATTGTTTTGCCAATCCTAGATATCCACAACTACCAAGCATGCTTTCCAACAATCCTAGATATCCACAACTACTAAGCATACTTTCCAAATCCACATTTACAAATCAATACATCCATTTCGAATTAACACCAATCATCTTGAAACCTAACCCCAAAAATAATATTCTTTATGTTGTTTTCCTTACAAATTACATCACAACAAAATATTCTCAATATATGTCTGTACATACAAATATGTCTGGTACAAGAATGTAATTTTATACCTTTTTGCGTGTACAAAACGTAGCCTAGAGTAGCTCTTTCCCACCAGCCTACGTCGTGTACACGGCAGGTAATGCTTATAGATCACTGCAAATAGTCTGAAGGTAGAGGGGTAAGCTTTTGGGGAAAAGCCCAGTAAGATAATACTTTTAAAGCAGTTCTGATATATAAAAGCATGTGAAATTGTTCATAGAACCAAACTTTAATGAAATACATAAATTGTCATTTCATGCATAATCATCATAAAATCATAAAGAATGTGTCTTTAAAACAAATAACATGCTTAACTATTTTACAAACTTTTCATTGTTCATGAATGAGTTCTTAAGATCATCGTGTTCATAAAACATTTCATAAACATTTCATAAAACATATCTGTTCGTAACCAAGTATCATAAATCTCATAAGAATAATTATTCATTCATCATAGTCGACTTTCATAAACAAATCAAGGAGACTAGGCTATAACTAAGTCATGCGATACGAGTCATTCTCTGTAGAAAGTCATCATACCTATGGCCATGGTAAGGGGGCTGTAGACTGGATTAGGGTCGTACAGCCCTTTCGTAAAATATGGGTAGTATCTATCTTACTTACTTTCACTAGCACCTAGCTAGGACACGAGCACCAAAGGCACTCTCCGTGTGGGAAACATAATTGCGAGTCACACGAGCACGAGATACTGCCGAAAACATCATCATAAACCACCAGTAGCACGACATCTTTCACATAGGTTGAGTCAAGTGCTAAAGGGCCCTACGTACCGGCACCCAAGTGGTGGAGCCGAAACACCACAAGAAGTAACCATGCATGAAGCCTATAGTCTCAAAAACATCTTTTCTTTTTCCCTTTTTCCCCTTTTCCCTTTTTCTATGCTTTTGAAATTGTCAAAAGTTTCTTCAACGATATGGATATAAAATCATAAATAAATGTAAAGCTTCTATACGTTGCATACCTTAGGAAAAGTTCATTTCATAACATGGAAGGTTCTTGGGGAATATTTCTTAAAACTAAAACATACTTCGTAAACAGTTACACAAGTATGAAAATATTGATAAATCATTTCAAATTATATGCTCCTTCATAAAATCTTTTATCGGTGAAACAAGAATGCATTATCAGAACTAAGTTAAATAGTACCCCTTACCTTGATTTATCGAATATTTCGTGTCCGAGTAATGACGCCTCCCAATGTCTCCCCTAGCTCCTCCTACGATTCTCCTACACTGACACTTGTATACTCAGTATCGTATTCATACAAATTGTCTGAAATGCGTCAAAATTGTAACCTATTCGTTACTACCTCGTGTTTACATGTAATTGTACATACCTAGACTATTACGTGCGTTTATATATTTTTATTACTATTATTTACTATTATTTTTTTTGTATGTACATATACTAACATACACATTCATTATATACACCCATATGTATATACACACAAATATATATATATACTCACATATATATATATATATATTATTATTTGTTTTCATTATTCATTATCACAAATATTTATTTATTTGTCTACTTCTCATCTTTCTCATTTTTTTTGTCTAATTAAATCTACACTAACATGCTTATATATACAACACATATATATACATGTACATTAAATATACATATATATATATATATAAATTTTACCTCTTTTTTTTCCAAATTTCCAGCTTTCCGTTTTCTTTTCTTTCTCTTTTTTTTTTCTTTTTGCCTTTTCCCTTCTTCTCTCTCGGTCAGCCCAGCCTCAATTTTGCTCGGTCTTCTTCCTCCTTCAACTCTTCTTCCTCGGTTCTGTTTCAGCTTCCTGGTTTTGCTTCCCCTCAAGCCTCGGTCTGCTCTTTCCTTCAGCCCCCTCTCGGTTTGCTTCAATTTCACTCTCGGTTCCAGCCTCTCCTCTCTCTTCCTCGGTTTGTTCTACTTTCTCCCCCTTCTCTTATTCTTCTCCTTCATTATTTTTCTTTCTGTCTTCTCTTTCTCGGTTGACCAACTCCCTTCCTTCTCTTCTTTTTCTTTCCTTTCTTTTCTTTCTCTTCTTTCTTTCTCCCTCGGCTGAACATTTTTCTTCTTTCTCTCTTCTTTTTTTTTCTTTCTTTCTTCTCTTTCTCTCCCGGCCAGCCCTCCTTTTCTTTCCTTCTTTCTTTCTTTTCCTTCTTTCCTTTCCTTCCTTCTCCCCAGTTGACTAGCTCTCTCTTTTTTCTTTCCTCTTTTCTTTCCTTGTTTTCCCGCCTAGCTATACTCTGTTTTTTTTCAATTTTAGCAAACAGAATTGGCTTTCTTGAAAGCTAATTCCGTACAATACTATATATATATATATATTATATTAATATATATTATATTAATTTATATATATTATATTAATTTATATATTCTTTGTTTTTGTTTGTTTTGTTTTGTTATTTTTGTTTTATCCATTTCATTTCATTTTCATTATTTATTTATTTATTTATTAATACTTATATATTACATACTATACATTACATAATATATATTTGTTATATATATATATATATTATTATCTATCTATTTTAATTTGTCTAGTGTATATATATATATACATACATATGTATATATATATATATATATACATTTTCTTCTTTATAACTTATCCAAAGACATAATATTCATGCCTTCCATGAAATTTTCATTATCTCGAAAATGAAATATTATTGGGATTTCATCATTCCTCATAAATCCCCGATATAAGTTTTACATCAAAATTTTTAACTAATGAATTAAAATTTTTCAATCCCTCCATGCTTGCATTTGTTTCATCACTTCCTGTATTTCGGGCTCTCTGTCGTTCACGGGCATCTTGGCTCCCATACTCCTCGAGCCCTACAACAAATATCCGTGCTTCCATTAAAACATATTATTTTCATTTTTATATAATCTAATTAAATGTAGGAAATTTGTGGTGTTTACATTCTCCCAGCCTTAAAAGAATTTGGTCCTCCAAATTCATTCGGCTCCATCGGAATAGATGTGGGTACTTCTCCTTCATGAGGCTCTCTAGCTCCCATGTAGCTTCTTCAATCGAATGGTGTTGCCAGATAACCTTTACCAGAGGTATCATCTTTGATCGAAGTACCTTTTCCTTTCTATCCAAAATCCGGATAGGTCGCTCAACGTAGCTCATATCCTCTTTAATGCTCAAGGGCTCATACTCAATGATGTGTGAGGGATCCAGATTATACTTCCTTAACATCGAGATATGGATGACACTGTGTACCCCAAAAAGCTGCGGTGGTAAGGCAAGTCTGTAGGCTACGTCTCCCACTCTCTCTAGGATCTCAAAAGGACCAATGAAGTGAGGATTCAACTTCCCCTTCTTCCCGAACCACATGATACCCTTGCTCGGAGATACCTTAAGAACCACGGAGTCCCTAATCTGAAACTCAAGTGGCCGCCTATGCTTATTCGCATAACTCTTCTGTCTACTTTGTGTGGTCTTAAGTCTATCGCAGATTATCCAAACACCTTCTGCTGCCTATTCCACCAACTCAGGAGCCAAGATCCTTCTGTCACCCACTTCTTCCCAAGCCACAAGAGACCTATATCTTCTACCATACAAGGCCTCATAAGGTACCATCCCGATGCTAGCATGATAGCTGTTGTTGTAAGCAAACTCTGCGAGAGGCAGATGATCATCCCATGAGCCTTTAAACTCCAAAAAACACGTCCTCAACATATCCTCTAAGATCTGAATGGTCCTCTCGGACTGACCATCAGTCTGAGGATGATAGACTGTGCTCAAATTAAGCTGAGATCCCATGGCTTAGTGAAAATGAACCCAAAATCTAGAAGTGAATCAGGAATCTCTATCTGATGTAATGCTCACGGGAGCCCCATGCAACCGAGCTATCTCTCTCACATACAACTATGCTAAAGCACTTAATGAGTCTGTACTTTTGATGGCTAGGAAGTGGGCACTCTTAGTCAATCTGTCTACAATCACCCAGATTGCATCATGCCCCTTTCGGGTCCTTGGTAAACCTATAATGAAATCCATAGTAATGTGCTCCCATTCTCTGACCATCATAAAAGAAATCATCCCCTTCCTGCTTAAAGCATCTACCACTACGTTTGCCTTACCCGGGTGATACAGAATCTCACAATCATAATCCTTAAAGAGCTTAATCCACCGTCTCTGTCTCATATTTAGCTCATTCTGATCAAATATATACTTCAAGCTCTTGTGGTCAGTAAAAATTTGAAACCTTTCTCCATACAAATAGAGCCGCCATATCTTCAAAGCAAAAACAATCGCGGCTAACTCCAAGTCATGGGTGGGGTAATTCCTTTGATGGTTCTTAAGTTGGCGAGAACCATATGCGACTACTCTCCCATGCTGCATAAGTACACATCCCAAGCCCTAGTATGATGCATCACTATATACTGCATAGCCTCCAGACCCACTAGGAATGGTTAAGACTGGGGCGGTAGTCAACCTCTTCTTGAGTTCTTCAAAACTCTGTTCACACTGATTAGTCCACTCGAATGGAACATCCTTACGTATAAGCTTAGTTAGTGGAGTGGCAATCTTGGAGAAACCTTCTACAAACCTCCTGTAGTATCCAGTTAGTCTCAGAAAACTCTGAATTTTTGTAACAGTTTTTGGCCTCTCCAAGTTAAGTACTGCCTCAACCTTAGAAAGATCCACTGACACCCCGTCCTTAGAAATAACATGGCCCAAAAATGCTATTTGCTCCAACCAAAACTCACACTTATCCAACTTCCCATACAACTGCTTCTTTGTGAGGGTTTGGAGCACTACTCTTAATGCTGCTCATGCTCCTCTCGGGACTTTGAGTAGATCAGAATATCGTTAATGAAAACTATGACGAACCGATCTAGATACTCTAGAAACACCTCATTCATCTGGCTCATGAATGCAGCTAGGGCATTAGTCAGACCAAAGGGCATAGTGGCCATATCTCATTCTGAAGGCCGTCTTCGAAACATCCTCCTTCCTAATCCTCAATTGGTGATAGCCCGATATCAGGTTAATCTTTGAGAACACTGTAGCCCCTCTTAGCTGGTCAAATAGATCATCTATTATGGGCAAGGGATACTTGTTCTTAATTATGGCCTTGTTCAGCAGCCTGTAGTCTATACATAACCTGAGACTACCATTCTTCTTCCGCACAAATAATACCGGAGCTCCCCACTGGGATACACTTAGCCTAATGAACCCTTTGTCTAGCAGGTCTTACAACTGCTTTTTTAGTTCTTCAAGTTTAACAAGGGCCATCCTGTAAGGAGACTTCGAGATTAGCTGTGTCAGACTCGTGTTTTCGATTTACATATATAGCTTGTACCTTATGATTCCTATGTTTACGAACACTTTATTTTATAGTTGAATAATAAGAAGAGTATTTATTATCATGCAATTGACTAATTAAGAAATTAAAAATGCATGTAAGCTACATAACAGCGAGATAAGGGTTAAAGTGATTCCCGAGCAAGTACAAGGGTAAAACGATCAATTGACCAAAATTTGGCATAAATTCGATGAAAAAATTTAATTAAAAATATGAAATTGAGAAATCCTAATTAAAAACGAGGAAAATATGAAATTTCGAGTCTAATTGATCAAGATATGAATTTATTTAATATTTTTAAAATTTTTCCCTCGAAAAATGAGCCCAAAAATAATGGAAAAATATACCAAAAAGGTAAAATCAGATGGACAAATTCATTTACGGATTAAATGAATTTAATATGAATTTTTGGGATATTTTAAGATTTTTATTATTATTTTAATGAATAAAATAATAATAAAAATCTATTATAAAAAAATAAAAAAACGAAATTAGAAATATGAATTTGGTAATCGAGGAGAGAGAAATTGCATGAAAGAGGAAACGCAAGCCGACCGAGGAGAAGATTCACTGGACGACCACCAATCCGGTGACCTAGCCGCCAGCGAAGGGCCGAAAAAGGAAGAGGGGCTCCGCGCGACCTTCCGCCACCGACGACGCGCCTCACCGACGCTGGACGCCGACGAATCGAAGAGAAATTGCCACAGAGGAAAAGGAGGAATCGGCGATACTTGGTCCTGATCGAGTCAAACCGAATGTTCCCCAGGCTGTGGCGGTTCGAACGACGGTAGCGGTACTCGGAGAACTGACCGGACAACGTCGGCACGACTAAAGAAGCCCTGAACTGGTCGACGGTTCAGTGAAGAAGCTTCTGCGCTGAACCGGATCGGACCGATTCAGCTAAGGAGAAGAGGGGAAAAAGAAGAAAAAGAAAGAAAATGAAAAAGAAAATTTTTTGAGATTTCACCGGACTTCGGGTAAGTCGATACGAAGTCAAAAGTGACCGATTTGATTTTTGATAAATTTATTTAAATTATATATAATCGAAAATTGATCCGGATTTAATTATACAAAATTGTGCAGTTCGACGATAAATTTCGAACGGAAGCCCGATCGAACTTCTATTTGCGTACCATCGCATAATCTCGGGTAAGTAAAGCGCATTTACGACAATTTATGTGATTATTGCGTATTTAAGATTTATTTTATGCATTACGGATTAAATTTCGCATTTAGTGAATTATATTCGAAATTTTGAATTAACTGTCGTAAATGATATACGGGCTATCCAAAGAGCTTGGAATAAAGCCCAATGGGTATTGATAGGCCCAATGAGTCAATAGAGCCTGATGAAGGGAAATAATACGTGGAAAACGGGCTTAATATGGATTAAGGCCCAATTAAAGTATTTAGGCCCATTTGGAGTAAATGAGCACAATTAAGTGAAATGAACTGTATTAAATGTCTAATATAGTAGGAAACGTGAAATTAGTCCAGTGAATTGTTAAATGCAGCTCCAGAGTCATATTGAGAGTGACCAAACTACGAGGTTTAGACAGCACAGAGGAAGAGAGGTCACACTACGTGATCCGAGGTAGGGGACTCTTGCAAGTAGTTAGAGATATCTGTGCGTATTTTTGTCTACTTTTGCATTCACTAAAATTGTTTGAGGGTCAGAGAAAATCAGTAATATTATAGGGACCTAATATGAGTAAATTACAATTTTACCCCTAAATAGGCAAAAAGTTAAATTTTGGGAAAAGTTGTATAAAGCATGGAAATGATGTTTTGAGTGGTTTTTACTGCTGTGTAGCTGAAGAATAGGTGGATGGGCTAATGTTTGAGGTCGATGTAAACTAAGCACACTTTATAGTGTTGATTTTAATGATTTTAAACATCCCTATTTTTAAAGAGCCATCTACCGAATTATGTGAAAACAATCATGCTGGAGCACAGCTTGTAGTTGATTTCAGATGTTTTTCACATACATTAGTGTTGGAGGTTGACTCGCACTACATTTACTTGACATGCATTATAGAGTACTGGAGCATTGCTTGTACTCAGTTTTATGTGAATTGTGCATGAGAGAGTGCTGGAGCGATTAGCTCATACTCGAGTTTTATGTGAATTGTGCATGAGAGAGTGTTGGAGCGATTAGCTCGTACTCGAGTTTTACATGAGATGCATGATAGAGTGTTGGAGCGATTAGCTCGTACTTGAGTTCTACATGAGATGCATGACAGAGTGCTGGAGTGTTGCTCGTACTCGATTCTTCATGCTTTATACATGACATAGTACTGGAGCTATTGCTCGTACTTGGTTTAATGAGTTTTGTGCATATCATGGTTTTGGAGCTATTGCTCGTACTTGATTTGAAACATGAACTATGTATTGACCTAGTTGTTGGAGGTTTACTCGCACTAGAGTTGAGTTTTTTTATGTGAAACAGTGTTTAAGCGGAGTGTCGACTGTGAGTCGCGCTCAAAGACGAGTACTGTATTTTACGTGATATATAGACATGTTAGAAAAATCGTGACGATTTCTTCTGTGCAGATTGAGTGTCACACTGTTGAGATGTTCTCACGTGGATTTAGAGACGTGGCATTTATTCCATAGTATGAGGGCTAAGACCTATGGCAAGCACCCCGACTATGATGTATTTCCATGGTATGAGAGGCTAAGACATATGGCAGGCACCCCGACCATGATGTAGGGTCTATGGGTGTACGTTGTACTGTGCGTGTGGCATAGAGTACACTGTACCTTATTTTGTTGTGGAGTTGTAGAGGAGAGTTGTTGATAGCTGGCGGTTGTGATGGACTGACCCCCCTCCCGTTACAGTAGTGATAGCTTGCACACTGAGTACTGTGTTGCCTGGGATTTCACCATGTTAGGATATGGCCATAGTCCGGATAGATTGCATTTAGCCACTGAGTCTCGCATTATTATATCACATGTGTTTTTATGATACGGGTAGACCTGAGGAATGGGTCGAAACCTGATTGATTTGTTTGTGTTGTGATGAGAAATGCTATATTTACTGTGTTTTGAATGTAAATGGCATATTTTATATAAAGGCCTTCTTAATTGATTAAATATGCACTGTTTTGCATGAATGCCTCTGATTGATAAACCAACATGTGTTTAGTACATGGGATTTTAAATTTGTACTATATTATATATTTTTTAAACATGCTTTTGAATTGAGAGAAGGAAAGGCAAAGAACTATTTTCAGTAGAAAGTATAGATGTCTACTTGCTTGCCTGATTTCCTTACTGAGCGCGTTGATAGCTCATCCCATTCATTTTCCCCCATCTCTATAGTTTCTCGTCAGTAGATCGAGTTGGTCGGGGTATTGCATTCCTTCAGACCGCAGCCACTCCCTATCTAGCGAAAGGTATACACATGTGTACTCTCTTGTATCTGACCAATGTATACACACAGTGATGTACACATTTTTAATATGAGGGATGTAATGATGTAATTATATTTAAGTATATGAATTTACTTATGATATGAATGTCATGTATGTATGATACGTGAAAGAATGGTAAGATATGTATGGATAATGAGACTAATGCCTAATCACAGCCCAACTGTTGAGGAGAGAACGGTAAGTAAAAAGTGAAAAATTTATTGTGGTTTTGGTAAGGTCATGTGTGGGAGAAGGGCGTGACAGAGTGGTATCAGAGCAGAGGTTGGTCTGATGTGAATAGGTATTAGTAATTAGGAACATGTACATCTCCATATCATTGTGTTTTGTTCAGTTACAATTGTGTATACAAGATGGGAGTTGGACAAATTAATGTTTGTGAATGCAGGGATATAGCCTTTATGGCAATTACCACCCGTGGTAGAGGGGCGAAAGGTAGGGCTAAAGGCCCTAGAGGTAGGCTTGAGGTTGAGATGAGTCGTCATTTGACTTGGTGACGTAGAGTCCCATTGAGGTACCAAAGAGTATCGAGGCACGCTTCACAAGGTTAGAGCGTAGAATAGAGACAGTAGTAGAGTTTTTGGCATAGACTATGCCAGGTAGATAGAGGCAGGATGCAGAGACTGCGATTGGGGAGGCAGTTGCACCTGATACACCTACACAGCCTGCACAGATGCCACAGACTACTGATTTTCCTACACCCCCACCAGTTCAGGGTAGTAGTGGATTGGGATATGGGTGTGATTTGGATCGATTGCGACAGTTCCAGAAGCTTGGACCTCCATCATTTGAGGGGTTAAGGACCCAGCCAGTGCTAAGGAGTGGATTAGTGAGATGGAGAAGTTGTACGACTTCTTTGACTGTACGACTTCAGAGAGAGTCGCATTTGCTGTGTTCCTACTGAAAGGAACGACAGAGCATTGGTGGAAGTCCACCAGGCCGATATTGAGAGCCCGACATGTCGAGATTAGTTAAGAGATGTTTCTAGAGGCCTTTAAGAGGCAGTTTGTTCCAGATACGGCACAGCATAGACTGTAGGCTGAGTTTTTAGGATTGAGCCAGGAGAGTCTCATAGTGGATGAGTACGAGACTAGATTTTTTGCCCTGGGGAGGTATGATCCTGATACCATATACTGCGAAACCAGGAAGGTCCACAGGTTTGTCGATGGATTGAGATCGATGTTGCGGTCCAGATTGGTACCACTGGACATTGGTACGTATGATGAGGCAGTGCGCAGGGCATAGCTTTGTGAGCAAGATTATGAGAGGCATTCCTCTGTGTTTAAGAAGTTTAGTCGGAGTTGAGATAGAGAGAGGAAGAGGTCGGCTAGAGATAGAGGTTTCAGTTATCAAGGAGGGAGGAGACTCTTCGGCAAGGGACCATAGATATAAGAGGTGCGAAAGTGACCAGTTAGACCTCTTACATACCCGACCATAGCTCCAGTGAAGGGCATTGTGATTGGAGGACCGAGACCTAGTACTAATTAATGCAGCCGATGTGGTAGACATCATGGCGGTAGACCTTGTCCGTTGAGCCCTGTTGTATGTTTTTGATGTGGGAAACAGGGGCACATTGCTAGAGAGTGCCCAGAGACATTTGTGACTGCCCTACAGAAGGGCAAGGAGCCTAATAGAGCTCCACATGGTACATCTGCTCAGAGAGGTAGAGCAATGGTAGAGGAGAAGGGGAAGCAGGTGATAGGTCGAGGACGAGTACATGCCTTGGACTAGGACACAGCTGATGCTTCTGCGAATGTGATTCGAGGTTTTATTTCATACATGGTGGATACGAATAGGGTACATCCAGAGTTGGTAGATATTCCTGTGGTCAGTAAGTACCCTGATGTTTTCCCAGATGAGTTGCCAAGGTTACCACCAGACAAAGAGATGGAGTTCTGCATAGATTTGGTACTTGGTATTGAGCCTATTTTGAGACCATTATATCGCATGGCCTTAGTTGAGCTAGAGGAGCTAAAGAGACAGTTGCAGGAGTTGTTTGATAGGGGTTTCATTCGATCGAGTGTTTCACCATGGGGAGCATCGATTTTGTTTATGAGGAAGAAAGATGGAAGCCTTCGATTGTGTATAGACTACAGATTTGTTGAATAAGGCTACCATCAAGAATAGATATCCCTTCCACGCATTGATGGCTTACTGGATCAGGTTCGAGGAGCGCAGGTCTTTTCTAAATTGATCTGAGGTCTGGGTATCATCAGTTGAGAGTTTGGAGTAGAGATGTACCCAAGACGACATTTAAGACCTGATATGGCCACTATGAGTTCCTAGTTATGCCATTTGGACTGACGAATGCTCTCGCAACTTTCATAGCTTTGATGAACGATGTGTTCAAGCTATATCTAGATTAGTTTGTTAACATCTTCATCGATGACATATCGGTGTATTTGAGATCTGATGAGGAGCACTTCAGGATCGTATTGCAGA
Organism: Firmiana major; assembly: GCA_033439115.1. NCBI lineage: Eukaryota > Viridiplantae > Streptophyta > Magnoliopsida > Malvales > Malvaceae > Firmiana > Firmiana major. The sequence goes on from CM065912.1 coordinate 16,253,720, forward strand.
CTCTTCGAGAGCAGTAGTTGTATGCTAAACTCAGCAAGTGTGATTTTTGGTTGATAGAGATCTCATGTAGTATCGCGGGATGGTGTATCAGTAGATCCATCCAAGATAGAAGCTGTAGTTCAGTGGGAACAGCGGAGGACAGTCACTGATATCAGGAGTTTTCTAGGTTTAGCAAGGTACTATCGAAGATTCGTTGAGAGATTTTTGAAGTTGGCTGCTCCGTTGACACGTCTCACTCGAAAGAGTGTTGCATTCGTGTGGGACGAGGATTGTGAGAGGAGTTTTCAGGAGCTGAAGAGTCGATTGACCACCGCTCTGATTCTCACTATTCCTACGAGCTCAGGAGGATTTTCAGTATATACCGATGCTTCGCATCAAGGACTGGCCTGTGTGTTAATGCAAGATGGGAGGGTAGTTGCTTATGGATCCAGACAGTTGAAAGACCATGAGAAGAACTATCTGACCCACGATTTAGAGTTGGCAGCAGTAGTGTTTACATTGAAGGTATGACGCCACTACTTGTATGGCAAGAAGTTTAGATCTTTACCGACCACAAGAGCCTCAAGTATCTGTTCTCAAAGAAAGAGCTGAACATGAGACAGAGAAGATGGCTAGACCTTCTGAAGGATTATGATTGTGAGATACTTTATCATCCAGGAAAGGCTAACTTTGTAGCAAATGCTTTGAGTAGGAAGAGCCTTAGGATGGTATCGTATATGATGGTCAGGGAGCACGAGCTGCTAGAGCAGTTTGCTAGCCTTAGTTTCAGAGTTGTGCCTTCGGACATGGATGTAGATTGTAGGATTGCGAGTCTACGCTTAGAGCCAGATCTGTTAGACAAGATCAAACAGGCTCAACAGACTGATCCGTATTACATCGATGTGATTGGCCAGATGCAGAAGGGCACAGTGACTAATTTTGAGTTGAGTTTTGATGGACTACTGAGGTTCAGAGGTAGATTGTGTGTTCTCGAGGACCCAGAGCTCAGGAGATTGATATTGTTAGAAGCTCATTCATCTAGGTACACGTTGCATCCGGGGAGTGGCAAGGTGTATCAGAACCTTCGGAAGGTGTACTGCTGGTTAGGTATGAAGAGAGATGTGGCAGATTTTGTGGCGAGATGTCTCATATGTCAGCAGGTGAAGGTAGAGCATCAGAGACCTGCAGGGTTATTATAGCCTCTACCTATACTGATATGGAAATGGGAGCATATCACCATGGATTTTGTATGGGTTTACCGAGGACCCGAAGGAATCACGATGCTATATGGGTGATCGTTGATAGACTAACGAAGTCAGCCCACTTCCTAGCTATGAGATCTACCGATACTTTGCGTACGTTAGCAGGATTTTATGTACGCGAGGTAGTGAGGTTGCATGGTGTTCTAGTGAGCATTATCTCAGATAGGGATTCCCACTTCACTTCCCACTTTTGGGAACATTTTCAGGAAGCCATGGGAACCCAATTGAGTTTGAGCACAACTTTTTATCCTCAGACAGATGGTCAGTCAGAGAGGACGATACAGACTCTGGAGGTTATGTTGAGAGCATACATGCTGGATTTTAGAGGCTCTTAGGATGATCATTTGCCACTAGTCGAGTTCGCCTACAACAACAGTTATCATTCGAGTATCGGGATATCACCGTATGAGGCCTTGTATGGCTGTAGATGTCGTTCCCCTATTGGGTGGGAAGAAGTGGGTGATCGAAAGCTTTTTGCTCCTGATTTGGTTACACAGGCTTCTGCGAATGTCCGGTTGATAGTTGAGAGATTGAGGACAGCTCAGAGTCGATAGAAGAGTTATGTTGATAAGAGACATAGGCCACTTGAGTTGGCAATTGGTGAGTCAGTGTTTCTGTAGGTTTCTCCTTCCAAGGGTATAGCGAGATTTGGGAAGAAGGGTAAGTTGAGTCCTCGCTACATTAGTGTGAGAACCCTGCTGCCCGCCCCTCACCAGGTCACAGGCTTACGGTGAACTCATCACAAACCCATATTGTCCTCTCTGGGCCCACTGGCCCTCAAGGTTTTGCTCCACTGGGGGGCAAGCCCATCTCCCAGGAGACGCGAGCTCAGTGGCATTAGGAGTGCGCGAACAAGGGTGAAGACCCGAGTTCGAGCCTCCGTGACGCGTCTCCTGGGAGATGGGCTTGCCCCCCAGTGGAGCAAAACCTTGAGGGCCAGTGGGCCCAGAGAGGACAATACGGGTTTGTGATGAGTTCGCCGTAAGCCTGTGACCTGGTGAGGGGCGGGCAGCAGGGTTCTCACATAAAAACGCGCGTTTTTATTGTGACGGCCAACCCCTGCCCGGCCAACCCCTGCCCGGCCAACCCCTGCCAACGGCCATGGCAACCCTTCTTGGGCCCATCGACAACGTTGGTGGTCCAACAACGGGTGGTCAAACAACGCCAACAAGTCCAACGTATTGTCCGCTTTGGGCCGAGGCCCGCACGGCTTTGTTTCATTCAGGGAAATTCCCCTCAGAACGCGTCCTCAGTGGTTCGAACTCGGGTAAACACCCTTGTTCTTGCCACTGATGATGCCATTGGCTCAATGGCATCATCAGTGGCAAGAACAAGGGTGTTTACCCGAGTTCGAACCACTGAGGACGCGTTCTGAGGGGAATTTCCCTGAATGAAACAAAGCCGTGCGGGCCTCGGCCCAAAGCGGACAATACGTTGGACTTGTTGGCGTTGTTGGACCACCCGTTGTTGGACCACCAACATTGTCGATGGGCCCAAGAAGGGTTGCCATGGCCGTTGGCAGGGGTTGGCCGGGCAGGGGTTGGCCGAGCAGGGGTTGGCCGTCACAGGAGAGAAGAGATTTTTTCGGCGATCGATGCCGATTCAGCCCCAACCACCGGCCACCGAAGAACCCCCACTTAATGCCAAGTCGATTGACACCGAAAACGATCGGCGAAACTGTCCGCAAACACCGAAAACGGCGGAAAGAGAAATGGGTTTCGACGGTCGAGAGAGAACATGCCAAACCGGTGACTTTCCGGCGGACTTGGGTGAAACCGAGGGCAGATCTGAGATGCGGACGACTCAGCGGAGCCACTAGCGGTGGAAGCCGGTGGAGAACCGGCTGGCAAGGCCCTAAACCAGAGCGAACCGGAGTGAACCGGAGTGAACCGACGGTCTGAACCGGCTCTGAATCGGACTGAACCAGTTCAGCCAAGAAAGAGAGGAAAAAAAGAGAAAAAAAGGAAAAAAGAAAAAGAGGAAAAATTGGGGAAAAATCTCGGCGATGTAATCGAGCTATGGGTAAGTCAGTAGTGGTCGAAATTGACCCGATTTAAATTTCGGAGTATTCAATTTAATTAATTTTCGATCGAAAATTTACCCAGAAATTTATGAAATTGTGTAGCTCGACAATCGATGTCAAACGAGAGCTCGAGATAGCCTCGATTTACGTATTAGCATGGAATCTCGGGTAAGTAACCTTTATTTATGACAATTAGCATCGTTATACGTGCTTCAGATTTAATTTCCGCATTAATTAGATTAAATTATGGAAAGTCGGATAAATTGTCGTAAATAATAAATTGAGCTATTCGAGAGTTAGAACGAGGCCCAATAAATTGTTGGTGTGCCCAATGAGCCCAATAGGCCTCGATAATGTGAAAATTAAATGGAAAACAGGCTTAAGGCCGATTAAGGCCCATTAAGGTGCAATCGGGCCCAATAGGGATAAATGGGCCCAATGATTTAAATTAAGCCCAGAAAATAGGAAATACAATTAAATTGTATAATATCTGACCTAAGGAATATTAATACGCAGTTTCGAAGGTTTGATTAGGAGTATATCGGACTGCGCGACGAGACAACAGTGAAAAAGGAAAGGTCAGACTCTACAGAAAAATAAGGTAAGGGAATTCTACGGACTGCTAGAGGTAACTTTACGAAATTTTAAGTTCAATTGCAGTCCTTTAAAAATTATCTGAAGGGTCTAGAGGTCAAATAATAATTTTAGTGCCCCGAATGGGCAAATTACCAAAATACCCTTATTAAGGGTAAAATTTACTAATTTAGGAAAAATTGGAAGGAGCAAGAACAAGAGGTTTCTGCTCGTTCTGGAGACATTTTAATACATGCATGGGTAGGCTGGCTAACCTTGAAAGAAAATGCACAACATTGCATACTTTCAACGATATAATTGTTTTGAAAACTGTTTTGAGGAAACAGAGTCGCCTACGTGTTTTTATTTACATGCGACGTGCTGGAGCTCAGCTCGCACGATGTTTTGATTTGTGTGATGCATGCATTAGTGCTGGAGCGAGAGCTCGCACTAGAGTTTTACATGCATGGGTGCTAGACCATATTTTCATATGATTTTGAGACAAGGTGTTAGAGCTTCGCTCGCACCATATTTTATATATATATGATGACCCCATATGAAACAAAGCCGTGCGGGCTTCGGCCCAACGCAGACAATACTTGGAGGTTGTGGAGTAGTGCTGTCTGCCCTTGGAATCAGCCAAAAGGCCCAACAGGCTCAAAAGACCTCTTAAGCGGGGTGAGAGTGAGGGATGAGGTTGGTGGCCTTGAGGGGATGTAAAGCGGGCTCTGACAGTTTTACTTGATTTGATGAGAGTGCTGAGCATCGCTCGCACTGATTTTATGAGAACATGTGATGAGCCATGCTTGGAGCTTCGGGTAGACTGTGTATCACCGATTAAATAGGCTCACACGTGCGTTTTGAGACATGGCATGTCAGACCCAAGTTTTCGATTTACGTATGTAGCTTGTACCTTATGATTCCTATGTGTACGAACGTTATATTTCATGGTTGAATCATAAGAAGAGTATTAACTATCATGAAATCGATTTATTGAGAATTAAAAATGCATGTAAGCTACATAACAGCGAGGTAAGGGTTCAATTAAATTTTCGAGCAAGTACAGGGGTAAAACGGTCAATTGATCGAAATTCGGTATAAATACGATGAGACAATTTCCTTAAAAATATGAAATCGAGAAATCTTGATCAATAACGAGGAAAATATTGAATTTCGAGTCCAATTGATCGAGATATGAATTTAATTAATATGTTTAGAATTTTTATCTTGAAAAATGAGCCCAAAAGTAGTGGAAAAATATACCGAAAAGGTAAAATCGGACTGATAAATTCATTTACGGACTAAATGAATTTAATAAGAATTTTTGGGATATTTTAGGTATATTTTAGGATTTTTTAATATTATTTTAAGGATTAAAATAATATTAAAATTATATTATAAAGAAATTAAAAAAAACAAACAAACAAAATTTGAAAACAGAAAACTGAAGAAACGAAACCCGCACGAAACCGACGAAGACGCGACCCGAGGGGAAATCTTCACCGGCGACGAACCAGTAACCGACGGTGCGAGGAGTGCTGGGCAGCGGAACGACCGGCACCAGGGGAGAGTTCGACGGCCACCATGCGCCTGGAATCTCCGTCGACATGGAGATCGGAGACGGGGGAGGTCGCGGGAGAGAAGGGTAAATCGGGCGGAATTCGACGTCGATTTACCCCTGCCCAGGCTAAAAGAAGCCTCTAGAGGCGAGGCCAAACCATTTGGTGGTGGAATCGGCCAGAGAACCGGTCAGACGGCGTCGAAACGGTAAAAGGAGCTTGAACCGGTCGGTCGGTTCAGTGGAAAGTGACTGTGCTGAACCGGATCGGACCGGTTCAGCCAAGGAGAAAAGGGGAAAAAAGGAAAAAAAGAAAGAAAAGGAAAAGAAAAAATTTTGGGATTTCACCGGACTTCGGGTAAGTCGATACGAGGTCAAAAGTCACCAATTTAATTTCTGATAAATTTATTTAAATTATATTTAATCGAAAATTGACCCGGAGTTAAATATACGAAATTGTGCAGTTCGACGATTAATTCCGAACGGAAGCCCGATCGAACTTCGATTCGCGCACCATCGCACAATCTCGGGTAAGTAAAGCTCATTTACGACAATTTAAGTGATTTATGCGTATTTAAGATTTAATTTATGCATTTCAGATTAAATTTCAGATTTAGTGAATTATATTCGAAAAATTGAATAAAATGTCGTAAATAATATACGGGCTACCCAAAGAGCTTGGAATAAGCCCAATGGGTATTGATAAGCCCAATGAGTCGATAGACCCTGATGAATGGGCTTAATACGGATTAAGGCCCAATAAACGTGTTTAAGGCCCATTAAGAGTAAACAGGCCCATTTAAGTGAAATGAACTGTATTAAATGTGTAATACAGTAGGAAAAGTATAATTAACTTAGTGAATGGTTAAATGCAGCTCCAGAGTCATATTGAGAGTTGAACGGACTGCGAGATAGACAGCACAGAGGAAGAGAGGTCACACGACGTGATCCGAGGTAGGGGACTCTTGCAAGTAGCTAGAGATATCTGTGCATATTTTCGTTGGATTTTACATTCACTGAAATTGTTTGAGGGCCAGAGAAAATCTATAATAATTATAGGGACCCGATATGGGTAAATTACGATTTTGCCCATAGTTAGGTAAAAAGTGAAACTTTGGAAAAGTTGTAAAAAGCATGAAAATGATGTTTTAAATGGTTTTTACTGCTGTGTAGCAGAAGAGTAAGTGGATGAGCTAATGTTTTGAGATCGATGTAAACTAAGCACACTTTATAGTGCTGATTTTAGTGATTTTAAACATCCTTATTTTCAAAGAGCCATCTACCGAATTATGTGGAAACAATCGTGCTAGAGCACAACTCGCATTTGATTTCAGATGTTTTTCACATACATTAGTGCTGGAGGTTTACTCGCACTACATTTATTTGACATGCATGATAGAGTACTAGAGCGTTGCTTGTACTCAGTTTTTATGTGATTTGTGCATGATAGAGTGCTAGAGCGATTAGCTCGTACTCGAGTTTCACATGAGATGCATGACAGAGTGCTGGAGCGTTGCTCGCACTCGATTTTTCATGATTTGTACATGACATTGTACTTGAGCGATTTGCTCGTACTTGATTTGTAATGAGAACTATGGATGACCTGGTGCTAGAGGTTTACTCACACTAGTGTTGATATTTTGACATGCATATACAGTGTTTTGAGGCGGAGTGTTGACTGTGTGTCACACTCAAGACGCGCACTGTAGTTTTTCGTGATATATACACATGTTAGAAAAACCGTGACGATTTTCTCCATGTAGACTGAGTGTCACACTGTTGAGATGTTCTCACGTGGATTTAGAGATGTGGCATTGATTCCATAGTATGAGGGCTAAGACCTATGGCAGGCACCCCGACTATGATGTATTTCCATGGTATGAGAGGCTAAGACCTATGGCAGGCACCCGACCATGATGTATGGGTCCACGAGTGTACGTTGTACCGTGCATGTGGCATGGAGTACATTGTACCGTGTTTGTGTTGTGGAGTTGTGGAGGAGAGTGCTGATAGCTGGCGGTTGTGATAGACTGACCCCCCTTCCGTTACAGCAGTGATAACCCGCACACCGAGTACTGTGTTGCCTGGGATTTCACCACATGTTAGGATATGTACATAGTCCGGAGATGTTCTCTTACGGTAAGATCCTTAAGCCCAACATCCTTAAGACAGAGTGGGCGGGGAGGCTCTATTCGGCGGGAAGGCTCTCTTACATAGTCTAGAGAGATTGCATTTAGCCACTGAGTCTCGCATGATATATCACATGTGTTTTATGATACGGGTAGACCTAAGGGATGGGTTGAAACCCAGTTTATTTGTGTTCTGATGAGAAATGCCATATTTACTATGTTTTGAATGTAAATGGCATATTTTATATAAAGGCATTCTTAAATGATTAAATATGCACTATTTTACATGAATGCCTCTGATTGATAAACCAGCATGTGTTTAGTACATGGGATTTTAAATCTGTATATTTTAAACATGCTTTTGAATTGAGAGAAGGAAAGGCAAAGCACTATTTTCAGTAGATAGTATGGATGTCTACTTGCTTGCCTGATTTCCTTACTGAGCGCGTTGATAGCTCATCCCATTCATTTTCCCCCATCTTTACAGATTCTCGTCAGTAGATCGAGTCGACCAGGGTATTGCATTCCTTTGATCCGCTGCCACTCCCCATCTAGCGAAAGGTATACACATGCGTACTCTTTTGTATCTGAACAATGCATAAACACAGTGATGTGCACGTTTTAATATGGGGGATGTAATGGTGTAATTATATTTAAGTATACGAATTTACTTATGATATAAATGTCATGTATGTATGATACGAAAAAGAATGGTAAGGTATGTCTAGATGAGGAGACTAATGCCTATTCACAGCCCAACTGTTGAGAAAATAAAGGTAAGTAAAAAAATGAAAAATTTATTATGGTTTTTGGTAAAGTCACATGTGGGAGGAGGGCGTGACAAAATGGTATCAGAGCAGAGTTGGTCTGATGTGTCTAGGCATTTGTAATTAGAAAAATGTACATCCCCATATCACTGTGTTTTGTTCAGTTACAATTGTGTATACAAGATGGGAGTTGGACAACTTAATGTTTGTGAATGCAGGAATTGAGCCTTTATGGCAATTACCTGCCATGGTAGAGGGGCGAGAGGTAGGGCTAGAGGCCGTAGAGGTAGGCCGACTAGCCAGGGTGATTCTTCGACTACCCATACACCTCCAGGTACTATTGAGGTACCGGATACTTCTGAGGTATCGGTGACTACTGAGGCACGCTTCACAAGGATAGAGCGTAGCCTGGAGGCGATAGTAGGGTTGTTGGCACAGACTTTGCCAGGTAGGCAGAGACAGGAGGCAGGAGCCATGACAGGAGAGGTAGTTGCCCCTGATACCCCTATGCAGACAGCTGATGCACAGAGGACTGTAGATACTCCTACACCCCCACCAGTTTCGGGTGGTATTGGATTAGGGTATGGATGTGATTTGGATCGGTTGCGACAGTTTCAAAAGCTTAGACCTCCATCTTTTCTAGGGGTCAAGGACCCAGCTAGTGCAAAGGAGTGGATTAGCGAGATGGAGAAGTTATACAATTTCTTTGAGTGTACGACTTCTGAGAGAGTCGCATTTGCTACGTTCCTACTGAAGGGAACGGCAGAGCATTGGTGGAAGTCCACCAGACCGATATTGAGAGCACGACATGCTGAGATCAGTTAGGAGATGTTTCTGGAGGCCTTCAAGTGGCAGTTTGTTCCTGATACAGTGCAGCGTAGACTGCAGGCTGAGTTTTTGGGATTAAGCCAGGGGAGTCTCACAGTGGATGAGTACGATACTAGATTTTTGGCCCTGGGGAGGTATGATCCTGATACCATGTACAGCGAGACTAGGAAGGTCCGTAAATTTGTTGACGAATTGAGACCGGTGTTGCGGTCTAGATTGGTACCACTAGACATTGGTACATATGATGAGGCAGTGCGCAGAGCGCAGCTTTGTGAGCAGGATTACGAGAGAAATGCCTTTGAGTTTGGGAAGTTCAGTCGGAGCCGAGATAGAGAGAGGAAGAGGCCGGCTAGAGATAGAGGGTTCAGTTATCAAGAAAGGAGAAGACTCTTCGGTAAGGGACCACGGATAGAGGAGGTGCGAGAGCGACCAGTTAGACCTTCTACATACCCCACCATTGCTCAGGCGAAGGGCATTGTGATTAGAGGATCGAGGCCTACTACTGATCAGTGCAGCCGATGTGGTAGACATCATAGCTGTAGACCTTATCCGTTGAGCCCTGTAGTGTGTTTTCGATGTGGAAAACAGGGGCATATTGCTAGAGAGTGCCTAGAGACATATGTGACTGCCCCACAGAAGGGCAAGGAGCATGATAGAGCTTCAACTGGTACGTCTGCTCAGAGAGGTAGAGCGACGGTAGAGGAGAAGGGGAAGCAAGTGATGGGTCGAGGGCGAGTACATGCTTTGGACCAGGACACAGCTGATGCTTCTGCGGATGTGATTCGAGGTAACATCCTGATTTATGATTTAAAAGCATATGTTTTAATTGATCCTGGTGCCATACATTCATTTGTATCGCCATCATTTGCATGTAAGTTAGAAAAGCATGTAGAGCGTACTCCTTTAAAGATGATGATGTTGATTAGTACGCCTATGGATTCCAGTCAGCTAGTTGAGCATGTGTATAACGATTGTAAGTTAAGAGTAGGGGAAAAGGATATGACAGCCAATCTAATATTACAAGTATGAGTGACTTTGATGTAATATTAGGTATGGATTGGTTATCTGCAAACCATGCTGTTTTAGATTGTTATGCTAAGACAGTTATGTTTCCTAACCCTACGAAAGTTATTGTAAAGTTTGATGGGAAGAAATGAAAGAAATAAATATGTTGTTAATAAATAAAAAATATTTTCCTAACTAGAGATAAATATCTTGAAGGTTTCATTGCATACGTAGTGGATACAGATAAGGTACATCCAGAGTTGGTAGATATTCCTGTGGTCAGTGAGTACCCAGATGTTTTCCCGGATGAGTTGCCAGGGTTATCACCAGACAGAGAGATGGAGTTCTGTATAGATTTGGTGCCTGGAACTGAGCCTATTTCGAGACCACCGTATCGCATGGCCTTAGTTGAGCTGGAGGAGCTCAAGAGACAGTTGCAGGAGCTATTGGATAGGGGTTTTATCAGACCAAGTGTTTCACCGTGAGGAGCACCAGTTCTGTTTGTGAGGAAGAAGGATGGAAGCCTCTGATTGTGTATAGACTACAGATTGTTGAATAAGGATACCATCAAGAATAGATATCACCTTCCACGCATTGACGACTTACTGGATCAGCTTCGAGGAGCGCAGGTCTTTTCTAAGATTGATCTGAGGTCTGGGTATCATCAGTTGAGAGTTCGGAGTGGAGATGTACCCAAGACAGCATTTAGGACTCGATATGGCCACTATGAGTTCCTAGTTATGCCATTCGGACTGACGAATGCTCCCGCAGCTTTCATGGCTTTGATGAACGATGTATTCAAGCCATATTTGGACCAGTTTGTTATCGTATTCATCGATGACATATTAGTATATTCAAGATCCGAGGAGGAGCATGAGGAGCACCTCAGGATTGTATTGCAGACTCTACGAGGGCAACAGTTGTATGCTAAACTCAGCAAGTGTGATTTTTGGTTGACAGAGATCTCATTTTTGGGACATGTAGTGTCGAGGGATGGTGTATCAGTAGATCCATCCAAGATTGAGGCTGTAGTTCAGTGGGAACAGCCGAGGACAGTTACCGAGATCAAGAGTTTTTTGGGTTTAGCAGGGTACTATCGAAGATTTGTTGAGGGATTTTCGAAGATGGCTACTCCGTTGACACGTCTCACTCGGAAGAGTGTTGCATTCGTGTGGGTCGAGGATTGTGAGAGGAGTTTTCAGGAGCTGAAGAGTCGATTGACCACCGCTCCAATTCTCACTATTCCTACCAGCTCAGGAGGATTTTCAGTATATATCGATGCTTCGCATCAGGGACTGGGCTGTGTGTTGATGCAAGATGGGAGGGTAGTTACTTATGGATCCAGACAGCTGAAGGACCATGAGAAGAACTATCCGACCCACGATTTAGAGTTAGCAGCAATAGTGTTTACGTTGAAGGTATGGCGCCACTACTTGTATGGTGAGAAGTTTCAGATTTTTACCGACCACAAGAGCCTCAAGTACCTATTCTCACAGAAGGAGCTGAACATGAGACAGAGAAGATGGCTAGAGCTTCTGAAGGATTATGATTGTGAGATACTTTATCATCCGATAAGGCTAATGTTGTAGCAGATGCTTTGAGTAGGAAGAGCCTTGGGATGGTATCGTATATGATGGTCAGGAAGCATGAGCTGCTAGAGCAGTTTGCTAGCCTCAGTTTGGGAGTTGTGCCTTCGAACATGGATGTAGATTGTATGATTGTGAGTCTACGCTTAGAGCCGGATCTGTTGGACAGGATCAGACAGGCTCAGCAGACTGATCCGTATTGCATCGATGTGATTGGTTAGATGCAGAGGGGCACAGTGATAGATTTTGAGTTGAATCCTGATGGACTATTGAGGTTCAGAGGTAGATTGTGTGTTCCCGAGGACCCAGAGCTCAGGAGATTGATATTGTCGAAAGCTCATTCATCGAGGTACACGTTGCATCCGGGGAGTGGCAAGATGTATCAGAACCTCCGAAAGGTGTACTGGTGGTCAGGTATGAAGAGAGATGTGGCAGATTTTGTGGCGACATGTCTCGTATGTCAGCAGGTGAAGGTAGAGCATCAGAAGCCTGCAGGATTGTTGCAGCCTCTACCTATACCGACATGGAAATGGGAGCACATCACCATGGATTTCGTGATGGGTTTACCGAGGACCCGGAGGAATCACGATGCTATATGGGTGATCATTGATAGACTGACGAAGTCAGCCCACTTCCTAGCTATGAGAGCTATCGATACTTTGAGTACATTGGCAGAGTTGTATGTAAGCGAGGTAGTGAGGTTGCATGGTGTTCCAATGAGCATTGTCTCGGATAGGGATTCTCGCTTCACTTCCCACTTTTGGGAACATTATCAGGAAGCCATGGGAACCCAGTTGAGTTTGAGCACAGCTTTACATCCTCAGATAGATGGTCAGTCAGAGAGGACGATACAGACTCTAGAGGACATGTTGAGAGCATGTGTGCTAGACTTTAGAGGCACCTGGGATGATCATTTGCCACTAGCCGAGTTTGCCTACAACAACAGTTATCATTCGAGTATCGGGATGGCACCTTATGAGGCCTTGTATGGCCGTAGATGTCGTTCCCCTATTGGATGGGAAGAAGTGGGTGATCGGAAGATTTTTGCTCCTGATATGGTTACACAGGCTTCTGAGGATGTCCAGTTAATAGTTGAGAGATTGAGGACAGCTCAGAGTCGACAAAAGAGTTATGCTGACAGGAGACGTAGGCCACTTGAGTTCGCAGTTGGTGAGTCAGTGTTTCTGAAGGTTTCTCCTTCCAAGGGTATAGCGAGGTTTGGGAAGAGGGGTAAGTTGAGTCCTCGCTACATTGGACCCTTTGAGATACTCGATCGAGTGGGAGATAAGGCCTATAGGTTAGCATTCCACCAGATTTGTCAGGCGTGCACAACGTCTTCCACATTTCGATGCTTAGGAAGTATCACCCGAATCCGACACATGTGATTAGTTATGGGCCTTTGGAGCTCAGTGAGGACATGTCATATGTTGAGAGGTCGATTCGAATACTGGATATGAAGGAGAAGGTTTTGAGGTAGAAGACTATCGGGTTAGTGAAGGTTTTATGGCAGCATCACACTTCTGAGGAGGCTACTTGGGAGTTAGAGAGCTTGATACGAGAGAAGCACCCCCTGTTGTTTGAGGATTGATTTGGTTCTAATTTGAAGGAACAAATTCTTTTAGTTGGGGAGGATTGTCAGACCCAAATTTTCGATTTACGTATGCAGCTTGTACCTTATGATTCCTATGTGTACGAACGTTATATTTCATGGTTGAATCATAAGAAGAGTATTAACTATCATGCAATCGATTTATTGAGAATTAAAAATGCATGTAAGCTACATAACAGTGAGATAAGGGTTCAATTAAATTTTCGAGCAAGTACAGGGGTAAAACGGTCAATTGATCGAAATTCGGTATAAATACGATGAGACAATTTCATTAAAAATATGAAATCGAGAAATCTTGATCAATAACGAGGAAAATGTTGAATTTCGAGTCCAATTGATCGAGATATGAATTTAATTAATATTTTTAAAATTTTTATCTCAAAAAATGAGCCCAAAAATAGTGAAAAAATATACCGAAAAGGTAAAATCGGACTGATAAATTCATTTACGGACTAAATGAATTTAATAAGAATTTTTGGGATATTTTTAGGATATTTTAGGATTTTTAATATTATTTTAAGGATTAAAATAATATTAAAATTATATTATAAAGAAATTGAAAAAAAAAAACAAACAAACAAAATCTGAAAACAGAAAACTGAAGAAACGAAACCCGTACGAAACCGTCGAAGACGCGACCTGAGGGGAAATCTTCACCCGCGACGAACCAGCAACCGACGACACGAGGAGTGCTGGGCAACGGAACGACCGGCACCGGGGGAGAGTTCGACGTCCACCACGCGCCTGGAATCACGGCCGATAAGGAGATCGAAGACGGGGGAGGTCTCGGGAGAGAAGGGTAAATCGGGTGGAATCCGGCGTCGATTTACCCTTGCCCAGGCCAAAAGAAGCCTCTAGAGGCGAGGCCGAACCATTTGGTGGTGGAATCGGCCAGAGAACCGGTCGGACGGTGTCGGAACGGCAAAAGGAGCTTGAATCGGTCGGCCGGTTCAGTGAAAAGTGACTGTGCTGATCCAGACCGGACCGGTTCAGCCAAGGAGAAAAGGGGAAAAAGAGGAAAAAAAGAAAGAAAAGGAAAAGAAAAATTTTTGGGATTTCACCGGACTTCGGGTAAGTCGATACGAGGTCAAAAGTGACCAATTTAATTTCTGATAAATTTATTTAAATTATATTTAATCGAAAATTGACCCGGAGTTAAGTATACGAAATTATGCAGTTCGATGATTAATTCTGAATGGAAGCCCGATCGAACTTCGATTTGCTCACCATCGCACAATCTCAGGTAAGTAAAGCTCATTTACGACAATTTAAGTGATTTATGCGTATTTAAGATTTAATTTACGCATTTCGGATTAAATTTCAGATTGAGTGAATTATATTCGAAAAATTGAATAAAATATCGTAAATAATATACGGGCTATCCAAAGAGCTTGGAATAAGCCCAATGGGTATTGATAAGCCCAATGAGTCGATAGACCCTGATGAACAGGCTTAATACGGATTAAGGCCTAATAAAAGTGTTTAAGGCCCATTAAGAGTAAATGGGCCCATTTAAGTGAAATGAACTGTATTAAATGTGTAATACAGTAGGAAAAGTGTAATTAACTCAATGAATGGTTAAATGCAGCTCCAGAGTCATATTGAGAGTTGACTGGACTGCGAGATAGACAGCACAGAGGAAGAGAGGTCACACGACGTGATCCGAGGTAGGGGACTCTTGCAAGTAGCTAGAGATATCTGTGCATATTTTCGTTGGATTTTACATTCACTGAAATTGTTTGAGGGTCAGAGAAAATCTATAATAATTATAGGGACCCGATATGGGTAAATTATGATTTTACCCCTAGTTAGGCAAAAAGTGAAACTTTGGGAAAAGTTGTAAAAAGCATGAAAATGATGTTTTAAATGGTTTTTACTGCTGTGTAGCAGAAGAGTAGGTGGATGAGCTAATGTTTTGAGGTCGATGTAAACTAAGCACACTTTATAGTGCTGATTTTAATGATTTTAAACATCCCTATTTTCAAAGAGCCATATACCAAATTATGTGGAAACAATCGTGTTAGAGCACAACTCGCATTTGATTTCAGATGTTTTTCACAAACATTAGTGCTGGAGGTTTACTCGTACTACATTTATTTGACATGCATGATAGAGTACTAGAACGTTGCTCGTACTCAGTTTTTATGTGATTTGTGCATGATAGAGTGCTGGAGCGATTACCTCGTACTCGAGTTTCACATTAGATGCATGACAGAGTGCTGGAGCGTTGCTCGCACTCGATTTTTCATGATTTGTACATGACATTGTACTTGAGCGATTTGCTCGTACTTGATTTGGAATGAGAACAATGCATGACCTGGTACTAGAGGTTTACTCACACTAGTGTTGATATTTTGACATGCATATACAGTGTTTTGAGGCAGAGTGTTGACTGTGTGTCACACTCAAGACGCGCACTATAGTTTTTCGTGATATATACACATGTTAGAAAAATCGTGATGATTTCCTCCATGTAGACTGAGTGTCACACTGTTGAGATGTTCTCACGTGGATTTAGAGACGTGGCATTGATTCCATAGTATGAGGGCTAAGACTTATGGCAGGCACCCCGACTATGATGTATTTCCATGGTATGAGAGGCTAAGACCTATGGCAGGCACTCCGACCATGATGTATGGGTCCACGAGTGTACGTTGTACCGTGCATGTGGCATGGAGTACATTGTACCGTGTTTTGTGTTGTGGAGTTGTGGAGGAGAGTGTTGATAGCTGGCGATTGTGATGGACTGACCCCCCTCCCATTACAGCAGTGATAACCCGCACACCGAGTATTGTGTTGCCTGGGATTTCACCACATGTTAGGATATGTACATAGTCCGGAGATGTTCTCTTACAGTAAGATCCTTAAGCCCAACATCCTTAAGCCAGAGTGGGCGGGGAGGCTCTGTTCGGCGGGGAGGCTCTCTTACATAGTCTAGAGAGATTGCATTTAGCCACTGAGTCTCGCATGATATATCACATGTGTTTTATGATACGGGTAGACCTAAGGGATTGGTCGAATCCCAGTTTATTTGTGTTGTGATGAGAAATGCCATATTTACTGTGTTTTGAATGTAAATGGCATATTTTATATAAAGGCGTTCTTAAATGATTAAATATGCACTGTTTTGCATGAATGCCTCTGATTGATAAACCAGCATGTGTTTAGTACATGGGATTTTAAATCTGTACTATATTATATATATTTTAAACATGCTTTTGAATTGAGAGAAGGAAAGGCAAAGCACTATTTTTAGTAGATAGTATGGATGTCTACTTGCTTGCCTGATTTCCTTACTGAGCGCGTTGATAGCTCATCCCATTCATTTTCTCCCATCTCTACAGATTCTCGTCAGTAGATCGAGTCGACCAGGGTATTGCATTCCTTTGATCCGCTGCCACTCCCCATCTAGCGAAAGGTATACACATGCGTACTCTTTTGTATCTGAACAATGCATAAACACAGTGATGTACAAGTTTTAATATGGGGGATGTAATGGTGTAATTATATTTAAGTATACGACTTTACTTATGATATAAATGTCATGTATGTATGATACGAAAAAGAATGGTAAGGTATGTCTGGATGAGGAGACTAATGCCTATTCACAGCCCAACTGTTGAGGAGATAAAGGTAAGTAAAAAAAATGAAAAATTTATTGTGGTTTTTGGTAAAGTCGCGTGTGGGAGGAAGGCGTGACATGGCATGAGTATAAAGATATGATATGGGTCCATGGAGTACGATGTACCATGCAAGTAGCATGGAGTACGATGTACCGTGTGGCATCTTCGAATGTGTGGTATCTTCGGATATGTGGTATCTTTGGATACGTGTGGCATCTTCAGATGCGTAGTATCTTCGGATACGTGTGGCATCTTCGGATGAGTAGGATCGGATAAGACCGACGAGATGGACTGACCCACCTCTTGGGCGGTTCCCGATCAGGGTGAGACCCCGCACACTAGGATCCGTGTAGCAGAGGGGCTCACGAGGACACACGGCCATAGTCCTGGTTATTACCGATATACAGATGTTACCTAGTCTCACATGTTGATGATCTTGACGATGATTGAAACTGGGTTTTAAACTAAATGTGCATGACGATTATTTCCATGCTTTTTAAACCCATGTGTAATGTAAACTGATTTTCATGGTTTCGTGAGTCAGGATCACCCAAAGGAGGGGTCGAGTCCTGACTTTATTGTGAAATTTTTAAATGAGAAAGAAATGATTTAAAATGAGTTGCATGTTGAATTTTCCATGTGAACATGTTTTACATAACATCATAACTCATATCATCTGTTTTAAAATGTGTGGAGAAAGGGTTGTTTATGCATGGCACCACGTTCATGTAGATAGTATGGTTACCTACTTGTTCGTAGGATTGCCTTACTGAGCTTGATGTGCTCACCCCTTTCATTTTCTCACACAGATAATTTCCAGTTGAAGTTGAGGCGACTCAGTACTACATTCCAGATATCCGCTGCTGCCCATCATTTAAGGTATATACACTTGTACAAATTGTATCTAAATAAGCATGGCACAGTTGTCATGCCCCGCTTTCGGGAACCCTTCTATCCATACATTCTCTACTACGGTTGGGCTGTGAGAAGATGCAATTACTAAAAATTTATTTATTTACAGCGGAATATTTAAAACTTAAATTCACACTCCCAGGTGTGTGTGTAAATACACAAAATTAATTGTATAAATACCAAGTGTTTACATATCATCCCCATAATACTGATTACAATTCCAAGATATAACTGTGCGATACGATATATTAGATACAAAATACTCGTGTATACAAATCTTATACCTTTGCGGATTGTGGGAGCTGTTCAACACAAAAGACTTAGAGACCACCGCTCTCTTACTTCTCAGTACCTGGAGGGGGAAAAATAGTGGGATGAGCAAACCACGGCTCAGTAAGGAAATGTATGCTAGCAGGTAGATATCGTACTACCTACATAGCCCATGCATGCATAAACCAAAACCATGCTTTCGTTATAAATGGAAATATCATACGAACAATGCATTTAAATACATATTTCTCAAGAGCATTTTCGTGTAAATCAAATGTCAAACTTCCATTTAAAACATGTTCATAAATAGTGCCCTCATGGCACGAATGTGAAATCGGAGATTTATTAAAACACGAAATCTCTTTCACTTCTCAAATCATTCTCTTTCACAAATCTCTTTCTTTTTCTGAGATTGTCTCTGTTTCTCGATTCTCTGAGACAGGCATGGAATTTTAGGCAATCAAATATCCACGACTTATGGCCACAGTCAGTGATCCCAGGCCTCACTGATCGGGTGTGCACAGGGTATCACTTCGCCTGAAAGTGGATGGGTCAGTCCTACCTCCGGCTCATCTCAATCCACCTCATCTCCTCGTATACTCACGGTGAAGATACGTCGTGTGTCATCTACGCGATACTCGTAATCACGTGCACCCAGTACGGTACATAGTATACCAACGGGTGACTACACTATTCTACGTACAATCGTGGACCCAAGTCCATACTCCAACTCCGATGGACTTTTTATCCTTAAACCATGTCTCATATACCAGGCGAGCAAGCAGCGTGACACACAGTCAACGCAAAGCTCCAGCGCGGTACGATCTATCGTTAAGGCCCAGCCCGTTCAATTGGCCGTCGGCTGGTATCCCCTTGGGTCCCAGACCCCCAGGTTTACCTTAACTCAACAAAACAGGTACGAGCATAGTTCTCGCACTTTCTCAAAACCTCCGTGCGAGTTAAAACTCCAACACGGTACATCAAGGTATTAAAACAGGTGTAAGCTAGCGCTTCAACACCAAATCACATCTCAAAACTGATAGAAGGCTATTTTCTCTTTTTAAAAATTCAAAACAGGTTTATTCATACAGCATGCTTCTTCATGCTAAAACATGTAAAATTAGCCAACCTATCATCAACATTTCTCAATCATCAATCACAATATAAAATTGAGAATTTCATTGAAAACATGCATATCATGCTATTTCCTTACCCTATCCCATTTCTCAATACATATATATACATCATGGTACTTTTCATATTTCCACATCATTTCATAAACTTATAATATCGTACTAGTCCTAGCAATATATCTACGAAATTGCTGTAATTACGTACGAACATCTCTATAGCTAACACACAGTCCCTTACCTCGTTTTACTTGTGTGCAACTATCCGCCTTTATGCTTCTCGCGTTCTCATCTCGACTTGCTCTGGCGTATCATCCGAAACTGAAATTCATCCACCAACATTTGAGTTAATGTTTCTAACTCTTATTCAACTAAGCCTTTATCCAATGCCTTAATTACCCATTTTTACCCTTTGTGGTAAATCTCCCAATTTATCCTAATATCAACATTTCCAACCCATTTCCACAACATACTCATCCACTCAAGATATCCCATTTATCAAAAATACTCCCGCATTCCACTTTCTCACACTTGACCATTTCTAAGCTATATGCATCTCATACCATTTTAGGTAATTCTATTCACAATATGCACACCCAAATATTTTTATAATCATTAACTAACTCAATGTACTTGGATTTGTGCATTAGATCTTACCTCATTGGATTTCCTCTTGCTCCAATTAGGATTGCCCTCTATTTCTTCAATCCTTCAAATGGGAAAATGCCTCTAGACTATGTTGTTCTTCTCTTTGATGTGAACAACTTTGTCTCTAATAGCCTCTCCTTAAATCTCACTGAAAATGGCTGGATTTAGGAGTGAGAAACTAGATTTCTTTGAGTTGAAGTGAAATGGAAATGTTTGTCCCGAAATTCTGATGATCCAACTGCTCCCATTTATAGGTTTGACTTGATGAGATCGATCTTCCTTGGGTGGAGTTCGATCTGTTCCTCAAAAATCCCTCTTTTCTGAGACGTTTAAAGGTAGGAGATCGATCTGTCGAGGCTGGAGATCGATCTGCTGTCAAACAGAAGCTTAAGGAGATCGATCTGGTCTTATGGGAGATCGATCTGCTTCCAACCCGAGACCTAGAGAGATCGATCTGGTCTTAGGGGAGATCGATCTTCTCCCAACCCGAGAGCTAAAGAGATCGATCTTCTTCCTTTGGAGATCGATCTGTTCTCTTCCATTTCTCACATAAGAGCATTCTGGCTCTCCCAGATCGATCTCTCATCCTATGAGATCGATCTGGCCTTCACAAATTCCAGATTTCCTGCAGTTTTTCTACAATAACCCTTACCAAACACCCTTAATTTACTACCATGATCATTTTCTCATTCATTCATCTATGAGACTTCAAAATGGGATCCATCCTCACTACTTACACATTAAAACTTGTGTAGAATCTTTGTATGATCAAATACATATACGATATTACTCGAATGGAAATATACACTTATGTAAATCTTTCCTTCCATTTTACTATACTACTCATATTCCATTTCGATCACATTCTTCTCGTGTTCAAGTTTATTTCTTCCTACTCATTCATAATGCAACTTGTACGTATAATCACAATTCTTACTACAAGTGCGTACATAATCTTATAAACTTACATTGCATATACTTCACATTACAATACATCATCTTACTTATGACTCTATTTACATTCCCATGTTCCTATATACAGCTATACATATACGGGGTCTCACATTCTCCCCCACTTAAAGAATTTGGTCCTCCAAATTAGAACCAATTCAATCTGTGAATAACTCGGGATACTTTTCCCGCATCAAGTTTTCCAGTTCCCATGTGGCCTCTTCCACAGTGTGATGTTGCCACAAAACCTTAACCAATGAAATCGTCTTGTTCCGCAACACCTTCTCTTTCCTGTCCAACACCCTGATCGGTCTCTCGACATACGACATATCTTTCTTGAGCTCCAACGGCTCATAATTAATTACATGTGTCGGATCCGGGTAGTACTTCCGAAGCATAGAAACGTGGAAGACATTGTGGACTTCTGCTAGCTCAGGTGGTAAGGCTAGCCTATATGCTCCTTCTCCCACTCTATCCAAAATCTCGAAGGGACCAATGTAACGAGGACTTAATTTTCCTTTCTTCCCAAACCTCATTATTCCCTTAGAAGGAGACACTTTCAGAAATACAGACTCGCCAACATCAAACTCAAGTGGTCTCCGTCTCTTGTCAGCGTAGCTCTTTTGTCGACTTTGAGCTGTTCGCAGCCTCTCGCATATTATTTGAACATCCTCGGAGGCTTGCTTAACCAAATCGGGGGCGAGCAATTGTCTGTCACCAACTTCTTCCCAACCAATGGGCGATCGGCATCTACGACCGTATAGTGCCTCATAAGGGGCCATACCAATACTTGAGTGATGACTGTTATTGTAGGCGAACTCAATCAATGGCAAGTGATCGTCCCATGAGCCTCTAAAATCCAGCACACACGCTCTCAACATATCCTCCAGGGTCTGTATAGTCCTCTCTGACTGACCATCTGTCTGAGGATGAAAAGCGGTGCTAAAACTCAACTGGGTCCCCATCGCTTCCTGGAAATGTCCCCAAAAGTGGGAAGTGAAGCGGGCATCCCTATCCGAAACAACACTCACTGGGACTCCATGCAATCTCACTATTTCTCGCACATACAGATTCGCCAGTGCACTCAATGTATCTGTAGATCTCATGGCTAAGAAATGTGCCGATTTCGTTAACCGATCTACTATCACCCATATCGCATCATGGTTCTTACGGGTTCTCGGTAACCCCATCACAAAATCCATGGTGACATGCTCCCACTTCCATGTTGGTATCGATAGAGGTTGTAATAGTCCTCCTGGTTTCTGATGTTCGACTTTTACTTGCTGACAAATGAGACATCTAGCGACATACTCCGCTATGTCTCTCTTCATTCCAGACCACCAATATACTTTTCGGAGGTTTTGATACATCTTACCACTCCCCGGGTGTATCGTATATCTCGACGAGTGTGCCTCTGATAAGATCAGCTTTCTCAGCTCTACATCCTTAGGAACACATATTCTATCTCCAAACCTTAGTATTCCATCTGGACTCAATATAAAATCAGCACCCTTCCCTTTCCGGATTTGGCTAATCATGATAATACACTATTGATCGATTTGCTGAGCTTGTCGGATTCTCTCAATCAACTCCCGTTCTAATCTCAAGCTAGCAATGATCCCATAGCTGCCAATCTCAGGTAGGGTCATATCCAGACTAAGGTTCGTGAATTGTTCCAACAACTCGTGCTCTCTAACTATCATATATGATACCAACCCGAGACTCTTCCGACTCAATGCATTGGCAACCACATTTGCCTTCCCCGGGTGGTACAAGATCTCACAATCATAGTCCTTGAGGAGTTCCAACCACCTCCTCTGTCTCATGTTTAAGTCCTTTTGCGAGAATAGATATTTCAGACTCTTATGATCCGTAAAGATCTGAAATCTCTCACCATACAAGTAGTGGCGCCATATCTTCAACGCAAACACTACGGCCGCTAACTCCAAATCGTGAGTGGGGTAGTTCTTCTCATGATCTTTCAGCTGTCTAGATCCATAAGCTACTACCCTTCCATCTTGCATCAAAACACAGCCTAGTCCTTGATGCGAAGCATCAGTATACACCGAGTAATTCCCCGAACTGTTAGGGATGACAAGAACTGGCGCGGTAGTTAATCTGCGCTTAAGCTCCTGAAAACTCCTCTCACATGCTTCATCCCATAAAAACTCCACACTTTTCCTCGTAAGACGTGTCAATGGAGCAGCTAATCTAGAGAAACCTTCTACAAATCTCCTGTAGTAACCAGCCAATCCCAGAAAACTTCTGATCTCTGTGACTGTCCTAGGTTGTTCCCACTGAACAACTGCCTCAATCTTGGATGGATCTACTGACACCCCATCCTTCGATATAACATGGCCTAGAAAAGAAATCTGTTCTAGCCAAAAGTCACATTTGTTAAGCTTGGCATATAACCTTTTCTCTCGAAAGGTTTGCAAAATAATCCTTAAGTGCTGCTCATGCTCTTCTCTGGACCTTGAATACACCAATATGTCATCAATGAAAATAATCACGAATTGGTCCAGGTATGGCTTGAATACTTCATTCATTAGAGCCATAAAAGCTGCCGGCGCATTGGTCAACCCAAAAGGCATCACTAAAAATTCGTAATGGCCATAACGAGTACGAAATGCTGTCTTGGGCACATCCTCCTTCCGAATCTTCAATTGATGATACCCAGACCTCAGATCTATCTTGGAGAAGATCTGTGCTCCCCGAAGTTGATCCAATAAATCGTTAATGCGTGGCAAGGGGTACTTATTCTTGATGGTAGCCTTGTTTAACATCCGATAGTCAATGCACAACCTGAGGCTCCCATCTCTCTTCTTCACAAATAATACCGGAGCTCCCCATGGCGAGACGCTCGGTCTTATGAACCCATTCTCTAACAACTCTTGCAGCTGTTTCCTTAATTCCTCTAACTCAACTGGGGCCATCCTATATGGTGACTTAGATATTGGTTCGGTTCCAGGCGTCAAGTCTATACCGAATTCCGTTTCTCTATCAGGTGGCAATCCTGGTAGATCATCTGGAAAGACATCAGGGAATTCTCTGACCACTGAGATGTCCTCCATATCCGGATGTACTTTGTTCAAATCCACCACATAAGCAACAAAACCTTCAAAACAACACTCAAGCCATTTATACCAAAGTACTTTACTTAACACAAAATTTAAGATTTCATTTCTTCTCTTAAAATCTTACAACACCTTCTTCAGGTAGAGAAAACTTAATGGACTTAGAACGACAGTCTATGACAGCATGATTGGCGGCTAACCAATCCATTCCTAAAATTACATCAATGTCATACATATTTAACAAAATCAAGTTGGCTGTCATGCACTTATCTCCCACCCTCACTTTACAATCTTTATACACTTGCTCAACTAATTGGCTAACTCTCATTGGAGTACTTATTAGTAAGGTCCTACTCAAGTATGTGGGTTCTACAAAACCTTTTAACTTAGATGCACATGCAGGTGATATGAAGGAATGCGTAGCTCCAGAATCAAACAAAGCTATAACCTCTAGATTGAAAATCAAGATTGTACCTTTTATCACTTCAGAAGAGGTATCAGCCGATGCCTGGTCTATCGCATACACCCTGCCTTGACCCACAACTTGTTTTCCCTTTTCTTCAGCCGAGGCTTTCTTTCTTGCAGGAGGTGCAACTGGAGGAACCCTCTCTGGCTCTTTATCCCTCTGTGGAACTGCCTCAACTATCTCCGGGCACTCTCTGGCATAATGTCCAAATTTACCACATCTAAAACATCGGGTACCCTGAAGATGACATGGCCTACCACCATGGTATCGTCCTCATAGCCTACATGGATCTGTAGTCGGTCGGGGTCCACCAATCACTATACCCCTGGCTGGTGTCTGAGTCGGAGGCATAAAAGGTCTAGCAATCTTCTTCTGGAACTCATCTACTTCTCTCCGACGTTTACTCATGAATTTTCGACCAAATTTGGCACTCTTGCCATCTCCCAGCTTCCTCGGACCCTTGTCCTTTCCCCAACTAAACTCAGAAATCTGCAAGTCATGATCTTGCTCACATAACTGGGCCCGTCGCACAGCCTCTCTATATGTAGCGACATCAAATGGGGCTAACTTCGCTCGGATCGAAGGCCTCAGTCCATCTACAAATCTACGGACTCTGACAGCTTCACTCCTGATCGAGTCCGAATCATATCGACCCAGTGAAGTGAATCGTGACTCGTACTCATCAACTGTTCGATTCCCTTGAGTCAGATTCAGAAATTCCATCTGTAGTCTCCGTCGAGCAGTATCTGGGATGTATTGCTCTCTGAAAACGTCCAAGAACATACCCCACGTGATAACCATTCCTTGAGCTCTTAACATCGGCCTGACGGGCTTCCACCAGTGCTCTGCTTCGCCTCTCAATACAAAGGCCGCAAGTGCTACTCTCTCCGTAGCTGAACATCTACAGAAGTCGAATAACTTCTCCATTTGACTGATCCAATCCTCAGCCACCGTCGGATCCTTTACCCCGCTAAACGAAGGAGGCTTAAAGTCCATAAAGTGCCTCAATCTCTCCATATCACAGTCGTATCCATACCCCAAATCATCATCATACTGCTGTGGGGCTACTGGAGGAGGTACCGGTCGAATATGAGGTTCCCGTGGCCTAGCCGGTTCAGCTTGCGCAGGTGCAACATTCTCAGGTTCAGGTGCAGCTGCTGGGGGATTCGGTGCAGCCTGTCCCGCTGTACCAGGTGTACCCTCAAACCTAGCCATGATCTGACCCATCATGGTCATCATCGTGCGCATGTCTTCCTCCAATCGAGTGATTCGAGGATCAGAAGCCTCTATCTGTTCCTGGGGCTCATGACTAGAGGATGATCTACTGTGCCTCTCAGTCCTGTCGTTTTGCCCTCGAGCCCTCGAGCTCTCTCCCCTCTTGCGGTGTCTCTCAGGCATAACTCACTAGCCTGATAACTTTCCTGCGTTATAACAAACATTTAATTCACTACCAGCTCCGTATACACATTTGTATCTAAATATCGCACAGTAACTTGGGGATGTATGTTTTCTTAGTCCTAAGCATCAACTCACATCAGACCAACCAAGCTCTGATACCAAGCCTGTCATGCCCCGCTTTCGGGAACCCTTCTATCCATACATTCTCTACTACGGTTGGGCTGTGAGAAGATGCAATTACTAAAAATTTATTTATTTACAACGGAATATTTAAAACTTAAATTCACACTCCCAGGTGTGTGTGTAAATACACAAAATTAATTGTATAAATACCAAGTGTTTACATATCATCCCCATAATACTGATTACAATTCCAAGATATAACTGTGCGATACGATATATTAGATACAAAATACTCGTGTATACAAATCTTATACCTTTACGGATTGTGGGAGCTGTTCAACACAAAAGACTTAGAGACCACCGCTCTCTTACTTCTCAGTACCTGGAGGGGGAAAAATAGTGGGATGAGCAAACCACGGCTCAGTAAGGAAATGTATGCTAGCAGGTAGATATCGTACTACCTACATAGCCCATGCATGCATAAACCAAAACCATGCTTTCGTTATAAATGGAAATATCATACGAACAATGCATTTAAATACATATTTCTCAAGAGCATTTTCGTGTAAATCAAATGTCAAACTTCCATTTAAAACATGTTCATAAATAGTGCCCCCATGGCACGAATGTGAAATCGGAGATTTATTAAAACACGAAATCTCTTTCACTTCTCAAATCATTCTCTTTCACAAATCTCTTTCTTTTTCTGAGATTGTCTCTGTTTCTCGATTCTCTGAGACAGGCATGGAATTTTAGGCAATCAAATATCCACGACTTATGGCCACAGTCAGTGATCCCAGGCCTCACTGATCGGGTGTGCACAGGGTATCACTTCGCCTGAAGGGGGATGGGTCAGTCCTACCTCCGGCTCATCTCAATCCACCTCATCTCCTCGTATACTCACGGTGAAGATACGTCATGTGTCATCTACGCGATACTCGTACTCACGTGCACCCAGCACGGTACATAGTATACCAACGGGTGACTACACTATTCTACGTACAACCGTGGACCCAAGTCCATACTCCAACTCCGATGGACTTTTTATCCTTAAACCATGTCTCATATACCAGGCGAGCAAGCAGCGTGACACACAGTCAACGCAAAGCTCCAGCGCGGTACGATCTATCGTTAAGGCCTAGCCCGTTCAATTGGCCGTCGGCTGGTATCCCCTTGGGTCCCAGACCCCCAGGTTTACCTTAACTCAACAAAACAGGTACGAGCATAGTTCTCGCACTTTCTCAAAACCTCCGTGCGAGTTAAAACTCCAACACGGTACATCAAGGTATTAAAACAGGTGTAAGCTAGCGCTTCAACACCAAATCACATCTCAAAACTGATAGAAGGCTATTTTCTCTTTTTAAAAATTCAAAACAGGTTTATTCATACAGCATGCTTCTTCATGCTAAAACATGTAAAATTAGCCAACCTATCATCAACATTTCTCAATCATCAATCACAATATAAAATTGAGAATTTCATTGAAAACATGCATATCATGCTATTTCCTTACCCTATCCCATTTCTCAATACATATATATACATCATGGTACTTTTCATATTTCCACATCATTTCATAAACTTATAATATCGTACTAGTCCTAGCAATATATCTACGAAATTGCTGTAATTACGTACGAACATCTCTATAGCTAACACACAGTCCCTTACCTCGTTTTACTTGTGTGCAACTATCCGCCTTTATGCTTCTCGCGTTCTCATCTCGACTTGCTCCGGCGTATCATCCGAAACTGAAATTCATCCACCAACATTTGAGTTAATGTTTCTAACTCTTATTCAACTAAACCTTTATCCAATGCCTTAATTACCCATTTTTACCCTTTGTGGTAAATCTCCCAATTTATCCTAATATCAACATTTCCAACCCATTTCCACAACATACTCATCCACTCAAGATATCCCATTCATCAAAAATACTCCCGCATTCCACTTTCTCACACTTGACCATTTCTAAGCTATATGCATCTCATACCATTTTAGGTAATTCTATTCACAATATGCACACCCAAATATTTTTATAATCATTAACTAACTCAATGTACTTGGATTTGTGCATTAGATCTTACCTCATTGGATTTCCTCTTGCTCCAATTAGGATTGCCCTCTATTTCTTCAATCCTTCAAATGGGAAAATGCCTCTAGACTATGTTGTTCTTCTCTTTGATGTGAACAACTTTGTATCTAATATATCGTATCGCACAGTTATATCTTGGAATTGTAATCAGTATTATGGGGATGATATGTAAACACTTGGTATTTATACAATTAATTTTGTGTATTTACACACACACCTGGGAGTGTGAATTTAAGTTTTAAATATTCCGCTGTAAATAAATAAATTTTTAGTAATTGCATCTTCTCACAGCCCAACCGTAGTAGAGAATGTATGGATAGAAGGGTTCCCGAAAGCGGGGCATGACAACAGTAATATGTTTGTAAGTAACTTTAGGGGATGTATAAATATTGTAAACACTTATAAATGACTGAGAAAGAATTTAAGTTATATGGTAAATGTATGGTGGGACTGGCATTGACGCACAGCCCAATTTGTTAGTGGAGTGTGGTCACGATCAGAGGACAGGTAAGCATGAAAGAAAATAACAAAACGTGAAAAATTTATTCTGATTTTTGGGTAGCTTTGGGTCGTGACATATTTTATGGTATCAGAGCGCAATTGGTCTGATGTGTGTCAGTGTCAGTAATTAGGAATTACATCCCCGTGTTACTGTGCTTGGTTAGATATAATAGTGTATATCAAGATGGGTTTTGACTAAGAAATGGTTGAGAATGCAGGAATGCCTAATATGAGTCTCGTTAGATGAGATAGTGCACGAGGCAAAGGTCGTAGAGGTAGACCTGAGTTTGCTAGTCGTGTTGAGTTGACCTGTGAGAATCAGGATGAAATTGAAATGGAGGCTAACGTTGAACAAGCCCCACTGAGTCCGACAGGGAGATCAGACAGTATTGAGACACGCTTCGCGAGGTTGGAGCCGAGTGTGGAGATTATTTTGAGGAGCTAATTGCTCAGATTATGAATGAGATTCGAGGGCGCAGCGGAGCATTGTTGGAAACCCGCTCGACCCATCTTAAGTGTTAAACATCCAGAACTAAGATGAGAAATGTTTATGGATGTATTCCGGGTACAGGATATCCTGGACATTGTTTAAAAGAAATGATAGATAAAAGTCCTTCCTCTTACCCAGAGGATTTGATTTATTGATGAGTATGCTTATGAGTATGAAACTCAATTATATTCCTGGGCAGATATTACCTCGACATTATAAACAAGTGACAATCGAGATGTCTAAAAGTTCATGAATGGCTCAACTTTTCAATTAGAGTCCGATTGGCCTGTGAGATATTACCTATACCGAGGCAGTACGTAAATTTACAGTTGGGTAAATAAGAACATGAATTGCACGCCTCTGAGATTGGGAAAGCTAGTGAGGGCTGAAATAGAGACAGAAAAGAGAATCGAGAAATGACAGAGATGTTAAAATGGAAAAAAATGGTAATTGGTAAAAGATTTAATTTGATGAGTCATGGAGTAAGATAATTGGTAAGGCTCCAGTGCATCCAATTTTGGCACTCTTAAGGGGCACTGTAATTGGAGGACCCCAACCTGCTACGAAGCAGTGTAGCAGTGTAAGCACTGTAAGCAGTGTGGGATGTGTGGTAGGTACCACAGAAGGAGGGTTTATACTTACACTGTATTGATGAAAATGGTCGTTAAGTGTGGTAAGATGGACCATTGATTTTGATTGCACAGGGTTGGGTGAGATCGCCCCACAGAAAAGTAAAGAGATAGAGAAAAACTTCGTTGGTATAGCTGCAACGAAAAGGGAGGCCATAGCTGAAAAAAAAGGAAAGTAGGCTGTTGGACGAAGGCGAGAGGATGTCTTGGACCAGGACACTATTGATGTTTCATGGATGTGGTGTAAGATACCACACTCGTTATGAATAATGAAGTACATATGTTTATTGATCTTGGTGCCACACATTTATTCATACCACCTTCATTCGCATATAAGTAAGTAAAAGGCATGAATGCCTACATCATTGGGCACAATACTGATAAATGAGTACCCCAATAGAGGAGGATTAATTAACGAAATATGGATATAGAGATTTTAAGTTGAAAACAGGAGTGAAAACATCACTGAAAGGTATACTGTAAGTGTTGACAAGTGATAAAAAGGGGTGCAACAGTTGAAATTAAAGGAGTAAAGGATTGTACTCACGGAATGAATAATGAAAGAGTTTTGTCATGAGGGATATACGAAAGGAGATAATCTTTAAGATAAGATAGATCCTAAATACAAGATGTATTGGAGTAAGAGACATATTCTAGGTAAGGAATACCCTTAATATGCGAAGTAATTGGGATTAAGTGATAAGTAGGGAATATAAATTATAACTAAGGATAAAGATGGATATAACCATAACCAGTCTATGTGGTTAAGTCTGAATGTTAATAAAGGTATTTCAAAATACCTCCTCGCCTGAAGACTTGACAGCGTCTAAATATATATATATATAACCTATAACGTGAAATCGATCGTCGTAATAAATACCTTTAGCATTAGGATACCTTTACTAAGACGATAAGAATATTAAAATTCGACAAATCATAAAGGTTAACATAGTAAAATTTAATAAGAGCCGTTAAGATAAGAAAAGGAAATGACACAGGTTAGTACCTGAAAACGTAAGCAATTTTGAAGGATCTTATACGATTATACGTAAATAAGTTAAGGATATGGATGATTGAAATAAGTAGTGGAGCTCGACTACGATGAAGTATTTAAACTTTACCTGGACCGATTTGTAATCATCATTATTGATGATATGATGGGTGTAGTTAAAGCCCAGGGCAAAATTCTAAGCAATAATTGAAAATGGTTTTTACAAATGGGTTATTGCGAGTTCTCAATATGGTCTACTTGGTTGACACGTTTAACTAAGAAAACGTGGTCTTTGAATGAGATGATAAATAAGATGATAGATGTGACATGAATTTCAGTATAGTGAAGTATGAATTGACCACCGTGATTAATTTCACAATACCCAACAGCTCAAGAGGTTCTCAGTGAGTATGGATACCTCAAAATAATGAAGGAGCTGTGTATTGATGTATAATGGGAAGATAGTCAATTATGGAGTCAGACAACTCCTTGATCATGAAATAAACTATCTGACTCATGATTTTAAGTTGGCAACGGTAGTATTTGTACCGGGGATATGGTACTATTATGTACAGGGTGAGATATTTTGGATATGCACTGATCATAAAGCATCGAGTATCTGTTTTTCATAAAAAGAGGCGAATATGAGAATACATAGTGGGTTAGAGCTTCTGAGAGATTTGGATTGTGAAAATTGTACCACCCAGGAAAAGCTAATGTAATGGCTGATGCCTCAAGTAGAAAGAGCCTCGGAATGGTACCCCATAAGATGGTCAGGGAGCATGAGCTGCTTGAGTAGTTGTGGACCTCAGTAGTGATGTGATCCCTTCTGATGATGACAGTAATTATATGACAGCTAGCCTTAGATTAGAACAGGATGAACGTGTCCGGATTGCACAGGCTTAGCGTGATGATCGGCAGGGTGTCGATAGTGTGGGTCAAATTCAGAAGGGTACAATGATAGAGTTCACAGAGTGTGATGATGATTTACAGAGGTTCCGAGACAGTATGAGTGCTCCCTAAGACCACAGTTGATGGGATAATATATTGTCAGAAGCTCACTCTTCGAGATATACGGTGCATACGAAAGTAAAGAATGTATCAAAATCTCGGAAAGGGTATTGGTGGTCAGATATGAAAAGAGACATGGTAGAGATTGTGAAAAAGTGCCTAGTATGTCAGCAGAATAAGGTAGAGTATTAAAAGTCTGCAGGGTTATTACGGCCTCTACCTATATCGACACGGCATGAAAATGGGAGTAAGTCTCCATGAATGTCGTGATGGATTACAGAAAACCCAGGTTAATTACAAGGTTATTTGGATGATAGTCGATAGAGTGACTAAGTCTACCCACCTTCTGGTTATGAAATCTCCAAATACTCATAGTGTATATGAGGTTTTATGTGTAAGGAAGATTGTGGAACATTAAGTAGCGTTCCAGTGAGCATGGTATCATATAGGGATTCCGGCTTCACTTCCCGCCTCTGAGGATATTTTTAGGAAGCTATGGGAACCCGACTGAGTATTAGCACAGCTTTCCATCCTCAGACAGATGGTCAGTTAGAGAGGACTATACAGGTTTTGGAGGATCCGATGAAAGCGTGTGCCCTTGATTTTTTTATGCTCCTGGGATGATCAGTTATTACAAATTGAATTCGCCAATAGTGACAGTTGTCACTTGAGTATCGGGATAACAAGATATGAGGCAGTGTATGACTGTAGGGGTTATTCCCCAAATTGGATAAGAAAAAGTGGGTGACAGATAGTAATTTCTTTTGAATTAGTATAATAAGTCTCTGAGGATGTTCAGTTGAGTGAGAGATTAAGAACATCTCAGAGCAGATAGAAAAGTATTGGAATTCACTGAGGGTGAATTAGTATGGTTGAAATGTTTCTTGTCCTAAGAGAATAAGGACATAGCGAACTTTTGGAAGAAGGTAAATTGAGTTTCGCTGGATTGAATCTTTTGAGAGATTGGACAAGTGGAAGATAAGACCTGTAGGTGGCATTTCCACTTGAATAAGTAGGCACGCACAATGTGTCTCATCTTTTGATGCTTCGGAAATACTATCCAGATCCAGCATAGGTGATAGGATATGAGATCCAACAGTTCAGCTTAATGCAAATATAAGTATATTGAAAGTTGATTCGGGCATTAAATAGGAAAGAGAAAGTATTGAGGTTTAAGATGATCTCCTTAATTAAAGTCCTTTGGTAGTAATACACTCCGGAAAAGGTCACATGAGAATTTAAGAGTATGATACGATCGATGTACCCGAAATTGTATATGGACTCATATGACTTGGTTCTAATTAGGAAGACCAAATTTCTTAAGTGGGGGAGATTTGTAAGACCCGAAATTAAATCGTAAATTTTTATGAGGGATGAAAATGGTCAAAAATTTAACTGAATGAGATTCGGATTGGAAATAAGGATTTAAAATGCGAAGTGAGTGAGTGTTCGTGAAAGGAAGTCAGGTTAAATTAATCCCGAACACGTGCAAGGGCAAAATGGTCAAAAGACCGAAAGCTGGTATAAATTCGAGAAGAAAAATTTATTAAAAATAATGGATTGAGAAATCTTGGTTAATAAAAGTGAAATAAATTTATTTTGGGTTAAATTGATCAAGATATCAATTTATTGGAATTAATCGGGATTAATCGAAATTTTTAGTTCGGAAAAGTAATCCCGAAAATAATCGAAAAATATAATGAAAAGTCATTCGGGACAATATCCCGAAAATACGAAGAAATTATACCTGAAAAAGGGTCAAAATATAATAAATAAATTAAATAAAATTAAATTAATTAATTTGGAATAAAATAATAATTTTTGGTAGATATTTTGGGTATTTTAATGTATTTAATGATTAAAATATTAATAAAATAATAAATAAATAATAAATAAATAAATAAATATATAAAAATAAATTTAAAAAAAAGGGAATCAAAAATCGGGGAGAGAGAAGAAGTGAGAAAACGAAAATGAAGCTGAAATCGGGGAGAAGGCCGGAAGACCACCGGCGACCCAATCGGCCAGGTGAAGGCCGAAAAAGGAAGAGGAGAGGCCGGCAACCTCCCTGGTACCGACGGTGCAGCCCACCGACGCCGGAGAACGTCGGATCGAGGGAGAGAAACCGACGGGGAGAGAAGAGATTTTTTCGGCAATCGACGCCGATTCGGCCCCAACCACCGGCCACCAAAGAACCCCCACTTAATGCCGAGCCGATTGACACCGAAAACAACTAACGAAACTGTCGGCAAACGCCGAAAACGGTGAAAAGAGAAATGGGTTTCGACGGTCGAGAGAGAACATGCCGGACCGGTGACTTTCCGGCGGACTTGGGTGAAACCGAGGGCAGATCTGAGATGCGGACGACTCAGCGGAGCCACTGGCGGTGGAAGCTGGCGGAGAATCGGCTGGCAAGGCCCTGAACCGGAGCGAACCGGAGTGAACCGAAGTGAACCGATGGTCTGAACTGGGTCTGAACCGGACCAAACCGGTTCAGCCAAGAAAGAGAGGAAAAAAAGAGAAAAAAGGGAAAAAAGAAAAAGAGAAAAAATTGTGGAAAAATCTCGACGATGTAATCGAGCTACGGGTAAGTCAGTAGTGGTCGAAATTGACCCGATTTAAATTTTGGAGTATTCAATTTAATTAATTTTCGATCAAAAATTTACTCGAAAATTTATGAAATGTGTAGCTCGACAATCGACGTCAAACGAGAGCTCGAGATAGCCTCGATTTACGTATTAGCATAGAATCTCGGGTAAGTAACCTTTATTTACGACAATTAGCATCGTTATACGTGCTTCGGATTTAATTTTCGCATTAATTAGATTAAATTATGGAAAGTCGGATAAATTGTCGTAAATAATAAATTGAGCTATTCGAGAGTTAGAATGAGGCCCAATAAATTGTTGGTGGGACCAATGAGCCCAATAGGCCTCGATAATGTGAAAATTAAATGGAAAACGGGCTTAAGGCCGATTAAGGCCCATTAAGGTGCAATCGGGCCCAATAGGGATAAATGGGCCAAATGATTTAAATTAAGCCCAGAAAATAGGAAATACAATTAAATTGTATAATATCTGACCTGAGGAATATTAATACGCAATTTCGAAGGTTTGATTGGGAGCATATCGGACTGCGCGACGAGACAACAGTGAAAAAGGAAAGGTTAGACTCTACAGAAAAATAAGGTAAGGGAATTCTGCGGACTGCTAGAGGTAACTTTACGAAATTTTAAGTTCAATTGCAGTCCTTTAAAAATTATCTGAAGGGTCTAGAGGTCAAATAATAATTTTAGTGCCCCGAATGGGCAAATTACCAAAATACCCTTGTTAAGGGTAAAATTTACTAATTTAGGAAAAATTGGGAGGAGCAAGAACAAGAGGTTTCTGCTCGTTCTGGAGACATTTTAATGCATGCATGGGTAGGCTAGCTAACCTTGAAAGAAAATGCACAACATTGCATACTTTCAACAATATAATTGTTTTGAAAACTGTTTTGAGGAAACAGAGCCGCCTACGTGTTTTTATCTACATGCGACTTGCTGAAGCTCAGCTTGCACGATGTTTTGATTTGTGTGATACATGCATTAGTGCTGGAGCGAGAGCTCGCACTAGAGTTTTACATGCATGGGTGCTAGAGTCTAACTCGCACTAGATTTTACATGATTTTCGTGACAGGGTGCTAGAGTCTAACTCGCACCATATTTTTATATGATTTTGAGACAGGGTGTTAGAGCTTCGCTCGCACCAGATTTTATATATATATATATATATATATGATGACCCCATATGAAACAAAGTCGTTTGGGCTTTGGCCCAACGCGGACAATACGTAGAGGTTATGGAGTAGCGCTGTCTGCCTTGGAGTCAGCCAAAAGGCCCAACAGGCTCTAAAGACCTCTTAAGTGGGGTAAGAGTGAGGGATGAGGTTGGCGGCCTTGTGGGGATGTAAAGCGAGCTCTGACAGTTTTACTTTATTTGATGAGAGTGCTGAGCATCGCTCGCACTGATTTTATGAGAACATGTGATGACCCGTGCTTGGAGCTTCGGGTAGACTGTGTGTCACTGATTAAATAGGCTCGCACGTGCGTTTTGAGACATGGCATGAGTATAGAGATATGATATGGGTCCATGGAGTACGATGTACCGTGCAAGTAGCATGGAGTACGATGTACCATGTGGCATCTTCGGATGTGTGGTATCTTCGGATACGTGTGGCATCTTCGGATGCGTGGTATCTTTGGATACGTGTGGCATCTTCGGATGCGTGGGATCGTATAAGACCGACGAGATGGACTGACCCACCTCCCGGGCAATTCCCTATCAGGGTGAGACCCTGCACACTAGGATCCGTGTAGCAGAGGGGCTCACGAGGACACACGGCCATAGTCCTGGTTATTACCGATATTTAGATGTTGCCTAGTCTCGCATGTTGATGATCTTGACGATGATTGAAACTGGGTTTTAAACTAAATGTGCATGACGATTATTTCCATGCTTTTTAAACCCATGTGTAATGTAAACTGATTTTCATGGTTTCGTGTGAGTCAGGATCACCCGAAGGAGAGGTCGAGTCCTGACTTTATTGTGAAATTTTTAAATGAGAAAGAAATGATTTAAAATGAGTTGCATGTTGAATTTTCCATGCGAACGTGTTTTACATAACATCATAACTCATATCATCTGTTTTAAAATGTGTGGAGAAAGGGTGGTTTATGCATGGCACCACGTTCATGTAGGTAGTATGGTTACCTACTTATTCCTAGGATTGCCTTACTGAGCTTGATGTGCTCACCCCTTTCATTTTCTCACATAGATAATTTTCAGTTGAAGTTGAGGCGACTCAGTACTGCATTCCGGATATCCGCTGTTGCCCATCATTTAAGGTATATACACTTGTACAAATTGTATCTAAATAAGCATAGCACAGTAACATGTTTGTAAGTAACTTTAGGGGATGTATAAATATTGTAAATACTTATAAATGACTGAGAAAGAATTTAAGTTATATGGTAAATGTATGGTGGGACTGGCATTGACGCACAGCCCAATTTGTTAGTGGAGTGTGGTCACGATCAGAGGACAGGTAAGCATGAAAGAAAAGAACAAAACGCGAAAAATTTACTCTGATTTTTGGGTAGTTTTGGGTAGTGACAAATGCACACACATTTAATATTATTATATAAGACTAGACAACTATATTATATAAAAGAAAGAAATTGGCAACATGCAATATTAAAGAAAGAACAAATCAACAAGAAAAGAAAATCATGTAAAGAAGAAAGAAATAAAGAAATTGCTTCTTAAACTATATATGCAGATGATGCAAACCTTTTAAAATATGAAGAAGCCGACTATATAAAATATAAAAAAGATAAAGAATTCAGCAATTATAGTCTTGAAAGAAAATGAAAGAAATCATTTTGGATAACTTTGAACAAAATCTGCAATATAAGATTACAAAGAAGAAAAATTGAAACATAATATTACAAGTACGCAATAACAATTCGGTCAAGCTTAAGAGCAAAGAAAAACTCTACCAATTGATCATTTAATTAGCCCTTAGCTCTTTTACATAGTGAGGGGATGACACAAATCTTAGTTGCAGTTAAAAACTAATTACAGTATTTAATAATTATCTTAAAAATAATCTTCAATTAGCTTAGAGTGTTGACTTGCTTTGCCAACTCATCAAGTCTATACTCTTTCCTTGTAATTATATCTTCCCAAAAGGGTTTAATTTAATTTTTCAATTATTCATGTAGCAATCTCACTTTGACCAGAGTTAACTTCCTAATTTTTAGTACTAAATTTGTAAAGACTTTTAACCTATTAAACAAACTATGATTGGCATGATGTTGGTCATTCTGGAAAGCTTGAGAAGTCCTCTACAACATTGTTGAAGATCAATTTTTATATAAAAATTCGGACAAAAATGAAATTACCAAAAATACCCCAACTAGTCAGAAATTTCAAAAAGTGTCATTTTGCTTCATTTTCTCCCGATAGCTTTTTTTGTCACCTAAAACATCAAATGAACGTTATCGAGCACTTTAAGCACAAAATAAAGCTAAAAGAATATTATTAAACAACATAAATATAAGATATTAAGTACTTATCAAATTTCTGCACACTTAAGCTTTGATAATCTTCTAATAAATCTGAACTTTATTTTCTAACTTTCAGATCTAAATCTCAACACTTAATTCACTTTTATTGTAGTCACATTGAATTTAGCATATACAACAAGCCTTTAAACCCCTAGGTCTTCCGTAGTGGACGATTTGTGTCTTGTGAAGGCTTTCAGGAGATATACTCACGAAATCTTTACTTAGACTCAATCCTAAAAATTCAAAAATTTTAATCAAGATAATGAATATCTCTTAGCCTTTTAACTTTCACTTCAGAACTCAATAAAATCAAATAATCAAGTCAATCATATCTCAAACATTACTTTCATATTCATACATAATTCTAAGTAAGTTAATGTAAAATGCACAACTAATACTAATTGAAACAAATAACATAAGCATGCAATTTACCCATCTCTATTACTACAAGCATCAACAATAAATCAAGAATTCTTTTATCTTTTGAAGCCTCGAGGTTATATCATGGCTTTTCTAAGTACTAACTTGTAGAACAAGTCAGTTTTCGCATTTAGAGTGTTTTGCATACTCATATTTAAAGTCACTTTGAATATATTTTATCTCATAAACTTGTACGACTCCAAATAATGGAGTAGTTATTATCACTTTTTCTTTACTTAACCTCTTTCTTTTCTTTCATATCATTCTTTTTCTTAAAGATATCCTTGCTTAACCTTGCATACAACTAATTTCAATGGGTAAAAGCATAATATAAACATCACACGAAGAGTAAGCACTTACTCCAGTAATTATAACAATCAAAATACTTTCAACTCTTTTTATAAAACCTTGTTTAAGTTAGAATTAATCATAAAAATGGAAAAACATCTTGATCATTTGACTCAAAACTTTATTAGTTTTAATGTTAAACAATCTAAATCGAAACTAACTATAAAAATTTTTTTTATTATCTTTATAATATCAAGTAAAAGGACGACGAACTAAACGATATATATTTTTTCTTTTTTTCTTTAATATTTTGACAAAAAAACTTTATATTAAACCAAAAAAACAAAAACAGTCCTATAATATTAAGCCTACATGACAAACAAAAATATTATATAAAAACTGAAACAAAGATTAATAATAAGCCTTCATATGCGACAAAAACAAATCCAAGGACTAAACCTTTCTCCCCCACACTTAATTCTTACTTTGTCCCCGAAGTAAGTCCATCATGCAAAGAAGAAAAAATTTGACTCAAAATTTAAAAGAAAAGTTAGTGATACTACCTCGTTTTACAATCTTTAGGTTGCCTCCTGAGCAACAAATTTATTTAATGTCATTTGCTCGACTATTCCTTTTCACTTATAAATAAATAATATGGATGATTTTGAATCAAGTAAATATGAATGAAGTTCAAATGAGTATCATGGATGCATGTGAAAGTTAAATAAGGGCTGAAGTAGCCACAAACTAAGTAAATGAAATCCTTAAGCATCTGGAATGAATATAAGGATACAAAAAGTATAAATGAGTGTAAGACGAAGAATTATACGAACCCTTTTGATTTTTGAGCGATACACACAAGTTTCATAATATGAAAGTCATATGAAATGAGCCTTACCAAGTATGAATGGATTTCAAAATGACTAGCCAAGCAATCAAAGGCAAGTTAACCTTTAAAAATTCTGGGAAAAACTGCAGTGGAAATGCAAAAAATGAAGGCCAGATCAATCTCCCATTCAAGGCAGATCGATCTCTTGTGCAAAATAGGGTAATTTAGAATAAAACAGAAAAGGCAGATCGATCCTCCTTTAAGTGCAGATCAATCTCCTTAGCATTCTGTAAGAATCAGATCGATCTCCTTCATAACCAGATCGATCTCCTTAAGCCTCTACCAAAGAGAGATCAATCTCCCCTGCTTGACCAGATCGATCTCACCCCCACAATGCTGAACATTTCGAGAGTAAGAGCCAAGAGCAGATCGATCCTTACCTAATTAGATTGATATTCTTACCCTTTTTCTATATAAACTCGATGGAAAGAAACTTCAATCTTTAGGAAACTGAATCTCACTCCATTTTTATCTAAACACCAAGCTTTCTCTCTCTAGAATACCTACCATTTCCATAGAGATTTTAGAAAATATCATTAGAGCAAAGTTATTCCTTATAAAGGGAAGAACATCATACTTTGGAATCAAAGCTACATTGGTTGTATTGAAGGAGCAAGGAGTATTTTCATTTGGAGTAAGAAGGAAATCCAAATAGGTGAGTTTCTAATGTATCAATCTAAGTATATTTGTTTAGATATTGATTCTGGAGTTGATTTGTCACGCCCCGGAAGTGCGAAAATAGGGCTAATTTAAAACTTTTTGCTCATAAATTCATAATTAAGGGTGCATTCCTGTGCAGTGTCTTACATCATCATAAGTATCATGCCTTAGGATCTCATCATGATATAATATATATTGTAATTTATACATTACTCAATTCCAAGTTAATTAATCCTAATACATCCCATACAATGTTATACATCAAGTGTCTGCAATTACAGTAATTGTCTGGTTACATGAAAAGATAAAAGATACCTCAAAATACAATATATGGCCTGGAGCTCAAGTCCTCGACTAGCCACTACTCCGTACGTCGTAGGAAAACACTTTTCACTTGAAGAAATCTGGGGGGAAAGAAAACAGGGTGAGCTTCTAAATCACTCAGTAAAGAGGGTAAGGGACTCATTTCATAAACCAAAATGCACATAACAAAATATTTATTTGTATGTGAAAATCATTAATCTCATTTGAAAACCATAGCATGAAAGTACTCAAAACGACATTCTCATGTCTCAAATCATGTGAAAACATGAAGTAAAAAGGCTCAATCTAGAGCAATAACAAAGCATGTGAAAATAATGCGATAAACGCTTTCTTAATTAACGTGATAAAATCACTGTAATAATAATGCACGTGGCACAGCCACTAAACACACGTGGCATAGCCACTGATTTAAATTCACACATGGTATTGCCACTAAACACACGTGGCATAGCCATTGAGTTAAATTTACACGTGGTACAGCCATAGGATAGGGTTTCACGTGGCAACGGCCACCAATTAGGGTTCTCACGTGGCAACGGCCACCAAATAGGGTTCCTCACGTGGCAACGGCCACCAAATAGGGTTTTCACGTGGCAACGGCCACCAAATGGAGTTTCTCACGTGGCAACGGCCACTAAATGGGGTTCTCACGTGGCAACGACCACTAAAGGGGGTTTCTCACGTGGCAACGGCCACCAAATATATGTGGCATAGCCACAGGATGGGTTATTCTCACGTTACCAGAACGGAGAAGAATCGGGCTTACATGCTACCAGAGCAATGCCCGGTGTGTACTCAGAATTACACACCTAAGTCTTAATCACATAATACTAGTTTGCCTTCACGTAGAACTCATAGTGGTTTTTCTCTCATAAAACTCATTTGAAAACCGTTTTGTACTCAACACAAAACATAATAAAATCGAGTTCCAACCGACAAAGCACGCACACATTTCTCAAATCTCGATATTGCCTTAACGTAGAGCCTAATTCATTACTCACACAAAATTCAACGGTTTATAAAGCAATTTCACACTCAGCTTATAAACTCATAAAATAATGGGCTCCAACCGGCTATAAAAATCGTGTGCAATTGTATCACAACACAACACTCAACATGCTTATTTTATAAATCACAATTCATGCTATAATAGTTCGCAAATCACATACATAAATGGTTTAGTTTCCCTTACCTCTTTGCACCTCGTATAGTGCAATCGTTTCCCCCGTATCACAGACTAGCCTTGCATTCCACTCTGGAACTCCCGAGCTGTCCAAATGATGTTAAAACATCAATTCTCAATTATCTCATCAACCTCAATTCTCAAAATCGAGCATAATTGCTCATAACACCTCAAATCTCTTGATTCTCGTAACTCTACCCCAAACTACACTCTCATTCACAACATCTCAACGTTCTACATTTCTCATGCCAATTATCTATGCTAATTCACCACATTGTCTAAATTTCCATTTATAGCTCAAATTCCCAAAATTGCTAAATATCATTATCACTCCAACCACATTGTAATTTCATCAATCCCTAATCATTTTCAGCTATTTCAATACAATGACAACAACCATTATCATCAAAATCATCTCAGATATCAAGATCGAGGTTTAGAAATTACCCAAAACTTGTGGAGAGCTTATCTCTTGCCTCGATTCGATTCGTCTTTCGATTTCCAAGTATGTTGTTCTCCCTTTGATGAGGAACAACTTTCCTTCTTGCCACAACTTCTGATTTAGACGGAAATGGGTGCTTTGGATGAGTGAGAAAGCTAGGTTTCGGTGAAAATGGGGGTTGGAAGAGAGAGAAAGTGAAATTGCAGGAGAAAAATAGGGGTTCCTTATATAGGCTGAGGGTAGGAGATCGATCTGGCTCTTGATGAGATCGATCTGCATTTGAATTTTGGGGACGATTTGGGGCAATTTATGCCTAGGAGATCGATCTGTCGAGGGGTGAGATCGATCTCTTTATGGCTTTATGAGATCGATCTGCTCCTTGAGGAGATCGATCTTCTCCCAAACAGAATCATTTGGAGATCGATCTTTTCCTCATGAGATCGATCTTCTCTCAAACAGAATCACAAGGAGATCGATACTCTTCCATTGGAGATCGATCTGCTTCTCAAATTCCTCCTTCCTTGTCATTTTAATCACCAGATCGATCTCTCCTTCTCCCAGATCGATCTGTCCTCATAGCTTCACACTTATTTTAAACACTTAACATATAAATCTCCAATTATCATTCCCCAATTCACTTAGCTCAATAAATTACACTTCAAGTTCATATTACATCATTCAAATATATCTAAAATTCTCAGATCTCACATCCTCCCCACCTTAAATAGAATTTGGTCCTCCAAATTCAACTCAACTAGTCGAATAGATGGGGGTATTTCTCCTTCATGAGACTCTCTAGTTCCCACGTTGCCTCTTCCCTTGAGTGATGTTTCCACAAAACTTTCACTAATGGGATGCTCTTAGTTCTCAGTACCTTCTCTCTTCTATCGAGAATCTGGACGGGTTCCTCAGTGTAGCTCATGTCCTTTTGTATGTCTATCTCATCATACTCTATGACATGAGAAGGGTCCGGGTGGTACTTCCTCAACATAGACACATGAAAAACATTGTGTATTCCGGACATCTGTGGGGGTAATGCTAATCTGTAAGCTACCTCTCCCACTCTCTCAAGAATCTCGAATAGTCCTACGTATCGAGGACTCAATTTCCATTTCTTCCCAAATCGCATGATACCCTTACTCGATGATATTTTCAGAAATACTGCATCACCAACCTTAAACTCGAGTGGCCGTCTACGCACAT
This sequence comes from Firmiana major, assembly GCA_033439115.1. Lineage (NCBI taxonomy): Eukaryota > Viridiplantae > Streptophyta > Magnoliopsida > Malvales > Malvaceae > Firmiana > Firmiana major. Next base: position 16,296,872 of record CM065912.1, read on the forward strand.
CCGCATAGCTTTTCTGTCTACTTTGTGCAGCCTGTAACCTCTCACATATGAGTTTCACACTCTATACGGCTTGCTCAACAAGCTCGAGAGCATTTATCTTTCTGTCACTGACTTCTTCCCAGCTACAGGGGATCTACACCTCCTACCATATAGAGCCTCAAAAGGTGCCATTCCAATACTCGCATGATAGCTATTATTGTATGCAAACTCTGCTAGGGGCAGGTGATCATCCCATGATCCCTTAAAATCCATCATACACCCCCTCAACATATCCTCCAGGGTCTGAATAGTCCTCTCTGACTGACTATCTGTCTGAGGATGATAGGCGGTACTGAAACTCAATCGAGATCCCATGGACTCCTGAAACTGGGTCCAAAATCTAGAAGTAAATCGGGAATCTCTATCAAAAGTAATACTTACTGGAGCCCCATGTAATCTAGCTATCTCGCTAACATACAGCTCAGCTAAGGCATCCACAGTATCTGTGCTCTTAATGGTAAGGAAGTGGGCACTCTTGGTCAGTCTATCCACTATAACCCATATAGCGTCACGACCTCTTCGGGTCCTCGGTAAACCCATAATAAAGTCCATAGTGACATGCTCCCATTTCCATGTAGGTACGGGTAAGGGCTGTAGTAGTCCTCCAGGCTTTCGATACTCAGCTTTCACTTGCTGGCATACTAAACACCTGGCCACATACTCTGCCACGTCTCGCTTCATACCACTCCACCAATACACCTTTCTCAAGTCTCGGTACATCTTAGTACTCCCTGGGTGCATGGTGTATCGCGAGCAGTGGGATTCTCTCAGTATCTGTCTCTTCAGGGTATCATCGTCCAGTACACAAATCCATCCTCTGAATATCAACAATCCATCCTCACTGACTGTGAGATCCGACTGCGAACTCTGTTCAGCTTGGCTAATCATATCTATCAATCTCTGATCACTGCGCTGCCCAGTTCTAATCTGATCCATGATCCAGGGCTCTATTCGCAAGCTAGCCATAAATCCAGTCTTTATCTCTTTAACTCTGATCTGAAGTTCGGCAAACTGCTCCAGTAAATCCCATTCCCTGATCATCATAGTAGATATCATACTCTTCCTGCTCAGGGCATCAGCAACTACATTCGCCTTGCCCGGATGATATAGAATCTCGTAGTCATAATCCTTAAGAAGTTCCATCCATCTCCTTTGTCTCATGTTTAACTCTTTCTGATTAAAGAGATATCTCAAACTCTTGTGATCAGTGAAGATCTGGAATCTTTCCCCATATAAGTAGTGTCGCCAGATCTTCAAAGCAAATACCACAGCGGCTAACTCCAAATCATGCGTGGGGTAATTTCGCTCATGGTCTTTCAGCTGTCGCGATCCATATGCGACCACTCTTTCGTGCTGCATAAGCACACACCTCAATCCTTGATGAGATGCATCACTATACACCGAGAATCCTCCTGATCCCTCCGAAATAGTTAACACAGGTGCCACTGTCAACCTCCTCTTTAATTCCTGAAAACTGAGCTCACATTGATCAGTCCATATAAATGGAGTCTCTTTGCGCATGAGCTTAGTCAAAGGGGTGGCAATCCGGGAAAATCCTTCCACAAATCTTCTGTAATACCCTGCCAAACCAAGGAAGCTTCGTACCTCAGTAACTGTCCTCGGTCTCTCCCAATTAAGCACAGCCTCCACCTTGCTTGGGTCTACTGATACTCCTTCCTCTGAGACTATATGACCAAGGAAAGTTATCCGGTCTAGCCAAAACTCACACTTACTAAGCTTTCCATATAATTACTTATCTCGAAGTATCTGTAGTACTAACCACAAATGCTGTGAATGCTCCTCATACGACTGAGAGTATACCAAGATATCATCAATAAAGACTATCACAAATTTATCCAGATAGTCTCTGAACACCTCGTTCATCAATCTCATAAATGCTGCAGGGGCGTTCGTCAATCCAAAGGACATCACCAGAAATTCATAATGGCTATACCTCGTCCTGAAGGCCGTCTTTGGAATATCTTCTTCCTTGATCCTCAATTGATGATAGCCCGATCTCAAATCAATCTTAGAAAAGACTGATGCCCCTCTTAGCTGATCAAGTAGATCATCAATCCTGGGCAATGGGTATTTATTCTTCACCGTGGCTTTATTCAACAATCGATAGTCTACGCATAATTTGAGACTACCATCCTTCTTCTTGACAAATAAAATCGGTGCTCTCCACGGTGAAACACTGGGCCTAATGAACCCTTGATCCAGTAACTCCTGTAGTTGTTTCTTCAATTCTTCAAGTTCCACTAATGCCATCCTGTAGGGAGGTTTAGAGATCGGCTGAGTATCTGGTACCAAATCAATGGTAAACTCCAGTTCTCTCTCTGGTGGTAAACCTAGCAATTCATCTGGGAAAACATTCGAAAATTCGTAAACCACAGGTATATCCTCAATCCTCGGATGTTCCCGCTCATCGTCTGAGATGAGTGTCTCATAACCTTCACATGAACAATCATATTTAATATTCTCCAAAATAATATTAAAATTCTCAAATTACTTACTAGAATTCCACATATTCATTTCCTCAATATCTCAATCGTACACTGTAAGGTTCAGGTAGGGAGAAAGTTACAATCTTAGTGTAGCAATCTAAGCTCACTCGATTGGCTGCCAACCAATCCATTCCTAAAATTACATCAAATCGATGTATATTCAACATGATTAGATCTGCTAACATCATTCTATCTCTCGCCTTTATCTCACATCCTCTACAGATTAACTCAGTTCTCTGGGATTCACGCATAAGGGTATTTACATGTAGTATATATTCTAGAGGTTCAAACTTCAAGTTTAATCTACATGCAAAATGCTCAGAAATAAACGAATGCGTGGATCCTAAATCAATCAACACATGAGCCTTATGATTACAGATAGAGAGTGTACCTCTTATAGTTTCTACAGAAGTGTCAGCAGTCTCCTTATCTAGGGCAAACACACGTCCCTGTGTAACAGGTCTCTTTCTTTTCTCTGCAGCAGTGGTCCGTCTCGGGGGATTCACTCTCTAAGGCTGTTGTCTAGTGGGCTCCAATACATGTGGTTTCTGAGGTTGAGGGCAATCCTTCACCATGTGACCCATGTCTCCACATCTAAAACATCCATGGATCGACCCAGTATAACTTCCCTCATGCATTCGACCACAATTTTTGTAAAACCTTGTCTCAGGCCTGACATCTCGAGGGGTCTCTCTAATGTTAGGGTACCTCTGAGTCTCTCTAATCTGCCCTTCTGTACCTCAATCCTTCCTCTTCTGAAGGAACCTCTTCGAGCCTCTGTTTGGAAAATCGTTGGCCTCTTGCCCTTATCTCTATTCACCGCTCTGAGCTTATTCTGGGATTGTACCATTTCAATTCCTCTTTCAATCTCTTGTGCTCATCTCAGAGCATCTCCAAACTCAGTAATACATAGCCCTATCAATCTATCTCTGATGATGGGCTTCAATCCATACACAAATTTCTCTGTGCGGAGCTCTTCATTCTTAAAGGTCTCTGGGTCATATCTCAATAGCGCTGTGAATTGGCTCTCATAGTCATCCACAGACATGTCACCCTGTACCAAACTCAAAAACTCGGCCTGTTTCTTTCTCTGGGCGGCTCGTGGTACATATTGGGTCCTAAAGGCTGTCTGGAACTCTTCCCAACCAATCACATCCTGGCAGGACATCAGAATACCCTGGGTAGTACCCCACCAATCTCGAGCTCTCCCTTTCAACATATAGATACTCATACTGACCCTCTTAGCATCGGTGCACCCCAGATAATCAAATATATTTCTCAACTCCGTCAGCCACTCCTCAGCCTCTGTAGGATCCTTCTTTCCCCTAAACACGGGTGGATTCATCTTCAGAAAATCCTTCAGTCGGACCATACTTCTATCATCAGGCTGAGTGACAGGAGGTATTGGGGGTATGGGAGGTCTTTGTGGTGGTGTAGGAATAGTACCCGAGGCATTAACTCCAAAGTGTTGTGCGAATAACGCTGCCATCTGCTCAAAACCTTGCCTCACATCGGTCTCAATCTGATTAAATCAAGAGTTAGGACTCTCTGGTTGTGGGACAGGTGGCGGAGGGGACTCTGCCTGCCTCCTCGAACGACCTCGTCATCCACTCATTCTCTATCTTAACTCGTCTCCTGCGCGTACATATCAAAATTGATTGAAATCTCAATCCTCAATTTCAGTTCATGACCAGACTATTACAGACACTCGGGATGTATTCTATTTCACTTAACCGACACTGAAAGTACTAGACACCCTAAGCTCTGATACCAAGAAAACTCTGTCACGCCCCGGAAGTGCGGAAAATAGGGCTAATTTAAAACTTTTTACACATAAATTCACAATTAAGGGTGCATTCCTGTGCAGTGTCATACATCATCATAATTATCATGCCTCAGGATCTCATCATGATATAATATATATTGTAATATATACATTACTCAATTCCAAGTTAATTAATCCTAATACATCCCATACAATGTTATACATCAAGTGTCTGCAATTATAGTAATTGTCTGGGTACATGAAAAGATAAAAGATACCTCAAAATACAATATATGGCCTGGAGCTCAAGTCCTCCACTAGCCACTACTCCGTACGTCGCAGGAAAACCCTTTTCACTTGAAGAAATCTAGGGGGAAAGAAAACAGGGTGAGCTTCTAAATGGCTCAGTAAAGGGGGTAAGGGACTCATTTCATAAACCAAAATGCACATCACAAAATATTTATTTGTATGTGAAACTCATTAATCTCATTTGAAAACCATAGCATGAAAGTACTCAAAACGACATTCTCATGTCTCAAATCATATGAAAACATGAAGTAAAAACGCTCAATCTAGAGCAATAACAAAGCATGTGAAAATAATGCGATAAACGCTTTCTCAATTAACGTGATAAAATCACTGTAATAATAATGCACGTGGCACAGCCACTAAACACACGTGGCATAGCCACTGATTTAAATTCACACGTGGCACAGCCACTAAACACACGTGGCATAGCCACTGAGTTAAATTTACACGTGGTACAGCCACAGGATACGATTTCACGTGGCAACGGCCACCAATTAGGGTTCTCACGTGGCAACGGCCACCAAATAGGGTTTCTCACGAGGCAACGGCCACCAAATAGGGTTTTTCACGTGGCAACGGCCACCAAATGGGGTTTCTCATGTGGTAACGGCCATCAAATGGGGTTCTCACGTGGCAACGGCCACCAAAGGGGGTTTCTCACGTGGCAACGGCCACCAAGTATACGTGGCATAGCCACAGAATGGGTTATTCTCACGTTACCAGAACGGAAAAGAATCGGGCTTACATGCTACCAGAGCAATGCCCGGTGTGTACTCAGAATTACACACCTAAGTCTTAATCACATAAGACTAGTTTGCCTTCACGTAGAACTCATAGTAGTTTTTCTCTCATAAAACTCATTTGAAAACCGTTTTGTACTCAACACAAAACATAATAAAATCGAGTTCCAACCGACAAAGCACGCACACATTTCTCAAATCTCGATATTGCCTTAACGTAGAGCCCAATTCATTACTCACACAAAATTCAACGGTTTATAAAGCAATTTCACACTCAGCTTATAAACTCATAAAATAATGGGCTCCAACCGGCTATAAAAATCATGTGCAATTGTATCACAACACAACACTCAACATGCTTATTTTATAAATCACAATTCATGCTATAATAGTTCACAAATCACATACACAAATGGTTTAGTTTCCCTTACCTCTTTGCACTTCGTATAGTGCAATTGTTTCTCCCGTATCACGGACTAGCCTCGCATTCCACTCTGGAACTCTCGAGCTATCCAAATGATATTAAAACATCAATACTCAATTATCTCATCAACCTCAATTCTCAAAATCGAGCATAATTGCTCATAACACCTCAAATCTCTTGATTCTCGTAACTCTACCCCAAACTACACTCTCATTCACAACATCTCAACGTTCTACATTTCTCATGCCAATTATCTATGCTAATTCACCACATTGTCTAAATTTCCATTTATAGCTCAAATTCCCAAAATTGCTAAATATCATTATCACTCCAACCACATTGTAATTTCATCAATCCCTAATCATTTTTCAGCTATTTCAACATAATGACAACAACCATTATCATCAAAATCATCTCAGATATCAAGATCGAGGTTTAAAAATTACCCAAAACTTGTGGAGAGCTTATCTCTTGCCTCGATTCGATCCGTCTTTCGATTTCTAAGTATGTTATTCTCCCTTTGATGAGGAACAACTTTCCTTCTTGCCACAACTTCTGATTTGGACGGAAATGGGTGCTTTGGATGAGTGAGAAAGCTAGGTTTTGATGAAAATGGGGGTTGGAAGAGAGAGAAAGTGAAATTGCTGGAGAAAAACAGGGGTTCCTTATATAGGCTGAGGGTAGGAGATCGATCTGGCTCTTGATGAGATCGATCTGCATTTGAATTTTTGGGACGATTTGGGGTAATTTATGCTTAGGAGATCAATCTGTCGAGGGGTGAGATCGATCTCTTTATGGCTTTATGAGATCAATCTTCTCCTTGAGGAGATATATCTTCTCCCAAACAGAATCATTTGGAGATCGATCTCTTCCTCATGAGATTGATCTTCTCTCAAACAGAATCATAAGGAGATCGACTCACCATATCGATCTCTCCTTCTCCCAGATCGATTTGTCCTCATAGCTTCACACTTATTTTAAACACTTAACATATAAATCTCCAATTATCATTCCCCAATTCACTTAGCTTAATAAATTACACTTCAAGTTCATATTACATCATTCAAATATATCTAAAATTCTCAGATCTCACATGATTGGTATGTACATTAATGGTAGAAACTACCCAGAATACAATGGAACAATTATAACCTAGAAATAGGTTAGTGTGAGAAAGTGAAATGTATTGGAATTAAAGATGAATGGGATACCTTAAGGGATAATGGTATTGTGAATATGATTTTAAGATGGTGGTATGGAATGAATTGTGAGATTTACCAAAAAAGGTAAAATGTGTATTTAAAGCATTGGTAAAAATGCATAAATGAATAAGAGAGTAAGGGTAGAGCATTTCACATCAAGTCTTAAACAAGTAACTAAGTGAGTTACTAGATAAGTTTGGTTAGAAAGGCTTGATGAAGGCCAAATGCAAAAATGGGCCAAACAATAATAAAATAGGCTCAATGAAATATATTGGCTAGTTGAAATAAAAATATGAGTTAGCAACATTAACTCAAGTGACTTATGAATGAATTGCAGCTCCCGAGGATACACCCGGAGCAAGTTGAGCTAAAAGCGCGAGAAGCTTAAAGGAAGAGAGTCGTTCCCAAATAAATCGAGGTAAGAGAATTGTGTGGACTCTTAGAGATATATGAGCTCATTTTGGGTGCATTATGTTTTCTAGAATGCATGTGGTAATAGGAAATGAAATAGGTGATTGAAGGGTAAAGAGTTGGGTTTTGAGAAATGTGCATGAAAATAAAAGCATGATGCTTTGAAAATCTTGTTTTATTACTTTTTAGCAAGTGATTGGTAGGCTAGCTAACATTTTGAAATAATTTGCATAAGAAATGACTTGATTTGGTTTATAATCATTCTTTGCAAAGAATTGAGCCACCTACATGGATTTCGTGAGAACAAAAATGTGCTAGAGTATGACTCGCACGAGATTTGATGTGTTTTTATACGCATGAGTGCTGAAGCTTAGCTCGCACTAGTTTTTACATGGATTTCTATGATGTTGTGCTGGAGCTTAGCTCGCACAAATTTTATACTGGTTTTGACATGGTGCTGGAGCATAGCTCGCATTAGATGTCCACCATACTTGTTGTCGTGCTTGAGATTACTCGCACGTGGTTTTATGCATGTTGATAGCCGTGCTAGGAGCTTCAGGTAGACTGGGTGTCGCACCGATTAAATAGGCTCGCACATGCATATTGAGATGTAGCATGATATGATATGATGATATGAGTCCACGAAGTACGCTGTACCATGCATGTAGCATGGAGTACATTGTACCGTGTTGAGATTTTGATATACCATCTTCAGACGATGTTGAGTTCTGTTATGGATCAGCGGATTAGATGTGACCCACTTCTTGTGCGGAAGCGGATAGAGGTGATACCCCGCACACTTGATCCGTGTAGCTTGGGATTACGGAGGATATGACCATAGTCCTAGAGGAGATTTCCCTATTATATTGCCTATCTCACATGTCTTTTTTTTATGAATAAATCCATGTTTGAAATGCTTTGTGGGTCAGAACAGTCTGAGGGAGGGGCTGAGACCTGACAAGTGTTGATTTTATTGAGATTGGAAGTTTGATAATAGCTTTAAAGTGCACTTACGCATGATGATTTTCCATGCCTTATAAATTAAATATGCATGATGGTTTTCTATGCTTTGAACTTGATTTGTGCACTGAATTTAAATAACATGATTTGTTTTACATGCTATTAACACAAGCATCAACTAATGCTTTTGAGGTGTGATGAGAAATTTTATGGTTTTGAGCATGGCATCACAATCACGTAGATAGTGTTGTATCTACCTGTTCGCATGATTGCCTTACTGAGCGTGTTGTTTGCTCACCCCCTTATTTTCCCCCTCTCTACAAAGCATTGAGTATAGACTGAGGGTGACTGGAGGTTTCCTTTTTGGTACCCGCTGCATCCCATCACGTAAGGTATACACACTTGGATAATTTTGGATCTAAACTTTCTATAGCACAGTAGTATTTTGGATGTAACCATTTGGGGATGTAAAGCAATGTAAATATATGTAAACAATAACTCTGATTTATTTATACAAGTGTTTACTTCTAAATTTTAATGCAAATCAAATTGTAATGGTTGGATGAGATAGACATCGACACACAGCCCAACTGTTGAGAGTGTAGCTGATCACGATCGAGGTAAGGTAAGAACAAATAATAAATAAGGTATAAAAAGTGAAAATTTTATGACGATTTTTGGTAAGTTGAGGGTCGTGACAGAAGTTGGTATCAAAGCTGAGTTAGCTTGACCTGTGTCGGTGTCTAAATCACTTAATAAGTTAGAAAATTACATCCCCATGTTACTGTGCTTGTTTAGATACAAATTGTGTGTGTGTCGATGGGTTAATTAAGAAATTGATGTGATTGTAGTAAATTGAGCATTATGCCTAATACCAGTCGCGGTAGAGGGGCGAGAGCACAAGCTAGAGGCCGTAGAGGTAGGCCTGGGGATAATGTTGAGCCAGAATGACATGAGACTCAAGAAGAGATTGAGGTGGAGGCTGAGGTTAAGCATGCTCTATAGGGTCCAAAGGAGAGACCTAAGAGTACTGAGGCACGCTTCACGAGGATAGAGCGGAGTATAGAGCTAATCTAAGAATTGGTCACTTAATCTTTACTTGGAGTTGGGGGCATACAAAGTCCTGCTACATAGGGTTATGCTGAGTAGGCGCCAGCTCCTGAGGCACGGGCACGACCAACCCAAAGACCTCAGACGACAGATGCACCTATATCCCCATCTGCATAGGATATGCGTACACCTGTTGCTACACCATAGGGCAGTAGAGGCTGGGGTTACGATTGTGATTTGGATAGATTGTGACAGTTTCAGAAGTTTGGACCGACATCTTTCAGTGGAGTTCAGGACCCAGTAGCTGCAGAGGATTGGATAAATGAGATTGAGAAGTTATATGAGTTCTTTGAGTGCACTACTATCGAGATGGTAGCGTTTGTCGCATTCATACTGAAGGGATCAACAGAACATTGGTGGAAATCCACCAGGCCTATTTTGAGAACCCGACATACAGAGATCAGCTGTGATGTATTTTTGGAGGCTTTCCAGAGACAGTATGTTCCGAACACTATGCAACGGAAGCTGAAGATGGCATTTTTTAGACAGACCCAATGGAGTAGGACAGTGGATGAGTATGAGACGACCTTTATCTCCCTGGGTGGATATGATCCTGATACAATGGTTAATAAGGTTAAGAAGGTCTAGGCGTTTGTGGATGGACTGAGACCAACCATCAAGTCCAGATTGGTTCCTTTGGATATACCGACCTACGAGGAGGTAGTGTGCAGGGTGCAATTGTGTGAACAAGATGTTGAGAGGATTGCCTCAGAGTTTGGAAAGGTTGGTAAAGTGAGGGATAGAGATAAGAAGAGACCAATGCTGGATAGACGCTTCAATTATAAGGGAAGTAAGAGATTTTCTGGGAAGAAGCCGAGGATTGAGGAGATCTGGGAGAGGACAGTTAATCCTCCCATGTATCCGACCATAGCTCCAGCTACGGGAATTATGATTGGAGGGCCACGGCCTACTACAGAATAGTGTAGCAAGTGTGGTAGGTACCAGGGTAGTCGACCATGCTATGGACCTCCTGCAGTATGCTTCAAATGTGGGAAACCAGGGCACATAATCCTGGATTGCCCAAAGATGACAAAGATAGTCCCACAAAAGGGCAAGGAGCCAGCGAGAGCTCAAGTTGGTACAGCTGCTCTGAAAAGGAGGGCTATAGTTAAGGAAAAGGGGAAGCATGAAGTGGATGTGAGTAGAGGACGAGTGCATGCACTAGACGAGGACATTGCAGATCAGTCTTTGGATGTGGTTAAAGGTACCATCCAAATCTTTGATTTAGAAGCATTTGTATTGTTTAATCCTGGTGCCACACATTCCTTTATATCGCCATCCTTTGCACATAAATTTTTGAAGCATGTACAACCGACATTGCTAGATAAGATGTTGATGATATCTACCCCTATGAATGATAGTCAGTTGACTAAGCATATGTATAGAAATTGTAAGTTGAAGATAGGAGGAAAAGAAATGGCAGCCGATTTAATTTTATTGAGTATGAATGATTTTGATGTAATCCTAGGAATGGATTGGCTGGCTGCAAATCATGTTGTGATGGATTGTCATGCTAAAACATTGATGTTTCCTGAGATAGAAAATCTTATTGTAAACTTTGTGAAATAAAGTGAAAGAACATTTTTACTATAAATAAAAGAGTATGATCTTAATACATGATATTCGAGAGATGAATTTGTTTATCAACTATATATGTTAATGTGATGATTTGTGTTACTAACGGTGGAAAGGATAATGTGAAGGGTTCATTGCTTATGTGATTGAGACGGATAAGGCACGTCTGGAGTTGATGACATCCCAGTGGTCAGGGAATTTTCAGATGTCTTTCTGGATAAATTACAAGGCTTACCTTTGGATAGAGAGATGGAATTTTATATAGATTTGGCACTGATATAGAGCCGATATCCAAGCCACTATACAGAATGGCTCAAGCTGAGTTGGAAGAATTAAGGAAGCAGTTACAGGAGTTGCTAGAGAAGGGGTTCATCAGGCCGAGAGTCTCACTTTGGGGAGCACCGATTCTGTTTGTAAGGATGAAGGATGGAAGCCTCCGATTGTGTATAGATTACCAATTGTTGAATAAGGCCACCATCAAGAATAAGTACCCCTTTCCACGCATCGATGACTTGTTGGATCAACTTAGGGGAGTGTAAGTTTTCTCTAAGATAGATCTGAGATCTAGGTATCATTAGTTGGAAATTTGGGATGGAGATGTACCCAATACAGCTTTTCGCACCCGATATGGTCATTATGAGTTTATGGTTATGCCATTCAGGTTGACAAATGCTCCCGCAGCTTTTATGTCGTTGATGAATGAGGTGTTTCACCAGTAATTGGATTGATTTATTATTGTGTTTATTGATGATATACTGGTGTACTCAAGATCTAGAGAGGAGTATGAATAACATCTAAGGATAGTGCTACAGACCCTCCGAGAGAAGAAGTTGTACACTAAACTGAATAAGTGCGACTTTTATTTGGAACATATATCTTTTCTAGGTCATATAGTATCGAAGGATGGTGCATCAATGCATCCATCAAAGATTGAGGAAGTGATACAGTGGCAAAGACCCAGACCGTAAAAGAGATCAAAAGTTTCCTGGGTTTAGCTAGATATTATCGATGGTTTATGGAGAGATTCTTGAGATTATCCACTCCATTGACACGTCTCACAAGAAAGAATGCAAAGTTTGTGTGGGATAATATATGTGAGCAGAGCTTTCAGGAGTTGAAAAGAAGATTACCCACAGCTCTGATTCTCACTATTCCTACCAGCTCAAGAGGTTTTTCGGTGTATACAGATGCATCACACCAAGGACTGGGTTGTGTACTTATGTAGGATGGGAAGGTAGTAGGCTATGGATCAAGACAACTAAAGGATCATGAGAGGAACTACTCGACCATGATTTAGAGTTAGTGGTCGTAGTGTTTGCATTAAAAATATGGCACCACTACCTCTACAGAGAGAAATTTCAAGTATTTACAGATCACAAGAGCCTTAAGTAGCTATTCTCGCAGAAAGAGTTAAACATGAGATAAAGGAGATGGCTCAAACTTTTAAAGGATTATGATTGTGAGATCCTGTACCACCCAGGTAAAGCGACTATAATTGTTGATGCACTGAGTAGGAAGCATCTCGGGTTGGTGTCATTTATGATGATTAGGGAACACGAGCTGTTGGAACAGTTCACGAACCTCAGTTTGGATATGATCCCGCCTGACGCTGATAGTGGCTTTATGATAGCTAGCCTGCAGTTGGAACTGGATCTGTTAGATCGAATCTGGTAGGCTTAGCGAATTGATCACCAGTGCAGTGATATTGCCAGGCAGATAGAAAGGGGTACAAAAACTAATTTTGAATTGTGTTCAGATGGATTGTTGAGGTTCAGAGGTAGGATATGTGTTCCCGATGATCAAGAGATCAGAAAGTTGATCTTGACAAAGGTTTACTCATCGAGGTATACAATACATATAGGGAGTACCAAGATGTATCAAAATCTTCGAAAGGTTTATTGGTGGTCTGGGATGAAGAAAGACATTGCTGAAATGTCGCTGGATGTCTTGTCTGTCAGCGGGTGAAGGTAGAGCATCAGAAGCTTGCAGAGTTATTGCAGCTTCTACGGATACCAACTTGGAAGTAGGAGCACGTCACCATGGATTTTGTGATCGGACTACCGAGGACCCGCAGAGGTCATGATGCCATATGGGTGATTGTGGATCGGTTGACAAAATCAGCCCATTTCTTAGCTATAAGAGCTATCGATACTCTGAGCCAGTTAGAGAACTTATATGTGCGCGAGATAGTGAGGCTACATGGGATTCCAGTGAGCGTTGTTTCTAATCGGGATGCCTGCTTCACTTCCCATTTCTGGGAACATTTTCAGGAAGCGATGGAGACCCAGTTCAGTTTTAGCACCGTATTTCATCCTCAGAAAGATGGTCAGTCAGAGAGGACTATACAGACCCTAGAGGATATGTTGAGAGCGTGTGCATTGCATTTTGGAGGCTCTTGGGATGACCATTTGCCACTCGCAGCCTATAATAATAGTTTTCATGCGAGTATCGGGATGGCACCATATGAGGTATTGTATGAGCGTAGATGTCGTTCCCCTATTGGATGGGAAGAGGTTGGTGATAGACAGATCTTTACTCCTGACTTAGTTAAACAAGCCTCTGAAGATGTCCAGTTGATTTGTGAAAGGTTACAGACAACTCAGAGCAGACAAAAGAGTTATACTGATAGGAGACAGAGACCACTAGAGTTTATGGTGGGTGAGTCAGTGTTTTTGAAGGTTTCTCCCTCGAAGGGGATTATGAGATTCAGGAAGAAGGGGATGTTGAGCCCTCAATATATAGGGTCATTTGAGATACTTGATAAAGTGGGAGATAAGGCATACAGGCTAGCATTACCACCTGAGCTAGCGAATGTACATAACGTCTTCCACATATCCATGTTACAGAAGTATCACCCGGACCCGGAGCATGTGATAAGTGACAAGCCTTTGGAGCTCAATGAAAGCATGACGTACACTGAGAAGTTGGTTCGGATATTGGATAGAAAAGAGAAAGTGTTGAGGACAAAGACAATTCCCTTGGTGAAAATTCTTTGGCAACATCACACGGTGGAAGAGGCCACATGGGAATTGGAGAGTTTGATACGGGAGAGGTATCCTAAGTTATTCACAGAATGATTAGTTCCAATTCGGAGGACCAAATTTTCTAAGTGGAGAGAATGTGAGACCCCATATACGTATACCCTTGTATATATGTAAATGAAATTATAATATGGATGATTTTGAATCAAGTAAATGTGAATAAAGTTCAAATGAGAATGAATGAGTATCGTGGATGCATGTGAAACTTAAATAAGGGTTGAAGTAGCCACAAACTAAGTAAATGAAAACCTCAAGCATCTGAAATGAGTATAAGGATGCAAAAACTATAAATGAGTGTAAGACGAAGAATTATACGAACCCTTTTGATTTTCAAGCCATACACACAAGTTTCATAATATGGAAATCATAGGAAATGAGCCTTAGCATGCCCCAAGTATGAATGGATTTCAAAATGACTAGTCAAGCAATCAAAGGCAAGTTAACCTTTGAAAATTTTGGAAAAAACTACAGTGGAAATGCAGAAAATGAAGGCCAGATCGATCTCTCATTCAAGCCAGATTGATCTCTTGTGCAAAACAGGACAATTTAGAATGAAATAGCAAAGGCAAATCGATCCTCCTTTAAGTGCAGATCGATCTCCTTCATAACCGATCAATCTCATTAAGCCTTTGCCAAAGAGAGATCAATCTCCCCTACTTGACCAGATTGATCTCACCCTCACAATGCTGAACATTTCGAGAGCAAAAGCCAAGAGCAGATCGATCCTTACCTAATCAAATCGATCTCCTCACCCTTTTTCTATATAAACCTGATGGAAAGAAGCTTCAATCTTCACGAAACTCAATCTCACTCCATTTGTACCCCAACACCAAACTTTCTCTCTCTAGAATACCCACTCTTTCCATAGAGATTTGAGAAAATATTATTAGAGCAAAGTTGTTCCTTATAAAGGGAAGAACAACATACTTTGGAATCAAAGCTACATTGGTTGTATTGAAGGAGCAAGGAGTATTTTCATTTGGAGCAAGAAGGAAATCCAAATAGATGAGTTTCTAATGTATCAATCCAAGTATACTTGTTTAGATATTGATTCTAGAGTTGATTGGTATGTACATTAATGGTAGAAACTACCTAGAATGCAATGCAACAATTATAACCTAGAAATAGGTTAATGTGAGAAAGTGAAATGTTTTAGAATTAAAGATGAATTGGATATCTTAAGGGATAATGCTGTTGTGAATATGATTTTAAGATGGTGGTATGGAATGAATTGTGAGATTTACCAAAAAGGGTAAAATATGTATTTAAGGCATTGGTAAAAATGAATAAATGAATGAGAGAGTAAGGGTAGAGCATTTCACATCAAGTCCTAAACAAGTAACTAAGTGAGTTACTAGATAAGTTTGGTTAGAAAGGCTTGATGATGGCCAAATGTAAAAATGGGCCAAACATTAATGAAATAGGCTCAATGAAACATATTAGCTAGTTGAAGTCAAAATATGAGTTAGCAACATTAACTCAAGTGACTTGTGAATGAATTGCAGCTCCGAGGATACGCCCGGAGCAAGTTGTGTCACGACCCAACCCAATATTTACTCAAAAATCAGTATAAATTTTTCTCTTTTGGAAAATCTTTCTTACCACCTTGTGACAGATCTCTTAGGCCAGGTCGAGCTGTGAATCAATATCAATATACCATTTTAACCATTAAGAAATATCACACGTCTACATGCATACTGATATCATTTATAATAAAATAGAGTAGTCGGTATGTTTTATACATCACATAATTCTCATACATTGACAATTTATCTACTTATATTTACATCCCCAAATATTCCTTCATATACACTACTATGCTGTAAGCATACTAATACAGAATTCTATACTTGGTGTATACCTGACAGTCGATGGGAACCACAGATAATCAGCTATGCCGTCTGTTCTCTACACCCACTATCTCTAAGGTGGATACTCTAAAAGGGGGTGGAAAATGAAAGGGTGAGCTCCACATGCTCAGTAAGGCAATAATATAAACGGGGTATATAGTTATACTATCTACATGCTGATAGGAAATCAGGATATATGTGAGCATGAGGTAAAAACAATCATATGCCGTACATATATATATCATCTGTTCTAAAACAGGAAATCAGCATATAAAACATGGAATGATTCTCATGTGAAAACATCTCATTCTCAAATGAATCAATCAATTTTAAAACACTCCATCTAGGTTAAAATATGATAAACTCAATGAATCTAATCCAATTTAACAAAATAACTTATTATAAAATTTCCTTTATAAAATCACCTTTCTCACAGGGTTATAAGTAATAAAAGTTTCATAAAATTCCTCCGCGGGAAAATCAAATCTCAATCGAATTCATAAAAAGATCGAGGCCTCACCCCTCCCTCGGGTCTACCCTGATCTATCAAAACCAAAGGATTTATCATGCGAGACATGTAGGCGTATCACACCTGAAACGGGAGGTAGGTCAGTCCTACCAGCCAGAACAGCATAACATCAAGATTGCGAGGGCAAGGCTTGCTGCCTCGTGGCTAATGCCACTCCACTCCAACAATCCGCACGGTACAACGTACTCCATGTGATATACACGGTACAACGTACTCCATGAACCCAATCTCAGTTAGGGGTTGCTTGCAATAGGTCTTATCCACCCATGCCAATTATGTCTTAGTATGTACATGTGAGCATATCATCTCACTGTGACACACAATCTACAGGAGAAAACTCCAGCACAGCTTCTTGCATATACATGATATCTAAAAATCTCATGCAAGCAAAGCTCCAGCACGGTTTCATAGAAATCAATGAAATCTGCGTACGAGCAGCGCTCCAGTACGACTTAACATAATTATAAATTAAATTAAAATCCACATATGAGCAATGCTCTAGTATAGATATGTAGAAAAAATTCAATGAAAACCTTATACGAGAAAAACTTCAATACGGTAGTCATGTGAAATAAGTCTATCAAATAGTACGAGCAAGGCTCCAACACGATTAAAACTCATATAAAACTGGTAGGCAGCTCTTTCATCCAAACATGTCAAATAAATATCAACTGGCACCTAACTTGTGCCTTTTCACTTAAAACATGAAAATAATAGCCAACCTATCCATAAATTGCTTGATTTAAGGCAATGTCATCATAAAAATATTAAAATCATGGAATTCATGCAATTTCATAGCTTTACTACCCTTTTTGAAATTTTCCTAACTGAGGGCAAAATAGTAATTTGTCACGTTTTCCACATTTTCGCAAAAATTATTATTCTATTTTTGGGTAGCCTAATGAATTTAACGTAATGTAAATTCCCTCAAACTACGTACAATTACCTCTAAATGCTCATAAAATTTTCTTACCTGGAATCACGCACGAGCTTATCTTGTCTCGATCGTACCAGGTCTCTTAGTCCAATTCGCTCCAACCCAAGTCTACGGAGTTGCATATAATCACATATTGGTTCAGTTCAAATATATTTATCAGTATTTCACTCTTACTGATCGAATCTAAAGCACTGGGCCCGTTTTACTTTATTGGGAGCGATTGCACCTAAATAGGCCTCGACCCCTTTTTCAGCCCGATTCCACTTATTAAATCCTTTCTTCAGGTTTAGTGGGCTCATTTGGCTTACCAATACTCATCGGGCTTCATTCTAAACTCATTGGATAGATCGTATACTAATTACGATAATTACTTTAAAATTTCGAATACAATTTCTTTTATGCAGAATTAATTCGTAAAACCCGTAAAATAATCTTCCCTCTGCATTAATGACTTAAATTGTCGTAATTAAAGTGTACTTACCTAATGTTATGTGGGGTATGAAAATTGAAGCTCAATCGGCTCTCGTTCGAGCTCTGTCGTATAACTGCACAATTAGATAAATCCGGGTTATTTTCCATTAATATAATATTAAATTAATTCCCAAAATTTACCCCCAGGTCAATCTCGACCTTCGATCAACTTACCTGAATCTCGAGTCGTCCCCGGTAAACTTTCTTTCCTTTTTCCTTTTTCTTTCCTTTCTTTCTTTTTCTTTTTCTTTTTTTTCTTTTTCTTTTTTTCTTCCCCTTTCCGGCTACGGTGCCATTTTGCTCCCCTCACCGTTGTCAGCATTCCCGACTGTTTCACCGGTCGCTACCGGTACCAAAAGAAGCGCCTCAGCCTCTTGATCACGTCGATGCCCTTTGATCGCACCCAACTGCCATGGATCGTTGGAACCGACTCGGTTTTCCTCTCGGATTTTCGTTCGTCGATTCGTCGGAATCGGGCGTCGTCGGCACGCATCACCGGTACCGATGGGTTTGCCTGAAGCTCCTATTCCTTCTCCGATCCTCACTTGGTCTCATCGATCGTCGGTGGCTCGTCGGGGTTTTGAGTCTTCTCGAGTTTTTGGGTTTCGATTTTCAGTTTCTCTCTCCTCAAAAAATCAGATTTTCATTTTTTTTATTTACTTATTTATTTTATTATTATTTTAATCCATTAAAATATATAAAAAAATCCAAAAATATCTTTAAAAATCTTATTTTATTCATTTACTCAATAAATGAATTTATCGGTCTTCTTTCGTCTTTCCGGTATATTTTTCCAGTATTTTCGGGATAATTTTCTGAAATAAAAATTTTGATTTAATTCCAATAAATTCATATCTTAATCAATCAGACTCGAAATTCAATATTTTCCTTGTTATTGATCCAACTTCTCAATTCCATTTTTTTTTTAAATTTTCTTATCGAATTTATACCGAATTTTGGTCTTTTGACTGTTTTATCCTGCACGTGTTCGGGACCAAATTGGACCAACTTTCCCTCATAAACCCACAATCTTTTCTTATTTTAATTCTTATTTTCAGTCAACTTGATTAAATTCTTTTAATTAAATTTTTTGGGTCCCTACTTTCTCAATTTATCTTTATGCGATTTTATGTACATTATTTCATTTCATCCACATTTATCAGATCCAAATCAACCATCTCATGAATCCATTAACAGATAATACAATCATACAATGTGGAAATCATAAGGAATGTCATACAAAGATGCGGATCTCACAAGTTGAGCCAAAAGCGCGAGAAGCGTAAAGGAAGAGAGTTGTTCCCAAAGAAATCGAGGTAAGGGAATTGTGTGGACTCTTAGAGATATTTGTACTCATTTTGGGTGCATTATGTTTTCTAGAATGCATGTGGTAATAGGAAATGAAATGGGTGATTGAAGGGCAAAGAGTTGGGTTTTGAGAAATGTGCATGAAAAGAAAAGCATGATGCTTTGAAAATCTTGTTTTATTGCTTTTTACAAAGTGATTGCTAGGCTCGCTAACATTTTGAAATAATTTTCATAAGAAATGACTTGATTTGGTGTATAACCATGTTTTGCAAAGAATTGAGCCACCTATATGGATTTTGTGAGAACAAAAGCGTGCAAGAGTATGACTCGCACGAGATTTGATGTGTTTTTATACGCATGAGTGTTGGAGCTTAGCTCGCACTAGTTTTCACATGGATCTCTGTGATGTTGTACTGGAGCTTAGCTTGCACAGATTTTATACTAGTTTTGACATGGTACTGGACCATGCTCGCATTAGATGCCCACCATACTTGTTGTCATGCTTGAGATTACTCGCACGTGGTTTTATGATATGTTAATAGTCATGCTAGGAGCTTCGGGTAGACTGGGTGTCGCACCGATTAAATAGGCTCGCACGTGCATATTGAGATGTAACGTGATATGATGTGATGATATGGGTCCACGTAGTATGTTGTACCGTGCATGTAGCATGGAGTACGTTGTACCGTCTTGAGATTGTGATATACCATCTTCGGACGATGTTTAGTTTTACGATGGATCGGCGGGTTGGACATCACCCACCTCCCGTGCAGAAGCATATAGAGGTGATACCCTGCACACCTGATCCCTGTAGCCTGGGATTACGGAGGATATGGCCATAGTCCTAGAGGCGATTTCCATGTTATATTGCCTATCTCACATGTCTTTTATTTTATGAATAAATCCATGTTTAAAATGCTTTGCGGGTTAGGACAGTCCGAGAGAGGGGTTGAGACCTGACAAGTATTGATTTTATTGAGATAGGAAGTTTGATAATGGCTTTAAAGTGCACTTACGCATGATGATTTTCCATGCCTTATGAATTAAATATGCATAATGGTTTTTCTTGCTTTGAACTTGATTTGTGCACTGAATTTAAATAGCATGATTCGCTTTACATGCCATTAACACAAGCCTGAACTAATGCTTTTGAGGTGTGATGAGAAATTGTATGGTTTTAAGCATGGCATCACGATCACGTAGATAGTTCAGTATCTACCTATTCACATGATTGTCTTACTGAGCGTGTTGTTTGCTCACCCCCTTAATTTCCCCCTCTCTACAATGCATTGAGTATAGATTGAGGGCGACTGGAGGTTTCCTTTTTGGTACCCGCTGCATCCCATCACTTAAGGTATAGACACTTGGATAATTTTGTATCTAAACTTTCTATAGCACAATAGTATTTTGGATGTAACCATTTGGGGATGTAAAGCAATGTAAACACATGTAAACAGTAACTCTGATTTATTTATATAAGTGTTTACTTCTAAATTTTAATGCTAATCAAATTGTTATGGTTGGATGAGATAGACATAGACAAAGAGCTCAACTATTGAGAGTGTAGCGGATAACGATCGAGGTAAGGTAAGAACGAATAATAAATAAAGTATAAAAAGCGAACAATTTGTGACAATTTTTGGTAAGTTGAGGGTCGTGACATCAAGTTCCAATTCCTCCACATTATATACTTGGAATCCTTCATAGAAAATGGCTTGAGTTTATGTCCATTAACTTTGAAAACCTTTGATGTAGTTGGACATTGAATTTCAACCACACCATAAGGAAAAACATTAGTAACAATGAAAAGACCAACCCATCTAAAACGTAACTTACTAAGAATAACTTTAGCCTTGAATGGTAAAAAAGAACTTTTTGACCAATCTCAAAGTTGTTTCTTGAAATCATCTTGTCATTGAAGGCTTAGGCATCATTATGAATCTCCTCAATCTCTTGCAGTTGCAACTTCCTAAGATTTCCAACCTCATCAGCCTCCATGTTGCATTCTTTCATTGCCTAATATGTCTTATGCTCTAATTCCACAAGAAAATGGCATGGCTTCCCATAAACCAACCTACATGGAGACATCCCAATTGGTGTCTTATAAGCAGTCCTGTGTACCTATAAAGCATCATTGAGTCTTAAGCTCCAATCTTTTCTTTGTGGATTAACAGTCTTTTTAAGAATGGACTTAATCTCTCTATTTAAAACCTCAGCTTGGCCATTTGTTTTTGGATGGTAGGCAGTGGACACCTTAAGGGTAACATAGTACTTATTAAGCAATCCTTCCATCACTTTTATTGCAAAAGTGAGTACCCGTATCTCTTATCAAAGCTCTTGGTGTTCCTTACCTAGCAAAAATATTAGACTTTACAAAATCTGTAACTTCAGCACCATCAATTCTAATGGCTTTAGCTTCCACCCATTTTGAGACATAACCCACATCTAAAAAAATATAAATATTACTAAAAGAAGAAGGAAAAGGCCGTATAAAATCAATGCCCCAACCATAAAAATCTTGCACACTATAATAGGGGTTTGTGGCATTTGATTCCTTTGGGTCATGTTACCTACCTTTTAGCAGTGTTCACATGTCTTGTATAACATGTAGGCATCCTGAATATCATGGGCCAATAAAATCCACAATCTAAAACCTTCATTGCCGTCCTCTTTAGGCCAAAGTATATACCACTCTCATATGTATGGCTGAAAGGTAGAACGAATTGGTCTTCATCTTCATGGAGGCATCATCTTATCACTTGGTTAACACAATGCTTCCATAAGTATGGCCCATCCTTAATATAATATTTAGCTTCACTCTTGAGGTTTTTTATTACTCCCTAGTCAATTCACTTGGCAAAGAAATAGTAACTAAATAACTGACTATGTCAGCATACCATGGTGGTGTTACTTTCAATGCCATTAGTTGCTCATTAGGGAAAGCTTCACGCAAAGGTAGCTCATCCCCTTCTCTCACAATGCAGTTGAAGTTGTCGACTACTAAGTTATTAACTCCCTTCTTGTCTTTAATTTCCAAGTCAAATTCTTGAAGCAATAAGCTCTATCTTATCAACCTCGGCTTGGACTCATTCTTTGTAAACATATACCTAATAGTTGCATGATCATAATAAAAAATTACTTTAGTACCAAGTAAATACGATCTAAGTTTTTTAAAGTAAAGATAATAGATAGAAGCTTTTTTTCTGTTGCGGAGCAGTTTCATTGAGCATTATTCATTATCCTTGAGGCATAATATATCACATGCGTAACTTCACTATCTCGTTAACCTAAAACAACCCTTATTGCATTGTCACTCACTTCACATATAATCTCAAATGGATGATCCCATCTTGGTGGTTGAATGATTGTGGCAGACATTAGACACTCCGTCAATTTATCAAATGCCTTCTTGCACTTTTCATCAAAAATGAACTCTACATCTTTTTGCAACAAGGTACTCAAGTGTAGTGAAATCTTTAAAAAATCCTTGATAAACCTACGATAAAAACCTACATGTCTAATAAATGAATGAACTTCCCATATATTCAATGGGTAAGGTAAAGATTGAACAATGCTTATCTTAGATTTATCAACTTAAGCTTCCCTAGATGATACCGCATGTCCTAAAACTATTTCTCGTTTTACTATAAAGTCACATTTTTCATAATTTAAAACAAGTTTAGTTTCCATGCATCATTCAAGAACAAGGGTAAAGTTATTTAAGCATGCTTTAGAAGAGTCTCCATAAATGGTAAAATCATCCATAAAGACTTTAATGATATTTTCAACGTAATCATAACCATACACCTTTGGAATGTGACAGAAGCATTGCAAAGACCAAAAGGCATGCGTCTATAAGCAAAAATGCCAATAGGGCACGTGAAGGTGGCCTTTTCTTGATCTTCAGGAGAAATCAATATTTGATTTTAACCTGAGCATCCATCAAGAAAACAATAGTGAGTATTGGTAGCTAATCTTTCAAGCATTTAATCAATAAATGGAAGAGGAAAATGATCATTTCTAGTTGTAGCATTTAATTTCCTATAATCAATACAAACTCTTCCTTCATTTTGTTTTCTTATAGGGATCTACTCATTCTTTTCATTTTTTACCACAAAGATGCTAGATTTCTCAATAACTACTTGAATTGAGTTAACCCACTTGCTATCAGAAATAGGGTATATCGCGCCAACATCTAATAAAATCAAGATCTCTTTTTTTACTGTATCTATCATGGAAGGGTTCAATTTTCATTTTGATTCTTTAGATGGTCGTGAACCATCCTCAAGTAAGATTCGGTGCGTGCACATGGATAGACTTATACCTTTTATGTCAGTTATTATCCAACCTATTACAGTCTTATGATCTTTCAGTACTTGCACCAATCTTTCTTCTTATGTAGATGTTCAGTCACTAGAAATGATTATTGGTAGTGTTTCTTTTTCACCTAAGAAAACATACTTGAGGTGATTCGATAATGCCTTTAATTCAACTTAAGGAGCTGCACAATAGAAGGAAGAAGATTCGTGTTAAATTTAGATAAATTTATTTTTTAAGCTTCAATTACTTCATGTAAAGAGTCCAAGGTCACCACTTGTTCCTTTAAATTACATCAAAATCGACATCTTTATAATATATAGTGGGATAGTCGACATGTAAATACCACAAATTTCTTACATTTAATTAGATTATATAAAAATGAAAATATTATATTTTAACGGAAGCACGAATATTCGTTGTAGGGCTTGAGAGGTATGGGAGCCGAGATGCCCGTGAACGATAGAGAGCCCGAAATACAGGAGGTGATGAAACAAATGCAAGCATGGAGGGATTGAAAAATTTTAATTCATTAGTTGAAAATTTTGATGTAAAACTTATATTGGGGATTTATAAGGAATGATGAAATCCCAATAATATTTCATTTTCGAAATAATGAAAATTTCATGGAAGGCATGAATATTATATCTTTGGATAAGTTATAAAGAAGAAAATGTATATATATATATATATACTAGACAAATTTAAATAGATAGATAATATATATATATATATATATAACGAATATATATTATGTAATGTATAGTATGTAATATATAAGTATTAATAAATAAAAAAATGAAAATGAAATGAAATGGATAAAACAAAAATAACAAAACAAAACAAACAAAAACAAAAACAAATAATATATATAAATTAATATAATATATATATAGTATTGTACGGAATTTGCTTTCAAAGAAAGCCAATTCTGTTTGCTACAATTGAAAAAAACATAAGAGTATAGCTGGGCGGGAAAACAAGGAAAGAAAAGATGAAAGAAAAAAAGGAGCTGGTCGGTTGGGGAGAAGGAAGGAAAGGAAAGAAGGAAAAGAAGGAAAGAAGGAAAGGAAAGAAGGAAAGAAGAGGAAGGCTGGCCGGGAGAGAAAGAGAAGAAAGAAAGAAATAAAAAGAAAAAGAGAGGAAGAAGAAAACTGTTCAGCCAAGGGAGAAAGAAAGAAGAAAAAGAAAAGAAAGGAAAGAAAAAGAAGAGAAGGAAGGGAGCTGGTTAGCTGAGAAAGAGAAGAAAGAAAGAAAAAGAAGAAGGAAGGAGAAGAAGAATAGAAGGGGGAGAAAGCAGAACAAACCGAGAAGAGGGAGGAGAGGCTGGAACCGAGAGTGAAATTGAAGCAAACCGAGAGGGGGCTGAAGGAAAGAGAAGATCGAGGCTTAAGGGGAAGCTGAAACAGAACCAAGGAAGAAGAGCTGAAGGAGGAAGAAGACCGAGCAAAATCGAGGCTGGGCTGACCGAGAGAGAAGAAAGGAAAAGGAAAAAAGAAAAAAAAAGGAGAAAGAAAAGAAAAGGAAAGCTAGAAATTGGGAAAAAAGAGAGGTAAAATATATATATATATATGTATATTTAATGTACATGTATATATATGTGCTGTATATATAAGCATGTTAGTATAGATTTAATTAGACAAAAAAAATGGGAAAGATGAGAACGAATAGGTACACACGAGGTAGTAACGAATAGGTTACAATTTTGACGCATTTCGGAGAATTCGTATGAATAGGATACTGAGTATACAAGTGTCAGTGTAGGAGAATCGTAGGAGGAGCTAGGGGAGACATTGGGAGGCGTCATTACTCGAAGGCGGAATATTCGATAAATCGAGGTAAGGGGTACTATTTAACTTAGTTCTGATAATACATTCTTGTTTCACCAATAAAAGATTTTATGAAGGAGCATATAATTTGAAATGATTTATCAATGCTTTCATACTTCTGAAAATGTTTACGAATCTTGTTTTAGTTTTAAGAAATATTCCCCGAGTACCTTCCATGTTATGAAATGAACTTTTCCTAAGGTGGTATGAAACGTATGGAAGCTTTACATTTATTTATGATTTTATATCCATATTGTTAAAGAAACTTTTGACAATTTCAAAAGCATAGAAAAAGGGAAAAGGGGAAAAAGAAAAGATGTTTTTAAGACTATAGGCTTCATGCATGGTTACTTCTTGTGGTGTTTCGGCTCCACCACTTGGGTGTTGGTACGTAGGGCCCCTTTAGTACTTGACTCAACCTGTGTGGAAGATGTTGTGCTACTGGTGATTTATGATGATGTTTTCGGTAGTATCTCGTGCCCACGCAGCATGCAATTATGTTTCCCACACGGAGAGTGCCTTTGGTGCCCATGTCTTATCTAGGTGCTAGTGAAAGTAAGATAGATACTACCCATATTTTACGAAAGGACTGTACGACCCTAATCCAGTCTACAGCCCCCTTACCATGGCCATAGGTATGATGACTCTCTACGGAGAATGACACGTATCGCATGACTTAGTTATAGCCTAGTCTCCTCGATTTGTTTATGAAAGTCGACTATGATGAATGAATAAGTGTTCTTATGAGATTTACGATACTTGGTTACGAACAGATATGTTTTATGAAATGTTTATGAACACGATGATCTTAAGAACTCATTCATGAACAATGAAAAGTTTGTAAAATAGTTAAGCATGTTATTTGTTTTAAAGACACGCATGCTTTATGATTTTTATGATGATTATGCATGAAATGACAATTTATGTATTTCATTAAAGTTTGGTTCTATGAACAATTTCACATGCTTTTATATATCAGAACTGCTTTAAAAGTATTATCTTACTGGGCTTTTCCCCAAAAGCTCACCCCTCTACCTTCAGACTATTTGCAGTGATCTATAAGCGTTACCTGCTGCGTACACGACGTAGGCTGGTGGGAAAGAGCTACCCTAGGCTACTTTTTGTACACACAGAAAGGTATACAATTGCATTCCTGTACCAGACATATTTATATGCACAGACATATATTGGGAATATTTTGTTGGGATGTAATTTGTAAGGAAAACAACGTAAAAAATATTATTTTTAGGGTTAGGTTTCAAGATGATTGATGTTAATTTGAAATAGATGTATTAAGTTGTAAATGTGGATTTGGAAAGTATGCTTGGTAGTTGTGGATATCTAGGATTGTTGAAAAGCATGCTTAGTAGTTGCAGATATCTAGGATTGTCAAAACAATTGAATTGCAGGTGGGTAGGTTCATATATAAGCCATTATGCTACCGAAATTTCTATCAGCCCTATATGTCGAAATATGGAATCTAAATATAATTACGGATAAAGAATTAGGAAAAGTGATTTGACACTGAACAAGAATAAAACCTAAGTGAATAAGGGAATAAGTGGGTAAATTAAGTTAAAAAAACCCCCAAATTTTCAAGGGTCAAGGGTCGTTACAGTTAAAGGTGATATCAGAGCGAAGGTTGTCTAGTACTGTCAGTGTCGAAAATAAGGATAAAATTACATCCCAATGTCTGTGCTTGTCTGGTTGTAGGTTATGTATACCTAATGAATTTAAGATTTGATCTTTGGAATTACGCACAGGTATTAGATCACTTGGATGATAAGTGGAAGACGAAGACGCCCTTGGAGGCAGGCTGAGCCACCTCCACCTCCTCCACCGGAGCCAGAGAGTCCTAATACTCGTATGGCTTAATTCAAGCAGTAATTGGAGCAGCGCCTCGAGCGAGGCTTGGAGTTGATAGTTGCCATGGTTGCCCAACACCTAGGGGCAAACGTTTCTGATTCAGTTGGCACGACACCAATTCCTACTCCGGCGCTGACTCCTCCACAAGCACCACCACCACCTCCTCCTCCACAAGTTCCTCCAGTACCTATGGCGCTACCTCCTGTATAGACCTAGAGGGAGGGGAGGGATATCGGTAGGATGAGGGATTTCCTGAAGATGAAGCCTCCAGCATTTAAGGGAATTAAGAATCCAGTAGAGGCTGAAGAGTGGTTGGTAGACCTCGGGAAGATCTTCGATTTTCTAGGGTGTTATGATGTTGAGAAGGTTTCTATGGCCACGTACATGTTGAAGGGCCAAGCAGAGTATTGGTGGGGATCCACCAAGGTCCTTCTGACTGCTCAGCATCCGGTGATTAGTTGGGATGCATTTTCTACAGCCTTTAGGAATCAGTATGTTCCAAGAGCTGCCTAGCAGAAGTTGAGGATGAACTTTTTGAACTTGGTATAAGGCATTATGACCGTGGATGAATACGAGAGTAAGTTCACGATGCTAATGAGGTATGACCCTTAGACGTTCCAAAGTGAAGAGCGTCGTACTGAGAGGTTCCTAGCAGGGTTAAGGCCAGCTATATGAGATTGTCTTTTGGGGTTATGGATTACTGAATTCCAAGATGCCCTGGGTAGAGCACAGATGATTGAGAGGGGCCTAAATGTTACACAGACGGAGTATGGCCTTAAGGGAAAGAGCAGGGATAAGAGTAAGCAGACAGAGTTTATGAGATAGGATTTTCGGAGGGGTTAGCCCAAGAGGCAGAGGACAGATGAGTTTCGGCCTAGACTTGATAGACCCATCATTGCAGAACCTGCTCCTCAGATTGCTAGAGGTCCATAATAGTATAGGCCATTGTGCAAAGAGTATGGAAAACTCCATGGAGGTGTGTGTCGTCTGACCACAGGGAACTGCTTTGTGTGTGGACAGAAGGGACACATAATGAGGGATTGCCCACAGAACCAGGTTCCACAACCCCCAGACCCACCACAACAACCTGAGAGGCAAGCTCTCCAGAGGCAAATTCCACAGAGACGGGCTACCGCAACAGAGAAGGGCAAGAAGCCTGTCACTCATGGAAGGGTCTTTACTTTGGACAGAGAGACTGCTGATGCCTCCACTGAGACCATTCAGGGTAAGCTTTTAATTTAAAATCATGAGGCACATGTATTGTTTGATTCAAGTTTCGCCCACTCTTTCATATCACCTCATTTCGCACGTAAATTGCATATTAAGCTTGAATCTCTAGATTTTACGTTACACGTTAGTACACCCATGTATAAATCACAAAAGACTAATATGGTGTGTAGAAATTGTGAAATTAAGGTAGGAGATAGGATCATGTTAGCATATCTAATCTTGTTAAGCATGTATGGCTTTGCTGTAATTTTGGGTATAGATTGGCTAGCCACCAACCGTGTAAGTTTAGACTGCTACTCTAAGATTGTAACCTTCCCCTTACCTAGTAAGTTTAATGTATGCTTTGCAGCTAAGGAATAAAGTGTATGATTTTGGCTATTGCTGAAATTTTTTTTGATGAACGTGTTAATGTGAAGGTTATGTTGCATTCATCCTCGATACTAGTCAGGAATGTCCAAGTATTCAGGACATACCAGTGGTATGTGAGTTCCCGGATGTGTTTCCTGATGAACTACCGAGACTACCACCGGAGAGAGAGTTAGAATTTACTATAGATTTGGCACCAGAGACTCAGTCTGTCACGCCCTTTTCCCACACATGACCTTACCAAAAACCATAATAAATTTTTCACTTTTTACTTACCTTTATCTCCTCGACAGCTGGGCTGTGATTAGGCATTACTCTCCTCATCCATACTAAATGCGAAATTTAATCTGAAATGCGTAAAATAAATCTTAAATACTCAATAATCACATAAATTGTCGTAAATGCGCTTTACTTACCCGAGATTATGCGATGGTACGCAAATAGAAGTTCGATCGGGCTTTCGTTCGGAATTTATCGTCGAACTGCACAATTTTGTATATTTAACTACGGGTCAATTTCTGATTAAATATAATTTAAATAAATTTATCGAAAATCAAATCGGTCACTTTTGAGCTTGTATCGACTTACCTGAAGTCCGTGAAATCTCAAAAATTTTCCTTTTTCCTTTTTCTTTCTCTTTCTTCTCTTTCCCCTTTTCTCCTTGGCTGAACTGGTCTGGTCCGATTCAACGCAGAAGCTTCTTCACTAAACCTTCGACCGATTCAGGGCTTCTTTGGTCGTGTCGGCGTCGTCCGGGCGGTTCTTCGAGTACCACTGCCGCTGTCCGACTCGCCACAGCCTGGGGAACGTTCGGCTTGACTCGATCGGGACCAACCACCGCCGATGGCCGCCAGATTCCTCCTTTTCCTCCGCGACAATTTCTCTTCCATTCGTCGACGTTTGGCATCGGTGCGGCGCGTCGTCGGTGGCGGAAGAATCGCGCGGAGCCCCTCTTCCTTTTTCGACCCTTCGCTGGCAGCTTGGTCGTCGGATTGGTGGCCGTCTGGTGAATCTTCTCCTCAGTCGGCTTGCGTTTCCTCTTTCACACAGTTTCTCTCTCCCCGATTCCCAAATTCAAATTTCCAATTTCGTTTTTTCTGATTTTTTTTGTAATAGATTTTTATTATTATTTTATTCATTAAAATAATAATAAAAATCTTAAAATATCTCAAAAATTCATATCAAATTCATTTAATTCGTAAATGAATTTATCAGTCCGATTTTGCCTTTTCGGTATATTTTTTCATTATTTTTGGGCTCGTTTTTCGATGTAAAAATTTTAAAAATATTAAATAAATTCATATCTTGATCAATTGGACTCGAAATTCCATATTTTCCTCGTTTTTGATCAAGATTTCTCAATTTTATATTTTTAATGAAATTTCTTCATCGAATTTATATCGAATTTTGGTCAATTGACCGATTTACCCCTGCACTTGCTCGAGAATCACTTTAACCCTTATCTCGCTGTTATGTAGCTTACATGCATTTTTAATTTCTTAATTAGTCGATTGCATGATAGTAAATACTCTTCTTATGATTCAACTATGAAATAAAGTGTTCATACACATAGGAATCATAAGGTACAAGCTACATACGTAAATCGAAAACACGGGTCTGACAGTCCTCCCCAACTAAAAGAATTTGGTCCTCCAAATTAGAACCAAATCAATACTCAAACAAATGGGGGTGCTTCTCCGCATCAAACTCTCTAACTCCCAAGTAGCCTCCTCGTGTAAGACCCGATATTTTCAAGTGCATTTAAAAATGCAAAAGGACTTAAATGGTATTCCCGAATACGTGCAAGGGCAAAATGGTCAAAAGACCAAAATTCGGTATTTATCGGGACAAGAAAATTTAATTAAAAATATGAGATTTAGAAATCTTGATCAATAACGAAGAAATAATTAAATTTCGGGTTAAATTGATCAAGATATGAATTTATTGGAATAAACCGGGATTTTCGCATCGAAAAATAATCCCGAAAATAATCGAAAAATATATCGAAAAGGCAAAACCGGACTGAGAAAATTATTTACAGATTAAATGAATAAACTAAGATTATTTTAGATATTTTTGGGAATTTTATTATTATTTTATTGAATAAAATAATAATAAAATTTAATTATAAAAAAAAAAAAAAAAAAAAAAAAAAAGAAAAAAAAAAAAAAAGAAAAATGAAAAGTCTGAAACAGAGAAGAAGAAAAACGCGAAAGGCGAGCCGAGGAAGAGAAGACGACGGACGAGCCTCACCGGCGGCCAAGGGCCCCAGGCGAGGGTCGGCGAAGGTCGGCCGACCTCAGGCGAGCCCACAGGCGGCAGCGACGCGCGGCGAAGTGGCCGGAAATCGTCGAAAAACGAAGGAGATGCCGCGGGGAAGAAACCCCGATTCGCCGGCGATGGCGTCGATTCGAGACAAACCGAGGCCAGATTTGAGAAGCCCAGGCCGTGGCGCGTCGATTGGTGGCGGAATCACGTCGGGAACCGGCCGGACGGCGCCGGCACGACCAATTGTTCCCTGAACCGGCCGAACCGGACTGAACCGGCCAAGTTGAACCGAACCGGACCCGAGCTGAACCGGCGGTCCGAACCGGGTTGAACCGGACCGGACCGGTTCAGCCAAAAAGAGAGAAAAAAAAAAAAGGAAGAAAAAGGGAAAAAGAAAAAGAGAAAAAATTGGGAAAAATTCCAGTGATGCAATCGAGCTTCGGGTAAGTCGGTAAGCGGTCGAATTGACCGATTTAATTTTCTGAATATTTAATTTAATTAATTCCGACTGGAAATTTACCCGGAAAAATATATTTAATTGTGTAGCTCGACAATTGGCATCCACTGAGAGCTCGAGACAGCCTCGATTTGTATACGATCAGGGAATAACGGGTAAGTGACCCTTATTTACGACAATTTTATATCGTTATGCGTGATTGATATTTAACGCATAAATTACGGATTTAATTTCCGCATAAATGAATTAAATTCTGGAAAATTAGATAAATTGTCGTAAATATTAAATTGAGATATCAGAGAATTTAGAACGAGGCTAAATAAATTACTGATGGGCCCAGAGAGCCCAATAGGCCTCGATAAAGTGTGGTAAACGGGCTTAAGGCCGATTAAGGCCCATTATGGTGCAATCGGGCCCAATATGGGTAAACGGGCCCAATGATTTAAATTAAGCCCAGAAAATTGTGAATACAATTAATTGTATTGTAATTGACCTGATGAATATGTATCCGCAGTGCCGGAGATTTGAATTGGATTCAGAGCAAATCGGACTGCGTGACGAGTCATCAGAGGAAAGGTCAGACTGTACAGATAAATGAGGTAAGGGAATTGTGTGAGTAGCTAGAGGTAGCTACGCGTATTTTAATAGTGTTCTGTACACTGAATATGTATGTATGCCTTGATGATGTATAAAGATCCTAAAAGTGGTTTAAATAATTTTGAGGATCGAAATAGGTGAAAAGACTATTTTACCCCTATTGAGGGAAGTTCACCTAAGGATGGTGAAAGCATGACATGCATGAAATGCATGATTTAAGGAATTTTTCGAATTAAAGATTTGATTGGTTTTAATCAAAGTAAATCGATAGATTGGCCAATAATTGCATAAGTTTTCCAAAATAACACTACGTAGGTGTTATTAATATTTAAATGAAATTTCTTTGGAAAAGAGGCCAACTATCAAGTTTATATGGAAACAGATAGTGCCGACACGTAGTTCGCACTATATCTGCGTTTGTGAATGTGCATAAATGTGCTTGAGCAGTTGCTCGCACCGACTTGTGACATCATATGCATGAAATGTGCTAGAGCATGGTGCTCGCACTGATTTTTAATATTGTGAAATGAGAGCTGCTGGAGCCTAGCTCGCACTCTGTTTTGACATGTTTTGACATGTTTTGATTTGTTTTGACGTGGTATGCATAAAATAGTGCTGGAGCGATTACTCGCACTAGTTTTAATGATTTGACATGCATGAGAGATGCTGGAGCTTAGCTCGCATCCTGTTTTGATTTGATATTACATAAAGCCGTGCTGGAGTGAATCTCGCACGAGATTTGATTTAATTATGCATAAAGCCGTGCTGGAGTGTAACTCGCACGAGATTTGATTTACTTGAGCATTCATTTGTGCTGGAGCATTGCTCGCACAAAGTTTTACATGGTTTTCATAATTCATTTGAATGTCGTACTGGAGTTTTTCTCGTACGAGGTTTTCACTGAATTTATATACATATCCGTACTAGAGCGTTGCTCGTACGTGGAATTTACATGAAATTATAATCAGTTTAAGTCGTACTGGAGCGCTGCTCGTACGCAGATTTCACTGATTTTTATGAAATCGTGCTAGAGCTTCCCTCGCACGAGATTTTCAGATATCATGAATATGCATGGAGCCGTGCTTGAGCTTCGCTCGCACAGGGATTTATATTACATGCATATAGCCGTGTTGGAGCCTCCTGTAGACTGTGTGTCACAGTGAGATGATATGCTCACACGTGCATTCTGAGACAGATGATATGGGTGGATAAGACCTATTACAGGCACCCCTGACTGAGCTTGGGTTCACGGAGTACTTTGTACCGTGTATATCACGCGGAGTACGCTGTACCGTGGGGATTGTTGGAGTGGAGTGGCATTAGCCACGAGGCAGCAAGCCTTGCCCTCACAATCCTGGTGTTATGCTGTTCTGGCGGGTAGGACGACCCACCTCCCGTTTCAGGTGTGATACCCCGCACACTAGGTACCGTGTTGCCAGGGATCACTAGGATATGGCCATAGTCCTCGATGTTACTGATACTTACCTAATTGTCTCACATGATATAACTTGTGGTCTGTTAGACCAGGGTAGACCCGAAGGAGGGGTCAGGCCCCCGATTTGACGATTTGACGATTTTATGATTTTATGAAATGTGACCCTGAAAGAAGGGTGGTTTTATAACCGAGTTTTATAATGAATTTTAATGAATTGTTTTATGAGATGATTGACCCGGAAGGGTTAGTTTTTACTGCAATTTTAATGAAATGATTTAAATGCAGTAGCATGATGTGCTTTTCCATGCTTAAATGATAAATTCATGAAATGATTATATCTCGCGATTTGTTTTATATCGCATGAAGTAATGCATGATTTTGATTTAATTCATGCTGAATATTGATTTAATGATGTCACATAAAATGCTTTGAATGCATGAGTTACATGATTTATATATGCACAAATAGTTTTGGATAAACTATGGCATCGAATATGCATGACTTTGTGCGTGTAATTTTAAATGAAAAGAAATGGATTTAAGGGCATGGCATTATGAGCATGTAGATAGTGGAGCTATCTACTTACTTGCATAATTGCCTTACTGAGCGTGTGGTTTGCTCACCCCCCTTATTTTCCCATCTTTTCAGAGCACTTGTAATAATTATTGAGCGGCTGAGGACTTGCATGCTTAATATCCGCTGCTTGCTGCTTCCCATCGAGAGACAGGTATACACATTTGTATGGTTTTGTATCTAAATATGTAATGCACAGTACTGTAAATGGATATGATGTCGGGGATGTAGAGTCATGTAAATACCAGTGGGTATGTGTTTATTTAAAGTCAAAAGGATAGTAGACTCTGATATATGATTATGGGAATGAAATGTTAAATAGTGTGCGGTGACTAACATCGAATCATAGCCCAACTGTGTTGTAGGATGGTCACGACGAGAGAAAGGTAAGAATTAAATAATAAATGAAAAAGCGAAAAATTTACTCTGATTTTTAGGTAATTCGGGTCGTGACAGGTTTAATGGTATCAGAGCTGAGTTGGCCTGATATGAGTCGGTGTTAGTGGTTAAGAAAGTTTACATCCCCATGTACTGTGCATTGCTTAGATACAGTTGTGTATATCGAGATGGATGTGCAGCTAAGAATTTGGTTTTAAATGCAAGAATAGACTCATTAAATGATAGCCGCTATGGTTGAGAGGCGAGTACACGAGCTCGAGGCCGTAGAGGTAGGCCCGGGAGTTGTACTGAGTCGCCACATGAGACTTGAGATGAGATTGACGTGGCGGCTAATGTTGAGCATGCCCCACAGAGTCCGACAGAAAGATCGGATAGAGTCTGACAGAGAGATCAGACAGTATTGAGATACGCTTCGCGAGGTTGGAGCGGAGTGTGGAGAATATTTTGAGAGCTAATTGCTCAGGGTATGTATGAGGGCGAGTCGGAACAATGATGAAAGTTCGCTCGACCCATTTGAAGAGTTAGACGTCCCGAATGGACATGGAAAAGTAATTCTAGATGTATTCCGGTGACAGAATATCCCGGACATTACTTAAAGGAAAATTACAGATGAAATTATTTACTCTGACCCAGAGGAACATGTTGATTGACGAGTATAATACTCAGTTTATATTCTTGGGCAGATGTGACTCGGACACGATAAACAGTGAGAGTCGAGATGTCTGAAAGTTCATGGAAGGACTCAGATTATCAATTAGAGTCCGATTTGTCTGTTAGACATCACTACCTATGCCGAGGCAGTGCGCAGACTACAGTTGTGTAAATAAGATTATAAATTGCGCGCCTCTGAGATTGAGGAAGGTAGTGAGGGCCGAAATTGAGACAAAAAGAGAAAAGAGAATGACAAAAATGTCAGAACGGGAAAAAGGTAGTTTGGTAAAGGCTTTGAGCTGATAAATCATGGGGTAAGTTGATTGATAAACCCCAGTGTATCCAATTTCAACACTATTGAGGGGTATTGTGATTCAAGGACCCCGACCTGTTACAGAGCAGTGTAACAGAGTAGCAGTGTGAATAGTGTAAGATGTATGGTAGATACCACGAAAATAAGATGTTGGACGAGGGCGAGTGTATGCCTTGGACCAGGACACTATTGATGTTTCATGGGATGTGGTGGAAGATACCACACTGGTTAAGAATAATGAAATAATTATTTTAATTGATCCTGGTGCCACGCATTTAATTATACCGCCTTCAGTTGCTTATAAGTTAGTGAAAGATGTGAAGCCTGTACCCTTAGGCAAGAGGATGATAGTTAGTTGAATTTCACTAACTGAATATGGGTATAAGGATTGTAAGTTTTCACACGTAATGGAAGAGTTGGTTATAAGTGATTTATTAAAGGAGATATATTGGAATAAGAGACGTATGCAAGGTAAGGATATCCTTGATATGCAAAGTAAATTGGATTAAGCGGTATGTAGTCAAGTCTGAGGGATAATAAAGGTATTTTAAAATACTTCCCTGCCTGAAGATTTGACAGCGTCTGGAAGCGCACGCATAATCTATAGATTGAATTCGACGGTCATAATATATACATTAAAATTTGGGTACCTTTACTGGTATGATAAAGAGATATAGAAATTCATTAATCATGAAAGTTTAAAAATTAAAATTTTATAAAAGCCGTCAATATAAGAGGAAAGAAATGACGTGAGCTAGTATCTTGAACGAAAGCTATTTCGAAATGACATTGTACGTTTATGCGTACATAGGTCAAGTATATGGAAAATTGAAATATTGAGTGGAACTCAACTACGTTAAGGTATTTAAACCTTACCTGGACCGATTGGTTGTCATCTACAGCGATGATATTATGATGTATTCGAAGTCCAGGAAAGAGTATGAGTAGCAACAGGAAACTGTCTTACAGACAAGGTGTTATGAGTTTCTTGAAATGAGTTGCTCAGTTGACACGTCTCATTCGGGAAAAGATTTCATACGAGTGTTATGATAAGTATGAAAATAGCTTCAATGAGTTTTGGTATATTGGAGTAATGAACTGACCACCATAAGTATTCTCACTATAACCAACAGCTCAAGAGGTTTCAGTGTGTATGGATACCTCCAAATAAGGATTGGGCTGTGTATTGATGTAAAATGGGAAGATAGTCGTTTATGGATCCAGATATATTCAAGGACCATAAGAGAAACTATCCGACCCATGATTTAGAGTTGGCAGTCATAGCGATTACACTGAAAGTATGGCGTCGCCACTTAAATGGTAAGAAATTTCGGGTATGCACTGATTGTAAAAGCCCCAAGTATCTGTTTTCACAGAAAGAGTAGAAAATGAGATAACCATGAGGGTTAGAGCTTCTAAGGATTATGATTGTGAACTTTGTACCACCCAGGAAAGGCTAATGTAAAGGCTGATGCTTTAAACAGAAAGAGCCTCGGGATGGTATTACATATGATGGTCAGGGAGCGTGAGCTGCTAAAGCAGTTTGAGCCTCAGTAGTGATGTGATTCCTTCTGATGATGACGGTGATTTTGTGACAGCTAGCCTGAGGTTAGAACCGGATTTGTGTGACCGAATTTGCCAGGCTTAGCGTGATGATCGGCATGGTGTCGATATTGTGGGTCAGATTCAGAAGGGTACAGTGACAGAGGTCACAGAGAGTGATGATGATTCACAGAGGTTCAGACACAATATAAGTGCTCCCCATGACCACAGTTGATGAGATAGTAGTATTGTCAGAAGCTCACTCTTCGGGATATACAGTGCATCCGAGAAATAATAAAGATATCAGAATCTCTAAAAAAGGTATGGGTGGTCAGGTATGAAAAGAAATATTGTAGAGATTGCGAAAAAGTGTCTCGTATGTCAGCAGAGTAAGGTAGAGTAAAAGAAGTTGCAGGGTCATTGCAGTCTCTACCTATATTGACACGGAAATGGGAACAAGTTACCATGGATTTCGTGATGGGTTACAGAGGACCCGAATGAATCTCGAGGCTATCTAGGTGATAGTTGATAGATTGATTTAGTTACCCACCTTCTGGTTATGAAAATCCCTAGATACTCTAAGTGTATAGGCGGATTTATGTGTGTGGAATATTGTGAAACATTGTGTAGCGTTCCAGTGAGCATGGTATCAGATAGGGATTCCCGCTTCACTTTCCACTTCTGGGAATATGTTTTTTGAAGCTATGGGACCCTGATTGTGTGTTAGCACAGCTTCCACCCTCAGACAGATGGTCAGTCAGAGAGGACTGTACAGGTTCTGGAGGATGTGATGAGAGCGTGTGCCATTGATTTTATGAGCTCCTGGGATGATTAGTTGCTACTAATCAAATTCGCCAATGATGACAGTTGTCACTTGAGTATCGGGATGAGATTAAATGAGGCATTGTATGGCCATAGGGAGTTGTTCCCTGACTTAGAGAAGAAGTGGGTGACAGATAGAGAATTGTTCCCTAATTAGTAAGACAAACCTCTGAGTATGTTCAGTTGATTTGAGAGAGATTAAGAACACCTCAGAGCAGATAGAAAAGCCTATGCTGACAAGAGACAGGAAATCATTGGAATTCACCGAGGGTGAATCATTATGTTGGCAGTTACTTGTCTTAAGGACGTAACAAGATTCGGATAGAGATATTGGACAAAGTGGGAGGTAAGACCTGTAGGTTGGCGTTACCACTTGAATAAGCAGGCATCCACTATGTGTCTTATCTTGTGATGCTTAAGAAATAATATCCGGATCCAATATATATGATCGGATATGAACTCCAACAGTTTAGCTCAATGAAAGAGTAATGTATGAAATCGAGTTGGTTATTAAAAATGGAAAGAGAAAGTGTTGTTGAGGGTTAAGATGATCTCCCTAGTTAAGTATGATGGTAGTATTACACTTCGGAGAAGGTCACTTGAGGATGACAGTATATGATATGATAGATGTACTGGAGTTGTGTTATGGACTCATATTACTTGGTTCTAATTTGGAGGACCAAATTTCTTAAGTAGGGGGAGATTGTAAGACCCGATATTTTCAAGTGCATTTAAAAATGCAAAAGGACTTAAATGGTATTCCCGAATACGTGCAAGGGCAAAATGGTCAAAAGACCAAAATTCGGTATTTATCGGGACAAGAAAATTTAATTAAAAATATGAGATTTAGAAATCTTGATCAATAACGAAGAAATAATTAAATTTCGGGTTAAATTGATCAAGATATGAATTTATTGGAATAAACCGGGATTTTCGCATCGAAAAATAATCCCGAAAATAATCGAAAAATATATCGAAAAGGCAAAACCGGACTGAGAAAATTATTTACAGATTAAATGAATAAACTAAGATTATTTTAGATATTTTTGGGAATTTTATTATTATTTTATTGAATAAAATAATAATAAAATTTAATTATAAATAAATAAATAAAAAAAAAAAGAAAAATGAAAAGTCTGAAACAGAGAAGAAGAAAAACGCGAAAGGCGAGCCGAGGAAGAGAAGACGACGGACGAGCCTCACCGGCGGCCAAGGGCCCCAGGCGAGGGTCGGCGAAGGTCGGCCGACCTCAGGCGAGCCCACAGGCGGCAGCGACGCGCGGCGAAGTGGCCGGAAATCGTCGAAAAACGAAGGAGATGCCGCGGGGAAGAAACCCCGATTCGCCGGCGATGGCGTCGATTCGAGACAAACCGAGGCCAGATTTGAGAAGCCCAGGCCGTGGCGCGTCGATTGGTGGCGGAATCACGTCGGGAACCGGCCGGACGGCGCCGGCACGACCAATTGTTCCCTGAACCGGCCGAACCGGACTGAACCGGCCAAGTTGAACCGAACCGGACCCGAGCTGAACCGGCGGTCCGAACCGGGTTGAACCGGACCGGACCGGTTCAGCCAAAAAGAGAGAAAAAAAAAAAAGGAAGAAAAAGGGAAAAAGAAAAAGAGAAAAAATTGGGAAAAATTCCAGTGATGCAATCGAGCTTCGGGTAAGTCGGTAAGCGGTCGAATTGACCGATTTAATTTTCTGAATATTTAATTTAATTAATTCCGACTGGAAATTTACCCGAAAAAATATATTTAATTGTGTAGCTCGACAATTGGCATCCACTGAGAGCTCGAGACAGCCTCGATTTGTATACGATCAGGGAATAACGGGTAACTGACCCTTATTTACGACAATTTTATATCGTTATGCGTGATTGATATTTAACGCATAAATTACGGATTTAATTTCCGCATAAATGAATTAAATTCTGGAAAATTAGATAAATTGTCGTAAATATTAAATTGAGATATCAGAGAATTTAGAACGAGGCTAAATAAATTACTGATGGGCCCAGAGAGCCCAATAGGCCTCGATAAAGTGTGGTAAACGGGCTTAAGGCCGATTAAGGCCCATTATGGTGCAATCGGGCCCAATATGGGTAAACGGGCCCAATGATTTAAATTAAGCCCAGAAAATTGTGAATACAATTAATTGTATTGTAATTGACCTGATGAATATGTATCCGCAGTGCCGGAGATTTGAATTGGATTCAGAGCAAA
Source organism: Firmiana major (assembly GCA_033439115.1). NCBI lineage: Eukaryota > Viridiplantae > Streptophyta > Magnoliopsida > Malvales > Malvaceae > Firmiana > Firmiana major. Next base: position 16,336,935 of record CM065912.1, read on the forward strand.
TCGGACTGCGTGACGAGTCATCAGAGGAAAGGTCAGACTGTACAGATAAATGAGGTAAGGGAATTGTGTGAGTAGCTAGAGGTAGCTACGCGTATTTTAATAGTGTTCTGTACACTGAATATGTATGTATGCCTTGATGATGTATAAAGATCCTAAAAGTGGTTTAAATAATTTTGAGGATCGAAATAGGTGAAAAGACTATTTTACCCCTATTGAGGGAAGTTCACCTAAGGATGGTGAAAGCATGACATGCATGAAATGCATGATTTAAGGAATTTTTCGAATTAAAGATTTGATTGGTTTTAATCAAAGTAAATCGATAGATTGGCCAATAATTGCATAAGTTTTCCAAAATAACACTACGTAGGTGTTATTAATATTTAAATGAAATTTCTTTGGAAAAGAGGCCAACTATCAAGTTTATATGGAAACAGATAGTGCCGACACGTAGTTCGCACTATATCTGCGTTTGTGAATGTGCATAAATGTGCTTGAGCAGTTGCTCGCACCGACTTGTGACATCATATGCATGAAATGTGCTAGAGCATGGTGCTCGCACTGATTTTTAATATTGTGAAATGAGAGCTGCTGGAGCCTAGCTCGCACTCTGTTTTGACATGTTTTGACATGTTTTGATTTGTTTTGACGTGGTATGCATAAAATAGTGCTGGAGCGATTACTCGCACTAGTTTTAATGATTTGACATGCATGAGAGATGCTGGAGCTTAGCTCGCATCCTGTTTTGATTTGATATTACATAAAGCCGTGCTGGAGTGAATCTCGCACGAGATTTGATTTAATTATGCATAAAGCCGTGCTGGAGTGTAACTCGCACGAGATTTGATTTACTTGAGCATTCATTTGTGCTGGAGCATTGCTCGCACAAAGTTTTACATGGTTTTCATAATTCATTTGAATGTCGTACTGGAGTTTTTCTCGTACGAGGTTTTCACTGAATTTATATACATATCCGTACTAGAGCGTTGCTCGTACGTGGAATTTACATGAAATTATAATCAGTTTAAGTCGTACTGGAGCGCTGCTCGTACGCAGATTTCACTGATTTTTATGAAATCGTGCTAGAGCTTCCCTCGCACGAGATTTTCAGATATCATGAATATGCATGGAGCCGTGCTTGAGCTTCGCTCGCACAGGGATTTATATTACATGCATATAGCCGTGTTGGAGCCTCCTGTAGACTGTGTGTCACAGTGAGATGATATGCTCACACGTGCATTCTGAGACAGATGATATGGGTGGATAAGACCTATTACAGGCACCCCTGACTGAGCTTGGGTTCACGGAGTACTTTGTACCGTGTATATCACGCGGAGTACGCTGTACCGTGGGGATTGTTGGAGTGGAGTGGCATTAGCCACGAGGCAGCAAGCCTTGCCCTCGCAATCCTGGTGTTATGCTGTTCTGGCGGGTAGGACGACCCACCTCCCGTTTCAGGTGTGATACCCCGCACACTAGGTACCGTGTTGCCAGGGATCACTAGGATATGGCCATAGTCCTCGATGTTACTGATACTTACCTAATTGTCTCACATGATATAACTTGTGGTCTGTTAGACCAGGGTAGACCCGAAGGAGGGGTCAGGCCCCCGATTTGACGATTTGACGATTTTATGATTTTATGAAATGTGACCCTGAAAGAAGGGTGGTTTTATAACCGAGTTTTATAATGAATTTTAATGAATTGTTTTATGAGATGATTGACCCGGAAGGGTTAGTTTTTACTGCAATTTTAATGAAATGATTTAAATGCAGTAGCATGATGTGCTTTTCCATGCTTAAATGATAAATTCATGAAATGATTATATCTCGCGATTTGTTTTATATCGCATGAAGTAATGCATGATTTTGATTTAATTCATGCTGAATATTGATTTAATGATGTCACATAAAATGCTTTGAATGCATGAGTTACATGATTTATATATGCACAAATAGTTTTGGATAAACTATGGCATCGAATATGCATGACTTTGTGCGTGTAATTTTAAATGAAAAGAAATGGATTTAAGGGCATGGCATTATGAGCATGTAGATAGTGGAGCTATCTACTTACTTGCATAATTGCCTTACTGAGCGTGTGGTTTGCTCACCCCCCTTATTTTCCCATCTTTTCAGAGCACTTGTAATAATTATTGAGCGGCTGAGGACTTGCATGCTTAATATCCGCTGCTTGCTGCTTCCCATCGAGAGACAGGTATACACATTTGTATGGTTTTGTATCTAAATATGTAATGCACAGTACTGTAAATGGATATGATGTCGGGGATGTAGAGTCATGTAAATACCAGTGGGTATGTGTTTATTTAAAGTCAAAAGGATAGTAGACTCTGATATATGATTATGGGAATGAAATGTTAAATAGTGTGAGGTGACTAACATCGAATCATAGCCCAACTGTGTTGTAGGATGGTCACGACGAGAGAAAGGTAAGAATTAAATAATAAATGAAAAAGCGAAAAATTTACTCTGATTTTTAGGTAATTCGGGTCGTGACACCTCGAAAGTGTGATGCTGCGACAAACATTCACTAACCCGATAGTCTTCGATCTCAAAACCTTCTCGTTCCTATCCAATATCCTAATCGGCTTCTCAACATATGATATGTCCTCACTGAGCTCCAATGGCTCATAACTAATCACATGTGCCGGATCCGGGTGATACTTTCGAAGCATCGAAATGTGGAAGACGTTGTGCACGCCTGACAGATCTTGTGGCAATGTAAACCTATAGGCCTTATCCCCCACTCGATCAAGTATCTCAAAGGGTCTAATTGTCACGACCCAAATTACCTAAAAATCCCTACAAATTTTTCGCTTTTTCATTTCCTTACTCGTCGTGAACCTTTACTAAACAGTTGGGCTATGATTCGGTGTTAGTCACCTCTCCCCAATTTACCATTCAATTTATTTAAACTGAATACATCCCCAATATTACATCATATATAGTACTGTGCATCTATATGTTCAGATACGAAATTATACAAATGTGTATACCTGATATTGATAAGAAGCAGCGGATAACCGAATTGCGAAGCTATTGTCGCTCTCTTCTACTGAGTGTACCCTGTGGGGTGGAAAATGAAAGGGTGAGCGAAACGTGCTCAGTAAGGCAATAATGTAAGCAGGTAGATAACTATACTATCTACGTGCTGATAATGTCATGATGTAAAAATCGTTTACTTTCGGAGCATGAGGTAAGATTAAAACAATGCCACATGAATGTATATATCATATACAAGAAATCATGAAATCGACATATAAAGCACACATGGAAAATCATCATGTATGACATCTCATGCTCGTCACATTAAAACTCATTTATTTAATCACAAACTCATCACTTTGAAACTTATTTGTTTCATTATAAATTCATCTCATTTAAAACTCATTTATTTCATCATAAACTCTCACTTTAAAACTCATTTGTTTCCTTATAAAACAACTTCATCAAGGTCAAACCCATCTCTCGGGAATACCTTGATTCATCAAATCAAATCTCTTTTAAAAACATAAATCGGGACTACCCCTCCATCGGGTTTGTCCTGGTATATCCAGACCGTATGATATCATGTGAGGCATGTAGGTTACTATATGAAAAATCGAGGACTATGGCCATACTATGTCCCTGTGATCCCAGGCACACGGATCCCGGTGTGCGGGGTATCACAACTGCAACGGGAGGTGGGGTCAAGTCCTACCCGCCAGAATATTGAGTAACATCGTAGAGTTATCATGACTGCACGGTACAACATACTCCGTGTGACATACATGATACATCGTACTCCGTGGACCCATATCATAGTCTGGGGGTGCCTGCCGTAGGTCTTATCCAGCCCAATACTATGTCGATAACCAACCCATGTCTCAAAGTATATGTGCGAGCATCTCAACTCTCTGTGACACACAGTCTACAGGAGGCTTCCGCACGACTATATGCATGTCAACTCGCGTCTAGTGCATTTATGTGAGCATCCTGCTGCCCGCCCCACACCAGGTCACAGGCTTACGGAGCTCCAGCACCACGCTATGCATATCATGATATCTAAAATCTCGTGCGAGCGAAGCTTCAGCACGGTTTTGTGCACACACAAATTTCTCGTACGAGCAATGCTCCAGTACGGCTTTTCATGATAAATAAATCAGTAAACTTGAGTGCGAGTAAGACTCTAGCACTCTTTTAGTCACGTAAATACGATAGGTGGCTCACTTTTAATAAAACATCTTTTAAAATAGTAACCGGTACAAACCGGTACCCTTTCGTAAAATTCACAAAATCAACAGCCCACCTATGTGTATATTTGCTTAAATCAAAGCAATATAATCATATAAAACATTAAAATCATGAAATTCATGCAATTTCATAGCCTTACTACCCTTTTTGAAAATTTCCTAACTGGGGGCAAAATAGTCATTTTCCTTTATTTATCTAAGCCCTGGTTTTCGTAAAAATTATTACTTTATTTCTAGATGTTTTAATAAATTTCTAAGCCCTGTAAATCCCCTCTCAAAATACGCATAATTATCTCTATGCACCTACAAAATTCCCTTACATCGATTCTCGTTGAGTCTGACCTTTCCACTGATATCACGTCGCGCAGTTCGATCTGCTCTCAATCAAATACCCGAAACTGCGTATCAGTATTCCCCAGGTCAGATATTATACAACTTAATTGTATTTAATACTTTCTGGGCTTAATTTAAATCATTGGGCTCATTTATCCCTATTGGGCCCGATTGCACTTTAATGGGCCTCGACCCATTTTCAGCCCATTTATACTGTTTAAATCCCTTCTTCGGGTTTACTGGGCTCATTCAGCTTACCAATAATTATCGGGCTTCGTTCCAAACTCATTGGATAGCCCTATACCATTTACGGTAATTACGTTGTAATTCCGATTAATATTCCTTTTATACAGAATTAATTCGTAAATTCTATAAAATAATTGAAACTCTGTATTAAAGGACTCTAATTGCCGAAATTAAACTGTACTTACCCGATACGATGTGGAATACGATAATTGGAGCTCAATCGGCTCTCGTTCGGCTTTATCGTACAACTGCACAGTTATTATATTTAATCCCGGGTTAATTTTTGATTAAATATAATTTAAATAAATTTCTTGGAAATCAATTCGGTCACTTTTGACCTCATATTGACTTACCCGAAGTCCGGTGTATCCCCGAAAATCCTTTCCCTTTTTCCTTTTCCTCTTTTTCTCCTTGTTTCCTCTCTTTTTGGCTGAATCGGTTCAGTCCGGTTCAGACCGGTTCAGACCGCCGATTCAGCTCGGTCTGATTCGATTCAGTTTTGACCGGTTCAGGCCGGTTCAACCGATTCAATCCCCATTTGCTCATTCCGGCGCCATCCGGCCGGTTCCCGGTGCGATTCTGGTGCCGTTCGGCTCGGCTACACCTGGGCATTCAGAATCGGGCCTCGGTTGGGGTCGAAACGCAGCCATCGCCGGTGAATCACCTCTTCTCCCCCGCGGCTGTCACCTCTCGATCCGGCAGATTTCGACGGTTTCGCAGACCGATACTGGTCTCAAAAGGACCGGCTCCTCCTCCCGATCACGCCGGTACCCGCCGTTCGCCCCCAGCTGCCGTGGATCGCCGGTACCGACTCCGTTTTCCCCGCGGTCTTCTCCTCCTCCGTTCGGCGATCTCCGGCCTCCTGACGGCGCGTCACCGGTGCCAATGGCTTCGTCGGCCTCTCCTCTTGCTGCTCGGCCCTTCGTCGGAGGCCGTCGGTTCCCGGTGGTGGGTCGTCGATTAGCCACGCGCAGTCCCCCTCTCCGTTTTCCCTTTTCTTTCTCTCTCCCTGACTTTTACAGATTTCTTCTCTTTTTTTTTTTAACAATTTGTTTTATTATTATTTTAATCAATAAATTATATTAAAGAATCAAAATATCTACCAAAATTAATATTTTATTCAAAATAGATTTATTTAATTTAATTTAATTTCTTTATTATATTTTTTTAATCCTTTTTCGGGTATAATTTCTCTGTATTTTCGGGATATTGTCCTGGGTGACTTTTCGGTATTTCTAAAAATTCCAGATCTTGATCAATTTGACTCAAAATTATATAATTTCCTCATTATTGATCAAGATATTCTAAATCCTTATTTTAAATTAAATTTTCTTATCGAATTTATCCCGGTTTTTGGTCTTTTGACCGTTTTGCCCTTACACGTGTTCAGGATTTATTTAGCCCGACTTCCCTTCACGAATATTCATTCATTTTATGATTTGAATCCTTATTTTCAGTCCGAATCCCATTCCTTTAAATTTGTGAACTCTTTTTCTACCTCAAAAATTTACGATTTAATTTCGGGTCTCACAAATCTCCCCCACTTAAGGAATTTGGTCCTCCAAATTAGACCCAAGTCATAAGAATCCATATACAACTCCGGATACCTCGATCGTATCATACTCTTAAATTCTTATGTGACTTTCTCCGGAGTGTATAACTACCAAAGGACTTTAATTAGGGAGATCATCTTAAACCTCAATACTTTCTCTTTCCTGTTTAATGCCCGAATCAACTTATTAATATACTTATATTGCATTAAGCTGAACTGTTGGATCTCATACCCATCATCTATGCTGGATCTGGATAGTATTTTCGAAGCATCAAAAGTTGGGACATATTGTGGGTGCTTGTTAATTCAGGTGATAACACCAACCTACAGGTCTTATCTCCCACTTGTCCAATCTCTCAAAAGATTCAATCCAGCGAAACTCAATTTACCTTCTTTCAAAAGTTCGCTATGTCCTTATTCTCTTAGGACAAGTAACTTTCAACCATACTAATTACCAAGGGTGAATTCCAATACTTGTCTATCTGCTCTAAGGTGTTCTTAATCTCTCATCCTTAACTAAACATCCTCAGAGACTTATTATCCAAAGTCGAAATTAATTCTGTTCTGTCACCCACTTTTTCTTATCCAAATTTGAGGAACAACCCCTACAGCCATACACTGTCTCATATCTTGTTATCTCGATACTCAAGTGACAACTGTCACTATTGATGAATTCAATTTGTAATAACTGATCATCCCAGGAGCATAAAAATCAAGGGCACAAGCTTTCATCGGATCCTCCAGAACCTGTACAGTCCTCTCTGACTGACCATTTGTATGAGGACGAAAAGCTGTGCTAATACTCAATCGGGTTCCCATAGCTTCCTAAAATATCCTCAAAGGTGGGATGTGAAGCGGGAATCCCTATATGATACCATGCTCACTGGAACGCTACTTAATGTTCCACAATCTTCCTTATACCTGAATCCTCATACACACTCTGAGTATCTGGGGATTTCATAATCAGAAGGTGGGTAGACTTAGTCACTCTATCGACTATCATCCAAATAGCCTCGTACTTCACCTGGGTTCTCTGTAACCCATCACGAAATTCATGAAAACTTGCTCACATTTTTCGTCGATATAGGGAGAGGCTGCAATAACTCTGCAGACTTTTAATATTCTACCTTATTCTGCTGACATACTAGGTACTTTTCCATAATCTCTACCATATCTCTTTCCACATCTGACACCAATACCCTTTTTGAGATATTTCAATATATTTTATTTCCTTCCGTATGCACTGTATATCCCGAAGAGTGAGCTTCTGACAATATTACTATCCCATCAACTGTGGTCCTGGGGAGCACTTATACTGTCTCTGAACCTCTATAAATCATTATCATACTCTGTGAACTCTGTCACTGTACCCTTCTGAATCTGACCCACACTATCGACATCATGCCGATCATCTCGCTAAGCCTGTCAAATCCGGGCACTCTCATCCGGTTCTAGTCTCAGGCTAGCTGTCACACAATCACCGTCATCATCAGAAGGGGCCACATCAATACTGAGGCTCACAGCTGCTCTAGCAGCTCACGCTCCCTGACCATCATATGCGGTACCATCCCTAGGCTCTTTCTACTCAAAGCATCAGCCGTCACATTAGCCCTTCCTTGGGTGGTACAATTTTCACAATCAAAACCTCTCAGAAGTTCTAACCCACTATGTATCTCATATTCGTCTCTTTCTGTGTAAACAGATACTCGAACTTTCAAAATCAGTGCATATCCACAATTTCTCATCGTGTACATGATAGTACCATATCCTCGGTACAAATACTACCGTTGCCAACTTAAAATCATCGGTCAGATAGTTTATTTCGTGATCAAGGAGTTGTCTGACTCCATAATTGACTATCTTCCCATTATACATCAATACACAGCTCCTTCATTATTTCGAGGTATCCATACTCACTGAGAACCTCTTGAGCTGTTGGGTATGATGAAATTAATCACGGTGGTCAGTTCATACTTCACTACACTGAAATCCATGTCACATCTCTCATCTTATTTATCATCTCATTCTAAGACCACGTTTTCTTAATTAAACGTGTCAACCAATTATATCCTTTTTGAACTCGCAGCAACCCATTTGTAAAAGCCATTTCTCAATTATTGCTTATAATTTGCCCTAGACTTAAACTACACTCAGCATATCACCGATACTGCTAGTTACAATTCGGTCCAATCCTTGACTTATTTACGCATAAGCGTATAAAATCCTTCAAAAGCGCTTACGTTTTCAGGTACTAACCTGCGTCATTTCCTTTTCTTATCTTAACGGCTCTTATTAAATTTTACTATGTTAACCTTTATGATTTGCCGAATTTTAATATTCTTGTCGTCTTAGTAAAGGTATCCTAATGGTAAAGGTATTTATTACGACGATCGATTTCACGTTATAGGTCATATATATACTTTTAGACGTTGTCAAGTCTTCAGGCGGGGAGGTATTTTGAAATACCTTTATTAACCTTCAGACTTAACCACAACTACGTTATATACCAGTCCATATGGTCACAATTTATATTCACTACTAATTGCTTTAATCCTAATGACTCCATATATAAAGATGTTCCTACCTAGCATACGTCTCTTACTCCAATACATCTTGTATACATATCTCAAAGATTATCTCCTTAGTGTATCAATCATGAGAAAACTCTTGCCATTATTCATTCCGTGAGTACAATCCTTTACTCCTGTAATTTCAAATGTTGCACCCCTTTTTATCACTTGTCAACACTTACAGTATGCTTTTCAATGATGTTTTCACCACCTGTTTTCAACTTAAAATCTCTATATCCATATTCCGTTAATTAATCCTCCTCTATTGGGGTACTCATTTATCAGTATTGTGCCCAATGATGTAGGCATTCATGCCTTTTACTTACTTATATGCGAATGAAGGCGGTATAAATAAATATGTGGCACCAGGATCAATAAACATATGTACTTCATTATTCATAACAAGTGTGGTATCTTACACCACATCCATGAAACATCAATAGTGTCCTGGTCCAAGACATCCTCTCGCCTTCGTCAAACAACCTACTTTCCTTTTTCTTTGCGGCTATGGCCTCCCTTTTTACGTTGCAGCTATTCCAACGAAGTTTTTCTCTGTCTCTTTACTTTTCTGGGGGGCAATCTCGCCCAAATATGTGCAATCAACATCAATGGTCTGTCTTACCACACTTAACGGCCATTTTCATCAATACAGTGTAGGTATAGACCTTACTTCCGTGGTATCTACCACACATCCTACACTGCTTACACTGCTCACTCTGCTTACACTGCTACACTACTTCGTAGCAGGTCGGGGTTTTCCAATCACAATGCCCCTCAAGAGTGCCAAAACTGGATGCACTGGGGCTTTACCAATTATCTTACTCCATAACTCGTCAACTCTAATCTCTTACCAACTGGTCTCTTTCCTGCTCTGACATCTCTGTCATTCTCTAATTTCTTCTATCTCTATTTTGGCCCTTACTACATTTCCCAATCTCAGAGGCGTGCAATACATGATCTTATTCACGCAACTATATTCTGCGCACTGCCTCGGTATAGGTAGTGAGATAATTGGACTCTAATCGACAATTTGAGCCCTTCATGAGCTTTTGGGCTTTTCGACTCTCACTGTCCACAATATCGGGTTCATACTTGCCCAGGGATGAAATCTGAGATTCATATTCATCAATCAACCAATGACTATGGGCAGTGTAAGAAACTTTATCAATAAATTCCTTTAAGTAGTGCCCAAAATATTCGGTCACCAGAATACATCCAAAATATTTCTCATCTTAACTCTGGATGTTTATCACTTAAGATGGGTCAAGCGGGTTTACACCAATGCTCCGCTGCGCCCTCGTATCTCATTCCTAATCTGAGCAATTAGCTCCTCAAAATAATCTTCACACTCCGCTCCAATCTCGCGAAGCGTGTCTCAATACTATCCGATCACTCTGTCAGACTCTGAGAGGCATGCTCAACATTAACCTCCATATCAATTTCATCCTGATTCTCACAAATCAACTCAGCACGACTTAGCAGACTCGAGTCTACCTCTACGACCTCTGCCTCGTGCACTATCTCATCTTGAGTCTCATATCATGACTCATTCGATTCTCAGGCCGATCTCTACGGCCTCGAGCATGTGTACTCGCCACTCTACCATAGCGGCTATCAGTTGTAAAAATTATATTCTTGCATTCGAAACAACATTCTTAGCTGCAATTCCATCTTAATATACACAATTGTATCTAAACAATGCACAGTACATGGGGATGTAAATTTACTTAACCACTAACACCGTCTCATATCAGGCCAACTCTGCTCTGATACCATTAATTTTGTCACGACCCAAATTACCTAAAAATCCCTACAAATTTTTCGCTTTTTCATTTCCTTACTCGTCGTGAACCTTTACACTACTAAACAGTTGGCTATGATTCGGTGTTAGTCACCTCTCCCCTATTTACCATTCAATTTATTTAAACTGAATACATCCCCAATATTACATCATATATAGTACTGTGCATCTATATGTTCAGATACGAAATTATACAAATGTGTATACCTGATATTAATAAGAAGCAGCGGATAACCGAATTGCGAAGCTATTGTCGCTCTCTTCTACTGAGTGTACCCTGTGGGGTGGAAAATGAAAGGGTGAGCGAAACGTGCTCAGTAAGGCAATAATGTAAGCAGGTAGATAACTATACTATCTACGTGCTGATAATGTCATGATGTAAAAATCGTTTACTTTCGGAGCATGAGGTAAGATTAAAACAATGCCACATGAATGTATATATCATATACAAGAAATCATGAAATCGACATATAAAGCACACATGGAAAATCATCATGTATGACATCTCATGCTCGTCACATTAAAACTCATTTATTTAATCACAAACTCATCACTTTGAAACTTATTTGTTTCATTATAAATTCATCTCATTTAAAACTCATTTATTTCATCATAAACTCTCACTTTAAAACTCATTTGTTTCCTTATAAAACAACTTCATCAAGGTCAAACCCATCTCTCGGGAATACCTTGATTCATCAAATCAAATCTCTTTTAAAAACATAAATCGGGACTACCCCTCCATCGGATTTGTCCTGGTCTATCCAGACCGTATGATATCATGTGAGGCATGTAGGTTACTGTATGAAAAATCGAGGACTATGGCCATACTATGTCCCTGTGATCCCAGGCACACGGATCCCGGTGTGCGGGGTATCACAACTGCAACGGGAGGTGGGGTCAAGTCCTACCCGCCAGAATATTGAGTAACATTGTAGAGTCATCATGACTGCACGGTACAACGTACTCCGTGTGACATACACGGTACATCGTACTCCGTGGACCCATATCATAGTCTGGGGGTGCCTGCCGTAGGTTTTATCCAGCCCAATACTATGTCGATAACCAACCCATGTCTCAAAGTATATGTGTGAGCATCTCAACTCTCTGTGACACACAGTCTACAGGAGGCTTCCGCACGACTATATGCATGTCAACTCGCATCTAGTGCGTTTATGTGAGCATCCTGCTGCCCGCCCCACACCAGGTCACAGGCTTACGGAGCTCCAGCACCACGCTATGCATATCATGATATCTAAAATCTCGTGCGAGCGAAGCTTCAGCACGGTTTTGTGCACACACAAATTTCTCGTACGAGCAATGCTCCAGTACGGCTTTTCATGATAAATAAATCAGTAAACTTGAGTGCGAGTAAGACTCTAGCACTCTTTTAGTCACGTAAATACGATAGGTGGCTCACTTTTAATAAAACATCTTTTCAAATAGTAACCGGTATAAACCGGTACCCTTTCGTAAAATTCACAAAATCAACAGCCCACCTATGTGTATATTTGCTTAAATCAAAGCAATATAATCATATAAAACATTAAAATCATGAAATTCATGCAATTTCATAGCCTTACTACCCTTTTTGAAATTTTCCTAACTGGGGGCAAAATAGTCATTTTTCTTTATTTATCGAAGCCCCGATTTTCGTAAAAATTATTACTTTATTTCTAGATGTTTTAATAAATTTCTAAGCCCTGTAAATCCCCTCTCAAAATACGCATAATTATCTCTATGCACCTACAAAATTCCCTTACCTCGATTCTCGTCGAGTCTGACCTTTCCACTGATATCACGTCGCGCAGTTCGATCTGCTCTCAATCAAATACCCGAAACTGCGTATCAGTATTCCCCAGGTCAGATATTATACAACTTAATTGTATTTAATACTTTCTGGGCTTAATTTAAATCATTGGGCCCATTTATCCCTATTGGGCCCGATTGCACTTTAATGGGCCTCGACCCATTTCCAGCCCGTTTATACTGTTTAAATCCCTTATTCGGGTTTACTGGGCTCATTCAGCTTACCAATAATTATCGAGCTTCGTTCCAAACTCATTGGATAGCCCGTATACCATTTACGGTAATTATGTTGTAATTCCGATTAATATTCCTTTTATACAGAATTAATTCGTAAATTCTGTAAAATAATTGAAACTCTGTATTAAAGGACTCTAATTGCCGAAATTAAACTGTACTTACCCTATACGATGTGGAATACGAAAATTGGAGCTCAATCGGCTCTCGTTCGGCTTTATCGTACAACTGCACAGTTATTATATTTAATCCCGGGTTAATTTTCGATTAAATATAATTTAAATAAATTTCCTGGAAATCAATTCGGTCACTTTTGACCTCATATTGACTTACCCGAAGTCCGGTGTATCCTCGAAAATCCTTTCCCTTTTTCCTTTTCCTCTTTTTCTCCTTTTTTCCTCTCTTTTTGGCTGAACCGGTTCAGACCGCAGATTCAGCTCGGTCCGGTTCGATTCAGTTTTGGCCGGTTCAGGCTGGTTCAACCGGTTCAATCCCTATTTGCTCATTCCGACGTCGTCCGGCCGGTTCCCGGTGCGATTCCGGTGCCGTTCGGCTCGACTACACCTGGGCATTCAGAATCGGGCCTCGGTTGGGGTCGAAACGCAGCCATCGCCGGTGAATCACCTCTTCTCCCTCGCGGCTGCCACCTCTCGATCCGGCAGATTTCGGCGGTTTCGCCGACCGATACTGGTCTCAAAAGGACCGGCTCCTCCTCCCGATCACATCGGTACCCGCCGTTCGCCCCCAGCTGCCGTGGATCGCCGGTACCGACTCCGTTTTCCCCGCGGTCTTCTCCTCCTCCGTTCGGCGATCTCCGGCCTCCTGACGGCGCGTCACCGGTGCCAATGGCTTCGCCGGCCTCTCCTCTTGCTGCTCGGCCCTTCGTCGGAGGCCGTCGGTGCCCGGTGGTGGGTCGTCGATTAGCCTCGCGCAGTCCCCCTCTCCGTTTTCCCTTTTCTTTCTCTCTCCCCGACTTTTACAGATTTCTTCTCTTTTTTTTTTAACAATTTGTTTTATTATTATTTTAATCAATAAATTATATTAAAGAATCAAAATATCTACCAAAATTAATATTTTATTCAAAATAGATTTATTTAATTTAATTTAATTTCTTTATTATATTTTTTTAATCCTTTTTCGGGTATAATTTCTCTGTATTTTCGGGATATTGTCCTGGGTGACTTTTCGGTATTTCTAAAAATTCCAGATCTTGATCAATTTGACTCAAAATTATATAATTTCCTCATTATTGATCAAGATATTCTAAATCCTTATTTTAAATTAAATTTTCTTATCGAATTTATCCCGGCTTTCGGTCTTTTGACCGTTTTGCCCTTACACGTGTTCAGGATTTATTTAGCCCGACTTCCCTTCACGAATATTCATTCATTTTATGATTTGAATCCTTATTTTCAGTCCGAATTCCATTCCTTTAAATTTGTGAACTCTTTTTCTTCCTCAAAAATTTACGATTTAATTTCGGGTCTCACATCTCCCCATCGATTTCTCTCCCTCGATCCGGCGTTCTCCGGCATCGGTGGGTTGCACCATTGGTACCAGGGAGGTCGCCGACCTCTCCTCTTCCTTTTTCGGCCTTCACCTGGCCGATTGGGTCGCCGATGGTCGTTCGGCCTTCTCCCCGATTTCGGCTTCGTTTCCGTTTTCTCACTTCTTCTCTCTCCCCGATTTCGGCTACGTACCAATGGTGGGCTGCACCATTGGTACCAGGGAGGTCGTCGACCTCTCCTCTTCCTTTTTTTGACCTTCACCTGGCCGATTGGGTCGCCGATGGTCGTTCGGCCTTCTCCCCGATTTCGGCTTCGTTTCCGTTTTCTCACTTCTTCTCTCTCCCCGATTTCTGATTCCTTTTTTTAAATTTATTTTTATATATTTATTTATTTATTATTTATTTATTTTATTAATATTTTAATCATTAAATACATTAAAATACCCAAAATATCTACCAAAAATTATTATTTTATTCCAAATTAATTAATTTAATTTAATTTAATTTAATTTATTATATTTTGACCCTTTTTCGGGTATAATTTCTTCGTATTTTTGGGATATTGTCCCGAATGACTTTTCAGTATATTTTTCGATTATTTTCGGGATTATTTTTTCGAACTAAAAATTCTGATTAATCCCAATTAATTCCAATAAATTGATATCTTGATCAATTTAACCTAAAATAAATTTATTTCACTTTTATTGACCAAGATTTCTCAATCCATTATTTTTAATAAATTTTTCTTTTCGAATTTATACCGACTTTCGGTCTTTTGACCATTTTGCCCTTGCACGTGTTCGGGATTAATTTAACCTGACTTCCTTTCACGAACACTCACTCACTTCGCATTTTAAATCCTTATTTCCAATCCGAATCCCATTCAGTTAAATTTTTGACCATTTTCATCCCTCATAAAAATTTACGATTTAATTTTGGGTCTTACAGCATTAACTTAGTATTGTTCATGTTAGTTGATTCTCTTAATTATTTGTTTTTGTTTTCTTTGAGTATGAGTACTGAGTAATTTTTTTTTTATTTTGTTGGTATGTTTTCTTGATTAAAACTTAGTTGTGTGATGTTGCAAGAAGCACGTTCTTATAATACATTATTGATTGAGTATCAAGATTGTCTATAACATCTTTTTATAATTGTTGATATAATTTAACAGAAATGGCTTTTTATATAGCTAATATTAATAATCTGTTGCTAGATTAAGAACTTAAGTCCATAATTGCTTAATGTTTAAAATTACTTAGAGGTAAAGGAAAATCTTGTTTAGGCTAAATAAACCAAGCTTATATGTTTGTTACTTAATTCAACTCATATCTTCCACAGATTCTACTATTACTCTGAATTTTATCTAGAGAGCTTGTTCTAGGTAAGTGGATTAGTTAGGGTTTAGTTGTAGAGTTTGTTGTGACTAACTGAGAAGCAAGGGAAGATGGTGTAACAAAACTTATTGTTATATTACGGTTGAATGCTCAAATTGGTAAATTGCTTTGAATTCAATGACAACATCTCAAAACCAATGAAATTAAGAATTATATTAACCAAAGTCTTTTAATTTAAGAAAACCAATTATTTATATTTGATTTTTGTATTTTCCTTATTTTTCTTGTCTCTTGCGTTAAATTTATAAAGTTTACCCTTTGTTGTTTTCTTGATTTAATAATTAGAACTTTAATTGCTTTGATTCAGTTACTTCAATCCTAATGTATTCGACGTTTACTCCACTATCTACTAGTAGCTTGGAGTATTTTATTTTTTGCACACTCGACAACGTATCAACACTCTCAGCTTTTTTCCTTTTTCTACACTTTTTTCGATTGCTTTCTCTTTTTGCTTAGTTTCGACCTCATTCACTCTTTATACCTCACTTTCTTTTAATCTTAATTGATTGTTATATACCTACCTAGGACTTATTAGAGCAAGAATAATTAGTGTACCCATCATCATGATGAATACTGATTCTTGTAGCCATCATGAGTCACTTTCCTATCATATTATGATGGTCTCTTCTATAGTAAGTGACCCACATGCATGGGAACTACATTAAAATGGACGTCATCTTTATATCTCCAATTAGAAAATGAAACAAGCACTTGTTTATTTACCTTAACATCTCCATAATCATTCAACCATTGCAACTTATATGGTTTAGGATGCTTAATGTAGGAAAATTTAACTTTTCAACAAGAATAGTGCTAGCTACATTGGTACAACTCCCACCATCAACAATCATACTACATACCTTATCTTAGATGTGCCACTACGTATGAAATATGTTGTGTCATTGTACTTCATCTTTATCTTTCACTTGCACACTTAAAGTTTGGCGTGTTACAAGTAGCTTTCCATCAATAGGCAATTCCACACTATCATCGTCACCCTCTTTATTGTTATCTCCTACTTTCTTTGCCTTGGGTGCTTCGGCTTTATTCTTAAAAACAACCTTATCATCCTTTTTGTTCCAATTTTATTCATTCCATTAGCATCTCAAATTCCTACCTTGCCAACTTATGTAACTTAATTCTTTTATTTCTTTGCTATCATTAAACCTTTATTACTTTGATCTAATTCATCCATATCTCATTCTTATTTCATATTTTAGTTTATGTCATATTTCTTAGTCACCATACATTTACAAAATCAATCATATTAGTTAAACTTTACTTAATGCATTAACTTAGCAAATTTGAAGGAATAGGTTCACACCTCTTATCTTGTATCACCAAATAAGTCTTTGCTCCTCATAAATCATATACTCCTCATACATATAGGTGTAACCCTACAATTTATCTAATCCAATATTGTCAAGGCCCAGCCTATTCTTAAGCCATCAGTTGGCATCCCTTTGGGGCTTAGATCCCCCCTAGGTTTACCTTGACTCATACGTACTGTCCACTTTGGGTCTACTGATCCACACGATTTTATCGAGGTAAATACCCATATTCCAATCCTCATCGTGGTTCGAACTCAGGACCTTAAGTCCTTAAGCCTTACACACATAGTACCGTTTGTTCCATTGGATCAAATGACAACATGTGTTTAAGGCTAGAGTCAAGGCAAACCTGATGGAGATCTAAGCCCCACGGGAATGCCAGCTGACGGCCTAGGAACAAGCTGGGCCTTGACAATAAAACACGCATTTTATTGTCAAGGCCCAGCCCGTTCTGTAACACCTCAGAAACGTGGAATTTAGGCTAATTCAAAATTTTTCTTATGATTTAACTTCCTCCTCAAGGTGTATTCCTGCTCAGTGTCAGTTTACACCTTATCTTATCGTTATTAAACTTTATCATATTCGATAATACCTATTTCTCTTTCTAACGAAAACCTGGTACCATAACCCCTTATATACTTCTAACCTCCTGCAAGATTCAAACTTACATAATAAATCACAAACAATTGATTTTACTTGCATTTTATTCCCAAGGGATTCAAGAAACTCTCAAAATTCATCATCTGAATTTATTATATCACGTAGCATCAACCTGACTCGCTTTTCCAACTTTACATACATTTACGAACGTGATTACATCCCAAACGTTACTTATTTACAAGTATCTATACTACATCAGTTGTCTGGATACAAAATGAAATATACCTTATATGTGTACAAGAAATAGCATGGGGAGAGTCTCGTCCATCAGCCTATGTCGGGTACGTAATAAGCACTAGGCGCTTACGATAAATAATCTAGGAGGAAGAAAAAAAGGGGGTGAGCTTCAACTAGCCCAGTAAGGAGTGCATTTAAAATTACAATAATCAAATCATTTAGTAAAATAATGGTACTAAATCACATTTCAAATCACAAAATAGAAATCACGTGAGTACACATACACTTTGTCACAACAAATCATATCTCATAATATGGAGACTAGGCATTTACTATTACTGTTATGAGAGAAATCACCATTTCTTCCTCAAAAGAGGGCATCCTTTGAAGAGGGAATCAAATACCAATGGCTATGGTAAGGCTGTAGACTGGATTAGGGTAATACAACAACAAATCAATGCCACTCAGGCAGAATCACATATAAACATAAACCATCATGACATACAAGTAGAAATATGCATGATATGGTCAAGGTCTAGTCCGATCCTATACCGTCGGCTAGAATCCCCTTGGGTCTCTCTCTAAATCGACCCCCAAGTTTCCCTGACTCACATGCTTTTGAGCCTTCAGTCTCAAAACGTACCATTATTATACTGAAAATAGTTTTGCATTTATTTATAGAGCTCACAAAAGTTTTTTGTCATAAATCTTATACATACATATATTTGTCCACAAAACCTTGCAATCATACAGTTGAGCTCAAAACGTATCAAAACATGCACTCAGGGTAAGCAAACTCGTACTATAATTCACTCTTAGGAGTTGTGTTTATTTTATAAAACATTTTCATGCTATAAAGGTTTTTTCATAGGTAAGAATCAACAATACTAAAATCAGTTGCATCCGTTACCTAAATGAGGCCGAGGCAGGCTTGAATCGCAGGGTGTCGAGTTCACCTCGTTTTACGTGCCAACATCTCGAGCTATCCAAAACAATTTTAAAACCATCAATTGATGCTCAATTTCATCTTTACTTCATATTTATACATTTGAAACTCAAACGGGGTCAATCGAACCCTTTTTCGGTCATTTTTCATAATTTCTCGATTTTAGTGAAAAGTCTCGGTTTAAGCTAGCTCCTTAGTTTCTCTCCTTAAAATCTATAACTTATTAACCTAATAGCTTAAACATTTATTCCAACCTCCACTTAACCATGTACAACACACCAATTGTTCCATTCTCACACTTTGACGATTTTCTACTACCTTGAGATATAAACCGAGTTTTTCGATATAAATTTAACTGTCTACAACATCCAACACAGTCAAAATTCACCATTTCTCTATCAACCCTAGGCTGGCCGAAACTACTTGTGCCCTTAGAAATTATTTCAACAATTCTTACTTAACTAAAATCATCATATAACATTAAATAATAGCATATCTTAAGTTCATCATCTTCCAACAATTTCTTGTCAACTTTGACCAACTTTGACTTAACCCTTTTGCTCCAGAAAGAATTATAAGCTATAAATCAACATGTATATATCCTAGAATCATCAAAAACAACAAGGAAAACCAACCAAAAAATGTTTAAAATTAAAGCTTTCTCTCACCTCGGAATAGGGCAGTTTCTGCCCCTATTTTTCTCACTAGATTTTCACCTAGTAAACGAACTCCTTTGGGGCTTTATTTTTTATATGTTGTATAGGGCTTAAGGAGGAAGATTTCATCCTTATTGACAAAAGTCTGAAAGTGGCTGGAAAGGGCTCGAAAAATTCGCACAAGGTTGACTGGTTAGGAACGTGAATGGCAACTTGGGGAAAGTGGTTCTCTCTCGTTTCAGAAGCTTTTGGCTTGGTCTTTATCTTTTTAGAAAGCTTATCAAGTCTAATTTATTTTTGGAAAATATCAAAATTTTTTTTGCCTTTTGTAAGGTGTTTGAATTAAGATTTTCTGATGGGTCAGCAGTTTCCTAGGCCAGGATAGCCTACTGCCCTGTTTTTGGAAAATCCACCAAAAATAGTTCCGAACCATTTCTTCCAAGTTTCCACTTCTAAAGTGTTATAATATGTCCCTAGTGTCTATCATAAAATTTTAGGGCCCACCTATTTAAGAAAAGTTCCCCGATTGAGCCCATTTTATGCGATTTGGTCAATACCGATCAAAATCGCTTAAGGTTTTTTATTTACTTTAAAAATTAATTCAACTACCTAAACCTCTGTATTTCCACCAAAGTTTGATTTCCCAAGTCAATTATGTATTATACTAATTTCTATGGTCTCAAAATAATTTTTATGAATTTATAGGATTTATTTCGAATTTATTTCTCTTATTCGGCCTATTTGCTCGGTTTAGTTTAAACCTGAGTTTCACTAACTTTTCCACTTCAAATGCCTTAGTTTCACTTCCTAATCATCAAAACAAACTTAAAATAACACTTTTTGAAGAATAATTAAACTTGCGTTCTTACCTCAAAGTTCATGCCTCGAGCTTCGTGCCACTACATGAACATTTACACGAGTCTTAGACTTCTCGACTTAACTTAAAATAAATAGTAGTATGGGAAAATTTGGGTTTCACATTCCTTCCCAACTTTTAGGAATTTGGTCCTCCAAATTCAATCAGATCTGTCAAATAAACAAGGGTACTTCTCTTTCATTATGCTCTCTAGTTCCCAAGTTGCTTCTTCTGTCGAGTGATGCTTTCTGAGAACTTTTACCATCAGAATTCTCTTTGTTCGAAGTACCTTTTCTTTCTTGTCGAGGATTCAGATCGGTTCTTCTACATAGCTCATGTCTCCATGAATGTCTAAAGCTTCATACTCGATGACATGGGAGGGATCCGAATTATACTTCCTTAACATAGAGACGTGGAAGACATTATGTATCCCAAAAAGCTTTAGGGGCAAGGCTAACTGGTAGGCAACATCTCCCACTCTCTCTAATATCTCAAATGGACCAATAAAATGAGAACTCAACTTCCCATTTTTCTCGAAGTGCGTACTTTTACTTGGAGACACCTTAAGAAATACGAAATACCTAGCCTGAAACTCGAGTGGTCGTTTACGCACATCGGGGTAACTCTTTTGACAATTTTGAGCAACTTGTGTCACGCCCCGGAAACGCGGAAAATAGGGCAATTAAAAAACTTTTTACTCATCAATTCACAATTAAGGGTGCATTCTTGTGCAGTGTCATACATCATCACATTTATCATACCTCAGGATCTCATCACTAGATAACATGTATCGTATCATATACATTACTCAATATTAAGTTAATTAATCCTAATACATCCCATACAATGTTATACATCAATCGTCTGCAATTACAATAATTGTCTGGGTACATGAAAAGATAAAAGATACCTCAAAATACAATATATGGCCTGGAGCTCAAGTCCTCCACTAGCCACTACTCCGTACGTCGCAGGGAAACCCTTTTTCACTTGAAGAAATCTGGGGGGAAAGAAAACAGGGTGAGCTTCTAAATTGCTCAGTAAAGGGGGTAAGGGACTCATTTCATAAACCAAAATGCACATCACAAAATATTTATTTGTATGTGAAACTCATTATACTTATTTGAAAACCATAGCATGAAAGTACTCAGAACGATATTCTCATATCTCAAATCATGTGAAAACATGAAGTAAAAAGGCTCTGTCTAGAGCAATAACAAAACATGTGAAAGTAATGCGATAATCGCTTTCTCAATAAACGTGATAAAATCACTGTGATAATAATGCACGTGGCGCAGCCACTAAACACACGTGGCATAGCCACTGATTTAAATTCACACGTGGCACAACCACTAAACGCACGTGGCATAACCACTGATTTAAATTCACACGTGGCACAACCACTAAATGCATGTGGCATAGCCACTGATTTAAGTTCACACGTGGCACAACCACAGGATAGGGTTTCACGTGGCAACGACCACCAAATATACGTGGCATAGCCACTGAATGGGGGATCTCACATGGTAACGGCCACCAATTAGGGTTCTCACGTGGCAACGGCCACCAAATAGGGTTCTCACGTAGCAACGGCCACCAAATAGGGTTCTCACATGGCAACGGCTACCAAATAGGGTTCTCACGTTACCGAAACGAAGAAGAATATGGCTTACATGCTACCAGAGCAATGCCCAGTGTGTACTCAGAATCACACACCTAAGTCTTATCACATAAGACTAGTTTGCCTTCACGTAGAACTCATAGTGGTTTTTCTCTCATAAAACTCATTTAAAACCGTTTTGTACTCAACACAAAACATATTGAAACCGAGTCCCAACCGATAAAACATGCACACATTTCTCAAATCTCAAGATCGCCTTAAGTAGAGCCCAATTATAAACTCATAAAAAAACATTGGGCTCCAACCGGCTATAAAAATCGTGTGCATTCTCATAAAAACACAACACATCAAACATGCTTGTTTTATAAATCACAAATCATGCTATAATAGTTCAAAATCACATACACAATTGGTTTAATTTCCCTACCTCTTTGCACCTCGTATAGTGCAATTGTTTCCTCCTTGTCACGGACTAGTCTCGCATTCCACTCTGGAACTCCCGAGCTATCCAAACGATGTTAAAACATCAATATTCATCATCACAGTACCTCAATTCTAAAAATCGAGCATAATTGCTCATAACACCTCAAATCTCTTGATTCTCGTAACTCTACCCTAAACTACAATCTCATTCACAACATCTCAACGTCCTACATTTCTCATGCCCAATTATCTATGCTAATTCACCACATTGTCTAAATTTCCATTTATAGCTCAAAATTCCCAAAATTACCAAAATTGCTAAATATCAACATCACTCCAACTACATTGTAATTTCATCAATCCCTAATCATTTTCCAACTACTTCAACACAATGCCCACAACTATCATTACCAAAATCATCTCAAATATCAAGATCGAGGTTTAGAAATTACCCAAAACTTGTGGAGAGCTTATCTCTTGCCTCGATTCAATCCGTTTTACGATTTCCAAGTATGTTGTTCTCCCTTTGATGAGGAATAACTTTCCTTCTTGCCACAGCCTCTGATTTGGATGGAAACGGGTGCTCTGGATGAGTGAGAAAGCTAGGGCTCGGTGAAAATGGGGGTTAGAGGAGAGAGAAAATGAAATTACAGGAGAAAGCAGGGGTTCCTTATATAGACTGAGGGTAGAAGATCGATCTGGCTCTTGATGAGATTGATCTGCATTTGAATTTGGAGACGATTTGGGGTAATTTTATGCCTAGGAGATCGATCTGTCGAGGGGTGAGATCGATCTCTTTATGGCTTTATGAGATCGATCTGCTCCTTGAGGAGATCGATCTTCTCCCAAACAGAATCATTTGGAGATCGATCCCTTCCTCATGAGATCAATCTTCTCTCAAACAGAATCATAAGGAGATCGATCTTCTTCCATTGGAGATCGATCTGCTCCTTAAAGTCCTCCTTCTTGTCATTTTTAACTCACCAGATCGATCTCTCCTTCCCCAAGATCGATCTGACCTCTTAGTTTCACCCTTATTTTAGACACTTAACATATAAATCTCCAAATATTTTTCCCACAATTCACTTAGCTCAATAAATTACACTTCAAGTTCATATTACATAATTAAAATATGTCTGAAATTCTCAGATCTCACATCCTCCCCATCTTAAAAAGAATTTGGTCCTCCAAATTCAACTTAACTAGTCAAATAGATGGAGGTATTTCTCCTTCATGAGATTCTCTAGTTCCCACGTTACCTCTTCCATTGAGTGATGTTTCCATAAAACTTTCACTAATGGGATGCTCTTAGTTCTCAGTACCTTCTCCTTTCTATCGAGAATCCGGACGGGTTCCTCAGTATAGCTCATATCCTTTTGAATGTCCATCTCGTCATACTCTATGACATGAGAAGAGTCCGGGTGGTACTTCCTCAACATAGACACATGAAAAACATTATGTATTCCAGACATCTGTGGGGGTAATGCTAATCTGTAAGCTACCTCTCCCACTCTCTTAAGAATCTCGAATGGTCCTATGTATCGAGGACTCAATTTCCCTTTCTTCCCAAATCGCATGATACCCTTACTTGGTGATATTTTTAGAAATACTGCGTCACCAACATCAAACTCGAGTGGCCATCTACGCACATCCGCGTAGCTTTTCTGTTTACTCTGTGCAGTTCGTAACCTCTCACATATGAGTTTTACATTCTGTACAGCTTGCTTAACAAGCTCGAAAGCATTTATCTTTCTATCACCGACTTCTTCCTAAGCTACAGGGATCTACACCTCCTACCATATAGAGCCTCAAAAGGTGCCATTCCAATACTCGCATGATAGCTGTTATTGTACGCAAACTCTGCTAGGGGCAGGTGATCATCCCATGATCTCTTAAAATCCATCGTACACACCCTCAACATATCCTCCAGGGTCTAAATAGTCCTCTCTGACTGACCATCTGTCTGAGGATGATAGGCAGTACTGAAACTCAATCGAGATCCCATGGACTCCTGAAACTGGGTCCAAAATCTGGAAGTAAATCGGGAATCTCTATTAAAAGTAATACTCACTGGAGCCCCATGTAATCTAGCTATCTCGCTGACATACAACTCAGCTAAGGCATCCACAGTATCTGTGCTCTTTATGGCAAGGAAGTGGGCACTCTTGGTCAATCTATCTACTATAACCCATATAGCGTCACGACCTCTTTGGGTACTCGGTAAACCCATAATAAAGTCCATAGTGACATGCTCCCATTTCCATGTAGGTACAGGTAAGGGCTATAGTAGTCCTCCGGGCTTTCGATGCTCAGCTTTCACTTGCTGGCATACTAAACACCTAGCTACATATTCCGCCACGTCTCGCTTCATACCACTCCACCAGTACACCTTTCTCAAATCTCGGTACATCTTAGTACTCCCGGGGTGCATGGTGTATCGCGAGCAATGGGATTCTCTCAGTATCTGTCTCTTTAGGGTATCATCGTCTGGTATATAAATTCGTCCTCTGAATCTCAACAATCCATCCTCACTGATGGTGAGATCCGACTGCGAACTCTGTTCAGCTTGGCTAACCATATTTATCAATCTCTGATCACTGTGCTGCCCATTTCTCATCTGATCCATGATCCTGGGCTCTATTCGCAAGCTAGCTAAAAATCCAGTCTCTATCTCTTTAACTCTGATCCGGAGTTCGACAAACTGCTCCAGTAAATCCCATTCCCTGATCATCATAGGGGATATCATACTCTTCCTGCTCAGGGCATTAGCAACTACATTCGCCCTACCTGGATGATATAGAATCTCACGGTCATAATCCTTAAGGAGACCCATCCATCTCCTTTGTCTCATGTTTAACTCTTTCTGATCAAAGAGATATCTCAAACTCTTGTGATTAGTGAAGATCTGGAATCTTTCCCTATATAAGTAGTGTCACCAGATCTTCAAGGCAAATACCACAGCGGCTAACTCCAAATCATGTGTGGGGTAATTTCGCTCATGGTCTTTCAACTGTCGCGATCCATATGTGACCACTCTTTCATGCTGCATAAGCACACACCCCAATCCTTGATGAGAAGCATCACTATAAACAGAAAACCCTCCTGACTCCTCAGGAATAGTTAACACAGGTGCCGCTGTCAATCTCCTCTTTAACTTCAAAAAACTGAGCTCACATTGATCAGTCCATATAAACAGAGTTTCCTTGCGTGTGAGTTTAGTCAAAGGGGCGACAATCCTGGAAAATCCTTCCTCAAATCTTCTGTAATACCCTGCCAAACCAAGGAAGCTTCGTACCTCAGTAACTATCCTCGGTCTCTCCCAATTAAGCACAGCCTCCACTTTACTTGGATCCACTGATACTCCTTCCTCTGAGACTATATGACCAAGGAAAACTATCCGATCCAGCCAAAATTCACACTTACTAAGCTTTCCATATAATGGTTTATCTCGGAGTATCTGAAATACTAACCACAAATGCTGTGCATGCTCCTCATACGATTGAGAGTACACCAGGATATCATCAATAAAGACTATCACAAACTTATCCAGATAGTCTCTGAACACCTCGTTCATCAATCTCATAAATGCTGCAGGGGCATTCGTCAATCCAAAGGACATCACCAGAAATTCATAATGGCCATACCTTATCCTGAAGGCCATCTTTGGAATATCTTCTTCCTTGATCCTCAATTGGTGATAACCTGATCTCAAATCAATCTTAGAAAAGACTGATGCCCCTCTCAGCTGATCAAGTAGATCATCAATCCTGGGCAATGGATATTTATTCTTCACCGTAGCTTTATTCAATAATCGGTAGTCTACGCATAATCTGAGACTACCATCCTTCTTCTTAACAAATAAACTGGTGCTCCCCACGACGAAACACTGGGTCTAATAATCCCTCGATCCAATAACTCTTGTAGTTGTTTCTTCAATTCCTCAAGTTCCACTAATGCCATCCTGTAGGGAGGTTTAGAGATCGGCTGAGTATCTGGTACCAAATCAATGGTAAACTCCAGTTCTCTCTCTGGTGGTAAACCTAGTAACTCATATGGAAAAACATCCAGAAATTCGCAAACCACAGGTATATCCTCAATCCTCGGATGTTCTCGCTCATTGTCTGAGATGAGTGTCTCATAACCTTCACATGAACAATCATATTAAATATTCTCCAAAATAATATTAAAATTCTCAAATTACTTACTAGAATTCCACATATTCATTTCCTCAATATCTCAACTGTACACTGTAAGGTTCAGGTAAGGAGAAAGTTACAATCTTAGTGTAGCAATCTAAACTCACTCGATTGGTTGCCAACCAATCCATTCTCAAAATTACATCAAACCCATGCATATTAAACATGATTAGATCTGCTAACATCACTCTATCTCCCACCTTTATCTCACATCTTTTACAGATTAACTCAGTTCTCTGGGATTCACGCATAGGGGTATTTACATGTAGTATATACTCTAGGGGTTCAAACTTCAAATTTAATCTACATGCAAAATGCTCAGAAATAAACGAGTGCGTGGATCCTAAATCAATCAACACATGAGCCTGAGTGTACCTCTTATAGTTTCTGCAGAAGTTTCTGCGGTCTCCTTATCCAGGGCAAACACACGTCCCTGTGTAACAGGTCTCTTTCCTTTCTCTGCAGCAGTGGCCCGTCTCTGGGGATTCACTCTTTGAGGCTGTTGTCTAGCGGGCTCCAAGACATGTGGTTTCCGAGGTTGAGGGCAATCCTTCACCATGTGACCCATGCCTCCACATCTAAAACATCCATGGATCGACCCAGTACAACTTCCCTTATGTATTCGGCCACAATTTCTGCAAAACCTTATCTCAGGCCTGACATCTCGAGGGGTCTCTCTAATGTTAGGGTAACCTCTGGGTCTCTCTAATCTGCCCTTCTGCACCTCAATCCTTCCTCTTCTGAAGGAACCTCTCCGAGCCTCTGTTTGGAAAATCGCTGGCCTCTTGCCCTTATCTCTATTCACCGGTCTGAGCTCATTCTGGGATTGTACCATTTCAATTCCGCTTTCAATCTCTTGTGCTTGTCTCAGAGCATCTCCAAACTCAGTAATACATAGCCCAATCAATCTATCTCTGATGACGGGCTTCAATCCATACACAAACTTCTCTATGCGGAGCTCTTCATTCTTGAAGGTCTCTGGGTCATATCTTAATAGCACGGTGAATTGGCTCTCATAGTCATCCACAGACATGTCACCATGTACTAAACTAAAAAACTCAGCCTGTTTCTTTCTCTGGGCGGCTCGTGGTACATATTGGGTCCTAAAGACTGTCTGAAACTCTTCCCAACCAATCACGTCCTGGCGGGATATCAAAATACCCTGGGTAGTACCCTACCAATCTCGAGCTCTCCCCTTCAACATATATATACTCATACTGACCCTCTCAGCATCGGTGCATCCCAGATAATCAAATATAATTCTCAACTTTGTCAGCCACTCCTCAGCCTCTATAGGATCCTTCTTTCCCCTAAATACGGGTGGATTCATCTTCAGAAAATCCTTCAATCGGAACATACTTCTGTCCTCAGGCTGAGTGACGGGAGGCACTAGGGGTATGGGAGGTCCTTGTGGTGGTGTAGGAGTAGTACCCGAGGCATTAACTCCAAAGTGCTGCGCGAATAACGCTGCCATCTGCTCAAAACCTTACCTCACATCGATCTCAATCCGATTAAATTGAGAGTTAGGACTCTCTGGTTATGGGGCAGGTGGTGGAGGGGACTCTACCTGCCTCCTCGAACGACCTCGTCATCCACTCATTCTCTATCTTAACTCGTCTCCTGCGCATACATATCAAAATTGATTGAAATCTCAGTCCTCAGATTCAGATCATGACCAGACTATTACAGACACTTGGGATGTATTCTATTTCACTTAACCAACACTGACAGTACTAGACACCCTAGGCTCTGATACCAAGAAAGCTCTGTCACGCCCCGAAAACATGAAAAATAAGGCAGTTAAAAAACTTTTTACTCATCAATTCACAATTAAGGGTGCATTCTTGTGCAGTGTCATACATCATCACATTTATCATACCTCAGGATCTCATCACTAGATAACATGTATCGTATCATATACATTACTCAATATTAAGTTAATTAATCCTAATACATCCCATACAATGTTATACATCAAGTGTCTACAATTATAATAATTTTCTGGGTACATGAAAAGATAAAAGATACCTCAAAATACAATATATGGCCTGGAGCTCAAGTCCTCCACTAGCCACTACTCTGTACGTCGCAGGGAAACCCTTTTTCACTTGAAGAAATCTGGGGGGAAAGAAAACAGGGTGAGCTTCTAAATCGCTCAGTAAAGGGGGTAAGGGACTCATTCATAAACCAAAATACACATCACAAAATATTTATTTGTATGTGAAACTTATTATACTTATTTGAAAACCATAGCATGAAAGTACTCAAAACGATATTCTCATATCTCAAATCATGTGAAAACATGAAGTAAAAAGGCTCAGTCTAGAGCAATAACAAAGCATGTGAAAGTAATGCGATAATCGCTTTCTCAATAAACATGATAAAATCACTGTGATAATAATGCACGTGGCACAGCCACTAAACACACGTGGCATAGCCATTGATTTAAATTCACACGTGGCACAGCCACTAAACGCATATGGCATAGCTACTGATTTAAATCCACACATGGCACAGCTACTAAATAGACGTGGCATAGCCACTGATTTAAGTTCACACGTGGCACAGCCACAGGATAGGGTTTCACGTGGCAACGGCCACCAAATATACGTGGCATAGCCACTGAATGGGGGATCTCTCGTGGCAACGGCCACCAATTAGGGTTCTCACGTGGCAACGGCCACCAAATAGGGTTCTTACATGGCAACGGCCACCAAATAGGTTCTCACGTGGCAACGGCCACCAAATAGGGTTCTCACGTTACCAGAACGGAGAAGAATCGGGCTTACATGCTACCAGAGCAATGCTTGGTGTGTACTCAGAACGGAGAAGAATCGGGGCTTGACCCCTCCTTCGAGTCTACCCTGGTCTAACAAGACCAATCAAATATATATCATGTGAGACATGCAGGTTACTGTATGGAAACAATTGAGGACTATCTCCTTGTGATCCAAGGCTACACGGATCCCGATGTGCGGGGTATCACAACTGTAACGGGAGGTAGGTCAAATCCTACCCGCCAGAATATCAAGTAACGTGAATACAATAGTCATGACTATATGGTACAGCGTACTCCGTGTGTCATGACCCAATTTCATTCTCTTAAACCGAAAATCACTGAAAATTTTTCACAAATTTCTTTCCTTACCCGATCGTGAACTAACTTACCACCACACTGTTAGGCTGTGAGTCAATAATAAATATCACATCTCATTCATTCTCAGTTAAATAAAGCGATGTCATACATTTGAAAGTTAATCATTAACTTACATAAGTTATGTTTACTGACCTCTACATCCCCCATAATTACATTTCAATTGACTACTGTGCTTTTATATTGTTTAGATACAAAAAGAAATCACTGTGTATATACCTCTCGTCAATGGAAGCAGCGGATGTCCAAAAACACAATGCCTTAGTCCTCACTAGGCTACTATGCACGCTCCGTAGGGGGAAAATAGAGAGGGATGAGCAACCACACGCTCAGTAAGGCAATAATGCAAGCATAGTAGATAACTAGTCTATCTACATGCTGATAGTGTTATGCATAAATCGTTTGTAGTAGGAGCATGAGGAAGTAAAACTGCGCCATATGAATATACATATATATCATGTATCCAAATCATGTAAAATTGGCATATAAAACATGGTAAAAACATCATGTATAAATCATCTCATGCTCAATCTCATTTAAATTCATAAATAGGGCAATTCATTAAGAAACCTCCTTTTTAAACCCATGTCATAAAACTCTTTCTCAAACACATACAATCTCATCACATCAATTCACAATCACAACCTCATTTTCATTTCACAAATCAAATCCACAAGGCTTGACCCCTCCTTTGGGTCTACCTTGAACAATCACAATCACACTTAGAGATTAAAATCATGTGGTAGTAAATAAATCAAGCAAGGAGGCAGGTTACTATAACTCATCTGACTATGTTGGCCAATCGTCACATATCATCCCAGACCACACAGATCTCGGTATGTGGGGTATCTGCTGGTACGAAGGTGGGTTAGTTCTCCGCCAGACTTTCTCAAATCAAGTAACCACCACGTGGTACATCGTACTCCATGTGATATACACGGTACATCGTACTCCGCAAACCTATAACAAGGTTGGGGGTGCTTGCCATAGGTCTTATCTACCCCATACCGAGTGTAACCTCTATAGTCTCAAGTGCACGTAGGAGTACCCTCAATACCAGGTCCTAACCCCTTATGGCCTTGTCCGCCCCTATTGGGTTCCTTGATTCAGGTCCTAGCCCCTCACCCTTACCCCACTCAAGAGGTATGTTAAGCCTGTTGGGTTCCCTGAATGGATGATGTCAGGTCCTAGCCCCTCACCCTCACCCCACTCAAGAGGTCTGTTAGGTCTGTTGGGTTCCCTAAACACGAATCTGTATCTCTCACCATGGCCTCATACATACCACAGTGTGAAAACCAACGCGAGTTACGCTCTAGCGCGAATTCATGCATCAAAACCAATCACTTCGTACGAGCAACGCTCTAGTACGGCATTTATGCATAAAAATATGAAGAAACCACGTACGAGCATAGCTCTAGTACGATTATATGCATAAGAAAAACCACTCAAATCCACGTACGAGCAAAAGCTCCAATACGGTTTATAAAACATCATCATAGTTCCAAAACAAAGTGCGAGCTAAGCTCTAGCATGTTTCACATAAGTGAAAATATCGAAATCCAACGCGAGTGAGGCTCTAGCACGAATTAAATCACATACACACGATAAGCGGCTCACATGTACTCAAAACATCTCAAAACGTGCTTAGCGCCTAACATGGGCTATTTCACAACATCATTCAAGTGCTAGCCAGCCTATCCTTTTATTTGCTCAAATCAAAGCATTGTGTTTTGTAAAAGCATTCAAAACACGTGATTTATGCAATTATTAGCCTTACTATCCCTTTTCAATAACCATTTCAAACAACCAAATCTCATACAAATACTCATAGTAATTTCCATACATCTTCAAACACATTTCTATAAACTCATGCACATTTCCAAAGCCCTATACACCCACAAAATACGAGCAGCTACCTCCATATACTTACAGAATTCCCTTACTTGGAATCGCGATGCGTGATTCCACTTCCTTAAAGCTGCTACTCGTACCACTCGATTCATTTCCAACGGACTCTTCGGGACTGTACAAAATCGTATTCCACATTATATTCGATCCATATAATATGACATCGTGCGTTCACTATAGTCAATTCGACCTATAGTTTCTAGTGACGCTCTTAAGGCCTCGTTTCATTACTCTACTCATATTTCGAGTCTATGGATTCTTTTAGGCCTATTAATTCATTCCAAATCAATATTAAATCGATATCAAGCTCATAGTATTCATATTTCATTGATTTCCTCACTATGGTATTTATCAAGCATTTACATACTCATTTTCATAATTTCACTTAAACCCACATTATAACTCCATATAACCATTCCAAATCACCACCATTACTCATTTGACAACTTATCATAACCCATAAACCACCAACTCCCCAAATCATACTTTCTCACACTAGAGGCATTCCATTTTCTAGGTTACATTTGTTTCTAACACAACCTAGGTGTTTCCATCCATCCATACTCATGCCAAATAACTCCAAAATCAATTAAATAGACAATGTACTTGGATTGGAGTGTTAGAATCTTACCAAATCTGATTTTTCTTCTTGCTCCAAATGTCAATGCCCTTAGCTCCTTCAATACCAACAATGGGATTTTGGGTTCCAACTATGTTGTTCTCTTCCTCAAGATGAACAACTTTACTTCTAATGGCCTCCCCTCAATTCTTACTGGAAATGGCTGATTTTAGAGAGAGAAAGTTAGGTTTTTGGGTTAGAAATGGAAGATTGGTGTTTTTCTCGAAATTTTTAGATTTTCAGCACTCCTTTTATAGAAATCACTTGAGGAGATCGATCTAGTCCAAGAGGAGATCGATCTGGTCCCCTTAAATCCCTTTTTTTCAAGACATTTTAAGCATGAGATCGATCTATCGAAGTAGGAGATCGATCTGCTCCCAAACAGAGAGCTAAGGAGATCGATCTGTATGCTTGAGGATCTATCTTTTCATTACAGAATGCTTAGGAGATCGATCTGGCCCAATTGGAGATCGATCTGCTCTATTTCATTACCCAAATAAGAGCATTCTGGCTCTCCCAGATCGATCTTTCATCCTATGAGATCGATCTGGCCTTCATACTTTCCAGATTTTTTGCAGTTTTCTTACTGCAACTCACACCCAATTGTCCTTAATCTACTGCCATGGCCATTTTCTCATCCATCCACCTTTATGACTTGAAAATGACATCCATTCATACCTTATGCACATTGAAACTTGTGTGCATTCATTGTATATCCAAAGGTATCACATTTCAAACTAAATGGAAGCATAACTTCATTCCATTTCACCACACTACTCATTTTGAGTTCCAATCACATACATCACTTATAAGAACTCGTTTCTTCATATTCATACACCATAAAACTTGTATGTACATTACAAATCATATTACATGTACGTACATCGAATCCATGGACTTACATCAATCATACTTTACATTACAATTCCATTGATCCAATTACACATGTTGTAACTATGCATGTACCGGGTCTCACACCATGTGACATACACGGTACAACATACTCTATGAACCCAATATCACAGTCTGGGAATGCCTGACATAGGTCTTATCCCACTCCAAACCATGTCGATAACCAACCCATGTCTCAATCTACACGTGCGAGCATATCTTCTCACTGTGACACACAGTCTGCAGGAGGCTCCAGCATGGTCATATGCATGTCATAAAATTCCTGTGCGAGCGAAGCTCCAACACGGCTCCATGCATATTCATGATATCAGAAAAACCCTCGTGCGGGTAAAGCTCCAGCATAGTTTCATAAAAATCAATGAAATCTGCGTACGAGCAGCGCTCTAATACTGCTCAAAATAATTATAAATCTAATTTAAATTCACAGAAATGCTCAAGTATGGATACATAAAACCAAATAAAATCCACGTACGAGCACAGCTCCAGTATGGTAGTCATGTAAAGCAAGTTTGTAAAACTCAGTACGAGTAGTGCTCCAGCACTCTGTATATGAGTTAAAATATAAAATCCAGTGCGAGCAGTGCTCCAGCAGAATTTAAAACTCATAAAAACATGATAGACTACTCAATTTCACTGAAACAAATCAAAAATCATAACTGGCACATAATTTGTGCCCTTTCATGTAAAAACATGAAATAAATAGCCAGCTTATCCATAATTTGCTTAAATTAAAGCAATATAATCATAGGAATATCAAAAACATAAAAATCATGCAATTTCATAGCCTTACTACCCTTTTTTGAAATTTTCCTAACTAGAGGTAAAATCATAATTTTTACATATACCTCGATTTTCGTAAAAATTATTATTATTCTATTTCTAGATACCTTAAGAAATTCTACGTAATGTAAATAACCCCAAAAGTACGTGCAAGTATCTCTAAGTGCTTACAAAATTCCCTTACCTCATTTTTCTGTACGATTTGACTTTCCCAACTCTGCCGATCACCTGATCCGTTTAGCTCCCAACATGTACTCCGGAGTTGCAGATAATCATTTATCGGGTTAAATCTAAGCATAATTATTCATATTTCACTTTTACTGGGCTTAATTTAAATCATTGGGCCCGTTTTACTTTATTGGGCCCAATTTCATCTTAATGGGTCTCGACCCATTTCCAGCCCGTTTTCCACTTATTAAATCCTTTCTTCAGGTCTATTAGGCTCTCAATACCTATTGGGCTTCGTTCCAAACCCTTTGGATAGCCCGTATATCATTTATGACAATTAATTTAAAAATCCCAATATAATTCACTAATTATGGAATTAAATCTGAAATTCGTAAAATAAATCTCTAATACGAGAATAATTGCATAAATTGTCGTAAATGAGTTTTACTTACCTGAGATTATGCAATGGTGAGTAAATCGAAGTTTGATCGTCTCACTTTTGACCTCGTATCGACTTACCCGAAGTCCAGTGAAATCCCAAAAATTTTCCCTTTTCTTTTTCTTTCTTTTTCCTTTTTTTCTCTTTTTTCTCTTTCCTCCTTAGTTGAACCAGTCCGGTTCGATTCAGCGTAGAAGGTTCTTCACTGAACTGCTGACCGTTTCAGCTCTCCTTTGGTCGTTTCGACGCCGTCCGGTCGGTTTCAGCCGTGCCACTGTCGCCGTTCGACGCGCTTAAGCCTGGGGACCTCTCGGATGGCCTCGATCGGAGCCAACTTCTCGTCGGTGGCCGCCGTTTCTCTTCTCCTCTTTTCTGCAATTCCTTCATCGATCTACTCTTGTCGACACCGGTGGGGCGCATCGTCCGTGCCAAGGGGTTCGCGCAGTGCCCCTCTGCCTTTTTCGGCCTCTTGCCTAACCACTGGTTGCTCTCGCACCTCCTCTATCCGTGGTCCCTTACCGAAGAGTCTCCTCCCTCCTCGATAACTGAAACCTCTATCTCTAACCGACCTCTTTCTCTCTTTATCTCGGCTCTGACTAAACTTCCCAAACTCAGAGGAATGCCTCTCATAATCTTGCTTGCAAAGCTGCGCCCTGCGCACTGCCTCATCATACGTACCAATGTCTAGTGGTACCAATCTAGACCGCAACACCGGTCTTAATCCATCGACAAATCTACGGACCTTCTTGTCTCGTAGTCATCCACTGAGAGACTCCCCTGGCTCAATCCCAAGAACTCAGCCTGCAGTTTTCGCTGTGCAGTATCGGGAACAAACTACCTCCTGAAGGCATCTAGAAACATCTCCCAACTGATCTGTGCATATCGGGCTCTCAATATCGGCCTGGTAGACTTCCACCAATGCTCTGTCATTCCCTTCAGTAGGAACGCAGCAAATGCAACTCTCTCTGAAGTCGTACAATCAAAGAAGTCATACAACTTCTTCATCTCGCCAATCCACTCCTTAGCACTGGCTGGGTCCTTGACCCCTCGAAAAGATAGAGGTCCAAGCTTCTGGATTGTTGCAATCTATCAAATTTACACCCATATCCCAATCCACTACTAACTTGAACTGGTGGGGGTGTAGGAGTATCAGTAGTCTGTGGCCTCTGTACAGGCTGCAGAGGTGTATTAGGTGCAACTGCCTCTCTCATCGCAGTCTCTGCATCCTGCCTCTATCTACCTAGCAGAGTCTATGCCAACAACCCTACTATCGCCTCCACGCTGCGCTCTATCCTCATGAAGCGTGCCTCAGTAGTCTCTGGTACCTCATTAGTACCCACATTCTCATCTCGGGTCTCTGGCCTACCTCTAAGGCCTCGAGCCCTACCTCTAGGGCCTCTAGCCCTACCTCTCGCCCCTCTACTACGGCTGGTATTAGCCATATTGGCTCAATTCCTGCATTCACAAATGTTAATTTGCCTGATTCCCATCTTGTATACACAATTGTAACTGAACAAAACACAGTGATATGGGGATGTACATGTAATGATGTAATTATATTAAGTATATGAATTTACTCATGAGAAAGTGTACGTACAGTCGATAAACATTTAGAATGACAAGTATTTATGGGTGAATGAGGAGACTAATGCACAATCACAGCCCAACTGTTAAGGAGAGAAAGGTAATTAAAAAGCGAAAAATTTGTTGTGGTTTTTGGTAAGTCGCGTGTGGGAGAAGGGCGTGACATTGGATTGGATGAGCCTCCGACAGTGGAATTTAGATACGCGCTCGACGTGATTCGATGTAAGGGAAATTATGTAAGACTCGATTTTTTTCATAAGAGCAAAGGGAATGAATAAAAATTTTTGAATGCATTTAAAAATGCAAAAGGACTGAAATAGAATTTTCGAACACGTTGAAGGGCAAAACGGTCAAAAGATCGAAAGCCGATATAAATTCGACAAGAAACTTTAATTAAAAATAATGGATTTGAGAATGTTGATCAATAACGAAGAAATAATTAAATTTCGGGTTAAATTGATCAAGATATGAATTTATTGGAATTAATCAAAATTTTCACTCGAGATAATATCCCGAAAATACGGAGAAAATATATCGAAAAAGTGGAAAAATAGATTAATTAATTAAATTAATTAATTAGAATAAAATATAATTTTTTTGATATTTATGGGATTTTTAGAATAAAATAATGAATAAAATAATAACATAATAAATTATAAAAATAAATAAAATAAAATAAAAAACAAAAGAAGAGAACTGAAAATCAGGAAGAAACCCAAAAATTGAACCTGAAAACGATAGTCGAAGACGACAGAGCCACCCACGGCCATCAGCGGTCGATGATCCCCGATGAAGATCGGAGGAGAAAGAGGAGAGGCCGGTGACCCTACAGGCACCGGGACCACCGCCAACAGTGTCGGAATCCAACGAAATCGAAAGAGAGAAATCGACGGGGGAGAGATGAGAAATCCGACCATTTCGCCGGTGATAAACCCCAACCGACCCTAGCCGAGCGCTCCCCTAGTGCAGGCGCACTGATTGACACCAGAATTGGCCGGTGAAATGGCCACTAACGCCGACGACGGCAAAGAAAGAGAAAGGGTACCTACGGCGAGGAGAGAACAGGCCTAATCAACCACTTTTTGGCCACCTCGGGCGAAACTGAGACCAGATCCGTGCATCGAATGACCCTGCGGAGCTGCTGGAGATGAAAATCGATGGAGAACGGACCGACAAGGCCCTGAACCGGTCATACCGGACTGAACTGATTAGAGTGAACCGGTCTAAATCGGGTTGAACCAGACTGAACTGGTTCAGCCGAGAAAGAGAGGAAAAAGGGAGAAAAAGAGAAAAAGGAAAAAAAGGGAAGATTTTGGGGATACACCGAACTTCGAGTAATTTGATACGAGGTCAAAAGTGACTGATTTGATTTCTGAAAAATTTATTTAAATTATATTTAATCGAAAATTAACCCAAAATTATATATAAAATTGTGCAGTTCGATGATAAATCGTATACGTGAGACGATCGAACTTTGATTTGCGAACCATTGCATAATCTCGGGTAAGTAAAGCTCATTTACGACAATTTATGCAATTATTCGTGTCAGAACCCGTTCTCAATCCATGACTTAACCAAAAATCACTACAATTTTTTCGCATTTTTAACTTACCTTTCCTCTCTTCAATGGTTGGGCTGTGATTCGATGTCAGAATCCTCGCTTACCACATCATCCATTATCATACATACATATCAATATACAGTTACTAACTGTAACTACTTTTATAATATATGTGAGATTAAATAAAATCTAATACAAATACATTTCCCATAATATATATAACGTATACGTCACTGTGCTGTTTCTATGTTTAGATACATAACCGTACCAAATATGTATACCTGTCGATCGATACGAAATAGCAATGGACTCAGGAATACTATCCCTCAATAGCTCTCACTCTACTGTTGATGCTCTGTAGAGAGATATAAAGAAAGGGGGTAAACATACAACGCGCTCAGTAAGGAAATCAGGCAAGTAAGTAGATATCTACATTATCTACTCAAAATAATGCTATGCCTTGAAAACATTATTTCCTTAACTCAGTTTAAAAGCATGTCTTTAAATATATATACTTTTACAGATTAAATCTCATGTACAGAAATCATGCTTTCTTTCACAAATGTAGGCATGTAGTGCAAAACAATGTATCTTTATAATATCACAATGCCTTTAGATAAATCATGCCATGTATGTTTAAATCACAGTAAATATGGCATTTAAATCATTCACAACACACAAAATCGGAGTCCGACCCATCCCTCAGGTCTGTCCGTAATTAAATCAGTCAATCAGGTGCTATATCATGTGAAACTCTGTGGTGAAAATGTAAATAGTATCCTGGACTATGATTGTCAGGACCCGTTCTCAATCCATGACTTAACCAAAAACCACTATAAATTTTTCGCATTTTTAACTTACCTTTCCTTTCATCAATGGTTGGGCTGTGATTCGATGTCAGAATCCTCGCTTACCATACCATCCATTATTGTACATATATGTTAATATACTGTTACTGACTGTAACTGCTTTTATAATACATGTGAGATTATATAAACGCTAATACAAATACATTCCCCATAATATATATCGTATACATCACTGTGTTGTTTCTATGTTTAGATACATAACCGTACAAAATCTGTATACCTTGCGGTTGATAGGAAATAGCGGTGGACTCAGGAACACTATCCCTCAATAGCTCTCGCTCTACTGCTAATGCTCTGTAGAGAGATGTAAAGAAAGGGGGTGAGCATACAACGCGCTCAGTAAGGAAATCAAGCAAGCAAGTAGATATCTACACTATCTACTCAAAATAATGTTATGCCTTGAAAACATTATTTCCTTTACTCACTTTAAAAGTATGTATTTAAAATATATATATACTTGTACAGATTAAATCCCATGTACAGAAATCATGCTTTCTTTCTCAAATGTAGGCATGTAGTGCAAAATAATGCATCGTTATAATATCATAATGCCTTTAGATAAATCATGCCATGTATATTTAAATCACAGTAAATATGACATTTAAATCATTCACAACACAAAATTGGAGTTCGACCCATCCCTTAGGTCTGTCCGCAATTAAATCAGTCAATCAGGTGATATATCATGTGAGACTTTGTGGTGAAGATGTAAATAGTATCCTGGACTATGATCATATCTGACATGTGATCCCAAGCAACATAATACTCGGTGTGCGGGGCATCACTGCTGTAATGGGAGGGGGTCAGTCCATCACAATCGCCAGCTATATCCTCCTCAACTCCACAACACCACACGGTACAGTGTACCCCATGCCACTCGCACAGTACAACGTACTCTATGAACCCTACATCACAGTCGAGGTGCCTGCCATAGGTCTTAGCCCTTAAACCATGGAATATCATACCACATCTCTAGTATCCTCATGCGGATATCCTCTCACATAGTGTGACACTCAGTCTACACAAGGAATCAAGCATGAATTTCAACATGTATTATATATCACATACAGTGCGCGCCTTTGAGCGCGACTCACCGTCGACGCTCCTCTCAAACACTGTTTCACATCACAAACTCAACTCTAGTGCGAGTAAACCTCCAGTAACTAGGTCAATGCATAGTTCATGTATTAAATCGAGTATGAGTAATAGCTCCAGTACCATGCTATGCACAATATCATCAAATCAAGTACGAGCAATAGCTCCAGTACTATGTCATGTATAAATCATGAAGAATCGAGTACGAGCAACGCTCCAACACTCTGTCATGCATCTCATGTAAAACTCGAGTACAAGCTAATTGCTCCAGCACTCTCTCATGCATATATCTTATAAAACTGAGTACGAGTAAGAACTCTAGTACTCTATCATGCATGTCATGGAAATTTAGTGCGAATCATAATCCAGCACTAATGTATGTGGAAAATATATGAAATCTAGTGCGAGCTGTGCTCCAGCACGATTCATTCTCACATAATATGATAAATAGCTTTTTAAAAAGGGATAATTTATAAAATATCAAAATCAGCACTATAAAGTGTGCTTAATTCACATCAGCCTTAAAATCATTAGCCCATCTATTTATTCTTCTGCTAAACAGCAGTAAAACACTCAAAATGGTGATTTCCATGCTTTTTGCAACTTTTCACAAAAGTTGACTTTTTGACTAACTAGGGGTAAAATCGTAATTTGCCACTATCGGGTCACAACAATTATTATTCACTTTCTTTGACCCTCAGAGTTTTTAAGTGAATGTAAAAGCAGATGAAAATACATGCAGGTATCTCTAACTACTCAAAAAGTCCTTTACCTATAATCACTCGAGAAATTTCACTTTCTCTATGCTGCTCGATTCAATAGTCCGATTTTCTCCTCTAATAATCTCTGGAGCTGCATATAACCATTCATCGGGTGAATTACACTTTTCCTAC
The DNA here is from genome assembly GCA_033439115.1 of Firmiana major. NCBI lineage: Eukaryota > Viridiplantae > Streptophyta > Magnoliopsida > Malvales > Malvaceae > Firmiana > Firmiana major. Next base: position 16,377,478 of record CM065912.1, read on the forward strand.
TATATTTCATATTAAATAAAGTCTATTTCCCTTAATGGGCTTTAATAATCCTTAATGGGCCTAACTATGCCTTAAGCTCATTTCCATTTTACTATTAATTTTCATTGGGCCTATTGGGCTTGTGGGGCCCTCCAACTCTTATTGTGCTTGTCTTAGACCCATTACATCATATTGGACCTAAAATATATAGGCTTGGCCCATTGGGCCTCTCGACCACATGCCATGGCCAAGAGCTATCCATGCCATCGGTTACACCATGGCATGCCAGCCATGTCTCTTTCCTTAGCCAATTCACTTAGGCATTTTCACAAATACTTGGTTGGCAACATTCTTAAACATCATATAGTTCATTTATGCCTTAAAATCATATGGACATAAGTCAATATCTCACTACTCACTCTCGGCCTAACCAATATCATAGTGATTTCATATGTTTCAATGCTTAAAACATGTACCAATATACTTAAAATCATTCATACATTAACATATATGAAATTGAAAACTTGAAAATATACCAATTGTTGTGTTCACACTTGGCTGAATACTTTGGAGGCTCACAGTTTGCACTATATGGCTCCTTGATAGCCAATTCCAACATATGCCACTCTCCTTCCAATTTGGAACAACTTATATGAAGGATGCAAGTTCCAAATATGCCTAATTCCTAGTGATTTCTAGTGAGAGAAAGCTTGGATATTTGTATTTCAATGGTTTCCTTGTGTAGCCGAGAATGGTGTGATGAAGATGACAATGGTGTGGCTGATTTTATAAGCCACTTACTTAGCCATTAAGCCTTACTTTTCAGCCATTATACTTGACTTCCTAAGCCCTAGTCATGAGTCACCTTATGAGTCACCTTATGAGTCATGTTTAGCTTTAACTATAGTTAGATATTTATCTCATGGACTTTCCATTTGGGCTTCTCGGTTTGGGCTTTCTTAATGGGCTTTTGGGCTGAAATTTTCACCATACCTCGGGCCTTTAATTGTCTCAATATTTGGCTAATCAATTGGTCCAACAATTCGGTCTAAGGGACCTAAGAATTTCGATATATGTTTAGTATACCTTAATGGGCTTTAAAATTTTCACCTTAGGCCCATTGTGTTTTTAACCATTAAATTAAATCCAGAATCCTTCCGAATAATTTTTCGTTACTTTCAGGGATGATTATCTTGTATTCTGACTAAGAATATTTTTTCCCAAATTTTTCTCCACACTTAGGTAAATTTTTAATCATGATTAGTCAATTATGGTAAAAGTTCACTTTCTTAATTATAGTTGACTTTTTCCTTAACCATTGGCCAAGTTGACTTTTTCTCAAAATTCCGAAAGTGTCATATCTTATGTCTTACACTCTCGTCTTTATGTTTCAACCTTTCCCGGTGGATAATTTCACCCGAAACACCTTAAATATCTTAACTCGCTAAAAAGGTCCATTTTACCATTTTTAGCTTTTATTCTCATTTTCTGTGTTCGAGATTAAATCAAGCTGACTTTCCTTCATGAGCTCTCTATGCTTTCTCATTTTAAGTTCTTATTTTCAGTCAGAATGATTTAGATCTACTCGGTTTAGCCTGTGACTCTTATAGCTGACATTAAGCTTTTTATGTAGCTTTTACATGTTAAATCATTTTACTGACACTTTAAATCTAGTAAATACGCTTCTTATGATTCAACTATAATAATAGAGTGTTCATACACATAGGAATCATAAGGAACAAGCTACATAAAATTCGGGTCTGACAATGATCATATCCGACATGTGATCCCAAGCAACACAGATCTCGGTGTACGGGGCATCACTGCTGCAACGGGAGGGGGGTCAGTCCATCACAACAACTGGCTATATCCTCCTCAACTCCACAACACCACACGGTACAGTGTACTCCATGCCACATGCATGGTACAACGTACTCTGTGGACCCTACATCACAGTCGGGGTGCCTGCCATAGGTCTTAGCCCTCAAAACCATGGAATATCATACCACGTCTCTAGTATCCTCATGCGAATTCCTCTCACAGTGTGACACTCAGTCTACACAAGGAAATCAAGCATGGCTTTCAACATGTATTACATATCACATACAGTACGCGCCTTTGAGCACGACTCACATTCGACACTCCGCTCAAACACTGTTCACATCACAAACTTAACTCTAGTGCGAGTAAACCTCCAGCAACTAGGTTAATGCATAGTTCATGTATTAAATCAAGTACGAGCAATAGCTCCAGTACCATGCTATGCATAATATCATCAAATCAAGTACGAGCAATAGCTGCAGTACTATGTTATGTATAAATCATGAAGAATCGAGTACGAGCAAGGCTCCAGCACTCTGTCATGCATCTCATGTAAAACTAGAGTACGAGCTAATCGCTCCAGCACTCTCTCATGCATATATCATATAAAACTGAGTACGAGTAATAACTCCAGTACTCTATCATGCATGTCATGGAAATCTAGGGCGAATCAAAATCCAGCACTAATATATGTGAAAAATATATGAAATCTAGTGCGAGTTGTGCTCCAGAACGATTCATTCGCACATAATATGATAGATGGCTCTTTAAAAATGGATGATTTACAAAATATCAAAATCAGCACTATAAAGTGTGCTTAATTCACATCAACCTTAAAATCATTAGCTCATCTATTTATTCTTCTACTAAACAGCAGTAAAACACTCAAAATGGTGGTTTCCATGCTTTTTACAACTTTTCACAAAAGTTGACTTTTTGACTAACTAGGGGTAAAATCGTAATTTACCACTATCGGGTCACAATAATTATTATTCACTTTCTCTGACCCTCGGAGTTTTTCAGTGAATGTAAAAGAAGACAAAAATACGTGCAGGTATCTCTAACTACTCACAAAAGTCCCTTACCTACAATCACTCGAGAAATTTCACTTTATCTGCGTTGCTCGTTTCAGCAATCCGATTTGCTCCTCCAATAATCTCTGGAGCTGCATATAACCATTTATCAGGTTAATTACACTTTTCCTACTGTATTTCACATTAAATATAGTCTATTTCCCTTAATGGGCTTTAGTAATCGTTAATGGGCCTAACTATGCCTTAAGCCCATTTCTATTTGACTATTCATTTTCGTTGGGCCTATTGGGCTTGTGGGGCCCACCAACTCTTATTGGGCTTGTCCTAGACCCATTACATCACATTAGGCCTAAAATATTTGGGCTTGGCCTATTGGGCCTCTCGGCCACATGACATGGCCGAGAGCTATCCATGCTGTCGGTCACACCATGGCATGCCATCCATGCCTATTTGTTTAGCCAATTGACTTAGGCATTTTCACAAACACTTGGTTGGCAACATTCTTAAACATCACATAGTTCATTTAGTCATTTTATCAAACACCTTGATTGCCAACTAATTACATGTACTAATTAATCAAATTGATTAATTCTAATTACACCATAATCATTAACACATGTACATTAATCCATTTATACCTTAAAATCATATGGACATTACTCAAATATCTCACTACTCACTCTCGGCCTAACCAATATCATAGTGATTTCATATGTTTCAATGCTTAAAACATATGCCAATATACTAAAAATCATTCATACATTAACATATATGAAATTGAAAACTTAAAAATATACCAATAGTTGTGTTCACACTTGGCTGAATACTTTGGAGGCTCACGGTTTGTACTCTATGGCTCCTTGATAGCCGATTCCAACATATGTCACTCTCCTTTCAATTTGGAACAACTTTCATGAAGAATGCAAGTTCCAAATATGCCTAATTCCTAGTGATTTTTAGTGAGAGAAAGCTTGGATAATTGTATTTCAATGGTTTCCTTGTGTAGCCGAGAATGGTGCGATGAAGATGACAATGGTGTGGCTGATTTTATAAGCCACTTACTTAGCCATTAAGCCTTACTTTTCAGCCATTATACTTGGCTTCCTAAGCCTTATTCATGAGTCACCTTATGAGTCACCTTATGAGTCATGTTTAGCTTTAACTATGGTTAGATATTTATCTCATGGGCTTTCCATTTGGGCTTCTCAGTTTGGGCTTTCTTAATGGGCTTTCAGGCTGAAATTTTCACCATACCTCGGGCCTTTAATTGTCTCAATATTTGGCCAATCAATTGGTCCAACAATTCGGTCTAAAGGACCTAAGAATTTCGATATACGTTTAGTATACCTTAATGGGCTTTAAAATTTTCACCTTAGGCCCATTACATTTTTAACCATTAAATTTAATCCGAAATCCTTCCGAATAAATTTTCCTTACTTCCAGAGATGATTATCTTGTATTCTGACCAAGAATATTTTTCCCCAATTTTTTCTCCATACTTAGGTTAATTTTTTTACCATGATTAGTCAACTATGGTAAAAGTCCACTTTCTTAACTATAGTTGACTTTTTCCTTAACCATTAACCAAGTTGACTTTTTCTCAAAATTTCGAAAGTGTCATATCTTATGTCTTACACTTTCGTCTTTATGTTTCAACCGTTCCCGGTGGATAATCACACCCGAAACACCATAAATACCTTAACTCGCCAAAAATGTCTATTTTAACTTTTTTTGCTTTTACTCTCGTTTTCTGTGTTCGGGACTAAATCAAGCTGACTTTCCTTCATGAGGTCTTATACTTTCTCATTTTAAGTTCTTATTTTCAGTCAGAATGATTCAGATCCACTCGGTTTAGCCTGTGACTCTTATAGTTCACATTAGGCTTTTTACGTAGCTTTTGCGTGTTAAATCATCGTACTAACACTTTAATTCTAGAATTTACTCTTCTTATGATTCAACTATAATAATAGAGTGTTCATACACATAGGAATCATAAGGTACAAGCTACATAAAATACGGGTCTGAAAATCCTCCCCTACTCAAAAAATTTGGTCTTCCAAATTAGAACCAAGTTAGTCCTCAAATGGGTAAGGGTACTTCTCTCGCATCAGACTCTCTAGCTCCCAAGTAGCCTCCTCTGGAGTATGATGCTGCCAGAGAATCTTCACTAACCCGATGGTCTTCGATCTCAATACCTTCTCCTTCCTATCCAATATCCGAATCGATCGCTCAACATATGACATCTCCTCTCGGTGCTCCAAAGGCTCATAACTAATCACATGTACAGGATCCGGGTGCTACTTCCGAAGCATCGATATGTGGAAGACGTTATGGACACCTGATAAGTCCGATGGCAATGCCAATCTATAAGCCTTATCTCCCACTCGATCAAGTATCTCAAAGGGTCCAATATAGCGAGGATTTAGTTTCCCTCTCTTCCCAAATCTTGCTATGCCCTTGAAAGGAGAAACTCTCAAAAACATGGATTCACCAACTGCAAACTCTAGTGGCCTATGTCTCCTGTCAGCGTAACTCTTTTGTCTACTCTGAGTTGTCCTTAGTCTCTCTACTATCAAGTGGACGTCCTTAGATGCTTGTGTAACCATGTCAGGAGCGAAAATCTTACAGTCACCCACTTCTTCCCATCCAATAGGGTAACGACATCTACGGCCATACAAAGCCTCATACGGTGCCATTCCAATACTCGAATGATAAATGTTGTTGTAAGCGAACTCGGCTAGTGGCAAGTGATCATCCCAGGAGCCTCTAAAATCTAGCACACATGCTCTCAACATATCCTCCAGAGTCTGTATAGTCCTCTCTGACTGACCATCTATCTGAGGATGGAAAGCGGTGCTCAAACTCAATTGGGTTCCCATGGCTTCCTAAAAATGTCCCTAAAAGTGGGAAGTGAAGCGGGAACCCTATCAGAGACTATGCTCACTGGTACACCGTATAACCTTACTACCTCGCGTACATATAGTTCTACTAATGAACTCAGAGTATCGATCAATCTCATAGCTAGGAAGTGGGCTGACTTTGTTAGTCTGTCCATGATCACCCATATAGCATCATGATTCCTGCGGGTTCTCGGTAAACCCATCATGAAATCCATAGTGATATGCTCCCATTTCCATGTCAGTATAGGTAGAGGCTGCAATAACCCTGTAGGTTTCTGATGCTCTACCTTCACCTATTGACATACCAGACACTTTGCAATAAAGTCTGCTACATCTCTCTTCATACCTGACCACTAGTATACCTTACGGAGGTTCTGATACATTTTGTTACTCCCCGGATGTAACGTATACCTCGATGAATGAGCTTCTACCAATACCAATCTCCTGAGTCCTGGATCCTTGAGAACACACAATCTACCTCTAAACCTTAGTAGTTCAGTAGAACTCAACTCAAAGTCAGTCACTGTGCCGTTTTGCATTTGATTACACACATCCATACAAAACGGATCCGTCTGCTGAGCTACTGTGATCCTGTCCAACAGATCCAGCTCCAAGGGTAGACTAGCTATCATATAGCTTGTATCCATGTCAGAAGGCACGACTCCTCAACTGAGGCTAGCAAACTGCTCTAGTAAATCATGTTCCCTAACCATCGTATATGATACCATCCCTAGGCTCTTCCTGCTCAACGCATCGGCTACAATGTTAGCCTTACTCGGATGATAAAGTATCTCACAATCGTAGTCCTTCAGAAGCTCTAGCCATCTTCTCTGTCTCATGTTCAACTCTTTCTGTGAGAACAGATACTTGAGGCTCTTGTGGTTGGTAAATATCTAAAACTTCTCGCCATAAAAGCAGTGGCGCCATACCTTCAACGCAAACACTACTACTGCTAGCTCCAAATCATGGGTCGGATAGTTCTTCTCATGATCCTTCAGCTGTCTAGATCCATAAGCAACTACCCTCCCATCCTGCATCAACACACAGCCCAGTCCCTGATGCGAAACATCGGTATACACTGCAAATCCTCCTGAGCTAGTAGGGATAGTGAGAATTAGAGCGGTGGTCAATCGATGCTTCATCTCCTGAAAACTCTTCTCACAATACTCGTTCCATACGAACGGTACACTCTTTCGAGTAAGACATGTTAACGGAGCAGCCAACTTCGAAAATCCCTCAACGAATCTCTGATAGTATCTGCTAAACCCGAAAAACTCCTGATCTTGGTGACTATCCTCGGCTGTTCCCACTAAACTACGGCCTCTATCTTAGATGGATCAACTGATACACCATCCCTCGATATAACATGTCCCAAAAATGAGATCTGTGACAACCAAAAGTCACACTTACTGAGCTTGGCATATAACTCCTGCTATCGTAGAGTCTGCAATACAATCCTGAGGTGCTCCTCATGCTCCTCATTGGATCTCGAATACACCAATATGTCATCGATAAAGATGATAACAAACTAGTCTAAATAAAGCTTGAACACATCGTTCATCAAAGCCATGAAAGCAGCTGGAGCATTCGTCAATCCGAATGGCATGACCAAGAACTTATAATGGCCATAATGGGTAGGAAATGCTGTCTTGGGTACATCTCCATTCTGAACTTTCAGCTGATGATACCCAGACCTCAAGTCAATCTTGGAAAAGACCTGCGCTTCCTGAAGCTGATCTAACAAACCGTCAATGCGTGGAAGGGGATACCTATTCTTGATGGTAGCTTGATTCAACAATTGATAATCTATACACAATCGGAGGCTCCTATCCTTCTTCCTCGATTGTTTCCATACAGTAACCTACATGTCTCACATGATATATATTTGATTGGTCTTGTTAGACCAGGGTAGACCCGAAGGAGGGGTCGAGCCCTGATTTGTGAAGATTTTCATGAAAAGTGATATTAAATGAGAAATTGATGTGTTTTATGAGGATATTAATGATTTTAAAGATGTGTTGAATCCCTCTGGGATTGTTTTGAAGAGTTTTACTGTACCGAGCATGAGAGGTTTTACATGAGATGTTTTTCATGTTTTACATGCCGATTCATGTTTTACGATATATGATATACTCATACATTGCATGGTTTTAATTCCCTCATGCTCGAGATATAAATGTTTTACATGTCATGCCTTTACCAACATGTAGATAGCGTAGTTATATACCTGCTTGCATTATTGCCTTACTGAGCAAGTTGCGCTTACCCTTTCATTTTCCACCCTACAGGGTACATTCAGTAGAAGAGACCGACAGTAGTCTTACATTTCGGTTATCCGCTGCTTCCTATCAAGACCAAGTATACACATTCGTATAATTTTGTATCTGAACATATAGAGGCACAGTACTGTACACGGATGTAAAATTGAGGATGTATTTAGTTAAAATAAATTGATATGTAAATGAAATATGAAAAATAGAGGTTAAGGTACCTAACATGACAGGAGGGACTAACATCAACTCATAGCCCAACTATTAGTAGTGAAACTGTTCACGACGGGTAAGGAAATGAAAAAGCAAAAAATTTATAGGGTTTTTAGGAAAAATAAGTCTTGACAAGAGGTGGTATCAGAGCTGAGTTAGCCTTATATGAGTCGATGTTAGTGGTTAAGTAAATTTACATCCCCATATACTGTGCATTATTTAGATACAATTGTGTTTATCAAAGTGGAAGTGCAGCTACGAATTTAGTTTCGAATGCAAGAATATAGTTTTTATAACTGATAGCCGCTATGGTAGAGGGGCAAGTACACATGCTCGAGGCCGTAGAAATAGGCCTGAGAGTCGAATGAGTCGTCACATGAGACTCAAGATGAGAGTGAGGTGGAGGTTGATGTTGAGCATACTCCACAGGGTCCTATAAAAAGACCAAATAGTATTGAGACACGCTCTAAGAGGATGGAGTGGAGTGTAGAAAATATGTTGGAGTTGTTTACTCAATCTATGCAAGGCAGGGTAAAACCTAAACAGATGCCTCAGACTATAAAGATTCCCACACCCCTTCGGTATTTAGCGAAGTAAATAAACCAATAGTTACTGAGGACTGGGTGAATGGGATAGCGAAGTTGTATGGATTCTTTCGGTGTATGTCGACTGGGAAAGTAACTTTTAAAATACGTTTATATTGGAGGGCGAGGGGGAGCATTGGTAGAAATTCGCTTGACTTATTTTAAGAGTTAGATTTCTAGAATGGATATGGAAAATAATTCTAGATGTATTCCGGTGACAGAATATCCCGGACACTGCTTAAAGGAAATTACAGGTAAAATTTCATACATTGACCCAGAGACACTGGTTGATTGATGAGTATGAATCTCAGTTTATATACCTGCCTAGGTATTACACCGACACTATGGGCAGTGAGAAGTGAAAAGCCCAAAAGTTCATGGAAGGTCTCAAATTGTCGATTAGAGTCCGATTGGCTCACTACCTATGTCGAGGCAGTGCACAGAATACAGTTGCTGGAATAAGATCATGTGTTGCATGCCTCTGAGATTGGGAAAGGTAGTAAGGGCCGAAATAGAGACAAAAGAGAATAGAGAATGACAGAGATGTCAGAGTGGGAAAGAGACCAGTTGGTAAGAGATTAGAGTTGATGAGTCACAGCGTAAGATGATTGGTAAGGCCCCAGTGTATCCCATTTCAGCACTTTTGAGGAGTATTTTGATTTGAGGACCCCGACCTGCTACGGAGCAGTGTAACAATGTAGCAGCGTAGCAGCGTAGCAGTGTAAGCAATGTAGGATGTGTGGTAGATACCACGGAAGTAGGGCCTACACCTATACTTTATTGACTAAAATAGGCGTTATGTGTGGTAAGACGAGCCAATTATTTAATGATTGCTCAGAGTTGGGTGAGACTACCCCACAGAAGGGCAAAGAGACAGAGTTTGTTATAAATGATATACGAAAGGAGATAAGCTTTAAGATGTGATAGATCCTAAATACAAGATCTATTGGAATAAGAGGCGTATGCAAGGTACGAATATCTCTGATATGTGAAATAATTTGGATTAAACGATATGTAGTAGATATGAATTGCAACCAAGGATAAGAGGTGGATATATCCATAACCAGTCCATGTGGTCAAGTCTGAGGGTTAATACAGGTATTTCAAAATACCTCCCCGCTTGAAGACTTGACAACGTCTAAAAGTATACACAACCTATAAATTGAAATCGACAGTCATAATATATACATTTAAAATTAGGATACCTTTACTTGTACGATAAAGAAATATAGAATTCGAATAATCATGAAGGTTTTAAAAATTAAAATTTTATAAAACCCGTTAATATAAGAAAAAGGAAATGACGCAGGTTAGTATCTTGAACGGAAGCAATTTCAAAATGACATTATACGTTTATGCATACATAGGTCAAGGATATCGGTGGTTGAAATATTTAGTGGAACTCAACTACTATGTGGTATTTAAACTTTACCTAGACCGATTTGTAATCATCCTTATTGATGATATTTTGGGTGTATTTAAAGTCCAGGGAAAATTATAAGCAACAATTGGAAATTATTTTTACAGATGATTTGTTGAGATTTCTCAAAATGGACTACTTTATCGACACATTTAACTTAGAAAATGTTGTATTTGAATGGATGATAGACATCACAGGAGTTTTCGCGTACTGAAGTATAAACTGATCACCATAATTATTCTCACTATAACCAATAGCTCAAGAGGTTTCTCATGAATCTATGGATACCTCAAAATAATGAATGGGCTGTGTATTGATGCAAAAGGGGAAGATAGTCGATTATGGATCTAGACAACTCAAGGATCATGAAAGAAACTATCCGACCCATGATTTAAAGTGGACAACGATAGTGGTTGTACTGAGTATAGGACACTACTATGTACACGGTGAGAAATTTCAGGTATGCACTGATCATAAAAGTCTCAAGTATCTGTTTTCACAGAAAGAGTAGGATATGAGAACAAAAAGGGTTAGAGCTTCTGAGGGATTATGATTGTGGAAATTGTACCACCCAGGAAAGGCTAATGTGATGGCTAATGCCTTGAGCAGAAACAGCCTCGGGATTATATTACATATGATGCTCAGGGAGCGTGAGTTGCTAGAGTAGTTGTAAGCCTCAGTAGTGATGTGATCCCCTCTGATGATGACAGTGATTGTGTGAAAGCTAGCCTGAGATTAGAACAGGATTTGAGTGACCGAAATTGACAGGCTTAGCGTGATGATCGGCATGGTGTCAATTGTGTGGGTCAGATTCAGATTGGTACAGTGATAGAGTTCACAGAGAGTGATGATGGCTTACTGAGGTTCAGAGACAGTATAAGTACTCCTCAAGACCACAGTGATGAGATAGTTATTGTCATAAGCTCACACTTCGGGATATACAGTGCATCCGAGAAGTACTAAATATATCAAAATCTTAGAAAAGGGTATTGGTGGTCAAATATGGAAAGAGACATTGTAAAGATTGTGAAAAAGTGTCTCGTATGTCAGCAGAGTAGGGTAGAGTATGAGAAGTCTACAGGATTATTGCAGCCTCTACTTATATATTGACAAGGAAAAGGGACCAAGTTACCATGAATTTTGTGATGGGTTACAAAGGACCCGGATGAATCACGAGGCTATCTGGGTGATAGTCGATAGATTGACTAAGTCTACCCACTTTCTGGCTATGGAAATCCCCAGATACTCTGAGTGTGTAGGCAGATTTATGTGTATGGAAAATTGTGGAACATTATGTAGCGTTTCCAGTTAGCATGATATCAGATAGGGATTTTCGCTTCACTTCCCACTTCTGGGAACGTTTTTCAGGAAACTATGGGAACCCGATTGAGTGTTAGCACAACTTTTCGTCCTCAGACAGATGGTCAGTCAGAGAGGACTATACAAGTTCTGGAGGATATGATGAGAGCATGTGCCATTGATTTTATAAGCTCTTGGGATGATCAATTATTACTAATCGAATTCGCCAATAATGAGAGTTGTCACTTGAGTATCGGGATGACTTCAAATGAGGCATAGTATGGCCGTAGGGGTTGTTTCCCTACTTGGATAAGAAGAAGTGGGTGACAGATAGAGAATTGTTCCAGAATTGGTAAGACAAACCTATGAGGATGTTCAGTGGATTGTGAGAGATTAAGAAGCAGCTAGAAAAGCTATGTTGACAAGAGACAGAAACCATTGGAATTCACCGAGGGTGAATCAGTATTGTCAAAAATTACTTGTCCTAAGGACATAACGAGATTCGAAAAGAAGGTAAATTGAGTTTCGTTAGATTGAATCCTTTGAGATTGGACAAAGTGGGAGATAAGGCCTGTAGGTTGGTGTTACCACTTAAATTAGTAGGCATCCACAACGTGTCTCATTTTTTTGATGCTTCGGAAATACTATCCAGACCCAGCATATGCGATTGGATATGAGCTCCAATAGCTTAGCTCAATGAAAGTAAAACATATGATTGGAAAATCGATTTGGGTATTAGATGGAAGGAGAAAGTGTTGAGGTTTCAGATGATCTCCCTAATTAAAGTCCTTTGGTAGTAGTACACTCCAGAAAAAGTCACTTGAGAATGACAGTATATGATACGATAGACATACCCCGAGTTGTTTATGGATCCATTTGACTTGGTTCTAATTTAGAGGACCAAATTTCTTAAGTGGGGGAGATTATGTAAGACCCGATTTTTATCGTAAGAGCAAAGGGAATGAATAAAAATTTTTGAATGCATTTGAAAATGCAAAAAGACTGAAATAGAATTTTCAAACACGTTGAAGGGCAAAACGGCCAAAAGATCGAAAGCTGGTATAAATTCGATAAGAAAATTTAACTAAAAATAATGCATTTGAGAATCTTTATCAATAATAAAGAAATAATTAAATTTAGGGTTAAATTAATCAATATATGAATTTATTGGAATTAATCGAAATTTTCACTCGAGACAATATCCCGAAAATATGGAGAAAATATACCGGGAAAGTGGAAAAATAGATTAAATAAATTAATTAGAATAAAATATAATTTTTTTGATATTTTTGGGATTTTTAGAATAAAATAATGAATAAAATAATAATAAATAAATTATAAAAATAAATAAAAAAAGAAGAGAACTGAAAATGAGGAAGAAACCCGAAAATTGAACCCGAAAACGATAACCGAAGACAACCAAGCCACCCACTGCCACCGGCAATCGATGATCCTCGATGAAGACCGGAGGAGAAAGAGGAAAGGCCAGTGACCCTCCAGGCATCGGGACCACCACCAACAGCGCCGAAATCCGATAAAATCGAGGGAGAGAAACCGATAGGGGAGAGAAGAGAAATTCAGCCATTTCGCCGGCGATTAACCCCAATCGACCCTAACCGAGTTCTCCCCTAGTGCAGGTGCACCGATTGACACCAGAATCGGCTGGTGAAACGACCACTAACACCGGCGATGGTAAAGAAAGAGAAAGGGTACCGATGGCGAGGAGAGAACAAGCCTGACTGGCCACTTTTCGGCCACCTCGGGCGAAACCTAGACTAGATCCGTGCATCGGATGACCTTACGGAGCTGCTGGCAATGAAAACCGGTGGAGAACCGATCAGCGAGGCCCTGAACCTACCAAACAGGACAGAATCGATTGGACCAAACCGGGTTGAACCAGACCGAACTGGTCTGAACCGGGTTGAACCGGATCGAACCGGTTCAGCCAAGAAAGAGAGGAAAATGGAGAAAAAGAGAAAAATGAAAAATGAGGAAGATTTTTAGGGATACACCGGACTTCGAGTAAGTCGATATGAGGTCAAAAGTAATCGATTTGATTTTTGAGAAATTTATTTAAATTATATTTAATTGGAAATTAACCCGAAATTAAATATAAAATTGTGCAGTTCAATGATAAATCGTATACGTGAGACGAACAAACTTTGATTTACGCACCATTGCATAATCTCATGTAAGTAAAGCTCATTTATGACAATTTATGCAATTATTCACGTATTAAAGATTGATTTTACGAATTTCGGATTTAATTCTGCAATTAGTGAATTATATTGGGATTTTTGAATTAATTGTCGTAAATGATATACAGGCTATCCAAAGAGTTTGGAACGAAGCCCAATAGGTATTAAGAGCCCAATAGACCTGAAGAAGGATTTAATAAGTGAAAAACGGGCTGGAAATGGGTCAAGGCCTATTAAGATGAAATCGGACCCAATAAAGTAAAATGGGCCCAATGATTTAAATTAAGCCCAGTAAAAGTGAAATATGAATAATTATGCTTGGATTTAACCCGATAAATGATCATCTATAACTCTGGAGTACATATTAGGAGCTAAACAGTTCAGGTGATCGATAGAGTTGGGAAAGTCAGACCGTACAGAAAAATGAGGTAAGGGAATTTTGTAAGCACTTAGAGATACCTGCGCGTATTTTGGGGTTATTTACATTAGGTAGAATTTCATAAGGTATCTAGAAATAGAATAATAATAATTTTTACGAAAATCGAGGTATATGTGAAAATTACGATTTTGCCCCTAGTTAGGAAAATTTCAAAAAAAGATAGTAAGGCTATGAAATTTCATGATTTTCATGTTTTTTATATTCCTATGATTATATTACTTTAATTTAAGCAAATTATGGATAGGCTGGTTGTTTATTTCATGTTTTTACATGAAAGGTACGAATTAGGGGCCAGTTGTGATTTTTGATTTGTTTTAGTGAAATTGAGCAGTCTATCATGTTTTTATGAGTTTTAAATCGTACTAGAGCACTGCTTGCACTGGATTTTATATTTCAACTCATATACAGAGTGCTAGAGCACTATTTGCACTGAGTTTTACAAACTTGCTTTACATGACTACTGTACTGGAGCTGTGCTCATACATGGATTTTACTTGGTTTTATGCATCTATACTGGAGCATTTCTCATACGTGAATTTAAATTGGATTTATAATTATTTTAAGTCGTACTGGAGCGCTACTCGTACGAAGATTTCATTGATTTTTATGAAACTGTGCTGAAGCTTCGCTCGCACGAGGGTTTTTCTAATATCATGAATATGCATGGAGCCGTGCTGGAGCTTCACTGGCACAAGAATTGTATGACATGCATGTGACCATGCTGGAGCCTCCTGTAGACTGTTTGTCACAGTGAGAAGATATACTTGTACATGTAGATTGAGACATGGGTTGGTTTTCGACATGGTTTGGAGTAGGATAAGACCAATGGCAGGCATCCCCAAATTGTGATATTGGGTTCATGGAGTACGTTGTACCATGTATGTCAAACGGAGTATGCTATACCATGTAGTCATGACTATTGTATTCATGTTACTTGATATTCTGGCGGGTAGGATTTGACCCAGCTCCCATTACAGTTGTGATACCCCGCCCACGGGGATCAGTGTAGCCTAGGATCACAGGGACATAGTCCTCGATTGTTTCCATACAGTAACCTACATGTCTTGCATGATATATATTTGATTGGTCTTGTTAGACTAGGATATTAATGATTTTAAAGATGTGTTGAATCCCTCTGGGATTGTTTTGAAGAGTTTTACTGTACCAAGGATGAGAGGTTTTTCATGAGATGTTTTTCATGTTTTACATGCCGATTCATGTTTTACGATATATGATATACTCATACAGGGCATGGTTTTAATTGCCTCATGCTCGAGATATAAATGTTTTACATGTCATGCCTTTACCAGCATGTAGATAGCGTAGTTATCTACCTGCTTGCATTATTCCCTTACTGAGCAAGTTACACTCTCCCTTTCATTTTCCACCCTACAAGGTACATTCAGTAGAAGAGAGCGACAGTAGTCTTGCATTTCGGTTATCCGTTGCTTCCTATGAAGACCAGGTATACACATTCGTATAATTTTGTATCTAAACATATAGAGGCACAGTACTGTACACGGATGTAATATTGGGGATGTATTTAGTTAAAATAAATTGATATGTAAATGAAATATGGAAAATAGAGGTTAAGGTAAGTAACATGACAGGAGGGACTAACATCGACTCATAGCCTAACTGTTAGTAGTGAAATTGTTCACGACGGGTAAGGAAATTAAAAAGCGAAAAATTTGTAGGGGTTTTTAGGAAAAATGGGTCGTGACAGATATAACCTTCATATCAATGCATTCATCAACAATTTCTAGAAATTATAATTATATCATAAGATTTCTTACACTGAACTTCACACATTTTATTCCTTAATAACCAAACATACACTGAACTTTTCGAGTAGGGAGAAAGTTACAGTCTTAGTATAACAGTCTAGACTCAAGCGATTGACATCTAGCCAATTCGTACCCAGAATCATGTCAAAACCATACATATTTAAACAAATTAGATCTGCTAACGTTACCCTGTCTCCCACCTTAATTTCACAATTTCTACATACTTTATCTGTCCTTTGAGACTCACACATAGGTGTATTTACATGCAGCATATCATCTAAAGGTTCAGGCTCTAAGTGCAGTTTATATGCAAATTGTGGCGAAATAAAAGAATGTGTAGATCTTGGGTTAAATAGCACATGAGCTTCATAAATACAAGCAAGAAGTGTACCTCGATTAGCCTCAGACGAGGTATCTACAGTCTCCTTATCAATAGTGAATACACGACCCTCTATGATAGGCTTCTTACCCTTATCAGCAGCGATGGCCTGTCTCTAGGGAATCGCTCTCTAAGGCTGTTGTCGAAGATGCTCTTGAGGATGTGGCATCTGAAGCTGTGGGCAATCTTTAACCTTGTGGCCCATGTCTCCACATCTAAAACATCCATGTATCATTCGGTAACAAGCACCCTCATGTTGAAGACTACAGTCTCTATAGATCTTAAAATCTGGTCTGACGCCTTGAATGATCTTCTCAGTATTAGGAGGAATCTTGGGCCTATCAGTTCTCACCCTAAACTCTTCGATCCTTACCCTATTGGGCGGACCCCTTCTAAAATCTGATCGAGATACTTCAGGACTTTTGCCCTTATCTTTGGCTTTTACTTTGGACCCATACTGGGACTATGTTAAATATAGCCTCCTCTCGATTTTTGGCTCACGACGCAGAGCATCCTTAAATTCAGTGATACAGAGTCCCAACAATTGATCTCATATGGCTGGTCTCAGTCTGTATATGTATCTCACTATGCGACGCTCTTCATCCTTAATATTCTCTGAATCGTATCTCAATAAACTGGTGAACCGGTTCTCGTATTTGTCGACTATCATCCTGCCCTAGATTAAATTTAGAAAATCTGCTTACATTTTCCTTTAGGCTACATAAGGGACATATTAGGTCTGGAAAGTAGACTAAAAGGCATCCCAACTGATCACCGGGTGGGTGGAAATCAGTAGGCTCTGAGTGGCACTCCACCAATATTGGGCTTGTTCCTTAAGCATATAAGCACTCATGCTGACCCTTTTTGTATCAGTACACCCCAAAAAATTAAAAAATTATCTCCATCTCTGCTAACCACTCCTCTGCCTTTACGAGGTCCTTCACCCCCTTAGATGATGGCGGATCCATCTTAAGAAAATCTCATCATCGGCCTATGTACCTATCATCAGATCCTGGTCTGTGCCAGAGGCTGAGTGGTGGGTGGCACTTGGTCAGTCTGTAGAGGAGGTGGGGGTAGATCCTGTAGTGGTGTGGGTGTAGGGGCTGGGGTAGGTGTTGTGCCTAAGGCATTAGCCTCGAAGTGCTGAGCGAATAATGCTGCCATCTGCACCAACCCCTGTCTCACATCCTGCTCCAACTTATTTATCTGAGAGTTAGGACTCTTTGACTGTAGGGTAGGTGGTGGAGGTGGCTATGCCCACCTCCAAGGATGACTTTGTCTCCCCCTCATAACGTAAGTCTAATGTACCTACGTGTACACAATAAATTTGATCATAATTTTAACAGATATTATTGAATTATAACCAGACAAGTACAGACACTTGGGATGTAATCTATTTTCAACTGACCGCACTGACAATACTAGACATCTTTCGCTCTGTTACCACGTAAACTGTAATGCTCCGAAAACGTGGAATTTATGGCTAATTCAAAATTTTTCTTATGATTTAACTTCCTCCTCAAGGTGTACTCTTGCTTAATGTCATTTTACACCTTATCTTATCGTTATTAAACTTTCCCATATTCAGTAATACCTATTTCTCTTTCTAATGAAGATTCGGTAGCGTAACCCTTTATATATACTCATAACCTCTTGCAAGATTCAGACTTACATAATAAATCACAAACAGTTGATTTTACTTGCATTTTATTCCCAAGGCATTCAAGAAACTCCTAAAATTCATCATCTGAATTTATTATATCACATAGTATCAAAATGACTCACTTTTCCAATTTTACATACATGTACTAACGCGATTACATCCCAAACGTTACTTATTTACAAGTATTTGTACTACATCAGTTGTTTGGATACAAAATGAAAAATACCTTACGTGTGTACAGGAAATAGCTTACAGAGAATCTTGTCCACCAGCCTATGTCGGGTACGCAACAGGCACTGGACGCTTACTGTAAATAATCTAGGAGGAAAAATAAGAGGTGAGCTTCAACTCACCCAGTAAGGAGTGCATTTAAAGTAAGAACAATAATCAAATCATTTAGTAAAATAATGGTATTAAATCACATTTCAAATCACACAATAGAAATCACACGAGTACGCATACTCTTTGTCATAACAAATCATATCTCATAATATGGAGACTAGGCATTTACTATTACAATTATAAGAGAAATCACCATTCCTTCCTCAAAAGAGGGCATCCTTTGAAGAGGGAATCAAGTACCGATGACCATGGTAAGGCTGTAGATTAGATCAGGGGCATACAACATCAAATCAAAGCCACCCAGGCGAAATCACATATAAACATGAAAACATCATGACAAACACATAGAAATATGCATGATATGGTCAAGGTCTAGCCTGATCCCAGGTCGTCGACTAGAATCCCTCTGGGTCTCTCTCTAAATCAACCCCCAAGCTTCCCTGACTCACATTGTGAGACCCCATATATGTATGACTTTATTACATGTTAATGGAATTATAATATGGATGATTTTGATTATATAAATGTGAATGAGATTGTAAATAGAATGCATGAATACCTGTGAATACATGTAATGGCTAAATAACGGCTGAAGTGACCACAAAGTAAATGAATGGAATTTAAACCCTTCAAACTAATACAAGGACTCAAACACGAATTGATAATATAAGGCCTGTAAATTTTTATGTATTCCCTATGATTCCGTGATGTACAGACAAGTTACATTATATATGAATCATAAGAATTGGATATTTTAAGCTCTAAATATGGATGAAATACAAAATGAGTAGTGAAGCAAGTGAATGCAAAGTTACCCTTGAAAATCTAAGAAAATTGCAACTAAAATGCTGTAGAGCAAGGGCAGATCGATCTTAGTGCAAGGGGAGATCGATCTCATTATGCTCAAAATGCAAAAACAAAGCATTCTGTAAAAGGAAGATCGATCCCTCATTTAACCAGAACGATCTCAGTATGCTTCTGCTAAGCAAGGATCGATCTCATCCCCAAAGACAGATCGATCTCTAAAGGATTCTGGCTAGCAAAGATCGATCTCTTCCTAAAGCCAGATCGATCTCTAAAGCCTTTTGCCAGGCAAGGATCGATCCCTTCTATGAGCAGATCGATCCCAACCTAAGAGCAGATTGATCCTACAGCCTGCAAACTGAATATCGAGAGAGTTCAAACAAGGGGAGATCGATCTCATAAGGTCAATTCTATAAAAAGGACCTGACAATCAAGTCTTTTTCCCTGAAACATCAAACTTCCTTCCATTTTCACAAGTAACCTAGTTTTCTCACTCTAGAATATCCTCACCTTCCTACCAAATTTGAGAGAAGTTGTATAAGGCAAAGTTGTTCATTTTGATAAGGACAACAACATAGTTTGGAATCAACATTCAAGTTGTTGGATTAAAGGAGCAAAGTCTTCCCTTAAGATTTAGCCAAGTGAGGAAGTATAAGCTAAGTAAGTTTTCAATACACCAACTTCAAGTATGTTTATCTATGCATTGTTATGGGTTATTTGGTGTACGTATTGTTGGTTCAAACTACCTAGAGTATGATGATTCCTCTATGACCTAAAAATGGGTTAGTGTAAGAAAGTGAACTCTAGTGGATTTATTAATGAAACGATTATACCATGGTGATAGTGATGTTAAATGCATGATTTTGAGATGATCTTGGGGAATCAATTAATAGGATTTGATGGAGTTATGAAATGTGCATAAGAGGTGTATAATGAAATACCTTAGTGAAGGAAAATGATGAACTTAAGGTATTGTGAGCTTAATGCTGACCTAATATGAATCATTAGACTTGATGCGTCCAATAGATTTTCGCGAAATGGACTTAAGAGGAAGTAAGGCCTAATAAGTGTTAATGAAGCCAATAAGTCGAGTCGACTATAGTAAACGCAAGAATTGTATTATATTATATTAAATTGATGTGATAAGTAATTTCGTGCAGCTCCAGAGATTTCAGTGGGAGCGAATTGGACTGTGCGATTAAGCAGCTCTAAGGAAGTAGAATTACTCGACGCAATTTTAGGTAAGGGAATTTTATAAGTATCTAGAGGTAGCTGAACGTATTTTGATGGCATTTATAGGGCTTTATAATTTCTTGGTTACCTAGAAAAGAAATAATAATTTGTGCAAAAGATTTCGGATATAAATGAAAAACGTGATTTTGCCCTTGGGAGTTAAATTTTACAAAAGGGTAGTAAGGTTAATAATTGCATGAAGAGCATGTTTTGATATTTTAATGAAATAAATTGCTTCGATTTAAGCAAGATTGACAGATAGGTTGGCTATTTGATTTCATAATTTCATGAAATAGCACGAGTCAGGTGCTAACTTTGGTTTTCGAGCATGTTTGTTGAAATAGAGCCACCTATCAGATTTATATGAGTTTAAAACATGTTGGAGTTTCGCTTGCACTGGATTTTGATATTTTAACATGCATAAAACGTGCTGGAGCCTAGCTTGCACCATATTTTGAGATGAGATGCATGCAAGTCGTACTGGAGCATTTGCTCATACATGGGTTTTATCTCTTTCTTATGCATATAACCGTATTGGAGCTATGCTCATACATGAGTTCACCATTATTTATTTTGCATAAAGTCATACTGGAGCATTGCTTGTGTAAGGCTTTTTATCGATTTTGCATGAAATCGTGCTAGAGCTTTGCTCGCACTGGACTTTTCACACTGTGATATGTAATGAGTCGTGATGGATGCCTCGTGTAGATTATGTATCACACAGATGAGATGCTCAGACGTGCACTGGAGACTGAGTCACTTATACATGATATGGGGTAGATAAGACCTACGACAGGCACCTCCAATCATGATATGGGTCCATGGAGTATGTTGTACCATATATATCACATGAAGTACGATGTACTGTGTGGTGATGATGTTGATTTAAAGTCTAATGGGTAGGATTAACCTACCTCCCATTACAGCATTATGCCCCGCACACCGGGATCCGAGTGGTCTGGGATGATAGTGACATAGTTGGCCAATAGAGTTCTCAATTATATACAGTTACAAACCTGTCTCACATGATATCACATGGTTTTATATACGCTAATCATGCTTTATGTTATCCAAGGTAGACTCGAAGGAGGGGTCGAACCTTGTGGGGTGTTTCTTTTAAAGGATGATATATTGTTTTGTGATGAGTTTTACTAAATTTTGACAAGGTGTCAAACCATGAGAGAATGATTTATGATGAAATCTACGATTTGAGATGAAACTGATGAGTTTTAATATGATGAGCATGAGATGTTTTACATGATGATTTTCCATGTATTATAATGCCTATTTTCATGTTTTCAGTACATGATATATGTATATACATGTGGTATAGTTTTAATATTACCTCATGCTCTAGATATAAATGATTTCTATGTCATGATATTATAAGCATGTAGATAGTGTAGTTATCTACCTGCTTGCATTATTACCTTATTGAGCATGAGGTTGCTCATCCCCTTCATTTTCCCCCTCTACAAAGTGCACACAATAGTAAGTGAGTGGCTGAGGATTTGCATCCTATTATCCGCTGCTCTCCATCACTAAGAGGTATACACACTAGTATGTTTTTGTATCTAAACATATAATGACACAGTAATCATTTTGGAACGTAATATGGGGGTTATAAATATTAATAGACACGTATAAGTATCGAATTTCAATTATAAAGTATACGTGTTTGCTGATGAATAAATTAAAAAGATATGGCATAGTATATGGTAAAGATTTATAGTGATTTTAGGTAAAAATGGGTCGATATTAGTAAGTAAGAAAGTTACATCCCCATATTACTATGCTTTATTTAGATATAATTGTGTATACCGAGATGGAATAATTCTAATAAATGGTATGGATATAGGAAATTAGGCATTATGCCAGTCACCCACCGTGGTAGAGGGGCGAGTTCACGTGCTAGAGGCAGTAGGGGTAGGCCTAAGAGCCGTGCAGAGTCACAGACTGATCAGGCTCCACAAGACCCTGTTGAGAGACCAGGGGATACTGAGGCACGCTTCGGTAGGATAAAGCAAAGTATTGAGAGCCTTGTGGAGATAGTCATGCAGGCATTGGGGGCTGGTGATAGATGAGGTCTAGTCGGGTAGCCTACTGCTACTGGACAGACTACTACAGAGAGACCTCAGACTACAGAGATCGTTACACCACGACCGATTCAGGATACCACTTCCCCTGTCACTCCACAGTCAGACGGTAGTGATTTGGGTTATGACTGTGAGTTAGATAGGTTATGACGATTCCAGGAGTTGAAACCTCCAATCTTTAGAGGAGTGAAGGACCCGGTTGTTACCGAGGATTGGGAATATAAAATGGAGAAATTGTATGGGTTCTTCGGGTGTACATCGATTGAGAGGATTGCCTTTACCTTAATTATGTGAAAAGGTGAGGCAGAGCACTGGTGGAGATCCACAGTATCTATCCTAAGAGCTTAAAACCTAGAGATCACTAGGAGATATTTTTAGAAGCCTTTAGGAGACAGTATATTTCGACTACTCCACAGCGAAAGCTACAGATGGAGTTTATGAATTTGGTTAAGGGGAACCTCTCTATTGATGAGTATGAGTCGAGGTTCATATCCTTGGGGAGGTATGACCCGAATATGTTAAGCAATGAGACTAAGAAGGTTCAGAAGTTCATGGATGGACTGAGACCAGCCATCAGATATAGATTGGCTCCATTTGACATCCCCACTTATGAAGAGGCAATACATAGGGCGCAGTTATGTGAACAAGACTTTGAACAGAATGCCTCTGAATTTGGGAAGGTTAGTAGTAGGAGAGATAGAGACTGAAAAAGATCCGGAGGTGATAGAGACTTTAAGAGAGGAGGTCGAAAACTGTTTGGAAAAAGACCTTAGATTAAAGAGATACAGGAGAGAGCTGTTAGACCTCTTGTGTACCCTGTTTTAGATCCATCGAGGGGTATAGTCATTGGAGGACCACGACCTACTACTGAGCAGTGTAGGAGATGTAGTAGATTTCATAGTACCAGGCCTTATCCGATGATCCCTAGAATGTGTTATCGATGTGGGAAGCCAGGGCATATCATGAGGTATTGCCCAGAGATGATTGAGACTGGCCCACAGAAGGGCAAAGAGCTGGAGAGAGCTCCTGTTGAGACTTCTGCTCCGAGGGGAAAAGCTACAACTGAGGAAAAAGGGGAATAGGTGGTTGGTAGAGGGAGAGTACATGCTTTGGACCAGGACACCATGGACGCTTTAGCGAATGTGATTAAAAGTACCATCTTGATTTTTGACTTAGAAGCATTTGTGTTATTTGATCCTGGTGCCACGTATTCCTTTATATCACCTTCATTTGCACCTAAGTTGCCGAAGCAAGTAACACCTACATCATTAGATAGAATGTTGTTGATTTCTACACCTATGAATTATAGTCAGTTGACTGAGTATGTATATAGGGATTGTAGGCTGAAAATAGAGGGAAAAGATATGACAGCCAATCTTATTCTATTGAATATGAGTGATTTTGATGTAATTTTAGGAATGGACTGGTTGTCTACAAACCATACTGTTTTAGATTGTTATGCTAAAACAGTAACGTTTTCAGGGATAGATAGCTTTACTGTAAGTTTTGCTGAAAAGAAATGAAGAAATATGATTATTGTAATCGAAAGAGTATAATTTTAATTCATCATATTTAAGAGATGCATTTGCTTGTTAATCATAAATGTTAATATGTTGACTTATGTTACTAACGATGGAATAGGATAATTTGAAGCGTTCATTGCATACGTAGTTGACACAGATAAGGCACGTCCGAAATTGAGAGACATTCCAGTGGTGGCAGACTTTCTTGATATCTTCCCGGATGATTTACCAGGGTTACCACACGATAGAGAGATGCAGTTACGTATAGAATTGGTACCTGGTACAGAGCCGATATCTAAACCACCGTACAGTATGGCTCAAATTGAGTTGGAGGAGCTAAAGAAGCAGTTGCAGGAATTGTAGCAGTTGCTAGAGAATGGGTTTATTAGACCGAGCATCTCACCTTGGGGAGCTCCAGTCTTGTTTGTGAGGAAGAAGGATGGGAGCCTCTGACTGTGCATATATTATCGGTTATTGAATAAGGCTACCGTCAAGAATAAGTACCCCCTTCCACGCATTGACAATCTATTGGATCAGTTTCGGGGAGCACAAGTCTTTTCAAAGATAGATCTTCGACTTGGGTACCATCAGTTGAAGATACGGAGTGGAGATGTACCCAAGATAGCATTTCATACCCGTTATAGCCACTACGAGTTTTTTATTATGCCATTCGGATTGATGAATGCCCCCGCACAATTTATGGCTTTGATGAATGATGTGTTTAAGCCATACCTAGACCAGTTTGTAATTGTGTTTATTGATGATATATTGGTTTATTCCAAGTCCAGGGAAGATCATGAGTAGCACTTAAGGATAGTTCTGCATACCCTCTGAGAGAAGGAGTTAAGTGTAACTTTTGATTAGAGCAGATCTCATTCCTAGGCCATGTTGTATCGAGGGATGGGGTATCAGTGGATCTATCCAAAATTAAGGCAGTTATTCAGTGGGAACAGCTGAGGACAGTCATTGGGATCAGAAGTTTTCTGGGATTGCCAAGTTATTATCGGAGATTTGTAAAAGGTTTCTCCAGATTAGCTACTCCGTTGACACGTCTCACGCGGATGGATGTTGAGTTAGTGTGGGACGAGGCATGTGAGAAGAGTTTTCAAGTGTTTAAGCATCAATTGACCACTACTCTGATTCTCACCATTCTTACCAACTTAGGAGGTTTTTCTATGTATACGGATGTATCACACCATGGACTGGGCTGTGTACTTTTGCAAGATGGGATGGTAGTTACCTATGGATCTAGGTAGTTGAAAGATCACGAGAGGAACTATTCAACTCACGATTTAGAGTTGGCGGTCGTAGTGTTTGAGTTGAAGATATGGCGCTGCTGCCTCTATAGTGAGAAATTTTAGGTATTTACGGACCACAAGAGCCTTAAGTATCTTCTCTCACAGAATGAGATGAACATGAGACAAAGAAGATGGCTCAAGCTCCTGAAAGATTACGATTGTGAAATCTTGTACCTCCTGGGTAAGGTGAATGTAGTTGTCGATACCTTGAGCCGGAAGAACCTCGGGTTGGGGTCTTATATGATAATTAGGGAACACGGGCTATTGGAAAAGTTCATGAGCCTCAGTTTAGATATGACCCCGCTTGATACTGATAGTGGTTGTATGGTAACTAGCCTGCAGTTGGAACTGGATGTAGTGGATCATATCCGGTAGGCTCAATAGATTGATCAGCAGTGAAGTGATGTTATTAGGAAGATATAGAGGGGTACAAAGACTAATTTTGATTTGAGTTCAGATGGATTGCTGAGGTTCAAAGGTCGAATATGTGTTCCCGATGATCCAGAGATCAAGAGAGTGATTTTATCAGGGGTTCACTCATCGAGGTATACGATACATCCGGGGAGTACCAAGATGTATCAAAATCTTCAGAAGATTTATTGGTGGTCTAGAATAAAGAGAGATATTGCTGAGTATGTCGCTAGATGTCTCGTATGTCAGCAGGTGAAGGTAGAGCATCAAAAGCCTGTAGGGTTATTTCAGCCTCTACCGATAGCGACATGGAAGTGGGAGCACGTCACCATGGATTTTATGATGGGTTTACCAAGGACCTGCAAAGGTCATGATGCCATCTAGGTAATTATTGATCGGTTAACAAAGTCAGCCCATTTCTTAGCTATGAGAGCTATCGATACTTTGAGTTTGTTAGCGAACTTGTATGTTCGAGAGATAGTTCGGTTACATGGTGTTCCAGTGAGCAGTGTTTCTGATTCGGATTCCCACTTCACTTCCCACTTCAGGGAACGTTTTCAGGAAGCAATGGGGACCCAGTTGAGTTTTAGCACTGCTTTCCATCCTCAGACAGATGGTCAGTCAGATAGGACTATAAAAACCCTGAAGGATATGTTGAGAGCGTGTGTATTGGATTTTAGAGGTTCCTGGGATGATCACCTACCTCAAGTCGAGTTCGCCTATAATAATAGTTATCATGCGAGTATCGGGATGGCACCATATGAGGCATTATATGGTCGTAGATGCCGTTCCCCTACTGGATGGGAAGAGGTTGGTGAAAAACAGATTTTTGCTCCTAACGTAGTGCAGCAAGCCTCTAAGGACATCCAGTTGATTTGTGAAAGGTTACGGACAGCTTAGAGCAGACAAAAGAGTTATGCTGACAAGAGACGAAGACTACTGGAGTTTACTGTGGGTGAGTTTGTATTTTTATGAGTTTCTCCCTCGAAAGGGATTAGGAGATTCAGTAAGAATGGTAAGTTGAGCCCTTGGTATATCGGGCTATTTGCGATACTTGATAGAGTGGTAGATAAGGCCTACAGGCTAGCATTACCACCCGAATTAGTAGGCGTTCATAACGCCTTCCACGTATCTATGCTTCGGAAGTACCACTTGGATCTGGAGCATGTGATTAGATATGATCCAGTCAGATTGATGTTGTGGCTAGTTTGAGATTGGAGCCAGAGTTAATTAGTTGTATTCAATAGGCTCAGCAGAGTGATAGACAATGTACCATTTAGTTGAGATAGGTACAGACAGGTGTGGGTACTGATTTTGAGTTGAGTACCGATGGATTACTGAGGTTCAGAGGCAAGATATATGTTCCTGAGGATCCAGAGATTAGGAGATTAATTTTATCAGAGGCTCACTTGTCGAGGTATATGATACCTCCGAGGAGTACCAAGATATGTCAAAACCTTTGAAAACTTTATTGGTGGTCCGGAATAAAGAACGATATTGTTGAGTATGTCATGAAATGTCTCATCTTTCAACAAGTGAAGGTAGAGCATCAGAAGCCTGCAGGGTCATTGCAGCCTCTACCGATACCGACATGGAAGTAGGAGCATGTCACCATGGATTTTATGTTGGGTTTACCGAGGACTCGCAGAGGTCATGATGCCACTTGGGTGATTCTGGATCTGTTGACGAATTCAACCCATTTCTTAGCTATGAGAACTATTGATACTCTGAGTCCGTTGGCGAACTTGTATGTTCGAGAGATAGTTCGATTACATGGTGTTCCAGTGAGCGTTGTTTCTAATCGGGATGCCCACTTCTCTTCCCATTTCTAGGAACACTTTCAGGAAATGAGGGGACCCAATTGAGTTTTGGCATCGCTTTTCATCCTCAGACAGATGGTCAATCAGAGAGGACTATACAGACCTTGGAGGATATGTTGAAAGCGTGTGTCCTGGATTTTAGAGGCTACTGGGATGATCATCGACCATTAGCGGAGTTCACCTATAATAACAGCTATCATGCGAGTATCAGGATCTCACCATATGAGGCGCTGTATAGATGCAGATGCCGATCCCTTATAGGATGTGTAGAGGTTGGTGATAGATAGATATTTACTCCCGACTTAATGCAGCAAGCCTCTGAGGATGTTCGGATGATATGTGAGAGGTTACGAACAGCTCAGAGTAGACAAAAGAGTTATGCTAATAGGAGACGGAGACCACTGAATTTTGCTGTGGATGAGTCAGTATTCTTGAAAGTTGCTCCCTCGAAAGGGATTATGAGGTTTGGTAAGAAAGGTAAGTTAAGCCCTCGGTATATCGAATCGTTCGAGATTCTAGAGAGAGTGGGAGATAAGGCTTATAGGTTAGCATTGCCGTCAGAGTTAGCAGGTGTTCATAACGTCTTCCATGTCTCTATGGTTCAAAAGTACCACCCAAATCTGGCACATGTGATAAGATATGAGCCATTGGAGCTCAATGAAAGTATGTCGTATGTTGAGAAGCCGATTCAGATATTGGATAGGAAAGAAACGGTGTTGAGGTCGAAGACAATTCCCTTAGTGAAAGTTCTTTAGCTATATCACAATTCGAAGGAAGCTACATGGGAGCTGGAGAGTATGATGCAAGAGAATTACCCGGAATTGTTTTCAGGTTAACTTTGTTCTAATTTGGAGGACCAAATTTCTTGAAGGAGGGGAGGAATGTAAGGCCTGTGAAATTCTATGTAATCTTATGATTTCCATGATATACAAACAAGTTACACAATGCATAAATCATAAGTATTGGATATTTTTAGTGTTAATTGTGAATTGAATGAAAATTGGGTATTGAAGTGATTGAATGGAAGTTTAACTTTGAAACATTTGGAGAATTGTAGCTGAAATACTACAAGATGAAGGCCAGATCGATCTCATTGCAAGGGGAGATCGATCGCATTGCCCTGACATACAATGCCAAGTATTCTGCAAAAGGGGGATCAATCCCTCATCCAAGGAAGATCGATCTCAAGTTACTTCTGTTTAGGCCAGATCGATCTCCTCCCATAAGGCAGATCGATCTCTAGTATCCTCTGGATAAGCCAGGTCGATCTCCTCTTAAGGCCAGATCGATCTCTGAAGCCTTCTGCCTGGTCGAGATCGATCCCATCCCATGAATAAAGATCGATCATATCCCTTTGAGCAGATCGATCTCATGCAAATAGGCAGATCGATCTCATCCAAGAGGCAGATTGATCCCCTAACCCGTATTGTCAAATTTTAAAGGAATTTAAGCAAGGGGAGATCGATCTCCACCCTTGGATATCGATCTCATAACGCGATTTCTATAAAAAGAACCTGACTGTCGAGCCTTCTTCCCCAAAAATCCCAAAATCTTCCATTTATCCAATAACAACCTAGTTTTCTCACTCTAGGATATCCTTACCTTCCAAAAAGATTGAGGAAAAAGCTATTTGAGCAAAGTTGTTCCTAGTGAGGAAGAGAACAACATAGTTAAAGATTGGAAGCTGAAACTTTGGATTGAAGAAGAAAAGAGGTTTTCCCCAATTTGGAAAAAAGAAGAAAAAGTCAAGCTACGTAAGATTTATATACACCATCTTCTAGTATGTTAATGTAGACATTTTGATGAGTTGAATGGTGTATATAATGTTGGCTGAAATGTTCATGTATCTGCTTAAACAACCATGACCTAGAATAGGTTTAGTGAGAGAAAGTTGAAATGGCATGGAGTTGATGATGATTTAAAGATGTAAAGATGTTAGTAAGCATGTATAGATGATTTTAAGATAACTTTGTGAAATCCAAATGTTCGAATGGATGATGATTGGAAATTGGCATAAGAGGTGTTTGATAAATTGCCATAATGAAGGAAATGATGAATTAGAGGCATTAGGAACTTAATGTTGGTTTAGTGTGAACCAATAGACCTAAAGTGCTCAATAGATTCTCGAGAATGAATAGAGCAATCAAAATGGACTTAACAGAAAGTGAGGCCTAATAAGTGTTAATGAAAATAATAAGTCAATTCGACTATAGTAAACACAAGAATCGTATTATATTGGGTTCAATTGATGTGATAAGTAATATTGTGCAACTCCGAAGATTACATTGGAAGTAAATCGGACTGCACGATCGATCGAGCATCTCACCCTAGGGAGCTCTGGTTCTGTTTGTGAGGAAAAAGGATGGGAGCCTCCGACTGTGTATAGATTATCGGTTGTTGAATAAGGCCACCATTAAAAACAACTACCCCCTTCCATGCATTGATAATCTATTGGATCAGCTTCGGGGAGCACAAGTCTTTTCTAAGATAGATCTGCAATCTAGGTACCATCAGTTAAGGATACGGAGTGGAGATGTACCCAAGATAGTATTTTGTACCCGTTATGGCCACTACGAGATCTGGGTTATGCCTTTTCGGATTGACGAATGCCCCTACAGCATTTATGGCTTTGATGAATAATGTGTTCAAGCCATACCTAGACCAGTTTGTGATAGTGTTTATTAATGATATATTATTTTATTCCAAGTCCAGGGAAGATCATGAGTAGCATTTGAGGATAGTTCTGCAGACCCTCCGAGAGAAGGAATTATATGCCAAACTCAATAAGTGTAACTTTTGGTTGGAGCAGATCTCATTTCATGGCCATGTTGTATTGAGGGATGGGGTATCAGTGGATCCATCCAAGATTGAGGCATTTGTACAGTAGGAATAGCCTAAGACAGTTACTGAGATTAGAAGTTTTCTAGGATTGACAGGTTATTATCAGAGATTTATAGAGGGCTTGTCCAGACTAGCTACTCTTTCA
Source organism: Firmiana major (assembly GCA_033439115.1). Taxonomy (NCBI): domain Eukaryota; kingdom Viridiplantae; phylum Streptophyta; class Magnoliopsida; order Malvales; family Malvaceae; genus Firmiana; species Firmiana major. The sequence goes on from CM065912.1 coordinate 16,407,977, forward strand.
ACGTGTCTCACACAGAAGAATGCTAAGTTTGTATGGGACGAGGCATGTGAGAGGAGTTTTCAGGAGCTTAAGCATCGGTTGACCACTGCTCCAATTCTCACCATTCCTACCAGCTCAGGAGGTTTCTCTGTGTATACGGATGCATCACATCAGGGACTGGGCTGTGTACTTATGCAGGATGGGAAGGTAGTTACATATGGATCCAGACAGTTGAAGGATCACGAGAGGAACTATCCGACTCATGATTTTGAGTTAGCGATCATAGTGTTTGCATTGAAGATATGGTGCCACTATCTCTATGGTGAGCAATTTTAGGTACATACGGATCACAAGAGCCTTAAGTATCTGTTCTCTCAGAAATAGTTGAATATGAGACAAAGAAGATCGCTCAAACTCCTGAAGGATTATGATTGTGAAATTATGCACCACCCAAGTAAGGAGAATGTAGTTGCTAATGTCTTGAGCATGAAGAACCTCGGGTTGGTGTCTTATATGATGGTTCTGGAACACGAGTTGTTGGAGCAATTCACGAACCTTAGTTTAGATATAGCCCTACCTGATACGGAGAGATTTGTTGTTGTGGCTAGTTTGAGATTGGAGCTAGAGTTCATTAGTCATATTCGACAGGCTCAGCAGAGTGGTAGACAATGTACCGATTAGTTGAGATAGGTATAGACAGGTGTGGGTACTGATTTTGAGCTGTGTACAGATGGATTACTGAGATTCAGAGGCAAGATATATGTTCCTGAGGATCCAGAGATTAGGAGATTGATTTTATCAAAGGCTCACTCATCGAGGTATACGATATATCTGGGGAGTACCAAGATGAATCAAAACCTTCAAAAATTTTATTGGTAGTTTGGAATGAAGAGAGATATTACTGAGTATGTCACGAAATGTCTCGTCTGTCAACAGGTGAAGGTAGAGTATCAAAAGCCTACAGGGTTATTGCAGCCTCTATCGATACCGACATGGAAGTGGGAGCACGTCGCCATGAATTTTGTGATGGGTTTATCGAGGACTCACAGAGGTCATGATGCCATTTGGGTGATTGTGGATCGGTTGACGAATTTAGCCCATTTCTTAGCTATAAGAGCTACCAATACTCTGAGTCAGTTGGTGAACTTGTATGTTCGAGAGATAGTTCAGTTACACGGTGTTCCAGTGAGCATTGTTTCTGATCGAGATGCTCGCTTCACTTCCCATTTATAGGAACACTTTTAGGAAGCGATGGGGACCCAATTGAGTTTTAGCACCGCTTTTCATCCTTAGACAAATGGTCAGTCATAAAGGACTATACAGACCCTAGAGGGTATGTTGAGAGTGTGTGTGCTGGATTTTAGAGGCTCCTAGGATGATCACCTACCATTAGCCGAGTTCGTCTATAATAACAACTATCATACGAGTATCGGGATGGCACCATATGAGGGACTATATGGACGTAGATACCGATCCCCTATAGGATAGGAAGGGGTTGGTGACAGATAGAGTTTTACTCCCGACCTAGTCCAGCAAGCCTCTAAGGATGTTCGGATGATATGTGAGAGCTTACAAACGGCTCAGAGCAGACAAAAGAGTTATGTTGACAGGAGACAGAGACCATTGGATTTTGCTATGGGTAAGTCAGTATTCTTGAAAGTTTCTTACTCGAAAAGGATTATGAGGTTTGGTAAGAAGGGTCAATTAAGCCCTTGGTATATCAGACCCTTCAAGATTCTGGAGAGAGTGAGAGATAAGGCTTATAGTTTGGCATTACCGTCGAAGTTAGCAGGTGTTCATAACGTCTTCCACGTCTTTATGCTTCAGAAGTACCACCCGGATCTGGCACATGTGATAAGATATTAGCCATTGGACCTCAATGAGAATATGTCGTATGTTGAGAAGTCGGTTCAAATATTGGATAGGAAAGAAAAGGTGTTGAGGTCCAAAATGATTCCCTTAGTGAAAGTTGTTTGGCAATATCACAATCCGGAGGAAGCTACATTGGAGTTGGAGAGTATGATGCAAGAGAAGTACCCGGAGTTGTTTTCAGGTTAACTTGGTTCTAATTTGAAGGACCAAATTTCTTGAATGAGGGGAGAAATGTAAAGCCTATGAAATTCTATGTAATCTTATGATTTTCAGGATGTACAGACAAGTTACACAATGAATAAATCATAAGAATTGGATATTTTTTAGTGTTAAGTGTGAATGAAATGCAAAATGGGTAGTGAAGTGATTGAATGAGAGTTTAACTTTGAAAAATCTAGAGAATTGCAGCTAAAATACTGCAGGATGAAGGCCAGATCGATCTCATTGTAAGGGGAGATCGATCTCATTGCCTTGACATACAATGCCAAGCATTCTGCAATAGGGAGATCGATCCCTCATCCAAGGAAGATCGATCTCAAGTTGCTAATGTTTAGGCCATATCGATCTCCTCCCATAAGGCAGATTGATCTCTAGTAGCCTCTAGATAGGCCAGATTGATCTCCTCTTAATGCCAGATCGATCTCTGAAGCCTTCTGCCTGGATAAGATTGATCCCATCCCATGAACAAAGATCGATCATATCCTTTTGAGCAGATCGATCTCATGTAAATAGGCAGATCGATCTCATCCAAGAGGCAGATCGATCCCATATCCTACATTGTCAAATTCTGAAGGAATTTTAGCAAGGGGAGATCGATCTCCACCTTTGGAGATCGATCTTATAACGCGATTTCTATAAAAAGAACCAGACTGTTAAGCCTTCTTCCGCAAAGATCCCAAAATCTTCCATTTTAACCAAAAATAACCTAGTTTTCTCACTCTAGGATATCCTTACCTTCCAAAAAGATTGAGGAAAAAGTTATTTGAGCAAAGTTGTTCCTAGCAAGGAAAAGAACAACATAGTTAAAGATTGGATGCTAAAACTTTGGATTGAAGAAGAAAATAGGTTTTCCCCAATTTTGCAAAAAGAGGAAAAAGTCAAGCTAGGTATGATTTCTATACACCATCTTCTAGTATGTTAATGTAGACATTTTGATGAGTTGATTGGTGTATATAATGTTGGTTGAAATGTTCATGTACATGCTTAAACAACCATAACTTAAAATGGGTTAATGTGAGAAAGTTTAAATGTCTTGGAGTTGATGATGATGTAGAGATGTTAGTATGCATGTATAGATGATTTTAAGATAACTTTATGAAATCCATATGTTCGAATGGATGATGATTAGAAATTGGCATAAGAGGTGTATGATAAATTGCCATAGTGAAGCAAATGATGAACTAGAGGCATTATGAGCTTAATGTTGGTTTAGTGTGAACCAATAGACCTAAAGAGCTCAATAGATTCTCAAGAATGAATAGAGCAATCAAAATGGACTTAAGAGAAGGTGAGGCCTAATAAGTGTTAATGAAAATAATAAGTCGAATCAACTATAGTAAACATAAGAATCGTATTATATTGGGTTAAATTGATGTGATAAGTAATATTGTGCAGCTCCGGAGATTACATTGGCAGTAAGTCGGACTGCAGATCGAGCAGCTCTAAGGAAGTTGAATCACTTGACACGATTTCAGGTAAGGAAATTTTGTGAGTATTTAGAGGTAGTTGTACGTATTTTGAGGGTATTATAGGGCTTTGTAATCGTTTGGTTACCTAGAAAAGAAATAATGGTTTGTGCGAATGATTTCACATATTGATGAAAATGTGATTTTGGATTTTTGCCCCCAGAAGATAAATTCATTCAAAAAGGGTAGTGAGGCTAAAAATTGTATGAAACGTCATGTTTTGATATTTTTATGAAATACATTGCTTTGGTTTAAGCGAATTTATAGATAGGCTGGCTATTGACTTCTTAATTCATAAAATAGCACAAGTCAAGTGCTAACTGTGGTTTTAAGCATGTTTTGCTGAAATAGAGCCGCCTATCAATTTATATGATTTAAATCGTACTGACGCTTCGCTCGCACTAGATTTCGATGTTTTAATATGCATGAAATGTGTTTGGAGCCTAGCTTGCACCATGTTTTGAGTTGTGATGTTTTACAAGTCATACTGAAGCTTTTTCTCATACGTGGGCTTCCATTGATTTTCTTATGCATGTAACTGTACTGGAGCTATGCTCTTACGTGATGTGCTCATTATTTGTTATGCATAAAGCCATACTAGAACATTGCTCGTATAAGGATATTTATTAACGATACATGAAATCGTGTTAGAGCTCTGTTCGCACTGGAATTTTCACACTGTGATATGTAATGAGTCGTGCTGGATGCCTCGTGTAGACTGCTGGTCACACGAATGAAATGCTTACACGTGCACTTGAGATTGAATAGGTTATACATGGCATGGGGTAGATAAGACCTACGGCAGGCACCCCCAATTATGATATGGGTCCACGGAGTACGTTGTACCGTATATATCACATGAAGTACGTTGTACCATGAGGTTATGATGTTGATTTAAAAGTCTGGCTTAGGACTAACCCACCTCCATTCCAGCATGTTACCCAACACACTAGGATCTGTGTGGTCTAGGATGATAATGACATAGTTGGCTAACAGAGTCCTCAATTCTATATAGTGACCACCTGTCTCACATGATATCACATGGTTTTATATACTTAGTATGATTTGTGTTGTCCAGGGTAGACCCGAGGGAGGGGTCGAACCTTCTGGGATGTTTTTAAAGGATGATAATTTGTTTGTGAAGACTTTTACTAATGTTTGACAAGGTGTTAATCCCAGGGGATAATTTATGATGAAATCCTTGATTTGTGATGAAACTGATAAGTTTTATTATAATGAGCATGAGAAATTTTCCATGTTTACATGCCTATTTTCATGTTTTTCAGTACATGATATATGTATATACATGTGGCATAGTTTTAATAATTCCTCATGCTCTGGATATAAATGATCTTTACGCATGATATTATAAGCAAGTAGATATTGTAGTTATCTACCATGCTTGCATTATTGCCTTATTGAGCATGTGGTTGCTCATCCCTATCATTTCCCCCTCTACAGAGTGTACATAGTAGCCTAGTGAAGGACTGAGGAGTTATATCTTGATATCCACTGCTCTCCATCACAAAGAGGTATACACAAATGAAATCTTTTATATCTAAACATGTAATAGCAGTAATCATTTTAAATTGTAATATGGGGGATGTAAGTGTTAGCAAACATCTATAAGTATAGAACTTAAACTTTCAAATGTATGTGTTTGCTCTTGATTTATTGAAAGATGAATGGTAAATGATGATTAATACTGACTCATAGCCCAACTGTTATTGGTGAGAGTTGTTCACGACTGGGAAAGGAAATAAAAAAGTGAAAAATTTATGGTGATTTTTGGGTGAAAAGGATAAAAAGGGGTTGTGACAGTTGAGGTCGAAGACGATTCCCTTAATGAAAGTTCTTTAGCAATATCACACTCCAGAAGAAGCTACTTGGGAGTTAGAGAGTATGATGCAAGAGAAGTACCTGGAGTTGTTCTCAGACTGATTTGGTTCAAATTTTGAGGACCAAATTTCTTTTGAGGGGGAGATTTGTGAGACCCCATATATGTATGACTTTATTACATGTTAATGGAATCATAATATGGATGATTTTGATCATATAAATGTGAATGAGATTGCAAGGAGAATACATGAATACTCGTGAATACATGTAATGGCTAAATAAAGGCTGAAGTGGCCACAGAGTAAATGAACGGAGTTTAAACCCTTCAGACTAATCCAAAGACTGAAACACGAATTGATAATATGAGGCCCGTAAAGTTCCATGTATTTTTTATGATTCCGTGATGTACAGACAAGTTACATTATATATGAATCATAAGAATTGGATATTTTTAAGCTCCAAGTATGGAAGAAATGCAAAATGAGTAGTGAATGCAAAGTTAGCCTTGAAAATCTGGGAAAATTACAGCTGGAATGCTGCAGAGCAAGGGGAGATCGATCTTAGTGCAAGGGGAGATAGATATCATTGTGCTAAAAATGCATAAACAAAGCATTCTGTAAAAAGAGATCGATCCCTCATTTAAGCAGATCGATCTCGGTATGCTTCTGCCTAGCAAGGAGCAATCTCATCCCCAAAGACAAATCGATCTCTAAAGGATTCTGGCCAGCAAAGATCAATCTCTTCCCAAAGCCAAATCGATCTCTAAAGCCTTCTTCCAGGCAAGGATCGATCTCTTCCATGAGAAGATCGATCCCAACCCATGAGCATATCTATCCTGCAAGCTTGCAAACTGAATATCGAGTGAGTTCAAACAAGGGAGATCGATCTCTCACTCTTGGAGATCGATCTCATGAGGCCAATTCTATAAAAAGGACCCAACAGTTAAGTCTTTTTCCCTGAAACATCAGACATCCTTCCATTTTCACAGGTAACCTAGTTTTCTCACTCTAGAATATCATCACCTTCCTACCAGATTTGAGAGAAGTTGTATAAGGCAAAGTTGTTCATTTTGATGAGGAGAATGACATAGTTTGGAATCAACATTCAATTTGTTGGATTGAATGAGCAAAGTATTCCCTTAAGATTTGGCCAAGTGAGGAAGTATAAGCTAAGTAAGTTTTCAATACACCAACTTCAAGTATGTTTATCTATACATTGTTATGGGCTATTTGGTGCATGTAATGTTGGTTAAAACTACCTAGAGTTAATGAATCTCTATGACCTAAAAATGAGTTAGAGTGAGAAAGCGAACTATAGTGGATTTATTGATGAAATGATTATACTATGGTGATAGTGATGTTAAATGCATGATTTTGAGATGATCTTGGGGAATCAATTAATAGGATTTGATGGAGTTATGAAATGTGCATAAGAGGTGTATGATGAAATACCTTAGTGAAGGAAAATGATGAACTTAGGGCATTATGAGCTTAATGTCAGCCTAATATTAATCATTAGACTTGATGAGTCCAATAGATTTTCGAGAAGTGAATAGTACAATCGAAATGGACTTAAGTTGAAGTAAGGCCCAATAAGTGTTAATAAAACCAATAAGTTGAATCGACTATAGTAAACGCAAGAATTGTATTATATTGGGTTAAATTGATGTGATAAGTAATTTCGTGCAGCTCCGAATATTTCATTGGAAGCGATTAGTCTAAGACCCGATTTTTTATCGTAAGAGCAAATAGAATGAATAGAAATTTTCTAGTGCATTTAAAAATGCAAAAGGATTAAAAATGAATTCCCGAACACGTGCAAGGGTAAAACAGTTAAAAGATCGAAAGTCGGTATAAATTCGACAAGAAAATTTAATTAAAAATATGAGATTGAGAAATCTTGATCAATAACGAAGAAATAATTAAATTTCGAATTAAATTGATCAAGATATGAATTTATTTGAATTAATCGAAATTTTTACCTCAAAAAATAATCCCGAAAATAATTAGAAAATATATCGAAAAGTCAAAATAATACCGATAAATTCATTTATTGGTTAAATGAATAAAATATAAATATTTTTAGATATTTTTGCCAAATAATAATATTTAATTGATTATAATAATAATAAAAATAATAATAAATAAACAAAATAAAATTAATTAAAAAAATGAAAAATAGCGAAAATCGCGCGAAGGGAAAACGGAAGCCGAGCCCAACTTCTGCGGCACCATCGGAGGAGACCGACGGCAAGCCCGGACCCTAAGCGACCATCACCAGTAGCCCAGCTGAACCACCGGTACCAACGAAGCCGTGAACGGCGGCGAACGGCGTGAGAAAGGGGGAAAGAGAGAACCGAGAGGGAGAAAGCCATTTCCCGACGATCGGTGCTGATCTGGGCCCAGCCACCACCAGCCGAGCGTCCCCCAGGCGCAGGCAGCGCGATTGGTGGCAGCCTTGGCCGGTAGAACGGTGGCCAGCACCGGAAACAGAGGAAGAAAAGAAAGGCCACTGATGGCGAGGAGAGAACAAGCTGGACCGGCCACTTTTCGACGACCTTGGATGAAATTGACCCCAGATCCGAGCTGCGGATGACCCCACAGAGCTTCTAGCAACGAAAATTGATGGAGAACCAGCCGGCAAGGCACTAAACTGGCTGAACCGGACTGAACCGGCGGTCTGAACTGGGCTGAACCGAACCGAACCGGTTCAGCCAAAAAGAAAAGAAAAAAAGGAAAAAGAAAAGAGGAAAAAATAGGAAAAATCCCAATGATGCAATCGAGTTACGGGTAAGTCAGTAAGCGATCGAATTGACCGATTTAGTTTTCGAAATATTTAATTGATTAATATCCGACTGGAAAATTTACCCGAAAAAAATATTAAATTATGTAGCTCGACAATTGACGTCAAACGAGGACTCGAGTCAACCTTGATTTGCATATTATCATGGAATCTGGGGTAAGTAACCCTTATTTACGACAATTTAGCACTGTTATGCGTGTTAGAATTTACAGCATAAATTACGAATTTTATTTCTGCATTAAATGAATTAAATTATGGAAATTTGGATAAATTATCGTAAATACTAAATTAAGCTATTCGAGAGTTTAGAACGAGGCTCAATAATTACTGATGGGTCCAGTGAGCCCAATAGGCCTCGATAATGTGAATAGTAAGTGGGAAAAAGAGCTTAAGACCGATTAAGGCCCATTATGGTGCAATCGGGCCCAATATGGGTAAACGGGTCCAATGATTTAAATTAAGCCTAGAAAATATAAAATACAATTAATTGTATTTTATTTGACCTGATGACTATTTATCCGCAGTTTCGAAGATTGGATTCGGAGCAAATTGGATTGTGTGACGAGACACCAGAGGGAAAGGTCAGACTGTATAGAAAAATGAGGTAAGGGAATTGTGTGAGTAGCTAGAGGTAGCTACGCGTACTTTAAATAGTTTTTGTATACACTGAATATGTATGTATACACTGATATTGTATAAAGGTCCTAAAAGTGGTTTAAACGATTTTAAGGATCGAAATAGGTAAAAAGATTATTTTACCCCTATTGAGGGAAGTTCACCTAAGGATGGTGAAAGCATGACATGCATAAATTGCATGATTTAAGGATTTTCTGAATTAAGGAATTTTATTGGTTTTTAAGTAAATTAAATAGATAGATTGGCCAATAATTGCATAAATTTCACAAGATAACACTACGTAGGTGTTATTTGTATTTAAATGAAATTCTTTGGAAAATGAGCCAACTATAAAGTTTATATGGAAATAGATAGTGCTGGCATATAGCCCGCCGCACTATATCTGCGTTTGTGAGTGTGCATAAATGTGCTTGAGCGGTTGCTCGCACTGACTTGTGTGAGATCATACGCATGAAATGTGCTAGAGCGGTTGCTCGCACTGATTTTTATTCTTGCGAAATGCATAAGAAGTGCTGGAGCCTAGCTCGCACTCTGTTTTGACATGTTTTGACAAGTTTTGACTGTTTTGATGTGATATGCATAAAAAGGTGCTGGAGCGATTGCTCGCACTAGTTTTAATGATTTGATATGCATGAGAGGTGCTGGAGCCTAGCTCGCATCCAGTTTTGATATGATATTCCATAAAAGCCGTGCTGGAGTGTAACTCGCAAGAGAGTTGATTTATTTATGCATAAAGCCGTGCTGGAGTGTAACTCGCACAAGATTTGATTTATTGATGTATAACACCATGCTGGAGCTCACTCACAAGTGATTTTATATGGATTTATAACTCATTCATTTTTAAGTCGTACTGAAGTGCTACTCGTACGTAGATTTTACTGATTTTTTTGACACCATGCTAGAGGTTCGATCGCACGAGATTTTTTTATATCATGAATATGCATGGAGCCGTGCTAGAGCTTTGCTCGCATAGGGATTTGTATTACATGCATATAACCGTGTTGGAGCCTCCTGTAGACTGTGTGTCATAGTGAGATGATATGCTCACATGTGCATACTGAGACAGAGATGATATGGGTGGATAAGACCTATTACAGGCACCCCTGACTGAGCTTGGGTTCACGGAGTACGTTGTACTGTGTATGTCACGCGAAGTATGTTGTACCATGGGGATTGTTGGAGTGGAGTGGCATTAGCCACGAGGCAGCAAGCCTTACCCTCGCAATCTTGGTGTTATACTGTTCTGGCGGGTCAGACGACCCACCTCCCGTTTCAGGTGTAATACCTCGCACACTAGGTACCGTGTTGCCAGGGATCACGAGGTTATGGCCATAGTCCTTGATGTTACTGATATAATCACCTACTTGTCTCACACGATATAACTTGTGGTCTGATAGAACAGGGTAGACTTGAGGGAGGGGTCAGGCCCCCTATTTTAGGATTTTATGATATGTGACCTTGAAAGAAGGGTGGTTTTATAACCGAAGCTTTATAATGAATTCTAATGACTTGTTTTATGAATTTGAGATTTACTTATGAGATAATTGACACGGATGGGGTTATTTTATTCTGCATTTTAATAAAATGATTTGAATGCAGTAGAATGACGATGTTTTCCATGCTTTCATTTCAAATTCATGATTTGTCTTACATGACATGAAAGAATGCATGATTTTGATTAAATTCATGCTAAGTATGATTTACTGATGTCACATAAAATGTCATTGATGCATAAGTAGTATGAATGACATATGCGCGAACAGTTTTATAAACTAAGTCATTGATGAAATACATGATTTTGTGCTTGAAATTTTAATGAAAAGAAATGGATTTAAGGGCATGGCATTATGAGCATGTAGATAGTGAAGCTATCTACTTACTTGCATAATTGCCTTACTGAGCGTGTGGTTTGCTCACCCCTATTTTCCCATCTTTTCAGAGCACTCACAGTAATTAGTAAGCGGCTGAGGACTTGCATGCTTGGTATCCACTGCTTCCCATCGAGAGACAGGTATACACATTTGTATAGTTTTGTATCTAAATATGTAATGCACAGTACTGTAAACAGATATGATGTCGGGGATGTAGAGTTATAAATACCAATGTGTATGTATTTAGTCAAAGTCAAAAGATAGTAAACTCTGATATGTGAATGTGATATGGAAATGGAATGGTAAATAGGTGAGAGGTAACTAACATCGAATCATAGCCCAACTGTGTTGTAGGATGGTCATGATGAGAGAAAGGTAGGAATTAAATAATAAATGAAAAAGGAAAAAATTTACTATGATTTTTAGGTAATTTGGGTCGTGACAGTTTTTGGTATCAGAGCTGAGTTGGTCGGATATGAGTCGGTGTTAGTGGTTAAGGAAGTTTATATCTTAATGTACTGTGCATTCTTTAGATACAATTGTGTATATCGTGATGGAAGTATAACTAAGAATTTGTTTTGAATGCAAATATAGACTCATTAAGTGATAGCCGCTATGATAGAGGGGCGAGTACATGAGCTCGAGGCCGTTGAGGTAGGCCTGAGAGTCGTACAGAGTCACCACATGAGACTCGAGATGAGATTGACGTGGAGGCTGTTATTGAGTATGCCCCACAGAGTCCGACAGAGAGATCGGACAGAGTTCGACAGAGAGATCGATCAGTATTGAGACACGCTTCACGAGGTTAGAATGGAGTGTGGAGACTATTTTGCGAGCTAATTACTCAGAATATGCATGGGATTTAAGGGCGAGTCGAAACATTGGTGGAAGTCCGCTTAACCAATCTTAAGAGTTAGACATCCGTAATGGACATGAAAAATAATTCTAGATGTATTCCGGTGACAGAATATCCCAGACATTGTTAAAGGAAATTACAGATTAAATTTGTTACTCTGACCAGAGGAACTGATTGATTAACGAGTATGAAACTCAGTTTATATTCCTGGGCAGATATGACTCGGACACGATGAATAGTGAGAGTCGAGATGTCTGAAAGTTCATGAAGGACTCAGATTGTCGATTAGAGTCCGATTGGACCCTTAAATATCACTACCTATGTCGAGGCTGTGCGCAGACTACAGTTGTGTGAATAAGATCATGAGTTGCACACCTCTGAGATTGGGAAAGGTAGTAAGGGTCGAAATAGAGACAGAAAGAGAATAGAGAATGACAGAGATGTCAGAACCAAAAAAAAGGTAGTTTGGTAAAAGATTAGCTTCGATGAGTTATAGGGTAAGATGATTGGTAAGGCCCCAGTGTATCCAATTTCAGCACTTTTGAGGGGTATTGTGATGTGAGGACCCCGACCTGCTCCGTAGCAGTGAGAGCAGTGTAGGATGTGTGGTAGTTACCACAGAAATAAGATGTTGGACGAGGGCGAGTGTATGCCTTGGACCAAGACATTACTGATGTTTCATATGATATGGTGGAAGATACCACACTGGTTGTAAATAATGAATTAGTTATTTTAATTGATCCTGGTGCCACGTATTTGTTCATACCGCCTTCAGTTACTTACAAGCTAGTGAAATATGTGCAGCCTGTACCCTTAGGCAAGATGATGATAGTTAGCTGATTTTCACTAACTGAATATAGGTATAGGGATAGTAAGTTGATAATAGGGGTGAAAACATCACTGAAAAGTATACTGTAAGTTTTGACAAGTAATGAAAGAGTTTGTTATAAGTGATATATGAAAGGAGATAAGCTTGGAGATGTGATAATCCTGAATACGAGATATATTGGAATAAGAGGCATATGCAAGGTAAGAATATCTTTCATATGTAAAGTAATTTGGATTAAACGATAAGTAGTGAATATGAATTGCGGCCAAGTATAAGGCGTGGATATATCTACAACCAGTCCATGTGGTCAAGTCTGAGGGTTAATAAAGGTATTTCAAAATATTTCCCCTCCTAAAGACTTGACAGCGTATAGAAGCGAACACATAACCTATAAATTGAAATCAACAGTCTTAATATATACATTTAAAATTTGGGTACCTTTACTGGTACGATAAAGAAATATAGAATTCGATTAATCATGAAGGTATAAAAAATTAAAATTTTATAAAAGCCGTTAATATAAGAAAAAGTAAATAATGTGGGTTAGTATCTTGAATGGAAGCGATTGCGAAATGACATTATACGTTTATGCGTACATAGGTCAAGGATATGAGTGATTGAAATATTTAGTGGAACTCAACTGCGACGAGGTATTTAAACCTTACCTGGACAGATTGGTTGTCATCTTTAGCGATGATATTTCGATGTATTCGAAGCCCAGGGAAGAGCATGAGTAGCAACAGGAAACTATCTTACAGACGAGTTGTTGAGAGTTTCTTGAAATGGGTTGCTCAATCGGCATGTCTCATTTGGAAAAATATTGCAGACGAGTGAGATGATAAGTATAAAAATATCTTTCGTGAGTTTTAGTATATTAAAGTAATAAACTGACCATCGTAATTATTCTCACCATAACCAATAGCTTAAGAGGTTTCAGTGTGTATGGATACCTCAAAATAAGGATTAGGTTGTGTATTGATGTAAAATGGGAAGATAGTCGTTTATGGATCTAGATAGTTCATGGATCATGAGAGAAACTATCCTACCCATGATTTAGAGTTGACAGCCGTAGCGTTTACACTAAAAGTATGGTGCCACCACTTAAATGGTAAAGAATTTCATATATGCACGATTATAAAAGCCCCGAGTATCTATTTTCACAGAACGAATAGAATATGAGATAATCAAGAGGGTTAGAGCTTCTAAGGATTATGATTGTGAACATTGTACCATCCAAGAAAGGCTAATGTAATGGCTGATGCCTTGAACAGAAAGAGCCTCAAGATGGTATCACATACGATGGTCAGGGAGTGTGAGCTGCTAGAGCAATTGTGAGCCTCAGTAGTGATGTGATCCCTTCTGATGATGACGGTGATTTTGTGACAGCTAGCCTGAGGTTAGAACTGGATTTGAGTGACCGGATTTGCCAGGCTTAGCGAGATGATCGGTATGGTGTCGATAGTGTGGGTCAGATGCAGAAGGGTATAGTGACAGAGTTCACAGTGAATGATGATGACTTACAAAGGTTCAGAGACAGTATAAGTGCTCCTCAGGACCACAGTTGATGAGATAGTGCTATTAATAGAAGCTCACTCTTTGGGATATACAGTGCATCCAGGAAGTAATAAATATATCGGAATCTTTGAGAATGGTATTGGTGGTCAGGTTTGAAAAGAAACATTGTAGAGTTATAGCAAAGTGTCTTGAATGTCAGTAGATTACGGTAGAGTAAAAGAAGTTACATGGTTATTGCAGCCTCTACCTATATCGACACGAAAATGGGAACAAGTTACCATGAATTTCGTGATGGGTTATTGAGGGCCCGAATGAATCACGAGGCTATCTAGGTGATAGTCGATAGATTGACTAAGTCTACCCACCTTCTGGCTATGGAAATCCCCAGATACTCTAAATGTGTAGGCGGATTTATGTGTATGGAAAATTGTGAAACATTATGTAGCGTTCTAGTGAGCATGATATCAGATAGGGATTCCCGCTTCACTTTTCACTTCTGGGAATATTGTTTTGGAAGCTAGGGGAACCCGATTGTGTGTTAGCACAGCTTTCCATCCTCAGACAGATGGTCAGTCAGAGAGGACTGTACAAGTTCTAAAGGATATGATGAGAGCATGTGCCATTGATTTTATAAGCTCCTGGGATGATCAGTTGTTACTAATCGAATTTGCCAATAATGACAGTTGTCACTTGAGTATCGGGATGACCTTATATGAGGCATTGTATGGCCATAGGGAATTGTTTCCCGACTTAGATAAGAAGAAGTAGGTGACATATAGAAAATCATTTCCAAATTGGTAAGATAAACCTCTGAGGATGTTCAGTTGATTTGTGAGAGATTAAGAACACCTCAAAGCAGACAAAAAAGACTATGCTGACAAGAGACAGAAAACCATTGGAATTCACTGAGGGTGAACCAATATTGAGTTTCGTTAGATTGAATCTTTTGAGATTGGACAAAAGTGGAAGGTAAGACCTGTAGGTTGGAGTTATCCCTTGAATTAGCAGGCATCCACAATGTGTTCTATCTTTTGATGCTTAAGAAATATTATCCGGACCCAATATATGTGATCAGATATGAGCTCCAACAGTTTAGCTCAAAGAATGTATAACGTATGATTGGAAAAATTGATTCGAGTATTAAACGGAAGGAGAAAATGTCGAGGTTTAAGATGATCTCCCTAGTCAAGTCTGTTGGTAGTATTACACTTCGAAAAAATGCATATGAGAATTAATGAGTATGATGCGATAGACGTACCCGGAGTTATTTATGGATCCATTTGACTTGGTTCTAATTTGGAGGACCAAATTTCTTAAGTGGGGGAGATTGTAAGACCCGATTTTTTATCGTAAGAGCAAATTAAATGAATAAAAATTTTCGAGTGCATTTAAAATGCAAAAGGATTAAAAATGAATTCCCGAACACGTGCAAGGGTAAAACGATCAAAAGATCGAAAGTCGGTATAAATTCAACAAGAAAATTTAATTAAAAATATGAGATTGAGAGATCTTGATCAATAACGAAGAAATAATTAAATTTCGGATTAAATTGATCAAGATAGGAATTTATTAGAATTAAACGGAATTTTTACCTCAGAAAATAATCCTGAAAATAATTAAAAAATATATCGAAAAGTCGAAATAATACCGATAAATTCATTTATTGGTTAAATGAATAAAATATAAATATTTTTAGATATTTTTACCAAATAATAATTTTTAATTGAATAAAATAATAATAAATAAAATAAAATAAAATTAATTAAAAAAATTAAAAATAGCAAAAATAGCGCGAAGGGAAAATAGAAGTCGAGACCGACTTCTGCGGCACCATCGGAGGAGACCAACGGCAAGCCTGGACCCGAGGAGGCCATCACCGGCAGCCCAGCCGAACCACCGGCACCAACGTAGCGGTGAACGGCGGCGAACGGCGTGAGAAAGGAGGAAAAAGTGAACCAAGAGGGAGAAAGCCATTTCCCGACGACCAATGCCGATCTGAGCCCAGCCACCACCAGCCAAGCGTCCCCCAGGCGTAGACGGCACGATTGGTGGTAGCCTTGGCCGGTAGAACGGCGGCCCGCGCCGAAAACGGAGGAAGAAAAGAAAGGCCACCGACGGCGAGGAGAGAACAGGCCGGACCGACCACTTTCTGATGACCTTGGACGAAGACGACCCAAGATCTGAGCTGTGGACGACCTCGCGGAGCTTCTAGTGGCGAAAATCGATGAAGAAACGGCCGGCAAGGCACTGAACCGACCAAACCGGATGGAACCGACGGTCTGAACCAGGCTGAATCGGACCGAACCGGTTCAGCCAAAAGGAAAAGAAAAAAAAAGGAAAAAGAAAAGAGGAAAAATAGGGGAAAATCCCAGTGATGCAATCGAGCTACGGGTAAGTCGGTAAGCGATCGAATTGACCGATTTAGTTTTCAAAATATTTAATTGATTAATATCCGACTGAAAAATTTACCCGAAAAAATATTAAATTGTGTAGCTCGACAATTGACGTCAAACGAGGACTCGAGTCAATCTCGATTTACGTACTATCATGGAATCTCGAGTAAGTTATTCTTATTTATGACAATTTTGCATCGTTATGCGTGTTAAAATTTACCGTGTAAATTACGGATTTAATTTTCGCATTAAATGAATTAGATTATGGAAATTTGGATAAATTGTCGTAAATACTAAATTAAGCTATTTGAGAGTTTAGAACGAGGCTCAATAATTACTGATGGGCCCAGTGAGTCTAATAGGCCTCGATAATGTGAATAGTAATTGAAAAAACGGGCTTAAGACCGGTTAAGACCCATTATGGTGCAATCAGGCCCAATATGGGTAAACAGGCCCAATGATTTAAATTAAGACTAGAAAATATAAAATAAAATTAATTGTATTGTATTTGACCAGATGAATATTTATCCGCAGTTTCAGAGATTGGATTCGGAGCAAATCGGACTGCGTGACGAGACATCAGTGGGAAAGGTCACACTGTACAGAAAAATGAGGTAAGGGAATTATGTGAGTAGCTAGAGGTAGCTACGAGTACTTTAAATAGTTTTTGTATACACTGAATATGTATATATACACTGATATTCTATAAAGGTCCTAAAAGTGGTTTAAACGATTTTAAGGATCGAAATAGGTAAAAAGACTATTTTACCCCTATTGAGGGAAGTTCACCTAAGGATGGTGAAAGCATAACATGCATAAATTGCATGATTTAAGGATTTTCTGAATTAAGGAATTTTATTGGTTTTTAAGCAAATTAAATCGATAGATTGGCCAATAATTGCATAAATTTCACAAGATAACACTACGCAGGTGTTATTTGTATTTAAATGAAATTCTTTGGAAAACGGGTCAACTATCAAGTTTATATGGAAACAGATAATGCTGGCATATAGCCCGCACTATATCTGCGTTTGTGAGTGTGCATAAATGTGCTTGAGCGGTTGCTCGCACTAACTTGTGTGACATCATACGCATGAAATGTGCTAGAGCGGTTGCTCGCACTGATTTTTATTCTTGTGAAATGCATGA
The DNA here is from genome assembly GCA_033439115.1 of Firmiana major. NCBI lineage: Eukaryota > Viridiplantae > Streptophyta > Magnoliopsida > Malvales > Malvaceae > Firmiana > Firmiana major. Next base: position 16,425,403 of record CM065912.1, read on the forward strand.
GAAGTGCTGGAGCCTAGCTTGCACTCTATTTTGACATGTTTAACAAGTTTTGACTGTTTTGACGTGATATGCATAAAAAGGTGCTGGAGCGATTGCTCGCACTAGTTTTAATGATTTGACATGCATGAGAGGTGCTGGAGCCTAGCTCGCATCCAGTTTTGATATGATATTGCATAAAAGCCATGTTGGAGTGTAACTCGCACGAGATTTGATTTATTTATGCATAAAGCTGTGCTGGAGTGTAACTCGCACGAGATTTGATTTATTGATGTATAACACCATGCTGGAGCTCACTCGCACGTGATTTTATATGGATTTATAACTCATTCATTTTTAAGTCGTACTAAAGTGCTACTCGTACGCAGATTTTACTGATTTTTCTAACACCGTGCTAGAGCTTCGCTCGCACAAGAGTTTTTGATATAATGAATATGCATGGAGCCGTGCTAGAGCTTTATTGACATAGGGATTTATATTACATGCATATAGCCGCGTTGGAGCCTCCTGTAGACTGTGTGTCACAGTAAGATGATATGCTCACACGTGCATACTGAGATAGAGATGATATGGGTGGATAAGACCTATTACAGGCACCCCTTACTGAGCTTGGGTTTACGGAGTACATTGTACCGTGTATGTCACGCTGAGTATGTTGTAGCGTGGGGATTGTTGGAGTGGAGTGGCATTAGCCACGAGGTAGCAAGCCTTGCCCTCGCAATCCTGGTGTTATGCTGTTCTGGCGGATAGGACGACCCACCTCCCATTTCAGGTGTGATACCCCACACACTAGGTACCGTGTTGCTAGGGATCGTGAGGTTATGGCCATAGTCCTTGATGTTATTGATATAATCACCTGCTTCTCTCACATGATATAACATGTGGTCTAATAGAACAGGGTAGACCCAAGGGAGGGGTCAGGCCCCCTATTTTACGATTTTATGATTTTATGATATGTGACCCTGAAAGAGGGGTGGTTTTATAACCGAAGCTTTATAATGAATTCTAATCACTTATTTTATGAATTTGAGATTTACTTATGAGATAATTGACCCGGATGGGGTTATTTTATTCTGCATTTTAATAAAATGATTTGAATGCAGTAGCATGATGATGTTTTCCATGCTTTCATTTCAAATTCATGATTTGTCTTACATGACATGAAAGAATGCATGATTTTGATTAAATTCATGCTAAGTATGATTTACTGATGTCACATAAAATGTCATTGATGCATAAGTAGTATGAATGATATATGCACGAACAGTTTTATAAACTAAGTCATTGATGAAATACATGATTTTGTGCTTGAGATTTTAATGAAAAGAATGGATTTAAGGGCATGGCATTATGAGCATGTAGATAGTGAAGCTATCTACTTACTTGCATAATTGCCTTACTGAGCGTGTGGTTTGCTCACCCCCTTATTTTCCCATCTTTTCAGAGCACACACAATAATTAGTAAGCGGCTAAGGACTTGCATGCTTGGTATCCACTGCTTCCCAACGAGAGATAAGTATACACATTTGTATAGTTTTGTATCTAAATATGTAATGCACAGTACTGTAAACAGATATGATGTCGGGGATGTAGAGTTATAAATACCAATGTGTATATATTTAATCAAAGTCAAAAGATAGTAAACTCTGATATGTGAATGTGATATGGAAATGTAATGGTAAATAGGTGAGAGGTGACTAACACCGAATCATTGTCCAACTGTGTTGTAGGATGGTCACGATGAGAGAAAGGTAAGAATTAAATAATAAATGAAAAAGCGAAAAATTTACTCTGATTTTTAGGTAATTTGGGTCGTGACAATTAGACTACGCGATTAAGCAGCTTTATGGAAGTGGAATTACATGACGCAATTTCAGGTTAGGGAATTTTATGAGTATCTAGAGGTAGCTGCACGTATTTTGAGGGTATTTACAGGGCTTTATAATTGCTTGGTTACCTAGAAAAGAAATAATAATTTGTGCGAAAGATTTCGAATATAAATGAAAAAGGTGATTTTGCCCCTGGGAGTTAAATTTTACAAAAGGGTAGTAAGGCTAATAATTGCATGAAGAGCATGTTTTGATTTTTTTATGAAATACATTGCTTCGATTTAAGCAAAGTTGATGAATAGGCTAGCTATTTGATTTCATAATTTCATGAAATAGCACGAGTCATGTGCTAACTTTGGTTTTCGAATGTGTTTGTTGAAATAGAGCCGTCTATCATATTTATGAGTTTAAATCATGCTGGAGCTTTGCTCGCACTGGATTTTGATATTTTAACATGCACGAAACATGCTGGAGCCTAGCTCGCACCATATTTTGAGATGAGATGCATGCAAGTCGTACTGTAGGTTTTGCTTATACATGGGTTTTATCTCTTTCATATGCTTATAACCATAGTAGAGCTATGCTCGTACATGAGTTCACCATTATTTATTTTTCATAAAACCATACTGGAGCATTGCTCATACGACGATTTTTATCGATTATGCATGAAATCGTGCTAGAGCTTTGCTCGCGCTAGGCTTTTCACACTGAGATATGTAATGAGTCGTGCTGGATGCCTCGTGTAGACTGTGTGTCAGATGGATGAGATACTCGCACGAGCTGTGCTGGATGCTCGTGTGGACTATTAGTCAGACGGATGAGATGCTCACACGTGCACTTGAGACTGAGTCGGTTATACATGGTACGGGGTAGATAAGACCTACAGCAGGCACCTTCGATCATGATATAGGTCCATGGAGTACGTTGTACCGTGTATATCACATGGAGCATGTTGTACCGTGTGGTGATGATGTTGATTTAAAGTCTGGTGGGTAGGATTAACCCACCTCCCGTTACAGCATGATGCCCTACACACCGCGATCTGTGTGGTCTAGGATGATAGTGACATAGTTGGCCAACAGAGTCCTCGATTATATATAGTTACCACCTGTCTCACATGATATCACATGGTTTTATATACCCTCATCATGCTTTATGTTATCCAGGGTAAACCCGAAGGAGGGGTCGAACCTTGTGGGGTGTTTCTTTTAAAGGATGATATATTGTTTTGTGATGAGTTTTACTAAATTTTCACAAAGTGTCAAACCGTGAGAAAATGATTTATGATTAAATCTACGATTCGAGATGAAACTAACTAGTTTTAGTGTGATGAGCATGAGATGTTTTACATGATGATTTTCTGTGTATTATAATGCCTATTTTCATGTTTTCAGTACGTGATATATGTATATACATGTGGCATAGTTTTAATATTTCCTCATGCTCTGGATATAAATGATTTCTATGTCATGATATTATAAGCATGTAGATAGTGTAGTTATCTACCTGCTAGCATTATTGCCTTACTGAGCGTGTGGTTGCTCATCCTCTTCATTTTCCCCCTCTACAGAGCGCACACAGTAGTTAGTCAGTGGCTGAGGAGTTGCATCATGTTATCCGCTGCTCTCCATCACCAAAAAGTATACACACTAGTATTTTTTTGTATCTAAACATGTAATAGTACAGTAATCATTTTGGAACGTAATATGGGGGATGTAAATATTAATAGACATGTATAAGTATCGAATTTCAATTATAAGGTATACGTGTTTGCTTACGAATAAATTAAAAAGATATGGCATAGTAGATGGTAAAGAGTGACTAATGTTGACTCATAGCCCAACTGTTTGGTGGTGAGAATGTTCACAATTGGGAAAGGAAAGGTAAAAGCGAAAAATTTGTAGTGATTTTAGGTAAAAATGGGTGGTGACACACATGCTTTTGAGCATTCAGTCTCAAAACGTACCATTCTTATGCTAAAAATAGTTTTGCATTCATTTATAGAGCACACAAAAGTTTTGCCTCATAAATCTCATACATACATATATTTATCTGTAAAACCTTGAAATCATACAGTTGAGCTTAAAACATATCAAAACATGCACTCGGGGTAAGCAAACCCAGGCTATAATTCACTCTCGGGAGTTGTGTTTATTTTGTTAAACATTTTCATGCTATAAAGGCTTTTTCATAGGTAAAAATTAACAATACTAAAATTGGTTGCATCCCTTACCTAAATGAGGTCGAGGAGGCCCTGAATCGTTGGGTGTCGGGTTCACCTCGTTTGCATGCCAACATTTTGAGTTGTCCAAAACAATTTCAAAACCATCAATTGATGTTAAATTTCATCTTTACTTCATATTTAAATTCATTTGAAACTCAAACGGGGTCAATCGGACCCTTTTTTGATCTTTTATCCTATTTTCTCGGTTTTAGCTATAAAGTCTCGGTTTAAGCTACTTCATTAGTTTATGTCCTTCAAATTTCTAACTTATCAAACTAATAGCTTAAACATTTATTCCAAGCTCCACTTAACCATGTACAACACACCAATTGTCCCATACTCACACTTTAACAATTTTCTACTACCATGTACAACACACCAATTGTCCCATACTCACACTTTAACAATTTTCTACTACCTTGAGCTATAAACCGAGTTTTTCAGTATAAATTTAACTGTCTACAACATCCAACACAGTCAAAATTCACCATTTCTCTGTCAACCCTAGGCTGGCCGAAACTATTTATGCCCCTAGAAATTATTTCTACAATTCTTACTTAACTAAAAATCATCCTACAACATCAAATAATAACATATCTTAAGTTCATCATCTTCCAACAATTTCTTGTCAACTTTGATCAACTTTGACCTAAAATTTTTGCTCCAGAAAGAATTCTAATCTATAAATAAACATGTATATATCTTAGAATCATAAAAAACAACAAGAAAAACCAACCAAAAACTTTCAAAATTGAAGCTTTCTCTCACCTCAAAACAAGGTAGTTTCTGCCCCTGTTCTTCTCACTAGATTTTCACCTAGCAAACGAACTTCTTTATGACTGTATTTTTTATATGTTGTAAAGGGATTAAGGGAGAAGATTTTATCCTTCTTGACCAAAGTCTGAAAGTGGTCGAAAGGGGCTCAAAAATTTTGTACAAGGCTAACTAGTTAGGAACGTGAACGGCAACTTGGGGAGAGTGATTCTCTCTTGTTTCAAAAGCTTTTGGGTTGGTCTTTAGCTTTTTAGAAACCTTATAAAGTATGCTTTACGTTTGTAAAATATCAAAAAAAATTTCCTTTTGTAAGGTCTCTGAATTTAGGCTTTTCTGATGGGTCAACACTTGTTTAAGAAAATTTTCCCGATTGAGCCCATTTTGCGCAATTTGGTCAATACCGATCAAAATCGTTTAAGGTTTTTGGTTTACTTTAAAAATTAACTTAACTACCTAAACCTCCTTATTTTAACCAAATTTTGATTCCCCAAGTCAATTATGTCTTAAACTAATTTTCTATGGCCTCAGAATAAGTTTTATGAATTTATAGCATATATTTCGAATTTATTTCTCTTATTAGACCCATTTGCTCGATTTAATGTAAACCTGAGTTTCAATAACTTTTTCACTTCCAATACCTTAGTTTTACTTCCTAATCATCAAAACAAACTTAAAATCACACTTTTTGAAGAATACTCAAACTCATGTTCTTACCTCGAAGTGCGTACCTCGAGATTTGTGCCACTATCTCCGTTGTCTCGATCATTCTAAGCCTTACATGAACATTTACATGAGTCTTACACTTCTCTTCTTAACATAATATAAATAGTAGTATGGGAAAATTTGGGTTTCACACGTTCTTAGGCCGTCAGCTAGCATCCCCTTGGGGCTTAGATCCCCCCCAGGTTCACCTTGACTCATGCGTACTATTCACTTTGGGTCTACTACCCACATGATTTTATCGAGGTAAATACCCTAATTCATGTCCCCATTGTGGTTCAAACCTGGGACCCTTAAGTACCCAAACCTTACACACGTGGTAAGATTTGGGTACTTGAGGGTCTCAGGTTCGAACCACAATGGGATTGGGAATTAGGGTATTTACCTCGATAAAATTGTGCGGGTCAATGGACCTAAAATGAATAATATGTATGAGTCACGACGAACCTTGAGGGGGATCTATGCCCTAAGGGCATGCCAACTGACGGCCTAGGAATTGGTTTGGCTTTGATAACTAACAAGAGAAAATTACAAGTTAAAGAAAAAGTAAGTGTGGGGGAGAATATATCTGCTATCTTCCAAAGAAAACTCCCCTAAAAGTATAAGGATCTTGGAACTTTCACTATACCTAGTAACACTAAAGATAAAGGGTTTGGAAAAGCCATACTATATCTAGGTGCTTTGATAAATGTTATGCCTTTCTCAATCTTTAAAACTTTAGGTTTAAGACCTTTCAATGAGACTGGTGTAATTATTCAACTTACTGATAAATTTAATGCATATCCTAAAGGTGTAATTGAAGATGTCTTAGTTGAAGTAAAGGAGAAAGTCTTCCCTCTGGATTTTTATGTGTCAAATATAAAGGAAGATAATTCTTATAATACGACACCCATCTTGTTAGGAAGACCATTCTTAAAAACTACTAAGCCTAAAATTTATGTGCATAATGGAACATTGACTATGGAATTTGACGTGAACTTGTTAAATTTAATATTTTTGAAGCCATGAGATATCCTAGTGATGCTCATTATGTTTTTTGGCATTGGTGTTATTGATAATCTAACCCTACAATTCATTGAGTTAGATAAGGAGAATAAGCTTAAAGTAGCCTTTTGCCACAACTTCAAGGAAGCAAATTTACCCATATACAATATAAATGTTGAAAACCTCCATCTTCCTTCCATAAAATTTGATAATTCCTCTGAAAAAGCCAAAACTGAATAGCTTTCTCGTATTATAAAGAAAGAAATCGAAAATGCTCTTCCTCATAATATAAAAATCGATTTTCCCATGTCCTACAATATTAACACCGATTTATTTAGGCCAATTATTAAAGATATCAATAACCCCTTTTAAAAATATAATGTTGACTTTGATGAAGAAACATTAGAGGAAGTGGTAGCTTTGAACTCTTTGCATGAGGTAAGTATTCCTTTAAAGTTTGATTTGCCATGAACAAACCACCTCTTCTTCCTTCTGTGATGCAGGCACCTGAGGTTGAATTAAAACCATTACCAGATCATCTCAAGTATGTGCACGTAAGAGGAAAAGAAACTTTATCAGTAATTATTGCTAGGTCCATCCTTAGAAGAAAAGAAATTGGTAAAAGTACTTAAAGATCACAAAGTGCAATAGGATGGACCATTGTTGACATAAAGCGAATAAGCCCTGTTATGTGTATGCATACTACTTGAGGAAGGTTCAAAACCAATAACAGAAGCTCAAATAAGATTGAGCCCTCTTATGATGGAAGTTGTTAAAAAAAAGATCTTTAAGTTATTTGATGTAGGTGTCATATACCCTATCTTTTATAGCAAATAACTAAGCCCTACTCAAGTAGTTCCAAAGAAGTCTGGGGTCACGGTGGTGAAAAATGAGAACAATGATTTGACCCCAACAAGAATTCAAAATGGGTGGAAAGCTTATATTAAAAATGGATGGCGTGTTTATATTGATTAAAATAACCTTAATGCTACAACTCGCAAAGACCACTTTCATTTACCTTTTATTTATCAAATGCTTGAAAGATTGGCTAATAAAACTCATTACTATTTTTTTATGGCTATTCAAGTTACAACCAAATTGTGATTGCACTCAGGGACCAAGATAAGACTACTTTCACGTGCTACTTTCACGTGCCCCTTTGGTACCTTACTTATAGGCACATGCATTTTGATCTTTATAATTCCCTTGTCATATTCCAAAGGTGTACGGTGAGTATCTCTTCTAATTTTATTGAAATCATCATTGAAGTCTTCATGGATGGCTTTGCTTTTTATGAAGATTCCTTTGAAGCATGTTTCGAAAACCTTGCACTTGTGCTAAAAAGATGCATGGAAATTAACCTTGTTTTAAATTTTGAAAAGTGTCATTTTATGGTCAAACAAGGCATAGTTTTAGGTCATGTAATTTCTTTTAGGGGAATTGATGTAGATAAATCTAAAGTAAGCATTGTTCAATCTTTACCTTACCTCGTAAATATATAGGAAGTTTGTTCTTTTCTTAGACATGCAATTTTTTCAAAAGGTTTATGAAAGACTTTTCTAAGATTCCACTACCCATTAGTAACTTGTTACAAAAGGATTTGGAATTCAAATTTGATAAGAGTTTCAAGAAGTCATTCGACACATTGAAGAAATGTTTAGTTTCGGCCCTAATCATTCAACCACCCAATTGGAACCTTCCATTTGAGATCATGTGTGATGCAAGTGACTATGCTGCAGGTGTTGTGCTAGGCTAAAGAGATGGCAAAGCTACCCATGTAATTTATTATGCATCAAGGACCCTAAATGAAGCTCAAAGAAACTACTCCACCACAAAAAAAGCTTTTATCCATTGTTCTTGCTTTAAAGAAATGTCATTCTTATTTACTTGGTACTAAAGTTATTGTTTATTCTGATCATGCAACCATAAAATATTTTTTGACAAAGAAAAAGATAAAACCAAGATTGATAAAATGGATTCTTTTTCTATAAGAATTCAACTTGTAAATCAAAGACAAAAAAGGTGCTAAAAACTTAAGGGTTAATCATTTTAGTTGAATTTTGAGAGAAGAAGATGAAGCACCAATTCAAGAATCCTTCCCTGATGAGCAATTGATGGCTCTGATAGAAAATCCATCATGGTATGCTAACATAATGAATTATTTAAATTCTAGTGTTTTTCCACTTGATTTATCTAGCACCCAAAGAGACAAAATCAAGAGTGATGCAAAATATTATATTTAGGATGAGCTCTACCTATGAAAGAAATGTGTCGACCAAGTTTTAAGAAGATGTATCCCTAAGAGTGAAGCCCAATCAATTCTAACTTTTTACCATGCATATGAGAGTGGTGGCCACTTTGGCCCAAAGAGGATGGTGAGGAAAGTGCTTGATTGTCGGCTTTATTGGCATACAATATTTCGAGATGCATATTTGTTATGTAAGTTTTGTGAACACTGTCAAACACATGTAACATATCTCAACGAAATTAAATGTCGTAAGCACCTATCTTAATATGTGAAATTTTTTATGTTTGTGGTATCGATTTTATGGGACCTTTTCCTTCTTCTTCTAGTAATACTTATATCCTCTTAGTTGTGGATTATGTTTCTAAATGAGTGGAAGCTAAAGCCATTAGAACTTGCAACAATAAAGTTGTTGTAGATTTTGTTAGGTCCAATATTTTTGCTAGGTAGAAAACACTAAAAGCTTTGATAACTGATAAGGGTAATCATTTTTTTGACAAAGTGATGGCAGGATAACTCAAGAAGTACCATGTTACTCACATGGTGTCCACTGCTACCATCCACATACAAGTGGCCAAGCTGAGGTATCAAATAGAGAAATCAAATCCATTCTTGAAAAGATCGTGAATACTCAAAGGAAATAATAGTGCTTAAGAATTAATGATGCTTTGTAGGCATATAGGACAGCCTACAAGACACCCATTGGGATGTATTCCTATAGGTTAGTTTATTTTAAGCCATGCCATCTCTCTATGGAGTTGAAACATAAAGCTCATTGGGCTATTAAGCAATGTATGAAGATGGATAAAGTTGGAGAATATAGGAAATTGTAACTGCAAGAGTTAGAGGAGATTCGCAATGATGCCTATAAGAGCTCAAGGATTTACAAGGAGAATACTAAAGCCTTCCATGACAAGATGATCATGATAAAGAACCTTGAGATTGGTTAAAAAGTTCTTCATTATTATTCAAAGCCGAAGTTATTTCTTGGTAAGTTGCATTCTAGATGTGTTAGACCTCATATTGTTACTAATGTTAATCCCCATAGTGCAGTTGAGATTCAAGATCCAAAAACATCCAAGGTGTTCAAAGTGAATGGTCAAAGATTTAAGCCTTTTTATGAAGGATTTCAAGCTTATACTATGGAGGATGCAAGATTAAAAGATCTTGTTTACACTTAAGCATTTTCTTAATGAGTAAGCAAATATGCTGCTTGGAGGCAATGCAAGGATTGAAGATGAGGGAGTATCACTAATTTTTTTAATTTTTGAGTCAATTTATTTCTTCTTTGCCTGAGAAACTTACTTTGAGGACAAAGTAAGAATTAAGTGTAGGGAAGAAAGGGTTTGTCCTTAGGATCTTTTTGCTTGTCGCATATAAGGCTTAATATTATAAATTTTTGTTTCGTTTTATATATATCTATATATAGAATTTTTAATTGTCGCATGGCATAGTTGAATATAAGGAAAAAAAATTGAAAATTTTAATATTACGTTTTTGTTTGTTGATTTTTTTTTAAATGTTCTTATTAGTCATTTATATTAGTTTTATAATTGTAGGTTTCAATTCTAGGTATTTAATATTATGAATTAAATAAGTTCGAGTAAAAAAGATCATGATATTTTTCTGTTTTGATGATTAATTCTATCTTAAATAAGGTTTCATAAAAGAATCGAAAGTATTTTGATTGTTATGATTGTTGAAGTGAGTACTTGTTATGATTGTTATGATGTTTATATTATGATTTTACCTATTGAAATTAATCCTAAGTAGGGTTTAAATAAACAAGGATATCTTTAAAAAAGAAAAAAAAAGTGAAAAAGAAAAGGAAAAAAAGAAAAAGAAAGAAATGAAAAGAAAAGAAAAGAGGTTAAAAGTTGAAGTTTATAAATTCTACTCCAATGTTTCGAGCCACATAAGTATTCATGAAAAATTTAAATATAATTAGGGACTTGAAATATGAGTATGCAAAGCATTTTAAAAATGAAAACTGACTTGTTCTACAAGTGAATACTTAGAGAAACCATGAATAACCTTAATAGAAAAGAAAAAAATATAAAGAATTCTTGATTTATTACTGATGCTTGTAGTAATGGGTGAGTTGCATGTTTATGTTACATGTTTCAATTTATGTTAGTTGTCTATTTTACATTGACTTATTTAAAGGTATGCATGAATATGAGAGTAATGATTAAGATATAATTAACTTAATTATTTGATTTTATTAAATTATGAATTGAAAGTTAGAAGATTGAAGAATATTCATGATCTTAATTAAAAAAGTAAAAGATTTTGTGGGTATATCTTTTGAAAGCCCTCACGAGACACAACTCATCTACTAAGGTAGAGCTAAGGATTTAAAAGTTTGCTGCATAGGCTAAATGCAATCGTGACTACTAGGAAGTGTGTTACGAGTAGGAATCTAGTTAGACTAAAGGACTAGCAAAGCTTAAGTATAAGGGAATTTGATAAGTGCTTATTTTGTTATATTAGTATTGTCTAAAAATATTCTTTTAGCTTTATTTTGAACTTAAAAGTGCTACGTAACAGTCATTTGATGTTATAGGCAACAGAAATAAGCTTATGGGAGAAAATTAGCTAAAAAGGACATTTTTTGTAAAATTTGACCAATAAGGGTATTTTGGTAATTTTACCTCTTTCTGAAGATTTAATGAAAAATTGATATTGAACAAAGTTGTAGAGGACTTCTCAAACATCCAGAATGTCCAAGATCATCCGAATCGAATTCGTTTAATTGGTCAAAATTCTTTGCAAAGGCAACAATAAAAATTAAAAGTTAAACTCCTACTCAAAGTGGGAATGCAACAAGGATAATTGACAAATTAAATTAAAGCCTTTTTGAAAGAGATAATTACAAGGAAAGAGAAGTGTCTTGAAGAGTTAAAAAAGCTATCAATATCTCTAAGATAAATTGAAGATTATTGTTAGGTAATTATTCTTAATTGTAATTATAGTTTCACATGCAGTAGGATTTGCAGCATTCCATCACTATAAAATGAGATCCTAAGGGGGCTAATTAACATATCAATTGTCCTCGTTTTCATTTTATAAAGTTGTTTAACCATTCTTTTTTTTTTTAAAGTTCTTTTTCATAAAAGCCTAAGCTAGGTCGATTTGTGTTTCTTATTTTTAATATTATTGTGTTTCTTCTTTATTTAGTATCTTTGTCGATCTCTTCCAAATATCTTCTCAAACCGATTTCTTCTTTGCTCTTTATATTGTTACTAACTTGTTTTTATTTTCTTAATTATTGATTATTGATTTTCGTACGTAATATTAAGCTTGCCGATTTGTTTCTTGCATAATATTAAGTTGATGATTTTTGCATGCTTTAATCTTTATTGCTAAATGCACTTCTTGTCCTTTTTTTTCAATCTATTTTTGTTTGCTTATTTTACTAATTGGTGTCTATTTCAATACTTGTATGATTTTTGTGTTTGTCTCAAATATGTCTAGTGAGTAGTTACCTTAATTTAGTTAGTGTGTAACCTTGATTAATCTTGAATAATTATTTGTTGTGAGAAACATGAAATATAATGTAAGACCCGTAAATTTCTATGTAATGTATATGATTAATTGATGTACAGACAAGTTACATTACATATGAATTACAAGAAATAAACGTTTTTGAGTTCAAAGTGTAAATGGATTGATAAATGAGTGTTGAAGTCATTGAAAATGAGTTTAACTGAGAAAATTACAGCAAAAATGATGCAGGATGAAGGCCAGATTGATCCCATGCAATGAGAGATCGATCTCGTGGCCTGAAAAACACAATGCCAAGCATTCTGCAAGGGGGAGATTGATCCTTCACTCAAGCATATCGATCTCCATTGGTTTCGGGTTGGACAAGATTGATCTCCTCTTATGGCCAAATCGATCTCCTAAGTTTTTTGCTTGAAACAAATCGATCCTATCCCATTGAGCAGATCGGTCTCATGCAACATGGCAGATCGATCTCATACATTCAACAGATTGATCCCCTGCCTGTAAAATGTCAAAATACTGAAGGATTCAAACAAGGTCAGATCGATCTCTTAAGGGGTTTCCTATAAAAACAAGGTAGTTGGATCTATATTTCACGAGAACAAAACCATTTCTTCCATTTTCAACCTTAAACCTAGCTTTCTCTCTCTAAACCATCCCATTTATATAAAGATTTAAGAAAAGGCTATTAGAGCAAAGTTGTTCATTATAAAGAGAAGAACAACATAGTTTGGAATCAACACCTCATTGGTTGGATTGAAGGAGCAAAGGAGTGTTCTTATTTGGAGCAAGAAGAAAATCAAACTAGGTGAGTTTCTAATACACCAACTCAAGGTAAAATTATCTAGTTGTTGTTGTGAGTTGATTTGGTGTGTGTATTGATGATTAAAACTGCCTAGAATTTAATGGAACAAGTATAACCCAGAATGAGTCTAGTGTGAGAAAATGTGATATGGGTGAGTTGATGATAAATGGATTATGTTAAGGTGTTAGTGAAGTAATAAGCAAGATTTTGAGATGATTGAATGAAGCTACATTGTGAGATTAGGCAAGTTCTGAAAATAAGTATATAAGATGTTTGATAAATTGCCATAGTGAAGTAAATGATGGACTAGAGGCACTATGAGCTTAATATCGATTTAGTGTGAATCAATAAGCCTAAAAGAGCTCAATAGACTCTCGAAAAATTAATAAAGCGATCAAAATGACTTAAGAGGAAGTGATGCCTTATAAGTGTTAATGAAAACTATAGGTCGAATCGACTATAGTAAACGCAAGAATTGTGTTATTTTAGACCGAATTGATGTAATTTATGATTCCGTGGAGTCCCGAAGATTTCGTTGGAGAAAAATCAAATTGCACAAACGAGCAGCTCTAAGGAAGTGGAATCATTCGACGCGATTCCGGGTAAGGGAATTCTGTAAGCACTTAGAGATAATTGCTCATATTTTATGGATGAATATAGGGCTTTGTAAATGCATGGTTATCCAAAAAAGTGATTGATGATATATGTGAACGACTACAAGTATATACATATGATTTGGTTTTGAAGTGAATCTTACAAAGGGGATACTAAGGCTAATAATTGCATAAATCGCATGTTTTGATATTTTTACAAAATACATTGCTTTGGTTTAAGCAAAATTGACGGATAGGCTGGCTAGTGATTTCATGATTTTGTGAAATAGCATAAGTGAGGTGCTAAATTTGGTTTTGAGAGTGTTTTGCTGAAATAGAGTCGCTTATCGTACTTATATGAGTTAAATCGTGTTGGAGCCTAGCTCACACCATATTTTGAGTTAATGATGTTTTATAAGCCATACTGGAGCTGATAGCTCGTACGTGGGTTTTCCTTGACTTACTTATGCATATAACTGTACTAGAGCTATGCTCGTACGTGATTTCTTCATTATTTGTTAATCATAAAGTCGTACTAGAGTGTTTGTCATACGAGGATATTTATTGATGTTGCATGAAACCGTGCTAGAGCTTTGCTCGCTTTAAGTTTTCACACAGTGATATGTAATGAGTCGTGTTGGATGCCTCATGTAGACTTTGTATCACACGGATGAGATGTTCGCATGAGCCGTGTTGGATGCCTCGTGTAGACTGCTAGTCACACGGATGAGATGCTCGCATGTGCACTTGAGACTGAGTAGGTTATACATGGCATGGGGTAGATAAGACCTACGGCAGGCACCCCCACCCATGATATGGGTCCGCGGAGTACGTTGTACAGTGTAGATCACATGGGGTACGTTGTGTCGCGTGGTTGTGGTGATGATTTAAAAGTCTGGCGAAGAACTAACCTACCTTCGTTCCAGCATGATACCCCGTACATCGATATCCGTGTGGTCTGGGATGCTTATGACATAGTTGGCCAACATAGTCCTTGATGTATATAGTGACCATTGTCTCACATGATATCACATGGTTTTATATACTAAGTATGATTTGTGTTGTCCTGGGTAGACCCGAGGGAGGGGTCGAGACTTGTGGGATTGTGTTTTAAAAAGATGGCATTGTTGCTGTGACAATTTTTGCTATGCTTTGAGAAAGTGTTTAATCCTGTGGGATGTTTTTGAGATATTGCAATGGATTTTACAAATGTTTGGACGATATGTTATCTATGATTTGAGATGGAACTATGAGTTTTATTATGATGAACATAAGAGGTTTTACATGATGATTTTCCATGTTTTTAACATACCTATTTCCATGTTTTTCAGTGCATGATATATGTATATACATGTGGCATAGTTTTAACATTTCCTCATGCTCTGGATATTAACTATTTTAGCCATGACACAATAAGCATGTAGATAGTGTAGTTATCTATCATGCTTGTATTATTGCCTTAATGAGCGTGTGGTTGCTCATCCCATTCACTTTCCCCCTCTACAGAGCACACATAGTAGCCTAGTGAAGGACTGAGGCCTTGTATTGGGATATTTGCTGCTCTCCATCGCCAAGAGGTATACACACAGGGATTCTTTTTGTATCTAAACATGTAAAAGAACAGAAATCATTTTGAATTGTAATATGGGGGATGTAAATGTTAGAAAACATGTCATATACAAGTATATGATTTAAACTATCAAATGTATGCTTTGGTTAATTGAAAGATGTATGGAAATGGTGATTATTACTGACTCACAGCCCAACTGTATTTGTGAGGGTTGTTCACGACCGGGTAAGGAAATGAAAAAGTGAAAAATTTATAGTGATTTTTAGATGAAATTGATGAAGAGGGTCGTGACAGAGATTGGTATCAGAGTTGAGTTGGCATGATGTGAGACGGTAATAATAAGTAGGAAAATTACATCCTCATATTATTGTGCTCTTGTTTAGATATAACTGTGTATGCCGAGATGAAATAGACTAAAAATGGTTATAAATACAGGAAGTTAGGCGTTATGCCTGTTACACGCCAAGGTAAAGAGGCGGGTGCACACGCTAGAGGCCATAGGGGTAGGCCCGAAGGCCGTGCGGAGCCATAGACTGACCAGGCTCCACAGGACCTTACTGAGAGACCATGGGATACAGAGGCATGCTTCGCTAGGTGATAATTCTATATTTTTAGAATTATTTGTGCTTAATTTTCTAATTAATTATTTAAATCCCCAATTTATTTGGTAAATTATCCTTTTTATTTAATTAAAATTCTCATGTTTGCAAATAAATTAAATCTGGATGAATTTTGAATATTTCGTTAGAAAATGGACTGGAATTGGGCTAAAATCGAGATTGAGCCACGCGGACAACACGAGTCATGCCACCTAGCACATCCAATTGGACAAGAAGACTGATGACATGGAAATATCTTTTCAAGGAGCCAATGGTGTGAAGACAAGTGGCCAAAAAAATGCCAACTCATCAAGGATGTAGAAATTACAATTTTACCCCTAGTGTGTTTATAAATAGGAAAGGATGACAATTAAAAGAGTATGTAATTTTAGGAGTAGGAGTAGTGTAATGTAATGTAAGTTAGAAGTAGTCTAAAGTAGAGTAATTTTATGCTAGTTTTTTAGAATAGTTTTATTTTATTTTTCTTAGTTAAGTTTTATTTTATTTTTTTTTTGAGATTATCTTCCAAGCTTTCCCGATTAGCTTTTGTTTTTGTTTCATCATTTTATTTTTCTCCATAACTATTTGTCATGTCAAGTTTCTTTTGTTATATGTTATGAAAAGTTTTTTTTATGCTCGGTTTTGTGAAGATTCATTTTCAGTTTATTCATACTTGGTTTGCTCTCTTTGTGCATTCGGGTGATAAGCTACCTTCTCCACATTTGCCCATCGGTTTTGATGGTTTGATGTGGGCTGATGCTGGGCATTACTCCTCATCAATGGCAATGTGAAATAATGGCAGTAGGAGTTGAAATAAGAGTAACCCGATGATGATGTTTATTCAAGATGATGAATCTCACGGATGACTTTAGAGTATTAGCTTCCATTTGTTTTATTGCATTTCCTTATGCTGTTGTAATCCATCTTTAATCACTACTTTTCATATCAGCAATTTATCTTGGATCTCTCTAAACTGTTGCTCACGTTGTTGGCATAAATCGGTGTCTATGGTGCAGTAGGAAGTATCCTGCAAACCGAGAGCTTCCCTCTATTTTCCCCTGTTATATGGTTCCATTACTGTTCATGTTGATGTTTCTCTTGTAACGGTGTCCATGATGATATTTCCTCTATACTGTGTGCATCCCATTCTGTTGCAAGGTAGACAGATCCTGCAAGCTGGTTGTGAATCAGAGTCATTGCAGAAGAACAACGCAGAAGCTGGTAGCAGGAACTAACATTGGGATATTTGGTACACGATTAGATGGTACCGTGCTGTGTGATTTAGCTCCAGCTGCTGCATCTCGCTTTTCTTCAATCACCAGGATAGCAACACCTGCAGCAGACATCACTTGCAGAAGCTGAGGATGTGTAGAGTAGACCTGGGATCGAGACATACCAGGGCAGAAATAGCAGAAGCAGAATGCAGCAGGGCGGAATTGAGAATAGAGTCTGGAGCACTTGGGGCAGCATGAAACAGCAGTCGATTGTAGAACTGGAGCAGCAGACAGCAGGACACATAGCATACCAAGAGTAGCTGGGACCAAGACTGCCTAGAGCTGGAATTTGCAGAAAACGTATAGTGACAGTAGCCATACCCGTGAGCACAGCCTGGAAATGGAAAATAAACAAAGAAAGACACGTGAATAGTGAATAGAGGGATTTCTTTGTTGATTTAAATTGGTTAAGGCTTGTTTGGCTAGTGCATTGTAGTAATTAATCCATTTTCATGCATTTGTTAGTTGTTAGTTAGTTAGTTAGTTTAGTCAATTATAATGGTAGGTTAGTTTTATTATTTTTGCATGTTAATTTGTAGTGTTAATTTTTAGTTAGTAGTTAATTTTATATTAAATGTTGTAGGATTTTATTTTAGTTTAAATGCATTTAGAGTTAATTTTGATTAAATGTGTTTCATGCATTTTTAATTTAGTCTTTATTTTCATTAAGTTTTAGTTTAGTTTAAATTGCATTTTGATTAAGTAGTTTAATTTCATTTTAGGTTAGTTTAATTTTAGTTTAATTAATCTTGCTTTGTTATTTTCATAATTGCATTTTATTTTAATTGCGTTAATTAGTTTTAACTGTTTTAATTATTTTTGTAGGTTTTTTATTTTAATTGCGTGGAGCACTGTTGCTCGGTTTTATTTAGCTCTTTTTATTTTATCGCTTTCCAGTATTTTTAACTTTAAACTTAGTAGATCACCGATAATCAAGAATTCATAATTCGCTAGGATATACTTAGGGTAAGATTAACCGATAGTTAATTAGGCTAGTCAACTTCTCTGTGGGACGATAACTCGGGACTCAAATCCCATTATTACTTGTATGACCCGTGCACTTGCGGTAATACCCTTAGGGCGTGCCACTAGGATAGAGCGGAGTATCGAGAGCCTCGTTGAGATAGTCACACAAGCATTGGGTGCCAATGATAGGCGAGGTCCCGCAGCGCAGCCTACTACTATTGGACAGGCAGCTGCAGAGGCGGAGAGACCTTAGACTGCAGAGACTGCTACTCTTACACCCCCCAGTTCAGGATATGCTTCTCCTATTACTCCACAGCCAAGCGAGAGTGACCTGGGTTACGACTGCGAGTTGAGTAGGTTAAGGCAGTTCTAGGAGTTTAAACCTCCAGTGTTCAGAGGGGTGAAGGGCCCGATTAATACTGAGGATTGGGTTTCTGAGATGAAGAAATTGTATAGGTTTTTCAGATGTACATCGGCTGAGAAAGTGGCATTTGCCGTATTTATGCTGAAAGGTGAGGCAGAGCACTGGTGCAGATCTATTGAATCTATTTTGAGGGCCCGACACTCCGAGATCACATGGGAGATATTCTTGGAGGCCTTTAGGAGGCAATATATTCCAGCCACTGCACAGAAGAAATTACGGATGGAGTTTATGAACTTGGTTCAGAGGAACCATTTTATGGATGAGTATGAGTCGAGGTTCATATCTTTGGGGAGATACAACCCGGATACGATAAGCAGTGAGACCAAAAGGTCTAAAAGCTTATGGATGGATTAAGATTAGCCATCCGGACTAAATTAGCTCCATTTGACATTCACACTTACGAGGAGGCAGTGCACAAGGCACAGTTGTGCGAGCAAGACTTTGAGCGGAATACCTCCGAGCTTGGAAAGGTTAGTGTCAAGAGAGATAAAGACCAGAAGAGATCCAGGATTGATAGAGTGGCCAGGAGAGGAGGCTAAAGATTGTTTGAGAAAAGGCCCAAGATTGAGGAGGTGCAGGAGAGAGCTGCTAAGCCTCCTGTGTACCCAGCTTTAGTTCCACCGAGGGGTATGACCATTTGAGGACCACGACCTATTATCGATCTAGGAGATGTGGCAGATTTCATGGTACCAGGTCTTGTCTGACGACCCCTGTTACATATTATAGATGTGGGAAGTCAGGACATATCGCTAGGCATTGTCCTGAGATGATTGAGACTGCCCCACAGAAGGGCAAAGAGCCAGAGGAGCTCCAGTTGAGACAGCTACTCCGAGGAGGAGAGCTACAGCTAAGGAAAAAGGGAATTAGGCCGTGGGTAGAGGACAAGTACATGCACTGGACCAGGACACCTCATACACTTCGACGGATGTGATTAAAGGTACCATCCTAATTTTTTATTTAGAAGCACTTGTATTGTTTGATTCTGGTGCCACACATTCCTTCATATCGCTTTCCTTACATAAATTGTTGAAGCATGTAAAACCCACATTGTTCGATAGGATGTTGATGATTTTCACACCTATGATTGATAGTCAATTGACTGAGTATGTATATAAGAATTGTAAGTTGAAGATAGGGGAAAGGAAATGGCAACCGATTTAATTTTACTAAGTATGGGTGATTTTGATGTAATCCTAGGAATGGTTTGGTTGGCTGCCAGTCGTGTTGTTAAGGATTGTCATGCTAAGACATTGATGTTTCCAGAGATAGATAATCTTGTTGTAAGCTTCGTTGAAAAGAAATGAAGAACATGATTATTGTAAATGAAAAGAGTATAATTTTAATTCATCATATTTGAGAGATGAATTTATTTATTATTTATGAATGTCAAAGTGATGACTTATGTTACTAACGGTGGAAAGGATAATGTGAAGGGTTCATTGCTTACATGGTTAACACAAATAAGGCATACCCAGAATTGAGAGACATTCCAGTAGTGGTAGAATTTCCTGATGTCATTCCAGACAATTTAACAGGGTTACCACTTGATAGGGAAATGGAGTTTTGTATAGAGTTGGTACCTGGTACAAAGCCGATATCTAAGCCACCTTATAGAATGGCTCCGATAGAATTGGAGG
This sequence comes from Firmiana major, assembly GCA_033439115.1. NCBI lineage: Eukaryota > Viridiplantae > Streptophyta > Magnoliopsida > Malvales > Malvaceae > Firmiana > Firmiana major. The sequence continues at coordinate 16,445,551 of CM065912.1, forward strand.
AGTTGAGGAAGCAATTGCAAGAGTTGATAGAGAAGGGGTTCATTAGACCGAGCGTCTCACCTTGGGGAGCTCCGGTTCTATCTGTAAGGAAAAATGATATAAGCCTATGACTGTGTATAGATTATCGATTGTTGAATAAGGCCACCATTAAGAACAAGTACCCCCTTCCACGTATTGATGGCTTGTTAGATCAGCTTCGGGGAGCACAGGTCTTTTCTAAGATAGATCTACGATCTGGGTACCATCAGTTGAGGATACGGAGTGGAGATGTACCCAAGATAGCATTTCATACCCGTTATGGCCACTACGAGTTTTTGGTTATGCCATTCGGATTGACGAATGCCTCTGCAGCATTTATGGCATTGATGAATGATGTATTCAAGTCATACCTGGACCAATTTGTGATAGTGTTTATTGATGACATTTCAGTTCATTCCAAGTCCAAGGAGGATCATGAGCAGCATTTGAGCATAGTTCTGTAGACCCTCCGAGAGAAGGAATTATATGTCAAACTCAGTAAGTGTAACTTTTGGTTAGAGCAGATCTCATGTAAGATCCATATTTTTGGATGTAAACTTTATGAAATCATGAGTAAAGTGATGTATTTACAATGTAAAGCATAAGTGATGTAAGTCCATGGATTCAATGTACATGCTTGTAATATGAGTTTGTAATATACATACAAGTTTCATTTTATATGAATATGAAGAAATGAGCTTTTATAAGTGATGAATGTGATTGGAACTCAAAATGAGTGGTGTGGTAAAATGGAATGAAGTTATACTTCCATTTAGTTTGGTATGGGATACCTTTGGCTATACAATGAATGCACACAAGTTTGGATGTGTATAAGCAATGGATGGATGCCATTTTCAAGTCTTAAGGGTGGTTGGATGAGAAAATGACCATGGCAACAAAATGTATGGAGTTGGGTATGAGTTGCTGTAGAAAACTGCAGCAAAATCTAAAAATATGAATGCCAGACCGATCTCATAGGATGAGAGATCGATTTGGAAGAGCCAAAAATGCTCTTATTTGAGCAATAGACCAAGACAGATCGATCTCCAATGGAGCCAGATCGATCTGCTAAACATTCTATAATGAGAAGATCGATTTTGAGGTGAACAAATCGATTTCCTTAGCTCTCAGGTAGGAGCAGATCGATCTCCCCTAGGTGCAGATCGATCTCCTTAAGCTACTGCCTGGGACAGATCGATCTGAAACCTTTGATAGATCGATCTCAAGCATTCAAATTGGCATGAAAATGAGGGATTTAAGAGGACCAGATCGATCTCATGCTTCGACAGATCGATCTCATTAAGCAATTTCTATAAATAGGAGCAGTGAAATCTACAAATCACAAAAACAAACCCTCATTCCTTCCATTTCAACCCAAAACCTAGATTTCTCTCTCTGAACCCAACCATTTTCAATAAGATTTGAGGGAAGACCATTAGATACAAAGTTGTTCCTATCAAAGAGAAGAACAACATACCTTCGATTCAAAGCCTTATTTGTTGGATTGAAGGAGCAAGGTATATTTTCTTTGGAGCAAGAAGAGAAGCTAGATTGGGTAGGTTCCTAATACTTCAGCCAAGTACATTGTCTATTTAATAGTTTGGGAGTTGATTTGCATGGGTGTTGATGGGAAAAACTACTTAGGATGTAGTGGAACTAGTATACCCTAGAAAATGGAATGAATCTAGTGTGAGAAAGTGTGATTGTGATAATTTGGTGGTTTATGGATTATGATAAGTTGTTATTGAAGTAATATGAATGATTTGTAGTGGTTAAATGAACCCACATTGTGAGTTTAGAGGATTTATGGAAAATGAGTATGTAAGATGTTTGATAAAATGCCATAGTGAAGAAATTGATGAGATATGAACACTATGAGCTTAATATTGATTTAATATCGATTGGTATGAATAAATAGGCCTTATAAGTATTAATGGAGGTTATAGGTTAAATCGACTATAGCTAACACAAGAGTTGTGTAATATCGAACAAATTGGTGCGATATACGATTGTGTGCAATTTCGGAGAGATAACTGGAGACAAATCGAACCGCTCAAGTAAGCAGCTTTGAGGAAGTAGAATCACGTGACATAATTCCAGGTAAGGGAATTCTGTGTAAGTATATAGAGGTAGCTGCTCGTATTTTGTGGGTGGAATATAGGGTGTTTATAAAATGCATGACTGTTTGAGAAAATAATTGATGATGTATGCGAATAGCTACAAGTATGTATGAGATTTGGTTTTGAAATGATTATTATGAAAAGGGAGAGTAAGGCTAATAAATGCATAAATCATATGTTTGAAATGTTTTCACATAACACAATGTTTGGTTTTGAACAAGTTAATGGATTGGCTCGCTAGTGTTAGAACGATTTCATGAAATAGCACTTGTGAGGTGCTAAACCCAGTTTTGGGATTGTTTTGATTTTGTATGAGCCGCCTATTGTATTTGTGTGATATAAATCACGTTGGAGCCTCGCTCGCATTAGACTTTGATGCCTTTATTTGTATGAAACGTGCTGGAGCTTAGCTCGCACCTTGATTTGGAAACTATGATGATGTTTTATAAACTGTACTGGAACTTCTGCTCGTACGTGGCTTTTGAGTGATTTTCTTACGCATATAACCGTACTGTAGCTATGCTCGTACGTGGTTTTCTCGTGTTTTGATGCATAAATGTCGTACTAGAGCGTTGGTCGTACGAGGTGATTTATCTATGATACATGTATCGTGCTAGAGCTTAGCTCGCACAGGTTTTCACACTGTGGTACGTATGATGTCGTGGAAGCTAGTAAGATCCTCAAGCCCTACATCCTTAAGCCCAGAGAGGGCGAGGAGGCTCTGTTCGATGGGGAGGCTCTCTTACGGTAAGATCTTCAAGCCTTACATCTTCAAGTCAGAGAGGGCGGGGAGGCTCTGTTCGGTAGGGAGACTCTCTTAGGGTAAGACCCTCAAGCACAACATCCCTAAGCCAAATTGGGTGAGGAGGCTTTGTTCGGCAGGGAGGCTCTCTTACATGGGTACGAAAAGCTCCACGTGCACTTGAGACAATAGAGGTTACACTTGGTATGGGGTAGATAAGACCTACGACTGGCACCCCCAATCTTGACATGGGTCCGCAGAGTACGCTGTATCATGTATATCACATGGAGTATGATGTACCGCGTGGTGGTTATGTGATGAAAAATCTGGCGAAGAACTAACCTACCTTCGTACCAGCATGATACCCCGCACACCCGGATGCGTGTGGTCTGGGATGATTTGTGACATAGTTAGCCAACATAGTCTATTGAGATATAGTAACCTGTCTCACTTGTTATTACATAATACCACATGATTTTTTTCACACTGAGTGTGACTCGTGTTTGTCCAGGGTAGACCCGAGGGAGGGGTCGAGCCTTGTGGGATTTTATTTGAGAAACGATGATTATAATTGTGATAAAGAAGTGATTGTAAAGAGTTTTGATGTGATCTGAGAAATGAGAAATCTTAAAGGATGTTTCTTAAATGAATTTCCCTTTTTGATTAGATTTGATAAAGATGAGCATGAAAGGTTTACATGATAATGATTCCATGTTTTCCATGTTTTCTATACATGATATATGCATATCCATATGGCATAGATTTATTTCCTCATGCTCTGACTATAATTGATTTATGCATAACATTATCAGCATGTAGATAGAGTAGTTATCTACCATGCTTGCATTATTGCCTTACTAAGCATGTGGTTGCTTATCCCTCTCTACTTTCCCCTCTCTACAGAGCGTATATGTGGCTCAGTGAGAACTGAGGCATTTTGTTGAGACATCCGTTGCATCTCCATAACTCAGAGGTATATACACAAAGATTCTTTTTGTATCTAAACATTATAAAAGCACAGTAGTCATTTTTGTATTGTAATGTGGGGGATGTAAGAGTTAGAAACGTGTTATATATAACTTAACTTTCAATGAATGATACTTCTTTTGCTTTAATTGAGAATGAATGTAGAGTGATGTTTATTATTGGCTCACAACCTAACTATGTAGTGGTGAGTTGTTCACGACAGAGTAAGGAAATGAAAAATGCAAAAAACTTCTAGTGATTTTCGGTTAAAAGGAATAAATGGGTCGTGACAGAGATTGGTATCAGAGCTGAGTTGGCATGATGTGAGTGAGTAAATAAAACGTAGGAAAGTTACATCCCCACATTACTGTGCTTTTGTTTAGATATAACTATATATATTGTGATGGATTGAGCCTAATAAGTGATTGTAAATACAGGAAGTTAGGTAGCATGCTTGTTATGCGTAGAGGTAAAGGGGCAGGAGCACGTGCTAGAGGCCGTAGAGGTAGGCCTGAGAGCCGTACGGAGCCATAGATTGATTAGGCTCCATAGGACCCTACTGAGAGAGCAGGAGATACAAAGGCACGCTTCGCTAGGATAGAGCGGAGTATAGAGAGCCTAGTGGAGATTGTCACACAGGCACTGGGTACCGGTGATAGACGAGGTACAGCAGTATAGCCGAATGCAACTGAACAGACAGCTACAGAGGCAGAGAGACCTCAGGTTACTAAGACTATTACACCACCTCCAGTCCAGGATATAGCTTCTGTCATCACTCCATAGCCGAGCGACAGTGATTTGGGTTATGACTGCGAGTTGAGCAGATTACGAGAGTTTCAAGGGTTGAAACCTCTAATGTTCACAGGGGTGAAGGACCCGGTCATTACGAAGGATTGGGTGTATGAGATGGAGAAATTGTATCAATTCTTCAGATGTACTTCAGCTATGAAGGTAGCCTTCGCGGTATTTATGTTAAAAGGTGAGGTCGAGCACTAGTGAAGATCCATCGAAGCTATTACATAGGAGATATTTTTGGAGGCCTTCAGGAGGCAGTACATCCCAGCCACTGCACAGAGAAAATTACGAATGGAATTTATGAACTTGGTTCAAAGGAACCTTACTGTGGATGAATGAGTCCAAGTTTATGTCTTTGGGGAGATATGACCTGAACACCATGGGTAGTGAGACACGAAAGATTCAGAAGTTTGTTGATGGATTGAGATTGGCCATCCAAACTAAGCTAGCTCCCTTTGACATTCAGACTTATGAGGAGGCAGTACACAAGGCTCAGTTATGCGAGCAAGACTTTGAGAAGAACGCCTCTGAGCTTGGAAAGATCAGTATCATGAAAGATAGAGATCGGAAGAGATCTGGGATGCATAGAGTGGCTAAGAGAGAGGGCCAGAGATATTTTGAGAAGAGACCTAAGATCAAGGAGGGGCAAGAGAGAGCTGCTAGACCTCCTGTATACCTAGCTTTGACTGCACCAAGGAGTATGGTTATTGGAGGACCACGGCCTACTACTGAGAGGCACAAGAGATGTGATAGATTTCATGCGACTAGGCCCAGTCCGATGACCCCTATGGTGTGTTACAGATGCAAGAAACCAGGATATATAGCTAAGTATTATCCCGAGAAGATGGAGACTGCCCCACAGAAGGGCAAGGAGCCGGAGAGAGCTCCAGTTGAGACGGCTGCCCTAAGGAAGAGGGCCATAGCTGAGGAAATGGGGAAGCAGGTAGCAAATGTGAGCAGAGGAAGAGTCCAAGCACTGGATCAGGATACCGCAGATGCTTCGACGGATGTGATTAAAGGTACCATCCTAATCTCTAATTTAGAAGCATTGTTACTGTTTGATCCTAGTGCCACGCATTCCTTTACATCTCCTTCCTTTGCACATAGATTGTTGAAACATGTGAAACCTACATTGTTGGATAAAATATTGATGATTTCCACACCCATGAATGATAGTCAACTGACAAAGCATGTATGTAGGGTTTGTAAACTGATGATAGAGGGAAAGGAAATGACAGCCGATTTAATTTTATTGAATATGAATGATTTTGATGTAATAATGGGAATGGATTGGTTGGCTGCCAATCATGCTGTTATGGATTGTCATGCAAAAACGTTGAGGTTTCCCGAGAAAGAAAATCTTGTTATAAGATTTGTGAAATGAAACGAAAGAACTTGAATTACCATAAATGAAAAGAGTATGATCTTATTGAATTTATTGAGTGATAAATCAATTTGTATATGTTGGATAATGATGTGATGACTTGTGATACTAACGGTGGAAAGAATGATGTGAAGGGTTCATTGCATATGTGGTTGATATAGATAAGGCACACTCGAAATTAAGATACATTCCAGGGATTGCAGAATTTCCTTATGTCTTTCCGGACGATTTACCAGGGCTACCACCTGAAAGGGAAATGGAGTTTTGCATAGAGTTAGTGCCTGGTTGTAAAACCCGATTTTATTTAAAAGACGAAATGAGAAAAGATCAAATGATGGATTGAAATGGTAGTCCCGAACACGGGCAAGGGTAAAACAGTCAAAAGATGGAAATTTGGTATTAATCGTGATAAGAAAATTTCATTAAAAATAATGGATTTGAGAATCATGATCAATAACGAAGAAATAATTGAATTTCGGGTTAAATTTATCAAGATGTGAATTTATTAAAATAAATCAAAATTTACACCTCGAGAAACTATCCTGAAATTATTGGAAAAATATACCAGAAATACGAAATAAAACTGATAAATTCATTTATGGATTAAATAAATTAAATTAGAATTTTTAAGATATTTTTGATATTTTAATAATATTTTAATGAATAAAATAATAATAAAAATAATTTATAAATAATAATAATTAAAAAAAATCGCGAAATATGATTTCTATAGAAAGGAAAAGAAAATGGCGAAATGAAGGAGCCGAAATCGAGGGAGTCAGTTCCCTCCGTCCGGCAAGCCACCAACGAGACAGAGGGGCGAGCAACGACCGGGAGAGGAGCCCGACCACCGGGAGACCCATCGGCAGTCGCGACGCGCCGTGGAGACGTTGGAATCGAGAGATCGACGGGGGGAGATGTCCCGACAGAGAAAAGAAATCGATGGCCATCGGTGTCGATTTGGTCCAACCCGAGGCCCGAAGATGAACGCCCAGACGATGGCATGCCGAACAACACTAGAATCGCATCGAGAACTGGGCGGACAGCGCCAAAACGACGAAATGAGGCCTGAACCGGTACGGTCGATTCAGTGCAGTGATGATATGTTGAACCGGACCAGACCGATTCAGCCAAAAAGAAAAGAAAAGAAGAAAAATGAAAAGAAAAAGGGAAAAGAAAAAGAGAAAAAATTGGGGAAAAATCTCAGTGACGCAATCGAGCAACGGGTAAGTCGATAAGCGGTCGAAATTTACCGATTTAAATTTTGAAATATTTAATTTCTTTACTATTTGACTGAAAATTAACCCAAAAAATATTTAATTATGTAGCTCGACAATTGACGTCAAACGAGGACTTGAGTCGACCTCGATTTGCGTACTATCATGGAATCTCGAGTAAGTAATCCTTATTTATGACAATTTGCATTGTTATGCGTGTTAAAAATTTACAGCATAAATTACGGATTTAATTTTCGCATTAAACGAATTAAATTCTGGAATTAGAAATAAATTGTCGTAAATAATTCAATAAGCTATCTGAGAATTTAGAATGAGGCTCAATAAATACTGATGGGCCCAATGAGCCCAATAGGCCTCGATAATGTGAATAGTAAGTGGAAAACGGGCTTAAGGTTGATTAAGGCCCATAAAGGTGCAATCGGGCCCAATATGGGTAAACGAGCCCAATGATTTAATTAAGCCTAGAAAATATGAAATACAATTAATTGTATTGTATTTGAACTGATGAATATTTATCCGCAGTTTCGGAGATTGGATTCGGAGCAAATCAGACTGCGTGACGAGACATCAGTGTAAAGGTCAGACCGTACAAAAAAATGAGGTAAGAGAATTGTGTGAGTAGCTAGAGGTAGCTACGTGCATTTTAATAGCTTTTGTATACACTGAATATGTATAAAGGTCCTAGAAATAGATTAAAGATTTTAAGGACTCGAAATAGGTAAAAGGCTATTTTACCCCTATTGAGGGAAATTCACCTAAGGATGGTGAAAGCATAACATGCATGAAATGCATGATTTAAGGAATTTTTTTATTTAAGGAATTTTCTGATTTAAGGAATTTTCTTGGTTTTTAAAAAAAGCAAATCAATAGATTGGCTAGTAATTGCATAGATTTCACAATATAACACTACGTAAGTGTTATTAAGATTTAAATGAAAATTCTTTGGAAAACGGGCCAACTATCAAGTTTAAATGAAAACAGATAGTGCTGGCACATAGTTCGCACTATATCTGCGTTTGTGAGTGTGCATAAAATGTGCTTAAGGGTTGCTCACACCGACTTGTGTGACATCATATGCATGAAATATGCTAGAGCTGTTGTTCACACTGATTTTACTAATGTGAAATGCATGAGAGGTATTAGAGTTTAGCTCTCACTCTATTTTGAATGTTTTGACTTGTTTTGACTTGATATGCATAAAAAGGTGCTGGAGCGCTTGCTCGCACTAGTTTTAATGATTTGACATGGATGAGATGTGCTGGAGCTTAGCTAGCATCCTGTTTTGATATGATAATTGCATAAAAGCCATGCTGGAGTGTAACTCGCACGAGATTTAATTTATTTATGTCTAAAGACGTGCTGGAGTGTAACTCACACGAGATTTGATTTATTGATGCATAACATTGAGCTGGAGCTTGCTCGCACGAAGTTTTATATGGATTTATAACTATTTTAAAGTCGTACTGGAATGCTACTCGTACATAGGTTTTACGGATTTTTATGAAACCATGCTAGAGCTTCCCACGCACAAGATTTTTAGATATCATGAATATTCATGGAGCCGTGCTAGAGCTTCACTCAGACAGGGATTTATATGACATGCATATAGCCATGTTGGAGCCTCCTGTAGATTGTGTGTCATAGTGAGATGATATGCCCACACGTGCATACTGAGACATAATTGGTATGGGTGGATAAGACCTATTGCAGGCACCCCCTGGTTGAGATTAGGTTCACGGAGTATATTGTATCGTGTATATCACATGGAGTACGATGTACCATGGGGATTATTGGAGTGGAGTGGCATTAGGCACGAGGCAACAAGCCTTAGCCTCGCAATCCTGATGTTATGTTGTTTTGGCGACAGGATTAACCCACCTCCGTTTCAGGTGTGATACCTCGCACACTAGGTACCGTGTAGCCAGGGATCACAAGGTTATGGCCATAGTCCTTGATGTTACTATTATAGTCACCTACGTGTCTCACATGATATAACTTGTGGTCTCGATAAACCAGGGTAGACTCTAGGGAGGGGTCAGGCCCCCGATTTTATGATTTTCTACTGTGATGCTAGATTTCAAATGATTTTATGACATGTGACCCTAAAAGAAGGGCGATTTTATGACAAAATTTTATAACGAGTTGTTTTATGAGTTTCGAGAAGTATTTATGAGATGATTGACCCAGAGGGGTTATTTTATACTGCAGTTTTAATGAAATGATTTAAATGCAGTAGCATGATGAGTTTTTCATGCGTTAATGATAAGATTCATGAAAAGAATTGTCTCTCATGATTTGATTTACATGGCATGATCGAATTTATGATCCTGATTTAATTCATGCTAAGTATGATTTAATGATGTCACATAAAATGCCTTTGATGCATGAATTACATTATTTTATATGCACAAATAGTTTTGATAAACTATGTCATTGATGTATGCATGGCTTTGTGCTTGAGATTTTAATGAAAAGAAATGAATTTTACAGGGCATGGCATTATGAGCATGTAGATAGTGGAGCTATCTACTTACTTGCATAATTGCCTTACTGAGCGTGTGGTTTGCTCACCCCCCTTATTTTCCTCCTCTCCAGAGTACTTTCAGTAGTTTGAGCGCGGCTGAGGACTTGTATCTATGGTATCCGTTGCTTCCCATCGAGAGACAGGTATACACATTTGTATAGTTTTGTATCTGTACATGTAAATGCACAGTACTGTAAACGTACATGATGTCAGGGATGTAAGATTATGTAAATACCATTGCATAAGTATTTAGTTAAAGTCAAAAGATAGTAAACTCTAATATGTGAATGTGATTATGGAAATGGAATGGTAAATAAGTGAGAGGTGACTAACACCGAATCATAGCCCAACTGTTTGTAGGATGGTCATGATGAGAGAAAGGTAAGAATTAAATAATAAAAGGAAAAATGAAAAATTTGTAGTGATTTTTAGGTAATTTGGGTCGTGACAGCTTTTGGTATAAGAGCTAAGTTGGCCTGATATGAATCGGTGTTAGTGGTTAAGAAAGTTTACATCCCCATGTACTGTGCATTGTTTAGATACAATTGTGTATATCAAGATGGAATTGCAGCTAAGAATTTGGTTTCAAATGCAAGAATATAGACTCATTAAGTGATAGCCGCTATGGTAGAAGGGCGAGTACACGAGCTCAAGGCCGTAGAGGTAGGCCTGAGAGTTATACTGAGTCACCACATGAGACTCAAGATGAGATTAACGTGGAGGCTGGTATTGAGTATGCCCCACAGAGTCCGACAGAAAGATCGGACAGATTCCAACCGAGAGATCGGACAGTATTGAGACACGCTTCGCGAGGTTGGAGTGGAGTGTGAAGAATATTATGGAGCTAATTGCTCATAGTATGCATGGGATTTGAGGGCGAGTCGGAGCATTGGTGGAAGTCCGCTCGACCCATCTTAAGAGTTAGACATCCAGAATGGACATGGAAAATAATTCTAGATCTATTCCTGTGACAGAATATCCCGGACACTACTTAAGGGAAATTATAGATAAAATTCTTTACTCTGACCCAGAGGAACTGGTTGATTAACGAGTATGAATCTCAGTTTATATACCTGCCCATATATGACTCCGACACTATGAACAATGAGAGTCGGGATGTCTGAAAGTTCATGGAATGGCTCAGATTGTCAATTAGAGTCCAATTAGGCCGTTAGATATCACTGCCTATGTCGAGGCAGTGCGCACACTACAGTTGTATGAATAAGATCATGAGTTACACGCCTCTGAGATTGGGAAAGGTAGTAAGGGCTAAAATAGAGACAAAAAGAGAATAGAGAATAACAGAGATGTCAGAACGAGAAAAAGGTAGTTTGGTAAAAGCTTAGAGCTGTTAAGTCATGGGGTAAGATGATTGGTAAGGCCCCAGTGTATCCAAATATAGTACTTTTGAGGGGTATTGTGATTGGAGGACCCCGACCTGCTACGGAATAGTGTAGGATGTGTGGTAGATACCACGAAAATAAGATGTTGGACGAGGACGAGTGTATGCCTTGGACCAAGACGCTACTGATTTTCATCTGATGTGGTGGAAGATACCACACTAGTTGTAAATAATAAAGTAATTTTGTTAATTGATCCTAGTGCCACGCATTTATTCATACCGCTTTCATTTGCTCATACGCTAGTGAAAGATGTGAAGCCTGTAACCTTAGGTAAGATGATGATAGTTAGCTGATTATCACTAACTAAATATGGGTATAGGGATTATGAGTTGAAAACAGGGGAAAAAAGGAATGTCAGCTGATTTTATTCAATGGAATATGAATAATTTTGAAGTAATATTTGAGAATAGATTGATTCGGCTGCAAAATATATTGTTTAGATTGCGATCCTAAGATAGTGATGTTTTTACCCCTGAAAAGTGTACTATAAGTTTTAACAAGTAATGAAAGAGTTTGTTATAAGTGATAAATCCTGAATACGAGATATATTGGAATAAGAGGCGTATGCAAGGTGAGTATATCTTTGATATGTAAAGTAATTTGGATTAAGCGATATGTAGTGAATATGAATTGCGGCCAAGGATAACAAGAGGATATATCCAAAACCAATCTATGTGGTCAAGTCTGAGGGTTAATAAAGGTATTTCAAAATACCTCCTCGCCTGAAAACTTGACAGCGTCTAGAAGCACACACATAACCTATAAATTGAAATCTACAGTCGTAATATATACATTTAAAATTTGGGTACCTTTACCGGTACGATAAAGAAATATAGAATTCGATTAATCATGAAGGTAAAAAAAATTATAAAAGCCATTAATATAAGAAAAAAGGAAATGACGCGGGTTAGTATCTTGAATGGAAGCGATTTCGAAATGACATTATATGTTTATGCGTACATAGGTCAAGGATATGGATGATTGAAATATTTAGGGAAACTCAACTACAATGAGGTATTTAAACCTTACCTGGACCAATTGGTTGTCATCTTTAGCGATGATATTTTGTTGTATTCGAAGTCCAGGGAAGAGCATAAGTAGCAACAAGAAACTGTCTTACAGACGAGTTATTAAGAGTTTCTCGAAATGGGCTGCTCAGTTGACACATTTTGATCGAAAAAGATTGTATGTCAATAGGATGATAAGTATGAAAATGGCTTCTGTGAGTTTTGGTATATTGAAGTAAGAAACTGGCCACCGTAATTATTCTCATCATAACAAACAGCTCAAGAGGTTTCAGTGTGTATGGATACCTCAAAATAAGGATTGGGTTGTGCATTGATGTAAAATGAGAAGATAGTCGTTTATAGATCCAGATAGTTCAAGGACCATCAGAGAAACTATCCGACCCATGATTTAGAGTTGGCAACCGTAGCGTTTACACTTAAGGTATGGCGCCACCACTTATACATTGAAAAATGTCGGGTATGCTCTGATTATAAAAAGCCCCGAGTATCTGTTTTAACAGAAAGATTCGGATATGCTAACAAAGAGGGTTAGAGCTTCTGAGGGATTATGATTGTGAAAATTGTTCCACCCAGGAAAGGCTAATGTAATGGCTGATGCCTTAAGTAGAAAGAGCCTCGGGATGGTATTACATATGATGGTCAGGGAGCATGAGCTGCTAGAGCAGTTGTGAGCCTCAGTAGTGATGTGATCCCTTCTGATGATGACGGTGATTTTGTGATAGCTAGCCTATGGTTAGAATCGGATTTGAGTGATCGAATTTGCCAGGCTTAGCGTGATGATCGACATGGTATCGATAGTATGGGTCAGATTTAGAAGGGTATAGTGACAAAGTTCACAGTGAGTGATGATGACTTACAGAGGTTCAGAGACAGTATAAGTGCTCCCTAGGACCATAGTTGCTGAGATAGTGTTATTGTCAGAAGCTCACTCTTCGGGATATACAATGCATCCGAGAAGTAATAAATATATCGGAATCTCTGAAAATGGTATTGGTAGTCAGATATGAAAAGAGACATTGTAGAGTTGTGGAGAAGTGTCTCGTATGTCAGCAGAGTAAGGTAGAATACAAGAATCTGCAAGATTATTGCAGCCTCTACCTATATCGACACGAAAATGGGAGCAAGTTACCATGAATATTGTGATGGGTTATAGAGGACCCGAATGAATCACGAGCCTATCTGGGTGATAGTCGATAGATTGATTAAGTCTACCCACCTTTTGGTTATAAAATCCCCAGATACTCTGAGTGTGTAGGAGGATTTATGTGCACAAAAAATTGTGAAACATTATGTAGCATTCCAGTGAGCATGGTATCAGATAGGGATTCTCGCTTCACTTCCCATTTCTAGCAATATTTTTTCAAGAAGCTATGGGAACCCGATTGAGTGTTAGCACAGCTTTTCATCCTCAGACAGATGGTCAGTCAGAGAGGACTGTACAGGTTCTGGTGGATATGATGAGAGCGTGTGCCATTGATTTTATAAGCTCCTAGGATGATTAGTTGTTACTAATCGAATTCGTCAATAATGACAGTTGTCACTTGAGTATCGGGATAACATTTTATATGAGGCATGGTATGGCCGTAGGGGTTGTTCCTGACTTGGATAAGAAGAAGTGGGTCACAGATAGAGAATTACTCCAGAATTTGGTAAGATAAATCTTTGAGGATGTTCAGTTGATTGTGAGTGATGGAGAACACCTCAAAGTAGACAGAAAAGCTATGCTGACAAGGGACAGAAACCATTAGAATTCACCGTGAGTGAATCAGTATTGTTGGTAGTTTCTTGTCCTAAGGGCATAAGGACATAACGAGATTCAGAAAGAAGGCAAATTGAGTTTCGTCAGACAGAAGCCTTTGAGAGATTAAACAAAGTGGGAGATAAGGCCTTTAGGTTGGCGTTACCACTTGATTTAGCAGGCATCCACTATGTGTCCCCTCCTTTGATGCTTCGAAAATACTATCCAGACCCAACATATGTGATCGGATATGAGCTCCAACAGCTTAGCTCAATGAAAGTATAACGTATGTTGAAAAAATCGATTCGGGTTTAGACGAAAGGAGAAGGTGTTGAGGTTTAAGATGATCTCCCTAGTCAAGTCCTTTGGTAGTATTACACTCCGAAAAAAGTACTATGAGAACTAAAGAGTATGATGCGTAGACGTACTCGGAGTTGCTTATGGACCTATTTAACTTGGTTCTAATTTAGAGGATCAAATTTCTTAAGTAGGAGAGATTATAAGACCCGATTTTATTTAAAACACGAAAAGAGAAAAGATCAAATGAAGGATTAAAATGGTAGTCTCGAACACGTGCAAGGGTAAAACGATCAAAAGATGAAAATTCGGTATTAATCGTGACAAGAAAATTTCATTAAAAATAATGGATTTGAGAATCTTAACCAATAACGAAGAAATAATTGAATTTCGGGTTAAATTTATCAAGATATGAATTTATTGGAATAAATCAGAATTTTCACCTCGAGAAACTATCCCGAAATTATTGGAAAAATATACCGAAAAGATAAAATAAGACCGATAAATTCATTTATGAATTAAATGAATTAAATAAGAATTTTTAAGATATTTTGAGATTGTAATAATATTTTAATGAATAAAATAATAATAAAAATAATTTATAAATAATAATAATTTAAAAAAAAATCGCGAAATGCGATTCTACAGAAAGGAAAAGAAAATGGCAAAATGAAGGAGCCAAAATCGAGGGAGTCGGTTTCCTCCGTCTGGCAAGCCACCGACGAGGCAAAGGGACGGGCAACGACTGGGAGAGGAGCCCGACCACCGGGAGACCCATCGACAGCCACGACACGCCGTGGAGACGTTGGAATCGAGAGATCGACGGAGGGAGATGCCGCGAGAGAGAAAAGAAATCGACGGCCATCGACGTCGATTTGGCCAACTCGAGGCTCGAAGATGAACGCCTAGACGATGGCGCGCCGAACGGCATCGAAATCACGCAGGGAACCGATCGGACGGCGTCGAAACGATGAAATGAGGCATGAACCAATACGACCGGTTCAGTGCAGTGATGATATGCTGAACCGAACCAGACCGGTTCAGCCAAAAAGAAAAGAAAATAAGAAAAAAGAAAAAGGGAAAAAGAAAAAGAAGAAAAATTGAGAAAAATCTCAATGATGCAATTGAGCTATGGGTAAGTTGGTAAGCAGTCGAAATTTATCAATTTAAATTTTGAAATATTTAATTTGTTTACTATTCGACTGAAAATTTACCCGAAAAATATTTATTTGTGTAGCTCGACAATTGACGTCAAATGAGGACTCGAGTCAACCTCGATTTATGCACTATCATGAAATCTCGAGTAAATAACCCTTATTTACGATAATTTACATCGTTATGCATGTTAAAAATTTACTGCATAAATTACGAATTTAATTTTCGCATTAAATGAATTAAATTCTGGAATTAGAGATAAATTGTCGTAAATAATTCATTAAGCTATCCAAGAATTTAGAATGAGGCTCAATAAATACTGATGGGCCCAATGAGCCCAGTAGGCCTCGATAATGAGAATAGTAAGTGAAAAACGGGCTTAAGGCCGATTAAGGCCCATTATGGTGTAATCGGGCCAAATATGGGTAAACGAGCCCAATGATTTAAATTAAGCCCAAAAAATATGAAATACAATTAATTGTATTGTATTTGACCTGATGAATATTTATCCGCAATTTCGGAGATTGAATTCGGAGCAAATCGGACTGCGTGACGAGACATCAGTGTAAAGGTCAAACTGTACAGAAAAATGAGGTAAGGGAATTGTGTGAGTAGCTAGAGGTAACTACGCATATTTTAATAGCTTTTGTATACACTGAATATGTATAAAGGTCCTAGAAATAGATTAAAGATTTTAAGGACCCGAAATAGGTAAAAGGCTATTTTACCCCTATTGAGAGAAATTCACCTAAGGTTGGTGAAAGCATGACATGCATGAAATGCATGATTTAAGGAATTTTCTTGGTTTTTAAGTAAAGCAAATCAATATATTGGCTAGTAATTGCATAGATTTCACAATATAACACTACGTAAGTGTTATTAAGATTTAAATGAAAATTCTTTAGAAAACGGGTCAACTATCAAGTTTAAATGGAAACAGATAGTGCTGGCGCATAGCTCGCACTATATCTGCGTTTGTGAGTGTGCATAAAATGTGCTTGAGCGGTTGCTCGCACCGACTTATGTGACATCATATGCATGAAATGTGCTAGAGCGGTTGCTCGCACTGATTTTACTAATGTGAAATGCATGAGAGGTGCTAGAGTTTAGCTCGCAGTCTATTTTGAATGTTTTGACTTGTTTTGACTTGATATGCATAAAAAGGTGCTGGAGAGCTTGCTCGCACTAGTTTTAATGATTTGACATGCATGAGAGGTGCTGGAGCTTAGCTAGCATCCTATTTTGATATGATAATTGCATAAAAGCTGTGCTAGAGTGTAACTTGCACGAGATTTGATTTATTTATTCATAAAGTCATGCTGGAGTGTAACTCGCACGAGATTTGATTTATTGATGCATAACACCGTGCTAGAGCTTGCTCGTATGAAGTTTTATATGGATTTATAACAATTTTAAAGTCGTACTAGAGTGCTACTTGTTCGCAGGTTTTACAGATTTTTATAAAACTGTGCTAGAGCTTCGCTCGCACGAGATTTTTAGATATCATGAATGTGCATGGATCCGTGCTAGAGCTTCACTCGCACAGGAATTTATATGACATGCATATAGCTGTGTTGGAGCCTTCTATAGACTGTGTCACAGTGAGATGATATGCGGTGAGATCTGAGAATTTTAGATATATTTTAATGATCTAATAAGAATTTGAAGTGTAATTTATTGAGCTAAGTGAATTGTGGGAATGATAATTGGAGATTTATATGTTAAGTGTTAAAATAAGTGTGAAGTTATGAGGACAGATCGATCTGGGAGAAGGAGAGATCGATCTGGTGAGTTAAAAATGACTAGGAATGAGGAATTTAAGGAGCAGATCGATCTCCAATGGAAGAGGATCGATCTCCTTATGATTCTGTTTGAGAGAAGGTCGATCTCATGAGGAAGAGATCGATCTCCAAATGATTCTTTTTGGGAGAAGATCGATCTCCTCAAGGAGCAGATCAATCTCATAAAGCCATAAAGAGATCGATCTCACCCCTCGACAGATCGATCTCCTAGGCATAAATTGCCCCAAATCGTCCCAAAAATTCAAATGCAGATCGATCTCATCAAGAGGCAGATCGATCTCTTACCCTCAGCCTATATAAGGAACCCCTGTTTTTCTCCTGCAATCTCACTTTCTCTCTCTTCCAACCCCCATTTTTACCGAAACCTAGCTTTCTCACTCATCCAAAGCACCCATTTTTGGCTAAATCAGAAGTTGTGGCAAGAAGGAAAGTTGTTCCTCATCAAAGGGAGAACAACATACTTGGAAATCGAAGGACGAATCGAATCGAGGCGTGGGTTGTGCGTCTCACAAGCTTTGGGTAATTTCTAAACTTCGATCTTGATATTTGAGATTATTTTGATGATAATGGTGGTTGTCATTGTGTTGAAATAGCTGAAAAATGATTAGGGATTGATGAAATTGCAATGTGGTTGGAGTGATAATGATATTTAGCAATTTAGGAATTTTGAGCTATAAATGGAAATTTAGACAATGTGGTGAATTAGCATAGATAATTGGCATGAGAAATGTAGAACATTGAGATGTTGTGAATGAGAGTGTAGTTTGGGGTAGAGTTACGAAAATCAAGAGATTTGAGGTGTTATGAGCAATTATGCTCGATTTTGAGAATTAAGGTTGATGAGATAATTGAGTATTGATGTTTTAACATCGTTTGGACAGCTCGGGAGTTCCAGAGTGGAATGCGAGGCTAGTCCGTGATACGGGGAAAACGATTGCACTATACGAGGTGCAAAGAGGTAAGGGAAATCTAAACCATTTTGTGTATGTGATTTGTAAACTATTATAGCATGATTTGTGGTTATAAAACAAGCATGTTGAGTGTTGTGTTGAGATATAATAGCACACGGTTTTTATAGCCGGTTGGAGCCCAATATTTTATGTGTTTATAAGCTGAGTGTGAAATTGCTTTATAAACCGTCGAATTTGTGTGAGTAATGAATTGGGCTCTACGTTAAGGCAATATCGAGATTTGAGAAATGTGTGCGTGTTTTGCCGGTTGAAACTCGATTTTATTATGTTTTGTGTTAAGTACAAAATGGTTTTCAAATGAGTTTTATGAGAGAAAAACCACTATGAGTTCTACGTGAAGGTAAATCAGTCCTGTGTGATAAGACTTAGATGTGTAATTTTGAGTACACACCGGGCATTACTCTGGTAGCATGTAAGCCCGATTTCTTCTCCGTTCTGGTAACATGAGAATAACCCATTCTGTGGCTATGCCACGTATACTTGGTAGCCGTTGCCACGTGTGAAACCCCATTTGGTGGCTGTTGCCACGTGAGAAACCCTATTGGTGGCCGTTGCCACGTGATACCCCATTTGGTGGCCGTTACCACGTGAGAAACCCTATTGGTGGCTGTTGCCAAATGATACCCTATTTGGTGGTCGTTGCCACGTGAGAAACCCCATTTGGTGGCCGTTGCCACGTGAGAAACCCTATTTGGTGGCCGTTGCCACATGAGAACCCCTAATTAGTGGTCGTTGCCACGTGAAACCCTATCTTGTGGCTATGCCACGTATGTTTAGTGGCTATGCCACGTGTGAATTTAAATCAGTGGCTATGCCACGTGTGTTTAGTGGCTGTGCCACGTGTAAATTTAACTCAGTGGCTATGCCACGTGTGTTTAGTGGCTATGCCACGTGTGAATTTAAATCAGTGGCTATGCCATGTGTGTTTAGTGGCTGTGCCACGTGCATTACTATTTCAGTGATTTTATCACGTTCATTGAGAAAGCGTTTATCACATTATTTTCACATGCTTTGTTATTGCTCTAGACTGAGCCTTTTTACTTCATGTTTTCACATGATTTGAGACATGAGAATGTCGTTTTGAGTACTTTCATGCTATGGTTTTCAAATGAGATTAATGAGTTTCACATACAAATAAATATTTTGTGATGTGCATTTTGGTTTATGAAATGAGTCCCTTATCCCCTTTACTGAGCGATTTAGAAGCTCACCCTGTTTTCTTTCCCCCCATATTTCTTCAAGTGAAAAGGGTTTTCCTGCGACGTACGGAGTAGTGGCTAGTGGAGGACTTGAGCTCCAGGCCATATATTTTATTTGAGGTATCTTTTATCTTTTCATGTACCCAGATAATTACTGTAATTGCAGACACTTGATGTATAACATTGTATGGGATGTATTAGGATTAATTAACTTGAGATGGATTAATGTATTTGATATGATATATAATTTCTAGTGATGAGATCCTGAGGTACGATAAATATGATAATGTATGACACTGCACAGGAATGCACCCTTAATTGTGAATTAATGAGTACAAAAGTTTTAAATTTGCCCTATTTTCCGCATTTTCGGGGCGTGACAAAGTTTTCTTGGTATCAGAGCTTAGGGTGTCTAGTACTGTCAGTGTCGGTTAAGTGAAATAGAATACATCCCAAGTGTCTGTAATAGTCTGGTCATGAACTGAAATTGAGGATTGAGATTTCAATCGATTCTGATATGTACGCACAGGAGATGAGTTGAGATAGAGAATGAGTGGACGACGAGGTCATTCGAGGAGGCAGGCAGAGTCCCCTCCGCCACCTGTCCCACAACCAGAGAGTCCTAACTCTCGATTTAATCGGATTGAGATCGATGTGAGGTAAGATTTTGAGCAGATGGCGACGCTATTCGCGCAACACTTTGGAGTTAATGCCTCGGGTACTACTCCTACACCACCACAAGGACCTCCCATACCCCTAATACCTCCTGTCACTCAGCCTGATGATAGAAGTATGGTCCGACTGAAGGATTTTCTGAAGATGAATCCACCCGTGTTTTGGGGAAAGAAGGATCCTACAAAGGCTGAGGAGTGGCTGACGGAGTTGAGAATTATATTTGATTATCTGGGGTGCACCGATGCTGAGAGGGTCAGTATGAGTATCTATATGTTGAAGAGGAGAGCTCGAGATTGGTGGGGTACTACCCAGGGTATTCTGATGTCCCGCCAGGATGTGATTGGTTGGGAAGAGTTCCAGACAGCCTTTAGGACCCAATATGTACCACGAGCTGCCCAGAGAAAGAAACAAGCCGAGTTTTTGAGTTTGGTACAGGGTGACATGTCTGTGGATGACTATGAGAGCCAATTCACCGCGCTATTGAGATATGACCCAGAGACCTTCAAGAGTGAAGAGCTCCGCACAGAGAAGTTTGTGTATGGGTTGAAGCCCGTCATCAGAGATAGATTGATAGGGCTATGTATTACTGAGTTTAGAGATGCTCTGAGACGAGCACAAGAGATTGAAAGAGGAATTGAAATGGTACAATCCCAGAATGAGCTCAGAGTGGTGAATAGAGATAAAGGCAAGAGGCCAGCGATTTTCCAAACAGAGGCTCGGAGAGGTTCCTTCAGAAGAGGAAGGATTGAGGTACAGAAGGGTAGATTAGAGAGACCCAGAGGTTACCCTAACATTAGAGAGACCCCTTGAGATGTCAGGCCTGAGACAAGGTTTTGCAGAAATTGTGGCCGAATGCATGAGGGAAGTTGTACTGGGTCGATCCATAGATGTTTTAGATGTGGAGACATGGGTCACATGGTGAAGGATTGCCCTCAACCTCAAAAACCACATGTATTGGAGCCCACTAGACAACAGCCTCAGAGAGTGAATCCCCCGAGACGGGCCACTACTGCAGAGAAAGGAAAGAGACCTATTACACAGGAACGTGTGTTTGCCCTAGATAAGGAGACTGCTGACACTTCTGCAGAAACTATAAGAGGTACACTCTCTGTCTGTAATCATAAGGCTCATGTGTTGATTGATTCAGGATCCACGCATCCGTTTATTTCTGAGCATTTTGCATGTAGATTAAACTTGAAGTTTGAACCTCTAGAATATATACTACATGTAAATACCCCTATGCGTGAATCCTAGAGAACTGAGTTAATCTGTAGAGGATGTGAGATAAAGGTGGGAGATAGAGTAATGTTAGCAGATCTAATCATGTTGAATATACATGGATTTGATGTAATTTTGGGAATGGATTGGTTGGCAGCCAATCGAGTGAGCTTAGATTGCTACACTAAGGTTGTAACTTTCTCCCTACCTGAACCTTACAGTGTACGATTGAGACATTGAGAAAATGAACATGTGGAATTCTAGTAAGTAATTTGAGAATTTTAATATTATTTTGGAGAATATTAAATATGATTGTTCATGTGAAGGTTATGAGACACTCATCTCAGACGATGAGCGGGAACATCCGAGGATTGAGGATATACCTGTGGTGTGTGAATTTCTGGATGTTTTTCCAGATGAATTGCCAGGTTTACCACCAGAGAGAGAGCTGGAGTTTACCATTGATTTGGTACCAGATACTCAGCCGATCTCTAAACCTCCCTACAGGATGGCATTAGTGGAACTTGAGGAATTGAAGAAACAACTACAGGAGTTATTGGATCAAGGGTTCATTAGGCCTAGTGTTTCACCGTGGGGAGCACCGGTTTTATTTGTCAAGAAGAAGGATGGTAGTCTCAGATTATGCGTAGACTACCGGCTGTTGAATAAAGCCACGGTGAAGAATAAATACCCATTACCCAGGATTGATGATCTACTTGATCAGCTGAGAGGGGCATCAGTCTTTTCTAAGATTGATTTGAGATCGGGCTATCACCAATTGGGGATCAAGGAAGAAGATATTCCAAAGATGGCCTTCAAGACGAGGTATGGCCATTATGAATTTCTGGTGATGTCCTTTGGATTGACGAACGCCCCTGCAGCATTTATGAGATTGATGAACGAGGTGTTCAGAGACTATCTGGATAAATTTGTGATAGTCTTTATTGATGATGTCCTGGTATACTCTTAGTCGTATGAGGAGCATGCATAGCATTTGTGGTTAGTACTTCAGATACTCCGAGATAAGCAATTATATGGAAAGCTTAGTAAGTGTGAGTTTTGGCTGGATCGGATAGCTTTCCTTGGTCATATAGTCTCAGAGGAAGGAGTATCAGTGCACCCAAGCAAGGTGGAGGCTGTGCTTAATTGGGAGAGACCGAGGACAGTTACTGAGGTACGAAGCTTCCTTGGTTTGGCAGGGTATTACAGAAGATTTGTGGAAGGATTTTCCCGGATTGCCACCCCTTTGACTAAGCTCACACGCAAAGAGAGTCCATTTATATGGACTGATAAATGTGAGCTCAGTTTTCAGGAATTAAAGAGGAGGTTGACAGCGACACCTGTGTTAACTATTCCTGAGGGATCAGGAGGATTTTCGATATATAGTGATGCATCTCATCAAGGATTGGGGTGTGTGCTTATGCAGCACGGAAGAGTGGTCGCATATGGATCGTGACAGCTGAAAGACCATGAGCGAAATTACCCCATGCATGATTTGGAGTTAGCCGCTGTGGTATTTGCTTTGAAGATCTGGCGACACTACTTATATGGGGAAAGATTCCAGATCTTCACTGATCACAAGAGTTTGAGATATCTCTTTGATCAGAAAGAGTTAAACATGAGACAAAAGAGATGGATGGAACTCCTTAAGGATTATGACTGCGAGTTTCTATATCATCCGGGCAAGGTGAATGTGGTTGCTGATGCCCTGAGCAGGAAGAGTATGATATCTGCTATGATGATCAGGGAATGGGATTTACTGGAGCAGTTTACCGAACTTCGGATCAGAGTTAAAGAGATAGAGACTGGATTTGTGGCTAGCTTGCGAATAGAGCCCAGGATCATGGATCAGATTAGAACTGGGCAGCGCAGTGATCAGAGATTGATAGATATGGTTAGCCAAGCTGAGCAGAGTTCACAGTCGGATCTCACCATCAGTGAGGATGGATTGTTGAGATTCAGAGGACGAATTTATATACCGAACGATAATACCCTGAAGACACAAATACTGAGAGAATCCCACTGCTCGTGATACACCATGCACCCAGGGAGTACTAAGATGTACCGAGACTTGAAAAAGGTGTATTGGTGGAGTGGTATGAAGCGAGACGTGGCAGAGTATGTGGCCAGGTGTTTAGTATGCCAGCAAGTGAAAGCTGAGCATCGGAAGCCCGGAGGACTACTACAGCCCTTACCCGTACCTACATGGAAATGGGAGCATGTCACTATGGACTTTATTATGGGTTTACCGAGGACTCGAAGAGGTCATGACGCTATATGGGTTATAGTGGATAGATTGACCAAGAGTGCCCACTTCCTTGCCATCAAGAGCACAGATACTGCGGATGCCTTAGCTGAGCTGTATGTCAGCGAGATAGCTAGATTACATGGGGCTCCAGTGAGTATTACTTCTGATAGAGATTCTCGATTTACTTCTAGATTTTGGACCCAGTTTCAGGAGTCCATGGGATCTCGATCGAGTTTCAGTACCGCCTATCATCCTCAGACAGATGGTCAGTCAGAGAGGACTATTCAGACCCTGGAGGATATGTTGAGGGCGTGTACGATGGATTTTAAGGGATCATGGGATGATCACCTGCCCCTAGCAGAGTTTGCATACAATAACAGCTATCATGCAAGTATTGGAATGGCACCTTTTGAGGCTCTATATGGTAGGAGGTGTAGATCCCCTGTAGCTTGGGAAGAAGTCGGTGACAGAAAGATAAATGCTCTCGAGCTTGTTGAGCAAGCCGTACAGAGTGTGAAACTCATATGTGAGAGGTTACGGGCTGCACAAAGTAGACAGAAAAGCTACGCGAATGTGCATAGATGGCCACTCGAGTTTGAGGTTGGTGATGCAGTATTTCTGAAAATATCACCGAGTAAGGGTATCATGCGATTTGGGAAGAAAGGGAAATTGAGTCCTCGATACATAGGACCATTCGAGATTCTTGAGAGAGTGGGAGAGGTAGCTTACAGATTAGCATTACCCCCACAGATGTCCGGAATACACAATGTTTTTCATGTGTCTATGTTGAGGAAGTACCACCCGGACCCTTCTCATGTCATAGAGTATGACGAGATGGACATTCAAGAGGATATGAGCTACACTGAGGAACCCGTCCAGATTCTCGATAGAAGAGAGAAGGTACTGAGAACTAAGAGCATCCCATTAGTGAAAGTTTTGTGGAAACATCACTCAATGGAAGAGGCAACGTGGGAACTAGAGAATCTCATGAAGGAGAAATACCCCCATCTATTTGACTAGTTGAGTTGAATTTGGAGGACCAAATTCTCTTTAAGGTGGGGAGGATGTGAGATCTGAGAATTTTAGATATATTTTAATGATGTAATAAGAATTTGAAGTGTAATTTATTGAGCTAAGTGAATTGTGGGAATGATAATTGGAGATTTATATGTTAAGTGTTAAAATAAGTGCAAAGTTATGAGGACAGATTGATCTGGGAGAAGGAGAGATAGATCTGGTGAGTTAAAAATGACTAGGAAGGAGGAATTTAAGGAGCAGATTGATCTCCAATGGAAGAGGATCGATCTCCTTATGATTCTATTTGAGAGAAGATCGATCTCATGAGGAAGAGATCGATCTCCAAATGATTCTGTTTGGGAGAAGATCGATCTCCTTAAGGAGCAGATCGATCTCATAAAGCCATAAAGAGATCGATCTCACCCCTCAACAGATCGATCTCCTAGGCATAAATTGCCCCAAATCGTCCCAAAAATTCAAATGCAGATCGATCTCATCAAGAGGCAGATCGATCTCCTACCCTCAGCCTATATAAGGAACCCCTGTTTTTCTCCTGCAATCTCACTTTCTCTCTCTTTTAACCCCCATTTTTACCGAAACCTAGCTTTCTCACTCATCCAAAGCACCCATTTCTGACCAAATCAGAAGTTGTGGCAAGAAGAAAAGTTGTTCCTTATCAAAGGGAGAACAACATACTTGGAAATCGAAGGACGAATCGAATCGAGGCGTGGGTTGTACGTCTCACAAGCTTTGGGTAATTTCTAAACTTCGATCTTGATATTTGAGATGATTTTGATGATAATGGTGGTTGTCATTGTGTTGAAATAGCTAAAAAATGATTAGGGATTGATGAAATTGCAATGTGGTTGGAGTGATAACGATATTTAGCAATTTAAGAATTTTGAGCTATAAATGGAAATTTAGACAATGTGGCGAATTAGTATAGATAATTGGCATGAGAACTGTAGAACGTTGAGATGTTGTGAATGAGAGTGTAGTTTGGGGTAGAGTTACGAGAATCAAGAGATTTGAGGTGTTATGAGCAATTATGCTCGATTTTGAGAATTAAGGTTGATGAGATAATTGAGTATTGATATTTTAACATCGTTTGGACAGCTCGGGAGTTTCAGAGTGGAATGCGAGGCTAGTCCGTGATACGGGGGAAACGATTGCACTATACGAGGTGCAAAGAGGTAAGAGAAATCTAAACCATTTTGTGTATGTGATTTGTAAACTATTATAGCATGATTTGTGGTTATAAAACAAGCATGTTCAGTGTTGTGTTGAGATATAATTGCACACGATTTTTATAGCCGGTTGGAGCCCAATATTTTATGCGTTTATAAGCTGAGTGTGAAATTGCTTTATAAACCATCGAATTTGTGTGAGTAATGAATTGGGCTCTACGTTAAGTCAATATCGAGATTTGAGAAATGTGTGCGTGCTTTGCCGGTTGGAACTCGATTTTATTATGTTTTGTGTTGAGTACAAAACGGTTTTCAAATGAGTTTTATGAGAGAAAAACCACTATGAGTTCTAATTGAAGGCAAATCAGTCTTGTGTGATAAGACTTAGGTGTGCAATTTTGAGTACACACCGGGCATTGCTCTGGTAGCATGTAAGCCCGATTTCTTCTCCGTTCTGGTAACGTGAGAATAACCCATTCTGTGGCTATGCCACGTATACTTGGTGGCCGTTGCCACGTGTGAAACCCCATTTGGTGGCCGTTGCCACGTGATACCCCATTTGGTGGCCGTTGCCACGTGAGAAACCCTATTGGTGGCTGTTGCCATGTTATACCCCATTTGGTGGCCGTTGCCACGTGAGAAACCCCATTTGGTGGCCGTTGCCACGTGAGAAACCCTATTTGGTGGCCGTTGCCACGTGAGAACCCCTAATTAGTGGCCGTTGCCACGTGAAACCCTATCTTATGGCTATGCCACGTGTGTTTAGTGGCTATGCCACTTGTGAATTTAAATCAGTGGCTATGCCACGTGTGTTTAGTGGCTGTGCTACGTGTAAATTTAACTCAGTGGCTATGCCACGTGTGTTTAGTGGCTATGCCACGTGTGAATTTAAATCAGTGGCTATGCCACGTGTGTTTAGTGGCTGTGCCACGTGCATTACTATTTCAGTGATTTTATCACGTTCATTGAGAAAGCGTTTATCGCATTATTTTCACATGCTTTGTTATTGCTCTAGACTGAGCCTTTTTACTTCATGTTTTCACATGATTTGAGACATGAGAATGTCGTTTTGAGTACTTTCATGCTATGGTTTTCAAATGAGATTAATGAGTTTCACATACAAATAAATATTTTGTGATGTGCATTTTGGTTTATGAAATGAGTCCCTTACCCCCTTTACTGAGCGATTTAGAAGCTCACCCTGTTTTCTTTCCCCCCAAATTTCTTCAAGTGAAAAGGGTTTTCCTGCGACGTACGGAGCAGTGGCTAGTGGAGGACTTGAGCTCCAGGCCATATATTGTATTTGAGGTATCTTTTATCTTTTCATGTACCTAGACAATTACTGTAATTGCAGACACTTGATGTATAACATTGTATGGGATGTATTAGGATTAATTAACTTGAGATGGATTAATGTATTTGATATGATATATAATTTCTAGTGATGAGATCCTGAGGTACGATAAATATGATAATGTATGACACTGCACAGGAATGCACCCTTAATTGTGAATTAATGAGTACAAAAGTTTTAAATTTGCCCTATTTTCTGCATTTTCGGGGCGTGACATATGCCCACACGTGCATACTGAGACATAATTGGTATGGGTGGATAAGACCTATTGCAGGCACCCCCTGACTGAGATTGGGTTCTCGGAGTACGTTGTATCGTGTATATCACATGGAGTACGTTGTACCGTGGGGATTGTTGAAGCAGAGTGGCATTAGCCACGAGGCAGCAAGTCTTGCCCTCGCAATCTTGATGTTATGTTGTTCTGGCTGCAGGATTGACCCACCTCCATTTCTGGTGTAATACCCCGCGCACTAGGTACCGTGTAGCTAGGGATCACTAGGCTATGGCCATTGTCCTTGATGTTACTATTATAGTCACCTACGTGTCTCACATGATATAACTTGTGGTCTCGATAGACCAAGGTAGACCCGAGGGAGGGGTCAAGCTCCTGATTTTATGATTTTCTACTGTGATGCTAGATTTCAGATGATTTTATGACATGTGACCCTAAAAGAAGGGTGATTTTATGACAAAATTTTATAACGAGTTGTTTTATAAGTTTCGAGAAGTATTTATGAGATGATTGACTCAGAGGGGTTATTTTATACTGCAGTTTTAATGAAATGATTTAAATGCAGTTACATGATGAGTTTTCCATGCGTTAATGATAAGATTCATGAAAAGAATTGTCTCTCATGATTTGATTTACATGGCATGATCTAATTTATGATCCTAATTTAATTCATGCTAAGTATGATTTAATGATGTCACATAAAATGCCTTTGATGCATGAATTACATGATTTCTATATGCATAAATAGTTTTGATAAACTATGTCATTGATGTATGCATTGTTTTGTGCTTGAGATTTTAATGAAAAGAAATGGATTTTAAGGGCATGGCATTATGAGCTTGTAGATAATGGAGCTATCTACTTACTTGCATAATTGCCTTACTGAGCGTGTGGTTTGCTCACCCCCTTATTTTCCTCCTCTTCATAGTACTTTCAGTAGTTTGAGCACGGCTGAGGACTTGCATCTATGGTATCCGCTGCTTCCCATCGAAAGACAGATATACACATTTGTATAGTTTTGTATCTGAACATGTAAATGCATAGTACTGTAAACGTACATGATGTTGGGGATGTAAGGCTATGTAAATACCATTGTATAAGTTTTTAGTTAAAGTCAAAAGATAGTAAACTCTGATATGTGAATGTGATTATGGAAATGGAATTGTAAATAGGTGAGAGTTGACTAACACCGAATCATAGCCCTACTGTTTGTTGGATGGTCACGATGAGAGAAAGATAAGAATTAAATAATAAAAGGAAAAAAGAAAAAATTGTAGTGATTTTTAGGTAATTTGGGTCGTGACACTGGTACCGAACCGATATCTAAACCATCATATAGAATGGCTCCGATTGAGTTGGAAGAGCTAAAGAAACAGCTGTAAGAGTTGCTGGAGAAGAGGTTTATTAGACCGAGTGTCTCACCTTGGGGAGCACCAATTCTGTTTGTAAGGAAGAAGGATGGAAGCCTCCGACTGTATATAGATTACCGGTTGTTGAATAAGGCCACCATTAAGAACAAGTACCCCCTTCCACACATTGACGATTAGTTGGATCAGCTCTGAGGAGCCCATGTATTTTCAAAGATAGATTTGCAGTCAGGGTACCATCAGTTGAGGATCAGGAGTGGAGATGTACCCAAGATAGCATTCCGTATCCGTTATAGCCACTACAAGTTTTTGGTTATGCCATTCGGATTAAAGAATGCCCCCACAACATTTATGGCGATGATGAATGATGTATTCAAGCCATACCTGGACCAGTTTGTGATCGTATTTATTGATGATATTTTGGTAAATTCCAAGTCCATGGCAGATTATGAGGAGTACTTGAGAGTAATTCTGCAGCCTCTCCGAGAGAAAGAATTATATGCCAAACTCAGCAAGTGTAACTTTTGGTTAGAGCAGATCTCATTTCTGGGCCATGTTGTGTTGAAGGATAGGGTATCAGTGGATCCATCCAAGATAGAGGCAGTTGTACAATGGGAACAGCCCAAGACAGGTACTGAGATCAGAAGTTTTTTGGGATTGGCAGGTTATTATCTGAGATTTGTAGAGGGTTTCTCCAAACTAGCTGCTCCGTTGACACGCCTCATGCGAAAAGATGTTAAGTTTGTATGGGATGAGGCATGTGAGAGGAGTTTTGAGGAGCTTAAGCATTGATTGCCTATTGCTCTGGTTCTCACCATTCCTACCAGCCCAGGAGGTTTCTCTGTGTATACAGATGCATCACACCAGGGACTGGGTTGTGTGCTTATACAAGATGGGAAGGTAGTTGCCTATAGATCTAGACAGTTGAAAGATCACGAAAGGAACTACCCGACACATGATTTGGAGTTGGCGGTCGTAGTGTTTGCTTTGAAGATATGGCACCACTATCTTTATGGTGAGAAATTTCAAGTCTTTACAAATCATAAAAGCCTTAAGTACTTGTTCATTCAGAAAGAGTTAAATATGAGACAGAGGAGATGGCTCGAACTCCTTAAAGATTATGATTGTGAAATCATGTACAACTCGGGTAAGGCAAATGTGGTTGCCGATGCTTTGAGCATGAAGAACCTCGAGTTGGTGTCTTATTTGATGGTATGGGAACATGCATTGTTGGAACAATTTGCGAACCTCAGTTTGGACATAACCCCGCCTGGGTCTGAGAGACTTGAGATCATGGCTAGTTTGAGACTGGAGCTAGAGTTGTTAGCCGTATTCGGCAAGCTCAACAGAGCGATTGATAGTGTATTGATTCGCTGAGACAGATACAGGCAGGTGTGGGTATTGATTTTGAGCTGAGTACAAATAGCTTATTGAGGTTCAGAGGTAGATTATGTGTTCCCAAGGATCCTGAGATCAGGAGCCTAATTTTATCAAAGGCTTGCCCATCGAAGTACACGATACATCTGGGGAGTACCAAGATGTATCAAAAGCTTCGACAGGTTTATTGGTGGTCCAGAATGAAGAGAGACATTGCAGAATATGTCGCTAAGTGTCTTGTTTGTCAGCAAGTGAAGGTAGAGCATCAGAAGCCTGCAGAATTATTGCAGCCTCTACCAATACCTACATGGAAGTGGGAGCATGTCACCATGGATTTTGTGATGGGATTGTCGAGGACCTGCAGAGGTTATGATGCCATATGGGTTATTGTGGATCGGTTGACTAAGTCAGCCCATTTCTTAGCTATCAGAGCTACCGATACTCTGAGTCAGTTGGTGAACCTATATGTTCGAAAGATAGTACGACTACATGGTGTACCAAAAAGCGTTATTTCTGATAGGGATGCCCGCTTCACTTCCCATTTTTGGAAACATTTTCAGGAAGCGATAGGGACCCACTTGAGTTTTAGCACCGCTTTTCATCCTTAGACAGATAGGCAGTCAGAGAGGACTATACAGACCATGGAGGATATGTTGAGAGCGTGTGTGCTGGATTTTAGAGGCTCCTGGGATGACCACCTGCAGTTAGTCGAGTTCGCCTATAATAGTAGCTATCATGCGAGTATCGAGATGACACCCTACGAGGCACTGTATGGATGCAGATGTCGATCCCCCATTGGATGGGAAGAGGTTCGTGACAGATAGATTTTTGCTTCGGACTTAGTGTAGCAGGCATCTGAGGACGTCCAATTGATATGTGAGAGATTACAGACAGTTCAGAGCCGGCAAAAGAGTTATGCTGACACAAGACGGAGACCACTAGAGTTTGATACGGGTGAGTCGGTGTTTCTGAGGGTTTCACCTTCGAATAGTATTATGAGATTCAGTAAGAAGGGCAAGCTGAGCCCTAGATATATCGGACCCTTTGAGATTTTGGAGAGAGTGGGAGATAAGGCATATAGGTTGGCATTGCCATTGGACTTGGCAAATGTTCTTAACGTCTTCCACGTCTCTATGCTTCGGAAGTATCACCCGAACCCGGCACATATGATAAGATATGAGCCATTGGAGCTTAATGAGAGTATGACGTATGTGGAGAAGCCGATTCAGATATTGGACAGAAAGGAAAAGGTGTTGAGGACAAACACAATTCCCTTGGTGAAAGTTCTTTGGCAACATCAAACGGTGGAAGAGGCCACATGGGAATTGGAGAAGTTGATACGAGAGAAGTACCCCTAACTTTTTGAAGAGTCACTTGGTTCTAATTTGGAGGACTAAATTCCTTGAAGGAGGGGAGGAATGTAAAACCCATATTTTTGGATGTAAACTTTATGAAATCATAAGGGAAGTGATGTATTTACAATGTAAAGCATAAGTGATGTAAGTCCATGGATTCAATGTACATGCTTGTAATATGAGTTTGTAGTGTACATACAAGTTTCATTTTATATGAATATGAAGAAATGAGCTTTTATAAGTGATGAATGTGATTGGAACTCAAAATGAGTGTTGTGGTAAAATGGAATGAAGTTATACTTCCATTTAGTTTGGAATGGGATACCTTTGGCTATACAATGAATGCACACAAGTTTGGTTGTGTATAAAGAATGAATGGATGCCATTTTCAAGTCTTGAAAGTGGTTGGATGAGAAAATGACCATGGCAGCAAAATGTATGGAGTTGGGTATGAATTGCTACAGAAAACTATAGCAAAATCTGGAAATATGAATGCCAGACCGATCTCATAGGATGAGAGATCATTTTAGAATAGTCAAAAATGCTATTATTTGAGTAATGGAACAAGACAGATTGATCTCCAATGGAGCCAGATCGATCTGCTACATTCTGTAATGAAAAGATCGATTTTCTTAGCTCTCGAGTTAGAGCAGATCGATCTCCCCTGGTTGCAGATCGATCTCCTTCAGCTACTGCCTAGGACATATTGATCTGAAGCCTTCGACAAATCGATCTCATGCATTCAAATTGGTGTAAAAATTAGGGATTTAAGAGGACCATATCGATCTCATGCTTCGATAGATCGATCTCATTGAGCAATTTCTATAAATAGGAGCAATGAAATTTGCAAATCACGAAAACAAACCCCCATTCCTTCCATTTCAACCCAAAACCTAGATTTCTCTCTCTAAACCCAACCATTTTCAGTAAGATTTAAGGGAAGACCATTAGATACAAAGTTGTTCCTATCAAAGAGAAGAACAACATACCTTGGATTCAAAGCCCCATTTGTTGGATTGAATGAGCAAGGTGTATTTTCTTTGGAGCAAGAAGAGAAGCTAGATTGGGTAAGTTCCTAATACTTCAGCCAAGTACATTATCTATTTAATGGTTTTGGGAGTTGATTTACATGGATGTTGATGGGCAAAACTCCTTAGGATGTAGTGGAACTAGTATACCCTAGAAAATGGAATGAATCTAGTGTGAGAAAGTGTGATTGTGATAAGTTGGTGGTTTATGGATTATAATAAGTTGCTATTGAAGTAATATGAATGATTTGTAGTGGTTAAATGAAGCCACATTGTGAGTTTAGAGCATTTATGAAAAAGAAGTATGTAAGATGTTTGATAAATGCCATAGTGAAGAAATTGATGAGATATGAACACTATGAGCTTAATATCGATTTAATATCGATTAGTGTGAATAAATAGGCCTTATAAGTATTAATGGAGGCTATAGATTAAATCGACTATAGCTAACACAAGAGTTGTGTTATATTGAACTAAATTGGTGTGATATACGATTGTGTGCAGTTTCGGAGAGATCACTGGAGACGAATCAAACCACATAAGTAAGCAGCTTTGAGGAAGTAGAATCACGCGACACGATTCTAGATAAGGGAATTCTATAAGTATATAGAGGTAGATGCTCGTATTTTGTGAGTGGAATCTAGGGCGTTTATGAAATGCATGACTGTTTGAGAAAATAATTGATAATGTATGCGAATAGCTACGAGTATGTATGTGATTTGGATTTGAAACGATTATTATGAAAAGGGAGAGTAAGGCTAGTAAATGCATAAATCATGTGTTTGAAATGTTTTCACATAACACAATGTTTAGTTTTAAACAAGTTAATGGATAGGCTGGCTAGTGTTAGAACAATTTCGTGAAATAGCACTTCTGAGGTGCTAAACCCGGTTTTGGGATTGTTTTGATTTAGTATGAGCTGCCCATTGTATTTGTGTGATATAAATCGTGCTGGAGCCTCACTCGCGTTAGACTTTGATGCCTTCATTTGTATGAAATGTGCTGGAGCTTAGCTCGCACCTAGATTTGAAAACTATGATAATGTTTTATAAACCGTACTGGAGCTTCTGCTCGTACGTGACTTTCGTGTGGTTTTCTTACGCATATAACCGTACAGGAGCTATGCTCGTACGTGGTTTTCTCATGTTTTGATGCATAAATGTCGTACTAGAGCGTTGCTCGTACGAGGTGATTTATCTATGATGTATGTATCGTGCTAGAGCTTAGCTCGTACAGGTTTTCACACTATAGTACGTATGATGCCGTGGAAGCTAGTAAGATCCTCAAGCCCTACATCCTGAAGCCCAGAGAGGGCGGGGAGGCTCTGTTCGGTGGGGAGGCTCTGTTCGGTGGGGAGGCTCTCTTACGGTAAGATCCTGAAGCCTTATATCCTCAAGCCAAAGAGGGCAGGGAGGCTCTGTTCAATGGGGAGGCTCTCTTAGGGTAAGACCCTCAAGCAAAACATCCTCAAGCAGAGTGGGCGAGGAGGCTCTGTTTGGTAGGGAGGCTCTCTTACATGGGTACGAAAAGCTCCACGTGCACTTGAGACAATGGAGGTTACACTTGGTATGGGGTAGATAAGACTACGGCTGGCACTCCCAATCCTGACATGGGTCCACGGAGTACGCTATACCGTGTATATCACATGGAGTACGATGTACCGCATAATGGTTATGTGATGAAAAAGTTTAGCGAAGAACTAACCCACCTTTGCACCAGCATGATACCCCGCACACTTGGATGCGTGTGGTCTGGGATGATTTGTGACATAGTTGGCCAACATAGTCTATTGAGATATAGTAACTTGTCTCACGTGTTATTACATAATTGTAAGACCCGAAAATTTGGTGTCATTTCTTTAAGAAATTGATATTTTAATTATTGACTTATTTAATCTTGATCAATAAAGAATAAATAATTAAATTTTAAGTCCAATTGATCAAGAAATGACTTTATTTGGATAACCCGAATTTTCTATATCGGGAATTATTTCGAAAATATGGAAAAATATTTTCAAAAAAAATCAAAATAAATAATGATGTCTTTATATACATATAAAGTATATATAGAAAAAAAAAAGGTGTCTAAATAGATATGAGTGTATGTGAATATCAATGTATATACAATACCTTGTAATAATATTATTTTAATAATAATATAAAATAAAGTGGGATATTTGATTTTTATATAATTATTATAATAATATTATATTAAGAGATATTTAGACATTATATTATATTATATTAAAATATAATATAATATAATATTTATAAAAATAAAATAAAATAAAAGAATTAAAAAAATGAAAAACAAAAAAAAGGAAAAAGGAAGGAAATAGAAACTGGGGAGAAACGAAGCAAAGAGGATCGGAAACCGATCCCTCTCTTTGCCTCTCACTGGCGACGACAGAGGAAGAGGACGAGCACGAGAACATCGGCGAAGGGAAGACTGGCACCGAGGAACCCACAGAGCACCGCCACGCGCCTTCCATCGCTGGTAAACGCCAGATCGAAGGGGGGAAGGCCAAAAGGGAGAAGGTGAGAATCGGGCGGCACCAGCGCCGATCTGCCCTAGCCCATGCCAAAAGAACGTTCCCCAGGCCGAGATGCGACGAACGGTGGCCGAATTGCATCGAGGACCGGCCGCCAGCGTCGGCAATGGAAAAATTACCACTGAACCGGTTCAATGTGAAGGGGGCTGAACCGGTCCGAACCGATTCAGTAGAAGAGAGAAAGAGGAGAGAGAAAACAAATTTTGGGAAAAAAATTCGATGATGCCCCGGGTTTACGGATATGCCAGTAAGCGGTCGAAATTAACCGATTTAACTTTGAAAAAATTTATTTGAAATTATATTTGATCGAAATTGACCCGGGTTAAATATATAAATGTGTAGCGCGACAATAGGCGACAAATGTGAATTCGATCGAGCCTCAAATTTCGAGCCATCACGGAAACTCGGGTAAGTGAATCTTACTTACTATAACTTGTGTAGTTATACGAGATAGGAATTAATCGCATAAGTTATGGATTAACTCTGTATAAAATGCTTTATGTTAGAAAAGGCTTAAGATGGCATGATGGTAGTGTTAATGGGCCCCACGGATAACCTAATAATTGTTAATGGGCCTAAGGAGCCCAATAAAGTCGAAATGGGCTTAAAATAGAGTTGTGCCCAATAAGAGGCAACGAGGCCCAATAAGAGCAATTGGGTCCATTTAATGAAATAGACTGCATAGAAAAGGATAAATGAGTTATCCGACTTAATTAATGTGATTGATAACTATCTGCAGCTCCAGGAGATATATTCGGAGCCGGATAGACTGATTTACAAAAAGTGAAAAAAGGTGAAAAATTGCATTCGACTAGATTCCAGGTAAAGGATCTATGCGAGCTCTTAGAGATAGCTATACATATTTTCATCGTCGTTTACATTCACTTAAATTTCGTATAGAGTATGGATATGAACTTTCTAGATAGTACCCAAATATGGAAAAATTACGAAAATACCCTTAGACTCGAGAATTTTTGAATATGCATAAAGTGCATGAAATCCATGTTTTCTCTGTGAAAAAGAGAATTTGTGAAGCTGAAATGATAGATTGGCTCATTATTTGACTGATTGCATTAAATTGCACGTTTTTCTAAAGTGTGATTTGATTGAAAAGTGATTTGATGGGATGTTACCCTCTCACTCTGTTTTGTACCGTTTTGCATATCGCACTCGATTTTGAGTACCACAGTGGTGGGAAATAGAGCCAGTTGTCTACTTGTGTGTGTGAAATCATGCTAGAGCTATGAGGTCTGTGGATTTATCCAAATCCGCTCGCACTGGATTCTGTTGTGATTTGTGATTGAGATCGTGCTGGAGCCCTCGTGTTGGACTGTGTGTCACACTGACTTGCTTACACTATGTCTGAGACGACAGGCTATGGTTGATAATTTATTTGGTTGGGGTGGTGAGCTTGTGACTCTAGCACCTACAACTGTGTGGTAATATTACTCTAGTTCACGGAGTACGTTGTACCGTGTAGACAACATGGAGTACATTGTACCGTGCAACTATGGGTTATGAGGATTACGTCTTTAGACCCGTGCATGTTGTGTCATTGCTCTGATTTGTGATAATCCTTAGATAGGAGCCGATGGGTAGACTAATCCCCTCCTCGGACTCAGAGACACCCTAGCACACCTGATCCGTGATAGCTTGTGGGTCACGGACTTTGGCCAATTGTCCCTTGGATATGTGTGGAAATCCCTGCCTAGTCTCACCTTTTTTTATTGGTTTCGATGATGAAACTAATTGGGATTTGATTTCTATGATGAAACCATTTGAAATGAGAATATGATTTAAATGTGAGTTTCAATACTGAACACAAAAATATTTAACTCTGAATGAGTTTTGATATTTGGTTTTTGGCATAAAATTACTATGTGTTTTACTATAATGGTTTTGTGAATGTTATGAGTTTTTCGGCATAAACCATGCATTATGAGCATCGTGGATAATATGATTATCTACCAGCTTTCATATATTAATGCAATTGTTTTGAAAAGTAAATGCATTTGTTTTACGAGATGATAAAGCATGCATTCTGAGCATCGTAGATAGTGTGGTTATTTACCTGCTTTCATATATTCCTTACTGAGCATGTTATACTCATCCCTTTATTTTTTCCCCTCTACAGAGCATTTCAGTTGAGTGTATAAGCTGCGTCTATCCTGCAATCTTTTACACACAGCTATCCAGCAGCCTTAAGGTATACACACAGGTACTTTTTGTATCTGAATAATAGTGTACAGTGATGTAGTCATGTTATATGGGGGATGTAAGGCAATGTAAACGAGTTTCTAATTATGAAATAGTAACTTTATGAGCTTTCGCGATGTTAGTGCCTAGGACGAAAACATTGCCTGATATGCATATATATAATATATGAAACTGAGTGATGGATATTGACTCACAGCCCAACAAGTGAAGTGTGGTAAGTTCGCAAAACTTTGTAGTGATATAAGAGAAATTGGGTCGCGACAATAATACCACATGATTTTTTTTCACACTGAGTGTGACTCGTGTTTGTCCAGGGTAGACCCGAGGGAGGGGTCAAGCCTTGTGGGATTTTATTTGAGAAACGATAATTATATTTGTGATAGAGAAGTGACTGTAAAGAGTTTTGATGTGATCTGAGAAATGAGAAATCTTAAAGGATGTTTCTTAAATGAATTTCCCTTTTTAATGAGATTTGATAAAGATGAGCGTGAGAGGTTTACATGAAGATGATTCCGTGTTTTATATGCCTGTTTTCCATGTTTTCTGTACATGATATATGTATATTCATATGGCATAGATTTATTTCCTCATGCTCTGACTATAATTGATTTATGCATAACATTATCATCATATAGATAGAGTAGTTATCTACCATGCTTGCATTATTTCCTTACTAAGCGTGTGGTTGCTCATCCCTCTCTACTTTCCCCTCTCTATAGAGCATACATAGTGGGCGAATGAGGACTGAGGTGTTTATTTGAGACATCCGCTGCATCTCCATCACTCAGAGGTATATACACAAAGATTCTTTTTGTATCTAAACATTATAAAAGCACAGTAATCATTTTGTATTGTAATGTGGGGGATGTAAGGGTTAGAAACATGTCATGTATAACTTAACTTTTAACGAATGGCACTTCTTTTGCTTTAATTGAGAATGAATGTAGAGTGATGTTTATTATTTACTTACAGCTCAACTTTATAGTGGTGAGTTGTTCACGACCGAGTAAGGAAAGGAAAAATGCGAAAAAATTTCAGTGATTTTCAATTAAAAGGGATAAAATGGGTCATGACATCTCATTTCTGGGTCATGTATCGAAAGATGGGGTATCAGTGGATCCATCCAAGATTGAGGCAGTTGTACAGTGGGAACAGCCCAAGACAGTTACTGAGATCAGACATTTTTTGGGATTGACAGGTTATTATCAGAGATTTGTCGAGGGTTTCTCTAGACTAGCTGCTCCATTGACACGCCTCACGTGAAAAGATGTTAAGTTTGTGTGGGATGAGGCATGTGAGAAGAGTTTTCAAGAGCTTAAGCATCGGTTGACCACTGCTCCGATTCTCACCATTCCTACCAGCTTAGGAAGTTTCTCTGTGTATTTGGATGCATCACATCAAGGACAGGGTTGTGTACTTATGTAGGATGGGAAGGTTGTTGCCTATGGATCTAGACAATTGAAGGATCACGAGAGGAACTATCCGACTCACAATTTAGAGTTAACGGCCGTAGTGTTTGCATTAAAGATATGGCGCCACTATCTCTATGGTGAGAAATTCCAGGTATATACAGATCATAAGAGTCTTAAGTATCTGTTTTCATAGAAAGAGTTAAATATGAGACAGAGAAGATGGCTCAAACACCTGAAAGATTATGATTGTGAGATCATGTATCACCCGGGTAAGGCGAATGTAGTTACCGATGCCTTGAGCAGGAAGAACCTCGGGTTGGTGTCTATTATGATGGTTTGGGAACACAAGTTGCTGGAGCAATTTACGAACCTCAATTTGGATGTAACCCCACCTGGCTTAGAGAGATTTGATATTATGGCTAGTTTGAGATTGGAGCCAGAGTTGATTTGTCATATTCAACAGGCTCAGCAGAGCGATCGACAGTGTATCAATTGGTCGAGCCAGATACAGACAGGTGTGGGTACTGATTTTGAGCTAAGTACAGATGGATTATTGAGGTTCATGGGCAAAGTATACGCTCCCGAGGATTCAGAGATCGGGAGGTTGATTTTATTAAAGGCTCACTTATCGAAGTACACGATACATCCGGGGAGTACTAAGATGTATCAAAACCTTCGAAAGGTTTATTAGTGGTCTAGAATGAAAAGAGACAATGTTGAATATGTCGCTAGATGTCTCATCTGTCAGCAAGTGACGGTAGAGTATCAAAAGCCTACAGGGTTATTGTAGCCTCTACCGATACCGACATGGAAGTGGGAGCACGTCACCATGGATTTTGTGATGGGTTTATCGAGAACCCACAGAGGTCATTATACCATTTGGGTTATTGTGGATCGGTTGATGAAGTCAGTCCATTCCTTAGCTATGAGAGCTACCGATACTCTGAGTCAGTTGGTGAACCTGTATGTTCGAGAGATAGTTCGGTTACATTGTGTTCCAGTGAACGTTGTTTCTGATCGGGATGCCCGCTTCACTTCCCATTTCTGGGAATATTTTCAAGAAGTGATAGGGACCCACTTGAGTTTTAGCACCGCTTTTCATCCTTATACAGATGGGCAGTTAGAGAGGACTATACAAACCCTGGAGGATATGTTGAGAACGTATGTGCTGGATTTTAGAGGTTCCTGGGATGAGCACCTATCGTTAGCCGAGTTCGTCTATAATAACAGCTATCATGCGAGTATCGGGATGGCACCATATGAGGTACTGTATGGACGCTGATGTCGATCCCCTATTAGATACGAAGAGGTTGGTGACAGACAGATTTTTGCTCTCGATTTATTGCAGCGGGCATATGAGAACGTCCAATGATATGTGAGAGATTACGGACAGCTCAGAGCCGACAAAAGAGTTATGCTGATAGGAGACGAAGACCACTGGAATTTGCTGTGGATGAGTTGGTGTTTTTTAGAGTTTCTCCCTCTAAAGGAATTATGAGGTTTGGTAAGAAAGGAAAGTTGAGCACTCAGTATATCAGACCCTTTGAGATTCTGGAGAGAGTGGAAGATAAGGCTTATAGGTTGACGTTGCCACCAGAGTTAGCAGGTGTACATAAAGTCTTCCACGTCTCTATGCTTCAGAAGTATCACCCGGACCCGACACATGTGATAAGATATGAGCCATTAGAGCTCAAGGAGAGTATGACGTATGTTGCAAAGTAGGTTCGAATATTGGATAGGAAGGAGAAGGTGTTAAGGTCGAAGATTATACCTTTGGTGAAAGTTCTTTGGCAATATCACACCCCGGAGGAAGCTACACGGGAGTTGGAGAGTATGATACAAGAGAAGTACCCGGAGGTGTTTCTGGGTTAACTTTGTTCTAATTTGGAGGACCAAATTTCTTAAAGGAGGGAGGAATGTAAGACCCGTAAATTTCTATGTAATGTATATGATTAATTGATGTACAGACAAGTGACATTACATATGAATTACAATAAATAAATGTTTTTGAGTTCTAAGTGTGAATGGATTGATAAATGAGTGTTGAAGTCATTGAAAATGAGTTTAACTGGGAAAATTGCAGTAAAAATAATGCAGGATGAAGGCCAGATCGATCCCATGCAATGAGAGATCAATCTTGTGGCCTGAAAAACACTATACCAAGCATTCTGCAAGAGGGAGATCGATCCCTCAATCAAGCAGATCGATCTCCATTGGTCTTGGGTTGGACAAGATCGATCTCCTCTTAAGGCCAGATCGATCTCCTAATCTTTCTGCCTGAAACAAATCGATCATATCCCATTGAGCAGATCGATCTCATGCAACATGGCAGATCGATCTCATACATTCAACAGATCGATCCCCTGCTTGCAAAATGTTGAAATACTGAAGGATTCAAACAAGGTCAGATCGATCTCCATCCTATGCAGATCGATCTCCTAAGGCGTTTCCTATAAAAATAGGGCAATTGGATTTGCATTTCACGGGAACAAAACCATTTCTTCCATTTTCAACCTTAAACCTAGCTTTCTCTCTCTAAAACCATCCCATTTATATAAAGATTTAATAAAAAGCTATTATAGCAAAGTTGTTCATTATAAAGAGAAGAACAACATAGTTTGGAATCAACACCACATTGGTTGGATTGAAGGAGCAAATGAGTGTTCTTATTTGGAGCAAGAAGAAAATAAAGCTAGGTGAGTTTCTAATACACCAACTCAAGGTATAATTATCTAGTTATTGTTGTAAGTTGATTTAGTGTGTGTATTGATGATTAAAACTACCTAGAATGTAATGGAACAAGTATAACCTAGAATGAGTAGTGTGAGAAAATGTGATATAGGTGAGTTGATGATAAATGGATTATGCTAAGGTGTTAGTGAAGTAATAAGCAAGATTTTGAGATGATTGAATGAAGCTACATTGTGAGATTAGGCAAGTTGTGAAAATAAGTATATAAGGTGTTTGATAAATTGCCATAGTGAAGTAAGTGATGGACTAGAGACACTATGAGCTTAATATCGATTTAATGTGAATCATTAGGCCTAAAAGAGCTCAATAGACTCTATAGAAATTAATAAAGTGATCAAAATGACTTAAGAGAAAGTGAGGCCTTATTAGTGTTAATAAAAACTATAGGTCGAATCGACTATAGTAAACGCAAGAATTCTGTTATATTGGACCAAATTGATGTAATATATGATTCGTGCAGTCCCAGAGATTTCGTTGGAGACAAATCAAACTGCACAAATGAGCAGTTCTAAGGAAGCAGAATCATTCGACGTGATTTCAGATAAGGGAATTCTGTAAGTACTTAGAGATAACTACTCGTATTTTATGGGTGAATATAGGGCATTGTAAATGTATGGTTATCTAGAAAAGTGATTGATGATATATGTGAATGACTACGAGTATATACATATGATTTGGTTTTGAAGTGAATCTTACAAAGGGGATAGTAAGGCTAATAATTGCATAAATTGCATGTTTTGATATTTTTACGAAATACATTGCTTTGGTTTAAGCAAAATTAATGGATAGGCTGGCTAGTGATTTCATGATTTTGTGAAATAGCACAAGTGAGGTGCTAAATTTGGTTTTGAGAGTGTTTTGCTGAAATAGAGCCGCCTATCGTACTTATATGAGTTAAATCGTGCTGGGGCCTAGCTTGCACCATATTTCGAGTCAATGATGTTTTATAAGTTGTAATTGAGCTGATAGCTCGTACGTGGGTTTTCCTTAACTTACTTATGCATATAACCGTATTGGAGCTATGCTCCTACGTGATTTCTTCATTATTTGTTATGCATAAAGTCGTACTAGAACATTACTTGTACGAGTATATTTGCTGATGATGCATGAAACTGTGCTAGAGCTTTGTTCGCACTTAGTTTTCACACTGTGATATGTAATGAGTCGTGTTGGATGCCTCATGTAGACTTTGTATCACACGGATGAAATGCTCGCACGAGCCGTACTGGATGCCTCGTGTAGACTGCTAGTCACACAGATGAGATGCTCGCACGTGCACTTGAAACTGAGTAGGTTATACATGGCATGAGGTAGATAAGACCTATGGCAGGCACCCCCAACCATGATATGGGTCTGCGAAGTATGTTGTACCGTGTAGATCACATGGAGTACGTTGTACCGTGTGGTTGTGATGATGATTTAAAAGTCTGGCGAAGAACTAACCCACCTTCGTTCCAGCATGATACCCCGCATACCGGGATCCATGTGGTCTGGGATGATTATGACATAGTTGGCCAACATAGTCCTTGATGTATATAGTGACCACCTGTCTCACATGATATCATATGGTTTTGTATACTAAGTATGATTTGTGTTGTCCAAGGTAAACCCGAGGGAGGGGTTGAGCCTTGTGGAATTGTGTTTTAAAGGGACGGCATTGTTGTTGTGACGATTTTTGCTATGCTTTGAGAAAGTTTTTAATCCTGTGGGATGTTTTTTAGATATTGCGATGGATTTTACAAATGTTTGGACGATATGTTATCTATA
This sequence comes from Firmiana major, assembly GCA_033439115.1. Taxonomy (NCBI): domain Eukaryota; kingdom Viridiplantae; phylum Streptophyta; class Magnoliopsida; order Malvales; family Malvaceae; genus Firmiana; species Firmiana major. Next base: position 16,488,687 of record CM065912.1, read on the forward strand.
ATTTGAAATGGAACTATGAGTTTTATTATGATGAGCATGAGAGGTTTTACATGATGATTTTCCATGTTTTTAACATGCTTATTTCCATGTTTTTCAGTGCATGATATATGTATATACATGTGGCATAATTTTAACATTTCCCCATGCTCTGGATATTAACTATTTTTATGCATGACACTATAAGCATGTAGATAGTGTAGTTATCTACCATGCTTGCATTATTGCCTTACTAGCGTGTGATTGCTCATCTTATTCACTTTCCCCCTCTACAGAGCGCACATAGTAGCCTAGTGAAGGACTGAGGCGTTGTATTGGGATATCCGCGGCTCTCCATCGTCAAGAGGTATACACTCAGGGATTCTTTTTGTATATAAACATGTAAAAGCACAGCAATCATTTTGAATTGTAATATGGGGGATGTAAATGTTAGAAAACATGTCATGTATAAGTATATGATTTAAACTCTCAAATGTATGCTTTGGTTAATTGAAAGATGTATGGAAATGGTGATTATTACTAACTCACAGTCCAACTGTATTTGTGAGGGTTGTTCACGACCAGGTAAGGAAATGAAAAAGCGAAAAATCTACAATGATTTTTAGATGAAATTGATGAAGAGGGTCGTGACATATAATATATATCATTGATTAACTATTCAAGATTTTCCTTAACTAGGATTTCATGATTATTAGTTTAATTTAAATAGGTTGCAAATTGTTTAATTAAATATAATTATCTACTGCTTGAATTAAAACTTAAATTTTTAATGTTTTAATTTACATAGAGATAAAGGAAAATCTAAGTTTAAATAGATAATTCAAGTTCTTGTTTTTATCGTTTAATTTCAATCAATATCTTTTGCAGATTATAATACTACTACATGAATATGTCTAGGAAGTTTTCTTCTATATAGTTTAAGTAGTTAGGGATTAATTATGGAATTTTCTTGTAATAAACTAAAAAGTAAGGGGAGATGGTGTATACACGATTTTGTTGCTGCACTACGATTGAATGCTTAACTAAATGAAATCTATAGAATTCAACGATCAACTATTTGAAATCCAAGATAGTCAAGATGCATGCTAGTTGAAGCCTTTTTTATAATTTTTGTTAAAACATAATTTGTTTACTTTATTTTTGTATTTAATGATTCTTTAATATTTATTTTAATATCTTTGTTTGTTAATTATTGAAAAGAAATTTCATTATAAAACAATCACTCTTCACGTTTTCGTTTTCTTTTCTTCTTTCTTGAACTTTAATTAACTTGATTTGATTGCTACGGTCTGTGTACCTCTACTTCTCGAGCTACTAGTTAGTGGCTTAGAGTAATTTATTTTTGGTGACTTGACACTTACCAGGATGCATGCCTAAGACATGGGTGTCATGTGGTGAGACCATGTGAATGGTTCAGCCACACATGCATTGTTTTCAATCATAGGTGTTTTTAAGAAATTCAATTGAAACTGTAAAAATTAATTAAAGTGATTTATGATTCATGCATAAACCATGCATCTTAGCATAAACTATCTGAAAATCAAGTATGCATGATTTATAAAGTATGTTTGGTTTATGAAATTGTAAGAAATCCCACTAATTGTATAAATTCACATGTATTTAAGAAATTGCACAGTTGACCTATTTTATCAATTTTAAAGTAAATGATGAAATTAAATGGTTTTCCTAAAATCGATTTACATTGTTTTAATGTGGGATTAAATAGTATGAATTTTTATAAGTATGATTCTAGGAGATTTCTATCCCAGTTAGTATGTATTATATTGAAAATCATAAAGTATTATTTTAATTTATTTCGGAATCATGCTAAGTAAGCTTGGACCACTGTTTTAGAGATTGTTAGGCCACCCTTAGTCAGTATGAAATGTTTTAATACATATGCATTGGGGTATAACATTGTACTTTTGAAGCTCTATTGGAGCATTGGATCCGAGGACAATTGAGATGCTCTAAAGCACCTTCTTACCCCTAAACTCCTGAACCGACTATAGGGCAAACTCTATTCGTTTTACCTTAATTTTTATAAGCTATAATCTGCATGATTTTTATTGTATGATGTTTTCGTCTTAGTATGTACTCTTACCTACCTACTACTACATTTTTGAAGAGGTATATACTTTTGTATGTTTCTATTTGTATTTTCCAGACTTACTATGCACAGTTTATGTATTTATACATAAGAGATGTAAACTAAGCTTATTTATGAAGATGTATGTAAGGCCCGTAAATTTCTATGTAATGTTTATGATTCCGGAATGTACAGACAAGTTACATTATATATGAATCATAAGAAATGGATATTTTTATGTTCTAACTGTGAATGAAAAGCAGAATGAGTGTTGAAGTAATTGAGTATGAGTTTAACTTTGAAAATCTGGGAAAAATTACAGTAGGAATGCTGCAGATGCAGGGCAGATTGATCTCATTGCAAGGGGAGATCGATCTCATCGCCTTGAAATACAATGCCAAGCATTCTGCAAGAGGGAGATCGATCCCTCATTCAAAGCAGATCGATCTCAAGTTACTTCTACGTGGACAAGATCGATCTCTTCCCATAAGGCAGATCGATCTCTAGTTGCCTCTAGTTAGCAAAGATCGATCTCTTCTTAAGGCCAAATTGATCTCTAAAGTCCTCTGCCTGACCAAGATCGATCTCATCCCATGAGCAAGGATCAATCTCATTCCTTTGAGCAAATCGATCTCATCCAAGAAGGCAGATCGATCCTCTAACCTGCAAGTCGAATTCTGAAGGAGTTTAACAAGGGCAGATCGATCTCTTACCCTAGGAGATCAATCTGATGAGGCAAATTCTATAAAACCCGATAGCTGAGTCCTGCATTTCACGAAAACAACTCATCTTCCTCCATCTTTAACAAGTGACCTAGCTTTCTCACTCTAAAATCATCACCTTCCAATTAGATTTGAGAGAAGTTCCCTTGAGCAAAGTTGTTCCTAGTGAGGAAGAGAACAGCATAGTCAAAGATTGGAAGCTGAAACCTTAGATTGAAGGAGAAAAGAGGTTTTCCCCTAATTTGGCAAAAAGAGAGAAAAGTCAAGCTAGGTAAGATTTCGATACACCAACTTCTAGTATGTTAATCTAGACATTTAGAAGAGTTGATTTGGTGTATACATGGTTGGTTGAAATGTTTATGTACATGTTTAAGCAACTATGGCCTAGAATGAGCTTAGTGAGAGAAAGTTGAAATGGCATATAGTTAATGATGATTTAAGCATGTAGAGATGTTAGTAAGCATGTGTAGATAATCCTAACATAGTTTTATGAAATACATATGTTGGGATAGAGGATGATTGAAAATGGGCATAAGAGGTATTTGATGAAATGCCATAGAGAAGAAAAAATGATGAACTTAAGGCATTGTGAGATTAATGTCGGTTTAATATGAATCAGTAGACTCAAGAAGTCTAATGGATTCTCGAGAAACGAATAGAATGATCGAAATGGACTTAAGAGAGAGTAAAGTCCAATAAGACGTAACGAGGCCAAATTGGTGTAAAATGGACCAATGCTGTAAGACCCGATTTTTATCGTAAGAGCAAAAGAGAATAAATAGAAATTTTTGAGTGCATTTAAAAATGCAAAAAGGATTTAAATGGTATTCCCGAAAATGTGCAAGGGCAAAACGGTCAAAAGACCGAAAGTCGATATAAATTCGAGAAGAAAATTTAATTAAAAACATGGGATTGAGAAATCTTGATCAATAACGAAGAAATAATTAAATTTCGGGTTAAATTAATCAAGATATGAATTTATTGGAATAAATCAAAATTTTCGCTTCGAAAAATAATCTCGAAAATAATCAAAAATTATACCGAAAAGGTAAAATCGGACGGATAAATTTGTTTACGGATTAAATGAATAAAATAGAATAGATATTTTTGAGAATTTTATTATTATTTTATTAAATAAAATAATAATAAAATTTAATTATAAATAAATAAATAAAGTTAAAAAAAATGAAAACGCAATCTGAAGAAAACAAAAGGAAACAGAAACGAAACAGAGAAGCAAGGAAGCCGAGATCGAGAAAGAAGAGATCATCGGATGAGCCACCACCGGCGGGACCGAGGGACCGACGAGGGTCGGTGAAGGTAGCTCGACCTCGGGCGAGCCACCAGCGACCGTGACGCGCTGTGGAGACCGCCGGAGAACGCTGAAAACGGAGGAGGAACCCGCGGAAGAGAAGCCCCGATTGGCGATGATTGACGGCGATTTAGTCCAACCCGAGGCTCGATTTTGGAAGCCCAGGCCGTGGCGCTCCGATTGGTGCTGGAATCACGTCGGGAACCGGTCGGACAGCGTCGGAATGACCAAATGGTGATTGAACCAGCCGAACCGGACCAAATCAACGGTCTAAACCGGGTTGAACCGGACCGGACCGGTTCAACCAAAAAGAGGAAAAAAAGGAAGAAAAAGGGAAAAAAGAGAAAAATTTGAAAAAAATTCTAGTGATGCAATCGAGCTACGGGTAAGTCGGTAAGCAATCGAATTGACCGATTTAAATTTTAAAATATTTAATTTGATTAATATCCCACTGGAAATTTATCCGAAAAAATATTAAATTGTGTAGCTCGACAATTGGCATCAACCGAGAGCTTGAGATAGCCTCGATTTGTGTACTATCATGGAATCTCGGGTAAGTGACCCTTATTTTCGACAATTTGCATCGTTATGCGTGTTGATGAATTACAGATTTAATTTTCGCATAAATGAATTAAATTTTGAAAATTTGAATAAATTGTCGTCAATACTAAATTGAGATATCCAAGAATTTAGAATGAGGCTAAATAAATATTGATGGGTCCAATGAGCCCAATAAGCCTCGATAATGTGAATAGTAAGTGAGAAAACGGGCTTAAGGCCAATTAATGCCCATTATGGTGCAATCGGGCCCAATATGGGTAAACGGGCTTAATGATTTAAATTAAGCCCATAGAATATGAAATACAATTAAATTGTATTATAATTGACCTGATGAATGTGTATCCGCAGTTTCAAAGATTGGATTGGGAGCAAATCGGACTGCGTGACGAGACATCGGTGTAAAGGTCAGACTGTACAGAAAATGAGGTAAGAGAATTGTGTGAGTAGCTAGAGGTATCTACGCGTATTTTAATAGTTTTTCTGTACACTGAGTATGTATGTATACCCTGATTATGTATAAAGGTCCTAAAAATGGTTTAAATGATTTTAAGGATCGAAATAGGCAAAAAGACTATTTTACCCCTATTGAGGAAAGTTCACCTAAGGATGGTGAAAGCATGACATTGACATGCATGAAATGCATGATTTAAGGAAATTTATGGTTTAAGGATTTTATTGGTTTTAATTAAAGCAAATCGATAGATTGGCCAGTAATTGCATGAATTTCACATGATAACACTACGTAAGTGTTATTTGTATTTAAATGGAAATTTCTTTGGAAAATGGGCCAACTATCAAGTTTATATGGAAACAGATAGTGCTGACACATAGTTCGCACTATATCTGCGTTTGTGAATGTACATAAATGTGCTTGAGCGGTTGCTTACACCGATTTGTGTGACATCACATGCATAAAATGTGCTGGAGCGGTTGCTTGCAAATGCATGAGAGGTGCTGGAGCCTAGCTCGCACCCTGTTTTGACATGTTTTGACTTGCTTTGACGTGATATACATAAAAAGGTGCTGGAGCGATTGCTCGCTCTAGTTTTATGATTTGATATGCATGAGAGGTGCTGGAACTTAGCTCGCATCCTATTTTGATATGAAATTTGCATAAAGCCGTGCTGGAGTGTAACTCGCACAAGATTTGATTTAATTATGCATAAAGCCGTGCTGAAGTCTAACTCGCACGAGATTTGATTTACTTGAGCTTTCACTCGTGCTGGAGTATTGCTCGCACGAAGTTTTATATGATTTTATAACTAATTTTGAAGCCGTACTGGAGTTTTCTCATACGAGGTTTTCGCTGAGTTTTTATACATATCCGTACTAGAGCATTGCTCGTACGTGGATTTTACTTGAATTGATAATTATTTTAAGTCGTACTGGAGCACTGCTCGTACGTAGATTTCATTGATTTTTATGAAACCGTGCTAGAGCTTTGCTCGCACGAGGTTTTCTGATATCATGAATATGCATGGAGCCGTGCTAGAGCTTCGCTCGCACAGGGATTTATATTACATGCATATAGCCATGTTGGAGACTCCTGTAGACTGTGTGTCATAGTGAGATGATATTGTAAGACCCACTTTTATTATCTGTTGATGTATTTCCTTATGATTCACGCGATGTACACTTATATATATTCATCGAATCATAAGAAGAGCGTTGACTAATTAAATTTGTGAAGCAAAATAAAATGGAATATCGGTGGACGTCGGAAGTAATTAAATACGAGTCGAAATGACCACTGATCAAACGAAAATGATCAGAATGAAGTTAACCGAAAATATGGAAATTAAATAAGAAAATATGGTGGATGTATGAAGGAAAGTTAGGTTAATTTGGTTCCGAAACAAGTGTAGGGGTAAAACGTTCAAAAGACCGAAATTCGGGATAAATTCGATAAGAAAAATTTAATTAAAAATAAGGATTTAGGATATCTTGATCAATAATGAGGAATTATACAATTTCGAGTCCAATTGATTAAGATCCGGAATTTTTAGAAATACCGAAAAGTCACCCGGGACAATATCCCGAAAATACGGAGGAATTATACCGGAAAAATAATTTAAAAACTAAATAAATTAAATTTAATTTAATTTAATTAAATTGGTGGAATAAAATAATAATAAGTGTAGATATTTTTAGAATATATTGAATAATTTATTGAATATTTTAATAATAAAACAATTGGTTAAATAATAATAATAATAATTCAAAAAAAAAAAGCCTGAAATCGGGAAAAACCCGAAAAGAAGAAGAAAAGAAACCGATAGCCGACCCGAGAGAACCCACTGCCGATTCCCACGCACCGGCGACCGTCCGCGTCCGACGAAGGTACCAGGAGGAAGAGGAGAGTCCGGCGAACACGTGGGCACCGGAATCGAGCCGCCAGGTGGCCGGAGCAGGCCGATCCGAGCTTCGAAAATCCGAGGGAGAAACGGGGTGATCGCCGGTGAACCGTCGCGACTGGGCCGGAAAGGAGACCACCGACGCACTCAGGGGAGGAAGCCGGTTCTTTTGAGACCGGTCTTGGCCGGTGAGACCGCCGAAAACTCCGGCGATGGCAAGTGACAGTGAAACGGTGCCGTTTGATTGAAAGGAAAGGGAAGGAAAAGGAGGGAAAATGAAGGAAAAGGGGAAAGAAAAGAAAGGAAAAGGAAAGAAAAGGAAGGAAAAAAGGGGGAAAAAGGGAAAGAAATTACCGGGGACGACCCGAGGTTCGGGTAAGTTGACCGAGGGTCGAAATTGACCTACGGGTGAATTTCGAAAATTTAATTTAATATTATTTTAATGGAAAATAATCCGGATTTACCTAATTATGCAGCTTCACGACGGAGACCGAACGGGAGCCGAGTGAGCTCTGATCTTCGTACCCCGCATCCTGTCGGGTAAGTACAATTTAATTTCGGTATTCAGAGTTCTTTAAATACCGAGCTTTAATTATTTTATGGAATTATGGATTAATTTCGCGTAGGAAGGGATATCATTCGGAATCGTAATATAATTGCCGTAAACGGTATACGGGCTATCCAATGAAATTGGAATGAAGCCCGATAATTATTAGAAAGCTGTATAAGCTCGGTATACCCGAAGAAGGGAATAAATGAATATAAAAAGGGCTAAAATGGGTCGAGGCCAATAAGGTAGATAAGGCCCAATAGCTTCAAGTTGATCAGTAAATACAATATACTGATCGGGATAAGTGAATTAACCTCGGTTATGTGGTTATATGCAGTTACGTACCTTTGGTTGACGCGCACTTGGGCCGAGAGGTTCGGTACTATCGAGACAAGATAAGTCTACGCGCGATTCCAGGTAAGGGAATTTTATAAGCACTTAGAGGTAACTGTACGTAATTTTGAGGGGATTTACATTACGTTAAATTCATTAGGCTACCCGAAAACAGAATAATAATTTTTGTAAAAAAATATGGAAATAGTGGAAAATGACTATTTTGCCCCCAGTTAGGAAAATTTCAAAAAGGGTAGTAAGGCTATGAAATTGCATGAATTTCATGATTTTAATGTTTTATATGACTATATTGCTCTGATTTAAGCAAATATGCACATAGGTTGGCTATTGATTTCGTGAGATATACGAAAGAGTACCGGTTTGCACCAGTTACTATTTTAAAAGATATTTTGTCAAGATTTAGCCACCTATCATAGTTATACAAGTAAAAAGAGTGCTAGAGTCTTTCTCGCACTCAAGTTTACTGATTTAATTATCATGAAAAGTCGTACTGGAGCATTGCTCGTACGAGAAATTTGTGTGTGCATAAAACCGTGCCGGAGCTTCGCTCGCACGAGATTTTAGATATCATGATATGCATAGCGTGGTGCTGGAGCTCCGTAAGCCTATGACCTGGTGTGGGGCGGGCAGCAGGATGCTCACATAAACGCACTAGACGCGAGTTGACATGCATATAGTCGTGCGGAAGCCTCCTGTAGACTGCGGTCACAGAGAGTTGAGATGCTCGCACATATACTTTGAGACATGGGTTGGTTATCGACATAGTATTGGGTTGGATAAGACCTACGGCAGGCACCCCCAGACTATGATATGGGTCCACGGAGTACGATGTACCGTGTATGTCACACGGAGTACGCTGTACCGTGCAGTCATGATGACTCTACTATGTTACTCGATATTCTGGCGGGTAGGACTTGACCCCACCTCCCGTTGCAGTTGTGATACCCCGCACACCGGGATCCGTGTGCCTGGGATCACAGGGACAAAGTATGGCCATAGTCCTTGATTTTTCATACAGTAACCTACATGCCTCACATGATATCATACGGTCTGGATAGACCAGGACAAACCCGATGGAGGGGTAGTCCCGATTTATGTTTTTAAAAGAGCTGTGATTTAATGAATCAAGGTATTCCCGAGAGATGGGTTTGACCTTGATGAAGTTGTTTTATGATGAGTTTTGTGATTAAACGAATAAGTTTTAAAGTGAAGAGTTTTATGATGAACAAATGAGTTTTAATGTGACGAGCATGAGATGTCATACATGATGATTTTCCATGTTGAATTATATGTCGATTTCATGATTTATTGTATATGATATATACATACATGTGGCATCGTTTTAATCTTATCTCATGCTCTAAAAGTAAACGATTTTTTTTTATATCATGATATTATCAACACGTAGATAGTATAGTTATCTACCTGCTTATATTATTGCCTTACTGAGCTGTTTATGCTCACCCTTTCATTTTCCACCCTCCACAGAGCATCTACAGTAGTCGAGGGCGGGTAGAGATTGCCTTCCTAGTTGTCCGCTGCTCCCACTGCGAATCAGGTATACACATTGTGCAGTTTTGTATCTAAACAATTAATAGCACAGTGTTGTAACGTATATAATTTTGGGGATGTAGATATATGGAAACATATGTACATACAGTTATATAATATATGTACTTATTATTATACTGTCTGGAATTCTAACATGAATACAATGATAAGAATGATATGATCAATTGGGATAAGAGTTGGGATTATTACTGACTCATAGCCCAACTCGTTAAAAATGAAAATTGTCACGAGAAGGTGAGACGTATAGAAAAAGCGAAAAAAATTTGTAGTGATTTTAGGTAATTTGGGTTGTGACAAAAGGTGGTATCAGAGCTATAGTTGGTCGGATATGAGTCAGTAATAATAGTTAAGAAATTAAATCCCCATAATACTGTGCTTTGTTTAGATATAACTGTGTATACCAATATGGAACTAGATTAATAATTGGTCGTGGATGCAGGGACTTAGGCATTATGCCTGTTACTCGCCGTGGTAGAGGGGCAGGTTCACGTGCTAGGGGTCGTAGAGGTAGGCCCGAGAGCCATGCAGAACCAGAGACTAGTCAGCCTCCGCAGGACCCCGTTGAGAGATCAGGGGATACTGAGGCACGCTTCGCTAGGATTGAGCGGAGTATAGAAAGTCTTGTTGAGATCGTTACACAGACTTTAGGGGCTGGTGATAGACGAAGCCCAGTTGGACAGCCTACTACTACAGGACAGACTACAGATACTGTTACACCATCGCCGGTACAGGATACAGCTTCTCCTGTCACTGCACAGCCGAGCGGTAGTGATCCGGGCTATGACTGTGAGCTAGAGAGGTTACGACACTTCCAGGAATTTAGACCTCCAGTTTTCAGAGGAGTGAAGGACCCGGTTATTGCAGAGGATTGGATATATGAGATGGAGAAATTATATAGGTTCTTCAGATGTACCTCGACTGAGAGGGTTGTCTTTGCCGTGTTTATGCTGAAGGGCGAGGCAGAGCACTGGTGGAGGTCTACTGTGTCTATCTTGAGAGCCCGACACTTGGTGATTACTTTGGAGATATTTCTAGAGGCTTTTAGAAGGCAGTATATTTCGGCCACTGCACAGCAGAGATTACGGATGGAGTTTATGAGTTTGGTTCAGGGGAACCGCTCCGTTGATGAGTATGAGTCGAGGTTCATATCCTTGGGGAGGTATGACCCAGATACATTGAGCAGTGAGAGTCGGAAGGTGCAAAAGTTCATAGACGGATTGAGACCAGCCATCAGATCCAAGTTAGCTCCGTTTGATATCTCTACTTATGAGGAGGCAGTGCACAGGGCTCAGTTGTGTGAGCAAGATTTTGAGCGGAGTGCATCAGAGTTTGGGAAAGTCAGCAGAACTAGAGATAGTCGAAAGAGATCCGGATGAGATAGGGTGATCAGGAGAGGAGGTCAGAGGTTTGCTGATAAGAGGCCTCAGATTGAGGAGATACATGAGAGGACGGGTAAGCCTCCTTTATATCCGACTTTACCGTCATCGAGAGGTATAGTTATTGGAGGGACACGGCCGACTACCGAGCAGTGTAGGAGATGTGGCAGATTTCGTGGTACCAGGCCTTATCCGACGACTACTGGGGTATGTTTTCATTGTGGGAAGCCGGGGCATGTCATAAGAAACTGTCCCGAGATAATTGCGACTGCCCCACAGAAGGGCAAAGAGCCAGAGAGAGCTCCTGCTGAGACTCCTGTTCCTAGGAGAAAAGCCACTGCTGAGGAAAAGGGGAAGCAAGTTATGGGCAGAGGGCGAGTGCATGCATTGGATCAGGACACCGCAGATGCTTCAGCTGACGTGATTAAAGGTACTATCCTAATTTTCGATTTAGAAGCATTTGCGTTATTTGATTCTGGAGCTACACATTCCTTCATATCGCCTGCATTTGCTCATAAATTGTTGAACTATGTACAGCCTACATTGTTAGATAGAATGTTGTTAATCTCTACACCTATGAATGACAGTCAGTTGACTGAGTATGTATATAGAGATTGTAGGCTGAGAATAGGGGGAAAGGACATGTCAGTCGATCTTGTCTTACTGAACATGAGGGATTTTAATGTAATTTTAGGAATGGATTGGCTGACTGCAAACCATGCTGTTTTAGATTGCTACGCTAAGACAGTAATGTTTTCAGGGACAGATAGTCTTACTGTAAGTTTTGATGGAAAGAAATAAAAAGCATATAATTACTGCATTTGGAAAAGTATAGTGGTAATTCATCATATTTGTGAGGTAAATTATTATTTAATAATGGATACTTATATATGATGAATTATGTTACTAATGGTGGAAAATGGTATCTTGAAGGGTTCATTGCATATGTGGTTGACATGGATCAGGCGCGTCCGAAATTGAGAGACATTCCAGTTGTGAATGAATTTCCAGATGTATTTTCGGATGAGTTACCAGGGTTACCGCCAGTGCGGGAGACAGAGTTCATTATTGATTTGACACCTGGTACAGAGCCGATATCTAGACCACCATACAGGATGGCTCCAGTTGAGTTAGAGGAGCTGAGGAAACAGTTGCAGGAATTATTAGAGAAGGGGTTCATCAGACCGAGTGTGTCACCGTGGGGAGAACCGGTTCTGTTTGTGAGGAAGAAGGATGGGAGCCTTCGGTTGTGTATCGACTATTGATTGTTGAACAAGGCTACCATCAAGAACAAGTATCCCCTTCCGAGGATTGATGATTTACTGGATCAGCTACGGGGAGCACAGGTCTTTTCTAAGATTGATCTGAGATCTGGGTACCATCAGTTGAGAGTTCGGGATGGAGATGTACCCAAGACAGCTTTTCGCACGCGTTATGGTCACTATGAGTTTATGGTCATGCCATTCGGGTTGACGAACGCTCCCGCAGCTTTTATGTCATTGATGAATGAGGTGTTTCGGCCTTATTTAGATCGGTTTGTGATTGTCTTCATCGATGACATTCTGGTTTATTCGAGATCCAGAGAGGAGCATGAGCAGTATCTGAGGATTGTATTGCAGACCCTCCGTGAGAAGCAGTTGTATGCTAAACTCAGTAAGTGTGATTTTTGGCTTGAGCAGATCTCCTTCTTGGGACATATGGTGTCGAGGGATGGTGTGTCAGTAGACCCATCCAAGATTGAGGCAGTAGTTCAGTGGCAGAGGCCTTAGACAGTTACGGGGATCAGGAGCTTTTTGGGTTTAGCTGGATATTATAGACGATTTGTGGAGGGGTTTTCGAGATTGGCTGCTCCGTTGACACGTCTCACTCGGAAGAGTACTCCATTTGAGTGGGACGACAGATGTGAGGAGAGTTTTCAGGAACTGAAGCGTCGATTGACCACTGCTCCGATTCTCACCATTCCTACCAGCTCAGGAGGTTTTTCTGTTTACACAGATGCTTCTTACCAAGGACTGGGCTGTGTATTGATGCAGGATGGGAAGGTAGTCGCTTATGGATCCAGGCAACTGAAGGATCATGAGAGGAACTACCCGACCCACGACTTAGAGTTGGCGGCCGTAGTGTTTGCATTGAAGATATGGCGCCACTATCTGTATGGTGAGAAATTTCAGGTATTTACCGACCACAAAAGCCTGAAGTATCTGTTCTCGCAGAAGGAATTGAACATGAGACAGAGAAGGTGGCTTGAGCTTCTGAAAGATTACGATTGTGAGATCCTATACAACCCGGGTAACGCGAATGTAGTGGATGATGCGTTGAGCAGGAAGTACCTCGGGTTGGCCTCTTATATGATGGTACGGGAGCACGAGTTATTGGAGCAGTTTACGAGCCTCAGTTTGGGTCTGACTCCGCCTGATATTGAGAGTGGTTATATGGTTGCTAGCCTGCGGTTAGAGCCGGATTTGATGGATCGGATCCGACAGGCTCAGCGTGAGGATCAACAGTGTATTGAGATAGTCAGGCTGATGCAGAGAGGTATTGATACTGAGTTTGAGTTGAGTTCAGATGGATTACTAAGGTTTCGAGACAGGATATGTGTTCCCGAGGATCCAGAGATCAGGAGGTTGATCTTGACAGAGGCTCATTCGTCGAGGTATACCTTGCATCTGGGTAGTACAAAGATGTATCAGAATCTCCGGAAGGTATACTGGTGGTCGGGGATGAAGAGGGATATAGCAGAGTTTGTGGCGAGATGTCTCGTCTGTCAGCAGGTGAAGGTAGAGCATCAGAAGCCTGCAGGGTTATTGCAACCTCTACCTATACCGACTTGGAAATGGGAGCATGTCACCATTGACTTTGTGACGGGTTTACCGCGGACTCGCAGGGGAAATGATGCCATATGGGTGATAGTGGACAGATTGACGAAGTCGGCACATTTCCTAGCTGTGAGAGTCACCGATACTCTGAGTAGATTGGCGGAGCTATATGTGCGCGAGATTGTGAGACTGCATGGTGTCCCAGTGAGTATTGTATCGGATAGGGATTCCCGCTTCACTTTCCGTTTCTGGGAACACTTTCAGGAAGCTATGGGAACCCAGTTGAGATTCAGTACAGCTTTCCATCCTCAGACAGATAGGCAGTCAGAAAGGACTATACAGACCCTCGAGGATATGTTGAGAGCTTGTGTACTTGATTTTAGAGGCTCCTGGGATGATCACCTACCACTCGCAGAGTTCGCCTACAATAACAGTTATCATTCGAGTATCGGGATGGCACCATATGAGGCCTTGTATGGCCGTAGATGTCGTTCTCCTGTAGGATGGGAGGAGGTTGGTGACAGGCAGATATTCGCTCTCGATTTGATACGTCAGGCCTCTGAGGATGTCCAGTTGATTTGTGAGAGGTTGAGGACAGCTCAGAGTCGACAGAAGAGTTATGCTGACAGGAGACGTAGACCGTTGGAGTTTACAGCAGGGGAATCAGTATTTTTGAAGGTTTCTCCTTCCAAGGGTGTTACTAGATTCGGAAAGAAAGGAAAGTTGAGCCCTCGCTTCATAGGACCTTTTGAGATACTCGAGAGAGTGGGAGATCGAGCTTATAGGCTAGCGTTGCCACCAGAGCTAGCAAATGTCCATAACGTCTTCCACGTCTCCATGCTTCGGAAGTATCAGATGTGATCAGATACGAGCCACTGGAGCTCAGTGAGAGTATGTCCTATGTCGAGAGACCGATCCAGATTGTGGATAGGAAGGAGAAGGTATTGAGATCGAAGACGATTCCTCTGGTGAAAGTATTATGGCAGCATCACACTCCGGAGGAAGCGACTTGGGAGTTAGAGAGTTTGATGAAAGAGAAGTATCCGGAGTTGTTCAGAGACTGATTTGGTTCCAATTTGGAGGACCAAATTCTTTTAGTGGGGGAGATTATGTAAGACCCACTTTTATTATCTGTTGATGTATTTCCTTATGATTCACGCGATGTACACTTATATATATTCATCGAATCATAAGAAGAGCATTGACTAATTAAATTTGTGAAGCAAAATAAAATGGAATATCGGTGGACGTCGGAAGTAATTAAATACGAGTCGAAATGACCACTGATCAAACGAAAATGATTAGAATGAAGTTAACCGAAAATATGGAAATTAAATAAGAAAATATGGTGGATGTATGAAGGAAAGTTAGGTTAATTTGGTTCCGAAACAAGTGTAGGGGCAAAACGGTCAAAAGACCGAAATTCGGGATAAATTCGATAAGAAAAATTTAATTAAAAATAAAGATTTAGGATATCTTGATCAATAATGAGGAATTATACAATTTCGAGTCCAATTGATCAAGATCCGAAATTTTTAGAAATACCGAAAAGTCACCCGGGACAATATCCCGAAAATACGGAGGAATTATACCGGAAAAATAATTTAAAAACTAAATAAATTTAATTTAATTTAATTTAATTAAATTGGTGGAATAAAATAATAATAAGTGTAGATATTTTTAGAATATATTGAATAATTTATTGAATATTTTAATAATAAAACAATTGGTTAAATAATAATAATAATAATTCAAAAAAAAAGCCTGAAATCGGGAAAAACCCGAAAAGAAGAAGAAAAGAAACTGATAGCCGACCCGAGAGAACCCACTACCGATTCCCACGCACCGGCGACCGTCCGCGTCCGACTAAGGTACCAGGAGGAAGAGGAGAGTCCGGCGAACACGTGGGCACCGGAATCGAGCCGCCAGGTGGCCGGAGCAGGCCGATCCGAGCTTCGAAAATCTGAGGGAGAAACGGGGTGATCGTCGGTGAACCGTCGCGACTGGGCCGGAAAGGAGACCACCGACGCACTCAGGGGAGGAAGCCGGTTCTTTTGAGACCGGTCTTGGCCGGTGAGACCGTCGAAAACTCCGGCGACGGCAAGTGACAGTGAAACGGTGCCGTTTGACTGAAAGGAAAGGGAAGGAAAAGGAGGGAAAAGGAAGGAAAAGGGGAAAGAAAAGAAAGGAAAAGGAAAGAAAAGGAAGGAAAAAAGGGGGAAAAAGGGAAAGAAATTATCGGGGACGACCCGAGGTTCGGGTAAGTTAACCGAGGGTCGAAATTGACCTACGGGTGAATTCCGGAAATTTAATTTAATATTATTTTAATGGAAAATAATCCGGATTTACCTAATTATGCAGCTTCACGACGGAGACCGAACGGGAGCCGAGTGAGCTCTGATCTTCGTACCCCGCATCGTGTCGGGTAAGTACAATTTAATTTCGGTATTCAGAGTTCTTTAAATACCGAGCTTTAATTATTTTATGGAATTATGGATTAATTTCGCATAGGAAGGGATATTATTCGGAATCGTAATATAATTGCCGTAAACGGTATACGGGCTATCCAATGAAATTGGAATGAAGCCCGATAATTATTAGAAAGCTGTATAAGCTCGGTATACCCGAAGAAGGGAATAAATGAATATAAAAAGGGCTAAAATGGGTCGAGGCCAATAAGGTAGATAAGGCCCAATAGCTTCAAGTTGATCAGTAAATACAATATACTGATCAGGATAAGTGAATTAACCTCGGTTATGTGGTTATATGCAGTTACGTGCCCTTGGTTGATGCGCACTTGGGCCGAGAGGTTCGGTATTATCGAGACAAGATAAGTCTACGCGCGATTCCAGGTAAGGGAATTTTATAAGCACTTAGAGGTAACTGTACGTAATTTTAAGGGGATTTACATTACGTTAAATTCATTAGGCTACCCAAAAACAGAATAATAATTTTTGTAAAAAAATATGGAAATAGTGGAAAATGACTATTTTGCCCCCAGTTAGGAAAATTTCAAAAAGGGTAGTAAGGCTATGAAATTGCATGAATTTCATGATTTTAATGTTTCATATGATTATATTGCTCTGATTTAAGCAAATATGCACATAGGTTGGCTATTGATTTCGTGAGATATACGAAAGAGTACCGGTTTGCACCGGTTACTATTTTAAAAGATATTTTGTCAAGATTTAGCCACCTATCGTATTTATACAAGTAAAAAGAGTGCTAACGTCTTTCTCGCACTCAAGTTTACTGATTTAATTATCATGAAAAGCCGTACTGGAGCATTGCTCGTACGAGAAATTTGTGTGTGCATAAAACCGTGCCGGAGCTTCGCTCGCACGAGATTTTAGATATCATGATATGCATAGCGTGGTGCTGGAGCTCCGTAAGCCTGTGACCTGGTGTGGGGCGGGCAACAGGATGCTCACATAAACGCACTAGACGCGAGTTGACATGCATATAGTCGTGCGGAAGCCTCCTGTAGACTGCGTGTCACAGAGAGTTGAGATGCTCGCACATATACTTTGAGACATGGGTTGGTTATCGACATAGTATTGGGTTGGATAAGACCTACGGCAGGCACCCCCAGACTATGATATGGGTCCACGGAGTACGATGTACCGTGTATGTCACACGGAGTACGCTGTACCGTGCAGTCATGATGACTCTACTATGTTGCTCGATATTCTGGCGGGTAGGACTTGACCCCACCTCCCGTTGCAGTTGTGATACCCCGCACACCGGGATCCATGTGCCTGGGATCACAGGGACAAAGTATGGCCATAGTCCTCGATTTTTCATACAGTAACCTACATGCCTCACATGATATCATACGGTCTGGATAGACCAGGACAAACCCGATGGAGGGGTAGTCTCGATTTATGTTTTTAAAAGAGCTGTGATTTAATGAATCAAGGTATTCCCGAGAGATGGGTTTGACCTTGATGAAGTTGTTTTATGATGAGTTTTGTGATTAAACGAATAAGTTTTAAAGTGAAGAGTTTTATGATGAACAAATGAGTTTTAATGTGACGAGCATGAGATGTCATACATGATGATTTTCCATGTTGAATTATATGTCGATTTCATGATTTATTGTATATGATATATACATACATGTGGCATCGTTTTAATCTTATCTCATGCTCTAAAAGCAAACGATTTTTTTTTATATCATGATATTATCAACACGTAGATAGTATAGTTATCTACCTGCTTATATTATTGCCTTACTGAGCTGTTTATGCTCACCCTTTCATTTTCCACCCTCCACAGAGCATCTACAGTAGTCGAGGGCGGGTAGAGATTGCCTTCCTAGTTGTCCGCTGCTCCCACTGCGAATCAGGTATACACATTGTGCAGTTTTGTATCTAAACAATTAATAGCACAGTGTTGTAACGTATATAATTTTGGGGATGTAGATATATGGAAACATATGTACATACAGTTATTTAATATATGTACTTATTATTATACTGTTTGGAATTCTAGCATGAATACAATGATAAGAATGATATGATCAATTGGGATAAGAGTTGGGATTATTACTGACTCATAGCCCAACTCGTTAAAAATGGAAATTGTCACGAGAAGGTGAGAAGTATAGAAAAAGCGAAAAAAATTGTAGTGATTTTAGGTAATTTGGGTTGTGACAGATATGCTCACACGTGCATACTGAGACAGAGATGATATGGGTGGATAAGACCTATTACAGGTACCCCTGATTGAGCTTGGTTTCACAGAGTACGTTGTACCATGTATGTCACGCAGAGTACGCTGTACCGTGGGGATTGTTGGAGTTGAGTGGCATTAGCCACGAGGCAGCAAGCCTTGCCCTCGCAATCCTGGTGTTATGCTATTCTGGCTGGTAGGACGACCCACCTCCCGTTTCAAGTGTGATACCCCGCACACTGGGTACCGTGTTGCCAGGGATCACTAGGATATGGCTATAGTCCTCGATGTTACTAATATAATCAGCTGATTGTCTCACATGATATATCTATTGGTCAATAGATCAAGGTAGACCCGAGGGAGGGGTCAGGCCCCCGATTTCATGATTTTATGATATGTGACCCTGAAAGAAGGGTGGTTTTATAACCGAAGTTTTGTAAAGAAATTTAATTAATTATTTTATGAGTTTGGATTTGAATTATGAGACGCTTAACCCCTTCGGGTGATTTTATACTGCGTTTTTAATGAAATAATTTGAATGCAGTAGCATGATGATGTTTTCCATACTTTTATTTCAAATTCATGATTTGTCTTACGGGACATGAAAGAATCCATGATCTAGATTTGTTTCATACTCATTATGATTTAATGGTGTCACATAAAATGCCTTTGATGCATGAATTATATGATTTCTATATGCACAAATAGTTTTGATAAACTATGACATTGAAATATGCATGATTTTGTACGTGAAATTTTAAATGAAAAGAAATGGATTTTAAGGGCATGGCATTATGAGCATGTAGATAGTGGAGCTATTTACTTACTTGCATAATTGCCTTACTGAGCGTGTGGTTTGCTCTTCCCCCTTATTTTTCCATCTTTTCAGAGCACTTGCAATAGTTATTAAGCGGCTGAGGACTTGCATGCTTGGTATCCGCTGCTTCCCATCGAGCGACAGGTATACACATTTGTATAGTTTTGTATCTAAATATGTAATGCACAGTACTGTAAACATATATGATGTCGGGGATGTAAGGTTAAGTAAATACCATTGTGTATGTATTAAGTTAAAGTTAAAAGATAGTAAACTCTGATATGTGAATGTGATTATGGGAATGGAATTGTAATAGTGTGAGGTGACTAACACCGAATTATAGCCCAACTGTTTGTAGGATGGTCACGATGAGAGAAAGGTAAGAATTAAATAATAAATGAAAAGTGAAAAATTTACTCTGATTTTTAGGTAATTTGAGTCGTGACAGTTAATGGTATCAGAGCTGAGTTAGCCTGATATGAGTCGGTGTTAGTGGTTAAAGAAGTTTACATCCCCATGTACTGTGCATTATTTAGATACAACTGTGTATATCGAGATGGAAGAACAGCTAAGAATTTGGTTTTGAATGTAAGAATAGACTCAATTAACTAATAGTCGATATGGTTAAAGTGCGAGTACACGAGCTCAAGGCCGTTGAGGTAGGCCTAAGAGTTGTACTAAGTCGCCACATGAGACTCGAGATGAGATTGAAGTGGAGGCTGATGTTAAGCATGCCCCACAGAGTCCGACAGAGAGATCGGACAGAGTTCGACAGAGAGATCAAACAGTATTAAGACACGCTTCGCGAGGTTGGAGCAGAGTGTAGAGAATATTATAGAGCTAATTGCTCAAAATATGCACGAGATTTGAGGGTAAGTCGAAACATTGGTGGAATTCCACTCGACCCATATTAAGAATTAGACATCCAGAATGGACATGGAAAATAATTCTAGGTATTCCGGTGATAGAATATCCCGGACACTACTTAAAGGAAATAACAGATGATATTCTTTACTCTGACCCAGAGGAACATGTTGATTGACGAGTATGAAACCCAGTTTATATTCCTGGGCAGATATGACCCCGACACTATGAACAGTGAGAGTCGGGATGTCTGAAAGTACATGGAAAGGCTCAGATTGTCAATTAGAGTCCGATTAGCCCGTAGATATCACTACCTATGCCGAGGCAGTGCACAGACTACAGTGGTGTGAATAAGATCATGAGTTGCACGCCTCTGAGATTGGGAAAGGTAGTAAGGGTCGGAATAGAGAGAGAAAGAGAATAGAGAATGACAGAGATGTCAAAATGGGAAAAAGGTAATTGGTAAAAGCTTAGAGTTGATGAGTCACGGGGTAAGTTGATTGATAAGCCCCAGTGTATCTAATTTCAATACTTTTGAGGGGTATTGTGATTTGAGGACCTCGACCTGCTCCATAGCCGTTGAGCAGTGTAACAGTGTGAGCAGTGTAGCAGTGCAGCAGAGTAGCAGTGTGAACAGTGTAGGATATGTGGTAGTTACCACGAAAATAAGATGTTGGACGAGGGCGAGTGTATGCCTTGGACCAGGACACTATTGATGTTTCATAGGATGTGGTGGAAGATACCACACTGGTTATAAATAATGAAGTAATTATTTTAATTGATCCTGGTGCCACGTATTTATTCATACCGCCTTCAGTTGCTTATAAGTTAGTGAAAGATGTGAAGCCTTTACCCTTAGACAAGATGATGATGGTTAGCTGATTTTCACAAACTGAATATGGGTATAGAGATTGTAAGTTGAAAATAAGGGTGAAAACACCCTGAAAAGTGTATTGTAAGTTTGACAAGTAATGAAAGAGGAGTAGCGATATGTAAAGTAAATTGGATTAAGCGATATGTAGTAAATATGAATTGCGACCACATGGACTGATGTGTAAAGTAATTGTGGTCAAGTCTGAGGGTTAATAAAGGTATTTCAAAATACTTTCCTACCTGAAGATTTGACAGCGTCTAGAAGCGCACACATAACCTATAAATTGAAATTGACAGTCGTAATATATACATTTAAAATTTGGGTACATTTACTGGTACGATAAAGAAATATAGAATTCGATTAATCATGAAGGTTTAAAAATTAAAATTTTAGAAAAGCCGTTAATATAAGAAAAAAGGAAATGACGTGGGTGGTACCTTGAATGGAAGCGATTTCGAAATGACATTATACGTTTATGCGTATAAAGGTTAAGGATATGAGTGAATGAAATATTTAGTGGAACTCAACTACGATGAGGTATTTAAACCTTACCTAGACCGATTGGTTGTCATCTTTAGCGATGATATTTTGATGTATTCGAAGTCCAGGAAAGAGCATGAGTAGAAATTGGGAACTGTCTTACAGACGATGTGTTGTGAGTTTCTTGAAATGAGCTGCTCAGTTGACACATCTTGTTCGAAAGAGATTGTATGTTAGTGGGATAATAAGTATGAAAATGGCTTCGGTGAGTTTTGGTATATTGAATTAATGAACTGACCACCGTAAGTATTCTCACCATAACCAACAGCTCAAGAGGTTTCAGTGCGTATGGATACCTCACAATAAGGATTGGGCTGTGTATCAATGTAAAATGGGAAGATAGTCGTTTATGGATCCAGATAGTTCAAGGACCATGAAAGAAACTATTCGACCCATGATTTAGAGTTGGCAGCCGTAGCGTTTACACTGAAAGTATGGCGCCACCACTTATATGGTAAGAAATTTTAGGTATACACTGATCGTAAAAGTCCCGAGTATCTGTTTTCACAGAAAGAGTAGAATATGTGATAACCAAAAGGGTTAGAGCTTCTAAGGATTATGATTGTGAACATTGTACCACCCAGGAAAGGCTAATGTAATGGCTGATGCCTTGAACAGAAAGAGCCTCGGGATGGTATCACATATGATGGTCAGGGAGCGTGACCTGCTAGTGCAGTTATGAGCCTCAGTAGAGATGTGATCCCTTCTGATGATGACGGTGATTGTGTGACAGCTAGCCTGAGGTTAGAACCGGATTTGAGTGACTGGATTTGCCAGGCTTAGCGTGATGATCGGCATGTTGTCAATGGTGTGGGTCAGATTCAGAAGGGTATAGTGACAGAGTTCATAGAGAGTGATGATGACTTACAGAGGTTCAGAGACAGTATAAGTGCTCCCTAGGACCATAGTTGCTGAGATAATGTTATTGACAGAAGCTCACTCTTCGGGATATACAGTGCATCTGAGAAATAATAAATATATTGAAATCTCTGAAAAAGGTATTGGTGGTCAGATATGAAAAGTGATATTGTAGAGTTGTAGCAAAGTCTCGTATGTCAGCAGAGTAAGGTAGAGTACGAGAAGTATATAGGATTATTGCAGCCTCTACCTATATTGACACGAAAATGGGAACAAGTTACCATAGATATTGTGATGGGTTACAGAGGACTTGAAATCAATCACGAGGCTATCTGGGTGATAGTCGATAGATTGATTAAGTCTACCCACCTTCTGGCTAAGGAAATCCCCAGATACTCTGAGTGTGTAGGCGAATTTATGTGAATGGAAAATTGTGATACATTATGTAGCGTTCCAGTGAGCATGGTATCAGATAGGGATTCCCGCTTCACTTCCCATGTCTGGGAACGTTTTTCAGGAAGCTATGGGAACCTGATTGAGTGTTAGCACAGCTTCTATCCTCAGACAGATGGTCAGTCAGAGAGGACTGTACAGGTTCTGGAGGATGTGATGAGAGCATGTGCCATTGATTTTATAAGCTCCTAGGATGATCAGTTGTGACCAATCGAATTCGCCAATAATGCCAGTTGTCACTCGAGTATCGGGATGAATGTATATGAGGCATTTTATAGCCGTAGGGATTGTTCCCCGACTTGGATAAGAAAGTGGGTTATAGATAGAGAATTGTTCCCGAATTGGTAAGACAAACCTCTGAGGATTTTAGTTGATTTGTGAGAGATTAAGAACACCTCAGAGCAGACAGAAAAGACTATGCTGACAAGAGAGAGAAAACCATTAGAATTCACCGATGGTGAATTAGTATTGTTGGCAGTTACTTGTCTTAAGGACGTAACGAGATTCGGATAAGAGATTGGGCAAAGTGGAAGGTAAGACTTGTAGGTTGGCGTTACCACTTGAATTAACAGGCATCCACAATGTGTCCTATCTTTTGATGCTTCGAAAATATTATCCGGACCCGATATATGTGATCGGATATGAGCTCCAACAGCTTAGCTCAATGAAAGTATAACGTATGATTGGAGAATTGATTCGAGTATTAGACGGAAGGAGAAAGTGTTGAGGTTTAAGATGATCTCCCTAGTTAAGTATGATGGTAGTATTACACTCCGGAGAAAGTCACTTGAGGATGACAGTATATGATACGATAGATGTACCCGGAGTTATTTATGGACTCATATGACTTGGTTCTAATTTGGAGGACTAAATTTCTTAAGTGGGGGAGATTGTAAGACCCGATTTTTTTTGTAAGAGCAAAAGAGAATGAATAAAAAATTTCGAGTGCATTTAAAAATGCAAAAAGGATTTAAATGGTATTCTCGAAAATGTGCAAAGGCAAAATGGTCAAAAGACCGAAAGTCGATATAAATTCGAGAAGAAAATTTAATTAAAAATATGGGATTGAGAAATCTTGATCAATAACGAAGAAATAATTAAATTTCGGGTTAAATTAATCAAGATATGAATTTATTAGAATAAATCAAAATTTTTGCTTCGAAAAATAATCCCGAAAATAATCAAAAATTATACCGAAAAGGTAAAATCGGACTGATAAATTTGTTTACGGATTAAATGAATAAAATAGAATTGTTTTAGATATTTTTGGGAATTTTATTATTATTTTATTGAATAAAATAATAATAAAATTTAATTATAAATAAATAAATAAAGTTAAAAAAACGAAAATGCAATCTGAAGAAAACAAAAGGAAACAGAAACGAAACAGAGAAGCGAGGAAGTCGAGACCGAGAAAGAAGAGATCGTCGGACGAGCCACCACCGGCGAGACCGAGGGGTCGACGAGGGTCGACGAAGGTAGCTCGACCTCAGGCAAGCCACCAGCGACAGTGAAGCGCCGTGGAGACTGCCGAAGAAGGCTGAAAACGGAGGAGGAACCCGCAGAAGAGAAGCCTGATTGGCGGCGATCGACGACGATTTGGTCCAACCCGAGGCCCGATTTTGGAAGCCCATGCCGTGGCGCGCCGATTGGTGCTGGAATCGCGTCGGGAACCGATAGGACGGCGCCGGAACGACTAAATGGTGACTAAACCGGTCAAACCGGACCGAACCGGCAGTCTGAACTGGGTTGAACCGGACCAGACCGGTTCAGCCAAAAAGGAAAAAAAAAGGAAGAAAAAGAGGAAAAATTGAGAAAAATTTCAGTGATGCAATCGAGCTACGGGTAAGTCGGTAAGCAATCGAATTGGCCGATTTAAATTTTAAAATATTTAATTTGATTAATATCCAACTGAAAATTTACTCGAAAAAATATTAAATTGTGTAGCTCGACAATTGGCATCAACCGAGAGCTTGAGACAGCCTCGATTTGTGTACTATCATGGAATCTCTGATAAGTGACCCTTATTTACGACAATTTGCATCGTTATACGTGTTGATGAATTACAGATTTAATTTCCGCATAAATGAATTAAATTTTAAAAATTTGAATAAATTGTCGTAAATACTAAATTGAGATATCCAAGAATTTAGAATGAGTCTAAATAAATATTGATGGGTCCAATGAGCCCAATAAGCCTCGATAATGTGAATAGTAAGTGAGAAAACGAGTTTAAGGGCCGATTAAGGCCCATTATGGTGCAATCGGGCCCAATATGGGTAAACAGGCCTAATGATTTAAATTAAACCCAGAGAATATGAAATACAATTAAATTGTATTGTAATTGACCTGATGAATGTGTATCCGCAGTTTCGGAGATTGGATTGGGAGCAAATCGGACTGCGTGACGAGACATCGGTGTAAAGGTCAGACTGTACAGAAAATGAGGTAAGGGAATTGTGTGAGTAGCTAGAGGTAGCTACGCGTATTTTAATAGTTTTTCTATACACTGAGTATGTATGTATACCTTGATTATGTATAAAGGTCCTAAAAATGGTTTAAATGATTTTAAGGATCGAAATAGGTAAAAAGACTATTTTACCCCTATTGAGGGAAGTTCACCTAAGGATGGTGAAAGCATGACATTGACATGCATGAAATGCATGATTTAAGGAAATTTATGGTTTAAGGATTTTATTGGTTTTAATCAAAGCAAATCGATAGATTGGCCAGTAATTGCATGAATTTCACATGATAACACTACGTAAGTGTTATTTGTATTTAAATAGAAATTTCTTTGGAAAATAGGCCAACTATCAAGTTTATATGGAAACAGATAGTGCCGACACGTAGTTCGCACTATATCTGAATTTTTGAATGTGCATAAATGTGCTTGAGCGGTTGCTCGCACCGATTTGTGTGACATCACATGCATAAAATGTGCTGGAGCGGTTGCTCGCACTGATTTTATGATTTGAAATGCATGAGAGGTGCTGGAGCCTAGCTCGCACCCTGTTTTGACATGTTTTGACTTGTTTTGACGTGATATACATAAAAAGGTGCTGGAGCGATTGCTCGCTCTAGTTTTATGATTTGATATGCATGAGAGGTGCTGGAGCTTAGTTCGCATCCTGTTTTGATATGAAATTTGCATAAAGCCGTGCTGGAGTGTAACTTGCACGAGATTTGATTTAATTATGCATAAAGCCGTGCTGGAGTCTAACTCGCACGAGATTTGATTTACTTGAGCTTTCACTCGTGCTGGAGCGTTGCTCGCACGAAATTTTATATGATTTTATAACTAATTTTAAAGCCGTACTGGAGTTTTCTCGTACGAGGTTTTCGCTGAGTTTTTATACATATCTGTACTAGAGCATTGCTCGTACGTGGATTTTACTTGAATTGATAATTATTTTAAGTCGTACTAGCGCTGCTCGTACGTAGATTTCATTGATTTTTATGAAACCGTGCTAGAGCTTTGCTCGCACGAGGTTTTCTGATATCATGAATATGCATGGAGCCGTGCTAGAGCTTCGCTCGCACAGGATTTATATTACATCCATATAGCCGTGTTGGAGCCTCCTGTAGACTGTGTGTCACAGTGAGATGATATGCTCACACGTGCATACTGAGACAGAGATGATATGGGTGGATAAGACCTATTGTAGGCACCTCTGATTGAGCTTGGGTTCACGGAGTACGTTGTACCGTGTATGTCACGCGGAGTACACTGTACCGTAGGGATTTTTAGAGTGGAGTGGCATTAGCCACGAGGCAGCAAGCCTTGCCCTCGCAATCCTTGTGTTATGCTGTTCTGGCGGGTAGGATGGCCCACCTCCCGTTTCAGGTGTGATACCCCGCACACTAGGTACCGTGTTGCCAAGGATCACTAGGATATGGTCATAGTCCTCGATGTTACTAATATAATCAGCTGATTGTCTCACATGATATATCTATTGGTCAATAGACTAAGGTAGACCCGAGGGAGGGGTCAGGCCCCCATTTTCACGATTTTATGATATGTGACCCTGAAAGAATGGTGGTTTTATAACCGAAGTTTTGTAAAGAAATTTAATGAATTGTTTTATGAGTTTGGATTTGAATTATGAGAGGTTTAACTCCTTCGGGTGATTTTATACTGCGTTTTTAATGAAATAATTTGAATGCAGTAGCATGATGATATTTTCCATGCTTTTATTTCAAATTCATGATTTGTCTTGCGGGACATGAAAGAATGCTTGATCTAGATTTGTTTCATGCTCATTATGATTTAATGATGTCACATAAAATGCCTTTGATGCATGAATTATATGATTTCTATATGCACAAATAGTTTTGATAAACTATGGCATTGAAATATGCATGATTTTGTGCGTGAAATTTTAGATGAAAAGAAATGGATTTTAAGGGCATGGCATTATGAGCATGTAGATAGTGGAGCTATCTACTTACTTGTATAATTGCCTTACTGAGCGTGTGGTTTGCACACCCCCCTTATTTTTTCATCTTTTCAGAGCACTTGCAATAGTTATTAAGCGGCTGAGGACTTGCATGCTTGGTATCTGCTGCTTCCCATCGAGCGACAGGTATACACATTTGTATAGTTTTGTATCTAAATATGTAATGCACAGTACTGTAAACGTATATGATGTCGGGGATGTAAGGTTAAGTAAATACCATTGTGTATGTATTAAGTTAAAGTTAAAAGATAGTAAACTCTGATATGTGAATGTGATTATGGGAATGGAATTGTAATAGTGTGAGGTGACTAACACCGAATCATAGCCCAACTGTTTGTAGGATGGTCACGATGAGAGAAAGGTAAGAATTAAATAATAAATGAAAAGTGAAAAATTTACTCTGATTTTTAGGTAATTTGAGTCGTGACAAATGCATTGAATTGAACTTCATGCAAGTGAAAATGAAGCATATTGAAGTATACTTATGTGAATTGTAAATCATTGTAGCTTATGGAGACATAATTGGAGCTAATAAGACCGGTTCACGGGCATTAGAAACCAAGGAAAGCGATTCGAGCGTGATTCGAGGTAAAGGATTTATACGAGCTATTAGAGATAGCTATACGTTTGTTTTCTTACCTTCTGTGTGCAAGTGAATACGATAAAGTATATAGATATTGGATTATCTACGTGAAAGCTAAGTGATAAGAAGAAGCTTATATGCATAAATTGCATGTCTTTATCGTGAGTAGATGCTTGTGAATGTTATGTAAGTGTTTTGAGGAAGAGTAATAATAGACTGGCTCTCGGTTTAGTTATTTTACATGAAAAGCATTTAACGAGTGATTGAAGGGAGATTACCTTCTCACTCATATTTAGTGAATGGAGCCATCTATTTCTTTTTTGTGTGAACTTGTACTAGAGCCAAAGTGACACTGGTAGATTTACCAGCCTTGCTCGCACAACATTTTAAAAGGATTTTGAGAAAAGAAAAAGGTGCTAGAGCTGAGTGAAGCTGTGTGATCCACTCGAGAGCTCGCACTAGATTTTGGGAATCATGCTAGAGCCTTCGAGTATTGCTAAGTGATCTTACTCTGACTATGCTCGCATGTGACCCCCTTGATTTAAAGTGAAGCAAAACCGTGCTCGATGCTCAGGTATGCTGTGTGATCTTACACTGAGTTGCTCGCACGTGGTTTTATAAGCTTTTTATGTGATAAGCAAAATCGTGCTAGATGCCTCAGGTATGCTGTGTGATCTTACGCTGAATTACTCGCACATGGTTTTATGATGTTTGTTGTGTGATGAGTAAAATCGTGCTGGAGCCGTCGTGTATTGCTGAGTGATCTTGCACAGACTTGCTCGCACGTGATTTTGAAATAATGGAAATGGGTGATAAGGATCCACGGAAGCACGCTATACCGTGAGTGTTAGCCATGGAGTACGATATGCCGTGATATCTTAGTGATTCTGTGTGGGCTGAAGGGATGGTTGATCCGCCTCCCCAAGCATGGGATTACCGCACACTTGATCAGTGTTGCCTGGAATTCAGACTATGGCCATAAGTCTTTTATCTGTGTGATATGACATTTTGTCACTATTGTGTGAGGTGACATATGTCCCCCTGCTGCGTAATACAGGGTGATATGATATCCCATACTATGTCTCATGTAAATTGATTTACTAAGTAATTTGCTAAGTGTAAAGAGATTTATAAGTGTGTACTGCGTGAAATGATAAATGAAGCTGTGTGATTTTAAAGATTGAGCTATGTGATTCTGTGCGATTTGAGAAAAAAAATGTGCATTTACCCATCTAGTGAATTAATGATTTTGCAATTGATGAAAGCTATTTTCAAAGAATGCATATGTTTTATAAGGAAAATAAATGTTTATATTTTAAGCATGTAGATAGTGTAGTTATCAACCTACTTTCATATTTTCCTTACTGAGCGTGTTAGATCACCCTCTTATTTCCTCCTCCACATATTCTGTGCAGTAGTGAGTTTACTGGAGTTGTTCTTGCTACGGTGTTCTCCAGCAGTATAGAGGTATACACTTATGAGAGAAAAAATTTGTATCATGTACATTAGTGCACAGTAAAGCTATCTTTTATACGGAATGGATGTATATGATAGAAACTGATGTAAACGCTTCTGCATATTTATAAAAATACAGTTTCTATTTCATTAAATGAGTTTAAATTATAAATGGATGAGAAGTGATGTGAATGTTGACTCACAGCTCAACTGTTAGTAGTAAGTTAAGTCACGGGAAGAGGGTCGTGATAATGTATTTTCAACCTATAATGTGTATCAAATGTAGCCTCCTAGGCTATATTGAATGTCAAATATAGTTTACTTAGATGTGATGTGACACGACACTATTAGTAACCAATTCACTTTTGCTGTATGATACTTGTATGATACTTTTATGAATTGGAGTTAAATCGAAACTTCAAAGTTAATGGCATTAATAAAAAAGGATTAGCCTGATTCATATCACGCACAAAAAAATTGGGACTACAAACTAATAACTCTGCAACAAATTTAAGTAGAATTTACATTGGTCGTTGACAAATCTAACTAAGGAAAAAGAAAAATTTAGTACAAAATTTTCGCAAAATTCGGTATGTCACATAAGGCTTGGTTTATGTTCAAAAGCTCTAAGTTTAGGAGTACGATTATATGTGAAAAAAATTAGTAACCCCACAACGCTCATCCTAAAATAATACTAACTAATTTTAGGTTTTCTTCAAAATCTGTCTTGTATTTATATTAATTTCGATATGATTATATATTGGGAATATTTTCTAGGACTTTTTCATCGATTTGGTTTTGATATTAGAAGTTTCCCTCATCTCAAGATATTAAAGGAGTAACAATTGATTTTCTTATCAAATTTATTAAATATTTTATGAAAATATTAATCTCGAATCTTAATACTTTGATATTTATTTTTATTTTTATTTTTAAGTTCTTCTATTTTATTCATATTTTAATTCATTTATTTATATTTATAAAATGAATATGAACTACAATTTCTTTAAAATTCTCATCTAAGCATCCCACCGATTTGGCTTGGTTTAAAAAAGAACTTTCTCACCTAAAATTTTCAAGTACTTATTGACTTCTTTGAAATTTCATTATTGACATAATTCATATTCATATTCCTAATTTTTTTTATTTAATTAAGGATCGTTTGGGATCGTTTCTATTGTTTGTTTTTTGTTTTCAAAATTTTGTTTTTATTTTTATTTTTCAAATTTCTTGAAACATAAAACATTTTTGGTAATGTTGGTACATATTGAAAACAAATATTTAAACTATTTCAAATATAATAATCCAATTCACAAAATAAAATTTAAAAAATTAAATAAAAATAATAATGTACTTAATAAATAAACTTATATTTAATAATATTATCTACATATTAAATACTTTATTTTATACTATTTGATAATAATAATAATATTAAATATCTTCATTTAATCATATTAAAATTCAACATAATTTAAATAATATTATAATTAAATTATATTCAATAAAATTAAAATACAGTTACGGCGTTCATTTTAATCCTTGAAACAACTTCATTTAACTAAAAATGAACTGATTTTTAATTTCCTTCCTCTTCCCATCCTATCCAATCCTATCCAATCCCCTAAGTTTTCCCATTTCCCTCCTACCAAATATTGTACTAGAAGATAACTGGGAGAGCACAATTTACTGTAAGTAATTTGGGCACAAAATTTAAGTTTTGATGAAACTGTGGCTGACTCAGTGTAGAGAAAGTGGAAAAGAAAGAGAAAGGGAGAGAAATAAGGAAAAGAAAAATAAAGAAAGAAAAAGAAAAAGACCCCACTAGAATGAAAAAAGAAAAAAAATTCTTTGAAGGTCAATTTGGTCTAAAAATTAAAATGATGTATATAGTAAGAATGAACTGTATTTTAAAACTCCCCTTTCTTTTCGTATCATTTACGTTTGGGTGTAGCCTGATATCATTTTCTATCCGCCGTACAATCATCTGCCATCCAAATCGCTAGAAAATTAATTGCAGTTTTGATTGAAAAAGCAGCTTAGACAGTCAGCAACCAGGAACCTTGCATAAAAATCAATATGGTTAACAAGTCCATTCCTATATTGTATTTTCTCAGAAAGAAAAAAAAAACATAAAAAATAAATAAGGCAGGCCGACGGACTGTCTACGCAGCCAAAGGGCCGAAGACAAACAAAGGCCATCAATCCAAATTTAAGACCCGGTGATTCTTCATTACAGCTTTTCAAGGGCACAAAAGGAAATACCCCACTTTTTACAAATTATGAATCAAATAGTTTGACAGTAACAATAACCACCTTAACAAGCAATTTAGCAGGCTTTGTCCATCAACTTGAATCAAGAGATGCATTCTTTTCTTATGCGGTTTCAGCAGGGACCTTCTGCCCTCGCAGTGGCACTATTTCCGGTTCTTGTTGAACGAGAACAGAAGGTCTCCAAATCGTTTCCGTGCCTTCATCCATGAGCGCAATGCCCTTTGCTTGCAAATCAACTCTCATCTGATCACTTTTCAGGAAGTCTTTGTTTCTCCTCACTTCTGCTCTTTCATTAATTAGACGCACCACATCATCTTCCACCAACCCTGCTCTTGTTAATGCCTTCTGCTTCAATTGCAGCAAGACCTATTCAGCAGAAAATCAATCTTTAGAGTTAAACTTTGAAAGGAGGCATGAATCTGTAGATTAATAAATAAAATAAAACCCATCACCTCAGTATAAGAGTAAGGTGGCCGCAATCCAAGAACATCCAAAACTTCATTAACTTCTTTCTCAATTTCTTTAAGGGATTGAATTACCAATAATCTTTGCTGCTTTTGTTGTTTCTTCTGTCAAATTACAAGAAAAAATATCTGTTATCCTGCAAAGGCATATATATATATATATATATATATTATCCAATACATTGCGAGTAAAGTTTTTAGACCACAAGCACAATTAAAGTGATGACACATACCTCATTTTATTTATTTTTTACTTTTTAATATTTTTTAAAAAATATGTGTTATCATTTTAAACTCTTGTGGAGTCTGAAAAACTCAACTGGCAAAAGACCTGACAATCTTAACACAACATGAAAATGATACGAAAGTAACACAAGCTAAAAGTTGGTGAAAATTATAAATAAATATGATAAAAGTTATAAAAAAAAAAAAAAAAGTTTTATGTTTAACTTGACAACACAAATTTTGACAATTTTCATGTTTTATATGATACAAATATGAGTTTTAATGACACAAACACGGATTTTATACACGAATTGTCAAGTCTAACTGGCAGTGTGTGTGTGTGTGTATATATATATATAGAGAGAGAGAGATTTGCATGCTGGAAGATAAACAAATACCCTTAGCATGGCCAACATATTGTTTACTAATTTCAGTGCTTCTAGAAAGGCCCCTGTCAATATAAGTGAAGTGTTTAAGTCATCTGACATTTTAGCATGGAACTCACTGCGCAGCTTGCTAATGCATTGCTGGGTATCTGGAGCGGTCCTAGCAGGTTTGCCATCCTTGGGGCTATCTTCTTGTAGTTGTGACAGAGCATCTTGACAATCTTTCAAAGTCTGTACAACAAGGCAGGTGAGGAAACCTTTCCTAAGGACTGAAACTAATTCCAGGTACATTTTGCCTATGCCTCCAGATTAAAAAACTCGGTGTCTCAGGTCAATTCAGAAAAATAATTGTGTATTTCAACACCAAAAGGTCAAAGTAACTCATTGAAGTACTTTTAACTGGAAAGAGAGGCAAATCTACCTGTAGTGCAATGTAATCTATTACAGAAGAAATTTTAAATGGTCAGGGGCCAATATCAAAAGAAAGCCAGAACTCCAAGAAATAGAAAGTACACTCATGCATCCGTGACCACTATATGCAACCCTTAGACAAATCAGATTAACAAATTTTAAGCTTAAAAGACCAAATCACAGTCCGTGTCAAGACGTGATTTTCAGACCAGCATATGCCTATTGCCAAGTATAATATCAATAGAAGTAAATAAGCTTTAAACCTGATATATATAAAAAGTAGCTTCTGATGCACCTTCCAGCTGCACAAGAGAGTAATTGAGAGGAGAACGGTAGTGTGCATTTATCAAGAAGTATCTCAAAGCCAGTGGATGATATCTCTCAGTAATCTAGAAAGGAAACACAAAATTAACAGGGACAAAGAAACTCCTACGAGAATACTTCCATAACCAGCACCAGATGGAGGAAATCCCTAACTTTACCTGGCGAACTGTGAAAAAGTTACCTAAAGATTTTGACATCTTCTCATTGTTATTAGTAACATGCCCATTGTGCATCCAATAACTCACATCACTCTCCTGGCATGCAGCGCAACCATGGTTTTAAATAGCGGCCGCTATCCGAGATAGCGGCCGCTATATTGCGGTAGCGGCCATTGCAATTACCGCTATGCGTGAAATAACGGTCATCACACCCGCAATGACCTAATTGATCCGTTATTACCGTTATCGAGGACCGTTATTACCGTTATCGACTGTTATTACCGCTATCGAGGGTCGTTATTATCGCAATCGACCGTTATTGTCGCTATTGTCCATTAAAAAAGTTATGCGATATTAAAAAAAATTCACGACCGCGATGACCGTTATGACCGCAATAATCTCCGTTATGTCCGAAACCGCAATAAACGCAACGCAACCGAAAACGTGACCGCAACCGCAATTTAAATCCCTGAGCGCAACTCTGAGCAATCTCATTTTCATGATGGGGGAAAATCAAATCAAGCCCACCACCATGAATGTCAAATTTGAAGCTTAAATAGTGTGCACTCATTGCACTGCATTCTATGTGCCAGCCAGGACGGCCATATCCCCATGGGCTGTCCCAAGATGGCTCGCCTGGCTTTGCAGCCTGACACAATTATTAAATATCAGAATTTGGAAATGTAGCTAACTTTATAAATGGTAGGTGACTGATGCAAGATAGAATGGATGAAGTTTTGACATTATAAGCAAAAAATTGTATTTTGCAACTCTTACAAATATTTGGTAGATTTTTGGAATCAGGGTTTGCCATACTTGTAGTCTATATCTACTTGCCTCTTTAAAGTTTCATTCATAGTGTCTAAGGAATAGCTTTTCAGTCCACAATTAGATATTCGGAAACATGAACATTAATATGGGGCTCTAATATGAGATGATACAGACACAGTGATACCGAAATTTTCAAAAAAAAATTAGGACAAAACACAGCAAGATAAGACGATAGAAAAATATTGTTATATATACTTAGAATATATAATTTCATTAATTTTAAATAAAATACAAAAAATCAATAACATACAATAAATGTTACCCCATAATTAATCCAATTTAGGAAATTTGGCAAATTGAGCTCCAATTGCTTGTCAAATGCCCCTTGATTTGAGATAATTTGGAGACAGATTGGGTCATTATTCTGATTTGGTGCTGAGATAATGTGGAGATTTTGGGGGAATGAAATCTATATTTTTTTCGCCGAAAGCTTTTAAAAATATTCATTTAATAATAATTTTATCAATATATTTTTACTGAATATAATTTAAATTGATCTCACCCAACAACTTTATAGGCTTAAAAAACTGTGACCGGGTAAACTTTAAAAAGTTCCAGCAAAAATGCGCAATTGGCTCATCCAATTTTAAAGCTTTTTCTTTGGCCAAGCCAATTTTATAATTTAATGCCCTGCTGTCCTACTATAAAAATCTCATTTTCTCCATCATCCACACCAAACTACAGCAACAACCACAACAGCCTAGCTTAGCAAAGTGCTATGACAAGTCTCAAAAATATCACTTTTTAGGGTATTTTATTATTTTTTGAAAATTTCCTTCCTATATTTTTAATTTTTCATGTGTAGAAATTTTAAGAATAATGATGAAAATCAAGAATATGATCAAACGAGGAAAAAGTGGTCGGTTTAGTGCTTTAACTCCAAAACCCTTCCAAACCTTCTTTAGGAAACTTGAAACCTTAATCTTAACCCTAAAACCTACAAACATTAAACCAAAGCTAGTCATGAAAATTCCAAGCAAATCTAAATCCTACCTCGAAACCCTAACATTGAATTATTCCCAAACCCCAAAACATAGTCCCACTAATTTAAACTCTAAGTTAGATAAAAATATAAACCTTAACCTAATCCTCAACTATACAACGTCAGCCCAAGAGCCAACTTAACATCAGCGCCTGAAACGTCTCAGCAAGATTCCAGCTTGGACAAGTGACGTTATTATGGGCTGAAAGTCTGGAAGACAACAAGTGACAATTAGAATAAGAATAATTTAGATGATTATTACCTAGTGAGAATTTCAAGGAAACCATCATTGCAATGCATGGCCTCAGGCTATATAGTGCCTGAACATACAACCAGGAAAAGGAAGAAAAAAGTTGCTCTCGTCTCTTTCTCTCCCTATTCTGTTCATGTCTTTTTGTGTATTCTTTGAATTTACACTGCAGATATCTATCATTGGTGCTTCCATTGACCTTCCGCCACCATGCCTCCAAAACCGCATAATGTAGTCGAGGACGCTATCAGTATAGCCTTGCTGACACTTTTGCCACCTAGATTTTAGGCCTTAAAGCTTCTCCTAAAAAAATTTTGGAACAAATGCACTGATTTGGCCTCCGTGATCCACAAGCAAGGAACCTCCATCCATAACCCACAGGTCAAGCTTGCCCATTTCAAAAAACCAGACCTCCACCTCTCCCTCCCCTTTTACCCAATCCCACCACCAAGACAACAAGATCATCTTCATTACCCAACCGACCCCAACCCTCTCAAGCTTTTACAATTAAATCCCCAAAGTTCAATATAAACCCTTTTGATGGCTCTTACCCTCTCGCATGGATTTTTCAAGTTGAAAAGTATTTTGAGTTTCATTCTATACCACCCCATCACCATTTATCCATTGTCGCGTTTTACATGACCAGCCAAGCTTGAAGATGTTATTAGTGGATGCACCGTTACAACCAACTTCAGGCTAGGATTCCTTCACCCGAGGTCTAGAAATCCGAATTGGGCCCTCCACTTATGTGGTGAACCACCAGGCCACTTTGTTTAAGCTTTATACAAACCAACACCGCACCCAATACCAAATAGAATTTGAAAACATCTCCAACCGAGTTCTTGGGCTATCTAATGGACATTTGCTTAACTATTTCATTTTCAGATTATGGAAAGATACTCAACAAGAGCTTACGATTCTAAAACCCCAATCCTTCACTCAAGTAAGCTCCTTGAATCCAAACTCTAGGATTCTCAACAACTTCTCCAAAGAGCCTCACAACAACCTTCACAACAATTCCCATCTAAGCCTTACAACCTACCATGCAACCTTCCAATACACCGAAGTCACCCTTAGAAATGCAATCAAGGCGTGCCAAGGGTCTCTGTTTCAATTGTGATGAGCAATATAAACCAAATCATCGTTACTCCGAGAAGAGGAGCCGTGCCCACCTAACCTGGGAGACACAACATCCTCTCCTACCCCACCATTGGCCTCACTTCCATTACCTTTGCCTTCATAGAAGTTTTACCTAGAAGACCCTTCTTTTCAAGTCTCTTTCAATAGTCTCTCGAGCCACTCATCTCTTAACACCATGAAATAGGAGGCAATATTTTGGGTACTCATGTCCATACTAATCGACTCAAGTAGTGCATATAACCTTCTTCAACTGAGAATTGCCAAGCACTAGGGCTTGTTGGTTCAACCAACTCCACCATTTTCCATCACGATTGGTAATGGTGATTCCTTGATCTGCAGTGGGCTCTATACACAAATTCCAGTGATCATTCAGGGTCATTCTTTTCACTTGGGTCTATTTTTGTTCGAAGTATATGGTGCTGTTATTATTCTGGCATTCAATGGCTCTCACAATTGCGTTCTATAGTATCAGATTTTCAAGGTTTGTACATGATCTTCTACCATGAAGGGTCCCTCATCAAACTACGAGGTGAGAAACCAAATATTCTAGCTTCCCTCTCCTATAGCTAGTTTTGCCAATTGATTCACACCCAAGCCATCACCTCAGCCCATTTCTCATCTATTTCCCCTTCTGAAAAAACAACGCAACTTATCGAAATCTTGGTTTAGAAGCATTTATATTCAAGTTTGTTAAACAACTTTTTTATTATCTAAATCTTTAAATTCAGTTTAGGTTTCTTTTACATCGTTTTCTTTACTGTTTTTTATTTTTCACTTCAAGTTTTCTATTTTAAATGGTTTCGTTATAAGCTTAAAGAATTAGAAGTAGTGTACACATCTTTCTTATCTTTCAGGCACAGAAAATTCTTAGGTTTCAGTTTACGATTTTCTGCATTATTTTCCTGATCAGTTCTGCAAATTTTTTCTTCTTGCCTGCTGCTTACTTTGCTGGCTGTACAGAGCTGTAGCGGGCTATTATGTTGAAGGAAGGCTGGGCAGAGCAACATGGTAGAGTGGCTGAAGTACAAGGAAGCCACAGGTTGGAGAAAAAAAGATTGCCAATTTAGGTTCGTTTGAGAGTTTCTTAGTTTATTATATTTAGCTCGTTTTAAGTTTATTAGTTTTAGAATACATGGTTAGCACCCTTTAGGTTTTAATATTTTATTAGTTTATTGGTTTTATATTATAATAGTTTACTCTATTAGGTATTTAGTTTATTAATTTAGTTTAGTGATTTGTTTTAGTTTAGAAATATAATTACGTATTTATTATAATACTTTTAGTTTAAGTTCCAGGTAATTTTAGTTTATGTTTATTAATTTAAATTGTTAATTTAAAATGCTAAGTTATTTTTTTTTTACTTTTTAGATTAGGATTAAAATTTTAGTTTTTAGGTAATTTAATTTTCGGTCTCTATAATTTTTATTACAATTTACATTTCATGCTCATTAATTTTATTTAGCCAATTTATTTTAAGCTTTATTTTTAATTATTTTACTAGTTATTTAAACTAAAGAAAAATGTGTTCGTTTGGATACATCTAAAGTGACAAATTTTAGCACTTTGTTAAACGATCTAAACAATTCTCATAGGAACAATACTCGACTCTATCACTTTATCACTTGTCGCAACCCACGCACTTGCAGTATAAACTTCGCACCAGCATGCTCCTTTTAGAAAAAATCAAGTGAACATTCGGAATTTTTTATGATTTACATTGAAATTTACGAAGGGATTAATGAAAATTTGAAAGGAATATTTTTAGAAAGTTTAGATGAAAATTAAAGAAAAATGGTTAATGTATTGATTTTATACTTACTAATATTCTTGCTATTTATTAATTCATGAGTTTGATTTTTTTTTTTATTTTTAGGAAGTGATTGATGGAATTTTGAAAGGAATACCTTTTGTTTTTCTAAGTAGATTTTATAAGATTCAAGAAATTTTTATTTCATATTATTTGTATTTTTATTTCAAATTAATGAAATTATTATCCATAATAATTATAAACTTATAAATTAATTTTTTACTATGGTATTCGTCACGTCAAGTTTTTTTTTTTTTTTAAATTGTTGTACTGTCTTGTGCATATTTTATCATACTAGTTTCTTGTGTCCATGTCTATGCTTTATAGTTGCTATGGTTTATTTACAAAAAATAAAAAACTGTGGTGGTATCCAATACATCCGCAATTGTGATAAACTTGGCACAGCCAAAAATGCGGCTACAAATGCAATTTATATCCCTATTCCTTAGATAAATTTAATAATAATTGAGCCTAATTGAGGGCAGCTCAAGCAGCTCAAGTTTTTCAGGCCAATCTCGAGCACAAAAAACTAAAGCTCAAGCAAGATCAAGCCAACCTCAAGCAAGCCTTTAGGTTTTAAAAGAAAAGAAGTGAAAGCCTATTGGCTAGGCTCACTTGATTACACCCCTAAACTAACTAGTAAGTTAACTTATGTAGGTTCCTTACCTTCCATAATGCAAAGTCAGACGGATTACGCTTCCTCAAGTCAACGGCAACACGTTCACCTGCTCTATTATTTTCCAGCTTCTGCCCAGATAACTTGCCATAATATGGGAATTTATCAACAGCAAAAAACACGTCCCCACCAACCACATATCCAAAATCTTTGTTTATAATCTGCAGAATGAAAAAAATAGGGAAAGTTAATTGGGGGTTGGGGGGGGGGGGGTGGGGGGGTGTGGAAACAGCATAGAAAGAATTGCCTTTACACATAGCAAGAAGCAAAAGAAATAAAACATATAAAAGAGAGGAAATATTGAGACAAAATCAAGTGTGTGAATTATTGTAATATATTTTAAAAGGAGGATTGTAGGTCTCAAAAAACAAAGCATTTTTCCATGGAACATATGTAATATTCATGTCCAGCAGCTCAGCAACTCTCAACAATGTAATTAGACAACTTCAGCTCAATATGAAGGTTGCTTTACAAAAAGTTGAATGCTGCTCTTCTACTTCATGGTTGATATTAAAAGTAAAACATATAAAATGCCACCTATAAGAACATTGAACAGGTCCTTGCAAACATTTCCTTTGGCTACATCATTGATAATCATAGGGTCAAACAAAGAGTAATTACAAGCATGCAATGGATGAAAATGAGAGGCTAAATAATAGCTTTCTGCCAAAACAGTATGGTAAATGAGCTAAAAATATAACTACCAAATATTACCATTTAAATGTATTATCTTTGTTAATGCAAAACACATACATAGATGCATAAAGTATTATATCAGTTTTCTAGGAGCATAAACTTATTCATACTAGGAAAATTCCCCTAAAGTAGTAATTGCAATGCAACAGTGTGCTTGACATTGAAAATCTGCACTACATTTCCACAAAGAGAGAGAAAGAGAGATGCAAGGCTGCAAAAAGGAGGGAGGAATTATGGCATATATATATGTCTACAAAACAAAACTAGAATATTCAGAGGAAGAAAACCTGAGTTATCATATCTTTGATCTGCTCAATGTGTGCATGTGTTGGAGAAAGACACTGTAGATCAGCCATATCTACATTATATTCTTTACAGTATCGGTCACTCAAACTTAATGGATCTTCTCCAGTCTCATTCGCTCGACGAATTATCTGAGAAAGTCCAATCAGTAGAACTCACAACATAAAATGAGTAAGACATGATAAGTTCTTAAGAGATGAAAGATGGACCAGTAGTCCGAAAGAAAAGGTAGTTAACCGTTGGCAGCAAGAGAAAAACAATTCCCTGGATAAATCTAACTCAGAAGGACAGAATTCTATTAAACAAGTTCAAAACAGATTAAAAAGTCATAAAGAAGTCCTTGAGCTTTTGTTCAACCCAGCTGTCACATATTTGGTAAGAATATTTGTTCAATAAATTTGAAAGGAAAAAAACAATAAATAAATTGTGGTTTCAAACCTCCCATACTAGCTAATGAATTTTATTAAGTTTAAATGTTTAATGCATTGGATTACTTCAACATCAAAAAACAAAAATGGCATTGCTTCCAAATAAAACAGCAATACAAAACCAAAGAGAAGATCGGATCAAAATTCAGACCTTATCATCGACATCAGTAAAATTCCTCACATAAGTAACCTCATAGCCCAAGTGTCGTAAGTACCTATACAATTCCAATCCACGATTTAGTCATAAACTAATTTAAACAAGGCATAAGGGATTTTTTTCCAAAACAATTCATACACCTGTAAAGGACATCAAAGGCAACCGCGGCGCGAGCATGGCCGAGGTGGCTGAAATCATAGGCAGTGACACCGCAGATGTACATGCTGATTTTTCCAGGGATTTTGGCCTTGAAGACCTCTTTTTGCTGAGTCATGGTATTGTAAACAACGAATTGGAACTCTTCGCTTTCCTTCTTTGCCATTGTTTTAGAGGCTTTTTTTCTGCTTTGAAGGATCCAAGCCCCCTAACCCTAAAGAGAAGTTGTACAAGCGTTAATTTCATATTTCAGTGTAAGTTGACAAAAAAACTAATTCAATTTGGATTAATATATATTTTAAGATTCACAAAAAATAAAGGTAAGTTAGGGAAATATTAAAACCCCCAATCAGAAAGGGAAGAAGATAAATGAGCTCAAGTGAAATGGAAATAAGGATAAAAACCATAATTTTTTTGGGTCAAAAAGCCCTAATCTTTGCAAAAATTAAGGTAAGAATTTTTTAGGACAACTATAAAAAATAAAATAAAAAAAGGTTACCTTACCAACGTACTTCCGGATATAGAAGTCTTAGCGCGAATTCTGGGGGAAATGAAGGTTCAACCGCGTGATGGCTACTATTGCAATGCTTTTCCGGTTTGGATTCACCCGATTTTGACGACATTTTATTCGGATTCGATACAGCCTAACCTATGCTTGATATCAGGCCAATACTAATAGCAAGAATATACAGCCTAAATTAGGGCTTCGAAAAAAATCGAAAAAGTTGAAAAATCTATTTGAATTCAGAGTTTGGGATGGGTTCGGTTTAAATAATTATAAAATTTTATGTCGAATAGTAACATTATTAAATCTAAATTATTTGGACAAGTTTGAATACAAATTATATCTAAATATTTTATTATTTAATATTTTTGTAATTTTTACTATTTAAATCAAAAACTGAAGTTTTATAATTAATTAAAAAATTTAGGGAAAAAATTAAAATAAAACTCAAAGATGCTTATATGCATAAAAAAATGAAATAAAACTTGAAATTATTTAAATCTAAAACTCGAATGACCAATCTAATTTACAAAAATTCGGATTAGATCATTTTAGATTTTTTCTATTTTGATATATACGATTCACAATATAAAAAATTCACTTAGTTCGAATCAAATTTTTGCAAAAACCTGAAATCCAACCCAATATTATCCTAGCCCAAGTGATGTAAAGAATGCAATGTCATGAAAACTTATTATTAGATAGCTTAAAGTGCTTTTAAAAATACCTTTTTTTTTTCCATACACCACAATTTTAAATATACTTCCATAAATATTAATATTACCCCTTAAAATTATAAATTTATCCATTTTCCGAAACCTACCTTCGTATTTACTCTTAGCTTCATCTTTTTCATCAATTTATCAATTTCTTATTTATCTATGAAACATAAGTTAGTTCCTAACCCTAAACCTAAATCACAAAAAATCTCCAAATCAATCTTTATATTCATCTCAAGTATTGTGTTTTTATCTTCATCTTGAAATTGAAAATTTGTTGATTTTAGGTTGAAATTTTAGTTTAAGATTCAATGGTTTTTTTTTGGTCTATTTCATGTGTCTGGCATGGCATGATCATGGCAGAGTGTGTCTCTTACACAACAATAGCCATGCAAGGGCCTCACTAGATAAGCACAACTTTGTGTCTCACGCAAGCAACACTACGCGAGATAATATTTTAATAATTTTTTCATAAATACTTTTTTTATTTTTTCAAGTGAAATAAAAAATATGAATATAAATAATCCTAGGCCTGTAAAAGTTTGTTATTGTTATGGTTCTCGAAAATACAATGGTTGGGGATATTTTTCTAAATGCTTTTGTTATGCTTTATTAATACATTCAATTGTTGATGCGTTTTGGTTAGTCTATAATTGTTTGAATGTATTTTTTTTTTTACAAATATGGTACATACACAGGATAGTGGTTTATCTAAATGATACATTGATCCTTCATTGTACTGAAACATGAAGGTGACTCACCACCTCTTGAAGGAGGTGATGAGCTATGACAGACTTGATTATTGAGAAGCATGAGGATAATGTAGAGCATGAGAATGATGCAGAGCATGCAAAGGATGCAAAAGATATGACTGAGGTATCCAAGCCTTATCTTGAAGACTTGATTGATACCTCTATTCTTAAGAGTTTTAAATCTCATGATACTTTTGTATATGAGTTAGTC
Source organism: Firmiana major (assembly GCA_033439115.1). NCBI lineage: Eukaryota > Viridiplantae > Streptophyta > Magnoliopsida > Malvales > Malvaceae > Firmiana > Firmiana major. Next base: position 16,531,823 of record CM065912.1, read on the forward strand.
AGGTAATTATTTTGTAAAATTTAAGAATACATATTTATATTATTTGTTAAAAATAATCTTATTGTTTTTTTTATCCCCACTCTAAAACTCACCTTCCTATTTCCTTTTACTTCATTTGTTTCTTCGTCTTCTTTATCAACTTCTTCATATTCTTCTTCTCTGAAACATAACTTATTTCCTAACCCTAAATCTAAATCATACAAAATCTTCAAATCAATTTTTATCTCCATCTCAGGTATTGTGTCTTAATCTTCGTCTTAAAATTGAAAATTTGTTTAATTTTTATTGAATTTTTAGTATAAGTTTTGGTGGTTTTTTTTAGTGGTTTTTTTCGGTTATTTTGGTAGGCATAGCGTGACCATGGCCGCACCAAAGTGTGTGTCTCATGCGACCATGGTCATGCAAAATAGGTGTGAGTTTGTGTCTCATGTAGGTAGTCTTACTCATGACATTTTTTTTTTATAAATTATTTTCTATTGTTTTAGCAATTTTTTTATTAATGTATATTTTTTATTAACATAATAGATTTTTTTAGTTTATATTTTTTTCAAGGGAAATAAAAAGAATAAAGTACAAATAATCCTAAGTCTGTAAAAGTTTGTTATTGTTATGGCTGTCGAAAATGTAGTGGTTAGGGATTTTTTCCTATATGCTTTTGTTCTGGTCTATTAGCACATGCAATTGTTAGTACATTTTGATTAGTCTATAATTGTTTAAATGTATTTTTTAAAGATATGTTATGTACATGAGGTGCTAGTTCATATGAAGGATACACCGATTCGTCATTTGATGAAACACGAAAGTGACCCACTACCTCTTGAAAGGAGACGACAAGTTATGACAAATGTAGAGGATAGGATTGAGGTATTCGAGCCTTGTCTTGGAAGCTTGGTTGATACCTCTATTCTTAAGAGTTTTATATCACATGTTGCTTTTTCCATATGGGATAGGTAATTATTTTGTAAAATTTAGGAATAGAGATTTATATTATTTGATAAAAATTTCTTACTGTTTCCCAAAAGTCACTATCTTGTTTCCTCTTGCTTCATTTGTTTTTTCATTTTCTTTTTCTAGCTCTTCATCTCTTAAACGTAATGTATTTCCTAACCCTAAACCATAAATAATCTCTAAATCAGTTTTCATGTTCATCTCAAGTATTATGTCTTCATCTTCTTTTTGAAATTGAAAATTTGTTTATTTCTAGTTGAATTTTTAGTTTAGGGATTGGTAAGTTTTTCCTTTTTTTTTTTTTTAGTTTTTGGTGTGCCTGGCATGGCCATGGCCACACTAGAGTATGTTTCGTGCGACCACGACTGCCTTAGATAGGCATGACTTTGTGTCTCATGCATGTAGTCTTATGCGAGATAATTTTTTTCATAAATTCTTTTATATATTTTTATAATTTTTTCTGACATTTTTTATTAACATAATAGATTTTTTTTAGTATATACCTTTTTTATTTTTCTAGTAAAATATAAATATAAATAATCCCAAGTCTTTTAAAAAGTTTGTTATTGTTATTGTCGTCATAAAAATTTAAATAATTTAATTAATTAAATTAAATATTAATTGGTTTCATAAATTTATCAAAATCAATTAGTGATCAAGATTAAGAAAAAGATTTATCAAAAGAAATAAATCATATTTATTATTTCTAATTAAATTAAAATAATTAGAGATAAAATTAAAAATGATTGACTTCTTATGGAACCCTCATCACTTAAGCACTATAAATAGAGGGCTCCTCCAAGCTATTGAGAGAAAATTCAAGAAGGGAGAAAACGTTAGCTTTGGCAGAGATTTTCAAGCCTCTACCTGCCTTCTATCCAAATTCAAGCTACTAAGTCTCCAAACTCTAAGACTTCCAAGTCAAGTCTCAAGAGCCTAAGACTTCCAATTCAAATCTTCAAAGTCCAAGACTCTTAAATCATCTCTCCAAGTGCCAAGACAAATAAGTCAAATCTTTGTAGATGGCACTGCAAATTCAATCAAAGCCAATTGATCTATAAGAGGACAATAAGTCTTAAACCGTTCTGTCAAAGATCTACCAAACCAAAGCCAATTGATGTATAATAGGACAACAAGTCTGTAACCATTCTGTTAAGGATTTATATTTAATTGCTTAAGTAAATTTATCAAAATCAATTAGTGATCAAGATTAAAAAAAATTATCAAAAGAAATATATCATATTCATTACCTCTAATTAAATTAAAATAATTAGAGATAAATCAAAAGTGATTAACTTCTTTTGTAATTCTCTATCACTTAAGCACTATATAGAAGGCTCCTCCAAGCTATTGAGAGAAATCCAAGAAGGGAGGAAACTCTAGCTTCTATAGAGATTCTCAAGCCTCCACCGATTTTTTTCTCCAAATTCAAGCCACTAAGTCTCCAAGCTCCAAGACTTTCAAGTCAAATGTCTAAAGTCCATGACTACCAATTCATATCTCCTAGTGCGAAGACAACTAGTCAAATCTCTATCGAAGGCACTATAAATTCAATCAAAGCCAATTGATCTATAAGAGGATAACGAATCTCCAAACGTTTTCTCAAAAATCTACCAAACCAAAGCCAATAGATCTACAATAGGAAACAAGTCCCCGACTATTCTCTTAAGGATTTACCAAGCTACTGCACTCCACGATGAACCACAAGTCTTTTATCGTTCTTTCCAACAATCACTCATTCCAGCTTTGTCAGGATAAAGTGTCAAGCCCTCAACAAATTTGTTTCATAATAAGGAGATTGAGAGAGGATTATTTTTTTATATGGAAGATAAACAAATAATTGTACTCATATAAATAAAAATTTGAATTTTGTCACTTAATTTGTGTTCTAATTTTTTGGACACGAAATTTGTATATACAAATTTAGCACGCCCTGTGGGACATTTCTGCCTATCATCTCTTTCTCCTCCATCAATCAAATCAACCATTGTGGCTCTTAAAAAGATTTGATCGCTACAACAAATCACAAGTTCAACTTTGCTACAACTGTGCAACCTGGCTACATTGGGCCAACAACTCGCACTAGGGTACAATACCCTGCCACCCAAGATCAAGATCTAGTTGGACCAACCAAAAATGATACTAATCAGCTTGATCTTACTAGACCTTTTGGCAGGAAGAAAGTCTGTTCTTTAAAAACTAACAGCACAACCAGTATCTACCATTTCTCCTTTTCAAACTATGCTTGCCATGGTTACTAATGCAACTACTTTGGAAGAAAGAATCTCTAAGATGAAGATGATGATGGCTAGTTTGCATAAGAGAATGGAAGAAAAAGATGTCGACATTACAATGCTAAAGAGTCAATTATAGACATAACACGTTGAAGAATCCACTGATGATCAGCCTGATCCTTTCGATTCTACAACAAGCAAATCAAGAGTCAGTGCCTCTTAAAAATTGAAAGGAATGAACGATGCTAAAAAACTCGAGTTGAATACTTCATAACCAATATCAGTTGCTTCATTATCTATTCAACAGTTGCATCTTATGATCACAAATGCAATCAAGACCCAACGTAGAGGATCACCCAAATCTTATATATATATATATATATATATATATATATATATATATATATATATATATATTTATATATATACTAAGCTATAAACTCGAAGAATTAACGATGATGCCAGAAAATTACCAACAGCCTAAATTTTCAACAGTTTGGCAAAAAGGGAAACCCTCTTCAACGCATGGCTCACTTCATTGAAACATGTAACGATGTTGGAACTTATGGAGATCTCTTTATCAAGAAATTTACATGGTCACTCAAAGGAAATGCTTTTGACTGGTATGCTAATTTGGAGTCTGAATTCATTGACAGTTGGGAACAACTTGAAAGAGAATTCATTAATCATTTTTTAGCACTCGTCACATAGTGTGTATGACGAAGTTAACAAACATAAGGCAAAAGAAGGATGAACCAAATATCGATTACATCAACCGATAGAGAGTTCTAAGTCTTGATTATAATGATAGATTATCAGAAATCTCTAATGATTCGAAATGTGTATTCAAGGCATGCATTGAAGACTTCTTTACATTCTTAAAGGAATTCAGCCTCGTACTTTTGAAGAGCTTGCCACTTGTGCTCATGATATGGAAGTGAGTATTACTAGTGTAGACACCTTATTTTTTCTAGGGTCTTAATTGTAGAGTTGTATAATACTAATATTATTTAGACTAATTGTGTGAGACATTGCATTGTTACAGTTTTGTTATTTAATTAGATAGGTTATTTAGTATTCATTAATTTTAGCATTTAGGTTCATTTAGTAATTAACAATTAATATTAGGATTGTCAAGTACGGATTTTCTTAAAATTTTTTAACAAATTTTTCATTTTTCCATACTTACATTTACCTACGTCCAATATAGATTCTTACTTAACCAATATATATATATATATATATATATATATATATATTGGTTCACTACTACTTAAGTCCTAGTCATAGCGTGTGATGTGATCTCGTAGAAAATATTTCATAACTTCCCAAATTACTTTTCCAACTTCAACTTAAAACTTCAATTCGTAAAGTAAGTATATCTCATGGTGTCATAATTTCAAAATATTATACATATCACATCACTCCTTAAAAAGACTATAATTGACATCTAATATAGCTAAACTTTCTGCATTAGATATCCATTATAGCCTATAGTACATCCCAAAATAATGTAGTGTTTACATCTCGACATTAATATGCATAAGTTGTGCATTTATAGATGTATGAAGATAATAAACTAAACTGAATAAAAGGATAAATCTACCTCTATACAAAAAAAGTAGTGGCAAGTGGAAGACACACCCTCCAATACCCTACTCCAATAGACACCAAATCTACTGTAGATAGTCTAGAAGGAAAGAAGAAGGGGGTGAGCTTATGCCCAGTAAAGTATGTACCAAATAAAATAACTTAAAAAGGGGGCAAGCTCGAAAAATGTAAAAATCATGCTATGTTTTGTGATGAATGCAGATCAAATCATTTATATGATTATTGATGTAAATCTGATCAAAACCTTGTTTAAAAAGTGATTAGAAAACATAAAATATAACTTAGCAAAATTTATAACTTAATTTTCTTAATTTCATAAAGCATGCTTAAAACATAACATAACATAACATAATTCATATCAAGAAGTTTCATACTTAAAACATAATGATAAAACATATTTATAAAATCATAAATCATGATCATAAAGTCATGAATCATATTTAGAAAATCATAAATCATAATCATAACATAGGTGAGACGAGGTAGATATCCAAGTGATAACATGCAATCATAACATAGGTCCCAAGTAGGGAAGTGATTTAATGGCCATGATCAGGGTTTACAGTCTCAGTAGACAAGGTGAGTACTGGGAAAGCTAAAAATGTGTCCAAGTCTAGCAACCACTTAACTTAGCTTAGCATAATCATAACATAGGGGTTGGTTGTGCACTGTCAACGGTGCATGTGCCTAGGAAGCCCACAGTCTCAAAATATAGCTTAAATCATAGCTTACACATAATACATAAGGCAAAGTTTACTTAAGATAATAACTTATAAAGCTGGGATTATCATCTCTTCAATAAAACTTATTCATTTCATAAATCTTAAAAATCAGGATCATTGTCCCCTTAATCCATAGCTTAATTCATAATCGTATTCTGATAGTCTTACTAAGAAAACAATGTTAAAACTGAGTAAGGAAATCAAATTATTAATTTCATTTATTTGAAATCAATTTAAAAATCATAATTTATGCAATTTTACTCAAAACTGTACTATTTATTAAAATATAATTATTTTATTACACTTAGTGGGATTTTCAATTTTCTTATAAATCGAGTTTCTTAAACTCTTATGTAACTTAAAATAATTTCTTATGCTTATGCATGATTCATGCAAATAGAGCATAGCTCAACTCTTAAATAATAACTTACTAAACATAATCAGAAATTGGCGAAAATTTCATAAATTGAATTAATTTAAATTGAGAAAACTTAGTTAAAAATTATGTGTTTTTTTGTAAGACCCATAATTTTGCATTGTTCCACTTATGATTCAACATTTTGAAGATTGATATATGCTATGGGAATCATAAAAATGAGGGTATTACAATTTCAAGTCCAAGTAAAAGTAGAAAATGCTTTAAAAGCATTAAATAGCCAAATGTGAGCTCAAGTAAGCTTAGGCTAAACCGTAGGGATTCCGACTATTTTGATTAAAGATATGGACTCATAACATTAAAATATAGAGGGTCCAAGAAGGAAAGTTGGTGTGCTTTGGTCCCGATAAGGTCGAAGAAGAGAAAATGCCAAAAGTGGCTTAAACGAGCTCAAAATAGACCATTTGAGGTGTTTTTGATGCATTCACCTACAACGAGTGTCCAAAACGTTGAGATGGGTTAACCATGCATTGAAATGCATGAATTTGGGTTAGTTGACTTTAGTCAAACATGGTCAAAGCCTAAAAATCAACAAAAGTCAAATGGGAAAATGTTGACTATTACAATTTAGCTAACCATGGTTAACTTAACTCAACTATGGTTAAGGCTTGAGGAAAAATTATTCTGGGCTAAGAACACTTGGAGAATACGGCCAAGACTTAGAAAAATGAATGAAATACAATTGGGTTTAACCATTATGGGCTGAAAATGAAGAAAAGATAATGGGCCAAATAGTTAAATTGTTAAAGCCAATTAAGGTTAAATTAAAGTGGGCCGAAAATTGGGCCAAGCTATTGGGCCAAATGTGTAAGAACCGATTTTTATCGTATTTCCTTATGATTCACACATTTTATGGATATTGTTATATGTTAATGGAATCATAAGACAGATGATTTTGATCATATAAATATGAATGAAGTAGTCGAACATACGTAAAATCTGAAAACAGACAATTAAGGAATTTTAAATTAAATTTATGAGATTTGAATTGCCCGGACAGAGATACGAATTTTAAATGAGAGATTATAGTGGGTCTAAGAAGGAAAGTCGGCCTAAATTGGTCCCGAACGTGTAGAAGGGTAAAACGGTCAAAAGATCGAAATCCGATATAAATTTGATACGAAAATTTCATAAAAAAATATGGAACTGAGAAATCTTGATCAATAACGAAGAAAATATTGAATTTCGAGTCCAATTGATCAAGATATAAATTTATTAGAATTAATCGAAATTTTCACTTCAAAAAATTATCTCGAAAATATTGGAAAAATATATCGAAAAGACAAAATAAGACTGATAAATTCATTTATTGATTAAATGAATAAAATAAGATTTTTTGGAGATTTTTTGGTTTTTTAATGTATTTTAATTGAATAAAATAATAATAAAATAAAATAATTTAAATAAAAAAAACTGAAAAGGAAAAAAAACACGAAATCTGAAAACGAAACAGAGAAACGGAAATCGAAGCTTGGCGTCCGAGAATCATCGACGACCGACAAGGCCAGGTGAGGGCCGGAGAAGGAAGAGGAGCTTCAGGCGACTTTGCTGGCACCGGCAAAGCGCCGTATCAACTCCGGAGACCAACGAACGGAGTAGGAAAAGCCGACAGGAAAAAAGGGCTCGATTCCGGTGGTCCACGACACCTGGGTGTGATCGGAGGGTACTGGCGTGATCGGGAGGAGTCGGTTCTTTTGGTATTGGTAGCGACCGGCGAGACGACCGGGAACACCGGCGACGGTGAGGGCCCCGAAACGGCACCGTAGCCGGAAAGGAAAGAAAAAGAAAAAAAAAGAAAGGAAAAGAAAAAGGAAAAAGAAAAAGAAAAAAACAAAAAGAAAGGGGAAAAGGGGAGAAAAATCCCTGGGAATACCTCGAAAATTCAGGTAAGCCGATATGCGGTCAGATTGACCGAATTGATTTTCAGAAATTTAATTTAAAATTATATTTGATCGAAAATTAACCCGAAATTTAATATAAAATTGTGCAGTTCGACGATAAATCGCGTACATGAGCCCGATAGAACTCCGATTTACGCACCATCGCATAATTTCGGGTAAGTAAAGCTCATTTATGACAATAGTATGATTATTGTGCAATTGAAATTTATTTTGCAGATTTCAGATTAATTTCTGCATAAAATAAATTATAATTGAATTTTTGAATTAATTGTCTTAAATGATATACGGGCTATCTAAAGAGTTTGGAACGAAGTCCAATGAGTATTGATAGGCCCAATGAGCCAATAGACCCTGATGAAAGGATTTAATAAGTGGAAACGGGCTGAAAAAGGGGTCGAGGCCCATTAAGGTGCAATCAGGCCCAATAAAGTAAAACGGTCCCAGTGCTATAGATTCGATCAGTAAGAGTGAAATACTGATAAGTATATTAGAATTGACCCAATACGTGGTTATATGCAACTCCGTAGACTTGGTTTGGAGCGAATTGGACTGAGAGACCTAGTACGGTCGAGACAGAATAAACTCGCGCGTTCCGAGTAAGGGAATTTTACGGACTGCTAGATGTAACTTTACGCAATTTTGACCTCATTTACATTCTCTAAAATTATCTAAAGGGTTTAGATTTAAAATAAGAATTTTGGTGCCCAGATGGGCAAATGACCAAAATCCCATATGAAGGGTAAAATTTCCAAAATTAGGAAAAGTTGGGAGAAACAAGAACAAGAGGTTCCTGTTTGTTTTTGAGGTGTTTTGACACGTGCATGAGTAGGCTAGCTAGTTTTTAAATAAAAATGCAAAGCATTGCATATTTTCAACAACGTGATTTCTTTTGGAAATTGTTTTGAGATAACAGAGCTGCCTACATGATTTTATGAAAGTGTGATGTGCTAGAGCTCAGCTTACACGAGTGTTGATTTGTGTGAAGAAAGCATTAGTGCTGGAGCAAGGGCTCACACTAGAGTTTTACATGCATGGGTGTTGGAGTCTAACTCGCACCAGTTTTTCATATGATTTTCGTGACAGGGTGCTGGAGTCTAACTCCCACCAGATTTTCACTTGATTTTTATGGCACAGTGCTGGAACCTAGCTTGCACTAGTTTTACATGATTTTGACAGAGTGCTGGAGCTTAGCTCGCACTAGATCTTATGAGATTTTATGAAACGTGTGCTGGAGCTTTGCTCGCACGAGATTTTCGTTGATTTTATGAGAGTGCTGGAGCATGGCTCGCACACATTTTATGAGACATGCGATGAGCCGTTCTTAGAGCGTCGAGCAAACTGTGTGTCATGCAGATTAAATATGCTTGCACGTGCGTTTTGAAACAGGCACGGTTATTGATATGAGATATGGGTCCACGGAGTACGTTGTACCGTGCAAATAGCATGGAGTACGCTGTACCATGTTGGGATTGATGTGAGACCCGTATAGGTTTAACCTTATAAATATGTAAATGAATTTATGAAATAATTGTAATGTACTAGTAATGCGAAGCATATGTGATGAAAAGTCCATAAGATTAATGTACACTTCTAGTTGTGATGTACGTACAAGTTGCATTAAGTATGGAAATGAAGAAATGAACTTTGATATATGATGAATGTGAGTGGAATGGAATATGAGTATTGGAATAAAATGGAATGAAATTGCATAAGTGGTGCAAGTCTTTATATTTCCATTTAGTTATAAATGGTGTATATATTTGGTCATGTAAGGATTACACACAAGTTTAATGTGTACAAAGTATGATTGGATGTCATTTTCAAGTCTCAAGGATGGATGAATGATGAAATGACTATGGAAGCAAATTAAGGATGTTTTGAGTGAGGTTGTTGCAGAAAACTGCAGTAAAATCTGGAAATATGAAGGTTAGATCGATCTCATAGGATGAGAGATCAATCTGGAAGAGCCAAAATGACCTTATTTTGAGCTATGGGATAAGACAGATCGATCTCTAATGGAGCCAGATCGATCTGATGAACATTCTGTAATGAGAAGATCAATTTTAAGGTAAGAGGATCGATCTTCTTAAATCTCTGTTTGAGAACAGATTGATCTCCTTAAGGGTTCTGTAAAGAGCAGATCGATCTCCTACAAGAGGCAGATCGATCTCTGAGAGGAAAATTGCCCTTCGACAGATCGATCTCATCAAGGGAGAAGATCGATCTGGGAATGGTTACGTTAGTTGAAAAGGACTACCAAATGTGCAGAGATCGATCTCTACAAGAACCAAATCGATCTCATATGCATGCATCTATAAAAAGAGTACGAGATTGAAATGAAAACTCAGAACCCTTCCTCACCAAACCTCACCTGCCATTTTCTCTAAAAAACCCAAGCTTTCTCACTCTAAAAAATCACTACATTGCAATTGGAATCTGAAGGAGCTCAAGAAGGAAAAGTTGTTCATTGAAGAAAGGAGAACAACATATCCAAAAATCATACATTGGTGTGATCAAGAGAAGGAGTTGTGGCTACCACAAGTTTGGCTAAGTAAAAGGGTAAGCTCTTCGACCTTCAAGCTCTAAATGTGAATTCTAGACATTATATGAGTTGAATGAGATGTGAAATATGGTTAGAAATGATGGGTGTAGTGATGAGTGAGTGATATTGAAAGGGATTTATGGAGAGAAAATCTATGAGAAATGGGGAAAGCTTAAAAGAAGTATAATGAGATTGAGAGAAAGGTGAAATGTGATTTAATGGGTTGAGGAGTATGAATAAATAAATAAATAAATAAATAAATGACAAGGTAGAGGCTTAGAAGAGGGAAAAAATAACTTGATGATTGTATGTGTAGCTCGGAAGAACGTGGAACACGGTTAATCCAGGTCGCGAACAGAGGAAATACGAGCGCGATTCGAGGTAAGGGAATTTCGTGAGTAGTTAGAGATGGCTACACGTATTTTAAATAGAGTTTCGATATTATACTCTATATGAATTCCTATGAATAGGCATGTTGTTGTGATAAGGACTAATGAGATAAAGTGTGATTTTATCCCAAAATAGGATAAAAAGTCTTAGAAGCATGTGTGACTAAATTTCATGAGTTGCATTATAAATTGGCTAATGTTTTCTTGTATATGCGAAAATAGCACATTTTAGTGCAGATTTGAGTTATTTGAGGGAATTGTGATTTAAATATGCCATCTATATAGTTTTGTGTGAAAACCTTAAGTGCTAGAGATTACTCGCACTATATTTTGAGATATGCATCACATAATACTTGAGTGTATACTCGTACTACATCTTAATGCGTTTTTATACATGTTAGAGTATTGGGAGCTTTGCTTATACTCAGGTTTTTACATAACCTAGTGTTGGGAGTATTGCTCGCACTAGATTTGTGTTATTGTGATATGGTCGTGCTGGGAGATTACTCGCACGTACCCGCTTTAAAAGAAAGAGCATGAAACAGCCGTGTTGGGAGCTTGTACAGACTATGTGTCGCACTGATATATGCTCACACGTGCAATTATTTTGAGACATGACTGAGGGCTATCGAAACCATAGTATGCGGACTAGGACTTATGACAAGCATCTTGACTATGAGGTATATCCAAGGTATGATAACTAAGACTCATGACGAGCATCCCACCTTGAGATAGGGTCCATGGAGTACTATGTACCATGTATGACACATGGGGTACGTTGTACCGTGAGTACTTGATGTACTTTGAGAGGATTGGTTAGCAGTGGGAGTGAGATCCAGTGGGATCTGGTGTGCTCCGGGATCAGGTCCGATGTAGTGGCTGACGGTAGAGATCTGACCCACCTCCCGTTCAACATATGTCAATCCCCACACACCGAGTACTGTGTAGCCTGGGATCACTGATCACCGAGAACTGAGTTATGATCATACACTTGAAACATATAGTCGCCTAATCTCCTTTCATGCAATGCAAATTGAGATTTCTTAAATGAACAATCACATGGTTTTTATAATTGAACATATGAATTTGTGAGTTGTGAAAAAGGGTAACCTGAGGGATGGGTGAGGCCCAGATTTTCATGTTTTTAAACATGTTGAATGCCATATTATTTGATTTGACTAAATGGCATGTTAAATGTGATTTGTGTGAAATTGCATACGATTTATGAAATACATGAGAAATGTAGTGTTATGCATAAAATGCTGAGGTTATTAAACCAGCATAATTCCAGTTTTATAACTGATATTTTGTATCTATACATATATATTGCATAAAGCTTTGAGAGAGATGCATGCTTTAGATACGAATGAATAAGGAAATGATTGTAAGGCATGAGTATAGTATTTTGTAGATAGTGCGGTCATCTACTTGCTTGCCTGATTTCCTTACTGAGCTGTAGTTTGCTCATCTCCCTATTTTTTCCCTCCAGATACTGAGCAGTAGAGCAGTGCGGTGATCTCTAAATCTTTTTTGTGTTGGACAGCTCCCATCAATTGCAAATGTATAAGATTTGTATACACAAGAGTATTTTGTATCTATTATCTTGTATCACACATTTATTCCTTGAAAATGTAACAGTTTTATGGGGGATGTTATGTAAAGATGTATTTATACAATTGATTTTGTATATCTACGCACACCTGGGAGTGTGAATTAAAGTTTTAAATATTCCACCGTGAAACTTATGAAATTTTAGTAATTGCATCGCCTCACAGCCCAACCGTAATAGTGTTTGTATGGATAAAGGACACCCGAAAGTGGGGTGTGACAGATTTGGTATCAGAGCATTAGGTGGTCTGATGTGAGTAGATGTTTAGGACTAAGAAAACATACATCCCCAAGTTACTGTACGATATTTAGATACAAATGTGTATACGGAGCTGGTAGTCAATTAAAAGTTTATTGTAAATGCAGGAAGTTATCAGGCTAGTGAGATATGCTTGAGAGATATCGTAAGAGGGGAGAGAACTCGAGAGCTCAAGGGCGAAATGACAGAATTGAAAGACACAGTAGATCGTCCTCTAGTCATGAGCCACAGGAACAGATAGAGGCTTCCGATCCTCGGATAGCCCGATTAGAGGAAGACATGCGAACTATGATGACCATGATGGGTCAGATCATGGCTAGGTTTGAGGATACACCTGATACAGCGGAACAAGCTGCATTGAATCCCCCAACAGCTACACCTGAATCTGAGAATGTTGCACCTGCACAACCTGAACAGGTTAGGCCACGAGAACCCCATATTCGACCAGTACCTCCTCCAGTAGCCCCACAACAGTATGATGAGGATGATTTGGGGTACGGATACGACTGTGATATGGAGAGGTTGAGGCATTTTATAGATTTCAAGCCTCCTTCTTTTAGCGGGGTAAAGGATCCGGTAGTGGCTAAAGACTGGATCAGTCAGATGGAGAAGTTGTTTAACTTCTGTAGATGTTCGACTACGGAGAGAGTAGCACTTGTGAACTTTGTACTGAGAGGAGAAGCAGAGCACCAGTGGAAGTCCACCAGGCCTATGTTGAGAGCTCAAGGTACGGCTATCACATGGGATATGTTTTTGGGTGCTTTTAGAGAGCAATACATCCCAGATACAGCTCGATGTAGGTTACAGATGGAGTTTCTGAATCTGACTCAAGGGAATCGATTAATCGACGAGTACGAGTCACGATTCACCTTTCTAGGTCGATATGATCCGGACTCTATCAGGAGTGAAGCTATAAGGGTCCTCAGATTTGTGGATGGACTGAGGCCTTCAATTCGAGTGAAGTTGGCCCCATTTGATGTCGTTACGTATAGAGAGGCTGTGCGACGAGCCCAATTATGTGAGCAGGATTACAACCTACACATATCTGAGTTCAGTTGGAGTAAGGACAAAGGTCCGACGAAAATGGGAGATGGCAAAGGTGCCAAGTTTGGTCAAAAATTTATGAGTAAGCGTTGGAGAGAGGCAGATGAGTCCCAGAAAAAGGCTGCTAGACCTTTTATGCCTCATACTCAGACACCAGCTAAGGGTATAGTGATTAGTGGACCTCGACCGACTACAGATCAGTGCAGAGCATGTGGCCGATATCATGGTGGTATGCCCTGTCATCTTCAGGGTACACACTGCTTCAGATGTGGTAAGTTTGGACATTATGCAAAGGAATGTCTAGAGACAGTTGAGGTAGTTCCACAAAGGGGTAAGGAGCCAGAGAGAGTTCCTACAGTTACACCTCCTGCAAGGAAGAGAGCCACGGCTGAAGAAAAAGGAAAACACGTTGTGGGTCAGGGCAGGGTATATACGATAGACCAGGCATCAGCAGATACCTCTTCTGAAGTGATAAAAGGTACAATCTTGATCTACAATTTGGAAGCTATAGCTTTGTTTGATTCTGGTGCTACGCATTCCTTTATATCACCTACATGCACATCGAAGTTAAAAGGTTTTGTAGAACCCACATACTTGAGTAGGACTTTATTAATAAGTACTCCAATGAGTTAGCCAATTAGCTGAGCAAGTGTATAAAGATTGTAAAGTGAGGGTACGAGATAAGTGCATGACAACCAACCTGATTTTGTTGAATATGTATGACATTGATGTAATCTTGGGAATGGATTGGTCAGCTACCAATCATGCTGTCATAGACTGCCGTTCTAAGTCCATTAAGTTTTCTCTAACCGAAGAATGTGTTGTAAGATTTTAAAAGAAGAAATGAAATCTTGAATTTTGTGATAAGTAAAGTACATTGGTATAAATGACTTAAATGTTGTTTTGAAGGTTTTATTGCTTATGTGGTGGATTTGGACAAAACACATCCGGATATGGATGACATTCCAGTGGTTAAAGAATTCCCTGATGTCTTTCCAGACGATCTACCAGGATTGTCACCGGATAGAGAAATAGAATTTGGTGTCGACTTGACACTTGGAACCGAGCCGATATCCAAGTCACCATATAGGATGGCTCCAATTGAGCTTGAGGAATTAAGGAAGCATTTACAAGATATGGTGGACAAGGGGTTTATAAGATCGAGCGTCTCACCATGGGGAGCTTTGGCATTGTTTGTGAAGAAGAGAAATGAGAGCCTTAGGTTGTGTATTGACTATAAGATGTTGAACAATGCTACCATCAAGAATAAGTATCCCTTGCCGCGCATCGATGACCTATTGGATCCGTTTCGGGGAGCGCAGATCTTTTTCAAGATAGATCTGAGGTCTAGGTATCATTAATTGAAGATTCGGAAGGAGGATATGCCCAAGACAGCTTTTCGCACTCGCTATGGTCATTACGAATTCCTAGTGATGCCTTTCAGGTTAACGAATGCGCCAGCAACTTTTATGGCTCTAATGAATGAGATATTCAAGCCATATTTTGGACCAGTTCATAATCGTCTGCATTGATGATATATTGGTATATTCAAGGTCCAAGGAAGATCATGAGCAGCACTTAAGGATTGTTTTGCAAACCCTTCGAGAGAGAAGGATGTATGCTAAACTGAGTAAATGTGACTT
The DNA here is from genome assembly GCA_033439115.1 of Firmiana major. Taxonomy (NCBI): domain Eukaryota; kingdom Viridiplantae; phylum Streptophyta; class Magnoliopsida; order Malvales; family Malvaceae; genus Firmiana; species Firmiana major. The sequence continues at coordinate 16,547,160 of CM065912.1, forward strand.
CTGGCTAGAGCATATCTCTTTTCTGGGCCATGTTGTATCGAAGGATGGGGTGTCAGTAGATCCATCCAAGATTGAGGCCGTTGTTTAGTGGGAACAACCCAGGACAGTCACAGAGATTAGGAGTTTTCTGGGTTTAGCTGGTTACTACAAGAGATTTGTAGAGGGTTTCTCTAGATTGGCTGCTCCGTTGACATGTCTTACGAGAAAGAATGTGGAGTTTACGTGGGATGAAGCATGTGAGAGAAGTTTTCAAGAGCTTAAGCGCAGATTAACCACCACGCCAATTCTCACTATCCCTAACAGGTCAGGGAATTATTCTATGTATACAGATGCTTCACATCAAGGACTAGGCTATGTTCTGATGCAGAATGGAAAGGTAGTTGCATATAGATCTAGACAACTGAAAGATCATGAAATGAACTACCCCACTCATGATTTGGAGTTGGATGCTGTAGTATTCGCATTGAAGATATGGTGCCACTACTTGTATGGTGAGAGATTTCAGATCTTCAAGGATCATAAAAGTCTAAAATATATATTCTCACAGAAGGAGTAAAATATGAGGCAGAGAAGGTGGTTAGAACTCCTCAAAGACTATGATTGTGAGATTTTGTACCACCCAAGGAAGGCAAATGTGGTTGCCGATGTATTGAGTAGGAAGAGTCTCGGGGTGGTATCACATATGATGGTTAGAGAACACGAGTTGTTGGAATAATTCACAAACCTTAGTTTGGATATAACCCTACTCGAGATTGGCAGCTATGGGATTATTGCTAGCTTAAGATTAGAACCGGAGTTGATTGAGAGAATCCAACAAGTTTAGCAAAATGATCAGTGGTGTATTGATGTGATTAGCCAAATCCAGAAGGGTAAGGACACATAATTTGAGTTGAGTTCAGATGGATTACTAAGGTTCGAAAATAGAATGTATGTTCCAAAGGATTTGGAGTTGAGGAAGTTGATCTTGTCAGAGGCTCACTCATCGAGATATACAGTACACTCGAGGAGTAGTAAAATGTATCAAAATCTCCAAAAGGTATATTGGTGGTCTGGAATGAAGAGAGACATTGTTGAGTATGTCACTAGATATCTCATTTATCAACAAGTAAAGGTAGAGCATCATAAATCGAGAGGATTAGTACAACCTCTATCGATACCGACATGAAAGTGGGAGCACATCACCATGGATTTTGTGATGGGGTTACCGAGACTTCAAAAGAACCAAGATGCTATATGAGTGATAGTAGATCGGTTAACAAAATTGACACACTTTTTAGCCATGAGATCTATAGATACTTTGAGTGCATTGGTGAGCTTGTATGTACGGGAGATAGTGAGATTGCATGGAGTCCCAGTAAGTGTTGTTTCAGATCGGGATGCCCGCTTCACTTCCCACTTTTGGGGACATTTTTAGGAAGCGATGGGGACCCAATTGAGTTTTAGCACCGCTTTTCATCCTCAGACAGATGGTCAGTCAGAGAGGACTATACAGACCTTGGGGGATATGCTAAGAGTGTGTGTGTTGGATTTTAGAGGCTCATGAGGCAATCACTTGCCACTGATTGAGTTTGCCTACAATAACAGTTATCACTCAAGTATTGGAATGGCCCCTTATGAGGCACTATACGGTCGTAGATGCCGATTGCCTATTGGTTGGGAAGAGGTTGGTGACAGACAGTTGCTCGCTCACGATTTGGTTAAACAAGCCTTCGAAGATGTTCAGCTAATATGTGAGAGATTGCAAAAGGCTCAAAGTCGACAAAAGAGTTATGCTGACAGGAGACGGAGACCACTTGAGTTTGATGTGGGTGAGTCTATATTTTTGAAAGTATCTCCTTCTAAGGGAATAACGAGGTTCGAAAAGAAAGGAAAACTAAGTCCTCATTACATTGGTCCCTTTGAGATTTTGGATAGAGTGGGAGATGAAGCATATAGGTTAGCCTTACCACCTGAGCTAGCGGAAGTCCACAATGTCTTCCATGTTTCTATGCTTCAGAAGTACTATCCCGATCCAACACATGTAATTAGTTATGAGCCACAGGAACTCAAGGAGGATATGTTGTATGTGGAGGAACCGATCCGAATATTGGACAGGAAAGAGAAGGTGTTACGGAATAAGAGGATTCCATTGGTTAAGGTTTTGTGGCAACATCATACATCGGAAGAAGCCACATGGGAATTGGAGAGCTTGATGCGGAATAAGTATCCCGAGTTATTCACAAAATGATTGGTTCCAATTTGGACGACCAAATTTTTTAAGTAGGGGAGAATGTGAGACCCCGTATAGGTTTAACCTTGTAAATATGTGAATGAATTTATGAAATAATTGTAATGTACTAGTAATGTAAAGCATATGTGATGAAAAGTACATAAGATTAATGTACACTTCTGTAATAAGAGTTGTGATGTACGTACAAGTTGCATTAAGTATGGAAATGAAGAAATGGACTTTGATATATGATGAATGTGAGTGGAATGAGATATGAGTATTGGAGTAAAATGGAATGAAATTGCATAAGTGGTGCAAGTCTTTATATTTCCATTTAGTTATATATGGTGTATATATTTGGTCATGCAAGGATTACACATAAGTTTTAATGTGTACAAAGTATGATTGGATGCCATTTTCAAGTCTCAATGATGGATGAATAAGGAAATGACTATGGTAGCAAATTAAGGATGTTTTGAGTGAGGTTGCTGCAGAAAACTGTAGTAAAATATGGAAATATGAAGGTCAGATCGATCTCATTGGATGAGAGATCAATCTGGAAGAGCCAAATGACCTTATGTTGAGCTATGAGACAAGACAGATCGATCTTTAATGGAGCCAGATCGATCTGATGAACATTCTGTAATGAGAAGATCGATTTTAAGGCAAGAGGATCGATCTCCTTAAATCTCTGTTTGAGAACAGATTGATCTCTTTAAGGGTTCTGTAAAGAGCAGATCGATCTCCTACAAGAGGCAGATCGATCTCTAAGAGGAAAATTGCCCTTCGACAGATCGATCTCATCGAGGGAGAAGATCGATCTGGGAGTGGTTATGTTAGGTGAAAAGGACTACCAAATGTGCAAAGATCGATCTCTACAAGGACCGGATCGATCTCATATGCCTGCATCTATAAAAAGAGCACGGGAATGAAATGAAAACTCATAACCCTTCCTCACCAAACCTCACCTGCCATTTTCTCTAAAAAAACCCAAGCTTTCTCACTCTAAAAAATCACTACATTGCAGTTGGAATCTGAAGGAGCTCAAGAAGGAAAAGTTGTTCATTGAAGAAAGGAGAACAACATATCCAAAATCATACATTGGTGTGATCAAGAGAAGGAGTTGTGGCTACCACAAGTTTAGCTAAGTAAAGGGGTAAGCTCTTCAACCTTCAAGCTCTAAATGTGAATTCTAGACATTAAATGAGTTGAATGAGATGTGAAATATGGTTGGAAATGATGAGTGTAGTGGTGAGTGAGTGATATTGAAAGGGATTTATGGAGAGAAAATCCATGAGAAATGGGGAAAGCTTAAGAGAAGTATAATGAGATTGAGAGAAAGGTGAAATGTGATTTAATGGGTTGAGGAGTATGAATAAATAAATAAATGACAAGGTAGAGGCTTAGAAGAGGGAAAAGAAAATAACTTGATGATTGTATGTGTAGCTCGGAAGAACGTGGAACACGGTTAACCTGGATCGCGAACGGAGCATACGTGACAAAGGAAATACGAGCGCAATTCGAGGTAAGGGAATTTCGTGAGTAGCTAGAGATGGCTACACATATTTTAAATAGAGTTTCAATATTATACTCTATATGAATTCCCATGAATAGGCATGTTATTGTGATAAGGACTAATAAGATAAAGTGTGATTTTATCCCAAAATAGGATAAAAAGCCTTAGAAGCATGTGTGACTAAATTTCATGAGTTGCATGATTGATTGGCTAATGTTTTCTTGTATATGCGAAAACAACACATTTTAGTGCAGATTTAAGTTATTTGAGGGAATTGTGATTTAAATAAGCCATCTATCTGGTTTTGTGTGAAAACCTTAAGTCCTAGAGATTACTGGCACTATATTTTGAGATATGCATCACATAGTACTTGAGTGTATACTCATACTACATCTTAATGCGTTTTTATGGATGTTAGAGTATTGAGAGCTTTGCTCATACTCGAGTTTTTACATAACCTAGTGCTGGGAGCATTGCTCCATTAGATTTGTGCTATTGTGATATGGTCGTGCTGGGAGATTACTCGAACGTGCCCGCTTTAAAAGAAAGAGCATGAAACAGCCGTGTTGGGAGCCTGTGCAGACTGTGTGTCACACTGATATATGCTCACACGTGCAATTATTTTGAGATATGGTCGAGGGCTATCGAAACCATAGTATGCAGACTAAGATTTATGGCAAGCATCTCGACTATGAGGTATATCCAAGGTATGAGGACTAAAACTCATGGCGAGCATCCCACCTTGAGATAGGGTCCATGGAGTACTGTGTACCGTGTATAACACATGGGGTACGTTGTACCGTGAGTACTTGATGTACTTTGAGAGGACTAGTTAGCAGTGAGAGCGGGATCCAGTGAGATCTGTTGTGCTCCGGGATTAGGTCCGATGTAGTGGCTGACGGTAGAGATCTGACCCTCCTCCCGTTACAGCATATGTGAGTCCCCGCACACCGAGTACTGTGTAGCCTAAGATCATTGATCACTAAGAACTGAGTTATGATCATACACTCAAAATATATAGTCGCTTAATCTCCTTTCATGCAATGCAAATTGAGATTTCTTGAATGGACTATCACATGATTTTTATAATTGAACATGTGAATTTATGAGTTGTGAAAAGGGGTAACCCGAGGGATGGGTGAGGCCCAGATTTTCATGTTTTTAAACATGTTGAATGCCATATTATTTGATTTGACAAAATGGCATGTTAAATGTGATTTGTGTGAAATTGCATACGATTTATGAAATACATGAGAAATGCAGTGTTATGCATAAAATGCTGAGGTTATTAAACCAGCATAATTCCAGTTTTATAACTGATGTTTTGTATCTATACATATATATTGCATAAAGCTTTGAGAGAGATGCATGCTTTAGATACGAATGGATAAGGAAATGATTGTAAGGCATGAGCATAGTATTTTGTAGATAGTGCGGTCATCTACTTGCTTGCCTGATTTCCTTACTAAGTTGTGGTTTGCTCATCCCCCTATTTTTCCCCTCCAGATATTAAGAAGAGAGCAGTGCGGTGATCTCTAGATCTTTTTTGTGTTGGACAGCTACCACCAATTGCAAAGGTATAAGATTTGTATACACAAGAGTATTTGGTATCTATTATCTTGTATCACACATTTATTCCTTAGAAATGTAACAGTTTTATGGGGGATGTTATGTAAAGATGTATTTATATAGTTGATTTTGTATATCTACGCACACCTGAGAGTGTGAATTAAAGTTTTAAATATTCCGTTGTGAAACTTATGAAATTTTAGTAATTACATCGCCTCACAGCCCAACCGAAATAGTGTTTGTATGGATAAAGGACACCCGAAAGTGGGGTTTGACAATTGATTATGTGGCATCTTCGGATGCGAGTGATCGGGCAAGACCGATGGGATGAACTGACCCACCTCCCGGGGCGATTCCTAATAGTGGTGAGACCCTGCACACAGGATTCGTGTAGCAGTGGGATCACGAGGATATGGCCATAGTCCTGGTTATTTGCCTGAGATACATATATATTGCTTAGTCTCGTATGTTATAAATTGATGTTTTGAGATACATGTTTTGTGGATTTTTATGTGAGTCTGGATCACCCGAGGGAGGGGTTGGATCCTGACTGAGATGTGATTTTGATGAGAATGAAACTGGAATTTAAACTGAAACTTGCATGACGTTATTTTCATGCTATTTAAACCCATGCGTGATTTAAACTGGTTTTACATGACATTCATTGCATCGCATGTTACTATTGCTTTAAAAAGCATTTGATTTCATGGTTTTGTGTGAGTCAGGAACACCCGAGGGAGGGGTTAAATCCTGCCTGTGTTGTGAAATTTTAACGAGAATGAAATGATTTAAATGGATTTGCATGTTGAGTTTTCCATGCTCTTTGAAATCCATATGTGAACTTGTTTTACATGACATCATGAATTGTAGCATCTGTTTTAAAATTGTGTGGAGAAAGGGTGATTTATGCATGACACCACGTTCATGCAGGTTGTATCGTTACCTACTTGTTCGTAGGATTGCCTTATTAAGCTTGATGTGCTCACCCCTTTCATTTTCCTACACAGATTTCTTTTAATAGACTTTGAGGCGACTGAGTACTGCATTCCTGATATCCGCTGCTGCCTATCACTTAAGGTATATACATTTGTACATATTGTATCTAAATAAGAATAACACAGTAACATGTTTGTAAGTAACTTTCGGGGATGTATAGACACTGTAAACACTTGTAAATGAATGAGAAAGAATTAGTGAAAAATTCGTGTTTACCTTTCCTTTAATAAGGAATTAAGTTATATGGTGAATGAATGGTGAGACTGGCATTGACGCACAACCTAATTGTTAGTGGAGTGTGGTCACGATCAGAGGACATGTAAGTATGAAAGAAAAACGAAAAATTTACTTTGATTTTTGGGTCGTGACAAAATGTGGGCCCATTTAAAGGTATAAATATCAACCCAATTACCAAGAAAATAAAAGCCCAAAATCTGAAAATTTTAGGCCCAAATCGAAAGCCTAATAGGAATTTCAAGACAAGCCCAATGTGAATAGTTCAAGCCCAAGTCCAAGCCTAAAACTTAACCTAGCCCAAACCAAATTGTAAGCCCAACCCATGGGCTGATTTTTAATATATTTATTGGCTGAAAATGAAGAAGAAAAATCAGAATTGGCTAAGTTAAGATTTCCTTCTTCATTAAGTAAAGTTTAGCTACCATGAAAACATAAGCCACCAAGCTTTCTCTCTCTAGATTTCATCACTCTACAAGCATAATTGGAACAAGTGTTCTTCATCAAAGTTGTTCCATATTATGATAGGAGTAACATACCCAAAAACCAGCACCTAAGAAGAGGAATTGGAGAAGTCAAGTTCCTCCATAATTTTCGACCAAAGAACAAAGTGTAAGCTAGGTATGTTTTCAATCCACCAGTCTCATATACGTTGATCTATGAATTATATGGAGTTGATTGGTGTGAATTGCATGACAAAACATCACCTAGAGTGGTAAACCAAGATTGGCAAAAAATGGGTAATTGATTTGTGATGAACATGTATGATGCTTAATGACATGTATGTGTTGGTTATGGTGTGTAGATGATGATGGTGTGATTATGTGAAATCAATTTGTTGATTTGGATAGGTTTGTGACTTAAACATGTAAAGTGTTTGATGAAATACCTTAATGAACAAAATGAAAAGCTTAAGGCAAGCACACCAAGTGTTTACCGAAATGCCTAAGTGAGCTAGGCAAGCATGACAAGCCACGGTGATGACCAATCGGCATGGCTAGGCGTGATGGTGCTCGGCACACCAAACATGGCCGAAATGGTTCATAGGCCAAGCACATGATGCAATCGGCCCAATTGTGTTGATAGGCCTTAAGGCCGACCCAATAAGTGTTAATGAGACTGGTGAGCCCAATGGGCTTTGATGGAATGAATAGTGAAGTGAGAATGAGCATAAGACAGAGTTAGGCCCATTAAGAAGTAATAAGGCCCAATAAGAGTATTTTGGCCTAATACTTTAAATTAACCGTACAGAAAGTGGAATACGGGTTAATAAAGTTGAGTGACGTGATTCATGATTATCTACAGCTCCCATAGATATATGCGGAGTCGGATAGACCGATATACGAAAAGTTCAAAAGGTGAAAAGTGTATTCGACGGAATTCTAGGTAAGGGATTTATGCGAGCTATTAGAGATAGCTATGCTTATATTTCTTACCTCCTGTATGCAAATAAATAGTGTAGAGTATATAGATATTGATATATCTACCTGAAAACCAAATTAGAGGAAATTCCTAAAATGACCCAATTTACAGATGAAATTATACTGTAAATTTATTGAAAAAGCATAAATGCATAAAGTACATGCTTTCAGTGTCTTTATCGTGAAAAGCTATTTTGTAAGTGTATAATGATAGACTGGTTCAAGATTTTACTGTCTGTATTAAATTGCACGTTTTCCAAAGTTAAGCGTGCTTGAGTGAGAGAAATTCTATGATGGGTGTCCATACGGGAAGTTACCTCTCTTACTCCGTTTTGCACCATTTTTCATGCTGAACTCGATTTTAAGTACCATTTTCACCAAAAGTGAGCCATCTATCGATTTTCTGTGTGATAATGTGCTAGAGCCAGCGTGGTACTATAGGTTACCCAATTTGCTCACACTTAGTTTTAAACTGAATTTGAGAATGAAAGTGGTGCTAGAGCTATGTGTAAGCTGAGTGAGACACTAAAGAGCTCGCACTGGGTTTTGAATTCATGCTGGAGTTTTCGAGTACCGCTAAGTGTTCTTCCTCTGACCTGCTTGCTGATGAATTCCTAAACTTATTATGATGTCAAATAGAACCGTACCGAAGCCATCATGTATTACTAAGTGTTCTTACACTGACCTGCTCGCACGTGGTTTTATGAATTTTGTTGTGTAATGAGAAGCATCGTGCTAGAGTCGTGGTGTATTGCTGTTTGTTCTTAACTGACCTGCTCGCACGCGATTTTGAGACATGGCAAAGGATGATAGCGATGCTGAGAGGATAGACCTCGAGAGTACTCGGTACCTTAGCTATATATCACATTATATAAGGATCCACAGGAGTATGATGTACCATGAGGTAAACCACGGAGTACGATGTACCATGGTATCTTAGTGATCTTCGTGAGCTAACGAGATGGTTGATTCGCCTCCCTAAGCGTGGGATTCCCACAGACCTGATCCGTGATTGCTTGGAATCCAGTGACTATGGCCATATGTCCTTTGAAACTTGATGTTACATCCCAACCTAGTCTCACATGTATTGTTTTGTTATGTGAAAATGGTTTTTTGAAGTGTGTGATGTGTGATGGTTAAAACCGTACTGGAGCCGTCGTGTATTGCTAAGTGTTCTTGCACTGACCTGCTCGCACGTGATTTTATGAATTTTACTGTGTAATGAAGAAAACTGTGCTGGAGCCGTCGTGTATGGCTAAGTGTTCTTGCACTGACCTGCTCGCACGTGGTTTTATGAATTTTACTGTGTAATGAAGAAAATCGTGTTGGAGACATCGTGTATTGCTAAGTGTTCTTGCATTGACCTGCTCGCATGTGGTTTTATGAATATGGTAAAGGATGATAGTGACACTGAGAGGATAAACCTCGAGATTACTCGGTCTCCTCAGCTATATATCACAATATATTTGGGTTCCATGGAGTACGTTGTATCGTGCGACAACACGGAGTACAATGTACCATGTGTTTTAGTCTTCGGACTTCTGAACTGATTTGTCTGGCTGAAGGGTTGGATTTACCCACCTCCCTAAGCTATGATACCCTGCACACCTGATCGGTGATACCAAGATGTAAATGTTTTGTAAAGTAAATGTGTCTGTTTTGCAAAGTGATAAGTAATGTATTGGCTTTGAGATGATTTTAAACATGCATTATGAGCACGTAGATAGTATGGTTATCTAACTACTTTCATAACTAAGCGTGTTGTGCTCACCCCTTTACTTTTCCCCCTCTACAGAGCAAAATTCAGTAAGAGTGTGTCAGCTGTGTCCGCCCTGTGCTCTTTCACACACAGTGATCCAGCAACATAGAGGTATACACACTTATGTGATAATTGTATCTGAATAATAACGTATAGTGATGTAGACATGTTTATATGAGGGATGTCTATGTAAGGCAATATAAACAACTTTCCATTTATGAAAGATAACTTTATGAGCTTCCGCAATGTTAGTGCCTAGGATGAAAATATTGCGTGAGATATATTTACTATGTTTGAGACTGAGTGACAGACATTGATTCACAACCCAACCATTTGAAGTAAGGTAAGTTCGCGAAAAATTTGTAATGATTTTTAAGAAATCGGGTTGCGACAGAAATGGTATCAGAGTAAGGGTTGGTATGATGTGAGTCAGTGTTTATAGTTAGAAAGTCTACATCCCCACGTCACTGTACATTATTAGATATAATTGTGTATGCCAAGTTGTTGTTAGATTGAGAAATTGACTGTGTATGCAGGATGATTAGGATGTCAGATAGACATCGCAGCCGAGGGGAAAGTTCACATTCTCGGGGCCACAGAGATAGGTCCGAGAGACGCAGTGATAGGTCTGAGAGGCCTAGTGAATTGTCATGTAATCATGTCTCATCAAGTCTAGTTGAGACTACTGATGTCCGCGTTTCGAGATTAGAGCGGAGCTTGGACGCGATGAGTGAGACTGTGGGGGTCACTCTTGAATCTTGCGGGAGCAAAGTGCCACACGGTCGTCACAATAAAAAGTACGTAGAGCTCAGCTGTGTGAGCAAGACTACGAGATACACGTCCTTGAGTTTGATAAGGGCATGGGGGGAAGAGGCCGTTTGTTTGATGACTGACGGTCGATGAGTCATAGGGTAGGATGATTAAATCCCCAGTGCATCAGGTCTCGACTCCAATTAGGGGTATAGTAATTGAAAGACCCCGACCGACTATAGATTTATGTAGAGCATGTGGTAGATACCACACTAGTAGAGCATGTGGTAGATACCACACTAGTAGACCATGCCACGTATTGATTGGCACATGTTTCAGATGTGGCAAGACATGGCATATGATAAGAGATTGCCCAGAGTTAGCTGAGACAACCCCACAGAAGGGAAAAGAGTTAGGGAACACGAATTGATTGAGCAGTTTACTAGCCTCAGTTTGGATATTGACCCTCTAATACTGATAGAGACTATGTAATAGCTAGCCTACAAGTGGAATCAGATTGATTGACCATATACAAGAGGCTCAACATAATGACTGAAAAAGTGTTAACCGGGTTAGTCAGATACAGATGGGTAGTGTGACTGAGTGCACAGTTAGAGATGATGGCTTGCTGAGGTTCAAAGGTCGAAATTGTGTTCCAAATGACTAGAGTTATTTGAGGACTAACTTGGTTCTAAGTTGGAGGACTAAATTTCTTAAGGTGGGGAGAATTGTAAGACCCATAATTTTACATTGTTCCACTTATGATTCAACATTTTGAACATTGATTTATGCTATGAGAATCATAAGAACAAAGGTATTACAATTCCAAGTCCAAGTAAAAGTAGAAAATGCTTTAAAAGCATTAAAGAGCCAAATGTGAGCTCAAGTGAGCTCAGGCTAAATTGTAGGGATTCTGACTATTCTGATTGAAGATATGGACTCATAACCTTAAAATATAGAGGGTCCAAGAAGGAAAGTTGGTGTGGTTTGGTCCCGATAAGGTCAAAGAAGAGAAAATGCCAAAAGTGGCTTAAACGAGCTCAAAATGGACCATTTGAGGTGTTTTTGAGGCATTCACCTATAACGAGTGTCCAAAACATTGAGATGGGCTAACCATACATTGAAATGCATGAATTTGGGTTAGTTGACTTTAGTCAAACGTGGTCAAAGACTAAAAGTCAACAAAAGTCAAATGGGAAAATGTTGACTTTTACAATTTAGCTAACCATGGTTAACTTAACTTAACTATGGTTAAGGCTTGAGGAAAAATTATTCTGGGCTAAGAACACTTGGAGAATACAGCTCAGACATAGAAAAATGAATGAAATACAATTGGGTTTAATCATTATGGGCTGAAAATGAAGAAAAGATAATGGGCCAAATAATTAAATTGTTAAAGCCCATTAAGGTTAAATTCAAGAGGGCCGAAAATTGGGCCAAGCTATTGGGCCAAATTTGGGTCCATTTAAAAGTATAAATATATGCCCAATTACGAAGAAAATAAAAGCCCAAAATCTGAAAATTTTAGGCCCAAACCGAAAGCCCAATAGGAATTTTAAGACAAGCCTAGTATGAATAGTTTAAGCCCAAGTCTCTAAGGCCAAAACTTAACCAAGCCCAAACCAAATTGTAAGCCCAACCCATGGGCTGATTTTTAAGATATTTATTGGCTGAAAATGAATAAGAAAAATCAGAATTGGCTAAGTTAAGATTTCCTTCTTTATTAAGTAAAGTTTAGCCACCATGGAAACATAAGCCACCGAGCTTTCTCTCTCTAGATTTCATCACTCTACAAGCATAATTGGAATAAGTGTTCTTCATCAAAGTTGTTCCATATTATGAGATGAGTAACATACCCAAAATCCAGCACCTAAGAAGAGGAATTTGTCACGACCCAAATTACCTAAAAATGAAAGTAAATTTTTCACTTTTTCATTTCCTTACTCGTCGTGAACAGTTACACTACTAAACAGTTGGGCTATGATTCGGTGTTAGTCACCTCTCACCTATTTACCTTTCCATTTTCATATTTCATTTACATATCAATTTATTTAAACTAAATACATCCCCAATATTAAATCCATATACAATACTGTGCATCTATATGTTCAGATACAAAATTATACAAATATGTATACTTGGTCTTGATAAGAAGCAGCGGATAACCGAAATGTAAGACTACTGTCATTCTCTTCTACTGAATGTACCCTGTGGGGTGAAAAATGAAAGGGTGAGCATAAACAGCTCAGTAAGGAAATAATGTAAGCATGTAGATAACTATACTATCTACGTGCTGATAATGTCATGATATAAAATTGTTTACATTTGGAGCATGAGGTATGACTAAAACGATGCCATATGTATGTATATATCATAAAAGAGAAATCATGAAATCGACATATAAAACAAACAAGAAAAAATCATCATGTATGTCATCTCATCTCGTCACATTAAAACTTATTTGTTTTATCATAAAACAACCACATCAAGGCTATACCCATCACTCGGGAATACCTTGATTCATTAAATCACATCTCTTTTAAAAACATTAATCGGGACATTACCACTCCCTTGGGTTCGTCCTGGTCTATTCAGACCGTATGATATCATGTGAGGCATGTAGGTTACTGTATGAAAATTGAGGACTATGGCCATACTTTGTCCCTGTGATCCCAGGCTACACGGATCCCGATGAGCGGCGTATCACAACTGCAACGGGAGGTGGGGTTAAGTCCTACCCGTCAGAATATCAAGTAACATCATCGAGTCATCATGACTGCACGGTACAGCGTACTCCGTGTGACATACACGGTACATCGTACTCCGTGAACCCATATCATAGTCTGGGGGTGCCTGCCGTAGGTCTTATCCACCCCAATACTATGTCGATAACCAACCCATGTCTCAAAGTATACGTGCGAGCATCTCAACTCTCTGCGACACACAGTCTACAGGAGGCTTCCGCACAACTATATGCATGTCAACTCACGTCTAGTGCGAGCGAAGCTCCAGCACCACGCTATGCATATCATGATATCTAAAATCTCGTGCGAGCGAAGCTCCAGCACAGTTTTGTACATACACAAATTTCTCGTACGAGCAATGCTCCTGTACGGCTTTTATGAATAATAAATTAGGAGATATTCAGTGCGAGTATGACTCTAGCACTCTTTTTACTCGTATAAATATGATAGGTGGCTCAATCTTGATAAAACATCTCTTAAAATCGTAACCGGTACAAACCGGTACCTTTTCGTATAATTTATAAAATCAACAGCCAACCTATGTGTAAATTTGCTTAAACCAAAGCAAGATATTCATATAAAATATCCAAAACATGAAAATCATGCAATTTATCTGCCTTACTACCCTTTTTGTAAATTTTACTCTCAAGGGCAAAATCATCTTTTTCTTTATTTATCTAAGCCCCGATTTTCGCAAAAATTATTATTTCTTTACTAGATACTTTAAGGAATTCTAAACCCTGTAAATCCCCTCAATAAATACGTATAGAAATCTCTATACACCTACAAAATTCCCTTACCTGGAATCACGCGCAACCTTATCTCGTCTCAATAATACTCGATCTCTCGATCCAACTGCGCGTCAACCAAGTCTACGAAACTGTATATAACCACATAATTGGGTTAATTAACTTATTTTTATCAGTATATCACATTTACTGATCGAATCTAACGTACTGGGCTCGTTTTACTTTATTGGGCCCAATTGCACTTTAATGGGCCTCGAGCCCGTTTTCAGCCCGTTTATACTATTTAAATCCCTTCTTCGGGTTTACTGGGCTCATTCAGCTTATTAATAATCATCGGGCTTCGTTCCAAACTCATTGGATAGCCCGTATACTATTTACGGTAATTACGTTGCAATTTCGATAAATATTCCTTTTTATACAGAGTTAATCCATAAATTCTGTAAAATAATCGAAACTCTGTATTAAATGACTCATATTATCGTAATTAAAATATACTTACTCAATATGATGTGGGGTACAAAAATCGGAGCTCAATCGCTCTCGTTCGGGCTTTGTCGTAAAACTGCACAATTATATATTTAATCCCGGGTTACTTTTTGATTAAATATAATTGAAATAAATTTCTCAGAAATCAAATCGGTCACTTTTGACCTCTTACCGACTTACCCGAAGTCCGATGTATCCCCGAAAATTCTTTCTCTTTTTCCTTTTTCTCCTTTTTTCCCTTCTTTCTTGGCTGAACCGGTTCAACTCGGTTCAGACCAGTCCGGTTCAGTTCGATTCACTCCGGTTTGGCCGGTTCAGGGTCTCGCCGACCGATTCTCTGTCGGCTTCCGCCGCCAACAGCTCCGTGAGGTCGTCTGTAGCTCGGATTTGGTGTCGGTTTCGCACGAGGTAGCCGGGAAGTGGCTAGTTCGACCTCTTCTCCTTTCCGACGTCGGTGGCTTCCTCGTTTCTCGCCATTGCCGGCGCTGGCCGCCATTTCCCCTGTTGTTTTCGCCCCCATTCGGCTCAGCATCACGTGGGGTTCCTTCGGTGGCCGGTGGTCGGGATCAAAGCGACGCCGGTGGCCGTCGATTTGGCTTCTCCTCTCCGCGGCTTCTCTCCCTCGATCCGTCGGATTTCGGCGTCGGTGGGCTGCACCGTAGGTACCAGGGAGGTCACCGGCCTCTCCTCTTCCTTTTTCGACCCTCACTTGGCCGATTGGTCACCGGACGGTCGACGGTGGTTCGAGTCTTCCTCGGTTTCGTTTTTCGTTTTCTATCCTCTTTCTCTCTCCCCGAATTTTCGATTTCTCTCCTTTTTTTGATTTATTTTATTTTTATTTATTATTATTTATAAATTAGTTTATTATTATTATTTTATTCATTAAAATAGTCAAAAATATTCAAAAATATCTAAAAAAATCAATTTTTTTATTCCAAATAATTTTATTTAATTTATTTATTATATTTTAAACTTTTTTTCGGGTATAATTTCTTCGTATTTTCGGGATATTGTCTCGAGTGACTTTTGCGGTATTTCTAAAAATTTCGAATCTTAATCAATTGGACTCGAAATTTAATTATTTCTTTGTTATTGATCAAGATTCACAAATCCATTATTTTTAATAAAATTTTCTTATCGGTTTTATACTGAATTTTGGTCTTTTGACCGTTTTGCCCTTCACGTGTTCGAGAATTAATTTAACCCGACTTCCCTTCACGAATACTCATTTCATGTTTTTAACTAAATTCGAGTCTTACATAATCTTCCCGACTTAAGAAATTTGGTTCTCCAAATTAGAACCAAGTTAGTCTATAAATCACTCCGGATATTTTACACATATCATACTCTTTAATTCCCTTGTGATTTTTTCGGAGTGTACTACTATCAAAGGACTTTAATTAGGGAGATCATCTTAAACCTCAACACTTTCTCCTTCCTGTTTAATACTCGAATTAAGTTTTTCAATCATACGTTATACTTTCATTGAGCTAAACTGTTGAAGCTCATATCTGATCACATACGCTGGATCCGGATAGTATTTTCAAACATAAGATAGGACACATTGTGGATGCCTGTTTATTCAAATGGTAACACCAACCTATAGGTCTTGTCTCCCACTTTGTCCAAATCTCTTTTCGAATTTCGTTTCATCCTTATGCTATGTCCTAAGAGCATGTAACTTTCAACAATACTAATTCACTCTCGGTGAATTTTAAAAATTTCTGTCTCTTGTCAACATAGTTTTTCTATCTGCTCTAAGGTGTTCTTAATCCTTCACAATTAACTGAACATCCTTAGAGGTTTGTCTTACCAATTCGGGAACAATTTTCTATCTGTCACCCACTTCTTCTTATCCAAATCGGGGAAACAATCCCTTACGGCCACACAATGCCTCTTCAGAAGTCATCCCAATACTCAAGTGACAACTGTCATTATTGGTGAATTTGATTAGTTACGACTGATCATCCCAGGAGCTTATCAGATAAATGGCACACGCTCTCATCATATCCTCCAGAACCTGTACAGTCCTCTCTGACTGACCATCTGTCTAAGGATGGGAAGCTGTGCTAACACTGAATCAGGTTCCCATAGCTTCCTGAAAAACGTTTCCAGAAGTGAAAAATGAAGCGGGAATCCCTATATGATACAATGCTCATTGGAAAGATACTTGGTGTTCCACAATCTTCCTTACACATAAATCCGCCTTCACACTCAGAGTATCTGGTGATTTCCTAACCAGAAGGTGGGTAGATTTAGTCAATCTATCGACTATCACCCAGATAGCCTTGTGATTCATCGGGGTCCTCTGTAACCCATCACAAAATTCATGGTAACTTGTTCCCATTTTTGTGTCGATATAGGCAGAAACTGCAATAACCCTGCAACTTCTTTTGTTCTACCTTATTCTGCTGACATACGAGACATTTTTTTCACAATCTCCACTATATCTCTTTTAACATCTTACCACCAATACCCTTTCTAAAATTTTGATATATTTGTCACTTCTCGAATGCACTGTATATCCCGAAGAGTGAGCTTCTGACAATATCACTATCTCATCAACTATGGTCTTGGGGAGCACTTATACTATCTCTGAACCTTAGTAAGCCATCATCTCTCTCTGTGAACTTTATCACTGTACCTATCTGAATCTGACTCACACTATCGACACCCTGCCTATCATCAAGCTAAGCCTGTCAAATTCGGTCATTCAAATCCAGTTCCAATCTCAGGCTAGCTATCACATAATCAATGTCATCATCAGAAGGGATCACATCATGACTGATGCTCACAACTGCTCTAGCAGCTCACGCTCCCTGACCATCATATGTAATACCATCCCGAGACTCTTTCTGCTCAAGGCATTAGCCATTACATTAGCCTTTCCTGGGTGGTACAATTTCCACAATCATAATCATTCAGAAGCTCTAACCCTCTTTGCTCTCATATCCGACTCTTTCTGTAAAAACATATACTTGGGGCTTTTATGATCAGTGCATACTTGAAATTTCTCACCGTATACATAGTATTGTCATATACTCAATACCACTATCGCTGTCAACTTTAAATCATGGGTCGGATAGTCTCTTTCATGATCCTTGAGTTTGTCTGGATTCATAATCGACTATCTTCCCCTTTTATATCAATATACAGCCCATTCATTATTTTGAGGTATCCATAGACTCATGAGAAACCTCTTAATCTGTTGGGTATGGTGAGAATAAATGCGGTGGTCAGTTCATACTTCAATATACCAAAACTCCTGTCACGTCCATCATCTCATTCAAATACAACTTTTTCTAAGTTAAATGTGTCAATAAAGTTGTCCATTTCGAGAATTCTCAACAAATCATCTGTAAAAACAATTTTCAATTGTTGCTTATAATTTTCCCTGGACTGTAAATACACCTAAAATATCATCAATATGGATGATAACAAATCGGTCCAAGTAAAGTTTAAATACCTCATCGTAGTTGTGTTCCACTAAATATTTCAATCACCCATATCCTTGACCTATGTACGTATAAACGTATACTGTTATTTCGAAATCACTCCCGTTCAAGATACTAACCTGCGTCATTTCCTTTTTCTTATATTAACGGATTTTTATAAAATTTTAAATTTTTAAACCTTCCAGATTAATCGAATTCTATATTTCTTTATCGTACAAGGTACCCTAATTTTAAATGTATATTATTACGACTGTCGATTTCAATTTATAAGTTGTTTATACTTTTAGACGCTGTCAAGTCTTCAAGCGGGGAGGTATTTTGAAATACCTTTATTAACCCTCAGACTTGACCACAATTACTTTACATATCGGTCCATGTGGTCACAATTCATATTCGCCACTAATTGCTTTAATCCTAATTACTTCACTTATCATAGATATTCTTACCTTACATACGTCTCTTATTCCAATATATTTTGTATTCAGGATCTATCGCATTTAAAAGCTTATCTCCTTTCGTATATTACTTATAACAAAACTCTGTCATTACTTATTCCGTGAGTACAATCATTTACTCCTGTAATTTCAATCGCTGCACCCCTTTTATTACTTGTCAAAACTTACAGTATACTTTTCAGGGGTAAAACAGAACTGTCTTAGAATAGAACTCTAAACATCATATTTTGCAGCCGACCAATTTTATTCTCAATTATTACTTCAAATTATTCATAGTCTATTGAATAAAATCAGCTGACTTATACTTCTTCCCCCGTTTTCAACATATAATTTCTTCATAATTATTATGTTAGTTAACCCTCCTTTATTGGGGTACTAACTATCGGCATTGTGCCCAAAGGTGTAGGCATTTATGTCTTTTACTAACTTATATACAAATGAAGGTGGTATGACTAAATACGTGGCACTAGGATTAATTAAAATAATTACTTCACTATTCATAACTAGTGTGGTATCTTTCATCACATCATATGACACATCAGTAGTGTCCTGGTCCAAGGCATACACTCGCCCTCATCCAACAACCTACTTTCGCTTTTCTCTTCGACTATGGCCTCCCTTTTTCGGTGCAGAGATATCAATATGGTTTTCTCTATCTTTTTGCTCTTCTATAGGGCAGTCTCACCCAACTCTGAGCAATCGTTAAATAAATGGTCTGTTTTACCACACTTAATGCCTATTTTAGTTAATAAAGTGTAGGTGTAGCCCTACTTCTGTAGTATCTACCATACATCCTACACTGCTTACACTGCTACACTGCTTATACTACTCTGCAGCAAGTCGGGGTCCTTCAATCACAATACCCCTTAAAAGTGTTGAAATTGGATACACTGGGGCCTTACCAATCATCTTACCCCGTGACTCATCAGCTCTAATCTCTTACCAACTGGTCTCTTTCCCGCTCTGACATCTCTGTCATTCTCTATTCTCTTTTGTCTCTATTTCGGCCCTTACTACCTTTCCCAATCTCAAAGGCATGCAACAAATGATCTTATTCACGCAACTGTATTCTGCGCACTGCCTCGACATAAGTAGTGAGCCAATCGGACCCTAATTGACAATTTGAGCCCTTCCATGAACTTTTGGGCTTTTCGACTCTCACTGCCCATAGTGTCGGGGTAATACTTGGGCAGGTATACAAACTGAGTTTCATACTCGTCAATCAACCAATGTCTCTAGGTCGGTATAAGAAATTTTACCTGTAAGTTCCCTTAAGTAGTGTCCGAAATATTCTGTCACAGGAATACATCGAGAAATATTTCTAATGTCGGCTCTGGATGTCTAACTCTTCAGATGAGTCGAGTGGACTTCCGCCAATGCTCCGCCTTGCCCTCCAACATAAACGTATTTAAAAGTCACTTTCTCAATCGACATACACCGAAAGAATTCATACAACTTTGCTATCTTATTCACCCAGTCCTCAACAACTATTGGTTTCTTTACTTCGTAAAATACCGGAGGGGTGTGACAATCTCTATGTCTGCGGCATCTGTTTAGGCTTTACCCTGCCTATCCTCAACTACCTGCATAGACTGAGTAAACAACTCCAAAATATTTTCTACATTCCACTCCATCCTCTCGGAGCGTGTCTCAATACTATTTGGTCTCTTTATAGGACCTTGTGGAGTATGCTCAACATCAGCCTCCACCTCACTCCCATCTTGAGTCTCATGTGACGGCTCATTCGACTCTCAGGCCGATCTCTATGGCCTCGAGCATGTGTACTTACCCCTCTATCATAGCGATTATCAGTTATAAAAACTAGATTCTTGCATTCGAAACTAAGTTCTTAGCTGCACTTTCACCTTGATATACACAATTGTATCTAAATAATGCACAGTACATGGGGATGTAAATTTACTTAACTACTAACACCGACTCATATCAGGCAACTCTGCTCTGATACCACCTTTTCTGTCACGACCCAAATTACCTAAAAATCAGAGTAAATTTTTCACTTTTTCATTTCCTTACCCGTCATGAACAGTTACACTACTAAACAATTGGGTTATAATTCGGTGTTAGTCACCTCTCACCTATTTACCTTTCCATTTTCATATTTCATTTACATATCAATTTATTTAAACTAAATACATCCCCAATATTAAATCCATATATAGTATTGTGCATCTATATGTTCAGATACAAAATTATACAAATGTGTATACCTGGTCTTGATAAGAAGTAGCGGATAACCGAAATGTAAGACTACTGTCATTCTCTTCTACTGAATGTACCCTGTAGGGTGGAAAATGAAAGGGTGAGCATAAACAGCTCAGTAAGGCAATAATGTAAGCAGGTAGATAACTATACTATCTACGTGCTGATAATGTCGTGATATAAAATCGTTTACATTTGGAGCATGAGGTATTACTAAAACGATGCCACATGTATGTATATATCATATAAGAGAAATCATGAAATCGACATATAAAACAAACATGGAAAAATCATCATGTATGTCATCTCATGCTCGTCACATTAAAACTTATTTGTTTCATCATAAAACAACCACATCAAGGCTAAACCCATCACTCGGGAATACCTTGATTCATTAAATCACATCTCTTTTAAAAACATTAATCGGGACATTGCCCCTCCCTCGGGTTTGTCCTGGTCTATTCAGACCGTATGATATCATGTGAGGCATGTAGGTTACTGTATGAAAATCGAGGACTATGGCCATACTTTGTCCATGTGATCCCAGGCTACACGGATCCCGGTGTGCGGGGTATCACAACTGCAACGGGAGGTGGGGTCAAGTCCTACCCGCCAGAATATCAAGTAACATCATCGAGTCATCATGACTGTATGGTACAGCGTACTCCGTGTGACATACACGGTACATCGTACTCCGTGGACCCATATCATAGTCTGGGGGTACCTGCCGTAGGTCTTATCCACCCCAATACTATGTCGATAACCAACCCATGTCTCAAAGTATACGTGTGAGCATCTCAACTCTCTGCGACACACAGTCTATAGGAGGCTTCCGCACAACTATATGCATGTCAACTCACGTCTAGTGCGAGCGAAGCTCCAGCACCACGCTATGCATATCATGATATCTAAAATCTCGTGCGAGCGAAGCTCCAGCACGGTTTTGTACATACACAAATTTCTCGTACGAGCAATGCTCCAGTACGACTTTTTATGAATAATAAATCAGGAAATATACAGTGCGAGTATGACTCTAGCACTCTTTTTACTCGTATAAATATGATAGGTGGCTCAATCTTGATAAAACATCTCTTAAAATCGTAACCGGTACAAACCGGTACCTTTTCGTATAATTTATAAAATCAATAGCCAACTTATGTGTAAATTTGCTTAAACCAAAGCAAGATATTCATATAAAATATCCAAAACATGAAAATCATGGAATTTATCTGCCTTACTACCCTTTTTGTAAATTTTACTCTCAAGGGCAAAATCATCTCTTTCTTTATTTATCTAAGCCCCGATTTTCGCAAAAATTATTATTTCGTTACTAGATACTTTAAGGAATTCTAAACCCTGTAAATCCCCTCAATAAATACGTATAGAAATCTCTATACACCTACAAAATTTCCTTACTTGGAATCACGCGAAACCTTATCTCGTCTCAATAATACTCGATCCAACTACGCGTCAACCAAGTCTACGGAACTGCATATAAACACATAATTGGGTTAATTCACTTATTTTTATCAGTATATCACATTTACTGATATAATTTAACGTACTGGGCTCATTTTACTTTATTGGGTCCAATTGCACTTTAATGTGCCTTGAGTCCGTTTTCAGCCCGTTTATACTATTTAAATCCCTTCTTCGTGTTTACTGGGCTCATTCAGCTTATCAATAATCATTGGGCTTCGTTCCAAACTCATTGGATAGCCCGTATACTATTTACGGTAATTACGTTGCAATTCCGATAAATATTCCTTTTTATACAGAGTTAATCCATAAATTCCGTAAAATAATCGAAACTCTGTATTAAATGACTCATATTATCGTAATTAAAATATACTTACCTAATATGATGCGGGGTACAAAAATCGAAGCTCAATCGGCTATCGTTCGAGCTTTGTCGTAAAACTGCACAATTATATATTTAATCCCGAGTTACTTTCTGATTAAATATAATTTAAATAAATTTCTCGAAAATGAAATCGGTCACTTTTGAGCTCTTACCGACTTACCCGAAGTCCGATGTATCCTTAAAAATTCTTTCTCTTTTTTCTTTTTCTCTTTTTCTCCTTTTTTCCCTTCTTTCTTGGCTGAACCGATTCAGTCCGGTTTAACCCGGTTCAGACCGGTCCGGTTCAGTCCGATTCACTCCGGTTTTACCGGTTCAAGGTCTCGATGGCCGGTTCTCCATCGACTTCCACCGCCAGCAGCTCCGCGAGGTCGTCCGCAGCTCGGATCTGGTCTCGATTTCGCAGGAGGTGGCCGAGAAGTGGCCGGTCCGGCCTCTTCTCCTTTCCGGCATCGGTGGCTTCCTCGTTTCTCGTCGTTGTCGGCGCTGGCCACCGTTTCCCCGGCTATTTTTGCCCCCATTCGGCTCGGCATCACGTGGGGTTCCTTCGGTGGCCGATGGTCGGGATCAAAGCGACGCCGGTGGCCGCCGATTTGGCTTCTTCTCTCCGCAGCTTCTCTCCCTTGATCCGTCAGATTCCGACGTCGGTGGGCTGCACTGCCGGTACCAGGGAGGTCGTCGGCCTCTCCTCTTCCTTTTTCGACCCTCACTTGGCCGATTTGTCGCCGGACGGTCGACGGTGGTTCGAGTCTTCCTCGGTTTCGTTTTCCATTTTCTATCCTCTTTCTCTCTCCCCGAATTTTTGATTTCTCTCATTTTTTTGATTTATTTTATTTTTATTTATTATTATTTATAAATTAGTTTATTATTATTTTATTCATTAAAATAGTCAAAAATATTAAAAAATATCTAAAAAAATCAATTTTTTATTCCAAATAATTTTATTTAATTTATTTATTATATTTTAAACCCTTTTTCGGGTATAATTTCTTCGTATTTTTGGGATATTGTCCCGAGTGACTTTTCGGTATTTCTAAAAATTTCGGATCTTAATCAATTGGACTCGAAATTTAATTATTTCTTCGTTATTGATCAAGATTCTCAAATCCATTATTTTTAATAAATGTTTTTTATCGGTTTTATACCGAATTTTGGTCTTTTAACCATTTTACCCTTCACGTGTTCGAGAATTAATTTAACCCGACTTCCCTTCACGAATACTCATTTCGTGTTTTTAACTAAATTCGAGTTTTACAGAATTGGAGAAGTCAAGTTCCTCCATAAGTTTCGGCCAAAGAACAAACTGTAAGCTAGGTATCTTTTCAATCCACCAATCTTATATATGTTGATCTATGAATTATATGGAGTTGATTGATGTATTAATTGCATGACAAAACATCACTTAGAGTGGTAAACCAAGATTAGCCAAAAATGGGTAATTGATTTGTGATGAACATGCATGATGTTTAATGACATGTATGTGTTGGTTATGGTGTGTAGATGATGATGGTGTGATTATGTGAAATCAATTTGTTGATTTGGATAGGTTTGTGACTTAAGCATATAAGGTGTTTGATGAAATGCCTTAATGAGCAAAATGAAAAGCTTAAGGCAAGCACACCAAGTGTTTGCCGAAATGCCTATGTGAGCTAATCTAGCATGACAAGCCATGGTGATGACCAATCGGCGTGGCTAGGCGTGATGGTGCTCGGCACACCATACATGGCCGAAATGGTTCATGAGCCAAGCATATGGTGCAATCGGCCCAATTGTGTTGATGGGTCTTAAGGCCGACCCAATAAGTATTAATGGGACTGGTGAGCCCAATGGGCTTTGATAGAATAAATAGTGAAGTGAGAATGGGCTTAAGACAGAGTTAGGTCCATTAATGAGTAATAAGGCCCAATAAGAGTATTTGGCCCCAATACTTTAAATTAACCGTACAGAAAGTGGAATACAGGTTAATAAAGTTGAGTGATGTGATTCATGATTATCTGCAGCTCCAAGAGATATATACGGAGCCGGATAGACTGATATGTGGAAAATGGAAAAGGTGAAAAGTGTATTCGACGGAATTTCAGGTAATGGATTTATGGGAGTTATTAGAGATAGCTATGCGTATATTTCTTACCTCCTTTATGCAAATAAATATTGTTGAGTATATAGATATTGATATATCTACCTGAAAACCAAATTAAAGGAAATTCCTAAAATGACCCAATTTACAGATGAAATTATACTTTAAATTTACTGAAAAAGCATAAATGCATAAAGTGCATGCTTTCAGTGTCTTTATCATGAAAAGCTATTTTGTAAGTGTATAATGATAAACTAGTTCAAGATTTTACTGTCTGTATTAAATTGTACATTTTTCAAAGTTAAGTGTGCTTGAGTGGGAGAAATTCCATGATGGGTGACCATACGGGAAGTTACCCCTCTCGCTTCATTTTGCATCATTTTTCGTATTAAACTCGGTTTTGAGTACCATTTTCACCAAAAGTGAGCCATCTATTGATTTTCTGTGTGATAATGTGCTAGAGCCAACATGGTACTATAGGTTACCCGATTTGCTCGCACCTAGTTTTAAACTGAATCTGAGAATGAAAGTGATGTTAGAGCTATGTGTAAGCTGAGTGAGACACAAAAGAGCTCGCATTGGGTTTTGAATTCATTCTAGAGTTGTCGAGTACTGCTAAGTGTTCTTACTCTGACCTACTCGCTGATGAATTCCTAAACTTATTATGATTTCAGATAGAACTATGTTGGAGCTGTTGTGTATTGCTAAGTGTTCTTGCACTAACCTGCTCGCATGTGGTTTTATGAATTTTGTTGTGTAATGAGAAACATAGTGCTAGAGCCATCGCGTATTGCTGTGTGTTTCTTGCACTGACCTGCTCGCACGCAATTTTGAGACATGGCAAAGGATGATAGTGATGCTGAGAGGATGGACCTCGAGAGTACTCGGTACCTCAGCTATATATCACATTATATTAGGATCCATGGGAATACGATGTACCGTGAGGTAAACCACGGAGTACGATGTACGATGATATCTTAGTGATCTTAGTGAGCTAACAGGATGGTTGATCCGCCTCCTTAAGCGTGGGATTCCCGCACACCTGATCCGTGATTGCTTGGAATCCAATGACTATGGCCATATGTCCCTTGAAACTTGATGTTACATCCCGGCCTAGTCTCACGTGTATTGTTTTGTTATGTGTAAATGGTTTTTTGAAGTGTGTGATGTGTGATGGTTAAATCTGTGCTGGAGCCGTCGTGTATTGCTAAGTGTTCTTGCACTGACCTGCTCGCACGTGGTTTTATGAATTTTACTGTGTAATGAAGAAAACCGTGTTGGAGACGTCGTGCATTGCTAAGTATTCTTCTACTGACCTGCTCACACGTGGTTTTATGAATATGGTAAAGGATGATAGTGATACTGAGAGGATAGACCTCGAAATTACTCAGTCTCCTCAGCTATATATCACAATATATTTGGGTTGCATGGAGTACGTTGTACTGTGTGACAACACGGAGTACTCTGTACCGTGTGTTTTAGCCTTCGAAGTTTTGAACTGATTTGTCTGGCTGAAGGGCTAGATTTACCCACCTCCCTAAGCTATGATACCTCGCACACTTGATCGGTGATGCCTGGATGTAAATGTTTTGCAAAGTGATAAGTAAATGCATTGGCTTTGAGATGATTTTAAGCATGCATTATGAGCACGTAGATCGTATGGTTATCTACCTGCTTCCATATATTTCTTACTGAGCGTGTTGTGCTCACCCCTTTACTTTTCCCCCTCTATGGAGCAAAATTCAGTAAGAGTGTGTCAGCTGCATTCGCCCTGCGCTCTTTCACACATACTGGTCCAACAACATAGAGGTATACACAGTTATGTGATAATTGTATCTGAATAATAGTGTACTGTTACGTAGACATGTTTATATGAGGGATGTCTATGTAAGGCAATATAAACAGCTTTCCATTTATGAAAGATAACTTTATGAGCTTCAGCAATGTTAGTGCCTAGGATGAAAATATTGCATGAGATATATGTATTATGTATGAGACTGAGTGACAGACATTGATTCATAGCCCAACCATTTGAAGTAAGGTAAGTTCGCAAAAAATTTGTAGTGATTTTTGAGAAATCAGGTCACGACATTTTGAGACAAGGATGTCTCATGCACATATCCTTTACCTAAATTTGCGATGCAAATAGTTGATCTAGCCTCCAAGATTTCTTTCGACTATGCATATATGTAGCCCACTCCATCAATCTCCCTAAACAATTTAATCTACATTGTTGAACCAAATTTCTTTATGAATTTCTTATTCTTAATTCCTCTTTAAACATACTTAATGAATTCAATACTTAAATAATTTATTGTTTTTCTTTTTTAATAATATATTTTTCCAAATATATTTTTCCATAAGTTATCTTTTTTTTTTTCCTTTAACATAATGCTTATATAGCTTATTTTCCATAGTTTAATTCCATAATTTCCTAAACTTGGCCAATTGGCCCATAATACTTAATTTCTATTATACTTCATCTTAACCTCATAATTCTTTTAATTTAACTAAATTGAACCTTTATTGTTGTTAAAATTCCATAAACATATTCTTAAGTCTTCGTACATTCTCCACTTAAGCTCTTATTATTTCACTTAGCCTTATAATATTTCTTTTTAACCTTTGAACCCAAAATTCATCTTAACTTAGTCTTACTTAATTTTAATGCTCCTTCACAACCCTAAATAAAGTCACTAACCCAAAAATCTATGATGGTCGAAAACTTCAATATTTCATTATCCATGATTTTCTTCCATGCTAACTTTAGTTTTACATCACTTTTACATATACAAATCTCATGATTTAATTAACATATCAAACCCCAAACTTCATATACTCTAACCCCAAAAATCTCTCTTAGCTGAAACCTAAAATGAGTGTCCCATTATGCCAGTTTCATAACCACAACTAAACATACATTAAAGCATGCCAAGATTATGCCAGTTAACATCCAAAATGAGTGATCAAAGTTCCTTACCCTTGTCTTATCTTTGGACCAGCTTAGGATAAATTTTTTCCTCAAGTTTTCAACTATAAAATATCACTCAAAATCAGCTTTAAGACCTCACAAATTATCAAGCAAGGCAACCTTAGAAACAAAACCTCAAAACTTGGCTTACCTTTGTGCAAAGTAATTTCAATGCCCTATTTTTCTAGGCAAGAAAAAACCTCTTAGATGGCCTTTTAAATTCCCAAAAAAAATAAATGTTAAAGTACTGTTAGGGAGGAAAAATTGGTCTCAGAGGACCCAAGTCAAAATAGGTCATTTAGGTGTTGAAAAAAAATCAAGAAGTAAGGGCAACTGTTGACGCGTCGGGTAGAAAAGTTCAAAGTTCGAAGTTGCTTCTTGCTTTGGTTTGGCTGAGATAAATTGGGAACATAATGTAATATAAGGTTGGAGTCCACGGTCAGATTAGATCATGATTTTGAATCAAATTCATTCCTTAAATCATCGGGAGTATGTTGGCTAATTTGTTATAGTTAGTAGGAAAGCTCATGCACTATTTTGGGCAATTTTTTCTCAACCTTGCCATCTGAATTTCACCATATTTCTTCAGGAAAGCATTTTAAGTCTACTTTAACCCTAAATTAACCCTAAATTTTAATACAAATAAATTCCATATAATTTGGGTGCATTTCTTGGCCTAGCTTAGTTAAGTTCCACTATTTAGGCCCCTTTCTTTGCAAATTATTTTAGCCACTTTATCAACCCTATTTAATCACTTTAAAACTTCATTTCATCTTTTAATTGACTTATTTACAGCATATATTTTTCTTGGTTACATATCAATTTCCTTTGATCATCATTTGGCCAAGTTAATGCACATAAACTCTGAGCATGCTCCCAAAATACATGGCTATTTTGCAATCTTTAAAATCAACCCTTAATATTACTTAATTATACCATTTTTCTTTCTTAATAACTCTTAGAACTTTGTAGCCTCAATGCACATTAAGATGACTATTCCTTGGATGGCATAAAGTTAGCATTTTGCATGCTTAAACACTATTCTTTAAGGTAACTCTCAAACTCCTACCTTGTTAACTTACATAACTTAATTATTTCTTGTCATCCATAAATCTTAAACTCTTATTTCCATTCATCCAGATGCATTCCCATATCATACTTCCTTAGTCAATGCATACATAAAATCATTACTTATTCTTACTTAATACATAAAATTATTCATGTGAGAATATTCAGGTTACTTATTCATCTTGGACTTCGAGCTCATCTTCTTACTCTACATAGTTATAGGCTCAGCCATGAAATCATCTAAATAAAATATCATATTAATTTCTTAAATTTAATTAGAAAAGGGAAAAATGAAATCTAAGGTTCTCAAATCCTCTTAACCTTAGGAAATTTGGCCTTCAAATTAAATCGAGCTAATCATATAGGTGAGGGTACTTCTCCTTCATCAAGCTCTCTAGCTCCCAAGTAACCTCCTTAGAAGAATGATGTTGCCAAAGAACTTTGTCTAAAGGAATAAACTTAGACCTCAGCACCTTATCTTTTTTGTCAAGTATCCAGATCGACCCCTTGTCATACTTGAAATCCTCTCTGATCTCTAAAGGCTCATATTCTATTACATGAGAGGGGTCTGAGTGATACTTCTGGAGCATGGAAACATGAAAAATATTGTGCACTCAAGATAACTATGTAGGAAGTGCCAATTGATAAGCCATATCTCCAACTTTGTCCAAAATCTCAAATGACTCGATATTCTGAGGACTTAGCTTCTCTTTCTTGTCGAATCTCATAATACCCTTGGATAACAAAACTCTAAAAAATATTGAATCCCCCATTGAGAACTCCAAATCTTGCCTTCAAGTATCAGCATAACTTTTTTACCGGCTCTGAGTTGCCTTAAGTTTATCACATATCAAATAGGCACTCTCAATAACCTACTTAACTAACTTAAGAGTAAATACCTTTATGTCTGTAACCTCTTCCTAGCCAATAGGGGATTTTCATCTTCTCCTCTAAAGTAACTCATACAGTGCCATACCAATGTTGAAGTGATAGCTGTTTTTATATGTAAACTTAGCCAAAGTTAAATGATCATCCCATGAGCCCTTAAAGTCCAATACACAAGCTCACAACATATCTTTCAGAGTTTGTATTGTCTTCTTTGATTGACCGTCTATCTGGGGATGAAATGTAGTGCTAAAACTCAACTAAGATCCCAAGGCTTTCTGAAAACGCCTCTACAAATGAAATGTGAACTTGAAATCTCTATCGGAAGTGATATTAGTGTACCGCGTAACCTGACTATCTCATAAATCAGCTAAATCACTCCGAGTATCTATGGACGTCATGGCCAAGAAGTGTGTCGACTTAGTTAATCTGTCGACTATGACCCAAATAACATCATGATTCCTCTAAGTCCTCGGCAATCGCATAATAAAATCCATGGTAATGTGTTCCTATTTCTGAGTGGGTGCAGGTAGAGGATTAAGCATTCCCATGGGCTTTTAATGCTCTATCTTAACCTTTTGACACACGAGACATCTCACCACAAAATCTATAATGTCTCATTTCATCCCATGCCACCAGTACACCTTACGCAATGAATGATAAATCCTGTTATTCCTAAGGTGCAAAGTGTACCGTGAAATGTGAGACTCTTCTAAAATTAGTCTCTCAAAGACTTATCATCAGGAACCACAATACGACCTTTAAACCTAAAAAAACCATAGCTACCAAGATCAAATCCAGATCCTTATCCTTATTATACCAAATCAACCGTCTTAATACAAAACTGATCTTCACTATGAGCTAATCGAATGCGATCCATCAAATCTGGCTCAATTCTCAAACTGGCTATTAAAGCCTTATCAGTCTCTAAATGAGTGACATCTAAACTAAAATCTATAAACTGCTCCAGGACATACTCTCTAACCATCATAAAAGAAACCATATCCAGGTGCTTCGTACTCGGAGCATCAGTCACAACATTAGCTTTACTGGGGTGATAAAAGATCTCACAATTATAATCCTTACAGAGCTTCTTCCATCAACTCTGTCTCATATTCAGCTCCCACAGAGAGTAGATGTACTTCAAACACTTATGATCTATGAACACCTGAAATCACTCACCATAAAAGATAGTGTCACCAAATCTTTAAGGCAAATACTACAGCGGTCAATGCTAAATCATAGGTAGGATAGTTCCTCTCATGAATTTTAAATTGACGAAACCATAGGCAACTACTGGATTATGCTGCGTCAACACATAACCCAAACCCAATAAGGAAGCATCATAATAGACAGTGAAACCTCTTGAACCACTAAGAATGGTAAGGATTGGTGCTAAAATCAAATTGTTCTTGAACTCTTGGAAGCTTTGCTCACACGAATTAGACCATTCACATCCTTATGTGTGAGATGTGTCAGAGGAGTAGCAAGTCTAGAAAATCCCTCTAGAAATCGTCGATAATACCCAACCAGACCCAAAAAGTGGCAAATTTCAATAATTATCCTCGACCTCTCCTACTGAATTATGGCCTCTATCTTGGACGGATCTACTGAAATCCCATCCTTAGTCACAATATAACCTAGAAAAGAGATTTATTAAAGCCAAAAATCACACTTATCTAACTTTGCATACAATTGTCTATCTTTGAGGGTTTGGAGTATAATCCTTAAATGTTGGTCATGCTCATCTCTAGACCATGGATGTACTAGAATATCATTAATAATACAATCATAAATTGGTACAGAAAATGCTTAAAAACCTTATTCATCAAATTCATAAAATTTATAGGAGCATTAGTCAATCCAACTAGTATTACCAAGAACTCGTAATGACCATATCGAGTCTTGAAAGCAGTCTTTGGCATATCCTCTCTTTTAATCTTCAACTGATTATATCCAGATTGGATGTCAATCTTAGAGAACACCTCAACACCCTGATCAAACGAATTATTGATCTTGGGGATGGGATACTTATTCTTACTGGTGGCTTTATTAGGTATTCTGTAGTTAATGCATAAACGTAGGCTACCATAATTTTTTGTAACAAATAAAACCAAAGCACCCTAAAGTTAAACACTCCATCAAATAAATCCCTTTACAATAGGAGCTAAATCAATAGCAAACCCGATCTCTCTATACAGAGGTAACCCAGACAACTCGTCAGGAAACACATCAAGGAACTCCCTAACCACTGGAATGTCTTGAATATCCAAAGATCCCCTCATATTATCATTAACATATGCAATATATCCTTCATAACATTAAACATTATTTGTCTTACAAATTAATCAAAACATGACATAATATTTCATTTTCTTAGTTATCAAAATGTACAACATATGGATCAGGTAAGGAGAAAGTTACAGTCTTAGCATAGCAACCAAACTAACACGATTGGCAGCTAGCCAATCTATACCCAAAATAACATTAAAATCATATATATTAAGTAATACTAAGTGTGCTACGAATTCATTCTCTCTTGCCTTTAACTTACAATTCATGCATACTATATCAGTCATCTATGATTCTTTTATAAGAGTACTTATATACGAAATATAACCTAGAGGTATAGGCTCTAAATGTAGCTTATGAACACATGATGATGATATAAATGAATGGATAGAGCTAAGATCAAATAAAGCAATAACCTTAAGATCAAATGTCTGTATCTTACCCTGAATAACCTCAGATGTAGTCTTTCCTTTCTCTACTGATGTGGCCTTTCTCTGAGTTGCGAGCTTCTTAGCAGGCTTTGCTGTAAGTCTCTCAACTGGTCTCTTTACGGATCTCTAGGCAAGCTTAGGTAGTGTACAAATTCTGATACCCGTCTGACCACAGTTCAAACAACCACTCGTAGTCTTATAACAACACTTGGTACTATGATTTTTACCAAAACTCTTACATACTGTTGGTGTACTTTGAGTAGTCATGGTAGTAGTAGTAGTGTGGATGGTATTAGCAACAGTAAGAGCAGGCTTAGTAGCCTTAGATCAAGACTTTGTAGTCCTTCGTTTCTTACTAGAACTCCACTACTATGAACTCTTATGGTTAGATGATCCCTTCCCTTATCCTTACCCCCAGACTTATAGTCAAAGTAGTAAAGCTCATAATTATGCTTTATCATTCGGGCCCTCCTAATGGCCTCATCATATGTAGTGATGTTAAATGTGACCAACTTAGATTGAGTAGACTTCTTAACCTAGACATAAATCTCTTAACCTTCCTCTCCTCACTCTAGAGAGTCTATGTGTCGTAATAGCTCAAGGCAATAAACCAAGCCTCATACTGATCAATAGTCTAGTTCCCCTAAGTCAGTGACAAGAACTTTGCTTTGATTTTCTTTTGGGTAGTCTGTCGGATAAATTGATGGCAGAAGGCAGATAAGAAAATGTCCTAAGTGATCTTAGAGTGACGAGCATCTAAAACTCTTTTGGTGGCCCTTAACCAAACTGTAGCATTACCCTTAAAAGTAAATATGGCCAGTACCACTCTATCAGGTAATGAGCTCTTCAAATACTCAAACAATGACTCAACCTCGAAAAGCCAGTGATCAGCTATTATCGAGTCCTTCGCCCTTTTGAATTACGACAGATTAAATTTTTGAAACTACCTGAGATGGCTTGAATATCTGTCATCACCATCACCAGTAGTTGGGGGTTGCAAGGGAGCTTGTGGCTATGCCGGTGGTGGTGATGGCTGTTGTAACACCCGAAAATGTGGAAATTCAAGCTAAATTTTTTTCTCTTTCTTACTTTACTTAATGTTGCCTTTTGTGCAGTGTAAATTACCACATTTCCTTACTTAACCATTTAATTCATTATTACTTCAGTTAATCTGGAACCTATTTATATTAAGCGTGATGCCATTAAAACTGAAATAAACCTTAACATACTTGTATTGTCTTAAGCATGTAGCACATAAGTAACTTAGTCCTAAAAGTCGTAACTAACATATTGAACTTAATTATATCCCACAAGTATAAAAAATAAATACATATATATGTGTTTATAGATATAATTACAAAAGTGCTGTGTATACCTCGTTTAGTACAAAATATAGCCTGGGGATATATCAGTCTATCAACCTACATTGTGTACTCCCTAGGTACGATTCATTGCGAATAATCTGTAGGAGTGTGGGGTGAGCTTTGTGAAAAGCCCAGTAAGAAATGCATTTAGAACAATAATAACATTAAAACATTTATAAAATAATAATGCCTTAAAATTATATATACATTTCAAATAATCACTAAGCATTTTCTAAAATAAAAGCATAAAGCTGAGAGTCATAAATATTCATAATAAAAGCATAGTAAAAATTCATATTCCTTATAACTAAATCACATAACTCTCAGAATCAAATTCACATTTTAATTTGCAAAGTTCAGAAACATAATTCACATGGAGACTAGGTATGGACCCTACAGCCATCATGCGGTACACATAATAAGTCATCCTTAATGAAAAGAATAGTACCAATGACCATGGTAGGTAGTAGACTAGATAAGGGTTGTACAACAGTAAACATAATCACCTAACTAGCACACAGCTCAGGCACGAGCACCAATGGCACTCACTGTGTAGGTAAGGAAATGATCATGTCATGTGGACATGAACATCTGATATAGATTCGCCTGTTCATGACTAGGGAGGCCCACAATCTCAAAACATTTCACAAATAATCTCCTGACCATGATTTTCTAAAATATTTTTGAAATCAAGTTCAAAGTCCAGATAATTTCAAATCACATACTTTTCTTTCAAAAAGTCTTATGCATTAACAAAACTAAGTTTGGGCTGGTGAAATCTAGAGAAATTAATTTTCATACAAACCTATTAAGCGAGCTTAAATTAAGATTTTCTCCTATGATTTAGTAAATTCCTAATTTCTATTGCGAAAATTGCCTAAAACTAACTTTGAGTAATCAAATCATGTTTCAAATATTGTATTTATTAAAAGCAGGACAAGGGATACCATTGCGAATTTAAATTACACCCCTTACCTTTTGAGTACCGAGGGAGCAAACCATTTCTCAAGCACTAAACACACTTTAGATTGTCCGATCACACAAACTTACTAACAGACATATTCTAAATATTTTCAGTTAGTATATAACTCATCCTAATATACTTGTATACACATTAAATAGTAGCTAGGATCATCTACCTATGTCAACTACCCAAAATTCTCCATCATGGCCGAAAATGCACAACCACTTTTATAGCTTTCCTTTCATTTCAACTACTTAAATCAACTCCCTTACACTATAATTACCGTGTAGCATTACATGAATAATCAAATTCCATCATTCCAATAAGGACACTATATGGCTGA
Source organism: Firmiana major (assembly GCA_033439115.1). Classification (NCBI taxonomy): domain Eukaryota; kingdom Viridiplantae; phylum Streptophyta; class Magnoliopsida; order Malvales; family Malvaceae; genus Firmiana; species Firmiana major. Next base: position 16,581,979 of record CM065912.1, read on the forward strand.
AATCCTAAGGCTACCTTACACATTTTATTTCAAGAATCTACTTTGGCAAAGATCATCAACACATCACCAGGATAAACATATATGAAATCTAAATTTTTCTAAAATTATTACTCTCCTTTGACCAAGTCTGAACAAGCTCTAAATCTCTTTCAAGACTCCCTTTGACGCATATCAACTTATTCATGGTCTTTAAACACTTAAAGAAACATAAAAAATTCACCAAGAAACTAAGAAAATCAAGTTGGTCTTACCTCTCCTATAGGATAGATTTTGTCCCTCAACTTCCAGTCAAGATTTCACCACCCTAATGACCTTGGATTGGGCTTAATTTTTTATATGTTATTGTGGAAAGGGTGAGGAACCAAAGTATCTTTTGATCTAAGGTTAATTCAGTCTCCAAAATTTTATAAAAATTCTTGAACCTAGACTGCTCAAAGACGCCTATCACCAGGTTAGATTCTGTTTGGCCTCTTCTTTTGGCCCTTAAAACTTATCAATGGGATCTATAAAAATTATATGTTGTAGAAAAGAGGCATAGAAACATTTGGTATGAAGAAACCTTAACCCAATTACTTTTCTATTGTTTCGTAAAAATCATGCCATTTTATTGCTCTAGAAATGTTTTAAATTCTGCCCAGCCATCTTCCAAAGGTTTTTCCACAACTCAAAATTTTTTAGGATAATATAGATAAATTATATGTGATAGAGGGGTCAGTGAGGAACAAATGTTATTCTTTGAGCTAAGCCTAAAAAATTATAAAAGAAAATCTAAGAGGTATAAGGACACCTATGATAGAGTGAGGAGATAATGTGTTTCCATTAGCTGCTTTTGGTTTGATTCTTTAGCCTAAAAATCATTTAACGTGTTGAATATCTATGGTCAAAAGGGTGGCTTTAGATCATATTGGAAACTTAGTTAAATTGGCTAAGATTCGGGGTAGGTAGCTGCTGGAAAGGGGTAGATTTCTTGCTGACTTAGGAAGAAATTTCTTTCCTCAAATTTCCACCCCTTCAAATGGTTTCAGCCATCATTTTTTCACTTAAGGATATGGAGATTATATAATCTTAAGGTTTGTCAAGCATTTGGCTGAAAATATTCCAAATTATTGCCATTAATACTGAGTTAAATATTGTGGAATTATGCAATTCTAAAAATTCAAATTTCATCCCTTAATTCTCCACTTAATTCTTATAATTCCTTGGCTATTTTTTATCACATTTCTTGGCCTTGAAATAATGTACACTTAACATAGATTTCATGTCTCAAAAACCTCTTGCATTGGCTTCCATTAAAGCCTTTAAAAACAGCCCCTAAATTCACTTAAACGAATTCTACCCATTAAAAGTTTTCAGTACTAACTAATTTCTGTGTGAAAATTTTCTCATGGCCTTAATAACCTTGTTTATTGTTAAAACTTTACTAAAAAATTATTAACATCCTAAGGTAGATGTGTATAAAATTTGGGGTCATTTTGAGTTCATCTTGGCCTCTAATAATTTTATACTTTTGTAACAATTTTCTTCCAACAGGTAATAAATTTCTCAAAGTTTTCGGTTTCACTTCTAAAATTTATTCCATCACATAACCATGGAATTTCAAGTGTAATTTAATTTATTATATGTGTTTAAACCCTATGTAATTTATTAAAATGTTGGACTAATTTTTATTAACCTATAGAATTTTTATTAAATCGATATTTTTTCCTAGTTAGAGTTTTTTCGGTTTTGCACTAACTTGAAAATTGCCACTTAATTCAATTTAACTTAGGCTAACCTATCTTCCATGCTCCATTGCCACTCTTGTTCTTTCATGAACACCTAATCAATCCTTTGTAATTTCATTTAATTACTTAAATAACAGTTATAGGAAATTTATGGATTTTACATTCTCCCAACCTTTAGGAATTTGGTCCTCCAAATTTGATCTGATCCATCAGAATAGGTAAGGGTACTACTCCTTCATGAGGCTTTATTAAAGCTACCCAAGAACTTAACCAATGATATACTTTTTGATCGAAGTATCTTCTCTTTTCGATCTAGAATTCAGATAGGCTGCTCAATATAACTCATGCCTCCCGAATGTCCAATGGCTTATACTCTATGACATGAGAGGGGTTCAGATTATACTTCTTTAATATGAAGACATGAAATACTTGTGTATGTGAGACCCCATATATGTATAATATTGTAACATATGTGAATTGAATTAAGTATGAATCATAAGAAATATATTTTGAAATTCTAAGTGTGATTGGAATGATGAATGAATGTGGAAGTGATTAAGAATGAGTTTGAATGAGGAGATTGCAGTAAAAATGGAGTAGGATGAAGGCCAGATCGATCCCATGCAAGGAGAGATCGATCTCATGGCCTGAAGGATGCAAAATCAAGCATGTTGGAAGAGGCAGATCGATCCCCCACTCAAGCAGATCGATCTCTTTAACTCTTGGGTTGGAGCAGATCGATCTCCTATTAAGGCCAGATCAATCTCCTAAGCTCTCTGCTTGAGACAAATTGATCCTGTTCCATTGAAGCAGATCGACCCCATTCACTAAAGCAGATCGATCTCAAGCCTTCGACAGATCGATCTCACTCCTTCAAAATGTTGTGAAAATGAGGAATTTAAGCAAAGAAGATTGATCTCCCCCTATGTAGATCGATCACATCAAGAAATTCTATAAATATGGAGTAGTTGGATCTGTAATTCCCGACAAACAAATCTATCTTTCCATTTTCAATCCAAAACCTAGCTTTTTCACTCCAAAATCATCCCATTTTCATAGAGATTTGAGAAAATATCATTAGAGCAAGGTTGTTTCATATAAAGAGAAGAACAACATACTTTAGAAACAAAGTTACATTTGGTTGATTGGAGGAGCAAAGGTGTATCCCCATTTGGAATAAGGAGGAAATCAAAGCTAGGTAAGTTTCCAATGCACCAACTCTAAATGTGTTTATCTAAATGTTATTATGGATAGATTGGTGTACATTTCAATGGTTGAAACTACCTAGAATTTAATGAATCCACAATAACCTAGAAATAGGTTAGTTTGAGAAAGTGAAATGTATTAGAATTAAAGATGAATGGGATATCTTAAGGTGATAATAGTGTTGTGAATATGATTATAAGATGATGTTATGGAATGAATTGTGAAATTTACCAAAAAGGGTAAACTGTGTATTTAAGGCATTGGTGAAATGCATAAATGAATGAGAAAGTAAGGGTGGAGCATTGTAGATCAAGTCCTAAACAAGTAACTAAGTGAGTTACTAGATAAATTGGTTAGAAATGGCTTAATGATGGCCAAATGCAAAAAATGGGCCAAACTTAATGAAATAGGCTCAATGAAATATATCGACTAGTTGAAGTCAAAATATGAGTTAGCAACATTAACTTAAGTGATTGGTGAATGATTTACAGCTCCCGAGGATACACTTGGAGCAAGATGAACCAAAAGCGCGAGAAGCGAAAAGGAAGAGAGTCTCTCACAAGTAAATCGAGGTAAGGGAATTGTATGGACTCTTAGAGATATCTATGCATATTTTGGGCACATTATGTCTTCTAGAATATATGTGGTATAGAAATGAAATGGGTGTTTGAAGGGCAAAGAGTTGGTTTTGAGAAATGTGCATGAAAACAAGAGCATGATGATTTGAAAATCCTATTTTATTGCCATTTAGTAAGTGATTAGTAGGTTGGTTAACATTTGAAATAATTTGCATAAGAAATGACTTGATTTGGTTTATAACCATGCTTTGCAAAAAAATTGAGCCACCTACATGGATTTCGTGAGAATGAAAGCGTGCTAGAGTATGACTCGCACGCGATTTGATATGTTTTGATACGCATGAGTGCTGGAGCTTAGCTCGCACTGGTTTTCACATGGATTTCTATGATGTTGTGCTAGAGCTTAGCTCGCACAAATTTTATACTGGTTTTGACATGGTATTGGAGCATAGCTCGCATTAGATGTCCACCATACTTGTTACCGTGCTTAAGATTACTCACACGTGATTTTATGAGATGAAGATAGCCGTGCTAGGAGCTTCGAGTAGACTCGATGTCGCACTGATTAAATAGGCTTGCACGTGTATACTAAGATGTGGCATGATATGATGTGTTGATATGGGTCCATAGAGTACGTTGTACCGTGCATGTAGCATAAAGTACGTTATACCGTGTTAAGATTGTGATATGCCATCTTCGGACGATGTTTAGATCTGCTATGGACTAGCGGGTTGGATGTGACCCACCTCATGTGCGGAAGCAGATAGAGGTGATACCCCGCACACCTGATCCGTGTAGCCTAGGATCGCAGAGGATATGGCCATAGTCCTAAGGGAGATTTCCTTATTATATTGCATATCTCACATGTCTCTTGCTTTATAAATGAATCCATGTTTTAAAATGCTTTGTGAGTCATGTCAATCCGAGGGAGGGGCCGAGTCCTGACAAGTGTTGAATTTATCGAGATGAAATGTATGATAATGGCTTTAAAGTGCCCTTACGCATGATGATTTTCCATGCTTTCTTATGAAATACGCATGATGGTTTCCCATGCCTTGAATTTGAATTATGCACTGAATTTAACAGCATGATTTACTTTACATGCCATTAACACAAGCATGAACTAATGTTTTGAAGTGTGATGATGAAATGTGTGGTTTTGAGCATGGCATCATGATCAGGTAGATAGTATAGTATCTACCTGTTCACATGATTGCCTTACTGAGCGTGTTTTTTGCTCACCCCCCATTATTTTTCCCTCTCTACAGAGCATTGAGTATAGACTGAGGGCGACTGGAGGTTTCCTTTTTATACCGCTACATCCCATCACGAAAGGCATACACACTTGTATAATTTTGTATCTAAACTTGCCATAGCACAGTAGCATTTTGAATCTAACCATTGGGGATGTAAAGTAATGTAAACACTTGTAAACAACAACTCTGATTTATTTATACAAGTGTTTACTTCTAAATTATAATACAAATTAAATTGTTATGGTTGGATGAGGTAAACATCGACTTACAGTTAAACTGTTGAGAGTGTAGCTGATCATGATCGAGGTATGGTATGAACGAATAACGAATAATGTATGAAAAATGAAAAATTTGTGAAAATTTTTGGTAAGTTGAGGGTCGTGAGAGAAGTTAGTATCAGAGCTGAGTTGGTCTGACATGTGTCGGTGTCTAAAATACCTAATAAGTTAGAAAATTACATCCCCAAGTTATTGTTCTTGTTTAGATACAATTGTGTGTGTTGATAGGTTGACTAAGAAATTGATGTGAATATAGGAAATTGAGCATTATGCCTAACACCAATCGCGGTAGAGGGGCGAGAACGCAAGCTAGAGGCCGTAGAGGTAGGCCTGGGGGTCGTGTTGAGCCAAAACCACACGAGACTCAAGAAGAGGTTGAGGTGGCGGCTGAGGTTGAGCTTGCTCCATAGGGTCCAGAAGAGAGACACAAGAGTGTTGAGGCACGCTTTGCGAGGATTGAACGGAGCATAAAGATGATCTTGGTGTTGGTCACTCAATCTTTACCTGGAGTTGGGGGCAGACAGAGTCCCGCTACATAGGGTGATCTCGAGCAACGACAGCTCTTGAGGCACGGGTACGACCAACCCAGAGACCTCAAAGACAGATACACCTATACCTCCACCCGCACAGAAAATGCCTACACCTGTTGCTGCACCACAAGGCAGTAGAGACTGGGGTTACAGTTGTGATTTGGATAGACTCTGGCAGTTCCAAAAGTTTGGACCTTCGTCTTTCAGTGGGGTTAAGGACCCAGTAGCTGTAGAGGATTGGATAAATGAGATTGAGAAGTTATATGGGTTCTTTGAGTGCACTGCTACCGAAATAGTAGCATTTGCCGCATTCATACTGAAGGGATCAACAGAACATTGGTGGAAATCCACCAGGCCTATTTTGAGAGCCCAGCATACATAGATCAGCTGAGATGTATTTTTGGAGGCTTTTCGAAGACAATATGTTCCGAACACTACACAGGAAAAGCTGAAGATGAAATTTTTAGGACTGACCCAAAGGAACAGGACAGTGGATGAGTATGAGACGACCTCTATCTCCCTAGGCAGATATGATCCTGATACAATGGGTAATGAGGTTGAGAAGGTCTAGAAGTTTGTGGATGGACTGAGACTAATCATCAGGTCCAGATTGGTTCCCTTGGATATACCAACCTACAAGGAGGTAGTGCTCAGGGCGTAATTATGTGAACAAGATATCGATCGGATCACCTCAGAGTTTGGGAAAGTCGGTAAAGTGAGGGATAGAGATAAGAAAAGACCAGTACTGGATAGAGGCTTCAGTTATAAGGGAAGCAAGAGGTTTTTTGGAAAGAGATTGAGGATTGAGGAGATCCGAGAGAGGACAGTCAATCCTCCTGTGTATCCGACTCTAGCTCCAGCAAAGGGAATTGTGATTGGTGGGCCACGACCTACTACAAAATAGTGCAGCAAGTGTGGTAGGTACCATGGTACTCGACCATGCTATGGACCTCCTACAGTATGCTTTAGATGTGGGAAACCAGGACACATAATCCAGGATTGTCTAAATATGACAGAGATAGCCCCACAGAAGGGCAAGGAGCCAGAGAGAGCTCCAATTGAGACAGCTGCTCCGAGGAGGAGGGCTACAGCTGTAGAAAAGGGGAAACAAGTAGTAGGTGTGAGCAAAGGACGAGTGCACGTACTGGACCAGGACACTGCAGATCAATCTTCAAATATGGTGAAAGGTACCATCTTGATCTTTGATCTTGAGGCTTAGGTTTTAATAGATCCTGGTGCCACGCATTCCTTTATATTGCCATCCTTTGCACATAAATTATTGAAGCATGTAAAACCCACACTGCTAGATAAGATGTTGATGATATCTACCCCTATGAATGATAGCCAGTTAACTGAGCATGTATATAGGAATTGTAAGTTGAGGATAGGAGGAAAAAAAATGGCAGTCGATTTAATTTTATTGAGTATGAGTGATTTTGATGTAATCCTAGGAATGGATTGGCTGGCTGCAAACCATGTTGTTATGGATTGTCGTGCTAAAACATTGATGTTTCCAGATATAGATAGTCTTGTTGTAAACTTTGTGAAATGAAATGAAAGCACATGACTATTGTAAATGAGAAAGTATAATCTTAGTACATGATATTTGAGAGATGGATATGTTTATCAATTATGTATGTTAATGTGATGATTTGTATTACTAACAGTGGAAAGGATAATGTGAAGGGTTTATTGCTTACGTGGTTGACATTGATAAGGCACACCCGAAATTGAGAGACGTTCCTATAATTGCAGATTTTCCTGATGTCTTTTCGGATGAATTACCAGAGCTACCACCTGATAGGGAAATGGAATTTTGTATAGAGTTAGTATCTGATACAGAGCCGATATCAAAACCGCCGTATAGAATGGCTCTGATAGAGTTAGAAGAGCTAAAGAAATAGTTGCAAGAGTTGGGGAGCGTCAGATTTATTTGTAAGAAAGAAGGATTACTATGTATTGACTACCGATTGTTGAATAAGGCGACCATTAAAAATAGGTACCCCATTCCACGCGTTGATGACTTGTTGGATCAGCTTAAGGGAATGCAGGTCTTCTCCAAGATAGATATGAGATCTGGCTATCATCAGTTAAGAATTCGGGATGGAGATGTACCCAAGACAGCTTTTTGCACCCGGTATGGTCACTTTGAGTTTATGGTTATGCCATTCGGGTTGACAAATGCTCCTGTAGCTTTTATGTCATTGATGAATGAGGTATTTCACCAGTATTTGGATCGATTTATTATTGTGTTTATTGATGATATACTGGTGTACTCAAGATCTAGAGAGAAGCATGAACAATATCTAACGATAGAGATACAGACCCTCCAAGAGAAGAAGTTGTACGCTAAACTCAGTAAGTGCGACTTTTAGTTGGAACAGATCTCTTTTCTGGGTCATATAGTATCGAAAGATGGTGTGTCAGTGGACCCATCAAAGATTGAGGCAGTGATACAGTGGCAGAGACCACAGATAGTAACAGAGGTTAGAAGTTTCTTGGGTTTACCTAGATATTATCGAAGGTTTGTGGAGGAATTCTCGAGATTAGTTGCTCCTTTGACTCGTCTCACAAGAAAGAATTTTGAATTTGTGTGGGACGATAAGTGTAAGGAAAGTTTTTAGGAGTTGAAGCGTCGTTTAACTACAGCTTCGATTCTTACCATTCCTACCAGCTCAGGAGGTATCTCGATGTATTCAGATGCTTCACATCAAGGACTGGATTATGTATTGATGCAGGATGGGAAGGTAGTAGCCTATGGATCAAGACAGTTGAAGGATTATGAGAGGAACTACCCGACCCATGATTTAGAGTTGGCAGCTGTAGTGTTTACGTTGAAGATATGGTGCCACTACCTCTATGGTGAGAAATTTCAAGTGTTTACAGATCACAAAAGCCTTAAGTATCTGTTCTCACAGAAAGAGTTAAATATGAGACAGAGGAGATGGCTCAAACTCCTGAAGGATTATGATTGTGAGATCTTGTACCACCCGGGTAAGGCAAATGTAGTGGCTGATGCATTGAGTAGAAAACATCTTGGGTTGGTGTCATTTATGATGATTAGGGAACACGAACTGTTGGAATAGTTCACGAACCTCAGTTTAGATATGACGCCGCCTGACGCTGATAGTGGCTTTATGATAGCTAGCCTGCAGTTGGAAATTTGGTAGATCGAATCCGACAGGCTCAGTGGATTGATCAACAGTGTAGTGATATCAGGCAGATACAAAGGGGTACAAGGACTGATTTTGAATTGAGTGCAGATGGATTGTTGAGGTTCAGAGATAGGATATGTGTTCCCGATGATCCAGAGATCAAAATGTTAATCTTGAAAGAGGCTCACTCATCAAGGTATACAATACATCCGGGGAGTACCAAGATGTATCAAAATCTTCAAAAGGTTTATTGGTGGTCTGGGATGAAGAAAGACATTGCTGAATATTTCGCTAGATGTCTCATCTGTCAGCAGGTGAAGGTAAAGCATCAAAAGCATGCATGGTTATTATAGCCTCTACCGATACCAACTTGGAAGTGGGAGCACGTCACCATGGTTTTGTGATGGGATTACCTAGGACCCACAGAGGTCATGATACCATATGGGTGATTGTGGATTGGTTGACAAAGGTAGCCCATTTCTTAGCTATGAGAGCCACTGATACTCTGAGCCAGTTAGCAAACTTGTATGTGCGGGAGATAGTGAGGTTGCATGGAATTCCAATGAGTGTTGTTTCTGATTGGGATGCCTACTTCACTTCCCATTTCTGGAAACATTTTCAGGAAGTGATGGGGACCCAGTTGAGTTTTAGCACTTCATTTCATCCTCAGACAGATGGTCAGTCAGAGAAGACTATACAGACCTTGGAGGATATGTTGAAGGCGTGTGCATTGGATTTTGGAGGCTCTTGGGATGACCATTTACCACTCGCAGTTGGCCTATAGTAACAGTTTTCATGCGAGTATCGGGATGACACCATATGAGGCATTGTATGGGCGTAGATGTCGTTCCCCTATTGGATGGAAAGAGGTTAGTGACAGACAGATCTTTGCTCCTGACTTGGTTAGACAAGCCTCTGAGGATGTCCAATTAATTTGTGAGAGGTTACAGATAAAGTAGAGCAGACAAAAGAGTTATGCTGATAGGAGATGGAGACCACTAGAGTTTATTGTGGGTGAGTCGGAGTTTTTGAAGGTTTCTCCCTCGAAGGGGATTATGAGATTTGGGAAGAAGGGGAAGTTGAGCCCTCGATATGTGGGGCCATTCGAGATACTTGATAAAGTGGTAGATAAGGCATACAGGTTAGCATTGCCACCTGAGCTAGCGAATGTACATAACATCTTCCACATATCCATGTTACGGAAGTACCACCCGGACCCGGCACATGTGATCAGGTATGAGCCTTTGGAGCTCGATGAAAGCATGACGTACATGGAAAAGTCAGTTCGAATATTGGATAAGAAATAGAAAGTGTTGAGGACAAAGATAATTCCCTTGGTGAAAGTCCTTTGGCAACATCACGCTGTGGAAAAAGCCACATGGGAGTGGAGAGTTTGATGTGGGAGAAGTATCCTGAGTTATTCATTGAATGATTGATTCCAATTTGGAGGACCAAATTTTCTAAGTGGGGGAGAATGTGAGACCCCATATATGTATAATATTGTAACATATGTGAATTGAATTAAGTATGAATCATAAGAAATATATTTTTAAAATTTCAAGTGCGATTGGAATGATGAATGAATATGGAAGTGATTAAGAATGAGTTTGAATGAGGAGATTGCAGTAAGAATGGTGTAGGATGAAGGCCAAATCGATGGCCTGAAGGATGCAAAATCAAGCATGTTAGAAGAGGCAGATCGATCCCCCACTCAAGCAAATCGATCTCATTAACTCCGGGGTTGGAGCAGACCGATCTCCTCTTAGGGCCAGATCGATCTCCTAAGCTCTCTGCCTGAGACAAATCGATCCTGTTCCATTGAAGCAGATAGATCCCATTCACTAAAGCAGATCGATCTCAAGCCTTTGACAGATCGATCTCACGTCTTCAAAATGTCGTGAAAATGAGGAATTTAAGCAAAGAAGATCGATCTCCCCCTATGCAGATCGATCTCATCAAGCTAATTCTATAACCATCGAGCAGTTGGATCTGCAATTCACGGCAAACAACTCCATCTTTCCATTTTCAATCCAAAACCTAGCTTTCTCACTCTAAAATCATCCCATTTTCATAGAGATTTGAGAAAATATCATTATCGCAAAGTTGTTTCATATAAAGAGAAAAACAACATACTTTGGAAACAAAGTTACATTTGGTTGATTAGAGGAGCAAAGGTGCATCCCTATTTGGAACAAGGAGGAAATCAAAGCTAGGTAAGTTTCCAATTCACCAACTCTAAATGTGTTTATCTAAATGTTATTATGGATAGATTGGTGTACATTTCAACAGTTGAAACTACTTAGAATTTAATGAATCCACAATTACCTAGAAATAGGTTAGTGTGAGAAAGTGAAATGTATTAGAATTAAAAATGAATGGGATATCTTAAGGTGATAATGGTGTTGTGAATATGATTTTAAGATGATATTATGGAATGAATTGTGAAATTTACCAAAAAGGGTAAACTGTGTATTTAAGGCATTGGTGAAATGCATAAATGAATGAGAGAGTAAGGGTGGAGCATTTTACATCAAGTCCTAAACAAGTAACTAAGTGAGTCACTAGATAAATTGGTTAGAAATGGCTTGATGATGGCCAAATGCAAAAATAGGCCAAACTTAATGAAATAGGCTCAATGAAATATATTGACTAGTTGAAGTCAAAATATGAGTTAGCAATGTTAACTCAAGTGATTGGTGAATGATTTATAGCTCCCGAGGATACACCCAGAGCAAGATGAACCAAAAGCGCGAGAAACGAAAAGGAAGAGAGTCACTCACAAGTAAATCGAGGCAAGGGAATTGTGTGGACTCTTAGAGATATCTGTGCATAGTTTGGATGCATTATGTCTTCTAGATATATGTGGTATAGAAATGAAATGGGTGTTTGAAGGGCAAAGTGTTGGGTTTTGAGAAATGTGCATGAAAACAAGAGCATGATGATTTGAAAATCCTGTTTTATTGCTTTTTAGCAAGTTATTGGTAGGTTGGTTAACATTTGAAATAATTTGCATAAGAAATGACTTGATTTGATTTATAACCATGCTTTGCAAAAAAATAGAGCCACTTACATGGATTTCGTGAGAATGAAAGCGTGCTAGAGTATGACTCGCACGAGATTTGATGTGTTTTGATACGCATGAGTGCTTGAGCTTAGCTCGCACTAGTTTTCACATGGATTTCTATGATATTGTGCTGGAGCTTAGCTCACACAAATTTTATACTGGTTTTGACATGGTGCTGGAGCATAGCTCGCATTAGATTTCCACCATACTTGTTATCGTGGTTGAGAATACTCGTACGTGGTTTTATGAAATGAAGATAGCCGAGCTAGGAGCTTCGAGTAGACTCGATGTCGCATCGATTAAATAGGCTCGCACGTACATACTGAGATGTGGCGTGATATGATGTGTTGATATGGGTCCACGGAGTGTGTTGTACCGTGCATGTAGCATGGAGTACATTGTACTGTATTGAGATTGTGATATGCCATCTTCGGACGATGTTTAGATCTACTATAAACCAGCGGGTTGGACATAACCCACCTCTTATGCGGAAGCAGATAGAGGTGATACCCCGTACACTTGATCCGTGTAGCTTGGGATCACAGAGGATATGGCCATAATCCTAGAGGAGATTTCCCTATTATATTGCCTATGTCACATGTCTCTTGCTTTATAAATGAATCCATGTTTTGAAATGCTTTGTGAGTCAGGTCAGTTCGAGGGAGGGGCTGAGTCCTGACAAGTGTTGAATTTATCGAGATGAAAAGTATGATAATGGCTTTAAAGTGCACTTACGCATGATGATTTTTCATGTTTTACTTATGAAATACGCATGATGGTTTCCCATGCCTTGAATTTGAATTGTGCACTGATGTTAACAACATGATTTGCTTTACATGCCATTAACACAAGCATGTACTAATGTTTTGAAGTGTGATGATGAAATGTGTGGTTTTGAGCATGGCATCACGATCATGTAGATAGTACAGTAACTACCTGTTCACATGATTGCCTTATTGAGCGTGTTGTTTGCTCACCCTCTTTATTTCCCCCATCTTTACAGAGCATTAAGTATAGACTAAGGGCGACTGGAGGTTTCCTTTTTGTACCGCTACATCCCATCACGAAAGGTATACACACTTGTATAATTTTGTATCTAAACTTGCCATAGCACAATAGCATTTTGAATGTAACCATTGGGGATGTAAAGCAATGTAAACACATGTAAACAGCAACTCTGATTTATTATACAAGTGTTTACTTCTAAATTATAATGCAAATCAAATTGTTATGGTTGAATGAGGTAAACATCTACATACAACCAAACTGTTGAGAGTGTAGCTAATCACGATCGAGGTATGGTATGAACGAATAACAAATAATGTATGAAAAGCGAAAAATTTGTGATGATTTTTGGTAAGTTGAGGGTCGTGACCGTGTACCCCAAAAAGCTATGGCAATAACGCAAGTCTGTAGGTAACGCCCCCAACTCGCTCCAAAATCTTGAATGGGCTAGTGAAGTGAGGACTTAACTTTCCTTTCTACCTGAAGCGCATGATAACTTTACTCAAAGATACATTCAAAAACATAGAATCCCCCAACTGAAACTCAGGTGGCCTCCTGCGTACATCTGTGTGACGCTCCAGAAGCGCGGAAATAGGGGCTAACTTTTTCCTTTAATTCTTATTTTCTTACTTAGGTTGCATTCCTGTACAGTGTAGGTTACTTAATTTCTTCCTTTACTTATTCTTTTAATCGTTTTGAGTTTGTCTTAATTTTGGCAGTATGCCCTCTTATATCTTAACCTAACTCCCTAAAACAAACATAATCGTAACTACATTTATATATGCAACCAGTTGATTTTATTTCTTAAACTTATTATTTTCCATCTCCACATACTTCAGAACTACATCATCAAAATTTGTTTACTTCTAGAACCATTTATATACCAATCCGTAAAATATATTACATCCTGATAATTCTATGAAAATAGAATTATTTATGCTTAATTTCCTAATTAATTATTTAAATCTCCAATTTATTTTGTTAATTATTATTTAATTAAAATTCAGCAATGTGCAGGTAAATTAAATCCAGATGAAACTCAGTCGTTTCAGTAAAAAATTGACTGAAAACTGGCTAAAGGAAACTAGACCACTTCCAATTTACAGATCGAGTCACCAGTCGTCTTGACACCTGGGATGTCGGGTGTTAATATTTTTCCCGTTCTAACATCTCTGTCATCCACTATTCTATTTCTGTCTCTATTTCGGCCCTTACTACCTTTCCTAATCTTAGAGGCGTGCAACTCATGATCTTATTCACACAAATCTAATCTGTGCACTGCATCGACATAGCTAGTGATATCTAACAGGGCCAATCGGACTCTAATTTACAATCTGAGCCATTCCATGAAATTTCAGACATTCCGACTCTCATTATTCATAGTGTCGGGGTCATACCTGCCCAGGAATATAAACTGAGATTCATACTCGTCAATCAATCAGTTCCTCTGGGTCAGAATAAAGAATTTTATCTGTAATTTCCGTTAAGTAGTGTCTGGGATATTCTGTCATCGGAATACATCTAGAATTATTTTCCATGTCCATTCTAGATGTCTAATTCTTAAGATGGGTTGAGCGAACTTCCACCAATGTTCCGACACGCTCTCAAATCCTATGCATACTCTGAGCAAATAGCTCCATAATATTCTCCACACTCTGCTCCAACCTCGCGAAGCGTGTCTCAATACTGTCTGGTCTCTCTGTCGGACTCTGTTCGATCTCACTGTCGGACTCTGTGTGATATGCTCAACATCCGCCTCCACTTCAATCTCATCTTGAGTCTCAGGTGGCGACTCAGTACGACTCTTAGGCCAACCTCTACAGCCTCGAACTCGTGTACTCGCCCCTCTGCCATAGCGGTTATCAGTTAATGAGTCTATATTCTTGCATTTGAAACCAAATTCTTTTCTGCAATCTCATCTCGATATACACAATTGTATCTAAACAATGCACAGTCATGGGGATGTAAACTTCCTTAACCACTAACACCGACTCATATCAGGCCAACTCAACTCTGATACCAAAAACTGTCACGACTCAAATTATCTAAAATCACAACAAATTTTTCGCTTTTCATTTATTCTTTAATTCTTATCTTTCTCTCATCATGACCATCCTACCAGCAGTTGGGGTATGATTCGGTGTTAGTCACCTCTCCTATATTTACCATTCCTTTTCATATTTACATTAACACATCGGGATTTACTATCCTTTGACTTTAACTAAATACATTTACAATGGTGTTTACATAACCTTACATCCCCGATATCATATCCGTTTACAGTACTGTGTATTTACATATTTAGAAACAAAACTATACAAATGTGTATACTGACTCTCGATAGGACGTAATGGATACCAAGAATGCATGTCCCCAGCCGCTCTCAAACTACTGAAAGTACTCTGGAGAAGAGGAAAATAAGGGACGTGAGCAAACCACATGCTCAGTAAGGCAATTATGCAAGTAAGTAGATAGCTCCACTATCTACATGCTTATAATGCCATGCCCTTAAATCCATTTCTTTTCATTAAAATCTCACGCACAAAATCATGCATACATTAATGCCATAGTTTATAAAATCTATTTGTGCATATAGAAATCATGCAACTCATGCATTAATGGCATTTTATGTAAAATCATAAAATCATAATTAGCATCAAATAAATCAAGATCATGCATTAATTCATGCCATGTGACACCAATCATGAAAGACAATTCTTTTCATGAATTTGTAATTAAAGCATGGAAAACTCCTCATGCTACTGCATTTAATTCACTTCATTAAAACACAGTATAAAATAACCCGAAGGGGTCAATCATCTCATTAAAAAGTCATTATAAAATTCTGTTATAAAAGTCACCCTTCTTTTAGGGACACATTTCATAAAATTCTCTGAAAAATCTAGCATCATAGTAGAAAATCACAAAAATCGGGGGCCTGACTCCTCCCTCTGGTCTACCTTGGTCTTTTGAAACCACAAGTTATATCATGTGAGACATGTAGGTGACTATATCAGTAACAACGAGGACTATGGACATAACCTAGTGATCCCTGGCTACACGGTACCTAGTGTGTGGGGTATCACACCTGAAATGGGAGGTGGGTCAATCCCGTCGCCAGAACAACACAACATCAGGATTGCGATGGCAAGGCTTGCTGCCTCGTGGCTAATGCCACTCCACTCCAACAATCCCCACGGTACAACGTACTCCATGTGATATACACGGTACATCATACTTCATGAACCCAATCTCAGTCAGGGGGTGATGCAATAGGTCTTATCCACCCATGCCAAATATGTCTCAGTATGCACGTGTGGACATATCATCTCACTGTGACATATAGTCTACAAGAGGCTCCAACATGTCTATATGCATGTCATATAACTTCCTGTGTAAGCGAAGCTCTGGCACGGCTCCATGCATATTCATGATATCTAAAAATCTCATGCGAGCGAAGCTCTAGCACGTTTTCATAAAAATCAGTAAAATCTGCGTACGAGTAGCACACCAGTACGACTTTAAAAGAGTTATAAATCCATATAAAATCACGTGTGAGCAAGCTCTAGCACGATTTTATGCATAAAATCCATCAAAGCCTCGTGCGAGTAATGCTCCAGCATGAATGAATGCTCAAGTAAATCAAAACTCGTGCGAGTTACACTCAAGCACGACTTATGAAATTAAATCGATTAAATCACGTACGAGCAAGGCTCCAGTACGGCTTTTATGCAATTATCATATCAAAACAGGATGCGAGCTAATCTCCAGCACCTTTCATGCATGTCAAATCATTAAAACTAGTGCGAGCAATCGCTCTAGCACCTTTTTATGCATATCAAGTCCAAACAAGTCAAAACAGTCAAAACAGAGTGCGAGCTAAGCTCCAGCACCTCTCATGCATTTCACAATAATAAAAATAAGTGCGAGCAACTGCTCTAGCACATTTCATGCATATGATGTCACACAAGTCGGTGCGAGAAACCGCTCTAGCACATTTTATGCACACTCACAAACACAGATATAGTGCGAGCTATGCGCCAGCACTATCTGTTTTCATATAAACTTGATAGTTGGCCCATTTTCCAAAGAAATTTTTATTTAAATCTTAATAACACTTATGTAGTGTTATATTGTGAAATTTATGCAATTACTGGTCAATCTATTGATTTGTTTTGCTTAAAAACCACGAAAATTCGTTAAATTAAAAAATTCCTTAAATCATGCATTTCATGCATGTCATGGTTTCACCATCCTTAGGTGAATTTCCTTAATAGGGGTAAAATAGTCTTTTCGTATTTTCAAGTCTTTAAAATCATTAAACCATTTCTAGGACCTTTATACATATTAAGGGTATACAAAAGCTATTAAAATACGTGTAGCTACCTCTAGCTATTCACACAATTCCCTTACCTCATTTTTCTGTACAGTCTGACCTTTCCACAGATGTCTCGTCACGTAGTCTGATTTGCTCCCAATCCAATCTTTGGAATTGCGTATAATTATTCATCAGGTCAAATACAATATAATTAATTGTATTTCATATTTTCTGGGCTTAATTTAAATCATTGGGCCCGTTTACCTCTCTTGGGCCCGGTTGCACCATAATGGGCCTTAATCGGCCTTAAGCACGTTTTCCACTTACTATTCACATTATCGAGGCCTATTGGGCTCATTGGGCCCATCAGTATTTATTGGGCCTTGTTTTAAACTCTCAGATAACTCAATTAATTATTTACAACAATTTATTTTTAATTCCATAATTTAATTCATTTTATGCAAAAATTAAATCCGTAATTTATGCGATAAATTTATAACACGTATAACGATGTAAATTATCGTAAATAAGGGTTACTTACCCGAGATTCCATGATAATATGCAAATTGAGGCTGACTCGAGCTCTCGTTTGACTTCAATTGTCGAGCTACATAATAACATTTTTTTTGGGGTCAATTTCTAGTCGAATATTAATCAAATTAAATATTTCAAAATTTAAATCGGTTAATTTCGACCACTTACCGACTTACTCGTAGCTCGATTGCATCATTGAGATTTTTCTCCAATTTTTCCTCTTTTTCTTTTTCCTTTTTTCTTCTTTTCTTTTCTTTTCGGTTGAACCGGTCCGGTCCGGTTCAGCATACCATCACTGCATTGAACCGACCGTACCGGTTCAAGCCTCATTTCGTCGTTCTGGCATCGTTCGACCTATTCCCGGTGTGATTCCGGTGCCGTTCGATGCGCCATCACCTGGGCGTTCATCATCGGGCCTCGGGTTGGATCGAAACGGCGCTGATGGCCGCCAATCCAGTCTTCTCTCCTGCAGCACTCCCTTCGTCGATCTCTCGATTCCGATGTCTCCACGGCGCATCGCGGCTGCTGGTGGGTTGCGCGGTGTCGGGCTCTCTTCGTCGGTCCTCATCGGCCCCTCTCTCTCACCGGTGGCCGTCCGTATGGAGGAACCGACTCCCTCAGTTTCTTCAGCTTTCCATAAATAGCATTTCGCGATTTCTACGTTATTTATTTATTTATAATTTATTTTAATATTATTTTAATCATTATTTTATTCAATTAAAATCCAAAATATCTTAAAAAATTATATTTTATTCATTTAACCAATTAAATGAATTTATCGGTCTTATTTCGTATTTTTGGTATAATTTTCCAATAATTTCGGGATAATTTTTCGAAGTGAAAATTCTGATTAATTTCAATAAATTCATATCTTGATCAATTTAATCTGGAATTTAATTATTTCTTCATTATTAATCAAGATTTCTCATTTCCATATTTTTAATTAAATTTTCTTATCAAATTTATACCGACTTTCGGTCTTTTGACCGTTTTACTCTTGCACGTGTTCAGGAATACCATTTCAATCCTTCATTTCACGAACACTCACTCATTTCGTATTTTAAATAAAATCGGGTCTTACAGATCTGGCTCCTTTGGAGATCGATCTGTCCTGCTCCATAGCTCAAAATAAGTTCATTTTGGCTCTTCCAGATCAATCTCTCATCCTATGAGATCGATCTGACCTTCATATTTTCTAGATTTTCTGCAGTAACTTCACTCAAAACACCTTAAATTTGTTGTTATAGTCATTAACTCATTCAATCATCTTTGAGACTTGAAAATGGCATGCATTTACACTTTGTACCCATTAAAACTTGTGGGAAATCTTTGTATAACTAAAGGTATACCATACTTAGCTAAATGGAAGTGCCAATAGTTACAACACTAATGCAACTTATTCCATTTTACCCCAATACTCATTTTTCATTCCACTCACATTCATCATATATCAAAGTCCATTTCTTCATATTCATATTTAATGCATCTTGTGCGTACATCACAACTCTTATTACAAGTGTGTACATTAATCTTATGGACTTTACATCACATATGCTTCACATTACTAGTACAGTACCATACTTCATGAATTCATTTACATATGTACCAGGTTAAACCTATATGGGGTCTCACACTTGACCCACCTCCTGTGTGGAAGTAAATAGTGGTGATAACCCGCACACCTTATCCGTGTAGCCGGTATCACAGGATATGGCCATAGTCCTAAAGGATATTTCCCTTATTGTATTGCCTATCTCACATGTCTATTGCTTTGTGAATAAATCCATGTTTGATATAATTTGTGGGTCAGGACAGTCCGAGGGAGGGGCTGAGACCTGAAAAGTGTTGAATTGTTTTGAGATGTTGGTTTGTTACTGGTTTTAAAGTGCACGTACGCATGATGTGTTTTCCATGCCCTATTTGTGAAATATGCATGATGGATATTCCATGCTTTGAATTGAATTGTGCACTGGATTTTAATAGCTTGAATGCTTTACATACCATTAACATAAGTATGAACTCATATTTTGAGAAAATGATGAAATGTATACATTGAGCATGGCATCACGATCACGCAGATAGTGCAGCATCTACCTGTTCGCATGATTGCCTTACTGAGTGTGTGGTTTGGTCACCCCCCTTATTTTCCTCCTCTCTACAGAGCTTTGAGTATAGATTGAGCTAGACTAGAGGCGTTCCCTTTGGTATCCATTGCATCCCATCGCACAAGGTATACATACTGATGAGATTTTTGTATCTAAACTTTCCATAGCACAGTAGCATTTTATATGTAACTATTGGGGATGTAAAGCAATGTAAACACATGTAAACAACAACTTTGATTTCATTATACAAGTGTTTACTTATAAATAATATGCAAATTTAAATTGGTATGGTGGAATGAGATAGACATTGACACATAGCCCAACTGTTGAGAGTGTGGTTGTTCACGATCGAGGAAGGATGATTAATAAATGATGTATGAAAATGCAAAAAAATTGTAGGTATTTTTGGTAAGTTGAGGGTCGTGACACAAACTTCCTCGTGGAAAACATATATAGAACAATAAATGAAACATACAGGGGTAAGGCCACAAATCTCAACAAAGCATGCATCAAACACTTAAGTCTTAATCTAATTCCACGTCAGCGATATTTGTACACGTGGAAAAAAATTTTTCACGTCAACAATCTACGTGGCACAAATATTCCACGTCAGCATGCCACGTATACCTGACTAACGGTTGTTTTTGGGATTTAACGGAAAAGGGTTTAATTAGGTTTTTTTTTGAAACTTTAAGGTTTAAATTGCTCAAAATAAAACTTAAGGAACTTATTTCCATGCAATTAAACGTCGATGACTTAATTCCATATTTTGGAAAATGTTAAGGGCATATTTGGATATTAAGCAAAAAAAAAAAAAACATTTTGGGGCCCAATATTCCACGTTAGCAATATTTGTACACGTAGAAAAAAATTTTCACGTCAATAATCCACGTGGCACAAATATTTCACGTCAGCATGCCACGTATACCTAACTAACGGCTGTTTCTGGGATTTAACGGAAAAAAGGGTTTAATTATGTTTTGTTGAAACGTTAAGGTTTAATGCTCAAAATAAAACTTAAGGGACTTATTTCCATGCAATTAAATGTCGATGGCTTAATTCCATTTTTTAGTAAACGTTGAGGGCATATTTGGGTATTAAGCCAATAATTTAATTAGGTTAATAATTAATTAGGATGATAATAGACTTGTAAATGATTAATTAACAAATTTAATTATATGATTCAATTTGAATGATTATTTTTGTATAATTAATATGACATGATATATTAATTGATTAATTAAAAATGTATGACATAATTTTAAAGAATTTAAAAAATTACTTGACATGATTTAACTAACAATGGATTCTTGTAATCTAATAGGACTAACTTGATTAATTTAATAAATTTGTTTGATTTGTATAAATTATTTTCATGATAATAGGGTAATCTATTTGCATGATTTTATGATATGATATTTATGATTTAATAAGACTTAATTTTGCATGATAATTAATAGGAACTAATATAATTTTGCATGATTAATAATTCTCAGGAATCAGTATAATTAACAATTTATATGACTTATGTGATTTAATTTAAGTATGATATTTAATTTAGAATTGTGACCTTTAATGAAATTATAGTGAAAATTCCTAGATAAATATAAATAATAAAAGTATAAACTTCAAAAATAATAATAAATATGAAAATGGATTATTCCGACGATGAAATCCTATGGAGCGTTATGCTTAAGAAATGCCTTAAAAACTTTAGGTAAGAAAATTTTCTTTATGATCTGACCACCTTAATGGAAGGTCCGAAGGGAATTTTCAATAAAAAAATGATTCATGTTCATTTTCTAAAAATTATAATAGAAAGCAAAATAATAAATAATAAATATTAAGAATTAGTTATAAAAATAATAAATCATGAGAATATATATGAATTATTCTGATAATAAGATTCTAATTGGGATTACACTTAAGTAATACTTCGGAAACTTTAGGTAGGAAATTTTCTTTCAAGGTTTCACTAGCTTAACGGAGGATGTAAAAGGAATTTTTAATGAAATGATTCATATTTATTTTCTAAAAATAAATAAAGATAAATAAAAAATAAGAATGGTAAATGGAAATAAAAAGGTAGAAAAATGATAAAAAAATAAATAGATTAACAAGAATGAATTAAATAGAGGAATCAAAGTTAGGAAATTCCATAAAATATTAAAATGAATTCGATGATGGAGCCTCTTCAAGTAAGTCGCATAGTACTACTTGAATACTCTTGAGGAAAGGAAGAATTCTTAAGTTGTCCTATCAGCTTAATGGTGCTTAGAAATATTTTCTAATATTAATCATAACGAAACTAACAATCAGCACATGTAAATTTAGTAGGTAACCTAAAACTAAGTGGTACTATTTTAGGATGGACGTTGCGGGGTGCTAATCTTTTGACAGCCAAACTTCCTACTTAAGGTGCATTCCTGTACAGTGTCAGCCAACCTCTTCATCTAATTATCCCGAGGATCATTCAAATATCCACAATCTCTTAACCAATTAATATTATATCAAAAGAAATCCACTTGTTATACACATACCATACTGATTACATCCCAACCTCACTTAAATAGAAGTGTCTGTATTACATAGTTGTCTGGGTTACAAAATGAATTGAATTATATCTCTCGTGTGTACAAGCAATAGCCTGGGGAGATTCTCGTTCACCAGCCTATGCCACGTACGCAGCAGGCACTATCACTCACTGTAAGTAATCTGTGGAGGGAGGAAAAAAAGGGGGTGAGCTTTCAACTTCGCTCAGTAAGGAGTGCATATGAGCTTTAAAAATCATCATTAAAGAATAAGTGTAACAATGACATAATTCACATGATTATAAATACGTGATTAAGATCACAGTTCATCAAAACATCTCTATCTCATTTCACAACACGTCATATCTCAAAATAATTATGGAGACCAGGCATAGTATAAATGTCATGAATGCAATCATCGCATCACATCATCCTCAACGAGGGCATCTCTCTTTACCAAAACGGAGGCATCTCATGTTACCAAAACAGAGGCATGTAAGACCCGGGCTTAGCAAAGCCTCGGCGTCAACCGAAGTGAAGGTATCCACTGGTGTGTAAGTTTCATGACAAGCCTTTTAGTCTTAAAAATCACATGCCATTATTATGTAGAAAATAGTTCTGCCTTCACGTAGAGCTCATGATAGTTTTGCTTATAAATCTCTTTTAAATATAAAGATATATTTGCTCATAAATAACTCAAATCACAAAACCGAGCTCAAATCGGTAAAATATGCACTCAAGTGATAAATCTCAAACTAAACACTTTTCTCAATAAGTATGCTCATTTGTAAACTCATTTTATACTACCAAAGCATTTTCATCAGTAAGGAAATACATATGTACAAAAGGTTGCATCCCTTACCTCTTGCACCTTGGGTGGTACAATATTCCCGTTTCACGGACTAGCTCTGACTCATGAGTCAAATTCTCGAGCTGTCCAAATAACGTCAAAACCTCAATAAGTGCTCATTATACCGCTACTTCACACTTCTATTCATGTACTTTCTCAAACACCCTAGGTGCACGCACTTTCTTAACTCCATCAAATTCCATTAACTAATTTCACCAAATCATCTCATAATCACACATACAACATCTCTACTACTATAGTATAATCATTTCACCATTAAGTCAACTATAGTTCAGTTTCTCACACTAAACCCATTTTTTGACTGATAATTCTATATTTTTAGAATTATTTGTGCTTAATTTCCTAATTATTTATTTAAATCCCCAATTTATTTTGTTAATTATCCCCTTTATTTAATAAAAATTCTCATGTTTGCAGATAAATCAAATCCGGATGAATTTTGAATATTTCGGTAGAAAATGGACCGGAATTGGGCTAAAATCGAGATTGAGCCACGTGGACAACACGAGTCATACCACCAAGCACATCCAATTGGACAAGAAGATCGATGACATGGACATATCTTTTCAAGGAGCCAATGGTGTGAAGACAAGTGGCCAAAAAAATGCCAACTCATCAAGGATGTGAAAATTACCATTTTACCCCTAGTGTGTTTATAAATAGGAAAAGATGACAATTGAAAAGGAGGTAATTTTAGGAGTAGAAGTTAATGTAATTTAGGAGTAGGAGTAGTGTAAGGTAATGTAGATTAGGGTAGAATAGCTTATTTTTCCTTGTTCTTTTCTTTTCCCGATTAAGCTATTTTCCTTAAAGAATTTTTACTGTTTATGCTAGTGTCTTCTTTTATCATTGTTGAATCTCATTTTAATGTAAGCAATTTCAATCCAAGCTTTCGGTTTCTTCACTGTTTTCTTGCTTTGTGTTTCTTCATTGTTGTGTTTAGCAATCTTTCACCATTTAAGGGGCTCGGTTTCTAGTTTCTTTGGTAGCTCTCGGTTTCACATTATTTTGCCATGCAAACTTTGATAAATCTTCTTCTAATATTCTGTTGGTGTTTCATTGCAATGTTTGTTCATGTTTCATTGTTTGCTCAACATAAATGGTAATCTTTAATGCATGTTAATCCTAGCTTCCGTTTCTTCTACTGCATGCTATTCTTCTCGGTGTTGTCCTCGGTGTAATTCTGTCTCACGATTGAGTGCACTGCTCTTGTTGTTAAGCTGATGGTAGTCGGGTTTAAGCTTGTTTCCTGTCAAGAGAGCAGTGTTGTCTGACCGGTAGATGAGGATGAATGCAACAATGCATGACTGAACAGAGACGGCAGCAGCATAAGCAGGCAGAGACAGCACCGAAGCAGCAAACAGGGACCAATTCATCCTCTGTTCTGCTCTGTTGTAGTGTACAGCTGCTGTGTGGTCCGTTAATGGCAGCAGGTGGAAGTTTGTAGGAATGGTGCAGTGCCTGGAACCCAAGAAAATCTGGACAGAGGCAAAAACAGCAAGAAGGAGCAGTTGCACGGCAGTAGCAGGGAGCTGGGCAGTAACAAGCAGCAGCGGACATGACCACGCCTGGACCAGCTACCAACCAAACCACCTGGAGAAGGAAACGTGCACGGTTATGCATGGAGCTGGTAGTGGGCAGAAGGCTTGGACAGGATCGAGCAACCCGATGCAGAGTTGGTAGCCTGGCAGAACCGAAACCCGTGAGCAATCAGCTGGGCAGATCTCACCAACCCGAGCTTACCTGGAAAACCAAATTGCAAATGATGCTTGAACAGTGTTTTGGTGGGAAAGTTACTATTTGTTTAAAATCTTTAGGCCATGTTTGGTTGCTTATTTAGGGATTAATGCATTTTTCATATAGTTAGTGTTAGATTAGTTTTTAAGATTAGTTAGATGATTTAGTTAGTTTAGTTAATAGTTTTAATTATGCATTTAGATGCAGTTAATCATGTTTAGTTAGTTAATTTAGATTTAATTAGTTTCTAAGTAATTTTAATCTAGCATTAGGAATAGTTTAATTTGCAATTAGTCTAATTACATGCATTTTTTAGGTTAGTTAGATTTTAGTTTAATTAATCATGTTTTTTCATTTATTTTGCATTTTATTTTAATTTGGTTAATTAGTTTTAATTGTTTTAATTTCTTTTGCAGGTTTTCAATTTTAAGTGCTTGGAGTTTTGTAAGTACTCTGAGCTCGGTTTTAGTTACTTATTTTATAGTTTTATTATTTTATTGCTTTTGGTATTTTCAATTCTAGATTAGTTGATCACCCTTGAAAATTCATAAATTTGCTAGGATATACTTAGGATAATAGTAACCGGTACTTAATTAGGCTAACAACTTCTCTGTGGGACGATAATTCCGGGACTCAAATCCCATTATTACTTGAACGACCCGTGCACTTGCGGAGTAATACCCTTTGGTCGCATCAAGTTTTTGGCCCCGTTGCCGGGGAGGTTTAATTAGCCATTAGTTAATATCGGTAAAATTATGCTTAGGTGTAATTCTAGCTTGTAAATATTTAGAAGTTTAATCTAGACTAGTAAAAAAAAAAAAATTAAAATGAAAAAAATTTCAAAAATTTAAAAAAATTTAAAAAATTTTTTTAAGGACTTTTAGATGATTGCAAGCGTAGAGCCAGAAGTTTTGATTGTTTTCCTCTAGATCCTAAAATCGAACACACTCTTAGAAAAATTTAATAGGACTCGAGGAAATTATTAGCTCCGCTGCAATTCACCATGGCAGAAAATAGAAAAACTAGAACTGTTGGAGATTATGCGATGCCGACAATTGGAGAATATTATTCCGGCATTAGGCCACCAGCTGTCCATGCAAATAATTTTGAAATTAAGCCCGCAATCATCCAGATAATCCAAACATCTTTGCAGTTCAGTGGGCTTCCACATGATGACCCACATGCTCATCTCGGGCAATTCTTGGACTTATGCAACACCTTCAAGCACAATGGATTATCAGACGATGCACTTAGGCTTAGACTATTCCCTTTCTCACTTAGGGATAGGGCGAGACATTGGTTGACCTCTCTGCCTCCAGGATCCATTTCTACATGGGATGAGTTAGCCTACCAATTTTTAGCCAAATTCTTTCCTCCCTCTAAATTTGCCCAACTCCGTAGCAATATATCTTCCTTTGCCCAGTACGACTTTGAATCTCTTTATGAAGCATGGGAACGATATAAGGAGCTTCTTAGGAAGTGCCCTCACCATGGCCTACCGTTGTGGTTGCAAGTTCAGACCTTCTACCACGGACTTACAAGCCCAAATAGGACCATTGTTGACACCGCTGCGGGTGGAGCATTGATGTGCAAAACAGAGGAGGAGGCTTATGAGTTGCTAGAAAGGATGGCGACTAACAACTATCAATGGTCCTCGGAAAGGCAGATGCCAAGGAAATCGGCGGGTATGTACGAGCTTGACACACTGTCCACCTTGACCTCTCAAATTGCCAATCTTACAAAGAAGGTGGAGTCGCTCAGTACCCAATATAATCCTCCCAACAGTCCTAACCCTATATATTCTGTCCAAAGTCCTTTTCTTTCATGCGAGCTGTGTAGTGGTACCCACTCTGTAGATAGGTATCCGCTCAACTTAGAGTCGGTTCAGTATGTTGCTCTCCCTACGCAACAGAACAACCCTTTTTCAAACACCTATAATTCAGGGTGGAGGAATCATCCTAACTTCTCCTGGAGCCAAAACCAAGGGCAAACTTCTAATTCCATATTTGTAGAACCCCCTAGTTTTCAAGCTCTACAAGTTTAGGTACCACCACAGCAGCAATTTCCTTACCACCATCCACATCATCCATCCCCACCTCAATTTCAATATCACCCATCACCACCACCACCACCACCACCAGCATGTATGCAGCCCCAATTCTACCATGCACCAGCAGCTGAGAAGAAGCCTACATTAGAGGAGATGTTCACGACTATCCTGCAAGATCAAGCTGCTTCACTTAAGAACTTAGAAGTTCAGGTTGGACAAATAGCTAGTGCTCTTAGCCAACATCCTCAAGGGACCCTTCCTAGTAATACTGAAGTTAATCCTGATGAGCAAGGGGAGGGTAAGGAACAAGTTAGATCTATCACCCTTAGGAGTGGCAGAGAGCTAGAGGAGCCACAAGTTAAGTCCCAACCTGAACAGCACATAGTTGAAGAACACATAGGTTTTAACGAAGCAGCTCAGAATGAGCAGGAACCTAAAGATCGGGCTACTAAGGAAACAAAGCTAAGCGCTTCTTCATCTATACCTTCTTCTTATTCATTACCTTCCTCGCCCTCTGATGCTACAAAGTTGACGATGAGAGTCCAAGATCAGGAAGTAAAGTTTAATATTTTCAAACCTTTGAAGATCCCTGATGACTCTCGAGAATGTTTTAAGATAGAGATTGAGGAGAACATAAGGCTTGACCATTTAAAATCTGAAAGAAGGAGGGAAATAGATAGGGCTCAAGAGGATTTAACTGTTAACATTCTGTCACCATTTTGGCTAATCCTCTTACTCTTCGCCCTGCTGCTGAGTGTTGTCTTCTTCAGCTGCATTTGAAGTGGTTGTCTTTTCCCTTGCACTTTGTATATAGTTTGTTTTTCTTTTTCTTTTCTGTTGTTTCTTTCTTTGTGTGTGTTGCAGGTTTATTTTCTAGCTTTACGCTTTCAATCAAAGCTTCGATTGTTCATCAACATCAGAAAGGGGAGTGCTCTATTCTCGAGCTTAAATTCTTATATTATCTGCACACTGAGGACACTGTGCACTTTAAGTTTGGGGGAGGAGATATCATTTTTGAGCTATTTTGTGAAAAATTGAAAAAATTTTCAAAATTTTTTCGAAAATCTGAGAAGGAATTTTCAAAATTTTTTCGATAATATGAGCTTAAATTGCTTGATTTTGGATGATTGAGTGCTTAGCATGTAGTTTTCCCATATTCTGATGATATGACCCCATGATTTAGTATGACTTTGATTGACTTAGAAGCATGATTATAGGAAAAGCATGAAGTTGAATTCTTGAATTTGTCTTGATTCTGATTGCGATTGCCTCATCTTATGCACATGTCATGTCATGAATCAGTATATTTATTTAGAGAAAGCTTATGTGTACATAGGATTGCAATTGTTCAGTTGATTTTGTGTATCATATTCTTGAATTTGTTTGATCTAATCTCGAGGCGAAATATTAGATCACACTTAATTAGGGAGATGATTTAGGCCATCTTTGGATCGTTTGAGCCTTTCTAGCCTTCCTTGTACATATTCTACCCCTAGTCACCCATCTGGGCCAAATAAGCTTTTCTCTGTAAATACACCTGCTTATTTTTATTTTCCTTAGCTTAAATACTTTTTCCTATCCCTTACCCCGAAAGCATGAAAAGTCATTGGATATATTGTGAGCTATATGGGTATTAAGTGATAGTGAAAGAGTATAAAAAAAAAAATGAAAAATGATGAAAAAAAAAAAGAGAAGAAAAATTCAAAAAAAAAAATGTGTCTAGTGAAATAAATAAGTTTGGGGGAAATAATTAGAGCTCTTACATTTAAGATCCTATAAGTAATGCATGTTAAGGGGTAATTAAACCTAAATCGACTTTATCATACCCTAACCCCAGCCTTACATTACAAGCTTAATGAAGTCCTATTAATCTTTAGTTAAGTGTGACTACATTAGTGGAGAGAGAGGTGAAAAGCAAACTTATGGGAATGATCACATGTCATTGACTTTGCATTCACTTTGTTGCATAATCTGATCCGGATAATGTACTGAAAAGTGACTTTGACATTTTTCACACACTCACGAGGAGTCCAATTCGGGTTAGGACTTATGATTGAATAATTCTAAGTGCTGAACTTGTAATTGTGAGTCTTTGATTTCTTAGTCTGTACTTTTTCTTTGAGGATAATATTGGGGAAATTATTGTGTTTTGTACTTATCATTCCTACAATCATTTTGTTTTGCTTGAGGACAAGCAAAAGCTCAAGTTTGGGGGTGTGATAATTCTATATTTTTAGAATTATTTGTGCTTAATTTCCTAATTATTTATTTAAATCCCCAATTTATTTTGTTAATTATCCCCTTTATTTAATAAAAATTCTCATGTTTGCAGATAAATCAAATCCGGATGAATTTTGAATATTTCGGTAGAAAATGGACCGGAATTGGGCTAAAATCGAGATTGAGCCACGTGGACAACACGAGTCATACCACCAAGCACATCCAATTGGACAAGAAGACCGATGACATGGACATATCTTTTCAAGGAGCCAATGGTGTGAAGACAAGTGGCCAAAAAAATGCCAACTCATCAAGGATGTGAAAATTACCATTTTACCCCTAGTGTGTTTATAAATAGGAAAAGATGACAATTGAAAAGGAGGTAATTTTAGGAGTAGAAGTTAATGTAATTTAGGAGTAGGAGTAGTGTAAGGTAATGTAGATTAGGGTAGAATAGCTTATTTTTCCTTGTTCTTTTCTTTTCCCGATTAAGCTATTTTCCTTAAAGAATTTTTACTGTTTATGCTAGTGTCTTCTTTTATCATTATTGAATCTCATTTTAATGTAAGCAATTTCAATCCAAGCTTTCGGTTTCTTCACTGTTTTCTTACTTTGTGTTTCTTCATTGTTGTGTTTAGCAATCTTTCACCATTTAAGGGGCTCGGTTTCTAGTTTCTTTGGTAGCTCTCGGTTTCACATTATTTTGCCATGCAAACTTTGATAAATCTTCTTCTAATATTCTGTTGGTGTTTCATTGCAATGTTTGTTCATGTTTCATTGTTTGCTCAACATAAATGGTAATCTTTAATGCATGTTAATCCTAGCTTCCGTTTCTTCTACTGCATGCTATTCTTCTCGGTGTTGTCCTCGGTGTAATTCTGTCTCACGATTGAGTGCACTGCTCTTGTTGTTAAGCTGATGGTAGTCGGGTTTAAGCTTGTTTCCTGTCAAGAGAGCAGTGTTGTCTGACCGGTAGATGAGGATGAATGCAGCAATGCATGACTGAACAGAGACGGCAGCAGCATAAGCAGGCAGAGACAGCACCGAAGCAGCAAACAGGGACCAATTCATCCTCTGTTCTGCTCTGTTGTAGTGTACAGCTGCTGTGTGGTCCGTTAATGGCAGCAGGTGGAAGTTTGTAGGAATGGTGCAGTGCCTGGAACCC
This sequence comes from Firmiana major, assembly GCA_033439115.1. Classification (NCBI taxonomy): domain Eukaryota; kingdom Viridiplantae; phylum Streptophyta; class Magnoliopsida; order Malvales; family Malvaceae; genus Firmiana; species Firmiana major. Next base: position 16,612,306 of record CM065912.1, read on the forward strand.
AAGAAAATCTGGACAGAGGTAAAAACAGCAAGAAGGAGCAGTTGCACGGCAGTAGCAGGGAGCTGGGCAGTAACAAGCAGCAGCGGACATGACCACGCCTGGACTAGCTACCAACCAAACCACCTGGAGAAGGAAACGTGCACGGTTATGCATGGAGCTGGTAGTGGGCAGAAGGCTTGGACAGGATCGAGCAACCCGATGCAGAGTTGGTAGCCTGGCAGAACCGAAACCCGTGAGCAATCAGCTGGGCAGATCTCACCAACCCGAGCTTACCTGGAAAACCAAATTGCAAATGATGCTTGAATAGTGTTTTGGTGGGAAAGTTACTATTTGTTTAAAATCTTTAGGCCATGTTTGGTTGCTTATTTAGGGATTAATGCATTTTTCATATAGTTAGTGTTAGATTAGTTTTTAAGATTAGTTAGATGATTTAGTTAGTTTAGTTAATAGTTTTAATTATGCATTTAGATGTAGTTAATCATGTTTAGTTAGTTAATTTAGATTTAATTAGTTTCTAAGCAATTTTAATCTAGCATTAGGAATAGTTTAATTTGCAATTAGTCTAATTACATGCATTTTTTAGGTTAGTTAGATTTTAGTTTAATTAATCATGTTTTTTCATTTATTTTGCATTTTATTTTAATTTGGTTAATTAGTTTTAATTGTTTTAATTTCTTTTGCAGGTTTTCAATTTTAAGTGCTTGGAGTTTTGTAAGTACTCTGAGCTCGGTTTTAGTTACTTATTTTATAGTTTTATTATTTTATTGCTTTTGGTATTTTCAATTCTAGATTAGTTGATCACCCTTGAAAATTCATAAATTTGCTAAGATATACTTAAGATAATAGTAACCGGTACTTAATTAGGCTAACAACTTTTCTGTGGGACGATAATTCCGGGACTCAAATCCCATTATTACTTGAACGACCCGTGCACTTGCGGAGTAATACCCTTTGGTCGCATCATTGACTATAGTTGGTTCTTCATGCTCTAGGTGGTTTCAACCAACAATTCATACACAATCAACCCATAATAATATCTAGATAAATATACTTGAAGTTGGTCTATGAAATCTTATCTAGCTTGACTTTTCTCTTTTTTGCCAAATGTGGGGAGATATTCTTTTTTTTCCCTTCAATCCATTGATTCAACCTCTAGTTTTCAACTATATTGCTCTCCTCCTCTTAAGCAACAACTTTACTCAAATGTATTTTTCTCAAATCTTTTGGGAGGTGTTGAAAATCTAGAGTGAGAAAGCTAGGTTATTGCTCAAACATGGAAGGTTTTCAGTGTTCAGGGGAAAAAGGCTCGAATAGTCGGGCTTTATATAGAATTCACATTATGAGATCAATCTCCAAGGGGTGGAAATCGATCTTCCCTGGCTCCAACTACACAATTCATAGCCTTCAAGATCGATCTGGCCTATAGAAGGGATCGATCTTTACTTGGCAGTAGCTAATGTAGATCGATCTGCCACAGCGATGAGATTGATCTGCTCTTGGTCGAGACAAATTAAGATCGTTCTCCCAGGGAAGGGATCGATCTCTTCCAAGCAGAGCCACTTTGGGATCGATCTTTTTGAGGAGGAGATCGATCTGCTCTTCATCAGGGGATCGATTTAGCTTGAATAAAGGATCAATCTTCTTGCCTAAAAACCTTGGTGTTTTTATTCCGTAATCATAAGATCGATCTTATCACCACATGAGATCGATCTGGCATTCATCTGTAGGCTTTCTACTGCAGTTTTTCTCAGAATTACAAGGGAATTGTTGCATTCAATTTACTTCTATACTCATTTTACATTACATTCATACTTAGAGTTTAAAAACATCCATTACTTGTGATTCATATGTAATGCAACTTGTCTGTACATTCTGAAATCATACACATTACATAGGAATTTAGAGGTCTTACATATTTCCTCACACATAACTCTACTCCCAAACCCTAAATTTTTTTAACGTAGATTGATGTCTTATCCTTAGTTTGGATAGGTAACTAATCACACCTTAGATTAGAACGGTTGGTGGCAACTCTTGATTCTAGGTCTTAGCACATTTTTGAAACCCAATTTTTTGTACTAATGTTTATTTAAAGGCTAAGATGAGAAGTTCAACAACTTACCTAAATGTTCATGTAGGGCATGGAGTAACCGATATGCCTAGAATAGTGGCACGAAGCCTGAGGCATGAACTTCGAGGTAAGAGTTTAAATTGAAGTATTCTTTAAGAAATTATATTTATAAGTATGTTTTGGTGATTAGAAAGTGAGACTAGGGTATTGGAAGTGAAAAAGTTAGTAAAACTCGGGTTAGCTCTAAACCGAGCAATTAGGCCCAAAAATAGGAATAAATTAGGAATAAATTCTAGAAATTAGTAAAAATTATTTTAAGGCCATAGGAAATTAACATAAGGTGTATTTGACTTGGGGAATTAAAATTGAGTGGAAATCTTGAGGTTTCGGTGATCAAATTAATTCTTAAAGTAAACTGAAAATCTTAAGCAATTTCAATCGGTAATGACCAAATTAGGCAAAATAGGCTCAAACGGAAAACTTTTCTTAAATGAGTAGGCCCAAAATTTTTATGGGATATACTAGGGACTTAGTACAACACATGAGAAGTGAAAATTTGGAAGAAAATAGGCTATAAATATTTTTCATGGATTTTATAAAACAGGGCAGCAGGCTGCCATAGCCCAAAAATCTGCTGACCCATCAGAAATTACCAAATTTGGAGACCTTTTAGAAGGCCTTTGACTCTGATATTTTCCAGAATAAAAATAAACTCAATACACTTTCTGGAATAGTAAAGAACACCCCAAACCGACCTTGGACGAGAGAGAACCATCCCATCCTTTTTGTCACAGGCATCCTCACTGGCTCAAACTTGTGCGCTTTTTTCAACCACTTTTAGACTTCAGTCAAAGGATAAATCTTCCCTCTTATTTCCTCTATAACACATAAAAAAATTCAGCCTTAAAGGAGCTCATTTGCTAGGTGAAACGTTAGTGAGAAGAACAGGGGCAAAATCTGCCTTATTTCGGGTAAGAGAGAAAACTTAAATTTGAAAGTTTTTTATTGGTTTTTAAGGTTGTTTTTGATGATTTTAAGTAGTATACATGTTGATTTATAGCTAGGAATCATTACTGAAGCAAAAAAGAGTTGTCAAAGTTGGTCAACCAAGGTGAGAAATTGTTGGAAGATGATGATGTTGAGATATGTTGTTGTTGGTTGAATTTGTATGATTTTTGCTTAAGTGGAATTTGAAGAAAAATTTTCTAGAGTAATATGTAGTTCGGCCAGCACTTGTATGATATGGTAAGGACGAAATTTAGTTGAGTTTGATGTTGTAGACTGTTTAAATAATACCGAAAAAGTTTGATTTATAGCCCAGTTCAGTGAAAAATTGAAAAGTGCAAGAATTGGCAATTTGACATGTTGACGAGTGTGAATTGAAGACTTGAATAAGTGTTTAGGTTGTTGAGTTTATAAATTTGAAGTTAAAATAAGAAAAGTATCGAAATTAGCTTAAATCGACATTTTAATCGGTAAAACAAAAAAATTAGGAAAAATGGTCAAAAAAGGGTCTGATTGACCCCGTTTAAGTTATAGATGTATGAGGATATGAAATAAAGATGATTTGAATACTAATGGAGTTATTTGTGGCAGCTCAAGGTATTGACACGTAAAATGAGGTAAACCCAAGACCCGACGAATTGGTGCTACCCTCGTCCCATTTTGGTAAGGGATTCAATTTAAAGTAGTATTGACTTCTTGTACCCAGTTTTTTTCATGAAATGACTTGATGAAAGTATGAAAAAACTTTCGAGGAAAAACTCAAGTCGTCCCATAAGAGTTTCCCAAAAGCCATAACCCCGATTTAATCCTAAAACCGAGTTTTTATCCATGATATATATAAGGTTTGATGTATTAATATTTTATAGTCGAAACTATATGATTTTACGATTTAAGTTTCAATATGATTTTAAGTAAGTATGAAAACAAGTAAGAAAGTAACATTTTCTAAGACTAGAGGCTACCCCAATAGTGTATGTTGTGTGCATATCATGCCCGCTACTTATGGTGTCTTATGAGACCCCATGTATGTATGACTTTATTATATGTTAATAGAATCATAAGAAGGGTAATTTTATGTGAGACCCCATATATGTATAACCTTGTATATGTGTATATTGGATTACGAAATGAATACACGTAAGTTTTAAAGTGTATAGCGAGTGTAAGAAGGATATTTCCTTGAGTGGAATGTAAATATATTGAATTTTGAGTGGTGTGGTAAAATGGAATGAAGATTTGCATGAGTTATGCACTTTCATTTAGTTTATATTATATACCTTTGGTTATACAAAGATTCCACACAAGTTTTAATGTGTATAATGTGTGAATGGATGCCATTTTCAAGTCTTAAAGGTAACTAGATCAGGAAATGACTATGGCAGCAAATTAAGGATGTTTTGGTGTAATTTTCTGCAGAAAACTGCAACAAAATCTGGAAAATGTGAAGGCCATATCGATCTTATATGATGAGAGATTAATCTGGAAGAGTAAAAAGTGCTCTTATTCAAGTAATGGAATAGGACATATCGATCTCCAATGGAGCCAGATCGATCTGCTAAATATTATGTAAAGAGAAGATCAATTTTAAGGCAAGCAGATCGATTTTCTTAGCTCTCGAGTTGGAACAGATCGATCTCCTCCCTAGCCAGATCGATCTCTTTAACTCTGCCTGAGACAGATCGATCCCAAGCCCTCGACAGATCGATCTCCTACCTTCAAATGTCGTGAAAAAGAGAGATTTTAAGAGGTCCATATCGATCTCCACCCGCGGCAGATTGATCTCATCAAGCTAAATCTATAAATAGGAGTAGTTGGATCTGCAGATTTTGGGAAACAGTCTCACTCTACCATTTTGAATCCAAAAACCTAGTTTTCTCTCTCTAAATCCACCTATTTTCAAGAAGATTTAAGGGAAGGCTATTAGACACAAAGTTGTTCTCATCAAAGAGAAGAACAACATAGTTTGGAGGCATTACCCCATTTGTTGTCTTGAAGGAGTTAGGAGCATTTTCATTTGGATCAAGAAGAAAATCCAAAGAGGTGAGTTTTTAGTGCACCAATCCAAGTACTTTTGTTTAGTTATTGATTTTGGAGTTGATTAGTGTGCTTATTAATCGTAGAACTACCTAGAATGTCATGGAACAATTATAACCTAGAAATAGGTTATAGTGAGAAAGTGAAATGTAGAGGTATTAATGATGAATGGGATATGTTAAGGTGATAATGGTGTTATGGGTATGATTTTAAGATGGTGTTGAATGAGAGTTAGCAACATTGACTCAAGTGTTTGGTTGAATGAATTGCAGCTCCCGAGGATACACCAGAGCAAGTTGAGCCAAGAGCGTGTGAAGCTAAGAGGAAGAGAGTCGCACCCTGAGTAAATCGAGGTAAGTGAATTGTGTGGACTCTTAGAGATATATGTACACAATTTGGGCGCTTAAATGTTTTGCTAGGGTGCATGTGATACTAGGAAATGATATAGGGTGATTAAAGGGCAAAGAGTTGGGTTTTGAGAAATGTGCATGAAAACAAAAGAATGATGCTTTGAAAACCTTGTTTTATTTCTTTTTAGCAAGTGATAGGTAGGTTAACTAACATTTGAAATGATTTGCAAAAGAAATGACTTGATTTTGGTTTTATAACCACGCTTTGCAAAGGATTGAGCCACCTACATGGTTTTTGTGAGAATGAAAGCGTGCTAGAGTATGACTCGCACGAGATTTGATGTGTTTTTATACGCATGAGTGCTAAAGCTTAGCTCGCACTAGTTTTCACATGGATTTTCATGATGCTATGCTGGAGCTTAGCTCGCACAGATTTTACACTGGTTTTGACATGGTGCTAGAGCATAGCTCGCATTAGATGTCCACCATACTTGTTGCCGTGCTTAAGAGTACTCACATGTGGTTTTATGACATGATTAATAATCATGCTAGGAGCTTCGGGTAGACTGGGTGTTACACCGATTAAATAGGCTAGCACGTGTATTTTGAGATGTGGCGTGATATGATATGTTGATATGGGTCCATGAAGTACGCTGTACCATGTAGGTAGCATGGAGTACATTCTACCGTGTTGAGATTGTGATATACCATCTTCAGACGATGTTTAGATCTGTCATGGATCGACAGGTTGGATGTGACCCACCTCCTGTATGGCAGCAGATAGTGGTGATATCCCGCACACCTGAGATCACAAGATATGACCATAGTCCTAGAGGAGATTTTCCTTATTATATTGCTTATCTCAGATGTCTATTGTTTTATGAGTAAGTCCATGTTTAAAATGTTTTGGGGGTTAGGATAGTTCGAGGGAAGGGCTGAGTCCTGATCAGTGTTGATTTTATGAGATGAGAAAGCATGATAATGGCTTTAAAGTGCATTGATGCATGATGATTTTCCATGCCTTATTTGTGAAATACGCATAATGATTTATGCCATGCTTTGAATTTGATTTGTGCACTGAACTAAATAGCATGATTTGCTTGACATGCCATTAACGCAAGCACGAAATAATGCTTTTAAGATGTGAATAAGAATTGTGTGGTTTTTTAGCATGGCATCACGATCACGTAGATAGTGCAGTATCTACCTGTTCACATGATTGCCTTACTAAGCGTGTTGTTTGCTCACCCCCTTATTTTTCCCTCTATAGAGCATTGAGTATAGACTGAGGGCGACTGGAGGTTTCCCTTTTGATATCCGCTGCATCCCATCACTTAAGGTATACACACTGATGTAATTTTGTATCTAAACTTTCCATAGCACAGTAGCATTTTGAATGTAATCATTGGGGATGTAAATTAATGTAAACACATGTAAACAACACTATGATTTATTTATACAAGTGTTTACTTTTAAATTAAATTGTTATGGGTGGATGAGGTAGACATTGACACACAGCCCATCTGTTGAGAGTGTAGCTGATCATGATCGAGGTGAAAAATTTACGCTGATTTTTTGTAAGTTAAGGGTCATGACATTTTAATCATATAAATGTGAATGAGATTGCAAAGAGAATGCATGAATACTTATGAATACATGTAATGGATAAATAAGGGCTGAAGTAGCCACCAATTAAATGAATGGAATTTAAACCCTTCAGACTAATATAAGGACTCAAACATGAATTAATAATACAAGGTCAGTGAGTTTTATGTACCTTTTATGATTCCATCATGTACACACAAGTTACATAATACGTGAATCATAAGAAATGAATCTTTTCATACTCTAAGTGTGAATAGAATGCAAAATGGATAGTGAAGCAATTGAGTGCAAGTTATTCTTTGAATTTTTGGGAAAAACTACAGTTGGGAACCTGTAGATGAAGGCCAGATCGATCCCTTATTCAAAGCATATCGATCCTATATTCAAGCAGATCGATCTTAATGCAATCATACCTAGAAAGGATTGATCCCTTCCCTAGTGCAGATCATCCCCATTTAATTATGCCAAGAACAGATCGATCCCTTCCCTAGTGCAGTTTGATCCCCATTTGATTCTGCCAAGAGCAGATCGATCTTTTCACTAGAGCAGATCGATCTCATCAGCTTACTTACTGAAAAATCATGTAGTTTAACCCAAGAAAGATCGATCTCTTACCCTAGGAGATCGATCTCTCAATGCCAATTCTATAAAAGGCCCAACATTCGAGTCTTCTTCCCTGAAACATCAAACACTTCTCCATTTTCACAAAATAACCTAGCTTTCTTACTCTAGAATATCATCACCTCCCTACTAAGATTTGAAGAAAAGTTGTTTGAGAAAAGTGGTTCATTATGATGAGGAGAACGACATAGTTTGGAATCAACATTCAAGTTGCTGAATTGAAGGAGCGAAGTCTTTCCTTAAGATTTGGCCAAGTCAGGAAGTATAAGCTAGGTAAGTTTTCAATACACCAACTTCAAGTATGTTTATCTAGACATTGTAATGGTGATAATTCTATTTTTTTATAGAATTATTTGTGCTTAAATTCCTAATTATTTATTTAACCCCCATATTATTTTATTAATAATCCCCTTTATTTAATTAAAATTCTTTAATGTGCATATAAATTAAATCCGAATGAAACTCAGTCGTTTAAGATGAAATTGGGTTAAAAATGAGCTAAAGGAGACTAGACCACTTCCAATTTGCAGACCGAGTCATCAGTTGTCTGGACACACGTGATGCTAGGTGTCCGTATTTTATTTACTCTAAAACGATAAGATCGAAGGACACTGTGCCAACCCTTTGGAAGACACACGTCGGGTCACATCGGACATCTATTTGGACAAAAAGACTGATGACGTGGAAATATCTACTCTGCAGCAAATCAAATGAAGACAAGTGGCCAAACAATGCCAACTCATCTAAGATGAAAATTTGCCATTATACCCCTATATTTGTGTATAAATAGAACATGATGGCAATTGAAAAATCAAGTAGGGAATTAGGAAGTAGGAGTAGAGAAGTAGAGTAGAAAGTAAAGGTAGCCAGGTTAGGAGTAGTGTAGAGTAATTTAGGAGTAGTTTTTAATGTAGGAGGGTAGAGTAGCTTTTAGGTTAAAGTTTTTATAAAGTTTTAGTTTTCTTTCTTTAGTCTTTCCCTTTTGTTTTATTGGAAGCCATTATATTTATTTTTACTATTCATGGCAACTTCAAAATTTCTTCAATGAAAAATTCTGTTTCTTTTCTTCCACTAGTTCATTTTCATTACTTGTTTTCCATCTTTTTTAGTGTTCATTCAGATAGATTCGGGGAAGTTGAGCTGGTGAACAGCAACTATATGCCACGGGTTAGAGAATCACAAAGGTCAATCCGAAAGCAGAAGCTGTTTCCAGTCCTACCTGACTGCCTAGCTCACTGGTGTTATGTGCCTGGTGAATCTATGGGTGGCCGGTGCACTATATTGCAGTAGAAGCCGCAACATTGCTGGACACTATGTGAGGAGGCTGGACAGTTGAGTTTGGCAGCAACAGTGGCGAGATATTCATACTTTGTTCTACTCTGTTTTCATTTAGTTGTACTGTTCATGTTCTTTTTATCCTTTTATTATGCACTAACTTAATATTTGGTAGCAGTAGATTATAGTTGTTATGGATACATTAAAACTGAGTTGCTGCTGTAAACAACTTTAGTTTTATTGAAGTTTTTATATGTCTAGATTAATTTCTAATTTATCCTGTTCTGTTGAGGTTTTCTTGCTTCAAGTTTTTTGTTGTGTTCTAACTTCCTTTTATTGTGTTTATTTCATCGTTAGCTTAAGGCATGATCTAGGCTTACTTTACTCATGTTAGTCTCATATGGTTTTGCTTCACATTTCCTGTTTGTTTTTGTTTCGCTGTTAATTTTCTTTTGGTGTCCCTGGCTAAAATGGTCTGCTGAGAATGTTAGAGTAGTGCAAGGAGTAATTATAGAACTTGGTTGAAAGCTAATCTGTTTGTTAGACCAGTGACAGAAGCTCTTCCACTTCACTCGCATCCTACATTTGCTGCTGTTTTGTTGCTGGTGCAACAGAGGCAGGTATCATTAGTCTGGACTGAAGCAGTACGTGTGCTACTGAAGAAGAAGACGCACAGTAGGAGGCAGAACTTGGTGCAGGGAGTACGAGGTGAAGCGGTACTGAGCAGGTGTTGAGCGAACGTGGTTGTACTGGACTGTAGCAGCAGCTGACGGTAAGGTTGGCAGGGGCTGGTCATGTAGGACGATGATACTGTGCTTGGTCGGGCAGAGAGCAGGAACCAGCGCATATAGCCTGAAGCAGAGCATGACAAGGAATGGATGTGGTATAGCAGAAGCTAGCTGGGCAGGTCGAGCACAACAGCCTTGTGCAGCAGAACCGAGCAGCAGTGGACAGACTGGATGCAGCAGACAGCAGGCCTGGACGTGTGCTTCAGCAAGCAGACCAAGAGTATGTATGAAGGACCTGAGTATAGGACACAACCGAGCATGCCTGTAAATGCAAATTGGAAGAAGATAAATGAATAGTGACTGTCGGGACCACTTTTGTGGTTTTGCAATTTTGCTAGGGCCATGTTTGGCAAATTCCCATTGTAGTTGTTTAATTCATTTGCATGGATTTTTAGATAGATTAACTTCAATTTTATTGGTTAGCTTAGTTAGTTGATTCTTAATTTGCATGTTAGTAATAGTTTCTTTGTTTCATTAGTTTAACTTTGATTTAATTAGGTTACTAAGTAATTTTTATTCTAGCATTAGGGGATGTGCTTAAAATTAATTTAGATAAACTCATTTTATGCATTTTTAATTTAGTCTTCATTTTTATTAAATTTTAGGTTAGTTTAATTTGCAATTTTCATTAGTTTAGTTTAATTACATGCATATGTTATTTTAGGCTTGTTTAGTTTTAGTTTAATTAATCTTGTTTCTTTATTTTCATTTTAATTGCGTTAATGAATTTTTAACTGTTTTAATTTTCTTTTGTAGGTACTTGCCTTTAATTACTCAGAGTTTTGTAAGTAATTTTAGCTCGATTTTATTTATTTAGTTTTTGGCTTTTATTATTTTCAGTACTTTAATTTTAGCGATGTAGACCTGTCACGACCCAAATTACCTAAAAATCCCTATAAATTTTTCGCTTTTCATTTCCTTACCCGTCGTGAACAGATATACTACTAAACAGTTGGGCTATGATTCGGTGTTAGTCACCTCTCCCCTATTTCAATTTTCATATTTCATTTACATATCAATTTATTTAAAACTAAATACATCCCCAATATTACATCCATATACAGTATTGTGCATCTATATGTTCAGATACGAAATTATACAAATGTGTATACCTGGTCTTGCTAAGAAGCAGCGGATAACCGAGATGCGAGACTATTGTCGCTCTCTTCTACTGAATATACCCTGTGGGGTGGAAAATGAAAGGGTGAGCGAAACGTGCTCAGTAAGGCAATAATGTAAGCAGGTAGATAACTATACTATCTACGTGCTGATAATGTCATGATGTAGAAATCGTTTACTTTCGGAGCATGAGGTAAGATTAAAACAATGTCACATGTATGTATATATCATATACAAGAAATCATGAAATCGGTATATAAAGCACACATGGAAAAATCATCATGTAGACATCTCATGCTCGTCACATTAAAACTCATTTGTTTAATCACAAAACTCACCACTTTGAAACTTATTTGTTTCATCATAAATTCATCACATTTAAAACTCATTTATTTCATCATAAACTCTCACTTTAAAACTCATTTGTTCATTATAAAACAACTTCATCAAGGTCAAACCCATCTCTCGGGAATACCTTGATTCATCAAATCACATCTCTTTTAAAAACATAAATCGGGACTACCCCTCCATCGGGTTTGTCCTGGTCTATCCAGACCGTATGATATCATGTGAGGCATGTAGGTTACTGTATGAAAAATCGAGGACTATGGCCATTCTTTGTCCCTGTGATCCCAGGCACACGGATCCCGGTGTGCGGGGTATCACAACTGCAACGGGAGGTGGGGTCAAGTCCTACCCTCCAGAATATCGAGCAACATCGTAGAGTCATCATGACTGCACGGTACAGCGTACTCCGTGTGACATACACGGTACATCGTACTCCGTGGACCCATATCATAGTCTGGGGGTGCCTGCCGTAGGTCTTATCCAGCCCAATACTATGTCGATAACCAACCCATGTCTCAAAGTATATGTGCGAGCATCTCAACTCTCTGTGACACACAGTCTACAGGAGGCTTCCGCACGACTATATGCATGTCAACTCGCGTCTAGTGCGTTTATGTGAGCATCCTGCTGCCCGCCCCACACCAGGTCACAGGCTTACGGAGCTCCAGCACCACGCTATGCATATCATGATATCTAAAATCTCGTGCGAGCGAAGCTTCAGCACGGTTTTGTGCACACACAAATTTCTCGTACGAGCAATGCTCCAGTACGGCTTTTCATGAGAATAAATCAGTAAACTTGAGTGCGAGTAAGACTCTAGCACTCTTTTTACTTGTATAAATACGATAGGTGGCTAAATCTTGACAAAACATCTTTTAAAATAGTAACCGGTACAAACCGGTACCCTTTCGTATATTTCACGAAATCAATAGCCAACCTATGTGCATATTTGCTTAAATCAAAGCAATATAATCATATAAAGCATTAAAACATGATAATCATGCAATTTATCTGCCTTACTACCCTTTTTGTAAATTTTTACTCCCAGGGGCAAAATCATCATTTTTCCTTATTTACCTATGCCCCGGTTTTTGCAAAATTATTATTTCATTTCTAGATAGTTTAAGAAATTCTAGACCCTGTAAATCCCCTCAAAAATACGTATAGGTATCTCTATATACCTACAAAATTCCCTTACCTCGATTTTCCTGTCGAATCTGACCTTTTCTCTGATATCACGTCGCGCAGTCCGATCTGCTCTCAATCCAATGTTCGAAACTGCGTATAAATGTTTCTCAGGTCAGATATTATACAATTTAATTGTATTTAATACTTTCTGGGCTGAATTTAAATCATTGGACTCATTTACCCCTATTGGGCCCGATTGCACCTTAATGGGCCTTACTCGGCCTTAAGCCCGTTTTCCACTTAATTTTCACATTATCGAGGCCTATTGGGGTCATTAGGCCCACCAATAATTTATTGGGCCTCGTTCTAGCTCTCAAATTGCAAAATTTATTATTTACGACAATTTATCTAATTTTTCATAATTTAATTCAATTTATGCGGAATTTAAATTCATATCACGCATAACGATGTAAATTGTCGTAAATAATGGTCACTTACCCGAGATTCCATGATAGTACGAAATTTGAGGCTGTCTCGAGCTCTCGGTGGATGCCAATCGTCGAGCTACACAATTTCATAATTTTGGGTAAATTTTCAATCGAATAATAATTAAATAAAATATTCCAAAATTCAAATCTGTCAATTTTGACCGCTTATCGATTTACCCGAAGCTCGATTGCATCACTGGAATTTTTCCCAATTTTTTTCTCTTTTTCTTTTTCCCCTTTTTCTTCCTTTTTCCTTCTCTTTTTGGCTGAACCGGTTCAGTCCGGTTCGGACCGGTTCAGACCGCCGGTTCAGCTCGGTCCGATTCGGTTCAGTTTGGCCGGTTCAGTCCGGTTCGACCGGTTCAATCCCCATTTGCTCATTCCGGCGCCGTCCGGCCGGTTCCCGATGCCTCACCACCTTCGTTCGACGCGTCTACACCTGGGCATCCAAGATCAGGCCTCGGCTGGAGTCGAAACGCAGCCATCGCCGGTGAATCTTTCCTTCTCCCCCGCGGCTGTCACCTCTCGATCCGGCGGTTTCGCCGGTCGATACTGGTCTCAAAAGAACCGGCTCCTCCTCCCGATCACACCGGTACCCGCCGTTCGAGCCCAGCTGCCGTGGATCGCCGGAACCAACTCCGTTTTCCCCGCGGGCTTCTCTTCCTCCGTTCGGCGATCTCCGGCCTCCTTGGCGCGCGTCGTAGGCGCCAATAGCTTCCCCGGCCTCTCCTCTTCCTGCTCGGCCCTTCGTCAGAGCCGTCGGTGCCCGGTGGCTGTAGATCGGTCAGGCCACGCGCGGCATCCTCGATTTCCCATTTCCTTCTCTTCTTTCTCTCTCCCCGATTGTTTCAGATTTCTCTTCTTTTTTTTTTTACAATTATTATTTTATTTACAATTTATTTTATTATTAAAATATTCATTAAAATAGTCTAAAAAAATCTGAAAATATCTACAAAATTAATATTTTATTCCAAACAATTTAACTTAATTTAATTTATTTTATTTATTATATTTTTAACCATTTTTCGGGTATAATTTCTCCGTATTTTCGGGATATTGTCCCAAGTGACTTCGATATTTCTAAAAATTCCAGATCTTGATCAATTGGACTCGAAATTGTATAATTCCTCATTATTGATCAAGATATCCTAAATCCTTATTTTTTAATTAAATTTTCTTATCGAATTTATCCCGACTTTTGATCTTTTGACCGTTTTACCCCTACACTTGTTCGGGATTAATTCAATCAAACTTTCCTTCACGAACACTCATTCATTTTATGATTTGAATCCTTATTTTCAGTCTGAATCCCATTCCTTTAAATTTGTGAACATTTTTCTACCTCATAAAATTTACGATTTAATTTCGGGTCTTACAAATCTCCCCCACTTAAGAAATTTGGTCCTCCAAATTAGAACCAAGTCATATGAGTCCATATACAACTCCGGGTACATCGATCGTATCATACACTGTCATCCTCAAGTGACTTCTTCGGAGTGTATTACTACCAAAGGGCTTTAATTAGGGAGATCCTCTTAAACCTCAATACTTCCTTTTTCCTGTTTAATGCCCAAATCAACTTATCAATATACTTATATTTTCATTAAACTGAACTTTTGAAATTCATATTCGATTACCTATGCTGGATCTGGATAGTATTTTCGAAGCATTAAAAGCTGGGACACATTGTGGGTGCCTGTTAATTCAGGTGATAACGCCAACCTACAGGTCTTATCTTCCACTTGTCCAATCTCTCAAAAGATTCAATCCAGCGAAACTCAATTTACCTTCTTCAAAAAGTTCGCTATGTCCTTATTCTCTTAGGACAAGAAACATTTCAACCATACAAATTCACCTCGGTGAATTCCAATGCTTGTCTACCTGCTCTGAGGTGTTCTTAATTTCTCATCCTTAACTAAACATCCTCAGAAACTTATTATCCAAAGTCGAAAATAATTCTATCTGTCACCCACCTTTTTTATCCAATTTGGGGAAACAACCCTTATGACCATATGCTGTCTCATATTTGTTATCCCGATACTCAAGTGGCAACTGTCACTATTGACGAATTCGATTTGTAATAACTGATCATCCCAGGAGCATAAAAATCAAGGGCACACGCTTTCATCGGATCCTCCAGAACTTGTACAGTCCTCTCTGACTGACCATCTGTCTGAGGACGGAAAGCTGTGCTAATACTCAGTCGGGTTCCCATAGCTTCCTGAAAAATATTCCCTGAAGTAGAAAGTGAAGCGGGAATCCCTATATAATACAATGCTCACTGGAACGCTACATAATGTTCCACAATCTTCCTTATACATAAATCCTCATATACACTCTGAGTATTTGGGGATTTCATAACCAAAAAGGTGGGTAGACTTAGTCACTCTATCGACTATCATCCAAATAGCCTCGTAATTCACCTGGGTTCTCTGTAACCCATCACGACATTCGTGGAGACTTGCTCTCATTTTCCATGCCGTGTCGATATAGGTAGGTGCTGCAATAACTCTGCAGACTTTTAATACTCTACCTTATTCTGTTGACATACTAGGCACTTTTTCACAATCTCTACCATATCTCTTTTCACATCTGACCACCAATACCCTTTTCGAGATTTCAATATATATATTCGTCACTTTCTGTATGCACTGTATATCCTGAAGAGTGAGCTTCTGACAATATTACTATCCCATCAACTGTGGTCCTGGGGAGCACTCATATTGTCTCTGAACCTCTCTGTAAATTATCAACACTCGCTGTGAACTCTGTCACTGTACCCTTCTGAATCTGACCCAAACTATCGATATCATGCCGATCATCACGCTAAGCCTGTCAAATCCGGGCACTCTCATCCGGTTCTAGTCTCAAGCTAGCTGTCACACAATCACTGTCATCATCAGAAGGGATCACATCAATACTGAGGCTCATAACTGCTCTAGCAGCTTACGCTCCCTGACTATCATATGTGGTACCATCCCGAGGCTTTTTCTGCTCAAGGCATCAGTCATCACATTAGCCTTTCCTGGGTGGTACAATTTTCACAAATCAAAATCTCTCAGAAGCTCTAACCCACTATGTATTCTCATATTCGCCTCTTTCTGTGAAAACAGATACTCGGGCTTTATGATTAGTGCATATCCACAATTCCTCACCATGTACATAATAGTACCCTATCCTCGGTACAAATATTGTTGCCAACTTTAAATCATAGGTCAGATAGTTTATTTCGTGATCAAGGAGTTGTCTGACTCCATACTTAACTATCTCCCCATTATACATCAATACATAGCTCCTTCATAATTTTGAGGTATCCATACTCACTGAGAACTTCTTGAGCTGTTGGGGTATGGTGAAATTAATCACGGTGGTCAGTTCATACTTCACTACACCAAGATTCATGTCACATCTATCATCTCAATCAAAGACCACGTTTTCATAGTTAAACGTGTCAACCAAGTAGACCATATTGAGAATTCACAACAACCCAATTGTAAGAGCAATTTCCAATTATTGCTTACAATTTGCCCTGGACTTTAACTACACCCAACATATCATCGATAATGATGATTACAAATCGGTCCAATCCTTGACTTATTTACGCATAAGCGTATAAGATCCTTCAAAATCGCTTACGTTTTCAGGTACTAACCTGCGTCATTTCCTTTTCTTATCTTAACGGCTCTTATTAAATTTTTACTATGTTAACTTTTATGATTTGTCGAATTTTAATATTCTTATCGTCTTAGTAAAGGTATCCTAATGCTAAAGGTATTTATTACGACGATCGATTTCACGTTATAGGTTATATATATACTTTTAGACGCTGTCAAGTCTTCAGGCGAGGAGGTATTTTGAAATACCTTTATTAACCTTTAGACTTAACCACAATTACTTTACATATCAGTCCATGTGGTTACAATTTATATTCGCTACTAATTGCTTTAATCCTAATGACTTCATATCGTAAGGATGTTCTTACCTAGCATACGCCTCTTACTCTAATACATTTTGTATTCAGAATCAAGCATATCTCGAAGATTATCTCCTTAGTGTATCAATTATAACGAAACTCTTATCATTATTCATTTCATGAGTACAATCCTTTACTCCTTTAATTTCAACTGTTGCACTCCTTTTTATCACTTGTCAACACTTACAATATACTTTTCAGTGATGTTTTCACCCCTATTTTCAACTTAAAATCTCTATATTCATATTCCGTTAATTAATCCTCCTCTATTGGGGTACTCATTTATCAGAATTGTCCCCAATGATGTAGGCATTCATGCCTTTTTACTCACTTATATGCGAATGAAGGCGGTATGAATAAATGTGTGGCACCAGGATCAATGAACATATGTACTTCATTATTCATAACAAGTGTGGTATCTTACACCACATCCACGAAACATCAATAGTGTCCTGGTCCAAGACATCCTCTCGCCTTCGTCCAACAGCCTACTTTCCTTTTTCTTTTCGGCTATGGCCACCCTTTTCGTTGCAGCTATACCAACGAAGTTTTTCTCTGTCTCTTTACTTTTCTGTGGGGCGATCTCGCCCAACTCTGTGCAATCAAAATCAATAGTCCGTCTTATCACACTTAACGGCCATTTTCATCAATACAGTGTAAGTATAGATCCTCCTTCCGTGGTATCCACCACACATTCTACACTGCTTACAGTACTTACACTGCTACACTGCTTCGTAGCAGGTCGGGGTCCTCCAATCACAATGCCCCTCAAAAGTGCTAAAATTGGATGCACTGGGGTCTTACCACTCATCTTACCCTGTAACTCATCAACTCTAATCTCTTACCAACTGCTCTCTTTCCGCTTTGACATCTCTGTCATTCTCTATTCTCTTTTGCCTCTATTTCGGCCCTTACTACCCTTCCCAATCTCAGAGGCGTGCAATTCATGTTCTTATTTCACCCACTATAAATCTGCGCACTGCCTCGGTATAGGTAATATCTCACGGGCCAATCGGACTCTAATTGAAAAGTTGAGCCATTTCATGAACTTTTAGACATCTCGACTGTCACTTGTTCATAGTGTCGATGTAATATCTGCCCAAGAATATAATTGAGTTTCATACTCATAAATCATATTCATCAATCAACCAATGACTATGGGCAGTGTAAGAAATTTTACCTGTAATTTCCCTTTAAGTAGTGCCCGAAATATTCAGTCACCAGAATACATCCAGAATATTTCTCATATCAACTCTTAAGATGGGTCGAGCGGGTTTCCACCAAAGCTCCGCTGCGCCCTCATATCTCATACATAATCTGAGCAATTAGTTCCTCACAATAATCTCCACACTCCGCTCTAATCTCGCGAAGCGTGTCTCAATACTATCCGATCACTCTGTCGGACTCTGAGAGGCATGCTCAACATTAATCTCTATTTCAATCTCATCCTGATTCTCACAAGTCAACTCAGCACGACTTAGCAGACTCAGGTCTACCTCTACGACCTCTGCCTCGTGCACTATCTCATCTTGAGTCTCATATCATGACTCATTCGATTCTCAAGCCGATCTCTACGGCCTCGAGCATGTGTACTCGCCACTCTACCATAGCGGCTATCAGTTATAAAAGTATATTCTTGCATTCGAAACTAAATTCTTAGCTGCACTTCCATCTTGGTATACACAATTGTATCTAAACAATGCACAGTACATGGGGATGTAAATTTACTTAACCACTAACACCGACATCATATCAGGCCAACTTTGCTCTGATACTACCTTTTGTCACGACCCAAATTACCTAAAAATCCCTATAAATTTTTCGCTTTTCATTTCCTTACCCGTCGTGAACAGATATACTACTAAACAGTTGGGCTATGATTCGGTGTTAGTCACCTCTCCCCTATTTACCATTCAATTTTCATATTTCATTTACATATCAATTTATTTAAAACTAAATACATCCCCAATATTACATCCATATACAGTACTGTGCATCTATATGTTCAGATACGGAATTATACAAATGTGTATACCTAGTCTTGCTAAGAAGCAGCGGATAACCGAGATGCGAGACTATTGTCGCTCTCTTCTACTGAATATACCCTGTGGGGTGGAAAATGAAAGGGTGAGCGAAACGTGCTCAGTAAGGCAATAATGTAAGCAGGTAGATAACTATACTATCTACGTGCTGATAATGTCATGATGTAGAAATCGTTTACTTTCGGAGCATGAGGTAAGATTAAAACAATGTCACATGTATGTATATATCATATACAAGAAATCATGAAATCGATATATAAAGCACACATGGAAAAATCATCATGTAGACATCTCATGCTCGTCACATTAAAACTCATTTGTTTAATCACAAAACTCATCACTTTGAAACTTATTTATTTCATCATAAATTCATCACATTTAAAACTCATTTATTTCATCATAAACTCTCACTTTAAAACTCATTTGTTTCATTATAAAACAACTTCATCAAGGTCAAACCCATCTCTCGGGAATACCTTGATTCATCAAATCACATCTCTTTTAAAAACATAAATCGGGACTAGCCCTCCATCGGGTTTGTCCTGGTCTATCCAGACCGTATGATATCATGTGAGGCATGTAGGTTACTGTATGAAAAATCGAGGACTATGGCCATTCTTTGTCCCTGTGATCCCAGGCACACGGATCCCGGTGTGCGGGGTATCACAACTGCAACGGGAGGTGGGGTCAAGTCCTACCCGCCAGAATATCGAGCAACATCGTAGAGTCATCATGACTGCACGGTACAACGTACTCCGTGTGACATACACGGTACATCGTACTCCGTGGACCCATATCATAGTCTGGGGGTGCCTGCCGTAGGTCTTATCCAGCCCAATACTATGTCGATAACCAACCCATGTCTCAAAGTATATGTGCGAGCATCTCAACTCTCTGTGACACACAGTCTACAGGAGGCTTCCGCACGACTATATGCATGTCAACTCGCGTCTAGTGCGTTTATGTGAGCATCCTGCTGCCCGCCCCACACCAGGTCACAGGCTTACGGAGCTCCAGCACCACGCTATGCATATCATGATATCTAAAATCTCGTGCGAGCGAAGCTTCAGCACGGTTTTGTGCACACACAAATTTCTCGTACGAGCAATGCTCCAGTACGGCTTTTCATGAGAATAAATCAGTAAACTTGAGTGCGAGTAAGACTCTAGCACTCTTTTTACTTGTATAAATACGATAGGTGGCTAAATCTTGACAAAACATCTTTTAAAATAGTAACCGGTACAAACCGGTACCCTTTCGTATATTTCACGAAATCAATAGCCAACCTATGTGCATATTTGCTTAAATCAAAGCAATATAATCATATAAAGCATTAAAACATGATAATCATGCAATTTATCTGCCTTACTACCCTTTTTGTAAATTTTTACTCCCAGGGGCAAAATCATCATTTTTCCTTATTTACATATGCCCCGGTTTTTGCAAAATTATTATTTCATTTCTAGATAGTTTAAGAAATTCTAGACCCTGTAAATCCCCTCAAAAATACGTATAGGTATCTCTATATACCTACAAAATTCCCTTACCTCGATTTTCCTGTCGAATCTGACCTTTTCTCTGATATCACGTCGCGCAGTCCGATCTGCTCTCAATCCAATGTTCGGAACTGCGTATAAATGTTTCTCAGGTCAGATATTATACAATTTAATTGTATTTAATACTTTCTGGGCTTAATTTAAATCATTGGACTCATTTACCCCTATTGGGCCCGATTGCACCTTAATGGGCCTTACTCGGCCTTAAGCCCGTTTTCCACTTAATTTTCACATTATCGAGGCCTATTGGGGTCATTGGGCCCACCAACAATTTATTGGGCCTCGTTCTAGCTCTCAAATTGCTAAATTTATTATTTACGACAATTTATCTAATTTTTCATAATTTAATTCAATTTATGCGGAATTTAAATTCATATCACGCATAACGATGTAAATTATCGTAAATAATGGTCACTTACCCGAGATTCCATGATAGTACGAAATTTGAGGCTGTCTCGAGCTCTCGGTGGATGCCAATCGTCGAGCTACACAATTTCATAATTTTCGGGTAAATTTTCAATCGAATAATAATTAAATAAAATATTCCAAAATTCAAATCGGTCAATTTTGACCGCTTATCGACTTACCCGAAGCTCGATTGCATCACTGGAATTTTTCCCAATTTTTTTCTCTTTTTCTTTTTCCCCTTTTTCTTCCTTTTTCCTTCTCTTTTTGGCTGAACCGGTTCAGTCCGGTTCGGACCGGTTCAGACAGCCGGTTCAGCTCGGTCCGGTTCGGTTCAGTTTGGCCGGTTCAGTCCGGTTCGGCCGGTTCAATCCCCATTTGCTCATTCCGGCGCCATCCGACCGGTTCCCGAAGCCTCACCACCGTCGTTCGACGCGTCTACACCTGGGCATCCAAGATCAGGCCTCGGCTGGAGTCGAAACGCAGCCATCGCCGGTGAATCTTTCCTTCTCCCTCGCGGCTGTCACCTCTCAATCCGGCGGATTCCGGCGGTTTCGTCGGTCGATACTGGTCTCAAAAGAACCGGCTCCTCCTCCCGATCACACCGGTACCCGCCGTTCGAGCCCAGCTGCAGTGGATCGCCGGAACTAACTCCGTTTTCCCCGCTGGCTTCTCTTCCTCCGTTCGGCGATCTCCGGCCTCCTTGGCGCGCGTCGTCGGCGCCAATAGCTTCGCCGGCCTCTCCTCTTCCTGCTCGGCCCTTCGTCGGAGCCGTCGGTGCCCGGTGGCCGTAGATCGGTCAGGCCACGCGCGACATCCTCGGTTTCCCATTTCCTTCTCTTCTTTCTCTCTCCCCGATTGTTTCAGATTTCTCTTCTTTTTTTTTTTACAATTATTATTTTATTTACAATTTATTTTATTATTAAAATATTCATTAAAATAGTCTAAAAAAATCTGAAAATATCTACAAAATTAATATTTTATTCCAAACAATTTAACTTAATTTAATTTATTTAATTTATTATATTTTTAACCATTTTTCGGGTATAATTTCTCCGTATTTTCGGGATATTGTCCCAAGTGACTTCGATATTTCTAAAAATTCCAGATCTTGATCAATTGGACTCGAAATTGTATAATTCCTCATTATTGATCAAGATATCCTAAATCCTTATTTTTTAATTAAATTTTCTTATCGAATTTATCCCGACTTTTGATCTTTTGACCGTTTTACCCCTACACTTGTTCGGGATTAATTCAATCAAACTTTCCTTCACGAACACTCATTCATTTTACGATTTGAATCCTTATTTTCAGTCTGAATCCCATTCCTTTAAATTTGTGAACATATTTCTACCTTATAAAATTTACGATTTAATTTTGGGTCTTACAAGACCACCCATTGCAACTTCATAATTTGCTAGGATATACTTAGGATAAGATTAACCGGTAGTTAATTAGGCTAGTCAACTTCTCTGTGGGACGATAATTCCGGGACTCAAATCCCATTATTACTTGTACGACCCGTGCATTTGCGGACAATACCTTTAGGGCGTGTCATATGGGTTATTTGGTGTATGTATTGTTGGCTGAAACTACCTAGAGCATGATGAATCAACCATGACCTTAAAATGGGTTTAGTGTGAGAAAGTGAGTTATAGTTGAATTATTGATGAAGTGATTATACTATAGTGATAGTGATGTTATATGCTTGAGTTTAAGATGGTTTTGTGAAATCAATTAATAGGATTTGGTGAAATTATGAAATGTGCATATAAGGTGTTGTGAAAATGCATGAATGAATTAAAAACTAAGGTTTAAGCATGCATGCCAAGTGCTTGACAAATAACTAAGTTAATTGCTAGCCAAATTGGCTAGGGGTGGCATGATGGGTGTTCGGCCACTATGCCATGGTCGAATGTAATCATGGGCCAAGCCTGAAGCAATAAGGTCCAATAAGATATATCGATTTTGATGAAGTCGTAAAATGAGTTATTAGTGTTGACTAAAGTGATTAATGAATGTTTGCAGCTCCAGAGACTGGATTAAGGACAAATTGGACTGGACGAGCTTCCAACGGTATAACTTATACTACGTGCGGCGTGATTCGAGGTAAGGGGATTGTGTAAGTGCCTAGAGGTAGCTATATGTATTTTGAAGGGATTTCTAAGGCGTGAATTTCTCTAAGCTATCTAATAATACAATAAAATTTTTTGAGAAATGTTCCGAATATAAGGAAAGAAAAGATGATTTTACCTTGGTAGAGAAATTTATGAAAATGGGTAGTAAGGATCCTAAAATGCATGGATTTTCATGATTATGATGTTTTTATCATGATAGAATGCTTTGGTATGAAAGAAATGAGGATAGGTTGGCTATTACTTTCTGTGGTTGCATGAAATAGCACAGATTATGTGCTAAGTTGTATTTTTGAAAATACTTTATTTAAACTAGAGCCACCTATCATATTTGCGTGAGTATAAATAGTGCTGGAGCCTAGCTTGCACAAGATTTTGATGTTTTGAGTCATGCTGATAGTACTGGAGCCCTGCTCGCACTAGTTTTTACCGATAACATGCATGAAAGCTGTACTAAAGCCTTACTTGTATGTGATTTTATATTGATTTACTATGCATGAAAGCCATACTGGAGCGTTGCTTGTACGAGAATTTTATATGCTTTACAGAAAGCCGTGTTGATGCTTTGCTCGCACGAGATGTTGGATATCATGACATGCATAAGTCGTGTTGAAGCCTTCTATAGACTGTGTGTCACAGTGAGATGATATATTGCACGCGTATTTTGAGACATGATATGGTTATCGGCATGGTATAGGGCGACTAAGATCTATGGCAAGTACCCCCGAACCATGATGTGGGCTAAGTCCTATGGCAGGCACCCCAAACAGTTATGTGGGCTAAGTCCTATGGCATGCACCCTAGACAATGATATGGGTTAAGACCTATGGTAGGCACCCCAGACCATGTGGGTCTACGGAGTATGCTGTATCGTGTAGTCTTGATGACTAGTTGGTTAAGCTATTGCACGAGTAGTGTTGACCTCACCTCTCATTGCAGTTGTGATGCCTCACACGCCGGGATCCGCGTAGCCTGGGATCACATGGATATATATATATATGGCCATTGTTCCCAATTTGTTTTCGTAATGTAGCCTACATGCCTCACGTGATATCATGTTATGTTGATAGACCCCGGGTAGACCCGAAGGAGAGGTGACACTCGTGATTATGTTTTAAAAGAAATGTGGTTTTGCACAAGATATTCCCAAAAGGCGGGATCAACTTTGATTTAAATGATTTATGATGGAATCTATGATTTGTGATGAGTTTTGCTATGATGAGCATGAGATGTTTTACATGATGATTTTCCATGTGTTATCATGCCTGATTTTATGAGTTTTCATATATTCTATACATATTCATGTGGCATGGTTTTATTCTACCTCATGCTCCGGATGTAAATGATTTTATATCATGTCATTATCAGCACGTAGATAGTGTAGTTGTCTACCTACTTGCATTATTTCCTTGCTGAGCGAGTTGTGCTCACCCTTTCACTTTCTATCTCCACAAAGCATCCATAGTGGTTGAGAGCGAGCAGAGACTTGCACTCCCAGTGTCCGCTACTGCCCATCACTGAGAGGTATACACATTAATATCGTTTTGTATCTAAACAAGTACAACACAATAATACTTTTGGAATGTAAATCTAGGGCATGTTAATATTTGTAGACACGTACGAAATAATAAAGTTACCATGTAAATAGTTTAAGTGTTTACAATTACCTTATATAAATGATAAATGATATGGTATATGGTAAAAGGTAACTAACTCTGGGTCATAGCTTAACTAATTGGTGTTAAAATTGTCACGACGGGGAAAGATAATGTATAAGCGAAAAATTTGTAGTGATTTTTGGATGAAAGGGGGTCATGACATGTCTAGCTTCGCTACTCGTAATGTCAGTTCAGATTCACCCGTGTAGCGTCCATTTCCGCCTTTGTGGCGTCTGTCTTCGCTACACATGGTGTCTATTTTATAGTATCTCGTAGCCGCACGGTAAGTGCCACTAATACCTGTGCCCTAGCTGTGTGCTAGTTTATTCAGATACTATGTCAGAATTGTTGCACAACCCTGTCTTGTCTACAGCCCCTACCTTAGCCATCGATACTTTATTCCCTCTATGGAGGATGATTCATGTTTGCATGATAGCTATACGGACATAGACGAGTCTCCATGTTTTAATGTATGAATGTTTTGAATTATTAAAGAAAGTAAGCCCTAGGTAAGTAAGTAAGTATGCAAATTTTGACTCAATAAGTATGTAAGTCAGTATGTTTTGTTGCAAAATAAGTATGTAAATTTAAAGAAGTATGTATGCATGTTTTACTTCAAAGTGAGTAAGTAATTATGATTTATATTGTTTTACTACAATAAGCAAGTAAGTTATGCCTTTTTATTTAATGTAAGTATCTAATCTTTGAAAAGTATGTTAACCTTGAATTTATATATATTTTTAAGATTGTCAAGATTATTTCAAATGCCTTCCTTACTGGGTTTTATCAGAAGCTCACCCCCTTCTTTTTCATTTCAGATTACTTGTAGTAGGACCGTTCAGATACTTGCGGGGTACTCTAGTTAGGCTGGTGGATTTTGAACCTCCCAGACTATCTATAGTACATGCTTAGGTATATCCTCTGATGTTTATTTCCAGACATTGGTAATGTACAGATACTGGTTTGTATATATATACTTTTAGGATATAATCAATTGTCTTACGGATTAGTATTGTAAATGTTTCGAGAAGTAAATGAACTGTTGATGATGTTAAGTATGGAAATAGAGGATGTTGTGGGATGTATAGTAAATTGGAAAATAGTAAATTGGAAAATAGTAAGTTTAAGAAAATAAAATCAACAATTTGCGGATATAAACTATGGTTTAGATTATTGCAGGAAGGTAAGTTAAAGCATAAGAGGTTGTGCTGCCAAAATTAAGGCAACTCTAAATGTTTAAAAGAATAAGCAAAGGAAGAAACTATGTAACCTACACTATACAGGAATATAACCTAAGAAATAAGATAAGAATAAAAAGAAAAATCCAGCCCTAATTTCTACGCTTCCAGGGTATCACAGTTTTCGTGGTATCAGAGCAAAAGTTGTCTAGTACTGTCAGTGTCCTGTAGAAAAGTTTGATTACATCTCAAGTATCTGTACTTGTCTAGTAATAAATTGTATATACCTATTATAATTGCAACTAAAATCTCTTGGTATTAGCGCATGTAATATATTATTTACAATGAGTGGAAGACGAGGTCGCCCACGGGGGCAAAATCAGCCCCCTCCACAACCTCCCCCTCAGCTAGAGAACCCTGATACTCGAATGAGGAGGCTCGAGTAAGGTATGCAAATTATGAGAGAGGGGCATAGTGCACTCACTGTCATGTTTGCCCAGCAATTCGGAGCAAATACTTTAGATACTGGTGCTACTGAGCTCGTACATCCTCCTCCACCTTTTCCTCCACAGATCCCTCTGGCACCTCCTATCGCTTAGCCTTCGGTGAAGACTAGGACAAATGACAGAGATAAGAGAAAAATGAAGCATTTTCTTAAGATGCATCTTCCAGAGTTTAAAAGGGTAAAGGACGGCTGAGGAGTGGCTGACAGACCTAGAAAGAATCTTTGAATATTTGGGATGCACCAATACAGAAAGAGTCAGAATAGCCACATATATGCTTATCGGACAGGCCGCTATATGGTGGAGAGCCACTAGAACATACCTGACTTCCTAGCATCTAGAGATTTCTTGAGAGATCTTTCTATCTGTTTTCACAGGTTAGTATGTCCCGCCTACTGCCCAGAAAAAGATGCAAACAAAGTTTCTGGAATTGACACAAGGTAGTATGACTATTAATGAATATGAGAACAGATTTTCCACCATTATGCGGTATGACCCCGAAACTATCAGAAATGAGCAGCGCCGTACAGAGAGGTTTTTGTCCGAGTTCAGACCCTCCATTCGGGAAAGACTATTTGGACCTTGCATTACAGAGTCTGGTGATGCTTTAGAGCGCGCACAAGATGTAGAGAGGGGTCTCGACATTACACAAGCCCAATATGGATCCCGTGGAAACTAAAGAGCAAAGGTAAGAGGGTGGAAACTTCTTGAGTAGTGAGGGCCGATAGGCCTCTTTTTTCTTTTTCCCTTTTTCTCTTTATTTTCCTTCTTTTCTGGTTGAACCGGTTCGATCCGGTTCAACTCGGTTCAGACCGATTCGTTTCAGTCGGTTCAGTCCAGTTCGGCCAGTTCAGGGCTTCATCGATCGGTTCTCCACCGGCTTTCACCACCAGCAGCTCCGAGGGATCGTCTGGTGCACGGATCCAGGGTCGGTGTGGTCCGAGGTGGCCGAAAAGTGGTCGGTCCGCCTCTTCTCCCTTCCGGCGTAGGTGCCTTTTCGTTTCTCATCGTTTTTCGGCGCTAGCTGCCGTCCCACAGGTTGATTCAGTGGCTGATCGGCCGGTCTTCACGTGGGCTTCCTTCGGTTGGCGGTGGTCGAGCCTAGATTGGCATCGGTCATCGAATTCCTCGTTTTTTCCTCTCGGTTCTCTCTCTTTCCCTTTCACTGGCGTTTCTCTCGCCGTTCGTGCTACCTTCGGCCTCTACCATCGCCGGCGAGGCTCGGTTGGGCTTCCTCGGTGGCCTCCAAGTCGCCGATGGCTTCGTCCGGTGCTGCAGAAGGGAAGCTCGGCTTCCGTTTTCCTCTTTCGCGTTTTTCCAGTTTCGTTTTTTTCTTTTTTTAATTTAATTTAATTAATTAATTTATAATTTATTTTTAATATTATTTTAATCCATGAAAATATATTAAAAATCAAAATATCCCCAAAAAAAATTTCTTATTTAATTCATTTAATCAATAAATGAATTTATCAGTATTATTTCGTATTTATGATATATTTTTCGATTATTTTTGGGGTAATTTCTCGAAGTGAAAATTTCGGTTTATTCCAATAAATTCATATCTTGATCAATTTAACCCAAAATTGAATTATTTCTTCGTTATTGATCAAGATTTCTCAATCCCATATTTTTTAATGAAATTTTCTTGTCACGATAAATATCGAATTTCGATCTTTTGACCGTTTTACCCTTGCACGTGTTCGGGACTATCATTTCAATCCTTCATTTGATCTTTTCTCATTTTGTGTTTTAAATAAAATCAGGTCTTACAATCTACCCCACTTAAGAAATTTGGTGCTCCTAATTAGAACCAAGTCAAATGGGTCCTTAAACAACTCCGGGTACATCTATCGCATCATACTCTTTAATTCTTATGTGACTTTTTTCGGAGTGTAATACTACCAAAGAACTTTGACTAGGGAGATCGTCTTAAACCTCAACACTTTCTCCTTCCGTCTAATAACTGAATCAATTTTTTTCAATATACGTTATACTTTCATTGAGCTAAGCTGTTGGAGCTCATATCCGATCACATATGCTGGGTTCGGATAGTATTTTCGAAGCATTAACAGATGAGACACATTGTGGATACCTGCTTATTCAAGTGGTAACGCCAACCTACAGGCCTTATCTTCCACTTTGTCCAATGTCTCAGAGGATTGATTCTAACGAAACTCAATTTGCCTTTAGGACAAGTAACTTCCAACAATACTGATTCACCCTCGATGAATTCCAATGGTTTTTGTCTCTTGTCAGCATAGCTTTTTTGTTTGCTCTGAGGTGTTCTTAATCTTTCACAATTTAATCTGAACATCCTCAAAGGTTTGTCTTACCAATTCGGGAGCAATTTTCTATCTGTCACTCACTTCTTCTTATCTAAGTCGGGGAACAACTCCTACGGCCATACTATGCCTCATATAATGTTATCCTGATACTCAAGTGACAACTGTCATTATTGGCAAATTCGATTAGTAACAACTGATCATCCCAAGAGCTTATAAAATCAATGGTACACACTCTCATCACATCCTTCAGAACTTGTACAGTCTTCTCTGACTGACCATCTGTCTGAGGACAAAAGCTGTACTAACACTCAATTGGGTTCCCATAGCTTTAAAAAAATATTCCCAGAAGTGGGAAGTGAAGCGGGAATTCCTATATGATATCATGCTCACTAGAACGCTACATAACGTTTCACAATTTTTCGTACACATAAATCCGCCTACACACTCAGAGTATCTGGGGATTTTCATAACCAGAAGGTGGGTAAACTAAATCAATCTATCGACTATCACCTAGATAGCCTCATGATTCACTCGAGTCCTCTGTAACCCATCATGATATCTCTGGTAACTTATTCTCTTTTCTGTGTTAATATAAGTAGAGGTTGCAATAACCCTGCAAACGTCTATTGCTCTACCTTAATCTGCTGACATACGAGACACTTCTCCATAATCTCTACAATGTCTCTTTTTATACCTAACCACCAATACCCTTTTCAAAGATTCTGATATATTTATTACTTCTCGGATGCACTGTATATCTCGAAGAGTGAGCTTCTAACAATACACTGTCTCAGCAACTATGGTCCTGGGGAGCACTTATACTGTCTCTGAACCTCTGTAAGTCATCATCACTCACTGTGAACTTTGTCACTATACCCTTCTGAATCTGACCCACACTATCGACACCATGCCGATCATCACGCTAAGCCTGGTAAATTCGGTCACTCAAATTTGGTTCTAACCTCAGGCTAGCTGTCATAAAATCACCGTCATCCTCAGAAGGGATCACATCACTACTGAGACTTACAACTGCTCTAGAAGCTCACGCTCCCTGGCCATCATATGTAATACCATCCCGAGGCTCTTTCTGCTCAAGGCATCAGCCATTACATTAGCCTTTCTTGGGTGGTACAATTTTCACAATCATACTTCCTTAGAAGCTCTAACCCTTTTTGTAATCATATTAGACTCTTTCTGTGAAAACAGATACTCGGGGCATTTATGATCGGTGCATACCCGAAATTTCTTACCATTTAAGTGGTGGTGCCATACTTTTAGTGTAAACGCTACGACTGCCAACTCTAAATCATGGGTCGGATAGTTTCTCTCATAGTCCTTGAACTATTTGGATCCATAAATGACTATCTTTGCATTTTACATCAACACACAGCCCAATCCTTATTTTGAGGTATCCATACACACTGAAACCTCTTGAGTTGTTGGTTATGGTGAGAATAATTACGGTAGTCAATTTATTACTTCAATATCCCAAAACTCACCGAAGCTACTTTCATACTTATCATCCTACTGACATACAATTTTTTTCGAACAAGATGTGTCAACTGAGCAGCCCATTTCGAAAAACTCTCAAAAACTCGTCTGTAAGACAGTTTTCTACTGCTAGTCATGCTCTTCGCTGGACTTCAAATACATCAAAATATCATCGCTAATGATGACAACCAATCGGTCCAGGTAAGGTTTGAATACCACATCGTTGTTAAATTCCACTAAATATTTCAATCACCCATATCCTTGAGCCATGTACGCATAAACGTATAATGTTATTTCGAAATCGCTTCCATTCAAGATACTGAACCATGTCATTCCTTTTTATTATATTAACGACTTTTATAAAATTTTTAATTTTTTTAAACCTTCATGATTAATAGAATTCTATATTTCTTTATCGTACCAGTAAAGGTACCCAAATTTTAAATGTATATATTATGACTATCGGTTTCAATTTATAGGTTATGTGTGCGCTTCTAGACGCTGTCAAGTCTTCAGGCGGAGAGGTATTCTGAAATACCTTTATTAACCCTTAAACTTGACCACATAGACTAGTTATAGATATATCCTCCTCTTATCCTTGGCCGCAATTCATATTCACTACATATCGCTTAATCCAATTTACTTCACATATCAAAGATATTCTTACCTTGCATACGCCTCTTATTCCAATATATCTCGTATTCAGGATTTATCACATCTCAAAACTTATCTCCTTTCATATATCACTTATAACAAACTCTTTCATTACTTGTTAAAACTTACAGTATATTTTTTTTCAGGGGTAACCATATCACTATCTGAGGATAGAAATCTGAACAACATAGTTTGCAGCTGAATCAATCTATTCTCAAATATTACTTCAAAATTATTCATATTCCATTGAATAAAATCGGCTGACATATCCTTTTTCCCCCGTTTTCAACTAACAATCCCTATACCCATATTCAGTTAGTGAAAATCAGCTAACCATCATCCTCATCTTGTCTAAGGGTACATGCTTCACATCTTTCACTCGCTTATAAGCAACTAAAGGCGGTATGAATATATACGTGGCACCAGGATCAATTAAAATAATTGCTTCATTATTCACAATCAAGGTGGTACCCTCCACAACATCAGATGAAACATCAGTAGTGTCTTAGTCCAAGGCATACACTCGCCATAGTCCAACATCTTATTTTCATGGTAACTACCATATATTCTACACTGTTCCGTAGCAGGTCGGGGTCCTCCAATCACAATACCCCTCAAAAGTGCTAAATTTGATACACTAGGGCCTTACCAATCATCTTACCCCATGATTCATCAACTCTGATCTTTTACTAACTACGTTTTTTTCCGTTCTGACATCTCTGTCATCCACTATTCTCTTTCTGTCTCTATTTCGGCCCTTACTACCTTTCCCAATCTTAAAGGCGTGCAACTCATGATTTTATTCACACAACTGTAGTCTACGCACTGCCTTGGCATAGGTAGTGATATCTAACAGCCCAATCAGACTCTAATTGACAATCTGAGCCCTTCATGAACTTTAGACATTCTGACTCTCACTGTTCATAGTGTCGGGGTCATATCTGGGCAGGTATATAAACTAAGATTCATACTCGTCAGTCAACCAGTTCCTCTAGGTAAGAGTAAAGAATTTCATTTATAATTTTCCTTAAACAGTGTCCAGGATATTCTGTCATCGTAATACATCTAGAATTACTTTCCATGTCCATTCTAGATGTCTAACTCTTAAGATGGGTCGAGCGGATTTTCATTAATGCTCCAACTCGCCCTCAAATACCTTGCATACTCTGAGTAAATAGCTAACAAAATATTCTCCACACTCCGCTCTAACCTCGTGAAGCATGTCTCAATACTATCTGATCTCTCTCTCGGACTCTGTGGGGCATGCTCAACATCAGCCTCCATTTCAATCTCATCTTGAGTCTCATGTGGTGACTCAGTACGACTCTCAGGCCTACCTCTACGGCTTCGAGCTCGTGTACTCGCCCCTCTATCATAGCGGCTATCAGTTAATGAGTCTATTCTTCATACAAAACCAAATTCTTAGTTGCACTTCCATCTCGATATACACAATTGTATCTAAACAATGCACATTACATGGGGATATAAACTTCCTTAACCACTAACACCGACTCATATCAGGCCAACTTAGCTCTGATACCAAAAACTGTCACGACCCAAATTACCTAAAAATCAAAGTAAATTTTTTTGCTTTTTCATTTATTATTTAATTCTTACCTTTCTCTCATCGTGACCATCCTACAAATAGTTGGGCTATGATTCGGTGTTAGTCACCTCTCACCTATTTACCATTCCATTTCCATAATCACATTCATATATCCGGATTTACTATCCTTTGATTTTAACTAAATACATATACAATGGTATTACATCACCTTACATCCTCGACATCACATACGTTTACAGTACTGTGCATTACATGTTCAGATACAAAACTATACAAATGTGTATACCTGACTCTCGATGTGAATCAGCGGATACCAAGATTGTAAGTCCTTAGCTGCTCACTAACTACTGCGAGTGCTCTGAAAAGATGGAAAAATAAGGGGGTGAGTAAACCACACGCTCAGTAAGGCAATTATGCAAGTAAGTAGATAGCTCCACTATCTACATGAGCATAATGCCATGCCCTTAAAATCCATTTCTTTTCATTAAAATCTCAAGCACAAAATCATGAATACATTAATGACGTAGTTTATCAAAACTATTTGTGCATATAGAAATCATGTAATTCATGCATCAAAGGAATTTTATGTCACATCATTAAATCATACTTAGCATGAGGTAAATCAAGATCATGCATCAGTTCATGCCATGTGTAAAACAAATCATGAGAAACAATTCTTTTCATGAATTTATCATTAACGCATGGAAAACTCATCATGCTACTGCATTTAAATCATTTCATTAAAGCTGCAGTATAAAATAACCCGAAGGGGTTAAGCATCTCATAAATCAATTTGTTATAAAATTCTCTGAAAAATCTAGCATGATAGTAGTAAAGCAGATTTCAGTGAAAATCACAAAATCGGGGGCCTGACCCCTCCTTCGGGTCTACCCTGGTCTATCGAGACCACAAGTAATATCATGTGAGACAAGTAGGTGACTATATTAGTAACAACGAGGACTATGGCCATAACCTAGTGATCGCTGGCTACACGGTACCTAGTGTGTGGGGGTATCACACCTGGAACGGGAGGTGAGTCGGTCCTACCCGCCAGAACAGTATAACATCAGGATTGCGAGGGCAAAGCTTGCTGCCTCATGGCTAATGCCACTCCACTCCAACAATCCCGACGGTACAACGTACTCCGTGAACCCAAGCTCAGTCAGGGGTGCCTGCAATAGGTCTTATCCACCCATACCATCTAGTCTCAGTATGCACATGTGGCATATCATCTCACTGTGACACACAGTCTACAAGAGGCTCCAACATGGCTATATCATGTCATATAGATCCCTATAGGAGTGAAGCTCTAGCACAGCTCCATGCATATTCATGATATCTAAAAATCTTGTGCGAGCGAAGCTCTAG
The DNA here is from genome assembly GCA_033439115.1 of Firmiana major. NCBI lineage: Eukaryota > Viridiplantae > Streptophyta > Magnoliopsida > Malvales > Malvaceae > Firmiana > Firmiana major. The sequence continues at coordinate 16,645,956 of CM065912.1, forward strand.
CACGGTTTCATAAAAATCAGTAAAATCTGTGTACGAGTAGCACTCCAGTACGACTTTAAATGAGTTATAAATTAATCCATAGAAAATCACGTGCGACCAAGCTCTAGCATGTTTTATGTATAAAATCCATCAAAGCCTCATGCGAGTTACACTCCAGCACGAATGAATGCTCAAGTAAATCAAAACTTCGTACGAGCAATGCTCTAGTATGGCTTTATGCATAAATACATTAAATCTCGTGCGAGGTATACTCCAGCACGGCTTTATGAAATTTCATATCAAAACAGGATGCGAGCTAAGCTCCAGCACCTCTCATGCATGTCAAATCATTAAAACTAGTGCGAGCAATCGCTCCAGCACCTTTTTATGCATATCAAGTCAAAACCAGTCAAAACAGGGTGCGAGCTAGGCTCCAGCACCTCTCATGCATTTCACAAGAATAGAAATCATGGCGAGCAACCGCTCTAGCACATTTCATGCATATGATGTCACACAAGTCGGTGCGAGCAATCTCTCAAGCACATTTTATGTACACTCACAAACTCAGATGTAGTGGGAGTTGTGCGCCGGCACTATCTGTTTCCATATAAACTTGATAGTTAGCCTATTTTCCAAATAATTTCATTTAAATCTTAATAACACTTATGTAGTGTTATATTGTGAAATTTATGCAGTTACTGGCCAATCTATTGATTTGCTTTGCTTAAAATCCACGAAAATTCCTTAAATCAAAAAATTCCTTAAATCATGCATTTCATGCATATCATGCTTTCACCATCCTTAGGTGAATTTCCCTCAATAGGGGTAAAATAGCCTTTTCCTATTTCGAGTCCTTAGAATCATTAATTTATTTCTAGGACCTTTATACATATTCAGTGTATACATACATATTCAGTGTATACAAAAACTATTAAAATACGTGTAACTACCTCTAGCTACTCACACAATTCCCTTACCTCATTTTTCTGTACAGTCTGACCTTTCACTGATGTCTCGTCATGCAGTCCTATCTGCTCCAAATCCAATCTCCGAAACTGCGGATAAATATTCATCAGGTCAAATACAATATATTTAATTGTATTTCATATTTTCTGGGCTTAATTTAAATCATTGGGCTCGTTTACCTATATTAGGCCCGATTGCACCATAATGGGCCTTAATCGGCCTTAAGCCCGTTTTCCACTTATTATTCACATTACCGAGGCCTATTGGGCTCATTGGGTCCATCAATATTTATTGAGCCTCGTTCTAAACTCTCAGATAGATTAATGAATTATTTACGACAATTTATCTCTAATTCCAAAATTTAATTCATTTAATGCGAAAATTAAAGCTGTAATTTATGCGGTAAATTTCTAACATGCATAACAATGCAAATTGTCATAAATAAGGGTTAATTACCCGATATTCCATGATAGTACGCAAATCGAGCTGACTCGAGCTCTCGTTTGACGTCAATTGTCGAGCTACACAATTACATATTTTTCGGGTAAACTTTCAGTCGAATATTAATCAAATTAAATATTTCAAAATTTATCGGTCAATTTTGACCGCTTACTGACTTACCCGTAACTCGATTGCATCACTGAGATTTTTCTTTAATTTTTTCTCTTTTTTCTTTTTCCCTTTTGCTCTTTCTTTTCCTTCTTTTCTGGCTGAACCGGTTCAGTCCAATTCAACCCGGTTCAGACTGGTTCAGTTCAGCCGGTTCAGCCCGATTCGATCGGTTCTCCATCAACTTTCACCACCAGCAGCTCCACAGGATCGTCCGGTGCACAGATCTAGGGTCGGTGTGGTCCGAGGTGGTCGAAAAGTGGTCGGTTCGGTTCTTCTCCCTTTCGGCGTCGGTGCCTTTTCTTTTCTCGCCGTTTTTCGGCACTAGTCGTCGTCCCACCGGCCAATTCAGCAGTTAATCGATCGGTCTTCGCGTGGGCTTCCTTTGGTTGGCGGTGGCCGGGCCTAGATCGACGCTGGTCACTGAATTCCTCGCTTTTTCTTCTCGGTTCTCTCCTTTTCTATTTCATCGGCATTTCTCTCGTCGTTCGTGCTACCTTCGGCCTCTACCATCACCGGTGAGGCTCGGCTGGGCTTCCTCGGTGGTCTTCAGGTCGCTGGTTGCTTCGTCCGGTGCCTCATAAGGGAAGCTCGGCTTCCATTTTCCTCTTCCGCATTTTTCCAGTTTCGTTTTTTTCATTTTTTTTAATTTAATTTAATTTATTTATTTATAATTTATTTTTAATATTATTTTAATCCATTAAAATATATTAAAAATCAAAATATCCCAAAAAAATTCTTATTTAATTCATTTAATCAATAAATGAATTTATCGTTATTATTTCATATTTTCGATATATATATTTTTTATTTTCGGGATAATTTCTCAAAGTGAAAATTTCGGTTTATTCCAATAAATTCACATCTTGATCAATTTAACCCGAAATTTAATTATTTCTTCGTTATTGATCAAGATTTCTCAATCCCATATTTTTAATGAAATTTTCTTGTCATGATAAATACCGAATTTCAATCTTTTGATCGTTTTACCCTTGTACGTGTTCGAGACTACCATTTCAATCCTTCATTTGATCTTTTCTCATTTCATGTTTTAAATAAAATCGGGTCTTACACAGATACTACAGATATCATCGCATCATTAATCATCTAACTGAAATGTGCATTAACCTCAAGGAATTGATTATGAAGCTTGCAGATGAAAAGAAGATTGATGAACGTAACTGATACGGCAGAAGAAAATCATGTAACCTTTACATCACTATCTAATTTTCTTAACATCATTTAAATCCCTTTTAAGCAATGATCTTGAACAGGGGACAATGTGGCAACTCATTCAGTTTGGATAATTAGAATCCGTTATTGTGAAAATTACAATGGTGAACTTTTTGGACAAGTCTGTTGATTAATTAAAAGGGATGAAAGCTCATGAAACAACAAAAGTGGATAAATCAATATGTTCTCAAGCAACCTCTCAACATGGAAGAAAGAATCCTTATTCTTATGTTAAAAGAAATAACCTTGATAGTAGTGATTGTCTTAAGTACCTTATTATCCTGTTGACCTAACAGATAAACAAGTAGTCCTATAACCATGTCCGCTAAATGGCACTATATGCTATTAAAATAATACCCTTTAGATGTAACTACTCGCTATGAAATAAATGTCTGCTAAACGCCACTACTCGTTATTAAATCAATATCTGTTAAATGCCACTAATCGCTATTAAACAACGTTTGCAAAAATGCCTATATTTTATTTTTAATCAATATCCATTAAATGTCACTAATCGCTATTAAAACAATGTTCACTAATGTAACGACCCAAATTTCCACACAATTTGGTTAGGCTACAAGTCGATATTAGATCAAACAGTGAAATCTAACAGTCTTAATTAATTTTCTTCTACAAATAGTCATGTTCATATTCCCCCACGCATATCTCATCTACATTATTGTACTTACAAAAATTCTAGATACAAAAGAATTTCTTAAAATAGGGTATACCTTCGACGCAGAAGTATACTCTACGAAATCACAACTGTGCGAAATGCCCTACTAACAGAAGCAGTCCAAGTTACTGATGGGCTCTGTGGAGGAAAGTAAGGGGTGAGCTCAACATGCTCAGTAAGGAAAACCCCATAGTAGGTAGATAAATACACTACTTAAAAGTATATATATGTATCTACCAAATCTGGAACATTTCACAAAGTATACAAGTAGTTCGACAAATTCACAGATACTAAAAATGGATTTAAAAAACCAGAACATATATCGGCAGTAAAATTAGCTAGTGTGGTAAATACAGAAATTTTAGAGCTTTCAGTAGGAAAATAAACGGATCTTCAGATATCACAGTTCGTGCAGGCAGTTAAGAAAATATTTCAAATATTCACAGAGGCACTGCCAGTTCAAAAAATCAAAGTCGAAAAAATCAATGGCAATTTCTATATGAAAATGGAACTGAAATCAATACCATTTTGACGGTGTGGCACTTCGGTCCCGTAGGTTTCAAGAGGTGTACAGTTCCTTTCTGAATTATGATCACACAGTCAATTCAAAAATTCAGATAGATGAGACAAGGCAAACATGCTATATCAAATATCAGAAGTGATAATTGGCTAATGTCGATGACTCCGGGCAATATCGGGCCAGGTGTGTCGGGATGTAATTCACTGTGGTAGTGGTCAGCTACCTAATCAGCTTACAAATAGAATGTCCGAAGATCAGAAAAAGAAAAAAAGCATGGTATATCGTACTCGTGTGTGTGCTCCACGGTACATTGTACTCCGTAGACCACGGATACATAAATAATTCAGACAGTAGTGCAACATGATTTAATTAGTGCCTTTGTCTTAAATCACATGCGAGCAGGTCAGTGCAAGATCACATAGCAATACACGATGGCTCCAACATGATTTTTCTCATACATCAGATTAAAATTCAGTGCGAGTTGGACCGTGTGACACAGTCTGCACGCGCTCTAGCACATCTCGTCAATGTGAGTTAGGCAACGTGACACATAGCCAGTGCACGCTCAAGCACATCTTGTTAGTGCAAGTCAGTCTGTACGATACAGTAGGCACACACTCTAGAACATCTCATTTATGATTTTCATGAACAAATCATTTGCCTTACACACATATAAATTCCATTTATTTCTTGAAACAATTCAAAATAAGCTTGTCTTGCCCCATTTCGAATAAAATCCCAAAAAACAGTCTACGAAAATTTTAAAAATTCAAGATTGCCAGTTTTAAACAGAATTCATGCCTTATCAGAATCCATGTAAACCACTTAAATTTGATCGATAAAATCAGACTGATCAACCAAGCTAAAACCTCTTATATTTAGAGCCATAAAATTCACCATAGATTTTTATGTAATTTCGGTACTGCGAAATTCAGCCTAAAATTTTATATCTACGAATATATGAAAGTTACACATATTTATCTCTAGCAACAATGAGAATTTTTCTTACCTCGGTGTCTACCTGTAGTCCTCAATGCCTCAATGTTGAAGTCGACGGGTCTATTCCACTCAATTTTTTTCTCGAAATTTCGTACCAGTATTTGCAATAATATTTTCGAACAGTCTCTCTCTTGAATTTTCCAGATTCTTTGTGTAATTTGATTTAACTTAAATTTTATTATTTATTTATATATAATCACAATAATAATAATATATATTTTCGGTTGCCCTTTCATGGAAAGAGGTTCTCCCTCAGCAGCCATACCATCTCTGTTTCTGGCTTCGACTTTGCCATTCATGTGAGAATCCCAAAAATGCTGAGAGCCCTCTGTTCTTCAATGTGAAGGTTCGTTCGGTTGTGTACACCCTCATTTATAGTCTTGTTCTTACAATCCCTTGATCAACTAACGAAACAACTAAAAAGAAATCATCTTTCTCACCTCTTCTTGCCACTTCTCTCTCTGTCGCCGTCTCGTTTGCTTCGGTTACAGAGTAGAGGGCTCCTCTGTCTCCAGTCTTCTTCCTCACGAACCTCCCTGCTCCCGCGTCTTCACTTTTGTCCCTGTTCCAAGCAGCCTCACTTCCCTTGCTTGGCACAACGATAAAACACAACAGATGAAGAGGACCCAGGCAACAAGGAGTCCTAAAGATAATGAGGATTCGATGATGCAGGGAACAAATGGCAGCAACATGATGCTAGACGTAGAATGTAGCCTTGGTATAGGTAAGCTTAAGTTGGAAAAGTAGCAGCTGTGTAGGAAACCAAATTAGGTATGAAACAGCTAAGCATGTTGGAGAAGCTGAGATGCACTATAGCAGGGACGATATACAACAGTAAACAAGTATTGTTTTGGAAGCTTGGACACAAAGACGATGATGGTTTGGTGCACAAGGAACATACAGCAGTGAAATGTTTTTAGTGCTAGGGGCACTCAGAACAGAAACAAGTAGGGGCACGACAATGATAGTGTATCGATGAAGCAGTGAAGAAACAGCCCACGAACTATACAGGAGAGAGATTTTCGCTGAAAGTAGAAACCTTTTTGCCTCTCTCACATCTCTCTTTCGACAGCTTGGAGAAAAATGGTGTTACAAAGGAGCTTCGGTCTCCTCTTCAACCAATTTCCCTCTCCTTTCACTCTTTTGTTCTACTCCTTCCTTCGCTCTTGCTTTAATCTCTTCTGTGGTTCTCTCATCTCACAGCAGCGATCTGCGCCAGGGAATAGGAAAGCGAATGATGGGGCCAAAAGTGTTGAGGACTGATGGAGGGAGTGCTCTGTCTTTAACAGAGTAGTTGGAGAAAAATTAGGGTGGTTCAGATCTGTTGGCAGTATGCTTCTGCCATCTCACCAAAACACTGAGTTTCCAACTCCTACAATTCTGCTTCAATTCTTTCCTACACGCCATTCCCGATTGGAGGCCTTACATGTACAAATATATAAATATATATTTGTACCGTACATACTTGCCTCTTTGTATGTGTACATCTATTTATGTGTGGACATAGTGCATACATATGTGTGTGTGTGTATATATATATATATGCTTTGCCACCTATATATATATATTTATGCATTCATGTATCCATTACTTAAATACATGATAAATAAGTATTATTCACCCACGTATATACATATATACATATATAGACATATGTATCTCTATATTATTATTATTATTATTATTATTATTATTATTATTATTATTATTATTATTATTATTATTATCATCATCATCATCATCTTCTTCTTCATCGATATTCTTTTGTGGGACTAATATATATATATATTTTAATTAATTCTCCCCAAGTCTCACTACGGAGTAAAATAAATTTTAATTTAAATCCTTGACTAATGGATCGAAATCTTTAATCTCGAGAATTAATTTTGTTAATCATGGATAAAATCAAGTATTTGAAAATTTATGATATTTACATTCTCCTCACCTTGGAAAATTTGGTCTCCAAATTTAGGAGTGCCTTAGTCCTTAAATAGTTGCGGGTACTTCTATCGCATCAAGCTCTCCACTTCCCTCGTGGCTTCTTTCGAAGAATGTTATTTTCCCAAAATTTTGACCAAAGAAATTGTCTTAGACCGCAATACCTTCTCTTCCCTATCTAGTATCCGAACCGATTTCTCCATATACGTCATACCTCATTCAACTCCAATGGTTCATGCTTACCAGATGCATTGGATATGGATGATACTTACGAAGCATTAAAGCGTGGAAGACGTTGTGTCAAACCTGAGTTTTTGATTTACGTATGTAGCTTGTACCTTATGATTCCTATGTGTACGAACGTTATATTTCATAGTTGAATCATAAGAAAAGTATTTACTATCATGCAATCGATTTATTGAGAATTAAAAATGCATGTAAGCTACATAACAGCGAGATAAGGGTTAAATTAATTTTGTGCAAGTACAGAGGTAAAATGGTCAATTGACTAAAATTCGGTATAAATTCGATGAGAAAATTTCATTAAAAATATGAAATCGAGAAATCTTGATCAATAACGAGGAAAATATTGAATTTTGAGTCCAATTGATCAAGATATGAATTTATTTAATATTTTCAGAGTTTTTGTCTTGAAAAACAAGCCCAAAAATAGTGGAAAAATACACCGAAAAGGTAAAATCAGATTGATAAATTCATTTACGGATTAAATAAATTTAATATGAATTTTTGAGATTTTTGGGATATTTTTAGGATTTTTATTATTATTTTAATGAATAAAATAATAATAAAAATCAATTATAAAAAAATGAACGAAATCTGAAGAGAATATCGGGGAGAGAGAAAGTTGAGAGAAACAGAACCAAAATCGACGGAGAGGAAGAACTCGCCGGACCAGCCACCATCGGTGACCCCAGCGGCCAGCGAACAGTCGGAAAAGGAAGAAGGCAACAGCGCGACCTCCTAGCCATTGGTAACGCGCCTCACCGGTGTCAAAAAAGGTAGATCGATGAGAGGGAAGGCCGCAGAGGAAAACGTGAAATTCGGTGGCCACCGACGGTGCTAGGCTCTGATCGAGCCCAGTCGAATGATCTCCAGGCTGTGGCGTATCGAACAGCGACAGCAGCTTTCGGAGAACCGACCGGACGACGCCGGCACGACCAAATCATCCCTGAACCAGTCGGCGGTTCAGGACAGAACCTTCTAAACTGAACCGGACCGGACCGGTTCAGCCAATGAGGAGAGAGGAAAAGAGGGAAAAAAAGAAAAAAAAGAAAGAAAAAGGAAATTTTTTTTTTGGAATTTCACCAAACTTCGGGTAAGTCGATACAAGGTCAAAAATGACCAATTTAATTTTTGATAAATTTATTTAAATTATATTTAATCAGAAATTGACCCGAAGTTAAATATACGAAATTGTGTAGTTCGACGATAAATTTCTGAACGGAAGTCTGATCGAACTCCGATTCACACACTATCGCACAATCTCGGGTAAGTAAAGCTCATTTACGACAATTAAGCGATTTTTGCGTATTTAAGATTTAATTTACGCATTTCGGATTAAATTCCACAATTAGTGAATTATATTAGGAATTTTGAAATAAATGTCGTAAATGATATACGGACTATCCAAAGAGCTTGGAATAAAGCCCATTGGGTATTGATAAGCCCAATGAGTCAATAGACCTTAATGAACGAGCTTAATAAGGATTAAGGCCCGATTAACGTGATTAAGGCCCATTAAGCGTAAACGGGCCCATTTTAGTGAAATGAACTGTATTAAATGTGTAACACAGTAGGAAAAGTGTAATTAACTCAGTGAATGATTAAATGCAGCTCCAGAGTCATATTGAGAGTTGACCGGACTACCAGATTAGAGCAGTACAAAGGAAGAGAGGTCACTTGACGTGATCCAAGGTAGGGGACTCTTGCAAGTAGTAAGAGATATCTGTGCATATTTTCGTTGGATTTTACATTCACTGAAATTGTTTAAGGGTTAGAGAAAATCGATAATATTATAGAGACTCGATATGGGTAAATTACGATTTTTGCCCCTAGTTAGGCAAAAAGTGAAATTTTGGGAAAAGTTCCATAAAGCATGAAAATGATGTTTTGAGTGGTTTTTCCTGCTGTGTAGCAGAAGAGTAGGTGGATGGGTTTTGAGGTCGATATAAACTAAGCACACTTTATTGTGCTGATTTTAGTGATTTTTAACATCCCTGTTTTTAAAGAGCCATCTACCGAATTATGCGGAAACAATCATGCTAGAGCACAGCTCGCACTCGATTTCAGATGTTTTTCACATACATTAGTGCTGGAGGTTTACTCGCACTACATTTATTTGACATGCATTATAGAGTATTAGAGCATTGCTCGTACTCAGTTTTGATGTGGTTTGTGCATGATAGAGTGCTGGAGCGATTAGCTCGTACTCGAGTTTTACATGAGATGCATGATAGAGTGCTGGAGCGTTGCTCGCACTCGATTTTTCATGATTTGTACATGACATCGTACTTGAGCGATTTGCTCGTACTTGATTTGTAATGAGAACTATGTATGACCTGGTGCTAGAGGTTTACTCGCACTAGTGTTGATATTTTGACATGCATATACAGTGTTTTGAGGCGGAGCGTTGACTGTGTGTCACACTCAAGACGCGCACTGTAGTTTTTTGTGATATATACACATGTTAGAAAAATCATGACGATTTCCTCCGTGTAGACTGAGTGTCACACTGTTGAGATGTTCTCACGTGGATTTAGAGATGTGGCATTGATTCCATAGTATGATGGCTAAGACCTATGGCAGGCACCCCGACTATGATGTATTTCCATGGTATGAGAAGCTAAGACCTATGGCAGGCACCCCGACCATGATGTATGGGTCCACGGGTGTACGTTGTACCGTGCATGTGGCATGGAGTACATTGTACTGTGTTTTGTGTTGTGGAGTTGTGGAGGACAGTGTTGATAGCTGGCGGTTGTGATGGACTGACCCCCCACCCGTTACAGCAGTGATTGCCCCGCACACTGAGTACTGTGTTGCCTAGGATCACCATTGTTAGGATATGGCCATAGTCCGGAGATGCTCTCTTATGGTAAGATCCTTAAGCCCAACATCCTTAAGCCAGAGTGGGCGGGGAGGCTCTGTTCGGCGGGGAGGCTCTCTTACATAGTCCGAAGAGATTGCATTTAGCCACTGAGTCTCGCATGATATATCACATGTGTTTTATGATATGGGTAGACCTGAGGGATGGGTTAGAACCCGATTTGTTTGTGTTGTGATGAGAAATGCCATATTTACTGTGTTTTGAATGTAAATGGCATATTTTATATAAAGGCATTCTTAAATGATTAAATATGCACTGTTTTGCACGAATGCCTCTGATTGATAAACCAGCATGTGTTTAGTACATGGGATTTTAAATCTGTACTATATTATATATATTTTAAACATGCTTTTGAATTGAGAGAAGGAAAGGCAAAGCACTATTTTCAGTAGATAGTATGGATGTCTACTTGCTTGCCTGATTTCCTTACTGAGCGCGTTGATAGCTCATCCCATTCATTTTCCCCCCATCTCTACAGATTCTCGTCAGAAGATTGAGTCGGCTGAGGTATTGCATTCCTTTGGACCGCTGCCACTCCCCATCTAGTGAAAGGTATACACATATGTACTCTTTTGTATCTGAACAATGTATAAACACAGTGATGTACACGTTTTAATATGGGGGATGTAATGATGTAATTATATTTAAGTATATGAATTTACTTATGATATAAATGTCATGTATGTATGATACGAAAAAGAATGGTAAGGTATGTAAGGATAAGGAGACTAATGCCTATTCACAGCCCAACTGTTGAGGAGATAAAGGTAAGTAAAAAGTGAAAAAATTTGTTGTGGTTTTTGGTAAGGTCATGTGCGGGAGAAGGGCATGACAGAGTGGTATCAGAGCATAGTTAGTCTGATGTGTCTAGGCATTAGTAATTAGAAAAAAGTGTACACCCCCATATCACTGTGTTTTGTTCAGTTACAATTGTGTATACAAGATGGGAGTTGACAAATAAATGTTTGTGAATGCAGGAATCTAGCCATTATGGCTAATACTCGCTGTGGTAGAGGGGCGAGAGGTAGGGATGGAGGCCTTAGAGGTAGGCCGGCTAGCTAGGATGATTCTTCGACTACCCATACACCCTCAAGTACTGCTGAGGTACCAGATACGACTGAGGCATGCTTCACGAGGATAGAACGTAGCCTGGAGGCGATAGTAGGGCTGTTGGCATAGACTTTACCAGGTAGATAGAGATAAGATGCAAAGACTGCGATTAGAGAGGCAGTTGCACCTGATGCACCTGCGCAGCCTGTACAGAGGCCACAGACTATTGATACTCCTACACTCCCACCAGTTCAGGGTAGTAGAGGATATGGGTATGATTTGGATTGGTTGCGACAGTTCCAAAAGCTTGGACCTCTATCTTTTCGAGGGGTCAAGGACCCAGCTAGTGCAGAGGAGTGGATTAGCGAGATGGAGAAGTTATACGACTTCTTTGATTGTACGACTTCAGAGAGAGTCGTATTTGCTGCGTTCCTGCTGAAAGGAATGACAGAGCATTGGTGAAAGTCCACCAGGCTGATATTGAGAGCCCGACATGCTGAGATCAGTTAGGAGATGTTTCTGGATGCCTTCAAGAGGCAGTTTTTTTCCTGATACGGTGCAACGTAGACTGCAGGCGAGTTTTTGGGATTGACCTAGGGGAGTCTCTCAGTGGATAAGTACGAGACTAGATTTTTACCCTGGGGAGGTATGATCCTGATACCATGTACAGCGAGACCAGGAAGGTCCACAGATTTGTTGACGGATTGAGGCTGGTGTTGCGGTCTAGATTGGTACTACTGGATATTGGTACATATGATGAGCCAGTGCGCAGGGCACAGCTTGTGAGCAGGATTACGAGAGAAATGCCTCTGAGTTTGGGAAGTTCAGTCGGAGCCGAGATAGAGAGAGGAAGAGGCCGACTAGAGATAGAGGTTTCAATTATCGAGGAGGGATGAGACTCTTCGGTAAGGGACCACGGATAGAAGAGGTGCAAAAGCGACCAGTTAGACCTCCTACATACCCGGCCATAGCTCCGGTGAAGGGCATAGTGATTGAAGGATCGAGGCCTACTACTGATTAGTGCAGCCAATGTGGTAGACATCATGGCGGTAGACTTTATCCGTTGAGCCCTGTTGTGTGTTTTTGATATGGGAAATAGAGGCACATTACTAGAGATTGCCCAGAGACATTTGAGACTACCCCATAGAAGGGCAGGGAGCCTGATAGAGCTTCACCTGGTATGTCTGCTCAAAGAGATAGAGCGACGGCAGAGGAGAAGGGGAAACAGGTGATAGGTCGAGGGAGAGTACATGCCTTGAACCAGGACACCACTGATGCTTCTATGGATGTGATTAGAGGTTTCATTGCGTACGTGATGGATATGGATAAGGTACATTCGGAGTTGGTAGATATTCCTGTGGTTATTGAGTACCTAGATGTTTTGCTGGATGAGTTGCTAGGGTTACCACCAGACAGAGAGATGGAGTTCTGTATAGATTTGGTGCCTGGTTCTGAGTCTATTTTGAGACCACCGTATCGCATGGCCTTAGTTGAGCTGGAGGAGCTCAAGAGACAATTGTAGGAGCTGTTGGATAGGGGTTTTATCAGACCGAGTGTTTCACTGTGGGGAGCACCGATTCTGTTTGTGAGGAAGAAGGATGGAAGCCTCCGATTGTGTATAGATTACAGATTGTTGAATAAGGCTACCATCAAGAATAGATATCCCCTTCCATGCATTGACGACTTACTGGATCAGCTTCGGGGAGCACAGGTCTTTTCTAAGATTGATCTGAGGTCTGGGTATCATAAGTTGAGAGTCCAGAGTGGAGATGTATCCAATATGGCATTTAGGACCCGATATGGTCACTATGAGTTCCTAGTTATGCCATTCGGACTGACGAATGCTCCCCCAGCTTTCATGGCTATGATGAATGATGTGTTCAAGCCATATTTGGATCAGTTTGTTATCGTTTTCATCGATGACATATTGGTGTATTCGAGATCTGAGGAGGAGCATGAGGAGCACCTCAGGATCGTATTACAAACTCTACGAGAGCAGCAGTTGTATGCTAAACTTAGCAAGTGTGATTTTTGGTTGACAGAGATCTCATTTTTGGGACATGTAGTGTCGAGGGATGGTATGTCAGTAGACCCATCCAAGATTGAGGCTGTAGTTCAGTAGGAACAGTCGTGGACAGTTACCGAGATCAGGAGTTTTTTGGGTTTAGAAGGGTATTATCGGAGATTCGTTGAGGGATTTTCAATGTTGGCTGCTCCGTTGACACGTCTCACTCAAAAGAGTGTTGCATTCGTATGGGATGAGGATTGTGAGAGGAGTTTTCAGGAGCTGCCGATTCTCACTATTCCTATCAGCTCAGGAGGATTTTCAGTATATACCAATGCTTCGCATCATGGACTGGGCTGTGTGTTGATGCAGGATGGGAGGGTAGTTGCTTATGGATCTAGACAGTTGAAGGACCATGAGAAGAACTATCCGACCCACGATTTACAGTTGACACCAATAGTGTTTGCGTTGAAGGTATGGCGCCACTACTTGTATGGTGAGAAGTTTTAGATTTTTACCAACCACAAGAGCCTCAAGTACCTATTCTCATAGAAAGAGCTGAACATGAGACAGAGAAGATGGCTAGAGCTTCTGAAGGATTATGATTGTGAGATACTTTATCATCCGGGTAAGGCTAATGTTGTAGCAGATGCTTTGAGTAGGAAGAGCCTTGGGATAGTATCGTATATGATGGTTAAGGAGAATGAGTTACTAGAGCAGTTTGCTAACCTCAGTTTGGGAGTTGTGCCTTCGGACAAAGATGCGGATTGTATGATTGTGAGTCTACGCTCAGAGCCAAATCTGTTGGATAGGATTAGACAGGCTCAGCAGACAGATCTGCAGTACCTCGATGTGATTGGTCAGATGCAGAGGGGCATAGTGACAGATTTTGAGTTGAGTCCTGATGGACTACTGAGGTTTAGAGGTAGGTTGTGTGTTCCCGAGGACCCAGAGCTCAGGAGATTGATATTGTCAGAAGCTCATTCATTGAGGTACACGTTGCATCCGAGGAGTGGCAAGATGTATCAGAACCTCCGGATGGTGTACTGGTGGTCGGGTATGAAGAGAGATGTGGCAGATTTTGTGGCGAGATGTCTCGTATGTCAGCAGGTGAAGGTATAGCATCAGAGACCTGTAGGATTGTTGCAGCCCTACCTATACCGACATGGAAATGGGAGCATATCACCATGGATTTCGTGATGGGTTTACCGAGGACCCGGAGGAATCACGATGCTATATGGGTGATCGTAGATAGACTGACGAAGTCAGCCCACTTCCTAGCTATGAGAGCTACCGATACTCTGAGTACATTGGTAGGGTTGTATGTAAGCGAGGTAGTGAGGTTGCATGGTGTTCCAGTGAGCATTGTCTCGGATAGGGATTCCCGCTTCACTTCCCACTTTTGGGAACATTTTCAGGAAGCCATGGGAACCCAGTTAAGTTTGAGCACAGCTTTCCATCCTCAGACAGATGGTCAGTCAGAGAGGACGATACAGATTCTGGAGGATATGTTGAGAGCATGTGTGCTGGACTTTAGAGGCTCCTGGGATGATCATTTGCCACTAGCCGAGTTCGCCTCCAACAACAGTTATCATTCGAGTATCGGGATGGCACCGTATGAGGCCTTGTATGGCCGTAGATGTCGTTCCCCTATTGGGTGGGAAGAAGTAGGTGATCGAAAGATTTTTGCTCCTGATATGGTTACACAGGCTTTTGAGGATGTCCGATTGATAGTTGAGAGATTGAGGACAGCTTAGAGTCGACAGAAGAGTTATGTTGATAGGAGACGTAGGCCACTTGAGTTCGCAGTTGGTGAGTCTGTGTTTCTGAAGGTTTCTCTTTCCAAAGTTATAGCGAGGTTTGGGAAGAGAGGTAAGCTGAGTCCTCGCTACATTGGACCCTTTGAGATACTTGATCGAGTGGGAGATAAGGCCTATAGGTTAGCATTGCCACCAGATTTGTCAGGCGTGCACAACGTCTTCCACATTTTGATGCTTCGAAAGTATTACTCAGATCCGGCACATGTGATTAGTTATGAGCCTTTGGAGCTCAGTGAGGACATGTCATATGTTGAGAGGCCGATTCGAATACTGGATAGGAAGGAGAAGGTTTTGAGATCGAAGACTATCGGGTTAGTGAAAGTTTTATGGCAGCATCACACTTCCGAGGAGGCTATTTGGGAGTTAGAGAATTTGATGTGAGAGAAGCACCTCCAGTTGTTTGATGATTGATTTGGTTCTAATTTGGAGGACCAAATTCGGAGGACCAAATTCTTTTAGTTGGGGAGGATTGTCAGACCCGAGTTTTCGATTTACATATGTAGCTTGTACCTTATGATTCCTATATGTACGAACGTTATATTTCATAGTTGAATCATAAGAAGAGTATTTACTATCATGCAATCGATTTATTGAGAATTAAAAATGCATGTAAGCTACATAACAGCGAGATAAGGGTTAAATTAATTTTTGAGCAAGTACAGGGGTAAAACGGTCAATTGACTAAAATTCGGTATAAATTCGATGAGAAAATTTCATTAAAAATATGAAATCGAGAAATCTTGATCAATAACAAGGAAAATATTGAATTTCGAGTCCAATTGATCAAGATATGAATTTATTTAATATTTTCAGAGTTTTGTCTCGAAAATGAGCCCGAAAATAGTGGAAAAATATACCGAAAAGGCAAAATCGGACTGATAAATTCATTTACCGATTAAATGAATTTAATATGAATTTTTGAAAATTTTTAGGATATTCTTGGGATTTTTATTATTATTTTAATGAATAAAATAATTATAAAAATCAATTATAAAAAAAAACGAACGAAATCTGAAGAGAATATCGGGGAGAGAGAAAGTTGAGAGAAACAAAACCAAAACCGACGGAGAGGAAGAACTCGTCGGGCCAACCACCATCGGCAACCCCAACGGCCAGCGAACAGTCGGAAAAGGAAGAAGGCAATAGCACGACCTCCCAGCCACCAGTAACGCGCCTTACCGGCACCGAAAAAGGGAGATCGACGAGAGGGAAGGTCGCAGAGGAAAACGTGAAATTCGGCGGCCACCGACGGTGCTAGGCTCCGATCGAGCCCAGCCGAATGATCCCTAGGTTATGGCGCATCAAACAGCAGCAGCAACTTTCGGAGAACCGACTGGACAACGCCGACATGACCAAATCACCCCTGAACCGGTCGGCGATTCAGGGCAGAACCTTCTTAACTGAACCGGACCGAACCGGTTCAGCCAAGGAGGAGAGAGAAAAGGAGGGAAAAAAAAGAAAAAAGAAAGAAAAAGGAAAAGGAAAATTTTTTGGATTTCACCGGACTTCGGGTAAGTCGATACGAGGTTAAAAGTGACCAATTTAATTTTTGATAAATTTATTTAAATTATATTTAATCAAAAATTGACCCAGAGTTAAATATACGAAATTGTGCAGTTCGACGATAAATTTTTGAACGGAAGCCCGATCGAACTCCGATTCGCGCACCATCGCACAATCTCGGGTAAGTAAAGCTCATTTACGACAATTAAGTGATTTTTTGCGTATTTAGGATTTAATTTACGCATTTCGGATTAAATTTCACAATTAGTGAATTATATTAGGAATTTTGAAATAAATGTCGTAAATGATATACGGGTTATCCAAAGAGCTTGGAATAAAGCCCATTGGGTATTGATAAGACAATGAGTCAATAGACCTTGATGAACGGGCTTAATACGGATTAAGGCCCATTAAGCGTAAATGGGCCCATTTAAGTGAAATGAACTGTATTAAATGTGTAATACAGTAGGAAAAGTGTAATTAATTCAATGAATGATTAAATGTAGCTCCAGAGTCATATTGAGAGTTGACCGGACTGCCAGATTAGAGCAGCACAGAGGAAGAGAGGTCACTTGACGTGATCCGAGGTAGGGGACTCTTGCAAGTAGTTAAAGATATCTGTGCATATTTTCGTTGGATTTTACATTCACTGAAATTGTTTGAGGGTTAGTGAAAATCGATAATATTATAGAGGCTCGATATGGGTAAATTACAATTTTTTCCCCTAGTTAGGCAAAAAGTGAAATTTTGGGAAAAGTTCCAAAAAGCATGAAAATGATGTTTTGAGTGGTTTTTCCTGCTGTGTGGCAGAAGAGTAGGTGGATGGGTTTTGAGGTCAATATAAACTAAGCACACTTTATAGTGCTGATTTTAGTGATTTTTAACATCCCTGTTTTTAAAGAGCCATCTACCGAATTATGCGGAAACAATCGTGCTAGAGCACAGTTCGCACTCGATTTCAGATGTTTTTCACATACATTAGTGCTGGAGGTTTACTCGCACTACATTTATTTGACATGTATGATAGAGTACTAGAGCGTTGCTCGTACTCAGTTTTTATGTGATTTGTGCATGATAGAGTGCTGGAGCGATTAGCTCGTACTTGAGTTTTACATGAGATGCAGACAGAGTGCTGGAGCGTTGCTCGCACTCGATTTTTCATGATTTGTACATGACATCGTACTTGAGCGATTTGCTCGTACTTGATTTGTAATGAGAACTATGCATGACCTGGTGCTAGAGGTTTACTCGCACTAGTGTTGATATTTTGACATGCATATATAGTGTTTTGAGGCGGAGCGTTGACTGTGTGTCACACTCAAAATGCGCACTGTAGTTTTTCGTGATATATACACATGTTAGAAAAATTGTGACGATTTCCTCCGTGTAGACTGAGTGTCACACTGCTGAGATGTTCTCACATGGATTTAGAGATGTGGCATTGATTCCACAGTATGAGGGCTAAGACCTATGGCAGGCACCCCGACTATGATGTATTTCCATGGTATGAGAGGCTAAGACCTATGGAAGGCACCCCGACCATGATGTATGGGTCCACGGGTGTACGTTGTACCGTGCATATGGCATGGAGTACATTGTACCGTGTTTTGTGTTGTGGAGTTGTGGAGGAGAGTGTTGATAGCTGGCGGTTGTGATGGATTGACCCCTCACTCGTTACAGTAGTGATTGCCCCGCACACCAAGTACTGTATTGCCTGGGATCACCATTATTAGGATATGGCCATAGTCTGGAGATGCTCTCTTACGGTAAGATCCTTAAGCCCAACATCCTTAAGCCAGATTGGGCGGGGATGCTCTGTTCGGTGGGGAGGCTCTCTTACATAGTCCGGAGAGATTGCATTTAGCCACTGAGTCTCGCATGATATATCACATGTGTTTTATGATATGGGTAGACCTGAGGGATGGGTCGGAACCCGATTTGTTTGTGTTGTGATGAGAAATGCCATATTTACTGTGTTTTAAATGTAAATGGCATATTTTATATAAAGGCATTCTTAAATGATTAAATATGCACTGTTTTGCACGAATGCCTCTGATTGATAAACCAGCATGTGTTTAGTACATGGGATTTTAAATCTGTACTATATTATATATATTTTAAACATGCTTTTGAATTGAGAGAAGGAAAGGCAAAGCACTATTTTCAGTAGATAGTATGGATGTCTACTTGCTTGCCTGATTTCCTTACTGAGCGCATTGATAGCTCATCCCATTCATTTTCCCCCCATCTCTACAGATTCTCGTCAGTAGATTGAGTCGGCTGAGGTATTGTAGTCCTTTGGACCGCTACCACGCTCCATCTAGCGAAAGGTATACACATGCGTACTCTTTTGTATCTGAACAATGTATAAACACAGTGATGTACACGTTTTAATATGGGGGATGTAATGATGTAATTATATTTAAGTAAATGAATTTACTTATGATATAAATGTCATGTATGTATGATACAAAAAAGAATGGTAAGGTATTTAAGGATGAGGAGACTAATGCCTATTCACAGCCCAATTGTTGAGGAGATAAAGGTAAGTAAAAAGTGAAAAAATTTGTTGTGGTTTTTGGTAAGGTCATGTGCGGGAGAAGGGCGTGACATATTGTGGGTACTCAATAATTCTGGTGGTAACGGCAATTTATTAGCTCGTCTCCCACTTAGTCTAAGATCTCGAATGGTTCTATATAACGGGGACTTAACCTTTCTTTCTTTCCAAATCTTCTTATGCTATTAAGAGGAGAAACTTCCAGAACTCCAAATCTCCTACTAAAATTATAAGGTCCTTCGTCTTTGGTTAGCATAACTCTTTTGCTTACTTTGAGCTCTCCTCAACCTCTCACAAATTAATTAAATATACTCAGAAACTTTCTTAACCTAATTAGAAATAATTTTCTTCATTTCACCCACTTCTCTCATCCAATCGGTGAACGATATTTTTAGCCATATTACGCTTCGTATGATGTCATTCTGATACTTAAGTGGTATTTGATATTATATACAAACTCTGTTAATGGCAAATGGTCCTTCCAAGAGCCTTAAAATCCTGGGTACATGCTCTCAATTCAAAATTGGCATGGGTAATAATCTCATAGGCTTTTAGTGCTCTACCTTAACCTACTGACCTATAAGACATTTAATCCCAATTTCAATTATGTCTCTTATCGTACTTGATTGTCAATATACTTTCAAGACACTTGATAAATATTTACCATTCTCCAGTTTGCGAAATATATCTCTATAAAGGAGCATCTGATGACATCAATTCCTTTACTATCGATCATTGGGTACACAATTATGCTTTTAAATCTTAATTAAATCATCAGTACCAATACTCAAGCTAGTTGCAGCACCTATCTGGGTCTGACTAACCACATCAATGCAGTATTTATCATTACGTTTGGTCTGTTCGATTCAATCAATCAAGTCGAGTGTTCAAATCTTAAGTTAGGTACCACACAGTAAACATCAGTATCAGAAAAACCACATCCAAGTCGAAGCTCACTAATATTTCCATAACTCATGTCCTTGACCAATATATATATATATAATGCCATCCTGAAATCACTTCTGTTCAAAGCACTAACCCGAGTCATTCCCTTTTTTCTTGTATTAGATGACTTTTGTGAAATTTAATATTTAAACCTTCTTGATCAGTAGGATTTTATAACTTTTCATCACACAAGTAATGGTATCCTGACTTCAAATGCGAATATTACGACTGTCAATTTCAATTTACGGGTTATGGATACTTCTAGACGTTATCAAGTCTCTCAGGCGGAGAGGTATTTTGAAATACCTTTATTAGCCATCAGATTTGACCACATAAACTAGTCATGGATATAAGGGTTCAAGGTTCAATTCCAAATAGAAAGTAGGATACTAAAATTTATCGTAATTTTATATTTATCCTTTAGTCACAACTCATTCTCGGTTCACATCACTCAATTCAAAACATTTCACATACCTAAAAATATTCATACATCGAAAACATTTCTTATTTCAACATAGCTTGTATTTAAAATTTATCGCTCTTCAAAATTTGTCTCATCTCGTATATCAGTTATAACGAAACCCTTTCCTTATTCAATTTAAGTCTCGCACTCGAAGATAAGCACATTCAAATTACAATCCTTAGATTCGAAACATATTCCATACTCCAAAGTGTCTTTATACCCCAAAAACTCAGAATCTTCTTAACAATTTTAGGTCTTTCCCACTGATCTATAAGCTCTCTTTTGGGGGAATCCAATTGACTCCGTTTTTGATACAAAGTGACCCAAAAAAGTCCGGATCTTCTTAACAATTAATGTCGGTACACTTCGAAGTGGATCATTCAGTTTGGTAATGTGAGACCCCATATAGGTTTAACCTTGTATATATGTAAATGAATTCATGAAGTATTGTAATGTACCGGTAATGTAAAGCATATGTGAAGCAAATTCCATAAGTTGAATGTACACACTTGTAATAAGAGTTGTGATGTACGTACAAGTTGCATTAAGCATGAATATGAAGAAATGGACTTTGATATATGATGAATGTGAGTGTAATGGAATATGAGTAGTGGAGTAAAAGGGAATGAAATTTGCACAAGTGGTGAAAATCTTTATGTTCCTATTTAGTTATATGTTGTATATATTTGGTCATGCAAGGATTACACACAAGTTTTAATGTGTACAAAGTGTGATTGGATGCTATTTTCAAGTCTCAAGGATGGATGAAAGAGAAAATGACTATGACAGCAAATTAAGGATGTGTGTGAGAGAATTTCTGTTGAAAATTACAGTAGAAATCTGGATATATGCATGACAGATCGATCTCATAAGATGAGAGATTGATCTGGAAGAGCTAAAATGCTCTTATTTTGAGCTATAGAGCAGGACAGATCGATCTCCAATGGAGCCAAATTGATCTGCTAAGCATTCTGTAATGAGAGGATCGATTTTAAGGCAAACAGATCGATCTCCTTAACTCTCTGTTTGAGACATTTCGATCTCAATACGAGACAGATCGATCAGCTTAAGGGTTTTGTAAAGAGCAAATCGATCTCCTACAAGAGGCAGATCGATCTCTAAGAGAAAAATTGCCATTCGACAGATCAATCTCATCAAGGGAAAAGATCAATCTGGGAGTGGTTATGTTAGGTGAAAAAGACTACCAAACGTGGAGAGATCGATCTCTACAAGGACCAGATTGATCTCATAAGCCTGCATCTGTAAGAAGAGCACGAGATTGAGACGAAAACTCAGACCTCTTCACCTACCAAACCTCACCTACCATTTTCTTTCAAGACCCAAGCTTTCTCACTCTAAAAATCACCACATTCTGACCAGCTTTGGAAGAAGCTCAAGAAGGGAAAGTTGTTCATTGGAGCAAGGAGAATAACATACCCAAAAATCACACATTGGTGTGGTCAAGAGAAGGAGTTGTGGCTACCACAAGTTTCACTAAGTAAAATGATAAGCTCTCCAACCTTTAAGCTTTAAATAGGGATTCTAGACATTGTATAGGTTGAATGGTATGCAAAATGTTGATAAGAATGATTTGTAGTGATGAGTGAGTAATGGTAATAGAAATTTAAGAAGAGGGAAATCTATGGAAAGCTTAAAAAATAGTTTAATGAGATAAATGATACAAATGGAAAAGTGAAATATGATTTAAAGGCTTAAAAGGTATAAATGGGACAATAAGTGACAATGAGAATATTTTGGAGAAAGAATAGAAATGACTTAATGGTTATGTGTGTAGATTGGAAGAACGTGGAACACGGCTAACCCGGATCGCGAATGGAGCATACGTGATAAAGGAAATACGAGTACGATTCAAGGTAAGGGACTGTGTGTTAGCTATAGAGATGTTCGTACGTATTTTATGGTAATTTCGTAGATATATCGCTAGAATTTGTGAGATACTACAATTCCATAAAATGATATGAAAGCATTAAATGTACTATGATATATATGTATTGAGAAATGGGATGGGGTAAGGAAATAGCATGATATGCATGATTTAAATGTTTTCTCAATTTCGTATTGACTTTGTGATTGAGAAATGATAATGATAGGTTGGCTAGTTTTACATGCATTAGCATGGAAAGGCATGCTGCATAAATAAACATGTTTTGAGTTTTAAAAGAGAAAGTAGCCACCTATCGAATTTGAGATGTGAAATGGTGTTGGAGCTTTAGCTCACACCTGTTTTAATGATTTTGATTATGCTGGAGTTTGACTCGCATACATCCGCATGATTGGATAAATCATGCTAGAGCGAGACTCACACGTGGTTTTATAATGATAATGTGCTGGAGTGTTAGCTCGCACATGTTTTTACTGAGTTGAGGTAAACTTGGGGGTCTGGGACCCAATGGGATGCCAACCAATGGCCTCGCACCGGGCTGGGCATTAATAATAAATCGTACCGCGCTGAAGCCTTACGATGACTGTGTGTCATGCTGATTGCTCGCCTGGTATATGAGACATGGTTCAGGATGAAAAGTCCATCAGAGTTGGAGTATGGACTTAGGTCCACGTTCGTACGTAGTACTGTGTTGTTATCTGTTGGTATACCATGTACCGTGCTGGGTGCACATGAGTTTGAGTATCACGTAGATGACACATGGCGTACCTTATACCGTGAGTATATGAGGAGATGAGGTTGATTGAGATTAGTTGGAGGGTAGGACTGACCCATCCCCCTTCAGGCAAAGTGATGCCTTGTGCACACCTGATCAGTGAGGCCTGGGATCACTGACTATGGCCATACGTCGAAAATTCCATGTGTGAGACCCCGTATATGTATAATGGTATATATGTACATAGAAATGTAAATAGAGTTGTACTATGAATTCATAAGTGAAGTATATGTGATGTAAGTCCAAAAGTTAATGTACGTACTTGCAATAAGAGTTGTAATTGTACATACAAGTTACATTATGTATGAATGTAAAGAAATGGACTTAAACATGTGGAGAATGTGAGTAGAATGGATAATGAGTAGTGTGGTAAAATGGAAGTAGAATTGCATAAGTTGTGCACTTCCATTTGGTTTATATCGTATACTTTTGGTTATATAAGGATTCCACACAAGTTTCAATAGGAATAAGGTATGTATGGATGTCATTGTCAAGCCTTAAAGATGAATGAATGAGAAAATGATCATGGCAAGAAAATGTATGAAGTTTGGTAAGTGTTGCTGCAGAAGAACTGCAGAAAATCTGGAAATTGTGAAGGGCAGATCGATCTCATAGGATGAGAGATCGATCTGGAAGAGCCAGAATGCTCTTATTTGGGCAATGGAATAGAGCAGATCGATCTCCAATGGAGCCAGATCGATCTCCTAAGCATTCTATAATGAAAAGATCGATCCTCAAGCACCCAGATCGATCTCCTTAGCTCTCTGTTTGGGAGCAGATCGATCTCATGCTTAAAATGCCGTGAAAAAAAAGGATTTAAGGGGACCAGATCGATCTCCTCTTGGTGCAGATCGATCTCCTCTACCTATTTCTATAAAAGGAAGTTGAAAATCTAAAAATTTCGGGAAAAACACCATTCTTCCATTTTTGACCCAAAAACCTAACTTTCTCTCTCTAAAATCAGCCATTTTCAGTAAGATTTGAAGAGAGACCATTAGAGGTAAAGTTGTTCCTATCAAAGAGAAGAACAACATAGCTGGAAGGCATTTTCCCATTATTGGTATTGAAGGAGCTAAGGGCATTGTCATTTGGAGCAAGAAGAGAAATCAAACTTGGTAAGATTCTAACACTCCAACTATGGTACATTGTCTATTTAATTGATTTTGGAGTTGTTTGACATGAGTATGGATGGTTAGAAACTATCTAAAATGCATTGGAATGATTATGACCTAGAAATGGTCTAGTGTGAGAAAGTGGAATGTATGGAGATTAATGAGAAATGGGATGTCTAGAGGTGACAATAGTGTTATGGGTATGATTTTAAGATGTTGTTGGTGGATAAATTGTGAGATTTACCTAAAAGGGGTAAAATGTGGATTAAGGCATTGGTAAAATGCATAAGTGAATTATATTGAATAGTGAGGTCAAATATGGGTTAAACACATTAACTCAATTGATTTGGATGAATGAATCGCAGCTTCCGAGGATACGCTGGAGCGAGTTGAGCCAAGAGCGTGAGAAGCTAAGAGGAAAGGAGTCACACCAAGTAAATCGAGGTAAGGGAATTGTGTGAACTCTTAGAGATATCTGTGCGCAACTTGGGCGCATTAAATGCTTTGCTAGAATGCATGAGACATTAGGAAATGATGTTGGGTGATTGAAGGGCAAAAGTTGGGTGTTTGACAAAATGTGCATGAAAACAAAAGCCTATTGCTTTGAAAATCATGTTTTATTGCTTTTTAGCAAATGATTGGTAGGTTGGCTGACATTGAAATGATTTGCAAAAGAAATGAGTGTGTTTTGGTTTTGTTAACCATACTTTGCAAAGTTTTGAGCCACCTACATGATTTCATGAGTATGAAAGCGTGCTAGAGTAAGACTCGCACGAGATTTGACGTGTTTTATACATATGAGTGCTAGAGGCACTAGTTTTCACATGGATTTCATATTTGTTTTGGCATTGTGCTTGGAGTTTGTCTCGCACTAGATGCCCACCTTGCATGTTGCCGTGTTTGGAGCTTCGAGTAGACTGGGTGTCACATCGATTAAATAAGCTCACACGTGCATTGTTTTGACATGATTAATTAGCCGTGTTAGGAGTTTCGGGTAGACAAGAGGTCGTACCGATTAAATAGGCTCACACGTGCGTTTGAGATGTGCCATGATATGATGTGTTGATTGGGTCCACGGAGTACGTTGTACTGTGCTTGTATCATGGAGTACGTTGTACCGTGTTGAGTTGTGATGTGTCGTCTTTGGACGAGATCTGCTATGGACCGGCGGGTAGGATTTGACCCACCTCCCGTGTGGAAGCAGATAGTGGTGATATCCCGCACACCTGATCCGTGTAGCCGGTATCACAGGTTATGTACATAAGTCTTGAGGTTATTACCTGTTGTTGAACTGCCTATCTCACATGTCTATTGCTTTGAGAATAAATCCATGTTTGAAATGATTTGTGGGTCAGAAAAGTCTGAGGGATGGGCTGAGACCTGACCAGTGTTGGATTAATTTGTTAATGGTTTTTAAAGTGCACAGATGCATGATATTTAATGACATGCTTTATTGTGAAAATGCATGATGGTTAATGCCTTGCTATTTGAGAAAAATGCATGATGGGTAATGCCATGCTTTTATTGTGAATTATGCATGATGATTTATACCATGCTTTGCATTGAAATGTGCACTGGATTTTAATAGCATGAATGCTTTACATACCATTAACACAATCATACACTCATGTTTTGAGATAAATGATGAATTAAATGCTTTTGAGCATGGCATCACGATCACGTAGATAATGCAGTATCTACCTGTTCGCATGATTGCCTTACTGAGCGTGTGGTTTGCTCACCCCCCTTATTTTCCCCATCTCTACAGAGATTTGAGTATAGAGTGAGAGTGACTGGAGGCGTTCCCTTTTGGTAATCTGCTGCATCCCATCGCTAAAGGTATACACACTGTTGAAATTTTGTATCTAAACTTACGATAGCACGATAGCATTTTGTATGTAACTATTGGGGATGTAAAACAATGTAAACACATGTAACAACTCTGATATATATACATTTATACAAGTGCTTACTTATGAATAATATGCAAATTGAATTGGTATGGTGGAGTGAGTTAGACATCGACACACAGCCCAACTATTGAGGAGAGTTGCTGTTCACGATTGAGGTAAGGACGAATGCTAAACGATGCACGAAAATGCAAAAAATTTGTACGTATTTTGGTAAGTTAAGGGTCGTGACAGAAGTTGGTATCAGAGCTGAGTTGGTCTGATATGTGTCGTGTCTAAAATACTTAATAAGTTGGAAAATTAGTGCTTGTTTAGATACAATTGTGTGTGTGTTGATGGGTTGACTAAGTAATTGGTTATGAATGTAGGGAATTGAGTAAATATGCCTAATACCAGTCGCGGTAGAGGGATGAGAGCACAGGCTCGAGGCTGTAGAGGTAGGCCTGGGGGTCGTGTTAAGCCAAAAACACATGAGGCTCAGGATGATATTGAGGTGGAGGCTGATGTTGAGCATGCTCTACAGGGTCCAGAGGAGAGGCTCGAGAGTACTGAGGCTCGCTTCGCGAGGATTGAGCGAAGGATTGAGATGATTGCGGAGTTGGTCACCCAATCTTTATTTGGAGTTGGAGGTAGACAGAGTCCCGCTACACAGGGTGATGCCGAGTAGGCAGCAGCTCCTGAGGCATAGGCAAGGCAAGCCCAAAGACCTCAAACGACAGATACCCCACCCACACAGGATGTGCCTACGCCGGTTGCTACGCCAGGCAGTAGAGGTTGGGGATATGGATGTGATTTGGATAGACTCCGACAGTTCCAGAAGTTTGGATCGCCGTCTTTCAGTGGAGTAAAGGACCCAGTAGCGGCTGAGGATTGGATCAATGAGATCGAGAAATTATATGGGTTCTTTGAGTGCACTACCACCGAGATGGTAGCGTTTGCTGCTTTTATGCTGCAAGGATCAGCAGAACATTGGTGGAAGTCCACTAGGCCTATTTTGAGAGCCCGACATACTGAGATTAGCTGGGATGTATTTCTAGAGGCCTTCCAGAGACAGTATGTCCTGGATACCGCACAGCGGAAGCTAAAGATGGCATTTTTGGGACTGACCCAAGGGAGAAGGACTGTGGATGAGTATGAGACTGCTTTTATATCCATGGGCAGATATGATCCCAACACTATGAGTAAGAGGTCAAGAAAATCCAAAAGTTTGTGGATGGATTGAGACTAACCATCAGGTCCAGATTGGTTCCTCTGGATATACCGACCAATGAGGAAGCAGTGCGCAGGGCGCAACTGTGTGAACAAGATGTTGATAGAATCGCCTCAGAGTTTGGAAATGTTAGTAAGATGAGGGACAAAGATAATAAAAGACCAATGATGGATAGAGGCTTCAGTTATAAAGGAAGCAAGAGATTCTTTAGAAAGAGGTCGAGAATTGATGAGATCCGGGAGAGGACAGTTAATACTCCCATGTATCCGACCGTTACTCCAGCTAAGGGAATTGTGATTGGAGGACCACGGTCTACTATGGAACAGTGTGGCAAGTGTGGCAGGTACCATGGTACTCGACCATGCTATGGATCTCCTGTAGTATGCTTCAAATGTGGGAAGCCAGGGCACATAATCAAAGATTACCCAGAGATGATAGAGAGAGCCCCACAGAAGGGCAAGGAGCTAGAGAGAGCTCCAATTGGTACAACTGCTCCAAGAAGGAGGGCTACAGCCAAGGAAAAGGGGAAGTAAGCAGTGGGTGTAAGTAGAGGACGAGTGCATTTACTGGACCAGGACACTGCAGATCAGTCATCGGATTTGGTAAAAGGTACCACCCGAATCTTTGATTTAGAAGCTTATGTACTGTTTGATCCTGGTGCCACGCATTCCTTTATTTCGCCATCCTTTGCATGTAAATTGTTGAAGCATGTAAAATCCACACTGCTTGATAAGATGTTGTTAATATCTACCCCTATGAATGATAGTCAGTTGACTGAGCATGTATATAGGAATTGTAAGATGAAGATAGGAGGTAAAGAAACGGCAGCCGATTTAATTTTATTAAATATGAGTGATTTTGATCTAATCCTAGGGCTCCTGCTTCAAGAATTTAACTTACAGATTAGGGATAAGAAAGGGACTGAGAACCAAATAGCTAACCATATATCTAGATTTGAGAGTGGACTTAATGTCATGACCCTCAACTTACCAAAAATCGTCACAAATTTTTCGCTTTTCATACATTATTTATTATTCGTCCTTACCTTACCTCGATTGTGATCAGCTACACTCTCATAAGTTGGGCTGTGGGTCAGTGTCTACCTCATCCAACCATAACAATTTAATTTGCATTATAATTTAGAAGTAAACACTCTTATAAATAAATCAGAGTTGCTGTTTACATGTGTTTACATTTGTTTTACATCACCAATGGTTACATTCAAAATGCTATTGTGCTATGGAAAGTTTAGATACAAAATTACATCAGTGTGTATACCTTAGGCGATGGGATGCATTGGATACCAAAAGGAAACCTCCAATCACCCTCACTCTATACTCAATGCTCTGTAGAGAGGGGAAAATAAGGGGGTGAGCAAACAACACGCTCAGTAAGGCAATCATGCGAATAGGTAGATACTGCACTATCTACGTGATAGTGATGCCATGCTCAAAACCATAGAATTTCTCATTCGCACCACAAAAGCATTTGTTCATGCTTGTGTTAATGGCATGTAAAGCAAGTCATCCTATTTAAATTCAGTGCACAAATCAATTTCAAAGCGTGGAATAACCATCATGCATATTTCATAAATAAGGCATGGAAAACCATAATGCGTAAGTGCATTTTAAAGCCATTATCAAACTTTCTCAAGCAAATCATGCTATTTAATTCAATGCACAAATCAAGTTCAAAGCATGTAAAATCATCATGCATAAGTGCACTTTAAAGCCATTGTCATGCTTTCTCATCTCCATAAAACCAACACTTGTCAGGACTTAGCCCCTCCTCAGACTGTCCTGACTCACAAAGCATTTCAAACATGGATTTATTCATAAATAAGAGACTTGTGAGATAGGCAATATAATAAGGGAAATCTCCTCTAGGACTATGGCCATATCCTGTGATCCCAGGCTACACGGATCAGGTGTGTGGGGTATCACCACTATCAGCTTCTGCACGGGAGGTGGGTCACGTCTAACCCGCTGGTCTATAGCAGAACTAAACATCGTCCAAATACGGTATATCACGATCTCAATACGGTACAACGTACTCCATACTACTTGCATGGTACAGCATACTCCGTGGACCTATATCAACACATCATATCACGCCACATCTCCAATTGCACGTACGAGCCTATTTAATCGATGCAACACCCAGTCTACCCGAAGCTCCTAACACGGCTATCAACATGTCAAAAACCATGTGCGAGTAATCTGAAGCACGACCACAACTATTGGACATCTAATCCGAGCTATGCTCCAGCACTATGTAAAAAACAGTATAAAATTTGTGCGAGCTAAGCTCCAACACAATATCATAGAAATCCATGTGAAAAACTAGTGCGAGCTAAGCTCCAACACTCATACATATAAAACACATCAAATCTCATGCGAGTCATACTCTAGCACGCTTTCATTCTCACAAAATCCATGTAGGTGGCTCAATTCTTTGCAAAGCATGGTTATAAACCAAACCAAATCATTTCATTTGCAAATAATTTCAAATGTTAGCCAACCTACCCATCACTTTCTAAAAAGCATTAAAACATGGATTTTCAAAGCATCATGTTTTTGTTTTCATGCACAATTCTCAAAAACCCAACTCTTGCCTTTTAATTACCCATTTCATTTCCTATTACCACATGCATTCTAGAAAAGCATTATGCGCCCAAATTGCGCACATATATCTCTAAGAGTCCACACAATTCCCTTACCTTGATTTACTCGGGGTGCGACTCTCTTCCTCTCAGCTTCTCGAGCTTTGGCGCAACTTGCTCCGAGTGTATCCTCGGAAGCTGCAAATCATTCACCAATCACTTGGGTTAAAGTTGCTAACTCACATTTTGACTTCAACTAGTCAATATATTTCATTGAGCCTATTTCGTTAAGTTTGGCCCATTTTTGCATTTGGCCATCATCAAGTCATTTCCAACCAATTTATCTAGTAACTCACTTAGTTACTTGTTTAAGACTTGATGTGAAATACTCTACCCTTACTTTCTTATTCATTTATGCATTTTACCCAATGCCTTAAATACACATTTTACCCCTTTTTGGGTAAGTTTCACAATTCATTCCGTAACACCATCTTAAAATCATCTCACAATACAATTTTCACCTTAAGATATCCTATTCATCATTAATTCCAATACATTTCATTTTCTCTCACTAACCCATTTCTAGGTTATAATTGTTCCTTTGCATTCTAAGTAGTTTCTACCATTAATAAACATATCAATCAACTCTAAAATCAATAACTAAACAAATAAACTTGGATTGGTGTATTAGAAACTCACCTAGATTGATTTCCTCCTTGCTCCAAATGGAAATGCTCCTTATTCTTTAAATCCAAGAAATGGGGAAATGACTCCAAGCTATGTTGTTCTTCTCTTTGATGTGAACACCTTTGTATCTAATAGCCTTCCCTCAAATCTTTATGAAAATGGGCAGATTTAGGAGTGAGAAAGTTAGGTTTTGGGTTGAAAATGGAAAGGAGATGGTTGTTCCTGTGAAATGTAGATTTTAACTGCTCCTATTTATAGAATTGCTTGATGAGATTGATCTGTCGAGGGCTTGAGATCGATCTTGTCCTCTTAAATCCCTCATTTTTCGTGACATTTGAAGGCATGAGATCGATCACTCAAAAGCTTGAGATCGATCTGTCTCATGCAGAGAGTTAAGGAGATCGATCTGCTCCAACTCGAGAGCTAAGGAAATCGATTTGCTTACACTAAATATCGATCTCTTCATTTACAGAATGTTTAGCAGATCGATCTGGCCCTATTAGAGATCGATCTATCCCGTTTCATTGCTCGAATAAGAGCATCTTTGGCTCTTCCAGATCGATCTCTCATCCTATGAGATCGATCTGACATTCATATTTTCCAAATTTCGCTGCAGTTTTCTATAGTAACTCACACAAAACAATCCTTAATTTGTTGCCATAGTCATTTTCCCATCCAACACCTTTAAGACTTGAAAATGACATTCATTCATACTTTATACACATTAAAACTTGTGCGCAATCATTGTATAACCAAAGGTATACAATACATGACTAAATGGAAGTACCAAGATTTACACAACTTATGCAACTTCATTCCATTTTACCATACTACTCATTTTTCATTCCACTTACATTCATCACAAACAAAAGTCCATTTCTTCATATTCATACCTAATGAAACTTGTACGTACATCACAAACTCTTATTACAATTGTGTACATTGAATTTTATGGACTTTACATCACTTATGCTTCACATTACAAGTACATCACCATACTTATGAACTCATAATTACTTAGTCCAAAATCATCCATATTATAATTCCATTTACATATATATAAGGTTAAACATATATGCGGTCTCACATTCTCCCCCACTTGGAAAATTTGGTCCTCCAAATTGGAGCCAAATCAATCCGTGAATAACTCGGGATGCCTCTCCCGCATCAAACTCTCCAATTCCTATGTGGCCTCTTCCACCTTGTGATATTGCCAAAGAACTTTCACCAAAGGAATTGTCTTTGTCCTCAACACTTTCTCTTTTCTATCCAATATCCGAACTGGCTTCTCAATTTACGTCATGCTTTCATTGAGCTCTAATGGTTCATACCTTATCACATGTGCTGGGTTTGGGTGGTATTTCCGTAACATGGATATGTGAAAGACGTTATGTACATTCGCTAGCTCAGGTGGTAATGCTAGACTATATGCCTTATCTCCCACTTTATTGAGTATCTCAAATGGCCCTATATATCGAGGGCTCAACTTCCCCTTCTTCCCGAATCTCATAATCTCCTTCGAGGGAGAAACCTTTAAAAACACTGACTCACCCACATTAAACTTTAGTGGTCTCTGTCTCCTATCAGCATAACTCTTTTTTTTTTTTGCTTGAGCTGTCTGTAACCTCTCACAAATCAACGAGACATCCTCAAAGGCTTGTCTAACCAAGTCCGAAGCAAAGATTTGTCTGTCACCAACCTCTTCCCATCCAATAGGGGAACGACATCTATGCCTATACAATACCTCATATGGTACCATCCCGATACTCGTATAGAAACTGTTATTATAGGCGAACTCTCTAAGTGGTAAATGGTCATCCCAGGAGCCTCTAAAATCTAATGCACATGCTCTCAACATATCTTTCAGGGTCTGTATAGTCCTCTCTGACTGACCATCTGTCTGAGGATGAAACGCAGTGCTAAACCTCAACTAGGTCCCCATCGTTTCCTAAAAATGTTCCTAAAAGTAGGCAGTGAAGTGGACATCTCGATCAGAAACAACGCTTACTGGAATTCCATGTAGCCTCACTATCTCGCGCACATACAAGTTCGCTAACTAGCTCAAAGTATCGATAGCTCTCATAGCTAGAAAATAGGCTGACTTCGTCAACCAATCCACAATCACCCATATGGCATCATGACCTATGTGGGTCCTCGGTAATCCTATCACAAAATCCACGGTGGCATGCTCCCACTTCCATGTCGGTATCGGTAAAGGCTGCAATAACCTTACAGGCTTCTGATGCTCTACCTTCACCCGTTGAAAAACAAGACACTTAGCGACATATTCAACAATGTCTTTCTTCATCCCAGACCACCAATAAACCTTTCGAAGGTTTTGATACATCTTAGTACTCCTTGGATGTATTGTATACCTCGATGAGTGAGCCTCTGTCAAGATCAACTTCCTAATCTCTAGATCCTTGGGAACACATATCTTGTTTCTGAACCTCAACATTCCATCAAAACTCAATTCAAAATCAATCTTTGTACCCCTCTGTATCTGTCCGACAACATCACTGCACTGCTGATCAATTTGCTGAGCTTGTCAGATTCGATTTACCAGATCCAGTTCCAACTGTAGGCTAGCTATCATAAAGCCACTATCAGCGTGAGGCGGGATCACATCCAAACTGCGATTCGTGAACTGTTCCAACAGCTCGTGTTCCCTGATCATCATAAATGACACCAACCCGAGATGATTCCTACTCAGTGCATCAGCAACTACATTTGCTTTGCTCGGGTGGTACAGGATCTCACAATCATAATCTTTTAAAAGCAAGAGCCATCTCCTCTGTCTCATGTTTAACTCTTTCTGCGAGAACATGTACCTCCAGACTTTTAAATCAACATCATAACCACACGGTACAATGTACTCCGCGTGATATATACGGTACAATGTACTTCATGGACCCATATCTTGGTTGAGGGTGCCTATAGTAGGTCTTATATACTTGATGCCATGTATAACCTAGTCAGTCTCAAGTGCACGTGCGAGCATCTCATCCATGTGACTAGTAGTCTACACAAGGTATTCAGCACGGCTCATGCGAGCATCTCATCCGTGTGACATAAAGTCTACACAAGGTATCCAGCACGACTCATTACATATCACAGTGTGGAAAGCCTAGTGTGAACAAAGCTCTAGCACGATTTCATACATCATCAGTAAATACCCTCGTACGAGCAATACTCTAGTACGACTTTATGCATAATAAATAATGAGGAAATCACGTACGAGCATAACTCCAATACGGTTATATGCATAAGAAAATCAATAGAAACCCACGTACGAGCAAAAGCTCCAATACGTCTTGTAAAACATCACAACTCAAAACATGGTGTGAGTTAGGCTCTAGCACATTTCATGCATATTAAAACATCAAAATCCAATGTGAGCGAAGCTCTAGCATGATTTAACTCATATAAATATGATAGACGGCTCTATTTCAACAAAACACGCTTAAAACCACAGTTAGCACCAAACTCGTGCTATTTCATGAAATTATGAAGTCAATATCCAGCCTATCCATAGATTAGCTTAAACCAAAGAAATGTATTTCGTAAAAATATCAAAACGTGAGATTTATGCAATTATTAGCCTTACTAATCTTTTTTGTAAGATTCACATCTAAAACCAAAATTATCTATATCTGAAATCGTTCGTACAAATCATTATTTCTTCTCTAGATAACCAAGCAATTACAAAGCCCTATAAACACCCTCAAAATACGTACAGCTACCTTTAGATACTCACAAATTTCCCTTACCTGGAATCGCGTCGAGTGATTCCACTTCTTCAAAGCTGCTCGATCGTGCAATTCGATTCACTTCTAATAAGATCTCTGGGGCTGCACAAAATTACTTATCACATCAATTTAACCCAATGTAATAAAATTCTTGTGTTTACTATAGTCGATTCAACTTATTATTTTTATTAACACTTATAAGGC
Source organism: Firmiana major (assembly GCA_033439115.1). Taxonomy (NCBI): domain Eukaryota; kingdom Viridiplantae; phylum Streptophyta; class Magnoliopsida; order Malvales; family Malvaceae; genus Firmiana; species Firmiana major. The sequence continues at coordinate 16,680,498 of CM065912.1, forward strand.
CCCACTTTCTCTTAAGTCCATTTTGATTGCTCTATTCATTTCTCGAGAATCTATTGAACTCTTTAGGTCTATTGATTCACACTAAACTGACATTAAGCTTATAATGCCTCTAGTTCATCATTTCTTTCACTACGACAATTTATCAAACACCTCTTATGCCCATTTCCAATCATCATTCATTACAACATATGGATTTCACAAAGTTATCTTAAAATCATCTATACATACTTACTAACATCTCTATATGTTTAAATCATCATAAACTCCATGCCATTTCAACTTTCACTCACTAAGCCCATTCTAGGTCATGGTTGTTTAAGCATGTACATAAACATTTCAGCCAACATTACATACATCAATCAACTCTTCAAAATGTCTAGATTAACATAAGAGAAGGTGGTGTATCGAAATCTTACCTAGCATGACTTTTTCCTTTTTTTCCAAATTGGGGAAAAACCTCTTTTCTCTTTCAATCCAAAGTTTTAGATTTCAAGTTTTGACTATGCTATTCTCTTCCTCACTAGGAATAATTTTGGTCAAATAGCTTTTTCCTCAAATCTTTTTGGAAGGTAAGGATATCCTAGAGTGAGAAAACTAGGTTATTTTTTGTTAAAATTGAAGGTTTTAGGATTTTTTGGGGAAGAAGGCTCGACAGATGGGTCTCTTTTATAGGAATTACATTATGAGATCGATCTCTAAGGGTGGAGATCGATCTCCCCTTGCTTAAATTCCTTCAAAATTTGATAATGTAGGCTAGGGAATCGATCTGCCTCTTGGATGAGATCGATCTGCCTCTTTAAAGAAGGGATCGATCTACTCATTAGTAGAGACCGATCTTAGCCAGGAAGAATCACTTAGAGATCAATCTGGCATTAGGAAGAATTGATCTTTCCTAGGCAGAAGCAACTGGAGAATGATATGCTCATAAGGAGAGATCGATCTACTCTTGCTAAATCAAGTGGGGATCAATCTGTTCCTTACAGAATCACATAGGGATCAATCTATTTGAATGATAGATCGATCTACTATTAAATAAGAGATCGATCTGTTTGAATGAGGGATCGATCTCCTCTTTATAAAATGCTTGGTACTCTATTTCGAGACAATGAGATCGATCTTCCTTGCATGTAAGATCGATCTGGCATTCATCCTACAGTATTTCAGCTGTAAATTTCCCAAATTTTCAAAGGTAAACTCATATTCAAACACTTTAATACCCGTTTTGCATTTCATTCATACTTAACACTAAAAAATATCCAATTTTTATGATTCATTTATTGTGTAACTTATCTGTACATCATGGAAATCATAAGATTACATAAAATTCATGGGCTTTACACCTCATGTTTTGTAAATAAATAAATTCTAAATGATTTCCTATCATTTCAGTGAAAAATAGACTGAAAAAAGGGGTAAAAAGGAGATTATGCCAATTGAAGACAAGAGAGAGGTGAAATTTCATCTTGTAGCATGAGTCTTCATCTTTCTCTTCCCTTGACAATGTTTTGGAAGGGAAACTGATTTTTTTACTCTCTTCATCTAAGAGAAAATCTTAGTTATTAGTTGAGGTGTAGTAGACGTTCCCATTAATCCTTCCCCTGCTCTTATAAATCTCTTTTATGAGACCCCATCATTAAAAGATTCTTCTTTAGGAGATGAGAGAGAAGAAGTCTTAAATAAGTGTGATATTTCTAAGAGAGGTCTTGAATGTGACCAATGAGAAAGATTTTGTAAGTCCTTTCGTAACCTTTCGATTTTGAAAGTCTTTTCGTGACCCTTCATTCAAAGGAATCCTTGGATAGCATTAATTCTCTTTAAGAGTTCCTTGAGCCTCTTGATGGTATTTTTAAACATTTCATTTTTCATGTTCAAAAATGGCTTATGTTAGGCGAGCCCTTTAAGAGACAAATGATGTCGAGAGCACTTTTGGAACTTAGGCAAAAGTTTCTTATCCTAGAAAACAAGTTCGCGTCGAAGTGGTGGTTCCTGAACATGCTCATACTCCTATTCATTCTCATTTTGATGGATTTAGTTTCTTTTGATCCCTTAACCATGAAAAGGGTAAGCCTGTTGCTCATGCCTTCAGTGATTTATTTCGACGAACATAAGGAATTAGAAGAGTTGCACTAGAAGAATCGAGCTGAGTGCAATGCATCCAATCTCCTCATGAAAGATAAAAGGTAACTATTCATGGATCAGTCAATAAGAGACATGTTTGTGCTCCCCAAATCGTTTCATTTATCATTCATCACTTTGTAGGTGATGGAGAGAATGTCGTTTACAGGTAAGATTTTTAGGTTTATTTAGGGGGTTAACAATAACAATTCCATAGAAAATCCTATGGTTGCTTTTCATTTTGGGCTAGTATATCATTTTTCCTCTAAATGTGATAAGGTCATTCAAGAGCTTCCCAAAAGGCAAGGACCAAGCTGACAAAGAAGTTATAAATGTAAGCTTTTAAGCTTATATTTGATGTTTTATTTATGCATACTTTTATAATATGTCTGATCTGACTTTGTTCATTCATAAGCCAAGTAAAGTATAATTGCCTATGACACTCTTTATTGAGCGCATAGAGGGCAAGCAAAGAAAGCTCAATCAATTATGGAAGGAGAAGGTTGAATGGATTACCAAAAAAATTAGTTAAGCCATTTTTTGAGAAGAGTCGAAGATATCTAAATCTTGAATTGATTCATCTCCAAGCTAATTTTGTCCACTTCTATTGAGCTTAAAACTCTCTAATTAAAGTTTGACCTTTTTGCAAAGTACTAGGCTTTTGCCAATACAAAGCAAGAGTGGAGAGAGAAACTATGAACTTGGAAAGTCAGCCTTAGCTTTGTGAATGTTAAGAGGAACGCAACCATATTCATACTAAGGTCATAAAGAAATACTGCTTATCTAAGAAATGCCATGACCAATAGCAGTTTTACTCTATTGGATTTGTCAAGTACGAATTCTACTTAGCATGATTAGCTAGAGAAAGAGAAGAGAGTTGACAACTTTTTCAGAGCTTTAGTTTACGAAGGAGGTAGAACTATGCCATAATAGACTAAGTATGAACATAATTCTGAGAGTGTTGAGGTATTTTTGTAGGGGGTACCTATGATAACTTATCTAAACTCACCGGTCCTTAGAAGTTTTTTCATTGACCAGAAGTGATCAAGGCTCTCACAAGCTTGAGATGATCTGGATAATCCGAAGGTTAATCATGTGCCATGCTTTTGACACTATGATGCCTCATTTGTGTCTTATACTCTTTCTGCTGTCTAATTTATATGTATGTATGAAGTGCTCCTCAATTCTTTTTGAAAGAGTTAAATCTTTTGTAAAGAACTTCTTTGAGCTTCTCTTCATGCTTTTCTACTTAATGTTTACTTCATAATTTGACTTATTTCACGCATTTTTTATTTCAAGTTTTCATAACTATGATAATTTCCAACATTTTACGCTTAAGATATTTTCATTTACACATGACTTACATGTTTTTTTTCGCTTTAAGTCGTTTCTTTTCACATGTCTGGCCTATCTCGCACATTTCTCACTTCAGGCTTTGCACTATTTTGTCTTCATGTTCATGGTTTACATTGCGTATTTTTTACTTCAAACTCTTTCACTTTATCTTGAGGGCATACATTATGCATTTTTTTGCTTTAAGCATTTTCTTTGATGTGTATGGCTTACCATGCATATTTATCGCTTTAAGCCCATTTCTTTGAGTGCGTGGCTTACCTTGCACATTTTTTATTTCAAGCCCATGTACTTTTGTTGACTTTTGTTGACTTTTGGGCCTACTTCGTGTATTTTTTGCTTCAGGAGCTTGCATTGTATGTGTGTGGCTTATCTCGCTCATTTGTTTACTGGAAGTTTTTTATACTTTTGTCTTCACGCGTGACTTACTTCATGCACTTTTTGCTTTAAGTCCATGCGTAGCTTACTGCACCCACTTTTTGCTTCAAGCCTTTTTCTTCGAGTGCATTGCTTAGCACTTATTTTTCGCTTCAAACTTTTCACACTTTTATCTTTATGCTCGACTTACTTAGTGCATTTTTCGCTTCAAGGACATGCATAGCCTACTCCATGCATTTTTCACTTCAGGCTTATTTCTTCGAGTGTGTAGCTTACATCATACAGTTTTTGTTTCAAGCTTTTTGCACTTTGGACATGAATGGCCTACTGCATTTTTCGCTTTAGGCCCTTTGCATGTTGTGTTTAGTTTCTTATTCTTGTTATAAAATTTTCAAATATCGTCAATCATAATTATGAATTGAAAACTCTTTGATTGTTTTGCCAAATGCATGACAGCGTAAGAATAAAATAGTTAGAACATAAATTTGTTAAATTGTAAGACCCAATTTTTATCGTATTTCCTTATGATTCACACATTTTATGGATATTGTTATATGTTAATGGAATCATAAGGCAGATGATTTTGATCATATAAATATGAATGAAGTAGTCGAACGTAAGTAAAATCTGAAAACGGACCGTTATGGAATATCAAATTAAATTTATGAGATTTGAATTGTCCGGACAGATATACGAATTTTAAATGAGAAATTATAGTAGGTCCAAGAAGGAAAGTCGATCTAAATTCGTCTCGAACATGTAGAAGGGTAAAACGGTTAAAAGTTCAAAATTCGATGTAAATTCGGTAAGAAAATTTTAATTAAAAATAGAGTTTTAGGACATCTTGATCAATGAAGGAGAAATTATCGAATTCCAAGTCCAATTGATCAAGATTCGAAATTATAAAGATTTACCGAAAATTCACTCGGGATAATATCCCGAAAATACAGAGAAAATATACCAGGAAAATGGAAAATAGATTAACTAAATTAAATAAATTAATTTTATAATAAAATATATAATTATTAGATATTTTGGTAAAATATAATATTTTAATGAATAAAATAATAATATAATAACTTATAAAAAAAATTTTATAGAATCGCGAAATCGCGATTCTGCAGAAATAGAAGCAAAACGAGGGAGTCGAGCCCCCTTTCCCTCACTGACGGAGCCACCGACGTAGACCCAGGCGAGGTAGCCGAAGCCATCGGACAACCAAGCCTTGCCGACAATGGTAGAGGCCGAAGAAAATGGCGATCGATGGTCGAGAAAGAGAAAGAGAGAAACCGAGAGAGGAAGAGGAAATTCGGCGAGTCGGCGCCGATCTAGCCCCAACCGACCCTAGCCGATGGTTCCCTAGGTGAAGGCGATGCGATCTATGGCTGAATCGGCCAATGGAATGACGGCCAGCGTCGATAACGACGAGAAAAGAGAAAAACACAGACGCCGGAGGAGAGAAGAGGCCAGACCGACCACTTTTCGACCACCGTTGGTGAAATCGAGGCCAGATTCCTGAATCGAACTACCCCGCGGAGCTGCTGGAGGCAGAAGCCAGTGAAGAATCAACCGGTAGAGCTCCGAACGGCGAAGAAGAAAATTGAACCGGACTGAATCTGCTGAATCGGACCGGTCTGAACTGGGCTGAACCGGACCGAATCAGTTCAACCAGAAAAGAAGAAAAAGAAAGAGAAAAAGGGAAAAAGAAAAAGAGAAAAAATTGGAGAAAAATTTTGGTGATGCAATCGAGCTACGGGTAAGTCGGTAAGCAGTCAAAATTGACCGATTTAAATTTTGAAATATTTAATTTGATTAATATCCGGCTGAAAATTGACCCCGGGAAAATATGTAATTGTGTAGTTCGATAATTGACGACAAACGAGAGCTCGAGTCAACTTCAATTTTTGTACTATCATAGAATCTCGGGTAAGTGAAGCTCGATTTCTATAAATTGGATAGTTATACGAGTTAGGAATTAATCGCATACGTTACAATTTAATTTCCGTATAATTTCGTAATGTTTGGAATTGGAAATTAATTGTCGTAAATAATTGTGTAAGTTATCCAAAGAGCCTAGAACAAGGCCCAAATAAGCGTTGAGGGCCCAATGAGCCCAATAGGCCTTGATGATGTGAATAGTAAGTTAAAATGGGCTTAAAATCGGAGTAAGGCCCATTAAGGTGTAATCGGGCCCAATAAGAGTAAACGGGCCCAACATTTTAAATTTAAGCTCAATAAAGGTTAGATATGGATAAGTGTATAACCCGATAATGGTTATATGCAGCTCCGGAGATTTAATTGGGAGCAAATCGGACTGAGCGAAATTCTCTACATTGGAAAAGTCAGACTGTACAGAGAATCGATGTAAGGGAATTTTGTAAGCACTTAGAGATACCTGCGCATTTTTTGGGGTTATTTACATTACGTAAAATTTCATAAGGTATTTAGAAATAGAATAATAATTTTTACGAAAATCGAGGTTATGTAAAAATTACGATTTTACCCCTAGTTAGAAAAATTTCAAAAAAGGTAGTAAGGCTATGAAATTGCATGATTTTCATGTTTTTGATATTCCTATGATTATGTTGCTTTGATTTAAGCAAATTATGGATAGGCTGGCGTTTATTTCATGTTTTTACATGAAAAGGGCATGAGTTAGGTGCCAGTTGTGATTTTTGATTTGTTTTAGTGAAATTGAGCAGCCTATCATGTTTTTATGAGTTTTAAATCGTGCTGGAGCATTGTTTGCACTGGATTTTATATTTTAACTCATATACAGAGTGCCAGAGTGACACGCCCTGAAGGTATTGTTCGTAAGTGCATGGGTCGTACAAGTAATAATGGGATTTGAGTCCCGAAATTATCGTCCCACGGAGAAGTTGATTAGCCTAATTAACTATCGGTTAATCTTACCCTAAGTATATCCTAGCAAATTATGAATTGATGGGTGATTTACAAAGCTAACAGTACTGAAAATAATAAAACTATAAAATAAAGAAAATAAAACTGAGCTAAGATCTACTTACCGAGCTTCACGCAATTAAAAGCAAATACCTACAAAAATAATTAAAACAATTAAAATTAATTAACACAATTAAAATAAAAAGTAAAAATGAAAATAAAGAAACAAGATTAATTAAACTAAAACTAAACAAGCCTAAAATAACATATGCATGTAATTAAAATAAACTAATGAAAATTGCAAATTAAACTAACCTAAAATTTAATAAAAATGAAGACTAAATTAAAAATGCATAAAATGAGTTTATCTAAATTAATTTTAAGCACAACCCCTAATGCTAGAATAAAAATTACTTACTAACCTAATTAAATCAAAGTTAAACGAATGAAACATAGAAACTATGACTAACATGCAAATTAAGAATCAACTAACTAAGCTAACCAATAAAATTGAAGTTAATCTATCTAAAAATGCATGCAAATGAATTAAACAACTACAAGGGGAATTTGCCAAACATGGCCTTAGCAAAATTGCAAAACCACCAAAGTGGTCCCGACACTGTCACTATTCTTTTATCTTCTTCCAATTTGCATTTCCAGGCATGCTTGGTTATGTCCTCTGCTTAGGTCCTTCATACATGCTCTCGGTCTGCTTGCTGAAGCGCACGTCCAGGCCTGCTGTCTGCTGCTTCTACTCCAGGCCACTATCCTCGGCTTGTCTAGTCCTCTGCATTTTGTCTTCTACCTCCTATAATGTCCAGGTCCTGCAGGTTGCAAACCGCAACCTGCTACAAATGCTGCTCCATATTCTGTCAGCGCATGTCCGGGCGTTATATTGGTTCTGCTCCTGCCGTGCTGTTTGTCCTTGGTCTACTTCAACTATTCGTGCTACGCACCTCTTACCCAGCGAATGTGGACTGCTATTATGCACTGCGTTTCCTCTTGCCTTGCACTAACTTCTGTTCAGCGCCTCCTGCCTAGCACCAGCAACCTTGCATTGCTTGAATGTCCCTGCCTTGTACTGCTATACCTCATTACTGTAAGCTTATATGTTGCACACTGGACACAGCAACATCCACATCCTGCACATCTTTAACCCGAGCAGCACTCCATAATAGATTCTGTCAGCAAGCTCTTAAACAGAGCATAACAGAGTAATCTATTGGACACTCCCCACTGCACTCATAAAAATCAGCCCTCAACTAGCTGGCTAGTCTAAATGGATCAAGGAAAAGTTTTTAGAGTACAATACAGCAACTGGCATGGCCTACGTAACTTAAACCGAAACAAAAAATGTACATGCAGTAGTTAAAATGAACCGTGAAAACTGGAAATGCAAAGATTCTAACACCATGAAATGCTTGCTCCTCTAAGCAGTCATCATTGTTCTGCTATGCCAACGAATCAAGAGCAATACCCGACATCCAACACTCATCAAAATACCAGAATAAGATAAAAGCAGTAAAGATTGAAGCATCCAACTGATAAACGACTAAGCAGTATGAAAACAAGGAAATAAAACCGAAGAGTAAATGATGCTAGTGAGATTCGGGTAAGGCAAAAATTTAAGATGCAACAGAATTTAAATCGCAATCAAAGGGAAATGTAAAGAAAAGCATTGAAATGATTTAAGGTTGAGCAGCTGTCACCTTGCTCTCCTCTCAAACCGAATGAACACTAACAAAAAATGAGAAACAAATGTGATAAAAAAATACTAACTACTAAAAATGAGAAATTTGTATAAAAAAATTGAAAGCATCTAAAAGTTTAACAATGGTGGCTGTTGTCACCAGCCGAAAAACATAAAAGAAAGCCTAAGGAAAATAAAACCTAACAATAAATGTTTAACCTAAAAAAAAACTAAATGCTCCCCCCTCCAATTACCATCTTTTTCTATTTATATACACACTTAGGGGTACAATTGTAATATATATTTATTTTTTTATCCTAGATGAGTTGGCATTGTTTGGCCACTTGTCTTCACACCATTGGCTCCTTGAAAAATAATATTTCCATGTCGTCTGTCTTTTTTTCCAATTTGGTGTGCTAGGCTCGTGTTGTCCGCGTGGTCCAATCTTGATTTTAGCTCAATTTCGATCCATTTTCTACCGAAATATTCAAAATTCATCCGGATTTAATTTATCTGCAAACATGAGAATTTTAATTAAATAAATGGGATAATTAACAAAATAAATTGGGGATTTAAATAATTAATTAGGAAATTAAGCACAAATAATTCTAAAGATATAGAATTATCACGGAGCACTACTCGCACTGAGTTTTACAAACTTGCTTTACATGACAATCGTACTAGAGTTGTGCTCGTACGTGGATTTTACTTGGTTTTATGCATCCATACTAGAGCATTTCTCATACGTGAATTTAAATTGGATTTATAATTATTTTAAGTCATACTAGAGCGCTGCTCGTACGCAGATTTCATTGATTTTTATGAAACCGTGCTGGAGCTTCGCTCACACCAGAGTTTTTCTAATATCATGAATATGCATGGAGCCATGCTGGAGCTTCGCTCGCATAGGAATTTTATGACATGCATATGATCGTGCTAGAACCTCTTGTAGACTATGTGTCACAGTGAGAAGATATGCTCGCACGTGTAAATTGAGACATGGGTTGGTTATCGACATGGTTTGGAGTGGGATAAGACCTATGGTAGGCACCCCTAAACTGTGTTCATGTAGTACATTGTACCGTGTATGTCACACGGAGTACGCTGTACCATGTAGTCATGACTATTGTATTCACGTGATGTAATATTCTGGCAGCTAGGGTGACCCACCTCCCATTACAATTGTGATACCCCGCACACCAGGATCCATGTAGCCTGGGATCACAAGGACATAGTCCTCGATTGTTTCCATACAGTAACCTACATATCTCACATGATAAATATTTGATTGGTCTTGTTAGACCAGGGTAGACCCGAGGGAGGGGTCAGCCCCGATTTGTGACGATTTTCATGAAATGTGGTATTAATGAGAAATTGATGGGTTTTATGAGGATATTAATGATTTTAAAGATGTGTTGAATCCCTCTGGGATTGTTTTGAAGAGTTTTACTGTACCGAGCATTAGAGGTTTTACATGAGATGTTTTTCATGTTTTACTTGACGATTCATGTTTTACGATATATGATATACTTATACATGGCATGGTTTTAATTGCCTCATGCTCGAGATATAAATGTTTTACACGTCATGCCTTTACCAGCATGTAAATAGTGTAGTTATCTACCTGCTTGCATTATTTCCTTACTGAGCAAGTTGCGCTCACCCTTTCATTTTCCACCCTACAGGGTACATTCAGTAGAAGAGAGCGACAATAGTATTACATTTCGGTTATCTACTGCTTCCTATCAAGACCAGGTATACACATTCGTATAATTTTGTATTTGAACATATAAAGGCACAGTACTATACACGGATGTAATATTGGGGATGTATTTAGTTAAAATAAATTGATATGTAAATGAAATATGAAAAATAGATGTTAAGGTAAGTAACATGACAAGAGGGACTAATATCGACTCATAGCCCAACTGTTAGTAGTTAAACTGTTCACGACAAGTAAGGAAATGAAAAAGCGAAAATTTTTTAGGGGTTTTTAGAAAAAATGGGTTGTGACGTAAATAAACAAACAAAATATCTAAATTGTGTAAAACATAAGCATATAGCCCTACCATTTTTTTGACTTGGCATTTCCATATCTTTAATGGGTTGTGGCTTGGTCACAGGTTATTCCGTGATACTATGGGTATCATTCTAATTGATTTTCTTACCCTTAGTAAATGAGATATCCCACATTGTCGCCTGTCTTTGATTTCCTATAAGATGATCAAATTGCAATTTAAATGGCTATTTGACAAAACGCAAAGCATAAACATCATAGGAGAGAGGCATTTAAAAAAGGCACTGGAAGTATTTAGTTATGCCGCTGAGCCATTATACGAAAAAATTAATGCGTATCCAACATTGAAGTGGAATTGGATGAGAACAATATGGACTTGTCTAGCAACTCTTAGTCCAGGTTTTATCGCTGGTCTGGGCTCTACTTTTGGAAGTTATTGTAAGTCTCGACCTCTTCGATTAGAGATGATATGGGTAAGGGCCTTATTTCCCAAAGAGGTTGCTAGTATGGGTCTCATCGTCGGAGGTAGCCAGAACTTTGGACCCTATCACCCGAGGTGGCTGAAAGTGTGGGCCTTATCGCCTAAAGTTGTAAGGAATATAATCCTTATCACTTAAGGTGACCGAAAAGGGTGGGTCTCATCACTTGAGGTTGCCAAGAATGTGAGCCCTATCGCTGGAGATTGCTGCGAGCGTGGGCTTCGTCTCTTGAGGTGGCCAAATATGTGGGCCTCATCATTAAAGGTTGCTGAGAGTGCGAGCTTTGTTGCTCGAGGTGGTAAGGTGCATGGGCTTGTCGTCAAAGATTACTATGTGTATAGGACTTATCGCCCGATGTTGCTGGTTAGGTCCTATTGCTAGAGTGTGGGACTTATCACTCGAGGTTGTCTAGAGCATGTGGTGAGTGCACGACTAGTTTGGCTGGTGCGTGGCTTAGTGCGTGACTAGGTTGGTTGGAGCACAACTGGGTGCACGACTGGGTTTGCTTGGTGTGTGGCTAGGTAGACTGGGTGCATGGCTAGGTTAGGTTGGTACATGGCTAGACTCACAATTAGGTTGGTTAGGTATGCATCTCATGCCTAGCTAGGTGCGCGATTGGTTCAGTTGGGTGCACGGTTGGTGCACGACTAGGTCAATTGTGTACATAGTTAGGTAGACTGAGTGAGCTGCTGGCTATGTGAGCGGGTACATGATTGGGTCACCTGGGTGTTCAGTTGGGTCGGTTGGGTACATCCTTGGGTCAGCTGGGTGCACGGTTGCGTCAATTAGGGTGCAACTAGGTCATCTGACTTTACCTCTGAGTTTTATATGTTGACTGAATCTCATGTCTCTATCTCTGTCTCTGAGTCTCTTGAATCTATTTTTGAGTTCTTTAGGCCGATTGAGTCTCTTGACTCTGCCTTTGAGTCCTCTGAGTCGCTTGAGTTGATTGGGCTTGCTGACTCGCCTCTAAGTCTTTAAGGTCAGTTAACGTTTCCTCTTTAGGTTGGCTAAGTTGGCTTGGTTAGCTGACTTTGCCTCAAAATCCTTTCGGTTAGCTAAGTCAACTGTTCTTCCTCTAAATCCTTTGAGTCAGTTAAGTTAGCTGTGCCTTCGAGTCTTATGGGTCGGCTGAGTCTCCTCATTTTGACTTTAGGTCTCCTACCTTTGAGACTTCTTAGTTGGTTGACTTTCATAACTTTGCCTTTGAGTCTCTTGCCTTTCAGTCATCTTAGTCAGCTGATTCTCATGGCTTTACTTGTAAGTCCTCTGAGTCAGGTTAGTCTTATGACTCTACCTTTGAGTCGCAACTTTACCTTTAAGTTTGTGTTAAGGTTTGTCTCGTGTCTAAATTCTGCCTCTCAGGATTGCCCTTCTTGGGGTCTACTGTCCCTAGCTATCTTCTTTAACTGTCAGGTAGATCCCTCTGTCGGAGAGCTTTTTAGACCATGTTTTGAACTAGGCTTTTAAATTAGATTATTGGTGACGTAGGAATTTCGATCTTCACGCTAGCCTATCTCCAAGAACTTGGCAAGAATTAAAACAATTAAAGGGGCGCAGGAGCTTTCATTTGCACACGCACTCCAATGCTTAAGTTAAAAGGGATTTCGGTAGAGTTTCAATAAGCAAAACAAAGCTTAAAGTGTAAAGTTGATATCTGAGACTTATTTATAGGAGTTATTTGGTGCATACCTATTGTTGAGGCACATAACTTAATGATTGCTTAATGGGTCTTTTATGATCATCTTGAATCTTCTTCACTTAATGGGTCTTTGATGGTCATCTTGAATCTTCTTTCTTCTTAGGCTTAGTCTATATTTAGGCTAAATGACCTTCAGTTTGTCTCATAACAAGGCCTTATTAACTTTAATGTCACCCTCATCAAAACCAATAATAGGTTGAGTTTGCACATTATTCACACAAAGGAAAGTCTTCATTCTAAGTCGGAAAGTGACAGATTAAGTTTCAAAATTCAGGGAAAGGAATGAAAGAAGCAAATCTCTTTTCTTTCTCACGCACACACACACACACACACACACTCTGTTCCTTATTCTCTCTCTTATGTAGATCTAAAGATAGTCAATGAGGAGCATTTGAAAAGGACTTTAACACTGGAGAAACTATAGTGGCAGGATTGAGCTCTCACCTGTATCTAAGTCAGTTTTATTGCACTTCAATTTAGTGTTAGTGACTTGGTGAGATTTCAATTAGTTCTAACACTTGGCATTAGAGCCAAACTCACCCGAAAGTTGCTAACTATTTTTGTTTTAGAGAGAGATTGCCATTAAATCTTTGTTTTGAGCTTTTGTTCTTAAGGTTTTATTAAAACCCATTCTCTATTCATGCATTTTTTTAGCTTCAAAATGTAGTTTTCTTGTTGGTGTAAGCTTTATGTGTGAAAATACATAAAAATGGTAGAAATTGATTCAAATAAGGTGTTTTCCGATTGGTTTGGGTTAAAAGGTCCATATTTCTGCAACTGGCCCGAAAAACTAATGAAAAAAAAAACGATACGAGTGCATTGCACGCTCCTAACAACCATGAGGGTGTTTGCAATGCATGTGTCAGATTGTTTGGCTTGGGCGCGTGTATTGCGCTTGCCCGAATTCCTCATTGGTGTAAGTCGCTTGTGAGACATATGCCACATTCTGTAGATTGCACACGTCAGAGAAAAAAATTAAAAATAATAATAAAAGAGGAAATTCGGTCCAACTTTCTCAGCCATAAAGTTAGGTTGATTTTAGTAATAATTAGGCTCTCCTTTTTAGGTTTTTTAAGTTGTAATTGGGTCATTATTGAATTATTTTATAGACCAACTTTTGAGTCGCCACTTTTCTTGCTCATTAGGCCAATTTGTATTGAATATATCATGCCATTATTTGTTTATTTATTGGGCCACTGTTTTTCAAAGTAATTTTGAGCCATTATGGTTTTTATTCTTTAAATTAAATTGGGCCATTTTTATTTTAGGCTAATAGTGGACCATTTTGTAAGCCATTTTGGTTGGGTCCTTTTGTTGGATATGACTATATAGTTAAGATCAATATTAGGCCTTATGATTTAATTTAAAGATGGATTAACGTATTAAATTAATTTTGGGTAATAAAATTAATTAATTTTTACTGCAATTTTACCTAATTAATTTAGGGGCCATGTTGATTAATTAATTTTAATAGGCAACTGAACTTGTATTAATCATTGGTCATGTGGCTTAGTTAATTAATAAGTCATTTTGGGTAGTGGTTTAAATATTGGGCCATTTGATTTAGGCTAAATTTATAGAACAACCATAATTCATTGTTAAGCCAAAAATTAAATAGGTGTATACGTGAATTTTTAGAGGAATTAATTTTGGGGTAATATTTGGATTTTAATTACTCATTTAATTCATAATTCACTTAATTTGGAATATACCCATGTTCAAAAAATGTTGTTAATAACCTAATTAAGTGGGTACAAATAAATTATTTGAGCATTTTATTTCAGTTAGTTCTATGGATTTAGATTTATCCATTCAGTTAATATTTTATTTAAATACACTCTTTAAAATACTATTTCCTCACTATTTGAATATTCACATTTATGTGAAATTAATTAACCTTAGACCTAAAATTACTGCATATGTTTCAGGAATTGTATATTTTTGCTATAGTTAATTTTTGTTAATTAATTATGTGAATATTCTTAAAATTAAAAAATCATTAATTAAATTGACTAGTATTTGCCTGCCACAATAATGGTCATAAAGATTTTCTAACTATTATCCTGTAATTTTAAAGATATAATAATATGGCAATGCATAATGATAGTTGCATAATTTACCAATATCTCAGGAAGTAACATTTTTCTCCCTATCAAATTGGTTGCTGTTTTGAAGGATGCTTAGGAAGAAGAGGATTTTGGTTTGGATATAACATGATTTTCCTACTCTTGTCAAGGCCCAGTCTGTTTCCTTGGCCGTCGACTGGCATCCCCTTGAGATCCAAGCCCTCAGGTTTGCCTTGACTCATCCATATTGTCGGCTCTGGGGACACCAGGCCCCTCACGATTTTGTCCTGGCCTGTCACGACCTAAAAATCATAGTAAATTTTTCGTTTTTCTTTTATACTTACCTGTCCTCTGATCGTGACCACACTCCACTAACAATTGGGTTGTACGTCAATGCCAGTCCGACCATTCATTCACCATAAAACTTAATTCCTTATTAAAGAAAGGTAAACACATGAGTTTTTCACTAATTCTTTCTCATTCATTTACAAGTGTTTACAGTGTCTATACATCCCCGAAAATTACTTACAAACATGTTACTGTGTTATTCTTATTTAGATACAATACGTACAAGTGTATATACCTCAAGTCATGGGTAGCAGCGGATATCGGGAATGCAATACTCAGTCGCCTCAAAGTCTATTGGAAAGATCTGTGTGAGAAAATGAAAGGGGTGAGCACATCAAGCTCAGTAAGGCAATCCTACGAACAAGTAGGTAACCATACAACCTACAGAACGTAGTGTCATGCATAAACCACCCTTTCGCCACACATTTCAAAATAGATGCTACAATTCATGATGTCATGTAAAATAAGTTCACATATAGATTTCAAAGATCATGGAAAAATCAACATGCAAATCCATTTAAATCATTTCATTCTCGTTAAAATTTCACAACACAGCCAAGACTCCACCCCTCCCTCGGGTGTTCCTGACTCACAAAATCATGAAATCATATGCTTTTCAAAGCAATAATAACGTACAAGCATACCCATATGCCACACGAATGAATGTCATGTAAAACCAGTTTACATCACGCATGGGTTTAAATAGCATGGAAAATAACTTCATGCAAGTTTCAGTTTAAAACCCAATTTTATTCTCATCAAAATCACATCTCAATCAGGATCCAACCCCACCCTCGGGTGATCCAGACTTACACAAAAGTACACAAAACATGTTTCCCAAAACATCAATTTATAACATGTGAGACTAGGCAATATATATATCTCAGGCAAATAACCAAGAGTATGGCCATATACTCGTGATCCCACTGCTACACGGATCTTGTGTGCGGGGTCTCACCACTATCGGGAACCGCCCTGGGAGTTGGGTCAGTCCATCCCGTCGGTCCTGTCCGATATCTCGCATCTGAAGATGCCACTCGCATTCAAAGACGCCACTCGCATCCGAAGATGCCACATAATCAATCCCAGCATGGTACAGCGTACTCCATGCTACTTGCACGGTACAACGTACTCCGTGGACCCATATCTCATATCCACAATCGCGCCTATCTCAAAACGTAAGTACGAGCATATTTAATCGGCGTGACACACAGTCTACCCAACGCTCCAAGCACGGCTCATCGTATGTCTCAAAAAATCAGTGCGAGCGATGCTCCAGCACTCTCATAAAATCAAGAAAAAACTCATGCTAGCAAAGCTCTAGCACGCGTTTCATAAAATCTCATAAGATCTAGTGCAAGCTAAGCTCCAGCACTGTTAAAATCGTGTAAAACTAGTGCTGGCTAGGCTCCAGCACTATGTCATAAAAATCAAGTGAAAATCTTGTGCGAGTTATACTCCAGCACCCTGTCACGAAAATCATATGAAAATCTGGTGCGAGTTAGACTCCAGTACCTATTGTCACGACCCAAATTTCCTAAAAATCACTACAAATTTTTTGTTATTTATTATTTAATTCTTACCTTCCTCTCATCGTGACCATCCTACTAACAGTTGGGCTATGATTTGGTGTTAGTCCCTTCTCACCTAATTACCATTCCATTTCCATATTTACATTCACACATCAGGATTTACTATCCTCTGACTTTAACTAAATACATTTACAATGGTATTTACATAACCTTACATCCCCAATATCATATCCATTTACAGTACTGTGCATTTACATGTTCAGATACAGAACTGTACAAATGTGTATACCTGTCTCTCGATAGGAAGCAGAGGATACCAAGATGCAAGTTCTCAACCGCTCACTAACTACTGTGAGTGCTCTGAAAAGATAGAAAAATAAGGGGGGTGAGCAAACCATATGCTCAGTAAGGCAATTATGCAAGTAAGTAGATAACTCCACTATCTACATGCTCATAATGCCATGCCCTTAAATCCATTTCTTTTCATTAAAATCTCACATACAAAATCATGCATACAGCGATGCCATAATTTATAAAAACTAGTCGTGCATATAGAAATAATGCAACTCATGCATCAATGGCATTTTATGTAAAATCATAATTCGCATGAAGTAAATCAAGATCATGCATTATTTCGTGCCATATAAGAAAAATCATAAATTTGTAATTAAAGCATGGAAAACTCCTCATGCTACTGCATTTATATTACTTCATTAAAACTCAGTAGAAAATAACTCGAAGGGGTTAAGCATCTCATAAATAAATCTCAAACTCATAAAACATTTCGTCATAAAATTCTGTTATAAAATCACCCTTCTTTTAGGGTCACATATCATAAAATCCTCTGAAAATCTATCATTATAGTAGAAAATCATATCTCAGTGAAAATCATAAAATCGGGGGCCTGACCCTTCCCTCGGGTCTACCCGGTCTATCGAGACCACAAGTTATATCATGTGAGCCATGTAGGTGACTATATCAATAACATTGAGGACTATGGCCTTAACGTAGTGATCCCTGGCTACACGGTACCTAGTGTGCGGGGTATCACACATGAAACGAGAGGTGGGTCAATCCTGCAGCCAAAACATCATAACATCAGGATTGCGAAGGCAAGGCTTGCTGCCTCATGGCTAATGCCACTCCACTCCAATAATCCCTACGGTACAGCGTACTCCATGTGATATACACTGTCCAACGTACTTCGTGAACCCTATCTCAGTTAGGGGGTGCCTGCAATAAGTCTTATCCACCCATACCATCTATGTCTCAGTATGCACGTATGGCATATCATCTCACTATGACACACAGTCTACAGGAGGCTCCAACACGACTATATGCATGTCATATAAATCCCTGTGCGAGCGAAGCTCTAGCACGACTCCATGCATATTCATGATATCTAAAAATCTCGTGTGAGCGAAGCTTTAGCACGGTTTCATAAAAATCAATAAAATCTACGTACGAGTAGCACTCCCGTACGACTTTAAAATAATTATAAATCCATGAAAAATCATGTGCAAGCAAGCTCCAGCACGGTTTATGCATAAAATCCATCAAAACCTCATGCGAGCAATGCTCCAACATGAATGAATACTCAAGTAAATCAAAACTTTGTACGAGCAATGCTCTAGTACGACTTTTATGAAATTATCATATCAAAATAGGATACAAGCTAAACTCCAGCACCTTTCATGCATGTCAAATCATTAAAACTAGTGCGAGCAATCGCTCCAACACCTTTTTATGCATATCAAGTCAAAACAGTCCAAAACAGTCAAAACATGGAACGAGCTAGGCTCCAGCACCTCTCATGCATTTCACAATAATAAAATCAGTGCAAGCAACCGCTCTAGCACATTTTATGCACACTCACAAATGCAGATATAGTGCGAGCTATGTGCCAACACTATCTGTTTCCATATAAACTTAATAGTTGGCACATTTTCCAAAGAAATTTCATTTAAATCTTAATAACACTTACGTAGTGTTACATTGTGAAATTTATGCAATTATTGGCCAATCTATCGATTTGCTTTGCTTAAAAATCACGAAAATTCCTTAAATCAGAAAATTCCTTAAATCATGCATTTCATGCATGTCATGCTTTCACCATCCTCAGGTGAATTCCCTCAATATGGGTAAAATAGTCTTTTCCTATTTTCGAGTCCTTAAAATCTTTAAACTATTTCTAGGACCTTTATACATATTCAGTGTATACAAAAGCTATTAAAATATGTGTAGCTACCTCTAGTTACTCACACAATTCTCTTACCTCATTTTTCTATACAGTCTGACCTTTCCACTAATGTCTCATCACGCAGTCTGATTTGCTCTCAATCCAATCTCTGGAACTGCGGATAAATGTTCAATAGGTCAAATACAATATATTTAATTGTATTTCATATTTTTCTGGGCTTAATTTAAATCATTGGGTCCGTTTACCCATATTGGGTCCGATTGTACTATAATGGGCCTTAATCGGCCTTAAGCTTGTTTTCCACTTACTATTCACATTATCAAGGCCTATTGGGCTCACTAGGCCCATCAATATTTATTGGGCCTTGTTCTAAACTCTCGGATAGCTCAATTAATTATTTACGACAATTTATCTCAATTTTCATAATTTAATTCATTTTCTACGGAATTAATTCGTAATGTATGCGGTAAATTTCTAATACACATAACTATGCAAATTATCTTAAATAAGGGTTACTTACCCGAGATTCCATGATAATACGTAAATCAAGGTTGACTCGAGCTCTCGTTTGACGTCAATTGTCAAGCTACACAATTACATAATATTCGGGTAAATGTTCAGTCGAATATTAATCAAATTAAATATTTCAAAATTTAAATCGATCAATTTCGACCGCTTACCAACTTACCCGTAGCTCGATTGCATCACTAAATTTTTTCCCAATTTTTTTTCTCTGTTTCTTTTTCCCTTTTTCTTTCCTTTTTTCTTCTTTTCTTTTCTTTTTGGCTAAACCGGTTCGGTCTGGTTCAACATACCATCACTACACTGAATCGGTCAGTACCGGTTCAGGCTCAACTTTGCCGTTCTGGTGTCGTCCGGTCTGTTCTCGGTGCAATTTCGATACCAATCGGCGCGTCATCGCTTGGGTGAACTTCTTCGGCCCTTGGTTGGAGTCGAAACGGAGCCGATGGCCGTCGATTCCGTCTTCTCTCCCGCGGTCTCTCCTCTTTCGATTTGTCGAATCTGGCGACCTCACCGCGCATCGCGACTGTCGATGGTTGCCACGAGGTTCGTTGCCCTTCGCTGGCCCTCGCTTGGGGTTCCCTCTCGCTGGTGGTCGTCTGAGCAGGGAAACCGACTCCCTCGGCTTCCTGTCTTCTTTCATTTTACAATTATTATTATTTTATTTATTTATTTTTAAATTTCTTTATTTATTTATAATTTATTTTATTATTATTTTATTCAATTAAAATATTATTAAAATCCAAAAATATCTAAAACAATTTTATTTTATTCATTTAATCAATAAATGAATTTATCTGTCTTATTTCATCTTTTCAGTATATTTTTCCAATATTTTCGAGAAAATTTTTTGACGTAAAAATTTCGGTTTATTCCAATAAATTCATATCTTGATCAATTGGACTCGAAATTTAATTATTTCTTCGTTAGTGATCAAGATTTCTTCAATCCACATTTTTAATGAAATTTTCTTGTCATGATTAATATCGAATTTCTATCTTTTGATCGTTTTACCCTTGCACTTGTTCGGGACCAAACCAATCCAACTTCCCTTCACGAACACTCACTCATTTTGTGTTTTAAATCCTTATCTCCAGTCCGAATCTCATTCGTTTAATTTGTTGCCATTTCAATCCTTCATTTGATCTTATGATAAAAATCGGGTCTTACATAATCTCCCCCACTTAAGAAATTTGGTCCTCCAAATTAGAACCAAGTCAAATGGGTCCATAAGCAACTCCGAGTATGTCATCGCATCAGACTCTTTATTCTCATGTGACTTTTTTCGGAGTGTAATACTACCAAAAGACTTTGACTAGGGAGATCGTCTTAAACCTCAACACTTTTTCCTTCCGTCTAATATTCGAATCGATTTTTTTTTCAACATACGTTATACTTTCATTGAGCTCCTACAGCACATATCCGATCACATATGCTGGGTCCGGATAGTATTTTTGAAGTATCAAAACTTGGAATACATTGTGGATGCCTGCTAATTCAAGTGGTAACGCCAACCTACAGGCCTTATCTCCCACTTTGTCCAATATCTCAAAGTATTCAATCTAACGAAACTCAATTTACCTTCTTTTTGAATCTCGTTATGTCCTTATGCCCTTAGGACAAGTAACTTCTGACAATATTGATTCACACTCGGTGAATTCCAATGGTTTCTGTCTCTTGTTAGCATAGTTTTTCTATCTACTCTGAGGTGCTCTTAATCTCTCATAAATAAACTAAACATCCTCGAAGGTTTGTCTTACCAATTCGGGAACAATTTTCTATCTGTCACCCACTTCTTCTTATCTAAGTCGAGGAACAACCCCTACGGCCATACAATGCCCCATAAAATGTTATCCCGATACTCAAGTGATAACTGTTACTATTGGCTAATTCAATTAGTAGCAACTGATCATCCTAGGAGCTTATAAAATCAATGGCACATGCGCTCATCATATCCTCCAGAACCTGTACAGTCCCCTCTGACTGACCATCTACCTGAGGATGAAAATCTGTGTTAACACTCATTCGGGTTCCCATAGCTTCTAAAAATATTCCTAGATGTGGGAAGTGAAGCGGGAATCCCTATCTGATACCATACTCACTGGAACACTACATAATGTTTCACTATTTTTTGTACAAATAAATCCGCCTACACACTTAGAGTATCTGAGGATTTCCATAGCCAGAAGGTGGGTAGACTTAGTCAATCAATCGACTATCACCCAGATAGCCTCGTGATTCATCCGGATCCTCTGTAACCCATCACGATATCCATGGTAACTTGTTCCCATTTCCGTGTCAATATAAGTAGAGGCTGCAATAACCCTGCAAACTTCTAGTACTCTACCTTAATCTGCTGACATACGAGACGCTTCTCCACAATCTCTACAATGTCTCTTTTCATATCTGACCACCAATACCCTTTTCTGAGATTTTGATATATTTATTACTTTTCGGATGCACTGTATATCCCAAAGAGTGAGCTTTTGACAATAACACTATCTCCTTAACTGTGGTCCTAGGAGCACTTATACTGTCTCTGAACCTCTGTAAGTTATCATCACTCACTGTGAACTCTGTCACTATACCCATCTGAATCTGACCCACACCATCGACACCATGCCAATCATCATGCTAAGCTTGTCAAATTCGATCACTCAAATTCGGTTCTAATCTCAGGCTAGCTATCACACAATCACTGTTATCATCAAAAGGGATCATATCACTACTGAGGCTCACAACTGCTCTAGCAGCTCATGCTTCCTGACTATTATATGTAATACCATCCCAAGGCTCTTTCTGCTCAGGGCATCAGATATTACATTGTCTTTCCTGGGTGGTACAATTTTCACAAACAAATCCCTCAGAAGCTCTAACCCTCTTTGTTATCATATTCGACTCTTTCTGTGAAAATAAATACTCCGGGCTTCTTATGATCAGTGCATACCTAAATTTCTCATCGTATAAGTGGTGGTGCCATACCTTCAGCGTAAACGCTAAGGCTGCCAATCCTAAATCATGGGTCGGACAGTTTCTTTTATGGTCCTTGAACTATCTGGATCCAAAAACGACTATCTTCCCATTTTACATCAATACACAGCCCAATCCTTATTTTAAGGTATCCATACACACTGAAACCTCTTGAGCTGTTGGTTATGGTGAGAATAATTACGGTGGTCAGTTTATTACTTCAATCTACCAAAACTCACGAAAGCCATTTTCATACTTATCATCCCACTGGCATGTAATCTTTTCCGAACGAGATGTGTCAACTGAGCAACCCATTTCGAGAAACTCATAACACCTCGTCTGTAAGACAGTTTCCAGTTATTACTTATGCTCTTCCCTGGACTTCGAACATATCAAAATATCATCGCTAAAAATGACAACCAATTAGTCCTGGTAAGGTTTAAATACCTTATTCATCAATGCCCTAACAGTTACGGCACATTCACCTTTCGAATTCTTAACGGTTGTTACCCAGACTTCAAATCGATCTCTATATAGATATGCATTTTTCACAGCTAATCCAATAAATCATCTATGGTGGGAGGAAACACTTATGCTTGATGTTAGCCTTGTTCGACAATCAAAATTTAATACTTGATCGGAGGCTTCCATTCTCTTTTCACAAACATAACAAGTACTCCTCAAGTTACATATTCAGTATTAGGAACGCTTATCCAATAGCTCCTGTAATTGTATCTTTAGTCCTTCTAGTTCCACTAATACCATTTTATATCGTGGTTAGGATATCGGCTCCGTATCAGGTACCAATCAATACACAAGTCTATCTCTTTATCTGATGGCAGCCCTGGTAGATTATCCCAAAAGATATTAGAAGATATTGGATGTGCCTTATCCATACCAACCACACAAGCAATGAAACATTCCTATCATTACTCATTCCGTGAGTACAACCTGCTTCATTTCGTGTTAAATTTACAATACACTTTTCAAGGGTGAAAACATCATTATCTTAAGATAGCAATCTAAATAGCATAGTTTGCAGCGGAATCAATCTATTCTCAAATATTACTTCAAAATTATTCATATTCCATTGAATGAAATCGGCTGACGTATCTTTTTTCCCCCGTTTTCAACTTACAATCCCTATACCCATATTCAGTTAGTAATAATCAGCTAACTATCATCATCTTGTCTAAGGGTACAAGCTTCACATCTTTCACTAGCTTATAAGCAACTGAAGGCGATATGAATAAATGCGTGGCACCAGGATCAATTAAAATAATTACTTCATTATTCACAACCAATGTGGTATCTTCCACCACATCAAATGAAATATCAGTAGTGTCCTGGTCCAAGGTACACACTCGCCCTCGTCCAACATCTTATTTCTATGGTAACTACCACATATCCAACCCTCCTCCGTAGTAGGTCGGGATCCTCTAATCACAATACCCCTCGTAAGTGTTTTTAAACTGAATACACTAGGGGTTTTACTAATCACCTTACCCGTGACTCATCAACTCTAATCTTTTACCATACTACTTTCTTCCCGTTCTGACATCTCTATCATTTTCTATTCTCTTTTATCTCTATTTTGGCCCTTACTATCTTTCCCAATCTCAGAGGCATATAACTCATGATTTTATTCACACAACTGTAGTCTGCGCACTGCCTCAGCATAGGTAGTGATATCTAACAGGGCTAATCGGACTCTAATTGACAATCTGAACTCTTCCATGAACTTTTAGACATTCCGACTCTCACTGTTCATAGTGTCGGAGTCATACCTACCCAGGAATAAACTGAGTTTCATACTTGTTAATTAACCAGTTCCTCTAGGTCAGAGTAAAGAATTTTATCTTTAATTTTTTTAAGCAGTGTCCGGGATATTCTGTCACCAGAATACATCTAGAATTATTTTTCCATATCCATTTTGGATGTCTAACTCTTAAGATGGGTCGATCGGACTTCCACCAATGCGTCGACTTGCCCTCAATTCCATGTATACTATGAGTAATTAGCTCCCAAAATATTCTTCACACTCTGCTCCAACCTCGCGAGGCGTATCTCAATACTATCTGGTCTTTCTGTCGGACTCTGTCCGATCTCACTGTCGAACTCTGTAGGGCATGCTCAACATCAACCTCCACTTCACTCTTATCTTGTGTCTCATGTGGCTACTCAGTATAACTCTCAAGCCTACCTCTACGGCCTCGAGCTCTATACTCACCCCTCTACCATATCGGCTATCAGTTAATGACTATATTCTTGCATTTGAAACCAAATTCTTAGCTGCAATTGCATCTCGATATACACAATTGTATCTAAACAACGCACAGTTTATGGGATGTAAACTTCCTTAACCACTAACACATACTCATATTAGGCCAACTCAGCTCTGATACCAAAAACTGTCATGACCCAAATTTGCTAAAAATCATTACAAATTTTTCATTTATTTATTATTTAATTCTTACATTCCTCTCATCGTGACCATCCTACTAACAGTTGGGATATGATTCGGTGTTAGTCCCTTCTCACCTAATTACATTCCATTTCCATATTTACATTCACACATCAGGATTTACTATCCTTTGACTTTAACTAAACACATTTACAATGATATTTACATAACCTTACATCCCCAATATCATATCCGTTTACAGTACTGTGCATTTACATGTTCAGATACAGAACTATACAAATGTGTATACCTATCTCTCGATAGGAAGCAGAGGATACCAAGATGCAAGTTCTCAACCGCTCACTAACTACTGTGAGTTCTCTGAAAAGATGAGAAAATAAGGGGGTGAGCAAACCACACGTTCAGTAAGGTAATTATGCAAGTAAGTAGATAGCTCCACTATCTACATGCTCATAATGCCATGCCCTTATATCCATTTCTTTTCATTAAAATCTCACACACAAAATCATGCATACAACGATGCCATAATTTATAAAAACTAGTCGTGCATATAGAAATAATGCAACTCATGCATCAATGGCTTTTTATGTAAAATCATAATTCGCATGAAGTAAATTAAGATCATGCATTATTTCATGCCATATAAGACAAATCATAAATTTGTAATTAAAGCATGGAAAACTCCTCATGCTACTGCATTTATATTACTTCATTAAAACTTAGTAAAAAATAACCCGAAGGGGTTAAGCATCTCATAAATAAATCTCAAACTCATAACCTAGTGATCCCTGGCTACATGGTACCTAGTGTGCGGGGTATCACACCTGAAACGGGAGGTGGGTCAATCCTGCTGCTAGAATAAATAACATCAGGATTGCGAGGGCAAGGCTTGCTGCCTTGTGGCTAATGCCACTCCACTCCAACAATCCCCATGGTACAGCGTACTCCATGTGATATATACGGTACAACGTACTCCGTGAACCCAACCTCAGTCAGGGGGTGCCTGCAATAGGTGTTATCCACCCATACCATCTATGTCTCAGTATGCTCATGTGGCATATCATCTCACTGTGACACACAGTCTACAAGAGGCTCTAACATGGCTATATGCATGTTATATAAATCCCTGTGCGAGCGAAGCTCTAGCACGGCCCCATGCATATTCATGATATCTAAAAATCTCGTACGAGCGAAGCTCTAGCACGGTTTCATAAAAATCAGTAAAATCTGTGTACCAGTAGCACTCCCGTACGACTTTAAAATAATTATAAATCCATGTAAAATCACATGCGAGCAAGCTCCAGACGGTTTATGCATAAAATCCATCAAAACCTCGTGTGAGCAATGCTCAAGCACAAATGAATACTCAAGTAAATCAAAACTTCGTATGAACAACACTCTAGTACGACTTTTATGAAATTATCATATCAAAACAGGATGCGAGCTAAGCTCTAACACCTTTCATGCATGTCAAATCATTAAAACTAGTACAAGCAATCGCTCCAGCACCTTTTTATGCATATCAAGTCAAAACAGTCCAAAACAGTCAAAACAATCAAAACAGGGTACAAGCTAGGCTCCAGCACCTCTCATGCATTTCACAATAATAAAATCAGTGCGAGCAACCGCTCTAGCACATTTCATGAATATGATGTCACACAAGTCGGTGCGAGCAATCGCTCTAGCACATTTTATGCACACTCACAAACGTAGATATAGTGCGAGCTATGGGCTAGCATTATCTGTTTCCATATAAACTCAATAGTTAGCGAATTTTCCAAAGAAATTTCAATTAAATCTTAATAACACTTATGTAGTGTTATATTGTGAAATTTATGCAATTACTGGCCAATCTATCGATTTATTTTGCTTAAAAACCATGAAAATTCCTTAAATCAGAAAATTTCTCAAATCATGTATTTCATGCATGTCATGCTTTCACCAGCCTTAGGTGAATTCCCTCAATAGGGGTAAAATAGTCTATTCCTATTTTCGAGTCCTTAAAATCTTTAAACCATTTCTAGGACCTTTATACATATTCAGTGTATACAAAAGCTATTAAAATACTTGTAGCTACATCTAGCTGCTCACACAATTCCCTAACCTCATTTTTCTGTACAGTCTGACCTTTCCACTGATGTCTCATCACGCAGTCTGATTTGCTCCCAATCCGATCTCCGAAACTGTGGATAAATGTTCATCAAGTCAAATACAATATATTTAATTGTATTTCATATTTTTTTGGGCTTAATTTAAATCATTGGGCCAGTTTACCATATTGGGCTCGATTGTACCATAATGGGCCTTAATCAGCCTTAAGCCCGTTTTCCACTTACTATTCACATTATCGAGGCCTCTTGGGCTCACTGGGCCCATCAGTATTTATTGGGCTTGTTCTCAACTCTTGGATAGCTCAATTAATTATTTATGACAATTTATCTCAATTTCTATAATTTAATTCATTTTCTACGAAATTAATTCGTAATGTATGCGGTAAATTTTTAACACGCATAACTATGCAAATTATCGTAAATAAGGGTTACTTACCTGAGATTCCATGATTGTATGCAAATCGAGATTGACTCGAGCTCTCGTTTGACGATAATTGTCAAGCTACACAATTACATAATTTTCGGGAAAAATTTTCAGTCGAATATTTATCAAATTAAATATTCTGAAATTTAAATCGGTTAATTTCGACCTCTTACCGACTTACCCGTAGCTCGATTGCATCACTGAAGTTTTTCGCAATTTTCCTCTTTTTCTTTTTCCCTTTTTCTTTCCTTTTTTCTTCTTTTCTTTTCTTTTTGGCTGAACCGGTCCGGTCCGTTTCAGCATACCATCACTGCACTAAACTGGTCCGTACTGGTTTAGGCTCAACTTTGCCATTCTGGTGCCGTTTGGTCGGTTCCCGGTGTAATTTCGGCACCAATCGACGCGTCATCGCCTGGGTGAACTTCTTCTGCCCTCAGTTGGAGTCGAAACGGAGCCGATGGTCATCGATTCCGTCTTCTCTCCCGCGGTCTCTCCTATTCCGATCTCTCAATTTCGGCAACCTCACCGTGGGTCGCAGCTGCCGACAGTTCCCACGAGGTTCGTCCCCTTCGTCGGCCCTCGCCTGGGGTTCCCTCTCGCCGGTGGTCGTCGGAGCAGGGAAACCGACTCCCTCGACTTCCTATCTTCTTTCATTTTACAGAAATCGCGTTTCGCGATTTTTTTTATTTCTTTTTTTATTTATAATTTATTTTATTATTATTATATTCAATTAAAATATTATTAAAATCCAAAAATATCTAAAAAAAATCTTATTTTATTCATTTAATCAATAAATAAATTTATCTGTCTTATTTTGTCTTTCCGGTATATTTTTCCAATAGTTTCGAAAAAGTTTTCGATGTAAAAATTTCGGTTTATTCTAATAAATTCATATATTAATCAATTGGACTCAAAATTTAATTATTTCTTCGTTAGTGATCAAGATTTCTCAAATCCATATTTTTAATGAAATTTTCTTGTCACGATTAATACCGAATTTCTGTCTTTTGTTTGTTTTACCCTTACACATGTTCGGGACCAAACTAATCCAACTTCCCTTCACAAACACTCACTCATTTCGTGTTTTAAATCCTTATCTCCAGTCTGAATCCCATTCGTTTAATTTGTTGCCATTTCAATCCTTCATTTGATCTTACGATAAAAAACGGGTCTTACACCTATGCATGTAAAACTCTAGTGCGAGCCCTTGCTCCAGCACTAATGCATGCATCACACAAATCAAAACTCGTGAGCTGAGCTTTAGCACGTCACACTTTAATAAAATCACGTAGGCGGCTCTGTTATCTCAAAACAATTTTCGAAAGAAATTACATTACTGAAAATATGCAATACTATGCATTTTTATTTAAAAGTTAGCCAGCCTACCCATGCACGTGTCAAAATACCTCAAAAACAAGCAAGAACCTCTTGTTCTTGCTTCTCCCAACTTTTCCTAATATTGGAAATTTTACCCTTCACAAGGGTATTTTTGTCATTTGTCCATCCTGACACTAAAATTCTTATTTTAAATCTAAACCCTTCTGACAATTTTAGAGAATGTAAATAATGTCGAAATTGCGTAAAGCTATCTCTAGCAGTCCGTAAAATTCCCTTACCTGGAATCACGCGTGAACTTATCCTGTCTCGACCGTACCAGGTTTCTCAATCCAATTCGCTCCAGACTAAGTCTACGGAGCTGCATATAACCACATATTTGGGTCAATTTTAATATATTTATCAGTATTTCACTCTTACTGATCGAATCTAAAGCACTAGGCCCGTTTACTTTATTGGGCCCGATTGTATCTTAATGGGCCTCGACCCATTTCCAGCCCGTTTTCACTTATTAAATCCCTTCTTTGGGTTTATTGGGCTCTCAATACCCATTGGACTTCGTTCCAAACTCTTTGGATAGCCCATATATCATTTTCGACAATTAATTCAAAAATACGAATATAATTTATTTTTATGCAGAAATTAATCTGAAATCTGCAAAATAAATTCAAATTGCGTAATAATCACATTGTTGTCGTAAATGAGCTTTACTTACAAAAAATTCTGTGATGGTGCGTAAATCGAAGTTCGGTCGGTTCACATTCGAAATTTATCATCGAACTGTTCAATTTTATATTTAATTTCGAGTTATTTTTCGATCAAATATAATTTTAATAAATTTTTTGAAAATCAAATCGGTCAATTTTGACCTCTTACTGACTTACTCGAAGTCTGGTGTATCCCTGAAAATCTTTCCCTTTTTTCCTTTTCCTCTTTTTCTTTCTTTTTCTCTTTTTTTCCTCTCTTTCTTGGCTGAACCAGTTCGGTCCGGTTCAGCCTGGTTCAGACTGGTCGGTTCAGCCCGGTTCTTTTCTTACTGAACCTGTCCGTACTGGTTCAGGCTTCGCCGTTGTCGCTCATCTCTTTTTCGATCGATTCTCGAGCCGTTTCTGGCGCTAATCGGTGCACTTACACTGGGGGAGTGTTCGGCTAGGGTCAGGGTTGGCCGAATCGGCGCTGGTGGCCACCGATTTCTCTCTTCTCCCTCTCGGCCTTCTCTCCCTCGATCCGTCGGATTTCGACGCCATTGGCGATCATACCGGTGCCTGGAGAGTCGCGCGAGTGTCGGCTTCGTTTTGCGGTGATCGTGGGGCCTCGTCTGGCGCCAATGGTCGTCCGGTGAGGGAAACCCCCTCTGCTCGCCTTCTTCGTTTCGTTTTCTTTCAAAAATCGCGTTTCGCAATTTCCTTTTATTTATTTATTTATTTATTTATAATTTATTTTATTATTAATTTATTCATTAAAATATCAATAAAAATTCCAAAATATCAACAAAAATTATATTTTATTCAAATTAATTGATTTAATTTATTTATTGTATTTTAACCCTTTTTCAGTATATTTTCTTCATATTTTCGGGATATTGTCCTGAGTGAATTTTCGGTAAATCTTAATAATTTCGGATCTTGATCAATTGGACTCGAAATTTAATAATTTCCTCGTTATTGATCAAGATTTCTCAATTCCATATTTTTAATGAAATTTTCTGATCGAATTTATATCGGATTTCGATCTTTTGACTGTTTTACCCTTCTACAAGTTCGGGACTAATTTAGGCCGACTTTCCTTCTTGGACCCACTATAATTTCTCATTTAAAATTCGTATCTTTGTTCGGACAATTCAAATCTCATAAATTAAATTTGAAATTCCTTAAATGTCTGTTTTCAAATTTTATGTATGTTCAACTACTTCATTCATAAGTTATATAATCAAAATCATCCGTCTTATGATTCTATTAATATATAACAACATCCATAAAATGTGTGAATCATAAGAAAATACGATAAAAATCGGGTCTTACATAATCTCCCCCACTTAAGAAATTTGGTCCTCCAAATTAGAACCAAGTTAGTCTGTAAATCACTCCGGATACTTCACACATATCATACTCTTACTGTCCAGCTCCTATTTAAATTCCTCCGAAGTGTAATACTACCAAAGGTGTGAGATTTGAGAATTTCAGACATATTTTATTGATGTAATAATAATTTGAAGTGTAATTTATTGAGCTAAGTGAATTGTGGGAATGATAATTGGAGATTTATATGTTAAGTGTTAAAATAAATGTGAAACTATAAGGAGCAGATCGATCTGGGAGAAGGAGAGATCGATCTGGTGAGTTATAAACGACAAAGAAGGAGAAATTTAAGGAGCAGATCGATCTCCAATGGAAGAGGATCGATCTCCTTATGAATCTATTTGAGAGAAGATCGATCTCATGAGGAAGAGATCGATCTCCAAATGATTCTGTTTGGGAGAAGATCGATCTCCTCAAGGAGCAGATCGATCTCATAAAGCCATAAAGAGATCGATCTCACCCCTCGACAGATCGATCTCCTAGGCATAAATTGCCCCAAATCGTCCCAAAAATTCAAACGCAGATCGATCTCCTCAAGAGCCAGATCGATCTCCTACCTCCAGTCTATATAAGGAACCCCTATTTTTCTCCTGCAATTTCACTTTCTCTCTCTTCCAACCCCATTTCCACTGAAAACCTAACTTTCTCACTCATCCAAAACACCCATTTCCGGCCAAATCAAGAGTTGTGGCAAGAAGGAAAGTTGTTCCTCATCAAAGGGAGAACAACACACTTGGAAATCGAAGGACGAATCGGATCGAGGCGTGGGTTGTGCGTCTCACAAGCTTTGGGTAATTTCTAAACCTCGATCTTGATATTTGAGATGATTTTGATGATATTGGTGGTTGTCATTGCGTTGAAATAGCTGAGAAATGATTAAGGATTGATGAAATTGCAATGTGGTTGGAGTGATAATGATATTTAGCAATTTTGGTAATTTTAGGAATTTTGAGCTATAAATGGAAATTTAGACAATGTGATGAATTAGCATAGATAATTGGTATTAGAAATGTAGAACGTTGAGATGTTGTGAATGAGTGTGTAGTTTGGGGTAGAGTTACGAGAATCAAGGGATTTGAGGAGTTATGAGCAATTATGCTCGATTTTGAGAATTGAGGTTGATGAGATAATCGAGTATTGATGTTTTAACATCGTTTGGACAGCTCGGGAGTTCCAGAGTGGAATGCGAGACTAGTCCGTGATACGGGGGAAACGATTGCACTATACGAGGTGCAAAGAGTTAAGGGAAATCTAAACCATTTGTGTATGTGATTTGTAAACTATTATAGCATGATTTGTGGTTATAAAACAAGCATGTTGAGTGTTGTGTTGAGTTATAATTGCACACGATTTTTACAGCCGGTGGAGCCCATTGTTTTATGCGTTTATAAGCTGAGTGTGAAATTGCTTTATAAACCATCGAATTTGTGTGAGTAATGAATTGGGCTCTACGTTAAGGCAATATCGAGATTTGAGAAATGTGTGCGTGCTTTTCCGGTTGGAACTCGGTTTTATTATGTTTTGTGTTGAGTACAAAATGATTTTCAAATGAGTTTTATGAGAGAAAAACCATTATGAGTTCTACATGAAGGCAAACCAGTCTTGTGTGATAAGACTTAGGTGTGTAATTTTGAGTACACACCGGGCATTGCTCTGGTAGCATGTAAGCCCGATTTCTTCTCCGTTCTGGTAACGTGAGAATAACCCATTCTGTGGCTATGCCACGTATATTCGGTGGCCGTTGCCACGTGAGAAACCCCATTCGGTGGCCGTTGCCACGTGAGAAACCCCATTGGTGGCCGTTGCCACGTGATACCCCCATTGGTGGCCGTTGCCACGTGATACCCCATTTGGTGGCCGTTGCCACATGAGAAACCCCATTTGGTGGCCGTTGCCACGTGAGAAACCCTATTGGTGGCTGTTGCCACGTGAGAACCCCTAATTAGTGGTCGTTGCCACGTGAAACCCTATCCAGTGGCTATGCCACGTGTGAATTTAAATCAGTGGCCATGCCACGTGTGTTTAGTGGCTATGCCACGTGTGAATTTAAATCAGTGGCTATGCCACGTGTGTTTAGTGGCTGTGCCACGTGCATTACTATTTCAGTGATTTTATCACGTTCATTGAGAAAGCGTTTATCGCATATTTTCACATGCTTTGTTATTGCTCTAGAGTGAGCCTTTTTACTTCATGTTTTCACATGACTTGAGACATGAGAATGTCGTTTTGAGTACTTTCATGCTATGGTTTTCAAATGAGTTTCAGATACAAATAAACATTTTGTGATGTGCATTTTGGTTTATGAAATGAGTTCCTTACCCCCTTTACTGAGCAATTTAGAAGCTCACCCTGTTTTCTTTTTCCCCCAGATTTCTTCAAGTGAAAAGGGTATCCCCTGCGACGTACGGAGTAGTGGCTAGTGGAGGACTTGAGCTCCAGGCCATATATATTGTATTTTGAGGTATCTTTTATCTTTTCATGTACCCAGACAATTATTACGATTGCAGACACTTGATGTATAACATTGTATGGGATGTATTAGGATTAATTGACTTGGAATTGAGTAAGGTGTATAGTACAGTATTTATTATATCATGACGAGATCTTGAGGCATGATAATTATGATGATGTATGACACTGCACAGGAATGCACCCTTAATTGTGAATTAATAAATAAAAAAAAGTTTTAAATTTGCCTTATTTTCCGCACTTCCGGGGCGTGACAAAAGGACTTTTATTTAGGGAGATCATCTTAAACCTCAACACCTTCTCCTTCTTGTTTAATACTCGAATCTCATTATACCTTTAGAAAGAGAAACTTTCAAACCCACTGATTCACACTTGATGAATCCTTACGATCACCATCTCTTGTCAGCATAGCTTTTCTATCTATTCTGAGGTGTTCTTATTCTCTCACAATTAGCTGAACACCCTCAGTGGCTTATTATACTAGATCAGGAGCAATTTTCTATCTGTCACCCACTTCTTTCTATTTATTTGTAAAAGTAACCCTTATGGTCAAACAATGCTTCACACAATGTCATATCGATACTCGAGTGATAACTATCGCTGTGGGCAATTTAGCTAATAACAAATGATTCCAGGAGCTTCTAACATCAATTGCCCATGTTTTCATCATATCCTTTAGAACTCGTATAGTCCTCTCTGACTGATCATCTGTCTGAAGACAGAACGCAATGCTCACGCTCAACTGGGTTACCTGGCTTCCTGAAACATGTTCCAAGAAGTGGGAAGTGAAGCGGGAATCCCTATCTGATACAATACTCCCTGGAATGCTACCTATTGTTCCACAATCTTCTTACTTCTATAAATCTGCTCACGCACTCAAAGTATCTATGGCTTTCATAACTAGAAAGTGGGTAGACTCAATCAATCTATTGACCATCACTCAAATCGCCTCGTGATTCCTACGGTCCTCTGTAACCTGTCACACAATCCATGGTAACCTGCTCCCACTTCCATGTCAGAATTGGTAGAGGTTGCAATAATCCTATAGACTTCTAGTGCTCTACCTTAATCTACTGACATACAAGACACTTCAACATAACTCTCTGATATCTCTCTCATGCCTAACCACCAATACCTTTTTTCAAAAATTTTGATATATTTTATTACTTCTCGATGCACTGTATATCCCGAAGAGTGAGCGTCTCACAATAACACTATCTTATCAACTGTGGTCATGGGGAGCACTTATACTATCTCTGAACCTCAGTAAGCCATTATCACTCACTGTGAACTCTGTCACTATACCCTTTTGAATCTGACCCATACTATAGACACCCTGTCGATCATCACGCTAAGCCTGTCAAATCTGGTTACTCAAATCCGATTCTAATCTCAGGCTAGCTGTCACACAATCACTGTCATCATCAGAAGGGATCACATCACTACTGAGGCTTACAACTGCTCTAGCAGCTCACGCTCCCTGACTATCATCTGTGATACCATCCAGAAGCTCTTTCTGCTCAAGGCATCAACCATTACGTTAGCCTTTCCTGGGTGGTACAATTTCCACAATCATAATCCTTCAGAAGCTCTAACCCTCTATGTTATTTCATATTCTACTCTTTTTGTGAAAACAGATACTCGGGGCTTTTATAACCAGTGCATACCAAAAATTTCTCACCATGTACATAGTAGTGATACTCAATACAAATACTATCGCTGCCAACTTTAAGTCATGGGTCGGATAGTTTCTTTCATGATCCTTAAATTGTCTGGATCCATAATCGACTATCTTCCCATTTTGCATCAATACACAGCCCACTCATTATTTTGAGGTATCCATATACACTGCGAAACCTCTTGAGCTATTGGGTATTGTGAAAATAATTACAGTGGTCAGTTCATACTTCAATACATCAAAACTCCTATCACGTCTATCATCCCATTCAAATACAACTTGTTTTCTTAGTTAAACGTGTTAACAAAGTAGTTTATTTCGAGAACTCTCAACAAACCATCTGTAAAAACAATTTCCAATTGTTGCTTATAATTTTTCCTGGACTTTAAATACACCCAAAATATCATTAATAAGGAAGATAACAAATCGGTCCAGGTAAAGTTTAAATACCTCATCGTAGTTGAGTTCCACTAAATATTTCAATCACACATATCCTTGACTTATGTACGCATAAACGTATAATGTCATTTCGAAATCGCTTCTGTTCAAGATACTAACCCACATCATTTTCTTTTTCTTATAGTAACAGCTTTTATAAAATTTTAATTTTTTTAAACCTTCATCATTAATCGAATTCTATATTTCTTTATTGTACAAGTAAAGGTATCCTAATTTTAAACGTATATATTACGACTGTCGATTTCAATTTATAGGTTATGTGTACTTTTAAACGCTGTCAAGTCTTCAGGCGGGGAGGTATTTTGAAATACCTTTATTAACTCTCAGACTTGACCACATGGACTGGTTATGGATATATCCACCCCTTATCCTTGGTTGCAATTCATATCTACTACATATCGCTTAATCCAAATTACTTCACATATCAGAGATATTTGTACCTTACATACGCCTCTTATTCTAATATATCTTGTATTCAGGATCTATCACATCTTAAAGCTTATCTCATTTCGTATATCAACTATAACAAAACTCTTTCATTACTTGTTAAAAATTACTGTACCCTTTTCTAGGGTGAAACATCGTTATCTTAGAATAGCAATTTCAACAACATAGTTTACAGCCAATCAATTTATTCCCCATATTACATCAAAACACTCATATTTCATAGAATGAGATTGGTCTGCATGTTCCTTTCCCCCATTTTCAACTTACAATCTCTACCGACATATTCAATTAGCAGACTATCCTTCATTGGGGTGCTAACTATTTCGCCTAATGTATAGGCTTTACATATTTCACTAACTTAAATGCAAATGACGACGATATGAATAAATGTGTAGTACCAAGATCAATTAAAATAATTGCTTCAATATTAACAATCAAAATGGTACCTTGTACCACATCAAATGAAGCATCAATCGTGTCCTGGTCCAAGGCATACACTCGCCCTCATTCAACCGCCTATTTTTGTGGTAACTACCACACTTCCAACACTGCCCATTAGCAGGTCGGGGTCCTCCAATCACAATATCCGTGTAAGTGTTGAAATTGGATACACTGGGGCTTACCAATCATCTTACCCCATGACTCGATAGCTCTAAATCTCTTACCAAATGGTCTCTTTCCCGCTCTGACATCTCTATCATGCATTATACTCTTTTTGTCTCTATTATGGCCCGTACAACCTTTCCTAATCTTAGAGGCATGCAATACATAATCTTATTCACACAACCGTAGTTTGCGCACTGCCTCGGCATAGGTAGTGATATCGATCTGGGCCAATCGGACTCTGATAGATGGTCTGTGTCCTTCTATGAACTTTCGGACCTTCCGACTCTCACTATTCATAATGTCGGATTATACCTGCCCAGGGATGTAAATTGAGATTCATACTGGTCGATTGACCTGTTCCTCTGGGTCAGAGTAAGGAAGTTTATCCGTAAATTCCTCTGAACAATGTCTGAAATATACTGTCTCTATGCATCCAGAATTATCTCTCATATCAATCTTGGATGTCTAACTCTTAAAATAGGTTGAGCAGATTTCTACCAATGCTCCACCTCGCCTTCCAACATAAACATATTTAAAAGTCACTTTCTCGATCGACATACACCGAAAGAATCAATACAACTTCCCTATCTCATTCACCCATTCCTCAATAACTATTGGTTTCTTTACTTCGCTAAATACCGGAGGGGTGTGAGAATCTCTATAGTTTGAGGCATCTATTTAGGCTTTACCCTGCCTATCCTCAACTACCTGCATAGACTGAGTAAACAACTCCAAAATATTTTCTACACTCTACTCTATCCTCGTGAAGCGTGTCTCAATACTGTCTGGTCTCTTTATAGGACCCTGTGGAGTATGCTCCACATCAGTCTCCACCTCAACCTCCTCATGCGTCTCATGGTTCGACTCAGCATGACTAGCAGGCTTAGGCCTACCTCTACGGCCTCTGCCTCGTGCTCTACCTCCTCTACCACGACTAATATTAGGCATAATGCCTATATTACTGCATTCTCAATCATTTCTTAGTTAAAACCCATCTCAATATACACGATTGTATCTAACCAAGCACAGTAACACGTGGATGTAATTTCCTAACTACTGATACTGACACACATCAGACCAATCTCGCTTTGATACCACCATTTGTCACGACCCAAAAATCAGAGTAAATTATTCGTTTTTCTTTTATACTTACATGTCCTCTGATTGTGACCACACTCCACTAACAATTGAGATGTGCGTCAATGCCAGTCCCACCATTCATTGATCATAAAACTTAATTCCTTATTAAAGGAAAGGTAAACACATGAGTTTTTCACTAATTCTTTCTCATTCATTTACAAGTGTTTACAGTGTCGATATATCCCCAAAAATTACTTACAAACAAGTTACTTTGCTATTCTTATTTAGATACAATATGTTCAATTATATATACCTCAAGTGATGGGCAATAGTGGATATCAGGAATGTATTACTCAGATGCCTCAAAGTCTATTGAAAATGATCTGTGTGAGCACATCAAGCTCAGTAAGGTAGTCCTACGAACAAGTAGGTAACCATACAACCTACATGAACGTGGTGCCATGCATAAACCACCATTTCTCCACACATTTCAAAATAGATGCTACAATTCAATATGTCATTTAAAACAAGTTCACATATGGATTTCAAAGAGCATGAAAAACTCAACATGCAAATCCATTTAAATCATTTCATTCTCGTTAAAATTTCATAACATAGCCAGGACTCCACCCCTCCCTCGGGTGTTCCCGACTCACACAAAATCATGAAATCAGATATTTTTCAAAGCAATAATAACATGCGACCATACCCATATTCCACACGAATGAATGTCATGTAAAACCAGTTTACATCACGCATGGGTTTAAATGCATGAAAAATAACTTCATGCAAGTTTCAGTTTAAAACCCAATTTCAATCTCATCAAAATCGCATCTCAGTTAGGATCCAACCCCTCTCTCGGGTGATCCAGACTCACACAAAAGTACATAAAACATGCGAGACTAGGCAATATATATATATCTCAAGAAAATAACCAGGAGTATGGCTATATACTCGTGATCCCACTGCTACATGGATCCTGTGTGCGGGGTCTCACCACTATCGGGAATCACCTCAGGAGTTGGGTTAGTCCATCCTGTCAGTCCTGTCCGATATCTCACATCCGAAGATGCCACTCACATCCGAAGATGCCACATAATCAATCCCAGCATGGTACAGCGTACTCCATACTACTTGCATGGTACAACATACTCCGTGGACCCATATCTCATATCCACAATCTTGCCTGTCTCAAAACGCATGTGTGAGCATACTTAATCGATGAAACACACAGTCTACATGATGCTCCAAGCGCGGCTCATCGCATGTCTCATAAAATCAGTGCGAGCGATGCTCCAGCACTCTCATAAAATCAAGGAAAATCTCATGCGAGCAAAGCTCCAACATGCGTTTCATAAAATCTCATAAGATCTAGTGCAAGCTAAGCTCCAGTACTATTAAAATCATGTAAAACTAGTGCGAGCTAGGCTCCAGCACTGTGTCATAAAAATCAAGTGAAAATCTGGTGCGAGTTATACTCTAGCACCCTGTCACGAAAATCATATGAAAATCTGGTACGAGTTAAACTCCAGCACCTATGCATATAAAACTCTAGTGCGAGCCCTTACTCCAGCACTAATGCATGCATCACACAAATCAAAACTCGTGCGAGCTGAGTTCTAGCACGTTACACTTTCATAAAATCACGTAGGCGACTCTATTATCTTAAAACAATTTTTGAAAGAAATCACATTATTGAAAATATGCAATGCTGTGCATTTTTATTTAAAAGTTAGCCAGCCTACCCATGCACGTGTCAAAACACCTCAAAAACAAGCAAGAACCTCTTGTTCTTGCTTCTCCCAACTTTTCCTAATTTTGAAAATTTTACCCTTCACAATGGTATTTTTGTCATTTGCCCATCCGGCCACTAAAATTCTTATTTTAAATCTAGACCCTTCAGACAATTTTAGGGAATCTAAATGATGTCGAAATTGCGTAAAGTTACCTCTAAAATCCTGTCTCGATCGTACCAGGTTTCTCAGTCCAATTCACTCCAGACCAAGTCTACGGAGCTGCATATAACCACGTATTTGGGTCAATTTTAATATATTTATCAGTATTTCACTCTTACTAATCGAATCTAAAGCACTGGGCTCGTTTTACTCTATTGGACCCGATTGCATCTTAATGGGCCTCGAACCATTTCCAGCCCGTTTCCACTTATTAAATCTCTTCTTAGGGTCTATTGGGCTCTCAATACCCATTGGGCTTCGTTCCAAACTCTTTGGCTAGCCCGTATATCATTTACGACAATTAATTCAAAAATATGAATCCAATTTATTTTTATGCAGAAATTAATTTGAAATCTGAAAAATAAATTCAAACTGCGTAATAAGCATACTGTTGTCGTAAATGAGCTTTACTTACCCAAAATTATGTGATGGTGCATAAATCGGAGTTTGATCGGCTCACGTTTTGAATTTATCGTCGAACTGCATAATTTTATATTTAATTCTGGGTTATTTTTCGATCAAATATAATTTAAATAAATTTCTCAAAAATCAAATTGGTCAATGTTGACCTCTTACCAACTTACCCGAAGTCCGGTGTATCCTCGAAAATCTTCCCGTTTTTTCATTTTCCTCATTTTCTTTCTTTTTCTCCTTTTTTTCCTCTCTTTCTTGGCTGAACCAGTTCGGTCTGGTTCAGCCTGGTTCAGATCGGTCGGTTCAGCCCGGTTCTCTTCTTATTGAATCGGTCCGTACTGGTTCAGGCTTCCCCGTTGTCGTTCATCTCTTTTTTGATCGATTCTCGAGCCGTTACTGGCGCCAATCGGTGCGCTTGCACTGGGGGAGCATTAGACTGGGGTTGGGGTTGGCCGAATCAATGGCCGCTGATTTCTCTCTTTCCCCTCTCGGCCTTCTCTCTCTTGATCTGCCAAATTTCGGCACCGTTGGCGGTCGTACCGGTGCCTGGAGAGTCGCGTGAGTGTCAGCTTCATTTTATGGTGATCGCGGGGCCTCGTCTGGCGCCGGTGGTCATCCGGTGAGGGAAACCCCCTTGGCTCACCTTCTTCGCTTAGTTTTCTTTTCGAAATGGCGTTTCACAATTTCCTTTTATTTATTTATTTATTTAGTTATTTATAATTTATTTTATTATTATTTTATTCATTAAAATATCATTAAAAATTCCAAAATATCAACAAAAAATATATTTTATTCAAATTAATTGAGTTAATTTATTTATTGTATTTTAACCCTTTTTTCGGTATATTTTCTTCATATTTTCAGGATATTATCCCGAGTGAATTTTCGGTAAATCTTAATAATTTTGGATCTTGATCAATTGGACTCGGAATTTAATAATTTCCTCGTTATTGATCAAGATTTCTCAATTCCATATTTTTAATGAAATTTTCTTATCGAATTTATATTGGATTTCGATCTTTTGATCGTTTTACTCTTCTACAAGTTCGGGACTAATTTAGGTCGACTTTCCTTCTTGGACCCACTATAATTTCTCATTTAAAATTCGTATCTCTGTCCGGACAATTCAAATCTCATAAATTAAATTTGAAATTCCTTAAATGTCCGTTTTCAGATTTTACGTATGTTCAACTATTTCATTCATATTTATATGATCAAAATCATCCATCTTATGATTCCATTAACAGATAACAACATCCATAAAATGTGTGAATCATAAGAAAATACGATAAAAGTCCGGTCTTACACGGCCTCTGCCAAAATTTGCGTCCCCAGAGGCTCGAACTCAGGATATAGTCCTAGTTGACGCCCTGCTGGTACCACTGAGAGTCGACTAGAGCTATGTCCTGAGTTCGAGCCTCTGGGGATGCGAATTTTGGCAAAGGCTAGGACAAAATTGTGAGGGGCCTAATGTCCCCAGAGCGGACAATACGGTTGAGTCAAGGTAAGACTGGGGGCTTGGGGCCAAAGGGGATGCCAGTCGACGGCCAAGGAAACGGGCTGAGCCTTGACAATAAACTTGGCTCAATGGTACCAGCAGAGCGTCGACTAGGACTATGTCTCAAGTTTGAACCTCTGGGGACGCGAATTCTGGCAGAGGCTAGGATAAAATCGTGAGGGGTCTGGTGTCCCCAAAACGGACAATACGGATGAGTCAAGGCAAACCAGGGGGCTTGGAGCCTAAAGGGATACCAGCCGACGGCCAAGGAAACAGGATGGGCCTTGACAACTCTATCGGTGGGCATCATTTAAGTTTTATATTTAACTAGTTTTGTCTTATCCTCTTGAGTTATTTAACTAGCCTTCATTAATTTTGATTGTCTATGCAACCATCAAATACAAAGTCTTTAGCGAGATCAAATTACATAAAATGGTTTGAATCACTCTTTATGGTTATGGGCATATTGAACTTGGAAGTAGTTGTTAGCTCGAATATAAACAAAGATGGGATGATAGGTTTCTAATCTATTTCACTTGCTAAAGGCTTTTATAACCTAAGTACAACCTAAACTAACTAAGTAATAAACAATCATTCAACTAGTAAAGCAGTAAACAATAAGCAAGTAAAGAGTGTCAGGAAAAGAAGCTTTACACAATGATTTTTAGAGGTTCATCATTCTTGCCTACATCTTATACCTTGAGTTTGTCTTAAGGATTTTTATCAAATTCACTACTTGAGGATGGTACACAACCTCTCCCTTTTACAAGTTCAAGGAGAAAACCTTCCTTTTTGCCAAAGGTTCAAGGATAACCATCAAACTCCTTTTCCATGAGCTCAAGGAGCAAACCTACACCATCCTTTTTGCAGGCCGAGGGAAGTAACCTTTACAGCTTTTTTTTTTTGGCTTAAAGTGCAAACCTTAGAACAACTTCTTTTTTAGATTAAGGTTGAGTAAACTCTTTAGCTCTCTCCAAGGAACTTGGTGAAACCACAAATATGAAGTTTGATGCTTAGTCTCTCCTCTTCTTGTTTTCTCACTTGAAGCTTTTAGAAATGTGTACAACCTCTGGTATTGGACATTAGAACATGTTCGGTTCTGCTCTAAACTTTTTCGTCTATAGCCTTCTTCAAGTTCTGGGTTGTGTAAATAACATTTCTTATAATCTTTCTGTTGGTAGACACATAAATTTTACTGTTGGAGCTTACCAGACTTGACGTTTATAGACATTTCTTTCACTGTATCGACACTTTTAAGCAAGATCCTGCATAAACAAAAACAACTATATTGATATTGCTTTCAATCATATTAGTTTTTGAACAGAGCTTAAACTTTTGTTTGAAGGTTATGATAAGATGTCAATATAATGTTAATCTTGTTGAATATTCAAAGTATGCTATATCGATACACATTCAACTAGTATCAATATACTCATGTATAATTTGCATAGATTAGGTTTAAGAAGTAGGATGATCTCATAATCAAATATGTAAATGTAAGTACTATCTCTATAAACATGCATATATGACATTTCACATACTAAGCAAGATTATATGTAAAATCCATGACTTTCATATTACTGTTTATTAAGTAATTAAAAGAAATTACAAAAGATTAACTAAGTGTTCCTTGTAGGACTCAAGTATAGCCATGCAAGTGAATGGAAATAAGAGCTAAGTGTTGGGAGCATGAAGTCCAAAGGTAAGAAACTCTCATTGGAGTGAATTCTAAGTGTTTATGATCATACAAATGTGTTTGCATGCATGGAAGTTAGGTTAGCCTTAGTTAAATTGTATTAAGTTAGAAATTTTCAAGTTAGTGAAAAACCGAGAAAATCTAAGTAAAATAATTTAATAAAAAATTATAATGGCTAATAAAAATTAATTTAACACTTTAATAAACTAAAATAGGGTCTAAAGACATAGAATAAATTAAATTTTTCTTGAAATACCATCGTTAAGGTCGTTCGATATATTGGTAAAGTGAAACTAAAAGCCCTAGAAAATTACGGCATGAAGGCGAGAATTCAAAGTGAAAGTAGAAATTGAATTGAAGCCCAAGATGAACTGCCAATGACCCTAAATTTTAATCACATCTACCTTAGAATGTTAATGATTTTTTAGTAAAGTTTCAACAAGAAATAAGGTCGTTAAGGTCTTGAAAAAAATTTCACATCGAAGTCAGTCCAAAACTGAAAATTCTGATTTAGATTTCGGTAAAACACAATTTAAATGCTATTTTGGAGGCTTTAAAAGGGAGCCAAAGCAATGTTATTTAGGGCATGTAATGTATGACATATATGCTTGATGCTAAGATCTAAATGTATGAAATACATGGTTAAATTGTTTAGAGAATTAGATAGAAAGTTTAAGAGAGAATCTGGCTTTAAAGAGCCAACAAATGCCATTCCATTTAACTTAGCATTAAGTCGAATAAACTTATGTTATTCAAGGCTAGGGACATATATTAGACTTATTTATAAATGAAAGTAAAGTGCCAAAAACGTGGATGACGACAAAAAAATCAAGGGGACATAACCCCTAAAATCACGACAGTAGGAAATCCTATGCTACCACTGTAGTGGACTCGTAACAAAAATTTATTTAAATTTATGGAGAGTAGATATGAAGTTGCCTTTTTAACCCTAGTCATCCAGCTCACTAAATAAATTTTAAAGCTACAAATCAGGTCAAAAAGAGCTAAGACCGAAGCTCTTATCTCCCTCTTCCCTTACCGTAGGCGTCACCTACACACTCACTGTTTGTAATTTTTTTCTCCACCATAAAGACTGATTTAGCTTGAGGTGAAGAAGAAACATTTTCTCCTCAATCCTCCCAGTATAACATGAAAAAATTCATCCTCAACCAAGGTGATTTGGGTGGTGAAAACCTTACAGGAAACTCATGGTCAGAATTTATCCTCTAGTGAAGGTAAAACAAACTTGTATTTCTTGGTTCTTTGGTTAATTTCTAAGGCTGATTTAAGTATTTTAAGACAACAGACATTGTGATACGCAGCCAATGAGGTCTTTAAGAGGTTTTGAACCTTGGTCAAATGAGGGTAAGATTTTTAGAAAAATCCTAATTTAATATATGTTTGATTTAGTGGTGATTGTAAGACCCGATTTTATTTAAAACACGAAATGAGAAAAGATCAAATGAATGATTGAAATGGAAGTCTCAAACAAATGCAAGGGTAAAACGATCAAAAGACTAAAATTCGGTATTTATCGTGACAAAAAATTTAATTA